>JAQPPZ010000513.1:0-10000000 GCA_028583015.1 Wollemia nobilis | reverse complement strand
CCTCTCTGATTTTGTCGTGAAATTGCGACACTTCTCTTATAGAAGGCCTGCATTCTATTTCTGTCACGAAATCGTGACACTTTCTCCAATTGAACGCTGCCATCTCAATCTCTCGTGAAATCATGACACTTTCTCTTCCTTGCACTCTTCTCGGCTTGCACTAGTGAAAACATGGCATGTCACAAAATTGCAACACTTTCACTGCCTTGTGCTTTTCTCTGCCTTACGCCTGCGAAAAAGAAACATGTCGCAAAATCGCAACGCTTTCGCCTTTGAGCTCTTCCTTCTTGAATTTGTCACGAAATCATGATGCTTCTTCTTCCATGCTCTTTCAATTTGCTTCTGTCTCGAAATCATGACTCCTCTCCTGTTGAAGACCTACTTCTTGTTTCTGTCGCAAAATCGTGACACTTTATCCAACCGTATGCTGCCATCTCAATCTATCGTGAAATCATGACGCTATCAACTTTCTATATGCTTTCTTTGCAACCTATCGTGAAATCATGACGCTTCTCATTTCAGACTCTTCCCTTTGTTACATGTCACAAAATCATGATAGTTCTTACTTGGAACATTTTCATCTGCAGCATGTCACGAAATCATGACACTTTATCTTGCTTCCACTTTGTCTTCTAACTTGTGAAATCATGAAACTTTTTCTCCTTAGCGCTTTTCTTTTCTTCGGGTCACGAAAACCCGACATGTCGCGATATCATGACACTTTTTCTCCCGGACTCTTTCTCCTGCATTATGTTGTGAAATAATGACACTTTTTCTTTCGGACTCTCTCTCCTGCAACATGTCGCGAAATCGTGACACTTTTTCTTTCGGACTCTCTCTCCTGCAACATGTCGCGAAATCGTGACGTTTTTTCTTCCGTTCAACCTCCCTTGCAATATGTCACGAAATCACGACATTTCTAACTCCAAACATTCTCTCTCCTCTTTGAGTCACGAAACTGCGACATGTCACGATATCACGACACTTTTCTAACTTGCTTTCTTTCGAACTTGTCAAGCCGTAACCTTCATCAAAACAAATTATTTTACATCAAATCAAATTCCTTCAAGATCTTCTTGACATCAATGACAACTTATTCACTTGAGAAAATGCAATGTACCCAAGGTACCCAAAATTGCCAACAATCTCCCCCTTTGTCATTGATGGCAAACCTTTACTGAAAACACGTCTCACAAGCCAAAACTGAAACCAACTGTGCTAAAAACTGAGAAACTATGCCCACAATTGAGAATCTTCCTTTGAAGTTTTGCTCCCCTGACTTGAAGCTCTCCTCTTCACTTTGAAGCTCTCCCCCTTACTCATATCTCTCCCCCTTTGTCATCAATGGTAAAGGGTCACCTTTGGGGCTCGAGACTAAGAATGAGCCTCTTAGCTTAGTCCCTCCCCCACCTCCTGATGAGGTGATTAATTTTGGGGTGGTATTAAAACTCCCATTAGGCACTGATCATCATCAGCGTCTATAATTTCCTTGCTGGGCCTTCTCTTGAACTCTTTGTCCATATTCTTGTTCCTGTTATCATTCCTGTTCTTATCCATGCCTTGATCCTTGGGCCTGTTCATACCACTGTTCCTGTTCCTGTACCTTGGAAGTTTAGCTCTACACTTTCTAGCTGTGTGACCTTCATTGTTGCACTTATAACAAGTAACAATGTTATTTCTTTTAGGCATACCTATTCTTTGAATATGCCTGTTCTGACTAACCCTGTTCTTGTTATTAGCCTTGCAAAAAATTGCCTTATGCCCAAACTGTTTACAAGAGTAGCAATACCCTTGAAAGAAATTACCACCTCTGAAACTATCATTTACTTTCCTTACTTGAGTCATGCAATGCGAAGCCATGTGACCAAACCTATGACACGCAAAACATCTGCCATGAAATTTTCTTTTATTCGACCTCTTGGGTCCTGAAAACTTCTTCTTCTCATTCTGAATTCTGTTTTCTATTTCTACGCATCTATCATTCAAGGACTCATGATCTAAAATACTTTCCTCATCAGAAATCTTTTCCTTTTGAAAGGTCTTACTAGATTCCCCAACCTGTTCCTTGCATTTCTTACCAAAACCAAGACCTGTTTTATCTGTTGTCTTTCTTTGAACTTTGATAAGAGATTTAACCCTTTTGGAGCTATCTTGAAACCTGTAAAGCTTATCCTTGTACTCTTTAGTTTCCTCTTTCAAAGAAGCCATTTTCTGTTCTAACTCACTATACTCAAGAACCTTAGACTCTAACTCATCCTTGAGTTCTTGTGTCTTAGCCATAGAGAAGTCAAGACTTTCTATAAGATCATCTCTCTCCATACAACATTCATCTAACTTAGCCTTGAGTCTAGCATTCTTATTTCTTTCCTTTTTCAAAACACTAAGAGCGTTAGTAAGTTCACTTTCAAGATCCTTTATTTGTTTTCTATCTGAATCATCAAAGCCTTTTCCAGATTTCTTATCACTAGAGGTGCTACCATTTTCAAAAACCATACATGCATCTTCCTTATATTTTTCTGAACCATCCTCATACATACTAGAAACCAAATCATTATTTGTGCAATCATCCTCAAGGTGACCAAAATTTCCACATCTAAGACATTTCATGATAATGAATCTATGTTTCGGTTCTTCCTCTTTTTTTGATATGAACAACATCTCATTTTCATTATCACTTGAAGAACTTTCACTATCACTACTAGAACGGTTACTTACTTTGTCTAGGTAGAAACTCTTCTTGTGCTTGTGAGAATACCTCTTTCCTTGATTGCTATGCTCATCTTTGTTCTTTCTGTGATGCATGTGCTTTTCAGAATCCTTGCTCTTAGAATCCTGTTTATCTTCGTCACTTTCATCCTTGGGAATAGTACAGTCAGTAGCATAATGACCAAACTTTCCACAATTGAAACATCTTATATTTTTCATGCTTTTGTGCTTTCTAGAGAACTTGCCTTTCTTGCTATAATATGCCTCTTCATCACTAGAAGACTCATAACTCTCTTGAAGTTGTTTACCCTTGGATTTCTTGGTAGCCTTGAAAGCTGCCTCTTTCTTGATGTCAACCTTCACTTGAGTTCTCAACTCAAATGCTGCAAGTATACTATGGAGCTCATCCTTTTTCAACTTATCCAAATCTTTAGCTTCCTCAATAGCAGAAATCTTTTCACTAAATCTATTAGGAAGAGATCTTAAAATCTTATCACAAACATAATTTTCAGCAAGCTCAAGACCTAAGTCTTTCATGGAGTTAACAACATCATCCATACGAAGCATATAGTCACTAATATTTTCATCATCATTCATATTGAGTTGTTCAAACATACCTTTGAAGTGTCTCAAATTGGCCTTTCTAACATTTGTATCACCTGTATGAACCACCTGCAACTGTTTCCACATTTCACTCATTGTCTTGCAGTGAATCACTTTGGTGAGATCTGCTTTCTGTAAGCCTTTCAAGATTGCATTCATTGCTTTTGAATTACTATGATGTAGGAGCCTTTCTTCTTTAGTATTTGGACCATGTAAAGGAATAGTGTACTCATCTTCAATTACTTCCCATACCTCATTACCAAGTGCCATTAAATGAACCTTCATCTTTGCACTCCAAAGACCAAAATATGACCCATCAAGAATAGGTGCTGCATTGCCACTTGAATAATCCATTGTGTTCTTTACTAGCTTTTCCTTTAAGTTGTTAAACTTTTCGAAGGCTCCCGCTCTGATACCAATTAAAGAACATAAGCTTATACTAAGAGGGGGGGTGAACAGTATAATACCACTTTTTACTTTTCTTATCCCAATAAAAATTATACAATATATCAATGGCAATATCAATAGCAGAAACCAAAGCAATGTACAAATCATCACACACACATGAGACACCAATTTACGTGATTCGTTCAATGTGAGCTACATCCACAGATAAAATCTTTCACTAAATTTTATCAATCCAAATTCTGGGAATACCCTTCTCGATTACAATGTTTATGGGCACCAACCCAAAGGAGACACCAATCCCCTAATCTCAAGTTTGTGGGCACCAACCCACAGGAGACACAAATCCCCTAGCTCTGCTCTGGCTGGTGATCCTCTAGAAGACCTCTGCATCTACTGCCCTTAGCAAATGGAACTCTATCCATAGAAGACACCTATCCTCCTTGCTCTGGCTGGATACCTCTGTCCTCAACTCTATCACCTCCAAAGCTGGCCCTTGAATTTGCACTAAACACAGTCCTTCGATCTAGCACAAATGTCCTCATTCGTCTTTTCCTGTATGCTCTCTACGCCCTCTGCTCTCTCTATAAAAACACACCCGCACTTGGTTGAACTTCAACCCTTGCACTGTCTGCGCACACTCTTCTTCCTTTGCGATCTTTCACACTCAGAATGATTCGACGAAATGCACTTTGCACACTATGATAAAATTTTGCACTCTGCTCTCGAAGATCGAACTTTTTGCTCTGTGCACTATCTGCGAACGTCGCACTTCAACCACACATATAATTCACCTTCAACTCTTCAAACAACCCTCCTTTTATAATAGAATTTTCATGAAGAAAAATTTAATATTAGTCGGCTGTTATGACAAATGCAAACCCTAATCTACATCGGTTGCAAGCCCTAATTTTTGTCGACTAAAATTTGAATTTGTCGGCTTCATTGCCTCTGGAACACTTCTGTAGCTTCTATCACAAAACTACAACATGTCACGATATCGTGACACCTTTGCAACAGTATACTTTCTTTTGGATTTTGTCATGATATCACGACACTTCAGCCTTTGTCGACTTCAACTAAGCTCTTGTCACGATATCGCGACACTTCTGACTTAGTCAGCATCAACTTTGTTTTTGTCATGATATCGCGACACTTCTCCCTTTGTCAACCTCCTTTCTACTTTTGTCACAAAATCATGACACTTCTGTCTTCATATCCTTCCTCTCTACTTTTGTCACGAAATCATGACACTTCTCCTATAGAAGGCCTGCATTCTGTTTTTGTCATGAAATCGTGACACTTTCTCCAATCAAACGCTGCCATCTCAATCTGTCATGAAATCATGACACTTTCTCTTCCTTGCACTCTTCTCGGCTTGCACTAGCGAAAACATGACATGTCATGAAATCATGACACTTTCACTACCTTGTGCTTTTCTTTGCCTTACGCCCGCAAAAATGGAACATGTCACAAAATCGTGATGGTTTCACCTTTGAGCTCTTCCTTCTTGAATTTGTCATGAAATAATGATGCTTCTTCTTCCATGCTCTTTCAATTTGCTTCTGTCATGAAATCATGACTCTTCTCCTATTGAAGACTTGCTTCCTATTTTTGTCGCAAAATCGTGACACTTTCTCCAACCGTATGCTGCCATCTCAATCTGTCATGAAATCACGACGCTATCAACTTTTTGTATGCTTTCTTTGCAACTTTGTCATGAAATCATGATGCTTCTCATTTCAGACTCTTCCCTTTGCTGCATGTCATGAAATCACGACAGTTCTTACTTGGAACATTTTCATCTGTAGCATGTCGCGAAATCGTGACACTTTATCTTGCTTCCACTTTGTCTTCTGACTTGTCGCGAAATCGTGACACTTTTTCTCCTTAGTGCTTTTCTTTTCTTCGGGTCACAAAAACCTGACATGTCGCGATATCATGACACTTTTTCTCCCGGACTCTCTCTCCTGCATTATGTCACGAAATCGTGACACTTTTTCTTTCGGACTCTCTCTCCTGCAACATGTCGCAAAATCGTGACACTTTTTCTTTCGGACTCTCTCTCTTGCAACATGTCACGAAATTGTGAAACTTTTTCGCCCGTTCAACCTCCCTTGCAATATGTCACGAAATCGTGACATTTTTGACTCCGAACATTCTCTCTCCTCTTTGAGTCGTGAAACTACGACATGTCACGATATCGTGACACTTTTCTAACTTGCTTTATTTCGAACCTATCAAGCCGTAACCTTCATCAAAACAAATTATTTTACATCAAATCAAATTCCTTCAAGAGCTTCTTGACATCAATGACAACTTATTCACTTGAGCAAATGCAATGTACCCAAGGTACCCAAAATTGCCAACAACCTTTTGTTGGAAAGTGATGCCATTCGGTTTAAAGAATGCAGGTGCAACATATCAATGATCCATGACTTATATCTTTCATGATATGATGCATGATATTCTACATGATTATGTAGATGATATTATAGCTCGTTCCATCAAAGAAGATGATCATTTAAATGACTTGAGAAAAGTTTTTGATCGGTTAAGGGAGTATCTTATCCGATTGAATCCAACCAAATGTATATTCGAAGTTAAGTCCGATAAATTATTAGGGGTTATAGTTTCTTTATGTGGCATTGAAATTGACCCTCTCAAGATCGTGGCTATCACTAATATGCTCGCACCCACAAATATATCGGAATTACGAAGTCTACAAGGTAAGCTTCAAGCTATTCGTCGCTTTATTGATAAGTTAGCAGACAAAATTGGACCTTTTCTTAAGCTTCTTAAGAAATATGTCTATTTTCATTGGGATGACGAATTTCAGGAAGGATTCAAACTCCTCAAACAATATATCCTTAAACCACCGGTGATTTCACCACCTAGATCTGATTGTCCATTTATTTTGTACATTTTTGCTTCTGATTTTGCCTTAGGAGCTATGTTAGCTCAACTTGATGATGAGAAGAAATAATGTGCTAATTATTACATTAGCAGAACCTTAATCGGTTATGAAACTCGCTATATCGTATTAGAGAAGTTATGTCTAGCAATAATATTTTCTACATAGAAACTACGACATTATATGCTCAGCCAAAAAATGTATGTTATTGCTAAATTCGACCCTTTGCAATATCTCATGAGTCGACCGTACTTATTTGGTCGCACAGCAAAGTGGGTTCTTGCCCTAAGTGAGTTTGAACTCACGTTTATAGGACATAAGTTTTTTAAGGATCAAATTGTAGCACCCTAAAATTGGTGCAGTAAAATTGTCATAATTACATTCACCTTAGTAAATAATTTAAATTCAAATTTTAACCTCCCAAACCGCCTGTTAACCGTCGGGTAATCCATTTCCCCCTTTTTTGTGCCATTTTTAGAGGTTGTTTTGACCATTTGACGATATCATCGCCGATCAGACGATATCGCCCCAGATCTGATGATTTCATCTGGGCTAGGACGTCCAGATGATCTTGTCGCAAAACTGATTGTTAACAATTAGCTTTTGTTCCAACGGGCCTCTAATCTAGGCAGAAGCATGTCTGCACCATTAGAGACCCTCCCCCATTGGAGATCTCCCAAATAGGGATTATCTCCAACCTCCTAACTACTCCCCTAAGCCTATTTAATCCTTAGGACCTTCCTTTCCCAACCCTGGCTGAATTTACTTGTAACTTGATTTTACGTGCATTAGGATACTTAGAACATTATTTGGCCTTTGTTATTTTGAAGTTTTCTTGTAGGGACCTCATTGATCTTCAGCCGAAGCAAGCTCATATCATCGTAGACGATCTCGTTCAAATCTTGGACGATCCTATCGTAATTCGAGATGATTTCATTACTTCCAGACGATTTCGACTGCAATCTGCATTAGGGGCAATCAGTGCCCCAAGTTTGCGCTTTCTTTTATTTCTTTCACTGTTTTATTCTACATTTTAGTTAGTTTATCCTTATTGCTTACTATTTTGCATTTGGAGTTCACCCATATAGCTCAACTTGCATGATAAGATCATAATTTATCATTAGAACATCATAATTTGTTTGAATTTTTGTTCATGATTATTTTTTAGTATTCATACTGTCATCTTGTGTTGTTTCCCCTTGTTAGCATAGTAGTATTCTATGTATTTTGCATCTATTCTTCTATTTGTAGGTCTCTGATAAATTCATCTAACGTATTCGTCAGATCTCAGATGATCTTGTCTGATCTCAAAAGATTCTGTCAAATTCCAGACGATCCTGACTGCTTCAACATCAGAATCTTCATCAAACATCCGGATCAGGTATTCTGCTTTTAACCTTCTATAATTTCTCTGTTTCCTATCCTTAATCCTGCTTTCTATATTCATTAAATCTACATTTTCATATAGATTAATTTAGACTCATTTGGCCAAACCTAGGATATGGATGCTTAAGGCTAAAAACGAACACATTAAAACACATTCCAAACCTAGGCGTGGAAACTGCCATTAAATTTTTCCTAGTTAACCCACAATCTATCAAAAAATCATCAAAATACACCTCCCTTAAGAGGCAGGACCTTCACAAATTCCTCTCAGTCCAAGGTACCGCGACATCCTTTTCCCATCCTCCTTCCGGGCACGGATCCTATAGCCTGAAGGTAAGGATGCGAAAAATTTGGAGCAATACATTTTGGTGAACCCGACGTGAATGCATCATAACCTTTTGAAAACAAAAAAAAAAACAAAAACAAAACAAAAAAAATAGAACAACTAAAACATAGATGCATTTTAGAACATTTAAAGTTTAAAATCATGTTTAGATGGTAGCTCCTAAGAAAAGATTAGCAGTTACCATAAATGTAGAAAACCAATTGGTAGCAATAGAAATCAACTCTATGCTTAATGTGCCTGAAACAAGTAGAAATAAATTCTTGTGGAACGAACTTGATAGAAGACTTAGTCTCATCTCATCTAGGTCCACACAACTTAAACAGATCAAGAGGTTAGTCCTAGATAGAATCCTGGATCCTCATCAACTAGTTTTTTATCATGAACTTCAGAGAGCCTACCATATATGGTTAGCTTATAGGAGAGCTCTAGTATCTTCAGAATTGTTCACCTTCGAGGAATACCTCAAGAATGCAGCCATTGTACACTAGTTCCTAGGTTGTGTAGAATACCAAGAGGTTGTTCTTACAGATAGGGAAAAATGGAATAGAGTTTCGCGAGCTGTGTTATATCGAGAGTATTGCCACGAGCTTTACTTTTATCAACCAGCATCTGAGACCGATAATATCACTATAGCTCTTTTCATCAAATTTTTAAAAGAAAACTTTCAATTTGAAGAAGAAAACTTCATGACTCCTGAACAACTCGAACCTATTAATGATATCTCTAAATTATTTATAGAAAACTAGATTATTACTTTCGGTCTTATTTCTTGCATTTATTGTGTTATTTGCTGTCTTTACAATATTATTTCAAAAACACAAAAAAAAAAAAATTAAAAACTAAAAAACTAAAAAACATAGCAAAAACTTAAACATTTCATTTCAAATATTGTAGTAGGTATATAGTAAATATATACCTCTTAATTTTGTTGCATATATATATATATATATATATATTTGCTGAAATCAAAATTTAGCACCATGCCTAAACTTAGGAATGGTAAAGAAACTTTAGGAGAAGAAGAAGATTGGTTACAAGATACAACTAGAGACCCAAATGTCCTTCCTGAAGATCCAACTTCGGAAGGAAAAACTCTAGATCAATCAGAACATGACCTAGGTGAAGATAATGAACAAGAAGGAAGTGTTAAAGAGGATGGATCCTCATCCCCTAAAGTAGCTCCAGATGGAACTATTGCTTTTGACAACATAGATCATTTCAAGAAATTTCTTGATGATAACATTGATGCCATTAATGTGGCGGTTCGTATTGATAAAGGGAAAATTAGTGACACTCAGGCAGCCTTGGAACATATGTATGATGTGCGCATTAATCCCTTGTCTTTCATTGATCAAGAAAGTGATAATGCTGGACCATCCAATACAGACATGGTCACTATGATGCAAAACATGTCAAAACAACAGGTTACCCAACCTCCTAAGGAACCTGTTATTCAACCTAAAATAATTCCCCCACAAAAGAAACCTTCCTTCATTACTTTATTTCGCCAAACTATTGAGCAATATGCTTCAAGTAAACAAAAACCTAAAACGAAGCCAAACACCAATTTTCAACAATCTGGAATACAACATAATACCACTTCAAAGTTCCTTCATAACACTTTTCCTACCAATAATTTACACAATAGTAACATGGCATCTAATCTTCATGTTCCTCCATCATATGCCCATAAAACCCATGTCAATGCCCTGCCAAACCAATATGGTGGGCAAACTAGTAATCTAGAAGCCATGGTGAAACAGTTAGCTTCGCGTATGGACCAGATAGATCCCTACCATCCCTCGTATAGTTATCGAGAGATATGTAGTCAACCTTTGGATCCCATAGTTGTAGCTCAACCATACCCTAAGCATTTTCCCATGCCTATCTTGCCTATATATAAAGGAACCGAAGATCCCATAGAGCATCTTTGCATGTTTAGGATAGCATGTCATGACATATCGCATGATGACTTGCTATTATTAAAAATGTTCCCAAAAAGTTTAGGTGGAATGGCATTAGAGTGGTACTATCAATTGCCCACTCATTCTTTGAGAAACTTCGAAGAAACAATTGAATCATTTGTCCATCAATTTAGTGCCTACATCGAGAGGCATGTAACTATTAAAGATTTATACAATTTAAAACAAGACAAAGATGAATGTTTTGCTGATTTCTTAGCTAGATGGAGGCAATTGACAGGAAAACTGCACTTTGTGCTACCTTATACGGAAATGTTGGACATTTTTATCAATAATTTACAAGAACAAATATCTTATGAGCTATCAACTTCTACCTTAACTACCTTCGATCAAGCTATAGATTTAGCTTGAAGAGTAGAAGATGCCCTCATTAGGAGAGGCCAACTTAGGAAGAAGGATGATGAGAAAACATCCAAAAATCAATATAAAAACAAACAATTTGTCGATGATGGAGTCAATGACAGCAGGAATGTTGCCAATATCAATGCAACGAAGACAACAAAAAAATTTATATTGAAACCTCCTGACAAGCCTCCTCGAGAATTCACTAGATTAAATCAACCCTTATCAACTATTTTACCTCAATTACTCGAAAGAGGTTTGATCCAATTACTAGCTATCCGGGAACCTGATCCAACTATACCCGGATATAGAGCTGACTTACACTGTGATTTCCATAGAGGACCTGGACATTCTACCAACGCTTGTAAAAGGTTGAAACATAAAATATAGGATTTGATTGACAATAATGAAATGGAAGTGCAAGCCTTCCAACCTAAACAAAACCCTCCTAATAATACTCAAAAGACTGTTCCCCAAAATAAAAATCAAAATGCCAATCAAAATTTAGACATATTTCAACACCCTTTACCAAGACATGGTAAAGAGGTAGCCAATCAAATCGAACATCATAATGTTCCTCCTCCTACCCGATATGTAGGAACCATTAGCGGACAATTACCTGTTCAGGTTTATCAAATATTTGACACAACCTTATCCCTGGTTACGACTAGGCCCTTACATAATTTTAAAACTTTTGATTCTAGTGATATAGAATCAGATAGTGAAAGTAAACTAGACATTACTTCAAACCAATCAAATAGTTCTGAAAACGAATCAGATCCTATTCAACCCGTCATAGATGCTATGGTTCCAGAAGAACCCTTTCCTAGAAGATTTACTACTCGACATTCTTCTAATATATTCTTTTCTAATGAACAAGCCATAAATGCTCAACCGAGACCATTTCAATGTCTTCATTATAACATTGTAGGTACCATTGGAGTCGTTACCCGACAACAGGCTCAAAATTCTCAACAAGAACCAAATCAGAATGATGGATCAGCTCCATTTGTTTTGAAAAACCCCAATAAAGGGAATCATGCTCCTAATGTTCAACATAAACCCCATTACAATATTAATGAGCAATTATCCAATACTATGGCCAGAATTTCCCTTTTGGATTTGTTAAGATCCTCTCCCACCCATAGGGATGAGTTGATGCTTACATTGAGCCAAATGATGGTACCTCAAAACATTCAACCTGAAGCTATGGCCAATACTATCATCACTTGAGAGATTGATTGTATTGACTTCCGAGATAAAGATATCCCACAACATAATTTACATAAGGATAATCCCTTATACATTACTGCTTTAATTGGAGATGTAGCTGTCAAACGAGTCTTCATTGATAATGGCTCATCTCTAAAAATTTGCACTTTTGACTTCTACCAATTATTTGGCTTTAGAAGTGACAAAATGAAGAAAACTGATATGATTATCAAAGCTTTTAATGATGAAACACAAGAAACGTGTGGAGTTATTACCCTCCCATTGCAAGTTGGTCCTAGAACCCTAGAAACAATTGTGTTTATTGTACATTGCCCAGCATCGTACAATATACTTTTGGGTGGCCCTTGGATCAATGCCATGCGAGCAGTCCCTTCAACCTTACACCAATGTGTTAAATTTGAGTTTAAAAATCAGTTGGTCACTATCCATGGTGATCCTAGACCTTTTGATATGTGTGCTTTGGCAAAACCCGTTGGAGTGCAATTTTGCCCTGCTCTGTCATCCACACATCCTAGTTCTTATTTTTCATCTAAAACTATGAAACACACACCCATAATTTCACCTATTTCCCCTCCATTAATTTCATCATCCTATATAGATCAACAACCCTCTAAACAAATCACTCTAGAACCTCAAAAAGATCCTAAATCTACAACCAATCCTTTAAGTTCTATCCCTATAAATTCAAAACCTACAGAAACAACTATCATCCCTTCCACATCTCAAGATATAGGTAATAAGCCTTCTACATCTTATGCCCTTCCTGATGAACTTTTACCGATTTATCCACAACCTTAATATAAAAAAAAACAAATGCTTTCATGCAAGATTCAATTCTTTTGAATAATTTACCGCCATCTCCTCGTACTTTGGGCCTCCCACAACCTATGGGAAGTACTTACCAAGTCGGGAGTTGTGCCTTCATTTATAAAGGATGTGACTGGGGAAGAATCCCTCGGAATATCAAAACTCATCATGAGGGATACTCTCGGTGTTATTTTACCAATGATTATATTAAAGCTAAACCCATGATGCTTAAAATGGGATATAAAGGGAAAGGCTTGGGACCTTTCCAAAATGGCATGAAAGAACCTTTCGAGGTAGAACCGTGGCCTACCCGTTGTGGTGTGGGCCTATTTCCTAGTAAGGGTCAACCCTTTCCTTTTGAATATGATGATCAACTCATATGTTATCAAGATTATTTGGATAGGCATGTTGATTTGCCTCTTAAAAATCAGTCATTTTCATGCAACATGCTATCCATAGCTTACCCTGAAATGATTGCTGACCCCGATGAAGAGTTGGAAGGAGATATCTTCCATGATGTCTCTGTTGAAGAGATGTTACACAATGGATTTTATTTTGATGGTTCTATACCAACTATAGCCCAACTTGAGGCCACTAATCCTCAAGATGAATTCTCTAAATTAACCTTACAAGAATTACAAGAATTGGGTGTTTCACCCGCCCCATCTAATATTGAAAGAGATCTACACATGGAGGTAGAAAACATCATTAAAATTAATATTGGAACTGAGGATAATCCTCACATAATCAATATTGGATCATAATTAAGTCAAGAAAAATAAGAACAATACATTGCATTCCTTAAAGAGTATGAAGATGTCTTCGCTTGGACATATGAAGATATGCCAAGTCTAGACCCTTCTGTAGTCATGCATCATCTAGTGGTCCATCCGGATGCTAAACCTGTTAAACAAAAACTTAGAAAAATGCATCCCAAAGTGGCTCTGCTAGTCAAATGGGCGTTAGAAAAACTCCTGAATGTTATCTTTATACAAGTTATTGATTATGCTGAATGGATCTCAAATGTAGTTTCGGTCACCAAGAAAGAAGCTACCAAAGTTAGGGTTTGCACAGATTTTAGAGATATTAACGCCACATGCCCTAAAGATGACTTTCCTCTTCCAAACATGGATCAAATCATTGACTTTACTGTCGGGAGTGGGATGATGTCCTTAATGGACGGATTCTCTAGTTATAATCATATCAGGATAGCTTCTGAAGATCAGGCTAAATCGAGACGATTTTGTCCTGACGACGTAGACAGCCCAAAAACGGCCACGATGCTCAAAATTAAATCAAATTTTACCTAAAAAGCATGTAAAATCAAATTAAAGCATTCTAGTTAAGTCTATACTCTTACCCGTAGACCGTGCCGGACCTCTGTTGATCTGTGCGTCATCTCCACCATTTTTGCTTTAGAGCTCTAAAAACCAGAAAATGAACAATAAAAATGAATTAGGGTTTTACCCTATTTTTCTTAATTTTATTCAAAAATAATTTTTGCTTTTCCGCATTTTTACCTCAAATGTTCGATTTGGGTAAAAACACGGAGGGGGCACCATAGTAAGTTGTCGTACGATTCGACCAAGAATCGTCGCCTAAAAATTGGGAATAACTTTTTCTTTCTCGTAGATCAAGAAGAACTCATCTTTAACGCATTTTATTCAAAAAATTTTCTAAAGAGGGGGCAAAATGTAGCACCCTAAAATTGGCGCAGTAAAATTGTCATAATTACATTCACCTTAGTAAATAATTTAAATTCAAATTTTAACCTCCCAAACCACCCGTTAATCATCGGGTAATCCATTTCCCCCTTTTCTATGCCATTTTTAAAGGTTGTTTTGACCGTTTGATGATATCGTCGCCGATCAGACGATATCACCCCAGATCTATCGATTTCGTCTGGGCTAGGATGTCCAGACGATCTTGTCGCAAAATTGATTGTTCACAATTAGCTTCTGTTCCAACGGGCCTCTAATTCGGGCAGAAGCGTGTCTGTGCTATTAGAGACCCTCCCCCATTGGAGATCTCCCAAATAGGGATGATCTCCAACCTCCTAACTACTCCCCTAAGCCTATTTAATCCTTAGGACCTTCCTTTCCCAACCCCTAGCTAAATTTCCCTGTAACTTGATTTTGCATGCATTAGAATACTTAGAACATTATTTGGCCTTTGTTATTTTGAATTTTTCTTGCAGGGACCTCATTGATCTTCAGCCAGAGCAAGCTCAGATTGTCACAGACGATCTCGTTCAAATCTCGGACAATCCTGTCGTAATTCGAGACGATTTCATTACTTCCATACAATTTCGACTGCAATCTGCATTGGGGGCAATCAGTGCCCAGAGTTTGTGCTTTCTTTTATTTCTTTCACCATTTTATTCTGTATTTTAGTTAGTTTATCCTTATTTCTTACTATTTTGCATTTGGAGTTCACCCATATAGCTCAACTTGCATGATAAGATCATAATTTATCATTAGAACGTCATAATTTGTTTGAATTTTTGTTCATGATTATTTTTTAGTATTCATACTGTCATCTTGTGTTGTTTCCCCCTGTTAGCATAGTAGTATTCTCTGTATTTTGCATTTGTTATTCTATTTGCAGGTCTTTGATGAATTCGTCTGACGAATTCATCAAATCTCAGACGATCTTGTCTGATCTCAGACGATTATGTCGAATTCCAGATGATCCTGACTGCTTCAACATCAGAATCTTCATCAGACATCCGGATCAGGTATTCTGCTTTTAACCTTCTATAATTTATTTGTTTCATGTCCTTAATCCTTCTTTCTATATTCATTAAATCTTCATTTTCATATAGATTAATTTAGACTCATTTAGCCAAACCTAGGATATGGATGCTTAAGGCTAAAAACGAACACATTAAAACACATTCCAAACCTAGGCGTGGAAACTATCATTAAATGTTTCCTGGTGAACCCACCATCCGTCAAAAAATCATCAAAATACACCTCCCTTAAGAGGCGGGACCTTCGCAAAGTCTCTCAGTCTGAGGTACCACGACATCCTTTTCCCATCCTCCTTTAGGGCACGGATCCTATAGCCTGAAGGTAAGGATGCGAAAAATTTGGAGCGATACACAAATCATAGCATATCAATTAGCTGCTACACCCTTAGAGTCTACCCATCCCCTCATCATTGAGTTTCTTTATGAATGCCTTAAAATAGAGGCAGACCATCCATAGAAATGGTCCCTATACTTTGACGGAGCCGGATGTATGAGTGGGGCTGGTGAAGGTATTATTTTAACACTGCTGAATATGAAGCTCTTATCCTTGGATTACGAGCTGCTTTAGTGCTACAAATTAAAAATCTATTGGTTTTTGGTGACTCTCAACTTGTCATAAATCAAATCAATGATGTTTATCAAACCCAAGATGATAAATTGCATCCATACAAAGCATATGTCTTACAATTATCATCTTTGTTTGATCAAGTTACCTTGGAAGCTATTCCTCGAACTAACAACCGTGCGGCTGAAACTATGGCTGTAGCTGCATCTCTTTTGCCCTTGGAGTTAGATGACAAATATGCTACCATCATTATTCATCGATTCCAGGAACCCGCTTCAAGAAAATCATGCTTAGAACCTTTGGATGTGTTTCTAATCAATGAAACTACTCCTGAACATTGGTACATTGATCTATTTAATTTTCTTCAAAATGGGACCTTTCTTGAAGGTTGTAATAGCAACCAGCGTAGGTTATTACGTTGACAAGCAAGTCACTTCATGATTATTGGTAATACCTTGTATAGGAGATCTTTTGAAGGCATCCTATTGATATGTTTGAATCTAGTAGAATCTAGATCAGCTTTGAGTGAAGCCCACAATGGATCTTGTGGGGGACATTTTAGTGGTAGCGCCATTGCTAAAAAGCTCCTTAGGATAGGATATTTTTGGCCTACCATGGAGAATGATGCACATGCTTATGTGCATCATTGCGACAAGTGCCATAAACACGCTGACCTTGTCCATGCACCTGCACAAGAGCTGCAAGCTATTTCATCTCCTTAGACTTTTTCAAAATGGGGCTTAGACATCATTGGAAAAATCAACCCTTTGTCATCTGATGGACACAAATTTATCATAACCGCCACTGAGTATTTCACGAAGTGTGTTGAAGCTATGTCATTAGCTTCTTGTACTGGAACCCAAGTTTCCAAGTTTATTTTTAATCAAATTATTTGTAGGTTCAAAATCCCTGCAAATATCATTTCAGATAATGGAACTTGTTTTAAAAATAAAGATGTTAAGAAATTATATCAAAAATATAAAATTCAACATCGTTGGTCTACTCCTTATTATCCTCAGGGTAATGGCCAAGCAGAAGCATCTAATAAAACATTAATCAAAATACTTAAAATATTGGTCAACAAATCTGGCCGAGATTGGCATATTCAATTATATCCTGCTTTGTGGGCCTATCGAACTAGCGTTCATACTCCCACAGGCACTTCCCCCTTTATTTTGGTCTATGGAACTAAAGCAATTTTTCCCTTTGAATTAGAAGTTCCTTCTTTGGCTCTGTTACTTCAAGATACTAAAGTAGGAGATGAATATCATGCTGGCAGACTTAGTTAGCTGGAACTCCTAGATGAAAAGCACATCAATGCTTTGGAGCATCTTCGTGCCTACCAAAACAAGCTTAAATGAGCATACCTCAAGAAATTTCATCAGCGATCCTTTGAGATCGGCGACCTTGTCTTAAAAAAATCAGAAAAATACTAATGCAACTAAAGACCTTAAAGGTAAATTTGAGCCCAACTGGCTCGGACCATATGTCATCACTGCTAAATTTGGATCGAGAGCATATCGATTAGCTACCTTAGATGGTAAAGATCTTAAAGAACCTATGAAAATTATGCATCTTAAGCATTATTATGCATAACATTTGGTCCCTTTTCATCATTTATATATATTGTGTATTTTTCACCTTGTTTCATTTTAGTAAAATTAAAAAAAAAAAAAAACAACAGTAAAAATATTTCTTCTTGCAATTCGTCAATGAAAATCAAAATATAAAAACATCAAAATCGTAAAAATATTCAAAAACATATTTTATTTTCATACCTGTCAATTATTGAAAGTATTGTAGTTATATTTTTAGTTATTTTGGATAAATTAGCATTTATTTGGAATCCCACACTTTCACATTCACATGAATAAATATCTTGATTTTATTTTGTATGATTATTAATATATCTTATATCAAAGTCCACAGCTTGAATTAAATAAAGTTTTGAGCATAGATAACTGATCTTGTTATTTACTTGAACCAAATATATCTTTTCACATTAAAATGATTTCATTGCAAATTCAATATCATTCTACATAGTAAAAGTGGTTTCTTGAGCGAAAAGTTTTCCTTGCTATCCTATCATGCACATGGTCTAGAATCTTTGAGAATTGACAAAAGGACAAGCTCACCCCTACCCAAAATAAAAATCACTTGTTCTACAGCTAATCCGAGCAAGTATCCCTAGCATAGGAAGAAAAAGAAAAGTCAAAGAAAATGAAAAAAATAAAAATATCATTTTGTACCATCGCAACAATATTTCAGCATTATCTCAAGTTCCAAGAAAAATACAAAGAAAAAAAAAAGCAAAAGAGAAAAGGCAAAAGCAAAATGCAATAAATCCCTTTCCCTACCCCTTGAAAATAAAAGAAGGGTGAATGAGCTTGAATCCCTGGAATTCTCAATTATTCAAAAATTGTGAGGTAAGCCCCATAACAGGTGGTTTGTGCCCAACCCGCTTGGCCTTGGGTAATCCTTAGCGTGGTGATATGTCCGTCACATTAGCGACCTTCTTTTGTACAGACCTATGTTGGCTTATGGATTAGCTAGCTCTTGATAACCTAACTTACAGATGAGTCCGGTACGGTTACATGCATATAAATCATGGTCAACGAATATTCATTTGGTTGATTCAAATTACTTGTATCAAATTATCTTGCTCAAAATTTGTGAACGAACAATACAATTGCACACACATTTGTATTTGAGAGATTCTCTATCATTATGATAAATAAAGATCAGCAATGAACTCACATATGCACATGAGGGTTCCTTACAAATCTACATTTGTCTTTGAGATAATTTAAAATATTTTTGCAACTCTTTTGGAATAAATTTTATTCTTATTTCAGAACATCTGTTTAGTATAAAAACAATTACATACATTGTTTTCAAAAATCCAAAATTCTTGGGGGTGAGGGAAGAAAGTAGAGAGGGGAGGGCTTTGGTCCCTCCCCTGCTCCCCATCCCATGGCTCCTGGTTCCTGCCCAGTTCCTGGCTCAACCCAGGTCATCCCTCCCGGGGAGTGGTTGTTTGCAGATGATCTCCTGGGGGAGATCCTTCTCCACTATCTGTGCCCCTCCCGGCCGGCTAGGGTTTCCTTGGTTTTTTTTTCGGACTGGTGCTTCCTAGGGATCCCTGTTTTGTTGGGGATCCCTTCCCTTTTTCCCTCAGGCTTCCCCCTGGGGTTTTTTGCAGGTTATTCGCATGGATCTGGTCCCTTACGTTTCTCGGTGCGGTGGAGGTGATGGTTTAGGGTTTGGACAGCTTCCCCTTTTTCTTGTGAATCCTCGGTAGGCTCTGTGCTTGGATGGGATTCTTGGTCCCTGCTGCTGGGATCCTCTTCTATTTTCTCGAGGCGGGTTCTTTGTGGTGCAACTCTTTGGTCACTTCCTGATGGGCTGGATCCTCTCTGTGCTGGATGTCGGCTTCCTGTAGGATGGCTCTCACTGAACGAAATGTTTTCCCGGTGGGCGGGATGGTTTCTCCATAGGGCGGGATCCGCCAAATCCGCCAGTTTTCCCACGAGGCGGGATCCTTTCTTTTCTGCTGGTTTCCCGGATGGCGGGATTTCCTTGTTGCTTCCCGCTAGGCGGGACTGTTTGTGGTGGTTTTGACTGCTTCTCGCGAGGCGGGATTTTATTGTAACGATTTTTCTTTGCTTCCTACTGGGCGGGATCTTCTCGATGGTGGTTTTTGGCTACTCCCCGCTGGGCGGGATCTCCAAAACTACTTCCTTTCTTATTTGTCTGTTTCTCACTGACAGGGATTGTTTCATGCTTACTGTTATCGCTGGGCGGGATTTTTGTTTTGGTGTTCAGTTTCAAGGGATTGATGCCCTAGGCCCATTGCTTATGTAATCAGGTTTTTTTTAGGGGTTACGTTTTCTGTAATAGGCTTATACATAAAGCCAGGAGGCATGATGCAAGGCTGATTTTGTACATAAGGTTTTGGGATCCTCTATAAAAACCCTTTTTTAATCTACTATAATAATTACCAAAAAAAAAAAAAAAATCCAAAATTCTTTTAAACAACATATTACAAAATCTAGTAAATAAAGTCAAGTTATATATTATTATTTTCTGTTTATCTCAAAATCAAAAATCAAATCATGCAATAAAACTAAAATATCAATTTCTTCTTTGGATTTCGTGATGATGGTATAAGTCTATATCTATAATTCTATGCCTAGCGCAAACCATTGCTCTAATTTTATTTTCCCATTCATTTTAATTTATAAAAACATATGGCTTACATCATTATGTTACACAATTATGCTTTAAAACGAATGAACACTTATTCTATTTCATGTCATTATGTCAACATTCAATTTTACAACCATGGTATAATTTCTAAGGAATTGTTCAAAATTTTATCACACTTAGGAATTTATGCCTAAAAAAATCATATTTCTTTTAGTATCTCACGCATAATATTTTTATGAAAATCTGAAAACAAATCATCACCATCACAAGACAAAGTCTTAAGACAGTCTCTTAAGCATTCTTTTACTTTTAGCAATATTTCTATACTGGGATTAGCTTGACAACCGAGCGAGCGACGACTCCATGAAATGGTCTATAACAACGACAATGTCCTTTGAAATTATTGTTAGAAGTCCCTTTTATTTTTATCAAATCACACCAAAACAACCAATTGTTTACATCAGATTATTTCATTTAAATTTTACAACATGACATAAAATTATAATATTTATAAAATGACATAATCACATGAATCATCAATAATCAATTGCAAAATTCAACATTAAAGCATCATACAACATATACACAAGTCATATCATCAAAAATACCATATATATATATATATATATATATATATATATATATATATATATATATATATATATATATATATATATATATATCAACAAATTATATACATCATATCAAAACTGGACTGGTATGCCACAATCAATAGCCTAGCATACTCAATCCTCTCAAAAAAATATATAATAAAAAATACAATCTCTGTGTAGTGAGCGTCTAGCCTCGAGAAGCCCTCGAGCTCTCAGCCTCGTCTCCTCTCCTACCCTAAGGTCAAGGAGGAGGCCCCATCGGAGTCTGCCTCGTGTCGTGGGTCCTCGACATTGATCATGACGATGTCCTCGATGACCCCATCCTAATCGGCCCCGTAATGTCGATTGGCAATCTGTAACCTCCGGCTCTCTAGAACCATCCGGTAGTATGTTCCCCGGTAGAATGCGATCCGAGCCATAGACTACACCAACTCTTGCATGCTCACTTCTCCGCCCCAAGCTCCGAGTCGTGTAGCCTCATCCTGCAGTGTCTACACCTGAGCCCAGAGGTGGGCAACCTCAGCCCAGAGAGTCGTTGTCTCACTGCTCTCCCCTACCTCGACACCCTTGCCCTTATCGGGCGATGGTGGTCTCTCCCCCTATTGATATGGGACTCCCCTCTCCCTCCTACCTGTCTATTGTGGTCTCTGTGGAGCCTGTGCCATCCTCTGGCATCTCTCCTATGGATACCATCATTGCTCTATCTCTCTGTGACCCCATGCTGCCTCAATAGCAGCTCACGGCGCTGCCTCCCCATCCGTTGCACAACAACATGCATCGGACCCTATGACCTCGTCATCCAAGGAGGGTGGATGCCTATGTACCAGGCATCGTATCCGTCGAGTAACCCCAATGTCATCACCATCCACTGGCTGGATGGGGGCATCATCTGTGTCCTGAATCCAGAACCATTGCATGTCTGGAGCTCCACTTAGTGTGGTACTATCCCAGATAGTTTGAGAGTACTTGTAATCCCTTTAGGCTACCCGCCAAATCAGACCAATTTTGTATATGGGGGCCTTGAGAATGGTATTTAACCCTACCTACAAGAGGAAGAGGACGAAGAGTCATTTGCTGAGAATTTTGACTATCTATCCAACCCGGACTTCACCTTGAAATACCTAGACCAATGTAATTAGCATGGATATGGATTGGGCAGATATGAAAAAGGAATGTGCACTCTTTGTCAACCGAGATACCAGATGTAATATGATAAATCAGGAGTAGGGTTCAACCACCCTTTGTCCCTTGACATCTTGGTAGAAACCATGCAAGGCCTAGGTCTAGGCAATAGGGAGGGGTTGGCACAAGATCCATATGCCAATACCAACACAACATGCACATTGGGGGATTATCTCCCATTGTTAACAACAAACCTTGTTGACCTCAACAACCCCTCCCCTTTGATCGAGGAAGGAGAAAGTTCAAGAAGTAACCTCCAAAGGGGATATGAACAAGATCAAGATGGGTCTTCTGAAGATGATTCAGGTTATGAGGTAGCACCTTGGGACCCTTTTGAGTCTGATAGCAATCACTCGCAGGTGACACCCATTGATGACTATCAGGAGAACTTCATGGCAATGTTTCCCTTTAATGTTCCAATCGGGCAATTGCTACCTCTAGAGAATCCAGCCCTCCCGTAGAGAGCGAAACAACCCATAAGGGACCAAATCAACATGCTCAAACAAAAAAATCCTCCCATGCCGACCATAAGGCCAAGTGATCCATCAGAGGAAGAAGATCCAAATATCTTCTTCAACATCGACTACCTATGTGTCGAACTTCTGACTTTTGTAGAGAGTGAGGATAGTGATCAAGAAATGCCTAGTGGGAGGCTATACCAACCAGAGGGGCACATAGTTTTCAGAGCCAATGAAGGCCTATGGATCTTCGATAGCGACTATGAAGATGAGACTAAGATGGCATATCTCAACCATATGAGGCAACAAGAATACCCCATAGACATCGATGATATGTTTGAACATCTAAATATGGGACCAAGGCATAGGTGGCATTTAAATCAAGTATAGCTAAACCAAGTGCTTCATCCACCATTTCGGGTATACAGGGAGCACCTCCCATGTGGAGACCCTATAGGGCCATCAGTGTCAAGGGCAAACCCTGTCCTTATATCTGCACATAGGGCCGATCCTTTTGTGCCAGTACCCACAGAACCAAATCTAGGGTACAAAGATCACCAAGGATGTCAGAATCAATGCCCATGCAGTAATAGAGACCAAATTCATTCCATCAACATGATCTCCATTGATTTAACTACCCCCATCCAAAATCCAGCCAATCCAACACGACCATTGTATCTAAACCTAGATGCCATAAATTAGGATCGTGCTGACTCACCACCATCCCCATTAGAGTACTGGCCTTGCAGTGAGATGTTTCATTTTGCCCCAAGACAGATTCAAGATATCTTTCATGCTAAAGAGGAACCCGATGTTCCCAACGTAGATCTAAATGTAGCAAATGATATCCACCTGATCCCAACTCCACACCAGTTGGAGGACGAATCCCACATGTCAGTCGAAGAGACGATTGATGTAGACATCGGTTCTGATCCAATGAATCTACAAATCATCAAGCTAGGGGTAAGTTTATCCCCCGAAGAGCAAGCCAATTACATTGCCCTTCTCAAAGAGAAGAAGAAGGTTTTTGCATGGTCCTACAAAGACATGCCGGGGCTAGACCCACAGCTAGTCATGCATAATCTAACACTTGATCCGATAGTCAAGCTAGTCAAGCAAAAGCTACGTAAGATGCACCCAATAGTGGCCTTAATGGTCAGATACGAGCTACAAAATTTGTTGGATGCATAGTTTGTCATCTGTGTAGATTACCCACCATAACTGTCCAACATGGTACCCATTAAAAATACTGACGGGAGGATTCACATATGCATCGATTTTCAAGATTTAAACAAAGCAAGTCCCAAGGATGATTTCCCCTTGCCTAGCATCGACACATTGGTAGACACTATAGTAGGCCACGAAATGCTTTCCCTCATGGATGGTTTCTCGAGATACAACCATATTCGTATCAATCCCGATGATCAACTAAAAATGGCATTCATAATGCCTTGGGGGACATTTTGTTATAAGGTCATGCCCCTTGGCCTTAAAAACACTAGCGCCACTTACCAATGCACTATGACATACATCTTCCACGATCACATGCATAAAAATTTGGAAGATTATATGGATGATTTATTGGCCAAATCTCTTTTGTGCCAAAATCATCTCAATGAATTACGCAAGATCCTTGATCGCCTCATCGAACACAAGGTTAGTATAAACCCCAAGAAGTGTGTATTTGGCATCACATCTGGAAAACTCTTGGGTTTCATAGTCTCAAAATGAGGCATCGAGGTAGATCCAAATAAAGTCAAGGCAATCCTTGAAATGCTTCCCCCAACCACCATAAGGCATCTCAGAAGCTTGCAGGGTAAGGTCGCGTCGATCAAGCACTTCATAACACAGTTATCTGATAAGTGCCAATCCATGAATAAATTATTACACAAGGGGGTAGCATTTCATTGGGATGACGAGTGCTAGTCAGCCTTCAATGACATAAAACAATACTTGGATTCCCCACTAGTATTGGCACCACCTAGACCAGGAGTGTCGTTCTATTTATACATCTCAGCTACTGAGGTGGCACTGGGTGCCATGGTAGCCCAAAAAAATGAATTACATAAAGAACAGGCTAATTATTATCTTAGCCGCACCTTGGTAAGTTATGAACTTAACTATGCATACGTTGAGAAGCTATGCTTGGCGGTGGCATTTACCACCAAAAAGCTACACCATTACATGTTGAGAAATATGACGTATGTTGTGCCTAAGGAGAATCCATTGTGGTACATGATGAGTCATAATTATCATAGTAGTTGCATGATGAAATGGATCATGTTGTTGACGGAGTTTGACATCGAATTCATTGGATAAAAGTCCATCAAAGGTCAAGTCATCACCAACCCCTCTTAATAGCAACACAATGCTATTTTTACAAGTTCTTTCCCACTCAACTTTTGCTAGGGATGAACTTCAAGAGGGATTGACAATTCATACCATCGAGGTTTCTGATCAACAAGATTGGTATACACCCATAAGAGACTATCTCAAGTTAGGTAGCCTCCCACTTGGATTGTTGCACACCGTGAAAAGATCATTCAAATAGAAAGTGGTAAAACATGTCTTGCTGGGAGACATTTTATACCATCGAAGCTATGAAGGAATCCTCCTTCATTTCTTGTACCAGCAAGAGTCCACTTGGGTGATCACCCAAGTGCACGATGGTACATGCAATGGCCACTTCAACGGTATGGCCATTGCAAAGTGCATTCTTCGCATGGGCTATTATTGGCCATATTTAGAGCGAGATTGTTGCACATATGTGCAAAAGTGCGTGAAGTGTCAACACCATGCTAACTTGACACACGTACCTTCTCAAGCCTTACAACCAATCCAATTAGCTTGGCAATTTTTGCAGTGGGGCTTAGATCTCATCGAAAAGATCTCCCCTATGTCGTCAGGTCATCACACGTTTATCATAATGGCCATAGAGTACTTCACTAAGTGGGTGGAAGCAATTTCGCTTACCTCTACGACTGGGCCCCGCATTGCGGAGTTCATTTTACATAACATCATATGTCATTTTGGTATTCCATCCAAGATCATCTCGGATAATGGGATGTCATTTAAGAACAAAAATGTGCGTGCTTTGACAACAAAGTACAAAATTCAACACAGTTTTTTGACACCTTATTATCCGTAGGCAAATGGGCAAGTAGAGGCATCAAACAAAATGCTAGTTGCCATCCTTAAAAATATGGTCGTAGATAATCATAAGGATTGGCACATTCAAATACCACTTGCCCTATGGGCTTATCACACTAGCATTCGGATGCCCACTAGGGTAACTCCATTTTCGCTAGTGTATGGCTCCGAGGCGATCATGCCTCTCGAGTTGGAAATACCCTCCCCGCACATATCAATGCAAGAGTTCATCGATGATGACACCGCATGACGAAGCTCGGTTAGACCATCTTACATTACTCGACGAATGACACATCAATGCTCTTGAGCATTTATGTATCTATCAAGAGTGGCTTAAGAAAACATACAACATGAAAGTTCACCCGAGGGACTTTCGGTCGATGACTCGGTCTTAAAAGAAAACCAACAAAATTCTAACTTGTCACCCTATTTAAGGGACAAGTTCATAGCAAATTTTTTAGGTCCATATGTAATCGATAGTAAAATAGGACCTGGAACATACTGGCTCGCCTATCTTGAAGGAATAAAGGAATTAGAACCCTTGAACGTCAGTCATTTGAGGCCATTCAACATTTAGAGAGTCATGGCCCCTTCAAAAAGCTCCAAGGATTCCCACAATCGCTTGGTCAACCAAAAATGCCCCAAAGGTATCTATAATCCCTTTAGTCAAACCAAAAGCTCCAAGGGTTCCCGTAATTGCTTGGTCAAACAAATGCCCCAAAGGTATCTATAATCCCTTTGGTCAAACCAAAAGCTCCAAGGATTCCCACAACCGCTTGGTCAACCAAACGCCCCAAAGGTATCTATAATACCTTTGGTCAAACCAAAAGCTCCAAGGGTTCTCACCATCACTTGGTCAACCTAAAATGCCCCAAAGGTATCTATCATCCCTTTGGTCAAACCAAAAGCTCCAAGGATTCTCGCAATCACTTGGTCAACCAAATTCCCCAAAGGTATCTATAATCCCTTTGGTCAAAACAAAAGCTCCAATGGTTCTCGCCATTGCTTGGTCAACCTAAAATTCCCCAAAGGTATCTATAATCCCTTTGGTTAAACCAAAAACTCCCAGGATTCCTGCAACTGCTTGGTCAGCCAAATGTGCCAAAGGTATCTATAATCCCTTTGGTCAAACCAAAAGCTCCAAGGGTTCTCGCCATCGCTTGGTCAACCTAAAACGTCCCAAAGGTATCTATAATCCCTTTGGTCAAACCAAAAGCTCCAAATATTCTTGCAACCACTTGGTCAACCAAAGGACCCAAAGGTATCTATAATCCCTTTGGTCAAACCAAAATTCCCAAGGGTTCTCACCACCGCTTGGTCACCCAAAATGCCCCAACGGTATCCATAATCCCTTTGGTCAAACCAAAAGCTCCAAGGGTTTTCGCAATCACTTGGTCAACCTAAAACACCCCAAAGGTATCTATCATCCCTTTGGTCAAACCAAAAGCTCCAAGGGTTCCCACAACCGCTTGGTCACCCGAAATGCCCCAAAGGTATCTATAATCCCTTTGGTCAAAAACTCCAAGGATCCGTAAGAATCACTTGGTCCACACCCATTCGGGTTAAAACCACCATAACGAATATTCAAAAACAACAGATAATCAAAAATAACAAAAAAGTTGCATCTCACTTTCATGCATAATCTTAAAAATCAAAATACAAAAAAAAAAGTTGCATTAGGCATCGCATACATACATTGCATATCTGCTGATCATACATGTCAAACGCACCATAGACTATAATTACTTGGCAATTCCATCATTTTCCACATTCAGTCCATTTTGTAAATGATCCAACAAGAATAATGCCATTTGCATTTTTGCCATATCATAGTCAGTTGTCTTTTAATGTCCTTCGGATTTTCGTCATTTAGTTGTCTTTAGATTTCTAGTCAAATGCTATACAAAGTCAAACCGATTTTTACAAGGTAGAGTTTTACTTGGATCATGCCTTGTTACATAGCATCCCAACACAAGCTTAAAACACATAAAAATTCCCAAGTTGTGTGAATGAAAGATGAAACCTGCATAGCGGACGAGGTTACCATAAGCAAAATGGTTATTGTAGCACCCTAAAATTGGCACAGTTAAACCTTAATAAAAAGATAAAAATTCAAATTTTAACCTCAAACCGCCCGTTAACCGCCCATTACCAGCTTTCCTTGTTTTTTGTGCCATTTTTAGGATTTTTTTTTACCGTTGGACTATATCGTCATAGATTAGACGAAATCATCCCAGATCTAATGAATTCGTTTGGAACAGAACGTCTAGACGATTTTGTACCAAAACCGAATTTTCATACTTAGCTTCTGTTCCAATAACCCCTCTAACTTGGGCAGAAAGTGTTTTTGCGCAGTTAGAGTCTCCCCCATTGGAGATCTCCCAAATTGGGATGATCTCCAACCTCCTAACCTCTCCCTAATCCTATATAAACTAAGATTTTCTCAGTTTATCCCCCTGAATCTCCCCTTGAACCCCTTGACTCTCTACCTAAAACTCTGCTTAAACCCCGTGAACTTCCACGCACCTCAGAGCATCCTCACACCATCATTTGCATTCTGTATTTCATGTTTTCTTGCAGGAACTTTAATGTTTTTCAATCAAAGCTAGCTCGGATCGTCGCAAGCAATTCCAAGAGATTTCGGACGAACTCGTAAGATTGGAGGTGATCTCGATTGTAGTCTATATTCGGGGCAATCAGAGTCCAGAGTTTGCATCTCTTTATTGTTTTCTGCATTTCTTTATACATTATTTTAGTTATTATATTTATGCATCTTGGAGTTCACCTCATTTAGTATAACCGCATGATAAAGTTAAAATCAATCATTAAATCTATTGCATTTCTCTTATTTGTTATTTGAATTTATTATTTAGGCCTATTTGCTATTATTTCTATCATTCTCCTTTGCTTTTGTAGTTGCATCTTTGGTATTTTGTATCTATTCCTATGATTGCAAGTTTCTGATGAATTCGTCTAACGAATTCATCAAATTGATGACAATCTCGTCTAATCTTAGACGATTACGTATGAGTTGAGACGATATGGACTGCTACAAAACTCAAAATCTTCATCAAACATCCAAAATTAGGTATGTACTATTCTAGTTAGCATATTATCTATGTTTAGCATTCATTCCTATTTTCTGTATTCATCTAAATCTGTATTGGCATATAGAATAGTTTAGATTCATCTTGGCCAAACCTAGGAATTGAATGATTAAAGCACAAAATGAATACATCAAACTTACTATCAACCTAGGTGTGGAAATTTCCACTCAAAATTTTCTTGGTGAACCCACCATTCGTCGAAAATTCACCCTTATACCCCTCCCCCGAGAGGCGGGACCTTCAAAGGGCCTCTCAGTCCGAGGTATTGTCCCATCCTTCTCGCATCCCCCTTCCAAGCGCGGATCCTATAGCCTGAAGGTAAGGATGCAAAAAATTTGGAGCGATACATTTTGGTGAACCCGACATGAAAACTAAAAACCTTTTGAAAACAATAAAAAAAAAACAAAACATAAATGCATTTAGAATCAAAGATTGCATATCACATTTAGATGGTAGATTATAATAAAATACGAGCTATCACCATTAATGTTGAGAATCAATTAGCAACTATAGAGATTACTTATGTGCTTAGAGTACCTCAAACAAATAGGGTTCAACCTTTGTGGGACGAACTTGATAGGAGATTAGGTATCATTGGATCTAGGGCAACAAAACTTAGGCAAATTAAGAGGTTTTTCCTAGATAGAATCCTGGATCCTGATCAAGTGGCATTATATCATGAACTTCAGAGAGCTTGCCATAGGTGGTTAGCAGATAAAAGAGCCCATGTGTCTTCAGAGCTGTACACTTTTGAGGAATACCTTGAGAATGTAGTTGCAGTACATAAATTTCTATCTCATATAGAGGATCAAGAGGTCGTTCTTACGGATAGAAAAATATGGAATAGAGTTCCTAGAGTTGTGTTATATCGAGAGTATTGCCATGAACTTTATTTCTACCAATCAAAGTCTGAAACAGATAATATCACTATAGCACACTTTATCAAGTTCTTGAAAAACCATTTCCAATTTGAAGAGGAGCATTTCATGACTCCTGATGAACTTGATCCTATCAATGACATCTATAAACTATTTATAGAAAACTAAGCTATTCCTTTATTATTGTTATTTCTTGCATTCAGTGTGTTGTTTGTTGTCTTTATAAGCATAAAACAAAAAAACAAAAATAAATAAAATAAAAACAAAACAAAATCATAACAAAAATCAAAACATTTTCTTTTAAGTATTATAGTAGGTATAAAATATATATACCTCCTAAATTTGTTGCAAATATATTAATATATATTTGCTAAAATATAAATTTAGACATAATGACTAGACTCAGGAATGGAAAATAGACTGAAGTAGAAGAAGATTGGTTAAGAAAACTAGGAAATAACCCAGATGTCCTTCTTGAAGACCCAATTCAGGAAGAATGAACCTTTGATCAAGAAGAAGAAGAATTTGTTGTAGGAAATGAATAAAAAAAAATGATAGAGAGGAAGGATCCTCATCCCCTAAAATATCTCCGGAAGGAGCTGTTACTTTTGAGAACATGGAACATTTCTGGAAGTTCCTCAATACTAATATGGGCACTCTTAATAGAGCAGTCCATATGGACAAAGATCAAATTAGTGACACTCAAGCAACCCTAGAAGACATATATCACACGCACTAATCCCTTGTCCTTCGTTGATCAAGAGAGTGATCAAGCCGGACCATCCAATTTGGATATGGCCGCTATAATCCAGAACACGCAACAACAACAGGTTACCCAACCACCTAGAGTGTCTGTTATCAAGCCTAGGGTTATTCCCACACAAAAGAAACCTTCATTCACCGCTCTATTTTGCCAAGCTATTGATCAATATACCTCAAATCAACAAAAGCCTAAAACAAAACCAAATACCAATTTCCAACAATCTGGGGTACAACATAATGCTACAACAAATCTTCTTCATAATACTCTTCCTACCAACCATTTGCATAACAACAATATAGCATCTAATCTTTATGTCATGCCTTCCTACGCTCACAAATCCCATACTCATGTACCATCGAACCAATATGGTGGGAAAACTGGTAATCTGAAAGCCATAGTGAAACAATTAGTCTCCCGCATGGACTAGATAGATCCCTATCATCCCTCGTACAATTATCGAGAGATGTGTAGTCAGCCTCTAGATCCTATAGTTGTAGCACAACCATATCCTAAACACTTTCCTATGCCTGTCCTACCTATATACAAAGGAACCGAAGATCCCATAGAGCATCTTCGTATGTTTAGGATAACATGTCATGATATATCACATGATGACTTGTTATTACTAAATATGTTCTCAAAAATTTTAGGAGGGATGGCATTGGAGTGGTATTATCAACTACCCACTCATTCTTTGAGAAATTTCGAAGAGACCGCCGAGTCTTTCGTGAATCAATTTAGTGCCTACATTGAAAGACATGTAACTATTAAAGATTTGTACAACCTAAAACAAGACAAAGATGAGTGTTTTACTGACTTCTTAGCTCGATGGAGGCAGTTGATAGGAAAATTACACTTTGTGTTACCTTATCGGGAAATGTTGGATATCTTTATCAATAATTTACAAGAACAGTTATCCTAGGAGTTATCAAATGCTACCTTAACCACCTTCGATCAAGCTATAGACTTAGCCCGAAGAGTGGAAGATGCTCTTATTAGGATAGGTCAGCTTAAAAAGAAAGATGATGAGAAAACATCCAGAAATAAATATAAAAATAAACAAGTTGTGGGCGATGGAATCACTGATAGTAGAAATATCGCTATTGTTAATGTTGCGAAAACAACAAAGAAATTTATACTAAAACCTCCTAATAAACCACCTCAAGAATTTACTAGGTTAAATAAATATTTATCAACCATTCTCCCACAACTATTAGCATGAGGTTTTATTCAATTACCAAATATCCAGGAACCTGATCCAACTATACCCGAATATAGAGCTGATTTACATTGTGATTTCCATAGAGGACCTGGACACGCTACCAATTCTTGTAAAATATTAAAACATAAAATACAAGACCTGATTTATAACAATGAGATGGAGGTGCAAGCCTTTCAACCTAAACAAAATCCTTCTAATAATGCTCAAAAGAACATCCCTCAAAATCAGAATCAGAATGCCAATCAGTCATTGGACATATTTCAACATCCTTTACCAAAGCATGGTAAATAGGTGGCTAATCAAATTGAGCATCATAATGTTCCCCCTCCTACCTGATATGTAAGAACTATTAGTGGACATTCACCTACTCATGATGTGGAAGTATTTGACATGACTTTATCCATGGTTACGACCGCACCTATATATAATATACGGATCCCCGATCTTAGTGATACCGAATATGAGACTGAAAGTGACATGGAAATCACCTCAAATCAATCAAATAGCTCTGAATATGAATCAGATCCTATTCAACCTATCACAAGTTTTATGGTTCCAGAAGAACCATTTCCTAGAAGAGTCACTACTAGACCATCTTCTCACCAATTACTTTCTAATGAACAAGCCATAAAAGCTATACCAAGACCTATTCATCATCCTCAAAATAATATTGTAGGTACCATCGGAGTTGTTACTCGACAATAGGCTCAAAACTCTCAACAGGATCAAACTCATAACGATGGATCAACTCCATTTGTTTTGAAAAATCCCAATAAAGGGAATCATGCGCCTAATGTTCAACCTAAGCCTCCTTATAATATTAATGAACAATTATCAAATACTACAACTAGAATTTCCCTTTTGGACCTTTTAAGATCTTCTCCTACCCGTAGGGATGATTTAATGCTCACATTAAGCCAAATGATGGTACCACAAAATATTCAACCTGAAGCCATGTCCAATACTATCATAACTTGATAAGTCGATTGTATTGACTTCCGAGATAGAGATATACCACAACATAGTTTACATAAGGATAACCCCTTATATATTACTGCCCTAATTGGGGATGTAGCCATTAAACGAGTCTTGATTTATAATGGTTCATCTTTAAACATATGCACTTTTGACTTATACCAAATATTTTGGTTTAGAAGTGATGAAATGAAAAGAACTGATATGATCATAAAAGCCTTCAATGACGAAACACAAGAAATGTGTGGAGTTATTACTATCCCACTGCAAGTTGGTCCGAGAACCTTAGACATGACCGTGTTTATTGTACATTGCCCCCGCATCGTACAATATACTTTTGGGTCACCCTTGGATCAACGCAATGCGAGTTGTTCCCTCAACTTTACATCAGTGTGTTAAATTCGAATTTAAAAATCAGCTGGTTACCATTCATGGTGATCATAAACACTTTGATATGTGTGCGTTGGTAGAACCTGTTGGATTTCCATTTTGCCATGCTCTATTATCCACACATCCTAATTCTCATCCATCGTCTAAACTTGTGAAACACACACCCATAACATCATCTACTCTTTCCCCATAAACTACACCTCTACATATAGCTCAACCATCTTCCGAACAAACCACATTAGGACCTCGAAAATATCATAAAACTACAACCAATGCTTCTTGTTTTACTCCTATAACTTCCATACCTATAGACTCATCCATCGATATCTCTATAACATCTACATCCACTACAGGCATACTTTCCACATCCGACAATGTAGGAAATTTTCCTTCTACCTCTTATGCTCTTATTGATGAGCTCTTACCCAATTTATCTAAAATCCTTATATTAGAAAAAATAAACACTGCCATGAAATATTCCCTTATTTTAAATAAACTCCCACCCTCTCCTCATACCTTGGGCCTCCCACAACCTATGGGAAGTATTTACCAAGTCGGGAGTTGTGCTTTTATTTATAAGGGATATGACTGGGGAAGAATACCTAGAAACATCAAGACACATTGTGATGGATATGCTAGATGCTATTTTGCTAATGTGTATATTAAAGCTAAGACCATAATGCTTAAATTGGGATATAAAGGGAAAGGTTTGGGACCTTTCCAGAATGGTATGAAAGAATATTTTGAGGTAGAACCATGGTATGCCCGATGTGGTGTGGGCCTATTTCCTAGTAAAGGTCAGCCCTTCCCATTCGAGGATGATGACCACCTCATATGTTACCAATATTATCTGGATAAACAGGATGTCTTGCATTTTAAGCCTCTTACATGTAATATGTTATCCATAGCTTACCCTAAGATGATTTCCAAATCCGACGATGAGTTGGAGGGGGATATCTTTCATGATGTCTCCATTGAGGAATTGTTACATAACAGATTTTATTTTGATGGCTCTATACCTAGTATAGCCCAGCTTGAGGCCACGACTCCTCAAGATGAATTATCCAAGATAACCTTGGAAGAATTACAAGAATTAGGCGTTTCACCCGCCCCACCTAATTTTGAGAGAGATCTACACATGGAAGTAGAAAACATCATAAAAATTAACATTGGAACCAAAGATAACCCTCACATAATCAACATTGGATTAGAATTGAGTCAAGAAAAACAAGATAAATACATTGCATTCCTTAAACAATATGAAGATGTCTTTGCTTGGAAATATGAAGATATGCCAGGATTAGACCCTTTTGTAGTTATGCATCACCTAGTAGTCCATCCGGATGCTAAACCTGTTAAATAGAAACTTAGAAAAATGCATCCTAAAATGGCCTTACTAGTCAAAGGAGAATTAGAAAAACTCTTAAATGTTATTTTTATACAAGCCATTGATTATGCTGAATGGATCTCGAATGTAGTTCCGATAACTAAGAAAGAAGCCACTAAAGTTAGGGTTTGCACAGTCTTTAGAGATATTAATGTTGCATGCCCTAAAGACGATTTTCCTCTTCCCAACATGGATCAGATCATTGATTTTACTACTGGGAGCAAAATGATATCCCTAATGGATGGATTTTCTGTTTATAATCAGATCAGGATAGCTCTTGAAGATCTGGCTAAAATAGCCTTTATTACCTCTTGGGGAACCTTTAAAGAACACAAGCTTATACTGAGAGGGGGGGTGAACAGTATAAGACCACTTTTTACTTTTCTTATCCCAATAAAAATTATACAATATAGCAATGGCAATATCAATAGCGAAAACCAAAGCAATGTACAAATCATCACACACACATGAGACACCAATTTACGTGATTCACTCAATGTGAGCTACATCCACGGATAAAATATTTCACTAAATTTTATCAATCCAAATTCTGGGAATACCTTTCCCGATTACAATGTTTATGGGCACCAACCCAAAGGAGACTCCAATCCCCTAATCTTGAGTTTGTGGGCACCAACCCACAGGAGACACCAATCCCCTAGCTCTGCTCTGGTTGATAATCCTTTAGAAGACCTTTGCCTTCGCTGCCCTTAGCAAATGGAACTCTATCCACAGAAGACACCTATCCTCCCTGCTTTGGCTAGAGACCTTTGTCCTCAACTCTATCATCTCCAAAGATGGTCCTTCAATTTGCACTAAACACAGTCCTTCGATCTAGCACAAATGTTCTCGTTCGTCTTTGCCTATCTGCTCTCTATGCCCTTTGCTCTCTCTGTGCAAACACACCCGCACTTGGTCGAACTTCAACCCTTGCACTGTCTGTGCACACTCTTCATCCTTTGTGATCTTTCACACTCAGAATAATTTGACGAAATGCACTTTGCACACTATGATCAAATTTTGCACTCTACTCTCGACGATCGAACTTCTTGCTCTGTGCACTATCTACGAACGTCACACTTCAACCACGCATATAATTCACCTTCAACTCTTCAAAAAACCCTCCTTTTATAACAAAATTTTCATGAAGAAAACTTTAATCTTAGTCGACTGTTATGACTAATGCAAACCATAATCTACGTCGGCTGCAAGCCCTAATTTTCATCGGCTGAAATTTGACTTTGTCGGCTTCATTGCCTTTGGAACACTTCTGTAGCTTCTACCACAAAACTACAACATGTCACGATATCGTGACACCTTTGCAACCGTATACTTTCTTTTGGCTTTTGTCATGATATCGCGACACTTCAGCCTTTGTCGACTTCAACTAAGCTCTTGTCATGATATCGTGACACTTCTGACTTAGTCAACATCAACTTTGCTTTTGTCACGACATCGCGACACTTCTCCCTTCATCGACCTCATTTATGCTTTTGTCATGAAATCACGACACTTTTGTCTTCATATCCTTCCTCTCTGCTTTTGTCGTGAAATTGCGACACTTCTCTTATAGAAGGCCTGCATTCTGTTTCTGTCACGAAATTGTGACACTTTCTCCAATTGAACACTGCCATCTCAATCTCTCGTGAAATCATGACACTTTCTCTTCCTTGCACTCTTCTCGGCTTGCACTAGTGAAAACATGACATGTCACAAAATTGCAACACTTTCACTGCCTTGTGCTTTTCTCTGCCTTACGCCTGCGAAAACGAAACATGTCGCAAAATCGCAATGCTTTCGCCTTTGAGCTCTTCCTTCTTGAATTTGTCACGAAATCATGATGCTTCTTCTTCCATGCTCTTTCAATTTGCTTCTATCTCGAAATCATGACTCCTCTCCTGTTGAAGACCTGCTTCCTGTTTCTATCGCAAAATCGTGACACTTTATCCAACCGTATGCTGCCATCTCAATCTATCGTGAAATCACGACGCTATCAACTTTCCGTATGCTTTCTTTGCAACCTATCGTGAAATCGCGACGCTTCTCATTTCAGACTCTTCCCTTTGTTGCATGTCACAAAATCATGATAGTTCTTACTTGGAACATTTTCATCTGTAGCATGTCACGAAATCGTGACACTTTATCTTGCTTCCACTTTGTCTTCTAACTTGTGAAATCATGAAACTTTTTCTCCTTAGCGCTTTTATTTTCTTCGGGTCACGAAAACCTGACATGTCGCGATATCATGACACTTTTTCTCCTGGACTCTTTCTCCTGCATTATGTTGTGAAATCATGACACTTTTTCTTTCGGACTCTCTCTCCTGCAACATGTCGCGAAATCGTGACACTTTTTCTTTCGGACTCTCTCTCCTGCAACATGTCGCTAAATCGTGACATTTTTTCTTCTGTTCAACCTCCCTTGCAATATGTCACGAAATCACGACATTTCTAACTCCAAACATTCTCTCTCCTCTTTGAGTCGCGAAACTACGACATGTCACGATATCACGACACTTTTCTAACTTGCTTTCTTTCGAACCTGTCAAGCCGTAACCTTCATCAAAACAAATTATTTTACATCAAATCAAATTCCTTCAAGAGCTTCTTGACATCAATGACAACTTATTCACTTGAGCAAATGCAATGTACCCAAGGTACCCAAAATTGCCAACAATCTCCCCCTTTGTCATTGATGGCAAACCTTTACTGAAAACACGTCTCACAAGCCAAAACTGAAACCAACTGTGCTAAAAACTGAGAAACTATGCCCACAATTGAGAATCTTCCTTTGAAGTTTTGCTCCCCCTGACTTGATGCTCTCCTCTTCACTTTGAAGCTCTCCCCCTTACTCATATCTCTCCCCCTTTGTCATCAATGGTAAAGGGTCACCTTTGGGGCTCGAGACTAAGAATGAGCCTCTTAGCTTAGTCCCTCCCCCACCTCCTGATGAGGTGATTAATTTTGGGGTGGTATTAAAACTCCCATTAGGCACTGATCATCATCATCGTCTATAATTTCCTTGCTGGGCCTTCTCTTGAACTCTTTCTCCATATTCTTGTTCCTGTTATCATTCCTGTTCTTATCCATGCCTTGATCCTTGGGCCTGTTCATACCACTGCTCTCGTTCTCGTTCCCGTACCTTGGAAGTTTAGCTCTACACTTGTCTAGTCGTGTGACCTTCATTGTTGCACTTATAACAAGTAACAATGTTATTTCTTTTAGGCATACCTATTCTTTGAATATGCCTCGTTCGACTAACCCCTGTTCTTGTTATTAGCCTTGCAAAAAATTGCCTTATGCCCAAACTATTTACAAGAGTAGCAATACCCTTGAAAGAAATTACCACCTCTGAAACTATCATTTACTTTCCTTACTTGAGTCATGCAATGCGAAGCCATGTGACCAAACCTGTGACACACAAAACATCTGCCATGAAATTTTCTTTTATTCGACCTCTTGGGTCCTGAAAACTTCTTCTTCTCGTTCTGAATTCTATTTTCTATTTCTGCGCATCTATCATTCAAGGACTCATGATCTAAAATACTTTCCTCATCAGAAATCTCTTCCTTTTGAAATGTCTTACTAGATTCCCCAACCTGTTCCTTGCATTTCTTACCAAAACCAAGACCTGTTTTATCTATTGTCTTTCTTTGAACTTTGATAAGAGATTTAACCCTTTTGGAGCTATCTTGAAACCTGTAAAGCTTATCCTTGTACTCTTTAGTTTCCTCTTTCAAAGAAGCCATTTTCTGTTCTAACTCATTATACTCAAGAACCTTAGACTCTAACTCATCCTTGAGTTCTTGTGTCTTAGCCATAGAGAAGTCAAGACTTTCTATAAGATTATCTCTCTCCATACAACATTCATCTAACTTAGCCTTGAGTCTAGCATTCTTCTTTATTTCCTTTTTCAAAACACTAAGAGCGTTAGTAAGTTCACTTTCAAGATCCTTTATTTTTTTGCTATCTGAATCATCAAAGCCTTTTCGAAATTTCTTATCACTAGAGGTGCTACCCTTTTCAAAAACCATACATGCATCTTCCTTATAGTTTTCTAAACCATCCTCATACATACTAGAAACCAAATCATTATTTGTGCAATCATCCTCAATGTGACCAAAATTTCCACATCTAAGACATTTCATGATAATGAATCTATGTTTCGGTTCTTCCTCTTTTTTTGATATGAACAACATCTCATTTTCATTATCACTTGAAGAACTTTCACTATCACTACTAGAACACTTCCTTACTTTGTCTAGGTAGAAACTCTTCTTGTGCTTGTGAGAATACCTCTTTCCTTGATTGCTATGCTCATCTTTGTTTTTTCTGTGATGCATGTGCTTTTCAGAATCCTTGCTCTTAGAATCCTGGTTTATCTTCGTCACTTTCATCCTTGGGAACAGTACATTCTGTAGCATAATGACCAAACTTTCCACAATTGAAACATCTTATATTTTTCACGCTTTTGTGCTTTCTAGAGAACTTGCCTTTCTTGCTATAATATGCCTCTTCATCACTAGAAGACTCATAACTCTCTTGAAGTTGTTTACCCTTGGATTTCTTGGTAGCCTTGAAAGCTGCCTCTTTCTTGATGTCAACCTTCACTTGAGTTCTCAACTCAAATGCTGCAAGTATACTATGGAGCTCATCCTTTTTCAACTTATCCAAATCTTTAGCTTCCTCAATAGCAGAAATATTTTCACTAAATCTACTAGGAAGAGATCTTAAAATCTTATCACAAACATCATTTTCAGCAAGCTCAAGACCTAAGTATTTCATGGAGTTAACAACATCATCCATACGAAGCATATAGTCACTAATATTTTCATCATCATTCATATTGAGTTGTTCAAACATACCTTTGAAGTGTCTCAACTTGGCCTTTCTAACATTTGTATCACCTGTATGAACCACCTCGCAATCTGTTTCCACATTTCACTCATTGTCTTGCAGTGAATCACTTTGGTGAGATCTGCTTTCTGTAAGCCTTTCAAGATTGCATTCATTGCTTTTGAATTACTGTGATGTAGGAGCCTTTCTTCTTTAGTATTTGGACCATGTACAGGAATAGTGTACTCATCTTCAATTACTTCCCATACCTCATTACCAAGTGCCATTAAATGAACCTTCATCCTTGCACTCCAAAGACCAAAATCTAACCCATCAAGAATAGGTGCTGCATTGCCACTTGAATAATCCATTGTGTTCTTTACTAGCTTTTCCTTTAAGTTGTTAAACTTTTCGAAGGCACCCGCTCTGATACCAATTAAAGAACATAAGCTTATACTGAGAGGGCGGGTGAACAGTATAATACCACTTTTTACTTTTCTTATCCCAATCAAAATTATACAATATATCAATGGCAATATCAATAGCAGAAACCAAAGCAATGTACAAATCATCACACACACATGAGACACCAATTTACGTGATTCACTCAATGTGAGCTACATCCACGGATAAAATATTTCACTAAATTTTATCAATCCAAATTCTGGGAATACCTTTCTCGATTACAATGTTTATGGGCACCAACCCAAAGGAGACACCAATCCCCTAATCTCGAGTTTGTGGGCACCAACCCACAGGAGACACAAATCCCCTAGCTCTGCTCTGGCTGGTGATCCTCTAAAAGACCTCTGCCTCTACTACCCTTAGCAAATGGAACTCTATCCATAGAAGACACCTATCCTCCTTGCTCTGGCTGGAGACCTCTGTCCTCAGCTCTATCACCTCCAAAGCTGGCCCTTGAATTTGCACTAAACACAGTCCTTTGATCTAGCACAAATGTCCTCATTCGTCTTTTCCTGTATGCTCTCTACGCCCTCTGCTCTCTCTATAAAAACACACCCGCACTTGGTTGAACTTCAACCCTTGCACTGTCTGCGCACACTCTTCTTCCTTTGTGATCTTTCACACTCAAAATAATTCGATGAAATGCACTTTGCACACTATGATAAAATTTTGCACTCTGCTCTCGAAGATCAAACTTTTTGCTCTGTGCACTATCTGCGAACGTCGCACTTCAACCACACATATAATTCACCTTCAACTCTTCAAACAACCCTCCTTTTATAATAGAATTTTCATGAAGAAAACTTTAATCTTAGTCGGCTGTTATGACAAATGCAAACCCTAATCTACGTCGGTTGCAAGCCCTAATTTTTGTTGACTAAAATTTGACTTTGTCGGCTTCATTGCCTCTGGAAAACTTCTGTAGCTCCTATCACAAAACTACAACATGTCACGATATCATGACACCTTTGCAACAGTATACTTTCTTTTGGATTTTGTCGCGATATCACGACACTTCAGCCTTTGTCAACTTCAACTAAGCTCTTGTCATGATATCGCGACACTTCTGACTTAGTCAGCATCAAATTTGTTTTTGTCATGATATCACGACACTTCTCCCTTTGTCAACCTCCTTTCTGATTTTGTCACAAAATCATGACACTTCTGTCTTCATATCCTTCCTCTCTACTTTTGTCACGAAATCATGACACTTCTCCTATAGAAGGCCTGCATTCTGTTTCTGTCATGAAATCGTGACACTTTCTCCAATCAAACGCTGCCATCTCAATCTGTCATGAAATCATGACACTTTCTCTTCCTTGCACTCTTCTCGGCTTGCACTAGCGAAAACATGACATGTCATGAAATCGTGACACTTTCACTACCTTGTGCTTTTCTTTGCCTTACGCCCGCAAAAATGGAACATGTCACAAAATCGTGATGGTTTCGCTTTGAGCTCTTCCTTCTTGAATTTGTCGTGAAATAATGATGCTTCTTCTTCCATGCTCTTTCAATTTGCTTCTATCATGAAATCATGACTCTTCTCCTATTGAAGACTTGCTTCCTATTTCTGTCACAAAATCGTGACACTTTCTCCAACCGTATGCTGCCATCTCAATCTGTCATGAAATCACGACGCTATCAACTTTTTGTATGCTTTCTTTGCAACCTGTCATGAAATCATGATGCTTCTCATTTCAGACTCTTCCCTTTGCTGCATGTCATGAAATCACGACAGTTCTTACTTGGAACATTTTCATCTGCAGCATGTCGCGAAATCGTGACACTTTATCTTGCTTCCACTTTGTCTTCTGACTTGTCGCGAAATCGTGACACTTTTTCTCCTTAGTGCTTTTCTTTTCTTCGGGTCACAAAAACCCGACATGTCGTGATATCATGACACTTTTTCTCCCAGACTCTTTCTCCTGCATTATGTCACGAAATCGTGACACTTTTTCTTTCGGACTCTCTCTCCTGCAACATGTCGCAAAATCGTGACACTTTTTCTTTCGGACTCTCTCTCTTGCAACATGTCACGAAATTGTGACACTTTTTCGCCCGCTCAACCTCCCTTGCAATATGTCACGAAATAGTGACATTTTTGACTCCGAACATTCTCTCTCCTCTTTGAGTCGTGAAACTACGACATGTCGCGATATCGCGACACTTTTCTAACTTGCTTTATTTCGAACCTGTCAAGTCGTAACCTTCATCAAAACAAATTATTTTACATCAAATCAAATTCCTTCAAGATCTTCTTGACATCAATGACAACTTATTCACTTGAGCAAATGCAATGTACCCAAGGTACCCAAAATTGCCAACAACCTTTTGTTGGAAAGTGATGCCATTCGGTTTAAAGAATGCAGGTGCAACATATCAATGATCCATGACTTATATCTTTCATGATATGATGCATGATATTCTACATGATTATGTAGATGATATTATAGCTCGTTCCATCAAAGAAGATGATCATTTAAATGACTTGAGAAAAGTTTTTGATCGGTTAAGGGAGTATATTATCCGATTGAATCCAATCAAATGTATATTCGGAGTTAAGTCCGATAAATTATTAGGGGTTATAGTTTCTTTATGTGGCATTGAAATTGACCCTCTCAAGATCGTGGATATCACTAATATGCTCGCACCCACAAATATATCAGAATTACGAAGTCTACAAGGTAAGCTTCAAGCTATTCGTCGCTTTATTGATAAGTTAGCAGACAAAATTGGACCTTTTCTTAAGCTTCTTAAGAAAGATGTCTCTTTTCATTGGGACGACGAATTTCAGGAAGGATTCAAACTCCTCAAACAATATATCCTTAAACCACCGGTGATTTCACCACCTAGATCTGATTGTCCATTTATTTTGTACATTTTTGCTTCCGATTTTGCCTTAGGAGCTATGTTAGCTCAACTTGATGATGAGAAGAAATAATGTGCTAATTATTACATTAGCAAAACCTTAATCGGTTATGAAACTCGCTATATCGTATTAGAGAAGTTATGTCTAGCAATCATATTTTCTACATAGAAACTACGACATTATATGCTCAGCTAAAAAATGTATGTTATTGCTAAATTCGACCCTTTGCGATATCTCATGAGTCGACCGTACTTATTTGGTCGCACAGCAAAGTGGGTTCTTGCCCTAAGTGAGTTTGAACTCACTTTTATAGGACATAAGTTTGTTAAGGATCAAATTGTAGCACCCTAAAATTGGTGTAGTAAAATTGTCATAATTACATTCACCTTAGTAAATAATTTAAATTCAAATTTTAACCTCCCAAACCGCCCGTTAACCGTTGGGTAATCCGTTTCCCCCTTTTCTGTGCCATTTTTAGAGGTTGTTTTGACCATTTGACAATATCATCGCCAATCAAACGATATCGCCCTAGATCTTATGATTTCATCTGGGCTAGGACGTCCAGATGATCTTGTCGCAAAACTGATTGTTAACAATTAGCTTCTGTTCCAACGAGCCTCTAATCTAGGAAGAAGCATGTTTGCACCATTAGAGACCTTCCCCCATTGGAGATCTCCCAAATAGGGATTATCTCCAACCTCCTAACTACTCCCCTAAGCCTATTTAATCCTTAGGACCTTCCTTTCCCAACCCTGGTTGAATTTCCTTGTAACTTGATTTTACGTGCATTAGAATACTTAGAACATTATTTGGCCTTTGTTATTTTGAAGTTTTCTTGTAGGGACCTCATTGATCTTCAGCCGAAGCAAGCTCAGATCATCGCAGACGATCTCGTTCAAATCTTGGACGATCCTGTCGTAATTCGAGATGATTTCATTACTTCCAGACGATTTCGACTGCAATCTGCATTAGGGGCAATCAGTGCCAAAAGTTTGCACTTTATTTTATTCCTTTCACTGTTTTATTCTACATTTTAGTTAGTTTATCCTTATTGCTTACTATTTTGCATTTGGAGTTCACCCATATAGCTCAACTTGCATGATAAGATCATAATTTATCATTAGAACATCATAATTTGTTTGAATTTTTGTTCATGATTATTTTTTAGTATTCATACTGTCATCTTGTGTTGTTTCCCCTTGTTAGCATAGTAGTATTCTATGTATTTTGCATCTATTCTTCTGTTTGCAGGTCTCTGATGAATTCATCTAACGAATTCGTCAGATCTCAGACGATCTTGTCTGATCTCAGACGATTCTGTCGAATTCCAGACGATGCTGACTGCTTCAACATCAGAATCTTCATCAAACATCCGGATCAGGTATTCTGCTTTTAACCTTCTATAATTTCTCTGTTTCCTATCCTTAATCCTACTTTCTATATTCATTAAATCTGCATTTTCATATAGATTAATTTAGACTCATTTGGCCAAACCTAGGATATGGATGCTTAAGGCTAAAAATAAACACATTAAAACACATTCCAAACCTAGGCGTGGAAACTGCCATTAAATTTTTCTTGGTGAACCCACAATCTATCGAAAAATCATCAAAATACACCTCCCTTGAGAGGCAGGACCTTCACAAATTCCTCTCAGTCCAAGGTACCGCGACATCCTTTTCCTATCCTCCTTCCGGGCACGGATCCTATAGCCTGAAGGTAAGGATGCGAAAAATTTGGAGCGATACATTTTGGTGAACCCGACGTGAATGCATCATAACCTTTTGAAAACAAAAAAAAACAAAAACAAAACAAAAAAAATAGAACAACTAAAACATAGATGCATTTTAGAACATTTAAAGTTTAAAATCATGTTTAGATGGTAGCTCCTAAGAAAATATTAGCAGTTACCATAAATGTAGAAAACCAATTGGTAGCAATAGAAATCAACTCTATGCTTAATGTGCCTGAAACAAGTAGAAATCAATTCTTGTGGAACGAACTTGATAGAAGACTTAGTCTCATCTCATCTAGGTCCACACAACTTAAACAGATCAAGAGGTTAGTCCTAGATAGAATCCTGGATCCTCATCAACTAGTTTTTTATCATGAAATTCAGAGAGCCTGCCATATATGGTTAGCTTATAGGAGAGCTCTAGTATCTTCAGAATTGTTCACCTTCGAGGAATACCTCGAGAACGCAGCCATTGTACACTAGTTCCTAGGTTGTGTAGAATACCAAGAGGTTGTTCTTACAGATAGGGAAAAATGGAATAGAGTTTCGCGAGCTGTGTTATATCGAGAGTATTGCCACGAGCTTTACTTTTATCAACCAGCATCTGAGACCGATAATATCACTATAGCTCTTTTCATCAAATTTTTAAAAGAAAACTTTCAATTTGAAGAAGAACACTTCATGACTCCTGAACAACTCGAACCTATTAATGATATCTATAAATTATTTATAGAAAACTAGATTATTACTTTCAGTCTTATTTCTTGCATTTATTGTGTTATTTGTTGTCTTTACAATATTATTTCAAAAACACAAAAAAAAAAAAAATTAAAAACTAAAAAACTAAAAAACATAGCAAAAACTTAAACATTTCATTTCAAATATTGTAGTAGGTATATAGTAAATATATACCTCTTAATTTTGTTGCATATATATATATATTTGCTGAAATCAAAATTTAGCACCATGCCTAAACTTAGGAATGGTAAAGAAACTTTAGGAGAAGAAGAAGATTGGTTACAAGATACAACTAGAGACCCAAATGTCCTTCCTAAAGATCCAAATTTGGAAGGAAAAACTCTAGATCAATCAGAACATGACCTAGGTGAAGATAATGAACAAGAAGGAAGTGTTAAAGAGGATGGATCCTCATCCCCTAAAGTAGCTCCAGATGGAACTATTGCTTTTGACAACATAGATCATTTTAAGAAATTTCTTGATGATAACATTGATGCCATTAATGTGGCAGTTCGTATTGATAAAGGGCAAATTAGTGACACTCAGGCAGCCTTGGAACATATGTATGATGTGCGCATTAATCCCTTGTCTTTCATTGATCAAGAAAGTGATAAGGCTGGACCATCCAATACAGACATGGTCACTATGATGCAAAACATGTCAAAACAACAGGTTAACCAACCTCCTAAGGAACCTGTTATTCAACCTAAAATCATTCCCCCACAAAAGAAACCTTCCTTCATTCCTTTATTTCGCCAAACTATTGAGCAATATGCTTCAAGTAAACAAAAACCTAAAACGAAGCCAAACACCAATTTTCAACAATCTGGAATACCACTTCAAAGTTCCTTCATAACACTTTTCCTACCAATAATTTACACAATAGTAACATGGCATCTAATCTTCATGTTCCTCCATCATATGCCCATAAAACCCATGTCAATGCCCTGCCAAACCAATATGGTGGGCAAACTAGTAATCTAGAAGCCATGGTGAAACAGATTAGCTTCGCGTATGGACCAGATAGATCCCTACCATCCCTCGTATAGTTATCGAGAGATATGTAGTCAACCTTTGGATCCCATAGTTGTAGCTCAACCATACCCTAAGCATTTTCCCATGCCTATCTTGCCTATATATAAAGGAACCGAAGATCCCATAGAGCATCTTTGCATGTTTAGGATAGCATGTCATGACATATCGCATGATGACTTGCTATTATTAAAAATGTTCCCAAAAAGTTTAGGTGGAATGGCATTAGAGTGGTACTATAAATTGCCCACTCATTCTTTGAGAAAATTCGAAGAAACAACTGAATCATTTGTCCATCAATTTAGTGCCTACATCGAGAGGCATGTAACTATTAAATATTTATACAATTTAAAACAAGACAAAGATGAATGTTTTGCTGATTTCTTAGCTAGATGGAGGCAATTGACAGGAAAACTGCACTTTGTGCTACCTTATAGGGAAATGTTGGACATTTTTATCAATAATTTACAAGAACAAATATCTTATGAGCTATCAACTGCTACCTTAACTACCTTCGATCAAGCTATAGATTTAGCTTGAAGAGTAGAAGATGCCCTCATTAGGAGAGGCCAACTTAGGAAGAAGGATGATGAGAAAACATCCAAAAATCAATATAAAAACAAACAATTTGTCGGTGATGGAATCACTGACAGCAGGAATGTTGCCAATATCAATGCAACGAAGACAACAAAAAAATTTATATTGAAACCTCCTGACAAGCCTCCTTGAGAATTCACTAGATTAAATCAACCCTTATCAACTATTTTACCTCAATTACTCGAAAGAGGTTTGATCCAATTACTAGCTATCTGGGAACCTGATCCAACTATACCCGGATATAGAGCTGACTTACACTGTGATTTCCATAGAGGACCTGGACATTCTACCAACGCTTGTAAAATGTTGAAACATAAAATATAGGATTTGATTGACAATAATGAAATGGAAGTGCAAGCCTTCCAACCTAAACAAAACCCTCCCAATAATACTCAAAAGACCGTTCCCCAAAATAAAAATCAAAATTCCAATCAAACTTTAGACATATTTCAACACCCTTTACCAAGACATGGTAAAGAGGTAGCCAATCAAATTGAACATCATAATGTTCCTCCTCCTACCCGATATGTAGGAACCATTAGCGGACAATTACCTGTTCAGGATTATCAAATATTTGACACAACCTTATCCCTGGTTACGACCAGGCCCTTACATAATTTTCAAACTTTTGATTCTAGTGATATAGAATCAGATAGTGAAAGTAAACTAGACATTACTTCAAACAAATCGAATAGTTCTGAAAACGAATCAGATCCTATTCAACCCGTCATAGATGCTATGGTTCCAGAAGAACCCTTTCCTAGAAGAGTTACTACTCGACCTTCTTCTAATATATTCTTTTCTAATGAACAAGCCATAAATGCTCAACCGAGACCATTTCAACGTCTTCATTATAACATTTTAGGTACCATTGGAGTCGTTACCCGACAACAGGCTCAAAATTCTCAACAAGAACCAAATCAGAATGATGGATCAGCTCCATTTGTTTTGAAAACCCCAATAAAGGGAATCATGCTCCTAATGTTCAACCTAAACTCCCTTACAATATTAATGAGCAATTATCCAATACTACGGCCAGAATTTCCCTTTTGGATTTGTTAAGATCCTCTCCCACCCATAGGGATGAGTTGATGCTTACATTGAGCCAAATGATGGTACCTCAAAACATTCAACCTGAAGCTATGGCCAATACTATCATCACTTGAGAGATTGATTGTATTGACTTCCGAGATAAAGATATCCCACAACATAATTTACATAAGGATAATCCCTTATACATTACTGCTTTAATTGGAGATGTAGCTGTCAAACGAGTCTTCATTGATAATGGCTCATCTCTAAACATTTGCACTTTTGACTTCTACCAACGATTTGGCTTTAGAAGTGACGAAATGAAGAAAACTGATATGATTATCAAAGCTTTTAATGATGAAACACAAGAAACGTGTGGAGTTATTACCCTCCCATTGCAAGTTGGTCCTAGAACCCTAGAAACAATCGTGTTTATTGTACATTGCCTAGCATCGTACAATATACTTTTGGGTCGCCCTTGGATCAATGCCATGCGAGCGGTCCCTTCAACCTTACACCAATGTGTTAAATTTGAGTTTAAAAATCAGTTGGTCACTATCCATGGTGATCCTAGACCTTTTGATATGTGTGCTTTGGCAGAACCCGTTGGAGTGCAATTTTGCCCTGCTCTGTCATCCACACATCCTAGTTCTTATTTTTCATCTAAAACTGTGAAACACACACCCATAATTTCACCTATTTCCCCTCCATTAATTTCATCATCCTATATAGATCAACAACCCTCTAAACAAATCACTCTAGAACCTCAAAAATATCTTAAATCTACAACCAATCCTTCAAGTTCTATCCCTATAAATTCAAAACCTACAGAAACAACTATCATCCCTTCCACATCTCAAGATATAGGTAATAAGCCTTCTACATCTTATGCCCTTTCTGATGAACTTTTACCAGATTTATCCACAACCTTAATATAAAAAAAAACAAATGCTTTCATGCAAGATTCAATTCTTTTGAATAATTTACCGCCATCTCCTCGTACTTTGGGCCTCCCACAACCTATGGGAAGTACTTACCAATTCGGGAGTTGTGCCTTCATTTATAAAGGATGTGATTGGGGAAGAATCCCTCGGAACATCAAAACTCATCATGAGGGATACTCTCGGTGTTATTTTACCAATGATTATATTAAAGCTAAACCCATGATGCTTAAAATGGGATATAAAGGGAAAGGCTTGGGACCTTTCCAAAATGGCATGAAAGAACCTTTCGAGGTAGAACCGTGGCCTGCCTGTTGTGGTGTGGGCCTATTTCCTAGTAAGGGTCAACCCTCTCCTTTTGAATATGATGATCAACTCATATGTTATCAAGATTATTTGGATAGGCATGTTGATTTGCCTCTTAAAAATCAGTCATTTTCATGCAACATGCTATCCATAGCTTACCCTGAAATGATTGCTTGACCCCGATGAAGAGTTGGAAGGAGATATCTTCCATGATGTCTCTGTTGAAGAGATGTTACACAATGGATTTTATTTTGATGGTTCTATACCAACTATAGCCCAACTTGAGGCCACTAATCCTCAAGATGAATTCTCTAAATTAACCTTACAAGAATTACAAGAATTGGGTGTTTCACCCGCCCCATCTAATTTTGAAGGAGATCTACACATGGAGGTAGAAAACGTCATTAAAATTAATATTGGAACTGAGGATAATCCTCACATAATCAATATTGGATCATAATTAAGTCAAGAAAAATAAGAACAATACATTGCATTCCTTAAAGAGTATGAAGATGTCTTCGCTTGGACATATGAAGATATGCCAGGTCTAGACCCTTCTGTAGTCATGCATCATATAGTGGTCCATCCGGATGCTAAACCTGTTAAACAAAAACTTAGAAAAATGCATCCCAAAGTGGCTCTGCTAGTCAAAGGGGAGTTAGAAAAACTCCTGAATGTTATCTTTATACAAGTTATTGATTATGCTGAATGGATATCAAATGTAGTTTCGGTCACCAAGAAAGAAGCTACCAAAGTTAGGGTTTGTACAGATTTTAGAGATATTAATGCCACATGCCCTAAAGATGACTTTCCTCTTCCAAACATGGATCAAATCATTGACTTTACTGTCGGGAGTGGGATGATGTCCTTAATGGACGGATTCTCTAGTTATAATCATATCAGGATAGCTTCTGAAGATCAGGCTAAATCGAGACGATTTTGTCCTGATGACGTAGACAGCCCAAAAACGGCCGCGATGCTCAAAATTAAATCAAATTTTACCTAAAAAGCATGTAAAATCAAATTAAAGCATTCTAGTTAAGTCTAGACTCTTACCCGTAGACCGTGCCGGACCTCTGTTGATCTATGTGTCGTCTCCACAATTTTTGCTTTAGAGCTCTAAAAACCAGAAAATGAACAGTAAAAATGAATTAGGGTTTTACCCTATTTTTCTTAATTTTATTCAAAAATAATTTTTGCTTTTTCGCATTTTTACCTCAAACGTTCGATTTGGGTAAAAACACGGAGGGGGCACCATAGTAAGCTGTCGTACGATTCGACCAAGAATCGTCGCCTAAAAATTGGGAATAATTTTTTCTTTCTCGTAGATCGAGAAGAACTCATCTTTAACGCATTTTATTCAAAAAAATTTCTAAATAGGGGGCAAAATGTAGCACCCTAAAATTGGCGCAATAAAATTGTCATAATTACATTCACCTTAGTAAATAATTTAAATTCAAATTTTAACCTCCCAAACCGCCCGTTAACCGTCGGGTAATCCGTTTCCCCCTTTTCTACGCCATTTTTAGCGGTTGTTTTGACCTTTTGATGATATCGTCGCCGATCAGACGATATCACCCCAGATCTGTCGATTTCGTCTGGGCTAGGACGTCCAGACGATCTTGTCGCAAAATTGATTGTTCATAATTAGCTTCTGTTCCAACGGGCCTCTAATTCGGGCATAAGCGTTTCTGTGCTATTAGAGACCCTCCCCCATTGGAGATCTCCCAAATAGGGATGATCTCCAACCTCCTAACTACTCCCCTAAGCCTATTTAATCCTTAGGACCTTCCTTTCCCAACCCCTAGATAAATTTCCCTGTAACTTGATTTTGTGTGCATTAGAATACTTAGAACATTATTTGGCCTTTGTTATTTTGAAGTTTTCTTGCAGGGACCTCATTGATCTTCAGCCAGAGCAAGCTCAGATCGTCACAGACGATCTCGTTCAAATCTCGGACAATCCTGTCATAATTCGAGACGATTTCATTACTTCCAGAAAATTTCAACTGCAATCTGCATTGGGCGCAATCAGTGCCCAGAGTTTGTGCTTTCTTTTATTTCTTTCACTATTTTATTCTGTATTTTAGTTAGTTTATCCTTATTGCTTACTATTTTGCATTTGGAGTTCACCCATATAGCTCAACTTGCATGATAAGATCATAATTTATCATTAGAACATCATAATTTGTTTGAATTTTTGTTCATGATTATTTTTTAGTATTCATACTGTCATCTTGTGTTGTTTCCCCCTGTTAGCACAGTAGTATTCTCTGTATTTTGCATTTGTTCTTCTATTTGCAGGTCTCTGATGAATTCGTCTGACGAATTCATCAAATCTCAGACGATCTTGTCTGATCTCAGACGATTATGTCGAATTCCAGATGATCCTGACTGCTTCAACATCAAAATCTTCATCAGACATCCGGATCAGGTATTCTGCTTTTAACCTTCTATAATTTCTTTGTTTCATGTCCTTAATCCTTCTTTTTGTATTCATTAAATCTTCATTTTCATATAGATTAATTTAGACTCATTTGGCCAAACCTAGGATATGGATGCTTAAGGCTAAAAACAAACACATTAAAACACATTCCAAACCTAGGCGTGGAAACTGTCATTAAATGTTTCCTGGTGAACCCACCATCTGTCAAAAAATCATCAAAATACACCTCCCTTAAGAGGCGGGACCTTCGCAAAGTCCTCTCAGTCCGAGGTACCACGACATCCTTTTCCCATCCTCCTTTAGGGCACGGATCCTATAGCCTGAAGGTAAGGATGCGAAAAATTTGGAGCGATACACAAATCATAGCAGATCAATTAGCTGCTACACCCTTAGAGTCTACCCATCCCATCATCATTGAGTTTCTTTATGAATGCCTTAAAATAGAGGCAGACCATCCATAGAAATGGTCCCTATACTTTGACGGAGCCGGATGTATGAGTGGGGCTGGTGAAGGTATTATTTTAACACTACTGAATATGAAGCTCTTATCCTTGGATTACGAGCTGCTTTAGTGCTACAAATTAAAAATCTATTGGTTTTTGGTGACTCTCAACTTGTCATAAATCAAATCAATGATGTTTATCAAACCCAAGATGATAAATTGCATCCATACAAAGCATATGTCTTACAATTATTATCTTTGTTTGATCAAGTTACCTTGGAAGCTATTCCTCGAACTAACAACCGTGCGGCTGACACTATGGCTGTAGCTGCATCTCTTTTGCCCTTAGAGTTAGATGACAAATATGCTACCATCATTATTCATCGATTCTAGGAACCCGCTTCAAGAAAACCATGCTTAGAACCTTTGGATGTGTTTCTAATCAATGAAACTACTCCTGAACATTGGTACATTGATCTATTTAATTTTCTTCAAAATGGGACCTTTCTTGAAGGTTGTAATAGCAACCAGCGTAGGTTATTACGTTGACGAGCAAGTCACTTCATGATTATTGGTAATACCTTGTATAGGAGATCTTTTAAAGGCATCCTATTGAGATGTTTGAATCTAGTAGAATCTAGATCAGCTTTGAGTGAAGCCCACAATGGATCTTGTGGGGGACATTTTAGTGGTAGCGCCATTGCTAAAAAGCTCCTTAGGATAGGATATTTTTGGCCTACCATGGAGAATGATGCACATGCTTATGTGCATCATTGCGACAAGTGCCATAAACACGCTGACCTTGTCCATGCGCCTGCACAAGAGCTGCAGGCTATTTCATCTCCTTAGACTTTTTCAAAATGGGGCTTAGACATCATTGGAAAAATCAACCCTTTGTCATCTGATGGACACAAATTTATCATAACCGCCACTGAGTATTTCACGAAGTGGGTTGAAGCTATGTCATTAGCTTCTTGTACTGGAACCCAAGTTTCCAAGTTTATTTTTAATCAAATTATTTGTAGGTTCAAAATCCCTGCAAATATCATTTCAGATAATGGAACTTGTTTTAAAAATAAAGATGTTAAGAAATTATATCAAAAATATAAAATTCAACATCGTTGGTCTACTCCTTATTATCCTCAGGGTAATGGCCAAGCAGAAGCATCTAATAAAACATTAATCAAAATCCTTAAAATATTGGTCAACAAATCTGGCCGAGATTGGCATATTCAATTATATCCTGCTTTGTGGGCCTATCGAACTAGCGTTCATACTCCCACAGGCACTTCCCCCTTTGTTTTGGTCTATGGCACTAAAGCAATTTTTCCCTTTGAATTAGAAGTTCCTTCTTTGGCTCTGCTACTTCAAGATACTAAAGTAGGAGATGAATATCGTGCTGGCAGACTTAGTTAGCTGGAACTCCTAGATGAAAAGCACATCAATGCTTTGGAGCATCTTCGTGCCTACCAAAACAAGCTTAAATGAGCATACCTCAAGAAATTTCATCAACGATCCTTCGAGATCGGCGACCTTGTCTTAAAAAAAAATCAGAAAAATACTAATGCAACTAAAGACCTTAAAGGTAAATTTGAGCCCAACTGGCTCGGACCATATGTCATCACTACTAAATTTGGATCGGGAGCATATCGATTAGCTACCTTAGATGGTAAAGATCTTAAAGAACCTATGAAAATTATGCATCTTAAGCGTTATTATGCATAACATTTGGTCCTTTTTCATCATTTATATATATTGTGTATTTTGCACCTTGTTTCATTTTAGTAAAAAAAAAAAAAAAAAAAAAAAACAACAGTAAAAATATTTCTTCTTGCAATTCGTCAATGAAAATCAAAATATAAAAACATCAAAATCGTCAAAATCTTCAAAAACATATTTTATTTTCATACCTGTCAATTCTTGAAAGTATTGTAGTTATATTTTTAGTTATTTTGGATAAATTAGCATTTATTTGGAATCCCACACTTTCACATTCACATGAATAAATATCTTGATTTTATTTTGTATGATTATTAATATCTCTTATATCAAAGTCCACAGTTGAATTAAATAAAGTTTTGAGCATAGATAACTGATCTTGTTATTTACTTGAACCAAATATATCTTTTCACATTAAAATGATTTCATTGCAAATTCAATATCATTCTACATAGTAAAAGTGGTTTCTTGAGCGAAAAGTTTTCCCTGCTATCCTATCATGCACATGGTCTAGAATCTTTGAGAATTGACAAAAGGACAAGCTCACCCCTACCCAGAATAAAAATCCCTTGTTCTACAGCTAATCCGAGCAAGTATCCCTAGCATAGGAAGAAAAAGAAAAGTCAAAGAAAATGAGAAAAATAAAAATATCATTTTGTACCATCGCAACAATATTTCAGCATTATCTCAAGTTCCAAGCAAAATACAAAGAAAAAAAAAAAAGCAAAAGAGAAAAGGCAAAAGCAAAATGCAATAAATCCCTTTCCCTACCCCTTGAAAATAAAATAAGGGTGAATGAGCTTGAATCCCTGGAATTCTCAATTATTCAAAAACTATGAGGTAAGCCCCATAACAGGTGGTTTGTGCCCAACCCGCTTGGCCTTGGGTAATCCCTAGCGTGGTGATATGTCTGTCACATTAGCGACCTTCTTTTGTACAGACCTATGTTGGCTTATGGATTAGCTAGCTCTTGATAACCTAACTTACACAGTAGTCTGGTACGGTTACATGCATATAAATCATGGTCAACGAATATTCATTTGGTTGATTCAAATTACTTGTATCAAATTATCTTGCTCAAAATTTGTGAACGAACAATACAATTGCACACACATTTGTATTTGAGAGATTCTCTATCATTATGATAAATCAATATCAGCAATGAACTCACATATGCACATGAGGGTTCCTTACAAATCTACATTTGTCTTTGAGATAATTTAAAATATTTCTGCAACTCTTTTGGAATAAATTTTATTCTTATTTCAGAACATCTGTTTAGTATAAAAACAATTACATACATTGTTTTCAAAAATCCAAAATTCTTTTAAACAACATATTACAAAATCTAGTAAATAAATTCAAGTTATATATTATTATTTTCTGTTTATCTCAAAATCAAAAATCAAATCATGCAATAAAACTAAAATATCAATTTCTTCTTTGGATTTCGTGATGATGGTATAAGTTTATATCTATAATTCTATGCCTAGCGCAAACCATTGCTCTAATTTTATTTTCCCATTCATTTTAATTTATAAAAACATATGGCTTACATCATTATGTTACACAATTATGCTTTAAAACGAATGAACACTTATTCTATTTCATGTCATTATGTCAACATTCAATTTTACAACCATGGTATAATTTCTAAGGAATTGTTCAAAATTTTATCACACTTAGGAATTTATGCCTAGAAAAATCATATTTCTTTTAGTATCTCACGCATAATATTTTTATGAAAATCTGAAAACAAATCATCACCATCACAACACAAAGTCTTAAGACAGTCTCTTAAGCATTCTTTTACTTTTAGCAATCTTTCTATACTGGGATTAGCTTGACAACCGAGCGAGCGAAGACTCCATGAAATGGTCTATAACAACGACAATGTCCTTTGAAATTATTGTTAGAAGTCCCTTTTATTTTTATCAAATCACACCAAAACAACCAATTGTTTACATCAGATTATTTCATTTAAATTTTACAACATGACATAAAATTATAATATTTATAAAATGACATAATCACATGAATCATCAATAATCAATTGCAAAATTCAACATTAAAGCATCATACAACATATACACAAGTCATATCATCAAAAATACCATATATATATATATATATATATATATATATATATATATATATATATATATATATATATATATATATATATATATACAACAAATTATATACATCAAATCAAAACTGGACTGGTATGCCACAATCAATAGCCTAGCATACTCAATCCTCTAAAAAAAATATATAATAAAAAATACAATCTCTGTGTAGTGAGCGTCTAGCCTCGAGAAGCCCTCGAGCTCTTAGCCTCGTCTCCTCTCCCGCCCTAAGGTGGAGGAGGAGGCCCCATCGAAGTCTGCCCTGTGTCGTGGGTCCTCGACATTGATCATGACGATGTCTTTGATGACCCCATCCTAATCGGCCCCGTAATGTCGACTGGCAACTGTAACCTCTGGCTCTCTAGAACCATCTGGTAGTATGTTCCCTGGTAGAATGCAGTCTGAGCCATAGACCACACCAACTCTTGCATGCTCACTTCTCTGCCCCAAGCTCTGAGTCGTGTAGCCTCATCCTGCAGTGTCTACACCTGAGCCCAGAGGTGGGCAACCTCAGCCCGGAGAGCCGTTGTCTCACTGCTCTCCCCTACCTCGACACCCTTACCCTTATCGGGCGATGGTGGTCTCTCCCCCTACTGATATGGGACTCCCCTCTCCCTCCTACATGTCTATTTTGGTCTCTGTGGAGCCTATGCCATCCTCTGGCATCTCTCCTATGGATACCATCATTTCTCTATCTCTCTGTGACCCCGTGCTGCCTCAATAGCATCCTGGCGCTGCCTCCCCATCCGTTGCATAATAGCATGCATCGGACCCTATGCCCTCGTCATCCAAGGAGGGTGGATGCCTATGTACCAGGCATCGTATCCGTCGATAACCCCAATGTCATCACCATCCACTGGCTGGATGGGGGCATCATCTGTGTCTTGACTCCAGAACCATTGCATGTCTGGAGCTCCGCTTAGTGTGGTACTATCCTAGATAGTTTGAGAGTACTTGTAATCCCTGAGAGAAGGGATCCCCTATTGTAGACCGAACTATCATAGAACCCGATCATAGCGGTGGAACTCTGCCTCTCCCCGCTCCATCCTCATCCAATAGACTTTCCTGATGCGAGCTAGCTCCTGCCCATCCTCTACCCACCCTGGGTGCTCTCGCCATGGCCTCCAGGTGATCTGGTCTAGGATGAGGTCATCCAGCAACCTCTGGGACATTGGCAGATCTATCCACCACTGTGACCCCCTCTATAGCCACCAGTAGAAAACTCGGGGCCTCTCTTGGTCAACCCCTATCCGTGGGAGCCCTACCGGCCTCCGCACCGCGATGTGCTCCCAACACCAAACCTGCAACAACAATGTCAAAACTAGACATTGGCCTCCCTTGTATATGACCCCATGTAGGATCCTATACAAATGGCAGAGTACAAAGCTGCCCCATGCAAACCTGTACCCGTGGTATCTCATGTCATAGACCACATATGATAGGAACCATGGTAGTTTGCACCTACTCTGGTGGCATAGCAGTAAGCCACCTACCACCCCTTCCAAAACTTGAGTCAGCCTATATGCCCTAGGCATCTGCCTTAGAGACTTGATGTTCACTTTGCCCTTCTCTAGGGCGAAGCTCGGGTCTTTGGTCAATCTCATCATCTCCTGGCCCTGATTGGCCGTAGCAGTCATCATCCGTCCTTGTATTGGGATACTCATGATCCTCCATACGTACTCTAGTGTGGGATCCATCTCCCCTATCGGTAACTGAAAGTAGGACGACCTCGGATACCACCTCTTTGCTAGGGCTGTCAGTAGCCCCATGTCTGTCGATACTTGTGGCATCTCTCCCACATGCTACAAACCGACCTATGCTAGTCGATCGTGCTCTGCCTAGTCGAGCGTGGCTATGTCATATCTTAGTCCCTCATATTTCCATTCTCGACTCTTTAGTAATCCCCTCTACAAAACAAACAATAAAACAATAAAATTCATTAATCAACCAATCATTAAAATCAAATTAAATACATTTTAACCAAGCTTAATTTCATCAAGTAATGATATCGTCCACCATTGGATGATATCATCCCAAATTGGGCAAAATCGTCCTTTGTAGGATGAAATCGTCTCCGATTTTACAACTTGGGGATCGCCCCTTGTTGAACGGGATCACCCCTAGTTTGTTGATTTCACCCTCCAATGAAATCGATGATCTAGGGACGATTTTGACGAAATCGGGATGATTTCATCTCGACGTCGTCGACGGCCTAAAAACGGCCGTGATGCCCCAAACAATCAAAATTTAAAACAAAAAATTGCACAACTTAAATTCAAACCTAATTTACTAGGATTAGATCCTTACTCGTAGCCTGCGTCGGACCACTGTCAATCGGTGTGCTGTCTCCACCATTTTTTTGTCTACAGAGCTCTAAAACCAGTAACAATGAATAGTAACAATGAATTAGGGTTTTACCCTATTTTTCTTAATTTTATTTAAAAACAACATTTTTTTTTAATTTTTTGCTTTTTCGCGTTTTTACCTCAAACGTTCGATTTGGGTAAAAACACGGAGGGGGCACCATAGTCAGCAGTCATACGATTCGACCAAGAATCGTCGTCTAAAAAATTGAGGACATTTTTGCTTTCTCGTAAAACGGGAAGAACTCGTCTTTAATGCATTATCTTCAAAAAATTTGCTAAAGAGGGGGCAAAATGTAGCACCCTAAAATTGGCACAGTTAAACCTTAGTAAAAAGATAAAAATTCAAATTGTAACCTCAAACCGCCCGTTAACCGCCCGTTACTCGCTTTCTTTGTTTTTCATGCCATATTAGGATTTTTTTTTACCGTTGGACTATATCATCGTAGATTAGACGAAATTGTCCCAGATTTGATGAATTCATCTAGAAAAGAATGTCCAGACGATTTCATCCCAAAACCAAATTTTCATACTTAGCTTATGTTCCAATAGCCTCTCTAACCTGGGCAGAAAGTGTGTCTGTGCAGTTAGAGTCTCCCTCATTGGATATCTCCCAAATTGGGATGATCTCCAACCTCATAACCTCTCCCTAATCCTATATAAACTGAGATTTTCTTAGTTTATCCCCCTAACTCTCCCCCTGAACCCCCTGAACCCTTGAATATCTGCTTGAAACTCTACTTAAACCCCTAAAATTCCATGCACCTCAGAGCATCCTCACACCATCATTTGCATTTTATATTTCATGTTTTCTTGCAGGAACTTTATTGTTTTTCAGTCGAAGCTAGCTCAGATCGTCACAAGCGATTCCAGGAGATTTCAGACGATATCATATGATTGGAGGCGATCCTAACTGTAGTCTATATTGGGGGCAATCAGAGTCCAGAGTTTGCATCTCTTTATTATTTTCTACATTTTTTTATACATTATTTTAGTTATTATATTTATGCATCTTGGAGTTCACCTCATTTAGTATAACCACATGATAAAGTTAAAATCAATCATTAAATCTACTGCATTTCTCTTATTTGTTATTTGAATTTATTATTTAGGCCTGTTTGCTATTATTTCTATCATTCTCCTTTGCTTTTGTAGTTGCATCTTTGGTATTTTGTATCTATTCCTGTGATTGCATGTTTCTAAAAAATTCATCTAACGAATTCGTCAGATTGATGACGATCTCATCTAATCTCAGACAATTACGTACGAGTTGAGACGATCTGGACTGCTACAAAACTCAAAATATTCATCAAACATCTAGAATCAGGTATGTACTGTTCTAGTTAGCATATTCTCTATGTTTAGCATTCATTCCTATTTTTTGTATTCATCTAAATCTGTATTGGCATATAGAATAGTTTAGATTCATCTTGGCCAAACCTAGGAATTGAATGATTAAAGCACAAAATGAATACATCAAACTTACTATCAACCTAGGTGTGGAAACTACCACTCAAAAGTTTCCTGGTGAACCCACCATCCGTCAAAAATTCACCCTTATACCCCTCCCCCGAGAGGTGAGACCTTCAAAGGGCCTCTCAGTCCGAGGTATTGTCCCATCCTTCTCGCATCCCCCTTCCGAGCGTGGATCCTATAGCATGAAGATAAGGATGCAAAAAATTTGGAGCGATACATTTATCTTGCTCATCCCCCTGTGCGAATGACCCCAAGAATGCTAAGAGTTGGAAAAAGGACAAGCATCTTCCCTACCAAATTCCCCCAAAATAAATAGTGGTTTTTACCACTATCAAAAATCCCAAATTCTCAAAAAGTTGCAAACATCAAAAAACTACAAAATTCAAAGTACAAACTCCAAAGTTTGACATCAAAACCCTCAAAGTGCACACATCAAAAAGTACAAGAAATAGTGATCCCCATCTCTCAAAATTAAAATCCCTTGCTCAAAACAAAAAAAGAGAAAAATAAACAGTGATTTTTATCACTATATATGAGAGCAAGTATCCCAATAAAATTGAAGAAAAGAAGGGATTTGAACTTGAATCCCTAAAACTCTCAGCATTCAAAATGTCATGAGGTGATCCTCAATCCCGGTTTGGTGGATAGCCTATTGGTCATTGGTGGCAAACCTCCTACATGACGATATATCTGTCGCATTAGGTATTGGGCATATGTACAGATAAATATTTGCATGTGGATGAGCTAGCTTATGGTATCCTAGATTGGACCGTAGATTAATCTTACTAACTGCAACAAAGGAGTTAGTGGATCTAATTAGGTGATCCTCAATACAAGTTTGGTGGATAGCCTACCTAGCACTGGTGGTATCCTTACGAATACCATATCAACGAACTCAATCACACACACAGGGATGTGAAATAACTTGGTCAAACTCAAGTCTGACTCGTACCTTGTTCGAAAGTCTTGTAAGATAATGTACAGTCTTGACTAGTTAGTTAAAGCATCTAAATCTCAGAAAAACATTAACTACATTCTAAAAAAATTGTTACTTACATCACCATCAAAAAATACAAAACAAAAAAATTACACGTGCAAAGTTATTTCATAAAGCAATCACATAGTATAGAAAGCCAGTAAATCCTGTACAGTCTATGGTGCCACCACCTATATACCAACAAATCATTCCATCCATTCCATATGCATACATCTATATCATATAGTTAAAATCATCCGTAGTCATAATAGCATATACATACATCAACATAAATAAATGTGCATAAAGAACAATAAACCATGACAAGTATATAATCAAACCAAAACAAGAGTCATGTATATATATCAAGTCAAAATGCCCTCAGGCTACACTAAGAAGGTCTCTGACCTCACAAAAAAAAAAACCAAAAACTCAAAATCCCCAAAGCCTAGGGAGTTAGCCACCATTATCATGCAAGATCGATGCAACTAGAACTACCTCCAATAGTATGGGTCCTATGGGACCTCTCAGAGAAGCTACTGCCAGCCCTTGCACCCTACCCACCAACACTACCCTCACCTAGCTGCCTGTGATGAGATGATGCATACTGCTCAATCTCACTACCTCTCATATGGTGTGACGACCCACCTCCGTCAAGCACAAGCAATTGTCCACCAAGGCGGATAACCTCTGTCTCTAAATCTATCTGGTACCGACCCCACTCTATATATCATCGATGATACATAGCTAGTGCACTATCTCGCTATGCCAAATGAGTCTGTAGGAGATCCCTCTCCTGCGTTACCTCCACCAAAGCATCTCTATGCTCCTCTCATCTTCTTAGGAGACCCTACAATCATGCTATCTCAGCATGAAGCCTAGCCTCCACATCCCCTGAGATAGCCTGAGGCATGGGCTCCTCTAGGATGACCTACTGCTATGGCACCCACTGCTCTGGGATATACTATACATTCAACTGCTCTGGAACCCCCAAATCATCTCCATCACCACTGAAGTCATCAACCTCCACCATGTTAGCATCATCAAGTAGAGCCCACAAACCCTCCATTGGTACCTCTGCACCCCCACCTCCTGCTATTGCAGTATCCATACCTCCTAGAGGCCCCTCACTCTGCCATCATCGCATAATCCACCATTGGTCATACTTTGCAGTCACCCTGACATCATCCACATTGGGTACATCGATAACTGCATCAGACCCCTCACCCAGTGGTTCAATGGTAGGCTAGACTAGAGTTCTCTCGTCATTGCAATTTTGATAGATCAAGGGATCATTAGGCAATCCCTGGCATACCCCAAAATGTCGTGTCACTCAGAAATATGGGAAGTACTCTTGCTCTATCTTGTGTCACCCAATAAACCATCTACCCCTGCGCACATGTCGGAGCCACTCTCTAGCCTTGGGCTAGGCTGGAAATTCTTGGTATGGCTGCCATAACACCTGCCCTAGCACTAGATGATATAAGGCATCAGTATAGTGACCTGCATCACCTACCCACCACCAACTCTATCCATGCTCCTTTGACCTTCACCATAAATTGGCATAGCTAATTTTTTGGTCCACCATCTCACCTCAGGTGGTCCAAGGAAAACCCTATGGCTACTCCACAGCTATGTGTTGCCACCCCCAGTACTACAAGAGATAGTTGCACCTGATCCCCTTCCACTTTCGATAGCAGACCTCATATAGCTCATCGTACAACTACGCCAATAAAGTCTGACCCCATATCATAATAAGTGGAGCTGAGGTAGGACACTCCACCAATGTAAAAACCAACTCAAGTAGGTTCCAAGGGAATCTCGCACCTAAGGAGTTAGGAAGTAGCATATTGGAGATGAGGGTTATGATCAAATCATGCCTCACCCCTAATATGCCCTTCTCCAGTCACCCTCGCACCAGAATACCGCCTATCTGGAAGTCAGCCTCAGCCCTCTCCACCCCCTTCTCCATCGCTGGACCAAAACATCGTGTCAATACTATTGTCCACTGGTCTCGATGGGTCGTACGGATAGTCAGTCCATCTATCAAAATCCATAGAATCTGATACACATCCTCCATAGTAATAGTCATCTCCTCTATTGGGAGATGAAAAGTGTTGGTGTGGGGATCCCATAGATTGATCAAGGCAGTCAAATATGCTTGATACCCCACCACAGGCTCCAAATGCATCACGTGCTTAAGACCAAGGGCATCAAGCCACTCCCAATCCACAACTGTCAGGGCATCTTGGGCATCAGAGAAAATAGTCAGCTAGCAATACCGACTCTTCACAACCTGAAACAACAAATAAAATGAAAAAGATATTAAGTACATACTTAATATAAACAAAAACATAAAAATAAAACTATACAAAAGAACAACAGGCTACAATTTACAATTGTACAGCAAAAGTATAACATAAGAAGTATAGAAAAACAAATGTATAGCAAAAGTACAAAATCATTAAAATAAAACTGTACACCAATGACAGCATACATGAAAATAACTGTACAAAAATAAATAAATAAATAATATTAGGGTTACAACCTTAATGTGAAAACAAAAAAAAACAAAATATTAGGGTTTCAATCTTAATGTGAATGCAAACAAAATAAAATAAAAAAAATATTAGGGTTTCAACCTTAATGTGTAAACAAAACAAAAAAAAAATATTAGGGTTTCAATCTTAATGCGAACGCAAACAAAATAAAATAAAATAATATTAGGGTTTCCACATTAATATGGCAAAAATAAAATGAAATAAAACATATCAGGGTTTCAACCTTAATATGAACAAAAACAACAAAATAAAAAAATGAAACTTTTTGGTTTTTAAACCTAAATACGAACACAAACAAAGTACCGATAACATTGTGTACTAGGGTTTTGACCTTAATATACAAAAATTAACAACAACAAAAAAACAAAGCAAATAAAGTTCCTATATTAGGTTTTCAACTTGATATACGAATAAAATCAACCCAACGCACATAAAAAAATAAAAATAAATATAAAAAATAAATAAGTTTTTAAAACCTTAAAAACAAAATAACGCGAACAAGAATTTTATATGTGAGTTTTAAACTTCATAAAAACACAAACGAATAACAGGCAGGGAGAAGGAACATCATACCGGTCTCGCCTCAGCTTCTCCACTCGAAGCACTCATGGTGTCCATGAAATTTTAGCATTGCTCCGCTACGCACACTCACACTCCTCCTCACTGCTCCAAATTGCCAAGAAAAAATATTGCAAATGAGCCCAAAACCTAGTTTTGGTCCTTATATAGGCTGTTAGGCCTGTATCATTCCACCCTGGGACGAGCGCTCTAGTTAGCGCTTGTCCCACCCTGGGATGATTACAAAATTGGTATTCATCCCACCCTGGTATGATTACAAAATTGGTATTCATCCCACCCTGGGACTATTATAGAGCAAGAAATAAAACAAAAAAAAACTGCATCCAAAAAATGCCCCAAAAACAACAATAAATCTACCGAACAAAGGTGCCTTTGCACCTATCATTCATGGCATGAAAAACCACTGTCGGGGTCACAAATACTCACTATCCTACTCCCTAAGAAGGCTAGCATAGCCGTACCGCTCCACGAGAAGGAGGATTTTTGATAATTTCGACCCTAATAGGCATTAAAAAAAAAAAGGGGGTCAAAACCCACCAGGTCAGTTTTTGCACCTTTTAAGAACTTTGCTCCCTATTCGTCCCACCCTGGGAAGATTAGAATCCTATTTGTCCCACCCCAAGATGATTAGCAACAATCACTCCAGGGTGGGACGATTAGCAGGTTTGACTGGCAAAAAGTCAAACCTTGACAAATGGCAACCCATATCTGCCACCTAACTTCACCTTCAGGGCATGCAATTGCGAGGAACGGTTTCAAATCAGAGAGAGACTTCAGTCAAGACTTCCTTCATCATGGAGGCCTCATTCAAGGAGGCTCTAAATCATGGAGGAATCTTCTCTCCCTCAAAGAGGCATGGTGATCCAAGTGGCGCCCTCGCATGCGCATTCAAAGGAGACCCTTAGGTCTATAAAAAGGTGAGCCTCCTCACCCCAAGAAAAAAGGGGAGATCTGGAGCATTTGGAGCAACGAAGTGTTGTCGAACTATATCCCCATTCCTCTTTGTGCTTCCTACATCCCTAATTTCTCTTTTGGAAGAGAGGTTATCGGGTGAACATTAGGAACGCAATCTATACCCAAAACACAAGCAATCAGCCACAATCCAACCCCAAAATAATCGACACAACCCCCTAGAAGGTTTTGGACCCATCCCACTTGGATTGGTGTCAAAACTAGGCCCTAAACGGTGGGCATCCCACCCCCGGATGCCCCCCGAACTATTGTAGTCCTAATCGCCCCACCCATAAGTGATTATAAATCTATGAATGATTTCTTTACTATTATTTTTGCATTGTTTTATATCTGATGTACTTACACTGTTGTCCAAGTTTCATGGCTTTCTGACATGATTTGACCGAGTTTTTGGCATTTTATGCATCCACTAAACTGTAGGGAGCGCCTTCAGATACATGATGACATGGGAAGAATCTTCCAAATATGACCTTTTGGGTCATCTCAAAATGTTGTTTTTAGTCTAACCCCAAGTTTGCAGGAGTTTTGGAGGCCTCTGGATAGGACATTTGCAAGGTCACTTTTTGCAAGTTTTGCAATAGTCCCCAGCATCCCATCCCAGAGTGATTAGAAATATGTGCATTATTTCCATACTATTATTTTTGCAATATGTCCCAGATGATATCCTAATGCCTCTGTTAAATTTTAATTTTATTCTGACATGATTTGACTGTAGTTTTATTATTTTGTGTTAACTAGCTCGCAGGGCGCCTTTGTCATGTATAATAAAATCTAGGTAGGATAGGCAGATTTCGAGCATCTGGGTAGTCTTAAAATCATATATAATTACTAACCTATGAGTTTTAGGTGATTTAGATGAGCGTAGGAAGGACATTGGAGTGCTCACCTTGGAGAGGCCCCCGACGGGTAAACGCGCATAACAAGGCCATTCGATGCTACTTCGATGCAAAATCAGGTGATACAAATTCTAGAAGTTGTCATTTACATTCATATGTCATTATGTAATTGATTTATCAACCTTATCACTGATATCCCACAAGCGCCCACTGGAGGCCTTGGGGATTGCATGTATTTCGGGATATGCATATGCTATTAATGATTTTTTGTCTTTCTGTGTGCAGGATCTCACCGCCAGGAATACTAGTGGGGCAGCAAGGAATGAAAAATACATGGACACAAGCAGCGGCAACATTTGGCCCACCCACTTCGAATGTGGGAATGCCAAAGACTCTGGAAGCGTACCGTTCGATATTGTTCTTTCAGGCATCCATTAATGTAACAAATTGTATCAAATGTTCTGAGCCCTAGAGGGGGGACGTATTGTAATTATATTAAAAGCAATATCAATAAAGGAGGCCCCACTTTTGTTTTGCTCACATCTCATTTATGCATCATTCCCTTCATGCATTGCTTGTCGCATTCGTAGGACTTAGCATCTGTATCCATTTTTGTTTACATCATATCGGTACGCTATCCTTCTGCATTGCTTTCACTACCTATTTTGTGGAACAGATCTCCCTCTTCACGTATTCGATGCCATGTACTTGGTCAAACAAATGAAGGGGAACTAAGTTAAATTATAAACTCTCTTTCTTCTCATTGCACTACTAACTACTAGCTAGGTGCATAATTTCTCTACTACCTATAAAGATACAAACCAAGTGGCCATCCTTACTCTATGTGAGGTGACCAATTAGTTGAGGGTTTATATCCTCTAATTTCCTTTAAACCTAGATTAAATGAGCCTATTGATGTGTACCACTCAGTGAGACTATCCTAAGTTAATAACCTTAACTCTCTTTCCTACAAAAATCTATAGTTCCTCATACTAGATCTCTCATACCAACTGTAACAACCCTAAAAATACAGCCAATTAGAGAGAATTATTTTTTGTATACCAATTTCTATACCATATCTAAGCCTATCTAGGTAGGTGTATTAATCATATCACAAGTAAGTCATCCACTCATCTCCACAATGAGCTAACTTACCCCTTTTTTCTAGTTAAAAGGGTGTGCCAATCCTCACATCCTACATAATCCAATCTATGGAGGTGTGCTAAGCATAATGTGATCACATTATTTGGCTCACTCCATGATGAGCTATCTCTTGCCTTCTATCACTTTGTATGATAGTTAGCTTACTAGAACTACAACCTATTCATTACCTTATCACAACTACTAAGGTTTATCCTGACCAAAGGAACCCCATAATAATCCTAGAAGATTTTTTTAGAATTTTATTAGGCCCTAATTCCTTCATCTAGTACCCCAAAAATAGAATTTAGTGTTTTTTTAGAAAATTGAAAGAAAGAATATTTGAAAATTAACAACTTATTAGACATGAGTATGTGTTGAGATTTTCTATAAAGCTTAATATGGGTGATTCAATAATGTGTATTAATTTAGAGGGCTATCCAAGATTTTTTGGTGACTTACTAAAAATAATGTAGTTTTTGGCCAAAAATGATAAATTGCCCAAAAATAGTAATTAAAAAAAATTGAAGGCAATGTAGATAGTGGCTATTATGGTCCTTTTCCAAGATCCAATTAAGATAAAGTGAGAGGCCATCATTCAGATCCAATAATTGCAGTTATAAAAGATGAGTATTATCAAGCTTTATGTAACATGTATTTTTGACCAACTGAGACCATTATCACACTACAAATAAGAATCACTACAAGTGCAATTGATAATATGGGCAATTATGAAGATAGTTGTAGTTTTTTATCAAGTTATTTAAGAGAGTTGTTGCAATAGGAAAGATCATCAAGTTTTTGCATAATAAAATTCTACAAGAGGTATACCAAAGTGTCCATTCTTGTCAGTTGTATTTTTCTTTGTGTGTCTTGTCTAGTCACCCCTTTTTCTTCCCCATTATTGTGCAGTTTTTCTAAGGAGGTGCCCAGTTTGCTAAAATTATTTCTAGTGGCTAAGGCTAGAATCTAGGAAGCTCTTTGTTACATCATTTGAATGAAGAATTACAGTTCTCTATTGCATCATTTGAATGGAGAATTTGTTTGTACTTGTTTACTGAGATCTAGTTATTCTGGTCAGACTCCCATTGTAATGATATATTGCTTAATGCAATACTAATCTCTCCTTTTAGTAGTTTTACATGTAGTTTTATGTGTTATCCTATTTACATGTTATATCATTTGAATGTGTAAATAACATCTTATTTTGTTGGCATGTTTAATCATTTTTGTTACATTATTTGAATGGATGTGATTTGATCAATTTTATCTTCTCCTCCTCTTTTCATCATATTTTAATTTTAGCTATAATTCCCCAAAATATAAGACATCGATCTAATTTTTAAAGCACTATTTAGGAGTTACTTCAAATCTTGGTCAACTTTTATGTTGCAATTTATTTCATTTTTTTAAATTTAGATGAGCATGAGCATATGAGAAACATTATAGGCTCACCTCAAGGGTTTCCTTACCTTACTCGATCTATCTAGAGTTTTATGATAATATTTTCCCGAGTCAAAGAGGTGGATCCACTAGAGTCCACAATGTTGATTGGATCAAGGAAGTCTTGCAGCATGAAAAATCTCTTAAGGGTGCAATAATTTCCCCCAAAAAGGTGGCCCACATGGAGCCACCCTAACTATCCTAAGGTAGTCAAAATAATAAGGGATGGGTTCCCTTATTAAGGCATGAGAGCACCATTTCACATCCTATGTGGGATGAAATGATGAGAACTACCTCCAATCGATAGAATTCTTAGGTAGGCATGATGACACATCTCAATGTACCATTGGTTGAATGGAGAAGAAGTCTTCCTAAGGTTTTAGGTTTAATAAACAACTCAAATTCAAGTAAATCAACCTAAATACAAGCCTTCTAAAATAGTAACCATCGGGATTTGATAGTTCAATTTGGGGCCATAGATTGTACCCACATCAACAACCCGAGAGGGGTCAATTGAATTTGATAGATAATAGAAGGGGACAATGATTTTATGTCTTTAATCCTATGAATGACCTCAACACATGCACAATGTTGAACATAGACACTGGTGTACAATCAAATGACATAGAGGGGAAGGGTTACACTTTGCTCATTAATGGTTATACAAGAAATACCAAGTAGTACTAATGTAGCATGCTAATAACTCACCATAGGGATGTTCAAGCATACGTAGGTATCCATAGCCATCATCTCATGCATTGGCCAACATTTCCAACTAGTGTAGCATTGTACAACACCACACATAGGTGAGCAAAGGTTGTCATGACAGACAAAGCAAGGATAACTCAAAAACTCTAGATGTCTAGCCTATCATAGGTTGAAATCATATTGAGCTGCTCTTTACTTGGACTACATAGGGTAATATAATAAGAGCAATCTTGATTTCACCTTACATAGATATTTTAGCTTGAACACAAGGAGATAAATAATGGCTTTGGATTTATATAAGGTGACATGTCGAAGTAAAGTCTAAATATTCAGACATCTAAATTCAAAATCCTTAAGACTCCAAGATATCTAGAGATAGAAGTGACACATACGAAGGCCAAAGCTTACATGATTAGAAGACTTATTTGAAACAAAAATGAGGGACCAACTAGCTCAAGCCAAAGTGACCATACGTTCAAACAAACAAACCTGACCCAAGCTTATTCAAATCTTGATTCAATAAAAGAAAGGTCATTATTTTTATTTTTAAGAGGATACTAAGACCTACAAATTTTACTACAAAAGTAATAATATAATATTAACGGCATTTTACTTTAATTCAAGACTACAACTCTTTTTTTTCTCCTTGTAAATCATTTCTAAGCCTCTATAGCCTTGTTTTCATTCCCCTCTACTTTCAAATATCCCACGTAAAATCCCCCTCCTTCTTTGGGGTTCTCTTCTCCATTTTTACCTTCCTCCAAATGTGCGCTCTACCCAAGAAATATGAGAGCCCATCCTCTTCCTTATCCCAATTTATGAGATGGGTGCATACTCCCCATTAAGGCTAGCCCCCTTTGCTCAGTCCCACTGACATGAGCTCATTAATTACATAATCTAAAAATAGTCATCTTTCAAATGCTTTCTGAATACTTACTTCATTTGGAAAGTCAAAAGAGGCTCACACACATATCAAAAAAATCCAAAAACTCATGAACCTACCACATTAATTGAAGCCATCATATGCATTAACAATATTAAACACTATTTTCTTAGTAATCAATGTCTAAGCTAATATGGAATTATCAATTTAATAAGGTAATTATTAATTATTTTAATTTAACTGCTATACTCATAGACAATATTAAACATTATCTCTTCTAATCAATTTAGAAAGCAACAACCAATGCTAATATTACATTGTAAGCTCAATAAATTAATGGTTAATTATTTTAATCTAACCATTATTCTCATAATCCAATATTAAACTTTTCTGTTGCTAAACCATTAAAAATAATATTCAAGCTATTATCAAATTGTTAGCTAAATGATGTTCATCTGCAAGTATGGTTAGCCCTACACAACCACAAAAACTAGAAACATCATCATCATGAAATAATATTAAATGTTACAAAATATCCATACAATTTCATAGCACTAACCATGTTAGTCATTAAAATAGTAAGTTCAATTAAATTATCTTCTCCTCAAAGGTCTTGCTAAGGTGGGTCGTGACACATTTCATTGAAAATTAAATTTCTAACTCCTTTAGCCATGACTTAGTTACATATCCTCCTTCTTTTCCAATTAATTTGGCTACTTGAACATTCTTAAGGTCTTTATCTAGTTTAACCTTTATCCAAGCTTAACCCTCTTGTATCCTTCTAACAGGTTTCTCTTCCTATCTACCTTCTACATTTTTGGTATCGACTTCCATATTGATCAAGGTTTCTATTAGTTTTTGTTGTTGTTCCAACCATTATTTAAGAAACTTGACTACAGAAGAGATATCTTCTACTCTCCCATTGAAACCTATTATTTCCTTTGTGCGCCTATTAGGATTCATTGTCCTCCTAAACCTCTTACTAGGAGTCATTGTTATCATATTTTTTTTGCTGGAGTCCATAGTTCATCTGAACTTTCATTGGGTATGCATTATATTTTTCTCTTGTGTGACCAATTCAATTTTCTTGGATGAAAGTTTTATTAAAATAGGTGCCATCTCTTATCCACAAAAGAGATTTGGGTAAGGTATAATTTCCTTCAATTGTACTTACAATTAGTTAGTGTCATATTTTCTCATGAACTAACTTAGACCATTATCACTCAATTGATAATGATCAAGGTCACACTTGCCTTATTGTAAGGTGTAGACACTAAAATATGGTCAATCCGATTATGCTACCATAAGCAATGGCTAAATGACACACCAAGACCCCTAGGGCAGCCCTCAACAGGTATACAGTGGTCCTAACCACTCAGTGCAAGGTTTTGGAAGGTTTCAGACCACTTTTGGGACCTTTTGAACACCCTATTTCTATTCATCCCACCCTGGGATGAATACAAATTCTATTCATCCCACCCTGGAGTGAATAGTAGCATTCATCCCAGGGTGGGGTGAATAGCAGGTTTGACCAACAAAAAGTCAAATTTGGGCCAATGGCACCTAGTAACGGTCATATTCTTGGCTATTATTGTCCACAAGTTAGTGGACGTAGTAGATCTTATGACATGCTCAATGAATGGTGCCAATTTAGGAGATTCTCTTCCCCTCCAACGCATGCCACCCTGGTGGCCAAGTGGTGCGTCTTGCTCTGCATGCCCTCGCATGCCCTTTGATCCATGAAGCCTCCTTGGGCTATAAATTGGATGCATTTTCCACACAAAATATATAGAGGAGTTTTATTTTTATGCAACAGAGTGCTGCTAAGATTTCCTCTCACCTTTTGTGCCCATTTTTCCCTCAAAATATCTACCTAGTGAAGGAGGTTCGTGAGTGAACTAGGAGGCACAATTTGTCACATAACCAAACCATATGAGTGAATCCCCTCACAAAATTTTATTAAAATACATCCTATAGTATTTTTCATCAATCCTCAGTGGGATTGGTGGCAAAATTTATGCGAAAATGGTGGGCATCCCACCCCCGGGCACCCCCCAATTTGTGATAGTCCTATTCGTCCCACCCTATGATGAATAGAAATTTGTGCACAATTTTCTAACTATTTTAGATTGGTTATTTTCTACATGTCATTATTATTCTACAGTTAAAAATTCATGTCATTCTGATCTATATTGGCCGAGATATTGTATTTTTAGTGTTTTAGAGGGTCTCATGCAGGTATCTGGCAGTCATTTGGGAGAACACCTAAACTGTAATTGATATGTCAAATATGATAAAATGGGTTTTCTTGGAATATAATTTTATTTATTCTTTCCAATTTTCATGTGTTTTGGATATGCGTAGGGCCAAAAATTGTTTGCTTTATGTTTTATAGGTTGTGCACAGTCATTGCAATTATGAGACACCATCGGAATCAATATTGGCATAATTTCTAGTTATATCTACCCAAAATATTCTTTTTTACATCCCTCTATAATTTCAATTCATTTGGAGTTTATTTGATGCTTATTATCACTATTAGCTATTTAGCCCTTGTGGGGATTGCATGTTTCTCATCACATGCACTCGCTATTTGACATTTTTTTGTTTTCTTGTGTGTAGGTGTAGGTTATAAAGTGAATTTAGGATCAGAATAGGATCTCAAATAATCAACAACACAAGTGGCGGTAGCATAGGCCCACCCACTTTTATTGTGGGTACGAGGAAAGACACTGGATGTGCACCCGAGTTACTTGAAGGATTTTGATCCTTGGGCACCCGATTTATAAACATTTGTATCATCCATTTGAGCCCTCAAAGGGGAAAATTTTTAACCTAAATTTGATCTATCCAATTAATAAGAAGTCAGTTTATTTTGCATTATTTCTTGTTATTTGCTATCGTCTCCATCTTACTTGCATGTCTCCATTTGATGCTCATAAGCAATAGGATATAGATACACATATTTTTTATTATAATTTGGTGCATAATTTTTCCCTAATTTAGTGGTGATCATGGTGGGACCTAGTCCCTTTTTCTTTAGGTGAATTTGGAACTCATTCTTCATATTTTTATGTTGCAGGTGCTATTCGTTCTGGGTTGAAATGAACCCTAACCTGCTATTCGTGCCACCCTGGGTTGAACATGAGTTCTTCCCACCCTAGGACAAATACATACCTGATATTCATTCCACCTTGGAGTGAATAGAAACCAGAGGGTTTTTAGAGTAGAATTCTAGAATAGTAAGTTTTGGCAGTGATGAGGTAGGTCCCTGAATCTTCCATCTATGTTTTTCACTTTCATAAACTGTTTAGTTTTCTTGTTGTTTGATTTTTTCTCACATATTTATTTTTTTATAAAGGTTAGAAGTTGTTTCCTTTTCTTAAACATAAAATAACAAAACATATAAAAGGAGAAAAATCAAAATAAATTCAAAGTAGAAATGAATCACTGTGGACCACTTGCTTGTAGCCTACCCAATGGGTAGGCTAGCATTTAGAGCTTTCTTGCATTTCTAGATACACTTGCGAGATATTTTTATACTAACCTTGCTGAAAGTAAAATGCACCTTTTGAATGCATCTAGTGAAGGATCATCGAATGCTTCTTATTTTACTTTCTTTGGATTAAAAAAAACCACACACACCACGATCCACTTGAACTCTAGTGAGGTGGATTTCATCACCATCAACTAGTAGAGTTCAATGAGGTGGCTTTCATCTCCACCCATTGTCTCAAATCCCATGAACCTTGTTCTTTTCCAAGTCCGGTTCCAATATCCATCATAGCCCATGGGTTATAGCATGTATCTCTCTTCGGAGAGGTATATCACAAATTACGAGTGAACTGGGTGAGGAACTGGTAGGACCTGTGCTCCCTGGCCGTGTGTGGACCTCATCACCATACATTATAGGTGGCATAAAGTGACCTGGAGTTCATATCCAAGTTGTCGAGCTACAAGTATATAGGTGAAATCCAATTTAACACAAGATTATCATCCAAATATATTTCAAACATGCGATACAAGGTCATTCTTTACAAACAACACATCTAAAACACACAAAATAGTTTATAGATTCACACTTAAAACTTAAAATAGATAATCATCTATCTTATTGATTGTTTCCTTTTCTATTTATTGTTTCATTAAGAATTTGTAAAGGAGATAATCATATAGGGTTTTCTAGAGAGCTACGATGGTGTGCACCCATAGCCAAGCCCAATCACAGGTGAAAGCTAGGGAGAGTGGACTAGGAGTTATGAGTCATCTCCGTTATAGCCCTAGGTACCTGGTCATACCTCCATGGAAAGCTTCTACTCACCCTAGCCCCAAGATAGTGGGGCACAATCCACAGCTACGAGGAAGCCCTATGCGAGACACCCCCAAGGATGATGGACTTTACTTGGGAGAGTGTTCCAGAAGACTCTATGAGAGAGGGTTCCTACCCCTAAGATGCATAGGCAATAATTCCACCTGAGTCAACCCATGCTCATCTGAGATAGATTTCCCAGGCCTTATCCAATGTTACCTTTGTGACCTCCTAGGCCAGATCAAGATGCACCTCCCAAGACAAAAATTTTGTGCCCACGGAGGGTAGATACCCATCTTTATAGACCGGATTGAGAGACGCCCTATGAAGCCTATGATGAGCATGAGCTAGAAGTAGAGTACTTGGAGATGCCATACCAAGGCAGAGGGGGTGACATGCCACCACCCCACAATAGATTCAAGGATCCTAGACCTTCATCATAGTATGTGAATAAGGATGAGGAGATCAAATCCTTAGACCCTTATAAAGAGCTGCTAGAGTGCCTAGAGTCAGTAGAGCATAATACTTCTAGGTCTGGATCTCAAAATCCCACTATGCGCCAACTACGTAGTCAACCCATCCATCCTTCAATTAATACACATCCTTATCTAGAACAATTTAAGTTGCTTCAGTTGGCTACATTTAAAGGAGAGGAAGATGTGTAGGAACATATCACCAGATTCTTGGGCCAGTACTTCGGCATTCATTATGATGATGCTTTGATTTTGCGGACATTCGTGACTACCCTCTTAGGCCTTGCCTCAGAGTGGTTTTACAAACTCCCTAAGAATAGCATCCACACATTGGACCAACTTGCAGATGCATTCTTAGAATACTTTACCTTCAATACCAAGAGGAAGGCGACGTTGGCCGACTTAGCTGGGTTGAAATAGTATGACGATGAGTCAATAAAAAATTACAGTAATAGATGGTGAACCTTGCTCGCCAAGCTGCCTTATCTTCTCCCCATGTCAAAGTTGAATCAAATGTTATCCAAGAGCTGCCTAAAGTCAATATCCTTGTTGTTGTAGCTACAATAGTATCTGACTCTTGAATATGCCCTAGCACAAGCTCGGACCATCGAAGAAATAAAAATTCAAGAGGGTGAAATTGTGAAGCCTTGCAAGGAGTGGAACGAGAATACCAAAAGTACCCCAGTGTAGTATAAGCTAGTAGCATTAAATCAAGTTACCATTAGTGTCCCAGGGCTAGCACAAGCCATACCACCTCAAAAGCCTAATTATTAGGTCACACCCAAGAACTATGCCAAAGACAACCAAAATAGTCAAGGGAAAAATCAACAACGTCGCCCAAAGAGAAATTTCATGTCCATTGCAGAGTCCATGGACTCATTGTTTGATCACCTCTTAGAGGCTAATATGGTTCACCTACCCGAGATTCAACCTATCGAACCAAATGCACCAAAGCCCAAAGGATATAGAGAAGACCTATATTGCAAGTTTCATAGGTAAAATAGGCATGATTTGCAAATGTGCTACAAGTTCAAGTATTTGTTGCAAGACATGATCGATAGGAATGCCCTTCAGGTGGACAACCCTGTTGCACCAAACAACCAACAAATGGAGGTCTTCAAAGATCCCTTGCCTACCCATGCAGAACAGGTTAAGCCAATGCCCCAAGTAAATGAGGTTCATCATGCCCCTCCTAAGCAAGGGTATGTCAGTATGGTAAGCATTGTAATGAGGAGTAAGCAGTATATAAGTCTAGTCGCACCACCTGTGACTTAGAATGATGTCCCCTTGATGTCATAGCCTCTACCACCTCTAGTGTCAAGCCTCCCACCTAGTCCTTTTGTCACCATCAAGAGCAAGCTCGCTCAGAGCTTAAGAACAACATCCACCCGACTCTCCATCTATGAGCTCATTCAGCAATCATCACCTCATAGAGAGGTCCTGATGGATATACTTAAAGCAATTGAGTTTTAGCCCCAAGAGTCTGAATCCTTCAATAACTTTGTGGGGCATGTGTGATAATACATGGAACCAATAATTACCTTTCAAGAATATTAGCTTAAATTGATCCCAAATGATATGGTATATCCCCCTTTTCACATTGTCACATGTGAACAGGATGCCATACATAAGAGTGTTGATAGACACTGGGTCCTCTAGCAATATCATCATGATAACAGCTCTCAAGCATTTGAAGCTCCCAACATCCCACATTGTCGCATCAACATACACCCTCTGAGCCTTCAATTATGCCATATTCTCAATGGTTGGTACGATCATCCTACCTATTCAGGTAGGGGAAAATACCATCCCAAAACTGTGCCACATCGTGGAGGGTGAGATGGCATACAATATCCTGTTAGGTAGACCATGGATCAGGGACATGAAGTGTGTCCCTTCCATCACTCACCAGTGCCTTAAGTACACTTATGCAAGGCAAGTTCATGTCGTCCTCATGGACCTAGAGCTCTTCATGTATTGCAATATGGTGCAACAACTCCCCGAGTCAACCTTGCCTTCAACCCATATGGATTTTCAACCAAATAAATCTATCCAAGGTTTGACTTCACTACCATAATAGGCCATGCTATCCACATTATTGGTGCCCCCACAGATATCTAGTGCACCCGTGGATCCTTTTATTAGGAACTCAGAGAAGCAGCCTATTGAGGAGGCCCTACCGACCATATCCACCATATCCATAGAGGAGGTTCCTAGCCTGGTAGTTGAGGAACTACTACATGAGATGAACAATGAATCAAATCAATTCTCACTCTCATCCCTCTTATATCCGCAACCTCAGGTCATAATGCACCTGGATTCCACTAAATTGGGGGAGTACATGGTTAGGAATGTTACAGCCACCCCTACTATAGATTCGATGTAAGATATGGGTTGACCTCATATTCCCATAGGCACCATCATGCCTCTCGACTTCCCTCCTAATAAAATTAATTTCGTATATGGGGGCCTTGACTATGGCATCGAACCTTATCAACAGTAGGAAGAAGATGAAGAGCCCTTTGGAAAAAACATTAACTACTTGTCCAACCCTAACTTCACTCGAAAGTACCTTGACCAATGTAATTGGCATGATTATGGGTTTGGCCTATATGAGCAGGGTACTCGAGTTCCCTACCAACCATAGTATCAAATGTCATATGACAAGTTTGGCTTCTGACTCAACAAGCCTGTGTCCTTGGATGTCCTTACAGATAACTTATAATGCATGACTCTAAATTGTAGAGATGAGCTAGCATAAGATCCTTTCACCAATCCCAATCGCATCTACTCACTGGGGGACTACTTCCCTATAACCTTGGGAGATGATGAACCTCCTCCTAATGATATTCACTCTTATGAGAGAGGTGAAGGTTCACATACTCTTTCCCATGATAGTGAGGAAGAGGACCTAGGGTCCCCTTATGAGTGGACATTATATGATGAGTCATACTATGGAATCGTGCCCATCGATTCTGGTAGCTCAAATAGAGAAGGCCCTCAGGTCATCCCCATAGATGATGAGGATGAGTTTTATCTATACATGTTCCCATTGCATCATCACATCTGGAAATAACTTCTACCTTTAGAATATCTTGCTCACCCACAGCCGCATCGACCATCGTCGATCATTCTACCACCTTCACAGCCACCTCCTCATATCTTGTGACATCTAGAGGTTTGTGGACACCATAAACCACATAGGGGAAATCATCCCTCTATAAATAAGATTTACATAGACTTGTTTAAACCCCTACAAGATCTGAATAACCCATTTGAGCCATTGTACCTCAACATGGGAGTAATCAACTTTGATCAGGAAGATTCACCGCCTTCACCCTCTGAGTATTTTCCTTGTGATGAAATGTTATAGCCATTTCATTTCTCTCTAGGGCCAACTCATGATGTCTTCCATGTTGAGGAGGAACCCAAAGTTCCCATCGATGAACTAAATCTAGCTGATGACATCCATTTGATCCCTACCCCCCACTAGTTGGAGGGGTCACATATGTCAATTGAGCCCATGATTGACAAATAATCGACTCAGACCCAAAGAACCCGTAATGTATCAAGTTGGGAGAAAGTCTAAACCTTGTAGAGGAAGTTGATTACATAGCCTTTCTTACAGAAAATAAGGCATCTTTTGCATGGTCTTACAAAGACATGTCGGGACTGGACCCAAATCTAGTCACCCACAATCTGATGCTTGACCCCAAGGCCAAGCCTATCAAGAAAAATATGAGAAAGATGCATCCCACAGTGGCCTTAATGGTCAAATATGAGCTACAGAAGTTGTTGGATGCCCAGTTCATTATTTTTGTAGACTATCCACCATGGTTGTCCAACATGGTTCCCATCAAGAAGTCGGATGGGAGGATTCGCATTTGCACCAATTTTTGAGACTTAAACAAAGTGAGTCCTAAGGATGATTTTCCTTTACCAAGCATCAACATCCTAGTAGATGCTATAGAAGGCCATGCAATTTTATCCCTTATGGATGGCTTCTCTGGGTACAATCACATTCGTATAAACCTTGAGTATTAGCTCAAAACAGTGTTCAAAATGCCTCGAGGAACATTTTGCTATAATGTCATGCCCTCTTCCCTTAAAAACACCAGTGCCACCTACCTTAAAAACACCAGTGCCACCTACCAGCATGCCATGACATACATCTTCCATGACTACATGCATAATATTTTTAAATATTACATGGATGACTTACTGGATAAATATTTTTTACGCCATGAGCATCTTGATATTTTGTGCAAAGTCCTCGATCCCCTTATCGAGAATAATGTGAGACTAAACCCGAAGAAGTGTGTCTTTGATTTCACATATATAAAGCTCTTGGGCTTCTTATTTTCTAAATGAGGCATTGAATTAGACCCTAACAAGGTCAAGGCCGTCCTCGAGATGCCTCCCCCAACTACCATCAAGCAGCTTCGAAGTCTACAAGGCAAGATAGCATCCATCAAATGCTTCATAGTGTAACTGTCTGACAAGTGTCAACCCATGAAAAAGTTATTGCATAAGGGGGTCACATTCCATTGGGATGATGAGTTCCAGGAGGACTTTTATGCCATAAAATAGTACCTAGCTTTGCCACCAGTGTTGGCTTTGCCTCAACCAAGAGTGCCATTCCACTTATAAATCTTAACCACTAAGATTGCATTGGGTGCCATGTTAGCCTAGAACAATGAACTGCATAAGGAACAGGCTACTTACTATCTCAGCCGTAGCCTAGTCAGTTATGATATTAAGTATGCATACATTTAGAAGTTGTGCATATTGATGGTTTTCACCACCAAGAAGCTATGACATTATATGCTTAGCCATACCATGTATTTTGTGTCTAAAGAGAATCCATCGTGATACATGATGAGTCGTACTTATCATAACAGTCGCATGGCAAAATGGATCATGTTGTTGACAGAGTTTGACCTAGAATTCATCAAACAAAAATTAATCAAGGGTCAGGTCATCATCGATCAAATCGTAGAGGCCCCTCTTCAGTATTATCAGCCTCTGAGCATGGATCTTCCTGATGATGGAGTCTTCCAAATATCATAATCACCTGATTCTGATGAGCCTGAGTCACAAGAAGATATGACTCTATTCTTTGATGTCTCCAAATGTGAGAAAGGAGGTGGTGCAAGGATTGTATTTTTCACACCGCATGGGGCTCCCATACCCCTATCATTTAAAATTGATTTCCCATGCACCAACAACAATACTAAGTACGAAGCCTTTCTCATAGGTCTTAAAATAGCTATCGCCATAAAAATCACCAAGCTTAACATCTTTGGTGACTCCTTGCTCATTGTTAACTAGTTCAAAGGGATATCCCAGTGCAAGTTCCTAGTTCTGCAAGACTACAAATCCCTTGTGGATAAATTCCTAGAAAGGTTTGAATGGTATGACATCGAGGAACTCCCTCTATCATATAATAATTTTGTGGATACGATGGTCTCCTTACATTCCTTGATCCTGCAAAACCCTACTGATGAGATGACAACCATTCAAGTCAAGATGCTCTTGTAGTCTATGGTTGAGCATGAGGATACTCAGGCCACGTCAAAAGTCCACTTGATTCAAATTGAACCTCATCAAGAGATATTATCGCACCTTCACGAGCGCTTGAATCATGTCTCTTGGGGAACTTTGTTCCCTCATGCCCCTTTTGATAGTAGTACAATGCTATTCTTACAAGTTCTTTCCCACTCAACATTTTCTCAGGATGAATTTCAAGAGGGATAGGCAATTCATGCAATCGAGACTTCTTCTCAACAGGAGTGGTCCACACAATTAGGGAATATCTAAAGCTAGGTAATCTCCCTCCTATATTTTCACACACCACTAAAAGGATGTTTAAATGGAAGGTGAAAAAATATGTCTTGCTAGGATAAATTTTGTATCATCGAAGCTACGAAGGGATCCTCCTTCGCTGCTTAGAGCATCAGGAGTCGGCTTGGGCAATAACCCAAGTGCACGACAGTACCTACGGTGGCCACTTCAGTGGTATGGCCATCGTAAAGCACATTCTTCACATGGGATATTATTGGATAACATTAGAGCAATATTGTTGAGCATATGTGAGGAAGTGGGTGAAGTGTCAACACCATGCTAACTTGACACACGTACCTTTCTAGGCCTTACAGCTGATCCAATTGGCTTGGCCATTTTCACAATGGGGTTTATATTTAATCAAAAAAATATCCCTTGCATCCTCAGGCCATCACATGTTTATCATTATGGCTACTGGGTATTTTAAAAAGTGGGTAGAATTGATTCCCCTTACCACTACGATAGGACCCCGCATTGCAGAGTTCATTTTGCATACTATCATTTGTCATTTTGGTATTCCATCGAAGATAATTTTGGATAATGGGATGTCATTTAAGAACAAAGATGTGCATGCTTTAACAATGAAGTATAATATACAACATAGCTTTTTTATGCCCTACTATCTGTAATAAAATTGGCAAGCAAAGGCTCTCAACAAGACATTTATTGCCATTCTCAAGAAAACTGTCAAAGAGAATCACGTCGATTGGCACACATAAATTTCCCTTGATCTATGGGCCTATTGCACTAGAATTCAAATGCCCACAGGGGCCACCTCGTTTTCACTAGTGTATGGTGTTGAGGTAGTCATACCTCTAGAGCTGGAGATCCCATCACTGCACATATCCATGCAAAATTTCATCGATGATGACACCACGTGGCAGGCTCACATGGATCATCTTACACTGCTTTACGAACATTGTGTTAATGCTCTCAAGAACCTACATGTTTATCAAGAGCAACTCAAAAAAGCCTACAATATGAAATTCCATCTTAGAGATTTTTAGGTTGGTGACCTTGTTCTAAAAGAGAACAATAGAATTCTAAATTTTTGCCCCATATGAGGGACAAGTTTGCAGAAAACTAGTTAGGTCCTTATATCATCACCAGTCAGACCAAACCCAAAACTTATCACCTAGCTTCCCTTGAAGGTGTTAAGGACCATGAACCCTTGAACATCCTTCACTTATGGCCTTTCCATGCCTAGAGTAATATGGCTCAACCTAAAATACTCCTAGGCGGTTTATAACCATCTAGGTCACCCCAAAATGCTCCAAGGGTGCCTTTAACCTTCCTAGTCAACCTAAAATGCTCCTAGGTGGTCTATAGCCATCTAGGTCACCCCAAAATGCTCCAAGGTTACCTTTGACCCACTTGGTCAACCTAAAATGCTCCTAGGAAGTCTATAACCATCTAGGTCACCTCAAAATGCTCCAAGGGTGCCTTTATCCTGCTTGGTCAACCTAAAATGCTCCTAGGTGGTCTACGACTTTCTAGGTCACTCCAAAATGCTCCAAGGATGCCTTTAACCCACTTGGTCAACCTAAAATGCTCCTAGGTGATCTATAACCATCTAGGTCACCCCAAAATGCTCCAAGGGTGCCTTTAACCCGCTTGGTCAACCTAAAATGCTCCTAGGTGGTTTACAATTGTCTAGGTCACCCCAAAATGCTCCAAGGGTGCCTTTAACCCGCTTGGTCAACCTAAAATGCTCCTAGGCGGTATGTGACCATCTAGGTCACCCCAAAAGCACAAAGGCATCCATAAGCCCTTTGGTCACCCCAAATGCCCCAATGGCCCCCAATAAGCCCGTTGGTCATGTGTATATATCAAACAAAAAGAAAATATCATATCTATCAATAAAAAATACAAAAATATTGCATCACACTACATCTTCAAAAATTATCAAAACATCAAAAATACAAAAAATATCATATTACATTTCACCACATCGCATTTTGTTGGCATACTAATAATTACATTTTGCATCTTAGGGTTGCTCACACATGTCTAGCACTAAGACTGTACATTATGCATTATTCCAAAATAATCATTTCAAAGTCATTTTCCGCATCATTCCATTATCACCTAGCATATCCACTTACATTTGACAATGGTCATAGTCGTGTTTGTTCCCATCACATCATCATTTGTTCTAGAATGTCCTTATGGTTTTTAGCCACTCAGTTGTCTCTAATTTTATTTTCAAATTTTGTAGAAAGCCATCATGATTTTTAGGAGGTAGAGTCTTGCTTATATTATACCTTGTATACAACAAATCCCAACACATATTCACACTAAAAATCCAACTTTTGTGCAAGGAAAGATAAAATTACAAAGTGGTCTAGGTTACCATAAGTTAAAAGGTCATCCTGATCATATCCCTATGCAAGAGGTTCAAGAATGCTGAGAATTGGCAAAAGGACAAGCTCTTACCTACCTATTGGAACAAAATCTGCCTTCGGTTAATAGTGTTGCACCTTAGACTTTGCCAACATTGAATAGACAGATCTTTCTTGAGATCATCTGTCTAGTCTCCAGAGAAGGCTGGTTCCTTTAAGTTTTTTAGAGAAAATGGGAACAAGAGATAAGGGAAATATAGCCTAAGCTAGAACTTTTCTCACGGTACATATTAGACAACAACAAACATTGATGATGCAGATTACTACTTTCAGAGTTTTCTTTATATCTTCTTTATAGAAAACACGAATTCCTGAGTGTGACTTTGAGATGTTCGTCTAAAAGCATGTAAATATATTTTAATGTTCAACTCTAGAAACAATATTTATATGTGCACAGTCTAGATTTTAGAATAGATACATTATAAAACTTAGAATGAATAAAAATTAAAACACCAGATACATACACTTGAACACAGAAGTTTCGGAAGCCAGAAGAAGAAATCTTTTATTGCTTGTAATCTAGTACATGTACATCAAGCTTGTAAACATCCAAGAGCTAACCTTTTTTCATGGTTGACTCACTCCTATTTATACCCTAAAAAGAGTATCTTCTACTACGTACATTTAATTTCTTTAATCAATTACAAGTAATTGTCTACAGTTTCTAATAATATGCAACGGATTTCTTGTAGATTGCATAGATTTCCTTCTGGCTAATTTTAGATGAGCCTGTTATTCTGCAATCATCCAGCGGACCTGCCAGGTTATAATCAATAGACCATTATTCAAAAATCAGCACCTGATGTCAGTGCATGTCCCTAGTTGCCAAAAATATACTCTATTCCTTTACAGCTGGCGTGTCGCGAAATCATGACATTCTTTCCTTGCTTTGCTCTTTTGTCGCCTCTAGCCACAAAAATGATACATGTCGCAAAATCATGACATTTTTCTCTTACTTTGCTCTTTTGTTGCCTCTCGCTACAAAAATGAGACATGTCACGAAATCACGACGTCCGTATCTTGCTTTTCTCTTTTGCCGCTTCCAGCTACAAAAATGATACATGTCACGAAATCGTGACATTCGTCTCTTACTTTGCTCTTTTACTGCCTCCCGCCACGAAAATGAGACATGTCACAAAATCGCAATGTCTGTATCTTGCTTTGCTCTTCTACCCATGAAAATACAACATGTGATATCGCGACACTTTTTCCTTCTTGCTCTTTCTCTTCTCTTTAGCTACGAAAATACATGTCGTGATATCGTGACACTTTTTCCCCATTGCTCTTTCTCTTCGCTTTGAACCGCAAAAATGCAACATGTCGCGATATCGCGACATTTTTTCCTCCTTGTGCTTTCTCTTCTCTTTTGCTGCGAAAATACATGTGATATCGCGAAACTTTTGCTTCATTGTGCTTTCTCTTCTCTTTTGCCGCAAAAATACATGTCGTGATATCGTGACACTTTTGCCTCTTTGCTCCTTTTTGTTGCTCTTAGCCGTGAAAATGCAACATGTCACGATATCACGACACTTTTGCCTCCTTGTGCTTTCTCTTCTCTTTTGTCATGAAAATACATGTCGCAATATCACGACACTTTTTCCTTCTTGCTCTTTCTCTTCTCTTTATCCGCGAAAATACAACATGTCGCGATATCGCAACACTTTTTCCCCATTGCTCTTTCTCTTCGCTTTGAACTGCGAAAATGCAACATGTCGCGATATCGCGACACTTTTTCCTCCTTGTGCTTTCTCTTCTCTTTTGCCATGAAAATACAACATGTCACGATATCGTGAAACTTTTTCCTTCTTGCTCTTTCTCTTGTCTTTAGCCGCGAAAATACAACATGTCGCGATATCGCGACAGTTTTTCCTCCTTGCTCCTTTTTCTTTGCTTTGGACCACGAAAATGCAACATGTCATGATATCGCGACACTTTTTCCCCATTGCTCTTTCTCTTCGTTTTGAACCACGAAAATGCAACATGTCGCGATATCGTGACACTTTTTCCTCCTTGCTCTTTCTCTTTGCTTTGGATCGCAAAAATGCAACATGTCGCGATATCGCAACACTTTCTCCTCCTTGCTCTTTCTCTTTGTTTTGGACCATGAAAATACAACATGTCGCGATATCGTGAAACTTTTCCTCCTTGTGGTGTTTTACTTTTTCTTTGATCTTTAGCATATGGGCCACTTTGGTCTTCTTGGAAAATATGCAAAAAGGTGCATCAACTATTTTTTTGTAGTTAGTCACTTTTTGACTAACATTTTTGGCACCTTCCGGGAATTTTTGCTCACAAAAATAGAGACCAGGCCTTTATCCATTGGGAAACAGAGTCACCAGCATAGTTGCGAAAAGTAAAATTTCGAGTGGAAAAACAAAGATAAAAGAAAAAGGATGCATTCCTGCTCACCCTTTTTAGATTTTCAATCTTGGCCATGGTGGACTATGACTCAGTCCCTTAAGAAGTTGTAATTACAACCGCTGGGATGTCAATTCTAGGGAGAAATGGAAATGGGAGCAACTACGGACCCAATATTTAGCGGACTTATGAGAAGATGTTGCCATTTCTATTTTCGATTGGGCTGGCTGTTGGTGTCATCCTTCTTTTCCTTCATGTTCACTAATAGCAATTTCTTCACTCTGCATTTTTTTTGCATCAGGATTTTCATTTTCTTCATCACTTTCGTCCAATTTTATAACTTGTTTCTCTTGCTGCTCTTCTACCATCAAGATCTCCTTTTTAACCAAAGTTTGTTTTTTTTTTGTTTTCACTCTTTTGGCTTTCTTGATCCGAACTGGGTGGGCCATGTGGGACTTCCTTCTATGAAGTGTCATGCTCAATGCTTTGAGCATCTACATCAATTTTTCCTTCAGTTGTATGGGCTAGTTCGCCTTCCTGAGTCTCTTTCCCTGAGTCGTCTTCTGTATCTTGAGGTTATTGATCACTAGACGAGGTTTGAATAATACTCTTGTATTTTCCTCCTATCTGCCATCATTTTCAGGCGATCACGCGGCAGCCCCAAATTTTTGAAAATTCAAAATTTTCCCTCCAGATTTCTTTCAAAATATCAGACCCCGATAGTCCGCAAAAAACAATTCTTATTAGGCCATAAAAAGGGAAATATTTACAAACCTCCAAACTTATAATATACTGTACATATAATGGTGATTTGTAGCTTTTACTAGAAATACAATTTTAGGTGAAAAGCATTCACCGTGATGGGTAGAACCCATCCATATTGATATTTTAACTAGAAGGCATTGAATTGCTTTTCTGAAACAATTTCGAATGGCCCCTCCCAGAACGCATCGAACTTGTCATGGTGTCATGGCTTTGCTTTTTTGACATTCCATTTTAATACCAGGTCGCCTATTTTGAATTTCCTAAAAGTGGTTTTCTTATCGAACCACCCGGCTATTTTTACCATATGCTTTTGATGATGATCGTAGGCCTGTTCCCTAGATTCTTCAAGCTGCATAAGTTGCATTAGTCGAGCATCCATTGGATGACCTTCATCTTCGTTGACTTGGTTTAGCATTCTCAACAAGGGTATTTCCATATGAATCGGTAGAACAACTTCTTTGCCATAAACCAAAGCATATGGCAAAGTATTGATTGATTTTTTGATTGATATTCTATCGGTCCACAGGGCTTGATTCAGGAGTGAGTGCCAATTCTTCTTATTGTCCTCTAATGTTCTTTTCATAATTCTCAAAAGATTCTTATTAGTAGACTCAGCTAATCCATTACCTTGTGGGTAATAATTAGAGGAAGTATTCAGGTAAATTCCATATCTACTAACGAATTCGATCATCTTTGCACTAGTGAAAGGGGATCCATTGTCTGTAATCAAAGAATCTAGTATGCCAAATCTTGTGATTAGACATTCGATGAATTCTATCACCACTTCTGAATTATATTTCTTCATAGGCACTACTTCTGCCCACTTGGTGAAGTATTCCATGGCAGTGAGAATGTATTTGTGGCCTAATGATGAGTTTCGCTCTATTATCCTACGAAATCCAACCCCCATTGCTGGAATGGTTCCTCAAATTGAATAGATTTTAAGGGCATGGGTGCATTCCTATTTCTTCCCACATACCTTTGACACTGTTCACACCTCTGGGTCACTCTGTACGCATCTAGGAATATGGAAGGCCAATAACATCCAGATCTAAGGATCTTCAAAGCTGTAGTTCGACCTGCATAATGTCCCCCTAAAAAACCCCTGTGAAATTCATCTAACACTTTTTGCTTTTCATTATCGAGAACGCATTTTAACAATACACCATCGATGTTAACCCTGTACAACCCCTCTATTCGAAGGGTATATTTCAATGCTTGGGTTCTGAATCTCCTTATCTAGGAAGCGTTCATATCTTCAAGACATGACCCAGTCTGAAAATACCTCACAAAGTCGTCGATCCAACCCGAACTTACTCTGTCTTGGTGTTGCTCTGTGTTTGCCATGATGGGGTGGCTCTCTCCATATCCACTTGTAGCTTTCTTGGCCAATTCCTGGCACAAAGCTCTCCATTTGACTATTTTAGTAGGATGTATTTCTACATCATACTCTTGGATGCGAGTCACCCATCCAGCTCTTTTTTCACCCAATTCTCCTTGAATTATGAAGTTCCTTACATCGGGATGAATAACATACACCATCGTCCGACTCTAGGATAATAAGTGTTTTAGCTTATTCAAGGATTTCATAATTGTGTATACTTGCTTTTCTATGAAGTTGTACCTTTCCTCATGTTTGTGCATGGTGGAACTCAGAAAGGCTATGGGTCTTTCTTCGTCATCTACTCCTTTCTGAGTGAGAACTATAGCATAACTATTTTGCTCTCCGACAACATATAGTATGAAACCTCGAGAATAGTCAGGGTTGACTAGCACAGGATCTTGAGTGATGGCTTCTAGAATTTTCTAGAAATCTTCTTTCCTTGGCTCTATCCATTTTAAAGAAGCGTCCTTTTTCAATAATTCAGTCATTGGATTAACTGTTTGGGCAAAATCCGCAATGAATTTTCTAACAAAATTTATTTGCCCAAAGAAAGACTACAAACCTTTCTTGTTAACTGGGAGCGACAACTCAAGAAGCGCCTTTACTCTATCAGGATCAATTGACAGCCCAAATTTAGAAATAACATGCCCAAGGAGTATTCCTTCTTCCACAACAAAAATAGATTTTTTAGGATTTAGTGATATCCCAAATTCTCTACATTTCTCAAATACTTGCTGCAGATGAGTGGCATGGTCCTTTTTGTCATGAGAAAAAATAGTCATGTCATCTAAATAGATGACAATAATTTTGTTCGCAAGCTCCCCAAAAGCTACGTCCATGGCTCTCTGGAAAGTTGCTCCTGCATTAGATAATCCAAAGGGCATCCTTTGGTATGCAAATGTTCTGCACTTAGTGGTGAACGCAGTCTTGTATTGATCTTCATTTCTCACCCAAACTTGATTGTAACCAGAAAATCCATCTAACAGAGAAAACATTTCTGCTCCCACCATAGTATGAAGGATTGGGTCAATCTGGGGTAAAGGATAGTGATCCTTTAAAGAGGCTCTGTTCAAATTTCTAAAATCGACACAGTCGTATTTCTTCATTTTTCTTATGGATTGGAACTAAATTTTCCACCTAGGTAGAGTGCTTGATTGGGTATATTATCTTATCCTGCAGGAGTTTTAACAACTCTTGTTTCATTAAGGCTTCAATATTGGGATTCATAGGCCTCTGCATCTGCCTAAAATGTTTAGCTCCTTCCTCTAGTTCGATGGTATGTTGAATGACCTCTTTCTTGTACACTTTTAGATCACTATAATTCCAGGCTATTATATCTAGATATTCTCTACATAACTATTTTATTTGTTCTAGTTCTACCACTATACAATCGGTCCCTACTTTGATCATTTTGCCCAGTTCTAGTTCTATTTCCTTATACCAGCATTCATCTACCTTGATCCTTTGACCTACAACTCTATCACTATTGTCGAAAAGGCTCTCCAGGGTGATCAGTCCCCTAGGGATATGATTATTTTTTAGTTGAATAAGGCTCTCTTCGTCCTCTTCTTGTAATGCTCTTTATGTAGAGCAATTCATCTCATGAATCAGAAAATCTAGGATTTGCTCATCGTTTTCAAATACCTACCATAAAATGTCCTTGTCAGGCACAGAAGGCCTATATATAAGTCTAACTATTTTAGACTTCTGAATAACATTGCTGACTGGGAAAAAATTTGATCCTACTGATGCTAATAGGTCTGCATGTGTGTTCTTCTCTCTAGAAATGGATTTCATGTTTAGTGCTTCAAAATTTTCCAATAGATCTAACACTTTGTTTTTGTAAGCCCTTAGGTAATGTTGCTTACAAATGCACTTTCCAGTAACCTGTTTAACGATTAGCTTTGAATATCCATAGATCAACAGCTGTTTTACACCAAGTTTTTTATCTTTCCTAAGTCCCAAACACAAGGCTTCGTATTTAGATGCATTATTGGTGCAACTCCATGTCAACCTATATGAAAAGACTTTTTCTTTTCCAGTGGGTTAAATCAGGACGATTCCAGCTCCTGCTCCATTTTTGCACCTTGACCCATCAAAGTACAATTTCCATAACTGGTTAGATGAATCATCTATTTTAGGGATAGCAATAGGGAGATTTTTTGGTTTCTCAATGGAATAGCTTCCCATTTCTGTCTCTATCATAGCATTGAAGTCTTTCATTGAAAACTGATCTTCAGATTGGAGTTCCTCCAGGGTTTCTTCCATTAAATCGATATTCTCCAATTCCTCGAACATCATGTTGACGATAGTTGTTTCTTCTAGTCTTTCCACATGAAAAGTAGATGGTTTTTCATTGTAGATATTGACTCTTTTACCTTTGAAAGTTACCTCCAAATGCGAATAATATAGTGACAAATAACCTCCCAGTTTGGTTGTGAACTCTCTGGATAAACACATACCGAAATATGGTTCTAAGTCTACAATGACTCCTTATTGTATGACGATTGCTTCTGGCATTCTGTGGAGTTGCATAGGGATATCTTTGATCACCCTAGTAGTTTTTACTGGAGTACCATCCAATTGCAACACACCAGGATGAATTCGAGTATATTCCATCCCCATTATTTCACATATGGCTTTCGGCATCACCGTAGTTGCGGCCCCTAAATCAATCATGCAATTATGAACTATCCATCCCTCCATTTGCAAAGATAAATAGAAAGGGGGCGGTCTATTTTTCCCAGAGGTTGGAACCACATTTTCTTGTACGACACTTGAGAAGGAGGCGTTATTTTTTAAATTTAGGGACTCTTGGAGGAGGTCAATCTGACCAGGAATTTGCAATGCATCATACATGCTTATCTTGGAAGGAGTCCTATTCCTTTATTTTGCAATGTTGAACGAAAGGTTTGCAGCTAGGGATACCTCAGTACTCTTTTCCCTTCCACTAGTAGATGTGTCGTATCTGTCTCTATAGACCTGCGTAGCTTCTATTCTTTGCCTTTTTGTCAATGAAGGAAATCCGAGTCTTTCCTTCGCTTGCTCTTGAGCCTCGCTCCCTTTTCCAGGAGGAAATTATTTTCTTAGTGTAGCCGTAGTAGTCTGAGGATGGTCAAAATGTCCTTTCTCATTTTAATGGTTTTTTTGTGGAGTTGCCCTAGGGGCAGGAGGAAAACCTAGTGGTTGGAGTTCCTTAGGGTCAACTTGTAATGACTTTTTTTTTATCTTGTCAGGACCGATACTTGCTCCACTGATGGCATTGCCAAATTGTGGTGGACTTCTCTGATTATGTTCACCTATCCCTTGCCGACTTCTTTGACTCTCTCATTGATAACCGCTTGCACATGATGTTGATGAATCATGCATGAATCCTCTCCATGAGTATCATTGCAAGTGGTACACCAATAGTCGAAATTAGTGGGTTCTCCATTATCTCCTATCTCATTCGCATACACCACATTTTTTTATCTTGTCCTCTTCCACTTGTTGAAGAACCTTCCTCTTGTATCTGTGGAAATCTTCTTGCTTGGATATTCTATTTCACCTCTCTCTTTTTCATGGACGCCATTTCATTTGACAATGTCTTCATTGTATCAATTATGGTCGTGTATTGATCATTGGGGGGAGCTGATGCAAGGGGTGTGGTTGGTAATGCAAGGAATGTAGGAGGTGCGACTATAGCTGGGAGGGCCTGTGTTGATGGGAGTATAGGTAGTTTAGAGATTGACACTTGGGAAATCTCTGGTACAATTGGCAATAGACTCTTTTATGGATATATTTTTGTAGCGATGAGATCAGCTTCACCCTTTGCTACCTCTACATAGATCCCAAGAAAAGTGGTTACACAGGATTGCCTTATTATCATACTAAGATCTGAATAAAAAGCCCTTAAATAATAGCATATAGCTTGTTCTTCCGTGGGCTTTAGGCCTTGCGGTACTCTATCATGAGTTCTATTAAATCTGATGTTGAAATCTTGGATTTCTTCTTGTGGATGCCTCTCAATGACAGTGAATTGATTCAGTAATGTGAAAGGATCCGCATGTATATTAAATTCATCGACCAGACGGCTGGCCAGTACTGCCCAAGAAGTAATGGATCTAGTGGGAAGCACTTTGTACCAATAGAGCATCTTTCCTTTCAAATATATAATCAAAAATATGACCATTACATCTTCCTGAGTGATGTTGTAAACATATGCTAGCGATGATACATCTAAACAGTGCTCATCTGCTATTTTTCCTGTTCCATCAAAGGTCGGTAATGCTTTTAGTGTAGCTTGTGGAATTTGGTGGTGTGTTCCCAAGTTCAAAGGGCCAGTTTGATTCCACACAAGATGTGCTAGGGTAGGGGCGACTGCCATGATTGCTAAAGGAGTTACAACCGCTATGGAATTGCTTGCAGATGCTCCTACAGTGGGTGTTAAAGAGGTGCCAATGGTGTCGGGAGGATTTGATCGTGTGGCTAGCATAGGGTGTGCTTTTAGGATTTCGAGATGTAGTTCAAAGAACTCGATAGGTTCTTTAGAGTTTCTATCTTGGGATATGGTTATCATATGGCTATATAACCAGAAGTTTTTTAGACAAGGTCTTTCTTTTATGGTCTAAATTGCAATGGAGTCGCCAGGTGGTTTTTCTTGATATTTTTAAACAAAAAGGCTCCTAAGGTAAAACACCAAAACTTATACAATACTATGGGATTGCTGGTCCCATCGAGTGTGCCAAAAATTGTTGGAACAAAATTTGCCTTCGGTTAATAGTGTTGCGCCTTAGACTTTGCCAACATTGAATAGACAGATCTTGCTTGAGATCATCTGTCTAGTCTCCAGATAAGGCTGGTTCCTTTTAATTTTTTAGAGAAAATGGGAACAAGAGATAATGGAAATATAGCCTAAGCTAGAAATTTTCTCACGATACAGATTAGACAACAACAAACATTGATGATGTAGATTACTACTTTCAGAGTTTTATTTATATCTTCTTTATAGAAAACATGAATTCTTGAGTGTGACTTTTAGATGTTTGTCTAAAAGCATGTAAATATCTTTTAATGTTCAAATCTAGAAACAAGATTTATATGTGCACGAATCCAGATTTTAGAACAGATACATTATAAAACTTAGAATGAATAAAAGTTAAAACACCAAATACATACACTTGCACACAGAAGTTTTGGAAGCCAGAAGAAGAAATATTTTATTGCTTGTAATCCAGTACATGTACATCAATCTTGTAAATGTCCAAGAGCCGACCTTTTTTCATGGTCGACTCAGTCCTATTTATACCTTAAAAATAGTATCTTCTACTACGTACATTTAATTTCTCCAATCAATTACAAGTAATTGTCTACAGTTTCTAATAATATACAATGAATTTTTCACAGATTGGATATATTTCCTTCTGGCTAATTTTAGATGAGCCTGTTATTTTGCAATTATCTAGCGGACCTACTAGGTTATAATCAATAGACCATTCTTTAGAAATCAGCACCTGATGTCAGTGCATGTCCCTAGTTGCCAAAAATATACTCTATTCCTTTACAGCTGGCATGTCATGAAATCATGACATTATTTCCTTGATTTGCTCTTTTGCTACCTCCAACTGCAAAAATGAGACATGTCACGAAATCATGACATTTGTCTCTTACTTTGCTCTTTTGCTGCCTCCCATCGCAAAAATGAGACATGTCATGAAATCACGACGTTCGTCTCTTGCTTTGCTCTTCTGCCGTTTCCAATCGCAAAAATGAAACATGTCATGAAATCGCGACATTTGTCTCTTACTTTGCTCTTTTGCTGCCTCCCGTCGCAAAAATGAGACATGTAAAGAAATCATGATGTCTGTCTCTTGCTTTGCTCTTCTGCCCACAAAAATACATGTCACGATATCATGACACTTTTTCCTTCTTGCTCTTTCTCTTCTCTTTAGCCGTGAAAATACAACATGTCGCGATATCTCGACACCTTTTCTCCATTGCTCTTTCTCTTCGCTTTGAACCATGAAAATGCAACATGTCATGATATCGCGACACTTTTGCCTCCTTGTGCTTTCTCTTCTCTTTTGCCGTGAAAATACAACATGTCGTGATATTGTGACACTTTTTCCTTCTTGCTCTTTCTCTTCTCTTTAGCTGCGAAAATGTAACATGTCGCGATATCGCGACCCTTTTGCCTCGTGATTTCTCTTCTCTTTTGTCGTGAAAATACAACATGTCATGATATCATGACACTTTTTCCTCCTTGCTCCTTTTTGTTTCTCTTAGCCACGAAAATGCAACATGTCGCGATATCACGACACTTTTGCCTCCTTGTGCTTTCTCTTCTCTTTTGCCACGAAAATACATGTCGCGATATCGCGACACTTTTTCCTTCTTGCTCTTTCTCTTATCTTTAGCCACGAAAATACAACATGTCATGATATCACGACACTTTTTCCCCATTGCTCTTTCTCTTCGCTTTGAACCATGAAAATGCCACATGTTGCGATATCACGACACTTTTGCCTCCTTGTGCTTTCTCTTCTCTTTTTTCACAAAAATACAACATGTCGCAATATCATGACACTTTTTCCTTCTTGATCTTTCTCTTCTCTTTAGCCATGAAAATACAACATGTCACGATATCGCGACACTTTTTCCTCCTTGCTCATTTTTATTTGCTTTGGACCGCAAAAATGCAACATGTCGCGATATCGCGACACCTTTTCCCCATTGCTCTTTCTCTTTGTTTTGAACCATGAAAATGCAACATGTCATGATATCGTGACACTTTTTCCTCCTTGTTATTTCTCTTTGCTTTAGACCATGAAAATGCAACATGTCATGATATCGTGACACTTTTTCCTCCTTGCTCTTTCTCTTTGCTTTGGACCGCGAAAATGCAACATGTCGCGATATCGCGACACTTTTTCCTCCTTGCGGTGTTTTGCTTTTTCTTTGATCTTTAGCATATGGGACACTTTGGTCTTCTTGGAAAATATGCAAAAAGGTGCATCAGCTTTTTTTCTTTAGTTAGTCACTTTTTGACTAACATTATCCAATTCCCAAAATTAAACAGTGGTTTTTACCACTATCAAAAATCCCAATTTCCAAGAAACCCCAAAAGTTCAAAAGCAAAATCCCACAAAAAGCAAAAATCAAAATCAAAGTTAATAGTGGTCATCACCACTACCAAAATCCCTTACTCAATGAAAACAAAATATAAAATAAACAGTGGTTTTCATCACTACATATGAGCAAGTATCCCAATAAAATTGAAGAAAAGAAGGGAATTGAACTTGAATTCCTAAAATTCTTAGTATTTGGACAACCAGCAGCTGATCCTCATTACGAGTTTTGTGGATATCCTATTCAACAATGGCAGTAGCCTCCCGCATGATGATATGTCTATCACATTAGCCTTTGGCGTATGTGCAGACCAATGTTTGCATGTGGACGAGCTAGATTTTGGTAATCTAGATTGCCTAGTGGTCTAGTCCTACCAAGTACAAACCTAGGATCATGACATTCATAAGGTGATCCTCATTCTAGGTTTTGTGGATAGCCTATCTGGAAATGGTGTTATCTTTATGCGTCTCACAAGAATGAACTCACTTTCACACATAGGGATATGGAGTATCTTGGTCATCCTATCATATTCATACCTTGTCAAAAATTCTTGCATAGCCTGTAAACAACTTTGATCAAGTTAATTAGAGTGTTTGAGTCTCATGAAAACCTCATCAACATTCTATCACATCTCTCTTAATTCATTCTATCTTACCATATTGCAATAACACATTTCCATATATCCATTACACAAAAATAGTACAAAAAGAAACAAAAGGAACTAATGTAGTTTATACAGTCTATGGTGCTAACATAGTGTGACAAATCATTAGTTACAGTTCAAAATATCAAAGCATGCAAGTCATCCATTTCACTATGCATCCACACATATACATAAGCAGCAAATCATATCACAAAGGCATCCATATGCATACATAATAAACATCCACCACATTTGCATTACATCATAGAAGCATACATGTGCATACGTGGTACAACATCCATCAGTACTATAGTAAATCACATAACAGTATCCATCTACAAAAATCATTAGCATTTAATATACCATCATAAATCCCATACATACATTGCATCCATCTAATAAAACAATAAACGAGACATAATATGACCATAAAAAAATCTCATATATATGGGGTAAAAATATACATCATAGTTTCCAAAAATACCCATGGGCTACAAAAACATGGGTCCTTAGACCTCACCAGTATCAAAAAATAATCGCCAGTAAAAAATATCCTCAATAGTACCCATCACCATGGTCATGAAGGACCGGTGCTGTGATTCGCACTACCTCCTGTAGTCTGGGTCTGTTGTGATCCCCCGGCTTACTGCCACTAGCCTTGTTAGTCCTCCGCCTAGATGATGACTGCATCGTCTCACTTTGTCGATTCTGATGTGATCCACTGGTCTCCCCATCATCAGGAAGACACCCTCTAAGGCACACCACCTCCATATCCAATCTATCAATATAAGCCTATCTCCACTACCCCCATGATTGGTAGGTATCCACTACTGACTACCACTGAAGCACCTCTATCCATAGCCTCTCTACCTCCCCAATGATCGACCCTCCTACCCAGGACCTTGTGCTCTCACTTGCACCCATAAGGGTGATATCTTGACCTGATCCTCCTACACCTGTGCCCATAGGAGATCCCTATCATGCCTGACCCTGACCAGTTCAACCTATAGCTCTAGGTACCTGTCATCTTAGATACCCTAGATACCCTATTGTACTTGTACCCCCTAGCCCTAGGTCTCCCCCTCATCACCCTGATCCCCCAGGTCTAATAGGTACACCTACTCATCTTCCTGCCAGTGCTACCCATATGGCTCATCCACATTTGCTTGGTCCACTTTCGCAGCGTCCTCCATCACCTCATCTGCATCTCTAGCTACCTCATATATGAGAGCCCCTATGCCTCACCACTAGTGTATCACCCACCAAGAGTCATACTCCACTATAGTCTCAATGTCATCCATGTCTGGAATGTCCACTACTGGGTCTACCTCCTCTCCCACCTCCTCCACCACTGGCCAGCCTAGTGTCCTCTCATCCCCGTGGTGCCTATATACTATTGGCTCCTCAGGAAACCCCTACCATAGTCCAAACTATCATGTAACCCTATAAAATGGAAAGTACTCCTACTCAGTACCATGCCAGGCAATTAGCCATCTGCCTCTCTTCACCTATCAGATCTGCTCTCCAGCATCCACCCAGTTTGGACAATCCCTGTACGATCACCATACCACCTGCCCTAGCACCAATTATGAGAATGCATCAGCATAATGGTCCATATCACCTGCATGGTGCTAGATATACCCTACCTCCTCCACCCTCTATCATAGAATATCATATCCTATCTCCATGTCAACTAGCTGCACCCGATTCGTCCATGGCAATCCATGTGGCCTTTCCACACCTATGTGCTACATCCCCAACACTACAACAAGAAGCTACAATCCAAGCCCTTCCACTAATGGTAGTAGATCTCATACAACTCATCATACAACTATGTCAGTAGGATCATCCCCCAACACATCACTATTGGCTCCTCCTTGGTGCATCCTTCCAGGGCGTACACCAGCTCCAACAGGTTCCAATGGAACCTGGCTCCTGAAGAGTCTGAGAGAAGCATGTTGGAGATGAGGGTCATTAGTAGCACATGCCTTACCTCCAATACATTCTTCTCATACCAAAACCCCACCAGTATCCCTCCATTTTTGTAGTCTAGCTCTGCCACATCCACATACTTCCCAAAGTACCTCATAAGCACTACATCTCTCTGGTCCTGATGCATCAAGCGAATAGGTCACCCCTCTATCAGGATATGCATAATCTGATATATATCCTCTAGAGTCACCGTACTCTCCCCCATGGGTAGGTGGAAGGTGTTGGTACATGAATCCCATAGGCTAATTCGAGCAGTCAAGTAGACTTGATCACCCATCACAAGCTCCAACCGAGCAACCTGCTTGAGCCCCATGGCATCAAGGCATATCGGGTGGTCTGGAAGAGCTTCAGTGTGTGATACCAACTCTTCACCACCTGGTATAGCAATAAACTTAATAAGAACAGCCATAAATCAGCAATCATTATTGTTGGAAATTTGATTTATTTTATGTTGTCATTGATGTCACATGGATCATTGATGTCACATGGATCACATTGAGTTTTGGTGGCCAAAGCATTTCATAAATAATCATTTATGATATTTTGGAGAGCATGGATATATACAGGGTTTTTTTGAAAACCAAGGTAGGAAAAATAAAAGGTTTTATTTAAAACCATGGATGGCATATTTGAAATGGGTTTTTCTTAAACCCTATATTGGCTTTTCGTTTCATCAAAAAGGGTGCCCCAGTGATGGAGATATTTATTTTTAAATATTTAGTTTAAATTATTTAAAATTTAAATTTAAATTTTAGAATTAAATATATTAATTTTAGCGCTGACTAAAGAAATGAGGAAAGGCTATATTAATTTATAGCACCGATGTCTAAAGAAAGAGGAAAGGCATATATATATGCCAACAAAAGCTTAGACTTCATTACCCCCAGCACTTATTTTTTGAATGCCTTCGATTGGGGAATGAATTGCGAAAAGAGAGAGAAGTGTGACTTTGGTCTATTGAAAAATTGTTCGTGGAGTTTAATAAGATGCATAGGAATCTTTGGCCTAGTAGTTCATGCACTGTATGTTATGCAGGAGGTCTTGTGATCGATTCCCACCATGGTTATTTGCTTTTTTGAAGTGCTCGAAGCGCTGTTAAATTTTTTGAAGGGTGCAAAAGTTTATGATATAAGTTTTTGTTCATGTCCCTTTGGACACGTGAGGGCATTAGGCCCAATGGTAGGCTGGTTGTTGTTAAGGTATTGAGCAAGGATACATCACGATATCGAATCCCATCAATGACAGAGGCAAGTTAATAATTTTTAATATATTTTATTTTTCTAAAGTTGCCCTAGGAGGAATAAGGGTTGTGAAGCATGTGTATAAAAAGAGAGATTTTTGGTGTTTCTCCTTTTGAAAGTATATCATATTATATATCATTGGAAAGCTTATTTCGAGGGCTATTTGATTAAATTTCTTAGATGGAGAAATAATATGTATGTAAAGAGATACTTTTGGTTTTGTAAAAGGGTTCAAAAGTGAAGGTTGTTTTGTTCTTTTTCAAAGGTGATTAATTCTTTCATGAGGGGACATGTTGTATTTTATTGAGTAGGAGTGATAAGGTGTTATTTGGATATTATTGTTGTGATATTAATCATGATATCTAACCCTTGTTAAAAGTTGAAAAAAAAAATTGTTGAGTGTGGCAGATTTAGTGGACATCCAATAAGGCATAAAAAGGTATGAGCAATATTCTCCATTGACTTTGTTTATGGTGGTTGATTTTTGAAATATCATTGGAGAGAAAAGGATTGATTGTGGTTTCCTTTTTGAAAGTGTTTGGTTGAATGCTTCAAGGTTTTCTGGTTTGAGAGTCATGTTTAAACCTTATTTTATAAGCATACTTGTTGAAGCCCATTGGTTATACAAATAACTTGAGTTAGAAAAGAACATGAGTATCATTGTTATGTGAGATTTGTGGTTGAGCATTGTTGGAAAATTTTGAGTTAGTTAATACATGCTTGGACTAGGGTTTTGTGAGAAATAGTTATCCCTTGTGGTGATTGGTTGAGTTGAGTTGATTGAGCCTAGTCAAGTGATTGTGTGAGGTGATTGTTCAAGTTCCATGAAACAAACAATTCTATAATTCTGATTTGGGTTGAGATTGAGCTTTGAGATTAGAACATATTGAGTCCTTAACAATTCTCTTCATGCTTATATAATATTTGAGTTGAGTTAAGATTGACTTGAGTTGAGTTGAGATTGATTTGAGTTGAGATCGTTGTGGATCATTGTTGTCATCCATTATAGAGTGAATTGCCATTCATTGTTGAATTCATCATTGAGCCTTGCCTTCATAGATTTGTGGATGAGATTTGAGTGCTACTTGAGCATGATTGGTTAAGCATTTGATAAGGCTTTTGGGATAGATTTTTTGAGCAGATTTTTGAGAAAGTTCTTGGTGAGCTTGTTGAGCAGTTTTTGAGCAAGTTCTTAGTGAGCTTGTTGAGCAGTTTTTGAGCAAGTTCTTGGTGAGCTTGTTGAGTAGATTTTGAGAAAGTTCTTAGTGAGCTTGTTGAGTAGATTTGAGCAAGTTCTTGGTGAGCTTGTTAAGAATATTTTGAGCAAGTTCTTAGTGATTTTGTTGAGCATATTTTAGCAAGTTCTTGGTGAGCTTGTTGAGCATATTTTGAGCAAGTTCTTGGTGAGCTTGTTGAGAAGATTTTGGGCAAGTTCTTAGTGAGCTTGCTAGAGTAGTTTTGGGCAAGTTCTTGGTGAGCTTGCTGAAGCAAATTTTGGGCAAGTTCTTAGTGAGCTTGCTAGAGCATATTTTGGGCAAGTTCTTGGTGAGCTTGCTGAAGTAGTTTTGAGAAAGTTCTTAGTGAGCTTGCTAGAACAAATTTTGGGTAAGTTCTTGGTGAGCTTGCTAGAGCATATTTGGGCAAGTTCTTAGTGAGCTTGTTGAAGCAAATCATTGGATTGCATACCTGAGTAGATTAGTGTATTGCTTATCTTTGACCAGATCAAAGTAATCATTTGTATTGGAATAAGGATCCTTATTTCTATGTGAAATATTATAAGGATATTATCTAGTGGAGTACCCCACATTGGGGGAAACACGTTAAATCTTGTGTCTCAATTGTGTGTGGTAATTTGTGCACTTGTTTACTATTGCTATCTATGTCATTAATTCACATTGCTATATTTGGTTATTGTAATTAAGGAGATTAATTGATATTGTTTTGGAAAGAAAGTAAAAAGTGGGTGCTATACTATTCACCCCCCCTCTCAATATAAGCTTGTGTTCTTCAATTATGCCTCACAAAGGCCGCCACATGGTCCAAAAACAAAATACATAAAAATTCAAAAAATTTACATGTTACACCTACCCTAGGATTTCATTCCCTATCTCGTGATGTGATATGTTTAACAAAATAAAATACATATAAATTCAAAAAATTTACATGTGCATATACCCTAGGGTTTCATTCCCTGTTCTATGATGTGATATGTTTAACAATAAACTACAAAAATTTATGATGTGATATGTTTAACAATAAACTACAAAAATTGAAAATTTTTGTTATATTTTATCTACATTATGTTTAGTTGCCAAAATTCAAATAAGATAAAAATCTGGTACATTTCGATTAAATTTAGGTTTAAGTTACTTAGTTTAACCAATGACAATAAATAGTATAGCAACATTACAATTTCAAAAGAAAAATAATGAGGAAGGTGAGTAACCGTATACCCATTTCTCTCTAGCTCCTCCATTGGACATGTCGGTTTGCTGACTCATGATGTTCATAGGGTGGTTTCGATAATGCTTTGCTTCAGAAAAATACCCTCTTCTTCCTCACCTCTCAAATTGCAAGAGAAAACATGAAATCTCAACCAAAAACTTGATTCATCCTAGGGTGGGACAAATGCACTTTTTTCTGTTCATCCCACCTTGGAATGAATACAACATTTGTATCCTTTCCACCCTGGGATGAATACAAAATCTATAAAATAAAATAGCTTAAAAAGCACCAAAATAGCTCTATTTTGGTCCAAATTTTTGCCTCAGCCATAGGGCAGATAATAGCACTCTTGGATGCTTGGAAATAACCCTACTTCACTCCCTAAGAATGCTAGTATGGCTGGACCACCCCACAATAATGAGGTTTTTTCATTCCTTTCCTCCCGAAAGCATAAAATAATAGGGTTCAAAACCCACCAAAAACAAATCAAATCTAATGGAATTCATTCAAGGTCAATATGGAATGCAAAATTTTCATGGATGCATAGGCAAGTTACTATTTCACTCCCCAAGAAGTCCATTGTGGTTGGACCACCCCACAGGAATGAGGTTTTCAACTTTTTGCTTTTGGGAAACCCCCTAGCATCATTAAAATTCTTTCAAAACTAGGTCATTCTTTAATGAATACAACTGAAGGCAACCTCAACAAAAGTCATCTAGGTCAAGTGACTCATCACTTTTATTATGAGTCATTCCCTCATTGACTCATCGCTTGAGGAGGTAGTCATACTTAGTATCGCAATCAACAAGAACATAATCAATCAGGAAAAGTGTGTTTTTCCAACAAATATTTGACAAAGACAATCATGCTCCTACTTGGGGTAGCAAACAAGCACAAATTAAACAAATTCTTGGCATTATAGAATCATCTTTATGACTGAAAAATGTCCAAGATCAAGTCAACCTCATTGGAGAGGTTGTACTTGAAGCAAGTTCCTTAGCTCATCAGAAGTGAGGATTTGAGAACACATGCTCTTTTCAGGATTGGGGCATCTAAAGTTGGTTAGGTTATTGAGTAACCCTAATCATTGAACATTTTAGTCATATATTTTTGCTCGGCACTGTGTTGCACACAACGCATCCCAAAAAGGGGCATCTATAGACACTAAAATCTAGTCAATACAATTATGCTACCATAAGAAATGGCTAATGACACACCAAGACCCCTAGGGCAGCCCTCAACACCCGAGTTACTTGAAGGATTTTGATCCTTGGGCACCCGATTTGTAAAAATTTGTATCATCCATTTGAGCGCCTAATTTGTAAAAATTTGTATCATCCATTTGAGCCCTTGAAGGGGACATTTTTTAACCTGGATTTGTTCTGTCTAATTAATAAGAAGTCGGTTTATTTTACATCATTTCTTGTTATTTGCTATTATCTCCATCTTACTTGCATGTCTCTGTTTGATGCTCATAAGCAATAGGATATAGATACGCATATTGTTTATTATCATTTGGTGTACCATTTTCCCTACTTCACAAGTTACCCTTTCTCAATAAGAAACTAAACCCCTTAGGATTTGTAGAAACCTAAAAATATCACACTCGAACTTGTGCAATGATAATTAACGATCAATTGACAAAACATTCACAAAAATATTTTAATACCCTAAAACCCTAGTTAAACCTAACCCTAGGTTACACTAAACCCTAGGTAAACCTACCTATAACCACCTACACTCCACTCATACCCATATTTGCACTTTTCTAAGCACCTTCCCACCCTTTTTTCGTAAGTACTCATCCCCTTATTTAAAGCATTTAAAGAAAATTAATGAAAAAGGAATTTTCCCTCTTCCCTAGGCCTTATGTGGGAAGGATATAGCCATGCCCACTTAATAAGCATAACTAGAAATACCTTATCCCATCACATGCCTAATTAAAAATATTTCTCTCCCATTCCTCCTTCCTACCACCTCACATCCCCCCTATCCTACATACGAATTCTATAAAAGAACCCCATTACCTATAGTTTCAAGGAGGAAATAAAACATAATGTTATGCTACAAAAATCTCCCTAGAACCATTCTTGAGCATTTTTAGAACTCAATACTCTTCCCATATAGCTTATCTTATGTAAAATGGTGTTTACAGGTCTAGTTCTAATGACTATGGCATCCCACGTCAACTCAAATTACACTAGGAAGGTCTATTACTGAAGAACCAACCAATCAAAGAAAAATAGAGAAAAATGTATGGATAGGTTTTCCCATATAGAAAATGTACAAACAAGTGCATTTCCTCCATAAATATTACCAAATCTATTGGCTAGGTAAGCACTAGTTCTATATCAATTTTAGTTCATTTTGATACTTATTTCATCCATTTTTATCAAATTTTAGAGTCTCCTAGTCTATTATCATAAGAGGCCTAATTGAGACGAGACTCCAAATATAACTAATAATTTTTATAAGGTTACATAGGTTTTTAGGACTGGTGTAACTAGTAGTGGCACGCATGCAGTAATCCCATTCCCCATTGAGGATCTCATAGAATATCTCTATAGTGCTATGAAGGCATTTAGTGCTAGGGTACCTTCTCTTGAACCCTTGGGGAAAATTGTAAAAGGATATCATCTAGTTGTAACACTTTTTACATTAGTAATGAAATGTAGCATGATTTTTGTTGGTTTATTTTGGTGATCATAATGGGACCACCCACTTTTTAAATGTTTTTTTTTGCTTTTCTAGCTGACTAATAACTTATGTGTCCTTTCTATGTTTTAGGTATGACAAAATTAGAATAACAATATTCAAAAGCCCTAAAATGCATCTTAGGCCCAACCTACAAAACTTCGTGATTTACCCCTTTTGTGGTTTTTATGTAGTAGACTCAAATTTTATTTTTTAAAAACACACATGCTTTTATCCTCAAAAAAATGACTCTCTTATTTTCACAAGTGTAGATATAGTCTAAAATTTACCTTTTGGTATACATAGATCCCTAACAGCTACAAAAAAACAACAACAATCCACTTTTATAGGAAAACATATGGATAGATACATTTTCCCTAGAAAATGTATGGACTCGTACATTTTCCAATTTGACACGTGAAATAGAGCCTATCACTTAGAGATTAGAAATCATAGGTAGGCATACAAAAACCTTGCTTTTCCTTAGTTTTTTCCTTTCCATTTTTTTTTCAAAATTGAATAGTAATGGTTAAATTTGCTTTCAAAATGCATCCAAATCATTTGGTGCATTCTCAAAATCATTAATTTGCTTACAAAATTCACCAAGACACACTTTGGTCATAATTTCAATGTTTTACTAGCATAGATTTACTTTCAAAAGTCAAATTTCTTTACAAAAAACACCAAGACACCCTTTGATCCATACTAGCATAGCTTTACTTTCAAAAGGTACATTTCTTTTATAAAGCGCACCAAGACACACTTTGGTCAAATTTTCACTATTGGCTAGCATTGCTTTGCTTTTAAATGGTAAATTTCTTGTAAAAAATGCACTAAGACACACTTTGGTCTGCATTGCACTGTTGGTTAGCATAATATTTTTTAAAAAGGGTAATTTATTTTGAATATTGCATTTAAAAAATTTATCTTCATATCTTTTGCTATAGCGTAGTTTCATTTTTGCACTTCAATTACTTAAAAAAAAAAAAAAAAGGAAAAAAATAAAACAATCACACAGGTTTACATATTAGTTTCAGTTGGATTTCATCACCAACTGCAAATAGAGATCAACAACATTGGCTTTCACTAGAAAGCATTGACTCACCCCTAGACATCGTAGCATCCCTCTCAAGTGGTTTTCTAGACTCCATCCATAAAAAATTCCCTACTCTTAATATTACCTTAGGGTAGGATAGGATAGATGCCCTTGCTCATAGGACTTCACCTAATCAATGAGTGTGCATCTGTTATTGTTTGAGCCTAATCGAGGGTGAAGCAAAATCCTAGTTGGGCTAGTAGCAAGACCTACACAATGCCACCTCTTCCATAATATGAAGTTTGTATCCCCCTCTCTAGCCACCCCGAGCCTTCTCCCATCATAGGAAGCCATTCACCACTCCTTACATACTTTATAGTATAGTAGGAAGGGTGTGCATCAATGTACCCCTAATAGATCTCATGCATCCACCTTGTCTCTTTAGCAGGTTTCACACTTAAAAAAATATAAACATAAAAAGCAATTATTAAGCAAAGGATTCAACACTAACCAACATCACAAATAAATTGATACAAACTTTAAACACATTACCCACATATTTATTTATTGTTTATTATTTACTACATTAATTGAAATACTTGTGTTACAAAAACTACCTAGACACCAACATTCAAGCTTAAAAATAGTCATAGAGACCTCCAGACCTTTGAAAAATCTATCCTATAAAAAAACATACCGATAGGTGCATTTTTTTGGAAAACATATAGACATGTATGTTTTCCACAAAAACCTCTTAAACATATAGAACACACCTAGGATTGTCTAGTCATCTGCAATATCTGGTCTGTCCCCTTAGAGAGTCCATCTATTCCATTTTTCTATTCTATCATGGTTTTCATGTGAAGCCAAGTTCATGAGCAAGAGTGTGTTGCAATAGAGAATGCTAAAGTGAACCCCCTATTTGAATACCAAGGAGAGACATCACTCATAGAAGACCAGCATCAAAACATTCCCTCTTCATCGTCCCTCTCCACCATTTGTATCTTGGTTCACCTTAAAAAATTGTGTCCCCATTATGCATCCCCTAGCGACCCTTAAATCTACATGAATAGATCCAAACATAATCCCTTATCATATCCCAAATCAAGGTGCCAAATTTTAATAGCATCATACTACCTCAATCAAGATACATCCCTCTTTCTACAAGGTAATATTTTGCTTCACAAAATTCTCCTTTCCAACCACCTTCCTCTTTTGTGTATGCAAATTATGATCTAAAAAACATAACTCCCATGTTCTCCAATTTACTTTCTTCTAATCCCCCATTTACTGAGATGCAGGAAGCCTCTTCTTTTGGTTACCCAAATTATACCCCTCCATATGCTAACCTCCCTACATTACCTCCTCCCTAATCTATCCTCATGTTCTCATATCAAACTCCACCCACTCACCATCAACAACATCAATCTCTCTTTCATTCCTAGCCACCCATGTAGGCTAACACCATCCCTCCTCATCCTTCACTACAACCATAGCTTATAGGTAGTAAATCCACCTCCTAGAAGAAGAAGAAATAACAATACTTGGATTTTCACGATTTTGTCTAATTATACAATGTAGGGTTGTAAATGTACAATTGTGTAACTGTAAAATTGGTCATAAATATACAATTAGGATTTAAATGAAATTAAATGAAATGCATATGAAAGATAATTTGATAAAAAAAACAAATTAGGACTTAGTAAAACCTTACTGCATTAATTATTTTAATATATTGTGGGAAGGGAGTTGTGAATGATGTATTGTCTTAGGAACCACTTTAGAATGGCCTGGACAAGCATTATACAACCCCCCCATTCAAATCGTTTAGGTTATTCATGAATGGTTATAATTATTAAGTTTCATTATGGACAATCATGGTTGTTCGTGATCACGAATTGATGTGTAAATGGATAAATACATAATGAAATACAATGTTGATTGATTCCAAACCTTTGTGATCATGGTGAATGCATGTATGTTCAAATAACTCATGTTGTAAGTGGTAATTGGCATGTTTTGTATACATTGTATGATTTTTGGAAAAGGTGTTGGACATTTTGAGTCCCTAAGTCAAAGTTGTCATTGATGTCACCATTGATGCCACCATATGGAGTCATCATTATTACCAAAGATTTAAGTAGAAAATAAAGGTGATAAAGATGGTCATTTGATATTCAACAAGAAGGCAGAAGTTCGAGTGAAACAGTGTAAAAGATAGAAGTTAAAAAGGAGTTATAATATTTATTTTATAAATTATTTAAATTCAGGATGATTTAAATTTTATAAATAAATATTAAAATGTACTTTATCAAATGTGAAATATTATAATGGTTAGAAGTGCCATGGTGAAAAACCAAAATAAAATATTTGTAATTTTCATTACAATATTTTATATTGCAAAAGTGGGTTTATAAAGTCTAAAAATATCTTAATAAACCCAAAGGTTGGGTTTAAAGGTTTAAGACCAAAGAATATTTTAATAAATCCAAAGGTTGGATTTAAATTTTTAAACAAGGCAAATTTTATCTTCATTGACGTCATAGAAGACAAAGGGAAGCGCCGACGTTTTTGATTTAGTGGAAATGCATATAAATACCATGCCCAAAGTTGATTTCCAAATTAATCCTTGCTCAAAATGGAAAGAGAAAGCATACGAATTAAATGCAGAGCTTGATAGAATTGTGAAATTCGTGTTTGAATTGATGGAGAAAGGAAACAAAAGCAATGGCATTGATTAGTTGGAAGCCAACAAGGCATCTTGACCTAGTGGCAAGTGGGCTGCAAGCTTACGTTTTGGTGTGCATGGTGGATAGTGTTATAATCCCATGGAAGCTTTTGGTGGACGTCTTGAAGGCGCCAATCGTTAGGCACATACATTTTGCAAGGCAAGAAATGGGTGTTGAAGCACGTGGTGTTTCTTCCTTCCCAACAAGCTTGTAGCTCATGTGGTGGTTTGCATTGTGGGTAAAGACATTTGTGTGGGCTGCATTGAGAGTTCGAAACTCTCCAAAGGCAAAGGTACATTTTTATTTTTTATTTTAATTAATGCCTAAGTTGGAGGTATAAGGTATTTGGTGGTTGAAGTCTTTGCATTGTGATAAATGTTGGTAGTTGAGAAATACCATTAGGATTTATAAGGAGAATTTTGATTTTATTTTTAATTCTTAAATTTTGTTATTGTGGAATATTGAAAGGTTAAGACTTTGTGGGTTGTATGTTATTTTGAATAAAGGATTTTGTGATTATTGTGAGGATATTGCTTATTGTTTAAGTTGGAGTGATAAGGTGTAACTGTGATATTATTTTTGTGATATAAAAATTATCCTCTAATCCTTATTGAGTTTGTCAAAGAAGTAATTGTGAGTGTGGCAGATTTGTAAGGGCAACTACTCTTCAAGAAAAGGTATGGGTAAAATTCTTCTTTGTTGAGTTAGGTGATTGGCTTGATTAAAAATTAAGTTTGGAGTGAAAAGGATTTGATTAGGGTTTCCTTTTAGAAAGTGGTTGAGTTAATGCTTTAAGGTTTTCTCAATTGAGAGTTGTGATTAAACCTTTTTGATAAGCATTATTGTTTAGACCATTGGTTGAGTGAAGTACTTTGAGTTTATGCTTCAAGGTTTTCTGAATTGAGAGTTGTGATTAAAACCTTATTTTATTAGCATTTTTTTTTAAGCCAATGGGTTATGCAAAGAACTTGAAATTGAATTAGAAAAGAACATGAGTATCATTGTTATGTGAGATTTATTGTTGATCATTGTTGGAAACATTTTGATTTGGGAGATACATGCTTGGACTAGGGTTTGTGAGAAAGGGTTGTTTATTGAAGTGACTGGTTGAGTAGAGTTTATTGAGCCTAGTCAAGTGGATGCATGTAGTGGTTGTTCAAGTTATATAAAATTAACTATTCTATATTTTTATTTGATTTGAGATTGAGCTTTGAGTATAGAACATATTGAGTCTCTAACAGTTCTCTTTATGCTTCTATGAGATTGAGTTGAGAAAGTGATTGAGTATTGAGTATAGAACATATTGAGTCTCTAAAAATTCTTTTTATGCTTCTATGAGATTGAGTTGAGAAAGTGATTGAGCATTGAGTATAGAACATATTGAGTATCTAAAAATTCTCTTTATGATTCTATGAGATTGGAAAAGTTCTATGTGGACTTGTTAAGCTGATTCGAGGCAAGTATTTGAGAAGGCTTTTGGACTATTTTTGTATGAGCTTTTATGGAAGCTTGCAATGCAAATTTGAGCAATCCCTAAAGAGGACTTATTGAGCATATTTGGATAGGTTCTGTGTGGACCTGTTGAGCATATTTGATCAGGTTCTATGTGGACCTTTTGAGAAGATTTGAGCAGGTTCTGTGTGGACCTGTTGAGCATATTTGAGCAGGTTCTGAGTGGGTTTGTTGAGCATATTTGAGCAGGTTCTAAGTGGACATGTTGAGAAGATTCGAGTAGGTTATAAGTGGAACTATTGAGTAGATTTGAGCAGGTTTTGAGTGGACCTATTGAACAGATTTGAGCAGGTTCTTAGTGGACCTGTTGAGTAGATTTTAGCAGGTTCTAAGTGGACGTATTGAATAGATTTTAGTAGGTTTTGAGTGGACCTGTTGAGCATATTTGAGTAGGTTCTGAGTGGATATATTGAGAAAAATTGATAAGGTTCTGAGTGAACCTAATGAGAATAGCTTTGTAGGTAACAGAGCAGAGAGGATAGAGTCTCCAGTGGATAGATATCCATCATCCAATACATTGAGGATATGTCTTCTGAGTGAGGACAAGAGTCTTCAAGTGGACAGAGATCCATAGTTAGTGCAGTGGAGGCAGTATCTTCTAAAGGATCACCATCCAGAGCAGAGGAGAAAGAGTTCTCCTATGGATAGAGATCCACAAACCAGATTTAGGGGATCAACATCTCCTTTGGACAAAGGTCCATAAACATTGTAATTGATAAGGATTCCCAAAATATTATTTAAGAAATATTTAAAATAAATATTTTCTCTATGGAGGTAACCCACATTGGGTGAACCACGTTAAATCTATGTCTCTATTATGTATGGTGTTTTGTGCATTGCTTTGATTATTGCTATTGATACTGCTATCTATACACTGCATAATATTGATTTGAAAAGAAAATTAAAAAGTGGTCTTATATTTTTCACCCCCCATTCTCAGTATAATCTTGTGTTCTTCAATTGGTATTAGAGTGTATTCCTTTAGAAGAGTTTGACAGCTTGAAGGAAAAGTTGTCTAAGAACACAATGGATCAAAAGGATGGGTCCATAAATAATGCAGTACTAGTATTTTATGGAAGTGACTTCTTGTATTAGTGTGTGCTAATTATATTTAACCTTATGGCACTTGGCAATGAATTTTGGGATGCAATGGAATTTGGATATGATTCAGCAGTTAATCCTCCTATAGATAAGGAAGGTAAGCTTCTAACACATGCAAATTCAAAAGCTATGAATACAACTATAAAATTATTGTAAAGATCATAATCTATGAAGGTTATGGATTGTAAAATAGCAAAAGATATGTGGGAACTATTGCATACGATATATGAAGGATATAAAAGTGTTAGGAAAGCTAAAATCAAAAATATCAAAGGAAAATTTGAGAACCTAAGAATGCGGGATGATGAAAATATTCATGACTATCTCAACAAGGTTAATGAACTTATAAATGAGATGAAAGGTCTTGGAATGAATATGATGCAGGAGCATCCAGTGGCAGCACAACAATCTTGCATCACCGAAAAAAAGAAAAACAAAAGAAACAAGCGAAAAAAGTTCTAAGTATGAAAAATGTTCTAAGGTTGAAAGGTGTCGCGATATCATGACACAATCAGCACAACGACGGGTGCAAACTCAATGCAATATCGTGACATAAAATTTGTTGCAATATCGCGACACAATCAGCACAACGACGGGTGCAAACTCAAGTGTCGCGATATCATGACGTAACAGTTGTCGCGATATCACGACACAATCAGCACAACGGTGGGTGCAAACTCAAATGTCGTGAAATCGTGACATAAAGGTTGTCATGATATCGCGACACCTCTGAACAAAGGTGGGAGAAAAAACTCAAGTGTCACGATATCATGATATAAAGGCTGTCGCGATATCGTGACACCTTAGAACAAAAGCAAGAGCTAAATGCAGATGTCGCAATATCGTGACATAAAAGATGTCATGATATCGCGACAAACTTTGGAACGCAAGAGAGAGTAAACGAAAGTGTCGCAATAACGTGACACCTCAACAAAGAAGGTTGAAGGACGAAAAAGTGTCACGATATCACGACACATTGGTGAAAGAGAACAAAATGTAGAAAAGTGTCACGATATCGTGATATATTGCATTTTCATGACCTGGCTAGGAAAGAGAAGGCGGGTTTTCACTGACCGTTGCAGAATGACAGTTGACAGTTCCAGAAGTCGTTAAGGCAATTCCAGGGAACCGTTGCAGTGGTTACAGGGATGGTTACGAACGACGGTTGCAGCAAGAACCTGTGATGATAAAAAGAGATTTTTTGAAGGATTGCACAGGCTGGAGAGACGAAGGCTACGACTTCTTTTTGGCATTTTTTGTATTGTGTAAACCTTCCATGGTTCGATATTGTAAAGCTTTCCATGCTTCGAAATAAAATTGAGTCTTTTATTTGTTATTAAAATTGGCTCCCCATCAAGTGGTATCAAAGCAGTAAGATTTTGAGTGTGTAAGTAGAGCGTCGAACGTGAGGCAGCTTGCACCAGGATCTAGGGTTAAGGGTTCTAATAAATAGAGTAGAAGAATGTCACCACAAAGAAATTATGGTGCTAGAAGGAATGTAGTTCCTGAAGGAGACTTTTGAGCATTACAGAGGCAAGTGTAGGCCCTACAGGAAGAATTGCGTAGAGGAGTAGAGCCAAGAGGAGAAGACCAGAGCGATGATGAAGCTTACAGAGTTGATGACCCATTTGAAGAATAAGAAGAAGCGATGAGTTCTGTAGAAGCTCAAATGATTAAAGCCATTTCTAAAATTGGGAAAAGTCCAAATATTGACATATCCACATATTCTAGAAATTTAAATCCAGAAGAATTGATTTACTGGATTAACGACATGGAGGAATATTTCAAATATGAGGAGGTTGAAGACCCAAATAGAATAAAATTTGCAAGAACAAAGTTGAAAGGCCATGCTGGCATATGGTGGAAAGGAGTGTAGCTAGAAAGAAATCATAGAGGAAAAGAAAAGATCACTAGGTGGGATCGAATGGTTGAAAAACTGAAATGATAGTTTATTCCAGCAGATTACGAATTAAATCTGCTAAGAAAAATGCAAAGTTTACGACAGTCCAACAAGTCTGTTAAAGAATATACAGAGGAATTTTTTAAAATTTCCATCAGAACCGGTCATACAGAAGAAAATAAAGAGAGAGTAGCTCGTTACATTAATGGGTTAAGAACTAGCGTACAAGAATAATTGAGTTTGGTTCGAATGAGCACCATTGAAGATGCTTACCAGTTTGCTATGAAAGTGGAAGAGAAACTGAACCGTAGATTTGATAGTAAACAGAGAGGAAGAGGTCATGGTGGAAGAACTGGTGGAAGAACCAGTGGAGGTAAATATGATGACCAAAAGCAGACTAGTGAAACAAGCAATCACCAGGAACAAAAGGAGGAGAATGCTTACCGACCCCGTAATCAAAACAATTATTATCAAAGGGGACGAGGTAGAGGTGGACGTGGATATAGAAGAGGCAGATTTTGTGGAACCTGTTTCAATTGCAAAGAAGAGGGGCATCGATCATATGAGTGTCCCAAACACCAAGAAACATCGAACAGAAGGCCTAAAGGTAATTCCAGAGTTGTGGTTGTTGAGGATGGTGTTGAATCTGAGCACTCTGAAGAAGCAAAGTGAGGAGAAGTGATGATCACAAGGAGAACCTTGTTGAACGAAGAGAGGGAACCAGACCAACGAAAAAGCCTATTCCGCATGAGGTGCAAATGTTCAGGTAAAATCTTTAATATTATTATTGATAATGGTAGTACAGATAATTTGTTTTATGAGGAAATGATAGCTAAGTTAAAGCTAGAAAGAAGACAACACCTACATCCATACCGGATTGCGTGGTTGCAGAATGACCATAAAGCATTGGTCAGTGAACAATGCTTGGTCAAGTTTCAAATTGGAAGATACTAGGATGAGGTCCTGTGTGATATTTTGTCGATGGATGCTTGCCATTTGTTGCTGGGTAGACCATGGAAATTTGACAAACGTGTAGAGCATGATGGGCATGCAAATACCTATTCCTTGACAAAAGACGGAGTATGCCACAAACTGAAGCCATTGAAGGAGGTTGAGGAAAAGGTATGCAATAATGCTAGAATTTGTTTAGTAGATGGCAAAAATTTGTTGGATGGTCTAAAGAGGGATTCAATGTGTTATGCATTAATTCCTAATGTAAAGAGAGAAGATACTACATACATTCTAGCAGAAGTTGAACATCTGTTAGCAGAATTTCCTGATATTATATCAGACAATGTGCCTGAGGGTTTGCCGCCAATGAGAAAGATTAGTCATCAGATTGACTTAATGCTAGGATCTAGCTTACCCAATAAGGCCGCCCATAGAATGTCTCCTATAGAAAATGAAGAGTTGAACCGCCAGGTTCATGAATTGTTGAGGAAGGGTTTGATTCGAGCAAGTTTGAGCCCTTGTGCAGTACTAGCAGTACTTGCACCAAAGAAGAATGGCGAATGGCGAATGTGCACTGATTCCTAAGCCATTAATAAAATTACCATTAAATATCACTTTCCATTACCCAGAATGGATGATATAATGGATTTTTTGGGTGGAGCTAAATACTTCACTAATATTTATTTAAAGATCGGATATCACCAGATACGTGTTCGAGAGGGTGACGAATGGAAGACAACCTTTAAAACCAAAGAGGGTTTGTATGAGTGGTTAGTTATGCCATTTGGATTGACTAATGCACTCAATACATTTATGAGGCTGATGAATGAGGTATTACATGACTTCTTGGAAAAGTTCATGATAGTTTATCTGGATGATATTTTAATTTTTAGTAAAACATTGGACGAGCATTTGATGCATGTTCGGACAGTTTTTGAAAAACTGTGAGAGGAGCAGTTATTAATTAATATACAGAAGTGCAGTTTTGTACAAAAAGAGTTGATATACCTGGGATTTGTCATATTAGAGGAGGGTCTAAAAATGGATCCTGAAAAAGTGAAGGCTATCATTGAATGACCTGGCCCAAGGAATGTAACAGAGGTAAGATCATTTCATGGTCTTGCAAGTTTCTATAGGAGGTTTATTAGAGACTTTAGCAGTATTTGTGCACCCCTAATAGAAACTATGAGAGGGGATAAGAGAGAATTTAAGTGGACTGCCAAGGTAGATACCAGTATGGACATATTAAAGAAGAAAGTGACAGAACAGCCCATTCTGGCACTTCCAAATTTTAATAAAGTGTTTCAGGTTGACTATGATGCCAGTGGCAGTGCCATTGGAGCTGTATTGAGCCAAGAAGGTAAACCTATTGCATACTTTAGTGAAAATTTAAATGATGTTAGAAAGAAATACTCTGTTTATGATCAAGAATTCTATGTTATCATTCAGGCTCTTAAGAAATGGAGACATTATTTGCTAACCAAAGAGTTTGTTTTATATACTGACCATCAAGCTTTGCAGCATATAAATAGTCAAGGTAAACTTAACCAGCGGCATTTGAAGTGGGTTGAATTCTTGTAGAGTTATACCTTTGTCCTGAAGCATAGAAGTGGTAAATCTAATAGAGTTGCAGATGCCTTGAGTAGAAGGCATAATTTTTTGATAGAAATGAGAGTGCAATTTGTTGGGTTTGATGAACTCAAGAGTTTATACCCAGAAGACCCAGATTTTGTAGAGGCATGGATGACATGTTTGTCTCCTACTATAGTGGATCATACTACGTGGTTGGATTTTATGATCCAAGATGGGATGCTATTTCGAAAGAACCAGTTGTGCATTCCATGAAGTTCCATGAGGGAAAATTTGATCAAAGAGAAAGATAGCGGAGGACTAGAAGGGCATTTTGGTCGAGATAAGACCATTGCTCTCATTAGTGAGAATTACCATTGGCTGCAGTTGCAGTCGGATGTGACCAAATTTGTGCAGGGTTGCAGAGTGTGCCAGATGGCAAAAGGAGTCGACGGAATACAAGAATGTACCAGCCATTTCCTGTACCAGAGAGACCATGGGAGGACATCAGTATGGATTTTGTTCTTGGTCTACTAAGGACACAACATGGAAATGATGCCATTTTTGTTGTTGTTGATAGGTTTTCAATTATGGCTCATTTTATTCCATGTCAGAAGACAAGTGATGTTGTTCATATTGTAGGCTTATTTTTCAAGGAGGTTGTGCGCCTTCATGGTCTACCCCAAAGCATTGTCTCGGACAGAGATACCAAATTTGTGGGTTATTTCTAGAGAACCCTGTGGAAGAAGCTAAAAATAGAATTGAAATTTAGTTCTGTGTACCACCCGCAGACTGATGGACAGATCGAAGTAGTCAACAAAAGTTTAGGTAATCTTCTACGATGTCTAGTAGGAGATAAACCCAAGGGATGGGATATGATTTTACCACAGGCAGAGTTTGCTTACAATAATTCTGTCAATCGCGGTACTGGTAAATCCCCATTCTAGATAGTGCATGGGAACAACCCAAGAAATGCTTTTGAGTTGAGGTCGATAGATAAAGGAGAAAAGCACAGTTCTGAAGCTGAAGACTTTGCAGCACAAATGAAGAATTTACATGAAGAGGTCCAGCAGCATATCAATAAAATGAATGCTACATACAAAGCCAGAGCAGATCAAAAGCGGCGTTTCAAGGAATTCTAGATAGGAGATGAAGTCATGGTTCACTTGCACAAGGAACGTTTTCCTAGAAAAACCTAAAATAAGCTGAAGATGAAGAAGTTTGGACCATGCCGGATCATAGGTAAATGAGATTCAGGAAATGCCTATGAAGTAGATCTACCAAGTGAGCTGAATATTTCACCTATTTTCAATATTTTAGACTTGGTCGAATATCATGAAGGAAGTTGTAACGAACCACCCAGTCTGGATCTGTGGAACATTCCAACATCCACTCCAGACAAAGAAGAAATTGAAGACATACTTGACAATCGCAAAGGCAGAAGTATCCAAAACAGGCAATATTCAAAGTATTTGGTCAAGTGGAAGGGCCAACCTGTCGAAGATGCCATGTGGTTGTCCAAATCAGAGGTTGATCGCCTGGGTTTTCCTCTGACCATCCAGAAGTGAGGATCACTTCTAAAAATCTACCCTGGGTGTCTGATGCAGGAGCATCTAGTGGCAGCATAGCAATCTTGCATCACCAAAAAAAAGAAAAACAAAAGAAACAAGAAAAAAAGTTCTAAGTATGAAAAATGTTCTAAGGTTGAAAGGTGTCGCGATATCGCGACATAAAAGTTGTCACGATATCACGACACAATCAGCACAACAGTGGGCACAAAATCAATTGTCGTGATATCGCAACATAAAATTTGTCACGATATCGCGACACAATCAACACAATGGCGGGCACAAACAAGTGTCGTGATATCACGACATAACAGTTGTCATGATATCACAACACAATCAGCACAACGACAGGCGCAAACTCAAGTGTCATGATATCGCAACATAAAGGTTGTCACGATATCGCAACACCTCCAAACAAAGGCGGGAGCAAAAAATCGAGTGTCGTGATATCGTGACATAAAGGCTGTCGCGATATCGCGACACCTCAGAACAAAAGCAAGAGCTAAATGTAGATGTCATGATATCGTGACATAAAAGATGTCACGATATTGCAACAAACTTTGGAACGCAAGAGAGAGCAAACAAAAGTGTCGTGATATCGCGACACCTCGACAAAGAAGTTCGAAGGACGAAAAAGTGTTGTGATATCATGACACATTGGTGAAAGAGAACAAAAGGCAGAAAAGTGTCATGATATCGCGACATATCACATTTTCGTGACCCAGCTAGGAAAGAGAAGGCGGGTTTTCATGGACCGTTGTAGAACGACAGTTGACAGTTCCATAAGTCGTTAAGGCAGTTCCAGGGAACCGTTGCAGCGGTTACAGGGACGGTTACGAACGACGGTTGCAGCAAGAACCTGTGATGATAAAAAGAGATTTTTTGAAGGATTACACAGGTTGGAGAGACAAAGGCTGCGACTTATTTTTGGCATTTTATGTACTGTGTAAATCTTCCATGGTTCGAGATTGTAAAGCTTTCCATGCTTTGAAATAAAATTGAGTCTTTTCTTTGTTATTAAAATTGGCTCCCCATCAGAATATTGATGAATCTGATGCTTGTGATAAGATCTTGAGAACTCTTCCAAAAAGGTACAGTGAAAAGGTCTCTGCTATAGAAACATCAATTGATAGTGATAGTCTAACAAGAAATGCTTTTCTTGGCATGCTCACAACTTTTGAGATAAGAACAAAAGATCCTATTCCTCCAAAAGAAGTTGCATTCAAAGTGAACAAAAAGATAAAGGGTAAGAAGTCAGAATCAAGCAATGAGTCTTCCAGTGATGAAGAAGCAAATTATGGTAGAAGAGATAAAGGTTCTAGAAGACCCATAGATCTAAGATCTGTTAAGTGTTTTAATTGTGGAAAGTATGGATATTATGCAACAGAGTGCAAAGAGCCAAAGAGCAACAATGATGAAGAAAAATAGGATCACAGGTATAGGGAATCAGAAAGACACAGATACCAGAATAAAATCAAGGATGGACAAAATAGACAAGGAAAGAAGTTCTTCCAAAGGCAAAAGAGAAGCTACTATGCAGATAATGCAAGTAAGTACTCAAATGATAGTGATGCTAGTTTTTCATACAATGATAGAGATGAAGTCCTATTTATGGTTGAAGAGAAAGATCCAGTTAAGAAAAGGACTCCAGTTATTCTCAAGTGTTTTAGATGTGGTAAATTTGGACATCTTGAATATGATTGTACAAGGGATGGTTATAGTTTTAGTGATGATGATTTTGAAGATGCACTTGATAGACCAGATGAAAATATTCTTATGGCATTAGAAGAAGAAGTGAGTGATCCTATAGAAGACAAGCCAAAAGAAATAAATGATATGGACAAAGGCAAACAAATAGAGGATTATTCAGTAGAGAATGGTTATGATCTCAAGGGAGAACTTATCTATGCCCTTGACACAGTAAATAAGGTAAGAAAGCAACACTCTAAGCTTGAAAGTCAATTTCAAGAATGTGATGAAGAAATATTATTGCTCATAGAGGATTTAGAAAAATCAAAGGCTAAGGCAAGCAAGTTCAAAGATAAGTTAGAAGCAAAGATCTTGGAATGTGAGAAGCTAGCACAAGAAGTGGCTCTACTAAAGGAATATGTAGTAGGCTCCAAGAATAAGCTATACAAGTATGTAAACAGTGCAAAGAGTGTGGATAAAATAGTCAAGATACAAAGAAGAGCAACAAACAAGACAGGTCTTGGTTCTAAAAAGGTTCAAAAGAAAAGGGAAGAAGAGTCTACTTCTAGTCTTGAAGAAGAAGAAACTTCAGAAGAAGATACATCAGAAGAAGACAGTGTAAGTGGGAGTGAGACATCAGAGGATGAGTTGGACAACAAAGAGTTCAACAAATATAGGAACAATGCACAAAGAAGATACAGATGGAACAACAATCAAAATAGGAGACCAATGAGGTCAAGACAAGGAAGCTTCAATGGAAGATGTTTTTCATGTCATAGGTTTGGGCACATGGCTTCACAGTGTAGGACACATGAAAGATAGGAATATGGAAAAGGACAAATTTTCCAAGGGTATTGCTATTCATGTAATGAGTTTGGTCATAAGGCAATGAATTGCAAGATTCATGATAGAAGAGGATATGGCTTCACTAGGAGAAATCCTAAGACAGTTGCACCTCCAAGGAATAATAACATTAAGTGTTATAAGTGCAATAATGATGGTCACACAACAAGATGGTGTAGAGCAAATATTCCAAAAATAGGCATGAACAGAAATAGGAATATGAACAGGAACATAAATATGAATAGGAACAGGAATAGGAACATGGATGAGAACAAAAATAGGAATAGGAACATGGATGAGAACAAGAACAGGAACAGGAACATAAGTGATGACATGAATAGGGATGATGACTTGGAAAGAAATAGTTAGAGGATTCAAAAAACTCAGAAAAGAAGAGAAAAAGATAAAGGTAAAGAACAGTGCTTTTAGGGAGTAGAAATACTCCCACCCCAGAATTAACCACCTCATGTGGAGGTGGGGGAGGGGCTAAGCTAAGAGGCTCATTCTTAGCCCCAAGCCCCAAAGGTGACCCTTTGCCATTGATGTCAAAGGGGGAGAGATTTGTGTATATTGGGGAGATATTTGATATGGGGAGAGATTTGATATTTGAGAGAGCATTGAGCCAGGGGGAGCAATGTCCCAGGGGGAGAAGAAGAAAAATAAAGGTCAAGTTTCAGTAAAAGGATATGGGTTGCCATCAATGACAAAGGGGGAGATTGTTGGATATTTTGAGTCCCTAAGTCAAAGTTGTCATTGATGTCACCATTGATGCCACCAGATGGAGTCATCATTAATACCAAAGATTTTAGCAGGAAATAAAGGTGACAAAGATGGTCATTTGATATTCAACAAGAAGGTAAAATTTCGAGTGAAACAGTGCAAAATACAAAAGTTAAAAAGGAGTTATAATATTTATTTTATAAATTATTTAAATTCAGGATGAATTTAAATTTTATAAATAAATATTAAAAGGTACTTTATCAAAGGTGAAATATTATAATGGTTAGAAGTGCCATGGTGAAAACCCAAAATAAAATATTTGTAATTTTCATTACAATATTTTATATTGCAAAAGTGGGTTTATAAAGTCTAAAAATATCTTAATAAACCCAAAGGTTGGGTTTAAAGGTTTAAGACCAAAGAATATTTTAATAAATCCAAAGGTTGGATTTAAAGTTTTAAACAAGGCAAAGTTTATTTCCATAGACGTCATAGAAGCCAAAGGGAAGTGCTGATATTTTTGATTTAGTGGAAATGCATATAAATACCATGCCCAAAGTTGATTTCCGAATTATCCTTGCTCGAATTGGAAAGAGAAAGCATATGAATTAAATGCAGAGCTTGTGAGATAGAATTGTGAAATTCATGTTTGACTTGATGGTGAAAGGAAACAAAAGCAAGCGCATTGATTAGTTGGAAGCCAACAAGGCACCTTGGCCTAGTGGCAAGTGGGCTGCAAGCTTACGTTTTGGTGTGCATGGTGGATAGTGTTCGAATCCCATGGAAGCTTTTGGTGGACATGTTGAAGGTGCCAATCGTTAGGTGCATACATTTTGCAAGGCAAGGAAGGGGTGTTGAAGCACGTGGTGCTTCTTCCTTCCCAACGAGCTTGTAGCTCGTGTGGTGGTTTGCATCGTGGGCAAAGACGTTTGTGTGGGCTGCGTTGAGAGTTCAAAACTCTCCAAAGGCAAAGGTACATTTTTATGTTTTATTTTAATTAATGCCTAAGTTGGAGGTATAAGGTATTTGGTGGTTGAAGTCTTTGCATTGTGATAAAGGTTGGTAGTTGAGAAATATCATTCGAGTTATAAGGAGAATTTTGTTTTTATTTTCAAGTCTTAAATTTTGCTATTGTGGAATATTGAAAGGTTAAGACTTTGTGGGTTGTATGTTATTTTGAATAAAGGGTTTTGTGATTATTGTGAGGATATTGCTTATTGTTTAAGTTGGAGTGATAAGGTGTAATTGTGATATTATTTTTGTGATATAAAAATTATCCTCTAACCCTTATTGAGTTTGTCAAAGAAGTAATTGTGAGTGTGGCAGATTTGTAAGGGCAACTACTCTTCAAGAAAAGGTATGGGCAAAATTCTTCTTTGTTGAGTTAGGTGATTGGCTTGATTGAAAATTAAGTTTGGAGTGAAAAGGATTTGATTAGGGTTTCCTTTTCAAAAGTGGTTGAGTTAATGCTTCAAGGTTTTCTAGATTGAGAGTTGTGATTAAACCTTGTTTGATAAGCATTATTGTTTAGACCATTGGTTGAGTGAAGTACTTTGAGTTTATGCTTCAAGGTTTTTTGAATTGAGAGTTGTGATTAAAACCTTGTTTTATTAGCATTGTTGTTGAAGCCAATGGGTTATGCAAAGAACTTGAACTTGAGTTAGAAAAGAACATGAGTATCATTGTTATGTGAGATTTGTTGTTGAGCATTGTTGGAAATATTTTGAGTTGGGAGATACATGCTTGGACTAGGGTTTGTGAGAAAGGGTTGTTTCTTGAAGTGATTGGTTGAGTAGAGTTGATTGAGCCTAGTCAAGTGGATGCATGAAGTGGTTGTTCAAGTTCCATAAAACAAACTATTCTATATTCTGATTTGAGTTGAGATTGAGCTTTGAGTATAGAACATATTGAGTCTCTAACAATTCTCTTTATGCTTCTATGAGATTGAGTTGAGAAAGTGATTGAGTATTGAGTATAGAACATATTGAGTCTCTAACAATTCTCTTTATGCTTCTATGAGATTGAGTTGAGAAAGTGATTGAGCATTGAGTATAGAATATATTGAGTCTCTAACAATTCTCTTTATGATTCTATGAGATTGGACAAGTTCTGTGTGGACTTGTTAAGCTGATTTGAGGTAAGTCTTTGAGAAGGCTTGTGGACTGTTTTTGTGTGAGATTTTATGGAAGCTTGCAATGCATATTTGAGCAAGTCCTAGAGAGGACTTATTGAGCATATTTGGAAAGGTTCTATGTGGACTTGTTGAGCATATTTGGATAGGTTCTATGTGGACTTGTTGAGCAGATTTGAGCAGGTTGTGTGGACCTGTTGAGCAGATTTGAGTAGGTTTTGAGTGGACCTATTGAGCAGATTTGAGCAGGTTCTGAGTGGACCTTGAAGTAGATTTGAGCAGGTTCTGAGTGGACCTGTTGAGCAGATTTGAGCAGGTTCTGAGTGGACCTATTGAGCAAATTTGAGCAGGTTCTGAGTGGACCTATTGAGCAGATTTGAGCAGGTTCTGAGTGGACTTATTGAGCATATTTGAGCAGGTTTTGAGTGGACCTATTGAGCATATTTGAGCAGGTTCTGAGTGGACCTGTTGAGAATATTTGAGAAGGTTCTGAGTGAACCTATTGAGAGAGATTTGGAGGTGATAGAGTAGAGAGGACAAAGTCTCTAGTGGATAGAGATCCATCAGCCAGGACATTGAGGATAGGTCTTCATAGTGAGGACAAGAGTCTTCAAGTGGAGAGAGATCCACAGTCAATGTAGTGGAGGCAGTGTCTTCTAGAGGATCACTAGCTAGAGCAGAGGAGAAGGAGTTCTCCTATGGATAGAGATCCACAAACCAGATTTAGGGGATCAACATCTCCTTTGGATAGAGGTCCATAAACATTGTAATTGGGAAGGATTCCCAAAATATTATTTGAGAAATATTTAGAAGAAATATTTTCTCTATGGAGGTAGCCCACATTGGGTGAACCACGTTAAATCTGTGTCTCTATTGTGTATGGTGTTTTGTGCATTGCTTTGATTACTACTATTGATACTTCTATCTATACATTGCATAATATTGATTTGAAAAGAAAAGTAAAAAGTGGTCTTATACTGTTCACCCCCCTCTCAGTATAAGCTTGTGTTCTTCAATTGGTATCAGAGTGGGTTCCTTCAGAAGAGTTTGACTACTTGAAGGAAAAGTGGTCTAAGAACACAATGGATCAAAAGGATCAAAAGGAAGTGTCCATCAATAATGCAGTACCAATATTTGATGGAAGTGACTTCTTGTATTGGTGTGTGCTGATGAGATTTCACCTGATGGCACTTGGCAATGAAGTTTGGGATGCAATGGAATTTGGATATGATTCAAAAATCAATCCTCCTATAGATAAGGAAGGTAAGCTTCTAATGCATGCAAATTCAAGAGCTATGAATGCAATTATAAAAGGATTGTGAAGATCATAATCTATGAAGGTTATGGATTGTAAAACAACAAAAGATATGTGGGAACTATTGCATACCATATATGAAGGAGATAAAAGTGTCAGGAAAGCTAAGATCAGAAATCTCAAAGGAGAATTTGAGAACCTAAGAATGCAGGATGATGAAAACATTCGTGACTATCTCAACAAGGTTGATGAACTTATACATGAGATGAAAGGTCTTGGAATGAAGATTGATGAATCTGATGCTTGTGATAAGATCTTGAGAACTCTTCCAAAAAGGTACAGTGAAAAGGTCTCTGCTATAGAAACATCAATTGATAGTGATAGTCTAACAAGAAATGCTTTTCTTGGCATGCTCACAACTTTTGAGATAAGAACAAAAGATCCTATTCCTCTGAAAGAAGTTGCATTCAAAGTGAACAAAAATATAAAGGGTAAGAAGTCAGAATCAAGCAGTGAGTCTTCCAGTGATGAAGAAGCAAATTATGGTAGAAGAGATAAAGGTTCCAGAAGACCCATAGATCTAAGATCTGTTAAGTGTTTTAATTGTGGAAAGTATGGACATTATGCAACAGAGTGCAAAGAGCCAAAGAGCAACAATGATGAAGAAAAATAGGATCACAGGTACAAGGAATCATAAAGACATAGATACCAGAAGAAAAGCAAGGATGGACAAAACAGACAAGGAAAGAAGTTCTTCCAAAGGCAAAAGAGAAGCTACTATGCGAATAATGCAAGTAAGTACTCAAATGATAGTGATGCTAGTTTTTCAGACAATGATAGAGATGAAGTCCTATTTATGGTTGAAGAGAAAGATCCAGTTAAGAAAAGGACTCCAGTTATTCTCAAGTGTTTTAGATGTGGTAAATTTGGACATCTTGAAGATGATTGCACAAGGGATGGTTATAGTTTTAGTGATGATGATTTTGAAGATGCACTTGATAGACCAGATGAAAATATTCTTATGGCATTAGAAGAAGAAGTGAGTGATCCTATAGAAGACAAGCCAAAAGAAATAAATGATATGGACAAAGGCAAAAAAATAGAGGATTATTCAGTAGAGAATGGTTATGATCTCAAGGGAGAACTTATCTATGCCCTTGACACTGTAAAGAAGGTAAGAAAGCAACACTCTAAGCTTGAAAGTCAATTTCAAGAATGTGATGAAGAAATATTATTGCTCATAGAGGATTTAGAAAAATCAAAGGCTAAGGCAAGCAAGTTCAAAGATAAGTTAGAAGCAAAGATCTTGGAATGTGAGAAGTTAGCACAAGAAGTGGCTCTACTAAAGGAATATTTAGAAGACTCCAAGAATAAGCTATACAAGTATGTAAATAGTGCAAAGAGTGTGGATAAAATAGTCAAGATACAAAGAAGAGCAACAAACAAGATAGGTCTTGGTTCTAAACAAGTTCAAAATAAAAGGGAAGAAGAGTCTACTTCCAGTCTTGAAAGAAGATACATCAGAAGAAGATAGTGTAAGTGGGAGTGAGACATCAGAGGATGAGTTGGACAACAAAGAGTTCAACAAAGATAGGAACAATGCACAGAGAAGATACAGATGGAACAACAATCAAAATAGGAGACCAATGAGGTCAAGACAAGGAAGCTTCAATGGAAGATGTTTTTCATGTCACAGGTTTGGGCACATGGCTTCATAGTGCAGGACACATGAAAGACAGGAATATGGAAAAGGACAACTTTTCCAAGGGTATTGCTACTCATGTAATGAGTTTGGTCACAAGGCAATGAATTGCAAGATTCATGACAGAAGAGGATATGGCTTCACTAGGAGAAATCCTAAGATAGTTGCACCTCCAAGGAATAATAACATTAAGTGTTATAAGTGCAATAATGATGGTCACACAACAAGATGGTGTAGAGAAAATATTCCAGAAATAGGCATGAATAGGAATAGGAATATGAACAGAAATAGAAATATGAATAGGAACAGGAAGAGGAACATGGATGAGAACAGAAACAGGAACAAGAACATGGATGAGAACAAGAACAGAAGTGATGACAGGAACAGGGATGATGACTTGGAAAGAAATAGTCAGAGGATTCAGAAAACTCAGAAAAGAAGAGAAAGATAAAGGTAAAGAACAATGCTTTTGGGGAGTAGAAATACTCCCACCCCAGAATTAACCACCTCATGTGGAGGTGGGGGAGGGGCTAAGCTAAGAGGCTCATTCTTAGCCCCGAGCCCCAAAGGTGACCCTTTGCCATTGATGTCAAAGGGGGAGAGATTTGTGTATATTGGGGAGAGATTTGATATGGGGAGAGATTTGATATTTGAGAGAGCATTGAGCCAGGGGAGCAATGTCCCAAGGGGAGCAGAAGAAAAAGAAAGGTCAGGTTTCAGTAAAAGGATATGGGTTGCCATCAATGACAAAGGGGGAGATTGTTGGACATTTTGAGTCCCTAAGTCAAAGTTGTCATTGATGTCACCATTGATGCCACCAGATGGAGTCATCATTAATACCAAAGATTTCAGCAGGAAATAAAGGTGACAAATATGGTCATTTGATATTCAACAAGAAGGCAGAAGTTCGAGTGAAACAATGCAAAAGACAGAAGTTAAAAAGGAGTTATAATATTTATTTTATAAATTATTTAAATTCAGGATGAATTTAAATTTTATAAATAAATATTAAAAGGTACTTTATCAAAGGTGAAATATTATAATGGTTAGAAGTGCCATGGTGAAAACCCAAAATAAAATATTTGTAATTTTCATTACAATATTTTATATTGCAAAAGTGGGTTTATAAAGTCTAAAAATATCTTAATAAACCCAAAGGTTGGGTTTAAAGGTTTAAGACCAAAGAATATTTTAATAAATCCAAAGGTTGGATTTAAAGTTTTAAACAAGGCAAAGTTTATTTTCGTCGACGTCATAGAAGCCAAAGGGAAGCGTCGATATTTTTGATTTAGTGGAAATGCATATAAATACCATGCCCAAAGTTGATTTCCGAATTATCCTTGCTCGAATTGGAAAGAGAAAGCATACAAATTAAATGCAGAGCTCATGAGATAGAATTGTGAAATTCGTGTTTGACTTGATGGTGAAAGGAAACAAAAGCAAGCGCGTTGATTAGTTGGAAGCCAACAAGGCACCTTGGCCTAGTGGCAAGTGGGCTGCAAGCTTACGTTTTGGTGTGCATGGTGGATAGTGTTCGAATCCCACGAAAGCTTTTGGTGGACGTGTTGAAGGTGCCAATCGTTAGGCGCATACATTTTGCAAGGCAAGGAAGGGGTGTTGAAGCATGTGGTGCTTCTTCCTTCCCAACGAGCTTGTAGCTCGTGTGGTGGTTTGCGTCATGGGCAAAGACGTTTGTGTGGGCTGCGTTGAGAGTTCGAAACTCTCCAAAGGCAAAGGTACATTTTTATGTTTTATTTTATTAATGCCTAAGTTGGAGGTATAAGGTATTTGGTGGTTGAAGTCTTTGCATTGTGATAAAGGTTGGTAGTTGAGAAATACCATTAGGAGTTATAAGGAGAATTTTATTTTTATTTTCAAGTCTTAAATTTTGCTATTGTGGAATATTGAAAGGTTAAGACTTTGTGGGTTGTATGTTATTTTGAATAAAGGGTTTTGTGATTATTGTGAGGATATTGCTTATTGTTTAAGTTGGAGTGATAAGGTGTAATTGTGATATTATTTTTGTGATATAAAAATTATCCTCTAACCCTTATTGAGTTTGTCAAAGAAGTAATTGTGAGTGTGGCAGATTTGTAAGGGCAACTACTCTTCAAGAAAAGGTATGGGTAAAATTCTTCTTTGTTGAGTTAGGTGATTGGCTTGATTGAAAATTAAGTTTGGAGTGAAAAGGATTTGATTAGGGTTTCCTTTTCGAAAGTGGTTGAGTTAATGCTTCAAGGTTTTTTGGATTGAGAGTTGTGATTAAACCTTGTTTGATAAGCATTATTGTTTAGACCATTGGTTGAGTGAAGTACTTTGAGTTTATGCTTCAAGGTTTTCTGAATTGAGAGTTGTGATTAAAACCTTGTTTTATTAGCATTGTTGTTGAAGCCAATGGGTTATGCAAAGAACTTGAACTTGAGTTAGAAAAGAACATGAGTATCATTGTTATGTGAGATTTTTGTTGAGCATTGTTGGAAATATTTTGAGTTGGGAGATACATGCTTGGACTAGGGTTTGTGAGAAAGGGTTGTTTCTTGAAGTGATTGGTTGAGTAGAGTTGATTGAGCCTAGTCAAGTGGATGCATGAAGTGGTTGTTCAAGTTCCATAAAATAAACTATTCTATATTCTGATTTGAGTTGAGATTGAGCTTTGAGTATAGAACATATTGAGTCTCTAACAATTCTCTTTATGCTTCTATGAGATTGAGTTGAGAAAGTGATTGAGTATTGAGTATAGAACATATTGAGTCTCTAACAATTCTCTTTATGCTTCTATGATATTGAGTTGAGAAAGTGATTGAGCATTGAGTATAGAACATATTGAGTCTCTAACAATTCTCTTTATGATTCTATGAGATTGGACAAGTTCTGTGTGGACTTGTTAAGTTGATTTGAGGCAAGTCTTTGAGAAGGCTTGTGGAATATTTTTGTGTGAGCTTTTGTGGAAGCTTGCAATGCAGATTTGAGCAAGTCCTAGAGAGGACTTATTGAGCATATTTGGACAAGTTCTGTGTGGACTTGTTGAGCATATTTGGATAGGTTCTGAGTGGACCTATTGAGAAATATTTGAGCAGGTTCTGAGTGGACCTATTGAGCAGATTTGAGCAGGTTCTGAGTGGACCTATTGAGCAGATTTGAGCAGGTTCTGAGTGGACCTATTGAGCAGATTTGAGCAGGTTCTGAGTGGACCTGTTGAGCAGATTTGAGTAGGTTTTGAGTGGACCTATTGAGCAGATTTGAGCAGGTTCTGAGTGGACCTATTGAGCAGATTTGAGCAGGTTCTGAGTGGACCTGTTGAGCATATTTGAGTAGGTTCTGAGTGGACCTATTGAGCATATTTGAGTAGGTTCTAAGTGGACCTGTTGAGCAGATTTGAGAAGGTTCTGAGTGAACCTATTGAACAGAGCTTTGGAGGTGATAGAGCAGAGAGGACAGAGTCTCTAGTGGATAGAGATCCATCAGCCAGGACATTGAGGATAGGTCTTCTGAGTGAGGACAAGAGTCTTCAAGTGGAGAGAGATCCACAGTCAGTGTAGTGGAGGCAGTGTCTTCTAGAGGATCACCATCCAGAGTAGAGGAGAAGGAGTTCTCCTATGGATAGAGATCCACAAACCAGATTTAGGGGATCAACATCTCCTTTGGATAGAGGTCCATAAACATTGTAATTGGGAAGGATTCCCAAAATATTATTTGAGAAATATTTAGAAGAAATATTTTCTCTGTGGAGGTAGCCCACATTGGGTGAACCACGTTAAATTTGTGTCTCTATTGTGTATGGTGTTTTGTGCATTGCTTTGATTACTGCTATTGATACTACTATCTATACACTGCATAATATTGATTTGAAAAGAAAAGTAAAAAGTAGTCTTATACTGTTCACCCCCCTCTAAGTATAAGCTTGTGTTATTCAAAATGATAGTAAGCAATGTTAATGAAGTTGCATGATAGAAGACTAGTTTGGAAATTCTACATTGAAGGTTAGCAAATTCATTGCCTTGTCAATTTGGGTGTATAATTGGATAGATCTGTAATGGGATAATTGTAGCAAGGGTTTGCAAAAATAATAAAATTAATCAACCTAACCATACATATGATCAATTTCCTTATCTTGAGAATGCAATTGCATAGTTGAATTTTCCAAAGGTAGAAAATGAAGGCTTATAAGTATACAATTGTAAAATTACCAAGTTTTTACCTGTAAACTGACTTTGGGTATATTACACAAGTGGTAAATCATACATTTCAAGGTTTTGTATGGTTATAACCATACAACTATATGATTTGGAATTGTACAATCCCTTTTTGTGAGTTTTGTAAATCGTACAATTGCAAATTGTACAACTGTATGATTTAGACCAAAATAGTTACAAAACCTTGGCATTCATTCCAAAACCTCCTATTTTCCCTTCCCTTATAGGAATACTTCCTCCTATTCTACATTTGGTACCATTTCCTATCAAAATTGGGTTAAATTTTTTCAATAGACCTATGATTGATAATTTTGAGTAGGAACCAATTGGAGATGAATGATAGATACAAGTTTATGAAGACATGGAAGATGAGATCAAGGAGAGGAGTAGACTCTAGTAAAGAGAAGTACTAGAATTTCTTAAAGAGGTAATGTGAAAAAATCTACATAAAGTATGAATAAAATTGTAATAGAACAATTATGGACTTCAAACGAATTGCATAGTTGAATTTGCCAAAGGTAGAAAATGAAGGCTTAGAAGTGTACAATTGTAAAACTACCAAGTTTTTACCTCTAAAATAACTTTTGGTATATTACACAAGTGGTAAATCATACATTTTAAGGTTTTATATGGTTATAACCATATAACTATATGATTTGGAATTGTACAATCCCTTTTTGTAAGTTTTGTAAATGTACAATTGCAAATTGTACAAATGTACAATTTAGACCAAAATAGTTACAAAACCTTGGCATTCATTCCAAAAAATCCTATTTTCCCTTCCATTTAGGAATACTTCCTCCTATTCTATATTTGGTACCATTTCCTATCAAAATTGGGTCAAATTGTTGCAATAGACCTGTGATTGATAATTTTAAGTAGGAACCAATTGGAGATGAACTATAGATACAATTTTATGAAGACATGGAATATGAGATCAAGGAGAGGAGTATACTCTAGTAAAGATAAGTACTAGAATCTCTCAAAGAGGTAATGTGAAAAATCCACATAAATTATGAACAAACTTGTGATAGAACAATTATGGACTTTAGATGAAGGAGACATTGAAAGGTGGGAGACATTGTTGGTAGAAATAGAAGGGATACAAGAATCAGCAAAATTTTAGGAGAACATTGGAATAAGAGGAGATATTGATGAAGAAAATCTATGAGGATAAGGTGAGTATATTGTAACACCTAAAAAAGTGACAAGAATATCACAAAGGAGTGCATAGAATGGGATTCAAGAACTAGAGCAACAACACATAAGGTCTCAAGAAGTAGGACCAGGGCCATAGTAGACATACCAACGAAGAAGATTATGGAGTGAGGATGCACAAGATCTTGGGAGATCACTATTTGGTGAGAATAAGATACCAAGAATAGAAACATATGATGAGGAGTAGTATAGTGGATCACCCACGCAAAGGAGGAATCATTCAAGTTTTTGAAGAACACTTCATCAAGTGACGAAGGAGGAACCTCACCAATGGCTAATGTAACTGCAAGAGCAAAAAAATAGATATTTCCACCCTTCATGGGAGAAGGGAAGGAGGCCCCAATAATACATATCAGTATGTGCATAACCATTTGGAAATAAAATGGTGTAAACCAACCAAATGAATGGTTGCAGTTGTTTCTCATCATATTACGAGGACTCGCAATATATTGGTATCTAAAGAGATAAAATACACCAATATTTCGAGTATGGAATACAGTGAAATATGCCTTCATCAAGGAATTTCATCCCTTGCTAGATGATGGTGACATTGTAATAAAAAATACACCAGAAAGTAAGGTTTTGATGAGGACATTAAAATATAGAACCATCGATTAAAAAAACTAGCAAAAAAATACAAATGTAATAAATAGATGCACTGGTTAAACAATGGTTTCTTGATGTGTTACTACTAAGATATATGAAGAAGATGAAGTATCATCCTCAAAATATGAAGAAGTGCTACAGAAATCAAATAAATTTTAAATTGAGGTAAAGTAGATGATAGTAGGAATTACGATACATTCTAGGCATGAGGATTCAGATAGCGATGAATATGATACGATACATTAGACCATACAATCATTCCAAAAGGAATTTTATAAGATAATAAAGGAGGACAAAGGAGATACAAGGTGAGATCAAAAAGATATTTAGTGTGTAAAATTTAAGACTGAAGGACATACAAATATGAATTATCTTTGGAATGAATACCACCACATATGTAATGTGTTGGACATGAAGTAGTAAAATATCCATTCAATTCAAAATTTTGCCAACAAACTCTCGCAATCCAAGAATAGTAGGAAAAACCAAAGTTTCAATGGAATGGAAAATTCACAACCAATGGAGGTATAGAAATAACCCCGGAGGGGGAAGACCATATCAAGGTAATAGGCAAGGAGGATAGATTCATTTACAGTATGATTTGAAAGGAAGGTCAATCATACAATGTCACAATTGCCATGAATGGGAGAATTTAGTGAAGAATTGTCCTTCTTCAAATACATAGGAGATAACACAAAATAATGCTACACATATGTGTAGATGGTGTGGTCTAAGTAACCACAAGGAGGTCAATTATCCCAAGAAAGTAGGCATGAGTGACTCACAAAATATGAATTTCTTGGACATTGATGTACCCTCAATAAAGGAGGACAAAACTAAGAAAGATATCTTAGTCATGATATGAAGTCAGGCTAAGAAGGATACTTACCCAGAATCTACCAAGGAAAGGAAGATATTATAGGTAGTAAAAAAGGTAATTGAAGAAGAGGCATAAAGAGCCAAGCATTTAAGGCTAGTTGAACAAAAAGAATTAAATAATCCTTTTATATCATAATATAAAGCAATTATACAATATATAGCAGCACAAGTTCTAAATACAATAATTGAAATTAAGATGGCTACTTTTCTTGAAGCCATACCATCATTGCATAACACAATGGAAGAGGAGATACAACAACAAAATGTGATGGAGATCCAGAGCCAACCAATATAGGAAAAGGAAGAAAAGTATTATTTTATGGATCCAACCATATTAATGATTGATATTGGGAAGAAACCAACATTGGTCCATATGGAGATACTGGGGCATAAATTAACACAAGTTATTGTGGATGGAGGGTCCAGTGTTAACATGCTACCATAGAAAACTTGGAAGGAAATTGGTGCTCCATAATTATGGGTACCAATTTTTATGTTATACTATGTTGACCATTATGGTATTGATACAAAGAGAGTATTGATGACACAATAGGTGATAATAGCTAACCAAGAGTTTGTCTTGTATTTTATTGTGATTACTATGCAAAATCCTGGATATGATATATTATTGGGAAGATATTGGTTGCGAGTAGCCAAATTTAATCACAACTGGGGAAATTATTTTATAACTTTCAAGAAAGGACAACATAATTATATGATTAACTTGAAAAATAAAATAATTAGTGAGTATGTTGCCACGACGGATGAGTCAGGCAGTTTTTCAAGAGAAGAAGAATATGAAACTAATGAAGAAGGGATGTTGTATCTTGAAGAATGTAGTGAGGATGAAACCTAATCTAATAGTGGACTCCTCCATTGGTATATGGAGGAGTAAAAGGTATTTTAACCTAAATACCTCTATATTAATATAGAGGAGATCATGGAGAAACAAGACAATAAGAAGGTTAGCAAAAAACCAAAAGAAGAGGAACACGAAAATGGACATTTACTAAGAGTTTACAAAATATACAATCAAATATGTAGAGATAGATGCAAGACTAGTGTATCCAAAAAATGTGTAAAAATCTAAGGTATAGCCATAAAGTATCAAATATGAAGGACCTCATATCGTAGACATAAATATAGGAATGGAGAATGAACCTAGAATGATCCATTGTGGTGATGATTGGAATCCAATATTGAAAGTAGCAACTTTCAAGATATTTTTGGAAAACAAGGATATTTTTGCATGCACGTATAAGGATTTGAAATATATACCACTATAATTATGTGTCCATAAGATTACAATAATTTGTACGATATAATCGATGAGGAGGTCATACAGGATGAACCCCAAGTATGCAGCTCTGGTAAATACAAAGATAGACAAGATGCTAGATGCCAGCATTATTTTTAGGGTTACCACAAGCAAGTGGGTTTCTCCTATTATGGTCACCTTGAAAAAGAAAGTGGATAAGCTTTGAACCTACATAGATTTTCAAATTTTGAATGCAATAATGATTAAATTTCCTTTCCCTAATCCATTCTGGAGGAAGTAGTAGGACATGAAATGTATTCATTCTTGGATGGATTTTTTAGCTATAATCAAATTAGTATAGTTGAAGAAGATAAGTTGAAGACCACATTTTTCATATAAAATGGAATTTATGGATACAACAGTATGTCATTCAAGTTGTGTAATACCCCAAACATATTTTAGTGGATTATTCTATATATATTTGATCAATTCATGATAGGTAAGTTCAAGGTATTCTTGGATAATTGGTCCATTTATGGCAATATTAAGGATCATCTACAAGCCCTAAGCGAATGCATGATCCGATGTAGGAATGCATAGATATATCTGAATCCTAGGAAATATTATTTTATGGTACCATACATGAAGCTACAAGGATATATAGTGTGCAGTGAAGGATTGAAGACTGATCCTAATAAAACTTGAGTCATTTTGAATATAGAAGAGTCATATTATGTGAACTCATTAAAAACCTTCTTAGGATCCACAAGATATTATCAAAGGTTTAACAAGAATTATGCACATGTGTCCTACCCATTGGACTCACTAACAAATAAGAATATTCATTTTAGTTGTATATAGGAGCATCAAGGAGCTTTTGAGGAATTGAAAGTAAAACTGGTGAGTAGCCTAATCCTGGTGTTTCTAGATTGGGATAAAGAGTTCTATGACCATATCGATGATTATAATTTTGCAATATGATGTGCATTGGCTCAAGAAGGATATTTTAGGTTGGATCAACCTATTTATTTTGTAAGCTATATATTGTCAAGGGTAGAAATAAATTATAGTACAACAAAATGAGAGACTTTAGGAATAGTATATACGGTACAAAATTTTAGGTATTACCTATTAGCAAACCTGTTTGCCTTCTATGTTGATAATCAGACTCTTTTGTACCTGATAAATAAATCAATGATACAAGGGTGAGTTAGTTGTGACTCATCACTTTGTAAGAATGTATATTCTAAATAGAAGTAAGACCCGGTAAGAAGCATGTGATTGTAGACCAGTTATCTCAAATATGATCAGGTTAACTTATAGGGACAAGAATTCTATATGATTTCCCTAATGTACAACTATTTGTAATTAATGTTGTACCAGCATGGTACAAGTTAATTGGGCAATATCTACCCATAGGGAAGTTGCCACAAGACTTGAAAATGACTAAAAGAGGAAGGTAATCTTAAAATCAACACCTTATTAGTTGATAATTGGATTATTGTATAATATGGGTACAAATGGTATTTTACAAAGATGCATAATGGAGGAAGAAGTCAACACAACATTAAAATAAGCCCACAAAGGCTTGGTAGGAGGACACATGAGGCTAGATGCAATTTATAGTAAGATATTCTTGGTAGGATTATGGTGGCCTATGTTGTACAATGATGCAAAAGAATACATTAAATCATGTCATACTTGCCAAAGAGTGGGGAAACCATTATGTAGAGACTTTATGCCCTTACATCCATCACAACCTTAGGAATTGTATGACAGATGGGGTTTGTATTCTGTCAGACCATTGAAAATAACCCATAGGAATATATGTTAGTATATCATGGTAGCAATATAATACCTAACAAAATGGGTAGAAGCAAGGGTGCTACTAGATAATACGGCAAAAAGTACAACTCGGTTATTGTACGAACATGTGATTACAAGATTCAAAAATCCATTAAAAATAACAAGTGATAAGGGACACCATATTTTTAATGAGTTTAATAAAATTTTGAAAACATAATTTAGGATCTTGCATTCATTATCAATTTCATATCACCCCAAAGCAAATGGGTAGGTGAAAGCAACCAAAAAATTCCTAGTTTCTATGCTATATAATATCTATGGTATAGAAGGAGTAGATTAGGAAGAGAGGTTACCATTTTTTCTATGGTATTATAGGATAACCTTTAAAACAAAAATAGACCATACACCATTCTAGATAGTGTATGGGTAGGAGGTAGTAGTGCAAGTAGAGTTCTTGGTACCTAGTTTATGGATAATTATGGAGCATCACTTGGGTGACCAAGAAAGTTTGGAAGAGAGAATAACCATACTTATCATATTAGATGAAAGGAGATTCATGGCACAATGGGTAATCAAAGTGACTGAGAGGTAAAAGAAATTGTGGTATGATAATAAAACCATGCAAAAAGGACACTACAACCTTCATTCAAAATTATAGAAATCTTGTTGCTTTTGTTATTGAAATAAAAGGAGAGGTTACAGATTGAAACTCTCTTTTATAATTCTTTCCCTAAAGGCTATAATTGGGTCTTTTCTGAAGGAAACCCTTCAAGATGTGTTCAAATGTAGTTGTATTTGTACAATTTTTAATAAAGGTTGTAGTATCCTTTTTTCATGGTTTTATTCTTGCACGCCCGTTGGGATCCCCATCAAGAATTATCTTAATCGCCGTCTAAAACTAACAAAAAGAGACATTCATTTAATCAAGTAATTCAACACAATGCAAACTAATCAAAAGTGCTACTTTTATTTCATAAAGGAATGCTTTATAGGTTACAATGATGAATGTTCCTATTTTCTTTACAAAATACACAACATCCTGATGACATCTTTAAGAGTTCCTCAATGAAGGTAGGATTTTATGTGTGCGAGCCACATGTGTGTTTCTTTTGGTTTGGTTTTCTTTTGCACCTAGTTTTTATACCTACAAAGGATAATTAGTAAGTTTGGGGGCTTACCTCAATCAAGCCCCATTGTGATAAAAGATAAACTTGACATAAAAATAGCATGAAATAATGATGAAACTAAAAGGAAATGCTACTAAAACATCAAAGAAATGATACGTATTGATTTTTCTAGTTTAGATCTATTGCAAGGTCAATTCATAGGTCAAGGGATGTATTAGAACCTATATTCGCATGTCAAGGGGTGAATTGGATTGTGACTACTTTCTAGTGGAGATCCTCTATCCGGATGGGTTCCCTGGATGCTCTGATACTATTTTTATCGTATATAATTATCAAGTCAACTCTGGTACAATTTTGGTAGAGTTTTTGTAAGGTGACTGAAATGGGAGAGAGAGGTAAAATGGGAGGTGAGACCCTCTATTTATAGGAGAGGCTGAGCTTAAGATATGGGGTCAAATAAACCAACCCTTAGAGTTACTCCATGTCGGAGTTAAGTTAGGGTTTGAGGAGGTATCAAGCCCACATGCCTTAATATCTCTTCCTCACACATGTGCGAGGAAGAGTTAAGGTTAGCTAGGATTAGCTAGGTCCTAGGTTAGGTTAGGGTTTCATTAGATATTTTGGAAATATCCTAACTAACTTCATTATGCACATGTGTGGAAGTGTGCTTAGGGCTAATTTATCTTAGGACTCTAATTAAACTCACTTAAGTGAAAAAGTGTATTTAAGTGAAATTCAAGGATGAACTAGAATGTTAATTAACATAATCAAGATTTTTAGTGGGGTAATGGTCCCATGGGGTCCCAATTAGGTGTAGGAAAGGGCTTAAGTTGTCTTAGGGGGTTAGTAGATGGATTCCAAGTGGGTAGGAAGCATCCTGGGTATATTTTACCTAATTTTTGTAGGTTTGAAGTCTACAAGTGACCAAGGTAGCCTAAAGATGGCTAAAGTAGCCTATGATGACCTACGAATACCTAGAAGCAATAATGTGTGAATTTTGGGTATCTACATTTCTTCTTTTTGTACTATGTTGTGTGGAATATAATTTAGTGCAAAAATATGATGTGAGAAGGAAGTGGAATGTGTGTGAACTGAAGGAGGAAAGAGGAAAAGAAAGAAATAAATGAAAGAATAAAATTTTAATCAAAGGTATGTAGTCGCTTGAAGTGTGACCATACAACAATGATTGAAAGCCAAGAGAAGAAGAAGAAAGAGAAGAATGGAATTCAATCAAAGGTATGTAGTTGCTTGAAGCATGACCATACAACAATGATTGAAATCCAAGAGAATAGAAGGGGAAGAAGAAGAAAAATAATAATGGAATTCAATCAAAGGTATGTAGTTGCTTGAAGCATGACCATACAACAATGATTGAAATCCAAGAGAAGAGAAGGGGGAAGAAGAAGAGAAGTAAAATGAAAAATGTGGATGATGAATGCAAATGGATGATTGTGGATGCAATGTGATGATTTTTTGATTTTGCACAATATTTTACAATATTGTACTGATTGCTTGTGAGGGCAACTTATGAATACTTTTCTTTTGTGACCAATGTAAGTGTTGGACATTTTGAGTCCCTAAGTCAAAGTTGTCATTGATGTCACCGGATGAAGTCATCATTAATGTCAAGGATTTCAGCAAGAAATAAAGTCATCAAAGTTGTCACTAATATCCAGGAAGAAGCTTCAACAGTGCAGAAGTTAAAGGCAAAAGGGCTCCATAATATTTTAATATTATATGAGAGCATAAGTTAAAAGGGTTTTCAAATTTAACCCAAGGAAGGCCTTAAAAGCCAAAGGTTATAATTATAATTTATAAAATTTAAATTCCTTGGAATTTAAATCATTTATAAATTATAAAGGTTAAATGGGCTGACGTCATCAAAATTAAAGCGCCATTTATAAAGTTGTTTTAACGCCGATGTCATCGAAGAATTTGGAGCACCGACGTTCGAAGACTATGGAGGCATCGTGTATAAAAGGGTGGCCAAAGGACTTTACAAATTATCCCTCATCGATTTGATTAATGCGACCAAGGAAAAATTTATTGTGTGATTCACTGTTTCGGTTGAGGAAGAAGACAAAAGGTTTTTGTCTTATGCGCAAGGTTTAAAATGAAGAGGATTCATTGCTTAAGGCACGTTGGACGTGGTGGTCCATTGGCAGTGCACGTTCTGCAAAGGCGTTAGTGGAAGAACTAACCCACATTCGAATCTCGTGGAGTGGTAGCACCAAAGGGAAGGTTTTTGATTTGCGTTCTTTCGTTCGGGTGCCAGGAGAGGAATAAATTGTGCTAAGAGCTTTTAAGCTCTTAACGTGCATTGAGCGCACGTGGTTGTGGAGCCCATGGCTAGGGCGTTCATGGAGGCAGAGGTTAAGGGTTCGAAACCCGTGGAGGCCAAGGTAATTTTTTAAATAAATTTTTATTGCCTAAGGTTTGATTAAAGATTGTATTAGGAGTTATAAGGGAGTTTAAAAGGTTTTTTATTTGGCAATAAATTAGTGATAAGGAGACATAAGGGGTGAAAGAAAATTGTTTATGTGTTGATTTGTGATCTATAAAAAGAGAAATATATTCTTTTAAATTGGAGTAATAAGGTGATAAATTAGTTTGAATTGAAGATCTATAAAGTGTTTCCTAAAGGCTTATTTTGGGTGTTATATTTAATGTTGAGATTGTGGAGATTATAAGGTGTATATAAGACTTGTTATCTTTGTATAAAAATAATTATTGTGCAAGTATTTACAAGGGGTTTTAAAGTGAAGATTTTGCTACCTAACCATTGAAGTTGTCAAGGAAAATTGAGTGTGATTGAAATAGGTTTTGAGATCTATTCTTTACCACCAAGCAAAAAGGTATGGGCAAAATTCTTCCTTGGTTGAGTTGATTGAGTGGCTTTCTAGAAAGTAAAGTTTGGAGTGAAAAGGACTTGATTAGGGTTTCCTTTTCGAGAGTGTTTGAGTTAATGCTTCAAGGTTTTCTGGAATAAAGAGTTGTTGTTAAAACCTTGTTTGATAAGCATTGTTGTTGAAGCCATTAGTTGTGTGAAGAATTTGAGTTAGAGTTTTGAAAAGAACATGAGTATCATTGTTATGTGAAGATTGTTTTATGAGCATTGTTGTTGAAGTGAGTTGTTGTGCAAAGAACTTGAACTAGGGTTTGAAAAGAACATGAGTATCATTGTTATGTGAGATTTATTGTTGAGCATTGTTGGAAATATTTTGAGTTGGTGGTTATATGCTTGGACTAGGGTTTGTGAGAAAGGGTTGTTTCTTTGAGTGATTGGTTGAGTAGAGTTGGTTGAGCCTAGTCAAGTGGTTGTATGAAGTGATTGTTCAAGTTCCATAAAACAAACTATTCTATATTCTGATTTGAATTGAGAAAGTGATTGAGCATTGAGTGTAGAACATATTGAGTCTCTAACAATTCTCTTTATGCTTCTATGAGATTGGTCAAGTTCTGTGTGGACTTATTGAGCAGATTTGAGGTAAGTTTTGAGGAGATTGTGGATAATTTTGTGTGAGTTTTGTGGAAGCTTAAATAGATTTGGACAAGTTTGGACTTGTTGAGATTTTGGAAAGTTGGTGATTGTTGAGCATATTTGGACAAGTTAGTGAGCTTGTTGAGCATATTTGGACAAGTTGAGTGAGAATTGTTGAGAAATTTGAGAAGTTTGAGTGGACTTGTTGAGCATATTTGAGCAAGTTCTGAGTGGACTTGTTGAGCAGATTTGAGCAAGTTATGAGTGGACTTGTTGAGAATATTTGAGTAAGTTTTGAGTGGACTTGTTGAGCATATTTGAGCAAGTTCTAAGTGGACTTGTTGAGCATATTTGAGCAAGTTCTGAGTGGACTTGTTGAGTATATTTGAGCAAGTTTTGAGTGGACTTGTTGAGAATATTTGAGCAAGTTTTGAGTGGACTTATTGAGCATATTTGAGCAAGTTCTAAGTGGACTTGTTGAGTAGATTTGTGCTAGATCGAATGGACTATGTTTAGTGTAGATTTGAGATAGATCTTTGGAGGTGATAGAGTAGAGAGGATAGTAGTCTCTAGTGGATAGAGATCCATTATCCAGGGTAGTGAGGATAGGTCTTCTGAGTGGGGACAAGAGTCTTTAGTGGAGAGAGATCCACAAGCCAGTGTAGTGGAGGTAGTAGTCTTCTAGAGGATCACCAACCAGAGTAGAGGAGAAGGAGTTCTCCTATGGATAGAGATCCATGAACTTGATTTAGGGGATTAATATCTCCTTTGGACAGAGGTCCATAAACATTGTAATAGGGAAGGATTCCCAAGAGATTGATTGAGAAAATTTTAGTAAAATATTTTCTTCGTGGAGTAGCCCACATTGGGTGAACCACGTAAATTGTGGTGTCTCTATTGTGTATGGTGATTTGTGCATTGCTTTGATTACTTCTATTGATATTGCTATCTATACATTGCATAATATTGATTTGGAAAGAAAAGTAAAAAGTGGTCTTATACTGTTCACCCCCCTCTCAGTATAAGCTTGTGTTCTTCAATTGGTATCAGAGCGGGTGCCTTCATAAGAGTTTAACAACTTGAAGGAAAAGCTAACAAGAACACAATGGATCCTAAGGAGGTGTCCTCAAATAATTCAGCACCAGTATTTGATGGAAGTGACTATATGTATTGGAGTATGATGATGAGGATCTACCTAATGGCACTTGGCAATGAAGTTTGGGATGCAGTGGAATTTGGATATGATCCAACAATCAATCCTCCTATAGATAAGGAAGGTAAGCTTCTACAACACTATAATTCAAAAGCAATGAATGCACTTGTGAGAGGTTTGCATAGAATAGAGTCTATGAAAGTTATGCATTGTAGAACTACAAAAGAAATGTGGGATAAATTGCAAGGTATATATGAGGGAGATAAAAGTGTCAAGAAAGCAAAGATACGAAATCTCAAAGGACAATTTGAAACATTGAGAATGAATGATGAGGAAAATATCAGTGCTTATCTAATTTGAATTGATGAGGTTGTTAATGATATGCAAGGACTTGGAATGAATATTGATGAATCAGATGTTTGTGATAAAGTCTTAAGAACTCTTCCAAAAATATTCAGTGAACAGGTTTCTGCTATAGAAGTGTCAATGGATGGTGATTCTTTGACAAGAGATAAGTTGCTTGGTATGCTTACAACTTTTGAGATAAGAACAAAAGATCCTATTCCCCAGAAGGAAGCAACATTCAAAGCAATCAAGAAAACAAAGGGTAAGAAGTCAGAATCAAGCAGTGAGTCATCCAGTGATGAAGAAGCTAATTATGGTAGAAGAGATAAAGATTCCAGAAGATCCAGAGATCTAAGATCTGTTAAGTGTTTCAATTGTGGAAAGTTTGGACATTTTGCAACAGATTGTCGAGAACCAAAGAACAACAATGGTGAAGAAAAATAGGATCACAGGTACAGGGAATCAGAAAGATATAGGCAGGATAAGCATCAAAAGAAAAACAAGGATGGACAAAGCAGACAAGGAAAGAAGTTCTTTCAAAGATAAAAGAGGAGCTACTATGCGGATAATGCAAGTAAGTACTCAAGTGATAGTGATGCTAGTTTTTCAGACAATGATAGAGATGAAGTCCTATTTATGATTGAAGAAAAAGAACCAGTTAAGAAAACTCCAATAATTCTCAAGTGTTTTAGATGTGGTAACTTTGGACATCTTGAAGATGATTGTACAAGGGATGGTTATAGTTTTAGTGATGATGAGTATGAGAATGCACTTGAAGGACTAGATGAAAATCTTCTAATGGCATTAGAAGAAGAAGTAAGTGATCCTATAGAAGACAAGCCAAAAGAGAGTAAAGATGTGGACAAAGGTAAACAAATAGAGGATTATTCAGAAGAGAATGGTTATGATCTCAAGGGAGAACTTATCTATGCCCTTGACACGGTAAAGAAGGTAAGAAAGCAACACTCTAAACTTGAAATTCAGTTTCAAGAATGTGATGAAGAAAGAAGATTGCTTATAGAGGATTTAGAAAAATCAAAGGCTAAGGCAAAGAGGTTCAAAGATAAGTTAGAAGCAAAGATCTTGGAATGTGAGAAGTTAGCACAAGAAGTGGCACTACTAAAAGAATATTTAGAGGACTCCAAGATCAATATGAAAGGATTTAAAAATAGCTCAAAGAACTTGGATAAGTTCATCAAGATACAAAAGCCTACATCAAGCAAAATAGGTCTTGGATTTGAACAGGATCAAAAGAAATGGGAAGGAGAGTCAACTTCAAGTTTTGGAGGAGAAGAAACTTCAGATGAAGATACTTCAGAAGAAGACAGTGTAAAAGATAGTGAGACATCTAAGGATGAGTTGGACAATAGAGAGTTCAACAAAGATAGGAACAATGCACAAAGAAGATACAGATGGAACAACAATCAGGCAGAGAGACTAAGAGACCAATGAGGTCAAGACAAGGAAACTTCAATGGAAGATGTTTTTCATGTCACAGGTTTGGGCACATGGCTTCACAATGTAGGACACATGAAAGATATGAATATGGGAACAAATAACCTTTTCCATGGGTATTGCTACTCATGTAATCAGTTTGGTCACAAGGCAATGAATTGCAGGGTTCATGATAGAAGAGGATATGGCTTCACTAGGAGAAATCCTAAGACATTTGCACCTCCAAGGAATAATAACATTAAGTGTTATAAGTGCAATAATAATGGCCACACAACAAAGTGGTGTAGAGCAGATATTCTAAAAATAAGTATAGGAATAGGAACATGAACATGAATATGAAGAATAGAACAGGAACAGGAACTAGAATAGGAACATGGATATGAACAAGAATAGGAACATGGATGTGAACAAGGAACTAGGAATAGGAATGATGACATGGATAGGAACATGGACACGGATAGAAATAGTCAGAGGAATCAAAAAATTTAGATAAGAAGAGAAGAGGATAAAGGTAAAGAATAGTGCTTTCTGGGAGTAGAAATACTCCCACCCCAAGAGAGGTGGGAAGGGGCTAAGCCAAGAGGCTTATTCTTAGCCCCGAGCCCCAAAGGTGACCCTTTGCCATTGATGTCAAAGGGGGAGAGATTTGAGTAATGGGGAGAGATTCGATATTTGAAGAGAGCATTGAGCCAAGGGGAGCAGTGTCCCAGGGGGAGCAGAATAAAAGAAAGGTCAAGTTTTTGGTAAAAAGAATTTGGGTTGCCATCAATGACAAAGGGGGAGATTGTTGGACATTTTGAGTCCCTAAGTCAAAGTTGTCATTGATGTCACCGGATGAAGTCATCATTAATGTCAAGGATTTCGGCAAGAAATAAAGTCGTCAAAGTTGTCACTAATATCCAGGAAGAAGCTTCAACAGTGCAGAAGTTAAAGGCAAAAGGGCTCCATAATATTTTAATATTATATGAGAGCATAAGTTAAAAGGGTTTTCAAATTTAACCCAAGGAAGGCCTTAAAAGCCAAAGGTTATAATTATAATTTATAAAATTTAAATTCCTTGGAATTTAAATCATTTATAAATTATAAAGGTTAAATGGGCTGACATCATCAAAATTAAAGCACCATTTATAAAGTTGTTTTAACGTCGACGTCATCAAAGAATTTGGAGCACCGACGTTCGAAGACTATGGAGGCATCATGTATAAAAGGGTGGCCAAAGGACTTTACAAATTATCCCTCATCGATTTGATTAATGCGACCAAGGAAAACTTTATTGTGTGATTCGTTGTTTCGGTTGAGGAAGAAGACAAAAGGTTTTTGTCTTATGCGCAAGGTTTAAAATGAAGAGGATTCATTGCTTAAGGCATGTTGGACGTGGTGGTCCATTGGCAGTGCACGTTCTATGAAGGCGTTAGTGGAAGAACTAACCCACGTTCGAATCTCATGGAGTGGTAGCGCCAAAGGGAAGGTTTTTGATTTGCGTTCTTTCGTTCGGGTGCCAGGAGAGGAATAAATTGTGCTAAGAGCTTTTAAGCTCTTAACGTGCATTGAGCGCACGTGGTTGTGGAGCCCATGGCTAGGGCATTCATGGAGGTAGAGGTTAAGGGTTCAAAACCCGTGGAGGCCAAGGTAATTTTTTAAATAAATTTTTATTGCCTAAGGTTTGATTAAAGATTGTATTAGGAGTTATAAGGGAGTTTAAAAGGTTTTTTATTTGGCAATAAATTAGTGATAAGGAGACATAAGGGGTGAAAGAAAATTGTTTATGTGTTGATTTGTGATCTATAAAAAGAGAAATATATTCTTTTAAATTGGAGTAATAAGGTGATAAATTAGTTTGAATTGAAGATCTATAAAGTGTTTCCTAAAGGCTTATTTTGGGTGTTATATTTAATGTTGAGATTGTGGAGATTATAAGGTGTATATAAGACTTGTTATCTTTGTATAAAAATAATTATTGTGCAAGTATTTACAAGGGGTTTTAAAGTGAAGATTTTTCTACCTAACCATTGAAGTTGTCAAGGAAAATTGAGTGTGATTGAAACAGGTTTTGAGATCTATTCTTTACCACCAAGCAAAAAGGTATGGGCAAAATTCTTCCTTGGTTGAGTTGATTGAGTGGCTTTCTAGAAAGTAAATTTTGGAGTGAAAAGGACTTGATTAGGGTTTCCTTTTCGAGAGTGTTTGAGTTAATGCTTCAAGGTTTTCTGGAATAAAGAGTTGTTGTTAAAACCTTGTTTGATAAGCATTGTTGTTGAAGCCATTAGTTGTGTGAAGAATTTGAGTTAGAGTTTTGAAAAGAACATGAGTATCATTGTTATGTGAAGATTGTTTTATGAGCATTGTTGTTGAAGTGAGTTGTTGTGCAAAGAACTTGAACTAGGGTTTGAAAAGAACATGAGTATCATTGTTATGTGATATTTATTGTTGAGCATTGTTGGAAATATTTTGAGTTGGTGGTTATATGCTTGGACTAGGGTTTGTGAGAAAGGGTTGTTTCTTGAAGTGATTGGTTGAGTAGAGTTGGTTGAGCCTAGTCAAGTGGTTGTGTGGAGTGATTGTTCAAGTTCCTTAAAATAAACTATCCTATATTCTGATTTGAGTTGAGAAAGTGTTTGAGCATTGAGTTGAGAACATATTGGGTCTCTAACAATTCTCTTTATGCTTCTATGAGATTGGTTAAGTTTTGTGTGGACTTGTTGAGTAGATTTGGATAAGTTCTAAGTGAGCTTGTTGAGAATTTGGACAAGTTCTGAGTGGGCTTGTTGAGCATATTTGGACAAGTTTTGTGTGGACTTGTTGAGAGATTTGGAGAAGTTCTGAGTGAGCTTGTTGAGCATATTTGGACAAGTTTTGAGTGAGACTTGTTGAGTAGATTTGGACAAGTTCTGAGTGGACTTGTTGAGCATATTTGAGCAAGTTCTGAGTGGACTTGTTGAGTATATTTGAGCAAGTTATGAGTGGACTTGTTGAGCATATTTGAGCAAGTTTTGAGTGGAATTGTTGAGCATATTTGAGTAAGTTTTGAGTGGACTTATTGAGCAGATTTGAGCAAGTTCTGAGTGGACTTGTTGAGCATATTTGAGCAAGTTCTGAGTGGACTTGTTGAGCATATTTGAGCAAGTTTTGAGTGGACTTGTTGAGCAGATTTGAGCAAGTTCTGAGTGGACTTGTTGAGCAGATTTGTGCTAGACCGAATGGACTGTGTTTAGTGTAGATTTGAGATAGAGATTTGGAGGTGATAGAGTAGAGAGGATAGTAGTCTCTAGTGGATAGAGATCCATCAGCCAGGGTAGTGAGGATAGGTCTTCTGAGTGGGGACAAGAGTCTTCGAGTGGAGAGAGATCCACAAGCCGAGTGTAGTGGAGGTAGTAGTCTTCTAGAGGATCACCAGCCAGAGCAGAGGAGAAGGAGTTCTCCTATGGATAGAGATCCACGAACTTGATTTAGGGGATTGGTATCTCCTTTGGATAGAGGTCCATAAACATTGTAATAGGGAAGGATTCCCAAGAGATTGATTGAGAAAATTTTAGTGAAATATTTTCTCCGTGGAGTAGCCCACATTGGGTGAACCACGTAAATTGTGGTGTCTCTATTGTGTATGGTGTTTTGTGCATTGCTTTGATTACTGTTGTTGATATTGCTATCTATACATTGCATAATATTGATTGGGAAAGAAAAGTAAAAAGTGGTCTTATACTGTTCACCCCCCCTCTCAGTATAAGCTTGTGTTCTTCAAGTAATATGGTCCAAACATGAATAGAACAAATGCCTATTAAAATTTTTTCTTCTAATTGATTGATGATTACATGATGACACTTGTCAAACCATTTGAGCTGAGTGATATGGATTATTCAAATGTATCATTCAGTATGTGGTCAGGTCTGATATACATGAATGAAAGTGATATATCTGATATTGTGCATGGCTCTCATGACTTAACAAATATTTTATTGGAATTTGAATTATTATTATCATAAGATAATCTTTAGCAAAACATTTTGTAGACATATGTGATATCCATGATTTGGATGTTTGATTGTTTGGTTGTTTGCAAAGTGGATTTTGGATATGAATACCCTCTCAAATGAGGAATCAACAATGAGGTGAATGGAATGTGGTGATATGATGATGAGGCGATTGATAGAGGAAATTAATGGCATAAGGTAGGGAAAATTTGGCATACGAAAAGAGGAAAGAAGAAGAAAGGTGCTAGAGTGAAACAAATGTGAATATGATGGTTGGAGCTATGATTCATAGGGTGACCTATATATTGGACCTAAATTCATAGGGTGACCTATGAATTGGACCTAAATTTGCAGGGTGACCTATGAATTGAATTGTTTGACCCATGTGCAATTTTTTAGCAGTTTGGAGGACCAAACAATGTTACAATTTGACAAATTGTATACCATTGGAAAGCTCTTTTTGAGTTTGATCCAATGGTGAAATTTTTGGAGAATTTGGAGATGATTAGGTAGTTGAAAATGTAGGCCAAATATGATTATGAATGCACAATTTCAAGCCTCGTGAAGGGTGTGCATTATGATTTTGTGTTGTGCTTACATACAATGTGTGTGATTTTGTGTGTATGTCATGTGTACATGTAGTGAAATGTGTTTGATATGAATGATGTGTGCTAGGTATGATGAACCTAAATAAACATGAGTATGTATGAATTATGATGTGTAGAGGTTATATGTAATAGCCTATGTATATGTGGGATATAAGAATATAGAAAAATGGAGGGCACTCCACCTTGCATGGATACCATATTATTTATCATGGGTAGTCAGAAACAAAGGAATTACACTAACCAATGACTAGAACATGAAATAAGAAAAACATGGGATTTACAAACTGACTAAGGTGTACAAGATGCACATGAAAAAATGTAACAAATCATGAGCTGATGTAGCGAATGGTAAATGCAAGTGTGATTGAGAAGATGTATGTGACAAACAGAGTCAGCAATAATACTGCACGGTCCTAATTCTCAAGCACAGTGAATGTTTAAAAGAGTTTCTGAGAGCTCAAATGATATAGTATGAAGAATCAAACTAATCTAATGGCCAAGAAATATCATGAAGATATCTTAACTATCATAACTAAGGTTGAATTGTTCATGGACCTGTGTGTGTACATGATGTTCATTTATCCATTTTGAGGGAGGTTGGACTAATCTATTATAAACTTAGCAAAATTAGCTAACTCATCCACAAGCACATAGTGATATGTACAAGAGAAGGTCGCTAATGTGATAGATGTGTCACCACTTGTAAGACTATTCCATTGGCATGCAGGCTCTTGGAGCTTATTGCTAGCGATGGAAATTGTCTCGTGATGTTATGTTAAACCGAAGAACCAAAGAGATTCAAGCATAGTGGTAGTACTATTGGAGGCTTTTCCTTTTGTTCTTTGCCCCTCTTCCTTTTGATTTTATTTTTTTTGTGATGCTCTTTTCTTCTATTTTTTGTTTATTTTTTTTTGGGCATTGGCTTTTATTTTTTACCTATTTTTTATTTTTGCTTATGCTTCTCTCTTTGTTTATCCCCAAGTCATATTTTCATCATGCAAATTATAGGGTGAGTAGGATAAACCATTCGCTACATGCAGAGGCTTATGCAAGGTTTTGTCCTTCCTAGACTCAAAAATTATTTAAGATGTAGTGTGAGTGCTTCATGAACGAACTTGATTAGCTAGAGAAAGTCTTGAAATCCTATATATTTTGATGATTTTTAATAGAGGTTGATTAAACTAACCATGAATGGTTGAGCAACAAAAATACTTCTTGTAAACATGTAGCTAATAATAGAGTTGATGTCATTATGTATATGAGCAATGTAATGCTTATGTACAAGGAAAATAAAGAACATGACTAGGGGTGACATCAACATGATGTGATAAAATACCCAAAAATATATAGGAGGATGTGACTAATGTGTTTTGAAAATGCAAAGTGAGTAATACAGACAAATGCAAGAAGGTGTACCCAAAATATGGGTTTTCATGTACAAAACATATTCCAAAAGGTGTGGATGGATGCATGAAATAGTCAAACTAGATGCCAATATTTTGTGGCCATCAACATGATTGACGGATGTAGATAATTATGATGGAGGAGGAAAATTAAATGTAAGATAAATTACCAATGGATAGTTGATGAGGCCTAGAAATACCTCAATCATAACATGTTTTGAACACTGAAATTGCCTACAAACTCTTATGTTTAATCTAATATGCTAGTTAAGTTAATTCAATATGTTGTGTATTAACTATTTGCATGATAAATGTATCTGAAATACTATATTATAATTTTTATAGCTTTTTGCATAAGTTTTATGTTGTTTTGTTATGACTTGCTAAATGAGATATGCTTAGGTTGATAGCAACATTTCACTAATCATGTTTTGATATGTCTCAAGCATTTATTTTACCTAAATCTGGCAATAGTGTAAGTAAACTGTTACTGTGCAACAAAAATTGGCTTTTCCCATGTAAATTCCAGCCAGCTACCAATGAATGGCAAGGCATGGAATTCACATATGGAAAGAGATGAAGACCATTGGAATCTGATCCTAAGAAATAACCCACATGAGAAATGTAGAGGAAATCATTTAAAGAGCCCACATTTGTTCATTCTAAAGTCTCTTCGGAATGAATAGATATATTCAAAATGAGAAAACATAGTGTCTTCAAAATGGGCGGATCTTAAAAATGAGAATTGCAGTATCTTTGGAATGAGTGGATCTTCGAAATGAGAATTGCAGTATCTTCGAAATGAGCCACTTATCTTTGAAATGAAAATAGAATGTGCTTTTTGACTTGTTGACAAAATTTTGATGCTGGAAAAATGGAAATAAATATTGAAAATGGTAAAGGAAAATATCTCAGATCTGACTTTACCGTCCTTGCTGACCAAAGCCACCATTTATGGAAAGATCAAGTTTGTATTCTTCTAGGATAAAACCAGGAATTGTTGTAGCATAATAGGATTAGATCTTTTAAGATATTCTCAATTGTCAGTAGATCTTAGGACACCTATAAACATGACTCCCATTCAGGTTGAGCTAGGTAGAAGATAGAGAAAGTAGAGAGTAGAGAAATATAGGAAAAAATAGACAATAATCAGAAAAGTGACTGTTACAGTCTTGTAACAGGTTTTCAGCAGAATTATTGTAATCATGTTCTTGAATCAATAAAGTGTACTATTTTTATTTCATATTGCTTGTAAATGAGTGTGAGTAAGATCTAGAGAGAGAGACTCATACCTTCTTCTGGACAAGGAGGCTGGCCACTTCCAGACCTAGGAGGAGGACTAACAACAGGTTTTTATTCTAATTTTGCTATAGCATAATGAGTTGTAGAACTTGTCATTTCATTCCTTTGTAAACAACTAATGATATTTGCAATATTAGCTTATTTTATGTTTTGTTATTAATGATTTGGTTGTAATATCCACTTTCAGCAAAACTTTCAATTTATTGCAGACTATCATTTCTAGAATTTACTATTTTTTGTAATTTCTTGCATTTTGTTTTGCTGTCAACCCCTGCACAAAATATTGACAACCTTCTATTACAGATACTTGACAAGGTTTCATTTCTATGCTATAAGTAGGTTTCCATTGCTGCAAAAGTAAATAGATTTCCTTTTTGCAATTACAATCAGACTTTCAATTCTGTAATTGTTATTTTTGCAACATAATTAGGTCTCATTCTGTAATTGTAATTAGGATTTCATTTTTGTAGTTAATGATTAGTTTCCATTTTTGCAACTTATATTAAGGTTTAATTCATGCAATTTAGATATAGGAATGTCCTAAATCCCCCACACAATTGGTTTCACCAATAAGACCTGTTGCTCTTGATTGACCTAAGTTATAACCCTGTTCACCCCTTCTTTCGTAGATAGCCTTGTACACTGCCCTAGATTGACAAATTCATTGAGAATTAATGATGTGTATAACGACTATGCATCATTTTGGTGTCGTTTCTAGGGAATTATGTTTCTAGAAGGTGATAATAGTCCAATAGTTGTTAATTAGACTGAGTTGTGAAGATTCAGGATAAAATTTGAATAGAACAACTAGTTAAAGTAACAACTATTGACCTATAATTTATGTCATTTAAGAGTAAACATGAATGAGTAAGTCTAGGGATGAAAAAGGTATAATTATCCAAAATGATCCCTAGATTTTTCCATTAAGGAGATATTCACGCCTAAGGGGTGAATCACCTGTGTTTGAATGACCAGAAATATTGAAAGAAAAATCATCAGTCTCACCATCATTAGAACATTATGAGAAAGAAAAATCACCAGTCTCATCATCATTAGAACATCCTAAGAAAGAAGAATCATTAGACTCATTATCAACAGAGGGTCTTGGACCTCTTGAGAGAGAAATTTGGATAGGTTTAACTAAGGAAACTATGGCAGAAGGAGGAAATCTAGATAGAGATGGCCAACATGGCTATGTCCATAATGAAGGAGATGATCAAGATATGCCCCAACCTTCTAGAACATTTGAATATCCTATTCATTTGAATCCAACACAAAAATCTCCCATGAAAACCATTTCACCTTCAGTACTCCCAACCTTTCGAGGTGTTGTATCTGAAGATCCTGATCAGTTTTTGTTTGAATTACCTATGACTATGTAAATGACAATCAGAAACTTAAGGTTTTTCCCTCAACACTCAAGGACTCAGCATTACGCTGTTTCATGAGCTTAGAGCCAAATTCCATCCGAACTTGGGATCAAATGGAAACTGTGTTTTTAGACAAATATCAGGAGTATTGTCGTGTAAGGAATAGGAAAGATGAGTTATTCAAGATTAAACAGGAAGATGATGAAATATTAGAAGACTATCTTGATAGTTTCTCCTTTGTTCAAAGGATATGTGGACTTGTAGAACCAGAGTTATGAAAAACCATATTTTTGAGAGGATTACAAGATGAATCCAGAGACGTATGGTATTTGATGGGAAAATGGGATGTAAATACTCTCAGTAATGAAGAAATTGTGGATATATGTAGGAATTACTCTCGCAATAAGCAGGGAAGAAGAAAAAAAAGTACAAATGGCACTGATGTGAGGGAATTAATAGAGGAACTTGCAAATTTTAAAACTGATATTCTAATGCAATTAAACACAACTTTGGGGGAAATATCTACAAAAGCAAAAACCACAGAACCTTTGGCAATTTATTGCCCAAGATGTAGAAATAAACATGCTTTGCAAGAATGTCCTTTGAATAAGACATCTATCTCAGCAATTTGTAGTATTTGTTCAAAGAAGCATTCAACTGATAAATGCAACCTGCTACCACAACTCAAAACTATGTTAGAAAATCAAACTGAGGAACTCAACTATGTTGGACAAAAACAAGGAGGAAATTTCTCTCAAAACCAAAATCCCCCTTATTTTCCTACAAATTGGGGGCATAATCCCTGGACTATGCCTTTGGGACAATCATAACCACCCCAATGTCCTTGGAATTATCCTTAATGGACAAATTCCCAAGAATGGCCACAAACAAATTGGAGTAATTCAGCCTGGAATCAGAATCAGAATAACCCATCATGGAATCAAAACAACCTAGCCTGGAATCAGAATCAGAATAACCCATCATGGAATCAAAACAACCCATCCTAGAATTATAATCAGACTAATCCACATTGGATGCAAAATCAACCACAGTGGAGTCAACAATACCAGTCATATCCAAGGTAGCAAACAAATCAAGGTCAAAATCAGCATTTGCTGCCTGCACCTAATCAAAATTTTCAAGAAAAATAGAACCAACCATAGCAAACATAATAGGTGAAACAACCTCAACTTCCAGATCAATCAGTCACTAATCCAAATAGCATGAGATAGGCATCCCCTGTCTATGTGGCTGAAGCTGAAGAAAATGTTGAAATAAATGTTATTGATTGTAGTAACATCCAACTTCATTCAGGAAAAGTTATACCTGAACCTGCTCCAATTAAAATCAAGGAAAATATAGAGCAAGAACCTTTGGAACTAGTTAAACCAACAATATATAAAGAAGAAGAAGAAAAAGAACCACAGGCACAATAATTACCTTCATCAAAGATAATTCCATATCCTGAAATATTCAATACCACAACAAAAAATTTTGAGTCAGACCTGGTCAAGGAACTTAAAAAGTTAACTATATCATTGCCCTTATTGCAAGCCATTAAGGATATACCAGTGATTAAAAGTATTGTCTAATATTTGTGCATTAGAAGAGTAGGAAGAAAAAAGAAAGCATTTCCCAAGACTGTTCAGGTTGAAGGAAAGATAGCTGATCTCTTGTCTGGAAAACTAGTACCTCCAAAGTATAGTGACCCAGGAAGTCCAGTTATCACAGTTGCCATAGTTTCAGTACCAATATCAAATGTATTATTAGATCTAGGAGCTACAATAAATGTCATGACCAAGGATATAATGAAACAATTACAGCTCAAACATCTCAGCCCCACATTTATAGTTTTAGAAATCGCTAATAGGTCAGTTGCAAAACCTGAAGGTATCATTGAATATGTTCCTATAGAAGTTTCTTATTGGTAATTCCCTGTAGATTTTTTGGTTTTACAACAAAGAAATTCAACACATGGATATCCCATCATTTTGGGAAGACCTTGGCTTGCAACTACAACAGCCTTCATAGACTACAGATCTAGAAAAATGACTATTTCAAATGGTATTGATCTAAAATAGATCTCTCTGTATCCTCCTACAAAACCCTCCAGTAATTTTTTAGGTTAGTTATGGTTACCTGATTCAGATGAAGAATCAAAGGAGGTTATTTCCACACTTACCACCTTGGTAGTAAGGGAACACATAGAAGACCTCCATGACATAGAAAATTTAGAAAATGAAACTATCCTAATGAATGTTCTGCATGAACAAGGGTTAGAAGAGGAAGCAGTAAATATCCATCAGTTGTTAAGGAATGAGGAAAAAAAAAATTCTAAAGGTGAACCATCTGTACTATCATAGGAAAACTCTGTTTCACTACCACATGGGTGGCACCATCACCTGATTTTTCCTTCTCACTATTCCATACAAGATATGCTTCCATCAGGAAGTAATGAAACATAAACTTCTTATTTCCTCCCATCTCAGCAGTGTCCTCTTAACTCCCTAATCACCAGGTATGAAGAAGTGAGTTCAGTCCTTCCAAATACAAAACAAATAGAAGTCCAGCCAGGCAAATTACTGAACATTAACAGTTGGCTTACTAGGGAAGAGGAAGAAAAATTGATAGCTGTCTTGCAGAAGCATGTTTATGCTTTTTCTTGGGACTATAAATATATGTCAGGAGTTCACCCAGATATATGCACCCATAGAATTTATACAGAAGAAGTGAAGCCAGTAAGACAACCCAAGAGAAGACTGAATCCTACCCTAAGATATATTGTAAAGGAAAAAATTAAAAAACTTTTGGAGGTAGGATTCATTTAACCAATTTTTGATAGCCAGTGGGTCTCTCCATTGGTTATAGTTCCTAATAAAAATGGAAAAATGAGAGTATGTGTAGACTATAGAGAGCTGAATAAAGTGACATACAGAGACCATTTTCCATTACCTTTCATAGATCAGGTGTTAGATACCCTTGCTGGAAATAAATACTTTTATTTTCTTAATGGATTTAGTGGATATAATCAAATTCAGGTTGCACCTGAATATCAAGAGAAAACAACCTTTACCTGTCCATGGGGAACATTTGCCTATACGGTTTTACCTTTTGGTTTGTGTAATGCCCCAGCAACATTTCAGCGAGCAGTTTTAGCAATTTTTTTTTATATGACTACCAAAATTGTTGAGATATACATGGATGATTTCACAGTATGCGGACAAAATTTTGACTTTACATTAGAAAAACTTGACAAAGTTTTAGCTCGTTGTGAAACATACCAGTTATCCTTGAATCCAGAAAAATGTTTTATGATGATGAAGGAATAGTTCTTGGTCATCACATCTCTCCTCAAGGAATCTAGGTTGATCCAAAGAAGGTGGAAATTATCAAGAATCTTCTTCCTCCTAAAACTCAAACTAATTTCAAAAGCATCCTAGGACACATTGGTTTTTACCATAGGTTTATTCCAAACTATAGCACAATAACCAATCCCATGTTTGCCCTATTGACTAAAGATTCTAAATTTTCTTGGACTGCAATGTGTCAGGAATCATTTGAAGCTCTGAAAGAAAAATTAGTAACTCCACCTGTGTTAAGAGGACCTAATTGGACATTGCCATTTCACATATAGATTGATGCTTCCAATACAACAATTGGAGCAGCATTGGGACAAATTGACAATGGTGAACACTATGCAATCTACTACATTAGCAATAATTTGATAGGAGCTAAGAAAAATTATACCACAACTGAGAAAGAATTCTTGACAGTAATTTATGCCATTAACAAATTCAAGCATTACATCACAGGTTATCAAATATTTATTCACACAGATCACACAACCATTAATTATTTTATGAATAAGCCTATGGTAAGTGCAATAATTATTCATTGGTTACTGATGCTGCAAGAATTTTATATCACTATAATCAACAAACCAGGAAAAGCTAATGTTGTAGCAGACTTCTTGTCTAGATTACATAACACAGATGAAGGGGAATTAGTTGAAAACACCTTTCCTGATGAAAAATTATTTTCTATATCAGTCCAATCACCTTGGTTTGCAGATATAGCCAATTACTTGGTCACAGGGAAAGTTCCTCCACATTTTACTTTAAAATAGAAAAAACAATTGATCAAACAGAGTTCTTCTTTTGAATGGATTAAGGGTATACTTTTTAAGTGCAGTCCTGACCATGTGTTACGTAGGTGCATCCGAAAGGATTAGGTGTATGATATCCTTAGGGCTTGTCATGATGAACCCTCAGGTGGACATTACTCTGTAAAAAGCACAATTAGGAAAATCTTAGGGACAGGATATTATTGGCCATCTCTTCACAAGGATGTGAAAAAGTACATCAGGCATTATGATGCATGCCAAAGAATGGGGAAACCCACTCATACAAATGAAATGCCACTGCAACCTCAATTGGTTTTTAGAGCCATTTGAGAGGTGGGGGCTTGATTTTGTAGGACCTATTAATCCATCTTCTCAAGGAAAGGTGCATATTTTAGTATGCACTGATTACTTGACAAAGTGGGTAGAGGTGCATGCTTTCAAACATGCTCATGAAGAGAAGGTCGTTGATTTCTTGTATAATCAAATTTTTTAGAGATTTGGAGCTCCCGGGTCTATCACCATAGACCAAGGACCCCAATTTACATCTAAAGTCATTGAGGCATTTACAGAATTATATGAAATCAAACATAGAAAATCATCACCTTATCACCCACAAGAAAATCGTCAGGTTGAGGTAACAAACAGGGAACTAGAACGAATCTTAACAAAAATAGTAGCTTTTCATAGGAGAAAATTGCTAGATAAATTACCTGAAGCAGTGTGGGCTTACAATACTACTTGGAAATCCACTACTGGATTCACACCTTATGAACTAGTCTTTGGTAAAAATCCCCTATTACCTATTGAATTTGAGCTACTAACACTACGCACAACATTGGAAATTGGAATTGAATTGTCACAAGCACATACAGACAGGATTTTGCCATTGAATGCATTGGATGAACTTAGGTTGGATGCTCTACACCAAACTGAAGTAATTCAAGAGCAGAGGAAATTATGGCATGACAATCACATTCAGTAGAGGAAACTTCAATAAGGATATTGGGCTTTACTATTTGATTCTCGCTATGAGGACTTCTCTGGAAAGCTGAGAACTAGATGGCTTGGACCTTACTGGATTGAAGAGGTATTTGACAATGGAGCAGCTCGTTTATCTCCTATTGATGGGTCACAAAGAAATTTGGTATTGAATGGACATCGCCTCAGGGTGTACCATACACCTCTGACTAAAGAAGAATTCTTGTAGTAGCTTGACAGTTTCCATACACAACAGGTGGACGAAATTTTCTCTTCCACTTCAAAACAATCAACATGATCATGGATTTCAAGAAAAAAAATAGAAAAATACAAAAAAAAAAATCAGAAAAAGCAGAAAACAAAAATATGAATAAAATCTAATTATGAATTCCTTCATGGGCATGATTTTAGGGAAATCATGAATTCCTTCATGGGCATAGTCAAAATCAAGAAAAAAAAAAAGGAGAGAAAATAAAATAAAATAAAAAAACAAGAAAAAAAAATGAATAACTCAGCAGTGAAAACCTTTTCTAAGGCACTACTGGGTTGGTATGCATGAAAACCAATTTTTTGGCATGCATAACCTTGAAAATTTTTGAACCATCATTGTACAAATTCACCAACTGCACTTGTTTTGAAATATTGCAAAAAATCTCGATGAGAACATCAATAGAAGCAGTCATCTTTCAAAAACTTGCATTAACTTGTTTTAATCAGGTATATATTTCTTACATTTCTTCATTGTAAATGATTGGTATATAGTATATAACAATTAACCATTAGCATAAAAGATATACATAAGATTTGGCATACTTAAAACATGTTTTGAGAATGAGAATATTGATTTCTACCTAATATTCAGAACAAGAACGCCAAAAATAGTGCCTGCTATCTTCTTTAGATTAATCACTGTATTGTCTTCAGATTGAAATTGTCTTCGGAATGATAGTAGAATGAATATTGAACTTTGTCTTTGGAATGACGATTTGCCTTCACAATGAAGCATCATCTTTGGAATGAAGCTTTGTCTTCGGAATGAAGCAGGATTTGTCTTCGAAATGCAGCAGGATTTGTCTTCGGAATGAAGTTATGTCTTCGGAATGACGATTTACCTTCACAATGCAGTCTGATCTTCGAAAGAGGATTTATCTTCGGAAAGAGGATTTGTCTTCGAAATGAGGATTTATATTTGGAATGAAGATTTGACTTCACAAATAAGCATGGTCTTTGGAATGAAGACTTGTCTTTGAAATGAAATCATAATCTTCAGAATGAGGTTTTGCTTTTGCAATAGATCATAATCTTTGAAAAGAGCATTCAATATAACATCTCCACGTGGCATCCAATGAAGAAAATAAATACGATCAAATAAAAATTCTTTTGGCTGCATACAATAAATGAACACGTGTCAATTAGGATGTGGTTTGTTTTTGCACCCATTTAGAAAATACCAGAATCACGGGAGACGTGACCAACAGTATGCCACCATTTGTTTTGATGCTAATAAATATGCACATGAAAGTCTGTAGGAAAAATAGAAAAACTAAAAATGAGGAAGGTGGATCTGATGGTAAGGACATCTGTGCAACCATTGATGGACATGTGTTCGAAGCAAAAATAGAAACCCATGCCACCCTTATTTCTGAAGATATATTTGCTAGCACAAAATGATTACGAGGTACAGTGCTTAAATTATGGTTCATTCCAAAGAACAAAAATAGGGCAATTGAAAACTTGGAACCAAACCCTGTAAATTTGTAAACACCGAAAACCAGAGATCCAGCAAAGGAATAGCAATAGAAGTGAGCAGTTTGTAATGTACCAAGACAAAAAAATGGGGCGAAAAATGAAAATGGAACCAGCGAATACCACCCACATCCGGTAAAATCCAGAAGTGCTGCAGATTTTTGAAGATGGATAGCTTATGCCATTTTTGGATAAGTTTAATGGGTCCTCTGAATATTTGGCCAGCATGTTCACCCACACATTCAGAAACAACCGGGTACACGTTAACGACATGACCATTGAGGTAACCCCTGAAGTTTTGAGTCAAATTACTGAGTTGCCATTAGAAGGTCTTTCAATTTCTAGGTCTGGCAAAAACACATTGGTAAATATAGTTAATCAATTTTTGGAAGAAAACGATAAGGAGCCAAGAGCCAAAATATTTAACACACAATAACACATGCAAGGGGGTAAAAAGGGCCAGCCTGCAGGAACCTTGGGATGAAGTGGCCACATGGGTAATTAAATTTTTAACCTGTGAAGGGTAGTATGTACTATTGTCAAGGCATCATATAAAAATTTTAAACCATCTCATACATGGTAGGCAACAGCCAGACGTTAAGGTAAATCTTCCCCTGTATCTGCACCAGGAATTGAAAAACATAGCAAAAATATATCAGGAAGGAAAAGGGAGCCTTCGCCACCATGGTCTCATCAAACTAATTTTCCAGCACCATTTTAGAGGAAACCCTAGGAACTTTGATAGGTTTTACTCTACCCTAAATGATGTAATTTTTGGATATGAGGATAAGGAGGAAGAAATAGATGTTGTTGATGCTATTGCAGAAGAAGAAATAGTTGCTATAGAGGCTGTTGCAGAAGAAGAAATAGAAATAGTTGTAGAAGATATTGCAAAAATAGAAACTATTGCAGAGGCTATTGTAGAGGTAGAAACACACCCAGTAGCAGCAATAGAACACCTTGCTCTAGAACCTTCAACTTTGCGAGCCAAGAAGCAAAAGAAAAGAGGATCTGAAATTGGCAGCAGAACAGAAAAATAGAAGAAGGTCCATTTTTCTGAAGTTCTAACTGATTTATCAGAACAGGGAAGAGAAGCACCTAGCCCAATAGGGGAAGAAACAACAAAGGAAACAAAAGCATCTGAAACTGTCCCCACAACCCCTGATGTCACCAAAAAACAAAGAAAAAAGAATAAGTTTACATCTAGAACTAGGAGGTCTACAAGAATCCACTTGAGGGAAATGGCAGAACAGGTCATAGAAGAAGAAGGTGGAAAAAGTAGTCCAGATGTCACAGAAATACAACCAGCCCCTAAAAAATTTCTAGAATTACCTGAAAAGATAATTGAGGAAGAGGTTCGACAGGATAGCTTGGAGGTGGCTACAGTTCAACAGGGCACAAAAATTGTAGATGCAATTATAGACAATTTCATAGAGCCTCCTGAACAAGAGTAGACAGATGTTACAGAGGAAGAGACAGCTGTTGAGCAGCCTACTGTAGTTGAATTTTCTACATCAGATTTTGAAGCAAAAATAGAGAAGGAAGACATCACAAAGTAGCTAAGAGTAGCAAGGAGTGTTGTCAAAACACAAACCAGATGGATTGAATAGAGAGAAAACATCATTGAGATGTAGGAAAGGAAAATTGTAGAGTTACAACAGGAAGTGGCAAAATTGAGAGAAAGGTTGTCACAGTCTGAAAAATAGCCAACTATATCCATTGATGAGGACAATTTGGCTCAATTGCGTGTGAATTTATCTAGGGCAAATGACTCTGTTGAGGCAGACATAGGTGCTCATTTTGAAGAAGCACCCTTTCATTCTAAAGATGTGCCTTCTCATTCAGAAGCACCCTTTCATTTTGAAGATGCTTTAGAATTGGCAAAAAGCATAGCAAAAAATATTGGAGATGAGTCACCAGCACAGGAACAGTCCAAGTAGCAGCATGAAACTAATCAAGTAAGTACTTCTATTGATGTCCCTATATTTCAAACTATTACACCATCAGTAGAAGTAGAAGATAAGGGGGTGCAAGTGGAATTACTATCTGATGACAACCCAATAGAAATAGCAAAAAAGGGAGTACAGGTAGAATTATTGACAGATGATCAACCACTAAAAGTGGCAAAAAAAGGGGTTCAGATAGATCTGCTACCTAGAATTCCACCTATAGTTAGACCACCTAATACTGTGTCCTTAGAAAAATACAATGCAAACATAGCTAGTTGGGTGATTAGATATGAGAAGCTTGCCACTAAGACTAAAAAATTCAAATTGGAAGGAAAACAGCTAGAGGCCAAGGACACAGAGATTTAGGCATTGAAAGAAAAAGTGTCTGATTTATGTCAAATTGCTGAATTTTTAGTCCAATTCAGACGTCCAGCCAGATTTTACAGTCTTATTCTGAAGGAGAAATACCTTATATGGCAGGTCATGAGTATTAGCTCAGGTCTTCCATATAAATTGGACACCACTGCAGATTTCTTGGAAGCATATTTTGACAGCCCTATTAAGCAGAAAAATCTCCTGTGTGAACTATTTTTACACAGCTTCTTCATTCTAGAAGAAGTAGAATTTCATCCTAAAATCTACATTGGAGATGTTCAATTGAGTTCATTCATGTCCACCTTACAGAATTAGTTTTATTGGGACCAGGAGAAAAGACAAAATAAAGATATTGAAACAAGAGTTGAATTGTTAGTCAGAGTAATTCAGCCAAATCACCCAATTATCACAAGACAACACTTCACCATGATGAACATGGATGATGTGAAGAGAATGTACTTGACAAACTTGAGGGACTGTGTGAACAGATTCCAAAATTTCATATTGCTTGTAAATGAGTGTGAGTAAGATCTAGAGAGAGAGAGACTCATACCTTCTTCTGGAGAAGGAGGCTGGCCACTTCTAGACCTAGGAGGAGGACTAATAATAGGTTTTTATTCTGATTTTGCTGTAGAAGAATGAGTTGTAGAACTTGTCATTTCATTCCTTTGTAAACAACTAATGATATTTGCAATATTAGCTTATTTTATGTTTTTTTATTAATGTTTTGGTTGTAATATCCACTTTCAGAAAAGCTTTCAATTTTATTGCAGACTGTCATTTCCAGAATTTACTATTTTTTGTAATTTCTTGCATTTTGTTTTGTTGTCAACCCCTGCACAGAAGATTGACAACCTTCTGTTACAGAGCCTTGACAAGGTTTCATTTCTATGCTATAAGTAGGTTTCCATTGCTGCAAAATTAAATAGATTTCCTTTCTGCAATTATAATCAGACTTCTAATTCTACAATTGTTATTTCTGCAACATAATTAGGTCTCATTCTGCAATTGTAATTAGGATTTCATTTTTGTAGTTAATGATTAGTTTCCATTTTTGCAACTTAGATTAAGGTTTAATTCATGCAATTTAGAGATAGGAATATCCTAAATCCCCCACACAATCGGTTTCACCAATAAGACCTGTTGCTCCTAATTGACCTATGTTATAACCCTGTTCACCCCTTCTTCCACAGATAGCCTTGTACACTGCCCTGGATTGACAAATTCATTGAGAATTAATGATGTGTATAACGACTATGCATCAATAGTTTTGATTTATTTGCATTTTTATTTTGGTTTTTGTTTTGGATGTTTGTTGTGTTCGATGTCGAATGTACAAGCAAGGAAAGTTATCCCTTGAAGAAATTTTTTTGAGAGGACCAATAAGTAAAAAATTGATATGCTAGACTATGCTAGACTGTGTGTATGCTACTCCTATGCTAGGCTAAGAGTATGATATGCTAGGCTAGGCTAGGTTATTTTTGCTGAGGTTTTTGGATAAACCTATCCAAATTCTTTCTAAGGTTTTTGGACAAACCTATCCAGATTTTGCTAAGGTTTTTGGACAAACCTATGTGTTGATTTTTTTGCCAAGGTTTTTGGACAAACCTTTGTGTTGATTTTTTTTTCTAAGGTTTTTGGAAAAAGCCTTTGTGTTGATTGATTTGTTGTGGTTTTTAGATAAACCTATCCAAAATTTTCTAAGAATTTTGCAGAAACCTGGTTTGCTAAGAGATTCTAAAAATAATGTTCCAAAAAAATTTCTAAGGATTTTAGAGAAACCTGGTTGCTAAGGTATTCTAAAAAGAATGTTCCAAAATTTTACTAAGGATTTTGGAGAAAGCTGCATTTCTAAGGGATTCTAAAAAGAATGTTCCAAAATTTTACTAAGGATTTTGGATAAACCTGGGTTCCTAAGGGATTCTAAAAAAAATATTCCAAAATTTTTGCTGACGATTTTGGAGAAACTTGGTTTGCTAATGGAATCTAAAAAGAATGTTCTAAATTTTTTTCTAAGGATTTTGGAGAAACCTGGTTTGCTAAGGGATTCTAAAAAGAATGTTCCAAAATATTTTCTAAGGATTTTGGAGAAACCTGGTTTTTTTTTTTAAACATTGTGATGAAGGCAAGGCAAAGGGTGCAACCTTTTGAACCTAGTGATTGATTTGATTTGATGAGGGTGAGGTAAAGGGTACCACCTTTGACAAAATGATGCAACCTTTTTAAACCTAGTGATTCATTTGATTTGATTGGGAAAGGGCAAAGGATGCAACCTTTTAAACTTGGTGATTGATTATGATGTAATGAAGGTGAGGTTCATGATAAAACTTGTTATTGAATGAGTTGTTGATACATGGTAAAGGGTGCAACCTTTAACAAAATGATGCTTTTTTTGAGGATCTAGTAATATTATGTGATTGATGGTGATTTATTTATGAGTGCCATGTTTGGTGGCACCATCATGAGTATATGAGAGGTGGTGAAGTGAAATTGTGCAAGGACGATTAATTCCACGTAGGAGAACTATGGTTAGAAAGAGGGAAAATCCTCTCCTAAGCGTAGAAGTGGTAAGAAAAAGGGAATGTGATCCTTTGATCACAAAATTATGTATAATAAGGGGGAGAAAAATTTCCCTAGTTGTAAATATTGTATGGAAATGAGATGAATGATGTCAATTGTGAATAATGAAGCAAAATGAGATAAAAACCCTCCTTTGATTGCAAAATATAGATTTAGAGAATATGAAATTTTCCCAATTTTGAATGATGGTTTAGGAGAGAATGAAATTTCCCAAGTTTTGAATGATGGATTGGGGATAAGATGAAATTACCCTCACATTTTGAATGATGGATTGGAGAGAGGGTGAAGTCGTCCCAGTGTTTTGAATGACGTATAGGGAGGAGATGAAGTTACCCAAATTTTGAATGATGGATTGGAGAAAGATTAAATTACCCTCATGTTTGAATGATGTATTGGGAGAGGGTGAAGCTACCCCCATGTTGAATGATGTATGGGGAGAGGGTGAAGCTACCCCCACATTGAATGATTTATGGGGAGATGATGAAGTTACCCTTATGTTTTGAATGATGGATGGGGAAGAGGGTGAAGTTACCCAAATTTTAAATGATGGATTTGGAACAGATGAAGTTGCCCTAGTTTTGAATGATGTATGGGAAGAATATGAAATTACCCCTAGTTTTGAATGATAGATGGGTAAAAGATGAATTTATCCTAGTTTTGAATGATATATGGGGATAATATGAAGTTGCCCCAGTTTTGAATGATGTATGGAGAGAAGATGAAGTTTCCCCCATTTTAAATTATGGATTGGGGAGAGGGTGAAGTTGCTTCTATTTTGGATGATGGATTGGGGAGAGGATGATATTGACCCTATTTGGAAATTATGGATGGGGAATATGAAGTTGCCTTCAGTTTTGGAGTGATGGATTGGAGAGAAGATGAAGTTACCCAAGGTTTGAATGATGGATTGGAAGAATATGAAATTACCCCTAGTTTTAGAATGATGGATTGAGGAGAAGATGAATTTGCCATAATTTTGAATGATGGTTAGGGAGAAGATGAAGTTTCCCCCCAATATTGCATGATGGATTGGGAGGAAGTGAAAATACACTATATGTGGAGAGTGTGGCAAAGAGAGAGAAACTCCTCCAAACCATGAATGATGGATTAGAAGAATATGAGAAACATATCTAGTTGTGGAATATGTAGAACGAATGAAAAAAACCATTATAGAAGGATAATAAAATGAATGGTGGAATGATGAAGATGTGATTGAAAAATGATGAACAATGAAATGTGAAGAAAGGAATAATGGTGAACGCAACATAGCAAAAAGGAATGCTATGTAGGAGGAAGGTGAAAAGTGGAAGTGGATGATGGTGGAAGTGAGGAATGGGTACATCCCAATACAAAAAATAGTGTTGATTATGAGTAGTGATGCTAATCATGCCAACCACTCTATGGGAAGGAGGATTTCAGTGGATATGGTTGAATTACCTTAATTGGGCTTGTTAAGTGGATTGATTCTCGTGAGGATTAGTCCCCCATGTTCAAGTAATGGATTTTGATAATTACCCAAATTTTTATTTTGTGTTGTGATGGGATTTAAAACTTGAATGATAACATGATCGATAAGATCATCGACTAAGTCACAAAAGGTGTAATAAGAATAGACATCATGGCCATACTGGTGATGGTAAACACAAAAGGTATGTTTTATGTGACCACGAGGATTGGATCAAGTTGGATCTATGGATCAAATGTTTAGTAATGTAACATGACCAACATCAAAAAATATATGGAATAAAGTAGGTAGAGGCTCATAAAGAGGAGTCCAATTACGATGTCGACATGGAGGATGGGTATCTTGAGCTCATTGTGGATTGTATGGAGGAGATGTATTAGTATGAGATAACTATTGTTTTGGACTAGGATGTTGTGATATTTATGAATAGGATGGAGAGGCTTCCACCACTTAATTTATTTATGGAAGTTCATAATAGGGTTGATTCTATGCATTGTAATTGAAGTGAGAGTTTGAAGTATAATATGGCTTCTACTAAATTTTTATTTTTTTATATTGGTCTTTAATGTCCTCAATGAATTTTTCCTAAGCAATGGCTTCATCAAATGTGCAACTTTGATGGAGTTGCAAAGGTGTAGATATGTGTTTATGACAACTTTTGGTAAATAGTGTAATGAGTTCTATGGATGGGAGGCTATGATCTAGGTTGTGAATGACCGATATCCATCATGAAATAAAATCTATGACAAGTTCATCATCAGCCTATCATAAGTCATAGAAATTAGAGAAGTTGTTTTTCTTCCTGATGTTAATGGAAAAGTGTTCTAAGAATGAGTTTGCCAATTGCTTGAAGGTGTACAAGCTATGGAATAAGAGCATGTTGTACCAATCTAGGGCTTGTCCCCTAAGTGAGAGGTAGAAGGTACGTAACATGATGGGGTTGCTACTATGAAGCTAATAGTAAGTTGAGTGATAGTTGTTGATATATTCATGAGGATCCTCTTTGCCTTTGTATTTATCAAAATTTGAGATATCGAAGCGATAAGGGTAAGGAGAAATAGAGACTAAAGAGTGGACTAGATCATTACATATTTCATCGTATGTGGGATTTTGTGGCCCATCACTGGTTTTACGAAGGTTGAGCATTTTAACTTTGTATTGCAAAAGTTGAAGCTTGGGTGCTAAGGATGTTGAGTATTGTGTGGGGGTAGGTGGATCCTGAGAATGTGGAGGATACTGGAGTTGTTTTTCCTTCCAATGTGGTGGTGGAACATATGGTGATTGTACCTATAAGTGAGGTTTTTGGATAGCATAGGATGACAAAGCTGATGGGACTCCCTATTATGAAACAAACATCTAATGGGGGTAGTAATATTATGGTTGTAGGATTTGTGGTTGCTGAACTGGGATAAGCTAGAGAGGAGTCTATTGTAATGTTTTTATTATGGGAGATGATGACCAAGTAAGAGGTATCATAAAGAAGGTAGTAGCAGGAAGCTGAAGTGGAGTAAGTGGTGTCTAGACAAATGATGCTAGTGGTGGGTGAGATGAGGTGTCCAAATATGGTACATGCATCTATCTAGGAGCATGATGAGAAGAAAATATAGGTAGAATTGGATAGCTTGGAGGATTATTAGGATAATACATAGGTTGTGTATTGTAGGCAATGAAAAAACCAAGAGTTGGAGATCAAAATGGAGGTGGCAAAGGGATTCAAAATATGGGTATGGATGAAGATGGATATGGAATGGAAGGTGATGCACCATACATCCCATTAAGGGGAAATGTAGGTGGACGAAATGAAGAGGAAGGAACTGGGGATTCAACAGTGGGGGATTGAGGAGATGGCATGGTGAAAGTGGTCTCACAAAATGAGGGTGATGGTGTGTTTTTATATGTCTAATATGAGAATTGTTGTAAGTGGGAATGTGGTTGTGATGTAGCATCAAAGGATGCAAAGGAAGATTGTTTGAAATATGATGGTTGTGGCACTTGAAAAGCATTCTGATATGATGATGCAAGGGGTTTGTACTATGGTTTCAAAGGAGGTTACAGTGGAGTAATTTATGATGAGGGTGTCTTCATGCTCAGAGTAGAGAATGAGGGATCTAATATTATCCCAATAGTTGGGGTAAATGAGGTAGCCTCAGGGCAAGTGCGATTGAGCAAGGAAGAATCATTCTTAAAGAGTGATTGAGATAGACTCTGAAATAAAGGATGTGTGAAGGTAAGTGAGGTAGGAGTGATATCCTCATCAATATAGAGAGGAGGTGAATGTCCTAGAGTGGTGTATATGATATGATCACAAAACATGGAAGGTGGGTTAGGTGAAGGTGAATGGAAAAGAAGTGAATCATCTTCACCGGATGAAGTGGGGGTCTCGTCATGAGACATAGTGTGTATGTGTGGTAAAGCTAAATCTATAAGGAGGTCTACTATGAGTGTCATATCTTCTCTTATAGATGTAGGGGAAGAACTATATGGGCTAGAAGTGACAAAAAATGCCTCCTCAAGGTGTGCTTGGTCACATGCTTTGCTACGTGTAACAACAGGCATGTTATTGTGTATGGTGAATTTGTGATCAAAACTATTTAGAAATACAAATTTGAGGTTCTGAATGTGATCTATGTGGGATTTTTGAATAAACCTGTAAATTTTGACTAGTTTCTAAACCTAGATGTAGGATTCACAAGTCAAGGGGCGAATTGGGACCTGATTCATATGTTGAACTATGAATTGGACTTAGACTATGAATCTGACTACCAAATTTGAAGTGATAGGTTGTAGACAGCCAATGGATGTGCTACTAATGTGTAAATGTGTTGAAATTAGTTCTGTGAGGATGCAAATAGTGTGTAAATGGATTCAGTTCTAAATGTAGAAAATAAATTATTTATTTGTTTTATGTGTTTTGATGTTATAAATTGCTACTAGAAAATGAATATGGGGAGTGGGGTGAAATTCTAAAAATAATAAGAATTTCATAGGCATGAAACCTACTACAATACCCAAAGGTGCACAAAATAGAATGGTGTCTCAACTATAAAGTGGCAACCTGTATGGAAGGTGTAGTAAAATGATAACCAATAGGGGGGAATTCAAAATGCTAAAGTGAGTTTGATATCTTCTCACGAGAAGAGGTGGTGCTTTCTGAGACCTACTACTAGCCTAGTTGGGTGTTTGCTTCACTCTTGGGTGAGCTTAGTCAAGAATGATAGTTACCATGTTCACTAATTATGTAAGCCTTGTGAACGAAGGTGTCTAATCCTATCCCACTCCAAAGGTCCCTTCTGGTGATGAATTCCAAAAAACCAATATCAAAAGTGGAGGATTTTCTAGTGATGAAATCCAAAAAACTACTCATAGGGGGCTGCTAATGTGTCGAAAGGGGTGAGTTGGTGGAGAGTAGAACTCCTTCCTCACAAGTCTCGAGTGGGAAATTGGTGATAAAATCCAATCCTTACACTATTTTTTTTGGTATGTGAGGTTGTGTAGGTGTGTTTGTTACCACTGGGGGAAAGCAAAGATGACTATCTAGACACCTTTTAAGAAATGAAAGCTAGGCCTAGATGAGTTTTCAAAATGAAACTAGATTTAGATGCACTTTTAAAATTATAACTAGTCCTATGTGTCTTTTGGAAAATAAATAATGTGTTTTAACAATGCAAAGTGAGTGATATAGATATATGCAAGAAGTTGTACCCGAAATGTGGGTTTTCATGTACAAAACCAATTCCAAAAGGTGTGGATGGATGCATGAAATAGTCAAGCTAGATGCCAATATTTCATGGTCATCAATGTGATTGATGGATGTACATGATTATTATGGAAGATGAAAATGAAATGCTAGATACATTTCCAATGGATGGTTTTGATTTATTTGAATTTTTTTTTGTCTTTTTTTTTATGTTTGTTGTTTTCGATGTCGAATGTACAAGATTGTACAAGCAAGGAAAGTTGCCCCTTGAAGTAAAATCTATGTGAGGACAAGAGTGAAAAAATGTTATGCTAGACTATGCTAGACTGTGTGTATGCTACACTTATGCTAGGCTAAGAGTATGCTATGCTAGGCTATACTATGTTAGGTTAGGCTAGGCTAGTCTAGGCTATTTGTGCTGAGGTTTTTGTATAAACCTATCCAAATTCTTGCTAAGGTTTTTGGACAAACCTATCCAAATTTTGCTAAGGTTTTTGGACAAACCTATCCAAATTTTGCTGAGGTTTTTGGATAAACCTATGTGTTGATTTTTTTGCTAAGGTTTTGGAAAAAACTTTTGTGTTGATTATTTTTACTGAGGTTTTTGGAAAAAACCTCTGTGTTGATTGATTTGTTGAGGTTTTTGGAAAAACCTATCCATAATTTTTCTGAGGATTTTGGAGAAACATGGTTTTCTAGGAGATTCTAAAAAGAATGTTCCAAAATTTTTACTAAGGATTTTAGAGAAATCTGGTTTCTAAGGGATTTTAAAAAGAATGTTCCAAAATTTTATTAAGTATTTTGGAGAAACTTGGGTTGCTAAAGGATTCTAAAAAGAATGTTTCAAAATTTTTGCTTAGGACTTTTGAGAAACTTGGTTTGCTAAGGGATTCTAAAAAGAATGTTCCAAAATTTTTGTTGGGGATTTTGGAGAAGCATTGTTTGCTAAGGGATTCTAAAAAGAATGTTCTAAAATTTTTGCTGAGTATTTTGAAGAAACATGGTTTATTGAAAAAACATCATGATGAAGGCAAGGCAAATGGTGCAACCTTTTGAACCTAGTGATTGATTTTATTTGATGAGGGTGAAGTAAAGGGTATCATATTTTATAAAAGGATGCAACCTTTTTAAACCTAGCGATTGATTTGATTTGATGAGGGTAAGGTAAAGGATGCAATATTTTGAACTTGGTGATTGATTATGATGTAATGAGGGTGAGGTTCATGATAAAACCTATTGTTGTTGAATGAGTTGTTGATACATGGTAAAGGGTGCAACCTTTAATAAAAGGATACTTTTTTCTAGGATCTAGCAATATTATGTGATTGATAGTGATTTATTTTTTAGTGCCATGTTGGGTGGCACCATCATGAGTATATGATAGGTGGTGAAGTGCAAATATGCAAGAAGGATTAATTTTGTGAAGGGAAACTATGGTTGGAAAGAGGAAAATCCTCTCCTAAGCATAGAAGTGGTTTGAAAAGGAAATGTGATCCCTTGATTGTAAAATCATGTGGAATGAGAGGGAGAAAAATTCCCCTAGTTGTAAATATTATATGGAAATGATATGAATTATGTCAATTTTGAATAATGAAGCGAAAGGATATAAAAACCCTTATTTTATTGTGAAAGATGAATTGGGAGGATGAAATTTTCCCTATTGTGAATGATGGTTTGGTAGAGGATAAAATTACCCCAGTTTTGAATGATGAATTGGGGATAAGATGAAATTACCCCCATGTTTTTAATTATGGATTGGGAAGAGGGTGAAGTTTCCCTAGTGTTTTGAATGATATATGGGGAGGATATGAAGTTGCCCTAATTTTGAATGATGGATTAGGGAGAGATAAAATTGCCCCTGTGTTTGAATAATGGATTGGAAGAGGGTGAAGCTGCCCCTGTGTTGAATGATGTATGGGGAGAGGGTGAAGCTAACCCTATATTGAATTATGTATGGGGTGAGGGTGAAGCTACCTCCATGTTTTGAATTATGGATGGGTAAGAGGGTGAAGTTACCTCGATTTTAAATTATGAATTGGGAACATATGAAGTTTCCTTGGTTTTAAATGATGTATGGGGAGAAGGTAAAATTACCCCCAGTTTTAAATAATGAATAGGAAAAATATGATATTGCCCTAGTTTTGAATGATGTATGGGGAGAAAATGAAGTTTCCCTAGTTTTTAATGACGTATGGGTAGAAGATGAAATTACCATCATTTTGAATGATTGATTGGGGAGAGGGTGAAGTTACCCCTATTTTGGATGATGTATTGGGGAGAGGGTGAAGTTACCCCTATTTTGCAATGATGGATGGGGGGAAGATGAAATTGCCTCTAGTTTTGGAATGATGGATTAGGGAGAAGATGAAGTTACCCTAGGTTTAAATGATGGATTGGGAAAAGATGAAATTACACCTAATTTTGGAATGATGAATTGGGAAGAAGATGAAGTTACCCTAATTTTGAATGATGGTTAGGGAGAAGATGAAGTTGCCCCCCAATATTGCATGATGGATTGGAAGGAAGTGAAAATCTACTAGATGTGGAGAGTGCGGCAAAAAGAGAGAAACTCCTCCAAAACATGAATTATGGATTGGAAGAAGATGATAAATGTCCCTAGTTATGGAATATGTAGAACGAAAGGACAAAACCATTGTAGAAGGATAATAAAATGAATGGTGGAATGATAAAGATGTGATTAAAAAACTATGAACAATGAAAAGTGAAAAATAGAAGGATGGTGAACTCAACATAGCAAAAAGGAATGCTATGTAGGAGGAATGTGAAAAGTGGAAGTGGATTATGGTGGAAGTGGAGGAATGGGCACATCGCGATGCGACGAATAATGTTGATTATGAGTATTAATGCTAATCATACAAACCACTCTGTGGGAAGGAGGATTGTGGTGGATATTGTTGAATTACCTTTATTGGACTTGTTAAGTGGGTTGAGTCTCGTGAGGATTAGTCCCCCCATGTTCAGGTAATGGGTTTTGATAATTACCCAAATTTTTATTTTATGGTGTGATGGGGTTTAAAATTTAAATACTACCATGATCGATAAGATCCTCGACTAAGTCACAAAAGGTACAACAAGAACAAACATCATGGTCGTACTGGCGATGGTAAACACAAAAGGTAAGTTTTATGTGCCCATGAGAGTTGGATTGATTTGGATCTATGAGTCAAATTTCCAGTAACGTAACATGACCAGCATCAAAAAACCTCTAGAATAAAGTAGTATATAGGCTCAGAAAGTGGAGTCCAATTGTGATGTTAGCATGGAGGATGAGGACTTCGAGCTCATCATGGATTGGATGGAGGAGGCGTATTAGTATGAGATAACTATTATTGTGGATGAGGTTGTGAGATTGATGAAGAGGATGGAGAGGCTACCGCTACTTGATTGGTTTATGGTAATTTAGAGAAGGGTTGATTCGATGCATTGCAATTGAAGTGAGAGTTTGAAGCATAATATGGCTTTTGATAAAGATTTATTTTGCCAAATTGGACTTTGATGTCCTCAATGAATTTTACCTGAGCAATGGCTTCATCAAATGTGTGAATTTTATGGATTTGCAAAGGTGTAGATATGTGTCTATGATAATTTTTTGTAAATAGTGTAATGAGTTCAATGGATGGGAGGGTATGAGCTAGGTCATGAATGATCGATCTCCACAGTGAAACAAAATTTGTGACTAGTTCTTCATCAACCTATTGTAATGCATAGACATAAAAGAAGTTATTTTTCTTCTTTATTTTAATGGAGAAGTATTCCAAGAATTATTTGGCCAATTGCTCAAACGTGTATAGGTTGTGGCATGGGAGCATGTTGTACCAATATAGGGCTTGTCCCCCAAGTGAGAGGGAGAAGGTACATAACATGAGGGGGTTGCTACTGTGAAGTTGATAGCAAGTTGAGTGATAGTTGCTGACATGTTCACGAGGATCCTCTTTGCATTTGTATTTATCAAAATTTAGGATCTCAAGAATTGGGACTGAAGGGTGGACTAGCTCATTGTAGATTTTATTATATGTGGGATTTTATGGCCCATAATCCAAATATGGTACCTACATCTGGCTAGGATCATGATGAGTAAAAAAACTAGGTAGATTTGGATATCTTGGAGGATTATTAGGATAATACATAGGTCATGGGTCATAGGTAGGGAAGTAACCCTATAAATTTTTACCAGCTTTTGAACCTAGTAGGATTCATAGGTTAGGGGGTGAATTGGGACCTGATTCACAGGTTGAACTATGAATTGGACTTAGACTATGAATCTGACTAAAAAATTAGAATTTATAGGCTATAGATAGCCAATGGATATGCTACTAATGTGTAAATATGTTGAAACCAATTCTATTAGGATGCAAACAATGCATAACTAGAGTCATTTCTAAATGCAAAAAATAAATTGTTTGTTTTTTGTGTGTTTTGATGTTGTAACTTGCTGCTAGAAAATGAATATGGGAAGTGGAGTGAACTTCTAAATAGAATAGGAATGTCCTAGGCATAGAACCTCTTGCAAAACCTAAAGGTGCATAGCATAGAATGGTGTCTCAATGGGCAAGTGACGACCTGTATGGAAGGTGTAGTAAAATGATAACCAATAGGGGAACTCAAAATGCTAAAGTGAGTCTGATATCCTCTCATGAGAAGAGGTGGTACTGTTTGAGATCTACTACTAGCCAATCCAGGTATTTGCTTCACTCTTGGGTGAGCTTAGTCAATAATGATAGTTACCATATTCACTAATTATATAAGCCTTTTAAATGAAGGCATCTAATCTTGTCCCACTCTGAAGTTCCCTTATGATGATGAATTCCAAAAAACCAATCTCAAAAGTAGGGGATTTTTTGGTGATAAACTTTATAAAACTACTACTGGGGGGCTGCTAAGGCATCTAAGGGGGTGAGCTAGTGGATGGTATAACTACTTTCTCACCAATATCAAGTGGTGAATTGGTGATGAAACCCAATCCTTACACTATTTTTTTTGGTACGTGAGTGTGTATAGGTGTGCTTGTTATCGTTGGTGGAAAAAAAATATGACTATCTATATGCCTTTTCAAAAAAAAAAACTAGGCCTAGATGCATTTTCAAAATAAAACTAGATTTAGATGTGCTTTTAAAATTAAAACTAGTCCTATGTGCCTTTTGGAAAAGAAATAAGGATCTACTCTATGTATATGTAAACAAGCAAGGTGAAGCATGTGATAAGAGAGATTTTGTAACCCTAATTTTGAAACTTGAAAGAAATTTGAGACTAATTGTGTAAAAAGAAATTGAAATCCTATGTTAGAAGATGCAAAAAGAAATTGGAGTCCTAATCTAATGACATGAAAAGAAATATGCAAGTTACCCAAGGGATTTGTGAAAGAGATGGAAAATTTCTAATATAAATGATTTGCAAGAAATTTGAAACCCTAATCTAATGACATGAAAAGAAATATGCAAGTTTGACCCAATGAAACTAATAAAAAGAGATTCATTTGATCGAGTAATTCAACAGAATGCAAACTACTCAGAAGTGTTGCTTTTATTTCATAAAGGAATGCTTTATAGGTTAAAATGATGAATGTCCCTATTTTCTTTACAAAATACACAAACTCCTAATAACGTCTTTAAGAGTTCCTCAATAAAGGTAGGCTTCTGTGTGTACGGGCCACCGGTATGTTTCTACTAGTGTGGTTTTCTTCTGCACCTAGTTTTTAGACCTACAAAATATGATTAGTAAGTTTGGGGGCTTGCCTCAATCAAGCCCCATAGTGATAAAAGATAAAATCAACATAAAAATAGCATGAAATAATGATGAAACTAAAAGGGAATGCTGCTAAAATATCAAATAAATGACACCTATTGATTTTTCTTGTGTAGATCCACTGGAAGGTCAATCTGTAGGTCAGTGGGTGAATTGGAACCTGAATTCACATGTCAAGGGTTAAATTGGACTATGACTACTTTCTAGTTGAGATTCTCTATCTAGATGGATTCCTTGGATGCTCTGATGATGTTTGTATGGTATGTAATTATTCGATGCAACTCTAGTATAATTTTTGTAGAGTTTCTATAAGGTGACTGAAAGGGGAGAGAGAGGTAAAATGGGAGGGGGAACACTCTATTTATAGGAGAGGTTGATATCAGAAGAGGGGGTAAAATAAACCAACCCTTAGAGTTACTCCATGTTGGAGTTAAGTTAGGGTTTAATAAGGTTTCAATCCCACATGCCTTAGAGAAATATCTCTTCCTCACACATATGTGAGGAAGAGTTTAGGTTAGATAAGGTTAACTAGGTCTTAGGTTAGGTTAGGGTTTAGTTAGGGCTTTTGGAAATATCCTAATTTACCTCATGGTGCACACATGTGTGGGAGTGTGCTTAGGGCTAATTTGGATTAGGACTCTAATTAAACTCACTTAAGTGAAAAAGTGCATTTAAGTGAAAGTTAATGATGAATTAGAATTTTAACCTAATCAAACTTTTTAGTGGGGGAATGGTCCCATGGGATCCTAAGTAGGTCTAGGAAAGGGCTTAAGTGGTCTTAGGAGGCTATTAAATGGATTCCAAGTGGGTAGGAAGCATCTTGGGTGTATTTTACCTAGTTTTTGTAGGAAGTCTACAAGTGACCAAGGTAGCCTATAGATGGCTAAAGCATCCTATGATGGCCTATAAATACCTAGAAGTAATAATGTGTGACTTTTGGGTGTCTACGCTATATAACACATCTTGAGGATTGTTTCTGTTTGGCAAGTAGTTACCAAATTTGAAGAATCACATGCCATATGCCTTGAGACACAGTTCAGGCCATGTCACAAAAGGTTTTTGGTGCACCTACAAGCTTTTGATATTAGAGAGTACACACTTGGGCATGTGAAATTCCCAATCTACCTCAAAAATTTTCCTTGAAGCATAGGTATCAGTTTCAGACACCCCAAAAAATGGTAAGGTAAGTCAAGAGATGTTAAAAGCCTCATGTTCCCAGGGATTACATGCCCCATACCTAGACCCCAAACTGCCTCTCGCCATAATGTATGTAAGGTGAAATCATTCCTTGTATTTTTGTACAGTGCCTAGTTAGTTTTTAAATTTCCAAGTATTTTTATTATTACAAGTGTATGCATGATATCTCAAGGTTTTGTGTATCCATCGAGAAAATATTTGACTTTTGGCTGAAGAACCTAAAATTTATACTGAGAGGGGGTGAACAGTATAAGATAAAAAAATTATCTTTTCTTTCCAAAGCAATAACCTCAAATAATATCAATGCAATAATGAAACAATGAACAAATCACCATACACATAAGAGACAAATATTTTACATGGAAACACCCTCTCAGGAGAAAACCACAATAAAATATTGCTTATATTTTTATTAAATAAATTTTGTGGGCACCAACCCACATGAGACACCAATACCCTATACAAGTTTGTGGACACAAATCCATAGGATACACCAATCCCCTATACAAGTTCATGGAAACCAATCCACCGGAGACACCAATCCCCTTGCTCAAGTTCATGGACACCAATCCATAGGACACACCAATCCCCTTTTTCAAGTTTGTGGACACCAATCTATAGGAGACGCCAATAATTTTTCTCAAGTTCATGGATACCAATCCACTGGAGACAACAATCCCCTTCTTCTCACCAATCTAGTCTAAAACTCTGCTCAGGTCTATCCTAAATTCTTACTCACAAACACTTCTTAAATCTACTCCAAAACCTACTCACAAACACTACTCAAATATACTCCAAAATATGCTCACAAACACTGCTCAAATCTACTCCACATTTTGCTCCAGAATCTGCTTGATAATGTCATAAAGTTCTTTACCTTTTATTGAGTTTGCTTTCTTCAAATAAAATAAATTCACACATATTCTACCCATAATTATTTTATCTTCATGAACACATAGAGAATGATATGTACTAATGTAGTAAGCTTCAAATGGCCAATATTTTTTTCACATTCATTAAGTCTGTCGCTTCCACATATGTCATATTTATTACATTTTAAAGGTAGATTAAGTCTAGCATTGGATAACTTACTTGTGTGTTGACTTGGAGATGCTAATACCTTGATCTTCTTCCACTATCATGTGCACCTTTTCTTCTTCTTGAAATGGCTCAATTGTCCTTACTTTTTAATTGAATGCTTAGGTGAATATGTGCACTTAATATTCTTTGATACTTTGACTTGTTCTAAATTTGTTCCCTTCAAATATACCTCAATAATGATGATCTTCCTCTTGCATGTGCTTTACAAATCTACCTTGACAAAATTATTTTCCTTTTGTATGTGCCTTCCAAATCTGCCATAATAATAATAATAATTTTATTTTGAAAAATAAAATAAATCTTTATAACAACAACATGACTCCTTATATATCCCTTTTAAAACTTGCAAAATAAAAATTTATACTAACAACATGACTCCTTATATCTCCATTTTATAATTTGCAAAAATAAAACTTTAAAAACACAACATGACACCTTATATCTCCCTTTTATCAAATTTGCAAAATAAAACTTTATAAGAACAATATGACTCCTTATATCTCCATTTATAAAAACAAAATATTTTCCTCAAATATTTACAACAATATTAAGAAAGGAATTAATTCTCCATACCTCCAGATATACCTCAACACAACGATGATATTTCTTTTGTTTATGCACTTCAAATTTGTCTCAACAAAATTCCCTATGTGTGCGGTCAACTCACAGTAGGTCAACAATGAATTCACAATAGGTTGTCCTTCAAATATACTTCAACAAAATTCCTTACATGTGCAGTCAACATTGAATTCACAAAAAATCACCCTAACTATGCAGAATGACTTACAATCAATGGTCATAGTAGCAATTCACTTAGATTTTGCCATGTGGCATGTGAGACATCAGCACCCTCCAATTGGGTGTGTCTATGTATGGTGCACAAAGCACCAACTCCCTCCAACTAAGCGTCGTGGGTACCGTGAGGTGATTACGATTAATCTATTGTTCAAATTCTCCTTTATATCCCTTCATGCCCTTTGTAGGGTAGATGTGGGATTTAAATCCTAAAAAAAACACAAATCTAAACCTTCTACTAAAAGGATATATGACATTGCTAACCTTAGAAAAATTAAAATAGCAAAAATTATTGCTTTCTTGTTATTGCATTTGTTGGTAATATTTGATGAGTCATGTGTTCGAAGTCTCTGGAAAATATTTGGCTTAACCAAATTCTTTTGTGATGGATTTGAAGAACACAAGCTTATACTGAGAGGGGGGTGAACAGTATAGCGCCCACTTTTTACTTTCTTTCCAAACCAATATCAATTAGTGTCCTCAATTGCAATAACCAAATATAGCAGTGTGCATTAATAACATAGATAGCAATAGTAAGCAAGTGCACAAATCACCACACACAATTGAGACACAAGATTTAACGTGGTTCCCCCAATGTGGGGTAGTCCACAAGATAATCTCCTTATAATATTTCACAAAGAAATAGGGATCCTTATCCCAATACAAATGATTACTTTGATCTGCTCAAAGCTAGGCTATCCTGATCTGCTCAGGTGGGCTCCACTGATCTGCTCAGCTAGGCTCTCCACTGATTTGCTAGGCTATCCATTGATCTACTCAGCTAGGCTATCCACTGATCTGCTCAGCTAGGCTATCCATTGATCTACTCAGCTAGGCTATCCATTGATCTGCTCAACTAGGCTATCCATTAATCTTCTTATCTAGGCTATCCACTAATTAGTTACTAGGCAACTAGTGTTGATGTGTTTTCTATTTTTGTCCTATCTCTTTCACTACTCACAAATCTACCTCAATGCCTTCTCACAAGGCTCAAACAATCCTGCTCAAATGCTATCCCAAATCTATCCTCAAAGCCTTCACAAAAGGCTCAAACAATCCTGCTCAAATGTTGTCCCAAATCTATCCACAAATTTATCCCAAAAGCCTTCTCAAAGGCTCAACCAATCATGCACAAAAGTTGTCTCAAATATATCTAAAAATTTTGTCCCAAAAGCCTTCTCAAAGGCTCAACCAATCATGCACAAAAGTTGTCTCAAATCTATCCAAAAATTTTGTCCCAAAAGCCTTCCCAAAGGCTCAACCAATGACTCTCAAGTAGCACTCAAATCTCAACCACAAATCAATGAAGGCAAGGCTCAATGATGAACTCAACAATGGATAATAAATGAATGATGACAATACTCAACAATGTGCTCAACAATGAATGGCAATGTACTCTTCAATGGATGACAACAATGATCCACAATGATCTCAACAATGTATGACAAATGATCTCTCAAATGGATGACAACAATGCTCAACAATGTACTCTCAAATGGATGACAACAATGCTACAAGGTTCTCAAATGGATGACAAATGATCTCTCAAATGGAAACCTCTCCAAGCAATAACAATGAGGACTTCAACCAACCAAGGACAATCTCCACAAGTGATAGCAATAGGTTCTCAATAATATCTTCCTCATGCAATGTCAATAAGCTCTCAAGAAACAAGCACAACTCCCTCAAGCAAAGAGCTCTCAAATAGCCAACAATGATCTCCTCAAATGAAAGGCAAATGTATCCACAAGTGACTAGCAAATGATCTCCTCAATGGTCTCAAATAGTGGCAATGTACTCAACAAGTAACCAACAATAATCTCCTCAAAGCAATAGCAAAAACCTCCTCAATAATGGCAATACTCTCAATGAACTCCACTAAAGCAATCATGGAACTCAAGCATCAATTTTATCCATAAAATTGATTTTCTAATCCATCCACTTCCTCTCAATAGCCAAGGCACATAATCAAGCAATTTGTCTTCAACTTCAAACCCTAACTCATGTGCATGTCTTCTAACTCAAGGTAGCAATTAACTAGGTCTCAAGTTCCTAGTTTAATTTCATAATTAAATCATGCACTAGGACATATAACAAGTTCAACACTTTTCAACCTTATGACTCCCTAATTTCATTAACACATACAACAAGCACCTATGCTTTTATTTTTTTAATTCCACACCTTATAACTCCACATACAAACAAATATTTATTTCAACACCTTATATCTCCCTAATCACACACAACAATAACAAATATTTAATTCTACACCTTATAACTCCCTAAGCACATTAACACATACAACAATCATTTATTTCCCTAAACTCCTTATGACTCCCTAGTTATCACATAAATAATTTTAATGCACCAAAACTTTGGTAATAACAAATATTACCATGCACTGGAGATAAATACCTTTATTCAAAATTTGTTGCCTTCACAACCTTTGAAATCGATAATTCCTTTGCCAAAAATCAATGCGCCTTCACACCTTCGAAATCGTCAATGCCTTGCCAAAAATCAATGCACCTTCACACCTTCATGGGAGTCAAACTCTGTTCCTCTCACCTAGCGCTGTGAGGCGCTTACCACATGGGCATTAGCCCATATTGGGATTTAATCCCAAACACCCAACTTGTCCTGCGCTTCGAATATAAAAACTTGAATTTCCTTTCTTAGAAAAATACTTTGCCCCTGGCGGGATTCGAACAACGAACCTACCTTGTGCAAAGTTCGTGCACTACCAACTACGCTATAGACTCCTCCCATGATGTCACTTCCTCACGTTCTTAATTTGACCTTGCTCTCAAATCGAAAGTTATTTATCCTTCTTTCTTCGTTGCTCCCCTTCGATGACTCTCTCTCATGCGCTATGTCTTATCTTAAAATCAAAGGTTTTAACCTTTTATTTATATGCACCTCCATGCCTTCGAATGACGTCGGTGAATTTTTATTAATCTCCCCAACCTTTGCACATCGGCGGATAATGTAATTCAACTTTAGACCTTAGAATTATTAAATAAAAATTTAATAATTCACCTCTTAACTTTGAATTGGGATATCTCCTTCATTCTTTTGAATTTCGTCATGAAACTTTTTGCACCTAGGTTTTATTGGAAAACCTTTTCATCCATCATAATTTGGAGAAGTCTTAGCATAGTGGTTTTAATGAAAAACCCTTTCCAATGGTTTTAATGAAAACCCTTTCCGTTGGTTTTAATAAAAAACCTTTCCATTGGTTTTAATAAAAACCCTTGCCATTGGTTTTAATAAAAACCTTTACCATTGGTTTTAATAAAAACCATTAATATAATATTTAAAAAATTAAATATTATATGCCTCTTGTGCCACAAAACCCTGTATATATCCTTGCTCTCCAAAATATCATAAATGATTATTTATGAAGTGCTTTTGCCACCAAAACTCAATGTGATCCATGTGACATCAATGACAACACAAAATAACTCAAATTGCCAACAATCTCCCCCTTTGTCATTGATGGCAACACCTCTAATGCAAATCACCACAATCACTGCAAAAACCATTTCTGAAAATCAAAGTTGCTCCCCCTGACTCAATACTCTCTATGGAGGTTGCTCCCCCTATCTCAATGTTCTCTTTGGAGGCTACTCCCCTATCTCAATGCTCTCTTTGGAGGCTGCTCCCCCTAACTCAATGCTCTCCCCCTTACTCAAATCTCTCCCCCTTTGACATCAATGGCAAAAGGGACACCTATGGGGCTAAAATATATGACTCTTAAGCTTAGCCCCCCTACCACCTTCTCTCTTGAGGTGATTAATTTTGGGGTGGGAGTACATTTACTCCCATATTACATTGTTCCTTTCCTTTGTCAACTTCCTTCCACATCTTTCTGATATCCTTTTCTTGATGAGTTACTTGATCTTCTTGTCTTGAAATTGCTTGACCTTCTTGCCTTGAACCTATTTGGAATTGAGTCCTACACCATCTTGCAATATGTCCAAAGTTATTGCAATTAAAACACTTGATATTGTAGCCTTTGGATGGTGCCCATATCCTGAATTCTTTCTTGAAATCATTTCCATATCCATTCCTTTCCTGAACCTCTGTATTGTGAAGCTCTATTTCCATAATCATTTTGACCATGACCTCTGAATTGTGTAGCTCTAAAACCAAAACCATGTTGCTCATTTTCTTTGCATTGAGAAGCTCTATGACCAATCCTGTTGCATAAGAAGCAATGTCCCTAAAAACCATATCTTCTTCCTTTGAAGATCCTTCTAGTGAAATCAAACTTTTTCTTTGATCCATAGACCCTACAATGTATAGCCCTGTGTCCAAATCCATTACAAGAAAAACAATGTCCTTGAAAATCCCTTTGTTCATGCCTTGGTTCCTCATACCTTTCTTGACCTTTATCCTTGTGATCATATTTGACTTGTGCATTGTATCCTTGATCCTTCTTTGTGGTATCTAAATCTTCTTCCTTAACTTCTTCCTTGCTTTCTTCTTCAAGAATTTCTTTGCCTCTTGAATTTGATTCACCTATCTCAAAACAAGATCCAAACTGGATATTTGGAGCCATAGGAGCTTTGGAACTTTCTTCATGAACCTTAGGTGCTTCCTTGCTTTCATATTTTAGAACTTCCTTTCCTTTTGAGTGTGATTCCCCAAACCTGAAATATGAGACCTTTGGTGCTTTGGAACCTTCCTCTTCTTTCTCTTCATTTGTGTCAAATAGTAAACTGGCATCCATCTCTATTGTCTCTGAAATACATGTTTCCTTCTCATCACAAATGTCTTGACCTTTTGAGTCATGTGATGAATCAAACTTCTCAAGTATGGAACATCTTTCTTTCTTCTTCTTCAATTGCTCAGAAATAGTGATGCCAAGCTCTTTTGTTTCTTGAAGCTCTTTTTCCAAACCTTGAATGTGTCGATTAAGCATTACTTTGACCTTTTCATTTTCATGAACCTTATTTTCAAGCCTTTTGATTTTCCTTTTCAATATCTTGATTTTATTTTCTTGTTTTGTGGATTCCTCTTCTTCATCATCACTATCACTAGAACTACTGCTAGAACTATTGCTGGAACTGTTGCTTTCTTCTTCCATAAATAAAATTTTCTTATCACAATTGTTGTAGTAGGTGCAGTCATCATCTAAATGCCCAAAGTCTCCACATATGAAGCATTTTAGTATTCCTAGACCCATCTTGTACCTGTTTTCTTGCTCAATGGCTATAGCGAGTTCTTCATGTCGTTCTTCGATAGATATGTCCTCTTCTTTAACTTCAATACCTAGGAGTAGGTATTCTTGTCTTTCTTCACTTATTCCAAAGAATGTACAATCTTCTTCATCTTCACTATCACTGAGATCATTATCTTCTTCTATAGCAAACAAACTCTCATGAATTCTTTGACTATGCCTGTTTCCTTGATGTGTTATTTCATCTTCACTATCACTGAAGCCATTGCAATATCCTGATCTGTGATCTCTTTGACCACACACAAAGCACTGTTCTCTTTCACCTTCTATTCCTAGGAATAGATGTTCTTCCTTTTCATCATCTGACTTATCTCTATCATTGTGATCTGAGCCATCATTTGCTTCTTCAATGTAGAAAGTCTTCTTAGTCTTACAAAAACTTTTCTTCTTCTCATGCTTGCTTTGCTTGTACCTGTCATCTTTGTCATGCTTATGCTTTCCTTCTTCTTTTCTTCTGTGACCCTATTTTTCATCATCACTATTTTCTTCATGTGGACACTTGTTTGCATAGTGACCATAATCACCACACTTGTAGCATTTGACTTTCTTCATATCCCTGTAATTCCTTGAGTCCTTTTTCCTTTTGATGAAGTTAGCTTCCTCATCATTATCTGAATCTCTATCTATCTCTGGATATTTCCCTTTATTTTTCTCTAAATCTTTGAATGCAATTTCTTTCATTGGAGCCTGATGCTTATCTATCCTCATCTCATAAGTTGTGAGAGTTCCTTGTAGTTCTTCCATTGTTAGCTTGTCGATATCCATTGTTTCTTCTATCACTGAAACCTTTGCATCATACTTCATGGGAAGTGATCTCAAAACCTTTTGAGTAACATCTGATTCTTTCATCTCAAATCCTAGGCCTCTCATGGTGTTAGCAATCTCATCAACTCGAAGTAAAAACTTTGCAATATCTTCAGAATCTTCCATTTTCAATTCCTCGAATCTTCTTCTATGAGTTTGTAGTTTTGCCAACTTTACCTTGGAATCTCCTTCATAGGTATTCCGCAACTTGGTCCACATTTCATTAGCTGAATTACATACCATGACCTTTGCAAAATCTATCTCACGTAGCCCACTCAAAATACAATTCATTGCCTTTGCATTGATCTCAACTAATTTCTTGATAGTTTCATCTATCTCAGGATCACCTTCAACCTTATACTCTTTTGCAACCATCTGCCATACCTCATATCCTTGTGATATCAAGTAGTTCTTCATTCTCATGCTCCAAAAAGCATAATTGTTACCATCAAATAGTGGAGCCTTACTTGTAGATGATCCATTCTGTGAAGCCATCTGTGTTCTTGTAGAATCTACCCTCAAGTTGTTAGCCTTTCTGAAGGAACCCACTCTGATACCAATTGAAGAACACAAGCTTATACTGAGAGGGGGTGAATAGTATAGCGCCCACTTTTTACTTTCTTTCCAAACCAATATCAATTAGTGTCCTCAATTGCAATAACCAAATATAGTAGTGTGCATTAATAACATAGATAGCAATAGTAAGCAAGTGCACAAATCATCACACACAATTGAGACACAATATTTAATGTGGTTCCCCCAATGTGGGGTAGTCCACAAGATAATCTCCTTATAATATTTCATAAAGAAATAGGGATCCTTATCCCAATACAAATGATTACTTTGATCTTCTCAAAGCTAGGTTATCCTGATCTGCTCAGGTGGGCTCCACTAATCTACTCAGCTAGGCTATCCACTGATCTACTTAGCTAGGCTATCCACTGATCTACTCAGCTAGGCTATCCATTGATCTGCTTAGCTAGGCTATCCATTGATTTACTTATCTAGGCTATCCATTGATCTCTTAGCTAGGCTATCCATTGATTATGGTAGGCTATCCACTATTCTACTTAGGCAACTAGTGTTGATGTGTTTTCTATTTCTGTCCTATCTCTTTCATCTGCTCACAAATCTGCCTCAATGCCTTCTCACAAGGCTCAAACAATCCTACATCAAATGTTATCCCAAATCTATCCTCAAAGCCTTCACAAAAGGCTCAAACAATCCTGCTCAAATGTCTGTCCCAAATATAAAATCAAATCTATCCAAATTTGTCCCAAAAGCCTTCTCAAAGGCTCAACCAATCATGCACAAAAGTTGTCTCAAATCTATCCAAAATTCTATCCCAAAAGCCTTCCCAAAGGCTCAACCAATCATGCACAAAAGTTATCTCAAATCTATCCAAAAATTCTGTCCCAAAAGCCTTCCCAAAGGCTCAACCAATGACTCTCAAGTAGCACTCAAATCTCAACCACAAATCAATGAAGGTAAGGCTCAATGATGAACTCAACAATGGATAACAAATGAATGATGACAATACTCAACAATGTGCTCAACAATGAATGGCAATGTACTCTTCAATGGATGACAACAATGATCCACAATGATCTCAACAATGTATGACAAATGATCTCTCAAATGGATGACAACAATGCTCAACAATGTACTCTCAAATGGATGACAACAATGCTCAACAAGGTACTCTCAAATGGATGACAAATGATCTCTCAAATGGAAACCTCTCCAAGAAATAACAATGAGGACTTCAACCAACCAAGGACAATCTCCACAAGTGATAGCAATAGGTTCTCAATAATATCTTCCTCATGCAATGTCAATAAGCTCTCAAGAAACAAGCACAACTCCCTCAAGCAAAGAGCTCTCAAATAGCCAACAATGATCTCCTCAAATGAAAGGCAAATGTATCCACAAGTGACTAGCAAATGATCTCCTCAATGGTCTCAAATAGTGGCAATGTACTCAACAAGTAACCAACAATAATCTCCTCAAAGCAATAGCAAAAACCTCCTCAATAATGGCAATACTCTCAATGAACTCCACTAAAGCAATCATGGAACTCAAGTATCAATTTTATCCATAAAATTGATTTTCTAATCCATCCACTTCCTCTCAATAGCCAAGGCACATAATCAAGCAATTTGTCTTCAACTTCAAACCCTAACTCATGTGCATGTCTTCTAACTCAAGGTAGCAATTAACTAGGTCTCAAGTTCCTAGTTTAATTTCATAATTAAATCATGCACTAGGACATATAACAAGTTCAACACTTTTCAACCTTATGACTCCCTAATTTCATTAACACATACAGCAAGCACCTATGCTTTTATTTTATTTTTAATTCCACACCTTATAACTCAACATACAACAATCACAAATATTTAATTCCACAACTACACCTTATATCTCCCTAATCACACACAACAATAACAAATATTTAATTCTACACCTTATAACTCCCTAAGCACATTAACACATACAACAATCATTTATTTCCCTAAACTCCTTATGACTCCCTAGTTATCATAGAAATAATTTTAATGCACCAAAACTTTGGTAATAACAAATATTACCATGCGCTGGAGATAAATACCTTTATTCAAAATTTGTTGCCTTCACAACCTTTGAAATCGATAATTCCTTTGCCAAAAATCAATGCGCCTTCACACCTTCAAAATCGTCAATGCCTTGCCAAAAATCAATGCGCCTTCACACCTTCATATGAGTCAAACTCTGTTCCTCTCACCTAGCACTATGAGGCGCTTACCACGTGGGTACTAGCCCACATTGGGATTTTAATCCCAAACACCCAACTTTAACCTACGCTCAAATCTGAAAACCTTAATTTGCCTTTCTTAGCAAAACACTTTGCCCCTGGCGGGATTCGAACAATGAACCTACCTTGTGCAAAGTTCGTGCGCTACCAACTACGCTATAGACTCCTCCGTGACATCACTTCCTCACGTTCTTTATTTGACCTTGCTCTCAAATCAAAAGTTATTTATCCTTCTTTCTTCGCTGCTCCCCTTTCGATGACTCTCTCTCATGCGCTATGTCAAGTCTCCAATAAACAAAGGTTTTTACCTTTTATTTATATGCACCTCCATGCCTTCGAATGACGTCAGCTAACTTTATTAATCTCCCCAACCTTTGCACATCGACGGATAATATAATACAACTTTAGACCTTAGAATTATTAAATAAAAATTTAATAATTCACCTCTTAACTTTGAATTGGGATATCTCCTTCATTCTTTTGAATTTCGCCATGAAACTTTTTGCACCTAGGTTTTATTGGAAAACCTTTTCATCCATCATAATTTGGAGAAGTCTTAGCATAGTGGTTTTAATGAAAAACCCTTTCCAATGGTTTTAATGAAAACCCTTTCCATTGGTTTTAATAAAAACCCTTTCCGTCGGTTTTAATAAAAACCCTTGCCGTTGGTTTTAATAAAAACCTTTACCATTGGTTTTAATAAAAACCATTAATATAATATTTAAAAAATTAAATATTATATGCCTCTTGTGCCACAAAACCCTGTATATATCCTTGCTCTCCAAAATATCATAAATGATTATTTATGAAGTGCTTTTGCCACCAAAACTCAATGTGATCCATGTGACATCAATGACAACACAAAATAACTCAAATTGCCAACAAGCTTCACCTGGATGGTAGATTCTCAATGTCTACCTTGACTGATGCTTATCAAAAATGATTATGCTATCCATAATAAACTTTCTTTTTCTACTACCATTTATGATGCTTATCAAAAAAAATTTCTCCTACACTCTCCACAATGAACTTTCTTTTGCTGCCACTATTTCACTTGCTTACAATGCATTGGAATCACATATTTATTAAAGACCTTCGAGTAACAACTGCCACTACAAAAATTGGGAGCCATCACTTCTAACAAGATGTAATACACCACCTCTTAATCTGTCATTATTGTGTGCAAGCTCTTTAATCTCCCAATCACTAGTTCCAAATACACTTCATTGTGCACAAGCTCTTCAACCTCTTGATCACTGGTTCCAAGTACACTTAATTGTGTGCAAGCTCTTAAATCCTCCCAATCATTGGTTCCAAGTTGCATGCAAGCTCTTCAACCTCTTGATCACACCATGCCTCAAAATGTACCACCCAATATTATTATGAAAGTCATAAACTTTTCATATATTTATATCAAATATTTCAATTTGATTATTGGTGCCCTAGATGGTCAACTCATTGAAACTTCACCTTTATAATATTTAAAATCTTGATATTTAATTATTATAAATTTAAAATTTTACTTTATAATAACCTTCACTTTATAATATCTAAATTTTATAATGCTTCTTTAAATTATATTTGCCTTGCTTCACTTGAAATATATTTGTCTTGCTTTACTTGTCCACTATTTGCTATATACCAAGTCGGCCTTTAACATCAATGACAACTCAATCAACTCAATATTTCTAAAAATATCCTCCTTTGTTATTGATGGCAACCCTACAAATAAACTACCCTATACTAAAATAGGATCACAAGTTGCTTCCCCTGACAAGTTGCTCCTCCTTACTAAAATTCTCTCCCTTTGACATCAATGACAAAGGCTCCTTGGGGCTGAAATATAAGATACTTGACAACACCCCCTCACTACCTACTCTTCTTGAGGTGTCAATTATGATATGGGAATGAAGCTCCCAAATTATTATGCTCCTCTTATTATTTTATTTTCTTTCTCCAAACTTTGGAGATCATATTCTTTTGAACATTTTGACCATCCTCTTTTTTGCTTGACTTCGGAAGTTCAAGGAACACTATTTTGCACCATCTAGTTGTATGCCCAAAATTATTATATTTTTAGCATATGATGTTGTAGTCCATGAGAGTTGCAAATGAATTGAAGTTCCTATTGGTGAAGTCAAAATTATTCTTAGCATAGATCCTATAGTTTACAACTTTATGATTAAATTTGTTACATGAGAAACAATAACTATGGAAGAAATATTGATATATGTTTGATTGCCTTGGAGGATATTATCGCATGGTTCTCTCATTATTTTTTCTTTGATGGACTTCATTTCTTGATGATGCTTTGTTTTCTTCCTCCTTGATGCTTTCACTTCTCAATACATCAGCATAGTTCTTAGACTCTTCTCTAATTATTTTCTTTGATGCCTCTTTTCCTTTTGAGCTTGACTCCCCCTTTTGTTTTCTTTGACCTTATTCAAAACCAAGTCCAATATTTATAGTTGAACATCTCTATATTTTGATAATATCACCAAAAACTTTTGTGCTTTTCCCAAACCTGTGTAGCTTATCATTAGAATCTTCCACTTCCTTCCTCAGAGAGACAACCTCATGTTCTAGTTTTTCACATTCCAACTCTTTTGCCTTTAATTTCGTAGACATACCTTCTTCAATTTGCTTTGCCTCTTCAAATTTAACTTTAAGTTCAATGAGTTCTTGTGAAAACTTGGCCTTTATATTCTCATCCTCTTGTATTTGGGCCTTCAATATTGAGTTCTTCTTTCTAATCCTCTTCAACTCTTCAAGAGCAACAACAAGTTCCTATTCTATGTCAACCATGGCTTCTTCTTCATTTTCTAAATATTTCTCTTCTTCTTGGTCTTTGAAAATAGGAGCATCTTATTTCTTTTCTATGGCCAAGAATATGATTTCTTCTCTATCACTATCGGAGAGGCTTTCATAATTGTCGTTGAAGGAATTTCTTGCTTCTTCAACATAAATACTCTTATGTCTTTGAAATATTTTCTTCTCAAGCTTACTTTGACCATACCTGTTTTTCTTTTCATGATAAAATTTTCTTTCTTTTATTTTTCTTATATTTCTTTTCTTCTTCACTGCTACTACTTCTAGATTATGGGCAATTAGATGCATAGTGACCAAAGTTACCATAATTAAAACATTTCATAGAATGCATACCTTTGTGTTTTCTTGGACCCTTCTTATTCCTTCACACAAAGTTAGCTTCTTCTCCACTACTTGATTCTTCACTTGATTTTGGTTCCTTATTATTTGTCTTCTTTGAAGCTTTAAATTTTGCTTCCCATTTGGATGTTTGATATTTTCCAGTCCTCATATCATAGGCTATGAGAATTCCATGTAGCTCATCCATGCTTAATGTTTTAAGATTCTTTATCTCTTCTATTGCTGAAACTTTTGCATAAAACCTCATGGAAAGTGACCTTAAGATTTTTTGAAAAATCTTAGAGTCTTCAATACTTTCTCCAAGTCCACAAATGGTATTAACAACCTCATCAACATGAAGTAGATACTTAGAAATATATTCCTCATATTTCATCTTCAATTATTCAAACTTCTTCCTGTGGGTTTGAAGTTTTTTCATATTAACCTTGTCGTCTCCTTCATATGTTTTTTGTAACTTGTCCCATATTTATTTTTCTGAAGTGCATTGCAAGACTTCCACAAAACCTATTTCACTTAACCCACTTAATATTGCATTCATTACCTTAGCATTATTTTCATATGGTTTCTTTCCATCTTGATCCTTGTGAAGAGTTATAGGTGGTGTGAACTCATTCTTAATGGATTTCCATATATCATAGCCATGTGCCATCAAATAATTTTGCATATTTATGCTCCAAAAAGCATAGTTAGTCCCATCAAACAATGGAGCTCTATTTTATGAAAAACCTTCTTGGAAAGTCATGTGTGTTCTTGAAATATCTTCTTGCAAGTTTTTAGGCTTTCACGAAGGAACCTGCTTTGATACCAATTAAATAACACAAGTGTAGACACCAAAATAGCACCAATATGATTATGTGACTACAAGCACTGCCTGAATTGGCATACAAACCCCCTAGGGCAGCCTCTAGAGGTTAAATCGTGGTCCTAACCACTCCCAAATTAGTTTTGGAGGGTCAAAGGTCAATTGGGCACCTTTTAAGAACTTTTATCCCTATTCGTACCACCCTGGGATGATTAGAATCCTATTTGTCCCACCCCGAGATGATTAGAAGCAATCATTCCAGGGTGGGACGATTAGTAGGTTTGATTGGAAAAAATTCAAGCCTTGACAAATGGAAGCCTAGATCTACCACCCAACTTCACCTTCAAGGCATGCAATTGCAAGGAACGGTTTCAAATCAGATAGAGGGACTTCATTCAAGCATGCCCTGATCATGGAGGTCCTAAATCAGGGAGTAATATTCTCTCCCCCAAAAGGGCATAGTGAGCCAAGTGGTGCCCTCACATGTGCATGCAAAGGATACCCTGAGGTCTATAAAAATGTGAGCCTCCTCACCCCAAAAAATTAATAGGTTTGGAGCATTTGGAGCAATGGAGTGCTACAAAATTATATCCCCATTCCTATTTGTGCTTCCTACATCCCTAATTTCTCTTTTGGAAGAGAGGTTATCGGGTGGACACTAGGAACACAATCTAGACCCAAAACCCAATCAATCAGCTACAATCCCATACAAAACTCATCGACACAACTCCCTAGGAGTTTTTGGACCCATTCCACTTGGATTGGTGCCAAAACTCAGCCCCAAATGGTGGGTGTCCTGCCCTCGGGCGCCCCTCGCACTGCTGTAGTCCTAATCATCCCACCCTGGAGAGATTAGAAATTTGTAAATTATTTCTTTACTATTATTTTTGCATTATGTTGTATCTAATGTACTTATGCTTCTATCCAAGTTTCACTACTTTTTGACATGATTTGACCTTGTTTTTATCATTTTATGTGTTTACTAACATACAGGGAGTGCCTTTGGATATAGGATAATTTGGGCAGAATCTTCCAAATATAACCTTTTGGGTCATCTCAAAATTCCCCTTTTAGTCTAACACCAAGTTTTTAGGAGTTTTTTAGACCTCTAGGTAGGACATTTGCAAGGTCACTCTTACACATTTTGTGACAGTCCTAATCGTCCCACCCCGGAGTTATTAGAAATATGTGCATTATTTCCTAATTTTTCCTTTTGCAATGTGTCCTTTATGATGTCTCCATGCCTCTATCAAATTTTGGGTTCATTCTGACATGTTTTGACCATCGTTTTATTCTTTTATATATTAAACTAGTTGGAGGCTTTGGGGATTGCATGTTTTCCTACATCCGCATATGATATTAATTGTTTGCTATTTTTCTATGTGTAGGATCTCACCACCAAGAACACCATAGGGGCAGAAAGGAACAATGAACACATGGATGCAAGCGGCGGCAACATTTGGCCCGCCCATTTTGAATGTGGGCATGCGAAAGACACTGGAAGCGTACCATCCATTGATGTAACGAACTGTATCAAACGTTCTGAGCCCTAGAGGGGGGAGACATATTGTAACTAGATTAAAAGCAACATTAATAAAATAGGCCCCAATTTTTTTTGCTTACATCTCATTTTTGCATCATTTCCTTCATGCATTTATTCATCGCATTCGTAGGACTTAGCATCGATACCATATCTATTTTGTGTGCATCATATCTGGTATGTCATCATTATGTATTCATATTTTAGTGGTGATCACAGAGGGACCCTATCCCCTACTATTAATATCAGGTTTCTGATCCAAGTTTTGTGGTTTTCCTTGCAGGTGTTACTCCTTTGGGCGCTGGACTGCTACTCGTGCCACCCTGTGACAAATACAGACCTGCTATTCGTCCCACCCCGGGACGAATATGTATTCACCCCAAACTATTATGAATGTAGACCTATTATTCATCCCACCCCAGGATTATTAGAGCTCTGTGCATTTTCTAAGTAGAAACTCAAATTCATCTGGTTTAAATAGAGAAGAGGTAGGTTTTCTTAACATACTATGTGTTCTTTTGTTTTTTGTTTCTGCAATTTTCTATTTTCTTTGCTTCCATAGAAAAGTTAAGTAGTTTGTTTTCCTTATTGCAATAAGGAAAAGAAAATAAAAACATAGAGTAAATTAAATGGAAGGAACTTTATTAGGAATGCATTTCTCTCTGGTTTGCTTGCATGATACTTGCACAAGTGGCAAGTCCTCATCATAGGTTTCAATCCTAGTTAGGATTGGTGATTTCCTTTTTGCTACTAATGGTTTCTAAAAGATAAAATGTACTTTAAAGCATTGCATTAGTGAAAATCATCTTTTCTTGTATGTTTTCTTTCTTTATACAATTAAAAGGAACCACACACACCACCTAATAAGATTAACATCAAGGAGTTGGTCTTAATACCCCAACACTTGATCAAGACCAACGATGGATTTCATCACCACCTTGGCTTGGATTTTGCATACATATACCCTGATCACGACTGTTGCTAGACGTAAATCCTAACAAAAGTTGACCAAGTGTAACGGGGGTGATTCCCCGTGCATGAGGATAAGTCTTCTATGGTAGGTGTCAAAAATAGAGCGATCCCCCTTCCGTACCGCCTATGTTCCACGTACTATTCTACTCTCGCATACCAATAGTTTCCCTCATGTAAGGGCGGGTATATTGACATGTTCAGTATAACTTATTAATAATGGTATATTGAAGGGGTGACCATTTTGGAGATACAAGAGCCCTCATTTTGCATGTATAACAAATTTTCCTTCATGAGATTCGCATAACAAAAATAAAACACACTAAACCAGATCTAGGACACACATTTAATCTATAAACAAGATAATCATTTCTTTGTTTGTGTGGTCCCCTTTTGTTTGGTGTAGCAAAACAAAAATTATAAAGGAGATAAAAATATACATATCTATTTATAAAAACCACCACCATGGTGTATACCCGTATCCAAGCCCAATCACGGGCAGAAGTGGTGGAAAGTATACAATGAGGTACAAGTCGCCTCCGTTATAGCCCCAAGGACTTGGTTATACCACCTTGGTAGCCTGACCCACAACGTGGTCCACACTATGCCAATACAAAAAAGGACTATAGAGGCACCCCTTTGAGGGGCACTCCCGTTCAACACAGACCATCTCAGGAGGAGTACACACATGGGAAGGCCCCCTTAGACACTCATTATGAGTGTTTGTTGCACGATTAAGCGCTAGAGAAACATAGGGTTCATAAGGAGGGACCACATGATTATATCATTCCTCCTCCACCCGTCATTACTGTTAGAACTAATAGGCCAAATCTAGAGTGCAAGGCTCTTCAGACAGCGTGACCCAACTCCACATGTCCCTTTCACATGTATGAAAGGGAGCATGAGGAAAACCAGTATATTCCTCAAGAGCAATACATCGCATGGGAGCAATGCGCCTCCGCACCTGCTAATTATCAAGATCACCTATTGAGGCTAGAGCCTTAGGTGAATGCTACTAACCTTGACAGAGGAAAGTGACCCATAGAGATCTCGGATCACCATGACTAAGATAGATATGTAGGGGAGGCATCTAGGCCTCCTAGACATAGGACGGTGGGATAAATCGATTTAGCATTTGCCAAACATGTCGCCCACCAAGCATAAATTACGTAGCTTAGGCAAGATCAGCAGTAGTTAGAACAACTGTATCATCTTGACAAAGAGCGCATTCAATGCCAGACAAATGAATTTCTCTAGAACACTATGCATGAAATGATTCCAACCCCTCAAATGCATAGGATAGAAATTTATGATAGGCACAACCCCTTAGTGTGGGATAGGTCTCCACGACATTATCAAGCATTACCTCCAAGACCTCTGAGACCTGAGCGGGAGGCCACCCTAGAACCAATGATGGGCACCTTCCTTGGGCACCTATCCATGTTTATAGGTCACGCCTAGAAACTCCTCAAGAAGCCTATGAGGAATTTGAGCGAGAAGAAGAGTGGGCTGAAATGCCCTACCAAGGCAGGGGGCGCTACCCGGCTACCCCTCCATAGGCCTCAAGTTCCTCGCAATTCACAATGGGAACAAACCAAAGAAGATGAAATCAAATCCTCTAATGCATACAAAGAACTGCTAGAGTGCTTAGAGTCTATCAAGACCAAGACTTCAAGGCCCCAAAATCCCACCTTATGCTAGCTCCGTAGTCACCCTGTGCATCCATCAGTTTTGGCACCCCCATACCCCAACCACTTCAAAATGCCTCAATTGGAAATTTTTAGAGGGGATGAGGATGCCCAAGAGCACGTAACAAGCTTCCTGAGTCAATGCTTTGGCATTCAGGACAATGATGCATTGCTTATGAGAACGTTCATAACCACATTCGTAGGCCCTGCCTCAAATTGGTTTACCCAGTTGCCGAAGCATAGCATCAATAATCTAGACCAGCTAGTGGACGCGTTCCTTGAACATTTTGCCTTCAAAACCAAGAAGAAGGCATCCTTAAGTGACCTAGCTGGCCTTAAGCAATATGATGATGAGACCATAGCCACTTATGGGAATTGGTGGACATTGCTTTCAAAGCTACCTTACCTCCCTCCCATGGCCGACATGACCCAAATGTTTTCAAAGAGTTGCATAAGGTCAATCTCTATGCTATTGCAGCTGTAGCAATATGCCACCCTAGAAGAAGCCTTGGTGCAAGCCAAGATAATTGAGGAGATCAAAATTCAATATGGCAAGATTGCCAAGCCATGCAAGAAAGAGTGGACCAAAAATGCTAAAACTGGGCCCACACAATCGAAACCCATCGCGGTCAATCAGGTTGTCATAAATATACTAAAGCCTACACAAATGACATAGCCCCCAAAGGCTAATTATCAGGCAATTCCTCTTGATAACTATGAAAAATAAAATCATAAACAAGAGCAAAATTAGCAGCGTCACCCTGAGCGACAATTCACACAATTCACGGAGTCTAGAGACTCCTTGTTTGACCGCTTGTTCACAGCAAACCTGATAAACTTGCCAGAAAATCAACCCATAGACCCCAACGTGCCAAAACCCAAGGGCTATAGGGAAGACTTATATTGTATATTTCATCGACAAAAAGGACATGACATCTTCACTTGTTGGAAATTCAAAAACTTAGTGCAGGACTTGATAGACAACAAAACACTCATGGTAGATAATCCCATAGCACTGAGCAACCAATAGATGGAAGTCTTCAAAGACACCCTGCCTACCCATGACACACAGGCAAAGACTTTACAAGTGAATGAGGTAACACAAAACTGCCCCATGTAAGGATACGTGGGGATGATAAGCATCGTGACACGAAACAAAAGATACCCAAACACGGCTGCACTCACTGCAGCTACAGGAGATGTTCCATCAACGTCACAACTTCCACAATGCCCTACGCAACCTCCCTCGCCTAGACCAGTGGCCATGATTCATACTAAGCTTACTCAAAGTTTAAGGACCATGTCATCTAGGCTCTCCATTTATGAGCTCATCCAACAATCACCGCCCCATCGGGAGGCTCTGATGGAGATACTCAAAGCCATTGAGCTATAGCCCCACAAACCTAATTCTTTCAACAACTTTGTGGGACATGTGAGACAATGCACAGAACCAGTTATAACCTTCAAGGAAGACAAACTAAAATTGGTGATTGGTGATATGGTGGATCCACCCATGCATGTCATCACACGGGTCAATGGGATTCCATTCAAGAGGGTGTTGGTGGACACTGGCTCATCCAGCAAAATAATCATGACAGTGGCATTAAAACACCTTAAGCTATTAGTATCCCACATTGTGGCATCCACTTACACTCTTCGAGCATTCAATGATGTGTTATGCTCGATGGTTGGCACACTTGTCCTGTCCATCAAAGTATGACAAAAGACCATTCCTACATTGTGTCACATCCTTGAGGGTGAGATGGCCTACAATATCTTGCCAGGCTGGCCTTGGATTAGGGACATGAAGTGTATCCCTTCGATAGCCCATCAATGCCTCAAATACACATACGAAGGGCAAGTACATGTAGTCCTAGCAGACTTAGATCCATTTAAGTTTTGCAATGCAATGTAGTTGATGCCACAATTGACCCTCCCATCGACACATTTGAACTTTCAATTGAATTCGTCCACTCAGGGTCTGATTTTGCCTACATCCCCATTGTTAAGTCCCTCAACCTGGCTCATATTTGTCATCTATTCCTTCACCAATAATGCCACCTATGGTGGCCACACTGAAGTACAACGGGAAGAAGCCCCTAGAGGAGGCACCACCATTAGTCTCAACCATCTCTACCGAGGAGGTGCCCAACCGAATGGAAGTCGAGACACCTAATTCACCCAAAATGGAGTGGACTCAGGGAGAACTCCCATTCCCTCCCCCTCAACTATCAATGATTACCATTGAAATGGCCAATACGGGCCTGGGGGAGTACCTAGTGTAGAACATTGTGACAACACCCACGCTCGAATCCATGCAAGACATGGGGAGACCTCGCCTTCCCATAGGCACTATCGTCCCTTTAGGCTACCTTCCAAATTAGACCAACTTTGTATATGGGGGCCTCAAGAACGGCATTGAACCCTACCTACAAGAGGAAGAGGACAAAGAGCCATTTGCTAAGAATATTGACTATTTTTCCAACCCGGACTTCACCTTGAAATACCTAGACCAATGTAATTGGCATGGATATGGATTGGGCAAATACAAACAAGGAATGTGTATTCTTTGTCAACCAAGATACCAGATGCCATATGATAAATCAGGAGTAGGTTTCAACCACCCTTTGCCCCTTGACATCTTGGTAGAAACCATGCAAGGCTTAGGTATAGGCAATAGGGATGGGTTGGCACAAGATCCATATGCCAATCCCAACACTACATACACATTGGGGAATTATTTCCCATTGTTAACAACAAACCTTGTTGACCTCAACAGCCCCTCCCCTTTGATCGAGAAAGGGGAAAGTTCAAGAAGTAACCTCCAAGAGGGATATGAAAAAAATCAAGGGGGGTCTTCGAAAGATGAGTTAGATTATGAGGTAGCACCTTGGGACCCGTTTGAGTATGATATCAATCACTCGTAGGTGACACCCATTGACGATTATTAGGAGTACTTCATGGCAATGTTCCCCTTTAATGTTCCAATCAGGAAATTTCCACCTCCATAGAATCCAACCATCCCATAGAGAGAAAAACAACCCATAAGGGACCAAATCCACATGCTCAAAAAAAATGAGCCTCCCATGTCGGCCATAATGCCAAGTGATCAAGAAACGCATGGTGGGAGGCTATACCAGCCAGAGGGGCACACAGTTGTCAGAGCCAATGAAGGCCAATGGATCTTCGATAGTGACTATGAGGATGAGACTTAGATGGCATATCTCAACCATATGAGGCAACAAAAATATCCCATAGACATCAATGGTATGTTTGAGCATCTAAATATGGGACCAAGGCATAGGTGGCATTTAAACCAAGTACAGTTAAACCAAGTGCTTCATCCACCACTTCGGGCATACAGAAAGCACCTCCCACCTAGAGACCCTATAGGGCCATCAGTGCCTATGGAATACCCTGTCCTTCTATATGCACATAGGGCTGATCCTTTTGTGCCAGTACCCACAGAACCAGATTTGGAGTATAAGGATCACCAAGGATGTCAAAATCAACACCCACACAGTAATGGAGACCAAACTCAGTCCATCAACATGATCTTAATTGATTTAATCGCCCCCATATGCAATCCAACCGATCCAACATGACCATTGTATCTATACCTAGAGGCCATAGAATAGGATCGCGCTAACTCACCACCATCCCCATCAGAGTACTGGCCTTGTGGTGAGATGTTTCATTTCACCCCAGGACAGACTCGGGATATCTTCCATATTGAAGAGGAAACCAACATTCCCAACATAGATCTAAATTCAGCAAATGATATCCACCTAATCCCAAATCCACACCAGTTGGAGGACGGATCCCACATGTCATTCGAAGAAACGATTAATGTAGACATTGGTTATGATCCAATGAATCCATAAATCATCAAGTTGGGGGTAAGTCTATCCCTTGAAGAGCAAGCTGATTACATTGCCATTTTCAAAGAGAAGAAGGAGGTTTTTGCATGGTCCTACAAAGACATGTTGGGGCTAGACTCGTAGCTAGTCATGCATAATATGACACTTGATCCGATAGTCAAGCTAGTCAAGCAAAAGCTACGTAAGATGCACCCAACAGTGGCCTTAATGGTCAAATATGTGCTACAAAATCTATTGGATGTACAGTTTGGCATCTGCATATATTACCCACCATGGTTGTCCAACATGGTACCCATCAAAAATCCTGATGGGAGGATTTGCATATGCACCAATTTTTGAGATTTAAACAAAGCGAGTCCCAAGGATGATTTCCCCTTGCCTAGCATCGACGCATTGGTAGATGCTACATTAGGCCATGAAATGCTTTCCCTCATGGATGGTTTCTCGGGATACAACCAGATTTGTATCAATCTCAATGATCAACTAAAAATGGCATTCACGATGCCTTGGGGACATTTTGTTATAAGGTCATGCCATTTGGCCTTAAAAATGTTGGTGCCACCTACCAATGCACTACGACATACATCTTCCACAATCACATGCATAAAACTTTGGAGGATTATATGGATGATCTATTGGCCAAATCTCTTTTATGCCAAAATCATCTCGATGACTTACGCAAGATCCTTGATCGCCTCATCGAACACAAGGTTAGGCTAAACCCCAAGAAGTGCGTATTTGGTGTCACATCTAGAAAACTCTTGGGTTTCATAGTCTCAAAATAAGGCATCGAGGTAGATCCAAATAAAGTCAAGGCAATCCTTGAGATGCTTCCCCCAACCACCATCAAGCAGCTCAGAAGCTTGCAGGGTAAGGTCGTGTCGATCAAGCACTTCATAGCGTAGTTATCTGACAAGTGTTGACCCATGAATAAATTATTACATAAGGGGGTAGCATTTCCTTGGTATGATGAGTGCCAGTCATCCTTTGACGACATAAAACAATACTTGGCTTTGCCGCCATTATTGGCTCCACCTAGACCATGAATGTCATTCTATTTATACATCTCAGCTACTGAGGTGGCATTGGGTGCCATGCTAGCCTAGAAAAATAAATTACATAAAGAACAGGATAATTATTATCTTAGTTGCACCCTGTTCAGTTATGAACTTAACTATGCATATGTTGAGAAGGTATGCTTAGCAGTGGTATTTACCACCAAAAATATATACCATTGCATGCTGAGCAATACGACATATGTTGTGTCTAAGGAGAATCCATTGCGGTATATGATGAGTCATACTTATCACAATAGTCGCACGGTGAAATGGATCATGTTGTTGACGGAGTTTGACATCGAATTCATTGGAAAAAAGTCCATCAAAGGTCAAGTCATCACCGATCGACTAGCATAGGCTCCTCTCAAATATGATCAGCCTCTAACGGTAGAGCTACCCGATGATGGGCTCTTCCATGTCTCAGAATCACCAGATTCTATTGAGCTTGAGTCACATGTTGTATCGCTCCAAATTTTTCGCATCCCTACCTTCAGGCTATTGGATCCGCGCCCGAAAGGAGGATGGGAAAAGGATGATGCGGTACCTCGGACGAGAGGACTTTGCGAAGGTCCCGCCTCTCAAGGGAGGTGCATTTTGGTGATTTGTCGACGGATGGTGGGTTCACCAGGAAACATTTGGTGGCCATTTCCACGCCTAGGTTTTGGGAATGTGTTTTAATGGGTTCGTTTTATCCTTTAAAAATTCATCCTAGGTTTGGCCGAATGATTCTAACTTAAACTACATGAAAATGCAATTTAAATGAATACAATAAACAGACTAAAAGCAAAAAAATAGAGAATTTGCAGGAGGCTAATGGAGATTACCTGATCCGGGATGTCTGATGAAGTTTCTGATGCTTGAAGTAGTCTGGATCATCCTGGGATTCGACAAAATCGCCTGCAATCTGTCAGAATCATCTGGAATCTGACAAGATCGTCTGAGACAGACAGAATCGTCTCAGATCTGACGAATTCGTCAAACGAATTCGTCAAAAACCTGCAAAACAGAGAACAGATGCAAAATACAAGCAATTCTACTATGCAAAACAGAGGCAAAATATGCTAAAGAACAAGGTGAATACTAAGCAATAATTCAAAATAGAAAGTAAAACAGATCACTGCATTATGATGGCAAATCATGAATTTAATGTGCAATCTAAACTAGATGGGTGAACTCCAGATGCAAAGTAGAATAAAAACTAAATAAATGATCTGATTTATAGCATAAAATGACAGAGAGAAAAGAGAGAAGAGCAAACTTCAAGCACTGATTGCCTCGATGTATGCTGTAGTCGAGATCGTCTCGCATCAGTACGAGATCGTCCCTAATTTGACAGGATCGCCTCCGATCTTGACAGGTTCATCGGCTACGATAGGTGCTGGCTCCGGCTGAAAACCAGTGATATACCTGCAATAAAATTACTATAGGAATAGTGCAAAAAGCAAATTTGAGAAGTTCTAGCACATAGGGAGTCGATTTGCATAAAAATTCAGCCAGGGGTTGGGGAGGGAAAAGTCTTAGAGTTAAATAGGCTTAGGGAAAGTTGTTGGGAGGTTGGAGATCTTCCCAATTTGGGAGATCTCCAACGGGGGAGGGTCCCAACGGCGCAGACACGCTTCTGCCCGGATTGGAGACCCGTTGGAACAGAGTCTAATTATGAAAATGCAGTTTTGCGACGAAATCGTCTGGACGTCCTAGTCCAGACGAAATCGTCAAATGGGGGCGATATCGTCTGATCGGCGACGATATCGTCCAACGGTCAAAACAACTCCTAAAAATGGCACGAAAAAAGGGGAAACGGGTTTCTCGGCGGTTAACGGGCGGTTTGGGAGGTTAAATTTGAATTTAAATTTATTTACTAAGGTGAATGTAATTATTCCAATTTGATTGCGCCAATTTTAGGGTGCTACATTTTGCCCCCTCTTTAGCGAATTTTCCGAAGAAAATGCGTTAAAGATGAGTTCTTCTCGATCTACGAGAAAGCAAAAAATTATTCCCATTTTTAGGCGACGATTCTTGGTCGAATCGTACGACGACTTACTATGGTGCCCCCTCCGTGTTTTTACCCAAATCGAACGTTTGAGGTAAAAACGCGAAAAAGCAAAAAATTATTTGTGAATTATTTTGAATAAAATTAAGAAAAATAGGGTAAAACCCTAATTCATTGTTACTGTTCATTTTACTGTTTTTAGAGCTCTGGAGCAAAAATGGTAGAGACAGCACACAGATCTGCAGAGGTCCGCCGCGGTCTACGGGTAAGGGTTTAAACTCAATTTAGATTGATTTAATTGGAATTTACATGCTTTGTAGATAGATTTTAAGATGAATTTTGAGCATCGCGGCCGTTTTTGGCCGTCGACGTCGTCCGGACGAAATCGTCCCTAGTTCGACGAAATCGTCTCAAGTTCGTCAATTTCGCCCAAGGGCGAAATCGACGAAAAAGGGACGATTTCGTCAAATTAGAGACGATTTCGAGGCGAAATCGGAGACGATTTTGCTCAAATTTGGGACGATATCGTCCAATAGTGGGCGATATCATCAATTGCAAAAATTTGATCTTTAAGGTGTAGTTTTGATTACTGAAATTGTTTATTAATGATTGTTTGTTGTTTTGATTGTTTATGTTTGCAGAGAGGACTACTAAAGAGCAGAGAGTGGAAATACGACGGGCTGAGAGACGACTTGGCCGCTCTCACCCAGGCAGAGCGGGATCTGCTGGCACAGGCCGGCTTGCAGCATGTGGCAGAGATGCCGCAGGTTTCTACTGACATGGGGCTACTGACAGCCCTAGCAGAGAGGTGGTACCCGGGCTCTTCATGCTTCCGGTTACCGACAGGGGAGATGACTCCCACACTAGAGGATGTATGGAGGATTCTTAGAATCCCCATACAAGGGAGGATGATCACACCTACGGCCAATCAGGGCCACGCGATGGGACGACTCTGCGGTGACCCGAGCTTCGCCCTGGAGAAGGGCGGAGTGAACATCGAGGCACTACGCCAGATGCCTGGGGCATCTACACTGACACGAGTTCTGGCTGGAGTAGTTGGTGGACTTCTGTTGTGCCACCAGAGCGGGTGCAGGGTGCCGTGGATGCTCGTAGATGTGATCTGCGATATGCGCGACCATGGCTACAGATTTTCTTGGGGCAGCTTTGTTCTATGCCGACTGTACAGGATCCTTTACGGGGTCGTGTACAAGGGCGGGCGGTGTCTGGTCATGACATCGCTCCTACAGGTTTGGTGCTGGGAGCACATTGCGATGCGGAGGCCGATAGGGCTTCCACTGATAGGGGTTGACGGGGAGAGGCCCCGAGTCTTCTACTGGTGGCTCCGGAGAGGGGCACAACGACGGATCGACCTGCCGGTGTCCCGGAGACTACTGGATGACTTGGTCCTAGACCAGATCACCTGGAGGCCATGGAGGCAGCATCCAGGGTGGGCAGAGGACGCACAGGAGCTGGCTCGCATCAGGCGAGTCTGCTGGCTGAGGATGGAGAGGGGAGAGGTGGAGCTCCACCGCTACGACCGAGTTTTACGATAGTTCGGTCTGCAGCAGGGGATCCCATCTCTGAGGGATTACGAGTTTTCCCGGACTATCCGGGATAACACCACAGTTAGCGGGGCTCCAGACATGCAACGATTCTGGAGTCAGGACGCGGACGATGCCCCCATCCAGCCAGTGGATGGGGACGACGCAGGAGTAGCCGATGGCTACGATGCCTGGTACGCAGGCATCCGCCCTCCTCGGATGACGAGGGCACAGGGTCCGATCCATGCAGTTGTGCGTCGGATAGGGAGGCGGCGCCAGGCAGCGATAGAGGCGGCCCAGGGTCACGACGGGAGAGAGCAGAGGAGGCCACAGGCACAGGAGCGGCCACGGCAGAGGGAGAGGGAGAGGAGGGAGGCGAGACCCCCATCTCCACAGAGGCCACCATCGCCCGATAAGGGCAAGGGCATGGACACAGGAGAGAGTAGCGAGATGGCTACTCTCCGGGCAGAGAGAGATCGTCTGCAGGCTCAGGTGCAGACACTACAGGATGCAGCTGCACAGCACCAGGCTGAGGTGTCACAGCTACGAGACGAGAATGCACGTCTCAGGGCACGAGGCGGAGGGGTGAGCACTCAGGAGCTGATGCGGTCGGTTTCTCAGACCGCATTCTATCAGGCGCTATACTACCAGGCGGTGCCAGAGGGCCAGAGGATACAGGTGCCGGCTGCCATAGCCGATCCGATCAGGACAGGGTCGACGAGGAGCTCATCCCGATCGACGACGAGGACTCGCAGTACCACACATACTGCGATGGGACCACCTCGTCCTCCGCAGGGCGGGGGAGGAGATGAGGCCGAGAGCTCTAGAGGCTCTCGAGGCTAGAGGGCGGGATATTGCTACTGATATTGTATTATACTTGTATTGATAGAGGATTGAGTATGCCGAGGTACAGATTGTGGCATACCAATCCAGCTTTTGATGATGTATATATTCTGTTGATATATATAGATGAGATATTTTTGAGTATATGACTTGTCTTATGTGATACTTATGATGCTTTTTATGTTTGATGTAATTGATTGATTTGATTGATGTAATGATTTTATTGATGATTCATGTAATTATGTCGTTTTGGAAAATATTATAACTTGGATGTCATGCTATAAATATTTTAAATGAAATAATCTGATGTAACAAATTGATTGGTTGTAATGAAATGTAAAAATAAAAAGAGATTTCTAACAATAATTTCAAAGGACATTGTCGCTATTATAGACCATTTCATGGAGTCGCCGCTCACTCGGTCGTCAAGCTAGTCCCAGGATAGAAATATTGTTAAAAGAAAAGAGTGCTTAAGAGACTGTCTTAAGACTTTGTTGTGATAATGCAAATGATGATGATGATGGTTTGCTTTCAGATTTCCATGAAAATATTATGCATGAAATATTGTAAAATAATTTTTGCTAGGCATAAATTCCTAAGTGTGATAAAATTGTTGAATAATTCCTTAGGAATTATACCGTCATTGCAAAATTGGAGGTTGACATAATGACATGAAATAATGAAAATGTGCATTCTTTTGAAAAGCAAAATTTGTGTAATATGAAGTCATATGTTTTGTATGATTTTTGATAAATTGGGAAAAAAATTGTTACAATGGTTTGCGCTAGGCATAGAATATGTAGGTATAGACTTATACCATCATCGCGAAAATCCAAAAAAGGATAGTTTTATTGCATGATTGATTTTTGATGAACAGAAAATATGATAATGAGGACTTGCGCTAGGCATAAAATTCCAATTTTGGTTTTGAAACTATACCATCGTATGCGAAAGTCGACACGATATATATGATATGTTTTGAAAGGAATTTTTGATTTTTGCTATTATATAGTTGTCTTTGTGGAAAACAACTGTACTTGATTTATTCCAAACAAGTTGCAAAAATAATATTTCAAAGTATTTTGAAGATAAAAAGTTAGATTTATAAGGAATCCCATGTGCATATGTGAATTCATTTCCCATCTTGATTTATCATAATGATAGACAAAATCTCTCAAATACAAATGTGTGTGCAATTGCATTGTTCATTTACCAGTTTTGAGCAAGATACTATGATACAAGTGATTTGAAGAAACCAAATAAGTGTTCATTAACCATGATGTAGATGCATATAACCATATTAGGCTACTATGTAGATCGGATTATCAAGAGCTAGCTAATCCATAAGCAGACATAGGTTAGTACAAAAGAAGGTCGCTAATGTGACGGACATATCGCCACGCTAGGAGTTACCCAAGGCCAAGCAGGTTGGGCACAAACCACCTTGTTATGGGGCTTACCTCACGCTTTTCGAATAATTGAGGATTCCAGGGATTCAAGCTCATCAACCCTTCTTTTCTTTTCAAAGGGTAGGGAAAGGGATTTTATTGCTTTCTTGCTTTCTTTTGAATTTTGCTTATTTTTTTCTTTTTGTATTTCTTTTGCTTGATAATGCTTGGAACATTGCTGAAATAACATTTTTCTTTTCTCTTTTTTTCTTGAATTTTTCTTTTCTTTTTCTAGGGATACTTGCTCGGATTAGTCGTAGAGCAAGGGATTTTTATTCTGGGTAGGGGTGAGCTTGTCCTTTTGCCAATTCTCAAAGATTCTAGACCGTGTGCATGATAGGATAGCAGGGGAAACTTTTCACTCAAGAAATCAGTTCTACTATGTAGCAAAACATGGAAATTACAAATATAATCATTTTATTGTGAAAAGATGTGCTTGGTTTAAGTAAATAACAAGATCAATTCTCTATGCTCAAACTTTATTTAATTGAATTTTGTGAACTTTGATATAAGAGAGATTAGTAATCATGCCAGATAAAATCAAGATATTTATTGTTGTGATTGTGCAAGTGAGGGATGCTAAATAAATGCTAATTTTATCCAAAATAAGTTGAAACATATAATTGCAATAATTGTAAGAAAATAATGATTTTGAGAAAGTTTTGAGAATGTTGACTCTCTCTTTCTTCTGTATATTGTTTTGGTTTCGAAAGAGTCAAGCATATAGCCGTTTTTAGATTTTTATGTTGATTTTTGTTTTTGAGCAAAAGAACTTTAACAAGTGCTTTAAATAAATGCAATAGATAGTTTTTGAAGATTTTTGGAGATTTATGAATGTTTTTGATGTTTTTGAATAAATTGAAAGAAATACAAGATAATGATTTTGAACAAATATATACATGGATGAAATGACCAAATTTATGCATAGTAACGTTTGAGATGTAAAATATTCATGGGTTCTTTAAGTTCTTTACCATCTAAGGTAGATAATTTATATGCTCCTGATTCAAATTTAGCAATAATGATGTATGGTCCAAGCCAATTGGGCTCAAATTTACCTTTAAGTTCCTTAGTTGCATTTGTATTTTTTTGAAGATTTTGAGGATTTTGATTTTTTTGTATTTTGATTTTAATTTATGAATTGAAATTGGTGGTATATACAAGATGATCTATATACACTATACAAGGTTTATTTGAGTATAGCATGTCTAAGGTTGCTTCAAAATCAAAGGAGGTTTTGAAGGATAATCTGGTTGAGGTGAAGGTAAGAATAGAAGGTGATGAATAAAAGGTAGTGATAACAAAAGCTTTGTTATAATGTAGAATAATGTAGCAAAAGATTTGACTTTTATATGTGGAAAATTGATCATGTTACAAAATAAAATGTCAGAAGGATAAGAAGGTTCTTCATTCTTATTATTATATTCCAAGTCTTGATAAGATGGAGAAAGTATATGTGAAAGATATGCATGGATGTTATTTGGTAAACAAGGATGATCATATATGGATGAAGAAAAGTGATGGATAGAAGATAATTGTGATAATAGAGAATGTATAGAACTTGATGTTTCAATCGTTAAATATTCTTCAAATGGTGTTGGGTCACCATGTATGGTAACAATTTTATTTGCAAGTTCAAACTTCAAACATTGGTGAAGAGTGGAAGGGAAAACCCTCATCGTATGAATCCAAGGACTTCGGAGAAGTAGGTTGTAAGGTGAAGGACAATATCCTACATAGAATAAAGTATCCAGGATCTTGGATCCAATATTAAGGGGAAGAATTATAGTACCTTGAGCTTCTTGAATTTCATTGTTAAAAGATTTTATAATAACATTTGATTCATTAATATCTTCTTCCTTTAATTTGAGTTTTTGGAATAATTGATAAGTGCATAAATTAAGAGAGGAGTCATTATCTACCATGATAGTTTTAACATGTGTTTCTTTACTAGATCCGATAATGTAAAGATAGGAGTCTTCTTGTGGAGTAGAGGAAGGAATATCCTCATCATAGAATGAAATATGGTTAACCTCAAGAGGGTTTACACCATTAATTATGTTCTTAGAGAAAATATGATGAGGAACAAATTGTTGGCTAGGTATTTTGAACAAAATTTCCTTGTGAGAAATTTGTAATACTTCTAAAAGGGATATCTTTGCTTGAGGATTAATCACTTGTTGTTGGTTATCAAAGTGGATTTCAGATTGAGATTTTGATTCTAAAGATGAGCTTTCTATGCTTACATTCCATTTTGGATCATTCTCTAGAGCCAAAGATAGTTTTGAAGGTTGGTCAAATGAGGAATCCATATCTTGAATATCGGATTGAGTTGATTGAACTTGAGGTTGCTCATTTGTAGTTTTTGTTACAATATTAATAATATCATCATGATGGGACACATTAACATGCAATATTTGATTGGTTTCTTGTTGTTGATAATTGAATAGGGGTTCTTGGGAGATCCCCATGTCTTGATTGATTATTGGTATTTGTTGTGTAGGAGTTTGATTGTTTACTGGAGATTTATAATCAGTTGTAGATTGTAATTCCTTTATATTAAAAAGACCCTTATCAATCAAATCTTGAATTGCACATCTTAAATCTTTACAATTTTGTGTCATATGTCCATCTACTCTATGATATTCACAATGTAGCTCAGGTTTAAACCAATCTGATGTGGTATCAAAGTTGTCTTATGGAAGGGAGTTCAATCTTATTTGTGTCAAGTAAATACTTGAGAATTATATCCATTGGTTGATTGAGCTTAGTAAATTTACGTGATGAAGGTTTTTGAGAGGTTTTTGATAAATGCCTTAGGAATTTCGTCATAAAAGGACCTAATGGTTTCTCACCTCTACTTTCTTTATTATGGGTAGAATGATGACAGGAAGATTGCGATGTAGGAGGTGAGTGCATGGTAGAATTGGAAGAATAAGTATTTTCTTGTTGAAATGGATGTGTTGTATTGAAAGAAGAGTATTGAAAAGGTGGAGGAGGATTATATGTGGATTGATAGACATAATATGGATATATGGGAGAATAGATAATATCGTTATGAAGAGGATTGGCAAAGGGATTGTCTTGTTGGGTTATGGATGAAAAATGAGAAGAGTGTGATGGAGGTGGTGTTGAATAGGGATGAGGTTGGTCATAATCAACAAATGTATTTAGCTGAATTCTTCCAACATTACTGATGGGCTCATATTGATTTGAGTAAAAACTCATGGTTTCTTTAGTACTTCTAAAAGTAATATTTAGCATCTACTATTTAGAATTGAATCTAAAACATACAAACTTGAAATGATGATTTTGTTTTTGTTTTTCTTGTATACATATATATTTTTTTGTTTTTTTGTTTTTCAAAAGGTTTATGATGCATTCACGTCGGGTTCACCAAAATGTATCGCTCCAAATTTTTCGCATCCCTACCTTCAGGCTATTGGATCCGCGCCCGGAAGGAGGATGGGAAAAGGATGATGCGGTACCTCGGACGAGAGGACTTTGCGAAGGTCCCGCCTCTCAAGGGAGGTGCATTTTGGTGATTTGTCGACGGATGGTGGGTTCACCAGGAAACATTTGGCGGCAGTTTCCACGCCTAGGTTTTGGGAATGTGTTTTAATGGGTTCGTTTTATCCTTAAACATTCATCCTAGGTTTGGCCGAATGATTCTAACTTAAACTACATGAAAATGCAATTTAAATGAATACAGTAAACAGACTGAAAGCAGAAAAATAGAGAATTTGCAGGAGGCTAATGGAGATTACCTGATCCGGGATGTCTGATGAAGTTTCTGATGCTTGAAGTAGTCTGGATCATCTGGGATTCGACAAAATCGCCTGCAATCTGTCAGAATCATCTGGAATCTGACAGGATCGTCTGAGACAGACAGAATCGTCTTAGATCTGACGAATTCGTCAAACGAATTCGTCGAAACCTGCAAAACAGAGAACAGATGCAAAATACAAGCAATTCTACTATGCAAAATAGAGGCAAAATATGCTAAAGAACAAGGTGAATACTAAGCAATAATTCAAAATAGAAAGTAAAACAGATCACTGCATTATGATGGCAAATCATGAATTTAATGTGCAATCTAAACTAGATGGGTGAACTCCAGATGCAAAGTAGAATAAAAACTAAATAAATGATCTGATTTATAGCATAAAATGACAGAGAGAAAAGAGAGAAGAGCAAACTTCAGGCACTGATTGCCTCGATGTATGCTGCAGTCGAGATCGTCTCGCATCAGTACGAGATCGTCCCTAATTTGACAGGATCGCCTCCGATCTTGACAGGTTCGTCGGCTGCGATAGGTGCTGGCTCCGACTGAAAACCAGTGATATACCTGCAATAAAATTACTATAGGAATAGTGCAAAAAGCAAATTTGAGAAGTTCTAGCACATAGGGAGTCGATTTGCATAAAAATTCAGCCAGGGGTTGGGGAGGGAAAAGTCTTAGAGTTAAATAGGCTTAGGGAAAGTTGTTGGGAGGTTGGAGATCTTCCCAATTTGGGAGATCTCCAACGGGGGAAGGGTCCCAACGGCGCAGACACGCTTCTGCCCGAATTGGAGACCCGTTGGAACAGAGTCTAATTATGAAAATGCAGTTTTGCGACGAAATCGTCTGGACGTCCTAGTCCAGACGAAATCGTCAAATCTGGGGCGATATCGTCTGATCGGCGACGATATCGTCCAACGGTCAAAACAACTCCTAAAAATGGCACGAAAAAAGGGGAAACGGGTTTCTCGACGGTTAACGGGCGGTTTGGGAGGTTAAATTTGAATTTAAATTTATTTACTAAGGTGAATGTAATTATTCCAATTTGACTGCGCCAATTTTAGGGTGCTACACATGCTGACATAACCTTATTTTTTGATGGTTCCAAATGTGAGCAAGGGGGTGGCGTGGGAATCATGTTTTTCACACCGCAAAGGGCTCCAATGCCTTTTTCATTTAAACTTGATTTTTCATGCACCAATAACAATGCTAAATACGAAGCCTTACTCATAGGTCTTCAGATAGCCATCACCATGAACATCAAATGCTTGAATATATTTGGTGATTCGCTATTAATTGTCAACCAAGTGAAAGGGTTATTCCAATGCAAATGCCCAGTTCTACAAGCCGACAAAGACCTTATGGATAAATTCCTAGAAAATCTTAAATGGTACGACATCGAGGCACTCCCTCGATCATCAAATAATTTTGCGAACACTATGGCCTCCTTGGGGTCACTAATCCTGCAAGACCCTTCTGGTGAAATGACAACAATTCAATTCAAAATGTTATCGCAATCCATGATGGAGCATGCAAGCTCTGACATAACACCAAAAATCCACCTAATACAAATTAAACCATCTCAGGATAGGTTCTGTTGAATCCATGATAGTCTAAATCATTCCAAGTGGGGATCTTTGTTCTCTCCAACCCCTCTTAATAGCAACACAACGCTATTTTTACAAGTTCTTTCCTGCTCAGATTTTTTTAGGGACAAACTTCAAGAGGGATCAACCATTCATACCATCAAATTTTTTGATTAGCAAGATTGGTACACACCCATAAGATACTATCTCAAGTTAGGTAGCCTCCCACTTGTATTTTTGCATGCCGCAAAAATATCATTCAAACAAAAAGCGGCAAAACATGTCTTGCTAGGAGATATTTTGTATCATCGAAACTACGAAGGGATCCTCCTTCGTTGCTTGGACCAGTAGGAGTCCACTTGGGTGATCACCCAAGTGCACGATGGTATGTGCGGTGGCCACTTCAGCGGTATGGCCATCGCCAAGCACATTCTTTGCATGGGCTATTATTGGCCATCTTTAGAGCGAGATTGTTGTGCATATGTGCGAAAGTGTGTGAAGTGTCAACACCATGCTAACTTAACACATGTACCTTCTCATGCCTTGTAGCTAATCCAATTGGCTTGGCCATTTTCATAGTGGGGCTTAGATCTCATCGAAAATATCTCCCTTGTGTCATCAGGTCATCACACATTTATCATAACGGCCACAGAGTACTTCACTAAGTGGGTGGAAGCAATTCCGCTTACCTCTATGACTAGGCCCCGCATTGCGGAGTTTATTTTACATAACATCATATGTCATTTTGGTATTCCATCCAAGATCATCTCGGATAATGGGACGTCATTTAAGAACAAAGATGTGCGTGCTTTGACAACAAAGTACAAAATTCAGCATAGTTTTTTGACACCCTATTATCCGCATGAAAATGGGCAAGCAGAGGCGTCAAACAAAATGCTAGTTGCCATCCTTAAAATGATGGTCATAGATAATCATAAGGATTGGCACATCCAAATACCACTTGCCCTATGGGCTTATCGCACTAGCATTCGGATGCCCACTGGGGCAACTCCATTTTTGCTAGTGTATGGCTCTGAGGCAGTCATGCCTCTCGAGTTGGAAATACCCTCCCTGTGCATATCAATGCAAGAGTTCATCGATGATGACACTACACGACAGGCCTAGTTAGACCAGCTTACGTTACTCAATGAACGATGCGTCAATGCTCTCGAGCATTTACGTATCTATCAAGAGCGACTTAAGAAAGCATACAACATGAAAGTTCACCTGAGGGACTTTCAGGTTGGTGACCTGGTCTTAAAAGAGAACCAACAAAATTCTAACTTGTCACCCCATTTAAGGGACAAGTTCATGGCAAATTGGTTAGGTCCTTATGTAATCGATAGTAAAATAGGACCTGGAACATACCGGCTCACCTCTCTTGAAGGAATCAAGGAACTAGAACCCTTGAACATCAGTCATTTGAGGCCATTCAACATTTAGAGAGCCATAGCCCACCCCAAAAGCTCCAAGGGTTCCCGTAACCGCTTGGTCACCCAAAAATGCCCCAAAGGTATCCATAATCCCTTTGGTCAAACCAAAAGCTCCAAGGGTTCCCACAATCACTTGGTCAACCCCAAAAATGCCCCAAAGGTATCCATAATCCCTTTGGTCAAACCAAAAGCTCCAAGGGTTCCCACAATCACTTGGTCAACCCCAAAAATGCCCCAAAGGTATCCATAATCCCTTTGGTCAAACCAAAAAGCTCCAAGGGTTCCCACAATCGCTTGGTCAACCAAAAATGCCCCAAAGGTATCCATAATCCCTTTGGTCAAACCAAAAGCTCCAAGGGTTCCCATAATCACTTGGTCAACCAAAAATGCCCCAAAGGTATCCATAATCCCTTTGGTCAAACCAAAAGCCCCAAGGATTCCCGCAATCACTTGGTCACCCAAAATGCCCCAAAGGTATCCATAATCCCTTTGGTCAAAACCTCCAAGGATCCATAAGAATCACTTGGTCCGCACCCATTCGGGTTCAACCATCCATAACGAATATTCAAAAACAACAGATAATCAAAAATAACAAAAAAATTGCATCTCACTTTCATGCATATTCTTAAAAATCAAAACACAAAAAAAAAAAAAAAGTTGCATTAGGCATCGCATACATACATTGCATATTTGTTGGTCATACATGTCAAAAGCACCATAGACTGTAATTACTCGGCAATTCCATCATTTTCCAAATTCAGTCCATTTTGTAAAAATATCCATCAAGAATAACGCCCTTCGCATTTTCGCCATATCATAGTCAGTTGTCTTCTAATGTCTTTAGGGTTTTCGTCATTCAGTTGTCTTTAGATTTCTAGTCAAATGTTGTACAAATTCAGACCAATTTTTACAAGGTAGAGTTTTACTTGGATCACGCCTTGTTACATAGCATCCCAACACAAGCTTAAAACACATAAAAATTCCCAAGTTGTGTGAACGAAAGATGAAACCTACAAAGCGGTCTAGGGTACCATAGGTGAAACATTATCCTGCTCATCCCCCTATGCGAATGGTTCAAGAATGCTGAGAATTGACAAAAGGACAAGCTCTTCCCCATCCAATTCCCCATAATAAATAGTGGTTTTCACCACTATCAAAAATTCCAAACACCTTTGGTCCCCAAAGTCATAAGGATTCGTACTACACACCCCTGAGAAGGATGGGTAGTCATCCCCAAGGCCTAAAAGGATCAATGCCATTCACGAAGCAAAAATCCCAAAAGTCCACTATCAAAAATCCCAAACACCTTTGATCCCCAAAGTCATAAGGATTCGTACTACACGCCCCTGAGAAGGATGGGTAGTCATCCCCAAGGCCTAAAAGATCAATGTCATTCCAAAGCAAAATTCCCAACCACCTTTGATCCCCAAAGTCGTAAGGATTCGTACTACACGTCCCTGAGAAGGATGGGTAGTCATCCCCAAGGCCAAAAGGATCAATGCCATTCACAAGCCAAAAACCCACAAGCTCAACTTTGAAATCAAAATTCAAAATCTAAATCCTCAAAAGGCAACAATAAAAAATAATAGTGGTTATCACCACTACTCAAACCCCTTGCTCAAGAAAAAATAGAGAGAAAAATAAATAGTGATTTTTATCACTATATGTGAGAGCAAGTATCCCAACAAATTGAACAACCGAAAGTTGCCTGAGCTTGAATCCCTAGAATTCTTAGCATTCGAAAAACCATTTAGGTGATCCTCATTACGGGTTTGGTGGATAGCCTACCTGGCAATGGCGGTATCCTAAATGCATGATGATATGTCTATCACATTAGCTTTGCGTGTGTGTAGACCAATGTTTGCATGTGGATGAGCTAGCTTATGGTATCCTAGATTGCATCGTAGATTAATATTACTAAATACAACAAAGGAGTTAGTGGAGCTAATTAGGTGATCCTCAGTATAGGTTTGGTGGACAGCCTACCTGGCACTAGCGGTATCCTTACGAATACCACATAAATGAACTCAATCGCACACACAGGGATGTGAAATAACTTGGTCAAACTCAAGTCTGATTCGTACCTTGTTCGAAAGTCTTGTAAGATAATGTACAGTCTTGATTAGTTAGTTAAAGCATCTGAGTCTCAAAAAAACCTTAACTACATTCTAAAACAATTGTTGTACATTTCATTACTTACATCACCATCAAAAAATACAAAACAAAAATTACAAATGCAAAGTTATTCCATAAAGCAATCACATAGTACAGAAAGCCAATAAATCTTGTATAGTCTATGGTGCCACCGCCTACATACCAACAAATCATTCCATCCATTCCATATGCATACATCTATATCATATAGCTAACATCATTCACAGTCATAATAGCATATGCATACATCAACACAAATAAACGTGCATAAAGAACAATAAACCATGACAAGCATATCATCAAACCAAAAATGAGTCATGTATATATATCAAGTCAAAATGCCCTCAGGCTACAATAAGAAGGTCCTCTGACCTCACAAAAAAACCAAAAACTCAAAATCCCCAAATCCTAGGGAGTCGACCACCATGATCACGTAGGATCGGTGTGACTGGAACTACCCCGGTAGTATGGGTCCTATGGGACCTCTCAGGGTGGTCGCTGTCAGCCCGTGCACCCTACCCACCAACTGCTACCCTCATCCAACCGCCTACGATGAGAGGATGCAGACTACTCAGTCTCACTGCCTCTCGTACGACATGACAAACCACCTCCATCAAGCTCAGGTAACTGTCCACCGAGGTGGACAACCTCTATCTCTAACTCTACCCGGTACCACCCCCACTCCACATCTCATCGATGATACACAGCCAATGTGTTGTCCCACTATGCCAACTGAGCCCGTAGGAGATCCCTCTCCTACAAAATATCTCTATGCTCCTCCTCCCGTCTCCGTAAGAGACCCTCCAATCATGCTATCTCAGCATGAAACCTAGCCTCCACATCCCCTGAGATAGCCTGAGGCATGGGCACCTCCGGGATGGCCTGCTGCTCCGACACCCACTACTCTAGGACGTCTTGTACATCCGGCTGCTCCGGAACCCCCACATCATCTCCATCGCCAGTGAAGTCATCGACCTCCACCATGTTTGCATCATCAAGCGGAGCCCCCCAACCCTCCACCGGTGCCTCTACACCCCCACCTCCTGTTGCTATCGTATTCGTGCCTCCTAAAGGCCCCTCACCCCGCCATCGCCGCATAGTCCACCATCGGTCATACTCTGTAGTTACCCCGACATCGTCCACATTGGGGACATCAATAACTACATCAGACCCCTCGCCCAGTGGCTCAATGATAGGCCAAACTAGGGTCCTCTCATCATCACGATGTCTAATAGATCAAGGGATCACCAGGAAATCCCTGGCGCACCCCAAATTGCCGCATCACCCAAACATATGGAAAGTACTCCTACTCTGTCCCATGCCACCCAATCAACCATCTACCCCTACGCACATGTCGGAGCCACTCTCCAGCCTCAAGCCAGGCTGGACAGTCTTGGTATGTTCGCCAAAACACCTACCCTGGCATTAGATGAGAGAAGGCATCAGTATAGTGACCTACGTCACCTGCCCATCGTCGACTCTGTCCATGCTCCTCTGACCGCCACCATAAATTGGCATACCCAATCTCTCGATCCACCATCTCACCTCGGGTGGTCCAAGGCAAACCCTGTGGCCACTCCACAGCTATGTGCTGCCACCCCCAACACTGCAAGAGATAGTTGCACCCGATCCCCTTCCGCCTTCGGTAGCGGACCTCGTACAACTCATCGTATAGTTGTGCCAACAATGTCTAACCCCATCTCATAATAAGTGGAGCTGATGTAGGACACTCCACCAATGTGAAAACCAACTCCAGCAGGTTCCAAGGGAACCTCGCACCTGAGGAGTCAGGAAGCAACATATTGGAAATGAGGGCCATGAGTAAAGCATGCCTCACCCCTAATATGCCCTTCTCCAGCCACCACCGCACTAGAATACCACCTATCTGGTAGTCAGCCTCTACCCTCTCCATAGCCCTCTCCACCCCCCTCTCCCTCGCCCGACCAAAACACCGTGTCAGTACCATTGTTCGTTGGTCTCGATGGGTCATCCGGATAGGAAGTCCATCTATCGGAATCCATAGAATCCGATACACATCCTCCAGAGTCACAGTCATCTCCCCTGTTGGGAGATGAAAAGTGTTGGTGCGGGGATCCCACAGATTGATCAGGGCAATCAAATATGCTCGATCCCCCACCACAGGCTCCAGATGCATCACGTGCTTGAGCCCAAGGGCATCAAGCCACTCCCAATCCCCAACTATCAAGGCATCCCGGGCATCAGAGAAAATAGTCGGCTGGCGGTACCGACTCTTCACAACCTAAAAAACAATAAAAAACAAAAGATATTAAGTACATACTTAATATAAACAAAAACAATACAATAAAACTGTATAGAAGAACAACAAAGTACAGGAAAACAAAAGTACAACAAAAGTATAGAAAAACAAAGTACAACAAAAGTACAGAAACATAAAAAACAAATTGTACAACAATGACAACAGACATAAAAATAATTGTACAAAAACAAACACAAAAACAAGACAAAAAAATCATCCTAGGGTTTCAACCTTAGTATGAACAAAAAAAATGAAATAAAACAAAAAAAATCATCCTAGGGTTTCAACCTTAGTATGAACAAAAAAAAGAAATAAAACAAAAAAATCATCCTAGGGTTTCAACCTTAATATTAATGCAAAAAAAACAAAAAAAATATAATAAAAACAAATCATATATTAGGCGTTCAACTTGATATACGGATCAAAACAAAATACCGCAAACAAACATTTATATGTAAGTTTTTAACTTCATATACAACACAAACGAATAACAGGAAAAGGAAGGAACATCATACCGGTCTCGCCTCGGCTCCTCCACTCGAAGATCCGCTTCTCGCACTCATGATGTCCATGAAATTTTAGCAGCGCTCCGCTACGCACACTCGCACTCCTCCTCCTCACTGCTCCAAATCGCCAAGAAAAATAATGTTGCAAATGAGCCCAAAACCTAGTTTTGGTCCTTTTATAGGCTATTAGGCCTGTAATCATTCCACCCTGGGATGAGCACTCTAGTTAGCACTCATCCCACCCTGGGACGATTGCAAAATTGGTATTCGTCCCACCCTGGGACGATTATAGAGCAAGAAATAAAGCAACAAAAACTGCATCCAAAAAATGCACCAAAAACAACAATAAATATGCCGAACAAAGGTGCCTCTGCACCTGACATTCATGGCATGAAAAACCATCGTCGAGGTCACAAATGATCACTATCCTACTCCCTAAGAAGGCTAGCATAGCCAGAACGCTCCATGGGAAGGAGGATTTTCGATAATTTCTACCCCAATAGGCATCAACAAAAGGGTCAAAACCCACCAAAAATAGGTCCGATTGCTGGAAAACTGCATAAGCGTTCAAAGAAAAACAATTGAAGGCACCCTTAAAAATGTCATCTTGGGTCAAGCGACTCGTCGCTTTTCTCATTTTGGTCATTCCCTCATCGATTCGTCGCTTGAGGGGGTAGTCACACTTAGTCACCAAATCAACAAATACACACCCAATCAAGGAAATGGCATGCATTCAAAGAATCATTGACAAAGACAATCACGCTCCTGCTTGGGGCAGAAAACAAGCAATAATCATAGGCTAAACAAACACTTGGCATTTTGGAAGCATGAAGACAAGGTTCCTCAGACAAAAGGTTGCGCCCTTTGCCTATTCATGACTGAACAATGTCCAAGATCAAGTACACCTCACTAAAAAAGGTTACACTTGAGTTAAGCTCCTTAGCTCGTCAGAAGCAAGGATTCAAGAATGCGTGCCCTTTCCATACTTGGGGCATCAAAATTTGGTTAGGTTACTAAGAAACCCTAATCATTAAGTGCTTTGGTCATCTATTTTTGCTCAACACTATGCCACACACAATGCATCCCAAAAAGGGGCATCTATAGACACCAAAACAACACCAATCCGATTATGTGACTACAAGCACTGACCGAATTGGCATACATACCCCCTAGGGCAGCCTCCAGAGGTTAAAAAATGGTCCTAACCACTCCCAAATCAGTTTTGGAAGGTCAGAGGTCAATTTGGCACCTTTTAAGCACTTTGCTCCCTATTCGTCCCACCCTGGGACGATTAGAATCCTATTCGTCCCACCCCGGGATGATTAGCAACAATCATTCCAGGGTGGGACGATTAGCAGGTTTGACTGGAAAAAAGTCAAGCCTTGACAAATGGCAGCCCAAATCCGCCACCCAACTTCACCTTCAAGGCATGCAATTGCGAGGAACGGTTTCAAATCAGAGAGGGACTTTAGTCAAGCATGCCCTGATCATGGAGGCCCTAAATCGGGGAGGAATCTTCTCTCCCCCAAAAGGGCATGGTGAGCCAAGTGGCACCCTCGCATGTGCATTCAAAGGAGACCCCTAGGTCTATAAAAAGGTGAGCCTCCTCACCCCAAAAAAGGAATAGAGCTGGAGCATTTGGAGCAATGGAGTGCTGCCAAATTATATCCCCATTCCTCTTTGTGCTTCCTACATCCCTAATTTCTCTTTTGGAAGAGAGGTTATCGGGTGAACACTAGGAATGCAATCTAGACCCAAAACCCAAGCAATCGGCCACAATCCCACACCAAACTCGTCGACACAACCCCCTAGGAGGTTTTGGACCCATCCCACTTGGATTGGTGCCAAAACTAAGCCCCAAACGATGGGCGTCCTGCCCCCGCGCCCTCGCACTACTGCAGTCCTAATCGTCCCACCCCGGAGTGATTAGAAATCTGTAAATGATTTCTTTACTATTATTTTTGCATTATTTTGTATCTGATGTACTTATGCTGTTGTCCAAGTTTCATTGCTTTTTGACATGATTTGACCTTGTTTTTATCATTTTATGTGTTTACTAACATACAGGGAGTGCCTTCGGATATAGGATAATCTGGGTAGAATATGCCAAATATGACCTTCTGGGTCATCTCAAAATGCCCCTTTTAGTCTAACCCCAAGTTTGCAGGAGTTTTGGAGGCCTCTGGGTAGGACATTTGCAAGGTCGCTCTTGCACATTTTATGACAGTCCTAATCGTCCCACCCCGGAGCGATTAGAAATATGTGCATGATTTCTTGATTGTTCTTTTTGCAATGTGTCCCTGATGATGTCTCCATGCCTCTATCAAATTTTGGGTTCATTATGACATGTTTTGACCATCATTTTATTCTTTTATATATTAACTAGCCGGAGGCTTTGGGGATTGCATGTTTTCCTACATCCGCATATGCTATTAACTGTTTGCTATTTTTCTGTGCGTAGGATCTCACCACCAGGAACACCAGAGGGGCAGAAAGGAATGACGAACACATGGATGCAAGCGGTGGCAATGTTTGGCCCACCCATTTTGAATGTGGGCATGCGAAAGACACTGGAAGCGTACCATCCATTGATGTAACGAACTGTATCAAATATTCTGAGCCCTAGAGGGGGGAGACGTATTGTAACTGGATTAAAAGCAACATTAATAAAATAGGCCCCAATTTTTTTGCTTACATCTCATTTCTGTGTCATTTCCTTCATGCATTTGTTCATCGCATTCGTAGGACTTAGCATCGATACCATATCTATTTTGTGTGCATCATATCTGGTACGTCGTCATTCTGCATTTAGCTTTCAACAAGCTTATACTAAGAGGGGGGGTGAATAGTATAAGATAAAAAATTTCTCTTTTATTTCCAAAGCAATAACCTCAAATAATGTCAATGCAATAATGAAACAATGTGCAAGTCACCATACACGTAAGAGACAAATATTTTACGTGGAAACACCCTCTCGAGAGAAAACCACGACAAAATATTACTTATATTTTTCTTCAATAAATTTTGTAGGTACCAACCCACGGGAGACACCAATCCCCTATACAAGTTTGTGGACACCAATCCACAGGAGACACCAATCCCCTATACAAGTTCATGGACACCTATCCATAGGAGACACCAATCCTCTATACAAGTTTGTGGACACCAATCCACAAGAGAAACCAATCTCCTTGGTCAAGTTCATGGACACCAATACATAGTAGATACCAATCCCCTTGTTCAATTTCATGGACACCAATATACAGGAGACACCAATCCCCTTGCTCAAGTTTGTTGACACCAATTCATAGGAGACACAAATCTCCTTCTCACCAATCTAGTCTAAAACTCTGCTCAAGTTTATCCTAAAATATTTCTCATAAATACTGCTCAAGTCCACTCCAAAACCTACTCACAAACACTGCTCAAATCTACTCCAAAATATGCTCATAAACATTTCTCAAATCTTCTTCAAAATATGTTTGATAATGTCATCAAGTTCTTTACCTTTTCTTCAGTTTGATTTCTTCAAACTAAAGCAATTCAAACATATTCTACCCAGAATTATTTTATCTTCATGAACACATAGAGAATGATATGCACTAATGTAGTAAGTTTTAAATGGCCAATATGTTCTTCACATTCATTAAGTCTGTCGCTTCCACATACGTCATATTTATTACAATTTAAAGGTAGATTAAGTCTAGAATTGGATAACTTACTTGTGTGTTGACTTGGAAATGCTAATACCTTGCTCTTCTTCCACTATCATGTGCACCATTTCTTCTTCTTGAAATGACTTAATTGTCCTTCCTTGTTAATTGAATGCTTTGGTGAATATGTGCACATAATATTCTTTGATAATTTGACTTGTTCTAAATCTGTGCCCTCCAGATCTACCTCAATAATGATGATATTCCTCTTGCATGTGCTTTACAAATATACCTTAACAAAATGATTTTACTTTTGTATGTGCCTTCCAAATATACCTTAATAATAATGATTTTCTTTTGAAAAATAAAATAAAAATTTATAACAAAAACATGACTCCTTATATATCCCTTTTAAAACTTGCAAAATAAAACTTTATACCAACAACATGACTCTTATATCTCCCTTTTATAATTTGCAAAAATAAAACTTTAAAAACACAACATGACACCTTATATCTCCCTTTTATCAAATTTGCAAAATAAAACTTTATAATAACAATATGACTCCTTATATCTTCCTTTATAAAAATAAAATATTTTCCTCAAATAATTACAACCATATTGAGAAAAAAAATTAACTCTCCATACCTCAAAATCTTCCTCAACACAATGATGATCTTTAATTTGTTTATGCCATTCAAATCTATCTCAATAAAATTCCCTGCGTGTGTGGTCAACTCACAACAAGTCAACTAACAATAGGTCAACAAGAATTCACAATAGGTCACCCTTCAAATCTACCTCAACAAAATTCCTTGCATGTGTGGTCAATAGTGAATTCACAATAGATCACCCTAACTACGTAGAATGACTTCCAATCAATGATCATAGCAGAAAGTCACTTAGATTCTACCATGTTGTGTGTGATACGTCAACACCCTCTAACTGGGTGTGTTTGTGTATGGTGTACAAATTGCTAGCACCTCCCAACTGGACATCATGGGCACTATGAGGTTTTCACAATTAATCTATTATGTGAATGCTCATTTATATCCCTTCACGCCCTTTGTAGGGTAGATGTGGGATTTAAATCCCAAAACAAAACCAAATCTAAACCTTCTACCAAAATATTATATGACATCGCTAACCTTAGAAAAATTAAATAGCAAAAATTATTGCTTGCCTATTATTGCATTTGTTGGTAATATTTGATGAGTCATGTGTTCAAAGTCTCTGGAAAATATTTGGCTTAACCAAATCCTTCTGTGATGGCTTCACCTGGATGGTAGATTCTCAATGTTTGCCTTTACTGATGGTTATCAAAAATGATTACCTTGTCCACAATGAACTTTAATTTGCTACCGATGTTTTTGATGCTTATCAAAAATTATTTCTCCTATGCTATCCAAAATAAAAATTCTTTTGCTACTACCATTTCACTTGCTTACAATGCATTGGAATCACATACTTATTGAAGACCTTCAAGTAACCACTACCACCACAAAAATTGGGAGCCACCTCTTCTACCAAGATATAAGACACCACCTCTTAATCTATCATCACCGTACACAAGCTCTTTAATCTCCCAATCACTAGTTCCAAGTACACTTCACCATGCCCAATATCTTCAACCTCCCGATCACTTGTTCCAAGTACACTTCATCATGCACAAGCTCTTCAAGCCTCATGATCACTGGTTCCAATTACATTATCTCTACACGTAAGCTCTTTAACCTCCCGTTTGCACCACACCTCAAAATATATCACCCAATATTCTTATGAAAGTCATAAAATTTTCATATATTTATATCAAATCTTTCAATTTTATTATTGGTGCCCTAGATGGTTGGATCAGTGAAACTTCACCTTTATAATATTTAAAATCTTGATATTTAAATATTATAAATGTAAACCTTTACTTTATTATAACCTTCACTTTACAATACTTAAATTTAATATTTAAATATTATAATGCTTCATTTGAAATATATTTGCCTTGCTTTACTTGTCCACTATTTGCTATTTACCAAGTCAACCTTTGACATCAATGACAACTCAATCAACTCAATAATTCTAACATGGCTATTTTCTATGTAGGAAACTATGTCAGGACCATCTAGAAGCTAAAAATAGTCATTAGGACCACAAAACCAGTCAACCTAGTTCTCGGTACCAAGTTTGCATGGCCCTATGCAAACTTCCAACAAAGGACTAGTTCACACCCTGGGGTGCAAACTTACCACACAGACACAATATTGAAGAGAAAAGATAAACAAAGGACTCTGCATACACCTAGATGCAAGTATTGTTCTAGTACAATGTCAATCTTTGCATTTTGAGATTAAACTTATAATTTGGGTTGTCATTTGACCTTTCGCATACATGTGGTTGTTTTAGTTAGCCTTTTAAATGCTTTCTAGACTAGATTTTCTTTCCAAAGGCATTTTCATTCCCATATTCTCTTTCAAAAGCATTAGCCTACTTTGATTTTGTGAGGATGAATCTTAGACTAGATTTGCTTTCAAAAGGTATTTTAATTCTTGCATTTCCTTCCAAAAGCATTAGATTAATTTGGTTTTGTGAGGAAGTCTTTTAGTCTAGTTTCATTTCAAAGAGCATTTTCATTCCTATCATTTATTTCCAAAAGTCCTAGCATAGGTTTTATTTTGTGAGGAAGCATATAATTTAGTTTCTCTGTTCAAAAGCATCTTAGGCTAGATTTCAATTCAAAAAAGCATATTTGGTTAGATTTATTTTGAAAATGCATTTAGTGTAGCTTTGCTTCTAAAATGTTTTGTGTAGCTTTGCTTCTAAAATTTTTTGTGTAAAACACACACCCACACACTCACAAGATATCAATAGTGTAAGGATTAGATTTTATCACCAATCCCCACTCGAGACTGGTGATGTTTGATTTCTTCTCCTCCATAAGCTCAAACCTGTCTAGTCACCATAGTAGCCCTCCAGGAGTGGTTAATCGGCCTTAATACCCAAGTGATCCCCCACTTTTGAGTGGTGGTTATCGATATTTAGTCACTAGAAGGTACCTTCAAAGTGGGTAGTTTTAGAAAGCCCCTTTACCATAGGGATTTTAAAAATAATTAGTGGGCACAGCTAATCATTACCGGGCATGCCTTGTTGGACATTTTGAGTCCTCTAAGTCAAAGTTGTCATTGATGTCACCTGATAGAGTTATCACTCTTATTAAGGAATTCAAAAAGAAATAAAGTCACCCAAGTCATCCAGGAAAAATCTTCATTAGTGCAAAAGTGAAAGGAAAAAGGCTCCATAATATTTTAATATTATTGGGAGCACAGGTTAAGTGATTGGTTTATAAAAACCCAAGGTGGGTTATTGCAAAGGTTAAAAAGGAGGTTTAGTAATTATTTATAAATTATTTAAATTCACAAGGAATTTAAATTTTATAAATAATATTTAATTATACCAATATTGGGCATTAAGACAAGGTTCTAAGGTTTAATTAAATTAAACCTAAGGTTGGTTCTTTTTAATTTATAATATTTAAATTTAAATTTAAATTAATTATAAATTAAAAATCATGTCGACGTCAAAATTATTTGAAGCGCCAACGTGATTGCAAAAGAGGACAAAGGCATTATATAAATGCCATCAAAAAATATTTACCAAGGCATCCCTTGTAATTATTATTTGAAGCGCATGCGAAAAGGTTTTGTTTTTTGAAGGCCTTACGATTTACGTAAAGGCTAAAGGTGTGAAGGTTCGGAGGCTCTAAGCACAAAGGCCAGCATGGCCTAGTGGTATGTTGGCTTGGTACTAAGGAGGAGGTCCCGCGTTCGATTCGTGTGAGGCCTTTTGGATTGCAAGGAAGAAGCGCTTGAAGCGCTTGTTGTTTTTGGAAGAGCACTATTCGCGAAAACTTTATGGTGGACATGCCATTTTAGACACGTTAGGGCATGTGGCCCAACGGTGGCTTGGTTGCGGCTAAGGCATTGGGAAGGAGGACATCGGGGGATCAAATCCCATCGAGGGCAAGGCAAGTGGATTTAATTTTTTGATGTTGTTTAATATTTTAATTTTTGCCAAGGTTGCCTAAGGAGAAATAAGGATATGGTATGCCCTAGGAAAGATAGAGATTTCTGTTGATTTTATTTTTGGAAGTATATCATATTATATATCATTGGAAAGCTCTTTTTGAGAGATATTTGTTTAGATTGCTTAGAGGGAGAAATAAGGTGTGTGCAAGGAGATATTTCTGGTTTTGTCAAGGAGTTTCAAAAGTAAGTTTGATTCATTCTTTTGAGGGTTTATTTCTTGCATAAGAGGGTATGGTGCATTTTATTGAGTAGGAGTAATAAGGTGTTATTGAGATATTATTTTTATTATTGTGTTATTACTCAAGACCTCTAACACTTGTTGATATTGGAAAAATAAAATGTGTTGAGTGTGGCAGATTTAGTGGACAACTCATAAGGCATCAAAAAGGTATGGGCAATATTCTTCATTGACTTATTTGGGTGATTGATTTCTAAAAATATCTTTGGAGAGAAAAGGATTGATTGTGGTTTCCCTTTTGAGGAGTTGTTGGTTTAATGCTTCAAGGTTTTCTAGTTTGAGAGTTGTGATTAAACCTTGTTTTATAAGCATTGTTGTTGAAGCCAATTGGTCATGCAAAGAACTTGAACTTGAGTTAAGAACATGAGTATCATTGTCATGTGAGATTTGTTGTTGAGCATTGTTGGAAATATTTTGAGTTGGTTGATACATACTTGGACTAGGGTTTGTGGAAAGGATTGTTCCTTGAGGTGATTGGTTGAGTAGAGTTGATTGAGCCTAGTCAAGTAATTGTGTGAAGTGGTTGTTCAAGTTCCATGAAACAAACTATTCTATATTCTGATTTGAGTTGAGATTGAGATTTGAGAATAGAACATATAGAGTCTCTAACAATTCTCTTTATGCTTCTATGAGATTGATATTGAGTTGAGATTGGGATTTGAGTATAGAATATATTGAGTCTCTAACAATTCTCTTTATGCTTCTATGAGATTGAGATTGAGTTGAGATTGGGATTTGAGTATAGAACATATTGAGTCTCTAAAAATTCTCTTTATGCTTCTATGAGATTGAATTGAGATATTGATTGAGCATTGAGTATAGAACATATTGAGTCTCTAACAATTCTCTTTATGATTCTATGAGATTGGACAAGTTTTGTGTGAGCTTGTTAAACTAATTTGAGGCAAGTCTTTGAGAAGGCTTGTGGACTAATTTTGTGTAAGCTTTTGTGGAAGCTTGCTATGCAGATTTGAGGAAGTCCTAGAGAGGACTTATTGAGAAGATTTGGACAAGTCCTAGAGAGGACTTATTGAGCAGATTTGGACAAGTCCTAGAGAGGACCTGTTGAGCATATTTGAGCAGGTTCTATGTGGACTTGTTGAGTAGATTTTAGCAGGTTCTATGTGGACCTATTGAGCAGATTTGAGTAGGTTATGTGTGGACCTGTTGAGCAGATTTGAGAAGGTTCTATGTGGACCTATTGAGAAGATTTGTGCTAGATCGAATGAACTATGTTTAGTGCATATTTGAGTGGACTTGTGCTAGACTGAATGAACTGTGTTTAGTGCATATTAAGTGGACTTGTGCTAGACCGAATGAACTGTGTTTAGTGCAAGAGATTGAGCAGAGTTGTGCTAGACTAAATGAACTATGTTTAGTGCAAGAGATTGAGCAGAGTTGTGCTAGACCGAATGAACTATGTTTAGTACAAGAGATTGAGCAGAGTTGTGCTAGACCGACTGGACTATGTTTAGTATAGTATTGAGACAGAGCTTTGGAGGTGATAGAGTATAGAGGATAGAGTCTCAGTGGATAGAGATCCAGTAGCCAGGATAATTGAAGATAGATCTAAGTGAGGAGTCTTCAAGTGGAGAGAGATCCACCAGTCAATGCAACAGAGAGACAGAGTCTTCTAGAAGATCACTAGCCATAGCAGAAGGGGAAAGAGTTCTCCTGTGGAAGAGATCCACGAACTTGAGATTTAGGGGATCAGCATCTCCTTTGGATAGAGGTCCATAAACATTGTAATTGGGAAGGATTCCCATGATATTATTTGAGAAATATTTAGAAGAAATATTTTCTCTATGGAGGTAGCCCACATTGGGTGAACCACGTTAAAATTGGTGTCTCTATTGTGTGTGATGATTTGTGCATTGCTTTGGTTATTGCTATTAATACTGCCATTGATTATATTGATTAATACTATTTGGGAAAGAAAAGTAAAAAGTGGTCTTATATTGTTCACCCCCCTCTCAGTATAAGCTTGTGTTCTTCAATTGGTATTAGAGCAGGTTCCTTCGGAAGAATTTTAACAGCTTGAAGGAAGATCCTACAAGAACACAAATGGTAAATAAATGCAAGAGTAGAAGCATGAGACACAAGAATAAAAGAACACCTATGGTCATGAAAGAAAAGGAAGATAAGTTTAATATTGTTGTGTTGGAAGGACACATGGAAATAGATTCAAGAGATAAATCAAGTATTGGAGAAATATCTAGACTAATAAATATTTGTACCAGGTTTGGAAACATAGGATACCATGCATATTATTGTCCACAATAATTTTTTGTTTATAGTCAACTTGGCCATGATGCAATATATTATAATGGGTTTAGTAGCAGTGAAGATGAAGACAATATTCTTGGAAATGAAATCCTAGAGATTGGTTCAAGAAAGGATAACAGAGACAATCAAAATAGGTATGAAGAAGAAACTCTACTTTCAGTAATAGAAGAAAAAGAAGATGCTTCAAAAAAATAAAAAGAGAAAGCCACTCTTAAGGAGCTTATTGAATTGAAAAGAGAGAATTTAGAATTGAAGGCTCAAATACAATAATATGAGAAATGTAAGACAAAGCTTATGCATGATATCTCTGACTTGAGAGATAAGGTTGAAAAAGCAAGAATATTTGAAGAAGGTATGATTAAACAGTCAAAGGCAAAAGATATAGAATGTGAAAGGCTTATGATTAATCTTGAAGAACTAAAAAGGGAGAAATCGGGATTAAGGTTTCAAGCTCAAGAAGATGAGAAATAAAAATCAAGGTGTCTACAAGAACTCACTAAATTCAAAATAAAAGTGAAGAGACAAGAAAAAATGAAGAAGGTGATGCGTTGTCATTATACACATCATTAATTATCAATGAATTTGCCAATCCAAGGCTATGTACAAGGCTATCTGTGAAAGAAGGGGCAAATGGGGCTATAACTTAGGTCAATCTAGAGCAACAGGTTTTATTGGTGAAATCGATTGTGTGGGGGGGTTTAGGACATTCCTATCTCTAAATTGCATGAATTAAACCTTAATATAAGTTTCAAAATTGGAAACTAATCATTAACTATAGAAATGAAGTCCTAATTACAATTACAGAATGAGACCTAATTATGTTGCAAAAATAATAGTTGTAGAATTGAAAGTCTGATTCTAATTGCAAAAGGAAAATATAAATACTTTTGTAGTAATGAAAATCTAATTCTAACATGGAAATAAAACTTTCAAGGCTCTGTAACAGAAGGTTGTCAATCTTCTGTGCAGGGGTTTGACAACAAAACATAAAATGCAGGAAATTACAAAAAACAACAAATTTTGGAAATGAAAAGTCTGAAATAAATTGAAAGCTTTGCTGAAAGTGGGGATTACAACCAAATAATTAATCACAAAACATAAAATAAACTAAGATTGCAAATATCATTATTTTTTTACAAAGGAATGAAAGGACAAGTTCTACAACTCATTCTGCTGTAGCAAAATCAGAATAAAAACCTGCTGTTAGTCCTCCTCCTAGGTCTGGAAGTGGCCAGCCTCTTTGTCCTAAGAAGGTATGAGTCTCTCTCTCTTTATATCTTAATCACACTCATTTACAAGCAATATGAAATAGAAACAATATACTTTTATTGATTCAGAAAAACATGATTACAATAATGCTATTGAAAACTGTTACAGGACTGTAACAGTCACTTTCTAACTATCACCTATTACTGATTCCTCTATTCTATTCCCCTTACTCTCTATTACTTTCTTTTTTCTACCTTATAATACCTCAACCTAAATGAGAGCCCTATTTATAGATGTCCTAATATTTTCTAACAAGCTGAAAAGATCTAATCCTATTATGCTGCAGCAATTCCTAGTTTTTATCCTAGAAGAAGATCATCTTTTGATCTTTCCATAAATGGTGACTTTGGTCAGCAAGGACGGCAAAGTCAGATCTGAGATATTTCCCTTTATCCTTTTCAATATTTATTTCCATTTTTCCAACATCAAAATTTGGTCAATAAGTCAAAAAGCACATTCTATTTTCATTTCGAAGATAAGTGGCTCATTTCGAAGATACTGCAATTCTCATTTCGAAGATTCGCTCATTCCAAAGATGCTATAGTTTTCATTCCAAAGATCTGCTCATTCTGAAGACACTAAAGTTCTCATTCCAAAGATCCTATCATTTCGAAGACACTACAGTTCTCATTCTGAAGATTTGCTCATTTTGAAGACACTGTGTTTTCTCATTCCGAAGATATCTGTTCATTCCGAAGAGACTTCAAAATGAACAAATGTGGGCTCCTTAAATGATTTTCTCTGCATTTCTCATGTGGGTTACTTCTTAGGATCAGATACCAATGGTCTTCATCTCTTTCCACATGTGAATTCCATGCCTTGCCATTCATTGGCAGCTGGCTGGAATTTACATGGGAAAACCCAGTTTTTGTTGCACAGTAATAGTTTTCTTGAACTGTTGCCAGATTTAGGTAAAATGAATGCTTGAGACATATCAAAACATGATTAGTGAAGTGCTGCTATTAATCTAAGCATATCTCATTTTAGGAAGTCACAACAAAACAACATAAAAATTATACAAAAAGTTGTAAAAATCAAAATATAGTACTTCAAATACATTCATCATGCAAATAGTTAATACACAACATATTGAATCAACTTAAATAGCATATTATATTAAACATAAGAGTTTATAGGCAATTTTAGTATTCAAAACATGTTATGATTGAGGCATTTTGATGCCTCATCATTTCCCCCCCAACTTATATTGATGCATGTCCTCATGAATTCTATTGGGCTATGGAATCACATATGTCCATGGTCAAATTCCATGACCTGTAGAACAACTTCTTGCCTGTATAAAATACCCTATTCTTCTAAAGGTCCCTGAGCCATTCTTCAAATTGTTCATCAGGTTGGGCATCTTCTTCAAAGTAGAATGGGACTGGAGTGATGATGGTTGGAGGCCTAAATCTGAGACCTATCCAATTATGTTGCATGAGTTCAATCAATTGTATTACTCCTTCTGCCCTTCTTTTGGACCATTCTAAGTTGATGGGGAAAATGGGTTCTCTTTTCTGCAAAGACATGGAAAGTTCAGTCCACCTGTTTCTACAGACTAATAATTTTGGCACAAATTTGTCATTACAAAAATTGTGGAATCTGTTCACACAGTCCCTCAAGTTTGTCAAGTATATTCGCTTCACATCATCCCTGTTCATCATGGTGAAGTGTTGTCTTATGATAATGGGGTGATTTGGCTGAATTGCTCTGACTAACAATTCAGCTCTTATTTCAATCTCCTTATTCTGCTTCTTTTCTTGGTCCCAATAAAACTGATTCTGCAAGGTGGACATGAATGCCCTCAATTGAACATATCCAATGTAGATTTGTGGATGAAACTCTACTTCTTTCAGAATAAAGAAACTGTGTAAAAATAGCTCACACAGGATATTTTTTTGCTCAAAAGGGCTGTCAAAGTATGCTTCCAAGAAATATACAGTGGTGTCCAATTTATATGAAAGATTTGAACTAATCCTCATGACCTACCATCTGAGGTATTTCTCCTTCAGAATAAGACTGTAGAATCTGGCTGGCCGTCTGAATTGGACTAAAAATTCAGTAATTTGACACAAATCAGACACCTTTTCTTTCAATGCATGAATTTTTATTTCCTTGGCTTCTAGTTGTTTTGCTTCTACTTTGAAATTTTTAGTTTTAGTGGTAAGCTTCTCATACCTAATCATCCAGCTAGCTATTTCTGCATTGTATTGTTCTAAAGACATAGTATTAGGTGGTCTGACTACAGGTGGAATTCTAGGTAGCAGATCTATCTGAACCCCTTTTTCTACCACTTCCACTGGCTTTTCATTTGTCAATAACTCTACTTGCACCCCCTTATGTGCTATTTCTATTAGGTTGTCATCAGATAGTAATTCTACTTGCACCTCCTTATCCACTACTTCTATTGATGGTGTAACAGTTTGAAATACAAGGACATCAATAGGAGTACTTGATTTGTTTCATGTTACTGCTTGGACTATTCCTATGTTGGTGACTCATCTCCAATGTTTTTTTTTGTGCTTTTTTCCAATTCTAAATAATATTCAAAATGAAAGGGTGCTTCTGAATGAGAAGGCGCATCTTCAGAATGAAAAGGTGCGTCTTCAGAATGATCTCTTATGTCTACCTTAGCAAAGTCATCTGCCCTAGATAAATCCACAAGCAGTTGAGCCAAATCATCTTCATCATTGGATACAATTGGCTATTTTTCAAACTGTGATAGCTTCTCTCTCAGTTCTGACACTTCCTACTGTAACTCTACAATTTTTCTTTCCTGTATCTCAATGATATTTTCTTTCTTTGAAATCCATCTAGTCTGTGTCTTGACAACACTCCTTGCTGCTCTCAGCTGCTATGTGATATCTTCCTCCTCTGTTTCTGCTTTAGAATCAGATGCAGACAAGTCAGCTATAGCAGGCTGCTCAATAACTAGTTCTTCCTCTACAACATCTATTTGCTCCTGTTCAGTAGGCTCTATGAAATTGTCTATAATTGCATCTATGATTTATGTGGCTTGTTGAACTGTAGTCACCTCCATATTATCCTACCCAACCTCTTCCTCAATTATCTATTCAGGGAATTCTTGGAAGTTTTCAGAGGCTGGTTGTATCTCTGTGACATCTGGACTACTTTGTCCATCTTCTTGTTCTATGACCTAATCCATCATTTCCCTCAAGTGGAGTCTTGTAGACCTACGAGTTCTAGATGCAAACTTATTTTTGCTCTATTTTCTGGTGACAGCAGTGGTTATGGATTCAATTTCATATGCCTCTATTTCCCTTGTTGTTTCTTCCCTATTGGGCTAGGTGCTTCATTTCTCTGTTTTGACAAATTACTTGCAACTTCAAAAAAATGAAACTTTTTTTGTTTTTTTTGTTCTGCTTCCAGTTCTAGATCCTCTTTTCTTTTGTATTTTTTCTTGTGAAGTTGAAGGTTCTAGAGCAAGGTGTTATGTTGTTGTTGTTGGGTGTGTTTCTGTCTCTGTAACAGCTTCTGTAGCACCTTTTGTAGTTTCCTCTGTAGCATCTTCTGCAACATTTTTTGCAGTAGTTGTTTCTTCTTCTACAGCAACATCAGCAGTATCTGTTTCTTCCTCTTCACCCTCATCTCCAAAAATTACATCATTTAAGGTGGAGTAAAACCTCTCAAAGCTTCTAGGGTTTCCTCTAAAATGGTGCTGGAAAACTAGTTTGATAAGACCATGGTGGCAAAGACTTCCTTTTCCTTCCTGATATCTTTTTGCCATGTTTTTTAATTCCTTGTGCAAGTATAGGGGAAGATTTACCCTAAACTCTAGTTGTTGCCTACCATGTATGAGATGATTTAAAAATTTTATGTGATGCCCTGACAATAGTACATACTGCCCTTCACAGGTTAGAAATTTGATTACCCATGTGGCTACTTCATCCCAAGGTTCTTTTAGGCTGGCCCTTTTTACCTCCTTGCATGTGTTATTATGTGTTAAATACTCAGGTGCTCTATCATTTTCTTCTAGAAATTGATTGACTGTGTTTACCAATGTATTTTTGCCAGACCTAAAAATTGGAAGACCTTCTAATGGTAGCTCAATAATTTGACTCAAAACTTTAGGGGTTACCTCAATAGTCATGTCGTTAACGTGTGCTCGGTTTTTTCTGGATGTGTGGGCAAACATGCCAGCCAAGTCTTCAGAGGACCCATTAAATTTATCCAAAAATGGCATAAGCCCTCCATCTTCAAAAATCTGCACCACTTCTAGATTTTCTCGGATATGGGTGGTATCTGTCGGTTCCATTCTTGTTTTTCACCCCATTTTCTTATCTTGGTTCATCACAAACTGCTCTCTTCTACCGCTATTTCTCTGCTAAATCTCTGATTTCCAGCGTTTGCAATTTTGCAGGGTTTCTATGTCATGTAGGGGTTTCTCTGTTTTTGTTCTTTGGAATGAATCGTAATCTCTGAGCACTGTACTTCGTAATAATTTTGCGTTAGCAAATATGTATTTGAAAAGAAGAGTGGCACACATTTCTACTTTTTTTGCTTCGAACACATGTCCATCAATGATTATGCAAATGTCCTTGCCATCAGATCCACCTTATTCGCTTTTAGTTTTTCTATTTTTCCTATAAATTCTCACGTGCATGTTTATTAGCATCAAAAATTGGTGGCATACGGTTGGTCACGTCCTCCGTGATTCTGGTATTTTCTAATGGGTGCAAAAAAAAACCATATGCTGACTGACACGTGTTCCTTTATCGTATGCGTCAAAAGAATTTTCACTTGATTGTATTTCTTTCCTTCTCTGGATGCCACATGGAGATATTACATTGAATGTTCTTTCCGAAGATTATAATTTATTGCACAAACAAAACTTCATTCTAAAGATTATGATTTCATTCTGAATACGAGTCTTCATTCCGAAGACAAATCCTCATTCCGAAGATTATAACTTCATTCCGAAGATTATGACTTCATTTCGAAGACAAGTCTTCATTCCGAAGACAAATCCTGCTACATTTTGAAGACAAATCCTGCTTCATTCTGAAGACAATTTGTCATTATGAAGATGAAGTGCAAAAATCTGTTGTCATTTCGAAGACAATTTCAATCTGAAGACAACACAGCAATTAGTCTGAAGAAGATAGCAGGCACTATTTTTGGCATTCTTGTTCGGAAGATTAGGCAAAAATCAATATTCTCATTCTCAAAACATGTTTTAAGTATGCCAACTCTTATGGATATATTTTATGCTAATGGTTAATTGTTATATACTATATACCAATCATTTACAATGAAGAAATGTAACAAATATATACCTTATTAAAACAAGTTAATACAAGTTTTTGAAATATGACTGCTTCTGTTGATGTTCTGCTGAGAATTTTTGCAACATTTCAAAACAAGTGTAGTCGATGAATTTGTACAATGATGGTTCAGAAATTTTCAAGGTTATGCATGCCAGAAAACTGGTTTTCATGCATACCAACATAGTAGTGCCTTGAAAAAGGTTTTCACTGCTGAGTTATTCATTTTTCTCTCCTTTTTTTTTTTTTTTTTTTTTTACCTCTCATTTTCTCTATTTTGTTTTTTCTTCTCTTTTTTTTTCTTGATTCTGACTATGCCCATGAAGGAATTCATAATCATAATTTATTCATCTTTTTATTTTCTGTTTTTTTTATTTTTTTGTATTTTTCTATTTTTTCTTGAAATCCATGATCATGTTGATTGTTTTGAAGTGGAAGAGGAAATTTCTTCCACCTGTTGTGTATCCAAACTATCAAGTTGTTGCAAGAATTCCTCTTTAGTCAAAGGTGTATGGTACACCCTGAGGCGATGTCCATTCACTACCAACTTTCTTTGTGACCCATAAATAGGAGATAAATGGACTGCTCCATTTTCAAATACCTCCTCAATCCAATAAGGTCCAAGCCATCTAGTTCTCAGCTTTCCAAGGAAGTCTTCATAGCGAGAATCAAACAGTAAAGCCCAATCTCCTTGTTGAATTTTCCTCTGCTGAATGTGACTATCATGCCATAATTTCCTCTGCTCTTGAATTACTTCAGTTTGGTGCAGAGCATCCAACCTAAGTTCATCCAATGCATTCAGTCTGTAGAATCCTATCTGTCTGTGCCTATGACAATTCAATTCTAATTTCCAATGCTGTGCGTAGTGTTAGTAGCTCAAATTCAATAGGTAAGAGGGACTTTTTACCAAAGACTAGTTCATAAGGTGTGAATCCAGTAGTGGATTTCCAAGTAGTATTGTAAGCCCATACTTGCTTGGGTAATTTATCTAGCCAATTATTCCTATGAAAAGCTACTATTTTTGTTAAAATTTGTTCCAGTTCCCTATTTGTTACCTCAACCTGGCCATTTGCTTATGGGTGATAAGGTGATGATTTTCTATGTTTTATTTCATATAATTCTGTAAATACCTCAATGACTTTGGATGCAAATTGGGGTCCTTGGTCCGTGGTGATAGACCGAGGAGCTCCAAATCTCCGAAAAATCCGAGTATACAAAAAATCGGTGACCTTCTCTTCATGAGCATGTTTGAAAGCACGCACCTCTACCCACTTTGTCAAGTAATCAGTGCATACTAGAATATGCACCTTTCCTTGAGAAGGTGGATCAATAGGTCCTACAAAATCAAACCCCCACCTCTCAAATGGCTCTAAAACCAATTGAGGTTGTAGTGGAATTTCATTTGTATGAGTGGGTTTCCCCATTCTTTGGCATGCATCACAATGCCTGATGAACTTTTTCACATATTTGTGAGGAGATGGCCAATAATATCCTGTCCCTAAGACTTTTCTAATTGTGATTTTTACAGAGTAGTGTCCACCTGAGGGTTCATCATAACAAGCCCTAAGGATATCATACACATCATCCTTTCGGATGCACCTACGTAACACATGTTCATCCATTCAAAAGAAGAACTCTTTCTGATTAATTGTTTCTTCTATTTTAAAGTGAAATGTGGAGGAACTTTCCTCGTGACCAAGTAATTGGCTATATCTGCAAACCAAGGTGATTGGACTGATATAGCAAATAGTTTTTCATCAGGAAAGGTGTCTTCAACTAATTCCCATTCATCTGTGTTCTATAGTCTGGACAAGAAATCTGCTACAACATTAGCTTTTCCTAGTTTGTTGATTATAGTGATATCAAATTCTTGTAGCAACAGTAACCAGCGAATAATTCTTGCACTTACCATAGGTTTATTCATCAAATATTTAATGGTTGTGTGATCTGTGTGAATAAATATTTGATAACCTATGATATAATGCCTAAATTTGTTGATGGCATAAATTACTGCTAAGAATTCTTTTTCAGTTGTGGTATAATTTTTCTCAGCTCCTGTCAAATTCTTGCTAATGTAGTAGATGGCATAGTGTTCACCATTGTAAATGTGTCCTAATGCTGCTCCAATTGCAGTATTGGAAGCATCAGTCTGTATGTGAAATGGTAATGTCTAATTAGGGCCTCTTAACATAGGTGGAGTTACTAATTTTTCTTTTATATCTTCAAATGATTCCTGACATCTTACAGTCTAGGAAAATTTAGAATCTTTAGTCTATAGGGCAAACATGGGATTGGCTATTGTGCTAAAGTTGGGAATAAACCTGCAGTAAAAACCAATATGTCCTAGGAAGCTTCTGACATTAGTCTGAGTTTTTGGAGGAAGAATATTCTTGATAATTTCCACCTTATTTTGATCAACTTGGATTCCCTGAGGAGAGATGTGATGACCAAGAACTATTCTTTCCTTCATCATCATAAAACATTTTTCTGGATTCAAGGATAACTGGTATGTTTCACAGCGACCTAAAACTTTGTCAAGGTTTTTCAATGTAAAGTCAAAAGTTTGTCTGCACACTGTGAAATCATCCATGTATATCTCAACACTATTGGTAGTTAGATCAGAAAATATTGCTAAAACTGCTCGCTAAAACGTTGCTAGGGCATTACACAAACCAAAAGGTAAAACCCTATAGGCAAATGTTCCCCATGGACAGGTAAAGGTTGTTTTCTCTTGATCTTCAGGTTCAACCTGAATTTGATTATATCCACTAAATCCATCAAGAAAACAAAAGTATCTTTTTCCAGACAAGGGTATCTAACACCTGATCTATGAAAGGTAATGGAAAATGATCTTTGTATGTTACCTTATTCAGCTCTCTATAGTCTACACATATTCTCATTTTTCCATTTTTCTTAGGAACTATAACCAATGGAGAGACCCACTGGCTATCAAAAATTGGGTAAATGAATCCTACCTCTAGAATTTTTTCAATTTCTTCCTTTACAATATCCCGTAGGGCAGGATTCGATCTTCTCTGGAGTTGTCTTACTGGCTTGACTTCTTCAGTATAAATTCTATGGGTACATATATCAGGGTGAACTCCTGACATATCTTTATAGTTCCAAGCAAAAGCATGAACATGTTTCTGCAAGACAACTATCAATTTGTCTTCCTCTTCCCTAGTAAGCCAACTGTAAATGTTTAAAAATTTTCCTAGCTAGACTTCTATTTGTTTTGTATTTGGAAGGACTAAACTCACTTCTTCATACCTGGTGATTAGGGAGTTAAGAGGACACTGCTGAGATGGGAGAAAGTAAGAAATTTTTGTTTCATTATTCTCTAATAGAAGCATATCATGTATGGAACAGTGAGAAGGAAAAATCAAGTGATGGTGCCACCCATGTGGTAGTGAAACAGAGTTTTCCTATGATAGTACAGATGGTTCACCTTCAGAATTTTGGTTCTCTTCATTCATTAACAATTGTTGGATATTTATTGCTTCTTCTTCTAACCCTTGTTCATGCAGAACATTCATTAGGATAGTTTCATTTTCTGAGTTTTCTGTGTCATGGAGGTCTTCTGTGTGTTCCCTTATTACCAAGGTGGCTAGTGTGGAAATAACCTCCTCTGATTCTTCATCTAAATTAGGAAACCATAACTGACCTAAAAAATTTCTGGAGGGTCTTGCAGGAGGATACAGAGAGATCTATTTTAGATCAATACCATTTTAAATAGTCATTTTTCTAGATCTGCAATCTATGAAGGTTGCTGCAGTTGCAAGCCAAGGTCTTCCAAAAATGATGGGATATCCATGTGTTGAATTTCTTGGTTGTGAAACCAAAAAATCTACAGGGAATTCCCAAGAAGAAACTTCTATAGGAACATATTCAATGATACCTTTAGGTTTTGCAACTGACCTATTAGCCATTTCTAAAACTGTAAATGTGGGGCTGAGATGCTTGAGCTGTAATTGTTTCATTACATCCTTGGTCATGACATTTATTGCAGCTCCTAGATCTACTAAGACATTTGATATTGGTACTAAACCTATAGTAACTATGATAACTGGACTTCCTGGGTCACTATACTTTGGAGGTAATAGTTTCCTAGATAAGAGATCAGCTATCTTTCCTTCAATCTGAACAGTCTTGGGAAATGCCTTCTTTTTCCTTCCTACTCTTCTAATGCACAAATATCGGATAATACTTTTAATCACTGGTATATCCTTAATGGCTTGCAATAAGGGCAATGATATAGTTAAATTTTTAAGTTCCTTGACCAGGTCTGATTCAGAATTTTCTACTGTGGTATTGAATCTTTTAGGATATGGAATTATCCTTGATGAAGGTAATTGTTCTACCTGTGGTTCTATTTTTTCTTCTTCTTTCTCTATTGTTGGTTCCACTATAATTGGTTCCAAGGGTTCTTGTTTTTCATTTTCTTTTATTTTATTGGAAATGGGTTCAGGTACAATTTTTCTTGAACGAAGTTGGATGTTACTACAATCAATAACATTGATTTCAATATTTTCTTCAGCTTCAACCACATAGACAGGGGATGCCTATCTCATGTTGTTTGGATTAGTGACTGATTGAGCTGGAAGTTGAGGTTGTTTCACCTGTTGTGTTTGTTGTGGTTGGTTTTGTTTGTCTTGAAAGTTTTGAGTAGGTGCAGGTAGCAAATGTTGATTTTGACCTTGATTTCTTTGTTGTCTTGGATAGGACTGGTATTGTTGATTCCACTATGGTTGATTTTGCATCCAACATGGATTAGTCTGATTTTGATTCCAAGGTGGATTTTTTTGATTCCATGATGGATTATTTTGACTCCATGATGGATTGTTTTGACTCCATGATGGGTTGTTTTGATTCTGGTTCCAGGCTGAATTACTCCAATTTGTTTATGGACATTCTTGGGAATTTGTCCATTGAGGATAATTCCAAGGATGTTGGGGTGGTTCTGATTGTCCCCAAGGCATATCACCAGGATTATGCCCCCAATTTGTAGGGAAACGAGGGGGATTTTGGTATTGAGAGAAATTTCCCCCTTATTTTGGTCCAATATAGTTGAGTTCCTCAGTTTGATTTTCTAACACAGTTTTGAGTTATAGTAAGTGGCATTGATCAGTTGAATGCCTTTTTGAACAGATACTACAAATGGTTGAGATGGATGTTTTATTCAAAGGACATTCCTGCAAAGCATGTTTATTTCTACATCTTGGGCAATAAATTGCCAAAGGTTCTGTGTTTTTTGCTTTTGTAGACATTTCCCCCAAAGTTGTGTTTAATTGCACTAGAATATCAGTTTTAAAATTTGCAAGTTCTTCTATTAGTTCCTTCACATCAGTGCCATTTGTATTTTTTTTATTTCTTCCTTGCTTGTTGCGAGAGTAATTCCTACAGAGATCCATAATTTTCTCATTACTGAGAGTATTTACATCTCCTCTTCCCATCAAATCCAATACATCTCTGGATTCATCTTGCAATCCTCTCAAAAATATGGTTTTGTATAACTCTGGTTCTACAAGTCCACATCTCCTTTGAACAAATGAGAACCTATCAATATAGTCTTCTAATGTTTCATCATGTTTTTGTTTAATCCTGAATAACTCATCTTTCATGTTCCTTACACGAAAATACTCTTGATATTTGTCTAAAAATACAGTTTCCATTTGATCCCAAGTTCATATGGAATTTGGCTCTAAACTCATGAACCAGCGTAATGCTAAATCCTTGAGTGTTGAGGGAAAAACCTTAAGTTTCTGATTGTCATTTACATAATCATAGGTTTGACACACTACCTTAAATTCAAATAAAAACTGATCAGGATCTTCAGATACAACACCTCGAAAGGTTGGAAGTACTGAAGGTGAAATAGTATTCATGGGAGAGTTTTGTGTTGGATTCAAAGGGATAGGATATTCAAATGTTCTAGAAGGTTGAGGAATATCCTGATCATCTCCTTCATCATGGACATAGCCATGTTGGCCATTGCCTCCCTCTTCCATAGTTTCTAGTTTCTTAGTTAAACTTATCCAAATTTCTCTCTCAAGAGGTCCAAGACCCTCTGTTGAAAATGAGTCTGACGATTCTTCTTTCTCAGGATGTTCTAGTGATGGTGAAATTGGTGATTTTCCTTTCTCAAAATATTCTAATGATGGTGAGACTGGTGATTTTTCTTTCAATATTTCTGGTAATTCGAACATAGGTGATTCACCCCTTAGGCGTGAAGATCTCCTTAATGGAACAAGCCAGGGATCATTTTGGATAATTCTACATTTTTCATCCCTAGACTTACTCATTCATGTTCACTCTAAATGACATAAATTATATGTCAATAGTTGTTATTTTAACCAGCTGTTTTATTCAGATTTTATCCTAAATCTTCACAGTTTAGTCTAACTAATAGCTTTTGGACTGTTGTTACCTTCTAGCAACACGTATCCCTGGAAACGGTGCCAAAATGATGTGTTGTCATTATACACATCATTAATTCTTAATAAATTTGTCAATCCAGGGTTGTGTACAAGGCTATCTGCGAAAGAAGGGGCAAACAGGGCTATAACTTAGGTCAATCTAGAGCAACAAGTTTTATTGGTGAAATCGATTATGTGGGGGATTTTAGGACATTCCTATCTCTAAATTTCATGAATTAAACTTTAATCTAAGTTGTAGAATTGGAAACTAATCATTAATTGTAAAAATGAAGTCCTAATTACAATTGCAGAATGAGACCTAATTATGTTGCAGAAATAACAGTTGCAGAATTGAAAGTCTGATTCTAATTGCAGAAGGAAAATCTAAATACTTTTGCAATAATGAAAATCTAATTCTAACATGGAAATGAAACTGTCAAGGCTCTGTAACAGAAGGTTGTCAATCTTTTGTGCAGGGGTTTCACAGCAAAACATAAAATGCAAGAAATTACAGAAAACAACAAATTCTAGAAATGAAAAGTCTGAAATAAATTGAAAGCTTTGCTGAAAGTGGGGATTACAACCAAATCATTAATCAAAAAACATAAAATAAACTAAGATTGCAAATATCATTAGTTGTTTACAAAGGAATGAAAGGACAAGTTCTACAACTCATTCTGTTGCAGCAAAATCAGGATAAAAACCTACTGTTAGTCCTCCTCCTAGGTCTGGAAGTGGCCAACCTCTTTATCCAGAAGAATGTATGAGTCTCTCTCTCTTTAGATCTTAATCACACTCATTTACAAGCTATATGAAATAGAAACAATATACTTTTATTGATTCAAAAACATGATTACAATAATGATGCTGAAAACTATTACAGGACTGTAACAGTCACTTTCTGACTATCACCTATTACTGATTCCTCTATTCTATTCCCCTTACTCTCTATTACTTTCTTTTTTATACCTTCTACTACCTCAACCTGAATGAGAGCCCTATTTATAGATGTCCTAAGATTTTCTAACAAGCTGATAATATCTAATCCTATTATGTTGCAGCAATTCCTGGTTTTTATCCTAGAAGAAGATCATCTTTTGATCTTTCCATAAATGGTGACTTTTGTCGACAAGGACAGCAAAGTCAGATCTAAGATATTTCCCTTTATCCTTTTCAATATTTATTTCCCTTTTTCCAGCATCATAATTTGGTCAATAAGTCAAAAAGCACATTCTGTTTTCATTTTGAAGATAAGTGGCTCATTCCGAAGATACTGCAATTCTCATTCCGAAGATCCACTCATTCTGAAGATGCTACAGTTATCATTTCGAAGATCCACTCATTCTGAAGACACTACAGTTCTCATTTCAAAGATCCCCTCATTTTGAAGACACTACAGTTCTCATTTCGAAGATTTTCTCATTTCGAAGACATTATGTTTTCTCATTCCGAAGATATCTATTCATTTCGAAGAGACTTTGGAATGAACAAATGTGGGCTCCTTAAATGATTTCCTTTGCATTTATCATGTGGGTGTATCACTCCAAATTTTGTGCACCCTTACCTTCAGGCTATAGGATCCGTGCCCAAAAGGGGGATGTGAAAAGGATGGGACAATACCTCAGACTGAGAGGCCCTTTGAAGGTCCCGCCTCTCGGGGGAGGTGTATAAGGGTGAATTTTCGATGGATGGTGGGTTCACCAGGAAAATTTTGAATGGTAGTTTCCATGCCTAGGTTGATAGTGTGTTTGATGTGTTCATTTTTATGCTTGATCATTCAACTCCTAGGTTTGGCCGATATGAATCTAAACTATTCTATATGCCAATGCGGATTTCAATGAATACAGAAAATAGAAATAGATGCAAATTACAAAGAATAGGCTAACCAGAAGAATTCATACCTAATTTCGAATGTCTGATGGAGATTCTGAGTCTTGTAGTATTTTAGATCGTCTCAGTTTGCACATTATCACCTGATATTTCTCGGGATCGTCTCAAATCACAGAAGGTCGTCTAAAATAGGATAGAATTGCCTAAAATCTGATGAATTCATCAGGCGAATCCGTCAAAAACCTACAATCACAAAAACAGACATAAAATACCAAATATGCAAATGTAGAAGCAAGGGATAATGATAGAAATAATAGCAAACTTTCCTAAATAATAGTGTCTAATAACAAATGAGGAAATGCAATAAATTTAATGATTGATTTTACCTTTATCATGCAATTATGCTAAATGAGGTGAACTCCAAGGTGCATAAAACATAATAACTTAAAACAGTGCAGAAATATGTTATGGAAAATGCAAAAAAGCTTAAGAAAATGCGAACTCTAAACTCGGACTGCCCCCAATCTGGACTACAGTCAGGATCGACTCCAATCGTATAAAGAGCTGGGAATGGAAATACGGTGGGATAAGGGATGACATAGCCATGCTTTATCAGGCAGAGCATGACCGACTTGGACTGGTCGACCTACAGCATGTGACAGAGATGCCACAAGTATCGACTGACATAGGGCTACTGACAGCCCTAGCAGAGAGGTGGTATTCGGGGTCGTCCTACTTTCGGTTATCGATAGGGGAGATGGCTTCCACTCTAAAGGACATATGGAGGATCATGAGGATCCCCATATAGGGACGTTTGATGATGCCTATGACAAATCAGGGCCAGACGATGATGAGACTGACTGGAGACCTGAGCTTTGCCCTAGAGAAGGGCATAGTAAACATCGAGTCGCTACGATAGATGCCTAGGGCATCTAGGCTAACACAAGTTTTGACAGGGGTTGTCGGTGGCTTACTGCTGTGCCACCAGAGTGGATGTAGACTATCGTGGGTGCTCTCAGACATAGTCTACGATATGAGAGACCACGGGTATAGATTTGCATGGGGGAGCTTTGTACTCTACCGCTTGTATAGGATCTTGCATGGGGTCGTATACAAGGGAGGTCAATGTCTGGTCTTGACATCATTGTTGCAGGTTTGGTGCTAGGAGCACATTGTGGTGCAGAGGCCGGTAGGGCTCCCATTGACAGGGGTTGACCGGGAGAGACCCCGGGTTTTCTACTAGTGGTTGCAGAGGGGGTCATAGCAGTGGATAGATCTTTCGATGTCACGGAGGTTGCTAGATGACCTCATCTCGAACTAGATCACCTGGAGGCCGTGGTGAGAGCACCCCAGGTGGGCAGAGGATGGGTAGGAGCTGGCTCGCATCAGGTGAGTCTGCTAGCTAAGGATGGAGAGGGGAGAGGCAGAGCTCCACTGCTATGATCGGATACTATGATAGTTTGGTCTACAGTAGGGGATCCCTTCTATCAGGGATTACGAGTACTCCCAGACTGTTCGGGATAATACTACACTGAGCGGGGCTCCAGGTATGCAGTGATTCTGGAGTCAAGACACGAACAATGCCTCCATCTAGCCAGTGATGATGACAATGCCAGGGTTGTTGATGGCTATGATGCCTGGTACACAGGCATCTACCCTCCTCAGATGACGAGGGCATAGGGTCCAGTACACACTGCAGTGTGCCAGATGGGGAGGTGGCGGTAGGCTGCTATTGAGGTAGTGCAGGGTCACGGGGGGAGAGAGCAATGGCGAATCCCATAGGAGAGACACCAGAGGATGGCACAGGCTCCACAGAGGCCATAGGAGATAGAGCAGATGGAGGAGAGGCTCCCTTCATAGCAGTGGGAGAGACCACCATCGCCTGATAAGGGCAAGGGTGTTGACGCAGGGGAGAGTAGCGAGACAGTGGCTCTCTGGGCTGAGGTTGCCCATCTTCGAGCTCAGGTGTAGACACTACAGGATGAGGCTACACAGCTCAAAGCTCAGGGCAGAGGGATGAGTAGGGATGATCTATCATGGTCTATTGCTCAAACCGCATTCTACCAGGGGTTATACTATCACATGGTTCCAGAGAACCATAGGGTACCACTACCAGCCCCTATTGCAGAGCTGGTCATGATGGGATCGATGATGACATCCTCATGATCGACGACGAGGACTCGAGATATAGCCTGGACCTCGAATGGGACCACCTCCTCCACGTCAGGGTGGGGGAGGAGATGAGGCTGAGAGCTCAAGGGCTTCTCGAGGCTAGGTGTCTATGGACTGTAAATTTTGTAGAGATTATTGAGAGGATTGAGTATGCCAGGGTATAGATTGTGGCATACCAGTCCAGTTTTGATATGATGTATATAATTTTTGGATATATATATATAATCTTGTTTTTGATGATATGACTTGTTCATATGTTTTTATGATGCTTTACTATTTGAATTGTTTGCTTATTGGATTGAGGATTCATATAATTATGTCATTTTGAAATATTATAATTTTGATGTCATGCTGTAATATTTTAAATGAAATAATCTGATGTAAACAATTGGTGGTTGTGGTGTGATTTGATAAAAAATAAAAGGGACTTCTAACAATAATTTCAAAGGACATTTTCGTTATTATAGACCATTTCCTGGAATCGCCGCTCACTCGGTTGTCAAGCTAATCCCAGTATAGAAATATTTTTAAAATTAAAAGAGTGCTTAAGAGACTGTCTTAAGACTTTGTGTTGTAATGATGGAGATAATGATGGTTTGATGATTGTTTTTCAGATTTTCATAAAAAATGTTGGCAATTTTGGGTACTTTGAGTACATTGCATTTGCTCAAGTGAATAAGTTGTCATTGATGTCAGGAAGCTTTTTGACAGATTTTGATTTGATGTAAAATAATGTGTTTTTGATGAAGGTTCTGCTTGATAGGTTCGAAATCAGTAAGTTGGAAAAATGTTGCGATATCGTGACATGTCGCATTTTCGCGACTTAGGCAGGAGAGAGAAAGCTTTTTGAAAAAGTGTCACAATTTTGCGACATGCTGGAAGAAAGAGAAGAAGCTGGAAAAACTGTCACGATTTCATGACATGTTGGCAGAGAAGGAGAGCAATATGGAAAGTGTCACAATTTCGTGACATGTAGCATTTTTGCGACTCGAAAAGTGAAGGAAGGCAGAGAAGGAAAAGTGTCGCGATTTCGTGACACATTGCCAGGAAAGTTGTACAGACGAGAAAGTGTCACGATTTCGTGACACAATAGAGAGTCTGTAGTGTGAACTGTCACGATTTCATGACAATTTTGAAGAGAGATAAAGTATCTCGAAAAGTGTCACGATTTCGTGACATGCTGCAAAATACTAAGTGAGGACTGTCACGATTTCGTGACATGCTGCAAAAGACTAAGTGAGGACTATCATGATTTTGCGACATGCTAAAAAGATCAAAGTGATAACTATCATGATTTTGTGACATGCAGCAAAAGGAAGAGTCTGAAATAAGAAGTGTCGTGATTTCGCAACAGGCTACAAAGAAGTTGTACAAATGCAGAAAGTGTCACGATTTCGCGATAGGTTGAGATGGCAGCATTTAGTTGGAGAAAGTGTCACGATTTCATGACAGAAATAGTTAGCAAGTCTTCAATAGAAGAAGCATCATAATTTTATGATGAATTCAAGAAGGAAGAGCTCGAAGGTGAAAGCATCACGATTTCGTGACATGTTCCGTTTTCGATAGTGCAAACCGAGAAGAGGTTGGTAAAGCGAGAAATGTCATGATTTCACGACAATAGTGACGATGATGTCAGCAGAGGCAAAAGTGTCATGATTTTGTGACAAAAGCAAAGTTGTTGCTGACAAAGCGAGAAGTGTCACGATATCGTGACAAGAGCTTAGTCAAAGTCGTCAACGACTAAAGTGTCATGATATCGCAACAAAAGCCATAAGGTAGTGTATGGTTGCAAAAGATGTCGCGATATCGTGACATGTTGTAGTTTCATGGCAAAAGCTACAGAAGAGTTGCAAAGTTAAATTTGAGCCGACAAAGTTAAATCTGGGCCGACGTTGTTTAGGGTTGAGCAATCGACTAGGATCAAAGTTTTAATCTTGATTGTTAGTATAAAATGAGGGCTATTTGAAGAGTTTTGGCATCGATCGATGTGTGCGTTCGAAGTGCAATATTCTTAGTTAGAGTGTAGGGGAGAATTTTGATCGTCAAGAAGCAGAGTGTGCAAATACTGTGCTATTTTGATTGCGTAGAGGTGCATAAGTTGATGTTCGATCAAGTGCTGCTGTGTTTGCGTGTTCAGTGCAAAAGTTGGCTTCGACCAAGTGTGGCTGTAATAGAATAGAAAGAGGAAGAGGACAGACTTGTGCCAGACTAAAGGACAGTGTTTGGTGCATATTCGAGGACCAGCTTTGAGGTGATAGAGTTGAGGACAAAGATCTCCAGCCAAAGTAGGGAAGACAGGTGTCTTTTGTGGATAGAGTTCCACTTGCTAAGGGCAGAGGAGGTAGATGTCTTCTAGAGGATCACCACTAAAGAGCAGAGCTAGGGGAAGGTATCTCCTTTGGGTTGATGCCCATAAATATTGTAATCAGGAAAGGTATTTCTAGATTGTGAGTTGATAAAATTTAGAGAGAAATTTTATCCGTGGAGTAGCCCGCATTGGGTGAACCACGTAAATTGTTGTCTCTTTTGTGGATGGTTTTTTGTGCATTACTTTGATTACTGCTTTTAATACTGTTAATCTATACTTTGCATAATACTAATTTGAAAGTTGTTTTGAAGCAAAAGTAAAAAGTGGTCTTATACTATTCACCCCCCCATTTTAGTATAAGCTTATGTTCTTCAATTGGTATCAGAGCGGGTCTCTCCAGAAAAAGCCTAACAACTTGGAGAAGGATCTATCAGAAGAACATACAGATTCAAAAAAGGATGAAGAGGTTAAGTTCGATCTCAAAAGTGAATTATTTTGTGCTTTAAGAAAATTTTAGGGAAGAGAGTTCTATTCTCAAGCATCATAACAGGAAGAAGAGACAGCAAGATCAATCTTCATCCTGAAGAACAATGGATTCCATTTGGTCACAAGAAGAACAATCATCCAAGGCATCAAAACAGGTTACATAATACTTTCCATGGCTACTGTTTTTCTTGCAAAAAATTTGGTCACAAAGCTATGCATTGCAATAAATCCATGAATATCCATAGTAAGGAAAATGTTAACTCTTTTACACCTCTTATGGATAAAAATTTCATGTGTTAAAAGTGCAAGAATTTTGGGCATATAGCAAGGATGTGCAGTCTGGATAGATCTAGTCTTGAGTTCACTAAAAAGAGAAATGAGATCAAATCTAAGTCAATGATAGTTCAAAGTACTTTTCATGCTCAAGACAAAGTAGAGAAATGGTATCTTGATAGTGGTTTCTCAAAACATATGACTGGTGAAAAATAAAAGTTTTTGGTCTTAAAAAACACAAACAAAGGAATAGTTAGTTTTGGAGATAATAGGTCAGCTAAAATCTGTGGTAAAGGGACTCTTAGTTTGGATGGGAAATCCAAAACATAAAATGTGCTTTATGTAGAAGGCCTAAGACATAATCTTCTAAGTGTGAGTCAACTTTGTGATCAAGGACACATAGTATCTTTCTTTTTAGATAGATGTGAGATACATAAAGGAAAAAATGGAAAACTCATTGCTAGTGCTACGAGGACTCCAAACAATCTTTACATGCTAAGTGAGATAAAAATGGAAAAGTGTTTTCTAACTCAAGAATATGAGAGTTGGTTATGGCATACAATATTGGGGCATTTGAGCTTTGATAATCTTGTCAATATTAGTAACAAGGAAGCAGTTAGAGACTTGCCTAAGATAAAAATGCCCCATAACACCATTTGTGGTCCTTGTCAACATGGAAAACATACCAGAACCAGTTTTAAATCAAAAGGGTATACTTCTTTAAAACCATTAGATCTTATTCATACTGATTTATGTGGCCCCACCAGAACTTAGAGAATTCAAGGAGAAAGCTACTTCATGCTGTTTATAGATGATTATTCTAGAATGACTTGGGTTACTTTTCGTAGAGAAAAATCTGAAGCTTTTGAAAAATTTAAAGCTTTCAAAGAAATGATTGAAAATGAGACTGACAAGAGAATCAAATTCTTAAGATCAGACAGAGGAGGATAATTCACTTCTAATGAATTTGTGGAATACTATGAGCAACAAGGAATTAAAAAAGAATATTCAGCAGCAAGGACTCCTCAATAAAATGGAGTAGTTGAAAGAAAAAATAGAACTATTGAAAATATGGCTAGAGCTATGTTAAATGAGTCAAAAATTTCAAATGGTTTCTGGAAAGAGGCAGTCAGTACAGCAGTCTACATTATCACCAGGGCCCAACTTAGAGTCAATCATCATAAAACTCCTTATGAGTTGTGGAAAGGAAGACTAGCTACAGTAAAACATTTCAAAGTGTTCGGGAGTAAGTGCTTCATCAGAAGGGAAGATCAGAATTTGGGTAAGTTTGATCCTAGGTGTGATGAGGGAATTTTTCTTGGTTATTCCAACAGAAGCAAGGCTTACAGATGCTTCAAAAAAAGAACGCATACAGTCGTAGAGAGCATAAATGTAACAGTTGATGAAAAAATAGGAATAAGAGAACCTGTCAAGGAAATCAATGATGAAATTTGTCAAGAAGAATTCAGAGAGGTTTCAGATGAAGAAGAGGAAATATAGCAACTGCTTCCCAAAAATCCTTCACGATATGTTCAGAAACATCATCCCAAATATTTGATCATTGGTGATCCAAACAACAGGCAAACTAGAAGAAGAGTCATTCCTTCACACGATTCTACAAATGTTTCATTATTATCTTAGATTGAGCCAAAATATTTTAGTGAAGCATGTGTAGATAAATTTTGGGTAAGAGCAATGGATGAAGAGCTAAATCAAATAGAGAAAAGTGAAACTTGGGATTTGGTTCCAAGACCTAAGGACAAGAACGTCATTGGCACAAAATGGATATTCAGAAATAAACTCAATGAGGATGGAAAGATTGCCAGAAAAAAAGCTAGGTTGGTTTGCAAAGGTTATGCTCAAGTAGAAGGTGTGGATTTCAAAGAGAAGTTCACTCTTGTTGCTCGTCTCGAAGCTATCATAATGTTTTTGGCCCTTTCAAGCTTCAAAGCATTCAAGGTGTATCAAATGGATGTAAATTCAACTTTTTTAAATGGAGTGTTGGATGAAGAAGTCTACATAGAACATCCAAAAGGCGTGTCTCTCTCAGATCAATCAGACTATGTGTGTAAACTAAAAAAGGCCTTGTATGGGTTAAAGCAAGCACCTAGGGCTTGGTACTCAAGACTTGATAGGTACCTTCATGAGCAAGGCTTCAGGAAAGGTGTGGCAGATAGCAATTTGTATATTAAGGATGAAGGTGATGATATGCTGATTGTAGTTGTCTACGTTGATGATATCATTTTTGGGGGAAATAATACTCAGATGTGCAAATATTTTGCTAACACCATGCAGAAGGAATTTGAGATGTCCATGATTGGAGAGCTATCATTCTTTTTAGGTCTTCAGATTGCTCAATCAAAATATGGTATATTTCTCTCTCAAGGAAAGTATATCAAAGAAATGTTGAAAAAATTCAGGATGATGGACAACAAACCTGTATGTACTCCAATGACTACAGGGTGCAAGATGAGTAAATATGATGAATCTCCAGTGGTAGATCAGAGGTTGTACAAATCAATGATTGGCAGTTTATTATATGTTACAGCCACCAGACCAGATATCATGTAGGTTATTGGGTTAGTAGCCATATTTCAGGCAGCTCCTAAATATTCTCATGCTATAGCAGTTAAAAGAATATTCAGATATCTGAAGGGCACTATAGACTTTGGGCTTTGGTATCCCAAAGGTGATGATTTCACTCTCACAGCCTATACAGATGCAGATTGGGCAGGCAGTAATGATGACAGGAAAAGCACCAGTGGTGGAGCATTCTTTTCGGGAAAGAGTTTGGTTTCTTGGCTAAGTAAGAAACAACCTTTTTTTTCCTTATCTACGGTAGATGCTGAATACATAGCAGTAGTGGCTGGGTGTACACAGGTTTTATGGATGAAAACCACCTTGGAGGATTTCAAATTCAAGCATGAACAACCCATCTCCATATTTTGTGATAATACAAGTGCCATAAGTATTTCCAAAAATTCGGTAATGCACTCAAGGACAAAGCATATTTCCATCAAATATCACTTTCTAAGGGAGAAAGTGCAAGACAAGCAAGTCAAGGTAGAATATGTGTCTACTAAAGAGCAGATTGCAGATATCTTCACAAAACCTCTTCCAAGAGATACATTTGAGTATCTAAGGGAGAAATTGGGAGTTGTACTCCCACCCTAGAATTAATCACCTCATCAGGAGGTGGGGGAGGGACTAAGCTAAGAAGCTCATTCTTAGTCCCAAGCCCCAAATGTGACCCTTTGCCATTGATGACAAAGGGGGAGAGATTTGAGTAAGGGGGAGAGATATGAGTAAGGGGGAGAGCTTCAATGTGAAGAAGAAAGCTTCAAGTCAGGGGGAGCAAAACTTTAAAAGGATATTCTCAGTTGTTAGCACAGTTGGTTTCAGTTTTAGCTCCTAAGACATGTTTTTATTAAAGGGTTGCCATCAATGACAAAGGGGGAGATTGTTGGCAATTTTGGGTACTTTGAGTACATTGCATTTGCTCAAGTGAATAAGTTGTCATTGATGTCAGGAAGCTTTTTGAAATATTTTGATTTGATGTAAAATAATGTGTTTTTGATGAAGGTTCGGCTTGACAGGTTCGAAATCAGTAAGTTGGAAAAATGTCGCGATATCGTGACATGTCGCATTTTCGTGACTTAGGCAGGAGAGAGAAATATTTTTGAAAAAGTGTCACGATTTCGTGACATGTTGGAAGAAAGAGAAGAAGCTAGCAAAACTGTCGCAATTTCGCGACATGTTGGCAAAGAAGGATAGTAAGATGGAAAGTGTCACGATTTCATGACATGTTGCATTTTTGTGACTCAAAAAGTGCAGGAAGGCAGAGAAGGAAAAGTGTCACGATTTCGCGACACATTGCCAGGAAAGTTGTACGGACGAGAAAGTGTCGTGATTTTGCGACACAATAGAGAGTCCGCAGTGTGAACTGTCATGATTTCACGACAAGTTTGAAGAGAGATAAAGTATCTCGAAAAGTGTTGTGATTTCGTGACATGCTGCAAAAGACTAAGTGAGGACTGTCGCAATTTTGCGACATGCTGCAAAAGACTAACTAAGGACTGTCATGATTTCATGACATGTTGAAAATCTCAGAGTGAGAACTGTCGTGATTTCGTGACATACAGCAAAAGGAAGAGTCTAAAATAAGAAGTGTCACAATTTCGTGACAGGCTACAAAGAAGTTGTACGGATGCAAAAAGTGTCACGATTTCACGATAGGTTGAGATGGCAGCATTGAGTTGGAGAAAGTGTCATGATTTCACGACAGAAATAGTTAGCAAGTCTTCAACAGAAGAAGCATCATGATTTCACGATGAATTCAAGAAGGAAGAGCTTGAAGGTGAAAGTGTCACGATTTCATGACATGTTCCATTTTCGCTAGTGCAAACCGAGAAGAGGTTGGTAAAGTGAGAAATGTTGCGATTTTGCGACAATAGTGACGATGACGTCAGCAGAGGTAGAAGTGTCACGATTTCATGACAAAAGCAAAGTTGTTGCTGACAAAGCAAGAAGTGTCACGATATCACGACAAGAGCTTAGTCAAAGTCGTCAACGGCTAAAGTGTCGTGATATCGCGACAAAAGCCATAAGGTAGAGTATGGTTGCAAAAGATGTCGCGATATCGCTACATGTTGTAGTTTCCCAATAGAAGCTACAAAAGAGTTGCAAAGTTAAATTTGAGCTGACAAAGTTAAATCTGGGCCGATGTTGTTTAGGGTTTACAGCCGACATTGTTTAGGGTTGAGCAGCCAACTAGGATCAAAGTTTTAATCTTGATTGTTTGTATAAAAGGAGGGCTATTTGAAGAGTTTTGGCATCGATCGATGTGTGCATTCAAAGTGCAATATTCGTAGTTAGAGTGCGGTGGAGAAGTTCAATCGTCGAGAAGCAGAGTGTGTGAAGACTATGCTGCTATGATTGTGCATAGGTGCATAAGTTGATGTTCGATCGAGTGTTGTTGTGTTTGCGCATTCAGTGCAAAAGTTGGCTTCAACCAAGTGCGGCTATAACAGAACAGAAAGAGGAAGAGGATAGACTCGTGCCAGACCGAAGGACAATTTTTGGTGCATATTCGAGGACCAGCTTTGCGATGATAGAGTTGAGGACAGAGATCTCCAGCCAGAGCAGGGAATACAGGTGTCTTCTATGGATAGAGTTCCACTTGCTAAGGGCAGAGGAGGTAGAGGTCTTCTAGAGGATCACCACTAAAGAGCAGAGCTAGGGGAAGGTATCTCCTTTGGGTTGATGCCCATAAATATTGTAATCGGGAAAGGTATTCCCAGATTATGAGTTGATAAAATTTAGAGAGAAATTTTATCCATGGAGTAGCCCACATTGGGTGAACCACGTAAATTGTTGTGTCTCTTTTGTGGATGGTGTTTTGTGCATTGCTTTGATTACTGCTTTTAATACTGTTAATCTATACTCTGCATAATACTGATTTGAAAGTTGTTTTGAAGCAAAAGTAAAAAGTGGTCTTATACTGTTCACCCCCCTCTTAGTATAAGCTTGTGTTCTTCAAAAATAGTATGAATGAAAATATGATGTTGCTAGGCATAAATTCCTAAGTGTGATAAAATTTTGAACAATTCCTTTAGAATTTATACCATGGGTGCAATATTGAATTTTGAACATAATGTCATGAAATAGAATAGGTGTTTGTTTGTTTGTAAAGCATAATTGTGTAACATAATGATGCAAGTCACATGTTTTGATGAATTTTGTTTTAAAATAAATGGAAAAGAAAATTAGAATGATGGTTTGCGCTAGGCATAGAATTATAGGTATAAACTTATACCATCATCACGAAATCCAAAGAAGAAAATAGATTGTTGGTTTTATTGCAAGATGATTTTTTTTTTTTGTGATGTTTGATAAACAAAAAATAATAATATGATGAACATGTTGTTTGAACTCTTTTGGCAATTTTGTGACACAATGTAGATAATTGTTTTTAAAACAGAATTCTGAAATAAGAGGATGAAATTATTCCAAAAAAGAATTACTAGAATATTTTAAATTATCTCAAAAAAAATGTAGGTTTATAAGGGATCCTCATGTGCAAATGTGAGTTCATTACCGATCTTGATTTATCATAATGATACAAAATCTCTCAAATACAAATGTGTGTGCGATTGTATTGTTCATTCACCAATTTTGAGCAAGATAATTTGATACAAGTAATTTGCCTTGACCAAATGAATGTTTGTTGACCATGATTTATATGCATGTAACCATACCAGACTACTATGTAAGTTAGGTTTATCAAGAGCTAGCTAATCCATAAGCTAACAGAGGTTTGTACAAAAGAAGGTCGCTAATGTGATAGACATATCGCCACGCTAGGATTTACCCAAGGCCAAGCGGGTTGGGCACAAACCACCTGTTATGGGGCTTACCTCATAGTTTTCGAATAATTGAGAATTCCAGGGATTCAAGCTCATTCACCCTTATTTTCTTTTCAAGGGGTAGGGAAAGGATTTTATTGTATTTTGCTTTTGCTTTTCACTTTTGCTTTTTTTTTTTTTTTGTACTTTTGTATTTTTGCTTGATATTTGAGATAATGCTGAAATATTGCTGTGATGATTCAAATAACCTTTTTCTTTTTCTTTGTTTCTTGAAATTTTCTTTTCTTCCTATGCTAGGGATACTTGCTCGGATTAGCTGTAGAGCAAGGGATTTTTATTCTAGGTAGGGGTGAGCTTGTCCTTTTGTCAATTCTCAAAGATTCTAGACCATGTGCATGATAGGATAGCAGAGGAAACTTTTCGCTCAGGAAACCATTTCTACTATGTAGCATCATATCGAATGTGCAATGAAATCATTTTAATGTGAAGAGATATACTTGGTTCAAGTAAATAACAAGATCAGTTCTCTATGCTCAAAACTTTATTTAATTCAACTATGGGCTTTGATATAAGAGAGATGAATAATCATAACAAATAAAATCAAGAGATTTATTCATGTGAATGTGAAAGTGCGGGATTCCAAATAAATACTAATTTATCCAAAATAACTGAAAATATAACTGCAATACTTCACAAATTGAGAGGTACAAAGATAAAATACGGTTTTGAAGATTTTGATGATTTGGATGTTTTTGGTGTTTTTATATTTTAAGTTTATGAATTGAAAGAAATACAAGATAGTGGTTTTTTGAAATGTTTTAAACAAATATATACAATGATGAAATGACCAATTTTTACGCATAGTAACGTTTAAGATGCATAATGTTCATAGGTTCTTTAAGTTCTTTACCATCTAAGGTAGATAATTTGTATGCTCCTGATCCAAATTTAGCAGTGATGACATATGGTCCAAGCCAGTTGGGCTCAAATTTACCTTTAAGGTTTGTAGTTGCATTAGTATTTTTTTTATTTTCTTTTAAGACAAGGTCACCGATCTCAAAGGATCGAGGATGAACTTTCTTAAGATATGCTCTCTTAAGCTTGTTTTGGTAGGCGCAAAGATGCTCCAAAGTATTGATGCACTTTTCATCTAGAAGTTCTAGTTGACTAAATCTGCCAGCACGATATTCATCCCCTACTTCAGTATCTTGAAGTAGTAGAGCTAAAGAAGGAACTTCTAATTCAAAGGGAAAAATGGCTTCAACACCATAAACCAAGACAAAAGGTGAAGTTCCAGTGGGGGTTCGAACACTAGTTCGATAGGCCCACAAAGCAGGATATAACTGAATGTGCCAGTCTCGACCGGTTTTATTGACCAATTTTTTGAGAATTTTGATTAAGGTTTTATTAGATGCTTCTGCTTGACCATTACCCTAAGGATAATAGGGAGTGGACCAGCGATGTTGAATTTTATATTTTTGACATAATTTCTTGACATCTTTATTTTTGAAACAAGTTCCATTATCGGAAATGAGATTGGCAGGAATTCCAAACCTACAAATAATTTGATTAAAAACAAACTTGGAAACTTGTGTTCCAGTGCAAGAAGCTAATGGCATAGCTTCAACCCACTTCGTGAAATACTCAGTGGTAGTTATGATGAATTTGTGTCCATCAGATGACACAGGGTTGATTTTTCCAATGATGTCTAGGCCCCATTTTGAAAAGGGCCAAGGAGATGAAATAGCCTACAGCTCTTGTGCAGGCGCATGGACAAGGTCAATGTGTTTCTGGCACTTGTCACAATGTCACACATAATTATGTGCATCAGTTTCCATGGTAGGCCAAAAATATCCTATCCGAAGGAGTTTCTTAGCAATGGCGCTACCACTAAAATGTCCCCCACAAGATCCATTGTGGGCTTCATTCAAAGCTGATCTGGATTCTTCTAAATTCAAACATCTCAATAAGATGCCTTCAAAAGATCTTCTGTACAAGGTATTACCAATAATCACAAAGCGACTTGCTTGTCTACGTAATAACCTACGCTGGTTGCTAGTGCAACCATCAGGGAAGGTTCCTTTCTGCAAAAAATTAAATATATCAGTATACCATGGTTCAGGAGTTGTTTCGTTGATGAGAAACACATCCAAAGGTTCTAAACATGATTTTCTTGAAGCGGGTTCCTGGAGTCGATGAATAATGATGGTAGCATATTCATCGTCTAACTCCAAGGGTAAAAGAGATGCAGTTGCAGCCATAGCGTCAGCCGCACGATTGCTAGTTCGAGGAATAGCTTCCAAAGTAACTTTATCAAACAAGGATAACAACTACAAAACATATGCTTTATATGGGCATAATTTATCATCTCTGGTCTGATAAACATCATTGATTTGATTTATGACAAGTTGGGAGTCACCGAAAACCAATAAAATTTTGATTTTCAATGCCAAGGTAGCTCGTAATCCAAGGATAAGAGCTTCATATTCAGCAGTGTTATTGGTGCAAGCAAATGTTAATTTGAAGGACAGAGGAATAAGATGTTTTTGTGGAGATATTAAAATAATACCCGCACCAGCCCCACTCATGCATCGGGCTCCGTCAAAGTATAAGGACCATTGCTCCGAATGGTCTGCCTCTAGTTTAAGGCATTCATCAAGAAACTCAATGATGAGGGGATGAGTAGATTCTAAGGGTGCAGCAACTAATTGATCTGCTATGATTTGACCTTTAACAGACTTTTTTCCTATGAAGGTGAGTTCAAATTCGCTTAGCGCAAGAACCCACTTGGTTGTGCGACCAGATAAATACGGTCGACTCATGAGATATCGCAAAGGGTCGAATTTGGCAATAACATACGTTTTCTGACTGAGCATATAATGTCATAGTTTTTGTGTAGAAAATATGACTGCTAGACATAATTTCTCTAATATGGTATAACGAGTTTCATAACTGATTAAGGTTCTGCTAATGTAATAATTAGCACGTTCTTTCTTCTCATCATCAAGTTGAGCTAACATAGCTCCTAAGGCAGAATCAGAAGTAGAAATGTACAAGATAAAAGGACGATCAGATCTAGGTGGGGAAAGCACTGGAGGTTTGAGGAGATATTGCTTAAGGAGTTCAAATGCTTCTTGGCATTCATCGTCCCAATGAAAAGAGACATCTTTCTTAAGAAGCTTAAGAAAGGGTCCAGTTTTGTCTGCCAACTTGTCGATGAAGCGACGAATAGCTTGAAGCTTACCTTGTAAACTTCGTAATTCTGATATATTTGTGGGTGCGGGCATATCTGTGATAGCCGCGATCTTGAGAGGGTCAATTTCAATGCCACGTAAAGAAACTATAACCCCTAATAATTTACCGAACTTAACTCCGAATATGCATTTAGCAGGATTTAGTCGGATAAGATATTCCCTTAACCGATCAAATACTTTCCTTAAGTCATTTAAATGATCATCTTCTTTGATGGAACGAGCTATGATATCATCTACATAATCATGTAGGATATCATGCATCATGTCATGAAAAATATAAGTCATAGCTCGTTGATAGGTTGCACCCGCATTCTTTAAGCCAAATGGCATCACTTTCCAACAAAAAGTTCCCCAAGGGGTAATAAAGGTTGTTTTGGCCTGATCTTCAGGAGCTATCCTGATCTGATTATAACCGGAAAATCCATCCATTAAGGATATCATTCCACTTCCAGCAGTAAATTCAATGATCTGATCCATGTTGGGAAGAGGAAAATCATCTTTAGGGCATGCAACATTAATGTCTCTAAAATCGATGCAAACCCTAACTTTAGTGGCTTCTTTCTTAGTTACTGGAACTACATTTGAGATCCATTCGGCATAGTCAATGGCTTGTATAAAAATGACTTTCAACAGTTTTTCTAGTTCTCCTTTGACTAGTAAGGCCACTTTGGGATGCATTTTTCTGAGTTTTTGTTTAACAGGTTTAGCATCTGGATGGACTACTAGATGATGCATAACTACAGAAGGGTCCAAACCTGGCATGTCTTCATATGTCCAAGCAAAGACATCTTCATAGTCTTTAAGAAATGAAATGTATTTATCTTGTTTTTCTTGACTTAATTCTGATCCAATATTGATTATGTGAGGGTTATGTTCGGTTCCAATGTTAATTTTTATAACGTTTTCAACTTCCATATGTAAATCTCTCTCAAAATTAGGTGGGGCGGATGAAACACCCAATTCTTGTAATTCTTCCAAGGTTAGCTTGGATAATTCATTTTGAGGAGTCGAGGCCTCAAGCTGGGCTATACTAGGTATAGAGCCATCAAAATAAAATTCATTATATAACAATTCCTCAATGGAAATATCATGAAAGATATCTCCCTCCAACTCATCGTCGGATTCGGCAATCATTTCAGGATAGGCTATGGATAGCATATTGCAGGTAGAAGAATTATTCTTTGGATACAAAGAATCTTGTTTATCTAGATAATCTTGATAACATACGAGATGGTCATCATCCTCAAATGGAAAGGGCTGACCTTTACTAGAAAATAGGCCCACACCACAATGGGCAGGCCACGGTTCTACCTCGAAAGGTTCTTTCATACCATTTTGGAAAGGTCCCAAACCTTTCCCTTTATATCCCAATTTAAGCATTATGGGTTTAGCTTTAATATATTCATTAGCAAAATAGCATCGAGCATATCCATCACAATGTGTCTTGATGTTTCGGGGTATTCTTCCCCAATCATATCCTTTATAAATAAAAGCACAACTCCCGACTTGGTAGATACTTCCCATAGGTTGTGGGAGGCCCAAGGTACGAGGAGAAGGTGGGAGTTTATTTAAAAGGAGGGAAGTCTGCATGGCAGTGTTGATCTCTTCTGATATAAGAATTTTAGATAAATCGGGTAAGAGCTCATCAGTAAGAGCATAAGAGGTAGAAGGAACATTTCCTACATCGTCGGGTGTAGAAAGGATGCCAGTAGTGGATGTAGATGTCATAGGGATATTGACGGGTGAATCTAGAGGTATGGAAGATATAGGAGTAAAACGGGAAGCATTGGGTGTAGGTTTAGGCTCTTTTCGAGGTCCTAATGTGGTTTGTTCAGAAGATGGTTGAGCTAAATGTATAGGTGTAGTTGAAAGAGTAGATGATGTTATGGGTGTGTGTTTCACACGTTTGGATGGATGATAAGAATTAGGATGTGTGGATGACAGGGCAGGGCAAAATTGCACTCCAACAGGTTCTGCCAAAGCGCACATATCAAAGGGTCTAGGATCACCATGAATGGTAACCAACTGGTTTTTAAATTCGAATTTAACACACTGATGTAAAGTGGAGGGAACCGCTCGCATCGCATTGATCCAAGGGCGACCCAAAAGTATATTGTACGATGTAGGGCAATGTACAATAAACACGGTCATATCTAGGGTTCTAGGACCAACTTGCAAGGGTATAGTAATGACTCCACACGTTTCTTGTGTCTCGTCATTGAAGGCTTTGATAATCATATCCGTTCTTTTCATTTCGTCACTCCTAAAGCCAAATATTTGGTAGAAGTCAAAAGTGCATATGTTTAAAGATGAACCATTATCAATCAAGACTCGTTTAACGACTACATCTCCAATTAGGGCAGTAATATATAAGGGATTATCCTTATGTAAACTATGTTGTGGTATATCTCTATCTCGAAAGTCAATACAATCGACTTCTCGAGTGATGATAGTATTGGTCATGGCTTCAAGCTGAATATTTTGTGGTACCATCATTTGGCTTAATGTGAGCATTAATTCATCCCTATGGGTAGGAGAAGATCTTAAAAGATCCAAAAGGGAAATTCTAGCTGTAGTGTTGGATAATTGTTCATTAATATTATACGGAGGCTTAGGTTGAACATTAGACATATGATTCCCTTTATTGGGATTTTTCAAAATAAATGGAGCTGATCCATCATTCTGAGTTTGATCCTGTTGAGAATTTTGAGCCTGTTGTCTGGTAACGACTCCGATGGTACCTACAATGTTATGTTGAGGACGATGAATTGGTCTCGGTCTAGCATTTATGGCTTGTTCATTAGAAAGGAACTGATGAGAAGAGGGTCGAGTAGTAACTCTTCTAGGAAATGGTTCTTCCGAAACCATAGAATCTGTGATAGGTTGAATAGGATCTGATTCGTTTTTAGAACTATTCGATTGATTTGAGGTGATGTCTATTTCACTTTCAGTATCCGATTCTACATCACTAAGATCCGGTGTTTGAGTATTATATAGGGGTCTGGACGTAACCATGGATAAAGTTGTGTCAAATATTTCTAGATCGTGAATAGGTAAATGCCCACTAATGGCTCCTACATATCGGGTAGGAGGGGGAACATTATGATGTTCGATTTGATTAGCCACCTCTTTACCATGCTTTGGTAAAGGATGTTGAAATATGTCCAATGATTGATTGGCATTCTGATTCTGACTTTGAGGGGTGTTCTTTTGAGCGTTATTAGAAGCATTTTGTTTAGGTTGGAAGGCTTGCACCTCCATCTCATTATTATCAATCAGATCTTGTATTTTATGTTTTAATATTTTACAAGAGTTTGTAGCGTGTCCAGGTCCTCTATGAAAATCACAATGTAAATCAGCTCCGTATCCGGGTATAGTTGGATCAGGTTCCCGGATAGTTGGTAATTGGATCAAGCCTCGTGCTAGTAATTGGGGGAGAATGGTTGATAAAGGTTGATTTAACCTAGTAAATTCTCGGGGTGGTTTATCAGGAGGTTTCAATATAAACTTCTCCGTTGTTTTCGTAGTATTAACATTAGCAATGTTTCTACTATCAGTGACTCCGTCACCCACAACTTGTTTATTTTTATACTGATTTCTGGATGTTTTCTCATCATCTTTCTTTTTGAGCTGACCTCTTCTAATGAGAGCATCTTCCACCCTTCGAGCTAAGTCTATAGCTTGATCGAAGGTGGTCAAGGTAGCAGTTGATAATTCATAGGATAGTTGTTCTTGTAAATTATTGATAAAAATATCCAACATCTCCCGATAAGGTAACACAAAGTGTAGTTTTCCTATCAACTGTCTCCATCGAGCTAAGAAGTCAGCAAAACACTCATCTTTGTCTTGTTTTAGGTTGTACAAATATTTAATGGTTACATGCCTTTCGATATAGGCACTAAATTGATGCACAAAAGACTCAGCGGTCTCTTCAAAATTTCTCAAAGAATGAGTGGGTAGTTGATAATACCACTCCAATGCCATCCCCCCTAAGCTTTTCGGGAACATTTTTAGTAATAGCAAATCATCATGTGATATGTCATGACATGCTATCCTAAACATACGAAGATGCTCTATGGGATCTTCGGTTCCTTTATATATAGGTAGGACAGGCATAGGAAAGTGTTTGGGATATGGTTGTGCTACAACTATAGGATCTAGAGGTTGACTACACATCTCTCGGTAATTGTACGAGGGACGGTAGGGATCTATTTGGTCCATACGGGAGGTTAACTGTTTCACCATGGCTTCCAGATTGCCAGCTTGCCCACCATATTGGTTCGGTGGTACATGAGCATGGGATTTGTGAGCGTAAGAAGGCGGAACATAAGGATTCGATGCTATGTTACTATTATGCAAATGATTGGTAGGAAGAGTATTATGAAGAAGATTTGTGGTAGCATTATGTTGTATCCCAGATTGTTGGAAATTAACATTTGGTTTTGTTTTAGGCTTTTGTTGATTTGAGGTATATTGGTCGATAGCTTGGCAAAATAGAGTAGTGAATGAAGGTTTCTTTTGTGTAGGAATAACCCTTGGTTTGGTAATAGGCACTCTAGGTGGTTGGGTAACCTGTTGTTGTTGCATGTTCTGGATTATAGCAGCCATGTCCAAATTGGACGGTCCGGCTTGATCACTCTCTTGATCAATGAAGGACAAAGGATTAGTGCGTGTGTGATATATATCTTCTAGGGTTGCTTGAGTATCACTAATTTGATCTTTATCCATATGGACTACTCTATTAAGGGTGCCAATATTATTATTGAGAAATTTCCAAAAATGGTCCATGTTCTCAAAAGTAATAACTTCTGTCTGGAGTTATTTTAGGAGATGAGGATCCTTCCTCTCTATCATTTTCTTTTTGTTCATTTGCGTCCACAAATTCTTCTTCTTGTTGGTTTAAGGTTACTTCTTCTTGAATTGGTTCTTCAAGAAGGGCATCTGGTTTATTGGTTTTTCCTAACCAATCTTCTTCTACTTCAATTTGTTTTCCATTCCCGAGTCTAGTCATTGTGTCTAAATTTAGGTTTTAGCAAATATATATTAATATATTTGCAACAGATCTTGGGAGGTATATATTTTAATTATATACCTACTATAATACTTAAAAGAAAATGTTTTGATTTTTTTTTTTTTTATGATAATTTTATTTTGTTTTTGTTTTTGTTTTTATTTTTTATAAAGACAATAAACAACACACTAAATACAAGAAACAACAATAATAAAATAATAACTTAGTTTTCTATAAATAGTTTATAGATGTCATTGATAGGATCAAGTTCATCAGGAGTCATAAAGTGCTCTTCTTCAAATTGGAAATTGTTTTTCAAGAAGTCAACAAAGTGTGCTATGGTGATATTATCTGTTTCAGATTCTGTTTTGTAAAAATAAATCTCATGGCAATATTCTCGATATAACACAGCTCTGGGAACTCTATTCCATATTTTTCTATCCGTAAGAATGACCTCTTGGTCCTCTACATGAGACAGAAATTTATGTACTACAACTGCATTCTCAAGGTATTCCTCAAAGGTATACAACTCAGAAGACACAAGGGCTCTTTTATCTGCTAACCACCTATGGCAAGCTCTCTGAAGTTCATGGTACAAAATCACTTGATCGGGATCCAAGATTCTATCTAGGACAAACCTCTTGATTTGCCTAAGTTCAGTTGCTCTAGATGAAATGAGATCTAATCTCCTATTAAGTTCGTCCCACAAAGGTTGAACCCTATTTGTTTGAGGTACTCTAAGCACATAAGTAATCTCTATAGTTGCTAATTGATTTTCAACATTAATGGTGACAACTCGTCTTTTATTATAATCTACCATCTAAATATGACATGCAATCTTTGATTCTAAATGCATTTATGTTTTGTTTTTGTTTTTGTTTTTTGGATTGAATTGTTTTCAAAAGGTTTTTAGTTTTCACGTCGGGTTCACCAAAATGTATCGCTCCAAATTTTTTGCACCCTTACCTTCAGGCTATAGGATCCGTGCCCGGAAGGGGGATGTGAAAAGGATGGGACAATACCTCAGACCGAGAGGCCCTTTGAAGGTCCCGCCTCTCGGGGGAGGTGTATAAGGGTGAATTTTTGACGGATGGTGGGTTCACCAGGAAACTTTTGAATGGCAGTTTCCATGCCTAGGTTGATAGTGTGTTTGATGTGTTCATTTTTATGCTTGATCATTCAACTCCTAGGTTTGGCCGATATGAATCTAAACTATTCTATATGCCAATGCGGATTTCAATGAATACAAAAAATAGAAATAGATGCAAATTATAGAGAATATGCTAACCAAAAGAATTCATACCTGATTTCGGATGTCTGATGGAGATTCTGAGTCTTGTAGCGATTCAGATCATCTCAGTTTGCACATTATCATCTGATATTTCTTGGGATCATCTCAAATCATAGAAGGTCATCCGAAATAGGACAGAATCACCTAAAATCTGACGAATTCGTCAGACGAATCCATCAGAAACCTGCAATCATAGAAACAGACACAAAATACCAAATATGCAAATGCAAAAGCAAGGGATAATGATAGAAATAATAGCAAACTTGCCTAAATAATAGTGTCTAATAACAAATGAGGAAATGCAGTAAATTTAATGATTGATTTTACCTTTATCATGCAATTATGCTAAATGAGGTGAACTCCAAGGTGCATAAAACATAATAACTTAAAACAGTGCAGAAATATGTTATGGAAAATGCAAAAAAGCTTAAGAAAATGCGAACTCTAAACTCGGACTGCCCCCAATCTGGACTACAGTCAGGATCGCCTCCAATCGTACGAAATCATCCGCAATCATCCGAGATCGTCTGCGACGATCCAAGCTAGCTTCGACTGAAAAATAGTAGAGTTCCTGCAAATAAAAAAAATGCAAAATACCAAAATGCAAGCAATAATGCGAGGGAATAAGGAGCTAACTCTGCAATGAAATCCTGTCAACAAAGGGGTTGGGGGTTCAGGGAGAATCAACAAGAATTAGGCAGGGAGGCGGGGGATAAACTAGAAAAATCCTAGTTTATATAGGATTAAAAAGAGGTTTGGGAGGTTGGGGATCATCCCAATCTGGGAGATCTCCAACAGGGAAATCTCCAACTGCACAGACACGCTTCTGCCCGAGTTGGAGAGGCTGTTGAAACAGAAGCTAATTATGAAAATTTGGTTTTGGGACGAAATCGTCTGGACGTTCTATTCCAGACGAATTCGTCAGATCGGGGACGATTTCGTCTAATCTGCGACGATATCATCCAACGGTCAAAACAAATCCTAAAAATGGCACAAAAAATGGGGAAAGCGGGTAAAAGGCGGTTTAACGGGCAATTTGGGGTTGAAATTCAAATTTTAATATTTTATCTTTTTACTAAGGTTTTAACCATGCCAATTTTAGGGTGCTATAGTGGGTTACTTCTCAGGGCCAGATCCCAATGGTCTTCATCTCTTTCCACATGTGAATTCCATGCCTTGCCATTCATTGGCAGCTGGCTGGAATTTACATGGGAAAACCTAGTTTTCTTTGCACGATATGAGTTTTCTTGAATCTGTTGCGGATTTAGGTAAAATGAATGCTTGAGACATATCAAAACATGATTAGTGAAGTGTTGTTATTAATCTAAGCATATCTCATTTTAGCAAGTCATAACAAAACAACATAAAACTTATACAAAAAGTTGTAAAAATCATAATATAGCACTTCAAATACATTCATCATGCAAATAGTTAATACACAGCATATTGAATCAACTTAACTAGCATATTAGATTAAACATAAGAGTTTATAGGCAATTTTAGTGTTCAAAACATGTTATGATTGAGGAATTTCCAGGCCTCATCAGAAGGTATGGCCAAAAAATAAAAACAAATGATGTAAAGTGTGAAATATTAGAGCATGATATAGTTTCACTAAGGTTGGAAGTAAAAGGTTCTAAGGAAAAGCTACACAATTTTGAGGAAAACTCAAAGACCTTAGAAATGACTATCAATGCACAAAAGTCATCAGTCACCATAATAGGACTTAGTTCTAAAGAAGAAAAATGGAAACAGGAAGTAGAAAAAGGAGAGTCAAGCTCAAACACCAGAAAAGAAGAAGAGTCAAAAGAAGTAAGTAAAATAGAGAGTGAGACCTCTAAGAATAATTTGGACAATGGAAAGTTCAATAAGGAAAGGAACAATGCACAAGTTAGGAACAGATGGAACAGGAAATAGGTATAATAGACTAAGATACCAATGGGGTCTAGGCAAGGTTTCTTCAATGGAAGATGTTTTTCATGTCACAAGTTTGGGCACATGACTTCATAGTGCAAGACACATGAAAGACAAGAATATGGGAAAGGACAGCTTTTCCATGGGTATTGCTACTCATGTAATGAGTTTGGTCACAAGGCAATGAATTGTAGGGTTCATGACAGAAGAGGATATGGCTTCACTAAGAAAAGTCCTAAGATAGTTGCACCTCCAAGGAATAACAACATTAAGTGTTATAAGTGCAATAATGATGGTCACATAGCAATATGGTGTAGAGCAAATATTTCAAAAACAAGCATGAACAGGAACAGGAATATAAACAAGAACAAGAATATGAATTGTCATTGATGTCCCCTAATAGAGTTATCACTCTTATTAAGGAATTTGGAAAGAAATAAATTCTCCATCCAAGAAAAAGCTTCATCAATGCAAAAGTGAAAGGAAAAAGGCTCCATAATATTTTAATATTATTATGAGCATAGGTTAAGTGATTGGTTTACAAAAATCCAAGATGGGTTATTGCAAAGGTTAAAAAGGAGGTTTAATAATTATTTATAAATTATTTAAATTCACAAGGAATTTAAATTTTATAAATAATATTTAACTATACCAAGATTGGGCATTAAGACAAGGTTCTAAGGTTTAACTAAATTAAACCTAAGGTTGGTTCTTTTCAATTTATAATGTTTAAATTTAAATTTAAATTTAAATTAATTATAAATTAAAAATCATGTTGACGTCAAAATTATTTGAAGCGCTGACATGATTGCAAAAGAGGATTATGGTAGTATATAAATGCCATCAAAAAACATTTACCAAGGCATCCTTTGCAATAATTATTCGAAGCGCATGCAAAAAAGGTTTTGTTTTTTAGAAGGCCTTACAATTTACGTAAAGGCTAAAGGTGTGAAGGTTCGGAGGCTCTAAGAGCAAAGTCCAGCATGGCCTAGTAGTATGTTGACTTGGTAGTAAGGAGAAGGTCCCATTTTTGATTCACATAAGGCCTTTTGGATTGCAAGAAATAAGTGCTTGAAGCGCTTGTTGTTTTCGGAAGAGCATTGTTCACGAAAACTTTATAGTGGACGTGCCATTTTAGACATGTCAGGGTGTGTGGCCCAATGGTGGCTTGGTTGTGGCTAAGGCATAGGTAAGGAGGACATCGGGGTATCGAATCCCGCCAAGGGCATGGCAAGTGGATTTAATTTTTGATGTTGTTTAATATTTTAATTTTTGCCAAGGTTGCCTAAGGAGAAATAAGGATATGGTATGCCCTAGGAAAGATAGATATTTCTGCTGATTTTCTTTTTGGAAGTATATCATATTATATATAATTGGAAAGCTATTTTCGAGATCTATTTATTTATATTTCTTAGAGGGATAAATAAAGTGTGTGCAAGGAGATATTTTTTGTTTTTTCAAGGAGTTTCAAAAGTAAGTTTGATTCATTATTTTGAGGGTTTATTTCTTGCATAAGAGGGTACGGTGGATTTTATTGAGTAGGAGTAATAAGGTGTTATTGAGATATTATTTTTATTATTGTGTTATTACTCAATACCTCTAACCCTTGTTGAGATTGGAAAAAATAAAATGTGTTGAGTGGGGCAGATTTAGTGGACAACTCATAAGGCATCAAAAAGGTATGGGCAATATTCTTCATTGACTTATTTGGGTGATTGAACTCTGAAAATACCTTTGGAGAGAAAAGGATTGATTGTGGTTTCCCTTTTGAAAAGTTTTTGGTTTAATTCTTCAAGGTTTTCTAGTTTGAGAGTTGTGATTAAACCCTGTTTTATAAGCATTATTGTTGAATCCAATTGGTCATGCAAAGAACTTGAACTTGAGTTAAGAACATGAGTATCATTGTTATTTGAGATTTGTTGTTGAGCATTATTGGAAACATTTTGAGTTGGTCGATACATGCTTGTACTAGGGTTTGTGTAAAGTATTATTCCTTGAGATGATTGGTTGAGTAGAGTTGATTGAGCCTAGTCAAGTAATTGTGTGAAGTGGTTGTTCAAGTTCCATGAAATAAACTATTCTATATTTTGATTTGAGTTGAGATTGAGATTTGAGAATAGAACATATAGAGTCTCTAACAATTATCTTTATGCTTATATGAGATTGATTTGAGTTGAGATTGGGATTTGAGTATAGAACATATTGAGTCTCTAAAAATTCTCTTTATGCTTCTATGAGATTGATTTGAGTTGATATTGGGATTTGAGTATAGAACATATTGAGTCTCTAACAATTCTATTTATGCTTCTATGATATTGAGATTGAGTTGAGATTGGGATTTGAGTATAGAACATATTGAGTCTCTAATAATTCTCTTTATGCTTCTATGATATTGAATTGAGATATTGATTGAGCATTGAGTATAGAACATATTGAGTCTCTAACAATTCTTGATGAGTCCCAGAATTACCTATATTTTTGTATGAGTCTTAGTAGATATTATGCGATGATATACTAGGAATTATATGTTTTTATCAATTATTATGTATTTATTTAATGATATTAAGCGTACTATCTGATTTGGGTGTTTTAGTGTGTTTCTGTGGAGATATTGTTGATTTTTTTAGATTTAATCAGTCGAGGTATTTTTCATAGACCTGACACTTTTTTTACTATGGAATTGATGCATAATGGACATGAGCCTTCCTCTTCCAGGAAGGAGCTAGAAGAAGGGAGGTTCCTTCCCCTTCCAGGAAGGTGCCAATTGAAGATAGGCACCTTCCTCTTCCAGGAAGGCACCAATAGAAGGTAGGCACCTTCTGCAAAGGAAAGCGCCTTTATTTTTGTACGTTGACCAGATCAAACATGACGTGGGTGATAATAAATGGTGCAGTTACAACTCCATGCCATACAGGATATTTGAGGGAGTTGTGTCGCCCATGCCAAGTGAAGCATGAGCCAATTATAGAACATGCTAATATTAGGAACAAAGCCAATTTTTGATAGGCGATGACCGAAGCTTACCAGATTGTCGTCATCAATTCTGGAATAGACTGATGGTTGTAATCAAGTTGCAACAAAATACCTATGCATGTGCTATATAAACACACACTGACCTCTCTGAAGATATAGAATATAGAATATAGAACATACAACAATTGTATAGAAGATATAGAATACACATTGTAATCCTTTGATTGCATAATAAAGTCTACAAGTTCCTAAAGCATGTTCACATTGGGAGGGATATGCTGGATCTTGGGCCCACTCCAAGACAATATTATTCCTCTTCTTTTCTATGTTTTGTAGATTTCATGCTTTCATAGTTTCATTTCTTGTATTTGTGTTTTATTATTGCAGTAGGTTTGATTATTTCTTAGATGCACGTATGAATGCTTTCTTTCTAAATATTTAATTGTTCATACGCATTTTATTGAGGAGTGCATGAGATATTAACAACCTTTTGAACACCCCCCAATAGTAGAGTTAGAAGGACTCATCTCAATGTGGTATTGTGAATGATCCTGTAAGAGATCGTTCAAAAGTTTACGAATCCCTAGTTGATAATTAATGATCGGGTAAGTGACAAAATAGATATAAAGTTAACCTTTTTTGGCCCACAAAATTTTGGCACTGTTGCTGGGGAAGCATCTTTTATATCCATTCCAATACCTAAAACCTTCTACCTAAATTTGTATGAGTTCTTCAAGAAGAAGAGGACCTGACGGTCGGTTCATAAAACAAAGCTCTTTAGAACTAGAGTCACCTGACTCGCAACCAGCAATCCACTAGAGTGAGGATCAGCACTTTGAACGAAGTGCTTCCTCATCCCATCTACTTGGGGAAGAACGAACAGTTATGAACTCATTGTTTAAAATAACACCCCTAGAAGAAGCCTTGTTGTGGAAATTTGTGCAATATCAGATGATAACTCTAGATAATCTTAGCACTTTGACTCATAAAGTTTTAAATGACCATAAGGCCATAAGTGCTACATTTGAGACCACATTTCTTGAAAAAATGGTTGACACAGAAGTCTCATCTGGATTTAGCTTCCCTATTGACGGCGTAAGAGACACCAAGATGAAAAACATATCCCCTGCTCATCTCCCTACCTTTAGAGGATACCCAACCGAAGACCCTGACCTGTTCTTATTCAAGTTTGATATTTTGTGTAGTTCTATGGATTACAAATCAGATACGTAAAAGCTAAAATTCTTCCCTTTTACACTAGACAATGCAACTCTACAATGGTTCATCGATCTGGGAGAAAATCACATAGTGACATGGGATCAAATGAAGAAGCTCTTTCAAGAGAAATACCAAGATTTTGGGAGAGCAAGAGATTCCAGAGAAGAAGTCCTAAGCATGACACAGAAAGAGGATGAGTCTCTCAAGGAGTACTGGGAGAGATTTAATTTTAATCTTCAACAATCTCCCCATGCAAATATGTCCGATAAGTCCCTCAAAAGCATCTTCTTGAGGGGGCTTAATAATGAATCATTAGAGGCTCTTAATATGATTTATGGAGGTGATGTCTACCAGCATGATATGGAAGATATCCAGCAACTCTACCAAAATTATTCAAGAATAAGATGCAAGACCACTTCTAGAAGAATCAAAGCGACTGCTTCGGTGACAAAGATAGAACTTGGCAATATGCTGGAAGATATGAAAAGCGAGATGCTCTCTTCTCTAGCATTACATATGGACACATTGCTATTAGAGAAGAAGAAACAAGAGAATGAGGTAGCATTAACCTATTTTTGCCCAAAATGCAGAGGAAAGCATGCAAATAATGCATGCCTGAATAACAAGATTAGAGTATGCACAGTATACAAATTGAATCATAAGACTCGATTGTGCCCAAAGTTGCCTAGCAACCAAGAGGAGGCTAAGACATCGAAAGCCTATTTCATAGGTAACCAGAAGAGTTGGCCACAATCCCTTGTGGGGATGATGTTAGTTGGAATGTCATAATATGGAGGAATGCCATACATGCCACAAGGTCCACCTCAACCATCCAACATGGGATGGTGGGGACCATCACCTTGGTCCAACGCATCCCTAGGAGCAACATTAATGAATCAACAACCTTGGATGCAATACCAATATCTGGGGCAATAGTGGAGAGGCCACACACCATGGAATTCAGCCCCATAGAATGTAGCACCAGCTCAACCCCATCAAAACTTGTTGTCTCTACCAGCAATGAGACCTATGCAGCTACCAGCACAACCGACGACTAATCCAAATAATAGAGTAAATCAGTTGGCATACAGCATCGAAGGTGAGATGTATCCTATGTACAATATTTATCTTAGGTCAGGTAGGTATTTAGGAGTAGAAACACCTCCACTGGTAGAAGAGGAGGAAGAAGAAGAAGAAACACCTCTTGTGGAAGAGGTGATAGAGGAAATAGCTAAGAGAGCAAAGGTTCCATTCCCTTATCGACTACAAGAATAGAAGAAACAAAAGCAGCCATATTTTGATATCCTATCGAGTCTTAAGAACCTCACAGTGATGATACCACTATTTCAAGCCATCCGAGATGTTCTAATATACAGCAATGCAATAATAGAAATGTGCTTGAGGAATCCATGGCAGAAAGCAACCCAGACTATCAATATCATGGGCAAATTAGCGGACCTAATTATGCTTAAGATATGTCATCCCAAGTACACATATCCAGGCAGTCTAGTACTAACTATAAAAATCAAAGGGCATTCCTTGTTTAATACGTTGGTTGATCTTGGAGCAGCCATCAACGTAATGCCTCAAGAAACTATGCAGAGGCTACAACTCATGAACCTAAGACCCACCGTGATAGTGCTGCAATTAGCTAACCGATCTATAGTAGCACTAGAGGGAATGCTAGAGGATGTAACGGTGATAGTTAGTGTGTGGTAATACCCAGTCGATTTCTTGGTCTTACAGTCCAAGACTAGGCTGGGTGGCTACCCGCTCATTTTGGGGAGACCATGGTTGGCAATAGCCGATGCCTACATCAGCTATCAGGATGGGCTGATGACCATCTCTGATGGCCAAAATATCAATATATTGACCATTTTTCTCCTTGTGCAGTCTATCAACCCATTGGGAGAAGCTACGTTACCCAGGCATAATTATCAAGAGTTGTCCATAATCCAGCCAGTAATGGCATTAGATGAGTTAGCAGAGGAATAATATGATGATGGGGCTATTTTAGAATTCCTCCATGGAGAGTCCTCTACCAGCACACCTAGATGACCATTGGTTGGCACTCATGATCATCACGTCCAACAAATAACTATTGGGCCAGGAAGGATGTTGAATGTCAGCAGTGGGTTGACTCCTGCACAACTAGAAAAAGTAGAACTCCTGGTAAGACACTAGTAGGCATTTGCATGGGACTACTCGGACATGAAGGGTATTCACCCATAAATATGCACTCATATAATATACCTTGATGAGCAAGTGACTCCAAGTAGGCAACCACAGAGGAGAATGAACTCGACAATGAAGGACATTGTCAAAATAGAGTTACAGAAACTCTTGGTTGTCGAATTCATCTATCCAATTTCTGACAATGAGTGGGTATCACCACTTGTGGTAGTCCCTAAGAAAAATGGGAAATGGTGAATCTGCATGGACTATAGAGCGCTAAATAAAGCAACTAAGAAATACCACTTTCCACTCCCATTCATTGATCAAGTCTTTGACACACTTTTTGGATGAAAGTACTTCTCTTTCGTGGATGGATTCAGTGGATACAATTAGATCCATATAGGAGGAGAGGATCAGGATAAAACAATGTTCACTTGCCCATGCGGAATGTTTGCTTACCAGGTATTACCATTTGTGTTATACAACACACCAGCCACCTTTCAGAGGGCGATTCTTAGCATATTTTTGGACATGATAGGAGAAGCAGTCAAAGTATACATGGATGGCTTCACCATTTAAGGAAAGACCTTTGAAGAAGAAATGTTGAACCTGGAGAAAGTGCTTGAAAGAAGTGAGGAGAACAATTTGTCCCTAAGAAATTAAAAATGTTTCATGATGATGCAAGAAGGCATCATGCTAGGACACCATATCTCTATAACAAGGCTAAAAGTTGATAGAAGGAATATTGAGGTCATCAAAGACCTACCCAGCCCTAGGATGCAAAAATAAGTGAGGAGTTTCCTCGGATCTATCGGGTACTACCGATGATTTATCATCGATTTCAACAAGATTGCAAAACCACTACACACTCTATTGTCTAAGGACATAGAGTTCAACTAGATGAAAGACTATGAAGAATCTTTTCAATTGCTTAAGGAGAAGCTGATAACTACATCAGTTTTAAGAAGAGCAGATTGGGCCATACCCTTCCACATTTATTGTGATGCATTCAATAATGTGATTGGATCGGTCCTGGGATAGAAATATGGCAAATATTTCTACGCCATCTATTACGTCAATAAAAACTTGGTAGGATCTGAGCTTAATTATATGGTAACAGAAAAGGAGTTTCTTGTAGTGGTGCATGCCATAAACAAATTCCACCATTACATCACCAAATATAAGGTGTTCATCCATACGGACCATGCAGCCATCAGATACCTGATGAGTAAGCCAGATATTTGTAGGAGAGTGGTTAGGTGGCTCCTACTATTGCAAGAATTTGATATCACCATAGTTGACAAACCGGGCAAGGACAACGTGGTAGCAGACTTCCTATCCAGGTTGACACCAGCAGACTATACGATAGTGGAAGACTAGTTTTTGGATGAACACTTATTTACCATCGACGAGCAAATCTCCTGGTATGCAGACATAACCAATTACATGGCCACTGGTAGAACCTCACCTACTCTCTCATACCTAGAAAAGCAGGGGGTGATAGAGAAGAGCGCACCCTACTTATGGATCGATGGCCTTCTGTTCAAAATAGGACGTGACCAAATCATAAGGAGGTGCATGGTAGAGCAAGAATTCTCAGAGATACTCAAAGCCTATCATGATGAACCTTACAGAGGACACTTTCCAAGAAAATGGACTGCATATAAAGTTTTGTAGGCTAGGTATTTCTAGCCTAACCTATTCAAATATGCAGCCGCATATGTCAGCAAGTGCGATGAGTGCCAAAGGATGGGTAGACCAACCCATCATGATGAAATGCCCCTCCAGCCTCAAGTACACCTAGAACCCTTTGATAAGTGGGGTATGGATTTTGTGGGGCCAATCAACCCGCCTTCAATAGGGAAGAGGTTTATCTTAGTCTACACAGACTAAGTCACCAAGTGGGTTGAAGTCCAGGCACTAAAATATTCAAAAGAAAGAACAGTTGTCGATTTTTTATTTTCTCACATTTTTACATGGTTCGGGGTCCCCAGGGAAATAACAATGGACCAGGGACCTCAGTTCACTTCAAATTTTATTGAGGAGCTAATGGAGCAATACAAAATTCGGCACAATAAGACTACACCCTACCATCCGCAGGCAAACGGGCAAGTGGAAGTAACAAACAGGGAGATTGAGAATATCCTGATAAAGACCATGTAGCAACATAGAAAGGATTGGGCCACATGACTACCAGAGGCATTATGGGCATACAACACTACATGGAAGTCTACCATAGGTTTCACACCCTTCCTACTGGTCTACGGGAAGAATGCAATGATGCCCATTGAGTTTGATATTAAGACATTAAGAACAACTTTAGAATTGAATTTGAGCCTGGATGATTCTCAAAAAGAAAGGATTTGACAACTGGATCAGCTAGACAAAATCTGAATGGATGCTTTGCAGAATATGGAAATCACACAAAAGCAAAGGAAACGGTGATATGACCAATACATCAAACTGAAGCAGTTCAAAGAAGGAGAATGGGTACTATTGTATGATTCTTGATTCTAGGAAATGAAGGGAAATCTTATGCAGAGATGGATGGGACCATATGAGGTGGTAGAACTCATTAAGAATGGAGTTGTGCATGTTAGAACTATCGGCGGCAGCAATGTTCTGTTGATTGTCAATGGCCACCTACTGCGTCCCTATAGCACGTCCAAAAATGTACTGGTGGGATCCAGAACAGGCATGGGGGAGACCTCATCCCCATGAATCTGGATTCAAACTCTCAGTAAAACATAATGGTGGGCATGAAAATTATCACCAAAAAAAAATAGTAGATAGGTGTAAATAATTTTCTTACAGCATGTTTTATTTTGCAGGGATGACGCCCTCATGCAAGCTGTAGGCATCTCGGCCACAGGGCCTAACAGGCACTGAATGTGTCTAACTGCCTGTATTTTTCTTTTTTTTTTGTTTACTTTTTGTAGGTAGAGGAACTAATAGTTTGATGAATAGGCATCTGGGACAGCAGGCCTGGTTCGGCTCAGCAACCCAACACTAGCACTAATAGAATAAAAGTAGGCATGAAGTCAGCCTGAGGATGCCTGATCACATTTCCTGGTAAAATACGACATGGATGTCGATAAAAAAATGTGCCTTACTCTTACAATAAGGTGCCCTATGTAATTAAGACACCTTCCCCCACTAGAATGAGCCCCTCAATAAGGAGTCTTCAGCCACCAAGAAGGCGTTCGTCGAAAGAAGACACCTTCCTCTCCCAATAAGGCACCCCGTGTGAATAAGGTGCCTTCCACTGCCAGAAGACGCCCCACCAAAATAAGAATGTGAAAAAAAAAAATAGTAGGGGAGCACCTTCCTCATAAGGAAGGTGCATCCTAAAAAAATGTACTAAGGAGGAGGTCTCGCGTACAATTCACATGAGGCCTTTTGGATTGCAAGGAAGAAGCGCTTGTTGTTTTCGAAAGAGCACTGTTCGCAAAAACTTTATAGTGGGCATGCCATTTTAGACATGTCAGGGTGTGTGGCCCAACGATGGCTTGGCTATGGCTAAGGCATTGGGAAGGAGGACGTCGGGGGATCGAATCCCGCCAAGGACAAGGCAAGTGGATTTAATTTTTGATATTGTTTAATATTTTAATTTTTGCCAAGGTTGCCTAAGGAGAAATAAGGATATGGTATGCCCCAGGAAAGATAGATATTTTTGCTGAATTTCTTTTTGGAAGTATATCATATTATATATCATTGGAAAGATCTTTTTGAGAGCTATTTGTTTAGATTTCTTAGAGGGATGAATAAAGTGTGTGCAAGGAGATATTTCTAGTTTTTTCAAGGAGTTTCAAAAGTAAGTTTGATTCATTATTTTGAGGGTTTATTTCTTGCATAAGAGGGTACGGTGGATTTTATTGAGTAGGACTAATAAGGTGTTATTGAGATATTATTTTTTTATTACTCAATACCTCTAACCATTGTTGAGATTGGAAAAAAATAAAATGTGTTGAGTGGGGCAGATTTAGTGGATAACTCATAAGGCACGAAAAGGGTATGGGCAGTATTCTTCATTGACTTATTTGGGTGATTGAACTCTGAAAATATCTTTGGAGATAAAAATATTGATTGTGGTTTCCCTTTTGAGGAGTTGTTGGTTTAATGCTTCAAGTTTTTCTATTTTTAGAGTTGTGATTAAACCTTGTTTTATAAGCATTATTGTTGAATCCAGTTGGTCATGCAAAGAACTTGAACTTGAGTTAAGAACATGAGTATCATTCTTATTTGAGATTTTTTGTTGAGCATTATTGGAAACATTTTGAGTTGGTCGATACATGCTTGGACTAGGGTTTGTGGAAAGGATTATTCCTTGAGGTGATTGGTTGAGTAGAGTTGATTGAGCCTATTCAAGTAATTGTGTGAAGTGGTTTTTCAAGTTCCATGAAACAAACTATTCTATATTTTGATTTGAGTTGAGATTGAGATTTGAGAATAGAACATATAGAGTCTCTAACAATTCTCTTTATGCTTCTATGAGATTGATTTGAGTTGATATTGGGATTTGAGTATAGAACATATTGAGTCTCTAAAAATTCTCTTTATGCTTCTATGAGATTGATTTGAGTTGATATTGGGATTTGAGTATAGAACATATTGAGTCTCTAACAATTCTCTTTATTCTTCTATGATATTGAGATTGAGTTGATATTGGGATTTGATTATAGAACATATTGAGTCTCTAATAATTCTCTTTATGCTTCTATGATATTGAATTGAGATATTGATTGAGCATTGAGTATAGAACATATTGAGTCTCTAACAATTCTTGATGAGTCCCAGAATTACCTATATTTTTGTATGAGTCTTAGTAGATATTATGCGATGATATACTAGGAATTATATGTTTTTATCAATTATTATGTATTTATTTAATGATATTATGTGTATTATCTGATTTGGGTGTTTTAGTGTGTTTCTATGGAGATATTGTTAATTTTTTTAGATTTAATCAGTCGAGGTATTTTTCATAGACCTGGCACTTTTTTTACTGTGGAATTGATGCATAATGGAAAGGATCCTTCCTCTTCTAGGAAGGAGCTAGAAGAAGGTAGGCACCTTCCCCTTCTAGGAAGGTGCCAATTGAAGATAGGCACCTTCCTCTTCCAAGAAGGCACCAATAGAAGGTAGGCGCCTTCTGCAAAGGAAGGCGCATTTATTTTTGTACGTTGACCAGATCAAACATGACGTGGGCGATAATAAATGGTGCAGTTACAACTCCATGCCACATAGGATATTTGCAAGAGTTGTGCCGCCCATGCCAAGTGAAGCATGAGCCAATTACAAAACACAAAAATATGAGGAACAAAGCTAGTTTTTGGTAGACGATGATCGAAGCTTACTAGATTGCCATCATCAAGTCTGGAATAGACCGATGGTTGTATCTTAGTTGTAACAGAAGACTTATGTGTGTGCTATATAAACAGACCAGATCTCTCTAAAGATATAGAAAATATAGCAATTGTATAGAAGATATATAATACACATTGTAATCCTTTGATTGCATAATAAAGTCTACAAGTTCCTAAAGCGTGTTCATGTTAGGAGGGATCTGCTGGAGCTTGGGCCCACTCCAAGATAGTATTCTTCCCCTTATTTTCTATGCTTTGTAGATTTCATGCTTTCATAGTTTCATTTCCTGTATTTGTGTTTTATTATCAATGTAGGTTTGATTATTTCTTAAATGCGCGTATGAATGCTTTCTTTTTGAAGATTTAATTGTTCATACGCATTTTATTGAGGAGTGCATGAGAGATTGACAACCTTTTGAATACCCCCCAATAGTAGATTTAGAAGGACTCATCTCAAGGTGGTATTGTGAATGATCCTGTAAGATATCCTTTGAAAGTTTACGAATCCTTGGTTGATAATTAATGATCAGGAAAGTGACAAAATATATAGAAAGTTAACCTTTTTTGGCCCGCAATAATTCTCTTTATGATTCTATGAGATTGGACAAGTTTTGTGTGAGCTTGTTAAACTGATTTGAGGTAAGTCTTTGAGAAGGCTTGTGGACTGATTTTGTGTAAGCTTTTGTGGAAGCTTGCTATGCATATTTTCGGAAGTCCTAGAGATGACTAATTGAGAAGATTTGGAGAAGTCCTAGAGAGGACTTATTGAGCAGATTTGGACAAGTCCTAGAGAGGACTTTTTGAGTAGATTTGAGCAGGTTCTGTGTGGACCTGTTGATCATATTTGAGCAGGTTTCGTGTGGACCAGTTGAGCAGATTTGAGAAGGTTCTGTGTGGATCTATTGAGCAAATTTGTGCTAGACCGAATAAACTATGTTTAGTGCATATTTGAGTGGACTTGTGCTAGACCGAATGAACTATGTTTATTGCAAGAGATTAAACAAAGTTGTGCTAGACCGAATGAACTGTGTTTAGTGCAATAGATTGAGTAGAGTTGTGCTAGACTGAATGAACTATGTTTAGGACAAGATATTGAGTAGAGTTATGCTAGACTAACTAGACTATGTTTAGTACAATATTGAGACATAACTTTGGAGGTGACAGAGTATAGAGGACATAGTCTCAGTGGATAGAGATCCAACAGCCAGGAAAATTGAAGACAAATCTGAGTGAGGAGTCTTCAAGTGGATATAGATACACCATTCAGCGCAATAGAGTGACAGAGTCTTTTAGAAGATCACTAGCCAGAGCAGAAGGGGAAATAGTTTTCCTATGAAAGAGATCCATGAACTTGAGATTTAGGGTATCAGCATCTCCTTTGGACAGAGGTCCATAAACATTATAATTGAGAAGGATTCCCATGAGATTATTTGAGAAATATTTAGAAGAAATATTTTCTCTGTGGATGTAGCCCACATTGGGTGAACCACATTAAAATTGGTGTCTCTATTGTGTGTGATGATTTATGCATTGCTTTGGTTATTACTATTAATATTGTCGTTACTTATATTGATTAATACTATTTGGGAAAGAAAAGTAAAAAGTGGTCTTATACTGTTCACCCCCCTCAGTATAAGCTTGTGTTCTTCATGCCTTAAATGTGAGGGTTAAGCGAAATCCAGGCTTGGTCGGTAGTAGCACATTAATAGTGCAACCTCTCTTTGTGAGATTATATTGACTCATTTAAGCATCTTGAGTCTCCCCCCTTTGGATACCATTTTATTGTACCAAATTCCATATAGGTAACCATTCACCCATTGGAAATATAGTTCTATTATATACACTTTTGGGTGTTGTAGTAGGTTCTTTGCTACGACATACCTATTTCAAGTAGAATTCACCCATTCCTATGGTTTTTTCTTAGGAAGGATATAGTACTCTCATCAAAAAATATGAAAATCCAAAAATATTTGCTTATTGTTGAGTCACGAAAAGTGGTTACAATAGCATATCAAAATAGCTCACAACTCACTTGCTTGGTTGTTCCACAGTTTCACTTCCACATAGCACTACATAGTATGTTGTTAGGTGGTTTTTACTCCCCTGTGCAAACTTCTTGACTATAGATAAATTCACACCCCATAATGCAAACCTAGCTTTTAGGCTACAAAACTACAAAGAATTTGATACATAGCACACAAAAGCTCTCCACAGTAGAAATCCACCCTCTATCTCTATTTTCTCAAGGTTTGCACCCCCATGTGTGAACTTTTGGATATAGAAGAATTCGTACCCCATCATGGTAATCTATATTTTCAATCACAGAATAGAACAAGATCTTCCAAACAGCACAAAGAGACCCTGCATAGCAAAAATATTTACTTTGCTTCAATTTTCTTGAGGTTTCCACCCCCTATGTGAACTTCTAGTTACATAAAGTTTACACCCATCGTGTGAACTTGTGTTTTCTATAATAGTAAGAGTTAGAACCAGTCACAGAGCTTTCCATTTCACACCTTTTAATTTTTCCTTCACTAGCACACACATCATCATTCCAGTTATGTGTAGTCAGACACATGAGGCTCTTTATCATGCCACTAAGGTTACTCGTAGAATTATCATGGCTACGAGTGCCTCTTCCTCTTACACCAATGATCCACCTTCTAAATATGATAAAGTTACTTCTATAGCTCCACCTGATATGTTGATCAGACAGCCCACTCCCAAGGAAAGTCCCATATCCCATGTTGCATCTTCTACTCCATCCCATTTGGAGGATGAGACCTATGAGGAGTCCTCTCCTCTAGATGATCTCTCTTCCACCAATCCACCATCTACCTATTTCTAGCATGTCATCTACACTACACCAGGTGGACCTCTCTCCACCATCATTTTTTATGAGCCCACTCCACCTCCATCCCCATCTTCCAATCATCCATTCCTAGAGAATTCCTCTCATCCGCCCTTGGGGGACAACTATAACATTGACATCTCTCAAATTACCCCTGATGTCATTAATAATATCCAAATGGTAGGTATGATTTCCACTCCATCTTCTGCACCACCCCCTTCCTCTTTTTCATCCCAAATATCGTGCCAGAATGAAACCATGCAAAAAGGACACTACAACCTTCATTCAAAATTATAGAAGTATTGTTTCTTTTGTTATTAAAATAAAAAGAGAGGTTACAGATTAAAACTCCCTTTTATAATTCTTGCCCTAAAGGCTACAATTGGGTCTTATGAAGGAAACCCTTCAAGATGTGTTCAAATATAGTAGGATCTATCTTTTTTATGTTCCTTAGTGAAGGTGGGATTTTTTTTCATGGGCCACCATTGGTTTGATGTGTTCTTTGTACCTATTGAACCTACAAAATCTAGTTAGCATATTTAGGGGTATGTCTCAGTCAAACCCCATGTTTATAAAGATAAAATACTCTCTAAATTAGCTCAAAACATGAAGAAAGTTGTATAAAATGATGTAAAACCCTAAACTAAGCCATACTCACATATCTCGTAACCTCTATTTTGTTGTAGCAAAGGTTTCACATGGATGGGTGCAAACCTAGTTTGAGCCTAGAAGTTTGCATGGGGGTATGCAAACTTGACTATTTTTTTTTGAACTTGTAAGATCTGATTTTTGAGCTATCCTGGTGTTGCTGCTCCTTTGCTTTTTTGATGGATCGCCTTCAAAAATTACTTTAATTTTCTATAACCTATCTATATCATAATAAATATAGTGACTATGACAAAAATACTATTACTATGTGAGTATTATGGATGCTATGAGTCTAGAATTATTTTTGCAGAGTTTATGTAAGCTAATGTTGGAATCCCTAAAATGGTAAAAATGGCCTTCTACTTATAGACTTGGCCAAGGCTAAGGGAGGGGCTTAGGTGTCCCATGAGGTGTCCCCTGAGGCATCCTGGTTTATAAATGAGATTGGGTGAAATAATTCCTTACCCATCCACCATTCATGATTACTTGGAGGAAATTTTCCAAATGGTATTTATTGAAACATTTTTTAGAAATATATTTTAATTTAGAATTGCTTTTTATGTGTAAAAGTCTTCATTTATCATTTATGGCCCAGGATAATGTGAGGTGGATGAAATATTTGGGTGATAGGTTGCAAGGCTAGGCTAGTCGCTCTTTCTTATCTCCAAGCTGCATTGGAGAAAAGCATATTTCCCAAAATCATTGCTTGTACGACTGCACAAGCTGCATGGAAAGCATTGAGTGATGGATTCCAGGGTAGTAATCAAGTGAAGTAGGTAAGGCTTCAAACATTGAAGTGATATTTTGAAAATATCCGAATGAAAGATGATGAAAAAGTAGGTGGTTATTGTGTTAGAGTAAAAGCAATTGTAGATAAAATGGTTACACTAGGCGAAGAAATTTTGGCATTGGCAGGCAGGGCCTTCTTCATGATGCAGCTAATGTTGGTGATGGGGATAAAGCAGTCCTACTCCTTCATGGAGCTGTCCAGGTTGCTGTAGGCATGGGCACTAGATTCGTTCTCAAACCGCAGGCTGCTATCGGGGCTTCGCTGCTGTTGCTGCAGCGGTCGGGTAGACGTCACCATTTTGGGGTAGGGGAGGCTCTAGGTGAGGTGGAGGGTTTATATTAAGGATGATTAGCCTAATTAACCATAGAATTAGCCATAAAGTAATTTTTGACTAAAGTTGTTGACTTTTTTCCCATAAAGTGTTTTTTGACCATGGTGGAGAATTCAACCTTAGTTGAGTTGTGAATGAGGTTATATGAAGACCTATAGTTAAGCGTAGGAAGGGGCTTAGCTAGCCCAAGGGGGCTAAGGAATATGAATAGTGATTTTAATAAATGAATAGTGTTTTAAATCAGTTTTATAATTTTTGAGGGTTTTGCAAATTTATTGATCATGAAGATGAGGAGAGGGACAACGTATAACTTTTGGGTGTCTACAAATAAAAATCTCCACAAATTAAAACTTAATCAAGGATAATTAGTCCTAAAGCTTAATAAGAAGTGAGAAATCAAACCTAGGAAGTTGAAAATATTATGGCTTGGTCCCTTTAGAGTTATGGAAGTGGTGGATGATGGTGCAATGAAGTTATAGAAGTTGGAAAGGATAGTGGTACCTAAAATAGTAAATGGTTTAAATTTAAAACTATATAAAGCATAATGTATATTCATTGCTTTACAAGAAATCGAACAAATATAGTGATAGGAAGCTAAATCTATTGAACCACAACAAGCAACCTAGCATAATCAATATTCACCAAAAATAGATAATGATATATGGATTACATGTCTATTTGTAGAAGGGGAGGAGGCACAACCAATTATAGAACAACAAGAATTGGTACCACACCCTGGTAAAAGGAGTAGGATGCAAGTACACATGATGTTTGTAGATGGAATAGAATGAATCAAAGAAGAGGAGGAATGGATCCCTCCAAATGAAATAAGAAATTGGGAATGGATACCATTAGCAAAAAATTGGGAGCAATAAGAAGAAGGTAGTAGTATATCCACAACTGGAACCCCTATTTTAGTGCCCTTACGGGGCCATCTTAGGTAGGGATAATTTTCTTTTTGCCACTTGGGGGCCATCTTGAGGTGGGATGGTCATGTTTAAAACTCAACGGTCATATTTTAATCATTGGAGTGGTCATCCTGAGGTAGGATGGTCTCACCTAAAAACTGTCTTAGATCGAGATGACTGCATCTTGAAGGTAAATTTTGTTAAAATTTTGAAGTTTTTGCAACTTTTCTTTTTTCTTTTTTTTGAATCTTTGTTGATTTTTGTGCTTGTTGGGCTTCAAATATTGAAGGTCTGCTATATATTCCCCAAGTTATTTTAGATAGTGCAATATGAGCTTACTAAGGAGGATTAGAAGTGGTTTTAGGTGATTGGCCTCAAGCAGGTTGTTCGTATACTGACCATTAGGTCAGATTAGGCCTAACTATAGTGTTGGTTTACTGCTAGGATATTTGGATGAACACATTCCATCTCTTTATTGGTGAGATAATGGTGACACTAGAGGATGTCTATCAGATCTTCTGCATTCCATTGAGGGACATCTAATTACCTCTACTTCCCTTTTGGAGTAGGAGAGAGTACTACAAATGGTACTTGGGGTAGAGGCTATTGTTCCTAGTGAGAGCATGGATAGTGATGGAGTACTCATTAGGGATTGGTATGAGGTATAGGTGTTTAGTCAAAGCCATGCCATTTTAATGTGCATCATATCAAACATCTTATTGCTTGATTCTTTAGGAGTGAGGTTCGCATGGAACCTCCTTGATATGGTACAATATTTAATTGAGTGTGACATCCAATAGCCTATTATCATGGCATGGGAAACACCTTGCTTGCTCATCTATATGATGATTTATATAATATCCAATACCAAGGTCAACGTGGATTGGGTTGCATCCTCCTCCTTCAAGTTTGGAGATGGGAGCACATCAAAGTGGACTGATCAAAGGTAATGTCAGTGCCACAATATGATATAGATGATACTAATATTGGATACACAGCTTGGTGGAGATGATACTAAGAGAGAGGTCAAAGTAGACCACATGCAGGTAGACTATCTCTTTGTGCAAGATCTCTAGAGGGATTGGGACTAGGTCAGGTGGTTTGGAGGCCATACGTGGCATATATAGGGTGTGTGAGGTGTGAACGGTGGCTTATTGGGTAGCACAACACCGAGTGGGAGTACTTCCAGTACTCTCATGTGATTCATTAGTTTGGTATCTACCAGGATGTTCTAAAGGAGCCTGCTATATATCATTGATGAGGGGATGAGATAAATTTGGAGTGTCTCAAGTGGAACCACTAGCAAACAAGGAGGATTTGATGATAGCCAAGACAATATTGGTAGACCCAGGTACTAGTGTAGAGTATGATACCCGATAGGTGACTTGTTTATGGTAGGAGGTGGTTCTATGGATAGGTCAGTTGAGGTTGTAGCAGTGAAGGTTGTAGCAAGTGAGGCCTTAGGATATGATACGGGTGAGGGAGGGTGATGAGTACATTATTGAATAAAGGGAGAGTGGGGCTAGCCCAGAGAAGGAGTAGAGGAGCCACAATATGAGGGTGATGATGATGAGGATTCGAATGATGATGTGGCTCAATTGAGAATATTGGTTCAAACCCTATAGGGATAGTTGGTAGAATGAGACACTACCCTTGCAGTAGTATAAAGTTATCTCAGTAGGTAATAGCAATAGTGGAGGGAATTCTCTTAGGAGAGGTATCTCCTCAAGATCTAGGTGGAGACTACCCAGGTAGATATTGATAGGGTGACTACAGAGCAAGATACTCTATGTACACAAATGGTATTGTTGGAACAAAATTTGCCTTCGATTAATAGTGTTGCGCCTTAGACTTTGCCAACATTGAATAGACAGATCTTGCTTGAGATCATCTGTCTAGTCTCCAGAGAAGGTTGGTTCCTTTGAGTTTTTTAGAGAAAATGGGAACAAGAGATAAGGGAAATATAGCCTAAGCTAAAAAATTTCTCACTATATATATTAGACAACAACAAACATTGATGATGCAGAGTACTACTTTCAGAGTTTTATTTATATATTCTTATAGAAAACATGTATTTTTGAGTGTGACTTTTAGATGTTCGTCTAAATACATGTAAATATCTTTAATGTTCAACTCTAGAAACAAGTTTTATAGATGCACAGTCCAAATTTTAGAATAGATACATTATGAAACTTAGAATGAATAAAAGTTAAAACACCAGATACATACACTTGCACACAAAAGTTTCGGAATCCAGAAGAAGAAATCTTTTATTGCTTGTAATCCAGTACATGTACATCAAGCTTGTAAACGTCCAAGAGCTGACCATTTTTCTAGAGTCGCTCACCCCTATATATACCCTAAAAGAGTATATTTTTCTAAGTACATCTTACTATTTTACAAGCAATCATCTGTAGTTTCTAATAATACACAACAATTCTTCTATGAATTAGATATCTTCTCTGCAGATTAGATTCTAGACGAGCCTGTCACATTTTCAATCATCTCGCAAGCCTGCTCCATCCTAGATTTTTGATAATCATGTCAAAAATCACTTCTTGGTGTCAGTGCATGCCTTTGATTGCCAAAAATACATTTTATTCCTTTACAGCTGGCATGTCGTGAAATCGTGACATTCTTTCCTTGCTTTGCTCTTTTGCCGCCTCTAGCCGCGAAAATGAGACATGTCATGAAATCATGACATTCGTCTCTTGTTTTGCTCTTCTACCACTTCTAGCCACAAAAATGAGACATGTCATGAAATCGCGACATTCATCTCTTACTTTGCTCTTTTGCTGCCTCCCGCCGCAAAAATGAGACATGTCATGAAATCGCGACATTCGTCTCTTACTTTGCTCTTTTGTTGCCTCCTGCCGCTAAAATGCAACATGTCACGATATCGCGACACTTTTTCCTCCTTGCTCTTTCTCTTTGCTTTGGACCATGAAAATGCAACATGTCGCGATATCGCGACACTTTTTCCTCCTTGCTCTTTCTCTTCGCTTTGGACCGCAAAAATGCAACATGTCACGATATCGTGACACTTTTTCCTCCTTGCTCTTTCTCTTCGCTTTGGACCGCGAAAATGCAACATGTCGCGATATCGTGACACTTTTTCCTCCTTGCTCTTTCTCTTCGCTTTGGACCGCGAAAATGCAACATGTCGCGATATCGCGACACTTTTTCCTCCTTGCTCTTTCTCTTCGCTTTGGACCATGAAAATGCAACATGTCGTGATATCGCGACACTTTTTCCTCCTTGCTCTTTCTCTTTGCTTTGGACCATGAAAATGCAACATGTCGCGATATCGCGACACTTTTTCCTTCTTGCGGTGTTTTGCTTTTTCTTTGATCTTTAGCATATGGGCCACTTCGGTCTTCTTGGAAAATATGCAAAAAGGTGCATCAGCTATTTTTCTATAGTTAGTCACTTTTTGACTAACATTCTTGGCGCCTTTCGAGGGATTTTTTGCTTGCAAAAATTTTGAACCAAGCCTTCATCCATTGGGAAACGGAGTCAACAACGTAGTTGTAAAAAGAATCTTTTAGAGAAAGACAAAGAACACAGGAAAATGCACTTAGATTAAAAGTGAACATTACCTTGTCAAAACATCCTTTATACCTTAGTATCTCTATTCAAAAAAAATGTCGACTTCTGATTGGCTATGACTGAAATTTTTTGTTAAGGCCAAAAAATGGTAATATTTACAAATATTGTCTGAATATACTTATATTATACTGTACATATAATTCCTTTTCTGCTTTCTCAATAGAAATATAACTTTAGGTGAAATGCATTCACCGTGATGGGAAGAACCAATCCATCTTGATCTTTCAACTCGAAAGCATTGAACTATTTCTCTGAAACAATTTCAAATGGTCCCTCCCAGAAAGCATCGAATTTATCATGGTTACCTGGCTTAGCTTTCTTTACATTCCATTTCAAAACCAAGTCTCCCACTCTAAATTTTTTGCGAGTTGTCTTTTTGTTGAACCATCCTTCAGTATCTGCCATATGCTTCGATTGTGATTGTATGATTGCTCTCTTTGTTCTTCTAATTGTAAGAGCTGCATTACTCCTGCAACTGTGTGTAGAATTTGGTCAATCTGAGGTAGCGGGTAATGATATTTGAGTGATGCTCTGTTCAGATTTCTGAAATCTACACACAATCTGATATCTCCATTTTTCTTCTTGACTGGTACCAAGTTTGCCACCCAGGTGGAGTGTTTAACAGGGTATACTATTTTAGCTTGAAGGAGTTTTAGCAGTTCTTGTTTCATCAAAGATTCTATCTTCGGATTCACTGGTCTTTGCTTTTGCCTAAAAGGCTTAGCTCCTTCTTCTGATTCTATGGTATGTTGAATAACATCTTTATTGTACACTTTTAGATCACTATACACCCAAGCTATGATGTCAGGGAATTTTTTACACAATTCTCTGATCTGGTTCACTTCCTCTTCTGTACAACTGATTCCAACCTTAATCATTTTGCCTGGCTCCAACTCTACATCTTTGTATCTTCGTTTATCGACCTTGATTTTCCGGCCAACTGCTCTATCATTGTTATCAAATAGGCTTTCAAGGGTGATGAGACCCTTAGGAATATGATTGTTTTTTAACTGAATAATATCCTCTTCCTCTTCATCCTGCAGATCCCGGTTTGCTGAGCAATTCATTTCATGGATTAAGAAATCCAGTATCTATTCATCATTTTCAAAAACTTGCCAAAAAATATTTTTATCAGGCACTAAAGGCCTGTATATAAGTCTAACAATTTTAGACTTCTGAATAACATTACTTACAGGACAAAAATTAGCTCCCACTGAAGCTAACAAATATGCATGGGTATTCTGTTCTCTAGGGATAAACTTTATATTTAGGGCCTCAAAGGCCTCTAAGAGATCCCACACTTTGTTCCTGTAAGCCTTCAAATAATGTTGTTTACTTATACATTTTTTGGTGACTTGATTCACAATAAGTTCTGAATCTCCATAGATGAGTAACTATTTGATTCCCAATTTCTCAGCCTTTCTTAACCCTAAGCACAGGGCTTCATATTCTGTTGTGTTATTGGAGCACCTCCAAGTCAACCTGTAAGAGAAAACCTTTTCCTCTCCGATGGGAGAAATCAAAACTATTTTGGCACCAGCTCCATTCTTGCACCTAGCCCCATCAAAGAAAAGCTTCCACAATTGATTCACAGAACCATCCTTTTCTAGGGAGGGTATCAATTTTCTTTTTGGTTTCTCAATAGAATAGTTTCCTATTTTTGTTTCTATCATGGCATTAAAATTCTGTAGAGAAAACTCATCCTCATCTTGGAGCTCTTCTAATGTTTCTTCCATTAGATCTTCTTCTATTGTTTCTTCAGTCATCATATTTACATGGTCAATTTCACCAATATTTTCTACATGAAACATAGATGGTTTCTCATTAAAAACCTTGACCCTTCTACCTTTGAAAGGTATCTCCAAATGAGAATAATCTAAGGATAAGTATCCTCCTATCTTTGTTGTGAACTCTCTGGATAGACACATACCAAAATAGGGCTCCAAGTCTACGACTACTACCTCTTGTATGACTATCATCTGAGGCATTTTATGCAGCCGTATGGGAATATCCTTTATCACTCCTACAGTTTTTATTGGAGTACCATCTAACTATAGGATGCCTATGCTGCTCCTAGTGTACTCCATTCCCATAATATCACATACTGCTTTGGGTATCATAGTGGTAGCAGCGCCTGAATCTATCATGCAGTTGTGGACAACCCATCCTTCCATTTGAAGGGACAAATAAAAGGGTGGTGGCCTGTTCTTACCAGTGGTAGACGTCAAGTTCGTTAGAACCATTTTTGAAGATGATGCAGTCCTACCTCCATTTTTCATTGTTCTTAGGGATTCCTGTAGGAGATCGATTTGACCTAGGATTTGAAGAGCATCATACATACTTGCCTTAGAAGGAGTCTTTTTCATTTCCTCTCCTATCTTGAATGTAGGTGAATCAACTATTCTTTCTCTTTCTTTGGCAAAAGTTTCATATTTATTTTTGTATCCCTGGGTAGCTTCGGTTCTTTGCCTTTTTGTCAGCGAGGGGAATCTCAACCTTTCCCTAGCCTGTTCTTGGGTTTCATTTTCCCCCCGAGGAATAAATTCTTTGTGTGTTTCTTGCCCTTGAATTTTGGCTGGAAATTGATATTTTCTTTCTCGAGGGAGACTTCCCTTAGGAGTTTCTTTGGGAACTTCCTTGGGAGCAAGGGAAACATTCAATGGCTGAAGCTCTTTAGGGTCTACTTGCAGTGGTTTCTTACCTGATCTTGTCAAAACTAAAACTTGTTCTACTGTAGGCATCATGAAGTTGTGGTCCTTCTCTCTAATTATATTTACATGGCCTTTCATTTTTTCTTTACTCTTTTCAATTGCTATACTTTGTACATAATGTTGGTGTATCATACATGAACTTTCCCCATGTGGATCGTTACATGTAGTACACCAAAATTTAAAATCAGTGGGAGGCTCTTCGGCCTCCACTGTCTCATTTGTATATACCGTGCTCGGTCTCTCTTGTACCCTTCCACTTGTTGAAGCACCTTCCTTTTGTATCTGTGGAAATCTTCTTGCTTGGATATTCCGTTCAGCCTCTCTCTTTTTCATGGATGCCATTTCATTTGACAATGTCTTCATTGTATCAATTATGGTCATGTATTGATCATTGGGGGGAGCTGATGCAAGGGGTGTAGTTGGTAATGCAAGGAATGTAGGAGGTGCGGCTATAGATGGGAGAGCCTATGTTGATGGGAGTACAGGCAGTTTAGAAATTGACGCTTGGGAAAGCTCTGGTACAATTGGCAATAGACTCTTTGATGGATATCTTTTTGTAGCGATGAGATCAGCTTCGCCCTTTGCTGCCTCTAAATAGATCCCAGGAAAAGTGGTTACACGAGATTGCCTTATTATCATACTGAGATCTGAATCAAAAGCCCTTAAGTAATAGCATATAGCTTGTTCTTCCATGGGTTTTAGGCCTTGCGGTACTCTATCATGAGTTTTGGTAAATCTGATGTTGAAATCTTTGATTTCTTCTTGTGGATGCCTCTCAATGATAGTGAATTGATTCAGCAATGTGAAAGGATCCGCATGTATATTAAATTCATCGACCAGACGGCCGGCAAGTACTGCCCAAGAAGTAATGGATCCAGCGGGAAGCGCTCTGTACCAATAGAGCATCTTTCCTTTCAAATATATAACCAACAATCTGACCATTACATCTTCCTGAGTGATGTTGTAAATAGATGCTAGCGATGATACATCTAAACAGTGCTCATCTACTATTTTTCCTATTTCGTCAAAGGTCGGTAATGCTTTTAGTGCAGCTTGTGGAATTTGGTGGTGTGCTCCCAAGTTCAAAGGGCCAGTTTGATTCCACACAAGATGGGCTAGGGCAGGGGCGGCTACCATGATTGCTAAAGGAGTTACAACCACTATGGGATTGCTTGTAGATGCTCCTACAATGGGTGTTAAAGAGGTGCTAATGGTGTCGGGCGGATTTGATCGTGCGGCTAGCACAGGGTGTGCTTTTAGGCTTTCGAGATGTAGTTCAAAGAACTCGATAGGTTCTTCAAAGTTTCTAGCTCAGGATCTGGTTATCATATGGCTATATAACCAAAAGGTTTTTAGACAAGGTCTTTCTTTTATGGTCTAAATTGCAACGGAGTCACCAGGTGGTTTTTCTTGAGATTTTTAAACAAAAAGGCTCTTAAGGTAAAACACCAAAACTTATACAATACTATGGGATTGATGGTCCCACCGGGCGTGCCAAAAACTGTTGGAACAAAATCTGCCTTCGGTTAATAGTGTTGCACCTTAGACTTTGCCAACATTGAATAGACAGATCTTGCTTGAGATCATCTGTCTAGTCTCCAGAGAAGGTTGGTTCCTTTGAGTTTTTTAGAGAAAAGGGGAACAAGAGATAAGGGAAATATAGCCTAAGCTAGAACTTTTCTCATGGTACAGATTAGACAACAACAAACATTGATGATGCAGAGTACTACTTTCAGAGTTTTCTTTATATCTTCTTATAGAAAACATGAATTCTCGAGTGCGACTTTTAGATGTTCATCTAAATACATGTAAATATCTTTAATGTTCAACTCTAGAAACAAGTTTTATAGATGCACAGTCCAGATTTTAGAACAGATACATTATGAAACTTAGAATGAATAAAAGTTAAAACACCAGATACATACACTTGCACACAGAAGTTTCGAAAGCCAGAAGAAGAAATCTTTTATTGCTTGTAATCCAGTACATGTACATCAAGCCTGTAAACATCCAAGAGCCGACCATTTTTCTGGAGTCGCTCACCCCTATATATACCCTAAAAGAGTATCTTTTTCTAAGTACATCTTACTATTTTACAAGCAATCATCTTCAGTTTCTAATAATACACAACAATTCTTCTATGAATTAGATATCTTCTCTGCAGATTAGATTCTAGATGAGCCTGTCACATTTTCAATCATCTGGCAAGCCTGCTCCATCCTAGATTTTTGATAATCATGTCAAAAATCACTTCTTGGTGTCAGTGCATGCCTTTGATTGCCAAAAATATATTTTATTCCTTTACAGCTGGCATGTCACGAAATCACGACATTCTTTCCTTGCTTTGCTCTTTTGCCGCCTCCAGCCACAAAAATGAGACATGTCACGAAATCATGACATTCGTCTCTTGTTTTTCTCTTCTACCGCTTCCAACCATGAAAATGAGACATGTCATGAAATCGTGACATTCGTCTCTTACTTTGCTCTTTTGCTGCCTCCCGTCGTGAAAATGAGACATGTCACGAAATCACAACATTCGTCTCTTACTTTGCTCTTTTGCTGCCTCCCGCCATGAAAATGAGACATGTCACAAAATCACGACATTCATCTCTTGCTTTGCTCTTCTACCGCTTCCAGCCACAAAAATGAGACATGTCACGAAATCGCGACATTCGTCTCTTACTTTGCTCTTCTACCACTTCCAGCCATGAAAATGAGACATGTCGCGAAATCGCGACATTCGTCTCTTCCTTGCTCTTTCTCTTTGCTTTTGCCCACGAAAAGGCAACATGTCACGATATCGTGACACTTCTACCTCTTTGTTCTCTTTTGTTGCTCTTAGCCATGAAAATGCAACATGTCGCGATATCGCGACACTTTTGCCTCCTTGTTCTCTTTTGTTGCTCTTAGCCATGAAAATGCAACATGTCGCGATATCGCGACACTTTTGCCTCCTTGCTCCCTTTTGTTGCTCTTAGCCGTGAAAATGCAACATGTCGCGATATCGCGACACTTTTTCCTCCTTGCTCTTTCTCTTTGCTTTGGACCACGAAAATGCAACATGTCGCGATATCGCGACACTTTTTCCTCCTTGCTCTTTCTCTTTGCTTTGGACCTCAAAAATGCAACATGTCACGATATCGTGACACTTTTTCCTCCTTGCTCTTTCTCTTCGCTTTGGACCGCAAAAATGCAACATGTCACGATATCGCGACACTTTTTCCTCCTTGCTCTTTCTCTTTGCTTTGGACCGCGAAAATGCAACATGTCGTGATATCGCGACACTTTTTCCTCCTTGCTCTTTCTCTTCGCTTTGGACCGCGAAAATGCAACATGTCGCGATATCGCGACACTTTTTCCTTCTTGCGGTGTTTTGCTTTTTCTTTGATCTTTAGCATATGGGCCACTTCGGTCTTCTTGGAAAATATGCAAAAAGGTGCATCAGTTGTTTTTTTGTAGTTAGTCACTTTTTGACTAGCAGGTATCTAGAATGGCTGAGAGAGATGCCATAATGATAGATCAAGATGCTCTATAGGTTTAGTTTATGTTTGCAACTACAATATAGGGGTAGGCTATAGCAACTATTTTGGTGGCTCAGGCTACAATGGATGTGACATGTTTATAGGTATAGGTATCTAGACTATAAGGGCAAGTAGCATCTAGTGGAGAGGTTAATATTGGTAGATTATAGAGCTTGCTATAGGAGTATCTGGTCTAGCATCGACCTGATGCAACTTACATAGTATATTTGGATGGTTGAATCAGGATACTTGGTAGTAGCTTACTCGAGCGGTCTATAGTAGGAGGGTCTCAGAGGAGCCAGTGCAGCAAGTTCAAGTAGTCATCAGTGTGGCCTAGTCATAGGTCATCATCTAGGCTAGAGATATTAGGGGCTAGTGGATCCAAGTAGTATCATTGGGATGAGGTCGAGGGTGGAGGCAAATCTGGGAGCACAATCCCTGCATGATTTATTTTGTGTCAACTTCTTTTTGGGTATAAGGTCTGAGGACCTACATGATTGTAGCCTACAAGAATATTTTGTATCATTATGTACCCAATTTTTATTTATGATATACATATGATATCATGCCTTATGCCTCATCATGTGGTTTTATATTATGTTATGGTTTGGTCTTATGTATGGATGTAATGATGGATGTAATTATGTATGCTTAGTATAGATGCAGAGATGTATTATTGGATGCTATGCTCAATGTTGGATAGATGATTTAGATTTATCTATTTGATTATGAATTTAATTCATGTTATGAATATAACAAATCTAATGTGTATGAGATGCATTAATTTTATATGGATGTTCTAATGCAAATTATATATGTATGCTTTAATTATTTTAAATATAATAAATTAATCTAATTGTGTTTGACAAACTAATGGTATACACCACAAAATATATAAAAATCATGAACTAAAATGTTAACCTTATCGTAAAATATATACATTTATACATGAATGTGTGAGAAGAAATATGTGAGATATGAGGATTTTTCCTATAATCTTTTACAAACTAAAAGGTGTGCATAAAATAGTCAGTGGTCGTCTAAGTATCATTTTTTATATTTATTCGGTATCTAACCTATATTATGAGGACCTCTTAATAAGAAAAAGCTCATAAAGAAAATTTTAAGTGATGATGACATAGTTAAGTGCTATGAGGGAAATTTTTAGGTTTTCCATGGAACTCAAACACCCTAGTTAATTGATAAAAAGTTGTATACTTACTATACAAGACTTTGAAAGATATAAGTCTATTACAAAGACCCAAATATTCAATATCTCTATGTGTGTATAGTGTTTTTCATTAATATGATGCATAAAACTACCTCATTTCTAGGTGATTTTCATGCAACCCATTATTGTAATGAGGGTTACCCTATGGTCATCTTATACTGCATTGAACATAGTTGGACTAGACTACGAGGAAATACAAGCCACCAAAATTTAGCTCAACCATAAGCCAACATTGGTCTGTACAAAAGAAGTCTCTAATGTGAGATATTTCACCACGCGTAAGGCTACCCCATTGCCAGGTAGGTTTCATTCAACTCATTGTTGTAATGGAGATTATTCCATGACTTTTAAATACTGAGGATTCCAAGGATTCAAGCTTTTTACTCCCTTATTTTATTTTGATTATTTGGGATACTTGCTCATTTTAGTGATGAAAATCACTCTCTTTTTTTTCTTTTTTCTTTTTTTTTGTAGTGGTGAAAACCACTCTTTAAGAGCAAGGGATTTTATTAGTGATGAAAATCACTGTTTCTTTTGTATTTGTGGGAAATTTTCTCATTTTATGTGTAAGAGCAAGGGATTGCTTGGGTAGGGAGGAGCTTGTCCTTTTGTCAATTCTCAGCATCCTAGACCATGCGCATGATAGGATGAGCAAGGGAAACGTTTCACTTCAAGTGACAAGGACTACATTGTAGCATCATCCTGCCTTGTTTTAAACTCATATTTTAATGTGTAAAATTATGTCAGTATTTTGATATATGCAAGGTATTATCAAAGCAATACCTTAACTTCTAAATCCAAGATAGATTTCTACAAAATCTAAAAATATATTTAGATATGGCTAAATAACCAGAAACCCTAGTAAACACTCTATAGTAACTTGTTGATTGTGTTGAAAAACATAGTTAGTCACAAATGGAGATTGGATGATAATGATATGTGGGATGTAAGGGTTTTCCCTGTAAGCTTTTACAAACTAAAATGTGTGCATAAAATAGCCAGTGATCGTCTAAATATCATTGTTGATATTTATTTGGTATCTAACCTATCCTATGAAGACCTCTTAATAAGTAAAATTTTATAATGAAAATTATGAATTTTGATGATGGACAAGGTTGATTTGAGATTCATGACTAGCATACAAACATGGTATCATTTGTAAGAATGTAACACAACTTGTCCTAATGCAAGTGCAATGGATGAGGATACTTAATGCAACTAATAAATGAGTGCAATGAAATGCATGATAACATAATATAAATGTTTCTATATTTTGATGTTTTGTATATTTTGTTTTTGTGTGTTTTTATGTTTTCTGATTTGTTTGAAATTTTTGATACTTTTTTGTTGTTTTTGTAATTTTAATTGTTTCTGATTTTTTTATGCATTTTGTGTCATGCATGAAATACCTACAAATGAAGAATACTAAATGGTTAAAATTCCTCAACACCTTCAAGAGAGGCGAGATGGTAAGTCTTTGGCCCTATCTTCTGTGTAATGATAAATGGGCCTAACCAGTTTACCATAAATTTGTCTCGTAAGTGTGACAGTAACTTAGAGTTTTGTTGATTTTTATTTAATACAAGTTTTCCAAATTTGAACTCCCTTAGGTGGACTTTCATATTGTAATTTCATTTAAGTTTATCTTGATAAATGTGAAGGTGCTCAAGAGCATTAACTCATTGTTCATCAAGAAGGGTCATTTGATTAAGGTGAGCTTTCACACGGTGTCATCGTCGATGAACTCTTGCAATATGATGTGCAACAAAGGGATTTACAAATTTAGGGGCTTAATAGTATCAGCACCATAAATTAGCAAAAATGAGGTTGCCCTAGTCGGTGTTTGAATACTAGTGCGATAAACCCATAGTTCTAGAGGTAGTTGAAGATGCCAATATTTATGGTTTTCCTTGATGATTTTCTTAAGGATGGTAACTACAATTTTATTGGATACCTCTACTTGTCCATTTTCTTATGGATGATAGGGCATAGTAAAGTTGCGATGAATTTTTTACTTTGAAGTTAAAACTTACACATATTTGTTTTTGAATGGAGGCTCATTATCCAAAATTATTTTGGATGGAATACCAAAATGACATATGATGTTATGGAGTATAAAATCCATGATGTAAGATCCAGTCGTAGTGGTCAGAGGGATAGCTTCCACCCATTTAGTAAAGTACTATGTGGCCATTAGGATAAATGTGTGATGACCTAAATATGGGGGCAATATTTTTCCTATTAAATCAAAACCCCACTATGAGAAAGGCCATATCAATTGGATCTATTGTAAGGCCTGAGAAGGTAAGCACAAAATATTAGCATGATGTTGGTATTTCATGCACTTCCTAACATAAGCACAAAAATCCTTTTCCAAAGTAGACCAATAATAATCCATTCGAAGGATTCACTTAGTGATGGTCATACCGCTAAAATGGCTACCACAGGTACCATCGTGAGCTTGCAAGATTACCCAAGCATATTCTTGAGGCTATAGACAATGAAGGAGAAGACCATCATAGCTCTGAAAATAAAGGATATCTCCTAACAAGACATATTTGGTCACTTTTTCTTAAATATTTATTTTGTAGCATGCAATAATATTGAGGGGATACTTCCAAGATTTAGAAAATCCTTTAGTCGGGTAAGCTAATCTTGATAAGCTTGAGTTTCAACTGAATGAACAGCTTGCTCCTATTTTGATTCATCATGCATGAATACAGATTGGAATACAACCTTAATATGAATGTTCGTGTCATTATCAAAAGGACCTTATGGTATTAAGGATCCCCAATATGATTGTTTTAGAAATTCATGTACCTGATAGAATCGTTCTTAGTTCGGTTCAATTTGGATCATGTGGATAGCTTATTTGTTAGTTGAAGCTTCACACAAAATCATTGATTGCAAAAGCATTTTGACTTGGATGGTTGTCATGTCATCATATGGGTTCTATGAGATTAAATATCCCAAATAGGCCATTGTGTTCGTAAAATGATTTTATGAGCGAGGGATTGCCTTGATATTGTACCATTCCAATTTGGTCAATAGCTTATCCACAAGCTCCTTGTACGATTTCAAGACTAGACATCAGCATTGATATATTTCCTTTACTTTATTAACTATGAGCAAGGAGTCACAAAAGATATTGAGTCTTTTTATCTTCATGATGATGGTTGTTTGGAGACCCAAAAGGAGAGCTTCATATTCAGTGTTGTTATTAGTGCATGGGAAGTTGATTTTGAATGGTAGGGGCATAAGAGCTCCTAGAAGTTTGAAAAACATGACTTCAGCACCACCCCCTTGCTCACATTTAGAGTCATTGAAGAACAATGTCATGTCAGCTTTATTTTTAGGCTCTTCTTGTTATGGCAAGTCAAAAAATGCAAAGACTGCATCATCAAGCAACTCGATGGTGAGAGGCTTGTCATCCTAGAGAGGAGCCTCTACTAGATGATCTGTGATAACTTGACCTTTTACAATTTTTTAACTTATAAAATCAAGGTCAAATTTAGTTAGTAGCATAATCCATTTGACAGTATGATTGTTATGATAGGTGCGACTCATCATGTACCATAAAATATTTTTTTTAGAGATGACATATGTCATATGGTTTAACATGTAGTGTCAAAGTTTGTTTGTGGTGAATACCACTTATAGGTAAAACTTCTTGATGTATGCATATTTGAGCTCGTAGCTCATGAAGGTGTGACTAATATAATATATAGTCTATTCCTTATTTTCCTTGTTCTTTTTCACAATTACAAACAGATAACCAAAGGTTTGCACAAATGAAAACTAAATTGTATTACTAGAACATGCCTATAAATAGGCATTACAAAGCTTCAATTGGATAAGGTGGTATTAAATATTGATGACCCTTATCCGTTACAACTAACAAGTAATGGTAATACATTATTCCCTATCATTCCTCCCCACTAAGAAAGCATTGGTCCCTAATGCGTACAAGTGTGGAAGAGAAATATGGGTAACTAAGGAGTGTTAGGTACAACTGATAATGCACTCTTGTTACAAAAGAAGAAGACCAAAATGATAAACTTGAATAGGTCTTTAGAAAACCAAAAACTAACATTGGCACTGAATCAGGCTCATAAAATGCTCTCCAATGACTATAAACACTGCTATACCGACGGAAAGCTAGATGGGACCTTCAATTCGATAGAAAAAATAGCAAGTGATGTGTCAAAAGAAGATGCCTTGAAATATGTGCCAAATATGCCAGTTGGAAATTACGGATGCATTAAATTTTGGTTTTAATTGTGGGCCATGAGCATTAAGGAAATGTGCACATGAATGAAGGGTAACGGTTTAATGCACATTAATGAAGGTGACGGACATTAATGAATGCAACGACATGGAAATGCATTTAATGAAAGCAATAGCATGGAAATGCATTAAATTTTTATTTTTGATTGAACGATGGTGGGAAAAAATAAATTAAATTAAAAATAATTTAATTTAATTGAATATTAAATTTACCTTTAATGGTGAGCCACACGCAAAAATTTATAAAAAAGGGTGTGTTTTAATAGGAAAATGCACATTAGGTGGTGGGCATATTTTAATGATGGACACATGCATTAATGATGGCATGGATTTAATGACAGTGGCAACGATGAAAAATAAAAAATTAAATTAAATTAAAAAAATTAATTTAATTTATTGTTGGAAATGGAGGAAATGGGTATGTAAAAATTAAATTAAATTAAAAATTAATTTAATTTAATTTATTGAATGGTGGAGGCCATGGCGGACCTTGGGTATGCGGAATATAGTAGTGGGAATGAAAACAACACGAGAGTTGGCACTCATGGAGGCACATGAGGGAGATCAACCAAATGATGAAAGCATTGACGATGGTGTTTATAAGCCAGAAAACGGCCAAAAAATACAAAATACCGTTTGAAATGTATAGGTGTCATCGAGAATCTATGGAAGGTGATGGAAATATGTAGATCTACACTGTAAGAAGCAAAAAAGTGATTAAAAATAGTAAAACAGCTCCCACGGTTGTAAATCGCATCGTATTGACACAGAAGTGTAGATTTTTATCAAAAAATAGTCGAGGTGTCCCGTAAACGATAGAGAAAACCATGAAATGCATAGATCCATGGTGTAGGTAGTGATGTAGGCAAGCTTAGAGGAATCAAGTGGTGCAAAAATAGTGAAGGCAATGGAACAACACCCAAAAATAGGAGATCAAAACTCCAAAGATGCAAAGACCCTGGATCAACGTGCAAAATGCATGAAAATACTAGAAATTGATGTGATGGTGGCCAAAAATAGGAAACCAACATTTGAAAGAAGAACCGTGGAGCAAGAAGACTACAAAAAGAGGTTTTGGATGAACTGGTAGGCCACAAGGTGTAGGAAGCATAGGAATAATGGTAGACAGGGGAACATATTTTACCACAATAAAAAGAGCTTCAAATGAGCTTGGATCTACAAGAGAAACATCTTCAATATCAACATGAGCAACATCATCTAGTGGTAATATGTTGGGCATGTTGCCTTGAGATCTTGGTTTGATTCTAGGTGTTGCTACAGATTCTTAAATATCTAGAACCAATTTAGGATCAAGTTCTTCATCAATGAGATCTTCATAAAATTCAGCTTTTTGCGTGGATTTATTGAATTTTTACGGAGAGGTTGATAAGTCTGTTAGAGACCTCATCGAGAAAAATGAAAAAACTCAACATCATACTATCAGATATGAAAATAGATGGTGGTCACGAGCAAATATGGTGCAAGTGCACCAAATAATGAGTTAAATGAGCACAAAATAAAAATGATAAAGCAAATTTTTCAAATCCAACAAAGTGCAAACCAAGCTAAAAGCTTCCAAATGTCTATAACAAAATGTAAAAGTGTTCACAAGGTGGATAAAACCACCAAACCAAGATCCACGAGAGGTTTTATCGTTCCTCTTTTGAATCAAATATGGCATAAAGGAAGAGAATACTTGCCTACCCAGTGCTCGACTTTGATACCAATGATAAAGAACACACAATTTTAAACAAACAACCAAAGGTTTACACAAATGAAAACTGAATTGTATTACCAAAACATGCCTATAAATAGGCATTACAAAGCTTCAATTGGATAAGGCGGTATTAAATATTGATGACCCTTATCCATTACAACTAACAAGTAATGGTAATACATTATTCCCTATCATTGTCCCAATGGAATGGGACCCCCTTTTGTAGTAGTTGATTTATAGGTCAATATTAATCTGATAATTGTGTTATGAAGTGTTGGATAGATGCTACTTTACCTTATAAGATACATAGTTACTTAATATTGGTGGTGAAAGCATGAGATTACGGCAGAAAAATAGTATTAAGATGTAATAAAAAGCAACCAAACATATGTGATCGAATTAACCAAATATAAAGGAGAAAAGCAGGGGCACAGCCCTTTATATTAATATGGTTCCAACCCGGTTACAATAAATCTCTTCAGTGACATATTTCCATTACAACAAATGAATATTGATCTTCTTTCGGATGCCCACATTAGAAACGGGCGGGCCAGAATGTTACCGCCGCTGGTTGCTGATGAATTTTTGCTCTTGCTATTGTTCCTGTATTCAAAGAAACACTAAAAATGTTTAGTAGCACCTGTTTTTAAAACAAAGTGTTCGGTATTTTAGAATAAACAGAACAGCAGATTGGAAAACTCAGAATACTTTGAAATCTGCATATTAGTTAGAATGAAATAAAAATAATAAAACCTGCAGGTTGATAAGCTTTCGATCTTAAAAAAACAAATAAAATGCGCATGTATGATTAGAACAACAAACTGCAGCAGATCTAAAATTATACCGTAAAAGAAATAAAAATACATTGAGTTTTGTCGACGAATGGGTGGATCCAGGGATCCGGATTCATATTCTCCATATCACGGATGTAGACGAAAATGAATCAAAAATATGTAGTCGGGTAGCGAGTTCAACAGCACTTCGTTGTGTTTCGAAAATGATTCGTTCGGGTCCTCCTTTTTCACATTGCATTGAGCTGGTTTTTATAGAAGATTCTGCTTCTGAAATATTAACGTCCAAACCCTAAGTCTACAGGCACCATTGAGATTTTACCGTTGTTAGATGATTATGAGACATGGCTTGCACAGAGATTATCGCTGGAAAATCATATCAGTAGTTATGAGGCATGGCCTCTGACCGAATTTGTTGTTGAGACTGTTCGTCTCATTATTGCAGTTGGTGACGTCCGTCGCTTAGTTAAAATCCACTTTAAATTGCTTTGACTGATTAAATGTCTTGAATGCTGACATGTCACCTCTGATTGGTCGAATTCACCATTCTATAGACCCACGGGGTCTCTTTGAAAAGGGGCACATAGGGGTGCCACGTGGCGGTCATTCCTTGGATGTGGCGGCCACGTCAAAGTCTGCCTTTGATTGGAGAAGTGTTTGCTGCCAAAGTGTCACGATATCGTGACACTTCGACCGAGGTTCCCCTTTTGGGCCAAAGGTGTCGTGATATCACGACGCGCGATATCGTGACACCTTTGGTCGAGGCTCCCCTCTGGGCCAAAGGTGTCGCGATATCGCGACGCGCGATATCGCGACACCTTTGGCCGAGGCTCCCCTCTGGGCCAAAGGTGTCACGATATCGTGACGCACGATATCGCGACACCTTTGGCCGAGGCTCCCCTCGGGGCCAAAGGTGTCACGATATCGCGACGCGCGATATCGCGACACCTTTGGCCGAGGCTCCCCTCTGGGCCAAAGGTGTCACAATATCGTGACACCTTTGGCCGAGGTTCCCCTCGGGGCCAAAGGTGTTGTGATATTGCGACACGCAATATCGTGACACCTTTGGCTGAGGCTCCCATCTGGGCCAAAGGTGTCACGATTTTGCGACGTGCAAAATCGCGACGTCGCGATTTCGCGACGTCTAAGGCCAAGGTTCCCCTTTTTGCCAGGTTTGCCTTAAAGTTTTGTAGTTTGCTTAAGACTTGAAGTTTGAAGGTTGCAGTTTGCGACCAACTTTGGTCTGCTCATTTTTCGACCTTCTAAACTATTGTGTGAGTGGTTAGGACAACTGTTTGACCTCTGAGGGCTGCCCTGAAAGTTGTGTATGTTAATGCGATCAATGTTTGTAGTCACTTAATCGGATTGGTGTTGTTTTGGTTTCTACAGATGCCCCTTTTTGGGAGGCGCTGTGGGTGACGCAGTGTTGAGAAAAAATAGAAAACCAAAGCACTAATGATTAGGGTTTCTTGGTAACCTAACCAAATTTTGATGCCCCAAGTATGGAAAGGGCATGCATTCTTGAATCCTTGCTTTTGACGAGCTAAGGAATTTGATTTCAAGTGTTAACCTATTTTGGTGAGGTGTGACTTGAGCTTGGACATTGATCAGTCATGATTAGGCAAAGGGCGTAACCTTTTGTCCACAGGGGAACCTTGTGTTCATGATTCACGAATGCCAAGTGTTTGATCAACTTAATGATTGCTTGTTTACTGCCCCAAGCAGGAGCGTGATTGTCTTTGTCAATGATTCTTTGAATGCATGTCATTGCCTTGATTAGGTGTGTGCTTGTTGATTGGTGACTAAGTGTGACTACCCCCTCAAGCGATGAATCGATGAGGGAATGACCTTGGTGCTTGTGTAGACACCAAAACAGCACCAATCCGATTAAGTGACTACAAACACTGATCGCATTAACATACCCCACTTTAGATTGAAGGCTTGTTTAGGATTTGAAGCTTGCAGTTTGCGACCAACTTTGCTCTGCTCATTTTCTGACCTTCTAAACTGCTGTGTGAGTGGTCAGGACCACTGTTTGACCTCTGAGGGCTGCCCTGAAAGTTGTGTATGTTAATGCGATCAATGTTTGTAGTCACTTAATCGTATTGGTGTTGTTTTGGTGTCTACAGATGCCCCTTTTTGGGAGGCGCTGCGGGTGACACAGTGCTGAGCAAAAATAGAAAACCAAAGCACTAATGATTAGGGTTTCTTGGTAACCTAACCAAATTTTGATGCCCCAAGTATGGAAAGGGCATGCATTCTTGAATCCTTGCTTCTGACGAGCTAAGGAATTTGATTTCAAGTGTTAACCTGTTTTGGTGAGGTGTGACTTGATCTTGGACATTGATCAGTCATGATTAGGCAAAGGGCGTAACCTTTTGTCCACAGGGGAACCTTGTGTTCATGATTCATGAATGCCAAGTGTTTGATCAACTTAATGATTGCTTGTTTACTGCCCCAAGCAGGAGCATGATTGTCTTTGTCAGTGATTCTTTGAATGCATGTCATTGCCTTTATTGGGTGTGTGCTTGTTGATTGATGACTAAGTGTGACTACATTTTGTTGTTTTTGACGATTTTGGAATAGTGTGGAACAAGATGGACTAGCGGATTTATTACAACCTATGGTGCCCTTGACCTGTATGACCACAAATATGCAATGTATGGATGCAATGGTTTAATGCAGCTATGTATTTTTGTATTTTTTATGGATTGATTTTTGTGAATGGGAAGATGAAGAACTCTCTTATTGATGAATTTGAGTATGCCTAGAAATGAGATGCAAATTTTTGTTGTTTTTGATGTTTTTTGTTGTTTTTGAATTTTCTTGATTTTTGACCAAGCGATTGTGGAAATCCTTGGAGCATTTTGGGATTGACCAAGCGATTGCAGGAATCCTTCGAGCCTTTTGGGATTGAACAAGCAATTGCAGGAATCCTTGGAGCATTTGGGATTGACCAAGCGATTGCAGGAATCCTTGGAGCATTTTGGGATTGACCAAGCGATTGCGGGAATCCTTGGAGCATTTTGGGATTGACCAAGTGATTACGGGAATCCTTGGAGCATTTTGGGATTGACCAAGCGATTGCAAGAATCCTTGGAGCCTTTTGGGATTGACCAAGCGATTGCAGGAATCCTTGGAGCCTTTTGGGATTGACCAAGCGATTGCAAGAATCCTTGGAGCATTTTGGGATTGACCAAGCGATTGCAGGAATCCTTGGAGCCTTTTGGGATTGACCAAGCGATTGTAGGAATCCTTGGAGCCTTTTGGGATTGACCAAGCGATTGCAAGAATCCTTGGAGCCTTTTGGGATTGACCAAGCGATTGCAGGAATCCTTGGAGCATTTTGGGATTGACCAAGCGATTGCAGGAATCCTTGGAGCCTTTTGGGATTGACCAAGCGATTACGAGGAATCCTTGGAGCATTTTGGGATTGACCAAGCGATTGTAGGAATCCTTGGAGCATTTTGGGATTGACCAAGCGATTGCAAGAATCCTTGGAGCATTTTGGGATTGACCAAGCGATTGCAGGAATCCTTGGAGCATTTTGGGATTGACCAAGCGATTGCAGGAATCCTTGGAGCATTTTGGGATTGACCAAGCGATTGCAGGAATCCTTGGAACATTTTCGGATTGACCAAGTGATTGCAAGAATCCTTGGAGCATTTTGGGGTTGACCAAGCGATTGCAAGAATCCTTGGAGCCTTTTGGGGTTGACCAAGCGATTGCAAGAATCCTTGGAGCCTTTTGGGGTTGACCAAGCGATTGCAAGAATCCTTGGAGCCTTTTGGGGTTGACCAAGAAATTGCAAGAATCCTTGGAGCATGACCTCCGACTAAAAAGGGTACCTATTAAGCACAAAACATAGCAAATCTGATTAGTTTCTATGATTTAAAAATCTGGGAATGGTCTCACCGTGATCGCCACTGAAAGCATGAGATTTTGGCAAAAAAATAGTATTAAGATGTAATGAAAAGCAACCAAACATATGTGATCGAATTAACCAAATATAAAGGATAAAAGTAGGGGCACAGCCCTTTATATTAATATGGTTCCAATCCGGTTACAATAAATCTCTTCAGTGACATATTTCCATTACAACAAATGAATATTGATCTTCTTTCGCATGCCCACATTAGAAACGGGCGGGCCAGAATGTTGCCGTCGCTGGTTGCTGATGAATTTTTGCTCTTGCTGTTGTTCCTGTATTCAAAGAAACACTAAAAACGTTTAGTAGCACCTGTTGTTAAAACAAAGTGTTCGGTCTTTTAGAATAAACAGAACAGCAGATTGGAAAACTTAGAATACTTTGAAATCTGCATATTAGTTAGAATGAAATAAAAATAATAAAACCCGCAGGTTGATAAGCTTTCGATCTTAAAAAAACAAATAAAACGCGCATGTATGATTAGAACAACAAACTGCAGCAGATCTGAAATTATACCGTAAAAGAAATAAAAATACATTGAGTTTTGTCGACGAATGGGTGGATCCAGGGATCCGAATTCATATTCTCCATATCATGGATGTAGACAGAAATGAATCAAAAATATGTAGTCGGGTAGCGATTTCAACAGCACTTCGTTGTGTTTCGAAAATGCTTCGTTTGGGTCCTCCTTTTTCACATTGCATTGAGCTGGTTTTTATAGAAGATTCCGCTTCTGAAATATTAACGTCCAAACCCTAAGTCTACAGGCGCCATTGAGATTTGATCGTTGTCAGATGATTATGAGACATGGCTCGCACAGAGATTATCGTAGGAAAATCATATCAATAGTTATGAGGCATGGCCTCCGACCGGATTTGTTGTTGAGACTGTTCGTCTCATTATTGCAGTTGGTGACATCCGTCGCTTAGTTAAAATCTTCTTTAAATTGCTTTGACTGATTAAATGTCTTGAATGCTGACGTGTCGCCTTTGATTGGTCGAATTCGCCATTCTACAGACCCATGGGGTCTCTTTGAAAAGGGGCACATAGGGGTGCCACGTGGCGGTCATTCCTTGGCTATGGCGGCCACGTCAAAGTCCGCCTTTGACTGGAGAAGTGTTTGCTGCGGCGACGTCACAATATCGTGACACTTCGGCCGAGGTTCCCCTTTTGGGCCAAAGGTGTCGCGATATCGCGATGCACGATATCGCGACACCTTTTTCCGAGTCTCCCCTCTGGGCCAAAGGTGTCACGATATCACGACGCACGATATCGCGACACCTTTGGCCGAGGTTCCCCTCGGGGCCAAAGGTGTCACGATATCGCAACGCACGATATCGTGACACCTTTGGCCGAGGCTCCCCTCGGGGCCAAAGGTGTCGCGATATCACGATGCGTGATATCGCGACACCTTTGGTCGAGGTTCCCCTCGAGGCCAAAGGCGCACGATATCACGACACCTTTGGCCGAGGCTCCCCTCGGGGCAAAAGGTGTCGCGATATCACGACGCATGATATCGCGACACCTTTGGCCGAGGTTCCCCTCGGGGCCAAAGGTGTCGCGATATCGCGATGCGTGATATCGTGACACCTTTGGCCGAGGCTCCCCTCTGGGCCAAAGGTGTCGCGATATCACGACACCTTTGGCCGAGGTTCCCCTCGGGGCCAAAGGTGTCGCGATATCGCGACACCTTTGGCCGAGGTTCCCCTCGGGGCCAAAGGTGTCGCGATATCGCGACGCGCGATATCGCGACACCTTTGGTCGAGGCTCCCCTCTGGGCCAAAGGTGTCGTGATTTCACGACGTCTAAGGCCAAGGTTCCCCTTTTTGCAGGTTTGCCTTAAAGTTTTGTAGTTTGCTTAAGACTTGAAGTTTGAAGGTTGCAGTTTGCGACCAACTTTGCTCTACTCATTTTCCGACCTTCTAAACTGCTGTGTGAGTGGTCAAGACCACTGTTTGACCTCTGAGGGCTGCCCTGAAAGATGTGTATGTTAATGCGATCAATGTTTGTAGTCACTTAATCGGATTGGTGTTGTTTTGGTGTCTACAGGTGGGATGGAGGATGTCAAGTATATATTTGACCTTGGTGGGATCCACCTCGATCCCTCGTTTGGAGACTATAAAGCCTAAAAAAATTTCAAATGTGATTCTAAAGATACACTTTTTGGGATTAAGCCTAACATTATGCTCAATGAGATGATTGAAGATCCTCCTTATAACATCAGTGTGTTGATAATGCAAAGGAAACTTAGCTAGAAAATTATTGATGTAATCCTCAAGGATTTTATGCATGTAGTCATGGAATATGTAAGTCATGGTTTTTTGATAGGTTGCACCAAAATGTTTAAGGCCAAATGACATTACCTTATAGAATAATGTTCCCTAATGAGTGGTAAAGGTTATTTTCAATTGATCCTCGGGTTTGACCTAGATCTGATTATAGCCTAAAAAACCATCCATGAGGGACAACATATAATGACCTATGGTGGCATCAACTAGCGTGTTGATGCTAGGAAGGGTAAATTCATCCTTGGGAGTCACTTTGTTGAGATCTCTGAAGTCTGTACATATGCAAATCCTCCTATCTAGTTTTCTCATGGGTACCATGTTGGATACCCATGGGGGATAATCAATGGGTTGGATGAATTTTTCATCCCTTATTTTTTGTAATTCATCCTTAACCATCAAGGCAATTGTTGGATGCATCTTGCAAATTTTTTGCTTGATCGGTTTTATGTTTGGGTCTAGTGTGAGATTGTGCATAACTAGATTTGTGTCAAGACTCGACATGTCCATGTATGACCAAGAAAATATTTCTTTCTTCTTTTTCAATAGAGATGTAATAATGGCTCACTCTTCTAGGGATAAGCTTTATCCTAATTTCACATTTTTTGGAGCCTCAGGATCATCGCCAATACTAACATCATAGGTTTCTTCTATTGACATATGATATGCCTCCTCAAGTTGATGAGGTGTAGGGATCAAATGTATGTCATCAATCGGGTTTGGATAGTCAATCATATCTGGATCAACCTCAATTTGATAGACATATTTGGATGACCCTTGTGAGAAATTAAATGGTTGTAATATTTCCTCATAAGTGAAGAAATATTTTAGCGATGGGGATGATTATGAAGTGGAACAATCAAATCAATGGAGACCATGTGGATGTATGGATAATCTTCATTCGTGGATGTTAGGGATGCATTAATGATATGAGGCCTTGAATATTTTGGATGTGGCTTAGGTAGAAATGGGATAACCGGATCAATCCTATGAGGAGCCAGGATTATGAGGTCTTGTGGAGGTATAAGGTCCTCCCAAGTAGGCTAGTGTGGAATAATTTCCCTATGATATAGTGCATCTAGGTTTATAAGGTCAAATTCTATTCATTCATTATTCGCTCATCGAAGGTGGTGAGGACATAGATACGCAAGCTAGATCTCATCCTCATATTCCTTGAGTGTCTCGCTAATTGGGTCAAGAGGCTATCACATGTGTTAAGGATAGAGGTAAGTGACCTCTGTCGTATCCTCATATCCATCTGATGTCTCACTGATGAAATTAAAAGGTTGTTGATCATTTTTAGGATTGAGGTATGATAGTTTTATCTCCTCTTTGTACTCTTTTGATGTATCATTATGAGAGTCAATTATTTCAACAGAAACCATTGTCATAATAATATGATCTCTCAATAGATGAGGATATCTTGGATCAGCATACTCATTCTCATCAATATCCTCACCAAAGCTGAGGTCCAGGCATTGGAGAGAATCTGCTAGGAGCTCGTCTAGCATGCGTATGGAGTATCCTAGGCCAAATTTATCCATTGGTAACTGGTAATGTGGTAGGAAGGGTGTGCGAAGGCCTTTTTCATATAGGCCTAAACCATTACCATGAAAATGGCATTGATAGAAGTACCTCAAGGCAAACTCTAAATTGGACATATATCCTATGTTTCCTGAGAATGGTTAATCCTCATGATTTCTCACGAAAAATTGCTTTGTAGCATCGTCAAAGCCCCCATAAACAAAATTTGTTTGATTGGGGATAAATCCAAGGGTATGATAGTACCAATGGATAAATATGGGATGCAAGGACAACCCATGTCTTGAGCAGTCTTGATGAGTGGCATAAATGTAATATTATGCATCAAGCACTCACCGAGGCTAAGGTTGGCCAAGTGAATTGTGACTTGTGGTGAATGCAATGGAGAAGATGGATATGAAATAGGTGTGACATGAAGTAGTTAATCTATCATAATAGTTAATTTGTCCTACTCCATGGGAATTGGAATATCCACTATGGAGACAATAGGGATGAATGGTTGAGCTTCCTCACTTGGTGCTTCCAATTCCTTTTCACTCAATGGACCCGATGATGAAGAAGGGACATCAGATGAATCCAATGTTGAGGGTTGAGATGGCAATGATGATGATGTGAATGGATCAAGAGGTGAAGGTGAAGATTTTTATAAAGGCATTGGATTTTTGGTAGGGCCATTAGGCTAAATATCTAGGTGTGTGGAAGGTAAGACTATGTCTTTCGGATTACTAACCAGGCTGACATATTTAAATGGTTTAGAGTTCAAAGGAATTATGTGAACCTATCCCTCATGAATGTACTTAATGCACTGGTGCAGTATGGATGGAACGCATCTCATATCCCTGATCTAGGGTCACCTAAGCAATATATTATATTGCATCGCACCTTTATGATGTAAAATTTTGGAATTATCTTTAGTCCAACCTATATAGGAAGGACTATGGTGTTGAATGTGGAGAAAATAGAATCATTGAATGCTCTCAAAGTGAAGGTGGACACCACGATGTGTTTTGATGGATGATTGAGATTATTAATAGTGATTGTGGTAATGATATTTATTGAAGAGCACATGTCAATCAATACTTGGTTGTAAGGAATCTTGTTGATGCATGCAATGAAGTGCAATGGAGGATTAGGTTTATTGGTAGGTATAGGTATGATCTCGTGATCCTATAAGGTTATAACATGATCATTGGATATGTCCCACAAAATTGGTGAAAGCATTTGGATCTTGGAATTGTAGCTCAACAGATTTTAAAATCTCTATTAGAGCTTCATGATGTGTTGATGATTGTTGTATGAGCTTGTAAATGGATATTTTAGTAGATGTCATACGTAGGATTTGAGTAAGCCTACTTATAATTTTCACCACTGACTGAGGTGGTAGGCCTTGGACTAGGTTTTGGGCTAGCAAGATCTATGACATAGAGGGAGTGTTAATGAGAATTAAAAGTGGTGCAACTTGCTCATATATGTGATTTCTCATCACAATGTTAACCATTTTGATGAAACCCTAATCGTGTGGGGTCATATGGACTTCATTCACTTGCCTAATTTTATCATATTTGACCTCATGGATAGGCAAGGGATCCTTAAAAATACCCATCTATTGATTTTCAGGGATGAGAGGATTTTTTTTTAAAGTGAAAAATACCTTTTGGGGTTGCCTTGGTCTGAGAGACCATGACCAAGGGGTTCTACACCATTAAAGTCACCCGAGATTCATGCCCAGTCCTACTGCACCAACATTATTAATTATATTTTGGGTACCCAATTCAACTCTTTGGTAGGGTGGAGATTCAAACCTGGGATCTCCCTTGGAATATTACCCTCTCCTCTCTAACTCACAACACCTGGATGCAAGGGTGAGAGGATTATCAATTTGTAGCAAACCTAGATACCATGACCCTTTTATTGATGATATGCACAATATTGATCCTCTCTATACCCTTTAGGTTTTGGTTTATTAGGGTTTGGGTTACAAATCTCAGGTAAGGTAATGGTATTTGCCTTGCATAATCAATTGAAGAGGGTTGCCAAAGGTTCAAGCAATGGCATATAAGTGTGATGTGTATGGCATTGTTGATTATGCACCTAATTGCACTTATTTTGAGTATCGTATTGCATGGGATGGGGTTGCACCTAATAGTTAGGTTATTGTGGAACTGCTTATTTTTTAGGTTGAGGCTCGCTGAGGACAACCTAGTTGATCGAAGCTAGTATTTGTTGCATTTGGTTGCCTCTAGGGTTTTTATTCCACTCATTTTAGAGTTTGATATCCCCCTCTTGGACTTTGATGTCCTCTATAACTTTGGCTTACGCAAAAGCCTCTTTGAATGTTTGATATTGTTAAAACTGTAGGAGAAGTGAGATTTTTTAAAAACAACTTCTCATAAATATTCGAGTTAATTAAGATTTAGGTAAAGTGGAGGGTATTTTGGAAATTACCTTTCTCCATATATTATCATAGTCGATGATTGACTCGTCATCGAATTATCTCAGGTTGGACAAGTCAGTCAAATTAGCCTTCTTCTTAATATTGAACATAAAGCATTCTACGAAAGTGTTTGTCAACTGCTCAAAGTTGTAGATGCTATGCCTAGGTAATTGGTTGTACCACTCTAAAATTGGGCCTAAGAGTTTAATCAAGAAGGTACTTAATAGCAAGGCATCATCCTCTTGTATTTGGAAATAGAGGTTCATAAATCTAGTTACATGCTCTTATGAATCCTTGTCTCCCTTAAATATATCTAGTTTTGGTATTTCAAAATGCTTGGGATAGGGAGGGCACTGAACTGATGGGTGGAGGGGATGATTGTAGATCTAATGTAGTGTAGGTGTTTTATATCCTACCCCTTCCTTCTCTAGTGATTTGATACACTCCATAAGGACCTTATAATCCTAAGATGATATTATATCTTTTTCTTGGATTGGTCTTCATAAAGGAAGAGGTGGGAGATTCCTTGTTAGACTGAGGTGGTTTAATGTAATTATCAACCACATCTTCATAGAGTAACTCAGGATACCTTTGGTCCTGATAGTTGGGTTTCAACTCTTAATAGGTCTCATAGTCTACTTGGTGATCTAGCAGTTATCATTTTTGTGATCTATGATGATGGGTGTACGCATGAGGAGAGAAATTTTCTATTGGTCAAGGAGGTAATTTATGACATTAAAAAATACACCTTTGATTGGTTTTTTGCCTATAAGTACTAGGTGTAGGGACTTCATCATAAGCTACCCTATGCAATTGCTCCTCACACAATCTTTGCTCATGCAATTTTTCCTCACGCAATATTTTTTCATGCAACCTTTGATGGTGCATTCTTTTTTGCTCTACATGTTCCTATTATAGGCATTCTCACTTCTGTTCTAGGCACTATCGCTCCTTTTCTAGGCACTTTCACTCTTTTTCTAGGTGCTCTTGATCTCTTTACAACCTATCCAACCATAGTTGGTGTGATTGCCTTCATTGACTCATGTTTGGCCTAGGTATTTGATCTCTCTAATAGAAAGTGTGAGGTCATCGAGCTGTTATGTTAACACGAGGGGATTTGGATTATTTTGTAGGTGCAAAAAAAGTAGAAACTCATTTCCATCGATCAAGGGAGACCACATTAACTTGATGTTCAAATATAGGCATGGCATCCTCATGCTAATATGGAGAAGGGGTGTGATGTATTCATGTAGAACACTCTCCACGCATGGGAATGGGATGAACGAGGTCTTCATATTCCTCATCCTCAAAATGAGTGTGGATAGAAGAGGCCACTCTATTAGTTTTATGTGGACCATACTTATCTAAGTGATCAAAATTTTGACTTACCCAAGGTCGATCAAGTGGGGTAGCTCACCCATATATGCTAGGTAAAGGCATGTAATCTAGTCATGCTTATATGGGTGTGTGGATAAAGTTGGGATGTGGATTCATGCTACTTCCCTAGTAGTCTCCTCAATGGGTGTATCATGTCTAGCTATAGCACAGGATTGGCATTGGATAACAAGATAATCTACTTGATCATGTGGAGAACCTATAGGTGTTTTCTAGGCAAGGATACCTTGATGGTCAGATCCTCTATATAAGGAGTTAGGCTCATGATGACTATTAGGATGTTGTGGGGGAATGAGGAGGTCCTCAAGACTGTATTGAATATGCTTAGGATCTCCTTGTAAACTTTCTACCTCATCAACTCATGGCTAAACTCAGTTGCACGTAGTTACCATGTTTTTTTATTATGCAAAATAGAAACAAACAAATTATATAAGGTTCTTATCTCTTTTAAGTTTTTCTTTGTGATTTCCTACACTATCTTGTGTGTTTTGATGTGTTTTTGCTTTTTTTTATTCTTATTTTTTGTTTTGTTTTATTAAAGATATCGACTCAATTTAGGATTTTCACTTGTATGCTATCACACACTGACTTGGTGATGAAGTCCAAGCTGTGAAACCTACTAGGATTTTGTGATAAAATCCAAACTCGATGAGGGAGCCCAAGTACTACAAAAACTCACCTTATGATGGTTCTTGGACTGGTCTTTGTCAAAAATGGGGTACAAAGTAGCAACATGCAAGCCAACAAGGTGGAGATGAAACCCATCATCATCGGTCTTGATCAACGGTTGGTGATGAAACCCAACTTATTGATATTTAAGATAGTGTGTGGTGTGTGGGGGTTCATTTTATTTTATGTATAATGCAAATGCAAGCGTAGAGCATTCAATATATTTTTACTAATGCATAAAAATGATGTTTGCTTTTTATATTTCTAAGTAATCAATTTCAGAAGCCTACAAATACAGAACTCTAAAATGATATTATCATTTGAATAGGCAGCAAGCACATAGACCACACAATAAGTAGATAGAGATCATCTCTATGAAATATGGTCTTCAACAAAAGCCATTTGACACAAGTATGGTAAAAAATAGGGAGCCATCTAGGATAGGGGTGGCCAGAAACAAAGGTCGTTTAACCTAAGGATAGTCACAAACACACTATTATAAATTGAAAATTCTTTTGTATTTTTCCTACTGAAGCACAAATATTCTTGAATTTATCTATTGAAAGTGGGAAAATAGGGTTAGAAAAACTTACAGGTGAAGCCTACATCTGATGAAGGTGTTGTTTCTAATTTTTTTGAATTCTTCTTTGGGGTTGTCTCTATGTAGTATGACTATGACTATGGATCATATTAGGGTGATATAATTGCACTTGCTAACCATATAATTCAAGTATGGTGGTACCTAAAATTCAAAAATGCCAAGAAAATAGGTAATTAGCAATGATATTGTGAAATATGGAAAGAGTCCACATCGTGATCACCACTATAGATAGCTAAAAATACCATACATCCATACAAAGAAATGCAATATTGAAATGTAGTAAATCAAATGTAACCATACACATGAATAACAAAATAAATAAATGATCAAGGTGCCCTTTTATTGATAGTATCATGTTATTCTATAACAAGGTTACAAATAATATCCCCTCAGAAGGATCACTACCAATATCTGATATAATTGATTACATATAAAACCATTTGTATGTACTACACAAGATCTTTTTGGCATCCCACAAAATGATCAAAATTATTATGATAGGTTTCTTGAGACTTTCATTATGTGTGATGAATATGTGAGAGTCTTTATGTCATTTGCTCCATTGAAAAGACCTGTAAATCTGCACACAATAAATCTACAAAGAATTAGTAGCATATGAAGAGCCTTTCATGATAAGACCCATGATCATGATAAAGAAATGATAAAGAAAAGCTGAAATATAGTAAAAATATGCATAAAATTGAAATCTAACTATGCTATATAGTAATTAAAATGCTATTAAATCTACTACAAACAAGAAAACAAGAAAAGTAGATCTTGTCGAGAGGCCATCCTTGTGCAAAGTGGTATGGCCTATTGGCCATCCTTGAGCAATATGGTGGAACCTATGGGTCATTTCAAGGTGATATGGCTACTAAAATATGAGTGAATTCTTTATAACCGATGCGAGGTGACACTGGGGTTGATATAGGTAATTGATGTTCAAGGGTATGCTCATGAATAATGACTTAATTATGGGAATTGTCACTAAAACAAGGTTGTTGGATGGCACAAAGGATGTGAATGTGATCTTCAAACTCCAAGGGAATCCATTGACATGCTTTCCATGGAGAAAGGATGCAAATGAGGCTTTGAAGCTCTATGGTGAAAATCCAACAACACTTCATTACTTAGAATATTATGGACTCCTTGATCTTTGATCCGATAGCACTTCATCATGTAAAAAAATTATATCATCAATGAAGGCTATGTGCCCTTATATAGACTTCCCAATGGGACTCTAAGGCTTCATTGAGAAGCCAAGAAGTAGTTAGAAACTAAGAAACATAATCACTTCTTGATAACCATTGTATCATTGCTTACAGCTAGCACTTATAACTGCTCGAATTGTTGCTTGGTTCTTGGCTTTTTACTGTTACAAGCATGGTCATCCTAGGGTATGGCGAGCATGATTGCTCACCATATCAAGGTAGGATGATCTCTAGAGACCATATCTAGGTAGGATGATCTAGGCTACAAAAGGTAATTTCTCCCTATTTGAGTGGTGAGAACCACTGTTTAAGCCCTAAAGCTACCCTTGTGGGGTCATATGGCCTAAAAGGGTGTCCATATAGGTAGTCTTCTCAAATCCATCAAAGGACAAGTTATCATAGATTAGCTTGCAAAAGCTCCACTCCCTAATGACAAACCTATCCTCATCAACCTCCCAGTAATTCTATCTTTCATGGCCTAGAACAAAAAGGATTTTTTGACATAGAGGATAAATCAAACCCAACACTATTCTTCAATGGTGCAAAATGCGAACAAGGGGAGGGTTTTGGATGTGTATTTTTCAAACCGCACAAGAATCTAATATCATTCTCCTTTAAACTAGATTTCCCTTGCACAAACAACAACATTGAGTATGAAGACCTCATCTTATATCTTGAGACCTATAGCGACCTTGAGGAAGTGGTGTGTCATTGCAACTAACTACTCTACTTGCTATTTAATTGAATCCTTTATGTTGAACATGCAATAAATGAAATGCATGAAGAAGATATAACCATAATGCAAAGAAATAAAGGAATGAATGCTTATTTTATTGATATTTCCAAGATTTGGTTACATATGAATCCCTATAAGGGATACCCTTTGTTTGATACATGATTTTACACACAAAGAGGGAAGCAGGTGTATAAAATATACCCTCACACAGGGGGCATGCTTTATCAGGCTTCCTGATGATGCACATGGAAATGTATGAGGGCTTATAGATGCCTCCTTCTCTAGGTCTAATTGTTAGAGGGATCCTCTTGCTCTTGTATGTTATGGATTTTCCTAATGAACCTATAGCCCTAAAATAAATGAAACAACAACACACACTTAGATGTATGATATTGCCTCCCCGAATGAAGCTGTTAGCAATGAATAAGCTTAATGGAAATACAATGAAACTAGTGCTATGCAACAAAGTAAATGAAGTAAATCTATGCTAATGTTATGAAGACATGAAGAAAGCATAATAAAATAAACTAATGTCTAAACCCTAAGTTAGGCCTACAGGCAACTATCCAATACATCGATCGCTAAAGTGGAACTTGCCTTCTTTGCTCCAAGGCTATGGATCAAAGCTTGTATATGATGTTGAAATGATGGTTTATTTTCTTGAGGTGTTGAATATATTGTATGTGTTAAATTCCTTGATCGACTAGCACTTCGTCACTCCTCAAATATGCTCTAATATACTCTCCAATCCGATAGGGCTTCACTATAAAAGTGATCCTCAAGAAAAGCTCTCCTCAATGACCTGTTATGTTCAATTCGTGATCCCTTGGTGCCCTTAGGCTTGCACATTTTAAAGTGTGTGAAACTCTAGGTCTATGTTTGAAATACTAGGACTGAATCCTTCATGTGTACTGGGTGTTAGCATGAGAAGCTTTTGTTTTTCTATGTTTAACTGAAGTCTAAATTTGGACTTAAGTCTCCCATGTGAACTGGTCATGAAAGGGGAATGCAAAGTTGTCCTTGCTCACCTTTATTGCATGCAAACTGCCACTTCCGCCCATGAATGGGTCTATTTGTCGGTAATTTTATTTTATGGCTTAGTCGTTATCATCCATAGTGACTAAGGTTTAGCTGCTATCATCTGCAGTAGCTGAGGTTTGGCTACCTTGAGCTTGAGCGGCCAGGATCTAGCCACCCTGGTTTACAGTGGCTAGGCTTGGATGGGCTGAGACTGCCCTAGATGAGTGGTAAGAACCACTTTTGATACTTGGAAAGTCTATAGTTTAGTCACATGGCATAGTAATGTGCCCATGTTAGTAGTTATCCTAAACATGACATGTTTTAGGTGTCTACAGATACCCCTTTTTACTATTCACTATGTGGAAAATACAACACTGAGCAAAAATATAGACTGATATCTTTGTAAGGTGTATGATGATCATTAGTCTGATCAACATTGGATGCCCTAATAACGCAAATATGGCATGCATCCTTGAATCATTACTTCAATGTTTGGAAGGCTTAACTTAGCATAGGGCTAGTTCATTTTCAATCGCACTCATTCCTTAGACATAATCGGGTAGCTTATGTTGCTATAATCAAATCCGACCGGTAGGAGAGCTACGAACTAATAATGTCATAGTTTACTTATGACCCCAGCAAACAAGGGAAACTTTGTAGTTGTTTTTGCAATGATTCATAGGATGAACGCAATTTTGATATGATTGAGTGATATTTTGTTGATTTTTATTATATTGATTTGAATATTTGAACTACCCCCTCACACAATGAATTGGTAAGGGAAGGGCAATGAATGAAGCAACAAATTGCTTGACCAATCTTGACTAGTTTGGCTCCTTTCTAGTATTTTTCTTTTAATGGGAAAACCCCCATCCAAGTGTGATCTCAATTGTTTATGATAACCATTCATCCCTATCCCAAGGTAGGGTCTAGCTTATCAATAGCCTTCTTAGCGAGTTAGGAGGAGTGACTCTATTTATGCTTGTATTGCATCACTTGGCTCAGTGTTTTTGTGTCATGGAGGAATTAGGATGATTCTTTCATACCCGTGGAGCAGTCGGACCATATTGGTCTTCTTTGGGATTTTAAGAAGGCACATCATAATTCCAAAAATAATTTTTTGTCCCAAGTAGCCTTATGGTAACTTACTCATCTCACCGTATTGCATGGAGTGCAAATCGTTGCAACCGTTGAGTTGATAGAGCAAGTAACTTGATACGAGGCTTACTTGAGATTAGTATTTATGTGATTTTTTTGTTATTTTGAACATTATGATGACCATGAGTCATCAAAATGTGTTTATTTAATATTTTTACTGCTTCTCATGGAGGGAATTCCTCCTGTTCTTGCTTAGGCTTCAGGCCACTGTTAGGTCCAGTGATCCCCAAATGTTAGCTCGTGGTCACTCTCATAAAAAGTAACCAAGGCATAAGGCCAGTGGGTTGCTAATGATAGCAGTGGCCAAGGCATAATTTGAAAATATAAAAAGTAACCTAGGTTTTTGACTTTTCACTTTTTTCCAGCTGGCGATTCATTTCTCAGAGCTCTGTAGTGAAAGTGACTTTTGCAACTTGGAGTGCTATTGCATTTTGGAGGATCATGGTTGTGCAGGGTGAGACATCAATGAGCAGAGGAGCCAAAGCTTCTCAGGTAATATTTGAAACCTTTATGCTCACTTTTCAGTAAAATGAACCACATTTAAGTAATTGACAAATGAACCTCATTAAGCTTGTTTGCAATGAACCAAATCCATAGTGACGTTTAGTGTAGGATTTGTTTTGGTGGGCTTACCCCCATTTTGTTATTTTGTTAATTTTTTTGGTATTTTTGGCCTAGGGCAGATGTGTCTTCCGCATTGCTTGTTGGTCGCTGCTACTCAAAGCAGCTATCTTGGCCTGCATCTTGGCCACTGTCGATGGTAGCGACCGATTTGAATCTCAATGGTCAAACATCTGATAGTTGGTGGCTTGGTCGCTCCCAGCTTTAGTAGCTAATTTTTGGCTGCTATGGGCGACAGTGGCTGAAAAACACTTAGGCAATTTTTTTATGTTTTTTTAATTTTGAAGAGATTTATTGATTTTTTTTTATTTTGAATTGTGTTGCATGGTTAGGTGCATTTATTGCTCTTTTCTCCTAGAATTTAGAATAGCCTATCATTATTTGCACCATTTTTCATGCTTTATTATGATTTATGCCTTAGGTGCATTGTAGTTATGCTTTGTTTTCTTTTTTGCTCTTAGATTCTCATTGCTTGGGCTCAGGACCCGAAGCTCATAAATGACCTACCCCTTTTGAGTGCTATGGACTGGGCCTAGCTCAAGGCCCGTGGGCTATATTTTGTCACTAGGTTGCCCAATATTATGTCAGATCAGGCTTACCTCATGGCCCTGGTACACCGATGGGATTTGCAGACTAATACCTTCCACCTTCCTATCAGTGAGATGACTATAACGTTGGAGGATGTGTATAGGATCTTTCAGATCCCCTTTGATGGAGTGGCCATTGTTTCTTTAGCCACTAATGATCATGATGTGTCTTTGTTCGGGTGTTCAGAAAGCATGTTGCATATGCCTTCAAGGACACCAAATCTAGCAGTGTTTCTATTATACATTGGTGTCGAGAGATCTTCTCCATGAGGTATGTAGTGTTGTTGATGGTTGTCAGCAATGTTCTTATTCTAGATTGCTCAGGCCCAATTTTCTTGTGGAACCTCCTTGTGATGGTCTAGGATCTAATGGATAGCAAGAAGCCCATAATTTATGCATGGGGGAGGTCCCTGTTGGCCCAATGCTATGACGATTTGTATCATATTCTTCGATTGGGTCGCGTTGGCATCACTTGCAACTTGCTCTTACAAGTTTAGGTATGGGAGAACATCAAGGTAGATTGTCCTAGAGGACTTCCTATTGAGATCACAGCCATCAAGGAGCATATGCAGTGCTATACTGCTAGATGGGCTCGAGGATACAAGGAGTGCAAGATTCATCCTCATGTGGGGGAGCTCTCTCACTACACTACTACTTTTACTGGGCAAAAGGTCGATGATATCATGTGGCATATGTATCATGAGTGCTCGACTTGGGATGATCTAACTAGTTTCATAGCTAGGATGTGATGTGAGCGATGGCTCATTGGTTGCAAGGTTGGCATAAAAGAGTATTTCTTCTACTCTCGGGTTCTTTGTCAGTACGGGTTGTAGTAGGATGTGCCAATTGTTCTATTTTTATATCGATGTCTCACAATAGAGGGAGACCTTCCTCCTCCATAGATCACAGAGATTTTTGACAAGGAGGATTTCCTAGAAGCTGACCCAGAAGTCACTAGAGGAGTCACAGGTGCATTTGTGCAGTAGTGGGGGAATCTGATGTGGCATGGTGATGGTAGCTTAGGCCATAAGGATGATGGTGGGGATGATGGTGCAAATATTACAGGGTGTAGAGTCTAAGCCAGGACTGAGGTATGGGGCCATCTAGTAGATCAGGTGGTAGTAGAGGAGCAGGAGGCTCCTAAGGAGGATCTGGATCCCGAGGAGAGAGATTCTCCTCTGAGAGCATAGTTACATGAGTTTGAGGCTAAGCTTCAGTTGATCAAGATCCAAGTACAACAGTGAGATGCTACCATAGCTGAGCAAGATGTTATTATAGATCATATCATGCTATAGATCCAAGCTTTGTAGGCTACTATCAGGGGCGATATTGCTAGGATGTAGTTTTTTGTTCCTCCTTCTACACCACATAGTGATACTGGGACAAATCTTGGGGCAGACACAGGGGCAAATATTCTACACTTATAGTAATTTCTATATGAGTACGAGGGGTAGATCTATGGGTATGTCTCCCACATAGCTTCTCTCCAGATGTAGCTTAGGAGGTATGGAGTAGTCCCTAGGGAGGCACCAGGTGTAGGTGGTTTGCAATTCAACAGGCGCTCCACATCAAGTCAGTCCTCTGTCCATCCTAGCCATAGGCCTCAGACTCGCACAAAGAGACCAGCCGAGTCACATCACTCTACTCATGATACAGCCATAGGGGGAGGTGATGTTGGGGGTACAAGCCCCATGTTAAATTGATGATGCACTTGGATTCTATTTTTCATATCTTCTTGACCTAAATGACTGTAGCCTATGGGTAATTTTATTCACCCATGCTTTTTACATACACATTTATATGATATATTTGCATTATGACTTATTATGTGTATCATTTATTTCTTATGTTTTTGTTTTATTTTGTTTTATTATGTGATGTGATGATGGCATTATGATGAGTTGATGTATGTAATAGATGATAGATGATATTTATGATGATGTGGATTTTTTAGATGAATGTTTATGTAGATGTGATATGATCCAAATTGTGCCATGATATGATGTATCATGTGTTGATTTGATGATGGTTTTATGATTGTATGCATAGATGTATTATGATGTGATCGTAGATGCGAATGGATGAGTTATGAACTATGTATTTATGGATGTGATATTTATTGTTAAATGCATGTTTAATTTTGATTTTAATGTGTGCATCTAACTTACGCTATGATATGGTGAATGCAATATGTAATGTGTTATGTACATGGTGTTTAATCTAATGTGATCGAACTTGCATGTTTTAATCACTTAAAACATATGAAATTTATATGATATGATTTTGACAATCTAATGGGTCATACCATAGAAAGTGTAACAACCATGAATGTTTAATAATCATTCTAATCATAATAATTAATTATTTAAACCATTCATATGTGCAATGTAACGGTGTGGAATGTATGTATATTTTTTGGATAAGCTTCTATAATTTAAGAGATATAAAATAATTATTGATTGTCTACATATCATTTCTGACATATATATGGTATCTAATATATTTTATTAATACCTCCTAATTTATAGAAGCTTATAGATAAAGTTGATGATGTGGTTTGATGATATGATTTGTTGCTATGTGGGAATTTTTGAGGTTCTTTCTGAGACTTCAAACACTCTAGTTACCCTATCAACAGCTATGTATTGACCATAAAAGACTTTTAAAAAGCAAGGCTTTCACCATGTTCCCAGATATTCATTATATCTATGTGTGCAAATGAATATATATTTTGAGATAGAACCTGAGCATTTTCTCTGATTTCAGGTAGGATTATTTTAGCCCATTGCTAAGATCAGGGATTTTCAAGTGTTCATCTCATCCTTATGTTGTACTTAGTTGGACTATACCACTAGGCAGTATCGGGTTACCTAAGCTAGCTCGTCCACATGCAAACATTGGTCTATACCAATGCCACAAGCAATTGTGATAGACATATCATCATGCGTAAGGATTTCTCCTTCCAGTTTTGTGCAATGTTGAGAATTCCAAGGATTCAAGCTCCATTCCCTTTTTTTTCTTCATTTCATTCGGGATACTTGCTCATGCGTAGTGATGATAATCACTGTTTATTTTGATTGATTTTTTCCTTGAGCAAGGGACCTCTGTAGTGATGATAATCACTACTTAATTTTTTTTTGAACTATGACTTTAAAAATTGGAATTTTGAATTTGTGTTTTATTTCAGGATTTTTGCTTATGTTAATGAAAGCAAGGGATTTAATTGTGTAGGACAAAGCTTGTCCTTTTGACAATTATTAGCACCTTTAAACCGATCGCACAGGGGGATATGCAAAAAAAAATCTTTTCACTTATGGTAACCTAGACCACTTTTGTAGCTTTCATATTTCCCTTGTACTAGCTAGGATTTTAGTGTTTCAATTAGTGATGGGATCCTGAATATCCAAGGTATTATCATAACTAGACCTTGTCCTCTACTAATCAAGGTGGCTTTATACAAAAGTTGATAAGACCTCTAGATATGGTTGAATGACTAGGAAACCTTAGTATATTCCTTATAGCAACATGAAAACGCAGTTACACCTATGGCTGCATGGATGAATATGAATTTGAATATTGTGATTGTGATACAAACTGTGGCATCATTTTTAAGAATGTTATCACAACATATGGGGATGCAATGGATACGTATGTTATAATGAAATGCAGCTAAGTGGATGCAGGTGTAAGATGCAAATGTTTTTTTGTATATTTATTTTTGCATTGTTTTTTGTATCTTTGATTTTTGAGCAAAGGGCTTTAATATGCCTTTGGAGCTTTTTGATTGATTTGATTTTTGACCAAAGGGCTTTAAGATGCCTTTGGATCTTTTTGAGATGTGATTTGACCAAAGGGCTTTAAGATGCCTTTGGAGATTTTTGATGGATTTGATTTGACCAAAGGGCTTTAAGATGCCTTTGGAGCTTTTTGATGGATTTGATTTGACCAAAGAGCTTTAAGATGCCTTTGGAGCTTTTTGAGATGTGATTCGACCAAAGGGTGTTAATATGCCTTTAGATATTTTGTGATTTGATTTGACCAAAGGGTTTTAAGATATCGTAGGAGCTTTTTGTGATGGCGGTGACCATGTTTTTTATTTTTATGATATATTTGAATGTTTTTATTTTCATGATATATTTGAATGTTTTTTATTTTTTTATATATATTTGAATGTTTTTAATTTTTTATGAATGAAACGCCTTCAAATTAATTATATTGAGAGGTTCAGGCTCTTCAACACCATCCAAATATGTGAGGCGATATGCTCTAAGCCCAACCCTTTCTAAAATCATGTAGGGATCTATCCAATTTTTCGTAAATTTGTCTCACAAATGCGATGGCAGATTTGAGTTCTATTGGTTCTCTTTGAGCACAAGATCCCAAAATTTGAATTCCCTCAAATGGACTTTACTATTGTATGCTTGTGTAAGGCAATTCTGATAAACACGAAGATGCTCTACGGCATTGACTTGGAGTTCATCAAGAAATTTTAATTGATCAAGGCGGCCTTATCATGCAGTGTCATCATCTATGAAGTCCTTCAATGCTACATGCAAGGTGGGAATCTCCAAATCTAGGGGCATGATGGCCTCAGTGTTGTACATAAGTGAAAACATTGTTTCCCCAGTGGGCATCCACACACTTGTCCTATATATCCATAATGCAAGAGGTAACTGCAAATACCAATCCTTATGATTATCTCTCACCATCTTCCTCAAGATGGATACGATTGTTTTGTTTGAGGCTTCTGCTTGCCCATTTGCTTACGGATAATAGGGTGTTGAAATACTATGATGAATATGGTACTTGTTCATTAAATCTCACACATTTTTTATCTTGAAATATGGCCCATTATCCGATATTATCTTTTATGGGACCCCAAAATGACTTATGATATTATGGAGTGTGAACTCCATAATCCTTGGTCCAATAGTCAATTTCAAGGGGATCACTTCAACCCATTTAGTAAAATACTTAGTGGTCATTATGATGAACTTGTATCAGCCTCAATATGGGGAGAGATCTTTCCAATCAAGTCTAGTCCCCACTGCAAGAAGGGCCATGCTGCCTGGATGGATTCCAAGGCTTGTGATGGTAGGTGGGTGAGGTTTGCATGATACTGGCACTTGACACAATTTTTTACATACTCACAATAGTATTTTTTCATAGTGGGCCAATAGTAACCCATTCTCAAGATGCACTTAATGATGGCCATGCCACTAAAGTGACCACCACACGTACCATCGTGAGCTTGCAAAATTGCCCAGGATGCTTCCTGTAGCTCAAGACAATGAAGGAGCATTCCATCATAACCTCATATATAAAGGATGTCTCCTAGAAAAATGTATCTTATCACCTTTTGTTTAAAGGCTCATCTCTTATTATGTGACAGGCCTTATGATATTATTCCAAACTTTAGGAAATCTCGCAATTGGGAAAGCCAATCCTGATAAGCCATAGCTTCTATGGATAACATAGCATGTTCCTCTTATGATCCAAAATCTGAGAACACATATTGAGAGGCAACCCTTTGCTGAATGGTTGTACCACACTTCATAGGACCTTGAGAGATCAAAGATTCCCAAGGTGTTGTTTGCAAGAAAGTTCTAACTTTGAAGGACCAATACTGAGTTGGTTCAGTTTGGATCATGTTCACTAACTCTTGATTATCAATAGCCTCACGTTGTAATGCTGAATATGCAAGCACTTTTACATGAACGGTTATGAAATTAGTAGACAGATTCTAAGGGATTAAAGATCCCAAATATTCCATGGTGTCTGCAAATCTATTTGATGTACAAGGAATTACCTTGATTTCATACCATTCTAGTTGGGCTAGGTAAGTGTCAGGAAGCTCCTTGTATGATTTTAGGAGTGGGCACCTGCATTGGAACAATCCTTTGTGTAGCACCCTAAAATTGGCATGGTTAAAAACTTTAGTAAAAGATAAAAGATAAAAATTTGAATTTTAACCCCAAAATCGCTCCAAAACCGCCTGCTACCCGTTTCCTCATTTTTTGCACCATTTTTAGGATTTGTTTTGACCATTGGACGATATCATCACAGATTAGATGAGATCATCCTAGATCTGATGAAATCGTCATGGACAGAATGTCCAGACGATTTTGTCCCAAAACTAAATTTTCATAATTAGCTTATGTTTCAACAACCTCTCCAACTTGGGCAGAAGCGCGTCTGCACAGTTGGAGATTGCCCTGTTGGAGATCTCCCAGATTGGGATGATCCCCAACCTCTTAAACCTCTTCCTAAGCCTATATAAACTAGGATTTTCTAGTTTACCCCCCTGACTCTACATGACTCCCTTGATTCTAATTTCCTTGAACCCCTTAGCTGACAGATTTAACTCCTTATTCCCTCGCACTACTGTCTGTGTTCTATATTTTGCATTTTCTTGCAAGAATTCTACTGTTTTGCAGTCGAAGATATCTTGGATCGACGCAAACGATCTCGGACGATTACGGACGTTCTCGTATGATTGGAGGTGATACTGACCATAGTCCATATTGGGGGAAATCCGAGTCCAGAGTTTGCATTCCCTTGGCTTTCTTTGCATTTTTCATATTGTATTTCTACATTGTCTTGAATTATTATGTTTTTTTGCATCTTAGAGTTCACCTCATTTAGCATAATCGCATAGTAAGATTAAAAGCAATCATTAAATCTACTGCAGTTCCTTATTTGTTATCGAAATCCATTATTTAGGCATGTTTGCTGTTATTTCTACCATTGTCCTTTGCTTTTGCACTTGCATATTTGGTATTTCGTATCTATTTTTGTGATTGTAGGTTTCTGATGAATTCGTCTAATGAATTCGTCAGATATCAGACGATCCTGTCTAATCTCAGATGATTACGTACGAACTGAGGTGATCTAGACTACTACAAAACTCATAATCTTCATCAAACATCCAAAATCAGGTATGACACATTCCAATTAGAATATTCTCTATTATTAGCACTCATTATTGTTTTCTGCATCCATTTAAATTATCATTGGTAGATAGAATAGTTTAGATTCATCTTGGCCAAACCTAGGAGTTGAATGATTGAGTATAAAAATGAACACATCAAACCCACTATCAACCTAGGCATGGAAACTGCCACTCAAAAGTTTCTTGGTGAACCCACCATCCGTCGAAAATTCACCCTTATACTCCTCCCCCAAGAGGTGGGACCTTCAAAGGGCCTCTCAGTCCGAGGTATTGTTCCATCCTTCTCGCATCCCCCTTCCGGGCGTGGATCCTATAGCCTGAGGGTAAGGATGCAAAAAAATTGGAGCGATACATTTTGGTGAACCCGACGTGAATAACATAGGCATATTTTTTATTCAAAAATATAAAAAAACAAAAATATATATATGTATGTATACAAGAAAAATAAAAATAAAAATCATCATTTCAAGTTTGTATGTTTTAGATTCAATTCTAAATAATAGATACTAAATATTAATTTTAGAAGTACTAAAGAAACCATGAGTTTTTACTCAAATCAATATGAGCCCATTAGTAATGTTGGAAGAATTCAACCAAATACATTTTTTGATTATGACCAACCTCAGCCCTATTCAACATCACCTCCATCACACTCTTCTCATTTTTCATCCTTAACCCAACAGGATAATCCCTTTTCCAATCCTCTTCATAACGATATTATCTATTCTCCCATATATCCATATTATGTCTATCAATCCACATATAATCCTCCTCCATCCTTTCAATATTCTTCTTTCAATATAACACATCCATTTCAACAAGAAAATACTTATTCTTCCAATCCTACCATGCACTCACATCATACTTCACAATATTCCTATCATCATTCTACCCATAATAAAGAAAATAAAGGTAAAAAACCTTTAGGTCCTTTTATGACTGAACTCCTAAGGCACATATCAAAAACCTCTCGAAAACCTTCATCACGTACATGTACAAAACTCAATCAACCAATGGATATAATTCTCAAGCATTTACTTGATACAAATAATATTGAACTCCCTTCCATAAGACAACTTGATACCACATCATATTGGTTTAAACCTGAGCTACATTGTGAATATCATAGAGTAGATGGACATATGACACAAAATTGTAAAGATTTAAGATGTGCAATTCAAGATTTGATTGATGAGGGTATTTTTAATATAAAGGAATTACAATCTACAACTGATTATAAATCTCCAGTAAACAATCAAACTCCTACACAACAAATACCAATAATCAATCAAGACATGGGGATCTCCCAAGAACCCCTATTCAATTATCAACAATAAGAAACCAATCAAATATTGCATGTTAATGTGTCCCATCATGATGATATTACTAATATTGTAATAGAAACTACAAATGAGCAACCTCAAGTTCAATCAATTCAATCTGATATTCAAGATATGGATTCCTCATTTGACCAACCTTCAAAACTATCTTTGGCTCTAGATAATGATCCAAAATGGAATGTAAGCATAGAAAGCTCATCTTTAGAATCAAAATCTCAATCTGAAATCCACTTTGATAATCAACAACAAGTGATTAATCCTCAAGCAAAGATATCCCTTTTAGAAGTATTACAAAGTTCTCACAAGGAAATTTTGTTCAAGATACCTAGCCAACAATTTATTCCTCATCATATTTTCTCTAAGAACATAATCAATGGTGTAAACCCTCTTGAGGTTAACCATATTTCATTCTATGATGAGGAGATTCCTTCCTCTACTCCACAAGAAGACTACTATATTTACATTATAGGATCTAGTAAAGAAACACCTATTAAAACTATCATGGTAGATAATGGCTCCTCTCTTAATTTATGCACTTATCAATTATTCCAAAAACTCAAATTAAAAGAAGATCTTAATGAATCTAATATTATTGTGAAATATTTTAACAATGAAATTCAAGAAGCTCAAGGTACTATAATTTTTCCCCTTAATATTGGATCCAAGATCCTGGATACTTTGTTTTATGTAGCAGATTGCCCTTCACCTTACAACCTACTTCTTCAAAGTCCTTGGATTCATACGATGAGGGTTGTCCCTTCCACTCTTCACCAATGTTTGAAATTTGAACTTGCAAATAAAATTGTTACCATACATAATGACCCGACACCATTTGAAGAATATTTAACGGTTGAAACATCAAGTTCTATACATTCTCCATTGTCACAATTAACTTCTATCCATCACTTTTCTTCATCCATATATGATCATCCTTGTTTACCAAATAACACCCATGCATATCTTTCACATATGCTCCCTCCATATTATCAAGACTTGGAAGATAGTGATAAGAATGAAGAACCTTCTTATCTTTCTGACATTTTATTTTGTAACATGATCAATTTTCCACATATAAAGTTAAATCTTTTGCTACATTATTCTACATTATAACAAAGCTTTTGTTATCACTACCTTTTATTCATCACTTTTTGTTCTTACCTTCACCACAACCAAATTATCCTTCAAAACCTCCTTTGATTTTGAAGCAACCTTAGACATGCTATACTCAAATAACATTGTATAGTGTATATAGATCATCTTGTATATACCATCAATTTCATAAATTAAAACAAAAATATAAAAAAATATAAAAACATCAAAATCATCAAAATCTTCAAAAACATCTTTTATTTTGTACCTATCAATTCTTGGAGTTTGCAATTATATTTTCAATTATTTTAGATAAATGAGCATTTATTTGGAATCCCACACTTTCACACTCACATGAATAAATATCTTGATTTTATTTTGTATGATTATTAATCTCTCTTATATCAAAGTCCACATTGGCATTAAATAACATTTTGAGCATAGAGAACTAATCTTGTTATTTACTTGAACCAAGTATATCTTTTCACATTAAAATGATTTCATTGAAAATTCAATATGATGCTACATAGTAGACGTGGTTTCTTGAGCAAAAAGTTTCCCCTGCTATCCTATCATGCACATGGTCTAGAATCTTTGAGAATTGACAAAAGGACAATCTCACCCCTACCCAGAATAAAAATCCCTTGCTCTACAGCTAATCTGAGCAAGTATCCCTAGCATAGGAAGAAAATAAAAATGCAAGAAAAAGAGAAAAAGAAAAATGTTATTTTGTATCATCACAGCAATATTTCAGAATTATCTCAAAAATCAAGCAAAAATACAAAAAAAAAAAAAAAAAAAAAAAGAAAAAAAAATAGCAAAAGAGAAAAGCAAAAGCAAAATGCAATAAAATCCTTTCCCTACCCCTTGAAAAGAAAAGAAGGGTGAATGAGCTTGAATCCCTGGAATTCTCAATTATTCAAAAATTATGAGGTAAGCCCCATAACAGGTGGTTTGTGCCCAACCCGCTTGGCCCTGGGTAATTCCTAGCATGGTGATGTGTCTGTCACATTAGCGACCTTCTTTTGTACAGACCTATATCGGCTTATGGATTAGCTAGCTCTTGATAATCTAACTTGCACGATAGTCTGGTACGGTTATATGCATATAAATCATGGTTAACGAACATTCATTTGGTTAAAGCAAATTTCTTGTATCAAATTATCTTGCTCAAAATTGGTAAATGAACAATACAATTGCACACACATTTGTATTTGAGAGATTTTGTATCATTATGATAAATCAAGATCGGTAATGAACTCACATTTGCACATGAGGATCCCTTATAAACCTACATTTATTTTTGAGATAATTTAAAATATTCCTGTAATTCTTTTCAGAACAATTTTATCCTCTTATTTCAGAATTTTGTTTTGTATAAAAACAATTATATACATTGTGTCACAAAATTGCAAAATGATTGCAAACAACATGTTCATCATATTATTATTTTTTGTTTATCAAAAATCAAAAATCAAAAAATCAATCATGCAATAAAACTAAAATATCTATTTTATCTTTGGATTTCGCGATGATGGTATAAGTCTATACCTATAATTCTATGCCTAGCGCAAACCATTGTTCTAATTTTATTTTCCCATCCATTTTAAAAACACATATGGCTTACATCATTTTATTACACACTTGTGCTTCAAAACGAACGAACACTTATTCTATTTCATGTCATTATGTCAGAACATTTCATCTTGCAACCATGGTATAAATTCTAAGGAATTATTCAAAAATTTATCACACTTAGGAATTTATGCCTAGCAAAAATCATTTTTACACATATTTCATGCATAATTTTGTGGAAAAAATCTGAAAACAAAATTATCACCATCATCATTTTCATCACCACAACACAAAGTCTTAAGACAGTCTCTTAAGCACTCTTTTACTTTTCGCAATATTTCTATACTAGGACTAGCTTGACAACCTAGCGAGTGGCGACTCCATGAAATGGTCTATAACAATGACAATGTCCTTTGAAATTATTGTTAGAAGTCCCTTTTATTTTTCATCAAATCACACCAAAACAACCAATTTATGCACATCGGATTATTTCATTTACAAATTTATGGCATGACATAACATTATAATTTATTTCCAACGACATAATTACATGAATCAACAATTCAAGCATCATAATACACCATATACACAAGTCATATCATCAAAAATAATCTATATATATCATCAATCAATGATCTACATCATCTAGATTGGTATTCCACAATCAAAACCCTGGCATACTCAATCTCTTCAAAAATAAATATATATATACATATATCATAAATTTGCACTCTATAACAGCTAGCCTCGAGAAGCCCTCAAGCTCTCAACCTCATCTCCTCCCCCACCCTGACATGGAGGAGGTGGTCCCATAGAGATCCGGGCCGTATCTCGGGTCCTTGTCGTCGATCATGAGGATGTCCTCGATGATCCCATCATAACCGGCTCTGCAATGGGGGCTACTAATGATATCCTTTGTCCCTTTGGGACCACTTGATAGTACAACCCCTAGTAGAATGTGGTCTGAGAAATAGACCGTGCCAGATCCTGAGTGCTTGCTCCTCTGCCTTGAGCTCTGAGCTGTGTAGCCTCATCCTACAGTGTCTGCACCTAAGCCTGGAGGCAGGCAACCTTATCCTAGAGAACCACCGCCTTGTTGCTCTCCCCTACCTCAACACCCTTGCCCTTATCATGCGATGGTGGTCTCTCCCCCTACTGTGAAGGGAGTCTCTCCTCCCTTCACCCTATCTCTCGTGGCCTCTGTGGAGCCTGACGCATCCACTGGCACCTCTCCTGTGGGGACCGCCACTACTCTCTCCTGCTACGACCCTGTGCTGCCTCAATGGCAACCTGACACTGCCTCCCCATCCGTCACACAATCACGTGCATCGAACCATGTGCCCTCATCATTCGAGAAGGGTGGATGCCTGTGTACCAGGCATCGTAGCCGTCTGCAACCCTAGCATCGTCACCATCCACTGGCTGGATGGGGGCATCGTCCACATCCTAACTCCAAAATAATTGCATGTCTGGAGCCTCGCTCAGCATAGTACTATCTCAAAAAGTCTGGGAGTACTTGTAATCCCTAATAGAAGGGATCCCCTGCTATAGACCAAACTACCATAGTACCCGATCATAGCGGTGGAGCTCTACCTCTCCATGCTCCATCCTTAGCCAGCAGACTCGCTTGATGTGAGCCAGCTCCTGCCCATCCTCTGCCCACTCGGGGTGCTCTCGCCATGGCCCCCAAGTGATCTGGTCTGGGATGAGGTCGTCCAGAAACCTTCGAGACATCGGTAGATCTATCCATCGCTGTGACCCTCTCTGTAGCCACCAATAGAAAACCCGGGGTCTCTCCCGATCAACCCCTGTCAATGGGAGCCCTATCGACCTTCGCACCATAATGTTCTCCCAGCACCAAACCTATAGCAGTGATTTCAAGACCAGACATCGACCTCCCTTGTATATGACCCCATGTAGGATCCTATACAAGTGGTAGAGTACAAAGCTGCCCCATGCAAATATGTACCCGTGGTCTCTCATGTTGCAGACTATATCTAAGAGGAGCCATGGTAGCCTACACCCACTCTGGTGGCACAATAGTAAGCCACCTACCACCTCGGACAAAACTTGAGTCAGCCTAGATGCCCCAGGCATCTATCGTAGAGACTCGATGTTCACCTCGCCTTCTCCAGGGTGAATCTTGGGTCCCCAATTAGCCTCATCATCGTCTATCCTTGATTGGCCGTCGGCATCATCAGCCATCCTTGTATGGGGATCCTCATGATCCTCCATACGTCCTCTAGTGTGGGATCCATCTCCCCTATTGGTAACTAGAAGTAAGACGACCCCGAATACTATCTCTCTGCTAGGGCTATCAGTAGCCCCATGTCATTCGATACTTGTGGCATCTCTGCCACATGTTGTAGCCCGACCTGTCCTAGTCGGTCACGCTCTGTCTAGTCAAGCATGGCTATGTCGTCTCTTAGTCCACCATATTTCTATTCTCGGATCTTTAGTAATCCCCTCTACAAAACAAACAATAACAACAAAATATATTAATAACCAATCAGTAAAATCAAATTAAACAAATTTTAAAATCAAGTTAAAGATGTTATCATCCACCATCGGATGATACCGTCCTAAATTTTGTAAAATCGTCCTTTGTAGGATGAATTCATCTTTGATTTTGCAAACTTGGGGATCGCCCCTTGTTGAATGGGATCGCCCCTAATTCATTAATTTTACCCTCAGACGAAATCAATGATCTAGGGACGATTTCGACGAAATAGGGATGATTTCGTCCGGACGTCGTTGACGGCCAAAAAAGGCCGCGATGTCCCAAATAATCAAAATTTAAATCCACAAATTGCACAAAGAAAAATCAAAACTAATCTACTAGGCTTAGATCCTTACCCGTAGCCTGCGTCGGACCTCTGTCGCTCTGTGCGCTGTCTCCACCATTTTTTCTCTACAGAACTTTGGAACAGTAAAAATGAACAGTAAAAAATGAATTAGGGTTTTACCCTATTTTCTTAATTTTATTTAAAAAGTCAACATTTTAATTTTTACCTTTTCACGTTTTTACCTCAAACGTTCGATTTGGGTAAAAACACGGAGGGGGCACCATAGTCAGCAGTTGTACGATTCAACCAAGAATCGTCGTCTAAAAAATTGAGTACATTTTTGCTTTCTCGTAAAACGGGAAAAACTCATCTTTAACGCATTTTCTTTGGAAATTCGCTAAATAGGGGGCAAAATGTAGCACCCTAAAATTGGCACAGTTAAAAACCTTAGTAAAATATAAAAGATAAAAATTTGAATTTTAACCCCAAAATCGCTCCAAAACCGCCTGCTACCTGTTTCCTCGTTTTTTGTGTCATTTTTAGGATTTGTTTTGATCGTTGGACGATATCGTCACAGATTAGACGAGATCATCCTAGATCTGACGAAATCATCATGGATAGAACGTCTAGACGATTTTCTCCCAAAACCAAATTTTCATAATTAGCTTATGTTTCAATAGCCTCTCCAACTTGGGCAAAAGTGTGTCTGCATAGTTGGAGATTGCCCTGTTGGAGATCTCCCAGATTGGGATGATCCCCAACCTCTTAAACCTCTTCTTAAGCCTATATAAACTATGATTTTCTAGTTTACCCCCCTGACTCTACATGACTCCCTTGATTCTGATTTCCCTGAACCCCTTAGCTGACAGATTTAACTCCTTATTCCCTTACACTATTGTCTGTGTTCTATATTTTACATTTTCTTGTAGGAATTCTACTGTTTTGCAGTCGAAGATAGTTCATATCAGCGCAAATGATCTCGGACGATTACGGACAATCTCATACGATTGGAGGCAATCCTGATTGTAGTCCATATTAGGGGCAATCCGAGTCTAGAGTTTGCATTCCCTTAGCTTTCTTTACATTTTTCATATTGTATTTCTGCATTGTCTTGAATTATTATGTTTTTTTGCATCTTGGAGTTCACCTCATTTAGCATAATCACATGGTAAGGTTAAAATCAATCATTAAATCTACTGTAGTTCCTTATTTGTTATCGAAATCCATTATTTAGGCATGTTTGCTGTTATTTCTACCATTGTCCTTTGCTTCTGCACTTGCATATTTGGTATTTCGCATCTATTTCTGTGATTGTAGGTGTTGAGTGGTATTTTCACCCGATTGTGAAAACACACTCTCCGATAGGATTTGGGTTCTAAATCCTCTGCTTGCAAAGAAATTAAACATGTAACTTCTCCAAGGTTCCTGTTATGCTAGCATTTTGCATCTATGTATTAATAATCTCAAATAAAGATATTTAATTAAAATGCTTGGAACACCTTAGTGGTTGCAAGTAACTGAAAACAAGGGGCACTGTGGTTTATTTTACTGTGAAATTTAATGATTGTTCATTGAACCCTGATAAAGCAAATGTGATTTGGTCTCTATATGACCATGTTGTAACTTCAAAATAAAATTTAATGAAATGCCATAACATGAAGGAATTGTTTATGGATTTTGAAGTTTTTTAATTTTTTTATTTTATTTTAATGCTTGAAAAATTAAAATTTGAACTTCTGAAAATAAAGTGCAACAAAAAGAAAATAAAATGCAAAGGAAAAAGAAATTAAAATTGCATTCAGTTTGATGCTATCCCGTCCTGGCAAAATCGAAGATAATGAGATTTCCATGCATGCAACCTAACTTATTGAACCTGCAAACACGCACAATCCAGGTAAGTTAAGTGTTGGTCTCTGGGGTTTTGACTGTAATTTCAGATTTAGACATTCGCATGAAGCAACCAAGAGAACTTGCATTAAACTTCACCTATAAGCCTAGAAATCTGAAAGGGGAAAATAAAACAATTAAATCTTGCATGCAGAAAATGACTCCTTCTTTCTTGCCAACAAGATGCAAATTTTTGAACACTCCTGCATTAAAAATAAATCATGTTACAATAGCAGACTCTCTGGTTTTCTCAAAACCAAAAAAAGGGAAGAAAAACACTCCCGAGCAGGCCCAGAATGGCTTCTCGCCTTAGGCACTGCAACTCTGCCCGTAGCGGTTTTTGACCCTTGTGCCAATCTGTGCCTCTGCTTTTATACTTTCTGGCAATGCTCTCTGTTTCACCCTGTGACGCTTCGCTTCATCTTCCAGATCGCTTCGTTTCATCTTCCAGATTGCTTCGTTTCACCTTCCCCACCTTTCGAATTGCTTTTGAATTTATGCTCGAGATCTTCTCTGTGGACTATAACGCCTCTGCAACCCTTACACATGTATGCCACGTGTTTCGCACTTTCCTGCATGTTCTGTAATGGCCCCATGAAAATCATGACATTTTTTTGCATGCAACTCTGTTCCTCTGCCTGGCCGCGAAAACGCGACATGTCGCGATATCATGACGTTTTTCTATTTCGAGCTGTGAGGGCGCAACTTGTCACGAAATCACGACATTTTTCATCTCCGTATGCCTCATCTGCTTCTTGTCATGAAATCGCGACGCTTTTTCATTCGGAGCTATCTTGCGGCTTTCTGTCATGAAATCGCGACACTTTTTCACTTTCGGGCTGCTCTTGCTGTATTTGGCCGCGAAAACGCGACATGTCACGAAATCATGACATATTTTCCATTTCGTACACTTTCGCTGCTTGGAGCCGCGAAAACATGACCTGTCGCGATATCGCGACGTTTTTTGGCTTCGTACCCCTTTGCCAGCTTTTCGTCGCGAAATCATGACGCTTTTCTATTTCAGGGCCCTTTGCTGTTTCCTGTCGCGAAATCGTGACGATTTTTTGTTTCGTACACCTTGTCGCAACCTGTCATGAAATCGTGATGCTTTTTCGCTTCATGCCTCTTTGATGCTTTCTGTCACGAAATCACGACACTTTTTAGTTTCTCGCATCGACCGCGCAACATGTCGCGAAATCGTGACACTTTTCAGTTTCTAGCAGCGACCGTGCAACACGTCGTGAAATCATGACAATTTTCATTTTTCGATAGCGATGGGGCGACATGTCGCGATATCGCGACAATTTTCATTTTTCGGTAGCGATGGCGCGACATGTCGCGATATCGCGACACTTTTTATCCTTGTGCAATTTTGCCTTTTTCTTGATTTTTAGCATCTGGGTCACTGAGATCTTCTTTGAAAGCATGCAAAAAAGGTGGGTCCCCAATTTTGGGGTGTGTTGTGGATCAGCCACAACAAATGGCGACTCTGCTGTCAAATGCTCTTGAGCATTTTAGTGAGAACCCAACCTGGAAGTATACAAACTTGGAAACCAGCATTAGCACATAAGAAATATAAACGAATGCCCATAGATCAAAAATACATGAATCATCAAAATTGTTAAGTATCAGCTCGGTGTGTGCAATGTGTTTTCATTCCCTATCGTTTGAAATTGATCAACATTCCATCGTCAGTTTTACATGAATGCATATGTGAGATTGTGAATGATTTGTGTAACCTAATAAATATGCTAAGAGATTTTGCTTTTATAAAAGGCATAGTCCTTCTTCTAGTATCATACACAAACATTCAAGATTATCAAACCCTCTTAGGATCAACTATATGTATAATGAATTGCTTTATTAGATCCCAAAGTTGGTTATGAGTCCCTACTATCTTGAACCCATGTGTAAGTGAAAGTGAAATCGGAGCTTTAGGAAATCGGACTCCCAACCTAATCGAGATGGGAGTTTAACCCTATTCTTACTACTCCGATTTGGAATTCATTACCTCACTTTGAGCAAAATAATTTAACCAATTATGGAAGAAATGGTCATGCTAGTCTAACCCTTTGGACAATCAGTGGTCTTGTTTTTTAGACAAGACATGCTGCCATGCATGGGCATACTTAACCCCATAATCCAAGACTTAGCTTCATTTCTTTGGACCTTGGGGATGACTACCCATCCTTTGCAGGAGGACAAGTAGTACGATCCTTCCAATCCAATATAAATATGAGATGGGAAAAATTAATTTTTTACTTCTTGGACCTTGGGGATGACTACCCATCCTTGCTAGGGACATGTAGTACGATCCTTCCAATCCAAGCTTTGGATAAAAATGGAAAATATTAATTTTATTGCTTAGACCTTGGGGATGACTACCCATCCTTTGCAGAGGACAAGTAGTACGATCCTTCCAATCCAAGATTTATTATGAAATGAGACATAGGAGCTTTGGGGAATCAGATTCTCAACCTAAGCGAGATGAGAATTTATGCCCTATCCTTACTACTCCATGTAGGTCAAATCAAAGCTTTGGGGAGTTGGATCCTCAACCTAAGTTCGATGAGGATTTAGCCCTATCCTTACTACTCTGATTTTAGGCTTTAAGCTTTATGGAAGTGGTCAAAACCATTGTTTTAAGGATCATGTTGCATAAATAGGATAGACATGAAATACTTCTTTCGCCCAACCTTTTCTTCCAAGCAAGGTTTTGATCATTTTGCTCAAGATCCTTTTTAATGTGTATAAAATGTGCTTGGTTCTAGATATCTCAAGACTCAGTTCCCAACCTTAGGATTTTCTTCTTATTTATGTGATAGCATAACCTTAAGAGGATTTGACACACTTTAATGATTTGTATTTGAAATGCATTTGCAACTAAGATGGCATGTATGTGCAAAGTGAGATGTAATATGAATGCATTGTCTTTTGAAATGCAAATGAAATATTGCCATATAAAACTGACTACTTCATGCATCACAAGTTTCAAACGATACTATTAAAATGTTTGTGTTACTTGTGGAGCTTCTACAACACAATTCCAATGTTCCATATTTCCCCGATCTAGAACATAAGTTAGCATCTCAAGGCAACTTTTTCATCATTTTTTTTTTTTTTTATTATAGACAAACAAAACATGTCAAATAAACACACAACTTTAAATTAAAACTTATTCAATCCAAAACCAAACTGCAATCCCAAAAATGAAAATTTGAAAACACAAACCAAAACCCAAAAACCAAAATCTATATACAAATGTACAATATAATACAAGATGATGCAAAGCTTGGACTATCACTTTCCTGGATCCCAAACATGATTAGAACATTTCAACAAAAATATAACGTGATATGCATGCCAAATGTTGTGGGAATCCAACACAAACAAGACTAGACCAAACAATGCAACAAATTTCCACTTGCCATGCTCACCATACCAATTTGATTTAGTTCCAATAATACTCCCATAGGTGAGCATCAAATTACTAAAATGATTAGACAATAAATGATTTTCAATTTTATCATGTCTATTCTTTAAAATGTAAACTTCATAATTCCCTCCTTGATTTAGAATTAGGCTATCCTTTTCAAATATGCAATTTTGTAAGTAAGAGCCTATTTCTACAAATTTCAAAGCCAAATCATTTTCCAAATTTGTAGGCCAATCAAATTTGTGTAACAATTTACAAGCATCTAGGATATTTACTAAATTAGGATCATTAAAAGTTTTTATCCTAGATTCAATTAGTAATTGTTGATGAATTTGGTTTAACAATTCAAGTGCATCAACTTCTTTTCCATTCATTAAAACAATGTTATTAAAGGTGTGATTAAAAATTATACCTTGTTTTTCATTTACCTTTAATGACATTTCATCATTCAAATTCAAAACATGGTCATGCAAATCCTCAACCCTCAAATGTTTTTGGTCAAAGTGTAAGTCCCATGACTCATCTTGATGATCCTTCATTTGAGTTGCTTCCAATTGATCAATCTCTTTGTCATTTGGTTCTAATTCTTTGTTCACTATCCATGGTATCTCTTCATTTGAATCTTCAAAATCATCATGCAAACTTGCATCTACACTTTCAATGAATTTATATTCAACATGATCAAATTTTGTCACCTTTTCAAATCTTGTGAATATGAGATCTTCGTATGATGTAGAAGGTTCAACATCCTGCATATCAATTGAAATAAGAGTTTCGTCTATAGAGATATGAGAAAAGAATGCATCATCATATCTCCCCCAACCATTGTGAAAATTGTCATCCAAATCCATGGCATGAAATTCCATGATATTTGTGACATGATCTTTTGATTCATTCATCAATTCATTTTCTTCTTTGTCCTTGGTAATAGAATCATTATAATCTTCCAAAATTTGATGAGATTTGAAACCCTCTTCCAAAACATCCTCAAATTGTACAGGAGTTGTAATATCTTCCTTTGAGTAGGCAATTATGTTGTCCTCTATATCAATGGGCACACAAGTTTCATTAGTAGTTTTGGAATGAGTGAAGTCTTCCCACTTCTTCCAAGCATCATAATAATCATCTTTCAAAATCAAGTGGTGACGTTCAACTACTTCTTCAACATCTTCCAATTCATCAATGTGTTTCTCATCAAATTCATCTTCACCTTCCTTAGATGGTTCAATTATTTCCAAAAGTGGGTTATTTCTTGAATTCAAATTTATAAGGCTATCATCGTCCAAATTAGTAACCCATGATTCAATTTTATCATAATTTGGAGGGTGAAGAATTTCTTGATCCTTAATTTTACACATCTCATCAATAGTATCTTCCAAGAACAAGTGGTGAAATTCTATCATATCTTCAAATTCATTTATTGGTTTTCTTCCAATTTCACTTTCAACCACTTCATTTAATTCTATGGTGGGTTCCGTCCTATCACATATATCAAACATTGTTGAATTTAGAACCCCTTCATCCGGATAATCGTGTATCTCTATGAATGAGATCATTTCTGCATAATCCTCACTAGTGGATGTTGGCTTAGCAATTTGCACCTCCTCGTGGACTACATCTAAGGTGGTTGTAAGATTTGGATATTCAAATTCATCCCCTTGATCATTCACCTTAGGTATCATTGGAGTGGAGGGTGCTATGTTTGATGGTTGGTGTAGGTTGGCATCAATAGAACAATATCTCATGTGAACATGTTGTGCCTTTTCTTCTTCAAGACCTTGTCGTTCTATCTCTTCTAAGACCTCATGGATTTTCTCTAGGGACAAACCACTCGGCTTTTTCCTCAATGAGTGAAGCAAGTGTGGGGTGTATGGCTCCTAGGTATACTTCCATGGCTTCCTCTTCTAATGTGTTAAAATTTTCCCACATTTGGGAGTGCAACTCACGAAATCTTCCATTGAATTGACTCAAGGATTCATTAGGCTCTTTACATATGGAGGTAAACTGATTTTTCAGGATTTCTAAGTCAACCTGATTACCAAAATGGTAAAGATAGGCTGCTTCTAGTTGTATCCAAGAAGTCCTAACCTCCATGGGTAGTTGGCTATACCAAAAGAATGGTTTATCATCCAAAATGTATGCAAATAACTTACAAGCCACCTCCTCATAGAAAATCTGGAATTGACATAATGTATTCTTGTAGACATGCAGTTTTTGCAAGTATCCTAGTGGCACCTCTTGATTAAAACACCGTAAAAAATCCAATAACATTTTAGGAATTTGATAGGGTACCACAGGTATAGATAAACCCTTATAATGATCCTCTATCATTGATACCATTCTCTCTCTTAGAGACACTATTTCTTTTCTCAAGGATACCATTTGCTCCTCAAGTGTTGCCATTAGTGAACTTAAAATGTAATTTTAGAACCAAATCTGTTGAATATTCAACCTGCAAGGTAAAAAAAATCAAGTTAGCATCAACCAAGAGATGTAAAAATCAAATGAAATAAATTGCATGAAACCAAAATTTTCAAAATTAAATCAAATCACATATTTCTGTATGAACAATCGAAAAGTGTTAGAATAATATACAGCATACCTGAATTGCTTAAAATAGAACAAGTAAATAAATTCAGGCCGTCCTTTTTACAATCAGCTGAGTGTTAGAGGACTAAAGCATAAAAAATTTAAATTTAAATAACACTAAAATAAACCCGTTCGGCCCTCCTAGCACCAATCCGTTGAGTGGTGTTAGAGGAGGCCGAAGATGCTAATCAAATGGACTTGAAATATTTAGCAATGTAAAGCTCTTAAACAATTATAAACCCGTAGCATCTAAAATCATGATAAAATCGTTTCATGCCCTCCTTCGCGCCAATCTTTGAGTGGTGTTAGAGGCTAAAGATAACAATTAGTAGGGCATGAAATATACAAAAATTTTAAATCTTACTAAAATAAACCCATCCGGCCCTCCTTCTAGCGCCAATCTGTTGAGTGGTATTTTCACCCGATTGTGAAAACACACTCTCCGATAGGATTTGGGTTCTAAATCCTCTCGCTTGCAAAGAAATTAAACATGTAACTTCTCCAAGGTTCCTGTTATGCTAGCATTTTGCATCTGTGTATTAATAATCTCAAATAAAGATATTTAATTAAAATGCTTGGAACACCTTAGTGGTTGCAAGTAACTGAAAACAAGGGGCACTGTGGTTTATTTTACTATGAAATTTAATGATTGTTCATTGAACCCTGATAAAGCAAATGTGATTTGGTCTCTATATGACCATGTTAGTAACTTCAAAATAAAATTTAATGAAATGCCATAACATGAAGGAATTATTTATGGATTTTGAAGTTTTTTAATTTTTTTATTTTATTTTAATGCTTGAAAAATAAAATTGGAACTTCTGAAAAATAAAGTGCAGCAAAAAGAAAATAAAATGCAAAGGAAAAAGAAATTAAAATTGCATTCAGTTTGATGCTATCCCGTCCTGGCAAAATCGAAGATAATGAGATTTCCATGCATGCAACCTAACTTATTGAACCTACAAACACGCACAATCCAGGTAAGTTAAGTGCTGGTCTCTGGGGTTTTAACTGTAATTTCAGATTTAGACATTCGCATGAAGCAACCAAGAGAACTTGCATTAAACTTCACCTATAAGCCTAGAAATCTGAAAGGGGAAAATAAAACAATTAAATCTTGCATGCAGAAAATGACTCCTTCTTTCTTGCCAACAAGATGCAAATTTTTGAACACTCTGCATTAAAAATAAATCATGTTACAATAGCAAACTCTCTGGTTTTCTCAAAACCAAAAAAAAGGAAGAAAAACACTCCCGAGCAGGCCCAGAATGGCTTCTCGCCTTAGGCACTACAACTCTGCCCGTAGCGGTTTTTCGACCCTTGTACCAATCTGTGCCTTTGCTTTTATACTTTCTGGCAATGCTCTCTATTTTGCCCTGTGACGCTTCGCTTCATCTTCCAGATCGCTTCGTTTCATCTTCCAGATTGCTTCGTTTCACCTTCCCCGCCTTTCAAATTGCTTTTGAATTTATGCTCGAGATCTTCTCTGTGGACTGTAACGCCTCTACAACCCTTACACATGTATGCCATGTGTTTCGCACTTTCCTGCATGTTCTGTAATGGCCCCATGAAAATCATGATGTTTTTCTACATGCAACTCTGTTCCTCTGCCTAGCCGTGAAAACGCGACATGTCGCGATATCGCGACGTTTTTCTGTTTCGAGCTGTGAGGGCGCAACCTATCGTGAAATCGTGACGTTTTTCATCTCCATATGCCTCGGCTGCTTCTTGTCGCGAAATCGCGATGCTTTTTCATTCGGAGCTATCTTGCGGCTTTCTGTCGTGAAATCGCGATACTTTTTCACTTTCGGGCTGCTCTTGTTGTATTTGGCCGTGAAAACGTGACATGTCGTGAAATCGCGACATATTTTCCATTTCGTACACTTTCGCTGCTTGGAGCCACGAAAACGTGACCTGTCACGATATCGCGACGTTTTTCGGCTTCGTACCCCTTTGCCAGCTTTTCGTCGTGAAATCGCGACGCTTTTCTATTTCGGGCCCCTTTGCTGTTTCCTGTCGTGAAATCGCGACGATTTTTCGTTCCGTACACCTTGGCTGCAACCTGTCGCGAAATCGTGACGCTTTTTCGCTTCATGCCCCTTTGCTGCTTTCTGTCGCGAAATCGCGACGCTTTTCTGCTTTGCCCTGTTTGACTGGTTTGACCCGCGATTTTGTGACATGTCACGATTTCACGACAATTTTACATTCTACCTTTCTCTCTCCTCTCTGGACCGCGACGGAGCAACATGTCGCGATATCGCGACGCTTTTTCATTTTTGGCCGTGACGGGGCAACACGTCGCGAAATCGTGACACTTTTTAGTTTTTGGCAGCGACCGCGCAACACGTCGCGAAATCGCGACACTTTTCAGTTTCTGGCAGCGACCGTGCAACACGTCGCGAAATCGCGACACTTTTCATTTTTGGCAGCGATGGGGCGACATGTCGCGAAATCGTGACACTTTTCATTTTTGGCAGCGATGGGGCGACATGTCGCGATATCGCGACAATTTTCATTTTTCGGCAGTGATGGCGCGACATGTCGCGATATCGCGACACTTTTTATCCTTGTGCAATTTTGCTTTTTTCTTGATTTTTAGCATCTGGGTCACCGAGATCTTCTTTGAAAGCATGCAAAAAAGGTGGGTCCCCAATTTTGGGGTGTGTTGTGGATCAGCCACAACAAGAGGTTTCCGACGAATTCGTCTGACGAATTCATCAGATATCAGATGATCCTGTCTGATCTCAGACAATTACGTACGAATTGAGATGATCTGGACTGCTACAAAACTCAAAATCTTCATCAAACATCCAAAATTAGGTATGACACATTCCAATTAGCATATTCTCTGTTATTAGCACTCATTCCTATTTTTTACATCCATTTAAATTATCATTGGTAGATAGAATAGTTTAGATTCATCTTGGCCAAACCTAGGAGTTGAATGATTGAGTATAAAAATGAACACATCAAACCCACTATCAACCTAGGCATGGAAACTGCCACTCAAAATTTTCCTGGTGAACCCACCATCCATCGAAAATTCACCCTTATACTCCTCCCCCTGAGAGGCGGGACCTTCAAAGGGCCTCTCAGTCTGAGGTATTGTCCCAACCTTCTCGCATCCCCCTTCTGGGCGCGAATCCTATATCCTGAGGGTAAGGATGCAAAAAATTTGGAGTGATACACTTTGACTTGATTAACTATGAGCAAGGAGTCGCCAAATATATTCAATCTTTTAATGCCCATTGCCACAGCCATTTGAAGTCCCAAAAGCAAGGCCTCATATTCTGTGTTATTGTTTGTGCAAGGAAATTCTAGTTTGAATGATAAGGGCAATGGAGCACCCTACGATGTGATAAATACTATCCCTGATCTTCCCCCTTGCTTGCACTTCAAGTTGTCGAAGAACAATGCCATGTCTCTTTCTTTCTCAGGTTCTTCGAGTTTCGATAGATCTGATAATGCGAAGACTACATCATCAGGCAATTCTATAGTGAGAGGCTTGCTATCCTGAAGAGGTGCCTCTGCTAATTTATTTGCTATCACTTGTCCCTTTATGGACTTTTTGCTTATGAACTCTAGATCAAATTTTGTCAGTAGCATGATCCACTTTGCAGTACGAGTATTATGATATGTCTTGTTCATCATGTACTACAAAGGATTTTGTTTGGATATACCGTAGATCGTATGACTCAACATGTAGTGTCATAACTTTTTGGTTCCAAAGACCACTACCAAGCACAACTTTTCTACATATGCATATCCCAGATCATAACTCACCAAGGTGAGACTAATGTAATATATGGCTTGCTCTTTATTTTATGCATTCTTTTGGGCTAACATGGTTCCTAAAGTGAAATTAGTAGCTGATATGTATAGTAAAAATGGTATGTTTGGCCTTGGTGGAGCCAATACTGGTAGCGTTGCTAGGTATGTTTTGATCTCTACAAAGGATTGTTGGCACTCTTCATCCCAATGAAACGGGACATCCTTTCATAGCAACCGGTTCATGGATTGACACTTGTCTTATAATTGAGCAATGAACTATTTTATGGATGCTACCTTACCTTGTAGGCTTCTTAACTCTCCAATTTTGGTAGGGATGGCAATTTCCAATATAGCCTTTACCTTTGCAGGATCAACTTCAATGCCTCTCTTAGAAATGATGAACCCTAAGATATTTCTAAAAGTTATGCCAAAAACACACTTCTTAGGATTCAATTTGACATTGTATTTAATGAGGTGATCGAAGATATTTGTAAGGACTTGAGCATGATCTTACCACAATAAATATTTGGCTAGTAAATCATCAATGTAGTCTTCCAAGATCTTATGTATATAGTCATGAAAGATGTATGTCATGGCCCACTGATACATGGCACCAGCGTTCTTAAGGCCGAATGGTATTTCCTTGTAACAGAATGTCCCCCATGGAGTAATGAAAGTCATCTTATGTTGATCTTCAGGTTTGATCCATATTTGATTGTACCCAAAAAAACCATCCATTATGAAGAGTATCTCATGACCTACGATGGCATCAACAAGAGTGTCTATGTTTGGTAATGGTAATGAATCCTTTGGAGTTGCCCTATTCAAGTCTCTAAAATCCATGTAAATGTGCACTCTTCCATCTATTTTTCCCATGGGCACCATGTTAGATACCCATTCAGGGTAGTCGATGGAAACTATGAAAATCGTATCCAATATTTTTTGCAACTCTTTCTTCACAATCAAAGCGACGGTTGGATGCATTTTCCTCAATTTTTTCTTGATTGGCTTCTTTAGGGGATCCAATGATAGGTTGTGAACAACTAACTTTGGATCGATCCCTGGCATATCTTTGTAAGTCCAAGAAAAAATATTTGGCCTCTCCTTAAGGAGAGGGATAGTGATGGCTTGTTCCTCTAGAGATAGACTTTCTCCGAACTTGACTTTATTTGGTTGAGTAGGATCATCACTGATTTCCAAATCAAAATTTGCTTCTATAGCCATATGTGACCCAACCTCCAACTGGTGAGGTGTGGGTATCAAGTGAATGTCATCGGTGGGATTTATAGGTCCTACTGACTCAGGATCCAAACCAGCATGGAACATGTCATATGCACATCCTGATGCAAAATGGAATAGTTGCAAAGTATCTTTGTTAGAGAAAATATCCTCATGTTCTATAGGTGAACCAACATGATCCCAATCAATAGCTTCTATGTCAAGACACAAAGGTTTAGTGGGATCTGCTAGGTTATGAAGTGGAGTGGTCAAATCAATGGAGACCATGTTGATGGATGGAATGAAATCTCTAGGACCCATACTTGTTTTGAGGCTCTGGAGGAAATGAAATCTCTAGATCTAGCCCATGAGTAGGCCGAATAATAGGATCATTGGGCTCTAACAGCTCTCTGAATGTTGACAAAGGGGGATTTACTATGCAGTGAATGGCAACTAAGTTGATAGGTGTAGCACCCTAAAATTGGCGCAGTAAAACCTTAAATAATTACAATTACTCTAGTAAATATTCAAATTCAAATTTTAACCCCCAAAACCGCTTCCAAACCGCCGTTTAACCCGTTTCCTCCTTTCCCGCGCCATTTTTAGAGTTTGTTTTGACCGTTTGACGATATCGTCGCCGATCGTACGATATCGCCTCGTATCGGACGATTTCGTCTAGACTAGGACGTCCAGACGATCTTGTCCCAAAACTAATTTTTCTCAATTAGCCTCTGTTCCAACGACGTCTCTAATCCGGGCAGAAGCGTGTCTGTGCCGTTAGAGACCCTCCCCGTTGGAGATCTCCCAAATTGGGATGATCTCCAACCTCCTAACCTCCCTCCTAAGCCTATTTAAACTTAGGACTCCCCCTTGGCATCCCCCTGGCTGAAATTTCCTGTAACTTGACTTTACACGCACTAAAACATCTTGAATTACCATCTGCACTTGTCCTATCCAAATTTTGTTGCAGGAACCTTGTCATTCTTCAGCCGGAGCAAGCTCAGTTCATCGTGGACGATCCTGTTCAATTCGAGATGATTTCGTACCAATCCGAGACGATCTCGACTGCAATCAACATTGGGGGCAATCAATGCCCAAAGTTTGCATTTCCTCTCATTACTTTCTGCTGCATTATTCTCGTATCTAGTTAATCTTATTTATTATTCTTTATTATTCTGCATCTTGGAGTTCACCCATGTAGTTTAACTGCATAATAAGATCATGATTAACTATTAAAACATTGTAATTTACTTGCATTCCTATTTAGGATTATTTCGTTAACATCCTTATTATCATTTTACATCATTATCCTCTATTAGCATTGCTGCATTTTTTGTATTTTGTGTCTATTTCTCTATTTGCAGGTCTCTGACGAATTCGTCAGATCTCAGACGATCCTGCAGGTCGAAGACGATCCCGTCAAATTCCAGATGATCCTGTCTGCTTCAAGAATCGAACCTCCATCGTACATCCGGATCAGGTATGGCTCGTAATTTAGCTTTTTCTCTCTGTTTTCTGTTCAAATCTATTTGTTGTATTTCATTTAGTTCGCATTTTCATAATAGAACAACTTAGATTCATTTGGCCAAACCTAGGACTCGAATGTTTAAAGATAAAACTGAACACATTAAACACATTCCCAACCTAGGCATGGAAACTGCCATTCAAACGTTTCCTGGTGAACCCACCATCCATCAAAAATCACCATAATACACCTCCCCCGAGAGGCGGGACCTTCGCAAGGCCTCTCAGTCCGAGGTACCGCGCCATCCTTTTCCCATCCTCCTTCCGGGCATGGATCCTATAGCCTGAAGGTAAGGATGCGAAAAATTTGGAGCGATACATTTTGGTGAACCCGACGTGAATGCATTTAAAACCTTTTGAAAAAAAAAAAAAAAAAAAAAACATAGATGCATTTAAAATCATTAGAAAATACTAAGTTGCATATCATGTCTAGATGGTAGCTCCTAAGAAAATATTAGCAATTTACTATAAATGTTGAAAACCAATTAGCAGCCATAGAAATCAATTCTGTGCTTAGTGTGCCTGAAATAGATAGAAACCAACTTCTGTGGGATGAACTTGATAGAAGACTAGGTGTCATTTCATCTAGGTCAACAAAACTTAAACAAATCAAAAGGCTTGTCCTAGATAGAATCCTGGATCCTCATCAACTCATCTTTTATCATGAACTTCGTGAGAGCCCGCCATAGATGGTTAGCTTATAGAAGAGCTCTTGTGTCTTCAAAATTGTTCACCTTTGAGGAATACCTCGAGAACGCAGCCACTATACACCAGTTCCTAGGTTGTGTAGAAGACCAAGAGGTCGTTCTTATGGATAGGGAAAGATGGAATAGAGTTCCTAGAGCTATGTTATATCGAGAGTATTGCCACGAGCTTTACTTCTATCAACCATAATCTGAGACAGATAATATCACTATAGCCCTTTTCATTAAATTCTTGAAAGAAAATTTTCAATTTGAAGAAGAACACTTCATGACTCCCGAAGAACTTGAGCCCATTAATGATATTTATAAATTGTTTATAGAAAACTAGATCATTGCTTTCATTATTATTATTTCTTGTATTTATTGTGTTGTTTGTTATCTTTATAATATTGTTATTAAAACCAAAAAAAAAAAACAAGAAAAACTAAAAAACATAACAAAAACCAAAACATTTCATTTTAAATATTGTAGTAGGTATATAATTAATATATACCTCTTAAGTTATATATATATATATATATATATATATATATATATATATTTTTTGAAATCTAAGTTAAGCACAATGCCTAAACTTAGGAATGGTAAACAAATTGAAGGAGAAGAAGAAGATTGGTTAGGAGACAAAACAAGAAACCCAAATGTCCTTCCTGAGGATCCAATCCCGGAAGAAGAAACTCTAGACCAAAAAGACGATGAGCTTGTCGTAGATGAACAAGAAGAAAATGTTAAAGAGGATGGATCCTCATCCCCTAGAGTAGCTCCGGATGGAACTATTGCTTTTGATAACTTAGATCATTTCTGGAAATTTTTCAATAATAACATTGGCGCTCTTAATATGGCAGTTCGTATTGATAAAGGGCAAATTAGTGACACTCAAGCAGCCATGGAACATATGTTTGATGTGCACACTAATCCCTTGTCTTTTATTGATCAAGAAAGTGATAAGGCCGGACCATCCAATAGAGATATGGTCACTATGATTCAAAACATGCCAAAACAACAGGTTACCCAACCTCCTAAGGAACCTGTTATTGAGCCTAAAATCATTCCCACACAAAAGAAAACTTCCTTCACCGCTTTACTTCGCCAAACTATTGATCAATATGCTTCAAGTAAACAAAAATCTAAAATGAAGCCAAACACCAATTTTCAACAATCTGGGATACAACATAATACAACTTCAAAATTTCTTCATAACACCTTTCCTACCAACAATTTACACAATAGCAACATAGCATCTAATCTTCATGTCCCTCCATCATATGCTCACAAATCCCATATTAATGCCCTACCGAACCAATATGGTGGGCAAACTAGTAATCTGGAAGCCATGGTGAAGCAGTTAGCTTCCCGCATGGACCAGATAGATCCCTACCGTCCCTCGTACAATTATCGAGAGATATGTAGTCAACCTTTGGATCCCATAGTTGTAGCACAACCGTACCCTAAGCATTTTCCCATGCCCGTCCAGCCTATATATAAAGGAACCGAAGATCCCATAGAGCATCTTCGCATGTTTAGGATAGCATGTCATGATATATCACATGATGACTTGCTATTACTAAAAATGTTCCCAAAAAGTTTAGGTGGAATGGCATTAGAGTGGTACTATCAATTGCCCACTCATTCTTTGAGAAATTTTGAAGAAACAACTGAATCTTTTGTCCATCAATTTAGTGCCTACATCGAGAGGCATGTCACCATTAAAGATTTATACAACTTAAAACAAGACAAAGATGAATGTTTTGCTGATTTCTTAGCTAGATGGAGGCAGTTGACAGGAAAACCGCACTTTGTGCTACCTTATAGGGAAATGTTGGACATTTTTATCAATAATTTGCAAGAACAAATATCTTATGAGTTATCAACTACTACTTTAACTACCTTCGATCAAGCTATAGATTTAGCTCGAAGAGTAGAAGATGCCCTCATTAGGAGAGGCCAACTTAGGAAGAAGGATGATGAGAAAACATCCAAAAATCAATATAAAAACAAACAAGTCGTAGGTGACGGAGTCACTGATAACAAAAATGTTGCTAATATCAATGCAACGAAGACAACAAAAAAATTTATATTGAAACCTCCCGATAAACCTCCTCGAGAATTTACTAGATTGAATCAACCATTATCAACTATTTTACCTCAATTACTCGAAAGAGGTTTGATTCAATTACCAACTATCCGGGAACCCGATCCAACCATACCCGGATACAGAGCCGACTTACACCGTGATTTCCATAGAGGACCCGGACACTCTACCAACGCTTGTAAAAGGTTAAAGCATAAAATACAAGATCTGATTGATAATAATGAAATGGAGGTGCAAGCCTTCCAACCTAAACAAAATGCTCCTAATAATGCTCAAAAGAACATTCCCCAAAATCAAAATCAAAATGCTAATCAATCATTAGACATATTTCAACATCCTTTACCAAGACATGGTAAAGAGGTGGCCAATCAAATTGAACATCATAATGTTCCTCCTCCTACCCGATATGTAGGAACTATTAGCGGACAATTACCTATTCATGATCCTCAAACATTTGACACAACTTTATCCCTGGTCACGACCAGGCCCCTACATAATATTCAAATTCTAGATCCTAGTGATGTAGAATCAGATACTGAAAGTGACATGGAAATCACTTCAAACCAATCGAATAGTTCTAAAAATGAATCAGATCCTATTCAACCTATCACAGATGCTATGGTTCCAGAAGAACCATTTCCTAGAAGAGTTACTACTCGACCCTCTTCTAATCAATTCCTCCCTAATGAACAAGCCATAAACGCTCAACCGAGACCAGTTAAGCATCTTCAATATAACATTGTAGGTACCATCGGAGTCGTTACCCGACAACAAGCTCAAAATTCTCAACAAGAACCAAACCAGAATGATGGATCAACTCCATTTGTTTTGAAAAATCCCAATAAAGGGAATCATGCTCCTAATGTTCAACCTAAACCCCCTTACAATATTAATGAGCAATTATCCAATACTACAGCCTGAATTTCCCTTTTGGATTTATTAAGATCTTCTCCTACCCATAGGGATGAGTTAATGCTTACATTAAGCCAAATGATGGTACCTCAAAATATTCAACCTAAAGCCATGGCCAATACTATCATCACTAGAGAAGTCGATTGTATTGACTTCTGGGATTAATATATCCCACAACACAGTTTACATAAGGATAATCCCTTATATATTACTGCTCTAATTGGAGATGTAGTCTGTTAAAAGAGTCCCGATTGATAATGGTTCATCTCTAAACATTTGCACTTTTGACTTCTACCAACGGTTTGGCTTTAGAAGTGATGAAATGAAGAAAATCGACATGATCATAAAAGCTTTCAATGACGAAACACAAGAAACATGTGGAGTTATTACCATCCCATTGCAAGTTGGTCCTAGAACCTTAGATACGACCGTGTTTATTGTACATTGCCCCGCATCGTACAATATACTCTTGGGTCATCCTTGGATCAATGCAATGCGGGCTGTCCCATCCACTTTACACCAATGTGTTAAATTCGAATTTAAAAATCAGTTGGTCACTATCCATGGTGATCCTAGACCCTTTGATATGTGTGCTTTGGCAGAACCCGTTGGAGTTCAATTTTGCCCCGCTCTGTCATCCACACATCCTAATTCTTATTTTTCATCTAAAACTGTGAAACACACTCCCATAGCTTCACCTATTTCTCCTCCATTAATTTCACCCTCATATATAGATCAACAATCTTCTAAACAAACCACTCTAGAACCTCAAAAAGATCTTCAATCCACAACCAATCCTTCATGTTCTATCCCTATAATTTCAAAACCTATAGACCCATTCATTAACACTTCCACATTATCAACATCTATCATACCTTCCACATCTAAAGATATAGGGAATGATCCTTCTACATCTTATGCTCTTTCTGATGAACTTTTACCGGATTTATCCACAATCTTAATATCAGAAAAAACAAATGCTTTTATGCAAGATTCAATTCTTTTAAATAACTTGCCGCCATCTCCTCGTACTTTGGGCCTCCCACAACCTATGGGAAGTACTTACCAAGTCGGGAGTTGTGCCTTCATTTATAAAGGATATGACTGGGGAAGAATACCCCGAAATATCAAAACTCATCATGATGGATATGCTCGATGTTATTTTACTAATGAGTATATTAAAGCTAAACCTATAATGCTTAAAATGGGATATAAAGGGAAAGGCTTGGGACCTTTCCAAAATGGTATGAAAGAACCTTTCGAGGTAGAACCGTGGCCTGCCCGCTGTGGTGTGGGCCTATTTCCTAGTAAGGGTCAACCCTTTCCTTTTGAAGATGATGATCAACTCATATGTTATCAAGATTATTTGGATAGGCGTGATGATTTGCCTCTAAAAAATCAGCCATTTACATGTAACATGCTATCCATAGCTTACCCTGAAATGATTGCTGAATCCGATGATGAGTTGGAAGGAGATATCTTCCACGATGTCTCCGTTGAAGAAATGTTACACAATGGATTTTATTTTGATGGTTCTATACCAACTATAGCCCAGCTTGAGGCCACTAATCCTCAAGATGAATTATCCAAGTTAACCTTAAAATAATTACAAGAATTGGGCGTCTCACCCGCCCCACCTAATTTTGAAAGAGATCTACACATGGAAGTAGAAAACGTCATTAAAGTTAACATTGGAACTGAGGATAATCCTCACATAATCAATATTGGGTCAGAATTAAGTCAAGAAAAACAAGAGCAATACATTGCATTCCTTAAAGAATATGAAGATGTCTTCGCTTGGACATATGAAGATATGCCAGTGTCCGGACCCTTCCGTAGTCATGCATCATCTAGTAGTCCATCCGGATGCTAAACCCGTTAAACAAAAACTTAGAAAAATGCATCCCAAAGTGGCCTTGCTAGTCAAAGGGGAGTTAGAAAAACTCCTGAATGTTGTTTTTATACAAGCTATTGATTATGCTGAATGGATCTCAAATGTAGTTCCAATCACCAAGAAAGAAGCTACCAAAGTTAGGGTTTGCACAGATTTTAGAGATATTAACGCTGCATGCCCTAAAGATGATTTTCCTCTTCCAAACATGGACCAAATCATTGATTTTACTCGTCGGGAGTGGGATGATGTCCTTAATGGATGGATTCTCCTAGTTATAATCAGATCAGGATAGCTCCTGAAGATCAGAGCTAAAATAGCCTTTATTACCCCTTGGGGTACCTTTTGTTGGAAAGTGATGCCATTCGGCTTAAAGAACGCAGGCGCAACCTATCAACGAGCTATGACTTATATTTTTCATGATATGATGCATGATATCCTACATGATTATGTAGATGATATTATAGCTCGCTCTATTAATGAAGATAATCATTTAGATGATTTGAGAAAAGTTTTTAATCGATTAAGAGAATATCTTATTCGATTAAATCCAGCCAAATGCATATTTGGAGTTAAGTCCGATAAACTATTAGGGGTTATAGTTTCTTTACGTGGCATCAAAATTGACCCTCTCAAGATTGCGGCTATCACTGATATGCCCGCACCTACCAATATATCTGAGTTACGAAGTTTACAAGGTAAGCTTCAAGCTATCCGTCGCTTCATCGATAAGTTGGCGGACAAAACCGGTCCCTTTCTTAAGCTCCTTAAGAAGGATGTCCCTTTTAATTGGGACGACGAATGTAAAGAAGCTTTTGAACTTCTCAAACAATACCTCCTTAACCCACCGGTGCTTTCTCCACCTAGACCTGATCGCCCATTTCTCCCGTATATTTCAGCTTCGTATTCTGCCTTAGGAGCTATGTTAGCTCAGCTTGATGATGCGAAGAGAGAACGTGCTAATTATTATATTAGCCGAACCTTCATCAGTTATGAAACCCGCTACACAGACATTAGAAAAACTATGTCTAGCAGTCATATTTTCTATGCAAAAATTACGCCATTATATGCTCACATAAAACCTATGTCATTGCTAAATATGATCCCTTGAGGTATCTCATGAGTCGACCTTATTTATCGGGTCGTACAGCCAAGTGGGTTCTTGCTCTAAGCGAGTTTGACCTCACGTTCATAGGACAAAAGTCTGTTAAGGGTCAAATCATAGCAGATCAATTAGTCGCTGCACCCTTAGAGTCTACCCATCCCCTCATCATTGAGTTTCCAGATGAATGCCTTCAATTAGAGGCAGACCATATTGAACAATGGTCCTTATACTTTGATGGAGCCCGATGCATGAGTGGGGCTAGTGTGGGTATTATTTTAATATCCCCACAAAAACATCTTATTCCTCTGTCCTTCAAATTAACATTTGCTTGCACCAATAATACTGCTGAATATGAAGCTCTAATCCTTGGATTACGAGCTGCCTTGGCGCTAAAAATTAAACATCTGTTAGTTTTTGGTGATTCTCAACTTGTTATAAACCAAATTAATGAAGTTTATCGGACCGTAGATGATAAACTGCTGCCCATATAAAGCCTATGTTTTACAATTAATGTCTCTATTTGATCAAGTTACCTTGGAAGCTATTCCTCGAACTTGCAACCGTGCAGCTGATGCTATGGCCGCAGCCGCATCTCTCCCGCCCTTGGAGTTAGATGACGAATATGCCACTATCATTATTCGTCGACTCCAGGAACCCGCTTCAAATAAGTCATGCTTAGAACCTTTGGATGTGTTTCTAATCAATGAAACTACTCCCGAACCTTGGTATACAGATATATTTGATTTTCTTCAAAATGGGACTTTCCCCGCCAATTCTAATAGAAACCAACGTCGGTTATTACGTAGACGAGCAAGTCGATTTGTAATAATTGGCAATACTTTGTATAGGAGATCTTTTGAAGGTATCCTATTAAGATGTTTGAATTTAGAAGAATCCAAATCAGCCTTGAGTGAAGCCCACGATGGATCTTGTGGAGGACACTTCAGTGGTAGTGTCATTGCTAAAAAGCTCCTTAGGATAGGATACTTTTGGCCTACCATGGAGAATGATGCACATGATTATGTGCGCCATTGCGACAAGTGCCGAAAACATGCCGACCTTGTCCATGCGCCCGCACAAGAACCGCAGGCTATTTCATCTCCTTGGCCCTTTTCAAAATGGGGCTTAGACATTATTGGCAAAATTAATCCCGTGTCATCCGATGGACACAAATTCATCATAACCGCCACCGAGTATTTCACGAAGTGGGTTGAAGCTATGCCTTTAGCTTCCCGCACCGGCACACAAGTCTCTAAATTTATTTTTAATCAAATCATTTGTAGGTTCGGAATTCCTGCAAATCTCATCTCCGATAATGGAACTTGTTTCAAAAATAAAGATGTCAAGAAATTATGCCAAAAATATAAGATTCAACATCGCTGGTCCACTCCCTATTATCCTCAGTGGTAATGGTCAAGCGTAAGCATCTAACAAAACCTTAATCAAAATTCTCAAAATATTGGTCAATAAATCCGCCAGTGACTGGCACATTCAATTATATCCAGCCTTGTGGGCCTATCGAACTAGTGTTCGAACCCCCACTGGAACTTCACCTTTTGTTTTGGTTTATGGTGCTGAAGCCATTTTTCCCTTTGAATTAGAAGTTCCTTCTTTGGCTCTACTACTTCAAGATACCGAAGTAGGAGATGAATATCGAGATGGCAGACTCAGCGCTGGAACTCCTAGATGAAAAGCGCATCAATGCTTTGGAGCATCTCCGTGCCTACCAAAACAAGCTTAAAAGATCATATGCTAAAAAATTTCGTCATCGATCCTTTGAGATCGACGACCTTGTTTTAAAAGAAAATCAAAAAAATACTAATGCAACTAAAGACCTTAAAGGTAAATTTGAGCCTGGACCATACATTATCACTGCTAAATTTGAATCAGGAGCATACAAATTAGCTACCTTAGATGGTAAAGATTTAAAAGAACCTATGAATATTATGCATCTTAGGCGATATTATGCATAAAATTTAGTCATTTCATCATTTGTACATATTTTGCATGTTGTCTTATTTTAAAAATATATCAAACTGTTTACACAAAAACAAAAACAAACAAAAATAATAAAAATAAAAACAACAATATTCTTGACTCTTTCAAAACCAAAACAAAATAAAGAAGAAAGAGAGAGTCAACATTCTCAAACTTCCCAAAAAGTATTTGTATATATTTCTTCTTACAAATGTTGCAGTTATATATTTCAAATTATTTTGGATAAATTAGCATTTATTTGGAATCCCTCACTTTCACAAACACAAAATAAATATCTTGATTTTTATCTGGCATGATTACTAATCTCTCTTATATCAAAGTCCACAAAATTCAATTAAATAAAGTTTGAGCACAGAGAATTGATCTTGTTATTTACTTAAACCAAGCACATCCTTTCACAATAAAATGATTATATTTGTAATGTCCATGCTATGCTACATAGTAGAAGTGGTTTCTTGAGCGAAAAGTTTCCCCTGCTATCCTATCATGCACATGGTCTAGAATCTTTGAGAATTGGCAAAAGGACAAGCTCACCCCTACCCGCAATAAAAATCCCTTGCTCTACAGACTAATCCGAGCAAGTATCCCTAGCATAGGAAGAAAAGCAAAGTTCAAGAAAAAGAGAAAAAGAAAAATGTTATTTTATATCATTACAACAATGTTTCAAGCATTATCTCAAAAATCAAGCAAAAATACAAAAGAAAAGCAAAAGAAAGCAAAAGAAAGCAAAAGCAAAAGCAAAAGCAATAAAATCCCTCTCCCTACCCTTTGAAAAGAAAAGAAGGGTTGATGAGCTTGAATCCCTGGAATTCTCAATTATTCAAAAACTGTGAGGTAAGCCCCATAACAGGTGGTTTGTGCCCAACCCGCTTGGCCTTGGGTAACTCCTAGCATGGCGATATGTCCGTCACATTAGCGACCTTCTTTTGTACAGACCTATGTCTCGCTTATGGATTAGCTAGCTCTTGATAATCCGACTTACATAGTAGTCTCGGTATGGTTATATGCATCTAAATCATGGTTAATGAACACTTATTTGGTTCATTCAAATCACTTGTATCAAATTATCTTGCTCAAAACTCGGTAAATGAACAAAGCAATTGCACACACATTTGTATTTGAGAGATTTTGTGTATCATTATGATAAATCAAGATTGGAAATGAACTCACATATGCACATGGGATTCCTTATAAATCTAACTTTTGTCTTTAAGATACTTTGAAATATCTTTGCAAATTGTCTGGAATAATTTCATTTTCTCCTTTAACGTTTCGTATAAAGACAACTACATGCATAATCAAAAATCAAAATTTCTTTCAAACCATACAATAAAAAAAAAAAAAAAAAAAAAATATATATATATATATATATTTTCGACTTTCGCGATGATGGTATAGTTCCAAAACTAAAATGGGAGTCTTATGCCTAGCGCAAGTCCTCCTCTTCATATTTTCTGTTTATTTTCAACAATTAAAAATCAACCATACAATAAAACTATTATATCAACTTCTTTTGGATTTCGCGATGATGGTATAAGTCTATACCTAAATATTCTATGCCTAGCGCAAACCATTGTACCAATTTTTATTCCCCATTTATTTAAAAATCATAAAAACATATGACTTAAATCATTATGTTATACAATTATGTTTTTAAACAAACATACACCTTATCACTATTTCATGTCATTATGTCAAAACTTCAATTTTGCAATGATGGTATAATTCCTAAGGAATTATCCAAAAAATTTATCACACTTAGGAATTTATGCCTAGCAAAAATCATTTTAAAATATTTCATGCATAATATTTTCATGAAAAGTCTGAAAACAAAATCATCATCATCATCATTTGCATCATCACAACAAAGTCTTAAGACAGTCTCTTAAGCACTCTTTTACTTTTAACAATATTTCTATACTGGGATTAGCTTGACGACCGAGTGAGCGGCGACTCCATGAAATGGTCTATAATAGCGACAATGTCCTTTGAAATTATTGTTAAAAGTCCCTTTTATTTTTTATCAAATTATCATCACAACAACCAATTTGTTACATCAGATTATTTCATTTAAATTTTTAAAGCATGACATTTAAACCATAATATTTTCCAATGACATAATTACATGAATCATCAAATCAATCACACTTCAAACATTAAAAGCATCATAAAAACAAAATCAGTCATAAGACAAGTCATATGATCAAAAAATATCTTATATATATATATATATCAAATATATATACATCATATCAAAACTAGATTGGTATGCCACAATCTACATCTTGGCATACTCAATCCTCTCAATCATATATCCTCTATGCAGTGTCTCGAGAACCCCTCGAGCTCTTCGCCTCATCTCCTCCCCCACCCTGAGGTGGACGAGGTGGCCCCATCGTAGTATGTGTGGTACTACGAGTCCTAGTCATCGATCGAGATGAAGTCCTCGATGACCCAATCCTGATCGGGTCAGCAATGTCGATCGGCGACTGTACCCTCTGACCCTCTGGCACCATCTGGAAGTAGATACCCTGGTAGAACATGGTTTGAGCAATCGACCATGCCAGCTCCTGAGTGCTCGCTCCTCCGCTCCATGCTCTGAGGCATGCAACCTCATCTCTGAGCTGTGTAGCCTCCGCTCGATGTCATGCAACCTCCTCCTGCAAAGTCTACACCTGTGCCTAGAGATGGATAGTCTCCACCCGGAGAGTAGCCATCTCACTACTCTCTCCTGTGTCCACACCCTTGCCCTTATCAGGCGATGGTGGTCTCTCTCTCTATGGAGAAGGGGGTCTCTCCTCCCTCCTCTCCCACTGTCGTGGCCTCTGCCGAGCCTCGTGGCCTCCTCTCGCTCTCTCCCATCGTGACCCCGTGCTACCTCAATGGCTGCCTGGCATCGCCTCCCCATCCGATGCACAACTACATGAATCGGACCCTGAGCCCTCATCATCCGAGGAGGGCGGATGCCTATGTACCAGGCATCATAGCCATCGGCTACCCCAGCATCGTCCCCATCCACTGGCTGAATGGGGGCATCATCTACGTCCTGACTCCAGAATCACTGCATATCTAGAGCCCCGCTAACTGTAGTGTTATCCCAGATAGTTCGAGAAAACTCGTAGTCTCTCAGAGATGGGATCCCTTGCTGTAGACCGAACTACCTCAAAACTCGATCATACCGATGGAGCTCCACCTCTCCCCTCTCCATCCTCAGCCAGCAGACTCGCCTGATGCGAGCCAGCTCCTGTCCATCCTCGGCCCACCCTGGATGATCTCTCCAAGGCCTCCAGGTGATCTGGTCGAAGACAAGGTCGTCTAGTAGTCTCCGAGACATTGGCAGATCTATCCACCACTGTGCCCCTCTTCGGAGCCACCAATAGAAAACTCGGGGCCTCTCCCCATCAATCCCTATCAGTGGGAGCCCTACCGGCCTCCGCACCGCAATGTGCTCCCAACACCAAACCTATAGTAGTGATGTCATAACCAGACATCGACCGCCCTTGTATACGACCCCATGAAGGATCCTATACAACCGACAGAGTACAAAGCTCCCCCAAGCAAACCTGTATCCGTGGTCTCTCATGTCATAGACCACATCTGTCAGAACCCATGGTACTCTGCATCCACTCTGGTGGCACAACAGAAGACCACCTACCACCCCACCAAAACCCGTGTGAGTCTAGATGCCCTGGCATCTGGCGTAGCGACTCGATATTCACTCCGCCCTTCTCCAGGGCGAAGCTCGGATCGCCACACAATCGCATCATCACGTGGCCCTGATTGGCCATGGGAGTGATCAGCCATCCTTGTATGGGGATCCTCAAAATCCTCCATACATCCTCCAGTGTGGGAGTCATCTCCCCTGTCGGTAACCAAAAATAGGAAGAACCCGGATACCACCTCTCCGCTAGGGCTATCAATAGCCCCATATCTCGTAGAAACCCGTGGCATCTCTCGCCACATGCCGCAAGCCGACCCGAGCTAGCTGATCTCACTCTCGCTCGAGATAGAGCGGCCAAGTCATCCCTTAGTCCATCGTATTTCCATTCTCTCCTCTTTAGTAATCCTCTCTCCAACATAAAACAAAATAATCAAAAATCATTAATAACAATCATTAATAAAAAATGATTAAAAATGCAAGTCAATACAAGTTCAATTTGAGCAATTCGTCTCTCGATTTCGCATGAGGAAATCGTCCCTTATTGACGAAATCGTCCCCATATCATCGATTTCGCCCCTAGACGAAATCGACGATATCGAGACGATTTCGACGAAATCGAGACGATTTCGTCTCGATGACGTCGACGGCCCAAAAACGGCCGCGATGCTCAAAAATCAATCAAATCTAATCTAAAAAGCATGAAATTCTAAAGTAAAGCATTCTAAACTAAGTTTAGACCCTTACCCGTAGCCCGCGTCGGACCTCTCTTGATCTGTGCGCTGTCTCGACCATCTTGTCTCCAGAGCTCTAAAAACTAGGAAAATGAATAGTAACAATGAATTAGGGTTTTACCCTATTTTTCTTAATTTTATTCAAAAACACTTAACAACTTTTTTAAAAATTTTGCTTTTTCGTGTTTTTACCTCAAACGTTCGATTTGGGTAAAAACACTGGAGGGGGCACCATAGTAAGTCGTCGTACGATTCGACCTAGAATCGTCGCCTAAAAATGGGAATAATTTTTGCTTTCTCGTAGATCGAGAAGAACTCATCTTTAACGCATTTTCTTCGAAAAATTCGCTAAAGAGGGGGCAAAATGTAGCACCCTAAAATTGGCACAGTAAAACCTTAAATAATTACAATTACTCTAGTAAATATTCAAATTCAAATTTTAACCCCCAAAACCGCTTCCAAACCGCCGTTTAACCCGTTTCCTCCTTTCCCGTGCCATTTTTAGAGTTTGTTTTGACCGTTTGATGATATCGTCGCCGATCAGACGATATCGCCTCAGATCGAACGATTTCGTCTGGACTAGGACGTCCAGACGATCTTGTCCCAAAACTAATTTTTCTCAATTAGCCTCTGTTCCAACGACATCTCTAATCCGGGCAGAAGCGTGTCTGCACCGTTAGAGACCCTTCCCGTTGGAGATCTCCCAAATTGGGATGATCTCCAACCTCCTAACCTCCCTCCTAAGCCTATTTAAACTTAGGACTCCCCCTTGGCATCCCCCTCGGCTGAAATTTCCTGTAACTTGACTTTACACGCACTAAAACATCCTGAATTACCATCTGCACTTGTCCTATCCAAATTTTGTTGCAGGAACCTTGTCATTCTTCAGCCGGAGCAAGCTCAGTTCGTCATGGACGATCCTGTTCAATTCGAGATGATTTCGTACCAATCCGAGATGATCTCGACTGCAGTCTACATTGGGGGCAATCAGTGCCTAGAGTTTGCATTTTTCTCATTCTCATCTGTTGCATTATTCTCGTATCTAGTTAATTTATTTATTATTCTTTATTATTTTGCATCTTGGAGTTCACCCATGTAGTTTAATTGCATAATAAGGTCATGATTAACTATTAAAGTGTTGTAACTTGCTTGCATTTCTATTCGGGATTATCTCGTTAACATCCTTATTGTCATTTTACATCATTATCCTCTATTAGCATTGCTGCATTTTTTGTATTTTGTGTCTATTTCTCTCGTTTGCAGGTCTCTCGACGAATTCGTCGTATCTCGACGATCCCGCAGGTCGAAGACGATCCCGTCAAATTCCAGACGATCCTGTCTGCTTCAAGAATCAGAACCTCCATCGTACATCCGGATCAGGTATGGCTCTGTAATTTAGCTTTTTCTCTCTGTTTTCTGTTCAAATCTGTTTGTTGTATTTCATTTAGTCTGCATTTTCATAATAGAACAACTTAGATTCATTTGGCCAAACCTAGGACTCGAATGTTTAAAGATAAAACTAAACACATTCCCAACCTAGGCGTGGAAACCGCCATTCAAACGTTTCCTGGTGAACCCACCATCCATCGAAAAATCACCATAATACACCTCCCCCGAGAGGCGGGACCTTCGCAAGGCCTCTCAGTCCGAGGTACCACGCCATCCTTTTCCCATCCTCCTTCCGGGCATGGATCCTATAGCCTGAAGGTAAGGATGCAAAAAATTTGGAGCGATACTATAAGTCTTCCTAGAAATCATAAATCAGGGTCTATGGCATGAAGTGTTGCATCTCTCTCTACTAATGCATTGAGTTGCTGCAAATGGTGAGGCCCAAGATAATCCATTTTAGTTTCATCTTCAAAGTTGTCATCACTTATCCATAAACTGTTAGCATTGGTATGTGGCCACAAGATAAGAGGCTCGTGTCTTTGTGCTAAGTAGGCCATTTTATCTCATCTTCATATTCTTCTTAACTTATGAAGAAGACATTTGCATTAGTTTCTTACCCCAAGTTATGGGGCCACTACCTTGATCCTAGGTAGGCTCTCTCTATTGAGTCCTCTAATTCATAGCCACTTTCTTCCAATATGAATCCACTCTCATTGTGGATGGACCAAGTAAATCTGTGTAAATAACAAGGCCCATGATATGTCAAGCCTTCCTGTGTGTCATCATCTACATATCTATTTTCTTCTTGCTCATCATCCCATGAGTTGTAACCCATTGGGATGGCATCAATTGTGGTGCTTGGATGATAAGTTTTGGGTGGTGGTATACTCACCACATCCACTTATCTGTTGCTCAGATGTTTTGTACTTGGTGGTTGATAAGGAATAAAATTGATGTCTTTTCCTAACCCCAAGCTTAATCTGTCCAAGTCTGTTACTAGAGAGTCATCTCGACCTCTGATATGATAGCCTAACCCAAACCTATCAATGGGAATCTGGTATTGTGGCTCGAATGGTCGCCTACACCCCTACTCGTATATACCAAGATCGTAACCATGCCAATGGTAACGTTCAAATTATCTTAGAGAAAACTTAGGATTGGAGAGGTAATGAACATTAAAAATGAATAATTCATCATTTTCCTCTTCTTCATTAGTAGACTTATGGATGGAGTCTAGTACAGCATAGATAAAGTTTGTCATTGGGAGGGATTCCAAGCGGAACCATTGTTCCCACTGGTGGTCTTAAGTCTTTTGGTCATCCCATTTCTTGTGCGGACTCTATGATGGGCGTGAATGTTATGTTCTGCATAAGATACTCTCCTATCCCTGTACTTGCCAAGTGTATAGTCACATGTGATGTGGATGATCCTTTAGATGACATTGGTGAAATGGGCTCTAGCATCTCCTCAACTTGATCCTGGAGATCTTCTTTTTCATGGGACTTGGATTTTTCTCAATGGCTATGATTAGCGCTTCCTTGAGATTTATTTCCTCAACTAAGGGTGTCTTTAGCTTCTAATTATCTTTTGGTTTAGACGTTGATGGTCTCTTAGAATCATTAGTCATGTTGGGTGCTATATTAGGTGTTGATGTAGATGGGTCCTTTTGTACCCTTTTGCTCTTATCATTCAGTTGTGTAGCTAGATAGGAAGTTCCTACATACAAGTTATCATGCACATAATGGATATATTTGAATGGATCCTCATCATCCAACACCACGTAGACCTTGTTATCATGCACATACTTGACACATTGGTGTAATATTGAAGGAACACACTTCATGTCCCTTATCCAAGGTCTTCCGAGGAGGATATTGTATTGCATGGCCCCTTCCATGACATGACACATCACGGGGATGGTCTTATGGCCCACCTTGATATGTAGTACTATCATTCCCACGGTATTGCATAGAGCATCATTAAAATCCCTTAATGTATAGGCTCCTGGAACGATATTGGACTTGGGGATCTTAAGGTGTTTTATGGGTGTTGTTGTGATGATGTTGATTGATGAACCTATATATATCAAGACCCGTTTGAAAGGTAAATTATTAACTAACGCAACAATGTGCAGTGGAGGTTCTAGTAAGGTAGTAGGCACTATCTTAATCTCGTAATCATAAAATCGAATTATAGGTTCCTGGAATTCTTGTACTTTTCCCATAAAATGAGTGAATGCATTTAGATCTTGTGGTTGGAGCTTAATCAACCTTAAAATCTCCATCAAGGTCTCCCTATTCTTTGGGGACTGTTGTATGAGCTCTTATATGGATAGCTTAGCTGGTGTTATTTGTAAGTTTTGCTCAAGTCTACTCTGAATAGTCACCACAAGTCAGGTTGGTGGACTTGAAAGGTTTTTTTGCCCCTGCCTCTGCCTAGGTGCAATGAGGATGTTAATGGGAGTTGTAGGAGGTTGCGGTTGATCATACCATCTACTCCTAGTTGCTATATTGACAATTTCAACCATACCAACGCACTCATGGGTAGGTGTATCAACTCGGACCTGATTGACTTGTGCTCCTTGCCCTATAGGAGCCTCATGGTTCGATAGAGGGTTTTTGTATATGCCCATATCTCTGTTGTTAGGAGCCAGTAGGTTGTCAACTTTAAGTTCTCCTACCTCAATCATGTTTTGCATCTGGTGCTTGAAACAAATGCAAACCTCTATGTTATGCCCTAGTATCCTATGATAAGGGTAAATATCTTCCCTATATCCTTTTGGCTTAGGATGGTTAGGATATATAATAGGTATATCAGGGAACCTGATCTTTTTTGTCTCTCTTAATTGGTTGAAGATCGATTGCATTGATTCTGTAAATGGTGTGAAATAGAGAGGGGGCTTGCATTCTCTATTTTGCCCTTGATTTTCTTTTGATCATAATTGGCTGGTGGGGGTTGTGCTTGATAATTTTGGGGTTGCTACGCAGCCCCATCCTTAGGCATAGCCAATACCACTTGATTAACTAGAGCACGCTTTGCCTGTTTTTGCTTGTATTTACCATTTTTGTCATTTTTGTTCCACTCCTTAGTTTAGAGCTTGATGGTTCCCTCATCTACTTTTATGTCCTCAATGATTTTTGCCTATGCCAAGGCTTCCTCAAATGATGGGTATTTTTGAAGTTGTAGCAATATGGAAATGTTTTTGGAACAACTCTTGGTGAACATTTGGACAATCTCTTCTGTGGGGACGGAGAATGATAATTTTACCATGACTTTTCTCCATCTATTCCCATATTCCATTACTAGCTCATCATCATAATGTCTCAAATTGGTCAGGTATGAAAGGTTCACCTTCCTCTTAGCACCAAATGAGAAATGCTTCAGGAAAGCATTCACTAGTTGTTTGAAATTGGATATGCTATGCTTGGGCAGCTAGTTGAACCATTGAGTGGCAACACTTGAAAATGTCATTATGAATGTTCTTAGCATAAGAGCATCGTTGTCTTTGAGATGAAAACATGCATTGATAAAATTTATAACATGCTCTTGTGCATCCTCTTCACCCTTAAAATTCTCCAACCTAGGCATCTCAAAATATTTAGGGTATGCGGGGCTAGGGATAGATGGACATAGTGGTTGATTGTGTATTTTTCTCAATGTCGATTGGTTCCCAACCGTATCTTGTTTCTCAAAGGACTTCATATTTTTAGTGAGTGCTTGGAATGCCTTTGATGCGAGGAGTTCCTCTTCTTGCAGGCCTCATTGTGATAGTAGTTTAGGTAGCCCTCTATCCATTTGATTTGTTATGTTTTCTTCCCTCCTATGAGGGGATTCAGGATGTGTTTGATCCTTCTCTATCATGTTTACCCTTTCTCCTCTAGTTGGATTTCATTCATTATTTGGAGGGTGGTTTTGTTGCACATTTCCTTCTTATCTAGTGCGCTTCTCTCTTGGTGATTCAGCACGTCGATCTCTTCGATGATCATTTATATTTGCTTGTTGGTTGCTACGAGCTAGCTACTCAAATTGATCTCTTAAACGTTTCTCATGTTGGTGCAAAATCCTTTCTCTTTGTTTATCATGTTCTAGATATTCCACAAGATCTCATTGCATAAGGAATTCTTTAGTCATCGCATGTGGTTAACTTGTGTTGTCATAGAAGACTCATGCTTATCTGACCCTATTCTAGTAGTTTTGATTCGTAGATTCCTTAAAGATGTTTATATTGTGTCTTTACTCTTGTAGCTAATGTGATTTTTTTAGTGTATTGTTGAGTGTCTCTATGATAAAACTTTGTATGTTTGTTGTGGGATCACCCTGAGGCACCCCCAGTTTGGGAAGTGGGTTTAGAATTCATGGTTTGTGAACTTCCAGATGCAGAATTCTCTATGGCTACATTTTTGGGAGGTGGTCTGGAATAAATCCAATCCACCTCATATAACTGTCTTGTTTTCCATGGCTGATCTCATGGGGTGTCATTTACTCCAATGATATCATAGTATATTGGAATACTTCCTCTTGTGTGAAGGATATCTTCTATTTCAGGTCTATGACTTGATGTATCTCTAGTTTCATGCCCCTTAGTGGGATGATCTGTTCTAAGTTTCTCTTGTGAATGTTGGGATGTTGTGACTCCTATGTGTCCTCTTGATGATGAAGGCTTTGTGGTCACCTTATTCTCCATGAGTATGGATAACTGCAAGCCTTGTCATCCCTGTGTGAAAAATAGGTTTTAGAACCTCTCTTATGTCCATGTGGGGAGGAAGCTCTTGAAGCCTCCTCATGTCTTTGAGAAGTTTCTATGTTTTTGGAGGAGGCCCTTGAGGTCTCCTCATGTCTCCTTGATTACGATGGCCATGAGGCATCTTTGTGTTTAGGCAATGTAGTTCTATTATGTTGCTCCCTATTTGGGATTTCTTGGGGAGATCCCCCAAGGGTTGAGTTATCACCCCTAAGACTCGCAAAACTGCATCTCACGGTCTTACGAGTGGGTCTTCCAATGTGACTATGACTTTGCCTATGAGTTTGGGTTGCTTCAGATTCTCCTTCAGTATTATACCGAGTATGTTTACTTCTTTTTTTACCATTGTGTTTGCGGATGAAGTTTTTTTGTGTTTGCAATTAAATATAGCCAAACAATATCAAGCAAATGTTTATCTTGATTACCAATTTAAGTGTGCCCTAAAATATTTTTTGTATTTAGATGTTTTGTTGTTTTGTGTTTATTGTTCTTGTTTTGGATTGAGAATGAGGAGACTTATCCATAGTGATAATCAAGAACACTCATGCTAAACATGATTTCTCAAAAGATACTAGGGTACACCACTTAAATTCCAATGGGGGGTTCGCTAGATATTCCACTCTAAACCAATGATTGTTCCAATAGTGGGAGATATTTTGAACACAAATAACTTAATATCACTATAGGTAAGTTCCTAATTCTATTTCTAGGAAGCTCTATGAGGCAAACCGGTGGAAGGAGATGATAGTTTCACAATGACACTGAGAGGGGGGGGTGAATCAGTGTGGCTCTTTTGAAACTTAAAACTTCAACTCTTAAAGCCAAAACAATGAAAGCTTAAAACCACATAAAGCAAATATAACAAGAGAGCATTCCACAACACACGATGTAACGAGGTTCACCAATTTGGCTACTCCTCAAAATGACTGCTTGGACTCCCATCCAAATCCAGCCTTTGCAAAATACCAATTTTACAAATAGTTTACCAGCACCCACTGGAAGGAGCACCAACCCCCGGTTTATCTGCACCAACGTAAAGGAGCACCAACCCCTAATTTATCTTCACCAACAGAAAGGAGCACCAACCCCTAATTTATCTGCACCAACAGAAAGGAGCACCAACCCCTAATTCCAAGCACCAACTTGGACTGCAATTTTGAAACTATAAGTTTGACATAAATATGCCTTCGCTTATACAAGACCCTGACTGGTCTATTGCTAACCCAACCTCTCTCACTATTCACCAAAACACCACTCACTCTTACGACTCTGCTTATTGCACTTTTATATCCCTCTTACAGCCCTCTTGTTGTACTTCTTACAGCATTCTTACGACTCTCACGGCTCTGCTTACTGCACTTTTATGGCCCTCTTATAGCCCTCTTGCTGCGCTTCTTACAGCATTCTTATAGCTCTCACGTCTCTACTTAATGCTCTCTTACGACACTCTTCCAGCCCTCTTTTCACAACACTTTCACTCTCTACAACTCTTTGTAATACTCCACGCAGACCTCCTTTTATAACAAAGTTCTCTGTAACTGCACCTATAACTGTCTTACTAACTTTTCTTATTTTAGCTGCATGTTCTTCTTCTACGTCTGCACCTGTAACCGTCGTACTGACTTCAGTTAGCTCTTCTTATTTTAGCTGCATGATTTTCTTCTGTAACTGTCGTACCGACTTCAGTTAACTATCACGTATCTTATTTTGGCTGGGTTCTCTTCTTAGCTCGTGCCAAAATGACCTATCATGAAATCATGACACTTCTGTCTCTTTGTCCTCTTCTCGGACTTGTACCCACAAAAACACAACATGTCGTGATATCGCGACACTTTTGCCTCCTTGCTATTCTTCTTGGTTTGTACCAGCAAAAACACAACATGTCACGATATCGTGACACTTTCGCCTCCTTGCTACTCTTCTTGGCTTGTACCCGCAAAAACACAACATGTCGCGATATCGCAACACTTTCACCTCCTTGCTACTCTTCTTGGCTTGTACCAACGAAAACACAACATGTCGTGATATCGCGACACTTTCGCCTTCTTACTTTCTCTCTTCTCCTTTAGTCACGAAAATGCGACATGTCGCGATATCTTGACACTTTCTCTCCTTTGCTCTTTCTCTTGCCTTCGGGTCGCGAAAACCCGACATGTCGCGATATCGTAACACTTTTTCTCTTGGACTCTCTCTCTTGCCTTTGAGTCACAAAAACTCGACATGTTGCGATATCACGACACTTTTTCTTTTCTATCTTCCTACATTTTTCAAATCATGAAAATACGACATGTCGCAAAATCGTGACAATTTTCCTCTTTTGCCTTCATATTCGCTTTGGACCACGAAAATGCTACATGTGATATCGCAACACTTTTTCCTCCTTGCATTTTTCTTCACTTCGGACCGTAAAAATGCAACATGTCATGAAATCGCGACACCTTTTTCTCTCTCCTCTTTCTCTTTGTTGTGGCCTACGAAAATGAAACATGTCACGAAATTGCGACACCTTTTTCTCTCTCCTCTTTCTCTTTTGCTTTGGCCTGCAAAAATGAAACATGTCACAAAATTGCGACACCTTTTTCTTCCGTACAATCTTTCTTGCAATATGTCACGAAATCGTGACACTTTTTCTACTTGTATTTTTCTCTTCCAACATGTCACGAAATCGTGACACTTTTTCTTTCGTACTATCTCTCTTGCAATATGTCACGAAATCGCGACAGTTTTTATACTTGTCTTTTTCTCTTCCAACATGTCACAAAATCGTGACACTTTTTCTTCCGTACTATCTCTCTTGCAATATGTCACGAAATCGCAACAGTTTTTCTACTTGTCTTTTTCTCTTCCAACATGTCACGAAATCATGACACTTTTTCTTTCGTACTATCTCTCTTGCAATATGTCATGAAATCACGACAATTTTGCTTGCTTGTGCTTTCTCTTCGAACATGTCGCGATATCACGATAGTTTTCCTTTCTTGCTCTTTCTCTTCAAACATGTCGCGATATCGCGACAGTTTTTCTTTCTTCTCAACATGTGATATCGTGATAGTTTTCCTTTCTTGCTCTTTCTCTTCAAACATGTTGCGATATCGCGACAGTTTTTCTTTCTTCTCAACATGTCGCGATATCGCAACAGTTTTCTTACTTGTCTTTTTCTTTGATCTTTTGCATATGGGCCACTCCGATATTTTGGAAAATCATTGTACATTCTTTGAAGAATCTCTTAACTCCTATTTCACTACATCAATCGATCTGTCTGACTATGTTGACAAGACAACTCTGATATTTTGGAAAATCACTGTACATTCTCTGAAGAATCTCTTAACTCCTGTTTCACTGCATGCATCAACCGATCTGTCGGACTGTGTTGACAACAATGACAATATTGTTGCTACACCTTGCTCAACAGGATATGAATGCCAATGTCACCGAACTGAATTGAGGGTTGGTGATGAAATCCAACTCCCCAATGTTTATGGTAGAACGTGCAAGTGTGTGGGGTTCTTTTTAGATTTTTGAAATGGAAAGTGATGCATCAACCAGCATTCATGACTACTTTCCTACATGCCTAAAAAGAACATTTTGAATGAAGAAAGATGCACATTTAATTTAATCTAAATGATTTCTCATATAATGCACTTTCTACTTTGTAAATGGGTAGCCACTGATTGGGCCACATCCAAGCAAACCAAAATACAATGGCCTAGCATGCTGGAGACTAGGGCGGACCTTATAGGCAGATATCCGATGTTCCTAGCAGCACCTAGAGGAAATATAAAAGATACCAAAGAAATGCAACATGCAATTTTTATTTCTCCTTTCGTTCTTTCAGTTTTCCAAATCAAAATATGTCTTTAATTTTCACTTTTTTTAAGAAAACATAAGCAGGTAGTAAACCATAAAGCATCTAAAACTTTGTACCAACATTTAATCCAACTTAGAGAATAAATGTTTTTACCCCTACTGCACTCCAGTTCTAGTCGTCGTCAACCAGAGTGGCTAATTTCTAGTTGCTTTAGACCAGAGTGGCTAATTTTTGGTCACTTTAGACCAAAGCAGCTGACTCCCGATCATTGTAGTATACGAATCATAAAGGTGAAGTTGTCTGCTTCGTTGTCACTGATTATAATGACTTCTTTTGCTATTGTTTCTGGCTCAAGACGCCTTTTGAGAACAACTCATTCTTCAATTGCAGGTTTCACCTCCACTGGTTCTTTTTCCTCTCGTCGCTTCTACTCACTGTTCCGAATCGGAGAGCGAGGTGTATAGCTCTCACTCGTTTCAACTTCGGGCACTGCAGAGTATAATTGTCACTTGATTGTCCTTCGTGATCCTGTTTCAACCATCTCGGATTCAACTACTCTTTGCTCGAAGATATTATCTTCAGAATTTGCCTCGTATCCAGAATCTAGTTTTCTCTGATGTGCAATCACTTGGTTTTCCAACTGACAAAACACTGTATGAAGTCCACTCTGCTGGACTTTCCTATCAAAGGAATCAGGATTCTCTCTTCTCAATAGAGAGAGCAATGCATAATAGCATCCAGATGACCGAATCATCTACCCAAAAATACACCGCATGTGCTAGGTTACAATAATGATGCCAAAAAAAACTTTTCACCCTTTTATTTTTTTAAACAATTTTCCAAATTTTGTTTTAATAAAGCCCTTAAAAATTTTAACAATTTTTTATATATATTTTAAATTAGTTTTTTAAAATAAAAGTTTATTTTAAAAAACATAATAAAAAATATAAATAAAAATTATTAAATATTTAAAAAACTTTAATTAAAAAACAAATAAGAAAAAAATTAAATAAAAAAACCTTTTCTTTTTCTCGTGAAACCCCCGACGGGATTCGATCAAAGGACCTCCGCGTCCTACCCGTAGGCACTAGCCGCTGCACCACGTGGCTCCGATGAGAAGTAATGCAAATTCCCGTTGACTTAAATCCACTAGCTACCGACGAAAACAAAAAAAAATAAAAAACCTTGTTTTTTCTACCCCAATGGGATTCGACCCCGGGACCTCAGTGCCACAACCAAACAAACAAACCAACAACTCTATGCGCTTTGGCTGGAGATCAAAGGAACCTCCTGTTCCTTATACAGTCATCGGCGGCAGTTTGTTTAAAAAAAATAGCATGGATTTATCCCACATGCAGTGGGAGGAAGACAAATATGTCTTCAAATATGCGCAAAGGCGCATTAACCTTCGATTGCCTTCGGGAAATCACTCCTCAACACTATGCTTGCTCCTCGGCCAATCTGCGTTCACCATGTGTCACCCTCAGACGAATCTGTGTCTGCCACGTGGACAAAACAAGTTTTGCCATGTCACTGCACACTCGACCGCCATGTCAGCTTGACCGCCATGTCAGCTCGCCACCTCTACTCGCCACATTGATCGCAATGTCAGCTCATGGTTTTCCCAGTCAGCGCTCTGTCAACGCCCACCACGTGTCAGCTACCGCCACCTTAGCATCCACCTCAGCTCCTCGAGCTATGTGTCTGAGTTAGCTCTCAGCTCTACCTGCCACGTGTCACCTCAAAAATCATGCAACCTCAAAATCCATGTCCCAGCTCTGCCACCTCCTCGATCCGATTGACAACTCCTTGAACATGGTGCACCCTCGGGATACGTGCCCAGCACGCTCGCCAGCCAGTCACCGTGTGACCTCAGGATTCGTGCCCGTGCGACCTCGAGATTCATGCCCAACACGCTTGCTCGACCAGCTCTGATACCAAATATATGAATCGAAACATAAGGTAATATTTGAAATTAACTAAATAAAATAATATTAATTAAATATTCTCACAGAGCTATTGCAACAATACCAATAACATAGGATAGAGTTTCTAATTTATATGAAGAGGGAAGGGAGGAAGTCGGCGGAGAGGAAAAGAAGGGAGGTTGGAGGAATAAGGGGAAAGGGAGGTGGAGGGATAAGGGAGAAGAAGGAATATAGGAGAGAATGGAGGGATAAGGGAAATAGAAGAATTTAATCTAAAAAACATCTTGCCGACATAAATAATTAGCCGACAACTCTAACCTAACCTAGCCACTAAAATAACCACTTAAGAAATTAAGTGTTCACACTTGCTACATGTAGACCAGAGCGACTACTTTCTAGCCATTGTAGATCAAAGTGGCTAAACCTGCACACAAAACCTAAGTCATTAAAGTGACAGAAAATGAAAGTAAACTAAATAACTAGGTAGGGGTCCCACTGTGATCGCCATCTGTAGTGACCCCGGGGAAGCAGTGTGTCGTCCCCACTAACTACTCTACTTGCAATTTAATTGAATCCTTTAATATTGAACACGCAATAAATGAAAGGCATGAAGCAGATATAACCAGATTGTGAAGAAATAAATGAATGAATGCTTTTTGTATTGATTTTTCCAAGATCCGATTACATATGAATCCCTCTAAGGGATACCCTTCATTTGATACATGATTTTATACAAAGAGGTTAGCAGGTGTATAAAATATCCCCTCGCACAGGGGGCGCACTTTATCAGGCTTCCCAATTATGTACACAAAAATGTATGAGGGCTTACAGATGCCTCCTTCTCTAGGTCTAATTTCTAGAGGGATCCTCTTGCTCTCGTATTTTGTGGATTTTCCTGATGAACCTGTAGCCCTGAAAGCAATGAAACAACACACACTTAGATGTCCAAGATTGCCTCCCAAGATGAGGTTGTTAGCAATGAATAAGGTTAATGGAAATACAATGAAACTAGTGCTATACAACCAAGTAAATAAAATAAATCTATGCTAATGATATGAAGACATGAAGAAATCAGAATAAAAGAAACTAATGTCTAAACCCTAAGTTAGGCCTATGGGCCACTGTCCAAGATAGTGGTCGCTAAAGTGGAACTTGCCTTCTTTTCTCCAAGGCTATGGATCAAAGCTTGTATCCGATGTTGAAATGATGGTTGATTTGCTTGAGGTGTTGAATATCTATGTGTTAAACCCTTGATCGGATAGCACTTTTTCGCTCCTCAAAGATGCTCCAATATACTCTCCAATCTGGTAGGTCTTCACTGTAAAAGTGATCCTCAAGAAAAGCTCTCCAAATCTCAAAATATCTCCTCAATGACTTGTTCTGTTCAATTCGTGATCCCTTGGTGCCCTTATAATTACACATTTTAAAGTGTGTGAAACCCTAGGTCTATGTTTGAAACCCTAGGACCGAATCCCTCATGCGTATTAGGTGTTAGCATGAGAATCTTTTATTTTTCTATGTTTAACTGAAGTCTAAATTTGGACTTAAGTCTCCCATGTGAACTGGTCATGAAAGGGGAATGCCAAGTTGTCCTCGCTTACCTTTATTTCCTGCAAAATACCACTTCCACCCGTGAATGGGCCAATTTATTGGTAATTTGCTTTTATGGCTTAGCCATTATCATTTGCAGTGACTAAGGTTTAACCACTGTCGTCTACAGCGGTTGAGGTTTGGCCATCCTGAGCTTGAGCGGCCAGGATCTAGCCACCCTAGTTTACAGCAACCAGGCTTGGATGGGCTGAGACTGCCCTAGATGAGTGGTAAGAACCACTTTTGATACTTGGAAAGTCTAAGATTTAGTCACATGGCCTAGTAATGTGCCCATGTTAGTATTTATCCTAAACATGACATGTTTTAGGTGTCTACAAGACCATCCTCGTAAGGTGCATCAAATATCTCCACATCATCGATGATTCCCTCCTATTGGTTAATCAAATAACTAGCAAATGTAAATTATTGCTATCATATTTTGACTGGTATGACATAAAATCCTTACCTAGGTCAACTAATATATTTTCTAATACTATGGCCTCTCTTGGCTCCATCATTCCACAAAATCCATATGCCAATACTACCCACATCTTTCTATGAATGTTTTACAAATCTTCCATTGCACAAAAAATCTCTAGCAAAAACCTAGATGTTATCTTTGTTCAAGCAAAGCCTAATAGTCTTTGGATGTCCCAAATCAAGGACTATCTTAAACTTAAGTGTGATCCCTTTTGACCTATCCCAAACTGCTAGAAAAAATTCAAACAAAAGTCCATTCAATAAACATTATTGGGGGACATCATGTACAACTGATATTATGATGGCATCCTCATTTGGTTCCTCAAGCCACAAGAAACCCATTGCATCATCTCTGGTGCCCATTATACTACTTTTGGGGATCATTTCAATGGAATGGCCATCACTAAATACATCCTATGCATGGGGTATTATTGACCCACCATGGAGCATGATTGTTGTACCTATGTCAATAAATATGTCAAATGCCAACAACATGCTAACTTAACACATTTACCATCACAAGCATTACAACATATCCAATCAATGGGGCCATTCTCACAATGGGACCTTGACCTCATAGGAAAAATCACCCTAGCTTCCTCAGGTAAACATAAGTTCATCATAACAACTACGAAATACTTGACTAAATGGGTAGAGGTTGTTCCTCTCATCCAAATAATAGGACCCAAAATTGTTGAATTCATTCAACACCTCATATGTCACTTTAGAATCCCATATCAAATAATATCAGATAATGGCACACCGTTTAAAAATAAGGATGTTCATGTGTTGTGCAAAATATATAACATCAAACATAGTTTCTCAACTCCTTATTATCCCCAAGGAAATGGTCAAGTAGAAGCAACAAACAAAACCATTTGCACCATCCTTTGCAAAACAATTGATGATTCTCATTGTGATTGGTATCATAAAATTTCCTTAGCATTATGGGCATATCGTACCAACATCAAAACATCCACTAGGGTAATCCCATTCTCATTGGTCAAAGGTGTTGAACCCATAATGCCTATGGAGTTAGAAATACCATCTCTAAGAATCTCATTGCAAGAATTTATTGATGATGATACAACTCATCAAGATCGTTTAGACCAATACACAATGCTAGATAAGTGGTGCATCAGTGCCATAGAACATTTATGCATCTATCAAGATCATTTTCATCGTGTGTACAATAACAAAATACATTAAAAAAAAATCAAAGTAGGAGATCTTATGCTAAAAGAGAATCAATAAAACCCAAAAAAACCATGTCATCTACGAGATAAATTTTCTCCCAATTGGTTGGGCCCATACAAAATCATTCACAAATATTGTTCAAGTGCTTACCAACTTGCCAACCTTGAGGGAATAGCAAAAATTGAGCCCTAATCGAGGCTAACAACTTCTTGTACATTCTAAAATAAATAGATAAATTTAAAAAACAACAAAAACAAAAGAAAATAACAACATAAATAAAACCAACGAATTGCACACCATGCATACATAATTTCCTCACATTCAATCACTCATCATGAAAAGTGACTTCGTTATCCTTTATGTTCATCCAATTATTTTCTAATGTCTTTCAAAAAAATAAATTACAGAGCTATCACCAACACACAATACCATAATCATGAATCAAAATTTTGATCAATGTTGTAGATTAATTGGCTGAACATGAAAGATTCCCATTCACTCTTATCCTTTTTAAACCTCACCCATTTTTTCTTTGTCTTATCTTTGTTGTATGGTCATGCTTAGAGTGGCTACATACTCGGGATAGGTTTCTTCTCCTCTTATTTTCTTCTCTTTCCTCTTTTTCCTATCCCTATTGTATGGTCACACTTAGAGCGGCTACATACCTAGGATAGGTTTCTTACCCTCTTATTTCTTTACACCTCACCCTTATTTTTCTTCCTTCAAATCCTTTCTTCAATCACTCATGTTGATACTACTAAACGTTTGCATTTACATCATTCATTGCATCCATCCATATATCATTTCATGAGACTTCTATGGTATTATTGTCTCCCCTTTTGGATAGGTAAATATGCTCTAAATAGTCATAATTGGTTTACTTAATCAATGACATGGTCATTAGTGTATGTTTATTATAAATAGATATCATATTTTCATGCATTTCACCAATGTCTGCATTCTCACATCATTATGTTCATTCGCTTACACATAGGCATATTTCATTGCATCAAACAACATATGTTAGCTATCGCAACTACCATGATGTCATGTCCAATCTTATGCATAGGTTGCTTAGTAATGGATGTTTTTTCTGTTAGTCAACCACTTTAGTTCTTTATCAGACATCATTAGATTCCAATGCAATTTTAGGCTTCCCCTAGTTGACTAAGGTTTTTTCCTGGATCAAACACGTGCAAATTAAATAAAATTTTGAATCTAAGGAAGAGAATACGTTGTGTACATGGGCCATTGAGAGAAAGGTTTTCCCTGCTCATCCTATCATTTGTATGATTCAAAAACCTGAGGTTCAACAAAAGGATAAGCTACAATAAAAAAAAGAGAAGCAAAGAGAAAAAAAAGAGCACCATCATGAAGCTTGAATCCTTGAGCTCCTCAAGTTTATAAGATCACGGGGCTATAGACGTCTGACTGGCAGTGGAGCATGCCTTACAAGTGGTGATATATATATTATATTAGTGACATTATCTTATACAGACCAATGCACACTTACAAATGAGCTAGCTTACTTGGCTAAGTTTACAATTGGTTAGTCCAACCTCATTCAAAATGGATAAATGAATTGATCACTCTATACACACATAGATCCATGATAGGCTCAACCTCAGTCAAGATGGTCTAGGTTTTAGTAGAATGTCACTTGACTAATAAATGGGTTTTATGATTAAACTAATATGTTTGACTCTCTAGAAATCTCTTCTACCATCTAAAACACCTTAGCAGAAGAAACAAGCATATATCATGCTCATTTGTATAACTAGAAAATTATTAAAGAATAAATAGACATTATCTGTAAGTCGGTCAGTCAATCATCATCATAAGCATCTACATACACATCATGATTAAATTTGCATTACCATACATGATCTCACTATATATATATATATATATATATATATATATATATATATATATATAAATCAAATGTGACTATTACTTTGTTATTGATTACCTGATTGTATAAATCAAATTTTAGGTACCAAGATAGGTACTTGATAATTAATAATTTAATATTGTATTGTATAATGGTATGAGCCATAAATTAATTATTAAGATAGATCACATGTCAAATTAGAAATAGGTATGTCATAGAATCATATATGTAACAGTTGGGAGAATATTATCATATGTAATCGTAAGAAATATTGTCATATTATTATGCACTTTGTAACTCATGGAAAGTGAACCGCCACATGGGTGATCTTGTAACTCATGGAAGGTGAACCATCACACTCTTGTATAAAGAGAGATCTACCTCCATTGTAATGGGAAATCTATGATATATTTCTGGAGAAGTATTGACTTGTAGCTATAGAAATCTTGTGGAGTGGCTTCCTTCCAAAAGGAGCATTGTATGGTGTTGCTCTACCTCAAGGGTATAATCAATCTCTATTTTATTGAGCAATTTATTGTGCATTTAATTTATTTGTGGATGCATGTTGAATATTTCTTCATATTGATGAATTATTTATGGTATGAGAAGAGAGGTTCACAACATTTGGTATCAGAGCAACGATTTTGGTAAAGTGGGTTTATTTTTGCAGAGCTAGGGCGTGTTTTTCAGAAAACATCACATTTTACGGAGGTCATATTTTTTATTTTAGCAGTTATTTTTAGGTGTTTGTACCATTGTCTAGATATCTTTGTGTACTGCAAAAATGACTGCTCATTTGTTAAATTATGATCAGTATTGAGATTATGGTTGTTTGAAGTTGGGTTATTTGTGTTGTTTTTTGACCGCACAAATTGTTTTTCAAAAAATAAAAAATTATATTAAATGTTTTATCATCCATTTTCAGAATCTTTTTACACCATAATGTAGATTATTCTAAGTACTATAAAAATGATAGCTCACTTGTGAAATGTTGATACATATTGAAAACGTTATAGTTGTTTGAAGTTGGGCTATTGAGTCTATTTTTGGGTTATGCAAATTATTTTTTCAAAAAAAAAAATTCATATTAATTTTTTATTAGTCATTTTCATAATCATTTTGCAACAACATGTAGATTATTTTTAGTACTACAAAAATGACTACTTATTTGTGAAATTATGTTAAGTATTGAGAGAGTTACAGTTGTTGGAAGTTGGGTTGTTGAGGCTGTTTTTGGGCTACGTGAATTTTTTTCAAAAATAAAAAATTTGTATTAATTGTTTTAGTAGACATTTGTAGAATATTTTTGTATCAGCATGTAGGTTATTTTAAGTAATACAGAAATGGCTATTCACTTGTTAAATTGTGATAAGTATTGAGGGAGTTATAGTTGTTGCAAGTTGGGTTTTTGGTGCTAGTTTTGGGCTGCACGAAAAAGAGAAAAATCATAACTTTCAATCTGGAAAAGCAAATAAGTTGTTGTTTGTTTTATTTTGAAGATAAATTGCAGATTTAATTGTTGAAGAAGGAAATATATGAGATTTCAAAAAATTTAAATTTTTGAGAATTTCCAATTATTTAGAACCCTAGTTGCTTTGAAATAAAAAAACATGGAGTTGTCAATATTCACTGGAGAGGATGATAAGGATGCTTGGGAATGGTGGAAACTTTATAAGTCTTCATATTCTTCTAATATTTTTTGGAGTGGTAGGCTTTATGATTATTTACAAGGGGAAGCTTTCTCTTGGTTTAAGAACTTAGTTATTTCCCATACTTTTCCAAACACATCAAAAGAATTTGAAGTTGCATTTTTTAAAAAATGGGGATCAAAATAGAAGTATAATAATATGTAGGCTAAGAAAACTACACTTTTTGTGTCAGGGTCAAACATGTTAGAACAACGAACATAGGAGCCTTTGCATTAGATGAATAAATAATACAATCAGGCCTGAGAATAGCCCGTAATCTACGGAACCACCTGAGGCGATTATTAGCAGTTGTTACAACAAATAACAATATATGCCTATAATGTAATAACTAATAGCTATACTAACATCCCCCCTGATTACATCATTTTGCAATACAAAGAGAGCTGCGAAACAATTCAAATTTGACACGTGCAAGTGCCTTAGTGAAAATGTCTGCAACTTGAGCATCGGTGGGAATGTGTTGAAGCTGAATTCGGTGCTTTGGAACTTCATCTCGAATGAAATGACATTGTGTGTCAATGTGCTTTGTTCTTTCATGATGGACTGGATTCTTGACGAGGTTCAGAACACCCTGATTGTCGCAAAACAAGTGTATTGGAGATTTTGATGGATGGCCCATACTTGTCAGAATGCGACGCAACCATATCACTTCGCACACACCTTCACGTGCGACGCGATACTCGCCTCTCGTTGATGAAATAGCAACCACCCGTTGCTTCTTGCTGTGCCAAGAGACAGGACCGGATCCCAGATGAAAAATGTATCCAGAAGTTGACTTGCGATCATCAAATGATCCGGCATAGTCGGAGTCCGTGTATCCTTGCAAGAAGAATTTGTTGTTCCTCTTGTATTCTAGGCCATATTCCATAGTACCACGGACATAGTGAAGAACACGTTTTGTCGCTTTCCAATGAGTGGTCTTAGGCTCCCGCATGAACCTCGAAAGATAGTTGACAAAGAAATACGAGATCTGGCCTAGTATTGGTTAGATATATGAGACTCCCAATCAACTGTCGATAGAGAGTACCATCTACCTGAGGTGAATCATCATATCGCGATAACCGAAGTCCATTCTCCATCGGAGTTGCCATTGGCTTGCAATCAGTCATGCGATATTTTTCCAAGCAATGTCTTGGCATATTTTTTCTGAGACACTTTGATGGAGTGCTCCTTCTGGCTGAATTCCGCACCAAGACAATAATGGAGAAGTCCGAGATCTGTCATCTCAAAAGATTTACACAAGTTTCTTTTGACAATAGAGATCATAGTTTCTGAACTCCCTGTAATGAGCAGATCATCAACATAGAGTACAAGCAACACTATCTCCTGTTTCTTGAAATAGAGGTTTGCATCCGAATGGACATCTCTTAAATCCATGCCGCATAAGGTGATTGTCCATTTTTATATACCAAGCTCGAGGAGCTTGTTTCAGACCATATAAGGATTTGACCAATTTGCAAACCTTCTGCTCTTGGCCTTCCACTTCAAATCCTTCTGGCTGAGTCATGTAGACTTCTTCTTGGAGATCACCATTTAGAAAGGCACTTTTGACATCCATCTGGTGAACTTTCCACCCATATTGTGCTGCCATAGCACACATAACTCGAATTGTGGTCATCCGAGCAAGTAGGTGCAAAAGTTTCCTCGTAGTCAATGCCTTCCTTTTGAGCATAGCCCTTTGCAACAAGACGGGCCTTATGCTTATCAATTGTTCCATCTTGCCTTGTACTTGACTTTATATACCCATTTGCAGCCAATGGGTTTCTTTCCATGCGGTAGATCAACAAGCTTCCAAGTTTTATTTTTCATCAAAGACTCATACTCTGTATCCATAGCGGCCTTCCACTGAGGCTCACTAAGAGCATCTTGCACTGATGCAGGTTCAAGATCGTCTATGGTAGACATGAACGCCCTGTCATCATCAATATCCATATCCTCTACTTCTGTACGTGGAGTTACGTAAAGTTCCTCAAAAGATTGACAAAGATCATCAACCTCACCAGTTTCTTTGGCTTCTTTTTCCTTTTGAGCCATACCGCGTGTACGAGGTCTATCCAAGTTCAAATTGGGAGGAGTGGATAAATTTGCGTCTTCGATTGTATTTGTACACCATTTTGGATTCTTCTTCGGTGGTGTTGAAGAAGATGTAGAAGGACCTCCTGTTAGTGTTGACGAAGGAATCTTCTCTTCCTTAGATTCCACAAGATCTAGGTGTACTTTAGATGTGCTCTGTGATGTGAAAGCTTCATCAAAGACAACATCTCTGCTGACATGAATTTTCTTGGTCAAAGGATCTATCAAACGATATCCTTTAGAGTGCTCATCATAACCAAGAAAAATACATCTCAATGTTTTCTCATCTAGCTTCTTCCTTTTCTCTTTTGGTATGTGCATGAAAGCGTGACATCCAAAAATACGTAGATGAGATATGGAGGGTTTTCGACCACTCCATGCTTCCTGTGGAGTCATTCCTTTTAGGGCCTTTGTGGGTGCCCTATTCAACAGATATACTGCAGTGGTGACAGCTTCTGCCCAATATTGTTGCCCAAGAGTAGCTCTCGTGAGCATACAACGAACCATTTCCATGATAGAACGGTTCCTTCTCTCAGCAACTCCATTTTGCTGAGGAGTATAGGCAGTTGTTAACTTTCTCTTGATTCCATGCTTATCTAAGAATGCAAAAATTCATTAGAGGTAAACTCTCCCACTCGATCTGAGTGGAGGGTTTTAATAGAAGCTCCTGACTCCTCAACGGATTTCTTGAACTGCTGGAAGAATACGAAAGCTTCGGATTTCAGTTGGAGAAAGAAAACCCACATCTTTCGTGAGTAGTCATCTACGAATAACCGAAAGTACCTCTTCCCTCCACAACCGTTGGGTGTGAAAGGACCGCACGGATCGGTGTGAATTAACTCCTGAGGTTTTTGTGCTCTTGTTGAGCTCTTCTCAAATGGTACTCTATGCCGCTTTCCCGCCAAGCGATCGAGCACACTCGGCAATGTGGCGTAAAGGGAAGGAAGACCCTTTACCATCTCATACTTACCGAGCTCAAGTAAGTAGCCGTAACTAAGATGCCCATATCTCTTGTGCCATAGGGAAGTTGCCTCCTTGGTAGAGAAAGTCATGGCAACATGTGGAGTAGAGATAACATCTAGGGCAAATAAGCCGTGCTTATATGAAGTTGTTGCAATCTGCTTACCCTTACCGATAATAGTACAACACTTCTTGCCATTCTCAACACGAAAGTTGACAACCATATTTCTATCCAGGATTTGTGTGACTCGACAACAAATTGTTAGCCAATCCCGAAACATAGAGGACTTTGTCAATCTGACACTTGCCATCGTGAAGAGTGACTGAAATTGTACCCTCTCCCCGAACCCTGTAGGTTTTATCATCAGCAATGGTGACAGGTTTGCCCTCTTTGGCCACGAATGATTCAAACCACGATCTGTCGCCAGTCATATGTTTGCTAGCTCCATAATCGACATACCAAACAGGATCCCTCTGTGTGGAATCTGTGGTAGTCATGAGCACCTTGTGTGCCCATTCAGAATCTGAGTCAGATTCTTCAACAACAACATTCACCTGGGGTTGCTTGTTTTTATTTTGTGGTTTGTTTTGGCCTTTTTGCTTGTTCTTATGCCAACACCTGTTGGTGTCATGGTTGTCTTTCTCACAGATCTTGCACCACCTCTTCTTCTCGTTGAGGTTGTTTTCCTTTTCCTTTCATGTCCTGTTGAGAATTTCCTCCTTTCCGAAAGTTGCCTCCTTTTTGCCCATTACCTTTCTTCCTAGAACCCCGCCTCGTTGGTGTATAGGGCTGTATTGGAAGAATCATCCTTGTGAAGTTGGCGTGCCTCCGTTGTTGAAGCAGATTGACCAACTCGATGTAGGTAATTTGTCGTTGAGACACCTGGATGGAGGTGATCAACATATCAAATGAAGAAGGTAAAGCTCTCATCACAATTGAAACGAGAAGCTTTTCGTCCACAGAATCTCCCAAAGAATTCAATTTCTCTTTCAATTCAGACACTGCACAGAAAGAGTTCAACTGTTTCACCCTGTCTCAAACTCATGTTATGAAGTTGTTGTTGAAGATGAAGAATGGTGGAATCATTCTTTCCCTCATAGATGGTTTTAAGGGCATCCCATGCCTCTTTACCACTTGCTTTGTCATCTATATGAGGTTGCACTTCATCTGAAACAGCAAACAAAATGAGCACCTTTGCTCGACTGTCTTTCTTGTCAAAAGCTATCTGATCAGCAGTAGGAGCTGTGGATCCTGATGCTGGTGAATGCCTAGGTGTTACTCCAAAAAAAATATCCCATAAATCTTCCATTTGGAGAATTGCCTTCATCTTATGTTTCCATGGTGTATAATTTGGACCTTTCAATAACTGATGAGGATCAGTCATCAACTTTGCAACAACGGCCATAGTGAAGGTTCCTTATAACACCAATTGGTCCCCCTTTCGATATACCTTTTGCTAGGCCGTTATACCGTACAAAATACCCGCCCTTACGTGAGGGAAACTATAGGTATTTAGAAAGATCAACAAAAATCACCCGCCCTTACGTGAGGGAGACTATAGGTGAGTTTTAGAGATCATACGATACGTGGAACATAAGCAAGATTGAAAGGGAATCGCCTTGTTGATGGCACCTACCATAGAAGATTCTTCTCATGCGTGGGGCGTAACTTCCCCTAAACACTATGAAGAATACTTCGTCAGGATTTACGCCTAAACACAAGAGCGATTAAGGGTAGTGGATGGAGTAAAAAAATGCAAAAAATGGCAAACTTATCTCTCCCCGACGATTTATAGAGAACAAGCTCAGACGTCGTTGTAGCAACTATATTAGGCGGCGGATACAGTAGCCCAATCACGACAGCTTTACCTGTAAGTGCTGGCCAGAGGTATCACAAATACCGAACGCTGCAATGCAATAAATTGCACGGATGGGTTTTAATTATTCCGGGGACTTAGGGAGTGTATTTGATTTTTTTTTAACTTTTAATGAAGTAGTGCAAAAAATGAAATATGCAACATACAACATAAAAAGTGCCCACAAGAATTAACCCTCCAGGTGTCGGACACAGCCGAAAATGCACCTTTTACAATTCGCCAAATTGCTTTTTCAGAAAATTACTCACATTCCCCCTTTGATTTTTTGAAAAAAATATCCCCCCTAAAAAAAATTCTCTTTAACAAAGCATTTTAATAATTATTATGTATTTAAAGTTAAAATAAATAATTTTAATTTATATAGTTTTAAAAACTTATGAAAAAATAAATTAAAATTAAATTTTAATTTATAAAGTTTTAAAACTATAAAAAATAAATTAAAATTAAAAATTTTAACTAAAAAATAATAATTAAAAAAAACTTTGAAAAAAAAATTATACCTTCGAACCCTCGACCTCCAGGCTCCCAGAGCCTTACCGCACGGCTCACGACCACGTGAGCCAGCGGGCTGATCCGAAAGGATCAAGGGGCCCCCTCGTATTTGAGGAGGGTCCTCAGCCTGCCTCTGCAAATCGCGGCCTCGCTGCTGCTTCGTCGCGCGCCGGGGATTTTTTTTTTTTTTTTTAATTCCCACGCGGTCTGTGCATTCCTCGCTGTGTCAGCCGGGGGGGGTTTCCATTTTTTTTAATTTCCGCGCTCAACGGTGAGGGGATTTCTTTTTTTTTTTTTTATAGAAAGTTAATCACGCGATGGCGTGATTATCACGTCGTAGAAAAAAAAGTTTAAAAAATATTCGCACAGCTCGGGAAAAGAATGCGTTCAGAAAAAAAACACAGCAACTTTCTCCCTGCAAACAGCTTCCACCTCCAGCCTTCTCTCACTACAAAAAATTGTCGTAGCAATCTGGCTCTGATGCCATGCTTATCTAAGAATGCAAAAAAATGTCACGATATCGCGACATGTCATGAAATCGCAGTTCATAGAGGAGAGAGAAAGACAAAGTGAAAATGTCGCGATATCGCGACATGTCATGAAATCACGGTTCATAGAGGAGAGAGAAATACTAAGTGAAAAATGTCGCGATATCATGACATGTCACGTTTTCACGGCCCAGATCAGCAGGATGCACCAAAATGGAAAAATGTCGCGATATCGCGACATGTTTCGGTCTCGCGTCTAAAATGGAAAAATGTCGCGATATCGCGACATGTCATGAAATCGTGGTCGAAGGCAGCAAGAGAAGAGTCAATGCAGAAGTTGTCGCGATATCGCGACATGTCACCATTTCGTGACCTGAAGACGAGATGAAGGACAAAGATAAAAAAACGTCGTAATATCGCGACATGTCACATTTTTGTGGCACAGATCACGAGGTAGACTTAAAATGAAAAGGTGTCACGATATCATGACAGGTTTTGTTCTCGGGACTTAAAATGAAAGGATGTCACGATTTCGCGACATGTTATGTCATCGCAGCCCGAAAGAGAAAAGCGTCACGATTTCATGACAGAAAGCAGCGAGATGGTATGGAATGAAAAAGTGTCGCGATTTCACGACATGTCACGTTTTTGCGGCTAAGTACAACAAAACACAACGAAGGAGAAAAACGTCGCGATTTCACGACAGGTTGCATCCACACGGCTCGAAGGAGAAAAACGTCGCGATATCGTGTCATGTCTCATTTTCGCAATGCATGAAGGTGAACAAGGCTGCTGACCAAAAAACATCGCAATATCGTGACATGTCTCATTTTCGTGGTGCTTGAAGACGAATAAAGTTGCGGGTATATAAACGTCGCGATATCGCGACATGTCTTGTTTTCATGATACAGGTAGAGGAGCAAAGTTGTAGATATAGAAACGTCGCGATATCGTGACATGTTGTTTTAGTCACGATTCATGGCGACCCGTTACAGAATGTGTAGGGAAGTGTTGAACACGTGTCCTAGAGACAGAGGGGCTATGATAATATTTCAGGATCGTTAGTTACAGTTCGCTGGGGAGACCAAACGTTTCAAACCTGAGCAAAAATCCAAAATAGCAAAGCGACCTGGGAGATGAAATGAAGCGACCTGGGAGATGAAACGAAGCATCACAAAGCGAAGCAGAGGGTCATAACAGAAATTTTAAAAGCAAAAGCGAAGACAGGTACAGAGGTCAAAAAATTGATGTGGGTAGAGTTGCAGAGCTAAGGGTGATAAGCCATTATGGGCCTGCTTTGGAGTGTTTTTCTTCCCCTTTTTTTGGTTTTGAGAAAACTAGAGACTTCTGTTATTGTAAAATGATCAATTTTTAATACAAAAAATTCAGAGAGTTGCACCTCATTGACAAGAAAGGAGTTATTTTCTGCATGCAAGATTTAATGTCTATTTTTCCCCTTTTTAGATTTTAGGCTTATAGGTGGAGTTTAATGCAAGTTATCTTGGTTGCTCTAAGTGAATGTCTAAATCTGAAAAACCCCATTCAAAACCCTAGGAACTAGCACTTAGCTTATTAGGATTGTGCATGTTTTGCAGGTCCAATAGGTTAGGTTGTATGCAAGAAACCTCATATCTTTGGTTTTGTCGAAATAGGATAGCATCATACTGAATGCATTTTTCATTTTCTTTTTTGCATTTTATTTTCATTTTCTGCACTTTATTGTTTCAGAAAGTTCCAATTTTCTTTTAATTCTCAGGCATTAAAATAAAAAAATTAAAAAACTTCAAAATCCAAAAATAGTTCCACCATTGCGTATGTAATACTGCAGATTTCAAATACGCATTTTAAAATTTCATTTTCGGAGTTGTTTAAATTTCACCGAAGCTGCTGTTTTGTTGCAGACTTTAAAATCCAAAAATAGAAAATTTCCATTTCAGGGCCAGAATTTCATTTTTCAGTTTTGTTTTTCATTCATGAGCCGATGATGACATTCCCTTCATGAAAATTCCAATTTCATTGAAGGAGTTATGTTGGTTTCATTCCATTTTGAAGTTACAACGTGGTCATATAAGGGCCAAATCACATTTGCTTTATTTGGGTTCAATAAACAATCATTAAAGTTTCACAATAAAATAAACCAACATTGCCCCTTGTTTTCAGTTACTTGCAATCACTAAGGTGTTCCAAGCATTTAAATTGAATATCTTTATTTGAGATTATTAATACACAAATGACAAATGCTAATATAGCGGAGACCTTGGAGAAATTATTTATTTAATTTCTTTGCAAGAGGGGATTTGGAGCCCAAATCCTATCGAAGAGTGTGTTTTCACAATCGGGTGAAAATACCACTCAACAATTGGCGCTAGAAGGAGGGCCTAAACTGGTTTACTGTATTCGATTTTGTTAAGAAATTCATGTATATCATTCTAACGCTTTTTGATTGTTCATACAGAAATAATGTGATTTGATTTAATTTTGAAAATTTTGGTCTCGACTAACGAAGTGTTGTTTCCATGCAATTACTTTTCATTTGATTGTAATGAATACATCTCTTGGTTGATGCTAACTTGATTTGTTATACATTGCAAGTTGGATATTTGCTAGTCATTTCACGCTGATGTGCCGTGATTCCTTCTATCATTTTTGACTAACAGATTTGGTTCTAAAGTTACATTTTGAGTTTCACTAATGGCAACACTTGAGGAGCAAATTGTATCCCTAAGAGCTGAAATAGCATCTCTAAGAGAAAGAATGGTATCTACGATGGAGGATCATTATAAGGGTTTATCTACACCTGTGGTACCCTATCAAATTCCTAAACTTTTATTGGAGTTTCTACGATGTTTTAATCAAGAGGTGCCACTAGGATACTTGCAAAAACTGTATGTCTACAAGGATACATTATGTCAATTCCAGATTTTCTATGAGGAGGTGGCTTGTAAGTTATTTGCATACATTTTGGATGATAAACCATTCTTTTGGTATAGCCAACTACCCATGGAGGTTAGGACTTCTTGGATACAACTAGAAGCAGCCTATCTTTATCATTTTGATAATCAGGTTGACTTAGAGATGTTGAAAAATCAATTTACCTCCATATGTAAGGAGCCTAATGAATCCTTGAGTCAATTCAATGGAAGATTTCGTGAGTTGCACTCCCAAATGTGGGAAAATTTTAACACATTAGAAGAGGAAGCCATGGAAGTATACCTGGGAGCCATACACCCCACACTTGCTTCACTCATTGAGGAAAAAATGGATGGCTTGTCTCTAGAGAAAATCTATGAGATCCTAGAAGAGGTAGAACGACAAGATCTTGAAGAAGAAAAGGCACAACATGTTCACATGAGAGATGGTTCTTTTGGAGTTAGTGATGCCAACCTACACCAACCATCAAATATAGCACCCTCCACTCCAATGATATCTAAGGTAAATGATCAAGGGGATGAATTTGAATATCCAAGTGTTGCAACCACCTTAGATGTAGTCCAAGGGGAGGTGCATAGTGCTAAACCAACATCCGCTAGTGAAGGTTATGCAGAAATGATCTCATTCATAGAGATGCATGATTATTCGAATAAAGGGGTCCCAAATTCAACAATGTTTGAAATATGTGATAGGACGGAACCTACCATAGAATTGAATGAAGTGGTTGAAAGTGAAATTGGAAGAAAACCAATAAATGAATTTGAAGATATGATAGAGTTTCACCACTTGTTCTTGGAAGATACTATTGATGAGATGTGTAAAATTAATGATCAAGAAATTCTTCACCCTCCAAATTGTGATAAAATTGAATCATGGGTTACTAATTTGGACGATGATAGTCTTACAAATTTGAATTCAAGAAATGACCCGCTTTTGGAAATAATCGAACCATCTAAGGAAGGTGAAGGTGAATTTGATGAAAAACACATTGATGAATTGGAAGATGTTGAAGAAGTAGTTGAACGTCACCACTTGATTTTGAAAGAGGATTATTATGATGCTTGGAAGAAGTGGGAAGACTACACTCAATCCAAAACTGCTAATGAAACTTGTGTGCCAATTGATATACAGGACAACATAATCGCCTACTCGAAGGAAGATATTACAACTCCTATACAATTTGAGGATGTTTTGGAAGAGGGTTTCAAATCTCATCAAATTTTGGAAGATTATAATGATTCCATTACCAAGGACAAAGAAGAAAAATATTTGATGAATGAATCAAAAGATCATGCCACAAACATCATGGAATTTCATTCCATGGATTTGGATGACAATTTTTACAATGGTTGGGGGAGATATGATAATGCATTTTTTCTCACACCCCTATAGATGAAACTCATATTTCACTTGATATGCAAGACGTTGAAACTTCTATCTCACATGAAGAGATACCATGGATAGTGAACAAAGAATGGGAACTAAATGACGAAGAGATGGATCAATTGGAAACAACTCAAATGAAGGATCATCAAGATGAGTCATTGGACATACACTTTGACCAAGAATATTTGAAGGTTGAAAAGGATGGGCATGTTTTCAATTGGGTGCCTAATTTTGGTATGTTTGATGAACAAGTAATCAATGAAGAGTATGAAGACCATGAGGTAAAAGAGGGAATTACAAATCCCCATCAAATTTTGGTAAATAAAAATGTTCAAAGGGTAGAATCTAACCTTTTGTGTTCAAGCATCCAAAATTTAGGTGAAAATTTGCATGACCATATTTTGAATTTGAATGATGTTTATGGTGAAATGTCATTAAAGGTGAATGAAAAACAAGGTATGATTTCCAATCACACCTTTGATAACACTGTTTTAATGAATGAAAAAGAAGTTGATGCACTTGAACTATTAAATCAAATTCATCAACAATTACTAATTGAATCTAGGGTAAAAACTTTTAATGATCCTAATTTAGTAAATATCCTAGATGCTTGTAAATTGTTGCACAAATTTGATTGGCCTACAAATTTGGAAAATGATTTGGCTTTGAAATTTTTAGAAATAGGCTCTTATTTGCAGCATCTCACATTTAAAAAGGAAAGCCTAGTTCTAAATCATGAATGGAATTATAATATTTATACTTTAAAGAATAGACAAGATAAAATTGAATATCATTTATTGTCTAATCATTTTAGTAACTTAACGCTCACCTATGAGAGTACTAATGGAATTAAATCTAATTGGTGGGGTGAGAGAGGAAAGTTGAAGTTGGTTGCATTGTTTGGTCTAGTCTTGTTTTTTTTGGATTCCCACAACATTTGGCATGCGTATCACGTTATATTTTTGTTGAAGTGTTCTAATCATGTTTGGGATCCGGGAAAGTGATAGTCCAAGCTTTGCATCATCTTGTATTATATTGTACATTTGTATATAGATTTTGATTTTTGGTTTTGGTTTGTGTTTTCAAATTTTCATTTTTGGATTTGCCTTTTGGGTTTGGTTATAAGTTTTGATTTAGTTTGTGTTGGTCCTATGGACATGTTTGGTTTGTAAAAAAAAAAAAAAAAAAAAAATTGAGATGTCAACTTATGCCTAAGATCAGGAGAATATGAAACATTGGAATTGTGTTGCAGAAAGCTCCACAAGTAACGCAAACACATTAAATAATATCGTTTGAAACTTGTGATGCATGAAGTTGTCAGTTTTACAAATTATGGCAACATAGGTGGTATACTCCATCCACAATTCAAAAGGGCAATGCATTCATATTACATCCCACTTTGCATATACATGCCATCTTAGTTGCATATGCATTTCAAATACAATCATTTGAAAGATGTCAAGTCCTCTTAGGGTTATTCTATAACATAAAAAAAGAAAAGAAAATCCTAAGGTTGGGAACTGATGCCCGAACTATCTTGAACCAAGCACATTCTATTCATATTAAAGAGGATCTTGAGCAAAATGATCAAAACCTTGCTTGGAAGAAAAGGTCAGGTGAAAGAAGTATTTCATGTCTATCCTATTATGCAACATGATCCTTAAAACAATGGTTTTTACCACTTCCATAAAGCTTAAAGCCTAAAATCAGAGTAGTAAGGATAGGGTTAAATCCTCATCGAACTTAGGTTGAGGATCCAACTCCCCAAAGCTCTGATTTGACCTACATGGAGTAGTAAGGATAGGGCATAATTCTCATCTCACCTAGGTTGAGAATCTGATTCCCCAAAGCTCCTATGTCTCATTTCATCATAAATCTTGGATTGGAAGGATCGTACTACATGTCCTCTGCAAAGGATGGGTAGTCATCCCCAAGGTCCAAGAAATAAAAACTAAATATTTCCCATTTTCATATAAATCTTGGATTGGAAGGATCGTACTACATGTCCCTAGCAAGGATGGGTAGTCATCCCCAAGGTCCAAGAAGTAAAAAATTAATATTTCCCATTTCATCTTAATATTGGATTGGAAGGATCATACTACATGTCCCTCGCAAGGATGGGTAGTCATCCCAAAGGTCCAAGAAAAAAAAAGAGAATGAATGAAGCCAAATCATGGATTATGGGGTTAAGTATGCCCATGCGTGGCAGCATGTCTTGTCTAAAACAAGACCACTGATTGTTCAAACGGATAGACTAGCCTGACCATTTCATCCATAACTGGTTAAATTATTTTGTTCAAAGTGAGGTAATGAATTCCAGATCAGAGTAGTAAGGATAGGGTTAAACTCCCATCTCGCTTAGGTTGGGAGTCCAATTCCCCAAAGCTCTGATTTCACTTTCACTTGCACATGGGTTCAAGATAGTAGTGACTCATAACCAACTTTGGGATCTAATAAATCAATTCATTATACATATAGTTGATCCTAAGAGGGTTTGATAATTTTAAATATTTGTATATGATATTAGAAGGCTTAAAGCTTTTATAAAGCAGGTAGTTATATCTCTAGACCATTAATTAGGCTATGCAAATCATTCACAACCTCACATATGCATTCATGTAAAACTGACAATGGAATGTGGATCAATTTCAAACGATAAAGAATGGAACACACTGCACACACCGAGCTGATACTTAATGATTCTAATGGTTCATGTATTTCTGATCTATCGGCATTTGTTTTTTATGTGTTGATGCTTGTATCTAAGCTTGTGTATTTCAGGTTAGGTTCTCACCAAAATGCTCAGGAGCATTTCCCAGCAGAGTCACCATTTGTTGTGGCTGCTCCACAACACACCCCAAAATTGGGGACCCCCCTTTTTTGCACACTTTCTAAGAAGATTGCAGTGGCCCAGATGTTAAAAGAGCAAAGAAAAGCAGAAATGATAAGTTGTCGCGATATCGCGACATGTTGCTCCGTCGCGACCAGAAATGAAAAGTTGTCGCAATATCGTGACATGTTGCTCCATCGCGACCAGAAATGAAAATTTGTCACGATATCACGACATGTTGCTCCATCGTGACCAAAAATGAAAAGTTATCACGATATCGCGACATGTTGCTCCGTCGCGGCCAGAAATGAAATTTGTCGCGATATCGCGACACGTCGCGTTTTTGCGGCTAAGAGCAACAAAATGTAGCATGATGAGAAAATGTCACGATATCACGACGTGTTGTGAAATTGCGGTCAAAGCAAGCAGGAAGAAATGTTGACCAAAAAAATTTGCGATATCGCGACATGTCATGAAATTGCGGTTCATAGAGGAGAGAGAAAGACAAAGTGAAAATATCGTGATATCGCGACATGTCATGAAATCGTGGTTCATAGAGGAGAGAGAAAGACTAAGTGAAAAATGTCACGATATCGTGACATGTCACGTTTTCGTGGCCCAGATCAGCAAGATGCACCAAAATGGAAAAATGTCACGATATCGCGACATGTTTCGGTCTCGGCTAAAATGGAAAAATGTCGCGATATCGACATGTTTGGTCTGGCTAAAATGGAAAAATGTCGCGATATCGCGACATGTTTCGGTCTCATGGCTAAAATGGAAAAATGTCGCGATATCGCGACATGTTTCGATCTCGCGGTCGAAGGCAGCAAGAGAAGAGTCAATGTAGAAGTTGTCACGATATCGCGACATGTCGCCATTTCATGACCTGAAAACAAGATGAAGGGCAAAGATAAAAAAACGTCGCGATATCGCGATGTGTCGCATTTTCATGGCATAGATCACGAGGCAGACTTAAAATGAAAAGGTGTCATGATATCACGATAGGTTTTTTTCTCGGGACTTAAATGAAAGGATGTCATGATTTCGCAACACGTTATGTCATCACAGCCCGAAAGAGAAAAGCGTCGCGATTTCATGACAAAAAGCAGCGAGATGGTATGGAATGAAAAAGTGTCACGATTTCATGACAGAAAGCAACGAGATGGTACGGAATGAAAAAGTGTCACGATTTCGTGACATGTCGTGTTTTCGTGGCTAAGTACAACAAAACACAACGAAGGAGAAAAACGTCATGATTTTGCGACAGGTTGCATCCACACGGCCCGAAGGAGAAAAACGTCGCGATATCGCGACATGTCTCATTTTCGTGATGCATGAAGGCAAACAAGGCTACTGATAGAAAAATGTCATGATATCATGACATGTCTCATTTTCGCGGTGCTTGAAGATGAACAAAGCTATGGGTATATAAACGTCGCGATATCGCGACATGTCTTGTTTTTGCAATACAGGTAGAGGAGCAAAGCTATAGATATAAAAACGTCACGATATCGCGACATGCTGTTTTAGTCGTGATTCATGGCAGGCCGTTATAGAATGTGCAGGGAAGTGTTGAACACGTGTCATAGAGACAGAGGGGCTATGATAATATTTTAGGATCATCAGTTACAGTTCACTAGGGAGACCAAACATTTCAAACCCGAGCAAAAAGCCAAAATAGCAAAGCGACCTGGGAGATGAAACGAAGCGACCTGGGAGATGAAATGAAGCATCACATAGCGAAACAAAGAGCCACACTAGAAAGTTTAAAAGTAGAAGCAAAGACAGGTACAGAGGTCGAAAACCGCTACGGTCGGGTTGCAGAGTTGAGGGTGATAAGCCATTATGGGCCTGCTTTGGAGTGTTTTTCTTCCCCTTTTTTTGGTTTTGAGAAAACTAGAGACTTCTGTTATTGTAAAATGATCAATTTTTAATACAAAAAATTTAGAGAGTTGCACCTCATTGACAAGAAAGAAGGAGTTATTTTTTGCATGCAAGATTTAATGTCTATTTTTCCCCTTTTTAGATTTTAGGCTTATAGGTGGAGTTTAATGCAAGTTATCTTGGTTGCTCCAAGCGAATGTCTAAATCTGAAAATCCCCATTCAAAACCCTAGGAACTAGCACTTAGCTTATTAGGATTGTGCATGTTTTGCAGGTCCAATAGGTTAGGTTGTATGCAGGAAACCTCATATCTTCGGTTTTGTCGAAATAGGATAGCATCATACTGAATGCATTTTTCATTTTCTTTTTTGCATTTTATTTTCATTTTCTGCACTTTATTGTTTCAGAAAGTTCAATTTTCTTTTAATTCTCAGGCATTAAAATAAAAAAATTAAAAAACTTCAAAATCCAAAAATAGTTCCACCATTGCGTATGTAATACTGCAGATTTCAAATACGCATTTTAAAATTTCATTTTCGGAGTTGTTTAAATTTCACCGAAGCTGTTGTTTTGTTGCAGACTTTAAAATTCGAAAATAGAAAATTTCCATTTCAGGGCCAGAATTTCATTTTTCAGTTTTGTTTTTCATTCATGAGCCGATGATGACATTCCCTTCATGAAAATTCCAATTTCATTGAAGGAGTTATGTTTTAATTTGGCTTTTTATTAATTTTCATTTTGAAGTTACAATGTGGTCATATGAGGGCCAAATCACATTTGCTTTATTTTGGTTCAATAAACAATCATTAGAGTTTTAAAATAAAATAAACTAACAGTGCCCCTTGTTTTCAGTTACTTGCAACCACTAAGGTGTTCCAAGCATTTAAATTGAATATCTTTATTTGAGATTATTAATACACATATACAAAATGCTAATATAGCGGAGACCTTGGAGAAATTATTTATTTAATTTCTTTGCAAGAGAGGATTTGGAGCCCAAATCCTATCGGAGAGTGTGTTTTCACAATCGGGTGAAAATACCACTCAACATATTCTTTGGGTACTATTAACATTAATTTGTAAAATAAATGCATGAAGTTATGGTACCGAAAGAATAAGATAGCATTACAAGATATTTCTCGATGTAAAAAAAAAACAAGTAGCTATTGCAAAGAAACATAGTGAAGAACAAGCAAAAGAATATGAAACTGAATCTCAATAGGAGATCAATGAAGAAGTAAAAGAAAAGGATAAAAATGAAGAAATCAAGAAGGAAGAGCAAAAAAAATAGAACATCAAGTTAAGGTTGTACCATATCGCCACCCACACCACCATGAGAGGCAACAATTTTGGAGGTACGGCTTAAGGCAACAATCCTATGGTTCTACATGGAATCAGCAAGACACCAACTATGAAAAGGTTTGGCAAAGAAAGCAAAGTGATTCTAGTTTTCAAAGTGGTGTACCCACATCACAAAATAAATGGACTCATCATTAAAGTAGATCAACAATTTTGGCTACTCAAATGGACACATGGCATATCAACATCAAGGAAGGCCACCACCCATCAAAGTTCCCATAGGATGGATGGATGATCAAGATTGGTACCAATACACAACATGGCTTAAAATATCCTATTATTTAGCCTCTTCTAATGTTTCAAGGATGAAACATTTTGTAAGGGGATGGAATGTTGGGTACCAAGATATGTACTTGATAATTCATAATTTAATATTGTATTGTATAATGGTATGAGCAATAAATTAATTATTAATGAAGGCCACATGTCAATTTATAAATAGGTATATCATAGAATCATATATGTAATTGTTAGGGGAATATTATCATATGTAACCACAAGGAATATTGTCATATTATTATGCACTTTATAACTCATGGAAAGTGAACCACCACATGGGTGGTCTTGTAACTCATGGAAGGTGAACCATCACACTCTTGTATAAAGAGAGATCTACCCCCATTGTAATGGGAAACCTATGATGTATTCTTGGAGAAGTATTGGCTTGTGGAGCTAGAGATATTGTGGAGTGGCTTCCTTCCAAAAGGATCATTGTATGGTGTTGTCCTACCTCAAGGATATAATCAATCTCTATTTTATTGAGCAATTTATTGTGAAATTAATTTTTTTGTGGATGCATGTTGAATATTTTTTCATATTGATAAATAATTTATGGTATGAGGAAATAGGTTCACAACATCAAATACATATCCAAAAATCTCAAGTATAAATGAAATGGAAAGTCTCAAAATACATAACATTTCCAATTTCATTCACCATAATCACAATCACATCTCATACATATCAAATCAAACACATCTAATCATTACCATAATAAAAAATGCATAACACAAATCACATCAACATGGATATATATTGCTCAACATCAATGTATACATCATCAAAATTTCCAACTAGCTGATCTCATACACATCCTCATCAACACAAATAATACATTGATATGGTTACACATTAGCTGAATCCATACACATCATAATACAAAAATTGTGGTACCTATGCCACTTGCCAGGTGACTCACTACTCCCCTCTTTTCTCCTCGACCCATCACCATCCCTTCTCCATGAGCCCTCACCTCTCTACATCAAGGTTGATCCTCCTACTGAAGATACCCTTGGCTCTCTAAATCATGGTCCTAATGGAGTCACTGACACTAAACTCCTATGGCTATGATGTGACATCGAGCTAGAACATGAAGGTAGTGGTATTATATTGGAAATCAACAATATTGTGCATACCACTATAAAGGCCTGATAATATCTCTCATATGCATCCATCGTCCATTGTAATTGCATGATCTCAACCTAAAGAATTGACCTAGCTCCCTCAGCCCTCAAGCACTCTAACTCATCTCATTGTCACACTATATCTACCACTACAACATCCATATCGTATTGTAGCTCAACCACCTGCACTCTTAGCTGCTCTAGCTCCTCTATGCCACTTGTGCTCACCTCAGTTGCATCTTGCATTGTGATTGGGGCATTTAGCTCACTCTATAGCTTGATCACATATGCCCTCAACTATGCCATCTCCCTCTCTACCTCCACCCTAGTGACCATTATGGCATCCTAATCTCGTTGCTCCATATTCCTCTCTACCTCCCCCCTAGCGACCATTACAACATCCTCCTCTCATTGCTCCATATCCCTCTCTACCTCCCCCTTAGTGACCACTATGGCATCCTACTCTTGTTGTAATCCCTCCATATCTATCTTGAGCTATCCTAGCTCATCAATATGTGCTCTTAGTCTCTCTATAATAGTCTCCAACTCTTCCCTACCTGCCAAATCTAGATCTCTTGCGACCATTATTGCATCATGATATTGTAGCAATCTCACCATCTATAGTCTACACTGCTCCACCTCCAATCATAGAGCATCTCTCTCCACCTCTGTTTGCTCTACCCTATATTTTCATGTTTTAATCTCATGCATATGAGCTCACATCTCCTCTACTACAAGCATCTCGAAATCATTATCCTAACCTTCATCATTTGGTACAATCTTTGCCTCACCTGCTCATGAGGATTTAGCTCTGCTATCATACCGTGGTCGAGCACATTACCTCAATGTTGATCCCTTCTAAGATGCACCCTCATCCTCATCACCATCCCCCTAGCTGCTACTAAACTATCAGCAACAGAGGTTGTACCTCCATCACCAATAATTATTGTAGCCCCACCCATAGTATCGTCTGGTCTACTAGTTTCCATTTCTTGACTCCTATATTTGTGTTGCCCACCAAGCATCATAATTTGATGATGTCTCCACATAATCATCAGGTAATGCTACCATATCATCTAGAAAAATATAAAATACCCCTACATGTGGTTGTACACCATAATCTACCAAGACACATCACATGACTAAATATAAAGTACTCTACCTAAAAGGTATACTACCCAACCACCCATATTCCCTGCCTCACTTGGACCATCTCCACACCATCCTCTCATCGAGTTAGAGCTCCTCTGTAAAGTTGTCAAACAATATCCTCATGCCTCAGGTCCCAAAACTATCCTCGATAATAGAGAGTGTGACCCTCATGGTCCCTCCTAGTACACTCCATATCATGTCACCACCACATGGCATAGGGTACATCTAGCCCTAATAATACATGGGCCTCAAATGGTAGTCCCTCTGACCTCATAATAGTTATGTGCTCCCAGACCCATAACTATATCAGTATACTACTACATAAGGACCTCCTGGTCATCATTCTCACCCTACGCAACTCTCGATGGGTCTAGGATAGTAAAGTAAGTTCCCATGCAAAGTGGCTCCCATACTCTACCATATCATAAATGAGCCCCATCAGGATCCAAGGTACTATCACTCCTGATGCATAAGGTAGCACATAACTATTGATACAAACCATCAACAAAGCATATCATCAGGTCAATTGCCCACCCATGTAGTGATCTGCATACTTAATACCTCCGTTGGAAACACCCACATCCTACATGCATTACCAAAGGTCCTATGCAGCACTATATCCCATGCCTCCTTGCCCTGCGTAGCTATCACAAACAATTCATCTACAAGAAGTTGATAAATTCAATAAACATCCTCCAGGGTAATCGTCATCTCCCCTATCAAAAAATTGAATGTGTTCCTATCGACATCCCATTGCTCACAAATGGTTTCTAAATACACATGGTCACATAAAACCACATCCATACGTGTAACCCCATAAAAGTTAATCTTCTCAAGACATTGCCACTTTGACTCACCTAGAAATGCCCTTAGATTATTCAGCAAAGGTAAAAATCAAGTTGCAGCCTCAATAACTTAACCTACAAAAACAATTCAAACTAACTCATTAATTCACATTCATATCAATTTTTTTGTCAAAAATCCAACCTTCATCTAAAAAAATCATACACACATTTGTACAACTTTCAACAAAGGGTATATTCCAATACCCTTTTTTCCCCAAAAAAAATGTATAGATCTGTACAATCCTGTCTGTACATTTTTTTGACAAAGGGTATTTTTGGATAACCTTTTGCCCCAAACTCACAAAAATGCAATAAAAAATAAAAAACAAGCATAAAAAACATGAAAAATCTTAACCTAAGGTTCATTTTATCTCAAAAGCACAAAGTCGAGTAAAAATTCAACTTACCTTCATTGCATACCCTCTAACGCCTACTCTTGCACCGCTTTAGGTCATTTTGTCACTCGGGTTTCAAATTTTGACAATGCTCCGCATCACACATACACTCTCCCTCGCTCCTCTCCCTCTAATTTTGAAATCACACGACAAGAATGAGGTACACGCCCCTCTGAATATGCTTTTATAGGGACAACCTAGAAAATTTATAGATCCATACATCTTTTAGACATAGAATTATATAACCGTCAGGAACACCCATCCATCCGTACGACTACTTCATGCACCATCCATATGTTTTCAATTTTTTGGCCACCAAATCTTGTAAAATGCCAAAATTTAACCTCTCCAACCTTTCGATGCTCTTAAAATTCATTTTTATCAAGAGATTCGCCATCGTCTTCACATACTTCACCCATCAACTCATCACTTGGATGGGTAGATATCATTTACAAATAGTCACCTTATGCATGATCAATACTCAAACACTCAATCTTAGAAATTGCATTTTTCTAAGAACCTTTGCCAAATATTATCATACGCCCTCATTTTTTGGGGTAAACAAAAAGTATAATTTATCTTCTTAACCAAATTCCAATTCTATTCTCAATCAAACTCCAACCCAGTCAAATTTGGTACATTGTATGTCAGTAACTATAGGTTTACTCGTGTATACGCATCATCAATTTGGGCGATAGAACTCACTGAAGCAATCATGAGCATACCTATATCTATCTGATTAGTCTACCAACCCAAATGATCTCATCAATATATCAAAGGTAAAATTTTAAAGAACATTCATCCCTTCCATAATTGGGGCATATTGCATTGATCACAACTTAGGACAACCTTACATCTACTCCTCTCAAAAAAATTATTTGTCATCAACCACCATTCCATGTTCTCTCACAATCAACAACCAAATGGGTGTCATAAGTTTTTCTACCACATCATGTCTTCACATAAACCGTTACAAAAAGGGGCAAAATGTAGACACCTAAAAATGTCTCAACCAATTTCTTGCAACAACATTTAACGATTGAATAATGAAACACGCAAAATCGGTTCAATTACCCTAAACCCTAGGTGAAGCTAACCTAAACCCTAGGTAAAGCTAACCTAAGCCCTAGGTTATCCTAAACCCTAGGTGGGGTCCACCTCATCCCCCACTCACACCCCTCTACACTCTTTTCTAAGCACTCACACCCTCATGTAACATCCACCTCCTTTCCCCCCTTTAAAGCATTTAATGAAAATTAATCTAAAAGTGGGTTTTCCCTTCCCTAGGCCTTTTTTTCTTCCCTAGGTGATTAATAAGCATGGAGCACCCATCCTCCACTTTAGACCCATAGGATAGAAGCCTCACCCATCCACCTAGCATATTTAAGAGGTTTCTCTCTCCTCTCTTTTCTCCCACTAGATCACGTGCCCCTTTTTCTTCCTAGGAGACCTATAAATAAACCATGTTGCCTATGGTTTTAAGAGGATATTCTAATTGTTATGCTTCCAAATTGCACCTCGAATCATGCATGATATTTTTTGAATAGCTAATGCTCCTCCCATTGAGTTTTCTTTATAGGTTCTGATGATTACAGGTGCAAAACAGAGACCAACAATTATCGGATCGATTCCAAACTCCACCGGTGGACTCTAGAGCTTATGGAAGGACCAATCATAGCAAGAACCAAAAAATGTATAGACCCATCCAACCATTCCAAAAAACATATGGATGTGTATGTTTTCTACTTTTAGGTTGTGACATCAGCCTGTTAGATAATCCCTTTATTCTGTTGGTCACAAATCTGCCTAAGTACAAGATTTCATCACTTGTGCGCCCTAGACTCGGCCAACATTGAAAGGTCGAGGGAAAAAAAAAATCCTTCGAACCGATCTCCAGAGAGGTTTGGCTCCCTTACTAAATTCTACACTGTTTGAAGACTAGGGATGCAGGAAAGAAATTGAAAAATAACTAAAATAAAGGGAAATATGGCCACAGGCCGAAGTGTAGAATTTGGGGTAGACTAACAGCAAAAATTCCACCAAGTTTTATAACAACATATAATAAAAGGAAAGCAGCAGAATTTAACTCGCACCTTTGTAGAGATAACCTTCAGATCGCATTTCAAAATCTACTCACTAACCAGTAACGTTTGAATTCAGAATGCAAAATTCAAAACTTAACAGCAAGAGCATGAACATAAACAGAAATGATTTATAAAAAAAAAAAAAGGAAATCACACACATAAGAATGCTTGCAAATTTTAGAAGCCAAGTCTCTTCTATTGATGCAGATAACTTAGAGATTTTTCTTGTAAAATATCTAACCTCCCTTTACAATAAGAATTTGATTAGTATTTATAGAGGTTTTCACCTCTTTCATTAAATACATGTGGAGGCAAAGTGTCGGCCACTCAGCCACCAATAGCAACAACTTTCTCCTCGACCACGACAATGAACCAATGAGCAAATGCCCAATAAAATAACTACTAATTTTATCACATGGCATATCAAGCTTCAGCACAAATCATCGGTCCATTTTCAATCTCCATGGTGGCACCTTGGAAATGCATGCCCACGAAGTGGTCGATGCCTCGAAAATGAACAATATTACATTGGAATCAAGAGCACATGCTTAAACTTGGTAGCTTCAGCAATCATATCACCTCAAGAATTATCTTTATCAATATTAATCTCTTTTCAAGGAAGATTTGCACCAAACTTCACCCAAAATTACATCCATAGGAAAAAGTGTTCAATGTGTGAAAACACTTAAAAAAGAAAAAATACTTTTCAATGTGGCACCAATGATTACAGCGAAATGTCAATGTGGCACACTACAACAAAATTCTAATGTGGCAAAAATGCCAATATTTTTGGTGGCTCACGAGGTATTCAGCTCGTCTAAATGTAATTGATTCTAGGCCTTTATTCATTGGGTACAGAGTTCCCACTTGCAGCTGCATCTGATGGTTAGCTACTTGTATCAACTTCGTCTTGCTTTTTGATGTGTTGCAGTGGATTCATATATCGCAACTGCTTCACCCCATCCATCTATGGTAATCGCCTCCCGAGCTTTGAGAGTACCCATAAGATATCGAAAAGTCTCAACCTTTTCTATATCAAGATGTTTGGCCCTTTGATTGAGCTCCAATAATCTAGATTCAATGCGAATGAACTTTCTCATTAATGGTAACACATGCTCTTCGGTGATGGGCTCCTCCAAATTATCAATATCTGAAGTATTCGTCATGAAAACAGCCCATAATGTATCCAGGTCTTTCTTTTCCAGAATATTTCCTTGATCATCAACAAAACTAGGAAAACCATTATCTGCAAGTGTTTCAAAATAAATTAATGAAATACGTCTTTCATGCTCAAAGTTCTCTTGCAACTGACGAGCTTCTTTAATCAGATTCATCTTAGAGAAATAACTGCATAATGTGATTTTGGCACTCGCCCAAAAATGGGCTATATCACTCATTGGACGCATCTTGAGATTTATTTGAGTCATTGCTTGGATCTTCATGGCCATTTCCAATTTTGGCTCTAAATCTTGCTCCATGTTGTCTATTATAGATCCACCATATGAAACAGTTGCCTGAACGTCCTGAAGGAACAAGAGCACTAATGTAGCCTTGGTCGCTATTTTCTTACAATTAGTCAACATCTGACTACGAGCTTCCTTAATCTTGTCCTTGGTGATGGACACAGAGTGCATTGATTTTGCTGCCAATTGATTCTACAAGTTCTGAAGCTGATCCTGCAGAGCTTGAATTTTTAATTGTGCTTCCTGCTCGGTTGCCTAAAACTATGTAGTTGTCTACTTGCTCTCCGCTATGTCACTTTCCAAATGCATCACCTGTTGCTGCCATTGTTGAGATTCAAATTATGCTGCATCAAATTTAGCCTGTTGTTCCTCTGAGGCTTCCTCGAGCTTTTTGATTTTCTCTTCGACTCTGAATGAGAAGATCCTTGTAATGTTCTTGCTGAGATACATGGAACTTGATGCCTCCTATATGGTGCCCATGTGCTCAATTGGATGCTTCTTTGTGAGGTCCTCAGTGACAACTTGGTATGAATAGTCACTAGATGTCATTTCTCTTTGAGGTTTTTGAACCTGAGGAATCATGGTCACTGTGTGCTTCTCCATTGCTATGGGATCAAAAGTCACTTTCTTTACTGGTTGTGCCATGGCTACTGAATCATTTCTCTTAGGATTTTTCCACCACCTAGATGAACTTTGTTGTGCCTTGCTGAGTTTTTCCGCTATTGAGCGCTCAAGTAGCAACTCTATCTCAAAGACTAGTGGCTCCTCCATGGCAAAAATTGGGGAAGAGAGAAAAATATCTTGTTGGGGATTGGATTCAACCACAGGAATGGAAGTGGAGGGGAGCTCAGCTATGCTTACTTGAAGAGGTTATTGTGTGCTTATGATAGAATATGAAGGTATGGAAGATGAAACAGAGGGTAATGGAAGGGCAAATGGATTTGGGGCAAATGCAAATGAACTGAATGCAAGAGAAAATGATGGAATGGGTGAAACTGAAGAAGCACTAGTGACATGTGATTGTGGGATAGAAGTGGGAATGGGAGAGGTGGATGTGACGAGAGGTGAAGTAGACATAGGAACTATGGATGAAAAAATAGTGGTCACTAAATGCTTATTAATGAGAGAAGAAGAAGGAAAATGCATACCTATGGGCTCCTCTCATTTTGTGCTTATGAGCATTTGAGCCGATGGTAAACATTGTTGTATCACAATATTTTCTTCTCCTTTAGATTGTTCCTTCCCTATGTTCAGATCAAGCAATGTCACCATTGAATCAGAGTGTGTTGGCTCAATTTCTTGTGATGAATATTGTTTTATGCTTAGCACAGAATGTGCTTCACTCCTAGGCTTCTTCGCTATGTGAGGGAAAGGAATTTCCATAGCTGCACTCCTTTTATTTTGTAGAAATTGCTCTTGCTCTTCCTCTTCAATAACAATCCTCTCTTTTCCAATACCTCCACTTGTCCGATCATTTCTTGTTCTTTACCTGGACTACTAATACTTTTAGGCAGCAAATCAGCAAAGGAAAGGGGCTGATACTTCTAATAATTATCATCATAAATATTTGAAAAATAATCATCTATAGCCATCAAATATTTTGTTTTGAGCTTATTTTTATGAACTCTCATTATCCACCAATTGGCAATATTTTCATCAGACCAATCAGGAAATTTGGTCTTCATTTGCTCAAACAAACCTTCAGGAGGAACCTATTCTGAGTGATTGGCAGGATCATATTCAACCTCCATTTCATAAAAATCATGCCAAGGAGGAAGTAGCATCATCTTCTCTACATGCCATTCAATGCCATGGCCTTCAGGATTGTTCCTTTGTCGCATAATATCTTCTCTAGGGCAACAATGAAATTTTTTTGCCTTAATGAAACTGGCAAAAATACCCAAATGATCATACTTCCATCGTTGGGGGAGCTCAACCAATCCATGATCATAGAGTGTCTCAGCAATCAGTTCATTCTGCCCACACTGAGTAACTATGATATCACCAAACTTGAAAGGCATAACACATGTATTTTTTTCCTATTACCTGACCCATAGGTATCATTTATAAAATCACTTTGTCGGGCTACTTCCAAGGCAAAAATATGTTCAGTTGTAAAATATGGTAGCAAAAAAGGTTTACCAGTAAAACCATACACTCTAACTACCACACCTTGGGTTAGTAAGAAAACATCACCTTTTTTTTTATCAACCACTTCTGCTTGTAGGGCCCGAGGCACTCCGTTGCATACTCCATACATTATCTCCAAAGCGGGTCCTAAAAACATTCAGTTGAAGTTATAATAGGACTCGTTCTTGGACAAACTCTGAGTCCATGAGTATCTTGGTAATGCTTTTCCTGCTTCATTTGTCTTGTTTATTGCTACAAAAGCAAAACAAGAGTGCATATGGTAGAAAAAATACCATGTCAAGAGGGAAAAATGCCTAAAGGTAAGATCTTCTCCATTTTGTACCTTTCTCAATTATGAATGTATCCTCATTTCTAAGAAACTTGCCCAATCAAAGAAAATTGAATTTGGAGTTGCTTTCGCGGCATTTGGAGCATAAAACCCTGGCTATGAAATGAATTGCACCAATGATGCTTGCCACTTTTGTACTACAAAATCTGAAGATAATCCTGTTAGCCATGCTATCATTCAATACAAATCTAGGCTCTTGAAACTTTTCAATGTTGTCGACATTTTTGGCAACTCTCCCAATCGTGGGGTCTTTAATAACTGGCTCTCCATGAACTGTCGCATCTGAATGGTAGGTTGATACCTCTCCTCCTCCTCCTTAAAACTGAATTTTTTTAATGTAGCAAAAGATGAAATTTGTGCACCGTAAGCAAACGCATCCTGTATGGAACTAGCCAAGATACTAAACAACACTTCTCCGTGGGCATTTTGGGCAGTTCTTGCAGCAGTGTTGTAGCATTGTGCGATTGCTTAGATCAGCTCAGGACATGGATGCATAGGTGTACACAAGTACCAGGAGAGATGAGAATGAAATGCTATAATACGGGGACTCCCGACGGACATATGTTGTGCAGCAAACTCGGCATCTAGACGCAGTCTTTCTACTCCCTTGTTGGTGATATTGCAATCTTTAATCTGTCCCAAGCGATCATCATAAGGTTTTAGTTCCATATCTTCAACCTTTTCTTCTCGAGCTCTTTGCGACTTCTTCGCGATCTCAGGCATTTTTTGTACATTCACCTTCTTGGCCTCTGCAACTTTCCTCCCCATATTTAGCTTCCTTTGAATATGCAGCAATGAACAACAAACCCTGGAGCAAAAGGGATTCGCAAGACTTCGATGTAGGAACCCTGCAAATGCTTTGATTGAAAACAAAAGGATGGGCCTCCTTTTTATAAATTTCCATACACATCCGTTGGAAAGCTTTCTAATTTCATGGGAACCGCATGCATTCCAATGATGCTTTTATTTTTTTTATTTTTATGCTTCTTACCACTTCTTGAAATGCGAGAAGTGTTTTTTTTTTTTTTTAGAAAGTGTAATGAGTGAGCGGAGTGAGAAATGTTAATGAGCGGAATTTATGGATAGTGCAACACGGAGAAGGGGGGTGCATGGGAAAAAATATGAGCGAAAGGATTTAAATGCATAATGGTTTTTCTTATTTTAGTATCATTGGTTTTTTTTTTTTTTTTTAATGGCTGAAATGGTTTATTCGAGGGACGGAATGGGAATTTTGGGACCCGAAATAGTGTTTTCAGGGACCCGAAATGAGTATTTCGAAAGGATAACGAAGACTGCGGATGGGGAGTGGTGGAAGACGTATATTGGGAGGTCCGAAAGGGCTTTTTCGGGACTTGAAATAATGTTTTTGGGGATCCGAAAAGGCTATTTCGGGGGGAATATGAAGAAATTTCGGGCATGCATGAGCACGTTAATTTTTTTTTTTTTTGGTTGACTAGTCAAAGGGCGAGAGGGAAGGGTTTCGGGATCCCGAGAACACTATTTCGGGATCCGAAAAGGGCGTTTCGGGCATGAAGGAACGGGAGGGACGAAATGAAGTTTTTATAATATTTTATTTGAAGTCCGAAATGGGTATTTCGGAGGCCCAAAAAAGGAATTTCGGGTTATGTCTTTTCTTATTAAAAAAAAAAAGGTTTGGGAGGGAACATTCAAATTTCGGAATTTGAATTTCGAATTGAGCATTCTTATGTGTGTGATTTCCTTCTTTTTTTTTTTAAATCATTTCTGTTTATGCTCATGCTCTTGCTGTTAAGTTTTGAATTCTGCATTCTGAATTCAAACATTGCTGGTTAGTGAGTAGATTTTGAAATGCGATCCGGAGGTTATCTCTACAAAGGTGTGAGTTAAATTCTACTACTTTCCTTTTATTATATGTTGTTATAAAACTTGGTGGAATTTTTGTTGTTAGTCTGCCCCAAATTCTACACTTCGGCATGTGGCTATATTTCCCTTTCTTTCAGTTATTTTTCAATTTCTTTCCTGCATCCCTAGTCTTCAAACAATGTAGAATTTAGTAAGGGAGCCAGCCCTCTCTGGAGATCGGTTCGAAGGAATTTTCTTTTTCCCTCGGCCTTTCAATGTTGGCCGAGTCTTAGGGTGCACAAGTGATGAAATCTTGTACTTAGGTAGATTTGTGACCAACAGTTTTTTTTTTTAAATGGCCGAAATGGTTTATTCGGGGGACGGAATGGGAATTTCGGAACCCGAAATGAGTATTTCGGAAGGATAACGAAGACTGCAGACGGGGAGTGGTGGAAGACATGTATATTGGGATGTCCAAAAGGGTTTTTTCGGGACTCGAAATAATGTTTTCGGGGATCCGAAAAGGCTATTTCGGGGGGAATATGAAGAAATTTCGGGCATGCATGAGCACATCAATTTTTTTTATTTTTTTTGGTTGACTAGTGAAAGGGCGAGAGGAAAGGGTTTCGGGATCCCGAGAACACTATTTTGGGATTCGAAAATGGTGTTTCGGGCATGAAGGAACAGGAGGGACGGAATGAAGTTTTTATAATATTTTATTTGAAGTCCGAATGGGTATTTCGGAGGCCCGAAAAAGGAATTTTGGGTTGTCTTTTCTTATTAAAAAAAAAAAAAGGATTGGGAGGGAACATTCAAATTTCAGAATTTGAATTTCGAATTGAGCATGGAGGGAGTGGAGAGGTTTTTTTTTTTTTTTTTTTTTTAATTTCTTGCATGGGGGAGTTGGGAAAAAAAAACGCAGCCAAAATCCCAAAAACAAGGGTCCCAAGGTAAGGCCATGTTTTAGAGCGTAAAGCGGGGAAAATGCAAGCCTTTGTTTTTTACACCTCCAGAACCTTGGACCCCCTAAACACCTCATCCAAATTGATTTTTTTGGTTTTCAAGTTTTTAAAGAACTCCCTAGTTAAGCATAACCTTCCTAGAGTAGTACTCGGATGGGTGACCTCCTGGGAAGTCTCGAGCTCTGCACACTTTTTCATTTTTTTTCTTTTTTTTTACACTGATAATAGGCCTTCAAATGAAGACCATTAACTGGAATTAACAATGCATGATCATCCATATCTTGCAAATAAAAAGAATTAACTTGATTGGCACTTGTGATTTGAAATGGACCTTCCCATATTACCTCGAACTTGTGATGTTTGCCAGGCTTTGATTTCTTTTCATTCCACTTCAATACAAGATCGTCAACCTTAAAAGTCCTTTCAGAGACCTTTTTACCGAATCATTTCTTTGTCATATCAGCATGTTCTATAAAATCTTGGTATGATTTCTCTCGTTCTTCTTCCAACTATAAAAGTTGAGCTAATCTCATGTTCATAGAATCAAATTCATCATCCTCATCATCAATCAATTGCCAATTTTGGAGGGTCGGTAATTCAATATGAATTGGCAAAATCGCTTCTTTGTCGTATACCAATGAATAAGGGGATGTCTTGGTAGATTTTTTCACCGAGATGTGATCATCCCACAATGCTTGATTCAAAAGTAGGTGCCAGCTCCGCTTATTGTCGCCAAGGGTCCTCTTCAAAATTTGAAGAAAATTCTTGTTTGTATATTTGGCCAAGCCATTCCCCTACGGATAATAATTAGATGAAGTTTTCAAATAAATTTCGTACTTACCCACAAATTCACTGATTTTGGCACCTATGAAAGGAATTCCATTATCTGTTATAATCACATCTGGGATACCAAAGCAAGTGATCAACCCCTCAAGAAAAGTGATAATCGTGGCTTGATCCACCTTTTTAGTTGGAATTGCTTCAGTCCATCTAGTGAAATAGTCGGTTGCAGTCAATATGTACTTGTGACCAGCAGATGAGTTAGGATCAATGACCCCGATAAAGTCTAGGCCCCATTGTTGAAATGGTACTTCTACTTGAATCGGGTGAAGAGGTAATGATGCATTCCTGGTTCTACCGATGTATCTTTGGCACTTATCACATTTTTGACTAACATTGAAGGCGTATGCAAAAGAGTAGGCCAAAAATAGCCTCGCTCGAATAATATTTAATGCCATGGGTCTACTCGCATAATGACCTCCGATAATCCAGAATGAAATTCTTCTAAAATTTTCTCCTTCTCCGATTCTTTGACACATCTAAGAAGAACTCCATCAATATTCTTATGAAACAAGCCATTTGGTAGTAAGACATACTTGAGGGCTTGTAGTCTAAATCTTCTTCTTTGTGAGGCATTCAGATGTGAAGGACATTTCCCAAAATAAAAATATTCAATCAGCTCCTTTGTCCAATCTTGATCCACTATAGAATGATTGTCAAAATTACAATTATCTACTACATCCTCATACTCATGAATTGTGGATCTAGAGGAAGCATTCTTTGCAAGCTCTTGGCACAATGCTCGATCTCGAACAAGTTTGGTTGGTCGGATCTCAATATCAAATTCTTGAATTTTAGAAACCCATCCAGCTCTCCTATCTCCAAGTTCTCCTTGTATGATAAAATTTCATACATCTGGATGAACAACAGAAACTATTGTTTTACTCTATGAAACAAAGTGTCGAAACTTCTTCAGAGATTTCATTATCGCATACACTTGTTTCTCAATGAAGTTATACTTCTCTTGATATGGTTGGATGACTTGGCTTAGGAAAGCAATCGGACATTCATTTTCATCATCTCCCTTCTGTGTAAGCACCACTGCATAAGCTTCTTGTTCATCGACGACATAAAGGATAAAATCCTTGGAATAATCAAGGTTCACCAGGACCAGAGCTTGAGTGATCCTTTCTTTGATCTCCTCAAATGATTGCTTCCTCTACTCGATCCATTTAAATTCAGCATTTTTCTTTAAAAGCTCTGTCATTGGCCTTATTACTTGAGCGAAATCTGCAACAAACTTTCGAACAAAATTAATTTGCCCAAAAAAAGATTGTAAATCCTTCTTATTGGCTGGCAATGGAAGCTTCAAAAGAGCTTGGGCCCTAAGTTGGATCAATAGCTAGGACATTTTCTGAAATTACATGTCCTAGGAGATTTCCCTCCTTTACAGAAAAAATGACTTTTTTGGATTGATGGATATGCCAAATTCTTGACATTTTTCAAATACCTGCCTTAAATGAGATCTGTGCTCCTCCTTATTATAGAAAAAATAGACATATCATCCAAATAAATCACAATAATGCGATTTAACAACTCACCAAAAGCCACATCCATTGCCCTTTGAAAATTTGCGCCAGCATTTGAGAGTCCAAACGGCATTCATTGGTAAGCAAAGGTTCCCCATTTTGTGGTTAACGTTGTTTTATGTTGGTCCTCATCCCTGACCCAAATCTGGTTATACCTAGAAAATCCATCCAAAAGAGAGAATCTCTGAGCTCTCGCAACCACATGAAGAATCTGGTCAATCTAAGGCAAAGGATAATGATCTTTTAGCGAGGCTTGATTCAAATTTTGAAAATCAACACATAGGCGAATATCTCCATTATTTTTCTGTACTGGGACTAGATTTGCCATCCAAGTTGAATGCTTGATGGGGTAAATGATTTTAGAATCCAACATTTTAAGAAGCTCCGCCTTCATAAGTACTTCAATCTTGGGATTAACTGGTCTCTGCTTTTGTTTGAAGGGTTTCACCCCATCATGCAACTCAATAGTATGTTGTATTACATATTTTTTATATCCCTTCAAATCATGGTAACTCCAAGCAATTGTGTCAGGAAACTCATGACATAAATTTTTGATTTGCTCTAACTCCTCGGGAGTACAATCTGTCCCAATATTTATCGATTTTTGGGGACCCAACTCCAGTTTAGTATACTCCTTCTCATCTACTTTGATCCTATGCTTCTCTGCCCTATAATTTTGATAAAAAAGGATTTCAAGTGTAATCAATCCTTTTGGGATATGATTATTCCTTAGTTGAATAAGCCCTTTGGCTTCCTCCTCATCAAGCGTTCTCTCTTCCACAGTACTCGTTTCTCTTATCAAAAAATTTACAATCTACTCATCACTTTCGAATACTTGCCAATACATGTTCTTGTCCGGGACCGAAGGTCTGTAAACTAACCTTACGGTCTTAGGTTTCCTCACTACATGCTCAATCGGAGAGAAGTTTGCTCCAAGAGATGCTAGAAGATCAGCATGCTTATTCAACTCTCATTAAATGGATTGATTATTCAATGATGTGAAAGCCTCAAATAGGTCCCAAACTTTGTTGCGGTATGCCTTGAGATAATGTTGCTTGGAGATGCACTTGTTCGTTACTTGATTCACAATCAATTCAAAGTCACCAAAAATTTGCAATTGTTTAATCCCCAATTTTTTTGCCTTCTTCAAACCTAGGCACAACGCTTCATAATCAGCAGCATTGTTAGTACAACTCCAGGTCAGTCGATATGAATATGTTTTCTATAGGCCAGAGGGAGAAATAAGAACAATCCCTACTCCCGCACCATTTTTACATCTTGCTCCATCAAAATACAACTTCCATAATTGATCGAGCATAGAGTCTTGATCATCTTGATCAAGAGGCATCTTTATTTCAACCTCTTCAGGCTTTTTAATGGAGTAACAACCAATTTTAGTTTCCATCATGGCATTAAAATTGAGCATTGAAAACTCATCCTCTAAGCGAATCTCATCCAGGACTTCATCCATCAAATTAGAATTTTTTAATTCTTCGGTTATCATGTTGACAAAATGTGTGGACTTTTCTTCTTCTTCCATATTCTCTATATGAAAAGTAGAAGGCTTCTCATTGTAGATCTGGATTCTTCTTCCTTTGAAAGGAATCTCCAAGTGAGAATAATCCAGAGAAAGGTAGCCTCCTAGCTTGGCGATGAATTCTCTCAACAAACACATACTGAAATATGGTTCCAAATCAACCACAACTACCTCCTAAATTATTGTAATTTGAGGCATACTATGTAGAACAATAGGAATATCCTTGATTACACCCACTATTTTCATGGGAGTCTCGTCCAACTGCAAGACACCGGGGCTACTTCTTGTATACTCCATACCCATGACTTCACAAACCGCCTTTGGCATGATAATTGTTGCAGCACCATAATCAATCATGCAGTTGTGCACTATCCAACCCTCCATCCTGAGTGACAAATAAAATGGGGGTGGCCTATTTTTTCCAGTGGCTGAAGTAGTTAATGCTTGAGCAAAAATCGTCTAGGTAGGATTCTTCTCATTATCTTTCATAGACTTCAATGATTCTTGTAACAAATCAACTTGCCTAGGTAATTGTAATGCATCATAGAGACTAACCTTGGCTGGAATCTTCTTCAATTCTTCAACAATATTGTATGTAGATGCACCAGACTCCCTCTTTTCAACATTGGCTTCATATTTGCTTCGATATTGCTGAGTGGCTTCTACCCTCAGTATTTTAGTCAAAGATGGGTACTTAAGCTTTTCTCTGGCTTGTTCCTTTGTTTCAGCTCTTTCCTGTGAGTCGAGGCTTTTTCTTGCAATCTTTCCTTTGCTCATGGTGGCAAAAGATCTTTTAATAGAACAGGTGAATCTAGCTTTGGTATTGAAGCAGGAGCTTTCACTTGTACTTGTTTCTTCTCATTTTGCATCTTCGGATCAACCGGTACCCTTAATGGTTCCATCTCTGCTGGATCTATCATGACTGGCTTCTTCCCAATTCTCGTGAGAACTTAGACTTGTTCTTCAGATGGAACCATAAAATTATGATCTACCTCAGTAATCATGTTAACTTGTCCTCTAGAAGAGCTTGTGACCAATGTTTGTACATAGTTCAAATGAACCATACAAGTCTCTGTTGGTCCGGCTTTCATACACACCCCGTGAAGAATGAGCATAAACACCGGTAACACCCACGGGATGAATCCCACTCACTTTAGGATCTAGCTGGTTATCCAAGGTGTGAGTTACAGAGTCGGGTCGAATGTCTATTCACTCTTTTTCGCTTCTGGAATAGATTTCAATATGGACTGTCTGTTACCTTACAGGGGGTTCTTGAACTTGTTCAGTAGTTGCAGAAGTTGTTACTTGTTAACAATCAGATTTAACTTGATTCTTGATCTAGCTCTCATGGGTCAGCGATTCAAATAAAAGACAAATAAAGAAAGTAAAAATGGATCATTCACGGTAAGCAAAGAGAGGGTAGGGTAAGGCGAGAAAGGGAAGTTTATCAAACTTTAAACTGTAAAACTTAAGCTGTCAATTTCATCTATACTATCGACTTCACAACGAACAAATCAAAGAGGAAAGCGTCTGGATTTCTAAGATCACTTTCAACCAAGAGCACAAGGCAAAATGGAACAGGTCTAACAGAAAATTATAAACCGAAGAGAAGCTGGTTAAAACTGATATCTTTCACCGGTAGCCTAGCTCACACAGTGAAGACAGAGCAATTAGAACAAGCTTACACCTGAAATCTATAATTTCCCAAGCAAACAATGGAACAACTGAAGCCTAACAACATATTTAAACTTGATAATGGCAGATTTACAACATATATCTAACAAACTTTAATGGAACGGATAACAGAAGAAGATACACTTATCACAGATCTGTAAAATATTAGGCTCCTGGCCATGCTACCATAGAAAACAGCAAAAGCACATCAACTCCCAGTCCAGAAAACAAAGGATTTCACAAAATTTGCAAGAAATTGCTTATAAGCCTTTTATTTCTAAGTCTCCGCCCCTCGCGATTACATTTTGCAGTTGTATTTATAGACTCAGGACAGATCCTGATCTTTACAGAAAATATCTTTTCTTAACTGCAAATCTTATCATCTTAAACCCTAGGACCGGGTTTTACAATAAAAGCCATTTTAAAACAAAGACTGGATAAAACCTAACCCTTCTGCAAATCAGGGCGGTCAGCTGTCATAAATGGAGAAGATAGAATCAAATGCAGCTTGCATTCACCTGCAACTGCAAATAAATGCCTTCATTAATTTCGTTGGTGAGCCGGATGAGTCACCACTTCTCCGCTATTCCATCTCTGCAAATCTATCCCGGAGTTGAAAATATCTGCCTGCTATTAACTCTGCCATAAATCCTCATTGAATGCCTTCATCGGTAAAATCTGGCAGCTGCTTAGTCATTTGTGGACAGATCTGTAAATACTGGAATGAAACATCAACTCTCGGCACCTTCCTTTTCAACATGGCCGCCTTTAATTAAATTGCATTTGACTTTGTCCTTATGGCCATTTTCCCGCTATCCCGTAAGTGACGGATGGATTCCTGCATGAAAGACAAAAAGATTATATTAGCAATTTAATAAACATTAAATCAACACTTTAACATTAAAACAGATTAAAATCCTAATATTTCTTGCATGTCGGCCTCTGTTTCATCTGATACGTGTCTTGACACGTATCACAGAATCGTGACACGTGTCTGTTTACAGCTGCAAGCATTCTGGTCAACTTTCTGTGCAGGTCGCGAAAATGCGACATGTCGCGATTTCGTGACATGTCCGCCAGCATGTTTCTCTCTCCTTTCTTTCATCGTGAAAACGTGACATGTCACGAAATCGTGCCTCTTGCTAGCTGTCGTACAACTCTTTTCAAGCATGTCACGATTTCGCGACATGCATCTTGCCTTAGTCGATTTCATGCAAATTTGATTTCTCCTCTTTGCTTCCTTCTGGCCCTTGGCCGATTTTCCATTATGTCTTTCAATTTGGCAACTTTCTTCTCATCATGTCATGAAATCGCGACATGGTGGCTCCCTTTAAGTTACTCCTCCCAACTATCAGGATTTGGACGTCTCCATCTTGTTGGTTCTATCATTGAAAGTGCAGCGAGTCGCTGCAACTTTCATGTCTTTGTCTTTTAAATCAAAATGACCGTGATTTTGCTATAGGTAGCGATTTCGCTACCTTCTCTCTTCTCCGTACCAATCGCGGACTTTTATCGCGAAGATGCCACATTCCTTTGCTTTGGAAGACCCTTTCAAAAGGTGCAGCGCATCGCTGCAGTTTTTGCCCCTTAGACTTTCTTTGCACTAGCCATGCAGCACATCGCTGCAACATTTGTATTTAGTCCTTTTTTGCAACCAACACCCGCGACTTTGCAACATTGCAGCGCATCGCTGCCACTTTGAACACTTAGACGCTTTACCTTCTCCTCAATCAATGTCTTGCGCCTTTGCAACTTTAAAACTTGCAGTGCGTCGCTGCAACCCTTTAACCCTCAAGCCTTTGAACCGCCCGCGTCGTGAAAATGCGACGTGTAGCGCATCGTTGCAAGTTTTACTTTGGAGTGCCTTCTTGACCAATATGCAGCGAATCGCTGCAACTTTAAACTCAGGCTCCCCTTCGGCCAACCTGCAGCGCGATTTTGAAACATGTTAGCGACGCGCTGCACTTTTTGTACTTAAGCGTTTTTCCATCAACAACCCGCGAAAATAGAACACGTCGCGATATCGCGACAGTTCCCGTAGCTGCATGCGTTGACCGCGTTGACCATGATTTTGCGACACATTTGCGACTTAGTCGATTTTCACTCCTGCAGCCCATTTCTCTCTCCTACCGCGATAATGCGACATGTCGCGATTTCGCGACATGTCGCGAAATCGCTCCTTTCCGTACAACTTTCTTCTCTCTCCTCTGGCCGGTAGCGATTTTGCGACGCTTTCCAAAAATGGAAATGTCGCGATATCGCGACGCAAAACTGACTTGGCGGGTTTTCTATTTTCCTGTCGCGATTTCGCGACATTTCCATAAATGGAAGTGTCGCGATTTCGCGGCTTTGCCAAAAGGGAAAGTTTTGGATTTTCATGAAATTTTCTATCTGTTTTCTGCATTCTTTTGCATCGGTGCAAGGTTTTCTTTGCCCATGAAGGACTCTAGCATGCACAAAATGAAATCTGAAAGGCAACAAAACCAGAATGCAAGGAAAAGGACAACTTAATCAAGGAGGCAAGCAAATTTGGATTTGAACCTGAAAATTATCAAGAGGGTCCCTGCTGCAAAATGGGAAGCTTGAGGTTTTCTAAGGATGGACTCTCATTTTTCAGTGGGGGGTGTGTTGCTTCTCAACAAATGGCGATATCTGCGGGTAAAATAGTAGCATTATTTTAGAACCCAGGACTCTGGTTTCAAAACAAAAAGACCATGCATCATGCCTTGCCACAGACATTCTTCACAATAAATTGACTGCCAACTGCTAGTCGTTAAAATTTCCCAAGGACATACTAGGCTGAATTACTTCAAGGAAGATTTCTGATGTGCAATTACAAAGGGTATAAAACTTTCTTCAAGGATGACTGGATTGAATGATGAACTTTGGATGATCGGCTTTTCTAGATTGTAAAAGGGGAAACCGAGTAGAGCTCTGTTTACTAGTTTAGCCTTTTACAGCCTAGACAGAGTTACCCTTTAGATTTACACGACCCAAATTTACAACTGTAAGGTAGAATCTGCAACTTGGTAAAAGAAAAATAACTTTTGGAATCTGGCTGCCTCTCTCTCATATAACTCTTTTTTTTTTTTATATCTCTCTTATTTTTGAAATGCATCAATATCTGAAAGGCTTTAAAGAAATCACAATTTTCTTTTATCATTTGATCAATCCGGAACTGTTTCAGTCTAGGCACTAATAGCCTCTGTGGATACCCAAATAATTGCATGAACCATAGTCCCCTCTTATAACCAGACTTTTCTTGGATTCCCCAGGAGTTTCTCCAACTAAACGGCGATAGCGAGTTTTTCTATCATTAAAACAAGCGTGGCAAGCAAGACACAAGATCCAATCACCTCTCTACCGTTGTCTCGACTAACAAAATAGTTCCACTGTTCAATTTAAGCAGACTATCTCAATTAGAATTATAAACAATGGGTGGAGGCTGGATTGATCAGCTAGGAATAAAACAATTTTTTTTTTTTTTTTTTTTTTTTTAGCAGGCTGACTTTTCATTGATTGCTCAGGCAAAGGTTAAAGGACAGATTTCAAAAGTTGAAGAACTTTGGACAGACCTCCAAGGACAGAGACAGGCCTCAAGAACAAAACAAAAATAAAACTGCACAGACTTAGAAATAAAACTGAAAAACTTCAAAGCTTACTTACAATGTATACATATGTTACAACTTCTTTATGACTCATTCAAATGATAGATTGGATGGAACAGCCGAGAAATAATGTTTCAAGTATTGACCATTAACAGGGAGGTCCAGAAAATTACCATCCAGATCTTGTAAACGGAATGCATTGTTACCCAATATCTCAGCAATTTGGTAGGGGCCTATCCACAGTGGCTGCAACTTTGTATGCTTACCCTTCTTCTCATGAGCCTTGTCCCACAGGAGCACCAAGTCTGCCAGTCTAAAAGCTTTCACTTTGGCCCTCTTGTCAAACCACCTTTTGACAGTTTCTTGATGTCTACTGAAGTGCTCCAGGGCTTGGAGTCTTTCATCCTGCAAGTTAGTGAGATCTAAAACACGGGCTTCAGCATCATCATGATCCTCAAAATAATCTAAGGCAAATTGGTAGGTAGGCAGCTTGAGAGAGATGGGAACAATTGGCTGGGTACCATACAACAAAGCAAAGGGAGAAGTCTTAAGAGCAACCTTATGTTTTATCCTGTCAGCCCACAGTGCATATTTCAACAATGTATGCCATTGCCTGGGTTTATCTGCTGCAGACTTCTTGATGGCATTCATTAAATTCTTGTTTGTTGACTCAGCCAGTCCATTGCCTTGGGGATAGTAGTTGGATGAGAATCTGATAACTATCCCCATCTGGTATGCCCAATCTGCAAACTCCAATGATTGAAAGGCTGGCCCATTATCACAGACCAAATTCAGGGGAACCCCAAATCTAGTTATGACATTTGATTCAAGAAAATCAATCACTTCCTGGGTTGTACTTCTTGTGGTGGCTGCTGCTTCAACCCACCTTGTGCAATAGTCAGTAGCTGTCAGAACATATTTATGCCCTGCTGAAGAATTCGGGTTAATGACTCCCACAAAATCAAGCCCCCATTGCATGAAAGGTTTACTGATCACAACTGGTTGCAATGGCAGGGGCCCGGTTGGCCTCTTTGGCTGCAAATGTACGGCACCGATGGCGAGGTTCTGACATGCTGATGTGCATCTTTAAAAAGTGTAGGCCAATAATAGCCTACTCTTAGTATTTTATGTGTAGTGGCAGATCATGATGGATGCCCTATCCCTAGTTTTTCATGAAAACTAGCCATGACTTCATTGAATTCGCTGGGAGAAATGCATCTTAGGAAAATGCCAGCATAATTCTCCCTGTACAGAGTACTCGCCTTGAGGAGATAATGAGCAGACTTTTAACTTTAATGCTCTCCTTTGAGTTCTGTTCAAATGGGATGGGCAAATTCCAAACTATAGCAGATGAATGATATCTCCATACCAATCATCAGATTCAGAATTTAACTGATTAACTTCTTCCCGTAGAGGCACTTCAGCAATGTGTCTGGACAAACCAAGCCCCCTGATCAGTTTTGCAGGCCTAATCTCCAAGTCATACTCTTGCAACCTTGTGACCCAATTTCCCCTCAATTCACCCAACTCATTCTGACTTAGAAGGTATTTAACAGCTAGGCCTGGCACTATGGCATGAATTTTGCTCCTCAGTATATAGTGTCTGAACCGTTTCACTGCTTTTACCAAAGCATAAGCTTGTTTGTCTAAACGGGAATATTTCAGCTCAGCTCCCTTCAAATTGGTGCTCTTAAAAGCAATTGGATGTTCCCCAGTTTCTCTCCGTTGGGTCAAAACTGCAGCAAGTGTATGTTCAGAAGAGAAGGTGTACAGATAAAAATCTGCACTGAAGTCTGGGCTTACCAGAACTGGTGCCTGTTTAATGGTTGTCTTGATTTCTTGGAAGGCAGTCTTAGCTTCTGGGGTCCAAACAATCTGGGCAGTCTGCTTTAACATGTCATTCATTGGCTTAACTATCTCTGCAAAGCTTGAGATAAACTTTCTGACAAAGTTAATCTTTCCGAAGAATGACCTCAACTCTTTCTTGGAGTTGGGAAATGGTATGCCAGATATGGCTTCAACTCTACCTGGATCCATAGAAATGCCATATTTTGTGACCAAGTGTCCTAGAAATTTGCCTTCTATTACACCAAAAATGCACTTCTTTGGATTCAAGGAAATGCCAAACTCCCCGCACTTGTTAAACACGAGACTCTAAGTGCTTTACATGGTCAAATCTGGATTTGGAGAAGACTGTTAGATCATCCATGTAAACTACAATGCATTTGCCCATAAGCCCTTTGAAGGCATGATCCATTGCTCTTTGAAATGTTGCTCCAGCATTTATTAACCCAAATGGCATCCTTTTGTAAGCAAAAGTCCCCCACTTAGTTGTAAAAGCAGTCTTCATTCTATCTTCCTTCTCAACCAAAATCTGGTTGTACCCTGAGAAGCCATCCAGGAAAGACATCATCTCTGACCCATTAACAATTTGCAAGACTTCATCCATAGAAGGCAGGGGATAGTTGTCCTTTTCAGAAGCCTTGTTTAAATTCCTAAAATCCACACACAGGCGGATCTCCCCATTTTTCTTCTTGACTGGCACCAGATTGGCCACCCAGGTAGAATGCCTGATGGGAAAAATAATTGCTGCACTCAAGAGCTTTTCCACTTCCGTTTGGATTAGGGGTTCTAACAGAGCATTAACATGCCTCTGTTTCTGTCTGAAAGGCTTGCAAAATTCTTTCAAAGGTATGATGTGAGTGTAAACTTTTGGGTCAAATACCTTTAAATCTTTGTATGACCAAGCCATTACATCCTTGGACTTGTGCGAGAAAATCAACCGAGACTTTTCTTTATTTTTGGATCACGAGTCCTTTGCCAACTTGATGTTCTTTGGATCCTCCTCAGTGCCTATGTTCAGGTCTTCAGTCCCATTGTCTGTGGGAGCTACAAAATCCTCAAAATTCACCCTTTGCCTGATCTTGTCAACATCAAATAGCCTTTCTAGCTCCACCATTCCTTTTGGGATCCTGTTGTCCTTCAACCTCATTATTCCTCTGTCATCATCCAACTGTTCCAGCAGGGTGTCTCTTTGGCCTTCATCAATTATAGCATTCTCAAAGGTGTTAGTACCCTGCAAAAAGTTTACAATCTGTTGATCATCTGAGAAAACTTGAAATCTGTCTATATTGTTTGGAACTGAAGGACAGGGGACTAACTCAATTGAGAACTTATCCCACTTAAAATCTTCTAATGGCTTTAAACTTGCAGCTGAAGATGCCAGGACATCAACATGTGAATTTTGTTCCCTGGGTATGTGTGTCAGATTGAATGCATCAAAGCCTTCTACAAGATCCCAGGCCCCGTGTTTGTATCCCTTCAAATAGGAGGCTTTACACTGGAATTTACCCCTGACTTGACTTGCCACTAATTCTGAATCAGTGAAAACTTGAATGTTTTTCACATTTTTATCCAAAGCAAACTTTAAACCTAAAATCAGAGCTTCATACTCTGCTAAATTATTAGTACATGGGAACTACAGGCGGTAAGACATAAAAAATGTCTGACTTTGAGGCCCTTTGAGGACTGCCCCTGTTCCAGAACCCTGCTTACATCTTGCTCCATCCACATGAAGTGTCCAAACTTCATTAGTATGTACAGGATGAGCTTTATTAAACTTGTTACTCTGCCCAGTTGTTAAATTGTAGACTCCAATGTCTACCTCTGCAACATTGACAGTCTCATTTGCTGCATTGTACTCTGTAATGGTGTGCTTGTACCTGGGTTCTCTGTCAACCCGCAATTGATTTGCCACTCCTTTCCATGGCAACCACATGTGTGAAAAATCTGTTGCCAGATATCCATTCAAGGACCTAGACCAATCCCTACTCAACAGCATCCCATATCCCACTGGGATATCCACAACCTGGATTTCAATTTTATGTTGAGCCCTTGGCTCAGATGCTAATTGTATGTGAATATTTTGAAGCTCTCCAACAACTTTAACTTCCGACTTGTCCAATTGGACAACTCTCCTTTCAGACTTCATTGGGGTCAGTCCCAACTCGTCGACAAATGGCCAGTGGCATAACATTAGCAGATGCACCTGAATCTACCAAACAATTATGTAAGTTCTTCCCAAAAATTTTGACAATCAGTAAAAATGGGGAACTTCAGTTTTTTCTTTGTACATGGCTAGATTGGCATTTGCTATTTTCTTTCCCTTGTCTACGGGTTTAGCGAGCGGGGCCGAGTATGTCTTTATCGAGGTTGTCTCTCTGCTCCGAAATCTGTGCCAGCTCATGCAGAGTAATGTTGGCCTTAATATTTTTCATATCCTCCACTATGTTATATCCTTTGTTAAGTGGAGGAACAACAACATCTGGTACTCTTTGAGCCCCTCCCTTTGGTGGAGGTGGATTATTGCTTGGAGAGGGGTCCGGAGGAACATTGTGAGAGTTATCCGGAGGAGTTGATGTAGTGTTGGGCTCCGGATTCCTGTTTCTCAGGTTGTAGTTATCTCTTCTGTACTGCTGGAAAGCCTGTACTTCATCTATAGGCATTTCAACTACATTCTCAGATTCATCCGGGAAAGAAAAGGAATCCAGGACCATGGCTGCACTGTGGCCAGATGAACTTGGGCCATCAGTAGTTCTTTGATTTTTAGGGGAGATCAGATCACCGGACAAGGCTTCAAATGCATTGCAAAATTCCAGACAGTCCAACTCCCCATGCTTTGAGAAGTGGCATGTATTCGCACCGGTTGGGCGAGCTAAATCACGAGATGTTCACATCATGAGTTTTACCCTTGTAATATTTATTAGGTTCATATGGGGGCCTGTTAAATCTGTTTGGCTGATATGAGTATCTGTTGGGATTGTCACCAGTAGAAGTTTGCCTTTTAAAACTCAAAAAATCATTGGCTAGCTTCTGAACAATCTTTGAGACTTCTTCAATCCTTGCATTGTCATCCTCTTTCACTGGGTTCTATACATTCTCAACAAGTGCAGCAGTTGATGGACTTGCTGATGGTAGAGTCTGACAGACTGGCAGCATCATCTGATGTGGAATGGGATTACACATAGGAGCAGACTTGTGTGATCGGAGGAACTTCCTTGAGCATTTAAAGGTTGGGGTCCCAAGCTGTCTTTCCGGAATCAAAGCTTCTTTGTAGGCTTCTGTCAAATTGGTAACAGTGGCATCTCTCTTCAAGAAGGCAGAGGTCATGGGATCCAGGGAATTTCTAAAAATCTCTAATGCCAAGTCGGCATTAGGTACATAATACCCAGTAAGTCTACCATAGGCTTTCTGGAATCTGACATTATAGGATCTGATAGATTCACTTAATTCCCTTTTGATGCTAGAAAACTGCTGATATAAAATACTGGGGTCTATCACTTTCCCGAACTGTGACACAAAAACTTTCTCTAAATCATTCCAGCTGGTGATAGAATCATTGGTGAGGTTTAAAAACCAGTCATATGCTCCCTCCTGGAGAGTGAACGGGAAGAGTCTACAGGCAACATCTTCATTCTGTACATTTAATAACTTCAGTGCATTCTTGAATGCAACCAAGTGTTCTTCTGCGGTTCTTGTCCCATCATGTTTGTACCTGGGGAGATATCTTTCTGGATTTCTGGGCAGGTCATGGGCTATACCCGAAATGTTCAAAGCTGTGGAGCCCAACCAATTTGCCATAGCTAATGGATTGACAGGAATATTCTGAGCTCTGGTTGGAGTGACTATCAATGGTGATAAAACTATCTGTGATAGAGATGTGGCCCTTTTGTGGCTACTTCTTCTCGGAGTTTCTAATTCAGGAACAAGGAGCTCTCCAGCTTCGGGGTGGGACCTTGTTACCCTGTATGTAGAATCCAGTTTTCACAAGCACTTATAACTTTGCAGTTCTCAACAGGTTCTGTATTTGGCAATTTAAAACACTGCATTGACAACTTACAAAAATTGTACTGACAATTTATAAAAACTGAGCCACTTTTAAATGTTAAAATGCCAGACTCTGGATAAAATACAGTATTTGTCAAGCACCACATACAGTCGGATTTCCCAACTCAAGTGCACTAAGAACAGATGTTCTCGGGCCCTCCTTCTAGCGCCAATTAAATGTTGGTCCGGCTTTCATACACACCCCGTGAAGAATGAGCATAAACACCGGTAACACCCACGGGATGAATCCCACTCACTTTAGGATCTAGCTGGTTATCCAAGGTGTGAGTTACAGAGTCGGGTCGAATGTCTATTCACTCTTTTCCGCTTCTAGAATAGATTTCAATATGGACTGTCTCGTTACCTTACGAGGGGGTTCTTGAACTTGTTCGATAGTTGCAGAAGTTGTTACTTGTTAACAATCAGATTTAACTTGATTCTTGATCTAGCTCTCATGGGTCAGCAGATTCAAATAAAAGACAAATAAAGAAAGTAAAAAATGGATCATTCACGGTAAGCAAAGAGAGGGTAGGGTAAGGCAAGAAGGGAAGTTTATCAAACTTTAAACGTAAAACTTAAACTGTCAATTTCATCTATACTATCGGCTTCACAACAGAACAAATCAAAGAGGAAAGCGTCTGGATTTCTAAGATCACTTTCAACCAAGAGCACAAGGCAAAATGGAGCAGGTCTAACGAGAAAATTATAAACCGAAGAGAAGCTGGTTAAAGCCGATATCTTTCACCGGTAGCCTAGCTCACACGGTGAAGACAGAGCAATTAGAACAAGCTTACACCTGAAATCTATAATTTCCCAAGCAAACAATGGAACAACCTGAAGCCTAACAACATATTTAAACTTGATAATGGCAGATTTACAAGCATATATCTAACAAACTTTAATGGAACGGATAACGGGAAGAAGATACACTTATCACAGATCTGTAAAATATTAGGCTCCTGGCCATGCTACCACAGAAAACAGCAAAAGCACATCAACTCCCAGTCCAGAAAACAAAGGATTTCACAAAATTTGCAAGAAATTGCTTATAAGCCTTTTATTTCTAAGTCTCCGCCTCCCGCGATTACATTTTGCAGTTGTATTTATAGACTCAGGACAGATCCTGATCTTTACAAAAAATATCTTTTCTTAACTGCAAATCTTATCATCTTAAACCCTAGGACCGGGTTTTACAATAAAAGCCATTTTAAAACAAAGACTGGATAAAACCTAACCCTTCTGCAAATCAGGGCGGTCAGCTGTCATAAATGGAGAAGATAGAATCAAATGCGGCTTGCATTCACCCGCATACTGCAAATAAATGCCTTCATTAATTTCGTTGGTGAGCCGGATGAGTCACCACTTCTCCGCTATTCCATCTCTCGCAAATCTATCCCGGAGTTGAAAATATCTGCCCGCTATTAACTCTGCCATAAATCCTCATTGAATGCCTTCACCGGTAAAATCTGGCAATTTGCTTAGTCATTTGTGGACAGATCTCGTAAATACTTGGAATGAAACATCAACTCTCGGCACCTTCCTTTTCAACATGGCCGCCTTTAATTAAATTGCATTTGACTTTGTCCTTATGGCCATTTTCCCGCTATCCCGCAAGTGACGGATGGATTCCCGCATGAAAGACAAAAAGATTATATTAGCAATTTAATAAACATTAAATCAACACTTTAACATTAAAACAGATTAAAATCCTAATCTTTCTTGCATGTCGGCCTCTGTTTCATCTGATACGTGTCTTGACACGTATCACAGAATCGTGACACGTGTCTATTTATAGCTGCAAGCATTCTGGTCAACTTTCTGTGCAGGTCGCGAAAATGCGACATGTCGCGATTTCGTGACATGTCATGAAATCGTGCCTCTTGCTATCTGTTGTACAACTCTTTTCAAGCATGTCGCGATTTGTGACATGCATCTTGCCTTAGTCGATTTCATGCAAATTTGATTTCTCCTCTTTGCTTCCTTCTGGCCCTTGGCCGATTTTCCATTATGTCTTTCAATTTGGCAACTTTCTTCTCATCATGTCATGAAATCGCGACATGGTGGCTCCCTTTGAAGTTCTGCCTCCCAACTATCATGATTTCGTGACGTCTCCATCTTGGCTGGTTCTATCATTGAAAGTGCAGCGAGTCGCTGCAACTTTCATGTCTTTGTCTTTTAAATCAAAATGATCACGATTTTGCTATAGGTAGCGATTTCGCTACCTTCTCTCTTCTCCGTACCAATCGCGGACTTTTATCGCGAAGATGCCACATTCCTTTGCTTTGGAAGACCCTTTCAAAAGGTGCAGCGCATCGCTGCAGTTTTTGCCCCTTAGACTTTCTTTGCACTAGCCATGCAACACATCGCTGCAACATTTGTATTTAGTCCTTTTTTGCAACCAACACCCGCGACTTTGCAACATTGCAGTGCATCGCTGCCACTTTGAACACTTAGACGCTTTACCTTCTCCTCAATCAATGTCTTGCGCCTTTGCAACTTTAAAACTTGCAGCGCGTCGCTGCAACCCTTTAACCCTCAAGCCTTTGAACCGCCCGCGTCGCGAAAATGCGACGTGTAGCGCATCGCTGCAAGTTTTACTTTGGAGTGCCTTCTTGACCAATATGCAGCGAATCGCTGCAACTTTAAACTCAGGCTCCCCTTCGGCCAACCTGCAGCGCGATTTTGAAACATGTTAGCGACGCGCTGCACTTTTTGTACTTAAGCGTTTTTCCATCAACAACCCGCGAAAATAGAACACGTCGCGATATCGCGACAGTTCCTGTAGTTGCATGCGTTGACCGCGTTGACCACGATTTTGCGACACATTTGCGACTTAGTCGATTTTCACTCCTACAGCCCATTTCTCTCTCCTACCGCGATTTCGCGACATGTCGCGAAATCGCTCCTTTCCGTACAACTTTCTTCTCTCTCCTCTGGCCGGTAGCGATTTTGCGACGCTTTCCAAAAATGGAAATGTCGCGATATCGCGACGCAAAACTGACTTGGCGGGTTTTCTATTTTCCTGTCGCGATTTCGCGACATTTCCATAAATGGAAGTGTCGCGATTTCGCGGCTTTGCCGAAAAGGGAAAGTTTTGGATTTTCATGAAATTTTCTATCTGTTTTCTGCATTCTTTTGCATCGGTGCAAGGTTTTCTTTGCCCATGAAGGACTCTAGCATGCACAAAATGAAATCCGAAAGGCAACAAAACCGGAATGCAAGGAAAAGGACAACTTAATCAAGGAGGCAAGCAAATTTGGATTTGAACCTAAAAATTATCAAGAGGGTCCCCGCTGCCAAAATGGGAAGCTTGAGGTTTTCTAAGGATGGACTCTCATTTTTCAGTGGGGGGTGTGTTGCTTCTCAACAGTCTCCTCGCCGTGTGGATCATTACATGTAGAGCACCAATATGTTCTTTTTGCAGGTTCAGCTTCCTCATTCGTCAACACAGTCGGGTTCTTCTCAGGCACTTTGCTTATTGAAGCCACTTGTTCTATAGTGATCGGCAGAGGTTGAAATATTTTGGGTTGGAAATATTATGGGGGTACGAAAATCAACCCCAGCCAAATCTGATTTTCACGTAGAAAATTAGACACACGCTTTACAAGAAACAGAAACTCCAATGTTCTATTCACTAACTTGCAAAGATTACACAGTAACAGCCCGTAGGCTTTACAGAAACTAGCGCACTGGCTTAGTTTTCTCACACTCTATTGCAGATCTCTCACTCTGCAACTATGGAATGAAAAGCACTCAAGCCGGTTCAAAATGGCTCTCGGCCCTCGATTCTGCAACTCGACTATGCAACTCTGCAACTGCCATTTTCCAACCCCTTGTGCATGCCTCTGCTTGCCCTTTTATAACTTTCTGGCACGATGATCTACTTTCCATCTAGTGGCCCTTCATTTCCTCTTCTAGAACCGTTCGTTTCGTCTTCCCGTGCCGCTTTGTTGTCCTAGTATTCGAAATGTTTGCCTTTTCGGCTCTTCGTCTTCGGCTTTCCCTTCGGGTGCAAAAATATGATAGGTCGCGATATCGCGACAGTTTCGCTCCTTCACTCCATCTTCCTACTTTCGGGTCACAAAATCATGACATATTTATCTTTCGTACGCTCTCTCTGCTTTCGAGTCATGAAATCGCGACATCTTCTGCTCACTGGCCATATTTTTCTCTTTTGATAGCGATATCGCGACATTTTCTTCCTCGCCTCCTTTCTCTTCTTCGGGTTACGAAAATGCGACATGTCACGAAATCACATCTCCTTCCTCTTCCTCTTCCTCTTCTCTTTTGGTCGTGATATCGCGACATGTCGCGATATCACGACATGTCACGATATCGCGACATTTTGGTTTCCCTGTGCTCCTTCTCCCTTTTGGTCGTGATATCGTGACATGTCGTGATATCGCAACGTTTCCCTTCATCGCTGCCTTCCTCGCCTTCGGGTCGCGATATCGCGACATCTTTCATTTATGCCTCCTTCCTCGCCTTTAGGTCGTGATATCGTGACATCTTCCTTTGGACGCCTCTGCTTTTCTGCTTCGGTCGCGATTTTATGACACGTAGTGAAATCGTGACAATCTCCTCGGCACCTTCTTCCTCTTGCTGCTAGTCGTGATTTCGAGACGATCACGATTTTGCGACATGTCGCGATTTTGTGACATTCTCAATGATGTCTTCTCTCGGCAGCCCTGCATCACTATTTTGCAAAAATCACGACATTCTCAACGGCTCCTCCTTCCTGCTGCTCCTGGTCGCGATTTCGCAACGGTTGCAATTTCACGACATGTCGCAAAATCGTGACATTTTCTCCAGCATCTCCTCTCTCTTGCTACTGGTTGCGATTTTGCGACATGTCATGAAATCGTGACAATTTTTGCCCTGCACCTTCTCTCTCCTTCTTGAGTTGCGATTCTGTGACATGTCGCGATATCGCGACATTTTTTCTATCACGATTTCACGACACCAAGGCAAACACTTAGAAATTTTGATGAAGATGCAAGATTGTTCGGCCACCACTGGATGCTCCTGCATCAAAATCTCTCTCGGCCTGCTTTCTTTCAATAATTGTGATTTTATTTCCCATTGCTCTTATAGCTAAATTAGCAGATTTTACCTCTTATAATAGCGTTGTGTAAGGATCAATATTTGAGGGCACAGGAGGTGTCGGTATAGGTAGAGGTGTTGGCGATGTAGGCAATGCTGGGAATGAAGTGGGAGCTGGTAATTGTGGAATGCTTGGTGCAGGAAATTGTGGAATAGTTGGAGCAATGGGTGCGATCTGAGGCGCACTTGAGCTCCATGATGGAATAGGATACATGGAAGGCATAGGCTGTGAAAATGAACCAGAATACAAGTGTTGAGGAAGATCAGGTAAGATAGGCATTATTACCTTTGGGGGAAGCCTACCTATGGCAATCAAGTATGCTTTCGCCTTTTGTTCTTGTTTGAACAGCCTTGGGAATGTAGTCACGTTGGACTGTCGGATAGCCAAGCCAATGTTTGTGTTAAAAGCTCTGAGATAATAGAATGCATCTTGCTCATGAGTGGGCCGAAGACCTTCATGAAATCTCTTCCAGCTTCTGGTAAATCTGACATTGAAGTCCGCTATCTCCTCATGCGGATGCCTTTGAATTGCATTAAATTGATGCAACAAGGAAAATGGATTGGCTTGTTCATGAAAGTTTTTGATTAACAGCTCTCCTAATTGATCCCATGATGCAATAGTGCCTGGTTGCAACGATCGGTACCAATACAACAATTTCCCTCTCAGTGACAACACCAACAATTTTATCATCATGTCTTCGTCCATTATGTCATGGATGGTCGCCAAAGAGGCTACATCTTGAATATGCTCATAAGCAGTTTTACTAGTACCATCATAGGTCGAAAAAGCTTTCAAAGCAGCTTGAGGGACTGGATTTTGTGCCTATAAATTCAAGGATCCCAAACTATTCCATGCCGAGAACTGCCTTGGTGGAGGATTCTGGGCCATTTGGATTGGTGTGTGTGGCTGAGGAGGTGGAAAACTAGTAGCGATGACTAGATGAACTTGAAGGAACGAGAAAATACACCAGCAATTTGTGAGGATGTTGCAGAGGACGTAAGTGGTGGGGAGACCAACTTAGGGTGTCCACTTAATTTTTGGTTGTCAAGTTCAAAAAACTCAACAGTATTTTCAAATTTTTCAGCCTTCGATCTTGTGATCATGAAGTATAGCTCTCACTGTCTCCACGTTCAGAGGCTTCTGAGTAGTGCTGAGTCGCCAAATGTTCTAACTATACAGCATGAAGGCGAACATTAAACCTCAATACTATTGAAAGTGAAACTTTCAGTGTCCCACCGGGTGTGCCAAAAATTGTTGGTCACAAATATGCCTAAGTACAAGATTTCATCACTTGTGCGCCCTAGACTCGGCCAACATTGAAATGCCGAGGGAAAATGAAAATTCCTTCGAACCGATATCTAGAGAGGGCTGGCTCCCTTACTAAATTCTACACTGTTTGAAGACTAGGGATGCAGGAAAGAAATTGAAAAATAACTTAAAGAAAGGGAAATATAGCCACAGGCTAAAATGTAGAATTTGGGGCAGACTAACAGCAAAAATTCCACCAAGTTTTATAACAGCATATAATAAAAGGAAAGCAACAGAATTTAACTCACACTTTTGTAGAGATAACCTCCAGATCGCATTTCAAAATCTACTCATAACCAGCAACGTTTGAATTCAGAATGCAGAATTCAAAACTTAACAGCAAGAGCATGAGCATAAACAAAAATGATTTTTAAAAAAAAGAAGGAAATCACACACATAAGAATGCTTGCAAATTTCGAAGCCAAGTCTCTTCTATTGATGCGAGAGAACTTAGAGAGTTTTCTTGCAAAATATCTAACCTCCCTTTACAATAAGAATTTGATTAGTATTTATAGAGGTTTTTGCCTCTTTCATTAAATACATGTGGAGGCAAAGTGTCGGCCACTCAGTCACCAATAGCAACAACTTTCTCCTCGACCACAACAATGAACCAATGAGCAAATGCCAAATAAAATAACTGCTAATTTTATCACATGGCATATCAAGCTTCAGCACAAATCATCGGTCCAGTTTCAATCTCCATGGTGGCACCTTGGAAATGCATGCCCACAAAGTGGTCGATGCCTCGAAAATGAACAATATTGCACTGGAATCAAGAGCACATGCTTAAACTTGGTAGCTTCAGTGATCATATCACCTCAAGAATTATCTTTATCAATATTAATCTCTTTTCAAGGAAGATTTGCACCAAACTTCATCCAAAATTACATCCATAGGAAAAAATGTTCAATGTGTGAAAACACTTAAAAAAGAAAAAACACTTTTCAATGTGGCACCAATGATTACAACGAAATGTCAATGTGGCACACTACAACAAAATTCCAATGTGGCAAAAATGCCAACAATTCCACATCAGTTTCAACTCGTTTTTGTTGTTTCTTAATGCATTTCTATTCAATTTTTGAGTCATTGTGTCTATGATTACAAGAGGCCTAATTGAGACAAGTCTTCAAATGATCTAATGAGTTTTTGTAGAGTTACGTAGGATCAAGGATCAATGTACCTAACAGTGGCATGCTTCAGAAGCCCACTCTCTTCTGAGGACCTAAAGGAAGACACCTATGGTGTCGTAAAGATATTTGATGTTAGGGTCCCTCCTAACATAGTCCCTTTTTTATAGCCCTCAGGGCATATTGTAAAAGAATGATATCATTTTATATTGTAACACTTTTACAAAATCATTAATGAAATGTGACATGTTTTATTTTAGTTTCAATATTCCTTGACGGTTACATATGATAATATTCCCTAATGGTTACATATATGATTCTATAACATTATTCTCCTACCTTTTTATAATTTGATATGTGGCCTTCCTCACTCAATAGTTCATTTATGGCTCATACCAATATACAATATTATATTATTAAGTACCTATCTTGGGTACCTAACATTCCATCCCCCTTACAAAATGTTTCATCCTAGAAATATTAGAAGAGACTATATAAAATGATCTTCTTAGTCATGTTGAGTATTGGTACCAATCTCAATCATCCATCCATCCCAATGAAACTAAGATTCGTGGTGGTCTTCATTGATGCTAATGCCATGTGTTGGAAGCATAAATTTCACTTTTTTCAATCCATACCTGCTTGCATTTACAACCAAAGTTTGGGCTCCTCTAGTTTCTTGTATGTCCCTCATAGCTCCTTTGTTGCTCTATGCCTTGTCTCCATGATTGTTGTCGTGGATGGCGATATACTCGAACCTTAGCTTGTTGTTTTACTTGGTTTCACTCTTCTTTCTTGCTTCCCTCATTTGGTTTGTCCCTTGCTTTTACTTCCTTGATTGTTGCTACTACCTCCTCTTGAGATTATATTTTAGGTTCTTTTGTTTGTTCTTCACTTTGTTTCCCTGCAATAGCTACATGTTTTTCCTTACACTAAGAAATGTCATATAATGTTATTTTCTTCTTCTTGTACCATAACTTCATAAACATTTTTAACACAGTAATGTTAATAGTACCCAAAGAATAAAACCAAGGATAACCAAGAACAATATCTACATCATTCAACTCAATAGCATGAAAATATGAATGTAAAATATATTTATCCATGGTGATTTTCAGATCTAAAATTTGAACATTTAGACCCTCAAGTTGTATGTCTTTAATTTTCTTTGCTTGAACTTTCAACCTTTTAGTCAAAGGCATATTGATAAAATCATATTTACTGCTAGGGTATGAAAACAATAATGTTTGGATTTTGAATGCAACCATGAACTTGCAAAATAGAGTTTTTATATTCAAACAAATCTTTTTGACCATTGTTTGGCCCTAACACACAAGGTGTAGTTTCCTTAGCCTGCACATTATTATCTTTTTCCTCCAATCCCTATTTGCTTAAAAATGCAACTTCAAATTCTTCCCATGTGAATATATAATTATGGGCTTGACAAAAATTTGAAAACCAAGAAGAAACTTCCCCTTTCAAAGCACTTAAAAGCTCAAGTTTCCATTCTAAATCACAAAATTTAAAATATTTAAATATTTTCAACCATTCCTTGGCGTCACTATCATCCCTTCCAGTGAATTTTAGCAAATCCATGACCTCAACCCAAAAATTGTCCCAAAACAGCAAGGGTTTAACCGAAAATTCTCAAAAATTAAAATTTCTAAGAAGTTATCTATTTCTTTCTTCAAACAATTAAATTTGTACATTTTCCTCAAAACAAAAGAAATGGAAATAGATTTGTTTACCCGGATTGAGAGTTATGAATTTGAATTTGTCATGCAGCCCCAAAAATAACTCCAAAATCCCAACTTGCAACAACTATAACTCTCTCAATACTTATCCAAATTTAACAAGTGAACAAACATGTTTGTAGTACTCAAAATAACCTATATGCTGGTGCAAAAGTATTCTGAAAATAATTGCTAAAAAAATTATTATAAAATTTTTCTTTGAAAAAAAATCATGTAGCCAAAAAAACAACACAAATATATCAATTTCAAATAGTTGTAACTCTCTCAATATTTATCAGAATTTATCATATGAGCATTCATTTTTGTAGTATTAAAAATAATCTACATGATGGTGCAAAAATATTTTAAAAATGACTACTAAAAAAATTAATACAATTTTTTCTTTTGAAAAAGAAAATTGCTCAGCCAAAAAAGAGAATAAATAACCCAACTTCAAACAACCATAACTTCCTCAATACTTATCAAAATTTAACAAATGAGTAGTCATTTTTGTAGTACTCAAAATGATCTACATGTAACAAAAATATTTTGAAATTGACTATTGAAATAAAAATTATGGCCTTTATAAAATGTGATGTTTTCTAAAAAACATGCCCTAGCTCTACCAAAACAACCCCACATTGCCATATTCGCTACTGTGATACCAAATGTTATGAACCTCTCTTCTCATTAACAATAAATCATTCACCAATATGCAAAAATATCAAACATGCATCCACAAATAAATTCTACAATAATAATCCACACAATAAAATAGAGATTGATAATACCTTTGAGGTAGGGCAACACCGTACAATGCTCCTTATTGGAAGGAAGTCACTCCACAAGATCTCCAGCTCCATGAGCCAAGACTTCTACAAAGAATACTTCATATATGACCCCTTTACAATGGGGATACATCTCTCTTTATACAAGAATGTGATGGTTCACCTTCCATGAGTTACAAGTTCACAATGTGGTGGTTCACCTTCCATGAGTTACAAAGTGCATAATAATAGGACTATTCCTTGATGATATGACAATATTCTCATATGGTTACATATATGATTCTATGATGTCATTCTCCTACCTATTACTAATTTGACATGTGGCCTTATTTAATAGTTCATTTATGGATCATACCAATATATAATATTATACTATTAAGGACCTATCTTGGGTACCTAACAAAAAATTGTGTCAAAAACAAAAATAAAATAAAGAAATTGAAAATTATGTTCATGATGAAATATGCAAATTCTGACATGAAATATTTCAAAGGATAGATATGGGGTGTAATTTGAAACCCAAGATGGTACATGTATAGTGTGACACTAGAGACCTAGTATAGAAAATTAATAAAGAATGTAACACTAGTGATTTAAGCATTTTTCATGAGAATATTTGTACAAAAAATGTTTGTGTTGATGTTTGTATTAAAGATGCAAAAAGTGTTTGTAAAAATGAAGCCCAAACTGCTAGTATTGATGACAGTTCAGATCTTGGTGATACTGTAAGAATTGTTGATGAAAACAATGACAACTCTAGATGTGTTGATGATAGTTTGAGGCATACAAATAATGACAGGGATAGTGATAGTCTAAGTTGTATTAGTGAATATTCTAATATTGATAGTTATGATGGTTTTAAGCATTCTGAATCTATTAGTATTAGTTATGAATATTGTTGTGATTATTTATGGCATTCAACTAGTATTAGAAAATAGTGTGATGATAAGTTTGACATTTCTAAAAAACACATAAAAGGGATTGGTTCAAAACTATTAAGGAAAATGGGATACAAAGGTACACAGCTAGGAAAATGCGTAAAAAACCTTTGGTACTAGAAATAAGGCCAAAATATTAAGGCCTTGGGTTTCCAAAGCATGGAAATGACAATGAACTTATGACATGAAATACTAATACCAATCTTGTGACAAGGACTAATTTTATGACAGGGAACAAGAAAATCAAATTTGTGACAAGTACTAGTTGTAGTTATTATGGCAAAAATGGACACATGTTAAAAAAATAGTAAAACTCTCATTATTGTGCTTTTTGTCAAGGAAAGTAATCACTTCAAAAAAAATTCATTATGAATTAAAGGAAAACAACACAATAGATGTATTTTATGGATGGATAAATGTCACATAATGAAATAGAATGGTAAAGATGTTGAAGTGTTTTTACAAAAAGAAAGAGTTTGTTATGTATAAGAAATTATTCATCCCTAAATAATGTTTTGCATCACAAAGGACCTGTTGTGGTTGAGCTTCCAGGAACTATTGTGGTTGAGCTTGTAGAAGAAACAACATTTAAGCATTCAAGAAATAAGAAATATGATAATTGACCTAGAGATAAAGTCTAAGACAGAACTAGAAAATCAATAGCCAAAAACAGGAGATCCAAAGCCAACAAATGCAAGCCAAAGACAAAGCAAGAGTTGGAAGCCAAAGTCGGAGATTGATCTTTTTACCAAATAATGTAATATGAGGGGATGTTAGAGAATATTACATTATTTAATATTTTGTAAATACCCTATAAATATCTTGTCAATATTTGGTTTCATGTAATCATTAAGTTTTGTCATTATTAGAAGGTTAATAAAATATTTCTCTTATGAGAAATATGAAAAGTCACATCTCCTATGAGTTTGAGAGATGAAAAGATAATAGAAGATGAAATCTATGAGTTTGAGAGGAGATGAAAAAATAATAGAAGATGAAATGTCAAAGACTATAAAAGGTATTTGTAAAGGTAACAAGAGAGTATGTAGTGTGTCAATTTGCAATGCATCATTTTGTAATGTAATGCATTTTAGGTTTATATCATCCACTTGAATATAGAGTGTTATTTATTTAAATCATGGCTTGAATATATGAGTTCCTTTCTTATATGAAATGTTATTTGTAAGTGTATCATTTTGCACTGTAATACATTATAAGTTTTTATGATCCACTCGATTATTGAGTGTTTATTTATTTAAGTTATGGCTTGAATATATGAGTTCTTTTTTTATATGAAATGTTGTCTATAACTTAGCGAGAATATTTTGTTATCCTTGCCCGGTATGTTATGATAAATCTTTAACTTTGTATATCATTTTGCACTGTCATACATTATAATTTTTTATGATCCACTTGAATATAGAGTGTTTATTTATTTAAGTTATGGCTTGAATATATGAGTTTAGTGAGAATATTTTGTTATCCTTGCCCGGAATGTTACCATAAATCTTTAACCGTGTATATCATTTTGCACTGTAATACATTATAAGTTTTTATGATCCACTTGAATATAAAATGTTTATTTATTTAAGTTATGGCTTGAGTTCTTTTCTTATATGAAATGTTATCTATAATTTGGTGAGAATATTTTGTTATCTTTGCCTGGTATGTTATGATAAATCTTTAACCTTGTATTGAGATTTCACCACTGAATATAGCCCATTGCTAACAAGTTTAAGAGACGTTTCCCACACCACTACAGCCTCAGCTCCCATAATACAAACCATTAGACCCTCCAGGCTCTGAAAAGGCTTAATCCACATAAATTCCCTAGCATTCATTAATTGTTCGAGATTTCCTCAAAAAGTTCTCAATCATTCAAGCCCAAGTACAATTCTCTCCGAGGCCCAATGCCTTTAATCTAAATTAAGGAGAGTAATCGCCCATTGTTAAGCTCAAAATTACGCTTTTGGAAGCGCAATGGATCAAGTTATCCTGCCTGCCTTGAACCCCCGGGAATAATGACAGCCTTGCTCTCTGATTTATTATTGGGTTGGTGGTTACTGTCTTCAAATGGGATTAGCCCCCCACCTCAAAGCAAAGCCTTTAAAGAAAGTACGCAGCTTTCAGGGTTGGATGTTGTTATAATATCTCCTACTAAGCTTTCTGATTGACTAGTTTTCAGTAGATATGAGAAGTTATGCGCGTGTTATTTGCGATTCAACCTGTAAGCAAGAGTCGACCCTACTGCATGCAAGCATAGCTATGAAGCGCCAATATGGAGTTAAGAATACTCCAGAGCATTCAATTCGCTCAAAAACCGTGTCTTGAAAAAGGCATTCCACTTCCTAAATGGATGAGGAGGCTCTTCGAAATGAAAGAACCTAAAATTTATGAAAGAACCTAAAATTTGGCTCGACTGTTCAAAAAAACACAATAAAAGTACGGCCTAAATGTTTGAAAACAATCGATTAAAGTATCAGCCTCCTTGGAAAATGGGACATTATTGGATGATGCAAGCCCAAATGAAGGTACTCAACCAAAATTTCACTACCAATTCCATGGTTGACCACATAACCAATTATCATTGGATTGCCATGGGTGCGTAGATCGTCCATAGATGATGAAATACTACCAATTCCATGGTTGACCACATATCCAATTATCATTAGATTGCCATGGGTGCGTAGATGGTCCATAGATGATGAAATCTTCGCGCCTAAACCTGCCATCTAACTAAAAGCAATTTTATTTTTTGCGCTCAAGCACAAATGCCTATTTTAATAGTTATGTTGCTAATAGCTAGCCTTGAAGAGCATCCTCTACCGACTTTTCCTAATGTGACAAGAAAAGAATCTTTCACGGTATAACACTCATCGGGCTCATCCCGAATGTAAAGACCATAAAATCCTTTGGCATTTTTCTCTCAACTTTTGTGCATGTCCTATTCAAGGCTTCTAACCCTTTCATTTTTGTTTGTGGTTCCATGGCAACCAGATAACCACTTGTATTTTGTTCCAACCAAGATCGTCACTAGATAACTGAGGGTCCTGATACAATGGAAATACAAAAAGAAGTCAAGCTGGACAGCCATAGTTATGATATCATCGACACCACCCATATAATCTATTGCACGCATATGCCTGTCGTAACTACCTTGGTCTTTAACATCTTTACGAATTGAATGACTGCCTGCAATAATATATTAGAAAGCGTAGGACTGATTGGAAGCAGCCTGAATGTTTCAGCGTATAACCATGATTTGAATGCTTAGAAGGCTAATTCAGCAGCATGTAACAATGATTCGAATGCTTAGAAGGCTAATTCAGCAGCATGTAACAATGATTCGAATGCTTAGAAGGCTAATAGTACGCTTAAGGAGGCGGTCGCTGCACATTTATCAGAGGAAGGTGGAAGCGGGAAGTTATATATATAGTTAGATACAGGTGAAGCATCCCACATCAGGGAGAATTGCAATAATGAAGTAGTTAGTGGGAGATGAAAAAATGTAATTGGTCCGTCCTAATTATTTCTGCTATAAAGATCCGCTTCTGGGTCAACAGGGGAATATTGCCCTGGCCGCCGCGCGGGGCCCTGGGGCCAAGGTGAATTATTCACATTCAGCACTAAAAAATAAAGTGGCTTTACCCTCCCTCCGCTGCAACAAAATTTTAACCTAGGTATCTCAACAAAAACAATCTCATTACTGGCCAACCATTCAGGCCTTCAAAAACAATCTCATTTACTGGCCAACCATTCAGGCCTTCAATAGTATTGGTTTAGCACAAACAAACACCACCTTGTTAATCCATTATAATTTCGGGCTCAGCATAGAAGCAAACATATATACATTGAAATCATCCTGTATATTTGACCAAAATTCAATTCTACCGAAACACCACATTTTGTTCTACGAACACTGGAGAGCAGTTTATTTTGTTCCGAAAAAGGAAACAAGCACCCCACTTAACCACAGCAGTCTTTGCTACCATAAAATACAACAATAAATTACATAAAAATTTCATCTTTGACCATCATTCTAAAAATGCAAATTAGATCTGAAGGTGAGGATGGAAACTCTATTTCAACACTAATTATAATTTTTCCCCCGACTACTGTGAAAAGATGGGCATGATTCAGTATCTCACATTTACTAGAACGTGGCCTTCAGACATGCTCATGACGTGGAAAGAGAAAAGGACCGTCTACTTTTAAACCCCAGAAGCTATGCCACATTGCTGAAGTGCCTAACATCGAAAAGGGTTTTTTTGCAGTGTCAGCCCCCTAGCAGAATCTATTAACCTTATAAACATGGAAGAAAAGTTATTTTGCATTTATGAGGAAAAATATCATTTGGCTTTAGGAACTCAATCTATGTTCTAAAAGAACCACATCCCCGCCTATCCCTTACCAAAAAAAAAAAAAAATCATTAAGGCAATTTTTACTCAGGCACTAGGCAATAGTGACATGTCGCATGGCTACCTCTGGGACACACAGCTAGCAATTACAGGCGGCCCATGTTCAACCGGAAAAACTGCTAAATTATGACTTGAACTTATAGGAAATGCTAATAAAGGCGCAAGAAACTGCAGATATTTAAATTCACAAGACAAGGGAAAGAAAAACAATAAAAAGAACGCATTAAAGAACCATTACAGTACAGGATTTACCAAAAAGCAAATACAGACAACCATCTTCGAAGAATGAACTAACCTCTTATTCAGGATATGACCTCCATAAAGCATATATAAATAAATAGCCTTTTAAAATATGTCTCCCACAGTCACAACAGAGTAAACGGAAACTTCTTTCCCAGTTCAACAATTCTAACAATACTATCTCAGTCGAACAAAGATCTATTATAAGTGTTCTCAAAACCAATTGTAGAAAGATATGCGCAATATCCCATAGCTACTAATCTTACCCTTTAAAAGAGCATCTCCATGTAAAGCATTCTCAAAAGATGACTACCAATTTTAAGAATAGACACTCCCATGGACCATATTGAGAATGACAACCATGAATAAGATAAAAACCCCAGGCAAAGCTATGGAATCGAAAAAAATGAACAGTAACAAAATTAGAAATATTTAAGACAAACCCCATACTGCCAAACCATATGCACCTTAACAAACATAGTACTATATCACCTAAGCAAAGAGCAAATATTGGAGACAAAGATACCCAAAACAGCACTATATTTTTATAGACAGAAAACGGAGAATTCCACTGCCATATGTAAAAAGGTTAAGACAAACCCTATATTACCAAACCATATGCACCTCAACAAACATAGTACTATATCACCTTGAAAGCAAAGAGCAAATGTTGGGGACAAAGATACCCAAAATAGCACTATATTTTTATAGACTGAAAACGGAGAATTCCACCGCCATAAGTAAAAGGTCCAAGCGCAATAACCTTTTTTCGGGCCAGAGACTAAACCCAACATAGCTTTGTATCTAAAAATCACACTACAGGGAGATCAAAATCCACCAAGAACAAAGCAAATTATTCATCTTTCTGCTGCACTCTCCCTGAGAAAAGTTCCAAGTAACTTCAAGGCAAACCCTCCCTGAAAAAGCTCAAGTAAACTCAGGCAAACCCTCCGTGACCACACAATACGTAAATATATAAAGAAGCCTTATAGCTATATGGCCAGATATTTTCCTTCATTTATCCAGACCTCAAACTTCAAATTTCTCCCTCCACATAGAGTACTAATAATACAAGATACCCTTTTTCCTTTCTCTTGGGTCTTTCAGTCCTTAAATTTTCTCGATTTTGGGAGCCTTGACGACGGGATTGGCCCGGAAAATGGCCTCGCGGCCGGCGGCTTTGTAGTCGAAGGTGCAGGTGTGCATGTCGGAATACCTGTGCTGCGCGCAGAACATATCTCCGCACCGACACTTAAACCCCGTCAGCCCCACCCGCTTATTGCACGAATAGCACCTGTTGCTCCGCTTCCTCGACGGCGGCTGCAGCGACTCCCCCTCCTCCGAAGCGGCGGCGACGGCAGACGTGCCGGCCACCACGACGGAAGCTAAAACTGGAGGTTGCGCCTTCATATCTGCCGTGGGCACGAGGGTTTCCAGGGTTTGTGCCGGTACAGAAGAAAAGGAGGGTTTCGTGTTGTTATTACTCGTGTTGAGATGGAGCTCTCTGTAGCACTTGGAGCAGAGGTTCATGGTGGCCACGCTCCCGAAGAAGCCGCAGTTGTTGAGGCAGCGGATGGGTCCTTCCGGCACCTGGCATCCGCTCCCTCCCTCTTCCTCCATCTTCGAACTCTCCTGCGACGACGCCATTGATAACCTTCCTCTAACCCCAACCAACATCAAAACCCTTTAAACCTCTATTCCACAAAACCTCGACATTCCTAAAGAAAAATAATGAAAAAGGAAAAGGCGTTTCTTACCTCAAAAGCCGCTCTTCCCCGGATTCGAACCCAAAAACACCGCCGCTCTTCCCTGGATTCGAACCCGAGACAACCTGCAGATACAAACACCAGCGTTAAATAGGACTTAAAACGCACATTCCTGCCAGTGCGCCCGCGGCGAAATCAACGCCTACCTGAGACCCTCCGACGGCTCCGGTTGCAGGAACCAGCGCACGCTTTAACCCGCGGCCAGAAGACGAAGCAGAATTAGGAGGAGAGTGAATAACGTCTAGTTGCCCTTGAAATAAATTGCTGGGCCGGCAGATTTCCCCGACCTTTTGTTTTGCCCCGGATTCCACGTCACCATAACTTGACCCAGGTTAAGCGGGTCCAGGTGCCATAAGTGGCGTTGCCCTTTTACTCCGGTTAATTTCAAGGGCGGTACGTATTTTCGCCTCTGACTGGACGCCACATCGACATACGGTACTTGTGTGGGGCATCTATTTCGTCGTTTTATGCAAGATGCGGACGACACGAGGTAGCCGTTGGGCGTGTTCAACGTCACTTGTCGGGAAAAAAAATAAAGGGTCGCTGTCGCTCACGCTTAAAGCGATTCAATTCCATCCTCGTCAATCGACGGAATATGTATTTCCTTTATATTTTAGTAAAACGGCGAGAAATATTCTCAGAGACTTTTATTTTTAATTCCCCAAAGATAATCGCTTGGCTTGGCTGATATTTGATTCCAAGGAAAAAAATAAAGTTTTTTCTTTTTTTTTTAATTTAGCCAAATTTTATTTTTTTTACTATGAATCTTTATAATTTTTTTTCTTTTTAAGTAGAATATAGTTAGGGGATTTATTTTTAAGAATTTTTATAATCTTTAGTTAATTGAGTAAAGACAAAGTAAACATGATTCCATGATTAAGATTCTATAGAGAATTGAATTAAAGCATCTTAAACATTATCAAGGTAAACATCAAGAAGCACTCGGTTGTTACCAACCAACCTATCCCTTTCTAGACGTAACCATCTCAAACCAGGCCTATCTCTTTCTAGGTGTAACCATCCCAAAACACTTATAAGCATTGGACCCTACCAACCAGCCTATCGCTTTATGGATATAATAGTTTTTTCATTTAAGTTATTTGGGATGATTTTTATGGAGAGGAACACAATTTAAGGAAGGATGTTATTTATTCAATGTATTTATGGAATATGTTTTTTTAGTCCCGAGGAACAACACAACGGTTTAGGCTTTGGTTTTTTTGAGAGGTCTAAGGTTCAAACCACGGTATATGTGTGGATGTGTGTTAATATCCTATTGATAAGCTTAGCTTTTAACCTTAAGAGTGTTAATATCCTATTGATAAGCTTAGCTCTTAACCTTAAGAGAGATCATGACTGAGATGAAAATGCTCAACCTTAAACATTAGTTGTAAGAGTTTATCACACTATCTAAATCCAAAAATATATATATATCTTCTTAAATTTAATTTTTTAATTAAGATTTTAAGTTCAAATTTTAAATTTTAAATAAGAGTTTCAATGTATTATCTACAAACTTTGAAATTAGTTTTTCAAAATTTAAAACTCATTAGGGATAGTGTAGTAAATAGGGCTTTGGCTTTGAATTTAGTTTTTCAAAATTTAAAATTAATTAGAGACAATGTAGTGAATAGAGCTTTGGTTTTTTTTATTTTTATTTAAAAAATTCAAAATTCAAACATGTAATGAAATGAAAGATTTTAATTACGATCTAAATATGGTCTATGGAACCTTAAATATGGAAGTACAACTACTTAAATCATATCATATAATTTTTAATATCTTTGAGAAGGTTGTTCATTTTTCTCTTGATTTGGGTTAGCAATTCTCCAACTTTTTTTATTTTATTGTCTTCGAATAATTCTTCCATAGATCCGTTTCCAAGTGTTTCTTTGTATTTGCCACAATTCTCCCATAGACCTGTTTCCAAGTGTTTCTTTGTATTTGCCATGAATATCTGGAAAAAACTCAGACATTTATAAATGAAACGTTCCTCTATCTTTACTGCCCCTGTGTTGCATAGAGTACATATCCTTTCTTCCCATTGTTCTTTGGACGTTGTCTATTTCCATGTTTCACATAAACCTTAGAGAACTATAAAAAAATAAAAATAAAAATAAAAACATTTGATTTATTTTATTATCATTAATCGTAGGGGATCATAGCTTTGTTTTTTCAACGCTACTTCTTAGTCTTGTGTGTTATAAAAATAAAATAAAAACTCATTTGGTTTATTTTATTGTCATTAATCCTGGAGGAACATAGCATTGTTTTTTCAACGCTACTTCTTAGTCTATCTACTATGGGTTATCATAAAATTGTATATACCTTAATAGTCCGATAAAGAGAAAACAACTTAATTTTTTTTAAATTTAGTTAGTGTGAGAAACTTTTATAATTGATGTTTAAGATTAGATATCGTCATCTTACTATGATTTTTCATGAGGGGAAGAGTTAAGTTTATAGGTTATAATAATTGGGTATACCTCAATAATCTAAAATAGTCTTTTTAAGAGAAAAAAAAAAAACTTCACTTTTTTAGATTTGGTTAGTGTAAGAAACCCTTATGACCAACAATCAGGGTTGGGCATCTTCATCCTATCATGATCTCTCATAAGAGTGAGAGTTGAGCTTATCAATAGGGAATTTAACACACAACCACACACACTGCAGTTTGAACCTTGGACCTTCCAAAGAAGAGCCAGAGTTTGAACTGTTACATTGTCCCCATAAGACAAGAGAGAGAGAAAAAAATTGATACATAGAGGAATTGGCAACTACCTTTCCTTATTGAACAATTGGTCACAGAGTCAAGTTGCATTGCCTCTTATCGTAGCGTCAAATCATGGTGCTACAACTTTATTATTCATTATACTTTTATGATTCTTTAAATATATATTTTTAATATATTGATAAAAATAAATTTTTTAAGATATTTAATATATTGTCACTTGAACGGTGGTGGAGGTACATAATAGATTACAGAGAATTAGTATCAAAGCCACAAATCTTCAGTTACAGCAAAAGAGCGGTAGGTCCATTCAAAGTGCATCAATTCTTCAACCTCCTACCATAAATCCATCGAATATTATTTTTGGAAAATCGTCGAAGTGAAAGAATATTGAGAGAAAGAAGAGATAGGAGTGAGTGCAAGTCAAGAGAAAGCACAAGACGAAAGGAAGTACAAGCCAAGAGAGAGTGCAATCTAGGAGGGATTGCAATCTAGGAGCGAGCCCTACTAGTTAGTATGGAAGGAAAGTCATACGTGAAAGCCCTAATATGGAAGGAAAGTCATACGTGAAAGTCCTAATGAGAATTTAAGATGCCTTAGTTGAAAATATGGATGTCCAAGTTGGAGATAAGTGAAAGAGCAAATATATGGTAAGTTTGATCTAGGTAGCAGATGTTACACCAAAAGTGACTATCAAGGATTAGATGATTGAGCACAATATAATGGTTCTAAAAAGTAGAAGGTTAATATATAAATTTCATAGATCCTGGATAGGGCTTTTTTAGATTCACAATTGGATCAAGTGAAAGTGAGGATTGAATTCAAATTACTTTGTTGACTTTTATTCCTAAAGGTTTTTTTCTCGTCATCTTTTCTAGTTCAAAAATTAGAGATAAAATAATGGGTGGTGGCCCATGGTTTAGGGAGTGTAGACAGTAGTTCCAAATAGAAATGATATGTCGCAATGTTTGATGAAATATCTATTGAATGCAATATAATTACGTAGGAAATTGGAAAAGTCAAATAGGGGTGTTTAACATGTTTTGTAATGCAAATTGATATGTGTGTAATTAGTCGTCATATATTGTTAAGGACTAATTAGTTATTCCCAGACTAATTTGTTAAGGATTGATTAGTTAGTCTCAAACCGATGTGTTAAGGACTAAAAAGTTATAGGTAGATTACTTTTAGACTGATTACTTAGCGTTGTAATGAAAGGGTGGTTGGGGATGTTGGGGCCTAGTTGGTTACAATAACCATCAAAGCCACCCTATAAATACAACCCCCCTTTCATTTTTTGTATGCATAAATACAGATACACATATCAATGAGAGATGATCCATTATTGTGTAGATTAATTATGTGAAGAATATTGTCTTGTGTTGTAGATATCTTCGTGATGAATGTTATGAAGTAGTCTTGTATCAGGCTTGTGTTGCGAATGTTGTATGTGTTGTGCAGAGTTTTAGGAAGGAGCGCCCAAGGAAGATCCGAATACTTGCAGAATAGGTAACCAATTGTAGGATACCCAAAAAACAAAATCCAACATAAGCCATTTGTTTGGCTTATCTAGAGTATCGTCTTAGACCTTCAGTCATTCGTGAGGACAACCCATCTGTGCCTAGTTGTCTAGACAACCTGTATGAGCCTAGTCATTTGAACAACCCATATGAGCCCATCCATTTGAACATCTGTCTGATATTGATCCATCCGTTAGCAACCTATCAAACATCTATCTCGTACATCCATCAAGGATAATCCATCATCAGTCAGTAGTGATTCACTATCAATATTTGTTCTTGGTGACTCATTATCAGTCAATTTTCTGATCAGTCTAGTATAAGTTATTTGGTTGATAAGCAACATAGCCATAACATCATGTCCTTCAATCAATATTACCATTCCTTCTTCCCCTTAGTCTGTCGTTCCCTCATACCAAGAAAGTACTCACCATTGTCTACCTTTGACATCGTTGTCTATATCAACTTTGGGTTAAGGAAGAACAGAACATGACAAGGCAAGGAGGTGAATGATATATTCTAGGCTACAATACCAATGAGGAAGGAATTGAATACCACTTAGGAGAAGTATGAGGCTGGAAAACCAGAGAACATAAGTTCAAGATGAAGTTTCACAATCGAAGCTGGAACAAGTGTGGAATCCCTTGGACGACAAGAGTCTAAGAGCAAAGCGAGAAATATGGGAAACACTATTTTTGACAATAGAGAACGAAGTACAAAATCAAATTGCAGAGGAAGATATTATGGACATAGTTTGACCTAACATTGTAAGCGAAAAGCAGATGGTAACACCTAATTCAATGAAGAAGAGTTGGCCAATAAGTGTAGAAGATTAGAGTTTTGCACTAGAGCAACCACGCGTGGGTTCTTGGGGAGGAAGACCAAAATCGCATCTCGTATACTCGCAAATAATGTCATGAAATAATGACATACATGAATCAGGAAGAAGGTTATTTTAACAAGTGATTGAACGAGACTTTGAACCACCTACAACAGAGAGAGAGTGGAATAGAACTCTATAGGAGTCATCATCAAGTGACATGAATATTGGAAGAGTTCTAATGGCAAATATTGCCAACAAAGTGGGCAAACAAAAATACCCACCCTTTACTAGGAAAGGGAAAGAAGACCTGACACACCATATAGGTAATTATATTACAATTTGGGAAGTGAATGACATAACGAAATCACATAATGGTTCCAATTATTTTTGGCCACCTTCCAAGAAATGGTTATAGATTGGTACTTAAAGAAACAAAGTACCCAACCTTTTACATAATGGAATGCCATGCGAGATGCATTTATAGAAGAATTTTTGCCATTAATATATGATACAGATATTATAACTAAAATTTATGCAACAAAAAAAAAGCAAGAGGAATATGTGAAGAATTATAATTGAAGACTAAAACAACTAACTAACAAGATGCAAAAGCCACCAACATTTGGAATGGTGAAACATTGGTTTATAGACAAACTTCTGCCAAAGTATAGGAAGAAGATGAAAGCAATACCATCCTCTACATATGAGGAAGCTCTCAAAAAAGCTAAGAATTTTGAGAGCCAAGCTAAACAAATGATAATTGAAATCGTAGGATATCTAAGGAATGATGATTTCAATAGTGATACATAAGACAATGTCTAGAGTGTTATACACTCCTTTCAAAAATAATTTGAGAAAATTATAAAATAAGTTAAAGATAAAGTGAGAAATGATCAAAAATACATTTGGTGTTGGGATGCAAATTAGGACACACGAACATCAACTGTTCAAAGAACACATTGCAATATATGCGATGTGGTAGGATATCTTGTTGTAGACTATTTGTTTAATCTGAGAGGAGCAAGACATTAAATAATGATAGTACAACAAGAAGAACAACCAAATGCTATGAGTAATGGACAAAGTGCAACAAACAATGGTGCAGACACCCAAAAGTTGTACATTGCCACTTCTCACATCATCACGACTGATCAATTTGCAAAACCCACAAAATTTGCATAAATTAGCCTCAAAACACTATTCATACTCATTAGCCCCCTTGGGATAGCTAAGCTCCTTCCTACCCTTAACTATGGATCCTCATGCAACCTCCATCACAACTCAACTAAGGTTGAAACCTCTACCATGGTCAAAAAGCACTTTATGGTCAAAAGTCAACAATTTTTATCAAAACTTGCTTTATGGCTAAACACATGCTTAATTAGATCTAATCACGATTTAAGTTAATCCTTACACCTCACCTAGTCTACTTTGACTAGCCTAGCCTAGCCTTACCACCTCTTATCCAGATATTTTCTCCATCTCACACTCTCCTATGCAATTAATGTTATTTGGATACTTTCCTCTAGGTCATCATGGCATGTAGATGGGTGAGGGATTCTCTCACCCAATTCTATTTATGAGGTAGGACACCTCAGAGGACACCTCATAGGAGGACACCTCACAATGAACACCTCACAGGGGATACCTCATGGGACACCTCAACCCCTCCCCTAACCTTGGTAAACTCTATAAATAGAATGTCATTTTCTCCATCTTTAGGAGATCAAATTTAGCTTACAAAAACTCTGCAAAAATCACTCTAGGCATACAACATCCATCATACATCAATCACATCCATTTAGTATTAGAGTCTCCATCAGATATACTATGCTCTTTGTGATTTAGACAGGTTATCGATAAATAAGGTGACTTCTAAAGGTGACCCAACGATAGATCACAAAAGCAATAGCGTTAGGATAATCTACACTTCATATTTGGCAAGTTTGGCAAAAAATAGAAAGATTTGCACCCCCACGTGTTGTTGAAGCATGGGGGTGCATATGTCTAGCTTATCCAAAGTGTCATCTTAGACCTTTAGTCATTCATCTAGACAACCCATCTGTGCCTAGTTGTCTAGACAACCTATATGAGCCTAGTTGTCTTAATAACTCATTTGAGCCCATCCGTTTGGAAATTTGTTTGAGATTTATCCATTCGTTAGCAACCTATCAGACATATGTCTAGTACATCCATCAAGGATAATCCATCATTAGTCAACAGTGATTCACTATCAATATTTGTCCTTGGTGACTCATTATCAGTCAGTTGTCTGATCAGTCTAGTATAAGTTGTCTGGTTGATAAGCAACATAGCCATAACATCATTTCCTTCAATCAAGATTACCATTCCTTCTTCCCCTTAGTCTGTCATTCCCTCATCCTAGGAAAGTACTCACCATTGTCTACCTTTGACATCGTTGTCTAGATCAGCTTTAGATAAGGAAGAACAAAACATGACAAAGCAAGGAAGTGAATGATAGATTCTAGGCTACAAGACTAACGAGGAAGGAATTGGATACCACTTAGGAGAAGTATGAGGCTGGTAAACCAGAGAACATAAGTTCAAGATGAATTTTCACAATCGAAGGTGGAACGAGTGTGGAATACCTTGGACGATGAGAGTCTGCAAAGTGAGAAATGTGGGAAACACTATTGTTGACAATAGAGAATGAAGTACAAAATCAAATTGTAGAGGAAGATATTAGGGACATAGTTTAACCTAACATTGTAAGTGAAGATCAGATGGTAACAACTAATCCAATGAAAAAGAGTTTGCCAATAAGTGTAGAAGATTAGATTTTTGCATAGGAGCAACCACAAATGGGTTCTTGGGGAGGAAGACAAAAATCACATCTCGTATACTCGCAAATAATATCATGAAATAGTGACATACATGAATCATTATGAAGGCTATTTAAACAAGTGAGTGAAAGAGACTTTGAACCAAATACAAATAGAGAGGGAGTGGAATAGAACTCCATAGGAGTCATCATCAAGTGACATGAATATTGGAAGAGTTCTAATGGTAAATGTTGCCAACAGAGTGGGCAAACAAAAATGCCCACCCTTTACTAGGAAAGGGAAAGAAGACATGACATACCATATAGGTACTTATATTACGATTTGGGGAGCGAATGACATAAAAAAATCAACATAATGGTTACAATTATTTATGGCCACCTTACAAGGAATGGTTATATATTGGTACTTAAATAAATAGAGTACCCAACCTTTTACACAATGGAATGCAATGCAAGATGCATTTATAGAAGAATTTTGGCCATAAGAGATGATACAAAGATTATAACTAAAATTTATGTAACAAACAGAAGTAAGAGGAATATGTGAAGAATTATAACTGAAGACTAAAACAACTGGCTAACAAGATGCAAATACCACCAACAGATGGACTGGTGAAATATTGGTTTATAGATGAACTTCTGCCAAAGTATAGGAATAATATGAAAGCTGTACCATCCTCTACATATAAGGAAGCTCTCAAAAAAGCTAAAATTTTTGAGATTGAATCCAAACAAACGGTAATTGAAATCGTAGGACATCTAAGGAATGATGATTTCAATAGTGATGCAGAAGACAAGGTACAAAGCGCTATACACTCCTTTCAAAAATAATTTGATAAAATTATGAAAGAAGTTAAAGGTAAAGTGAGAAAGGACCAAAATACATTTGGTGCTTGGAGTGCAAATCAGGACACACAAACATCAATTGTCCAAAGAACGCATATTGCAATATATGTGATGTGGTAGGACATCTTGTTGTAGACTATTTGTTTAATCTAAGAGGAGCAAGACATCAAACAATGATAGTACAACAGGAAGAACAACCAAATTCTAGGAGGAATGGACAAAGTGCAATAAGGAGTGGTTTAGACACCCAAAAGTTGTACATTGCCACTTCTCACATCATCACGAATGATCAATTTGTAAAACCCACAAAATATGCATAAATTGGCCTCGAAACACTATTCATACTTATTATCCCCCTTGGGCTAGCTAAGTTCCTTCCTACGCTTAACTATGGGTCCTCATGCGACCTCCATCACAACTCAACTAAGGATGAAACCTCTACCATGGTAAAAAAGCACTTTATGGTCAAAAGTCAACATTTTTGGTCAAAACTTGCTTTATGTCTAAATACATGCTTAATTAGATCTAATCATGATTTAAGCTAAGCCTTCCACCTCACCTAGTCTACTTTGACTAGCCTAGCCTTACCACCTCTTATCAGATATTTTCTCCATCTCACACTCTCCTGTGAAATTAATGCTATTTGGAGACTTTCCTCCAGGTCATCATGGCATGTAGATGGGTGAGGGATTCTCTTATCCAATTTTATTTATGAGGCAAGACACATTAGAGGACACTTCACATGAGGACACCTCACAATGGACACCTCATCCCCTCCCCTAACCTTGGCAAACTCTATAAATATAATGTCATTTTCTCAATCTTTAGGAGATCAAAATTAGCTTATAGAAACTCTACAGAAACCACTCTAGGCATACAACATCCATCATACATCAATCACATCCATTTAGTATTAGAATCTCCATTAGATCTACTATGCTCTTTGTGATTTAGATAGGTTATCGATAAAGAAGGTAACTTTTGAAGGTGATCCAATGATAGATCACAAAAGCAATAGTGTTAGGATAGTCTACACTTCATATTTGGCAAGTTTGGCCGAAAATACGCAGATTCGCACCCCCACGTGCAAATTTTTAGGTCTAAAAAAATTCACACCTTGATGTGCGAATTTCAGCTACAATAATTTTGAGATCACCATATAGGTAAGTATGATCCCTTTTATGGTTTTTCATGGTTTTGTAAAGTTTTAGTCATGTTTTAAGCTTATTTTAGAGTATTTTTGTCTTCATAAATATGGGGTTTGACCAAGGCAAGTCCCCAAACGATCTAACCCCATTTTGTAGGCATAATAGGTACAAAGGATAGATCAAACCAGTGATGGCACATGCGTAAGAAGCCCACCTACATCTAGGAACATACAAAAGGTGAATCCAACTGCTTGCAACCATATTGAAGAGGGCTTCCTTAGGGAAGACCCATTTGTAAACCTAAGGGCAAAAGTTGTAAAAGGATTCATCTTGTAACCCTTTTTATATTCAATATAAAGAAGTTATTATTTATCATAAATGTGGTCTTCTGAATGGTTTCATTCTAGCACACTCGATGAGATCCCCACCTAGCATTAGCTTGATCGCTACCTCACACATCATGTGGGCTATTTTTCTATGTTTTAGGTGTTGAAAACCCAAAACAGACTCCACCAAATCCTTGAGAAGCACTTCAGGCCCAACCTTAAAAAAATGCAAGCCCCAATGCAAAGTTTGCAGGTGCACGTACAAATTTTTAAGGTAAAAACAAATCGCACCTAGGTGTGTGAATTTCACAATCTGCCTCAAAATTTGATCCTTGGCGCACAAGGTACTGATTTTGTACACCCACATAAATAGTAAGGTAAGTCGGGGGTGTTACGAGCCTCTTTTCATATTGGGATTGTTATCTCTCATACCACCTCTCGCCACAGTGTATGCAAGGTGAAATCATTCCTTGTATTTTTGGTGCCACATAGTTAGCATTTATGCTTTCCTATTTTTGTTTGCTTAACTTTGCACTTATCATTTTAGGGTTTTGCGACAGGTTTTTGGCATAAAAATTTAACTTTCTGGTTATTTTTGTGCATGAAACCTCTCCAGAACTAGCTAATAGTGCATAAATAGCCCCAAGCACCACAACACTACTCAAAACAATTGAAAAATCTAGATTCATACCCCCACATGCAAATTTCCACAAGCAAAAAAATTTGCACCACAGGGTGCGAACTTCCCATAATTGCAAAATTCGAGTACATAGAGATAGACAAGGACCTCTAAAACTACTTGGACATAGGTATTTTGCTTAGGCACTAATTATTTCTATAATTTATAGGTTGGTTCACCGTTAGGGTTAGATTTGATTTCATGAGGATGCATCACAGCTTAGATTTCTTTCCAAAGTATTCTTAGCTTAGATTTCTTTCAAAAGCATTCATAGCTTAGATTTCTTTCAAACACATCCTAGCATAGATTTCCTTCAAAGCACTTTCATTCAGTATTTGTTTCAAAAGCATTAGGATTAAATTTTGTTTTGAAGGAAGTAATTAATCTAGTTTCATTTCCTATGCATTAGATTCCTTTCCAAAAGTATCACAACTTAGATTCATTTAAAGCATTCTAGGTTAAATTTATTTTGAAAAGGCATTTTGTGTAGATTTGCTCTCAAAATCGTTCATAGTCAAACTCACACCCATACACTCACATTTCATTCATAGTGGTAAGATTGGACTTCATCACCAATCCCCACTAGAGCCTGGTGATGTTGGATTTCATGTCCTTCCACAAGCTCGCCCCCTTAGTCGCCATAGTAGCCCCTAGGAGTGGTTTTTGATCTTCATCACCAGAATATCCCTTACTCTTGAGACTGGTTTTCTAGATTTTATCATCAGAAGGGACCCTCGAAGTAGGTTAGGATTAGACGTCCTTGCTCATAGGGCATTGTATAATTTATGAGTTGGTAACTATCGTTATTGACCAAGCCCTCCCGAGGGTGAAGCAAAAGCATTGTTGTGCTGGTAGCAAGTCTTAGAAAGTATCGCCTATTTTCTAGAGGATTTGGACTCATTAGAGCATTTTGAGTTCCCCTTTTTTTGGTTATATTTTTGTTGTGATTTCCATTTAACCACCATTCACCTATTGACACAGTTCTATTTTGCGCATCTTTGGATGTTGTAAAAGGTTCTATGCTAAACACACCTTTTTAGCATCCATCTCACCTCCCGCTGTTTGGTTTTAGGATGGATATCATCATCAAAATAAACAAAAGCAAAAAACATTTGCTTACTCTTTTGCATTAATTTTTGTCGTATTTAAGTGCTTTTTGGGTCACAAAAGCATCAAAAATAGGTCCAAGACACACTTGTCGGTTTTTAACAATTGGTTTCTACAAAATCCCATATTTGGAAGAGTTTCTGTCCTAGCATGTTCTCACACTTGGATGGAGTTTTTCTCCTTCCAACCCATCTCTCACATTTAGGGGGAGTTTCTCTCCTTCCAAACTCATCTTCCACATCTAGCGGAGTTTCACCTCCTCCTACCACATCTTCCACAATTGGAGGAGTTTCATCTCCCTCCAACACCTCTTCTACATTTAACGAAGTTTCACCTCCTTCAAAACTCCTCTTTCACACTTGGGGGAGTTTCATCTGTCTCAAACTCATCTTCAACATATGGGGGAGTTCACCTTCTTCCATCACATCTTCCAAAACTGGGGGAGTTTCTCTCCTCCTACCACATATTTCACATTTGGAGGGAGTTTTATCTCCTTCCACCACATCTACAACTAGAAAAGTTTCACCTCCTTCAAAACCCCCTCTTTCACATTTGGGAGGAGATTTTCATTTTCTTCCAACACATCTTCTACATCTAGTGGAGTTTCACCTCCTTCCAACTCCTCTTCCACATTTGGAGGAGTTTATCCCCATCCAAATCCTATTCTAAATTTGGGGGATTTTTTTTTTTTTTTTTAGTATTTACATGGTGGAATCAATAGCCGCCATGAATCCAGGCAGGCTGTCCAGCTTTTTATGGCCGCCACAGTATTGTGCGCTGTCCACCTAGGAAGCCACCACACAGATCTTTGTGTAGTCCACCCCTATAACCACCATGCCATAATCATTTTAAACCTTTTACGCCACTGAAAGCACCAGGAAAGGGACAAGCGTTCAGTCCGATGAGGCCCGAGATTTGAACCTTGGACCTCCGCCCCCTTATGGGGTTTGGATGAACCAATTGGTCTACACCTCGAACCTACATTTGGGGGATTTTATCCTCCTTCCATTCCCATATTTTAAAATTGGGGAAGTTTTATCTTCTTCCAATCCATAATTCACATTTGGGGCAATTTCATCTTCTTCCAATCAATCTTTCACAACTGGGGCAATTTCATCTTCTTCTAATCCATCTTTCACAATTGGGAGGGAGTTTCATCTCCTTCCACCTCATCTTCTACATCTAGTGGAGTTTCACCTCCTTCCAACTCCTTGTCCATATTTGGGGGGAGTTTCACCTTCCTTCAACTCCTCCTCCATATTTGGGGGAGTTTTCACCTCCTTTCAAATTCATTGTCCAAAATTGGGGGAGTTTTCATTTTCTTCCAACACATCTTCTACATCTAGTGGAGTTCCACCTCCTAAATTTAGCGAATTTTTACCTCCTTCCAACCCCTCTTTCACATTTGGGGGGTTTCATCTACTTCTAACCCATCTCTCACATTTGGGAGGAGTTTTTATCCCTCCAACCCCTCCTTCACATCTAGGGGAGTTTTCACCTTCTCCCAAATCCATCCTCCAAAACTGGAGGAGTTTTCATTTTCTTCCAACACATCTTCTACATCTAGCGGAGTTTCACCTCCTTCCAAAACCTCTTCCATAATTGGTAGAGTTTCGCCTCCTACCAACTCCTCTTCCAAAATTGGGAGAATATTTTCTCCTTCCACCATATCTTCCACATTTGGAGGGATATTGTCTCTTCCAAAACATCTTCCAAAACTAGAGGTATTTTTTCTCCTTCCACCACATCTACATCTAGCAGAGTTTCACCTCCTTCCAAATCCTCATCCACATTTGGGGGGAGTTTCACCTTCCTTCAACTCCTCCTCCACATCTAGGGGAGTTTTCCCCTCCTTCCAAGTTCATCCTCCAAAACTAGGGGAGTTTCATCTCCTTCTAACACATCTTCCACATCTAGTAGAGTTTCACCTCCTTCCATCCCATATTCTAAAATTGAGGGGAGTTTCTCTTCTCCTACCACATCTTCCACATCTAGCAAAGTTTCACCTCCTTCACAATCCATCATTCACAACAAGGCTAATTTTACCTCGTCTCAACCCCTCTTTGATATTTGGTGGGGTTCATCTACTTCCAACCCATTTCACACATTTGGGAGGAGTTTTTCTCCCTCCAAATCCTCCACATCTAGGACAGTTTTCAACTCCTTCCAAATTCATCCTCCAAAACTGGGAGAATTTTTATTTTCTTCCAACATATCTTCTACATCTAGAGGAGTTTCACCTCTTTCCAACACCTCTTCCACAACTGGTGAAGTTTCACCTCCTACCAACTTCTTTTCCAAATTTGGGGGGAGTTTTTCTCCTTCCACCACATCTTCTACATTTGAGGGGCTTAATCCCCTTCCAACACATATTACCAAATTGGAGGGAGCTGCATATCCTTCCACCACATCTTCCACATCTAGAATATTTTTACCTCCTTCCAAAATCATCTTTCAAAACTATGGGAGTTTCTCTCCTCCCAACCCATCGCTTATAATTGGAGGAGTTTTCTCTCCTTCCAACACACTTTCTTTCCATATTCAAACTCCACCACTTATAATCTAAACATGATGGTGCCACCCAACATTGCAATCATATATAAATCGACATCAGGCCTCAAACTACTCGGCTCTCAAAAGGGTATGCCCTTTTGTTAAAGGTTGAATATTTTGCCTAACATGTACATTTCAATCCATATGTCATATACCTGGTCCTCAAAAGGGTATGCCCTTTTGTTAAAGGTTGCATCCTTTGCCTAGTGTTCACCTCTCAACCCATCAACAAGTATTAGTACAATAACAACAAATATTGTGCCCACCACAACTCATTCATCCACAATGAGTATTAGTACAACCACAACAAGTATTGTTACCACCACCACTCATTTCATTCATTGGGTACCGAGGTATAAACCACCAATGCCGATCCTACCATAATTCATTCAATCATCTACAGGTTTTGGTGCAACAATAACAAGCACTAGTCCCACAACCTGCAACTCATTCATCAAGTACCGAGGCAACAACCGCTAATGTTGATCCTACCATAATTCATTCATCATCAATGGGTACTAGTACAACAACAAGTACTATACCTACCATAACTCATTCAATATTAGTGGGTTCCAGGGCAATAAACAATTAATGCTGGTCCTACAACCACAACTCATCATTCCACATTAGCAGGTACTAGTACTAAAACAAAAACTGAGCCCACAACTTACCACTCATTCATCATCAATAGGTTTTAGTGCGACAAAAATAAGCATTGGCCCCATAAACTGCACCTCATTCATCATTGATAGGTTCTAGTGCAACAAAAATAAGCATTTGTCCCACCACCTGCACCACATTCAACATCAGTGGGTACCATGGTAACAAACAACCAATGTTGATCCCACAACCACAACTCATCATTCTATATCAACATGTTCTAATGTGACAAAAACAAGAATTGGTCCCACCACATGCGCCTCATTCAACATCAACAAAATAGACTCCACCAAATCCCTGAGATGCACTTCAAGTCTAGCCCTACAAAATTGTAGGCCCTAGCACCAGGTTCGCACGGGCACGTGCAAATCTCAATTTTTGAATTCTACCTCAAAAATTGATCTCTAACACACAAGGTACTAGTTTTCATCCACCCATGTCATTAGGAAGCTAAGTTAGGGTGGTTAAGAGCCTTATGCCCATGGGGATTGCTATCCCTCATATCTTTTGATAAATCACCTTTCGCCATGATGTATGCAAGGTGAAATCATTCCTTGTACTTTTTTGGTGCCACTAGATTAAGTTTGTGCCTTCATTTCAAAAATTATCTTTAAGTCTATGCCTCCACATCATCACCCATCCGCCATGGTCTCATTCTACACTTCACCTCCAAGTTCATGCCATCACCCATTTGCCATGGTCTCATTCTACACTTCACCTCCAACTTCACTCAATTCAGATACACCATTTATTGATTTTATTTCAAAAGCACTTTGATTTCATGGGATTTATTTCAAAATGAAGAACACTAGCTTATACTGAGAGGGGGGGTGAACAGTATAAGACCGCTTTTCAAAATTTCTTTCGATTAACTTGCAGTTCAAAAACATGCAGTGAATATATAACAGTATCAAAATAGAAATCAAAGCAATGCATAAAATATCATCCACAATAGAGACACAACAATTTACGTGGTTCACCCAACGCGGGCTACTCCATGGATAAAATTTGTACTAAATTTTATCACCTCAAATTCTGGGAAACATGTCCCGATTACAAAGTTTATGGGAACCAACCCAAAGGAGATACCTTCCCCTAACTCTGCTTAATCTGGTGATTCTCTAGAGAACCTCTGCCTCTGTAGCCCTTAGTAAGTGGATCTCAATCCATAGAAGACACCTGTCTTCCCTGCTCTGGCTGGAGACCTTTGTCCTCAACTCTATCACCGCACAGTCGATCCTCTTTTCTGCACCAAAACATAGTCCTTTGGTCTGGCACTTTGTCCTCGAACTTGCACCTCTATGCAATTACAGCACTCGATCAAATATCTACTTATGCACCTCTGTGCAAACACAGTAGCAATGTCTTCGCACACTCTGCTCTTCGACAATCGAACTTCTCCCTGCACTCTGCTTCTACGAAAGTCACACTTCGAACGCACACTTCGATCTCACATCAAACTCTCCAAGCAGCCCTCCTTTTATACTAACAATCTCAAGATTGAAACCTTGATCTTAGTCGGCTGCATATCCCTAAAACAACGTCGACTGCAAAACCCTACGCTGCGTCGGCCCAGATTTAACTCTGTCGGCTTCACTGCTTCTATAGCTCTCCTATAGTTCTTGGCGCGAAACTTCAACATGTCGCGATATCATGACATTTTTACAGCCTTACACCTTCTATAGCCTACTGTCGCAAAATCGTGACACCTTGGCCTTTGTTGACTTCCTTTGTGCTTCTGTCACGAAATCGCGACACCTTTGCCTCTTGCTGACGTCATCTCACTTCTGTCGTGAAATCGCGATGCTTCTGACTTCATGCCCTTCCTCTCAGCTTCTATCATGAAATCGCAACATTTTCTGCTTTTGCTGACGTCATCTTCTCTTCTGTTGTGAAATCATGACCCTTTTGTCTTCATGCCCTTCCTCTCAGCTACTATCGCAAAATTGTGACATTTTTTGCTTTTGCTGACGTCATTTGCAACTCTGTCACAAAATTGCGATGCTTTCGCTTTCGAGCTCTTCCTTCTTCAATTCGTCGTGAAATTGCGACGCTTCTTCTGTTTAACACTTGCTAACTATTTCTGTCGTGAAATCGTGACACTTTCTTCAACCGCAAGCTACCAATTCAACCTGTCACAAAATCATGACACTTTCTACATCCGTACAACTTCTTTGTAGCCTGTCACGAAATCACGATGCTTTCAGCTTCCGAAAGCTTTCTCTGCTGCTTGTCGCAAAATCGTGACACTTCTGGCTTCTGTACGATTTCTTTACTGCCTGTCGCGAAATCGTGACGCTTCTCCTTTCAGGATCTTCTCTTTGCTGCATGTCGCAAAATCATGACAGTCCTCAACTTGACCTTTGTAGCATGTCGCAAAAATACGATAGCCCTTACTTGGAACTTTGCATCATGTCACAAAATCGCGACAGTTCCTGAATCACTTTCTCTCTCTTCAATCTTGTCGTGAAAACGTGACAACTTACACTGCGGACTCTTTCTTCTACAACATGTCGTGAAATCGTGACATTTTTCCGTCCGTACAGTCTCCTTTGTAGAATGTCACGAAATCACGACACTTTTCTTTCTCTGCCTTCCTACACTATCTGAGTCACGAAAATGCGACATGTCGCGAAATCACGACAGTTTTGCCTGTTTTGTCTCTGCCTTCCCGCATGTCATGAAATCGTGACAGTTTTGCCCAAACTTTCTCTCTCCTCAAACATGTCGTGAAATCGTGATAGTTTTGCCAGCGCTTTCTCTCTCCTAAAACATGTCGCGAAATCGCGACAATTTTTCCAGCCACCTGCATACTTTTTCTTACTTGTCTTTTTCTTGTTCTTTTGCAACTGGGTTACCCTGATCTTCTTGGAAACTCACTGTCAATGCTGAAACCTTCATCAAGACACATTCTTTGACATCAAACCAAATGGCTTCAAGACCTTCTTGACATCAATGACAACATCTACACTTAGAGTAAAAGCAATGTACCCAAAATTGCCAACAATATCCCCCTTTGTCATTGATGGCAAACCTTAACTGAAAACACAAGTCAAGAGCCAAAACTGAAAACAACTGATCCAACAACTAAGCATCTTCCTTTGAAGTTTTTGCTCCCCCTGAATTGAAGCTCTCTTCTTCACTATGAAGCTCTCCCACTTACTCATATCTCTCCCCCTTTGTCATCAATGGCAAAGGGTCACCTTTGGGGCTTGGGACTAAGAATGAGCTTCTTAGCTTAGTCCCTCCCCCACCTCCTGATGAGGTGATTTAAAACAAGGGTGGGAGTGAAACTCCCATTAGGCACTCATCATCATTAGTGTCTATAATTTCTTTGCCGGGCCTTCTCTTGAACTCTTTGTCAGTGGTTCTGTTCTTGTCACTTTTCTTGTTCTTGTTCTCATCTCTTTTCTTGTCCATACCTTGATCCTTGGACCTGTTTATACCACTGTTCCTGTTCCTGTACCTTGGAAGACCAGATTTGCACTGTCTGGCTGTGTGACCTGCATTTTTTTTTTGAAAAAATTGAAAAACTTGTATTAAAACAAAGAACAGTTACAAAAGGGAGAGAAGACATCCCAACCAAGAGCAAAGAACAAGATTACAAGCGCAGAGCTTAAAAAGGCAACACTTTCCACCGCAGAGCGCAAAAGACAACAGGGCGCGAAAACGTGACATGTCATGAAATCGTGACATGTCACGAAATCGCGACAATCAAACCCGCCTCGGCCGCGCCAGAGCCACAAGTCACGAAAACGCGACATGTCACGAAATCGTGACATGTCGCGATATCACGACAGCCAGAGCCCTCGGCGCCCGATCACCAAAAATGTCATGAAATCACGACGACAGCTCCCTTCGGCGCCCCATCACCAAAGGTGTCACGAAATCGCGACGAGAATTCCAAATGGCTCCTGATCTCCAAAAGTGTCACGAAATCGCGACGAGTTTTCTCCTAAGCGCCCAACCTGCAAAAGTGTCGCGATATCGCGACGAGTTTTCCACTTGGCGCCCAGTCTTCAAAAGTGTCACGATATCGCGACGATTTTTCCCCAAGACTCCTATGCACCAAAAGTGTCACGAAATCGCGACGAGTTTTCCTTTCGACGCCCAACCCTCAAAAGTGTCGCGATATCGCGACGAGTTTTCCACTTTGCACCCAGTCTTCAAAAGTGTCGCGATATCGCGACGAGTTTTCCCCATGACGCCAGTTCGCCAAAAGTGTCACGAAATCACGACGAGTTTTCCTTTCAGCTCCCAATCCTCAAAACTGTCACGATATCGCGACGAGTTTTCCACGTTGCGCCCAGTCTTCAAAAGTGTCGCGATATCGCGACAAGTTTTCCCAATGGCGCCAGCCAAAAGTGTCACGATATCACGACGAGTTTTCTCCTTGGCGCCCAATCTTCAAAAGTGTCACGATATCGCGACAAGTTATCCCCTTGGTGCCCGTTCTTCAAAAGTGTCACGATATCACGACGGTTTTTCCCCTTAGTGCCAATTGTCCAAAACTGTCACGATATCACGACGATTTTTCCTTGTGGCTTCCAATCTTCAAAAATGTCACGAAATCACGACGGATTTTCCTCTTGGCTCCAATTCACCAAAATTGTCATGATATCACGACGATTATCCTCCTTGGCGCCCCTGCTCCAAAAGCATCATGAAATCGCTGCAGCTTCCAGCCAAAGGCCGCGATGGCGCAATAGGTCATGAAATCGTGACAACTTCCCACTGAAGGCCGCGATAACAGCAATAGGTCATGAAATCATGACAACATCTCTCCAAGGGCCGCGACAGCGCGACATGTCACGATATCGCGACAGGTTCCCTCCAAAGGCCGCGACGGCGCAACCTGTCGCGATATCGCGACAGCTTCCCACCAGAGGCCGCGACGGTGCTACAGGTCACGATATCGTGACAAAAACCTCCCTTAGCATAAACTTTGCTCATTGTCTCAAGGATCGTTCAAGACCTTGCCTAATCACTGCATCCTCCACAGGCATGTCACTGTGCAGCTGCACCCCAACCTCTTTCTCAACACCCATCTTTGCAAGGAAATCGACCGCCTTATTTAAATCTCTACTCACATAGACGGGGATCACATCATCTAATTCCCTCCATAGTTCCTTGATTTGAGAGACCAGAATCCGCAACCTCCAAGCTTTCGAGGCAAAGTTCCTCATGCAGTCTAGAGCGCCAACCAGAATTTGGGAATCAGACTCGAGAATTATCTTCCTGTGTCCCTGCTTGACAGCCCGTATGGAAGCAGATTTAATAGCAAAGGCTTCTGCTTCATTGTTTGTGGCTCATCCCAGACCTTGCATTTCCCAATAGAGCACAGACCCAGCATGATCTCGGCACACTACTCCAATTCCAGCACTACCCGGATTGCCTTTTGCAGCTCCATCAGTATTGATTTTGATCCAACCTTCTGGGGGAGGTTTCCAGCTACCTCTAACCTATCTCTCTTGCTCTACAGCTCCCTCTTCCAGTGGCTCAGGACCAACCTGATTTTCCTCCTCAGCATAGATGGCAACCGTTTCCACGACTTTGCTCCAGATGACCTGCCAAATTCCATCTAGCGAGGAGAAGGTTTCTCGAAAAATACGAGCATTTCTCTCCAACCACACCTGCCACCAGATGAAAAGTAAGCCAAGCTCCCAACCAATTCGAAGAGCTTTAGATTTAAATCTACCTCTCTTCCATCTTTCCCAAATATTGGTCCGAGTCAGATCACCATTAGCCTAGATTTTATAGTGAGAGAACCAACGCTTCCAAATCTGCCATGTGAAGGGGCACTCAAACATCAGATGATCAGCTATTTCCTCATTCTTGTGGCATAACACACACTGAGATGGACCGATGATTCCTCTATTTCTGAGATTGTCAAAGGTGAGAATTCCATTGTGCATAAACTGCCAGGCAAAGAAGTTCACTTTCGGCCAGCCCTTGGAATGCCATATCTTCCTCCAATCTTGAACCGAAAATAAATGTGGGGGAGGCTCTGGGAGGATCTTATCGTATCCCTCCTTCACAGTATATACCCCAAGGTTCCCATAGCCCCAAGCTAGTTCATCCTCCTCATCTCTCCCAGTGAGAAACCTTTCTATCAAAATTTTGGTCAAGATGGGTGCCAGCTCCGGAGGGATTGTAATTGGCCACTCTTCCAACCGCTTAAACTTCTTGAACTTGTACTCCCCCAATTGGCTGGTGTTGAAATAACTCTCAATTTGAACCCAGCCTTTGTCTTCTATGGCGGATTTAATCGGTTGCAATTCGGGAAACTCAGCAATGATGGGTGGGTGTTGGTCCCAAGAATCAGTCCAAAAACGTGCCTTCTCCCCTCTCCCCACTTTCCAAAACAATTGGTCTTTGATAACCTGAGATCCAAGCTTGAGAGCCTGCCACACTAAGGATCCATTACCATCCAGAGGGAAACGGCCCACTTCATTGGGGTGAACATGACCCAAGTATTTACTGGAAAGGATTCTGCTGGAAAAGGATGTTGGTCGGGAAATCCACCTCCAGTACAGTTTTCCAGCCAAAGCTTTGTTGTTAAGCTTGGAGCTTCTCAGTCCCAACCCTCCTTTTTCCTTGGGCTGGGTAACTTTATCCCAGCCAACCAAGGCCCATTTCTTCTCCCCTTTTGCACCTTCCCATAAAAATCTTCTAGCCATTTTGTCCAGCTCTTTCCAAATAGAATGTGGGGCAGCCAGGATGGAGAATTTATATATTGGCATGGCCTGAATAACTGACTGTAAGAAAGTTAATCGGCCCCCATAGCTTAACCATTTATGAGACCAATGATTCATTCTATCTTTGATGCCATCCAAAAGATCCTTCCAGATATCTATTTTCAATTTTTTGAAATGCAAAGGAACCCCCAAGTAAACTACGGGAAGAGAGGTCCTAGTGAATCCCAAGATCTCTATAACTCTGTCCTCGTAACCTTTGGTCAAGATTGAAGAAGACCACTTTGGATTTTTTATCATTGATGACTTGGTTTGAGGCCCCGAGGTAGACATTTAGAGTATCTCCGATTCCTCTTGCTTCCCTGAGACTGGCCACTCCAACCAATCCCGTATCATCCACAAACTGTAAGTGAGTCAAAACTTCCTCACCCACCTTGATACCTGTTATCAGACCTTGATGTCTTCTCCTCAAGAAGAGTCTACCTAATCCTTCAGCCAAGATGAGGAAGAGATAGGGAGAGCAAGGGTCCCCTTGACGAAGACCCCGTGTGGCTCCAAAAGGTGGCGAGGGAAGCCCCTTGATTAGAACAGAATAAGAAGGCGTAGAAATACAACTCATGACCCAATCTATCCAGTCCTGAGAGAAACCAAAGGCTGCCAACATCTTTGACAGAAGCCCCACTCCACCCTATCATAAGCCTTGGACATATCCAGTTTAATGAACATTCCTTTGTTACCGGATTTTTGCATTTTATGGATTGCCTCCCGGGCGAGGACCACCCCATCCAAGATCTGTCTACCCTCTACAAAACCCCCTTGCTCTGAGGAAATGATATTATGAAGGAGAGGTTTTAGCCGTTCAGCCATTATCTTTGTGATTATTTTATAAATCACGTTGCATAAGGCAATAGGTCTGAAATCAGAGATATGAACCCCCTCCTCCCCTTTTGGAATTAAAGTGATGAAGGTGTGATTTAGTGCCTTGAGCATTCTTTTATTAGTTCTGGACTCCTCTGTGACAGCCAAAACATCCTCCTCCAAGGTATCCCAAAAGGCCTCGAAAAACTCAATAGGAAAGCCATCCTGGACCTCGGAGATTTGCTCGTGCTCATCCCAAAGACCACATTCTTCAGCTCATCTCTATCAATGGGTCTAAGAAGGGCCTGATTCTCTTCTTGAGAGATAATAGAGGGTATGACATCAATAACTTCATTTTGAGCTTCCACATCTTGCTCCATACTTTCCTTAAAAAGTTTAGAGAAATAATCCATTGAGTGGGAATGCATACCAGGAAGAGTATCAAAGGAGTGTCCATTCTCATCTTGAAGGACTTCCATGTTATTCATTTGTCTCCTAGCACAAGCTGATCGATGGAAAAATTTTGTATTTCTATCTCCTTCTAATAACCAAGTGTTTCTTGCTCTCTGTTTCCAAGTAAGTCTCTTCTTGGTTATCAATGTCCTCAACCGCTTTGCGCAAGGCATCATCCTCGGTTTTAAGTCGCTCAGCAATTGTTCCTTCCCCGAAATGTTTTTGCACCTCTTCCCATATAGCCACCAAGGGAGCTCATTGGAGCTGGAAATCTGACTTATTAGTTTGCCTCCACTGTTTCAATTTAATCTTGACAAAATGAAGCTGTTTGTGGAATTTAAACATTGTTGTCCCAAAAGGTAGGCGGCCTTCTTCCCACCACTGCGGAATTTTCTTTCGGAGATCCTCCTTTTGCAACCAAAAATTCTCAAATTTAAACGGTTTGTGGTGCTGCCCTGTCATAGTCCCTCCCTCCAACAAAATGGGAAAGTGATCTGAAATTGGGCCCTCCAAAATCTGAAATTTAATATTCCACTTAACAAATGCCTCCTCGGAGACCAAAAAATGGTCTAGCTTTACCTTCCTGCTGTGTGGCTCCCTCCTCTTGTTAGTCCAAGTAAAGTAGGTTCCAGGGCCTTTGATATCCACTAGGTGAAAGGCCTGGACTTGGGCAATCAGAAGCCGGTCCCCTGGATCCAAAACTGGGATACCACCTTCCTGATCTCGAGCAGATAATTTGGCATTAAAATCCCCAACAATAATCCAGTCTAAATCTTCCCGTGAGGACCTCATGTTGTGTACAACTTTCCATTGGAGCCTCTGGCCATCAATGCTTTGAGCCCCATAGAAATTTGTAATTAAAACATGTTCAGCTGTGACATTATTCCTAAAAAGAGATGTGAGAACACCCCTCCAAGCTATATGTTCTATTGCTGTCCATTCCAGAGGGTTCCAAAGAGTAACAATCCCTCCAGAGGCACCTTGAGCAGCCACATCCATATAACCAGCGCCCCTCCATATTCTACTAACGGTTTTACACATAAGATCTAAAGACATTTTTGTCTCCTGGATGAGCAAAAAGTCTGTTTTACACTTTCCTAAGAGTCTTTGAACAGCAGATTGATGGGTTCTACTGTTTAAACCCCTAACATTCCAAGATTGAATAATCATTGAAAACCTTGGGAGCAGTAAGAATCAATTGTCCTCACCGATCCTCCATTGATCAGCTTGTCTCCTTGCACTGCTAGTAGATCCTTATTGGACTTTCTGCCCGCTCCTTGAGAGTTACTATTTTTGGATCTCTTCTCCACCCGAGTAATCCCTAGGGCTGGCCTTTCTCTGTTCTTTTCTGCACTTCCCATGCTGACATCCTTAATAACTAGCTGTGTTGGGGAGTGTATTATCAATGCCCCTGGGTTCTCTGGCTGCAATATCTCAGTGGATTCAATCACCTGTTCTAAGACAGGAGTAAATGAAGGAGAAGCATGAGTGTGGATGTTATTATCCTCAGCATTCCCATCCACTCCTTCCATGACTTGGTCCTCTTGATCCACTAGTGACTTAAAGATTTCATACCGATTGGTTGGCTTGAGTTGTGCCTGCTCCTTGCCATTTTTCTTTTGCTTTCTCCTTCTTTTAGGTCTGTTCAAAGCCATCTTTCTCGAACATCGCACTCTGAGGAGTATTGGATGGTTCTTTGACAAGAGTAGGCTTACCCTCTCTGGGGCGATTTGGCATTCCAAGCGGAGCCTCCGCTTTTGTGTTCAAAATATTTGGACAAAACCTTGCCAAATGGCCATGCTTATGGCAGACTCTGCATCTAAAGGGCAGGGCCTCATAATCTAACTGCTGGATCCAGGATAGTCCTGCCAACTCAAGTTCCACCTCGACCGGTAGAGGCTGGCTAATATCCATTTCTACGCAAATTCTAGCAAAGACAGCTGTGTTTCCCTCTATGGTGTCTTTGGAGACGCCCAGATGTCTACCTAGGGAATTACCAATCATTTCTAGAACCTGCTCACCCCAAAACTCCATCGGGAGAGCGTACAGCCGGATCCAAACCGGGACAGCCGTGGGTTCAATACGAGGATCGAAACCCACTCTCCAGGGTTGAACAAATAACCCTGCCGGTCCGTGGTTCCTCTTCTCTGATTCAAATGCTCTGTTTCTATCGGCTAAAGAAGAGAAACTAATAATGAAATACCCATTGCTTATAGACCATAAGGAGTACTCACCGTGTGGCTCCCAGTTCTGTCTCGACCCTGTATGCAAAAAATTTAGGGTAGGTCAGATACCCATGAATTTGCAAATCAGATCATGGTTAGCACGGTAGATGATTGTGTCTTCGACCATCTTTGGTTCGATAACAATCTTAGGTCTGGAGGCGGATTGCGGGAGGCATCCATTAACTCGGTGTGCAGTTGAGCCCTTGCCAGCATTCTTGAAGAGCGTTTGAAAAGCATTCCGCTGAGCTTCGTCATTGGAAGACGAAGCATTTTCTTTTAGCATCTCAACATATGAGCTCTTTCTCCCAGAGAGAGGATCTGGAGGAGACCCCATTGGGCCCTCCTGAGGCAGCGGACGATCCTTCAGAGTAGCACAAAGTCAACCCACCAAAGTCCCTGGATTTTCCTTCACACCAGAAACCCTAGAACATCGCCTGTCGCCTGCTCAAAAATTTTCCCGCCAAATCGCCAGAGCTCCGTTTCCAAATTCGACCATCGTTCATGGTGCGACCTGCATTGTTGCACTTATAGCAAGTAACAATATTATTTATTTCGGGCATAACTATTCTTTGAATCTGCCTGTTCTGACTAACCCAGTTCCTGTTATTTGCCTTACAAAAAATTGCCTTGTGCCCGAACTGATTACAAGAGTAGCAATACCCTTGAAATAAATTACGGCCCCTGAAATTATCATTTATCTTCCTTACTTGAGTCATGCACTGTGAAGCCATGTGGCCAAACCCGTGACATGCAAAACATCTGCCATGAAATATTCTTCTGTTTGACCTCTTGGGTCCCGAAAACTTATTTTTCGTATTCAGAATTCTGTTTTATGTTTCTGAGCATTTATCACTCACGGACTCTTTCTCTGAAATACTCTCTTCATCAGAACTCTCTTCTTTCTAAAATATTTTACTTGATTCCCCAACCTATTTTTTGTGTGGTTTAACAAAACCAAGACCTATTTTATCTGATGGATTTCTTTGACTTTGGATGAGAGACTTAACCCTTTTGGATCTATCTTGAAACCTGTACAGCTTATATTTGTATTCTTTATTTTCCTCTTTCATAGTAGCCATTTTTTGTTCTAATTCACTATACTCAAGCATCTTAGATTCTAACTCATTCTTGAGTTCTTGTGTCTTAGCCATAGAGATGTCAAGACTTTCTATGAGTTCATATTTCTCCATACAACATTCATCTAATTTATCCTTAAGTCGAGCATTCTTCTTTCTTTCCTTTTTCAAAACACTAAGAGCATTAGTAAGTTCACATTCAAGATCCTCTATATTATTGCATTTTGAATCATCAAGGCCTTTTTCGGATTTCTTATCACTAGAGGTGCTATCCTTTTCAAAAACCATACAAGCATCTTCCTTATCATTTTTTGAAGCATCCTCATACATACTAGCAACCAATTCATTATTTGTGCAATCATCCTCAAGGTGCCCAAAATTTCCACATCTAAAACATTTCATGACAATGAATTTATGTTTTGGTTCTTCCTCTTTTTTTGAAATGAACAACATCTCATTTTCATCATCACTAGAAGAAATTTCACTATCACTGCTAGAACACTTACTTGCTTTGTCTAGGTAGAAGCTCTTCTTATTCTTGTGTGAATGCCTCTTTCCTTGATTCTTGTGCTCATATTTGTTCTTTCTGTAATACCTGTGCTTTTTAGAATCCTTGCTTTTAACATCCTGTATATCTTCATCACTTTCATTCTTGGAAACAGTACAATCAGTAGCATAATGACCAAACTTTCCACAGTTGAAACATCTTATGTTTTTCTTGCTTTTGTGTTTTCTAGAGAACTTGCCTTTCTTGCTGTAATATGCCTCTTCATCACTAGAAGACTCATCACTTTCTTGAATCTGTTTGCCCTTTGATTTCTTGGTGGCTTTGAAAGCTGCCTCTTTCTTGACATCAATTTTTACTTGAGTTCTCAGCTCAAATGCTGCAAGAATACTATGAAGCTCATCCTTTTTCAATTTATCTAAATCTTTAGCTTCCTCAATAGCAGAAATCTTTTCACTAAATCTGTTAGGAAGAGATCTTAAAATCTTATCACACACATCATTTTAAGCAAGCTCAAGACCAAGGTCTTTCATGGAGTTAACAACCTCATCCATACGAAGCATGTAGTCACTAATATTTTCATCATCATTCATTTTGAGTTGTTTAAACATACCTTTAAAATGTCTCAGTTTGGCCTTTCAGACATTTACATCACCTATGTGAACCACTTGCAGCTATTTCCACATTTTACTAGTTGTCTTACAGTGAATCACCTTGGTAAGATCTGCCTTCTATAAACCTTTTAATATTGCATTCATTGCTTTTGAATTGCTGTGATGTAGGAGCCTGTCTTATTTAGTATAAGGACCATTTACAGGAATAGTGTATCTGTCTTCAACCACTTCCCAAACCTCATTACCAAGAGCCATTAGATAGACTCTTATTCTCGCACTCCACAGACCGAAATCTGATCCATCAAGAATAGGTGCTGCATTGCCACCTGAAAAATACATTGTGTTCTTAACCAGTTCTTCCTTCCGACTGTTAAACCTTTTCAAAGGAACCTGCTCTGATACCAATTGAAGAACACAAGCTTATACTGAGAGGGGGGGTGAATAGTATGAGACCACTTTTCAATTTTTCTTTTGATTAACTTGCAGTTCAAAAACATGCAGTGAATATATAACAGTATCAAAACAGAAATCAAAGCAATGCACAGAATATCATCCACAATAGAGACAACAATTTACGTGGTTCACCCAACGCGGGCTACTCCACGGATAAAATTTGTACTAAATTTTATCACCTCAAATTTTGGGAAACATGTCCCGATTACAAAGTTTATGGGCACCAACCCAAAGGAGATACCTTCCCCTAACTCTGCTTAATCTGGTGATTCTCTAGAGAACCTCTGCCTCTGCAGCCCTTAGCAAGTGGATCTCAATCCACAGAAGACACCTGTCTTCCCTACTCTGGCTGGAGACCTTTGTCCTCAACTCTATCACCGCACAGTCGATCCTCTTTTCTACACCAAAACATAGTCCTTCGGTCTGGCACTTTGTCCTCGAACTTGCACCTCTATGCAATTACAGCACTCGATCAAATATCTACTTATGCACCTCTGTGCAAACACAATGAGCAATGTCTTTGCACACTCTGCTCTTCGACTATCAAACTTCTCCCTACACTCTGCTTCTACGAAAGTCGCACTTCGAATGCACACTTCGATCTCACATCAAACTCTCCAAGCATCCCTCCTTTTATACTAACAATATCAAGATTGAAACCTTGATCTTAGTCGACTGCATATCCCTAAAACAACGTCGGCTGTAAAACCCTACGTTGCGTCGACCCAGATTTAACTCTGTCGGCTTCACTGCTTCTATAGCTCTCCTGTAGCTCTTGGCACGAAACTTCAACATGTCACGATATCGTGACATTTTTACAGCCTTACACCTTCTATAGCCTGCTGTCGTGAAATCGTGACACCTTGGCCTTTGTTGACTTCCTTTGTGCTTCTGTCATGAAATCGTGACACCTTTGCCTCTTGTTGACGTCATCTCACTTCTATCACGAAATCGCGACGCTTCTGACTTCATGCCCTTCCTCTCAGCTTCTGTCACGAAATCGTGACATTTTTTTCTTTTGCTGACGTCATCTTCTCTTCTGTCATGAAATCGTGACCCTTCTGTCTTCATGCCCTTCCTCTCAGCTACTGTCACGAAATCATGACATTTTTTGCTTCTGCTAACGTCATCTGCAACTCTATCACGAAATTGTGACGCTTTCGCTTTCGAGCTCTTCCTTCTTCAATTCGTCACAAAATCATGACACTTCTTCTGTTTAACACTTGCTAATTGTTTCTGTCATGAAATTGCGACACTTTCTTCAACCGCATGCTGCCAATTCAACCTGTCACAAAATTGCGACACTTTCTACATCCGTACAACTTCTTTGTAGCCTATCGTGAATCACGACGCTTTCAGCTTCTTAAAGCTTTCTCTGCTGCCTGTCGCAAAATCGTGACACTTTCAGCTTCTTAAAGCTTTCTCTACTGCCTGTCGTAAAATCATGACACTTCTAGCTTCTGTACGATTTCTTTACTGCTTGTCGCAAAATCACGACGCTTCTCCTGTCAGGATCTTCTCTTTGCTGCATGTCACGAAATCGCAATAGTCCTCAACTCGACCTTTGCAGCATGTCACAAAAATATGACAACCCTTACTTGGAACTTTGCATCATGTCACGAAATCGCGACAGTTCCTGAATCACTTTCTCTCTCTTCAATCTTGTCGCGAAAACGCGACAGCTTACACTGCGGACTCTTTCTTTTGCAACATGTCGCAAAATCATGACATTTTTCCGTTCGTACAGTCTCCTTTGCAGAATTTCATGAAATCGTGACACTTTTCTTTCTCTGCCTTCCTGCACTGTCCGAGTCGCGAAAATGTGACATGTCACGAAATCGCGACAGTTTTGCCTGCTTCGTCTCTGCCTTCTCGCATGTCGTGAAATCGCGATAGTTTTTCCCAAACTTTCTCTCTCCTAAAACATGTCACAAAATCATGACAGTTTTACCAGTGCTTTCTCTCTCCTAAAACATGTCGCGAAATCGCGACAGTTTTTTCAGCAGCCTGCATACTTTTTCTTACTTGTTTTTTTCTTGATCTTTTGCAATTGGGTAACCCTGATCTTCTTGGAAACTCACTGTCCATGCTGAAACCTTCATCAAGACACATTCTTTGACATCAAACCAAATGACTTCAAGACCTTCTTGACATCAATGACAACATCTACACTTAGAGTAAAAGCAATGTACCCAAAATTGCCAACACAAAAAGCATCTATATTAAGTCTATAAGTTCCCTTTAGAATGCACTAATATAGATTTGATTTTGTGAGGAAGCATCCTAGCCTAGAATAGCCTAGCATACTCATAACATAGCCTAGTCTAGCCTAGCCATACACATAGGCTAGCATAGCATAGCCTAGCATAGCCTAACATAGCCTAGCATAGCCTAGCATAGCATTTCCTAGCATAACATCGCCTAGCTATACTCATAGACTAGCAATACTCATAGTCTAACATACACATATCCTAGCATACACATAGCCTAACATATCCTAGCCATACACATAGCCTAGAATAACATAGCCTAGTCATACACATAACCTAGCATAGCATAGCCTAGTCATACACATAGCCTAGCATAAGATAGCCTAGCCATACACATAGCCTAGCATAGCATCACCTAGCAATAATCATAGCCTAGCCTAGCCATACACATAGCCTAGTCTAGCATAAACATAGCATAGCATAGCCTAGCAATTTTTTACTTTTTGGTCTTAGTAGCGATTTTGCTCCAAGGGTAAATTTACTTGCTTGTACATTCCACATCGAAAACAACAAAAATAAAAATACACACAAATCAAAATCATCCATTGGCGATGTATCTTGCATTTTATTTTCCTCTTTTTCACCAATCTTCTATTCCATTTTCTCTCACAGATATCTCATCTAGATCTATATCAATGTTGTATGATCATGCTTTGAGTGGCTACATACCTTTTATTTGATATTATTTTTTTCTTATCCTTCTCTCTACCTCTTTTTGTTCTTGATCAACATTGTATGGTCACACTTCGAGCAGCTACATATATTTGATTGGTTTCATTTCCTTATTATTCCTTCTACCTTTTCTTTTCTTTCTTTTTTCTCTTCCCTTTCTCCTCCATTCCATAGGCTCACTTCTCAACCTATTCCATCATCATCCACACTCATAAATCATGTTGATACCACCAAACATTAACATTCAATTCACTCACCAAATGCATCCACACATGCCATCAAGCTTTGTCCGTATCAATTGGGTCACTCATTTGGAGTCACAAATTTGTGTTAAACTATCTCACATTTTATTACTCAAGAACAAGTTGGTCGTGCTTTAGATTGCATTCACAGGTATTATATCATATCATTCATTCTGCTTGTACATAGTTATTATATCATATCATTCGTTTTGCTTGTACATAGACATTCCATCATGTCATTCACCCATGCTTTTTATGCTACCACATTGTTTATCATCATGTTGTCATACAACTCTTCTTGTACATATGCATACATCATTTTGCATACAATAAATCATTGAAGGGTTAAACATACATTTGTTAGCATACCTGTAGTGGTATCCAATCCTATTCTTAGTTGAATGGCAAAGCATAAGTTCTTATGTTTCTCGACCATTCATAGTCAGTCCAATCAACCAACATCAAAAGCCATCAAATTCCAAAGCATTTCAAGGCTTCCCCTGGTTGACTTGAGTTCTTTCATGGACCAATAACACGTCTCATACATAAGCAAATTTTGAGTGTAGGGAGGACAACACCTTCCATAAGCCTTACCATAAAACGACCACTTTCCCTTGCTCATCTTATTATTTGCATGATCAAAATTAACCTAAGTATTGGCAAAAGGACAAGCTCAAAAGAAAAAGAAAATAGGTAGAAAACAAAATCAAAAGCCCAAAAAGAGCACTACACAAAAGAGAAAAGCAAATAAAAAAAGAGTACTATAAAAAAAAATCTTGAATCCTTGAGGTCCCTAGGTCCATATTGAAATCATGGGGTAAATCTTCATTGGGGCTATAAACGCCTAACTGGTAGTGGAGTATGCCTTACAAGTGATGACATATTTGTTACATTACCGAATTTCTTTTGAATAGACCACTATGCACTTGTGGATGAGCTAGCTTATAGGCTCAGTTAACAATTAGTTGAAATCATCCTTTCTCAAAATGATTAAATGAAAATCACTTTGCACACACTATCCCATGATTGAATTCTTATTAGTCAAGCAAGTTAAGATTTTTGTAGAATATTGCTTGATTATTCAATGGGTTTGATTGCTCAAACTATAATGTTCGACTCTCTTCAAAGAACTTTTCACATCCGACATCTTTGAAATAACGAAATGGATCACACCATCACTTGTTTCACAAAAATACAAATGCCTTCTTCAATATTGTTTGCATCAATTCGCATAATCATTCATAGCATACTTACATTGTCATATATCATCCATTACATATTGCTTCAACACATGCATACATTGCATAGGTATTTACACTCCACATTCATATCACACATTACATGTTTTCTTACTTTTCATGCCTTATGTGTTTCTTAATCACTCATTCTCATCTTCATTATATCATTTATGATCATTCTACTCATAATGATACTACATTTCTTCTATCTTCCTACATTAATTTACATACATGCTATCATTTCTTTCACACACATCTACACTACATTCAAACATTCACATTATTCTCATATACATACACAAAAGTAGAATAACATATACAAAAATGTAATAAAACATAACACCATAAAATGTGTACCCTTTTGGGTATATTATCACTCATACAATAATCATACAAAATGGTTGACCTCATGCCCACCAACAAACATACACATCCACCTTGCTATTCATCGAGAGTCTTCCCACTCTCCTCGTGTGGGGTCCACCACTTGAGGTGTCATCTCTTGGGTATACAAGGCCTCTACGTTATCTTGCTATCATTGAAACCTCTACATATTGGCACCCTATACCCTCAAATGCTCCATATCTCTCAACTCTCACTCTATCTCTCTCTAATACTTGCAAGGCTCTATCCACCATCTAAACTAAGGTCCAAATCTCCTAATTCATCCTCTCATATATCAAATCATCCATATTTGATCTAACTTTTCACCTATCAAATCATCTCCAAATTTCCCAAAACTATCACCATTGGATCGGGCTCAAAAATAGCTTTCCAACAGTATAAGTTTTGTCTAATTATGATATCATTTGGTCCCCCAAACTGCAAAAATTATATCCATGGGTCAAACAAAAATATTCACATGGGCACGTGCAAATATTTTGGTTCGTACCCCCACTTGTGAATATTTTCGTTCGTACCCTGATGTATGAATATTTTTGCACCTCAGTTTTTTGCCTCCATTTTTGCATGTTATGTCTAGTTTTTGCTTGGTATACCATATTTTGGTATTTTCCATCATTTTTCATCTCTCCTTTTCATTTTTTCAATCAACTCATCACCACTTTCCATCTCCTCCATCGCCAACTCATTCTTTGAGATGGTAGTCATTCAACACATCAAAAGCTACCTTGCACATGATAAAATAACCAAACTTCCAATCATGGAGTCAATAAATGCCTACGAAATTTTTTGCTGAAGATTATCTCAAGTCCTCATTTATTGGGACAAACAAAAGCAAAATTTCTCTTCTCAATCAAAACTCCAATTCAAAACAAACAAATATTTGATAAACCTCAAATGTCTATGACTGTAGACAACTCATGGATTCCCTTCTTCAAAGTGGTAATCGTAAGACCACTTTTGAATGAAGCACCTGACTAAGCTCTACCTTACGACATCAACGGTTTTATCAAATACCATCAAGAACTCATCAATTAATTAGAAGCAAAAATTTGCAAAGGCATTTGTTCCTTCCACAATTGGAACATCTCACATTGATCACAAAACAAGGTAATCCTACATCTTCCCTCAAAAGGCAATTATTGCAATGCTGCCAAGTGTTGCATCCAATCACAAATAATTTTTTTGTGAATGTGTCTCTCTCATAATCATCCATAAGTCACCAATCACAAATTCTTTATCTTCTAAATCATACCATCAATCCATAGCATCAATTTTTGTACTACATCATGATTTTCACACAACACAGTACAAAAGGGGTAAAATGTAGACACCCAAAAATTTCACATTATCACTTCTCACATCATCATGACTGATCTATTTGTAAAACCTACAAATTTTGCATAAATTGACCTCAAAAAACTATTCATCCTCATTAACCCCCTTGGGCTAGCTAAGCTCCTTCCTACACTTAACTATGGGTCCTCATGTAACCTCCATCACAACTCAACTAAGGCTGAAATGTCTACCATGGTCAAAAAGTACTTTATGGTCAAAAGTCAACATTTTTGGTCAAAACTTGCTTTTATGGCTAAACACATGCTTAATTAGATCTAATCATGATTTAAGCTAAGTCTTCCACCTCACCTAGTCTACTTTGACTAGCCTGGCATTGCCACCTCTTATCTAGATATTTCGTCCATCTCACACTCTTGTGCAATTAATGCTATTTGGAGACTTTTCTCCAGGTCATCATGGCATGTAGATGGATGAGGGATTCTCTCACCCACTTCTATTTATGAGGTAGGATACCTAAGAGGACACTTCATATGAGGACACCTCACAATGGACACCTCACAAGGGACACCTCACGGGATACCTCAACCCCTCCCCTAACCTTAGTAAACTCTATAAATAGAATACCATTTTCTCCATCTTTAGGAGATCGAAATTAGCTTACAGAAACTCTATAGAAATCATTTTAGGCATACAACATCCATATTACATCAATCACATCCATTTAGTACTAGAGTATCCATTAGTTATATTCGATAAAGGTGACTTCTGGAGTAACCTAATGATAGATCACAAACGTAGTAGTGTTAGGACAATCTACACTTCATGTTTGACAAGTTCGATTGAAAACAGAAAGATTTGCACCGCCACATGCAAATTTTTAGGTCTAGAAAAATTCATACCCTGACATGTGAATTTTAGCTACAATAATTCTATCACCAAATAGGTAAGTATGATCCCTTTTATGGTTTTCATGGTTTTGTAAAGTTTTAGTTATGTTTTAAGCTTATTTTAGAGTCTTTCTATCTTCTAAAATATGGGGTTTGACCAAGGCAATCCCCAAAATGATCTAACCCCATTTATAGGTCCAACAGGTACAAAGGACAGATCAAACCAGTGATGGCCCATGCACAAGAAGCCCACTTACATCGAGGAACATACAAAAGGTGAATCCAACTACTTGTATCCATATTAGAGAGGGTTTCCTTAAGGAAGACCCATTTGTAGCCCTAAGAGAAAAAGTTGTAAAAGGATTCATCTTGTAACCCCTTTTATATTCAATATAAAGTAGTGATTCTTTATCATAAATGTGGTCTTTTGAATGGTTTCAAGTGGATATAGGAATAACCGTCGAGGTGGAAGATAGGGTAGACAAAGCCATCTACAATATGACTCCGATGGAAGACCATTTATCCAATGCTGAAACTGCCACTAATGGGGACATTTCATGAAAAATACCCCAAACTTAAGAATGGAGGTAACAATGTTACCCAAATGTGTCAATGGTGTGGAATAGACAATCATAAAGAGATGAATTTCCCAAAAAATCAAGTACGAGTGGCACACAAAATGTCAATATAATTAATAGTACTAAAGTTTATAATGAGGATGAGAAGGAAAAAGAAGTTCTAGTGATTACTAGATCTCACGCTAAGAAAATGGAGCAGTATCCAAACCCTACCAAGGAGAAAGAGTGATGGTAAATAGCTCAGGAAATGATAAAAGAAGAATTGGAGAAGGAGAAGCAAGAAAGGCTACTCCAAGAAAAAACCCTAAAAATAATGAAGATCATAACAGAGAACCAGGCATCAATGGAATATTTGGTGACACAGGTACTCAACACGACTGTGGAAGTAAAGATATCAAATCTACTTAGTTTAGTACTAAAATTATACACTACAATGGGTGAAATGATAAAGATAAAAAAAGAAATGAAGTCCGAGAGGTAGCTAACATCAAACAAGAACAGTTCATTGATCCAACGATATTAATGATTGAAGCTGAGAAGAAGCCAACATTAGTGCATATGGAGATATTGGACCATATACTGACTCAAGTGATCATAGACAAAGGATCAAGAGTAAACATGATGCCATAGAAGACATGGCAAAATATTGGCCAGCCCAAATTAAGATCTCCAAATTTTAAGTTATATGGAGCAGATCAATATGACATAGAAATGAAAGGAGTACTAATGAACCAAAAGGTGCAGAGAGTAAAATAGAACTTTATGTTGGATTTCATAGTGATTAAAATATTGAAATCTACATACAATGCATTGCTTGAATGTGGATGGTTAAGGATGGAAAAGCTAAACCACAACTAGGAAAAGGAACACCTCACTTTTAAGAAAGGTCAACATAAATACATGATCAATTTGAAGAGCTAGGTGGTGAGCCAAGATATTCCAACCTTGGATGAATCAAAGAGTTTGTCATCCGATATAAAAATAGGGTATGAACTGGATGAAGGAGTGTTGTAACTAGAAGAATGTACAAAATATGAGATTGATGATAATAGATACCTACTTCATTAGCAGATGGAAGTGTGGGTACTTTTGAACATTACCCACATGCACTTTGGTGAAAAGTGTAAAGGATGGCATTAGAGGCTCAAATAATCGAATAAAGAGGAGGTCAAACACTTTTGGCCTAGGCATGCTAGGGATGGATCCCAAAACCTCAGCATTGGATGAAAAATAGAGGAAACAAAATTTGGCTAAGTAAAAAGAGCATCGAACATTTTGTACCTCATCTAGCAACAAACAGGTACCAAAAACTTGTTGCCTGACAACATGCAAAGAAAAAGAAGAAAATTTAGCTAGGTCTAGGAGTGGTCGGAGATCTTGCCCCCTTAGTAAAAGTTAACGGGTACTAAAAACCCATCACCTAGTGACATACACTGGACGTTGCCAGAAGATTCACCCCTGCAGAAGAGGAAATTAGGTATCCATCGATGCAAAAAGTCTAGTAGCTTACAAAAGTTAAAAAGCTAAAATCAACTAAGTCTTGGAAGCATAAAAAATATTGTACCAAGCATAGGCAAGAAGAGGTACCAAAAGTCTATCGCCCATCAATAAAGAGAAGAAAGAGATAGAAATTAGCTAAGTCCCAAGACTATGAAAAGGTGGGTACCTAGTTGTGCAATACATAGATCCCAAGAAATTTGTCACTCATTTGATGTGCAGATAAAAATTACCCAAGTCCTAAGGCTACTGGAATATTGGAGCCTAAGATAGTAACAAAATGGTATAAAAAGTCTGTCGCTTAATAATGAAAAATGGAAATGATCAAAATACGGTTAGGTCCCTCAACCGATGAAAGTTTTATCCTTGCAGTGGAGAAGGAGGGGTAAAAAAGACCTGTCAACCTTAGCAGAAGAATTGACCTTACCCTATCAAAGAAGAGGTACCAAAAATCCATTGCTTGATGGTAGGTAAAATAAGAAAATATAGAAACGTCTAAGTATCACGACTGCCAGAAGATGTGTACCAGGGCTAGCAATGAATGGGTACATAAAATATGTTGTCTACCAAAAGCAAAGATGAAAAATTGGTTAAGTCTTGAACCTATTGAATAAATTGCCCCTGAAGTTGAATGGAATGGTACAAAGAGTCTATCACTCGTCAGCACGACCAAAAACAAGAGAAGAAAACATCAAAGATTTTGTACCAGGCATAGGTAAGAAGTGGCATCCAAGGGCCATCACCTAATAATAGGTAAAATAAAGAAGGTGGATAATTCTAAATGTTCTCATCATTGGAGAAATTGCCCCATAAGTTGAATGGATTGGTACAAAGAGTCCATTGCCCATCAGCATGACCAAAAACAAGAGCAAAAAGCATCAAATATTTTATACCAGGCATAGGCAAGAAGTGGTGCCCAAGGCCCTTCACCTAAAAATAGATAGAAGAAAGAAGGTGAATAATTATAAGTATCCTCATTACCATAAATTTTGTACTTGTCCAACAAATGGATGGGTAAAAAACTCATCATATGTCAACAACCTCGTTATGCACCCAATAGCCATGGATCAACAAAGGTAGATCAAGTTTGATTTTTGATAGTAGTTTGTCAATATGTGGATGGTCACCATCTCATTTTACCAATAGGGTAGGATCACCTGTTAGATAATCTCAACAATGGAATCTCTACTTGTGTGCTCATGCATATGTTAATGGTGGCTCAATAGAAATGTTAGAAAAAGATCAATAAACCAAATGCAGAAAATAAGGCCAATATGACTTAAGATACAAATTCCAACAATGTCAACAAACCACAACCAGGTGGTTACAACAGGAATACCATTGAATAGCTTAATAAACTGGTAGATCTTCTAACATAACAACAATCCACCTTTGAGGTAATGATGCCCTGATAACTGAATGCATTGTAGAAAGCTATAAGTACTAGAATTTAGGAAGTTCAAAAGGTCGACTCTTAAGATTTTACAACTTGCATGGATGAAAGCACATTGCAAAGATAAATACAAATTGGATTGCTATTTGGCCTCTAGATCAACTTTCTTGTAGAACATGTATGTATAAATAATTGCTTATTTCTCATATAGGCTAGTTGAATGAGCATAGTTCTTCTCTTTGGATATCTGCATGTATTCATTTTCTAGTTATGGAATTCACAACCCATTAGACTGAAAAACATATAAAATATTGTTCAGTAATTTATAAAAATTGGTTGGTCTGTTAGGTAGTTGGATTAATATCTTTATTTCATAGATTTTATATCTCATGTATTTTGATGTGGCTTAACTTGCACCATTATAAGTTCTAGCTTCAACTTCTTTTGTCTCTTTCAACACCCTTTTCCCCCATATTTTAGGAATAGCTAGTTAGGACTTCATAGGAACTGGCCTCCTCCATAGATTGACCACTAAAGCCTCACAACTTCAAGGTCATTCAATGTTGGTCAAAGTCTTTGGGCGCACAATCTTACCATAGGCAGATTTTTAGACTAACAATTTTTAGCATACTTGGTCAGACACAAACCCCACCATTTGGATAAATTAGAGTTTTGATGACACTCTGATTAACAAGATTCTTTTCATTCACTTGGTGACTTAGTGTAAATGTAACCCAGATCTATTTTAAGTTGCCTTTAAAAACTCTGTTTCCTCATCACCTTATATAATATTTGTTCACAAGGCAAGCAACTAGAGGATTGGATGAACCATTATAATTCCTAGAATGACCTCTTCATCCTCATAAAAAACAAAATTATATTGCTCCTCCAAAATATTCATATTATTCGAATATTTTGAAAGAGCAACATCCTAAATATCATACTCCGTCGACCTTATTAGAAACTTTGTTACCATTGGCTCAAAATTAGAATCAGAACCTTTAGAACTACCCAACTTGGAATCATACAAGACCTCTAAATTTTCTCATCCAAAAGAGTTGATTGGTTATTTATTCAATATTTGTGTTAAGGCTTAGGGCAGATCTAAATAGATTTGATTGGTGATTTGATCAAGCTTTGTGTTAATTCTTGAGAAAAAAATTGAGATAGAGGTTAGTGCAGATTTGTGAGCAGAATTAGAGCAGATTTGTACTAGACTTGGAATAGAGTTTGATGCAAATTTGAGATAGAGTTGAGAATAGGATTTGGGGATGATAGAGTAGAGGATATCAGTATCCAATGGATAGAGATCTATTATCCAGGGTAGTGAGGATAGAGGTCTTATGTGGTTTGAGATCCACAAGCCAAAGCAGTGGGGGTAGAAGTCTTCTAAAAGATCATAAGCTAGAGCAGAGGGGATAGAGTTCTCATGTGGATAGAGATCCATGAACTAAAGTAAGGGAAAAGAGTTCTCCTATGGAGTGTGATCCGTGAACCAATTGAGAAGATAGATTTCTTATATGGAGAGAGATCCATAAACCAGTTGAGGAGATAGATTTCTCCTAGATCAAGTTCCACGAACCAGAGGAAAAGTAAAAGAGTTATCCTATGGAGAGAGATCCACAAATTAAAGCATAGGGGATTGGTGTCTCATTTGGATAGAGGTCCATAAACATTGTAATAAGGAATTTATTCCCAAGAAGATTTGTTGAGAAAATTTAGTAGAAATATTTTCTCTATGGAGTAGCCCACATTGGGTGAACCACATAAAATTTGTGTCTCTCTTGTGTGTGATGATTTGTGCATTGCTTTGAATACTACTATTGATATTACCATTGATAATATTGGATAATATTGTTTGGGAAGAAAAGTAAAAGTTGATCTTATACTTTTCACCCCCCTCTCAGTATAAGCTTGTGTTATTCATTCATCCAAGGGGGCTGACCCCACCAGCCCATGTTGGGTGGTTGAATCTGACATTGGTTTATATAATTGGCTCTCCCATAATGTGGTACTCCTCCTAGCATGTTGTTTTCAAAAGGAGATTGTTTCCAGTTTATCCTGTTACCCATAAAATAGGTTTTTGCTGCTTCAGGTTCTTCTTTTATGTTTTCTATTTGTGGTAACAACTTCGTTTTATGATCCTGTTGACAAATGGAACACACTCTTTATTTTTTGGACACTCATTTAGGATGTTTCTACTACATTTTTGGCAAAAGAAGGCTAGTGTTGCTTTAGTTTTCTACTTATTTTTCTAAAGCAAGATTGTATCTTATTGAAGTGTGAGATATGATAACATCTCACTCTTCATATTATCTAGCATATTGCTTATTTCTACCTTAGTTATGGAGGTGTGGTTTTTGTGACTCAGTTGGTGGGTTTACCTTTTCTTCATGAATAATTTTGACACAATTATTGGATATCTAGCATTTTATGTTGGTAAATATCATCTGTCAATAATAAATTCAAAGCTTCTAAAGATTCATTTGTGAGACCCCTCAATAATATGCTTCTTAAGGACTTATCACCCAACTTTTCATGGGGTGATATTTACAAATTGAATTTAAATCTATCCCAATAGTCTTCCAATAATTCTTCCTCTCTTTGGGACATATTAAGGACTTATTTCCTAACATCTCGTGCCCTACCAAAGTTTTGGTATTGGTATAGGAAGATTCTTTTCATATCCTCCTAGGTAGCAATGTGTTTGTTCCCTAAACTGATGAACCAACATAGTGTTGAATTATCTAGTGTAGAGGGAAATAATTTCAGCTTATGGGCATCTAATTTGTAGTCCACTAACCTGCATAGTATATTGAATTTAAAAAGAAATAGGTCGGGGTCCTCAGTTGGAAGTACTCTAAAGGTGGGAAGATGAACAGGAGATATGTGTTTTATCTTGGTTTCTCCTCTTGCTTCCTCAATTTGAAAGTCAAATCTAGTTGAAACTTCTTCATTTTCAGCCATATTTTTAGGTGATGTAGGTTCTACACCTATTGCTTTCAAGGCAATTTTCAGAGCTTTACACTCATTTATTTTATCTTTTAATAGTATTCCAAAGTCAAAATTTGAAATGGTTCTGTATTCAACTACATTCCACTATTGAATATTAAATAATTATTCCCTGGATTGGGTTATTTCAAACAGATGTCCTAAACCAAGGTATGAAACTAGTCCTTCGTCAAAAGTTATTTTCCTTAAATAGTGAGAAGAACTTTGTTTAAATATTGGGTGACTATGCCAATGTACCATTGGAGGAGATGGTATCTCAGTTTTGGGATTTGTTCTAGATGTTTCAAAAGGAACTTCTGAAGGATTTTTAGGTATTTGTGGAGTGATATTTTTACTTTTAAGAAAATGATCATTAGGTCCTCTTCATCTTGGTGGACTCATACATTATTAGGTTACCTATGGGTAAGATAGTCTGAATGACTAAGTTCAAGTTGGATGACCTATAGGTAATACTATAGTTGGCACTCCCTAGCAATGGCACCAAAATGGTGAGCAAAAAATGGTGATCCTAAAAATAGGAATTTTACTTCCATTTAATTTTATCAATCTAGGAGTTCGTAAACTTGTTGAGTACCAGTGCATAATATATACCTTTAGTATTCAGGAGATGAGTTCTATGTGTCACTTGGTTTGGGGGTGTGGTGTTTTTTTGTGTAGTTTCTTTGCATCCAAACCAACAATTAAATTGGAGAAATTTAAACTCTAATTGTAACTATAGGAAAAGCAATTTAAACTATCATTATCAAACACATAACTAAAAGGAAATTGCAAGAATTTCAAACACACAACTAAAATCAAAATGCACAAATTTAAACACACTTGCTGAAATAAATTAAATCAAGAAATTGCAGAAATAAAATAAAGCAAGAAAAATGCAAAATTAAACAAAAACATGAAACATAAATGAAAGCAGAACATGGAAGGATTACTTCTTGGAGTGGGCCCAAGCTACCACAACCATTCGCCCAACTAATTCATCCAACCACTCTTCCAAATGCACAAATGAAAGAACTCGAGATTTTATTAAATGCAACATAGAATACAATTTGCAATAAAAATTAGGATTCTTTATTCCAAGGGTGGCCTACGTTTTATACAAAATGTGGTCATCCCCTGTTACAAAAATAGACGTGTCTAATTTTAATCAACTTGACATAATTTTCTATGGTGTTTTGTGCATGAATTAATTAGTTATCAAAATAAAAGAGAGGTCACGCTAAAATTAAACCTTTTAGGATAACCATAGCACTCCTTATGCTTTCACAATATTATTCTTCTAATTTTATGCACAATCTTCGAATTACATAGTTAATGCATACTTTATTTTTCTAGATTTAAGCATTGATTGACCTATCACTGGAATACATATACCTTTCCAGCCTATCATCAGAATAAAGGCTTCTCATTTGCTAAAAGTTATTGCTTTTTGGTAACTGGTGCTTAGTTCTATCATAAGAAGGCAGGTGCCTCCTTGTCATTGGAAGATAGGTGCTCACTGTTGCTGGAATACAAGAGCCTTCCTATCACTAGAAGACAAGCACCTTTCTATCGCTGGAATACAAGCACCTTTTGACCTGTGGCTGGAATATAGGTGTCATGCCTTAGCAAATTTGGATGCCTTTTCCAACACTGCTATCTTCTTTCAACCACCTATGCTTTCCTTAAATGCATTAAAATTGTTTTCCAATTTTAGGTCCATGTGGGACTTCAACTAAAAAGTGCGAAAAAGAAACAAAAACTTAATCTATACACAATTCCACTAAAAATAACCGATCAAGCATAATACATCAATTTCTATTAAATATATGTAATAATTACATAAAAAGACAATTCTAGTGTTAATAATGTCATACAACACCCATAAAAAATTATACAAAAAATGAGCAATTTTGATGCTCATCAATGGGTGGGGCCCATTTCAATCCCATATAACTCAATGAAAAAAAACTTCACAAATGATCTAATTTAAAATTCTTCAAAAACTTTAATAAAATCCTTATAACTCCAACTAACCAAATTATTTTCAAAAATATTAATTATTCTAACCTTATCACTCCAATCTAATAATTAATTTTTGAAAAACTTTAAATATCCAATTTTAATCCTTATTACTCCCTATTAGTTTTTCAAAAACATCAAATATTCTTTATTTCCCTCCAATAATCGAACATTGGAAATATTATGTAATGTTAAGAAATGCTTGATTATTTTCAAAAATTTCCCTTCATGCATGAACGACATGAAAAACCTAATGCTTTTCCTTGTTCATCCATGGCTATGGTTCTATGCTAAGACATTTGTTAGTTGTTCTTCACCTACATAAGCTCAAGTGAATATTTGGCTTATCTTCGCCTTGGAAAGTCTTAGTTGTTGGTCTTCGCTTGGAGGATTTTAAGTGACTATGCTCCTAGTCTTATCTTGGAGAAGTTTAAGCAACTATGCTCTTGATATTATCTTGGGAAGTCAAAGAGAAATTGCTTCTAATATTTGCTTGGGAATTCCAAGTGGCTTTGCTCTTGATCTTCATGTAGGAAGTCCAAGTGGCTATGCTTGGATGGAATCAAGTGATGTTGCTTCTGATCCTTGCTTGGATAGAAGTTTGAGCAACATTAGTTATGGTCTATGCTCAAGTGACACTAGGATGAGACCAAGTGATGTCAATATGAGACCAATATCTCTATGTTATGTCTATGCTCTTTCTCCTTGAACTTATGCTTGGATAAGACCAAGCATTTCTATTGCTCTCTATTTGTAGAAGACCTTATCTAATTTGTGTTTATTCTACTTTATTTTTTGTGTGCAGGCTTCTCAAATAACTACATTGGAATGGACCACATTTGACTATAACGTTGGCTTATTTTAAAAAATAACTCTTCAATATTGGACTTTGTTGGCCACTCTTTAATTTTGTTGTTCTAATTTTGAGCTTGCTATTTATCTATGTTCCTTAATGCTTACAAATATTTTATGTTGTTCCTTATTGATTTTTGTCCATTCTTTCTTTCTAATAAACTTGAATAAAAGTTTCTTAGCCTTCTTATATTCACTATGGGCTTCTCAATCTTCTTATATTGAATGTGGACTTTGTTGACCCTCTTATATTCAATGTGGGCTTCTCTAGCCCTCTTATATTCAATGTAGGATTGCTTCTTAAAAAATTTGCTGCTACTACTATAAATATGTCAAGGTCAAATATCTCTATGACCTAATTCTTCTTCTATTACTTATAGCTTTGCAAATATATCAAGGTCAAATATCTCTATGACTAATTCTTTGTTAGGATCCTCAATCCTAACATTATTAGTTAGTATTATTAATCATTTAATTATTATATTATTAACTTATAAAGTGAACCATCACAACCCTTCATAACGTGAACCATCACGTCTCTCCATACGTGAACCATCACGTCTCTCCATACGTGAACCATCATGTCTCTTCACCAACATAGTTTTAGGGTAGATATATATATTAGGTTGGTCATCCATATCAAATCATCCAAGAAGAAGAAGAATAAGCATAGATTCTAAGGAGGGAGCCCCCTATAGTGGCAAATCGATTACAAGGGAGCCCCCTTTGAGTGGCCTACGATTACATTTACATTAATTTGTTAATAATTTTATAGTAAGACCTTGGGGTCTTACCATTTGGTATCAGAGCCATGTGGGAATTGCTCAAAGATGTTCATCAAATCACTTCTATATGTGATTATCAAACTCGGTTTGAGGATATCACCAAACACAATACAATATTAGAAGCAAAAAAGGATCAGAAGCAACATCACTTGAAATCATTACCATCACTTTTGATGCATCATTCTGAATTATTTGAGGAACCCCAAGGGTTGCCCTCTGATCCTCATCATAATTTTCCTAAGGAAGATTCTACTATTGTTCTTGGCAACCCCCCGCTAATGCTTCATCCTTCTCGATATCCTTGCCTACGAAAGGATGCCATTAAAAGAGTCCAAGAACTTACACAAATCCTTCTTGGAAAACAAAGGACAAAGCTTCTCACTTTGAGATTTGAGGACAAAGCTCTTTTTAAGGAGGGTGGCATGTTAGGATCCTCAATCCTAACATTATTAGTTAAAATTATTAATCATTTAATTATTATATTATTAACTTATAAAGTGAACCATCACAACCCTTCATAACGTGAACCATCACGTCTTTCCATACGTGAACCATCATGTCTCTTCACCAACATAGCTTTAGGGTAGATATATATATTAGGTTGGCCATCCATATCAAATCATCCAAGAAGAAGAATAATAAGCATAGATTCTAAGGAGGGAGCCCCCTATAGTGGCAAAGCGATTACAAGGGAGCCCCCTTTGAGTGGCCTGCGATTACATTTACATTAATTTGTTAATAATTTTATAGTAAGACCTTGGGGTCTTACCATTCTTGTTCTACTTCTTTCTTATTTATTTGTTATGCCTTCAGAAGCTGAAACATTTATTTATCTACTATAGGAAGCTTCTCAAAATTTTGTAGCTTAATCTCTGTTGCTTTGTAGAATTAGAAACCTCACACTATGTAGTAAGAGGATAATATACTAGGATGCTTCTCCACCTCCCCATTTTGAGGGTCTCTTTCTAAATAATACCTTGAATATATGGGTATCTTCAACACGAGTAGGCTCTACTCAATGCAGTTTCTTAAGGTGTCAATGTTGGTGTTATGCTTGATGAATCTTATGGATTCTATTTAACAAACAACTAAGGTTTTGGACTACTAATTTGACTCTTTATTGAGACTTAAAAACTTATTCAAACTTAAGGTGAAGATCACTAAAATTGCATGCTTAGCTTAAAACACACAAATGCAAGAAAACGAGAAATAACCTAAGATGCTTTTATGTTTGAATGATGAACTAAGCTACATATATGTTTTTATTTTTAAGGTAAAAAAAATGATGCAAGAAAATAAACTAGCCTAGAATGCAACTGTACACCTTTTATGATTTTTTCCTAAGTACTTGAAAATGAAAAGAGCTTAAATCTAATCTAGGGTTCCTTGAATCTAGCCCAATGTTAATGTGTTTTGAAAGGAAAATTTAACCTACACTAAGATTCCTTAATTTTCCAAAAGAGATGTGATTTTAAGTAGAAAATAGTTGTAGACAGAAAACAAAATGCAAAAAAAAGCTAAAAAATAGGGTTCAGGTTAGTGTCAAGTGGTAAAATTACCTCAATCAATATTTGTGCAAAATCACCACTACTATGTAAAATCACCACTACTGTGCAAAATCACCTTTGGCGATTTTGACTCTGACCAGTGTTTTTGCAACCTGTAAAAGGAGACTAAAAAAAGAAGGTTTATCTGATTTGGGGGTTTGTCTAAGTGTTAGGAAGCTAGATTCCTATATTTTTAGCTAATCAAACCCCTTTTTTATGACAAAAATAAGTGTGAATTCTTTCCTTGGAGTGTAAATGAGTCTTTGTCAAAAATACCACTAAGTTGCAAAATCACCAATAGTGATTTTGACAACAATTGGCATTTTTACTCTGTGTATTCCAGAGACTCAAAATCACCAACTACTACGGTAATTAGCAATTTTTCCTAAAACAAGGCTAATATGGTTTTGGGGTCAAATTTGAATTTTTTTTTGGGTGATTTCATGATGCAATAGAAGGATAAGGTTAGATGATAGGTTTTCTAAGTTTTTTGCTTAAAAATTTAAAGATAAAATCCCTAAATTTCTAGCAATTAGTGATCAAAGTAAATGCATGTGCAAAAGGAATGGGCAGTCCCTAAAATACCTAGAATTTGATAGATTGGAGAATGCAAAGTAGTCTAAAATGCTATTATGAGTGTTAGGAATGAAAGCAACAATTCAATTAACCCTTAAGCTAAATCAAATTGAATGGAAACCAAAGTGAAAGGATGCATATATGGTGAAATCCAAGTGCTATTATGAAATTAGAAAATCTGCAACAACAAGGATATAAGAATGAAATGGAAATGGAGGAGTGTTTTTGGTGAGACAACAAGACAATGATAGTCTTGTATCCAACACCACAACAAATGAAGAATTAAAAAAATGCTTATATGCCTAAGATTTCATAAAATCAAGTAACTTATGCTTGAATGTAATAATTAATCCAAATATCCTTGTTGCCCATCTTGCTCCATGTCTCGATACTAAGACCTCCACCCAACCGTTACCTCTCCTTGACACCTTCCACCTTGCCTTGTCCACCCACATCACTCCTTGCCAACCCCTGCCTCACCATGTCACTTCCTTCCACCTCATCACCATTATCCCCCTTTTCTTTCATGTTCTCCCATGTCCCCCTACCCTTCTCACCAATAACCTACCTTTATTTTTCCCCTTTTTCTATCTGATCACATGTCAGACACCTTCCACCCATTGGAGCAACAGTTTGGGTTTTCCTTCTTGGGCTTCTTCATTACCTCAATTTTTGCTGGTTGAATATCATGTGCCACCCTGGTTGGCCATCATAACCAAAATTATAATCCTTATAGGACTTTTGAGTACCATATTTTTGCACTCACCTCTTTCCCATGCTTGAAACATCCATCACCCTGGGGCACATGTCCCAACCACCTTCAAAGATCGAAGGTAGTATTGAACTTGCAGATTTCTCAACATGTGGAATTATTACACCTTTAATTTCAACCTTCATCTTTGTGTGCACCATTCCCCTTGCTTCTATCATTCTCTTAGCTAGTTCTCTAGAACCCTCAATTTCTATCCCTGTCTCACCATGGCTCTGCTTAAACTCAACTCCCTCCACATTGACCCTTTGGTCGAAGAGATTTAGGTAGCCATGGATTTTTACTTTGAGGAAGTTATCATGAAGTGATGACGAGGTGACTGAGAAAATCATCGAGAAATGGGATAACAAAAACATCATGGTTCAAGGGATTGAGTTCTAGATTAACATTCAATTTATGGAGAAAGTGATCGAGTTTCCAATTGATGGTCAAGTGGTCAGATGTGATAGGCACTCCATGGTGTTGGAAATGGATAGATTTATGGAGAAATGTAAGGATATGGTTATTGAGAATGGAGGAATTATCAGGACATCCCTACCTGCTCCTTGGAATCATGTCATGATCCCTACCATGAAATTCATTACCATAGATAAAGTTGACAACCCCATTTATAGCTTTTATATTGCCTTTCTTAACCACCTTCAAGAAATTAATAAAGTTAAAATCTCTTACTACATTTTTAGATCCATAGAAATTTCCATCACCAATGTTAGGAAGAGAAAATCCACTCAGCCCATCCACAAATATCTCCACCTCATCCTTTACAAGCATGCTCTTGATGCCTTCACCAAAAAGGTGGTGGTTTCTAGTAGTCTGCACCCTTTCAATCCCGTTGAGAGTCCCAGCCATGAAACCCCTATTCAAGATGTCCCCAGTGATGAAGAAGATTCATAATTCATTTCTCCCTCCTCCAAAAGGAACACTCTAGGATCCAAGAAAAAGAAGACTTCCCCTTATGTCGAGTATGAGTTTAAGAACCATTCCCTCAAAAGCGCTATGCATTCCAAGAGCCCTATGTCTGCTAAGCGAATTCTCACTTCTGCCACCCCCAAGGCCTCCTCTCGCCCCAAGAAGTAAAAAATTGAATATCCCCCTCCTAAGGCCTCCACCAATGAAATTCCTCCCATGGATTCAATGTCTAATCCCAATTTAAACCCTCTTGCAAATTCAAGCTAGAATTATATACTCAATCAACTTGTCAGCATTGTAGTTAACTTGATTACTACTGCTGATGCATCCAAAGCAGCTTGGACCCTATATCAAAAAGTTATGAAAGTTTTGGATGAAATCCACAATCACCTTAAGAATGCAGATGATGCTTTTAATGCCAACATGAATGCTAAGGCTAATGTTTAAGAGTAATAGTGTTGCTCGTTAGCTCTGTTTTCTAGGGTCTCCCCTATCAATTTTGGTTTGGGATTATTTTTTTGGGATCATCTCGTTGGGACTCCCTTTTCTAGTCTAGATGTAGGGGCTATAAGGCCTTTTTTTGTAAGCTCTGTGCTATTTTTTCTGGTCAGCTGACCTTTAACTTTTTGTAAAATGTTTTGGGATCCCTTTCAAAAACCATTTGTTAATACAATCTACTTATAAAAAATATGGATAGAGATTTTATGCTTGTAAATGATGATGAATTAAAAGTAGAAGAGCATGGATATGAAAGAAATAAGTTAATATGCTAATGATGAAAGGAAAGTAGACTAAATAAATATAACATCAACAAATTAAGGTATTTTAAGTAAGAGGAGATGAAATAAAACCTTCAACAAAGGAGTTTAGTGACCAAAATAAGAGCATCAAGCCAAAATTAGTTTAAATGGACCTACAAGAAGATGTTAGATACTTGAAATGGGGATGTTAAACCTAAAAGAGATCTACAACCATGATATTTGTGGATTAAAATAAAGGTATACCCTGTAAAAGAGGATATTAGAAGCATGAAAATGAAAAATAAAGAGAAATGTAAGCAGATAAGTGCTCAAAATACAAGTTAGCAAGGCCAAAATTAGGAGACTAAATGCAATAAATGGAATAAGAGGATGATCCCTCTGTTGAGCAAGGTGCAGAAATAGTATTGTCATTGTTGTCAACACAGACAGATAGATCAGTTGATGTAGTGGACGAGAGTTCAGAGGTCAGTCAAAGCATGTACAGTGAATTTCCAAGAAGACAGAAGAGGCCAACACTCAGAAGAACAAAGAAAAAGACAAGTAAGAAAACTGTCGCGATATCGCGACATGTTTTTTGTCACGATTTTGTGACATAACGGAGGAGAGAGAAAAAGCTGGAAAAGCTATCGTGATTTCGTGACATATCGAAGGAGAGAGAAAATGTTGGAAAAACTGTCATGATTTCGTGACATGTTGGCAAAGAAGAAGGCAAGTAGAAAAACTGTCACGATTTCGTGACATGTTGGAGGCAAAGAAGCCAAGTGGAAAAACTATCATGATTTCGTGACATGTTCGAAGAAGAAGCGCATGCAGGAAAACTATCGCGATTTCACGACATGTTCGGAGTGAAGGCGCAGACAAAGAAAACTATCACGATTTCGTGACATGTTCAGAGAGAAGGCGCAAGCAAAGAAAACTATCGTGATTTCGCGACATGTTCGGGGAGAAAGAGCTTGCAAGGAAAAGTGTCGCGATTTCACGATAATTTGCAAGAAGGATGGTACAGACGAAAAAGTGTCACGATTTCGTGACAGGTTCGAGAGAAAGAGCTCGCAAGGAAAACTGTCATGATTTCACGACAATCTGCAAGAGAACAGTATGGATGAAAATGTGTCACGATTTCGTGACATGTTCGAGAGAAAGAGCTGGCAAGGAAAAGTGTCACGATTTCACGACAATTTGCAAGAGGAAGCGCTAAGGAGAAAAAGTGTCACGATTTCATGACATGTCGGGTTTTCATGACCCAAAGGGAAGAAAAGCGCCAAGGAGAAAAAGTGTCACGATTTCGTGACATGTCGGGTTTTCACGACCCAAAGAGGAGAGAGAATGAATGGAGGCAAGTATGTCACGATTTCGTGACATGTTGTGGTTTCACGGGCCAAAGACAGAGAAAGGCACAAGGCAGCGAAAGTGTCACGATTTCGCGACATGTTTCGTTTTCGCGGTGAAAGGCAGAGAAGTGCAAGGAAGCGAAAAGTGTCATGATTTCGTGACATGTTCCAGTTTCACGGGGAAAGGCAAGAGAGTGACGGAGCGAAAAGTGTCACGATTTCATGACATGTTTGGTTTTCGCTGGTGTAAGCCAAGTAGAGTGTAAGGAAGCGAAAAGTGTCACGATTTCGTGACATGTTTGGTTTTCGCTGGTGCAAGCCAAGTAGAGTGTACGGAAGCGAAAAGTGTCACGATTTTGTGACATGTCTGGTTTTCGCTGGTGCAAGCCAAGTAGAGTGTACAGAAGCGAAAAGTGTCATGATTTCGTGACATGTCTGGTTTTCATGGGTGCAAGCCAAGAAGTGAACAAGGAGGCAAAAAATGTCACGATATCGTGACATGTCATGTTTTCATGGGTAAAATGTGAGAAGAGCAAAAAGAGACAGAAGTGTCACGATTTCATGATAGGTCACAACAGCACGATTACAAATAGTTAACTGGAGTCAGTGTGATAGTTACAGGTGCAGTTACAGATAGAAATCATGCAAGCTATTTTAAGAACTATCGAAGAAGGAGAAATCAAATAGTCACATAAATAGAATCAAAAAATGCATGCATGCACAGAAAAGGATACGAACAGTCATGACCAAGAAGACGAACAGTCATGGTAGAGATATACGTTGCATGTAACGTAATGCCCACACTATATATACAAAAGGAGTTACATAAATAAGGAGTTACAGTTGACAAGTGGCAAAAGAGAATATTAAAGAAACAGTTACAATTGACAAGTGGCGTATGAGGAATGAAAGAAGGCATTATAACTGGAGTTACAAAGTGAAAGGTTTGTTATAAAAGGGCAGTCACGCAGAGAATTAAGTTGCCATTGAATGTGTGAAAGTGCTACCGAAAGAGGGTTAGAAGAGTGTTGTAAGAGAGCGACAAGCTGAGCAATGAGTGTTTACTGTATTTTGATAAATTGGAGACTAGTCAGGGTCTTGTAAAAGTGAAGGCATTTGTATGTCATTGATATAGCTTTCAAAATAGGGATCCAAGTTGGTGCTTGGATAGGGGTTGGTGCTCCTTTTTGTTGGTGTAGATAAATCAGGGGTTGGTGCTCCTTCCAGTGGGTGCTGGTAAACAGATTGTAAAATTGGTGTTTTGCAAAGGCTGGATTTGGACCGTAGTCCAAGCAGTCATTCTTGAGGAGTAGCCAAATTGGTGAACCTCGTTACATTGTGTGTTGTGGTGTGCTCTCTTGTGATAATTGCTTTATCTATTTTTAAGTTCTCTTTGCTTCAGCTTTAAGAGTTGTAGATTAGATTTTAAATAGCTACATTGATTCACCCCCCCTCTCAGTGTCATTGTGAGAATATCAATTGGTATCAGAGCAAGGTTCCTGAACAAGCTTAATCAGCTAAGGTGATCTTGGAAGGAACACAATGGCAGGTGGTGAAGGATTCTCATCAAACAAAGCTCCTTTGTTCAATGGAACTAATTACTCATTCTAGAGACTCAAGATGCAGACATATCTGAGTGCGTTAGGATACGACATTTGGGAGTCAGTAGAAAGTGGATACACAGTACCTGCTACTCCTCCAACAGATACTGTTGAGAAGAAAAAGTTTGAGAATAACTCCAAAGCAAAGAATGCCATAATGTGTGGGCTAGTAGACAGTGAACTGATAAGGATCATGAGCTGTAAATCGGCAAAAGACATGTGGGACAAACTGAAGAGCATCCATGAAGGAGACAACAAGATCAAGGAAGCCAAGTTGCAAACGCATCGAGCTCAGTTCGAAGCATTACAAATGAATGACGATGAGAACATAGAGGCCTATATGTTGAGAGTCAATGGAATCATTAATGCAATCAGAGGACTCGACGAAGAAATCGAAGATGCGGTTGTCATGAAAAAGGTACTTAGAACTCTTCACAAAAGATTTAATTCTAAAGTTTCTACAATAGAAGAGGCTAAAGATCTAAATAATTTTAGCATGGACGAGATGCATGGTTCTTTGATTGCATACGAAATGAGAATAGGACAAACTAAGCCCATAGACAGAGAAGCTGCTTTTAAAGCACACAAAAATATAAAAGCTGAACAAGAATCTGAGGATGAAGAGACATCGGATGAAATGGAAGCTAACTTTGTTCGAAAACTTACAAAGGGAAAAGGAAAATATAGAGGAAAGTTACCATTTAAGTGCTTCAATTGTGGAGGGGTCGGTCACTTTGCAGCTAAGTGTCCAATGAATGAGAAAACCAAAAGTGATGAAGGGTCACACCAAGAAAGAAGTGACTGGAAGAAGAAACCAAATTTTAGAAAAAGCAACTTCAAAAAGAAAAGTTTCATATCCAAGAATGTCAGCTCTTCTGAAGATAGCTCAGGTGAAGATTCTGAAGAAGAAACAGGTGAAGCTCTGTTCATGGCATTTGAAGAAGACAAAACAGAAGAAAAATAAGAAGGTGACACAAACATTAAGGATGAGGCTGAAGTATATCTGGAAGGAGAGTTGGTTGCTGCACTTAAAGAGTTGAGTATAGAAAGGAAAAAGAATAAAAAGGTCTCAAGAAAGCTTGAGGATGCGAATGACATAATAAACACTTTGAAAGTATAGACAAAAGAATTTAAGAAAATGTCTGAAGAACTCGAAGTGCAGTTAACCATGAAAATAGATGAGTGCAGCAAACTGGAAGAAGAGATTGTTGTCTTAAGAATGCGGCTAGAAGAAAAGAATCAAAAATTGAGTTGCTATCACAAACTTGAAGGAAGTTATGCGAAGCTTGAAAAGATTATAAATAGTCAGAGGACTACAGGCATCAAATTTGGCTTGGGCTTTGTCGAAGGAGAATCATCAAGTGCATCAAAGGCCATAACTGTAGAACAAGTAAAGAAAGAAGATAAGATCAAGGTTGATCAAGGAAAAATGAATCAGGCAAAAGAAAGCAACAGTGCTAGGCACGAGAAGAGTGCTGACAATGAGGGATTCATAAAAGTCACACATCAAAGGAGAAGAAAATTTGTGGCTCCTACTACAAAATGGCAAAGACCAATTCCCAGGTTCAATCATTCCTTTTTTGGTTATTGTTTTAAATGCAATGCTTACGGTCATAAGATTTCAGATTGCATTCATAATATAGGACAAAGAAATTTCACGAGTAGAAATGTCTTTTCACCCTTGATGGATTATGCGGTAGAATGCTATAACTGTCATAACTTTGGACACATTGCAAGAAACTGTAGAAGCACATATGCAGCAAATAAATATCAAGGAAGAAGATCTCAACCAAACAGTTTAAGGCAAAACAGAAAATTCCTAGAAAAACATGCTCAGGCTATTGACATAATGATGGAGCCAAGATAGTTGGCAAAGGATCAGTCAAGATAAGTGATGGAAAGATCAATTCCAAAGAAGTTATGTTTGTGATTGGTTTGAAGCACAACTTACTGAGCGTAAGTCAAATCCGTGACGAGAGGTCATGAAGTCATCTTTAAGAAGCAAGGCTGTGAAGTCAAAAAAGCACACAGTGGGAAGTTGATAGCTATTGGATCGAGGACTTTTGGAAATCTATATACTCTCTCAGAAACTTTAGAAGGAGCATGCTTGATTGGACAGGAAGATGAAAATTGGCTGTGGCACAAGAGGCTCGGTCATATTAGCTTTGACAATCTGGTAAAAATAAGTTCAAAAAGGGCAGTAAGAGATATACCCACCATTGGCAAACCAGTAAATAGCATCTGTGCTTCATGCCAAAAAGGGAAGCAAACTAGAGCCACATTTAAATCAAAGGAATACTTCACCAGTAAGCCTTTAGAACTAATACATACTGATTTGTGTGGACCCATGAGAACACAAAGCATAAATGGTGACAAATACTTTATGTTGTTCATAGATGACTACTCCAGGATGACATGGGTACTATTTTTAAAGCTTAAATCAGATGCCTTTGAGATGTTCAAGGTTTTTAAAAAATAGGTTGAGAATCAAACTGGAAAAAGAATTAAATGCCTAAGATCAGACAGAGGAGGAGAGTTTATCTCGGAAGAGTTTGCAGAGTACTATCAAAAATATGGGATCAGAAGACAGTTTTCAGAGCAAGGACACCTCGGTAGAATGGTGTTGTAGAAAGGAAGAACAAGACAGTGCAGGAAATGGCACGGACAATGTTGGCTGAGAACAAAATAGCTGATAGATTTTGGAAAGAGGTAGTCCATACTGTGGTTTACATCCAAAACAGGTGCATGCTAAGGATGCATGAAAGCAAAACACCTTATGAGCTGTGGTTCGACAGAAAGGCAACAACAAGATATTTCAAAGTGTTCGACAACAAGTGCTACATCAAACGAATTGAAGATAATCTCGGTAAGTTTGAAGATAGAGCTGACGAAGGTATTTTTCTTGGTTACTCGACAAAAAGCAAAGCCTACACATGTTACAACAAGAGGCTAAAGAAAATTGTGGAGAGTGCTGATGTTAAAGTTGATGAAGGTAGAGAACGAGAAATTACTTATCAAGAAAACTACCCTATTTATGAAGAAGTCATTGAAGGAGATGAAGAAAAGGAAACATAAGAGAATCAAAAAATTGACCCAGATGATTTAAGAATTGACTCAGAAGTAGAAGAAAACAAGAAATTCAAAACAGGCAGCTGGCAAAAAAATCATCCCAGAGAACAGATTATTGGGGACCCCACAGTTGGTATTCAGACAAGAAGAGCAATAGTACGGAACTACTCTCTATTATCCAACATTGAGCCCAAAAATATTGCTAAAGCAAGCACAGATGAAAGTTGGATGAAGGCAATTAATGAAGAACTAGATCAGATTGAGAAAAACAAAACCTGGGAGTTAGTACCAAGACCAGCAAATAAAAATATAATCGGTACTAAATGGATTTTTCGAAACAAATTGAACGAAGATGGACAGGTTGTAAGGAATAAAGCAAGACTAGTCTATAAAGGCTATGCACAGGTTGAAGGTATTGATTTTGAGGAGACCTTTGCACCAGTAGCTAGACTAGAGGCAATCAGAATGTTTCCGGCTTTAGCGAGTTCATAAAAATTTCAAAGTATATCAAATGGACGTGAAATCAGCATTTCTGAATGGAAAACTGGAAGAAGAGGTTTACATTGAGCAACCAGATGGTTTCCAACTAGGTGACAATCCCAACTTTGTTTGCAAGTTGAAGAAAGCTTTGTATGGCTTGAAACAGGCACCAAGAGCATGGTATGCAAGGCTGGACAACTATCTTATTCAATAGGGGTTCAAGAAAGGTTTGGTGGACAACAATCTGTATGTCAAAATAGAGAATGGCCATCTTATTGTCCTTGTTGTTTATGTAGATGATATCATTTTTGGTAGCAGCAATGATAAGTCCTGCAGAGACATAGCAAATAAAATGAAGAAAGAATTTGAGATGTCTATGATTGGTGAACTTTCTTATTTCCTCGGACTGCAAGTCAATCAAAGTGAAAAGGGCATTTTTATCTCTCAAGTTAAATATGTGAAAGAAATGTTGAAAAAGTTCACAATGGAGGATTGTAAACCTGTTAGCACTCCCATGACAACAAGGTTGCAAGTTGAGCAAGGATGACAAATCTCCAGATGTAGATCAAACCATGTACAGGTCTATGATTGGAAGCCTGTTGTATTTGACAACTACCGGACCGGATATCTTACAGGCGGTATGCATGGTAGCAAGATTTCAGGCTAGTCCCAAAGAGACTCATGTGACAGTTGTGAAGAGGATTTTTAGGTACCTCAAGGGTACTATGGAGTATGGGTTATGGTACCCAAAAGGTAAGGACTTCACTCTTATTGCATATTCCGATGCAGATTGGGTAGGATGTATTGATGACAGAAAGAGTACCAATGGAGGAGCATTTTATCTTGGAGACAGGCTGGTAGCATGGCACAACAAGAAACAAGAATCAGTCTCTCTATCCACAGCAGAGGCAGAATACATTGCAGCAACAACATGCTGTACACAGATATTATGGATGAGACAAACCTTGAAAGATCTTGGTATTCACTTCAAAGAGCCAATTTCAGTTAAATGTGATAACACTAGTGCTATTAACATATCAAAGAATCCGGTTATGCATTCTCAAACCAAACATATTGCAATCCGGTATCACTTCTTGAAGGATAAAGTTGCAGAAGGTGAGGTCAAATTGGATTTTGTTCCAACTACAGAGCAAGTAGCGAGATATATTCACAAAACCATTACCCAAGGAAGTTTTTGAGTACCTTCGGAGTAAGTTGGGAGTGGTCACATTTCCCAAGAACTGACTATCAATTGGGATCACATTCTCGGGGGGAGCATTTATGCCTATGTTTATAGTTTTGCTCATATTCATGATTTTTGCTAACTATAACAATGTGTGTCTGAGAATGTTGTGCATAGACTCAGGGGGAGTCTGCAGTAGCCCTTTGGTATTATTGTCAAAGGGGGAGAAGAATTACAGGAAATTGCACATGTGTTGCCAACAATTCCAAAGGGGGAGATTGTTGAGCAAGGTGCGCAAACGATATTGTCATTGTTGTCAACACAGACGGATAGATCGGTTGATGCAGTGGACAGGAGTTCGGAGGTCGGTCAAAGCATGTACAGTGAATTTCCAAGAAGACAGAAGAGGCCAACACTCAGAAGAACAAAGAAAAAGACAAGTAAGAAAACTGTCGCGATATCGCGACATGTTTTCTGTCGCGATTTCGTGACATAACAGAGGAGAGAGAAAAAGCTGGAAAAGTTGTCGCGATTTCACGACATATCGGAGGAGAGAGAAAATGTTGGCAAAACTATCATGATTTCACGACATGTTGGCAGAGAAGAAGGCAAGTAGAAAAACTATCATGATTTCGCGACATGTTGGAGGCAAAGAAGCCAAGTGGAAAAACTATCGCGATTTTGTGACATGTTGCAAAGAAGAAGCGCATGAAGGAAAACTGTCGTGATTTCGTGACATGTTCGGAGTGAAGGCGCAAGCCAAGTGGAAAAACTGTCACGATTTCGTGACATGTTCGGAGAGAAGGCGCAAGCAAAGAAAACTATCATGATTTCGTGACATGTTCGGAGAGAAAGAGCTTGCAAGGAAAAGTGTCACGATTTCGTGACAATTTGCAAGAAGGATGGTACGGACGAAAAAGTGTCGCGATTTCGTGACATGTTCGAGAGAAAGAGCTCGCAAGGAAAAGTTTCATGATTTCACGACAATTTGCAAGAGAAGGATGGTACGGATGAAAATGTGTCACGATTTTGCAACATGTTCGAGAGAAAGAGCTGGCAAGGAAAAGTGTCGCGATTTCACGACAATTTGCAAGAGGAAGCGCCAAGGAGAAAAAGTGTCACGATTTCATGACATGTCGGGTTTTCGTGACCCAAAGGGAAGAAAAGTGCCAAGGAGAAAAAGTGTCACGATTTCGCGACATGTCGGGTTTTCGCGACCCGAAGAGGAGAGAGAATGAATGGAGGCAAGTATGTCACGATTTCGTGACATGTTGTGTTTTCGCGGTCCAAAGACAGAGAAAGGCACAAGGCAGCGAAAGTGTCACGATTTTGTGACATGTTTCATTTTTGCGGGCGAAACGTAGAGAAGTGCAAGGAAGCGAAAAGTGTCACGATTTCGCGACATGTTCTGTTTTCGCTGGTGCAAGCCAAGTAGAGTGTAAGGAAGCAAAAAGTGTCACAATTTCGTGACATGTCTGGTTTTCGTTGGTGCAAGCCAAGTAGAGTGTATGGAAGCGAAAAGTGTCACGATTTTGTGACATGTCTGGTTTTCGCTAGTGCAAGCCAAGTAGAGTGTACGAAAGCAAAAAGTGTCACGATTTCGTGACATGTCTAGTTTTCATGGGTGCAAGCCAAGAAGTGAACAAGGAGGCGATATCGTGACATGTCATGTTTTCGTGGGTAAAGGGTGAGAAGAGAAAAAAGAGACAAAAGTGTCACGATTTCATGATAGGTCGCAACAGCACGATTATGGACAGTTAACTGGAGTCAGTGTGACAGTTACAGGTGCAGTTCAGATAGAAATCATGCAAGCTATTTTAAGAACTATCGAAGAAGGAGAAATCGAACAGTCGCATAAATAGAATCGAAAAATGCATGCATGCACAGAAAAGGATACGAACAGTCATGACCAAGAAGACGAACAGTCATGGTAGAGATATACATTGCATGTAACGTAATGCCCACACTATATATACAAAAGGAGTTACATAAAGAAGGAGTTATAGTTGACAAGTGGCAGAAGAGAATATTAAAGAAACAGTTACAATTGACAAGTGGCGTATGAGGAATGAAAGAAGGCGTTATAACTAGAGTTACAAAGCGAAAGGTTTGTTATAAAAGGGCAGTCGTGCAGAGAATTAAATTGTCGTTGAATGTGTGAAAGTGCTGCCGAAAGAGGGTTAGAAGAGTGTTGTAAGAGAGCGACAAGCTGAGCAGTAAGTGTTTACTGTGTTTTGATAAATTGGAGACCAATCGGGGTCTTGTAAAAGTGAAGGCATTTGTATGTCATTGATATAGCTTTCAAAATAGGGATCCAAGTTGGTGCTTGGATAGGGGTTGGTGCTCCTTTCTGTTGGTGTAGATAAATCGGGGGTTGGTGCTCCTTCCGGTGGGTCTTTGGTAAGCAGTTGTAAAATTGGTGTTTTGCAAAGGCTGGATTTGGACCGTAGTCCAAGCAGTCATTCTTGAGGAGTAGCCAAATTGGTGAACCTCGTTACATTGTGTGTTGTGGTGTGCTCTCTTGTGATAATTGCTTTATCTGTTTTTAAGTTCTCTTTGCTTCAGCTTTAAGTGTTGCAGATTAGATTTTAAATAGCTACATTGATTCACCCCCCCCTCTCAGTGTCATTGTGAGAATATCACCCTCCTTGCCTCTAAGAGAATATCCTTGCTCCTAATATCTCCTTGCCTTGCTTGACTTACCTCCATAGGATGCTTGATGAAGAATTCTAAAAAAAGATGCTAAAAAAGAGAGCTAGAGAAAATTTTACATGATGACATTAGCTAGAAAGTGCTTGTTGAATCCTCACCCCAAGGGTTGGAGATGATAACATTTTTCCATGAACATGGAAAATATGTCCACTTGGTTTTATTAATTTACATATTACTCTTGCACTTGTTAAAAAGATGAAATTGGACGATATCATGACAATTTGGAGTAGTATAGATATCATTATGGGAGAGGTTGATCATTGAAATGGTGATTAAAATAGTGGATCCTGAAGAACAAGCAATCAATTTCTCTTCTTAATTGGGATTTTCAAAGGAAATATCTAATATTATAAGGATTTTAATTGACATTATTACTCTTCTATAAGAATTATGATAGGATTATGAGTTCTTGTATGGCTCAAAAGAAAAATATTTGTGGGAATACAACGTATTGGACCTGACTATGCCGGTCTTTTGGAAATTATTCAAGCTTTGACGGATGGGATAAAAATACTTCTAAAAGAAGATATTCTTCCATCTCGAAGATATTTTTGGTTATTTAGTATTGGACCAATTGTAGTGGTCATACCTATTTTTTTAAAGTTATATAGTAATTTCCCTTGGCCATCATATTTTTCTACTTGATCTTAGTATAGGTGTTTTTTTTGTATTGCCATTTCAAGTATTGATACCCTTGGTGTTTTAAGCTCTACCTATGCTCTAAAAGAAAAAGTTAGTTGATTAAAAGTCATTTATCGATCAAGTAACTTGACCAAGAGAGGAAAAAAGCCCTATAATGAAGGAATAAATGAATAAATAAATAAATGTCGGTTGAGTGGAATTCGTATTCCACTCAGTGGTTCTACATATTAAAATTTAAATCGTAAGGGTTGTCCTCCCACCTCAACTTTTAAAGGGCTATTTGAGGACCTTTTTAAAATAGACAAGATTATGACCTGGTTCCAGGGAGTTTTTTTAGAGACCCCTCAAAATCAACTTTTTATTTTAGGAGGCTCGAATTATTACCCTTTAAAAATAGAGAGTGCATCACTATCAAAGTTTTAAAATGGTAGAACAATTAAAGTGGATATTCAAAAAATTTCAATTAACTCTTCCCACATGGTTAGTGGAGTTGTAGAATCAGTGGATTATGCCACATCCACATTAAGACTAGCAAAGTTGTTTTGATTTTCATTGTTTTGTGCAATAGTGGATTGACCATTGGAATATTTAATGTTATCATGAGTTGTAGGTGATTCTCTCTTATCTTATTCTTTAAGTTCTTCCATAAGAACATCTAGAAAAATGTTTTATTTCTTTTGATGTATTCTCTAATATGATCTATAGAATTGAAAGTAATGTTTTCAACATGTTCTTGTGTATGGTATGACCAAGGATTTTCCACTTGATCATCATGCTCATGTGTCTAGACCTCATAAGATGAGGATGCTAAACCCTTACTTCAAGTGTTGTAAGGATGTTGAGCCATGGTTTATAGGTTTTGAGAAGAAGGGAGTAAATTTATTAAAAAAATTATTTCTAGAGTACTTATAGGAAATAAGAGAAGATGTTTTGAATCCTTATGTCACCTTGGAAAATAGAGCTCCTTATGACTACCGCTTTCCCATCGTAATATACTAGCTAAGATAGATTGCTCCATCAAATTTTGTATGTTAGTTTACTCAAGGGTTCATTATCTTTTCCCTAGTAGGACTAACAATTTGGTTATGTTATTATTAAATTAAGTGGAAAGTAGTGGTTTTGTAACTGATAGTAAAAATGATTACAAGAACAAGTCCTTTTATAAAAGTGTCCTTTTAGAAAAATAAGATGGTATCTTCCATAAGGGAATTCTTCTTTGAGTTGAACTGGTCAAACAACCAAAACATCTCTCCTTATATTCCTTGATGTGAGTGGGCTTCCTGCTCATTAGCCACTGTTAGCTATATGAGTCCTTCAAACTTGCATAACCCTAAAAAAAACTTGTTAGAATGTTTAGGGGTCTATCTTAATAAAACCCCTCATATTTACAGATAAATACACTCTTAAACTAAGTTAAAACATGATGAAAATGCATGAAAAGGCTAAAATTTGACAAAACAGAAACATTTACTTGGTTTTGTAAACTCCTATAGAGATTTGGTTATGAAAAATCTACTAATTTGGGAATTCATACCTTAAGGTGCAAATGCTTTGATTCATACTCTTTTGCATGAATTTGACTGTGTTTTCCAAAAACTAAAGTTTTTGTTATAAAGGTCCTATTGGTGTAGTTGTTACTTCAATTATCCATTGAGTTGCCTCCTAAATCTACAAATTTTGACAACCTAAAAATCAATAAATGAAGTTGATAGATTCATGTGGGTCTCCATGGGGGGATGGATGTTGAGTGATGTTGTAGCGTATTTGGTAGTCTAGGCTAATTTCAACGAAGTCTAGGTATGCAAATGAGTGTTGTTGTAAATGGAAGAAATGACATTCTATTTATAGAGTTTTCCAAGGTTGGGGGGTTGCGGTGTCCCTTGATATGGCATGCCCCATAAGTGAATTTGGGTGATAGAATCCATCACCCACCTACATGTCATAAATAAGCATGGGGATGTGGAGTGGATTTGGGGTTAAATCCTAACCATAGTAGGGTTAACCATGGGTTTGTTGCGTTATTACCATTGCACAACTTACCCCAATTGGGGACCCACTTGAAGTTTTGGTTTTAATTCAAGATTTTTGCTTGCATCAAGACCTTTGAAAATTTTGCTTACATTGAGAATTTTAACATTTTGATTACATTGAGGTTTTAAAATTGTTGACATTTTTGCATATTAAAGACTTGGATTTAGTTGTAGTGCTCTCGATTGAATATTTCTGAATATTTGCATTTTAATTTCATTATTCCAAATTAAACATTTCAGGAAATTCAAATTCCAATAGTTTTCCTAAAGGTCCTAAAAAAAAATTATTTTAGGGTTGTTCAAATCTTGTCCCTTTTGCCCTAAAACTAATGCAAAATTGAAATGGACATAACTTGAGCTAGAAAGCTCTGTTTGAGCTTATTTAAAACCTGGTATAAATATATTGATCTACTCTACACAATTGTACTAGATTTATAGAAGTTTAGATGTTAACATTTCCAGAAATAGTAGTTTTCCAAAATAGCCTATGAATTTCTAACTAAAATATCTCATGATCCATGATGAATTTTTTGATGATATCAATGGTTTTGAGTACCCATTTGGTCCATTTAGGAATATGGTAAGTTTCATTAAAATCTAAGAACTTTGAATTTTGACTCAATTTTAGGCACAATGGGAAACAAGGTTTAAGCTAAGGTTAATTTTGAATGTTGCATGAATTTTTCTAGCCAATCCAACTTAGGTATTCCAAACCATGATAAATTTTAAGCCAAGGGAAGCTTATAGGCAATGTTTGATCAAATATTTTATGGATTCATCCTAACCTAGGGTTTATTAAAATTTACGTGAAATCGTTCACCCAAAAATTGGCATGAGACTCATTACTTTGGCCAAAAGACCATATATTGGTTTAAGGTAAGCTCATTTCATAGGCCAAAATGATATTTCATTAGTCGAAAGGCCATGAATCGATTTAATCGAAAGAATATTTCATCGATCGAAAGGCCACGAAATTAAAATCGATAAGTTTAGCATTGGTTATTTCAATTCACACATTGCAATTAATACAAAATTCCAAGGTTAAATCTAATAATTTGGGTTACAGAGAAAAAAATGATTTAATTAATTAAGTTGCTCATGCCCAATTTTCTTTAATCAATCTAGATCCTTTCACTAGGTTTCGGTCGATGAAATTCAAAAGTGAGTTTTAAAGGCCTCAACATTAAGATTCGATTTGAACATTAAAAAAGAAAACATTAATGTTGAATTTAATATTAAAGTGGAATATTGGATTTAACACTTTGGAAGCCCTAATATTAATATTGATACTTGACATCAAAATTAAAATGAAAACCTTAGCATGGAATTAAATAATATTTTGGAACTTCAAAGAAAGAACTTAACATTCACTTTAATATCTTGGCATTGAAATTAAAAGGCATATTAATGTTAAAGTTCAAATCTTAGAAGATCAATTTAATAATCACCAATATAAATAATAATAATAATAATAATAATAATGAATTAATCTCAATGAAATTTTGACATTAAAGTTGGACTTAATACATTGGCATTAAAATTGAAATTCAACCTTAGTGTCAAAGATAAATAAATTAAAAATAGAAATTAAAAGCTAAAATTAAAAATTAAAATGATATGTCGTGATTAAATATTAGGAATTCATTTAATAAATTTAAAATAATTAATAAATAATAATAATAACAATAGATTTGATTTTCTATTCCTGCCACAAAAACTAATATTGGTTTATCACTTAATTTACAGACAACAAAAGAAACCAATCATAATACTAGAAGGTGAAAGTTGAAGAAAATTTAGATGACATAAAATCATAGAAGATCTACAATTGCATAAACAGTTACAGAAGGGTAACCGAATCAAAATATGATACATCATCATTTACCATTGCAAATGATGGGTAGTTGGATAATGTAAGGCTATAAATAGCCATTGAGACCCGATTCCAAAGGGTCAGATGCAATTTGAGAGATAGAATTTTAGGTATTTCATCTTTTCTTTGTTAGTTGGAGGAGCATCTATGCCCTTGTTATGGTATTTGGAAATTTATGAGGATAATAACTTGTAGCTAGCCATTCTGAAACTCTGTAATTCTTGAATATTTTAATTCAATGTAAAATATGGAGATTTTCAATGTAATCTACGCATGTTGATGGCGTTTGCATTTGAATTTAATTTTGTATTATGCTTCATTTCCCTTGAATATGGCACCATCTTGGTCTTAGATTGTGTGATAACTGGTCAAGGCTAAGATTAGTTTAATTCATAATCGAAGGCTTCAACAAAACCCTTGCAAATATTTGAATTCACCATGACTTGTTTGATTTTCTTTCCCTAACCCTTATTTTTTACATTTTCTTTAAAAATAGTTAAAATTAGGAGTAGATTAGCAGAATTTTCATCTCTGAAGCTTGATTTCATAATGTTGTGTTTTACCCCTGCAAGTTTTAGATAAATGAATGATTGTAATGCTTTGGTGAATTTTGATGCTAAATGCTTATATCTTCATGATTTACTATACAATTAAGCAAAGCCCTAAGTTCTTCATGTCAAGACAATCAATTAATCAGAACTAGAACTAATAATCCCCTTGTGATGGCTACATGAAGGTCCTAAATATTCTAGATATTTCATTATTTTTCCTTTGAATCAAAAGATCAATAAATATTACTAGGTTAGACCAACCTCACCCGAACCTTGGGGAGATCATGAATCTCCTTTCAAGAGAGGACATCCTGCATGAGTCCTAGTTGTTGGTATGTGTTTGTTATCTAAAAAATATATCACTCAACATGTTGTTGACTTGAGTGAGGTGGAATATGACTCATCCTTGCCCATGATTCAAAATCCAAAAATTCTTCAAAATTTATTTACGAACTTAAATGCACATGGTGATTTGAAATGGAATAAGGGTTAAGTGTATGATGAGTGTCATTAATCACACCATTTAATCATTATAATTGTCAGTCCAGGGTGGTGTCCAATGGCTGTATACAATAGCAAAGGTAAGCAGCTTGAAGATCAGTCTACTCAAGAAATGGCTTTATTGATAAGACCAGTCAGTCTTGGGGGTTTATGGTGTCACCTCTAATCCTATGAGCTAAATTGAACTCCTAATTATAATTGCTAGAACAAAATTGCAAGAATGGAAAGATTGTAGTAAAATGAAACTAATTACTCTTTGCAGAATCTGAAACAACAGGAATGAAACCTATTTATGCTTGCAGAATGAAAATGATAGAAATAACAGCTTTGTAGAAAGTAAATCCTAATTATATTAGTAGAATGGAAATAACAGAAATGAAAAGAATTGCAGATTTGAAGTACACAAGTTGCTAATTGATCAACATGATGGAATTGTTGGAAATCTAGAAATAACTACTAAAAATAGGGTAAAATCACAAGTGTTGTCAAATTCCAAAACCTATGCTACATACATTTACTACACACCACATATATTACATGCATGCATCTACAAACACACAACTAATAATATGAAATGGAAATTTCCAGGTTTCTATTATTCTACTGCAGTAAGAAATGAACATAAAAACCTGCAAAAGTTGATCCTTCTCCTGGGCCTGGAAGTGGCCCTTGCTCCCTAATCCAAAAGTGTTGAGCAAGGTGCAGGAACAGTATTATCATTGTTGTCAACATAGTCAGACAGATCGGTTGATGCAGTGGACAGGAGTTAAGAGGTTCTTCAGAGTATGTACAGTGATTCTCCAAAATATCGAAGTGGCCCATATGCTAAAAATCAAAAGAAAATCACAAGGAAGAAAACTATCACGATATCGCGACATGTTGAGCAAGAAAGAAAAACTGTCACGATATCGCGACATGTTGAGAAGAAAGAAAAACTGTCACATGTTGAGAAGAAAGAAAAACTATCGCGATTTCATGACATGTTCGGAGAGAAAGTGCAAGCAAGCAAAACTGTCATGATTTCGTGACATGTTCGGAGAGAAAGCGCAAGCAAGCAAAACTGTCACGATTTCATGACATGTTCGGAGAGAAAGCGCAAGCAAGCAAAACTGTCATGATTTCATGACATGTTCGGAGAGAAAGCGCAAGCAAGAAAAAGTGTCATGATTTCATGACATGTTCGGAGAGAAAGTGCAAGCAAGCAAAACTGTCACGATTTCGTGACATGTTCAGAGAGAGGAGCAAGAAAAAGTGTCATGATTTCGCGACATGTTGTAGGAGAGAGAGTTCGAAAGAAAAAGTGTCACGATTTCATGACATATTGCAGGAGAGAGAGGCAAGTAGAAAAAGTGTCACGATTTCGCGACATATTGCAAGAGAGAGAGGCAAGTAGAAAAAGTGTCACGATTTTGCGACATATTGCAAGAGAGATTGTACGAAAGAAAAAGTGTCACGATTTCGTGACATATTGTAGGAGAGAGAGTCCGAAAGAAAAAGTGTCACGATTTCGTGACATATTGTAAGAGAGAGATTCTAGGAGAAAAAGTGTCGCGATATCATGACATGTCTGGAGAGAGAGAGTTAAAGGAGAAAAAGTGTCACGATATCATGACATGTCGGGTTTTCACGACCCGAAGGCAAGAGAGAGAGTCCAAGGAGAAAAAGTGTCGCGATATCACGACATGTCGGGTTTTCAGACCCGAAGGCAAGAGAGAGAGTCTAGGAGAAAAAGTGTCATGATATCACGACATGTCGGGTTTTCATGAACCGAAGGCAAGAGAAAGAGCAAAGGAGAGAAAGTGTCATGATTTCGTGACATGTCACATTTTTGTGACTAAAGGAGGAGAGAGAAAGTAAGAAGGCAGAAGTGTCGTGATATCGTGACAAAAGTAAAGAGGAAGAGTAAGGAGGCAAAAGTGTCATGATATCATGACATGTTGTTTTGTTGGTACAAGCCAAGAAGAGTAGCAAGGAGGTGAAAGTGTCGCGATATCGCGACATGTTGTGTTTTCGTTGGTACAAGCCAAGAAGAGTAGCAAGGAGGCGAAAGTGTCATGATATCGCGACATGTGTTTTTTCGGGTACAAGTTCGAGAAGAGGACAAAGAGGCAAAGTGTCACGATTTCATGACAGGTCACTTTGGCGTGAGCTAAGAAGAGAACCCAGCCAAAATAAGATATGTGACAGTTAACTGAAGTTATACGACAGTTACAGGGGCCGTTGTAGAAGAAAATCATGCAGCTAAAATAAGAAGAGTTAACTGAAGTCAGTACGTCAGTTACAGGTGCAGTTATAGAGAAAAATCATGCAGCTAAAATAAGAATAGTGAACTGAAGTCAGAACGATAGTTACAGGGCCAGTTACGGAGTGAAAGCATCGAGCGGGGGTTAAACTGAAAGTCATCAGTCGAAGACCAAACAAAGAGCCGTAACTATTAATAGGATGCATGAGAGAATATTGTGAGATAAAGGAGTTACATATAGAAGTTTCTATTAATAAGTTGCATGCAAAAATATGGAAGCTAAAAATAGAGTCAGAACTTTGTTATAAAAGGAGGTCTATGTGGAGAATTAGAGGGCTACTGAATAGAGTGAAAGTGCTGCAAAAAGGAGGGTAGGAAGAGTGTCGTAAGAGAGCGTTAAGCAGAGCCATGAGAGCCATAAGAATGCAGTAAGAAGCGCAGCAAGAGGGCTGTAAGAGGGCCGTAAAAGTGCAGTAAGCAGAGCCGTAAGAGTGTGTGGTGTTTTGGTGAATAGCGAGAGAGGTTGGGTTAGCAATAGACCAATCAGGGTCTTGTACAAGTGAAGGCATTTTTATGTCAAACTTATAGTTTCAAAATTGCAGTCCAAGTTGGTGCTTGGAAATTGGGTGGTGTAGATGGTGCTCCCCTTTTGGTGCAGATAAATTAGGGGTTGGTGCTCCTTTCTGTTGGTGCCAGTATAAATTAGGGGTTGGTGCTCCTTTCTGTTGGTGCAGATAAATTAGGGGTTGGTGCTCCTTTCTGTTGGTGCAGATAAATTAGGGGTTGGTGCTCCTTTCTGTTGGTGCAGATAAATCAGGGGTTGGTGCTCCTTCCAGTGGGTGTTGGTAAATTGATTGTAAAATTGATATTTTGCAAAGGCTGGATTTGGATGGGAGTCCAAGCAGTCAATTTTTGAGGAGTAGCCAAAACTGGTGAACCTCGGTACATCTTGTGTTGTGTGATGCTCTCTTGTTATATTTGCTTTATGTGGTTTTAAGCTTTCATTGTTTTGGCTTTAAGAGTTGAAGTTTTTAAGTTTTAAAGAGCCACACTGATTCACCCCCCCTCTCAGTGTCATTGTGAGACTAACAATTGGTATCAGAGCCAAGTTCCCTTCTCAGGCTAAATCAGTCAGGGTTGATCTTGGATTAGTACGCAATGGGTAAGAAGAATAGATCCTCCTCCAAAAGGGTATCTCAGTCAGTTTCAGTTCCTGTGGAAGAGAAAATTGAACTAGAAAAGGTTGAAGGTGTGAATTCTGAAGTATGTGATGAAGGTGAGTTGATCGCTGCACTTAAAGAGTTGAATATAAGACTGTCCAAGAAATTGGAAAAATATGGGGATATTATTGAAGATCTCCTCTTACAAATTTAGAAAGCCAAGAAAATAGAAGAAGCCTTGAAGTCACGCCTGGATGATAAAGACGATGTATGTAGCAAACGTGAAGAGGAATCTAACAAAGTTATTAGTGATCTAAAGCTGCAAGTAGAAGAGTCCAAAAGGATTGAAGAAACACTCAGATCACAGATCAATGAGAAAGAGATTGGTTGCTGCAAACAAAAGGAAGAGATTGTTTTATTGAAGAAACAACTAGAAGAAGCCAATACAAATCTCAAATTCGAGAAGAGCACAGAGTTGCTAGATAAAATGATAAGCCAACAAAGAAGCTCCACGGATAAGCGTGGTCTTGGATATGAAGTTGAACAACCTTCATCTTCCAACTCTGCAGAGAAGAAGAAGTTCACTGTTGAAGGATCGAAGCAAGAAAAGTTTGAAGTTGAATCTTCAAAAGGAAGAAAATATCAAAGGAGATCTACGACAAAGCAACCACAACAAAAGAGGTTCTATCACTCTCACTCTATTCATAATAATACTTTTAATGGCTATTGTTTCAGATGCAACGAGTATGGTCACAAGGCAATTTATTGTGGATTGAATAATAAATCAAAGAGTTATGCTTTGGTAGAAATACATCTGCGTTTCTGAGTGAACACTATGTACAATGTTTTAAATGTAATGGTCATGGGCACATAGCAAGGTCTTGTCCAAGAACTTTTGTATCTAATCTAAGGCAAGACAGTAGATTTCATCAGATGCAAAGAACGCAACACAGACAGGGAATAAATCATGTACATAAAAGAAAGGAAAATAATCATTCATCAAGGATGCACAAGAGACAACCACACAAGAGAAATGTTCGAGTTCACGAAAAGGTGCAAAACAGGGATGTAGTTGAAAAATCCAAGCCCAAGTTCAAAAAGGTTTGGAGAAAGATAGAAGAAAGGAAATCGTGTCTCCTTGGACTGAAGGAGACTACTCCGCTATTGCACTAAGCAACTCCAGGTAGCACATCCTCAAGGGGAGCAATCTTGAAGTTTCATTTTAATGCTCCTATGTATTTGTTTGATTACCTGAGGATGAAAGGCAAGTAGTCAGGGAAGTTGTCGTATAGTTGTCGAAGTGTGTTTTCAGTTCATGTAGTTGTTTGTGGAAGTGTCGTGAAGGGTTGTGATTAAATTGAGAGTTGTCATTATTGATAGTATTGCTATATGTCATTGTTGTACTATTGATGGTTCTTACTACCACTATCCAAAGTTAAGGATTATAATAGTTTAGATAATTTGGTTAGTGAAAGAATGTTGCCCTAGCCGCATATATGTGTTTCGATAAAAGCAGTGTGTATTTGAACTACACATTGACGTGAAGATTGTTAGATCTATTATGACGTTGTGGTGAAAAATATTGAAGTCTGATTATTGATTCATGTTTAAGCTCATCAAGATGAGCAACTTTGCTTTGTGAATCATACCTATCCAAGGTCCAAAAGTATGAGTTTGAGTAAGGTGCACTATAGTTGGCCGTGAAGTGTTTGACAAAATGTTGTCTCCTGATTCGAACAGTTGAAAGTAAGGTGTGACCAACGGTGATTGTAGAAAACATAGACCAAGTTGAAAATGTAAAAAAGGGATTTGGTTGGTGTTGTGGTATAGTGTTTAATGCTTGCATAGAGTTGGCAGTAAAATTGCAGTGTCGGTACAGTGTTGGACAAAAGCTGGTACAAGTGTGAGTCACTTGACAATTTTTTGACAGATGTGAAATCAACATTTTTAAATGGGAAGCTTGAAGTAGAGTTGATTGAGCCTAGTCAAGTGATTGGATGCATGCGGTTGTTCAAGTTCCATAAAATAAACTATTCTATTTTCTTGATTTGAGTTGAGATTGAGATTTGAGAATAGAACATATAGAGTCTCTAACAATTCTCTTTATGCTTCTATGAGATTGATTTGAGTTGAGATTGGGATTTGATTATTGAGTTCATTTTGAGTACTACTTGAGCATGATTGATTGAGCCTTTGAGAAGGCCTTTAGGAAATATTTGAGGACAATTATTGGGACAGATTTCTAGAGCATATTTGGGAAGTTCTTGGTGAGCTTACTAGAGTAGATTGGACAAGTTTTGTGGGAGCTTGTTATTCAGCATTGGAAACAAGTTCACTATGTGAGCTTGTTAAGCAGGTTTTGTGTGAGCCTATTGATAGAGTACAGAGGATAAAGTCTCAATGGATAGAGATCCAACAGCCAACACAGTTGAAGATAGATCTAAGTGAGGGACCACATTCTCAGGGGGAGCATTTATATATTTGATTATCTTTTTGCTCATGTTTGTAATTTTTGCTAACTGTATTAATTTGTGCCTGAGAATGTTGTGCATGGACTCAGGGGGAGTCTGCAGCAGCCCTTTGGTATTATTGTCAAAGGGGGAGAAGAATTACAGGAAATTGCATGTGTGTTGCCAACAATTCCAAAGGGGGAGATTGTTGAGCAAGGTGCAGGAACAATATTGTCATTGTTGTCAACACAGTCAGACAGATCGGTTGATGCAATGGACAGGAGTTAAGAGGTTCTTCAGAGTATGTACAGTGATTCTCCAAAATATCGAAGTGGCCCATATGCTAAAAATCAAAAGAAAATCACAAGGAAGAAAACTGTCGCGATATCGCGACATGTTGAGCAAGAAAGAAAAATTATCGCGATATCGCGACATGTTGAGCAAGAAAGAAAAACTGTCACGATATCGCGACATGTTGAGAAGAAAGAAAAACTATCGCGATATCGCGACATGTTGAGAAGAAAGAAAAATTGTCACGATTTCACGACATGTTCGGAGAGAAAGCGCAAGCAAGCAAAACTATCACGATTTCACGACATGTTCGGAGAGAAAGCAGCAAGAAAAACTGTCATGATTTCATGACATGTTCGGAGAGAAAGCGCAAGCAAGCAAAACTATCATGATTTCATGACATGTTCGGAGAGAAAGCGCAAGCAAGCAAAACTATCACGATTTCACGACATGTTCGGAGAGAAATGCAAGTAAGAAAAATTGTCATGATTTCATGACATGTTGGAGAGAAAGTCAGAAAGAAAAAGTGTCATGATTTCGTGACATGTTGGAAGAGAGAAGAGTAGAAAAAGTGTCACGATTTCGTGACATATTGCAGGAGAGAGAGGCAAGTAGAAAAAGTGTCACGATTTCGTGACATATTGCAAGAGAGATTGTAAGTAGAAAAAGTGTCACGATTTCGTGACATATTGCAAGAGAGAGAGTCGAAAGAAAAAGTGTCACGATTTCGTGACATATTGCAAGAGAGATTGTACGAAAGAAAAAGTGTCATGATTTCGTGACATATTGCAAGAGAGAGAGTCCGAAAGAAAAAGTGTCACGATATCACGACATGTCGGGTTTTCGTGACCCGAAGGCAAGAGAGAGAGTCAAGGAGAAAAAGTGTCGCGATATCGCGACATGTCGGGTTTTCGCGACCCGAAGGCAAGAGAGAGAGTCTAGGAGAAAAAGTGTCACGATATCATGACATGTCGGGTTTTCGTGACCCGAAGGCAAGAGAGAGAGTCTAGGAGAAAAAGTGTCACGATATCGCGACATGTCGGGTTTTCATGAACCGAAGGCAAGAGAAAGAGCAAAGGAGAGAAAGTGTCACGATTTCGCGACATGTCACATTTTTGTGACTAAAGGAGGAGAGAGAAAGTAAGAAGGCAGAAGTGTCATGATATCATGACAAAAGTAAAGAGGAAGAGCAAGGAGGCGAAAGTGTCACGATATCGCGACATGTTGTTTTGGTTTTGTACAAGCCAAGAAGAGTAGCAAGGAGGCGAAAGTGTCACGATATCGCGACATGTTGTGGTAAAGCAAGAGTAGTATGGGGGTGAGGAGTTGTGTGTGGGTAAAGTCGAGAAGAGGACAAAGAGGTAGAAGTGTCACGATTTCATGATAGGTCATTTGGCACGAGCTAAGAAGAGAACCCAACCAAAATAAGATATGTGACGGTTAACTGAAGTTATACGACAGTTATAGGGGCCGTTGTAGAATAAAATCATGCAGCTAAAATAAGAAGAGTTAACTGAAGTCGGTACGTCGATTACAGGTGTAGTTATAGAGAAAAATCATGCAGCTAAAATAAGAATAGTGAACTGAAGTCAGAACGACAGTTACAAGGCCAGTTACGAGTGAAAGCATCGAGCGGGGGTTAAACTGAAAGTCATCAATCGAAGACCAAACAAAGAGCCGTAACTATTAATAGGATGCATGAGAGAATACTGTGAGATAAAGGAGTTACATATAGAAGTTTCTATTAATAAGTTGCATGCAAAAATATGGAAGCTAAAAATAGAGTCAGAACTTTGTTATAAAAGGAGGTCTCGTGAAGAATTATTGAATAGAGAGAGGAAGTGTTGAATAGAGTGAAAGTGCTGCAAAAAGGAGGGTTGGAAGAGTGTCGTAAGAGAGCATTAAGCAGAGTCGTGAGAGCCGTAAGAATGCAGTAAGAAGCGCAACAAGAGGGCTATAAGAGGGCCGTAAAAGTGTAGTAAGCAGAGCCGTAAGAGTGTGTGGTGTTTTGGTGAATAGCGAGAGAGGTTGGGTTAGCAATAGACCAGTCAGGGTCTTGTACAAGTGAAGGCATTTTTATGTCAAACTTATAGTTTCAAAATTGCAGTCCAAGTTGGTGCTTGGAATGGGGGAATTAGGGGTTGGTGCTCCTTTCTGTTGGTGCAGATAAATTAGGGGTTGGTGCTCCTTTCGTTGGTGCGGATAAATTAGGGGTTGGTGCTCCTTTCTGTTGGTGCGGATAAATTAGGGGTTGGTGCTCCTTTTTGTTGGTGCAGATAAATCAAGGGTTGGTGCTCCTTTCTATTGGTGCGGATAAATTAGGGGTTGGTGCTCCTTCCAGTGGGTGCTAGTAAATTGATTGTAAAATTGATATTTTGCAAAGGCTGGATTTGGATGGGAGTCCAAACAGTCAATTTTTGAGGAGTAGCCAAAACTGGTGAACCTCGGTACATCTTGTGTTGTGTGATGCTCTCTTGTTATATTTGCTTTATGTGGTTTTAAGCTTTCATTGTTTTGGCTTTAAGAGTTGAAGTTTTTAAGTTTTAAAGAGCCACACTGATTCACCCCCCCTCTCAGTGTCATTGTGAGACTAACAAGAAGGCAAGAATACTACTCTTAACTACCTAGCACTCACACATTCACTCATAATACTTATATGGATGACAAAACTGCACCTTTATTGATTATGAAATGACATTATAGTAATGCAGGAGAAATCCTGCTGAACTACTACTCTGTTACAGCTGAAAACTATGAAAAAACTCTCCCTATATCAATATCTATCTATGCATATCTATATGCTCAACCAATATGGGAGCTTATTTATTTATACTACTCTATTACATGTGTTGATTCATTTTGTTGCTACTTTTCAGGGATTCGGCAACTGTTTTAGAGCTGTCTTCTTGAAATGCATGAAACTGTTCTTTTGCTGCATATCCATTTTGCTTGCTAGGCACAATCCATTGGTAGAAATGCATTTGAAGGGATGATAAAACCCCTCATACAGTTGTATCCATCCTCATTTCACCATTTGCCACCTTTTTGACCATTTTTTTGATAGTTTTGACCAAAACTGGTCCTACTCCGCTCATTCCGGAGCTGCTCTGGAATATCAGGTAGTGTAACATTTTCGACGCTTATCTGTGCATCAATTGCTCAAGACGATGGGTTTTACCAGCTAGGTAGTCTTCTTAAGTCCTCAGAAGACTAATTCCATAAGTTTTTCATGTTGGCATTGATAAATTCCAAGCCATGCTATTTATGCACAGCTGGTTGGAATTTGTATGGTCAAATTCTATTTTATGCACAGTCATACTAGTTTGAATAGTTTTTGGTGCCTTTTTGCAATTTGAACAAGTTAGAAGACAATGAAAATAAACAACATGATACAAGAATGGAACACATATCAACATACATTATTATATATTCAAATAAATGTATATTTTCTAGGTAAATCAGCAAAAATAGTATAGAAAATACAGGAAATGGTCAAAATAGAGTACTATGCTCTTGAACATTTAAACATGTAAATAGTAATACATAATGCATTCCATCATCAAAATTAGCACAAAAATATAACATAAGGTCTATCAAATAGTTTATAAAATATCCAAAAATGGTCTATGAATGAGGCAATTTATGGCCTCATCATTTCCCCCTAACCTATTGTAATGCATGTCCTCATGCATTGTGTGAAGCCACAACAACACAAATATCTATATCCAAATTACATTCTTGATAACTCAGTTTTCATCCTATAACCTGATAGTATCCTCTAATTGCCTATATTTTCTTGAGCCACTCCTAGAACTGCTCATCTAGCTAGGGATCATTATCAAAGAAATATGGAACAGGGGTTATAACAGTTGGCAATATATATCTCAAACCTATCCAATGATCTTTTAGTTTGTGGATGACCTGCACTATGCCCTCTGCTCTTCTTTTGGACCATAACAAGTTGTTGGGCGAGATAGGTTCCATTTTTTGAAGTGATATTAACAACTCTCCCCACCTACTCTTACAAGCTGATAGAGCATTACTAAAATGCTGGTTACAAAAGACCTAAAAACTCATTACACCATCAGTAAGATTGCTTATATAAAATTATTTGATTCTCTGCTCCCTCATCATAGTGAAATGTTGGTTTATGAAGGTCCTATAATTTACATGGGAAGGTCTTATTAGCAGTTCAACTTTCAACTCCATTTCTTTGCTTACCTTTTTCTCCTCCTCCCAATGCATCTGATTTTGCAATGTAGATTTGAAATCTCTCAACTGGATATCTCCTGTGAAGATATGTGGCAAGAATGTCATATTCTCAGGTATGAGAAACTGGTGCAGGAACAGTTCACACATCAAATTCTTCTGTTCTTCTGGACTGTGCAAATAGGCTTCCAGAAATTCTTCTGCAGTGTTTATTTCATAGGGGAGATCAGAACAAATTCTCATTACTTGCCAGTGGAGGTACCTTTATTTCAATATTAAACTGTAAAATCTAGTTGGCCTCCAAAACTGAATTAGATACTCTGCAACCTGACAAAGATACTGAACCTGTCCTTGCAACTTATTTGTTTGTGCACTTTGAGCATCAAGTTTTTGTTCCATAGATTTCAAAGATGCAATTTATGCTTCCATTCCTTGACACTTAAACATCCAATGTGCCATGTCCTAATTATACTTTGTTAGTGTAACTATTTATGGGAGGCCTAGCTATTTGCTGTATTTTTGAAGGTAGATCTACCTGTATTCCAATTTATGTTGTGTCTACAAAGGGTAAATCTACTTGCATGCCAATATCTACTGTTTTAATTTGAGGTGAACCAGATGTAGTCAATTCAAAAAAAATGTGAGGAGAATACACATTTACCTGTTTATGTCCTTCCTCTTGTTCATTGGCATCCACTGCTACTTGTGATGTTTGTTGTGGCAAATTGTCAGAATATTCTGTAGAAGCCCCTGAATCTTCATGTTCTGTCATACTTACATCCTGTTGGAATATTTGTGTTGATGTCTCTTCTATTTCTACTCCCTTGATGGGTGACCCCATTTCAGGTAGGGTTGCCTCCCTATTTTCCTCTGCTAATTCCAACAGAATTCTGGCCAACTCATCTTTAGGTTCAGATTATGTAGACTATTGCTCCAGAATTGACAATATAGCCTTCAATTTATTTACCTCCTATTGCAAACCAGCAATAATTTTATCCTTATATTTTAGAGAGGATTCATTTTGTTCAATCCAACAAATATCTATCCTAATGACACTTCTAGTAGCACGTAAATGTTCTTGTACATATTTCTTCTCTTCCTCTACTATGGGCTCTTCTTCAGAATCAGAATCAGAATAATAAACAAGTGGGATATGTATTGTAGGCATTGTTGTATCTATGTCTGTAATTGTTGTGCCTACTTTTGCATCCTCTGTGCCTATATATGCTTCTTCTATACTTATCTCTACAATCTCATTTACAAACACTTCTTCCTGCAACATAACTTCAATAGATATATCAATGTCTTTTTCCTGGTCTGCACTTATTTTTTGGGACAGTGATACTACATCCTCATACTCTACCTCCTCCATTTCTTTCTATTTTCGAAGTCTAGAGGACCTTCACAACCCCACAATAGATTGTTTGTGTTTGACCTCTTTAGGATATTCTGAAACAAATTTTGACAATTCTGGAGCAGAGTCTGCTCCAGGTGTCTCCTTCTCCATCTAATATTTCCTGCTTGAACTCCCAAGTTGCTTAGTAGGTTGTTTTGGAAAAATAGTTACATTTTTATAAAATGTAACCTTCTTTCTTTTTCCTACAGGACCAACCTTATATTCTTTCTCTTTCCTTCCTGGTTCTAGAATATGGAGGTCCCTGTGGTGAAGAAGGAACTTCATTTTCAGAGGATTCAGTTTCAATTTCAGGGTTTCTAGGGCTTTTATCTTCTGTTTCTTCTTTATATTTAGGGCTTTCAACCCCCAACTCATTCCATGCAGAGAAAAATCTATCAAAACTTCTAGGGTTTCATCTAAAATGATGTTTACAAATCAGCTTAATGAGCCCATGATGTTTAGGAGTCCCTTTCCCTGCTTGGTATTGTTTGGCCATATTTTGTAACTCCTGGTATAAATACAAAGGGAGATTTATTCTGAATTCTAGGTTTGAACCACCATGCCTCAAATGGTTTAAAATTCTAATATGTTGTCTAGATAAAATGACAAATTGCCCATCACAAGTCAAAAATCTGATTACCCAGACTACTACATTCTCCCAAGGATGCTATAAATTGGTTCTTTTTACCCCTTTGCAAATATTATTGTTCATTAAAAACTCAATTGGTTTATCCCCTTCTTCCTTAAACTAATTAACTATTTTAGTTAGGGCATTTTTATCAACTTTTAAAATATGTAACCCTTGTAGAGGTAATTCAGTAATGTGGCTTAGGATTTTCGGTGTTACCTGGATTGTCATGCCACTGATGTGAGCCTGGTTGTCCCTAAGAGTACGTGCAAATTTTGTTGTAAATAATTTAGAGTGTCCATCAAATTTATACCGAAATGACATCAATCCTACTTCTGTAAAGATATGTAGCGACTCAGGATCTCCTCATAGACAATCTACGTTTTTTGACTCAATTTTATTCTTCTTTCCCTCATTTCACTTTTTTGTGCTCTATTTTCTCTCGGCCTTCTGGAGTAGGTCGTTCTTGGGTTTGGATCGAACAATATGCATCTGCGAGGGTTATAATATTTTTGGCTATGGAATTTAATTTTTCTCAGTGCAGGAACCAACTTCAGAACGTGTCAAAGTGTTTGAAAAATTAAATCTCCTTTTACTCATCATGTGGCAGACTCCTATTCCCTATAGGAATGTGATTTATCTTTTTTTGTTGCTTGTGATTAAATGGTTACGGCTTGCTGAGGTGGAAATTAATCATTGGCTTCCTCGTGTACAAATTGTAGAGTTTCCTTCTGCCAAAGTGCCTTGTTGCATGTGCCAATGATTTTGCATATCACGAAGCATGCAGCAGTTTCCCACGATCTCTTTCTCATTGTAGTCTTGAAATCCACAACTTGGAATGTGTGCCCTCATTTGTTATTTCCAACTTCAAATGACAAAATTAAAAACACTTTTATGCCACGTGACTTTTCATCCTTTGCCCCTGCTTATTCCGAAGTTTATTTTTCATTATGAAGCATGACATTATTTTATTTTGAAGGTCAAAAATTATTCCTCGTTCTGGAGCACAAACCCTCTTCATTCTGAAGTTGTTTTTATTTAGAAGCAACAGTCTAGTTTCAAAGCTTCCATCATTTCGAAGCTAAGTAATATTCTCATTTTGGAGAATCACATTATTTCAAAGCTCTTTTTCCAACTTTTTCTGTTTCCTTCATCTTAAAACAACCTAAAATGTCTTATCTCCCATTGACTAAATGGATATCTTTTGGATCAAACCTTATGAATTCTTTATGTACTAATTAGTGACTTTACACACTACATACTAACTATTTACAATGTTTAAAATATAAAGGGCACACACCTGATTTAACCACTTATCTACATTTGTACAGATGGTTGTTTCTGCTGATTACCAGTTGGCTCTTCTATTGAATAAGATAGGTGCAGTTCTGAGAATAGAGAAAACAATGATTGTGAGAACATATGGGACAGTGATTGTGAATATGACAAGGTAAACATGTCGGACAACCGGTTTTCATGCAAGCCAATTCAGAAGTACCTCCTAGGAGGTTTTCACTTTTTGAATTATTCATTTTTTTAATTGTTTTTTATTCTATTGCAGTTGTTGTGGAATAAGTGGTTCCTTCCAACATGCGTACATCCAGTTGATCCACTTTCTTTAAAAAATCATCATTAGTTAGTGGTTTATGATATATCTGAATATGATGCCCATTAACCACTAACTTTCTACGTGAATCATCAATGAGTGAAAGATGAAAAGCTCCATTTTCAAACACTTCTTTGATCTGATATGGTCCAAGTCACCTAGTCTACAACTTCCTAGGAAAGTCTTCATAATGAGAGTCAAACAACAAAGCCCAATCACCTTGTTGAAATTTTTGTTTTTGAATGTGACTGTCATGCCGCAACTTTTGTTGTGCTTGAATCATTTCAGCCTGGTGCAATGCATCCATTCGTAGTTCATCCAATGCATTGAGTTGCAAAATCTGGTTTATTTGTGCCTATGACAAATCAATACCAACTTCTAAAGAAGTTTGAAGTGTTAGTAATTCAAATTCAATAGGCAAAAGAGTCTTTTTAATATAAACCAATTCATAAGGTGTAAATCTAGTGGTAGATTTCTAAGTAGTATTGTAAGCCCAAATTGCTTCAGGTAGTTTATCCATCCAATTTCTCCTATGGGAAGCTACTGTTTTGGTTAAGATTCATTCCAGTTCCTGATTTGTTACTTCAACTTGATCATTCACCTGAGGGTGATAAGGTGAGGATTTCCTATGCTTGATTTTATACAGTTTGGTGAAGGCTTCAACAACCTTTGATGTAAATTGAGGTCCTTGATCTATGGTAATAGTGTAGGGGGCTCCAAAACGTAGAAGAATTTGAGAACATAAAAAATAAGCAACTTTTTCTTCCTGTGCATGCTTGAAAGCTCGCACTTCTACTCATTTAATCACATAATCAGTACATACCAAAATGTGCTCCTTCCCTTGATAAGGTGGGTCAATAGGTCCTACAAAGTCTAACCCTCACCTCTCAAATGGCTCTATACCTACTTAAGGTTGCAATGGCATTTCACTGGTATAGGTAGGCTTTCCCATTATTTGGCATGCATCACAATGTTTGACATATTTCTTTACATCCTTATGCAGGGATGGCCAGTAATAGCCAGCACCCAAGATTTTTTAGATTGTACTCTGTATTGAATAGTGCCCTCTAGATGGTTCATCATGACACACATGAAGAATGTCATACAATTCATCCTTGTGGATGCACCTGGGTAGAACATGGTCATGACTACATTTAAAGAGTAGACCTCCTATCCATTTAAAGGAAGCATTTTGCTTGATTAACTATGTATTTTGTTTAGGAGTAAAGTGAAGAGGAATTTTTCCTGTTGCCAAGTAATTAGCTATAGTTGCAAACCATGGGGATTGCACAAAGCAAATAATTTTTCATCAGGAAAATCATCTTCAACCAATTCCTCTGTGTCTGTGTTTGGCAATCTTGACAAAAAATCTGCTACTACATTAGCCTTCCCTGGTTTATTAACTATGGTGATATCAAATTCTTGCAACAGTATTAACCAGTGAATAATTCTTGCATTAACCAGAGGTTTATTCATAAAGTATTTAATAGTAGCATGATATGTATGTATGAACACCTGATATCCTATGATATAATATCAGAACTTATTGATAGCATATACCACAGCTAAGAATTCCTTCTCAATAGAGGTGTAGTAAATGACATAATGTTCTCCATTTTCAATTTTGACCTAGTGCTGCTCCAATAGCAGTATTGGAAGCATCAATATGAATATGGAATGGCAATTCCCAATTAGGTCCTCTCAACATAGGGAGAGTTGTTAATTTCTCTTTCAATGCTTCAAAAGACTTTTGACATTCAGTAGACCAAGTAAATTCAGAATCTTTAGTTAGTAATACAAACATTGGATTAGCTATGGTACTAAAATTTACAATAAATCTGCGGTAGAAACCAATATGTCCCAAAAAAATCTTTACATCAGTTTGAGTTTTTGGAGGAGGAAGTTTTTTGATGACTTCCACCTTCTTGGGGTCAACCTTAATCCCATGAGAGGAAATATGATGACCAAGGACAATCCCTTCCTCCATCATTAGAAAACATTTTTCAGGATTTAAATACAAATGGTATGTTTCACAACGTGTTAAAACTTTTTCAAGTTGTTCTAAGGTATAATCAAAAGTTTCTCCACACACTATGAAATCATTGTTGTGATGTCCTTCACAACGACCCCAAAATAGGGGACCCACCTTAAATTTTGTGATTTCGGGAAATTTTTGTTTATCTGATTTATCTTGCATCAAGGTCTTGGAGAATTTGCTTTCACTTTGGAATTGCTGATAAATTTGCATTTTGAAGGTTTGAATGTAGTTGCAGTGCTTCAAAATTGAATATTTTGATTATTTGCATATTAACTAAAATATTTCAAATCAAATAATTTGATTAAAATCATTTTCAAAGGTTTAAATGAAATAATTTGATTAAAATCATTTTCAAAAGTTTAAATGATTAATTTTCATTTAAATAATTAAATTTCATTTAAATAATTAAATTTTATTTTAGGGTTAACCCTAAAATTAGTGCAAAATTGAAATGGACATGTCTTGAGGCAGAGAAATCCGTTTGATCTCATTCAAAACTTGGTAAAAAGATATGGATTTTCTCTTTCTAACAGGTTAATTTAGCAATATGAAAACTTTGAAATACTTTTGAAAAAAAGAAAAGTTATGAGAAAATAAAGTTTGGTTTTGTTTTGATATTATGATTATTGTTTCATTATGCAGGTAATACAAGGGCAAGGGTTTGAAGAAGATCGTTATAAAATTCGTTCTCGATGATGAAACGAAATAACTAAACTTTTCAAATTATAAATAAATCATTGAGATTCATGGAAATGGCTGGACATTTTATGCAGAGAAATGGGGAAAGGAATTGGAGGAGCAGGTTTTTGAAGAAGATACAGAGAGGTCCAATTTTGCATAAAATCAAGCTTATTGTAAGATCAATAAATTTATATTAAATATTTGGATTCAAATATGTGTGTAGTCTGTATTTGAAATTTAAAAAATGTTTAATATAAATGTTCAATAGTTAATGTTCCCTGAATATTGCATCATGTTGTTGTTCTCCTGTGTTGGTAAGCAATAATATGGTTAAAGTTTCTATGATTGGTTTTATCTGTGTTATTTGTCCGAGATAAATAATTATTTTCTTATGGTAAAACTTTTGATTATTTATTTTATATTAAATTATTCTTATATAACCTAGTTCAATTTCATAAAGATTAAAATTTATACTAGGTTATTAATAATTTATTTAAATATTAAAATCATTTTAATATTTAAATAAATAAATCATAGAGGCTAAATAAATCTTTGGTTTCAACTTTGATTCAATAAAGTTGAAAATGAGAATTATTGTCCTTTATTGAGAGTTGTTTGGATTTCTTGCTCCAAATACTGTTCGTTTATTTACAGGTCCAAACATTACATTGGAAGATTATATTATTTATTAAATATTTGATTTCATGAATATTTAATAAATACATATAATAAAGGAGCCCATTTATGAACTTGATTTTAAATCATAGAACTCATAGTTCATAAATAAGTCTTTATAGCAAACCCTATGAGCAAATGATTAATAAGGTTTTAGAACCTTATAATTGTTTTTTTTTTTTACATGTTGGAATCGGTAGCCGCCATGAATCTTGGCATGTTGTCCAAATTTCATGGCCGCCACAATATTCTGCACTATCCACCGTGGAAGCCGCCACATAGATCTTCATGCAGTCTACCCCTATAACCGCCATGCCACAATCATTTTAAACCTTTTACACTGTTGAAAGCACCAGGAAAGGGACAAGCATTTAGTCCGATGAGGCCCGAGATTTGAACCTTGGACCTCCACCCCCTTATGGTTTTTGGATGAACCAATTGGTCTACACCTCAGACCTAGAACCTTATAATTATTGGGTTAAAAATTTTTATGTTTTATCCATTTTCTCAGATATCTCAATGTTGATTTCATATCTGAAATGAATAAAAATTGTTTATTGGTTAGACCTCAATTTTAAAAGGTGAATATTTATAAATTTGGGTTTATATCATAATGTTGTTTTTCTTATGAAATTTCACATACTTTATTTCTAAGGTAATTGAAATTTCATATTTATTAAAATGCTATGATAAATTTGTTGATTTTAAAGAAAGGCATTTTAATTAGTAGTATTGTTAAATTTGCATTAATAATCCTTCAAATCATAAGACAAATTCATTTTATCATTGGAGTAGTAGAATTTGGATAAAATCATGTTATATATGATAAAATTTGAAATCATTTATCTAGTTTCCCAGGCTCCTTGTTAACAACATTTGCAAACCAAACGAGTTATCCAAGAACTGTTTAGACGTGCATATGATACATACTAAAACTCAAAAATAAGAACCTTGGAGATAAATACCATTCTTTGCAAGAGAGAACTTGAATGTTCTAAATTGTCGAGTAGTTTTATGACCTGACAAAACTGCCCCTCAACAAATTGGCGCTAGGAGGGCCTAAAAGGTAAATATTTGATTTTCATTTGAAATCATTCAAATCTCAATTTAAAAAAAAAAATACAAATTGAAGGGTGTTATTTAATGCCAAAGTTTCATTGATGCATATATTTTATCAATTGATTAGTTATTTCATGCTTAGTTGCAAGATATATTTCTTTGACTAATAAGATTGGCATTAAATTTTGTGTTCTTTGAAGTTCACTAATGGCATCACTTTTGTCAGTAAAGGAAATTATGGCTTCTTGAATAGTTGATTATTATAGCAGTTTAAACATGCCTATTCATCAAATTCCTGAAGGTGTAGAAGTTTGTTTACCCAGATTTAGGCATGATGTGAATCAAGCCAAGGACCATATTCAAAGATACAAAAGTACGTTACGTCATTTACAGCTTATGTAGGGAGATGTTCCTTGTAGATTATTTTCATACCCATTGGATGAGGTTGCGCTTAAGTGGTACATACAATTACCTGTAAGGTATGCTACTTCTTGGGTTAAACTAGAGAAAGTATTTCTCGAACATTTTGGAAGGTTGAATGATTCAGTTATGATGTTTAATCAATGTCTCCATTCATAAAAATTTTAACAAACCCATGAGATCATTTAATGATAAATTTCATAGGTTGTATACTGAGGTGGGGATGCATTATATCATTTCAAAAGAAAGAGCTACTCAAATATACATGGGAGCCTTAGATCACATCACATCTATGTTTTTGGGAAAAGGTCTTAAAATTACATCATTGCCTAGAGCTTACAATGAGGCAGTAACATTTGAACAACAGTTGATATCTCAAGGTGTTAATATGGAATAACTATACAGACTTAGCAGACATTTTTCGTAGGACTGCCCAAACTTCCGAACTCGTTTCGGCCATATCTCACTCATCCGGACTCGGATTGAGCTAAAATTTTGAGGGTAGATGCCTGAAAAACCCTAGAACGTCTCCACCAATTTTCATATCATTTGGAGCAACACAGATCCTAGCGCATCCCTATGTGTGAACGACATATTTGGCAAGCGACTATGCGAGGGTTGGTTTTTAGGGCCTTCGGGCCCTAGCGGCCAATATTTTTGTGGTTTATGCTCAATATTTTAGCAGGAAATGTTGCAGGGGATACAAGATGGGTTAGAAATTTGTCTTTCAACAGATCATACTATGAACTTGAGTGACAACGGCTTCCAATTTGCTGCACAAAAGAAAAGTGAAAACCATACCTTTCCACGGCGTCTAGGGCAAGGATTAAAGAGATCACGAAACAAGTTTCAAGCGAGTTGATCAAAAAATGGCTCATATCTCAAGTGAATGTGGTGCTAAGGTGCACCCACAAAATAATTCTACTATGAAAACCCCTATCAAGGGTAAGAATTTTGAAGACTCGGTCCCAAAAATGAATTTTAGGGATGCCCTTCGTGGTGGACAGCCTCGGCCCAATGCTAATATCAATATTAGGGCTTCCCATAAACCTCTAAGAATGCCTAAGATTGATCCCAGGAAAACGGAGTCAGGATGTCTTAAAGCGGCTGATGGAACTCCTATTGTTAAGCTTGATATGGGTAACATTCAGACTGGCATTGAAGATTTGGAAAAAAGAGGACTAATTTGTCGGTTCGTGGGTTTTCGTCCGAGTCTATCTGCTTTCAAAGTCTGGGCTGCAAAAATCTGGAAAACTAAAGGTGAGTTACAAATCTCTATTTATCCAAATGGTTATTTTCTTGTTTTATTTGCTAATAATGAAGATAGAGAGAAAACTTTTCAAGGGGGTCCTTGGTTTTTTGGAAGGGCGGGGCTTTTCATGAAGCCCTGGCATACTAAATTTAAAGCCGAAGAAGAGATGCCTTCTATAGCTCCCGTGTGGGTTAGACTCTTTGGCCTCCCTATTGAATTTTGGAATCCTACTATTTTTTCTTCAATTGGAAACTCTTTAGGAACTTTTATGATGATTGCTGATTGTACTCAAAATTTTGAACATATTATTTATGCTCGGATTTGTGTTTTAATGGATTTTGACAAACCCCTACCTAAAAATATCACATTACAATTTGGGGAAGACACTTGGGAGCAAGTAGTGGACTATGAGAACATTCCTTTTCGTTGTAGAATTTGCCATGAATATGGTCATTTGGCCAGTGCTTGCCCAAATAAAATTCTTGATCAAAAGAAAGAAGATATAAACTTAGCGAGGTTTCCAAATACCTAAGAAGAAGAACACTCAGAAAAAACCGAGTTATGAAGGATCAATCAAAGTCATCTGCTAATATGTTTGAAATCCTTTCCACAAATGATGTCCCAAGTGAGGAAGAGGAAATAATGGAAACTGAAATCTTAGAAACACAATTTAAATATGAAGGGAAGAACTCAAGAGACAAACCAACAAATCAAAGGTTTTCAACAGAAAAAAAAAGGAGAAAATTTACACAAGAAAAACAATATTTCAAATGTCAAAACTTCAAATAATGCAGGTCCCAATATAGACTCTGTTGAACCATCTAGTAAAATTTTGGTTGTGTACGAGCATTCTTCAAGGTTAGAAGCCATCTCGAGATTCAATTGGAATAAGTCAAGAAACAGGGAAAAAAAATTGAAGATGGATTCTAATCAAAAAGTAGGTCGCAAGACCAATCAATATCATATGGTAAAAGAAGGTGAAAAGCTTGTAGAGGAAGGTAAGATTAATGCCCTTCCCAACTTTTTTAGCCCTGGTATTAATGAAGATCATCACTTGGAATATTAGAGGACTCAAAGGGAGTCTTTCAAAACAAAATGAAATTAGAAGAATGATTCGGGTAAATCATCCACATCTTGTTTTCCTTCAAGAAACAAAGATGTCAATGGAGGATATGGACTTAATTGCCAGTAAAATTTGGCCAGCTGGAAAAGTGGTTTCCCTCAGTTCCCAAGGGACTTCGGGTGGCATTGCTTGTCTTTGGGATCCAAAAGAGGTAGTTATTCACCATATGGTTGGCGGTTGGGGTTTGTTGGCTATAGCTATTCAAAGTAGACATTCCAACCAGATTATGCTCTGCATTACTTGTTTATGCTCCGACTTCTTTGGAGGAAAAAAGAAGACAGGTGGAAGGATATTACTCATATTATCTCTCATTTTCCTAAAGCTTGGATCTTGATCGGAGGAGATTTCAATACCATCCTCTCTCTGGATGAGAAAAGGGGGAAATAGAAATTTGGACAAAAGCAACGACCTCATGAGCGAATATATTGCAAACCTCCATCTTGTGGATATCCAACTGAGATAATGGCCTTATGACTTGGTCTAACGAGAAGGCAAGGCTTAGCTTGTATAATGGAGAGATTGGATAGGTTTTTGCTCTCTAAAAATTTCTTAATCCATGGTCACATTCCTAAAGTGAAGACTCTTAATAATGCTTGGTTCGGATCATTGGCCGAGTCATGGTGGAAATGTGGAAAACCAATGTGAGTTTCTCTCCTTTTCATTTTCAATTAATGTGGCTTAGAGACATTTCCTTCAGACCTCATGTGCAACAATGGTGGAAGGAAGGTAAACCTAGGCATGGGACTAAGATGTTCTGTTTTGCCAAAAGACTGCAATACATTAAATCCAAAATCAAGACTTGGAGCTGGAAAGAGTTTGGGGATGTTCATAAAAAAAAACATGAAGTTATTGCTCATCTTGAAAATTTGAATAAGAAAATCCGTTTAGATGGCCTCACGGAGAAGAGAAGTGCGAGATGAAATTAAACTCACAACTCGGTTAGAGGAATGGGAAAAAAGAGAAGAAATCTTATGGAAGCAAAAATCTAGAATTCAATGGCTCAAAGAAGGAGATCGAAACACAAATTTCTTCCACAAATCTCTTCTAGCTCGAAGATCTCACAACTTTATTTCTTCCTTAAAATCAGATTATGGAGATGTTGTTTATACTTGGGATGGCATGAACTCTATTGTTGTTGATTACTTTTCCAATATTTTTGCTTGCTACTCCCCTTGACTCAGCTTCACAATATAATGTTCTTCAAGCAATCCCTTCTCTTATCACTTCGAGGAGAACTCTATTTTACTTGCTCCTGTTACTATCAATGAGCTTCAACAAGTAGTTTTTAAAATGCAAAAAGGGAAAACCCCGAGTCCTGATGGTTTTCCTATTGAGTTCTACCAAGAGTTACGGGATATCCTTCATGTTGATTTATTAGAGGTGGTGGAAGAAGCCGGGAAAGCCAAAGAAATTTTGAAGGTTATCAATAAAACTTATATTACTCTTGTTCCAAAAGCTCAAGAGGTTGATCATATCTCAGCTTTTAGACCTATTGCTTTATGTAATGTTCTTCTCAAAATCATTACTAAAATCATGGCGAGAAAGGTTGAAGCCTCTTTTGCATAAGATTATTTCCCCGAGCAAGGGGGTTATGTGGAAGGACGTCAAATAGTAGATGAGATAGTTCTTGCTCGGGAAGCCATCCATTCCATGGATATGCAAAATTCTCCTTCCATGTTCATTCGGTTAGACTTATCCAAAGCTTATGACGAGTGGATTGGCACTTCCTTATCAAAGTTTTGAGGCAATTTGGTTTCTCTAAGGATTGGATGGATTGGATTATGGGATGTATCTCTTCAGTTTCCTACTTAGTTCTTATCAATGGCGAGGCCTTCTCGGTATCTTTCACTTCCAGAGGTATTAGGCAAGGTGACCCGCTATCCCCTTATTTATTCATCATTCTTGTTGAATGCTTGGGTAGGACTATAACCAAAAAGAGGGAAAACAAAACCCTTGAGGGAGTTACCATTGCTCATGGAGCTAGACCTATCTCTCATCTTCAATTTGTGGATGACTCTACTCTTTTAGGTAAAGCTACGGTTAAGGAAGCTTCTAATATTAAGCAAATCATTAGCTATTTTTCTAAGGCTCATTGGGCGGTTGATCAATGAAGACAAATCTAAAGTTATTTTCTTTCATCTGCTCTGCTAGACGAGGAATCCATGGTCTTGGATAAGCTAAGATATAAGAAGACCTCTCTTCCAATCACTTATTTAGGTATTCCCATAAATATTCAAAGGCAGAAAAATAAATATTGGAATTGGTTGTTGGACAAAGTCAAGAAGAAAATTGGAAAGTGGACCAACAAGTGGCTTTCTTATGGGGGTAGAATCACCTTGGTAAAATCAGTCCTTCAAGCTATTCCTATTTATGTTTCTTCCATTTTGAATATCCCAAAGGTTGTTCTTCGAGAATTGGATCAAATCGGTCATCGTTTCCTTTGGAGTGGTACTAAGGAGAAAAGAAAATGGGCCTTGGTGAAATGGGATACTTTATGTCTTCCTAAGAGTGAAGGGGGGTTAGGTTTACGGTCTTCAATTAATAACAACAAAGCTTTAGCTGCTAAATTATATTGGAGGATGTTGCATAACCCCAATGCTCTTTGGGCCAATAATCTCCGTGCTAAATATCCTGAGAACAAAAGTCCTGAAGACCTTGTTCGCTATCAACTTCCTACCAAAGGTTCTCCCATTTTAGCGGTTCTTAAGGCTGGTGAGGATTTGATAAAGAAAAAATTATTTTGGATCATTCATAATGGTCAACATGCAAATTTTTGGACAGATTCTTGGGATGGTCACAAGCCTTTGATAACTCGGTTTCCCGATTGGAGGCCTTGGATGGAGGAGCTTCACCGAGCTAATTGGATAAAGGTGGCTAATTATTGTCGGTACCATGCCTGGTAATTCAAAGGTTGGTAGATATTGGATCCCTATTGAGGGCTGGCCTATTCAAATCCCAGAAAGGCAAAGACAAGATATCCAAGGCATCCTTCATATGAGATCCCTCTCTTGGTCCCATGAAAAAGATTGTTTTGGATGGAACAACACTACTAAGGGTGAGTATTCGGTTGCTCAAGGTTATTTGACCTTATGCCATAATAATCCCAACCATTCTTCGACATATTTTCTCAATTGTGGGCTCAAAAGCTCTGGCCTAAGGTGAGGTTCTTTAATTGGCTTTTATTGCATCGTAGGGTGCTTACTGGTGAGCAACTTATGAAGCATGGTTTTCATGGCCCTTTTAGATGTGAAATGTGTGAAGAGAATGTAGAAAATATCAACCATATTTTTATTGAGTGTACTTTAGCCTCTGAGCTGTGGAGGAGAATGGCCACTTTACTTGGCTTACGGTGGTCCAATTTTTTTACTTTTGAACAGACTTTGGAGGGATTGGCCTAATCAAGAGGGTGTTGATCATTTTATTAGGCGGTTAGTTTGGATGGGTTCTACCATTCTTCTTTGGAATATTTGGAATGAAAGGAACAACCAAATTTTTAATCAAGATAGGAAGGATATTCACTATATTTGGCAAAAGACCATAGCCAACTTAGTTGAATCAGTCCATCATCTCCTTAATCACCCCCAAAACTCCCACCAAATATGGGATCAAGTGATGCAAATATTGAAGATTAAACCTTCTAAGGGCAACCATCTTAAAGGGAATGTGAGTATTAGTAAGTTGGATAGGAATAGAAATTGGCAACCTCCTCCTAAGGATTTTGGAAAAGTCAATACTGATGGAGCCTCTAGAGGGAACCCTAGAAAAGCCGAGTGTGGGAGGAATTGGTAGACTTTCGAGATGGCTCCCTGGTTTTTACTTTTCTTGAGAATTTGGGTATTCTTTCCAATAACCTTCCTTGAGGGGTATGGTATCCTCGAGAGGCCTTCAGGAGGCTACTAAGGTTGGATGGGAAAAGGTGTTAGTTGAGTCGACTCTCAACTTATGATTAATCTCTTGAAGAATCCTTCTAAGAATCATAAGGTGGATTGGAGAATAAAAAGAATTATTGAGAAGATTCGAGTTAATCCGGATGGGATTTTTGAAAGTTGATTACAATCATGTGGTCGAGAGATCAAAACAAGAGTGTTGATGCTTTAGCTAATTGGGCTTTGGACAAGGGTGATCTTACTTGTTATGGCCACCCTCCTATATGGTGGGCTTCTCAAATTAGGGAAGCTCTTCTTTCTATCATTTCTTTGGATGGCTCCAGTTATGAAGGTACCTAGTTTCTTCTTGTTTTTTTTTTTTGCTTCTCTTTGGTTCATTCAGTTTTTTTAGTTCCCTAGCTCATTCTATTCTTTATTTTGTTTCCTCTGTTGATTCTTGCCTTAATAGTCTTATGGTCTAGATAGGTCTTTGTTTTGTTCATTTTTTATTTCTTTTTTCCTTTTTGTTTTTTTTTGTTTAGTTTTTTAAGGTGGGTGGTTTTTTTATTTTGTTTTGTTTTTGTGTTCTTTGTGTTGTTTTTTGTTGTTCTTGTGTTTTTGTTGTTTTGTTTTTTTTTTATGTTTTTTGTTATTGTTCTTGTGTTTTTTTTCGTTCTTGTTCTTGGGTTTCTCTTTGTTTGTGTTATTTCGTGTTTTTATGTGTGAGTGTTTTCTATGTTTTTTGTTTTTTTTTATTGTTGTTGTTGTTGGTTGTTTTTATTTTATTTTTTAATTTTTTAGGTTTTGGTTGTGTTTATTTTTCTTGTTTTTTTTGGGTTATGTCTTTGTAGTGTTATGTTGTTTTTGTCTTGTTTGTGTTTTGTTATGTGGTTCTTGTGTTTTTCTATGTGGTTTGTGTTGTGGTTTCTTTTATCTTATTGTGCGTGTTTGGTTGTGCTTTTGTTTTTGACACACTCAAGGAGCATGTTTTTTATTTTATTTTATTATTTTTGTTGTTATTTACTTATTTTTAAATTGGTTTTGTGTGTTTGTTTGCTCCTTGAGTATGTCAAAGGTGGTAGGCCAGGTCAGAGTCCTGGGCATTTTTGGCGGAATGGATACCCCTGCCTCCTTGGGTCTTACCCGAAAGTGGCATCCCTTTTGGGATGTTTTCCACAAATAAAAAAAAACTATATAGACTTAGACCTAAAACTTATAATCAAATATCACAAATGAGTCAGGTTGAGATTGATAGTTTAGATGTCACAACTACCTTAGATGTTGATAATGAGGTGCAGGTTTTAGAGTCAGTACCCATCAATGAACATTGTGATGATCAAGTTGATCAAAATATAGAAACTGATTTAGAGCCATTATTCACAAAGGAGGATTGGGATGATTTTATGAAACAAAATGCAGAAATTGATCCCATTGAATAAACTCTTGTCTTACCAAAGGATGAATCTAAGTAAGATGAATTATTTGAAATTGAGGAGGATGAATCTAAAAAAGATGAATTTTTTGAAATTAAAGAAAATGAATTTGAAAGTGAATCTGAAGAATATATAGAAGAAATGATAGATTTTCATCATTTGTTTCAGGAGTATAATGAGTGTGATGTTCAAACAGGTAAAGTTAAAGAATTGAATGATCATAGATGTGATTTCATTGAATATTGCAAGGGATTACAAGAAAATAATACCTCGATGATGATGGTTCAAATGATTGATTCTAAAAGCTTATTGCTTGAGGAAGATGAATTGTTTGAAATTGAATATGAATTCTTTATTGAAGAAAGTGAATCTAAAAATGAATATAAAGATGCTATGAAAGAAAATATGGAATGTCACCAAGTGCTTCAAAAATATAATGATTTTATTATTTTAGATCATGAAGAAGAATTATTCATTTTATTTACAATTTCCAAAGAAGTTCTTATCTCATATGATGTGCAGGAAATTGAAAGTCTTGTGTCACTTAAGGATTCTACAATGCTCATACAACAAGAAATCAGTAGGTCTTCATATCAGGTGATTTATAAAGGTGAATTTGAAAAGGAAATTATAGACCTATCCGAAGTTTGCACAAAATATATGGTGGAACCTCACCCTTTAACAATAGAAGATAATTTTTATAATGGTTGGGGAGGGTATGATGAATGTTTTTCTTTTATGCCTATTGATAAGAAATTTTCTTCATCTGATATGCAGGATGCTAAAATTGATATCTTAAATGAAGAGTCTACAACTCCTGTACAATCAAATAATCACATGTTTTCTAAAGCCACGATAAAATCTCATCCCTTAGCTTTAAAAGATAATTATTATTATGGATGGGGTATGTATAGTGAATCATTGTTTTCTCATACTTCTACTGATAAAATTTTGGTCATGATATGCAGGATGTTGAAATTTCTATTTCAAAAGAAAATTTCACAAATTCTACACAATTAGACAATGACATGCCAATTGTAGAAATAGAGAAGGTTCAAAAATTGAATCACTTTGAAGATGAATTTATTGAACACATTTTTGAAATTGAAAATGAAGAAATGGTAAATGTTTCTTATGACTCGTTTGTTAATAATGAGGACGAGGAAAAGTCATATCTTTTACCTATGACTAATAAAAATTTGAGTACAAATTCACATGAATGGTTTGGATTTAATGTTGGTGATGACCTAAAGGAAAATTTTGATCTATCTGAAGTAACTCAGGTGGTTGATCAAGAAAATTTATTATTTTATGATCAGTCAGATTTGTGGTTTGAAAAGGATGGGCATACATTTAATTGGGTGCCTAATTTTGGTGTCTTTACCAAACAGGTATTTGATGAAGATGAAGAACTGCAAGGTGATCATGATGGAGACCATGAAGAAAAGAAAAAAGTGACAAATGCTCATCAAATATTGGTAAATTCTAATAATGATGTGTTGAGTATATATGATGAGGTAAAATCTTCACCTTTCTCATTGGTTACAAAATTTTTAGGTAATGGGATGCATGATAAGTATCAATGATGAGATGTTAAATGTTGTTAACAAAAAGTGGGAGATAAATTTTGAAATTTTTGCCATAAATAAAATGAAGTAAAATATGTTGGATATGCTTAATAAAATTCATGAGCAATCAACTAGTGAATCTAGGGTGCAATTTTTTTATGGTCTTCTTATACCAAATGTTCTAGATGCTTGTCAATTCTTGAATGATTGTGATTGCTTTAAAAACTTTCAAAGTGACTTGAATTTGAAATTTTTAGAAATAGGTTCTCACTTATAAGATTTCCCATTTCTAAAGAGAAGCCTAGTTCTAAATTATGAATCCGAATGTGAAATTTACACCTTTTTGAATAAGCAAAGGATAATTGAAGATCATATATTTGCCCATAAGGTTAATAAATCAAAACTTAAACATAGAATTTTTTATAAGTTTGAATCAAATCAATGGGGTGTGAAAGGCAAAATGAATTTTGCATGGTTCGATTTAATTTTATTAGATTTATGTGAAGCTTGGAATGCAAATAACAAGATATGTATTTTAAGGTGTGTCTATCGTGTATGGGATCCAAGAAAATAATGGTATACATTTTGTAGTGTCTTGTATATTATATACATTATTGTAAATAGTTTTTGGATTGTATGTTTGTTGTGTTGTTTTGTCATGTAATGTGTTAGTGTTGTGTGTTGTTGTCATATCTTGTATGTTGTTGTTGAGCTTAAGGACATATTGACTTTGCCAAAACTTGCTAGAGTTTCATGACATTGATGTGATTCAAATTGATCAATTTTTAAGGTGGATGTGTTAGAAGTAAGATATGTGTGGTTGAGTCCCTGGTTATTTGTTGGCAGTGTTTGGTCTTTGATCCTAGATTGAATAGGATGAAGTTACCTAGTTTGAAAACCTGTGAAACCTAGAAAAAAGAAAAGTAAGATATTGGTTTAGGTCCTCATGAATGTGAACTAAGATAAGGCGGATATGAAAAATTGGAATTGTATTTCAAAAGCTCCACAAGTACCATGAATACACTTACATACAACTGCATTTCATAACACATTTTCATAACATTGTGTACATCCCCCTCGTGTTCCACATTTAATATTCCATAGAAAGATAATTTACAAAATTTAAAGATCCTAATTGGTTCGTCAAAAGTCGAGTTGCTTTAATCAGGGGCACTTTCACAAAGGCATTTTGTAAAAAACTATAAAATACAAAGCTTCATGTTTACACACCATTGTTTCTGTAGTGAACCCAATAGAGAAAGATTGATTATAATGCTAGAATAATAAAAAGGAATCGCTTTTATTAAGGAATCGTTGTTTTATTGTATGGGGAACCCAACAATTAATTAATAATTATATTCTTCGATGCCTCAACTATACCAAATGAAATGCCTATTTCTATGAGTGTGAAGGTGTGATCAAAGGTCACAACATTTGCGAAAGAGAGAGTGATTAAATAATTAACTAATAATGTGATTAGTATGGTGGTTAGGAGTAGAATCCTAACATGCCACCTTCCTTAAAAAGAGCTTTGTCCTCAAAGCTCAAAGTAAGGAGCTTCGTTGCTTGTTTTCCTAGTTGAATTTGTGCAAGTTCTTGTACTATTTTAATGTCACTTTCAAAGGCAAGGATATATTGAAGGTCGAAGCATTAGTGGGGGGTTGCTAGAAATAATAGTAGAATCTTCCTTAGTAGAATTGTGATGATGGTAGGCTTTCGCTTTAGCCGATTATTCCTATGTAGAATGAAGGGAAAATAAATGTGCACTCACTCTTTTGCCTCCTTTCTGAATCATGTTGCCTATATGATGAGAACTCACTATTGGCAATGAACTTGTGTGTAGTTCTTTGAGAGTGTATGTCTTGCCTTCATTGTTTACTGCATGGATGTCTACCTCATATTTTCTTGGTGCATCGAGCACTTCTTGCACATCGACCTCATTTCCTTCATTGTTATGATCAGGTGCTTTGGTCATGTCGTGCACATCTCCCTCACCTTCTTCCTCTATGGAGTGACAGGGATCAACTATATTCAATAAATACAATGTTTGTGTAGCACAACAATGAAGGGGCCCAAATTACTCATCACAAGTATAGCAGAGGTCTGTCGCTCATCGTTCCTCCATTTCTTGTAGGCTAAGGTACTTAACTGGCAAGGGTTTGTGTTTTGGAATAGTGTGCGTGAATGTTGATTTATCAATAGGTTTCTCCCCATGTTGACGTTGAATATTGAATGTATCGTCGGCTAATAAGGCTAATCCAATGGCTTCCTGTAGGGTACGAGGAGTGTACATCATGATCTTCACTCTAATTTCTTCTTTCAATCCATTGATGAACCCACTTATGAGGACTGATTCGTCCAACCCTGTGATGCGATTGGCGATATCTTGGAACTAAATTTTATATACCCTCACTAATGTGATTTGACGTAGGTGGGAAAGATTAAGTAGCAAAAGTAGGTTGGGGTCGTGATATATTCTTCCATCGACCATTTCTTGCATCACTTCTTTCATTTCTTTTGAAACCTCTTTCGAGACCTCTTTCGCAATATCATTTGCCACTTCTTGTGACCTTCGTCCTTTCTTTGATGCCGAAGTTTTCCAGTGACGCGAACCGTAGCCACCGGTGGGTAAAATTTATTTTAAACCTTAATTTTATACTCTAATTTTATACGATTCCACCGTTAACCTGTGTCTTTGCCGAAAAACTCTGCAAGCGACCAATTTTTTCATGATTTCTTCAGATTTGATGTATTTTTTTTAATCTGCGCTTGGTCGAATCACTCTGCTAGTCTTCAACAGCCATACTTTCAAATTTTTTATAACTTCTTGCTTTTATTTTCTGTCGGATTGGGTTACTATTTCATCCTTTTGGTGAGGTAGACGCCGAAGAGACTATGACGGCCTGTTCGTTCGTTGTAAAAAAAATTCTGAAGTTTATGTTCTCTTATTGCACTATCGCTGCGTCAGAACTCACAGTCGATGTCGGCAATTTATATTATGGTGGAGCTCTATTTTTTATTCCGTTGTCGGTCTATGTTATCACAGAGGAATACGATGCTGTGAGGTAGACCCGTACTCACTTATGACAAGGTGGCACGTAAAGTGGAGACGATGGCTGTGTGGGGAAAAAAAAAATGGATTGAACTAGCTCTAATCCAGATGTAGTGAACCCAATAGAGAAATATTGATTATAATGCTAGAATAATAAAAAGGAATCAATTTTATTAAGTAATCGTTGTTGTATTGTATGGGGAACCCAACAATTAATTAATAATTATATTCTTCGATGCCTCAACTATACCAAATGAAATGCCTATTTCTACGAGTGTGAAGGTGTGATCAAAGGTCACAACCTTTGCGAAAGAGAGAGTGATTAAATAATTAACTAATAATGTGATTAGTATGGTGGTTAGGAGTAGAAACCTAACAGTTTCATAATTCCTAAAATATCTTCGGTCACTCAACCGTTTCTAGTGTGGTAAACAAACACACTAAAACATGTCAAATTCTCTTAGGATCATTACAAAATATACACTAAGAGGATCTTGATATCATGGACTGATGTTGAAATTGTCTGGAACAAAACATTGTTACACATATTAAAAAAATTTTGGGTAAAATGGTCAAAACCATCATTGGAAGAAAATATAGGGTGAAAAGGGGCATCCTTGTCAGTCCTATCATGCAACATAGTCCATAAAACTCATTATTACCACAAATATTTAAAAGCTCTACACAAAATATGAGTAGTAAGGATAGGGTTAAATTCTCATCATACTTCAGTTGAGAATCCAATTCCCCAAAGCTCTGAGTCTATTTACATCACATACCACCGACTATTGGGTCGTAAGGATTCGTACTACTCATCCATCAGAAGGAAGGGTAGTCGTCCCCAAGGTTCAAGAAATAAAAATCCAAACACATCATTCATTATTGTATTGTAAGTATTTGTACTACTTGTCCCTTAGACGGATGGGTAGTCATCCCCAAGATTCAAGAAAACTAAAGCCAAAATCATGGACTATGGGGTTAACCTCCATCGGGGCTATAGACGATTGACTGGTAGTGGAGTACGATCATGCGTGGCGATATATCTCATTGAAAAGCGAGACTTATATTCGTTTCAAATGGGTAGGCTAGCCTTGTATTTCTTTCATAATAGGTTTAACCATTTTGGTCAAAATGAGGTAATAAACTCACTTGCGCACACACTGGTTCTAGATGATAGTAAGGTCATAACTGAGCTCTTGATTTGGTAAAGGAATTCACAGCACACACATTGGTCCTAAGAGGGTTAGACCGGTTTTAGTGTGTTTTTTTATTGTACTAGAATGTTTGAGTCTCTATAAGATAGGTGGTTCATTTCAATACATTCTTTTAGCTCATATCATATTATTTTCCATATCATCTTATCGGTCATGAAAGGTCATTTTTAGGGCCCCTAATTAAAGTACGATGACAAGCATGGCCAAAGCAAATATTTATATTGAAAATGATCATTAATACATATCACATGATCCCAACCAATAATACATCACATTCTACATAAATCATCTATGATTCCGGTAATTCATATTTGTATTGGTCTATTCTCATTCTCTAGATGCTTATCAATGCTTGTGATTCTAATATTCATGTTTTGTGTGTTTTTAGAGTTTGGTTTTTAGTCTAAAATGTCCAGGGACATTTACCAGTAGAGTCGCTAGTGTTGTGACGTCCTTCACAACGACCCCAAAATTGGGGACCCACCTTAAATTTTGTGATTTCGGGAAATTTTTGTTTATCTGATTTTGCTCGCATCAAGGTCTTGGAAAATTTGCTTTCACTTTGGAATTGCTGACATATTTGCATTTTGAAGGTTTGAATGTAGTTGCAATGCTTCAAAACTGAATATTTTGATTATTTGCATATTAATTGCATTATTTCAAATCAAATAATTTGATTAAAATCATTTTCAAAGGTTTAAATGATTAATTTTCATTTAAATAATTAAATTTTATTTTAGGGTTAACCCTAAAATTAGTGCAAAATTGAAATGGACATATCTTGAGGCAGAGAACTCCGTTTGATCTCATTCAAAACTTGGTAAAAAGATATGGATTTTCTCTTTCTAATGATACCAAACTTGCAAGATTCCAGATGTCAATTTCACCAAAAAAAATAGCGGGTTAATTTAGCAATATGAGAACTTTGAAATACTTTTGAAAAAAAAGGAAAGTTACGGGAAAGTAAAGTTTGGTTTTGTTTTGATATATTGATTATTGTTTCATTATGTAGGTAATACAAGGGCAAGGGTTTGAAGAAGATCGTTATAAAATCCATTCTCGGTGATGAAACGGAATAACTAAACTTTTCAAATTATAAATAAATCATTGAGATTCATGGAAATGGTCGGACATTTTGTGCAGAGAAGTGGAGAAAGGAATTGGAGGAGCCAAAGCCAGGTTTTTGAAGAAGATACAGAGAGGTCCAGTTTGCAGAAAATCAAGCTTATTGTAAGATCAATAAATTTATATTAAATATTTGGATTCAAATATGTGTGTAGTCTATATTTGAAATTTTAAAAATGTTTAATATAAATGTTCAATAGTTAATGTTCCCTGAAGATTGCATCATGTTGTTGTTCTGTTGTGTTGGTAAGCAATAATATGGTTAAAGTTTTTGTGATTGGTTTTATCTGTGTTATTTGTCCGAGATAAATAATTATTTTCTTATCGTAAAACTTTTGATTATTTATTTTATATTAAATTATTCTTATATAACCTAGTTCAATTTCATAAAGATTAAACTTTATACTAGGTTATTAATAATTTATTTAAATATTAAAATCATTTTAATATTTAAATAAATAAATCATAGAGGCTAAATAAATCTCTGGTTTCAACTTTGATTCAATAAAGTTGAGAATGAGAATTATTGTCCTTTATTGAGAGTTGTTTGGATTTCTTGCTCCAAAAACATTACATTGGAAGATTATATTATTTATTAAATATTTGATTTCATGAATATTTAATAAATACATATAATAAAGAAGCCCATTTATGAACTTGATTTTAAATCATAGAACTCATAGTTCATAAATAAGTCTTTATAGCAAACCCTATGAGCAAATGATTAATAAGGTTTTAGAACCTTATAATTGTTGGGTTAAACATTTTTATGTTTTATTCATTTTCTCAGATATCTCAATGTTGATTTCATATCTGAAATGAATAAAATTTGTTTATTGATTAGACCTCAATTTTAAAAGGTGAATATTTATAAATTTGGGTTTATATCATAATGTTGTTTTTCTTATGAAATTTCACATACTTTATTTCTAAGGTAATTGAAATTTCATATTTATTAAAATGCTATGATAAATTTGTTGATTTTAAAGAAAGGCATTTTAATTAGTAGTATTGTTAAATTTGCATTAATAATCCTTCAAATCATAAGACAAATTCATTCTATCATTGGAGTAGTAGAATTTGGAGAAAATCATGTTATATATGATAAAATCTGAAATCATTTATCTAGTTTCCCAGGCCCCTTGTTAACAACATTTGCAAACCAAACGAGTTATCCAAGCACTTGTTTATACGTACATATGAGACATACTGAAACTCAAAAATAAGAACCTTGGAGATATATACCATTCTTTGCAAGAGAGAACTTGAATGTTCTAAATTGTCGAGTGGTTTTGTGACCTGACAAAATCGCCCCTCAACAAATTGGCGCTAGAAGGAGGGCCTGAAAGGTAAATATTTGATTTTCATTTGAAATCATTCAAATCTCAATTTAAAAAAAAAAATTACAAATTGAAGGGTGTTATTTAATGCCAAAGTTTAATTGATGCATATCTTTTATCAATTGATTAGTCATTTCATGCTTAGTTGCAAGATATATTTCTTTGACTAATAAGATTGGCATTAAATTTTGTGTTCTTTGAAGTTCACTAATGGCATCACTTTATTCAGTAAAGGAAATGATGGCTTCTTGGATAGGTGATTATTATAGCAGTTTAAACATGCCTATTCATCAAATTCTTGAAGGTGTAGAAGTTTGTTTACCCAGATTTAGGCATGATGTGGATCAAGCCAAGGACCATATTCAAAGATACAAGAGTGTGTTACGTCATTTACAACTTATGCAGGGAGATGTTCCTTGCAGATTATTTTCATACCCATTGGATGAGGTTGCGCTTAAGTGGTACATACAATTACTTGTAAGGTATGCTACTTCTTGGGTTAAACTAGAGAAAGCATTTCTCGAACATTTTGGAAGGTTGGATGATTCAGTTATGATGTTAAATCAATTTGTCTCCATCCGTAAAAAAATTAACGAACCCATGAGATCATTTAATGATAAATTTCATAGGTTGTATATTGAGGTGGGGATGCATTATATCATTTCAGAAGAAAGAGCTACTCAAATATACATGGGAGCCTTAGATCACGTCACATCTATGTTTTTGGGGAAAGGTCTTAAAATTACATCATTGCCTAGAGCTTACAATGAGGCAGTAACATTTGAACAACAGTTGATATCTCAAGGTGTTAATATGGAACAACTATACAGACTTAGACCTAAAACTCATAATCAAAGATCACAAATGAGTCAGGTTGAGATTGATAGTTTAGATGTCACAACTACCTTAGATGTTGAGAATGAACATTGTGATGATCAAGTTGATCAAAATGTAGAAACTGATTTAGAGCCATTATTCACAAAGGAGGATTGGGATGATTTTATGAAACAAAATGCAGAAATTGATCCCATTGAAGAAACTCTTGTCTTACCAAAGGATGAATCTAAGGAAGATGAATTCTTTGAAATTGAGGAGGATGAATCTAAAAAAGATGAATTTTTTGAAATTAAAGAAAATGAATTTGAAAGTGAATCTGAAGAATATATAGAAGAAATGATAGATTTTCATCATTTGTTTCAGGAGGATAATGAGTGTGATGTTCAAACAGGTAAAGTTAAAGAATTGAATGATCATAGATGTGATTTCATTGAAGATTGCAAGGGATTACAAGAAAATAATACCTCGATGATGATGGTTCAAATGACTGATTCTAAAAGCTTATTGCTTGAGGAAGATGAATTGTTTGAAATTGAATATGAATTCTTTATTGAAGAAAGTGAATCTGAAAATGAATATAAAGATGCTATGAAAGAAAATATGGAATGTCACCAAGTGCTTCAGAAAGATAATGATTTTGTTATTTCAGATCATGAAGAAGAATTATTCACTTTATTCACAATTTCCAAAGAAGTTCTTATCTCAGATGATGTGCAGGAAATTGAAAGTCTTGTGTCACTTAAGGATTCTACAATGCTCATACAACAAGAAATCAGTAGGTCTTCATCTCAGGTGATTGATAAAGGTGAATTTGAAAAGGAAATTATAGACCTATCCGAAGTTTGCACAAAATATATGGTGGAACCTCACCCTTTAACAATAGAAGATAATTTTTATAATGGTTGGGGAGGGTATGATGAATGTTTTTCTTTTATGCCTATTGATAAGAATTTTTCTTCATCTGATATGCAGGATGCTAAAATTGATATCTTACATGAAGAGTCTACAACTCCTGTACAGTCAAAGAATCACATGTTTTCTAAAGCCACGATAAAATCTCATCCCTTAGCTTTAGAAGATAATTATTATTATGGATGGGGTATGTATAGTGAATCATTGTTTTCTCATACTTCTACTGATAAAATTTTTGTTTCACTTGATATGCAGGATGTTGAAACTTCTATTTCAAAAGAAGATTTCACAATTTCTACACAATCAGAAAATGACATGCCAATTGTAGAAATAGAGAAGGTTCCAAAATTGAATCACTTTGAAGATGAATTTATTGAACACATTTCTGAAATTGAAAATGAAGAAATGGTAAATGTTTCTTATGACTCATTTGTTAATAATGAGGACGAGGTAAAGTCATCTCTTTTACCCATGACTAATAAAAATTTGAGTACAAATTCACATGAATGGTTTGGATTTAATGTTGGTGATGACCTAAAGGAAAATGTTGATCTATCTGAAGTAACTCAGGTGGTTGATCAAGAAAATTTGTTATTTTATGATCAATCAGATTTGTGGTTTGAAAAGGATGGGCATACATTTAATTGGGTGCCTAATTTTGGTGTCTTTAACAAACAGGTATTTGATGAAGATGAAGAACTGCAAGGTGATCATGATGGAGACCATGAAGAAAAGGAAAAAGTGACAAATGCTCATCAAATCTTGGTAAATGCTAATAATGATGTGTTGAGTATAGATGACGAGGTAAAATCTTCACCTTTCTCATTGGTTACAAAATTTTCAGGTAATGGGATGCATGATAAGTTTTTGGATGCTAAGGCTATCAATGATGAGATGTTAAATGTTGTTAACAAAAAGTGGGAGATAACTTTCGAAATTTTTGCCATAAATGAAATGAAGGAAAATATGTTGGAGATGCTTAATCAAATTCATGAGCAATCAACTAGTGAATCTAGGGTGCAAATTTTTTATGATCTTCTTATACCAAATGTCCTAGATGCTTGTCAATTCTTGAATGATTGTGATTGCTTTAAAAACTTTGAAAGTGACTTGAATTTGAAATTTTTAGAAATAGGTTCTCACTTACAAGATTTCCCATTTCTAAAGAGGAGCCTAGTTCTAAATTATGAATCAGAATGTGAAATTTACACCTTTTTGAATAAGCAAAGGATAATCGAAGATCATATATTTGCCCGTAAGGTTAATAAATCAAAACTTAAACATAGAATTTCTTATAAGTTTGAATCAAATCAATGGGGTGTGAAAGGCAAAATGAATGTTGCATGGTTCGATTTAATCTTGATTTTGTTGGATTTATGTGAAGCTTGGAATGCAAATCACGAGATATGTCTTTTAAGGTGTGTCTATCGTGTATGGGATCCAGGAAAATAATGGTATACATTTTGTAGTGTCTTGTATATTATATACATTGTTGTAAATAGTTTTTGGATTGTGTGTTTGTTGTGTTGTTTTGTCATGTGATGTGTTAGTGTTGTGTGTTGTTGTCATATCTCGTATGTTGTTGTTGAGCTTAAGGACATATTGACTTTGCCAAAACTTGCTAGAGTTTCATGACATTGATGTGATTCAAATTGATCAATTTTTAAGGTGGATGTGTCAGAAGTAAGGTATTTGTGGTTGAGTCCCTGGTCATTTGTTGGCGGTGTTTGGTCTTTGATCCTGGATTGAATAGGATGAAGTTACCTAGTTTGAAAACCTGTGAAACCTGGAAAAAAGAAAAGTAAGATATTGGTTTAGGTCCTCATGAATGTGAACTAAGATAAGGCGGATATGAAAAATTGGAATTGTATTGCAAAAGCTCCACAAGTACCATGAATACACTTACATACACCCGCATTTCATAACACATTTCATAACATTGTGTACATCCCCCTCGTGTTCCACATTTCATATTCCATAGAAAGATCATTTACAAAATTCAAAGATCCTAATTGGTTCGTCAAAAGTCAGGTTGCTTTAATCAGGGGCACTTTCACAAAGGCATTTTGTAAAAAATTGTAAAAGACAAAGCTTCATGTTTACACACCATTGTTTCATAATTCCTAAAATATCTTCGGTCACTCAGCCATTTCTAGTGTGGTAGGCAACCACAAAAAAACATGTCAGATTCTCTTAGGATCATTACAAAATATACACTAAAAGGATCTTGATATCGAGGACTGATGTTGAAATTATCTGGAACCAAACACAGTTACACATATTAAAAACATTTTGGGTAAAATGGTCAAAACCATCATTGGAAGAAAATATAGGGTGAAAAGGGGCATCCTTGTCAGTCCTATCATGCAACATAGTCCATAAAACTCATTATTACCACAAATATTTAAAAGCTCTAAACAAAATCAGAGTAGTAAGGATAGGGTTAAATTCTCATCATACTTCAGTTGAGAATCCAATTCCCCAAAGCTTTGAGTCTATTTACATCACATACCACCGACTATTGGGTCATAAGGATTCGTACTACTCGTCCGTCAGAAGGAAGGGTAGTCATCCCCAAGGTTCAAGAAATCAAAATCCAAACACATCATTCACTATTGGATTGTAAGGATTTGTACTACTTGTCCCTCAGACGGATGGGTAGTCGTCCCCAAGATTCAAGTAATCTAAAGCCAAAATCATGGACTATGGGGTTAACCTCCATCGGGGCTATAGACGCTTGACTGGTAGTGGAGTACGCTCATGCGTGGTGATATGTCTCATTGAAAAGTGAGACCTATGTTCGTTTCAAATGGGTAGGCTAGCCTTGTATTTCTTTCATAACAGGTTTAACCATTTTGGTCAAAATGAGGTAATGAACTCACTTGCGCACACACTGGTTCTGGATGATAGTAAGGTCATAACTGAGCTCTTGATCTGGTAAAGGAATTCACGGCACACACATTGGTCCTAAGAGGGTTAGACCGGTTTTAGTGTGTTTGTTTATTGTACTAGAATGTTTGAGTCTCTATAAGACAGGCGGTTCATTTCAATACATTCTTTTAGCTCATATCATATTATTTTCCATATCATCTTATCGGTCATGAAAGGTCATTTTTAGGGCCCCTGATTAAAGTACGATGACAAGCATGGCCAAAGCAAATATTTATATTGAAAATGATCATTAATACATATCACATGATCCCAACCAGTAATACATCACATTCTGCATAAATCATCTATGATTCCGGTAATTCATATTTGTATTGGTCTATTCTCATTCTCTGGATGCTTATCAATGCTTGTGATTCTAATATTCATGTTTTGTGTGTTTTCAGAGTTTGGTTTTTAGTCAGAAATGTCCAGGGACATTTACCAATGAGAGTCGCCAATGTTGTGACGTCCTTCACAACGACCCCAAAATTGGGGACCCACCTTAAATTTTGTGATTTCGGGAAATTTTTGTTTATCTGATTTTGCTCGCATCAAGGTCTTGGAAAATTTGCTTTCACTTTGGAATTGCTGACATATTTGCATTTTGAAGGTTTGAATGTAGTTGCAATGCTTCAAAACTGAATATTTTGATTATTTGCATATTAATTGCATTATTTCAAATCAAATAATTTGATTAAAATCATTTTCAAAGGTTTAAATGAAATAATTTGATTAAAATCATTTTCAAAGGTTTAAATGATTAATTTTCATTTAAATAATTAAATTTTATTTTAGGGTTAACCCTAAAATTAGTGCAAAATTGAAATGGACATATCTTGAGGGAGAGAACTCCGTTTGATCTCATTCAAAACTTGGTAAAAAGATATGGATTTTCTCTTTCTAATGATACCAAACTTGCAAGATTCCAGATGTCAATTTCACCAAAAAAAATAGCGGGTTAATTTAGCAATATGAGAACTTTGAAATACTTTTGAAAAAAAGGAAAGTTACGGGAAAGTAAAGTTTGGTTTTGTTTTGATATTATGATTATTGTTTCATTATGCAGGTAATACAAGGGCAAGGATTTGAAGAAGATCGTTATAAAATCCGTTCCCGGTGATGAAACGGAATAACTAAACTTTTCAAATTATAAATAAATCATTGAGATTCATGGAAATGGTCGGACATTTTGTGCAGAGAAGTGGAGAAAGGAATTGGAGGAGCCAAAGCCAGGTTTTTGAATAATTCTTGAAGTGGAGAAAGGAATTGGAGGAGCCAAAGCCAGGTTTTTGAAGAAGATACAGAGAGGTCCAGTTTGCAAAAAATCAAGCTTATTGTAAGATCAATAAATTTATATTAAATATTTGGATTCAAATATGTGCGCAGTCTGTATTTGAAATTTTAAAAATGTTTAATATAAATGTTCAATAGTTAATGTTCCCTGAAGATTGCATCATGTTGTTGTTCTGCTGTGTTGGTAAGCAATAATATGGTTAAAGTTTCTGTGATTGGTTTTATCTGTGTTATTTTTCCGAGATAAATAATTATTTTCTTATCGTAAAACTTTTGATTATTTATTTTATATTAAATTATTCTTATATAACCTAGTTCAATTTCATAAAGATTAAACTTTATACTAGGTTATTAATAATTTATTTAAATATTAAAATCATTTTAATATTTAAATAAATAAATCATAGAGGCTAAATAAATCTCTGGTTTCAACTTTGATTCAATAAAGTTGAGAATGAGAATTATTGTCCTTTATTGAGAGTTGTTTGGATTTCTTGCTCCAAATACTGTTCATTTATTTACAGGTCCAAACATTACATTGGAAGATTATATTATTTATTAAATATTTGATTTCATGAATATTTAATAAATACATATAATAAAGAAGCCCATTTATGAACTTGATTTTAAATCATAGAACTCATAGTTCATAAATAAGTCTTTATAGCAAACCCTATGAGCAAATGATTAATAAGGTTTTAGAACCTTATAATTGTTGGGTTAAACATTTTTATGTTTTATTCATTTTCTGAGATATCTCAATGTTGATTTCATATCTGAAATGAATAAAATTTGTTTATTGATTAGACCTCAATTTTAAAAGGTGAATATTTATAAATTTGGGTTTATATCATAATGTTGTTTTTCTTATGAAATTTCACATACTTTATTTCTAAGGTAATTGAAATTTCATATTTATTAAAATGCTATGATAAATTTGTTGATTTTAAAGAAAGGCATTTTAATTAGTAGTATTGTTAAATTTGCATTAATAATCCTTCAAATCATAAGACAAATTCATTCTATCATTGGAGTAGTAGAATTTGGAGAAAATCATGTTATATATGATAAAATCTGAAATCATTTATCTAGTTTCCCAGGCCCCTTGTTAACAACATTTGCAAACCAAACGAGTTATCCAAGCACTGTTTATACGTACATATGAGACATACTGAAACTCAAAAATAAGAACCTTGGAGATATATACCATTCTTTGCAAGAGAGAACTTGAATGTTCTAAATTGTCGAGTGGTTTTGTGACCTGACAAAATCGCCCCTCAACAATCATCCATATAGATTTCCACACTTTTATTTGTCAAATCAGATAATATTGCCAAAATAGCTCTTTGAAAAGTTGTTGGAGCATTACATAAGCCAAAAGGCAATACCCTATAAGAAAATGTTCCCCAAGGACATGTAAAAGTAGTTTTCTCTTGGTCTTCAGGTGCAACTTGTATCTGATTAGATCCACTGAAACCATCAAGAAAATAGAAAAATTTCTTTCCAGCAAGGGTGTCTCATACTTGGTCTATGAAAGTTAATGGGAAATGGTCCTTATGTGTGACCTTGTTCAACTCTATGTAATCTAGACACACTCTCATTTTCCTATTTTTCTTTGAAACAATAACCAATGGAGAAACCCACCGAATGTCTGAAATTGGATAAATTAACCCTACATCCAAAAGTTTTTCAATTTTTTCCTTGACAATATTTCAAAGGAGGATTCAAATGTCTTTGAGGTTGCCTCACATTTTTAACATCTTCAATGTATATCCTATGTGTACACACATCAGGGTGGATTTCAGTCATATCCTTGTAACTCCAAGCAAAATCCTAAACATGTTTTTGTAGGACAACAAATAACTTTGCTTCATGTTCATCAGTCAACCAGTTATTAATATTTAGAATTTTAACTGGTTGTATTTCTATTTGTTTAATCCCTGGATGAATAGAATTGACTGCTCCATACTTGTTGATCAAATAATTTAATGGATAGTGATGTGGTTGCAAAGTATGAAATACTCTGGATTCTATTTCAAAAGTAATACATGATGGAATCATTCCTTGTATAGGACATGTGAAAGAAGTAAGAAGATGTTGATGTCATCCATGTGGTAGTGTGAAAGAGCTTTCTTGTATTGGAATGGATGAGAGATGTTCTGAGGTATGTTCTTCATCCTTCCACAGCAAACGATGAACAATGATTTTATCATCTTTAATTCCTTCTTCCTATAATGTCTCAACTAGGAAAGTTTCATCCTCAAATATTTCTCTTCCTTGTGAGTTGATTTCCTCAATATGTTCCTTTACTATTATTGTGGCCAAAGTGGAAACAGTTTCTTCATGTTATTCATTAGACTCAAGAAACCATATCTTTCTAGAAAATTTGGTTGAAGGTTGGGCAGGTGGATAAAGGGAAATATTTTTGAGATCAATACCATTTGAAATGGTCATTTCCCTAGATCTACAATCTATAAAAGCAGTTGCAGTGGCAAGCCAAGGTCATCCTAGAATGATGGGATAGCCATTAGCTGAGTTCCTAGGCTGCAATACTAGGAAATATACAGGATATTCCCAAGAAGATACTTCTATGGAAATATCTTCTAGTATTCCTTTTGGTTTTGCAACTGACTTATCAACCATTTATAAAATTGTAGTTGTAATACTGATATTATTGAGCTACAATTTTTACATTGTGTCTTTATTCATTACATTAATTGCAGCTCCAAGATCAATCAATACATTTGGAATTTGTACTAGCCCAATAGTGATTGTGACAACTGGACTTCCTATATCACTATATTTTGGAGGAACAAGTTTTCCAGATAGTAGATCAACCAGTTTCTCTTCTACTTGCACAGTTTTAGGAAAGGCCTTTTTCTTTCTACCAGGTTTCTGAATACACAAATCCTGAATGGTTTTCTTAATTAATGGCACATCCTTTATTTCTTGCAACAAAGGCAGGGATATAATCATTTTCCTAAGTTCTGTGACTAACTCTAATTCAAGGATAGTTACATTATTATCAAACCTTTTAGGATATGGTATTATTCCTGCATGGGGTACATCTTTCACCTGCACATTTTCTAATTTTTCTTTCTCCTTTTCCAAATTTGTTGGTAACTATTTAGGGCTGGAAGATTCTTGTTTCCCATAAATTTCTTCAATGGTGGGTGGAGCAGGGTCAGGTAAGGCCTTCCTTGAATGCAATTGGATATTACTACAGCTGAGTACATGAACTGCAGTAGTTTCTTTAGACTCATCTTCATAAATAAGGGTTGCTTGTCTGGTATTATTTGGGTTAGCCATAGGTTGAGCTGGAAGTGGAGGTTGTTTTACCTGTTTTACTTGTTGTGGTTGCATTATTCCCTAAATATTCTGATTAGGATTAGGCAGCAGGTGTTGGGTTTTCCTTTGATATATTTTCTACCCTTGATATGATAGGTATTTTTGCCTCCATCTTTGCCCATATTGTTGATTTTGTGTCCAAGGTGGATTAACAGGATTCCATGGTGGATATGGCCAATCTTGGGGAGATGTCCAAGATTGATTCCAGGGTTGTGAAGCTGGTTCTGCATATCCCCATGGCATATTCCAAGAATTTTTTCCCCAACCTATAGGAAAGCGAGGGGTATTTTGATATTGTGAAAAGTTACCTCCCTACCTTTGCCCAATAACATTATGTTCTTCAGTATGAGGTTCCAAAATATTTTTAAGTTGAGGTAAGAGATGACACTTATCAATCATGCTCTTTTGAGAAAATACCACAAATAGCTAAGATGGAATTTCTGTTCAGGGTACAGTCCTGTAAGGCATGCTTGTTTCTACATCTTGGGCAATAGATAGCCAAAGGAGGTGTAGATTTAGATCTTGCATTTCTTTCCCTAATACAAAATTTAATTGGACAAGAATATCAGTTTTCATGTTAGCCATTTCCTCCATTAATTCCTTCATATCATTAGTACTAGGACTCCGCTTCTTCCTTCTTTGCCTAGTGCGAGAATAATTTCTGCATAACTCTACAATATCATTAATTTCAAGTTGGTTCACATCTCATTTTCCCATTAAATATAATACTTCTCTGGAATCATCCTGCAAACCTCTCAAAAATATAGTCTTCAACAGGTCGGATTCTACAGGACCACATCTCTTTTGGATAAAGGTAAATTTATCAAGATAGTCTTCCAAATTCTCATCCTCCTCTTGTTTAATCTAAAACAATTCATCCTTTCTATTCCACACTCTACAATACTCCTGATATTTATCCAAGAATACAGTTTCCATTTGTTCCCAAGTGCGGATTGAATCAAGTTCAAGACTCATAAACCAGCGTAAAGCTGCATTTTTAAGTGTAGATGGAAATAATTTCAGTTTTTTATTGTCATTTACATAGTCATAAATCTAACACAGAACCTTAAATTCAAACAAAAATTGGTCAGGATCCTCAGAGACAATTCTCGTAAAGGTTAGCAATATAGAAGGTGATATTGTTTTCATAGGATCATTCTGAGTAGGATTCAGCCTAATAGGATATTCAAAAGTCTTAGTAGGGTTTTCACCTTGAACTATAACATCCCTATCACATTCTTCTACCATAGTATCTCCCTCACTTTTGACCTCTATAATTTGTTCAGATGGACCAGGTCCGAAGGGATGTATGGAAGCAAGTGCTTCTAAGAGTTCTTCCAAAGGTCCCAAAATTTTGACTGATGAAGAATATGATTCTCGTTTAAGTCTTTCAAGGATTTCATATACAGTAAAGTATTCTCCTGTTCATGAAGAACATATTTCTGGGAAAGATTTGGTTCTGATAAACCTTCCTCTTTCATCTCTTGGCCTATACATTCATGCTCATTTGCTAAATGCACTGAAGTACAAGTTTCCAAGAACTGTTACTTGTATCCAAATAATAATTCTTGCTTGCTTTACTTCTCCTAACAACACCTTGGTTCCCTAGAAATGGTGCCAAAAATAATGAGTGTCGTCAATCACACCATTTAATCATTATAATTTTTAGTCTAGGGCGGTGTCCAATGGTTGTATACGATAGCAGAGGTAAGCAGCTTGAAGGTCAATCTACTCAAGAAATGGCTTTATTGATAAGACCAGTCAGTCTTGGAGGATTATGGTGTCACCTCTAATCCTATGAGCTAAATTGAACTCCTAATTACAATTGTTGAAACAAAATTGCAGGAATGGAAAGATTGCAGTAAAATGAAACTAATTACTCTTTGCAAAATCTGAAACAATAGGAATGAAACCTATTTATGCTTGCAGAATGAAAATGACAGAAATAACAGCTTTGCAAAAATTAAATCCTAATTATATTAGCAGAATGGAAATAATAGAAATGAAAATAATTGCAGATCTAAAGTACACAAGTTGCTAATTGATCAACATGATGGAATTGTTGGAAATCTAGAAATAACTACTAAAAACAAGGTAAAATCATAAGTGCTATCAAATTCCAAAACCTATGCTACATACATTTACTACACACCATAGATATTACATGCATGCATCTACAAACACACAGCTAATAACATGAAATGGAAATTTCTAGGTTTTTGTTATTCTACTACAGTAAGAAATGAACAAAAAAACCTGCAAAAGTTGATCCTTCTCCTGGGCCTAGAAGTGGCCCTTGCTCCCTGATTCAAAAAAAGACAAGAAGATTGATCTTAACTACCTAGCACTCACACATTCACTAATAATACTTATATGGATGACAAAACTGCACCTTTATTGATTATGGAATGACATTACAGTAATGCAGGAGAAATCTTGTTGAACTATTGCTCTGTTACAGCTGAAAACTATGAAAAACCTCTCCCTATATCAATATCTATCTATGCATATCTATATGCTCAACCAATATGGGAGCTTGGTTATTTATACTACTCTATTACATATGCTGATTCGTTCTGTTGTTGCTTTTCAAGGATTCAACAACTGTTCTGGAGCTATCTTCCTGAAATGTAGGAAACTGTTCTTCTATTGCATATCCATTTTGCTTTCTGGGTGCAATCCATTGGGATAAATGCATTGGAAGGGATGATAAAATCCCTCATACAGCTGTATCCATCCTCATTTCACCATTTTCCACCTTTCTGACCATTTAGTTGATAGTTTTGACCAAAACTAGTCTTGCTCCGCTCATTCCGGAGTTGCTCTAGAATATCAAGCAGTGTAATAGTTTTGACGTTTATCCATGCATCAATTGCTCAGGACGATGGGTTTGACCAGCTAGGTAGTCTTCTTAAGTCCCCATAATACTAATTCCATACGTTTTGTATGCTGACAATGACAAATTCTAATCCATGTTATTTATGTACAGCTGGTTGGAATTTGTATGGTCAAATTCTATTTTCTACACAGTCATACTAGTTTGAACAGGTTTTGGCCCATTTTTGTAATTTGAACAATTTAGAAGGTAAGGAAAACAAACAACATGATCCCAGAATGGAACACATATCAACATACATTATTACATATTCAAATAAATATTTATTTTATAGGTAAATCAGCTAAAACAGTACAAAAAATACAGGAAATGGTCAAAACAGAGTACTATGCTCCTGAACATTTAAACATGTAAATAGTAATACATAATGCATTCCATCATCAAAATTAGCACAAAAACATAACATAAGGTCTATAAAATAGTTTATGAAATATCTAAAAATGGTCTATGAATGAGGCAATTTATGGCCTCATCAATCTAACCAGGGTTAGGTTGACCCTAGGTTAGATGTTGACTTTTGGGTGAGGTGGAGGGTGACTCACCATGTCTCCCATGCTTTGGGATACAAAAGTATCCAAATGTCATTTAAGGCCCTAAATGCACATGGGGAGATGTGTGGAGCAAGGGTTAAATTTAACCTTGATTAGGTTGACCATAGGTTTAGCTAGGGTCAAATGGGTGAGGTGGAGGCTAGGCTAGTCAAAGAGTAGACTAGGTGAGGTGGCCATGAATCAAATTGACCATGGGATGGATTTTTACTATGAGGTGGATTTTGACCAAGGTTAGAGATTAACCAAGGTTAAGCTAAGATGATGGTCGCATGAGGACCTAGAGTTAAGCATAGGAAAGGGCTTAAGTGGCCTAAGAGGGCTTGTGAATATTGCATGAATAGTGGTTTTTGCTAAATGAATAGTATTTTGGGGCTAATATATAAAAAATTTATAGGTTTTTCAAATTGATCAGTCATGATGATGGAAGAAGTGGCAATGTGTGACTTTTGAGTATCTACATTTGCTCCTTTTCTTACTACATTGTGTGAAGACACGATGCAGTGCAAAAACTTATGACACCAATATGGTGGTTTGATTATGAAGAAGAAGAATTGTGATGAATAGTTGTGGAGAATTTGAGATTGATTATGAGAAAAGTGAATTGATGATGAATGATTTGTGGTTTATTATTACTTTTGTAATGCCACAATGATTGTTTTGAGAGAGGAGACAATATCATCTTGTTTTATGATCAATGTAAAATACCTTAATTGTGGAAGGGATGAATGTCTTTGAAATTTACCTTTGACAGATTATTGAGCTTGATTTGATTTTGTAAACTATCCAGTCCTAAGTAGATTTTTGTTAGGTGTTTCACTCATGAGTGTTCTTATGGTTGCCACTCTGAGGAAGGTAATCCATGATTAATCTATAGACTCAAGCATTGGGCCTATCAAATATTTGTTTTGAATTAGTGTTTTTTTTAGAAGGGAAATTTTGCTTTTATTTTCCCTAGCAAATGAGGGCTTATGATAGTCTTTGACAAAGTTCTTGGACAAATGTAATTTCTAAGATTAAGTTTTTGATTATTGATCACATGCAAGGCAACTTTTAGTATTGAATGTATACCCCCTCAAGCAATGAATTGATGATGAAATAAGTAGAAGGTAGTGATGAATCACTTGATAAGATAAAAATGTGATGAAGGAATTAAATAAAATAAAAAATATCAGCAAATGTGGTGATGGTAGAGCGTGTGGGCACCATTGGAGGTCAAAAAAGATAGATTCACACCTTGGGATGCAAATAAAAAGGAATAAATCTTGATAAGGGTGCTATATAAGCATATTCGCATGGGACATTTGTCATTTATGTTGTGTAAAGAAAGAAGAGTGAGAGAGAGGGGTGATTGTGAAGTGAAGCACTGTCAAAATTCAAAGTGAAGGAGTAAAATGGTGGAAGGTGCATCGATTGTGGATGTTGGAGGGAGTACAATGGCGGTAAGTAATTTTTTTTTCCCCAATCTCTGTGCACTAAGAATTTCAAATTTAACCCTAGGGAACAATTTCTTAGTGAAATGAAACCATAGAAAATGCATAGAATAGTTAGAATTGTGTGGGAAAATAAGAAATAAATGGAGTTGGGTGTATGTATGTTAGCATGTTGGATGTGCTTGATTTAAATTTAATGTATGTTTCAAATGCATGAATGCGTACATGTGTGTATTTTGAATGCTTTTGATGTAATTTTTAAAATATTTTACACAGGGGATGGGTTTGGGTATATGGATACTCAAATATATATTTTTTTTTGTGATTCATATGGATTCATATAAATTTACAATTTTTTTTTTGGTCTTATAGAGGACTAATGGTGAATTTGTTATTTGCATGGATAGATGTAGGTGAAAAAGGTGCACCCACGATATCAATTTTACTCATTGCTAGATGATTTGAGATAGGTATGGCTACTAGAAAATGGAGGTTGGTTGTGAAATATAGGATTTTATGAACTGGGGGAGATGGTGACCTTGTATACTAATCATGCCTATCTATCAACATTGTGCAAGTGAGATGACCCATATAGGAACACCTTTCATTTCTTTATGGGGAAATGACAATCACCTTGGAGGACATTTATTAGATATACCAGATTTTGATAGCTAGGGTGATGGTCATGGAAACAATGAGTAAGGATCAACAAGATGGGATCCTATAGAGAATATTTAGTGATAGGTGGGAGGTAGTGGATTACGAGGGGAGTCCCTTATGAGTTTTATTGGAAGGACAAGATTTTATCAAATAGGCATAAGATGGTGATGTTATTGGTTGTAAGCTATACATTACTAGATACTTTAAGAATTAGGTTCTCCTAGAATATGATTAGCATGTTGTGTGATATGGTGGAGCATAATATCTTCTTTGCATGGGGGCCAACACTGCTAGTGTATATCTTCAAGGAGATTCATACCTTGAAGAGGATGCAATGGTCAGGATTGAGTAACAGCTTGCTACCATGGAAAGGCTAAGGAATTTTCCCCATGAGGCACATACATTGATGGGTGAGAATGTTGCATATGTATTGTGATGGTGTACAGACAGAAAGAGGTAAGGTAGGTGGGCTCATGAGGATGATGAGTTATACAATCATGGTAATTTGGATGGATTGGTTTCAATGAATATCATTTAATAACAGAGATAGGGATCAATATGGATGAAGGATGTGATGGAGTTAGCTCAAGTTATATTAGGAAAATAGGTTATCAATTGATATATGAGTCAAGTGGAGTTCTTTCTATTCTTGAGGGTGGTACACCATTTTTACCTATGACAGGGGGTGTTAGATCCACTAGTTGTGATCTAGAGGATGAGGGGTGATCATAGAGCATGATCGAGAGAGGCTCTATTGTATACCACATTGGATGAGGTTATAGCTATACCTAATATGGATGATGTAGAAACTACTCTATATTTTAATGCATGGTGGGTGACTCAAAGGTAGGAGTACAATGTAGGAGTGGTGGATGGTTTTGATGAGGTAGCAAGAGGAGCAACCTCAGTTTTAGGGTGGATCATAGGTAGCATAGAGGTGGTAGCCAAGTATGTTGGATCAGGAGGAGGGAGTCCATCCATGGTGATCGATGTCAAGAGGAAGTTAGGGGAGGAGGAGGATTTAGATTCACTTAGGGAATGAGTGTGACAACAAATGGAGAGCGATTAAGACCTATCAAGGGTCAATATGGATGAGGTAGGAGGTGTGCTTATGGATGAGGCAATGCTAATGAGGGAGATAATGTTTATGGATGAGGGGATAGGTGTGCTAATGGATGAGGTAGCTAGATCATAGGTGTCAAATTCTTATTACACAATTGGTTCACAGGAGATGCTAGTTGTGTAGGATGAGGCCATGATGACTAGGGATAGAGATGATAGATGGTGGGTCGGATGGTCAATAGAGAGATCGTTTAGGCTACAAGTAGGTAGTGATGGAAGTAGAGAGGGATGCAACACTTACAGATATAAAATGGTTATAGGAGCAGTTAGAGGTGTGGATTATTTTTGTCTTTGCCTCACCCACACAACTCTTTTTGTGACAAAGTGATAAAAATCTAAGAATAATTTTTGGGTAAGTATGAGAGCTATCAAAGTCCTTAAAAAATTCTAGATAGTGGGTGCACCCTAGTAAAAGGTTACATGCTAGATATGGAGGTCAACCCAACACAAAGGATATTACCTCATATGAACTATCCTCATTCTAAAATCAAACGAATACAACAATCATCATCAAAAGTTATTTTTCTTTAAATAAAATAAGACCAAGAATAGATGGTAGTTCGTAAATAGAAGGAAAATGACTAGGTCATGAGAGTGCTAAAACTTCTATACCTGTCTATGGTTCAAAATTATGGGGAGCAAACCATCACACTATTGAAAGCAAAAGGATGAAGAATTAGCTAAGTTACAAAATGCTAGAACTTACATTCATGATTGTAGTCCAGAGTAGCACCAAAAGTCTATCATGATATCGAAAAGCAAAATCAAGAAAAATTAGCTAAGTCTTGGACCAGTCAAAACTCTTACACCTAGTCAAAACCTAAACAAGTACCAAACATCTATTGCACTATCAAAATGGATAGACAAGCATAAAATGACTAAGACTTGAAGTCTTTGAAATTCATGCATCCGATCGAGACCTGAACAAGTACCAAATATTTGTTACACTATCAGAAGGAATAGATAAGCATAAAATAACTAAGTCTTGAAGTTACTAGAACTCATGCACCTGATTGAGACCTAAATAGGTATCAAATATCTATCACACTATCGAAAGGGATCTGAGCATAAAATGATAGTCTTGAAATCATCAAAATATTTGTACTTGGTCAGAGCCCACCAAGGTACCAAAAGTACATCGCATGACCATAGTATTAAAGATAGCTAAAATGGCTAAGTATGGGATGTGCCAAAATATTTGCACTAGACTAGAGTCTACAAAGGTTCCAAATATCTGTCACACTACTAGATGATATCAGTGTGCAAAATTGGCTAAGTCTTAGATGCATCGAAATATCTATACCTAGTTGAAGCCCGTAAAAGTACCCAATATTTATTGCCTTACCAAATTAGGTGAATGTGCAAAGATCCATCAACACCCTTACTAAGCACCCAATAGCCATACATGAGCAAGTCAAAACTACAAATCAACATCAACCTATTAGAACATGAGTGGTTAGAAGATATTAACATCATAATACCATTGTGTCGGCAACATGGTGGCTCAACTAAAAAGGTTAGTAAGGATCAAAAAATTAGATACAAGCAACAAGGATAACATGAATCAGGATGATGTAGATCTTAGCTAGGTTATCAAGCCATGATTAAGTGATTAGAACAACCATACCTCCAAGTAGTTTAGCAAGCTAGTGAATATTTTGATATAGCAGCAATCCATTTCTAAGGCAATAATACCTTGCTAACTGAATACATTGTAAAAGACTTTTACAATTTACATGTATAAAGCACATTGCTTATTTAGAAATATAAAGGAATTACTGTTTAACCTCTAGCTCAACCTTGTTGCAGAAATTGTATGTATAGATGATTGCTTATTTCTAATTTAGGTAGGTTGAATGCTCATGGTATTAATTTTGATATTTGGATTTCTATTCATGATTCATTTTTCAATTTTGGAATTTGTAATATGATAAGCTATGTAGTAAAATAATGAATGTTCTGTAATCAGTGGATAACCGGTTGGTCGGTTAGGCAGTTCACTTATTTTTTTAATTGCACCTCTTTAGTTATGCATGTATATTGATGTGATATTCACCATTATAAGTTCTAGCTTTGGCTCTATTGTTTTCTTTCAACACCATTTTCCCACATATATTAGGAACAGTTAGCTAGGACTCCCAAGAAATTGGCCTCCTTCAAATATTGGCCACCAAAGCCTCATAACTTATGGATCATTCAATGTTGATCAAGGTCTATGGGTGCATAATATTTTCTTAGATAGATTTATAGACCAATAGTTTTTGGCATGCCCTATGGGATTGAGGTCCCATAGTTTGAATAAATCAATGTTTTGTGATGCCCTAATTTAAGTAATCATTTTTTGTGATCACCTAGTGACTCTATGTGAATGCAAAACCCAGATCCATGATAGGTTTCCTTTGTAATATTAATACCTCAGTTCAAAAAGCATAAGCCCATCATGAAAACAATAGTTTTTGGCACACCCAATGGGATTGAGGTCCTATAGTTTGGATAAATCAAGGTTTGGTGATGCCCTATTTTAAGTAATCATTTTTTTATGATCACCTAGCGACTCTGTGTGAATGCAAAACCTAGATCCATGATAGGTTGCCTTTGTAATCTTGATACCTTAGTTCAAAAATAATAATCCCACCATGCTACCAATAGTTTTTGGCATGCCTTATGGGACTGATGTCCCATAGTTTCAATAAATAAAGGTTTGGTGATATATTATTTTATCAGCTTTCATTTCAATCACCTGGTGACTCTGCTACAAATATAATCTAGATCTATTTAAAGTTGCTTTTAAAGCCCTAATCGGATTTATTTTTATCAGAGGACTCAAGATTTGATAAGCAATCTTAACCTCATCAGTGGATAAATTATGCTCATCTGGAGACTCCCACCTAAAGGAAGAATCCAAGAATTTTAAAAAATCAATGTCACAAGAAGATCTATGGCTCAATAACATTGTCCCATGTGGAATGATATAGGTCCCCTTAATATCCTGCATTTGCATGAGATTCCCAAGGCTTCTCTAAGGACTTTACCAAGCTTTGATGGCATAGAAAATAATGCATTCGAGCATTGTTAGGATGTATCTTCTATGGCTATTATTCATAACATCATATCTAAGGATGTGATGATCAAGCTACTTTCTTTCTCTCTCAAAGGGAAGGCATTGTTGTGGTACAAATAATTGGAAAATAAAAGCATTTACACATTAGCTGACTTGGTGGAGGCTTTTATTGATGCATTTGATGACCCCAAATACTATTTTCTATTGCTTACATAATTCTCATTCATAAAACAAGTTCCTCATGAAAGTATCCATGATTTCAATGTTCGATTTAAAATAACATGGAGAAGAATTCCCCATGAGTTCCAACCATCTCCCACCCAAGCATATCTTTACTACATCCATACTTTTCATTCTAATTTGAGCATTCTCATTTAGCAATCTAAATAAAAAAGGTTCCCTCATATTTTCTAAGAAGCCATTAATGCTGAAAATATGTTGATTATGATCGGTAAAATACCACCTAAAAAAATGGCTCACCCCATAATCATGTTTATAAGTCCTAGCTTCACATCACTCTCTTAGGTAGCTACACTCAGCCCATGGTATGATTCTAAAGGTACATATCAAGGGAGACCATTGCATCCCAAACAACAAGTGAAGATAATGATTCTAAAAATAACTAAAGAGGTTAGGGACATGGAGAAATGATTTATTTAATTTGGTATAAATGCTCTTGAAATTAGAAAATTTACACAATCACATTGGTTGGATGACTTCATACAAACCAAAAAATAGAGAATAATATCAAAAAGACCACATGATAGAGCAACAATATTTTGAGGGAAAATGTAATGGATACTCAAGATCCAGACAACCCCTTTTCATTGGGAGAGGTCCATACCCAGAGTAGCTTTTGGGATAACACTCCTCAGTGCCTCCCACTGATGGAGAATGTGACAACATTAAATAACATATGTGAGAAAAAATAATGGATAGAGGTCAATGCTATCACTAAAAGCTAAACCAAGGAGTATAGTAATGATAACATGTCAACTAGGAAGGAGGAGGGGCTCTGCAGGTGACTTCCTATGGAAGTCTTGTTCCACTTTCCTACATCCCTTCCTCGGCCCTATCCCAGGTCCCTGATCCTTTTCTAGTTTCCTTGGCACCTCCTTTTCCCATCCTTTTAGGCTAGAAGGTGTTGCATATGATCTCCTTTTGTGGGGAATATCATTGTTCCATTGTTCTACCCCTTTCCTTGCCCTACAATGGGAAAATTCGTGTTCCACCTTTGCTCCACTGTCCTGCCTTTTCCTCTGGTGTTTGGGTTCTGGGTTGGGGTTAGGATTTTTTTCCTGGGACTCTTCCTAGGTTTTCTTAGGTTGTTTTTGGAAGTCTTCTTGACATCTGCTCGTTGAGGATATTCAGTGGTGAATGGCTGGGTCTGAGGAATTTTGGCTTCTTGAGCAGTTTTGCATAGCATCCTTTTGGTCAGAGGAGGGACCACATGCTTGATACTGTGACTCTGCTCTTTGGATTTGAGGTGGTGGGTCTTGTAGGATTTTAGTTTCTTTCATGGCTTTGCAGCCTCTGGTCTTTTTGTTGTTGAATCCTTGCAGGTTCTCCTCCTTGTTTCCTTGAAGTTGCTTTTGGTGGGTCTGAGGAATTTTGGCTTCATGAGCAGTTTTGCACAACATATTTTTGGGTTTTGAGGGTTGCCCATGTGCTTTCTATTGTGACTCTACTCTTTGGGTTTGAGGTGGTGGTTCCTATAGGATTTTAGTTCCTTTCATGGCTAGCAGGGGCCTTTGTTTTTCTTGTCATTGATTCCTTGCGGGACTTCCTCTTCTATGGCCCTAAAGCTGTTGAAGGTTGTCTAGGATGCATGGCTATTGTTTTCTATTTTGTGCTTTAACGCCTATAGTCATGCATCTTCAGGACTCCTTTCTCTTGAATTCATGTGGCACTTTCCCATCCTTTCCTTCAGAAGTGTTGTTCTGTTGTTGTTGCTTCCTTTGTTGGGTAGGTGTTCTCGAAGGCTTCCTTTTCTACTAAAGGACCCTGTGGCCTGGGGTGTTCCTTTGCTGCTGAACCACTACAATTCCATTTTATAGGCTTTTATTCCTTATATGTTTTTGCTAGGGCTCCCCTATGTGGGATGCTTGTTTTCCTTCAGTTCTCTATTTCCCAAGGGTGGTTTCTAGTTTTCCCACCCTTGGGTTGTTTCAATTTTTAAATTTATGGCTTTGTTTATTTTCCCACATTTGGTAAAGGTTCAAATTGTCATTTAGTGGTTAGGGCGGTCTAGCACTTTCTCCCGCCCTGAGCTTCAAAATCTTGTTTGGCACCTTTTGATTCAAATTTGGTTTCTGGCAGGCCTTCCATTCCTACCTGTTTTTCCTTTGGCACAATGGAAGACGTTTTCCTCTAGCGCAAAGGAAAGCGCCTTCCTCTGGTGCAAAGGATGGCACCTTCCTTTTTGGTCCTATTGTGTGCTCCTTATTTGTTCCTTTTGGTTGTCCTTGCCTTGATTTAATATAATGTACTTTGATGCAATTTGTTCCATTGTAATCAGGTTTTGGGATCCTTGACAAAAACCCACTTTTAATCTACCAAAAAAATTGATCACATGTCAACTCCAATGGACCAAATCTTATCCAAAGGGAATCAAATAGGCAGGCTACTATCAACTCCAAAATATCTAAACTAAAAAAGGATCAAGGTCTATAAAAAACTATATTTCCTAGCCATGAATGTTGAGCAGAGAACATAAAGGGTGGATCAATTTTATAGCCTATTCAAATGCTCTATTCTAGAACCAATGAGATTAAGAATAGATTTATTGGCATTTGATAAGGTCAACCTGATTGACATTTCCATTAGAAAAACATTAGAGGTTAGTAATGCACCTACTATAAGATCCTCCTCCATAATTCTAGAAAAAACATCCATCTCCATTTTATCTTTTTCTTTTCTTGGAAAAGCATATACTACATAATTGTGTAGTGAATCCAAATGCCCAGGTTTCAATCATGTTGTTAGAGGTCTGTAGAAATTTGGGATTGAGCCTAGGAACACAAGAACTAGAATTATTCTATTTTAAGGGAATCTCATTAGAAAATGTGGGAATACTGCACAATATCCTAATGATTGTTGTGGCATCCAGATTTAGCTATGATTTAAAACATAATGGTAGTGGATGTACCCTCCTTGTTTGGAGTATGTTTATCCTAGGATTTTCTAAGATAGATAAAAGGTTTTCTAATCCAAAGACAAGATCAAATGTTAATCCCATCTACCTAGAAGATCATTAAAATACCAAATCAAGGCTTACACCCTTTTTGCATTAAAATTCTTAGAGAATATGGGATGAGCCTGATGGAGGAACCCATGTGCAACATAGGGATAAACTCAAGAGATTCATCAAAAGTAGGGTCAACTCAGCCTAGATTAAAGCATATGCTCTCTGATTGGATGCCCTTTACCAATTCAATGATTGGTTTTAAGGTTCAATGGGATACAAAGAATTATGATTTTCACTATTTTTGGGTAGCATATAAAAATAAAATTATAGGAGATAAAAAGAATTAGTAAATTATATGGGATTTAGGACAAATAAACACTTGCCTATATTATTAGAAAAGTTAACAACCAGCTGTAGGGTTGCCAACCAAATAGGATTCCTTGAATACAGGACTTTCAGGGTAAATGTAAGGTCAAAATGGAACTCAACTGAGATTGGTAATGATTGGTAGGCATCAAAAATTGAACATGAAGAGCAATTTAGGTTTGGTACCATCTAGTCTGGACATTGCATATTCACAGGGTAAGCACAACACAATTTTGTGTACATAGTCGGTAATTAAATAAATAGATATGGCAAATGCATATATCCTCAGTGTATTACATCAACTTGTACATAGAGTAGAGAATAAAAAATAGGGGGATAATTATAATAATTGACTGCAAGTTGATCGAATTTAAAGTATAATAAGTAATCTTAAAAAATATGGGAAATATGGATGCAAAATAAAATTTTGAGTGTCATCAATTATCTTCATAAAACACTTTCTACCCTCTTCCTTTTTCTTCTTTCTTTATTTTAATGTATTGACTCCACAACCCAATGAATAAGAGCAGAATAGTATAGTGTTCACATAAGATCCATCCAAAAAATTGCCATGATATGAGCCAAGGATGGTTTCAACTAGTAAGCATAATAACACATCATAACATAAAAGGACATGATGTCAACTGAATACAACACTATCAAAAAAGAAGGATCTTATTTAAAAATAAATGAAAAATGATTAAACAGTTTACAAAAGGCTAAACTTCTCAAGAAAATAACTTAATCAAGAGATGCCAGCTACTGGAACCATCATTTAAAACTAAGATATTTTTAAGACTTCATATGCTACCTACATTGAAAGAATGCATTGTTGAAACTAAAATGAGGTTAGCAACATAGAAGAACATCTACAACATGAAATTTCATAAACAAAGGAGGTTCTTGATGGACTCTGTAAGAAATAAAAGAAGGTGTAAGAACATCAAATGCTCATGGTAGTCTATTTATTCTTGAAGCAGCTAGTGGCTATAATAGAGTATGCTTATGGAAGTGCAGTGTTTTGGGTATCCCATGAACCAGGTGATTATGTTTACCATTTTTTGGGTGTGTCCCATGGATCAAGTAGTTATTTTTACCTTTTTTATGGGATAGTTCTAGGTGCCTTCCCTTTTATTTCTTTTATTTTTAGGTTTAGTTTTCTTCTAGTTCTCGCCCAATAAATTTACCACAAACTCCTTTGGTTGGTGGTAAGTTTACTACTTTTTCTACTACCTCCTCTCCTACTTTTCCTCCTCCATGTAGGTTTTCATTTTCTTTCTAATTTTTTTTGCCCCCATCCATCTCCTTTTTTCTTCCCTTCAGCTTTACTTCCCACCTTTTTATGCTTGCATTCTCCATCCCATCACCTACCACCCTCCTTTATCTTGCAACCAATACCAGTTGTTTTTCCTCCAACTTTTCTTCTAGCTCCTTCTTCCCTTTCCCTCTCATTAGAAAGTGCTAAAATAAAAAATGGCCATATGGGTTCCTTATTTCCACTAGTGAAAATCCCCTATGAGTCACCAAGAATGTGGGTGATTTTTGTCTTTGCCTCACCCACACAACTCTTTTTGTGACAAGGTGATCAAAAGCTAAGAACAATCATTTTTGGGTAAGTATGAGAGTTGCCAAAGTCTTTAAAAAATTCCATATAGTGGGTGGACCCTAGTAAAAGGTTGCATTCTAGAGATGGAGGTCAGCCTAGCACAGAGGTTATTGCCTCAAATGAACTATCCTAATACCAAAATCAAATGGATACAACAATCATTGTTGAATGTTTTTGCCTTTAAATAAAAGAATACCAAGCATAGATAGGAGTTTGCAAAGAGAGGAAAAATGATTAGGTCATGAGAGCACCAAAACTTCTATAACTGGCTAGGATCCAAAATGATGCGAAGCAGTCCACCGCACTATCAGAAGTAAAAGGATGAAGAAATTGGATAAGTTATAAATATGTCAAAACTTACATACACGACCATAGTCTGGAGTAGCACCAAAATTCTATCATGATGTTAGAAAGTAAAATCAAGCAAAATCAGCTAATTCCCAGACCCATCAAAACTCCTGCACCTAGTCGAAACCCAAACAAGTATCAAACATCCATTGCATTTTTAGAAGGAATAGACAAGTATAAAACAACTATCTTAAATTCATTGAAACTCATGCACCTAATTGAGACCTCGATAGGTACCAATATCCATCGTATTGCCAAAAGGGATAGACAAGCATAAAATAACTATCTTGAAGTTATTGAAACTCATGCACCTAGCTTGGAATCATACAGGTATCAAATATCCATCGCACTACTGGAAGGGATAAATAAGCATAAAATGACTAAGTCTTGAAATCACCAAAAAAATGTATACCTAGCTGGAGCCTGCTAGGGTACCAAAACTCTATCATGTGGTTGAATAATTTAAGATAGCTAATATGGCTAAGTATGGGATGTTCCAAAATATTTGCACCAAATCAAAGTCCAAAAAGGTCTCATATCTCTATCACACTATTGAAAGATATCAGTGTGCAAAATTGGTTAAGTCTAGAATGGGTTGGAATATCTATACCAATCAAAGGTCATCATGGTACCCAATATATATTGCCTTATTGAATTAGATGAATGTGCAAAGATTCATAAACACCCTTATAGCCTGAAATCCATAAATGAGCATGTTAAAACTACAAATAAACATCAACCTACAACACATGAGTGGTTAGAATATCTTAACAACATAAGGTCATTGTGCAGGCAATAGGTAAGCTCAACTAGAAAGGTCAATAAGGATCAACAAACCAAATGCAAGCAATAGGGGTGACATGACTCATGATGACATATATCCCAACCATATCAGCAAGCCATGATTAAGTGGTTAGAACAACCATACTTCCAAGTAGTTTAGCAAGCTATCAAATCTTCTAAGACTTTTAACTTGTAATATAATGAGATCTCTTGTTCAGATTCAAGGATGAAGATCATATCAAAGACATCAAAATACAAAAATATTATAGATTGAATAAATTGAGATACAAGGGAAACACAAGTTCCAAGAACACATGGAGGATGAAGAGTATATTGAAGAATAAAGTCTTCAATAACCAAATAATGTAATTTAGGGGTGTGTTAGAGAATATTACATTATTTGGTACATGCCAATGTACCACCTTAGTACATTATTAGATTAGGTGTGTGTCTTAGATTAGAGTGAGTTAATATTTTATGTAATGTAATAATGTGCAAGAAATGCACAAGTGTCATGTAATTATGTGTGCAAGTTTAATGTATGTAAATGTGCACAAGTGTCCAATATGTAAGTGTACACGTGTCCTTAGATTAGGAAGTTTTATGTGAAGATTCAAGTACAAGTGTGCATCTAAGATAATGTCATGTGTATGCAAGTGTCAAGTATAGAAGCCAAGAGTCACGATACTTGGCATAAGGAAAGGACGAGTCAAGTAACCAAAGAGTCATCCTAGAATGGCTATATATTACTCCATATATGATCTACAAAAAAGTAGGTTGAGGAGAGATAGCCTACATTTTACAATAGTTTTATGACACATTTGTAACACAAAAATAAGTAATACAAGTTTGCATACATTTGATAAATTAGTACTATAAGTGATCTTATTGTGCATATTTTACTCCTTATTTGTTGAATATTATTACATGTTAGTTGTATCATATATATTTGTTATATTATTGTATTATTGTATTACAACTTTATTATATTCAGTCCTATGATTTTTGTATTTGATGTAAGGCTTCAAAACTCATCATATATTGACTTCTTTTCATCATAGATCTAGAATAATCTAAATCCATGTATCCAAGCAAAAAGAATTTATCATTCTTCTTGTACTATAGGCCATATTCCACTATACCTTGAACATAATGCATTATTCTCTTTGTTGTATTCTAATGACTCACCTTAGGTTCATGCATGCATTATCCTTGAAATGTGTTTGATGGAAAAATTGATGTTAGACCTAGCATTTTTCAGGTATATGAGACTCCCAATTAGCTGATAATAAAGAGTACTAGATACCTAAAGTGACTTGTCATATCTAGAAAATTGTAACCCTTGATCCATTAGTGTTGCCTTAGATTTACAACCTATCATCCTAAATTTTTCTGGTAGTGTCTTGGCATACTTTGTTTGTATGACCATAATGTGATTTTTCCTTACCAAATCCATGCTGAGACAATTGTGTAGAAGTCCAAGATTTATCTTATCAAATAAATTTTTTAAGTCATTATTCACATTGTCCACCAATTCATCTGAATTATTAGTGATGCCTAGATCAACAACATATAGCATAAGTATCACTATCTTAGATCCAACTTTCTTAATATAGATTTTTTCATTAGAGGAAATTTTGGTGAAACCATGCTATAATAGGTGATCATTAATTTTGATGTTTCAGGATTTGGGAGTCTGTTTCAATCCATATAGTAACTTTTTTAGTTTGTATACCTTTTGGTGTTTTCCATTGACAAAAAAGACTTAAAATTGTTTTATGTACACATCTTCTTTGATATCACCATTTAAGAAGGCACTTTTAACATCCATTTGCTAAATTTTACAATCATACTGTGTTGCTAGTGCATGGAGTGCACGGATGGTGGTCATCTTTGTTGTAAGTACATATCCTTTGGCAAAGAGTTGTGTCTTATACTTATCAATATATTTATCTACTTTATATTTTATTTTGAATACCCACTTGTAGCCTATGGGATAATTTCCTTTCGGTAGATCAACAAGATCCCACGTTTTGTTCTTCATCAAAGATGTATATTTTTCTTCCATAGTTGCCTTCCATTATGGAAAAACTAAGTGCATCATTCATTGATGCTAGTTCTAATTTTCTATTAATAAAATCATCAAGCCCAAATTTACTTCATGTTATGTACTACTATAAGTACATGGTCATATGGATGTTAGGCTAGGTGTTGAATCAAGTTTAGCATCTCTAATAGTACTAGTGGTCCATTGTGGACTATTTTTTTGTTATGATGGAGCAAATTCTATAGGTTCATCAATAATGTTTGGAACTTCTTCATGAAATTTCTCACCCAACTTAACTTCTATGACTTCTTCATGAACTTCCTAATCAACTTTTGAAACTTCTTCACGAAATTCCTCATCTAAATCCATGCTCACAACTAGAGATTGGCATCTTTAAACTTCTTAGAGTCTTTAGTGTTTTTTTTAGTTTTAAATTCTTCATCAAATTCCACATATCTACTTACATATAATTTTTTTGTGAATGGATCCATTAGTCACTAATATTTTGATGCATCATCATATCCAATAAATACACATGGTCTTTTGCTTTGGCATATGCATGTATGCCTTACTTTTGAAGATTTTAAGATTTGCAATTAAAGGCTTTCTCCCAGACCAAGATTATTTAGGTGTAACCCCTTTAATTGCATTTATGGGTTCTCTATTTTGAAGATACACCACAATGAATATATATTCATTCCAATATTGTTACTCTATATCGGCTCCTATGACCATGAATTGAACCATTTATATGATGGAATAGTTTCTTCACTTAGAAACTCTATTTTTTATCCCATTTTATGTAAGAAACCTTAAAAAATTAATTCCCCCTTAATATACATAGAGGACTCAAATAGAACACCCAGTTTTCTTTTCTACATGCTTCTTGAAGTGTTGGAAATTTTTGAGTGCTTCAAACGCTAGTTAAAAAAACTACACTCATGTCTTTCATTAGTAGTCATCCACAAATAGTTGAAAGTAGCTATGGCCACTAAAAATAGCTGGTATGGGATAACACAAATTTATGTGTATTACATCACACAGTATTTTTGCTCTATGACTGCTTAACTCAAAAGGAACTTGATGTTGCTTCCCTACTAAAAAACCTAAGAATAATGGGAATGTGGGTGAAAGTTTCGATAGACCTATCACCATGTGATGCTTACTCAAGTAGAGTAAGTATCCAAAACTCAAATGACCATATCCCCTATGCCAAAGGGAGGTAGCATCTATCATGGCTACAAACAATGAGATATTAGGATATGATATGACATCAAGTGCAAATAATCTAATCTTGTTGGAACCTCTTACCACAAAATTGCCATGTTTTGTGATAAAACACTTATTTTTATCACCAACATCTTAGAATTTGACTACCATGTATCGATATATAATTTGGGATATAGATAGCAAATTATTTGCTAATATTGATAAATATAGTACCTTTTCAATCATGTATTTATTATAAGTATGATTGAGAGGAACACTTCCCATACCTTTAACATGATAGATCAAATCATCAATAATGGTGATTGGTTTCCCAATTTGATATTGGAAGAATGTAAACCATGCTTTTCCCCAATCATGTGAATCAATGTACCAATATAATCCTTTGGTTTTGTCATCATATTATACATTAGGATCTTGTATGCTAGTTCAAATTCCTATTTGTAGTTTTATTTTAAATCTTCATGTGCAACATGCCCATGTCACTTCTGCTTGGAAAGAGGTTTGGACAATGAATTTCTTTGAGGAGGTTAGTGGACATGATTTTCTTGAGTCTTGGAGATAGATAAACAATATTTTATTTCATGTCCTTCTCTTTCATAGATATGGCAGTACCTCTTTTATTTTTTAGGTTTTTTCTATGATGATGATGAGGGAGAAGGATTTTTCTATGGCTTCTTTCTACTATAATTCATTAAAATAAGTGCATTGGTCATAAATTGATCCCTTAATTAGTTAGTTACTTCTTCCTATTGAATAAAATTTACCACCTCATCAAAGGATACCCTCTTATTGGAGACTTGCAAGGAAGTGATCAACACTCAAAATAAATATGGTAAAGCTCAAAGTATTATGGGTATTAAGATCCTATCTTCCACAAATTCACCCATGGCATTCAATCTATATTTCAACTCTATGACTCGGTGAAGAAAAGCCTCAATGCTTTCTCCATATTGAACTCTCAATATATAAAATTGAGATTGAAGATGAAGTATTATTGCTTCATTATTCCTATCAAAGATTATGGGAGGTGTGTATAATGACTCCTTGGATGTTTATGCTTCCCAAATGTGTGGTTGAATAATATTCCATGATAAGGATGATAATCATCAATGCTCTATCATCTACATCATCAAACTTATGTTGGGTATCTTCATCCTCTTTATGTTGAGTGATTGTGTTGGTGACTATGCCCTAGATTTTTTTAATGATTAATATGGTTCTCATATTAGTCTTTCAAGGTCCAAGGTTTGAACCTTGAATTAGTTGTATTTATTTTTTCCATGGTTATAGATCCTTATGACTCCAAAATGGTCCCCCATTCAATATACTACTAGTCCAAAATATCAAATCTTTCTATATACATGTCGATAAATGGAAGAAGCTAGTCCTCTATATATATGGTTATATGTGAAGATACCTTAAAGTATACTAAAGATAATGATATGAGGTACCACGGTAGTACAGAAAAGGATATCCCCTATCAATGGAACATACTTAAAGATAAATCCTTGTACATGGGCATAACTTCCATATATCATCAAAAGATTTCAATTTTAGGATTTATGTCTAGCATTAGTAATGAATGGGTTATGAATATAGAATGAAAAGAAAAAAAAGACCTTATATCTCCTATATTATTTAAAATTTCAATGCCTAGAATTCATTATACAACTTTGTTAGACTATAGACACAGTATCTCAACATGACAACTTTACCTATAAATGCAAGCTATTGGTATCCTTAATACTGAATATTGCTTGTGTTTTTAAGAAAATGTTTAGATGATATACAAAATATGATCAAATTGTAATGTAAATTACTTAAAAAATTGAATGTATCAGTCACCACCAAAACTGCACCTTTTACAACAACAAAAAAATGGCTAACCTCCTTTAATTTTGCAAAATATTCACTATAGTTAAGATTGAAAATTTATCCACAAAGAAACTATAGGAATTTGAAAATCTAAAATAAATTCTTTCAAGGATAGTAAAAATTTTTTGGAAGAGGCAAGGAAGTGCACTCTTGATGATTAATTTTAATTTAATTTTAAAATAAAAGATTACAATTTTTGGAAGAGGTGAGGAAGTGCACCTTCATGTGTAGGAGCCAACTTGTTCACAAAAAGATAAACCACCACCACCAAATCCTTTGGCATGGTGGCAATAACTATTTAAAATTCATTGCATAGAATTTTTGTGATGACAATTCTTTCGAATTCTTGGAAAATTAGGTCAAGTACCTCCACAATAAACAAGAAACACATGTGCTTGCTTCCACCCATAGATTGAAATACAAATCCTTTTTTAGTAGGGTAATATTTTAATCAATGGATAAATTAGAAGAAGCAGTGGGTTGATAAGGTCATGATCAACTAGATTTCATGAAGTGAGTAGCAGCACCTCAGGTTCATTAACTCTAGGATCTACTCTGAGAACAACACCATCCAAAGTCGTTGCTCAAAGTACAACTAACAAAAGGATGATGGATGTCCAACATTGATATCATAGGTATGAGAATGGATTCCCACCATTAATAAAATGTACAAAAATTATTAGATAAATTATGTTTTTGTTCACATTGTGGCATTGTCTCATCCATAAAATTTTGAATTCATAGATGACATTTTATCTAGTGATTTTATTGCAGTTGACGTGGATGTAAGTGTTAGTGGTAATGATGGATTCCATGAGGGTTTGCACAACTTTATTAATATAGGATGTCATTTTTAATAGTTTTTTACCTTCATATTTCATGCCCCATGGTGCCCTAAGGTTTTAGCTTCAACAATGGTTCTCCAATGTTCTGCTAAATCTTCTTGTTCAAAAGCTTGAAACTAGTTACATTTAAGTTATGCAAGCAGCTACAAAGGTTGGTCTTTCTATCACTATAACACAAGTAGGATACAACACACTATATTATAGAGTGTTTGTAGTGGCTTTGTCTAACAATGCCAATGTTTAGCTAAATCATCTTCTTCAAAAGCTTGAAACTAGTCACATTCAGGTTATGCAAGCAGCTGCAAAGGTTGGTATTTATATCATTATAACACAAGTAGGATACAACACATGAGATTTTGGAGTGTCTATAATGGCTTAAACTAACAATGCCAATGAGTGGAACACAACATTTGCTCTGATACTAGATAAAGGTTTGAGCATAAAATAAATAACCATTCAACTAAATTATTATTTCAACATTGTATATATAATTATACTGTAGCACGGTAACGAGTTTTGATGGATTTTAGCCAAATTTAATTATAGGTCCTGATATCTAGGATCAAATATCAATTAAAATATTAATTAATACAAGATCTTTGATCAATATAAATCAATATAACATCAAAAAAATAACAATATTTCAATATAGAAACACACAATAATATTGATCAAATAAACATCTTTATTACAATATTCATACAATTTTTATTATACATTTCATGGAGCTTTGTCTCCATAATATAACCTTAGAATATGAATATTCAATACTTTAACTAATGTTCTCCTTACATATACAAGAGATGCATCATTTCCTATTCCACACATAAGACAAACCTCTCATGTCTCTTGTATTTACATCTTGCCACATACATGTAACTCTTCACTTGCATACTTGATACACACCTACACATCGTACACTTGCTCACTTTATTACATGATACTTTCATACTCTACACACTTGCACACATTATTACATGATACTTGGACTCATCCTACACATTGGCACATACTTTAGGGGAAATATAAATCATATACCTAATCTACTAACTCACCCCTAATCTAATATTTACAATATGTACAATGGTACCATGGGGGCACTTTCACTTAACACCAAATAATATAATATCCTTAAACAAGTTTCCCAACAATGAATATAGAATGATAATATGTATAGGTTAACAAGTCTATAGTTAACAAACTTAAACATCATCAAACTTGACTATGTGTATGGCAATTTGTGAAGCAATAGGTTGAAACTCATGACAACAATGTGCTTATATGACAAACAATCACTTTATAGTTATGGCTCCACTTGATAGCACCAAGTTAGTCATGTGACGATAAATATCCTAGACAGTAATGCACTTCAACATGATATCATCATCAGTCTTGTAGATGGTGACTCTCAAGTGATGATTACCAATTGAAATTGTTGTCTACACTTGTAACTCCTAACTATGACCTATAACTCCTGACTATGACCTTCAACCTACAATATAAAACACCTAAAAAATATAATCTTAATAGTATATCATGCTCACAACATCACATATATATCCAACACATATATGGAGAATTTATATATTACATTAATAGTTTGCCTATGTAGCAATGTCATTACATATTATAACACTTGCATACATAAAGCTCATAATGGTCTCTCATGTTGTCCTTATATAGTATGATATTTTATGCTTTTGTACACTCTCATATATATCTTGTATCTATTCAACAATGGATGGGGGGTCATTTTATAACTTATTCCTAGTCATTACCAACTACTTCTAGGACACCTAAGCGAGTAATCATCTTCCCCCATTTGACACACATTAGACACACAAAAATTGGTATTATTTACAATATATTAAACTTATGACTACATTAAATAACATTTGTATTTCATTTAAATTTCACTCATATTTGATTAGTCATTTAACTTTCATTTATATTATAATTTTGACCAACTTAGTGCAAATTGCACTCAAAATCAACATCGTACAATTTTACTTTTGCTTTTGTTTCTTCTATCCAAAACTAGCATATACATTTACCTTCCTCTTTGATTTACTTGATGTTATTTTTGACATCCATATCAACTCTAATGGGTTCAAGCCTTGTTGTTGAGATGTTGGAACAAGTATTCCACCCATATTTAAAATATGTAGCTTTAATGCCTCTTTCATCTCGTTAAGTCTCTTGGCATAATTATGATACTTGGCCCACTCCAAACCAAAATGATTGGCTTTTTATTCCATTTTTTCAACTTTGTTAAGAGCACTTCCTCCCTTTTGGAAAATTTCTCTTCTTATTCTTTTCTTTTTTTATCATATATTTCTACAAGTTGATCATCTCTTTTAGCAATTAGCTAATCTTTATGCTTCAACTCATTATTTTTCACTTCTAGCAACTCCTCCTTTGTTGCATAATCTATCTTCAACTACCCAATTAGATGATCCTATTTATCATATACCTTGGTATTCTCCTCAATATTCTATCTTAGTCTTGCTAGTTTTGCTTTGGCTTCCTCACTTACATTTCAATGTTTTGCCTCTACTACTTGTAGCTAGTTAGCCCTTTCTTCTTCTATACTATGAATATTTTCCATGCTTGTGGCTAACCACCAAATCAAATATGCTAAAAAAATAATCTTGAAATATGTCTATACCATATTAGGTGCTATTTCAACATACTTAATAACTATTTCCTTTTATGGGTAAGGTCTAATGCTTCCTTCATTAAAATATTCATGTGTTGATAGGTAGTTCATAGAAGCAATTCTGAAATCTAATAAACTCCTAATAAATGCGCAAATGAATCTTAAAAAGAACCTTTCTTTTTGCACTTTTGAATACTGTAATCCAATTTTCTTCTTGTAACTTTAATCCAAATTCAGGTGCTTTAACAAATCTGATAAGTAATCCAGTTAATGAATCTACTTGCACCAAAATTTGCTTACCTTTTTTAAAGTTTTTGTAGCTATTTTGTCACTTCTGTATAGGATGTAGATCTTGGTGTCTAGGATCACCAAGTTGTTGCTTCGAGTAGGATCTTGCAGCTATTTGTAGACTGTCCTCAACAACTCTTTCTTCATCAAATGATGGTCTCAAACTTTCTTTCACGAGCCTAGGATTTGGTGGCTTGTTCTCCTCTTGTGTTATCCTACTTCTGCTATAGATTTGGATAATTCTTTATCTCTAAAGTGGTGCCTTCTTGCTGTGAGAGGTAATTTTCAAATCTCCAATATTTAGTGAGCTTCTTCTGTCTTCAAGTCTTCTTGTTAAATTCTAAATTCAAGCAGGATTTCTTCTAGGATTTAGCACTCCTTGCCAAATTCTTCTTCATGGATTTGGCACTCCTTTCCAAATTCTTCTTCTCAAATTTGGCACTCCTTGCAAAATTCTTCTTCTCTTGGGCTTGTTGTCGGATGGTGACAATTGTCCCAAGTCCTTCACTATCAAGGGCTTCGCCCTGGTAGTGTATTTCTCTTATGATTTCTCCTTTGAGAATTTCTTCAATAAGGCTCTCCAAGCCTTTTTTGGATGCTATATGAGACCTTCCCAAGGTCTTTAATATTGCAACTTCTGATGGTATTCCTTGAGATCTTCTCTTCAACCTTCTACTCGTAGAAGTGTTGGTGGTGAGATCATCTTCTGGATATTTGATTTTGTTGCTTCTAGATTCGAGTAGGACTCACCTAGTCCTTGTTCTTATTCTTTCTTCCAAGACTAGAAGTTATTCCATAATATCTTCTCTTGATCTCTTCAATTTTGCTTCAGGTTATAAATTGATTCTGAAGAAGATACCCTTCCTAACTTTCTTGTAGGAAGTTTCCCAACTCACCGAATATTCTTTCCCTGCAACAAAGTATTAGTACTGAAATCTTTAGTCTACTTATGAATTAGATTTTCTCTTTGAATTATTCTTCAGGATCAAGGATTTGGTGGCTCTTTTTCAATATCAAGGCTCCTATGGCCTTATTTAGTATCAAGGCTCCTATGGCCTTTTTCAATACCAAGGCTTTTATGGCCTTTTTCAGTATCAAGGCTTTCGTGGCCTTTTTAGTATCAAGACTTTTGTGGCTTCTTCTTCTAGGATTCTATGGCCTTTTCTTGAAGGCTTTTATGGCCTTTTTGTATCAAGGCTTCTAAGGCATGTTCTTCAATTGTGAATTTCTTTACTCTAGCAATGGAGATATTCAAAATCCTGACTTGACCATGACTCTTCACCAGAAGTCTTCTTTCGTAGTATTTTTCTCTTGCACAAGGAACTAATCTCTGCATTATGAAGGCATGCTCACCTTCGGGCAACAAAGTTGGAGTCTCCTAGCTTTCTGTTGTAGGAGAAATATCAATCCTCTAAGAATTAATTTTCTGCAACAAAATAAACTTTAGGCAATAGTTAACAAAATTCAAATATCTTGAATGATCTTCACTAGATGATTTGTCAATCTAGTGGATTGAATGTTGAGTCCTAGTCTTCACGAGTTTTTTCTGCAACTCTGTGGAAAGAATCCACTCAGGTAATCTCAGTATTTTTAAAGCTGAGATTTTTTTCAGTCCTAACTTTGTGACTCTCCCTAATTCTACCACCTAGACTCTTCTAAGATTTTATGATAATGGTTGGTCCAACAACACGTCAAGTGACAAAAAACTCAGGCTCAATAATAATGGTGGTTTTCCTATTAACCTACTATGGCTAGATCTACTGTAGCTCTGATACCACTATTATCTTTTGATGTATCGAGCAATGGGAGATAGCAATAACAAGATGCAAAATAATATAGAAGAAAGTAAATTTACAAGATGACTGAAGTATGTTGTGAATAGAAATAACATAAATGAATACAACATAGCTATGGAGGAAATGAACACTCCATTAATGAAGCTACTGAACTACATTGCACCCATAACCAATATATGGTGATCTACACAACATTGCACTACTACCTATGACTATGCTATAAGCAGCTCTATCTATCTATGTTCACCTTCTCATATCTATCTAACAATGAGGCCTTTCTTATATAGGAAGATAGGTTCCTTGGCCAACACTCTACCTAGTTGTGCAAGGGAAAACTTGCACATATACAACTTGCATATTGACACTTGTGCATTTATTACATTGCATGAAGTAACTATATAACTTCCCCCTAAATTAATCTAATGTCCTAAGTATGTACCTTGGAAGATACATTTACATTACCCAAATGATGGAATAAACTCTATTTCTAACATCTATTTGGATAAATAACACTTTTTGAAAAGGAACATAGTAAAATCAAACCACTTCACCATGGACCTTATACCACCCTCCAACAAGTATCTAAGAATGCCTTTTGCCTTGATCTTCTAGCTCTCCTTGGCATTCATAACGTTTTCAATATAGATCTTCTCAAGTCATATCATGACTCTACTTTGGAGACCACTCCTGACATCATCCATCCTACAAATGTGGTACCTAAATATTAGCTTTCGCTTGATCCGACCAATTTTTTGACATGAAGACTCGCCAAACTTGATAGAGGTCTTCTACTTCATACCTTGTAGCCCGTTGAGGTCAACTTCCACACCAAGCTCGTTAAATATCTACTCATCAAACGTCTCATGAATTTCCTTCTTTGTTAAAAGCATTGGAGTTCAATGCTTCTATTGTTGGGAGGCATGATGAAGAATATGTAATAGTTAGACTAGGACTTAGTCTTATTATTGCTACAATAGTTTCTATACATTTTATAAAACATAGGGATTAGTTTGCTCACATCAAACATAGCTACATACTTTCTAGATAGGTGTGAGTTTGCAAAATCTTATAGATAGATATTTTTTAGTGGGTTGTTAGGCAATCCCTACAATAAAAAAATTGTTAGTATATCTTCCAAATATGGAAGATATGTAGCTGTAATTTGTGCTTATTTAAGCACTCCTTGTTAATGCAATTGTTAGCTTCATTTTTAATCTAGTAATGTGTGATGTCACTCCTATGGATTGTTGCATATTTTTGCTTGGAGATCCCTATCAATATGATAGGAAGGCTACCTATGATTCATTTAAAAACACTTACATTTTGTAATTAGATAAAAAAGCATATCTAATCAAATGTACTCAAAAAACAACTAATTTGATATTAAGTTGTGGACAAGCACGCAAAGCGATAAATCAAACAAAGGAATTGGCACTCATTTTTATAAGTCCAATTAATGAAGGGACACAAGCATCAATTCATAAGCATAATAGGCATACTTCACTTACTAAAATATTGCAATCATATTCCAATGTGTTTGAGGAGCCCACAATGCTCCCTCCTGATCACCACATCAATCATAGCATAGAAGTTGTACTTGTTGCACCTCTTCCAAATGTATCAACAATAAGTAATTCATAAAGAGAATATAAGGAAAACTCCTCCATACAACATTTGTAGGATCTTCAGTCAACGGTGGTTCAAATTTTGCAGAATACTTAGCAACAGTAAAAGCGAGTAATGGATAGACATCGTATTTCTCATCCTTTCTAGGTTGGAGATAAAGTTTGGCTCTATTTGGATAAATGATGTTTTTCAAAAAAGGTACATAGTAAAATCAAACCACTTCACTATGGGTCTTATATCATCCTCCAGTAGGTATTTGAGAATTCCTTTTCCCTTGATCTTCCAGATCACCTTGGCATTCATGACGTTGGTGTGGATATTCTCGAGATATATCATGACTCTACTTTGAATATCACTCCTATCATCATCCATCATGTTGATGTGGTACCTAATTTTTCTATTTCTCTTGATGTCAACCAATTTTTGACATGAATATTTACCAAAATTGACAAGGATCTTCTACTTCATACCTTGTAGCCCACCAAGGTCAACTTCAAGACTAGGCTCGTTGGATATCTATTCATCAAATATATCATGATTTTCCTTCTTTTTTGAAAGCATTAGGATCCAATACTTCTATTTTTGGGAGGCATGATGTGGAATAATATGTAATAGTTAGACTAGGAATTAGTCTTATTATTGCTACAATAGTTTCTATATCTTTTGTAAAATATGAGATTTAGTTTGCTCATGTTAGGCATAGTTGTGTATCTTCTAGATAGATGTGAGTTTGGAAAATCTTCTAGATAGATATTTGTTAGTAGGTTGTTAGGAAATCCCTACAATAAACAATTTGTCCAAATATGAAAGATATGCAATTGTAATTTGTGCTTATTTAAGTACCCCTTGTTAATGCAATTGTTACCTTTATTTTTTTTTATCCACATCAAAGACACCTAAGCGTGTAACTGTCTTCACCATATGACGCACATTATGCACACAAAATTTGGTATTATTTATAATATATTAAACTTATGACTACATTACATAACACTTGCATTTCATTTACATTTCACTCAAATTTGACTAATCATTTAAATTTCACTTACATTGCAATTTGACCAACTTAGTGCATATTGTAAAAAACAACTATGTACAATTTTACTTTTGCTTTTGTTGCTTCTATCTAAAACTAGTGTCTACATACAACATATCTATTATCAAGATGATGTAACAGATGTAACTTCCATGTAACCTTCTATGAGGTGTAATAACCTCAAATAATGTAATAATTTATCTAACAAAGAAAACTTCTACCTCTATAGTCATCATTGTCCTATATGTTGATGATCTCATCATTACAAGAAACTCCAAGGAGACCATCATTGAGGTAAAAAAATGTTACAATAGAACTTTGAGATGATAGATTTAGAGCTCTTACACTAGTTCTTGAGTACTGAGGAGTGGAATACTAAGGATATGATGTCAGTGTCTCACTAGTGATATGTCAAACAATTACTTTTTCAGTTTGGTGTGGAAGATTGAAAACCTATAAAGACACCATGTGTCAAGGGCAATCAACTAAGTATTAACACAATCACAACTCTAGTTCATGCAACTCATTATTGCCAATTAGTAGGGAGTCTTATCTATTTGACCCACACTAGTCTTGATAGTTTCTTGTAGTTGGAATGATCTCTCACTTTATGCAAGAACCGCAAGAGGCTCATTGGGAAGTTGTAAAGTGCATCTTGTGTTACCTAAAGGGTACTTCCAAACTTGGGTTGGAATATTCTAGAACAAAGAAGATACATTGATTGGACAGATGACCCAAATGATTGAAATTCTACGTTATGTATTCAATCTCAAAAGTGGATCCATTTCTTGGGATTCTAAGAAACAACAAACGATTGCATGTTTCTCAACAAAGGCAAATACCAAATCCTTTGGGCAAGAAAAACAATTCATTTAGAGGGATTAATTGAGTTTTTGGAGATTACATCAAATGTGTCAATCATTTGGGTCAACAACTAGAGTACAATCAAGTTGTCTAATATTCCAATATTTCATGTCAAAATGGAACACATTGAAGTCCAACATAACTTTTGTAGAAAGCTAGTAGAAAAAAGGAAGCTTCATGTGCAATATATCCTACACAAGTGGAAAATATATTCACCAAGGCCTTAATTGTAGAACAATTTAAAAACCTAGATGAATGTCTAGGTCTCAAGTTGTCCTTAAGAGGGGATGTACTGGGAAGTCCAACTCCTAATGATCTCTATAAAACAACCACCTTGCATTAAGGGTGGATGTTGGAAACCACTTGGAATGTGTAATGCATCGATGGTTAATGCCATGGTTAATAACACAAAATTTAACCATGTAGTCAATTAACCATGGTTATTAAAAGCATGTATACATATATTTAAACACCCACAAGGGGCATGTAAAGATAGATTACAAAGTGAGAAATATTGGTGAATCACTCTACCATTTATAATTCTTGTGTGTTGATCCTATTTTTTTCTTGGGTTTAGTTACTTTCATAGGAAAAACATTTGTAGCATGTTAAGCAGGTGCTCAAACTGTTAGAGCATGAGTAACTATTCATAAAGAGGTCTAAATGCTCTTTAGTATTTCTAAGGTGGAATATATACGTAACACTTTATCTAGTAAAGGTGTAAATTTTTACACTAAGAAGATTCAAGAAATGCAAAACTACCTTATCCCTAAATTAAGAGTCTTTGTGGGTTCTTAGGCTTCATAGGTTATTACAAGAAGTCTTTTAAAAGATATGGAAATTTTTCTACTCCTTTGGTGACTCTTACAAAGAAGATTTTGTATAGATAGAAAAGGCTATAAAGTACTTTAACATATTAAAAGAGGCTAGGCACTCCACTCTAGTTTTGGTTACTCCAAATTTTAGAAAACATTTTGTCATGTGGAATGCTAAGCTTTTGGGATAATTATAGTTGTTTTACTTATGCAATAGGTTCATTCCTTGGCTTATAAAAGCAAACATCTTTCTGGAAATAATATGGGTAAATCTACTTGTGTGAAAGAGATGTTGGTCATCCTACATGTAGTCAACAAATATAAGCCTTATTTATTGGGTAGGCATTTCGTTATTAAAACTAATAATTATAGTCACAAACAACTTTTGGATCAACATATATCTTGTCTTAAGAAAAACAAACGGTTGAACAAACACTTGGGGTATGATTTTGAGAGTGAACATAAAAGAAGGGAAGGAAAATGTTATTACAAATGCTCTTTCTCACATATGTGAAGATTCAATAGCTATTCATGCTATATCTAACCCTCTTACACTTTGGATCTCTTATATTCACAAAGAATGACATTTTGATGCTAAGACTTATCACATTATTCATTGTCTTGAAACAAGTACATCATATGATTAATTGTTTACCTAAGTCCAACAGGATTCTATGAAGGAAGGATGAAAGTTTCTTGATCAAATCCTTGAAGGTCAAGGAAAAAAATTAGGATTTATATTTTTCTCGTTTAGTTGTTCACTCTAGGTTTCTCAAAACTTATCAACAGATGAAGCAATCCTTTTCTTGGAATATAATGAAAGCTTATGCAAAACAATTTGTTGTAAAATGCAAAGTGTGCACCAACACAATAAGTGTGGAACAAACAAGGCTCCAGGTTTCTTGTAGCCACTCCTAATTTCCAAATGCTAGTGGGAGCATATATCTATGGATTTCATTGGAGGATTTCTAAATCTAAAGGTGAAACAATGATATTTGTGGTGGTAGATCACTCATTCAAGCATGCCAAAGTCCATTATATGTGATCATAATCCCATCTTCACAAGCAATTTTTGAAAGGAGTTGTTCACACTCAGTGGTACCCACCTTTACATAATCTCTTCCTATCATTCTTAAACAAATGGGCAAATAGAAATTATGAATAAATGTTTGGGTGCATATATAAGATGCTTTGTTTGAGACAAGCAATGTCAATGGGTTTGTCATCTTTTCACTATGATTTCCTCATATGATGCATTGTATGGCCAAAGGCACACTTCTTTGATAGATTACCCTCCTAGTCCTTCATGTGTTGCTTCGGTTGATACTTTCCTCCAACAAAGAGAAAATATTCTTAGGGTCCTTAAGGACAATCTTTGTTAGGCTCAAAATCATATAAAGCAAAAATGATATGTGCATTGCTTCTAACAACATTTTGAGGTTGGATATGTCGTTCTCTTAAGGCTTCATCCATATAAGCAACTTTCTCCTAAGACCAAGACCAACCAAAAGCTAGCATCAAAAATTTATGGCCCATAAATATGGTAAAGTTGTATACTAGTTAAAGCTCCCTCATACATACAAAATCACCTTGTTTTTTTGTCTTAAACAAATATTAAAGGCACAATCCTAGATAAAGCTTTCATAACTAGATGAAGAAGGTTGCATTGAATTAGAGCCTAAACTGATATTGTAGTATCAAGTGTGTAATTTGAGGAAGCAACAATTGTAGGAGCTCCTCAGTAAATCGTAAGATCTAGTAGAAGATGTGATTTAGGAACCAAAAAAAATTCTCCAAAAAATTTTAGCTTTGAGGACAATGCTTTGTAAAGGGAGAGATCATATAGCAATGTCGATATAGCCACATTAAGTATGCTTATTTTTTTTAGCTCAGACCCTTATGTCATGATGAGTTGATAATTTATCATTAGGGCAAGGCTTGTTACATTATATATAGCAAGAGATATTTGGTAGTTTAATCATCATTGCAATAATTTTTCTCCTCTTGCCTTTGATGTGCATATGAGACTTCAGCCTCTTTGAGTAGCTAGGACTTGTTTTAATGATTTGGATCTAAGATTTGTTGAAATCATATTGGATTTATTGTTGTGGATTCTTCTATTGCAAAATCATGGTAATTATTGGGGAAAATGCTATTTTTATAATAAGTATCATTACAATTGCTTTTAAATCATTTTGCCCTATTAAAGATTGTTTTACATTTTCATTGGTTGTTTTGTTTCAGCCCTTCAATTTTTTGTAAATTGATGCAAAAGGAAGTCAAGTATATGTGGGAATGAATTATGAAAATGGAACAAGTTTTAGGTTTACTTCTTTATTTAAAATCTTATTTTCAATTTGTTGTTTAATTGCTTTTGTAGAATTTTCTCGTTTAGGTGTAAAATCATTAAAATTCAAAAAAAATTGATAAATTCATCGAATCTGGTAACATTGTTCATAGTCATAAGATCCTCTTGACTTTTCAAGATTCTAGATCACATCGTTTTCTACATTATGTAAACATAACTACGTCTTCAGCAAGACAAGCACCAACTTTAAGAAAAGTGTAATTTTAACATTGTTATTGAAGGCAATGCCTCAACAATGTTATTTCTTTATTATGATATATCATGTTCAAAACATGATGTATGGTATATGATTTGTTGCAAGTCAACAGAGCATCAATGTTTTTGGTTTGGGTGCTACATAAGCAATGCTAAGTGGCACTATCTACCTATCATAATTTGCATATCATCTTTGATTTTATTGGCATTTTCTCCAATCTTTTTTAATCATAAGACCACCATTCTTGGCTTTATACAAAGCCTTTGATTTTGCTTTAAAATTTGTCAATTCAGTTTAGAAGAAAGTTGATATGTAAACCTTGACAATCTATATTATGTTCCCATAAAGATGTCGAATGAAATATATGAACTTTAAAAGTTGTCATAATTGATAATTTATTTAAATTAGAAGAATATATTCTTTAGATTAAAAAAGTAAATAATTACAAAATTCCATGAAGTATGGTATTTCGAAAAAGTCCATTGTCCCAATTACCTAAAGGCTATGACCAATATTTGATGTTTCACCATAGTTATAGGTAAAAAGGTAAATGTAAAGTAGTTTTTAACATCCATGAGACCATAGGCCATACAAGACAACCCTCATAGAAGATATTTTTTACCCAATATATGTTTATCCAACCAAATTCCGATTATAGAAGTATGATGCACATCTCCACCCCCATTGGATTCAAACCTTAAACCTCCTATCCAGAGTTCCAATTCCAAAGTCTTACCATTAGGCACACTCAAGTTGCCTTAGAGAATTTATTCTAACAACTTCACCATCCATTTTATAGAATTTATTCTAGCAACTTCACAATCCATTTTTTATACTAGTTGGAACTAAGACCAAAAGGAACACATCTTATCTTGAGTGTTCTTTGTGAGTATCTACACTTAAGCTATTATGAGTGACAAAGTCACTTATTTTCCAGATTTATTAATGGATATACTTGAGTTGTTTCCATGCATTTTTGTTCTGCCATTAGGTATTTTGTTGCCAAATTTGCTCAAGCCATAAGATCAAGACTTAGCTCCATGTTCCAGATATTATGAATGTATTCCCCGCTGCACTAAAGTTAGTCTACCTACCAAGTCACTCTTTTGCTCATGCTTCAAACAGAGGATTTGGCTTCTTATTGGTAACCCAATGACATTCTATCATGTAATGTTACCTTATTTCCAACTCTCAGCTCAAAAAATTTGAATTTGCATGGTTTTTATCTGTTACTTTAGGCTACTTAATTGGAAATGATTTAAAGAAACTTCAACTACTTTATTGATTTTTGTGTATATTATCATTTTGATATTCATGGCTTTATGTCACACACATCCATCACTCCTTTTTTACTTTGTTCTTATCAACATGTAAAGCCAATGAGTTGATGACCTTGGAAAAATACCAGAACATGACAATTTAACAAACATGGACAACAACACCAATGTGTTTGATTTCCAAGTCATATTCTTCACAAAATATTATGGCTTATAGTTCATGGAATTTATCAAGAGTTCATTGATTCCTAGTACTACAGAATTTAGAAATACATGATAATGTAAATCATCCCATGAACAAGGAGGTCTCTCACTTTGCATATTATCATGTTTAAAAATAATTTACTTTGTATATGGAAGAGACACATTCATATAAAGCCTTTTAATTCAAATAATCAACAAAGGTTAAAAAAAGATTGGAAGTCAGTCCCAAGAAATTCTAGTTATTTGCCACATCTTCGTACTTCGATCTTTTGGTTCATTGATCACTGTTATCCACAATTTGCTCCTTTCAATTCGTTATTCTACATACTCATGACCATCTTGCATCCCTTTATTCCCAACCAAGCATAATGGTTCATTCCTGTTGGTCACGAATCTACCACAGGAAAGGATTTTCTATGTCTATGCACCCTAGACCCGGCCAACATTGAAAGGCTGGGAGAAAGAAATGTCTCCCAGACCAATCTCCAGAGAGGGCTGGTTCCCTTACTATTTCTAAGCTTGATTAAGACTAAAGTTACTGGAAAGGAATTATAAATGTGCAGAAAGAAACGGGAAATACACGAAAGAGATGGGAAATATGGCCACAGGCCGAACTTATATGATCAGGGAAAGAAACTCAGCAAGAATCTAACTTCAAGCGCATAAACAACATATAATAATAGAATACAACATAATTCACTTACGACCTTGCGTAGACAACCTTCAGGATTGCATTCCAGAACTCACTTTCTTATTTGCGATATTCAAACTCAGATGCAGAATTGAAATCTAACAATAGATATTAGAAAGACGAGCATAACTGAGAAATACATGAAATAGAAGGAAATCACACAGAAAGACGCTTGCAAAATCAGAGGCCAAATCTCTTTCATTCATGCAAAGAACTTGAAAGCTTTCATGCAACCTGTCTCTCAAACTCCCGATCCCTTTTTCTGAGATCTACATTGATTTATATAGAAGTCTTGCTTCTTTACAACATTTAAAACTTGCAACGAACTTCCTCGAGATCTACAACATGTGCAACGAAAACAAGGAAATCATCCCCTTAAACCAGCCTCGGAGAAACCAAAAATTCAATGAAACAAGGAGTCGGTCGTCTTCATTAAATGGTCGTTCTTGAAACATGCTTGAACCGTTAGAAAAATCATGAACAACAGCTTTGGATAATGGAAATATTTAATTCTGGTGACTTGGACACGTTCTTCTACCTTGCCCGCATTGGAAAGCAACAAAACATTTAATTCTGGAGTGCTTTTAATCGTTGGAAATCGCAAAACTTCATCGGGCCGTTTGAACTGCTTTCTGGCGCGAAACTATAACAGGTCGCGAAAACGCGACATGTCACGAAATCGCGACGTATCTCTGCTCCATACACTTTGTCACTTTGGAACCGCGAAAATCAACCATGTCACGAAATCGCGACGTATTCGGCTCCTTTGTCTCCTTCGCTACCTTAGCTCGCGAAAACGCGACGCGTCACGAAATCGCGACGTTCCGTACCATTATGCTCTTTCTCCGCTCTGTTTCCATGAAAATGTGACAAGGCACGATTTCGCTACACCTTTCTCTCTTTTGGCTTTGTCTCACTTATATGTCACGAAAACAAGACAAGTCGCGCTTTCGCTACGTTCTCCCATCGGCATCTTTGTTTTATCTCTGGGTCATCAAGACAAGTCGCGAAATCGCTACACTATCTACCCGCTGCTCAATCTTCTCTTCTAAGTCGCGAAAATCCGACATGTCACGATTTCGCGACAATTTTCATCCATTCTGTACGGTCCTGCTTCTAACCCGCGAAAACACGACACTCTTGCCTCAAGTGGTTCTTTAATCTCCATCATGTCGCGAAATCGCGACAGGTTCTATCTCCTTGGACTTCACTGCTTTTGAACCGCGAAAATTTGTCATGTCGCGAAATCGTGACATTTCGCACAATTTCCTCTTTGCTTCCTCTTCGCGGAAACGCGACATGTCGCGAAATCGCTACAATTTTTTGCACTTGGTCCTTCCGCCCCAATATGTCGCGAAATCGCGACGTTTCCTTGTCTCATCTCCGAAAGTGTCGCGAAATCGCGACGACTTTCATGCCTTAAGCTTTTCTTTCCAAATCTGCCGCGACCACGCAACACGTCGCGATTTCGCGACGTCTTTCGCCTTTTGCGCCTTGCTCACTATTCCATCGCGATATCGCTACAAAGTTTATTGTCATCCCCTTTGCTTAGTTATGTCGCGATTTCGTGACCTTTTCTTACATTATGCTCCATGGCCATCGCAAGTCGCGAAAACGCGACATGTCGCGATTTCGCGACAATTTTGCTGCGCTGCCCTCGTTGACCACTTTGACCGCGAAAATCCAACACGTCGCGATATCGCGACGGTTTTACCCCCTTGCTTCGTTGACTCGTTGACCGCGATTTTGGAACACGTCGCGAAATCGCGACATTTTTTGACTTTGCTTCTCTCTCCTCAACAGACCCGCGATAACGCGACATGTCGCGATATCGCGACGGTTTTCAAACTGTGCTCTCCATGCTGCTTTTTGTCGCGATTTCGCGACAGTCTTCGGACTTAGCCTTTTTTGCATCAAAACCTGTAAAGGAGTGAGAACTTCAACATCTTATGCATGAATAATCAATAATCAACATAATGTGGCAAAAATGCCAACATTCTTGGCGGCTCGCGGGGTATACAGTTTTGCTGTATGCAAGAATCCCATACCTGAATCCATTGGGCAACAAAGTCAAGAAAAACTGAGAACAGAAAGTCGGTCGATGGGGTACATCTCGACGGATCGCCGCAACAACTCTTGCTGAATGACTGAAAACTCAAGGAAATCTGTATTTGGCTTAGCTGACCAGGTGCTATAAAATAATCTCCATGAAAGCACCAGAGGTTGCAAAAATGGAAATGAATGAAATAAGTGGAGTGAGGACTATGGAATGGAAATGATAAATGATGGAATAATGGAATGGAGGGAGTGATGCGGTAGATACAGTAACAGAGTGCTTCTGTGCTACCAACTGCTATGAAAGGGAAATGGAGGTGAATGGAATAATGGAATGGAAGTGAAAGGAGTGAAGTGGTGGAATGGAACCGATAAATGCTAAAACAACAATGAAATTAGAAGAAAAGGAAAAGAAGAAACGGGAATAGTAGGAAGGGAAAAAGAAACAACAGCAGTGGCTTGATTACTTGCAGAAGAAAAAGGAGTAGGAGAAGAAGGGAATAAAGAGGGGAAGGGAAGAAATAAAGAGGAAGCCACTAACTATTGGGAAGGAAGAAGAAAAAAGAAAGAAATACGTACCTGCGGGCTCGCATGCAAAAAGAGCCGAAGTTGACAGAGGAAAACAATACTTTTTTTTCTTTTTCTATTTCTTTTTTCTTTTTTTCTTTTTTTCTATGTACAAGGTGATACTGGACTCACAGTTCATGGAGTGTAGGCTTTCAGATGAAAGTCGTTCACCGAAATAGGAAGTGGGCTGCCATCCAAATCTTCCAGATGAAACGAATTTGCTGCACCAACACTGACAATGCGGAACGGGCCCTCCCACAGAGCATCAAACTTCTTGTGCTTCCTAGGCTTGGCTTTCTTTTCATTCCATTTCAGGACCAAATCACCCACCTTAAGCGGACGATCAGTGGAATTTTTATGGAACCACTTTGAAATAACCCGTGTATGCTTAGCAAACTCCTCATAGGCCAAATAACATTGCTCTTCCAACTCTAACAACCGAGCCAACCGCATATCCATGGAATCTACATCCGCTTCATCATCCTGAAATCCCCGCAACCGCCGCAATATCGGAAACTCTAGATGAACAGGCAACCTTGCCTCCTTTCCATATACCAGGGCATATGGTGAAGTCTTGATAGACTTCTTGATTGAAATCCTATCTCGCCCATAAAGCTTGATTCAACAGAAGGTGCCATGATCTCTTGTTATTCCCCAAAGATCTCTTTAAAATCTGCAACAAATTCTTGTTTGTGGACTCTGCCAAGCCATTTCCCTGAGGGTAATAGTTAGAGGATGTCTTCAAGAAAACACCATACTTATTTGCAAATTCAGCTAGCTCAGCTCCAATAAATGGAGTTCCGTTATCTGTAATAATAGCATCAGGAATGCCAAAACGTGTGATCAGCCCTTCAATGAAAGAAATCACCACCGCTTGATTTGCAACCCTGGTTGGAATAGCTTCAGACCATCTCGTAAAATAATCTGTAGCTGTCAAGATATATTTGTGTCCAGCTGAAGAATTCGGATCAATAATCCCAATAAAGTCCAATCCCCACTGCTGAAAAGGTGCTTCAACTTGAATTGGATGCAGGGGCAATGATGCATTTCTAACCCTTCCCGTATACCTCTGACATTTGTCACATGCTTGGGCAATCCTGAAAGCATCTCGTGAACAAGGTGGGCCAATAGTAACCAGCCCGAATAATTTTTAAAGCCATTGGTCTACCTGCATAGTGTCCTCCAGATATGCCAGAATGAAACTCCTCCAGGAGCCTTGCCTTCTCTGATTCCTTGACACACCTTAAAAGAACGCCATCAATGTTCTTAAAAAACAATCCTTCGGGCAGCAACACATACCTGAGAGCTTGCAGACGAAACCTTCTCCGTTGTGAGGCATTTAACCGTGAAGGGCATCTACCAGCTTGTGAAATAGTCAATGAGGTCATCTCGCCCAATCTTGTTCTTGAACTAGGAGATTCATCGGATTGTTATCTCTAGCAAGATCATCTCGCTTGATAATCAACTATCCCGGATGTCGTAGTCTTTGCTAAGTGCTGGCATAAGGCCTTACCCCGCACTAGCTTGGCCGGATGAATCTCAACATCAAATTCTTGAATTTTGGTGACCCAACCTGCGCGTTTATCACCCATCTCACCCTGAATGATGAAATTCCTTACATCGGGATGAATAACATAGATGACTGTCCTACTCTGAGATATGAAGTGCTTGAATTTTTTAAGAGACTTCATGACATCATACACCTATTTTTCAATGAAATTATACTTTGCCTCATGGGGTAAGATAACCCGACTAAGGAAAGCAATGGGCCTTTCATTCCCATCATCTCCTTTTTGTGTGAGTACTCGCGGCATAGCTTTCATCTTCCCCCACTGCATACAAAATGAAATCTTTTGAATAATCTGGATTAATTAATATAGGAGCCTCGCGCTATTCTATCCTTAATTTCCCGGAATGCCTCCTTCCTCTGAGTTGTCCACTTAAATTCTGCGTCCTTCAACAACTCAATCATGGGCTTGGCAACTTGGGCAATATCAAAAATGAACTTCCTGATAAAATTAATATGCCCAAAGAAAGACTGCAGCTCTTTCTTATTGGCAGGGAGCGATAGTTTCTCCAATGCTTCAACTCGAGATGGATCAATTGCCAAACCATCTTCCAAAATGACATGCCCCAAGAGTTTACCTTCCTTCACCGCAAAAACCGACTTCTTTGGATTAATGGAAATACCAAACTCTCTACATTTTCCAAAGATTTGCCTCATATGAGAACAGTGATCTTCCCATCTATGTGAAAAGACAATCATATCATCAAGATAAATAACAATAATCTTGTTCAAAAGCTCCTCAAATGCAATGTCCATGGCTCTCTGGAATGTGGCCCCAACATTTGATAATCCGAAAGGCATTCGCTGATAAGCAAAAGTGCCCCACTTAGTTGTGAATGTTGTCTTGTACTGGTCCTCATCCCTAACCCAAATCTGGTTATATCCAGAGAATCCGTCCAACAGTGAAAAACGCTGAGCCCCAACAACAACATGCAATATCTGATCAATGCGAGGCAAGGGATAGTGATCTTTCAGAGATGCACGGTTCAGATTTCAAAAATCTACACACAGTCGTATGTCTCCATTTTTCTTTCGAACCGAAACCAGATTAGCAACCCAAGTCGAGTGCTTAACCGGGTATATAATCTTGGCCTGCAAGCATTTTCACAAGTTCGGCCCTCATGAGAGTCTCAATATTTGGATTCACTGGTCGCTGCTTTTTCCTGAAGGGTCTGACTCCTTCTTCCAACTCAATAGTATGCTGAACAATCTGTTTATCATATCCCCTCAGATCCTCATAACTCCAGGCCACAATATCAGAAAATTCTTGACACAGTTGCCTGATTTCTTGCAGTTCATCAGGAGTAGAATCAGTCCCAATCTTAATGACCTTATTGGGTTCCAATTGCAACTCCATGTACTCTTTCTTATCAATCTCAATCCGATGTTTCTTGGACCGATCATGCTGATCAAACAAACTTTCTAGAGTGATAAGACCTTTCGAAATATGATTATTCCGCAACTGAATCAGACCATCAGTTTCTTCGTGCTCCAAGGTTCTTCCTTTGATGGTGGCGACCTTCTTGAATCAAAAAGTTAACAATTTGCTCATCACTCTCGAAGACTTGCCGTAAAGTATCTTTGTCCTGGGACACTAGGCCTATACACCATCCTTACTCGTCTTTGGCTTCTTGACTACCTGCTCAATGGGAGAAAAATTTGCTCCAAGAGATGCTAGGAGATCTGCATGCTTATTCAGCTCTCGAGAAATGGCCTGAATATTCAGAGTTGTGAAAGACTCAAACAGGTCCCAAACTTGGTTGCGGTATGCTTTGAGATAATGCTGCTTGGAAATACACTTGTTTGTTACTTGGTTTACAATCAACTCAAAATCACCAAAATCGCAATTTTCCCAACTTTCTTCCTTTTCTCCTTTTCCAAGCCTAGGCATAATGCTTCGTACTCGACAGCATTGTTAGTACAATTCCAAGTAAGACGGTATGAATATGTTCTTTGCAAACCAGAGGGAGAAATCAAAACAATACCTGCTCCTGCACCATTTTTGCATCTTGCCCCATCAAAGTATAACTTCCATAGTTGATCCGTGACAGAGCTCTGATCATCTTGGTTAGGAAATACCTGCATTGTGCCATCCTCGGGCTTTGTGATAGAATAACAACCGATTTCGGTTTCCAACATAGCATTGAAATCAAGCATGGAAAACCCGTCTTCCAACTGAAGCTCATCTAAAACCTCATTCATCAAATCAAAACCCTCTAACTCTTCGGTTAGCATGTTAACAGACCGCATGGTCTTTCCCCGCTTCATCCAACCTTTCAATATGAAAAGAGGAAGGTTTTTCATTCTGAATCCGGAGTCTTTTACCTTTGAAAGGGATTTCCAAGTGGGAATAATCCAATGCAAGGTAACCTCCCAACTTTGCAAGTAAACTCTCTGGATAAGCACATACTGAAATACGGTTCTAGATCCACCACAACTATCTCCTGAATGATCGTAATCCGAGGCATAGTGTGTAAAACAATCGGGACATCCTTGATTACACCCACCATTTTCACAGGAGTACCATCTAACTGCAAGACTCCAGGGCTACTTCGTGTATATTCCATACCCATAACTTCACAAACTGCCTTTGGCATGACAGTTGTAGCGGCTCCAGAGTCGATCATGCAGTTATGCACGATCCAACCCTCTATTTGCAATGATAGATAAAATAGGGGTGGTCTATTTTTACCAGTGATAGAAGTGGTTAAAGCTTGAGCATAAATTGTCTGGGTAGAACCCTTTTCACTATCCTTCACAGATTTCAAAGATTCTTGCAATAAATCTACCTGCCCAGGCAATTGCAATGCATCGTAAAGACTAACCTTAGTTGGGGTCTTCTTCAGTTCTTCGACAATGTTGTATGCAACCGCAGCAGATTCCTTCTTTTCAATGGGGTGATCATATCTGCTCTGATACTGCTGAGTGGCTTCTACTCTCAGCCTCTTTGTCAATGAAGGGTACTTCAACTTTTCTCTAGCTTGCTCCTCTGCTTCTGATCTTGCCTGTGCAGTTGCGGCCTTTTCTTGTGTTCTGTGTGGAACAGGATCTTTCGGTAAAATAGGCGCATCTAGCTTTGATGCTTGCACAGGAGTTTTCACTATTTTTTTCAAATCAGCTGGCACTTTTAATGGCTCTAACTCAGCAGGATCTACTGTAACAGGCTTCTTTCCAGTCCTTGTGAGAACCGAAACTTGCTCTTCCAATGGAACCATTAAGCTATGGCCTGCCTCAGAGATCATATTGACTTGCCCTCCCGAAGAACTAGCAGCCAATGTCTACACATAATTCAAATGAACCATGCAAGTGTCTTCTCCATGGGGATCATTGCATGTCGAACACCAATATGTTCTTTCAGCAAGGACTGCATCTTCATTTGCCAAAACAATCAAGTTCTTCTCGGGTGCTTTGCTTGTTGAAGCAGCTTGTTCTCTAGTAATCGACGGAGGTTGAAATCTCCTAGGCTAGAAATCTCGCTCAGCTTGCTTCCTTTCAATAAGCGTGATCTTATTACCCATTGCTCTTATTGCCGAATTGGCAGATTTTACCTCTTGCAAGAGTGTTGTATAAGGATCAAGATTTACAGGTGCAGGAGGTGCCGGTAATGCTGGGAATGAAGTGGAAGCAGGGAATGGCAGAATGCTGGGTGCAGGCAACTAGGGATTTGTTGAAGTAGAGAGCTGAGGAACTGGGATAGGTGCAATTTGAGGTGCACTGGAATTCCATGATGGAACAGGGTACATAGAAGACATAGATTGCGAAAAAGAACTAGGATATAAATGTTGTGGAATATCAGGTAAAATGGGCATTGCTACCTTTGGGGGAAGCTTGTCGATTGCAATCAAGTCTGCCTCCGCCTTTTGTGCTTGCTCGAACAGTTCCAGGAAGGTCATCACATTGGACTGCCTGATCGCCAAGCCAATGTCTGTATTGAACGCTCGAAGGTAGTAAAACGTAGCTTGCTCAGGGGTAGGGCGAAGTCCTTCAGGCACTCGCTGCCAACTTTTGGTGAAACGAACATTGAAATCTGCTATTGCCTCCTACGGGTGCCTCTGGATTGCATTAAACTGGTGCAACAATGAAAATGGGTCAGCCTGTTCATGAAAATTCTTCACTAACAATTCTCCTAGCTGATCCCAGGATGCAATAGTGCCTGGTTGCAGAGATCGATACCAATACAACAATTTTCCTCTCAAGGATAACACTAATAACTTCACCATCACATCTTCGTCTGTTATATCGTGAATGGCTGCCAGAGAAGCTACATCATGAATATGTTCGTATGCAGTCTTTCCCGTACCATCATAGGTTGGCAAGGCTTTCAAAGCAGCCTGGGGAACTGGATTTTGAGCCTACAAATTCAAGGCTCCTGAGCTGTTCCATGCTGAAAACTGTCGGGTGGAGGATACTCGGCCATTGGGACTAGTGTATGTAATTGAGAAAATGGAAAACTAGTAACAATACCAGGGATTTGTGTGGATATGGCGAGATGATGCAAGCGATGGGGAAACCAACCTAGAGTGTTCACCTCTTTTTGTGCTGTCAAGTTCAAAAAACTCAACAAGATCTTCAACTTTTTTGGACTTTGATCTCGTGATCATGAAGTACAGCTTTCACTGCATCCACGTTCAAAGATTTTTGGGTACTGCAGAGTCACCAAATGTTCTAACTTTACGGCATGAAGGCGAACATTAAACCTTCAATACTATGGGATCTTTCCAAGACAGAAACAATCGTCCCACCGGGCGTGCCAAAACTCGTTGGTCACGAATCGCCACAGGAAAGGATTTTCTATGTCTATGCACCCTAGACCCGGCCAACATTGAAAGGCTAGGAGAAAGAAATGTCTCCCAGACCAATCTCCAGAGAGGGCTGGTTCCCTTACTATTTCTAAGCTTGATTAAGACTAAAGTTACTGGAAAGGAATTATAAATGTGCAGGAAAAAACGGGAAATACACGAAAGAGACGGGAAATATGGCCATAGGCCGAACTTATATGATCAGGGAAAGAAACTCAGCAAGAATCTAACCTCAAGCGCATAAACAACATATAATAATAGAATACAACATAATCCACTTACGACCTTGCGTAGACAACCTTCAGGATTGCATTCCAGAACTCACTTTCTTATTTGCGATATTCAAACTCAGATGCAGAATTGAAATCTAACAGCAGATTAGAAAGACGAGCATAACTGAGAAATACATGAAATAGAAGGAAATCACACAGAAAGACGCTTGCAAAATCAGAGGCCAAATCTCTTTCATTCATGCAAAGAACTTGAAAGCTTTCATGCAACCTGTCTCTCAAACTCCCGATCCCTTTTTCTGAGATCTACATTGATTTATATAGAAGTCTTGCTTCTTTACAACATTTAAAACTTGCAACGAACTTCCTCGAGATCTACAACATGTGCAACGGAAACAAGGAAATCATCCCCTTAAACCAGCCTCGGAGAAACCAGAAATTCAATGAAACAAGGAGTCGGTCGTCTTCATTAAATGGTCGTTCTTGAAACATGCTTGAACCGTTAGAAAAATCATGAACAACAGCTTTGGATAATGGAAATATTTAATTCTGGTGACTTGGACACGTTCTTCTACCTTGCCCGCATTGGAAAGCAGCAAAACATTTAATTTTGGAGTGCTTTTAATCGTTGGAAATCGCAAAACTTCATCGGGCCGTTTGAACTGCTTTAGCGCAAAATCGTAATGAATGTCACGAAATCGCGACGTATCTCTCGCGTAAAATCGTAACCTTAGCTCGCGAACGCGACGCGTCACGAAATCGCGACGTTCCGTACCATTATGCTCTTTCTCCGCTCTGTTTCCGCAAAATGTGACAAGGCACGATTTCGCTACACCTTTCTCTCTTTTGGCTTTGTCTCACTTATATGTCGCGAAAACAAGACAAGTCGCGCTTTCGCTACGTTCTCCCATCGGCATCTTTGTTTTATCTCTGGGTCGCGAAAATCAGACAAGTCGCGAAATCGCTACACTATCTACCCGCTGCTCAATCTTCTCTTCTAAGTCGCGAAAATCCGACATGTCACGATTTCGCGACAATTTTCATCCATCCTGTACGGTCCTGCTTCTAACCCGCGAAAACGCGACACTCTTGCCTCAAGTGGTTCTTTAATCTCCATCATGTCACGAAATCGCGACAAGTTCTATCTCCTTGGACTTCATTGCTTTTGAACCGCAAAAATTCGTCATGTCGCGAAATCGCGACATTCCGCACAATCTGGCTACCTCTTTGCTTCCTCTTCGCAAAAACGCGACATGTCGCGAAATCGCTACAATTTTCTGCACTTGGTCCTTTCGCCCCAATATGTCGCGAAATCGCGACGTTTCTCTGTTGCTGGACTTCATCTCCGAAAGTGTCGCGAAATCGCGACGACTTTCATGCCTTAAGCTTTTCTTTCCAAATCTGCCGCGACCACGCAACACGTCGCGATTTCGCGACGTCTTTCGCCTTTTGCGTCTTGCTCACTATTCTGTCGCGATATCGCTACAAAGTTTATTGTCATCACCCTTTGCTTAGTTATGTCACGATTTCGCGACCATTTTCTAACATTATGCTCCCTGGCCATCGTAAGTCGCGAAAACGCGACATGTCACGATTTCGCGACAACTTTGCCGCTGCCCCCGTTGACCACTTTGACCACGAAAATCCAACACGTCGCGATATCGCGACAACCTTGCTGCTTTGATTGCGTTGACCGCGATTTTGGAACACGTCGCGAAATCGCGACATTTTCTGACTTTGCTTCTCTCTCCTCAACAGACCCGCGATAACGCGACATGTCGCGATATCGCGACGGTTTTCAAACTGTGGCTCTCCATGCTGCTTTTTGTCGCGATTTCGCGACAGTCTTCGGACTTAGCCTTTTTTTGCATCAAAACCTGTAAAGGAGTGAGAACTTCAACATCTTATGCATGAATAATCAATAATCAACATAATGTGGCAAAAATGCCAACAATTCCATAAATGCAAAATACCACATATAGCCCATCAAAGTACTAATGAAATCATTCTTCTAAAGTTTAAAAGCTAAGCATTTATCTCCCTAATTTTATATGCTCCACTTTTGTGCTGCAATCGGTTGAGATTTCAGATAATTCTAGATAATTTGAGCTGGAAATTTCACCACCATTTGACTAGTGTGGCAACTTGATGGATGAATTTTTTGCATGATGTGGCAGCCATTTTCCACAGTTGGGAGGTTTGTTTTCTTTTCCATGCAGTTGGGAAGCCTTTCTCATAGTAGACCAAACATTTCTCATTGTTAGAATGTTGTTTATGTTAGCAAATGGGCCCAAAGATATCACAGGTCCAATTTCCCATAATCGTAAAAACACTTGCAAATAATCTCTCACAATCACAACATCAATATTGCACAAAATAACACTTTATTGATAATAAAAATCTCTTAATACAAACTTCATTCGATTACATAGCATGGAGCTTTATCTCCAATATATAACTTTACATAAAAACTCTTCAATACTCCTGACTATTGCTCTCCTCAAACTCATAGAGATGCAACCTCTCACATGACTTACATTATGACGAAGTCTCTCATGATTATATAACCTCCTACTTCAAATCTTGAGACATCTCGCATGACTCTTCGCTTCCACACTCGACACCTATCACTTATGACTTCACTTGCACACTTAACACCTTTCACTCACACTTGCACACTTGACACCTTTCACTCATTAATTACATGACATATAAACACTCTTCATAACTTGACACCAACTATTGACACAAATATTAAACACACTCTTAATCTAAATATTTACAATGGTACTCAATGGTACCAAATAATGTAATGCTTGCTAACATTTTAGGTGTTTTTCACATTGTGAAAGCTTGTTTCTTATAGTGCAACAACCATATTTCATAATTGGAAGGCATATCTCACACTTTTTCAACGGCTTGGGAGCACTTTTCACTCACACTCGCACACTTGACACCTTTCACTCATTAATTACATGACACATAAACACTCTTTCAATGGCTTGGGAGCACCTTTCACTCACACTTGCACACTTGACACCTTTCACTCATTAATTACATGACACATAAACACTCTTCATAACTTGACACCAACTACTGACACAAATATTAAACACACTCTTAATCTAAATATTTACAATGGAACTCAATGGTACCAAATAATGTAATGTCTGCTAACATTTTAGGTGTTTTTCACATTTTCAAAGCTTGTTTCTTACAGCGCAACAACCATTTTTCATAATTGGAAGGCATATCTTACAGCTTTTCAACGGCTTGGGAGCATCTTTGTGTTCGTAGATTTTCCTTTTTGGGGGGATTTTAAACCATAATGGCTCCACCAATATAATAATTAAGGGAGCAGGATTTTTTTTTCCAAGTCTGAAAACTACGCGGCTACAGAAATTCAGATGCAATATTTGATGTGAAAAGTAGTCATGTGATTAGTCCCCAGTCAAAATACATTTGTTGGATTTGAAAGAGTATAGTTGGAAATTTGCAAAGAAACACTGAAAAATTACTTCTAGATGCCAGAGAAACTTCACAAAGAACCACTTTTTCCCTGTTGAAGAGGATCCTGATATTTGCTTCAGAACTCATAAATGTCTTTTGCTTACAAATCCTGCATTGTCTGTGATGGAAATGAAGGTATATGCACCTTTCCTCCACCTAGGTCTTCTGTACAACCATACTCCTAAAAGATGAAGTTTTCCTTTCATTGCAGCAAATAAATTAGACAGTGTTATTGCCCATGAGATGAAGTTTTCCTTTCATTGCAGCAAATAAATTAGACAGTGATATTGCCCATGTTCTATGGTGCTTGTGGAATCCCTTCCAATGTAATACACTCCCCTTATCTAGTTGATGTGTAAAATGCTATAAATGAGAGACCTGAGTGGTACAAGCCCATTAGATTTGTCAAACTCTACATCTCCCTTTTTATCCAGGTGGTAGCTTCAATGGTAGTTTCAGACTAAGGTCCAGAGGACCCAAAATAGGGCCAAAATATTAAAATGCAAATTTGAAGCCCTTTAAAGTGGAATTTCGGGGATTAGAAACAAGGGCAGCTGAAATCTATAAATCCACCAAGCTGTAGAGCTCATTCTGTAATTTCTAAAACTGTATAATAATAGCGAATCAGAGCTATGAACGAAAAGTTATAACCTCTGAAATTTAACCTATTGAAATTACCAACTACAAGCAAATTCTACATCAGCAATAAGACAAGTAGTTGAAGTATGATGCCAATCTTAAGTGATTGTTGAAAGATAAATCATTTCATCTCCCTGTAACATCTTTTCATTTCTAATTATACATTTTTAGGTGATGAAAGACAACCTGACAGAACTTTCATCTCTTTCCAGAGAGTAGTTGTATAATGTTCATGTATAATAAAATTTCTGATTTCAATCTTATTTGATTTTAATCTGGTATTCCTTTGTTGCTCTTTCAAAATACAAATGCTTACAAATCATTTGAACCAATCCTAAGTTAAGGGAGCAAAGGGATGTGATATTATTATGGATGGACAGAAGAAAGCTAAGAGCAAAACTTTTATTAGCATCCTTCCTTCTCCTCCTCCTAGAAAGTATTTATTGTGGTCTATTGGTAGCTGTCATAGGGAGAAAACTGACACATACCTGTCAAGATTTTGTATGAATCAATGAAGCATGTTGATCACTCTAATGTTTTGCAGATTATTACAGATACCACTCTCATATGTAAAACTACAGGTTTGCTTGTCCATAGAACTATAAACATAATTCTGGAAGTCCTCATTATATATACACAACGAATTAGATTTTGAGTGGTTTGCTACTTTTTACACAAGTCAAAGATTCTGATGCTTATATGTAACTACCATTAAGGACACACCATCTATCAACTATATGCAATGTTCAACCTCCTAAAACCAATCAATACACGTTTTTCTAGATTAAATATTTTGCTTCAGAGGTTAGCTGAGTTGTCTGTTGGAGAAAGCATCATGGTTATTAGTGAAATCTCAGGTAACCGAAGAATGTCATATGGTGATTCTCTTGGAGATTGAAGATAATTTTCAATGATGCATTTTGATTTAGGTTCAAATTTCTTGTTATTTAAGTTCAAATTTCTTGATTAAGTTGTCAAGCTCATGGTTTATAACTTTATATCATCAACATTGAAAACACAGATTCTCCTTGTCTAAAAGAAATTTAGAGAACTACTGATTCCATGTTCAAGTGAAATACAATAATTGCACAGAAGAGATGTCAAACATACGGAAATGATGCATGCAAAGATCCAACGTAGGTGGAATCACCACTATGCCTCTTCACATCGTTGCTTATGCAGCACATTCAAAGTGGGGTATTATTTCAAGGGCACTATTCAATGATGCAGCAGTAGCATATGGCTTTAGGCAGTCTACAAGGAAGATACGGGTGTGGAGAGAAATCATTGGCCATTTCCACAGAGCAGTGGCCATTTCCACAGAGCAGTGCCTTTTCTTCTAGAGAATGTGAATGTGTCCTAGAAAGCAAAAGCTGAGATTAAAATAAACTTAAAGGATCCAACACACAATTATTGATGGGCAACACTTCATGCCACATTCAAGAGATCTGCAGAATCTATGCATCTGCATTCTCAGATGGCTAAGTTCATTCATAAGAAAAAATAGAGCATATATTATACCAAACACAGCATGAAGAGAAACCATTTTACATAAGGGAGAGCACAAAACACAGTTTTCACCCATAGTATTCATGTAAGGTTCCTATATATAACAAGGGGTTTTCTAGGAGGTGGATGTGAATCATAAAGATACTTCTCAAAGGAGTCTACAATATATATGGAGTCTCTGAGTTGACTGTTCACAACAATTTATCACTTTATGATAATGCAGAGCTTGAAAGTGACAATCTCAAATAAAATCATGATTCATGTGTCAAAGGTCTTGTTTTTGACTACTAAAATTTTCATCATTGAATATTTCTTATCACTGAAGCAATTACTTAGAATTTTGAATTTTCGGTTGTTGTTTGTATCTGTAACATGGATAAGTGCCCTCCTCCCCATTGTATAGCTGAACCATTCATAGGGAGTTGAGGGGACTTTCTCTCTCCCTTTGATTGAGTACAATAATGCCCTCCCCTCTCACTCTTGTCATTGCTCAATTCCTCTCCCTAATCCAATCTATCAAGTCCTCCCCCAGACTGATTTATAAACATAAACAAGCACACTGGCATGGCAGAGTTTTGGGGTCTACACAACTACTCTATATCCAGACCTTACACATCTGTGTCATAGAGCCCATGCACCCCTTAATGAATTCATCACGTGGTGACAATGACTTCTATCTTGAAAAACATTTCATTTTTGTTCAAAATCCTTAAATTAAATGCAGTCAATATTTAAAAACAGTTCAAAGCTACTCTTGCAAAGCTAACATAAGAATCAACACGTATACAACATAAAAAAGCATCATAAAATTGAAACCAACATTTTGATGAGAACAAAGACAGAAATTGATGAAAATGTGTTATAAATGCTTACATAAATTGCAAAGTTTAAAGCTGAGATTGGACATATCAAATCAACAGGTTTGCTATGGTACCTAGGGATAGATTTAAGGGGATATATGATATTATTATATTACATATGGGTATAATGGATAGTTGACATTGGCCACACATAACCCAAGGTTGATTATATTATAATATTATATTGTAATAATGAGTTGGATAAGGGTTTGGGAGTCAGCTCTCCAAAGTAGCATTAAAAGATGGTGTATAAAAAAGGGATATTGTCATTGTAAAAATTATCGTTCATATCAAGTATTCTCTTGTGAACGTCTTTCCCTGTGGAGGGGCCTCTCAACTTGGGAGATCATGCGGAATTACTCATTCCTTAAAAAGTATTATTGGTGTTGCCCTACCATAAGGGTATTATGTCTCATTGTGTGGATTATGTTGTGATATATTATTTGTGGATGAATGTTTTGACGTCTCTGCATATTGTGGATGATTTATGTTAATGAGAACAAAGTTTCATAACAAGTGGTATGAGAGCAATGATTCTTGCAAAGCAGAAATTGTATTTTGTGGATTGTAGAATTTGGACAATTTATTTTCTAAAAAACCTTTTATCTTTCGAGAGCCATAGCTTTGCACAAAGTTGTCTAATTCAAACAATTCTTCTGTTATTTTGTTCAAAATTTGAAGATCTTCAAAACGAGTGGTCATATTAAGGAATGCAAGCAGTATTGAGGGAGTTACGACCCTGTGAAGTCAGTCATTTAGAACAGGGGCAGTGATGTTTTTTCAAATTCTGTTTTTTTCCAGAAAACGAAATTTGAGATATCTTTCAGTCAGGGTAAGCAAATCATCTGTTGTTATTGCATGTGAAGGAGATTTTTTTTCGGATCTAATTGTTTATATGGAATTTTAGCTTAAAATTAGTAGGGAGATATATTTTCATAAAACCCTGCTTTTCATTGTCATTTTTTGGGTGGAGTTCATGGAGTTGCCTAATTTTTTTGGAAAAGATGACATTGATGCTAGAGAATGGTGGAAAAGGCTAAAATCTTTGCATTCTTTTAACTATCGATGTAAATTACATCTTTGTAATTATTTTGGAGGGGAAGCTTTGTCTTGGTATCGTAGTTTTATAATGCCCAACATTTTATTCTCTTGGGAAGAAATAGTGTTAACATTCTTGAGTACATGGGAACTGAAAAGCAAGGTTGAAGGATACTATCACAGGTCTTAAAGAAGAAATCAAAGGGCTCAAGGAAGAGAAAGAAGGAAAAAATAATAGTGTATAGGCTCAAGGAACAACTCCTTTGGTGTCAAATAAGCTAAAGAGTAGTCAAATGGATTTGTTTGAACCTAAAAAAATTATTTTGCAAGTCCATAGTTGTATTCAGAAGGAAGAGAGGTTATGATTTCCATCAACCTTAGCAGCAGGTATAATTTCATTAATATTGCTTTGGCTAAGAGGTTGCAAGTTCAAGCAACAAAAACTAAGGACATACAACTAGAGGGTGAAAATGTTCAGACTTTTGAAGATTTGAAGATCACCGTGGATAAATATGTTTTACATTCAGAAATTCATGCTATTGAGATGGATAATGTGGATATTGTTCTTGGTTATCCTTGGTTGGATTCTTTGGGTATTGTTAATATTAATGTGCAAAAGAAGTTCATGAAATCATGGTACAGGAAAAAGAAGATAACATTGCAAGATATTTCTCATCTTAAGAAGCAAAAAGCAATTATGACAAGGGAACAAGGTAAAGAACCAACAGAGGAATCAAAAGTTGAGTTTACAGCAAAGGCAGTAGCAGAGTCCAAGGAAGAAGCAGAAGCAATGTCCAAGGAAGCTCTGTTAGAAGAGAATAAGGATGCAGCATACAAAGGGCACATGAGCGAAGAGCATGAGGAAGAAATTAAAAAAAAGAAACAAAATGTTTAAGAATCAAAGGAAGCAGAACATCAGGTTAAAGTTGTAGCATATCAAAACCCACACCACCATGAGCAAAAACAATCATTGAGTCGTGGCATAGGGCATCATTATTATTATAGACCTACAAGGAGTCATAAAGGCATCAAATATGGCAGTTTTTGGCACAAAAGCATAGCAATTCTAGATTTCAAAGTGGTGCAACAGCATCATGGAGCCACAAGAGCAATCATTCTAAATATTAGAGTAGAGCAATAGAAATATGGAGCCAACGAAGCAGTTACGGATATTCAAGTGGCACAATGGCAGCTTGGCATCATCAAAGATCATCACCAATCAAGATTTCACTTGGATGGATGGATGATCAAGATTGGTATCAGTTGTCAACATTGTTTAGAAGATCATATTATTTAGTTTCTTCTCATATTTCAAGGATGAAACATTTGTGAGGGTGGAATGTTATGGTACCTAGGGATAGGTATATGGGATATGATATTATATTGTATATAGGTATTATGGATAGTTGGCATGGGCCACACATAACCCAAGGTTGATTATATTGTAACAAAAAGTTGTATAAGGGTTTAGGAGCCGACTCCCTAAAATAACATTAGAAGATGGGTATATAAAGAAGGGATATTGTCATTGTAATAATCATCATTCATATCGAGTATTCTCTTGTAATTGTCTTTGCTTGCAGAGTGGCCTCTCATCTTGGAAGATCTTGTGGAGTTATTCCTTCCTTAAGGAATATTATTGGTATTACCCTACCTTAAGGTTATTATTTTGCGGATGAATGTTTTGTTATTTCTGAATATTGTGTATGATTTATGTTAATGAGAATAAAGTTTCATGACAAGATTAAGGCACTAGACTTATATGGTAGATAAGATAGATAAGATAATTCTATTAATTTGCTTTGCCTTTGATTTATCATGATCTTCATCAAAAGGTCAAAACCCATGAAGGCAATACTAATGAACTAATAATATAAGGTAAACGAAAAATTTCCCTTGCTCATACAAGTGGATCTCATATGCCCAAGAGGCATGTTGGGTTGGCTGTGACCTAAAAACCACGTTTACCTTTTCTAATTCTATTAACATCCATAGACAACCAAAGTAAGCCAATGGGACTTGCAAAAGTAAAGTGTTATAAAGAACTGTCATAACCAAGAAAGCACTGACAAGATAAAATAAACTAAAATAAATAACTATCATTAAATAGTAAATACACTACAATCATACATCACCATAACTACACCAAGGGGGGTCGCTGGGGGGAACCTGCCCCCTTGCCCGAGGGTTCGAGGGCTCTACCCCCTAGTCGAAATGCAGGACCCTCGCAATTAATATAAGCGGCAATTAATTAAACACGGTTGTTAATTAACGCGTTTTGGATGTATCTCGACTTTTTTGGAATCTTCTCTTGTTTTCCTATAAAAAGGAATGACCCCTTGTATTTGTATATATAGAAGAAAGGGTGCGAATGTGAAATAATTCCTTGAGATTAATAAAAGATTATAGTTGCCATTGCCCCGTGGTTTTACCTGCACAATAAGGTTTCCATGTAAATCTCGTGTATTGTTTTATTGTTGTTTTTAGCTTGCTTGCTTTTAATTTTCTAACAATGGTAAGGGCTTTGGCCTCTCTTTGAGAGGTCTAAGGTTCAAACCCCACTTAGTATGAGGGGACCAAGACCCCTCATAAAAGCCTATGTAAACTCGTTGAAAAAATCAAGTGGCATTAGCTCAACCAATTAGATTCCTCAACATTCAAGGAGGAGACCAAGGTTCAAATCTTGCCAAGCAATACATGGATAATATCCAAGCTTTGTTGTAATACCACTATGTGGTGATGATGTAATACAGGTGGGGCCCGTTTCAATCCCATATAACCAATTGAAAAAAAAAAACAAGATAACTCAAAAGAACCTTCTAGGATGTAAATTGTAATTACAGTTTAGAATTAACCTTAAATGCAACAGCATTGCACCTTCAACAGAACCATTCCTGACTCAAGATGACTTGTTACATTCCTATGCAATACACCAAAATAAAAGAACAAGTTCTGGTGAGAAGGAATTTAAGTGAGCCAAATGTGTGTGAAAAACAGGAACACACTAGATTTGGAATTTAAAAAAAAAATAAAATGAAATGTTGGAAGAAAAAGTTTGAGCATAGCACTCTTCTATACCTTGAGCTTGGAATTTTGAGCATTTTGATGTGGTGAAGGATTAGAAAGACAACATTAAGCACTACCTCAAAAGAATTAGTCTAGGATACTCGTATTTCATAATGATAATGCTCAAGTAGCAGCCTGCACTATTGGAACCATAGTAAGAGAGACACAATTCAGCAAAAAAAACATCAAAGAAAATAATTTAATTCACCAAAAAAAATACATTTAAAACAAAAATTAGAAAGCCAAGAAGTTGATTTTCTATTAGATCTTCATTAAAAAAGTTCAATTACAATTCATGATAATGAATGATCATCAAAAACCAACAAAATACAGCATACTAGACTTAAAGTAGCTTTACACTGCTCTTTGCTTTCCCTTCCTTCCCCTTGAACTCGATGCTTGGGCAGCTGGTTGAACTAGAGGCTCCTCAGGCATAGGACAGCCATTGTATAGTCCCTTCAATTCTCAAGTATGTTCTACTTCCGCCTCAAATGCCTCGATGTCCTCTAGAGTGAACATAGTATCTTCCGGACCTTTAGCAATCCAATCTGAAAGTGGATCCAAGTCATCCAAGTCAATCGTGTCACAAGAATCGTTTGCCTCCACTTGTTTGGTGCAAAGCCAAACATTGTATTGCACAAAGACAATGTCATTGAAGCACTCTTGGGTCAACCTGTTGCGCTTCTTGGTGTGTAAGGCCTCAAATAGAGACCAATTGCACTCACACGCAATAGCACTACAAGGTTGACACTAAATGCAAACGACAATCCTTTTAAGATTTGATGTTTTAGCACCATAGTCTTCCCACCATAGAACTGCAAAAAAAGGAATTTTTAAGGATTATAAACTTACATTTGTAAATTTGTAAATTGCATATAAAAAAATTTAAAAGTTTAAATTTTTTACTTGTTCACAAGATCGTCCTTCAATTCAACACAAAATAGGGATGTAAACAAGCTCCCCTAAGCCTCCTTGTAGGTTTGTAGCTCGACAAAGGATCAGGCAATGTTTGGCCGTGTCATCTATCATCCTATCAACGCAAGCGTAGAATCCACCTAGAACTCTTCATCATTATTAAAATTGGGACTGAAAAAGAATTTGGGGTTCAAGAAGTACCTCGCTGCATGAAGAGGTTGATGGAGTTGCCTTGTCCATCTCTTATCAATAATTCACCAAATGGGATGATATTTGCGCTAATCACCTCCATAGTCGTGTTGAATGACCTCGTTTATCTTGTCCATCGCCTCATATAAATATCCAATTGCCAATTTCTCTCCATCTACAATGCAAAGAACCCTGACCAAGGGTTGTTTAACCTAAAATTAAACAGTAAAAAAATAAACATTGTAAATTAAGCATATAATTAAAAATTACAAATTTGAATTTGTAATTTTAATTAAATTCAGAAAAAATACTAAAACTAAAAATTTAGATTTTGTACAGCCAAATAATTACCTTGGGTATTACCTACACACTCACCCAAATGTATCCTTAAAGAATTGCCTCCAAACCCGCTGCCCCTCTGCACAAAATGGTGAAGCATATTGTTCCTTACCGACAAACATCCTCTTAAGGGAAGGCAATGCAGCTAGAAGGCTTTGTAGGGCGATGAAGTTGGAGGCAAATCGGAAAACAATTGGGTGAAAAATGTCCCTTCCCTTATTGTGCTCTCTCATCAACCTAAGCACCCATGAGTGGTTGTAACTTGTATATGTATCTCTTAATGTTATCTATCTCACCAACCAGAGCCTTCACCCAAGACAACTTGTCAATGTTTGCAAAGATGAGGTCAAAGCAATGGGCATCACATGTGGACACCAAAAACTAGAGGGGTACTTCTTCTCGAGAAGTCTACCAACAGATAAATAGGCCGAAATACTTGCAAAAAACTTGGTTCAACAAAGTGCCTTTTATGCCATGCTTCCATGTCATGTCCCTCCCTGGATTTATATTTGGGGTTGTTGGATTAGGTTCATTATTGTTGACTCCAGTTCCCATTCTCTTAGCAGAAGAATCCATCTATTTTCCAAGCAAAAAAAAAAAAGTAAATATTAAGAGTCCTAGACATTGCCTTAGAGGCTCTAGGATCAATCGACAAGAGAAAACTGAGAATAAACCCAAAAAAAACTCTTAAAAATGCATTAAAAAACAAAATAAAAAAACTATCTTTGAAATGTTGTGACAAGGAATGAAATCTTTGAAAAGAGTTGTTAAATCCATCATATTGTCTTCCAAAAGTGTTCTGCAATCTCCACAAGGCCTCCAAAAAGTTTCACTGGGTAGCAAGAGAAAGAAAAAAAGATGATAAAATGGTTTCTACGCACAAAGAAAAACACCCTGTTTTCTTGTCAACCCAAAAAACTTACAAGAATTGCAAGTTCTTGAGAGAACTCTGCCATTTTTCCTTCACTTATTGGAACTAACAATATGAGATAAGACAATCCATTTGCATAAAATACAAGAATTGAAAACTTCTCAACTTAAAAAATGACAGAAAGACTATAGGAGTCAATGCACTTGAATATTTATTCATAAATGGATACCATATCTTGATATGGATTAAATGCGACTTTGTAAACATATGCTACTCTACTTTCAGCAGTTCAAGCTCTTCATGCAAAGCATAGGGCTTATCTTTTTTGTGCTTTTAATATGAATTCTAATAAAAAACACTGATTCCCATCCCTTTATTGTTGGAGAAGGCTTGTGTGATAACAACATAGTCAGCATTCACCATCACAAAGAAGTAGATCAATGGAATATTGGCAGAGGTTGAAACAAATAGCTTTGGGTGAGATATTGCCTCTGGAACCTTACGACGTTTTTAGTAGATGAATTGTTAAGTGTTACCTGATAGTGGTAGAGTACCTCCTTTTCCAAGCAGATAATATGCCTGTATCTAAGTGCTACGGCATAAGATTTTGAGTGATTAAACCAAGACTACGAGTGGAAGAGAACCAAGGCATGGATTTAGCATGATGCTTGTAGGGAAGCACCTGGATACAGTAGGCTCACATGACTTCACAGGAATTGCTAACAAGTTATGGTAAGGAAACACAAAGGGCCTGACCACTCAAAGTTGTTGGCACACAATGCAATTGATTATGGCCAATGTCTGTCTACTTTCAAACGAATGAAGTTATTAGATTTGCTAGTTTGTCAGACTTTATAACAGCTTCTAAACAATGTTAATTTCAATTATTTCAATTTCTAATATAGCTCATCACAAATGCATCTGACTTGGTGGCGCAAAGTGGATATAAAATCCAACCATCATTCACAATGCCATAACTGTATGATCTTACTAAAAAGAAACATAAATTCCCATCAAAATTTAGAGATGCCCAGCATGATATCATCACCAAAGTCATATATACTCTAATCAATAATGGAAAACCATGATCTCACGGTCATATAATCAATAATGGAAATCAATCAGGGCAATAGAAGAATTCAAGATGTTTAACATTACACAAATATAAATTTTGAAAGATAAAAGACAAGACCCTTAAAGAACAGTGACAAATGTCCTTAAGCAAGGATAAACTCTGCACGCTTTCGTCATTGAAAAATATAGCACAATCGAGGACATAACATGCCATACCAAAAATAGGATATGAGACCCACATAAATAGCCGTTAACGTTATGAAACTAGGATAGAGTAAATTCATGGTCTATTTATATTGACATGACTCAAATCCCAACTCACTCTTCGTCCAACTTACCTAATCAACCCAAAACTAGAATATGCAAGCCACAGGTCAAGCAGCTCTATAACCTTAATGAAGATAATCTATCAAATAAAGACTTCTTCCACAAGCCAATGACTAATATTGTCCCAATGCACTGCGGCAAAGTAAGGGTACATACACATACAAACGTCAAAAGATGATTCAGCCTTAGCTTAGGAATCGTTCGTGATTAAATTCCTTATGTATTCAAAGACTGGCAAATAGATATAACATTTCATGAAAAACTTACGAATAGTTCATAATAAAATAAACACACAAAATTAAATCCATTATAATGTATTTTGAAAACTCACAAATAAATAACACCTAATGAAAATCTGAGAACACAAATTATTCAAATGCAAGAAAATCATGCCCGATGCTCTGTTCACTTCTTTGTAAAGCAGTAGACAACCACTCCCAGGCGGGATCCAAGAGAGGGAGGAAATCTGTGCACCACCTTCACATCAAACAATTTCTTGGCCTTCTTAAAGAACCGGGCCTCCTTCTTCCACCTCCTGAGGTGAGCCATGAGCATAATTGGATTACCAACATCCCCAGTCTTGCTTAAGAGAAGATATTTGAGAGTGAGCAGCAGGGGGTCAAACAAGTTCTCATGATAAACCACATCTGATGCCAACACTAAATCAAAGTTGGGCCCCACTTCCAGGGCATCCTCCTCTTCACCCCACCTCAGGGCCTTCACACACACAGTGCCCCCCAGCCCGGTGGACCCCACTGCCTCCTCATTGGCAGAGGCATTGAACTCAAGGTTGGGGACCACATGAGGGAGGTCTGTGATGGTGACATGGGCACCCAACAATGCTAATGCAATGCCCACCATCCCAGTCCCTGCACCCAATTCCAAGACCCTTAGTGCCAGCCTGTCACCCCTCCTCTCTAACAGCTGGTGGGCAATATGATCCACCTCTGGATTCATCTCACACCCATCATTACCTCTTCCATTTTCTTGTTCAGTGCACTTGGGCATTCCTTTTCCTTGTTCAGTGCATTTGGGTATTCTCGTTTCTGGTTGAGAACAAGTTATAATGCCAGGGTAGTGCCAAAACATTTCATCAAGGAGCCAACAGAGAGCAGAGGCTGCAGGCCATACCTTGAAAGAGAGGCCCCTTGACGGGAGCTGCCTCACTACAAACTTTTTGTGGGTTCTGTGCAGTTTATACTCTTCCATAATCATATCATCTTTGCTGTTTTCATTTCTGATGTTCATCAACATCAAGGTTTTATCGATATCCCCATCTCCTTCATCATCTCCTGCGCTTTCATCAGCCATGGCCTTCCTCCCTCCACCTTGGCGTTTGTGTGTGAAGGTGCTCAACGCCAACGATCTGTTCAATATATGGGTGCATAGCAAACTTCTTCGGACAACATCTGCAAGCATTGAATTCAAAAATATATATATATATATGAGATGTTTGCTGCTGACCTTTGCCCTAATTTGGGTTGTAAGCAAACTATTTCCGCTATTTGAATTTCGCAAACACAGGGTCCTTTTCAGTAGACTCAGTATTTTAATGGTGGAGACTTCAAAATTTTTAAGAAAGATTTAAACTACAAATTTTCCAGAAGTAGAATATATATCATGTTTTTTTTAATGGTGTCACCTTCTCATATGATCTATAACCTCTCATAGTTAAAAATTACTTTATAGTTAAAATTACTTTATAGTGGGACCTGTGGTTTTCACCTCGGGTCCAATCAACAAAAACTAGATGGACAGGTTTGTTGGGAGCAGGGTCCAATCAACAAAAACTAAACGGATAAGTTTGTTGGGAGCAGTCTATGTTGGTTTGAACTCTGCACTGGGCCTGGCTGTAACCAACTCCTGTGTAATCGAAAAAAAAAAAACTACTTTATCTGCCCTAAGGCCCAGGTAAATTGGTAAGTCTTTGTTTGGCTAGTCACTTACTAAGAAAAAACTTAGATTTAAACCTTCAAAATATCATTTAGCAAAAATAAGTATTTATCTAAATCCTTTGAATGCATATATAATAACAATACAAACATTAACCAAACAAAATAAAAGTTATAGGAGGTTGCCTATTCCTCTGGCTTTACCCATTCAAGCTTTTAAAAATCATTGAATGAAAAACATTTAACTTCAACCCTATGGGAAAAAGTTTTTTAAAAACCTAAGAAAAAACTTAGATTTAAACCTTCAAAATATCATTTAGCAAAAATAAGTAATAATCTAAATCCTTTGAATACATATATAATAACAATACAAACACTAACCAAACAAAATAAAAGTTATAAGAAGTTGCCCATTCCTCTGGCTGTACCCATTCAAGCTTTTAAAAATCATTAAATAAAAAACATTTAACTTCAACCCTATGGAAAAAAGTTTTAAAAAAACCTCTATTGTTCATTGAATTTCATTGTCAATTAGGTAGTCTGTTGTAGACGAAATTTGTAAATTGCTTTAATCGTTTAAATACTTAATTTTTTTCGTAAAGTTAAGAAAATAAAAAGTTTTTATAAAAAAGATTTTTATGAAGAATGTTTATTTTATGGGTATTCAACCTGCGTAAATATGGTGCATAACATTATGAAGAATGTTTATTTTATGGGTATTCAACCTGCGTAAATATGGTGCATAACATTATGAAGAATGTTTATTTTATGGGTATTCAACCTGCGTAAATATGGTGCATAACATTTTTTTCGTAAAGTTAAGAAAATAAAAAAAATTTATAAAAAAGATTTTTATGAAGAATGTTTATTTTATGGGTATTCAACCTGCGTAAATATGGTGCATAACATTATGCATAAAGATAGAACCCTAATCCTTTAATCAAAGTTCTAAAACCCTTACTCATAGACCACTTAGGTAGAAAAGGATTAAAAATCTTAAAAAAATCATAAAAGACTTAATAAGATTTATTAAGGAAATTCAAGTTTGAATTGCTCGATTTTTTTTAATTGTACTTTTCATTTACTTTATTTTAAATATAAGTTAAAAAATTTGTTTCTACTGGTAGGTGGATTGGTAAGTTATGGTATTTATTAAGAAGAGATCTAGTTTCAAATTTTAAGGGCATGCATGTTTGCAAAGGTAGTAGTTTGACATGAATCTCTTGAGTGGGTGCTAGCCGCGATAACAGTGGCACCAATGCTAAGTGCGTGCCAACCCGATAACGATGGTACCAATCCTGAGCGATCGATGGATCACGATAACGATGGTACCAATCCTGAACGATCGATGGATCATTTCACGTCAAATTAAACAACAAGAAGGTAGAATAGGGATACTCGTAGTCCATTTCATGTCAGTTAAACAATAACAAGGTAGAATAGGGATACTCTTAGTCCATTTCATATCAGTTAAACAATAACAAGGTGGAATAAGGGCTATAGAGACGGCCCCAAGATTTGAAACCTACTTGAAAGTAAAAAAAAGACTATAAATGTAACAATTCCTCTACTTATCAAAAAAAAAATTATATAAGTATTTTTTATTTTAAAATTTTGAGTATAAATTTAATAATTAAAATTTTGAATCCCCACTTAAAAAAACAATTAAGTATTATCAAGTATAGATCTTGATTGTGCTCACAAAGATATGTACACAAAGTTAATTTAAAATAATAAAATTATTTTAGGTTCACATCTAACTTTAATTTTTTTTTACTTTAATTAAGATGAGTATGTATATTTTTAATTAATTATATAAAATTTAAACAATTATGATATTTTATATAATCATGTAATGATATTAAAAACAAATTATTTGGTTAATGTGAGAAACCCCTACTACTAACACGGGGCTAAGTAGATGAGTCTATATATTTTTAATTGATTTTATAAAAAATATTTTAAATAATTATGTAATGATATTAAAACAATTTTTTTTATTATTATTATCTGGTTAATGTGAAAAACCCTTACGACCAATGCACAGGGCTAAGCAATCTCCTTCCAACCATGACCTCTCGTAAAGTCGAGAGTTATACTTATCAATAGGGAATTTAACACACAGCCATCCCTCCCACACTCACCCATGTCGTGGTTTGAACCTTGGACCCTTCGAAGAAGAGCCAAAGCTCGAATAGTTGCGCTAGTATTTGTTTTTAAGCAAAAACATTCTCACTTTTAAAAAAATAAATTTTTATTCTATAATATTTTTTTAATATTTAATTTATTTAAATTAAATTTATATCTAAATTTTAAAATTTTGATGAGTTACATATGAAATGAAAGATTTTAATTACGTCTACTAGACTCAAACATGGCTTATGGGACCTCCAAATATGGAAACACAGTTATCCAAATCATATGACTATTAATATCTTTGAGAAGGTTGTTCCTTCTCCTGTTGATTTGGGTTAGCAACTCCTCAACTTTTTTATTTTATTGTCTTCAAATAACTCTATTATAGATTCTTTTCCACATGTTTCTTTGTATTTGCCATGGATGTCCAAAAAACTCAGGCATTCATAGATGAAATGTTCCACTCTCTATTGCCCCTGTGCTACATAGAGTACATATCCTTTCTTCCCATTGTTCCTTGGGTGTTATCCATCTTTCTGTTTCACATCTAAGCCTATGAGAGCTAGTCCTTATCTAAGCAATGAGGAAATTTTCCTTCCACTTGATTTCAGCGTCTATATATGCTTTTTCTTTGTGGTCATACGTTGGATCAAACTTTGCAATATAGTATTGTCTCTTCTTGCTTGCATTTTTTGGTCACATAGTTTTTTGTCTTTATTGAAATTTGGACATTCATTTATGTTGATTTCCCAATGTTTCATCCATTTTTTATTTTGTTTCATCCATGTATTCTTCTCCCTATGCAGCTCTTCATCCCTAACTACCTTAAGCCATTTGTTATTTTTCATGTTTTTTATTTTTTCAAGTAACATAACAGCTTGGTCATAGCAATTACCTCCAAAGGGAACACTCCAGTTTCAACTAGAATAATATCATAAGGGATTGTGGCCTTAATTCTAAGAAAATTTGTAAACGTTTTTTAATCCTTTCTATTTGCCTCCATTTTGTATTTGTCGTGCCACTAGCCCACACCTCGCAACCATACAACACAATCGGTGTGATAAGTAGGCCAAATAAGACCTTGGTGGTCTTCCAGTCCCACAACTCGGTATTCCTACACTAATTTTGAAGTGCATATAGTGCTCTTCAACCAGTTAGAGTTCTTTTCATCCTAAATGTATTCCAATTGAGCTTGTCATGAAAGTCTATTCCTAGGTATTTGTATTATACCACTACCTCAAAAGGTTCTCCTGCAAACTAAAATTTGAGATGCTTCTTTTTTGCTGAAAAATCATGATTTTCTTTTGCTTGTGTTCACCTGCATCCCAACTTCCTTACAAAATAATTCTTGAGCTCGAAGGTGATCTTCTAGATATTTAGTTGTTTTGGCCACAAGAATTACATCATCTACATACATTAGGAGTTTTACCAAATATTTGGCTAAGTGCACACCCTCTTCCCCAAATTTATTTATCCATTCTTCTAACTTGTCAATGTACAACCCAAATAATGTCAAAGATAGAGGGCAACCTTGTTTGACGCTTATGTCACTCCTAAAACATTCATATAACCCTTCCTGTGTTTTGATTATAGCCTTTACATGCTCATATAATCTGTGAACTGTTGCCCTGTAGTGAATTGGAACCTCTAGCTCTTCATTTTGCTCCCTTTTTGAAGCCTACAAAACAACATAAAGCCTCCTATTTTTTGTCCCATATTTTTCCACTATGTGTCTAAGCATGATACAATGATCAATAGTTGAGTGCTTGGGCTTAAAACCCGCTTGCTCCTTTGCTCTATTTTCCTTTTCTTCCACCCATTTGCTGATCTTATGCTCTATGTTAAATATAATTACATTAAAGCTTAAGCTATTTTTGTATTTTATGGGTCCTAATTTTTCCTATACAATGGGCTTATAAAGGATTACACACACTAAAAGCATTGCAAATCCAATAAGCGTCGTCCTCTTTGTTGAGCATGCAAATGACACGTTGTCAAGGGCATATCAATGTACTTGGAACAGAGATTTGTTCCCTCTTGAAAATGAAATATCTTTCCCCCAAGGTTCGGGTATGCCAGGTCTTGGCTAGTGCGGATAGACTTAGAGGTTGATGATAATTGTTCCTTTTAAGGGGTTTTTTTTGGTCTTAACTAAGAATGAAATTTCTTGGACACAAAGTTTTAAGAACAGGCACTTGATTGTCTAAAAATAATTTCACTATGTTGATATTCAAACAAATATGAGTTGAGTGGAATTAAAACTGGGCAACAAAAGATAAATTTTAAGCATTGTGAACTATGATTGCCCAATCTATATTGTTCATTGCAATTAAAATATATCACATATATAATGATAATGATTCTATTGAAGCTATCTAAAATTTTAAAATGCACTGCAAAAAAATAGCTTCAATGCTTTGAACAAAAATTAGTCTACTCCTAATCTAAATAAGTTTTAAATAAAGGTCAAAGGTTGAAGCATGAGAGAAATTGAAAGAAAATAAGTTAATACTGCCCTGAACTCCAGCTCCAACCCAGTAAAGTGATAGATCCAAATTAAACCAATTCCAACCCGACTAGTATTCACACAACTTGAGGTTTGGGATGGTGCAATATTTAGAGGAACAATAGACTATGAAATGGTCTAAGTGCAACCACCATCAGCATGCGTATATTGAACACAATAAATTCCAAAAGCCTTTATATTAAAATATAGTCATTAGGTACATTGTTTCAAGTTTGTCCACTTTGGTGGATTACAAGAACAAAGCTCAGAAAGCAATAGCCACTTGGTTCAAAATTACCATCCAACTACAAAGAGAAAGAAGAAAATAAAACTAAAGCTAATAGATGGTTTATGACCCTTGTAACCAACTAATGAGCCAACATTTACATAAATTTTGAACTTCACTTAGCATTACATATTGCAATTAATTGCCATCTAATTCTAAAATGGACCTCTTGAAATTAAATTTCCTACCATACTACAACCACACTTCATTAGATGGGAACTACTTTGGCCATGTCTCACAAAGTCTTCGTCTGTAGTGAGCCTTGCAATGACCACACTTCATTAACTTTCAATTTGCATGATGCTCAGGAATTCTGGAAACGCCATGTCTCATTAACTCTTTATCACTTTGCAAATTTTTGAGTTGATCATTAATTTTCTCTATCTTCCATTTTGCACAGTTGTACTTGCCTAGCTCGCATTGAAATTCCATGTCTGCCATCATGCCCACCATATTTAATGTAGCCACCAACAAAATTTTTGCAAAAAATTAAAAAAAGACAAAGGTTTAGAACCATTTTTTTACTAGATAATAAGGGGTTGTACTCAGGTCCCCACCCTTGACAAACTACATCTCTCTTCTTTAGAGCTTGAGAGTTTACATATAGATACACTTCTCATCTCAATTGAGATGCTATAGTTAGAAACCTACATCATTTTACATAAAATGTCTGAATTCTTGATTTACATTTTTTGGATCTTTTCAAATTTCTATATGAATATAATTACTCTTGCATTTGGCATCTTTCTAGACATTTTTTTATAGCAGCTTTCACGATGTCAAAACTTCATCTCTACTATCTATGCCTTACATATTAGTAGAGTAATATTTCCAAAACATCGCACTATCATAGTTTGCTTTACCAAATCTGGATTGTTATTTTCCTTCCTAAAACACAAGTGCAACCACAAAAATTATAATAAATAGTCTAAATGAAAACACATTATTGTTACAAAATAAAGCAAATATTACCAATGGAAAAAAATAAATTAAATCTTAATCATTAATTGATTTATGCAATCAACATTTTTTGTCAACTTCAACTAAACTTTATACTTCCTCTAACCATGGAAAGGAGAATTTAACTTCACGATCCTCAATCAAAACCCCTATATTGGCTAGTTTATCTGCACATTCATTTCCTTCCCTTAATATATGTGTAAACCTGATTTCTTCAAACTCTTTAGCAAGATCTTGAATTTCCATAATTGTCTCTTATATGTTCCATGGAGCCTTTTCTTTCCTCAAAATTGTAATTATTACTATGAGAGAATCACCTTCCATCCATACTCTATTCCATTTCATTTGTTTACATATTTTTAACCCTTCTAAAGCTACCCAAGCTTCAGCTTCATTATTTATCTTAAATCCACTATTGAAAGCATAATGACACAAAATCTCTCCTCTATTATTTCTAATTGTTCCTCCTCCTACTACTACTCTTGGATTTCTTTTAGATGATCCAACAAAATTCAATTTAACCCACTCCACATATAGTGGTTTCCACTTTCTATTTTTTGCCTTCTTTTTGCTTCTCTTGTACCCAACATCATAATTCCTTTTAATGACTTGACTCCATCTATCAAGACCCTCTGCTTCCAAATTGAGGACTGGGTGAGTTTATAGGGTTGGTTTAGACTCCTTTATGGCTAAACATATCTTCTTTTTCATTACCTCTAAATTGCTTTTCTTTCCTTTAAATATTCTTCTATTCATTTCTATCCATATAGTCCAAAGTATTGTATCTCTTGATATATCCCATATTGTCTGTAAAGCCTTGCTTTTATAAGTGATTTGCCATTGCTTTAACCAATCTTCAATTCTACTATTCATCACCATGCATTTACCAAACATATTAAGAATCCATTTCCATAGATTCCAGACTATTGAGTAATGTCCCAAGAGATGGTCTATACTCTCCTCCTTATTACATAAAACACATTGAGAGGGGCCACGAAAATCCTTTTTCATAAGGTTATCCCAGGATAAAATTCTTCAATGACCTACTAGCCAAACAAACATTTTAACTTTAGGAATGCTTGGGCTATCCCAAATATCTCTCCATATTCTAGTGACATTATTATTATGTTGGTGTTGAACATTATATCCACTTCTAGTTGTGTATTCTCCTGAGCTATTCAACTCCCAAATCAATTCATCCTTAGCACCCCTTGGAATAATCATATTTGTTATCTTTCTACTCAATTTCCTCCTACCATCAACGTCTTGTATACTTGTAAAAAAAAATTCTTTCCATTTGTACCTTCATTCTCGATCCTTGTACAAAATATTTTAAACCTTGTAGACACCTAAAACATGTCATGTTTAGGGAGACTACTCACATGGGCACACTCATAGATCATGTGACTAAACCTTGGGACCTTCCAAGTATCAAAAGTGGTTTTCACCACTCATTTGGGGCATTCTTAGCCCATCCAAGCCTGGTCACTATGGACCAGAGTGGTTGGATCCTGGCCGCTGTAGCTTAGAGCGGACAAACCTTAGCTGCTATAGATCAGAGCAGCCAAACCTTAGTAGCTGCAGATGGTAGCGGCTAAACCCTAAAATGCATTTTACTACCAATCTAGCCTAATATCGGGTGGAAGTGGTAGTTTACATGCAATAAGGTTGAACAGGGACAACTTTGCATTCCTCCTCACAACCAGTCTACATGAAAGACTCAAGTCTGGATTTAGAAATCAGTTAATTGACCCTCAAGGGTAGACAAAGACTCAAATTCTCATGCTAACAAATAGTTTGTATGTAGGATTTGGTCTTAGGGTTTTAGACCTAAACCTAAGACCTCAACACATTATAAGGAGTAAACCTAAAAGCACTAGGGGACCTTCTTTTATCAATTGGAGGGAGAGAGACCAGGGAGAGTTTTTAGAGACAGAGAGATTTTCTTGTAGTGAAGCCCTACCGAATTGGAGAGAAAATTAGAGCACCTTTTGAGGAGCAACGAAGTGCTAGCTGACCAAGAGGTTATCATCTACAGGATATTCAATACATCGTATAAAAGACGATAATCATTTTCAACATCAACAACAAACCTAGGTCTATAGCCTTGGAGAAATAGAGACAGTTTTTCATCTTAGCGGCCATTGTCTCGGACAATGGCCCACAGGCTTAGTCTAGGGTTCTTAGTATTAGTTTCCTTTATCTATATTGTTATATGTTTTCACATTATTAGCACAAATCTGATTTATTGCATTTCATAGCATTAGTTTATATTATTATTAAGCACATTTTCGTTTATCATTAAGAGTATTACTAACAACCTCACATGGGGAGGAAATCTCGTACAGCTAAGCGTTTGCTATTGTTTTCATGCTTGCAGGATTATAGGTTCACTAAACAAGTTATCAACATACGTAAGTGAAAGGATCCCTCTAGGAACCAGACCTGGAGAAGGAGGCATCTATAAGCCCTCATATAGTTTTATGTTCATCACTGAGAAGCCTATGAGAGTGCATCTCCCCTTGCGAGGGGATATCTACATTTGTTGCCCTACTTTGTAAAATATGTATCAAAATAAGGGAATCCCTTAGCGGGATCTATATGTAACCGAATTTGATAAAAAACAATAAAAAGCATTATCTATTTATTTCTTTGTAATTTCGATTGTATCTTTTATTTAATGAATGATTAAATACAAATAAGATAAATAATATTCGCAAATAGGAGTAGTGGACAGTGCGTTGCTTCCCCGAGGTCGCTACAGATGGCAATCATGATGGGACACTCGCCAAGTTTTTATTTTCTACCACTTTACTGATCCATGTTTTTGTGTGCAGGTTTAGCCGCTCTAGTCTACAATGGCCAAAAATCAGTCGCTCTGGTCTACAACATCCAGAAGTCAGTCGCTCCTGTTAACAACGGCTAGAAATCAGCTGCTCTGGTCGATAGCGACCAAAACTAGAGTGCAGCAGAGGATAGAATATGTGTTCTCTAACCTGGATTAGAGGTTGGTACAATTTTTTGATGATTTATGTTCTTTTATCTGCTTCTATTTTTCTAAAACAGTGAACATTAAGACACATTTTAATTTGGAAAATTAAGGAATAGAATAGAAAGAACTTGCATCTTGAACATCTTAGGTTTTTTAGATTTCCACTAAGCATTGCTAGGAACAATGGCTTATGCTTGTAAAGTCCACCCTAGAATCTAGCGTGCTAGAAATCGTGTGTTGGTTTGCTTGCTTTGAGGCCTTGCTAGAGGCCATATTTGCACAAAATAGAGTGCATCCATGAAACTCATATTAGTTTATGCATATTTTTGAAAATGAAAATGTAGTTAGTATTAGGCATATAGGAAAGATACATTTTTGTTATATGATGCATTTTACTTTATGCAAACTTAAAATGAACCCCACACACACACACATGTTTTAAACATTGGGGAGTTGGATTTCATCACCAACCTTCAATTCAGTCCGGTGACATTGGCATTCATCTCCTTCCATCGGATTGCCCCCTAGATCTTCTTAGAACAGAATTGGAAACTACTTTATAGTGGTACTAAGTTACTCGTGTTCAAACTGTCTCCCACCATTGGAACAATTGGTTCAGAGTGGAAGAGCTAGGTGAACCCCCCACTGGGACTTCAGTGGTGTACCCTAGTCTCTTTTTAATAAAATCATGTTTGGCATGGGTGTTCTTGATTCCCACTATGGATGAGTCTCCTTATTCTAAATCCAAAACAAGATCCAAAAACACAGCAAATAGTTTAGGGCACACATAAAATAATAATCTAGATAAACATTTGCCTGATATTGTTTGGCTATCTTTAATTGTAATACAAAAGACTAATTCATAAACACAATGGTCAAAACCAGAAGTAAACATCCTCGGTCCAATACCAAGGGAGAATCTGAAGCAACACATGCCCATAGGCAAAATCATAGTAACATTGAACCACATGCTCATAAGACTGTGAGACGTAGTTCCGTGAGTCTAAGGGTTGATAACTCAACCCTTGGGGTTCTCCTTGAGAAACCCCAAATAGGGAGTCACATCATGGAACTAAGTCACAAAAACACAAAGAGGCTTCATGGCCATCATCATCAAGGAGACACGAGGAAGCCTCAAGGCCTTCCTCTAAACACACATAAACTTCTCAAAGACATGAGGAGGCTTCAAGAGCTTCCTCCCCACATGGACATAAGAAGGGTTCTAGACCCCATTATTCACATAGGTATGATGAGGTTTCTCCATATCCATCCTCATGGAGGGTACGTAGGGCCACAAAGCCCCCATCACCAAAAAGACACATAAGAGTCACAATATCTCAAACTTCACATGAGACATTGAGAACAGGTCTGCCCACTGAAGGGCAAGAAACTAGAGCTACATCTAGAAATAGACATCAAACAGAAGATATCCTTCACACAAGAGGAAGGATTCCAATAGATTATGACCTCATTGGAGAAAATGGCACCCCAAGGGATTAGCCATGGAAGACAAGACAGTTAGATGAGTTGGATCGATTTCATCTGAGGCCACCTCCCAGAACCGTAGCCAGAGAAAATTCTACATCTGGAAGTTCATGAACTATTACTTCTAAGCGCACCTCTTAACCTAGGGATGCTTCAGAGCGACTCTTCAATTCTCATGCAGAGTCTGACCATAGAGACACTTATCAACACACATAACATATTACAATAGCTATCAAGAGCAAAGAAATAACAAAAACCTCTTCGAAGAATCTACAAATCAAAACCACAAGAACAAAATCAGACAAACATGAGTCTTCTTTAACAATGCAATCTGATCGCATGCGATAGTTATAAAATACGTTGCGAGCTAGTGGAAGCTCTCGAGCATGACAAACAAAGAGAAATGCTTTTACGCCAACATGAGTAGCGTCTAAGAGAACAAGTTGAGAAACTAGCTCGTATCAATTTATAAGCCAATGGCAATGATCATCAAAGAGATAAACATGCTGACTCACCAAGAGAAGGGCGCACTAGATAAGAAGAAATACCACAATGAAACCACCACTCAAATCATTAACAACATCAAACTGGTGGAGAAAGGGTAAATATGATAAATCATGATCAAACACATCCTGAATCCCCTCGTAGGAGGGAAAATAATAGAATAAGTCAAGTACACATAGGGTTACCTCCATTACCACCACGAGGGGGCCTATAAGAAGAGGAACTCCTCACCTCAAAGGCATTTTAGGCACCTTTTGAAAAGATGAAGTCATTTGAGAAACAAGAGATGGCGGGGAACCAACCAACATTAAGTAAAATACACAACCAACCATTATGCCCATCAGTCCCTAGCCCTACATATCCTAAGCATTTTGAGATGCCTAGGTTAGAAATGTTCAAGGATGAAGAGGATGCACAAGAGCATGTTACCAATTTTATTAATGCATATTTTAATCTTTAAGACAATGATACTCTTATGCTAAGGACTTTCATTATGATATTTTCGGGCACTACCACTCAATGGTTCAACCAACTGCCCAGGCACAACATATCCAATTTTGAACAACTAGTAAACGCATTCCTGAAGCGTTTCTCCTTTGGTGCTAAAATAAATGTGAACCTTTTAGACTTGGTCAACTTAAAATATTATGACGATGAGATAGTAATGGAATATGAGGATAGATGGAGAAAATTCATGGTAAATTTATCATTCTCTGTCCCCACAGAAGAAATTATCCGCATGTTCACCAAGAGTTGTTCTAAACACATCTTCCTCTTGCTACAAATTCAAAAATATCTATCATTTGAGGAAGCCTTGGCACAGGCCAAACTCATTGAGGACATAAAAGTAGATGAGGTAACCATCAAGCTCCAAAACAAGGAGTGGAACAAAAATGGCAAGAATGAAAAATACAAGCAGAAGCAAGCAAACCCTGCTCCCGATAATCAAGTAGTATTGGTTGCACCTAAGGATGGGGCTACGCAACAACTCCAGGATTATCAAGCATAGTCCCCACCAGCCAATTACGATCAAAATAACAATCAAGGGTGAAACAGAGAATGCAAACCACCTCGCTATTTTACACCTCTATCAGATTCAATGCAATCAATTTTCAACCAATTGAGCAAGGCTAGGAAGATTATATTTCTCGATGTACCTCTTGTATATCCCAACCATCCTAAGCCAAAAGGATATAGGGAAGATCAATTTTACCCTTATCACAGGATACTGGGGCATAACATTGAATTTTGTATTGGTTTCAAACACCAGGTGCAAAACATGATTGAGGTGGGAGAACTTAAATTTGACAACCCATTGTCTCCTTATAAGAGATATATGGGTATATAAAAAAACTTGCTACCCAACCATGAGGTCCCTAGAGGGCAAGGTGCCCAAGTCAATCATGTCTGAATTGATACGCCTACCCACGGGTGCATTGGGATGGTTAAAATTATCAATATAGCTACTAGGACTAGATGATATGGTCAACCATAACCTCTTGTGGCTCCCATTAATGTCCCAACTGCACCTTGGCAAAGGTAGGGGCAAAAAAACCTTCCAAGGCCACCAACTCGACCTATGGTAACTATTCGGAGTAGACTAGAGCAAAACTTACAAATGACTCCGACCAAGCTATCTATCTATGAGCTCATACAACAGTCCCCAAAGCACAAGGAGACTTTGATGGATATTTTGAGATCGATTGAGCTCCAACCACAAGATCCAAATGCATTCACTTATTTTGTGGGACAAGTACAAGAATGCCAGGAGCCTATAATTTGATTCTTTGATCATGAAATTAAGACAATGTCTACTGCCTTACCAGACCCTCTGCTACACATTGTTGCATCAGTCAATGATTTACCTTTTAAGTGGGTCCTGATTGATACAGGTTCATCAATCAACATCATCACAACAACAATAGAACACCTTAAGATCTCCAAGTCAAATATCATTCCTAGAGCCTACACATTAAGAGCTTTCAATGATGCTTTATGCAATACTATGGGAATGATAATCGTACCCATGAAGGTGGGGTATAAGACCATCCCTATGATGTGTCATGTCTTGGAAGGGGCCATGCAATACAACATCCTCCCAGGGTGCCCTTGGATAAGAGATATGAAGTGTGTTCCTTCGATTTTATACCAATGTGTCAAGTATGTGCATGATGACAAAGTCTATGTGGTGCTAGCTGATGAAGAACCATTCAAATATGTCCATCAGGTGGATTTCCTAGGAGAATTTGTGATTCTTCTACCCACCTGTATGTAGGACCTTCATCTCCAACTACGTAACTAGATGACAGAGACAAAGGGGTACAAAAAGACACATCCACATCAACACCTCATATTGTGCCCAAAATGACTAATGCTTCTAAGAGACCATCAACGTCTAAGCCAAAATACAATCAAAAGCTAAAGTCGCTTTTAGTTGAGGAAGGAAAGCCCAAGGAAGAGCTGACCATAGCCATTGAGAAAAGTCCAAGTCCCATGGGAGAAGAATATCTCCAAGATCAATCCGAGGAGATACTAGAAACCGCTTCGTCAGTGTCGTCTGTAGGATCATCCACATCACATGCGATAATACACTTGGCAAGTATAGGGATAGGAGAGTATCTTATGTAGAACATAACATTTATGCCCATCATAGAATTTGCACAGGACATGGGATGGCCAAAAGACCTAAGACCACAAGTGGGAATAGTGGTTCTACTTGGAATCCCTTCCAACCAAACCAACTTTGTCTATGTTGGCCTGGACTGCGCCCATAAGTCTACAGACATAGAAGAGGATAATGATGAAATATTCATTGTTAATGTTTGTTACCTCTATAATCCCGAGTCTACTCTAACCTACTTTAAACATTGTCATTGGCATGGTTACAATCTTGGTATATATGAGCAGGGGAATAGGCAGCCATTCGATTCGCAATACTAGCTTCCCGTTGACAGGTTTGGGTTAGGCTATCACATTAGAGGTCAATATGACTCTCTAGCAGCAACCTTGGACATATAAGCTTGGGGTTAGGAGAAGACATCAATTTTATTCCTTATCACCCATCAAGTACAAGACATTTGATCAATAGACAAGTGGTTGCGGTAAACATACCACCACTCGAGACTTATCATCCAAGCTTCACAATTGATGCCATCCCAACAGGTTGCAACTTGTGGGATGAAGAGTGAGAAGAAAATGGATACAAGGCAAGCGATGATGAAGCACAGGAAATCTTAGCCTATCATGGGTCTCGCTATTTACAAAGCCTTGCCTAGTCCAGCCATAATGAGAGTGGGTACATATCGGATGAAAGTGGCTATGAGTCAGAGGACTCAACAGAAAGAGCCTACCTAGGACCAAGGTAGTGGCCCCATAGATTGGGGTAACATACTAATGCAAATGGCATCTTCATAAGTGACAAAGAATATGAGGATGAGACAGAGATGGCCTACTTGGGGCCAAGACACATACCCCTTTTCTTAGGGCCACATACCAATGCTAATGGTTTTTGGATAAGTGATGACGAGACTAAGATGGCTTATTTTGGGCCTCGCCACTTGCAGTAAGTCGACATTTTGGTAGAAAGAGAAGTGACACTTCATGCCATATACCCTAGCTTGTGTTTTTTAGGAAGACCTATCGACTTAGTTGTTATTCACCGCATAGTCAATCCCCCTCTGCATACATTCAAGGAGATCTTAGAATCCAATGATCCTATTATCCGACCTGCTCATGGGCTAGATCCAGAGATTATTATTCCTCTAGAGCCTCATCACGAGTATGGAGGGGAAACCTTTGTGAAAATTTTTCACCCATGTGGTCCTAGAGATTTCATTCCATCCATCAATACAATATTCATTGATTTGGCCACTCCACTTCATAATCTAGCGGATCCTATTAAACCATTGTGTCTTGATACAGAGGTTATTGATTGAGATCGTGCTGATTCACCCATAGAGCCTAAGGACATTTCCCTTAACAAAGAGGTGTTACAACCATTTCATTTTGCATCAGGTTGTGCATATGACGTATTCCATACTGGTTTGGATCTTGAGTCAATAGGACCTGTAAATCTCGTCGATGATATTCATTTGATACCCACACCTCACCAGTTTGAGGAGGGGTTGCATATGGCTATAGAAGCAACTTTTGAGGTGGACATCTGTGATGATACTACTCAACCAAAGAAATTCAAGTTTGAATAAAGTTTATCTCCAGAGGAACAAGACATCATAATCCCTCTCCTTAAAGAGAGGTCAAATATTTTTGCTTGGAATTAGAAAGACATGCTAGGGATTGATCCGAAGTTAGTTGTTCACAAACTTTCATTGGATCCCATGAAGAAGCCAATTAAGCAAAAGTTGAGGAAAATGCATCCAACCATCACTTTGATGGTGAAAAATAAGTTACAAAAAATATTGGATGCGAATTTCATAGTCTCAATTGACTATCCCGAATGGGTTTTGAACATGGTGCCCGTAGGAAAGCCTGACGAAAGATTTTGCATTTGCACAAAATTCAGAGACTTGAATAGGTAAACTCCAAAGGATTCATTCCCATTTCCAAACATACATGCTCTTGTTGACGCCACTACAGGTCATGAGATGCTCTCCCTAATGGGTTTTTTGGATACAATCAAATCTGAATCAAACCCAAAGACCAGCATAAGACCGCTTTCATTACTCCATGGGGGATATTCTATTACAAGGTAATGTTGTTTGGCCTAAAGAATGTCGATGCGACATATCAGCGGGACATGACATAAATCTTTCATGACCACATGCACACAATATTAGAAGATTACATGGATGACTTGCTGGCCAAGTCTATAGTGTGGCAAGAGCACGCTAAAATCCTTGAGAAAGTCTTTGATCGCCTCATTGAGCACAATGTCAAATTTAACCCTAAGAAGTGTGTGTTTGGCGTGACTTCTGGTAAGCTTTTAGGTTTCATAATTTCTAAGAGAGGCATTGAAGTCGATCCTGCAAAGGTAAAGGCTATAATGTAATGGTCGCCCCTACCAACATTAGGGAGTTAAGAAGCCTACAAGGCAAGGTATCATCCATCAAACAGTTCATTGCTCAATTATCAGATAAATGTCGACCCATGAACCAGTTGCTACACAAGGATGTCCTATTTAATTAGGATGAAGAATGCCAACAAGCCTTTGCAGAGATCAAAAATTACCTGGAAACATCGTCGGTGTTGGCTCCACCAAATCCAGACGTACCATTTTTACTATGCATATCAGCTACTGATTTCATGTTAGGTACCATTTTGGACCAAAAGAATGCACAAGATAAAGAGCAAGCCATATATTACATTAGTTGCACCTTGGTAAGTTATGAGATAGGATATATGTATGTAGAAAAGTTATGTTTAGCAGTGGTCTTTGCAACCAAAAATTTGTGACACTACATGTTGAGCCATACGACCTACGTTATATCAAAACAAAATCCTTTGCAATACATGATGAATAAGACCTATCACAATATGCATACTACAAAGTGGATCATGTTATTGATAGAATTTGATCTAGAGTTCATAAGTCAAAAGTCCATCAAGGGACAAGTCATAGCAGATCAATTAGCAAAGGAACATCTTTAGGATAGCAAGCCTTTCACCATAGAATTGCTTGATGATGTGGTCTTCGCATTATCATATCTGCTTGAACCTGAAGAGCCTAAAAAATAAAGAGATATGGCATTATTATTTGATGGTTTGAAGTGCGAACAAGGGGGCGAAGTAGGGATAGTCTTTATCACACCACAGGGAGCTCCATTATCCTTATCATTCAAGCTAGACTTCCCTTGCATGAACAATAACATAGAGTATGAGGCCCTAATATTGGGACTCCAAACAGTTGTTGCAATTGGCATTAAAAGATTAAATATCTTTGGTGACTCTTTGCTCATAGCTAATCAAGTCAAAAGATTGTTCCAATGCAGGTGCCCACTCCTCAAAGCTTACAAGGAGCTTGTTGACACTTACCTAGCCTGACTGGAATGGTATAACATCGAGGCAATCCCTCGCACGTCAAACAGATTTGCAAACACCATGGCATATTTAGGATCTTTAATCCCTTAAAATCTAGCTGTTGATTTCACAACCGTTCACATAAAAGTGCTTGTGCACTCAGCATTACAACATGAGGCTATTGAAAATCAAGAGTAAATTAACATGATCCAAACAAAACCAAATTAGGATTGGTCCTTCAGAGCTAGAGCTTTCTTGCAAATGACACCTTGGGAATATTTGATCTCTCAAGGTCCTACGGAATGTGGTATGACCATTCACCATAGGGTTGTTTCTCAATTTGTGTTCTCAGATTCTAGATCACTAGATCATGGGAGGAGCATGTCGTTTTATCCATATAAGTTGTGGCTTATCATGATTGGCTTTCCCAATTATGATATTTCTTGAAACTTGGACTGGTACAGCAAGGCCTGTCGCATACTAAAAGATAAGCATTTAAACAAAATGCGACGAGGTATATCTTGCTAGGAGAGATCCTTTATAGACGAGGCTATGATGGAATGCTCCTTCGTTGTCTTAAGCCCCAGGAAGCATCCTGGGAAATTTTGCAAGCCCACGAAAGTACGTGTGGTGATCACTTCAGTGGCATGACCATCGTTAAGCGCATCTTGAGAATGGGTTACTATTGGTCCACTCTCAAAAAATACTATTACGAGTATGTCAAGAAATGCGTTAAGTGGCAGCATCATGTAAACCTCACTCACTTGCCATCACAAGCCTTGCAACCCATCCAAGCAACATGGCCCTTCTCACAGTGGGGACTAGACTTGGTTGGGAATATCTCACCCCCATCCTCAGGCTGACACACATTCATCATAACAACCACTGAGTATTTTGCCAAATGGGTCGAAGCTATCCCCTTGACATCGACAACTAGACCAAGGATTGCGGAATTTATACTCCATAATATCATAAATCGTTTTGGGGTCCCTTTGAAAATAATATTGGATAATGGGCCATCTTTCAAGAATAAAAATGTGCGTGCTTTGATGAACAAATACCACATTCAACACAATTTTTCAAAACCCTATTATCCGCAAGCAAATGGGCAAGCAAAATCCTCAAACAAAATAATAGTCTCCATCTTGAGGAAGATAGTGAAAGATAATCATAAGGATTGGCATTTGTAATTACCTCTGGTGTTATAGGTATATAGGACTAGTGTGCGGATGCCCACTGGGGCAACACCGTTTTCACTTGTATATGGCACTGAAGGCATCATGCCCCTAGAGTTGGGAATTCCAACCCTGTGCATAGCATTAAAGGACTTCATAGATGATGACACCGTGTGACAAGGCTGCCTTGATCAGTTAATGCTTCTTGATGAACGCCAATTCAATGCCTTGGAGCATCTCCACATTTATCAGGGTCACCTTGCATGAATTTACAATAGTAAAGTCCACTTAATAGAATTCAAATTTGGAGATCTTGTGCTAAAAAAAAACCAGCAAAACTCAAATCAGCCACCGCACCTACGAGACAAATTTGCGATAAACTGGATAGGCCCCTACATGATTTTAGAAAGGGTTGGGCCTGGAGCATATCGCCTCACATCATTGGATGGTATTGAAGAGCCTGAGCCTCTCAATATCATTCATTTGAAGGCATTTTATACTCGTGACCACCAAAATGGCCTCACACCTATGCTTCCTACTGCATGATATAAACAAGAGATACAAAAGAAATGCATACGAAATTGACAATAAAATGAGAAAGAATAAGAACACTTTATTCCATTAAATGAGCCAATATTGATTACAAATACATCCCTCTTAGGGATACCAATTTGATACTCTTATTACAGTAGGAAAGCATGTGAAATCCCTCTCAAGGGCAAATGTGAGTTTTAGGCCATTCGGGGTGACACGAATTGCCTAGGGTGGAGTTGACCCTCTTCTTCGTGTTGAGGAAGGTATTTGATGGTTGAATCTCCTTTAGACCTGATTCCCTACGGTCAAGAAACAATAGAGAAACATTAAAAGCATTGGGAACCTCTCATGATGAGGTCCTTTGAGGAAATTGAACACAAAGATGCTATGAACATATAGAATCAAGAAAGCATACAAAATGTGTTAAACTATGTTAAATTGATAAATATTCTTAGATATGTATAAAGGAATAATAAAACTATCTAATGGCCTACTTATGTGAAATAAAGCATGAAAGAATATAAAGAAGCCATTAATGTCCTAAATGCTATAATGAAGTAAATCTACTCAAATATTTAATACGGTTAGTTAGAGTCTCTAAACTACCAAATAAACCATTATAAATACTAATCTAACCTAAATAAGCACACTGCAAAAGGAATAGTAAGGGGATCTTATACTTGTTGCAAATCGCAGCTCAAATGAGCGGTATGCACTATAAACCGTGTCTAACAACCACGACGAGCAACTCAGTAGTTTTGCCCTCCAATTCTATGGCTATGGACTTGATCCTCCTTGTCAAATTAATGATCAAGGGTCACCTCAATGTCCTCTGACAGATCTGGCGGTTAAATTGCTCAATTGGGCCTCTATTTGCCCGAATTAGCATTTCTTGGCGTTCTAGCTCCTTAGGGCATCCATGGCATGAATCATCATGATGCTTAATTGAATGACAATTGATTAACACTCCCTCTCAATGGCCATTAGGAGACCATGGGTGTTAGCTACGGTCTGTCAAAATTAGGAGAAACTATAAATAGTTTTCCCATTTTCAAAATTTCATTATTGTCTTGCAAGCAACTGCATTTCCAGAGAGCTCTGAGAGGTGAGAAGCATTTCCTGATCCGGAACGCTGCTAGACCTCTACCCGATATTGCACTCACACCTTGATGGTGGACCCTGGACAACCCTCCACTAGCAGAGGCCACGGTGTGGGCAAGGTAACTCAAAACCGAGTCCTCGCACTCATTTACCAATTAAAATGAACCACATTAATTAATGGGCTAATTAACTTCACTAAACTATTGGCAATGAACCTCACCTTAGACTAGGCTAGTTTAGGTTTAATTTTCTAGCTAGCTAGGCTAGGAAGTGACCCCAAATGGGTCTCATTCCTAGACCGTAGTTGGCAGCGGTGGTTCCCAATTGTCAGATTGGGGACCGCAGCTATCAGCTATGGTTGGAATTCAAATTCCAACGGTCAATTTTTGACCGCATGCGGACCGTAGGGTTGACCCGCGGTTCGACAACTTTAGAAAAAATTATCAATTTTTTTATTTTTCTAAGGTTTTATGGCAATTAATGCCATTTATTGCACTTTTGAGGTACTTTTTTGATGTTTTTGATTTTTATTGATCACTTTTGACATGTTTTTGTCATTTTTAGCAATTTTTAGATTTGTTTGACGTTTTTAAGGTCATTTTTAGCTGTTTTTGGTTGTTTTTAGTTAGCTTTTTCCTTATGCCTTGTTTATTTTCAGAGGTTGACCTCTAGAGCCAGGGAGCCGGATATACTTTGCACCCTCCGTAGACAGCTTACTGGCAGGGAGCGAGAGTGGTTTGGAGCCATCGACTTTGGCTACGTCTTGGATCTACCCACTATTAGGGTAGATCAAGCTTACCTGACTGCATTGGCCCGACGTTGGAATGCGTGGACCAATACATTTCACCTTTCGATAGGTGAAATGACCATTACTTTAGAGGATGTCTACCGGATCTTCAGGATCCCTATTGATGGTGAGGCCATCACCTCCTCCTCCTTTCGGAGTAAGGAGTGTGTTTTTGATTCTATCTTTGGTGATCGAAGCCAGGAGGCCCAACGTAAGATCGACCATGGAGGCATTCACATTGGGTACTGGTAGAAGGAGAACATATTCTCTATCAGAGAGGCAGTGTTTATGCACCTGGTGGTGCAGATTGTGCTTCTAGACTCCTCGGGTGTGAGGATTCCCTGGAACCTTCTAGCCAGTGTTCGGAGGGTTGTTCAGAGCTCCAGAGATCAGCCACTGCTCCTAGCCTAGGGGAGCACCTTATTGTGCTAGTTATACCATGAGCTGTACCAGATCACTAGTAGGAGCCGGGTTGGGATCAGTTGTAGTCTGCTTCTCCAGATCTAGGGTTGGTAGCACATCAGGATCGAGCATCCTGCGGAGCTACCCCTTCTTATCACTTCTATTGATGATGCGCATCAGTGCTACATAGCTTGTTGGCCTCGTGAGGAGGAGGGGTTCTAGAGTAGGTCCCATGCAGGGGACGTAGACCACTACATTTCTAGATTTGTAGTGCTTGGGCTGGATGATATTGAGTGGCACCCATATATGGATTGCCCTGCATGGACAGAGGCTGGTGAGTGACTGCACCAGGCTCATCGAGATAGGTGGCTACTCGATCGCAAGGATGAGATCAGGGAGTATCAGTTTTACTCTCGTGTCTTACGGTAGTTTGGCTTAGTACAGGATATCCTAGAGTTGCCTATCATCTACAGGTGGCTGGTACTGGAGACTCACTTGACATGGATTCAATCGACAACACTAGGGGATGCGGTTGATGATTTCTAGGAGACTAGAGTTGATAGGGCTGGGACCACCCCAATGTATGATACGTGGTGGTCCCTACTATAGTGGTAGGGATCGGGACCCCTCGGTAGGATAGATGACCAGGCAGAGGTCGAGGCTGACCTAGATGGGCACAGAGTGTGCCAACGAATTGAGGGTGGATGGGGTGCAGAGGTCCCAACAGAGGAGGCTTCATAGGTCGAGGTGGAGGAGGAGGCATCAGAGGAGGGTGAGGTGCCTCCTGATAGTGATGTAGGATAACTCCTAGCTCAGATTGCTACTTTGTAGAGTCAGGTGGGTACGCTTCAGACTCAGCTATGACATAGGGATACTAGCCTCACCATAGTAGAGGTGAAGCTCGCTCATGGGCAGAGATAGTGGTAGGAGTATGAGGAGGAGAGGCCTCTCCTCAAGGCCTAGATTACCATAGTAGGTATAGAGATCCAACGGCTTACTATAGAGCATGATTTGGCATGGACTCAGCTGGACCTGATGACCAGAGAGAGGGATTCACTGAGGGACTCGAGGGCTATTCCCTCATCCTCATAGGTAGTTATGGCACCACCTGCAGCTCCATCTCACCTATTGCCCTCAGGTCAGGACCCCATGGTAGAGGTTAGGCGGCTCACTTCCCTCTTGGAGGAGGGAAATGCATGATTGGCTATGAGGGCAGCTCACATATCCATACTGGAGGATCACATTCGATTGATAGGTGGAGAGGTGCTAGAGGACACCCATACCATAGGTACTCATAGGAGCAGCTCTCGGACCAGGACTAGAGAGACCGGATAGTCTTCTGCTAGTTCGAGCCACCGGACCCATAGGACCGAGAGGACACACAGGTCCTCTAGTATGCATGGAGCCAGCTCTCATAGGAGCCACAGGGATGGTGGGGGTGATGGCGGTGACTCTCAGGCTGGGGGTGCAGGCCCTCCGTAGTACCTATCTATTGAGATATTTATTGTACTAGTTTTGAGTGTAAGGTCGAGGACCTACATAGTTGTAGCCTACGGGCATTTTTGATGTACCCCCATGTACTCTTTTGACACACACACACACACACATATATATATATATATATATATGATATTGATCATTTATGGCTCATTATGTGTACTTGTATATTTTTAATTTTATGTTTATGTAATGCACATGGATGCAATGCTTATATGTTATGTTTGTTTGATGCTATATGATGTGATGTATGGATGACATGCACTAGATAGCTATTTAATTTTATGATGATGATGGTATGCAGTGATCTAGATGCTTAGATATGCTTTTTATGATGGATGCATATGGATGCGATGCTTTACTTTTTAAATGCATATTTAATTTTGCTTTATTGCATGCATTTAATTTATGATGATATCATGATATGTTGATGCAATGTATGTAATGCATTATTTACATGATGGTAATCTAATGTAAATGAACTTGTATGCTTTAATCACTTAAAACATAAGGAATGAATGCGATATGTGTTTAACAATCTAATGGACGACACCATAGAATGTGTAAAAATCATGAATGTAATTGAAAGATCCTCATTACAAGAATTTAATCAATTAATCACCCATATATGAAATGCAATGGTATGAAGCGGTATGATGCGAATGATATAATGTGTCATTCTATTTTCTTTTGCAAGTTTGAAAAATATGCACAATATAGTCAGTGGTCATCTAGATATCATTTTTGATATCCATCCAGTATCTATCCTATATCTTGATTGTGCTTTATATAATGATGTATCATGGATTCGATACTTTTTAGTTTGATGATTTGCATGACTTGGTATTGTGTTGCTATTAGAGAAACTTTTGAGGTTTTCCATGAGACTCAAACACCCTAGTAGACTTCTCAAACATCACATACTAACTGTACAAGGCTTTTGTTGGACAAGGCTTTCATCACGAATGACCCAACTGTTCATTACCCCTGTGTGTGCACGTGAGTATTTTTAGATAGACCATAGGCATACCCCAGATGTCATTCGGGACTCTTCCAACCCATATGTGAGATCGGGTTCCTCCTATGTTCGTATCATCCTTGTTTCAGACTTGATTGGACTATACTGCTAGACAACCCCAGGCACCTAGAGCTAGCTCATCTCGCAAATTGATCAGGACTACCCCTCCAAAAATAGTCGAGACTCTTTCAACCCATTGCTGCGTTTGGGGATCACCCAATAAAACTACTACTCCGAAAGCAGGCGAGACTCTTTCAACCCATTGCTGCACTCGGGGTTCATTCTATGGCTTTGAAATGGTGAACAATCCAGGGATTCAAGTTCTCACCCCATTTTGATTTTTGCTCATATGTAGTGATAAAAATCACTGTTTTTCACGTTTTACTCTGAGTGATAAAAATCACTATTTATTCCCATTTTTCTTGAGCAAGGGATTTGTATAGTGCTTTTAATTCACTATATCATTTTAGATTTGAACTTTGAACTTTGGGTTTGAAATTTAAACTGTGTATCTATGTACGAGTAGGGGAAATTCTTGTCCTTTTGCCAAGGTTCACCACTCTAGACCGAACTATTTGCAAGATAAGCAGGTAATAAAACCCATCTCTCTAAATACCCAGGACCACTTTCACAACTTTCATCCTCCCTTATCTTAGCAGGATTTTAAATGTGTCAATTAGTGATGGGATCCTGATATGCCAAGCACTATCACAACTAATGACCTCATCTACAAAAGCAAAAATAACTTTCTATGACGTCTGAGAAACCCACTAGGTATGGTTGAGTGACTGGAAAACTTTGGTATACACACATATCTCATAGCAATAGGTGTTGTGTATGAATGCAATGGATTATGATAAATGCAAAGGTGCATGATTAAAACACAAACATGGCATCATTTGTAAGACTGACAAACACAATCCCTCCTACTACGGAATGCAATGGATGATGAATGCCTATATGCAATGCAATAATGAAATGAATGCATGTGTAAATGAACATGCATAATGCAAATGCAAATATTTTTGGAATTTTATGCTTTACCAATTTTTTTTGGATTTTATTGATTTTATAATTTTTATGGATTTTGAGCCTTTATATCTGACCAAACGATGAGTACATGCCTTTGGAGCCTTTAGGAGTGACCAAATGAGGAAATGTTGTTGGAGCCTTTTGATTGACCAAACTACTCGCAAGAGAGCTTGGAGCTTTTTAGGATGATCGAGCGATTTTAAGAAAACCCTCGGAGCCTTTTGGGATGACCGAGTGGTTATAAGAAACCCTCGGGGCTTTGATGACAAAAAGGGTTTAGGAACCCTTGGAGTTTTGGGTTGATCGAGTGGTTTTAAGAAACCTCAGGGAATCCTTGGAGCTTTTGGGATGATCGAGTGGTTTTAAGAAAACCTTGAGGCTTTGTGACCAAGTGGTTTAGGAACCCTTGGTGCCTTTTGGGATGAGTGGTAAGAAACCTGACAAGCGGTTTAGGAACCCTTGGAGCCTTTTGGGGAGGGTATGCTACCCTATGTACCCCTAGTGTATGTCATTGATGAGGATGAGGGAGGTGCATACCTCTAGATCCCTCCTTTCTTATCGAATTTGGTGTGGGTGGTGGGGAAGGTATGCTACCTTGAAGACCCCCAAAATGCATGCTATTCATTGAAATGTAATCAGCTTGTTTAGGAAGAGTGATAGAAATCAACTCTCCCAACTGAGGAATGGACCTCAGTGGAGTGCCTATGTTTTGGTAGGGTTGAATGAGTGAACCATCCTCACGGATCGTGTCTCGTTCTACTAGGTCTTGGATGACCCTCTTAAATGATTGACAATCTCGAATGTCATGTCCATGCACTCGATGATACACACAAAAGGGACTCCCATCAGGTGACCTAGTCTTGGATGCCCTATGCTTGACTTCGGGTAATATGAATGCCTTTGCCTCATGTAACTTTTGGAACAAAGTTAGAGTAGTCATCTAAAATGAAACTACTCGTTGCACTGGCTTATCGGGCTTACGAGGTGATTGATGACCTCGGGGTCACTCTTGAGGAGGTGTGACCTCCATTTTAGCATGTTGGGGCACTATGAGAGAACCATATACATTATAAACCCCCTTATCTATCAAGTTTTGCACCACACTCTTGAACTCATGACAATATCGAATGCCATGACCCTCTATTCGATGATAGAGACAATAGTGATGCTCCCTGTAACCCATAGGTTTAACTCTATTTGGGTCTAAAGAGGTGATATCAGGTAAGGTGATGACCTTAGCCTCTTGCAGCTTCTGAAATATGTTAGACATAGACTCTTTTAAAGGAGTCCAAATGTGTTATGACTATTTTGGGTGCTCGACCCACCTTGGTTTGCTTTGAGGACCCACTGGTTGGGTTGGCCGCATGGGCTCTTGCTTTTGCTGAGGTTTTTCTTGCACTTGCATAGGAAGCGATTCGGCCTCAAACAAGGGTTGCTTTTGTGATCCCAGGTTTTCAAACTGGTTCATGATAAAATGCAATGCCTTATCTTGCTCATCCATTCGATGCTCCATTCATTCTAGATGACTTAGAATGGATTGCAAGACTAACAAAGAATTCATATGTATTTCCAATGACTGATTTGAAATACCTTTGTCTATTGAAGGAAATAGAAAAGTGGATGCTATAGATCCATTAGGTAATTGCAAATCACCTATTTCCTTCATTTTGATTGATGTGGAAGCTTCTTGATGACCCGCTTCATTTGCGCTATCCACATGCTCATGCCTATGACTCAGCTCAAGTTGTTGTTTCACTTCATTGTGTTGAACTGTGTCAGTTTTAGTACCCCCAATCTGATGTGAGGAACCTACCTGTTTGTGCTCTTGAGATGGCACCATGAGAAATGAGTTAGGAGTGACTAATTTCAAAGGTTCTGGCCCTAGCAATGTGGAAACACCATTGGATTACCCCATCTCTAGCTCTATGTGATTAGGAATCACCTGATCTTCTAGCCTAATGTCAACCATTCCCACAAACTCATGAGAAGACTCCACACCTGTATGAGTCATAGGTGACTCGTCAACATACTGAGGCTATCTTATTTTAGTCATGATAACTGAACCTTCCTCATACTCATGCGATGCCTCCAGGATAGGATCCATAGGTAGAGACTTGACAAAAAGCTGACCTAAATCCTCAATGGACTCCATGGTGGGCAACATCATAATGTTGGCCTCTATAAGCTCTTCATATTCACCATCATCCTCATGAGGACTACCCTATGACATGATGGATGAAGATGGTGTGATACACTCGGATGCATCCATGACCATGCTAGGTTCTTCTACTTTGGTAGGAGTAAGAGGCTCCTCTAAAGACACATCAGAGATAGTTGTGAGCATCTCCGTAACTACATTCATCAATCCTTCCCTGCTAAGAGGTGTTGAGGATGTAGGTGTGATGGGTGAAGCCACAAGGGACAATGGTGGTGAAGGTAAATCCACCACAGTCTACGGGGTTGCATCCAAACTCTGGATAGACTCCTCAGGTTGAATGTTTAGATGCCTAGGCGACCCACAAGATTCCTGAGGGTGATCCTCAGGTTTATAATACTTGAAGGGATCTGGGTCCACCTCAACTATATGGACTTCACTTCCATGGGTGTACTTAATGCACTGATGCACTATGGATGGTACGCACTCCATGGCTCTTATCCACGGTCTTCCAAGCAGCAAGTTATACTATCTTGAACCCTCTAAAATGTAGCACAATGTAGGAATAATATTTTGTCCTACCTCGATGGGGAGGACTATTGTGCCTACTGTAGGGGATTCCACATCATTAAAGGCTTGCAGCATTAAAGTCATTTCCTTGATGTGGGATGGTGGAATTTTGAGATGTTTGAATGTTGAGGTGGTGATGATATTAATTGATGATCTTGTATCCACCAACACTCGCTTATACACAATCTGATTTATCCTCACTATGATATGCAATGGAGGATCAGATTCTTTGATAGGGATAGGTTTGACTTCCTATTTATGGAAAGTGATCATAGGTTCCTTGTATGGTGGAATAGACTGTATATGCCCCAAGGATTGTGATGACTTTTGAGCATTGACATTGCTCACCTGTCTAACTTGACTACTCTCAATCTCATGCTTACGCATGGGATCCTTAAACATCTCTTTCTATTGTTCTTCGATAACCCTAGGCATGTCTATCCATCTAGAGGAATGGCTATCTACTTGCTTAAGTGGTAACTCTTGACGATGCATTGGGTGCATCGCGTTGACTTGTTGCCTAGGCACTCTAGGTATGAGCTTCTTTTCGGGAGTTACCTCACATGATTGTTCTTCACATAATTTCTATTGGTAAATCCTCTCTTCACATTGTTGGAGCTCATCCAACCTTTGTTGATGTGATCTCTTCTTCTCTGTGCACTCACGCTCTAGACGCTTACGCTCAATGCGCACTTCCTCCAATTGGTCTTGGAGGAGTCACCTCTTATGGGCTGCATGAGACTCAGATTCCCTATATGACTGACTCATGGAGTAAGATCCACAACTCTCTGTCCCACTAGGGGGAGACCTAATGATGTGGGTTCTCACTGTGTGTGAAGAAACCCCATGATCTGTATGGGTGGACCCCTGCGTGATGAAGGGGGTTCACGATGACTATCAGAGTGTCACGCTGGGAGGCTTAGATCCTCAGGTGCATGATGTGTGTGATGCCTAGAAAGGAGGCGTGCGAGGTCTAAAAGATCCTCAGGTGAATATCGGAGGCATTCAGAGCCTCTCCATGAACATTCTGACTCATTAGCTCATGATTGAGCTCTATCATGCCTAGTCGTCATGATGAACCAACTAAGCAAGACTTGAGAGGAAGCCTCTCTCACTAAGAATTTTGGCCTCAAGGAAGGCCTTATCTTGATGGATTAAGCAATAAAGAAGCATACAAAGTGAACAATGTGATTATCTTCTTTACATTTTAAAAGTGAGCCCTAAACTGTTTGATGTGTTTCAATGATTTGTTGTGTCAGTAAAGAAACTCTTATCATGTTTTGCAAAGCTTGTTGAATGATATTCTTAGTTTAATGGCTTTCACCTGTATACTCATAGCTCGACAATTTGGATGTGACTTCCAAGCCACGTAATCCAACCTATAATGTGTGGTAATGAAGCCCACACACGGTCAGGGAGCACAGGTCCTCCCAGATCCTCACCCATTTTCCCCTAGTCAACGTTATACCCTTCGAAGAGAATACATGCAAATTTTCTAGGGTACAAAAGGTTCTCGGATCTGGTATTGGTCTAGTATCCAAGGGTACGTAGGATTTGGGCCAACGGATGGAAATCACCCCCACCGTCGTTGAACCCTACTAGTGGTTGGATGTGACTCCCAACTCACTAGATTTAAGTGCCAAGTGGTGTGTGTGGTTCATTTTAATTTGCATAAAATGAAAATGCATAATATAGCATGAATGATTGTTTCCTACATGTAATGTAAAAATAAATGTTTCATATTAAGAAATGCATGCTATATCCTACATGATTTTTGATAATGCAAGCTATGATGCAAATGGCCACTGCTTGGGCCTCAAACATGCAAACCAACACACAAAAACTATCAAGCACGTTGTGTTCTAGGGTGGACTGCACTCAGAGGTCCATTGTTCCTAGAAGTGCCTTTCTAATGATGCAAAAATGAATACAAATCTAGGACCTAGTTCATTTCCCTTTTTTAGTTTTCCTAGTTGTATTGCAAATTTTGTATTCTGGAAAAATACAGAGACAAAAAAAGTTACATAGGGTGAAAAGTGGGACCTACCTCAGGTCCACATCCAATCTATGTTTTGTCCTCTACTGTCTGATCTATCTGCTATAAACCGTAGGTCGATGTGCGGTTCAGATTGTAGACCGCATCTTGAAGTCGTGGGCCAACAATGAGACCACAATCGTAACTACGGTTTGCACCGATAATTCCAAAAACATAAGAACAATTAGATTAGATCACTTGAAATGTGGAGTTCCATCGTGATCGCCTTCTGTGACCTATCCAAAAAGCATACACCTATTCTAATAGATCAATGGATATAAACATAAAGATACAAAAGAAAGTTGCATACAAAATTGACAACAAAATGAGAATAGAATAAGAACACTTTATTCCTATTGAAATGAGCCAATCTCGATTACAAATACGTCCCTCTTAGGGATACCCAATTTTGATACTCTCATTACAATAGCAAAGCATTTGAAATCTCTCTCAAGGGTCACAATATTAGTTCTCAAGCCATTCGGGGTGACACGAACTGCTCTAGGGTGGAGTTGACCCTCTTCTTCACATTGAGGAAGGTATTTGATAGTTGAACCTCCTTTAGACCTGATTCCCTATGGTCAAGAAACAACAGAGAAGCATTAAAAGCATTGGGAACCTCTCATGATGAGGTCCTTTGAGGAAATTGAACACAAAGATGCTATAAACATATGAAATCAAGAAAGCATACAAAATGTGTTAAACCTATGTTAAATTGATAAATATTCCTAGATATGCATAAAGGAATAATACAACTAACTATCTAATGGCCTACTTATGTGAAATAAAGCATGAAAGCATGGAAAGAAGCCATTAATGTCCTAAATGCTATAATGAAGTAAATCTACTCAAATATTTAATCCGATCAGTCAAAGTCTCTAAAATACCAAATAAAGCATTAAACTGACTAATCTAACCTAGATAAGCACTCTACAAAAAGAATAGTAAGGGGATCTTACACCTGTTGCAAACCGTAGCTCAGATGAGCGGTCTGCACTATAAACCATGGCTGACAGCCACGATGAGCAACTCAGTAGTTTTACCCTCCAATTCTAGGGCTATGGACTTGATCCTCCTTGTCAAATTGATGATCAAGGGTCGCCTCAGTGTCCTCTGACATATTTGGTGGTTGAATTGCTCGATTGGGCCTCCATTTGCCCGAATTAGCATTTCTTGGCATTCTAGCTCCTTAGGGCATCCATGGCATGAATCGTCATGATGCTCAATTGATTGGCAATTGATTAACAACACTCCCTCTCAATGCACTCAAGTGAGTCCACAATTCGATAGGGCTTCATTGCTTCAATCTCCAATGCTTGCTTGATACTATTTTGATAGTGCTTCACTATCAAAATGCACTATATCATTGCCCTAATTTGAAGGGGTACTTATAGGACTACCCAAGGGCTAGGGGTGGCTTCATGGAGAAGCCAAGAACAAGAAGGGGTGGTTAGGACAGTTGGATTGGAAGCTTCCATCCTTTAACCACCTTCTTCTAGAACAAATGGTCATTCAAACCGATTTGGCTCGGATGAAGGCCAACTGAACTTTAGTTAAGACCATAGGTGATAGCTACGGTTCAGACTATAGACCACAGGTCTCAATCATGGTTCAAACTGTAGACCATAGGTCTCAGCCACGGTTCAGACTGATTAGGCCAAGGAGCCCAAATTGAGTGGTTAGAACCACTGCTCTATCTTGGAGTCTATCCAAGATCTTCCATATGGTCTTGTAGCATGTCCATATGAGTAGTCACCTTCGACATGATGCGTTTTAGGTGTCTACATATACATAAAATACAAAAACATTCAAATATACATAAAATACAAAAACATTCAAATATACATGAAATACAAAAACATTCAAATGTCATAAAATACAAAAACAATACAAAACATCAAAATTCAAACAAATCATAAAAACATAAAAGATCCAAAAACAAAAATGATCCAAGGGTACCCAAGCTGCTTGGTCAAGTTCAAAAAAAAATGCTCCAAGGGTACCCAAGCCGCTTGGTCAAATTCAATAAAAAATGCTCCAAGGGTATCTTCATGCCGCTTGCTCACCTTAATCAAAAATGCTCCAAGGGTATCTTCATGTCACTTGGTCACATTAACAAAAAATGCTCCAAGGGTATCTTCATGTCGCTTGGTCACCTTAACCAAAATGCTCCAAGGGTATCCAAGCCGCTTGGTCAAATTCAATCAAAAATGCTCCAAGGGTATCTTCACACCACTTGGTCACCTAAATAAAAAATGCTCCAAGGGTATGCAAGCTGCTTGGTCAAATTCAATCAAAAATGCTCCAAGGGTATCCAAGCCACTTGGTCAAATTCAATCAAAAATGCTCTAGGGGTGTCTTCACATCGCTTGGTAAAACCCTAAAAGCCCCAAAGACACAATAAGCCCTTTTGTCAAAATATAATCAAAAATACAAAAACAATGCAAAGATCAAAAATACAAAAATAGTTACATCTTACATCTGTATCCATATAGTTGCATTACATCAAACATGCATATCCATTGCATTTGTATATGTGATGATCACACTCTTGCAAACAATGCCACAGTTTGTATCACAACCACAAAAACACAAGTCCATCTTCATCCATTCATCCATGTGTGTAACTGTGTTTTTCAACACAACCATATCATGTTGCTATAAGTATTAGGATAATATTTTATGGTCATTCAAACATATATGGTGGTGTTGAGTGGTATTTTCACCCGATTGTGAAAACACACTCTTCGATAGGATTTGGGTTCTAAATCCTCTGCTTGCAAAGAAATTAAACAAGTAATTTCTCCAAGGTTCCTGTTATGTGAGCATTTTGCATCTGTGTATAAAAGATATTTAATTAAAATGCTTAGAACACCTTAGTGGTTGCAAGTAACTGAAAACAAGGGGCACTGTGGTTTATTTTACTATGAAATTTAATGACTGTTCATTGAACCCTGATAAAGTAAATGTGATTTGGTCTCTATTTGACCATGTTGTAACTTCAAAATAAAATTTAATGAAATGCCATAACATGAATGGAATTATTTTTGGGTTTTGATGTTTTTTAATTTTTTAATTTTATTTTAAAGCTTGAAAAATTAAAGTTGGAGCTTTTGGAAATAAAGTGCACCAAAAAAGAAAGTAAAATGCAACAGAAAAAGAAATTAAATTTGCATTCAGTCTGATGCTATCCAGTCCTGGAAAAACCGAAGATGTGAGGTTTCCATGCATGCAACCTAACCTATGGGACCTGCAAACACGCACAATCCTGATAAGTTAAGTGCTAATTCAAAGGGTTTTGAAATAAAATTCAAATTTCGAACATTCGCCTAATGCAACCCACAAAGTGGCATTTAACATTATCTATAAATCTGAAATTTGAAAATGAAAGAATAAACATTAAATTTGTAGCATGCACAGAAGATCTCCTTCTTTCTTGCCAACAAGATGCAAATTTTTGAACACTCTGCATTAAAATAAATCATGTTACAATAGTAGACTTTCTGGTTTTCTCAAAACCAGCAAAAGGAAGGAAAACAGCCTTAAAGTAGGCCCAGAATGACCCTCTGGCCTCTAGCACTGCAACTCTGCTCCAGCGGTTTTTCGACCCCGTATCTGTCCTATGCCTCTGCTTTTAAAGATTGCCAATGCTTTCTGTTTTGGCTTGTGACACTTCGCTTCATCTTCCAGTTCGATTCATTTTGTCTTTCTTTGACTGCGTGTGTTTTGACCTTATGCCTAACATTGATATGTTTGATCTTCTCTGTAACTCTTCTGCAACCTGTACGCCACATGTCCCACACTTTTTTGCATGTTCTGTAACGGCCCCATGAAAATCACAACAAAAAATAGCATGCAGCTTTGTCCGCCTTCCTTGCTGCAAAAACGTGACATGTCGCGAAATCACGACATTTTCCTGCCAACAGCCTTTTTTCCATCACGTCCAGCGAAAATGCGACATGTCACGAAATCGCGATGCTTTTCTCATTCCGTACCATTTTCCTATAACCTGTCGCGATATCGCGACATTTTTCCACTTCGGGCACCTTCGCTGCATGCTGTCGCGATTTCACGATGTTTTCTCGCTTCGTGCTCTTCCGCTGCTTTCTGTCACGATTTTGCGACGTTTTCTCGCTTCATACTCTTTCGCTGCTTGCAAGCCGCGAAAATCAAACACGTCGCAATTTCGTGACGGTTTCGCCCACCTGCTGTCGCTGACTGTGTTGACCGCAATTTTGCGACATGTCGTGATTTTGCTATGCTTTTCTGCCTCGTCCTGTTTGACTGGTTTGACCCGTGATTTTGCGACATGTCACAATTTCGCTACGCTTTCTGCTTCCTGCCCCGTTTGACCGATTTGACCGCGATTTTGCGACATGTCGCGATTTCGCTACGCTTTCTCATTTTTGCCTGTGATTTTGTGACGTGTCGCGATTTTGCAACACTTTTCATTTTTTGGCAGCGACGGAGCAACTTGTCGCGATTTCGTGACACTTTTTCATTTTTGGTCGCGATTTTGTGACATGTCGTGATTTCGCTACACCTTTTCATTTTCGCCCGCGATTTTGTGACATGTCGTGATTTCGTGACACTTTTTCATCCTTGTGCAATTTTGCCTTTTTCTTGATTTTTAGCATCTAGGTCACTGAGATCTTCTTTGAAAGCATGCAAAAAAAGTGGGTCCCCAATTTTGGGGTGTGTTGTGGATTAGCCACAACAAATGGCGACTCTGCTGTCAAATGCTCTTGAGCATTTTCTTGAGAACCCTATCTGGAAGTATATAAACCCGAAAAATGTGTTAGCACATAATAAATATAAACAAATGCCCATAGATCAGAAATATATGAATCATCAGAATCATCAAGTATTAGCTCGGTGTGTGCAATGTGTTTTCATTCCCTATCGTTTGAAATTGATCAACATTCCATTGTCAATTTTACATGAATGCATATGTGAGATTATGAATGATTTGTGTAACCTAATGAATATGCTAGGAGATTTTGCTTTTATAAAAGGCATAGTCTTTCTTCTAGTATTATGTACAAACATTCAAGATTGCCAAACCCTCTTAGGATCCACTAATTAATTGCCTTATTATATCAAAAAGTTGGTTATGAGTCCCTACTATCTTGAACCCATGTGCAAGTGAAAGTGAAATCAGAGCTTTGGGAAATCAGACTCCCAACCTAATCGAGATGGGAGTTTAACCCTATTCTTACTACTCTGATTTAGAATTCATTACCTCACTTTGAGAAAAATAATTTAACCAATTATGGAAGAAATGGTCATGCTAGTCTAACCCTTTGGCCAATCAGTGGTCTTGTTTTTTAGACAAGACATGTTGCCATGCATGGGCACACTTAACCCCACAATCCATGATTTAGCTTCATTTCTTTGGACCTTGGGGATGACTACCCATCCTTGCTAGGGACATGTAGTACGATCCTTCCAATCCAAGCTTTGGATAAAAATGGAAAATATTAATTTTATTGCTTAGACCTTAGGGATGACTACCCATCCTTTGCAGAGGACAAGTAGTACGATCCTTCCAATCCAAGATTTATTATGAAATGAGACATAGGAGCTTTGGGGAATCAGATTCTCAACCTAAGCGAGATAAGAATTTATGCCCTATCCTTACTACTCCATGTAGGTCAAATCAAAGCTTTGGGGAGTTGGATCCTCAACCTAAGTTCGATGAGGATTTAGCCTTATCCTTACTACTCTGATTTTAGGATTTAAGCTTTATGGAAGTGGTCAAAACCACTGTCTTAAGGATCATGCTGCATAAATAGGATAGACATGAAATACTTCTTTCGCCCAACCTTTTCTTCCAAGCAAGGTTTTGATCATTTTGCTCAAGATCCTTTTTAATGTGTATAAAATGTGCTTGGTTCTAGATATCTCAAGACTCAGTTCCCAACCTTAGGATCTTCTTCTTATTTATATGATAGCATAACCTTAAGAGGATTTGACACACTTTAATGATTTGCATTTGAAATGCACTTGCAACTACGATGACATGTATGTGCAAAGTGAGATGTAATATGAATGCATTGTCTTTTGAATTGCAGATGAAATATTGCTATATAAAACCGACTACTTCATGCATCACAAGTTTCAAACGATATTATTAAATTGTTTGTGTTACTTGTGGAGCTTTTACAAGACAATTCCAATGTTTCATATTCTCCCGATCTAGAACATAAGTTAGCATCTCAAGGCAACTTTTTCATCATCCTTTTTTTTTTTTTTTTTATAGACAAACAAAACATGTCAAATAAACACACAACTTTAAATCCAAATCCAAATAGCAATTCCAAAATGAAACTTGAAAACACAAACCCAAAACCAGAAACCAAAATCTATATACAAATGTACACTATAATACAAAATGATGCAAAGCTTGGATTATCACTTTCCTGGATCCCACACATGATTAGAACATTTCAACAAAAATATGACATGATATGCATGCCAAATGTTGTGGGAATCCAACACAAACAAGACTAAGCCAAACTATGCAACAAATTTCCACTTGCCATGCTCACCATACCAATTTGATTTAGTTCCAATAATACTCCCATAGGTGAGCATCAAATTACTAAAATGATTAGACAATAAATGATTTTCAATTTTATCTTGTCTATTCTTTAAAATGTGAACTTCATAATTCCCTCCTTGATTTAGAATTAGGCTATCTTTTTCAAATATGCAATTTTGTAAGTAAGAGCCTATTTCTACAAATTTCAAAGCCAAATCATTTTCCAAATTTGTAGGCCAATCAAATTTGTGTAACAATTTACAAGCATCTAGGATATTTACTAAATTAGGATCATTAAAAGTTTTTATCCTAGATTCAATTAATAATTGTTGATGAATTTTGTTTAACAATTCAAGTGCATCAACCTCTTTTCCATTCATTGAAACAATGTTATTAAAGGTGTGATTAAAAATTATACCTTGTTTTTCATTTACCTTTAATGACATTTCATCATTCAAATTATTTAAATTCAAAATATGGTCATCATTTTCAATCCTCAAACATTCTTGGTCAAAGCGTATGTCCCATGACTCATCTTGATGATCCTTCATTTGAGTCGCTTCCAATTGATCAATCTCTTTATCATTTGGTTCTAATTCTTTGTTCACTATCCATGGTATCTCTTCCTTTGAATCCTCCAAATCATCATGCAAACTTGCATCCACACTTTCAATGAATTTATATTCAACATGATCAAATTTTGTCACCTTTTCAAATCCTACGAATATGAGATCTTCGTATGATGTAGAAGGTTCAACATCCTGCATATCAAGGGAAATATGAGTTTCATTTATAGGGATGTGAGAAAAGAATGCATTACCATACCTTCCCCAACCATTATAAAAATTATCTTCCAAACTTGTGGGATGAAACTCCATGGTATTTGTGACATGATCCTTTGATTCATTCATAAATACTTTTTCTTCTTTGTCCTTGGCAATAAGATCATTATAATCTTCCAAAATTTTATGAGATTTGAAACCCTCTTCCAAAACATCCTCAAATTGTACAGGAGTTGTAATATCTTCCTTTGAGTAGGCAATTATGTTGTCCTGTATATCAATAGGCACCCAAGTTTCATTAGTAGTTTTGGATTGAGTGTATTCTTCCCATTTCTTCCAAGCATCGTAATAGTCATCTTTCAAAATCAAGTGGTGACGTTCCACTACTTCTTCAACATCTTCCATTTCATCAATGTGTTTCTTATCAAATTCATATTCACCTTCCTTAGATGGTTCAATTATTTCCAAAAGTGGGTTATTTCTTGAATTCAAATTTATAAGGCTATCATCATCCAAATTAGTAACCCATGATTCATTATCATAATTTAGAGGGTGAAGAATTTCTTGATCCTTAATTTTACACATCTCATCAATAGTATCTTCCAAGAACAAGTGGTGAAATTCTATCATATCTTCAAATTTATTTATTGATTTTCTTTTCATTTCACTTTCAACCACTTCATTCAATTCTATGGTGGGTTCCGTCCTATCACATATATCAAACATTGTTGCATTTAGAACCCCTTCATCCGGATAATCACGTATCTCAATGAATGAGATCATTTATGCATAATCCTCACTAGTGGATGTTGGCTTATCAATTTGCACCTCCTCGTGGACTACATCTAAGGTGGTTGTAAGATTTGGATATTCAAATTCATCCCCTTGATCATTCACCTTAGGTATCATTGGAGTAGAGGGTGCTATGTTTGATGGTTGGTGTAGGTTGGCATCAAAAGAACAATCTCTCATATGAACATGTTGTGCCTTTTCTTCTTCAAGACCTTGTCGTTCTATCTCTTCTAAGACCTCATGGATTTTCTCTAGGGACAAACCACTCAGTTTTTCCTCAATGAGTGAAGCAAGTGTGGGGTGTATGGCTCCTAGGTATACTTCCATGGCTTCCTCTTCTAATGTGTTAAAATTTTCCCACATTTGGGAGTGCAACTCATGAAATATTCCATTGAATTGACTTAAGGATTCATTAGGCTCTTTACATATGGAGGTAAACTGATTTTTCAGGATTTCTAAGTCAACCTGATTACCAAAATGGTGAAGATAGGCTGCTTCTAATTGTATCCAAGAAGTTCTAACCTCCATGGGTAGTTGGCTATACCAAAAGAATGGTCTATCATCCAAAATGTATGCAAATAACTTACAAGCTACCTCCTCATAGAAAATCTAGAATTTACATAATGTATCCTTGTAGACATGTAATTTTTGCAAGTATCCTAGTGGCACTTCTTGATTAAAACACCGTAAAAAATCCAATAACATTGTAGGAATTTGATAGGGTACCACAGGTATAGATAAACCCTTATAATAATCCTCTATCATAGATACCATTCTTTCTCTTAGAGACACTATTTCAGCTCTCAGGGATACCATTTGCTCCTCAAGTGTTGCCATTAGTGAAACTTAAAATGTAACTTTAGAACCAAATCTGTTGAATATTCAACCTGCAATTTAAAAAAAAACTCAAGTTAGCATCAACTAAGAGATGTATTCATTAAAATCAAATGAAAAGTAATTGCATGAGACCAAAATTCTGAAAAATTAAATCAAATCACTTTAATTATGTGTAAATATACAGCATACCTGAATTGCTTAAAATAGAATAAAGTAAACCGATTCAAGCCGTCCCTTTTACAATCTACTGAATTTTAGAGGACTAATGCATACAAAAATTTAAATTTATATTACACTAAAAATAAACCCGTACGACCCTCCTAGCACCAATCTGTTGAGTGGTGTTAGAGGCCGTAGATGCTAATAAAATGGACTTTAAATATTTAGCAACGTAAAGTCCTTAAATAATTATAAACCCGTAGCACCTAAAATCATGATAAAATAAACCCTTTTCAGGCCCTCCTTCTAGCGCCAATCTGTTGAGTGGTATTTTCACCGATTGTGAAAACACACTCTTCGATAGGATTTGGGTTCTAAATCCTCTGCTTGCAAAGAAATTAAACAAGTAATTTCTCCAAGGTTCCTGTTATGTGAGCATTTTGCATCTGTGTATAAAAGATATTTAATTAAAATGCTTAGAACACCTTAGTGGTTGTAAGTAGCCGAAAACAAGGGGCACCGTGGTTTATTTTACTATGAAATTTAATGACTGTTCATTGAACCCTGATAAAGTAAATGTGATTTGGTCTCTATTTGACCATGCTGTAACTTCAAAATAAAATTTACTGAAATGCCATAACATGAATGGAATTATTTTTGGGTTTTGATGTTTTTTAATTTTATTTTAAAGCTTGAAAAATTAAAGTTGGAGCTTTTGGAAATAAAGTGCAGCAAAAAATAAAGTAAAATGCAACAGAAAAAGAAATTAAATTTGCATTCAGTCTGATGCTATCCAGTCCTGGAAAAACCGAAGATGTGAGGTTTCCATGCATGGAACCTAACCTATGGGACCTACAAAAAGGCACAATCCTGATAAGTTAAGTGTTGATTCAAAGGGTTTTGAAATAAAATTCAAATTTCGAACATTCGCCTAATGCAACCCACAAAGTGGCATTTAACATTATCTATAAATCCGAAATTTGAAAATGAAAGAATAAACATTAAATCCGTAGCATGCACAGAAGATCTCCTTCTTTCTTGCCAACAAGATGCAAATTTTTGAACACTCTGCATTAAAATAAATCATGTTACAATAGCAGACTTTCTGGTTTTCTCAAAACTAGCAAAAAGAAGGAAAATAGCCTCAAAGCAGGCCCAGAATGACCCTCTGGCCTCTAGCACTGCAACTCTGCTCTAGTGGTTTTCCGACCTCGTATCTGTCCTGTGCCTCTACTTTTAAAGCTTGGCAATGCTTTCTGTTTTGGCCTGTGACGCTTCGCTTCATCTTCTAGTTCGATTCGTTTCGTCTTTCTTTGACTGCGTGTGTTTTGACCTTATGCCTAACATTGAGATGTTTGATCTTCTCTATAACGCTTTTGCAGCCTGTACGCCACGTGTCCCGCACTTTTTGCATGTTTTGTAACGGCCCCATGAAAATCATGATAAAAAATAGCATGCAGCTTTGTCCGCCTTCCTGGCCGCGAAAACGCGCCATGTCGCGAAATCGTGACATTTTCCTGCCAACAACCTTTCTGCCATCACGTCTAGCGAAAACGCGACATGTCGCGAAATCGCGACGCTTTTGCCCGCAACCTATCACAATATCGTGACGTTTTTCCACTTCGGGCATCGCTGCATGCTGTCGCAATTTCGCGACGTTTTCTCGCTTCGTGCTCTTTCGCTGCTTTCTGTCGCAATTTTGTGATGTTTTCTCGCTTCATACTCTTTCGCTACTTGCAAGTCACGAAAATCAAACACGTCGCGATTTCACGACGGTTTCGCCCACCTGCTGCCGCTGATTGTGTTGACCATGATTTTGCGACATGTCACGATTTCGCTACGCTTTTCTGCCTCGTCTTGTTTGACTGGTTTGACCCGCGATTTTGCGACATGTCATGATTTCGCTACGCTTTCTGCTTCCTGCCCCGTTTGACCGGTTTGACCATGATTTTGCAACATGTCATGATTTCACTACGCTTTGTCATTTTCACCCGCGATTTTGCGATGTGTCGCGATTTCGCGACACTTTTCATTTTTGGCAGCGACGGAGCAACCTGTCGCAATTTCGTGACACTTTTTCATTTTTGGTCGCGATTTTGCGACATGTCGCGATTTCGCGACACCTTTTCATTTTTGCCCGCGATTTTGCGACATGTCACGATTTCGCGACACTTTTTCATCCTTGTGCAATTTTGCCTTTTTCTTGATTTTTAGCATCTGGGTCACTGAGATCTTCTTTGAAAGCATGCAAAAAAAGTGGGTCCCCAATTTTGGGGTGTGTTGTGGATCAGCCACACAGGTGGTCTTATCAATTTTTGTGGGAAGCCATCTTGATTAGTAGAGGGTAAGGTCTAGTCGTGATAATGCCGTAGATATTCAGGATCCCATCAATAATTGAAACACTAAAATCCTAGTTGGTACAAGGGAAATATGAAAGCTACAAAAGTGGTCTAGGTTACCTTAAGCAAAAAAGGTCTTCCTTGCTTATCCCCTGTGTGACCGGTTCAAAGGTGCTAAGAATTGGCAAAAGGACAAGTTTTTCCCTACCCAGTTAAATCCCTTGCTTTCATTGAAACAAGCAAAAATCCCAGAGTCAAGCAAAAGTCAAAAGCAAAACAAGTGATTATCATCACTACATAATTCCCTTGCTTTCATTAAAACAAGCAAAAGTCCCAAAATCAACCAAAATTCAAAGTCAAAACAAACAAGTGATTATCATCACTACATAAATCCCTTGCTTTCATTAAAATAAGCAAAAATCCCAAAATCAAGCAAAAGTCAAAGTCGAAACAAACAAGTGATTTTCATCCTTACATAAGTCCCTTGCTCAAGAGAAAAATCAATAAAAAATAAACAGTTATTTTCATCACTGAGCATGAGCAAGTATCCCAAATAAAATTAAGAAAAGAAGGGAATGAAGCTTGAATCCTTGGAATTCTCAACATTGTACAAAATTAGAAGGTGATCCCCATTATGGGTTGGTGTACAGCCATGCCTGGCAATGGTGATACCCTTATGCATGACAATATGTCTATCACAATAGCATCTTGCATTTGTGTAGACCAATATTTGCATGTGGACGAGCTAGCTTTAGGTAACCCAACGCTACCTAGTGGTATAGTCCAACTAAGTCCAACACAAGATAAGATGAACAATTGAGGATCCACAATCTTAGCAATGGGTTGAAAGAATCCTGCCTGACATCAGATGAAATGCTTGAGTTCTATCTAAATATATTCATTTGCACACATAGGAATAATGAATATCTAGGTCCATGATGAAATCCTTGCTTTTCAAAAGTCTTGTATGGTCAGTATGCAACTGTTGATAAGTTAACTAGAGTGATTGAGTCTCAGGAAGAGTGTAAAAACTTTCTACATAGCAAAAAATCATATCACAAATCACATCATCAATTTTCTTTATAAAGTTTGTAAATTAAGGGGTATTAACAAAGTAGGCTAGATATCGGATAGATGTTAGAAATGATATTTACATGACCACTGACTATTTTGAATCTTTTAAATTACATGAGCTTTATCAAGAAAAATACATACATTCCACGCCATTACACTTCACACATGAATGCCTAAATAATTAATTCTTATGATTAGAATGATTATCCACATTCATGGTTGTTATACTTTCTATGGTGTTGCCCATTAGATTGTTGAACTCATATCATATGCATACCTTATGTTTTTAAGTTATTAAAAACATATAGGTTCGTTAACATTAGATCAAAAACCATGTAGATAATGCATTAACACACATTGCATTTACCATATCATAACATGAGTTAGATGCATACAATTAAAACAAAATTAAACATGCATTTAACAATAACATTGCATCCATAAGCACATAGATAATAAATCATCCGATCATATCCACATACATTACATCATATAGCTATAATCAAAGCATGTAAATCCATATAAGTATCCATATATGCATACATCATAAATCCATCATTAAGTCAACTCATGATACATCACATCATATCACAATAATCAAATCATATAAGCATCTACATAAACATCTACATAAGCATCCATCTCAATATCCATATCATCATAAATATCACCTATCATCTAACATATATATCAGCTCATCATAATGACATCATCACATCACATAAGTAAAACAAAAACATAAGCAATAAATGACACACATAATGAAGCATAATGCAAAGATCTCATATAAATGTATGTCTCAAAAAGTGTCTCAAAATGTGTATCTCAAGTGCATGGATGTACAAAAATACCTGAAGGCTACAGTCATATAGGTTAGTTGACCTCAAAAATAAAAGCCTAATGCATCATCAATCAAACACTGGGCCTATACTCCCTACAACACCGCCCCCTATGGCTGGATCTCGGGTGGAGTGATGTGAGCCTGTTGGCCTCTCTGTGTGAGTCCGGGTCCTCTGACTAGGCCGGATGGAAGACTTCCCTGAAGTGGAGTGTCCACTAGCCTGTGATCCACTTGCACCTATCCTCTTCTTAGAAGTGGCTCCTAGCCTCCTGATTTGCATTTGGAGAGAAGCAATGTAGCCTACTTGATCAACAATCTCCACCTCATACTCATCTAGCAAAACTTGCATCCACCTGATCTCTACCATCGGGTCTTCCCCTATAGAACCCTGATGTGTGGAAGGGTCAAAAACAATCTGCATCCTGGTAGCACCACCCCCGATAGCAGCTTGCAAGGCTCGTATATGAACCATGAGCTGCTCTATTATAGCATCTCGCTGTACTATAGTAGCATCTCACTAGGCTATAATAGCATCACACTGTTGTATCTGGATCTTGGTCAACTGGAGCTCAGCCTCTACATCATGCAGCTGCACCCTAAGAGGAGAATATCTCTCCTCGGGATCCAACTCCTCCTTCTCCTCCTTAGGAGTCTCCTGCTCCTCCGCTGCCACCTGCCCTACCAATTGGCCCCATCCCTTAGTACTAGCTTGGACTTTACACCCTGCTAGGTTTGTGCCTCCATATCCACCATCATCCTCACAACCCAAAAGACCATCACCATGCCACATAAGATCACCCCACCACTATGCAAATGCATCTGTGACTCCCCCAATGACTCCTAGGTCAACTACTGGGGCATCCTCCTCATAAACCAACTCTATAATACATGGGGGAGGGAGGTCTCTCTCTACTCCAATACACCTGTACAAGAACGAGACAAGTGGCACATCCTGCTGCAATTCGTATTGACAAAGAACTCAGAAGTAGAAGAAATACTCCCTGATGTCGGTCTTGCGACCAATGAGCCACTGCTCGCACTACGTCCTAGCTATAAAACTAGGTGGATTATCCCAAGCTAGGAACTCATGATATGGGAGCCATATGATGTCTTTGACCTGCAACCTAGTGAAATTAGCAATATAATGGGGAAGCTCCCCCACAAAAGGATGACTCTTGCACTCCTTGCGCTCTCGAGTCCATCTAGCAGCATAGCACTGCATCTGACCATTAATCGCTATAATCCTGGTAGGGAGCCCTCTTGGATTATCCATGCTGATATGCTCCCATCCCCATATCTGAAGGAGCAAGCTGTAAGCAATGTCAACACAACCCCACCGATGAATGTGGTACAACTCGTCATAGCACTGTGCTAGCAAGGACCTCCCCCATGCATAAATGATAGGCTCTATGCTATCCATAAATTCCTAAACCATCGCAAGGAGGTTCCATGGGAACCTCAAGCCCGAGCAATCTGGGATTAGAATGTTGTTGATGACCATCAACATTGCATGCCTCTTTGAGAATACCCTCTCCCTATACCATCGTAGGACATATACACCTCTAGACTTGGTGTCCTTGAAGGCAGTCGTAGCCCACCTCCAGAATACCCAAAGAAAGACTGCATCATGGTCATTAGTAGCCGAAGAGACGATGGCCACTCCATCAAAAGGAATTCAAAAATCTTGTACACATCCTTCGATGTGATAGTCATCTCATCGGTAGGAAGATGGAAGGTGTTCGTCCTAGGGTTCCATCGATGAACCAGGGCCATGAGGTAGGCCTAATTTGACATGATTTGTGGTAGCCTGGTCACATACTATAGTTTACAGGCCTTAAACTAGGCCCAGTATGTATCATCCATGAGTAGAAGGAGGTCATTTAGGAGCTTCAAGTCTTGAGCCCGAGGAGTGAGAATATAAGGGCAAAAATCAAAGGCATAACTACAATGCATCTAAGGCATAAATCATAATAAAACATGAAAAATGGTGCAAATAATGATAGACTATCCTAATTCTGAGTGAAAGAGCAGTAAATGCACCTAATCATGCAACAAATTTCAAAAAAATGGCTCAAAAATTTAGAGAAATCAATTAGTCACCTCGACGCAAATCAAGAAAAATAACAAATTTTGCCTAAGGATCCTGGTCGCTTTCGCCTATAGTGGCCAAAAACAGGCCATTGAGGCTAGCAGTGGCCAATCCTTAACGATCAAATTTATGATCGTTGGGATTAAAAAACGATCGCTCTGAGGGACAACAACCAATCTGTAGGCCGAAATAGCCTCTCTGAGTGGCATCGGTGAACGGGTGACATGGAAAAAACATACGCCCTAGGCCAAAAATACCAACTTAAAAGAAAAATGGAAAATAGGTGGCTAACCCACCTAAACAAAACCTAAACTAAACCTATCTACATGTTCGGTTCATTACCGATGAGTTTAATGAGATTCATTTACCGGTTACTTAGTGAGGTTCAATTTTACCAAAAAGGAAAGCAGGGTTAAGGTTTGAGAGAATACCCGAGAAGCTCCAGCTCCTTCGCTCATTGATGTCTCGCCCTGTGCAACCATAATCCTTGACGCAAACGCACCCGAAGTTGCAACTGTTACTTTCTCATCAGATCTCTGGAAAGTAAATTGCTAGTTGGAAGAATGAGAAGTCAAAACCCTAGATTGATTTTTATACTTTTGAAGTTATGCCTCGACTGCTACTAATGTTTGTGGCCCAAACTTCTTGGCTGCTCATGGTGAGAGCGGCCATAAGCAGGCAATTAGCGGTCGTTGGATCTGACAACGATTGGCTGCACAGGCAAAATCAGAGAAATTCCTTCCATGAGGAATAGCAAAAAAGTCAAATAAGCATATTGTGGTGGTTCATAATCACCATAATAGTCAAAAATAACAAAAAAATCACATAAAAATAAATCTCGAGTAAGCTTCATATTCAGTTACTTACTCTATCAACTCAATGGTTGCAACGATTTGCACTCCATGCAATTCGGTGAGATGAGTAAGTTACCATAGAGCTACTTGGGGTAAATTATTCATTTTGGAATTATGATGTATCACCTCAACCCCGAAGAAGATCAAGATGGTCGGACTGCTCCATGGGTATGATGGAATCATCCTAATTCTCTTATGACACAAAAACATGGAACCAAGTGATGCAATACAAGCCTAAATAGAATCACTCATCCTAACTCCCTAAAAAGGCTATTGATGGCTGGACCTCTCCCCGGGATAGGGATGAATGATCATCATAAACAATTGGAATCACACTTGGATGGGGGTTTGCCCATTAAAATAACAAACACTAGAAAGGAGCCAAACTAGTCATATTGGTCAAGCGACTTGTCGCTTCATCCATTGCCCTTCCCTCAATAATTTATTGTATGAGGGGGTAGTTAAAATCTTAAAATAATCATAATCAAAGTCAACCAAATATCACTTGATCATATCAAAATTGCATTCATCCTACAAATCATTACATACAACTCTTACAAAAATTTCCCCTTTTGTTGGGTTCATAAGCAAATATGACATTTTCAGTTTGTAGCTCTCCTCTGGTCGGTTATATTGTAGCAACATAAGCTACCCGATTGCATTTGAGGAATGAGTGCAAGTGAACATGTGCAAGCCCTATGCTAAATTAAGCCTTCAATCAGGTTGAAGCAATGATTCAAGGATGTGTGTCGTCTTGCGTGATTGGGCGATCTAGAATTGATCAGATCAATGATCATCATACACCCTACACACATAGCAGTCTATGTTTTTGCTCTACATTATTTTTTCTACACATCGCATCACAAAAAGGGGCATTTGTAGACACCTAAAACATGTAATTTTTAGGGAGACTACTCACATGGGCACATTCATAGATCATGTGACTAAACCTTGGGACCTTCTAAGTATCAAAAGTGGTTTTCACCACTCATCTGGTGTATTCTTAGCCCATCCAAGCCTGGCCGCTATGGACCAGAGAGGCTAGATCCTAGCCATTGTAGCTCAGAGTGGCCAAATCTTAGCAGTTGTAGATCAAGCGACCAAACCTTAGCCACTGTAGATGACAACGACTAAACCCTAAAATGCATTTTTCTACCATTCTAGCCTAATATCGGATAGAAGTGGCAGTCTGCATGCAATAAGACCGAACAAGGACAACTTTGCATTCCTCCTCACAACTAACCTACATGAAAGACTCAAGTCTGGATTTAGACATTAGTTAACTGGCCCTCAAGGGTAGACAAAGACTCAAATTCTTATGCCAACAAACAGTTTGTATGCAGGATTCAATCTTACAATTTTAGACCTAAACCTAAGACCTCAACACATTATAAGGAGTAAACCTAAAAGCACTAGGGGACCTTATTTTATCAATTGGAGGAAGAGAGACTAGGAAGAGTTTTTAGAGACTTCGAGAGCTTTTATTATAATGAAGCCCTGCCAAATTGGAGAGTAAATTAGAACACCTTTTGAGGAGCAACGAAGTGCCATCCGACTAAGATGTTATCATCTACAGGATATTCAATACATCGGATAAAATACGACAATCATTTTCAACATCAGTAGCAAGCCTAGGTCTATAGCCTTGGAGAGATAAAGACAAATTTTCATCTTAGCGGCCACTGTCTCAGATAGTGGCCCGCAGGCTTAGTCTAGGGTTCTTAGGATTAGTTTCATTTATCTAGCTTGTTATATGTTTTCACATTATTAGCACAAATCTGATTTATTGCATTTCATAGCATTAGTTTCTATTATCATTGAGCATATTTTCATTTATCATTAAGAGTATTACTAACAACCTCATCCAAGGAGGCAATCTCGAACAACTGAGCGTTTGTTGTTGTTTTCATGCTTACAGGATTATAGGTTCACTAAACAGGTTATCAACATATGAAAGCAAAAGGACCTAGAGAAGGAGGCATCTGTAAGCCCTCATACAATTTCATGTGCATCACCAGGAAGCCTGCGAGAGTGTATCTCCCCTTGCGAGGAGATATCATACATTTGCTGCCCTAATTTGTAAAATCTATATCAAAATAAGGGAATCCCTTAGAGGGATCTATATGTAACCGAACTTGAGAAAAAATAATAAAAAGCATTATCTATTCATTTCTTTGTAATTTCGGTTGTATCTTTCATTTAATGCATGATTAAATATGAATAAGATAAATAATATTCACAAATAGGAGTAGTGGATGGTGTGTCGCTTCCCCGGGGTTGCTACAAATCTTATCATCGTATTTGTCTTGAAGCAATCTCATACAAGGTTTCAAAACTGGATCTAAGTTGAGTGGTTTTTTATCACACCAATTATCCATCCAGATAGAAATTTTTTCTCCATTTCCCACCACCCATCTTAAACATTTAATCATAAGATCATTATTATTTATTAAACCATTCCAAAGAGTAGAACCATTTGGAAGAGAGAATATTGTAAATATTAAACTTGGGTCATTGGGATCAACATACTTACTTAGAAGAATTCTTTCCCATTGTCTTTGAATCTCTTTGTACAATCTCTAGATAAATTTTTCCCTAAGAGCTAAGTTTGCATCTGTAATAACTCTTAAACCAAGACCTCCCCTAATTTTATCATCACACAACTTGCTCTATTTTACCAAAGGAAATTTCCTTTTATCATGTAAACCTGACCATAAAAAGGATTGCATAATATAGTTTAAACTTTTTCAACTAATTTTGGCGTAGAATACAATGACATATAATATGTTGGAATGGCTTGTAATATTGACATAATTAATTGCACTCTTCCTGCTAATGATAATAATCTACATTTCCAAGTTGGAAGATTATTTTAAACTTTACAAATAATTGGATTCCATAAATATATCCTCATTATCCCCTAAAATAAAGGCATCCCTAGATAAGTTGTTGATAAATTTACCTCCTCCATATGAAGCAACCTGTAAATTCTTGCATTGATATTAACAGGAGTGTTAAGGAAGTTAATTTTGGATTTAGTCCTATTAACTTTTTGCCTTGAAGCTCTTTAGTACTCTTTAAAAATGTTATTCAAGGCTCTAGACTCATTTGTCCTTACCTTTTCAAAAAGAGTTGTATCATCTACAAACTATTGATGGGTGATGTTATCGATGTTATTACTAACCTTAAGTCCACTTATAATCATATATTTGTAAGCCTTATTTAAGTTCCTACTCAAAACTTCTTCCATAATAATGAACAAATAAGGAGATAGATGATCTCCTTGTCTAAGTCATCTCTTGGCTTTAAAAGATTCTATCACTAACCCATTGACAAACATCGAATAAGAAACTTTAGAGACACAAGATTTAATGCATCTAATTCATTTCTTCCCAAAACCAAACTTATCTAAAACTGCAAAAAAAAAATCTCATTTAACCCTCTCATAGGCTTTAATCATATCAAGTTTTAAGATCATAGCTTTCTCTTTTCTTGAAACTGATGAATGTATAACTTCATGAGATACTATGATCCCATCCAAAATTTGTCTCCCTTTCACAAATCCTCCTTGCTCTTCTGAAATAATTGTCTAACAATGGCCTTAATCTATTCGCCATAACTTTGAAAATAATCTTATAAGCCATATTACATAGGCTTATGGGTCTAAAAGAATCAAATAATTCAACATCCTTCTTTTTTGAAATTAGGGTAAGATAAGTTGCATTTATTTTATAAGAAATGTATTGTTTTACCCTAGAATGTTCCACTACCACCAATAAATAATCCTTCACTATATCCCAATTATGTTGGTAAAAAGTTGTAGAGAGCCCATCTGCACCTGGGAATTTATCCTTATTAAAAGAGAAAAGAGCTAAATGAACTTCTTCTAGAATAACAGGATCTAGCGGTTTCCTATTTTCTTCATTCGTTATAACTGAAAGAACATCTTGAAGAAGTTTATCATTAAGAACTTCGGTATCCTTTGAACCTAGAATATTTTGATAAAATGACTTTACCTCTTTTCTAATTTCACTCTGATCTTCAATCCAAACCCCTTCTATTGATTTAATTCTACTAATTCTAGAAGATGATCTCTGTACTATAGCCATCCTATGAAAAAAATTGTATTTTTATCTCCTTCTTTTAACCAAGTCTATCTTGATTTTAATCTCCAAAATTTCTCTTTCTTAAAATATTATGATATTCACTAAGCAACTCCCTTTCCTATGATCTTGGATTATTATCATCACATTTTTGGTTTTGAAAGTTTATCTTTTAGATCTTATTTCTTCTCAAAAATGTTTCCAAAGGTGTTCTTGTTCCATTTTTTTAATTTAGATGTCATAACTTTAATTTGATTTGGAAAAGCATACAACCCACCATTACCTAAATAATTTCATGCTTGAGCTATCATATCAACAAATTGAGGATGGTCTTCCCACATCTTCTCATATTTAAATAATGATCTTTTTTAAATTCACTTACTGCCATTGTAACTCTTATTGGCTAGTTACCTGAACCAATCCTTGTTAAGGTATTAATTTTAGCACAAGCTCCTTCATCTAGGTTTTGGCCTCTCCTATTGTTGGTCCAAGTATAGTTGTCTTCTTCAAACTCAACTTCCCATAGATTATTGTTTTGAATAAAAGCTAAGAAATCTTTCATACTTTGGGTCAATTTCCTAATTCCCCCAAATTTTTCATTGAGCTTGGTTATGGAATTAAAATATTCAATGATCATTGATGGTTGACTAGTTGACCATGTGATGTTTAATAAAAGTGTCATTTTTAGAAGCAGCCTATTGTATACACCTAAGGAGCATTAAACTTATCATTTGGTGATTAAAATCACACGATCATGCTCTTAATAGAAGAAAATAAAAAATATGCACATAACGATCGTAGCAAATCACGTTGCGTGATTAAAATAGACCAAGTTATTTTTGTAATAGGATTGGTTGCATTCTATATAAGAACATAGACCATTCCTAAGAAAAGGTCAATCAAGAAATCAAAAAATTATGAATTACCAATTGTACTGTATAATTTATAATAAAGTTCAAATATTTTTCTATTTGTGTGGATTAAGAGCATGATTTTTATGTAGTTAAACAGGCGGACCATCTGTGGGAACTTGGGTCCACTCCAAGAAGTAATCCTCCCCTATGATTTCATTTATTTATGTTTTGTGATTTTTTTCCACTTTATTTATTTTAGTATTTTTTTGCTTTATTCATTACTGCAAGTGTATTAATTTCTAGCAATTTATTTTCATCCATGTGTTTATTTCCAACATATTAATATTAGTGTGCTTTATTTATTTATTTATTTTCCTACAATATTTTTATTGGGTTGGATGAATTAAAAATACACGAACGACAACTCCATCAAACCAATAGGCACAAAGGGATTCATTCTCCACACTACAAAAATATACTGTGCATGACACTCACAAGTTTATGAGCTTTCCCAAGTTTGATAATTTAAATAGAGGCAATAAATTAGCTACTTTTGTAACCAATGTTTTGCCCAACATTTTGGCACCATTGTCGGGAGTGTCAAAACTATAGTGTTAAGATCCACAGGTTAGTTAGTTTGAAAAAAATCACATTTAGATTACCTTACCTATAGATCCCATATTTGAGAAGCATGAGTCAACCAAAGGCCTATAGAATCCAACAGATAATTTATTAAAAAAATAGAAAACACCTTAGAGCCTTAAGTTTAGGATATTTTGGAAATATTTATCAAAGAGAAAATTCCCTTCACTTGAGTCACGTGAGCACAAAAACTCATTATACAAAATAATTTAGTGACTAGGATGACATCGATGGGAAAAATTCAATAGTTATTCGATATGGGAGCAATTACAATAGACAAAAGAAGATGCGAAGACAATCCAAAACTAAGTTTTCATTGATAACAAAAGCCAATAGAATAGGCATTACAAACATATGCAAGAGATAAGGCTACATTAAATGTTTACGATGCACCTTATCCCAAATAACAACCGATAATTAAAAATAAATAGCCATCAATGGTTAATGGCTTATTAAATTTATTAAACCATACCTAATCCCTATCAACAACACACCTAATCCCTATCATTCCTCCCCACCATAGAAGCATTGGCCTCCAATGCTTTCAAAAGGGAAGGAAGATGGTGTGACTCCAGAGGCTGTGGAGATGCTCCATAATGAGGCTCCATGTGAATGCAATGTGGACTACCAAGATGAAGAGGATGAGTGTGTATGAATGGTAGTTTTGAATATACCACCAAACGTTAAAATTCCTACAATGTGATGAAGGCAGGATGCAAAGTGATGGGAACCAAATGAATAACTGGAGGAGGAGCTACAACTAGAGTAGGAGTAGGAGCAACACAAAGAGATGTTGGTGCAATAATGGGAGCAGGTGCAAAAGCCATAGAAACAACTACTAGAAGAACTGGAACAACAATAGGTGCAACAAGAATAGCTGTAGGTATAACAGGAACAACTATCGATACAATAAGAACTATAGGTGCAACAGGAATAAGATCCCGATGTAGGTGTTGTGAAGTGGACAAAAGGACTCGTGGTTGAATGTCTTATTGCTATGGTGCTAAAAATCAAAGAAATGGATCGTGCCTAATTCAAATGAGTGCTAGCCTGATGTGTAGTGGGTGGAACACTATACATAAGAAATTTTTTTTCTCATGCTACAAAGTGTATGTATTATGATAGGCATCATAAGTGGTATGCTTATCATACTAATATGGCTTTCCCAATAATAACCCATAATAATCCATGGGTGTCACATCATAAGTGACCCTATCTTGGAACTTAGGGCCAAAAGCAAATGCAACTGAGCACATGTGTGTGATCTGTGAAGTGTTGTTATCATCCTTCCACCCAAGAGTGTATGGATAAAGATGAGGTTTGTGGGAAGTTGAAGCCTATCAACAATAGAATGCACAATCAATTTTTTCTATGAGCCATTGTCAATGATACAGTCTACAACAAAATTATGTAGTAAATGTGCACGTGTTACAAACAAATTATCATGATCACGGGCTATGGAATGGTGATGCATCAAGGTTACATCATTCAATTTTTCCCTCAATTACTCATAAATATCTCCCTCGCTAGTAGCCTTTATGGGGTTATCAAATGTTCCCTCATCAAACTTTACAAATAAATTCTTCTTGTTAGAATTCTGTAACTTGGGACATGCAGATTTGTCATGCCTAGGTCTTTTACAATATCGACAAAATTATTGAGAAGTAGAAGAAGAATAAAATATTTTCTTAGAAGCATGGGAGTTATTAGAAGTGGGATTAGAAGAAGAAGGGGATAAATAATAAGAGTGCCTTGGTTCTTGTTGCTATTGATGAGACTCATTTGTGGATCCACTAGTGGAATAGCGAGGTGCTCTACGTTGTGCAAGGAACTTGTCCTCCACCAGCTGAGAACAGTTGAACTCCTCATCAAGAGTGGTACACAGAATATATTTTAACTCATGATACAAGTGTGTGTGAAGGCCAATTTTAAACTTAAGAATAAAAAAATTTGCAAGATCAATAAAACATAGTAAAACATGCAAACAGTTAAATTGGAACACATAATCCTGAACAAATTGATTTTATCCCTATTGAATGTGAAGCCAATGAACTTGCAAGTCAGCATCATAATGAGAGGGATAAAATGTTACCTTCAAATTTGTGACCAAGTCATCCCATGTGTGAATTGGGCTCTGTGTTCCATAGCATTCGATTATCAAAACCTTAGCCATACCAAAAAGCTTCAACCTAACAAATGGAACTTTGTCTTCCTTCGTGGTTTGACTATAGTCAAACCAAGTCTCCATGTCGAGGATCTAAGTATTTAAAACATTTGGATCTCAAGAACCTTTATATATGTAAAACTCACATTTAGCATGGGAATTAGAGGGTGTTGAGGACTTAAGTGTGAGATCCGTAAGTTTATCGACCAAAGAATTGACTTGGGATGTGACTGTGACCAATGTGGATTGATTGGTAGTAATGTTGACCAAGGCGATAGATGTTTGGGCAGAAATTTATGAAATTTTGGCCAATTTTTTAGCTAAGGCCATGTTATTGGCCATATTTCTAGTGTGAGCCAAGAAGAAAACCATAAATTAATGAAATGGTAGTCAGAATGTAAAGATTCAGGCCCAATGAAGAAGAAATTCTTTGGAATACAATTTGAGAGATAAAATAGGGGTAAATGGAAAAAGTACCATGGCATATGGGTAGAGCTCAAAACGAGATTTCCAACGAGTATATACAAGGGTAAACTTGGACAAATAATTGCCTGGGAAAAACAAAAAATACCAAGGTATCTTCGAATGATAAAATGACAAAACGTTTGTTGTGGTTCCAACTGGTTACTGCAAATAGCTAATGCAACGTATGTTCGATCTCTGATAGTAAATTTTGCCAAAATAATGGAATTTAAGTGGAATAACAATTGGTGGTGGTATTAAGGGAGATATTCTACATTAATGGTTGGAGGTATTAATGTGGATATAGCATTTAATGGTAACGACTATGCTTTGAAGGCTAAAGGCAGTCAAACAATGGGTGACATGGTAAAGATGATGTCCCCAATGAGCATTAGAGAGAACCAAAATGGACAGGATGGCCATGGTGGATGGGAAGGCTTTAATGTCATTATAGAATGATGGTCTAGATGATGACATCAGTAGGCAAAAGACCACCAACAGGGTGCGAATTCAGAGGGTGATCAACAAAATGATGAGGGACATGTGGTGCGATAGTAGAGGAGAACTCGAGTGATAGTAGAGGATTATGTGAGTGATGTGGTAGGGTAGGGGGCACATAGAGGCTGACTAAACATGAGGTAATTAGATAGTGAAGCAGGGAAATATTGGCGGTTAGAGGCAGAAAGAAGTGGCTAGCAGTATAGCAGGGATGCCAAAAGGGTAAGTAGCCAGCATCGAGGTGTTGGATGGTATGTGATATACGGGATGAAAATTTTAAAAAAATAATAGTGTAACCACACATGACATGTGGGATAAAACCATTACTCCTTCTGCAAAAAAAGGTGATGTTGCCATCAAGAAAAGAGTTGATGCATCAGAAAAATTTAAAAATATATTGGAAAAACTTTAGAAACAGATGGAATAGTGGTTGTCGAAAATAGTGGAGCTTTCAAACGCATCGAATACTATGGAAATGTCATTGTGAATCATTGAAAATCATCATGAATGGTAGAACACAATGCAGAAGTGAAGCTCACACTAGAGAATGCAATCGCATAGGTGGTTGAAAGGTTGTTGTCAGAAGCCAAAGGAAAAGCCAAAAAAATTGCATGCCCACTATGAACCTCATCGGATCTATTCGATTGTTGATGAATTAACAATACCACCAGATCTGGGCTTGAAATGTCTAGTCAAAAATATGTGAGAACACGTGCAAGAGTTTTTTGGATCACATCGGGAAAGTAGTTCGCACCACTGAGGCCAAAAAATACAGACGAGCCTGAATCAAGGTTGTGCATAAAATTGTAACGCTATGAAGTTTCTTGGCAATGGTCAAAAAGGTAGATGGATGATCAAAATTTGGTAGATGAGTGGTAGCATGGCAGAAAATGCCTCTTCGAAAGTTGTGGTGAGCGCTAAATAAGTGACAAAGATATTGACACGTGTTTTAGTGCTACATAGAACAGAGAGTGCACGACAATGATAGAGGGTGCAGATCAGGTTGTCATGAATGATGTGAGTGCCAAAAATATGTAAAAATAGGTCTGAGCCATAGTAGTAGCACCAAAAAAAAAGAGCACTACTAAGGAGGGCCCAAAATGAGTAGCATCAAGATCATCGAATGCTAAAAATGCACAAAGATGTGGATATTGATTGTCAGAGAATCGTTAGACCGTCTAAAGTCACGGTTTGGCAGTGGATCGAACATGCAAAAATATGGAATGTCACAAGATTTTTGGAGAATATGGCTAGAAAAATATGCACAAAGGGTGCAAAATAGAATTCTAATATGTTGACAGAGCGACGAAATCAAAATGGTAGAGCAGACGAACAAATGAGCGTCAAGGCTTCTCAGAGTAGTGTCATAGATACAAATGGCAGAATATTATGGTGGACCATCAAAATTGTTGCAAGACATGAACCACACTGAAACTGAGGTGTAGACTACCATAAAAGCAAAAATGACTACAAGGGCTTGATCAAGCAAAAGATGTCAAAGATGGTCTTATCAACAACAAATGGTCAAAAAGTGTAGATCTGACCAGATGATGAATTGGATAAATATCGTAGGGCAGATGGAGGCCCAAAAAAATTGGATCAATGCTCCAAAAAACATGTCATAAAAAAATAGCTCTAGATCATTGAATCGTACAAAAATGAAAGTGAAGATGATTAGAGGTTTTGCTATTGTCCAAAATTATGAGGCAAAAAGTGAGATGAAATCGCAAAAATAGAATCAATAATTTTGTAAAAGCCTACAATTGAAAATATCTAAAAATGGAGGTAACTTCTCCACAAACAGATCTACGAAGGTATTCTCATTCCCCGTCTGAACCAATCTCGACCTAGGGGAAGAGGATACTAGCCTAGAAACCATAACCTGCTCTGATACCAATGATATGGGAGCAATTACAATAGATAAAAGAAGATGTGAAGATAATCTAAAATTGAGTTCTCATTGATAACAAAAGCCTATAAATAGACATTACAAATATATGCAACATATAAGGTTACATTAAATGTTTATGGTGCACATTATCCCAATGAACAACCGATAATTAAAAATAAATGGCCATCAATGGTTAATGGCTTATTACATTTATTAAACTATACCTAATCCCTATCAACAACACACCTAATCCCCATCATTATTTCACTATTATTTTGAGAAAAATGAAAAACTACCAACACAAGGAATAATAGCCTCCATAATCAAGGAAGAAATAGGAATGTTGCTCGAAGGTATAAAAAGTAATATTTTTTTATCTCTTGCTTTACAATTAGACACATTCCAGAAGCAAGAAATAGAAGCAACGTTTGTCTCTTTCTGCTTGAGGTGTAGAAAAAATCATGAAAAAAATAGCAAAGTGAGATTCTGTGGAATCTGTCACTTGGATTGGACTAGGTTGTGTCCAAAAATAGCACTCATAAAAGAAGACCTAAAATAAATTCACTTCGTGGTTTTGGGTGAGGAGGAGGGAAAAAAGTAGAGAGGGGAGGGTCCCGATCCCTTCCCTGCTCCCCCTCCCCTAGTTCTTGCCCAGTCCCTGGCTCATCCCAGGTCATCCCTCCCTGGGATTGTTTGTTGCAGATGATCTCCTTGAGGGAGATCCTTCTCCTCTTTCTGCACCTCTCCCAGTCAGTCAGGGTCTCCTTGTTTGAGTTTTTGGCCTGGTGCTTCCCAGGGTTCCTTGTTGTTTTCGGGATCCTTCCCCTTTTTTTTCCCTCAGGCTTCCCCTTGGGGTTTTCTGCAGGTTTTTGGCATGGATCTGGTTCCCTGCGGTTCTCTGGGTGGTGGGGGTGATTGGTTGGGTTTTTGATGGCTTCCTGGGGTTTCCTTTGAGGTCCTTACTACTTTGGGGGTGGTTTGGGGGGCCTCTTTCCCCCTTTTGCTAGTGAATCCTCTTTGGGATCCTGTGGCTGTTGTTGGTCCCGTCCCTATGGGGAGGGCCCTCTTCGATTTCCTACTTGGAGGCTTCTTCATGCTGGTTCTGCTCCTTGGTGGACACCCTAGGCATTTTTTTGGCCTTAGGGGGGGCTTTTTCTTTGCCTGGGCTGTTCCCAGCCTCAGTCCCAGTTCCCTGAAGTTTCTCCTGTGCAAGGATGGGATTCTTGGCCCCTGTTGTTGGGGTTCTCTAGGTTCTGCTACATTTTTCAAATCATGGGGGGATCTGATCTATGCATGTAGTCCCTGGATCCCCTAGGCTAGGCTCCCAGGGATCCCATCTTTGTGGCTGTTACCTCTTCCCGCCTGGGATCCCTAGTCCCTGTATCCCTAGTCCCTTAACCTGTTGTCTTTTCCTACTGGTTGTTCTGGGGGCGGGATTCTCTTGGTGGTGCTTTCTGGTTGCTTTTCAATGGGAAAGATCTCCTCTTTGCTGGTTTTCAACTGCTTCCTACTAGGCGGGATTCCCCCTTTTTTCTGGGCAGGATGGTTTCCCACTGGACGGGATGGTTTCCCATGGGGCGGGATTCTCCAAAATCGCTGGGCAAGTTTTTCTCATTTCCTGCTGGTTTTCTCGGGAGGCGGGATTCACTTGGTAGAGGTTTTTGCTGCTTCCCGCTGGGCGGGATCTACACTGGGATGGATTTCAGCTGCTTCCCACTGGGCGGGATTCACTCTTTGGTGGTTTTTCGACTGCTTCCCGCTAGGCGGGATTTATATTATAATGGTTTTTTGTTGCTTCCTGCTGGGCGGGATTTACACGATGGCGGTTTTCAGCTGCTCCCCACTGGGCGGGATCTTCAAACTTACCTTCCTTCGAAATTGGTGGTTTCCCACTGGGCGGGATTGTTCAAATTTACCTGTTCCCACTGGGCGGGATTTCTATTTGTTTTTCATTTTCAAGGTATTGGTGCCTTGGGCCCAGAATTTTGTTGTAATGGCTTATTCTCGACATGTTATTTCCAACTCTTATGTAATCAGGTTTTGGGATCCTAGTTAAAACCCGTTGTAAATACAATAGCTACTTATCAAAAAAAATAAATTCACTTCGTGGATCCACTTCCACAAACACAACCATTAGGACATTCCGGCTTACCAGCTTTGCCTACCACATGGTCAAAACAATTACCAGTACAACCAAAGCCAAATCTCAGCGGTAATAGTTTAAATTCACCAGCTTATCAAGTAGTTGCAGGAATGAACCCAATGTACCATATTAGTGTAGAAGTAGAAAATAATTGTGTTGTTGAAAAATTAAACATTGGAGGAATTCCATTGTATCCCGAAAGGTTGAGAGAAATTAGAAAAAAAATACAACCCGAGTTTGATATTATGGGACAGTTAAAAAATCTTACTATTACCATTCCTCAAACTATGAGGGATGTATTTATTTACAAAGAAGCCATTAGGGATTTATGCCTCAAGAAACCGAGATGGGAACCACAGTAAAAAATAGTGAAGGTGATAGGTCAACATGTTGATTTAATATTAGACAAAACTTGTCTTAGAAGCCCAATTTTAATGATAAAAATTGTAGGCTTAACATTTTTCAACACTTTGATGAATTTTAATGTTGATATTAGTTGTAGAGTAGGAAAATGACATTTAATGAAAAATTTGTAAAAAGCATAATCATTTACCTATTTAAATAATCTACCAATGAGTTGGAAAATTTTGGTTTTGAGGCCATCAAGGAAGATGCTCTTCCCATGTTGCAACGTATCATAGTATTGGATGAAGTAGGGGATGGAACAAATGAAGACTTAGTCATATCAAATTTTAGACATAAACTAAGATCTTATCATAAGCCCCAAATTCTAGAGGCTAGCTCGATTGCAGGCATGGGGGAGACCCCACCTTCAATATTACAACCAACAACACAATGAATGCTATTACAACGTTCAATAAAAAAAATTTATTTGTTTTAACACCATTAGTTTAGATTTTTTTTTTTGTTATGTTTTGTAGGATAGCATGAATCTCAATACAAACTGTAGGCATCCAAGGTAACCGGGCCTATAAACAAATGTTGCTCCATCCTGTTTTCCTCAACAACAAAAAAGTGCGGGGAGGCACCTAACTCCCATATACAAGCACCTGTCTTCCATATACAGGTGCTTGAATCCCATGTAAAGGCACTTGAATCTCATATACAGGCGCCTGAGTCCCATGTAAAGGCATCTATCTCTCATATAAATGCAAAATAAAGAACTGGTTATGGAGATTTTATGAAGTTTACAATTGCGAGATTAAATCAAATACAAGCATGGGGGAGACCTCATCTTTCAAGACCATACTAGTAGTTTAATGAATGGCTCCTGCGTTCGTCATGGTAAAAAAAAAATGAAAACATTATGAGAAAAAGAGGCATGAAACCTGTTTTTCTTAACATAGATTTTTTGTGTATTTGTTTTACAGGAAATTGTGCCCTGAATGCAAACTATAGGCAACTTGAGAAACCTAGGCCTATCAGGCACATGATTCCTATTTTTTCTTTGTGTGTGTTTTTACTTTATAGGAATTGTTGCCCTGAATATAATATGGAGGTCGCTTGGATAACCTAGGTCTATTAGGCATAGGTTCTATGATTCCTATTTTTTTGCTTTTGTGTGTTTAGTTTGTAGGACATGGCCCTAAATACAATCTATAGGCAGTCGGCTTAAACTAGACCTAACAGATACAATCATCCCGTGCCCTGCTAGAAGTGTAACAATGCAAAAAAAGGCAATTATTTTCTACCCGAGATATAGTGCCTATAATCAGACCAGTGCAAAAGTGTATTTTTCCCACCTGGAGGAAGGCACCAATAAATGGTGTAAAAAATGGTGCCTAGATATTTAAAAAAAATAGTGCTCATTTTCAGCCAACTAGAATCTTCTACTGAGAAGGCTCCAAATTGAGTGTAAATCTGAAACAGGTGCTTTATTTTTTGCTACTTTTTGGTAGAGAGTATCCTCTTTCCCTAGAACCAACTTGGTTCAAAAGGGGAATGAGAAATCTCCAACCAATAGCAGTAAAATAAAGCAGGGGAGGAGCATGAAGCTAGTGTTCATATTTTATGGTAGCACACTCGCCCTTAAGTGGAGAACTATCATTGCATGTCGACACCAAAAAAAAAGAGCTTAGGCTATAGGTTAAAAAAATTAGGACAAAGAAAAAATCAAGGCATAGAGATTTCATATTCTCTATTACATTTTGGAAGTTGTGTAGAAAATATCACTGGCAAAAATTCAACTGTGTTTGTTATTTTCCATATTTTTATGTATAACTGGTTTTTACAACTCATGGGAGATGACATTGTTTTCATGGAAGCTAGTTCAGTCTACACTTTATTTTGAGCTATGAGGAGCAAATTGGTTGCAGTTATGGGGACCCCCACTACAAAGAAGATTCTAGAAGATGTGGTAATCAGTTTGAAAAGATAAGTGCAATTTCACCATACACCTGGTGCAACATAGCCAAGTGTGTAGCGGCTCTTGATACAACAAAAGCCACCAGGAGTGGAGGTTCATTTCATTGTTGCTACATGTGAAAACATGATTGGTGGCACTGGTATGTAACCTGATGATATAATTATAGCTCCAAATGGGAAGACAATCCAAGAGCCTGTGTTGTTGCACTTGGAAGTAAAATTGCTAGAATTTTCACTCCCAATGATGACCTGGCAGAAGAAATATCCAAAGCTTCAGAGGTCATTGGAAAAAAATTTTGGAGAATGCCATTGGAGGAAAATTATTGGGAAAACATGAAATCAGTTTTAGACCTCGTGTTAATGCAGTTTTGGATGATGCTTGCAAATTTAATTCCCAGAGGAAAAAGAAACCTCATAATTTTCTACAAAGGTTGTGATTTGACTGTTTGGCTACAATGATGGCATCAAGGAATGATCATTCAAATTGCTGGTTTGGTGTAGTGCATGGAGAAAACTACGTGGCTAGAATGATAGTTTTGTTCAGAATATTTTGGACCCATTGTTAAATGCAACAACCTGAAGAAGCTTTGGAAAATATGTGGCCCACACAAGTCAACTTGAATATCCTACCATGCTAGTTGTCTACATCCTGGTTTCAATGGAAGATTTGTTCTGGTCATGTTTCCATTGATGGAACAAATGATGGGCTGAAAAAAATAAAGAGAGACAAAGAGACAGAGAGAATGAGAAAAAAATGAGAAAAAACAAAAAAACAATCTCCAAGATACATCAATATCACAACTTCATTTTCTAGGACATCATGATTTCAAGCCACATGTCGACGTTTCACACCATCAAGCATTATACATATCCCGATACATGAAATTCACATAGGTATGTACTGAGTTTTTTGTTAATTATATGCATCATAATTCTAAAAATCATTTCTATGTTAATACGAGTATATGCCCCCATATTTCTCTTTATTAATTCTCCCACTAGAATTCAACCACATGGCATGCCACAACCATGACAAGAAGTGCAAAAAATATCACTACCCAGGCACACATATAAAAAAAAAAAGTATCGGGAGAGTGTGACATGAGGGCATGTTAAATCTTCAGCATGGAGGACAGTCGTATATGAAAATATATATACAACAACATAGAAAAAATGGTCAAATAGAGTCCAACCATCTGAGTACACCTAGCACTCACAACCCAACTCCTATAATTTCATGAAAAAAATCTATACCGGGAGGGTTGTGACATGAGAGCATATCAAATCTTTGGCTTGGGAGAATAATGAGCACCAAAAATGCTCATTTTATATACACTTTTAAGGGCATCATTATTGGTTTAATTAGCATTTGAAATGGAATTTTATATATCTTTTGCATATAATTAATAGAAAATGAAGTATTATGCTTGATTGGTATTTTTAGTGGAAAATGTGTGTAGATGTAGGTTTTTGCTACTAATTTGTTATTTTGGAGTCAACATTCCATTCAGGCCTGATAATGCATGAATACATATTGAAGAGAATAGTAGTGAATGGTATAGACTGGCGTCTACCTCCCAATAGTAGGCTGGTGCCTGCCTCCTAGAAAATGGTTGGTGCCTGACTCTTGATCTGTCTCCTGGTGCCTGACTCCTGGTGCCTGACTCCTAGTGCTTGACTCCCAACACCTAACTCCTAGTGCTTGAATCCTAGTCTATCTTTCGATGCTTGATACCCTACACCTGTCTCCCGATGCCTGACTCCTAACCTGTCTCCTGCTTCTTGACTCTCGACTTGTCTCCTGGTTCCTAACTCCCATTGATGAGTTGATCAGTTGACCAAGTCAATGTTGACCGGTTGACCAAATCAACATTGACCAATTGACCAATTGACCATGCAATTTGAAGGAAGTTGTTGCAAAAAGATATCAAAGAATCATTCTTTTCTATGTATATTAAAATCATGAATTATGGTTAAAATATAATAAGCGCTTATATTATATATTTATGGTTGACTATTTGACTATGTAATGTTTTATAAAAGCACAATTTTTAGAAGTAGTCTATTGTATACACCTAAGAAGCATTGAACTTATCCTTTGGTGATTAAAATCAAATGACCATGCTCTTAATAAAATAAAATAATAACTATGCATGCAACGATCATAGTAAATCACGTTGTATGAAAGAAATAGACCAAGTTATTTTTGTAATAGGACTGTCTGCGTTAAAGAAATCAGCAAATTTTGAATTTCCAATTGTATTGTATAATTTATAATAAAGTTTGAATGTTCTTCTATTTGCATGGATTAAGAGCGTGATTTTTACATAGTCAACCAAACGTACCATATGCGGGAGCTTGGGTCCACTCCAGGTAGTAATCCTCCCGTATGATTTCATTTATTTATGTTGTGTGACTTTTTCTTCCTTTATTTATTTTAGCAATTTCTTGCTTTATTCATTACTACAAGTGTTTTTATTTCCAGCAATTTATTTTTCAATCATGTGTTTATTTCTAAAATCTTAATTTTAGTGTACTTTATTTATTTATTTATTTTCTTGTAGTAGTTTTTTTGGGTTGGATGAATTAAAAATACACGAACAATAACTCCCCCATCAAACTAATAGGCACAAAGGGATTCACTCTTTACACTACAGGCATATACTGTGCGTGACACTCACAACTCTACGAGCTTTTCCAGGTTTGACAATTTAAATGGAGGCAATAAATTAGCTGCATTTGTAACCAATGTTTTGTCCAACAATAACAATCAATGAGAAATAAGAATCCTTTGGTCCAGAAACACAAAAACCAACCCTGGATAAAGGAGAAGAAAAAACAAATAATTTGCACATAGAAAATTCACCTTCTTTAGAGAAGATACCATATCCTGAAAGGTTTACAAATTTTGAAAATACTCCTGAATCAGACCTAGTAAGAGAACTCAAAAGGTTGACTATTTCACTTCCTTTGTTGCAAGCAATCAAGGATGTGCCTCTAATCAACAAATTTTTTTAGGACTTGTTCATAAAAAGATCAGGCAGAAAAAAGAAATCTTTTCATAAAACTATGCAAGTAGAAGGAAAATTGGCTGACTTGCTTTTTGGGAAGCTTGTCCCACCAAAGTATAGTGATCCAAGAAGTCTAGTTGTCACCATAACCATTGGGTCAATGTAGATTTCTAATGTCTTGGTTGATTTAGGAGTTGCCATTAACGTTATGACCAAAGACATAATGCAAAAATTATAGTTAAATAATCTGAATTCTACATCTACTATTCTAGAAATGGTTGATAGATCTGTTGCCAAACCAGAAGGGACTATTAAGGATATTCCTATAATATTTTTCTCATGGGAATACCCTATTGATTTTCTAGTATTGTAGCCTTGCAACTCTACGAATGGTTATACAATTATCTTGGGTAGACCTTGTCTCGCTACTGCGGCCGCTTTCATAGACTATAGATCAGGGAAGATGACTATTTCTAATGGTATTGATCTGAAAAATATTTCTCTGTATCTTCCTGTAAAACCTTCAACAAAATTTTTAGTTCAATTATGGTTTCCTGATTCTGATGAGGAACAGGAAGAAACTATCTCCACACTAGCCACCGTGGTAGTAAAAGAACACATAGAAGATATAGACTCAAATGAGAGAGATATTTTTTAAGATGAAACTATCATAGTAAATACACTGCATGAACAAGAACTTGAGGATGAACCAATCACTGTTCATCATTTTTTGTGGAATGATAAAGGTCTGACATCTAAAAACCTGTCATCCATTCCATTGCAAGAAAGTCCCTTCACATTGCCACATGGATGGCATCATTACCTTCTTTCATATTTCTATTTTTCTATGCAAGATTTGATTCCATAAGGGATTACTATTGATAGGGAGACAAGAGTCTTTCATTATCTTCAACCACAATACTATCCACTGAAATCCTTAGTCAGAAAATACGAGGGAGTTAATTTTGTCTACCCAGGGACAAAACAAATTGAAGTATAGCCAAAAAAATTATTGAACATTAATAATTGGCTGACTAATGAACAAGAAGCAAAGTTATTTGATGTTTTGAAACATCTTAAAGCTTTTGCATGGGACTATGAAGATATGTTAGGAATTCATCCTAATGTATGCACTCATAGGATATATACTAAATATGTTAAACCTATGAGACAACCCCAAAGATGATTAAATATTGCTCTAAGAGATATTCTCAAAGAAGAAATAAAAAACTCTTTATGTTTGGATTCATATATCCAATTTTCGATAGCCGATGGGTCTCTCCATTAGTTATCATACCAAAGAGGAATGAAAAAATGAGAGTGTGTATAGATTATCAAGAACTAAACAAAGTCACACATAAGGACCATTTTTCATCACCATTCATTGATCAAGTATTAGACACACTTGCAGGAAAGAAGTATTTCTGCTTTCTTGATGGTTTCAACGAGTATAACCAGATACAAGTTGCACCAGAAGACCAGGAGAATTTTTTTTTACTTACCCATGGGGAAATTTTACTTATAGGGTCTTACCCTTTGGTCTTTGCAATGAGCCAAAAACTTTCCAATGAGCTGTTTTGACTATTTTTTTTTATTTGACCACTAAAAATGTATAAATTTATATGGATGAATTTACAGTTTGTGGAGAAACCTTTGAATTTACTTTAGAACATCTTGATAAGGTTTTAAGTCACTATGAAACTTACCATCTATTCTTTAATCTTGATGAATGCTTCATGATGATGGAGGAAGGGATTGTTCTTGGTCATCACATTTCTTCTAATGAAATTAAGGTCGATCCTAAGAAGGTTGAGATCATCAAAAAAATTTCTCCTATAGATGTCAGGATTTTATTGGAACACATTGGCTTTTATTACAGATTTATTTTAAATTTTAGTACAACAACAAATCCAATGTTTGCTTTATTGACCAAAGATTTTGAATTTAATTGGACTAAAAAGTGCCAAGAATTTTTTGATGCTTTAAAGGAGAAACTAACCTCTCCACATGTGTTATGAGGATCTAATTGGGAATTGCCATTCAAAATCCAAACTAATACCTCCAATACTACAATTGTGGTAGCATTAGGGTAGATAAAGAATGGGGAATATTATGCTATCTACTACATAAGCAAAAACCTCACTAGAGCAGAAAAGAATTATACTACTACTGAAAAGGAATTTTTAGCAGTAGTGTATACCATTAATAAATTATGTCACTATATCACTGGTTATCAAATATTCATCCATACCAATCATTCAACCATTAAATACTTAATGAACAAATCCATGGTTAGTGCAAGGATCATTCATTGGTTAATACTATTATAAGAGTTTGATATCACAATAGTAAATAAACTAGGAAAAGCTAATGTAGTAGCAAATTTTCTATCAAGGTTGAATAACATAGGGGAAGAAGAGTTAGTTGAGGATACTTTTCTAGATGAAAAATTGTTTGCTATATCAGTACAATCACCTTGGTTTGTAGATATAGCTAACTATTTGACAATAGGAAAAATTCCTCCCCATTTCACTTCCAAACAAAAGAAACAACTAGTAAGACAAAGCTCATCTTTCAAATGGATAAAATGTCTACTTTTCAAGTGTGGTTCTAACCATGTTTTACACAAATTCATTCAAAAAATGAGTTGTATGATATCCTCCATGCTTGTCATGATGAACCATCAAGAGGACATTATTTGGTAAAAATCATAGTTCAAAAATTTTTAGGTATTGGTTATAATTGGCCATATCTTCACAAGGATGTAAAAAGGTACATTTTCCATTGTGATGCATGGTAGAGAATGGAAAATCCCACACACACAAATAAAATTCCTCTATAGCCTCAAGTGGTTTTAAAACAATTTGAGAAATGGAGGTTAGATTTTGTAGGACCTATTGATCCACCATCTCAGAGAAAGGTGCATATCTTGGTATGCACTGACTATGTGACTAAATGGGCTGAGGTGCATGATTTTAAATATGATCATGAAGATAAGGTTGTTGATTTCATTTACACTCAATTTTTTTAGATATTTGGAGCTCCACGATCTATCACCACATATCATGGGCCACAATTTGCATCAAAAGCTATTGAATATTTTATTGAAATCTATGAAATCAGGCATAGAAAATCATAACCCTAGAACCCCTAAGAAAATGGTCAAGTTGAGGTAACCAATAGGGATTTAGAAATAATTTTGACCAAAATAGTAGACTCACATAGGAGAAATTGGTTAAATAAATTACTAGAAGCAGTTTGGACATATAACACAACATGGAAATCCACCATGGATTTCACACCTTACAAATTGGTTTATGGTAAGAAACCTCTTCTTCCTATTGAATTTAAATTACTGACACTTCGTACATCTTTGGAAATTGGTATTGACTTATCACAAGCACATATGGATAGGATTCTACAACTTAATGCATTGGATGAATTTCGGTTGGATGCATTGCACCAAATGGAGGTGATCCAACAACAACGAAATTTGTGGCATGATAGTCATATTTAGCAAAGGAAATTTGAGCAAGGAGATTGGGCTTTATTGTTTTATTCTCATTATGAGGATTTTCCTAGGAAGCTATAGACAAGGTGGCTTGGGCCATACCTAATTGAAGAGGTGTTTGACAATGGAGCAGTTCATATTTCTCCCATTGATGATTCAAGGAGAAATTTAGTGGTAAATGGACATCGCCTTTAGGTATACCATGAACCATTTATTAAAGAATAATTTTTGAAGCAGATTGCACAATTGGAGTTACATATGTTAGAAGAAACACCCTCTTCTAACACATTCATAATAATTTGAGAAAAGTGTGAAAAAAAAAAGAAAAAAAAAAGAAAACAAAAGAAAGAGAAATTATGACATTCCTTCATGGGCATAATTTTTGAGAAATTATGACATTCCTTCATGGGAACAAGAAAGACAAAAAGAGAAAATAAATGAAAAGAAAAAAGAGATGAAAAAAATGAAAACAAATAATAAAAATAAAGAATAATTCATAGTGAAATTTTTTTCGAAGGTGTTATTGAATTAAGACTTACATGAAAAATAGTTTTTGGTATGTTTATCTTTTTGATCTATCCATCATTGTTCCACCATTGTATAAATCTCACCAACTGCACATGTGTTCTATTTTTTTATTTTAGATACTTAGCTAATGATCATCAAAAGCAACAATTTGTAAAGTGTATGATAAATTTTCAGGATAGTAAGGTATGTGTTTCTTGCATTTTGTCATAGTAGGCATTTAGCATGTGATGTATGATAATTCAGTTTTTGGCATAAATAATTTATAAAATTGGCAAGTAAAAATGGATATTTTCTCCAAAATGTCAAGAAGAACCCTATTCTACCCTTGGTTGAATAAGAAATTCAGGTCTGGTTGCAAGAAAATAACAAAGAGAATAAAGAGCTCTGGAATGACACAGAGCTTCGAAATGAAATATAGTTTTGGCTGTATGTATGGAAAAAAATCACAGAGCTCCAGAATGACATAGAGCTCTAGAATGAAATACATTTTTGGCTATATGTATGCAAAAAATCGTAGAGCTCCAAAATGACCCAGAGCCTCAGAATGAACTTTGAACATTCAAAATTGAATAGTAGCACAAAAATTCAAATTCAATTGGCATGCACGTGTGGGATAAAAAAAATATCCATGTGATGCACCTACCATAGCCTCTATGAACTAGGGCAAAATGTTTTAGGTATACGTGGTAGTCATCAATGGGTGTCCTCGAGCATGCTCCAAAATAATTGGTTGTACCTAGTGTTCATCACCCACTCTGGACCCATGTGATCCAAGCACTTAGACATGCGCAATAAAATGAACCAAGGAAATGGGTATCCATGTTTTTTGTGAAGCAAATTCGAGTTGGTTAAATTGGATAAAAAAATAGAAAACTTATTTGAACAATGAAATGCTTATTGAGCAATTGCCAGGATCAATTCATGATCCTATTGAATTTTTTTCCACCTGGGAACGCAAATGATTATGAAATAAATACATTCAAAGTATATTGATTCTTTTCTAATAGACGAATACTTTTCTCTGTAAGTACCAGATCTAAATATTGAACCTCATCCATAAATATTTCTCCTTTCCTATCTTTTACATACTTTCCTATCTTTTACATATAAATACAAATGCCTATATCCACCCATCAATATTTATTATATTATTACTCCCCAATCAAACGGTATGAATATATCATATGTATAAGTTATACATATGATTAGGAATAAGAAGACCGATATGAACATCCAACTTAGTTGATGGTTTTACATGCATGCATCATAACCTGAAGATATATCGACCTGCCATACTTTATTCATGCTCAAAATAAAAAATTCAAAATCCCAACAAACCATGATACACCAAGTGTCTGATCATTGCATGCAATTTTTAGTGTGTTTTGCACCACCTTTCAGAGTTGAACCCTGTGTTTCGAAGCCACTCATTACTAAGATCTGTAATGACCGAGACTTGTAGAAGATGCCAAATCAAAATAGCGTGTTGTGAAACCACCAAAGTGTGCATTGCATTATAGGGTGAATCATTCAGAACAAATCCAGTAGAGTGCAGTGACGATATCTAAAAATTTGCAATAGATATTGACATAGGTTGCAGACAACATGGGATAGAAGAATAAAGCTAAACCAAATAACCAAGAAGAATTCTAAAAATATCTTGAATGATGCAGGTTTTTCAACAGGCAAGATTAATTCCATTTTTTGATAAATTTGATAGACATTCAGAGAGTTTGGTAAAAGAATTCACTTGCACCCTCTGGAACAATAGGGCAGTCATCAATAGCATGTGAATAGAGGTAACTCCCCTGGTCTTGAGCCAAATTACTAAATTACCTTTGCAAGGACTAGTAATCACTAAGACTAGTAAAAATGCACTCCTTGAAGTAGTTAGAATATTTTTAGAAGAAGGGGATGTACAACCTATCATGCAAATGAATAACAATGTTTGTAAAGGGATAAAAAGGGCTAGTCTACAAACCTTGGGATGAGGTTGCAATTTTGGTGATCAATTTTTAACCTGTGAGGGGCAATATGTTGTGTTGTTGATGGGGGAGCCAAACTTGCTCAATACCACTTGATGGAGATCCAAACTTTCTCAAACCAATTCTCATTCAAAAACTTGGAAAGATTACATCACAAACCCTAATTCTATGGCTATATAGCCAAAAAAACCCTAAAACTAAAAATGAGTCGGATGGGGCCCAAAATTGGGGTGCGCATCCCTCTTACAATAGACAAGCCAAAAATAAAGTTTCAAGTCCTAACTCTAAATACATTAGGAGATATTAACCTTCGAACAGCTCAAAAAGCATAAAAAACTAAGTAATTTTAAAACCTAATTTCGGGGCACTAGATGATGGAATTTGCCCCGAAAACTAGATTTTTTTCGCAAATAGGACTCTATGGAGTCATATTTGTTTAGAACTCTCCCAACTAGCTCCTTGTCAAATTTCACGTCAATCAAAGCTATGGTTGAGAAGTTATGGCCCCGACAATTTCGTTGGATGCTCCTGCATCAGTTGTATAGTCATCATATGAAACTCCTCAGTCATCTAAGGCATGGTAACCATTCCTCTATATTTACATCAAAAACTGCATAATATGGCAAAGAGATACCAACAAGGCAAGGGATCCCCTAGGCATCATGGTCTCATAAAAATCATCTAAAAACATCATTTTAGGGGAAATCCCCAAAGTTTTGATAGATTCTTTGCCCCCTGGGATAAGCAGATTTTGATTGAAGAAGAACCAAGGCAAGATGAGGAAGAAGTTGCAAGTAGGATAGAGACCTTTGAAGTTGTAGGTAAGGCAGAGATCCCTGTAGGAAATGCAAATATCCCTGAAGATAATGCAGATGAGAGGGTTACCCATAAATCTAAATGAACCCCTTCATCCCCTCAAGGTCCACCAGCTACCAAGACCAAAGCACAAAGAAAGAGGAAAGCTGAGTCTAGACCTACTGAGCAACCAAAATCAAAGAAAGTGATTTTTTGTGAAGAAGTTAATTTTTTTTTGCTCAGACATCTGCACAGTAAAAACCTACAAAATTGGGTCTCTGGCTGAAGCAGCAGACTCCTTGGAGGAAGAAGAAATTGATTATAATTTTTAGTAAAATATTCAAGAAAAACAACTATAGTAACTGAGCAAGCTGAGGGAAAGACAAGTACACAAAAACTAAGGAGGTCTCCTAGATTACAAGGACATTCTGTTGCAGAGGAGCTTGCTGAAGCAGAAGAAATAGAGATTGAAATACCAACTTAACCACCTTAACCCCCTCCTCTGAGGAGTCTAAGACAAAGACAAAAGGGTACAACTGCAACTATTGAAACTACACCTCCAACATCATTCAATCATAAGAATTTTTTTTTTTTGATATTTCAAAAGGATGAATATGAAGTGGTTGAAGAAATTCCAGTTTAGGAATATGACACTTTGGTTCTAGAGTCACTAAATCAGGAAGAGGGACCACTTATAAAAGTTGAAGAGCAAATTTCACCATATATCATGGATGTCCCTATATATTATTTAGAAACTAAATAATATGAACTAGATGATCATGTGAAAGATGATAGAGTAATTATCAAGACTCAACAAACCTAGATTGAAAGGGGTGAAGCAACAATTAAAGAGAAATATGAATACATTGATCAATTACTACAAGAAATAGAGGAATTGAAAAGAAGACTGGTACCATTGGAGGCATTACCCACAATTTCAGATTTTGGTAGGGAGATAGTAGAGATTTTACTTGAATTAGTAGAGTAGGTTCTAGAAAGAGAAATGCAAGCTGATATCCCATAACTACCTCATATATTTGAGGATAATTTAGAACATGCACCTAGAAATTTTATCCCTATTTTTGTTGTTGTAGTGGCACAACAACATACATAACAAGAAATAACACCTAAACAGAGGGATGGTAAGGGGATTGTAGATGTCATGGAAGGCTCACATACCCTAGATATGGTCCAACAATAGAATTTGTAGCAAACATTTGAAAAATATACCATTTTAGCACTTTTGAAGGTAGCTTCGAAACATTCTAGGATAGCTTCAAAACCTTCTGCAGGAAAACAATCTCATTCCTAAGTAGCTCCAAAATATGCAGAAACTATGCCTGAATGCCTGGATATGACTCTAGAATAGCAAAAGGAGTAAGTCACATCAAATATTGAAGGACCTGGAGTTCAGACCACCTCATTGCAAGTAAGTACAACACTCCACAAGGATAAAGAGCAAGTTTTTCCATAATCTATTCATAAAGTACATACTGCAAAAATAGGTATCCAGGTTGACTTGTTGATAGAACATAAGACACCACCAATAGTAGTGCATCAACTGGATTGTTAGGGTAAAATGAGGTAGTATATTGCATTATACTACATTAGTTAGATTATTACATCTACTTTGACTATTTACCATGTAGATATTTTTCTTCCTAAAATATCTACAGGTTAATTTATGTTTACCTTAGGTTAGAATATCCTATTCTAACTCTATCCTAACTTTACGCTATCCCCTATTCTAGGATACGCGTTAGTTAGCGTTAGATTAGCAATATGGTTCAAATACCTATTTTGTAATCTATATAAACCTAAAGCTATTCTAAAGCTAAGGTTAATGAGCATTAGATTATTTATTTGTTAATCTTACCTTCCGCCTAACATTGGCATCAGAGCCATACCCCGGAGTTAACCTGCAGCACTTCGTGGCACGCAATCCGAGGAGGTGACCCGTAATCTGGTTTTGGGCACGTTTCTCGAGGCGGCCCGTAGGCTGATCGACACGCTTCTCGAGGCGGCCCGTAGGAGTTAATCGGCCCGGTTCTCGAGGTGACCTACACGCGGCCCGAGGCGATCTGCTGACGTGGCGACACGTGGCCCGAGGCGGTCCGATCTGGTGACGTGGCGGTCCGATCTGCTGACGTGGCGACACGCGGCCCGAGGCGAACCGATCTGGTGACGTGGCGGTCCGATCTGGCGTGGTGGCACGTGGCCCGAGGTGACCTGCGCGTGGCTGCAGCGATCGGCAAAAGAGATTCCTGCGCGTGGCTGATTGCCCGCAGGCAATCAAAGTATTAAGCGCGAGGTTTTGTTTTTAAATCTCGTGAATGCGCCCGCAGGGCGCATGTGGGATTTTTCCCACGAAAGTTTTTTTAAAAAAAATTTCGGCCAGCCAGTGCTTAATAAGCACGGGGCCAACCTTGGCTGACGGATCAGCCAAGGTAGCCCGACTGGCTAGCACAGCCAGCGCGAGGGCCATCCGCGCGGGGTCGGGAGATCAATCCCCCGCGACGCCAATTTTTTTTGGCGTCTTCCCACCGCGCGAAGGACGAAAGGGAAGGTTTTAACCTTCCCTTCTCGTCAAGTGGTGTGGACCGACTGGCAGGAGCGCCAGTCGGCCGATCTCCTGCCGCGGGGACGCAGGTTCGAACCCGCAGGTCAGGTAAAATTTTTTTTTATTATTATTTTTTTTCTTGCATTTTTTTTAATTTTCTCTTAGTTTTTTAATTAATAATTTTTTTTTGTTATTTAAATCATTTTTTTTCAAAATTAAGTGATTTGTTTATCAAAAATTTGTTTATTAATTAAATTCTATTAAGTTAAAGATTAAAATGATGCATTGAAATAAAATTTTATTAAAAAAAAAAAAAAGAGGGAAGGCAAAAGTTTTTTTTGTATTGTTTTCTCCTAATCAAACTGAGGGAGACAAGAGACAATCCTTGAAACAAATTTCTTTTGCAGCTTTGAGACTTCTAATAAATTTTTAAATTCTCCAAAATTTTCTAATCAATTGTTTTGGGAGAACAAATTTTTTGTCTCATGAAGAAAAAGCTTTGGATCACAAAAGCCCTTCGTCGTCTAAGAGTTATTCGAAAGAGGAACGAACTTAGACGTCGAGACGACAAGATCTCATTTTCGTCGTATGCTTAGAGAGCATAGAAGGAGCTTACCCCGTTTCAATACTTACACCGATCCTTGGAAGGGTTTGGATCGTAGTTATGGTCCCATGAGGATTAGAGAACCCTTTAATCCTGATGCACCTCCTATTTTTGAGTATTGAATAATTACGGGAGATAGAAAACCAAGTTGTGTGTCAACTGGTTCTGGAAGGTCTTTCAAATGCTTGTCGTGTGTCGACTTGTCTTGAAAGATATGCTCTAAATTCTACATTTTGTAAACATTAAGGGGGGATAGAATTTTTTTACGAATTCTATAGTTTTCAAAATTGTAAAGATAAAGGGGGGCTATTTCAGTTTCAAGAAAGGTGCATTCTCGATTTTACTCGACACCTTCTCTTCAAAATTGCTTGTACTAGGTGCATTTTCGGTGGAATCCGACACCTAGAGTGATAAAACTTTGGGTGCTCTTATGTTTTTTGATTATTGCACTAAAAAAACATTTTTTTTGCAATTACAAAGTCACAAATAAAACATTACAAGGAGCTTTTCACAAACACCCAAACTTCACTCAAACACCATGCTAAAACTTTGCATAGGTTTACACAAGTAATTTCTCCCCATCAAAAAGGTCAAAAATTTCAATCACCTTGATAAGACTCTCTTTTGTTTGGCTTAAATAAACCTCAAATTTTTTCATCTTTTTTCAAAGGTGTTAAAAGCAGGTGCCATTAAATATCTTAGAGAGCAAATATCAAAAGTTTGACAAAACACTCCCTTGTTTCATTTGCTCTATTTTGTTTGGCTCAATATTCCTCAAACTTTTCATCTCTTGCTAAGAGTGTTAAGGCAGGTGCCATTAAATATCTTATAGAAAGCAAATTGAACCAACTTCTCTATATCTTTTCTTAGGGTATAGTGCAAGATAGCATCATATTAGTCCTCTTCACAAATTTGAAACCTAAACCATGGCCATGATACACAAGTATCTCACTGAGAGCCAACTGCTCAAAGGTTCAAATTACTCAGCATGGAAGACTAAGATGAAGGCTATCTTAACTGTAGAGGACTTGTGGTCAATAGTAGATGGAACTGTCACTAGACCTCAATCTTCTGGACAAGATCAAATAGACTTTGATAAAAAGGATAAGAAACTTTCCTTAATGATCTTGCTTGCTATTATTGATGATATCCAACCTCATATCAGTGAAGCTACAACTGGTAAGGCAGCTTGGGATGCCTTAAGTACCATTTTTGAGGGCAAGAATCAATCAACGATTCTTAACCTTCAAACACAGCTTCATACATTACATATGAAATCAGGAGAAACAGTAGAGCTATTCCTCTGCAGAGTCGCAGAATTAAAAACAAAGCTGCAATCCTTAGGAGAAAAGTTGGAAGACCAAGTCTTAAACTCAATCATTTTGAGAGCTCTTCCTGACTCCTACAGAATGTTGATCACCTCCTTACAGGTTTTTGGTAGGACAGTAACTTTTGTCGAGTTGGTAAATATGCTTCAAACAGAAGAGGCTACCCAACTCCAGAGAGATGAGGCATCAAACAATGCCCTTTTTTCACAACGACAAGGTGGTAAGAAAAAGTGGAATCAACAGAAGGGTTCTTCTTCTAGACAAGACAAGGGTAAAGCCAAAGAGGTTCCGAAGAAGAAACAACATTGTAAAATTTGTGACACTGACACTCATGAAACCAAACGATGTTGGTTTAAGAACAAACCGCCCAATGAACAAAGAAATAAGAAGGGCAAAGGCAAACCTAAGAACCAGAACAATCAGCAACAAGGTCACATAGCAGCTGAAGATTCTAGTTCCGATTCTGAACGAGCACACAAGGTGCTCATGACCCATACAGATTCTTCCCACAAGGATTCTTTGTGGTACATAGATTCAGGCGCTAGTAAACATATGACTGGCGATAAAACATGGTTTGCTACTTTTGAAGCTCGAGAAGGTAGACCGGTCACCATTGCTGATGATCAGACCTATAGAGTTCAGGGCGAAGGCAGTGTTTCAGTCTCCCTTCCAGATGGAGAATGTAATATTGAAAAAGTTCTTTATGTTCCAGGATTAAAAAATAATCTCTTGTCAGTTCCACAAATCCTGGACAATAACATGAATGTCAATTTTACTGTGGACAAAGACAAGAAACGTTGCTTCATCACCAAAAAGGGAAAACCGATAGCAACAGGTTCATACAAACATGGTTTGTTTGTCTTAGATGCACTTACCTCCACTCATACTGCACTCGCAGTAACAACAAAGGAGGCCACTTCTCTTTGGCATAAGAGATTTGGGCATTTGAGTTCAGGATATTTACTAGAGCTGAGTAAATATCAAATGGTGAAAGGACTTCCTCCCCTTTCATCTATTTTGCCAGTGTGCTCTGATTGCTTGTCAGGCAAGCAACATAGAGTACCTTTTGAACCTAGCTCTTTTCGAGCTAAGGAACCTTTGGAGTTAGTACACACAGATTTGTGTGGTCCTATGTCTACAAGTTGTGGAGGAAAACGGTATTTTCAATTGTTTGTTGACGATCATTCACGCAAAATGTGGGTCTTCTTCTTGCGGTTGAAGTCCGAAGCATTTTCCTATTTTCAGCGATTTTAAATCTCTTGTTGAGAAGGAATCGGGATGCTTTATTAAGACCCTCCGTTCGGATCGAGGGGGGAATACACATCAAAAGAATTTTCCTCATTCTTACAGACACATGGGATAAAAAGACAGTTAACAACAGCCTACACTCCTCAATCCAATGGGGTTGTTGAGAGAAGAAATCGGTCCATAATGGAAATGGTTCGATGTATGCTTAAGGGGGCCAACCTTGAGCAAACTTACTGGGCTGAAGCTGTTCAAACTGCGGTATATCTTCTGAATAGGGCTCCCACAAGGGCACTTGAAGGTATGACTCCTCGGGAATCATGGAGTGGTAGGAAACCCTCCATAACTCATCTAAGGGTATTTGGGTGTAAGGCATTTATGCATATACCTAAGGAGAAAAGAAAGAAATTAGATGAGAAATCTCTACCTTGTATATTTCTTGGTTATGATGAAATTTCAAAAGGCTATCGTTTGATAGACCCATATACCAAGAAAATATATATAAGTAGAGATGTAGTGTTTGATGAAGCTTTCACATCCAACACTACATCAGTATACCTAGATGATGAGGAGGAACAACAACCTCCTCCTCCTTCTTCTTCTTCTTCACAACAGAAGAAACCACCCAAATGGTATACAAGCACAATGAAGGACTCTAAACTCACTTCCCCTCCAGATCTTACTCTCAATCGTCCAAAGACAAGAAGCATGTCATAGAAAGACAAGGGTAAAGCATCCACTTCAGTTGATGATCTTTGTGCAAATTTTCAAGACCTTTACGTAGATAGAGAGTTACCAAGGGAAGATGAGATGGAGATAGATGAGGAGAGGGTTTACTTATCGGCATGTGATGAGAATGAACCTTCTACGGTTGATGAAGCACTTAGTCCGCCTCGGTGGAAGACAGCTATGGATGCGAGAATATAACTCCCTCATTAAAAATAAAACATGGAAGCTAGTGAATTTGCCTAAAGGTAAGAAACCCATAGGTTGCAAATGGGTCTACAAAATCAAATATAAGGCGAGATGGCACTATAGATAAGCATAAGGCCCGACTTGTGGCAAAGGGCTATGCTCAAAAGGAAGGATTGGACTATGAGGAAACCTTTGCTCCTACAGCAAGGATGACCACCATTCGAGTACTTTGTGCTATGGCAGCACGATTCGGATGGAAGTTACATCAGATGGATGTAAAAAGTGCCTTTCTTAATGGTGACTTAAAAGAGGAAGTATTCATGACTCAACCTCCTGGATTTGCAGAGGAAGGCCATGAGCAACATGTTTGCAAATTGGTAAAATCATTATACGGGCTAAAACAAGCCCCAAGAGCATGGTACATAAAGATGGATAGTCACCTATTGCAACACAGATTTAAGAGAAGTCCATCAGACGCAAATCTCTATATCAAGAACAGTTCTGAGATAGTGATTCTTGTGTTATATGTAGATGATCCGATCATCACCGGCAATTCGAGAGAATTTAATTAAAGCCGTGAAGGATGACTTGAAAAAGTCATTTGATATGACAGACCTAGGACTTCTCCACTACTGTCTTGGCCTTGAAATAGAACAGAAAAAGAATCATCTAAGGGTGACCCGAGAAAAAGTATGCTGACTTTAGTAGAAAAATATCGTATGACTGATTGTAAACCCAAAGCAACACCGATGGAATCAGGGTTACAATTATCATGATATGAAGACTCACCACAGGTAGATGGAACACTTTACAGACAAATGATTGGAAGCCTCATCTATCTGACTAATACTAGACCAGATATTACTTTTGCTGTAAACTATCTTTCTCGGTTCATGCAAGAACCAAAGGTCTCCCATTGGAAAGCAGCTAAAAGAGTCATACACTACATTCAGGGTAGTGCAGATTATGGTCTAGAGTATAAGAAGAATAACTCATTCTTCTTACAGAGTTACACTGACTCTGACTATGTTGGCTCCATAGATGACAGAAAATCAACTTCAGGCTATGTTTTTCATCTTGGATCCGGTCCTCGTCTCATGGCATAGTAAAAAGCAACGAGGTTGTTGCTTTATCTTCAACCGAGGCGAGAATATCGCGCTGCACGTGGAGCTGTGTGTGAAGCGATATGGCTAAGTCGCATCTTGGCTACCATGGGCCTACCAAAGAATCTTCCTATTCACATGTTTTGCGACAACTCAGGTGTTTTGAACTTGGTCAAGAATCCAGTACATCATGAACGAACTAAACATATTGATACAGATTGTCATTTTATTCGTGATGAAGTTCCTAAACACAGAATTCAGCTCCAACACATTCCCACCGACGAACAGGTTGCAGACATTTTTACAAAGGCACTTGGACGTGTCAAATTTCAACTGTTTCGGAGTAAACTTTGTATATCAAAGTAATGTAATAAAGGGGGGATGTTAGGGTAAAATGAGGTAGTATATTGCATTATACTACATTAGTTAGATTATTACATCTACTTTGACTATTTACCATGTAGATATTTTTCTTCCTAAAATATCTACAGGTTAATTTATGTTTACCTTAGGTTAGAATATCCTATTCTAACTCTATCCTAACTTTACGCTATCCCCTATTCTAGGATACGCGTTAGTTAGCGTTAGATTAGCAATATGGTTCAAATACCTATTTTGTAATCTATATAAACCTAAAGCTATTCTAAAGCTAAGGTTAATGAGCATTAGATTATTTATTTGTTAATCTTACCTTCCGCCTAACATGGATATGGTCCCACTGGTAACCCATAATGAAGCTATTTAAGGGTGTATGACACGATATCAAACTCTAGAATTGTGTTTTATAGTACTAAAGCCCATTGAAGAACATAATAAAAGTAGACTACAAAAATTACTGATTTGCAAGGTAAGGTGAAAGATTTGTATCAAATTGTAGAGTACCTAGTACAATGTAGTAAGCTTACCAGGATATACAACCTACTTCTCAGAGAAAAATACCTTCGGTCATAGGTAATACGTATTTATTTTGGTCTTACATATGATTTAAATACTACTCAGGATTTTATAAAGGCTTATTTGCAAAGTCTTGAAGAGCAAAAAAATATGATGTGTGAGTTTTTCTTGCACAAATTTGTCATGGTACAGGATGTGCAATTTATGGCCCATATCTATATAGGTGATGGACAACTCCGGTTCTTTTTTTCCACTTTGCAAAATCAAATATACTAGTATTAGGATAAGAAATAAAATAAGGAGATGGAGATAGGAGTTGGGTTGCTACTAAGGCATGTCCAACCCAATCACATAGCATTAACAAGCTAGCAATTTGCTCTGATGGATAACAAAAAAATTCAAATAAATTATTTGAATAATCTTAAGGATAGTATGGTTTATTTTCAACAATTTTGTATAAGCAATTTTACAAACTCCTTGACAACATGGAAGGTCAGGTGGGAAAAATTACCTTTATCCTTTTAGAAGAGAGCCAATATCATCAACTAACCTGTTATGATCATGGAGAAGAGCAAAGGCAGTAATAAAAAAATTATAGCACTGAAGCATTAGTGGATAGGCTTAATATTTAGAACATCCACTATTATGACACCTGTACCATTCTACTTTGATTTTTATATGCAGCTGGATGAACAATTTTAGATTTGGTTAGTAGAGCTGAAATGGATATCATTTTGGAAATTTAAAATTTTGGGGGAATTGGTACAATGAGTTTGTCCCTAGTGCATATGTATGAAGAGAAATAAGGAGCCCCAATAAAATAAAACTAGAAAAGTAGTAATTACATAATCAAAGGAAGAAGATAGCAGATTCACACATTACATAATATTTATCCTGGAACCTCTCAATCAGGAAAAACTAGCACAATAATATCTTATTATTGAATTAAATTGACCATATCCAATACAATAATATTCTTCTTCTATCTCTCTCCAAACCCTAATGCAAGTGTGATATATATAATAAAGGCACATGCACAAATTTTACAATATCATGGGAGAAAAAGCATGGGTTCAAATATAGTAACCCTAAAAGTCCATATGGGTCTAAAAATAACTTTAAAAACCATAAAAATTTGGTCGAGGGCTGCCACCCCCGAACCCCTGTTTAGGGTCCAACCCAACATCAAACCCCAATGGGTATAAGTACAGAGTGTCCAATATATTTTAGTGTTAGCCCCACCAGAATAACATGGAAAATATTCAACATATTTCCAACATTCTTCCACTTTTTGAATACTTTCCATAGGGGCCAAAAACTGCCATTGTCAATTGTCAAGGGCAACCATGCCCATAGATCTACACCAAGAAAATTTCTAAGCAGATACAACCTTTATTAATGAATCAACAGTAATATTCTTTGTATCAACTTTCTCCAATATCACCTCGTTCTCTCCAACCATCTCTCTCACAAAATGGTACTTGATGTAAATATGTTTTGATCGATCATGAAAAACTAGGATTATTGGCCAAATATATTGCACTTTGAGTATCACTGTTAATTCTCATAGCCTTCTGGTTAAGACCAACTGTTGAACATAACCTCTATAGCCACACTGCTTCTTTATAGGCATGAGTTGTTGCAATTTACTCTGCTTATGTAGTGGATAAAGCAACAGTTAATTATTTTTTACTCATCCAACTTACTGCCCCTCCAAATAGCCTAAACACATAAGCACTCATGGATCTTATCTTATCAAGATCTCCAACCCAGTCAGCATCCACAAACCCTTGTATATTTACAATATCATTGTAGACACCTAAATCATGTCATGCTTAGGGAAGCTACTTACATAGACACACTCATAATATCATAAGACATAATCTTGGAATTTCCAAGCATCAACAATGGTTCTCACCACTCATTTGGGGCCTTTTCAAGCCATCCAAGCTTGGTCGCTCAAGCCAAGAGCGACCAGATTCTAGCTACTCAAGCCTAGAGCGGCCAGACCCTAGCCACTGCAGACAATAGCAACCAGATCGTAGCTGTTGTAGACGACATCGACTAAGCCATAAGAAGCGGTTTGCTGACAAACAGACCCAATCTCGGCTAGAAGTGGTAGTTTGCATGCAATAAAGGTGAGCGGGAGTGACTTTGCATTCCTTTTCATGACCAGTTCACATAGGAGACTTGAGTTTGCATTTAGACTTAAGCTAACTGATCTCCAAGCATAGACAGTTCGCATAGAAGACTCAAGTGGACAGTTAGATTTCAGTTAACTTGCCTTCAAATATAGACAATAGATAAGAGCTTCTCATGGTAACTTGCACTACGCATGAGAAATTCATTTCTAGGGTTTGGACATAGACCTAGGGTTTCACACTATAAAAGGTGTAAGTCTAAGAGCACCAAAGGATCCATAGGACATATAGAGACCTGAATCACATACAGGAGATCATTTTAGAAAGAGAATCCCTGATTTCATGTTCGGTCTAGTAGCTTCTGATTTCCTGCCTATGGCCGCTGTTGCCTTGAGCGGCCAAGAAGCTTGGGCCGCTGACGTCAACAACGTCCAAAGCATAATTAAGGAAATATAAAATTTGCAATTCTAGGGTTTTGACCTATCATTTTTACTATTGAAGATTTTGTTTTCAGAGCTCTGGTGCAACGACGACGGTTGTAACTTTGACACTTGTTGGTGCTGAGGACATGGCTGCACAGGGCGAACCATCAACTGTTGGAGGAGTCAGAGCTTCTCGGGTATCTCTCTTCAAAACCCTAGCTCTCTTTTATTTGCTTAGTAAAATTGAACTCCACTAAGAAATGAGCAAAACGAACATCAATAAACCTGCTGGCAATGAACAAACTCCATAACTAGGCTTAGGTTCCTTTTTGCCACGGTAGGTTGGTTCCCAATTTTGTAATCTGGCAGTGGCTTCAACTAGGGTTTTTCGAATTTTACATTATTCCCCTGCTGCCACCATTTTGGGCATTCTCAAACTTAGCTTAGTTTTGATGCTTGGATAGGGGATTTGCTTTCCATTTTCTCTGCTTTCCCTCCCTATGTCATTTTTTCTTGAATTATTTTGTCAATTTGTAATTTTTTTTTATTTTTTGGCCAAGGGTTCACGGGTTTGCCATGTCGCCCCTTGGCCGTTGTCGCTCAGAGCGGTCGGCTCTGAGTCGCTGTTGCTTTGAGCGGCCAAGATTGAATCCCAATGATAAAACATTTGACCATTGGGCCTTGGCCGCTGCTGCCTCCAGCGGCTAGGTTTCAGCCACTGTAGGCGACATCGGCTAAAGCTTGAGCCTTGTTTTTGCATTTTGTGTATTGATTTTATGATTTTTTTTTGAATTTTTGCTTTGCTTAGGTGCAATTTATTCTTTTCTTTCTTAGATTTAGAGTAACCCATACTATTTTGTACCATTTTCATGTTTATTATGAATTATGCCTTAGATGCATTGTAGTTATGTTTTATTTTTCTTCTGCTTTGTTTAGATCCTCACTGCTCAGGCTCGAGACCCGAAGCTCCTGCTTGACTTGCTTCCCAGATTTGATGAGACTGACTATGAGTGGTTTAAGGCCCATGGGCTACAATATATTATTAGGTTGCCCCACATTATGGCTGATCAGGCATATCTTATGGCCTTAGCCCATCGTTGGGACCCACGGACCAACACCTTCCATATTCTGCCCGGTGAGATGACTATCACGCTAGAGGATGTTTACAAGATTTTTTGGATCTTGTTCAATGGGGTACCCATTGTTTCGTTGACCACTATTGATCATGTGGCTGTCTATGCTCAGGTGTTTGGAGCATGCTCTACACAGGCCCTCCGAGAGACTGGGTCTGGGGGAGTATCTATCAAGACTTGGTATGATGCTCAGGTTTTCATAGTGAGACATGTCGTGTTGCTGATGGTGATCAACAACGTTCTTGTCCTGGATTTCTCGGGTTTAAGGTTACCTTGGAACCTCCTAGCGATGGTGTAGGACCTACTAGATAGCGAGAAGCCTATCATCTATGCATGGGGTAGATCACTACTAGTTCAGTGCTATGATGAGTTGTACCACATCTGTTGATGGGGACGTGTCAGCATTACTTGCAGTTTGCTCTTACAGGTTTGGGGATGGGAGCACATTAAGGTAGATCATCCTAAGGGGCTCCTAGCTAAGATTACATCTATTGAGGCTCATACACAATGCTATACCACCATATGGGCTCGGGAGCATGAGCGTAAGAGCTACACTTTTTCAAGGAAGCTATCCCACTATACTGATGCTTTTACCAGACTATTGGCTAGAGATGTCGTGTGGCAACCGTACTATGAGTGTTCGGTTTGGGATGATCCAACTAGTTTTATTGCTAGGACACAATGTGAGTGATGGCTTGTTGGCCGTAAGATTGCCATCTAGGAGTATTTCTTCTACTCTTGGGTTCTTTGTCAGTATGGATTACAGTAGGATGTGCCCTTGGTACCATTCTTGTACAGGCGCCTCATAGTAGAGAGGGACCTACCTCCACGATAGGTCACAGAGCTTGTAGATGAGGAGGATGCCCTAGCCATAGACCCTATAGTGTCTAGGGGAGTTACAAAGGCCTACTCTCAGTGGTGGGGTGATCGAATGTGGCATGGCATCGACAGTATGAGGATGATGGCCAGGGTGATGGCGTAGATCCGATAGGACGTAGGGTTTGAGCTAGGACCAAGGTATGGGGCCAACTGGCAGAGCATGTGGCAGTAAAGGATCTTGATATTCCTAAGGAGGAGGAGTTAGAGCCCAAGGAGAGAGACTCTCCTCTAAGAGCACAGTTGCACGAGGTCAAGGCTGAGCTCTAGGCTACTAAGATCCAGGTACAATGGTGAGATGCTATGATTGAGCATCTCACAACACAGATACAGGCTCTGCAGGCTACTATTGGGGGTGGCGATGTCAGGATGTAGTTTGTTGTTCCTACTTCTACACCATAGGAGGTTCCAATGGTAGGCTCAATGGTAGAGGTGGGATAGCTACATTCCTTGTTGGATGAGCATGAGGCTCGAATCCAGGGTCTTACAGATCATGTTACCCTCCTTCAGATGCAGCTCATGAGGCATGGGATTGTCCCTAAGGATCCAGTAGGTGCAGGTGGTTCACAGGCCAGTGGGTGCTCTACCTTGGGGTAGCCTTTCACCCATCCTAACCAGCAGACCCGATATTGTATAGAGAGACCTACAGGCTCACATCACTTGACTTGCGACACCACCACAAGGGGAGGTGGCACTAGAGGAGATGGCATAGGGGGCTTAGGCCCGACACTTGATTGATGTTCTACTTGGTTCTTGATCCATTTTTGAGGTCGATTGACCTACATGACTATAGCCCATGGGTATTTTTGTATATCCATTGGACTTGACACACATATTTTTATGATAGATTTACCTTTTATGACTCATTATGTGTATCGTTTATTGCTTATGTTTTTGTTGTTATTTTGTTTTATGATATGATGCGATGATGATATTATGATGATTTGATGGATATGTTAGATGATAGATGATATTTGAAGATGCTTAGATGGATGTGTAGATGCTTATATGATTTGATGATATGATGCAATGTATTTTGATGATGAATGATGAATTTATGGTGTGCAAATGGATATTGCCTATATGTTTTATGATGTGGTTTATGGATGATTAATGACTTGTTTTTGTGGATGCAAATGTTATTGTTAAATGCATGTTTAATTTTTGCTTTAATTATATGCATCTAACTTATGTGATGGAATGGTATAAATGAACCTGTATGCTCTAATAACTTAAAACATACGAAATGCATATGACATTGACAATCTTAATGGGTGATACCATAGAAAGTTTAAAAAAATAATCATGAATTTAAATAATCACTCCTATCATAAGAATTGATTAAGTATTCATATATGAGATGTAATGGTGTGTAATGTATCTTCTTAATAAGTTTCTATAAATTAAAAGATATAAAGTAGTCAGTGGCCATCTATATACTATTTCTAATATATATGCGGTATCTGTCCTACTATGTTGATACCCCCTAATTTATAGAATCTTATAAAGAAAGTGATGGTGTGAATGATGTTATGATTTGTTGCTATGTAAAAAAAATTTGGGGCTTTTCGGAGATTCAAACACTCTAGTTCCCCTATCAACAACTGTCTACTTACCACTTAGACTTTTGAAAAGTAAGGCTTTTACCATGGACCTAGTTTTTCATGATCTCTGTGTGTGCATGTGATTGTATATTTTGAGGTAGAACTCAAGCATTTCCTCCGATGTCAAGCGAGATTCTTTCAGCCCATTGCTAAGATCAGGGATCCTCAAGTGTTCATCTCATCCTTATGTTGGACTTAGTTGGACTATACCACTAGGCAATATTTGGTTACCTAAGCTAGCTCATCCACATTCAAACATTGGTCTACACAAATGCATGAAGCAATTGTAATAGACATATCGTCATGCGTAAGGATTTCTCCTTCCAGTTTTGTACAATGCTGAGAATTCCAGGGATTCAAGCTTTATTCCCTTTTTTTGGCTTCTTTTTGGCTTTGGATTTTTGCTCATATGTAGTGATGAAAATCATTGTTTATTTTGATTTTGATTTTTTTCTTTGAGCGGGGATTTTTTTGTAGTGATGATAATCACTGTTTATTTTGCTCATTCTTAGTGATGAAAATCACTGTTTATTTTTATTGATTTTTTCTTGAGCTTGATTTTTTTGTATTTTGAATATATGATTTGTGTATCGGATTTTTGCTTTTGAAATCTGGACTATATGCTTGGCCTTTTGAATTTGTACTTTTGCTTTGGGATTTTTCTTATTTTGATTTAAGCAAGGGATTTTGATAGGGTAAAGCTTGTCCTTTTGCCAATTCTTAGCACCTTTAAACCGGTTGCATAGGGGGATAAGCAAGGATAATCCTTTTCACTTAAGGTAACCTAGACCGCTTTGCAGCTTTCATATTTTCCTTGTACCAGCTAGGATTTTAGTGTTTCAATTAGTGACGGGATCTTGAATATCCAAGGCTTTATCACAACTAGGCCTTTCCTTCTACTAATCAAAGTTGTTTTCCTCAAAAGTTGATAAGATTACTAGATTTGGTTGACTAACCAAAAAGCCTTAGTAATTATGTATAGCAACAAATAATGGTTGTGTTGAAAAACACAATTACACACATGTGGATGGAGGTATGGATATGAATGACTTGTGCGACAAACTATGGTATCACTTTTAAGACTCTCATGACATATCTTGTAATGTATGTGAAAATGCAATGCAATGATGTGGATGCAAAATGTGAAGTGCAATTGTTTTTGTATTTTTGATTTTATGTTGTTTTTGTATTTTTGATTATTTTGACCAAAGGGCTTATTATGCCTTTGGGGCTTTTGTTATTGATTTTGACCAAGCGGTTTGAATTACCCTTGGAGCCTTTTTGATTTGATTTTTGACCAAGCGGTATGAATTACCCTTGGAGCCTTTGATTTGATTTTTGACCAAGCGGCATGAATTACCCTTGGAGCCTTTTGAATTTTGACCAAGCGGTATGAATTACCCTTGGAGCCTTTTGAATTGATGTTTGACCAAGTGGTATGAATTACCCTTGGAGCCTTTGATGATTTTGGTTTTGACCAAGCGGTATGAATTACCCTTGGAGCCTTTTGAATTGATTTTTGACCAAGCGGCATGAATTACCCTTGGAGCCTTTGATTTGATTGTTTGACCAAGCGGTATGAATTACCCTTGGAGCCTTTGATTTGATTGTATTTTTGAAATTTTATGCTTTTATGATTTGTTTGTGTTTTTGACATATTTGAATGTTTTTGTATTTTATGAAATATTTGAATGTTTTTGATTTTTGACATATTTGAATGTTTTTGATTTTTGACATATTTGAATGTTTTTGTATTTTTGACATATTTGAATGTTTTTGATGTTTTATGAAATATTTGAATGTTTTTGTGTTTTTATGTGTAAAATGCCTTTAAGTGAATGATATTGAGAGGTTCGAGCTCTTCAACACCATCTAATGATATAAGGTGATATGCTCCAGGCCCAACTCTCTGTGAAATCATGTATGGACCTATCCAGTTTACCGTGAACTTATCTCACAGATGCGGCGACAGATTTGAATTCTGCTAGTTTTCTTTGAGCACTAGATCTCCAACCTTGAATTCCCTTAGGTGGACTTTACTATTGTAAGCTCACGCAAGGTGATCTTGGTAAACATGGAGATGCTCTAAAGCATTGACTCGACGTTCATCAAGAAGCATCAATTGATCAAGGCGGCCTTGCCGTGCAGCTTCATCATCTATGAAGTCTTTTAGTGCTATGCGTAGAGTCGAGATTTCCAACTCTAGAGGCATGATGGCTTCAGTGCCATATACTAGTGAAAACGGTGTTGCCCCAGTGGGCATCCGTATACTAGTCCTGTATGCCCATAGTGCAAGAGGCAATTGCATGTGCCAATCCTTGTGATTTTCTTGCACTGTCTTCCTCAAAATGGAGACTATTGTTTTGTTTGAGGCTTCTGCTTGCCCGTTTGCTTGCGGATAATAAGGCATTGAAAAACTATGTTGAATATGGTATTTTTTCATTAAAGCACGCACATTTTTGTTCTTAAAAGATGGCCCATTATCCGATATTACCTTAGAAGGGACCCCAAAATGACTTATGATATTATGGAGTATAAACTCCGCAATCCTTGGTCCAGTTGTTGATGTTAAGGGGATCACTTCTACCCATTTAGTGAAGTATTCTATGGCCATTATGATGAATGTATGTCGGCATGAGGATGGGGGTGAGATCTTCCCAATCAAGTCTAGTCCCCATTGCGAAAATGGCCATGCTACCTGGATGGGCTGCAAAGCTTGCGATGGTAAGTGCGTTAGATTTGCATGATGTTGGCACTTACTACATTTCTTGACATACTCATAGTAGTCCTTTTCCATTGTGGGCCAATAGTAACCCATTCTCAAGATGCACTTAACGATGGCCATGCCACTGAAATGGCCTCCACATGTTCCGTCGTGAGCTTGTGAAACTACCCAAGATGTTTCCTGGGGCTCAAGACAATGGAGCAATACTCCATCATATCCTCGTCTGTAGAGGATTTCTCCTAGAAAAATGTATCTTGTTGCTCTCTATTTAAATGTTCACCTTTTAGTATGCGACAAACCTTGAGGTATTATTCCGAGCTTCAAGAAGTCCCGTAGTTGGGAAAGCCAATCCTGATAGGCCACAACCTCTATAGAATAGACAACTTGCTCTTCCTACATTTTTGAGGTAGTGAACACGGATTGAGGAACAACTCTATGGTATATGGTCACACCACACTCTATGGGTCCTTGGGAGATCAACGACCCCCAAGGTGTTGTTTGCAAGAAACTTCTAGCTACGAAGGACCAATCCTGATTTGGTTCGATGTTGATCATGTTGATTGATTCTTGATTGTCAAAAGCTTCACGGCGTATTGCTGAGTGCGAAAGCACTTTCACATGAATGGTTGTAAAATCAGCAGATGGATTCTAAGGGATTAAGGATCCCAAAGAGGCCATAGTGTCTACAAATCTATTCGACGTACGAGGGATTGCCTCGATGTCGTACCATTCCAATCGGGCTAAGTAATTGTCAACAAGTTCCTTGTAAGTCTTCAGGAGTGGGCACCTGCATTGGAAGAGTCCTTTGACCTGGTTTACTATGAGCAAGGAGTCACCAAAGATATTCAATATTTTAATGCCCATTGCTATGGCTATTTGGAGTCCCAGGATCAATGCTTCATATTCTGTATTGTTGTTTGTGCATGGGAAGTCTAGTTTGAATGATAAGGGCAATGGAGCACCCTGTGGTGTGATAAAGACAATCCCTGCTCCGCCTCCTTGTTCACACTTTGAACCATCAAAGAATAATGACATGTATTTTTCTTTCTTAGGTTCTTCGAGCTCTAGCGGATCTGATAATGCAAAGACCGCATCATCAAGCAACTCTATGGTGAGAGGCTTGTTATCCTGAAGAGGCGCCTCTGCTAATTGATCTGCTATGACTTGTCCCTTGATGGACTTTTGGCTTATGAACTCTAGATCAAATTCTATCAATAGCATGATCCACTTTGTGGTACGTGTATTGTGATATGTCTTGCTCATCATGTACTGCAAAGGATTTTGTTTTGATATGACGTAGGTCGTATGGCTCAACATGTAGTGTCGCAACTTTTGAGTTGCAAAGACCACTGCTAAACATAATTTTTTGACATACGCATATCCTAGCTCATAGCTCACCAAGGTGCGACTAATGTAATATATGGCTTGCTCTTTGTCTTGTGCATTCTTTTGGGCTAACATGGTGCCTAATGCAAAATCAGTAGCCGATATATATAGTAAAAATGGTATGTCTGGCCTTGGTGGAGCCAATACTGGTGGCGTTGCCAGATAAGTCTTGATCTCTACAAAGGCTTGATGGCATTCTTCGTCCCAATGAAAGGGGACTTCCTTGCATAGCAACCTATTCATAGGTCTGCATTTGTCTGATAATTGCACGATGAATATTTTTATGGATGCTATCTTGCCTTGTAGGCTCCTCAACTCCCTAATGTTGGTAGGGGTGGCCATTTCCAGTATAGCCTTTACCTTTGCAGGATCTACTTCGATGCCTCTCTTGGATACGATGAATCCTAAAAGCTTGCCAGAAGTTACGCCAAATACACACTTCTTAGGATTCAATCGGACATTGTGTTCTATGAGGCGATCAAAGACTTGTCTAAGGACTTCGACATGCTCTTGCCGCAATAGGGACTTGGCTAGTAAGTCATCCATGTAATATTCCAAGATCTTATGCATATAGTCATGGAATATGTATGTCATGGCCCACTGATATGTGGCACCAGTATTTTTGAGACCGAATGGCATCACTTTGTAACAAAATGTTCCCCATGGAGTAATGAAAGCAATTTTATGTTGATCTTCGGGCTTAATCCGGATTTGGTTGTATCCAAAAAAACCATCCATTAGGGAGAGCATTTCATGACCTACGGTTGCATCTACAAGAGCATCTATGTTTGGCAATGGGAATGAATCCTTTGGTGTTGCCCTATTCAAATATCTGAAATCCATGCAGATACAGACTCTTCCATCAGGTTTCCCTATGGGTACCATGTTTGACACCCACTCAAGGTAGTCGATAGGAACTATGAATACTGCATCCAGTAGTTTTTGCAATTCATTCTTTACCATCAAAGCGATGGTTGGATGCATTTTCCTTAGTTTTTGCTTGATTGGCTTCTTCATGGGATCCAATGAAAGGTTGTGAATGACTAACTTTGGATCTATCCCTGGCATGTCTTTGTAAGTCCAAGCAAAAATATTTGGCCTCTCCTTGAGGAGAGGAATCAAGATGGCTTGTTCCTGTGGAGATAGACTTTCTCTAAACTTGACTTTCCTTGGTTGGGTAGGATCATCACTGATGTCCACCTCAAAAGTTGCTTCTATAGCCATATGTGACCCATCCTCTAGCTGATGAGGCATGGGTATCAAATGAATGTCATCAATGGGATTCACAGGACCTATTGACTCAGGTTCCAAACCAACATGGAAGACGTCATATGCACAACCTGATGCAAAATGGAATGGTTGTAACATCTCTTCATTGGGGAAGAGGTCTTCTGGCTCTATGGGTGAACTAGCGCGATCCCAATCAATAGCGTCTATATCAAGATGCAATGATTTGGTAGGATCTACTGGATTATGAAGTGGAGTGGTCAAATCGATGGAGATCATGTTGATGGATGGGATGAAATCTCTAGGACCACATGGGTGCAATCTTGTCTCAGGGGTTTCTCTTCCATACTCGTGATGAGGTTCTAGAGGAATGGGAATTTTTGGATCTGGCCCATGAGCAGGGTGGACAATAGGATCATTGGGCTCTAATTGCTCTCTAAATGTAGGTAGAGGGGGATTAACCATCCGATGAATGGCAGCTAGGTCAACAGGTCTCCCCAAAAATTAGAGTTGAGGGTCTATGGCACGAAGTGCCGCCTCTCTCTCTACTAGCTCATTGACTTGCCACAAGTGGTGAGGTCCAAGATAAGCCATCTCGGTCTCATCCTCAAAGTCATCATCACTTATCCAAAAATCGTTAGCATTGGTATGTGGCCCTAAGACAAAGGGCTCATGTCTTGGCCCTAAGTAGGCCATATCTGTTTCATCTTCATATTCTTCATCACTTATGAAGAATCCATTTGCATTTTTCTCTCGCCCCAAAGTCAGGGGTTGATGGCTTAGGCCTAAGTAAGCTCTTTCTATTGAGTCTTCTGATTCATAGTCACTTTCATCTGATGTATATTCAATCTCATCATGGATGGACCATGTGAACCTTTGTAAATAGCGAGGCCCTTGATAGGCTAAGCCAAGTTGTGCCTCATCATCACTTGCTTCATATCCATTCTCCTCATCCCATGAGTTGTACCCTATTGGGGTGGAATCAATTGAGGTGTTTGGATGATAAGTTTCTGGAGGTGGTATGTTTACCGTGGCCACTTGTCTATTGCTCAAATTTTCTATTCTCAAGGGGTGATAAGGAATGAAATCAATGTCTTCTCCCAACCCTATGCTTAATATTTCCAATGCCACTACAAGCGAGTCATCTTGACCTTCGCTATAATAGCCTAAGCCAAATATATTAGAAGGAAGCTGATATAGTGGCTCGTAAGGCCTCCTGCACCCTTGCTCATATACGCCAAGGCCATAGCCATGCCAATGGCAATGCTCAAAGTAGCTTAGAGAAAACTCGGGATTAGAGAGGTAACGAACATTGACTATGAATAATTCGTCACCATCTCCTTCTATATCTGAAGACTTATGAGCGTAGTCCAGGCCAGCATAGACAAAATTGGTTTGGTTGGGAGGGATTCCAAGTGGAACCACTATTCCTACTAGTGGCCTCAAGTCTTTAGGCCTCCCTATGTCTTGTGCAGACTCAATGATAGGCATAAAGGTGATGTTCTACACAAGGTATTCCCCTATGCCTGTACTTGCCAAGTGTATTGATGCATGCGACGTGGATGACCCCATGGATGATACTGGTGAAGCAGGGTGATAATCACTATCTTCATCTTGATCTTGAGGATCTTCCTCTTCCATAGGACTTGGCATTTCAGCAATGGCTACAGTTGGCACTTCTTTGGGCCTCTCTTCCTTAACTAAGGGGGCCTTTAGCTTCTAATTGTCTTTTGGTTTTGACATTGATGGTACTTTAGAAGCATTGACTATCTTGAGTGCACCAGGAGGTGTTGATGTGCATGGGTCTTTTCTTACCCCTTTGTCTTTGTTATCAACTTGTGTGGTTGGGGATGAAGGTGCCACGTATAGGTGAGTAGAAGGGATCATGAATTCTCCTAGAATATCCACCTGATTAACATATTTAAAAGGCTCTTCATCGGCCAGAACCACATAGACTTTGCTTTCGTGCACATACTTGACACATTGGTGCAAGATCGAAGGCACGCACTTCATGGCCCTTATCCAAGGGCACCCTAAGAGGATGTTGTACTGCATAGCTCCTTCCAAGACATGACACATCATAGGGATGGTCTTGTGCCCCACCTTGATGGGTAGGACTATCATTCCCATAGTATTGCATAAAGCATCATTAAAAGCTCTCAATGTGTAAGTTCCTAGAATGATATTGGTCTTGGGTATCTTGAGGTGCTCTATTGTAGTTGTTGTGATGATGTTTATCGATGAACCTATATCAACCAAAACCCTCTTGAAAGGTAAGTTATTGATGGCCGCTACAATGTTTAGCGGAGGGTCTGGTAAGGCAACAAAAACTGTCTTAATCTCATGATCATAGAATCGGATTACAGGTTCCTGGCATTCTTGCACTTGTCCCACAAAGTGAGTGAATGCATTCGCATCTTGCGGTTGAAGCTCAATTGTTCTTAAAATCTCCATTAGAGTCTCCCTATGCTTTGGGGACTGTTGTATGAGCTCATAGATGGATAACTTAGCTGGAGTCATCTGTAGGTTTTGCTCCAATCTACTCTAAATAGTTACCACAGGTCTCGTTGGTGGACCTAGAAGGTTGTCTTGCCTTTGCCTAGGAGTGGTTGGGATGTTCATGGGAGCTGCAGGTGGTTGCGGTTGACCATACCGCCTAGTCCTTGTTGCTATGTTAATGATCTCAACCATCCCAATGCATCCATGGGTAGGTATGTCAGCTCAAACCTGATTGACTTGGGCCCCTTGCTCTCAAGGGGCTTCATGATTGGGCAATGGGTTTTTGTATATGCCCATGTCTCTATTATCGGGAGCTAGTGGGTTGTCAACTTTGAGCTCTCCCGCCTCAATCATGTTTTGCACTTGATGCTTAAACCCAATGTAAGCTTCAATGTCATGCCCCAGTATCCTGTGATAAGGACAAAATTGATCTTCCCTATATCCTTTTGGCTTAGGATGGTTGGGATCTACAAGAGGTATATCAAGAAATCTGATCCTCCTAGCCTCGCTCAACTGATTAAATATTGATTGCATTGATTCTGTCAAAGGCATGAAATAACGAGGTGGCTTGTGTTCTCGGTTTCTTCCTTGATTGTTATTTTTGTCGTAGTTGGCTGGCGGAGGATGTGCTTGATAGTTCTATGGTTGTTGTGCACCCCCATCCTTGGGTGTAGCCAATATGACTTGATTGACTGGAGTAGGGTTGCCCTGCTTCTGCTTGTACTTGTCATTCTTACCATTCTTATTCCACTCCTTTTTGTTTTGGATCTTAATGGTTCCCTCATCTACTTTTATCTCTTTGATGAGCTTGGCCTGTGCCAAAGCTTCCTCAAATGAAGGATACTATTGGAGTTGTAGCAAGAGGGAGATATGTTTAGAACAACTTTTGGTAAACATACGAATGATCTCTTCTGTGGGAATGGAGAATGATAATTTTGCCATGATTTTTCTCCATCTATTCCCATAGTCCATTACTGGCTCATCATCATACTATTTCGGGTAAGCCAGGCCTAAAATTTTCACCTTCTTCTTAGCACCAAAGGAGAAATGCTTCAATAATGCATTTACTAGTTGTTCAAAGTTGGTTATGCTATGCTTAGGTAGTTGGTTGAACCATTGAGTGGCAGCACTTGAAAATGTCATTATGAATGTTCTTAGCATGAGAGCGTCATTGTCTTCAATATGAAAACAAGCATTGATAAAATTGGTGACATGCTCTTGTGCATCCTCTTCATATTTAAACTTCTCTAACCTAGGTATCTCAAAGTGCTTAGGATATGGAGGGCTAGGGATTGATGGGCACAATGGTTTATTGTATATCTTGCTCAATGTTGGTGAGTTCCTAGCTGCCTCTTGTTTCTCAAAGGTTTTTATCTTTTCAGCAAGCTCTTAGACATAGACCTAGGGTTTCACACTATAAAATGTGCAAGCCTAAGAGCACCAAAGGATCCATAGGACATATAGAGACCTGAATCACATACAGGAGATCATTTCAAAAAGATAATTCTCTTTGGGATTACGTGTGCGACGGAGCTTTGAAAAATCAAAGAGAATAACATCTACTTTCTTCAACATTAGATCATAGTCTATGCCCATAGCTTTGGGGCAAGGAGAGCAAGGTTTTCTTTAGTGGGTGTTGTCTTGGACAGTGGCCCGCAGGCTTGGCTTAGATAGATATAGCATATTTTATCTTTTTTTCTTATATCATTAGCATAGATTCACTTGATTCCATGGTATTATTTTATCATATTTCTGTTACATTCTTTGATTACTAACAATCTCATTTGGGGAAGCAATCTCAGACATCTTAAAGTGTGTTGTTGTTTCATTGCTTGCAGGGCCACAGGTACATCGGACGAAGGTTACAACATACGAGAGCAAAAGAGATCCCTCTAGGAAACAGTCCTAGAGAAGGAGGCATTTGTAAGCCCTAATACATTTCTATGTGTGGAACCGAGAAACTTTTATAAATGCACCACCTCTTCACGGAAGGGGCACTCCTTGCCCACTTGTAATTTATAGTATCAAAATGGGTATCCCTAAGAGGGACTGACATGTAACCGAGCTTCAATATCAATAAAGAGATCTGTCTTTTGTTATTTCATGTTATATGCTTTCTTTTTCCTCTTGTCTTTCCATTTTATCTTTGGTATTCTAAATAAGCATTGCAAGTAGGGTTTTTAGAAAAGGGACCGGTGTGCGTGTTCTCGAGGTCGCTATAATCATTACCTCCAAAATTTTCTCCATAATAGATAGCATAATTTGTAGTTCCATGCAAGTATCTAAAGATCCTCTTCATAGCAGTCCAATTTTCCTTTCCTGGATTTGACATATTTCTGCTAAATACTCCCACTTTATGTGCAATATCAGGTCTAGTACAGACCATTGCATATATAAGATTGTCCACAACACTAGCATAAGGAACATGATGCATTTATTTAATTTCCTCATCTATTTTAGGACATTGTTCAGCAGATAACTTTTGATCAACCGGATATGGAGTACATACTAGTTTACAATCATGTATTCTAAACTTCTCTAGTATAAAATCAACATATTTCCTTTGATTTAACCACAACTTTCTATTTTCACGATCCCTTATTATTTCCATACCCAAAATAAATTTTTTAGCATCTTAATACTTCATGTCAAATTTAGAAGATAACTAAGATTTTAGTAACTTTATCATCTTCTTATTGTTACCAATTAACAACATGTCCTCTAAATACAATACAATAATAACAAAATTTTCACCTTCCTTTTGAAATATACACATGGATCTACTTTGCTTTTTCTAAGCCCAAGTGTCAAAACAAACCTGTCAAATTTTTGGTTCTACATCCTTGGAGACTGCTTCAACCCGTAAAGAGACTTCTTCAACTTGCATGCCAGGTTCCCCCTTAACTTTTACCTTAAAGAATTTTGGTTATGACACACACACACACACACACACACATACATACATACATATATATATATATATATATCCTCATCAAGTTCACCATGTAGAAAAGTTGTCTTTAAATCCATTTGTTCTAGTTCAAAATAAAAAACAACAAAAATAACCAACAAAAAATCTAATTGAAGTTAGTTTAGCCACAGGAGAAAAAATCTCACCAAATTCAATTCCATCAACCTAAGAAAATCCTTTTTCTACCAAGCAAGCCTTGTACTTCTCCAACTTTCCTTCTATATTATACTTCTTGAATAACCATTCACAACGAACAAGTTTTCTACCAAGAGGTAATTCACCAAGTCCCATGTCTTATTTTTATCCAAGGAATCCATTTCTTCTTCCATAGCCCTTTTCCAAGACTTATTCTCACTTGAATGAAGTGCCTCCTTTACAATTTTGGGTTCTTCATCAGTAATAGATAAATTAAATGCAAAACAAAAATTTGAAGGACTATACCTATTTGGAAGTCTTCTCTCTCGATCTGATATCCTCAAAATTGGAGTTCTAGGTTCTGCATCTTCATTTTTCTAATCACATTCTTCCAATGAATATTCCTCTTCAGTCTCTCTCTGTAATTCAAGTTCTACCACAGGTTCTTCCTCTTGTTCCAATTTTACCTACACTATTTCTAGTTCTTTGATTGGTTGCATTTCTTGTTTTAGAACCCCTTTTGATTCTCTAAAGATCACATTACGACTGTAAACAACATTATGTATTTTTGAGTTCCACAACTTATATCATTTAACACTAGTACTATAACCCACAAATATGCATTTTTTAGATTTATAGTCTAGCTTAGTCCTTTTCTCTTTTGGGACATACATATAAACATAACAACCAAAAACCCTTATATGTCTAAGAGAGGGTTTCTTACTGGTCCATACTTCTTGTGGAGTCTTGTCCACCAAAGCTGAGGTAGAAGATCTATTTATGAGATAACAAGTTGCTAACACAACTTCTGTCCAAAATTTATTTTTTAACCCTGCACCACTTAGCATGCTTCTAGCCTTATCCATCAATGTCTTGTTCATCCATTCTAAAACCCCATTCAATTGTGGAGTATATGAAGTTGTTCTCTACATTTCTATTCCACAATCCTTGTAAAATTGCTACAAATTCATTAGAGCAATACTCAACACCATTATCACTTCTCAAAATCTTAATCTTTTCCTCTATCTAATTTTCTACAAGAGCCTTAAACTGTTTAAATTTATTAAAAACCTTAGATTTGTTCCATAGAAAATATATCCAAGTATTTCTTGAGAAGTCATCTATAAAAGTAACAAAATAGATAGATTTACCTAATGATGGTACTTTTACAGATCCAAACACATCACTGTGAACTAGATGTATAATTCCTTCAGACCTTGTAGCACTACTTGCAAACTTGACTCAAGCTTGTTTCCCGAAAAAACAGTGTTCACAAAAATCAAAATTTAATAGGCAATCAAAAATTCCTTTAGCCATACCTTTTATTTTCAATGTTCAAAGTACTTTCTCACCAATATGCCCCATGCGTTGATGCCACAATATTGTCTTCACTGTAGGGATACTTGGAGTCATTTCAGTCGTATTATTTTCTTGTACAACTAAAGTGTTATTACAATTAATTCTTACAGTGCTAGCCTTAAGTTTGAACAAAGGTCCTATGCGAACTCCCCTTGCCAACACAAAGGATCCACAAATCATCTTGTAGCTATATTTATTGAATACCACATTCACAGTTGCATCATTCATCTTACTCACAAATATCATATTCCTTGCCAAACTTGAAATATGCAACATGCGAGGAAGGGTTTTAATTCTTCCATATTTTAGCATTAGCTTGACTCTTCCTCAACCTATTATTTTATATGTTGAATTGTCTCCCAAGAAGAATTTACCTCTATCTATATTTTCATATTCACAAAACCCCTCCCTATGAGGAGTCATATGAAAAGAAGCACCTAAGTCAATCAACCATGAGTCATCGCATTCACTTGAGCATGCTACAATTAAGAATAAGTCCCCTAAATCTTCATTAGAGGTCTTCATTTATGTAGAAATTTCTTCATCAGATGATCGATTATTATCAACCTTTTTAGATCTACAGTATCTTTTATAATGCCCGGCTTTACCATAATTATGGTATTTCCTCTTTTTTGGGGCAACAAATTTACCCCTAGATTTTGATTTCTTTTCTCATGATTTATTTTCTCCTGATTTTTTTTGCTTCTTTCTTGAGAATGACCTCTCACAACCAAGGCTTCCTTTTGATGATAATCCTCAAAATATTTTTGTCTCATCTCCTCAGACAACAAAGTTCCTACTATATCCTCTACTTTCAATGTAGATGTAGTATTGGTGATGGCCATAACAAGGTTATCCCATGAATCAGGTAATGAACAAATTAAAGTAATACTTTTTTCTTCTTTATCCATTTTTACTTCTACAAAATTTAATTGACTTACCAGAGTGTTAAAAGAATTTAAAAATTTAGCCATAGAGTCACCATCATTCATTCAAAGTGAATACAATTTCTTTCTAAGAAAGAGTTTATTTACCAGTGACTTTATCTGATACAATGTTCCCAACTTCTCCCATAACAACTTTGTTGTGGTATTTGTAGATACATTCAAAAATATTGAATCAGATAAGCACAATACGATAGAGCTCCTTGCCTTCTTATCGATTTTCAGCCAATCCTCATCTATCATTGATGTTGGTTTTATTCCCAAGACCACAATCCACTGATCTCTATCAACCAACAGATCCTCCATCTTGAGTTTCCATAACTCAAAATTTTATCCATTAAATTTTTTAATCTCTATCTATGTGCTTTCCATATTTCTCCTTTGCCTGGATCCTTTCACATACGACTTCGACTCGAGAATTAATTTATCATAGGGTTGAGACTCTTACTCCTCGAACAAAGCTAAAACCTAGCTCTAATACCAAATTAAGAGAAATAAGGAGCCTCAATTAACTAAATTAAAAAAGTAGTAATAACAAAATCAAAATAAGAAGATCGTATATTCACACACTACACAATATTTATCTTGGAAACCCTCAACCGAGAAAAAAACCAGCATAGTAATATCTTATTATTGCATTAACTTGACTGTTTCAAATACAATAATATTCTTCTTTTGTCTCTCTCCAAACCCTAATGCAAGTATGATATATATAACAAAGGCACATGCACAGATTTTATAATATCATGAACAAAAAGCATGGGTTCAAATATAGTAACCCTAAAAGCTCATATGGGTCTAAAATTAACTTAAAAAACCCTAAAATATTTGGTCATGGGTTGTCACCCCAAAACCCCTGCTTTTCGAATGGTTACCACCCCCGAACCCCTATTCGGGGCCCGACCTGACCCCGAACCCCGATGAGTATAAGTACAGAGTGTCCAATACCTTTTAGTGTTAGTCCCATCAGAATAACATGGAAAATATTCAACATATTTTCAACACTATAGCCCAACAAAATGCATGAGGGCATGCATCAAGTCAAGTTGGGGGGAATGATGAGGCCAAGAAATACCTCATTTTTGCTACATTTTGGACATTAAAATACTACAATAAAAACCAAATATAATATTATTTTATTTTAAATTTTTTATTAGAGTACATTATTTTTTATTGTTTGCATGATTTAATGTTTAAGAATATTGTACCCCTGTTTTGACTATTTTTAGCATTTTATGACTATTTTTGCATGATTTTTATTGGTAAAATAGCATAGAAAAATAAGGGCAAATAAGCATGTTGTGATTTATGATTAAATCAAGCATTTTTTAAATGTTATCCCACCTTAAAACCAAGTTTTCAAGATGATCTAGTACCAAAACAGTGTCTGCTATAAAATAGGGCATTGACAGATTCTGCACAACATATAAAAACTAGCCAGCTATCATATTTAAGGAGAACATTGAAGCAGTAAAAAAGGGTAAGAAAAAATGGATGGAATGTGTTCATAAAGATCAAATAAGACCTCTGCTTCACTTGTATGTATTCCCACATGGTCTAATTGACAGCAATAAGGCATAAAACATAAAGTGTAGGGACAGTTGTAAACAACATACAAAAACCAGTTCCTTGCAACTTTAAAGGAAAAATCATAGACCAAGTTAAAAGTGGCAACTGTGAATGGTTATAACGTGTTTATAATGGCAAAAAAAGAACTGATTTCAAACTTGTAAGTGCTCCCACTCGATCAGAATTGGTGGTAACAATACATTCCTACAATTCTACCTTATATTCTAGAGCTCTTCGAAATGAAGGGCAAAACTAGACTATTTCAACTGAAAAAACACAGTTTGTATCCATTTCATGAGGAATGAAGGAGAATAGAGCAAGGATAGGTGTAAAAACCATTTCTATCCTATTTTTGACTTATTTCCACCAGCTGGAGGATGCACTTATAACTACTACAACATATTTTATCCTAAAATAGACCAATTCTGTTGTAACAACATAGGCATATCATGCATTGATAGCATAGAGGATTGATGTGGTAGTTGCAATTATTTGTGTAGAAAATAATATAAATATGACACTCCCTCATTGGTTGAATTATTCTGAATAGAAGTCCATAAGTTAGAGTTTGAAAAAGTCATTGTAACCATTGTAGTTTGAATTAGCAATATTTAAATAAAGTGCAATTTTATTTACATGTGTGAATTTGTGAGTACATGAGTGATTAGTATTTAGTTTTCAAGTGAATATTATTTCTTATAGACCAAGGAGCAAGGGCCCACTCTAAGGACTAGAATGAAGGAGTAATTATTGCAGGTTTTTGATAAATTTGTTTTGCAACAATTTTGTCAATTTTTTGCTTATTTTTTGTAACCAAACTAACCCTTCTTTTAGTATGAGATTTTGTTATGTTTTCAAGTGCAATATGTTGTGAGTTTATTTACAACTAGATTACCCCTATTTTGTGTGTTTTATTTCCCCTGCATGTTCCCTATTGTTTGCATTTTCTTGATTTTAGCAACTTTTTTGACAAGTTTCTACAACATTTTCTGGATAAGATTTTGCAACAATTTTTTAATAGCTTAGCATTTTCAAAATAAAAAAGGAGTGATTTCAATTAGTTTGAATTTAGAACTTTCCATTTTTGTTGTTTCAATTTAGCAAGCGTAAAATTTTTTCTATTTCAGCAATTTTAATTCTGCAAATTGTTAATTCCTACAACTATAGCTTAAATGTTAAATTCTACAATTTCAGTTCTAAAAGTTAAGTTAGCTTCAATTTTGTAAATTAGAATTAGTGTGACCTGAAAGAAACCAAAAAAACATCTATTTCATCGAATAAATCTTGTGAACTTATTACCTAAAATGTAACTTGTCAAAACCTTCTATCGCAAACAGCCTTGGACACCGCCCTAGATTGAAAAATATTGAAAATTAAATTATGACAATAATGACACTCATGAGTGTATAGAGGGAAATTATTACAGATGATTTTGGTGTCACTCTATTATCCCATAATACCTCACATAGATTTGTATGCTAATCTCTCTGGGATTCTAAAATAGTCCTTTTCAAGATCCTTTTGATATTCTTATTGGTTGATTCAACCAATCCATTTCCCTAGGGATAATAGTTTGACATAATTTTTAGTATCATTTTGTGTTCTAGGGAAAATTAATCACTTTAGCCCCTTTTAAATAGATAGCATTATCTATGACCATATTGAATTGGTTTTTGAACTTGGTGATGATATCTTTAAGCATTTTGTACCATTATTTCTTGACTGGTTGTTTTGGTTGGGATCACTTCAACGCATTTGGTGAAGTAGTCTATTGCATTGAGGATCCATCCATGGCCTACACTTGACATTCAATTTATATTTCCTATGAAATAAAGACCCCATTATTATAATGGCTTTGTCACAACAATCAATTTCAAAGGCATTGGTGTTATTTTATTCTTTCCTTAGAATATACAGTAAGATTTACAATCCTTAATGCATAGATAGTATATGGTGAACATGGTAGGCTAGTATTATCTAACCCTCAAGATTTTTGAGTTGTTGTGGATGAAGAGAAGTGCCCCCTTCATCATGATACTGCTTGACTAGGGCCCCTTGTCTGTCCTCTATTTAATGAAGTAAAATGCCATCATACTCATTTTTGAATAAGATATTTTCTAGTCGTTGCTAGTGTGTCATATTTAATTTGGTATGTAACCCTTTAAGGACCTATCCTAGAGCTATGTACCTATGCATATCACTCATCCATCCAGTTCTCCAGTTGTTATCCATTTATTCAATTAGAGTAACTTGTTTTTCCAAGACTATCCTTACTAATATTTTACACAAGGTCTTGCTCCTAATTAGCTTGATAGGATTGAATTCAACATCCAAATATTAAATCTTATTGATCCATGCAACTCTCTTTTCTCCCACTTATCTTGTAGTATAAAAAATTAGACATCAGGGTGCACTAAAAAAATAGTGATCTTGATTTGTGAGAGATAAGACTTGAAATTTTTTAGGGCCTCCATGATGGAAAAAACCTACTTATTAGTCATAGTATACATCTCTTAATAATCATGGAGGGATTGACTCATAAAGGATATATAATGTTCTTCATCTTGGTCATTCTTTTGAGTATGAATAGTGACAATACTTTTGTTTGTTCTAAGCACATACATCCTAAATTATTTGGATATATCTAGGTTAATAAGGATAGGGGTCTTAATGATAGTATATTTTACCTCTTGGATTGCTTTCTTCCTCTATTTAGTCCAATATAGGAAGGTATATTTATTTAGCATCTTGGTTATAGGCCTAACAATTTGAGAAAAATTGGTAATAAATTTGGCTATAAATTGGATTTTCCCTAGGAATGATCTACTCCCCTTGAATGATATGGGAAATGGTAGGTCTTGAATGGATTTGAATCATTTGGGATCTATGGCTAGACCTCATTTTTATACTATATGACCTAGCATTTTACCCTCCTAGACCATGAAGATCTATTTCTTAGGGTTTAGAGAAATATCAAACTTCCTACACATCTGGAAGATTGACTCTAGATGTTCAATATGCTTGTTTCTATATTTGGAAAATACAATCAAGTAATCAAGGTATATAAGGATGATCTTCCCAACAACCCCTAAAAAATCTATGTCCATAGATATCTAGAAAATTTTTCCAATGTTTGATAGACCAAAAGGCATTTACTAATACGTAAAATTTCCTTGCTTAATGATGAAGGTAATATTATGTTGGCCTTCATTGTTGACCCAAATTTGATTATACCTTGAAAAACTATCTAGGAGTGATAACATTTGTGACCTTGTCACCTTTTGTAATATCTAATCAATGGCAAGTAATGGGTAGTTATCCTTTGATGATGCCTTATTCAAGTTTTTAAAATCGATGCGTAACCTTATATCCTCATTCTTCTTATGTACCGGGACTAGATTAGTGATACATGTACAATGCTTCATGGGGAATATAATTTAATCCTATAGAAGCTTAAGCAACTCTATTGTTGCTTCTTAATGAAGCTACCTCAATTCCACTTTTTTTAAGAATATATAACATTAAGCTCTATCTCTATGGTGTGCTCTATAACATTGCAATATTAGACCTTTAGATATTCATATGATTAGACAATTATGTCTTTATATTTATTACAGAGTTCTTTGAAAATATCTTGTTCATACTAAGTATAGTCCTTTCTAAGCAATATATATTTTGGTTTAGCTACCTCAAATGGTTGATATGTGGAAGATTCCACCTTAAGACTTCTTTCCCTTGAGCTATCATCTGGGTTAACAAGCTTTCTAGCATAATAAAACCTTTGGGTAATTGATTTGTCTTTATTTATATGAATCCAATGTTGATTTCATCCCTGTATTTATTTTACTCTTTATGTATTAGACCTCTATGATTTATTCATCATTATTGAAAACCCGCTAATGATCATAGTTATATAGAACCATTGGCCTAAAATAACCTCTATCTCCTTCAATTTATTCTACATGTCATTTGGAGGACCAAAGCATATTGCCATACCTTCCAACTTATATGCTTTTGCATTCAGCTCTCTAGGTATTACTTTCATTTTGTAGGATTCAAAGCTTTCAAGCAGATCCCAAACTCGACACTTGTAGGATTTTAGATGTTTATTCTTGGTGGTGCACTAAGAATTGATCTAATTCACTATTAGTTTGGAGTCATCATATATTCTTAGATCCTTATTACCAATAGAAAACATTAAAGTAAATATTAGTTATTATTTGATTCAGGCAGTCAACATTTTATTGTTAGCTTCAACTAAACTTACTATTTCCTCTAACCATGGAAAAGAGAATTTAATTTTTTCAACCTCAATTAAAACCCCTCTATTTTTTGTTTGATAGATTGTATTGATAAGTGGGTTTTGAAAAGGGCCCCAAAACCTTATTACAAGAGAGAATTAAAAGTAACAGGTCAACAGACTACAACCAACAAAAAACAAGTGGGCCCATAGGGGAGATCCCAGCCTAATGATCCAGTTACAACAAAATAAAATGGGATGATCCCATGGGGAATATCCTAGAATACATAAAACCATAACAAAGGTAGAGGATCTTGAGCTGGCCATGAAGCTCATCCATCACTTTCATTGCTTGGTGGTAGAGGTACCAGGATACCTTAGACAAATTTGTAGCTATAGAAATCATGACCATAGTGTTGACGATATGGCTAAGGATAGAATTTTGAAGGACAATTATTGAGGAATAAGCCTTGGGATTAGAAGTCTCAATCTTATTGGGATTTTCCTCATAAGAAACCTTCAGGGAGGATCCATCAGTATTCATATTCTTGAGGCAAGGGGATGCTCATATGGTTGTAGGGCTAGGATCACACTTGACCTTAGGTGGAGAGCTACGAAGGGACCTATGTATGAATTCGTATTCAAAGTAAAGGGAATCTTATTACACAGAACCAAGGGTGTGCTTTTTGGATGGGGGAGAAGAAAATTCAGGGTCATCATCATCACTATGAACCTCCTAGATAGAGGTTTCAAGTTTGGTGCTCTCATTGGGGTTGGGAGGGGGAGGAAAATTGCTAGAGACCATGGCTTTCTTGGTAAATTCATCAAGGACGTGCTTATACAATATAAGATGCAGGCCTTGGTGTATGGTATAGGTGGAATTGATCTTCCTAATGTTGGTGATGGATAGTTCGATGGACCTATAAAGATAATATTGGATATTGACCTTCTTAATTCCCCTAAGGTGATTAAGAAATGCTAAATGAAAACTATGAAGGGGGAGGTCAATTTTATCAACCATTAGGTACTGCTTTTTTCAAACCCCTCTATTGGCTAGACTATCCACACATTTGTTATCTTCTCTTAACATATTTGTAAACCTAATTTTTTCAAACTCTATGGCAAGGTCTTTTATTCCCATAATTATCTCTTGTATGTTCCATGGAGCCTTGGATTTCCTAAAATTACATTTATTACTATTAGTGAATTACCTTCCATCCTTACTCTGTTCCATTTTATTTGTCTGCATATTTGTAACCCTTCCAAAGCTACCAAAGGTTTAGCTTCATTATTTATCTTAAATCCACTATTTAAAGAGTCATGAGATAAAATATTTTCCTTATTATTTCTCTTTATTCCTTAGCCTCTTGCTTGTCTTGGATTTCCTTTAGATGCTCCTTTAAAATTCAATTTGACCAAATCTGCTTCTGGTGGTTTCTACTTTATATTCTTTGTATTATTTTTGTTTCTCTTGTACCCAATATCATAATTCTATTTTATGGCTTGAATCCATATATCAAGGATCTCTACTTCAAGATTAGGGATTAGGTGAGTTGATAGGGTTGGTTTAGACTTTTCTATGGCTAAACAAATCTTCAGTTTCATTACCTCTAAACTATTTTCCTTTCCTTTAAATATTCTTCCATTCCTTTCCAACCATATTGTTCAAAGTATTATATCTTTTGATAAATCTCATATTGTTTGTAAAGTATCACTTTTAAAAGTTCTCTACCATTTCTTTAACCATTCATCATCATGCATTTACCAAACATATTAAGAATTCATTGCTATAGTTTCTATACTATTGACCAATGTCCCAAGAGATGGTATGTAATATCTTCTTTTTTATATAGAACACATTATGAGGGGCCATGAAAACCCCTTTTCACAAGGTTTTTCCAGGATGAAATTCTCCTATGACCTACTAGCCAAAAAAACAATTTTGACTTTAGGAATGCTTGAGCTATCCTAAATATCTCTCCTTATTCTTGCGGTATTCTTATTTTGTTGATGCTTTAAATTATATCCACTTCTTGTGTATTCTCCTGAGCTAATGAATTTATAAATTAGCTTATCCTTGGCTCCCCTCAAAATAATCATTGTTGTTATCTTTCTTCTCAAATGCCTCCTAGCATCAATATCTTAAATACTTATAATTTTTTTTCATTTGTATCTTCTTTTCTAATCCTTGTACGTAATGTTTGAAACCCTATCACTATATTTATTCTCGAAGTAATCTCATCCATGGTTTCAAATTTAGACCTATGTTGAGTGGTTTTTGATCACACCAAGTATCCATCCAAACATACTTTTTTTCTCCAGTTTTCACCACCCATATTAGACCTTTAATCACTAGATTAAATAATTTTTTAAATTTTTCCAATATAGTGTAGAACCATATCGTAGTGAGAATGCAATAAAAATTAATCTTAGGTCATTGGGTTCAACATAATTAGAATAATTCTTGCCCATTGTCTTTGACTATCTTTGTATAATCTCCAAATTACTTTTCCCTTAAGAGCTAAGTTTGCATTTGTAAGAACTCTTAAACTGAGACTTCCCCTAGTTTTATCATCACATACCTTGCTCAATTTCACTAAAGGAATTTTACTTTTATCATGTAATCCTGACCACAAAAATGATTGCATAATATAGAATAAAAATTTTCTATTGATTTTGGCATAGAATACAAAAACGTATAATATTTTGGAATAACCTAGAAGATTGATTTATTTAGTTGAACCCTTATTGCTAATGATAACCATCTACCTTTTCAAGTTGGTAATTTATTATGAAATTTACTTAATAACTATATTTTACAATTCTATCCTCCTTCTCCCCTCAAATAAGGGTATAGCTAGATAAGTTGCTGGTAAAGTTGCCTCCTCAATTTGAAGTAACTTGCATATCCCTACTTTAATTCTAGCTGGAGTGTTTAGGAAGTAATTTTTTTATTTTTTGCTATTAACTTTTTACCTCGACACTCTTTCATATTCCCTTAACAAGTTATTTAAAGCTCTGGCCTTGTTTATCCTGGCCCTCCTAAAAAGGGTTGTATCATCTACAAATTGTTGATGGGTGATGTTATCGATGTTATAAGATATTTATTTTATAAGGTATGTACTAATTTACCCTAGATTGTTCCACTACCACAAATAAAGAATCTTTACTATTTTCTAATTATACTAATATAATGCTATAAAGAGATCATATAGACCTAGGTATTTATCCTTATCAAAAGAGAAAAGAGCTAAATGAACTTCTTTCAGAGTAATAGGCTCCATCACCTTCCTATTGTCTTCATTTGTTATAACCAAAGGTATTTCTTGTAGCAGTTTATAATTAAGAAATTCAAACTCCTAATCCTAGAATATTATGGTAAAAAATGGTGTCTTCAATCCAAACCCTTCTACTGATTTAATTCTACTAATTCTAGATTTTGATCTCTATACTATTGCCATCCTATGAAAAAATTAGCATTTTTATCTCCTTTTTTTAACCAAGTCTATCTTAATTTCAATCTCCAAAATTTCTCTTCCTTACTCAAAATATTATGATATCCACTCAACAACTCCCTTTCCTTTGAGCTTGGATTATTATGCTCACCTTTTTAGATTTTTAAAAGTATCTCTCTTAGTTCTTATTATTTCTCAAAAATATTTCCAAAAGTGTTCTTGTTCCATTCTTTTAATCTAGATGTCATTGATTTAATTTGTCTTGGAAGTGTATATAGCCCACCAATTCTTAAATAATTCTATGTTTGTGCTATCATATAAAAAAACTAAGGATGGTCTTCCCACATATGCTCATATTTAAAATATGTTATTTTTTGAATTCACGTACCACCATTTTAACTCTTATTGGCCAGTGATATGAACCAATCCTTGTCAAGGTATCAATTTTACCACAAGCCCTTCATCTAACTAATGATCTGAATTATGCATCTATCTTTTTATTTTGATATTAGGTTCTAAGCTCTCCTATTATTTGTTCATGTATAGTTGTCCTCTTCAAATTCAATCTCCCATAGATTATTTGTTTTTATAGAGAACAAGAGGTTGTACTCGAGTTCCCCACCCTTGAAAAATCATAACTATCTCTTTAGAGTGTGAGAGTTTACAAACAAAATCAATTTTCATCTCAATTGGAGTTGCTATAGCTAGAAACCTACATCATTTTACATTAATGTCTAACTTTTTTTATTTTCATTTTCTATGTGAATACAAATATTTCAAAATTCAACATCCTTATTGACATTTTCTATAGTAGCCTTCATAATACTAAAACATAACCTCTACTATCTATGCATTGCATCTTAGTAGAGTGTTATTTTCAAAACATCTCATTATCATAGCCCACTTTACTAGATCTAGATTTCTAGTTTCCTTCCTAAAGCACAAGTGCAACCACAAAAATTGTAATAAATAGTATATGAAAGCACATTAATGTTATAAAATAAAGCAAATATTACCAATGGAAAACATTAAAGTGAATATTAATAATTATTTGATTCAGACAGTCAATATTTTCTTGTCAACTTTAACTAAACTTACTACTTTCACTAACCAAGAAAAAAGAATTTATCTTCATAATCCTTAATTAAAACCCTTATAATGTCTAGCCTATTTGCACATTTGTTTCCTTCTCTCAACATATTTGTAAACTTGATTTCTTCAAGCTCTATACCAAGGTCTTGGATTCCCAAAATTATCTCTTGTATATTCCATGGAGCCTTTGCTTTCCTCAAAATTGTATTTATTACTGAGTGAATCACCTTCCATCCATACTTTGTTCCATTTTATTTGTTTGTATATTTTTAACCCTTCCAAATCTGCTCAAGCTTCAAATTTATTATTTGTCTTAAATCCACTATTGAAAGCATAATGAGATAAAATCTCATCTATTATTTCTAATTATTCCTCCTCTTGTTGGTCCTGGATTTTCTTTAGATGCTCCATCAAAATTCAATTTGACCAACTCTACATATGGTGGTTTCCACTTTATATTCTTCACATTCTATTTATTTCTCCTATCCCCAACATCATAATTCTATTTGATGACTTGATTCCATATATCAAGGCTCTATGATTATAGATTATGGATTGAGTGAGTTTATAGGATTGATTTAGACTCCTCTATGGCTATACAAATATTCCTTTTCATTACCTCTAAATTGTTTTCATTTCCTTTAATTATTCTTCTATTCCATTCTAGCCAAATAGTTTAGATTATTATATATTTTAATATATCCTAGATTGTCTGTAAAGCACCACTTTTAAAAGTGCTCTACCATTAATTTAACCATTCCTCAATCCTACCATTCATCACCATGCATTTGTGAAACATATTAAGAATCCATTGCCATAGTTTCTAGAATATTGAATAGTGTCACAAGAGATGGTCTAAAATCTCCTCAATATTACAAAGAACACATTTTGAGGGGCCATGAAAACCCATTTTCATAAGATTATCCCATGATAAAATTCCTCTATGACTTACTAGCCAAACAAATATTTTAACTTTTAGGAATGCTTGGACTATCCCAAATATCTCTCCATATTCTTATGATGTTCCTATTTTGATGGTGCTTTATATTTTTTTTGGTATAAGGTAGAGGTGGTTATAAGGTCCACAAACCTTTTACAAAGTCAAAATGGGTTGGTTCTAGCATCAAGCCCGTATAATCAAAATACAAAATGGATCTTTCTAAGACTCACATTAAGCCATACTTAGAGTCCACAATCCTATACTTGTCGCTTGACTATTCAGGATAAAACAAAAACCAAACAACACCTAGCACTTACTAACACTAGGTTGTTGTACTGTACACTTGTCACCTCCCATGCCCCAGCAAATGGGATGCCTTTTCTCGCCTAATTCCATCTCGTCGGATTACTCATCATCAGCCCCTATGATCTCCCCGATGCTCTAACAGGTTTGATCTTAGCTCTTCTCTAGCAACCAACACCAATAGTTCTTGAGGGAAGTTATCCTTCCAAATTTGCATCTCCCTAACGAAACCGCAATATTTGCCATTAGATCCGCCGCTCGGTTCCCTTCTCTAAAGGTGTGTTGGATTCGGGCATTAACCAAATGAGATTTATGAATCTTTGCTTCTAGGATAAGCTCCAATATGGTCCAAACTGGGGTCTTTATCCTCCTTAATTGCCTTGATTATATTAAGTTAATCCCCTTCAAAGATAACTTCCTTATAACCCTCAAGTCCGGCAATTCTCATTGCCCGCATGCAGTGCTCGGGCTTCGCAAAATGATTTGTTTGAGTTCCCAAAGGTTTCGCAAAGGCAAGGACCACTTTTCCTTCCTCATTTCTCAAAACTCCTCCTCGCTCCCGCAGCTCCCGGATTTCATTTAGCCGCCCCGTCAAAATTAAACTTAACCCACTTTTGTGTGGGGGGTATCCACTTGACACCATCCCGTGGGTTGGTTGTAATGTCTAGGTCTGGAAGTTCCTCTCCCCAGTTCCGCAAAATCCTCCTTTCCCTTAGAGACATGGTCTCATTTTTGAAGAAGAAAGTTTTCCAGTTTTCTTTCAAAGCTTTGATTATTTTATTACCACATAACCTGGGATCTTTCTTACGTCCTTTAAATACTCTCTTATTTCTCTCATTCCATATCCCCCATAAAAAATGGGGTAAGCTGAGCTTCCGGAGCCAAGTCAAAAGCTTTGCCCGAAGGGGGAAGCCCACCGTATGCGTAAGTCGGACATGCTATTTGGACAAACCCAATCTATATGAAATTTGGACAGGATCATTTGGAAGACTGTACAAGAAAAATCACAAGTTAGAAATATATGACTTACAGATTCTATTGCTTTCTCACACAAGATACATCGATTGATGAATTGGAAACCTCTCCTTTGCAGATTATCTGTTGTCAGGATCTTATTTTGAACTTCCAACCAAAAGAAGAAAGCTATTTTTGGGGTTAAATTATTTAACCAAATAACAGGTCGGAGTCCACCCATTGAATCCCAAGTGGATTAACTTATAGGCAGTTTTTACTGAATAGATCCCACTTGTAGTTTTGCCCCAAATCGCCTTGTCTCTTCCTCCCCCAGGAATGATCGGGAACACCCTTAAAGCATCATTGAGTTTGGTTAGGGCCACCTTCTCTTGCTTTGACAGATTATGAACTGTGATTTTCTTCCAAGAAGAAGTTTCCGTGCTACAAAGCAATAAAATCCCCTACTTTTCCTCCCATTTCCTTCGAAAGTTTATGTTGGAGGACCCGAAGGTCTAAGTTATCTTTCATAGGGGCCTCTTCCAACCACGGGTCTTTCCAAAAGTCCACTTGTCTTCCATTACCAATTCTCCATCTGATGCCTTTCCTGACTACCTCCCGACATTCGAGCAAACAATTCCAAAAATAGGATCCTCTAGGAAGATTATCAGCTTTCAGGAAGTCCTGATTATTTTTGATATATTTTGCCTTAAGAAGTTTTACCCATCCCAATTGATCATTATTGATAAATCTCCATACCTGTTTGCCAATCAGAGCTTGATTCAATTCTTTCATTCTCTTTAACCCCAGGCCCCCCTGATCCTTGCTTGCACACACCTGATTCCATGCTACCAACAAAATTCTCTTTCTCTCCTCTGAACCTGACCACAAGAAGTTGCGTTGAATTAGCTCCAATGTAGCTCGAACCTTTGCAGGAATTCTAAATAGAGACATGCAGGAAATTGGAATGCTCTGTAAAGTAGTTTGAACTAATAAGGCTTTTCTCGCGGAGCCGAGAAGGCTGCCCTTCCACCCCGCTAACTTTTTGGAGATCCTGTCAATGACCGAGTTCCACAAAGTAGCCTTCATTCTTCCTTCGAACATAGGCATGCCTAGATAAGTTGCCGGTAGAAGCTCCTTTCCACAACCGAAGAGGTTAGCTATTCTTTCCTCCCTCCCACCAGGCGTGTTAAAGAAATAGATGCTACTCTTCTTATAGTTTATGTACTGTCCCGCTTCTGTCTCATACTTGGTTAGAATTCTCTTCAACTTCCTAGCTTGAGGCACCGAGGCTTTGGACACAATGATTGTATCATCCACAAACCGTTGGTGAGACACTGGCCTCGCTCGTTGAGGCCGGTTTAAAACCTTCCAATTGACCATCTACCACCGCTGCTGAAATGTTCCTACCCAATGCTTCCGCTAAAATAATAAACAAGTATGGAGACAAAGGATCTCCTTGTCGCAACCCCCTTTCACTCTTAAAGTAACCGGAGGGTGACCCATTCACCATGACAAAAATCTTGTAGTAGAGATACAACTAAAAATCAACTTAATCCACTGGGGACAGAAACCAAACTTACCCAAAATCTTGGTGAGGAACCGCCATGAGACCCGGTCGTAGGCTTTATTCATATCAAGCTTTAGTAACATACCCGCTTCCTTACTAGTCACCATTGAATGAATAACCTCATGAATTGTGATGATACCATCCAATATTTTTCGCCCTTTCACAAAACCACCTTGGTTCATATCAATGATGAAAGGAAGGATAACCTTCAGCCTATTGGCGATTGTTTTTGTGAGAATCTTCATCAGAGTGTTACATAAACTGATAGGGCGAAAACTGGAAAATTCCATTGCTCCCACTAGTTTAGGGATGAGAACTAAAAAAGTAGCATTAACTCCTTCTGGGATTTCCATGTCCTTTTGAGCCTCAATTATAGCTTCCACTACATCATTGCCTAGGATATCCCAAAACTTCGGAAGAAAGCCACAGTGGAAGCCATCCGGTCCCGGGGAGCCGTTACCATCCATGTCAAAAATGACCTTCTTGATTTCCTCCTTTGTGAAAGGACTAAGTAAGAATCCATTAAGATTATCAGTTATGAGGGGTGGAATGGCTACCAACAGAGAGTCCTCTTCTTCAATAGTCGAATTTACATCTTCTAGCAATGATTTAAAGTACTCAACCGCTTCCCTCCTTATGTATTCCATATCTTTGGTGTTAGACCCATCGGCCATCTTGATCTCCTTAATTTTGTTAGTACTCCTGTGGCGAAGAGTAGAGACATGGAAGAACTTTGTATTTCTGTCACCCTCCTTTAACCAACACAGTCTGGATTTCTGCCTCCAAAAGGTTTCTTCAAATCCTAGCATCGTGTGGTATTCGGCTAATGCCTCCCTCTCCCGGTTTCTCGGATCCTCCGTAAGTCGCTCCGACTTCAACTTCTCCTATAGTTCATTGATCTTGTCTTTTAGTTCTGCCTTTTTAACAAAAATATTGCCAAAGGAAGTTTTGTTCCACTCTCTAATGTTAGCCTTCACATTCCTTAGTTTACATGCCACTTGGGCCGCTTTCGAACCATTATACTTTTTGTCCCACCATTGGGCAACCAGATCCTTGAGATCCTGATGTTGGAACCACATAAGTTCGAATCGAAAGGGTCTCGATGTATCTTTTCTTAGAGTCCTCCCCCTGTTTCCCACGGAATTGGGTTGTGATCAGACCCGATTCTTGGGAGTGCCGTTAATGAAGAGTCCCCAAACCTCTCCAGGCATTCTTGAGAAAGAAGAAACCTATCTAATCTTATCTGAATTTGGTTTTCCTTCAATATTTTGTTAGACCATGTATAGGAGAATCTACGCAGGTCCACATCCATCAGCTCATGTTGCTCAACAAAATCTCTAAACTCATAGATATCAGCAGTTATTCTTTGAGATCCCCCCAATTTATCTACAGGATTAAGGTAGCAATTGAAATCCCCCGCCACAATCCAAGGGTAGTTGGGGACCGTCTCCCTCAATTCAGCTAGCTGACTCCAAAGAACCCTTCTCAGTCCCTCGTCTAACTAGAGCATATACATTCGTTAAGATCCACTCTTCCCGTGTGGTTTTATCCACACATAAGAGACAAATAAACCAACTAGACATTCGAATCACTCTACTATCAATCACATTTTTGTTCCACATAATCCCTCTGTTCCAAGTGGCCTCTTGGCCTACTACTTCAACTTCTCGCCAAGTCCTATTCTTAAAAGGAATAACTCTACTCTCCTCCATTTTAGTTTCTTGCAGTAAAATCATATCCGGTTTGTGTTCTTGTCTAAGAGCATACAAAGCTCTTATTTTTGTAGGATTACTCCCACGAATATTCCATGAAAGGATCTTCATTTATGGGCTTTGGATCCTCGAGCCTTCGCCCCAAAGAGCAATACTGCTTGAGTGCCATCAGCCACTTGTTTTTGTGTATTCTTTTGAGCTATTCAACTCCAAAATTAACTTATCCTTGGCTTCCCTTAGAATAATCCTTGTTGTTATCTTTCTACTCAACTACCTACTAGCTTCAGTGTCTTGTATACTTGTAAATCTTCTTTCCATTTGTATCTTCCTTTCTATTCCTTGTACAAAGTGTTTGAAACCCTGTCATCATATTTATATTGAAGTAATCTTATCCATGGTTTCAAAATTAGATCTAGATTGAGTAGTTTTTTATCACACCAAGTATCCATCCAAATATATTTTTTTAATTCCCACCACCCATCTTAAACCTTTAATCACTAGATCAATTATTTTTTTTAAATTGTTACATAGTGCAAAACCATTTGTTAGAGAGAACACAATAAATATTAAGCGTGGGTCATTGGGCTAAACATACTTAGAATAATTCTTGCCCATTGTCTTTGACTCTCTTTGTATAATATCCAAATTACTTTTTCCTTAAGAGCTAAGTTTGTATCCATAAGAACTCTTAAACCGATATCTCCCATTTTTTTTATCATCACACACCTTGCTCCATTTTACCAAAGGAAATTTCCTTTTATCATGTAATCCTGACCATAAAAATGACCACATAATATAGATTAAATATTTTTCTATTGATTTTGACATAGTATACAAGGACATATAATATGTTGGAATGGCTTGTAAGACTAATTTAATTAGCTTCACTCTTCTTGCTAATGATAACCATCTATATTTCTATATTAGTAGTTTATTCTAAATTTTACTTATAATTGGATTCCATAATTCTATCCTCATTCTCCCCTCAAATAAGAGTATCCCTTGATAAGTTGTTGGTAAATTTACCTCCTCCATTTAAAGTAACCTGCATATCCCTAATTTGATTTTAGTTGGGATGTTTAGGAAGTAAATTTTGGATTTTGTCCTATTAAATTTTTGCCTTGATGCTCTTTCGTATTCCTTTAATAAATTATTCAAATATTTGGTCTCGTTTATCCTTGCCCTCCTAAAATAGTTGTATCATCTACAAATTGTTGATGGGTGATGTTGTTGATGTTATTACTAGCCTTAAGTCCACTTTATAATACCATATTTGTAAGACTTATTCAAGTTCCTACCCAAAACCTCTGCCATAATAATGAATAATATGGTGATAAAGGATCTCCCTATCTAAGGCCTCTCTTGGATTTAAATGATTATGTTACTTACCCATTGACTAGCACTAAATAAAAACTATATAGACACAAGATTTAATCCATCTGATCCATTTCTTCCCATCCAAACTTTTCTAATAATACAAAAATAAAATATCATTTAACCCTATCATAGGCCTTACTCATATCAAGTTTTAAGATCATTACTTTCTCTTTTCTTAAAGTTGTTGAATGCATAACTTTATGAGCTACTATGAACTTGTCTAGAATTTGTCTCTCTTCACAAATACTCCTTGTTATTATAAAATCCATCATTTTGGAAATAATATTATATGCCATATTACATAGGATTATGGATTGACATGAGTCAGATTATTTTGCATCCTTATTTTTTAGAATCAGGGTAAGATATGTTGCATTTGTTTTATAAGGTATGTATTGTTTTACCCTAGATTGTTCCACTGCCACCAATAAAGAATCCTTCACTATATCCTAATTATGTTGATAGAATATTGAAGAGAGATCATCCAAACCTAGGGATTTATCCTTATTAAAAGGGAAGACAGCTATATAAACTTCTTCTAGAGTAATAGGCTCCACCAATTTCCTATTGTATTCATCTATTATAACTGAAGAAACTTCTTATAGAAGTTTATCATTAAGAACTTCAAACTCTTATGATCCTAGAATATTGTGATAATAAGACCTTACCTCTTTTTTTATTTCACTCTGGTCTTCAATACGAACCCCTTCTACCAATTTAATTATATTAATTTTGGATTTTTATCTATGTACTATTGCCATCCTATAAAAAAAATTATGTTTTTATCTCCTTCTTTCAACCAAGTTTGTCTTGATTTTAATCTCCAAAATTTCTCTTCCTTATTCAAATATTATGATATTCACTAAGTAACTCCCTTTCCTTCAAGCTTGGATTATTTTGATCACCTTTTTGAAATTTTGAAAGTTTATCTTTTAGTTCTTTATTCTCAAAAATATTTCCAAAAGTAATATTGTTCCATTCTTTTAATCTAGATGGCATTGATTTTATTTTTTTTGGATGTGTATACAACCCACCGTTTCCTAAAAAATTCCATGTTTGAATAAAAGCTGAGAAATATCTCATTCTTTGGGCTAGCTTCCTAATTTATCTAATTTTTAAATCCAACTTGGTTATGGCATTAAAATATTCTATAATCATAAAGGCTTAAATCCCACTCTATACTTCTAATTTACCTAACTAAGTTGTAGGTCCATAGACAATGATAAGGATGAAATAAATATCCACAAAGCAGCATGTGACTGATGAGGCTATCCAATACCTAATTTTATGAATGGTTACATAGGAGGTTCTAACAGGATTCCAAAATGTTAGATTTACCCTTGCCCTTTCTCAGAGCAGGTTCTATAACAAACTTAGAGCATCCGCTTGGAGGGACTACGACCCAGGCTTAAAAGGACTAGTTTGCCCTGTTTGATTGTGTTGGATATTTTGAGTGATAATTTATCATTGATGTCAAGAGTGAGTGGTCATTAATATTGAACTTTTAGCACCAATAAGTGGTAGTTTCAATTTGCAGCATCCGTTTCAGTTTCAGTTTCAAGACCCGGTTCCAGGAAGTCAGATGAGGTCCAAAGTGCAAGAAAAAGCCCAAATAAATAATATTATAATATTATTTTATAATATTATGCAAACGAAGTTTAAAATTAATTATAAATTAATTTATTAGTTAATTTACTTAACTTATAAAGTTATTTAAATTAATTATTAATTATAAATTAATTTAAGCTAAGGTTAAATAACCCTAAGGCGGATTATCAAAATTAAAATTTGAAATTCGATTTCGAATAACAAAGCGTCGACATGAGGAGAAATTAAAATGTGTATATAATGGGGGAACTCCCACCCTACCAAACCTTACCATGACTTTGAATATCATTGCGAGCTTTAAGAATTGTGAGCCTTACGATTTGCGCTGCATCCAAAGCGAAGAAAGAGTGTGCAAGGTTCATGAGAAATAGATGGTGAGTGGAGGCATAAGATAAAGGAACTCCTTCTTCCTTCACATGGGTACTAGTAGCCCATGTAGTGGGTTCCCAAGTGCTAAGGCGCTTAGGATTGAGGAGACGATGAATCGAATCTCGTCGAAACCCCTTTTGGGGAAGAAAAAGGTATGCATTTATCTTGGGCTCCAAAATTTTTGGGAATATAGTTTGGGCATTTAAAAATTATTTTTTGCATATTTTAAATTGGTTCTAAGGTTGCTAAAGAAGTTATAAGGGTTTTTTCAAAATTAAAGTTGATATTTTCATGGTGTTGGATATTATTTTAAGTTGGATTTTATAAGGTGTATCAAAGAAATTATCTTTATGTATGGTATGATGAGTGTTATTTTAAAAGGGAGAAATAAGGCATAAATTGAGTTGTGATTGTTTTATGTCCATTGAATTGTTGACAATTTTGTCACATTGCACAAGGGGTAGAAAAAAGAAATCAAAATTTTGTACAGTCTCTCTTTTGTAAAGTATTTCTTTAAATTCATGCATTTGTTCCCTTGCTTTTAGAAACAACATTTTCAAGTGTTGCAGCAATTTTGGCTTTCCTTGCCACCCCCCTTGTACATAAAAAGGAATAAGAAAGAGCTTCACTGCTGAATAAGCTAAGGAAGATAGCTTCACAAAGGAAATCACTAAGGATTGGATCTACTTCGGCCCCGAAGCACTTCAAGAAGCTACTTCAGGCAAAAATCTTACGAATTGGCGTTGTCGAAGAAGAATTCAGAAAAAGAGCTTCGCACCCGAAGCATTTCCAAAAGCTACTTTGGGCAGAAGTTTTGCGAAGCGACATTCAAGCGATAGCTTTGCCGAAGGAAAATCGCGGTCCAAATTGGCTAAGGCAAGAAAACTACTTCGGCCCCGAAGTCCCTCAAACGGTTACTTCGGGTGAAAGTTTTGCGAAGCAATGTCACCGAAGCAAAATGTAAAGGTAGAGGGATGAAAACTACTTTGGGTCCGAAGCACTTCAAAATGATACTTCGGGCAAGAAACTTGCAAAGCGGAAATTGAAAAGGGCAAACATTGAAAATACTTCACCAAAAGACCGCCGAAGCACTCACTTCGGGCCTTCCCGCCAGCGAACCATTTCTACTTCGCCAAAAGTCATTGCGAAGCATCTGCTTTGGCAAACCTTCGTGCGAAGTACTGTTGGTCATCAAATCTACCTAGGAAAGGATTTAGATGAGTGTATGCTCCCTAGACCTGGACCAACATTGAAAGGCCGAGGGGAAGGGATGCCCCTCGTGCCAATCTTCGGAGAAAAGGCCGGCTCCTATGCTAAACTACTTTGGGTGTTTGAAGATAAGAGTGCGGGAAAGAGATAAAAGGAGTTAAGGTTAGAGAAATAAACAAAAGGGTTAAGGGAAGAGAGATCGGTGATTTAAGGTGGGGAAGAACAGGAAGCACGATCACTAACAGGCAACTCGAATGGAAGCAAAGAACACCAAGAATAGATGAAAGAAACGTAATATCAACCTTCCTATGTATCCTCCAAGCGAGTTTTAGGGTACAGTCCCCAATTGCACCCCGGACACAGGGTTCAATTTTATCAGTATGCAAATAGGGAGAGAAAAAAGAATCAAGCATAGAAGGCAGCATAAAAGAAAACCAATATTACACTTTTCCACTCCTATGTATCCTTCAGAATGAGTTTCAGGGTATAGTCCCCGATCGCACACCGGACGCAAGGTTCAGCTTTCTCAGTATGCAAACGAAGACAGACAAAAGAATCAAGCAAAGAAGGCAGCATAAAAGAGAGAAATCGAGCCCAAAGATCTTTAGTATTAATCGTAGGACATCAAGTTACAGTAGCTTTCTAGCAGATAGTTCCCCCCCACCTACATTACAATGCCTAGGTTTTTATAGAGGACCTGACCCTCTAAATCATTATTACACAGGATGGCGAAGTATACTCTTAAGATCTGAGAAGTCGGCTCCTTGCGGCTCTCGAGACTGAGCTTTCAAATCCATTACCAGAACTGGTAATTGTGATCGGGTCAACCACGGAAAGATGCATTGATGAGCGGTCTGAGCGTCCTTGGTTTCTGGGTGCAATGCTCGAGTGGCCGCCATGCTTGCCGAGCTCTCCTTTCAGGGACTGATACTTTGCTTCCAATTTCCAAAAAAAAAGCAATGAGGCTTATTGGGCAAGAAAGAATGTATTTACGAGGCACTTGATTGTCTCGAGAAAATACCCAGCTTGAAGCACGTGCCCATCGCGAAAAAGCAACATGTCACGATATCACGACATTTCTATGTCTTCAGCTTGATTGTTCTTCTTGCACCGCGAAAATATGACATGTCGCGATATCGTGACATTTCATTGTCCTTGCCCTCTTTTGTTGCTTTTGGCCACGAAAATGCAACATGTCGCGATATCGCGACACTTTTCTTCCTTGTGCCTTCTTGTCGCTCTGAGCCGCAAAAATGCGACATGTCGCGATATCGTGACTCTTTTCTCCTCCTGCTTTTTCTCCTCGCTTTGAGCCACGAAAACGTGACATGTCGCGACATCGCGACACTTTTCATTCTGGCTCCTTCTCTTACTGTCGGTCACGAGGATGCAACATGTCGCGATATCGCGACACTTTTCTTCCTTTGGCTCTTTCTCCTCGCTTTGAGCCGTGAAAATGCGACATGTCGCGATATCGCGACACTTTTTCTTGCTTGGCTCCTCTTCTTGCTTTCGGCCATGAAAACGTGACATGTCGCGATATCGTGACACTTTTTCATTTTGGCTCTTCCTCTTGCTTTTGACCGTGAAAACGTGACATGTCGTGATATCACGACACTTTTTCTTCCTTGGGTCGCGAGGATGCAACATGTCGCGATATCGTGACACTTTTCTCCTTCTGCTCTTTCTCCTCGCTTTCGAGTCGCGAAAATACGACATGTCGTGATATCACGACACTTTTTCTTGCTTGCGCCTTCTTCTAGCTGTCGGTCACGAAAACGCGACATGTCACGATATCGTGACACTTTTCTTCCTTCTGGCTCTTCCTCTTTCTTTCGATCGTGAAAACGCGACATGTCGCGATATCGTGACACTTTTTCTTGCTTGCTCTGCCTCCTTGCTCTGAGCCGCGAAAATGCGACATGTCGCGATGTCGCGACACTTTTCTTCTTTTGGCAGCGAAGCTCTTCTTCTTCATCCTATGTCTAAGGGGTGGCATTGAAAGCCAAAATTGCTGCAACACTTACAGATACTTTCGAAGCAACAAAAGAAATACTTTTGCAAAAGGAAACACTATACAAAATTTTGATTTTTTTCTACCCCTTGTGCAATGTGACAAAATTGTCAACATTCTTGGCGGCTCACGGGGCATTTAGCTAGTCTGAATGCAGAGATCCCAGGCCTTTATCCATTGGGCAACAGAGTCATTCCCATTGTCTTCTTCTCTGACTATCCACTGATAACATTTTTTTTTTGTTTGTGCCTAAGCTCCTAAGCAACACTTAGCGCTTTCGACACTTATTTACTAGCTGGGCCATTTATAGTATTTACACAAAATTTTGTGACATGATTGGCATGCCGCTACCATAAATCCAGCTTCGGGTGCTTATCCGGTGAACCTGCAATGTTTGGACCAGATCTGATTGAACTTTAGTTGATCTTTGAAGTCCGACTGGCTTCTTCCCGAAGTTGTCCATGTTGCGAACAGGGAGCAACGCGGTGAATTGTCGCTCCTGCCAGTACCCGTACTGTTGATGAAATATGCAGTGAAGAAGTTCACCACATGAGGGGCCTCTTGGGGTACTGGTTGTGGTGATGGTAGGAACCAATACCAGAATACTGAAGAATCTACTAACTGTGGGCTGGGTACAGGTTCTTCCATCCTCCTTATGGGGTAATAGGGCTCCTCCGGGAAAGAGTAATCTTCCAGGATCTCTTCAAGTTTAGCTTCATGAGATATGCTTAATGGATCCTGGCTGAGTACTTGCGTGCCATCCACTGGGATACAAAAAGGGTGCAAAAATGTGCCCTCTTTGTTCTCAGGTTCTACCACTTGAGACTGCTCCTCTCCTTGGCCCATCTCCTGATGGAGACTGCAAGCAACCATATTGTTCATTGGTGGATCATGGCTTGCACATTCCCATTGTTGGACTTGGATGAAACCCGCCTCTCGAGCTCCAAACGACTGCATCTCAGGCCTCTGCTCAGTATGAGGAGTCTGCCATGATGAACACTATGCAGGATAGACAGGAGCTGCAATCATTGGAGATAGTGATGGAGTCTCCCCCCACTGCCACTTTTTAGATAGGAGCAAAAGCTGCTCTGCTCATGCTACTTCCTCAAATATTTGAGGAAATCTTCGTTCACCTGATTGCAGTAAGATGAGGCCCATGTCCGGGTGAAGAGCCCGAACATAGAAGAGGTGGGCTTGGGCGGGCGTCGGTTGGATATCCCCTAGAATTCTCTTCCAACTTCTGTAGAATCAGACATTGAAGTCCGTGATGCTCTCCAGAGGTGCTCTCTTGATGGTGGAGAGGTACATCAAAAGCTGGAAGGGGTCCTGAGAGCCATCAAATGCTTCGAATAGTGCTCCCGCTAAGTCATCCCATGAGCAGATGGTTTTATGCCCGAGCAGTCTGTACCACTGCAACGCCCTTCCTTCCAGAGATAGGACCAAAAGTCTGATCATGACATCTTCATGGATTATGTCATAGAGGGGCGCTAGAGCAGCAACATCTTCAAGGTGCTCTCGGGCCATTCCCTTAGTGCCATTGTATTTTGTCACTGTCTTCAAGGCACCTTCAGGAATTTCATGGTAACTTTGAAGATTCAGAGGGCCACGATCATCCCAGCTGGGATAGCATACCCTCTCCATTATAGTAGTGGCCTACAGATATCACGATTTTTGCCACTAATTCGGAGTCGCCAGGTGAACATTCTTCTCCACTTGTGAGGTCAAGGCTACTCACCGAACCTTGATTCCTTCAGGATGTCTTCTTTCAGATTTAAAAGGCGCCTACGATCAAGAAATCTGGATCTTTAGCTCAGTCAGAGTCGCCAGGTGATTTTGCCAGATGGAGGCAAGCCAGAGATTCACCAACTCGGGCTTCCTTAAAACATGGGGACTTTTGTCATGAAGGCACAGGTTTAGGTACCGGTCTTTACGACTTAGAGATTTTTTGGGTTGAACAGAGTCACCAGATGCTAAGAGTCTTTCGATAATGAGAGCATCGATTCTCACTACCACTAGTCAGGTGAGACTGACCGGGTCACACCAGGAACAAATTAGAACTATCAGCCCTGATGAAGACGGGTTTGAGATTTGCGTTTAAAATATGGGACCTCGGTCCCACCGGGCATGCCAGAAACTGTTGGTCATCAAATCTACCTAGGAAAGGATTTAGATGAGTGTATGCGCCCTAGACCTGGACCAACATTGAAAGGCCGAGGGGAAGGGATGCCCCTCGTGCCAATCTCTAGAGAAAGGCCGGCTCCTATGCTAAACTACTTTGGGTGTTTGAAGATAAGAGTGCAGGAAAGAGATAAAAGGAGTTAAGGTTAGAGAAATAAACAAAAGGGTTAAGGGAAGAGAGATCGGTGATTTAAGGTGGGGAAGAACAGGAAGCACGATCACTAACAGGCAACTCGAATGGAAGCAAAGAACACCAAGAATAGATGAAAGAAACGTAATATCAACCTTCCTATGTATCCTCTAGGCGAGTTTCAAGGTACAGTCCCCAATTGCACCCCGGACGTAGGGTTCAGCTTTCTCAGTATGCAAACGAGGAGAGACAAAAGAATCAAGCACAGAAGGTAGCATAAAAGAAAACCAATATTACGCTTTTCCACTCCTATGTATCCTTCAGAATGAGTTTCAGGGTATAGTCCCCGATCGCACACCGAATGCAAGGTTCAACTTTCTTAGTATGCAAACGAAGACAAACAAAAGAATCAAGCAAAGAAGGCAGCATAAAAGAGAGAAATTGAGCCCAAAGATCTTTAGTATTAATCACAGGACATCAAGTTATAGTAGCTTTCTAGCAGATAGTTCCCCCCAGCTACATTACAATGCCTAGGTTTTTATAGAGGACCCGACCCTCTGAATCATTATTACATAGGATGGTGAAGTATACTCTTAAGATCTGAGAAGTCGGCTCCTCATGGCTCTCGAGACTGAGCTTTCAAATCCATTACCAAAATTGGTAACTATGACCGGGTCAACCGTGGAAATATGCATTGATGAGCGGTCTGAGCGTCCTTGGTTTCTGGGTGCAATGCTCGAGTGGCCGCCATGCTTGCCGGCTCTCCTTTCAGGGACTGATACTTTGCTTCCAATTGCCAAAAAAAAGTAGCGAGCTTATTGGGCAAGAAAGAATGTATTTACGAGGCACTTGATTGTCTCGAGAAAATACCCGGCTTGAAGCGCGTGCCCATCATGAAAAAGCAACATGTCGCGATATCGCGACATTTCTACGTCTTCAGCTTGATTCTTCTTCTTGCATCGCAAAAATATGACATGTCGCGATATCATGACATTTCATTGTCCTTGCCCTCTTTTGTTGCTTTTGGCCATGAAAACGCAACATGTCGTGATATCGCGACACTTTTCTTCCTTGCGCCTTCTTGTCTCTCTAAGCCGCGAAAATGTGACATGTCGCGATATCACGACGCTTTTCTCCTTCTACTTTGAGCCGCAAAAATGTGACATGTCAAGACATCGCGACACTTTTCTTCCTTGGGTCGTGAGGATGCAACATGTCACGATATCGCGACACTTTTCTCCTTTTGCTCTTTCTCCTCGCTTTGAGCCATGAAAACGCGACATGTCGCGATATCGTGACACTTTTCTTCCTTGCGCTTTCTCTTGGCTATCGATCGTGAAAACGCGACATGTCGCGATATCGCGACACTTTTTCGTTCTAGCTCTTCCTCTTGCTTTCGGTCGCGAAAACGTGACATGTTGCGATATCACGACATTTTTCTTCCTTGGGTTGCGAGGATGCAACATGTCACGATATCGTGATGCTTTTCTCCTTTTGCTCTTTCTCCTCGCTTTGAGCCGCAAAAATGTGACATGTAACGATATCGCGACACTTTTTCTTGCTTACGCCTTCTTCTGGCTATCGATCGTGAAAACGGGACATGTCACGATATCGCGACACTTTTTTTTTCTGGCTCTTCCTCTTGCTTTCGGCTATGAAAACGCGACATGTCGTGATATCGCGACACTTTTATTCCTTTGGCTTTCTCCTCGCTTTCGACCGTGAAAACATGACATGTCGCGATATCGCGACACTTTTTCTTGCTTGCGCCTTCTTCTGGCTGTCGATCGCGAAAACGCGACATGTTGTGATATCACGACACTTTTTCGTTCTGACTCTTCCTCTTGCTTTCAGCCACGAAAACGTGACATGTCGTGATATCATGACACTTTTTCTTGCTTGCTTTGCCCCCTTGCTCTGAGCCGCGAAAATGCGACATGTCGCGATGTCACGACACTTTTCTTCTTTTGGCAGTGAAGCTCTTCTTCTTCATCCTATGTCCAAGGGGGTGGCATTGAAAGCCAAAATTGCTGCAACACTTATAGATACTTTTGAAGCAACAAAAGATATACTTTTGTAAAAGGAAACACTATACAAAATTTTGATTTTTTTCTACCCCTTGTGCAATGTGACAAAATTGTCAACAAGTACTTTCACCCGAAGTAGAAGCAGTCGAAACATTTTGAAGGCAAGAATGAGCTTCGGCCAAAATACCCCCAAACCATAGTTTTGAAGAAGGATCACCGTGAAGCATTTTTAAGCTCATCAGCGAAGTATCTACTTTGGGCGAAGGCCTCACCGAAGCAGTTTTGGCACAGCGAAGTAGCGAGAAGTGAAGACCCCATCTTGAGGAAGAAATCTACTTCGGCTCTCACCACCCCCGAAGCTATTTTGCGAAGCTCCATCATGCGAAGTGCAAATCAAGGAGAATCTGCTTCGGCTCGAGTCCATTGCGAAGTGAAGTGCGAATGAAAATTTAGCGAAGCACTTCAAAAGGCACGCGCTCCAAGCCGGGTATTTTCCCGAGGCGATCAAGTGCCTCATAAATACATTTTTTCGTGCCCGACAAGCCCGCTGTTCATTTTTAGCAATTGGAAATGAAGTATCAGTCCATGATGGAGAGCCCGACGAGCATGGCGGCCACTCGAGCACCACACCCGAAGACCAAGGACATCCAGGCGGCTCATTAATGCATCTTTCCCTGGTTGACCCGATCACAGTTGCTAGTTTTGGTAACAGAATTGAGAGCTCAGTCACGAGAGCCGCAAGAGCCGACTTCTCAACTTTCGAGGATGTACTCCTCCATTTTGTGTAATTATGGCTCAGAGGGTCGGGTCCTCTATAAAAACCCAGGCATTGTAATGAAAAAGGGGGGAACTTTCTGCTAGAAAGCTGCTGTAACTTGATGTCCTACGATTAATACTAAAGAGCTTTGGGCTCAATTTCTCTCTTTTATGCTTGCCTTCTGTGTTTATTTCTTTTGTCTTTCTTCATTTGCATACTGTGACTCTGAATCCTGAATTCGGTGTGCGATTGGGGACTGTACCCTAAAATTTGCCCGAAGGATACATAGGAGAGGAAAAATGCTATATTGGTTTTCTTTTATGCTTCCTGGTGGGTTGTGGTTTCTATTATATTCGCTTGTCCTAATCGTCGTTACTCTGAACCCTGAATTTTGATGAAAGGGAGAAGGAGAATCCTGGAGCTCTCCTAGAGGATACATAGGAAGGTTAATGTGGCGTTTCTTTCATTTATTCTTGGTGTTCTTTGTTGCTATTCAAGTTGTTAGTTAGTGATCGTGCTTCCTGTTCTCTCCCACTTTAAATTATTGATCTCTCTTCCCTTACCCCTTTTTATTTCTTTCTCTAACCCTAACTCTTTTTATCTCTTTCCTGCACCCTTACTCTGTTTATCTCTTTCCTGCATCCCTTATCTCAAAACACCAAAGTAGTTTAGCATAGGAGCCGGCCTTTCTCCGAAGATTGGCACGAGGGGCATCTCTTCCCTTCGGCCTTTCAATGTTGGTCCAGGTCTAGGGTGCATACATTTACCCAAATCCTTTCCTAGGCAGATTTGATGACCAACAGTTTTTGGCACACCCGGTGGGACCAAGGTCCCATATTTTAAGAACACAATCTCAAACCCGTCTCCACCAGGGCCAATAGTTCTAACCAGTTCTCGGTGTGACCCGGTCAGTCTCACCTGACTAGTGGTAGTGAGAACCGATGCTCTCATTACCGAAAGACTCTTAGCATCTGGCGACTCTGTTTACCCGAGAATATTTAAGTCGTAAAGACCAGTACCAAAGTCTGTGCCTTCATGCAAACAAGATGGAGAGTTAGGAATAGAGGAGAGGAAACCGAGTTCTTTGAGCTAGATATTGACGCCTTTGGGGAGCGATCAAGGTTGGTCACCCCCGAGTCACTATTACGTGGAACATCCTCGCAAGAGGCTGCTGTTGACGAACAAGGCCTAACTTCTGATAGCACAACATCTAGTTTTCCTCCCAATCCTCCCAACTCACCGAAGCATCCTAGTGCCTCCATTCCTATTAGTCATCCTATTAGCAATCAAGGAGGAGCTTCGAGGATTCCTGTTTCTCAAAATCTAGGAGCAAGTATGGCACAACAATAGCAACAACAACAACAACAACAAATGCAACAGCAACCACCGCCCAGGTTGTTCCCAGCATGGGATTCTTTGTCACCGCTAAATCTAGCGGGACAAGGGCAAGTGTCGCCTGCTATTGTAAAGAAGATCCCAACGTTCGATGGAACTGGGAAGACTACTCTGGAGCACATCCAGGACATAATCTCTCTGGCGGCGATCCACGACATCACAGAGGAGCGAGTTATGGTAAAGCTTCTGGTTCTTTCCCTTAGAGGAAAACTCCTCTACTGGTATAGATCTTTACCACCCGATACTATTACGGGATGGGACCAGTTAGCCGGGCAGTTGATGCGAAGCTTCAATGAGTCCTCCGATCCTACCTCTCTCCTACATCAGTTCACTTCAATCCAGAGACATCCACAAGAAGAGATCATAGACTTCAATGTTAGGTTCGCTCGAACCTGGCAGAGAGTACCAGTTGGACTTCGACCAACCGATGAAGCTGCAACATACTATTTCCTTCGGGCTTTCAACCTTGATATCAGTATCATGGTAAGATATTCTAACATCAATACTTTTCTCGAGTTGTATGAGTTAGCCAAGAGGGCAAAAATGGATTTGATAGCTATGGGCAAGCTCCCCCAAAGGATGTCGATGCCCATACTTCCTGAATTCCCTCAATCCCAGTATGCGAGCACGGCCGCTTCGCAGATCTCTGTAACCCCTACATACCCGATCTCATCTTGGAACCCGAATCCTATTGTGTCTCAAATCACCGCTCCACAAATTCATTTTCCCACATTTTCAACTCCGTAGCCCACTGTCACTTCGGCATTCCCTGCCCTGCCTCCAATATCGACGATGGCTTCATTGCCACTCGTTCCAAAAGTCGATGATATGCAAGCTAAAATTCTGCAAGAGATGCAGTCTCTGAACTCCACAGTTCAGACGTTGTCCAACGACATGACCATTGTGAAGAAGAAGCAAGCGCAACAAGAATTTCTACCGAGAAGGTCTTATCCTACGCCTGCGCTTACCAAAGACCAAGCAGTCCAGCAAGGGAAGGCTTCGACGAGAAATGCTACGATTGATGAAGCTCCGAGCACTTTCGATTATGTATATTGGTGCTCTACGTGCAATGATCCGCATGAAGAGAATACCTGCATGCTGCACCAACACTATGTACAAACGTTGGCGAGCAGTAGTCATGGCGGTCAAGTCAACGTCATCAAGAAAATGAGTCAGAACCTGGCGATTGGCGAAGAAGAGCCGGTTGCAGTGCTTACCAGAGGAGGAAAGAAGGCGATAGAAGTGGATGCTACTCAGATGGCTCCCTTGAAAGTGCACGCTCGACCCGAGAAGGGACAATCATCTTCTTCGGCCCCGAATGAAGCTCCTCCGCCTGCATCGATCAAAGAAAAAGCTCAAAAGGCCTCTGTCGAACCACCTCAAGCAGAAACCAAAGAGCAGGCTAGGGAAAAGCTCAAGTTTCCTTCACTGACTAAGCGACAAAGAGTTGAAGCTATGGAGCAATATCGCACCAGATATGAGCCGAGAAAGGAACCCGAGGTGCTCAGTTCCCTGGCGTACAACATTGTAGAGGAGTTAAAGAGGATTCCAGCCAAGATCAGCTTGTACGATGCACTGCAACTACCTGGACAAGTGGACCTGCTGCAAGAATCATTGAAGATGACTAAAGCAAAAAAGGTAGCACCGCTTACTCTTGTGCAGACCCTATCCACATCTATTATGGGGAAGAATAGACCACCTCCGTTCTACCTGTCTCTACAGATGGAAGGGTATATTGTACATAACTGTATGATCGACTCTAGGGCCACGACAACAGTCATGCCGAGAGCAGTCTACGAAGAAATAGGGATGGAATATACGCGAAGCAGCCAAGGCGTACTCCAGTTGGATGGTACCCCAGTGAAGACTATAGGAGTGATCAAAGACATTCCTATTCGACTACATAAGATGCCTTAGATCACGGTCATACAAGAGGTAGTGGTCGTCGACCTGGAGCCATACTTCAGCATGTGCTTGTCAAGGGAATTCATAGCAAAGTTGGGTGGATATCTGTCTATGGATTACTCTCATCTGGAGATTCCATTCAAAGGAAAGAAGGTGAAGATCTACAATGAAAAGCCTTCTTCCTTCCTTGTGCAGAAGATGTCCGAAGAAGAGAGCAACGATCCAGTGAATGCAATAGTGGAGGAAGTAGAGCAGGTGGACCTGGTCGAGGAGTCTCTTGCACAACTAAGTTATGAAGATGAGTTCTCATTGGCAGAATTTAATGCCATGGTAGAGACCGAGATAGGATGTTATGCGATCACCAAGCCTGAGAAACACACCCAACCAGAGAATAGAACAAGTGCCCAAGAAGGACTATGGAAGTTGTTCTTCGATGGTGCCCGATGTAAAAATGGTGTTGGGGTAGGGATTCTTCTAGTTTCACCATCCGAAGAGCAAAAGGAGTATTGCTACCGGTTGATATGGAGCTGCACCAACAATGCAGCAGAATATGAAGCATTATGCCTAGGACTCAAAAAGGCTGACAAGTTAGGCATAAAGCACCTCCAAATCTTTGGAGATTCTGAACTGGTATGCAACCAGGTCACAAACAGGTGCACTTCAAAGAAGCATTATCTAAAGTCATACCGCAATAGGGTATGGGACCTGTGTGACCAGTTCGAGTCTCTCAATCTACAGTTTATTCCATGAGAAAAGAATCGACATGCTGATGTTCTAGCATCCATCGCAGCCAAGTACTCTCCTATAGAAGACATGGTGCACAAGCCCAAAGCTATGAGGATGATCTATAGACCCTCTATCCCGGACAGAGACCTACATTGGCAAGTCTTTGACAATGATGAGCAGATTGTAAATTTCATGATTCAAGAAGCCGCCACAATCGAAGACAGAAGCCCTGACGAAGAAGAATATGAAGGGCTGGTTCAATTGAAGAATAACCACGTTCCCAAGGGACTGATCACTCTTGAAAGCCTCTTTGATCAGAATGATCGAGCACTCTCTCACATGATTAAAGTCAATGAAAAGCAGTATCAAGATTTAGAGCTTGAACCTGGAAAAGCAATAAAAGTTGGAACCGATTGCACTTCGAAAGAGATAGAACAGATCCAGACTCTGTGCAGGAAGTATCCCGACATAATTGCTTGGTCTTATCAAGACCTCAGGGGATACGATCGACAGCTGATCCAACATACAATTGAATTACAGGAGGGGGTCAAACCCTTTCGACAAAAGCAAAGGCCGGTTAACCCGAAGATCGAGGTCCTGATGAAGGCCAAACTCCTAAAAATGCTCGAGGCGAAGATAATTTATCCCATCAAGCATTCTTCTTGGGTAGCGAACCTAGTCCCCATCAAAAAAAAGAACGAAGATATACGGTTATGCGTGGACTTTCGCAACCTGAACCAGGCTTCTCTCAAAGACCACTATCCTCTTCCGCAAATCGATCAGATCTTGCACTCGGTGGCTGGGGCTCAACGCTTCTCCCTGCTCGATGGTTTCTCAGGATACAATCAGATCTGGGTCAGGAACGAAGACCAGCATAAAACAACGTTCACCACCAAGTGGGGGACATTTGCTTACCAACGAATGCCATTTGGCCTTTCGAATGCTGGTGCCACTTTCCAGAGGGCGATGGATCTAGCTTTTGGTGAGCTTCTGAATAAGGTAATCGTCATCTATCTAGATGACATGACCATTTTCTCCCGAAGAAGGGAGGATCACCCTGTACACCTACAACAAATTTTTGAAAAATGTCGAGAGTTTGGCATCTCAATCAATCCGAAGAAGTCCATATTCGCAGTCAGCGAAGGAAAGTTGTTGGGACATGCGATATCAAAAAAGGGCCTCGTTGTAGATCCCGATAGATCCGAGGCTCTAACGAAGCTCCCACTCCCAGCAGACAAGAAAGGACTTCAATATTTCTTCGGCCAGATCAACTTCGTGAGGAAGTTTGTCCCCGATTTCGCCCAAGTCATCAAGCCGATGTCCAAACTTTTGAAGAAGGGCACCAAATTCATCTGGACAGAAGAAAGAAAGGAGGCATTCGAAGAGATTAAGGCCCGAATCGCTCAGGCACCGGTCTTGATCAACCCTGACTACAATCAGAGATTTTATCTCGTATGCCATAGGGGAACCCGAGAGCTATGTTGCGGTCCTGACACAAAAGGGAGAAGACGGTGAAGAGCGTCCCATCGCGTTTCTGAGCCAGGTGATCAATCCCCATGAAGAGAAATACAATTTCATAGAACGTCAAGTGCATGCAGTAATGAAGTCTCTCAGGAAGTTCAAGCAGTTCATCTCCCAAAGTCGGGTTACGGTCTTTGTCATTCACCCCGACGTGCACAATTTCATCATCCAAGGAGAATTGGGAAGCAAGAGAGCCGGTTGGGTGAACAAGATACAGGAATTTGACATTGAGATTAAGCCCACAAAACTGGTTCGCGGTCGCGCATTGTGTCAAGAATTGGCGAAGAGCGTAGCGGCCGAAGCGACAGAATCTCAATGGGATGACTCGCCAGCCGAAGGATGCTTCGTAAACTAGGAAGAGGATGAGAATGACTGGGTCAGTGAGATAATCAAGTACTTCAACACCGGTAGATGTCCTTCACATCTGAATGCTTCACAGCGAAGGCATTTTAGGATGCGGTCCTCCCGATATACTTTGCGCCCCGAAGGCCTATTTTTAGAAACATTGATGGTGTCCTTCTCAAGTGCATAAAAGATGATGATAAAAGAAGGGTCCTGGGAGAATTCCATTCAGGATTATCTGGAGGTCACTTCATGGGAAGAACAATGACACTAAAGATAATCAAGGCGGGTTATTATTGGCCCACACTCTTCGTCGATGCCTTCGCCGTTTGTCGCAGATGTGAGCAGTGTCAAAAGTTCACCGACCGAAGCAGAAATGCTTCGATGCCTCTCCGACCGATACAAGTTGAATCACCCTTTCAACAATGGGGGTTGGATTTCATAGGGGTCATATCATCGAACTCCTCCATGGGACATAAGTTCATCCTGACTGCAACTGACTACTTCACCAGGTGGGCCGAAGCGATCCCTACGAAGCATGCAGACCAAGAGACTGTAATCGCCTTCCTAGAGGGTTTGATCACCAGGTTCGGCATCCTCGAAGCAATTATTATGGATAATGGTCCTAGTTTTTTAGGCGCCAAAATCAATGATTTCTTCTACAAACATGGGATATATCATAAAGTCTCCTCCAACTACTATCCACAGGGCAATGGATTGGTAGAATCCACCAACAAGACCTTGTTGAGGGTGCTGAGAAAGCTTATAGAGACAAACAAAAGGACTTGGCATCTTCTGCTAGATCGGGCCTTGTGGGCCGATCGAATTTTAGTCAAGAAGTCAATCAAGACTTCACCCTATGCCCTGGTCTACGGTAAGGAGGCCATCTTACCTACCCATATAGAGATCCCTGCATTGTAGCTATTAGAAGAAGATGGAGTTAGTCCAATGGAAAACAGATTAGCTCAGCTATTGCAGCTAGAGGAAGATCGCGAGGAAGCCTACCAGAACTTCGCTAAGCATGCTCAGGTCACCCAAGATTGGTTCAAGAAAAAATCATCCAATCGCACATTCAAGGTGGGAGATCTGGTATGGAAGTGGGACTCCTGGAAAGCCAAGCCTAGGAATCATGACAAGTTGGATGCCTTCTGGGATGGGCCATTCGAAATTGTGAAGGTGAACTCGGCCAACTCTTTCATCCTCAAAGATGCAGATGGCCAGGTCTTGCCGATCTCTGTCAATGGTCTTCATCTGAAGACTTTTCATCGCTGAGGTAAAACTCTTGCAAAAAAAAAAAAAATATGTGTATGTACTCTTGTATATATTTTTCATTTGTGTATATACATCTTGTTTCGAGATTGCAAAAGCTAAGTGGTACAAAATCTCCTTCGGGGACTTTCAATGCGAAGTAGTGGTTGCAAGGAGGTTCGCAGCGAAGCACTTTACCCTCAAAAGGGGCCGAACCAAAATTTAAACAAAGGCACGAAAAGAGCTTCGCACCCGAAGCATTTCAAGAGGCTACTTCGGGCAGAGGTTTTGCGAAGTAGATTTTAAAAGAGCCCTCGCGAAGCAGTTTCCAAAGCAAAGTTTGGCGAAGCTGTTTCCAAAGAAAACAAGCTTCGGTAGGCGATATTCACAAAGCAAAGTGGCAGCGCGGCAAAGGAGAAGTACTTCGGGCCCGAAGTGTCGAAAAGCAGCCCGCACCAAAGGTTCACCGTGAAGCATTTTCATTGCTGATTTCGACTTCGTCGAACCAATAACGCGCGAGACGGGAGAATTTAAAATGTGCCTCGAAGAACGTGCAAACAACAACCATGAAAAGAGTTCAAAGCGGGTGAATTTAAGGCAAAAAGTGGCGGAGCACATCCCGAGGCGATTCGGTTAGGAGAAAAGCTCGTGCCCAGGTACGAGGTGGCAGCAGGTTGCTTCTCCAATACAAGGCATAATCATCAAAGCATGTGGCCCCGCGTACCACGTCGCTGCAGAGCCAATCAAAGGACACGGCGACCTCCTCCGTCCGAGGTGTAAATTTAATTTTAGTAGGTGCCATAAATTCAGGTGGTTGCCTTTTAAGGCTATAAAACGTGAAGCTCTAGCAAGGAGGAGGTTATTTATCCATCAGTTCATGCTAGACTAAGAGCCTTCGGTTACTCTGCAATTCTCCTGCCCTTTGCATCTAAGCCCTTCACATCAAAGCCCTCTGTATCAAGGACTCTGCCGCCATCATTTTCAACATGGGGAAGAAAAACTCCAAAGAGAAGGGGAAAGAGCCCGAAGTTGCAGGCCCTGAAAAAACAAAGAAGGGCAAAGAAGAGAAAAAGCATACTCCAAAGAAGATAAATCTCACCCCTCGCCCCGAAAAGCAGTCGATAGAAGAAGGAGATGACTCTGAGGAGGAGCAGCTTGTAGAACCACCAATCGATGGGTGGGAGAAAATTAGAGACACGGAGCTCTCTAAGGGTGTGTCCGACCTCCGACGCACTATTGAGTTTATGGTGAGCAGACTCACCCCAGAGAATAAGAGGGTTGCTGCCTATTATTCTCAAATTTACTGGTATTTGACCCCGCCTGCTCACCACTGTCCAGAGTTAATCTGTGCTATCACGCAGAACTACCAGCCTGCATCCAGGCAAGTGTTGGACGCTTCAGGTCATAAATTGTTTTCCATTCTAAAGGAAGATGTACAAGCAGCCTTCGCGCCACTGCAGGGTCCGCCCAAGGGCTATTCCGTTCGCAACGTCATTCTGAGCGAACAGATGGAGAGGTTCACATCCAACAGCCACATATTGAAATTCCTGCGTGAGAACCTCAAAAGCGGGCTCCCTTCAAACAAGCTGCCCCAGATGCCTTTACCCTTGGCGGCCTTCAAGAACACCGATATTTTCTCCATCATTGCATGGGTGGCGGGCCTATCGACAGATGCTTCGGTGCAGCCCTGGCAGGTGTCTTTGGCCGAATGTATTTCAAGAGGGGAATTCTATGCCCCTGATGCTTCAAGACCAAGTACAAACCCAGTTTTCTTTGATTGGGCAGAATGGGTGGCCCGAACCTTGCATACACGGCTCACCAGTATGAAGAATTCGACGACAGGCCAGTACTTCGCACCCTGTTCTTTCCTTGTCTGGTTGTTTTTCTACCAAGTACATAAGCGATTCCCCCATATCACCATTTCTCCAAGCGGCGAGGATGGAAATCCTCTGTCGATGTACCAGTGGACTCCCCTCCTATTGAGGACGGAGTCCTATTATTCTTTTAATCAACAATTTTTGGGACCCGCTATGCATTTGTTGAAGGGTTCTTGCCCTCGGGTGCCCCTCAGTTTGAGAGATAGAGTGGTGCAGGAGAAGAAGGGAGATGTTTTCCAATTGACACAGGGACTGGTGATTCGCCTTTTTGGCTTCACAGGGAAACCCTTCCTGCTACCAGTCTACCCCTCCGAGTACCAGTTCGCACTGGAGGTCGCTCGACAGAGCGACGCAACCAACGCCATCTACGACCATGGTCAAAAATGGGCACATACCTGTGACTTCCCCTTCAGGATGGGAGTAATCGAAGTCTTTGCCTTAAAATAGAACGTTTTCCTGGAGGAAAAGCTTGCCAATTTTGGCCTGCTCCAGATTCCTCAGCAATGGCTCTATGATCCCTTGGGAGTAATGAGGGATCACTTAAAATTCAAGAATTTCCACATCTGCCCCCACCCTAAAATTGTGGAACAAAGGAATAATCCCAATGGGAAGGATCTGGAGTGGCATTTGGAGAGAATGAGGACATTGCCTCCCTGGCATGAGTTCTACCCCATGGAGGTCGAGTTTGACCCTGACCAGTACCCCCTCCCAACTCCAAGCTCCACATTTTGGAGAAAGGCAAAGGATGATTTAAAGGAAGAATTGAAGAATTGGGGTGAAGAAAAGCTTCGGGAGTGGTGGATAATGAGAGTCCATCGCCAAAAGATGAATTCTTATGGACTCTTGGCAGCAGATAAAGACTTCGCAATTCTTTATGAAGCCAATGTTGAAACTTGGAAGTCCATATCCTTCGCTGACTTTGTTCCTCCAGCTACCCCAGGATCGGGCGAAAGCCCAAGAGGAGCTGACGATGCTTCGAAGCAAGGAGAAGAGGAGGAAACCGAAGCTACACCAACAGCACTACCACAAGGACCATCGAAAAGCCATGACACAAGCACCGAAGAGGCAGAGCAACCATTGGAAAGGAGGAAAAGAAAGAGGCAAGAACAAATTCAAGTGCCTCCGAGCCACCCAAAGTGACCCCGCACAAAGCTCGCAAGTGCTCCTATCGGACCACCTATATCAAGCCCGACCGAAGCAAATGTTGAAGATGCGGGGCCACCAAGTGCCGAGACGGTCCCAGATATAGACGTCATTGATGTGGAGGAACTCCTCCAACAGGAGGGAGACCCCGAGGTAGAAGTTGTGGAGGTTGGGAGTGCCGAAGCCCAAAAGGAGCAAGAGCCTATCATGCAAGAAGTCACTACGGCCGCTCTGCCTGAAGGGCACGCAGGTAAGCATTCTCCACCCTTTGCCTTAGTCTCTCACGTGTCTACCATGGTCTCGACCAAGTCTCCCCATCAGTCTCTCCCTTCCCTCACAAAGTCAGTCGCCTCCTCACGCATTGCCTCTTGTCACCGATCCCATTAGCCCCACTCCACTCGAGTCACCAGGCCGGGACAAGTCCGTTGCCACCACTTCGTCGAACCCTGTTCCTCATTCACCTACCTCACATGGCATTGTTGCACTCGCTGGGACTCCTAGTACACCTATCGTCGAACCTGCTGGTGAGGCATCCCCCATTCATTCTTTGTATTTGTTTACCCCTTCGGCTGGAGATCCAACCTTATTTGAGTCGGAACTCTCCATGATAAAGGAACGCCCTCTTGCCGAGAAGCTACTCCTAGCTCGGCAAAATACAAAAAAAATGTTGAAGGAGGCGAGGAAGAAGAGAGGGCGCTCTCTGGCTCAGGTTGAAAAATGCGTTGTCTTCGATTTGAAGGCTGGAAAGCTGCATAAGGTGAAGAAGGTCCCTAAGGTCCAGAAGCCTCTGGATGAAATGACTCCAACAGATTACGACTATCAGGAGAAGACAAAAGACCTGGAGCACCTGAACATAGACAATGAGTCTACGTCTATGCATGTCGGGATTGAAACTTTTTGAGCGCACGCAAACATCGCTAATCAGCGTAGGTTCGAAGCAGAGAGCGCCAACATCAAGTTGGAAGAGGAGCTAGCTAGAATCCGCTCCAAGCTGGAAGATTCAGAGGAGCAGTGTAAGCTTATGAAAAAGGAAACACACGCCCTCAAACAACAAATACTACAACTGTAGAGTTCAGCTGAGCACCAAGCACAGAGGCAGGCCAAAAATGAGTTGAAGGCCAAGGACCTTGAAAGCAAAATCTTGCAGACACAGCAGCAGTTGTTCGAAAAGGCAAACCTAGAGCTGTTTGATAGAGGTAGAATCAAGGAGATTCGCTCGCACTTGCTCAAAAATTTTAGGTCTCGGGCCTCCAGTGCCCTATCAATTTTGATCTACACCATCGAAGCACAACACGCCACTATCGAAGGAAGGCCAATCATCGATGAAATTACTCAGAAAGCTAGAGGTCGACTCAAATTAGCTTTCGATGTCCAAAGCGGTAAATATCAGGACTTGCAGGTCCCTACGATGAGTCGGATAGCTAGAGATTGGTCTACAGCTAAGGCCACAGTTCATGCCTTCTTCTCCAAGGTGAGGAAAGCGTAGAAGGCGAAGGTCCTCCTGGATGTGTTCGAGGATGAGCAGCGTGCATCGATGGGCTATTTCCAAGACCTCTCTTCCTTGGGTTTCTCGAGCTTCACGGATGATGATGGGAACCTTCTGACCAAGGAAGAGATTAAGCCGACATGGCTCCATTTTGAAGGTGACGTCTCAGAAATAGATGAATGGGCAGAGCCTATAACAGAAAAATAGGTCATAGATTTCATTCTGAGATACTGCAAGATCACGGCCTGCCTGAACGATCTGTATACCAGGGCCCAACATGCTGATATCGGGCAGATCGATCGGTTCCATGTTTTAGTCAAGGCACTACAGGATCAAGAACCTTTTTTGAAGGGTGCCTAGGCTCATGTCCGTTGAACCATGAGAAAAATCCATGATCGCCTTGCCCCATCGCCACAACATGAAGCCACGCCAGAGGAAGCCGCAGCAGAAGAAGAAGAAGAAGGCGAAGAAGAAGAGGAGGGAGAACAAGCTGTGGAAGCGCCCCCAGAGGTGGAAAAAGGAGAAGGGTCTGGAGGTGACTCTGGCCCAATGGATCAAAGCTGAGGGTTCTCTCACCGAGACGAGCTCGTTGCCCCGCGAGCCACCAAGAATGTTGACAATTTTGTCACATTGCACAAGGGGTAGAAAAAAGAAATCAAAATTTTGTACAGTCTCTCTTTTGTAAAGTATTTCTTTAAATTCATGAATTTATTCCCTTGCTTTTAGAAACAACATTTTCAAGTGTTGCAGCAATTTTGGCTTTCCCTGCCACCCCCCTTGTACATAAAAAAGGAAGAAGAAAGAGCTTCGCTGCCGAATAAGCTAAGGAAGATAGCTTCGCAAAGGAAATCACTAAGGATGGGATCTACTTCGGCCCCGAAGCACTTCAAGAAGCTACTTCGGGAGAAAATCTTGCGAAGTGGCGTTGCCAAAGAAGAATTCAAAAAAAGAGCTTCACACCCGAAGCATTTCCAAAAGCTACTTCGGGCAAAAGTTTTGCAAAGCGGCAGCTTCGTCGAAGGAAAATCGCGGTCCGAATTGGCTAAGGCAAGAAAACTACTTCGGCCCCGAAGTCCCTCAAACGGTTACTTCGGGCGAAAGTTTTGCGAAGCGATGTTGCCGAAGCAAAATGCAAAGGTAGAGGGATGAAAACTACTTCGGGTCCGAAGCACTTCAAAATGATACTTCGGGCAAGAAACTTGCGAAGCGGAAATTGAAAAGGGCAAACATTGAAAATACTTCGCCAAAAGGCCGCCGAAGCACTCACTTCGGGCCTTCCCACCAGCGAACCATTTCTACTTCACCAAAAGTCATTGCGAAGCATCTGCTTCGGCAAACCTTCGTGCGAAGTACTTTCACCCGAAGTAGAAGCAGTCGAAACATTTAGAAGGCAAGAATGAGCTTCGACCAAAATACCCCCAAACCGTAGTTTTGAAGAAGGATCACCGCGAAGCATTTTTAAGCTCATCAGCGAAGTATCTACTTCGGGCGAAGGCCTCACCGAAGCAGTTTTGGCACAACGAAGTAGCGAGAAGTGAAGACCCCATCTTAAGGAAGAAATCTACTTCGGCTCTCACCACCCCCGAAGCTGTTTTGCGAAGCTCCATCATGCGAAGTGCAAATCAAGGAGAATCTGCTTCGGCTCGAGTCCATTGCGAAGCGAAGTGCGAATGAAAATTCAGCGAAGCGCTTCAAAAGGCATGCGCTCCAAGCCGGGTATTTTCTCGAGGTGATCAAGTGCCTCATAAATACATTTTTTCGTGCCCGACAAGCCCGCTGTTCATTTTTAGCAATTGGAAATGAAGTATCAGTCCATGATGGAGAGCCCGACGAGCATGGCGGCCACTCGAGCACCGCACCCAGAGACCAAGGACATCCAGGTGGCTCATTAATGCTTCTTTCCCTGGTTGACCCGGTCACAGTTGCTAGTTTTGGTAACAGATTTGAGAGCTCGATCACGAGAGCCATGCAAGAGCCGACTTCTCAACTTTCGAGGATGTACTCCTCCATTCTGTGTAATTATGGCTCAGAGGGTCGGGTCCTCTATAAAAACCCAGGCATTGTAATGAAAAAGGGGGGAACTTTTTGCTAGAAAGCTGTTGTAACTTGATGTCCTGCGATTAATACTAAAGAGCTTTGGGCTCAATTTCTCTCTTTTATGCTGCCTTCTGTGTTTATTTCTTTTGTCTTTCTTCATTTGCATACTGTGACTCTGAATCCTGAATTCGGTGTGCGATTGGGGACTGTACCCTAAAATTTGCCCGAAGGATACATAGGAGAGGAAAAATGCTATATTGGTTTTCTTTTATGCTGCCTGGTGGGTTGTGGTTTCTATTATATTCGCTTGTCCTAATCGTCGTTACTCTGAACCCTGAATTTCGATGAAAGGGAGAAGGAGAATCCTGGAGCTCTCCCAGAGGATACATAGGAAGGTTAATGTGGCATTTCTTTCATTTATTCTTGGTGTTCTTTGCTGCTATTCAAGTTGTTAGTTAGTGATCGTGCTTCTTGTTCTCTCCCACTTTAAATTATCGATCTCTCTTCCCTTACCCCTTTTTATTTCTTTCTCTAACCCTAACTCTTTTTATCTCTTTCCTGCACCCTTACTCTGTTTATCTCTTTCCTGCATCCCTTATCTCAAAACACCAAAGTAGTTTAGCATAGGAGCCGACCTTTCTCCGAATATTGGCACGAGGGGCATCTCTTCCCTTCGGCCTTTCAATGTTGGTCCAGGTCTAGGGCGCATACATTTACCCAAATCCTTTCCTAGGCAGATTTGATGACCAACAGGAATATTTTTGGAAAGTTTTGAAGTAATATTGTTGTGTCTAACCAATGGAATTGGAAAGAAGAAAATTGTGATTGAGACAGGTTTTCTAAAGGCACTTCTACATCCAACAAAAGGTATAGGCATATTCTTCCTAATGAGTGATTGTTGAAAATTGTGAATGGAAATTTGGAGTGAAAAGGATTGTTTGGTTAGCATTTTTGAGAGTTTTTTAAATTAATACTTAAATATTTTTTGGAATTAAGAGTTGTTGATAAAACCCTGTCTTATAAGCATTGTTTTTGAAGTGAGTTGTTGAGTGAAGAACTTGAACTAGGGTTTGGAAAGAACATGAGTATCATTGTTATGTGAGATTGGTTGATAAAACATTGTTGGAAATATTTGAGTGAGTATTCATATGCTTGGACTAGGGTTTGTGAGCAAGGATCATTTCATTGAGTGATTGGTTGAGTAGAGTTGGTTGAGCCTAGTCAAGTGAATGTGTGAAGCGATTGTTCAAGTTCTATGAAACAAATTATTTTATATTCTAAATTGATTTGAGAAAGAGGTTGAGAGTTTATTAGTGTGAAACATATTGAGTCTCTAACAATTCTCTATATGTTTCTATGATAAAAGAGTGAGTGAAATTGATTGAGTATTGAGGTGAATGTGAAGCATATTGAGTCTCTAACAATTATCTATATGTTTCTAAAAGAGTGATTGAAAGTTATTGAGTATTGAGGTGAATGTGAAGCATATTGAGTCTCTAAAAATTCTTTATATGTTTCTAAGAGAGTGATTGAAAGTGATTGAGTATTGAGGTGAATGTGAAGCATATTGAGTCTCTAACAATTCTCTATATGTTTCTAAAAGAGTGATTGAAAGTGACTAAGCATTGTGATGAATGTGGAGCATATTGAGTCTCTAACAATTCTCTTTATTATTTCAATGAGATTGGACAAGTTATAGTGAGGACTTGTTGAGCATATTTAAGGTAAGTCTTTAAGAAGACTTGTGGACAGAGTTGTGTGAGCTTTTGTGGAAGCTTACAATTCAGATTGAGAGCATATTTTAATAATTTCTAGTGAGGACTTATTGAGCAGATTTGACAAGTTCTAGAGAGGACTTGTGGATAGATTGGTGCGAGTTTTTGTGGAATATTACAAGGCAGATTTGAGATAAGTCTTTGAGAAGACTTGAATGCAGAGTTGATGGATTGATTTGTTCAAACCTTGAGTTAAGGTTTGGGACAAATCCAACAGAGTTGATTTGAGTTTGAGTCAAGCTTTGAGTTAAGGCTTGAGGACAGAGATTGAAGATATATTTGTGCTAGACCAAAGGACTATGTTTAATGCAAGATCAGAGGATAGATATTGAGGATAGACTTGTGCTAGACCAAAGGACTGTATTTAGTGCAAGATCAGAGGACAGATATTGAGGATAGATTTTTGCTAGATCGAAGGACTATGTTTAGTATTGACTAGCACTGAATAAAAACTATAGAGACACAAGATTTAATCCATCTGATTCATTTCTTCCCATCCAAAATTTTCTAATAATAAAAAAATAAAATATCATTTAACCCTATCATAGGCCTTACTCATATCAAGTTTTAAGATCATTACTTTCTCTTTTCTTGAAGTTGTTGAATGCATAACTTTATGAGCTACTATGAACTTGTCTAGAATTTGTCTCTCTTCACAAATACTCCTTGCTCTTATAAAATCCATCATTTTGAAAATAATCTTATATGCCATATTACATAGGATTATGGATTGACATGAATCAGATTATTTTGCATCCTTATTTTTTAGAATCAGGGTAAGATATGTTGCATTTGTTTTATAAGGTATGTATTTCTTTACCCTAGATTGTTCCACTGCCACCAATAAAGAATCCTTAACTATATCCCAATTATGTTGATAGAATATTTAAGAGAGATCATCCAAACCTAGGGATTTATCCTTATTAAAAGGGAATAGAGCTATATAAACTTCTTCTAGAGTAATAGGCTCCACCAATTTCCTATTGTCTTCATTTATTATAACTGAAGAAACTCCTTATAGAAGTTTATCATTAAGAACTTCAAACTCTTATGATCCTAGAATATTGTGATAATAAGACCTTACCTCTTTTTTTATTTCACTCTTATATTCAATCCGAACTCCTTCTACCAATTTAATTATATTAATTTTGGATTTTTATCTATGTACTATTGCCATCCTATAAAAAAAATTATGTTTTTATCTCCTTCTTTCAACCTAGTCTGTCTTGATTTTAATCTCCAAAATTTCTCTTCCTTATTCAAATATTATGATATTCACTAAGTAACTCCCTTTCCTTCAAGCTTGGATTATTTTGATCACCTTTTTGGAATTTTTAAAGTTTATCTTTTAGTTCTTTATTCTCAAAAATATTTCCAAAAGTATTATTGTTCCATTATTTTAATCTAGATGACATTGATTTTATTTTTTTTGGATGTGTATACAACCCACCGTTTCCTAAACAATTCCACGCTTGAATAAAAGCTGAGAAATATCTCATGCTTTGGGTTAGTTTCCTAATTTATCTAATTTTTAAATCCAACTTGTTTATGGCATTAAAATCTTCTATAATCATAAAGGCTTAAATCCCACTCTATACTTCTAATTTGCCTAAGTTATAGGTCCATAGACAATGATAAGGATGAAATAAATATCCACAAAGTAGCATGTGACTGATGAGGCTATCCAATACCTAATTTTATGAATGGTTACATGGGAGGTTCTAACAGGATTCCAAAATGTTAGATTTACCCTTGCCCTTTCTCAGAGCAGGTTCTATAACAAACTTAGAGCATCCGCTTGGAGGGACTACGACCCAGGCTGAAAAGGACTAGTTTGCCTTGTTTGATTGTGTTGGATATTTTGAGTGATAATTTATCATTGATTTCAAGAGTGAGTGGTCATTAATATCGAACTTTCAGCACCAGTAATTGACAGTTTCAGTTGGCAGCATCCATTTCGATTTCAGTTTCAAGACCCGGTTCCAGGAAGTCAGATGAGGTCCAAAGTGCAAGAAAAAGCCCAAATAAATAATATTATAATATTATTTTATAATATTATGCAAAGGAAGTTTACAATTAATTATAAATTAATTTATTAGTTAATTTACTTAACTTATAAAGTTATTTAAAATAGTTATTAATTATAAATTAATTTAAGCTAAGGTTAAATAACCCTAAGGCGGATTATCAAAATTAAAATTTGAAATTTGATTTCGAATAACAAAGCGTCGACGCGAGGAGAAATTAAAATGTGTATATAAGGGGGGAACTCCCACCCTACCAAACCTTACCATGACTTTGAATATCATTGTGAGCTTTAAGAATTGTGAGACTTATGATTTGCGCTGCATCCAAAGCGAAGAAAGAGTGTGCAAGGTTCATGAGAAATAGACGACAAGTGGAGGATTGATTTATATTGGCTATAATATGCAATGGTGGATTGGGCTCGTTAATAGGGGTTGGATGAATCTCATGTTTGCAAAAATTTATCATAAGATCATTGTATGCTCGAATGGAACTCAATTGTTGTGAGGAATACAACACATGATTAACATTGATTGGATTCTTCAGTGATGTAAACTAGTTAGGGCATTTCTTGCTCCTTGTTGTGATATTGATCATGCCGATAAAACCCTCATTAGGTGGGGCTATATGCACCTCGTTCACATGCTCTATTTGATCTTCCTTGACCTCATGTTTAGGTAAGGGATATTTAAATATATTGATTTGTTGATTATCGATAGCAGAGGGTTGTCGATTTGCAATAGATCTTTATTTAGCATATTTTATACCAAGTTTTTAAATGAAATGTAGTCTTAGATGTCATGGTCATTCTATCGATGATATATGCAATATAGGTCTTATTTATACCCTTTAGGTTTTGGGTTATTAGGATCAAGGGTACGAATCTCAGGCAAGATAATAGCCTTAGCCTTGCATAGTCGATTGAAAAATGACACTAAAGATTTAGGAAATTACGTGTAAGTGTGAGGTGTATAGTATTGTTGTTTTTGTATCTGTGTCTGATGTAACTAATTATTTTTTTGTACTATAGGGGGTTGAGCTTGATAGTTACGCTACTGAAGCACTTTTTTTTTCTTTTGGAACATTTATAACAACTTGATTGACCGATGAAGATTTCGTTTGATGATTGTTATTATGAGATTTTTTATTCCACTCTTTCTTTTAGAGTTTTAGCTCTCCCTCTTGGACCTTAATGTTCTTGATCACTTTTTCTTGATCCAAAGCTTCCTCAAATATTTTATATTATTGTAGTTGTAATAGCAATGATATATTCTTAGAGCAACTCTTAATAAACATTCATCTTAATTCAGAAATAGGAATAGTAAATGACAATTTTGACATGATTTTGCATCATCTATTTTTGTAATCCATGACTGGCTCATCATCATATTTGCGTAGATTCGAAAAGTCAGATAGATTCACCTTATTCTTGATGCAAAAATATAATCATTCAAGAAAAGTGTTGGCTACTTATTTGAAGCTAGATATGTTATACCTAGTGTTGTGGCTGCTCCACAAAGTACCCCAAAATTGGGGACCCACCTTTTTTGCATGTTTTCCAAGAAGACCGAAGTGGCCCATATTCTAAAGATCAAAGAAAAAGCAAAATACCACAAGGAGAAAAAGTGTTGTGATATCGCGACATGTTGCATTTTTGCGGTCCAAAGCAAAGGGAGAGAGCAAAGAGAAAAAGTGTCACGATATCACGACATGTTGCATCGTCGCGGCCAAAGGAGAAAAAGTGTCACGATATCACGACATGTTGCATCGTCACGGCCAAAGGAGAAAAAGTGTCGCGATATCACGACATGTTGCATCGTCTTGGCCAAAGGAGGAAAAAGTGTCGTGATATCGTGACATGTTGCATCGTCACGACCAAAAGAGAAAAATGACATGTTGCATCATCGCGGCCAAAGGAGAAAAAGTGTCGCGATATCGCGACATGTTGCATCATCATGGCCAAAAGAGAAAAAGTGTCGCGATATCGCGACATGTTGCATCGTCGCGGCCAAAAAAGAAAAAGTGTCACGATATCACGACATGTTGCATTGTCGCGGCCAAAAGAGAAAAAGTGTCGCGATATCGCGACATGTTGCATTTTCGCAACCAAAAGGGGCAGGCAAGCAGAAAAACAAGAAGTGTCATGATATCGCGACATATCTGATTTTTGCCAAGGTAACAGACCTGTATAGTGACGTGGACATAAGGACAAAATCCAATGAATAAGACAAGCATTACATAAAGAATATTTAATGATTTGAAATCATTTAAGATGGTCATTACACATGAAGGAAACAAACGCAAGCCCATGTGGGAAATTGCTACAAGCAGAGTTGCAGATTTGAAGGCGAGAGGGCCATTCTGAACCTGTTTGAGTCATTTTTCTTCCATGGACTGGTTTGGGAAAACCAAAAATTTTGCTATTGTAAAATGACATATTTTTAATGCAGAAGTTTTCAAAAATTTGTATCTTGTGGGCAAGAAATAAGGAGATTATATTTGCATGCTATGGATTTAATGTCTATTTATTTTCTCTTTTTTAGATTTCGAGTTTGTAGATGGAGTTAATGCAAGTTTGCTTGGTTGCTTCATGTGAATGCTTGAACCTGAAATTTATTTTAAACCCTAGAAACCAGCACTTAGTCTATGGGTATTGTGCTTGTTTTACAAGTCCAATAGGTTAGGTTGCATGCATGGAGACCTCACATCTTCGGTTTTGTCGAAATAGGATAGCATCATACTGAATGCATTTTATTTTCAATTTTCTGCATTTTATTTTTCTAGAAATTTTAACTTATTTTAAAGTTTCAGGAATTAAAATAAACATTTAAAAAATTTCAAAACCCAAAAAACAATGAACAATCACTAAAGTTTCATGGTGAAATAAACCAACATTGCCCCTTGTTTACAGTTACTTGCAATCACTAATGTGTTCCAAGCATTTAAATTGAATATCTTTATTTGAGATTACTAATACACATATGCAAATGCTAATACAACGGAGACCTTGGAGAAGTTGTTTATTTAACTTCTTTGCAAGAGGGGATTTGGAACCAAAATCCTAAAGGAGAGTGTACTTTCACAACTGGATGAAAATACCACTCAACAGATTGACGCTAGAAGGAGGGCCTGAATTGTTTTATGTCAGTGTGATTTAAATGCTATAGGGATTTAAATTTTGAATATTTCATGCCCTATTGATTATTATCTTTAGCCCTATTTTAACAATACAACCTTGTAGTGTTAAAAGGAGGACATGAATTGCTATGCATTGTTCTAATGCTTTTGATTGTTCATACAGGAATAATGTGTTTTGATTTGATTTAAAAAAAAAAAATTGGTCTTGACTAATGAGGTTGTCTCCATGCAATTACTTTCATTTGATTTTAATGGATACATCTCGTGGTTGATGCTGACATGATTATTAATATATTACATGTTTGATATTTGCTATTCAATTTCATGCTTATTTGTAAGGAATTATTTTTTGTCTAAAATGTATTTGTTGTCGGTATTATGCTCTTCACTTGCGTGTAATGCGATCTTGTGAATCAAAAAGCCTACAACACTAGGAGTATGCTCTTCACTTGCGCATATGTGATCTGGTGAATCAGAAACTTACATTTTTAGAATACTACTTTGTCATGGTTCCTTCTTTCATTCATGACTAACAAATTTATTTTGAAGTTATTCTTTGAATTTCATTAATTGCAAGATTTTATGTGTATCGTAGGTTTTCTTTGAGGAATTGAGAGTTTTGTCAGGTTTTGTAGGGTAGTTTCATTTACAAGCTGGACCCATCGCATCGCATTGCAACTAGGTCCAAAATAATCAAGGAAACCATATTCCAAAGCCTCTCACTCACTCATAAGAATCCGAGGAATAAAACTGAGAAAATTGTGGTCCCACTAGATATTCTTGTTACAGAAGATCCTTCCGTTTTAGGCGCATCTAGCGGACTTGCATCGGTGGTGTCATTTTCCACTAGTGTACCAATTATCAGTACCATTTCCACGATTCTTGTAGGGTTATCCTCATCAATTTTGAATCAAATGGCCCAACCTCCACCACCTCCTTGGTACGGATCCCATAACATTCCTTTGAATATTGCAGGGGATATTCACGAGATCCCTAAGAATATAGAGATATTTTTGCCCGAATACAAACCGGATGGCCCAAGGACCATAGAAGAACATATTCAGGCCTATAGGGATGTCTTGATAAGACTGCAAGTTCAACATGAAGATGTGGCTTGTAGACTCTTCCCCATGAGCCTAGACCAAGTGGCTTACGAATGGTATATTTGCTTACCTACTATTTCCATTATGTCATGGACGCAAATGGAGGATGCTTTTGTCAACCAATTCAGGTCACCATTAGATCCCACAATCATCTATAATCAGTTCATTACATGCAAAAGAGGCCAGGGTGAGCCAATCTGAACTTTTAATCAGAGATTTTAGAAGTGCTATAATAGAGCAATTCAGCATTTTGCCATTGATCCCGCAGTAGCTTTGCAAATATATTTTGGGGCATTCGATCCTATGATGGCAATGTTTGCAAGGAAAAATACTCAAGTTACCATGCTTGCTCTAGCCTACAATGAAGCTATGACCATTGAACAACAAATGACACCACAGGGTTATGGGTTTCCCCAGATGCCTATGGTAGGACAATATGGTCCATATGGTCAAGCTCCTATGATGAATCAGATCATGGCACAACAAATATCAGGCATAAATACTTTGCATTATCAAAATCCATATTCATCAATGCCCTCTTACGCACCCAATCAAATTCTGATTCAAAGTGTGAATCCCTACGCAAATCAAGTGGCTCAAAATCCAACTCAAATGTTAAGTCAAGATCTCACCAATTACGCAAACCCTACTGGAACTAGTAATAACATAGCTCAACCAAAAGAGGTTTATTTAGATGTTGAAGAACTCAAAAAGATAGTTCACAAATTGAGTAATGATTTGGTTCAAAAATAGAAGTATGAATCCCATGCCCCTCACCCAAATCAAAATTTCAACAATAGAGGGAGACAGTGGAATACAAAGCCAAACAATGGGGGTGTGCCTTCCCCTATTGCTAATCAGATAGATACTTCACAGGACCAAGTCACTCTAGTTCCATTCTTAATATTTCTAATTTTGCGTGGGAAAAGGGGTGTAGATTGCATAATACAAAGGAGCATAATGAAAGGAATTGTCTCGAAATTGCTAGGTATACCCATTGTCTCCAAGCTCAAGTGGATGATTTGGAACTTGTGCCAAATAAGGGTCCATCCCAACATCAGCAAGGAGAGGACAACATTTTGCTGGTGGAAAATCTATATCGTCAAGAGAGTGATAATGAGGAAGGTGAAGATGAATTGGATGAGAAACAGGTTGATAAATCAGAAGATGAAGAAGAAGTACTTGAACGTCACAACTTGAACTTGGAAGATGATTATGATGATTCGTGGAAGAAATGGGAAGAATATTATCAATCTGAATCTTCTAACAAACTTCTTGTGTCAATTAATATGCAGGATAACTCAATTGCTTCCTCACATGAGGATACTATAAATCCTGTACAATTTGAGAAATTTTTGGAAGAGGAATTCGAATCTCATCAAATTTTAGAACATGATAAGGATTCTATAATCATGAATCAAGAAAGAGAGTCACTTGCTTTAGATTCCTTTGAAGGAAAATAAATTGAAAATCTTGATCCACTTACTTGTGCTACAATGATTATGCCATTTCAAAATGAGAAAATTACAAAACCTGAATCATTTGGGTTTGATATCATTGATGATCCAATTGAAAATCTCACGTTACCCAAAACAACCCAAGTGATTGATCACGAAAATGTGTTAGTTAACCCACCCCTAGATAGACAAGACTTATGGTTTGAAAGGGATGGACATATTTTCAATTGGGTACCTAAGTTTGGTGCCTTTGATAAACAAGTCATGGAGAAAGAACAAGCGCTACATGATGATGAATGTCATGAGAGAAAAGAGGAATTTTCAAATCCTCTTCAAGTAAGGTCAAATGAAAACATGCCAAAGGTAAAATCTCACCTTTTTGGTTTCACCATGCAAAATTCGAATGAAGGGTTGCCTAATGAAGGATTTGATTCAAATATTATTAATGTCATGGCTTTATTGAATGAAAATGAAAGCTTATTTCTACACCATGAATCAAAGTGCGGAATGGACATATTAAAGAATAGACATAAAGGAATTGAATATCAATCATTGTCTAATCAATTTGAAAACTTGAAACTCCACCATAAGATTATTAATGAAACTAAATCAAGTTGGTATGGTGAGAGGGGCAAGTGGAAGTTCGTTTCTTTATTTGGTTTGATCTTGTTTTTGTTGGATTCCTACAAAACTTGGTATGCGTATCACGTCATACGTCTTTTAAAGAATTCCAATCAGGTTTGGGATCCAGGAAAATGATAATCCAAACTTTTGCACCATCTTGCATTATATTGTACATTTGTATATACTTTTGGTTTTCATGTTTTGGTTTTGGATTGGATCTCACTTTGGTTTTAAGTTTTGTGTGTTGGTCCTTTGGACACTTTTGGTTTGTTTTAAAAAAAAAAGAGCAAGATGTTAACTGAGGTCCTTATGAATGTTGACTAAGGCTAGGAGAATATGAAACATCGAAATTGTATTGCAGAAAGCTCCACGAATATCGCAAACACATTAAAGAATATCGTTTGGAACTTATGATGCATGAAGTTGTCAGTTTTATAAATTATGGCAAAGTAGGTGGTATACTCCATCCGCATTTCAAAATAAGCAATGCATTTATATCTCATGTTACATTCCGCATTGCATATACATTTCATCTCAGTTGCATCTTCATTTCATGTACAATCATTGAAAAGGTGTCGAATCTTGTTAGGGTTATTACATAACATATATTAAAAGGATCCTAAGGTTGGGAACTGATGCCCAAACTATCTTGAGCCAAGCATGTTCTATGCATATTAAAGAGGATCTTGAGCAAAATGGTCAAAACCATACTTGGAAGAAAAGGTGAGGCGAAAGGAGTATTTCGTGTCTGTCCTATTATGCAACATAATCCTTAAAATAGTGGTTTTTACCACTCCCATAGTGCTTAAAGCCTAAAATCAGAGTAGTAATGATAGGGTTAATTCCCCATCAAACTTAGGTTGAGGATCCAACTCCCCAAAGCTCTGATTTGACCTTCATGAAGTAGTAAGGATAGGGTCTAATTCTCATCTCGCTTAGGTTGAGAATATGATTCCCCAAAGCTTCTATTTTGCCCACTCAAGAACTTGAAATTCCAAAGAAAATATTTTTTTTTCATTCTATTTTTCATTTCTTTATTAATATTGGATTGGAAGGATCGTACTACATGTCCCTTGCAAGGATGGGTAGTCATCCCCAAGGTCCAAGAAATCAAAAGTAGAGCCAAATCATGGATTATGGGGTTAATCTCCACCGGGGCTATAGACGCCTGACTGGTCGGCGAGTGGAGTATGCTCATGCATGGCAACACGTCTTGTCTAAAAGCAAGACCACCGACTGCTCAAATGGATAGGCTAGCCTGACGGTTTCATCCATAACAGGTTAAATCATTTTGTTCAAGATGAGGTAATGAACTCCGGATCAGAGTAGTAAGGATAGGGTTAAATTCCCATCTTGCTTAGGTTGGGAATCCTATTCCCCAAAGCTCTGGTTTCACTTACACTTGCACATGGGTTTAAGATGGTAGGGGCACATAACCAACTTTAGGATCTAGTAAATTAATTTAGTATACATATTTTTGGTCCTAAGAGGGTTTGACAGTTTTAATATGTTTGTTCATGATACTAGAAAGCCTAAGCCTTTGCAACGCAGGTTGTTATATCTCTAACATAGTTGTCATATGTCAAATCCTACACAAATTATTCATAGCCTTGCATATGAATCATAAGTGAAACTAACAATGGAAAGTTGAACGAGTTTCAAACGATAGGGAATGAAGCACTTTGCACACACCGAGCTGATGCTTAATAATTCTAATGCTTCATGTATTTCTCGTCTAGTTTCATTCTTAGGATATTTGCTGACGCTTGTATTTGAGTCTGTGTGTTTTCAGATTAAGTTCTCATCGAAATGCTCAGGAGCATTTCCCAGCAGAGTCACCATTTGTTGTGGCTACTCCACAACATACCCAAAAATTTGGGACCCACATTTTTTGCATGTTTTCCAAGAAGACCGAAGTGGCCCATATGCTAAAGATCAAAGAAAAAGCAAAACACCACAAGGAGAAAAAGTGTCGCGATATCGCGACATGTTGCATTTTCGCGGTCCAAAGCAAAGGGAGAGAGCAAAGAGAAAAAGTGTTGTGATATCGTGACATGTTGCATCATCACAGCCAAAGGAGAAAAAGTGTCGCGATATCGCGACATGTTGGATCATCGCGGCCAAAGGAAGAAAAAGTGTCGCGATATCGCGACATGTTGCATCGTCACGGCCAAAGGAGGTAAAAGTGTCGCGATATCACTACATGTTGCATTGTCGCGGCCAAAAGAGAAAAAGTGTCGTGATATCGTGACATGTTGCATCGTCACTGCCAAAGGAGAAAAAGTGTCGCGATATCGTGACATGTTGCATCGTCGTGGCCAAAAGAGAAAAAGTGTTGCGATATTGCGACATGTTGCATCGTCGCAACCAAAAGAGAAAAAGTTTCGCGATATCGTGACATGTTGCATCGTCACAGCCAAAAGAGAAAAAGTGTTACGATATCACGACATGTTGCATCGTCGCGGCCAAAAGAGAAAAAGTGTCGCGATATCACAACATGTTGCATCATCACGGCCAAAAAAGAAAAAGTGTCACGATATCGCGACATGTTGCATTGTCGCAGCCAAAAGAGAAAAAATGTCATGATATCGCGACATGTTGCATTTTCACGGCCAAAAGGGGTAGGCAAGTAGAAAAACAAGAAGTGTCGTGATATCGTGACATGTCCAATTTTTGCCAAGGTAACAGACCTGCATAGTGACGTGGACATCAGGACAAAATCCAATGAATAAGACAAGCGTTACATAAGGAATCTTTAATTATTTGAAATCATTTAAGACGGTCGTTACACACGAAGGAAACAGACGCAAGCCCATGTGGGAAATTGCTACGAGCAGAGTTGTAGATTTGAAGGCGAGAGGGCCATTATGGACCTGTTTGAGTCGTTTTTCTTCCATGGACTGGTTTGGGAAAACCAGAAATTTTGCTATTATAAAATGACACATTTTTAATGCATAAGTTTTCAGAAATTTGCATCTTGTGGGCAAGAAAGAAGGAGATTCTCTTTGCATGCTATGGATTTAATGTTTATTTATTTTATCTTTTTCAGATTTCGAGTTTGTAGATGGAGTTAATGCAAGTTTGCTTGGTTGCTTCATGTGAATGCTTGAACCTGAAATTTATTTTAAACCCTAGGAACCAGCACTTAGTCTATGGGGATTGTGCTTGTTTTGCAAGTCCAATAGGTTAGGTTTCATGCATGGAGACCTCACATCTTCAGTTTTGTCGAAATAGGATAGCATCATACTGAATGCATTTTATTTTCAGTTTTCTGCATTTCATTTTCATTTTTCTGCATTTTATTTTCATTTTTATGCATTTTATTTTTCCAAAAATTTTAACTTATTTTAAAGTTTCAGGCATTAAAATAAACATTTAAAAAATTTCAAAACCCAAAAAACAATGAACAATCACTAAAGTTTCATGGTGAAATAAACCAACATTGCCCCTTGTTTACAGTTACTTGCAATCACTAAGGTGTTCCAAGCATTTAAATTGAATATCTTTATTTGAGATTACTAATACACATGCAAATGCTAATACAACGAAGACCTTGGAGAAGTTGTTTATTTAACTTCTTTGCAAGAGGGGATTTGAAACCCAAATCCTAAAGGAGAGTGTACTTTCACAACTGGGTGAAAATACCACTCAACACCTAGGAAGTTGATTATACCACTCTAAGGTAGAACCAAAGAGTGTTATCACAAATGTGTGCAATAGCAAAGCATCATTATTTTGGAGCTGGAAGCACAAGTTCATGAAACTTGTGATGTACTCTTGGGCATCCTCATCCCCTTAAATTTATCCAAGTTTAGCATCTCAAAATGCTTGAGGTAGACTAGACTAGGAACTGACAATTTGAGGGATTGGTTATATAACTTGCTCAATGTGGGTTTTTGGTAAACTGCACCTTGTTTCTCAAGCGATTGGATTTGCTCTGTAAGCACTTTATAGGCCTACAATAAGATAATCTCATATTCCCAAAAAGGTCTCTTGGGAGCAAGAGGTGGAATATTTTGGTTTGATCGAGTTGGTGGATTGTGATTATCTACCAAGTCCTTGCAAGATGGCTTAGGATACATTTAATCCTATTCATCTGCTTTCATCTCTTCATAAGGTTCATATTTTGGTAGGTTGAAACAAGGCACTATCTTTGCTAAGAAGTATGCATTGAAGTATGAAGAGGATGAGTGTCTTTCTGCCTAGGAGGCAACTCTTGATGATGTGTAATGCACCTCGTGGTGTGTTGTTACCTATAGGTAGTAGAAGTAGGTATTTCTTCTTGAGCTATCCTATGGGATTGTTATTCATATAAGTTTTTCTCAAGGATCCTTTCCTCATGCAGTCTGTGTTCATACAAATGCTAGTGATGCAACCTCTGTTGCTCTGCATGCTCTTGCTCATTATGCAAATCCTTCAATTGAGATTGGAGTAGTTTCTCTCTTTGAATAGTATTAGGCTGAGGCAACCGATATGTGATGTGCAACCCCATAAAGCGCACACCCCACTACCCTTACTTGCAATTGATTTATTATTGTTGAATATTTGCACAATTTGAAAGGAATAAATATGCATATAACACGTAAATAATAAAACAAATAAAGATGTTTTTTATTGATATTTCCAATCCATGGTTACATATTCATCCCTCTAAGGGATACCCATAATTTTGATACAAATATTACAAGGTTGGGGTAACATGTGGATGTATTCCCCCGCAAGGGGAAGATGCACATCCGCAAAACTCCTGGTCCCGCACACAAAACTGTATGAGGGCTTACATATGCCTCCTTATCCAGATATGGTCTTGGAAGGATCCTTGTGCTCCGGATGCTTTGATCTGATCCTATAGACTTGTACCTACATTCATGGAAACAATAAAGCATGACAAGTAGAATGGGTATCCTCCCCAGATGAGGCCTTTTGTTAGCACATATGATAATCTATATAAATAAGCATGAAATGCATTAAAATAAAGTAGATATAAGTAATGTTCATATGGAAACCAAGAATATTAATCTAAATATGATAAAATATTCAGATCTATGCTAAAGACATGTAAATGAAATAATAATAAATGTAGATCTATTACTAAGAACAAAGGAATGACCATATTAAAACCTGGCTTTGATAGCAACCTCTAACTTAAAGGTTACCTTAGGTCCTATGGGCTGTAATTAATCGCTCCTTGGCTCAAAATTATGTTCAAGGGTCGCTAGGTGTGTCTCCTACACTGATTGGAAGTTGGGAATGATGGATCTAAATGCTAATGTGTGGATGTGGCTCAGCCGAACAACGCTCCAATGCTCCTCAAAGGTAAGTATATTGGATCTCCATTTTGATAGAGCTTCACTGCACATAATTTGAACTCTCTATATCTATTTTACCTTCCTAGAAGTATTAATATATAGAATTCTAGGTTTCAAGTTTAGATATAGGGCTTGGCTTCCTAGGGAATCCAAGCTCTAGATCTGCATGCCAACTTACTGTCCCAAAGGGAAGTTTTAGTCTTGACTTGGTGTGGAATGGACAGTTAGGAGAAAATCTAGGAGTTCCTCATTGAGATCCCTTTGAAATGCATGTAAACTATCATTACTACCTGTGATTTAGGCTATCCCTCATGACAGTTCATGTTTTAGTGCTAGTCACTGTCATCAGCAACGACTAGCTATGACCACTCTCAGGTTGAGTTGCTAGGATTGGCCACTCTCAGCTTGAGCAACCAGGATTGGCCACTCTCAGCTTGAGTAGCTAGGATTAGCTGTTCTTAGCTTGAACATCCAGGATTGGTGGTTGCTCTGGTCGATAGCGACCAAGCCTAAATGGGCTAGAACTACCCCTTTTGAGTGGTTAGGACCACTGCTTGCTGTTGGAAAGGTCCAAGATTGGTCATATGGCCTACATATGTGCCCATATGAGTAGTCTCCTAAACATGAAATGTTTTAGGTTTCTACATGTATGATCTACTATGTAAGACCACTAACTTCTCACATTGATGTGAGGAGTTTTGGCTATTTTGATTCTTGCATAAGGGATAACTATCCTCTTACCTCGATTAATCGAGGCTACATTCACTCTATGTTCAACCCTAGGTGTAATGTCCTCATGTGATAATGGTGTGGGTGTGTGGTGTACTCACGTAGAACACTCATTGTAGGCATGTGTAGGATGAATAATATCTTCACCGCATGCACTCTTAGAATAAGAATGAGCAGACGAAGGGGCTCTATGGACTGCGTCTAGACCATACCTATCTAAGTGATCTAGCTTGTGAGTCTTCCAAGGTTGGTTATGACAAGTACCTTGCTCACCTATGCCAAGCAATGGCATGTATTCCACTCCAAGCACATAGGGGTCTATGGATCTATTTGTATACGAATATGTGCAACCCCTCTATTGGGCCCCTTATTGGATGAATTTTATCTAAAGACAACATGTGATGACTAAGGTCTAGAAGTATTCTCATCATGGTCATGAGGAGTTCCCACAAGAGTTCTCCTAGTAGGGGTCTCTCGATGAGAAGATATCCCATGGGTAGAGTTATCTCTACGAAGACTTCCTGAACATCGTTCAGGTAAAGGTTGGTCATGTGGGCTATATCTAAGGTATTTCAAGCCTTATTATGCATTGCTGGTGGCCTCAGTTGGTAATTTGGCGTGCTTCCATGTAGTGACCATTTTTTGATGATTATGTATGAGATTAGGAAACAAACAATGTATACAAATGATTATCTCATTTAAGAATTAATTATGTTTCCTAGAAACTATCTTGTGTGTTATAATGCGTTGAATATCTTACCTCTTTCTTGTTCGAGTTTGAAAAATGTTGATGTAATGCTCAATGTTAAAGGTTTTTCACATGTACGCTCTCACACACTAATCCGGTGATGAAGTCTAGATTGTGAAACCCACCAAAAATGGATATGAAGCCCGTATTCGATGAGGGAGCACAAGTCCTACTAGTCCTCACCCAGTTCACCGTGATCAATGATACACCTTCTAAAGAAAAGTGTATGTAATTTTTCACATCTATGACAGTTCTTGGAGTTGGTATTGGTCAAAATAAGGGTACAAAAATCCACAATAGAAGCTAAACAGGTGATTATGAAGGCCACTGTTGGTCTTGATCAGCTCATTGGATGTCACTTCCAACTCATTGATATTAAATTTGATACATGAAGTGTGTGTGGTTCCTTTTATTCCATGTAAAAGCAAAATACAAGATAAAGCATACACTAACTTTTCACTAATACACAAAATTACGTTTCAAATTCCCAAATTTGAATATATAAATGTTTTATTTTTTAGAAACTTGAAATACAACCCTAGATGAAAATAACCTTTAAGTAGGTCAACTGTAGTCAAACCCTAACAAATAATTTATTAGGGATCGTCTCTATGAAAAAATATCTATAGAAGATGCTATTAGACACAGAGTCAATTAGAAATGTGGGCCATTGTATCCTAGGGTGGGTAACAGTAGAGGCCGCTATTACCAATAGCGGTTGCCAACAGAGAATTTGAAACTTAAAATTTTCCTTTAAATTTCTCTAGGTTTTTTTTATCAAAATTGCTACTTTGTATTTTTCTAGAAAAGCATAGCAAAATCAAGTATCTATCCACTTACAGGTGTAGCCATAATTTTATGAAGATCGCAAATTGAATTGTTTGTACTCTATTTCGATTTCATCAAAGATCATAGCAGTGGCCCTACTGACCATCAGAGTTGATGGCGATGGCCAATGTGAGCCATGCCAACTCAGAACAATGGTACCTACAAGTTTAAAATAGCAAGAAAAAGCAATTTAGTGATAATTTTAGGAAATTGTGGGAATGATGTTGCAGTGATTGCCATTGTAGAATTGACAAAATATCTAAACATCTACAAAAATGTAATAATGTAATCAACTTGATAATATGAAATTCATGTAACCATCATGACAAGAAATAGAAAAATGAAATTGCCCTTCTCATTAATATTCAAGAAATGTGTTACAATGGGTTACAATATATCCCTCTTAGGGATTCACCAAATTGATACAAAATTACATCAAATCTCAAGAGTAGATGTCTTCCAAAAGATCTTCTAAAATTCCCCTAAACTAATAATGGAGGGTTTTCCTTGCGACCTCCACTTGATGATGCCAAGAAGGATGATATTGATGATGACTTAGCTCCTGATAAGACTTGTAACCTACACACATACACATCTACAAAGAATCAATAGCAAATGAAAGCCTCTCAAGATGAGGCCTATTTCATGATAATGCGAATGAAATGAAAAATACGTAAAGTAGTAAAGAAATGCATGAAATACTAAAATAAAATGCGTTAAACAAAGTTAGAAATAAAATTAAATGCTAATAAAACTGATCTAAATGATAAGAAATAGAAAAGTGCACATCACAACAAGGCCATCATTGATCAGAATGGTAGACTCTGCTAGCCATTGTTGGGTCCGACGGTGGCACTTGTGGGCCACTATCGAAAATAGCAGCCACCAAACAGAGACTCTATTCTCTGAGCTCAATGTGTGGTGATGTCCAAAATGCTCATCAAATTGATTGATGTTCTTGAGGAATGACTTAGGGTGGGAATTGGCTCAATTTCATGATGAATCGATGATGAACAGTGATGTAATTTGTCCTTCAATATCCAATGCACTCCATAGGTGTGAATGTAAAATTCATGATGAAATATCAGTAGCACTGTGAGAGATTGTGAAAGACTATTCTCTCTAATCATAATCTGATAACACTTTGTTATAGCAAATTGAACATGGTTTGGGTGAATGAAATGCTCTAATTTATATACTTTCCTCCAATTGTAATATTGGCTTCATGGAGAAGCCAAGATCAAGATTTAGTTAGGTTTAGGAAGGTGAGGTGTCGCTTCTAGAAGCTTCTGGTGAGAAACTGTTCAAGATCAATTGCCCTATAATAGATTTTACTCAACTCGAGAAGCTCGAGTTTATTACAAATGAGGCCATCTTTGACAGGCACAACCTGCTCTGAGGCCATCATCAAGTCTAGTGATCGCCATGTAGCTGCTAGGAGGGACAACAACCCAAGCTAAAAATGACTAGTTTACCCTGTTTGAGTGGTTAGAACCATCGTTAGGTCTTGGAAATATCCAAGATGATTCATATGGCCTAAAAATGTGTCCACATGAGTAGCCTTCTCAACATGACGTGTTTTAGGTATCTACAAAGTTTTATGGATACAAATAATATCAAGCTTATTATTTATACAAAGGTCCATGATACACCTCTACTTTGAGGGAATATTAGAATCCCTTATATTCCATGAGATGGTAATCATATCTCATTAGGGGATACTAACCCTACCTACAAATTACCAATATCATTTTTTTATTTGGTAAAGAGAAAATCAACCAAATTAGATTGTCTTCCTTTCTCTATGTTTGCTCTTGCTTCCCTCGCTCTTGCTTGATAATTTGAGGGTTTTCTATTTTTTCCTTGCCTGCATCAAAATTAGGTATTATTCCACAACTTTATTTTTCATTAGACTTATCCTCTCCTAGCTCTACTACAAAAGCTTTTGACTTGTCCTGCTCATTTTTTGGTATTTCCTTATTAATGGTAGAAATATTAACATCTAACACTATATTTTCTCAACCTATTTTCTTCTCTTGAATGGTACATGGTTCTTCAAGAGTCTTCAAAATTTTATGAGACACATTCCTTAGTTTTATCTAGAATGTTCATCCCTAAATTAGGATCATATTGAATAGACAGTTCCTTATTAATATCTTCAACCTGTTGTACTGTGTCCTTTAAGCTCTAATATGCTTTTTATTCATACAATAAAACCTCAAAATAATTTGTATGTCTTCCAATAACCTTCATTACTAGTCTCCACTGTTTATTTACTTTCATATGCTTAGACCTATTTTTTGGAAGTTGAAAACCATACTCATCCATATCCATTTGTAAGTTTCTATTGCAATTTTCTACATATGTTTTATTTGGACTTTTATTAAGCCATGATATTTTAATATTCTCCACCTCATGACATCATATAAAATATATATTTTTATAATCTATGGTTTGGGTCCACAACTTACCCCAATACTTAAGAACAATTGATTTTGGTAAAGGTTTACTTATATCAGTCACAACCAATATCCGAGAATAAATAGCCAAGAATCCCTATTTTGTAATTTTTGAAATCTCAATAAATTATCCTAGAGTATTTCCTAATGCCATGAAGGTATTCATTTCCCAAAATTCAATAGGTAACCCATACATTCTAACCGAAATTATTACTACGGATAAAATCTAGAGAAATAGTAATGAAAAAGATCCTAGATTTTTTAGTGTTATATAATTGTTCAACAATCTCCTCATGGCATGATAATAATTATTTAAATGGCATGGCCTCCCTAATTGAGGGATGAAAAAAAAAATTATCATCGATAAATTTGAGATGATATTTGGAGGGACCATTTATTGCAATCTATATACCTTTGATTTTTCTCACATTTTTGCCTTTGAGAAAGCTCTCCCTAATGGCTCCACAAGAATAATAAATATATAATAAGATAGGGGATCACCTTGATGGAGTCTAAAGAATGACTCTAAGTATTTAATAGAGATTTAACTAATCATATTAGAATATTTTGGAGTGTATAACAACATCTAATCCATTCATACCAACATTGACCAAAACAAAATTTTTGGGAATATCATGTAGAAAAATCTAATAAATCCTACTATATGCTTAATTCATATCTAATTTTATAAGCATACCTCGAATTTTCATGTAATGAATAAAATTTATCACCTCCTATGCAATGATTAAACTATCAATATTTTTTTACCTCGAACTAAGTCACCTTGTTCCTTTGAGATAAGACAATCTAGAATGTTTTTCAATATGTTTGTTGTAATTATTGAAAAGATCTTATCAAGCATATTACAAAGGCTTAATGGACAAAAATTATTAAAATAATTTATCTCCATTTCTTTAGAATCAATATAATAAATGTGGCAATAATATCACATATTGTAGCCTTTATATTTTGAGCCTCTTCAACCACAACCTACATATTACTCCTCAATAAATACCATAAATATTCAAAGATATTGTATACTCTATTTGCAACCATGTATTAGATAATAAAACCTATCCAATATTTTTGTTATATAAGTTTTCCTAATGCATCTATTATCATGAATACTGAAAACTTGAAGGAATAACATCCCAAAGTCCATTTGAATTGACAAATGAAGCAAAATCCCATATTGATTTATATCATTCAATACTATCACCATTCTTTCTAAAAAATATATGATTGTGTTAAAGTCCTCCAAGAACCCATAGATCACAATTATGAATCGTCATTGTATTTGAAAAAAATATGTTATGGTTCTTCCAACATCTTTCATAAGGAGTAGCTATAGTTGAAGTATATACATTTATAACTCCCAAATTTGATGTTTTCTTATTTCCTAAAAAATATACCATCAACCCAATTACTTTTTGCTTCTACTAATTTTCTATCCTATTTGCATTTGTCCCATATAATTGCAATACCTCTGGAATCTCTTATATAAGAAATTGCTAGACAATTCCCCATCTTCCAAATCTTTTTAAATGCATCCTCACATTCCTTACTACTTAATTTTATTTCCTATACTAAAATAGATTTAGGACTGTAAGCAACTTTTAATTCTTAAATAATTATTTTTTAGGGGTCTTATCCATACCCCTAATGTTCCATGATACCATTTTTTGTTATTGCCTTTTATTTTAATTAGCAAACTTACACCCACTTCTTGTTTTCACAAGTGGTATTTGTATTTTTTTTTACAAAAATATATCCATTTGAGTTTTCTTTTCTCTTTGTTCTTGATTTGAGGGCATTTCTATGATTTATATTCCTATTGACACTTTCATTTTCGTCAATCTCTTTTACTTTTCTATATTATGCATAATGAGAATTATATTATAAAGATTTTTGTTTCCTTATAAACCCTAAATTACAACAATGATCCTTCATAGTAATTACTTTCTTATGTTTCCTGGGAGTTACTAAATTTCCATGGATATCCTCCATATGCATTTCTTTATAATGGTGCTCTTGAAACCTTGAAGTAAGAAATACAATATGTAGGACTTTCATTTTTATTGCAAGGAGAGTATGTCATACTATTTTATCCAAATGAACATGATATAATTGGTTTAACCTTGACCTATCACACCTCATTTATTTTTATATTTACATTCCCATCTTCCTTTGCACATTTAACTCCTATATTTGAACTTGTGCATTGTATTTTCTCATCTCTTGTATCATTTTTTCTTCTAATGATTGATTTGATTAAATTGGAATGGCCCTCACCATTTGATAATGTAGAGGGTATTTATTTACCACTTTATTGGGAGATAAAAATCCTTGATTTTTTCCAGATTATATGATGATATCATCTCCTTGCTTTATATAGAAGTTTGTATCATACCCAAAATTTTATATCTCTTTCTTCATTATTTTTAAGTTGAAATATATTCCCATGTGTCCACTTTCAAAATATTTGTGATATTGGAAAGGAATATTTCCATAACCCACTTATTGATCCCATTATCTTGATTCAAATTTAATCTTAATGGACTGTAGTAAAGGTTTTAAAATATCTATGGCAACACATGTTTAGGTGTATACAACATACCTTCACTCCTTAGTAGTTGCTCCCCCTTAGATGAACTCACCTAGAGTATTGACAAAATTCTTCAAAACCTCCTTATTGATAATACAAAATATGAAAGAACAATGATAAATAAGACCAGATATTTGAATAACTCTTTAAAGAAACATAAAAGAGTGTTGGGGCACAAATTTAATAAAACAAAATCCAAAATTTACTTCACAAATACTCTAACTAGAATCAAACAGGGATATGCGGGTTACATCAAATGGATGGTGTAAATTTTCCAACTTATCTAGGGATGCCCTTATTTGAGGGGAGAATGAGGATAGAATCATGGAATCTAGTTATAAGTAAAATTCAAAATAAAAATGTAGATGGTTATAATTAGCATGAAGAGTGCAACTAAATAAACCAGTCTTATACATATTATGTGTCCTTGTATACTATGCCAAAATCAATAAAAAAAATTTAATCTATATTATGATATCACTTTATGATTTAGGACGTATCTTAGTGTTGTGGAAGGAGGAATTGATGATAGGAAAATGCTACATTCTTTAGGTAACACAATTTTTGTATTATTTCAATCTAAGTCCATGAAAGAGGATTTTGTGGTGACAACAGTTTATGCTCCAATATCACATCGTGAAAATAAATTGACTCTAGGAAGTACTATCCATAGCCTTGCAAGCTTGGATGGATCTCCCCTGGCTCATTGTTGGGGACTTCAACACCCCACTTTTGGCTAAAGAGAAAATAGAAGAAATATAGGAATTAGGGGAAGTCATTGAGGACCTGCAAAGCTTCATGGCATATTGCCAATTGATGGATTTAAAACTGCATGGCTGTAAGTATACATCGAAAAATTGTAAATTATGGAAAGACCTGATAATATATAGGTTGGATAAAATTATGGCCTCTAAAATTTGGGTAGAAAATTTTTCCAATTATAATATGAAATCTCTCCCCAAAATAGGTTTAGATCATAGCTCGTTATTGTATGTTACTGAAGATGGGTTGAGGAAGAAGTATCATTTTTACTTTAATAACATGTGGCTATCCCACCTAGGGCTAGAAGAGAAAGTTAAATAATGGTGGCAATTAGAGGTCAAAAGGACAAATATATTCATGGTGGTAAAGAAACTGCAACATATTAAAGCCCAACTAAAAATATGGAACAAGGAAACCTTTGGGTGGATCAATGGGAAGAAGAACCAGATTAAAGATGACATTGATTGTGTGGATATAAAAATCCAAGATATAGAAAGGTGTGAGGATATCACTGAGTAGGAGAAGGAGAAACTATACGAATTTTATAATATAATTTCCCAGGAGGAGACGCACTACCGACATAAATTGCGGGTCACATGATTGAAGGAAGGTGATCGGAACACAAATTTTTTTTCCCTTATAATAATTAGACACAAGGTTGATAATAAATCATAGCGATCAATTAAAAAAAAAGGTGAGTATTCTCAGGACCCTGACGAAATCAAACATATGGAGATGAATTTCTTAAAGGAATTACTCTTTGATGATGAACCAATTGAGGAAACAATAGGGGAAAGCCTATTAGAACATATTCCCTACATAATAGATGAGGATATAAATAATAGTTTATTGAAGCCCTTCACTAAGAAGGAGATCAATGATACAATCATGTTCTTCCTAAAGAATAAAATACCTAGTCCTGACGGATATTTGACAAAATTCTTCCAACACTTCTTGGACATAGTGGGAGAATAATTTTAGAAGGTGCTATGTGAATTTTATACCTCTAATGCCCTACTAAAGTCATGGAATACCACATTCCTAGAAAAGATGCTAAAAGTACAGGGGAGCAATGAGTTCAAGAATTTTTACTCAATTAGTCCATGTAATACCATTTACAAACTATTGACAAAGTTGTTAGATAACCGATTGAAGCTTAATTACCCACGATTATTTTGAAATAACAAGATGGATTTGTGAGAGAAATAAAAATAATGGATGGTATTATAGAGATATATAAAGTGTTGCATTTCATGGATAGGAGAATGGAGAAAGGATGCTCTTGAAATTGGATATGCATAAGGTATATGATAGGGTAAATTGACATTTCTTAGACAAGATCCCAAGAAAGTTTGGCTTCAGTACTAAATGGAGAAAATCGATTAGCACATATGTATCCTCTACTTCATTCTCTATACTCATAAATGGGGAACCTACATATTTTTTCCAATATCAATGGGGACTCTGACAAGCTAACCTGATTTCTCCATATCTCTTCATCATTATGGCAGAGATTTTGGGGCAAGGCTATTGGAGCAAGGAAAGGTAGTGGTAGGATCAAAGGTCTACATTTGGTAACAATTTTTCTAGCCACCATGTACCATTATTTTGTGGATGAAACAATGATTTTGGGGTAAGCTTCATTGATGGAAGCAAAGAAAATTTTGGAAGTCTTGAAAGATTATGAATGGGTGTCCTAGATAAAGATAAATTTTAATAAGAGTAAGCTATTATTTCTAAAAAACCTCTCACTTAGAAAAAGGAAGATTGTTGACTTATTTGGGTGCAAGATAATATCCTTACCTTGCACCTATCTAGGTATTTTATTCTTCAAAGGAATAATTAAGGAGGATCTTTGGAAAACCCTCATGGACATATTTAAAATAAGACTAGCAAGTTGTAAAGGTACTACACTTAGCTAGGAAGGAAAGTACCAACTCATTAAAACCACTCTTCAAAGCATCTCTATTTACTACTCTTCTATTTTTTAGATACCATGCATAGTGACTAAAAATATTGACCAAATATGCAATAACTTCTTGTGGACTGGAGTGGAAGAAAATAAATGATTGGTGCTAGTGGCTTGGAAGAAGGCATTTCAACCTAGGAAATTTGGAGGGTTAGGCCATAGGAAAATAAAGCATTTCAATTTAGCTTTGATTGGAAATTTGGCCTAGAGACTCAGTATTGATGAAAAAGCAACTTGGTTTCAATTGTGTAAGACCAAATACTTAGAGGGGCAACATAATTTTTGAAGGTTGGAATCCCTCCTAAGGGGCTCAACCTTTTAGAATGGAGTTAAAGAATGCAGGTAAATTTTTCAAGATCAAATAAAATAGAATGTTAAGGGTCACTCTAAAGTTTTGTTTTGGGGTGATATTTGGCTAGAGCAGGTTCCATTGGCTCAAATCCCAATATTTAAGGAGTTAGTAGTTTGGGCATCATGCAATGTGGGGGGCTATGGTGAACTGTTATATCTACATAAGGGATTGTAAGAAATAATGGAAGCAATTTCTCTAGAAAGAGAAGAGATAATAGAAGCAAAAAACACACTCAATAGAATATTACAAAGGACTTTCATAAGTGAGCTGAGTTGAAAGGATGGTCCGTATTGGATGGTACATAAATCTAAATCCTATTCGATAAAAGAAGGATATAAAGTCTTGACAAGAAACAATCATGACCTGGAGTTTCTTGACAAGAAAGTTTGTTAAAATAATTAACACCAAGAATTACCTTCTTCTTTTGGTTGGCCTTCCTAAAAAAATTTCTAACCATTGAGAATTTAAGAAAAAGAGGTATGCCACTACCTAGTTGTTGCATTCTATGTTTAAAAGGAGTTGAAGATGTGGATCACTTACTACTACATTGTAACTAATCTAGGAGGGTGTTCTGGGAATTTTTTCAACATCTACAAATCACATGGGTCATGCCTCAAATGTTTCAATAGTTGGTATACCAATAGAATAATCCAAAAATCCTAAATAAACAATGTCCTTGGTGGGATATGGTCTTACTGCACTATGCCTAGGCTATATAGAAGGAACGTACAAAAATGTTTTTTAGGGAAGAAAGGCTTGATGAGAATGTGTTGGATAATAGGATTAAAATAATGATTGATGAAAATGTAAGCCTTAAATTATAGAAGGAGGAGGATAAGAATGAAGTGGAGTAGGACGAAGACTTGTAGGCTTGTAATGAAAATGAATTACAACAATCATGATAGAAAAGGTGATGGATTCCCATCCCTAATCTAGTCACCAAACCCAAAAAGAAAAACTTGGAGTCATAATGTGTGGAGTACAATTGGTAGGGAGAAAATTTATCCAAGGATTTAGAGGTGTCAATTGAAGTAGTTTTCATTAAAGTCGCACAAGTTTCAAAAGGTGAATTTGGGAAGGATAGCGGATGAAACAGAGTTGGAAAGAAAAATTGCTAGACTACCCAGGTCATAGATTGTGTTTGATTGTTGATCATTGAGAGTTGGAATAGGAACACTACAAATTTGTTATTCTTTGGTCATATTTTGTAAATTGATATTATAATATCCACTATATGTAAACAAGTTTTGGAACCCTATATAAAAACCTCTTTTTTACCATTTAAAAAAAACTATGCAGAAGTTAGGACACTTCTTACACAAATTAAAATTACAATAGAAAAATAATGGATATATATATATATATATATATATATATATATATATATATTTCTATTGAGGGGGATTTACAAATTATCATTAATTCTATCAACAAAAATGGATGTGGATATTGGATAAAAAATAATATTATTGTTGATGTTCATTATCTATTATTGGAGGTTATCTTTCAAAATGTGAGCATATTTATAGAGAAGGAAATTGGCTAGCAGATAATCTAGTTAATTGTAGTGTTGATATTAATTTTGGTGAAATTCAAATTTTGGAAGGCAACTGATCAAGAGAATGATTGAATCTCTAGAAAAATTTATCCATATATTTTTTTTTTCAATAAATTTCTTTGAAAAATTAGGGTTAGGTTGATTACCCCAGCAATAAAGAAACACATAAAGCAGAGAATATGATTATCTCTTTTAAGGATTAAATGTGTATCCTAAGAACTTATTTTAGTGTGTCTAGATTTGTTGTTGCTCTTGCTTTCTTGTTCATTTTTTAGACTTAGAATTAGGGAACTCAATCAAAGTGGTGACTAGGAACACTAGTGCCAAACATGATTTCTCAAAAGAGTCTAGGGTACACCGTGTTAGGATCCTCAATCCTAACATTATTAGTTAGTATTAGTTAGTATTATTAATCATTTAATTATTATATTATTAACTTATAAAGTGAACCATCACAACCCTTCATAACATGAACCATCACATCTCTTCATACATGAACCATCATGTCTCTTCACCAACGTAGCTTTAGGGTAGATATATATATATTAGGTTGGCCATCCATATCAAATCATCCAAGAAGAAGAATAATAAGAATAGATTCTAAGGAGGGAGCCCCCTATAGTGGCAAAGCGATTACAAGGGAGCCCCCTTTGAGTGGCCTGCAATTACATTTACATTAATTTGTTAATAATTTTATAGTAAGATCTTTGGGTCTTACCATTTGGTATCAGAGCCATGTGGAACCCAGTCATATGGGAATTGCTCAAAGATCTTCATAAAATCACTTATGTGCGTGAGTATCAAACTTGGTTTGAGGATATCACCAAACACAACACAAGATTGGATGAATCAATTCTCATCAATGGCTTCATTAGGGGATTAAAAGAGGAAATTAGAATGGAGGTGACAAGGTTCAATCCCTATGGCATGATGCAAACCTATGGATTGGTAAAATTAGTTGAAGATAAAATCAATGCACAATGATTAGGGAAACCACTTATGGAAAAATCATCGACCACTTACATCGCTCCCAAACCTATGCATAATGGAAGGGCACAAAGCACTTACACAACCCCCAAATCTAACAGAACTTTACAAATTAAACATCTTAGCTTTGAGGAGATGAAGGAACGACGAGCAAAAGGACTCTATGATAATTGTGATGAGCAATTTGGACCCCACCATAAATGTGCTACACTAACATTGTATTTATTGAAGGAAGTTGATCCCTGTATCTCCATAGAGCAAGCATATGATGTAGTTGTGTCTGAAGCGACCAGTGCACCTACTCACTGCAATGAAGACAATGAGGTCAATGTGCAAGAAGTGTTTGATGTACCAAGAAAGGATGAGGTAGACATACCCAAAGTGATCAATGCTAGGCAAACATGCACTCTACAAGACCTACACATACCTTCCTCACCAATAGTGAGTTCTTGCCATATGACCAAACCTATTCGGAACCAACGCAGATTGACTACACACTCCTTCATTGGCTCTACCAAGGAACCAAAAAAAGATATGAAATCATTACTATCACTTTTGATGCATCATTCTGAAGTATTTGAGGAACCCCAAGGGTTGCCCTCCCATCGTCATCATGATTTTCCTAAGGAATATTCTACTATTGTTCTTGGCAACCCACCGCTAATGCTTCATCCTTCTCGATATCCCTACCTACGAAAGGATTCCATTAAAAGAGTCCAAGAACTTATACAAATCCTTCTTGGAAAACAAAGGACAAAGCTTCTCACTTTGAGCTTTAAGGACAAAGCTCTTTTTACATCACTTAAATCCCAATGGGGTCTTTGCCTAGCTCTTCCACTCTGAATCAATAATTTCTCCAAAAATGGGAGATAGTTTGAACACAAGTGACCTACACCAACTTAAAGGAGTTCCCTATTCTATCTAAGGACATCTAGGGGGCAATCCGGTAGAAGGAGGTGAATTCCAATGTCACCGATCTGAATTAGGGGTTGGTGATGAAATCCAACCTTACCAATGTTATTGTGATACGTGCAAGTGTGTGGGGTTCTTTTTAACCTTGCATGTAAACAAAATGCATCACCAAGAAAACATGACCTTTCCTATATGCCTAAGATAAAATATGTTTAATTTCAAAAATATGCATGTATTCATCTTATATGAACTTCCAAAAATGCATTCTACTTCTTGAATCACTGACCACTATCTGGATCACATGTAAGCAAACTAATCACACTAAAGCCTAGCATGCTGGAGACTAGGGCAAACCTTACAAGCAGAGGCCTACTGTTCCTAGCAATTCCTAGAGGAAACTAAAGAAATCTAAGAAATATATAATGCAATTTTCTTTTAATTTTCTTCATTTTTCCCTAATTAAACTATTATTTTGCTTGTTGTTTCTGGAATAAAGTTGAAGACAAAAAATACAGAGAAAATAGAGGATGAAACCAACCTCAAATATTACTCTGATGATGGAAATTATGCCTTCTACTGCACTTTGTTGTTGGCCGCTATTAACCAAAGTGACTGTTGTTGGCTGCTTACAACTACAGTAGCTAATATCTGCTGGCCGCTGATAGCTACATCAGCTAAGATGGCTACTGACAACTACAGTAGCCAAGATCTACTGGTCGTTGATAGCTATAGCATCTAAGCTAGATGTTAATAACTACAACATCTAAGATTTACTGGTCGCTGACATCTATAGCAGCTAAGCTATCCGCTGATAGCTACAACAGCTAACATCTATTGGCAACTATCGACCAGAGTGACCAAACCTACACACAGAAAAATGCCCAAAATATTAGTAAAATAGTCTAAAGAAAAAACTTGGTGGGGGTCCCACTGTGATCGCCATCTATGCGACCTCAGGAAACGTGCATCCCACTACCCTTACTTGTAATTGATTTATTATTGTTGAATACTTGCACAAATTGAAAGGAATGAACATGCATATAACATGTAAATAAGAAAACAAATAAAGATGTTTTTTATTGATATTTCCAATCCATGGTTACATATTCGTCCCTCTGAGGGCTACCCATCATTTTGATATAAAGATTACAAGGTTGAGGTAATAGGTGGATTTATTCCCTCATAAGGGGAAGATGCGTGTTTGCAGGTCTCCTAGTCTCGCACACAAAACTGTACGAGGGCTTACAGATGCCTCCTCCATATCTGGTCCTGGAGGGATCCTTGTGCTCCTGATGCTTTGATCTAATCCTGTAGACCTGTACCTACGTTCATAGAAACAACAAAGCACAAAAAGTAGAATGGGAAGCCTCCCTAGATGAGGCCTTTTGTTAGCACATATGATAATCTAGATAAATAAGCATGAAATGCATTAAAACAAAGCAAATATAAGTAATGTGCATATGGAAACTAGGAATATTAATCTAAATACGATAAAATATTCAGATCTATGCTAAAGACATGTAAATGAAATAATAATAAATGCATATCTATTACTAAGAACAAAGGAACGACCATATTAAAACTTGACTATGCCTATGGGCCACTGTCAAAGACAACGACCTCTAACTTAAAGGTTACCTCAGGTCCTATAGGCTATAATTAATCACTCTTTGGCTTGAATTGATGTTCAAGGGTCACCAAGTGTGTCTCCTACACTGATTCATGGTTGGAAAATATGGATCTGAATGTTGATGTGTGGATGTGGCTCAACCGAACAACACTCCAATGCTCCTCAAAGGGATGTAGATTGGCTCTCCATTTTGATAGGGCTTCACTGCACACAAATTGAACTCTATGTATCTATTTTGCCTTCCTGTAATTTTGCATATATAGAGTTCTAGATTTCAGGTTTAGATCTAGGGCTTGGCTTTCTAGGGAAGCCAAGCTCTAGATATGCATGCCAATTGACTATCCCAGAGGGAAGTTTTAGTCTTGACTTGGCATGGAAGGAGCAGTTAGGAGGAACTTTGGCAGTTCCTCATCGAGATCCATTAGAAATGTATGCAAACTACTATTACTGCCCATGATTTGGGCAATCCCTCATGGTAATTTATGTTTTAATGCTAGCCACTATCATTAGCAGTGGCTAATTATGGTCGCTCTCAGCTTGAGTGGCCAGGATTGGCCGCTCTTAGCTTGAGCAACCAGGATTGGCCACTCTTAGCTTGAGCAACCAGGATTGGTGGCCACTTTGGTCGATAGTAGCCAAGCCTAAATGGGCTAGAACTGCCCCTTTTGAGTGGTTAGGACCACTTCTTGCTCTTGGAAAGGTCCAATATTGGTCATATGGTTTGCGAATGTGCCCATATGAGTAGTCTCCTAAAAATAACACATTTTAGGTGTCTACATGTGTGATCTACTATGTAAGGCCACTAACTTCTCACCTTGATGTGAGGGGTTTTGACTATTTCAATTCTTACAAAAGGGATAACTACCCTCTTACCTTGATCAATCGAGGCTACATTCACTCTGTGTTCAACCCTAGTTTTAATGTCCTCATGTGATAATGGTGTGGGTGTGTGGCGTGCTCACATAGAACACTCACTGTAGGCATGTGTAGGATGAATAATATCTTCACCGCATGCACTCTTAGAATAAGAATGAGTGGACGAAGAGGCTATATGTGCTGCGTCTAGATCATACCTATCTAAGTGATCTAGCTTGTGAGTCTTCCAAGGTTGGTTAGGAGGAGTACCTTGCTCACCTATGCCAAGCAATGGCATGTATTTCAATCTAAGCACAGAGTGATCTATGGATATATTGGGTATACGGACAAGTGCAACCCCTCTATTGGGCTCCTTATTGGGTGAATTTTATCTAAAGACAACATGTTATGACTGAGGTCTAGAAGGATTCTCATCATGGTTATAAGGAGTTCCCATAGGCAAGGTTATGCATAAGGGGTCGGACCCAAAATGTCCTTGTAAAAAATTTGTGAATCCGCTATGAATCCCTGGCGAATCCAGGTCAACCTCTTGTAGGAGGACATGGCGAATTATCTTAATTTTTGAAAAAAATTGAAAAAAATGGTGATAATCGAGGACCGGGTAACGACCAGGGTGGAAATCAAGGACCGGGTAACGGCCAGGGTGGAAATCGAGGACCGGGTAATGGTCCGGGTGAAATTTATATGTGATAAATGGTTCGGGTGAAAATTTATGACCGGCTAACGGTCCGAGTGTAAAACTATGACCGTCCGGGTGAAAACTATGTTCGGTTGGTGGGCCGGTTGGAATTCATAGACCGGCCAATGACCCGGATGGAAACCATAAGGTGGTAGGCATACCGGGTGGTAATCATCATCCGATCGATGGACTGGGTGGAAACCATTTCTGGGAGACATCTCGGATGGTAACCATCATCCGGCTAACGGATCGGGTGGAAATCATTTACGAGGCTTGACCGGGTGGAAAGCAAGATCCATCACTGGACCAATGTTTACTCTGCCACATGTCAGGTGATCCTTCAGCAATAGTGCATGTCGAATGACTTTCTGCCACATGTCCAAATCCTATCATTTTTATCTATAAATAGACATTGGGAAGTCATTTTTTTGGTTACATTTTTATGATTGCTCTTCCACTTCCTGATACACCATCACCCCACACTCTTTGCAATCTAGTTTCTCATTTTACTTAATCAACAATGGCCACCTCTACTGCTACACACACTGCAATAGGAAATTTGGTTTTCAAGAACCCTACTTGCACTATGATGATAGATTTGTCAACCACCCCTGGTTATGACAATACATGGCTATCTGCATCAGGTTTGCAACACTTGCTTACAATGTCACAGTTCAAGATGGACAAGCACCTTTTGCAGAGTATCATTGATGGTTACGACCATGACCATGCAATAGTGAATGTCCTATTTTGGAATAAACAAGTGTCATTCACCATCACACCTACTGACATACAGAGGTTAACAAAACTTCCACACAAGAGTTTCCCTGTCGTGTCTACGAAGTTCTCAATGGGTAAGCGTGACAAACAATACTTGGAGGATGAGTACGACCTTTCCTGGAAAGTTGTTGAAGGTAATATTCCCGTCAATTATTTTTGTTATTGTTTCAAATTTTACATTTTTTATTTTTCATCTATTTTTTTTTATGCAGCTTCCGTGGCTAAGTCCAAGAGAGGCTTAACAAACTCCTCCATTGGAAATAAAGATCTGAAAGCCATTATTGAGTTCTTCCAAGCAAGACTATTTTTGTTTGGAAGAACAGAACTTCCATTATGGGCATTGACCTATATCATTCACATTGTTCAAGGTGCACAGTTCGACTGGTGCTCGTACATTTCAGAATGCATCAGAACAGAGTTGCACGACATCGGGACAGAGGAAGTCAAAATGGTTTCGACCATGAACTTTATTTTAGCTCTTTTTTATGAAAGTTTTTATGATTTAAAAAATACTGAAATACCAATAGTTCTGCACCCCACATTACTGAATTTGGGTATGAGTTCAGAGGAGTTGAGGGTAAGTCCATGTTTCATTCATTTTTTTAATATATTTTAGCTCTGTTTTCAGTTTTAATTTTTTTACACCTGATTGCAGAGAAAGGTTGTGACAAAAATTAAAAAACATGATGTTGGTGTAAGGGGTCACATGCATGAGGCTTGTGGTGATTCTGAAGAAAATGAATCAGAATCATCACCATTGTCGAGGCCAGCAAAATGTACATGACAGGTCACAATTACTCCTCATCGCCCTGAAATTGAATCTAGTCAGATCAACCGTCCTACACGTAAGTTTCAATTTCAATATTTTATCATTATACTTCTTAGTGCGTTACATAAAATTAAGTTTTTTTTAATTTTCATGTTTTCAGAAATTCGCACAACCCCCATCTGCAACATTGTACAAGAGATCCAATCGTCGTCAGGTAAATCATTCTATTTACTTGAAATTAAAGTTTTTTTTTTTTGGAAAATAATTTTTGCAATTTCTTATTTGAATGTCACTGGTCAGGTGGCTCTCAAGATCAAATCATGAGAAGCCAAGAAAGACAATAGATGAGGCCACCACCAGCATGACAACAACCATAGGTGCAGCAAATGAGAGGGCAAATCAATATGGCCCATGGAAGGGGAAAAATACTTTTGCAGCCAAGATCGAGGGGGTGTTTTCCCCACTTTTTCTTTTAACACAAGTCAAGTACCGGATGTGTCCACTACAAATGATGGTTTAGATAATATTCCCCTTGATGATGAATTTTTTTTGCAAGGAAACATTGAGGGCTTTCAGGCGATAGAGGTGCTTGAAGATGCACATGCAGAGGCAGAAGAAACAACACCCCCAATAGTTGAGCAAATAGTATCCGCTCCTACGATGGAAGCCCACTGTCATCCTCAATCCGAGGATGACAAAGTTAAATTTGATATTCAATATTCTATGTGTGATGGTATTGAAGCAACCCTCCAAGAGAGGGTGCTTAAAGATTTACAATATATGAAACAATGGGAAGTTCGGGCTAAAGTGCTCATCAAGCAAATAAATGCCCATTACAAAAACTTTAATAAAAGGGAGAATATTTTCTCTCGATATGAGAATGAACCAGAGAAGCTTACTGGTCTGCTACAATAGGCAACATCAGGTTTAGTGACGTGCAGGACTTCATCCGATGATGAAGTTTTAAATATTATGTTGAATAGAATTGAGAACATCAATGTTGAAGCCCAAGCATACTATAACCAATGGGCTTTCAACAAGAAAATTGTTGATGTTGCTTTAGCCGCAAGAGATGTGGCCGAGGTGAGAATTTAGTTGCATTTTTTCTTTTGCTAACTCTACTAACTCATGTCTTAAAACTGTTGAAGTTGCTTAAATTATGTCATATAACTGTACTAACTTATGGTTTTTTTTTGCAGTCAAACTTTGAAAATTTGAAATTACAGGTTCAGAGCATGCAAGTCAACATAGAGGCTACAAAAAATTTCTGGAAACATCCATTATAATGAAGAGAACAACCCAACAGAAAGTAAGAGATAATAACATTCTAAAAAAATATTTACGAGAAAAACTGAAAGTGGATCCGAACTGTTGATAAGGGAAGGACTGGAGAAAAATCCTAGTTTGAAAGAGCTTCAAGATCCTGCCAAAGAAGATGTTGGGCTGTTGGAAAATTTCAAGAAAGGACAAGAAAGTTTAGTCAGATCTGGAGCACTACCAATGCCTGGTGTAGAAGAAGTAGAAAAAGTAATAGAACAGGCAGCTCCAGGAGAAACCATTGCAGAACACACATCGGTAGAACAACCAGAAATTCAAACATAGTCTCAAAAATTTCAGTGTTGGGAGGAAGTTTGTGTTGTTTTTCAACACAGTTAAACTTTAAAGACATCTTTATATATTTTAAATCTATATATTTTAATTTTGTTGTTCTTCCTATTTATAATTTTTTGATGCATTTTTCATCTATGGCAATATGCATATGAATATGATTGAAATGATTTTAACTGTTTATAACCTCAATATGAATATGAAAATATGAATGCAGTTAAAATCAGTATGAATGCTATTCTTGTCCAAAATGATAAATATGAATGTTGTGCTTGTGTCAATATGAATGCTCTCCTTGTTTTAGATAAAATCAATATGAATGCTTTTCTTGTGTCAATATGAATGCACTTCTTGTATTTGAAATGATTTTAACTGTTTATAACCTCAATATGAATATGAATGCAGTTAGAATCAATATGAATGCAGTTAAAATCAGTATGAATCCTATTCTTGTGCAAAATGATAAATATGAATGTTGTGCTTGTCATTTTTATATAAAATCAATATGAATGCTCTTCTTGTGTCAATATGAATGCACTTCTTGTTTTTGAAATGGTTTTAACTATTTATAATCTCAATATGAATATGAATGCAGTTCAAATCAATTCAAAAACAACAATACTCATACATTTATAATCGGTTATGAAAGACAATGCTATGTTAAAAATCATAAAACATTTAATTTGAAAGACAATGTTGTGTAATAAATCATATTTACAATTCATATAGATGAAACACTCTTGTGATGACAAATAACCAAAAATTCATATTGAAAATGAATATGATAACTAACAAATCCATATTGATCAATGTTGTAAATACTTGTAAAAAACTTACAATTCATGTAATTGAAACAAACAAATACTAATATATCAGGCAATTAAAACCATTTCAAAAACAACAAAGGACAGAACATGAAAACTTCTTCATAATCAAATTTTATGAAATCTAACAAATCTGATACAATATTGTAAAATTTGATATCAAATCAAATCCAGTTTATTGTGAAATACTAGAAAAATCACAAAACCGGTAAAAACCCAAATCAGGTAGCTGAAACATACAATGCTCAACTTGTCAAATCTATTGTCAAATGAATTCAACTTGTGAAAAAAATCACAAATCAGGTAGCTTAAACAAATAATTTTCTGCTTGTTCAACATCAATATATAGCATACTGGATAGTTGTGTCTCCACATTCTGATCACTGCGAGCATCATTATCTTCCATATCGGTCATATTCAACACGCTCCTTCTATCTGCAAGGGAATTCCATAATACAATTGCCCTATCATAGGGAAAAGTTTCCAACTGATAAGATGATACATAAATTCTCAAACAATTTTCCAAATTTTTGTCCAGCCTATTGCGAAGCTTTGATTTCACAAAATATAGTGCACTGAAAACCCTCTCGTCTTCCACTGATCCCAGAATCATTGTTTGACATAATTCATATAAACAGAAGTATTCACTTATAGTATCTTGTAGGATAGTACTTGGATACAATTTTTGCCACAAACATGCAATGGAACCAGTCTCATGGATGTCATTCAAAAATGTTGTTTGCCCAACCATTGTTCTTCCAAAATGTGTTGACTGTTCTTTCAAAATATTTTTGTTTAGTATACCATTGATTGTAACACCATTGATTTCCATAATTTTACTGAAATGTTGAATAAGTATCATCATATATTTAACAAACAACTCATTTGCAGAATCGAAGTCACTATTAGAAGCCCAAAACATGGGGTTAACCACACCCATCACCTCAAGCAACTCATCTCTCTGAAACCGATCTCTTATCTCACTTGTCAAATATTTTGCTATATTGGACAAATTTGTTCTAATTTTCTGTAAAACAACATGAAATCTATTGTGTGTTACAGGAACTTGTTCAATACCATCCATACCTATACTTGATTTCCTTTCAAAATAATAAAGAGGTATCAAATTTCCATGATTGTTAATACAAAGATGATCATTGATGTCAAACTTCAAATAGCTTCCTGGATCATTCACGTTTGTCAATGTATTCCAACTATGAAACAAGGGATCTTTAAAATCTGCTTTGAACACATAAATTTTCAATAACAAGACATATTTGTTTTCTCATCCTTATGAAATCAATGATATAGATGGATCTCTCTTGTGCAAATTTAATCAATCTATTCATTTCTTGTAACATTGGAAGAATACCACATAACGTCAGTAGGGTTTCAAAGTTAGTCAAACGAAACAACAAATATTTTGCCTTATCAACTCTCTGACTACTTGTGTACATAAACCCTGTTAATGATTGATATTCTGTAAAAACTCTGTGTGCAGGTTTATACAATGAAATCCACCTTGTATCTACATATTTTAACATTTTATTTCCTTCTGTAACTCCTAGTGCAAACTGTTGAAACTCTGAAAACCTTTTTGGACTGCAAGAAAAATAAGAATGTATTTCATGAATGAGGTCTTCCACTCTCGCAACATTTTCAAAAGTGCTCATGATTTTATATGCAAGATTGATTCTATGAGCCATGCAATGAATGGGTATCATATATGGTGCAATTGTGGTTTGCAGTCGAACACAGAGACCACTCCTATGCCCTTGCATAATAGCAGCTCCATCAGCTCCAACGCATATTAACTTTGTGGCTATGTCCATGTCATTCATTCCCGCAATATCTTTTAAACTAGTCACAACAACATTATAAATATTTTCTGCATTTGAATTTTCCACCATCTTATGTAATCCTAGCAAACTAGGTTGCCTGACATTGTTTTGGAAAGTATACACATGCATACAAATCCAGGATGTGTTGTCCACAACCGTCACCTCATCAATAGATAGTGAAATGAATCTGGAATGTTTTACTTTCTCCCTCAGGTCCTCCTTCTCTACTAATGATAGACATTTTACCATTTCCCAACCACTTCGATCAGACCAATGGCAACTCAGAATTTTTTGCAAACCAGCCAGCTGAAACAGGTGCTTATAATCAATAAAATCGGACATGGGTCTACCCTTCTTGAGAATACTAAGTACAACAACAAATTGTAATCCTTTTACCCCTAAGGTGATCTTTTCCATTTTTTGAAAATGGGCTTCAATTGTTGCACCTTTCTCAACAAGAGATTGTTGTTCCTTAAAGTGATTTTCATATTCTATTGCATATCTGACATGCATACATTCTGATGCATCCTTCCACCTAACTGTTCTAATAATTTCTCCATCACTTCCTTTAACTTTTACATAAACTTTGCCAGCATGTTTTTCTATTGTATCTATCTTATTTTGCAACCTATGCTCCTTGCCCAGTTTCCAACTACAAATTTTGCATCTACATACTTTATCATCGATTTGGTTGTCATTAGTTAGGATGGGCTCTATCCATGGAAATTTTTCTGCCCATTCATTCTTAAATGCCCTTCCAATAGCCCAGTAAGATGCCTTCCACTTTTTATTTTTTTCGCTTGTAGATTCAAAAGAAGATGGTAATGTATTTGATTTATCGCTCTCATTTTCAACTATGGTATTTTGAGGATTATCTTCAAGTGTTTGTTGGATGTCATTGTTAAGAGAATTTTCAATAGAAGTCATCTCTTGGGGATGAATATCTTCAAGCGAAGGCATATCAGGGTCCACATGGTTTTCTGCATAGTAGCATACAATAATATTCTTAATTATTTTTTAATTTAACAAAATAAACTAACAAACAAAAATATAATTTACATCATCATGCAATATGGATAGAGGCACACTAACAATTTGAGGAAGAAGGCATTATTTAAAGTAACAAATACACCTAACTATTAAGTATTCAAAAATCATGTGTACCTTGAATTTGCACAGATGTCGATGGCTCACTCGATTTCAACATATGGCTAAAATAATTTAGGATACCCTTTTCAGATTTGGCCCCCTTCTTTGCATCGCCAGTAGGTGACATTTTACTTGTAAAGAAAAAAATTTCAATTTAGAAAAGTAATAAAATGTTGAACACAATATTGTATTTAGAATGAACGTATAGATGGTTGGTAGAAAATAGATACCTGTTTCCAGTCATTCTTTATTGTGATATTTTTAGAGTATTCAGATACTCTATTTTCTGGAGATAGTAGTGTAACTAATAAGTGCAAAAAACCAATCAATATAAAATTTGAAAAAATTATAAGAATTTTTTTTGTTTATGCAAAATTTAATCAGAGATACAAATGTTGAAAAATATAAAATTCTTGTACAAAATGGACAAGAAGTAGAGCATCACAATGTACATAGAGAACCAAAGTATTTGTCTATTTAAAAATCTAGTAACATAAAAGGGGATCTTAATGGAAATAGAGAATCAAAGAGTTTTAACATAGAAAATCTGGGGAAAAATGGAGAACATAAAATTGACTTATTTTCAGTAAATGGTAAAAAAATAGCAAAATAAAAACCAGATATTAGATGACAAAAAAATAGGATCACAGATTCAAATGTCTGAAGAGAAATAGAGTACCTATTGTAGGAAAAGGTCCATCTGAAAAGAGACCCAGAGGATCGATAGTCAGTCTAGGTGGAAAAAAGGTCCAGCGGATGGTCGGTCCGGGCGAACGGTCTAAACTTCTTGCGGTCCGGGTAAAAGTATAAACCGGTAATGGTCCAGGCATAAATTTTTGCCTGCAATCGATCCGGGTGGAGTTTTCAGTCCGACAGCCGATCCGGGTGGAGTTTTCAGTCGACAATCGGTCCGGGTGGAGATTTAGTGCGACAGACGGCCCGATTGGAACTGACCTTCCGGGAGATATAAGTTCCTATCATCGGGTCGGGTGGAGAATTATGTCGTGTCGATCCGGTTACAGAACTACTCTGAAGACTGAATCCGAGCACACTTTTCGCATTAGAGTTTTACTTTTTGAATGTTATAAATGAAAACTATCTCTGGCTTGTTACTTATATAGTGGTATAGTTAGCGAATTTGGTGGGATAATTTTAAAATTTTAATTTTTTTTTGCGAAAATGGTCCACGACTTAGGCGGGAGTGTCGAAGAATTTAAAAAATAATACGTAATACTATTATCAACGCACGACGAATAGATACTTCTAAAAAAATTTGATCCAAAAATTTTGGGCGAAGGGCCGACGTCGAGGGTCCACCAAAATCATAAATTTGCATTTTCAAAAATGCTAATCTTCGCCAAAATTGCGAAGATTCACCGTTAAGCAAAATGCTGCCCACAAGAGTTCTCCTAGCAGGGGTCTCTCAATGAGAAGATCTCCCATGGGTAGAGTTGTCTCTGCGATGACTTCCTGAACATCGTTCAGGTAAAGGTTGGTCATGTGGGCTATATCTAAGGCATTTCGAGCCTTCTTGTGCATTGCTAGTGGCCTCAGTTGGTAATTGGGTGTGGCTCCATGTAGTGACCATTTTGTTATGATTATGTATGATATTAGGAAAAAAAATGTATACAAATGATTATCTCATTTAAGAATTAATTATGTTTCCTAGAAACTAGCTTGTGTGTTATAATGCATTGAATATCTTACCTCTTTCTTGTTCAAATTTGAAAAATGTTGATGTAATGCTCAATGTTAAAGGTTTTTCACCTGTATGCTCTCACACACTAATCCAGTGATGAAGTCCAGATTGTGAAACCCACCAAAAATTGGATATGAAGCCCATATTCGATGAGGGAGCACAAGTCCTACTAGTCCTCACCCAGTTCACCGTGATCAATGATACACATTCTAAAGAAAAGTGTATGCAATTTTTCATAGCTACGATGGTTCTTGGAGTTGGCCTTGGCCAAAATAAGGGTACAAAAATACACAATACAAGCCAAACAGGTGGTTATAAAGGCCATAGTTGGTCTTGATCAGCTCATTGGATGTCACTTCCAACTCATTGATATTAAATTTGATACATGAATTGTGTGTGGTTCCTTTTATTCCATGTAAAATAAAAATGTAAGATAAAACATACACTAAAATTTCACTAATGCACAAAATTACGTTTCAAATTCCCAAATATGAAGATAAAATTGTTTTGTTTTTTAGAAACTTGAAATACAACCCTAGATGAAAATAACTTTTAAGCAGGCCACATGCAATTAAACACTAACAAATAATTTATCAGGGGCCATCTCAATGAAAAATTATCTATAGCAGAGGCCATTAGACATAGAGTCAATTATAAATGTGGGACATTGTATCCTGGGGTGGCTAACAGTAGAGACCGCTATTCCCAATAGCGGTTGCCAGTAGAGAATTTGAAACTTAAATTTTTCTTTTAAATTTCTCTAGGTTTTTTGATAAAAACTGCTAATTTACCTTTTTCTAGAAAAGCACAACAAAATAAAGTATCGAGTCACTTACAGGTGTAGCCATAATTTGATGAAGATCGTAAATTGAATTTTGTGCACTCTATTTCGAGGTCATCAAAGATCATAGCAGTGGCCCTACTGACCATCAAAGTTGATGGTGGTGGCCACTGTGAGCCACGTCAACTTAGAAAAGTGGTACCTACAAGTTTAAAATAGCAAGAAAAATCAAGTTAGCGACAATTTTAGAAAATTATGGGAATGGTCTTGCGATGATCGCCATTGTAGAATTGATAAAATATCTAAACATCTACAAAAATGTAATAATGTAATCAACTTGATAATATGAAATTCATGTAACCATCATGACAAGAAATAGAAAAATGAAATTTCCCTTCTCATTAATATTCAATAAATATGTTACAATGGGTTACAATAGATCCCTCTTAGGGATTCACTAAATTGATACAAAATTACATCAAGATTTCAAGAGTAGATTTATTCCAAAAGATCTTCTGAAATTCCCCTAAACTGATAATGGAGGGTTTTCCTTATGACCTCCACTTGATGATTCCAAGAAGGATGATCTTGATGATGACTTAGCTCCTGATAAGACCTGTAACCTGCACACATACACATCTACAAAGCATCAATAGCAAATGAAAACCTCTCAAGATGAGGCATATTTCATGATAATGCGAATGAAATGAAAAATACGTAAAGCAGTATAGAAATGCATGAAATACTAAAATAAAATGTGTTAAACAACGTTAGAAATAGAATTAAATGCTAATAAAACTGATCTAAATGATAAGATAGAGAAAATTGCACATCACAACAAGGCCATCATTGATCAGAATGGTAGACTCTACTAGCCATTTTTGGGTCTGACGGTGGCACTTGTGGGTCACTATCGAAAATAGCAGCCACCAAACAGAGACTATGTTCTCTGATCTTGATGTGTGGTGATTTCCAAAATGCTCATCAAATTAATTGATGTTCTTGGTGTGTTCTTGAGGAATGACTTAGAGTGTGAATTGGATCGATTTCGTGATGAATCGATGATGAACAGTGATGTAATTTGTCCTTCAATATCCAATGCACTCCATAGGTGTGAATGCAAACTTCATGATGAAATATTAGTAACACTGTGATGCTTGTGAGATATTATGATAGATTGTTCTCTCTAATCATAATCTGATAGCACTTTGTTATAGCAAATTGAACATGGTTTGGGTGAAGGAAATGCTCTAATTTATAGACTTTCCTCCAATTGTAATCTTGGCTTCCTAGAGAAGCCAAGATCAAGATTTAGTTAGGCTTAGGTAGGTGAGGTGTTGCTTCTAGAAGCTTATGGTGAGCAACTATTCAAGATCAATTGCCCTATAATAGATTTTACTCAACTCGAGAAGCTCGTGTTTGTTACAAATGAGGCCATCTTTGACAGGCACAACCTGCTCTAAGGCCATCATCAAGTCCAGTGATCGCCATGTAGCTACTAGAAGGGACAACAACCCAGGTTAAAAAGGACTAGTTTACCCTTTTTGAGTGGTTATAACCATTGTTAGGTCTTGGAAATATCCAAGATGATTCGTATGGCCTAAAAATATGTCCACATGAGTAGCCTCCTCAACATGACGTGTTTTAGGTATCTACAAAGTTTTATAGATACAAAGAATATCAAGCTTATTATTTATACAAAGGTCCTTGATAAACCTCTACTTTAAGGGAATATTAGCATCCCTTATATTTGATGAGATGGTAATCATATCTCATTAGGGGCTACTAACCCTGCCTAAAAATTACAATATCATTTTGTTATTTGGTAAAGAGAAAATCAATCAACTTAGATTGTGTTCCTTTCTCTATGTTTACTCTTCCTTACCTCGCTCTTGCTTGATAATTTGAGGGTTTTCTATTTTTTTCTTGCCTACATCAAAATTAGGTATTCTTCCACAACTTTATTTTTCATTAGACTTATCCTCTCCTAGCTCTACTACAAAAGCTTTTGACTTGTCCTGCTCATTTTTTGGTATTTCCTTATTAATGGTAGAAGTATTAACATCTAACACTATATTTTCTCAACCAATTTTCTTCTCCTGAATGGTACATGGTTCTTCAAGAGTCTTCAAAATTTTATGAGACACATTCCTTAGTTTCATCTAGAATGTTCATCCCTAAATTAGGATCATATTGAATAGACAGTTCCTTATTAATATCTTCAACCTGTTGTACTGTGTCCTTTAAGCTCTAATATGTTTTTTCTTCATACAATAAAACCTCAAAATAATTGGTATGTCTTCCAATAACCTTCCTTACTAGTCTCCACTGTTTATTTCCTTTCATATGCTTAGACCTATTTTTTGAAAGTTGAAAACCATACTCATCCATATCCATTTGTAAGTTTCTCTTGCAATTTTCTACATATGTTTTAGTTGTACTTTTATTAAGTCATGATATTTTAATATTCTCCACCTCATGACATCATATAAAATATATATTTTTATAATCTATGATTTGGTTCCACAACTTACCCCAATACTTAAGAACAATTGATTTTGGTAAAGGTTTACTTATATCAGTCACAACCAATATCCGAGCATAAATAGCCAAGAATCCCTATTTTGTAATTTTTGAAATCTCAAGAAATTCTCCTAGAGTGTTTCCTATTGCCATGAAGGTACTCATTTCCTAAAATTTAATAGGTAACCCATACATTCTAACCGATATTATTACTACGGATAAAATCTAGAGAAATAGTAATGAAAAAGATCCTAGATTTTTTAGTGTTAGCTAATTGTTCAACAATCTCCTCATGGCATGATAATAATTATTTAAATGGCATGGCCTCCCTATTGAGGGATGACAAAAAAAATTATCATTGACAAATTTGAGATGATATTTGGAGGGATCATTTATTGCAATCTATATACCTTTGATATTTTCTCAAATTTTTGCCTTTGAGAAAGCTCTCCCTAATGGCTTCACAAGAATAATAAATAGATAAGAAGATAGTGGATCACCTTGATGGAGTCTATAGAATGACTTTAAGTATTTAATAGATATTTAAATAATCATATTAGAATATTTTGAAGTGTATAAAAACATCTAATCCATTCATACCAACATTGACCAAAACAAAAAAAATTGGGAATATCATGTACAAAACTCCAATAAATCCTACTATATGCTTAATTCATATCTAATTTTATAAGCATACCTCGACTTTTCATGTAATGAAGAAAATGTATCACCTCCTATGCAATGATTACACTATCAAGATTTTTTTACCTCGAACTAAATCACCTTTTTCCTTTGAGATAAGACAATCTAGAATGTTTTTCAATATGTTTGTTGTAATTATTGAAAAGATCTTATCAAGCATATTACAAAGGCTTAATGGACAAAAATTATTAAAATAGTTTATCTCCATTTCTTTAGAATCAATATAATAAATGTGGCAATAATCTCATATATTGTAGCCTTTATATTTTGAGCCTCTTCAACCACAACCTACATATTACCCCTCAATAAATACCATAAATATTCAAATATATTGTATACTCTATTTGCAACCATGTATTAGATAATAAAACCTATCCAATAATTTTGTTATATAAGTTTTCCTAATGCATCTATTATCCCATGAATATTGAAAACTTGAAGGAATAACATCCCAAAGTCCATTTGAATTGACAAATGAAGCAAAATCCCGTATATATTTATATCATTCAATATTATCACCCTTCTTTCTAAAAAATATATGATTGTGTTAAAGTCCTCCAAGAACCCATAGATCACAATTATGAATCATCATTGTATTTGAAAAAAATATGTTATGGTTCTTCCAACATCTTTCATAAGGAGTAGCTATAGTTGGGTATATACATTTATAACTCCCAACTTTGATGTTTTCTTATTTCCTAAAAAATATACCATCAACCCAATTACTTTTTGCTTCTAGTAATTTTCTATCCTATTTGCATTTGTCCCATATAATTGCAATACTTCTGGAATCTCTTATATAATAAATTGCTAGACAATTCCCCATCTTCCAAATATTTTTAAATGCATCCTCACATTCCTTACTACTTAATTTTATTTCCTATACTAAAATAAATTTAGGACTGTAAACAATTTTTAATTCTTAAATAATTATTTTTAAGGGGTCTTATCCATACCCCTAATGTTCCATGATACCATTTTTTGTTATCACCTTTTATTTTAATTAGAAAACTTATATCCGCTTGTTTTTACAAGTGGTATTTGTATTTGGTTTTACAAAAATATATCCATTTGAGTTTCCTTTTCTCTTTGTTCTTGATTTGAGGGCATTTCTATGATTTCCATTTCTATGATTTCCATTCCTATTGACACTTTCATTTTCGTCAATCTCTTTTACTTTTCTATATTATGCATAATGAGACTTATCTTATAAAGATTTTTGTTTCCTTATAAACCCTAACTTACAACAATGATCCTTCATAGTAATTACTTTCTTATATTTCCTGGAAGTTACTAAATTTCTATGGATATCCTCCATATGCATTTCTTTATCATGGTGCTCTTGAAACCTTGAAGTAAGAAATACAATATGTAGGACTTTCATTTTTATTGCAAGGAGAGTATGTCATACTATTTTATACAAATGAACATGATTTACTTGGTTTAACCTTGACCTATCACACCTCCTGTATTTTTATATTTACATTCCCATCTTCCTTTGCACTTTTAACTCCTATATTTGAACTTGTGCATTGTATTTTCTCATCTCTTGTATCATTTTTTCTTCTAATGATTTATTTGATTAAATTGGAATGGCCCTCACCATTTGATAATGTAGAGAGTATTTATTTACCACTTTATTGGGAGATAAAAATCCTTGATTTTTCCCAGATTATATGATGATATCATCTCCTTGCTTTATATAGAATTTTGTATCATGCCCAAAATTTTATATCTCTTTCTTCATTATTTTTAAGTTGAAATATATTCCCATGTGTCCACTCTTACAATATTTGTGATATTGGAAAGGAATATTTCTATAACCCACTTATTGATCCCATTCTCTTGATTCAAATTTAATCTTAATGGACTATAGTAAAGGTTTTAAAATATCTATGGCAACACATGTTTAGGTGTATACAACATGCCTTCACTCTTTAGTAGTTGCTCCCTCCTAGATGAACTCACCTAGAGTATTGACAAAATTCTTCAAAACCTCCTTATTGATAATCTAATACAAAATATGAAAGAACAATGATAAATAAGACCAGATATTTGAATAACTTTTTAAAGAAACATAAAAGAGTGTTGGGACACAAATTTAATAAAACAAAATCTAAAATTTACTTCATAAATACTCTAGCTAGAATCAAACAGGGATATGCAGGTTACATCAAATGGATGGTGTAAATTTTCTAATTTATCTAGGGATGCCCTTATTTTAGGGGAGAATTAGGATAGAATCAAGGAATCTATTTATAAGTAAAGTTCAAAATAAAAAGGTAGATGGTTATCATTAGCACGAAGAGTGCAACTAAATAAATCAGTCTTATACATATTATGTGTCCTTGTATACTATGCCAAAATCAATAAAAAAAGTTTAATCTATATTATGATGTCACTTTATGATTTAGGACGTATCTTGGTGTTGTGGAAGGAGGAATTGATGATAGGAAAATGCTACATTCTTTAGGTAACACAATTTTTGTATTATTTCAATCTAAGTCCATGAAAGAGGAATTTGTGGTGACAATAGTTTATGCTCCAATATCACATCGTGAAAATAAATTGACTCTAAGAAGTGCTATCCATAGCTATGCAAGCTTGTATGGATCTCCCCTGGCTCAATGCTGGGGACTTCAACATCCCACTTTTGGCTAAAGAGAAAATAGGAGGAATATAATAATTAGGGGAAGTCGTTAAGGACCTACGAAGCTTCATGGCATCTTGCTAGTTGATGGATCTATATCTTGATGGTTGTAAGTATACATGGACAAATTTTAATGTATGTAAAGACCTGATAATATATAGGTTGGATAAAATTATGGCCTCTAAAATTTGGGTAGAAAAATTTTCCAATTATAATATGAAATCTCTCCCCAAAATAGGTTTAGATCATAGCTCGTTATTGTATGTAACTAAAGATAGGTTGAGAAAGAAGTATCCTTTTCACTTTAAGAACATGTGGCTCTCCCACCTAGGGCTAGAAGAGAAATTTAAATAATGGTGGCAATTGGAGTTCACAAGGACAAATATATTCATGGTGGCAAAGAAACTGCAACATATTAAAGCCCAACCAAAAATATAGAACAAGGAAACCTTTGGGTGGATCAATGAGAAGAAGAACCAGATTAAATATGACATTGCTCATGTGGATATAGAAATCCAAGATATATAAAGGTGTGAGGATATCACTGAGTAGGAGAAGGAGAAACTATACGAATTTTATAATATAATTCCTAGGAGGAGATGCACTATCGACAAAAATTTTGGGTCACATGATTGAAGGAAGGTGATCGAAACACAAATATTTTTTACCTTATAATAATTAGACACAAGGTTGATAATAAATCATAGCGATAAAAAAAAAAAAAAAAAAAAAATGGCAGATTTTGGAGGCAACAAGTTGTGACGGATGGAGCAGCAAGGAGGAGGAGCGAGAGGTCTAGGGGCATCAAACCCTAGGTGTGGGACTTCAGAGGGCAGATCAGCAGACGCGGCAGGTGGGGGCTCTGGCGAGATAGCAAGCCCCCAGGCGAAGGATGTGGACAAGGAAGTTCTATTGGAACCGGTCCAAGGGCGTTGGGCGGATGCGGTTGAAGATTTCTCTGAGGGGGACCAGGACTCTATGCGTCAGGATCAAAGGAAGACCCAAGAAGGAGACAAAGAGAAACCTGGCAACTGGAGACCTTCATATCTTAATGCTCTTCGCGGTAAGCAAAAATTATCCGACTCTTGTTTTAATCTAAAATTCGTCAATGGTAGGTTGCACGTCCCGGATACCTTAGCTCAGCATGTGGCTATGGAGGGTAGAACATCTTTGGTGGCTAAATTTATGGGGGTGAGGCCGGACATGGAAGTCATAAGGAGATGGGCCATCCAAAAATGGCAGCCAAGGGCCGGTATGATGATTAAGGCTTTACCCAAGAGTTTTCTTTTGGTGACATTTCAATGTGAACAGGACATGGAAAGGACTCTCCAAGGAGGTCCTTGGTTTTTTGGGAAAAGGGGCTTGTATCCGAGCGTTGGTCCCCCGATTTCAACCCCCGGACTCGGGTCTTTGGATTTGGCTCCTATTTGGGTTAAGATGCCGGGATTACCTCTCGCTTTTCTGGAACGAACAAATATTGGCTGGGATAGCTACAGAGATTGGAGAACTAATAGCTATTGATCCTGCAACCTTGAGCAAAACAAGACTCATGTCTGCTCGCATGTGTGTGTTGGCGGACCTGAGTAAAGAGCTCCCTAAATCCATTATTTTGTTGTCTATGTTTGGCCTTCATACTCAGGTATTTGAATATGAAAATATGTCTTTTAAGTGTAGTGTTTGTGGGAAGGTAGGGCACCAGGGTATCCACTGCATTTCCAAGAACCAGCTCCCACTCCAAAATACCGATCCTCAAACCCAGAATAATATCCCTCCCCCGCAGATCTCCATTCCTACCCAACCTGGGCCTCAAGGATGTGGAGCTCGAAATCCGAATATCAGAGACCCTGTTTGCCCTATTGTAAGCAAGAGGCAACGTTTTAACCCTCCTCCCAAAAATTCCTATGCCCCAAAACCCTCTCACAGGGAGCTGGTCCCTTTGATGGGAACCCTCAAGCTCAACCTGCTCCTAAGATGATACAGGCAAGCCTCGAGCCAAATCACAAAGGAAAGAACCCCATAGATCAACGCCCTGGGGCAAGTAAGTTTGATTGGGTGATACGGGAGGCCTATGGAGGCTCGGTGGAAGTGGTCCCATGTACTGCAGAGGAATTTATGGGAAGAAATTCCAAGGAGATCAACATCCCAGTGGAGAACAGTTTTGATGCATTAAATCATTTGAAGGGAGATCAGATGGACAGACCAAGAAGTGGAATCCGAGGTAGAGGAGACTCAAGAGAAGGATTTAGAGGAGAAAAATCGAGAGGAAGGAGCAGGAAACTAATAATACGAGCAAGGATACTCGGGAGGAAGAGGTGAACCACCAAGATTAGTGTAACCCCAAAGCAAGGAAAAAAGAATCTACTAATCAAGAAGCTAAGAGCACGGAATCATCTCCACTGTCAAAAAGACCAGTTAACCTGGAAAGCAGATTGTTACCCCAAATACCAAGACCGACCTACCCAAGATGGTTACTAGAAGCCAAGTGAATCCCAAGGAACTTCAACCTAGAGCGGATGTATGGGGATATGGTTCGGTAGGAAGAGGGAAACCTAGCAATGCCGCCTTAAGGCGAAAGAAGCGGAGCGAGGAGTGGTCGATGGCACTCAAGCAATATTGCTCTTTGGGGCGAAGGCTCGAGGATCCAAAGCCCATAAATGAAGATTCTTTCATGGAATATTCGTGGGAGTAATCCTGCAAAAATAAGAGCTTTGTATGCTCTTAGACAAGAACACAAACCGGATATGATTTTACTTGCAAGAAACTAAAATGGAGGAGAGTAGAGTTATTCCTTTTAAGAATAGGACTTGGCGAGAAGTCAAGTAGTAGGCCAAGAGGCCACTTGGAACAGCAGGGAGGGTTACTCGGTTATGTGGAACAAAAATGTGATTGATAGTAGAGTGATTCTGATGTCTAGTTGGTTTATTTGTCTCTTATGTGTGGATAAAACCACGCAGGAAGAGTGGATCTTAACGAATGTATATACTCCGAGTTAGACAAGGACTGAGAAGGGTTCTTTGGAGTCAGCTAGCTGAATTGAGGGAGACGGTCCCCAACTACCCTTGGATTGTGGCAGGGGATTTCAATTGCTACCTTAATCCTGTAGATAAATTGGGGGGCTCTCAAAGAATAACTGCTGATATCTACGAGTTTAGAGATTTTGTTGAGCAACATGAGCCGATGGATGTGGACCTGCGTAGATTCTCCTATACATGGTCTAACAAAAGATTGAAGGAAAACCAAATTCGAGATAAGATTAGATAGGTTTCTTCTTTCTCAAGAATGCCTGGAGAGGTTAGGAGACTCTTCATTAACGGCACTCCCAAGAATCGGGTCTGATCATAACCCAATTCCGTGGGAAACAGGGGAAGACTCTAAGAAAATATACATCAGACCCTTTCGATTCGAACTTATGTGGTTCCAACATCGGGATCTCAAGGATCCGGTTGCCCAATGGTGGGACAAAAAGTATAATGGTTCGAAACCGGCCCAAGTGGCATGTAAACTAAGGAATGTGAAGGCTAACATTAGAGAGTGGAACAAAACTTCCTTTGGAAATATTTTCATAGCAAAAGGCAGAACTAAAAGATAAGATCAATGAACTATAGGAGAAGCTGAAGTCAGAGCAACTTACAGAGGATCTGAGAAACCAGGAGAGGGAGTCGTTAGTCGAATACCACACGATGCTAGGATTTGAAGAAACCTTTTGGAGGCAGAAATCCAGATTGCGTTGGTTAAAGGAGGGTGACAGAAATACAAAGTTCTTCCATGTCTCTACTCTTCGCCACAGGAGTACTAACAAAATTAAGGAGATCAAGATGGCCGATGGGTCTAACACCAAAGATATGGAAGACATAAGGAGGGAAGCGGTTGAGTACTTTAAATCGTTGCTAGAAGATGTAAATCCGACTATTGAAGAAGAGGACTCTCTCGTTGGCAGCCATTCCACCCCTCGTAACCGATAATCTTAATGGATTCTTACTTAGTCCTTTCACAAAGGAGGAAATCAAGAAGGTCATTTTTGACATGGATGGTAACAACTCCCCAGGACCGGATGGCTTCCCCTGCAGCCTTTCTTCCGAATTTTTGGGATATCCTAGGCAATGATGTAGTGGAAGCTATAATTGAGGCTCAAAAGGACATGGAAATCCCGGAAGGAGTTAATGCTACTTTTTTAGTCCTCATCCCTAAACTAGTGGGAGCAATGGAATTTTCCGAGTTTCGCCCTATCGGTTTATGTAACACTCGATGAAGATTCTCACAAAAACAATCGCCAATAGGTGAAGGTTATCCTTCCTTTCATCATTGATATGAACCAAGGTGGCTTTGTGAAAGGGCGACAAATATTGGATGGTATCATCACAATTCATGAGGTTATTCATTCAATGGTGACTAGTAAGGAAGCCGGTATGTTACTAAAGCTTGATATGAATAAAGCCTACGACCGGGTCTCATGGCGGTTCCTCACCAAGATTTTGGGTAAGTTTGGTTTCTGTCCCCTGTGGATTAAGTTGATTTTTAGTTGTATCTCTACTACAAGATTTTCTGTCATGGTGAATGGGTCACCCTCCGGTTACTTTAAGAGTGAAAGGGGGTTGCGACAAGGAGATCCTTTGTCTCCATACTTGTTTATTATTTTAGCGGAAGCATTGGGTAGGAACATTTCAGCAGCGGTGGTAGATGGTCAATTGGAAGGTTTTAAACCAGCCTCAACAACAGGGCCAGTGTCTCACCAACAGTTTGTGGATGATACAATCATTGTGTCCAAAGCCTCGGTGCCTCAAGCTAGGAAGTTGAAGAGAATTCTAACCAAGTATGAGACAGAAGCAAGACAGTACATAAACTATAAGAAGAGTAGCATCTATTTCTTTAACACGCCTGGTGGGAGGGAGGAAAGAATAGCTAACCTCTTCGGTTGTGGAAAGGAGCTTCTACCAACAACTTATCTAGGCATGTCTATGTTCGAAGGAAGAATGAAGGCTACTTTGTGGAACTCGATCATTGACAGGATCTCCAAAAAGTTAGCAGGGTGGAAGGGCAGCCTTCTCAGCTCCGCAGGAAAAGCCTTATTAGTTCAAACTACTTTACGGAGCATTCCAATTTCTTGCATGTCTCTATTTAGAATGCCTGCAAAGGTCCGAGCTACATTGGAGCTAATTCAACGCAACTTCTTGTGGTCAGGTTCAGAGTAGAGAAAGAGAATTTCGTTGGTAGCATGGAATCAGGTGTGTGCAAGCAAGGATCAGGGGGGCCTGGGGTTAAAGAGAATGAAAGAATTGAATCAAGCTCTGATTGGCAAACAAGTATGGAGATTTATCAATAATGATCAATTGGGATGGGTAAAACTTCTTAAGGCAAAATATATCGAAATAATCGGGACTTCCTGAAAGTCGATAATCTTCCTAGAGGATCCTATTTTTGGAATTGTTTGCTCGAATGTCGGGAGGTAGTCGGGAAAGGCATCAGATGGAGAATTGGTAATGGAAGACAAGTGGACTTTTGGAAAGACCCGTGGTTGGAAGAGGCCCCTCTGAAAGATAACTTAGACCTTCAGGTCCTCCAACATAAACTTTCGAAGGAAATTGGAGGAAAAGTAGGGGATTTTATTGCTGTAGCATAGGAAACTTCTTCTTGGAAGAAAATCACAGTTCATAATCTGTCAGAGCAAGAGAAGGTGGCCCTAACCAAACTCAATGATGCTTTAAGGGTGTTCCCGATCATTCCTGGGGGAGGAAGAGACAAGGCGATTTGGGGCAAAACTACAAGTGGGATCTATTCAATAAAAATCGCCTATAAGTTAATCCACTCGGGATTCAATGGTCGGACTCCGACTTCGTTATTTGGTTAAATAATTTAACCCCAAAAATAGCTTTCTTCTTTTGGTTGGCGGTTCAAAATAAGATCCCGACAACGAGATAATCTGCAAAGGAGAGGTTTCCAATTCATCAATCGATGTATCTTGTGTGAGAAAGCAATAGAATCTGCAAGTCATATATTTCTAACTTGTGATTTTTCTTGTACGAGTCTTCCAAATGATCTCGTCCAAATTTCATATAGATTGGGTCTGTCCAAATAGCATGTCCGACTTCGCATACAGTGGGCTTCCCCTTCGGGCAAAGCTTTTGACTTGGCTCTGGAAGCTCGACTTACCCCATTTTTTATGGGGGATATGGAATGAGAGAAATAAGAGAGTATTTAAAGGACGTAAGAAAGATCCCGGGTTATGTGGTAATAAAATAATCAGAGCTTTGAAAGAAAACTGGAAAACTTTCTTCTTCAAAAATGAGACCATGTCTCTAAGGGAAAGGAGGATTTTGCGAAACTGGGGAGAGGAACTTCCAGACCTAGACATTACAACCAACCCATGGGATGGTGTCAAGTGGATACCCCCCACACAAAAGTGGGTTAAGTTTAATTTTGACGGGGCAGCCAAAGGAAATCCTGGGGCTGCAGGAGCAAGGAGGAGTTTTGAGAAATGAGGAAGGAAAAGTGGTCCTTGCCTTTGCAGAGCCTTTGGGAACTCAAACAAATCATTTTGCGAAGCCCGAGCACTGCATGCGAGCAATGAGAATTGCCGGACTTGAGGGTTATAAGGAAGTTATCTTTGAAGGGGATTCGCTTAATATAATCAAGGCAATTAAGGAGGATAAAGACCCCAATTGGACCATATTGGAGCTTATCCTAGAAGCAAAGATTCATAAATCTCATTTGGTTAATGCCCGAATCCAACACACCTTCGGAGAATGGAACCAGGGCGGTGGATCTAATGGCAAATATTGCGGTTTCGTTGGGGAGATGCAAATTTGGAAGGATAACTTCCCTCAAGAACTATTGGTGTTGTCTGCTAGAGAAGAGCTAAGATCAAACTCGTTAGAGCATCGGGAGATCGGAGGGGCTGATGATGAGTAATCCGACGAGATGGAATTAGGCGGAAAAGGCATCCCATTTTCCGGGGCCTGGGAGGTGACAAGTGTACGAGTACGACAACCTAGTGTTAGTAAGTGCTAGGTGTTGTTTGGTTTTTGTTTTATCCTGAATAGTCAAGCGACAAGTATAGGACCGTGGACTCTAAGTATGGCTTAATGTGAGTCTTAGAAAGATCCATTTTGTATTTTGATTATACGGGCTTGATGCTAGAACCAGCCCATTTTGACTTTGTAAAAGGTTTGTGGACCTTATAACCACCTCTACCTTATACCAAAAAAAAAAATAAATCATAGCGATCAAAAAATAAAATGGTGAGTATTCTTAGGACCCTGAGGAAATCAAACAGATGGAGATGAATTTCTTCAAGGAATTACTCTCTGATGATGAACCAATTGAGGAAACAATAGGTAAAATCCTATTAGAACATATTCCCTACATAATAGATGAGGATATAAATAATATTTTATTGAAGCCCTTCACTAAGAAAGAGATCAAGGATACAATCATGTTCTTCCTAAATAATAAAATACCTAGTCTTGACGAATTTTTGACAAAATTCTTCCAACACTTCTTGGACATAGTGGGAGAATATTTTTAGAATGTGCTATGTGAATTTTATACCTCTAATGTCCTACTAAAGTCATGGAATACCACATTCCTAGCAATGATCCTAAAAGTACATGGGAACAATGAGTTCAAGAATTTTTACTCAATTAGTCCATGTAATACCATTTACAAACTATTGACAAAGTTGTTAGATAATCGATTGAAGCTTAATTACCCACTATTATTTTGAAATAACAAGATGGATTTGTGAGAAAAATAAAAATAATAGATGGTATTATAGAGATATATAAAGTGTTGCATTTCATGGATAGGATAAAGGAGGAAGTATTCTCTTGAAATTGGATATGCATAAGGTATATGATAGGGTAAATTGATATTTCTTAGACAAGGTCCCAAGAAAGTTTGGCTTCAGTCATAAATGGAGAAAATGGATTAGCACATATGTATCCTCTACTTCATTCTCTATACTCATAAATGGGGAACCTACATTTTTTTTCCAATCTCAATGGGGACTCTGACAGGCTAACCTGATTTCTCCATATCTCTTCATCATTATGGCAGAGGTTTTGGGCAAAGCTATTGGAGAAAGGAAAGGTAGTGGTAGGATCAAAGGCCTACATTTGGTAACAAGTTTTCTAGCCACAATGTAACATTATTTTGTGGATGAAACAATGATTTTGGGGTAAGCTTCATTTATGGAAGCAAAGCAAATTTTGGAGGTCTTGAAAGATTATGAATGGGTGTCCTAGCTAAAGATAAATTTTAATAAGAGTAAGCTATTATTTCTAAACAACCTCTCACTTAGAAAAAGGAATATTGTTGATTTATTTGGGTGCAATATAATCTCCTTAGCTTGCACCTATCTGGGTATTTTACTCTTCAAAGGAAGAATTACGGAGGATCTTTGGAAAACCCTCATGGACATATTTAAAATGAGACTAGAAAGTTGTAAAGGTACTACACTTAGCTAGGAAGGCAAGTACCAACTCATTAAAACCACTCTTCAAAGCATATTGATTAACTACTCTTCTATTTTTTAGATACCATGCATAGTGACTAAAAATATTGACCAAATATGCAATAACTTCTTGTGGACTGGAGTGGAAGAAAATAAATGATTGGTGCTAGTGGTTTGGAAGAAGGCATGTCAACCTAGGAAATTTGGAGGGTTAGGCCATAGGAAAATAAAGCATTTCAATTTAGCTTTGCTTGGAAATATGGCCTAGAGACTCAGTATTGATGAAAAATTAACTTGGGTTCAGTTGTGTAAGACCAAATACCGAGAGGGGCAGCATAATTTTTGAAGGTTGGAATCCCTCCTAAGGGGCTCAACCTTTTAGAATGGAGTTAAATAATGCAGGTAAATTTTTCAAGATCAAATAAAATAGAATGTTAAGGGTCGCTCTCAAGTTTTCTTTTGGGGTGATATTTGGCTAGAGCAGGTTCCATTGGCTCAAATCCCAATATTCAAGGAGTTAGTAGTTTGGGCATCATGCAATGTGGGGGGCTATGGTGAAATGTTATATCTACATAAGGGATTGTAAGAAAGAATGGAAGAAATTTCTCTAAAAATAGAAGAGATAATAGAAGCAACAAACACACTCAATAGAATATTACAAAGGACTTTCATTAGTGAGCTAAGTGGAAAGTATGATCTGTATTGGATGGTACATAAATATAACTCCTATTTGATAAAAGAAGCATATAAAGTCTTGACAAGAAACAATCATGACCTAGAGTTTCTTGACAATACAGTTTGATAAAATAATTAACACCAATAATTGCCTTCTTCTTTTGGCTGGCCTTCCTAAAAAAGTTTCTAACCATTGAGAATTTTAGAAAAAGAGGTATCCCACTACCTAGTTGTTGCATTCTATGTTTAAATGGAATTGAAGATGTGGATCACTTGCTACTACATTGTAACTAATCTAGGAGGGTGTTATGGAAAGTGTTTCAACATCTAAAAATCACATGGGTCATGCCTCAAATGTTTCAATAGTTGGTATACCAATAGAATAATCCAAAAATCCTAAATAAACTATGTCCTTGGTGGGATATGGTCTTACTTCACTATGCCTAGGCCATATAGAAGGAACGTACTAAAATGTTTTTTAAGGAAGAAAGGCTTGATGAGAATGTGTTGGAAAATAGGATTAAAATCATTATTGATGAAAATGTAAGCCTTAAATTGTAGGAGGATAAGAATGAAGTGGAGTAGGAGGAAGACTTGTAAGCTTGTAATGAAAATGAATTACAACAATCATGATATAAAATGTGATGGATTCCCATCCCTAATCCAATCACCAGATCCAAAAGGAAAAACTTGGAGTCATAATGTGTGGAGTACAACTGGTAGAGAAAATATTTAGCCAAGGATTTAGAGGTATCAATTGAAGTAGTTTTCATTAAAGTCACACAAGTTTCAAAAGGTGAAAGTGGTAAGGATAGCGGATGAAACATAGTTGGAAAGAAAAATTGGTAGACTACCCAGGTCATAGATTGTGTTTGATTGTTGATCATTGAGAGTTGGAATAGGAACACTACAATTTTGTTATGCTTTGGTCATATTTTATAAATTGATATTATAATATCCACTATATGTAAACAAGTTTTGGAACCCTATATAAAAACCTCTTTTTTACCATTTAAAAAAAACTATGCAAAAGTTAGGACACTTCTTACACAGATTAACATTACAATAGAAAAATAATGGATATATATATATATATATATATATATTTCAATTAAGGGGGATTTACAAATTATCATTTATGCTATCAACAAAAATGGATGTGGATATTGGATAAAAAATAATATTATTGTTGATGTTTATTATCTATTATTGGAGGTAATCTTTCAAAATGTGAGCATATTTATAGAGAAGGAAATTGGGTAGCAGATAATCTAGTTAATTGTAGTGTTGATATTCATTTTTGTGAAATTCAAATTTTAGAAGGCAACTGAGCAAGAGAATGATTGAATCTCTAGAAAAATTTATCCATAATTTTTTTCAATAAATTTCTTTGAAAAATTAGGGTTAGGTTGATTACCCCAGCAATAAAGAAACACACAAAGCAGACAATATGATTATCTCTTTTAAGGATTAAATGTGTATCCTAAAAACTTATTTTAGTGTGTCTAGATTTGTTGTTGTTCTTGCTTTCTTGTTCATTTTTTGGACTTAGAATGAGGGAACTCAATCAAAGTGGTAACTAGGAACACTAGTGCCAAACATGATTTCTCAAAAGAGTCTAGGGTACACCGCTTAAATCCCAATGGGGGGTTCGCCTAGCTCTTCCACTCTGAATCAATAATTGCTCCAACAATGGGAGATAGTTTGAACACAAGTGACCTACACCAACTTAAAGGAGTTTCCTATTCTATCTAAGGACATCTAGGGGGCAAGCCGGTGGAAGGAGGTGAATTCCAATGTCACCGATCTGAATTAGGGATTGGTGATGAAATCCAACCTTACCAATATTATTGTAATACGTGCAAGTGTGTGGGATTCTTTTTAACCTTGCATGTAAACAAAATGCATCACCAATTAAACATGACCTTTCCTATATGCCTAAGATAAAATATGTTTAATTTCAAAAAGATGCATGTATTCATCTTATATGAACTTCCAAAAATGCATTCTACTTCTTGAATCACTGACCACTATCTAGATCACATGTAAGCAAACTAATCACACTAAAGCCTAGCATGCTAGAGACTAGGGCAAACCTTACAAGCAGAGGCCTACTGTTCCTAGCAACGCCTAGAGGAAACTAAAGAAATCTAAGAAATATATAATGCAATTTTCTTTTAATTTTCTTTATTTTTCCCTAATTAAACTACGATTTTGCTTGTTTCTAGAATAAATTTGAAGACAAAAAATATAGAGAAAATAAGGGATGAAACCAACCTCAAATCTTACTTTGATGATGGAAATTTTGCCTTCTACTGCACTTGGTTGTTGGTCGCTATTAACCAGAGCGACTGTTGTTGGTTGCTGACATCTATAGTAGCTAAGATCTATTGGTCGCTGATAGCTACAACAGCTAATATGGCCACTGAAAACTACAGTAGCCAAGATCTACTGGTCATTGATAGCTATAGTAGCTAAGCTAGCCTTTGATAACTACAATATCTAAGATTTACTGGTCGCTGACAGCTATAGCAGCTAATCTATCCGCTGATAGCTATAGCAACTAACATCTACTGGCCACTATCGACTAGAGCGACCACACCTACACATAGAAAAATGCCCAAAATATTATTAAAATAGTTGAAAGCAAAAACTTGGTGGGTGTCCCACTATGATCACCATCTGTGTGACCTCGAGAAGTGTGCATCCCACTACCCTTACTTGTAATTGATTTATTATTGTTGAATACTTGCACAAATTGAAAGGAATGAACATGCATATAACACATAAATAAGAAAACCATGCAACCATGTATTAGATAATAAAACATATCCAATATTTTTGTTATATAAGTTTTTCTAATGCATCTATTATCCCATGAATATTGAAAACTTGAAGGAATAACATCCCAAAGTCCATTTGAATTGACAAATGAAGCAAAACCCCGTATTTATTTATATCATTCAAGATTATCACCCTTCTTTCTAAAAAATATATGATTGTTTTAAATTCATCCAAGAACCCATAGATCACAATTATGAATCATCATTGTATTTGATAAAAATATATTATGGTTCTTCCAACATCTTTCATAAGGAGTAGCTATAGTTGGAGTATATACATTTATAACTCCCAACTTTGATGTTTTCTTCTTTTCTAAAAATATACCATCAATCCAATTACTTTTTGCTTCTAGTAATTTTCTATCTTATTTGCATTTGTCCCATATAATTGCAATACCTCTGGAATCTCTTATATAAGAAATTGCTAGACAATTCCCCATCTTCCAAATCTTTTTAAATGCATCCTCACATTCCTTAATACTTAATTTTATTTCCTATACTAAAATAAATTTAGGACTGTAAACAACTTTTAATTCTTAAATAATTATTTTTTAGGGGCCTTATCCATACCCCTAATGTTCCATGATACCATTTTTGTTATCACATTTTATTTTAATTAGCAAACTTAGACCCACTTCTTGTTTTTACAAGTGGTATTTGTATTTGGTTTTACAAAAATATATCCATTTGAGTTTTCCCTTTGTTCTTGATTTGAGAGCATTTCTATGATTTCCATTCCTATTGACACTTTCATTTTCGTCAATCTCTTTTACTTTTCTATATTATGCATAATGAGACTTATCTTATAAATATTTGTGTTTCTCTATAAACCCTAAATTACAAGAATGATCCTTCATAGTAATTACTTTATTATGTTTCCTTGGAGTTACTAAATTTCCATGGATATCCTCCATATGCATTTATTTATCATGGTGCTCTTGAAACCTTGAAGAAGAAATACAATCTGTAGGACTTTCATTTTTATTGCAAGGAGAGTATGTCATACTATTTTAGACAAATGAACATAATTTACTTGGTTTAACCTTGACCTATCACACCTCCTGTATTTTTATATTTACATTCACATCTTCCTTTGCACCTTTAACTCCTATATTTGAAATTGTGCATTGTATTTTCTCATCTCTTGTATCATTTTTTCTTCTAATGATTGATTTGATTAAATTGGAATGGCCCTCACCATTTGATAATGTAGAGGGGATTTATTTACCACTTAATTGGGAGATAAAAATCCTTGATTTTTCCCAAATTATATGATGATATCATCTCCTTGCTTTATATAGAAGTTTGTATCATGCCCAAAATTTTATCTCTTTCTTCATTATTTTTAAGTTGAAATCTATTCCCATGTGTACACTCCACAATATTTGTGATATTGGAAAGGAATATTTTCATAACCCACTTATTGATCCCATTCTCTTGATTCAAATTTAATCTTAATGGACTATAGTAAAGGTTTGAAAATATCTATGGTAACACATGTTTAGGTGTATACAACATACCTTCACTCCTTAGTAGTTGCTCCCTCCTAGATGAACTCCCATAGAGTATTGCCAAAATTCTTCAAAACCTCCTTATTGATAATCTAATACAAAATATAAAAGATCAATGATAATAAGACCATATCTTTGAATAACTTATTTAAGAAACATAAAAGAGTGTTGGGGCAAAAATTTAATAAAACAAAATCCAAAATTCACTTCATAAATACTCTAGCTAGAATCAAACAGGGATATGCAGGTTACATCAAATGGATGGGGTAAATTTTCCAACCTATCTAGGGATGCACTTATGTGAGGGGAGAATGAATATAGAGTCATGGAATCTAGTTATAAGTAAAGTTCAAAATAAATTATCAAAATGGAAAGGTAGATGATTATCATTAGCACAAAGAGTGCAACTAAATAAATTAGTCTTATACATATTATGTGTCCTTGTATACTATGCCAAAATCAATAAAAAAAAATTAATCTATATTATGATGTCACGTTATGGTTTGGGATGTATCTTGGTGTTGTGGAAGGAGGAATTGATGACAGGAAATTCTACATTCTTTAGGTAACACAATTTTTGTATTATTTCAATCTAAGTCCATGAAAGAGGAATTTGTGGTGACAACAGTTTAAGCTCCAATATCACATCGTGAAAATAAATTGACTCTAAGAAGTGCTATCCATAGCTATGCAAGCTTGTATGGATCTCCCCTGGCTCAATGCTGGGGACTTCAACACCCCACTTTTGGCTAAAGAGAAAATAGGAGTAATATAAGAATTAGGGGAAGTCGTTGAGGACCTGCAAAGCTTCATGGCATCTTGCTAGTTAATGGATCTATATCTGGATGGTTGTAAGTATACATGGACAAATTGTAATGTATGGAAAGACCTGATAATATATAGGTTGGACAAAATGATGTCCTCTAAAATTTGGGTAGAAATTTTTTCCAATTATAATATGAAATCTCTCCCCAAAATAGGTTTAGATCATAGCTCGTTATTGTATGTAACTGAAGATAGGTTGAGAAAGAAGTATCCTTTTCACTTTAAGAACATGTGGCTCTCCCACCTAGGGCTAGAAGATAAATTTAAAGAATGGTGGCAATTGGAGGTCACAAGGACAAATATATTCATGGTGGCAAAGAAAATACAACATATCAAAGCCTAAATAAAAATATGTAACAAGGAAACCTTTGGGTGGATCAGTGAGAAGAAGCAACATATTAAATATGGCATTGCACATGTGGATATAAAAATCCAAGAGAGAGAAATGTGTGAGGATATCGCTGAGTAGGAGAAGGAGAAACTATATGAATTTCATAATATAATTGCCCAAGAGGAGACGCACTAGGGGTAGAAATTACGGGTCACATGGTTGAAGGAAGGTGATCGAAACACAAGATTTTTCTACCTTACAATAATTAGATACAAGGTTGCTAATAAAATCATGGAGATAAAAAAATAAAATGGTGAGTATTCTCAGGACCTTGAGGAAATAAAGCAAATGGGGATGAATTTCTTCAAGGAATTATCCTCTACTGATGAACCAATTGAGGAAACAATATGGGAAATCCTATTAGAACATATTCCCTACATAATAGATGAGGATATAAATAATAGTTTATTGAAGCCCTTCACTAAGAAAGAGGTCAAGGATACAATCATGTTCTTCCTAAAGAATAAAATACCTAGTCCTGACGGATTTTTGACAAAATTCTTCCAACACTTCTTAGACATAGTTGGAGAAGATTTTTAGAAGGTGCTATGTGAATTTTATACCTCTAATGGCCTACTAAAGTCATGGAATACCACATTCCTAGCAATGACCCTAAAATTACAGGGGAGCAATGAGTTCAATAATTTTTACTTAATTAGTCCATATAATACCATTTATAAACTATTGACAAAGTTGTTATATAACCGATTGAAGCTTAATTACCCAATATTATTTTGAAATAACAAGATGGATTTTTGAGCGAAATAAAAATAATGGATGGTATTATAGAGATATATAAAGTGTTGCATTTCATGGATAGGAGAAAGGAGGAAGGATTCTCTTGAAATTGGATATGCATAAGGTATATGATAGGGTAAATTGATATTTCTTAGACAAGGTTCTAAGCAGTTTTGGCTTCAGTCCTAAATGGAGAAAATGGATTAGCACATGTGTATCCTCTACTTCATTATCTATATTTATAAATAGGGAACCTACATATTTTTTCAATCTCAATGGGGACTCTGACAGGCTAACCTGATTTCTCCATATCTCTTCATCATTATGGCAGAGGTTTTAGGCAGGGCTATTGGAGCAAGGAAATGTAGTGGTAGGATCAAAGGCCTACATTTGGTAACAAGTTTTCTAGACACCATGTACCATTATTTTATGGATGAAACAATGATTTTGGGGTAAGCTTCATTGATGGAAGCAAAGAAAATTTTGGAGGTCTTGAAATATTATGAATGGGTATCCTAGCTAAAGATAAATTTTAGTAAGAGTTAGCTATTATTTCTAAACACCCCCTCACTTTGACAAAGGAGGATTGTTGATTTATTTGGTTGGGAGATGAGCTCCTTCCCTTGCACCTATCTGGGTATTTTACTCTTCAAAGGAATAATTAAGGAGGATCTTTGGAAAACCCTCATGGACATATTTAAAATGATACTAGCTAGTTGGAAAGGTACTACACTTAGCTAGGAAGGCAAGTACCAACTCATTAAAACCACTCTTCAAAGCATCTCGATTTACTACTCTTCTATTTTTCAGATACCATGCATAGTGACTAAAAATATTGACCAAAAATGCAACTTCTTGTTGACTGGAGTGGAAGAAAATAAATGATTGATGCTAGTGTCTTGGAAGAAGGTATGTCAACCTAGGAAATTTGGAGGGTTAGGCCATAGTAAAATAAAGCATTTAAATTTAGCTTTGCTTGGAAAGCTGGCCTAGAGACTTAGTATTGATGAAAAAATAACTTGGTTATTGTTGTGTAAGGCCAAATACCTAGAGGGGCAGCATAATTTTTGAAGGTTGGAATCCCTCCTAAGGGGCTTAACCTTTTAGAATGGAGTTAAAGAATGCAGGCAAAATTTTCAAGATCAGATAAAATAGAATGTTAAGGGTGGCTCTCAAGTTTTCTTTTAGGGTGATATTTGGCTAGAGTAGATTCGATTGGCTCCAATACTAATCTTCAAGGGATTGTGAGAAAAAATAATGTGGGGGACTATGGTGAACTCTTATATCTACATAAGGGATTGTGAGAAAAAATGGAAGCAATTTCCCTAAAAATAGAAGATATAATGGAAGAAGAAAACGCACTCAATAGAAGATTACAAAGGACTCTCATAAGTGAGATAAGTGGAAAGGATGATCCGTATTGGATGGGACATAAATCTAACTCCTATTCGATAAAATAATGATATAAAGTCTTGACAAGAAACAATCATGACCTAAATTTTCTTGACAAGAAATTTTGATAAAAGGATTAACACCAAAAATTACCTTCTTCTTTTGGCTGGCTTTCCTAAACAAGTTTCTAACCATTGAGAATTTAAGAAAAAGAGGTATCCCACTACCTATTTTTTGCATTCTATATTTAAAAGGATTTGAAGATGTGGATCACTTGTTATTACATTATAACTACTCTAGGAGGGTATTTCAGAAAGTGTTTCAACATATACAAATCACATGGGTCATGCCTAAAATGTTTCAATAGTTGGTATACCAATAGAAGAATCCAAAAAGCCTAAATAAACAATGCCCTTGGTGGGATATGGCCTTAATGCACTATGCCTAGGCCATATAGAAGGAATGTATTAAAATATTTTTTAAGGAAGAAAGGCTTGATGAGAATGTGTTGGACAATAGGATTAAAATCATGATTGATGAAAATGTAAGCCTTAAACTATATAAGGAGGAGGATAAGAATGAATTAGAGGAGGAGGAAGACTTGCAGGCTTGTAATGAAAATGAATTACAACAATCATGATAGAAAAGGTGATGGATCTTTGTCCCCGATCCAGTCACCAAACCCAAAAGGAAAAACTTGGAGTCATAATGTATGGAGTACAACTGGTAGAGAGAATATTTATCCAAGGATTTAAAGGTATCAATTGAAGTAGTTTTCATTAAAGTCAAACAAGTTTCAAAAGGTGAAAGTGGGAAGGATAGCGGATGAAACAGAGTTGGAAAGAAAAATGGCTAGACTACCTAGGTCATGGATTGGGTTTGATTGTTGGTCATTGAGAGTTGGAATAGGAACAATGCAATTTTGTTATTCTTTGGTCATATTTTGTAAATTAATATTATAATATCCACTATATGTAAACAAGTTTCGGGACCCTATATAAAAACCTCTTTTTTACCAAAAAAAAAAACTATGCATAATTTAGGACACTTCTTACACGGATTAAAATTACAATAGAAAAATAATGGATATATATATTTCAATTTAGGGGGATTTACAAATTATCATTTATGCTATCAACAAAAATGGATGTGGATATTGGATAAAAAATAATATCATTGTTGATGTTCATTATCTATTATTGGAGGTAATATTTCAAAATGTGAGCATATTTGTTGAGCAAGGTGCAGCGACAGTATTGTCATTGTTGTCAACACAGTCAGATAGATCGGTTGATATAGTGGACAGGAGTTCAGAGGTCACTCAGAGTAAGTACAGTGATGTTAAATGCTTATAAGGATGTTTTTTATGTATGGGTGAAGTTGTTACAGGTTGTCCAAGAAGACCAAAGTGGCCCATATCCAAAAGAGAAGCGAAAAAGCAAAGAGGAAAAAGTGCCGCAATATCGCGACATGTTGCATTTTTGCGGCCAAAAGAGAAGATAAAATGCAAGAAGAAAAAGTGTTGCGATATCGCGACATGTTGCATTTTCGTGGCCAAAAGAAAGAGAAAATGCAAAGAGGAAAAAGTGTCGCGATATCGCGACATGTTGCATTTTCGCGGCCAAAAGAGAAGAGAAAATGCAAGGAGAAAAAGTGTCGTGATATCGTGACATGTTGCATTTTCATGGCCAAAAGAAAGAGAAAATGCAAGGAGAAAAAGTGTAGCAATATCGTGACATGTTGCATTTTTGTGGTCCAAAGCAAAGAGAAAATGCAAGGATAAAAAGTGTCGCGATATCACGACATGTTGTATTTTTGTGGGCCAAAGCTAAGAGAAAGAGCAAGGAGAAAAAGTGTCGCGATATTGCAACATGTTGTATTTTCGTGGGCCAAAGCTAAGATAAAAATCAAGGAGAAAAAGTGGCGCGATATCGTGACATGTTGTATTTTCGCGGGCCAAAGCTAAGAGAAAGAGCAAGGAGAAAAAGTGTCATGATATCGCGACATGTTGTATTTTCGCGGGCCAATGCAAAGAGAAAGGCAAAGAAATAAAAAGTGTCACGATATCGCGACATGTCGCATTTTCACGACTCAAAAAGGGCAGGCAGGAAGAGAAAGAAAAAGTGTCGCGATATCGCGACATGTCGCATTTTCGCGACTCAAGAAGGGCAGGCAGGCAGAGTAACAAAAGTGTCACGATATCACGACATGTCGCATTTTTGTGACTCAAGAAGGGCAGGCAGGCAGAGTAACAAAAGTGTCACGATATCGCGACATGTCGCATTTTTGCGACTCAAGAAGAGCCTCAAAATAGAAACGAACAGTCATGGAAAAGAAAATGAACAGTCATCGAAGGAGAAAACAAATGCATGCACAAGGGAAAAGAAAACAAACAGTCATGAAGGAGAAAATGAATAGTCGTGGAAGGAGAAAACGAACAGTCATGGAAAGAAGCGGACGCATGCCCATGTGGAGAAAATGAACAGTCAAAGAAGGAGAAAATGAACAGTCATCAAAATAGAAACGAAAAGATTTTTTGAAAACCAAAATGCATGCATGCACAAAGGAGAAAACAAACAGTCATGACCGAGAAGATGAACAATCATGGTAGGAGAATATGGTGTCAATTCTTTGCATGTAACGTGTTTGATGAAATTCCTACTCTATATATACAAAAGGAGTTACATAAAGAAGGCGTTACAATTGACAAGTGGCGTATGAGAAATGAAAGGAGGAGTTACAACTGGAGTTACAAAGAGAAAGGATTGTTATAAAATGAGTGTTGCTTGGAGAATTTAATAAGTGGATTTAATCTTGCGAAGAGAGCGAGAGGAGAGCGAGAGGTGCACGAGAGGTGAGCAAGAAGGGTGTGTGTTTTGTGAAGTGTGGGAGATGTTGAGTAAGCAATAGACCAGTCAGGGTCTTGTAAAAGTGAAGGCATTTCTATGTCAATCTTCTAGTTTCAAGATTGAAGTCCAAGTTGGTGCTTGGCATCAGGGGTTGGTGCTCCTTCCAGTTGATGCTAGTAAATCAAGGGTTGGTGCTCCTTTCTATTTGTGTAGATAATTTAGGGATTGGTGCTCCTTCCAGTTGGTGCTGGTAAATCAGGGGTTGGTGCTCCTTTCTGTTGGTGTAGATAAATCAAGGGTTGGTGCTGGTAAATCAGGGGTTGGTGCTCCTTTCTATTGGTGCAGATAAATCAGGGGTTGGTGCTCCTTTCTGTTGGTGTAGATAAATCAGGATTTGGTGCTCCTTTCTGTTGGTGCAGATAAATTAGGGGTTGGTGCTCCTTTCTATTGGTGCAGATAAATTAGGGGTTGGTGCTCCTTTCTGTTGGTGTAGATAAATCAGGGGTTGGTGCTCCTTTCTATTGGTGTAGATAAATCAAGGGTTGGTGCTCCTTCCAGTGGGTGCTGGTAAATTGATTGTAAAGTTGTGCTTTGCAAAGGCTAGATTTGGATGGTAGTCCAAACAATCATTTTTTAGGAGTAGCCAAATCGGTGAACCTCGGTACATCTTGTGTTGTGTGATGCTCTCTTGTATATTTGATTTATTTGGTTTTAAGTTCTCATTGTTTCGGCTTTAAGAGTTGAAGATTTAAGTTTTAAAGAGCTACACTGATTCACCCCCCCTCTCAGTGTCATTGTGAGACTAACAATATTTATATAGAAGGAAATTGGGTAGCAGATAATCTAGTTAATTGTAGTGTTGATCTTAATTTTGGTGAAATTCAAATTTTAGAAGGCAACTGAGCAAGAGAATGATTGAATCTCTAGAAACGTTTATCCATGTAGCAAATGTTACTAGAAGTGATTATCAAGGATGATGATCTAGCATGACATAATGGTTCTTAAAAGTGGATGGTTAATATGTAAGTTCTATGAATATTGGCCAGGTTTTTTGGATATCCAAAATTAAATCAAGTTAAAATAGGAATTGAATTTAAATTAATTCATTACTTCTCCTCTAAAATAATTTTTCCTCATTATATTCTCCAAATTGGAAATTATATATAAAATAATGGGTGGTGGCCCATGGTTGGGGGAGAGATTCATTTTACTTAGGACCATAGAGTGAGGAAAATTATGTGGAGATAAATACTATTAAAATAATTCTAGTCTGGTTTAGGCTTTTTTGACTTCCATATTATCTTATCAATAATAAGATTTAAATAATATTAGCAATACTCTATGGGAGTTCATCTAGGAGGGACCAACTACCAAGGAATGAAGACATGTTATATAAACGTAGCTATGTGTTTCCATGGATAATTCAAAATATTTACCACATTCCATTAAGATTTAATCTAAATTAAGAGAATGGGATCAACAAGTGTATTATGAAAATATTACATTCTAATACCACAAATATTTCAAAACAAGACATATGGCAAGAGATTACAAGTGAAAAATGATGGAGAAAGAGACAAAAAACTTTGTGTGTTAGATAAACTTTAATTTGAAGCAAGGAGATTATACCATAGCATAATATGGACCATATTGAGGATTTCCACTCCTAAGAAAGTTACAAAGAAAGCCCTTGTTCATCCTCAAATGGTAAAGGTCATTATGGTTTTCTTAGATCAACCATTGGAATAAATAAAAACATAAAATAAATTAGGAAGTATAATTTGCAAGTTCAGTTTTATAAGGAATCAAAGATACAAAGTAAGATGAGGAGGCAAATTTTAGAGCAAATAAGGTTAAATTTATAAAGTTTTATCTAGGTAAATATTACAAAACAACTTCAAGAATTATAGCAATAGCAGTAGCAATCCAATAATGCACAAATAACTTTACCCAACAATAATAATAATTTAGATCTAATTGAGTTGTAAGCTTACTACAGTGGTAAGGGCTTTGGCCTCTCTTTGAGAGGTCCAAGGTTCAAACCCCACTCAACATGAGGGGATAGGAACCCCTCATAAAAAGTTGTGTAAACTTATTGAAAAATAATTTAGATCTAATTATCAAAAAATCACATATGCAAAAATTAAATCGTAGATTCAAATCAAGGCAAATCCTTAGCCACTTAAAGGGGGTAAAGTCTCATATCCACTTGGAGAGAGTGAAGTCTCATATGTGCAATAGACACAACTAAGATTCTAATATGAAATATTATCTCAACTACCACCTGACTCTTCATATTTATAGATTAAATCAATCATTACCCCTAACCCTAATGCTTACAGGTTGACTATCTAAACCTAGGGCCTAAGCTATTTAAAATAAAGATAGTCAACATGGTTATATTGGAGACATTACATGGCTCCCCTTAGAAAGTTTTATCTTCAGAGCTATAAAAGACTAGAAAATTCTCATAGGCTACCACATAGTATCTTCTTTTGAAGGGTCCTACCATGTGATGAGAAACTCCTGAGTTTTTTGAGATCAAAGATAACAAACTCTAGACCACAACACTACTTTAGAATGGAGAGTGATTTGACCTTCTTTATAGAGTCCTAGAATATTTGTATGGGATTGCTCATTTTGACAAATAACCTATTTGAGATAAGATACATGAAAGACAAGATGGATATGGGAAGAAGGTGGAATATCTAATTGATATGCCACTTCACCAATATGACAAACCCCTTTGTAGGGCCTATAAAATCAAGGAACCAATGTTTGACTAGACTTGGTCTTCACAGATAATTTGTTATAGGGTTGCAAGCACAAAAATACCATATCTCCTTGTAGGTGAAATTTTCACCCACATCCATCTCTAGAGATGGAGATGAATTTTATCAATACAAAACACTGCATCCTTGCTATAAAAGATCATCATATAGTTTAAAACAAAGGCTAGATTGAAGAATATTAGAAAAGGAATGCAATTTTTGTTAAGTTTAGAAGCATTGTCAGACATTTTGAATGATGATGTTAGCATGTGCTACAAGAATATTTGACATACAGTAGCCAAAGATCAATTAGGCCCAAGCCATAATTTTTGATTAAGATGGTTGAACAAATTTGAATGTTGATGTCAAGAAGAGACTGTAGAATATCTGGCTCAAAATGGAAGACACCCATCTACTTGAAGCAATAAATTGACTAATTATGAAAGTCCAACATCTTACACAATAGTGGATCCTGCTAGGTATATCGATCCTCATTATCAAACATTTTAGAATGCTTATGTCAAAAAGTGCACATAAAAACCAACTCAATAGAATTATGAAAGTAAAATTAGCTAAGGTATAAATTAAACTCATGTCTAGTAAAGCACATCACCAAGCTAGTAAACCAAAGAAGTGTCAGATGATTTTAAATGCTGATGTTCATAAGGGATACTAAAATATTTGGTAGAAATGGATTGAGAGCCTGACACCTAGCAAAATAAGAAGGAAATATATGAAAGAGACATCAAGTAAAAGCATGCACCAAACTACCCAAGATGTGCTCCCAACAGGTGAATCTGCTATCAGAGAACCCCAACAAACTCATAAACTTATCTAGCTGACACCTATGTTTTTACAACTAGGAAGGTAGTGGGGTAGCTAAGAGCACAACGGATATGTCAGAGAATCTTGTGCACTAGATAAAGGTATGACAACACCACTTCCTTAGATCAAGCAAGAATAAGCCACATCAATGCCATGATGCCAAATCTGTTGCAACAAAATGATTTGGAGAAATGAGCATGCACTCTACAACATCCTGTCACACCTATAATCTACTCTCTAAACTATAATGATAAATAACCAATTGTAATTGTAAATCTATATACACTAGAATGTAAGCCATTACATTCTAGTGGTTTGTCATTAGCATTTACAATTGGCATGATTGTATTGATTGAGGCTATATGCCTACTTGAATGAGAATTGGATTTTTGTCTAGACTTCTACTAACATCTTGTGCAAAACATGTATGTATGTCTTACTAAGTAGCTAAAGAATTTTTTATTAATCTAGGAATATGTAATTTTTCTATAGTTATTATGCACTACGGATTTCTACCTATATTTGTCGTTATAGTTTTGGAATGACTTAGCATCACTTAGAGTGCTTAATGGTAAATATTTTGAATGCAAAAGGAAAGTAGGTAGTTTTATTCGGTGTTTTAATTTAAATTCAGTTTGTGAGACTCTCTGCACCATGTCTCTTGATGTTGCCAAATTAGTACCACTTTTTAATTCATATTTATAACCCTTTACATTTCTTACTTTAGTCTGCAACCCCCAATTTAGTTAGATTATCTAGGCATAGGAACCAAATTTCTTTAGAGGTTGACTTAGAGACCCTTGTTTCTAAGTCATCCAATCTCTTGGTCAAGGTCTTGAGGGTGCATTCCACTCATTCACTCGCCTAGGTGGATTTCAAACCCAATATTATTTTTGGCATGTCTAGTGGGACCCAAATCCCATCATTATTTGATTAGATAGCATTATTCTTATAGAAAAATATTAAACATCTATTTTAGAAGCTATCTGATTATGCACATACTATTTTAAACACCCAGAGCACTCAAGATCATGGTGAGTAGTTTTGACCTCAATTGCAGAGAACTACATGTTCACTTGGTGACTCCATTGAAAAATAGGGATCCTAAGAAATTAATTAACCCATTAAATTATTATGCTAAGGTAAACCAGATGCCATTTATCTTGTAAGCTTATGCTCACTCGAGCAGTGGATAGAAAACTGGAATAACCTTTCATATTTATAGAATTACCACTTGTAACATTCAAAAGAAATAAATCTCAGTCATCCCCTCCATATCCATATTTTGTAACTTCCATAGAAATCCCAGAATCTACTCATTTTGCATCTCCTATTTCAAATCATTCAAACACATCCACACAAATAGTTCAAAATCAACCTCTACAAGACTTCCAAAATTGGAATCATGTAGGTCCACTAAATCTACCAAACCAAAATTCTATTCTCATTGCTTCCCTTAAAGCTTTGCAAACGTATGATGGTATCGGGAAAATAACATATGAACATTGCCAAGATGTAGCATCATTAGCTATAGTCCATAATATTCATGAGGAATATATGATGATAAGGATATTAATAATATCACTGAAAGGAAAGCAACTACACTGGTACCTAAATCTTTAGGATGGTTGCATAAATTCTTGGGCACAACTTACCAGTAGATTGGTACAAGAATTTAGTGAGCAAGTAGATCTATTTTCTCTCCTAACTCGGCTCATCACCATTCAGATGCACCCACAAGAAACAGTAATAGATTTTTACATTATATTTAGCAGAACTTGACAAAGAGCATCACACAAAATTAGGCCAATGGATACCCAAGAAATCTATTATTATCTTAAGTCCTTCAACATGAATTTAAGTCTAATGGTTTGACAATCCAATGTGTTGATATTTCTAGAAATATTTCAAGCAGTTTTCATAGCAAATAATACTTTAATAGCCATAGGCAGATTCCCTCTGAGGAATGACATGCTAATTTTTCTATAAATATTACAAATAAACTCTAAGAAATAGTTACCAATTATAATCACTCATCTGCCTAATGTAGCCCTAGTGTCTAGACCAAAATTTTCAACACTACCAACTCCTACACTGCCTACACCACCCACTATACCAATATTACTTACTCTAGATCATCAAGCTGCTAGTATGAATGATATTATAACAACATTAAAAAAATTAATCAATGACATCACAACCATGAAGAGGAGATAAGTAGAAAGAAATTTCCAATCTAGGAGATTTCCCTACATGGTGAAGGATCAAGGTGCTTCTACTAGCAATTCTAGAGCAAAGCCTACTACACTGTACAGTAATTTAGTATATAACCCTTCTACCTCTGCTTCATAGTCATACTATTGTTGTTTGACTTGCAATGGCCCATACAATGAAAGTATAATCACGCTTCACCAACATCAGATGCAAATTACACTCGAAAATGCACAAAGGGTGCAAAAAGGTCAGGTAAATATGTTATGGAAAGAAGAGCAAATTTTAATGGTGTAATAGAAAGAACCAATATCAATATTAAATTATCAAGGAAGAAATCATTGTAGGTAGACCCCAAAAACCTAATCCATTCAAAGTCCCATCACAACAAAGTAAACAATAAAAAATGGAAGTACCTCACCCAGCTTCTTTGAAAGAACACAAGAACCTTTGAAGGAACAACCTAATGCAAAGAAAGAAAATGAGGCTAAAGCATAATAGCAAGCTAGAAATAGAATTTGATATCCTTCTATCACCAAACAACAAAGGATCGAAGCAATGTAATAATACTGAAAAAAAAATTCACTAAGCCAGAAAGCATAAAAGAGGCACTCAAAGTCTTCTAACTTCAATATAGTGGAAGAGCTAAAGAAGACACAATCTAAATCCAACATGTATGATGCCTTGATGATTCCAAGATAAATTAACCTTATAAGAGCATCATTGAAATATATTAGATTAGAAGATAAGCAACAACCAAAAATTAATTTGGCACAAGATAAACGTGCTCTTGGGGCTGGTAAAAATAGTTCACCACCTTTCTATATATCTCTGTGTATGGATGGTTGGGTTGTGCATATTGCATGGTAGATTATAGAGTAGAAACAACTATTAAGTTGAAGGTAATATGTGAAGAAATAGACATGGAATATACTTATTCCAATCTAAGAGTGCTACAACTAGATGAAACTTTGATAAATACAATTGAGGTGATCAAGTATATCCCCATGGTATTGCACAATATGTCTCAAATAACAATGATACAAGAGGTAGTGGTTGTGGATTTAAAGTCTTATTTTGGTATGTATCTCTCCTGTGAATTCATTTCTAAGATAGGTGGATATTTATCCTTATATTATTTAGACATGAAAATCCCTCACAAGGGTAGGAAAGTTAAATTCTTATGAAAAAAGCCATCCACCTACCTGATAGGAAAAATTGAAGATAAAGTTTAGTTGGACAATAGTGTTGGCATGATTAGTTAAGATATTGATCCAATTGAGGAAATCATAGATAAATTACAGACTGAGGGTCAATTCTCACTTAATAATTTCAAAGTTATGGTTGAGACATGGATTGGCACTTATTCTATTTCCAAGCTAAAAAAAGAAGAAAAAAGCTTCAATCATAAGAAAGGGGGACCCTAAGCAGAATGAGATATGGAAGCTCTATTTTGATGGAACTAGGTTCAAAATTGTAGTGGAAGCCAAAGTGGTGTTGATTTCACCATCTAAGGAAGTTAAAAGGTTATCATATAGATTGACTTGGAGTTGTACCAACAATGCGATAGAGTATGAAGCACTATGCATTAGGCTCAAACAAGCAAAAAATATGGGAATCAAGCAATTGATGATTTATGGATATTCAAAGCTAGTGGTAAATCAAGTAATAGAGAAATGCAGCAACAAGAAACGCTATCTTAAAGATTACCGAAATAGAGTCTGGAACTTGTTTGAAATACTTGAGGCATTGAACATAAAGGTAATTCCAAAGGAATGGAATACATAAGCTAATGCATTAGCTTCTCATGTAGTCAACTTTTGCCCATCATTTTATTTAAGAAGGAACTCAAGATATGTCAATTTGGCATTTTGGCTGATGAGCACCAGAAATGCTCATATTTTGTACATATTTCTTTGATCAATATGCGGCTGTATAATAAGGATTGCGTACTTTTATGAATGATTATATAGATATTTGATATAATTATGTGTGTTATCTAATTTGTGTGTTTTTAGTATGTTTTGTGGAATTACAGTTGATTTAGTTAGATTTGGAACGATCGAGGTCCTTTTGATGGACCTGGCACTTTATTTCATTGGGGGTTAATGAAGAGAATACGAGCGCCTCCCTGTAGTTGGAATGTGCCAACTGAATACCAGCGCCTCCCTATAGTCGGAAGGTGCCAACTGAATACCAGCACCTCCCTACAGTCGAAAGGCGCCAATTGAATACCAGTGCCTCCTTGCAGTCGAAAGGCACCAACTGAATACGAGCGCCTCCCTACAGTCGAAAGGCACCAACTGAATACGAGTGCCTCCCTGCAGTCGAAAGGCACCAACTGAATACGAGCACCTCCCTACAGTCGAAAGGCACCAACTGAATACGAGCACCTCCCTACAACTAAAAGGCACCAACCAAAGACAAGTGCCTCCCCACAGTCGAAAGACGCTAGCAAAATGCAAGTGCCTCCCCACAACCAGAAGGTGCCACTGATTCTTTGCCCATTGACCAGATTTGAACGACGTGGACGGCAGTGGCTGGTGCAGTTCCCACTCTGTGTCATGCAGAGCTAAATTGGAGATTGCACCAATGTATCGAAACATCTTACTGATGCTAGGCAAAGAATGAACCGAACAATGAACATGCCACCATTAGAACAAAATGCCAGATGTCGATTGCATTTACCAGACTATCTTGATTTAGTTTGGGATAGATCGACTGTTGTAACTACTTCTGTAACAGAAGTTTTGCGGGTGTATTCTATAAACACATGCAGATCATTCTAAGAAATATATAGAAATAATTAATAAAGATCCATTTAGAGTTATAGAAGATAGATTGTAATACGTTGATAAATATATTACAGTTCCAGAAGTTCTAAAGCGCATGTTCAATCGGGAAGAAGCTACTGGAGCCTGGGCCCACTCCAAACCAGTATTTCTTCCTCATTTCCTTTTTGTTTATTTATTTTAATTAGTTTATTGCTTTCATAATAACGTTCATTAGTTTGCTAGTTCTAGTATTTGCAGTAGATTTATTTTCAGGAATGTGTACATGATTTATTTTTGTATATTTAATTATGTTCTTCTTACGTAATTTATTGAGGAGTGCGGGAATGATTGACAACCATTTCAAGAACACCCCCCAAATGTAGGATTAGCAGATTCACCTCCAGTGGTATTGTAGTAACCTAATTTTGACTCTTCGCAAGTTTACGAAGCTCCCTGGGTTGATAATTAAATGCACGGGCATGTGACAAAAATAGGAAACCATTCACCTTGTTTGGCCCGCAACATTTTGGTGCCATTTTTGGGGAAGCGTCTTAATTAGATTACTTACAATACCCTAAAACCTTCCATCTGACCTTGTATGAGTTCTTCGAGAAGAAGAGGACCTGACGGTCGCTTTATAAGAACTAATCCATCAGGACCTGAGTCAGCTGAGCATTTTGGATTTGAGTTAGACTCGCCTGACCTACCAGCAGTCTATTGGAGTGAGGAACCGCACTTTGTGCAAAGTGTCACCTCATCCCATCAACAAGGGGATGAACGAATCATCATAAATACCCTATTTAATAGGACTCCTCTAGAGGAAGCCCTATTGTGGAAGGCTGTGGAGGATCAGGAGATCTCGCCAGACAACCTTAGAGCATTGACTCAAAAAGTTTTAAACGACCGGAAGGCCATAAACACTGCATTAGAAACCACATTTCTTGAAAAAATGGCAGATAACGATGAAGTCTCATTTGGCTTTAGTTTCCCAATAGAGGAGGGAGTAGGAGATACCAAAATGAAAAACATATCCCCTGCTCACCTTTCGTCCTTCAGAGGACACCCGACTAAGGACCTTGATATTAAATGATGCAGCTCTGCGATGGTTCATCGGTCTGGGAGACAAACACATCACCACCTGGGACCAGATGAAAAAGCTCTTTCTAGAGCAATATCAAGATTTTGGGAGAGCAAGAGACTCCAGGGAGGAGGTCCTGAGCATGACACAAAGAGAATATGAGTCTCTCAAGGAGTATTGGGAGAGATTTAGGTTTAATCTTCAACGGTCCCCTCACTCGAAGCTATCTAATAAGTCCCTCAAAAGCATCTTCTTGAGGGGACTTACCAATGAGTCACTGGAGGCTCTCAACATGATCTCTAGAGGTGATGTCTATCAGCATGCTATGGATGACATCCAAAAATTATGCCAGAACTACTTGAGAAGGCAAGGCAAAATCACCGCCAGGACCATGAAGGTGACTGCTTCAGTCACCAAAATAGAAATAGGCAACATGCTGGAGGATTTGAATAGTGAAATGCTCTCATCTCTAGCATTGTAGATGGATACGTTGTTGTTAAAAAAGAAGAAACAATAAAATGACGTAGCATTAGCCTATTTCTGCCCAAAATGTAGAGGAAGGCATGCAAAGAATGCATGTCCAGAAAACAAGGTCAAAGTATGCACAGTTTGCAGGCTAAATCATAAAACTTGATTGTGCCCACAACTGCCCAGTAACCAGGAAGCAGTTGAGAGCATGGAGGCCTACTTCATAGGCAATAAGAAGAGTTTGCCATAGCCCCCCGCAAGGAATATACCAACCGAAATGCCATCATATGGGGGAGGGCCATACATGCACCAAGGACCCCCTTAACCACCTAATATGGGGTGGTGGGGACCATCACCCTGGACTAACGCACCCCCAGTAGCATTTTTGAATCAGCATCCATGGATGCCATATCCATATCCTAGGCAATAGTGGAGAGGCCACAATGCATGGAATCATACTCCACAGAGTGTAGCGCCTGCTCACATCCAACAAAACTTACCAGCATTTCCAGCAGCGAGACTTGCGCAGCTACCAGCACAACCGATAGAAAACTTGAACAACAGAGTAAATCAGTCAACATACAACGTAGAAGGTGAGATGTATCATATGTACAATATTCAGCTTAGATCAGGTAGGCAGCTAGGAGTAGAGACACCTCCACTAGTAGAAGAGGAGGAAGAAATAGAGGAGACACATCTGGTAGAAGAGGGAAAAGCACTTGAGAGAGCGGAGGTTCCATTTCCTAGCCGACTGTAGGAACAAAGAAAAACAACACAGCCAGAATTTGACATCTTGTTGAGCTTGAAGAATCTCACGGTGACAATCCCATTATTTCAAGCAATTCGAGATGTCCCTATTTACACCAAGGCAATCAGAGAAATGTGTCTAAGGAGACCGAGATGAAAAGCTACCCAGACTATCAACGTCGTGGGTAAACTGGCAGATCTAATTATGGGTGGAACACGTCATCCAAAGTATGTAGATCCAAGCAGCCCAGTGCTGACCATAAAAATTAGAGGACATTCCCTGTCCAACACATTGGTTGACCTTGAGGCAGCCATCAACGCGATGCCTCAAGAGACCATGTAGAGGCTGCAGGTCACGAACCTGAATCCAACCACGACAGTGTTGTAGTTAGCTGATCGATCAACCGTGTCACTGAAAGGGATGCTGGAAGATGTGATCGTAACAGTCAGTGCATGGGAATATCTAGCCGATTTTTTAGTTTTGCAAACCAAGACCAGGCTAGACGGTTACCCACTCATTTTGGGGAGGCCATGGCTGGCAACAGCTGTCGCTTACATTAGCTGTCGGGATGGGCTAATGACCATCTCCAACGAGAAAAATGTCAAAAGGCTGACCATTTCACCGCCAGCTCAGTCTATGGACTCGACAGAAGAACCCAGGATCACTGAGCATGGAACTACGGAGTTGTCCATAATCCATCCGATGATGACCTTGGAGAAGGTGGCAGAAGAGGATGAGGATGGTGCTATCGTGGAGTTTCTCCATTGATATTCACATAATGACACTGAGAGGGGGGGGGTGAATCAGTGTAGCTATTAATTTTAATATCTACAACATTTAATATGAAATAAAGAGAACTTGAAAACTAGAAAAACAAATTGAACAAGAGAGCACACCACAACACTCAATATACCGAGGTTCACCAATTTGGCTACTCCTCAAAAATGATTGCTTGGACTCCAATCCAAATCCAGTCTTTGCAAAATACCAATTTTACAAATACTTTACCAGCATCTACTGGAAGGAGCACCAACCCCTTAATTTTTCTTGCAATGAGATGGAGCACCAACCCCTAGTACCAAGCACCAACTTGGACTGCAATTCGTTCAATTTAAAATGACATAAGAATGTCTTCACTTCATGCACGACCCTGACTGGTCTGCAATTAACCCAACTCTGCACACTCTCACGGCTCTGCTAATTTTTCTCTTGACTCTTTTCTAACCCTCTTTTTACAACAATTTCCCTCTTACAACAACAACTTAAATTCTCTGCACGATTGTCCTTTTATAGCCTATCCTTTTCTCATAGAGACTCTTTGACTTCTAATCGTCCTTCAATCCTGCATACGGTCGGATCACATTCTCGAGTGTTCGAATTCTTTTTCTCCAATAAGGTTGTTGAAAATATTGTTCGAATACATCAAATACGACCATTCGAATACTTTTTCTATTTTGCATATTTGGCTGTTCGAATCCATTCAATACGGCTGTTCGATTCCAAGCAATACGACTGTTCGAAACCCTACAAATTTGGCTTTTCGAATGCTGCAAAAATGTCTTTTAGAAAGCTTTTCGATCCTTCATATTTGATTCTTCGAATGCTTTTCCAATCGTGCATATACAGTTGTTCTAGTGCATGACTAACACTTGTCAATCTGTAACTGCAGATCTGACATCAGTTACTTTTTACGTAACTGGCTGCATGATTTTCTTGTCTGCTTTTTCTGACACGTGTCACCTTGCATGCTTTTTTGGCTTTTACCCAAACTGTTACCTGTCGCGATATCGCGACACTTTTTGTAGCCGTACCCTTCATGCCCTTGCTGTCATGAAATCATGACCATTTTGGCTTTTGAAAGCTTTCCCTCTGTTCATGTCATGAAATCGTGACACTTTGAACATTTGCTGACGTCATCCTTAAGGATGTCATGAAATCATGATGCTTCGGCTTCCTGAGGCTTCTCTCGCAACTTGTCATGAAATCGTGACACTTTCTTTGCGATCATCCTCAATGTTGTCAGGAAATCGTGACGCTTGCTCCTTTCCTTGCACCTTGTCGCGATATCGTGACACTTCTTTGTCATCATCATTCTTGTCGCGAAATCGTGACACTTTCGCTTCCGACTTTCCTTGCACTCTCGAAATCGTGACATTTTCAATTTTTCTGACGTCATCCTCAACTTTGTCACGAAATCGCGACGCTTTCCGCTTCCGTACACTCTTCTTTGCCAGCAACCGCGAAAATGGAACATGTCACGAAATCGCGACGTTCTCTGCTTCCGTACAATCTTTGCTTTATGCAATAGCGAAATCGCGACAACTTTGTGCCTTGTGCTTTCGACTTGCTACATCTTTTAGTTTTGCAATTTTGACTGGTAGCGAAATCGCTACACCTTTGTTTCCATACATTTTGTCATGCAGCGAAATCGCTACACCTTCTTGTTTGTGCCTTTTCACTTGTAGCGAAATCGCTACACCTTTGTTGTCATTCGTTTTAACATGCAAATCGCTACACCTTTGTTTTCTGCACTTCCTATTTGTAGCGAAATCGCTACACCTTTGTGCCTTGCATTTCCATCATGCGAAATCGCTACACCTTTGTTGCCATTCATTTCAACATGCAGCAAAATCGCTACACCTTTGTTTTGAGCATTCTCTCTCCTCTTCGGGTCGCGAAAACCCGACGTGTCGCGATATCGCGACACTTTTCGTTGCAAGCTCCTTTCCTCCATTTATGTCATGAAATCGTGACATCTTTTCACCTTGCTTCCTTCTCTGCCAGCATGTCGCGAAATCGTGACAGTTTGCCTTTCACTTTCTCTCTCCTCGGCCATGTCGCGAAATCGCGACAATTTGCATCACTTTCTCTCTCTCTCTTTCTCTCCATGTCTCGGCAAATCTTTCTTGCATTTTCTCTCTTCGGCAATGTCGCGAAATCGCGAAAATTTTTCTCATTTTCTCTCTCCTCGGCAATGTCGCGAAATCGCGACAATTTTCTTGCATTTTCTCTCTCCTCTGTTTTGTCGCGATATCGCGACAGAAAACATGTCGCGATATCGCGACAGTTTTCTTCCTTGTCTTTTTTTGCCAATTTTTGAATCTGGGTCACCTCTGTTTTCCTTGAAATTCACTGCACTTGATCTGACTGACCTCTGAACTGCATCAACTACATCAATCTGTCTGTGTTGACAACAATGACAATACTTTTGCAATTCTTTTGCTGCACCTTGCTCAACAATCTCCCCCTTTGGAATTGTTGGCAACACATTGCAACCTTGCTCAATTTCTTCTCCCCCTTTGCCAATAATACCAAAGGGCTGCTGCAGACTCCCCCTGAGTCTATGCACAACATTCTCAGACTTAAAAAGTTTGAATGCTCCCCATGAGAATGTGTTTCCCATAGCTAGTCAGTGCTTGGGTGGTGTGACTACTCCCAACTTCTTCCGAAGGTATTCAAATACTTCCTTTGGCAAAGGTTTTGTGAATATATCAGCTACTTGCTCTGTAGTTGGAACAAAATCCAATTTGACCTCTCCTTCTGCAACTTTATCCTTCAAGAAATGATATCGGATTGCAATATGTTTGGTTCTTGAATGCATTCTTGGATTCTTGGATATGTTGATAGCACTAGTGTTATCACATTTAATTGAAATTGGCTCTTTGAAATGAATACCAAGATCTTTCAACGTTTGTCTCATCCATAATATCTGAGTACAGCATGTTGTTGCTGCAATGTATTCTGCCTCTGCAGTGGATAGAGATACTGATTCTTGTTTCTTGTTGTGCCATGCTACCAGCCTGTCTCCAAGATAAAATGCTCCTCCACTTGTGCTCTTTCTGTCATCAATACATCCTGCCCAATCTGCATCAGAATATGCAATCAAAGTGAAATCTTTACCTTTTGGGTACCACAACCCATAATCCATAGTGCCCTTGAGATATCTGAAGATCCTCTTTACAGCTGTTACATGAGTTTCTTTGGGACTGGCCTGAAATCTTGCAACCATGCATATTGCTTGTAATATATCTGGTCTAGTGGCTGTTAAATATAGCAGGCTTCCAATCATAGACCTGTACATTGTTTGATCTACATCTGGGGATTTATCATCCTTGCTCAACTTGCAGACTGTTGTCATGGGAGTGCTAACCGGTTTACTGTCTTCCATTGTGAACTTTTTCAGCATTTCTTTTACATATTTAACTTGAGAAATAAAAATGCCTTTTTCATTTTGATTGACCTGCAGTCCTAGGAAATAAGAAAGTTCACCAATCATAGACATCTCAAATTCTTTCTTCATTTTAGTTGATATGTCTTTGCAGTATTCATCCATGCTGCTGCCAAATATTATATCATCTACATAAACAACAAGAACAATAAGATGGCCCTTCTCTGTTTTGACATATAAGTTGTTGTCCACCAAACCTTTCTTGAACCCTTGTTTAATTAGATAGTTATCCAGCCTTGCATACCATGCTCTGGGTGCCTGTTTCAAACCATATAATGCTTTCTTTAACTCTGCAAACAAAATTTGGGTTGTCACCAAGTTGAAAGCCATCTGGTTGTTCAATGTAAACCTCTTCTTCCAGTTTTCCATTCAAAAATGCTGATTTTACATCCATTTGATATACTTTGAAGTTTTTATGAACTGCTAATGCAGAAACATTCCGATTGCCTCTAGTCGGCTACCGGTGCAAAAGTTTCCTCAAAATCAATGCCTTCAACCTTGAGCATAGCCTTTACAGACCAATCTTGCCTTATTTACGACAACCTGTCCATCTTCATTTAATTTATTTTGAAAAACCCATTTAGTGCCAATTATGTTTTTATTTGTTGGTCTAGGTACTAATTCCCAGGTATTGTTTTTCTCAATCTGATCTAGTTCTTCATTAATTGCCTTCAACCAACTTTCATCAGTGCTTGCTTCAGCAACATTTTTAGGTTCAATGCTAGATAACAGAGAATAGTTCCGCATTGCTGCTCTTCTTGTCTGAATACCATCTTTGGGATCCCCAATAATCTGTTCACTTGGATGATTTTTCTGTCAGTTGCCTGTTTTAAATTTCCTGTTTTCTTCTTCTTCTGATTCAGTTTTTACACCATCTGGATCAATTTTCTGATTCTTATCTGTTTCCTTTTCATCATCACCTTCAATGACTTCTTCATAGATGGGGTAGTTTTCTTGATAAGTAATTTCTTGTTCTCTACCTTCATCAACTTTCACATCGGCACTCTCAACAATTTTCTTTAGCCTTTTGTTGTAACATGTGTAGGCTTTGCTTTTTGTTGAGTAACCAAGAAAGATACCTTCATCAGCTCTATTTTCAAATTTATCGAGATTATCTTCGATCCGTTTGATGTAGCACTTGCTTACCAAATACTTTGAAATGTCTTGATGTTGCCTTTACGCCAAACCACAGCTCATAAGGTGTTTTGCTTTCATGTGGTCTTAGCATGCACCTGTTTTGAATGTAAACTACGGTATGTACTGCCTCTTTCCAAAATCTGTTAGCTATTTTGTTCTCAGCCAGCATTGTCCGTGCCATTTCCTGCATTGTCCTATTCTTCCTTTCTACAACACCATTCTGTTGAGGTGTTCTAGCTGCTGAAAATTGTCTTCTTATCCCATATTTTTGATAGTATTCTGCAAATTCTTCTGAAATAAACTCTCCTCCTCTGTCTGATCTTAGGCATTTAATTCTTTTTCCTGATTGATTCTCAACAAGATTTTTGAAGGTTTTAAACATCTCAAAGGCTTCTGATTTAAGTTTCAGAAATAGTACCCATGTCATTCTTGAGTAGTCATCTATACACAGCATAAAATATTTGTGTCCATTTATGCTTTCAGTTCTCATGGGTCCACATAAATCAGTGTGAATTAGTTCTAATGGCTTGCTCGTGAAATATTCTTTTGCTTTGAAAGTGGCTCTGGTTTGTTTTCCCTTTTGGCATGACTCACAAATATTTGTTTGAAGGTTTACCAATAGTTGGTATGTCTCTTACTGCCCCTTTTGAGCTGATTTTTACCAGATTATCAAAGCTTATGTGACCGAGTCTCTTGTGCCACAACCAGTTTTCTTCTTCCTGACCAACCAAGCAAGCTCCTTCTGAAGTCTCTGAAAGTGTATACAGATTTCCAGAAGTTCTCAGTCCAGTGGCTATTAACTTTCCATTTTTTGTCTTTCTTACTTCATAGCCCTCCTTCTTGAAGATTACATCATGACCTCTATCACAGATTTGACTTACACTCAACAAGTTATGCTTCAGACCAATCACAAACAAGACTTCTTTTGATTTTATATTACCATCACTGATCTTGAATGATCCCTTTCCCATAATATTTGCTCCATCATTATTTCCAAATTTCACGGAACCACCTTCATAATTCTGCAAATTCTCAAATTTTTGCTTGTCACCTGTCATGTGATTGGAACAACCATCGTCAAGTATCCAAGGTGCAGATTTGTTCCGAGCTTTAAAGGCAGTCTGAACAATCAAAGATTCCTTTTCTTTCCATTCTGGTTTGATGACATATTTGGCTACTTGTTTTGCCTTTGTCTTCTCATTAGCATGTGCTTGTTTTTCAAGAAATTTCTTGTTTTGTTTCAACTCACTTGATTGAGATTTTCTACCCTGATAATTATTTGCTGCAAAAGTGCTTCTACAGTTTCTAGCAATATGTCCAAAATTATGACAATTATAACATTCAACTGCATAATTCATTAAAGGAGAAAAAACATTTCTGCTTGTGAAATTCCTTTGAGATACATTATGCCTGCAATCTGAAATCTTATGACCATAAGCATTGCATTTAAAACAATAACCAGAAAAGGAATGATTAAACCTGGGTGCCGGTCTTTGCCAGTTTGAAGTAGGAGCCATAAATCTTCTCCTTCTTGGATGTGTGACTTTTGTGAAGCCATCTTTGTCAGTACTCTTCTTGAGTCTGGCATTATTGCTTTCTTTGGCATGATTTGTTTTTTCTAGGTCAACACTGATCTTTTCTTCTTTCTTTATGGGTTCTACATTCAAGGCCTTTGAACCCTTTGATGATTCTCCTTCATCGAAGCCTAAACCAAATTTGATGTCGGAAGGCCTTTGGTTATTTAACATTTTATCCAGCTTTACAGTACTTTCTTCAAACTTATGAAAATAGTTCAATTTTCTATTCATCTCCTCTAACTGCATTCTTAACTTAACCATGTCTTCCTCTAGCTTGCTGCATTCAACTGTCTTTACAGTTAATTGTTCATCAAGAACTTCGGACATTTTCTTGAATTCCTCTGTCTCGTATTTTTAAAGCTGTTTATTATGTCAGTGGCATCTTCTAGTTTTCTTGAAAACTTTTTGTTCTTTTTCCTTTCAACACTCAACTCTTCAAGTGCAGCAACCAATTCTCCTTTCAGATAAACTTCAGCCTCATCTTTAAAGTTTTCATCACCTTCCCGATTTTCTTCTGTTCTTTCCTCTTCAAGTGCCATGAACAGAGCTTCACCTTTTTCTTCTTCAGAATCCTCATCTGAGCTTTCTTCAGAAGTGCTGACATTCTTGGATATGAAGCTTTTCTTCTTGAAGTTGTTCTTTCTAAAATTTTGTTTCTTCTTCCAGTCACCTTTTTCTTGGTGTGAGCCTTCACCATTTTTGGTTTTCTCCTGCATTGGACATTTGGCTGCAAAATGACCGACTCCTCCACAATTGAAGCACTTAAAAGGTAGCTTTCCTCTATATTTTCCTTTTCCCTTTGTGAGTTTTCGAACAAAATTAGCTTCTGTTTCATCCAGTGTCTCTTCATCCTCAGATTCATGTTCAGCTTTTATATTCTTGTGTGCTTTAAAAGTTGCTTCTCTGTCTATAGACTTGGTTTGTCCTATTCTCATTTCATATGCTGTCAGGGAACCATGCATCTCATCCAAGCTGAAGTTGTTTAGATCTTTTGCCTCTTCTATTGCAGAAACTTTGGAGTTAAATCTTTTGTGCAGTGTTCTGAGAACCTTTTTCACAACAACTGCATCATCAATTTCTTCATCGAGTCCTCTGATTGCATTAATGATTCCGTTGACTCTCAGCATATAAGCCTCTATGTTCTCATCTTCATTCATTTGCAGTGCTTCGAACTGTGCTCGATGAGTTTGCAGCTTGGCTTCCTTGATCTTGTTGTCTCCTTCATGGATGCTCTTCAGTTTATCCCACATGTCTTTTGCTGATTTACGACTCATGACTCTTATCAGTTCACTGTCAACAAGCCCACACATTATGGCATTCTTAGCTTTGGAGTTGTTCTCAAATTTTTTCTTCTCAGCAGTATCTGTTGGAGGAGTAGTGGGTGTTGTGTATCCACTATCTACAGAATCCCAAATATCATATCCCAATGCACTCAGATATGTTTGCATCCTGAGTTTCCAGAAAGTGTAATTTGTTCCATCAAATAAGGGAGCTTTGTTGGATGAGAATCCTTCACCGCTTGCCATTGTTTCTTCCAAGATCTCCTTAGCTGATTAAGCTTGAACAAGGCACCTTGCTCTGATACCAATTGATATTCACACAATGACACTTGAGAGGGGGGTGAATCAGTGTAGCTATTAATTTTAATATCTACAACATTTAATATGAAATAAAGAGAACTTGAAAACTAGAAAAACAAATTGAACAAGAGAGCACACCACAACACTCAATATACCGAGGTTCACCAATTTGGCTACTCCTCAAAAATGACTGCTTGGACTCCAATCCAAATCCAGTCTTTGCAAAATACCAATTTTACAAATACTTTACCAGCATCTACTGGAAGGAGCACCAACCCCTTAATTTTTTGCTACAACAGATGGAGCACCAACCCCTAGTACCAAGCACCAACTTGGACTGCAATTCTATTCAATTTAAAATGACATAAGAATGTCTTCACTTCATGCACGACCCTGACTGGTCTGCAATTAACCCAACTCTGCACACTCTCACGGCTCTGCTAATTTTTCTCTTGACTCTTTTCTAACCCTCTTTTTACAGCAATTTCCCTCTTACAGTAGCAACTTTATTCTCTGTACGACTGTTCTTTTATAACCTTCCTTTTCTCATCGGGACTCTTTGACTTCTATACTTCAATCCTGCATACAGTCGATCACATTCTGATTTGAATTCTTTTCTTCCAATATTCTTCAATCCATATTGTTCGAATACTTCAAATACGACCATTCGAATACTTTTTCTATTCTACATATTTGGCTGTTCGAATCCATTCAATACGGTTGTTCGATTCCAAGCAATACGACTATTTGAAACCCTGTAATACGGTTGTTCGAAACCCTACAAATTTGGCTTTTCGAATGCTACAAAAATGTCTTTTAGAAAGCTTTTCGATCCTTCATATTTGATTCTTCGAATGCTTTTCCAGTCGTGCATATACAGCTGTTCTAGTGCATGACTAACACTTGTCAATCTGTAACTGCAGATCTGACATCAGTTACTTTTTACGTAACTGGCTGCATGATTTTCCTGTCTGCTTTTTCTGACACGTGTCACCTTGCATGCTTTTTCGGCTTTTACCCGCCAAACTGTTACCTGTCGCGATATCGCGACACTTTTTGTAGTCGTACCCTTCATGCCCTTGCTGTCACGAAATCGTGACCATTTTGGCTTTTGAAAGCTTTCCCTCTGTTCATGTCATGAAATCGTGACACTTTGAACATTTGCTGACGTCATCCTTAATCATGTCACGAAATCGCGACGCTTCCGGCTTCCTGAGGCTTCTCTCGCAACTTGTCATGAAATCGTGACACTTTCAGCTTTTGCTGACGTCATCCTCAATGTTGTCGCGAAATCCGATGCTTCGGGGCGCTTTCCTTGCACCTTGTCGCGATATGGCAACTTTAGTCATCATCATTCTTGTCGTGAAATCGTGACACTTTCGTTCCGACTTTCCTTGCACTCTGTCATGAAATCGTGACATTTTCAATTTTGCTGACGTCATCCTCAGCTTTGTCACGAAATCGTGACGCTTTTCGCTTTCGTACACTCTTCTTTGCCAGCAACCGTGAAAATGGAACATGTCACGAAATCGCGACGTTCTCTGCTTCCGTACAATCTTTGCTTTATGCAGTAGCGAAATCGCCACAACTTTGTGCCTTGTGCTTTCGACTTGCTACTACACCTTTGTTTCCATACATTTTGTCATGCAGCGAAATCGCTACACCTTCTTGTTTGTGCCTTTTCACTTGTAGCGAAATCGCTACACCTTTGTTGTCATTCATTTTAACATGAAAATCGCTACACCTTTGTTTTCTGCACTTCCTATTTGTAGCGAAATCGCTACACCTTTGTGCCTTGCATTTCCATCATGCGCGAAATCGCTACACCTTTGTTGCCATTCATTTCAACATGCAAGAAATCGCTACACCTTTGTTCTTGCATTCTCTCTCCTCTTCGGGTCGCGAAAACCCGACGTGTCGCGATATCGCGACACTTTTCGTTGCAAGCTCCTTTCCTCCATTTATGTCATGAAATCGTGACATCTTTTCACCTTGCTTCCTTCTCTGCCAGCATGTCGCGAAATCGCGACAGTTTGCCTTTCACTTTCTCTCTCCTCGGCCATGTCGCGAAATCGCGACAATTTTGGCATGCACTTTCTCTCTCCTCGGCAATGTCGCGAAATCGCGACAATCTTTCTTGCATTTTCTCTCTCCTCGGCAATGTCGCGAAATCGCGACAATTTTTCTTGCATTTTCTCTCTCCTCGGCAATGTCGCGAAATCGCGACAATTTTTCTTGCATTTTCTCTCTCCTCAATCATTTTCTCTCTCAATGTCGCGAAATCGCGACAATTTTTCTTGCATTTTCTCTCTCCTCTGTTTTGTCGCGATATCGCGACAGAAAACATGTCGCGATATCGCGACAGTTTTCTTCCTTGTCTTTTTTTGCCAATTTCTGAATCTGGGTCACCTCTGTTTTCCTTGAAATTCACTGCACTTGATCTGACTGACCTCTGAACTGCATCAACTACATCAATCTGTCTGTGTTGACAACAATGACAATACTTTTGCAATTCTTTTGCTGCACCTTGCTCAACATCCATGGAGAATCGTGCACCCCCACACCTGGATCATCGTTGACTGGCACCCAAGATCAGCACATCCAACAAATACACGTTGGGCCAGGGAGGATATTAAATGTCAACAGCAGGTTGATGCCCACACGACTAGAAAAATTGGAAGAGCTTCTGGTAAAACACCAGCAAGCATTTGCATGGGACTATGTAGGTATGCACGGCATCAGCCCAGAAATATGTACCCATCAGATTTATTTAGATGACCAAGCAACTCCTAGTCGGCAGCCACAGAGAAGGATGAACCTAGCAATGAAATACATTTTCAAAGAAGAACTGCACAAACTTCTGGCTATCGAATTCATATATCTAATTTCTAACAGTGAATGGGTATCACCATTAGTGGTGGTCCCCAAAAAAAATAGGAAATGGTGGATCTGCGTGGACTACCGGGCGTTGAATAAGGCGACTAAGAAAGACCACTTCCCACTCCCGTTCATCGATCAGGTCTTGGACACACTCTCAAGAAGAAAATACTTCTCCTTTCTGGACGGTTTTAGTGGTTACAACCAGATCTAGATAGGGGAAGAATATCAAGATAAAACAACGTTCACCTGTCCATTGGGAACGTTTGCCTATAAGGTATTGCCTTTTGGACTATGCAACGCATCGGCCACCTTTCAAAGGGCGGTGCTTAGCATATTATTTGATATGATAGGAGACGGGGTGGAAGTATACATGGACGACTTCACCGCCTACGGAGAAACCTTCGAGGAGGCAATGAAAAATCTAGAAAGAGTGCTCGATAGGAGCAAGGAAAATCATTTGTCTCTAAGTAATGAAAAATGTTTTATGATGATGCAGGAAGGCATCGTGTTGGGACACCACCTCTCTGTAGAAGGAATAAAAGTAGATAAGAGGAAGATCGAGGTCATCAGAGACCTACCTAGCCCCAGAATGCAGAAGAAGGTAAGAAGTTTCCTTGGATCAACCGGGTACTATCGACGATTTATCGCCGAATTTAGTAAGATTGCCAAACCACTGCACACCCTACTTTCTAAGGACGTAGAGTTCAATTGGATGGGAGATTGCGAAGAAGTGTTCCAATTTCTGAAAGAAAATTTGATATCTGCATCGATCTTGAGAGGATCGAATTGGACCATACCGTTCCATATTTACTGCGATGCATCTAACGGTGCGATCGGAGCAGTCCTCGGATAGAAAGACAGCACAGAATTTTACGCCATCTATTATGTCAGTAAAAACTTGGCAGGAGCAGATCTCAACTATACAATGACAGAGAAAGAATTCCTCATAGTTGTCCATGCAATAAACAAATTATGCCACTATATAACGGGATACAAGGTCTTCATCCATACGGACCATGCGGCTATCAGGTATCTGATGAGCAAGCCGGCCATTGGTGGTAGAATTATCAGATGGCTATTGCTATTGCAGGAATTCGACATCACTATAGTCGATAAACCGGGTAAGGACAACGTCGTGGCATATTTTCTATCCAGATTGATACCAGTAGATCATCAAGCAGTGGAAGATCAGTTTTCGAATGAACATTTGTTCGCTATTAGTGAACAAACTCCGTGGTATGCAGACATAGCCAATTACTTGGCCATCGGAAGGACCTCACCTGCTCTCTCCTATCGAGAAAAGCAGGCAGTCATAGAGAAGAGCACATCATTCCTTTGGATGGATGGTCTACTATTTGAAATAGGACAGGACCAAATTATAAGAAGATGTGTAGCAGAACAAGATTTTTTAGAAGTGCTCAAGGCATGTCACGATGAGCCATGCAGAGGACACTTTGCAGGGAAACGAACTGCCTACAAAATTTTGTAGGCTAGGTATTTTTGGCCCACTCTGTTCAAGGACGCGGCAGCCTATACCAGCAAGTGTGACGAGTGCTAGAGGATGGGTAGACCAACCCATCGAGATGAAATGCCCCTGCAACCCCAGGTACACCTGGAACCTTTCGATAAATGGGGCATGGACTTCGTGGGACCATTTAATCCACCTTCGATGGGAAGGAGGTTTATTCTGGTCTGCACGGATTACGTCATCAAATGGGTGGAAGTGCAGGCATTAAGGGACTCAAAGGAAAGAACGGCCGCCGATTTCTTATTTGCCCATATTTTCACATGATTTGGGGTTCCTCGGGAGATAACAATAGACCAAGGGCCCCAATTCACCTCCAAATTTATTGAGGAGCTAATGGAGTAGTATAGAGTTCGACACAATAAAACCACGCCCTACCATCCGCAGGCAAACGGGCAAGTAGAAGTGACAAATAGGGAGATAGAAAACATCCTGACCAAAACCGTGCAACAACACAAGAAAGATTGGGCCACATGGTTTTCGAAGGCAGTTTGGGCATACAACACCACGTGGAAATCCACCACAGGATGCACACCTTTCCAACTGGTCTATGGAAAAAATGCGATGATGCCCATCGAGTTCGAAATCAAAACTCTGAGGACGGCTTCAAAATTAAATTTGAGCTTAGACGAAGCTCAAAAATAGAGGATTCGCCAGCTAGATCAGTTGGACGAAATCTGACTGGATGCTTTGTAGATGACAGAGATTATACAAAAGCAGAGAAATAAGTGGCATGATAACCACATCAAGCTAAAGAAGTTCCAGGTAGGGGAATGGGTACTGTTGTACGATTCTCGGTTCCAGGAAAGGAAGGGCAAACTTATGTAGATGTGGATGGGACCGTATGAGGTGGCAGAGCTCATTAGGAATGGGGTGATGCACATTAAGATAATTGATGGTAGCAACACCATGTTCACAGTCAATGGCCACCGACTACGCCCCTATAATACGTCTAAAACGTTACAGGTGGAATCCAAAGTAGGCGTGGGGGAGACCCCATCTTGTTAGATCTGGATCAAACTCTCACAGGTGAAATGGTGGGCACGAAAGTGCTCACCCAAAATTTTTTAGTTAATATAGTTTTTTTTGTAATGTGTGTTTTTGCAGGGGCAACGCCCGCATGCAAGCTACAAGCACCCTAATCCAGGGCCTAACAGGCATGGAACGCGTCTAACTGCCTTTATTTTCCTTTCTTTTTTGGTTGCTTTTTATAGGTGGAGGACCTAACAGCATGAGGGATAGGTATCTAGGAAACTAGGCCTAATTTGGATCAGCATTTCGACACCGGCTTGTAGATAGAATTTGGGCAGCATGAAAAACTGGGAAGGCTTGATCACCCTTTTTCCAGTCAAATCGCCATCCAGAAGAAGGCGCATTACTGCATCTAGAAGGCACCAAGTCCAGAGGAAGGCGCCTTACTACATCCAGAATAAGGTGCCAAGTCCAGAAGAAGGCGCCTTACTACATCCAGAAGAAGGTGCCAAGTCCAGAAGAAGGCGCCTTACTGCATCCAGAAGAAGGCGCCAAGTCCAGAAGAAGGCACCTTACTACACTTGAAAGGTGCCCATCCAGGAGAAGGTGCCTTACTGCATCCAGAAGAAGGCGTCAAGTCCACAATAAGGCACCTTACTACACTCAAAAAGTTCCCATCCAGAAGAAGGTGCCTTACTGCATCTAGAAGGTGCCAAGTCCACAAGAAGGTGCCTTACTACACCCGAAATGTGCCCATCCAGAAGAAGGCACCTTACTGCATCCGAAAGGTGCCAAATCGGAAGACAGCGCATTCCATCCATTCAGAAGTTCTATTAAAAAAAATATATATATATATATATATATATATATATATATATACATATGTAGGTGCCTTCCATGGCAGGAAGGCACCAAGTCTTAAAAAAAAAAAAAAAAAGCCAGCCGAATACGCCTTCCAACATCAAGAAGGCGCATTCATCCAGCCGAATACGCCTTCCAACATCAGGAAGGCACATTCATCAAGATGAACGCCTTCCAACATCATAAAGGCACGAACCAGAAGGAGGTGCCCCCCACATTGGGAAGACGCATGCAGGCAAAAGTGCCTCCCACCAATCAGAGGCACCTCGTAGCACCGAAAGGCTCATTCGTTCGAAGAAGATCATCGACAATGTCGAAAAGGTGCTACAAGGACACCATCCACATGGGAAAGGTACCAAAGAATGCCCCCCATGTGTAACATTTACATCTATCGGATGCCTCAGGCAGAATAAAGCATCGCACGAATGAGCGGCATCAAAGGACCATACCCCTCCCTCGTGTCACAAGTCAGCAAATCAATGGCTACCACGACGACTGGAACGACGAATCAGGTACGCGCATACTAAATCAAATCATTTATATAATTATTTATAAATATGTAGTACCAAAAAAGATACTGTTGTCATAGAGATCGTATCCCCCATAGCCGAAATCGCGTGCCAATGATAGGGCATCTTCCATAATTGCTAGGGTTAGGCATCTTTTCTATAAGAAGGCGCCTTCCTGAAGAAGGAAGGACAAAAAAAAATATACAACAGCAGAAGGTGCCATGGGAGGAAGGTCCAAGAACCACGCGATCAAGAAGAATGAACCCAGTGATACTGATGGGATCATAGGGGCAGTGAAGACCCAATTCGAAGCCGAGGGGTGGCTCGAATACTGCACCCTGGTCAGTCAGGGCCAGGACGTGGAGGTAGCTAGAGAATTCACTACCTCTTTGAGGGGCGATGCGGCTCGAGTACGAGGGGTGGAAATTCTAGTCACCCCTGAGTTCATCTCACAGGCGATTGGATTGCCTCTCATGGGGGAATGTACATACAAGGGTGGAGTGTTAAAACTATATGCTGAAATACTGCTGCCAAGAGGAAATGTGCAGATAGACAGGGAGGGGTTACTCAAAAATAGTCTCCCCATGAATATGCGAAAGATGTTCAAGCAAATTGCTCGATTTTTCACATTTATAGGAAAGTATACCCATCTGCACATTAATCATGTGCACTTCCTCAATCACCTAGTGCATGGGAGGAAATTAAACATACCTTTCTACCTGGTGAATGCTTTGAAAGATGAAGCGGCTCGGTACCAAAAGGGGGCATTGTCCGCCTTAGCCCACCATGGGCTGATATCGGCATTGGTCCGCCATGCAAAAGCACAAGGATAGAACCGCGATGCAGAGGGAGATGGCGGCCAAATAGAGCAACATAATGCGGTTGTCGAATTAGGGCAAGACGAAGCATCCCCTGTAGAGGAGATAACAAACATCGAGCAATTGGCGTTTTCCTATTTTCCAGGAGGAGCAGAGCAGTCACTGGTGCTTGAAGACATAGAGGACAGAGGGCATTCTCCAGTGCCCGAGTATGAGGAGGAAGGAGCGCCACTCGTTGGTGGTGAGGATGAACCAATCCCCAAGAGGAAATGTCTACAACGATTCCTCTCGATAGAGGAATGACAGAGTGACCCGAAGATAGATGTTGCCGCTCAAACCCTCCGAGAATTAACAAACTGGATCCCACAAAATGAAGGAACTTTTGGGAGTAACGACCAGATTAATGCGGCCTTGGAGGAGGCGCTCGAATGGCAAACTGATTGCTGGATGGCACAGCAAATTCTGGAAGATTGCCAGAACCAACATAAAAGGAATTGGAGGAAAGAGATAGGCAAATTGCTCAACTCGAGTAGCTGGTTCGACATTTGCAGGAGGAAAATCAAATGCTCTAGGACAGAGGAACAACAAGACAGGAGGCGTCCACTTAGACTGATTGGGCAGAAGAAGTGCCGACGAACTCTCCCACATTTGTCGAATGAGTATTCTCTTTAGGGGAGATTCGATCAGACGCTCGACAGAGCAGCCCGAAGGCAGGGAAGGATTCCTCTATTTTCAGGGGTGAAAAGAAAATAAGTCCTACCATGCCCCCTGTCATTGTCCTAAGTGACACAGAGCAGGACAAAGGTCTCCAGCAACAGATAAGACCAGAGGATAAGGAGGACCTCCCCAGGCCTAAAGAAGGAGAAGAGCCTAAGGGGTCGACACCAGGTAGACAGGTGAATGAAGGATCACCCCCGAAGATAGCAGCACAACTGATCCTTCAGAGCAAGGAAAAGTCCCCGAAAGAGAAAGGAGAGACCCCTATCCAAGCCACCGCATTTTCTATAGAAGCCAAGGCAAAGAGGCCCAGGATGGCTCGACAGAAGGCAAAAGTGACCTTCTTCGACTCCGAAGAGGATGAATGGGACATGCAGCCATTCGTCGAAAGGCAAAAATATTTTGAGTAGTGGTGCAACGAAATGAAAGCAGCCAAGGAGGCCAGGAAGGCATCCTCAAGGGTAAAAGGAGATTCTGGCATCTACATCAATCCAGCAGAAGACAGCTAGTTTTGGGACATCTATGGTTCATCCCGAGGGCGGCATTCCATGATGATGAAGTACTTGGAACGGTGGGGAGTATATGGCCCATAATTGGAGGTTGTTGCGATTGCAAGGGAGAATGCAGGGCTTACCCCTAAAGCGGACATATTATATAAGGCCCAAGTAGTGCCTTCCAGAGGGGATAACTCGGATATCCCTCTGGCAGTGGTCAGACCTCCAGACACTGACCTTTGGCAAGCTGTCGAAGCTGCATTTCAATTGGCAGGAACAACGCTGGCTAGACCACCACCAGTAGCGGCCAAAACAAGAAGAGGACAATTGACAGCCGTAGTTTCCCATAGGCAAAGGCAAACCACACCTTCAAATGTCGGCACGAAAAGACAGACTTGGGCCACAGGGGCAGCAGAATCCTCCAAGAGATGGCAACGATGAAAATTCAGAGGGCTACCTGCAGCTTGGATGCCACGAGGGCGTGGCATATGTTAGGCGTGGGGGGATGATGAGCACCAAAAATGCTCATATTTTGTACATATTTCTTTGATCAATATGCAACTGTATAATAAGGATTGCATACTTTTATGAATGATTATATAGATATTTGATATAATTATGCGTGTTATCTAATTTATGTGTTTTTAGTATGTTTTGTGGAATTGCAGTTGATTTAGTTAGATTTGGAACGGTCGAGGTCCTTTTGATGGACCTAGCACTTTATTTCATCGGGGGTTAATGAAGAGAATACGAGCGCCTCCCTGCATTCGAAAGGTGCCAACTGAATACCAGTGCCTCCCTGTAGTCGGAAGGCACCAACTGAATACCAGTGCCTCCCTACAGTTGGAAGGTGCCAACTAAATACCAATGCCTCCCTGCAGTCAGAATGTGCCAACTGAATACTAGCGCCTCCCTACAGTCGGAAGGCACCAACTGAATACGAGCGCCTCCCTGCAGTCGAAAGGTGCCAACTGAATACGAGTGCCTCCCTGCAGTCGGAATGCGCCAACTAAATATGAGCGCCTCCCTGCAACCGAAATGTGCCAACCAAAGACAAGCGCCTCCCCACAGTCAGAAGGCGCTAGCAAAAGGCAAGCACCTCCCCACAACCAGAAGGTGCCACTGATTCTTTGCCCATTGACCAAATTTGAATGACGTGGATGACAGCGGCTGGTGCAGTTCCAGCTCTGTGTCATGTAGAGCTAAATTGGAGATTGCACCAATGTATCGAAACATCTTACTGATGCTAGGCAAAGCATGAACCGAACAATGAACACGTCGCCATTAGAACAGAATGCCAGATGTCGATTGAATTTACCAGACTATCTTGATTTAGTCTAGGACATATCGACTATTGTAACTACTTCTGTAACATAAGTTCTGTGGGTGTGTTATATAAACACATGCAGATCATTCTGAGAAATATATAGAAATAATTAATAAAGATCCATTTAGAGTTACAGAAGATAGATTGTAATACATTGATAAATATATTATAGTTCCAGAAGTTCTAAAGCGCATGTTCAATCGGGAAGAAGTTGTTGGAGCCTGGGCCCACTCCAAGCCAGTATTTCTTCCCATTTCCTTTTTGTTTATTTATTTTAATTAGTTTATTGCTTTCATAAGAACGTTCATTAGTTTGCTAGTTCCAGTATTTGCAGTAGATTTATTTTCAGGAATGTGTACATGATTTATTTCTGTAGATTTAATTATGTTCTTACGTAATTTATTGAGGAGTGCAGGAATGATTGACAACCATTTCAAGAACACCCCCCAAATGTAGGATTAGCAGATTCACCTCCAGTGGTATTGCAGTAACCTAATTCTGACTCTTCGCAAGTTTACGAAGCTCCCTGGGTTGATAATTAAATGCATAGGCATGTGACAAAAATAGGAAACCATTCACCTTGTTTGGCCCACAACATAGGCCATCAGTGCCGAATAAGAAAACTCTTTGACAATTATTATATAATCACAAATAGATATTGTATTGCTTGATTTAGGAAACAAATTGCATATATGTGATTGAAGAAATTAACAAGGATGGAATGGTTCGACTTAAGAATACTCATATTCCTAAGGGACTAGTTACTCTCAAAATTCTATTTGATAATAGTGACTGGCCAACTAGTTAAAATACAAAAATTAAGGAACAAGAATTCAAAGAGGTTCAACTGGAGCCTGGAAAGCATGATAAACCATAATTATTGTGGTTTATCCCATATCTAATCTTAAAAATAAAAGAAGTAAATGCATATGAACTACTAGATATGGATGGTTGTATTTTATCGATTATGATAAATGGTCAAAATTTAAAACACTAGCATAAAAAGCATACAACTTATGTGTATAAATGTAAGTAATGATGCATGTAAATAGTTGCATATTAGAAGTAGTGGTAGAAGTGCTTTGTAAATACAAGCCTTTTTATTGGCTGAGTGAGTAAGCCTAACAACTACTAAATTTTGAATTCTTAGCAATTTTATTGGTTCAGGATGCCTATCATCTTAAAAAAGGACATGCACCTCAAATTCTAACATGAACTAGTAGTTCTAAGATAATATTTGAAGTAAAAATTAAGAACACACAATCCTCAATAATTAATTAGCAATGGTCATTCGCTACAAGAATTCTTGCTATAAAAAAAGGACCCATATAAAGCAATTTGTGTTTACGCATTTGCTCAAAAAGAGAAATTAAGATAAATCGTTGTTGTGCTTTGAGAATATTACTAAAGAGCCTAGTAACATAATAAGGCTATAAAAGTGTTGGGCACTCATCCACAAGAATCGCTATAAATTTTTGCAAAGAAAAAAATTGCACAACTTATGTTGCCCGCTATTCACAGAAGCAGAAAGATAAAAAAACATGGCTAGGGGAAAGAGAGTGCAAAAGATACAGAATACTACAAAGAATTTGGACAATAATTTGGAGGAGATACATTACCCAATTATTACAATTAAAGCAAAAAATAAAAGCTTTCAAAAAGGGTCCAAAATGAGAGGAAAATTCTCAATTGGATGGGAGAAAGTGACTACATGGAACTCATTCTTGTCAAGATACATACCTAGGTTCATCCATCCCTATCTTGAGCTTATCAAAGCCATAGGAGAGCACTACGACCTAAATACAACCATGGTATACAATGCAAAGAAGCAATTTTTTTCATCGTCATAGAGGACTCGATCAGAAAAGTGTTTGCATTGGGAGAACAACCAGGTTTGAGGCTCAAACCCATTAGCATAAAGGAGCAAAAGAGCTACTTAGAGAATCCTACTTTTGTAATATGGCTGAAAAAGCATGCAGGCAAGGTCCTTGTAAGTTTTCACCTTAAATTGATTAATTTCATAAATACTCTGCAAATAATTTTGTGTATGCTAGTTGTAATCCTAGGGCTAGACTCAGATGCATTTGTCTATTATTACGAATTATCTCTTGCTTATGTAGTCACCAATATGTAAAATTATGAAAAAACTACTAGGAATAATCGTGTATTCTTTGATTGGGCTCACTTTTTAAATGCCCAAATTCATAACCAGATAGTTTTCCTAAGCTAAAAGAAAATAATTTTTTTTGCTATCCTTTGTTCCTAGCCTAGATTTTTCTTTTTCATATGCATAAAAATGTGCATAGCATCACCCTCACCAAAAAGGATAAAAACAAACCCCATTCTATAGTAGATTGGACCTCGGTTCTTAGATAGACATCCTCTTATTTGCCTTTCAATAAAATATTTTTGGGACCCACCTTGTCTTCTATCCATGGTCCAATACCTCACCTTAGTCCTAAAGTTGTAGATAGACTAAGAGGCAAGAAGAGGGAAATTGGAGATTGCTATTTTCTATTGGATGGCATGATAATCCGATTATATGGCTTTTCTAAGATGTTATACCTGCTACCATATTATGTCATCAACTAGGTATTTGGCATGGATCTCTATAGAAAAATAGATGAAATAGATGAGCATTTTGGCTCCCGAGCTAAGAAGGCTTGCACCTATCACTATCCTTACAAATTTGAAGATATTGTAATGACAACAAGAGGAAAAGCAAAAATTTTGGATGACAAGTTGAATGCCCTACAATGGCCAATTATACTACACATGTGGCACTATGATCTAGAAGGTAAATTCAAGGCCAAATTAGCCCAACTAAACAATAAGCCACCTGCATTTGATCACATGCAGTGGCTAGAGATCAAGCAATTTAGGAATAATAACAAGGGCAACACTGTGGAAATGAATATTATTCAAATGTAAGAAAGGTATCCATGGAGGATATTCTATTTATATACCAAGATCTATGATCCAACCCAAAATAAAGAGCAATAGATTCATGAGGATGTTATAAACAAGATCAAGTCAGAACTAGACTAAGAAGAGAACATGATCATAGAATGGTGAATATCACGTTGTGAACACGATATTTAGGACCTCTGATGAATTTTTTGAAGATAAATTTAAGGGTATATATCAAATATGGATGAATGAACATAAAGGAGAAATACATCTAGGCCTAATGATAGTGAAGGATGAGCAAGAAGAATTTCAAGAAAAAGAAGAGGAAATCTCACAACCGACTCCTACACAAGTGAATCCGTTGGTGGAATACATAGATTTTGAGGAGGATGTGGAATAGGTGCCCCTATACAGAAGATAGAGGAAAGCATAGAAAAAATCTAAAGTGGTTCAAGATGTTCTAAAAATAAAAATTATGCCAAAATTTGAAGAAACTGAACTAGGCAATGAAAAAAATGAAGAAGCTCGAAAAGTGGCTTTAGCAAAGAAAATATCTATGAGGAAAACCAAAACCTTGTTTCTACATGAAGGGTCTATTGATATCCAAAAGAGGAAAAAACATCCCACCACTTAGGAAAAGGAAGAATTAATACTGACCAAATGACTACAATACGAGTAGTTGATACAATAGCCTAATGCATAAATTGAACTGGCTAATGCAGCAGTCCAAAAATTGATGTCAAAAGAAGAAGGACAAGGTATGTCTACTTTCTTCATTTATATTAATGATAATATACCACCAACTTAACACTCTCCACCAAGACAACCATATCCATGACCTAGTCCTCCTAGTGGAGCAATCCCTATACTAGATTTTTCATAAATGAACATTACCACTACCCCTATACAGGAGGCACAAGTGGCCTCAACCAATGTAGATGTCTATTCCCCTAAAAAAATGTCCACCGTAGTAGTGAGTCTATCATTTACACTTTTCTTCCCTTTTCAACCTACAATTATGCCTTCCCTTATTGTCGATCTTCCTTCATCAAAAGTGTTATCAATGATTCAAGATATCAAGAATAACACTTAAAGATAGGTAGAACAACAAAAATTGCAAGATGGAGCAGAGTTGGCAACCTCCTGGATGTAAAATTATATTGACCTGATTGTTGGAGAATGCATCAAAATGATTGCATATCAAAAGTTAAAGAATCCAGTCACAAAGATGACAATAAAATACTACAATGTTAAATTGTAAAAGTACAACATCTCTAAGATCTTGAAGATAAATATATTGCAGGCCTTGCGCATAGAAGCAAATACTCTGTTATTGTAGAGCAATCAGTTATATGTGAAGCTTGTGATTATATCAAAATTTTGGAACAAAGGTTGAATAGGGAAAAAACAAAGAAAGATAGCCTAAAAAATGAATTTTTGGAGTTGAAGAAGATCTTAGACAAATATCCTACTAAGGAACAACTACAACAAAAGGATGAAAGGATACAAAAATTGGAAGAGCAGTTGTAGATAGAAAGCAATAAAAAGGTATGCATATAGCATTGAATTGTAGGTACTAAGGTCCAATCTACTAAGTCAAGAAGATACCCTGGCAACAATGAAAGTAAAGTTGGAAGAATAAAAAAGGAAGACTAAGGGCCAAATAGTCTCCAAGGACATGTTAAAGGATTTCATAAGCCAATACTAGTTGAAAATCAAGAATGTTGCAATAGAAGCATTTTCCATAATCATATAAATAATTAGTATTGCAAAATTAATTCAAGAGGCCAAGGAGAAATTCTATAGAGCCTAGGAAGAATTGATGAACAAAATACAAGTGGAAAAAATAGTCAGAGAAATGTTAAGAAATAGAGAAAGCTACCCCCAACTTCTCAAGTGCTAAAAAAAATATCTGGTAGAGTGTAGATTTCATACAGACTAGACCATTGTTGGTAGCTCGCTGATATTTTGAGGAGAAATGATAAATGTCCTAAAGGAAAGCTCTGATAAGGCAAAGTTGGTGGTTCATGAAATCAATAGTCTAGGCTTCTCGATATTTTGAGATGCAAATAGGAAATTCCATAGTAAGGAGCAACTAGCCCAACTTATTGATTAGCAGTTGAATGATAGTAGTGAAATTGATGCGCTACCTAAACCTCTCCCTATAGATCATATAATTGTGTACTTTCATAAGCTTTCCACTTTGCTAACAAAGACTACAGAGTTGGTACGAAAGTACCAAGACCCTTCCTATGATCATTTCTATTAGTTGCAATTTACTCTTCATGAATTTAGGGCATTACATGTTCTATATAAAGGGACATGAGAGAAAATATATTGACTGTTTTAGCTACCAAAAATACCTCAAGTAGCCCAAGCAGTCAGCCAACGGAGAGAAACCTCCAAAGAAAATATGGAGGCATAAGAACAATCTAGTAGTAGAGCTGAAACTTTAGGGACAGGAAGTTTTTGATTTTTTTATTTTTTGTGTCACTTTGACTTCGTAGCTTAGTAGATAAGGCTAGATGGGTTCTATGCTTCTGCAAGTAGCAAAACCTTATGAGTCACAAATTATATAGGTGAAATTGTCACCCACATCCATATCTAGAGAGGGAGATAAATTTTGGCAATATAAAAAATTGCATCCTTGCTATTAAAGGTCATCGAATAGTTTAGAACTAAGGTCAAATCGAATAATATAGAAAAAGTATGCAATTTTTACCAAGTGTAGAAGCGCTACTGGATATTTTGAATGATGATGCCAACATTTACTATAAGAATAGTTGGCATTCAATAGCCAAATATCAAGTAGATCCAAGCCACAATTTTTGACTAAGTAATATGGTGAGATGGATTTGACTGTTGATGTTAGTAGGAGAGGGTAGAATATCTAGCTCAATATAGAATATACTCGACTCGTTAAAGAAATAAATTGACTAATTATGAGAGTTTGATATCCGACATAATAGTGGAGCCTAATGGGTACATTGATCCTCATTATCAAACATTTTAGAATTCTTAATTCAATAGGTGCAAAATAAAACTCAACTCGATAGAATTATGAAAGAAAAATTAGCTAAGGCATAAATTGAACTCAACGTATGGTAAAGCACTTTACCAAGCTAAGAAACCAAAGAAGTTTCAAACGATTTAAAATGTTGATGTTAGTAAGGGATACTAAAAGTTTCAGTAGAAATAAATTGAGAGCACGACACCTAGCAAAATAAGAGAAAAAGAGCTAAAAGAGACATCAAGTATAAGCATGCACCAAACTACCCAATATGTGCTCCCAACAAGTGAATTTGCTATCAGAGAATTAATATTAGAAAACTCATTTACAATATTCAAAGACTTGCAAGGGATTACATTTATAGGTTTTAGAAAAACCAATTTTGGGCTCAACATTGTTAGGAGCACCATTTATTCTTGTAAAATAAATCTGCCTAACATAGCTTACTCTAAACATAGAAAAATTCCAACCTGCTTCCTATATGCTCTCTAGAATCACATCTAAAATAGCTACGTAGAAACATGAGTTTAAATTTCAACATTCTCCCCCTTAAAGTTGAGAGGGCTAACAAGACAGTCTCTCAGCTTTATATATTGAGCTTTAGCAACTCCTTTTGTGAAGATGTCTGCTATGTTGTCCAAAGTGTTGCAATGTCGAAGTTTAACTACCTATTTATCGACCATGTCTCGAATGAAGTGATACTTCATGTCAAAGTGCTTGGACCTGCTATGGTGGATAGTATTATGTGCCAATTGGATGGCACTCATATTGTCACAATACATTATGGCAGGATCATTTTGTCTTTCACCTATTTCTTCAAGTACTTTTATCAACCATAAGGCTTGGGTACTAGCATTTGTGATTGCTATGTACTCTGCCTCAGTAGATGATAGTACTACAACAGTTTGTTTTTTGGAACTCCATGTAATTAGTCCTGATCCAAGACTAAAACAATTCCCTGAAGTAGATTTCCTATCATCTATATTTCTGCCCCAATCACTATCACTAAAGCCAACTAATTTTACATCATCATTTTTGTGGTAATGGATCCCATAATCCATTGTACCCTTTACATATCTCAAAATTCTTTTAGTTTCTTATAGATGAAGTTCATATGGATCAGCCATATACCTTGATACTAGAGAAACAACATATTGAATGTTCGGTCGTGTGTTGGTGAGGAACATTAGACTCCCAACCATGCTCCTATAAGTGGTCTTGTTAACTTTTGGTGCTCCATATACTTTACTTAATTGTATCCCATGACCTATTGGAGTTGCAACAAACTTGTATTGCTCCATAGCAAATTTCTTTATCATATGATGAGCATATTTATGTTGACATATGAAAATCTCATTTCCTGTTTTATGTACCTCCATTCCTAGGAAATAATGCATCAAACCTAGATCCTTCATTTCAAACTCTTTCATCATAGATTTTTTAAACTCCTCATTCATTTTATCACTACTACCCATGAATATTAGATCATCCACATATAAGCACACAATGAGAATATCTTTACCTTGTTTCATGTAGTAGAAAGTAGGTTCACTTTTTCTTCTAGTGAATCCATACTTATGAAAATAGCCATCAATGCATGAGTACCATGCCCTTGGTGCTTGATTTATGCCATACAATGCTTTCTTCAATTTGTAGATAAGGTTCTCCTTACCTTGTTCTTCAAAACCTTGAGGTTATTGCACAAAAACATCTTCATTCAAGTACCCATTGAGAAAGGCACTCTTAACATCCATGTGTTGAATTTTCCACCCTTTGTGGGCAGCCAAAGAAAACACTAGTCTAATGGTCTCTTGTCTAGAAACAGGAGCAAATATTTCCTCAGTCAATCCCATACTTTTGAGTAAACCCTTTTTCTACTAGCCTTGCCTTATGTCTTACAATGCTCCCATCAGCATTGAACTTGGTCTTATAGACCCATTTACATCCAACACATTTCTTGCCTTTAGGAAGCTCCACTAGCTCCCAAGTGTCATTTTTTTTATAGAGGTCATTTCCTCTTTCATGGTTTGTTGCCATACATCATGAGTACATGATTTTCCATAACTAGATGGCTCTATCTCTACACTAGTCATTAAAACATAGTTTACAACATCTCCCTTAGGCTCTCGAGAATCTTCATCACCATACATGTGCAACTTTTCAAGTCTTTTCAAGACTTCATTCATTTCACTAGCTTGGCTTCTAGTGTATCTTCTTTGAAAATTTATGTCCATTATTTGGTAGGAGGGATGGTACTGAAGTGTTATATTACCTCTTGATTGTGAATCTACTTCCATTGGCATTAGAGAAGAACTTGTTGATCTTTGTGAAGAAAAACTTGGAGTAGCACTTGTTGTACTTAGAGTAGAACTCTTATTTGGACTTGGAGGATGTGAGAAGTGGAACACATTTGATTAATTTGATGAAGTATAAATACAAAAAATAGGGCTAGGATTAGCCCGGAGGTTGTGGAACCACCCGAGACAAATATAGGCAAAGTTGTAACAAATAACAACTAGCCTAATATTAATCAATCTAACAATATAAGATTATTACGATTGAATTAATTAACAAATGAAATATTGAAATATATTCTAACATCCCCCTTATTACAATATTTTAGGAAACATGTAACTACTAGCTATACTAGCATCCCCCCATTATTTTGAAATACATAGATAATTGTGAAACAATTCAAATTTGACACGTGCAAGTGCCTTAGTGAATATGTTTGTAACTTGAGCATTGGTGGAGATGTACTGAAGCTGAATGTGGTGCCTTGGTACTTTGTCTCGAATAAAGTGACATTGTGTATCAATGTGCTTGGTTCGTTCATGATGCACTAGATTCTTAACAAGGTTCAAAACACCCATGTTGTCGTAGAATAAGTGTATTGGAGATTTTTATGGAAGACCCATACTTGTCAAGATGCGACGCAACCATATCACTTTGCACACAGCTTCATGTGTGGTGTGGTATTCTACCTCTATTGATGAGATAGCAACCACCTGTTGCTTCTTGCTGTGCCAAGAGATAGGACCAGATCCAAGATGAAACAAATATCCTGAAGTTGAATTACGATCATCAAATGATCTGGCATAGTCAGAGTTCGTGTATCCCTGTAAGAATAATTTGTTGTTCTTCTTATATTCTAGGCCATATTCTATTGTGCCATGAACATAGTGAAGAACTCACTTTGCTACTTTCCAATGTGTAGTCTTAGGTTCTTTCATGAACCTCAAAAGATAATTGATAGCAAATACGATATATGGCCTAGTGTTGGTCATATATATGAGACTCCCAATCAGCTGACGATAGAGAGTAGCATATACCTGAGGTGATTTGTCATATCGTGATAATTGAAGATCTGTTTCCATTGGTGTTGCCATTGGATTGCAGTCAGTCATGCGATATTTTTCTAGTAGTGTCTTGGCATATTTTTTCTAAGACACTTTGATGTAGTGCTCCCTCTGGTTCACTTCCAAGCCAAGATAGTAATGGAGAAGTTTGAGATCTATCATTTCAAAAGATTCACTCAAATCTAGTTTGACAGAAGAGATCATTGTTTTTGAACTCCCTGTTATGAGCAGATCATCAACATAGAGTACAAGCAACACTATTTCAGAGCCTTGATTCTTGAAATAGAGGTTTGCATCCGACGGACATCTCTTAAATCCATGTTGTAGTAGGTGATTATCCATTTTTATGTACCAAGCCTGAAGGGCCTGTTTCAAACCATATAAGTATTTGACCAATTTGTAAACTTTTTGCTATTAGCCTTCCACTTCAAATCCTTCTGGTTGAGTCATGTAGACTTCCTCTTGGAGATCACCATTTAGAAAGGCACTCTTGACATCCATTCGGTGCACTTTCCACCCATACTGTGCTACCATAGCACAAAGAACTCGAATGGTTGTCATCCGAGCAGTAGGTGCAAAATTTTCCTTGTAGTCAATGCCTTATCTTTGAGCATATCCCTTTGCAACAAGTTAGACCTTATGCTTATCTATTGTCCCATATGCCTTATACTTGACTTTATACACCCTTTTGTAGCCTATGGGCTTCTTTTCGTATGGCAGATCGACAAGCTTCCAAGTTTTGTTTTTCATCAAAGACTTATACTCAGTATCCATAGCGGCGGCCTTCCACTGAGGCTCACCAAGAGCATCTCGTATTGATGCAGGTTCAAGTTTGTCTATTGAGGACATAAACACCCTGTCATCATCAATATACATATCTTCTATATCTCTATCTGGATCTATAGAAAGTTCCTCAAAAGACTAACACAAATCATCAACCCTAGTAATCTTTGTTGCAGCTTTCTCCTATCGAGCCATGTTGTGAGTACAAGGTCTATCCAATGTCAATTCTGGTGGAGTGGATAGCTTAGAGTCTCTAATCGTACTTGTATACCACTTTGGATTCTTCTTCTGTGGAGATGAAGAAGATAAAGAAGGACCTCCAACCTTGGATGAAGGAGACTTCTCAACATTAGTTTCCATAAGGTCTAGGTGTACATCTGATGTGTTTTCTGATGTGAAAGCCTCATCAAAAACTACATCTCTACTGATGTGTATCTTCTTGGTTAAGGGATCAATCAATCGATAACCCTTGGAGTGCTCATCATGCACAAGAAGAATGCACTTCGGTGTCTTATCATCTAGCTTCTTCCTCTTTTCTTTCGGTATGTGCATGAATGCTTTACAACCAAAAATGCGTAGATGAGAGATGGAGGGTTTTCTGCCACTCCATGCTTCCTATGGAGTCATTCCTTGTAGGTCCTTAGTGGGTGCCCTATTCAATAGATATACTGCTATGGTGACTACTTCTACCCAATATTGTTGCCCAATTCTAGCTCCTGTGAGCATGCAACGAACCATTTCCATGATGGAACAGCTCCTTCTTTTAGCAACACCATTTTTCTAAGGAGTATAAGCATTATTCAACTGTCGTGTGATCCCATTTTCAGTCAAGAACTCAAAAAAAAATTTAGAGGTGAACTCCCCCCCCTCGATCTGAGTGGAGGGTCTTGATAGAATTCCCTGACTCCTTTTCAACAGATTTCTTGAATTGCTGAAAAAAAACCAAATGCTTCAAATTTCAATTGAAGAAATAATACCCACATCTTTCATGAGTAATCATCCATGAATAACTAAAAATACCTCTTACCCCCACAACTATTGGGACTTAAAGGACCACACAAATCGATGTGAACCAACTCCAAAGGTTTCTTTGCTCGTGTAGAGCTCCTTTCAAAAGGCACTCTATGCTACTTTCCTACCAAGCAGTCAGAGCAAACTGGCAATGTGGTAGAAATGGAAGGAAGGCCCCTTACCATTTCATACTTACTTAACTCAAGTAAGTAACCAGAACTCATATGTCCATATCTCTTGTGCCATAGGGAAGTTGCCTCCTGTGTAGAGACAATCATGGCTACATATGGAGAAGATATAGTATCTAGGGAAAATAATTCATGCTTATATGAAACGGTTGCAATGTTCTTACCCCTCTTGGTTATAGAAAAACACTTCCTGCCCCCCTCAACACTAAAGTTTACAACCATATTTTTGTCTAGAATTTGTGTGACTGACAACAAGTTGTTCGCAAATCCTGGAATATAGGGAACCTTCTCAATCTGGCACTTGCCATTAGGAAGAGTAACAGAGACTGTTCCTTCTCCCTGAACCTTGTAGGTTTTATCATCGGTAATAGTGATAGGTTTGCCCTCTTTGGCCTCAAAAGACTCAAACCACGATTTCTCACCAGTCATGTGCTTACTGGCTCTAGAATCGACATACCAAATAGGATCCGTCTACTTGGATACTGTGGTAGTCATGAGCACTTTGTGTGCTCTCTTAGAATCCATGTCAAATTCTTCAACAGCAACATTCACTTTTTGTTGTTTGTTCTTTTGTGGTTTGTTCTGGCCTTTCTGTTTTGATTGTTTATTCTTATGCCAACATCTATTTGTATCATGACCTTCTTTATCATAGATCTTGCAATATCTCTTTTTCTATTGATGTTGAGTTTGTTTCCCTTTTGAATCCTTTTGATAACTACCTCCCTTCTAAAAATTACCCTTGTTCTTGTTTTGCCCCTTCCTGTTGGTGTATAGGGCAGTGTTAGAAGAATCATATCATTGTAGTTGGCGTGCCTCCTCTTCTTGAAGCATATTTACCAACTCAACATAGGTAAATTGTCTCTGTGATACATAAATGGAGGTAATCAACACTCTAAAAGAATCCAGAAGAGCTCTCATTACCATTGAGGTAAGGAGCTTATCATCAATTGGTGCTGCTAAGGAATTCAATTTTCCTTTCAACTCAGACACTCTACAAAGAAATTTTTCAACCATCTCTCCTTGTTTCATGCTTAGACTGTGTAATTGAGACTGAAGGAATAGAATGGTGGAGTCATTCTTCCCTTCATATATAGTTTTAATGGCATCCCATGCCGCTTTACTATTTGGACAATCAGTAATATGAGGTTGAACTTCATTAGAAACAGCAAGCAAAATGAGCACCTTTGTTTTGCTATCTTTCTTGTCAAAGTCTTTGTGATCAGTAGTTAGAGTTGTTGCTCCAGCTGTAGATGAAGGTCTTACTTTTGTTCCAGAAACAATTTCCCAAAGATCATCCATCTCTAGGATTGCCTTCATTTTGTTTTTCCATGGTGTATAATTTGGACCTTTCAATAACCGATGAGCATCAGTCATTAGTTTTGCAGACATTGTGAAGGTTCCTTATAACACCAAATGGTCGCCCCTTCGATATACCTTAATTCCAGGTCATTATACCGTATAAAATACCCACCCTTACGTGAGGGAGACTATAGGTATTTTGAAAAAATAGAAAAATTACCCGCCCTTATGTGAGGGAGACTATAGATAATTTTAATGATTATACGATACGTGGTACTTAGGCGGTACTGAAAGGGAATCACCTCGTTGATGGCACCGACCTTAGAAATCCTTCAATCCACATGCGTGGGGCGTAACTTCCCCTAAACACTTTGGATATCCGAAATTTCATCTAGATTTAAGCCTAAACATGAGAGTGATTGGGGTAGTGGATGGAGTGAAACAATAGCAAAAGAAACTGGCACTTTCTGTATCTCTCTGTTGAATGTGAATTTGCAAAAAAAAATGGGTTTATTTTTGAATTTTTTTTTTATGCTTTATGCTTTAGAAGTAAATGCTGAAAAATGAAAGCATCCATACAACATTAAAGCATAAAAAATGACCCTAGGTGTTGGTTACCACCGAGAATGCACCTATTACAAGTTTTGCCAAGTTTATTGTAGAAATTCTTAAAAACAAATTGCTCACTATTTTACCTTCAATATTTTGAGAAAAAATCACTCCCAATCCCCCCTTGATTTGTCAAAAAAAAACACTCCCCCATTTAAAATTTTCTTTTATAAAGAATTTTTCAAATATTCTTTTATAATTAATAGTTAAAAAAAATCACTTTTAATTTTCATAGTTAAAAAAATATTACTCAAAAAAAATAACCTTTAAAAAACTATTTAAAGAAAATTAAAGTTGCATTTAATTTAACTAAAAATTAACAAGTAGAGCCGGAATTGGAGTGGTTTGCCATAATCATGTTGGAACAGTGCTCTATTGGGAACTGCAAGGCTTGGGAAGATCTACAAACAATGAAGTAGAAGCCATAGCTATCAAATCTGCTTCTATTTGGGCAGTTAAACAGGGCCACAGAAGGATAATCCTTGAATCAGATTCACAAATAATGGTTGGAGCTCTAGATTGCATGAGGAACTTTGCCTTGAAAGCTTGGAGGTTGAAGATTCTTGTCACTCAAATTAAGGAATTATGGAGGGAATTAGATGATGTGATTCTAGTCTACGTGAGTAGATATTTAAACAAAGCGATCGACTTCCTAGCTAAGATGGGTTCTGAGAAGGAGGTAGGGGTTTAGTTGCACAGTGACATGGCTATTGAGGATGAGGTGATTAGGCAGGGTCTTGAAAGGTCCCTGAGCTAATGATCAAAGAAAAATCAAATGGTGGAAAGGTGTCGCGATATCGTGACATGTTGCTTCGTCACGGCCAAGGGAGGAAAGTTGTCGTGATTTCACGACATGTTGTTTCATCGCGGCCAAGGGAGGAAAGTTGTCGTGATTTCACGACATGTTGTTTCATCGCGGCCAAGGGAGGAAAGGTATCGTGATATCACGACATGTTGCTTGGTCGCGGTCACTGGAGGAAAGGTGTCATGATATCACATGTTGATTGGTCATGGCCATGGGAGGAAAGGTGTCAAGATATCGCGACATGTTGCTTGGTCATGGCCTTGGGAGGAAAGGTGTCGCGATATCACGACATGTTGCTTGGTCACGGTCATTGGAGGAAAGGTGTCACGATATTGTGACATGTTGATTGGTCGTGGCCATGGGAGGAAAGGTGTCACGATATCGCGACATGTTGCTTGGTCACGGCCTTGGGAGGAAAGGTGTCATGATATCGCGACATGTGGCTTGGTCGCGGCCTTGGGAGGAAAGGTGTCACGATATCGTGACATGTTGCTTGATCGTGAACAAGGGAGGAAAGGTGTCGTGATATCGTGACATGTTGCTTGGTCACAGCCAAGGAAGGAAAGGTGTCATGATTTCATGACATGTTGCATGGTCGTGGTCAATGGAGGGAAGATGTCGCAATATCGCAACATGTTGCTTCATCACGACCGTAAGAGAAAAGGTGTCACGATATCGTGACATGTTGCTTGGTCGCGGCCAAGGGAGGAAAGGTGTCGCGATATCATGACGTGTTGCTGGGTCACGGCCAAGGGTGGGAAGATGTCACGATTTCATGACATGTTGCTTGGTCACGGTCACTGGAGGGAAGATGTCACGATATCGCGACATGTTGCTTCGTCACGCTCGAAAGAGAATAAGTGTCATGATATCGTGAGATGTTGCTTCATCGTGGCCGAGAAAGAAAAAGTGTCGCGATATCATGACATGTTGCTCTGTCGTTGCTGAAAGAGAAAAAGTGTCACGATATCGTGACATGTTGCTTCGTCGCGACTGAGAGAGAAAAAGTGTCGCGATATCGCGACATGTTGCTTCATCGCGACCGAGAGAGAAAAAGTGTCACGATATCGCGACATGTTGCTTCTCCATAGCCAAGAGAGAAAAAGTGTCATGATATCACGACATGTTGCTGCGTCGCAGCAAAAGGAGGAAAAGGTGTCGTGATTTCGTGACATGTTGCAATGCTGTTGCCCAAGGAGAAAAAGTGTCACGATTTCGTGACATGTTGCTTCATCGCAGCCAAAGGAGGAAAAAGGGTTGCGATATCATGACATGTTGCAATGTCACGAATAGAAGAGGAAAGGTGTCGCGATATCGTGACATGTTGCATTTTCATGCCCAAAGGAGAAAAGTGTCGCGATATCGCAACATGTTGCTTTTTCGCGATCAAAGGAGAAGAGGGTAATTGTGTCGCGATATCGCAACAAGTTGCATCTTCTGACCAATCTGATCCCACTGTTAGCTAGTTAATGGTTTAGGAGATTTGGCCCCATTGCAAATCTTCCTTTCTATTGTAAGCTTGTGTTCTCTATGATTTCAGCTGGGAAAATTCCCTTCCCAATTTGTAATTGATCTTTGTTTTAATACAAGTTTTTTTCAAATTTTTCAAAAAAAAAAATTAACTAAAAATTAAAGAATTAAGAAAAAAAACTTTAAAAAAATAAAAATATTTGTATACCTTTGTGCGAGGGGGTCGACGGGACTCGAACCCACGACCTGAGGGCTCCCGGAGCCCTTACCACTCGACTCACAACCGGTGAGCCAATGGGCTGATCCAGTAGTAATCCTTGGCATCCTCCAGCTTAAACTGTGTTCGAAGGTGTAAAGCCTTCCACGGCGGTGCTCACTCCTCCACCACCGCTCGGGCGGAGTGCAGGTGGTGTTGCTCGAGCAGATCCATCGATAGCTCGGGGGTGGCATAGAGGAGGTGTTATGGTGGTGCGCGAGTGGTTGAGAGGTGGCAAGCTCACAGTGAGCCAAAAAACCCAGCTAAATCACTCAATTCAAAGCTCTCTGAGCTCTTTTATCCTGTGCAATAGCATTTAGACCAATCAAAATATTTAAAAAACGTAGAACAAGGGAGAACAAACTAGCTTTATGTCTACCTTTGATGCTCGGTGTGTGAAGAAAATCGGTAGTAGAGGGTTTTGGACGACTTGGAAAAGCCTCTACCTTCCAAAAAACACTCCTCCTTTGAAGGCACTATGAACACAGTTAACGAAAAATTAGAGGTGCAATACTAGTTTGACATCGTTCGTAGGTGAAAAAGAAGAAAATGACATGCTGTGTTGGTTTGATTTCATTTTTTTGGAGGCTTCGATGTCTTTTATCCCACACGGATGGGAGGGGCAATCTTATAATGGTTTATTAGGCCCTTTACTCCAAAATGGAGTATCTCTTATCGAGGAGAGGCTCTCACCCGAGAGGTTCATGGGGTAGCTTTGGTGTTGGCTCCCACGACATGTAGGCCCTTTCGATTGTCAACCGTGCGGTCGATCTTTGCCCTTTCGATCTCCTCTTTCAACTTTGGTCGAACGCTTCACCTCTTCGACCGAATGGTCAAAAAAAAATTCAATGAAAAAACGAGAAATTAAAAAAAAAATTCTCAACCTCCCTAGCCTATCAAATTCTGAGAAAAAAAAAATTCTCAAACTCCCAAGCTGTGCCTCCAGAGCGGCGATTCTCAACGCTACTACGAGATCATTTAAAAAAATAAGAGTGGCGTTTGCTCTGATACCATGTGAGAAGCAGAACACATTTGATTAATTTGATGAAGTATAAATACAAACAATAGGGCCAGGATTAGCCCGGAGGTTGTGGAACCACTCGAGACAAATATAGGCGGAGTTGTAACAAATAACAACTAGCCTAATATTAATCAATCTAACAATATAATATTGTTATGATTGAATTAATTAACAAATGAAATATTGAAATATATTCTAACAGAGGAGGATTTCCATTGCTTATTTTCTGAATGGGTTGCACTTGAGAGGAGCTTGCATCTTGAGATCCATCATCAAAAAAAATTTGATGACCCCATACTCCCCCTTCATCAAAAATCACATCTCTGGAAATTACAACTTTGTGTGTTTTTGGATTGTAGAGTCTTTATGCTTTTGAAGACTCACAATACCCAATGAAAATACATGCTTGACTTTTGGGATCAAGTTTCTTTCTTGTCTTATCGGGAATGTGTACATATGCAAGACAACCAAAAACTTTGAAGTGCTTTACATTTGTATTTTTGTCATACCATCCCTCATATGGAGTTATCCCATCTAAACTAGAAGTGTGACTCCTATTCAAAATGTAAACACTTGTCCTAACAACATCAGCCCAATACATGTTATTGAGTTTCTTTGTTTGAAGCATTGATCTAGCCATTTCTACAATAGTGTGGTTCTTCCTTTTAGCCACACCATTTTGTTGTGGAGTGTAGGCAGTAGTTAATTGACTTTTGATCCCACAATCATTACAATATTTGAGAAATGCATTTGAATAAAACTCACCTCCTCTATCAATTCTTAATATTTTTACAACATACTCACTTTGATTCTCTACATTATTTTTTAAATCCTTGAAACATTCAAAATCTTCATATTTAGTTTTCAAAAAATAAATCCAACACATTCTAGAGAAATCATCAATGAAAGTGAGAAAGTAAGAATTGTTACCCAAGCTTTTGGTATTCATTGGACCACAAATGTCCGAATGTACCAATTATAGTGGATGGCTTGCTCTCCATGCTTGTCCTCTTGGAAAATTTATTCTTGAGTGCTTTCCCAAAACACATCCTTCACACACCTCCTTGTGCTCTTCAAATTTTGGTAATCCACACACCATAGCTTGTGAAGTCAACAACTTCAAGTTTACAAAATTAATATGACCATATCTTAAGTGCCAAAGCACACTTGGATTTTCTATGGCCACACTAGCAAGTTGAGCACCTCCTTGTTCCCCAAACTTAAGAGGAAATAACATATTCTTTGTCATAGGTACTTGTGTAACAACTCTATTACAATTGTTTTTGTTAAAAATTATACATTTGCCATCTTCAAAAACAAGCCTATAGTTCTTTTTCATGCAAGCCTATAGTTATTTTCCATGACTTGTCCAACACTAAGAAAATAATTTTGGAGTTTAGGGGTGTAATAGCTATTTTTTACCTTCTTTGTGCCTTCTTTTGTTGGAACCTCCATGGCTCCCATGCCTTCAACTTGTAGTGTCTTGTCATCTCCCAATTTGATCTTTGACTTGTAGGTGGAATCCATTGTAGCAAATAGCTCTTGTTTGCCACTCATAAAATTTGAGCAACCGATATCCAAAATCCAAGTTTCATTGAGATTTTGATCTGATTTTCCATAGGTGAGGAACAAATTTGAAGTTCCCCCCTCTTATCCATAGTTTCCATATTGACCTCTCCCTTCTTGAGAAGTCTTGGACCAAAAATATTTAGCAAAGTGACCAAGCTTACCACAATTGTAACAAGCTTTATTTGATTTGTCACCTCCTCTTCCTCTTCCTTGGTTGCCACCTCTTGATCTACCTCTTCCTCTTCCTTTACCTCTCCTTTGGCCTCTTTGTTGTCCTCTTCCTTGTGCATTGCCATGAGTCTCACCTTCCTTAGATGAGAATGCTTTTTCATCACCTCCAAAGCTTGATGTAGAACCTTGGAGTCTCTCTTCATGGGACATCAAAGAACCAATTAGTGCATCAAATGTTATAGTAGACAAATATTTATATTATTCAATAATAATAGCAATATGGTTCCACTTATGAAGAAGTGTTCTCAACACTTTTTTCACAACCACTTCAGTTTTTATGTCTTCTCCAAGCATTTACATTTTGTTTACAATGGCTTTCACTCTAACACAATAATCACCTACACTTTCATCATTTTGCATTTTGAGATTCTCAAAATCTCTCTTCAAATTTTAAAGCCTCACTTGCTTCACTTGATTGTTCCCTTGATAGTTATCCTTCAAGGCTCCCCATGCTTCTTGGGCTGTTAAACAAGAAGCAATCCTTGGAAATATGTTTTTCTCCAAGGTTGCTTGGAGATGGTAGAGAGCAAAAGAATTTTTCTTTTGGGCATCCTTATTAGCAGTCCTATCAGCTGCACTCAAGGTGTTCCAATATATAGGTTCAACGTAGCCTTCCTCTACTATGTCTTATAGCCCTTTGCCAATGAGTAAGGTCTTCATCTTGATAGACCAATACTCATAATCTAGTCCATTGAACTCATGAATAAGAAGATTATTATTTGCATCCATTTCTAGATCAACAAGACTTAGATCAAATGCAAAACAAAATACCTTTGGCTCTCTATCTTTATTGTTCCAAAATAGTAGTAATTCAACAGTAGGAAATAAAACAAATCAGCAACAGTTTAACATCAATTCTTTCAGTTTGTTCCTGGTCTTCTCTCAGATTTTCTCTAAAATAGTCACTTCTTGGAGAACAGCGTGTGCAAGATATTACAACACCACTGCTATGCAATCTTTGATGCTATCAAAACTCAATAGAATTGCCAAATGTCTTCACAGTGATTGGGCTTCTTCCTCACACACTATGGTCTCTTCTAGATGGCAGCTACAAAACTTTATCAAATGCTAACCAAACGTTGTCTTTACACAAATTTCATAGGAATGTGAATTTCACAACATGAACCTTTTATTTCTCAACGCGAATCACAACACAATTATGGTTTACTATAGTAATACATACGTTTCTCAATATAGTAGGTAATACAAACGTGAAGCAGGGAATACAAACTTATGTGCAACAAGTTTAACACAGGAATGCTTTAGATGTCTCCTTCAACAGTATTTTTACTCTACAATTTTGGATGTCTCCTTTGACTTACGTAACAAATTTACCTCCTCTATGACATGCCTTCGTTGCACACTTGCAACAATTTCAACTGCTCGTAGATCGTCACGATCGACTCTACAGATTACCGTTGGTCTGCTCTCGAGTGTCACTAGTAAATGACGTGATGTAAATATAGTTTTTTTTTTAAATATTATTTTACTACTTGTGTGGTAACACTACTACGACATACTTCAATTGTGTTGTATCCTTCATGATTTATCCAAACTGTAACACGATGGCCTCAACAGCTCTTCGAGGCATTGGACTCCTCCATACTCGATACACATCTTCGCTAACGAATGGCATAGAAACCTATGTCTTCATAGTCTTCTCCTTATGGGTGCATCCTCTTCCATAGATCAACCTACTATTATCACCTTCGAACATGCCGATCATTTCACTTCTGCATCTAAATCACAAATACTTCCACACTTGTCTTCTATCAACTCACAAGGTCATGCACGTAGGGTCAAACACGTTGACTTCAATACGTGCATGAATCATCAATTTTTCTAAATGATTGACAATGTTTTCTTCTCCTTTGAATGCTCAAGCACAGTTTTCATAGCATTTTTCACTCACGTGAATTGTCCTTACAGATTTCTTCATGCAAATCTCAATACATTTGTATATGTTGTTTTGTTTCCTCAACATATTTAGATCCTTTTTCCAATGCATATAGTAACGTTCTCAATGCAATCTCCTCTCATCTCACTCAACATGTACGAGCTATCTAGATTTACATCATGTGTGGGCTCCATTCCTCACACTTTTTGATTCTCTTCAGAAAAAATTGAATGGTGATCTTCTTTGCAGCCACAAATCCACAAAATAACTCATCATCCAACGTAAAACTCGAAGTCTCAGCAATAATTCGTAATCTTCACAGCATAATCTCATTCAATGTAATCTTGTGATATTCATATATGTAGAGGCATATTTTCTATTACTTTGACCACACAGTGTTCTCCCAGGGCACAAGTACTTTCTTGTAACTTTTACGTCACAGGCACTTCTTCTACCAAACACGACACGCATAGCAAGAGCACATCACTTTCTTACAAAATGGATGTCACTGATGAAGCTTTCTCCCTGGACTGAACTCATAAAGTGTGATGGGAAATCCGTAGGATTTTTCTTAGACTCTCCTAAAAGCTCTGATACCAAAATGAGATCAAAAAACTCATTTACAATATTCAAATACTTGCAAGGGATTACATTTATAGGTTTGAGAAAAACCAATTTGGGCTCAACATTGTTGGAGCACCATTTATTCTCGTGAAATAAATCTACTTAACATAGCTTACTCTAAACATAGACAAAGTCCAACCTACTTCCTATATGCTCTCTAGAATCACATCTAAAATAGCTATGTAGAAACATGAGTTTAAATTCCAACAAGAACCCCAAAAAACTCATAAGCTTATCTAGTTGACACATGTTTTGTTACAACTAGGAAGGTAGTGGGGCAGCTAAGAGCACAACAAATATGTTAGATAATCATGTGCACTAGATGAAGTTATGACAACACCACTCCCTTAGATCAAGTATGAATAAGCCACATCAATGCCATGATGCCAAATTAGTTGCAACAAAATGAGTTGGTGGAATGAGCATGCACGTTATAACCAGTTAGACCTACAATCTACTCTCTAAACTATAATGATGAATAATCAATTGTAATTGTAAATCTATATATACTAGAATGTAAGCCATTCTGATGGTTGGCTCATTGGTGTTTATAATTGGCATGATTATATTTATTGAGGCTATATGCCTACTTGAATGAGAATTGGATTGTTGTCTAAACTTCTACTAACATCTTATGCAAATTATGTATGTGTCTTACTACGTAGCTAAAGATTTTGTTTTTGCTAGGAACATATAATTTTGCTATAGTTATTATGGATTTTTTATTTCTACCTAGATTTATCATTATAGTTATGGAATGACTCAGCATCGCTTGGAGTGCTTAATGATAAATGTTTTGAATGCATAAGGAAAATAGGTTGTTTTGTTAGGTGATTTAATTTAAATTCATTTTGTGAGACCCTTTGCACCATGTCTCTTGATGTTTCCAAATTTGTACCACTTTTTATCTCGTCTTTCAAACCCTTTGCATTTCTTACTTTAGTCTACAATCATCCATTTAGTTAGATTAGATAGGCATAGAAACCAGCCTTCTCCAGAGGTTGACTCAGAGACCCCTATTTTTGAGCCATCCAATCTCTTTGCCAAGGTCTTGAGAGTGCATTCCACTCATTCACTCATCTAGACAAATTTTAAAACCAATTGTTCAAAATAGTATGAATCCTACTATTGCTTCATGTGGTTCTAGACCTAGGTTTACTTATCTTTAAGAAGCTAAAGCACAAGTCATCATTGCTATAGTAAATCATATGCTTGGGCAAAATTGGAGGATCCTTGAACATAGTCTACCATTGATGGAAGTTTTTTACCATACAATGCTTTGAATGGAGACATCTTGAGGGATGAATGATAAGAAGTATTATACCACCATTCAACTAATAACAACCATTAAACCTAGTGATATTACTTTTTGGGTAGAATAATAGAGGTAAGTACCCAAACATTTATTGACAATATTTGTCTGACCATACAACTAAGGGTGATAAGAAAAGGATATACTCAACTTAGTATCACTAAAACAAAATAATTCTTTCCAAAAAGTTATTGGTGAAGATAGGGTCATAGTTACTCACAATGGTTTTGGGTATACCACGTAATTTAGGAATAAAATTAAAAAATACCTTGGCCACCTTACTTGTTGAATAGAGATGTTGTAATGCACATAAATGAGCATATTTGGAAATGTAATCTATTACCACAAATGTCATTGTTTTTTCCTAAGATATGAAAAGTCCCTCGATGAAATCCATGGATATGTACTCCAATTGGTTGTCATAGATAGGCAAGGGTTGCAATAATCTAGGAGATTTAACTATTTTCCCTTTGTTATGTTAACACACCTCACACTTGGCCACAAATATCTTCATGTTAGGACCCCATCCTAACACCATTTTGTAATTCTCAATTGATTATTGTAATGACCCACTTCCAACATGGGGATCCTTTTTATAATGTTATTTTGTAATATTTTATAGTGGTATGTGGCAAGTAATACCTAGACAAGTGGGGCCATTTCATGTAACCGTTATCAAGAATGTAATTACTATTTGGTAGAAGATTCTAGCTCGAGTGGCATTTTGCATGTAAGCCAACTCTTGAGCTTAGGGTTAGGGTTGCATGAAGTGTATCTTTAAAAGACATGGATCCATGAATGAATGTATATTTTTACAAATTAATGAAATTATTGAAGGAGGTTGCCCCCTCAAAGAGGCCTACGATTCTATATTGTTGTGAGATTGTTTAATTTTGCATTTACTTTTTGCATTGTGATATTATGTTATTTCATGAATCTTTATTTATAGTATTTGTGTGAGTGAGTTTATTTTTAATAGTAGGTTCCTAACAAGTGGTATTAGAGTGCTTTCCATGGTCGATTTTTACTGTGACTATGATAGTTCTTACCCATCCATTTTGACTATTAGGTATAATTTTCCTATGTTTTCTATTTTTTGTTTGTCCTTTATTTAAAAAAGAAGAAGCAAAAACTAGAAAAAAATACAATCCTTTATTTTTTGTAGTAGTTGTGTAGGTTAGAAACCCTATGTCGAGGGTTTTAAAATATCATGGAGGAGCTTGTCATTATTGGCTAAGCTAGATAGCCCATAAAGCATCTAGTGAAGTGAGGGGTGATCAGGCTCCAATACCCAGGCCTCAGACAACACCCATATATAGAATTGAGCTCCCATGTATCTTCGAGTATTTAGGGAGACCACCTAGGATTTAACAAACCTTTAGCCCTAGGAAGATTTTTTGGCCTTGTATTATCCATAGTACATCAAACACAACATCCAAAAATATTACCCTCCCATACTGTTAGAGAGGTAGGTAGTGTGCTCAAGGGTATGTGTGGAATCCTCCTTGAGTAGTGGCCTAAAATATTGGTCCGAGCACTATTGTTCATCATTATGGTATAACAAAGGGCCTATGGGTATTACATACTCCTTGGCTTAGAGTACCTAGTTCTATCCACCTACAAACAATTTCTTTTTGTTTACGTAAGTGTCTCAATCACAAATTTTCCATAACAATTGAGCATATGGAGGACACTTCCCTATCATCAACCAAACTACATGCACAAAGGAAAGAATTGGAGAACCAAATAGAATAGGTTGTAAGTATCTCAATTCAGTAACAATCAGGTCAGGATTGTTAGTTGGCAGTAATAGTTGTTTGAAATGGTTAGTGATTACAGAGTTTTTAATGACCAAAATAGAATAGATAGTGTCAGTACATGGAACCATCGAATGATATTCACAATATAGTTATCTATAACAATCAATAATTATAGAGTTATCAGTGATAAAAAAATAGATAATGTCACTACAAGGAACCATCGAACAGTGTCAGTATTCATAGTACAGGTGATAGTACAATGTTAGGAGTGGTCAGTAGTCAGAACAAATAGGGCAGAGTTGGCCAACACAGAACCTAACTTTTGAACCCAACCTCTAGAGAAAAACTGACCACACTAGTAGACTCATCAAAATAGTAGTAAAAAATTTTAGGGTGTCCAAAATCAGTGTTGGGGTACATAGCTCATTGTGACCATCTTTTCAAGCTGATCATTTTGATATATAGCACCCAAGCACTTTTTTGGGCTCCTTACTATAAATAGTAACTCTTGAAATCACACTTCTATTTTTAGTAAGTCAGTCGAGGTTGCTCAAAACACACCAAAATGGTTGGGGGTACTCATGGACACCAAAAGGATATTGAACAAGCCCAAATCCTAGAGCAAATAAACTTACAACTTAGTCAACTTCTCGATTTGATGCACGGTGTACAGGATGATGTACAACAATTGAGAGGTGACTATCTTTGCTCCAAATCCAACTTCGAAGGCCACTTCTTAGATCTTGAGGTAAAAATTAAGGATGGCCCAAAGGTATTTGAGCATTGTGATATTGAATCTTCTGGTCGTGGGAAAGGCATCCATAAGGACAAGGAAGACCTTCAAAATTTCCTTGACAAAGATACTCCCTTTAAGATGCCCAAATTAGACTTTCCTAAGTTCAATGACAAGGATGCAGATGGGTGGTTATGTCATGCAGATTAATTTTTTTAAACTTCATAATGTCCCTAAATATTTATGGATCACTATGGCCTCTTTTAACTTTGAATCTGAAGCATTACAGTGGTACCAATGGTTACAACACAGTTCTTGACCCCTCTTGGAAAGTTTTTGAGTCTCAATTACTCACTCACTTTGGCCCTAGTGAGTATGATGACTTTCAAGGAGCACTGACCAAGTTGAGACAAACTTCTACAGTTTGAGACTACCAGACCCAATTTGAAAAATTGGCTAACAAAACCAAAGGGTTGAATGAAGGGTTTTTTATGAGTTGTTTCATCAGTGGCTTGAAGGATGATCTCCAGGCCAAGGTCAAGATGTTCAAACCGTAAATAATGATGCAGGCCATAAGCTTGGCATGGTTGGTCGAATCAAAATTCTTATCTCAAAGGAGGACATCTAAATTTCCACAAACTAAACCCTTCTTTCCTCCTAAGTTCCCAACCAATAATGAAAATAAAATTATTCCCCACAAACACTTGACTATAGAAGAAATGGATGCTCGACATGCTCAAGGTTTGTGCTACAATTGTGATGAAAAATATGTTCAAGGGCATAGGTGCGCCCAAAAGAAGTTGTTTCTAATAGATGTAGAAGACCCAATCAGCAGTGAACAAAGTGATGATGAAGCAGAACCAATAGAAGAACCACCTCAAAATGAGGATGAAATACATGAAGAACCACAAGTAAAAAATTTTGTCCATGCTCTTGCAAGGATTACTACTCCACAAACCATGAAAGTTATGGGTTTTTTCAAAGGCCAACATCTTATAATCCTTATCGATTCTGGAAGCACACACAACTTTATTGATCCTTGAATTGCCAAGCAGACCAATTATTACATACACACATGTAATTCCTTTGAGGGTATGGTGGCAAATGGAGGGACTTTGCCTTGCAAAGGCAAATGTCATAATGTTAAATTAAAAATAGGGTATTATGAGCTCAAAACCGATATGTTTTCTCTTCAATTAGGGGGATGTGATATTGTGTTGGGAGCTTAGTGGTTAGGTACATTGGGAACCATCGCATGGAATTTTGTAGAGTTATGGATGTAGTTTTCACATAATGGAAGGTCTTACACTCTTCGTGGTTCACAAGCAGGGCCTCCTCAGGTTATCAGCTCAAACCATATGGAGAATTTGTTGAAAAAATATTCTCATGGGGTCATCACTTAGATATTTGTAATCCAACCAACTACTTCAGAGATGGACCAAATTCCAGAAGATTTGCAACTTGTTCTAACAAAGCACAATGCAATTTTTGTTGAACCATCAAAATTGCCACCATGTCACTCCCATGACCATGTCATTCCATTGGTACCTAGCAGTGTACCACCTAACATTAGGTCATATTGATACCCTCATGCCCTTAAGTCAGAAATAGAGAAGTTAGTACAAGAGTTGTTAAAATCTGGAGTCATTCGACCTAGTAACAACCCTTACTCTTCTCCTGTCTTATTGGTTCAAAAGAAATATGGGTCTTGGCGATTATGTATAGATTTTTGTGAGCTCAATAAGCTCACCATTAAGGATAAGTTTCCCATACCTATGGTGGATGAATTATTGGATGAGCTGCATGGGGCTATGTTTTTCTCCAAATTAGATCTTTGTTCAGGGTACCATCATATTAGGCTCAAGGATGAAGATATCCCCAAAACAACATTTTGCACTCATGAGGGTCATTATGAATTCTTGGTTATGCCATTTGGCTTGACCAATGCACCTTCCATATTTTAAAGCCTCATGAACAACATTTTCTACCTATTTTTTCGTAAATTTATTTTAGTTTTCTTTGATGATATCTTGGTTTATAGTCATTCTTGGGAAGAGCACCTCATCCATGTGGACCAGACTCTACAACTTTTGGCACAACATCAACTTTATGCTAAGAGGTCTAAGTGTTCTTTTGGGTTGACTAAAGTAGAGTATTTGGGACACATTATCACCAAGGATGGAGTTAAAGTTGATCCTAAGAAGATTCAAGCCATTCAAGAATGGCCAAAACCTCACACTCTAAAGGGTCTTCATGGATTTTTGGGCCTCACAAGGTATTACCGCAAATTCATTCGCAACTATGGCAAAATTGTTGCTCCTTTAACAACCATGTTAAAGAAGAATTATTTTACTTGGACAAGTAAATTGAGCAGGCTTTTCTTGATTTGAAGCATGCTATGACAACCACTCCCATCTTAGTGATGCCTAATTTTTCCAAGTCCTTTATAATTGAAAGTGATGCTTTCGACAATGGCATTGGAGTTATGTTGATGTAGGAAGGGCATCTTGTGGCCTTCACTAGTAAAGCACTTTCAAGCAAAAATCTAGGTAAATCAACTTATGCTAAGGAGATGCTTGCAATTCTACATGCGATTACTCACTGGTGGCCTTATCTCATTGGGTAATATTTCTCCATTAAAATGGATCACTAAACTCTTAAATACTTCTTGGAGCAATGGGTTGCTACCCCCAAACAACAAAAGTGGGTCTCTAAGCTCACGGGCTATAATTATGATATCACCTATAAAAAGGAAATATAACATTGTGGAATGTCTCTCTCTCCAATTTGAGGCTTAAAGTATGCTATGTGTCATTTCTACGCTCATACTGCAATGGATAAATCCTCTTCGAGATGAGGTGCTTAAGGATTCATAATTGTAAACTTTGGTTTCCTCACTTTAAATGATGCCTACATCATGTCCAAGGTACACTTGGGATGGACAAGATTTGTGTTATCTCCAATGTCTTGTTGTTCCCTACACATATCCAATTTGAGAACTCATTATGATAAAAATGCATGTTTCACCCACTATAGGCCATTCAGGGTTCCTCAAGACATATGAAGAAGGACATTCAAACTTTTATGGTCGAGTGTGAAATTTACCAATGGATGAAAGGAGAAATAGTGCCTTCCCTGGGAACTCTTCAACCCTTGGCTATTCCATAATAGGCCTAGAAATATATTTCTATGGACTTTATTAAAGGTTTAACTGAATTAGGAGGCAAATTAGTAATTTTTTATGGTAGTGGATTATCTCATGAAGTATGCTCATTTTTATCCCCTTTCCCATCCTTACACAACCTTCATAGTTGCCCAAGTTTTCCTTTATTTTATCTTTCATCTTCATGGCATGCCCACCTCCATTGTGTCCGATCATGACCCTACCTTCACTAGTAATTTTTGGCAAGAATTATTTAAGTTGTAGGGAACTCAACTCAAAATGAATTCATCTTATCATCCACAAACATATGGTCAAAAAAATATTATCAATAAATATTTGGAGACCTATATTCATTCTTTTACCTCCGATCATCCTACACAGTGGGTGAAGTGGCTTCCTTTGATTGAGTGGAAGTATAACACTTCTTATCACACTACGACCAAGATCACCCCTTTTGAAGCAGTTTATGGTTAGCCTCCATCAACACCCTCATCTTATATTCTAGGTAGCTCCAAAGTCCATGTTGTTGACACTACACTCCACCAACATGTTGAAGTCCTTTATCAATTGAAGCTAAATTTGGAATTGGCTCATAATCATATGTACCAACAAGTTGATCAACACCGTATAGAGCACAATTTTGAATTCAATGATATGGTCTTCCTTTTCTTGCAACCATATAAATAGTCATCCCTCTAACCGCATAGGTATCAAAAGCTTACTGCCAAACATTATGGTTCCTAACAAGTCTTATAGTGGATTGGTGCAACAACCTACAATTGGCCCTACCATTTACATCTAATATTCATCTTATCTTTCATGTATCCTCTCTTAAGAAGGTACTAGGAAATCGAGTACATGTTTCATCTGCTTTACCTGAATTGGATGACAAGGGTTCTATCCTACTCAAGCTAGACCAGATTTTGGATTGCAAGATACGTACCCTTCATAAGTGTATCATCACTGAGGTTCTTATTTAGTGGTAAGGATTACAACCATAATATGCTATGTGGAAATCCCTCTAGAAACTATAATGCTAGTTCCCTCATCTGTAGCTTTGAGTACAAAGATTTTTTGAAGAGAAGGGGCATGTTAGGACCCCATCCTAACACTATTTTGTAATTCTCAATTAATTATTTTAATGACCCACTTTGAACATGGGGATCCTTTTATAATTTTTTTGTAGTTTTATGTAGCAAGTAAGGTGCCTAGACAAGTGGGGTCATTTCATGTAACTTTTATCAAGAATGTAACTGCTATTTTGTAGAATATTCTAGCTCAAGTGGTATTTTGCATGTAAGCCAACTCTTGAGCTTAGGGTTAGGGTTGCATGAAGTGTATCTTTAAAAGACATGGATCCATGAACAAATGTATATTTTTGCAAATTAATGACAGTATTGAAGGAGTTTGCCCCCTCGAAGAGGCCTGCGATTATGTGTTGTTGTGAGATTGTTTAATTGTGCATTTACTTTTCACATTGTGATATTCTATTATTTTATGCTTTATTTATAGTATTTGTGTGAGTGAGTTTATTTTTAATAGTAGGTTCCTAACACTTGATTTTTTCTTTTAATGCTTTCCAAATAAAAATATTGCTTCACATGTTGGTATATTTTCAAGAATCTTGAATGTCTAGCCAAAGGAGATAAATGCAAATCTTGGAGATGATTTTACTTAATAGCCAAAGACTAAGGAAGATAAATGCAATACTTTTTGTGAAGCACTCCATTAGTATATAAGACACGAGAATGCAATGATGAACCTACATTCATTTTTTGAATGATCTACACAATATTTGGGTTAGAAAGCCAATCTTCTCAAAGTTGAGAAAGTCATTGTGTAAGAGGAATAGATATGACATTGTGTTGGAGATATTATATTATTTGGTCCCATTGTAAATATTTATATTAGGGTGTGAGTTTGATTTTATAAAGTATGTGTCAAGTTAGTAGGAGTGTGCATGTGTCATGTATTTAAGTGTGTGAGGTGTCTAGTTAGGAAGTGAAGAGTCTTTAAGTGATGTGTCTAGTTTAGAAGTAGGGAGTTATATTTAATCATGATATGCTTTATCTTTATTTAATATGTGGTACTTATTATGTAAGAAAAGAAGGTGAAGAGTCAATTTCTCCAGTTATTTTGAGGAGATAAAAGGCCAAGAGTCATGTACTATGAAAAGTCTCATGTATCTTTATATTGAGACAAAGCTATGTTATTTTTAAATAGAATAAGATTTGATTTATGCATTGCTCAAGGTTTGATCAAAAAATATTTTAGTGTGATATTTATGTTCATTTTATTGATGTATATTTATGATTTGATATTGATATTGATATTGATTACATATGTGATTGATTTATTGATCTTATAACTCGTTAACCTATGAATAATAGCTTCAAATTGCTAATACATTAACCACAACAACAACATCATATATGCAAGACAAAACATCAACCACCACATTCTCCTTTCCTTTCTTGTATTAAATGATAAAATTATATCCTAAGAGCTAGGTCATCCATTTATTCTATTCAAGACATGAGAGACGTTGCTCTAAAAAATGTTTAAGGTTGCTATGGTTGGTCTTGATGAAGAAGCAATGCCTCCATTTCTTTATGGTATACAAAAAAACTAACATTTCCTTCTCATAAGTGGACCATCCTAGATTCTTACCCAAAATTTTCTTACTTTCAAAGTCCAATGGATGTCCATATTGCATCAAAACAACTCCAATACATATATTGGAAGCATCACACTCAATGACAAAAGGTTTGCTAAAGTTAGGAGTGGCCAAAATAGGAGTGATACACATAGCTTCTTTGAAGTCTTGGAAGGATTAGGAAGTGGCTTCAAACCAAACAAAGGCATCCTTTTTAGTGAGAGTAGTGAGAGGAGCGATAATTTTTCCATAGTTGTGGATAATTTTTTTGTAGTAGCCTATGAATCCTAAAATTCATCAAAGTTGTTTAGGAAATTTGGGAAAGGGATGATATTGTATAGCTTTAATCTTGTTATGATCTACATTGGCTCCTTCCTAAGTTACTATATGTCCCAAGTACTCTACCTCCTTGTGCCCAAAGGAACATTTGAACCCCTTGACAAAAAGTTTTTCATTTTATAGTAGGCAAAGAACTTTGTCAACATGAACTAGGTGATCCTCCCAAGACTTGCTATAAATTAAGATATCATCAGATAAAACTAGGACAAAATTATGAAGAAAAAGATGAAATACAGAGTTCATGAGACTTTGGGAACTGGAAGGAGCTTTAGTGAGACCAAAATGTATGACTAGGAACTCATAATGACCCTCGTGTGTATAAAAAATGGTCTTAGAAATATTCTCTTCCCTAACCCTAATTTGATGAAACCCATAACACAAGTCTAGTTTTATAAAGTATCTAGCACCATGTATTTCATCCATAAAATAATCTATAACAAGGATGAGAAGCTTATCTTTAATAGTGATCTTGTTGAGAGGATGATGAAAATAAGGACATATATGCCATGAATTATCCTTACATTATACCATTACCACTAAAGAGGAGTATGTAATTATGCTTTAAAGGATGATTCCTTACTCCAATATTTCCTAAACTAGCTTCTCATTTTTTAATTTTGGGGTTGGGGTAAGTAAAAAGAATGCACATTAGGAGGTTTACTTCCTAGAACAAGGTGCATGGCATGATCATGTGTGTGCTTAGGAGGAAGACCCATGGGCTAACTAAATATCTTCTCATAGGAATCCATAATGTTTTGTAAATTTTAAGGAAGATCTAGAAGAAGCGGCTTTGAATAATGAACCTCCATGCAATTGACTTAGGCAAAGAATACACAACCACCTTTATTTAATATATTTTCCATGCTATGTGAACTAACCATCTTAGAGGGAGGAGGTTGTATTCTTTAGAGATAAATGACTTTCATTCTCCATCCACTTGAAAAAAAAAATTGTAGATAAATAGTAACATCACCAAGCCAAGATAGCCATTGTGCCCCCAAGATGAAATTTGAACTACCTAGGTTCATGGTAAAGATATTGCCCAACCAAGTATAATACCTCATTTGAATGTTAACTTTAGTCATTCAACCCACACACTAAGCAATACCTCTAATTACAATTAAGACTTGAAATTTATCATAATTTAAAATATTTATATCCAAGCCCAAGGACTTTACTATATTACTATCTATAAAGTTATGTGTGCTACTTGAATCAATCAACACATTGATGCATTGTTATTTAATAAATTTGTGTATCCTAATAGTATGGTGATCTTGGAGCCCCATAAGAGCATGAGTAGATAAAGCCATAGTATCATCCTCATCTCCTTATGTTGGTTGCTTCTAATGCAATGAATCTTTATATTCATACACTGTTATGCCTTCACCTTCCACTTGAAATTTATGATGTTCTTCATAGTCTTGATCTTGAGGATGGTGATAATTCCATTTGAAATAAAAGAATCCATGGGTATACTCATTATTGTAGCAAGAGCAATAAGAGTTGAAGTCATGTCTATGTTTTATTATTTTTTTATTATTTTATTTTATTTTACATGGTGGAATCAGTAGCCGCCACGATTATTCAGACACGTTATTCTATCTTTTATATTAGCACAATATTCTATGTTGTTCACCCTGAAAGCCACCACATAGTGCTTCACGTAGTCCACCCCTATAACCACCATGTCACAATAATTTTAAACCTTATATGCCACTAAAAGCACCAGGAAAGGGACAAGCATTCAGTCCAACAAGGCCCAATATTTGAACCTTGGTCGTCCATATAATCGACTATTGAATCATGCATAACCACTAGTAGCAATAGGTCCCTTCATACACTAGAGTTAATTGCAAAAACCAAAAATACTTGGAATGCTATTGAAAAAGTATTGTGAAAATACCTCCTACTTTTATCAACATGAAGAGAATTGCAAAGATAGGTCTCCTATAAGGGTTCCAGGACTCGTCTTTCGAACGAAGTGTTGTTAGAGATACCCCTTGTTTTGACCATATCAAAGAGACAATCACAATGGTATAGGTCTCCCATAAGGATATAATGATACCAAAACTTATTTTTATAAATCAATTCCAAGAAAATGTTGTAGCAATAATGAACTCACAATATTCTAAAAGATAATTACACCAAAATATGGACCAAAAAAATTATAAAAAAATTACGAGGAAATAGGCAATAGTAATGTTTGACAGAGGTTATGGAGTGGTTCACATGCCCTTCTACTAAAAATGTATACCCCAAAGAGAGTCGATATTGAAGCTCTAATACCACTTGTTATGAAATAACTTCAATAATTATAGCAATCTCGAAAGTATTCCAATAATGCATAAAAAACATTACCCAATGATAATAATAATTCAAGTCCAAATTGCCAAAAAATCAAATGTGCAATAATAAAACCCAATATTCAAATTAAAAAAGTCCTTAGCCATTTGGAGAGGGTAAAGTATCATATGCACAACATGTGACTAATATTCGAATATGAAATATGATCTCAACTACCACCTAACTCTTCCTATTTATAGACTAAATCAATCATTAACCCTAATCCTAATGCTTAAGGGTTGACTATCTAAACCTAGGGCCCAAGCTAATAAAAATAAAGATAACTAATGTGGCTATATTAGAGCCACTATGCTAAATCATCTCCATTTTCTTCAAGTAATATAAAATATTTTTCTTATAGAAAATATGAAAGTAGTATTAGAGTGTATCACTTATAATTTAAGGTTTTGAGAGTAGCATAATAAATAAATGAGTATGAGTATATCCATGGAACTAGGGTTTCCTTTTGCAACATAATAAAGTAAATACCATAGAGGATCATAATTGCACTTTAGGTTTTATAGGGCAACATTTAGGATTTTTAGAACATATAACTCCTATGAAGGATCATCCCTACCTTTAAGGATTTTTTGACAACACAAAGAAGAAGGTATTGATGAGGCAATTCCTTCTAGGTCAAATTCTCTAGGGCAACATAAACCTTTAGAAGATAAATCTCATTATAAATGGTATGAAAAAAATCCAAGAGATAGATGAAGACAAAGGCATTAGTGAGAATGAAAAAAATAAAGGAATACCCTAAAAGTAAGAAAGAAAAAATAAAAGAAAAATCAAACATATATTGAATTGGGAAACCAAAAATAGATATGAAAAATTTTAATAAGAAGTGGGGCTAATAATCAAGTGGAATTAGCTCAACCGGTTATATTCCTCAACACTCAAGGAGGAGACCAAGGTTCGAATCTTTCCAAGTGATACATGGATAATATCCAAACTTTATTACAATACCACTATGTGGTGATGATGTAATATGGGTGGGGCCCGATTCAATCCCATATAACCAATTAAAAAAAAACAAGTGGGGCTAAGCCTACTAAGTAAAATAAAAATTGACTATAAAAATGATATTGTGGAATATTAGGGGTGTGAATAAGAACCCTAAATAAGAGCTACTAAGAAATCCATAGGTTATAATAGTCTTGATTTTATTTTAATATAGGAGATAAATTTGAGTGGTAAGGAAAGTAAATATGCATTCAAAATGATTTGAAATATGTGTGATTGTTTGATATAGAAGCTTCTAGAGATATTGCAACAATATGGAACAAACACAAATGGATGGGCAATTACTAGAAGCTATAAGCAATTGTGTTGTATGTCTATTTTGTAGGAAAGAGTAACATATTAAAGGAAGGGTTATAAATGTATATGCCCTAACTATGGTTTCCCCTAAATAAAGATGTTGGAAGGACATTAATATATTATTGTCAAATACAAGGATGATTCACAATCTTGATCTATGAATTCTTGGAAGGGGACTTCAACATAGTTCTATCTCCTAAAATAAAAGTTGGTACTCTTGTATGGTCTAAATTAATACAATATTTTGATTTATTTGTCAATTCAAATGTTCTTTGGGACGTTTCTCCTTCAAGGTTTCAATATACATGATATAATAGACACATTGTGCAAACTCACATATAAAAAAATATTGGATAGAATTTTTTTATCCAATACATAGTTACAAATATAGCATATATTTTTTTAGATATTTTATTGTGATCTAGATCAAATCACAAACCAATTCTCTTGAGACATGACTTACTCGACAATTATCATTCAAAGTCATTTCAAATTCAATCTATGTAGCTCTAAGACCCTAATCTCTTCCAAATGGTAATGCTATGGTGAGATGAAGTAAATTTTGAAGGATCATCCATGCCCATATTTCTTCAAAACCTAATATATCTAAAGGGCTAAATGAAGATTTAGAATGCCAAGCCTTTTGGTAACATATTTAATCAAAGAAGAAATTAATCCAAGCTCAAAATTTTGCAAGAGATGATAGAAATCTATGGAATGGTCTAAGATATTATGTGCAAGAAAAACAATTACTTAATTATTATCATAATGTATTAAAAAGGAGTCATAATGGTCCCAATAATCTAGATAAAAATATCTTAATAAAGGGGGATAGAAATACCAAATTATTGCATGCTATAGCCAAAATAAATTTGTCTTTTCATTGCATTAAAAATATTCCAACTTTGAATAGAAGAAATATTGTGGAAGAAGATATTATGAAGGAAGCAATTAATTATTTCAAAGATATTTTATCAAATGTTGGGCAAGATAAGGAGGCTTAAGCTAAGCTTTTGCAAAATATCCTATTAATTACCACATAGAGACAAAATGAAATCTTTGCGGGAAAGAACTCTATGGAGGGGCTATATGAAACAATTTTTTCTTTCCATTATAATATGGACATGACCCTAATGGATTTATTGTATTTTTATTTCAAAAATTTTGACATTTATTGGAGAGTGATATTTTGGTTGTATTTGAAGAGGCTGATAAAAATAAGACTACATTAAGCGAGATTGATGTTGACTTTAATGCATTGATTTCCAGGAAAGGTGAGACAATATTTTGATAACTTTCATCCAGTAAGCCTTTGCAATATGATTTATATAAACATTTTAAAATTTATGGAAAACAAATTAAAAAGGATTATAAATTGTGTTATATTGGAGGAACAAGGTAGTTTTGTTTGTATTAAATAAATTTTTGATGTTGTAATCATTGTAGAGGAAGTCACCCATTCTCTTCATTCCACGAAAAGGCCAAGTATTAAATTAGATACAAAAAAATCATGTTATAGGTTTTTTTGGAGTCTTTTTATATGATATTCTTAGAAAATTTGGTTTTGATCCAAGCTGTAAACATTGTTATAATATTCCAAAATACTCTATTTTGATAAGTGGATCCCATGCTAGATACTTTAAATCATCCCATGGACTCTTTAGGATAACTCATAATATCTTTATCTATTCATTGTTCTTTCAAAGGTAAATGGTGAACTTTCGAAGGAAAAATAAAAGGTATTTAGGTTGCAACAATCAAAGGAAGAGCTTTCTCAAAGGTAAAAATGGAAATAAAAATCAAAGGTATTTAGGCTGCAATAAATGGTTCCTCCAAATATCATATCCAATTTTTTTATGATATTTATGGAAGAAAAAATCAAAGGTATTTAGGTTGCAACAAATGGTTCCTCCAAATATCATCTCCAATTTGTTGATGATACTTTTCTTTTAGGCCATACCTTAATTAGCAAGGATATAGAGTATAAATCAATATTTTCATAATATGATAAGGCTACATAATGATTAACACTACAAAATTCAGTATTTTTTCATTAACACTAACTTAAGAATAGAATTATAAACATAAATACTTATATAATATATATATATGTGTGTGTGTGGATTAAAAAAAATCCCCAACCCCTCACACCCTAATAAATAATTAGATAAAATGGTTATATGGATTGAAACATATTCCCTTCCCTCACACCATAATACATCATGACCATGTTCATTTTTTGGATACATAGGGGAGTTGGTTACATCCACACTATTTTTAGTAACTGCCAAGTGCAAGGTTCAAACCATAGGGGTTGCTCCCAACAAGCTACATCATGACCATGTTGTTAGGGTATTTTAACACCTTGATAATTATACATATATCTCTTAACGTTAATAAAAGATTTAAAATATGGTTTTTACCTTAAATATCAAGATATTTAATTAATTGATTTTATATCATTTAACAATTATAAGGTTTAACTACAATATTAGAATCATCAGGTTAAATAGAAAACTTTTTGGTTCTCAAAATTTGTGTTAAACCTCATAAAATTAATATATTAGATGCGAACATATTTTTAGGAGATCTTGATGTTGGGTTGTTGCGGTTCCTATTATGTTATCGCGGTTAAATTCTGCATTGCTTGTTGGGAACTCTAGCACAGAGGTTTCGAGCCATCTACAAAATAGGTTGATTGTTGCTCATGATATTTTCCTAAAAAGGTACTAGGACAACAAGTAAGGGTTCCACCATTCTCTATTTTTAAGGGAAAATATCAAAATATTTTATAAATAAATTAATATAAAAAAATAATGGTGTGGGAGTTCTCAATTTTCTATATGTTTTGCTTGTAGTTATTTAGACAAGAACTTTATTTTGGGTTTGGGACAAATTGAGTATCTTTCACAATGGAAGAGATTTGTGAGTTTGTTGCTTGGAGGGTAGGTTTTGGTTGAGTTATTCTTGAGTTTTTGGTTTATCGATTCAAATCTTAGACCACTTCTATTTTTCACTACTTTTGTGTTTTTGGGGTTTATGTCATGGTGGTAAAGGTTGTTGCTTCTCATTTCCTCCCTTCTTCGCCTTCTTTTTTAACTCCTCTTTGTATTTAGTATTAGATGAGGTGGGCATTGACCTTCTCAAGAGTAAGTTGTCCCCAAAATTAAACTTTAGATTTGTTGGCTCCATTCCCTTACGTGTTATTTCTTCTTCAAAATATAATACCTTTGTTCCTAGACTAGACTCTACTCTAATGGTTGAAGTTCCCAAAAAAATGTTCTTCATTCTGTTGCTACCCTATCTGAATGTGCCTTGGTTGTAAGGTTCATTGGACTTTGGCCAAGTTTGGTAGCTTTAGAAAAGTGGATATCTTCAACTTGGGTGTCTAATATTTCTAGTTATAAACTCTTTTTCTATGGGATAGGATACTTCATGGTCATCTTGGTGTGCGACCCCGGTAAGCGCACACCACTTGCACTACTACTCTACTTGCAATATTATATCAAAATGGAAGAATGCAAAGCAATAGATAACATAACATGGAAATAACGAAACAAATAAATATATTTTATTATTAATTTCTTTGGCAAATCTCGGTTACATATCGGTCCCTCTAAGGGATACCCAGTTTTGATACAACAAATTACAAGTAGAAATAACGGTGCAGAAGAATGATGTCCCCTCGCAAAGGGACAGTGCACTTTCGCAGGCCTCCCGATCTCACACATGAACTTGTATGAGGGCTTACAGATGCCTCCTCCTTATATTGCCTTGGAGGGATATTATACAATGGATGCCTTGAATTGGTCCTATAAACCTGTGTGTGCATAGAAACAATAGAGCACTATCAGTAGTACGAGACACCTCTCCGAAAGAGGCTCTTATTAGCAGATCTGATAAACATGATATATGAGCATGATAATATTAAAATGCAAGCATAAACTAAGCGATAAATGCATAGAAAACTCAAAAATATGATGTAAATGCGTTAATGAAATTAGATCTATGCTAGAACTAATTAATAAATCAAAGCAATAATGGATCTAAGCTAGAACAAAGGAAAATAATGTCTAATGCCCTAAGATATGCCTGTGGGCCACTATCCGAGACAATAGCCATGAAATGAAGCTCTTCTCCTCGCGGACCAGGGGGTTGTAGCACTATATTCCTTGCTCCAATTGATGTTCAAGGGTCGCCTATTGTGTTTGGTACACTGATGGGTGGTGAAGAATAAATAGATCTAAAAGTAGGTGCATAGACATAGCTCAACCGGACAACGCTTCACTCCTCCTCAAAGGGGGCATGGATTCACTCTCTGATTGGCCAGGGCTTCGCTGCACAAGATTTGAATATTCATGGATCTTTTTGCTTTGCTTGGGAGAGTCCATATGTAGACTCCTATCTATTTCAGATCTAGGTCAGGATCTTGGCTTCCTAGAGAAGCCAAAATCCAAATTGCATGCAACTGATCATCCCAAGGGGAAAGCATCAGTCACAAATTGGCATTGAAGGGGTAGTTAGGAGGAACTCTGGGAGTTCCTCACCAAAATCCACCCACAAGAAATACAAGGTGAAGTCAGACTGCATGATATGGGCCCGTATTCATGGCCATACTGTGCATGGTGCTAGCCATTGTTCATAGTAGTGGCTAGGTGTGGTCGTTGTCAACTTCAGTGGCCAGATGTGGCGGTCGCTCTACTTGAGAGTGACTAAGCCTGGATGGGCTAGAACTACCCTTTTTGAGTGGTTAGGACCACTTCTAGCTCTTGGAGAGGTCCAAGATGATTCATATGGTCTTTGAATGTGTCCATATGGGTAGTCTCCTAAACATGACACGTTTTAGGTGTCTACAGATACCCCTTTTTGGGATGCATTATGGGAAAACATAGCGCGAAGCAAAAATAGACCACCTAGGGTCACATTGTAGGTTGTGTGATGATCATTGATCTGATCAACATTGGATGCCCCAGTCATGATAAAGGGTGTGCATCCTAGAATCATTGCTTCCAACAGGGTGGAAGGCTTAAATTTATGAAATCTTGCACACATCCATCAAGCAATCGGGTAGCTTTAGTACTACTATAGGTCTAAAAGGAGGAGAGCTACAAACTTAACTATCATGTTTGCTTTTTTCCCCAGCAAAGGGTAAGCTTATGATAGTTGTTGGCAATGATTCATAAGACGAACGCAATTTGACATGATCGAGTGATATTTTGTTGATTTTGATTATGATTGTTGATATTATGACTACCCCCTCAAATGACGAGTCGATGAGGGAAGGACAATGAATTAAGCAATGAGTCGCTTGACCAATATGAATGATTTGGACCCTTTTAGAGGTTTGCTTTGTTGTTATAGGGTAGGTCCCATCTCAGGTGTGATTTCAACCATTTTTAGTAATTGTACATCTCTATCCCATGGAGCGGTCCGACCGCAATGGCCTTTTTAGGGAATCAAGGTGATAGCAATTCTATTCAAGCCTATGTTGAATCACTACATTCGAACAATGTTATAGAAGAAATGAGATGAATCTTCGTTCCCGTGGGGCAGTCCAGCCGCCATGGCCTTCTTCGGGATTGAAGTGAAACTTCTCAATTCCGCCATAACTAATTTACCCCAAGTGGCCTTATGGTAATTTACTCATCTTGTCGGATTGCATGGAGCGCTAGTCACTGCAACCACCAAGTGTATAGAGTAAATAACTAAATACGAGGCTCACTTGAGATTTTGTTGTTGTTTGATTTTTTTGTTAATTTGAATTTTATGATGTTTTTGATTTTTGATATATTAATGCTAGGAGGTGCGGTGTTAAAGAGAGTTTTTTTGGCTCTCTATCATGGTGTGTGACATCCTCTCAGTGCCATTGCACGTGCATGTGGAATGATGTCCTAGAATAAATTTACGTGGTGCTACAATTTATATTATTTTTTATTTTGATTTATGTGATTTTTTTGGTATTTGTGCACTTTTTGATTGTTTTGGACCGATAGGTATGCTTAATGGCCCATTTTGAGGTGCCTCATGGTGAGAAATTGAGTGAATTTCTCTTTGTTTCCTAGCCACTGTCAGGTCCAACGACCCCTAATTGCCTCTTCGTGGCCGTTGTTAGGTCCAGCGACCAAAAAGTGCGGGCCGTTGACGTCAGTAGTGGCGAAGGCAAAAATTAAAAATATAAAAGAATTTTAGGGTTTGACCTTTGATTATTCCAGTTGTCAATTACATTTTTGAGCTCTAGAGAAGTTTATTATGACCCGGTATGCTGCCAAAACTAGACACCATGGCTGAGCAAGGCGAGGCTTCGATGAGTGGAGGATTCAATTACTCACGGGTATCTCTCAAACCCTAGCCATTATTTGTTTTATTTGGTAAAATAAACCTCACTACGTAACCGATGAATGAACCACACTAAACCTGTTGGCAACGAACCGAACCAGTCAATAGGTCCAAGTTAGGGTTAGTTTTAGTGGGTCTAGGCTAGTTTTAGGATTTTTCAAATTTTTTATTATTTTTGGCTGAGGGGGGACGTCATTGGCGTGTCGCCCCATGGCCGCTGATGCTCAAAGTGGCCCCTAAATGGCCAAAGAGGGGTCACTTTCACCATCAACGACCAACCTGAATTCCAATGATTAATTTTTTTGATCATTGGTGGCTGGCCGCTGTCGGCTTCAGCAGTCGATATGTGGCCACTCCTAGCATGAGCGGCTACGTGACCTTAGGATTATTTTTAAAAAAATTTTAAGGGTTTAATTGATTTTTTTGTAATTTTGAAGTGTAGAATTTGATATTTTTGAATGTTTAGGTGCATTTAGTCATTGTTTTCATAGCCTTAAGCTTATCTTAGATTAATTATGCATTATTTTTGTTTTATTGCATCCTTTTAGCTTTTAAGTGCATTTAATTTAGGTATTTATTTTGCACTCTTAGATTTTGTCTGCATGGGCTTGAGACCCTAAATTGCTTATGGATCTTCTGCTCGACATGGATGACACGGACTAGGATTGGCTTGATGCTCGTGGGCTCTAGTACGTTACTAGGATTTCGATGATCATGTCGGATCAGGCCTACCTTACTACCCTAGCACATAGGTGGGACTCTAGGACTAACACCTTTCATCTCCCTACGGGCGAGATGACCATCACACCGAGAGGATGTCTACAGGATCTTTCGGATCCCTTTTGATGGAGTCCCCATTGTTTCTTCCCCTATTGATGCTAGAGATGTAGTCTTTTCGAGGGTCTTTGGAGCACATGCAACTACTACATTCTCTGATACCTGGTTTGGTGGGATTTTTGTGGCTCGGTGGTACCGAGAGGATGTATTTTCTTGGAAATATATCGTTCTGTTGATGGTCATCTATAATATTCTTTTGCTTGACTACTCTGGAGCGAGGTTCCCATGGAACCTCTTAGCGATGGTTCAGGACTTGATTGATAGTGCATAGCCTATCATCATGGCTTGGGGGAGCACATTGTTGGCTCAGTGCTACGATGAGCTCTACAGGATCCAGTGGTGAGGATGAGCTAGCATTGCTTGTAGCCTACTCCTATAGATCTAGGATTGGGAGCATATCAGGGTGGACCACCCAGGAGGATTACCTATTGAGATTACTATCATAGCTAATGTTGCTCAGTGCTATGGATCTAGGTGGCCTTGAGAGTGCAAGGAGCACAATATTCAGTGCTATGCAAGAGAGCTCTCCCACTATACAACATCTTTGACTAGCCTACAGGCCAAGGACATCATCTGGAGGCCCTATCATGATTGCCCCACCTGGGTAGAGGTAGACAGGTTTACGACCAAGACTAGGCATGATCGATGGGTTATCGACTATAAGGATGACATTAGGGAGTTCTTCCACTACTCTAGGGTGCTTCGATAGTATGGTTTATAGTAGGATGTACCTCTAGAGCCTATTTTGTATAGGTGGATTACTATAAAGAGGGATCTTCCACTACCCCGAGTTATAGTAGTTGTAGAGGATGATGATCCTCTAGTAGTGGATGCTAGTATTGTAGATGGTGGGGTCATAGAGGCCTACACTTAGTGGTGGGGATGATGGTAGCTTAGGCCAAGATCGAGATGAGGCAGTTGTAGGGGAGGATCTTGATGGGCATTGAGTGCAGGCCCGGATAGAGGACTAGGGGCAAGCAGATTAGTAGGTGGTAGAGGAGCAGGTGGCAGAGGAGTAGGTTACTTTTGAGGAGGAGTTAGCTCTAGAGGAGTAGGAGTCCCCTCTTAGGGATTAGCTGCATTACATAGAGGCTGAGCTTCAGTCAAATCGGATCCAGATCTTTCATAGGAAATCTACCATTGTTGGGCTTCAGGAATAGGTTAGGAGCTTTGACGAGGAGAGGATCACTCTCCAGACATAGATGTGTTGGATGTGTCTCATCCTTTGCTAAGGAAATACTGTACGGTAGGTACGAGAGGGTAAGAGGAGTGAATCTTCTCATGATGAGGATGAAGCCCTCCTTAAGGGTTTCGATGGGGGTCCGAGGGGGCGGTAGCCCCCCTGGCCACGCCTAAGGTGATTTTCGGCAACACCGAGAAAAAAAAATTCCTTTTTTGAGCGATTGGTGGAGCGATTGTGGGATTCCCATGGTTGGTGGGTGGTTGGTGGGTGTGGGTGGTTTATCCCATGGTATTGTTCCCATTGTATTCTAATACCACATAGTGGTTTAAGGTTGTGAGATTTTCCTTTATATTTCACTGTAATGTCCCATTTTTGGGCAAGAAAGGAAAATATCAAGGAGAAGTGGCTCTTGTTTTGCTGGAGTAGCCCACATCAGGTGAACGAGGATAAATCTCGTGTGTCATATGTGCATTGTGTGGTGTCATTTCTTCTAAGTTATTTATTTCTACATTATTTCTTGAATAAGTTTCTATAGATCTCTTCAAGATAGACTCTGCACATCTTAGGATAGAGCAGCTCACTTCTAAGAGAGATGTTGCCATGGGATAGGTTTTTCTAGCTATATGAGCACCTCAGGGACCTAGTGAGCTAGATGCAAATACAAAGATTAGATGTTTGCATGGACTCCTATCTAAGGACTTAGAGCAGCGCACCCTAGACAATCCTTGCACTGGAGCATGAGGTCAGGATTACAAAAAAATTTGTACCCTTATGTACTTATTTGACACATATATATATGATATCTACACTTTGAGACTCATTATGTGTACTTATATGTTTTTGCTTTTATGTTTATGTGATGCAGTACTATGATTTTATGCTATATGATGTGATGTATTGATATGCATTTAGCTAGATGATAGATGTATGCTTTAGATGATGTGATCTAGATGTATAGATGCATTATGGTGATGTATGCATATATGGATGCACTGCTTAGTTGTTAAATGCATGTTTAATTTGATTCTATTGTATGCATCTAACTTATGTTGTTATTGTATGGTGAATGCAATATGTGTAATGCACTATGATGATGATCTAATGTAAATGAACTTGTATGCTTTAATCACTTAAAACATAAGGAATGCATGTTATATGAGTTCAACAATCTAATGGGTGACACCACAGAATGTATAAAAATCATGAATAAATAATAACTCTTATAATAAGAATTAATTATTTAAACATCCAAATGTGAGATGAGATGATGTGATATGTATGTACTTTCTTTATAAGCTTTTGTAAGTTAAAAGATATACCAAAAATAGTCAGTGGTCATCTAAATGTCATTGCTGACATTCATCCGATATCTATCCTATTTCATGCACACTGTTTAATGAACAAAACCTCATAAAGAAAGGTGATGATGTGATCGATGATATGATTTGTTGCTTTTAGAGGATTTTTGAGGTTTTCCATGAGACTCAAACACCCTAGTTACTCCATCAAAAGTTGTATACTGACCATACAAAACTCTTGAAAGATAAAGTTCTTGTTATGAAGACCTAGATACTCATTATCCCTGTGTGTGCAAATGAATATATTAGATAAAACATAAGCATACCCCGATGCCAGGTGGGATTCATGCAGCCCATTGTTGTATTGGGGATCCTCAAATGTTCATCTTGATCCTAAGTTGGACTCAGTTGGATTAGACCACTAGGCGATACAGGATACCTAAAGCTAGCCCTTCCACATGCAAACATTGGTCTGTACAAAAGCAGGATGCTAATGTGACAGACATATCATCGTGCATAAGGATACCACCATTGCTAGGTAGGTTTGATGCCACCAAACCTGTAATGAGGATCACCTTATAGTTCGTCAAATGCTGAGAACTCTAGGGATTCAAGTTCAACACTCCCTTATTTTCTTCATATTTATTTGGGATACTTGCTCATACTTAGTGATGAAAATCACTGTTTATTTTGAATTTTTATTTTTCTTTGAGCAAGGGATTTATGTAGTGATGATAATCATTGTTTATTTTGTTTTTGAATTTTGCTTTGTTCGGGATTTTTGCTTGTTTTGATTAAAGCAAGGGATTTCTTTGGGTAGGGGGGAACTTGTCCTTTTGTCAATTCTCAACATTTTCGAACCGATCACACAGGGGGATGAGCAAGATAAAATTTTCACTTAAGGATGCCTAGTACCACTTCACAACGTTCATCTTTCCCTTGTTCCAACTAGGATTTTAGTGTTTTGATTAGTGATAGGATTCTGAAATATACCAGGCACTATCAAAACCAAACCTCATCTATCAAAAGCAAAGATAACTTTCTACAAAGTTTGATAAAACCACTAGGTATGGTTGAGTGATCAAAAAACCCTAGTATATTCCTTATAGCAATAGGAGGGGTTGTGTTGAAAAACACAGTTACACACATGGGTTATGGATGATGATGGATTTTGATGATGCATGATTGAGGTACAAATGTGGTGTCATTTGTAATATTGTGAACACAACCTACCTAATATAAATGCAATGGATGCAAATGCCTATATGCAATGCAACTACATGAATGCAAATGCGGAATGCAAATATTTTTGTATTTTTGATGCTTTCAATTGTTTTTGAGTTTTGATTATTTTGAATGTTTTTGAACTTTTTGACTTTAAACTGTTTTTGTGTTTTTATGTTTTGCTTTTGACCAAAGGGCTTTAATGGTGCCTTTGGGGATTTTTTGTGAGGTGACAAAAGGTGTTATGCTACCCTTGGAGCCTTTTGTGATTTGACCAAAGGGCTTTAAGATGCCTTTGGAGCCTTTTGTGATTTGACCAAAGGGCTTTAAGATGCCTTTGGAGTTTTTTGTGATTTGACCAAAGGGCTTTAAGATGCCTTTGGAGCCTTTTGTGATTTGACCAAAGGGCTTTAAGATGCCTTTGGAGCCTTTTGTGATTTGACCAAAGGGCTTTAAGATTCCTTTGGAGCCTTTTGTGATTTGACCAAAGGGCTTTAAGATGCCTTTGGAGCCTTTTGTGATTTGACCAAAGGGCTTTAAGATGCCTTTGGAGCCTTTTGTGATTTGACCAAAGGGTTTTAAGATGCCTTTGGGGCCTTTTGTGATTTGACCAAAGGGCTTTAAGATGCCTTTGGAGCCTTTTGTGATTTAACCAAAGGTTTGTGATTTTGAAATTTATGAATGTTTTTGATATTTTGTTGGTTTATTTGAATGTTTTTGGTGTTTTGTTGTGCTTATGTGTGAAACACCCTTAGATGAATAATTTTGAGAGGCTCTAGCTCCTCAACTCCTTCTAGCGATGTTAGGCGATATGCCCCAGGTCCAATCTTCTCAGAGATGATGTAGGGACCTATCCAATTGGCTATAAATTTGTCTCGTAGGTGCGGGGGCAGATTTGAGTTCTATTGGTTTTATTTAAGCACAAGATCCCCAACCTTAAAGTCTCTCAGGTGGACTTTATTGTTATAAGCTCATGTTAGATGATCCTGGTAAACACGAAGATGCTCAAGAGCATTGATGCAATGTTCATCCAGAAGGGTCAACTGATCCAAGTGAGCTTGCCACGCAATGTCATCATTGATGAACTCTTTCAATGTGATGCGCAATATTAGAATTTCCAACTCTAAGGGCATAATGGCCTCAATGCCATATACAAGCGAAAATGGTGTTGCCCTAGTGGGCGTCCGCACGCTAGTCCTGTAAGCCCATAATGCAAGGGGTAATTGTAGATGCCAATCCTTATGATTTTCTTTCACCGTCTTCTTTAAGATGGCTACTATTATCTTGTTTGAAGCCTTTGCTTGCCCGTTTGCCTATGGATAGTATGGTGTCACAAAACTATGTTGAATGTTGTATTTGGTCATTAAAGCTCACACATTTTTATTTTTGAATGACGGACCATTATTCGAGATTATCTTGAAGGGGACCCCAAAATGATAGATGATATTGTGAAGTATGAACTCCACAATTCAAGGTCCGATTATCGACGTTAGGGGAACCGCTTCCACCCATTTGGTGAAGTACTCAATGGTCATTAAGATAAACATGTGTCGACTCAAAGATGGAGGAGAAATATTTTTGATCAGATCGAAACCCCACTGAGAAAATGGCCAAGCTTCTTGAATGGGCTGTAAGGCTTGAGATGGCAGGTGCATCAGATTTGCATGATGTTGATATTTAACGCATTTCTTGACATACTCGTAGCAATCCTTCTCCATGGTGGGCCAGTAATAACCCATTCGAAGGATGCACTTGACAATGGCCATGCCACTGAAGTGGCCACCGCATGTACCATCGTGAGCTTACAAAATCACCCAAGCTGATTCTTGGGGCTCTAAGCAACGAAGGAGGACTCCATCATAGCTTCGATGATACAATATACCTCCTAGTAAGACATATCTTGTCACTTTCTATTTAAATGCTCGTATTTCGGCATGTGATAGTCCCTGTGGGACAATTCCAAGCCTCAGGAAATCTTGTAACTGGGATAGCCAATCCTGATAAGCTACAACCTCAATAGATAAGATGACTTGTTTCTCCTATGATTCGATGTGCACAAATGCAGATTGAGAAATAACCTTGTGGCGAATGATGGTACCATTCTCTGTAGGACCCTACGAGATCAAGGACCCCCAAGGTGCCTTCTTTAAAAAATCTTTGGCTTTACAGAACCAGTCATGGTCTGGTTCTATATGAATCATGTTGACTGATTCTTTGTTATCAAAAGCCTCATGTTGCATCACTGAGTGCGAGAGCATTTTCACATGAATGGTAGTGAAATCAGTAGATGGATTCTGAGGGATCAAGGATCCCAAAGATGCCATGGTGTCTGCAAATCTGTTTGATGAACGAGGGATTGCCTCGATGTCGTACCACTCTAGTTGGGCTAGATAGGTGTCAACAAGCTCCTTGTAAGCTTTTAGGATTGGATCCCTACATTGAAATAGTCCCTTGACTTGGTTGACTATGAGGAGGGAGTCACCAAAGATATTTAGCCTCTTGATCTTCATAGCGATGGTTTTTTGGAGACCCAATATTAGGGCCTCATATTTGGTGTTGTTATTAGTGCAAGGGAAGTCTAGCTTAAATGACAAGGGCATTGGAGCACCTTGTGGCGTGAAAAATACAATCCCTGCACCACCTCCTTGCTCACACTTTGAACCATCGAAGAACAAAGTCATGTCAACTTCATTTTTAGGTTCTTCGGGTTTGGGTGCTTCTGATAATGCGAAGACTGCATCATCAGGAAGTTCTATGGTGAGGGGCCTACTATTTTGAAGAGGCGCCTCAACCAGCTGATCAGCTATGACTTATCCCTTGATGGAATTTTGGCTTATGAATTCCAAGTCGAATTCTATCAATAGCATGATCCACTTTGCAGTACGTGTATTATGATATGTCTTGCTCATCATATACTGCAAAGGATTTTGTTTGGATATTACATACGTCGTATGGCTCAGCATGTAGTGGCATAATTTCTTGGTTGCAAAGACCACTTCTAAGCATAAATTTTCTACGTATGCATATCCTATCTCGTAGCTCACCAAGGTGTGGCTGATGTAATATATCACTTGTTCTTTATCTTACGTATTCTTTTGAGCCAACATGGTGCCCAAAGCAAAATTGATAGCGGATATATATAGCAGGAATGGCATGTCTAGCCTTGGTGGAGCTAGGACTAGTAGTGTTGCCAGGTACTTCTTGATTTCAGCAAAGGCTTGCTGACATTCTTCATCCCACTGGAATGGGACCCCCTTGTGTAGCAGTCGATTCATGGGTCGACATTTGTCTAATAGTTGTGCGATGAATCACTTTATGGATGCTACTTTGCCTTGTAAGCTTCTCATCTCTTTGATGTTAGTGGGCAAGGCCATTTCTAGGATAGCCTTTACCTTTGCTGGGTCTACCTCGATGCCTCATTTAGAAATGATGAATCCCAAGAGTTTTCTAGAAGTTACGCCAAAGACGCATTTCTTGGGATTCAACCTGACATTGTGCTCAATTAGGTGATCGAAGACCTTTTTGAGGATCTCAACATGCTCTTCACGTAGTAATGACTTGGCCAGTAAGTCATCGATGTAGTCATCAATGTAGTCTTCTAAGATCTTGTGCATGTAGTCATGGAAAATGTATGTCATAGCCCGTTGATATGTGGCACCAGCATTTTTAAGACCAAATGGCATTACTTTGTAGCAGAATGTTCCCCATGGAGTGGTGAATGCGGTTTTATGCTGGTCTTCGGGTTTAATCCAAATCTGATTGTAACCAAAAAAACCATCCATTAGGGAGAGCATCTCATGACCTATAGTTGCATCTACAAGAGCATCTATGTTTGGAAACGAGAATGAATCCTTGGGTGTTGCCTTATTGAGATCCCTGAAATCCATGCAAATGCGGATTCTTCCATCAGGTTTTCCTATGGGCACCATGTTTGATACCCATTCTGGATAGTCGATGGGAACAATAAAGACTACATCCAATAGTTTTTGCAACTCGTTCTTTACCATCAAAGTGATGGTTGGATGCATCTTTTTGAGCTTTTGCTTGATCGGTTTCTTTGTGGGGTCCAACAAAAGGTTGTGGACAACCAATTTTGGATCTAGCCCCAACATATCTTTGTAGGTCCAAGCAAAGAGACTTGGTCTCTCTTTTAATAGAGGAATAATGATGGCCTATTCTTCTGGAGATAATATTTCTCTGAACTTGAATTTATTTGGATTAGAAGGGTCATCACTGATGTCCACCTCAAAATTCTCCTCTATTGCCATATGTGACCCCTCCTCAAGCTGGTGAGGAGTGGGGATTAAATGGATGTCATCTACTGGATTTATAGGTCCAACTGAATCAGGATCAAGACCAACATGATAGACATCATGTGCACAACCTGGTACAAAATGGAATGGTTGTAGCATCTCTTCATTAGGGAAGAAATATTTAGGCTCTAGGGGTGAATCAGCATGATCCCAATCAATAGCATCTAAGTTAAGACACAATGGTTTTGAAGGATCTGTTGGGTTGTGAAGTGGAGTGGTCAAATCAATGGAGATCATGTTGATGGATGGGATGAAATCTCCAGGACCACATGGGTGAAACTCTTCATCAATGGTTTACCCTCCATACTCACGATGAGGCTCTAGAGGTATAGGGATCTCAGGATCCGACCTATGGAAAGATAAGATGATGGGATCGTTAGGCTGCAAAAGCTCTCTAAATGTTGGTGGATTTGAGAAGACCATGTGATAGATGACGTCTAGATTTGGTGGTCTTCCCAGGAAGTGAAGGTCAGGATCTATGGTGTGAAGTAATGCTTCTCTTTCAACAAGCATATTGACTTGACGTAAGTGACACTCAAGGTAAGCCATCTCAGCCTCATTCTCAAAGTCATCATCGCTTATAAAGAAACCCTCATTCCTACCCACTGGGATTGGGTGGTGACTTGCCTGTTGATGCCTAAGATAGGCCATCTCAGTATCATCTTCATAATCATCATCGCTTATGAAAAATCCATTGGCATTTACTATTGGCCCTACGATTTGGCATGCATGTCTTATGAAGGCCATCTCAGTTGAGTCCTCTAACTCATAGCCACTCTCATTCGAGATGTATCCACTCTTTGTGTGGCCAGACCAAGTGAGGTTTTATAGATATTGAGGCCCATGATGGGCCAATCCAGTTTTATCTTCATCCTCACTTGAGACATATTCATATTCCTCTCGCTCATATCCATGGATTGGCTCATCCTCCCATAGGATGATTCCTTATGGGCGTGCTTCAAGAGAGGAATCAGGGTGATACTCATAGGGTGGTTCGATATTGACCATAGACACCCATCCGTCACCCAAGTAGTTTCTTCTAGGGGGTTGATAGGGATTCCAATCAATGTCTTCCCCGAACCCCAAGCTTAGCCTATCTAGGGCTACTACCAAAGAATCATTGTGGCTCTATATTTGATACCCTAGACCACACCTATCAATAGGTAGTTGGTATTGTGGCTAGAATGGAAGTCGATGCCCTTGCTCATACATACCTAAGCCATAGCCATGCCAATGGCACTACTCAAAGTACCTTAGAGAAAACTTAGGATTTGAAAAGTAATGAACATTCATGGTGAATGGTTCATCCTCATCCTCTTCAATATCAAAAGCAGTATGGGCACAGTCCAAACCAGCATAGATGAAGTTGGTTTGGTTAGGGGGAACCCCTAATGGAACTACTATCCCTACTAGAAAATTTGGGACCCTTGGTCATCCCATGTCTTGTGCAGACTCAATAATAGGTATGAAAGTCACATTATGCACAAGATATTCACCTAACCCTGTGTTGGCTAAGTGAACTATCACCTGTGGTGCATATGATGCTATTGATGAAGTAGGCGAGGCAGGTTGAGGTACCTCCTCGACTATGTCCTAGGAATCTTCCTCCTCCATGGGATTTGGAATTTTTGCAGCTACTATAGTTGGAAGTTCCTTAGGTCCTTCCTCCACTAGGGGTGCTTTCAACTTTTGATTATCTTTTGCTTTAGATGTTGAAGACTTCTCAAAAGTGCTAGTAGTCTTAGATGCAGGAGGTGGTTCCAATGTGGATGGATCACTTCGCATTAATTTTCTCTTATTTTCTAGCTATGTGGTCGGGGATGAAGGCCTTATGTACGGATGTATTTATGGAAGGACAAAGTCTCTCGATAAGTCGACCTGATGCACGTATTTAAATGGCTCTTCATCGGATGAAACCACATGAACTTGTCCCTCATGCACATACTTGATGTATTGGTGCAAGATTGAGGGAATGCACTACATGTCCCTTATCTAGGGATGCCCTAGGAGGATGTTGTATTACATTACCCCCTCCAACATGTGACACATCATGGGGATGGTCTTTTTTCCTACCTAAATAGGTAGAACGATTGTACCCACTATGGAGCATAGTGCATCATTGAAAGCCCTTAATGTGTAGGAGGTCAGGACAATGTTGGACCTAGGGATCTTCAGTTTCCCTATAGCCTTTGTCATGATAATGTTGATCTACGAGCCCGTGTCGATTAGAACCCACTTGAAGGGTATGTCATTGATTGATGCAATGATATGCAAAGACATTTTTGCTATGGTAGTAGGTACTACCTTGATTTTGTGATCATAGAAACAGATCGTAGTCTCTTAGCACTACTGCACTTGCCCCACAAAGTGTGTGAACGCATCTGAGTTTTGGGGTTGGAGCTTGATCGATCTCAAAATCTCCATCAAAGTCTCCCTCTACCTAGGAGATTGTTGTATGAGCTCATAAATTGATAACTTGGCCGGAGTCATTTGTAGATTTTGTTCCAGTCTACTTCAAACAGTTACCATAGGTCACACTGGTAGACCTGGAGGATTATTTTACATCTATCTCTATCGAGGTGCAGTCAGGATATGAATAGGAGCTATTTGAGGCTTTGGTTGACCATATCGTTGATTCCCAGTTGCCATGTTGACTATATCAACCATTCTGATGTATCCCTAAGTGGGCGGCTTGACTCAAAATTGGTTGACTTGGGCACCCTGATCTCTAGGGACCTCATGATTTGGCAATGGATTCCTAAATATACCCATATCTCTATTATCGGGTGCTAATGGGTTGTCAACTTTTAGCTCACCCTTCTCAATCATATTTTGCACAACATTCTTGAATCCGATACATGTTTTGATGTCATGCCCCTGTATTCTGTGATATGGGTAGTAGTGATCTTCTCTATATCCCTTGGGCTTGGGATGATTAGGGTCCAAAATTTATGCATCAAGAAATCTAATTCTTTGTGCCTCGCTTAACTGATTAAATATCAATTGCATCGATTTAGATAGAGGCGTGTAATAGCGAGGTGGCCGATGCTCCTTGTTTTAGCCTTTTTTGTTCTTTGGGTTATAATTGACCGATGGGGGATGAGCCTGATAGTTCTGCGGTTGTTGGCCATTGCCTCCCTTTGGTGTGCTTAAAATGACCTAGTTGACTTGAGCAGGCTTGGCCTGCTTCTATTGATTCTTGTTATGGTTGGTATTATTCCACTCCTTGTTTCGGAGCTTGAGGTCTCCTTCGTCAACCTTTATGTCCTCTATAAGCTTGGCTTGAGCCAAGGCTTCTTTGAATGATTCATACTATTGCAATTGCAATAGCAACAAGATGTGTTTGGTACAGCTCTTTGTGAATATTCAAGTGAGCTCTTCAGTGGAAATGAAGAATGGTAGTTTCACCATGATTTTCCTCCATCTATTTCCATAGTCCATAACTGGCTCATCGTCATATTGCTTTATGTTTGCCAGATCAAAAAAGTTCACCTTCTTCTTGAAATCAAAGGAGAAGCATTCAAGGAAAGCATTCACTAGTTGCTCAAAGTTGATGATGTTGTGCTTGGGCAGTTGATTAAACCATTGAGTTGTTATGCCCGATAACGTCATGATGAATGTTCTTAGCATTAGGGAATCATTCTGCTCAAGCTGGAAGCACGCGTTCATGAAATTTGTAATGTATTCTTATGCGTCTTCCTATCCTTTAAAATTGTCTAGCCTAAATATCTTAAAGTTCCTAGAGTATGCAGGACTCAGTACTAAGGGGCACAGAGGTTGGTTGTGTATTTTGCTCAAATTTAGCTTTTATCCAACCGTATTCTACTTCTCAAGAGATCTGACTCTCTCAATGAGTATTTGATATGCCTTCAAGGAAATAATCTCCTATTCTTAAATGTTTACTCATGGTGGTAAGGGAGGTAATCCTGTGTTTGCATGATTTGGGCATTTGTATTCATATCCCATAACCATGGATAGAGGTCCAAGATATTTATGTTCCTGATCTTCCATCCCTGCTTGTTCCTCATTGAGTTGTGACTGTTCAAGATCTAGGTGTCGTTGATGTTGCGAGCCATGGTGAGTGTGCTCATCTTTGTGTCTAGTGTGTCTCTCATGCTGAGAATTGGTATGTCTATAATGTTGGTATTACTCACCACCTATGTGCAAATCGGATTGAGCTAACCTGTTGGCTTGCTCTTCGTGCTCAGTCCTTTCTTCTCTTAAGCATTTCTCATGTAGGTGCAGGTACCTCTTCCTTCGTTCTTCTTGTTTGAGAGTTTCCACATGCTCTCACTTAGCGTGCAGTGCTTCTTCTAACCTACGTATGCAGTCAAACCGACCTGTTATCAAAGATTCATGCCTCTCTAACTTCATGCAAGGAGTTCTAATGGAAAGGCCTCTTGGATAAAATCATGCTATGTCCTTGCCCTTGTCCACTAGGGTGACTTGTTTTGTGCGCTATGATTTGTGTTGTGTACCCCCATGGTCAAAAGCAATGTATGTGATGTGGGACGAAGCTTCCCCTGGTTCATTGGTGTACCTAGTAGTTATGCTACGTAAAATTCCTGAAGTAGAATGCACAGTAGCAATGCTTCTTGGAGCTGGTCTCAAGGGAACTCGATCCATCTCATCAAGTTGTCTAGTCTTCCACAATCGATCTGGTGTAGTCTCATTAGCACCAATGAGCTCATAATGTAGGGGTATCCTCCCATCTATAGGGAGGCTATAGTATGTCCAAGGTCTACGAATGAGAGTAGCCCTAATGTCTTTCCCCTTAGTGGGATGATCTATCCTAAGTGTATCATGTGAAGTTTGGGGCCTTGCATGCCTATGTGATGATGGAGGTCTTGATGACTCCTCATGTCTATGTGATGATGGATATCTTGAGGCCTTCTCATGTTTATGTATCGGTGGAGGCCTTGAGGCCTCTGCATGTCTATGAATTGAGGGAGGCCTTGAGTCCTTCGCATGTTTGTGTGATGAGGGAGGCCTTGAGGCCTTCGCATGCCTATGTGATGAGGGAGGTCTTGAAGTCTCCTCATTTTTGTGTGATGAGGGAGGCCTTGAAGCCTCCTCATGTCTGTGTGATGAGGGAGGCCTTGAAGCCTCCTCATGTTTGTGTGATGAGGGAGGCCTTGAAGCCTCCTCATATTTGCCTCGAGAGGAACCAGGATATGGCTCTCTCATTGGGGTTTCTCTAGGAGTCCCTCCAAGGGTTGAGTTATCACCCTTAAGACCTGTTTAACTTCATCCAATGACATTGTGGGTGGGCAACTCAACACCATTGTGATGGTGAGTGTGTGAATCATTAGTATCCACCTCGATGTTGGACCGAGGGCAGTTGCTCCATGTGTATACCATAATGAACTATGAATTATCTTATTATGTCAATTTCAAACCACACAAGAAAAGCAAACAAATTTTTATCTTATTTAAGGATTAATGTGTGTTCCCTAAGTTTTTTTGTGTGTTTTGATGTGTTGTATATAAAGAAGACCTTGTATCACATAATTTGCATTTCTTTGGATGATATACTCAGAATGTTAAAGGTATTTCACCTGTATACTTGCACAAGTCAAATATGGTAGTGAATTCCATACTCGACGAGGTAGCATAGGTACTACCAACCCTCACCCAGCTCCTCGTGTGTAGTGATACACCCTTCCAAGAGGAATGTGTGCTATTTTGCATGGTATGGATAGTTCTTGGTGTTAGGAGAAATATTGAGATGAACAATGAGATAATCTTATTGATACAAATGGTTACAATATATAGGCATAAGCCTATATGAAACACATGACACTTGTCAAGAGAAAATGACAAGTGTCAAGGTGAAGGCATAGTGCACTTTAATTCTAACATTCCCCCTTAAAGTGCACTATCCTAACTAAAGAAAAAAAAAGTCAACATTAGGTAACCTCGGATAGAGTCTAGGGTGTCTATGTCTGTAGTCCCTAGAATAAGTGTCCTTATGGTAGTCACCTCATCTTATCGAAATGCATGGGTAACCAGTCACTGCATCCGCCAAGTAGATAGAGGGAACTACTAGATACTAGGTTCACTTATAAGTACCTTGGGAGTGTCGGGTACAACCAAAAGTGCACTCCAAGGTAGAAAAACTTTGAGGCTAAAAAACTCAATTGAAACAGCCTCAAAATTACAATATGACACCACCATTGTGTTCGTCATGGAAAACCATTTCCAACGACTATAAATACCCCTATACTTGTGTCTAAATGGGGCCTTCAACTTGTTGGGAAAACAACAACATGCCTATTTAGGCAGCAATAGACAACATCGCTCAATAGCGGCATCGCTCTCAGGCGGAATAAAAACAGTCTTAAAATTTCCTCGCAGGGGAATTACATGGGCCATATAAATTTAAAATTTCCCCTTAAAAAAAATGGTCCTCTTCTTTCAATTCCTCATTGAGAAAAAATTCAAATGATCCCCTCCACTTTAAAAGTTACTTTGTTAGAAATCATTTCATAGTTACCTTTCTTTTTGGTCATTAAAAAAAAATGCCCTCGTGCTTTTTAATAAAATAGTGGTCCACCCCTTAATTAAAATCATAATAGAAATGTTTTCTATTATAGATCGATCATAATGAACCTATCATCCTTATAGAAATCATCGCATCGTGTTTTACTTGGTTAGAAATCATAATGAACCTTTCATCCTTATTGAAATGTTTTCTATACCTTCAACCGTCGCGTGTTCATATAGGTGATCCCGATGGACTGCGCCAAGGATGGGGCCTATGATGTTGGGCCATTCTTTCGACGTGTCGAGCAGCTAAAGGGCACGAGTTACAAGGATCACCGTAGGACTGCAGTGACGTCTGCAGAAACTCCCTATTTAATCGTCAACGACAGGAATCACCATTACTTCGAGCGAGGCCTCCATCAATTTTAAAAAAAATCTTGTAAATCACTTCCCTCGCCTATGAAACTGCGCCCGACACCAAGCGCCCATGGCTATTCTTACCACTTCTCTCAGATGGGATTGCACTAGATGGCCTCAAAATACTGCTATATGAATGCCTGATGATCTATCTTGCACCTCCTGGATTCACACCTTTCATAGATCTTGCTGGCCATCCTTGGAGATACCAGCTTCGAAACCTCCGACAGGCCGAAAAGCAAGCGCCGCGACTCGATCCTCCGACCCCTGTAGTGGTGGACTTCCCAGAGTTGACATGTCCAATGACCACAATGTTGATATGCGGACTCTAGCGCCAAAAATTGGCTGCAAATCTGGAGAAAAACTCACGACAGTTTGAAGTCGGTGACTATGGCAGGCCAAAACCCCTACAGAGCGCCCCCGAACCTGCAAAATGCCCTGGCGTCAAAAAATCTATTGTTGTTGACGGTGCTTCCGCTGAGTTTGGCGTTGTTCATGTTGCGTTGCAGTGGAGGGGAGGGATCAACGATCCGATGTTCAGTTAATTTGCAAGATCCATCCTTTGCTTGGGTGGTGCATCCAACTCCAAGTGCACAGACCACAGACCACCTCAACATGGCAGACGTGACATCCCATACATTCCCATAAAAGAACCATCAAAACCATCGTCGTTGCTATAAAATTATTTTTATACCCCATATTATTATCTGTGCAAACCTGAGAGATCTCCTTACAATTTCTCAACTCTCTTTACAATTTCTCTGCTACAGTATATGATCTTTACAATTTTCCACCAGCGACATTTGTTTTGTATGATGGTCGTAAGATTGGCACACAGACTGTATGCTGAAATTATTAAATATCTCAGCCACGTCGACGCAGGTATACCATTGGTCGGCTCTGTTGGCCCTCGACGACGCCGTCAATCTCGACGACCATCGCCTCCATCGTCAATCTCGATGGTGATCGGATATTTTGATGGTAGATCAGCGAACGGAAGCATAACCCAAGCAAGGCTTAATCTCAGACTACACGATCAATGATCTTTCAGTAGCAGCATCGGTGAGATCCATTGCAAATGAACATCGACATCGACCTACGATCCAGAGAGAACCAGCAAAACTGTAACTAGCACCCTAAAAACTAAAAAATTAATTCTGAAAAAATTTCCTAAACTTTTCTGATCCATCAAATGATGGAGAGCATACTCCCTCGGTAAAAAATTAAAAAATAGGGAAAAAATGAGGGGGAGGGAGGATTTCCATGAGGGAAATCCCCCCTCAAGGGGTTTCATAGGGCAGGGAAAGCCTGCTCTGATACCAAATGTTAGGAGAAATATTGAGATGAACAATGAGATAATCTTATTAATACAAATGGTTACAATATATATAGGCATAAGCCTATATGAAACACATGACACTTGTCAAGAGAAACTGACAAGTGTCAAGGTGAAGGCATAGTGCACTTTAATTCTAACACTTGGGTCAGCCTTAGCCATAGACGGGTCCCGATGATACTCTTTCAAGTGAGCCAACCAAGTGGTAATGACATCCACTATTGGTATCGATCAACGGGTTGGATGTGAGAGCCCAATGTCGTTGATGTTAAAGTGATACGTGATGTGTGGGGTTCTTTTTAAAATAACAAAAAACTATGCATCAGAGAGCACTCATGATATTTCCCTATATAACTAAAAAGAACATTTGATTTAATAAAATGCATCTCTAACTGATCTAAATGACTTTGATGCAATTTCTACTTTATGATGTAATGACCTCTAGTTGGGCCACATGCAAGCAAGCTTAAACACATGAAAGCCTATAATGTTGGATACTAGAGTAGACCTTGAAAACAGAGGCCCATTGTTCCTAGCAATGCCTAGAGAAAAGATTAAAAAAACTCTAAAAAGCATCAAATGCATTTTTCTTCCATATTTTCTTATATTTCCTTAATAAAAATGTGATTTAAGTTTTTTTTTTCTAAAAATAAATTACAGACAGAGAAAGACAAAAAATCAGGGAATGCTACCAACCTCAAATCCTCATCTGATGATGAAAATGCTACCCTCTATTGCACTTTTTCTATCGGTCATTGTCGACTAGAGCGGTTACTGCTGGTCACTGACTATAGGAGTGGCCAAGCTCTGTTGATCGCTATCAACTAGAGCAGCCAAACCTGCACACTGAAAATGCAATAAAATATCAATAAATTGACAAAAAATAAAAACTCGGTGGGGATCCCATCATGATCACCATTTGTGCAACCTCGAGAAGAGTGCACCAATTGCACCACTACTCTACTTACAATATTATATCAAATGGAAGAACATAATGTAATAGATAACATAACACAGAAATGACAAAACAAATAAAGATCTTTTATTATTAATTTCTTTGGCAAATCTTGATTACATATCGGTCCCTCTAAGGGATATCTAGTTTCGATACAATAAATTACAAGCAAAAATAATGATGCAGAAGAATTATGTCCCCTAGCAAAGGGGTGGTGCGCTTTTGCAGGCCTCTTAATCTTGCACACGAACTTGTATGAGGGCTTATAGATGCCTCCTTCTCCTTCTCTCACCTTGGAGGGATCTTATGCACTGGATGCCTTGAATTGGTCCTGTAAACCTATAACCCTGCATGCATAGAAAAAACAGAGCACTATCAGTAGTACATACCACCTCTCCGTAAGAGTCTCTTGTTAGCAGATCTGATAAACATGATATATGAGCATGATAATATTAAAATGCAAGCATAAACTAAGCGATAAATGCATAGAAAACTCAAAAATACGATGTAAATGCATTAATGAAATCAGATCTATGCTATAACTAATTAATAAATCAAAGCAGTAATGGATCTAAACTAGAACAAAGTAAAATAATGTATAATGTCCTAAGATATTCCTGTAGGCCACTATTCAAGACAACGATCACGAAATGAAGCTTTTCTCTTTGCATACCAAGGGACTGTAGCACTAGATTCCTTGCTCCAATTGATGCTGAAGGGTCACCTATTGTGTCTGATACACTAATGGGTGGTGAAGAATAAATGAATTTGAAAGTAGGTGTGTAGGCATAGCTCAATCGGATAGCACTTTGCTGCTCCTCAAAGGGGGCGTGGATTCACTCTTTGATCGACCAGGGCTTCGCTACACAAGATTTGAATATTCGCCCATCTCTTTGCTTTGCTTGGGAGATTCCTTATGTATAATCCTCTTTGTTTTAGATCTAGGTCTAGTTCTTAGCTTCCTAGAGAAGACAAAATCCAAATTGCATGCAACTGATCATCCTAGGGGGAAAGCATCAATTGCAAATTGGCATTAAAGGGGCAGTTAGAAGGAACTCTGGGAGTTCCTCACCAAAATATTCTCATAAGCAATGTAAGGTGTAGTCAGACTACATGATCTGGGGCCGTATTCATGGCTATACTATGCATGGTGCTAGTAGTTGTTCAGAGCAGTGGCTAGGTGTGGTCGTTGTCAGCTTCAACGACCAGATGTGGTGATCGCTCTACTTGAGAGCAACTAAGCTTGAATGGGTTAGAACTACCCTTTTTGAGTGGTTAGGACCATTGCTAGCTCTTGGAGAGGTCCAATATGATTCATATGGTCTCTGAATGTGTCCATAGTGGTAGTATCCTAAACATGATACATTTTAGGTGTCTACACTTGGAATCCAAAGAAGAACGAGATGCTATATTTCAAGGAGGGCCATGATTTATGGGCATGGGCTCAAGTGCCTTATTTTTTAACTTCTAGACAACCCACTTTGACCCTTGAGTAGATGTGCCTAATGAAGTTCTTGTTTGGGTAATATTACCCTTTCTCCCTCTCCATATTTGGAATAAACCCTCTCTAGAGCTCATTGTCAATTAGATTGGCAAGTTTATTTATTGAATTCCTCCCAAAAATTTGAATGCTTCATGTGCTCGTATTTGTGTTCAAGTTAATTTAAAAAATGGTTTACATGAAGCTATTGGGATTAAGGTTTTGGATTAGATCCACACACAGTTTTTAGATTATGAGCATTTACTTTTCAAATTCCTATCTTTCCATTCTTTACTACATTGAAGAAAGTGATGAGTTAGAAAAATAGTTTAGGAATTTACAATCATTAGCCTTACTTTCATACCCAAACTGATTATTTTTATAGACATTTTTAATAGTTTTGTTTAAATGAAATGTTTTACACTTAAATATTAATGGAGTAGATGTAAAAGGTAAATGTGATTATTATTGTTGTTATTTGCTATATTTCCATGTATTTCATTGGCTTAGAGTGTTGTTATATAAACAAATCATTTTTCAATATTGTGGAAGGCACTGCAAAAAGATCTACAACTACAGGCCTATTCTAAAAAAATAAGGAACTCTTATACATTTGGGTATACCTAGAATCAGGCGAGAAGCATAGGATGTGTTTCCTAAAAGATAGGATTTAAAACCTCTTGAATTTTAAGGGAACTATTCCTAAAATTATGGGAGTTGTATAAGTTTATCAACACAACAAAATGTAACATGTTTACAACAACAATAATACAGTAGGCCATAATTAATGTGATAATTCCATGACATCCTAGAGGGATAGAAAACAGTTGGAAATGGTTGAGATAACTTATATTTCCCGATGGTTAGCAACAACTAAGAGGGAACATTTTGTCTCTCTTATATATTAGCAACAAACATAATTTTATTTCTAAATTTGACTATAGCGGGACCTTTATTCTTGTAGTTAATTTATAAATGTTTTCAAAATTAGTTGAGTCTATTTTAGAATAAGGAGACTGGTACATTATAAATACCAACTCAAATATTGTATTCAGATTTAAATAAAATATGCATCAAATATTCTTAAGTTTTTTATTATGGTTTTTGTATTGCAGTGTTTGATTGTCATGACTATGCATTTATAAAAATGACAAAATTTGACTTTCTCAAGGAATAAAAGTGATTTTTTATCTATTTTATGTTTGCAATTATTTTATTATGATGTGTAATGATTAATAGTGCTTTGAAGTAGACTTAGAAACTAGGAAGGAAGATATTTTATGTTGTTGCAGGTTTAGCAAGGGCCCACTAAACCTGGATAGTCCATAAAACCTCTCTCCTATTAGATTTAGATTAAAGTAGGTGATTAATAAGTTAGTTTATTTTGAATGAATTCTTTCTAGATATCAAGTAGGAGTTAATTTGTTATCTTTTCAAGCATTAATTAGGAGTAATATGACTGCAATCAACCTAGAGAGTTGTTAAACTAGTTACAAGTCTATGTAGCTTTAGGATTTTCTTTCATAGCACATGTTCTATTTTTTTAGTTTATTTCAAGTTTTTCCTACTTTCTTAGGAAGGAACCACTTAGTGAATGCAAGAAAATATATTGGATCATACAAAGCAATGCCCCTTTTAAATCAAACCTGGTAGACAATTTAAGTGGTTAGCACAAACTCATCACTTTTTGGCATCATTGTCGGGAAGGTTGCAAAAATAGTATTGGATCTTGCAAAAGCTAAGGAATTTCCATGTTGAAATACTTGGAGGGGTTGTTTGGTCTCAATTTGGACTATCCATGAAGCAAAAAATAATTCTCAAGTGGATAAAGGCATCGAAATTCTAGTTCTATAGTAATTTCATTGCTTTCTAGAATTAAATTTCATTGCTTTTTAGAGTGGGTTTTATTATTGTATTATTTTTATTCTTGCAATTTTTGTATTTTTGTCCTTGTTTTTGTTTCTATAATTTTTGTAATAGGGAGGAGAACGAATGAATGAATCGACCACGAGATGAACATGGAAGATTCATTCCTCAACCACCCCCCAAGAAAAATCTATCAAGAACTGAGCAACAAGAAGAGGATTTACAAAGCCAACAAATTGTCATTTCCTCTATAGTTGAGCAATAGTTCTCAGTTGGTGAAGATAAACTTCAATTAATATAGGAAATATCTCATGTGATTATCCAAGAAATCACCCATATGCTCTCAAGAGGAGGACAATTTGAGATCCCTAGGGTTGTCAATGAAGGAACTAAAGGATAAGAAGAACAAAATGAATCATCTAGTTTTAGTCCTTTTACTACTCCAAGAAAATATTACACTTAATGATTGTGGAATCCGTGGGATTTCCACATGGATGAAGAAGAACCAAGATAGCCACTGAGAAATTTCAAGTTTCCTATATGCCTTCCAAGAGTAGAGGCAAATAATTATGATGGGGAGATGAATAATACCTTTTCGTCAGTCATATCCACTTTTACAGGACTAGAAAATGAAGATCTTGATACTTTTCTTTTTGAGTTTGAAGTGCTTTATCACACCTATGATTACACTACTAATGCACAAAAGTTAAAATTATTTCCAACCACTTTAAAATATGGTGCATTATATTGGTTCATGGATTTGGGTGAAAATTATGTCACTACTTGTAAAGGTGATGATGGAATGAAGGCAATTTTCTTGGAGAAATACCAATATTATTATTGTGTGAGAGACCGAAAGAGTGAAATTTTTAGGATGACTCAAAAATAAGGTGAAGGACTTGAATATTACATTGAAATATTTCAATTTGTAATGAAGAGAGGTAACATTGAGTTGGATGATGATTTGTTGAGAACTATTTTTCTAAAGGGATTAAGAGAAGAGACCATTAATATTCTAAATTTAATAGGAGGATGGAACATTTATAATCTTCCTTTCCACCACATTTTGGAATTATGTACCAATTACTCTCGTATAAGGCCATCTTTGCACAATAACAAGACAACTGGAACCATTGGGGGAGTTACAAATATTAAACTTAGTAATATGTTGGAAGATTTAAAAACATATTTGTTGGGTACTTTTACCTCTTCCATGGATTTGTTGCAAAATAAAACTGAGGTAGAGATTGTCTACTATCCTTGTTGCAAGAACAAGCATGCCTTACATGATTTTCCTTTGGATAAAACTACCATTTACAGCATTTATGATCAATGGTATTCAATAGAAGACTACCAACATTTACTTGCAGTAAAGACAATGTTAAAGGAACCAGATCTTCAAGAAAAGAAGATGTTTTCTTTGTTGCACAAAGGAGGCCATTCCAAGGAGACAATCAAGGATGATATTCAGGTATACCTAATCCTTATGCTCATTCTAATTTTCCTTACTATAATCAAAATTGGTCAAATCCATAATGGTCCCAATGGTCTCAATGGTCTAATAATGTTCCACCTTGGCCACAACCAGATTCATACAATAAATATTGGCCACAACAAGGTTTGCAAGGCCAATAATGGTCATATCCACAATAATATTAGCTCAATCCACCATAATTTTGAGGACAAGTTCCTCAAAAACAACAATATTGTTACCTCCTCCATAAGGGAATAATAGTAATGCACCACCCAAACAACCTCCTCTTCCTGCTCAACCAATGCCTAACCCCAATAACAAACCTTCCCAATAGTTAGTCTATGAAGCTAAAGGTACCTATCTAGTCAATTTCTTGTCTTGTAGTGAAATCCAGCTCAAGTCAGGGATAATTTTACCTGACCTTGTGCCTCTTATCATCATTGAAGAGGATATTGAACCCCAACCTATAGCATAACTTATAACAAATGTCTACTATTACAAGGTAAATTGTAAACCAGTCTACTGCAGAACAACTTGTAGGTGTGACTGATTCACTTACAGGGGCTGGACCTATAGAAAATTTTAAAAATATAACAGAGCCTCATTTTCCTCAAATATTGATGATTAAAAAAGAAACACCCAAAACTAATTTTGATCTCATGGAAGAATTGCATAACATCAATGTAAAAATTTCACTCTTACATGTTATAAAAGATGTTCCAATATATACCAAGACCATTAGAGAGTTATGTGTCAAACGTCTAGGAAGGAAATGAAAGGAGCCCAAGACCATACATTTCATGGGTCAACTTTATTATTTGATGGCTAGGAAACTTCTCCTGCCCAAATATATGGATCTTGGAGTACCTATTCCTACAACATGCATAGGATAAACTAACCTTCAAAATGCTTTGATTGATCTAGGTGCAGTAATTAATGTGATGACAAAGGACACCATAACTTTGTTAGGACTACAAGATCTAAGACCTACCCTCACTATCTTACAATTGGTAGATAGGTCAACAATGAAACTAGAGGGGATTCTAGACAATATCATGGTCACAGTTTCCTCTTGGGAATATCTAGTAGATTTTGTAGTGTTACAAACTAAAACTTCACTTGGGGGACATCCTTTAATACTAGGTAGACCTTTGCTGGAAATAGGAGATGCTTGTATTAGTTGTAGGATAGGAAGTATGACCATTTCTAATGGTATACATAATAAAACTTTAACACTCTATCCACCTACAACCCCAAGTTTTTATAATGAGCATCCATGGTTTGATGAACCAAATGATGGAGAAATCATTCAATCATTGGCCATGATAACTACCCAAAAGCATAACCTTGAGGAAGAAGTGTATGAAAACAATTTTATAAATGATACCACTTCTATCACTGAATAAATTATGTTGGCAGAACCTAGAAGCCCACAACTACCTTGTCTTCAAAATTGTCCTTTCATTAATTGCCCCTCTAAAAATACATAGGACATTGCAAATTTTCATTAACTATTACCATATAGATACCCTTTAAATCACTTCTTGAAAGACATCTCAGGAATAGATGCCAATAGTGAAAGCTTTGAATATCAATAGGGATTTGCAGGAATCCCAAGAGCAACATTTGGTACAATTGTTGATAGACCATCAACAAGCTTTTGCTTGGGATTATAATGAGATGAAGGGCATACATCTATTTGCACACATAGAATATTTATAAGAGATGAATGTGACCTTGTGAGACAACCTCAAAGAAGATTCAACCCAACTTTAAAATAAGTGGTAAAGGAAGAAATTCAAAACTTACTAAATGTTTGTTTTATCTATCCTATCTCAGATATTCAATGGGTTTCCCCATTAGTCATAGTACCTAAAAAGAATAGAAAATGGAGAGTCTATGTAGACTATCGATAACTTAACAAGGCTACTAAGAAATACTATTTTCCTTTGCCTTTTATTGATCAAGTTCTCGATACTCTCACAGGAAAGAAGTATTTTTGCTTCTTAGATGGTTTTAGTGGTTATAATCAAATCAGGGTAGCTGAAGAAGATCAAGATAAAACCACTTTTACATGCCCTTGGGGAACATATGCATATTGTGTCTTACCTTTTGGGCTATGTAATACACCTACTACATTTCTGTAACAACCCAAAAAGTATCGACCAATTTTTTTTTTAAATCACTTACAAAATGAAGGCTCTCAAGGGAGATACCCTTACTATAATTATCTTAGCATTCAATACTTCACCACATTTGAGTTCCAAGTCAATGCAGATGACACTCAGTGGACAAGAGGGGCCAAATATTTTAATTTATGGGGTTCACCTTACTAAATCCACACGTTTAGAAGGATGCCATAAGGGCCCCCCAACCTTTCATATACCCTCATTGGTATAGGACCATGTTACCATGGCATAGGGATTACCCTTTAAGGCCTATAACACTTAAAGTGAGATGCCTACTCCCTAACCTAACTCTATCTCCATCTAGGAAGGTTAATGTACGTAGAGCCTTAGTGCTTAGTTACCACACCTTCGTGGGTTAACTAAGGTTATTGCAACTTCGATGACAACTAAAATGATCTCTTAATCCTACACGATCGAGGAATCACCCTTATTTTCTTGTGAATATATTTCCTCCCACACCCAACCCTACTTGTCCAAGGTGCAACTACTCACAAGTACCTTGGCTATTGTATACACAAAACTCCTTTTAGGTTCATGAGATCCTAGCAATTGCATTCTCGCAACTCCTAGGACACATCTATCTGGCTATTGTATTCATGCAACTCCTTCCAGGATTGGATTTTATGGTTTACAAGAGGAATATTCTACCCACCCCAAGGATAGATAATCATTACAACATTTACCATAAAATTAAACAATGCACTTAGCATAATAACAAGCAATACATAATCCATCAAATTTGAAATGCGCAACAAATATTCCTCTTAACCATAAGCCAACTATGCATATATCAAGTGCTTGATTCAAATACTTTCTAACAACATAAATGCATAGACAAGATAATCTATATCTCTAACATAATATGCATTTTTCATAGTTGATAGAACTCAATAATAACTATCCAAAGAGATTACTCAAAATCACATAAAGTACAAAAACCCAAGTTGTCATTAAGCAACATAATATTTCAGTTTGTACAATAATAAAATATACAAAACTTATTGATCAACTCAATCATTATAAAGCATTTGCCTTTCCACATCATCTATCTGATCAAAATCCTATGAAGCCATCCTCCAAATATCTTCAAGCCATCTAAGTGTCTACAAGCTTCTTCATGATGGGGAATCCACCACAACTTATGAGGTATACTTAGGGATCAAAACAACCCTATATGCAATGCAACTTAAAACATGCCTTACTCTATTATGCAAACAACCATGCACAAAACATAAGCAAGCTATAAGAAGATAATCCTACTTCTCTTTATAATGATCCCTTAACCCACAAAAGTCTCAAGAATCATTATATTAGTTTCTCTTTCAAAACCAAATTAACATTCAATAACAATACAAGAGAATCCCATACTTCTCTTAAAATAATTCTTTAACTATCACAAGTCTCAAGAATCAAAGATAGTTTCTCTTTCAAAACCAACAAACAATAATCCATTGATTATTTAACTATCACAAGTCTCAAGAATCAATAATAGTTTCTCTTTCAAAACCAACAAACAATAATCCATTGATTCTTTAACTATCACAAGTCTCAAGAATCAATAATAGTTTCTCTTTCAAAACCAACAAACAATAATCCATTGATTATTAATCCACAAAGATTATTAAAGTTTTATCTTTCAAAACCAATAAACAAACATACAAAATCAACACCAGAGAATCTCATACTTCTCTTTATAATGATCCCTTAATCTACATAGATCTCAAGAATCATTACAATAGTTTCTCTTTCAAAACCAAAATCATACATTCCAAATCATCTAAACACTTTATTATACAGATATAATCAAAGCATTATAACGTCAAACATTCTAATTGAAACAAGAGAATCCCATACTTCTCTTTATAATGATTCCCTAACTCACAAGAGTCTCAAAAATCATTACATTAGTTTCTCTTTCAAAACCAAAATATTACTTTATTAAAACAACTATAATCAAAGTAATTAAATATAAGCAAGTACTTTATTAAACATAATAATCAAAGTACTTAATTAAACAACCTATAATTAAACATAGGCAAAGTACTTTATTAAACATAATAATCAAAGTACTTAATTAAACAACCTATAATTAAATATAGGCAAAGTACTTTATTAAACATAATAATCAAAGTACTTAATTAAACAACCTATAATTAAATATAGGCAAAGTACTTTATTAAACATAATAATCAAAGTACTTAATTAAACAACCTATAATTAAACATAGGCAAAGTACTTTATTAAACATAATAATAAAAGTACTTAATTAAACAACCTATAATTAAATATAGATAAAGTACTTTATTAAACATAATAATCAAAGTACTTAATTAAAGAACCTATAATCAAATATAGGGAAAGTACTTTACTAAACATAATAATCAAAGCACTTAATTCATAACAATATAATTGAAATACTTTATTAAATTGACTATAAACAAAGTATCTTAGTACAAAATAAAAGAGAAAGCAACGCCCAAATTAAACTAGAAAGGAGATTTATCTAATCTACTAATTAAGAAAATTCATACCCCTAGAGGGGTCATTCCTTATCTCCAAAAATTAAAACAAACCAAAAAAATAGCATATCCTTTCTAATCTGATGCACTTTCAATAATAAAACCTTAAACAAAACTTTGAAGATAATTGAGCATCCAAATAGGAAACACAGCCAGGAATACACCAAACAAAGTTCTAAACTTGAAGCAGATGGGGGTAACCAATAGCGAAGTACCAAACTGACACGAAAGCGTATGATCCACACTACATGCAAATAGGTGAAGAGCGGATGCAAAGCAAGCATAAGCAAAAACAGATTCATCTATCGCATAAACTCTACGTTGAAAGCTAAACCAAGGATGATGAAACATATCACGTCGATGCATACATACCCAAACAAAGACTAAGAGTGAAGTATAGGGTAGACATCTCACTCAGACCAACATAAATGTATGGGAGACACTGATGCAATAGTCCAAAGCTAACTTGACAAGCTACCCCAAGCTAGAGGGAAATCAACCCAACCTACGACTCTTAACAACTCAAACTCAATAGAGAGAAAATAACAAAGCCTATAGAAAAAGCTAGACCTGGGCAATCTCAAAACAAAACTGAGAATGAAAGGTAAAGCAAAATACTCAATGAATGTGGATAATCAATACAAAAGAAAGCTAGATCTCAAGCATGGTGTAAAATAACCAAATCATAATAGAGACGCCTGCTACTTATCTTGAACTGATACGTTGCCCAATAGATGAGCTGCTCCATGTTCGTTCATCTCAAATCACTCTCCTAGCTTCATTATTCTCTCCTCCTTCCCCCAAAAGTCCCCCAAAACCACCTCTAGGCTATCTACAAATAGCCCATGAAGGTAAGAATGGTAATAGACTGCTAAAACTGATGTCATTCAGGATCTCTTTTCCCTTCTTCACTTTTGACCCTCTAGGTTGGCCCATGGGTAAGTAACGCTCTTTGGAAGTGTTAGAAAAAGAGAACGATTCAAACCACAAATGCTCAAGCAAAGCAACAATTAAGAATTTTTTAATGATTCATCCAATAATTAATTTAACCATGATATTGATTATTGGAGGTTACCATTATTAATACTTTATTAATAATAGTCTAAAATAAGAAAAGTCATAAAATCATACAATAATTAAAGTTCTTTTCTTTTGAATTAATTCAATAATTCATTTCATTAGTTTCCAAATACTAATATTGATTTAAGTATCAATATCACCAATATTAATGCCTAAATAATGCTTTTACCAAAAGGCTCATCAAACCATAAACAACATAGTTTGACATTCATATCCATAATGTTACACATCGTTGTTTTATCCTTAAATATGCGGCTCTTTTTAAGATAATTCTATACTATCAGCAACCTTTTAAGGAGACTCATTACTCAGGTAACTTCTTGGTCCAATGGTGTGAACACAAATTAATTAAGCAAGCAAACAATGCATCTACATGAAGGATAGTTTTCCTTGTTACCCTAAGTTGTCGATGAGCAAGTCATCATCATCATTTCCCTAAGTATCTATCTATGTAGGTGGTTCACCCATACAGTCCCACCAAAGAGAGTACTTGGTCCTGCACCCACAAATACGTCAACAATACCATATTCCAATCTCAAAAGTATGAAATCATCTTATCAAAAGACATCATAAAATTTATCTATAATATAAACACAAAGTCATAGCTTATTGTCCATAATGAGCTTTACCAATGAGGGGTGTTACACTTTCAAAGGGCTGTAATTTCCATTTTTGATGATCTTAATCATGATTGTTTAGAGATTTATATGGATGACTTTACTGTGTATGGTGATACCTTTGAACAAACTCTAAACAAGTTGAAACAAGTCCTTGAAAGATGTCAAGAAAATAATCTCTATCTTAGCCATGAAAATGCTACTTAACGATGATCAAAGGAATTGTCTTGGGCCACAATATCTCTTCAGATGGCATCAAGGTAGATCTAGCCAAAATTCAGGTTATAAACTCCCTTCAAAATTCAAACATAGGTTAGAAGCTTCTTAGGACATGCAAGCTACTATAGAAGGTTCATTCAAGACTTCAACAAGATTGTTGCTCCATTATTTCAACTGTTGACTAAAGCTAATGAATTTTATTGGAATGATGACTATCAATAAGCTTTTGAAGAGCTTAAGGTAAAGCTTACTACAACACCAATACTAAGAGGACCAAATTGGGCTTTACTTTTTTATATTCTCACTAATGCATCAGACCAGGAATTAGGTGCATTTATCATCCAAAATGAGGAAAAACAACCCTATGCCATCTATTATGTTAGAAAAAAAAATTAAATGGAGAAAAACTAAACTATACTATAACTAAAAAAATTCTTGTTGTTGTTTATGCAATAAACAAGTTTAGACATTACATTACTAGGTGTAAACTTTTTATCCATACTTATCATTCTTCCATTAAATATCTTATGAATAAAGCTATAGCAAGTGATAGAATTGTTCGATGGTGGTTATTTTTATAAGAATTTGACATTACCATTTTAGACAAACCTGGTAAAAAGAATGTAGTGGTTGGTCATATTTCTCAATTACAATTGGAAAATGATCTAGAACCTATGCAAGATTCATTTCTTGATGAGCATTTGTTTACCATTTCAGTACACTCACCTTGGTGTGCAGACATTACTAACTATTTGGTGATAGAAAAAGTGCCATATCACTTTTCACCACATGAAAAGCGAAAGCTCATCCATGAAAGTGCTCTATATTCTTGGTTAGATGGTCTTTTATTTAATTTATGTCCTAACCATATAATTTGGAGATGTGTGCAAGAGGAAGACACCTTTGACATCTTGTGTGCAACTCACGATGAACCATGTGGAGGACATAATGTTGTCAAAATAACCATGTACAAAATCTTGCAAATAGGGTAATATTGACCTACAATGAACCATGATGTGAAAGCATATATCTCTCGATGCGATCCATACCAAATAATGCGTAAACCAACTCCTTCAACAGAGATGCCTCTACACCCTCAAGTAGTTTTAGAACCATTTGAGAAGTGGGGATTAGACTTTGTTGGACCTATTAGCCCTCCAAGTGAATTCAATGAGTACATCTTGGTGTGCACGAATTATGTCACCAAATGGGCAAAAGTGAAGGCATTACAACATGCCCAAAAAGAAAAAGTTGTTAATTTATTGTATGAAAATACATTTCAACAATTTGGAGCACCCAAGGCTATTGTATCATATTAGGGACCACAATTCATGTCTGATGGTATAGCTACTTTGTGTATAAATATCAAGTGAACCATAAAAAATCTTCACCATACCATCCTCAATCTAATGGTAAGGTGAAGGTCACCAATAGGGAGCTTGAGAATATCTTGACAAAGACAATTGCTTCACATTGGGAATATTGGGTACATAGATTCAAGGAGGCAATATGGGCCTATAACACTACTCATAAATCAACAAGGCTCACATCCTATAAAATTGTCTATGGGAAGATAGTTATCATACCAATTGAGTTTAAAATTCAGACCTTACACTACGTTGAAGGTTGGAATTTACCTCACTGTTGCTCAACAAGAAAGACTCTTATAGCTAAATGCATTAGATGAAATTCATCATGATGCCCTTCAACATACTAAATTATTGCAAGCATAGAAAAAGCAATGGCATGATAGACATATCATTCCAAGGACTTTCCAAATAGGTGATTGGACCTTACTCTATGATTCCAAGTTTAAATATTTTAAAGGGAAGTTGCATATAAGATGGTTGGGTCCCTATGAAATTGAAGAAGCCTATGGTAATGGTACAATCAAGCTAAAAACCATTGATGACTCCTCTCATGGCTTACTTGTCAATGGCCATCGATTGAAGCTATACCGCAAACCTCTATCAAAATTAAATTTCATTAAACAAGTGATTCAAAAGGCAGATTTGTAGTTCATTTTTAACTTACAACCTTCTGTTAGTACTTGATATCTTTCCTTTAGCAAGCATATATTAAAAAAATAAATAAACAATAAATTTCTATGGTGAAAACCTTAACCGGTGCCATAGAGCCAAGGAGGAAGATGAAAACCAAATTTTCTAGCTCTTCACCCTTGAAAAAATAACATCCATTTGTGAAACCAGATTGTTGGTACAAATGGAAAATCGATTTCTAAAAGCCAGCTTGCTGGTGGGAATCGTCTGCATTAAAAAAAGAAATAAAAATAATAAACACCACCATTTCAAATCTTTTCTTCAAAATGAGAGGTTTGTGTAGTATGCAACTCCAACAAGAAAATATTCAAAGTCCTATCCTCCAATGGTGATCACAACTCTAGCAAACAGGCATACTAGTCTAGGTATCTTTTCCATCTCTTCATTTTCATTTTAGCTATACATTTTTTGTTTTTACAAACTTTGTTAAGCTTGTACATTCCCTTCTTCCACTCATATATGTTCCATCCAGTTTATTTTCTCTTCCACAAGGATGAGGTATTTTCTTCAGTTGGGGGAAGAGGATAGTCATATATGTTTAAAATTATGTAAGTTCAAAAAGCTACTAAAGTGATATGGTGAGCTAAACAGGCAATGTTGGTGGTCAAATGATATTGACCAAGTCAGCATAACACAAATGACTCAGCCATCATGAAATTTACTAAGTTCCTTTGTTAGCATGATTTATGAGTTGGCAAGGATATATTCCACGAAGTATTAATTCAAAAAGGTGTTATGAACCTTCTTTTCTCAACACATAAATCATTGACAATTTGCAAAAATATTGAATAACAACCATAACTGAATAATCCACATAATGTAAAACAAGACAAATATGGAAATTACTACAATGTATTCAAAACATAAGCAAACCCTTGAGGTAGGGCAAAACCATACAATACTCCTTTCGAAAGAAAGCCACTCCACAAGATCTTCAACTCCATGAGACAAGACTTCTACAATATAATTCACTTCATGATGATTACAATGACCAACATCTCTTCTTTATATACCCATCTTCTAATTCTACTTTGGGGAGCCCACTACTAATATAATATTATATTATTATATAATATAATATTATAATACAATCAACCTTGGGTTTTGTGTGGCCCATGCCAACCCTTATATAGTATAGTAATATATCCCCAAATACCTATTTATATGTATCCTAATATTACAATATTATAATATTAAATACTTATATTGGGTACCTAACATTCCATCTCCCTTACAAATGTTTCATCCTCGAAATATATGAAGAAACAATATAATATTATTTTCCAAACAATGTTAGCAACTGGTACCAATCTCGATCATCCATCCATCCTAGTGAAACACGTTGATGTTGGTATGTCATTTTACCACTTGAGTATCCAAATATGCTTCATTGGATCCATGCTTATGCTACTGTATTTTGATAATTTGAATGATGGGTCCACTTGTTCCTTGATGTTGATGAACCACTTTGAAAACCATGATTACTATGCTTTCTCTTCCAAACATTGCCATACTTGGTGCCCTTCTGATTCCATGTAGAACCATAATATTATTGCCTTGAGCCATACCTCCAAGATTATTGATGCTCATGGTGGTGTGTATGGTGATATGGTGCAAGCTTAACTTGATGTTATACCTTCTTTGACTCCTCAACATTTGGCTCCATTGCTTTAAATTCTTCTACACATTGTTCTTTCATGTTCCCTTTGTTTGGTGTGTCCTTGTGCTCTTCTATCAAAGCTTCCTTTGACTCTGCTCCTATTATTTCCATGGACTCAGTTGTTGTTGCTTCTTCCATGGACTCTGTTGCTACTAATACCTTCTTGGATTCTGTTTTAGGTTCTTCTATTTGTTCTTCAAGTTTTTCCTTTGCAACCACTTCTTGTTTTTCCTTGGATCCTTGCTTCTTAAGATGAGAAATATCTTGTAATGTTATCTTCTTTTTCCTATACCATAACTTCATAAACTTATTTTACACATTAATGTTAACAGTTTCTAAAGAATCTAACCAAGGATAACCAATAATGTTATCCTCATCATTCATCTCAATAGCATGAAAATCTAAATGTAAAACATATTTATCCATGGTGATCTTCAAATATTTAAAAATCTGAACATTCTCACCCTCTAGTTGTGTGTCCTTAATTTTTGTTGCTTGAACCTGCAACCTCTTAGCCAAAGAAATATTAATAAAATTATATCTACTACTAGGGTCAATGGAAATAATAACATGTTCCTTTTGAATGCTTTCATGAACTTACAAAATAGAACTTTTAGATGAATTTAAACCCTTTTGATCCTTCTCTTACTTTTGTAAATCCAAAGATGTGCCTTCTACATTCTTCTCATTATCTTCCCTGATATTTTCCTCTTTCTCTTCCTTGAGTAATTTTATTTCTTTTTCATAGTCTTCATTATGTTTCTTGAGAAAATATTACTCTCTTTTAACTTCCTTTTGTTATTGTTGAAGCATGTTTATTTGTTCTTCATATATCTTGTTGGAGATCTTTAAACTAGCTATCTTTTTATATGGGTCCCATTTACTCAAGAATGCATGCTCCATTTCATCCCAAGTGTATTCATTATTCCTTTCATTACAAAAATTATTCAACCAAGACCAAGCTTCCCCTTTAAACCTTCTCTTAAGGAAGAATTTCCAAAAAGAATTATTACAATATAGAGACCTAAACTTTTTCCACCATTCTCTAGCATCAATATCATCCTTCCCCAAAAAATATTGCAGCTCCATAAGTTCACACCCCAAGTTAAATATAATGCAAACTAGGGTTTTATGAACTAGGGTTTCATAGAAATATATATCTCCCCACTGATTTAAAGCTCAATTCCATATAAACAACTAGATCTGCAATTTTTCTTCCAACAAAATAAATTGCAACCATTTTGCTTACCTGAACTAAATTTTGTCTTCCAAAAAATTCGCAATTTGAAAATTCATCACTACCCTTGTTCTAGATGATTGACTTCAAAAGGTTATATCTCCCTCAATACTACTTGTATTCCTTCATATGACCACTCGTTTTAAAGCTCTTGAAATTATGTACAAACTAATCCAATAATTGTCTAAATTGGATAAACTTTCATAGAGATATGGCTCCTAAAAGATGAGACGTTTTTCCAGAAAAACTTTACCCTAATTCTGCAATTCCATAAAAAATCCTCAGTTTTCCCAAATTGCTGCTCCTGAGAAACGTGTCCTAGCTCTACAAAAACAAACCCACTTTATCCAAATCACCGCTCTTATACCACTTGTTATGAACCTCCTTTTCTCAACACATAAATCATTGATAATTTGCAAAAATATTAAATAACAACCACTACTGAATAATCCACATAATGTAAAACAAGACAAATATAGAAAATACTGCAATGTATTCAAAACATAAACAAACCCTTGAGGTAGGGCAACACCATATAATACTCCTTTTGGAAGGAAGCCACTCCACAAGATCTTCAACTCTATGAGCCAAGACTTCTAAAATATAATTCACTTCATGATGATTACAATGACCAATATCTCTTCTTTATATACCCATCTTCTAATTCTACTTTGGGGAGCCCACTACTAATATAATATTATATTATATTATAATATAATATTATATTATATTATAATATTATATTATATTATAATACAATCAACCTTGGGTTATGTGTGGCCCATGCCAACCCTTATACAATATAATAATATATCCCCAAATATCTATTTCTAGGTACCTTAATATTACAATATTATAATATTAAATACTTATATTAGGTACTTAACAAAAGGACAAAATTCAAAGTAACAGGGCAATCAATACTGTGGACAGGTGAGTTTCAAGACACATGTTCACATGTGAGCTTAATAGGGACAAAACAAATATCACAAGGGCAATCATTCGGTGCTATGGGATCTTTATAATAATCCTTTCTATACGCTATAGTGACACTTGGCCAAACCAAAAGCTGCATATCTCCACACCATGTTTAGAAAGGACTTTCAAATCGAGTAAGTAGCATTCCAAGTCATCATTTTATTCCTTTGGCCTATTTTAATCAGTGAAATTTTCCACCAAATGCATGAGGATTCTGCACCACCCCATATCATCATCTTCCTATGCATGAATTAACCAAGTTTTGAGTTCCTTTGGCAATTTGCATGCACCGACATCTCATCACGATATCGATTTCTTGCTCTTAATACTATTATAACATGGCACATATGTTGTGTTTCATACACATTATTATAAATTACCTATGCGCTACATTGTGTTGTGTATGTCATTGGTGAGTAAAACTCATATTGCAAATTAGACACCTCATATCCTTTTGAGTGTAAGTGTATTTGCCAACCTTTTAAGTGTGAGCATATTTGTTAGCCTTTTGAGCATGAGTGTATTTGCCAGACCTTCAATATAATTTTTACTGTATGCCACCCGTTAATAATTCTCTATTGTAAATTTAAGCCCTACATCCATTAGAGATAATGGTGAGCACTAATAAGCATGTCGAAGCATCAAATGTCAACGCATTAATGTTGTGCAGAGATGTTATTAAAAAATTATCAGTCCCTAAGTGGTACTAGACCATGAAGAAATTATAGGGCTATGACATGGTTGTTGCCTAAGACTTTGTGCAAAAAGTGGATTTAAAGAGCATGGTGGTCCATCTGAGTTATGCGATACCTGTGGAGGTGTTGACGGAGAATATTGCATGCATCTTGGAGCTTCCAACCATAGGGAAAAAATGGTATAGGACAACCAACATCAACATTACCGAGGTCATGAAAGAATTGGGCATCTTAGTGAGGTATAACAGAGTAGAAGATGACTCGATAAAAGGTATTTATTTGACCTGTTTTCCACATGTCTGACAAGATGTAATTATGAACATAATGTGGTATTTTACATTAGAAGGACAATTTACTTTAATTTATGGGCATCATATAGAATTTTTTTTGGCCCTAAAAAATATGTAAATTTGGAATATCACATTGATGTACCCTACTATTTAAAGCAATCCATCAATACCATGGCCATGAAGGTAAATAATGGTAACACATAGGCCATTGCTCACCCAAGTTTGATTAAGTTATTTATTTTGAATCAAATTGAGAATAGACCCAAGATAACTTGGGCTAAAATGGTGGTTGCAGCCTGTGTGTCCACTTCAGAAGAGGAAACATAGTAGAAATATGAGGAAGACCAAGAGGAGTCAGAAGAGACAGATAGTTAGAAGAATAATAATGAAGAGGAAGCAGAGTCAGAGGAAGAAGTTAAGATAGAAGGTGAAGAAGGGCCTGATGAAGAATAGATAAAGGCAAAGGAGAAATTAATGAAAAATAGTGATTCAAAATGGAGAAGACAAAAAGAAAAACAAATAACAACATTTTCTTCTTCAGAATAATATGATGCTCCTTTTACTCATCTATCACCTGTACATCCAACGCCTGAGGTTTCCACTCCTACAAACTCATCTATAGAGGAATTAGATAAGGAGGACAACCATGAGATATTGGCTACTAGGAGAAGAAGAATGCAGGGTAAGAAGGAAATCCTAAGTGTGAAAAATACACCTCCCAAAACAACCTCTAGGTCCAAGCAAACCCCTAAGTGTAGAGTTTCAGTTACCATATTTTCTCATCCTGGAACTAGGGATTTACTTTGAAAATAGACAACTCCATAAATTCTAAAGAAAAGGGTTGCACTAATAGACATTGTTGATTCTAGTGAAGCAAAATTAGATCCTCTAATCAAAAAGAAAAAGAAAAAAGAACAACAAGAAGAACAAGGGATAGAAAAACAACATACAACAGTTTTGGTGCAACAAATCAAGGAGTTAATGGAGCTTAAGAAGGATACTGGTGAGAAAATTATTGATTTAGAAAAACAGTTGATGGATTTGGAAGTAGTAGAGACCTTGCAAATAATGTATACTCAGGTTGCATTTGTTGACAAGGGAACAAAGGATATTGTTATAGAAGAACCTGAGGCCCCTTCACCTATTATCAATGCTAGAATAAGTGAATATTCTCTTAAGTTCCACTAGGATAGACACTTGAGTTTCCACTCCTCCATGTGTCAGGAGAACTCTCAGTGGTGTCTTCTTGAGTTTCCACTCCTCCACGTGTCAGGAGAACTCTTAGTGGTGTCTTCATCAGGTCTGATGAGTTGTTGTAATCCAACGGCTCTCAATGATCAACTATGTTATTTATACAGAGTTGATCCTAGAGATAAATCAATCATTTCCACTCTTCTCTTCAATTTTTGTGTAATACTTTGCATATCTATTATTGTATAATTCTAACATGGTATCAGAGCAGGATAGATTTTGCTAGTATTCTCTCTTGAAGGTTCTAGGATCTGATTCATTTACTTTGGATATTTTTTTTGGCTATCTAACTTCAAAGTTTGCATTAGTCTACTTTTATCCATTGTTATTTTTTCAGCATATTTTTTTATGTTGCATATTCTTTCATTTCTATATTGAATTCGTGTTGGAGGGAAACTTTTAAGAAAATATAGCTATTTTACCTTGTGTGAAGGCATTGGTTTCTCGCCCTTCCTTTTAAAGGAATTAGCCTATTAATTTTCTTTATTTATTCCTTTTTTCCCTCAACGTATTCATGTAAAACTAACACTTGGTTAAATCATTTATTTTTCGGCTTTCTTCAAAGTGAAATCTCCGATTAACTCCAAGTGTAAATTAGGAATTTTTTTTTTTGAGTTTTATTTTGAATTAAACTCAAGATATCTGGCGCTTTCGTCGTTGGCACTCACGATATAGACGTTTAAGGGGGTTGGAGCTCTCATTGTCGTGCTCTCGTTGGCGCTCTCATTGGCAATCTCCTTTGGCCCATTACAACGTCTCATATCCCTTTTGGCGCACTCTTAGACGACCAAAAATTCCCCGTCTAAAATGTTGTTCAACTCGGACTCTTTTCCAACGGTGCTATCACCTCAGACGGTATTTAAAACCTCTTCCTTTTGGTTCATTCAAATAGTATATTGCTTTATAACTTTATATTCTAAAGTGAATGAGATTTGTGCTCCGTGTTTTTTAGAAAGTTCTGCAGGTTCGTCCGAGCGCTCTGCCTTCCGCCCATTGGGGCCTTTGGAAGTCCCTCCTTCTAATGATTTCTGCAGGTTTCCCAGAGAAAAATATTTGTTTAGTTCTACTCTTCTGAGTTCATTTGGGGCCTTTGGAAGTCCCTCCTTTAACGATTTCTGCAGGTTTCCCAGATATTAATATTTTTTTATCAAAACGTTTGGTAAAACTCTGTTCTGTTTTAAATTTTTTGCCTTCTAACGTATTCTGCAGGTTTAGTTCAACTCTTCAGAGATCGGTATTGCTCAGGTTTCCCGGAGCAATATTATTTTTTCTTGTTTTTCAAAACGTTCTTTTCAAAAATGTTTAGTAAAACTCTGTTTCGATTTACATATTCTGCCTTCTACGTTTTTCTGAGGTTTCTTGATATACACAGGCCTGTTATTTAAAATATTTTCTCTGCCATATTATAATTTTTGATATATTGGTTTCCTTAAAATATTTTTTCTCTGCTTATATTGTTCTCTAATGACTTAAGCAGAATTCGTGATTACAATCTAGGAAAATATTATCTAAATTTCTGCAGTGTTTCATGGATTGAACATTCACCAGTGTTGGACTTTGGAGGATTGCTCGTAATTTCATTCGTAGGACACTTCGGCGGTTTCTATTTCCACCACTAGCTATTTCGTGGCAAAATTGGTGTATTTTATTTTTTTTCCAAAATTTCCTTTTAGGCTTCGATTCAATCGAATCATCATTTTTTTGAATCCTTGTCTACATTTTTTGGCAGGCCACATATATTTATTGTGGCTCTCCGCAAACAACGGAAGACAAATATTGTATTTTAAATAATAAAATATTTCTTTGGGGGGTTCTTTAAGTGCAAGTTTTTGCACTCTTATGTGTCAAAGGGGGGGTGTTCTTTTCTTTTCTTTTCTTTTTTTTAGCGAAAAACCCCTTGCGGAGTTGCCTTGGTCTGAGAGACCACGAACAGGGGGTTCTACACCGTCAAAGTCACCCGGGGTCGCACCCAGCCTTGCCCGCACCAACATTATCAATTGGATTTTGGGTACCTAATTCAACTTTTTGGTAGGGTGGAGATTTGAACCTGGGACCTCCCTTGGAGGATTGCTCTCTCATCTCCAACTCACCTACAACACCTGGGTAGGGGGGGTGTTCTTTTCTTTGCATATTCTCTTTCAATAGTTTATTAAATCTAGATATCTAATAGTTGTTTATCTTCTTTATTTTAAATTTATAACATAAATTTACAAATATTGGTTTATTTATCTCAATAAGGGATATTTCCTTTCAAAATTAGATATCTAATATTTGTTTTTTATTTAAAATTTATTACATAAGGAAATTTACAATATTGGATTATTTTAGAGAATATTTCGTTTTAAGATAATCTTTTTATTTTTTGTTAAACTTTTAAATAGTTTATCAAGATATCTACTTTTCTTTCAAAGTAATTTAACTTATTTATTTTTTTAAATAAAATCATATCTTTTAAAATTACCTTGATACAACATTTCACTCAAATATCTTTGTCTACGTTCCATGTATCAAGCTCCTAAAAACTTATAGTCTCCCTCACGTAAGGGCAGGTTTTTTGGAAACTTGGTATAATGGCCTGACAAATATTTTCTTAACAACAGTCTTTGGAAAACTTCTCACCTATCTTGTTTATCAAAATTTGAGAAAAGTTATCTTCCTTATAACATCTTCTAAATTAATTGTTATTGTTAAAATAATAATTTTACACAAGAAGTTACTTTTTTCCTTTGAAACTAATTTTTTAATCTTTCTTATCATTTAGTTTATTACGCCGATAGGCGTCCTACAATGGCAGCCAGGAAGGTCAGCCACGCCGTAAACAATATTAATATTTTATTAAAAAATCCGACATTAAGAAAATTATCCGTCGACATTAAGGGCTACGGTGGATTTAAAATATTTAAAAAATGAGAAGATGCTTAAATGTACAATATGAGATAGGCGCCTCGAGATTGATAACTCTCGGCGTTTATAGATATATATATTTTATATATCTAAGCTAGTTAATATATTCGAACTAACTATTTTAAGAAAGAGGTTTTCTCACATTTTCTTATTCTCTCCATTGGCAATTCCTATAAACATTAACTAAAAAATATTATTAAAACTCAAAAAATATATTTTTTGGTCAACCAAATCTCTCATTTTCACTTCAATTTCTCATTTGAAGTTGATGGAGGGGTATTTATAGTCGGAGAGTTTTTTTCGAGATGGACACAATGGTGGTGTCCATTTTTCAGTTTCAAGACTTTTTTCAATGATGTTTTTTAAAAATTATTGTATCATGGAGTGCACTCTCGGTTGAACTCGACACTCCTGGCATTGGTGCCCTTGTTTTGTTGGTTGCCTATTTTTTGGACCTTGTTATTCATCCCATTGTGTCATACAGGTGGATACCACTACTTATGCTTGCGGAGTCAATTTGGACATCCCTTACAGTTTTTGTGGTTCTTTATCCATCCTATCTTCACATTATTTTTGTGAGACACTTTGGTTCCAAGGGATTTTTCTAGTAAGAATTATTTTTATGAGACACTTTGATTTCATGGTTCGTGAGCACCAGTCTGGGAGTATGAATTATTTTCTGCAACAAGTCTTTATGTTTTTGAGACATCTAATGGGTCCATTGCAGGCTTCTTAATGGAATTTGTCCAAAAAAGGTTAAAGAGGACATATTCCTTCCTCTCAATCCTCCATGCACATCTTCCTTATTCTTTTATTATGGCAGGTGGTTTCCCCTTGAAATTTTCTACCATTATCCTAATTTTATTGTTTGTCCACAAGGTTTGGACCTAGTTATCAGCCCATTGTACTCATATAGGTGGAAACCACATACTCATGCTTGTGGAGTCATTTTTGGACTACCCATGCGATTTTTTGTGGTTCTATCTCCATCATTATATTCACTTTGGTTTTAGGGGACTTTTCTTTAAAGATCTTTATTCTTTTGATCACATGTTGTAAATGAGTACCTTATCAGGCCTTGTTGTCGAGACTCATTTTTGTGGCTATACCATATCTATTGTACATGAGTACCTTATTAGGCCTTGGTGCCGGGACTCATCTTATATAGGTATGCCACATATTGTTTATTCCTTTTTTCACTTACCCCTACTATCACTTAAGGGGGGTGTTAAAGTATCTTGGTGCATAGAGTTTTTTCACCTCTCTTTAATTCTTCTTATTATTCTTAGAAGCTCTTCAGTTGGCAACATATTCAGAGTGAGGACATACACTTGGAATATATTCCAACTGAGGCATAAATTGCAGACATATTCACCAAGTCAATTTCTTCTCCGCATTACCTTCAGTTACGAGAAAAACTTGGAGTATTACAGTTGCATTGACAAATAGGTCTTCCACCTCTCACTATATTATAAATGAGTGCCTCATAAGGCCTTCTTACCAAGACTCATCATTTCTTTGTATAGGAGGATAATCTTTGCCATCCGAAGACAAGCCTCTTTCATACTTCTTTGCTTTTGATTGATGGCTTTTCCCTTAGGGTTTTTACCATCACTTCAAAACAAAGGGGTGATAGTTGGTTTTCCCCACAGGGGTTTTTTCTACCAACTATCTATATTGTACATGAGTACCTAATCAGACCTTGTTGTCGGGACTCATCTTTTATTTTTTAAAGAGGACAATCTTCACCATCCGAAGGCAAGCCTATTTCATACCTCTTTGCTTTTTGATTGATGGATTTTCCCACTGGGTTTTTACCATCACTTCAAAACAAAGGGGTGATAGTTGGTTTTTCCCCACAAGGGTTTTTCCACCAACTATCTATATTGTACATGAGTACCTAATCAGGCCTTGTTGTCGGGACTCATTTGTAAAAATCTCCCCTAGTATCACTTAAGGGGGGTGTTAGAATAAGTGAATATTCTCTTAAGTTCCACTAGGATAGACACTTGAGTTTCCACTCCTCCATGTTTTAGGAGAACTCTCAATGGTGTCTTCTTGAGTATCTGCTCCTCCATGTGTCAGGAGAACTCTTAGTGGTGTCTTCATCAAGTCTGATGAGTTGTTGTAATCCAACGACTCTCAATGATCAACTCTACTATTTATATAGAGTTGATCCTAGAGATAAATCAATCAGTTCCACTCTTCTCTTCATCTTTTGTGTAATACTTTCCATATTTATTATTGTGTTATTCTAACAATCAAAACTACAATAGGTAGTAAAAAAGATAAGATAAATAAGGATGGTCCAAAAGCAATAGACAACCTCTATATAGAAAACCCCTACAGTTACAAAAATACAACAAAAGGAAGAAAAGGCTATAACATCGAGAGGTGTCAAAATGAGGCCCAAAAAGATAGCTAGAAAGAATTATGCCCTAGGGGAATTAAAAACAATGAAACAAAAATGGGTTGAAGGTCCAATTAAAGGTAAAGACACTCCCAAAAATAAGGGTATTTTAGCAAAGAGTAAGTCTCCAACCATAAAGTTGGTTTCTACTCGAACACCCCCTCTTGCCAAACCAACACCAGCCACCTCAATAGAGATTGTTAAGAAAATAGTCAAGAAAAAGAAAGTTGACTTTAGTAGCTTGATAGGATGAATGAAATTGAATGAGGACATGCAATTGATTCATTTGGGGGAAAAACAAGTTAGAAAAATAGGCTAGGAATTTACAATCATTAGCCTTACTTTCATACCCAAACTGATTATTTTTTATGGACATTTTTAAAAGTTATTGTTTAAATGAAATGTTTTACACTTAAATTTTAATGGAGTAGATGTAAAAGGTAAATATGATTATTATTGTTGTTTTTTTTTTTTTTACATGGTGGAATCGGTAGTCGCTACGAATTCGGGCAGGTTGTCGAACTTTTATGGTCATCACAGTATTCTACGTTGTCCACCCCAAAAGTCGCCACATAGATCTCCACGCAATCCGCCCCTATAACCACCATGCCATGATCATTTTAAACCTTTTACGCCACTGAAAGCACTTGGGAAGGGACAAGCGTTCAGTCTGACGAGATTATTATTGTTGTTATTTGCTATATTTCCATGTATTTCGTTGGCTTGGAGTGTTATGTAAACAGGTTATTTTTCAATACTGTAGAAGGCAATACGAAAATATCTACAACTACAAGTCTGTTATAGAAAAACAAGGAACTCCTATAAATCTGGGTATGCACGAAATGAGGCCATAAGCATAGGATGTGTTTCCTAGAAAATAGGATTTATCACCTCCTAAATTTTAGAGGAACAATTCCTAAATTCAAAGGAGTTGTATAAGTTAAGCAACACAGTAAAAAGTAACCTATTTATGATAGCAATAATACAGTAGGGCAAAATCTGTGTGATAACATCATGACAACCTAGATAAAAAGGAAACAATTAGAAATGGTTGAGACAACCCATATCCTAATGGTTAGCAATAACCAAAAGAGAATGTTTTGTCTCTCCTATATATTAACAACAAATATGATTTTTTCTAGTAGGACTCTATGTCCTAGCAGATTATACAAATGAAATAATTAGAATTGGATGCATGAAATGAATGTAAAACTAATAGAATCACCTTTGGATTGAATCACCTTTGCACTGGAAGAGTAACCTGTCCAATGGATATCAATTATATTTGTTCTTATATTTTCCTAGATGATTGTTTACACCCATTTGAATGATCATATATACCTATCATATTTGAAGGACACAATGGTCCATATAAAGTAATAATGGTTGTATCGTTCCAAATTTTTCACACCCTTACCTTCAGGCTATAGGATCCACGCCCGGAAGGGGGATGTGAAAAGGATGGGACAATACCTCGGACTGAGAGGCCTTGCGAAGGTCCCGCCTCTCGGGGGAGGTGTATTATGGTGATTTTTCGATGGATGGTGGGGTTCACCAGGAAACGTTTAGTGGCAGTTTCCACGCCTAGGTTGGGAATGTGTTTTATGTGTTCAATTTTATCTTTAAACATTCAAATCCTAGGTTTGGCCAAATGAATCTAAGTTGTTCTATATGAAATGCAGATTTAAATACAAAAAAAAAATTAACAGAAAACACAGAGAATAAATTAAGTGAAGAAATCCATACCTGGTTTCGGATGTCTGATGGAGGTTCTAATTTTTGAAGCAGTCCAGATCGTCTGGAATTTGACAGGATCGTCTCCTATCTGACAGGATCGTCTGAGATCTGACGAATTCATCAGATGAATTCGTCAGAGACCTGCAAACAGAGAAATAGATACAAAATACCAAAATTGCAACTATTATGATAAAGGAAAATGATATGAAATAATAATAAGGATGTTAATAAGATAATCCTGAATGGAAATGCAAGTAAATTACGACACTTTAATAGCTAATCATGATTTTATTATGCAATTAAACTACATGGGTGAACTCCAAGATGCAAGATAACAAGAAATAATAATAAAACTGACTAAATGCAGAATAAAATAACAACAAAGTATAGGAAAAGCGCAAACTCTGGGCACTGATTGCCCCAATGCAGACTGTAGTCGAAATCATCTCGGATTGATACGAAATCATCTCGAATTGGACAGGATCGTCTACGACGATCTGAGCTTGCTCCGGCTGAAGAATGACAAGGTTCCTGCAACAAAATTTGGATAGCACAAGTGCAGATGGTAATCCAGGGTATTCTAATGCATGTAAAGGTCAAGTTACAGGAAAATTCAGCCAGGGGAAAGTCAAGGGGGGTCCTAAGGTTTAAATAGGCTTAGGAGGGAAGTTGGGAGGTTGGAGATCATCCTAATTTGGAAGATCTCCAATGGGGGAGGTCTCTAACGGTGCAGACACGCTTCTGCCCAACTTAGAGACGTCGTTGAAACAGAGGCTAATTATGAAAAATCAGTTTTGGGACAAGATCGTCTGGACGTCCTAGTCCAGACGAAATCGTCCGATCTGAGGCGATATCGTCTGATCGGCGACGATATCGTCAAACGGTCACAACAAACTCTAAAAATGGCATGGGAAATGAGGAAACGGGTTAAACGACGGTTTTGGAGCGGTTTTGGGGTTGAATTTGAATTTGAATTATTACTAAGGTAATTTTAATTATTGCTAAGTTTTACTGCGCCAATTTTAGGGTGCTACATTTTGCCCCCTCTTTAGCAAATTTTTCGAAGAAAATGCGTTAAAGATGAGTTCTTCTCGATCTACGAGAAAGCAAAAATTATTCCCATTTTTAGGCGACGATTCTAGGTCGAATCGTACGACTGCTTACTATGGTGCCCCCTCCGTGTTTTTACCCAAATCGAACGTTTGAGGTAAAAACGCGAAAAAGCAAAATTTTAAAAATGTTGTTAATTGTTTTTGAATAAAATTAAGAAAAATAGGGAAAAACCCTAATTCATTTTTACTGTTCATTTTTATTGGTTTTTAGAGCTCTGCAGACAAGATGGTCGAGACAGCGCACAGATCGACAGAGGTCCGACGCGGGCTACGGGTAAGGGTCTAAACTTAGTTTAGAGTGCTTTAATTTAGAATTTCATGCTTTTTAGATTAGATTTGATTGATTTTTGAGCATCATGGCCGTTTTTGGGCCGTCGACGTCGTCGGGATGAAATCGTCTCGATTTCGTCGAAATCGTCTCGATATCGTCGATTTCGTCCAAGGGCGAAATCGATGATATGGGGACGATTTCGTCCAATAAGGGACGATTCCCTCATGCGAAATCGGAGATGAATTTGCTCAAATTTGGGACGATATCGTCCAATTGTGGATGATATCATCATTTGTGAAAGTGAACTTATTTTACTTGCATTTTTAATTAATGATTTAATGATTTTTATTGATGATTTTTATTGTTTTGTTGTTTATGTTGTAGAGAGGATTACTAAAGAGCCGAGAATGGAAATACGATGGACTAAGGGATGACTTGGCCACTCTATCTCAGGCAGAGCGAGATCAGTTGGCTCAGGTCGGCTTGCAGCACGTGGCAGATATGCCACAAGTGTCTACAGACATGGGGCTATTGACAACCCTAGCAGAGAGGTGGTATCCGGGTTCTTCTTGTTTTTGGTTATCGACAAGGGAGATGACTCCCACACTAGAGGATGTATGGAGGATTTTGAGGATCCCCATACAAGGATGGCTAATCACTCCTATGGCCAATCAGGGCCACGCTATGATGAGACTATGCGGAGATCCGAGCTTCGCCCTGGAGAAGGGCGGAGTGAACATCGAGTCTCTATGCCAGATGCCTGGGGCATCTAGGCTGACACAGGTTTTGGTTGGGGTGGTAGGTGGTCTACTGCTATGCCATCAGAGTGGATGCAGGCTACCATGGCTACTGATAGATGTGGTCTACGACATGAGAGACCATGGATACAGGTTTGCTTGGGGGAGCTTTGTACTATGCCGGTTGTATAGGATCCTTCATGGGGTCGTATACAAGGGCGACCGATGTCTGGTCATGACATCACTACTACAGGTTTGGTGCTGGGAGCACATCATGGTGCGGAGGCCGGTAGGGCTCCCACTGATAGGGATTGATGGGGAGAGACCCTGAGTTTTCTACTGGTGGCTCCGAAGAGGGTCACAATGGCGAGTAGATCTGCCAGTGTCTCGGAGACTACTTGATGACCTTGTCTTCGACCAGATCACCTGGAGGCCTTGGAGAGATCATCCAGGGTGGGCCGAGGATGGACAGGAGCTAGCTCACGTCAGGCGAGTCTGGTTGAGGATGGAGAGGGGAGAGGTGGAGCTCCATCGGTACGACCGAGTTTTGAGGCAGTTCGGTCTACAGCAGGGGATCCCATCTCTTAGAGACTATGAGTTTTCTCGGACTATCCGGGATAACACTATAGTTAGCGGGGCTCCAGATATGCAATGATTCTAGAGTCAAGACGTGGATGATGCCCCCATCCAGCCAGTGGATGGGGACGACGTAGGGGTAGCCGATGGCTATGATGCCTAGTACACAGGCATCCGCCCTCCTCGGATGACGAGGGCTCAGGGTCCGATTCATGCAGTTGTGCATCGGATGGGGAGGCGGTGCCAGGCGGCCATTGAGGCAACACAGGGTCACGATGGGAGAGAGCAGAGGAGGCCACAGGCTCAGCAGAGGCCATGACAGCGGGAGAGGAGGGAGGAGAGACCCCCTTCTCCATAGAGAGAGAGGCCACCATCGCCCGATAAGGGCAAGGGTGTGGACATAGGAGAGAGTAGTGAGATGGCTACTCTTTGGGTGGAGACTGTCCATCTCCAGGCATAGGTGCAGACTTTACAGGATGAGGCTACACGTCATCGAGCGGAGGCTACACAGCTCAAAGATGAGGTTGCACGCCTCAGAGCATGGAGCGGAGGAGCGAGCACTCAGGAGCTGGCACGGTCGATTGCTCAGATCACGTTCTATCAGGGTATCTACTTCCAGCTGGTGCTAGAGGGCCAGAGGGTACAGTTGCCAGTCGACATTGCGGATCCGATCAGGATTGGGTCATCGAGGACTTCATCTCGATCGACGACTAGGACTCGTAGTACCACACATACTACGATGGGGCCACCTCGTCCACCTCGGGCGGGGGAGGAGATGAGGCTGAGAGCTCGAGGGGTTCTCGAGGCTAGGCTACTGCACTGCATAGACTGGATATATGATTGAGAGGATTGAGTATGCCAAGATGTAGATTGTGGCATACCAATCTAGTTTTGATATGATGTACATACATTGTTGAGATATATATATATATATATATGATATTTTTGATCATATGACTTGTCTTATGTATGATGCTTTAATGTTTTTGATGTGATTGATTTGATGATTCATGTAATTATGTTGTTTAAAAATATTATAGTTTGAATGTCATGCTTTAAAATTTAAATGAAATAATCTGATGTAAACAAATTGGTTGTTGTGATGATAATTTGATAAAAAATAAAAGGGACTTTTAACAATAATTTCAAAGGATATTGTCACTATTATAGACCATTTCATGGAGTCATTGCTCACTCGGTCGTCAAGCTAATCCCAATATAGAAATATTGTTAAAAGTAAAAAGAGTGCTTAAGAGACTGTCTTAAGACTTTGTTGTGATGATGCAAATGATGATGATGATGGTGATTTGTTTTCAGATTTCCATAAAAATATTATGCATGAAATATTTTAAAATGATTTTTGCTAGGCATAAATTCCTAAGTGTGATAAAATTTTGAATAATTCCTTAGAAATTATACCATGGTTGCAATATTGAATTTGAACATAATGACATGAAATAGAATAAGTTGCATTCTGTTTGAAAGCATAATTGTGTAACATAATGATTTAAGTCATATGGTTTTTATGATTTGGAATAATGGGAAAATAAAATTAAAACGATGGTTTGCGCTAGGCATAGAATATTTAGGTATAGACTTATACCATCATCGCGAAATCCAAAAGAAGAAAATAAATAGTTTTATTGCATGGTTGATTTTTAATTTTTGAAAATAAACAGAAAATATGAAGATGAGGACTTGTGCTAGGCATAAAATTCCACTTTTGGTTTTGGAACTATACCATCGTCGCGAAAGTCAAAAGTTATATGTAACTTTATTGCATGTTTTTGAAAATGATTTTGATTTTTTGGTAATGCATGTGGTTGTCTTTATACTAAACAATCTGTTCTCGAGAGAAGAAAATGAAATTATTCCAAACAATTTGCAAAAATATTTCAAAGTATCTTAAAGACAAAAGTTAGATTTATAAGGAATCCCATGTGCGTATGTGAGTTCATTTCCAATCTTGATTTATCATAATGATACACAAAATCTCTCAAATACAAATGTGTGTGCGATTGTATTGTTCATTTACCAGGTTTGAGCAAGATACTATGATACAAGTGATTTAAATTAACCAAATAAGTGTTCATTAACCATGATTGAGATGCATATAACCATACCAGACTACTATGTAAGTCGGATTATCAAGAGCTAGCTAATCCATAAGCAGACATAGGTCTGTACAAAAGAAGGTCGCTAATGTGACAGACATATCACCACGCTAGGAGTTACCCAAGGCCAAGCGGGTTGGGCACAAACCACTTGTTATGGGGCTTACCTCACAGTTTTTGAATAATTGAGAATTCCAAGGATTCAAGCTCATCAACCCTTCTTTTCTTTTCAAGGGGTAGGGAAAGGGATTTTATTGCTTTTGCTTTTGCTCATTTTGCTTTCTTTCTTTCTTTGCTTTCTCTCTCTCTTTTTTTTTTGTATCTTTTGCTTTGATATTTGAGATAATGCTGAAATAGTGCTAAATGATTTTGCTTGATTTTTCCTTTTCTTTTGCTTCCTATTCTAGGGATACTTGCTCGGATTAGCTGTAGAGCAAGGGATTTTTATTCCGGGTAGGGGTGAGCTTGTCCTTTTGCCAATTCTCAAAGATTCTAGACCATGTGCATGATAGGATAGCAGGGGAAACTTTTCGCTCAAGAAACCACTTCTACTATGTAGGATAGCATGGACATTACAAATATAATCATTTTATTGTGAAAGGATATGCTTGGTTTAAGTAAATAACAAGATCAATTCTCTATGCTCAAACTTTATTTAATTGAATTTTGTGGACTTTGATATAAGAGAGATTAGTAATCATACCAAATAAATCAAGATATTTATTCATGTGAATGTGAAAGTGCGGGATTCCAAATAAATGCTAATTTATCCAAAATAATTTGAAAATATAACTGCAATACGTCACAATTTGAGAAGTACAAAAATAAAAGATGTTTTTGATGATTTTGAATGTTTTTTAGATTTTTAAGTTTATAAATTGAAAGAAATACAAGATAGTGATTTTTTTGAAATATTTTAAACAAATATATACAATGATGAAATGACCAATTTTGTTATGCATAGTAACGTTTAAGATGCAAAATGTTCATGGGTTCTTTAAGTTCTTTACCATCTAAGGTAGATAATTTGTATGCTCCCGATTCAAATTTAGCAGTGATAATATATGGTCCAAGCCAGTTGGGCTCAAATTTACCTTTAAGGTCTTTAGTTGCATTAGTATTCTTTTGATTTTCTTTTAAAACAAGATCACCGACCTCAAAGGATCGATGACGAACTTTCTTAGCATATGATCTTTTAAGCTTGTTTTGGTAGGCACGAAGATGCTCCAAAGCATTGATGCACTTTTCATCTAGGAGTTCCAGCTGACTGAGTCTGCCCGACTCGATATTCATCTCCTACTTCGGTATCTTGAAGTAGTAGAGCCAAAGAAGGAACTTCTAATTCAAAGGGAAAAATGGCTTCAGCACCATAAACCAAAACAAAAGGTGAAGTTCCAGTGGGGGTTCGAACACTAGTTCGATAAGCCCACAAAGCTGGATATAATTGAATGTGCCAATCGCGACCAGATTTATTGACCAATATTTTGAGAATTTTGATTAAGGTTTTGTTTGAAGCTTCGCTTGGCCATTACCCCGAGGATAATAGGGAGTGGACCAACGATGTTGAATCTTATATTTTTGGCATAATTTCTTAACATCTTTATTTTTGAAACAAGTTCCATTGTCCGAGATGAGATTTGCAGGAATTCCGAACCTACAAATGATTTGATTAAAAATAAATTTAGAGACTTGTGTTCCAGTGCAGGAAGCTAAAGGCATAGCTTCAACCCACTTCGTGAAATACTCGATGGCGGTTATGATGAATTTGTGTCCATCAGATGACACAGGATTAATTTTGCCAATAATGTCTAAGCCCCATTTTGAAAAGGGCCAAGGAGATGAAATAGCCTGCAGTTCTTGTGCAGGGGCATGGACAAGGTCAGCATGTTTCTGGCACTTGTCGCAATGGCGCACATAATCATGTGCATCATTCTCCATGGTAGGCCAAAAGTATCCTATCCTAAGGAGCTTTTTAGCAATGACACTACCACTGAAGTGTCCTCCACAAGATCCATCGTGGGCTTCACTCAAAGCTGATCTGGATTCTTCTAAATTCAAACATCTCAATAGGATACCTTCAAAAGATCTCCTATATAAAGTATTGCCAATTATTACAAATCGACTTGCTCGTCTACGTAATAACCGACGCTGGTTTCTATTAGAATTGGCAAGGAAAGTCCCATTTTGAAGAAAATCAAATATATCCGTATACCAAGGTTCAAGAGTAGTTTCATTGATTAGAAACACATCCAAAGGTTCTAAGCATGACTTATTTGAAGCGGGTTCCTGGAGTCGATGAATAATGATGGTGGCATATTCGTCATCTAACTCCAAGGGCAGAAGAGATGCAGCTGCGGCCATAGCATCAGCCGCACGGTTGCTAGTTCGAGGAATAGCTTCCAAGGTAACTTGATCAAATAGAGATATTAATTGTAAAACATATGCTTTATATGGGCATAATTTATCATCTCTGGTCTGATAAACTTCATTAATTTGGTTTATAACAAGTTGAGAATCACCAAAAACTAACAGATGTTTAATTTTTAGCGCCAAGGCAGCTCGTAATCCAAGGATTAGAGCTTCATACTCAGCAGTATTATTAGTGCAAGCAAATGTTAATTTAAAGGACAAAGGTATAATGTGCTTTTGTGGAGATATTAAAATAATACCTGCACCAGCCCCACTCATGCATCGGGCTCCATCAAAGTATAAGGACCATTGTTCAACATGGTCCGCCTCTAATTGAAGGCATTCATCAGGAAACTCAATGATGAGGGGATGGGTAGACTCTAAGGGTGCAACGACTAATTGATATGCTATGATTTGACCCTTAACGAGACTTCTGTCCTATAAACATGAGTTCAAACTCGCTTAGAGCAAGAACCCACTTGGTTGTGCGACCCGATAAATAAGGTCGACTCATGAGATACCGCAAGGGATCATATTTAGCAATGACATACGTTTTTTGACTAAGCATATAATGGCATAATTTTTGCATAGAAAATATGATTGCTAGACATAGTTTTTCTAATGTTGTGTAGCGGGTTTCATAACTAATTAAAGTTTGGCTAATATAATAATTAGCACGTTCTCTTTTCTCATCATCAAGTTGAGCTAACATAGCTCCTAAAGCAAAATCTGAAGCTGAAATATATAGGATAAATGGGCGATCAGGTCTAGGCGGTGAAAGCACGGGTGGGTTAAGGAGGTATTGTTTAAGAAGTTCAAAAGCTTCCTTACATTCATCATCCCAATTAAAAGGGACATCCTTCTTAAGGAGCTTAAGAAAGGGACCGGTTTTGTCCGCCGACTTATCGATGAAGCGACGGATAGCTTGAAGTTTACCTTGTAAACTTCGTAACTCAGATATATTGGTAGGTGCGGGCATATCAGTGATAGCCGCAATCTTAAGAGGGTCAATTTTGATGCCACGTAAAGAAACTATAACCCCTAATAGTTTATCGGACTTAACTCCAAATATGCATTTGGCTGGATTTAATCGAATAAGATATTCTCTTAACCGATTAAAAACTTTTCTCAAATCATCTAAATGATCATCTTCATTAATAGAGCGAGCTATAATATCATCTACATAATCATGTAGGATATCATGCATCATATCATGAAAAATATAAGTCATAGCTCGTTGATAGGTTGCACCTGCGTTCTTTAAGCCGAATGGCATCACTTTCCAACAAAAGGTACCCCAGGGGGTAATAAAGGCTGTTTTAGCCTGATCTTCAGGAGCTATCCTGATCTGATTATAGCCGAAGAATCCATCCATTAGGGACATCATCCCACTCCCAACAGTAAAATCAATGATTTGATCCATGTTTGGAAGAGGAAAATCATCTTTAGGGCATGCAGCGTTAATATCTCTAAAATCTGTGCAAACCCTAACTTTGGTAGCTTCTTTCTTGGTGACTGGAACTACATTCGAGATCCATTCAGCATAATCAATAGCTTGTATAAAAACAACATTCAGGAGTTTTTCTAACTCCCCTTTGACTAGCAAAGCCACTTTGGGATGCATTTTTCTAAGTTTTTGTTTAACAGGTTTAGCATCCGGATGGACTACTAGGTGATGCATGACTACGAAGGGTCTAAACCTGGCATATCTTCATATGTCCAAGCGAAGACATCTTCATATTCTTTAAGGAATGCAATGTATTGCTCTTGTTTTTCTTGACTTAATTCTGACCCAATATTGATTATGTGGGGATTATCCTCAGTTCCAATGTTAACTTTAATGACGTTTTCTACTTCCATGTGTAGATCTCTTTCAAAATTAGGTGGGGCGGGTGAGACGCCCAATTCTTGTAATTCTTTTAAGGTTAACTTAGATAAGTCATCTTGAGGAGTAGTGGCCTCAAGCTGAGCTATAGTTGGTATAGAACCATCAAAATAAAACCCATTGTGTAACATCTCTTCAACGGAGACATCATGGAAAATATCTCCTTCCAACTCATCATCGGATCCAACAATCATTTCGGGATAAGCTATGGATAGCATATTGCATGTAAATGGCTGATTTTTTAGAGGCAAATCATCACGCCCATCCAAATAATCTTGATAACATATGAGTTGATCATCATCTTCAAAAGGGAAGGGTTGACCCTTACTAGGAAATAGGCCCACACCACATCGGGCGGGCCATGGTTCTACCTCGAAAGGTTCTTTCATACCATTTTGGAAAGGTCCCAAGCCTTTCCCTTTATATCCCATTTTAAGCATTATAGGTTTAGCTTTAATATACTCATTAGTAAAATAACATCGAGCATATCCATCATGATGAGTTTTGATGTTCCTGGGTATTCTTCCCCAGTCATATCCCTTATAAATGAAGGCACAACTCCCGACTTGGTAAGTACTTCCCATAGGTTGTGGGAGGCCCAAAGTACGAGGAGATGGCGGCAAATTACTTAAGATAATGGAATTTTGCATAGAAGCATTTGTTTTTTCTGATATAAGAATTTTAGATAAATCGGGTAAGAGTTCATCCAGAAAGAGCATAAGATGTAGAAGGATCATTCCCTATATCTTTAGATGTGGAAGGTATGATAGATGTAGATAATGTGGAGGTGTTAATAGATGGGTCTATAGGTTTTGAAATTATAGGGATGGAACATGAAGGATTGGTTGTGGATTGAAGATCTTTTTGAGGTTCTAGAGTGGTTTGTTTAGAAGATTGTTGATCTATATATGAGGGTGAAATTAATGGAGGAGAAATAGATGAAGTTATGGGTGTGTGTTTCATGATTTTAGATGAAAAATAAGAATTAGGATGTGTGGATGACAGAGCAGGGCAAAATTGAACTCCAACAGGTTCCGCCAAAGCACACATATCAAAGGGTCTAGGATCACCATGGATAGTGACCAACTGATTTTTAAATTCGAATTTAACACATTGGTGTAAAGTTGATGGGACAACCCGCATTGCATTGATCCAAGGATGACCCAAGAGTATATTGTATGATGCGGGGCAATGTACAATAAACACGGTCGTATCTAGGGTTCTCGGACCAACTTGCAATGGGATGGTAATAACTCCACACGTTTCTTGTGTTTCGTCATTGAAAGCTTTTATGATCATGTCAGTTTTCTTCATTTCATCACTTCTAAACCCAAATCTCTGGTAGAAGTCAAAAGTGCAAATATTTAGAGATGAACCATTATCAATCAAGACCCTTTTAACGGCTACATCTCCTATTAGGGCAGTAATATATAAGGGGTTATCCTTATGTAAACTATGTTGTGGTATATCTTTATCTCGAAAGTCAATACAATCAACTTCTCTAGTGATGATAGTATTGGCCATGGCTTCGAGTTGAATGTTTTGTGGTACCATCATTTGGCTTAATGTAAGCATCAATTCATCTCTATGTGTAGGAGAAGATCTTAATAAATCCAAAAGGGAAATTCTGGCTGTAGTATTGGATAATTGCTCATTAATATTGTAAGGGGGTTTAGGTTGAACATTAGGAGCATGATTCCCTTTATTGGGATTTTTCAAAACAAATGGAGTTGATCCATCATTCTGATTTGGTTCTTGTTGAGAATTTTGAGCTTGTTGTCTGGTAACGACTCCGATGGTACCTACAATGTTATATTGAGGATGCTGAATAGGTCTTGGTCTAGCATTTATAGCTTGTTCATTAGAAAGGAACTGATTAGAAGAGGGTCGAGTAGTAACTCTTCTAGGAAATGGTTCTTCTGGAACCATAGCATCTGTGATAGGTTGAATAGGATCTGATTCATTTTTAGAACTATTCGATTGGTTTGAGGTGATGTCTATTTCACTTTCAGTATCTGATTCTACATCACTGAGATCCGATGTTTGAATATTATGTAGGGGCCTGGTCGTGACCATGGATAAAGTTGTGTCAAATTTTTGTAAATCATGATTAGGTAAATGTCCGCTAATAGTTCCTACATATCGGGTAGGAGGAGGGACATTATGATGCTCAATTTGATTGGCCACCTCTTTACCATGTCTTGGTAAAGGATGTTGAAATATATCTAATGATTGATTAGCATTTTGATTTTGATTTTGGGGAATGTTCTTTTGAGCATTATTAGGAGCATTTTGTTTAGGTTGGAAGGCTTGCACCTCCATCTCATTATTATCAATCAGATCTTGTATTTTATGTTTTAACCTTTTACAAGAGTTGGTAGAGTGTCCAGGCCCTCTATGGAAATCACGGTGTAAATCGGCTCTGTATCCGGGTATGGTTGGATCAGGTTCCCGGATAGTTGGTAATTGAATCAAACCTCTTTCGAGTAATTGGGGTAAAATAGTTGATAATGGTTGATTCAATCTAGTAAACTCTCGAGGAGGTTTATCAGGAGGTTTCAATATAAATTTTTTTGTTGTCTTCGTTGTATTGATATTAGCAACATTTCTGCTATCAGTGACTCCGTCACCTACAACTTGTTTGTTTTTATATTGATTTCTGGATGTTTTCTCATCATCTTTCTTCCTAAGCTGGCCTCTCCTAATGAGGGCATCTTCTACTCTTCGAGCTAAGTCTATAGCTCTGATCGAAGGTAGTTAAGGTAGCGATTGATAACTCATAAGATATTTGTTCTTGCAAATTATTAATAAAAATGTCCAACATTTCCCTATAAGGTAGCACAAAGTGCAGTTTTCCTGTCAACTGCCTCCATCTAGCTAAGAAATCAGCAAAACATTCATCTTTGTCTTGTTTTAAGTTGTACAAATCTTTAATGGTTACATGCCTCTCGATATAGGCACTAAATTGATGCACAAAAGATTCAGCTGTCTCTTCAAAATTTCTCAAAGAATGAGTGGGCAATTGATAGTACCACTCTAATGCCATTCCTCCTAAACTTTTTGGGAACATTTTTAGTAATAGCAAGTCATCATGTGATATATCATGACATGCTATCCTAAACATGCGAAGATGCTCTATGGGATCTTCAGTTCCTTTATATATAGGCAAAACGGGCATGGGAAAATGTTTAGGGTATGGTTGTGCTACAACCATAGGATCTAGAGGTTGACTACACATCTCTCGATAATTGTACGAGGGACGGTAGGGATCTATCTGGTCCATGCGGGAAGCTAACTGTTTCACCATGGCTTCCAGATTACTGGTTTGCCCACCATATTGGTTCGGTAGGGCATTAATATGAGATTTGTGAGCATATGATGGAGGGACATGCATATTAGATGCTATATTACTATTGTGTAAATTGTTGGTAGGAAGGGTGTTATGAAGAAGTTTTGAAGTTGTATTATGTTGTATCCCAGATTGTTGAAAATTGGTGTTTGGCTTCATTTTAGGTTTTTGTCGATTTGAAGCATATTGATTAATAGTTTGGCGAAATAAAGCAGTGAATGAAGGTCTCTTTTGTGTGGGAATGATTTTAGGCTCAATAACAGGTTCCTTAGGAGGTTGGGTAACCTGTTGTTTTTGCATATTCTGAATTATAGCGGCCATATCCATATTGGATGGTCCAACTTTATCACTTTCTTGATCAATGAAAGACAAGGGATTAGTGTGTATGTCAAACATATGTTCCATGGCTGCTTGAGTGTCACTAATTTGTCCCCTATCAATATGAACTGCCATATTAAGAGCACCAATATTATTATTGAAGAATTTCCAGAAATGATCTAAGTTATCAAAAGCAATAGTTCCATCTGAAGCCATTCTAGGGGATGAGGATCCTTCCTCTCTAACATTTTCTTGTTGTTCATTTTCTTCAACCAGGTCATCTTCTGGCTGTTCTAGAGTTTCTTCTTCTGGAATTGAATCCTCAGGAAGGGTATTTAATTTTTTATTTTTCTTGCCTAACCAATCTTCTTCTTCTTCTTCTTCAGTTTGTTTACCATTCCTAAGTTTAGTCATTGTGCTTAAACTTAGATTTCAGCAAATATATATATATATATATATATATATATATATATGTGCAACAAGCTTAAGAGGTATATATTTTAATTATATACCTACTATAATATTTAAAATAAAATGTTTTGGTTTTTTGTTATGTTTTTTGGTTTTTCTTGTTTTTTATAACAATATTATAAAGATAACAAACAACACACAAAATGCAAGAAATAATAATAATGAAAGCAATGATCTAGTTTTCTATAAACAATTTATAAATATCATTAATGGGCTCAAGTTCTTCAGGAGTCATGAAATGTTCTTCTTCAAATTGAAAATTTTCTTTCAAAAATTTGACAAAAAGTGCTATAGTGATATTATCTATTTCAGATTCTGGTTGGTAGAAATAAATCTCATGGCAATACTCTCGATATAACATAGCTCTAGGAACTCTATTCCATATTTCCCTATCCATAAGAACGACCTCTTGGTCTTCTACATGACCTAGGAATTGGTGTATAATGGCTGCGTTCTCGAGGTATTCCTCGAAGGTGAACAATTCTGAAGACACAAGAGCTCTCCTATAAGCTAACCACCTATGGCAGGCTCTCTGAAGTTCATGATAAAAAATGAGTTGATGAGGATCCAGGATTCTATCTAGGACAAGCCTCTTGATTTGTTTAAGTTCTGTTGACCTAGATGAAATGACACCTAGTCTTCTATCAAGTTCGTCCCACAAAAGTTGGTTTCTATCTGTTTCAGGCACACTAAGCACATAATTGATTTCTATGGCTGCTAATTGGTTTTCAACATTTATAATAACTGCTAGTCTTTTCTTAGGAGCTACCATCTAAACATGATATGCAACTTAGTAGTTTTCTAATGATTTTAAATGCATCTATTTTTTTTTTTTTTTTTTTTGTTTTCAAAAGGTTTTAGATGCATTCACGTCGGGTTCACCAAAATGTATCGTTCCAAATTTTTCACACCCTTACCTTCAGGCTATAGGATCCACGCCCGAAAGGGGGATGTGAAAAGGATGGGACAATACCTCGGACTGAGAGGCCTTGCGAAGGTCCCGCCTCTCGGGGGAGGTGTATTATGGTGATTTTTTGATGGATGGTGGGGTTCACCAGGAAACGTTTAGTGGCAGTTTCCACGCCTAGGTTGGGAATGTGTTTTATGTGTTCAATTTTATCTTTAAACATTCAAATCCTAGGTTTGGCCAAATGAATCTAAGTTGTTCTATATGAAATGCAGATTTAAATACAGAAAATAGATTTAACAGAAAACATAGAGAATAAATTAAGTGAAGAAATCCATACCTGGTCCTGGATGTCTGATGGAGGTTCTAATTTTTGAAGCAGTCCAGATCGTCTGGAATTTGACAGGATCGTCTCCTATCTGACAGGATCGTCTGAGATCTGACGAATTCATCAAAGACCTGCAAACAGAGAAATAGATACAAAATACCAAAATTGCAACTATTCTGATAAAGGAAAATGATATGAAATAATAATAAGGATGTTAATAAGATAATCCCGAATGGAAATGCAAGTAAATTACGACACTTTAATAGCTAATCATGATCTTATTATGCAATTAAACTACATGGGTGAACTCCAAGATGCAAGATAACAGGAAATAATAATAAAACTGACTAAATGCAGAATAAAATAACAGCAAAGTATAGGAAAAGCGCAAACTCTGGGCACTGATTGCCCCCAATGCAGACTGCAGTCGAAATCATCTCGGATTGGTACGAAATCGTCTCGAATTGGACAGGATCGTCTGCGACGATCTGAGCTTGCTCCAGCTGAAGAATGACAAGGTTCCTGCAACAAAATTTGGAAAGCACAAGTGCAGATGGTAATCCAGGGTATTCTAATGCGTGTAAAGGTCAAGTTACAGGAAAATTCAGCCAAGGGAAAGTCAAGGGGGTCCTAAGGTTTAAATAGGCTTAGGAGGGAAGTTGGGAGGTTGGAGATCATCCTAATTTGGAAGATCTCCAACGGGGGAGGTCTCTAACGGCGCAGACACGCTTCTGCCCAACTTAGAGACGCCGTTGAAACAGAGGCTAATTATGAAAAATTAGTTTTGGGACAAGATCGTCTGGACGTCCTAGTCCAGACGAAATCGTCCGATCTGAGGCGATATCGTCTGATCGGCGACGATATCGTCAAACGGTCAAAACAAACTCTAAAAATGGCACGAGAAACGAGGAAACGGGTTAAACGGCGGTTTTGGAGCGGTTTTGGGGTTGAATTTGAATTTGAATTATTACTAAGGTAATTTTAATTATTGCTAAGGTTTTACTGCGCCAATTTTAGGGTGCTACAATGGTGAATGATTAATTAATGGTTAGGATTAGAATCCTAACATTATTTCTAAATTTGATTGTAGTAGGACCTTTATTCCTGTAATTAATTTATAAATTAGTTTTTAAAATTAGTTGAGTTTGTTTTAGAATAAGGAGCCTGGTACATTATCAATACCAACTCAAATATTGTATCTAGAGTTATAGAAAATGTGCATCAAATATTCTTAAGTTTTTCATTTTAGTTTTTGTATTACAATCTTTGACTGTCATGACTGTGCATTTCTAGAAATGATAGAATTTGACTCTTTGAAGGAATAAAAGTGATTTTATTGTCTATTTGATGTCTGCAATTCTTGTGTTATGATGTTTAATAAATGTTAATGCTCTGAAGTAGACTTAGGAACTAGGAAGAAAGATATTTTATGTTGTTACAGGTTTAGCAAGGGCCAACTAAACCTGGAAAATCCATAAAACCTCTCTCTTGTTAGATTTATATTAAAGTAGGTGATTAACAAGTTAGTTTATTTTGAATGAATTATTTCCAGCTATCAAGTAGGAGTTAATTTTTTGTCATTTCAAACATTAATTAGTAATATGACTACAGTAAACCTAGAGAGTTGTTAAACTAGTTATAAGTCTGTGTAGCTTTTGAATTTTTTTCATAGCACATGTTCTATTTTTTTCAATTTGTTTCAAGTTTTTCTTGCTTTCTGAGGCAGGAACCACTTAATGAATGTAAGAAAACATATTATCTCATACAAAGCAATGCCCCTTTTAAATCAATCCTGGCAGAAAATTTAAGTGGTTAGCATAAACTCATCAAAAAGTAAGCCAAGCAAGAGATTTTAATTTGGTGCTATGTTGGAAATATATTGAATTTTTTCCATGTTATTTTGGCAGGGTTAGCTCTAAAAGGTAATGGACACTCTCCATGTATCCTCGTTGAGGTTTGGGGGTGGTAGCCCGTAAAATGCAGGGGTTTGGGGGTAGTAGCCCTAGAGAAAGTTTTAGGGTTTCTTAAGCTATTTTTAGACCCATATGGGTTGTTTAAGGTTAAATATTTGAACCTATAGTTTTTTTCCCATGGTATTATAAAATTTGTTCTTGTGTTGTTGTTATTTAATTACACTTGCATCAGGGTTTGAATAGAGATGATAGATGAACATTATTATATTGGAAACGGTTAAGTTTATACAATAAAGATATATTACTATGCTAGGTTTTTTCTTATAAGGGCTTCCCACGTGAAATATGGTGTTATGTGTGTATTTGTTATCTTCTTCTTCTTCTTTTCCTTTGATTATGTATTATGGGGACCTTTTGCTCTTCATTTGGTATTAGAGCTAGGTTTTTCGGCTTTGTTTGAGGAGTAAGGGTTTCAATCCTATGATAAATTAATTCTTGAGTGAGAGTCATATGCTAAAGAATCTAGGCGAAGGAAAATGACAAGAAGCACATGGGTAGAGATTAAAAAATTTAATAGATAAAATTTTGAGTTATGGAAACTCAAGATGAAGGATTTGTTGGTTGATAGAGATCAATGGATTGTAGTCTTGGAAATAAAACCAACATCAACGATAGATGAGGATTGGCTAAAGATCGATAGGAAGGCAAGGAGTTATATCATATTGAGCTTATCTGATTTGGTATTGTTGAATGCATTGATAGAGACCACAATAAAGTCATGGGATAAGCTAGGAACTTTGTATAAGATAAAGTCGGTAAATAAATTTATTCTCCAAAAGAAGTTGTATTCACTTTGGATGAATGATGACTTAGTGGCCAAACATCTAAATGCTTTTAACACTGTGGTAAGTCAATTAAACTCTACTGAAATAAAAATGGATGAAGAGGAAAAGTGTATTACTTTATTTTGTTAATTAATTGATTCATGGGATAACCTAGTTATGGCTATCACCAATACTACTTCTACACTGAAAGTAGAGGATATAGTAGGAATATTTTTATTTGAGAAAATGAGACGAAAATATTTTGAGGATTATCATTAGAATGATGCCTCGGTTGTGAGAGGTCGTTCTTAATAAAGAAGCAAAAAGAAATTAGGAGAAAAAAAATCAAGATCTAGGGTTAAATTTGTTGCTCCAAAAAAGAGGAAATGGTGGAAGTATGGTAAAATAGGGCATTATAAAAGAGACTGTAGATCTAAAAAAGTTGATAATAGTTGATCATCTGGTGAAGAGACTTTTGCAAAAATGAATACCACAAATGAAGATTCAGGGAACTTATTCTTAGCTGCAGCATGCTTAAGTGAATGCCATGACTCATGGTTGATTGACTCAGGTGCTTCTTTTCATGACTCCTCATAGGGAGGGGTTTTGTGAATATGAAAAGATAAATGGAAGTGAAGTCTTCTTGGAAGATAATTAGATATATAAAATAATAAGTCGAGGAAGATTCAAGTTGAGGTTAAAATATGGAACAATTAAAACCCTTCCTAGTGTGTTGAATATTCTGGATTTGGCAAGGAATTTGATATCCGTGAGTAAGATGAATGACGTGGATGTGATTATGGTATTTAATAAGGGTAGTTGCAAGATGGTTCGTAGAGTATTGGTGTTCGCAAGGGAAGTTTGTACAAGAACTTTGTTTAGACTTGAGGCTAGCACTATAAGTATTGATTGCAATAACTCTTCAGTTGTAGAGGAGAATAATATGGTAGAAGTGATTTCAAGTATTATTGTAGTGAATATAATATTGTGGCATCAACGGATGGACCATATTGGTGATAAAGGCCTTCAAAAATTTAAATAAAAGGTATGGCTAAAGGAATTTTTGATTGCCCATTAAATTTTATTTTTGTGAGCACTATGTTTTTGGAAAGCAAACTCGAGTCAACTTTCCTAATAGTGCTACAAGATCTGAAGGAATTTTACATCTAGTTCACAATGATGCATTTGGACCTGCAAAAGTACAATCATTAGTTAATTCTATCTATTTTTTTACATTTATAGATGAATTTTCAAGAAACACCTAGGTATATTTTTTATGAAACAAATCTAATGTTTTCAATAAATTTAAAGAGTTTAAGGCTCTTGTAGAAAATCAGATAGAGAAAAAGATAGTTTTTAAGAAGTGACAATAGTGGTGAGTATTGCTCTAATGAATTTGAGCAGTTTTGCAAGAATTGTGGAATAGAAAGGCAAAAAAAAACTTCGTATACTCCACAACATAATGGAGTTGTAGAATGGATGAATATAACATTGATGGATAAGGCCATAAGCATGCTAAGTGGTGTAGGGTTAGAAAGTAAATTATGGGCAGAAGTCATGTTAATTGCTTGTTATCTCATCAATAGATCTTCTACCTCAACTTTGGTGGACAAGACTCCATAAGAAGTGTGGACTGGTAAGAAACCCTCTCTCAGTTATATAAAGGTTTTTGGTTGCAATGCTTGTATGTATATCCCAAAAGAAAAAATGACTAAGCTAGACTATAAATATAAAAATTAAATATTTATGGGTTATAGTATTGGTGTTAAAGAATATAAGTTATGGAACCCAGAAACACAGAAGATTATTTATAGTCGTAATGTGATCTTTAGAGAAACAAAAGGGGTTTCGAAATAAGAAGTGCAACCAAGCAAAGAACCTAAAATAGTTCAAGTAAAATTGGAACAGGAAGAACCTGTGGTAGAACCTGGGGTGCTACAAAAGAAGATGAACTATAGAGAGAATATGAAGAGGAAAATTCAAAGGAAGAAGGTGAGGAGGAAGTTGAAGATGTAGAACCTAGAACTCCAAGTTTGAGGAGATCAAATCGAGTGAGAAGACTCCCAAAAAGGTATAGCCCTTAAAATTTTTGTTCTGCATTTAATATATCAATTATTGATGAAGAACCCAAGACTATAAAGGAGGCACTTCATACAAGTGATAATAAGTCTTGGAAAAGGGCTATGGAGGAAGAAATGGAATCCTTCGATAAAAATAAGATGTGAGACTTGGTGAAATTACCCCCTAAAAGAAAATCTATTGGTTGTAAGTGGGTACTCAAGAAGAAGTACAGTATAGAAGGAAAGTTGGAGTAGTACAAGTCTCGCTTGGTAGCAAAAGGATTTTCTCAAGTTGATGGAATTAACTTTGGTGATATTTTTTCTCCTGTGGTTAAACTAACTTAAATTATATTTTTGTTGGCTATTTATGCTACTTTTGATCTTGAAATAGAACAGATGGATGTAAAAATAACATTTCTACATGGTGAACTTGATGAAGACACACACACACACACACACACACACATACACACACACACACACACATATATATATATATATGTGTGTGTGTGTGTGTGTGTGTGTGTGTATTTATTTATTTATTTTTAATACTGCTTTCAAATATGGTTGATTTTTCTTAATGTTTCAACCTTATATTATACCTTATATCTCCCTATTAATGAAAGCAAATTGGAATAAGATATAGTATTATCTTTGTGATGCCCCAAACCTCTATGTATCCGACGTTGATTCTTATACGTAGATGATAGTGCTCTTTTGATAGTTATCTCCAATGTATGGGTGTAGACTTTTAATTTGGATGACGATTGGTTTCTTTAACGACATTGCTTAAACAATGGATGCTTCTCGTCTGACCATTTTGACTAGGAGTATTCAATGCTCTCTCTTCCTCTTGCTACTACGATGCTAATGTTGTGTAATTTTACCACGAGCTCGACTTATGATGCTACTATGAACTCGACCTTCAATGTTCGTCTTTGCTTTTACTTCATTTTGATTCTTTCTCCAAGATGAGCACTCCTAAATAGAATGGAATCTTCCTCCTTTTGGACAAGTGATGAATAGGAGTTACAAATTGAAATTCTTGTAATGCTCATGCAAATATAACATATGTAACCTCCTCAATATTCCTTGTAACTCCTCTTGATTAGGTGCATAAATTTTATTGAGCGTTAAGAGATGGGATGGCCCCTTAGAATATTTGTGCCAAGTGGCACTCAAGGTCTTTGCATGTAGAATTTTACTATAACACTCTAGAATGAATGTTATAACTCCTCTTGCCCTTTCGTATGCTTATTTCTTGGCTTGCTTCGTTTCTTGGATAATAAGAAACCTATTTTTTTTACAAGAATTTTGATGAGGACATCGGATGGCACTGGCTATGATGCTCCTTGGTTCTATGGAGCTTTGAATGACGGTTTTGGTGCTTCTTTTTGTGGACGTTCTTCTCCAATTTTGAGACCTCGAACGTAGCACCTTTTCCCCTTATTCTCTATGCTTTCAACGTGCTGATTTTTGTGCTCCTTTGTAGTGTAGATAGCTCTTTGTAATAGCTTCTTGTAATGTTGTCTGTTCCACATTGATAAAAGTAGATTTTGATGACTTTTTACATAGATGAACGCCCTATAATATGGATTTTTATGTTGTCCTTTTTATCTACATAGATGTAGATTTGCAATGGCCTTATGTGGGCTTTGATATTGCAGGTGAATACTTGTATCTGGATGCTTTGACGTGGAGCAATGGTGTATTTTGACACCTTAAATATTGAGCAATAAATTCTCCTCGACGACTTTCTTTTCTTGCTTGAAACCTACCCTTATACTTGCTTGGATTACGACCGTTTTATTAAGACCTTTTGTCCTTCTTGAATGGACAAGAATGGCGCTTGTATTAGAGAGATTTTGCACCAATATTATGGGTTGAATGCTCCTTTATGAAATGCTCATTTTCCTTTTGATGAGGTAACTCCTTGCCTTTAGTAATTCTTTTTGCTTGGATAATTTAGTAAGAGTAAAACCAAGCTAATAATATGCACCCTTTTAAGTAAAAAATTATGCACTTATTCTTTTAATGAAACCCTAAGTGCACTTTAAATCTGAGACTCTCCAAGTCTCGATTTTTAGCTCCTTTACAAATTTTAATGGTGGCTTTATTTTGGCCACAAAATGCTACATATTTTGTGCATCAAATGGTGTTTATAGACACCTTGATAATATGTTGATTTTGTGCTCTTCGATCTTTAACAATAAAAAACACACAATAATCCTTTGAGAGTAACTAGTTAATGATCAACTAGTTTAGTGCAATGCATATCTATAATTTCTACCTTAATCCACTTTAATAATCTCACCTTATTTCTTCCAATACTAAGCTCTCAAAGTAATTATAAATGCACTTAATAATTTCTACAACTTTTAAGAGTAATTTGCAATTTACCCTTAATGAATATTTTGCAATTTTTCACTACAATCAATATTGTAGGATATAGTCTTTGTGCTTTCTAGATAGCAAATAGGTAGATAATAATTTTATTTCTTTCAAAAATATCCAAATCCTATTTAATGTGCAACTAATTCTTAAAATGAAATTTTCTCTTTTTGCACTTGAAGACTATAATGCAGTCTATCTTTCTGCAACTTTTAATCTAGATATGGTGCTTAATATAATTTGATAATGAACCTTAATTTGAAGTTCAACTAATTGCACCCTAGTTGCTTACCTTTTTTATGGCTTCTAAAGTATATGTAGATCTTGATGTTTTGATTCATCAAGTTGTTGTCTTGCAATGGTTGAATTCACAACTTCTTGTTGGCTATCCCAAATAGCTTCCAGCTTCATCAAACTGTAGCCTTGAACTTTATGTCTTGAGCCTTGTATTTGGTGGCTTGTTCCTTCTAGTGATCTTTACTTTTTTGTTGTAGATTCAAAGAACTTCTTTCTATGAACTATACCTCCTTTTTGTGACAGGCAATCTCCAAATATCTTGGATTCGATAGGATTCTTTTTTCTGAATCTTCCTTCAAGCTTCTTGTCGAATTCTGACTTCAAACAGGATCTTCTTCTTCTCAAGATTCTAAATATATTGAGGTCTTCACAAGATTCTTCTTCTAGATTTGGCACTCCTTGCAAAATTCTTCTTCTAGGATTTGACACTCCTTGCCAAATTATTCTTCTAGGATTTTGCACTCCTTGTCAAATTCTTCTTCTCTTGGGCTTATTATCGGATGGCGATAATTGTCCCAAGTCCTTCACTATCAGGAGCTTTCTCCTTGGTAGTGGATTTCTCCAACGAGTTCTCCTAGGAACTCTTTTGACAATGCTTCTGCGAGCTTTGCAACAAGGCTCTCCAAGCCTTATTTTTTCTCCTTGAGACCTCTCCAAGGTCTTTTATCTTACAACTTCTCTAGTCTTCCAACAAAGACCTTTTCTTTAACATTCTACTTCTGGAAGTGTTGGTGATGAGATCTTCTTCTCGAATCTCTGATTCTGCTACTTTTGGATTTGAACATGACTCTCCTAATTATTTTATTTCTTCTAGGAATGTAAGTTATTCAATGAGATATTCTCTTAATCTCTTCAGTTCCTTCTTTAAGGAAATATTTAATCAGTAAAGGAGATCACCAATCTCCTATTTCTTGGAATCTCCTTTGGAGTCTTCTCTAGGAACTCCTTTATGGAGTTTTCTTCTGAATCAAGATTTTATCTCTTGAATCAGGAAATCTTCTTTGAAGTAATCTTCAGGAACTCTTCTTTGGAGTATTCTTCTGAGTCAAGATTTTATCTTCTAAAATAAGAAATCTTTAGGAACTCTTCTTTGGAGTATTCTTTTGAGTCAGGAATTTATCTTCTAAAATAGAAAATATTTAGGAACTCTTCTTTGGAGTATTCTTATGAATCGAGAATTTGCCTTTTGAATTAGGAAATTTTATCTGATTTTTTTTTAGAAACTTTTCTTTGGAGTTTACTTCTAAATCAAGAATTCTTCTCTGAAGTTTTCTTCATAAACTTTAGAATTAAGGCTTCTAAGGCCTTTTTTGCTTCAAGGCTTCTTTGGCCTTTTCTTCTTCTAGGCTTCTCTGTCTTATTCTTCTAATGCACTCTACAAGTATTAATCTTGAATGGATATCACCAATATCCTATATCCTTCTATGACTCAACTTCTGAAGTCTCTTCTTCCTTGAGTCTGCTATAAGGCTTTTGTGGCCTTTTCTTTACTTCTATAATTTGTAGGATTGTAGCTCTTGTAATGGGACCTTTCTCAAGGTCTTTGAAATATTCAGTCTTCTTCTTGTTGCTGCAAGTGTTGGAATAATTCTAAGAAGATATTCATCCTAACTCTCTTGTAGGAAGCTTCCCAACCTTTTTTTGAACCTCCTTTTCCTGCAACAAGCTATTAGAAACTAGAACGGAAGAACTTATAAATTTGGAGATAATCTTCACTAGTTGATTTTTCAATCTAGTGGTATGAATGTTGAGTCTTAGTCTTCACGAGTTTTTCTGCAACTTTGTGGAAAGACTCTAGCCAATTATAATCTCATAATTTCTATAACTAAGATTTATTTCAGTCCTCACTTTTGAATCTCTCCCTATTCCTCTTGACCTACTGGATTTCTCTTATGACGGATGTAGGCCCTCCTATCTCAATTCACCATGGTTCTGATACCACTCTTAGCGTTTGAGGATATATGCAATTGATGAGATCTAACATATATCCTAATAAGATGCAATAAATATGAAAGAAAGTGAGTCTGCAATGTGACTAAAATATGCTATTAATAGAAATGATGAAATTACAATGCAGTATGGAGAAAATGGTCATTCCATTACAATAAGCTAAAGAGCTACATTGTGCTCCATACAAGAGCACCACTATCTACTATATTGTACTAGATAAGAACTTGACTTGATACTGACTTGATCTATGAGGCCCTTTATATAGGAAGATAGATTCCTTGGCCAACACTCTACCTAGTTGTACAAGGAGACACCTTGCACATTGCTACTTGTGCATTTATTACATTGCTTGAAGTAACTAGCTAACTTGCCCCTAAAGTAATCTCCTACTCTAACTATGTACCTAAGGTGGTACATTTACATGACCCAATTGATGTAATATACTCTAACAATTTTATGGAAAATATTGATAGGAGAATATTAACTTATAGCAATAGGTGGCTTATTCTTGCTGGTAGACTGGTTTTGATTAAATCTGTCATTGTAGGCTTGCCTATCTACCAATATATGATTTATCATGCTCCTATCTCAATCATCCAAGAACTTGACAAAAAATTAGGAACTTTCTTTGGCAATGAGGAAGACAATCTCATAGGAAAAAAATTCATATTGTGAACTGGAGTCAAGTGACAAAAGAAAAATATCAAGGGGGGCTTCGATATCCAATATTTTTTATTATGAGCAACGCTCTTGGGGCCAAACTTGTCTAGAACTTAATAAACCCTCCAATGACGCTTTGAAAGTAGGTTCTTGTTCACAGGTATGGTGAAGGCAATCATGCATGCTACTACCCAAAGGTATCCATAAGAAACCAAGCATCTCTAAAATTTGGGCATTGATTGTTAAACCGGTCTTAGATCATTAAGGGTAACATCTCTTCGTGCCCGAGAAATGGTAATAGTATCAGGTGTTGGACTAATTCTATTCTTGGTAACAAGCCCTTCATTTCTTCCATTTCTAAGGAGTTTTTTAATTCATGAGGCAACTCAAGATAGACAAACTTTCCCATCTCATCACTTGGGAAGGCAATCAACCAAAATGAATTCAACTTCATGGGTTGGATGCAAAACAACAAAGGGAGTGGTCTTAGGTCCAAAAGCAATTCATTGGCATTCTTCCCACAAACCCAGACAATGAAGACTACTTTATTTGGGATAAAATTAACTTCTCGGACAACTATTCAATCAAGGCTGGTTCATATCTTCAGAGAAGTAAGCCTCTAGATAAAAAAATTGAAACACATTTGGGGTCAAAATATCACCCCAAAAATAAAAGTTTTTCAATGGCTACTTCAACAAAATAAAATTTTAATTGGGGAAAACCTCTCTATAAGCGGTATTTTGACCTCCCATATTTGTTCTAGATGCTTTAAAGATTGTGAAACTTAAACCCATATATATTTTAAATGTGAGGAAGTTACAACGATCTAGATCTTACTTGCTTTCAGCTTTGGATTCTGCATTAGAAGTAGATTAAATCTTGAGTCCTGTACTAAAAGCTGGAACAAAAAGGACCTCAACTCCTTTCAAGATAAGCCTCTCATAAAATTTTCATGGTCTTCAATTCCTTATTATTGTATGTGGTATATATAAATGGATAGGAACTGTAGAATATTTGAAAGAAAATCAACTCACAGGACAATTTTAATACACAAGATAAAGCATGCTATCATAGAAAATATCATAGCCCGCTTTAAAGCTAAGTGATATCAAAGTGCTCTTTCTAGAATTCAGTTTTCTAATTAGCACCTTTATTGCCAACAACCTCACTTCTCAACCATGTTTTAGTTTTCTAGCTCTATTCTTTAATGGGGCTTCAAAGTCTAAAATATATAATTATTTGAGAACCTTTACAATTATACATATATAACTTAAAATATATAAGAGATTAAAAATTTCGTCTGCAAGGTACTTAAATATTTAATTCCATATGTCAACTGTTAACTACATGATAGGTACTTAAATTTTTATTTTTTTTAATTTCCTTTTGCCCGTGCAAGGCGCCAAAGGAGAAGGAATAAAAGTAGAAATAATTACAAACCTGAAAGAGAGAAGGTAACGTTATCCATCCACTGCAGCGACCGCGATATCGAACAATGGCAAGTGTATCGCCTACTCTGCTTTCTCGCCCTTTAGCAATCAAATCCTCTAAAGCGTCCTCTTTGCCTTTGTCCCTTATTTCCATTAGAGCCGAAGAGGCTCCCATTAAACTGCAAACAACAAGAAGAAATTTGGTGAGGAAAACACTGATAACACTGCTTGGCGGAATCGCTCTTTCTTCCGTAGACTCTGAAACAGCACAAGCTTTTCAACTTGGCGTCTGTAAGTCGAATATCCAAATTTTCCTACTTGCTTTGTATTTAAGTATAATTTTTTCTTTCCTAAATCATATATTGAACTTCAATTGCTTCAGTTTACTGTGATGTGGTCCGGCTGTTGCTGATAATTGATCACATCCGTTGATTGATGCTCCAGTTTTTCGTTGTAATTCTGCGTAATTATCATTGTTTACCCTAACAAATGAGATAACCTCTGTACTCGATTTTAGAAGAAAGGAGATGAATTGAATTCAATAGCAGGATCGAATTAAATTTATCAATATTTAGGTGCGTGCTGGGGAGGGTTTTGAATGCTGCCTTGCTGATTGCACTGTACACAAATTATAAGCTTAATTACGTCGAGAGTTGCAATCATAAACTTAATTAGTGCATGGGACCTTAAATTAGCGCAGTTAAAAAAAATTGGACAATTTACTGAAAGTGAAGTAGATTTAACATTCACAGGGTCTTATGTCATTTTTGATAATTTTCATGAGGATGCTGTATATTCAGTACCCAACCAGGCTTTGGTTACTAGATGTTGGTTATCTAATGTATATTTATATAGCTAGATTCCTCTTTCAGGTTCGAACATTGGAATTTTCATTTGGAGTTCCAAAATCTTTATTGTTAGGTCCAATAGAAGGCTTTTAACGTCCTCAAGGATAAATAAGGTATGAAACAGTACGTTTTGTCATAAAAAACAGTGTATTATCTCACTTGTCTCTTTAAAAAGAAACTGCATTATAAGAAAATATTATGTCTGAACTATCACTTCTTCATCCTCTCTTTTTGAAGCATATTATGAAGCAGAATCGTTCTTAATCCTTAACTTTGATAGGCAGTCAAGTTTGTTTGGCACGTATGAGGCTAGTCATCTTCATTCATTATTATATGAAAAGGGAAGCCTGGCTGACCATTCTATGCTTAAAGAATTCTATTTTGTCCTTGATTTCAAGCCAGTTAATCCTTTCTCTGAGTATAACACTTTGGAAAAGACCTATTTTTTTTCTTGTGATTGTCCGAACAATCTTGGATGCAATATGATGATCATCATATTAAGTGAAAAAGTATATAAGCCCTGATAAACTCAAAAAAACAATGTGCATATGGGAATTTCTTCCGGGAGATAGTCCAACAGAGAAGATTCCTTTCACACCTATTGTAACTGTCTATAACTGGTCAGGCAAATTATTAGAGAACATAATTGTCTGAAACGTGTATCATTACCAACAAGCACACAGAAGGTGGACATATAAAGTTTTCATGAATTAGTTTATTGCCATAGCTGGAAACATGAATGGTGCAAGTTCTATTGTACACATATGGATTTAGTTGCTAATTTGAAACTATAGTGTAGCTACTGTAAGTGAGATTCCTTTTAAAATGGGTTTTAGAGATATTCTTGAGCCGCAAGAATGGATGATTAATTGAATGTAAGACTAACGTGAAGAGGTTATTAATGGAAAAATAAAGGTCCTTGCATCAAGGAGAAAGACAGGGACTTGAGTTTTGCTCTTAAACTTGCAAGCATTGTGAGATTGAGGAATCTTGTATGCCCTAACACTGAAGAGAACTGTGAGGCAGAATCCTGTGTTCTGGAAGAGCAAGAGGCACTCGAAGATCTAAGAAGAATGACAGGTATACATGGTATATATTTTATACAAGTACAACACAATTTGGTTATGGAGATGGCCTTCTACAATGGTCTTTGTTGACAGTTGGCCTTCTTGGCATTTGTACAGAATCACAGATGCAAGGCACATTGTTTCAGTTTCTTGAGGTGCAATGCATAGAGTGGGTTGGCACTTTGCACAATTTCCTACCAGCATGTACAGGGTTGGAGTTGCTTTAGCTGATCATGCAAGGCTGGGGTGTGCTAAAGATGTCTACTCACAGTCTTCTTGGCTTGTTCTTGAATCATGAGAAGTCATTCCATTTCCATTTAATGTAATAAGGTGGGTGATGAAGCTGAATTTGGTTGGAGTTCCAAAAGTACTGATTCCTTGTGGCAACAAATGTTAAGGGGCAGTTGTCTCTAGGATGTGGTTTGCTGATGGTCTCGACTTATTCTAGACCTATTGTGTTGCAATTACTGACGAGTGTGGTATTCATGTAGGTTCTTAGTTTATGGCCTCACAGTTCAGTGTTGCATGCAGGTACCTGGTGTCCATAATAGTGGTATCAAAGCAGGTTAATTTTTTTTTCACCTACGCATTGCATGGCCAACAACAATAAACCTATTTGGGAAGACAACTTTGCACAAATATTCCAAAAATTACATAAACAATCACATGTAAAGCCAATTGGATATCATGAATTGGCAAGATAATTTATATTTGTATATAATGAGCACTCCCTATACTCCTTTGACAATTATTGCTGAAGAAGGCAGTCTACTGGAATTTGACCCAAAAGGTAACTTGATATATCAAGCATAATTTCACTATTGAATCATTTATTTCAGTTTTGTGAATTCTTGAAGAAGATGAAGTTCTTGCTATAAGGATCATTATAAGACATTCAAACTACAATTGAAATATATAAGGACCCTGTGATTACTTTATATGGAGGAATGTTAAGGAAATAATCTGCTTAATTTGTTTTATGCTTAATAAGTTCGGAAGTCATCAAGGCCGAGTTGCTTGTATCATGAACAGATGAATTGTTGTTTTTGTTGTATTTCTTGAGCTTGGAGTGGATGGGAAGAGCACTTGTAATAATTTTGTATTTTGCAATCTTGGAGCTTTTTGATCCATGAAAAAAAATTCCGGTGTCTTTGATAAAGCAGTAACTTCCAGTTGTCTATAGAAGATTTTGCAGCCTTTTTTTGTTATACTCCTCTTCTGTGGTTCCTGTAGTGACTTCTCACTACTCTCAAATCTTGCCTTGAGAAAACCTTGAGAGTTGGCCTAAGCAGAGGAGAAGCAGGGAATGAATCAACAAACAAGTGCGGGCAAAAGGTTTCAATCAAAAGTTCCAAAAGGTGGAAGGCGGAGAAAAGTTCCGAGGAACAAATCTTCTTAGATAATGAAAATTTCCAATCAGAGACTAGCACCAACTTTCAGAAGGATCCGACAAGAAGGGGAAAATAAAAGTTCCGACAACTTGAAATATTTGAAGCCCCGAAAGTCAGAAGTTGGCAAAAGTTCTGAAAAGCACAAAAGGAACAAATGTCTAAAGATCGGAAGTTTTGAAAGTCCCGAAGCAAAAGAAAGAAGAAAAGTTCCTACAATCGTGAAATGTCTAAAAGTTCCGAGCACGTCTCCCAAAGGAGGTATTTGAACTTATAAAAGCAACAAGGGCGGAAAAGTCCCAATCTCACCTACCTGCGCGACATAAGTAGCTGGCATATTAAAGGCTACTGCATGGGAGTTGTAGCAAGGACACCTTCAGATCTGGAACATCAATTGCAAAAGATTGCCTGCATCTAGACTTTGGGAATCCCAAAAAAGGATAGATGGCAATAACAGCAGTAGTGGCACATCCAAAGGCCCAGAACCATTCAACTTTAATAGCACAGATCCATAGATCCTGAAGGAACTAGTGACTTGAATAAAGACATGACCCGACACACAGAAGAGCAGTCATCCTTGAAATCTCTGCATAATTTTGGAGGAAAAATCTCCCCCTTTGTAATCTATAAATAGTAGATAGTTTAGCATTGTAAAGGATCGTCAAGTTATATCTCTGCAAGTTATATAGCTTTCCCTTCATTTTCTTCTATATAGCAGTACTCGGATTCCTAGGTGGTCTTGTAGGCAGTCCAAACCCCCACTTTTAGCATAATCTTGTAATATTTTCATATTCATATATATATATATATATACTGGAGGCCTGTGACTATTTGGTTCCAATTGTTTGGTTCTCCTTGTCCCGTTTCCTTTATGTATGTATGTTTATGTTTTAGTTTGTGCTTGTATATGTTCAGAGGAGGAAGTGTTTAACTTTCTAGCTGTCGGCGCATTACATCCAGGGCTGTTGTGCAAGAGAATCTTATTCTGATATTGGCACATCGCCTCTGTTAGCTTAGGTTTTTTCCTTTCCGCTATCTTTGTTTTCTGTATTTCTTTAACTGTTTCCCCCTTGAAGCTGGTAGATTAGGCTAGAGTAGGAGAAGTGCGCCGAAGATCATATTGTATAAGGATCCAATGCTAGAATGCGGAGCAATTGGGGCATTGTATTGATGAAATATATAGAACATTACAATGCCTAGAATAGCCCGGAGGTTACGGAACCACCCGAGGCATAGTTACAACAGTATGCCAAAGAATGGAATAACAATAGTATGCTAGATACGCTAACATCCCCCCTTATTACATTATTTGGGTAATAAGATAACTACTAGCTCTACTAACATCCCCCCTGATTACATCATTTAGCAATACAAAGAGAGCTGCAAAACAATTCAAATTTGACACGAGCAAGTGCCTTAGTGAAAATGTCTGCAACTTGAGCATCGGTGGGAATGTATTGAAGCTGAATTCGGTGCTTTGGAACTTCATCTTGAATGAAGTGACATTGTGTGTCAATGTGCTTGGTTTTCTCATGATGCACTGGATTCTTAACAAGTTTCAAAACACCCTGGTTGTCGCAGAACAAGTGTATTGGAGATTTTGATGGATGACCCATACTTGTCAGAATGTGACGCAACCATATCACTTCGCACATAGCTTCACGTGCGGTGCGATATTCTGCCTCTGTTGATGAAAGAGCAACCACCTGTTGCTTCTTGCTGTGCCAAGAGACAGGACCGGATCCAAGATGAAAAATATATCTTGAAGTTGACTTGCGATCATCATACGACTCGGCATAGTCGGAGTCCGTGTATCCTTGCAAGAAGAATTTGTTATTCTTCTTGTATTCTAGGCCATATTCCATAGTACCACGGACATAATGAAGAACACGTTTTGCTGCTTTCCAATGCGTGGTCTTAGGCTCTTGCATGAACCTCGAAAGATAGTTGACAACAAATACGATATCTGGCCTAGTATTGGTCAGATATATGAGACTCCCAATCAACCGTCGATAGAGAGTACCATCTACCTGAGGTGAATCATCATATCGCGATAACTGAATTCCTGTCTCCATCGGAGTTGCCATTGGCTTGCAATCAATCATGCAATATTTTTCCAACAGTGTCTTGGCATATTTTTTCTGAGACACTTTGATGTAGTGCTCCTTCTGGCTTACTTCCAGACCAAGACAATATGTAGAAGTCCGAGATCTGACATCTCAAAATATTGACACAAGTCTCTTTTGACAAGTAGAGATCATAGTTTCCGAACTCCCTGTAATGAGCAGATCATCAACATAGAGTACAAGCAACACTATTTCAAAACCTTGTTTCTTAAAATATAGGTTTGCATCCGACATACATCTCTTAAACCCATGCTACAGGATGTGATTATCCATTTTTATATACCAAGCTCGAGGAGCTTGTTTCAAGCCATATAAGGATTTGACCAATTTGCACACTTTCTCGCTTTTGAACTTCTCGTACAAATCCTTCAGGCTGAGTCATGTATACTTCTTCTTGGAGATCACCATTTAGAAAAGCACTCTTGACATCCATTTGGTGAACTTTCCACCCATACTGTGCTGCCATAGCACAAATGACTTGAATTGTGGTCATCCGAGCAGTAGGTGCAAAAGTTTCCTCATAGTCAATGCCTTCCTTTTGAGCATAGCCCTTTGCAACAAGACGGGCCTTATGCTTATCAATTGTCCCATATGCCTTGTACTTGACTTTATATACCCATTTGCAGCCAATGGGCTTCTTTCCTTGTGGCAGATCGACAAGCTCCCAAGTTTTGTTCTTTTTCAAAGACTTGTACTCATCATCCATAGCATCCTTCCATTGTGGCTTGCTAAGAGCATCTAGTACAGAAACAGGTTCATGTTCATTCATTGAAGACATAAACACCCTGTCATCATCTATATCCATATCCTCTGTTTCTTTATGTGGAGTTACAGAAAGTTCCTCAAAATATTGACAAAGATCATCAACCTCACTAGTCTCTGCTGCTGCTCTTTCCCTTTGAGCCATATTGCGAGTACGAGGTCTATCCAAAGTCAAATCTGGTGGAGTGGATAAGTTTGCGTCCCTGATTGTACTTGTATACCATTTTGGATTCTTATTTTGTGGTGATAAAGAAGAGGTGGAAGGACCTCCTGTTTGTGTTGACGAAGGAAACTTCTCTTCCTTAGATTCCACAAGATCTAGGTATACATTAGATGTGCTTTGTGATGTGAAAGCTTCATCAAAAACAACATCTCTACTGACATGAATTTTCTTGGTCAAAGGATCTATCAAACGATAACCTTTAGAGTGCTCATCATAGCCAAGAAAAATGCATCTCAATGTTTTCTCATCTAGCTTCTTCCTTTTCTCTTTCGGTATGTGCATGAAAGCTTGACACCCGAAAATACGAAGATGAGATATGGAGGGTTTACGACCACTCCATGCTTCCTGTGGAGTTATTCCTTTTAGGGCCTTTGTGGGAGCCCTATTCAACAGATATACTGAAGTGGTGACAGCTTCTGCCCAATATTGTTGCCCAAGAGTAGCTCCTGTGAGCATACAACGAACCATTTCCATAATAGAACGGTTCCTCCTCTCAGCAACTCCATTTTGCTGAGGAGTGTAAGCAGTAGTTAACTGTCTCGAGATTCCATGCTCAATTAAGAATGCTGAAAATTCTTTAGAGGTAAACTCCCCCCCTCGATCTGAGCGGAGGGTTTTTATAGAAGTCCCCGACTCCTTCTCAATAGATTTCTTGAATTGCTTGGAAGAAATCAAAAGCCTTAGATTTCAGTCGAAGAAAGAAAACCCACATCTTTCTTGAGTAGTCATCTACAAATAACTGAAAATACCTCTTCCCCCCACAACTGTTGGGTGTGAAAGGACCGCACGGATCGGTGTGAATCAACTCCAGAGGTTTCTCGCGCTCTTGTTGAGCTCTTCTAAAAAGGTACTCGATGTCGCTTTCCCGCCAAGCGATCGGAGCACACCGGCAATGTGGAAGAAAGGGAAGGAAGACCCTTTACCATCTCATACTTACTAAGCTCAAGTAAGTAGCCAGAACTAAGATGCCCTTATCTCTTGTGCCATAGGGAAGTTGCCTCCTTGGCAGAGACTGTCATGGCAACATGGGGAGTAGAGATAGCATCTAGGGCAAATAAGCCATGCTTATAGGAAGCTGTTGCAATCTTCTTACCCTTACTGGTGATTGTACAACACTTCTTGCCATCCTCAACACGAAAGTTGACAACCATATTTTTATCCAGGATTTGTGTGACCGACAACAAATTGTTAGCCAATCCTGGAACATAGAGGACTTTGTCAATTTGACACTTGCCATCGGGAAGAGTGACTCGAAACTCGTACCCTCTCCCCGAACCTTGTAGGTTTTGTCATCAGCAATAGTGACAGGTCTGCCCTCTTTGGCCACAAATGATTCAAACCATGATCCGTCGCCAGTCATATGCTTACTAGTGCCGGAATCGACATACCATACAGGATCCTTCTCCTTGGAGGTTGTGGTAGTCATGAGCACCTTGTGTGCCCATTCGGAATCTGAGTCGATTCTTCAACAACAACATTCACCTTGGGTTGCTTGTTCTTGTTTTGTGGTTTGTTCCGGCCTTTTTTCTTATTCTTATGCCAACACCTGTTGGTGTCATGGTTGTCTTTATCACAAATTTTGCAATACCTCTTCTTCTGTTGAGGTTGTTTCCCTTTTCCTTTTGAATCCTGTTGAGAATTACCTCCTTTCTAAAAATTACCTTTCTTCTTAGAACCCTGTCGGTTGGAGTATAGGGCTGTATTAGAAGAATCATCCCTGTGAAGTTGGCGTGCCTCCTGTTGTTGAAGCAAATTGACCAACTCAATAAAGGTAATTTGTCGTTGTGACACCTGAATGGAGGTGATCAACGTATCAAAGGAATCAGGCAAAGCTCTCATGACTATTGAAGTGAGAAGCTTGTCGTCCACTGTATCTCCCAAAGAATTCAATTTGCCTTTCAATTTAGAAACTCTGCAAAGAAAGAGTTCAACTGTCTCACCCTGTCTCAAACTCAGATTGTGAAGTTGTTTTTGAAGATGAAGAATGGTGGAATCATTCTTTCCCTCATAAATGGTTTGAAGGGCATCCCATGCCTCTTTACCACTTGCTTTGTCAGCTATATGAGGTTGAACTTCATCTGAAACAGCAAACAAAATGAGCACTTTTGCTCGACTGTATTTCTTATCAAATGCGATCTGATCAGCAGTGAGAGCTGTGGATCCAACTGCTGGTGAAGGTCTCGTTGTTGCTCTAGAAACAACATCCCATAAATCTTCCATGATGAGGATTGCCTTCATTTTGTTTTTCCATGGTGTATAATTAGGACCTTTCAATAACTGATGAGCATTAGTCATTAACTTTGCAACAGAAGCCATAGTGAAGGTTCCTTATATCACCAATTGGTCACCCTTTCTATATACCTTAATGCCAGGCCGTTATACCATACAAAATACCCGCCCTTACATGAGGGAGACTATAGGTATTTTGAAAAATCAGAAAAAATTACCCGCCCTTACGTGAGGGAGACTATAGGTAATTTTTAAAGATTATATGATACGTGGTACTTGTTGGTTACGAATCTGCCATGAGGAAAGGATTTGTTGTTATTGCGCCCAGATTCGCCCACCAGATTGAAAGGCCGGAAGGAAGGAATGCCTTCCATGCCAATCTCCGGAGAAGGCCGGCTTCTTGTGGGGTTTTAGTGTTTTAGGATAAGAGTGCAAGGAAAGAGATAAAAGTGCGGAAAGAGAATCCAAATGTGATTGGAGTTGGGTGGGGGGAATAAGCAGCACGGCAACGATCAATCACCGCTACTAACAGCATTCCTTTACAAAACATACATCGAAACTACAGCTATCATTAATCCTATGTATCCTCTATCTATGCATTCCAGGAATGGGTAATTTTTAAAGATTATATGATACGTGGTACTTGTTGGTTACGAATCTGCCATGAGGAAAGGATTTGTTGTTATTGCGCCCAGATTCGCCCACCAGATTGAAAGGCCGGAAGGAAGGAATGCCTTCCGTGCCAATCTCCGGAGAAGGCCGGCTTCCCGTGGGGTTTTAGTGTTTTAGGATAAGAGTGCAGGGAAAGAGATAAAAGTGCGGAAAGAGAATCCAAATGTGATTGGAGTTGGGTGGGGGGAATAAGCAAAGACGACAACGATCAATCACCACTACTAACAACATTCCTTTACAAAGCACACATTGAAACTACAGCTATCATTAATCCTATGTATCCTCTATCTATGCATTCCAGGAATACTTGATCATCAAATACCGGAGTCCAGAGTTCAAGACAACAATGAAGCAATGATACAAGAAACATGAGGCAGAAATGACAAGGAGAGGCAGCATACAAGATAAAAGACAAGAAGACAGAGCCAAGTATATGCTTGTATTAGAGGCAAACGCACAACTACAATGGTTCCCTAGCAATATATTCCCCTTCCCCCTTTTACAATGAATTGCATGGCTATTTATAGCCTCAAGTTCCCCCCGATTACATTCTCGGGCACAAAGTCCCAGATTAAACATTAGCTGACACAAGCGGCTGAAGAGCCGCTGATGCTGACTTCTGTCGGGCAGGACTGTACTTGCGGCATGGTCTCCCTGAAAGATGTACAGCTACGTGGCGGTGTGTCGGGTCAAACCTTTGGTCAGCAGGAGTGCGGGTAGTTGTGGCGGATGGAACTTCTTATCAGCTTTAAATGATGGCAGCTGGCTTGGGTAGTGCAGTCCATGCTTGTCCTTTTCCCGGTCATGTCTTGGCTCGAATCCCGAGGTTGGACACTTGTCGGATGCTGATGAGTGACACGTGTCTGCCTTGAAAGGCAGTTTATCCAACTTCGCCCAGGATCAGAGCGCTGTCGGGTTGCGCAGGTGGAAAACAACGCAGTTGGGGAGGCCTCCGTGCCTTAGTCAATTTCTGGGACTTGCTTGCCCAACCGCGCACCGGTCAGAGGGCGCAGCCCGACTTCGCCGCGAAGTCGGGTTGCGCACCGGCACTTTGCTGTCTTCTCTGCCGTTCGGACTGCGCACCAAGAAGGGGGGCACCCCGACTTCGCTGCGAAGTCGGGTTGCGCCCCAACACTTAGCTGATTTTCTGCCGCACTGCTCTCCTAGTGCGCCTAGGAAGAAGGGCGCACCCCGACTTCGCTGCGAAGTCGGGTTGCGCCCTGACACTTAGTCAAATTTTGCTCATTTTTGTCTGCCTGCGCACTTCGCATTCCCTATCGCGCTCCAACTGGAGGGCGCACTCCGACTTCGCTGCGAAGTCGGGTTGCGCCCTGACACTTAGAAATTTTCAGGGAACTCCTGCTGGAAACTTTACTGGGGGAAGTTCAAGGGGAAGAGGGAGGAATGAGACTGCAAGGAAGAGGGAGAAAGAGAGAAATGAAGAAAGGGAAAGAGAGGAAGGAAGGAAAAGAGCAAGTCACTTACAAAAACTGAAAACATGGCACCCCGTGCCAAATGTGGCAACATTCCTGGCGGCTCGCGGGGTGTCGAGCTCGCCTCGACGCAAAGAACCATGCCTTCATCCATTGGGTGCAGAGGAACTTCCTTCCCCTGCTTTCTGCTGCTCTGACCGCTTCATTCCGGGCAACTGTTCTTCTTCAGGATCACTTCCGGCAGTTGCCTCCTCAGTCTCTCCTTCTGAACCCGAATGTTCTCCACCGTCGCCCTCCCACTCGCCGATGCGTTGGTATGCAGCCTTGGCTTGGTCCCGCATCGTCGCTTGGAAGGGCCCGAGGTCGCCGACCTCTCTTAGTGCTGCGTGGAATGCAACGAATCGCGTGAGGTCGATGGTGTTATATCTTCTCCCCAACTCCTTTAGGGAGGAGTTGATTTTACAATATTTCGACACCATCTGGGTGACCTGAGCTTCTTGAATTGGCTCTGCCCAGCTATCAATTTCTGCTATATCTGTCTCGAAGGACAGCCAATTCTGCTTAACCTCGCTCAAGGGTCGAAACTCGCCATCTTTGACGTAGCTTGGGCACCCGTGTTCGGACGAGTGTGAAAGGGGGCCAGGAGAATGTTCCTTTCATGTTCTAGGGCGTCCAACGCCTTCCTGGCAGTTCTAATCTTCTCTGTCTTATCAAAATAAATATGCAAGGTTACCCTTGCATCTGCCCACTCTGAGGCAAGTTGGGACATAGGGGCAAATTGGAGGCCTTTGCGCTCAAACTGCTCAAGTTTCATAGCCAGGTCTAGCCATTGCCTCGCCTGGTGTTCGGCCTCCTCTACCACAGGCTTTCCCTGGGCAGATACTTCTTCAATCCTGGACACGAAGTCCAGAACTGACAAGGACTTGACAAGGTTGGGCTTGCAACCTTGTAGCAGACTAGCCCGCATCTCCTTGGATTTGCTCTTTGAAAAGACCGCCGCTTGTGATGTTTTCTCTATGAGTTGCGATCGCGCCTGTTTCAGCGAATCTTGAAGCTGCGAAACCTGCTCCAGCGCCGCTCTTTTCTCTTCCGACAGCTGCTCGGTTGTCCGTCTCTCGTGCCGTGGCCTCCCCGCCGAGAGGCGGCCAGCTGAGCCTTAAGCTCATCTATCTCCTGTTGTGCTGACCCTAGCTGCGCGGTGGCCCTAGCTAGGTCCTCCTCAAGCTGCCTTGTGTTATTCTGCATCTGGAACAGCGCTTCCTGGGTCTCAAGATGCTTGACGAGGAGATTGTCCGTCCTACGACGAATACCACGAATTTCGTATTCCTCGTTGATGTCGTCAAAGCTTTTCTCCTTCCTTTGAAGTTCGTAGTCTGCCTCGGTCATCTCCCAGAGAGGCTTCTTTACTTTCGGGATCAATTTCTCGGTTGTCAGCACTCTCCTGTCTAGGTCGAACTTTGTGCGTTTTACCGGGGCAGCTATCTCTTCGGCTCTCCTTCGTTTCACGCCCTGGAGAAAGGAGGCGGAACATCCTGAGGCGCTTACTGCCAAAGGCAGGTCATCGGCGCTCCGTAGTTCGCCCATGAAGTCCAGATCCTCCAGCATTGGATCTTGCAGCGGCATTTTTCCCCGCAAACAGTGACGCGGGAGGTATTCCAGAAGGAGTGGCCGCTTTTGAGGGCGACCGGGTCCTAGGGGAAACGGGCGGCTGAGTGGGTGGTGCTGGTAGGGTTTTGGACGGCCGGGGTGAGGAGCGCGGCGGCGAAGGAGCAACTTCAGCACCGGCTGCGGGGGAGGGTTCTAGGGTTTGACTCGGTGATTGGAAGGCGTTAGGATCCTGAGCAAACTGGTCAAAGGAATGTGGGCCGCTAGAGGGTTGGGTAGCTTGGGAGGAGGAAGACGCGGCTACGGCTTGCCCTGATGAAATGGGAGAGGGAGCTTTGGCAGGGCCGACTGGGACTTGGGGAAAAGGTGCAGTGGACGTACTCGCGGGCTCCGCCTAAGCCGCTGTTGGAGGGACGCTTGCAGCCCGAGTGTCTGCCTCCGGTTCAGGGCTGTCCAAAGAGACAACTTCCGGTGCCGCTGCCCCCGTCCGTGCCGCGGTCGATCTGCTGTACCGGCTCCTTAGGCCGCTTTGGCCCTTTCAACCCTCTTCCTCTTTTTCTCTTCTGGCGCTGTGGCTGGTCCGGAGGAAGGAGATAAGGTCGGGGCGGCAGACGCTGACGTTCCCACGGTAAACTTGTACCTGGGTCTGGCTGGAAGAATGCCCGCCGTAGCCGGTCTGCTAGCTGGCAGCGCAGGCACTTTTTCTGCTTGAGGGGCCACCTCAGGGGTTGACTTCTCTGAATCTTGCGCCTTTTCGGGCACTGCCTCGGAAGCTACAGGCTGCATCGGGCCCACTTGACTGCTCGCCGGAGTCGCGCTGGAAGTCGCCGGAGTTGACGATTGCTGGGACGAGGGCCTCCTTATATACCTTTTCTTAGCGCCTCGGGGAACGCAATTTCGAAATTCGAAGGGTTGCCACGTGGCAGCATGCTGGTCATATAGGGCCGAAAATTCATCATCGACAGCCAGATTCCTCCGGTTGGATTTATCGTGTTGTGTGCGACACCTCATCTTCCAACATTCAATGATTTTGTCTTTATGCCAGTTGAGGGGCGCCACCTTGGCGAGGAATTTTTTGAAGCCCGCAGATTCCAACCGGTGATCCGGGTTTCGCTCAGGATCGTACGTCACCTCTTCGCAGTAAAACTCATGCCATGGAGGCCATGATTTCATCTGCTCGATGTGCCATTCCAGGTCTGCACCCGTCCTGTTCCTTCTTTCCCGCATGATCTCGGCTCGGGGACAGATGTGCGTGAATTTTCCTCTGACCCCAATCGGGTCGTACTTCCAGCGCTGAGGCAGCATTATTAGACCCATATCAATGAGTTCCCGCTCGAGGTAGACGTGCTGCCCGATTTCGTACACTTGGGTATTCGCCTGTGTCATGGGATACCGAAATATATGGCCTTTCTTCTTGCCCTGGCCGAATTCTTCTTCAACGTAGTCCATCTGCCGCGCAATTTCCATCCCGAACTGGTGGTCAGTGCGAAGTAGGGCAGCAGGAACGGCTGCCCCTTGAACCCGTAGATTCTAACTATTATGCCCCGAGTCAGCCGGAAGGTGTCCCCGTACTCATTCTTCCACAGGTATTTTGTCATGACTTCCGGTGGGCGAGATGCCTTACGGTTGAACAACCCCATGACCTGGCACAAAAATTTGAGATTAAATTCGTAGAATGAGCCTTTTCTGTACAGAATCTCGGTCCATTCGTACACGGGCAGCGGCTCTCCTTTTTCGTTTATTTTCTTCAAGTCAGGAACGTTCATCCGGTAATGCATGTGATATAGGCACAACCATGCGAGGAAGGAACAAAACCGGAAATCTTTTGTCTGCTTCTGTTGCAGCCTAACCAGACTTGAATGTATTGCATATGCCAGCCAATCCGCCCAGTCGAAGAAAATAGGGCGCTTTCCACTCTTCTGCGCTGTAGAGTCATAAAATTCTCCGTGCAGGAGACATTCTGCCAGCGCCAGCTGGTACGGCCGTACTACTTTGTCAGAGTCGCAGCCGAGGACCCACGCCAGGATGATGTAGATGTATTTATTCTCAAATCTGTCCAGGGGTATGGGGCCAGTCGGCCACTGTCCGGCTGCCAGTGGAGTCTTCAACTCCGAATCAAGAAATTCTCTCATCCGCTTTGTCTGCGTAAATCTGCCGGTCTGCTCATCCAGATTCACCCTTCTGACAATTGCGCCGGGCTCGTACTGCAGCCCCGGGGCGAACGTTGGTTGGACGCTCTCCCGGAAGAGTGTGAACAACACTTTTCCCTTGTTGTCGCAGACTTGCCGGGCAGCTGGTTTGTAATATTCTGCAATTGCTTCAACCAGCTCCGGGCACCAGTGAGTAGGAGGGCACAAGAACCAGTATAGGTTCGATTTATACGCAGCGCCGACATGATGTGAGGGTGAAACCTTGTCTACCCACTTTGCAATGTTCAGCCGCAGTTTGGTGAGGCTGATGGAGAAAGAGCCGTCCTTGTACCCGGACAGGTGATTAACTGGTGGCGGCGGAGTTTGCCCAACTACGCGCCTCTTCGTCCGGGATTTTCTTTTCTGGTCCTTCTGCGGCGCTTCGCTCTCATGAGTGCTTGACTCTGGTGATTCCTCAGCTTCGCGCCGTTCTTCACCGGATTGCGCTCGTACGGGCGCTTTCCCCTTGTCCATCCTTTTCGAAACAGCAGAGGCAGGAATTACGGCTTCTGAGTTTGTCAGCTTTATTCCTTGCAGTCAAGGAATCAGCTTGAACGATTTGAATTTTCTGGTTGCGCCAGGGCCCTTTTTGTAGACAACGACTGCAACATTAATGGCGCGAGGGAGGGAGTTAGGGCGGTTAACTTGGAGTTGGTGGAGGCGTTATGATTTTTTGGCGGCTGTGCATGGGTTTATTTTTGAAAAGCGCACCCCAGTAGCCGTTGGTCCAAAACGCACCTTGCTTTTTTAATGCATCATTCTTGAAAGATGTGCAATCATTAAACCTCCTTGGGCGTCGTGCCATTGCCGACGTCATCGCCGCCACCTGGGCACACTTTACAAGGGAGAATTTCTGGCCCATTGACCCAACTTCGCACCGTGCCGTACTTCGCCCTGGGCCCACACTTAGAATTTTTCATGTTTTCCGTGGTGGGTTATTCGGACTTCGCCCGAAATTAGGCGTGTACGGATTCGCCGAAAATAGGGCGCAATCGACTTCGCCAAATTTGCTTGCAGATACCGACACTTAGCCGTTTTGTCGCTGTCTGCTTCCCAACTCGCCTTGGAGGGGCGCAGCCCGACTTCGCCGCGAAGTCGGGTTGCGCACCCATACTTAGTCATTTTAGCTCCTCTTTTCAGCTGCCTTGCTCCGAACTTCGCACCGTTCAAGGAGCGCTACCCGACTTCGCTGCGAAGTCGGGGTTTGCCCTAGGTCTTACTTGGGCCCTTTGAAAAATTAAAAACTGAAAAACTGAATGCTGAAATATATACATTCTGAAAACTAAAAATGCAGAAGGGAAATTTGTACAAGGAAGGACCCATTTGGGCGCCTTCAGTGGCGGTAAATTTTTAGGTGGAACCCATTGACGGGAATGGGGAGAAGCTGTCCCTCCATGTCCCGGAGCACAAATGCGTTGAACTGGTTCACCCGGGCAATCTGATAGGGGCCCTCCCAGAGGGCATCAAACTTGCCGTGGTTGCCCGGCTTCGCCTTCAACGAGTCCCACTTCAGCACCAGGTCCCCGATTTTGAAAACTCGGGCAGTGGTACCTTTTGCGAACCAGCCTTGTGTTGCTTCAGCGTGTTTGGTGAAGGCCTGGTACGCTTTTTCTCTGTCTTCCTCTAACTGCAGCAGCTGGCAAAGTCTCGTCATCTACCGGATCCCCGCTGCCTCTCTCTTCATCAAGCATCCAGAGAGCGGGAATTTCGATGTGGGTCGGCAAGATTGCTTCTTTGCCGTATACGAGCGCATAGGGGGACGTTTTAATGGACTTCTTGAAGGATATCCTATCCGCCCACAGCGCCCGATCCAGGAGTAGGTGCCAAGTCCTCTTGTTTTTCTCTACTGTCCTCCTGATGATTTTCAGCAGATTCTTGTTGGTGGACTCGGCAAGACCGTTCCCTGCGGGTAGTAATTGGAAGACATTTTGTGATAAATGCCGTATTTGCCGGTGTACTCCGTGAGTACAGCGCTTGCGAACCCCGGACCATTGTCCGTCACTATTGACTCAGGGACCCCGAAGCGGGTAATGAGGCTCTCGAGGAACCTGATGACCGTCTCCTGGTCCGCATTCTTTGTGGGGATCGCCTCTGCCCACCGCGTGAAGTAGTCGGTGGCGGTAAGAATGAACTTGTGCCCTGCCGCAGAGTTCGGCGTAATAACCCCAATAAAGTCCAGACCCCATTGCTGAAACGGAGTCTCGGCTTGGATCGGTTGAAGGGGCAGGGGTGCTTTTCTATTTCTGCCAGCAAATCTCTGGCATTGATCACATTTTGTACAGACCGCATGCGCGTCTGTAAAGAGAGTGGGCCAATAGTACCCAGCTCTTATTATTTTCAAGGCCGTAGGCCTTGCAGAATGGTGACCCCTGTGCATCCCGGAGTGGAATTCTCCGAGGACCCTGGGCTGGTCTGTTTTCTTGACGCACCGCAACAGGATGCCGTCAATGTTCTTGAAGTAAAGCCCCTCGGGGCGAAGAGTGTATTTCAGTGCACCTAGCCGAAACCTCCTTCTTTGTGAGGCATTCAGGTGGTCTGGACATCTCCCGGTGCAGAAATACTTCACCAGGTCATCTGTCCAGTCACACTCCTCGGGTAAGGAGTTGGCTAGGTTGGTGTTTGTTGCTGGATCCTCCCACTTACAGGCGGATATCTGGGCTGCTGCGCTTCGGGCCAGCTCCTGGCACAAGGCTTGGCCTCTGATAAGCTTGGTTGGCCGCACTTCGATGTCGAACTCCCGGATTTTAGCAATCCATCCCCGCTCTCTTGTGACCCGGCTCTCCTTGTATGATGAAGCTTCGGACGTCCGGGTGTATCACAAAGACAGTAGTTCTCGCTCCGGGAGACGAAGTGCCTGAACTTCCGGAGAGACTTCATGACTGCGTGAACCTGCCGCTCTATAAAGTTGTACTTTTCTTCATGCGGCTGAATCACTTGGCTCAGGAACGCTATGGGGCGCTCTTCGCCATCGTCTCCCTTTTGGGTCAGGACTGCGGCGTAACTCTCGGGTTCTCCCACCGCGTACAAGATGAAATCCTTGGAGTAGTCCGGGTTTATCAACACCGGAGCTTGTGCAATTCGGGCCTTGATTTCCTCGAAGGCCTGCCTCCTCTCATCAGTCCATAAGAATTCAGCATTCTTTTTCAGCAATTCGGCCATGGGCTTGATTACCTGTGCGAAGTCCGGTATGAACTTCCGCACGAAGTTGATTTGGCCGAAGAAGGACTGCAGCCCCTTCTTGTCAACTGGAGCGGGCAAACGGAGGAGGGCTTCTGCTCTATCAGGGTCCACGGCTAGGCCTTTCTCGGAGATGACATGCCCCAGCAGCTTACCTTCTTTTACCGCGAAGACAGATTTCTTCGGGTTTATGGAAATGCCGAATTCACGACACCTTTCAAATATTTGCCGCAAGTGGGGAACATGGTCCTCTCTCTTGTGAGAGAATACAGTCATGTCATCCAAGTAGATGACAATAACCTTGTTGAGCAGCTCTCGGAAGGCCAGGTCCATGGCTCTCTGGAATGTGGCGCCAGCATTGGATAAGCCGAAAGGCATGCGCTGATAGGCGAACGTTCCCCATTTGGTGGTGAACGCCGTCTTATGCTGGTCCTCATCCTTGACCCATATCTGGTTGTACCCAGAAAAGCCGTCTAGGAGGGAGAATCTCTGGGCTCCAAGCAACTATATGGAGGATCTGATCGATTTGGGGAAGCGGATAATGGTCCTTGAGGGAGGCCTGATTCAGATTTCTGAAGTCCACACAGAGACGAATGTCTCCGTTCTTCTTCCTCACGGGAACCAAGTTCGCAACCCAGGATGAATGCTTGATGGGGTAGATGATCTTGGCTTCCAACATCTTCAGGAGCTCGGCTTTCATCATGGCCTCGATCTTCGGATTTACAGCCCTCTCGCTTCGCCGGAATGGCTTGGCGCCATCTTCTAGCTCAATGGTATGCTCGGATTATATTTCTGTCATACCCTTCAAGTCCTGGTAGCACCAGTTACTATGTCAGGGAACTCTCGGCACAATGTTCTGATCTGCTCAAGTTCCTCTGTGGTGCAGTCTGTCCCGACCTTAATTGTTTTTCCAGGTTCGAGCTCCAGGTCGGCGTACTGCTTCGGGTCTACTTTGATCCGGTGTGATATTGCTCTGTCATTCTGATCAAATAGACTCTCAAGTGTAATCAGTCCTTTTGGGACATGATTATTTTTCAGCTGTATCAACCCCTCATATTGCTCGTCATCATGGTCTCTACCTTCGATTGAACACGCTTCGTTAACCAAAAATGTGACGATCTCCTCGTCACGATCAAACACCCGCCAGTGGGTGTCCTTATCAAGCACGTAAGGCCCGTAAATGGTACGAACCGGCTTCGCTTCCGGACGTTGTCATCACCGGAACGTACCTGGCTCCAACAGACGCCCGAATGTCAGCATGCTTGTTTTTCTCACGTGATATAGCCTTGACATTCAATGAGTCGAAAGACTCCATCAGATCCCACACCCGATTACGGTACGCCTTGAGATAGTGCTTCTTGGAGGCGCACTTGTTCGTAATCTGGTGGCACACCAGCTTCGAATCGCCAAAGATCTCGCAGATGCTTAATCCCCAGCCTCTCCGCTTTTCGCAAACCCAAGCACAGGGCTTCGTACTCCGCCGCGTTGTTGGTACAGCTCCAGGCCAGCCTGTAGGTGTAGTCCTTCTGGATCCCGGTTGGGGAAACCAAAAGTACACCAGCACCGGCGCCATTTTTGCATCGTGCGCCGTCAAAGAAAAGCTTCCACAACTTTTCTGGTGCAGGTCCCACTTCTCTTTTGGCCGACTTGTCAAGCCTCTCAAGCTGAACAACAGTGTAGCAGCCTTGCTCAGTTTCAATCACGGCGTTGAAGTCCCGCAAGGAGAATTCATCTTCTACTTGCAGCAGCTCAAGAGCTTGCTCCGTCATGTCCACCACCACCAGTTCTTCCTCCGTCAACTGAACCATGCAGTCCTCGCGACTCTTCTCCGGGTATCTTCTCTACTAGGAAAGTGGAAGGCTTCTCGTTGTAGATCTTCAGTCTCCTTCCTTTGAAGGGCACTTCCATGTGTGAGTAGTCTAGAGACAGATACTCCTCCTAACTTCGCAGTGAACTCCCTGGAGAGACACATGCCGAAGTAGGGTTCCAAGTCGACGACCACGACCTCTTGGATGACCACGATGTCGAGAGCTTTGTGCAGCCGAATAGGGATGTCTTTAATGACACCAACTGTCTTGACAGGGGTGCCGTCCGAGTTGCAACACGCCTTGGCTGCTCCTTGTGTACTCCATCCCGATCTCGTCGCAGACGGCTCTCGGCATAACGGTCGTGGAAGCACCAGAATCCACCATACAGTTGTGCACTATGTACCCTTGCATCCGTAATGACAGATAGAAGGGAGGTGGTCTGTTCTTCCCAGTGGCTGAGACTGTTAGGGGTTGCACCAGAACAGCGGGCTGTATCTGCTTGCCATTCTTCATGCTTTTCAGAGATTCCTGCAGCAGATCAACCTGCCCTGGGAGCGTAAGAGCATCATACATGCCGATTCTTGCGGGGGTCCTCTTCAACTCGTCTACTATGTTGTAGCCCGAAGTGCTAGCTCCTTCCGCTTATTTTGTCGGCTCATACTTCGTCCGGTACCGCCGAGTGGCCTCAACTCTCTCGTCTCTTGGTCGAGACGGATATCTCAGCTTCTCCTGAGCTTGTTCTTTGGTTTCAGCTGGAGGCTGAGCAGCGGGAGCTTTAGGCACGGGAGCTTTCGCTACGGGAGGCTTGACTGCGGGAGCCTTTTCTTTGGCTGTGTAGGGCCACAGCCTCTTGTCAGGTGGTAGCCCAGCAGGTTGCGCCTTATCTCTTCTGGCGTATACCTTCAAGGGCTTTGCAGCGGCTTCAGCAGACTTTCTGTTTTCCTTGGCAGGAGGCGGCAACGGATCTTCCTCTGGGACGGCAAAGTTGCTTTCATCGCCCAGGATCATGTAGAGTTCTTCGTCCTCTATGGCGCTGCCGGCCAAGGTCTGGAGGTAGTGTTGGTGCAGTGTGCAGTCATCCTCCGAATGCGGGTCATTGCACGTGGTGCACCAGTTGATCTGGTCAGAGGTACCAGGTTGGTCTTCAATGGCAGCATTTCTTGGAGGGGGCCGCCTCTGATCTCGCCGTTCTGGGGCTTGATCTTTTGTCAGTGCCGGGGCGGATATGGCCTCCTTGGAACAAGGTCCATCTGGGCCTGTTTCTTCTTTAGAATGGTCATGTCGTTGGACATGGTGTGATATCCAGAGGCCAAAGCCCGTACCTCCTGGAGGATTTTATTCTGAATATCATTGTCAGGAGGCGGAAACTGAGCTGGGGGAGGTAATGCAGCCAATGGAGGAGGTGTAGAATATTGTGCATACTGCGGGGGAGCAGGGAGTGCTGGATAATGCGGAGGAGGAGGCGGATAATGAATTTGTGGCGGGCCGTAAGGATTCACGACCGGCGCCGGATTCCATTGCTGCTGGGGTTGCTGTCCTGAAGTGGACGGCACTGGACCGGAAGCTGATGGGTACTGAGATCGGGGAAAGTCAGGGTAAATAGGCGGCTGTACCCTGTGCGGGAGTCTGCCGATGGAAATGATATCCATTTCAGCTTGTTGGGCAGCCTCGTACAGAGCGGGGAACGAGTCGATTCTGGCTACCTTCAGCAGCAGGCAAATGTCTGAGTTGAAGGACCTCAGGTAGTAGTAGGCGGCCTGACCTGCTGAAGGTCTGAGTTCGCGAGGTACTCGTTTCCAAGACCTCGCAAACCTGATGTTGAAGTCTGACACCTCCTCTTGGGGGTGTCGTTGTATACTTTGAAATTGATGCAACAAAGAAGAGGGATCAGCAGACTCGTTGCATCCTTTCACGAGCCTGCCGGCTAACTGTCGCCACCCCGTGATAGATCCCTCTGGCAGTGATCTCCACCAGTAGAGAAGCTTTCCCCTTAGGGAAAGGGCCAGCAGACGGGTCTTCACACCTTCGTCAGTGATGGAATGTAGCGCAGCCAGGGCCAGAATGTCCTGGATGTGTTCATACGCCGTCTTGCCGTAGCCGTCATACGTAGGGATAGACTTTAAGGCAGCAGGGGGCACAACTTGCTGTCCGACTAGGGCCAAGGGCCCCATAGAGTCCACCGCCGGGAAGAGATCATCATCGTTCTGCTGGGCAGCCATGTCTTCTTCCCCTCCGGTAGTGTACTCGGTGTCAGAACCGTCCGAGGATGTGGATTCTTCCTCAGCCTCGACTTCTTCGATTTCAGCCTCGGCCTCTTGAATTTCAGCCTCGGCCTCTTGAATTTCTTCCACGCGAGCTTGGTAATCAGCCAGCCTGACGCGCTCGCCTGGAGCGTCAATGTCAATTTCGTAAAAGTCATGCGGGTTTCCCGGATTCCTTGCTCGCCACCTTCTTGTTTGCATGAAGGCGTTAGGACCGGTCTTCACGGACTCGGAGAGTATTCGGGTACGTGCGTAGTCGCCGTGTGCTCCGATTTTTAACAGCAATGAAGCGAGCACCCGTGCTTCGATTCTCGTTTGGGGGTGGGAAACTACCATGTCCCACCGGGCGTGCCGCAGAAACCGTTGGTTACGAATCTGCCATGAGGAAAGGATTTGTTGTTATTGCGCCCGCATTCGCCCACCGCATTGAAAGGCCGGAAGGAAGGAATGCCTTCCGTGCCAATCTCCGGAGAAGGCCGGCTTCCTGTGGGGTTTTTAGTGTTTTAAGATAAGAGTGCAGGGAAAGAGATAAAAGTGCGGAAAGAGAATCCAAATGTGATTGGAGTTGGGTGGGGGGAATAAGCAAAGACGACAACGATCAATCACCGCTACTAACAACATTCCTTTACAAAGCACACATTGAAACTACAACTATCATTAATCCTATGTATCCTCTATCTATGCATTCCAGGAATACTTGATCATCAAATACCGGAGTCCGGAGTTCAGTACAACAGTAAGCAATGATACAAGAAACATGAGGCAGAAATGACAAGGAGAGGCAACATACAAGATAAAAGACAGTAAGCAGAGCCAAGTATATGCTTGTATTAGAGGCAAACGCACAACTACAATGGTTCCCTAGCAATATATTCCCCTTCCCCCTTTTACAATGAATTGCATGGCTATTTATAGCCTCAAGTTCCCCCCGATTACATTCTCGGGCACAAAGTCCCAGATTAAACATTAGCTGACACAAGCGGCTGAAGAGCCGCTGATGCTGACTTCTGTCGGGCAGGACTGTACTTGCGGCATGGTCTCCCTGAAAGATGTACAGCCTACGTGGCGGTGTGTCGGGTCAAACCTTTGGTCAGCAGGAGTGCGGGTAGTTGTGGCGGATGGAACTTCTTATCAGCTTTAAATGATGGCAGCTGGCTTGGGATAGTGCAGCCCATGCTTGTCCTTGTTCCCGTCATGTCTTGGCTCGAATCCCGAGGTTGGACACTTGTCGGATGCTGATGAGTGACACATGTCTGCCTTGAAAGGCAGTTTATCCAACTTCGCCCAGGATCAGAGCGCTGTCGGGTTGCGCAGGTGGAAAACAGACGCAGTTGGGGAGGCCTCCGTGCCTTAGTCAATTTCTGGACTTGCTTGCCCAACTGCGCACCGGTCGGAGGGCGCACCCCGACTTCGCTGCGAAGTCGGGTTGCGCACCGGTACTTTGCTGTCATCTCTGCCGTTCGGACTGCGCACTAAGAGGGGCGCACCCCGACTTCGCCGCGAAGTCGGGTTGCGCCCAACACTTAGCTGATTTTCTGCCACACTGCTTTCCTAGTGCGCCCAGGAAGAGGGGCGCACCCGACTTCGCTGCGAAGTCGGGTTGCGCCCTGACACTTAGTCAAATTTTGCCTGTTTTTGTCTGCTTGCGCACTTCGCATTCCCTACTGCGCTCCAACTGGAGGGCGCACTCCGACTTCGCTGCGAAGTCGGGTTGCGCCCTGACACTTAGCCATTTTCAGGGAACACTTGTTGGAAACTTTGCTGGGGGAAGTTAAAGGGGAAGAGGGAGGAATGAGACTGCAAGGAAGAGGGAGAAAGAGAGAAATGAAGAAAGGGAAAGAGAGGAAGGAAGGAAAAGAGCAGGTCACTTACAAAAACTGAAAACATGGCACCCCGTGCCAAATGTGGCAACAGTACTTAGGCGGTACTGAAAGGGAATCGTCTTGTTGATGGCACCTACCATAGAAAGTCATCAATCCTCATGCGTGGGGCGTAACTTCCCCTAAACACTGTGGATGTCAGATCTCTCGTCATAGGGTAGTGGATGGAGTAAAAAAATAGCAAAATGGCAAAATGGTGCTCTCCGCCACGTGTTTGTCGAGTCTGTCTCGGGAATTGTCCCCGGTCCAGTCGACGATTGACCTCGGGAATTGTGCTTGGTCCAGTCGACGATCGACCTCGGGAATTGTGCCCGAGTCAGGTCCAGTCGACGATCGACCTCGGGAATTGTGCCCGATCCAGTCGACAATCGACCTCGGGAATTGTGCCCGAGTCTGTCGGTCGCCCGAGTCAGGTCCAGTCGACGATCGACCTCGGGAAATGTGCCCGAGTCAGGTCCAGTGTCGACCTTGGAATTCGTGTCTGCGTCCTGTTTGACCACAGTCGACCTCGAGATCCGTGCCCGTGACCAGTCAGTCCAGTCCAAACCTCGCTCTGATACCATGCTAGAATGCGGGGCAATTGGGGCATTGTATTGATGAAATATATAGAACATTACAATGCCTAGAATAACCCGGAGGTTACGGAACCACCCGAGGCGTAGTTACAACAGTATGCCAAAGAATGGAATAACAATAGTATGCTAGATACGCTAACAACCTTGTAAAAAATCCCGAAGGCCCTCAATTGAGCCGAACCTTGTGCTCTCGGAAGTGGCCCTGCTGTGTCGCTCCGCACAAGGCACAATAGTCCCGATCATCTGGTCCGTCCGTCCAACCGGACAATCATAGAGGACAACAGTTCCCTTGGCTGACAATTAGAGAGGACAACAGTTCCCTTGGCCGACAATCGGAGAGGACAACAGTTCCCTTGGCCGACACTTTCTATTAGAGGAAAAGGAACTCTAACAGATCACTTGATCTACTAGATTGACTTTTCAATCATACCTCTTATGTTTGCCAGGAACATCTAAGCCCTTTAAGTCTGTTAAATTTCTGATGCAATGAGTTCTGATCCTCGACCTTTTAGCTTTTAATGCTAGAGAAACTTTTCCTGTTACATTCTGCCTGTGACACTGTTTCCATCAAGCTTTAAAGAAACTATCTGATCCTTGTCAAGAAATAATTCTATAGCTGTGTTTGCATGTGATTCTATATAATGCATCCAAGCCGCAGGTTTAAATGGGAGCTGAGCTGTGCATTAAATTTTGGACTTTTAACTGTTTTTTCAAATTTATCAATCTTTCATCCAGTTGTTTACTATGCTTTTGAAGTGACATAATTTGGTTGATATTCTTGCATGGTTCTTTCTGTACTTGGATTCAAAGGGGGGAATTTGATGTTTGACTTATGAATTGACAGCAGGACCAAAGGAATGGTTGAAAGAACAGAAAAAAAAGACAGCAGATTTTTTGATGGCACCTATTTCTGCTTCTCGTGACAGACTCAATAGTGCTTACAATATTCTAAGTACCTCCTCCTCAATGGCTGTATGGTGTGGCACTAGAGCTTCATTGTAGGAATGCCATGTAATGTTTCTCCTTTGTTTTTGAATTTCTTTAAAGGCTTGATATTCTTGAGATTTGCACTATTTCAGAAACAGGGGAGATGAGTTTCAATAAAGACTATGAAGAGGCTCGAAGGCTTGTAAAAGTTGCAGCACGTGATTGCATTCCTCCAGAAGAAGGTTCATTTGTTGCCTTTCAAGCCAGAACAGGTGTTGAGGTACATACTTTATCCTTACGGGCATTCAGATTGGTTTTCAAGATGGAAATGTTTTAAGCTTAAAAAGAAACTGGAGTATTCCACCCTATCCTCACTAGGTTTTCTGTGCTCACTATATTCTATGTACATAGAATGTGTTCTAGGTTTTACAAGAGATCTCCTTGTCAAAAAGGGTAGAAAGGATTATCTGTGCCTGGTTCTACATTATTTTTGATGATTTGATGTTTCTCATTGGATTGCATTCCATCCACACTACTGTCAACAAGAAAAGTCCTTCAGTTTATGATTCTGAGTGGATCTGCAGTAGGGTTACAATGAATTCCAATGATATTAAGTGAGCAGATTTGTGACAAATCATACATTCACAAGAAAAACAGATGTATATAGTTAACTCTATTTACTTGTAGCTGACTAGATCAGAAGAAATACAACAAATGAAACTTCAACATGATTGAAAACCGGTTTGGTAATTTCCATTTCCAAATCCATCAATCAACGCTGTCAGAACTACAATAATGTGAGGGTCAAAATGATTTGACCGATGAGCCCCAAATCACAACAATAGCTTCCCATCATTGTAGTTCATAGACTTGGTTTCAAATTGATAAATAATGATATTTGAATAAACTGGTAAGTAGATGGTGTTAGAAGATTTACGAAATTCTAGGATAAACATTGATACATATACAGATACAGAGATTGGTGTAGATATATGACGATCTTAGGATATGATGCAGCATAGATCCATTCCCACAGGAAAAAAAAAAAAAAATGAAAAACAGACATTTCAGTTTTTGTGAACAAATAAGACTTGGAAGTGAAATGACAGGAAGGTAATAGGTTTTCTTTTGTTTTTAGGTTGCATTATTATCAGGTTAGTGTGGGGTAGAGTTAAGTGAGTTGTAGGTTATTTTAAAGCTAATACATTTCTGTTATACTCAATTGCACATATCCAGATGTATTTGGATATGGCTGTGATATGTTTTCTTGTGCCTAGATATGTCTCACTTTAATGCTATATCCAGGATCTATTTGGGTATGAGAGGGATAAACAGACATGTTTGATGTGCATTGGAGATTTTCTAGTACTGTATCCTTATCGGATAATGTTCATTATATGTATGAGAAGGGTGTACAAGAGTATTCAATAACTTAGCAGAATTATCATTTATTAGAATATTATACAAAATGTTATCTGTAATAAAACAGCTTCCTGAAGACAACAATTCCAACAATAACTTCCCAGAATAACAGCAACAGGAACGGCATGCACCAGAATATTTGCAACAGAATCAGATTTTAGAACAATAAATTCAATAAAGTATTACAGGTGCAGATTCCATGTCTCAGAAACAATCCAAACCACTTAGAGAGGGCAAAGTCTCCTAGCCACTTATGGAAGGGAAAGTCTCTTATGCGCACCAAAGGTGATAGAAGTTAGATGAATCAATGATGATTATCTACATTTCATTACTCCCTATTTATAGTCTAACAAAGTAACAAAACCTAACCCTAATGCTAAAGGAATGAATATCCTAATCTAAGGGCCCGAGCCAATCAAAATAAAAATAGTCAACGTGGCTACATTGAGGCCATTACATGGCCCTCCATCTCGAAAAACTGTCTTCAAAGCTGGAAATTTATGGAGAATGGTCTTGTTAGGAGGTGAAGTCAATATCCAGATCTCCAATGTTCTTCAGCAGAGTGGTGCTTGGTGGAGCTTTAAAAATGCTTTTGCTTTAAAGCTGCTTTTGCCTTTAAATATGTTTTTTGCTTTAAAAGCTGCTTTTGCTTTTAAAGTTGCTTTTGTCTTTAAAGCAACTTTTGTTATAGAAAGCAGTTGATAAAAGCAGTTTTTTTAATAAAGCGCTTTTATCTGGAATGTGCCACAACTTTTTTGGAATCTTCCTTTGTATTTCTATAAAAAGGGGAATGCCCCTTGCATTATGAAAAAAGTGCGAATGTATGAAATCAGATGAGAATAATAAAAGAAGAAAAGTTTCCATTGCCCCGTGGTTTTACCTACACATTGCAGGGTTTCCACGTAAAATCTCGTGTACTGTTTATTTTTTTCAATGAGTTTACACATGTTTTTATGAGGGATCATGGTCCCCTCATATTGAGTGAGGTTTGAACCTTGGACCTCTTAAAGAGAAGCCAAAGCCCTTACCACTGCAGTAAGCTTGCAGCTTAATATTTTTTAAAATGAGTTTACACATGTTTTTATGAGGGGTCATGGTCCCCTCATACCGAGTGAGGTTTGAACCTTGGACCTCTCAAAGAGAAGCCAAAGCCCTTGCCACTGCAGTAAGCTTGCAGCTCTCGTGTACCGTTTATTGTTGTTTATGCTTGCTTGTTTTTTAATTTCATAACATTTGGTATTAGAGTGAGGTTCTTTGAAAACTCGTTGGTCAGGGTTTTGTGCAAGTGGGAGCTGCAACAATGACAAGAGGTGTAACCAAGTTCGAGATTGAGAAGTTTGATGGCAAGAACTTCACCCTATGGAAGATGAAGGTGGAGGATTTGTTGGTTTAGAACGACCAAGCCCTAGCCTTGGAAGGGCTCGCGGGTAAACCTGACAACATGACAAATGCGGAGTGGATAAAGCTAGACCAGAAGGCGATGTCTACAATTCGTCTCTGCCTAGTAGACTTTGTCTTGTTCAATGTTGCTGAACAAACGACCGCGGAAGCCCTCTGGGAAAAGCTTGAGAAGTTGTATGAGACTAAATCAGCAATAAATAAGGTCTTCTTGAAAAAGCAACTTTATAGCCTGAGGATGAAGGAGGGTTCATCTGTGGCAGATCATCTGAATGAGTTTAATACTCTAATCAGTAAGCTGGTCTTTGTTGATGTGAAGATGGAGGATGAAGATAAAGCAATCACCCTACTTTTTTCTCTCCCGGACACCTGGGATCATTTCGTGATGACCATCAACAATGCATCATCTGGAGCTCTAAGAGTTGATGATGTCGTAGCCGCTTTGTTGGCAGAAGAGTTGAGGCGAAAATCATCTCTAGAATCCTCAACCAATGAAGCCCTAGCTGGGAGAGGTCGATCTAACGAAAGGAGTCAACACGGTAGATCACAGTCCAAGTCTAAGTCAAAAGGACGCAAGCTGAAAGGGAGGTGCTGGCATTGTGGGAAGCTAGGGCACTCAAAGGACTGTTAGCATTTGAAAAAGGAGAGGAATGGTGAAAAGCAAAATCAACCATCAGTTGAGGCCAATATTGGAGATGCAATAGAGATGGCAGCATGTGAGGCCTTCTGCACCAGTAGCAACAGATCTATTTTATATACCTAAGTTTTGGACTCAGGTGCATCTTTCCACGTCTCCACATAGAGACTGGTTTGTCAAATATCAATCCTGTAATGGAGGGATGGTCTATTTGGGTGATGATCATACTTTAGAAATTGTGGGAAGAGGGGACATAAGGATCAGGCTAGATGATGGTAGAGAAAGGATGTTATGTGATGTACGACATGTGCTTGCTTTGCGGAAGAATTTGCTTTCAATCAAGATGATGGACAAGCTTGGGTATTGTACTACTTTTGGTAACAATTATTGCAAAATTACCAAAGGATCCCTAGTAGTAGCAAAAGGAGAACCTTATGGGACCCTATATCGTTTGTGTGGTGATACAGTGACAAACCATGTAGCAGCAACAACTTCTGGCAATGCTCAGGATAGAGTAATGCTATGGCATCAACGCCTAGGGCATATGAGTGAAAAAGGATTGAAAATTTTGCATGATCGAGGTATGCTGTCTAGGATTAAGTCTTGCGATTTAGACTTTTGTGAACATTGTATTTTTGGCGAACAAAAGAGGGTTCGATTTACTGCAAGTCTTGGTAAGAGTTTTGATTTTTTGCAGCTTATACATTCTGATATATTTGGACCGGTCCCCACTCAATCCTTAAAAGGTACTAGATATTGCTTGACATTTATAGATGATTATTCTAGAAGAGTGTGGGTTTATTTTCTAACAAAGAAGTCGGAAGCCTTGGAAAAATTCAAAGAGTTCAAGGCAAGAGTAGAGAAAAGTTTGGGCAAGCCTATTTTATGCCTCAGGTTAGATAATGAGGGAGAATATTGTTCCAAGGAGTTTGATCAATTTTGTACGTACGAAGGGATTAAGCACCAGAAGACTGTGCCATATACTCCACAACAAAATGGTGTGGCTGAGCGGATGAATTACACAATCATGGAACGTGCAAGAAGCATGCTCAGCACATCTGGGTTGGCGAAAGCTGCGTTGGATGGACAAATTCTGGAGGAGGTTTGGTGTGGTAAGCCTGTTAATTACGCTCATTTGCGTACCTTTGGTTGTGATGCTTTTGCCCATGTACCAAAATAAAATAGGTCCAAACTTGACCAAAAGTCAAGGAAATGTGTTTTTCTTGGCTATGGAGATACAGTGAAGGGGTATAGACTGTGGGATCCTACTGCCCAAAAGGTAATTATTAGCTGAGATGTTATTTTTAATGAAAAATCCATGCAAAGGAAGGATGTACAACAAACACCTGAAGTTGTACCTGTTGAAGTAGATATGAACAAAGCTGAAAATGAAGATAAGGTTGTTGAAGTTTTTGATCAACATGTAGATCAACAAGTTCAGCAGCCTGAACAGGCACAAGACCAAGAGCCACAACCAACAAAACATTGGGTTAGAAGATCTACACGTTCACAAAAACGCTCGGATAGGTATTCTCCCGATTTTCAGTCCTCTTTTGCTTTGTTAACTGATGATGGTGAGCCTAGCTCATTTCAGGAAGCTGGAGAATTTGAGAATGCAGATAAGTGGAGGAAAGCCATGGAAGAGGAGATGGAATCACTATGGAAGAATGAAACATGGGAACTTGTGGATCTTCCACCTGGAAGAAAGGTTGTTGGTAACAAGTGGGTGTACAAAGTAAAGAAGAATAGTGATGGGTTGTTGGAACGATATAAAGCTCGCTTGGTGGCAAAAGGTTATGTGCAGAAGTCAGGTATAGACTTTAATGAAATCTTCTCTCCAGTTGTGAAGCTGACTACTGTTAGAGTTTTACTTGCGCTTGTGGCAGCATAGGATTTAGAGATGGAGGAACTTGATGTAAAAATTGCTTTCCTTCATGGTGATCTCGAGGAGATTTATATAAATCAACCTGAAGGCTATGAAGAAAGAGGCAAAGAGCATTTGGTTTGCAGACTTAAGAAATCTCTGTATGGATTGAAACAGGCGCCAAGGATGTGGTACAGAAAATTTGACACCTTCATGAAGAGCCAAGGTTTCAGTAGGAGTGAAGCTGACCATTGTGCATACTATAAAAGGTTTAATGATGGCAGTTTTATTATCTTGTTGTTGTATGTTGATGATATGCTAGTTGCAAGCCCTAGCATGAAGAAAATAAGTGTTCTTAAGGCTTAGATGGCTAGGACGTTTGATATGAAGGATTTAGGAGCAGCAAACCAAATTATAGGGATGAAAATACACAGGGACAAAATTGGAAGGAAGATCTGGTTATGTCAAAAGACATATCTGCAGCGCTTCAATATGCAGAATGCAAAACTAATCTGTACCCCACTTCCTCCACACTTCAAATTGTCTTCCGAACAGTGTCCTAGAACAGAAGCAGAGAAGACAAGCATGTCTCATGTGCTGTATTCATTAGCAGTTGGAAGCCTCATGTATGCCATGGTGAGCACTAGACTGGATATTGCCCAAGCAGTGGGAGTAGTCAGCCGGTACATGGCGAATCCTGGTCAGGAGCATTGGAATGTAGTGAAGTGGATATTTAGATATGTAATAGGCATTTCAGATGTTGCGATTTACTTTGGTTCAACAGATTTGCAAGTTAAAGGTTTTGTGGATTCTGATTATGGTGGATATAGAGATGGGCGAAAGTTCACTACAGGATTTTGTTGCCATTTCTGCAACATGGTGTATAATTAGCCTTCCAGTAATTTCTGTTTCCTGGAAACCCTTTTCTCCGTACTCAAATGTTTTTCTCATTTTCCTAAGTTTACTGTCAAAACCCTTCTACAGTGCTAAAGCAGTGTGTAGTTGTTTTGTGTACTGACTTCCCAAGAAAATCTTCCCCCAAGCGACCATGGAGTTTTGTAGCAGGTGCCCTGACGCATTTCAGCCTCAGAGACCAAGGAGGAGCCTGGCACTTTGCTCCGGCATATTGGAACAAGTATGCACCCAAGGCTGGGTGCACAACAAGAATGCGCCCAAGGCTGGGCACACCTCAAGAATGCGCCCAAGGCTGGGCGCACACAGGCCGTGCGCCGAAGGCTGGGCGCACACAGAGATTGCGCCCAGGTCGGGCGCACAAGACAGAATGCGCCCAGGTAGGGCGCACAACGTCCGTTGACCCTTTTGACCGTCATGTCGGCATCTTCCAAGGACACCCCGCATCAGCAATCTGAAGGGTATCCTTATCCGATCAGGTGCAGCCTTTCTGAAAAGCTTCCAGACTGGACGTTTCAGGATTTCAAGCATATCTTCCACGGAAGCGGTCACCGCGAGTGAGGAGGCAGCGCCAGCGAGCTAAATCTGTCAGAGCATTGAAGGGGTTCAACGGCATTTCTGAGGAGTCACTAGTTTCTACCGTGCCTGGTTAATACTTTGTGACTGTACTTCCTTGTAATCTTTATCTTGGCTTCCACCGCCATATCTTGTTATTCAGTATTTATCGCTCATGCGGCAGAATTCTCTATGTAAGCCCGCTATTTTATTGTAAAATGGATGGATTTTTGCTAGAGGCTAAATGAAAACCTGAATTCTGCTATCAATACAGTTGATGTCTGGCTCTAGACCTGGACTTCTATGTTCATGTGTATGTCTTCTATTGCTTATCTTCTATTATTCCATGCTTTAACTGTAAACTTGAATTCTATTATCTGGATTTAGTTTCTGATAAGCTAGAGACTTTGGAGTAGCCCTGGAGATTATGCATGCTAGTTGTTCTGGTTTAATTTCTGTTAGTTATCTGTATTTGAGGGCTATTTGGTTCAGAATGCAATAGAGTTATCGTACTGTTAGTCCATCACCCCCTGTTCTATCTGGCCTGTGGCCATATTTCCCATCCCTTTAAGTCATTTCCCCTTTCTTTCTTGTTCCTTTATCTCAAAACCCCCAGTTAGAATAGCAAGGGAACCAGCTTATCTCTGGAGATCGGCACGGGAGACATTTCTTCCTCTCGGCCTTTCAATGTTGGCCGGGTCTAAGGCGCACTAAAATACCAAATCCTTACCTAAGGCAGATCTTTGACCAACAGATATGCTTTCACTGTTGCTTGTGGAGCTGTGAGTTGGACTTCTAATTTGCAATCTGTGGTGGCTTTATCAACCACTGAAGCAGAATATGTTGCAGCAACTGAAGCCAACAAAGAGGCAATTTGGCTAGAGCAACTGCTGGGTGACTTCAAGATAATGCAGGGGAAGATTACGTTGCATTGCGATAGTGAAAGTGCTATTCAATTAGTGAAGAACCCAACATTCCATGATCACACCAAACATATTGAAGCTAAGTACCATTTTATAAGAAATGTGGTGGAAGAAGGTAGGATCCTGTTGAAGAAGATTGATACTGAAGTGAATCCTGCAGATATGCTTACCAAGCCAGTCAAGAGAGAGAAGTTTGAGTGGTGCAAAACTTCGTTGGGCTTGCTAAAAAAGTGATAAGGGCAGGCAACATTGGGCAATTGGCACTTGGATGGAACACGAAGGCAAAGAATTCTTGTATATCGACTTCAAGTGGGAGAATGTTAGGAGTGAAGTCAATATCCAGATCTCCAATGTTCTTCAGCAGAGTGGTGCTTGGTGGAGCTTTAAAAATGCTTTTGCTTTAAAGCTGTTTTTTGCTTTAAAAGCTGTTTTTTGCTTTAAAAGCTGCTTTTGCTTTTAAAGTTGCTTTTGTGTTTAAAGCAACTTTTGTTATAGAAAGCAGTTGATAGAAGCAGTTTTTTTAATAAAGCGCTTTTATTTGGAATGTGCCACAACATTTTTGGAATATTCCTTTGTATTTCTATAAAAAGGGGAATGCCCCTTGCATTATGAAAAAAGTGCGAATGTATGAAATCAACTGAGAATAATAAAAGAAGAAAAGTTGCTATTGCCCTGTGGTTTTACCTGCACATTGCAAGGTTTCCACGTAAAATCTCGTGTACTGTTTATTGTTGTTTATGCTTGCTTGCTTTTAATTTCCTAACAGGTCTTTGTCCTCTTCGGGAAGATCCTACCACTTGATGAGTAGCTCCCACACCTAGTGAGACTGTAGATTCCATACCTGCCACTGTAACATTGCTTCTGACTTGAATTCAACACGAACTTCATCCAATTTTGGAAGCTCTGTTTGGATCTGCACCTTCTAAACAAGTATCTACATAAAACAATAAACATGAAAAGCAAGGTGTATTTTGGAGGGAGCTAAAAGCTCCAACTGATATGCACATCCTTAATACGACAAATCACCTTCTAAGGAGCATACAATCTAGTTGCAAGCTTTTGGCTGGACTTGGTCTTGAGAGAAAACTGCTTATACAGCTGGAGCTACAAAAAGACCATACCACCAACCTCAAAGTGTCATTTTGAGTGGTGCAAGTCCTATTGTTGCTTCATATGATTTTGAGCTTGACAAAGACTGTCCTTGAGGAGTTGGAGAATAGTTGTCGTTGCTTGAAGAAATCATCCTCTTGAGCCACACAGAGGATTGCAGAACATAGTTTGCCAAGGATGGATTTTTTTTGCCCATACAATGCCTCAAGTGAGGACATCATAGTGGAAAAATTATAAGAAGTATTGTACCACTATTCGTCTAATGGAAGTCATTTAACCCATAGATATTGCTTTTTTTGGGCAAACATCTTTGATATATGCTGAGTAGCCTAAGGGTGATAGGAAGAGCTCATATTTAACTGAGTACCATAGAGAGTGAACAATTTCTTCCAAAAGTTACTGGTGAAAATGGGGTCATGATCATAGACAATAGTCTTGGGCATGCCGTGTAGTTTGAAAGTAGAGTCAAGGAATACCTTGTTGGTAGTGAATGGGTGTTGTAAGGCACAAAAACGAGCATACTTGGAGAGGTGATCCACAACCACAAAGTCATTGTTTTGCCCTTAGATTTTGGAAGACCTTCAATGAAGTTCATATAAATGTGTAGAGCGAGTATGGAACCCTGAGGAGGAGGGAAGTTCGGACGAAGAACGTGAAAGGTGGCAAACATTGTTTTTGACGACGGAAGACGACACGCAAGTGGAGGTGCAACATGCAAACGAAGATCGGGCCAAGGAGAATGTTTGTGTAAGTGGTGAAGGAAGTGCCAACATGGATCTTGTGCAAGATGAGGCGGAGCAATTAGTGACTCCAACACAAGTGCGGGGAAGAGTGCCTAGATGTGCAAAGGACAAGAGTCAAGCTCAAGGGCAATTGCATAGAGTGTGCTCGAAAGACTAGAACTGACGCTCTTGTACTTGCGAAGGATATTACGGAGTGTAGGCGTGCAAGGAAACAGTCGAAGATTGTTTGCAAATGACCAATCGTCAACAAAAAGGTTTGTTGAGTGAAGACGAACAACCACCAATGGCAAACATTGCTTAGATACGAGCAAGCAAAAATGCCCAAAGTTTGTGGAAGATGGAAGAGAAGATCCTAAATGCCATATCGGAACATGTGAAACGATATGGAAGGCAAATGGAGTTACGAATGAGGATACATGGCGGAGATTATTCCCAACAACATTGCGAGTAGCGATTGACTAGCATTTGAAGAGAGATGAATCCGTCATGGATTTGGTAGTGTTGAATATTGAATTCAATAAGGAGTTTAGATTGCTTTGTGATGATACAAAGATCATTGGCGAGATCTATTCAACGAAGAAGAATGATATTTAGTGTTCTGATTGTAAATCAAGACACACCAACGTTAATTGTCGAAAGAAGGTATATTGCAATGTCTGTGAAGTGGTATGACATGTTGCGGATTGCTTGTTTAACTTACAAAGTGCAAGGCATCAAACATTGATGGTGCAAGAGAAGGCGAAACATGAAAAGCCGAGCACTTCAAAAAGTGGACAAGGAGAAACAAGTGGCGGGTATTGGAACAACTGCCAAGGATGAAGACAATCGCAACAAGGGGATTGATCTGTAGGAGGAGAGGGTTGATTGCAATATGATTCGGATAGAAGGCCAATTATTTAGTGTCGAAGATGTCAAGAGTGGGGACACTTTGCACGGACTTGTACAAATGCTCCAATAGGAGGAGGCAATGGGAACCATAGCGCAATGATATGTAGATGGTGCGGACCTGGCAACCACAAGGAGGCAAAGTGTCTGAAGAAGGCAAGTATGAATAACTCACAAAATGCCAATTTTTTGAACATTGAGGTGCCTCAACAAGACCAACAATAACCATAGAAGGAGAATTTAATGTCCCCTTCCTAAGCAGTGACTATGTGGTTACGGTTAGCCTACTCTCGGGTTCCCGTAGGCTAATATGATGGGGTTAGGGAACTCTTGGGGTTGTGGAAGATGGTTCAGATCATCGCAAGCTCTCAATTGACACTTTTTTGAAGCCATTTTGGACTTTTAGGCCCATACTTACTATTTTTAGTAAGTGCATTTTGGATCACCGATTTGATCTATGGACACGGTGGTATGCATAATTGATTGAGGAGGACGTATTATAATGGTCGGTGGTATTCTTTTACTTGGCATGTAATATTTAATTTTAACGCAATATATTAAAGTTAAATTAAATATTTAACTTTAAAGCGTTATTAATTAAATGATAAAGTGAAAGGGCTCCTAGAGGATATAAAATGATTTATAAAAATTAAAAGAAAAGGGCCATATGTATTAAATGAAAGTGGGTGCCTAGCTATAGTTGAAAAGCAAAAAATTAAATTAAAATTTAAATGCCAAGTTGGGTGTGGGGTTTGGGGTGAGAATAAAAGAAGGGAAAGAGCTCATTTTGTGTGGGGATGGATGCTGGATATCTTTTTGTGACTTGCAGACCTGAACAAGGTTATTTTGCTTTGTGGAGACGAAATCCTTCACAGGGGACATCATCTTCGAGTGTGAAAGATCACTCCTGGGTGGTTTGCAGGCAACTTCATTCGGAGGTTGCAATGGAGCTTCATTGAATCTATTTGTGCTTACATTTTCAGATTTATATAAGAAGAAATTGCAGAGGGCTTAAGGCAGATTTAATGTGCTTTTTCCATCCTTGGTTGGGCATGATAGTTGCATAAACAGGCCATACCATTTGCACAAGGCCGTACCATTTGGAGGTGGGGTTTGAAGTGAGTTTGCATCGAAATTTGCTAAGGGTGAGTGTGCAGACCTGGGCGCCAAGTTTGAGCAGAATAATCAGATTTTAACCACTTGCTAAGGGGGTCGTACATCTTGGCTGGGCCGTACACCTGTGGAAGAGGGACGTTTGAGTTTGGAGGTGAATTGCCCCACTTTGGAAACTGTTTTGGGCCTGTTTTGTGGCGTCTACCTTATACCAGCATTTGTATACATCTTTGGAGTTGGAGAACAGCAAAAATAAATGAATATTGTTCGTGTGGTGTCATTCTGTTTGCTTTAGCAGTTTATTACAGACCTGGAAATGCCATTTGCCGCACCCGTTTAGTATTGCTATTTTCCTTTGTATTTAAATTGTGAATCAACAACAACGAAAACAATTATAAGAAGTATTACTCCAAACAAAAAAAAAAATTTGGGGGCTGGACATTACAGAGAAGCACGTGCTAGCAGTAGCTTGGGCACAAGCAAGGAGAATGGAGCAATACTTGAATCTATCCAAGGAGAAGGAGAAATGGTAGGAAGCATGTGTGCAAATTGAGGAAGAGATGCAGAAGACCAATTAAGAGAAGCTAAGTCAAGAGAAGAAGCTAAAAAAACCCATCACTATTGAGGATAAGGAAATGTCAACACAACAGTTGGTAGTGCAAGTATTGAATATGAATGTTAAAGTGAAGGTGTCTAGTTTGTTGTGTGCAATATCAAAGCTGTGCATGATAGTGGGAGAAATGGTGTGGACTAAGAGAGTGGAAGAGTTGCAACGCCAATTGGAGACAGCAAGAGCGAGGAGAGTGTGGACGTGTGGAGCATGTCTTGCATGTTGGCGAGGAAGACTCGCATGTTGATGGTGGATTGCTTACGGAGCTTACTGACGAGGAGATACAAGCGCCAGAGGTAGAGTGAGTGTGGGACCCTTAAGAGGAGGGAAGTTTGGACGAAGAATGTGAAAGGTGGAAAACATTGCTTTTGACGACGAAAGATGACGTGCAAGTGGAGGCGTAACGTGCAAACGAAGATCGGGCCAAGTAGAACGTTTGCGCAAGTGGTGAAGGAAGTGCCAACCTAAATCATGTTCAAGATGAGGTGGAGCAATTGGTGTCTGCAACACAAGTGTTGTTGGACTTTGATAGTTTGGTTAGCATATTTGTATTCCTACGTAGCTAAATATTGGTTAGCATATTTCTTGTTCTAGGTTGAGAGCATATAGGGAGTAGTTAGACCAAGTCTATGTTTAGAGTAAGCTCATAATAGCAGATTAGGTTTACGTAAAATGATGGAGCTCCAACTGTTTTGAGCTCAAATTGGTTTCTCTCAAACCTATATATATTGTAAACTCGTGCAAGCAAATATAATGAATGTAAGATTTCGTTGTGGTATCAGAGCACGGATATACTCCATTTATTTTGGATTGCCCATCTCTTTTAAGTTCAGTCCAAGGAGAAAGGAGCTAAGTGATTGCAGGAGAAAGATCGTTTGATGATCGTTCGAGTGATTGCGCTGGAGAGAGACTGCGCTGGCGCTGGAAGCTGCGAAGAAGAAGACTGCAATATTGTTGCGAGCGCACTAATTGAAGCTGCAAGAGGACGAAGCATTGTGTTGATCTGCGTGTCATTTGTTTTGTGATCTGCGTGAAGAGAGTCGCCTCCGGTCAGGAAAGAAATACTTCCTATTAATTGAAGATTTGCCTCTCCGGTTGCTTTGCTTTGTATTTGATCTCCGGTAACGGAGTATATAGAAGCTGTGGAGAGAACCGTCTGCAATTTGCGTGAAAGAAGGCTATTAATTTTTTTTTTTTTATGCTTCTTTAGACTGCGCACAACCGACTGGAAAGTCATTTGGCGTGACGTCTTTTAGCAACGATTGGAGTGATTTAGCAACGATTTAGAGCTCTTGCTCGTTCGTGGAAACACGTGGAATCGCGCAGAGTTTGGACGAGTTTGGCTCGTTCGTACGTAATCGTTGCACCATCGTGAAAAGACTTGAGATCGCTGCAACTAAAACCTTGTGACAGTGTCGTGGAGCCAGTGCACGACGAGAGAAAAGAAAAAAAATTGTTCTTGATTTGCTACAATCTGGAGTGCACAACGTGAAGACAAAGCGGACTGTTTTGAGAGCTTGTTGAGAGCTTCAGTTTGGAACGCTCTGGTGCAGTCAAACTGCTGTTGCAGTCCGTCACTATTGAGGACGGTGAGCCCATGCTGTGTAGCCCGCGCAGTGGATTTCAAAAGTGCTGAAATCCAGGGTGCTGCTTTGTGCTGAGTGGTAAGGAGTTTATGCTGCGTTTTTTAGAGGAAACTGTCACTGCAGTAAGTGTGTATGATATACCATTATGTAAGACTATTAGTTACAACTTAATTTACTCACTTAAAACATATACTTACAACATTACATTGTATAAGTTTCTTTGTAAATTTGAGCTCGTAAGAAGTATATGCTGTGAAAATAGAGAGTAAAGAGAAGTGTAAAAATACAGAGATGTTTAGTGTTAGTCATTTTACATTAAAGTTATCTCAGTCTTGTTGATTACAAAGTGAGCAATGGCAGCTAATAACAACCTGCCCATTCCTGAGTTCAATGGGCTGGATTATGAGTATTGGTCTATCAAGATGAAGACCTTACTCATTGGCAAAGGTTTGTGGGATATTGTAGAAGAAGGCTACAATGAACCTCAGGATTGGACAACCTTGAGTGCAGCTGATAAAACTGCTAAGAAGGATGCCCAAAAGAAAAACTCATTTGCTCTCTACCATCTTCAAGTAGCCTTGGAGAAAAGCATATTTCCGAGGATTGCTTCTTGTTCAACAGCCCTAGAAGCATGGAAAGCCTTGAAAGATAGCTATCAAGGGAGCGATCAGGTGAAGCAAGTGAGGCTTCAAACTTTGAAGCGAGATTTTGAGAATCTCAAAATGCAGGAAGATGAAAAAGCTGCTGATTATTGTATAAGAGTTAAAGCAGTTGTCAACAAAATGGAGACACTTGGAGAAGATATAAAGCTGAAGTAGTTGTGAAGAAAGTGTTGAGAACACTACTTCATAAATGGAATCATATTGCAATCATTATTGAGGAATCTAAAGATCTTTCTAACCTCACTTTTGATGCACTAATAGGTTCTTTGATGTCTCATGAAGAGAGAATCCAGGGTGCTACGTCTTCAAGTTTTGGAGGTGATGAGAAAGCATTCTCATCCAAGGAAGGTGAGACTCATGGCAATGCACAAGGAAGAGGACAAGGAAGAGGAAGAGCAAGAGGAAGAGGTAGATCAAGAGGTGGCTACCGAGGAAAAGGAAGAGGAAGAGGAGGTGACAAATCAAACAAATCTTGTTACAATTGTGGCAAGGTTGATCACTTTGCTAGAGATTGTTGGTCCAAGCCTTCTCAAGAAGGGCAAGGTAATAACTATGGAAACTATGGAGAAGAGGAAGGAACTTCTTCAAATTTGTTCCTCACATATGGAAAATCAGATCAAAATCTTAATGAAACTTGGATTTTGGATACTGGTTGCTCAAATCATATGAGTGGCAAGGAGGAGTTATTTGCTACCATGGATTCTACATACAAGTCAAAGATCAAATTGGGAGATGACAAGGCACTACAAGTTGAAGGCATGGGAGCCATGGAGGTTCCAACCAAAGAAGGCACAAAGAAGGTAAAAAATATCTATTACACCCCTAAACTCCAACATAATTTGCTTAGTGTTGGACAAATAATGGAAAAGAACTATAAGCTTGTTTTTGAAGATGGAAAATGTGTAATTTTTGACAAAAACAATTGTAATAGAGTTGTTACACAAGTACCTATGACAAAGAATAGGTTATTTCCTCTTAAGTTTGGGGAACAAAGAGGTGCCCAACTTGCTAATGTGGCTATAGAAAATCCAAGTGTGCTTTGGCACTTGAGATATGGTCATCTTAACTTTGCAAGCTTAAAGTTGTTGACTTCTCAAGCTATGGTGTGTGGATTACCAAAAGTTGAAGAGCACAAGGAGGTGTGTGAAGGATGTGCTTTTGGAAAGCATTCAAGAACAAAGTTTCCAAGAGGTCAAGCATGGAGAGCAAGCTATCCACTCCAATTGGTACATTTGGACATTTGTGGTCCAATGAATACCAAAAGCTTGGGTAACAATTCTTACTTTCTCACTTTCATTGATGATTTCTCTAGAATGTGTTGGATTTATTTTTTGAAAACTAAAGATGAAGCTTTTGAATGTTTCAAGGGCTTCAAAAATAATGTAGCGAATCAAAGTGAGTATGTTGTAAAAATATTAAGGACTGATAGAGGAGGGAAGTTTTGTTCAAATGCATTTTTCAAATATTGTAAAGATTGTGGGATCAAAAGGCAATTAACTACTGTCTACACCCCACAACAAAATGGTGTGGCTGAAAGAAAGAACCGCACTATTGTAGAAATGGCTAGATCAATGCTTCAAACCAAGAAACTCAGTAACATGTATTGGGCTGATGCTGTTAGGACAAGTGTTTACATTTTGAATAGGAGTCCCACTTCTAGATTAGATGGGATAACTCCATATGAGGGATGGTATGACAAAAAGCCAAATATAAAGCACTTCAAAGTTTTTGGTTGTCTTGCATATGCACATATTCCTGATGAGACAAGAAAGAAACTTGATCCCAAAAGTCAAGCATGTATTTTCATTGGGTATTGTGAGTCTTCAAAGGCATATAGACTCTACAATCCAAAAACACACAAAGTTGTAATTTCCAGAGATGTGATTTTTGATGAAGGGGGAGTATGGGGTCATCAAGTTCTACTCCAAGTTTTTCTCCACAAAGATCAGCAAGTTCTTCTCCAATGCCAATGGAAATATATTCACCATCAAGAGGTAAGAGAACACTTCAGTACCATCCCTCCTACCAAATGTTGGATAAGAATTTTCAAAAAAGATACACTAGAAGTCAAGCTAGTGAGATGAATGAAGTTTTGAAAAGACTTGAAAATTTGCACATGTATGGTGATGAAGACTCTCAAGAGCCTAAGGGTGATGTTGTAAACTATGCTTTAATGACTAGTGTAGAGCTAGAGCCATCTAGTTATGAAAAAGCACGTACTCATGATGTATGGCAACAAGCCATGAAAGAGGAAATGACCTCTATAAAAAAGAATGATACATGGGAGCTAGTGGAGCTTCCTAAGGGCAAGAAATGTGTTGGATGTAAATGGGTCTACAAGACCAAGTTCAATGCTGATGGGAGCATTGAAAGACACAAGGCAAGGCTAGTAGCAAAAGGGTTTACTCAAAAGTATGGGATTGACTATGAGGAGACCTTTGCTCCTGTTTCTAGACAGGAGACCATCAGACTAGTACTTTCCTTGGCTGCTCACAAAGGGTGGCACATTCAACACATGGATGTTAAGAGTGCCTTCCTTAATGGATACTTGAATGAAGAGGTTTTTGTGCAACAACCTCAAGGCTTTGAAGAACAAGGTAAGGAGAACCTTGTCTACAAATTGAAGAAAGCATTCTATGGCCTAAAGCAAGCACCAAGAGCATGGTACTCACGCATTGATGGCTACTTTCAAAAGTATGGATTCACTAGGAGCAAAAGTGAACCTACTCTCTACTACATGAAACAAGTTAAAGACATTATCATTGTGTGCTTATATGTGGATGATCTAATATTCATGGGTAGTAATGCTAAGATGAATAAGGAGTTCAAAAACTCCATGATGAAAGAATTTGAAATGAAAGATGTAGGCTTGATGCATTACTTCCTAGGCATGGAGGTACAACAAACAAGAAAAGGGATCTTCATATGTCAACACAAATATGCTTAAGACATGATAAAGAAATTTGCTATGGAGCAATGCAAGTCTGTTGCAACTCCAACAGGTCCTGGGATCCAATTAAGCAAAGAAGATGGAGCACCAAAAGTTGACATGACCACTTACAGGAGCATCGTTGGGAGTCTAATGTTCCTTACCAACACAATGCCAAATATTCAATATGCTGTTTCTAGTTTCAAGGTATATGGCTGATCCATCTGAACTACATCTACAAGAAAAAGAATTTTGAGATATGTAAAGGGTACATTGGATTATGGGATCCATTACCATAAATGTAATGCTGTAAAATTAGTTGGCTTTAGTGATAGTGATTGGGGCAGCAATATAGATGATAGGAAATCTACTTCAGGGAATTGTTTTAGTCTTGGGTCAGGGCTAATTACATGGAGTTCCAAAAAGCAAACTGTTGTAGCATTATCATCTACTGAAGCTGAGTACATAGCAATCACAAATGCTAGTACCCAAGCTTTATGGTTGAGAAAAGTTCTTGAAGAAATAGGAGAGAAACAAAGTGGTCCTACCAGATTGTATTGTGACAATATGAGTGCCATTCAATTGGCACATAATCCTATCCACCACAATAGGTCAAAGCACTTCGATATGAAGTATCACTTCATTCGAGACATGGTGGAGAAACAGGTGGTTGAGTTACTGTTGTCACATTTTGCACGGGGTGCAATGTCTTCAATATTGTTTTGTAACAGTGTTGCTCTTCTTTTCCTCCTTCCGTTTTCCTTCCTTCTCTCCCTTTCCTTTTCTTTCCCATTCTCTTTCTCTCCCCCATTTTTCCTTGGAGTCCCCCAGTTGATTTTCCAACTTTCCAGCAAGTCTACCTAAAATTGGCTAAGTGTTGGTGCGAAGTTCGCACTTCGCCCAGTCTGGGTGCGAAGTTCGCACTTCGCCCAGTCTGGGTGCGAAGTTCGCACTTCGCCCAGTCTGGGTGCGAAGTTCGCACTTCGCCCAGTTTTGGTGCGAAGTGCGTACTTCGCCCGATGCGGGTGCGAAGTTCGCACTTCGCCCAGTTTTGGTGCGAAGTGCGTACTTCGCCCAGTTTTGGTGCGAAGTGCGCACTTCGCCCAGTCTGGATGCGAAGTGCGTACTTCGCCCAGTTTTGGTGCGAAGTCCGACTTCGCCTCACTTTCTGGGCGCACCTTGCACTGGCAGACTGGCAGGTCAGCACAGAAGAAAGATAAAATGCCGGAGCAGGTCCATATGGCGGCAGACACCAGTGTTCGCCTGTGCGCAGTTCGACTTCTCAACAGAGTCGGAATGCGCCCTTGACAGGTGTGCGGTAGGGGAACAAACCCGGAATTTGACCAAGGCTTGAAGGCCTTTCCCGACTGCACTGATTTCTGCACGCGCATCCCAAGGAGCCCCGATCCCAAGCGAAGATGGATAGACTGCCCTCTAAGGCAGGCATGTGTCACACAGCATAACCCATCATCAGACAAGTGTCCAGCTTCGGGATTTGAACCAAGACTGCCGACCAAAAGGGATAAGCATGGACTGCCTGCACCGCCTGCGTTAATAGCCTCATTCAAAGCTGATCTGAGGTTTCACTTGCTCCAGCTACCAGCGAGCCTGCCGACTTGAAGATTTGCCAAGCACTCCGCCACGTAGTTGTCCAGCTTCCAGGAAGACCATGCTGCGGGTACAGCCCAGTCCGACAAAAGGTCAGCATTTGCAGCTCTTTCGCCGCTTCTGTCAGCTTATGTTTGACTGGGACTCTGTGCCCATTAATGTAACGGGTGGGACTCGGGCTATAAAAGCTCATCTTGAATTCATTGTAAAGGGTGGAAGGGGAATGTTTGTTAGGGAACTATTGTGCTTACTGTAACCATGCTTCTGCTTACAAATACAATCTGTATGCCTGGTTCTGTTCTACCGCTTTTATTTCTTTCTGTTTATGCTTTACGCGATTCTGTGTCATGGCTTGTTGATTCACTTCGGCATTTGATGGTCAGGCGCCTTTAGCATTATTTTTGTACTTTTAAATTTCATATAATAGATGTGGTAGCAGTTCCATCAGTTATGTGTGACGTTGCTGGCCCGTATCCGGTGATTGATGCGATCCCCGCTCGTTAGCTCCTTGTAGGGAATGTTTGCTAGGGAGCCATTGAAGTCGTGCGGTTAAACTCTCTCGCCTAACACATATACACGGCTCCGACATCTCTAGGTTTACTTTCTACCCCCGTCGGTGTACGTATCCGGTGATTGATACGATCCCCCGTCGTTAGTTCCTTGTAGGGAATGTTTGCTAGGGAGCTATTGAAGCCGTGCATACACTGCTTGTGTATCGGAAGTATGCCTAGGTTTTGCAGTTCCTTGTCATGCTTTGTGTTTGTATGCAGTAAGTAGCGGTGATTGGTGTGTTCCCGTATTGTTAGTTCCCCCCCACCAACCTTTGGACATATTTGTAATCTCTTTCTGTACATTTGTCTCTTTCAGTTCATTTATTTCTTTCCTGTTCCCTTTAGCTTAAATTAGAAAACCCCCCAAAAGGAGCCGGCCTTCTCCGGAGATTGGCTCGGAAGGCATCTCTTCCTTCCGGCCTTTCATGCTGGTGGGCGAATCTGGGCGCATTAACCCAAAATCCTTTCCTCATGGCAGATTCGTAACCAACAGTTTCTCTGGCACGCCCGGTGGGACTCTTGTCCCACGATTTAAAGAAAGGGTACCCGTCCAGTCTCCACCTAGCGCTGACAGTTCCTGAGCTCTTGGTGAGACAAGGAAGTTTCTCACCCCCGACAGAATCGAAGCATCGGTGTTCGCTTCATTGCTGTTCCAAATCTGAACACCTGGCGACTCCGCACGAACAAATCCTCTGAGTCTAGAAGACCGGTCCCGTCACCTTCATGCACACGAGAAGGTGGCGAGCAAGAAATCCGAGAAGCCCGCCTGAGTTCTACGAACTAGACATCCACGCTCGAGGCGAGATCCCCAGGCTGGCTGATCCGCGAGCTCGTTTCGACGAAGCCGAGGCTGAGATCCAAGAAGAGGCCGAAGCTGAGGTCGGAGGAGCCGAGTACGAAGTAGAAGAGGCTGAGGAAGAGGAAGTTCCTGCATCCTCGGAAAGTACCGACACTGAGTACACCACCGACGGCGGAGAAGAAGAAGAAATGGCCGCTCAACGACCGAATGACGATGATCTCTTCCCGGCGGTGGACTCTACGGGGCCCTTGGCCTTGGTCGGTCAGCAAGCTGTGCCCCCTGCTGCTTTAAAGCCTATTCCCACATACGACGGCTACGGTAAGACGGCGTACGAGCACATCCAGGACATCCTTGCCCTGGCCGCACTGCATACCATCACCGATGAAAGTGTGAAGACTCGTCTCGCGGCCCTTTCCCTAAGGGGAAAGCTTCTCTATCGGTGGAGATCGCCGCGGAGGGATCCATCACAGGGTGGCCCCAGCTTGCCAGGAGGCTCGTAAAAGGATGCAACGAGTCTGCTGATCCTACCTCTCTACTGCATCAGTTCCAAGCAATCCAGAGACATCCTCAAGAGGAGGTGTCTGATTTTAACATTAGGTTTGCGAGATCCTGGAAACGGGTACCTCGCGAACTTCGGCCTTCAGCTGGTATGGCTGCTCACTACTATCTGAGATCTTTCAACTCAGACATATGCCTACTGCTGAAGATCGCCGAATTGACGAGTTCCCGCACCTGTACGAAGCTGCCCAGCAAGCTGAAGCTGACATTATCTCCATCGGCAGGCTTCCGTCCAGGGTGCAGGAACCGATTCATCCCGACTTCCCCAGATCGCAGTATCCTTCTGCTTCTGGTGGTTTGCCGTCCACTTCAGGGCAGCAACCCCAATCGCAATGGAATCCGGCGCCGGTCGTAACTCAATACGGCCCGCCTCAGTTGCATTACCCTCATCCGCCTCCTCCCGCTCCGCATTTTCCGGCGCTTCCTGCTCCCCCGCAGTATGCGTCTTATTCTAACCCTCCTCCATTGGCCGCTTTGCCTCCACCGGCACAGTTGCCGCCTCCCGACAGCAGCATCCAGAACACGATTCTACAAGAAGTGCGGGCTTTGGCCTCCGGATATCATGCCATGTCCAATGACATGACCGCTATGAAAAAGAAGCAGGCCCAAATGGACTTTGCTCCTAGAAGGCCGTATGCGCCACCGACGCTGACAAAAGATAAAGCCCTAGAGAACCAACCGCAGAGGCGTCCGCCTCCGAGAAATGCTGCTATAGATGACCCACCTGGTCCTCCTGACCAGGTCAACTGGTGCACTACGTGCAATGACCCGCATTCGGAGGATTACTGCACTTTGCACCAGCACTACATCCAAACCTTGGCCGGCAGCACTATAGAAGATGATGAGCTGTACATGATCTTGGACGGCGAGGCCAATTTTGCCCTGCCAGAAGAGAATCCAGTGACGCCCGCCAAGGAAGAAAAGAAAGCTGCGGACGCGGCTAAGCCTTTGCAAGTTTACGCGAGAAGAGAAAAACCGCAGCCCGATGGGCTGCCACCGTACAAGCGGCTGTGGCCTTACACAGCCCAGGAGAAGGCGTCCAAAGATAAAGCTCCCGCTAAACCTTCTCCAGCAAAGGCTGCTGCTGTTCCAACTAAGCCTCCGAAGAAAGGCCCCAACTCCCGCTAAGCTCCTGTACTTCAGCCCCCAGCCGAAACCAAAGAACAAGCCCAGGAGAAGCTGAAGTACCCGTCTCTGACCAAGAGACAGCGAGTTGAGGCCACCCAACAGTACCGAACCAAGTATGAACCGGCTAAACCAGCAGAAGGAGCTAGTACCTCGGGCTACAGCATTGTAGACGAGTTGAAGAAGACTCCTGCCAGAATCAGCATGTACGATGCTCTTCTGCTTCGTGCCGGGTAGATCTCGTCGCAAGAATCACCGAAGAACATGAAGAGCGGCAGCGGATGCGACCTGCTGTCCTGGTTCAACCTTTGACAGCTCTCCGCCATCGGGAAGAACAGACCGCCACCCTTTTATCTGTCTTTGCGGATGCAAGGGCACATAGTTCACAACTGCATGGTGGATTCTGGTGCTTCCTCGACCGTAATGCCGAAGGCCGTCTGCGATGAGATCGGGATGGAATACACATGGAGCAGCCAAGGTGTGCTGCAATTAGACGGCACCCCTGTCAAGACTGTTGGTGTCATAAAGGACATCCCTATCCGGCTTCACAAAGCTCTCGACATTGTGGTCATCCAAGAGGTCGTGATTGTTGACCTGGAGCCTTACTTCGGCATGTGTCTCTCTCGGGAGTTCACTCGCGAGGTTGGGCGGGTACTGTCTCTAGACTACTCGCACATGGAAGTGCCCTTCAAAGGAAGGAGACCGAAAATTTTCAATGAGAAGCCTTCCCCTTTTCTAGTAGACAAGATACCCGGAGGAGAGATGGATCGCATGGTCCAGTTGCGAGAGGAAGAACTGGTGACAGTAGAACTGACCGAGCAAGCTCTCGAAGTGCTACAGCTTGAAGACGAGTTCTCGTTGCGGGACTTCAATGCCGTAATCGGGACAGAGTAGGGCTGTACTCCATTAAACAGCCCGAGGAGCTTGACATGTCAGTTGCGAAAGAAGTAGGACCTGCACCCGAAGAGCTGTGGAAGCTTTTCTTTGACGGCGCGCGTTGCAAGAATGGCGCCGGTGCAGGGGTACTCCTGGTTTCCCCAACCGGAGTCCAGAGGGACTATGCCTACAGGCTGGCCTGGAGCTGTACTAACAATTCGGAGGAATACGAAGCCCTGTGCTTGGGTTTGCGAAAGGCGGAAAGGCTCGGAATCAAGCATCTCAAAATTTTCGGAGATTCAGAGTTAGTGTGTCATCAAGTTATGAATAAATGCGCGTCCAAGCATCACTATCTTAGAGCGTACCGCAATCGGGTCTGGGACCTGATGGAATCGTTTGACTCATTGAATGTTAAGGCAATATCGCGTGAGAGAAACAAGCACGCTGATATTCTGGCGTCCGTTGGAGCCAGTACGTTCCGGCTGAAGACGTCGTCCGAAACCGAGCCGGTCCGCACCATTTACGGTGCCTTCGTGCTCGATAGGGATACCTTCGCGAGGTATTCAGTCGTGACGAGGAGATCGTCACATTCCCGGTTAACGAAGTGTGTGTAATCGAAGGTAGAGACCCCGATGACGAGCAATATGAGGGGTTGATACGATCTACGGAATAATCACGTCCCAAAAGGACTGATTACATTAGAGAGTCTCTTTGATCGGAATGACAGAGCAATATCCTATAGGATCAAAGTAGACCCGAGGCAGTATGCTGACCTGCAACTCGAACTTGGTAAAACCATCAAGGTCGGAACAGACTGCACGTCGGAGGAGCTGGTGCAGATTAGATCACTGTGCCAGGAGTTCCCCGACATCGTGGCCTGGTGCTACGAGGATTTGAAGGGGTATGACAGATCTGTCATCCAACGATACCATCGAGCTAGAGGATGGCGCCAAGCCGTTCCGACAAAAGCAAAGGGCCGTAAATCCAAAGATTGAGGCTATGATGAAGACCGAGCTCTTGAAGATGCTGGAGGCCAAGATCATCTACCCCATCAAACATTCATCCTGGGTCGCGAATTTGGTGCCCGTGAGGAAAAAGAATGGCGACATACGTCTCTGTGTTGACTTCAGAAACCTAAATCAGGCTTCCCTCCGGGACCACTATCCGCTTCCCCAAATCGACCGGATTCTACATATCGTTGCTGGAGCCCGGAGATTTTCACTTTTAGATGGATTTTCCGGCTACAACCGGATTTGGGTCAAAGACGAAGACCAACGATAAGACGGCGTTTACCACGAAGTGGGGGACGTTCGCCTATCGCCGCATGCCGTTTGGCTTATCTAATGCCGGTGCCACGTTCCAAAGGGCCATGGACCTGTCCTTCCGAGAGCTGCTCAACAAGATTATTGTCATCTACCTCGATGACATGACTGTTTTCTCTCACCGACGAGAAGATCATGTTTCGCAACTGCGGCAGATATTTGAGAGTTGTCGAGAATTCGGCATCTCTATAAACCCGAAGAAGTCCGTCTTCGCGGTGAAGGAAGGAAAGCTCGTCGGGACATGTCATCTTCGAGGAAGGCCTCGCCATTGACCCCGACAGAGCAGAAGCCCTCGTTCGCTTGCCAGCCCCCACTGATAAAAAAGGGCTGCAGTCCTTCTTCGGTCAGATTAACTTCGTGCGGAAGTTCATCCCGGACTTCGCACAGGTGATCAAGCCCATGGCCGAACTGTTGAAGAAAGATACACCTTACAAATGGACTGATGAGAGAGAGCAAGCCTTCGAGGAAATCAAGGCTCGAATTGCGCAAGCTCTGGTGTTGACAAACCCGGACTACTCCAAGGACTTCATCCCGTATGCAGTGGGAGAACCCGAAAGTTACGCTGCAGTCCTGACTCAGAAGGGAGACGACGGTGAGGAGCGCCCCATTGCGTTCCTAAGCCAAGTGATTTTGCCGCACGAAGAGAAGTACAATTTTATAGAGCGGCAAGTCCATGCGGTCATGAAGTCCCTTCGAAAGTTCAGGCACTTTGTCTCCCAGAGCAAGACCACTGTCTTTGTGATTCACCCCGATGTTCGCAGTTTCATCTTGCAAGGAGAACCGGGTCACAAGAGAGCGGGATGGATTGCCAAGATCCAGGAGTTCGACATCGAAGTACGGCCCACCAAGCTTATCAGAGGCCGAGCCTTGTGTTAGGAATTGGCCCGAAGCGCTGTAGCAGGCATCTCCGCCTGCAAGTGGGAGGACACAACGACACGCATCTACCTAGCCAACTCCTTATCGGAGGGGAGTGATTGGACGGATGAACTGGTGAGATACTTCTGCACCGGAAGATGTCCCGATCACCTGAACGCCTCACAACGAAGGAGATTTCGGCTAGGTGCACTAAGGTACACTCTTCGCCCCGAGGGGCTTTACTTCAAAAACATTGACGGCATCCTGTTGCGGTGCGTCATAAAATCCGACCAGCCTAGGATCCTCGGAGATTTTCATTCCGGGATGCCTGGGGGTCACCATTCTTCAAGGCCAACGGCCTTAAAAATAATAAGGGCTGGATACTATTGGCCCACTCTGTTTGCAGAAGCGCATGTGGTCTGCGCCAAATGTGATCAATGCCAGAGGTATGCTGGCCGAAACAGAAAAGCACCCCTGCCCCTTCAACCGATTCAAGCCGAAGCTCCGTTCCAGCAATGGGGTCTAGACTTCATTGGGGTGATTTCTCCTAACTCCTCCGCCGGCCACAAGTTTATTCTCACAGCTACTGATTATTTCACACGGTGGACGGAGGCAATCCCGACCAAGAACGCCGACCAAGAAACGGTCATCAGGTTCATTGAGAGCCTGATTACCCGCTTCGGGGTTCCAGAGTCGATTGTGACAGACAACGGTCCGGGATTTGTAGGCGCCGTACTCACGGAGTACACCAGCAGACTTGGCATCTATCACAAGATGTCTTCTAATTACTACCCGCAGGGGAATGGCCTTGCCGAGTCTACTAACAAGAACCTCCCGAAAATTCTCCGGAGGACCATTGAAAAGAATAAGCGGACTTGGCATTTACTCCCGAACCGGGCGCTGTGGGCGGACAGAGTTGCGTTCAAGAAATCCCTCAGAACGTCCCCCTACGCGCTCGTCTATGGCAAGGAAGCTGTTATGCCATCACACATTGAAATCCCCGCCCTGTGGATGATTGATGAAGACAAGAGCAGCGGAGACTCGGTAGATGACAGATTTTGCCAACTCCTGCAGTTGGAAGAAGACAGAGAAAGTGCATACCAGGCCTTCGCGGATCACATTGCAGCCACTCAAGGCTGGTTTGCCAAAGGCACCACTGCCCGAGTTTTCGAAGTCGGGGACCTGGTGCTGAAGTGGGATTCATACAAGGCAAAACCGGGTAATCACGGAAAATTTGATGCTCTCTGGGAGGGCCCTTATCAGATTGCCCGGGTGAATCAGTTCAATGCCTACATACTTTCGGATATGGAGGGTCAGCTCCTCCCCATCCCCGTCAACGGGTTCCACTTGAAGCTTTATCGCTGTTGAAGGCGCCCGAGTGGCCCTTCCTTGTAAAAATTTTTCCTTGTGTTTTTTATTTTTCCCCGCATGTATAGTTTCCAGTTTTAGCTTTAAATTTATTTTTCCTTCTTTGAGCTTAATTGCGGCATGGGAGAGAAAGACAGACTTCGCAGCGAAGTCTGTCGTTGCCCCGCAGGAGGGGCGAAGTTCGGCTATGCAGAGAAAGAAAGGAGAAAAAAGAGCAAAAAATTGACTAAGTGTTGGCCGAAGCCCGACTTCGCAGCGAAGTCGGACTTCGGCCCAGCCGAATTGCGAAGTTTGTTCGAGAAAATGCTGAAGCACACTAAGAAGAAGCTCCGCTCAGCCTTTGACCGAAGTACGCACTGCGCACACCCTTCGTGCGAAGTACGCACTGCGCGCAACTTTTGCGCGAAGTGCGAACTTCGCAGCGAAGCCTGACTTCGGCCAGCGCTCGCGCGAAGTGCGTCTTGCGCTCTACTCTCGTGCGAGTGCGAACTTCGCACGAAGTTCGCACTTCGCACCAAGCTTCGGCCGAAGTCCGAACAAAGCCAACATCGCATTGCGCAGTTCGACCAACGAGCGAAGGTTGCAAAAGGTGTTAAGTGTTAGTGAAGCCTGAAGGCGGCCAAGACCCAGACCGCGCCCGAAGTCTTGGGCGCAGCAAGCAAGCAGAAGAGTTCAAGCACGCGCTTCGCGCGAAGTTCGAACTTCGCCCGAAATTCGGGCGAAGTCCGACTTCACCGGCGAGGTCGGGCCGTGCCCAACTTCGGGCGAAGCCCGGCTGCGCCTAGTTTTCCGGGCCAGTATTGGGACGCGGTTTAAAAAAAAATAATAACGAAAAATTCAAAAGCCCCCAAGCTGGGCCCAAGGCGCGCTTGCACTTGTTTTAATGTGGGTTTCCGCACCGAAGGTTTTGTCTTGAGCAGTGTGCCCAAGTGGTGGCAGCAACGTCAGCCATGGTGCAGTCCCCAACGCTGAATTAATGATTGCGCGTTTTTCAAGGAAAAATGCAACCAAAGAAGCATGGCACGTCTGCCGGGGCGCGTTTTTTTCAAACGTTCTCCTGCGCAGCCACCAAGGATTTTAACTCAGCCGACCTACCCCCTCCTGCGTTGCATTAATGGCGCTGTTTTTATCTAGAAAAGGGGGTCAGAAACATGCCAACATTCCAGATTGCAGATATTATTCCTCGGACAGTGCTAATTATTCCTCTGATAGCGAAATTTGTTGCAGACAGCCTGAACCTATCATTATTGCTGACTCGGAGAGATGGACCAGGGGATTTGCCGCGGCCAGGAGTTTTCAAAGGCGATCCCCCGCCAGAGAAGAAGTCAAAGGCCCGGACGAAGAAGGTACAGCGTGGGCAATCCCCACCACCTCCGGTCAATTACCCGGCGAGGATATGTGGACGGCTTGTTTTCCATGAGCCTAACTCAGCTGCGAGCGAATGTGGAGAGCTGGGCCGACAAAGTTTCGCCCTCCCATCATTTTGGAGCGGCGTACAAATCAAATCTCTTCGGATTCATGTGCCCTCCTCGTCCACCGGTGCCCGGAGCTGATAGACTTAATTGTCAGACACTATAAACCAGCTTCCCGGCAAATTTGCAGTTCCGTCGGCAAACCCTTGTTCGCACTGCGCAGGGAGACTGTGCAGCCAGCTTTCGCCCCAGGGCTGGAGTATGACTCCGGCACCATCCTCAGAAAGATCAGTCTGGGCAAACAAGCGGGACGTTTCACGCACACCAAGCGAATGAGGGATTTCCTCAATTCAGAGCTGAACGCCCCGCTTCCAGCCGGACAATGGCCGACTGGCCCCATGCCTTTGAAGAAATTTCAGAGCAAGTATCTATATACCATCCTGGCATGGATTCTCGGTTGCGACTCGGATGAGTTGGTGCACCCGTACCAGCTAGCGCTGGCAGAATGCCTCCTGTGTGGAGAATCTTACGAACCAGCGGCGCAGCGGAGCGGAAAGCGCCCCATCTCTTTCGACTGGGCAGACTGGCTGGCTTACGCCATTCATTCCAGCCTGTTGAAGATTCAGAAGAGGCAGTCAACCGATTTTCGTTTTAGCTCTGTTCTGGCCTGGCTTTGTTTGTACCATCTGCACCCCCAAATGCCGATCCTGAACCTGAAGAAGGTTAACGAGAAAGGAGAGCCCCAGCCCGTCTATAACTGGACGGATGACTTATACCGGAAAGGGTCCTACTACAAGTTCAACTTCAACTTTCTGGGATTCGTCATGTCAGTCTTCACCGAAAGTGAAATCCCCCGTCCCCCGAGAGAAATGACGAGTGCTTTGATAAATCAGAAACTCGGGGACGTTTTCAGACTGACGCAGGGATTGTGATCAGAATCTACGGATTCAAGGGCAAACCCTATTTGCTGCCCTATTGGTGCTCAGAGCATCTGTTCGGGATGGAGGTTGCCCGACAGATGGACTATGTGGAAGAAGAGTTTGGCCTAGGGAAGAAAAGAGGACAGATTTTCCAATACCCTCTTTCCTGGGCCAACGTTGAGATTATTGAGGTAGGACAACATGTCTACCTAGAGCAAGCACTGTCCCGGATTGGCCTGGTTTTGCTGTGCCAGTCGCTGGAAGTATGACCCTCATGGGATAAGGGGAAAGTTTGCACATTTGTGCCCCGGGATATAACCGAAGATAGATGCGACATGGTCCATGTGGACCTTGACTCGGGAGATTGAATTAATGGAAGCTTCTCCCCTGGCGGGATTTCTACTGCGAGGAGGTGACATATGACCCCAAGCGAAACCCGGACCATCACTTCTCATCTCCGGGGTTCAAAAAATTTCTGTCCAAGATTGCGGGCCTTAACCGGTCTAAAGAAAAGATTACCGAATGTCTGGAAAATGAGATGCCGCACGCAAAGACGATAAATCCACAAGGAGAAACCCGGCCGTAGATGACGACTTTTCGGTTCTCTATGACCAAGCATCATGACAATCGGCGGCCGTTCGCATATCAAGGTTACGTTCCCCGAGGCCCCTTTGAGGATTATAAAAGTGGGTCTCCTCCCAAACGAGTTGTACACTTCGGCAATCGCCGGCGCGAGCCCGAGCAAGTACCCAGGCGGATCCAATGCAGCCCGTGGCTCCTAAGGCGGCGCCTGAAAAGGCGAAAGAGTTAGTCAAGGCAGCGCCCGAGGCACTCCCTCAGGCAAGAAAAGCGCCAGCGCCGCCAGAAAGCAGACCGGTCGCGGCAGACATTCTGCCAGTCAAACCCCGGTACAAGTTTACCGTGGGAGCATCAGCGCCTGCTGCACCTGCTTCGTCTCCTTCCCCTGATCTGACAGTTGTTCCAGAAGAGAAGAAGTGGAGGAGAGTTGAGAAAATTAGGCGACCTAGCCTGATAGTGCAGCAGCCAGTCGCAGAGCCGCAGCCGCGTCCTGCCGTCGCAGAGGCAGTTCCTTTGGGCAGTCCCAAGCCAGCCGCCGAGACAAGAAGCGAAGACATCCCCCCGGCATCGGCTCAGGCGGAGCCCGCAGGTACGTTTGCTGCCCCTGTCTCTCTAGTCTCACCCAGTTCTACTTCCACTCAGTCCCCCGCTCAATCTGGGCGAGCCATGACCACATCCTCCTCCCCGTCTCCGCGTCCTTCTAGCGGTCCCCATTCTTTCGATCAGTTTGCTCAGAACCCTAACGTCTCTCTTTCTCTGAGCACAACTCCAAACCCTTCGCCCGAGGTCAGTGCTGAGGCTGTCCGTTCACCGTCACATCCTCCGCCTCAGCCGCTTCAAACCCTCGCAGTGTTAGCCGCTCCCATTTCCATTTCCCGGTCGCCCCCACAAGCGACCGATTCTTCCAAGGTCTGTCCGGTTCCTCCTGGTTCCATTCCCGCAGGAGAGACGTCTCAGCAGATCCCTAGGCTGGGGGAACCAGATTTTATGGACGACCTCCAGAACTCAGATGACTTGCCCCTGGCAACGAGAGCCGTAGAGTATTCTGTCTCTTTCCGCCAAGACCCGAAGCGGAGGAGACACGAAGAGATAGCCCCCCGGCGAAACGCGCAAAGTATGATTTCAGAAGGAGAGTGATTACAACGGAGAAAATAATCCCAATAGTGAAGAAGCCTCTCCGAGAAATGACTAAGGCAGACTACGTGCTCCAGACAAAGGAGAAAAGCTTTGACGACATCAATAAGCAGTATGAGATTCAGACGATCATGCGCAAAGCTGACAATCTCTTTGTCAAGAGTCTGGAGGAGCAGGAAGAACTTTTCGCGTTGCAGGATAAAGTAAGGCAGCTTGAAGAGGACCTATCTAGGTCCACTGAGCAGCTGGAAGCGGCGCGGCAAGAAACAGATGAACTCAAAGCCCAGCTGGCCGCTTCTCAACAACAGGCCGCAACCGAAAAGAAAGCAGCCTTGGAGCAAATTTCTCAGCTCCAGGAGTCTTTGAAGCAGGCGCAGTCGCAGCTTGCAGAGAAAACATCTCAAGCGACGGTCTTTTCAAAGACAAAGGTTAAGGAAATGAGGGCTGGTTTGCTGAGGGAATGCAAGCCCCATACCTTTAAGGCGATGGCAGTCCTGGACTTCGCATCCAGGATTCAAGAAGTTTCTGCCCAGGGAAAGCCTGTGGTAGAGGAGGCCGAGCGCCAGGCGAAGCAATGGCTGGACCTGGCGGTTAATCTTCAGGAGCGCGAGCGCAACGGCGTCCATTTTTCCCCCGTGTCCTCATTCGCTGCAGAATGGGCAGGTGCAAGGGTGACCTTGCACAAATATTTCAGAAAAGTTGAAGAGGTGAGAGTGGCCAGACGAATGCTTGACGCATTCACGCATGAAAGAGATATCTGTCTGGCCCCCTTTCACGCTCTTTCAGAACTTGGGTGTCCAGGTTTTGTTGAGAATGGCGAGCTCCTCACCCTAGATCGGGTAAAGAAGAATTGGCAGTCCTTTGAAGCAGATACGACTGAAATTGATAGTCGGATTGAGCCAATTCAAGACAGTCAGGTCACTCAGATGGTGTCCAGATATTCCAAGATCCGCTCCTATTTCCAGGAGTTAGAGAAAAGATACCTCACCATCGACCTACACGCGGTCGCTGCTTTTCACGGAGCATTAGAAGATATAGCTGACCGCAAGCCATTCGAAGCAGAAGCCTGGCGCTCAGCCCAAGTGGCATACACTCGCATGTGCGAGGCAGAAGCAGGAAATGAAGAGCTTTCGGAAGGAGATTCTGACGAGGCAACTGACAAAGATGAATCTGAAGAACAGTTGCCGCAAGGAGAACAGTTAGAGCAGCAAAAGGCAAGGGAGGTAAGTTCCTCTGCACCCAAAGGATGAAGGCATGGATTCTTTGCGCCGAGGCGAGCTCGACACCCCGCGAGCCGCCAGAAATGTTGTCACATTTTGCACGGGGTGCAATGTCTTCAATATTGTTTTGTAACAGTGCTGCTCTTCTTTTCCTCCTTCCGTTTTCCTTCCTTCTCTCCCTTTCCTTTTCTTTCCCATTCTCTTTCTCTCCCCCCTTTTTCCTTGGAGTCCCCCAGTTGATTTTCCAACTTTCCAGCAAGTCTACCTAAAATTGGCTAAGTGTTGGTGCGAAGTTCGCACTTCGCCCAGTCTGGGTGCGTGTTAGGATCTCATCCTAACCCTTAATGTAATAACTTCCATGATGTAATAATTCCTAGTGAACGTGGGTAGTACCCATGATTAATATTTTGTAATGTTCTAAGTTTTAGCTTAGGTAGTGCCCATGACAAATGGCACCCTTTTTATGTAACACATGGTAGATAGGTGGCATTGTGCATGTAATTCGTGTGGCATTATGCATGTAATTCGAGTGGCCTTGTGCATGTAATTCAAAGTGGCACTATGCATGTAATTCGGGTGGCATTATGCATGTAATCCAGGTGGCATTTTGCATGTAAGCCAACATTGGAAGGAAACTCCTTAAATACCCGAAAGGGCACCAATGTAACCATCTTTTGCAAAATTAATGAAGTATTGAAGGAGGTTGCCCCCTCGAAGAGGCCTCGCGATTCAGTCCTATTGTGAGATTGTTCTTTATGCAAATTTCTGTTATATTAATGTGATGTTTATGTGAGTTATTTCCAAGTAATTGTGTGAGAGTGTGTTATTTGAGTTTATTTTATAGCAGGATCTTAACAGTGCGAAGTTCGCACTTCGCCCAGTTTTGGTGCGAAGTGCGTACTTCGCCCAGTCTGGGTGCGAAGTTCGCACTTCGCCCAGTTTTGGTGCGAAGTGCGTACTTCGCCCAGTTTTGGTGCGAAGTTCGCACTTCGCCCAGTCTGGATGCGAAGTGCGTACTTCGCCCAGTTTTGGTGCGAAGTCCGACTTCGCCCCACTTTCTGGGCGCACCTTGCACTGGCAGACTGGCAGGTCAGCACAGAAGAAAGATAAAATGCCGGAGCGAGTCCATATGGCGGCGAGACACCAGTGTTCGCCTGTGCGCAGTTCGACTTCTCAACAGAGTCGGAAAGCGCCCTTGACAGGTGTGCGGTAGGGGAACAAACCCGAAATTTGACCAAGGCTTGAAGGCCTTTCCCGACTGCACTGATTTCTGCACGCGCATCCCAAGGAGCCCCGATCCCAAGCGAAGATGGATAGACTGCCCTCTAAGGCAGGCATGTGTCACACAGCATAACCCATCATCAGACAAGTGTCCAGCTTCGGGATTTGAACCAAGACTGCCGACCAAAAGGGATAAGCATGGACTGCCTGCACCGCCTGCGTTAATAGCCTCATTCAAAGCTGATCTGAGGTTTCACCCGCTCCAGCTACCAGCGAGCCTGCCGACTTGAAGATTTGCCCAGCACTCCGCCACGTAGCTGTCCAGCTTCCAGAAAGACCATGTTGCGGGTACAGCCCAGTCCGACAAAAGGTCAGCATTTGCAGCTCTTTCGCCGCTTCTGTCAACTTATGTTTGACTGGGACTCTGTGCCCATTAATGTAACGGGTGGGACTCGGGCTATAAAAGCTCATCTTGAATTCATTGTAAAGGGTGGAAGGGGAATGTTTGTTAGGGAACTACTGTGCTTACTGTAACCATGCTTCTGCTTACAAATACAATCTGTATGCCTGGTTCTGTTCTACCGCTTTTATTTCTTTCCGTTTATGCTTTACGCGATTCTGTGTCATGGCTTGTTGATTCACTTCGGCATTTGATGGTCAGGCGCCTTTAGCATTATTTTTGTACTTTTAAATTTCATATAATAGATGTGGTAGCAGTTCCATCAGTTATGTGTGACGTTGCTGGCCCGTATCTGGTGATTGATGCGATCCCCTGCTGTTAGTTCCTTGTAGGGAATGTTTGCTAGGGAGCCATTGAAGCTGTGCGGTTAAACTCTCTGCCTAACACATATACACGGCTCGACATCTCTAGGTTTACTTTCTACCCCCGTCAGTGTACGTATCTGGTGATTGATACGATCCCCTGCTGTTAGTTCCTTGTAGGGAATGTTTGCTAGGGAGCTATTGAAGCTGTGCATACACTGCTTGTGTATCAGAAGTACGCCTAGGTTTTGCAGTTCCTTGTCATGCTCTGTGTTTGTATGCAGTAAGTAGCGGTGATTGGTGTGTTCCCGTACTGTTAGTTCCCCCCCACCAACCTTTGGACATATTTGTAATCTCTTTCTGTACATTTGTCTCTTTCAGTTCATTTATTTCTTTCCTGTTCCCTTTAGCTTAAATTAGAAAACCCCCCAAAAGGAGCCGGCCTTCTCCGGAGATTGGCTCGGAAGGCATCTCTTCCTTCCGGCCTTTCATGCTGGTGGGCGAATCTGGGCGCATTAACCCAAAATCCTTTCCTCATGGCAGATTCGTAACCAACAGTTACGACATTGCAGCACTTTGGACAACATAGCGGATATCTTCACCAAAGGAGTTGCTAAAGCTCAGTATATAAAGCTGAGAGACTGTCTTGTCAGCCCTCTCAACTTTAAGGGGGAGAATGTTGGACTTTGATAGTTTGGTTAGCATATTTGTATTCCTATGTAGCTAAATATTGGTTAGCATATTTCTTGTTCTAGGTTGAGAGCATATAGGGAGTAGTTAGACCAAGTCTATGTTTAGAGTAAGCTCAAAATAACAGATTAGGTTTACGTAAAATGATGGAGCTCCAACTGTTTTGAGCTCAAATTGGTTTCTCTCAAACCTATATATATTGTAGACTCGTGCAAGCAAATATAATGAATGTAATATTTCAAGTGTGGGGGAGAGTGCCTAGACGTGCGAACGATGGGAGTCAAGCACAAGGGAAATTGCAGAAGAGTGTGCTTGAAAGACCAGAACCAACGCTCGTGTACTTGCGAAGGATACTACGGAGTGTAGGTGCGCAAGGAAGTGGTCAAATATTGTTTGCAAATGACCATCGTCAATAGAAGGTTTGTTGAGTGAATATGATCAACCACCAATATTAAACATTGCGTAGTTGCGGGCAAGCAGTGCCTAAAGTTTATGGGAGACAGGAGAGAATATCCTCAACGCCATATCAAAACATGTGAAACAATATGGAAGGCGAATGGAGTTACAAACGAGGATACATGGCTGAGATTGTTCCCAACAACATTTGGAGTAGCGATTGACTAGCATCTGAAGAGAGATGAACCCTTCATTGATTGGGCAGCGTTGAAGATTGAATTCAATACTACTTCATGATGATACAAAGATCAGTGGTGAGATCCATACAACGAAGCAGAAGAAGGATATTTGGTGTTAGGATTGTAAATCAGGACACACCAATGTTAATTGTCCAAAGAAGGCATATTGCAATATTTGTGAAGTTGTAGGACATGCTATTGTGGATTGCCTGTTTAACTTACAAAGTGCGAGGCATCAAACATTGATTGTGCAAAAGAAGGCGAAAGATGAAAAACCGAGCAATTCAAAAGATGGACAAGGAGAAACGAGTGGCGAGTACTGGAACAATTGCCAAGGACAAAGACAACTGCAACAAGGGGATTAATCTGTAGGAGGAGAGGGTCGATTGCAATATGATTCTGATAGAAGGCCAATCATTCAGTGTCGAAGATGTCAAGAGTGGGGACACTTTGCACAAACTTGTACAAATGCTCCAACAGGAGGAGGCAATGGGAACAATAATGCAATGATGTGTAGATGGTGCGGACTTGACAACCACAAGGAGGCAAATTGTTAGAAGAAGGAAAGTACGAGAAACTTGTAGAATGTCAATTTTATTGACATCGAGGTGCCTCAACAAAACCAACAACCACCACAAAAGGTGAAGCACATGCTAGCAGTAACTTAGGCACAGGCAAGAAGAATGGAGTAGTACTCGAATCTTTCTAAGGAGAAGGAGAAATACTAAGAAGCACGTGTGCAAATTGAGGAAGAGATGCATAAGACCAATCAAGAGAAGCTAAGTCAAAAGAAGAAGCTAAAAGAACCCATCACTATTGAGGATTAGGAAATATCAACACAACAGTTGGCAGCGCAAGTATTGAATACAAATGTTGAAGTGAAGGCGTCCAGTTTATTGTGCGCAATACCAGAGCTGTACATGATGATGGGAGAAATGGTGTGGACAAGGAGAGTGGAAGAGTTGCAACACCAACTGGAGACAATAAGAGTAGTAAGGGACCATTACATTGACTTGACAGTCTTGATGATAGATGCTGGGAAGAAACCAATGCTGATCCACATTGAATTGCTAAGTCATAAGTTGATGCAGGTGATTGTCGATGAAGGATTGAGTGTAAATGTATTGCTTGAGAAGACGTGGAAAGCCTTGGGAGCACCATTTCTGTGGTCTCCCAATTTTTGGCTGTATTGTAATGACCACCCCCGAGTGATCACCAAGAATTTACTGCCTTGTAAGGGTTTTTTTGATAGTTTGTATTGTTTTTGTGATTTTTGCAAATATATGATTTTTGGGGAATTTTTGCAATAAGATAGTAAATACTGAAATGAAAAATGCAGCAAACTGAAACTAACAATAACTCACAAAATACTCCTTCAAATGCTATGAAAATTTGACACAAACATCTACTCATATAAATAATTAAACCCTTTTGAGGAAATTGGCTCAAGTGCAAAGTACCCGTATTAATGCAAGTCTGAAAATTTCTGGAAAATTGCACCAGCAACTGGAAACTTCATATATTCACATGTAATGCTCAAAATACAATGTTCTCCAACCATCAAATACAACAGCAGCCTTTACAAATACTAGGCGCCAACAACTAAGCCAAAATGCAGTCCCAAAAGAGGGCGATTCAACAAGTAATGGTTGGTAAATGGTTCCAAATGGTACGGCCAGCCTAGGGCAAGTACAGTCTGCTTGGTAGCACCTCAATCTGCCTGAAAACACCTAGGAATCTGCTGTGGTGGGTACGACTGGTGTAGCTAATGATGTTTGCACAATCTCCAACAAACCCTAACCCAAAAACACATCAAAAAATGCATCAATCCAACTGCAAATGGTACGGCCATGCTGGGAGTGAAGCTATGAAATGAATGTCGTCCAAAATCTCCTCAAACCCCTGTGAAAACTGTCTTCAATCACTGAAATGTATCACCAATGTCAGCACAAATGCATCCTCTGAGTGAGAATGCCCAATACCACTCTGAAGATGTCTTCCAATCTCGAGAATGGTGTTCCTGCTGGAGGTTTCCGTCTCCAAACAAGCTATCAAACCCCTGCAAATCCAATCTGCAAGTGCTCTCCAATATTCACCAAGAAAACAAATGCCAAAGATGATTCCAATGAATTCCCAAACTCTCCTTTTATTTCCTTCTTCAAATGAGTCGGCCAAAATGGGAGGGAAACTTATGATTTTAAATTATTCATTTTTTAATTAAATGGGTCCCCTAGAGGGCGTCTTGTTAGAGTAAATCACTATATAAAATATAGAAAAACAATTACAGTGTTTCAAACTTTAACAACAGAATTAACAAAATAAGACAAACACACAGTAGAAGAGACAACGATTTTAACGTGGTTCACCCAATGTGGGTTACATCCACCAAGAATTTTCAGTCATTTCTTTCTCAATCCAAGCAATAGAGGGTTACAACCTACAACAAACATCTGCTGTAATTTCCTCTCTATATTTACAAGGAATCAACACAGTAATTTTCATTGTATACTCTGTTTTTCTTCACAACTATATATAAGAAAAATACTGCTTTTCTTAATACACTCCAAGATTAACACTGAGTTCCCAACGCCTAATTTTGGGATAAAAACAAAAAAACTTTCCTGGCTGTCCTGTTGTGAATCCGGAAACTTTCTCTGGTAGACTAACAGACTGTAAATCCGGAAGCTTTCCTTGCCCGTCCTGCAGTAAATCCAGAAACTTTCTCTGTTTAGCCTCCTCATAATTAGGCTCCATTCCTAACAATCTCCCACTTGGAGACTAATTCCATTGCACCATACTGCAACCAAGGACTGAAAAATTTCTCATCATGGCCTCTTATTCCTTAAGGCCAACTGAAGTTGAGCAAAAGCTCAACTTTTCTCTTGACACCACTTTTGTAAGCATGTCAACAGGATTTTGTGATGTGTGAACTTTCCCTAATTTCAAAGATCCATCTTCCACTATTGATCTAATGAAATGATACTTGAGTTTGATGTGTTTAGTTTTTGAATGGAATACCGAATTCTTCGCAAGGTGTATAGCACTCTGGCTATCACTCCACAACCTATTATCCTCTTGCTTCTTCCCCAGTTCTTCCATTAGTCTTTGCAACCAAACCATCTCTTTGCTTGCTTCTGCAGCAGCAACATATTCAGCTTCGGGTGGTTGAAAGGGCAACTACGTGTTGGAGTTTAGAAATCCAACTAACCGCTCCTCCTCCTATAGTAAAGATGTAGCCAGTAGTGCTCCTTCCACCATCAAGATCACCTGCCATATCAGAATCTACAAAACCTTTCAAGCATATATTAGAGCCTCCAAAATTCAAAGAATAATTTGAATTTCCTCTCAAGTACCTGAGTATCCATTTTACCGCTTGCCAATGTCCTTTTCCCGGATTACTCATAAATCTACTCACTACTCCCATTGCGTGGGCAATGTCTGGTCTTGTACAAACCATTGCATACATCAAGCTTCCAACCGCTGATGCATAGGGAACCTTAGCCATATGCTCTTGTTCCTTTTGTGTCTTGGGACACAAATCTTTGGTGAGTTTGAAATGCTTTGCCAATGGAGTAGCACTTTGCATTGTTCATGTTGAATCTCTTAAACACTTTTTCAATGTATTCTGCTTGTGACAATTTCAGAGTGTGACTCTCCTTGTCTCTTGTTATCCTCATACCAAGGATTTGTTTGGCTTCTCCCAAATCCTTCATGGCAAAGGATTTAGCCAACTTCTTCTTGAGCATGTTTATATCTTGCATATTTGTTCCTACAACCAACATGTCGTCCACATACAATAGCAAAATAACATAGTTACCATTTCCAGTTTGCTTAAAATATACACAGTGATCACTTTGACATCTTTCAAACCTTTGATTAGCCATGAACTTATCAAATTTTAAATACCACTGTCTAGGAGCTTGTTTTAACCCATACAAGCTCTTTTTCCGTTTACATACCCAATCCTCTTTACCTTTCACCTGAAAGCCTTCTGGTTGGTGCATATAAATTTCCTCCTCCAAATCACCATGAAGAAATGCTGTCTTCACATCCAATTGCTCCAGATACAAATTTTCTATAGCTATAAGACTCAAAATAACTCTAATAGAGGTCATTTTTACAACTGGAGAAAAAATCTCATCAAAATCAATACCTTTTTTCTGAGAGAATCCCTTGACCACTAGTCTTGCTTTGTATCTCTTATGCCCTTCATTCTCCTCTTTAATCCTGTACACCCATTTATTGGTCAAAGCTCTTTTACCTTTGGGTAGCTCAACCAAATCCCAAGTTTGGTTGTGGAATAAAGAGTCCATTTCTTCATTCATTGCAAGCTCCCACTTATTCCTGGTATCCATCTGTAATGCTTCTTGAAAACATTCTGGCTCACCAGCATTAGTATACAAAACATAATCAGAGAAACGTTGAGGAATTCTACTTATCCTGGTAGATCGTCTAACAACACTTTCTGGAGATTGAGGTGCTTGCTGCTGCTGTTGTACATTTTGATCTTCTACCACTTTTGGAGTTACCTTTTCTATGTGTCCATCAAGGTCTATGTATTCAGTATTTTCCTCTTTCTGTTTCTTTCCCTGCAACCGATCTTTATACAAGTTTTTTTCATTAAATATGACATCCCTACTTCTAATGACTTTCCGGTTATCACAATCCCATAATCTGTAACCCAAGCCATCAATACCGTAACCAATAAAATAGCACTTTTGGGCCTTAGCATCTAACTTATCTCTGTTCTCTTTGTCTATATGCATAAAAGCCTCACATCCAAATACCTTAAGGAAAGAATAATTCACTGGTTTACCTGTCCAAAGCTCTTCCGGAATTCCTCCATCCAAGGCACTAGATGGTCCTCTATTAATCAGATATACTGCAGTATCAACAGCATGAGCCCATAAAAATAATGGTAAGCTTGCATGTATTCTCATGCTCCTAGCACGCTCCATGATGGTTCTATTCATTCTTTCTGCAACCCCATTTTCTTGAGGTGTTCTTGGAACTACCTTGATTCTTCTAATTCCATTTTTAGAACAAAACACATCAAATTCTCTACTGCAATATTCTCCACCATTATCCAACTTTAGACACTTTAACCTTTTTCCAGTTTCATTTTCAACTAATGCTTTCCAATTCTTGAAGGTATAAAAAACATCACTTTTATTCTTAATGCAATATATCCATGTTTTCCTTGTTGCATCATCAATAAAAAGTACATAGTAAGAGGAACCTCCAAGAGAAGTTACCTGAGCTGGGCCCTGTTGGTTACGAATCTGCCATGAGGAAAGGATTTTGGGTTAATGCGCCCGGATTCGCCCACTGACGATGAAAGGCCGGAAGGAAGAGATGCCTTCCGTGCCAATCTCCGGAGAAGGCCGGCTCCTTTGGGGGGGTTTAAGCTAAGAGTGCAGGAAAGAGATAAAGAAACGGAAAGAATTTACAAATATGATTGGAGTTTGGTGGGGGGAACTAACAGTACGGCAACACATCAATCACCATTGCTTACTGCATCATAAATACAAAGCATGACCAGGAACTGCAAAACCTAAGTATACTTTCTGTATTAAGCTATGTACGCACAGCTACAATGGTCCCCTAGCAAACATTCTCCCTACAAGGAGAACTAACAGCACGACAATGCATCAATCACCACTACGTACAATCACATAAACAGAAAGCAACCAAGAGATATCAGAGCCAGGTATATGTGTTATGCAGAGAATTTATACGCACAGCTACAATGGTCCCCTAGCAAACATTCTCCCTACAAGGAGAACTAACAACACGGCAACGCATCAATCACCACTACGGACAGCAACGTAACACACAACTGATGGAACTGCTACCACATCTATTCTATGTATCCTCTAATCTATGAAGTTCAAAAGTACAAGCAATGCTTCAGGCACCTGACCACCAAATGCTGAAATGAATCAACGAGCCGTGACACAGGAAAGCATAAAGCATAAATATAAAGGAGAGGCAGCATAAAGAAATCAAAGCAGCAGAACAGAACCAGGCATACAAATTATATTTATAAGCAGAAGCACGGTTACAATGGTTCCCTAACAGACATTCCCCTTCCACCCTTTACAATGAAATCATGGTGGGTTTTTATAGCCCAAGTCCCTCCCGTTACATTAATGGGCACAAAGTCCCAGTCAAACACTAGCTGACAAAAGCGGCGAAGGAGTTGCAAATGCTAACCTTTGTCGGACCGGACTGTACCCGTAGCATGGTCTTCCTGGAAGATGGACAGCTACGTGGTGGTGTGTTGGGCAGAACTTCTTCTCGGCAGGAATGCGGGTAGCTGGAGCGGGTAGAACCTCCAATCGGCTTTAAATGAGGCCACCGGCATAGGTAGTGCAACCCATGCCCGTCCTTTTGCTCGGCACGTCTTGGCTCAAATCCCGAAGCTGGACACTTGTCAGATGATGGATGATGCTGTTTGACACGTGTCTGCCTTGAAAGGCAGTTTATCCAACTTCGCTTGGGATCAGAGCGCCATCGGGTTGCGCAGGCAGAAAACAGCGCAGTCGGGAAGGCCTTCATGCCTTGGGTGCATTTCCGAGTTTGTTTCCCTACTGCGCACCTGTCAAGGGCGCACTCCGACTTCGCTGCGAAGTCGGACTGCGCACAGGTGAAAGCTGGTTTCTGCCGCCGTACGGACTTCGCTCCAGCACTTATCATTATTTCGCCGCCTGCCAGCCTGCTACAAGGTGCGCCCAGAAAGAGGGGCGAAGTCGGACTTCGCACCAAAACTGGGCGAAGTGCGGACTTCGCACCAAAACTGGGCGAAGTGCAAACTTCGCACCAACACTTAGCCATTTTCCAGGGCAACTGCTGTCAACCCTGAAATCCAACTGAGGGGCTCCAAGAAAAGGGGGGGAAAAAGAGAATGTAGGAAAGAGAGAGAAAAGGAAAGAGGAAGAAAGGGAAAGAGAGGAAGAGGGGAAAGAAAGAGCAGCACTGCTACAAAACTGAAAACATTGCACCCCGTGCAAAATGTGGCAACATTTCTGGCGGCTCGCGGGCTATCGAGCTCGCCTCGGCGCAAAGAATCCATGCCTTCATCCATTGGGTGCAGAGGAACTTGCTTCCCCTGCCTTTTGCTGCTCTAGCTGTTCTCCTCGCGGCAACTGTTCTTCAGATTCACCTTCGTCAGTTGCCTCCTCAGAACCATCTTCCGAAGGCTCTCCAGCTTTTGCTTTTGCCTCACAGATGCGGTTGTATGTGGCCTGGGCTTGGCCCCAGGCTTCTGCTTCGAATGGACGGCGGTCAGCAACTTCTTCTAATGCTGCGTGGAAAGCAGCGACCGCGTGCAGGTCGATGGTGAGGTATCTTTTTCCTAGCTCCCGGAAGTAGGAGCTGATCTTGCGGCATTTGGACACCATCCGGGTGACCCGACTTTCTTGAATTGGCTCGATCCAGCTATCAATCTCAGTCAGTATCTGCCTCAAAGGACCGCCAATTCTTTTTCACCTGCTCATGGGTGAGAAACTCACCATTCTCAACAAAGCCTGGGCACCCTAGTTCAGAAAGAGCGTGAAAGGGAGCCATATAAATGTCTCTTTCATGTCCGAATGCGTCCAGTATTCGTCTGGCAACCCTCACCTCTTCTACTTTTTAAAAATATTTATGCAAGGTTACCCTTGCATCTGCCCATTCTGCAGCGAATGAGGACATGGGGGAAAATTGGAGGCCATCGCGCTCACGCTCCTGAAGATTTATTGCCAGGTCCAGCCATTGCTTCGCCTGGCGTTCGGCCTCCTCTACCACAGGCTTTCCCTGGGCAGAAACTTCTTGAATTTTGGATGCGAAATCCAGAACTGACATAGCCTTATACGTGTGGGGCTTGCATTTCCGCAGCAGATCAGCCCGCATCCCCTTAACTTTGCTCTTTGAAAAGACCGTCGCTTGAGATGCTCTCTCTGCAGATTGCGACTGCGCCTGTTTCAAAGACTCCTGGAGCTGAGAAATATGCTCCAAGGCTGCCTGCTTTTCCGTTGCGGCTTGTTGCCGAGAAGCGGCCAGCTGGGCTTTTAGTTCATCTATTTCTCGTTGCGCCGCTTCCAGCTGCTCAGTGGACCTGGACAGGTCCTCTTCAAGCTGTCTTGTCTTATCCTGCAACCCGAAAAGCTCTTCCTGTTCCTCTAGACTCTTGACAAGGAGATTGTCCGCTTTACAAATGATTCCCTGAATCTCGTATTGCTTGTCAATATCGTCAAAGCTCTTCTCCTTTGTCTGGAGCTCGTAGTCCGCCCTGGTCATTTCCCGGAGAGGCTTCTTCACTTTCGGGATTATCTTCTCTGTTGTAAGCACTCTCCTCTCAAAGTTAAACTTGGTGCACTTTATCGGGGCGGCTATCTCTTCAGGTCTCCTCCGCTTCGGGTTTTGGAGGAAAGAGATAGGGTACTCTACTGCCTCTCGTTGCCGCGAGGCAAGTCGTCTCAGTATTCTGGAGGTCGTCCATGAAGTCTGGTTCCCCCAGCCTCGGGTTCTGCTGAGACGTCTCTCCTGCGGGAATGGGTTCAGGAGGAACCGGACGGACTTTGGAAGGATCGGCCGCTTCTGAGGGCGACCGGGGAGTGGAGACGGGAGCGGCTGATGCTGAAAGGGTTTCAAGCAGTTGAGGCGGCGGATGTAACGGTGAATGCACGGCTTCAGCACTAACCACAGGTGAAGGGTTTGGGGTTTGACTCAGAGATAGGGAAACGTTGGGGTTCTGAGCAAACTGGTCGAAAGAATGGGGGCCGCTAGAAGGGTGTGGAGACGGGGAGGAAGATGCGGCCATGGCTTGCTCGGATTGAGCGGGAGATGGAGTAGGAGTAGGGCTAGATGAGACCAGAGAGAGTGGGGCAGCAAACGTACCTGCGAGCTCCGCCTGAGCCGATGTTGGATGGATGTCTGCGATTCTGGTTCCGGCGGCTGGCTCGGGACTGCCCAGAGAAACACGCTCTGGAGCGGCTGAACGCTGCTGCGGCTCTGCGACTGGCTGCTGCATTGTCAGACTAGGTCGCCTGATTTTTTCAACTCACTTTCTCTTCTTTTCTTCTGGAGCAATGGCCGGATCGGGGGAAGGAGATGAAGCAGGTGCAGCAGGCGCTGATGTTCCCACGGTGAACTTGTACCGGGGTTTGACTTGCAGAAGGTCTGCCGCAACCGGTCTGCTCTCTGGTGGTCTTCGGCGCCTTTTGTGCTCGAAGGGTCACCTCGGGCGTTGACTTGACCGGGTTTCTACGCCTTTTCAAGCACCACCTTGGAAGCCACAGGCTGCATTGGGTCCACTTGGATGTCTCGTCGGGCCTCGCTGCCGGTGTTGCCGAAGTGTACAACTGTGGGGAGGAAGGTCCTCCTTTATAACCCTCAAAGGGACCTCGGGGAACGTAATCTTGATATGCGAACAGCCGCCAGCTGTCATGGTGCTGGTCATATAGAATTGAAAAGTCGTCATCAATGGCCAGATTTCTCCTGGTGGATTTGTCGTGCTGCGTGCGGCACCTCATCTTCCAGCATTCAATAATCTTTTCTTTTGGCCAGTTAAGGCCTGCTATCTTGGAGATGAATTTTTTAAACCCTGGAGAAGAAAACTTGTGGTCCGGGTTTCGCTTGGGGTCATATGCCACCTCCTCGCAGTAAAAATCCTGCCACGGAGGCGAAGCTTCCATCAAGTTAATTTCCCAGTCAAGGTCAACATGGACCACATCGCATCTGTCTTCGATTATATCCGCCCGGGGGCAGAGATGCGTGAACTTTCCCCTTATCCCGTACGGGTCGTACTTCCAGCGCTGCGGCAGCAGAATCAGCCCAATGTCAAAAAGCTCCCGCTCGAGGTAGACATGCTGTCCTACCTCGGAAATCTCAACGTTCGCCCAGGAAAGAGGCTATTGAAAAATCTGACCTCTTTTCTTTCCCAGGCCGAACTCCTCAACATAGTCCATCTGACGGGCAACCTCCATCCCAAACTGATGATCCGTGCACCAGTAGGGCAGCAGATGAGGTTTGCCCTTGAATCCGTAGATTCTAACCACAATCCCCTGCGTCAGTCTAAAAACGTCCCCGAGCTTCTGACTCAGCAAAGAGTTCGTCATTTCCCGCGGGGGGCGAGGGATCTCGCCATCGCTGAAGACTGGCATGACCAACCCCAGAAAGTTGAAGTTAAACTTGTAGTAAGACCCTTTCCGGTATAGGTCATCCGTCCAGTCGTAGACGGGCTGTGGCTCTTCCTTCTCGTTGACCTTCTTCAGGTTCGGGATCGGCATCCGGGAGTGCAGATGATACAAACATAGCCAAGCTAGGACAGAACTGAACCGAAATTCAGTGGACTGCTTCTTCTGGATCTTCACCAGGCTGGAGTGGATGGCGTATGCAAGCCAATCCGCCCAGTCGAAAAAGATGGGGCGTTTTCCACTTCGCTGCGCTGCTGGTTCGTAGGATTCTCCACACAGGAGACATTCTACCAGCGCTAGCTGGTACGGCTATACCAGCTCATCAGAGTTGCAGCCGAGGATCCATGCCAGAATGGTGTATAAATATTTGCTCTGAAACCTCGCCAAGGGCATGGGGCCGGTTGGCCACTGTCCAGCTGCAAGCGGGGCGTTCAGCTTTGAATTGAGGAAATCCCTCATCCTTTTTGTATGCGTGAAGCGTCCCGCCTGCTCGCCCAAATTTATCTTTCTGACTATTGTGCTGGAGTCATACTCCAACCCTGGGGCGAAAGCTAGCTGAACAGTCTCCTTGCATAGTGCGAACAAGGGTTTACCGCTGGAGCTGCAAATCTGCCGGGTAACTGGTCTGTAATGTCTGACAATCACGTCTACCAGCTTCGGGCATTGATGGACAGGGGGGCACAAGAACCGGAAAAGGTTTGACTTGTACGCCGCTCCGAAATGGTGAGAGGGCGAAACCTTGTCAACCCAACTCTCCACATTTGTCCGCAGCTTAGTCAGGCTCATAGAAAACGAGCCGTCCTTGTATCCCGCTAGGTAATTTACCGGAGGTGGTGGGGCTTGCCCATGCTGTACTTTCTTTGGTCGAGACTTCGACTTTCGCTCCGGCGGTGTTTCACTTCTGAAAACACCTGGCCGCGGTAAATCTTCGGGTTCACACCCTTCGCTAGATTGCGCTGGCATTGGCATCTTTCCTCTGTCCATCTCTCCGAAACAACAATAATTACAAATTCAGGGCGTCTGTAGCAGATTTCGCAGTCACAAGAATAATCTGCGCAGTTTGGCATGTCTGGATGCATCTGACCCCCTTTTCTAGATAATGACAGCGTCATTAATGTCGCGCAGGGGGGGTAGGTCGGCTGGCAAGTGAAGGAGTTAAGTTTCTTGGGTGGCTCCGCAGGAGAATGTTTTGAAAAAGGTATTCCGGCTGCCGTGCCATGCTTCTTTGATTGCACTTTTTATTGAGGACTGTGCAATCATCAAATTTATTTTGAACGCTGCGCCATGGCTGACGTCACTGCCGCAATCTGGGCACACTGCTCAAGAAAAAACCCCTTGGCGCGGAAACCCATCTCAAAACGGTCGCAATGCGCCTTGGGCCCAGCTTGGAGCTTTTAGAATATTTTATTCATTTTTTTTTTTTTTTTTTAAACAACTGTCCAAGCTGGCCCAGAAAACAAGGCGCAATCGGACTTCGCCCAAAGTTGGGCGAAATCCGACTTCGCCAGCGCAGTCGGACTTCGCCCAAAGTTGGGCAAAATCCGACTTCGCCAGCGCAGTCAGACTTCGCCCAAAATCGGGCGCAGTCCGAACTGCGACTGCATTGAGACTGTTCCTCTCTTTTTTTTCCTACCGCGCCCAAGGGTTGAGCGCAGTCGGACCTTTACAAACTTCGGAAGAGAGGCGAACACTTAGAACTTTACTGCCTATTTGGACAGGGCGCAAGAGTTGCGCTTAGACAATGGAGCGCGTTCGGACTTCGCCCGAAATTCGGGCGAAGTTCGAACTTCGCGCGAAGTTTGCACTTCGCGCGCGAGCTACGCGCAGTTCGTACTTCGCGCGCAAGCCGGCCGAAGTCGGACTTCGCGCGCGAAGTCGGACTTCGCTCAAAACTGAGCGCAGTCCGATCACTCGTGCCTTTGCAGTTTTATCCCTTCAAACTTCGCTTTGTTGCTGGCGCGCAGCCCGACTTCGCTGCGAAGTCGGGCAGCGGCCAACACTTACACATTTTTTTTTTTTTTGCTTTCTTCTTCACTCGAGCAGCCCCTTCACGAACTTCGCCCCTTCTGAGGAGCGACAACAGACTTCGCTGCGAAGTCTGTATTCTCTCCCATGTCGCAGTTCGGCTCAAACAAAATAAAAAACTGAAAGCTGGAAACTGTACATGCTGGAAAACAAAAATGCATAAGGGAAATTTTTACAAAGAAGGGCCACTCGGGCACCTTCACAGCGGTAAATTTTTAAGTGGAACCCGTTAACGGGGATAGGTAGGAGCTGACCCTCCATATCCCGAAGTACATAGGCATTGAATTGGTTCACCCGGGCAACCTGATATGGGCCCTCCCAGAGAGCATCAAACTTCCCGTGATTGCCCGACTTTGCCTAATATGAATCCCACTTCAGCACCAGGTCCCCGATTTTAAAAACTCGGGCAGTGGTGCCTTTTGCAAACCAGCCTTGAGTGGCTGCAATGTGATCAGTGAAGGCCTGGTATGCTTTTTCTCTGTCTTCTTCCAATTGCAGGAGTTGGCACAGTCTGTCATCCACCGGGTCTCCACTGCTCCTGTCTTCGTCCAACATCCATAGGGCAGGGATTTCAATGTGGGATGGCATGACAGCCTCTTTGCCATAGATGAGCGCATAGTTGGAAGATCTCCAACGGGGGAGGTCTCTAACCGTGCAGACACGCTTCTGCCCAACTTAGAGACGCCGTTGAAACAGAAGCTAACTATGAAAAATCAGTTTTGGGACAAGATCGTCTGGACGTCCTAGTCCAGACGAAATCGTCCGATCTGAGGCGATATCGTCTGATCGGCGACGATATCGTCAAACGGACAAAACAAACTCTAAAAATGGCGCGGGAAACGAGGAAACGGGTTAAAAGGCGGTTTTGGGGTTGAAATTGAATTTGAATTATTACTAAGGTAATTTTAATTATTGCTAAGTTTTACTGCGCCAATTTTAGGGTGCTACAGTTAGGTATAATATTTTTGTGTTTTTATTTTTCGCTAGTTTTTTCTTATTAAAAAAAAAACAAAAAATCAACAAAACAAAAAATATAGTCCTTTTTATTCTCAGTAGTTGAGTAGGTTAGAAACCCTGTGCCGAGGTTTTAAAATATCGCAAAGGAGCTGTCGTTATTGGCTAAGCTAGATAGCCCATAAAGTGTCTAGTGAAGTGAGGGGTGATGCTCCAATACCCAGGAGTTAGACAACACTCGCGCACGGATTTGAGCTCCCATGTATCTTCGAGTATATCGGGAGACCATCTAGGATTAAACACAATTTTATCCCTAAGAAGCTTTTCGGCCTTGTATTATTCATAGTCCACTAGACACAGCATCCGGGAAGATTACCCTCCCGTATTGTCAGAGAGGCAGATAGTGTTCTCAAGGGTATGTGTGGAATCCTCCTTGAGTAGTGGCTTGAAATATTGGTCCGAGCACTATTGTTCGTCATTGTGGTATAACAGAGGGCCTATGGGTATTACATACACCTTTACCTAGCATACCTTGGTTCTGTTTAAACCTGCAAACAAGTCTGTTCATCCAAGTCTTTTTGTTTTGCTTAACCTGCAACCAAAAATTCAAACCTGTTACCATATCCTTCACAGAAGTTGAGCATACAAAGAAAACATCCCTATTCTAGAGTTCTTGCATGCAAAATAGATAATACAAAATCACAGAAGAGTATAACAGGCGAACATAAAACTTCGGAGTGTAAAACAGGGACAATAGGGGGGTGATTGTCAGTTACAGTTAGGAATTTCTGTCAGTAACAGTCATTACAGGGTTGTTAGGATATCAGTTTCAGAACAGTTACCTGTGGCAGTCTAAATAGTTACCTGGACAGTTATAACAGTTACCTGTGACAGTCAGAACGAAAACAGACGGAATATTTGTGATAGAGTCAGAATCAGACAGGGGATAGAATAATGTTAGGAATCAGTTAGTAGGCAGTTTCGTCAAAAAAGGGTGATTGACACAAAACTCAATTTTTGAATCAAACCTCTAGAGAAAAAACCAACCACACCAATAGACTCGTCAAAACAATAAAAACTCTGGGGTGCCCAAAATTAGTGTTGTGGTAAATAGCTCATTGTGTTTGTTTTTTTGAGCTGATCATTTTGATATACCACACCCAAATCATTTTTCGGATCCTTACTAAAAATAGTAACTCCTAAAACCACCTTTCTATTTTTAGTAAGTTCCACAAAAAGGATACAAACCTTCAATTATGGCTGGGGGTACTCGACAAAAAGACTTAGACAGGGAAATTCAAGCCAAAGTGGATGCTATGGGCAACAAACTATGGGATACAATTAATAAAAACCTACAGGTGATACAGTCACAACTCCAAATTTTTCAGGAAACTATAAGTGGCATTTCCCTTACACAAAAAGAAATGAAGATTGAATTGGATAGTCGAGCCTCTGCGGGTTCCACAGATCAAAATGACCAAGAAGAAATTGGTACAAGCAACCGCCAACGAATTACACCAACTCATAACGGAATGAGATTACCAAAATTAGACTTTCCCAAGTTTGATGGAAAAGATCCTGAGGGGTGGATTGGTAAGGCAGAACAATATTTCACTCTTCATAATGTTGATCGTTTCCTATGGTTGACCATTGCTTCTTTTAATTTTGAATCAGATGCACTCCATTGGTTTTTATGGCTTAGAAAGGCTGAACCTGAGCTTTCTTGGTCCGAATTTGGGCAACGCCTACTCACTTGCTTTGGTCCTAGCGAGTTTGAAGATTTTACAGGAGCTCTTTTCAAACTCAAACAAACCTCAACCGTTTGAGAATACCAAATCAATTTGAAAAATTTGGCAATCGAACCATCTGTATAAGTGTTGACTCTTCCCAAAGTTGTTTTGTGAGTGGACTAAAGGATGATATCAGGGCTGAGGTTAAGTTGTTGTGACCTATATCACTACCACAGGCCATACAGTTGGCCAAATTGGTAGAAGACAAATTCAAGGCTCTTGGTCGAACTTCTAGATTTCCTCCATCTAAGCCATCTTTTCTGGCTAGGCCAATGCTAAATCCTACTACTAAATCTCCCCCTATAAAAAGATTGAGTCACGAGGAGATGGAGAATAGAAAGGCACAAAGGTTATGTTTCAACTGTGATAAAAAATACTCTAGAGGGCACAGGTGTGTGCAACAAAAATTGTACTTGCTCGATATGGACAAAGTTCCCACTATAGAATCTTCTGATGATGAGGATCCTTAAGAAACAAAACCCACAGACCAGACGAGCGATCAAGAGGAAACCCAACCATAAATTTTTGTACATGCTGTAGTGGGAGTGTCCACTCCACAAACGATGAAGGTGATTGGCCACTTCAAGGGACAAAGGGTCATCATTTTGATTGACTCCGACAATACACATTACCACATTACAATTCCTTCGAAATCATGATTGCTAATGGTGGCACCCTACCATGCAAAGGCAAATGTTGTAATGTTAAATTAAAAATTGGGGATTATAATATCAAGTCCCATGTTTGCCTTACCCTTAGAAGGGTGTGATGGTTTTGGGAGTGCAATGGTTGAGAATGTTAGGGCCAGTCTTATGGGATTTTGCAGAATTGTAGATGAAATTTAGTTAAGACAGGCAGGAATATACTTTTCGTGGCACAAAAGTGAGAGCAGTTCAGTTTATTTCTTCTCATAAAATAGAAAAATTGTTATAGAAATCTTCCCATGGCGTGGTAGCTTTGCTTTTTGCTATCACCGCTCCTGAACAAGGGGAGTCTAGTCACCCACAACAATTACAGGGTATATTAAACAAGTATGCTCATGTCTTCGAGGAACCCAAGGGACTTCCTCCTCATCGCTCACATGATCATGCAATACAACTTTTTCTTGGCAATCTACCTCCTAATGTTTGTCCATACCGGTATGCTTATGCTCAGAAAACAGAAATTGAGAAAATTGTGCAGGAATTCCGTGCTTCTAGAATTATCCGTTCTAGTGTTAGTCCTTATTCTTCACCAGTGTTGCTAGTAAGGAAGAAGGATGGCACTTGGCGCTTGTGTGTGGATTACTGGGATCTTATCAAAATCACTATGAAGGATAAGTTCCCTATTCCTGTCATTGATGAACTACTTGATGAGTTGCATGGGGCTTAGTATTTTTCCAAGTTGGATTTGCGGTCAGGCTATCACCAAATTCGCATTAAGAATGAAGATATTCCCAAAACAACTTTTCGAACTCATGAAGGGCATTATGAGTTTTTGGTTATGCCTTTTGGTTTGACCAATGCACCTTCCACATTTCAGAGTTTGATGAATTCTATTTTTCGTCCTCATCTTTGCAAATTCATTTTAGTCTTTTTTGATGACATATTGATTTATAGTCGCACATGGGAGGATCATATCTGCTATTTAGATGAAACCCTCAAATTGTTGTTCGACCATCAGCTTTATGCCAAGCAATCAAAATGTTCCTTTGGCCAGTAGGAGGTTGAATATTTGGGGCACATAGTCACTAAGGAGGGAGTTCAGGTTGATCCTAAGAAAATCCAGGCGGTTCAAGATTGGCCTAAACCTCATACGTTGAAGGGACTTCGTGGATTCTTAGGTCTTACAAGATATTATAGGAAATTTGTGAAAAATTATGGCAAGATAGTAGCTCCCCTGACAGCCATGTTGAGGAAAAATTCTTTTGTGTGGACTGATTTGGCCGAGAAGGCTTTTGTTGATTTGAAGTGTGCTATGACCACCACCCTTGTTTTGGCAATGCCAAATTTTTCTAAACCCTTTGTCATTGAGTGATACATCGAGCATGGGCATTGGGACCGTATTAATGCAGGAGGGTCGATTGTTGGCCTTCACTAGGAAGGCACTCTCCCCTTGAATTTTGGGCAAGTCCACTTATGAGAAGGAAATGCTTGCCATTTTACATGCGGTCACCCATTGGCATCCATATCTCATTGGCCGACATTTTTTCATTAAAACTGATCATCAGAGTTTAAAATATTTTTTAGAACAAAGGTTGGTTACTTCGGAACAACAAAAATGGGTCTCCAAATTGTTGGGGTATGGCTATGACATCACTTATAAGAAAGGTAAAGAGAATGTGTGTCATGTCCCCTTTCTGAGCTCGTCAGCATTGGCACAGTGCATAGCCTATTCACGCGATCCTGTAGGCTATGGGAGCAGTTTAAGGATCTTGGAAGTAAGTTGGAGCAGTTTCCTATTTTTTAGGTCCGTGCTTTTTTCAGAACAGTTTCTATATTTGGACAGTTCGACCAAAAGGGTATCCAAAAATGCTATCAGATGTTGGCTTGGGTCTCCTGGTGCAATTATTTTAATACTCGTAATTATTTAATTATAAAGTCGTATTTAATTAAATAGACTTTATATTATGTGTGCACATAAGTCACTTAAGTGAATTATTAATTATTTGATAAAGTGACTTAGGGAGACAAGGATTTATTAAAAAAGGGGTTTTTTATCCCACATTGGTTATGTTATGATACAGCCAGGCCCGAGTGAATAATAAATAAAGTGGTCGGACTCTCATTCCAGCATCCTTGAACATTGAATATATTGCTTGATGCATTCTGGAGAATTTGCTTGCAGATTCGAGCTTGTTGAGAACGGAAACTCTCGGCAAGGACATCCACTACGGCTGTGAAAGATCAGCTCTATTGGATTTTGATTGTCTTCATTCAGAGGGCAAATTGGAGATCAAAGAGAATTTCTCGTTCGTCACTGATATCTTGTGTGTGTTGGGAGATAGCAGCGATTTAGACCTGTAGACGGTACTTATTTGGAGGCTGTAGCAGTTTACTATTCACGCGGCACTGTAGCAGTTTACTATTCAAGCGGCACTGTAGCAGTTTACTATTCATGCGGTACTGTAGCAGTTTACTATTCATGCGGTACTGTAGCAGTTTACTATTCAAGCGGCACTGTAGCAGTTACTATTCATGCGGCACTGTAGCAAATTACTATTCACGCGGCGCTGTAGCAAATTACTATTCATGGCACTATTCACAAACTATTTCCAGAACGTGGATTGCTGCGATTTGTTTTCAGACTTGAGGAAAATTGGGTATTTTCAGTGCTGTTCATCATTGTAATTTCCCTTGCAATTAAGTTGTTCCAGTTTGTGAAGCTTTCTTTCAGCAGTATACTATATGTTTAAATCCCATAAAAATACCCAAAAAAAAGAGAGCATATATTTGAATAAAAAGAGCAAAAATTTGTGTTTCTTTTTTTACTAGTCAAAATAGATAGGAAACAATCCAGAATAGGGTGGGTTGTTACAATGTGGTGGCAGATGCCTTGTCTCGTCTCCATGAAGATCAGGCCATGTTACATGCTATCTCCACTCCCCTTCCGCAATGGATTCATCAACTTCATGAGGATCTAGCCAAGGATTCCTCATTGCAAATTCTCATCCGCACTCTCCAAGAGGATCCTCATTCCCACCCTAGCTATGCTTGGGATGGTTAGGATTTACGGTTTCATGACCGTTTGGTTATATCGTCTCAATCTCCAATCAAGGACCTCCTTCAAGAAATGCATGCTTCTCCCACAGCTGGTCATTTGGGTTTTCTCAAAACATATACCCGAACCAAGCGTACTTTTTTTCTGGAGGGGAATGAAAAAGGACATCCAAACGTTTGTGGCCGAATGTGATCGCTGCCAGCGCATGAAAGGTGAAATCGTGAGTTATCCAAGGACTCTTCAAATGTTGCCCATTCCTGAGCAGGTTTGGACCGATATATCTATGGACTTCATTGAAGGGCTATCGAAATCCGAAGGCAAATCGATTATTCTGGTGATAGTGGATCGTCTTTCAAAGTATGCTTACTTTTGTTCCCTATCCCATCCTTATACTGCATCCATTGTCGCCCAACTCTTCGTTGACTCCATCTTTCGCCTCCATGGGCCCATTGTCTCTGATTGGGATCCTATCTTCACCAGTTGCTTTTTGCAGGAACTATTCAAGTTGCAGGGGACACAACTCAAGATGAGTTCAGCCTGCCATTGTCAAACCGATGGCCAAACCAAAATTGTCAATAAATGCTTGGAAACCTACCTTTGTTGCTTCACTTTTGAACATCCTACTCATTGGGCTAAGTGGCTTCCTTTGGTCGAATGGTGGTATAACACCACCTATCACTCTGCCACGAATGTGACTCCATTTGAAGAAGTCTATGGTCAGCTTCCACCAACTCCAACTTCTTACCTTCCAGTTTGCTCCAAGGTTCAGGTGGTGGATTCCACTCTCCGCCAACGTGACTCCATTCTTCGCCAACTCAAGCTCAACTTGGACACAGCTCAGAACCCTATGAAACAACAAGCAGATCAAAACTGTACCGAATGTAGCTTTGTCGTGGGCGACATGGTCTTTCTTCGCTTCCAACCATACAAACAATCATCTCTTCAATTGTGTGGTTGTTAGAAACTTGCCGCCAAATACTATGGTCCTTATCAGGTATTGCAGAGGCTTGGGGCGACAGCGTACAAACTAGCCCTTTCGGCTAGCTCCAAACTTCATCCAGTCTTCCATGTGTCATCTCTCAAGAAGGTTATTGGCAATAGGGTGCAAGTGCAGTCTACACGTCCAAAGTTGGACGAGGAAGGGTCCGTCCTGTAAATTTTCCAGCCCTAGATAACTGTTGTCCTATGTTATTTTAAAATAAATCAGATCTGAGAATAATTTATTCAAACATGCAACAGTCACACAGATGGCTGGAAAAATAAACAGCGTGAACAGCAAAAGTTAAATATATTTCTGAACCTGAAATATTACAAATAAAAGAGGCTACAGCTACAACAGAACACTTTTGCTCTCTTGCTACTTTTCTAGCCAGCAATCACTGTTCTTCTCCTCCTAAGCTTGTAGTTTTCCTTCAGCAATCTGTTCTCCTCCTCTTCTTTTCTGTGTATCTAAAACACTCTTGATCTTCTCCTTTTATCCTTGAAAAAGGTAACCCTAATCTCTCTAACCCTAAGATTAGATCTCATCTCATCTTGAGATGTAAGGTTAAAAAATAGAAAATCACTTAAGTGAATTTGAAAATAGAATCACTTAAGTGAATTACAAAATAGAATCAAAAATGTCTCGAACCACTTCTAGCATGTTCATACTGAAGCCTGTGCAAGAAGTTCCTGTCTTCGCTACATTTCTCAACACGTCCTTCTTGAACTTGAATGCATTCTTGACCGAAGATAGCGTACCATTCGTCAACATGTTATCACAGATGTCTTGGTCCAATGGTGTGGCTTACAACCAAAAGATGCGACATGGGAACCTCTTCAACAACTCCAATAGCAGTTTCCTCACCTTCAACTTTGAGGACAAAGCTTTTTGAAGGGGAAGGGCATGTTAGGACCCCATCCTAACACCTTGATGTAATAGTCCTTGTGGAACGTGGGTAACACCCATGTTAATATTTTGTAATGTTTTGTTATAGTTTTGGATTAAGAAGCATCTAGCCAAATGGCACCATTCTATGTAACCGTTTTTCAATAATGTAACCGATTGTAGGTTGGAGATTCTAGCCCAAGTGGCATTTTGCATGTAAGCCAACCTTGGGAGTTAGGTGCTAGAAGAACTCCTTAAAATTGCGAGGGGCAGTATTGTATGTATTGTTTTGCATAATTGAATGAAGTATTGAAGGAGGTTGCCCCCTGAAAGAGGCTTGCGATTCAGTGCTATTGTGAGATTGTTCCTTTTCTGCAATTTATTTCCATAGCGTGCATTTTATTTCCATGTGTGTGTTGTGAGCATATATATTTATTTTCTATATTTGTGTGAGTGTGTTTAGTTTTAATAGTAGGTTCCTAACAGAGAGATGGGGACTAGATTTTGTTGGACCATTGAAAACCAGCAGAAGAAGATGTAGGTACATTGTGGTAGCTATTGAGTACTTGACAAAGTGGGTGGAGGCAAGAGCGTTGCCTAATAATTTCAACGAGCAAGTCATTACAAGATTCAGAGTGCCTCTGCGATTGAGAAGTGATTGCGGAGGACACTCTGTCAATGAGATCATTTAGAAGCTGATCATGGAGTTCAAGACCTTGCATTCTCGATCTACTCTATATTACCCCAAAGCAAATGGGCAAGCGAAAGCAACGAATAAGGTCTTAGTCACCATAATGTACAAGACATGCTGTATTGAAGACACTGATTGGGAGGAGAAATTGCTAGCGATCTTGTGGGTGTATAGGACTACGAACAAGCTGACAACAAATCACACTTTGTTTTAGTTGATATATGGATAGGGGGTAATTGTATCGGTAGATTTTCTGGTACCAAGTTTGAGAGTAGCGGTACAAAACCATGTTGGTGACCAAGAGAGTCTAGTGAAGCTAACGACAATCATCAAGCTGGATGAGAAGAGGGTGAAGGGATAATGGGCCACGAAAGTTGCCCAATATTGTTGGAAGTTGTGGCACGATAAGCACCTGAGGAAGATGAAACTAAAAGTAGGTGACAGTGCTGAAGTTTAATGGCAAGAGAGAAATCAAGCCAAGGAAGTTGAAGAATTTATGGCTTGGACCCTTCCAAATAGCAGTGATGAATAACGAGGTCGTGAGGTTGTAGAAACTGTACGGGACGCTGTCTCAAGACAGTTAATGGTTTGCAGTTAAAATCGTACAAAGTGAGAGCGCAAGTGAACCTCCTAAATTTTGAATCGACAAATGAAGGAATAAGTACGGGTAGGCTGACAGTTGCACCAAGTCAGTCTTGGGATTTGTAAAAACCCCTAACTGCAATACAAACTAACATGCAATTTCCAAAACAAAACACCCAAAATTTCCAGCCATAGAATTTTTGAATTTTATTTCAATAGGAGACAATACATGGAGATTCACACAAATGAAAATAGATCATTAAACTGAAAAGCATGCACCTGGTAATTCCATCCATCATATAATGTAGAGATATTACAATAGAAGAGCCATATGGCCACCGGTTGCTAATTAAATTCCTCTGAATGCTTAATGCAGACCCGGTAATAAATTTGCTAACTGAAATCAAAGATTTGATCCAAAGATTCAAAGGTTTTCGTCCTTGAATCTGCCAATTATCTTCTGAAGCACAGTCGCCACCCAAAATTGTAGAATAATTTTTTTTTTAAATGTTCAAAAGCTCCCATGTTACTTCCAAAACTCCCCTTTTATACAACCACCCCTTTTACATTTTTTCTTTTTTAAATTCATGTGGGATAATTGATTTTTTTTTTTTTTTAAATTCTAATATATCTGTTAAAATTTCTGTTACGACTTCAAATTACACCAAATGAAACCTAGGGTAGACTAGAACACATCTAGGGGAATCACCAGGGCCACTCCAAAACTCGGTACTACCTCCTAAAAATTAGGAAGATCCCTAAAATATAGGAATTTCCATTTTATTCACCCGGAAAACAATACAAAACAAATGGATATAGTCACTCATGCTAATGCCTCCTACACACGAACATCTACTAAGGGTGACCCTCAATCATTAGGGTTAGGGTTAGCTCAAATAGCTATTTTTAGTTTAATCTATTTTTGCATTATAAGCTATTTTGGGCAAAGTTATCTTTATATATTGCATTGTAAGAAAGGGAAGGTATCCTGAAGAATTATATTGTAAAGGAGAGTTGCTCATAAAGGAGGTTGCCCCCTCGAAGTGGCCTGTGATACTTGTAACTCTTCAGTGCAATCCATAAAATAATTGCTATTTTGTGTTCTGTGCAAATTTATTTCTATTTTCAATTAATTTATGCAAGCACAATCATTACATTCTCTTATGAATGATCCCAATTTAAATTGGACAAGTGGGGTTATTGTAGTTTCAAATAAAAAACATAGATGATAAGTGATAGTATAACTTCCATTTCTGTAACAATGAATTAACTCCACTTATTGTAACTCTAGTAAGATTGGATATTTTTTTTTTTTTTAAGCGAAAAACCCCTTACAGGGCCGCCTTGGTCTGAGAGACCACGAACAGGGGGTTCTACACCGTCAAAGTCACCCGGGAGTCGCACCTGACCCTGCCCGCACCAACATTATCAATTGGATTTTGGATACCCAATTCAGCTTTTTGGTAGGGTGGAGATTTGAACCTGGGACCTCCCTTGGAGGATTGCCCTCTCCTCTCCAACTCACCTACAACACCTGGGTAGTAAGATTGGATATTGGTCTGAAAGCACAATCACTATGCTCATAGAGATGGTGATGGAAACTGTAGTTGTATCAGATATGAAAATGTCAATTATTGGGGGGAATGTGGAGCAAATGAGTTTATGAAAAATAATTTTTTAGTGCATTCATTCCTGTATACTCATCCCTCCCTTCCCATTGGTATTGTTCATTCATGCATCATACTTCTAGTCCCTTTATAAGCATGCTACACATGAATTCCTTTTCCATCTGTTTAAGAGATTGCATTTTTGCATTGATGTTGCAATGGGAAATATATAAAGTTTACAGTAAACAGCGCCACCCTTGTGCTTACATGCCCATGTTCTAGGGGCTGCAATGGGTGCTCCATACCTGTAGCTTGTGGACCAACGTACCCATGTGACCTTGTATGTTTCATAACATGGAGAGGGTTGTGTGGATTTCAAATACAAATTGAAGTAATAATTTAGGTTTTCCCACTTCAATAATTCAATCAACATGTTTGTTTGTTGCATTACTTGGTTCTCTTTTAACATTTTAGAAAAAATCAATTGCTTTTAAAGTAGGAAAATTGATTTCTTCAGTGATGGATAAAAATGGCATGTGGTTTTGCAGGTTTGCACTTTTCGTCTTATTCTGAAAAATGCATCATCATTGCTTGATGATACAGATCCTACAAAGCTCAAAGCAGATGTTGCTTTAAAAAATCTTGAAAGGTGGTCAACTACTTCCATTTCTTATCTATTGAAGTTGAATAAGTAAATACATGATTGGTATCCAATTAGTGCATTGAAATGTTTAGTCTTGCATTGTTTACTCTGGTACTTTGTGAGGGACCAATAAGTCTCTCACATCAAATATATAAGTTATTCAGTATATAAGATAATACATAAAAGAGAGATGAATACATGTCCTCTCCCTCAAATGGTAGATAGTATATGTAACATAAAGGTATTAATATGAGGTAGAATCTATGTTCATGACCTGTCCCCTGATTTTGAAAAACTTTAACCTAGAATCATCACTAGAAATATTCAAAGGTCAAAGGCATTTATTTCCGGGAATTCCATCTTGCAGAGGTCAAAGGCCATGATATAGAGGTCCACATTGTTGTGGAGGATTTGCCAAACGACAAATCTAGGCTTGGCTTGCCACCAAAGAATAGGAGAAGATGGAGAACAAGAGTACTAGAGTTGTAGTTGGAGCAAGGGTAGCGCATAAATGAGGTTGATGTTGATGATATCCCTATCATTGAATTAGATTCTATCCCTGGCCCTCGCATGCGACACTTTTCTAGGGAGAGTTAGAGTATAAGTAGTAGAGAAGGGTTTTTTTTTACTCATGTAAATACAAAACAAATTACCCTTGAGAGTACCATTTGAGGAAAGAAGATAAAGGAGGGCCAAATGGTAGAGGTAAAATTTTGGTATTACTGCAACATTCTTTTTAATGTCATGGGCAACCTTTATTGGGATGCTTTGGTGAGGCCTCTTGGTGCAGTTGGACAACAAGAGGGTGCAAACATTTTATCCGATGGGTGGACAAATGCTAGGAACCACACCCTAATCAACTTCTTAGTGGCTTCAAGTGGATCCATGGTGTTCTTGAAATCAATTGATTCCTCTCAAGAGATGAAGAGCATGAAATTATTGTTTGGTTTATTGGAAAATGTGGTGATCGAAGTGGGAGTGGTGAACATTGTCAAAGTGGTGACAAAAAATGTAGCAACTTATGTAGCTAGAGGCAAACTTCTCAAGGAAGAGCATCCACTATTATTTGGATCCTATGTGCTGCCCATTGCATTGACCTCATTCTTGAGGACATTGTCAAGTTGTCATGGGTGAAGAGTGTTGTTGAGGAGGTGAAGAACATCACTAGATACATTTACAAGTTACCACCACACATGGGTGCTTGGCTTGATGAGAGAGCACACTAATAGGAAGGGCATTGTCCGCCCAGGTGTCACCCGGTTTGCCTCCAACTTCATTGCCCTACAACTACTAGAGCCGTCTAGTTGCATACGAGCAGTGGTAGTGGATCGTCTCACAAAGTATGCTCTTTTTTGTTCCTTATCCCATCCCTACACAACCTCCGTAGTTGCCCAAATATTTTTAGACTCCATATTTCACCTCCATGAAATGCCCAAATCTATTGTGTCAGATAGAGACCCTACTTTTAGTAGTCATTTTTGGTAGGAACCGTTTGAGTTGCAGGGCACTCAGCTCAAAATGAGTTCGGCCTATCATCTTTAGACTGATGGTGAAATAGAAATTATTAACAAATGCTTGGAAACCTACCTCCTTTGCTTTGCATCCAAACATCCTGCGCAGTGGGCGAAATGGCTTCCTTTGGCTGAATGGTGGTATAATACTTCATATCATACCGCGACCAAGGTTACTATTGTCACATTTTGCACGGGGTGCAATGTTTTCAATTTTTGTAAGAGAGCTGCTCTTCCCTTTCCCTCTTCCTCTCTTTCCCCTTCCTCTTCTCCCCCTTTCTCTCTCTTCCCTACATTCTCATTCTTCCCTCTTTTTCTTGAGCCCCTCAGTCAAATCTCAAAAATGACAGCGAGTTGCCCTGAAAAATGGCTAAGTGTCAGGGCGCAATCCGACTTCGCAGCGAAGTCGGAGTGCGCCCTCCAGTTGGAGCGCAGCGAGAGTGCAAAGTGCGCAGTGCGACAGGATCAACCAGAAGAACAAGTGTTCTGGGCACACTCTGACTTCGCAGCGAAGTCGGAGTGCGCCCTGCTTTTTGGGCGCACTTGGTAAGCAGGCTGGCAGGGAAGTTGGAGTGCGCCCTGCTTTTTGGGCGCACTTGGTAAGCAGGCTGGCAGGGAAGTTGGAGTGCGCCCTGCTTTCTGGGCGCACTTGGTAAGCAGGCTGGCAGGAGAAAATGACTAAGTGCTGGGGCGCAACCCGACTTCGCAGCGAAGTCGGAGTGTGCCCCTTTCCAGGGCGAAGTCCGTACAGCAGTGTAAATCAGCTTCCACCGGTGCGCAACCCGACTTCGTAGCGAAGTCGGAGTGCGCCCTTTGACCGGTGCGCAGTAGGGAGACAAACTCAGAAGTTGACTAAGGCATGAAAGGCCTCCCCAACTGCGCTGTTTTTCACCTGCGCAACCCGATGGCGCTCCGATCCTGGGCGAAGTTGGATAAAGCGCCTTTCAAGGCAAGCACGTGTCAAGCGTCAGCATCCGACAAGTGTCCAACTTTGGGATCCGAGCCGAGACGTGTCGAGCACAAGGACAAGCATGGGATGCACTACTTATGCCAACTACCGCCTTTAAAGCTGATTGGAGGTTCTACCTGCTTCAGCTACCCGCATTCCTGCCGATGAGAAGTTCTACCTAACGCGCTGCCACGTATCTGTACAGCCTTCAGGGAGACCATGCTGCGGGTACAGTCCAGCCCGACAGAAGTCAGCATCAGCAGTTCCGTGGTTGCTTTTGTCAGCTAATGTTTGACTGGGACTTTGTGCCCATAAATGTAATCGGGGGGTTCTCAGGCTATAAATAGCCACCACGTTTTCATTGTAAAGTGGTGGAAGGGGAATGTCCGTTAGGGAACCATTGTAGGCGTGCTTCCGCCTTTTAATATAATACATACACTTGGTGTTGTTATACTGTTTTTATTTTGTATGCTGCCTCTCCTTGACATTTCTGCCTTACGTTTTCCTGTGTCATGGCTTGTTGATTCACTTCAGCATTTGGTGGTCAGGTATTCCTGAGGTGCATAAATTAAAGGATATATAGGGCAAACGATTAGTGGCAGTTTTTTGGTTATGTTTTTGTGTTATAGTGTTGTTAGTAGTGGTGATTGATGCGTTGCCGTACTGTTAGTTCCTTGGAGGGAATGTCTGTTAGGGAACCATTGTAGCTGTGCTTCTGGCTCTTAACACAAAACATATACCGACTCTGTTCTCTTGATTAGTGACAGCATCCATAGTGGTGTGTTATGGTTATATTGGTGTTAGTAGTGGTGATTGATGCGTTGCCGTACTGTTAGTTCCCCCCACCCAACTCCAATCTAATTTGGAATCCCTTTCCGCATTTTTATCTCTTTCCCTGCACTCTTATCTTGAACCTCAAAACCCCACGGAAGCCGGCCTTCTCCGGAGATTGGCCCGGAAGGCATTCCTTCCTTCCGGCCTTTCAATGTTGGTTTGCGGGTCCTAGGGCACAATAGCAACAAATCCTTTCCTCATGGCGGATTCGTGACCAACAGTTTACGCACGCCCGGTGGGACAAGGAAGTTTCCCACCCCCAAACAGAATCGAAGCACCGGTGTTCGCTTCATTGCTGTTCAAAATCAGAACACCTGGCGACTCTACACGAACATATCCTCTGAGTCCGAAAGACCGGTCCTAGCACCTTCATGCAAACGAGAAGGTGGCGAGCAAGGGATTCGAGAAACCCGCCTGCCTTTTACGAACTAGACATCAACGCTCGAGGCGAAATTGTCAGGCTGGCTGATCAACAAGCTCGTGTCGACGAAGCCGAGGCTGAAATCCGAGAAGAAGCCGAAGCCGAGGTCGAAGGAGCTGAGAACGAAATAGAAGAGGCCGAGGAAGAAGAGGAATCTACATCCTCGGAAGGTACCGACACTGAGTATACAACCGACGGAGGAGAAGAAGAAGAAATGGCTGCCCAGCAGAATGATGATGATCTCTTCCCGGCGGTGGACTCTACGGGGCCCTTGGCCCTGGTCGGACAGCAAGCTATGCCCCCTGCTGCCTTAAAATCCATCCCTACATACGACGACTACGGCAAGACGGCGTACGAGCACATCCAGGACATCCTTGCCCTGGCTGCATTGCACTCCATTACTGACGAAAGTGTGAAGACCCGTCTGCTGGCCCTTTCCCTAAGGGGAAAGCTTCTCTACTGGTGGAGATCGCTGCCAGAGGGATCTATCACAGGGTGGCCCCAGCTCGCCAGAAGGCTCGTGAAAGGATGCAACGAGTCTGCTGACCCCACCTCTTTGCTGCATCAGTTCCAAAGTATCCAGAGACACCCCCAAGAGGAGGTGTCCGACTTTAACATCAGGTTTGCGAGATCCTGGAAACGGGTACCTCATGAACTTCGGCCTTCAGCTGGCATGGTTGCTCACTACTACCTGAGATCCTTCAACTCAGACATATGCCTGTTGCTGAAGATTGCCAAAATAAACTCGTTTCCTGCTCTGTACGATGCTGCCCAGCAAGCTGAAGCGGATATCATTTCCATTGGCAGACTCCCGTCCAGGGTGCAGGAACCCATTCATCCCGACTTCCCCAGATCCCAATATCCGTCAGCTTCTGGTGGTGCGCCGTCCACATCAGGGCAGCAACCCCAGCAGCAATGGAATCCGGCGCCGGTTGTAACTCCTTACGGCCCGCCGCAAATGCATTATCCTCACCCGCCTCCTCCTCCGCATTTTCCAGCACTCCCTGCTCCCCCGCAGTATGCACCTTATTCCAATCCTCCTCCATTAGCCGCATTGCCTCCACCGGCACAATTGTCGCCTCCTGACAATAACATTCAGAACACAATCCTCCAGGAGGTACGGGCTTTGGCCTCAGGTTATCATGCCATGTCCAATGACATGATCGCTCTGAAGAAGAAGCAGGCCCAGATGGACCTCGCTCCTAGAAGGCCATATCCGCCCCCGGCGCTGACAAAAGACAGGCCTCCGGAACAACGCTGCAGAGGCGTCCGCCTCCGAGAAATGCTGCTATCGAAGACCAACCTGGTCCTTCTGACCGAGTCAACTGGTGCACTACGTGCAATGACCCGCATTCGGAGGAAGACTGCACACTGCACCAACACTACATCCAGACTTTGGCCGGCAGCGCCATAGAGGACTATGAACTCTACATGATCCTGGACGGCGAAGCCAACTTTGCCCTCCCAGAGCAAAATCTAGTGCCGCTCGCCAAGGAAGAAATGAAAATTGCAGATGCTGCCAAGCCTTTGCAGGTGTATGCCAGAAGAGAAAAGGCGCAGCCCGGTGGGCTGCCACCATACAAGCGGTCGTGGCCCTACACAGCCCAGGAGAAGGCATCCAAAGACAAAGCTCCAACCAAGCCTCCTCCGGTAAAGGCAGCCCCTATTCCAGCCAAGCCTCCTATAGCAAAAGCTCCAGTTCCGGCTAAAGCTCCAAAACCTCAGCCTCCAGTTGAAACCAAAGAACAAGCCCAGGAGAAGGCTGAAGTACCCGTCTCGACCAAGAGACGAGAGGGTTGAGGCCACCCGGCGATGCCGGACGAAGTATGAGCCGGCAAAAGAAGCAGAAAAAGCTAGCACCTCGGGCTACAGCATAGTAGACGAGTTAAAAGAACACCCACTAGAATCAGCATGTACGATGCTCTTCTGCTCCCAGGCCAGGTGGATCTGCTGCAGGAATCTCTGAAAAACATGAAGAACGACAAGCAGATACAACCCGCTGTCCTGGTTCAACCTCTGACAGTCTCAGCCATTGGGAAGAACAGACCGCCTCCCTTCTATCTGTCTTTACGGATGCAAGGGCACATAGTACACAACTGCATGGTGGACTCTGGCGCTTCCACGACTGTTATGCCGAAAGCCGTCTGTGACGAGATCGGGATGGAGTACACAAGGAGCAGCCAAGGCGTGCTGCAACTGGACGACACCCCTGTCAAGACAGTTGGTGTCATAAAAGACATCCCTATTCGGCTGCATAAGGCTCTCGACATCGTGGTCATCCAAGAGGTCGTGGTTGTTGACCTGGCTCCCTACTTCGGCATGTGTCTCTCCAGGGAGTTCACTGCGAAGCTAGGCGGGTACCTGTCTCTAGACTACTCACACATGGAAGTGCCCTTCAAAGGAAGAAGAGTGAGAATCTTTAATGAGAAGCCTTCCACCTTCCTAGTAGAGAAGATACCCGGAGAAGAGTTGGACTGCATGGTCCAGCTGTCGGAGGAAGAACTGGTGACGGTAGAGCTGACGGAGCAAGCCCTCGAAGTTCTACAGCTCGAAGATGAGTTCTCTTTGCGGGATTTCAATGTCGTAATTGAGACACAGCAGGGCTGTTACACCATTGTACAGCCCGAGAGGCTTGACAAGTCAGCTGAAAAGGAAGTGGGACCTGCAATTGAGAGGCTGTGGAAGATTTTTTTTAACGGCGCGCGATGCAAAAATGGCGCCGGTGCAGGGGTGTTTCTGGTTTCTCCGACCGAGATCCAGAAGGACTATACCTACAGGTTGGCCTGGAGTTGCACTAACAACTCGGTGGAGTACGAAGCCCCTGTGCTTGGGATTGCGAAAGGCGAGAGAGGTCGGGGATTAAACACTGCGAGATCTTTGGAGATTCAGAGCTGGTGTGTCACCAGGTTACGAACAAGTGCGCCTCCAAAAAGCACTATCTCAAGGCGTACCGTAACCGGGTGTGGGACCTGATGGAGTCGTTTGACTCGTTGAATGTCAAGGCGATATCACGCGAGAAAAACAAGCATGCTGACATTCTGGCGTCTGTTGGAGCCAGGTACGTTCCGGCTGACGACGTTGTCCAGAAACCGAAGCCGGTTCGCACTATTTACAGGCCTTCTGTGCCTGATAAGGACACCCACTAGCAGGTGTTCGATTGTGACGAGGAGATCGTCACATTTTTGGTAAATGAAGCATGTTCAATCGAGAGTAGAGACCCTGATGACGAGCAATATGAGGGGTTGATACAGTTGAAAAATAATCATGTCCCAAAAGGACTGATTACATTGGAGAGTCTATTTGATCAGAATGACAGAGCTATATCTCATAGGATCAAAGTAGACCCGAAGCAGTATGCCGACCTGGAACTCGAACCTGGTAAAACCATCAAGGTCGGGACAGATCGCACTTCGGAGGAACTTGAGCGGATCAGATCACTGTGCCAAGAGTTCCCCGACATTGTGGCCTGGTGCTACGAGGATTTGAAGGGGTATGAAAGAGATGTAATCCAACATACCATTGAGCTAGAGGATGGCGCCAAGCCGTTCCGGCAGAAGCAGAGGGCCGTAAATCCGAAAATCGAGGCCATGATGAAAGCCGAGCTCCTGAAGATGCTCGAGGCCAAAATCATCTACCCCATCAAGCATTCATCCTGGGTTGCGAATTTGGTGCCTGTGAGGAAGAAGAATGGCAACATCCGTCTCTGTGTCGATTTCAGAAACTTGAATCAGGCCTCCCTCAAGGACCATTATCCGCTTCCCCAAATTGATCAAATTCTACACATCGTTGCTGGAGCCCAAAGATTCTCACTTCTAGATGGATTTTTCGGCTACAACCAGATTTGGGTCAGGGATGAGGACCAGCATAAAACGGTGTTCACCACCAAATGGAGGACGTTCGCCTATCAGCGCATGCCTTTCGGCTTATCCAACGCTGGTGCTACATTCCAAAGGGCCATGGACCTGGCCTTCCGAGAGCTGCTCAATAAGATCATTGTCATCTACCTTGATGACATGACTGTTTTCTCTCACCAAAGAGGGGATCATGTTTCCCACTTGCGGCAAATATTTGAGAGGTGTCGAGAATTCGGCATTTCTATAAACCCGAAGAAGTCTGTCTTCGCGGTAAAAGAAGGTAAGCTGTTGGGACATGTCATCTCCGAGAAAGGCCTCACCATTGACCCTGATAGAGCAGAAGCCCTCCTTCGCTACTTCGTGCGGAAGTTCATCCCGGACTTCGCACAGGTGATCAACCCTATGGCCGATCTGCTGAAAAAAGATACAACTTACGAATGGACTGATGAGAGAGAGCAAGCCTTCGAGGAAATCAAGGCTCGAATTGCGCAAGCTCCGGTGCTGATTAACCCGGACTACTCCAAAGACTTCATCCTGTACGCGGTGGGAGAACCGGAAAGTTACGCCGCAGTCCTGACTCAAAAAGGAGACGATGGCGAGGAGCGCCCCATAGCGTTCCTGAGCCAAGTGATTCAGCCGCATGAAGAAAAGTACAACTTTATAGAGCGGCAGGTTCATGCTGTCATGAAATCGCTCCGGAAGTTCAGGCATTTTGTCTCCCAGAGCAAAACGACTGTCTTTGTGATTCACTCGGACGTTCGAAGCTTCATCATACAAGGGGAGCCGGGTCACAAGAGAGCAGGATGGATTGCAAAAATCTAGGAGTTCGACATCAAAGTGCGGCCCACCAAGCTTATCAGAGGCCGAGCCTTATGTCAGGAGCTGGCCCGAAGCGTTGTAGCCGGCATCTCTCCGCCTGTAAGTGGGAGGACACAGCAACAAGCATCAACCTGGCCAACTCCTTATCGGAGGGGAGTGACTGGACAGATGAACTGGTGAGATATTTTTGCACCGGAAGATGTCCAGATCACCTGAACGCCTCACAACGAAGGAGGTTTCGGCTAGGTGCACTCAAGTACACTCTTCGCCTCGAGGGGCTTTACTTCAAAAACATTGACGACATCCTGTTGCGGTGCGTCAGGAAATTAGACCAGTCCAGGGTCCTCGGAGATTTTCATTCCGGGATGCCTGGAGGTCATCATTCTGCAAGGCCTACGGCCTTGAAAATAATTAGAGCCGGGTACTATTGGCCCACTCTATTTACAGACGCTTATGCGGTCTGTTCCAAGTGTGATCAATGCTAGAGGTTTGCTGGGCGAAACAGAAAAGCACCCCTGCCCCTTCAGGCCGAGACTCCGTTCCAGCAATGGGGTGTAGACTTCATTGGGGTTATTTCGCCTAGTTCCTCCCGACGGACACAAGTTTATTCTTACGACCACCGATTACTTCACACGGTGGGCGGAGGCGATCCCAACCAAAAACGCGGACCAAGAAACGGTCATCGGGTTCCTTGAAAGCCTGATTACCCGCTTCGGGGTTCCAGAGTCAATTGTAACGGACAATGGTCCGGGGTTCGCAAGCGCTGTACTCACGGAGTACACTGGCAAACTTGGCATTTATCACAAGATGTCTTCTAATTACTACCCGTAGGGGAATGGCCTTGCTGAGTCTACTAACAAGAACCTCCTGAAGATCATCAGAAGGACCATTGAAAGGAACAAGCGGACTTGGCATTCACTTCTGAACCGGGCGCTGTGGGCGGACAGAGTTTCATTCAAGAAGTCCATTAAAACGTCCCCCTATGCGCTCGTCTATGGTAAAGAGGCTGTCATGCCATCCCACATTGAAATCCCTGCCCTCTGGATGTTGGACGAAGAGGGATGCAGCGGAGATCCGATGGATGACAGGCTGTGCCAACTCCTGCAGTTGGAGGAAGACATGGAAAAAGCATACCAGGCCTTCACCAAGCATGTTGAAGCCACTCAAGGCTGGTTTGCGAAAGGCACCACTGCCCGAGTTTTTGAAATCGGGGACCTGGTGCTAAAGTGGGACTCATTGAAGGCGAAGCCGGGCAACCACGGGAAATTCGATGCCCTCTGGGAGGGCCCTTATCAGATTGCCCGGGTGAACCAGCTCAACGCTTACATACTTCGGGATATGGAGGGTCAGCTCCTACCTATCCCCGTTAACGGGTTCCACTTGAAAATTTACCGCTGTTGAAGGTGCCCAATGGGCCCTTGTACAAATTTCCCTTATGCATTTTACTTTTCAGCATGTACAGTTTTCCAGCTTTCAGTTTTTCCATTTGTTAAGAGCCCAAGTAGGACAAAAGGAGAAGACACAGACTTCGCAGCGAAGTCTGGTGTCGCCCCTCAGAAAGAGCGAGGTTCGTAAAGCGAAGCTGCCAAAAGCAGGGGGCAAAACGGCTAAGTAGCGGTGCGCTACCCGACTTCGCAGCGAAGTCGGGCTGCGCGTCGGCCAAAGGACGCAGTTGGGAAGTGAAAGCAGCAACAGAAAAGAAGCAAGTGTCGGTTCGGACTGCGCCCAATTTTGGGGCGAAGTCCGACTGCGCGGGCGAAGTCGGACCGCGCCCAATTTTGGGGCGAAGTCCGATTGCGCCCTGTTTCCTGGGCGCAGCTTGGATGGTTTATAAAAAAATAAATAAAAAATTAATACTCCAAGTGTGGGCCCAGGGCGCATAACGGCTGTGAAGGTTGGGTTTCCGAACCAAAAGGGTTTTGCCTCGAGCAGTGCGCCCAGATTGTGGCAGTGACGTCAGCCATGGCGCAGCAATCAAAGTCAAATTTAATGATTGCGCAACCTTCAAGGAAAACGCAATCAAGGAGGCATGGCGCGGTAACCAGGGTACATCTTTCAAGACGTTCTCCTGCGCAGACACCAAAAAACATAACGTCTTCACTAGCCGGCCGACCTACCCCCTCCTGCGCACCATTAATGACGCTGTCATTATCATTAAAAGGAGGTCTGGTGCACCCAGACATGCCAAATCGTGCAGATTATTCCTGTGACTGCGAAATCTTGTGCAGACGTCCAGAGGTCATAATTATTGTTGTTTCGAAGGAATGGACAAAGGAAAGTTGCCAATGCCAGCTCAATCCAGCGAAGGGCGCGAAAGTGGAGATTTCCCGCAGTCAAATGCTTTCAGGAGTGAGACGCCGCGAGGATCAAAAGTCAAAATCCCGGACAAAGAAAGTACAGCGTGGGCAAGCCCCACCACCACCGGTTAATTACCTGTCTAGGTACAAGGACGGCTTGTTTTCCATGAGCCTTACTATACTGCGGATAAATGTGGAAAATTGGGCTGATAAAGTTTCGCCCTCTCACCATTTCGGGGTTGTGTACAAGTCGAACCTTCATCGGTTCTTATTCCCTCCTGTCCACCTATGCCCGGAGCTAGTCGACATCATTATCAGACATTACAGGCCAGCTACCCGGCAAATTTGCAACTGCAGCGGAAAACCCTTGTTCGCACTCCGTCGAGAGACCGTCCAGCCGGCCTTCGCCCCGGGGTTGCAATATGACTCCAGCGCGATTGTTAAAAGGATAAATCTTGGCGAGCAAGCGGGGCGCTTTACGCATACAAAAAAGATGAGGGATTTCCTCAACTCAGAGCTGAACGCCCCGCTCGCAGCTGGACAATGGCCAACCGGCCCCATACCCCTGGAAAGGTTTCAAAATAAATATATATACACCATCCTGGCGTGGGTCCTCGGCTGCGACTCTGACGAGCTGGTACGGCCGTACCAGCTAGCGCTGGCAGAATGTCTCCTATGCGGAGAATCTTATGAACCAGCAGCGCAGAAAAGTGGGAAGCGCCCGATCTTCTTCGACTGGGCGGACTGGCTTGCATACGCCATTCACTCCAGCCTGGTGAAGCTACAGAAAAAGCAGTCAACTGAATTTCGATTCAGTTCCTTCTTGGCTTGGCTATGTTTGTATCACTTGCACTCCCGTATGCCGATCCCTAACTTGAAGAAGGTAAATGAGAAGGGAGAGCCACAACCCGTCTATGAATGGACGGATGACCTATACCGGAAAGGGTCTTATTACAAGTTCAACTTCAACTTTTTGGGCTTGGTCATGTCAGTCTTCAGCGATGGTGAGATCCCTCGCCCCCCGCAGGAAATGACAAACTATGTGTTGAATCACAAGCTCGGGGACGTTTTTAGACTGACGCAGGGGATAGTGGTTAGAATCTACGGATTCAAGGGCAAGCCTTATCTGCTGCCCTACTGGTGCACGGATCATCAGTTTGGGATGGAGGTTGCGCGGCAGATGGATTACGTTGAAGAGGAGTTCGGCCAGGGAAAGAAAAGGGGCCATATCTTTCAATATCCTCTTTCCTGGGCGAACGTCGAAGTATCAGAGATAGGATAGCATGTCTATCTCAAGCGGGAGCTCTATGACATTGGCCTGATCCTGCTGCCGCAGCGCTGGAAGTATGACCCACACGGGATAAGGGGAAAGTTTGCACATATCTGCCCCCGGGCGGATATAATCGAAGACAGATGCGATGTGGTCCATGTTGACCTCGATTGGGAGATTGACTTGATGGAAGCATGGCCTCCGTGGCAGGAGTTTTATTGCGAGGAGGTAGCATATGACCCCGAGCGAAACCCGGACCACAAGTTCACTTCTCCGGGATTTAAGAAGCTCATCACCAAGTCGGCGAGGCCTTAAGCGGCCAAAAGAAAAAGTTGTTGAATGCTGGAAGATGAGGTGCCGCACGCGACACGATAAATCCATCAGAAGGAATCTGGCCGTTGATGATGATTTTTCAGCTCTATATGACCAGCACATTGACAGTTGGCGGCCTTTCGCATTTCGAGATTACGTTCCCCGAGGTCCCTTCGAGGGTTATAAAGGGGGTCTTCCTCCCAGCAGTTGTACACTTTTACAACTGCCAATGCGGGCCCAGCAGATATCCAAGTGGACCCAATGCAACCTGTTGCTTCCAAGGTGGTGCCCGAAAAGGCGCGAAAATCAGCCAAGTCAACGCCCGAGGTGACTCCTCAGGCACAAAAGACGCCAGCATCGCCAGCGAGCGGACCGACCGCGACAGGTCTTCTGCAAGTCAAACCTCGGTACAAGTTTACCATGGGAACATCAGCGCCCGCTGCACCTACTTCATCTCCTTCCAAACCGGCCTTTGCTCCAGAAGAGAAAAAGAGGAAGAGAGTTGATAGGGTCAGGCGACCTAGCCTGACGGTGCAGCAGTCAGTCGCAGAGCCGCAGCCGCGTCCAGCCGCTCCAAAGGTTGTTTCTCTGGATAGTCCTGAGCCAGCCGCCGAAACTAGAACCGCAGACATTCATCCAACATCGGCTCAGGCGGAGCCCGCAGGTACGTCCGCTGCCCCGCTCCCTCAGATCCCATCTGGCCCTACTCCGACTCCATCTCCCGCTCAATCCGAGCAAGCCGTGGCCGCATCTTCCTCCCCATCTCCACAGCCTTCTAGCGGCCACCATTCTTTTGACCAGTTTGCTCAGGACCCCAACGCCTTCCTATCCCTGAGTCAAACCCCAAACCCTTCACCCATGGTTAGTGCTGAAGCTGCGCGTTCACCGCTGCATCCATCGCCTCAGTCGCTTGAAACCCTTCCAGCATCAACCACTCCGCTCTCTGCTCCCCGGTCGCCCTCAAAAGCGGCCGCTCCTTCCAAAGTCCTCCCGGTTTCTCCTATTTCCCTGTTCGCAGGAGAGATGTCACAGCAAAACCCTAGGCTTGGGGAACCGGACTTCATAGACGATCTCCAGAACACGGACGATTTGCCTCTGGCAGCAAGAGCCGTAGAATATCCTATCTCCTTTCTCCAAAACTTGAAGCGGAGGAGACCTGAGGAGATTGCCGCCCGATAAAGCGCACCAAGTTTGACTTCGAGAGGAGAGTGCTTACGATAGAAGAGATAACTCCAAAAGTGAAGAAGCCCCTCCGGGAAATGACCAAGGGCGGACTACGAGCTTCGAGAGAAAGGAGAAGAGCTTTGACGATATCCACCGGCAATACGAGATTCATGGAATCCTTCGTAAAGCGGATAATCTCCTTGTCAAAAATCTAGAGGAACAGGAAGAGCTTTTCCGGTTGCAGGACAAAACAAGACAGCTTGAAGAGGACCTGTCTAGGTCGACTGAGCAGCTGGAATCGGCGCAGCGAGAAATAGATGAACCAAAAGCTCAGCTGGCCGCTTCTCAGCAAGAGGCCGCAATGGAAAAGCAGGCAGCCCTGGAGCAGATTTCTTAGCTCCAGGAGTCTTTGAAGCAGGCGCGATCGCAATCTGCAGAGAAAGCATCTCAAGCGACGGTCTTTTCAAAGAGCAAAGTTAAGGAGATGCGGGCTGATCTGCTGCGGGGATGCAAGCCCCACATGAATAAAGCCATGTCGGTCCTGGATTTCGCATCCAGGATCCAAGAAGTTTCTGCCCAGGGAAAGCCTGTGGTAGAGGAGGCCGAACGCCAGGCGAAGCAATGGCTGGACCTGGCGATAAAACTTCAAGAACACGAGCGCGATGGCCTCCAATTCTCCCCCATGTCCTCATTCGCTACAGAATGGGCAGATGCAAGGGTAACCTTGCATAAGTATTTTAAGAAAACAGAAGAGGTGAGAGTTGCCAGACGAATGTTGGATGCATTCGAACATGAAAGAGACATTTGTATGGCTCCCCTTCACGCTCTCTCTGAACTAGGGTGCCCGGGCTATGTTGAGAATGGTGAGTTTCTCACCCATGAGCAGGTGAAAGAGAATTAACTGTCCTTTGAGGCAGATACAGCTGAAATCGATAGTTGGACCGAGCCAATTCGAGAAAGTCAGGTCACCCAGATGGTGTCCAAGTCTTGCAAGATCAGCTCCTACTTCCAGGAGCTGGGAAAGAGATACCTCACCATCGACTTGCACACGGTCGCTGCATTCCACGCAGCGTTAGAAGAAGTTGCTGACCGCCGACCCTTCGAAGCAGAAGCCTGGGGCCAAGCCCAGGCCGCATACAAGCGCATCTGCGAGGCAGAAGCCGACGCTGGAGAGCATTCGGAAGGCGAATCCGAGGAGGCAGCTGCCGGAAGTGGATCTGAAGAACAGTTGCCGCGAGGGGAACGGCCAGAGCAACAGAAGGCAGGGGAAGTAAGTTCCTCTGCACCCAATGGATGAAGGCATGGATTCTTTGCGCCGAGGCGAGCTCGACACCCCGCGAGCCGCCAGAAATGTTGTCACATTTTGCACGGGGTGCAATGTTTTCAATTTTTGTAAGAGAGCTGCTCTTCCCTTTCCCTCTTCCTCTCTTTCCCCTTCCTCTTCTCCCCCTTTCTCTCTCTTCCCTACATTCTCATTCTTCCCTCTTTCTCTTGAGCCCCTCAGTCAAATCTCAAAAATGACAGCAGTTGCCCTGAAAAATGGCTAAGTGTCAGGGCGCAATTCGACTTTGCAGCAAAGTCGGAGTGCGCCCTCCAGTTGGAGCGCAGCAGGAGTGCAAAGTGCGCAGTGCGACAGGATCAACCAGAAGAACAAGTGTTCTGGGCGCAACTCGACTTCGCAGCGAAGTCGGAGTGCGCCCTGCTTTTTGGGCGCACTTGGTAAGCAGGCTGGCAGCAGGGCGCACTTGGTAAGCAGGCTGGCAAGAAAAATGACTAAGTGCTGGGGCGCAACCCGACTTCGCAGCGAAGTCGGAGTGCGCCCCCTTTAAAGGGCGAAGTCCGTACAGCAGTGTAAATCAACTTCCACCGGTGCGCAACCCGACTTCGCAGCGAAGTCGGAGTGCGCCCTTTGACCGGTGCGCAGTAGGGAGACAAACTCAGAAGTTGACTAAGGCATGAAAGGCCTCCCCAACTGCGCTGTTTTTCACCTGCGCAACCCGACGACGCTTTGATCCTGAGCGAAGTTGGATAAACTGCCTTTCAAGGCGAGACACGTGTCAAGCAACATCATCCGACAAGTGTCCAACTTTGGGATCCGAGCCGAGACGTGCCGAGCACAAGGACAAGCATGGGATGCACTACTTATGCCAGCTACCGCCTTTAAAGCTGATTGGAGGTTCTACCTGCTTCAGCTACCCGCATTCTTGCCGATGAGAAGTTCTACCTAACGCGCTGCCACGTATCTGTACAGCCTTCAGGGAGACCATGCTGCGGGTACAGTCCAGCTCGACAGAAGTCAGCATCAACAGTTCCGCGGCTGCTTTTGTTAGCTAATGTTTGACTGGGACTTTGTGTCCATAAATGTAATCGGGGGGTTCTCAGGCTATAAATAGCCACCACGTTTTCATTGTAAACTGGTGGAAGGGGAATGTCTGTTAGGGAACCATTGTAGCTGTGCTTCTGCCTTTTAATATAATACATACACTTGGTGCTGTTATACTGTTTTTATTTTGTATGCTGCCTCTCCTTGACATTTCTGCCTTACGTTTTCCTGTGTCATGGCTTGTTGATTCACTTCAGCATTTGGTGGTCAGGTATTCCTGAGGTGCATAAATCAGAGGATATATAGGGCAAACGATTAGTGGCAGTTTTCTGGTTATGTTTTTGTGTTATAGTGTTGTTAGTAGTGGTGATTGATGCGTTGCCGTACTGTTAGTTCCTTGGAGGGAATGTCTGTTAGGGAACCATTGTAGCTGTGCTTCTGGCTCTTAACACAAAACATATACCTGACTCTGTTCTACTGATTAGTGACAACATCCATAGTGGTGTGTTATGGTTATATTGGTGTTAGTAGTGGTGATTGATGCGTTGCCGTACTGTTAGTTCCCCCCACCCAACTCCAATCTAATTTGGAATCCCTTTTTGCATTTTTATCTCTTTCCCTGCACTCTTATCTTGAACCTCAAAACCCCACAGGAAGCCGGCCTTCTCCGGAGATTGGCCCGGAAGGCATTCCTTCCTTCCGGCCTTTCAATGTTGGTTTGCGGGTCCTAGGGCGCAATAGCAACAAATCCTTTCCTCATGGCGGATTCATGACCAACAGTTACACCCTTTGAAGCAGTATATGGTCGTCCTCCATCAACACCATCCTCATACATTCCAAGAAGCTCCAAGGTTCATGCTGTAGACACCACTCTCAGCCAACATGTCGTCGTCCTCCAAGAACTTGAGATGAATCTTGAATTGGCCCATAATCGTATGCGTTAGCAAGTTGATCAACACCATTTTAAGTGCAACTTTGAAGTGGGGGATATGGTTTTTCGCCGCCTGCAACCCTACAAACAATCATCACTACAGCTTCGCAAATGCCAAAAACTAGCTACCAAATATTATGGACCTTACCAGGTTTTATAGTGCATTGGATCAACAACCTACAAATTGGCCCTTCCGGCTATGTCCAAGATCCATCTAGTCTTTCATGTCTCTTCTCTCAAGAAGGTTGTTGGCAACAAGGTATAGGTTCAATCCATTTTATGAGAGCTAGATGAAGAAGGTTTCATCATGCTTGAGCTTGAACAAATTTTGTACCGGAGATCACACGCCCTTCACAACCGTGTCATCGTTGAGGTTCTTGTTCAATAGCGAGGATTGTAACCAGAAGATGCCACATGGGAGTCTCTCCAACAGCTACAACAACAGTTTCCTCATTTCCAGTTTTGAGGACAAAGCTTTTTGAAGGGGAAGGGCATGGAAGGGTATGTTAGGACCCCATCCTAACATTATTATGTAATGATCGCTTTCCAACACGGGGACCCCCTTCTAATGATATTTTGTAATATTTTTTAATGGTATGTGGCACTTGGGGCACCTAGACAAGTAAGGCCATTTCATGTAACCGTTATAAAGAATGTAGTTGTTTGTTTGGTAGAAGATTCTAGCTTGGGTGGCACTTTGCATGTAAGCCAACCGTTGAGTGTTAGATTAAGGTTACATGAAAGGTATCTTTAAAAGACAAGGGGGCATAAACAAATGTATCTTTTTGCATATTGAATCAAAGTATTGAAGGAGGTTGCCCCCTCGAAGAGGCCAACAATTTTATATTGTGATTTTGTGAGATTAATATAGATTTATGCATTTCCATTTCGTATTGCAATATTTTATTCTTCATGAATTACTGTTTTATTGCAATATTTATGTGGATGTGCTTATTTTAATTAGAAGGTTCTTAAAACCAGTGTTGGACTCCCATCTCACACATTGTTGGACATGGCAACTTGCAACCACTTCGATGTCAGACTCTTGTCTCACTCACCATAGGACATGCGAACTTGTAATTGTTTGGGTATCGGACTCCCATCTTGTGTATTGTTTGAACTTTGATGCATAACCCATTTCAATCACTATTAACCTTTCTTGTCGAACCAAGTTTTCTTTTTCCTTGACACACATTGTGCCTTGCATCATCACATACACCTTTTTTGTGCCTTTCATTGTCGTGCATGCCTTCATGCCTTGTGTTTTCGTGTGTCAGATCATGAGGGTGGTTTGGCGATGCACACTTTTGTGACTTCTTGCATCGCCATGCACGCCTTTGTCACTTATTGAGTCGTCACACACACCTTTGTCCCTCCTTGCGTCATTCGACATACCTTTATGCCTTGCATCCTCATGCATTTCTTTACGCCTCACATAGATTTAGTTTCTTGGCTATTTGTCTACATCAACAAACAAGTCTGCATCACTTTCTATTGCAGACTCCATTTTCCCTCCTAAAGGGGCAAGGGTACACTTAGACTACTTTGTTCATTGACCATGTTGTAATTGCCCCATTGTTGTTGTTGCATACCTTTTGGAGTTAGAAGCTTGTCACAACTCCATGTGACCAAGTTCAACCCAACTTTGTATAGATAATGTTGTCAAAATGTAGAAATAGAATAGAACACAGCACAATATAGTTCCATTATACATAAATAAACAATAGGAATAACTTATAGGTGCATGTGGATACATTGCATACACAATGTGTTTCCTTCACAACCCAATTATTTGCAATACATCTGGTCCCATCAAGTGTATGTTGGTTACGAATCTGCCATGAGGAAAGGATTTCGGGTTAATGCGCCTAGATTCGCCCACCAGCATGAAAGGCCGGAAGGAAGGGATGCCTTCCGTGCCAATCTCCGGAGAAGGCCGACTCCTTTTTGGGGGGGGTTTTATGTTCAAGCTAAGAGTGCAGGAAAGAGATAAATAAACAGAAAGAATATACAAATATACTTGGAGTTGGTGGGGGGGAACTAACAGTACGGCAACCAGCAATCACCAATACTTACTGCATTATAAATACAAAGCATGATTGAGAACTGCAAAATCTAAGTGTACTTCCGATACCTAAGCGATGTACGCACAGCTACAATGGTCCCCTAGCAAACATTCTCCCTACAAGGAGAACTAACAGAACGACAATGCATCAATCACCAGATACGGACACTAACATGAGTAGAAAGCAACCTAGAGATATCAGAGCCAGGTATATGTGATATGCAGTGATTTTAACCGCACAGCTACAATGGTCCCCTAGCAAACATTCTCCCTACAAGGAGAACTAACAGCACGGCAATGCATCAATCACCAGATACGGACAGCAACGTAACACACAACTGATGGAACTGCTACCACATCTATTATATGAAATTTAAAAGTACACAAACAATGCTAAAGGCCCCTGATCACCAAATGCTGAAACGAATCAACGAGCCATGACACAGGGAAGCGTAAAGCATAAACATAAAGAAATAAAAGCAGCAGAACAGAACCAGGCATACAAATTATATTTATAAGCAGAAGCACGGTTACATTGGTTCCCTAACAGACATTCCCCTTCCCACCCTTTACAATGAAATCATGGTGGGTTTTTATAGCCCGAGTCCCTCCCGTTACATTAATGGGCACAAGGTCCCAGTCAAACATAAGCTGACAAAAGCGGCGAAGGAGCTGCAAATGCTGACCTTTTGTCGGACCGGACTGTACCCGCAGCATGGTCTTCCTGGAAGCTGGACAGCTATGTGGCGGTGTGTTGGGCAGAACTTCTTCTCGGCAAGTATGCGGGTAGCTGGAGCAGGTAGAACCTCTAATCAGCTTTGAATGAGGCTACTGGCACAGGTAGTGCAGCCCATGCTCGTCCTTTTGCTCGGCACGTCTTGGCTCAAATCCCGAAGCTGGACACTTGTCAGATGATGGATGATGCTGTGTGACACGTGTCGGCCTTGAAAGGCAGTTTGTCCAACTTCGCTGGGGATCAGAGCGTCTCGGGTTGCGCGGGCAGAAAACAGCGTAGTCGGGAAGGCCTCCATGCCTTAGGAGTATTTCCGAGTTGTTCCCCTACTGCGCACCTGTCAAGGGCGCACTTCGACTTCGCTGCGAAGTCGGACTGCGCACAGGTGAAATCTGGTATCTGCCGCCGTACGGACTTTGCTCCAGCATTAATCATTTTTGTGTCGACCTGCCAACCTGCCAGTTACAAGGTGCGCCCAGAAGAGGGGCGAAGTGCGTACTTTGCACCGAAACTGGGCGAAGTGCGAACTTCGCACCAAAACTGGGCGAAGTGCGTACTTCGCACCAAAACTGGGCGAAGTGCGAACTTCGCACCAACACTGGGCGAAGTGCGTACTTCCCACCAACACTGGGCGAAGTGCGAACTTCGCACCAACACTTGGCGATTTTTCAGGTAACTTGCTGGGAAGTTTAAAATTCAACTGAGGGGCTCCGAGAAAGGGGGGAAGAAAGAGAATATGGGAAAGAAAGAGGAAGGGAGAGCAGAAGAAAGGAAAATAGAGGAAGAGGGAAAAAGAAGAGCAGCACTGTTACAAAATTGAAAACATTGCACCCCGTGCAAAATGTGACAACATTTTTGGCGGCTCGCGGGGTGTCGAGCTCGCCTCGGCGCAAAGAATCCATGCCTTCATCCATTGGGTGCAGAGGAGCTTGCCTCCCCTGCCTTTTGCTGCTCTAGCTGTTCTCCTCGCGGCAACTGTTCTTCAGATTCACTTTTGTCAGTTGCCCCCTCAGAATCACCTTCCGAAGGCTCTCCGGCTTTTGCTTCTGCTTCACAGATGCGGTCGTATGCAGCCTGAGCTTGGCCCCAGGCTTCTGCTTCGAATGGCCGGCGGTCAGTGACTTCTTCTAACGCTGCGTGGAAAGCAGAGACCGCGTGCAGGTCGATGGTGTAGTATCTTTTTCCTAGCTCCTGGAAATAGGAGCTGATCTTGCAACATTTGGACACCATCTGAGTGACCTGACTCTCCTGAATTGGCTCAGTCCAGCTATCAATCTCAGCTGTGTCTGCTTCGAAGGACTGCCAATTCTTTTTCACCTGATCTAGGGTGAGAAGCTCGCCATTCTCAACAAAACCTGGGCACCCTAGTTCAGAAAGAGCGCGAAAAGGAGCCATACAAATGTCTCTTTCATGTTCGAATGCGTCTAACATTCGTCTGGCAACTCTCACCTCTTCTAATTTTTTGAAATATTTATGCAAGGTTACCCTTGCATCTGCCCATTCTGCAGCGAATGAGGACATGGGGGAGAATTGGAGGCCATCGCGCTCGCGCTCCTGAAGATTTATTGCCAGGTCCAGCCATTGCTTCGCCTGGCGTTCGGCCTCCTCTACCACAGGCTTTCCCTGGGCAGAAACTTCTTGAATTCTGGATGCGAAATCCGGAACTGACATCGCCTTATAGGTGTGGGGCTTGCATCCCCGCAGCAAACCAGCCCGCATCTCCTTAACTTTCTTCTTCGAAAAGACCGTCGCTTGAGATGCTCTCTCTGCAGATTGCAACTGCGCCTGTTTCAAAGACTCTTGGAGCTGAGAAATCTGCTCCAAGGCTGCCTGCTTTTCGGTTGCGGCTTGTTGCTGAGAAGCGGCCAGCTGGGCTTTTAATTCATCTATTTCTTGCCGCGCCGCTTCCAGCTGCTCAGTGGACCTTGACAGGTCCTCTTCAAGCTGTCTCGTTTTATCCTGCAACCCGAAAAGTTCTTCCTGCTCCTCCAGACTCTTGACAAGGAGATTGTCAGCTTTACGAATGATTCCCTGAATCTCGTATCGCTTGTCAATATCATCAAAGCTCTTCTCCTTTGTTTGGAGCTCGTAGTCCGCCCTGGTCATCTCCCGGAGAGGCTTCTTCACTTTTGGGATAATCTTCTCTGTTGTGAGCACTCTCCTCTCGAAATTATACTTGGTGCGCTTCACCGGGGCGGCTATCTCTTCAGGTCTCCTCCGCTTCAGGTTCTGGAGGAAAGAGATAGAATACTCTACAGCTCTTGTTGCCAGGGGCAAGTCGTCTGTATTCTGGAGGTTGTCCATGAAATCTGGTTCCCCCGGCCCTAGGGTTCTCCGCCGAGACGTCTCTCCTGCGGGAATGGGATCAGGAGGAACCGGATGGACCTCGGAAGGATCGGCCGCTTCTGGGGGCGACCGGGAAGTGGAGATGGGAGCGGCTGATGCTGAAAGGGTTTGAAGCGGCTGGGGCGGTGGATGTAATGGTGAATGAGTGGCTTCAGGACTAGCTTCAGGCGAAGGGTTTGGAGTTTGACTCAGAGATAGGGAAACGTTGGGGTTCTGAGCAAACTGATCAAAAGAATGGGGGCCGCTAGAAGGGCGTGGAGACGGAGAGGAAGATGCGGCCATAACTTGCTCGGATTGAGCGGGAGATGGAGTGGGAGTAGGACTGGATGAGACCAAAGAGACAGGGGCAGCAAACGTACCTGCGGGCTCCGCATCACACTTCGGATTTCGGCTGGCTTGGGACTGCCCAGAGAAACTATCTCTGGAACGGCTGAACGCGGCTGCGGCTCTGCGACTGGCTGCTGCACAGTCAGGCTAGGTCGCCTGATTTTCTCAACTCTCTTCCTCTTCTTCTCTTCTGGAACAATGGTCGGATCGGGGGAAGGAGATGAAGCAGGTGCAGCAGGCGCTGATGCTCCCACGGTAAACTTGTACCGGGGTTTGACTTGCAGAAGGTCTGCCGCAACCGGTCTGCCCTCTGGCGGCGCTGGCGTCTTTTGTGCCTGAGGAATTACCTCAGGCGTTGCCTTGACTAATTTCTTCGCCTTCTCAGGCGCCGCCTTGGGAGCCACGGGCTACATTGGATCCACCTGGATGTCTGTTGGGCCCACGCTGGCAGTTGCCGAAGTGTACAACTGTTGGGAGGAAGACCCTCCTTTATAATCCTCAAAGGGACCTCGGGGAACGTAACCTTGATATGCGAACGGCCGCCAGCTGTCATGATGCTGGTCATAGAGAACCGAAAAGTCGTCATCTACGGCCAGATTTCTTCTGGTAGATTTGTCGTGCTGCGTGCGGCATCTCATCTTCCAGCATTCAGTAATCTTTTCTTTAGACCAGTTAAGGCCTGCTATCTTGGATAGGAATTTTTTGAACCCTGGAGATGAGAACTGGTGGTCCGGGTTTCGCTTGGGGTCATATGTCACCTCCTCGCAGTAAAAATCCTGCCAGGGAGGAGAAGCTTCCATCAATTCAATTTCCCAGTCAAGGTCCACATGGACCACATCGCACCTATCTTCAGTTATATCTGCCCGGGGGCAGAGATGTGCGAACTTTCCCCTTATCCCGTACGGGTCGTACTTCCAGCGCTGCGGCAACAAAACCAGGCCGATACGGGAAAACTCTTGCTCTAGGTAGACATGCTGTCCTACCTCAAAAATCTCAACATTTGCCCAGGAAAGAGGGTATTGAAAAATCTGTCCTCTCTTCTTTCCTAGGCCGAACTCCTCTTCAACATAGTCCATTTTCCGGGCAACCTCCATCCCGAACAGATGCTCCGAGCACCAGTAGGGCAGCAGATGGGGTTTGCCCTTGAATCCGTAGATTCTGACCACAATTCCCTGCGTCAGTCTGAAACGTCCCCGAGCTTCTGATTCAGCAAGGCGCTCGTCATTTCTCTCGGGGGGCGGGGGATTTCGCTTTCGCTGAAGACTGACATGACCAATCCCAGAAAGTTAAAGTTGAACTTGTAGTAGGACCCTTTCCGGTATAGGTCATCCATCCAGTTATAGACGGGCTGTGGCTCTCCCTTCTCATTGAATTTCTTCAGGTTCGGGATAGGCATCCGGGAGTGCAAATGATACAAACAGAGCCAGGCGAGAACGGAACTGAAACGAAAATCAGTGGATTGCTTCTTCTGGATCTTGACTAGGCTGGAGTGGATGGCGTATGCCAGCCAGTCTGCCCAGTCGAAAAAGATGGGACGCTTTCCACTTTTCTGCGCTGCCGGCTCGTAGGATTCTCCGCATAGGAGACATTCTGCCAGCGCTAGCTGGTACGGATGTACCAGCTCATCGGAGTCGCAGCCGAGAATCCATGCCAAAATGGTGTACAAATATTTGCTCTGAAACCCTGCCAAGGGCATGGGGCCGGTTGGCCATTGTCCAGCTGCAAGCGGGGCGTTCAGCTCTGAATTGAGGAAATCCCTCATTCGTTTTGTTTGCGTAAAACGTCCCGCTTGCTCGCCCAGATTTATCTTCCTGACAATTGTGCTGGAGTCATACTCCAACCCTGGGGCGAAAGCTGGCTGGACAGTCTCCCTGCGCAGCGCGAACAAGGGTTTACCACTGGAGCTGCAAATCTGCCGGGTAACTGGTCTGTAGTGTCTGACAATGATGTCTACCAGCTCCGGGCATTGATGGATAGGAGGGCACAAGAATCTGAAAAGGTTGGATTTGTACGCCGCTCCGAAATGGTGAGAGGGCGAAACCTTGTCAGCCCAGCTCTCCACATTTGTCCGCAGCTTAGTCAGGCTCATAGAAAACGAGCCGTCCACGTATCCCGCCAAGTAATTCAACGGAGGTGGTGGGGCTTGCCCACGCTGTACTTTTTTCGGCCGGGACTTTGACTTTGGCTCTGGCGGTGTTTCACTTCTGAAAACACCCGGCCGTGGTAAATCCTTGCGCTCGCTACTTTCGCTGGATTGCGCTGACACTGGCATCTTTCCTCTGTCCATCTCTCCTCCGAATCAGCAATAATTACAAGTTCAGGGCGTCTGCAGAAGATTTCGCTGTCACAGGAAAAATCTGCACAGTTTAAGGAATAATCTGCACAGTCTGGCATGTTTGAATGCATCTGACCCCCTTTTCTAGACAACGACAGCGTCATTAATGCCGCGCAGGAGGGGGTAGGTCGGCTGGAGTTAAGCTTCTTGGGTGGCTGCGCAGGAGAATGCTTGGAAAAAGGTACCCCGACAGACGTGCCATGTTCTTTTTGTTGCACTTTTCCTTGAAGAATGTGCAATCATTAATTTTGTCTTGGACGCTGCGCCATGGCTGACGTCACTGCCGCAATCTGGGCACACTGCTCAAGAAAGAACCATTGGTGCGGAAACCCACTTTAGAACGGCTACAATGCGCCTTGGGCCCAGCTTAGAACTTTTGAATTTATTATTCATTTAAAACATTGCCCCAAAACTGGCCCAGAAAACGAGGCGCAGTCGGACTTCGCCCGAAGTTGGGCACGATCCGACTTCGCCGGCGAAGTCGGACTTCGCCCGAATTTCGGGCGAAGTTCGAACTTCGCGCGAAGTGCGCATTGAAACTGTTCTCTTTTCTTTTCTTCTTTCTTGCCGCACCCAAGGTTTGAGCGCAGTCCGGTTCCTTTGCAACTTTCGGACGAGGCAAACACTTAGCATTTTATTGCTCCTTTAGACCGAACAGTACGAGCTGCGCAGCGTGAACATTGAGGCAGGTTCGGACTTCGCCCGAATTTCGGGCGAAGTGCGAACTTCGCGCCATTGAGGCAGGTTCGGACTTCGCCCGAATTTCGGGCGAAGTGCGAACTTCGCGCGAGTGCGCACTTCGCACGGAGGTTGTGCGTAGTTCGAACTTCGCACGCAAGCCGGCCGAAGTCGGACTTCGCGTGCGAAGTCGGACTTCGCCCAAAGTTGGGCGCAGTCCGTTCTCCTTTGTGCTTTGCAGTCTTATCTTCGTGCAAGCTTCGCACTTCGGCTGGCGCGCAGCCCGACTTCGCTGCGAAGTCGGGACACTTAGACATTTTTTTCGCCTCTTCTTTCTTTTTTCTTCACTTAACCAAGTAGCCCAAACTTCGCCCCTCCTGAGGGGCGACGACAGACTTCGCTGCGAAGTCTGTTTTTCTCTCCCATGCCGCAGTTAAGCTCAAAAATAAAAAATAACAACTAAAGGCTGAAAGCTGGAAACTGTACATGCTGGGAAACGAAAATGCATAAGGGAAATTTTTACAAAGAAGAGCCACTCGGGCACCTTCAGCAGCGGTAAATTTTTAAGTGGAACCCGTTAACAGGGATAGGCAGGAGCTGACCCTCCATATCCCGAAGTGCGTAGGCATTAAACTGGTTGACCCGGGCAATCTGATAAGGGCCCTCCCAGAGGGCATCAAACTTCCCGTGATTGCCCGGATTTGCTTTATATGAGTCCCACTTCAGCACCAGGTCCCCGATTTCGAAAACTCGGGCAGTGGTGCCTTTTGCAAACCAACCTTGAGTAGCTGCAATATGATCGGCGAAGGCCTGGTATGCACTTTCTCTGTCTTCTTCCAACTGCTGGAGTTGGCATAGTCTATCGTCCACTGGGTCTCCGCTGCTCCTGTCTTCGTCTAACATCCATAAGGCAGGGATCTCAATATGTGATGGCATGACAACCTCTTTGCCATAGACGAGCGCATAGGGGGGACGTTCTGATGGATTTCTTGAACGCAACTCTGTCCGCCCACAACGCCTGGTTCAGGAGTAGATGCCAAGTCCATTTGTTTCTGTCAATGGTCCTCCGGATGATCTTCAGGAGGTTCTTGTTAGTAGACTCGGCAAGGCCATTCCCCTGCGGGTAGTAATTAGAAGACATCTTGTGATAGATGCCAAGTCTGCCGGTGTACTCCGTGAGTACAGCGCCTGCGAATCCCGGACCGTTGTCCGTCACAATTGACTCTGGAATCCCGAAGCGGGTAATCAGGCTCTCAATGAACCTAATGACCGTTTCTTGGTCTGCGTTCTTGGTCGGGATTGCCTCTGCCCACCGTGTGAAATAATCGGTGGCTGTAAGAATAAACTTGTGTCCGGCAGAGGAATTAGGCGAAATCACCCCAATGAAGTCTAGACCCCATTGCTGGAACGGAGTCTCGGCCTGAATCGGTTGAAGGGGCAGGGGTGCTTTTCTGTTCCTGCCAGCAAACCTTTGGCATTGATCACATTTAGAGCAGACTGCATGAGTGTCTGCGAATAGAGTGGGCCAATAGTACCCAGCTCTAATTATTTTTAAGGCCGTCGGCCTTGAAGAATGGTGACCCCCAGGCATCCCGGAATGAAAATCTCCGAGGACCCTAGGCTGGTCTGATTTTCTGACGCACCGCAACAGGATGCCGTCGATGTTTTTGAAGTAAAGCCCCTCGGGGCGAAGAGTGTACTTAAGTGCACCTAGCCAAAATCTCCTTCGTTGTGAGGCGTTCAGGTGATCGGGACATCTTCCGGTGCAGAAAAATCTCACCAGTTCATCTGTCCAATCACTCCCCTCTGATAAGGAGTCGGCTAGGTAGATGCGTGTCGTTGTGTCCTCCCACTTACAGGCGGAGATGCCGGCTACAGCGCTTCGGGCCAATTCCTGACACAAGGCTCGGCCCCTGATAAGCTTGGTGGGCCGCACTTCGATGTCGAACTCCTGGATTTTTGCTATCCATCCCGCTCTCTTGTGACCCGGTTCTCCTTGTAAGATGAAGCTTCGAACGTCCGGGTGGATCACAAAGACAGTCGTTTTGCTCTGGGAGACAAAGTGCCTGAACTTCCGAAGGGATTTCATAACAGCGTGAACCTGCCGCTCTATAAAATTGTACTTTTCTTCATGCGGCAGAATCACTTGGCTTAGGAACGCTATGGGGCGCTCCTCACCATCGTCTCCCTTCTGAGTTAGGACTGCAGCGTAACTTTCGGGTTCTCCCACTGCATACAGGATGAAGTCCTTGGAGTAGTCCGGGTTTGTCAACACCGGAGCTTGCGCAATTCTAGCCTTGATTTCCTCGAAGGCTTGCTCTCTCTCATCAGTCCATTCATAATTTGTATCTTTTTTCAGCAGTTCGGCCATAGGCTTGATCACCTGTGCGAAGTCCGGAATGAACTTCCGCACGAAGTTAATCTGACCGAAGAAGGACTGCAGCCCTTTTTTATCAATGGGGGCTGGCAAGCGAACGAGGGCTTCTGCTCTGTCAGGGTCAATGGCGAGGCCTTCTTCGGAGATGACATGTCCCAGCAGCTTTCCTTCCTTTACCGCGAAGACAGACTTCTTCGGGTTTATAGAAATGCCGAACTCTCGACACCTCTCAAATATTTGCCGTAGGTGCGAGACATGATCACCTCGTTGGTGAGAGAAAACAGTCATGTCATCAAGGTAGATGACAATAATCTTATTGAGCAGCTCTCGGAAGGCCAGGTCCATGGCCCTTTGGAATGTGGCACCAGCATTAGATAAGCCAAATGGCATGCGCTGATAGGCGAACGTCCCCCACTTGGTGGTAAACGCCGTCTTATGCTGGTCCTCGTTTTTGACCCAAATCTGGTTGTAGCCGGAAAATCCATCTAAAAGTGAGAATCTCTGGGCTCCAGCAACGATATGTAGAATCTGGTCGATTTGGGGAAGCGGATAGTGGTCCCTGAGGGAAGCCTGATTTAGGTTTCTGAAGTCGACACAGAGACGAATGTCGCCATTCTTTTTCCTCACGGGCACCAAATTCGCGACCCAGGATGAATGTTTGATGGGGTAGATGATCTTGGCCTCCAGCATCTTCAAGAGCTCGGCCTTCATCATGGCCTCAATCTTCGGATTCACGGCCCTCTGCTTCTGTCGGAATGGCTTGGCGCCATCCTCTAGCTCAATGGTATGCTGGATGACAGTTCTGTCATACCCCTTCAAATCCTCGTAGCACCAGGCCACGATGTCGGGGAACTCCTGGCACAGTGATCTGATCTGCACGAGTTCCTCCGACGTGCAGTCTGTTCCAACCTTGATAGTTTTACCAAGTTCAAGTTCCAGGTCAGCATACTGCCTCGGATCTACTTTGATCCTATGAGATATTTCTCTGTCGTTCTGATCAAAGAGACTCTCCAATGTAATCAATCCTTTTGGGACATGATTATTCCTTAACTGTATCAACCCCTCATATTGCTCGTCATCAGGGTCTCTACCTTCGATTACACACACTTCGTTAACCAGGAATGTGACGATCTCCTCGTCACAACTGAACACCTGCCTGTGGGTGTCCTTATCAGGCACAGAAGGCCTGTAGATAGTGCGAACCGGCTTCGGTTTCGGACAACGTCGTCGGCCGGAACGTACTGGCTCCAACAGACGCCAGAATATCAGCGTGCTTGTTTTTCTCACGCGATATTGCCTTGACATTCAATGAGTCGAATGACTCCATCAGGTCCCACACCCGGTTGCGGTACGCTCTAAGATAGTGCTGTTTGGATGCGCACTTCTTCGTAACTTGGTGACACACCAGCTCTGAATCTCCGAAAATCTGCAGGTGTTTGATTCCGAGCCTCTGTGCCTTTCGCAAACCCAAGCACAGGGCTTCGTATTCCGCCGAGTTGTTAGTGCAGCTCCAGGCCAACCTGTAGGTATAGTCCTTCTGGATTCCGGTTGGAGAAACCAGCAGTACTCCTGCACCGGCGCCATTCTTGCATCGCGCGCCGTCAAAGAAAAGCTTCCACAGCTTTTCGGGTGCAGGTCCTACTTCTTTCGCAGCTGACATGTCAAGCCTTTCGGGCTGTACAATGGAGTAACAGCCTTGCTCTGTCCCAATTACGGCATTGAAGTCCCGCAACGAGAACTCATCTTCAAGCTGTAGCACTTCGAAGGCTTGCTCAGTCAGCTCTATTGTCACTAGCTCCTCCTCTGACAACTGGACCATACAGTCCATCTCTCCTCCGGGTATCTTCTCTACAAGGAAGGTGGAAGGCTTCTCATTGAAAATTTTCAGTCTCCTTCCTTTGAAGGGCACTTCCATGTGTGAGTAGTCTAGAGACAGGTACCCGCCCAACTTCGGAGTGAACTCCCGAGAGAGACACATGCCGAAGTAAGGTTCCAGGTCAACAACCACGACCTCTTGGATGACCACGATGTCGAGGGCCTTGTGCAGTCGGATAGGGATGTCCTTTATGACACCAACTGTCTTGACAGGGGAGCCATCTAATTGTAGCACGCCTTGGCTGCTCCGTGTGTATTCCATCCCGATCTCATCGCAGACGGCCTTCGGCATCACAGTCGAGGAGGCACCAGAATCCACCATGCAGTTGTGAACTATGTGCCCTTGCATCCGTAAAGACAGATAAAAGGGTGGCGGTCTGTTCTTCCCAGTGGTTGAGACTGTCAAAGGTTGAACCAGGACAGCGGGCTGTATTTGCTTGCCGCTCTTCATGTTCTTCAGTGACTCTTGCAGCAGATCCACCTGGCCTGGGAGCAGAAGAGCATCATACATGCTGATTCTAGCAGGAGTTCTTTTCAACTCGTCTACAATGCTGTAGCCCGAGGTACTAGCTCCTTCTGCTTGTTTAGCCGGCTCATACTTCGTCCGGTACTGTTGGGTAGCCTCAACTCGCTGTCTCTTGGTCAGAGACGGGTACTTCAGCTTCTCCTGGGCTTGTTCTTTGGTTTCAGCTGGAGGCTGAGGTACTGGAGCTTTAGCCGGAGTTGGGGCCTTTGCTGGAGGTTTGGCTGGAACAGCGGCAGCCTTTGCCGGAGAAGGCTTGACTGGAGCTTTATCTTTGGATGCCTTCTCCTGGGCTGTGTAGGGCCACAGCCGCTTGTACGGTGGCAGCCCACCGGGCTGCGGTTTTTCTCTTCTTGTGTAAACTTGCAAAGGTTTGGCCGCATCTGTAGTTTTCTTTTCTTCCTTGGCGGGCGGCACTAGATTTTCTTCTGGGAGGGCAAAGTTGGCTTCGCCGTCCAAGATCATGTACAGTTCATCGTCCTCTATGGCGTTGCCGGCCAAGGTCTGGATGTAGTGCTGGTGCAAAGTGCAGTCTTCCTCCGAATGCGGGTCATTGCACGTAGTGCACCAGTTAACCTGGTCGGGAGGACCAGGCGGGTCTTCTATAGCAACATTTCTCGGAGGTGGACGCCTCTGCGGCTGGTGTTCTGGGGCTTTGTCTTTCGTCAGCGCGGGTGGCGCATATGGCCTCCTAGGAGCAAGGTCCATCTGGGCCTGCTTCTTCTTCAGAGCGGTCATGTCATTGGACATGGCATGATATTCCGAGGCCAAAGCCCGCACCTCCTGGAGAATCGTGTTCTGAATGCTACTGTCAGGAGGCGACAACTGTGCCGGTGGAGGCAATGTGGCTAATGGAGGAGGGTTAGAATAAGGTGCGTACTGTGGGGGAGTAGGAAGTGCTGGAAAATGCGGAGCAGGAGGAGGCGGGTGAGGATAATGCAATTGAGGCGGGCCGTAAGAAGTTACGACCGGCGCTGGATTCCACTGCTGCTGGGGTTGCTGCCCTGATGTGGACGGCGCACCACCAGAAGCAGAGGGATACTGGGATCTGGGGAAGTCGGGATGAATGGGTTCCTGCACCCTGGACGGGAGTCTGCCGATGGAAATAATGTCAGCTTCAGCTTGCTGGGCAGCCTCGTACAGCGCAGGAAACTCATCAATCCTGGCGATCTTCAGCAACAGGCATATGTCTGAGTTGAAGGATCTCGGATAGTAGTGAGCAGCCATGCCGGCTGAAGGCCGAAGTTCGCGAGGTACCCGTTTCCAGGATCTCGCAAACCTGATGTTAAAATCGGACACCTCCTCTTGAGGATGTCTCTGGATAGCTTGGAACTGATGCAGTAGAGAAGTAGGGTCAGCAGACTCGTTGCATCCTTTCACGAGTCTTCTGGCAAGCTGGGGCCACCCTGTGATGGATCCCTCTGGCAGCGATCTCCACCAGTAGAGAAGCTTTCCCCTCAGGGAAAGGGCCAGCAGACGGGTCTTCACACTTTCATCGGTAATAGTATGCAATGCGGCCAGGGCAAGGATGTCCTGGATGTGCTCGTACGCCGTCTTACCGTAGCCGTCGTATGTAGGGATAGACTTTAAAGCAGCAGGGGGCACAGCTTGCTGTCCGACCAGGGCCAAGGGCCCCGTAGAGTCCACCGCCGGGAAGAGATCATCGTCATTCTGCTGTTGAGCAGCCATTTCTTCTTCTTCTCCTCCGTCGGTTGTGTACTCAGTGTCGGTACTTTCCGAGGATGCAGGATCTTCTTCTTCCTCGGCCTCTTCTACTTCGTACTCAGCTCCGCCGACTTCAGCTTCGGCTTCTTCTTGGATTTCAGCCTCGGCTTCGTCGACACGAGCTCGCGGATCAGCCAGCCTGGGAATCTCGCCTCGAGCGTTGATGTCCAGTTCGTAGAACTCAGGCGGGCTTCTCGGATCCCTTGCTTGCCACCTTCTTGTGTGCATGAAGGTGCTGGGACCGGTCTTTCGGACTCAGAAGATTTGTTCGTGCAGAGTCGCCAGGTGTTCAGATTTGGAACAGCAATGAAGCGAACACCGGTGCTTCAATTCTGTCGGGGGTGAGAAACTTCCTTGTCTCACCAAGAGCTCAGGAACCACTGTCAGCGCCAGGTGGAGACTGATCAGAAAATCTCTCGTCAAGTGTGGGACCCGCGTCCCACCGGGCGTGCCAGAGAAACTGTTGGTTACGAATCTGCCATGAGGAAAGGATTTCGGGTTAATGCGCCCAGATTCGCCCACTAGCATGAAAGGCCGGAAGGAAGGGATGCCTTCCGTGCCAATCTCCGGAGAAGGCCGGCTCCTTTTGGGGGGGGTTTTATGTTCAAGCTAAGAGTGCAGGAAAGAGATAAATAAATAGAAAGAATATACAAATATACTTGGAGTTGGTGGGGGGGAACTAACAGTATGGCAACCAGCAATTACCAATACTTACTGCATTATAAATACAAAGCATGATTGAGAACCGCAAAATCTAAGTCTACTTCCGATACCTAAGCAGTGTACGCACAACTACAATGGTCCCCTAGCAAACATTCTCCCTACAAGGAGAACTAACAGCACGGCAATGCATCAATCACCAGATACGGACACTAACATGAGTAGAAAACAACCTAGAGATATCAGAGCCAGGTATATGTGATATGCAGTGATTTTAACCGCACAGCTACAATGGTCCCCTAGCAAACATTCTCCCTACAAGGAGAACTAACAGCACGGCAACGCATCAATCACCAGATACGGACAGCAACGTAACACACAACTGATGGAACTGCTACCACATCTATTATATGAAATTTAAAAGTACACAAACAATGCTAAAGGCCCCTGATCACCAAATGCTGAAACGAATCAACGAGCCATGACACAGGGAAGCGTAAATCATAAACATAAAGAAATAAAAGCAGCAGAACAGAACCAGGCATACAAATTATATTTATAAGCAGAAGCACGGTTACATTGGTTCCCTAATAGACATTCCCCTTCCCACCCTTTACAATGAAATCATGGTGGGTTTTTATAGCCCGAGTCCCTCCCGTTACATTAATGGGCACAAGGTCCCAGTCAAACATAAGCTGACAAAAGCGGCGAAGGAGCTGCAAATGCTGACCTTTTGTCGGACCGAACTGTACCCGCAGCATGGTCTTCCTGGAAGCTGGACAGCTACGTGGCAGTGTGTTGGGCAGAACTTCTTCTCGGCAAGTATGCGGGTAGCTGGAGCAGGTAGAACCTCTAAGCAGCTTTGAATGAGGCTACTGGCACAGGTAGTGCAGCCCATGCTCGTCCTTTTGCTCGGCACGTCTTGGCTCAAATCCCGAAGCTGGACACTTGTCAGATGATGGATGATGCTGTGTGACACGTGTCGGCCTTGAAAGGCAGTTTGTCCAACTTCGCTGGGGATCAGAGCGTCTCGGGTTGCGCGGGCAGAAAACAGCGCAGTCGGGAAGGCCTCCATGCCTTAGGAGTATTTCCGAGTTGTTCCCCTACTGCGCACCTGTCAAGGGCGCACTTCGACTTCGCTGCGAAGTCGGACTGCGCACAGGTGAAATCTGGTATCTGCCGCCGTACGGACTTTGCTCCAGCATTAATCACTTTTGTGTCAGCCTGCCAACCTGCCAGTTACAAGGTGCGCCCAGAAGAGGGGCGAAGTGCGAACTTCGCACCGAAACTGGGCGAAGTGCGAACTTCGCACCAAAACTGGGCGAAGTGCGTACTTCTCACCAAAACTGGGGGAAGAAAGAGAATATGGGAAAGAAAGAGGAAGGGAGAGCAGAAGAAAGGAAAATAGAGGAAGAGGGAAAAAGAAGAGCAGCACTGTTACAAAATTGAAAACATTGCACTCCGTGCAAAATGTGACAACAGTGTATAACACAGAGAATTACTTTGACTAGCATTGGCCAACATCATACTTCAATGAACAATTCCACCTCTATTTGATGATCGACATCCTCTTTCCACATCAACCAACTTAGATTCATACATATAGGTATTATAGGACTGGTAGGCGGTTGGCAACCACTTAACTACCAATGAACTACCTGTATACATCAAAACATTGAAAGACCCCATAACATTACATTATATTTATTATAAACACTTATATGTCTATGTTGTCATGTACACAGATACTACTACTCTATTTACACAAAAATAACACAAGCAACGTGGTGTATATGTTTGTGCATTTATATAGACATGATGTTTATTCATGTTGGAATATTTGTAATCTAACCTTATTAGGTCAAGGTTGACAGTGATGAAGTGCCTACAGGTGATATTCATGTAGCCCATGGGCAAGTGCTATGTAGGCCTTTGGGCATTCTCTATGTAGGACTACGGGCATCTTCTATGTAAGCCTACGAGCGTTTTATATGTAAGCCTATGGGCATCTTTCTATGTAAGCCTGCAGGCTTTCTTCTATGTAAACCTACGGGCATCTTTATGTAAGCTTACGGGTAGTTTTGATGTATTCACCCTTAGCGATATTGGTTAAACTACCTCTATGGTTAACCTTGATTAAAGGGTTTAATACATTTATTATATTGTAATTTAACCTTTAATTCAGGTTATGTCATTTTGAGGTTAGAATTTAATTGGTGAACCTTTAAGTCCAGGTATCACTATAAATACCCCCCAATGACTGATCCATTGTGTTAGTTTGTAGTGTGAGATTGTGGGGTGCCTACGGGGACCCACCCCTTATCCTTTAATCGATTATCTCTCTTCATTTCGTCTCTCTTTTTCTTTACTTTCGTCTATTATGCTATATTTATTTGCTCTTCTATTGCTTTGCATGTGATCATGGTGAATGAATGTTTTAAGATGTTTCTGAAAAATATTGTGAATTAATATATTAGGTAAAGTTAACAATTTTTCTTGCATTCACAAGGGGTCCCATCTGCCCAAGAAGTGTGCTGGCTTAGCTGCGAGTTAAAAAAATTAGCTTTACCTTCTTTAACTATATTGCCAACATACTTGTGGCATCAAGCTAGGAGGTATGAATGTGAAAATCACATTCTCATCCAAAAATTGCTTACAAGCACTAAAAGCATTGCCACAAAGAAATGTTCACTAGTTAGATACAAATGCATCTAGATCAATTTTATAAATATTTAAAACCTTTAAAATCATTTCTAGATTTTTTGTATTCAATATTAAGTCTACTCTATAGATATGAGGAGGAAATGAACATAAACATGAATGGATTTAGTTTGAAACAATGACACTTTTTCATGATATCATGCAGTTTTGATCATTTTGTAGTAATTTTTTCTATATGTGCTTCAAATTATACTATTAGTCAATGTTCTCCTCATCGTATATACCAACCAGCATACTTAAAGCATAAAATAGGAGGCATGAGTATGGAGATCACCTGTTCTCATCCATTGAAGATATATGACTCTATTTATCATTGATCCTTGACTCTGTAGCAGCCTCAAAGGAGTGCTGTTAAAGCATTAGATACTGATTCACAAATATTAGAACCCCTTTAAGAAGATTTTAATAGTCAATTAGAAATGCATATGTAGCCTGCAAAATAAATTGAATTTTTTCTTTTTGCAGATCCTTTGTTGTGCTTGATGGGCTTGTTGAAAGTGGTGAACCTGGAATTGCTTTGAACAGGTGAGATTTGCTAAAGAGAAACAAAGGTATTATTTAGAGTAAAGTTTCATCTCTCTTTCACCTCTACGTGAGTGCATAAAATTTCCTTGGGATGTCAAATCCTTTGGCCCTGATTTCAAATTCTCTCCCAGTAAAACTTGCCCCTTATAAATATTCTTTAATCTTAGATATTCTGTTAGTTGGGATGAACAAAGTCTAGCCAAATTTGATCTTTGCACATAGTTTTTCCTTCAAGTGTCCTGGTAATCAAGTAATCATGTGGCCACAATTATCAAGCATGCAATATATGAAATTAATGCAAGAACTTTTAAATTAAAGATAGATACAAATTGACCCGAAGTTACGCCTCTACGTTTGGCAATAATTTATCGGAGGGATCTTTTTATTTTTTCAATGAGTTTACACAGGTTTTTATAAGGGGTCCCGGTCTCCTCATACTGACTGGGGTTTGAACCTTGGACCTCTCAAAGAGAGGCCGAAGCTCTTACCACTGCAGTAAGCTTGCAGCTATAGAAGGACCCTTTTATGCTTTCAGCTAGAGGATGTCGTAATTCTTTACTGCAAATACCATGTTCCAGTGGCAAGTAAAATAAACTTATCTAATTAATCTAGAAAACCACAGCAGTGAAATGGTAAATTCAATTATACACTATCTGAGATTAGAGATGTAATCTGGTAGAAACCCTCTTGGGGCAGAAAAAGGGCTGGGGAGAGGCAAAAACGACCATGAGAAAAGAGAGATTTTGATTCCCTTTCAAGAATAAGGACAGTATAATGAACTTGCCTCTGCAAAATGAATCTTCTGAGCCCAACACAACTGTGGACACCTTTTCTTGGGCTTTTATGACTGCCATATGCCTGTGCTCTGCTCTAGATTGCTCTTCATTGCTTGAATCTGAAAAAAGGAACCCTTCCCATGGTAGGCCAGGGATTTATCTTCCTCTATATGATGGTTCAGTTCCCTAGTAGAAGGTTGTGGACAAACTGTGAGAGTTGGAAGCTGATGGAAGGCTAACACTCGTCTTGGACATGTCCCTACCCTATTTTGTCTTTAGCAGGATGATATCATGCTTGTTTTGCTTTTAGACAAACTGGAGAGTTGAAAGCCAATAGAAAGCTAACAATCATATTGGACATGTCCCTACCCTATTTTGTCTTCAGCAGGGTGATATCATGTTTGTTTGTAGGCAAGGACCTTATCCTAAGAATATTGCGGTCTGCTGTTGCACAGCTGATGACCTTGTAAAGATGGGGGTTTTCCCCACCCCTGCTAGGTGCATACGATTCTTGATGTCATTCTGATTCTGTCCATGTGCCAAGTGGTGATCTCTCAGGTGCTTAATGTGGTTTCTATCAACCCCTCATGGTTGGCCTTGTCATACAAAGTTACTCAGTTGTCAATGAATGTTTAGAAAGTTTGATCACTTATGTTGAGTTTTCTAACTTTGTCTATAAGTGTGCACAAAATTCCTTCCTAATAAAAAGGTTATGGTCCCCAGTAAATCATTTGCAAGTGATACAAGGAAAGAATTCCTGTAATTCCTGTGGTTCCCCAACCTTGTCATTGTGGTACCACCCGGCTTTTCTCAAAGTTTGATCCTTGAAGCGTATCAGCCAATACCGTTGAAACCCTTTGCCTGTAGGCCTGACCTCCATTTGTAAAATTGTATCTTCTTCCATCCCGGCATGGCTATTGGGTGCTATATCTTCAAGCAATGGGAGCACTTCCTCTTCTTATTTCTCATCCAACATGGAATGTTAAAAAAGCTTCAAGTTTTTTACATTCACAAACAAATATATATGCATCTTTGGAAGCAATTTGAGCTTGAATGCATTCCTACTTGTACATGTCAAACACACTATATCCTATAGGATTAAACTTCTTTCCTTGGAGCCTATCCTCTATTAGGAATTTTACATTATTAGTATGTTTCTTATTATTAATTATTCCAATGCAAGTGGGTGTAGTAGTTAGGAGGTTGGAATATTAGTTATAAACAATAATCATGATTATAACCTCCTAGCCGATATTTATGTGTGGTTATAACCATTATAACCTATTTTTACTCCTCCCCTTTATTTCTAGAGAGTGCAATAACTCTCATTAGAGGATCAACATAGCCAAGACTCTCAATCAATCCCTCCATAAATTCCCTCTTTTAAATCATTTCAACTTCTCACGCTTTATGCATGTAGAATTTTACTTTATGAGAAAAACTACAACAGTGGTGACAAGGAGCGTGTAATTGTCAAAGGTGCAGAATTCCGAAATAAGTTGGCTAATTGTCAAGACTAGGGATTTTGTGAATGGAACTCCATCATAGCGAGCTCGAGTCTAAGAATGAGGGTCCGTTATCGTGAGGGGAAGAAGCTGGACCCAAACGGGAAACAGTGGGTGGCAAAAGCCTGACTTCCAACCAAAAGATTTCGCAAGGACTGCTGTTGGAGTGTTAATGCGTGAGTTTGTTGGTCTGTTATGGTTAGTGTCGCATTGGGACTCTGAGCCCATGCCCACCGGCACAAGGACCCTTGATTATTCCTTAAATCTTTTGGATTGTCGATTTCAATCCCATTTTTCAGGGCCTCATGACGTTTCGAGCTTGGAATTTTTTTTATGATGTTTTGCAGGTCGCGATCTTTTGATTGAGGTAAATTTCGGTTGATTTAGCCTTCTATTCCATGATATTTTAGAATGAGAACATCGTTGTTTGGTATTTGTTGGGCTTTGATGTTTCACAAGCATTGATTAGATTTGTTGTCAAGGGTTTATATTTGCACAGATCGTATTTCCTAGCAACTTGTCGGCATAACATTAAAATGCCTAAAGTTTTGAAGTTTAATGAACAGATCGAGGATGTGAAGTGATGTTCAAACTATTTGAGGTCATAATAAGATGCAAAAATGACGATACTTGAAGCGTTTGAAGATGTGTGGAGTGAAATTTTTAAGTATTTGAGGCGAAGCTGAGGAGAATGCAAGGAGACTATTTATTTCCAAGGCGGGTGAATAGCTGAATTAGCATCAAGGCATATTTGAAGACTTACAAGGTTGGAGGTTCCACATTCAATTCCCCATTTATGTTGGGTAAAAACCAATTTCATTCATGCAAATATCAAATATTTAAATACATGCACATTAGTTATAACCGTACAAGGAGGTTATAATAGAATGTTTAAAATATGTGCTAGTATGTTATAACCATAAATATTGGTTATAACAAGTATGCCAACCTACCAACTAACACAAACGCTTATCTTGAGGTGTAATAACAAACAATAGTAATGTAATAAATGCCTAACACCCCCCTTATTACATTATTTGGTATACAAAGAAAACTACGAAACAATTCAAATTTGACACTTGCAAGTGCCTTTATAAAAGTATCTGCAAGTTGTTCTTCAGTGTGAATGCACTAGAGTTAAATCTGGTTATTCCGAAATTGTGCTAAAATGAAATGACACTGAACTTCAACGTGTTGCATTCTTTCATGAAAAACTGGATTTTTGACCAACTCCAAAATACCCTGATTGTCACAATGCAATACTATCGGTTGTTTTTTAGGAACACCCATATATTGCATTGACTACGTATATAGATTTGGCATAGTTTGAGTCTGCGTATCCTTGCAAGAAATATTGATCATTCTTCTTATACTCCAGGTCATACTCCATTGTACCATGGACATAATGCAAAACCCTCTTTGTTACTTCCAATGACTAAGGATTTTGCATGAAGCACGAAAGATAACTCACAACAACGCTAATATCAAGCTTGGTATTTGTCAGGTATGTGAGACTCCTAGTCAACTGACAATGAAGAGTACTAGATACTTGTGGTGAATCATCTTATCAGGAAATTTGTAAACCTTGCTCCATTGGTGTTGCCTTTGATTTACAGTCTGTCATCCGATATTTATTAAGCAATGTCTTCGCATACTTCATTTGTGAGACCACAATGCCAAGACAATAGTGCAGAAGTCCTAGATTTGTCATGTCAAATGACTTTTTCAAGTCATTCTTCACACCATTCACCAAATCATCAAAACTGCCAATGATGACTAGATCATCAATATACAAGTATCTATCTCAGATCCAACTTTCTTAAGATAGAGATTTGTGTTTGAGGGACATTTGGTGAAACCATGTTGCAACAGGTGATCATCATTTTTTATATACTAGGCTCTGCGAGCTTGCTTCAACCCATACAATGACTTGATCAATCTGTAGACCTTTTAATGTTGCCCGTCGTCAATAAAGCCTTCAGGTTGTGTCATGGATCATCATTAAGAAAGGCACTCTTAACATCCATTTGCTGAAGTTTCCAACTAAACTGTGCTTCCAGTGCATAGATTACATGGATGGTCTGTAACTTTGCTGTGGGACTAAATGTCTCTTCATAATCTATTTCTTCCTTCTATGCATAGCCCTTTGAAAGGAGTCATGCCTTATACTACCTCCGAGAATATTGATAGAAACATATTCCACTTCTTTGACTTAATATGTTTTATCATCGATAATGGTTACTAGTTTCCCATTTTCTTTGACTTGTAATGAACTATATCACATTTTATCTCCAATCACATGCTTTCTAAGACCTGGATCAATATACCAAACTTCATCCTTCGGTTTTTTACTATCTCTTTGGACATTAGCACCTTGTGTGTCTGTTCAAGTTCTGAATCTAATTCTTCATGCACAACATGCCCTTGTTGTCGCTTCTTTTTAGAACGTGGCTTGTACTGTGTCTTCTTTTGATTAGGTTTGCAGACTTGATCTCTTTGAGTCATACGGTTATACCAAAAACTCCTTGTGTCATGTCCATAATTTCTTCCATGGCATTCAGTTTTGCTCTCAACTTTGCAACACAACGAAGAAAAACCTTAATGCTTTCTCCATCTTGGACTTTCAATGTGTGAAGTTGAGACTGAAGGTGAAGTATTGTTGATTCATTCTTCCCTTCATAGATGGTAGAAAGAGTTTCCCATGCCTCCTTGGATGTTTTTGCTTCACAAATGTGTGGTTGAATAACATTTGCTATGGTAAGAGTGATGATCATCAATGCTCTGGCATTTGCATCATCAAATTTTTGTTGTTCATCTTCGTCCTCTTCAAGTCAAGTGACTTTGTCGGTGACAATGTCCCAAACTTTCTCAACTACCAAGATGGTTCTCATCTTATTTTTCCAAGGTTCAAAGTTTGAACCTTTGAGTAGTTGTGAATCTATAAGAACTTTTGGTACAACCATGGTGAGTGTTCCTTATAATTGCCAAACAATCACGCTATCAATATATTGTCAGTTTGATATAACGAACCTTTCTATATATCCGCCCTTACTATATACCCGTTAGTATGTGGAAGAAGCTGGTCCTCTTGATATATGCAGTTGTACATGAGAGACTCTAAGGTACGTGAAAGAGAACGATATGAGTTACCAAGATAATATGGAAAGGGATTTGCCTTATCAATGACACCTGCTTAAAGAGAAATCCTTGTATGCGGGTGTAACTTTTTGATATACTTGGAATTTCCCAATTTCAAGGTTTATGTCTAGTGATAGTGATGAATAGGGTAATTGAATGGAGTGAAAGTATATATATATATATATATATATATATATATATATATATATATATATATATATATATTTGACTTGATACCTCCCTGACGATTTCAAGGGTCGTTGCCTAGACTTCGCTAGGGCAGCTTTGTTAGACTATAGGCACAGTAGCTCAACATGACAACTATACCTATAAGCGCGAGCCTGAGGAGAAATTGATACCAAATGTTGCTAGTGTGTTTTAGCGCAAGACTGTGGCCTATCGGGGCAACGCTGTGGCTGCCCTGACTGCTCCTTTCTGGGGTAGCGCAGCCCTGGGTGGCGTGCTTGGGGCTGCGGCCTTGGGTGATGCGCTCTGGGTGCAGCGCAGTCAAGATGGCTGCAGCCCTTTTTTTATTTCGATCTCTTTTTACTAAATCAGGGGATCAACAAAATAGGGGTGGCAAATAGGGCTAATTGGGCCCCTTTTTTTTAATTCGCTATCACTGAGAATTATCGTAGTATTGCGATTAGACATCCAATATGTCCATCAACTACAAATGTGATTCCTCCTCTGCCCAGTTGCAGGCTTGCCAATATGAGCACACAATCAACTGGTAGCAGGGGCAAGACACAATACAAGAGCCATAGATCACACACTCTGATATCAATATAGGCAAACGAACACATTTCCATTCAAGTGTAATGAATATATTTACAGAGGATGGTTGAGATTAGCCAGTAACCAATCCACCAAATAACAATCAATAGCTAACAATTAAATTCTAATTGAAGCATATTTCTAACTTAGGTTTTATTCACATTGGCTTCTGGAATGCCAACTCACTAACCTAATAATGAAAATAATTTAATAAAAACTATAGCCTATATGCCTATAGCCTAACATCTTCCTTGAGAACAAATTGTTTTAAGGAAGAAAGCGTCTACCTCATTCATTGCTCATCTGACGCCAAGCAATCTCAAAAACATCTCACAAACGTGTGAAAATTAAAATTTGCCTAAGGCATTTCCAAACGACGACGTGCTGGTATGGTTTCCAAAAGGACAAGTGCAAAGTCAAAGTTTGATGTAATTTTTTATTTTTATTTTTTAAAAGAATTTCAAAAAATTATATTAAAAAATATTATTTACAAGTTGGGACGAGACTCCTCTCAACCTTAGCCAACAAGAGCACCTATTTCCTCCTTTTAACTTTCCAACAAACTTCCATAACTCTAAAACCCAAGATCCTAAGAACTAACCACTTTTGATTACAACACTAAAAGGAGATCTGCATTGGAGCCAAATCTCTTAAACCATATGTTTGCAATGGTTGTCCAAATTAGCCAAACATTGAAAATGCTCACCAACCTGCCTAATCCTCTCATCCTCAATAGCCATGCCACCGTTCCATTGAACCCCGACCTCCTTCTCGGTACCCATATTAGCCAGGAAGTCTACCACTTTATTCAAAGCTCTAACCACATAAATCAGAATCACATCATCTAATTCCTTACACAACTCTTGAATTTGGGTAACAAGAATCTTCAACCTCCACATCTCCAAAGCAAAGTTCGTTATGCAATCTAGCGCTCCTACCAATATTTAGGAATCTAATTCTATGATTATCCTCCTATAACCTTGTCTTACTGCGTAGATAGAAGCAACTTTGATAAAGTTTGATGTAATTTTCATCAAAGGTCGGAGAAACAATATTCAAGAAGACTTGATTATTTCATAGTGGGAAGAAGAAAACAAAGGTACATAAAATTAAAAGGTGTTTTAATTAAGAGAAGAATAGAAAGAATAAATATTATTCTTTTAAAAATATTATTCATTTTCAAAGGAGGGAATGTTTTTTTCATATTTTTTTTTATTTGACGAGACAATTTTCTCGCGTTTTGAAACATAAATCAAAGTTTGAGTACATGCTTATATACTTGTCGAGAAGTATTTTTCGAGGCTAATTCAGTGAAAAGAAGATACTAAAATTTTGTGAAATTTTACTATGCCTAGTGGAGCACCGAAGTTTTTGTTGCCAGATTTCCAACTGTTAAGGGGAAGTCAGCTTGGAAAACCAAAGGAAGTATGGCATGTAGTAGATGGGACCACTACCCGTCTTGAAGAAGCAAATAAAGATCAAATAAAGTTTGACAAGGAAAACAAAAAGGCAAGATTAATCATCATGTTCAAAGTAGCAAGTGAAGTTAAAGCATACATTCGGGATTCAACCATGACCAAAGATGCATGGGAGAAACTAAGAACAACCTTTGAAGTAAAGAATCAAAATCAAATTCTATTCCTCCAAAGCTAACTCCATAGTTTGAAGATGAAAGGTGGAGAAAAACTGGAATTGTTCACGAGGGGAATAACTAAGTTGCAAGCATCATTACAAGCCCTAGGAGAAAAGGTATCTAATGAAACTATAGTTCCAATTATTTTGAAATCTTTGCCATCTAAATACAATGTTTTGTGACAACATTAAATATTACTGAGCAAACAAGAAGCTTTGAAAAACTGGTGGACCTACTTCAAAAGGAAGAGGTATCACTTTTGAGACAAAAAGAACAAGTATTTTTTAAAAGGAAGCAACCATTCAAAAAAGGCATATGGAGAACAATTTTGATCACTAGCAAGAAAAGTCATTGTCGAATTCAGATTGGAAAATGAAGCTTCAACAAAATAACATAAAAGAACATGTGTTCTTTGCACATGCTCAACTTAATGATATCTGGTATATTGATTATGGAGCAACCAGACACATGATAGGACAAAAAGATTGGTTTCAAAATCTAAGGTGTTCCAGACATGTAGGAAAAGTTTCTCTTGGGGATGACACATCCTATGAAATAAAAGGCATAGGTGATATAAAATTGTGACTTGGATCACACAAATGCAGAATCACAAAAGTCCTATATGTTCCAAGACTCACCAAAAATCTACTCTTTGTCAATCAACTACTTGACCACAACTTAAAGGTCAAGTTTGATAAGCAACAAGGATCCAAGGTATGCATCATTCATGATAAAACTAAGAATTCTAAGATTATTGCATATGGAAAAGGAAAAGGAAAGATGTTTGAACTTCATACAATTCATCATGACAACTTAGCATTAGTTGTCAATTCCAATATATCTACATCACTCTGGCATCGATGATATGGTCATCTAAGTTATGGCCACCTTATTGCATTACAAAACAAAAATATGGTCGAAGGTCTTCCTTCTTTATAGATGCCCACATAGATTTGTTGTTGTTGCTTAGCTGGGAAGCAACATCAAGCTCCCTTCAAGATTACAGAATATCAGGCCAATACATCTCTTGATTTGATCCATATCGATCTGTGCGGACCCATGGCTCCAAGTTACAATGGGTCCAGGTATTTTCAACTCTTTGTTGATGATCATACCTAGAAAATGTGGGTATATTTTTTGAAGAACAAAGATGAAGCTTTCTTCTACTTTCAACAATTTAAGGCCCAAGTAGAGACTTCCATAGGAAGAAGGATCCATGTCCTCCACTCAAATCGAGGGGGGAAATTTACCAACAATGAATTTTTAGCATTTTTGAAGGAACATGGCATTCAACGATAGTTGATAGCTACCTACTCACCATAACAAAACGGTATTGTAGAATGCATAAATAGAACAATCATGGAAATGGTATGAAGTATGTTGAAGGATTCACAACTTGGACACTCTTTTTGGGCAAAAGCAGTACATATAGCAATTTACTTACTTAATTGTGCCCCCACTGCATCACTTGAACATATCACTCCAGAAGAAGCATGGAGCAAACACAAACCATCATCTCTCTTTATTTGGTTGTATAACATATATGCACATTCCAAAGGAGAAAAGACATAAATTGGATGAAAAATCTCAGCAATGCATCCTACTAGGCTACAATGATGAATCAAAAGCCTACAAATTATTTGATCAAGCTTCAAAGAAATTATATATTAGTCGTGATGTTGTCTTTGATGAAGGAAAATCACCTTCATCACCATCACAAGAATCTTCATCTAACTCAGCTCTAGTAATGATTGAAAGTGATGAAGAAATTACAAATGAGAAATTTTCAGCGATATCAATGATGAATTAGATCTATCTACTCCATCACAACACACAAGGAGAATGCATGAGTGGTACACTAGTACATTGAAAGCACCTGGTATAGATAGAATCCCAGACACTTCTTCTACAAGACCAAGAACACGAAGTATGATTCACAATCCACAAAATATGGCTCTAATGAGTATAGTTGAGCCATCTACAGTATAGGAAGCCCTTCTGCTTTTATCAATGGAGATTTAAAAGGTATGCAAATTGGTCAATTCTCTATATGGTCTCAAACAAGCTCCTTGGTCATGGTATATAAAGATAGATGAACATTTTGGAAAGCGCAATTTTAAAAGAAATCCGTATAATCCAAGTTTGTATCACAAAGAGCAAGGGGGGAAATTGTATTCATCAATGTGTATGTAGATGATTTGGTCATCATAGGAAGTTCTAAAAGTATGATTCTAGCTACAAAGGAAGATTTGAAGAAATCTTTTGACATGATCGATCTCGGGTTATTACACTATTGCCTAGGATTGGAGGTAAAGCAAAACCATCATCACATATTTGTTTCACAAAGCAAATATGCCAAGAATATCCTTGAGAAATATCACATGGAAGATTGCAAGCCTATAGAAACTCCTATGGAATCAGGTTTACAACTCTCATGTTTTGATTCCTCTCCAACAAATGCAACGCTCTATCAACTGTTAGTTGGAAGTCTCATCTACCTTACACAAGACCATATATTAGTTTTGCAGAGATTTATCTCTCACGTTTCATGCAAGAACCAAAAGACTGTTGGAATATATTACATCATTTGGTTCATGCCAATGTACCACCATGGGTACATCTATAGATTAGGAAAGAGTGTCATAGATTAGGATGAAAGTATTTACTTTATGCAATGTAATAAATGCACAAGTGTGCAAAGTATTTTGGCAATGTAAATGTGCATAGTTGTCCCTATGTACATGTGTCCATAGAATAGAAATATGAAGAGTCATATAAAGAGTGAAGGCCAAGAATCCTCCATATGAAGAGTCACATTCCATCCTATAAATGGGTATATGGATAGAGAGCAAGATATAGAGTGATTGGTCGTATAGAATCACAATGGAGAGTGCTGGAGTATGATGTATTTGAGGTCTTTATTCAATAAAGATCATATTTTCGTGAGCATTTATTAGTGGCATTTATATGATTCATTTCTGAAGTTTTTTATGAGTTTTATATGCTTAATAGATTGCCATTATCATATATTTCATTTTGCAACTTTATTTTAAATCTTGTGATTACTTTATTCTATGCATTTAGCTTCAAAAGCTAACAAAGACACATTGCGAGGCAGTAAAGAGACTTCTAAGATATATACAAGGTACTACTGAGTATGGTCTAGAATTTAAGAGGAGTGATCGGTTCCTCTTAACAGGTTATACAGACGTAGATTATGTAGGTTGCATTGATGACCAAAAATCCAACTCTAGCTATCAGGTTATACAGACGCAGATTATGCAGGGTGCATTGATGACCAAAAATCCAACTCTAGCTATGTATTCTTTTCGAGGTCTCCACCTCTATCATGGGTATACTGAAGCAAAAATCGTGCAATAGGAGCTATCTATGAAGCAATATGGTTAAAAAATATGTTGACAAATATGGGAGTGCAACAAGATAAACTTACAATCATGGACTACAACAACCAAGGAGTACTGAAACTTGTTCACAATCCAATATTCCACGAAAGGACCAAGCACATTGACATGGAGTACCACTTCATCCAAGAACATGTTCAACAGTAGAACACCCAACTCAAATTATGTCCTACTCAAAAGCAAAATGCGGACATCTTCACCAAACCACTTGGACGTGTTAAATTTGAAGAATTTTGAAGTTTTCTCTCCAAGACTATGATGTAATAAGGGAGGAATGTTAGGAGTTATTATGTCATGTATAATGTGAATGTAAGTTGAGTAACCACTCAACACATGGTTGTGAGGTTCACTAAGGGACAAAGGTAGTAGTAGGTTATTATGCCATATTTGGGCAAACATTGTATTTAAATACCTTTTCATTCTCTTAATACAATCATCGAAGCATTGAACTTTAACACTCAAGGCCAACACCCTTTTTCAACATTTTATTGAAAGGGTGGGCTTTGTGTGTCAATTCTAGGACAAATATATTGCTTGAGAGTTATTGGAGGTATTTCAGGCCAATTCCAAGCTTAGAAACTAAATAATTGAAAATATTACATTTAGTACACTAAACACATTTATTGGGATTGAGATGAACTTTTTATTTCTTTAGTTTTTTAAGGATTGTTGTTGAGTCATTTGGGTCGTCCTCTCTCTCTTTAGATTTTTCTAATAAGTTAGCTATCTAAGACCCCATGGTTTTGTGAATCATATTATGAAATATTTGTCATAGCTTTTTGATAAGTTTCTTTGATGTTTTTATGGCAAGGGCATGATAGCATAGTGATAGGTTCTCCATTTTGTGACGAGTGTAGTCTTACGTTGATCTTTAGGTGCAATTCTAATTTGATTGTACATCAAAAAACCGTCTATGAGAGAAATTATTTCATAGTTTGTCAAATAGTTAAAAATTTGGTTAATAAAGGAATGGACATATGGGGTGTTAACAATTAAAAAATATACACAAATTGTAGGGGCTTTTATCCCTTTCTTCTTGACAAGGACAATGTTTACAATCCGTTCAAATAGGCAATTGGTTGATAAATTCAACTTTAAGGAGTTTGTTGATTTCCTGATAAGTGTATAACCTTTTTAGAAAATTTAATTTCTTGTGTTTAATGGGTTTGGCATTGGGATATGCCATGATATTATGCATGACAACTCTTGGGTCTATTTTGGGCATGCTGGTATAGTCCTATGCTAAAAGTTCTTTGCATTTTAAAAGAATTTCTTTACAGGATTAAGAAACTTCTTTAGATAAATCATTTTCTACTTTAAAATTTTTAGAAGTTTATGTTGTTCCAATGTTAATTTTTGTGGTATGATCAACAAGCATGGCATTCCTGTCTTGAAAATGATAAGGTGCATTGAGAAGCTTTTTAATTTCTTTATATATTTGGTAAGCATTTCTTCATAGGTTTGGCTTCTTTAGACAAATCACTTGTTACTGTTGGTCATCAAATCCGCACAGGAAAGGACTTTCGGTGGGTTTACGCGCCTTGGACCTGCGACCAACATTGAAAGGCCGAAGGGAAGAGATGCCCCTCGTGCCAATCTCCAGAGAAAGGCCGACTCCTATACTAATCTACTTTTGGGGTTTGAGACAAGAGTGCAGGAAAGAAATAAACAAGGTAAGGGTTAGGAAAAGAAATAAAAAGGGGTAAGGGTTAGAGAAAGAAATAAAAAGAGTAAGGGTTGGAAGATGATGATTTAAGGTGGGAGAGAATAGGAAGCACGATCACTCGCTAACAACTCGAATAGCAGCAAGAAATACCAAGAATAACACGAAGGAAACGTAATGCCGAACTTCCTATGTATCCTCTGGACGGGTTCGCAGGGTTCTCCTTTCTCTCGCTGGAATTCAGGGTTCAGAGTAACAACAATTGAGATAAGGGAATAATAGAAACCTCGATCCACCAGGCAGCATAAAGGAAAGCGACAAGGCATTTTTCCTCTCCTATGTATCCTTTAGGGTGAATTTCAGGGGTTCAGTCCCCGATCGCACACCGGATTCAGGATTTAGAGTCTCGGTATGCCAACGAGAAAAGACAAAAGAATTAAGCACAAAAGGCAGCATAAAAGAGAGAAATAGAGCACAAAAGGTCTTTAGTATTAAACGCAGGACATCAAGTTACAACAACTTTCTAGCGTAAAGTTCCCCCCCTTTTACATTATAAAATGCCGGGTTTTTATAGAGGACCCGACCTCTCGAGTCATAATTACACAGAATGGTGAAGTATGTTCTTGAGATCTGAGAAGTCGGCTCCTCGCGGCCCTCGAGACCGAGCTTTCAAATCCATTACCAGAACTGGTAACTGCAACCGGGTCAACCATGGAAAGGTGCAATGATGAGTCGTCTGAGTGTCCTTGGTTTCTGGGTGCAATGCTCGAGTGGCCGCCATGCTTGACTGATACTTCTCCGTCAGAGACTGATACTTCGCTTCCAATTGCCAAAAATGAGCAACGAGCTTATCGGGCAAGTAAAGAAGCATTTACGAGGCACTTTGATGGTCTCGGGAAAATACCCGGCTTGAAGTGTGTGCCCATCGTGAAAAAGCAACATGTCGCGAAATCGCGACATTTCCATGCCTTCAGCTTGTTTCTTCTTGTTGCATCGCGAAAATATGACATGTCGCGATATCGCGACGCTTTTCTCTCCTGGCACTTTCTCCTTGCCTTTGGCCGCGAAAACACAACATGTCGCGATATCACGACACTTTTCTTCGTTTGGCACTTCTTGCTGTGAGCCGCGAAGACGCGACATGTCGCGATATCGCTACAGTTTTCCTTGCTTGCTCTGCCTCCTTGCTCTGGGCCGCGATTTTGCGACATGTTGCGATATCGCGACACTTTCTCGTTCTGGCACTTTTCTTTGCTGTCGATCGCGATTATGCGACATGTCGCGATATCGCGACACTTTTCTCTTCATGCGCTTTTGCCTTGTTGTTAGTCGCGAAAATGCGACATGTCGCGATATCGCGACGGTTTTTCCTTCTGGCACTTTCTCCTCTTTTTGCATCGCGAAAATGCAACATGTCGCGATATCGCGACACTTTTTCATTCTTAGCCCTTTCCTTGCGACATGTCGCGATATCGCGACAGTTTTTCATTCTTTGGCTTTCTCCTCGCTCTCGGCCGCGATTTTGCGACATGTCGCGATATCGTGACACCTTTTCCTGCTTGCTCTGCCTTCTTGCTCTGAGCCGCGAAAACGCAACATGTCTCGATATCACGACAACTTTTCTCTTCTTTTGGCGAAGCTATCTTCTTTGGCATGTTTGGCAGCGAAGCTTTTTCTTCTTCATTCTGTATACAAGGGAGTGGCATGGAAAGCCAAAATTGCTACAACACTTACAAATGCTTTTGAAGCAACAAAAAGAAACACTTTACAAAAGGAAATTTTTTGATTTTTTTCTACCCCTTGTGTAATGTGACAAAATTGTCAACATTCTTGGCGGCTCGTGGGGCATTTAGCTTGTCTGAATGCAGAGATCCCAGGCCTTTATCCATTAGGCAACAGAGTCATTCCCATTGTCTTCTTCTCTGACCATCCCTTGACATCATATATTTTTTTTGTTTGTGCCTAAGCTCCTAAGCAACCTTAGTGCTTTCGGCTCTTATTTACTAGCCGAGCTATTTACAATTTATACAAAATTTGCGGCATGACAGACATACCGCCATCACAAACTCAGCCTCGGGTGTCTATCCGGTGAATCTGCAGTGCCCGGACCAGATCAGATTGAACTTCAGTTGATCTTTGAAGTCCGGCTGGCTTCTTCCCGAAGTTGTCCATGTTGCAAACAGGAAGCAGCGCAGTGAGTTGTCACTCCTGCCAGTACCCGCGCTGTTGATGAAAGATGTGGCGAAGAAGTTCACCGCATGAGGGGCCTCTTGGGGTACTAGTTGTGGTGATGGCTGGAACCAGAGTACTGCTGAATCTAGTAGCTGCGGGCTGGGTACAGGTTCCTCCATCTTCTCGATGCGGTAACAGGGCTCCTCCGACAATGAGCAATCTTCTATGATCTCCTCAGGTTCAGCCTCTTGAGGTACGCTTGATGGATTCTGGCTGAACACTTGCGTGCCGTGCTCTGGGATACAAAAAGGGTGCAAAAATGTCCCCTCTTCATTCTCAGGCGCTACCACTTGAGCTTGTTTCTCTTCTTGGCCCGTCCTCTGATGGAGATTGCAAGCAACTGTATTTTTCATTGTTGGGGCAAAGCTTGCATATTGCCATGGTTGGACTTGGATGGGACCTGCCTCTTGAGCTCCGCATGACTGCATCTCAGGATTCTGCTCAGCATGAGGAATACTCCATGGTGGATACTGCGTTGGATGGACAGGAGCAGCAAGTATCGGAGAAAGTGATGGGGTTTCTCCCCACTGCAACATTTCCGTTAGGAGCAGAAGCTGTTATGCTCGTACTGCTTCCTCGAATACCTGAGGGAATCTCTGTTCACCTGATCGCAGCAAGAGGAGGCCTATGTCCAGGTGAAAGGCCCAAACATAGTAGAGGTGGGCTTGGGCGGGCGTCGGTTGGATCTCTCTTGGAATTCTCTTCCAACTTTTGATGAATCGGACATTGAAGTCCGTGACGCTCTCCAAAGATGCTCTCTTGATGGTGGAGAGGTACGTCAAAAGCTGAAAGGGATCCTGAGAGTTATCAAATTGTCTAATGAGCGCTTCCCCCAAGTCGTCCCATGAACCGATACTTTTAGGCCCAAGCAGTCTGTACCACTGCCGCGCCTTTCCTTCCAGAGACACAACCAGAAGTCTGACCATGACATCGTCGTGGATTATGTCATAGAGGGCCGCTAAATCAGCAACAGCTTCAAGGTGCTCTCGGGCTATTCCTACGGTGCCATCGTATGTTGTCAACGTCTTCAAGGCGCCTTCTGGAATCTCGTGGTAGCTTTGGAGATTCAGGGGGCTTGGGGCATTCCAGCTGGGACAACTTACCCCTGCCATCATAGCAGCGGTCTGTAGAGATCACGGTTATCGCCGCTAAGTCGGAGTCGCCAGGTGAACATCCTTTCTCCGCTTTTGAGGTCAAGGCTGCTCACCGAACCTTGATTCCTCCGGGATATCTTCTTTCAGATTAAAAGGTGCCTACGATCAAGAGATATGGATCTCAGCTTAACAGAGTCGCCAGGTGATTTTGCCAGATGGAGACAAGCCAGAGATTCACCAAACTCGGGCTTTCTTAAAACACGGGGACTTTTGGTATGAGACACAGGTTTAGGTATCGGTCTTTACGACTTAGAGATTTTCGGGTTGAACAGAGTCGCCAGATGCTAAGAGTCTTTTGGTAATGATAGCATCGATTCTCACTACCACTCAGAAGATGAGACTGACCGGATCTCACCGGGAACTGCTACAACTATTGGCTCCGGTGAAGACGGGCTTGAGATTTTTCAAAGATATGGGACGTTAGTCCCATCGGGCATGCCAAAACTGTTGGTCATCAAATCCGCACAGGAAAGGACTTTTGGTGGGTTTGTGCGCCCTGGACCTACGACCAACATTGAAAGGCCGAGGGGAAGAGATGCCCCTCGTGCCAATCTCCGGAGAAAGGCCGGCTCCTATACTAATCTACTTTTGGGGTTTGAGACAAGAGTGCAGGAAAGAAATAAACAAGGTAAGGGTTAGGAAAATAAATAAAAAGGGGTAAGGGTTAGAGAAAGAAATAAAAAGAGTAAGGGTTGGAAGATGATGATTTAAGGTGGGAGAGAACAGGAAGCACGATCACTCGCTAACAACTCGAATAGCAGCAAGAAATACCAAGAATAACACGAAGGAAACGAAATGCCGAACTTCCTATGTATCCTCTGGACGGGTTCACAGGGTTCTCCTTTCTCTCTCGTTGGAATTTAGGGTTCAGAGTAACAACGATTGAGATAAGGGAATAACAGAAACCTCGATCCACCAGGCAACATAAAGGAAAGCGACAAGGCGTTTTTCCTCTCCTATGTATCCTTCAGGGTGAATTTCAAGGGTTCAGTCCCCGATCGCACATCGGATTCAGGATTCAGAGTCTCGGTATGCCAACGAGAAAAGACAAAAGAATTAACCACATAAGGCAGCATAAAAGAGAGAAATAGAGCACAAAAGGTCTTTAGTATTAAACGCAGGACATCAAGTTACAACAGCTTTCTAGCAGAAAGTTCTCCCCCCTTTTACATTATAAAATCTGGGTTTTTATAGAGGACCCGACCCTCTGAGTCATAATTACACAGAATGGCGAAGTATGTTCTTGAGATCTGAGAAGTCGGCTTCTCGCGGCCCTCGAGACTGAGCTTTCAAATCCATTACCAGAACTGGTAACTGCAACCGGGTCAACCATGGAAAGGTGCAATGATGAGTCGTCTGAGTGTCCTTGGTTTCTGGGTGCAATGCTTGAGTGGCCGCCATGCTTGACTGATACTTCGTCAGAGACTGATACTTCGCTTCCAATTGCCAAAAATGAGCAGCGAGCTTATCGGGCACGTAAAGATGCATTTACGAGGCACTTTGATGGTCTCGGGAAAACACCCGGCTTGAAGCTTGTGCCCATCGTGAAAAAGCAACATGTCGCGATATCGCGACATTTCCTTGCCTTCAGCTTGTTTCTTCTTGTTGCATCGCGAAAATATGACATGTCGCGATATCGCGACGCTTTTCTCTCCTGGCACTTTCTCCTTGCCTTTGGCCGCAAAAACGCGACATGTCGCGATATCGCGACACTTTTCTTCGTTTGGCACTTCTTCTTGCTGTGAGCCGCGAAGACGCGACATGTCGCGATATCGCGACAGTTTTCCTTGCTTGCTCTGCCTCCTTGCTCTGGGCCGCGATTTTGCGACATGTCGCGATATCGCGACAGTTTCTCTTTCTGGCACTTTTCTTTGCTGTCGGTCGCGAAAATGCGACATTTCGCGATATCGTGACACTTTTCTCTTCATGCGCTTTTGCCTTGTTGTTAGTCGCGAAAATGCGACATGTCGCGATATCGCGACGGTTTTTCCTTCTGGCACTTTCTCCTCTTTTTGCATCGCGAAAATGCAACATGTCGCGATATCGCGACACTTTTTCATTCTTAGCCCTTTCCTTTCGACATGTCGCGATATCGCGACAGTTTTTCATTCTTTGGCTTTCTCCTCGCTCCCGGTCGCGATTTTGCGACACGTCGCGATATCGCGACAACTTTCCTGCTTGCTCTGCCTTCTTGCTCTGAGCCGCGAAAATCGTGACATGTCGCGATATCGCGACACTTTTCTCTTCTTTTGGCGGAGCTATCTTCTTTGGCTTGTTTGGCAGCGAAGCTTTTTCTTCTTCATTCTGTATACAAGGGAGTGGCATGGAAAGCCAAAATTGCTGCAACACTTACAAATGCTTTTGAAGCAACAAAAAGAAACACTTTACAAAAGGAAATTTTTGATTTTTTTCTACCCCTTGTGTAATGTGACAAAATTGCCAACAGTTACTTGAATAATTTGAGGAATATGTTGTGTTCCAATTTATATTATATCATTATCAAGCACGACATTTCCATTTGAAAATGATAAGGTGCGTAGGGAAGCTTTTGAATAGTTTGTCATCAAACTCAACATTCATTGTAAATTCAAGTCCTCCTTTGAGATGGCTTAAGGATGTTGATTAGGTAGTTGCTTTTTCTCAAATATTTGAGTTCTACAATAGTCCCATCTTCTTAAATCACAAGGAGGGCTTTCACATTGGCTTCATCAAATTTTTGTCACTAGAATTTGGACAAACCTAGCGAGTTGAGATATTTTATAGGCACACATTTTATGATTGTAAGCTAATCCTAGTGAATACATTAAATAGTAGGCTAGAATGGGGATGACTATGTTGAAGACTATAAGGATGAGGTATAAACCTTACACAATATAAATTAAAACTAAAAGCAAATATGCAAATATGAAATGATAGTTGAAAAAATTACGAGCATGACAAGTAGGACAAAATACAACAATAAAGTAAGGAGGAGATATGTGAGAGATCTTTGTTGATTGAAAGATCTAATGTCATGATGAACTTGATTTTCCCATGACTTTCTCCAATAATCTTGAGATCGAAACTCGAGCCAAGGGGTGTTCTAAAATGATGGCGAGTGAAGTACCACAGAATAATAATGGATATTAGGTTATCTCCATTTAGTTCACCTTGCAACAAATCCTCGTTGTGTCCAACAAGCCTATGTTCTTTAAATATTACCCCAATGTCATTAAGCACTATGGATGTTATTATTCTCATAGTGGATTTTGCATGTGGATTACAACATCAAAGAGAGGAAGAGTGACAGACCTAATAGGCAATTTCCATTCATGAATTTCATTTGATTTTCAATGGAATTGGTTATCTAAAATGAGGAAACATTGTGGGTATAAATACACAACTTAAAACATTGATTTTTAGTGGTTATAGGTTGGCCATATAATAGGATTATTTTTTATGATTTTTGACATAAGATAAATTTTCCTAAACCAACTTAGATAATGAGTCTCATTTTACTTCATATTTATCATAACATTTAAGATTATTGTTTAGAATTTGATTTTATTTGGACAAATTTCAACATTTAGTCAAATTCTAGGATTTTAGAATTGCATACTTAAATTGATTTTTGAGATACCTTTATTGGATATTGAGTTATAAGATGAGTCGATGGACAAAGTTATTCTATGGCAACTTGACTTGATTCTAAGACTTTTGAAGACTCCCTAAAAGACATCCATGACAATTTAGGGGACCTAGGAACACAACTTAAGGGAACCTAAAGCTTGACTAACATGAGTTCCTTTGTCAAGGATTATTCTTCTATCTTATATGCAGGAGTCATTGGAAGGGGAGGTAAATCATATTTGACTTTTTTTTTTCGTATATACTTGTACAACTATTTAAGCAATGCTAATGGCTCAATAACTTTTTATGGTGACATTTTGTCTTTCTCTTATTGTATATTTTTTACTTCTGCCTATGTGCACATATAACTTGTTCTTAGAGTCTTCAATATTGACTTGTTTTTCATAAGTAGTTGCCATTTATGGCTATTTAGAAGTGGTATGAGCCTTTCTTCAGTTTTGGCATCCGTTCTTTCAACTCATTTGTGCATGAACTTTTGCTTCACTTTTAAAGGTTTCTATTTTGCTATCAATGAATGTGGGATTCATTCATTCCACATGCTTACATTGAAGACTAATGTGTCATATCTTTTAGATCCAATCATCTCAAGGGTCATCTGCTTTTACCTCTATCACATTTGACCATCAATCCAATCTCCTTGAGGGGTTTCACCTCTTACCCTTTACTAGGTTATAGATTTGGAAAGTTCAATATTAAAACCCTAGTATAATAATTATTCAAACATTACATGTCCAATAATGAGTTATACAGATTGCAAAATGAATGGATTTGGGAGCGAGTGCGAGCGCAGCCGGGAGCGAGTGCGAGCGCAACTGGGAGTGAGTGCAGTCAGGAATGAGTGCGAGCGTAGCCGGGAGTGAATGCAGTCGAAAGAGAGTGCGAGCACAAGTCGAGAGCGAGTGCAGCTAGGAGTGAGTGCGAGCACGAGCCGGGAGTGAGTGCAACCAGAAACAAGAGTGCGAGTGCAAGCCGAGAGTGAGTGCAACCAATAGCGAGTGCGAGCGCGAGTGAGTGCAACCAAAAATGAGTGCGAGCACGAGCCGGGAGTGAGTGCAGCCAAAAGCGAGTGCGAGCGCAAGCTGGGAGTGAGGAGGAAGTGTGAGCAGGAAAGCAAAAAGTAGAAAGCAAAGTGTGATCAAGGAACAAGTGCCACTTCTTGTTCCAGATCTTAGGAGAATTTAAAGGATTCATTTGAAAAAAATCTAGGTAACATGGAAAGAAAGTCATTTGTGAAAGTCCTTACTGAAAGTATGAATGGCCAAGTTGGAAGTTTGGATGCCCTAGCTAGCAATAAGAGGAAGAGAGAATCTATGGCAAACCTAGTCTAAGTAGTATATTCTACACCATAAGTGATTATCAAGGATGAGATGATTGAGCATGATATAATGATTCTTAAAACTAGAGGGTTAATTTGTAAGTTTCATGGATATTGGTTAGGTTTTTCTAAGATTCAAAATTGGATTAAGTGGAAGTGGGGATTGAATTCAAATTACTCCATGACTTTTCTTCCAAAAGGATTTTTCCTCATTATTTTCTCTAGTTCAAAAATAAGGGATAAAATAATGGATGGAGGCCCGTGGTTTAGGGGTAAAGATGCATTATATTTAAGACCTTGGAGTGAGAATTTTTTTGTGGACACAAAAACTATTAAAAGGCTTTTGGTATGGATTAGGCTTTTTGGACTTCCTTATCAACTCATCAATAAGGAGGTTTTGAAGAATATTGGTAATACTCTAGGTGAATTCATCTAGGAGGGACCAACTACTAAGGAGAGAAGGCATGTTGTATACACTCGAATATGTGTTGCCATGGATATTTCTAAACCTTTACCATAGTCGATTAGGATTAAATCTGAATCAAGAGAATGGGATCAACAAGTGGATTATGAAAATATTGCATTCCGATGTCACAAATATCATGAAACTGGGCACATGGCAAGAGACTACAAAGTGAAAATGGAGGAAGAGATGGAATTTTTTGGGCATGAGGGTAGCTTCAATTTGAAACAAGGAGACCATATCATAGGAGAAGCTAGGTCAAATCAAGGATTTTCCACTCCTAAGAAAGTGGCTAGAAAAATCCCTCTACATCATCAGATGGCAAAGGCCATTACAGTTCACTCGAATCAACCATTAGAAGAAAAAAATGATATGGGGGATGAGGAAGTACAATGCACAAGTTCAAATATAGAAGGAGCTAAAGGTGTGAAGGAAGAGGGGAAGGCAAATTTTAATACAAAGGAAGATGGGGAGATAAATTTTAAAGCAAATGAGGTGAAGGAGGTCAAGCTTAATCTAGGTAAATCACCTTTATTATCCTCAAGTAGCTTAAAATATTCTCCTTACAATAAAAATGAAAGTAGTACAAAGTGTATTCCTTGCACTTTAGGTTTTCAAGAGCAGTATAGTAAAGAAAATATTATGGAGGATATCCAAGGAAATTTAGGGTTTTCAGGCCAACATAAGAAAGTGATGACTATGGAGGATCATCTATGCAGTTTAGAGTTTTTAGGGCAACATAAAGAAGAAAATGCTAATGAGGCTATTCCTTGCACTTTCGACTCTTTAGGGCAACATAAATCTTTAGAAGATAAGTCTCATTTTGAACAATATGAAAAAATGGAAGAGATTGATGAAGATGAGAGTGTTGGAGGGAATGGAAGAAGGAGAGGAAGGCCATCAAAGCAGGAACTAAGAGAAAAATAAACTCAAAAGGATATTGATCTGGGAAGCCAAATAAAAATATCATAGGTGTTAACAAGAAGTGGGGCTAAGCCCACTAATAAAAATAAAAAGTGTTGATGATGAAAATGATATCATGGAATATTAGGGGTATGAATAAAACCCCTAAAAAAGAGTTATTAAGGAATTAATATGTTGTTATAGCCCTGAGTTTATTTTAATACAAGAAATAAAATTAAGTAGTGAGGAATGTAAGGATGCTTTTAAGAAGATTTGGAAGATAGGTGATTGTTTAGCAGTTTCTTCTATAGGAGCTTCAAGTGGTATTGCAATAATATGGGATAAATGCAAATGGGATGGACAACTATTAGAAGCAAAAAGTAATTGGGTTGCTGGATTATTTTGCAAGAAAGAGGAAAACATCAAAGTTGGGGTTATAAATGTATATGCTCCAACTATAGTTACTCCTCGTGAAAGATGTTGGAAGGACCTTAGTATATTTTTGTCAAATACAATGATGATTCATTGTGATCTATGGATTCTTGGGGGTGATTTTAATATTGTTATATCTCCTTTGGAAAATAAGGGTGGCATTCTAGGATGGTCTAAATCAATGCAATATTTTGCTTCATTTGTCAATTCAAATGACCTTTGGGATGTTAGTCCCTCAAGCTTTCAATATACATGGGATAATAGACGCATTGGGAAAAATCATATAGTAGAAAGATTGGATAGATTCTTGTTATCCAATAAATGGTTGCAAACAAAGTATACAATCTCTTCAGATATTTTATTGCGAGCAGGATCAGATCACAAACCCATTCTTTTGACTTGTGAGTCACCTAACAATGGTCATCCAAAGCCATTTCGCTTCCAGTCTATGTGGCTCCAAGACCCTGATTTTTTCTAGATGGTTATGTTATGGTGGGATGAATCAAAATTTGAAGGATCATGTATGTACAGGTTTGTTCAAAAGTTGAAATATTTAAAGGAGCAAATGAAGATATGGAATGTCAAATATTTTGGTAACATTTTTAAAGAAAAAAATAAATTGAATCCAAGCTCAAAAATTTACAAGAGATAGTAGAAATTAATGGAATGGATCAGGATTCTTATGTGAAAGAAAAACAATTACTTTCTGATTATCATAATGCATTGAAAAAGGAGTCATATTGGTTCCAAAAATCTAGAGAGAAATGGCTCAAGGAAGGAGATAGAAATACAAATTTTTTCATGCTACAACAAAAACAAATTTTTTTGTTCGTCATATCAAAAATATTATAACTCTATATGGAAGAAATATTGAGGATGAAGAAGATATAAGGAAGGAAGCAATAAATTATTTCAAAAATATTTTGTCAGATTCTAGGCAAGATAAGGAGGCACAAGAAAAAATTTTGCAAAATATTCCATCAATTATCACTCAGGGACAAAATGAAAGCTTGATGAAGAAGATATCTATGGAGGAGCTCCATGAAGTAGTTTTCTCTTTCCATCCTAACAAGGCACCTGGCCCTGATGGATTTCTTACAATTTTCTTTCAAAAATTTTGGGATTTATTGAAGAGTGATATGTTAGATGCGGTTGAAGAGGCCCGAAAAAGGAAGGCTATAATAAGTGAGATCAATGCTACTTTTATTACCTTGGTTCCCAAGAAAGGTGACACAAAATATTTTGATAATTTTTGTCCAATAAGCCTTTGTAATATGATTTATAAGATCATTTCAAAAATTATGGCAAACAGGTTGAAGGGCATTCTAGGGTGTCTTATCTCAGAGGAACAAGGTGGCTTTGTTCATGGTAAACAAATTCTTGATGGTATAATTATTGCACAAGAGGCCATACATTCTCTTCATTCCATGAAAAAACTAGGTATGCTTTTGAAATTAGATATGAACAAAGCATATGATAGGGTTTCCTAGAATTTTCTACATGCTATTCTCAGAAAGTTTGGCTTTGATTATAGTTGGTGTGAGTGGATTAAATGTTGTTATAGCACTGCAAAATTTTCTATTTTGATCAATGGTTCTCCTATTGGGTACTTCAAGTCATCTTGTGGACTTCGTCAAGGTGATCCTCTTTCTCCTTATCTATTCATTATTCTTGCGGAAGCATTAGGGAGAGCCTTTTCAAAGGCAAAAATGGAAGGAAAAATCAAGGGTATTCAAGTTGCAAAAAATGGTCCCTTTGAATCTCATCTCCAATTTGTTGATGATACTTTTCTTTTGGGCCATCCCTCAGTCAGTGAGGCCATGGAGTTTAAATCAATATTATCATGTTATGAGAAGGCTACTGGACAGTTGGTAAATACTTCAAAATCTAAGATTTTTTTCATTAATACTGCCCTAGATTTACAACAAATTATTGTGAATATTTTAGGGTTTAAAATTGAAAAATTTCCATCAACCTACTTGGGTATTCCTTTGTCTGATAAAGGAAATAAAAAGGAGCTTTGGATCTCTTTTTTGGATAGAATGAAAGCTTGTTTGGTAGGTTGGAAAGGTAAGTTCTTAACCATGGTAGGAAGGCTACAACTCATAAAGACTACTTTGCAATCCATTCCTATTTATATGATGTCACTTTCAAGACTGCCAATAGGTATTGCATCAGAAATTGATAAAATTCAAAGAGACTTTCTATGGAAAGGTTGTGAGGAAAAATTTAGGTTTCCTCTTTGTAAGTGGGATAGGGTTTGCAAAGGAAAGAATATTGGAGGAGCAGGCTTGTGGAATTGCAGACTTATGAATTTGGCATTAGGAGCAAATCTTGGGTGGAGATTATTTAGAGATCAAGGAAAGAATTGGGTAAAAATATTACTTCAAAAATATATAGGTTCTCTTGATGCAATGAAATTGTTTAGGAAAAGGAAAATAAAAACTCTACCCAAAGGATCGTCAACATGGAACTTCATATCAGAGAGTTTGCAATTGATAAAGAAACATATTAGATGGTCAGTCAATGAGGGGAGTTATGCAAATTTTTGGTTTGATGCTTGGTTGAAGCCTTATCCTCTTATCTCTAACTCAAAATGGAAACCATTGGCTCAAGTGTGCCTAGCATGTAAAGGTCCAAAGGTCAAATATTATATTATTATGAGCAAAAACTCTAGATCATGGATTTATTTTAGTAACCTGGTTGAAGGAGAGGAACTCAAACAAATTGTAGATGAACTTCAAAATATGCTTTGAGAGTTTTATTTGCCAATTTTTACATGAAAGGATGAGTTGGTTTGGAATTTATCAAAGGATGGTGGATACTCGATCAAGTTGGGATATGAGGATTTAGAACAATCAAAATTTCCTTCTCCCAAATATTTTCCTTGGAAGAACGTTTGGTCATTAGAGGCTCTCCCTAAGGCCTCAACATTTCTTTGGTTAGCAGTTCAAAGTAAGATTCTTATGGGAGAGAGTCTACAAAGAAGAGGATATTATGGACCCTTCATATGTGCCTTGTGTGAGAAGGATTTAGAAACGTCAGACCATTTACTTCTTCATTGTCCATTTGCTCACACCATTTGGGGTTATTTTAAAAAAATATGAAATTATATTGGGTAGCTCCATCAACATTGAAAGAGTTGATAAAATGTTGGATAAATTATTTCAAAGCTAAAGCATTATGTATTCTTTGGAGGATTGGCCCTACCATTATTTGTTGGAATTTATGGCTTGAAAGGAATAATATAATTTTTAAAAATAAATATCAAAATCATGCCCAAGTTTGGAACCATATTAGTGCCTCTCTTGCAGAATGTCTACAAATATGGTGCTCATCATGGGAAGTCTCAATTGTAAAAAAAGAGGTGCTAATAACTTGGCTACAAGATTTGAACATACATGGAAGAGTCATCTACGACAACGAAATTAAAACAAAGGATCTACTTCGATCTATGGTAAAATGGAAATGTCCAGAAATTGGGTTTATCAAAATTAATTTTGATGGTGCTTCTAAAGGAAATCTAGGAAAAGTTGGTGGAGGTGGTGTTTTTAGAAATAGTGAAGGCAAAATTCTCCTCACTTATTTAGAATCATATGGAACTTCAACTAACAACTATGCAGAGGCTAGGGCACTTCTTATAGGGATTAAAATTGCAGTAAAAAAATGATGGAAATATATTTCAATTGAGGGGGACTCACAAATTATCATCAATGCTATTAACAAAAATGGATGTGGAGATTGGATAAAAAATAATATTATTGTTGATGTTCATCATCTATTACTAGAGGTAATCTCTTGGTAGTGTGAGCATATTTATAGAGAAGGAAATCGAGTAGTAGATAAATTAGTGAATTATGGTGTTGATCTTCATCCCGGTGAAATTCAAATTTTAGAAGGCAACTGGCCAAGTGAGATTTTATGTCTTAATCAAAATGATGTCAAGGAGTTGATTGTGGAAACATAGCACTTCGAGGAAGTTGAAGAATATATTTAAGAGAAAAAAGAAATGAAAAAACTGTGATAAAAATGTATGCTACAACAAATGTAATATTTTGGTATTTTGATGGGAGTGGCCCCCAATAGAAGCCATATATAACCTATTAAAAAAATAAATAAATAATGAGTTTCTGCAAAGATGATCTCAAACCTTATTTAGCGTCCACAATGTTGTGAATGGTTGTCAACTTAAGTTGTGTGAGCCCTCTCATTTGAAAGATGATGTTCTAGCAACCCATCCTCAAGATATAATTCCAAATTTTTAGCCATTGCCTTTGAAGATATGTTGCTTGATATTCAAATTAATAGCACTTGGAGTAAATAAATCATGAAATCAATTGGTTATAAGGGTACTCTACCAACAAAGAACAAGTTCTTCCAAAGTGCATTTTATGACAAGTTCCTAGATTACGATAGAAATTAGGGATAACTTCTTAGTATGAAGGTGATGATAAGATTGGAAATTAAGCAACATATTGGTAAATTAGGATGCTTTAATGGTTTGTAGCATAAAATTTGTAATCACATTAAAAGCACAATCTCTAGCCCTAAGTCAACAACCTATTTGTATGAATATCTAATTGGAGTTATTCGTAATAATGCTCACAATTATGTATGTCATGTGCATGCCTATTGTATTAATAGAAAATGTTACATTTGTTTGTGCAAATGTTTAATGACTAATGTAATAAGTCTTTCATGGCATATTGTCTCTCTTATTCTATAATTTTTTGTTTCTGTGTTTGCAAATATCAATATAAATTCATAGTAAAAGCACAATCGCTTGCCCTAGGTCAACAACTTATTTGTGTGCATGTCTAATTGGAGTTACTCCTAATGATGCTCATAGTTATGCATGTCACCTGCATTCCTATTGTAATTTTAGAAAGTATTTTCTACTTTTATATGTTTCTAAGTAGTTTTCAATGCCATCGTAAGCTAGTTTACTAAATTAGTAGATCTGTTCTATTGTTCTTTTGCACCATTGTTCTTCTCTTATTTGGTTTACAACTGCAAATAGAAATGAAGTTGTACATATTTGTTAAAATTATTTAAATAAATGATAATTCTTTATATGGATTTGGTTATCGTTATTCATTGTAGCAAGAAATTGGGAGGTGCTTTTGTGGACACTCTTACATCTTTGGACAAATTTGAAACAAGTGTTAGGGATTGCCTTGGTATTTGATCAAAGTAAATAAGTATTGTATACATAACTTTCCTGAGATTATGCTAGTCCCAATCTATGTAAATTTATGAAACGACATGTGACACATTGGTGATATTTATTGTTCTGATAACTTACAATCACAAGGGGTGGTAAAGTGATAAGCATCCAATGCTTTTAAAGATCCATGTAATTTCAAAGCTTTATGTGATTGCATCATGAAAGTAATTCACTTTCATTTCTCTTCAAATAAACATTTCATAGGTACAATAGCTCATAGTCTATCAATTGTTGATTTGCACAAATTATATAGGTGACCATAATGAATGAAAGCTTGAATATCTAAATGAAATATGGTTTTTTTGAACTTATATAATGATAGATATTGGAAGACATGAAAAAATTAAACATGAGTGAAGTAAGAATTCAAGAATTGTCTTATGTTATGAGAACATTTTTTTTCATTTTTTTATTCAACGATTCTCCTACAACTTTTGTCTACTCTATTTTTCTTCCCTTACAATGGAGGTGTAAGTTTAGTGGATTATATTTTAGTTGATAGGCATTTTGATGAGTTGAAGGATATTTTAGACAACAAACTTATTTAGATGATGATTGCACATTACATCATATTTATGTCATTGTGCTACTTTTTTGTTGATCTTGAGGCTTTCCTTTGTCACTCGACAAATTACAAAGAACAATCTTCACATAGTCATTGCTTTTGTTGAAGGTATAATATTGAATGCTATGCCCTTGTTTTTATAAAAAGTATAAGAAATTCTTACTAATTCCTTGGAGTTTCTACTATATTATCATTTTTGTTTATTTCTAAATACTCAATGACATGATTCCTCAACTAAGAGCATAAATGGCATACTCAAGTGAGTGAGCAATGTTTTTTTGTTTATTAGAATAATCACGGATATAAAAACTGTAATGCCCACTATTTTGACTTCTTTTTTGTGCTCGTTAAACTAGGTGTTCATGGTCATATTATCCTAGGAGGCATTATTGAAATTGTAATTTGATTCACGACCAAGGGCAACATTGTGTGATGTATTTGATAGGCCTAAGGGCATTTCATTATACAATGTATTTATTATTTGTAATATTTTATTATGTAAACCCTATGGGTTGTAGTTAACCTTGTTATGGTTAAACCCTTTTCTTAACTTATAATTAACTTAAAGCCCTTTTTTTTTGGTATAAATACTCCCATGTACTCCTCATTTGATTATCAAAGCGTTGTGTAATCTAATCTATGGAGTATACAATGAAATTTATGGTGCCTGTGGACACCCCCAAAATTATCTCTTTTCTTTTCTTTTGCCCTTTAATACTTTATGTATAAGGTTTGTGTAGATGGTTTGCTTCTATTCATTTCTTGAAAATAGTGTGAATTCCAACATGGTATCAAAATGGGTATGGAGCAATAATGCTTAGTCATGCAAAAGCATTTTTGGAGCCTCTGATCCTTCTGAATTCTAAGATAAAATTAAAAAGAGATCCAATTTCTTGAGAATCCTACAATTATTTGCCATAAATCCTTCCTAATTTGTTGTTATCAAAGCACATTTCATTCCCTAATTAGAAAATTGGATTTGAGTTTGAAAGAAAAATTTAAATTTAAATATTATTGGTTTTGTACCCTTTCTCCCTCACGAGCTAGCAAGCATGCATGTACGATGCTAGCTACCTTTCGGGTTTCACACCAACTCGATGGTACTCTCATGGGAGCACTGACTGTCCTTTCTTGTGACGAGACTATGGCAAGTTGGTTATGACTTTGGGAGATAGGCTATTGGGATGTCCTTGGTTTGAATCCACATGCAATCATTTTTATTGTCTACCTTAATTGAAATGAAGGGACAAGTAGGGCTTGTCCCCTTGATCTTTAGTGGCTTGCATGGCATAACAACATGCACATGGTTTCTTGTAGCACGAAAGGGTGGTCGTGTTCAATTCCTTGTTGTGACACTTTTATGGAGACAACATTGTACTCTACTTCTATGGATAGGTAACTGGTTTTGTTGCAGTTGGAGCATGAGCACAGTTGGCTATGTGATGCATTATGGAGCTAGAGGTTGGGGGCATGAATCTTGCCCCCTTCGTTTTTCATCCCTTATGTTTTTAGGATGGAGTCCTATTGCATATGATGGCTTTAGCACCTCAAGCGGTACCTTGGCTAGGCTAAGGGTTTTGGGCAAATGATGACTCAAGTTCAAATCTTGTAGAAGGTTTGCTTTGTGCTTTCAGACTCTTAATGAAGTTAAGTTGACTAAGTGGCTGACATGGCATTATTGTTTGCCATCGAACCCCATTTTTACCTATTTAAATACATATCTCCAATAAAAACAATCATATGTTACAGTCACAGTGGTTCAAGAGCAACGATGTGGCAAAAAATGTGGAAGGCACCAATGAATCTGGATCACCTCAATGAACCTAGTTTAGGTTTGCTTTGTGCTTTCAAACTCTTAATGAAGTTAAGCCGACTAGGTAGCTAACATGTCATTATTGTTTACCATCAAACCCTATTTTTACCTATTTAAATACATCTCTCCAATAAAAACAATCATATATCACAGTCACAATGGTTTAGGAGCAATGATGTGGAAAAAAATGTGGAAGTGTTGAGGTGTGATTTTGTCCAGTCACAAAACCACCCGACAAACTCAACATTATGATTCTCTCTTGCAAAGAATATTATATATCTCCAAAGTTCTTATGTTATATCTAACATTTCATATATATACATCAATGAGTACTTGAATAACTCTTGGATTGTGAACTATTGCTTACAAGGGGCCTGAAATTAGTTAAATGATTTCAAGTTTATCATGTATAACATGCTTTGATATCAATTCAACAAAATAAAATTCGTTTTATGATCTTAGGTTAAAGTATACCAAATTTTATTTCCTCTCCTCAATTTAATGTCTCAAAATGCTTTAAATGAAATTAGCATAAAAAGAATATAGCATTTTGTATCAAATTTCAATTTAACTTTAATAAAAATCAAAGTAAATGAAATTTTATAAACTTGATAAACCTTTGGAATATAATAAATTTATAATTAATTCACTTCCCAAATGTTTATTTGATAAAGCAATCATTTTTTCAAACTCCCTTATGAAATTATAAATCAAATCCAAAAGAAGTGAATAAATGAAATAATGTCTTGCCCAATTTATAAGGTTCCAAAACCTTGTCTATGATAAAATCTTAGGTCTTAATATGAAACTAATGTATAAACTTTGGATTTTATGATAAAATAAATTTTTTAAATTAGGTTTGCTTTTAATATTTATCTTTTGAAATATTTATGAAATTAAATATTCAAAAGAATAAATATGATCTCTGATTTGAAATTTGGACTTCTGAAATAAATAGAACTATATTAAAAAACCAAATCCAAATTGAATTTTAAAGATATCAATCCTAGTTCCTCAACCTTATGAAATTAAGGTGAGGAAAAGAATATTCATTTATCCCTTCTTAAATTTATTAATCAAATATTAATTGATGTAATATTTGAATAATAAATTTAGTTTATAACCTAACCATATAGTTTTACTTTATGAAATTATGCTAGGTTATAATATATAGTTTTCAGAATGAAATAATAAAAATAATAATAAAAGATTTTAGATTTTAGAAATTACTTAATGTCTCGGACAAAATACACAGATCAGATTTTCATCTACAAAATTATAAAACCAATCCAAAGTTCACCAGTGTGTACACAATGAAATCAAATGAATTGGTGCAATCTTCTAATGTATACAAACTATTAAAAAAATTGTAATAAACATTTTATTAATTCGAAATACAGTCTGTGCACAAATTTGGATCCAAAATGCTTAAAACAATTTATAAAATCTTACAATTAATTTCCACTGTTCTGCAAATGACTTTCTCCATTTTCCTCCAATGAATGTGGAGCTTTGCTTCCTTCCAATCGTTCCTTGCCTTCTCTGTATAAAAATGTCCGGCCTTTTCCATGAATATCAATGATTTATTTATAATTTGAAAAGTTTAGTTATTCCATTTCATCATTGGGAACGGATTTTATAACGATCTTCTTCAAACCCTTGCCTTTGTATTACTTGCATAATGAAACAATAATCATAATATCAAAACAAAACCAAACTTTACTTTCTCGTAACTTTTCTTTTTTTCAAAAGTATTTCAAAGTTCTCATATTGCTAAATTAACCCGCTATTTTTTGGTGAAATTGACATCTGGAATCGTGCAAGTTTGGTATCATTAGAAAGAGAAAATCCATATCTTTTTACCAAGTTTTGAATGAGATCAAACGAAGTTCTCTGCCTCAAGATATGTCCATTTCAATTTTGCACTAATTTTAGGGTTAACCCTAAAATAAAATTTAATTATTTAAATGAAAATTAATCATTTAAACCTTTGAAAATGATTTTAATCAAATTATTTCATTTAAACCTTTGAAAATTATTTTAATCAAATTATTTGATTTGAAATAATGCAATTAATATGCAAATAATCAAAATATTCAGTTTTGAAGCATTGCAACTACATTCAAACCTTCAAAATGCAAATATGTCAGCAATTCCAAAGTGAAAGCAAATTTTCCAAGACCTTGATGCGAGCAAAATCAGATAAAATTTTTTTCCCGAAATCACAGGATTTAAGGTGGGTTCCCAATTTTGGGGTCGTTGTGAAGGACGTCACAACAGGAAGGCACCAATGAATCTGGATCACCAAGTGGAAGTAGGTGGTTGGATCTCCTTTTTCTAGGTTTGGAGCTTTAATTTTAAAATTTTAAGGCCCATTAGGGAAAAATATTTAGAGGCCATAACTTTTGCATATTGAAGCGTTTCAAGCCCACTTTTTTTCAAATCATATTATTTTTGAGCTCTATGCACTGGATTATGTAAGATGGACCACAAAGCCCTAGTTACTCACCTTAATGGGGAAAACTATAGTGTTTGGTCAACTTAATTGGGGTTTTGATATTTGAATAAATACCCCCTCCCACTCATTTGATTATTGAAGTGTTGTGTAATCTAATATATAGATTGTACAATGATATTTATGGTGCCTATGGGAACCCCCTACATTTTTATGTCTCTCTTTTCTCTTCATTCATCCTTTTTATGCATTTCATATAAGGTTTGAGTGGATGTTTTGCTTTTGTTTGTTTATGGAAAATAATGTGAATTTTAATAAGTAGTGTATGATATAGCACAATGAATTTACCTCATATATAACATGTGATGTTAGACTAGATATTTTAAGTTTCAAATATTTAATGCATGGTAATTCTTTTAAATTGATTCAAAGTGCAAGAATAACCTCAAAAATATTTTTTGCTTATGTTGTTTTGGAATCCCTAAAGTGCAAGAATATTCCTCCATAGCAATTCCCTTCTTATGCCATCCTAAAAACCCTAAATTGCTATGGATTTTCTCTATCCTCATTTCTTTATTATACTTATCTTGAAATCCTAAAGTGCAAGGGACAACCTCCACTACTTTCATTTCTATTGCCAAGAGGATTTTATACTAGAGGAAAATGAAGACAATTTACCTAGAATAAACTTGACCCCTTTTGCCTCTTTTTTTTTTAAATTTTCCTCCACATCTTCCTTTGCACGTTTATGTCCTTTTGAATTTAGACTTAGATATTATACTTTTCATCCCTTGTATCCTTCTTTGTTTCTTTTAAGCGTTGATCTAAGTGAACTAGGGTGGCCTTTTCCATTTAATGTTGCATGTAGGCTTTCTTTGCCTCTTCTTTTAGAGCGGAATGCCCTTGATCTAATCCAACTTCTACAACAACATGATTTCCATGTTGCATCTTGAAGCTTGTCTCATGACCAATTTTTTTGTCTATTCCTTCATCATTTTTACTTTGCAAGCTTTTGCCATGTGTCCAGTCTCATAATAATTATGTTATCGAAATGCAATATTTTCATAATCCACTTATTAATCTCATTCTCTTGATTTGGATTTAATATTAATGGATTGTGCCAATATTACTTTGTAAGCTTTTGCCATGTGTCCAGTCTCATAATAATTATGTTATCGAAATGCAATGTTTTCATAATCCACTTATTGATCTCATTCTCTTGATTTGGATTTAATCTTAATGGATTGTGCCAATATCCAACTACTAAGGTTTTGAAATATCCATAGCAATACATAATTAGGTATATGGAGCATGTTTTCACTCCTTAGTAGTTGATCCCTCTTGGATGAACTCCCCTAGGGTATTTCCAACATTCTTCAAAGAATCCTTATTGATAAGCTGATACAAAAGTCCAAAAAACCTAATCTACACCAAAAGATTTATAATAGTTTTTGTTTGAATAGATAAATTCTCACTTTATGGCCTTAACTAAAGGCCATCTCTACCCTAAGCCATGGGCCACCACCCATTATTTTACCCTTGGTTTCTGAATTGGAAAAGGCGTTGAGAAAAAATCCTTTAGGAAGAACAATTGTGGAGTAATTTGAATTCAATCCCCACTTCCACTTGATCCATTTTTTAATCTTTGAAAACCCTAGCTAGTATCCATGGAACTTGCATATTAAACCTTTGCTTTTAAGAACCATTATATCATGCTCATTGATCTCATCCCTAGAGTAACATCTACTCCCTCGATTGAACTTGCCACATACTTGCTCTTCCTCTTATCTCGGACTTGGGCATCCATAATTCTAGTTGGGGCATTCAAATTTCCAATTAGGGCTTTTAAACAACTTTCTTTCCATTCTAACTAGTGAGGCTAGGATTGCACTCACTCCCACCTCACACTTAGAAATTAATCAAATTGCTTATGAGGTTTTAATCAATTTTATAGATATTGAGGATGTACAAATTGCATAGGGTCAATAAAGTTAAAAATTTTACATTTAAGACATTGCTACAAGTGAAAGATTAGTAAACCTTAGGCCTAAATTTACCTTTAATATTTGATAAAATTAAAAAATTAAAAAAAAAAACATAAAAGTGCGAGAGAATTTGTGAGATAGAAGAAAATTTGTAAAATAATAATGATTAGAGTCGAGGCTAGAGAAAAATATAATCCTTATGAGGACTAATCAAAATGGAAGAGACTCATTCTTAACACATGTACTTGGGAGGAGCTTGAGAGAAGAGATGGAGATGAAAGAAGGTGGATGAGGAATAATCATTAGATGACCACTACTTTTTATGATAGTCCTCAAAATCACTAAGACTTTGTTGCTAAGGATTCATGAAATGATTTGGATGTGTTTCTTGTTAGAAGTCTTTTATTTCATTTATATGTTCTAGTTAAGAGAATAGGATGGTGAGGTTAGGTTTTTGGTTCTAAAGGATATGGGTTGAATTGAAGTTCTTGTTTAGAAGGAAGAAGTTGCAACTTCTCTTCCTTTCTTGGCTTAGAAGCCATAACTACATTTTGAGAGTTTGTTTGGTATGGATATTAATTTTGTTTTGCTCTCCAACTCATAGTAAGAATTGATCTTTGAAACTATGAGTGGTTCCTTTAGTTTGACATTGAGAACCTTAGACACCTTTAGTGTTTATTGTAGTTTTGTTGTGTCTATTATTAGTACATGTTGATATTGGGGGTGTTGTTGTGGTCAAACACCCCATCCAGTAGTGTTAGTGTAATATTCCATTACTTGGGATACTTACCATTTACTCCACTAGGTAAAAGAGTATTTACATTTATCTTTTACTATCTAGATATTTATTCTTCTATCCTAGGTTAATCTCTAAATATCCTAGGTTAGTGGTTTGGTTAGAATTCTCTACCTAGGTTAGTGGTTAGCATCACGCAACTCCCTACTCTATTGTTAGAGGGTAGTTAGCGCTATTTCCTAATGTTGTTAGTTAGTCTATTTATTTAATCATAGACTTTCTATTGTAATTGTTAGTTGATTAATTGATCATTGTTTTTCTGCTCACTCACTTGATCACATTGGTATCATCGCAGCCGGGTGGCCTAATACGAGCTCTGCTCGTTCCACCCGACCTGGACCTGGAAAGGTCTTCGAGGGCCCTGCTGGCCCTCAGGACCTACCCGGATCCCTAGGCGGGCCCGCAGGCCCACATCATCGGGCAGCCACGGGAGAGGGCCCATAGGCCCACGTCACCGGGCGGCCTTGGGAGAGGGCCCGCAGGCCCACGTCACCGGGCGACCACGAGAGAAGGCCCGCAAGCCCGACAGATCCGACAATATTTTGTTGTCCGACCTGTCAGGCCGACGAGGGCAGGCGGCCTTCCTACGACCTCTGATGGCCACGAGACGACTGACCATCGGAGCTAGCCCTCCGGTGACCTGGATCTGCGAGGACAGGAGCGCCCTCCGATCTTCGACGACTGCTAGTGCTGCCCTCGTGGGTCCAGCGCACAGCAGAGAGGGGCAGGCGCGCCCTTCCAGGCAGGGATCGGACCCAAACCCGAGGGCAGGAGTGCCCTCGGGTCTGAAAAACAATGACAGGGGGACATCCCTGTTAGGGGATCTAACACCTGCACGATCCTCGATGACTTGGACCGATCAGCGAGGGCAGACGCGCCCTCCGTCGGATCCGACGACAAATGACACGATTTGCCGCATACAGACCGCACGGGACCCTAGCCAACCTAGAGGGGACACGTGGAGGCCAGACGAGACCTCGAGAACAGATCTTGAGGTGCTGACGTGGCACTGCCATTGGACTGGACCTGGACTGGATAGGACACGTGGCAAGCGCCACCTGGACAGGACACCTGGATGAACGTGACACGTGGCAGACAGCCACTGGACGACAACCAGACGACGACGGACATGACACGTGGCGAACTAGCCATGTGTTACCGGACCTGACACGTGGGTGACACGTGGCAAACTGCCACGTGCCACCTGACCCGACTAGCTGCGACGTGGCGGCGAACAAAAGGACTCGGATTGCCCGCAGGCAATCGAGTCCTTATATGGGCTAAGTCGTTTTTAAATGACTTACATGCACCTTCACATCGCATGTGGGACTAAAGTCCCAAAAGCTTTTTTAAATAAAAGCTTTAGAGCGCGCGAAGTCGCGCGCTCCAAGCCCTAGGGAGGGGAGGCTTCAAGATGAAGTCTCCTCCCCAATATCTCCGTCGGGCTAGCTAGCTCGACTGGAGATTTAGCCCTCGCCAAGGCACGGCTCGACAGGGAGGTCGGGAGTTCGACTCCCGTTGGGGCCAAAGTTATTTTTTGCTAAAAAGCGGGCGGTGGACTGGACCGAGTATAAGGGTATACATTTTTTTTTATATTTTTTGTAAATTTTTAATTATTTTTAATCTTTTTATTTAATAATTTAATATCTTTTGTCTAAAATCAATTTTTTTCATAAATTACATTGATTTTTTACAAAATTAAATTTTATTATTAATTAAATAATGATTAGATTTATTAAAATTTTGCATTAAAATAGAGAATTAAGGATCTATTTTTTGCAATCAAATCAAAAGGAGCTTTTGTTTTCTCCAATTGGAGATATAAGACATAGAAGAGCACCTATTTTTTTTGCAAATTAGAAAGCCCTAAAACTCTTCTCAACCTTGTTAGTTTTGCAAAATTCAAGAGGGACAACATCATGAAATTTGATTCTTTTTTTGCAAAATTAGAAAACAAGGAGACACAATTTTTTGTAAAAATCAAAGTTCAAAGAGTGCATTTGTTTTTCTCCAAGAGGGGGATATAATACATAAAATTGCACATTTTTTTTTGCAAATTTGAGAAGAATTTGTAACCTTAGGTCCATAAAAAACTAGGTCGTGTGTCGACTAGTTCCGGAAGCCTTCCAAATGCGGGTCGTGTGTCGACTTGTCTTGGAAGGAGTGCTCAAAATTGTTAATTTTGCAAAATTAAGGGGAGAAGACAACATTGTACTTCTTTTGCAAAATTGGAAAACAAAGTAGGAGACATAAAAATATCATTTTTTGCACAACACAAAACACACATTTTGTTGCAAAAATTAAAAGGTGCATTTTCGATTTTACTCGACACCTTTATTGGCAAATTAGGTGCATTTTCGGTTGCATCCGACACCTAGGTGATAAGAATTTTGTGGGCATTCTTGTTTGATTATTGCATTATTTCTTTTGCAATTATAAGTCATAGAATCAAGAACACACTAAACCCCAAAATTTCACAAATTTGTGTAAATCCTTGCACAGATTTAAAGCCAAAATTACTTGATATTCTCTCCTAAATCAACAAAACCCCTAATTCACTCTTATTTGTTTGGCTTAATTTCCTCAAACTTTTCATCCTTCTTGAAGGGAGTTAAGGCAGGTGCCATTAAATATCTGTTTGAGTGAATAATATTTTGGTACTCTTTTAGGGTAATCAAAAGAAAGAACAAGTTTTTGAAAATAAGGAACCTTAAAAGTTGCAATCCTTTGCACTAAAGGGGGATAATTCCTTTCTTCCTTCAAACATAGATTTTGATAAGAGGGAAATAAAACTTGTAAAGGCAATCAGAAAAGTCCAAGTCATCAACATTAAAACTTTTCTTTTAGACTTCATAATAGCAATCATGCTTGAAGTACTTACAATAAGAAAGGACAAATTGGTGAACTTTTTTGATCAAATTGCCTAGAAAGCATAGTTTTGCACAAATTGTAAAAATGAAAACCAAGACACCATTCAGTGTTGGTTTCAAAACAAGCAAAACTAAAATGGCAAAGGCACAACACAGAAGCCATATTTCTTGTGAAGTGTCTCATTCTGATTCTATTTCTGGTTCAAAGATAGCACAAGGAGTGCTAAATTGCTAAAATAGTTTTGTAGAGGGAAAACACATGTGTCCCTTGGGCAAAAGCACCATTTTCTCTCTCTCTTCTTTTAGGCTTCATAAATAGCATAAGTTTTTTGTTTGAAGACCTTGCAATAAGGGGTGCTTGTACCTCTTTTAGGCTTCATAAATAGCAAATTCTAGGTGTTTGAAGTACTTGTAACAAGAGGAGCGATTTTTTGTGGTGTACAATTGTCTAGGAGGCAATATTTGTAAAATCCTTCACAACACTCTTGCGTTGCACACTTTTTGCAATTGAGGGGGGATATCCATTTCTTTTCTTCACTAATTTTTGTAAATAGGGAAGATGACTTATAAGGGTGCATTTTCGGCTTTGACCGACACCTTAGTCACACTTTCTTCAGAAATTAATTACACTATGTTTTGCAACGAGAAGGGGGGAAATTATAAGGGTGCATTTTTGGCAGCGAACGACACCTTAGCTACCTTATCTTTTGCAAATTCATATTGTAAATGAATGAACCTTGTATGAAGTGATCTATTCTACTACACCTAGCGATTGCGAGTGGTCGGTTACCCATGCAAATCGGTTGGATGATGTGATTACCATAAGGACATTCATTGGCGTGAAGACATAGTGAGGAATGACCCACTTTTTGCTTAGGAGCAGCCGGAGCACTGTGACAAAGCAAAGAACCAGCAGATCAACATCTTCTTCACTGTATTGGGGCAGTTATATACTTCACCCAAATATTGTTGTATAGAGGGATATGTATGTATTACCCAAATAATGTAATAAGGGGGGATGTTAGTGTAATATTCCATTACTTGGGATACTTACCATTTACTCCACTAGGTAAAAGAGTATTTACATTTATCTTTTACTATCTAGATATTTATTCTTCTATCCTAGGTTAATCTCTAAATATCCTAGGTTAGTGGTTTGGTTAGACTTCTCTACCTAGGTTAGTGGTTAGCATCACGCAACTCCCTACTCTATTGTTAGAGGGTAGTTAGCGCTATTTCCTAATGTTGTTAGTTAGTCTATTTATTTAATCATAGACTTTCTATTGTAATTGTTAGTTGATCAATTGATCATTGTTTTTCTGCTCACTCACTTGATCACAAGTAGTGGGTTCTCATTAGTTTTATGCTTATAGCCTTATTTGAGGCATTTGATATGGCATGAAGTTACCTGGAAGCAAGTTCCTCTATACTAACATTTTTCTTGGTCAGGGGTCTCTTCATTCTATTAACAATGTTACTTTGTTTAATATTATTCATTTATCTTTGGGTATGTAAACGACGTTAAACGAATTCTTTATCTAAATCTTTTGTTTTAATTAAACCATAAGAGGTTTAGAAAGCTTTATGATTTGAGTCATAAAGTTTCATATGGAAGTCACATGTTTGTAAAACATACATAGGCATCTTGATTAACATAGTTTCATTGTGAATGTTTAGGGTTGCACATCTATATGTATAATATGAGAATGAACATCATTTAATATATATCTGTGTACCTTGATATTTCTATGCTTGTTTATGCATGATGTGAGAATTTAAATTAAATTTGGGAATCATGTGATGGAAAGAGAAAATTTTAACTAAGGGTTTTGGAAAAAATAAAAATCTATGGAACTAATTATGTTGCCTTTTAAGAAGAAACTGTATTTTATTATATTTAAAAAAAAAATGCATCATGTCATGTAGTAGTTTATCATAAGCATTAAAAATGTTTTGACTATTCTTAAATATTAGATGCTTGGGTTAAGTGGAGGCATATATCTTTTTAGATATTGACATTTTGCATTCTTTCATTTTGCTAAAGCAAGTGATGAACTCATTGACATAAGAAAAAAACGTTGTTAGTTCCTTGCCCAAATTATAGAATGGAAACTCATTGGTTCTTAATGGTCAATGTTATTGATAGTAACCCCATTATTTGGCATTTTGGACATATTGTAGAGACCTTCATGGCTTCAAGCTTGTTCAATATCTCTAGAAAGACCCTAGTAAGAAAGCATACTATATAAAAAAACTAATTATTAGAAATAATTAAGCTTAATAAACTTACCAAGTTTACATCTTTATGATGGAAAATCTAAATTGGTCATTGTGTCTATTGGTAATATTTTACAAATAATTTAGTATCACAATTTACGTTCCTTAATGCATTAAAATGCCACAATGTTAAATGGACTTCTAGAAACCATTCTAGCCATTGTCTAACCTCGTGGTGTCCAAAACTGAATTTTTTGCATCAAAGTAATTATCTTAAACTCAAATAGGCACATGGTGCCAAATTTTCCTTTAGTCAACCATTGATCTTATAATTTACCTTAGAATGATCCATTCAATTCTAACCTTCGTAATAAGATATTTTATCTTTTAAAATTCCATATGAAGAAAGTGAGATTATTCATTTCTACCTTCTTCAAGCACCCTATTTATCTTTAAAAACGAGACTAATATGTTTTTTAAATATTATGATTTTGTTCAATTGAATTCCTTCGAATATATTTAGAGATATTCCATCAATGAAATTGATTCTTAGTCAAGTAAGCATTAATTCAATTCCCAACATGGTTTAATGCACTATATAACATCTTGATCATTGTAGCTTCTACATAATTAATTTTATCAATGGTTACTCTAGCACTTTTTTGGTATATCAACCTAATATTATGAATAAAATACTTAGGTTCTTTTCATTCTCTATCCTGAGAGTTACTTCTTCTTGCTTACTTAAGTTTGTTCATCCCTTCAACATGAAAATGTATTCATTTTCTTTGTTATTATCTTATTTCAAGATTGAGAGACCCACAAAGACTAATTGTACACCTCTTTGAAACCTCGTGTGATAATATTTGCATACTGAATGATCAAGCTTTTCTCAAGTTGCTAAATTCTTCCTTCAATGAGGGTGCGATTTGGCTTAAATACCATAATTGTGGGGTATTTCTTCCATTGATTCTTTCTAGAAATTGCACTTTGCCACATTGGTTCAAGTATTTAACACTTAATATTTTGACAAGTATACATGTCACCTAGGGAGTTTTCAAACTAGGTCTTTGAATTATGATCCATTATTTCTAACCAATTGATCTTATCCTATTTGACTAAAATATTAAGGTTAACATTGGGACAAAACTCACAAATAACATGAAAGTGGATTTGGATCTATAATATGAGTCCTCTCAATACCAAGTCTATGGTCACTTGACTCTAGGTCCATGTATTACCATAAATTTAACCCCTATCTCTATGTATCCTCATGGCTCTACACCATGCCCCCTATGATATTGAGACCCTTAGATATTGGTATGAAACTACTCACTTCACATTGCTTACCACACATCCATTGGCTCAAATTTTCAGTCATTGTTGCTCTTTTATGTTCTACTCCTTTAATATAGGGGGGGAAAATAACCACCCATTGTCTCATCTAGTGATATCATTATTGAAGTGCATAAATACATATAACATTAATATGAATGTATCCAATATATTCTCAAACCTTTAGTTCTTTTTATTGGGATTCTTGAAACTCTTCTATCAATGCTTTGCTGCCTTGTTTTGTTTAGCCATCCAATGATAAACAAAATATATCAGCACGTCATGATTTAGTATTTTTTATTCTCAATATAACATCAAAATATACCATAATATGTTGCATTCTCCTTAGAAATTAAATCTCAAGGCTATCTAAAGTGGATCCTATACACTAGTGACAAGAATATTGAATTATACTCCAATTAAATGATGGAACCAATGCACACTACTTGGTAGCATGATTAACCAATCACATGCAAATGACAATATTTTACTTGCTTAAATGGTGGGATGTGACTTGATAATCTGGTGTAAAACTTCCTAGCAAGGCAAATTAACACAACCGAATGAAGTAAATAAAATATCTATTGCCACTTAAAAAGGGCTAAGTCTCTTGTGAATACGCAAATGGATTTAATATTATGATTGATGATGAAATATAAATCAACCTGCTTCTATTAATATTATTAAATCAATGAATAGATGATAATTGGAAATATAGCCGACTTGGCTATAATGGTGTTGTAACATGGCTCCCCTCCTCGAAAAGCTTTGTCCTTAAAGCTGGAAATGACTCAAAAATACTTTATGTTTCCCATGTAGCATCTTCTACTGGTAGGTCCTGCCATTTGATTAGAAATTATTTAATGTGGCAAGACCGAAGATGATGAGATCTGCTTTGCAATATTGCTTTTGGGTGAAGATTTATACGTCCTTCATCAAGTACTGGAAGCTCTGACTGGGAGTGTACTTTTTGGCCAATCACCTTTTTGAGACAGGAAACATGAAAAACTAGATGTATACGGGACGAGGGAGGAAGCTCCAATTGATATGCTACTTCGCCTATGCGGTGAACTATCTTGTAAGGATCTTAAAATCTTGGAGCCAACTTATGACTAGTCTTAATCTTCAATGACAACTTTTTGTAAGGTTACAAACGTAAGAAAACCATATCTCCTATATTCAATTGTCACTCTGAATGGTGTGAGTCTTGTTGCTACTTCATACGATTTTGTGCCTAGATAAAATTTTCTTTAAGAATGTTGAGCATTGTCTGTCGGTGTTGGAACCAATCATCTACTTGAGCTACTTTGGAAGATCCTAGAACATAATATATTATTGCTGGTGGTTTTAACCCATAAAATGCTTCAAATGGAGACATCTTGAGGGAATAATGGTAAGAAGTGGTATACCACCATTCTGCTAATGAAAGCTAATGACTCCATTGATATTGATTATCTTGAGCAAAGCAACACAAATAGATACACAAACATTTTTTAACTATTTCTGTTTGACCATCAGTTTGGGGATGGTATACAGAAGACATTTAATTTGGTACCACTGAGACTGAATAGTTCTCGTCAAAAATTGCTAGTAAATATGGGATCACGATAACTTACAATAGTTTTGGGCATTCCATGTAATTTGAAAATGGAGTCAATATATACCTTGGCCAATTTGCTTGCTAAATATGGGTGTTGCAGAGCACTGAAGTGACCATACTTGGAAAGATGATCCACTACTACAAAAATCATTGTTTTACCTTCTAACTTGGGAAGACTTTCAATAAAATCTATTGATATGTGTTCCCACTAGCGGTAAGGAATTGACAATGGTTGAAGAAGTCTTGGAGATTTGACTATTTCACCCTTATTGTGTTGGCATACTTTACATTCGAGAATAAATGTCTTGACATCATATTTTAATCCTTTCCAATAAAAGGATTGTTTCACCCGCTGATATGTTTTCAAAAATCCTGAGTGCCCTACTGATGGAGAAGCATGTGATTCTTCAAGGATCATGGATTTAATAGTGGAATTTTGTGGAATGTAAATGTGATCTTTCTTGCATAACACCTTATCAATATATGAAAAATAAGGATGCTTTGATGATCCTATAGTCATATCTTGAATAATTTGAGCAGTTTTGGTGTTAACCAACCATTCTTCTTGGAGTTGAGAAACCCATTGAGAACAAGGACCCGAATATTCGACTTATTGAACACCAAAAGAACACTTGGAGCGTTTGACAACAAGTTTCTCCTTATGTAATACATGAAGAAATTTCCCTAAATGCATTAAATGATCCTTCCAAGATTTGCTATATATCAAAATATCATTGAAGAATACTAAGACAAATTTGCAAATAAATGGATGGAAAACATGGTTCATGAGACTTTGGAAGGTGGAAGGGGCATTGGTGAGACCAAAAGGCATGACAAAGAACTCATAATGACCTTCATGAGTACGAAAGGCAGTTTTGGGAATGTCCTCATCTCTTACTCGGATTTGATGAAAACCCGAACGTAGATCCAATTTTGTGAAATATTTAGCACCATGCAATTCATATAATAAATCATCTATGACAGGGATAGGGAACTTATCCTTGATTATGATTTTATTGAGGGAACGAAAATCAAGACACATACGCCAATAATTATCTTTACGACGAACCAAAACCACTGGTGATGAATAAGGACTAGTGCTATGACGAATGATGCCATGTTTTAATAGTTCTTGAACAATATTTTCAATTTCTATTTTTTGAGGTTGAGGGTATCAATAAGGGCACATATTAGGAGGGAGACTTCCAAGGATGAGATGTATGGCATGGTCATGAGATTGCTTGGGGGGTAGCCCTTTTGGTTCTTTGAAGACTTCATCATAGTTAGCCACAATATCTTGAAGATCTTTTGAAGGAATTGTAGGGGTATCTCGTGCTTGAACTTCCATGCAATTAATTTGAGCTATGAATCCATAACCTCCTTTCTTGAAAATATTTTCCATGCAGTGTGAACTCACCACCTTGGAAAGTGGAGATTGAATTCCTTGGAGACGAATAGTTTTCCCATTTTATTTCCGTTCAACATATAATTTTTGAAAATTAAAACTAACAACTTCTAGCTTTTCTAACCATTCGACACCCAGAATAACATCTGAACTTCCCAAATTCATAACTAAGAGAGTTCCTCACCAAGTGTAATTTCCCATTTGGATTGCAATTGGAGATATTATACCCACACATTGAGCATTTCCACCATTTGCAATTAATACTTGAAACTTATATTGATTGGTAGTGTTAATGAACAAGTTCAATGCTTTAGTAATCTTGATGTCGATAAAGTTGTGTACTTCCTGAATCAATAAACACATTAATGTGTTTGTGCCAAATAAACCCTGGTACCTTAATTGTATGGTGAGCTATTATCCCCATAAGAGCATGTACTAAAATAGCCATGGTGTCATATTCCAGTGTTGGTTCACTAGTATATGTTGAGATTTATTCTCTATACATGGACGACTCTTACTAAGTGATATATTTTGCTTCATCTTCTACATCCTTATTTTCGTACTTTATTTACAAGGTTTGATGTGGTACACATGATTGATCTCTGGGATGATGATTGTGACATTTAAAGCAAAAATATCTTGATGACTGTTCATTTATGTGAAAGGAATTATTGCGATATTGAGGAGGAGCATTAGAATATTGCCTAGAAGATGTCCAATTTTGAAACATTCGTTCAACAATCTTGGCGATCCTCATGGTATCATCCAAAGTGCAGGGATCATGTAAGTCCACTTCGAGTTGAATATTTTCCTTCAAACCATGACGAAAGGCAGACACCACCACAAAAGCTTTACATCTTCCATATATGTGAGAAGACTTGTGAACTCTGAAATGTAATCTTGGACAGAACCAGTTTGTTTAAGATCCAATAGGCGCATGATATAAGAAGAAGAAATACCTTCATAAAATATTTTGAGGAAAATATCTTTAAATTTTGGCTATAAGATGGTACGCTTATGTTGACGCTGCTACCAAACAAACCACTGGTAAGCTTTTGTACCCAATTTGGAAGAGGTATTATAAACCTTTTCGACTTCAGGAATATGGTATAAATGTATTATACCTTCCATTTTAGCTAACCAACCACATGGATCCCCACCCTAAAAAATGGGTATATTAGTGTGTGAAACAGTAACACCTGGAGGCCATTTCAGATATTGAGCAGTTTCACCCATATCTGAGTTATGATCATTGTGACCTAAGGGAGGATCATGATCCATATTATCCTTTTGTCTATGGGAACTAGTTGGAGAAGATGGTTCAAGGTTTTAATTTTGCACTAGATGTTGGAGAACTGACATTTTGCTCATATTATTAGTTATTTTAGACATACAATCTTGTAATTCTTAGGATCAAGAAGAAGGGATTGCGACTTCCTCATGTTGGAGATCTCTTGGGATGAGTTGGAAGGAGCCATGGAGTTAATAACAGGGTGGTTGGGGTTAAAAATGTTAATGAGTAAAGGAGAATTATGTTGTGTACCTTTATTTCTCGGATGTCTTCTTGGAGAATTTAGTGATTCTTCGTTTGGAATATCAGTTCTTTATAATATTTCTTTTGGTCCTCTATTCCACCTGTCACTCGTGCATTTGATTTATCTCCCAATAATGTGCAAAGAGGAAATTTTTTGATAATTTTGAAATTTTCCCAACGACTCTTTCCTCAATGACTAGATTGTTTGAAACTGTCCAAGGCAATTTAGTTTGATTTCCCAACAATTAGCTCTTTCCTTTGGTGGCTATCCAACTACAACTGATCAAAGACTAGCTATTTGACCACTAACCAATTAAACGACACTGGCTACGTGGAATACACACACCCAACGGTTAGTTTCCTTCCATAATTATTCCAATGACTAGCTAGTTGACCACTTAAGCAACACAAGCCATGCAAACTATGCACCACCCAACGGTTAGTTTTCTTCAGCAATGACTCCAACGGTTAGCTAGTTGACCACTAAACTAACCAACTAACGACACTGGCAATTGAACATGGACTAGACGACAAATACAACATAATACCGGACACACTGGCCACATGGACTATGCACCCATAGGTGGACAATGGACTAGACGACAAGGATGACATGACACCGAACATGCTGGCCACACAGATTATGCGCCACAGGAGTTAGACCGATAAGGAATTTGACTAGGCGACCAACAATAGACTAGACGACAAAGGAGGGATTAACACGATAGATGACGGATAAAACACAACTGACTATGCAGGACACATGTAAGGGAGAGAAGAGTATGAAATTCGCGAGGAGGGGTTGTGAACAACTGGATGGTGGTCACACTAACAACGCATGCTTTGGCGATTTTAAACCCTAACAATATTACGACGGGAGCGATGTGGGATTTCACATAAAAACAATGAACAATATGCTTCGACGATAATGGTGCAGGTTAATGTATTTCTCACTGAAGTTTGATGAAACCTTAGCAAATAAAAAAATCACTCATCGTGGCGTAGGTGGATTTGTGATAGAATATTGGAAAATATTGTTGGATTTGGTACGGTGAATGTATTTTAAGGATTCGTAATGCAACTCGAGTATTAACACTTATGAAATTTTAAACTTGAAATACTTGCATTTAACACCTAATTACTTAATATGTACCTTTATATATGCTTTCGATATTACGAAAATTATCTGAGAATTTGCTACGTCATATTTCGTTGGATTTAACCATCGTGATTTCGGATAATCTTGGATTTTATTGCACCGGAGCTCGTCTTAATTACCTGACTTCTGGAAGCAATGAAATGTTTTGGAAGTTTAAATATGCCACTTTAATTACCACGTGGTTCACTTGTGAGGAATGAATTTTTATAGGGTTTGTACTTGCTCGTGATTGGATCTTTTATGAACCTTAGCAAAAATTAATTTATTTTCTTCACTTGTCTTCTTCTAATATTTCCTACACCTATCGGATTGTCTCACTGATGCACAAGTCTTGTCTATCGGAGTGTCTCGCTGATGCGCAAGTATTCTTCGTTTATCTTCTGCTAATATTTTTGTGCCTATCGGATTCTCCCTGATGCGTAGTATCGCCTATCATATTGTCTCATTGATGCGCAAGTTTCACGGATGTGAAGGAGACTAACCAAAATTGAGTCGCATTACAGAAGCTTCACGTTTTAGAAGGAAGTATCGTTGTGATTAACACCACTGGGGATAATGATGTTGCAAAAACCTTCTATCTTGCTATTGTGCAATGGGAAAAAATGGTGTCTTCTAGAATCAAATAGCTCTGATACCAATTGGTTTAAAACTTCCTAGCAAGGAAGATTAACACAACCGAATGAAGTAAATCAAATATCTCTTGCTACTTAAGGAGGTCTAAGTGCTTTGTCACTTATAGAGGGTTATGTCTATTGTGAATACGCAAATGGATTTAATATTATGATTGATGATGAAATATAAATCAACCTAATTCTATTAATATTATTAAATCAATGAATAAATGATAATTGGAAATATAGCCAACTTGGCTATATTGGTGTTGTAACATAATCTCTTATATTAGAGCTTTTTTGTATTCTTGCTTCATTATTTTTCTTCAAGATTATAAAATCAACTATGCTACATTTTGTAAACATAAGAAGTATGATATGTATTGTTAAATTCTCGACACTTGTAACTCATAGGGGTATATGTTATTATATATAAAGTGGACCATATATCAAGTTAGAAGTTGGCCACATGTTAAGATATGAGAGTGTGTGTCATAGAATCATGTATATAACCGCTTTGTCATATAATTATTAATGTAACCACTTGGTATCAAGAATGTAACTATCATAAATTAGGTGAATTAGGAATATTGTCATAGAATACTATCATAGCAGGTTGTCTTAGAATATTGTCATAAAATATCAGAAAATATGCTTGTAAATATTATAAAATGGGAAGAATGTAACCCTCATGGGCTAGTGAAGAATTTGAATATTTTGTAAGGAGGTTGCCCCTTGAAGAGACCTACAATAGTAATATTATCTACCCCAAATTCCTACAATTATTGTTATTTATGTTTCCATGTTTCCTTTAATGAATGCTTATGTTATTGGATATACAATTTTAGTGTTGCTTTTATCAATACTCTATGCAATCATAGTTAGGATTATCTTTGGCATTGAATTTCTTATCTCAGTACAACTTTGCACTAAGAACTTTGAGGTGAAATATTTGAGGTTCATTGCATGTACCTTATGATATTGTAATATATTTATATTGGAACTATGGAGTTTGTGTGGTCCATGAATTATCCCAAGTTCATTATAGTTATATTTGGATATGGTCCCCTCAATGACACACTTGTTTCTTTTAATTAGTTATATGGGATTGAAATTGTACCCACTTATATTACATCATGAGAATGTTACCACAATATTCAAACAAATCACTTTTGTTATCATACATGTATCAGTTGGAAATATTTGAACCAAGGTCTCCTCTTTTAAAATCAAAGCATTTAATTGGTTGTGCCCATGCCATTTGTTCTCAATAATACACCTATATTATGATATTTTATGGATTTATGCCTTCCTTAATGAATACTACTTAGTGTTTATCTTGCTTGAAGTATATTTTCTATATACATCTCTTGTATGAAACTTCTATATAGTGAATTGCATTAGCATTTTTTATGTATTATATGGTTATTTAGGTAACTAGGGTAAGTTTCCATGGATTAGATAATTATTTTACTAATTTTTCTAGAAAGATATATCTTGTGAAGAATATATCTTTCAAAAAGAAGCTTTAGATTCAAGTGATTCTTGTATAAAATATTGAGATTAATAAATTTGAGTGGAATTAATGGAGTTATGACTTGGTGAAGTTGACCTTTTTAGGATCACTACAATGATATTTCTTTCTGTGGCACAAATTATTGAAATAAAAATATTTACATCTTCAATATAGATACGAAAATCAAGTGCTATTTATTACATTTTAAATGAAATTTGATCCTTTAACATCAACAATACTATTGAGAAATCAGATCAAGGAAAATGTAAAGGAACTCCATCCAACAGAAATCACCCCTAAGGATCCAAGTATGTCATCATAAGATTGCAACCTTTGATTTTGTTGCTCAAATATTTTGACTAAACATAATCATAACAAGACTTGAGGATAAATATAATTGGTGGATAAGAGTGCAAAGTTGGTATCAGTTTATTATTGTTAATATGTCAAAAATATCAATAAGTATAAGCAACAAATTGATAATTGAGGCAAAAAATTAGCAAAATATAGGCTTCAATAAAATAGTAGCAATTATGTGACATGCAAAAAGAGATTAAAGAAATAAAAGAAGAAAAATGTCTCAGTATTTGAAAGCTTCTAGAAAGGAAAAAAAAACTCAATAAGATAACAATTGCTAAGCAAATATTGAGAAACTAAAAAATGGAATTGAGAGGTGAAAAGGAAAAAATAAGCTTCAAATATTATGCATGAAATATTCAAATCATGTTTACATAGAGCCCACTTTGAAGTTAAGAGGCTTGACAAATTCTTGCTCCAAACCAACAACTCTAAATTTTTTATTAAATAATTTAAAGAACTAGTAGAGGAACTAAAATCCAAATAGATGGCAAGGCTTCCTTAGCTCCTCATATTTTATTGTGGATGTATGAAGAATCTAAGTTTGATTTTTAAGCAATCAACACTGACAAGAAATGATCAATCAATATATTTGGATGCAATTCAGGAAAAATAGTAAAAGCTAGATGAGTGCATTGCCACTAAAAAAGCTTAAATAAAGCCACTTCTAACATTTATTATAAAAATTTTAAACTAGTTGGAAATGCCCTAGCTAATCATGAGTTCAAAGGAAAATCTTGTATTAAAGGTTGAAAACATCAAGTTGATAGATGAAACAAAAGCAAGAATGCCAACCTTATATCAGTTGACCCTAGAAAAATAGATACAAAAATTATCAATTTGATCGTCATAATGCTTAAATTACATACCGACATAAAGACAACAACAAATAAAAATAAAAACTTGTAGAAAAAATAATGGAGAACTAAATACAATATATTGGAAGATGACAAAAATCAAAATTCCTTTTGTAACTAAATGGGCAAGACTAGTGACAATACTTCCATTACGAATTAGGTCATGAAATTTTTTTCATTCATTCTTTGAAGATAGTATTATGTATAGGATTTGCATTCAATGAATAAGGCACCTCGTTGAAGTATTTGACCCAAAAAACATAACAAGAAAAAATTGCAACACCAAAAAAGGCAGCAATTTTGCAACAACACATGACAGTCTAAATTTGAGGGACCAAAACTGCTCAAAATTTGAAGAAATTTTGGGAGTGAATTCTACACAAAAGACCTTTCCAACGGTGTATCACATGTCCAGAATAGATTTGTAAAATAAAAGTTGATCTTTGAAAGTTGATAGCAGGTTTCAGAAAAACATGAACAACAAGCATGTTTTTGACAAAATGAATGGAAATATGTTGTTTTGCATTCCAAATGAACTCAAAAGTATTACCAATATTTTTCCACAATAGTCTACAACTATAGTACTCTATTTTACATTTACAAGAGAGAAAATGATGTTACAACACTTCATTTCATATTCTAGGAAGTCCAACAATCATAGTGACTCTTCAAGGCCTATAAAAACTTTTGGGATTCTTCAAATTCATGGGAAAATTTTTGGTTTTGTCTTTTTCTTAGTCAACATCAATCTCCAACATACTCCCCCTTGATGCTAAGTTGTGAGACAAGCTTGTCTCTCAATCTAATTTTTTTTTAATTAACACCTTTGTTAAACAGGTCTACAAGTTGTTTGGTGCTGCAATATTTCAAATCTACAGCCTTCTTTTCCACCATGTCTCTTATGAAATGAATATTTAAATCAATATGTATAATTTTACTATGATTTATTGGATTTTTTGCAATCTTTATTGCACTTGTGTTGTCACAAAAAAATATTGTTGGACTATTTTGAACTTCACCAATCTCTTCAAGTACCTTTCTCAACCAAAGTGTTTGTGTACTTCTTGTAGTAGCTGCAACATATTCTTCCTCTATAGAAGATAAAGCAAAAATATTTGCTTCTTTGGGCTCCATGTTATCACTCCTGAACCAAGTGAAAAACAAATTCTAGAATTTGATTTTCTATCATCTAAGCAACCTCCCCAATCTAAGTCACTATATCCAACAAGCTCCATTTTGTTGTTAGCATCATAATGTATGTTAAAACTCAAGGTTTTTTTGACATACCTCAAGATTCTCCTGGTTGCTCTCATGTGGTTTTGTGAAGATTTATTCATGTACCTTGATACAAGTGAAACTACAAATGCAATATCAGGTATTTTTGTAGTAAGGAACATAAAGATCCCAACAATGCTTCTAAACAATTTTTCATCAGATTTCTCTTCTCCATAATATCTACACAACACTTCTCCATGTGCCACAGGTGTCCAAATTGGTTTACAATTTTCTATGCCATATTTCTTCAACATATATTTTACATATTTTGATTGACAAATCAAAATTTTACCATCATCTTGATGTACATCCACACCCAGAAAGTATTACATCAGTCCTAAATCTTTCATATTGAATTCCTTCATAATAGCATGCTTAAAATAATTCATCATAATTGAACTACTTCCTATGTTAATAAATTCATCAACATATAGGCACACAAGAAGAATATCATCACCTTCATTCTTGAAATAGAGTGTGGGGTCATTCTTACTTTTCTTGAAAACACAATCTTGGAAGTACCCATTAATTATTGAGTACCATGCTCTAGGTGCTTGCTTTAGTCCATACAATGCTTTCTTCAATTTGTAAACATGGTTTTCCTTTCCTTCCACTTCAAAGCCTTGAGGTTTCTAAACATAAACCTCCTCAACTCGATAACCATTCAAGAATGCACTTTTCACGTCCATGTGATAACATTTCAACTATTTATTGGCTTCCAAAGAAAGAGCCATCCAGATTGTATCTTGTCTTACAACAAGGGAAAATGTTTCTTCATAATCCACACCATATATTTGAGTGAATACTTTTGCAACCAACCTTGCTTTGTATCTTTCTATGCTTCCATCACTATTTAACTTTGTTTTGTAGGCCCACTTAGATCCAACAATCTTCTTGTCCTTGAACAATTCCACAACTTCCCAAGTGCCATTTTTTCAGTGGACTCAATTTCTTCTTTTTTTTCTTGCACCCAAACATCATTAGTAAAAGCATCTTCATAACATGAAGGTTCCATATTAGCTTCAAAAAATAGAGCATAATTCACCAACTCACCTTTTGGTTCTTCATCATCACCATACATTTGGAGCTTTTTAATCTTGAAACAACTTGGTCCAACTCTTGCAATTGGCTTCTTGTTAACCTCCTTTAAAATTTCTTGTCCATCATTTGGTTGGTTGGATGTGCTTTGAGTGTTCTCTTTCCTTTATTTTTTTCTTTGTGGGACTTGTAGATGAGCGACTTGTGCTTGAACCTAGTGTAGTCTCCTTTGAACTTGTTGATGGGTTGCTAGGTGGGCTTGAAGGAGTAGAGGGAACATTTGAGGGTTGTCCCCCAATTGTATTATCTTCTTCAACATCATATATTTTTTCTATATATTTTTTATGACTTTACACTCCATCAAAAATTACATCTCTAGAGACTACAAACTTGTGAGTTTTTGGATTATATAGTCTATATGCCTTACTTTTTCAAAATATCCCATAAGAATGCATGGCTCACTCTTGGGATCCAACTTATTTCTCACTTCATCATTCACATGTGCATATGCAAGACAACCAAAAAATATCAAATAACTTACAGTGGATTTTGTGCCATACCATGCTTCATGTGGAGTCTTCTTGTGTAGTGCTCTTATGGAGCACCTATTGGAAATGTACATTGTTGTATCAACTACATAAGACCAATCAAAATTTCTCAAACCTTTTGTCTTCAACATGCTTCTTGCCATTTCTACAATGGTTCTATTTTTTCTCTCAGCTACCCCATTTTGTTGTTGTGTATAAGTGGTAGTGAGTTGCCTACTGATGCCACATTGTTTAAAAAAATCATTGAACTCATTTGAAAAAATTCTCCTCCACAGTTAGTTCTCAAACATTTTATTTTATATCCACTTTCATTCTCAACCAATGCTTTGAAAATATTGAACATACCAAAAGATTCATCCTTATGTTTCAAAAAATACACCCAACACTTCCTTGAAAAATCATCAATGAATGTGAGAAAATATGAAAATTTACCCAAAATTTGTGTTTGCATAGGTCCACAAATATCAGAATGTACAAGTTGGAGTGGGTATGAGGCCCGCCATGCTTTTCCTTTTGGAAACTCCTTCCTTGCATGCTTTCCAACACACATGCTTCACACACACCCTTGTGCTCTCCAACCTTAGGTAGTCCATTTACCATGTATTATGAAGAAAAAATTCCATACTTTTAAATTCAAGTGTCCAAATATAAGATGCCAAAGCCAATTCTTATCTTCAAGTGCCATGTATGCCATGTTCATACTCCCTTTTATTTCAAACTTAAAAGGAAACATATGGTTCTTTGTCATAGGAACAATGGCGATCATACGATTCCTATTATTCTTATCATAAATGATACATTCATTGTTATCAAACACAACTTTATAGTTTTTCTTACAAGTTGTCCAACACTTCTTCAAATTGGGAGCATAGTAGATATCAAGAATTTTCTTTGTACCTTCTTTAGTGCCAATCTTTGTGGTGCCTTTTGTAGCCACATATAAAACATTATTGTTCCCAAGAATGATCTTGGTCTTGAAATTCTCATTCACATCAATAAATAACTCTTTCTTTTCAATCATGTGGTTAGAACAACCGAAATCTAGATACCAAACTTCTTGACTAGTTTTTCGGCCATGTCACTAGTCAAAAACAAATTACCTTGCGTAGCTTCATCCTCACATACATAGTGAGCTCTTTTATTTCCATTTGTGATCTTGAATCTACAATATCATGCAATGTGATCCATTTTATGACAATTGTAACAATCAACTCTTTTTTGTTAGCCCTTCCATGTCCTATTCCAACAACAATATCTCCTCTTCCTCTTCCTATTAGCTTTTGGAGCGAGGGTTATGCATAAGAGGTAGGACCCGAAAGGTACTTATAAAAAAATGGTGAAACTATTTCGAAACGACGACGAAATCTGTCGAACTGCATGTATGTTGGCATGGCGAATGATTTTAATTTTTCTCAAAAAATTGGCAAAAAAGGGCGAATTTTAAAGTTTTGCCGAACCAGGCCAAAAAGATACCGGCTACGTTTAAAATCTTGGCAAAATCTTGGACGCGAATTGCGGTCCGGTCATGGAACGGATGCATAATATGATCCGGTTTCGGACCGGATGCATTATATGGTCCGGATCCAAAATGGATGCACAATATAGTCCGGCCTCGAACGTGTTGCAAAACATGAAACGGTCTCGAGTCGGGTGCATAATAAGTACCGGTCTCGGATCGGATGCATTTTTATGATTGACAACGTTCAAAATTTGGGTATTCGAGTAAGAGATATGATATGGCGTCTAGTAAAGATAAGGATTGTAGCACGACACAACTTATCGCTATTGACGTTGTTAGGGGGAAAACACATGCAATATTGGCAAAGTTGATCCCACATAACTATCTATCCCACATAACTATTTATCCCACATGATTTAGTGTACTCTAATTTCAAAGCTTAAATAAGAAACTTCCTTCATAGTAAAGTAGGTGAAGATTCAAGACAAGAAGGGTGGCCTCTTTCTGATGGGTGTAGTAGGCAAGAAATCAACTACACCCGTCAGGAAGAAGACCAACGTGTCTTGTCCTGGATCTTGGCCTTTTACGACCATGGACCGGATGCAACGGATGGATGCATTTAATGTCACGATGGTAACATGTTCCCAGACACCGAACGAGTGCATTTATGCATCCGGGCATGGGACGATGCATTTATGCATCCGTGCAGATGCATTTATGCATCCGGGCACCGGACGGTTGCATATTATGCAACCGGTTTAAAACGGAGCATATTATGCATCCGGGTTCCGGACGGATGCATATTATGCGTCCGGGTTTTGGGTGGATGCAAACCATGCTCCGATGTTGAACCGGTTGCATAATATGCAACCGTCCGGTACCCGGATGCATAATATGCTCCGACGTTAAACCGGTTGCATATTATGCATCCGATCGTTACCCAAAACATAAAATGCATCTGGGATAATGCCCAGCTTATGTTTTGCATCCGGGCGCTCTCCGGATACATAATATGTTTCGAGTAATGACCGGATGCATATTGTGTATCCGGTATATTATCGGGGCATATTATGCATCCGTCCATTGGACGGATGCATACTTTATTTTGGAAGCATTGTTTGGGCCGAACCGGTTGCATAAAATGCTCTTGTCTCGAACCGGTAGCATACTTTAGTCCGACCGCCATCGTACTGCCACGTGTCTAATACTGCATGTCCCATCCTGCATGTCTAATACGATGTTGCCACGTGTCAAATATGTTTTAAGTCTATAAAAGGGCATCAACAGTCATTTTCCCATTTCATTTCTACGACAACTACAACCAGAGCTAACCTTTCTGATCGACCTTTCAGTTTCCATTCCCAATCCTTTTTCTTCCACTTCCAACTACTTCCAATGGATACCCCTTCCATAATCCAACCAAAATTCAAGAATTTTACATGCACTTTGATATCAGATCTCATGACAATGCTAGGGATGAACTTTCAGTGGTTGTATAACGTAGGTTTATCAACCCTCATTTCCATGCCACATTTTAGAATAGACAAAGTGCTCCTACAACATATTATCTCTGGTTATGACCATGATAGGGGTACTGTAAGCATTAATCTATGATCTAAAAATGTTGTTTTCAGCATCACCCCTATAGATATTCACAGATTGATAGGTCTTCCATTTATTGGTTTTAATCAAGTGTCACCGAGGACACAACTTTCTCCAGATGACAAAGAACACCTCGATAACAATTACGGTCTTTCATCAAAAAATTTGGCAGGTATAAATCTTGTTAAATGTATTTTATTAATTTTCAATGTTTTAAATTTCTAAATTGACATCGAATTTTTTTATGCAGCTTCTAATGCCAAAACAAAAAGAGGTTTAACGATTAACGATGTTAACCATAAAACTCTGAAGGCCATTATCGAGTTTTTCCAGGCCAGGCTTATTCTATTGGGAAGACCAAAAATTCTATTTTGGGCACTGTATTATATTGTTCAGTCTGAAAAAAATCAAAAGTTCGATTGGTGTACCTATATTTCTGATCGAGTCAGGACTGAGTTGCACGCGGTCCAACTTGCAACCGCCAAGACTCAGCCCCCCAAGACTCAGCCCATTGTGGGCAGTGTAAATTATCTTTTAGCTTTATATTTTGAGTCTTTTCATAATTTGTCAACTGCTCCTGTACCAACTGTTATGCATTCAAAACTACTGTCTATTGCCATGACACTAGAGGAATTGAGGGTAATAACTACATCATTGTCTTTGACATACTATTTTATAGTTTACCATATTCCTTTTTTAATTTTTTCATCTATATGCAGGCGAAGGCAAAAATTTCAAGGACTAAATAGATTGTTGCCAATAGGGGTCACAGGCCAGAGCAAACAGGTGATTCTAAAGATACGGGCTCTGAAGCAACACTTGTTACTATGCAGAGGTCACACAAACGTGCCAGGCAAGCAGCTACTCATGGGGTGTCTCGTACACCTAGGTTTGCACAAAATGTGCAAGCCGAATCTAGTGTGGCCAACCCCTCCCCCAATGCAGGATAATTGCATCACATTTCATCTGGTAAATCTATGATTCTATGTGTAGTTAATTAAAATTTAGATTTCTTTTTATTTTAAGCAGAATTGTAACAATTTTTTTTGACTATTTTCAGTTGATTCTCGTGATCAAGTAGTAACATCACAAGTTAGAGGGCATATGCCGCCACCACCTCCTCCACAAGCATCTCACTCACCGGTTACACGCAATCAGCAACATGGACAGTCATAGCCTCAGCCTATGCGAGGGCAAGTCATTGTTGGAAAATGTTTGTTTTCACAAGCCACTTCACGAAGTTCTGGGCATGGGATTTCACAACCACAGAGATCACAAAGACCAGCAACAAGTTTGGCGGGAATTGGATTCTCTCAGTTTACATTTTCTACAAATTCATAGGCACCTGAATGTTCTGGATAGGGATTGGACAATATTCCACTTGATGATGATTACATGATGCAGGGCCAGATTGAAGGCTTCAGGGCAACATATGTGCTTAAAGATAGAGCACGAGAAGAAGTCCCTACAGCTCAGCAGACATCAGAACCACCCACCCAAGGAGACAACCCTCATCCTCAAGGTCCTCAAACTGAGGATGATGTTGTCAATTTTAATGAAAATATTTCATTGGCAGCAAGTACCGAGTCAACAATTCAGGAGTTTGTTTTGAAGGATTTGTAGGAGTTGAAAGAATGGGAATATCGGGCAAAGGTCCTTATTAGGGAAATTAATGCCCGATATAAAAATTATGAAAAAAGAGATTCTATTTATTCTTTAGTCAAATATGAACCTGAAAAACTTGATGGCTTGCTAAAACAGGCTACTTCAGGAATAGTTAAATCTGATTTTATTTATGAAGATGATGTCTTAAATGTTGTTGTTGGTAGATTGGAGAATGTTAATGTTGAAGCTCAAGCATTTTACAACTTATGGGCTTCTGATAAGGACAGGGTTGCAGTTGTTGAGGCTGCAAAAGAATTGGTTGAGGTAAAAAAGTTATATATATTCCAATTTTCTATTGCATTTAAATTTTTATATTTCTTGAAAATTTGTAATAATTTCAATATATCCCTTTTGAATTAAGTTTTCAATTTGTTTTGTAGTCAAACTTTGAAAACTTGAAAACATAGGTTAAGAGCATGGATGTCAATATTCTTACAACAAAATCATGTTTGATGAAATCAATGGAAATGAAAAAGAAAATGCAGTCAAAGATTTCAGAAAACAATCGTTTAAAAAAATACATCAGAGAGAAGTTGCATGAAGATCCGAAAAAGGTGCTTGATAAAATGATAGAAACGCTTCCAACAATACTTGAAGATCCAAACAAAGAAGAAGTTGCATGTGTGTCAAGTATTGTGAAAGTACGTGACAACCTTGTTAGAGTTGGAGCACTGCCAGAAGAAACAGAAGCTGATAAAGGAAAAGAAACGACAACTCCAAACACTAGTGAAGCATCCAAGCACCAATCAAAAGATTGAAATTTGAAAATGTTGACAATGTTTTTAAAAGACTGAAATATGTTATTTCTATTTGAAATTGGTATGTGATATTTGAGACTTGAGTTTGAAAATGTTTTCAAAATACTGCAATATATTAATTTTTGTTTGAAAATTTTATGTTATATTTGAGTTTACAAATGTTTGAACGATGTAATTTCTGTTTGATAATGTTTTAAAAATACTGGAATATTTATTTTTTGTTTGAAAATGTTATGTAGTAGAGTTAGAAAATGGTATGTAATATTTGGGTTTAAAGTGTTTGAAAGATGTAATATATGTCTTTTTGAAATAGTTAATTTGTAGTTATGATGCACAAAATTTGGGTTTGAAAATGTTATGTAATATTTGAGTTTGAAAATGTTATCTAATATTTGGGAATTTCTGTTTGAAATTGGTATGTAAAATTTGAGATATGAGTTGGAAAATGTTTAAAAAAATATTGCAATATATTAATTTCTGTTTGAAAATGTTATGTTATATTTATGTTTACAAATGTTTGAATGATGTAATATGTTTCTTTTTGAACTAGTTGATATGAAACATTCTATTTGAAAATGTAATGTAATTTTTGTTTGATAATGTTTTAAAAAGATTGGAATATTTATTTTCGGTTTGAAAATGTTATGTAGTAGAGTTAGAAAATGGTATGTAATATTTGGGTTTAAAGTGTTTGAAAGATGTGATATATGTCTTTTTGAAATAGTTAATTTGTAGTTATGATGCACAAAATTTGGGTTTGAAAATGTTATGTAATATTTGAGTTTGAAAATGTTATCTAATATTTGGGAATTTTTGTTTGAAATTGGTATGTAAAATTTGAGATATGAGTTGGAAAATGTTTAAAAAAATATTGCAATATATTAATTTATGTTTGAGAATGTTATGTTATATTTATGTTTACAAATGTTTGAATGATGTAATATGTTTCTTTTTGAACTAGTTGATATGAAACATTCTGTTTGAAAATGTCATGTAATTTCTGTTTGATAATGTTTTAAAAAGATTGTAATATCTAATTTTGGTTTGAAAGTGTAATGTAATATTTGAATTTGAAAATATTATGTAATATTTGGGTTTCAAAATGTTTGAACGATGTAATATAAATCTTTTTGAACTAGTTAATTTGAAATTTTTTGTTTGAAAATGTTTTAAAAAGACTGCAATATCTAATGTCGGTTTGAAAAAGATATGATGCACATAATTTGGGTTTGAAAAAGACTGCAATATCTAATATCTAATTTGTAGTTATGATGCAATATCTAGTTTTGTTTGAAAACATTTTAAAAAGACTGCAATAGCTTATTTCGGTTTGAAAAAGTTATGATGCACATGAAAGTTATGAAAAAAATAATTCATTTAAATAATATAAATCTGGAACAATATTCAAAAATCTGCTATCAAACCAATTTGTGTTTATCATTGTCAATGAAATGAGAGTTCAAAAACTAAGACCCAAACATAAAATTTTACAATCTACAAAAATGATTTAAGCCATGTAATTTTAAAGCAATAACGTGATTTAAAAAAAAATAATTCCTTGAAATAATATAAATCTGGAACAATATTCCAAAATCTGCTATCAAATCAATTCGTTATTATCATATTCCATGAAATGAGAGTTGAGACACTAAGACCCAAACATAAAATTTTACAATCTACAAAAAATGATTTAAGCCATGTAATTTTAAAACAATAATATGATTTAAAACAACAATTCATTGAAATCATATAAATCTGGAACAATATTGAGAAATTTGCTATCAAATCAGTTCGTGTCAATGAAATCATGGAAAATTATCACTATGGAAGCTGAAACATATCAGCTTGTCCAGAATCATTATGAAGCATAGCAAAAATCTGTGTCTCCACCATCTGATCACTGAAAGCATCATCATCGTCGTTATCAATCGTATTCAACGTTCCTCTTCTGTCTACCAAGGAACTCCAGTATTCCAATGCCCTGTCATACGAAAATGTATCCAACTGATATGAGGACACATAAATTCGTAAACAATTTTCTAAATTCTTGTCAAGTCTATTGCGGATTTTAGATTTAACAAAAGCAAGTGCACTGAAAACTCTTTCATCTTCGATTGACCCCAAAATCATTGTTTCACATAATTCATATAAACGAAAGTATTCACTTATAGTATCTTTTAAGACTATGCTTGGATACAATTTTTGCCACAAACGTGTAGTGGAACCAATCTCATGGACACTTGTCATATGTGATGTTTGCAAAACCATTGTTCTTCCAAAATGCGATGATTGTTCTTTCAAAAGTTCACTATTGAGTATACCATTAATTTCAACACCATTGACTTCCACACTCTTACTGAAATGGTCAATGAGATTACCCATATATTTAATAAACAACTCATTTGCAGAACTGTATTCAGTACAAGGCCCCCAAAACATGGGGTTAACCACACCCATGGACTCAAGCAACTCATCTCTCTAAAACCGTTCTCTTATCTCACCTGTCAAAGTTTTTGCTATATTTGACAAATTACTCTTTGTTTTCTGTATTACAACATGAAATCTATTATGTGTTACAGGAACTTCTTCAAAATCTTCCACAACAATACTTGATTGCCTTTCAAAACAATAAACAGGTATCATCTTTTCATGAACATTAATACAGAGATGATCATTGATGTCAAACTTCAAAAAGCTTTTTGGATTGTTCACGTTTATCAATGTATTCCAACTATCAAATACAGGTTCTGTAAAATCTGCATTAGACACATATAATGAATCAAGAAGCATGCATATTTGTTTTCTCATCCTCATAAAATCAATGATATAGATAGATCTCTCTTGTGCAAGATTAATTAATCTGTTCATTTCTTTTAACATTGGAAGAATACCACATAATGTCAAAAGTGTTTCCAAGTCAGTCAAACGGAACAACATATCTTTTGCCTTATCAACTATTATGTGATTTGCATGCATAAACCCTGTCAGTGATTGATATTCTGCCAAAACTCTCTAAGCAGGTTGAAACAATGAAATCCATCTTGTATCCACATATTTTAACAATTTTTTCCCTTCTGTAACTCCTAGTGCAAATTGCTGAAACTCTGCAAATATTTTCGGACTTAATGAGAAATAAGAATGAATATCACGAACAAGGTTTTCAACTTTAGCAACATTTGAAAATGTGCTCACAATTTTATATGCAAGATTTACTCTATGAGCCATACAGTGAATGGGGATCATATATGGTGCAACTATGGTTTGGAGTCGAACACATAGACCAGACCTGTGACCTTGCATAATAGCAGCTCCATCAGCTCCAACACAAATTAACTTTGTTGCAATGTCTATATCATTCATTCCCGCAATATTCTTTAAACTTTTAACAACATTATAAATATTTTTTGCATTTGAACTTTCCAACATCTTATGTATTCCCAACAAAATAGGCCTTCTAACATGATTTTGAAATGTGTACACATGCATGCAAATCCAAGAAGTGTTATCCACAACTGTTACCTCATCAATAGAAAGTGAAATGAATTTGGCAAGTTTTACTTGTTGCCTTAGGTCTTCTTTCTCAACCAAAGATAAACATTTTGCCATTTCCCAACCACTTCGGTCTGACCAATGAGAACTAGGAAGGTTTTGCACATTAAAAAGGCATAATAGCTGCTTATAATCAATAAAATCGGACATTGGTCTACCTTTCTTGAGAATATTGTAAACAATGGCAAACTGCTTACTTTTTGAAGCTAAAACAGTCTTCTATAATTTGTCAAATTGGGCTCCAATTGTTCCACCTTTCTCAACAAGAGATTGTTGTTGCTTTAAGTGATTGTCATATTCTATAGCATATCTTAAATGCATACATTCTGATGCATCCTTCCACTTAACTTCTTTACTAACTTCACCATTACTTTTTATAACTTTAACATAACATTTGCCAGCATGTTTTTCAATTGTATCAATCTTGTTTTGAAGCCTATGATCCTTACCAAGTCTCCAACTGCAAATTTTGCATCTACATTATTTTTCATCAATTTGGTTATCCTCAGTCATGACAGGCTCAAGCCAGGGAAATATTTCTGCCCATTCTTTCCTAAATCCCCTTCCAAGTATCCAGAGAGATGCTTTTCTTTTTTTGGAATTTTTGGTTGAAGATTCAATTGACGCTTGTAATGATTTTGATTTATCACTTTCATTTTCAATTGTGATGTCATTTTGCGTGTTGTCATCAGGTGTTTGTTGGATGTCATTTCTAAGGGGATTTTCAATGAAAGTCATCTCTTCTTGGGGAATATCTTCAAGTGGAGGCATATCAAGATCGATAGGGTATTCTGCATAGTAGGATACCATAATATTTTTTATCACTATTTGATGAAAAAATTTACAAAAAAATATACAAATCGTCAATCAAGCACATACTGGGAAGTAAAAAATCATTTGTACCTTGAATTTGCATAGATGTCATTGGCTCGTCGCATTTCGAAGTTTGGCTAAAATATTTGAGGATACTCTTTTCAGCAGAAGATTTGGTGCCCTTCTTTCCATCACTGGGTGACAATTTACTAGTGACAAAATAAAGTTAAAGAGGGTGTATTTTCTGGAGGACTTTAGATATTATTGTAAATAGAATAAACAATTGTTGGGTAGTAAATTATACATACTTTTTTCCAGCCATTCTTTATTGTGAATTTATCAGTTTATGCCACTAGTTATTATTCTGGTGAAAGCACTCTAACAGAGAAAAAGAGCATCAATATGTCAATAGAGAACCAAAGCATTTACTTATGTATAATCTTAGCAATAAAAAAAAATCTTAATTAAAACTAAGAATCAAAGCAAAATAGAGAAAACAAGGGAACAGACTCAACAGAGCAATGACAAAACAGAGAAAAAAAGGGAACACACTCAACAGAGCAATGACATTCAAAACATGGAAAAATAACAAGCAGAACATGGCAATATAAAGAAAAGTAGAGAAGTGATAGAGAACCTGGTGCTAAAAGATATTTTATCCGTATGCAAAGATACTGGTTTCGATCGCACGTAGACAATGATCTTGGTAAACACAGTCCATCTAGTTGCACGAAAGTGTCCGAATTCAGAAATGGTTTCGTCCGATTGCACATAAGTGTCCGGATTCAAAAATGGTTTCGTCTGGTTGCATGAAAGTGTACGGGTTCTAAAATGGTTCCATTCGGCTGCATAAAATCCTACCCGATTGCATGGTTGTATCCGAAAGCATAAAAAATCTGTCCGGTTGCATGGTAGTGGCCGAAAGCTAGGAAGGCACCGTCCGGCTGCATAGTAGGTTACGGATACAAAAGTGTCTGGTCGGTTGCATAGCAGGTTCCATCCGACTGCAGAGCAGGACACAGTTTCGATCGGTTTTAGAATTAGTCCCGTCCGACTGTAGAGCAGGACACTATTTCGGTCGGTTGCAGAATTAGTTTCGTCCGACAGCAGAACAGGACACTGTTCCGTTCGGTTGTTGAATATGTTGCGGTCGGTAGCAGAAAAGGTTTCGATGTTGTGACGAATTGTGTAGGTATTTTCCCTAGGGTGTTAATTATATATAGAGGTATACTTGGCGAGTTTGGCGGGATAATTTTGAAATTCTAAAATTTTAGGGCTAAAAGGGTACTTTATTTAGGCGGGATTACTTGCGAATTTTTTAAAATATTCGTGATACTCTCATCAAAGGACGGCTAACCGACACCGAAAATTTATTTTTTCCCAAAAATTTTGGCTACATGGCCGACGTCCGGGTCTCAAAAATTTCGCGAATTTGAATTTTCGAAAATGGGTTTTTTCGCCCCAATGGCGAAGTTTCGCCGCTATGCATAACGCTATTTTGGAGCCTTAAAGAAAATGCAATCACAAGAATTGAAATAAACATGCAATGTTATAACTATGATAATGGTAACTTAATATGCATGAAAATATGATAGAAAACTTCATATAATACTCTATAAATGCTCATATAAGAAAGCTCACGAATATTACAATGCTCCTCTAATGGAGTTTACAATCACTCCATATTAGCAAAATGGAGCTACATTGTGACTAGTACTACTCTAACCTATGCACTCCAAAAATTCTCACTTCAAACACTTACATTGAGGCCTTTATATAGGAAGATAGATTCCTTTCATCTTACTCAAACCTAAGACTCATACATGTGGACTACATGCACATTTACATCATTGCACATTCTAACACTTATGCATTTATTAAATTACTCTAATAAACTATTTACATCTTATTATAATCCTAATATAAATATGTACCCATGTAGGTACATTAGTAAATAACCAAATGATGTATTATATTCCAACATCCCCCTGTATTACATTATTTGGTTTTGAATACTTTAATATTCAATAGGGATCTTTGCTCTTGCATATTCTTCAACTTGATCAAGTTCTTCTTCTTCTTGTTTGGTTCAATCTTCAATTTATTCTTGAACCTCATGTGTCTTTTCTCCTTGTTCCAATATGCTACCTTCCTGTATGCTTGATCAAATGAATGGTTAGTATATTTCAATCTTTGTAGCTTCAATATTATGAGTTTCTTGAGCTCTTTCATAGTCATCAAATTCTTGTATAAGAATTTTCCTTTTTCCTTTGTTCCTAGAATCATATTGTCCTTTGTTTTCCTGTCTAGAAACTTTTGCTTCATCACTTCCATTCTTTGATTCTTGTGTATGAATATGGAAGATAAATTTGGATCATAATTGATCCATTTTCCTTTTTCATTCCCTATAATCTGCTTCTCAAAAAATCCATTAGTGTTGTTTTGAACAATAATATCTTATGTAAATTCGAATAAATCTAGAGCATATGTACCATTATTAATAGGTCTAGTAGCTTCTATTTCATGCTTGGACTCTACCATCTCTCTACTTTCAGTTGGTTTGATTACTGACATGTGGTTTGTAATTAGCCCTTTCAAATTATGAATGTTTGAGACTTTAAGGCAATCAAACCAATGTGGATTTCCTATTTTTGTATCCATAATTGCTTTAGTTTTAAAAATTATAATCCTTTGAGGTTGAATTCCTTATGGCTCCCTAGTGATTAGAGTGCTAAGATCTTAATGAGATAAATATTTTTGAATGAAATTCAACTCTTAATACTTTTATAACTTTTTATCTCTTCTTGTAGAAATCTTTTAGAAATACAATTTCAAATATGAGAGTTCAATATCTTTAGTTGGATTGTCTATGTCTCCTTCCTTTAAGTATAAGACTAATAAGATTGATCTTCCAACTAATATAGATGCAAGCAATAATCTTCAACTATGATTCAATGCTATAAGAGATTTCTAAACTTCTATGATATGAATTTGGTGTAGGATACCTTATATCTCCCAAGTTAGAAGTTTCAAGTAAGTTTATATGTTTGTAAATACTAATCATATGACTCCCTGTTTCAATATTTGCAAATACTTGAAGCAATAATGAAAAATAATTGAAATGCTTCTACTTTGTATTCTGTTCTTACGATAATCGGTCTTCTTTCTAGGGATTCTTACAACTCCTTATAACTCCTACTATTTAATAACCCTAGAGTATTATCCTTAGCTGATATCAACCTTAGAAATTGTTGGCCATTTTGTATTCATTGGAAATTTTATATAAAGAGATAATATATTTGGCTCCTTTATTTTATATGCAATTAATTTGGATAGTGGTAAATAATTTTCAGAAATCCAATGCATTTGAATGTATTAATGGAGAGATGTCCTTCAAGGTCCAAAAGAAATGAAGAGAATGAGTTTCATAAAAAACTTGAATGAAATCACCAGAAAATATTATATATTGACGTTCGCCCTTCCTTAGGGGAGAATGTCCCTTTCGCCCTTCCTAGGGGCGAATCACTTTTGGAAATCAGAGTGGTAAAAATTAAAAAAGTGACAAATTGCGTTCGCCCTTCCTTAGGGTCAAAAGTGTCATTCGCCCTTTCTAGAGGTGAACGTGCTTGATAATTTGCATTCGCCCTCCCTTAGGGGTGAACGTGTTGTTCGACCTTTCTAGGGATGAACGTGCCTTGGCATTTCTTTGAGGAGTCACGTCTGAACGTAATTACATTCACCCTAGTCGATGAGCGAACACCTTGTTCGCCTCTCCTTTGGGCGAACCACCTAGTGGGCATGCCCGAATGTAATTACGTTCGCCCTGGTCAAGGGGAAAACACCTTGTTCACCTTTCATATGGGCAAACCACCTAGCGATGACAAAAAATCACGTTCGCCTTCCCTTAGGGGCGAACGTGATGTTCACCCTTGAATTGGGTGAACTTGTTTGTATCAAGACCGCACGCGTCTGAAGGGGCAAAACTAATGCTGGGCAAAGATAATCGAACGAATGGGAATTTGGTTAAGATGTTGAATTTGGCATTAAATGAAGGGCACTCTCAGTTACTCCATTTTTTGGATTACAAAGAGGAAGGCAAAGGGAAACAAGCCTTCATGATTTCCAATGTATCAGAGGTGATCCAAGGAATTTAATATTTTTTCCCAATAGGCGCACCTCCATCCGAAGTTTAGATTTTCAAGAATTTTTTCCCCTGGCGAATAGATTTTCCAGGAATTCAAGGAGGATTTTGTTGATTTTGTCTTTTATCCCCAGATATTATTCCCCCATATGTATTAAATGAAAGAGGGGAAAACCTCTATAAATACTATGCAAATTTCATTGTAAAAGGGGGTTAGAAATTTTGGGAGAGATTCCCTTAAGCTCTCTGCATTAATAGAAGGCATCAGACTTATGAATTTGTGGGCGGTCTTGTGTATAATTATTTTATGTGTAGTGTGCTTCTATTTCCATTCACCCATCTAATTTGCTGTTAAATTTAAATTTTGCTATTGGATTTAAAGTTGCTAAGGAGTAAGTGAATGCTGGAGTACCATTTTAAAAGTTATTATGGCAATATTGTGAGATTTTTCTATTTCATTTCCTTTCATAAATGCTAATTTGTGCTTGGGTTTTTTCCTGCTAGTTAGTCTAACACTAATCCTACACTTCGGCCTGTGGCCATATTTCCCATTTCTTTCTGTTATTTCCAATTTCTTTCTTGTATCCCTAGTCTTCAACCATTTGTAGGATTTAGTTTGGGAACCAACCCTCTCTAGAGATTGGCACGGAGGACATCTTGATCGATTGTGGGTGATAATATAAAAAAATTTATTTAATTTATTTAAAATATTACACTCCACATCGCAGTACAATGTAGACATTGAAGAATAGGGTATTTATAGGGAGGAGGTGGAGGAATAAGGAGAGACGTGGAGGGATAAGGGGATAGAATGACGATGAGAGAAAGGAGGTGGAATAATAGGGAAGAAAAAGGAATGCGAGAGGAGAGGAGAGAATATAGGGAGAGGGGAATTTTTTAAAAATAAAAATCATGTCGACATTTATATTGCCGACAAACCATTATCGATTTCACATTGAGGCCAGAAAAACCAGATATTTCTAGGCCTTAACCCTCTTCATATTTAAAACATTCTCCCCCTTAAAGTTGAGAGGACTGACTATACAGTCTCTCAGCTTTATAAATTGAGCTTTAGCCATCACTTTGGTGAAGATATCTGCAACATTCTCCAAAGTGCGACAAAATTTAAGCTCAACAATTTCATGCTCCACCATGTCTCGGATGAAGTGGTACTTCATATCAAAATGCTTCATTTTGCTATGGTGGATTGGATTGTATGCCAACTGAATGGCACTGATGTTGTCACAGTAGATTCTGGTTGGACCACTTTGCTGCTCTCCAATCTCTTCCAACACTTTTCTTAGCCATAGGGCTTGAGTACTAGCATAGGTGATTGCTATATACTCAGCTTCTATAGAAGACAAAGCTACCATAGTTTGCTTTTTGGAGCTCCATGTTATTAGTCCTGATCCCAGACTAAAACAGTTCCCTAAAGTTGATTTTTTGTCATCAATATTGCTGCCCCAATCACTATCATTGAATCCTACAAGCTTGATAGTGTTACATTTATGGTACTGGATTCCAAAATCCAATGTACCCTTCACATATCTGAGAATTCTTTTAGCTGCCTGCAAATGCAGCTCATATGGGCTAGCCATAAATCGAGAGACAAGAGAAACAACATACTGAATATTGGGTCTGGTGTTGGCGAGAAACATCAAGCTCCCAACCATACTCCTGAAAGTGGTCACATCAACTTTTGATGCTCCATCATCTTTGCTCAATTGGATCCCATGTCCAACTGGAGTTGCAACTGGTTTACAATGTTCCATAGCAAACTTCTTGATCATGTCCCGAGCATACTTATGTTGATAGATGAAGATCCCTGTATCTGACTGATGAACTTCCAATCCAAGGAAGTAGTGCATTAAGCCGAGATCCTTCATCTCAAACTATTTCATCATGGAGCGCTTGAACTCCATATTCATTTTTTCATTACTACCCATGAATATGAGATCATCCACATACAAGAAAACTATGAGGATGTCATTACCTTGCTTTAGGTAGTAAAGGGTGGGTTCATTTCTGCTTTTGGTGAACCCAAAATCTTTAAAGTACCCATCAATGCATGAGTACCAAGCTCGTGATGCCTGCTTGAGGCCATAGAGTGCCTTTTTCAATCTGTAAACAAGGTGCTCCTTACCTTGCTCTTGAAATCCTTGAGGTTGCTCAACATACACTTCCTCTGTTAAGTACCCATTGAGAAAGGCACTCTTCACATCCATGTGTTGGATTTTCCAACCCTTGTGAGCAGCTAAAGCAAGAACTGTTTTGATGGTCTCTTGTCTGGCTACAGGAGCAAATGTCTCCTCATAATCAATACCATACTTTTGTGTAAATCCTTTTGCAACCAATATTGCTTTGTGCCTTTCAATGCTTCCATCAACATTGAATTTGGTCTTGAAGACCCATTTACATCCAACACATTTCTTGCCTTTAGGAAGCTTTACCAACTCCCAAGTGTCGTTGTTTTTTATAGAGGTTATCTCCTCTTTCATGGCATCTTGCCAAATTTTTTGAGTACATGCCTTCTCATAACTAGAAGGTTCAAGTTGTGTGCTAGTTAATAAAGCATAGTTAACTACATCTCCCCGAGGTTATTGGGAGTCATCATCACCATACAAATGCATATTTTCAAGTCTTTGCAAAACAGAACTCATTTCACTAGCTTGACTTCTAGTATATCTTCTTGAAATTTTTTTATCCAACATCTGATAAGATGGATGATGCTGGAGAGTTCTCTTACCTCTGGATGGAGAATCAATATCCATTGGTGAGGAACTAACTGACCTTTGTGGAGAAGGACTTGGTGAAGAAGATGATGAACTGGATGTAGAATGTCTGCTTGGGCTTGGAGGAGGAGACTTCTTGCCTTTTTGTGGTGCTTGTTGAATTTGTGAAGAACCTGCATCATGAGATTCAACATCACTATAAATTTGGGGATGTCCCCATTCTCCCCCTTCATCAAAAATCACATCCCTGGAAAGTATTATCTTTCGAGTCCTAGGATTGTAGAGTCTGTAAGATTTTGTGTTCTCACAGTACCCTACAAAAATGCATGCTTGACTCTTAGGATCGAGCTTCTTCCTCTGTTCATCAGGAATGTGTGAGTAAGCTAGTGAACCAAATACTCTGAAATGCTTGACATTCGATTTCTTACCATACCATGCTTGGTAAGGAGTTTTCCCTTTCAAACTTGAAGTAGGACTCCTATTCAAAATATACACACTGGTCCTGGCTGCATCTGCCCAATACATATTGCTCAAATGCTTCGTTTGAAGCATAGATCTTGCCATCTCTACAATGGTGCGGTTTTTCCTTTCAGCCACACCATTCTACTATGGAGTATAGGCAACGATGAACTGCCTCTTTATGCCATGTTCTTTACAAAAATTCAAAAATTCATTAGAGGAGTATTCTCCTCCTTTATCTGATCTGAGACACTTAACAAAATATCCACTCTCATTTTCAACTCTTGCTTTAAAATATATGAAGCAATCAAATGCCTCATATTTATGCTTCAAAAAATATATCCAACACATTCTTGAAAAATCATCAATGAAAAGAAGAAAGTAAGAGTTGTTACCAATGCTCTTGGTTTGCATCGGACCACAAATGTTCGAGTGCACTAGCTGGAGTGGATAATTGGCCCGCCATGCTTGTCCATGAGGAAATTTGGTTCTAGCATGCTTGCCCAAGGCACAACCTTCACAGACTTCCTTATTGTCCTGAACTTTAGGAAGTCCGGTCACCATCGCTTGAGAGGTTAACATCTTCAAACTGGCTGAATTCAAATGACCGTATCTCAAGTGCCACAACACACTTGGATTTGAAATAGCAACATTTACTAATTTATCTCCTCCTGGTTGGCCAAAATTTAAAGGAAATAACCTATTCCTTGTCATTGGCACTTGAGTAATGATTCTATCACTATTACTCTTATCAAAAATGGTACATTTACCCTCATAAAATAGCAACTTATAGTTTTTCTCCAACATTTGACCAACACTCAAAATATTGTGTTGGAGATGAGGTGTGTAATAGATATCATTTACCTGTTTCATGCCTTCTTTTGTTGGAACCTCCATGGCTCCAATGCCTTCAACCGCCAATGACTTGTCGTCCCCCAATTTGATGTTGGATTTGTAGGAAGAATCCAGAGTAGCAAAGAGTTCTTCTTTGCCACTCATATGATTTGAACACCCAGTGTCCAAGATCCAGGTGTCATTCAAGTTCTGATCTGACTTGCCATATGAGAGAAAGAGATTTGAGGTCCCTTCCTCTTCTCCAAAATTTCCATACTTGACTGCTCTGTGTTGTTGCTCCCTTGAGAAGATTTTGACTAGCAGTCATGAGCAAAGTGGCCAAGTTTACCACAATTGTAGCAAGCTTGTTTTGACTTATCACTTCCTTTTCCTCGTCCTGGATGCTTCCCTCTATTTTGTTGTCCACCTCTATTCTGACCTCCACCTCTGTTTGAAGATCCTCCTCTATTAGGAGTTCCACCTCATGGACTATTCCTACCTCTACCTCTGTGTTGACCTCTACCATGACTTCTACCTTGTCCTTTTCCTTCTTGTGAAGTGAAGGCTTTGTCATCGCCTCCATGGCTAGTGGAAGAAGATTCCTGCAATCTCTCTTCATGTGAAAGAAGAGAACCAATTAGTGCATCAAAGGAAAGTGCAGTCAAATATTTTGACTCTTCAATAATGATTGCTACATGATTCCATTTAGGAAGAAGTGTTCGCAACACTTTCTTCACTACAACTTCTGGTTTAATCTCTTCACCTAGAGTGACCATTTTATCTACTACGGCTTTGAATCGCATGCAGTAGTCTCCTACTTTCTCATTCTCTTGCATTCTGAGATTTTCAAAATCTCTTTTCAAAGTTTGAAGCCTGACCTGCTTCACTTGATCACTCCCTTGAAAACTTTCCTTTAAAGCCTTCCAAGCATCTTGAGCTGTTATACAGGATGCTATTCTAGGAAATATGCTTTTATCTAGGGTTGCTTGTAAATGATATAGGGCAAAGGAATTGTTTTTTTGGGCTTCTTTCTTGGCTTTTCTATCGACAACACTTAAGGTAGACCAGTCAGTAGGAGAAGGTTATGTGTAACCCTCTTCAACTATTTCCCATAAACCTTTACCAATCAACATAGTTTTCATATTTATTGACCAGTATTCATAATCACTACCATTAAATTTAGGAATTGGGAGATTCAAATTTGAAGCCATTTCTACTACTTGAAAGCAAACTTTGATTTGACTAAAAAATAGGAAGTACAAAGCAATTACAAGTTCAAATCAAATCTAGATTTCTTAACTCTCTCATTGATTTCTTGTTCTTCTTCTTGAGGATTGCCCAGTACTGGAGGCCCAAAATTATCTGTAATGGAATCCTCGTCCTCACTGATGACGACAATTTTAGGAGCTACTGCTGGCTCGGCCTGTGCTGGCTCAGGTTCTGCTGACTCAGGCTCTAGCTCTGGCTCTGGAGAGCGAGGGGTGTAGATCTCATTGGATTGTTCCTCAGGCTAAAATGCAACTGAATCGAACTCCTCCACTCATTGTCCGAATATATTGTCTTCTAAGTCAGCCTCATAACCAGAATCCGGATTCCTTTGGTGGGCTATAACAAAATTCTGCAGCTGACTGAATACGACATGCAGTCCATCTCGTCGAACTCGTTCATCAAAAGCTTCAGCAGTTTCTCTCCATAGTAGAGAGCACAAAGCATGGTAACATCCGGTAGATCTGATCATCTACTCATCAAGGCAAAAAGAAAACTTCGTTAGAGCTTTTGAGGTTACAATTTTTGCTCTTTTACAGCCATTGAGGCTATTACACAAAATTTTTAGCCTTGAACGGGGTTCCAAGGGGCAGCGCCCCTGGCGTGCCACCCCCGTCACGAGAGGAGTCCAAATTTTTTTGGAAGTGCTAAACGGGCGCTCCGAAAGGCTTCTCGTCACTATTATGCTCCCCCTTTTTACAAAGATAGCCCTTTTAAAGTTTTCAAATTTTTTATAAAGTTTTCATAAAAAATTTAATAATTTTTTTTATATCCTTCATTAGTTTTTTTTTTTTAATTGAAGAATATAATTTTAAAACCATTAAATTAATTAAAAACTTAAAAAAAAATCTTAAAATTTTTAACAAAAAACCTTTGTTTTGGAGCGGAGGGGAATCGATCCCCAGACCTGCCGCCAGGTAAAGTCTTCGCGACGGGTGTTCAAATAACCCGTCTACTCATTCGAACGGGAAGAAATGTGGGTAGCCTTTTATTTAAATCCTTTTTCGCCAAGAAACAAGGAAAACAAAATTAGCGCCTCGATGGGTTTCAAACCCAGAACCTCCGTTAAACAAGTCTTTCGCCTTTGCCAACTGTGCTATGCGCTTGCTTGAAACAATTAACAAGGCAAGTGTTAAATAATCGGGCACGATTGAAACTTTAAAAATAAAAATAAAAAATATTGTCCCACATGCACCGGGACGGGAAGTTTTTTGAGATTTTTATATGCGTTCGCCCGTGTATACCATCGATTGCCTTCGGGCAATCATGTCGGCTAACGTTTTACCCGTTCGATGAATCAGCAACCGCCACTTTGCAAATCCTTTGCCACTCAACCTTGCTTATGCCACGTCTACGCCCGTGCTGCCACATCGCCTTCCCATGATGCCACGTCACCTTCCCACGCTGCCACATCACCGTCCACCTCGGCTCCTCGAGCTGCATGTCCATGTCAACTGCCACACGTCCACCTCAAGATTTGTGCCCAGGCTGTCAGCTCAGCCTGCCCAGTCAGTACTTACGTGTCATCTCAATATTCGTGCCTTGACTGCCACCTTAGTCTACCTTGTTGCCTCAAACTACGTGTCGTCGCTCAGTTAGCATCCACATCAGCGCTCGCCTCGACTCTCGTGCCTCTACGCATTGAAAAATATGCCCACTTGGCACTCCTCGACCCCTGCACAACCGGGCTCTGATACCAGTGATCGATTGTGGGTGATAATATAAAAATTAATTTATTTAATTTATTTAAAATATTACACTCCACATCGCAGTACAATGTAGACATTGAAGAATAGGGTATTTATAGGGAGGAGGTGGAGGAATAAGGAGAGACGTGGAGGGATAAGGGGATAGAATGACGACGAGAGAAAGGAGGCAGAATAATAGGGAAGAAAAGGGAATGCGAGAGGAGAGGAGAGAATATAGGGAGAGGGGAATTTTTTTAAAATAAAAATCATGCCGACATTTATATTGCCGATAAACCATTATCGGTTTCACACTAAGGCTAGAAAAACCAGATATTTCTAAGCCTTAACCCTCTTCATATTTACAACACATCTCTTTCCTCCGACCTTTCAATGTTGGCCGTATCTAGGGCGCATAAACGTAGTGTTTATTGATTAGGCAAATATTTGACCAACAGAAATATGGACCTCAATCCCACTTTCAATATTGCAATAATATTGAAGTGTATGTTTACTATAACAACCCCAATTGTTACAACTACTCATCCACAATTTTTTTAAATTTTTTTGATCATTTATTTATCTTCCAAGAGTAAGAGACATAATCATGATCTAAGATAGAATCATTCCAACTGGACTGTAAGTTTCCAAGGCAATTATCATCAAGAGATATTAAGACTTGGTCAGAGTCACTCTTGAGTAGAAGTGATCAACTTCTACAAAAACCCTCATACCACTCGAGTATGAGAATGCTCACCAAAGCGTTAGGTTTTTATCCCTCACCAAAGGGAATCACCCTTCACCATACTATCCACCAAGACTAGTATGTAGGCGAATGCCTTGAAGATGGAGAACCACACCAATGGAAAACCATCATAGATGAAATAACCACACCAATGGTTAATCATCAATCTTAGTTCCTACCCACATCTCCTTTATGGGACCACTAAGATAACAGAATCACTACACGTGATCAAACTTACACAATCCTTGGAATAGACATCTTAAGCATGATTATTTTTCCTTATACCTCTCAGGATTTATTTGATCACCTTTTCTTTTAGGGCATCCCTTTTGTTATATAAATGAATCAATTAAGTTCATTACCAAAAGTTATTCTTTCACCATCATGGGAGCACCTACTCCACATATACATCCGAGCACCAACTCAGAATGTAAGACCTTACTTGAGCTACAACTCAAGCCCAAATTGCCATTTATGGGCTCCAACCCACTCCGAGCTCCAACTCGGATTACTCCAAGATTAGTTATCATTTTATTATTATAGTGTTTTTGGTTAAACCATCCATGAGTATTTATGAAGTGATTAGCACAACATATTTCAATTAACCATTAAAGTATAGAACCCATTACATTATAATCCTTGAGATTATTTACAAAATAAACATCTCATTGAAAGATAATTAACATGAGATAACCAATTGAGCAAGGCATATATTTCATTACATCATACTTTCTGAATCTACCCAACAATTGAATACTACTCATTGAAAGGTAAATCTAGCTAATTACATCATTCATAATTCATTTAACCAATAACATTTCAAAAAGTAAATGTCATATTCATAATCCATTAAATCAACAACATATTAGAGAGAAGCATACATTCATTGCATCATAACTTGACCTCAAATTGAATAGTAATAAACAAATGATAAACATTATCTAAAAGATTACATATTCAATACATAAACATCAACAACATATCAAAATGTAAAAGCAACATTTACAGGAATTAATAAATCAAACCACAAATAAAGTGACACATTAATTATCCTGGGAACCCTCATGGGGAATAAACCCAACCTCCAAAATATGTCTTACTCCTCTTATTCATAAACCAAGAATGTGATATTTACAATTTAGAAAGGGATATCCTAAATCCTTTCCTATATTATTATACAAATTCAAGAGATCCATTTTATCTCTTAGTAAATCCAAATGCAATTAAGGAAATACCGATTTCCTTTCTCTCAGCCATCCGTAAAAATTATGTAAGAATCTTATAATTTCTTATCGAAAGACATGTGTCTATGAATGGTCCTTGGATGCATATTAAGGAGTATTTTCATTAATTAGCAAAGAGGGGTTTTTCCATAAACCCCCCAGGAATGAATTACATATTCATTCTCTAGGATTGAAACACAATCAATCCCTTGCTCAAGAAATTAAAGTCCCATATCTTTAATTTATTAAAAAGTCATTCTATATTTTATTTAATGACCTACAAAAAGCATCTATTTATGTTCTTATAATATAAGAACTCAAGGACTAACATATCTATCTACACTTTTTAATATAAGGAATACTTAAGAACTAATAAATTTGTATCTAAACCCTATATTAATAGGGTGGATTATATTGAAAAGGCCCTTTTTCAAAAATTCAAAATGGAGAGGGGGAGGGTCTTGCTCCCTCTCCCTGCTACCCCTACCTTGGTTCTTATCCAGTTCCTGACTCATCCTTGGTCAACCCAATTTTGGAATGCTTTGTAGCAGATGATCTCCTTGGGGGGAGATCCTTGCTCTCTTTTTGCTCCTTTCCTAGTAGTTTCGGGGTTTCCCTACTTGAGTCCTTGGCCTGGTGCATCCTAGGGTTCTTCTAGGGTTTCCTGCATATTTTTGGGATCCTTTCCCCGATCTCCCTTAGGCTTTCCCTTGGGGTTTTTTCATAGGTTTTTTACTTGGAGCCAATTCCTAGGGCTTTCTCGATCTGTGGTGGTTGCAGGTTGGGTTTTCAACTGCTTCTTGGGGAATCCTGTGAGGTCCTCACTTCTTTAGAGTTGATCTGGAGGGCCAGTTTCCTTGTTGCTAGTGACTCCTCTCTGGGATGCCTTTCGTTGCTGGCGGTCCCGTTCCTTTGGGTGGGGTCCTTTTCAGTTTCTTGTTCGGAGGCATCTTCTTGCTAGATTTTCTATTTTGTGGATGCTTAGAGCATTTTTATGGCCTTGGGAGTGGGCCCTCTGCTTGAGTTATTCCCAGTCCCAGTTCTAGTTACCTGAAGCTGTTCGTGAGCAAGTATGGGGGGTTTTTGGTCCTTTTTGCTAGGGTGCTTAGGGTTTTTTGCTGCATATCTCGATCTTGGGGAGGGGACCTATGATCAATACATGCAGACCCCTGACTCCCTTAGTTTAGGCTTTCGAGGATCCCATATTTGTGTCGGCTATCGCTTTCTTCCTGGGCTTCACATTTTTTCATTTTGGTTTCCTGTTCGGGGGCTTATACTTTTTGGTCATGCTTCTCGATGGACTCTTAGAGCATGTTCTTGGCCTTAGGAGCGGGCCTCATCCTGTTCCTAAGTTATTTCTAGTCCCAGTTCCAGTTATTTGGAACTATTCGTGAGCAAGGATGGTGGGTTCCTGGTCCTTTCTGTTGGAGTGCTTAGGATTTTCTTTTGCTTTATCTAGTCTTGGGGTGGAGATCGATGCACTTGTAGTTGTGGTCTCTCCTACCTCCTGCAGTTTTGGCTTTTGGGGATCCTTTCTTTGCACCTGCTATTGTTGTCCATGGCTCCTTCTGGCTTCCTCGTAGTTCAACTTGGTTTGCATGGGGATATCTTGGCCTATAGATATTCCTAGTAGTGTTGTTCCATTTCACAGGCTCAGGTGGAGGCTTCCCACTATTGTTTCTCTAAGGGTCCTGATACCATTTCCCAAGCTGTCTCGCTGTTGCGTCTTGGACTGTATCTCATTGTTGCTTGCTGCTTTGCTCGCGCAGTTGCTTGTTGCTCTGCTACACCCTGGGTTGCATTCTGGGCCGTCCCAAGGCAGGGATCCTCTCCAAATTTCTAAACTCAAATTTCCTACTCCTGGTTTTCGGGTAGGATATCTGATTTTAGGCTATTCTTGATCTTCTCGCTCTCCCTACTCGCGTCTGGGCGGGAATGCTTTTTTATCTTTTCCCATTGTAGGTTGAGAGGGACTCAACCTTCCATAAGGCTTGCTCACGTGTTGTTGTGGTCTGATGGGGAGTTTTTTTGAAGATCTAAGGTGCGTTGTATCCACCCCTGGGTGGATCCCAAACTGACAACAACGAGAGGATGGTGTTCTTTGGTGATGTGGGTCTCACTAGTTGGTACTAGAATCTGGTCTCTCTGTTGGATCAAGGGTTTTTTCTGGTTTTTTCCTTTTCTGTTTATGTTTATTTCCATGTACTAAGGAAATGCCTAAGAATTCGGTGCTACGACCCTTTTTGTTATAAGGTTTTAGGATCCTCTTAAAAAACCCGTTTGTATATAAACTAAAATTACCAAAAAAAAAAAAATAGGGTGGATTATATTCAACCCTTATCATAACCTTTGTATTTATAAGGGTCTTCTCAAGGCATTTTCTAAATCTTTAATATATTTAAAGTACTCGTACTTTTCTTGGTACACAATTTCTAATTATATATTCTACAGAAATTATGTGTAAACTAATATCTAAAGATCCATTCACTTAAACCACCCAAGATTTGTTAATCCATTATGTGTCCATGCTAAGATTAGATCAACGGCTATAAAAACCTATGATAGCATAAATTTGTCATATTCTCCATTAAACCCTAAAGGTACTATTCTCTACATATTATACTTGATTATTGTCCCAACGATTAATGTTTATTTTCTAAAGTTGTCGGTGTGCTAACCGTCTAGCCATCTTGGGTAATCTTATTTTCATTCTATCATCACATCAAGGCCTAACTTTGCGATATTCGTGACCACTTGTAGTGGGTCTTTTCAATGGGAAGGTTTATTACCTTAAGATCCTAAAAAGTTTAAAACAACCACTGGACCAACCAGTGTTCATCTACCAAGTAAGCGTATGGAACTTAATCCATAAATAACTTGCTCATGCAGGTCTGCAAAATTTCTATTCGATGCCATGCAGTCCAATATCATCACGCGTCAGGAGAGTCCCAATTACGATTACATGGTTATAGGGTACTGAGCAGGGGCAAGCACTTTGATGTGTGGCTTCCTCTAAAGTTTTACTTCGTTGACTAATGGACGACGTCACCCATAACATCGACGGGTCAGGAGGGGGACTTTCAAACAGATACATGGGTTATATTCCTTTAATCCGACCATGAAGTTCAGGTGATGCTTACGGTTCGAGAATACTGATCACTTGTTTCAGTAGGTAATTATATGATTTATAATCATAATCCTGCTTGTCACAGGTCTAGACCGGCGTAGGATCATTTGCCGGAGCAAATGATTCCAGGGTCTAACACACATTTAAAGAAGACTATAATTTTTCATCTTGATTTGATGATTTTGACTAAGAAGATTCGTTCATAGGATAATTTGCTTGAGATTTATATCTTTATCTCGAGATTAATCGATGATGTTTTGTGTAGTGCCCTTTTCATCTTCCCAAGTATCGACAATAAAAAACTGGACTGCTATGCATAATAGCCTCTAAAGGAAGGGATAGCTGGTCTAATCAGAGTTACTCATTAGTACTGGTGAAGTATACATTGATTGGGTACTTTAATGAAGAACTAGGCTTCAAACAAGGCGCAGAGGGTCTTAACATCGTATAATATCGGTAACTCAAGGAGATTAGATTTATAAGGTTACCATAGTCTCACTCTTACATTTGCCTACTACAATATTTCCACATGACAATCCAATCTATTGTTAGTTATAAGATTGGAGCAAAAGCTTATAATCACTGCTATAATAAATCCATGCCAACGTACGCGTAAATCCACTGCACAAGGTTCAAATACACCTAGCACATGTAGATATTCCCTATCCAAATCCTTCGAATGGTTTCATCATTGTATGATTCGAACAATCATGTTACCCTACGGTTGGTCGAATCCTCGAAGATATCCTTACTTCACCTGTGAGTCTCCTCTCATTATATGGACCGATACATGCGTCTAAAGCTTTGCTATATACCCATCCAAATGAGATGTTTCATAGTAGAAAATTAAGATTGCTTCCCTCCTGCTATTATACACAGATGGGTGTCCCTGCCTACATCAAGTCAAATATAGGACAATTTTGCTAATCAAGAATGTAGGCAGAGTCAATCGGTGACTTAATCGTGGGTACATGAGGGATCGTCCATGGTATTCAGATTATAAAGTGGTTAACCCCAGTCTGATCTTTCGTCATCAATGATTAGGGATAAAAATATATGGATATTACACCACACTAAGATTAGCTACATACAACAACGAGACTAAACATATAAATTTATTAAGGGTTTACTTAGAACGAAAGCAAACCCTTATCGTTGCAACTATTTTAGGAAGAATAATTATTACATCATAAATTTTAAGAAGGCTAACATATCATCCATTTGATTCATGACTTAATGTAAATCCATTACTTAAAGCAATAGGAAAAATAAATTCTCAGACATGAGGTTCTAGTTGAGTGAAGTTCTTTGAGCTTCTTCATTTCATCTCTTCATGCCATCCATCCATGCCCCCGTCTTCTTTTCCCCTTAGTCCATGATCCCTTATCTTCTCCTTCATCTCCTTTTTAATGGATATTCCTCTCCCTTCCACCATCCAATAGTGGTTTTATTATTTTAATACTAAAATATGTCTTCTTTCAAATAAGACATTCTATCTTATGTGGAGGGAAATTCAAAGAGTAGAAAAGAGTCTACCAAGAGTAGGTGGCCTTGTTTTCTAGAGACCATTACCAACTAACACTATTATTAGAGATTAGGTTAGTTGTAGAATTAGGACTAATAGTGACAAAGAAAAGAATCTCCACCTATTTTCTATTAATGAAAATAGGCCATGTAGGAATTCCAGAATTCTTTTTAGTCCAATTAAAATTGGACAAGCTTGGTGAGTACCTAATTGTAACATAATTAGGTTATTTACACCCAATTTACTATATTGTAGTAAATTTTGGTAAAAGGTTATTTTCTATTTCATCTTTCACCAAGGCTTTATTTATCTTCTGATTAAATTACTTTAAATTATCTATTTTGAAAGATAATAAATCCTTTTCTAAATTTTATAAAATCCCCTAATTGAAATTTTGTAGTATTCTTTAGGGTCTATGCCCCTTTTTTTGGTTATTAACTTATCCCACTAATTAACTAGTAGCTTTTTGAAAAGGATTCATGGGGACGGGTCGTGACACTTAACTTCCAAATGTTGAGTTTGATGTGCAATATGATTGTAATAAATACAATTTTTAGAGTAGTAAAGGTTGGCGGTTGAATCCTTTATTTTCACGTATGCGCTCTATGCTCGTAGCTTTGCTGTCTACATTCTTCCTTGCTCTTCGATCCTTGAGCTATTTGTTCTCCTTATGAGCACTTTGGAACTTATCTTCTTCAAATGTATTGCTCTCGCTATTGTGCGCTATATATGGGCTTATTTTAAATGGCTCTTCTTTTGGTTCTTATTGCAATGTAGGTGGATAGTGCCAAGTGGTATGTAACATCTACAGTACCTTCCAAATTCAACATCTTTGCCAAGTGGTGATAAGACTCTTTTTCTTCCCTCTCAACATTTTGGTTGTGAGTTCCTTGTCTAACGCCTCCTTTAGGATGTTACTCAAATGATGGTATGCGCTCAATCATGGTTTCTTTTGTTGTATGTCTAAGTTATCTTCAACACATGGTATCTATCTCTTGATTGCATGAAATGTGTCTTCTCCATGTGGTAGGTGTTCTCTTCTACTACGCTCTAATCTCCAACATCTTATTTCGTCTCACTTCAATGCTTGCTTCACTGTAATTCTTGATGCCATTCCTTGTTGTTTGTAAATACCTTTGTCTCCTTCTTTGTGTAGTGGATTTGATTGTTTGATGGTGTTATAGGATGCAAATATTCCCTGAGTTGTTATATTTCTTTTAGGAACCAACTAGGTGCGTGCTTTGGTCTATAGAGTAGCAACTAATGATATTCAACTCCTTTTTCAACTGGTGCAATATGTAAAAGTTCTCTTTGATGCTGCTATTACATAGGTGCTCTCTTTGAAGCACGTTGCTTGTTGTTCATGGGCAGAATGAGTATTGAGTTAGTGCCCAATCATAATGTTTCTCCCTTTGCTTGTGTTATTTGGGAAAGGCCTTACTATACCTTATTAATTTTACCTTTACCAAAGATTACCTTCCTTATGTCTTCTCCAAAGACTATTTTGATGCTTAGACATATTCAATCAAATGTCCCTCTTTTACTAATTCAATCACCTTATTGCTATCTGCAACTTGTAAGTAATATCTACTTTGTTTGGGTGATGAATGCAGGTTGGTGCTACTACACCAAAAATTATCTTCCTTTCCTTAAGGAAGCTTCACTTTTAGATCCCTTTGAATGGTTTTGTCTGGATGCTTTGCAAACATAGAGTAGAATGATGTAGACGTTTCCCACCTTGTGCTCTCAAACGGAGCCTCTTGACTTCTTGGAACGTAGGCTTTCTACTTCCTTTATTGGCTAATATAGATTGAAGCCAATGTTACCTTCTATCCTTTGGCAATACCTTCCTTGCTTGGTTTTATTCTTACTCTTTGAAACCCAAGCTTTTCACTAATATTTGCACTATATGCAAACTTGTAAAGTCTTCCTTTGTTTAGAATGATATCAATAGAATGTTGATATGTTTCTTTCTCTCGAAATATATCTAACTTCTATTATGTTTTTTTTGTGTGTGCAGGTTTGAACCTTGTAGACTATAACTTATGCACTTATATTGAAGACTTGAAATGAATACTATTTTATGCAACCCTTTAAACTTTGAAACCAATGCTTTATAACTTAAATAAAAATACAAATATTAAAAGCTCAACTAATGAAAGTTTGCACCTTTTTGTTGCATACCTATTTCCTTGTAGATGATGATAATGATAGTAACTTTGGTCACTTAAATTTTCTGCCTTTTGTAGATGATATTGCAACTCTTTTATCCAAAATAGCTCACTTGCTCACCTATTTGCAACTTCAATACTTCACTAATTTACTTCTCAATACTGTAACTTGGTATCTTAAATGCTCCTTTAGAATGTACCTCTAAAATATAATCTTTAGAAGCTACTAACGCTGCCCAAATTGCTGCCTTTTTCTATCCTCAAATCTAAAAAATTTCAGATTGTAAAGTAGTCAATACTTTCACTGAAATGTTGTCCTTGAATCCCAAAAATTTGGTAGGATTCTCCTCCAAATTGCAGCTAAGATGTTCACTTAAGAACCCTTTAATGATGGTCCCCAAATCTCTCAGATTTGGTGGTTTTTCTATCTCCTTTCTCTTGCTAAATTCTTACTTCAAACTAGATCTCCTCAAACAATTTGATAATCTTGAGATCTATTCAAAACTACCTTGAAATTTGATAATATTCTTGCCAAACCTTCTCCTTTGGGCTTGTTGTCGAATGGCGATAACTGTCCCAATTTCTTATATATCACAAGCTTCTCCCTTGGTAGTAATTTCTCCAATGAGTTATTCTAGGAACTCTTCCAATGAGGCTCACCAAGCCTTCCTCTTAAGACCTCTCCAAGGTCTTAAATCTTACAGCTTCAAAACCTTCAATAAGACCTTCCTTGACCTTTTTATTCTTCAACTATGGAAGTTTCATAGTGATATCTTCTTCTTGGATATTCTAAATATGTTGCTACTAAAATATACAATAGAACATTTGTTAGTTCTTCTCAATGCTCAATCTTCCAAATATAGAAGTTCTTCAATAAGGCCTTCTATGGACCTCTTCTTCAATATGAAGTTTTCAATCTTCAATGGAGATCACCAATCTCCAATCTTCACTATGACTCTTCTCCTTGAGTCTCTTCAATATTCAATGGGGTCTTCTTTCTAGGACCTCCTTCCCATATTTACAATCCTCAATGTGGCTTCCTTGGCCATTATATCTCTCCTCAAACTTTCAACTATGAGTCTTCAATATTCAAATATCTCAATGAGATATTTCTCCTTAGGCATCCAAATATTCAATCTTTATTTTTCTACAACAAAGAATTAATCCATGCATGAGAAAAGTACATCGACTTTCAAGCAACTAAGATGAAGTTCTTCTCTATCTGTTGTAGGAAGATTCCCAATATTTGAGAGTTAAAGTTTTACAACAAGAAAAACTTAGATGATAGTAATCCAATAAATTTTCTGAATCTTTTCTCTCTTACAATAAAATATTAGAGATGATAATAAAAATTTCTAACTCTATAGAAAATAATCTTCACTAGTTGGATTGTCAGTCTAGTGGATGCAATGCTAAGTTCTAGTCTTCACAAGTTTTTGCAACTCTGTGGAAAAAATCTAGCCAATAAATTTCAAAAATTTGAAAGTGATATTTACAATATCCTCTCAATAACTCATGTGGCTTCTTTACTTCCTATTGTTCTACCTAGAGCTTCTTCTATCAAAAATAAATTGTAATGGTGTTTGCATGCAGCAACGCACATGGCTGATCCAGTTTTTAAATACTCAACAATAACAATGGTGATCACTTGTGGTTTTTCTTTGATACATCGTGGCTTTGATATCATTATTAACTTTTGGAGCCTTAAACTTAAAGGAAATGCAATCACAAGTATTGAAATAATTATGCAATGTTATAACTATGATAATGACAACTTAACATGCATGAAAATATGCTAGAAAACTTCATACAATGCTCTAGAAATGCTCATATAAGAAAGCTCATAAAAATTACAATGCTCCTCTAATGGAGTTTACAACTATTCCATATTAACAAAATGGAGCTACATTGTGACTACTACTACTCTAACCTATTTGCTCCAAAAATCCTCACTTCAAACACTCGCAATGAGGCCTTTATATAGGAAGATAGATTCATTGTCTCTTACTCAAACCTAAGACTCATGTACATGTGGACTACATGCACATTTACATCATTGCACATTCTAACACTTGTACATTTATTAAATTACTCTAATAAACTATTTATATCCTAATATAATCCTAATCTAAATATGTACCCATGAAGGTACATTAGTAAAGAACCAAATGATGTAATATATTACAACACTTCATCCTCTACCTCTTGAGTAATTCTAATTTCTTCCTCTTTCATATGCTTGGACTAGATTCATCATTCTAAAAAAATTAATTTAGAATTAAAATCATTCTCCTCATTTTCTTTACTAGTTTCTCTTAGTTTTTCCTCATGTGACATAAGAGAACTAACTAGACAATCAAATTCAAGTGTAGAAAAATATTTACTCTCCTAAAATATTATTGCAACATGATTCAATTTAGGGGTAATAGATATCAATACCTTCTTCACAACTACCTCTTTCTTCAAGGTCTCTCCAAGGGTGGCCATATTGTTTACCACATCCTTCACTCTAACACAATAATCACCCACACTCTTAGCCTCTTTCATCTGCAAATTCTCAAACTCTTTCTTCATGGTATGCAAATTTACAATTTTCACTTGGTCACTTCCTTGGTAAGACTCTTGAAGATACTTACAAGCCTCCTTGGATGATGTAGTAGCAACAATACATAGAAATAAACTCTTGTCAAGAGCAGATTGAAGATGGTAGAGGGCTAATGAATTCTTCTTCTTTGTTTCTATTTTTGTTGTCCTATCATTTCCTTGTAATGTGTTCCAATTGGGTGGTTCTTCATAACCACCCTCCACTACCTCCCAAAGATATTTTTCAATTAATAATTTTATCATATTTATGCCCCAATAATCATAATCTTACCCGTTAAATTTTGGAATGGGTAACGAGTTGTTGAAGTTGGCCATTAGACTCAAGTATCAACACATGAAGTTTTTATTCAATGAAATCGTCTAAGAACTTGATAAAATATTAGATTAACTATGAACCAAGTTCACTTAAACCTAAAAACCAACCAAGCTCTAATATCAAATGAAGTATTTGACCTAAAAATGAAGAGCACAAAAAATGCAATAAAAATGCAACAAGTAAAAAATTACAATAGGAAAAAATGCAACAAGTTTTACAACAACACATGATAGTATGAATTTTAGGGACCAAAAATACTCAATTATACACAAAAATATCTTTCCAACGGTGTATCACATGCACAAAATGGAGTAGTAAAACAAAAGTTATGAGCTTTGAAAATTGATGGCAAGTTTCAAAAAAACAAGGACAACAAGCATTCTTTTGAAAAAATGAATGGAATAGAATATTGTTTTGTGCTCCAAAAAAACTCAAAGGTATTACCAAGCATTTATCACAATTTTATACGACTATAATACTCTATTTTACATTTAAAAAAGATAAAATGATGTTACAACACTTCATTTTACATTCTAGGAAGTCCAACAGTCATTGTGACTCTTCAAGGCCTATAGAAACTTTTGGGCTTTTTCAAATTCGTGCGAGAAATTTTGGTTTTGTCTTTTTCTTATTCAACATCAATAGCCAACACTTGTATCCAACACTAATAAGCATGATTCCCTTGGAAGTCGTCAAAATTGTAGAGGTTTGCACCACTATCATTGGTTGATCTATCAAAAATTAAAATCATCAACAAAATGAAGAGAAGTCTCAACGAAATATAAGATTGGAAATGGCAAAGAGCTAAATGAGTAAATATTTAAATAAGAAATTAACCTTAATAGAGATTTTATAATAAAAAAATGGATTTCTAAAATAATTGCTAACTACCACACAATTGATCAATTGATTAATGAAGACTCTATCCATTCTCACTCAATCTATGAAAATGATAGATGAATTGATGATATTCGTAGATCAATTAGATTTAGAATAGTCAAAGTAATAAGAGAAATGGAACACTTTATGTCTTCCTAAGAATCAAGGGGAGTTAGGATTTCAGTCTTCTATTAATAACAACAAGGCTTTAGCTTCTAAATTATATTGGAGAATGTTGCATAACCCCAATGCTCTTTGGGCCAATAATCTTCATGCTAAATATGCTGAGAACAAAAGTCCTGAAGACCTTGTTCGCTATCATCTTCCTACCAAAGGTTCTCCCATTTTAGCGGTTCTTAATACTGGTGAGGATTTGATAAAGAAAAATTTATTTTGGATCATTCATAATGGTCAGCAGGCAAATTTTTGGATATATTCTTGGGATGGTCACAAGCCTTTGATAACTCAATTTCTCGATTGGAGGCCTTGGATGGAGGAGCTTCACCGAGCTAACTGGATAAAGGTGGCTAATTACTGTCGATCCCATACTGGTAATTCAAAGGATGGTATATATTGTATCCCTATTGAGGACTGGCCTATTCAAATCCTAGAAAGGCAAAGACAAGATATCCAAGGTATCCTTCATATGAGATCTCTCTCTTGGTCCTATGAAAAATATTGTTTTAGATGGAACATCACTACTAAGGGTGAGTATTCAGTTGCTCAAGGTTATTTGACCTTATGCCATAATAGTCCCAACAAATCTTCTGACATATTTTCTCAGTTATGAGATCAAAAGCTCTGGCCTAAGGTGAGGTTCTTTATTTGGCTTTTATTGCATCGTAAGGTGCTTACTGGTGAACAACTTATGAAGCGTGGTTTTCATGGCCTTTTAGATGTGAGATGTGTGGAGAGAATGTAGAAACTCTAAACCATATTTTTATTAAGTGTACTTTAGCCTCTGAGCTATGGAGGAGAATTGCCACTTTACTTGGCTTATAGTGGTCCAATTTTTCAACTTTTGAACAGATTTGGAGGGATTGGCCTAAAAAAAAGGGTGTTGATCATTTTATTAGGAAGTTAGTTTGGATGGGTTCTACCATTCTTCTTTGGAATATATGGAATGAAAGGAACAGTCGAATTTTTAATCAAGATAGGAAGGATATTCACTATATATGGCAGAAGACCTGTTGGCATTTTTGCCACATTTATTTGATTGTTGTTTATTCATGCATAAGCTGTTGAAATTCTAACTCCTCTATAGGTTTTAGTGCAAAAAACGCCTAAGTCTGAAGACTGTCACGAAATCGCAACAAAAAAACAGCTTGGAGAGCCAAAGTTGAAAACCGTCGCGATATCGCAACATGTCGCATTATCGCGGGTCGGATGAGGAGAGAGAAAACAAACGCAAAGTCGTAGCGATTTCACGACGTGTCAAAAAATAGCGATCAACGCAGTCAACGGCAGTAGGGGGTAAAACCGTCGTGATATCGCGACGCGTTGGATTTTCACGGTCAAACCAGTCAACGGAGGGCAGAGCGACAAAGTTGTAGCGAAATCGTGACATGTCACGTTTTCATGACTTGCAATGGCCAAGAAGCATAAGGTTAGAAATTGTCGTGAAATCGTGACATAACTGAGCGACAGGTGATAAGGCAAAAGACGTCGTGAAATCACGACGCGTCGCGTTTTTGCAGCATGGGTGGATAGAAAGGCTTATGACATAAAATGGTCACGATTTCGCAACATTTGTAGGATGAAGCCAAGCAAAGCAAAGGATGTAGCGAAATCGCTACGTGTTGTTTGGTCACGGTTTAGGTGGATAAAAGAGTCTAAGGCACAAATGGCATAGCGATACCGCGACACTTTTGAGAAAGAGTCCAAGCAAGAAGCAGACATCACGAAATCGTGACATGAAGTGGGAACAGTGGAGAATGCAGGCAAACGTAGCGATTTCGTGACATTTGCAAGATGGAGCTGATCAAGACAGAAAATGGTAGCGATTTCGCGACATTGTTGCGGCTAGGGGCAAGCAAGAAGTTGGCGTCGTGATTTCATGACATTCATGAAGATAAAGGCTAGCGGCAAGAACACGTAGCGATTTCACGACACATTTTTGAAGAAAGACTAAGTGCAGAGAATTGTAGCGAAATCGTGTAGTGTCACATTTTTGCGGTTGACGAACAAAAGGTCTAAGGAAACAAAACTTGTAGCGAAATCGCGACATGATGGAAGTTGAAGAAGCACAGAGGCAAGAGTGTCTTGTTTTCTCGATTTGAAGCAACGAAGAGAACAAAAGATGAAGATGTAGCGAAATTGCGCATTGTCACATTTTCACGGCAACAGGGCAGAGACAGAGCATAATTGTACGAACGTAGCGAAATCGTGCATTGTCACGTTTTCGCAGTTCAAGGTTGCGAAGGAGATATGGAAGCCGAATACGTCGTGATTTCGTGACATGGATGATTTTCACGATCGAAAGTAAGGAAAGCGTACGGAGCAGGGATATGTCACAATTTCGTGACATGTCGCATTTTTGCGACCTGTTACAGTTTCGTGCCAGAATGCAGTTCAAACGATCCGATGCAGTTTTGCAATTTTCGATGATTAAAAGCGCTCCAGAATTAAATGTGTTGCTACTTTCTGATGCGGTCAAGGTAGAATAACGTGCCCAAGCTTCCAGAATTGAAGATTTCCATTATTCGAAGCTGCTGTTCACGATTTTTCCAATGGTTTCAAGCATATTTTCAAGAACAACAATTTAATGAAGACGACCGACTCCTCCTTATGGCATTTAATTTTTGGTTTCTCCAGGGCTGTTTAAGGATATCATTTCCTTGTTTTCGTTGCATAATTTGTAGATCTCGAGGAGGTCCGTTTCATATTTTTAATGCTACAAAGAGGCAAGACCTCTATATAAAGCAATGTAGATCTTAGAAAAAGGGTCGAGAGTTTGAGAGACAGATTGCATGAAAGCTTTCAAGTTGTCTTGCATGAATGAAAGAGATTTGGCCACTGATTTTAAAACGTCTTTCTGTGTAATTTCCTTCTATTCCATGTATTTCTAAGTTATGCTTGTCTTTCTGATATGTTGTTAGATTTAAATTCTGCATTTGAATTTAAATACTGCTTGTAAGAAAGTAAGTTTTGGAATGCAATTCTGGAGGTAGTTTGTGCAAGGTCATAGATGAATTATGCTGTTTTTTGTTATTACATGTTGTTCATACACTTGAAGGTCCATCTTGCTGAGTTTCTTTTCCCCGATCTAACAAATTCAGGCCTACGGCCATATTTCCCATCTCTTTCCGTAATTTCTTGTTTCTTTCTGCGTATTTTACATCTCTTTCCTGCAACTTTAATCTAAAATCAATCTTAGAAGTAGTAAGGGAACCAACCCTCTCTGGAGATTGGTCTGGGAGACATCTCTTTCTCCCAACCTTTCAATGTTGGTCGGGTCTAGGGTGCATAGTTTTAGAAAATCCTTTCCTGTGGCAGATTCGTGACCAATAGTTTTTGGCACGCCCGGTGGGATAGACTTCTTTTGTCTCAAAAGATCCATAATCGGTGAGATTGTAAGTTTCATTGTTTAACACCTGGAGGTATCAAGATTTGGATGAGCTGTCTTGACCTCATAGCGGAGATTTGTAAGTTCATCTGGCAACTTTGCTGAGTTGAAGATCCAAATTTCTTAATCGTAGACACCTGCCTTATCAAGCTAAAAGAATGTTCACTTGGCGACTCTGACTTAATGGCGATAGCCATGATCTCGCAGACCACTGCTATAATGGTGAGGGTTTGTCCTAGATGGGATGATCCTGGCCCTCTGAATCTCCAAATTTGGCATGAGATTCCCAAAGGTGCCCTGAAAGCTCTAACAAAATATGATGGCATCGAGGGCATGGCTCTAGAGCATGTTGAAGATGTTGCTGCTTTGTCAACCATCCATGGCATAAACCATGAGGATGTCATGATCAGACTCCTGGTTCTGTCTTTGCAAGGAAGGGCGTTGCAGTGGTACAGACTGCTCGGGCGTCAAAGCATCAGCTCATGGGATGACTTAGCAGGAGCACTAATCAGAAGATTTGATGAAGATCCCTTTAACGGCTCTCAGGATCCCTTTCAATTTTTAATGTACATCACAAGAGCACCTCTAGAGAGCATCACAGACTTCAATGTCCGATTCTTGAGAAGCTGGAAGAGAATTCCAGAGAAGATCCGACTGACACCCACCCAAGCCCACCTCTTCTATGTTCGAGCTTTCCACTCTAACATAGGCCTCCTCTTGCTACAATCAGGTGAACAAAGGTTCCCTCAAATATTTGAGGAAGCAGTGCGAGCGAAACAGCTTCTGCTCCTATCAGGAAAATTACCGTGGAAAGAAACTCCATCACCTTATCCGGTAGTTGTTGTTCCTATTTATCCAACACAGTGTTCATCATGGCAGATCCCACATACTGTGCAGAGACCTGAGATGCAGCTATGTGGAGCTCAAGAGCTAGATTTTATCCAAAGCCAATGATGGGAACATGCAAGTACTTTTCCAGCAATGAACCATATGGTTTCTTGCAATGTCTATCAGGATATGGGCCAAGGAGAGGAACAGATTCAAGTTCCAGGACCTGAGCACCAAGAGGGCACTGTGCACAACATGCAAGTATTTAGCCGAAACCTATTGAGCATGTCGGATCAAGAGGAAGAGTCTGAAGAGATCCTGGAGAAAGGACTGTTGCTGGACCATTTTTGTGATCGAATCCGACATTTGGAAGAACCCATTCTCAGTCCACAATCAGGGGACTCTTTAAGATGGTGGTATTGGCTTCAATCATTACTACAACTAGTACCTGCAAGAGCCCTCCATGTGGCAAATTTCTTTGCTACATCATTTGTCGATTGTATGGGTATTGGCATGCAGAATAACTTGCCCATGTCTGCAACATGGAGAACTTCAAGAAGAGGCCGGCCCAACTTCAAGGACCGACTCAAGTATGATCAGATCTGGTCAAGACACTGCAGATTCACCAGATAACCCCTGAGATTGGGTTTCTGGTGACGACATGCCAATCATGTCGTAAACTATTGTATATAGCAAAAAAAAAAAAAAAAAAAGAGAAAAAAAAAAAAAAGTATTGTTTTTTCTTGTCCAACTTCGGCTCTTTTTGCATGCGAGCCCGCAGGTACGTATTTCTATCTTTTTTCTTCTTTTTTCCCAGCAGTTAGTGGCTTCCTCTTTATTTCTTCCCTTCCCCTCTTTATTCCCTTCTACTCCTTTTCTTCTGCAAGTAATCAAGCCACTGCTGTTGTTTCTTTTCCCTTTCTAATATTCCCGCTTCTTCATTTCCACTTTCTTCTAATCCTTGTTTTCTTTTAAGCATTTATCTATAGTTCATTTCCCCATTCCATTCTCATTCCATAGCCTACACATTTGCTGGTCATCATTCTGTTTCCCTTTCATAGCAGCTGGTAGCACAACAGCACTCTGTTACTGTCTACCACATCATTCTTCCCCCATTCCATTATTCCATCATTCATCATTTCCATTCCATGATCAGTTCAGCCAAATACAGAATTCCTTGAAGTTTCAGTCATTCAGCAAGAGTTGTTGTAGTAGTCCACTAAGAGGAACCCCAACAGCTAGCTTTCTATTTTTAGTTTTTCTTGACTCTGTTGCCCAATGGATTCAGGCCTGGGATTCTTGCATACAGCGGAACTGTATACCCCAGGAGCCGCCAAGAATGTTGGCATTTTTGTCACATTTATTTGATTGTTGTTTATTTATGCATAAGCTGTTGAAATTCTAACTCCTCTACAGGTTTTAGTGCAAAAAATGCCTAAGTCCGAAGACTATCGCGAAATCGCGACAAAAAAATAGCTTGGAGAGCCAAAGTTGAAAACCGTCGCGATATCACGACATGTCACATTATCGTGGGTCAAATGAGGAGAGATAAAACAAACGCAAAGTCGTAGCGATTTTGCGACGTGTCGAAAAATCACGGTCGGTGCAGTCAACGACAGCAGGGGGTAAACCCATCGCGATATCGCGACGCATTGGATTTTCGTGGTCAAACCAGTCAACGGAGGGCAGAGCGACAAAGTTGTAGCGAAATCGCGACATGTCGCATTTTTGCGACTTGCGATGGCCAGGAAGCATAAGGTTAGAAATTGTCGCGAAATCGCGACATAACTGAGCGACAGGCGATAAGGCAAAAGACGTCGTGAAATCGCGACGCGTCGCGTTTTCGCGGCATGGGTGGATAGAAAGGCTTACGACATAAAATGGTCATGATTTTGCGACATTTGTAGGATGAAGCCAAGCAAAGCAAAGGATATCGCGGTTCAGGTGGATAAAAGAGTCTAAGGCACAAATGGCGTAGCGATATCGCGACACTTTTGAGAATGAGTCCAAGCAAGAAGCAGACATCGCGAAATCATGACATGAAGTGGGAACAGTGGAGAATGCAGGCAAACATAGCGATTTCATGACATTTGCAAGATGGAGCTGATCAAGATAGAAAATGGTAGCGATTTCGTGACATTGTTGCGGCTAGGAGCAAGCAAGAAGTTGGCGTCGCGATTTCGAGACATTCATGAAGATAAAGGCTAGCAGCAAGAACACGTAGCGATTTCACGACACATTGTTGAATAAAGACTAAGTGCAGAGAATTGTAGCGAAATCGTGCAGTGTCACATTTTTGCGGTTGACGAACAGCAAGGTCCAAGGAAACAAAACTTGTAGCGAAATTGTGACATGATGGAAGTTGAAGAAGCACAGAGGCAAGAGTGTCGCATTTTCATGATTTGAAGCAGAGAAGAGAACAAAAGATGAAGATGTAGCGAAATCACGCATTGTCACATTTTCGCGGCAACAGGGCAGAGACAGAGCATAATTGTACGGACATAGCGAAATCGCGCATTATCACGTTTTCACGGTTCAAGGTTGCGAAGGAGATATGGAAGCCGAATACGTTGCGATTTCGTGACATGGATGATTTTCACGGTCAAAAGTAAGGAAAGCGTACGGAGCAGGGATATGTCACGATTTCGCGACATGTCGCGTTTTCACGACCTGTTACAGTTTCGTGCCAGAATGCAGTTCAAACGGTCCGATGCAGTTTTGCGATTTTCGATGATTAAAAGCGCTCCATAATTAAATGTGTTGCTGCTTTCCGATGTGGTCAAGGTAGAAGAACGCACCCAAGCTGCCAGAATTGAAGATTTCCATTATTCGAAGCTACTATTCGCGATTTTTCCAACGGTTTCAAGCATATTTTCAAGAACAACAATTTAATGAAGACGACCGACTCCTCATGGCATTTAATTTATGGTTTCTCCGAGTCTGTTTAAGGATATCATTTCCTTGTTTTCGTTGCATAATTTGTAGATCTCGAGGAGGTCTGTTTCATATTTTTAGTGCTGCAAAGAGGCAAGACCTCTATATAAAGCAATGTAGATCTCAGAAAAAGGGTCGGGAGTTTGAGAGATAGATTGCGTGAAAGCTTTCAAGTTGTCTTGCATGAATGAAAGAGATTTGGCCACTGATTTTAAAACGTCTTTCCGTGTAATTTCCTTCTATTCCATGTATTTCTAAGTTATGCTTGTCTTTCCGATTTGTTTGTTAGATTTAAATTCTGCATTTGAATTTAAATACTGCTTGTAAGAAAGTAAGTTCTGGAATGCAATTTTGGAGGTAGTTTGCGCAAGGTCGTAGATGAATTATGTTGTTTTCTGTTATTACATGTTGTTCATACACTTGAAGGTCCATCTTGCTGAGTTTATTTTCCCCGATCTAACAAATTCAGGCCTATGACCATATTTCCCATATCTTTTCGTAATTTCTTGTTTCTTTCTGCGTATTTTACATCTCTTTCCTGCAACTTTAATCTAAAATCAAGCTTAGAAGCAGTAAGGGAACCAGCCCTCTCTGGAGATTGGTCTGGGAGACATCTCTTTCTCCCAGCATTTCAATGTTGGCCGGGTCTAGGGTGCATAGTTTTAGAAAATCCTTTCCTGTGGCAGATTTGTGACCAACAAGACCATAGCCAACTTAGTTGAATCAGTACATCAACTCCTTAATCTCCCCCAAAAATTCCACCAAAAATGGGATCAATTGATGCAAATATTGAAGATTAAATATGCTAAGGGCAACCATATTAAAAGGAATGTAAGTATTTGTAATATGGATAGGACAAAAAATTGGCAACCTCCTCCTAAGGATTTTGGTAAAGTCAATACTGATGGAGCCTCTAGAGGGAACCCTAGAAAAGCTAGTACGGGAGGAATTGGTAGACTTTCAGATGGCTCCCTGGTTTTTACTTTTGCTGAGAATTTGGGTATTCTTTCCAATAACCTTGCTGATTGGTATGGTATCCTCAGAGGCCTTCAGGAGGCTACTAAGGTTGTATGGGAAAAGGTGTTAGTCGAGTCTGACTCTCAACTCATGATTAATATTTTGAATAATCCTTCTAAAAATAATAAGGTTGACTGGAGAATAAAAAGAATTATTGAGAAGATTCAATTAATCCAGAGGGGATTTTTGAAAGTTGATTACAATCATGTGGTCAGAAATCAAAACAAGAGTGTTGATGCTTTAGCTAATTGGGCTTTGGACAAATGTGATCTTATTTGTTATGGCCACCCTCCTAGATGGTGCACTTCACAAATAAGGGAAGCTCTTCTTTCTATCATTTCTTTGGATGACTCCAGTTCTGAAGGTACCTAGTTTCTTCTTGCTTTATTTTTGTTTTTTTATTTCTTGAGATACGTTTTTTTGTTTTGTTTTTTTTTTTGTTCTTGTTCTTGTGTTTTTGTATGTTTGTGTTATTTCGTGTTTTTTTGTGTAAGTGTTTTCTATGTTTTTTGTTTTTGTTTACTGTTTGTTGTTGGTTGTTTTTTTATTTTTTATTTATTTATTTTGTAGGTTTTGTTTGTTTGTGTTTTTCATGTTTTTGTTGGTTATGTCTTTGTAGTGTTATGTTGTTTTTGTCATGTTTGTGTTTTGGTATGGTGTTCTTGTGTTTCTTCTATGTGGTTCATGTTTTTTTTTATCTGTGATTGGTTGTGCTTTATATTTTTGACACACTCAAGGAGCATGTTTTTTATTTTATTTATTTATTTATTTTATATCTTATTGTGTGTTTGTTATCTCCTTGAGTATGTCAAAGGTGGTAGGCCAGGATCGTACCCTGGGCGATTTTGGCGGAATGGATACCCCTGCCTCCTTAGGTCTTACCCGAAAGTGGTATCCCTTTTGGGATGTTTTCCACAAATAAAAAAAAATAAGAGAAGGAATCATGTTGCCAAGTTGTCAATCTATTAACATGAATAATGATGCAAGAGACCTCTTATCAATAAAGAAAGAAAGAGACAAATAATTTGGACGAAAGTGCATGGTCTATCAATGATTTTGAATGCTTTGAGAAATAGATTGATGCAATAAAGGAGAGGCCAAGAATAACGACACAAGATCAATAGCCTATTTTTAGAAAAATTCATGAATTTCAAGGTGTTAAGTGATGCTTTTAAAGGAAAATCAAAGAAAGAATCATTTAGAGAAAAAAACATGCAACTAGAGGAAACACCCCAAATCAAGCTAAAACAAAAGATCTAGCTAGATAAACAATGCATTATAAGCATAAAAATAAAAAATCTTTTCATGATGGATATGTAGTTAATTTTTTAGTTATGCTTAAACTTTATTTATTGTATAAATAAATGCTACAACACATTGTAAAGGATTTTTTTTAATCCTCATATTAAGCAACTCTACTCTTTTATGCTTTCACAAATTATATTCAACATAAATATTTAATGAATTTCAAAATTATGCTTAGTTGACTTGCAAATACGTGTGTATATTTATATCTTACCTCATGAATGTAAATCATATTATTCATTAAATTTTGACCCTCTTCTCTCTTGTTAGTCTTTTTATGAATGAATATGCTTAATTTCATTGTTGAGAGTTAATGAATGAAGTAGAATTATGGTTATTTTGGAAAAGTCCTTGTGATCATTAAATTGGATAAGAAAATATCTTTCTAATATTTTATAATTATATTTTTTAACTCTTTTTCTTTTAAAGAATAAAATAAATAATTTGACCCTTGATGGATGTGGATCAAATATATGTTTGACCTTCCAATAGTGTTATGGTCTAAAGCACATTCAAATAACTTAAGATATATCAACAAGGGGTATACAACTTTTAGGACATATTGTGTTTAATAATGGAACATGAAGAACATGAGTTGGAGTTTATAAAGAGGTATCTTCAATTGTCATGAACAGAGGTGGAAGAGGATATAAAATCCTAAGGTCTCTCTCAAAACATGAAGCAACAAATATGATAAATACAAAAGTTAAAGCAAATAATGAGAAGTCCTCTAATATCTTCAAAATTTACAAAGAAATTGCATGAGAGATTCAACTTACTAACTCAAAAACCCTAACCTAGCCTATGATACCATGAACTCATCAAAATTCAGGAGTTTTTCATTTTTTCAATGAAACTTTATCTATTGTTCAAATCCTCCTTTATCAATGGTTCAAATCTTTCTTTTTTTATATTTTCTTTCTTTCTTTTTCATTTTTGTTAATGAGACTATTTATTACTCAAATCCTTTTTTCTCTTTGTATCTTTAGAAACTTCATTATTAATTTTTTAACCATATAATAATTAGCAGAGCCACATTCCATAATCTTCCATATATAATATCATTAAATCTTTGGTACGATTGAGATCTATTACTTTTCATCGTTGATTTTATTTATTTCAAATCCATATTATTTAACTTAGACCCTTATATTGGAGAAATTATTGTGTTGTAGTAAATAACCTATATCTTTCTTTTAATTTAATTACAGTGGACAAATTGATATATCACTAAAAAAACCCATCCATTGGGAGATACCGTAGTGGCATATCTTTGGGTTTTCATATAGAAGACCTAAATTCAAAACTTAAGGGGACTGAAATCCCTTTCAAAAACTTTTGCTTTACTCTAAATTTTTTCCCAAAAAGGGATAGGTTGGTGGGTAGTGGCAAAGTGCTTTCGGTGGACTGCCCTGGTTCAATTCCCTAGACGGTCGAGGGTCCTACTGACTTTATCTTTACCCAATAGGCTAAGGATTATAAATGTTCCATATGCACACAAAAACACTAAATTTATTTTTTTAGCCGAGTTTTCTAGAAATTGGTTGGACAAAAATATGAATTTAAATTTTTGAAAGTTTATATCCTCACTATATATTTTGAATAGGAATATATATAATATTATCAAGTGTTAAACTAAACTAAACGAACTTAAAAACTTACCCTAGCATGGAGTGAAACACCTTGCTGTATTAGAATGAGCTTCAATGTCATGCACCTAGGAATGGAGTGAAACACCTTGCTGTATTAGAATGAGCTCCAATGTTTGAATGGTCAAATACCAAAGCACTGTAGATGGAAGTGAAACAACCTGGAGACTTGGGAGTTGATATGGCATTGAAAAGTAAAACATCCAAGAACAACTAAGTCGGAGCAAAAGAGCCTTGCATTGAGAAATAGAGTCTGGAAGTGTGGGCCCACTTACAACAAATTTCTTCTCTTTTTTTCCCCTATTTTTTATTATTTTATTTTCTGTAGAATAATTTATTTTCTTGTTATTTTTCCTATTTTCAGTAATTTTCCGCAAAGTACCATTTTAAATTTCTATATGCATTCAGTCCTATTTTTCTTAGACATAAGATAGATTAGTGGTTTGAATCTAAACTTCAATGAATACCAAACACCCCCCAAACCATGATCTAAGGGATTCATCTCTGAGGGAGAAATTATAAGCATATATTTTGCGATACTGCTCACAAGACTACAAGCTACCCCAGGTTGACAATTAAATATAGGTAATTAATTGAACCATAGAAAAACTAACCAATGTTTTGCCCAACATTTTGGTGTTGTTTCCGAGGAGTAGCCATTATAATTCTTTTTCTGAAGAAAGCATAGTAGAAATAGTTTAGATTGTTTTCTCCATAAACCTTCATCTGAAACTTTGTATGAGTCCACCTAAGAATAGGGGACCAGACGGTTGTTTTATCAAAAACAAAGAAGTTGTTTCTTAGAATACTTCTTCTTCAGTAGAATCTGAACCTAATACTGAACTCTCACCATCATAATCTCCACCTGTGCATTGGCAGGAACACCCACTATTTGCACAAGACCCTTCTGAAACAATCCAGCAAAATCTTAGAGCAGGATCGAAGATAAGTAGAGTTCAATATGAGGAAGATATACTGAATATCAAATGCTGGAAAGTAGTATTAGGATGGAACCATCTCAAATACTGACTTATGAAGGATAAAAGAAATGAACTAGAATCATTGACAACTTCTTTGAACGTAGTAGGTATAGAAACTCTAGTAGTGGGCAGAATGGCAGAAAATCCAGAGGAAACATCCACTAGTTTTAGTTTTCCAATAGGAGAGGTAGGAGGAGATCATAAGATGAAACACATATCTCCTACCCACCTTCCAACCTTTAGAGGACTACCAACAGAAGATCTAGATATGTTCTTGTTTAAATTTGATGTTTTATGCAGATCTATGAATTACACCATAGATGCTCAAAAACTAAAATTATTCCCTTCCACCCTAGATGATTCAACTTTGCGCTGGTTCATCAGCTTGGGGGATAAACGAATAACTACCTAGGAATATTTGAAGAAAATTTTCCTAGATCAGTATTAGGATTTTGGCAAAGCAAGAGATGCAAAAGAGGAAGTCCTAGAAATGACACAAAATGAAGGGGAATTTGTGGAAGAATACTGGGATAGGTTTAGCTTCAATTTGCAAAGATCACCCCATACAAAACTAGGAGATAGGTCCCTAAGAAGCATTTTTATGAAAGGACTAACAAATGAATCCTTAGAAGCTTTAAACATGATCTCTGGGGGAGATTTTTACCAACATCGAATGGATGATATTCGAAATTTGTGTCAAAAATTTTCAATAAGAAAATGTAAGTTGACCCCTAGAAATATTAAGCAGTCAGCCACTGTCACTAAAAAAGAGATATGCAACATGCTTGAGGACCTTAACAATAAGATGTTATCATATCTAGCTCTTAAAATAGATATCCTTATGCTTCAGAGAAAGAAGTAGGAGAATGAGGCAGCATTGGCCTACTTCTATCCTAAATGTAGAGGAAAACACCCAAGAAATGAGTGTCCAAAAAATAAATCTTGTGTATGTGTTATCTGTAAGAAGGATCATAAAACGAAGTTGTGTCCACAGTTAATGAAATCTAAAGAGGAACATGAGGTAGCAGAGGTATACTTCACGGGTAATAAGAGAAACTGGCAATAGTCTCCTATGAGTAACAATATGCAATCAGGAATGTCATCTTATGGGGTAGCAATTACCAAAAACAAGGTTAAGCCCAACCACCTAATATGGGTTGGTATGGGCAACAACCTTGGAATCCATTTCCCTAAGGAGCAAATCCTTACAACCCTTACCCTTGGATGCAATACCAACAACTTGAGCAACAGTGTAGAAACCATAATACTTGGAATCAATATCCACAACTTACTGGTCTAGCTCCACTACAACCAATTTTGCATGATCCTCCACCTTCAAGAACTCCTCAGTTACCAACACAACCTACAACAAACCCAAATAATAAATAACAACCAATCTATCATATGTAAAACGATATGTACCCTATGTACAACATTAGATTATATTGTGATCCTATCCAGTTACGGTCAAGAAAATAATTAGGTGTATAATTCACTCCTCTTGTAGAAGAAGAGGAACACATAGAGATAGGAAAAGGGAAATCACCCCTTATAGAGGAAGTAGAAGAAGAATAAAAACTTGTACATAACAAAGAGGAGGTTCCACATTTTCCATAAAGGTTGTAGAAATCCAAGAAACCAATACAAATAGAGTTTGATATCTACTCTAATTTAAAAAAATTAACAGTCACAATCGCTCTCTTTCTGGCCATCAAAGACATACCTATTTATGGGAAGACCATAAGAGAGCTGTGCCTCAAGAAACCAGGGAGTAAACCAACTAAATAAATCAGTTTGGTAGGTCAGTTAGCTAAAATTATGTTAGGGAATACCTACAGCTAGAAGTACTCATATCCAAGAAGCCCTGTGCTGACTGTAAAAATATAAGGTTGTGTTTTACCAAAGACACTAGTAGATTTGGGGGCTACCATCAATGTCATGCCCCAAGAGACCATGCAAAAACTTAAATTAACTAATTTGAAGCCCACTAAAACTGTGTTGTAATTGGTAGACAGATCTATAGTACTCCCAAAAGAAATACTGGAAGATATCACTCTTACAATAGATGCATGGGAGTATGCAACAGATTTCTTAGTACTACAATCTAAGTCTAGACTAGGTGGATCCACATTAATCTTAGGTAGACCTTGGCTGGCAACAACTGATGCTTACATAAGCTGTATATATGGGAAAATGACCATTTTAGATGGTCAGAATATAAAGAAACTAATCATACATCCACCTGCACATTCTGCAAATTTTTTGGGAGAACCTAAGGATGAGAATCCAAACATTGATGGTCTATCAATGATCCAATCTATCATGACACTTGATGATTTAGGAGATGAAAATGATGAGGATAGGATGATATCTCACTTTTTTTAGGGAGAAAACTCCTATACTCCTATTGAGTTGTCATTAGTGGGAGGAAAATACCACCATATTCATCAAATAGAAGTTGCACCTGGTAGGATGTTGAATATAGATAACAAGTTGATAACTGAACAACAAACCAAACTGAAACAAATATTGGAAAAACATTAAGATGCTTTTGCTTGGGAGTATTCTAACATGAGAGGAATAGCTCTTGAGACCTGTACCCATAGATATCTGGAAGACCAGGTTAAACCATTAAGACAACCACAGAGGAGAATTAACCCAACTATGAAAGAAATTGTCAAAATAGAATTACAAAAACTCCTCACAATTGGATTCATCTACCCCATTTCAGATAGTGAATGGGTATCACCATTAGTGGTGGTGCCCAAGAAGAATGGAAAGTGGAGAATTTTTGTTGATTATAGGTTGCTAAATAAAGCAACTAAGAAGGACCACTTCCCTTTACCATTTATAGATCAAGTCCTTGACACCTTAGCAGGAAAGAAGTATTTCTCTTTCCTGTATGGGTTCAGTGGATACAATTAGATCCAAATAGGGGAAGAAGATCAAGATAAAACTACCTTCACTTGTCCATGGGGAACATTTGCTTATCGAGTTTTACCATTTTGTCTATGCAATGCACTTGCCACCTTCCAGAGGGCAGTTCTGAGCATTTTTTCTAATATGATTGGAGAGACTGTGGAGGTATACATGGATGATTTATTTGTATATGGTGAAACTTTTGAAACTGCCACATAAAATCTAGAAAAGACACTTAAACCTTGTGAGGAAACTACCCTATCCTTAAGCAATGAGAAATGCTATATGCTAATGCAGGAAGGGATAGTTTTAGGACATCACCTTTATGCATATGAGATCAAAGTAGACAAAAATAAAATAGAAGTCATCCAAACAATTCCTACTTCCAAAACACAAAAGGACATTCGTAGTTTCCTAGGACCAGTCGGTTACTATAGTAGGTTTATATCAGACTTAAGAAAAATTGCAAAACATTTTACCACATTGTTAACTAAATATGTAGAGTTTATCTAGACTGAAGAATGTGAACAAGCATTCAACACCTTAAAGGAAAAACTAATTATTGCTCCAGTATTGAGAGGTCCAAATTGGACTATATCTTTTCACATAAATGTTGATGTATCTAATAATGCAATAGGCTCAGTACTAGGTCAAAAATATGGTAATAATTTTTATACCATATATTATGTTAGTAAAAACCTCACAGGTGTTGAACTCAATTATATTGTCACAGAGAAATATTTTCTTGCAGTAATACATACTCTTAACAAATTTCATAATTATATTATAGGTTATCATGTTTTTGTACACACTAACCACTCAGCGATCATATACTTAACAAACAAACCTGGTATTAGTGGAAAAATTGTCATATGGTTGTTGCTTTTGTAGGAATTTGATGTTATAATAGTGGACAAGCTAGGAAAGGACAATGTGGTAGCTGATTTCTTATCTAGATTGACACCTCTAGACTATGCAACTACATAGGACCAATTTCTCTATGAGCATTTGTTTGCTCTGAATGATCAGATACCTTGGTACGTAGCTATGGAAAATTATTTAGCCACTGGTAAAGTATCCCCTACACTTTTACCTCATGAAAAATAAACTTTAATTGAGAAAAGTGCATATTTTTCATGGATTGATGGGTGCCTGTTCAAAACGGGACCTGATCAAATCATGATAAGATGTGTTTTTGGGGATGAAATAACTAAAATACTGAAGGCTTGTCATGATGAACCTTATGGTGGCCATTTTGCAAGAAAAAGGACTGCATATAAAGTATTACAAGTTGGTTATTACTGGCCATCACTATTAAAATATGTACCCAAGCATGTGATCCAGTGTGATCAATGTCAGAGGATGGGCAAACCTACTCTCATATATGAGATGCCACTCCAACCACATGTTCACATTGAACCATTTTATAAATGGGATATGGACTTCGTAGGACCTATTAATTCGTAGTCAAGAGGTAAGAGGTATATCCTAGTTTGTACTGACTATGTGATAAAATGGGTTGAAGTGTAAGCTTTACGTGATTCAAAGAAAAAAATGATAGAAGATTTCTTATATTCATCAATTTTTACAATATTTGGGGTCCCAAGGGATATCAAAACTAATCAAGGACCTCAGTTTACTTCAAGGATGATCCAAGAACTCGTGTAACAATACAAAATTAGGCATAACAAAACCACTCCCTACCATCCACAAGCAAATGGGAAAGTTGAGGTGACCAACTAAGAGTTGGAAATTATCCTGACAAAGATAGTGTAGCAACACAAGAAGGACTAGGCTACTAGATTACCAGAAGTATTGTGGGCCTACAGGACCACTTGGAAGACTACTACTGGTTTCACACCATTCAATTTGTCTATGAAAAAAATATTATGATGCCTATAGAGTTTGAAGTCAAAACACTTAGGACTACTGTAGAATTGAATATAAACTTGGATGATGCACAAAAAGAAATAATTCAACAACTTAATCAGTTGGATGAATACCACCTTGATGCTCTACAGAAAATAGATATCATCTAGAAACAAAGGCCAAGTGGCATGATTGCCGCACCATGCCAAAGTAGCTTAAAGTGGGAGAATGGAAATTACTCTATGATTCCTAGTTCCAGGAAAGGAAGGGCAAGTTCGTTCAGCATTGTATGGGGTCATATGAAGTGATTGAAGTCATCAACAATGGGGCTATAAGGATCTAAAAAATAGATGACAACAACATTACCTTAACAGTCAATGGCCATCGCCTACGTCCATACCATGTGTCTGAAGCATACATGATTGAGTCTATATTAGGCATGGGGGAGACCCCAGTTGATTTTGATTTTATCTTGAGTCAGTAAGATGTGGACATAGTCCACATAGTCCCAAAGACAATTATTCTTTCAATTTTTCATTTTTTAGTTGTATTTTTTTTTTGTAGGAATGATGCCCTAAGTGCAGCTGTTAGGCAACTTGGGAAACCTAGGTCTAGCAAGCACATGATCTATGAACCTGCGCATTCCAAATCTTTCTAGGAGAATTTGATTGCAGTAGGAGTAGCTAGTCCCCACTTAGAGAGGGGAATACTAAACCTAAATCTGCACAAGAATATTTGTATTGGTCTTTATGGACGATAAAACACTCAACTGCCAGTTTAGGGGCGGATGTCGAATTTGTTCCTGTTCTTCAATTAGAAGCACTGAAGGGCCTGATCAACTTGACAACACATATATAAGGAAAATTCAACACTCGTTGAATAAAGAGAAACACCTATTTTCTATTAGCTAATGGGAAAGGTGTCTGATTCCCATTGTATGGTAGAAGGCGTCTGATTCCCATTATACGACATAAGGTACCTGATTCCCAGTATGTTATGAGGATGGCACCTGCATCCCATTTTCTGGCAGATCGACGCCTAATTCCTAGTTTCTCCAAGAGGATGCCCAACTTCCAGTTTTTGGGAAACTAACACCAAATCTTCTTAGCATAGTATTTAAAAAATAAGGTTGAGTTTGTATAAAATTTATTTTATAAGTACGATACTCAACAGTTAGCTAAGGCACCTGCTTCCCATGTTAAGTAGAGCGTTCGATTTCTAAGGCCCCTGCTTCCCATGTTAAGTAGAGCACTCGATTGCTAAGGTACCTACTTCTTATGTTAAGCAAATCACCTAATTTCTAAGGTGCATGTTTTCAATTTCCAAGGCACCTACACGCCATAATTCGAAAATAAGGTGCCTAGTTTCCATACGTAAAAGGTGTTTGATTTCCATCTATTGTGACTGTTTTCTATCATGAAATAATAACACATCAACATTGGGATATGGCCCAAGCCACATCAGCACCCCACTCACATGCAAAGTCAAATCCATCATGAAAAAAATTAAAAGTTGACATCAACCAACTTCCAAGGAGGGGATGTTTGTTGTCCCAAGAAACGTTTTTTCTAATTTTTATTTTGAATTTTGTAGGATTTCTCGAATAAGACACATTGCAGCTATCGAGAATCAATCACATGGAATATAATTAATTGTATGGAAATAATGGCCATCATAGTCCATTGCATTTTTCCCAATCATCAAATGCCAGCCAATAGCGATGCACCACGAATATCTGCACATATACACCCACGAAATGAATTTGGGTGCATGTTTAATTTTTTTATTTTTTTATCTATATTTTTTTCATGAGCATGTGTGTCTATGGAAAAGTGTCAATATAACCCTCCATTATAGCCTTAACCACTTGAAAAAAACCACTTGGCCTGGTGCTGTGTGACATGCCTTTGATTGGTCCACTGTTTATGGTAATCATCTCCACACAATCAAGCCCATGCTCGAAGGAAATTTCCATGGATAACCATAATCATTGTTGATTACGGTGATTAATGGCCTACGTGCAAGAAAGTAGTTGTTTTAAAAATGCTTACCAGCTACTATGAATCTACCTTCAGAGAAAGAAAAACTAAATAAGTGGGTGCAATAGCAGTTTGAGGAGAAATCAGAAGCATCACTAAGTGAATTGTGGACCAAAGAAAAAGCATGGGGGGTAAATAAAAGAATCATGACATCAGAAAGAGCGAGCCCACCCATTGCTCAAGAATTTTTGCAGATGTTCAAATCCAGTTTGACACTGCATAATGGATGGCGTATTTTTGACTGGTCAGTCAGGGCTAGGATGCAGTAGTGGCAAATGAATTCACGATATCAATGAAGGATGGAATCGTGCACATGCAAGGACTAGAAATTCTAGTCACTTAGGATTACATCATCAATGTTACAGGTCTCCCTCTAAAAATAAAATGTACATACAAGGAGGATAACCTTGCTCTTTGTGCATAGATATTCTTTGGGGCACCAAACGAGCACCTGACGTGTGCTGGCTTGCCTAAACAACACATTCTTGAGCTTTGAAGGGTGATATTTGAAAAAATTATGTGATTCTTTACATCCTCTGGTAGGTACTCTAAAATGAAAATAAATCACTTTCATTTTCTCAACCACATACTACATGGGGATAAAATCAACATTCTGCATTACCTTACATGTGCCCTCAGAGGCGAGGCCAAGCGATACCAAGTAGGTACAACCTCTACCCTGGCTCACCATGGCCTGATTTCAGGCTTGGTATGACATGCAGAGTCACAAAGGAATGTCACAATTGAGAAGACAGAGGGTAACAAAGAAGTTTCTAGGGCAGAAGAAGAGAAGGAGGTGCTGGTATAGACTGAACAGTTGGCCCAAGAGGTGATAGAATGAGAAGAGATGACACCTACATTCCATCCTACAAAAATTACAGGGGAAGCAGTACAAGCCTCGTTCCATATTTTTCCCCTATTTGGGGAGGAAGGAGGACAAGCTCTATCTCCTGTTGCCTCTCAATTTGAGGAGGATGCAACACAGGATCCGCCAAGCCCTCCTTTCATACCAATTTCCATCGAGACTCAAAGCAAAAGGATGAAGCAATCAAGGGTGGTTTCGAGATCATCCGATAATGATACAAGAATCAATGAGTTAAACAAGGAGGAGTACTTGGTCCTTTTGTAGGATATTTACAAGGGGGCAACTCCTCAAAAGGAGGTTGCAATGGAGGATTCACCACCAGAATTCCAGGTGGAGTATTTGTAGCAATAGCTACAATTTTTAAGAGAGCAGGCTTCCACATGGGAAGCCAAGTTTAAAGAAGAATGGGCTCTGTTTGAGGAGTCCCGAAAGAAAACTGCATTGAAGATGCACGAATTGTATCAGACAATTCAAAAATTGTAGAGACAATTGCAATTGTAGGGTAGATCAGTGGGAGTCGAGCAACCGGCCAAAGTAGATACAACAATGCAAAGTGATGGGGCAATAGAGATTCCCCCTACTAATATAGAAATAGAGTAAGGAGATGATGTTGCAATGGAAGTAAAGCAACCTTGTTCCACATCTCCTTCTACAGAACAGGTACTTCAGGAGGATGAAGTTAGGGTTGAGGAACCTCAAAATATAGAATAGTCTACATAAAAATGAGATGAGGAGGAGATGGAGGCCTAAAAGCCTCAAATTTTAGGCAAGGAGGGAGAGACAGAGCACTCTACAACTGATGCAGGGGTCGAACAACCTCAGTAGGAAGAAATAGTCCCAGTAGAGCAACAATTTACTATAGAGAAAGAAGAGGCTCAATATCCTAAATCTCCTATAAATGAGGAATCAACAATAGCACCAACACACCCTAGGATACAACAAAAAAAATTGAGGTCAAAGCAAAAAGTCATAAGGGCATCTCAACGACGACCCCGAACCAAAGCGAGAGTCATCAAATTGAAGGCACTAGGCATTGAATCTGATAAAGAATCAGAGCTAGATTCTGATGAAGAACGGGAGGCAACAAAGAATTTGTTTTCTGCCCAAAAATAAAAATTTGATAAGCTTAAAGAGGAAATTAAAGAAGACAAGAAGAATTGAAAGAAGACCTCTAATAAAGACCTCAAGAAAACAAAAAAAAAGACCAAAAAGCAATCAAACATGCCTCACAAGAAAATTCTAGTTGCCCGACCTGAGTAGTTCTAGAGTTTGTATGGGTCGGTAGGTGATGAGCCTTCAAGGATGAAGGCATATTTTATGAGAATGGGATTTCTAGGCCCTGTGCAACCTGTAGATCTGGCATCAAGCAATAGAACTCCTCAGATGATAAAAATAGATATCAAACCTAAACCTGAGCTTGACCCAACAAGGGCATATTTGTCCACAACCGGGGTTGCTAAGAAGTCTAGCATCTCATTTGGCAATGAAGAATCAGTTCTCGTGGGTGAAGAGTTACCCCTTCACCATGAGTACTAGAAAATGGTTGAGCCTGCATTCCAGAAGGATGCCACCATTTTCTCTAGTTTTTATCTAAATACTTAAAGGGCAAGGTGGCTTGGACCAGAGAACCTCCCAAGAAAAAAATAGGGCCAAGTCAACCATTTCGGTATAGTAAACGCCAAAAACAATAGGGTCAAGAGACAACCATTCCAAAGGCACCAAAGGGGTGAAAGCCCCAGGATAAGGAAAAAGTGAAAGCCGCTAAAATGAAAATGAAAGAGACCAATAGGGCTTATTGGGATGTTGTAAACAAAACTGGTAATTAGGGCTTATTGGGATGTTGTAAACAAAACTGGTAATTACCAGTTTAAAGTGGCATAGGGATGTTCCACCCCTTAAGCATGGGGGGATGATGAGCCATAGAATTGCTCATTTTTTGTACTCTTTTTTCTATAATATGCAACACTTATTCTTGTAGATATAAATATTTTATGGAAATTATATATAATTAATAGTTTGTTTTGCATGTTATCTAATATTTGTCTTTAAGTGTATTTTGTATATATATAGTAGAAATTTTTACATTTTGGCATGTTTTCATTGAGGTCCCACTCGGACCTGGCACTTGCAATTTTATGAAGGTAAAACATCTGTAGAACATCGGTGTGAGGTATGAAGTCAGGAGCCCAAATTCCTTTGAAGCGCCTAACTTTCGTTCGGTACTTAACTGTTAGGCGCATGCTTCCCGTTAGGTGCCTGCTTCCCATGAAGAACCTATTCCCATTAGGTGTTTGCTTTTCGTTAGGTGCCTGCTTCCCAAATTCTACAGACAAGGTGCCTGCTTCCTGACTTCTTCAGAAGAGGCACCTGATTTCCACTAACGCCAAATTCTAGCATGACTCTGTGGTCAATAAAATAGAGCGAAATTTTAGCAACCAACATAAAAAGAGTTCCAACATTAAAACCGGACAAGACACAACGTCAAGGATGACTCACCACCTAGTTTTCAGCTGCTATGTAAAAATTTTATGTAAATCGGGTAAAACAAATATCATATATATTTTGGAAACAAAATACGTTGAAAAATCTTAATATTTTACATGATTCATTGATTCATGTAGGTAGTTGTAAAAGTGAATCATTCTTTGATTTGCTTGTGAAATTGTAATAGGGTGTGGACGCATATCTTATAAATATGTAGGTCACCCTTGATGAAGACCCCCCGAAATTTCTTATAAATTCTTTTTGCTGTAGTGTTAATAAATTTTTTTCTGAGTTACTTCCTGTTAAATCCGTCTAAGCATCCGGTGAAGATCTAACGCGGGCATAACCTGCTGGAAGCGTGGGACCACTTACAACAAAGTTCTTCCCTTATTTTCCCCTATTTTATGTTATTTAATTTTTTGTAGAATAATTTATTTTCTTGTTATTTTTCCTATTTTTAGTAATTTCCAAAAAAGCACCATTTTAAATTTTTGTATGCATTCAGTCCTATTTTTCTTTGACATAAGATAGATTAGTGGTTTGAATATAAACTTAAACGAATACCAAACATCCCCCAAACTATTATCTAAGGGACTTATCTCTGAGGGAGAAATTATAAGCATTTATTTTGCAAGGTTGCTCACAAGACTACGAGCTACCCCGGGTTGAAAATTAAATGGAGGCAATTAATTGAATCATAGAAAAACTAACCAATGTTTTTCCCAACACGAGGAATCTCCATGGAGTTTTTTTCTATGGCTTCTAAGGAGAGGGAAATGGGCGAAGAATGGCCAAGACCCATAGTGCCAGTGGATGTTGCGACTGAATGAACTAGACCTTGGGGGGCAGGGGTGATCACTGTTGGGAAAGTGAATGCATTGGATACCAATGCAAAAGCATCAAATGATTTAGAAACTACGGGCAGGGAAACAAGGGGTGGTGACTAAAACAGAGGGTTGGGTATGACTGCAACAGGGACACAGAATGTGATTTGGGTAGACAATAGGGTTTCAGTTTCAGAAAGGAAAGTCACCAGAGGGGTGAAAGAGGGAGAGAAAGGGATAGAGGATGCACCTACGGGCTCAGAGACCTCCAAAGTCGAATTGGTGAACTACTATGTTATGGGACTTGCTCCTCTTTTTTTGGATGCCTCTTCCTCTAGATTAATGAATGGGACTTCGAGTTGTGCCTACTATGTCTACTGAATGCACTACTCTTGCTACGCCAAAGTAGGAACTTTTGAAGAACCACCTCCTATGGATGCTGATGTTGTCAGAGGGTTTGTACCAAAGGGGTAGGTCAGAGTAGTCTAAGGCCTCTTTGCAACATTTTTGGGCACAAGTATAGTAGGAGTGCTCCTATTATTAGGAGTGGCCTTCTCTTCTAGGAGAGGCTACTTGCCCTTACCCTTGACAAGTGGTTCTTGACTAGCATGCTATTCCAGAACTACCATCGTGTCTTCAACTCTATTGGGGCTTTGGGTACTCCTAGGTACAATGTCGGTGAAGAAGACAGGCTAGTAGGTTTCATAATACTTGTTGAATGCCTCAAATAAATTTTGATCCAATAGTAGTGTTGGGTCAGATGCTCCCTTTCCATTATGGACCCTCATGATCCACCAGTTTGCAATTTTCTTATCCAACCAGTCTGGCACTTTGTTTTTCATCGCATTGAACACTCGGTCGTCGAGGTCGTGCACCAAATTCTATGTAGGATTTTACTCAGCCTCCATTATGTAGAACTCATGCCACGGGAGGAAAGAGACCATCATTTCCATGTGTCATTCTAGGTCAATCCCAAATGGGTTATTTCACTACTCCTGGATGTTCGGGAATGAACAACAATGAAAGCTCTTTGCTTTAATTTTATCTCTAAAAAAATTAAGTGGGTCGTACTTCCATATTTGGGGTAGGTCAATCAGACCAAACTCATATAGAGTTATTGCAAAAAATATGTTCTACCCATTCTCTAATACTTTGATGTCATCGAGCTCGAAAGACCAAGGGTAGGTGTGCTACCTTTTTCATCCCTTATCATATGTATCATCTATGAAGTCACACTAACAGGTGAATTCGAGGGTGAATAGGTATTCATTCGTGTAGTATGGCAATAATAAGGGTTTGCTAGTAAACTTGAATATTCGCACAACTAGGACTTGCGTTAGTTGAAATACATCATCGAGTAGCTCTTGTACTATGTAATCTCTCATTGGCCTTGGCACCCATTCACAGAAACCGTATATGATTTCCAAGGCTGGACCAAGGAACACTCTGTTGAAGTTGTAATAGGACTTGCGCCTTGATAGACTTGTAGTACACTGGTAAACAGGGAGCGCTTTGCCCTTATGGTCTGTGCGACTCATAGAAATGAAGGTGAAACGGTTGTGCATGTACATGTGGTAGAAGAAGACATCCAGCTTTGAAATTCCATGCTTCCATTTTGCATTATGCATAGTTTGATATTCAGCTATCGTGACATCCAGTTTACCCAGTCGAAGAAGACAGGCTTCACTTCCTGCGCCATAGCATTGGGAGAATAGAATTCTCCATGAGATATATACTCAGTAATTGATACCTGCTAGTCACATACTTGGGCATCTATGGAGAGCTCGGTAATCCATGCAAGAATGGAGTAGAGGTCAAAATTTTTAAACTTCCTCAAAGATCTAGGGAGTTATGACAGAGTTCATGGTGCAGGCTTCTCTATCAGTTGAGTTTCCATAAACTGCCTCATCTACACCGTGTTGGTATATCTATCATTTTGCTCAGTGCTATTAATGTTTCTAATAGTAAAATAATTAGGAGGCCGTTTTCCACAGGTGAAATCCTCATGAAATTTCTTGGAAGAGATGGAGAACAACCTTCTTTCTTTTGCATCCCATACTGACCTAGTATTGGGATCGTAAAATTTGGCAATTATGCAAATTAGCTCTGGGTAAGGGTGCACAGGTGTGCATAGGTACCAGTACAGGTAGGAATGGTAAGTAACTATTTGATAGTGCCTAGAATATACCTTAGTCATCATGAGCTCAACATCCTCATGAATCTTCTTTATGCTTGTCCTGGTGAGGACGTAGTCCCAAATTTTACTCAACCTATCTTTAGGCAGAGGTGGCGACGGTTTTTTCTTCTTTTCTTTCTTCTACTTCTGTTCACCCCTTGCTAACTATGGTACCTTATCATTTTTTTGCTTGGTGCTCTTCTTACCCATTTTTACTGGCCAATCGTTCAAGCGCACTCAAGAAATCATAGTGCCCTGCTAAGAAAATAGCAGCGCCTTGCCAACGTCAACCACCCCGTCTCCCACCAGTAATAATTTCTCTCTAAAACTTAGCAACATTAAACAACGCAACCACTTAAAATATTTCTCTAGGTCTTCTTGAGGTGCAGTGATGGCATTCTTATAGCTCAGGCATGTACCCACCGTATTAATGTCATTTGGGTGAAGTAAATGCCTGGAGCGATTGAGGGCGTCATGGAAGATCTTCGGTATGCTGACTAATGGCGAAGCGTTCCTCTCAATGGTGCCCAATAATTATGCTAAAATCCTCCTTGAAAAATGAGACACATCATATTTATTTCATGAAATTTTTTGCTTTAGATTGAGTGCCTGCAACGTTGGAGAAAGCACCCAACGCTTGGGAGAGAGCAAAAGCCTTTCGCTTTGAGCATGTTTTCACTGTATTTCGAGCCAATCAATGGCTTTCACATAGAAATTGGAGTGCAAGGACCATTTTATCTTAGAAATCCTAAAACTGGGTTGTGCCCTCAAATCGGAGTGCTTAGGTATCGCCAAGATTCACACCAGGGTTGAAAATTCAACCGTTGTTGCACCCTCCCTTGCTTTGTTTCTGCCTTGCACTCAAAAACTTGAGCACAACACCATAGCGCTTGAAACTTGAGCACAAAATCCTATTATTAGCATTCTTTTTCTCATGATTCAAACCATACCTTTGAAAAGTCAAAGGTCAATTCAAACTTACCAGGAGCGAAACACCTTAGGGTCTTGAGGGCAGTGCCAGAGTAGAATAGTCAACGACTCTTGTGCTCATACTTGGTGTGAATATGCTTGGTGCTCACAGATGGGAGCGAAACACCTGTGGCATATTTTCCTCAAAAGGTACGTTGTGATTTGAAAATTCAAAGCAAGAAGCACTCTCAATGGGAGTGAAACAACCTTGCACTGGCCAAGTAGAGAGAAACACCTCTCAAAACTTAGGATTTTTTGTCAGCAACCGTTGCTACGCTTTGATTGGTCAAAGAACAAAGTGCATCTCTTGGGCTTGAAATGGCTTCACACTTATCATCCAGTGCAAAATAGTCTTGCATCATATTTAACCATTTCTCCATTGCAACTTGATATTGTGTTTTGACTGGTCAACATGCATTGCTCTCCCAAGGAAGGACACAAAGGCATAGCGCTCACTATTGTAGTGCTTCACTGGTTAGAGGGTGTTGCTTTCTTTTTTGCATGGAATCTATCTTTTTCCAGTCAACTAGAGTGAAACAGCCTTACGCTGGGTAGTAGAGGCATCGCATCCTATGATTTCAACTTTTAGCCTTCCTTTGACTATGATGCACTGTATTTCAAAAATGCATTGCACTAATTAACTAGGGTGAAATGTCCTTGTGCACTTCTAGCTAATCCCCTAAAGGTGGGTTTTACTGATGTTCAGCAAGAACAAGCTTCCACTTTACCTCTAACTTTCACCTTCACCCCTTAGATCTCTGAGATGCATCTCTTGCTCTTATGAGGGAGATAAAATCCCTCCTCCTAGACTGTAGGATGATTTACACTAAGGCATTATTATTACCTGAGAATGGGTGAAAGGGTGGATCTGATTCCCTTGCAAACCTGTCTAGCCAGCTCAAAAACTACTATAGAACTAAAATAAAACAACTAGACTCCTCAGAGCCCCCTTTCCAGCTAGGATCTAGCCCAAAAATTATGCTATTGATAGCACGCAAAGGGGCAGAGAGATTATACTCTGGGAGAATCAAATGCATAAGCAAATACAAAAAATAAAAATATGTATATGGCTTGATAAAACTTTTCATACTACCTCTTACTGCTAGTATTCCTTTAGATGAAGGCCATTAAATAATAATGGAATATTAAACCCGTTCAACTCTTGCAGTGTGAAAGAGTTCACCAGATGAACTTGAGAAATGTGAAATGGACCCTCCTAGAATGCATCAAATTTGTCATGATTCCTGGGATTGGAATTTTTCTCATTCTATTTCAACACCAGATCGCCAACCTAGAAGGTTCGATTGGCGGTCTTCTTGCCGAACCATTTTTTGTGGTGATGGCATGTTTCATGAAAGCCTCATAGGATTTTTCTCTTTCCTCTTCCAATGACAACATTTGGGCAATCTTGATGCTGATAGGATCAAACTTTTTGTCCTTGTCGTCCAACGATCAAACAAACTACAATGCTGGAAATTTAATATGCGCAGGAAGCACTACTTCTTTTCCATACACCAAAGAATATGAGGATGTCTTGATGGATTTATTAATAAAAATTCATTGAACCTATTATGCAAAGTCTAGAATCATATGCAAGGTCCACTTGTTGTCTTCCAACATCATCTTCAGGATTTAGAGTAAGTTTTTATTAGTAGATTTCACCAAATCATTACCTTGCGGGTAATAATTTGATAAAGTTTTTAGGTAAATACCATACTTACTAGCGAATGTGCACATATTGGATCTAATAAAATGGTAATAATTATCAGTTACTATAGCATCTGGTACCCTGAAATGGGTTATCAGTCCTCCCAAAAATGTGATGACCACATCCTGGTTAGCCCGCTTGGTGGGCACTGCTTCTATCCACCGGGTGAAATAGTTTGTGGTTGTCAATTTGTACTTGTGCCCTACAAAATAATTGGGCTCTATTATCCTAATGAAATACAAACCCCATTGCTAAAATGGAGCATCAACCTAAATCGGGTGCAGAGGCAGAGAAGCATTCCTGGTGTGAACGACATATCTTGACATTTGTCGCACTTCTGGCTAAAAATAAAGGAATAAAAAAAATGGTGGGCCAGTAATAGCTCACTTTCATTATTTTCAAGACCATAGGATTTTTTGAAAAATGGCCCCCAAACATTCCATAATGGAATTCATCCAGGATTTTCTCTTTTTCTATCCCCCTAACACATCTCAGGAGGACACTGTCAATGTTTCGATAAAACAATCCACTTGGTAGTAATACGTATATGTAGGCCTAAAGCCTAAACCTCCTTCTCTAAGAGGATTTGATACTGGAAGGGCACTATCCCGTGCTAAAGTACTCCACTAGGTCCTCTATCCAATCTCTGTCGGATGAAGACTGATTTGTACAATTACTCCCCTGCACTAGGTCATCCAATTAGCAAGTTGTCACCTCTGAGGCGACACTTCAGGCAAGCTCTTAGCATAAGGCTCGACCACATACTAGTTTAGTGGGTTGGACATCTATATTGAACTCTTAGATCTTGGAGATCAAACCTGCCCTCTTGTTGTTGAGTTCACCTTGGATGATGAAGTTTCTAACGTTCGGGTGTATCACGTACATTATCGTCTTACTATGAGAGATGAAATGATGAAACTTCTTTAGCGATCACATCACCGCATGAACTTCTCTTTCAATGAAATTGAACTTTTCTCATGTAGGATGATAACTTGATTTAGGAATGTAATTGGCCGCTCATCCTTGTATTCATTTTTTTGGGTAAGTACAGTCGCATAGCTCTTTGGCTCTCTGAAAACATAAAGGATAAAATCCTTGGAGTATTCGAGGTTCACTAGAATAGGGGCCTGGGCGATTCTCTTTTTTATCTCTTTGAACACCTGCCTCCTCTTCGGTCCATTGGAACTCAGCATCCTTCTTGAGGAGTTTCATCATCGGTTCGACTGCCTGGGCGAAGTCGAAAATAAATTTTTGAATAAAATTAATCTACCCGAAGAAGTATTGGAGGCCCTTCTTGCTTACTGGCAGAGGTAGCTTGAGGAGGGCTTCTGCCCTGGTAGTATCTATAGCTAGTCCCCTTTTCAAGATGACCTGGCCCAGGAGCTTACCTTCCTTGACAACAAAGATCGACTTCTTCAGGTTTATTGAAATCCTAAATTCCCAACATTTCTCAAATACCTATCATAAATGTAGGTCATGTTCCTCCCTTTTGTGGGAGAAAAAGGATTGTCATAAAGATAAATAATGTTGATGCGATTGAGCAACTCATCGAAGGCTAAGTCCATTACTCTCTATAAAGTTGCACCAATGTTTGAGAGGCCGAACGACATGCGTTGGTAGGCGAAGGTACCCCACTTGGTGGTGAAGGTAGTCTTAAACTGATCTTCATCTTTGATCCATATCTGATTATACCTTGAAAATTTGTTCAGTAGATAGAATCTCTACGCTCTTGCTACTACATGAAGTATGTGGTCAATTTTAGGTAGTGGATAATGGTCCTTCAGCAAAGCCTAATTAAGGTTTCATAAGTCTACGTAGAGGCAGATGTCTCCATTATTCTTTCGTACTGGCAAAAAATTTGCCACCCAATAAAAGTGCTTGATGGGATATATAATTTTAGCCTCGAGCATCTTCAGGAGCTCGACCTTAATCAACATTTCTATCTTTGGATTGACAGGCCACTGCTTTTTCTTGACAAGTTTGACTCCCTCCTGGAGCTTAGTTGTATGCTGGAAGACCTCTTTATTGTATCCCTTTAGGTTGTGGTTGCTCCAGGCGATAATGTATGGATATTATTTACAAAGAGTTCTGATTTATTCTATCTCTAATGGGGTGCAATCAGTTCCCACTTCAATCTTCTTCCTAGGCTCTAGTTCAAGCTCTTCATACTCTTGCATCCACCTTAATTTTTTGGGGGAGATACCTATCATCCTAATCGAACAAACTTTCAAGGATGATCAAACCCTTAGGGAGGTGGTTGTTATTCAGCTAGATTAGACCCTCAGATTCTTAATCGTCAAGGGCTCTTTCTTCGATATTTCCTGCTTCATCAATCAAAAAATTGACGATCTTCTCATCAATGTCAAAAACCTGCCAATGAATTTTCTTGTCAGGTGTCGAGGGCATATAGATCACCCTCACTACCTTTGTCTTTTGCATTACATTCTCGATAGGGGAGCATCTGGATCCAATTGACACTAAAATGTCAGTATGCTTATTTTGCTCCCACAAAATAAACTGAATGTTGAGAGTCAAGGACTCAAGCATATCCCATACCTTATTTCGGTATACCTTCAGATAATGTTGCTTTTCAACACACTTATTCATTACCTAGTTACATATCAGCTCTGAATCGTCGAAGATCTATAACTATTTTATTTTGAGTTTCTCCACCTTTAATAACCCCAAAAACAGGGCTTCATACACGGTGGCATTGTTTGTACAACTCCATGCGAGCCTGTATGAGTAAGTCTTCTAATTTTTGGATGGAGAGACAAGGACCACTCCTACTTCAGTGCCATTCTTGCATTGGGTGCCGTTTAAGAAGAGCTTCCATAGTTGATCATCCAGGGGGTCTGCATCACTTGGCACTTTAGCTATTTCGGGCTTGGTAATCAAGTAACATCCGATGTTCAATTCTATCATAGCGTTAAAATCATGCATATAGAACTCATCCTCTATGCGGAGCTCATCAAGAGCTTCTTCCATCAACTCTACCTTTTCTTCTACTTCTTCTACTCTATCAATGATGTTGACTGAGTCCACAAGTTTTTTCGCATCCTATATTCTTTCAATGAGAAAGGTAGAGGGCTTTTCATTAAAAAATTTGTTTCTCCTTCCTTTGGAGGGGATCTCCAGGTACGAATAATCGAGAGACAAATATCATCCAAGCTTGGTAGTGAATTCCCTTGATAAGCACATGCTAAAATAGGGCTCTTAGTCTACTACCACAACTTCTTAAATTACTGTGATCTACGACATCTTGTGTAGCATGATTAGGATGTCCTTGATGACCCCCACTGTCCTAATTAGAGTTCCATCTAGTTGAAGCACTCCAATACTACTCCTGGTGTACTCCATACCCATGAATTCACATACATATTTAGGCATTACAATGGTGGCAGCACCAGAATCAACCATATAATTATGCACGACCCACCCTTTCATCCTGAGGGATAGATAAAATGATGGTGGCCTATTCTTCCTAGTGGTTGAGGTAGTCAGTGGCTGCATCAAGATGGTCTAAGCTGACCTCCCCTTGCCCTTAACATATTTGAGGGATTCCTGCAATAGGTCAACTTGACCAAGTAGTTGGAGTGCGACAAAGAGGCTTACATTAGCCAAAGTCTTCCTTAATTCTTCGATGACACTATATGCTCCAGCGCCATACTCTCCTCCCTACTTAGTGGTTTTGTATCGGGTCCGGTACTTTTGTGTTGCTTCCACTCTCTAACGCTTGGTCAGCGAGGGGTACCATAATTTTTCTCTAGCTTGATCTCTCGCTTCAATTAGGTATTGAGAGGTTGAAGCTTGTAGCTGAGGGGTCCTCCCTCTTGCTCTTGGAGGCAGGTAGTCCTTTAGTTGGGCAGTTTCTGATAGCTTTGATACTTGAGTTGGCTCATTTTCTAGTGGTGGGGGTGCCTTCTCATTCGATAGTTTAGGATTAACAGGAATCTTGAATGGTTCCATATGAATTGGATCAACTTCAATTGGCTTCTTACCCATCCTCATCAGAACTGAGACCTGTTGGACAAGGGGAATCATGAAATTATGATCATTTTCCCTTATCATATTTACCTATCCGTCGGGTGCACTATCTGCAAGTGTTTGCACATAGTTAAGATGAACCATACATGTATCTTCGTCATGCAGGTCATTATATGTGGAGCACCAGTAAGCTCTATCGGATGAACCGAATTCATCGCTTGCCAACATCAAAGAGTTTCTCTCGTGAGCTCTACCGATGGGAGCAACCTGCTCCTTAGTAATCAGAGGAGGAAATGTCCTTGGCTGATAGCTCTGATCATTCTGCCTCCTTCTCATGATGGTCATCTCATTTGCAAGCATCTTCACATACGCATGCAAATTCTACAACTTGTTGACCTGATCCGTATTTAAAACTTCTTGAGTCATAGGTACGGGTAATGGCAATGGCACCAACGGTGCAGGCAATATCATATATTGAGGAGGAGCTGGAATCAAAGGAGTGGTAGAAACTTGATATTGAGGAGTCAGTACCTAAAATTACAGAGTGGGTACTGCTTGATTCTGTGGATTGGGGTTCCATGACTGATTGGGGTACATCAAAGATATAGGTGGATCGGAAGCACTGGGATACATGTTCTATGAGAAATTTGAGTAAATCGATATGGTCATATTTGGAGGCAACTTGCTGATGGCTATCAGGTCTGCTTTCACCTTCTGCACCTGCTGGTATAATTTTGAAAACATGTTGACACTAGTATGTTGAATTCTCATGCTAATATCAGAGTAAAACGTCCTCAGGTAATAGAATACAGCCTGCTCTGGTATGGGTCGAAGGTTGTCAATGACTCTTTTCTAGGTTTGAGCGAACCTAAAATTGAAGTCAACTATCTCCTCTTGAGGATACCTCTGGATGGTAGTGAACTGGTGCAATAGAGAGGAGTCTACTTGTTTGTTGAAGCCCCTTATTAATTGTCTTTCCAGTTGGTCCCATGAGGTTATGGTATCGACCAGGAGTGATCGGTACCAGTAGAGAAGCTTACCTCTCAGTGAAAGCACCAACAACTTCACCATAACATATTTGATGATTTGGTGAACGATTGCTAGTCCTATGATGCCTTGAATATGCTCATGCATCGTATTTCCTATACCATTGTAAGTGGGTAAAATTTTCAAGGCTACGATCGATACTTGGTGTTGAGCCTGTAGGACTAGGCAGAGCTTGTTGTGCCATCTAGGCTGGTAGAGTTGTTTGAACTGGAGGAGTTGGTAGAACTTGTTGAATTGGAACAATCATAACACTCAAAGCACTTGGAACGTTCGGTGGAGTTGGGGTATTATAATGATCTAGGAAATTTGGAGGATTTAGGGGTAAGCTAGTTGTCATGCTATCAGGAGTTGGAGTCTGTGCAACAATAAAAATTGTTGTGAAGATGTCCCGTCTAACGAGATATTCGGCCTAACCACTCTAGGATGTTCTCCTAGAGCGTCAATGTCAAGATCGAAGAACTCAATTTATTCTTCTCTATTCTTACCCTGCCGCCTCATGTACATGAAGGTGTGATCTTTTAAGTTAGTCTATGAGATTCGAATGTGCATGAGTTCATATGAGTCACCAGATGTTTGGATTCGACAACAATAAGACGAACATCAACTTCTTAATATTGCTTTTGTAGTGGAACGTTTGCATCCCATTGTGCATGCCAAAAACTGTTGGTCAAAGATCTGCCTTAGGTATGAAATGGTCTATTCATGCACCCTAGACCTAGCCAACATTGAAATGTTGAGAGGAATAAATACCTCCTATGCAAATCTCCAGATATGGGTTGGTTCCCTTGATATTCTAACTAGAGGATTTGAGGATAGAGAACATGAAAGAAATTAAATGAGTGAAAGGAATGGAAAATATGGCCATAGACCAGATAGAACATGATTTATGGACTAACAACATGATAACTTAACTATACATCAAATAAAATAGCATTCAATATAGAAAACTAATGGAAGTTAAAACTAGGCATCCAACATGTGTAATCTCCAGGGCTATTCCAGGGTTCACAATTTATCAAAAGATAAATCCAAATATTAGAATTCAATCCTACAGATAAAATAGAGAATTTAATAGAAAATAAGTAATAGAAAACATACACACAAAATGGAAGCCCAGAGTTAGAGCCAGACATTCTCTGTATTAATAGAAAAATTCAAGTTACAACAAGCTTCTAGCAAACATCCATCGTTTTACAATAAAAGAGCAGGCTTATATAGAGAATTTTACTGCTTGAAATTTTTAATGCACACCTACAAAATGTGGCGGTGTCAGCCAAGATAATATTTACAAGGAATAACAATCATGAACCAGTTATGAAATAGTAATAAAGCATGGCTAGAATCGATGACTACTCAAAATGCAGCTGCACCCGTTTAATGCTCTTACAGGTTCATCTTGCTAGCACTTCCCCCTCACTTGTTGGAATCACTTTTGTGAAAGATAAGATCCTGAAATCTTGAACATTGAGTTTGGAAGGTTTTCAAACCAACTGTGTTTAATCAGATAAGGATGCACTATGTCTATTATCGAGGAGCATTTATGGGGAGTCTTAATCGAAGTGGGAAGAGCCAAACTAAAACAAGCGCTCTAGATGTAAGCCTCACTCATGTTTCTCTGATTTTTGACCTGAAACGATCTTGCACTCAAAAACTACAACAAAATAACTTGATATTTTGAGAGCAGTGCATATGGTGAAGAGTATAAGGTAGAAGCATTGCTAGATACTCCCGAAACTATCCTACATCTAGGAATGGAGTGAAAGACCTTACTGTATTAGAATGAGCACCAGTATTTTAATGGTCAAAGACCAAAGCCCTGCAGATAGAAGCGAAAGTGCTTTACACCTGGGGACAAGAGTCAAACATCCTGGAGACTTGGGAGTTGAGATGACATTGAAAATTCAAACATCCAAGCACAACTAAGCAGGAGCGAAAGGGACTTGCATTCAAAAATAGAGCAAAATATCTTTATGGCCTAGGGAACGGTGCCAAAGTTAAAGAGTCAATGGGGGAAGTGCTCCTTTCAAGATCAAATTTACCTTGTGCTTGGGAACAAGAGTGAAACACCTTGGTGCTCCACCTGTATCCTTTCTTTGGATACTGCGTTGCACTTTGAAAAGTCAAAGCGCATCTTCTAACCCTGAATTGGCCTTGCACTCCTCAACTAGAGCGAAACATGCTGGCCACACTTAGCCATTTTTTTTTTGCAACTTGACATTGCATTTTGACCGATCAACATGCGTTGTGCTCCCGAGGAATTGCGCAAAGGCATAGCGCTTACTGTTGCTATGTTTTGACTGGTCAAAGGGCGTTGCACTCTTTTTTGCATAGAATTTGTCTTGCGCCCTCTAACTAGAGCAAAACATATTTGCACTCTTCAGGAAGAGCGCAAGGGTATTGCGTTGGGGGTTTGAGCACGACACTTTGCAGTCACTTAGAATTTTCCCTGAAGCCGAGCTTCTCTACCTTATGGCCTGAGACAAGCCTGTGCTCTTCCTCTCCTTAAAAATCAACCTATACCCAGGAACATGGTGCAAACCACCTTCGCTTAAAAAAAATAAATTCATGTATAATAAGTAAATAGAAACAACTACACACGGCTTTAGGTGTTGTAAAAAGACTTTGATAGTGAAACGTAGGAGAGAAAAAAAAGCATCTTGAACAAGAAGGACAAAGTTTCTGGGAAGCAGAAATTACTGGACAACAAAATATACACAATGTTGCAGAAATTACAACACGACTAAATAGTTATCAAATAAAATGACGTGTTGTAGTTTCCCAAAATTGCAAAATGAGAAGGATTAAATTTTTTTTCCTGAAAAACATCTTATCTTTTAGGAGCCATATCTTCGCGAAGAGTTATCTGATTCAGCTAATTCTTGGACCAACTTGTGCATAATTTTAATAGCTTTAAAATGAGTGGTCATATGCAAAAATATAAGCAATATTGAGGGATATATGACCCTATGAAGTCAACCATTCAAAATAATGGCAGTGACAAATTTTCAAGTCACAAAAAGCAAAATTGCAAAGTGCGAAGGATTAGGGTTTTTTCTTGAAAAAACATCTCATCTTTTAGGAGCTATATCTTCATGAAGAGTTATCTGATTCAGCTGATTATTAGACCAACTTATGCATAATTTGAATAGCTTTAATATGAGTGGTCATATGCAAAATTATGAGCAATATTGGAGATACAACCCTGTGAAGTAAACCATTCAGAACAAGGGCAATGACGATTTTTTAAGTTGCAAAAAATGAAATTACAAATATTTGCCAACTAGGGTTTGAACGATGGGAAGAGCAATGAAGGGCTAGGACTTCAGCAAAGCAAGACATTTTATCTGGACAAAGAATTTTCCAACTAAGTTTTTTTTCTCTTTCTTTATCTTAGAAATTGTTCATGAAATATTTATAAAGTTTTTATCAAATATTATATCTGTTATAGGATTTTTAGATAAATTTCAATAGATTTTGAGTTTTAGTTTCCTTTCCATGGATGGATTTATAGTTAAATCCTTAAAATCATATCTTGTGGTAGAGGTTAGTGAACACACCTCAGAGAGATCCTCAATGCTCCAAGAGCAGTGTTTGGTAAATTTAATGGGTATTGGCCAGGGGCTTCAACCTTGAAAAAATGGATTGATAGAAATTGAAAATATCTAGGAGTGATTTTGTTCTTTCTTCCCAAAGGTTTCTTCCTAGCCATTTTTTGTTCTAGGGAAGAAAGAGAAAGAATCCTAAAAAGGGGTCCTTGGTTTATGGGAATAGCAGGACTCTTCCTTACGCTCTGGTATGAAGTCTTTTCACCTAAAAATGTAAATTTATTCCTAGTACCAATCTGGTTAGGATGTTTGGGTTACCCATTGAATTTTAGGAAATATATACCTTCAAGGCAATATGCAACACTCTAGGAGAATTCCTTGAGATTTCAAATACAACAAAAGATGGATTTTTGGCTATTTATGCTTGAATATTGGTCATGATTGATATAAGTAAAGTTTTACCAAAATCAATCATTCTTAACTATAGGGATAAGATGTGGAACCAAACTATAGATTATGAAAACATATCTTTTAGATGTATAAGATGTCATAAGGTGGGGCATATTGAGAGATCATGCCCTAAGAAGATCCCAATAGAATCATTTGTAGAAAACCACAAGAGAAATTTACGAATGGTTATGGATGAAGATGGTTTTCAACTTCCAAAAAATAGATCTAGAAAATAGAAGAAAAAAAATAGTGGAGACCAATAAAGAAGGATATTGGAAAAAATACCAACTTTTTTAAGGCTTTAGCCTATCAAAAAAAATTATATCAAAACTTAGAGGACACAATACAACAATTTCAACATATTAGCAAGGAACTGTCTATTCAGTATGATGCTAATTTATGGAATAACATTCTCAATGAAGCTAAGGAATGTGTCTCATCATATTTTAAAGATTCTTGAAGTACCATGCACCATTCAGGAAAAAATAATTGGTAAAGAAAATGTATTTTTAGAAGTTAATACCTCTGCCATTAATAAGGAAACACCAAAAAATGAGTATGATAAGTTAAAAGCTTCTATAATAGAGCCAGGAGATGATAAATATGTTGATAAATAAAATTGTGAAAGAATATTGAGGAATAGAATAATAAGACCTACTTTTGATATAGGCAAGGCAAAAATATGAAAGCCGTCAAATTATCAAGCAATATCCAAGGAAGCAAGAGCTAACATAGAGAAAGGAACACAAACTAAGTTGGTTGAACTTCTCTTTACCAAACAATAAAATAATATTGGTAATACACAGGAGGGGCCAAAAGCCCCTAATGAGACATGAGTATCATATCATGGAATATAAGGGGTGTTAATGCCCCCTAAAAGCGTAGGTGTATTAGGGATCTATGTTTAAGTAATAAAACTGATATTCTCTGTATCCAAGAAACTAAAATGACAAAATATGAAGTTTCAAAAACTATGAAAGCAGTTTGGGCAAGATGTGAAAGGGATGCTATGGATTTTGAAGGAGCAGTAGGGGGAATTCTAACTTGTTGGAATCCTTCTAGAACCTCTTGTGTAACCATTCATAAAAATAGGCATTGGATAGCCTCTTTAGTCACTTCCTACTTTGCAGATATTCATTTCATCCTTATTAATGTCTATGGACCTACAACTCAGTCAAGTAGATTAGAAGTTTGGAGTGGGATTGAAGCCTTTATGAGAAGTAAAGACCAAGAAACCCGATTCATGATCATTGGATATTTTAAGGCCATAACCAAGCTAAATTAAAAATTTGGGGGAATTAGGAAATTGACCCAAAGTATGAAATATTTCTCAGCTTTTATTCAAAACAATAATAAATGGGAAGTTGAGTTTGAAGAAGACAACTATACTTAGACCAAAAACATGAGAGGCCAAAACCTAATAGTAGAAAAATTAGATAAATGCATTCTCTTAGATCATTGGCTAGATGAAGGAACTTGTGCTAAAATTAATACCTTAACAAGGATTGGTTCAGATCACTAGCAAATAAGAGTTACAATGGTTGTAAGTGAATTAAAAAAAGATCATATTTTAAATATGAGCAGATGTGGGAAGACCATCCTCAATTTATTGATATGATAGCTCAAACATGGAATTATTTAGGTAATGGTGGGTTGTATGCTCTTCCAAACCAAATTAAAGCTATGACATCTAGATTAAAATAATGGAACAAGAACACCTTTGGAAACATTTTTGAGAAGAAAGAAGATCTAAAAGATAAACTTTCAAAATTGTAAAAAGGTGATGTTAATAATCCAAGCTCAGAGGAAAGGATTTTCTTAGTGAATATCATAATATTTTGAGTAAGGAAGAGAAATTCTGGAGATTAAAATCAAGACAAACTTGGTTAAAAGGAGATAAAAATACAAAGTTTTTTCATAGGATGGCTATAGTACAGAGATCATCTTCTAGAATTAGTAGAATTAAATCAATAGAAGGGGTTTGGATTGAAGATCAGAGTAAAATTAGAAAAGAGGCAAAGTCATTTTATCATAATATTCTAGGTTCAAAGGATACGGAAGTTCTTAATGATAAACTTCTTCAAGATGTTCCTTCAGTTATAACGAATGAAGACAATAGGAAACCGATGGAGCCTATTACTCTAGAAGAAGTTCATTTAGCTCTTTTCTCTTTTAATAAGGATAAATCCCTAGGTCTATATGAGCTCTCTATAGCTTTTTACCAACATAATTAGGATATAGTGAAGGATTCTTCATTGGTGCCAGTGGAGCAGTCTAGGGTAAAACAATACATTCCTTATAAAATAAATGTAACTTATCTTAGCCTAATTATAAAAAAGAAAGATGATGAAATTGTTTGATTCTTTTAGACCCATAAGCCTATGTAATATGGATTATAATATTATTTCCAAAGTGATGGCGAATAGATTAAGACCATTGTTAGACAAAATCATTTCAGAAGAGCAAGGAGGATTTGTGAAAGGGAGACAAATTTTGGATGGGATCATAGTAGCTCATGAAGTTATACATTCAGCAGCTTCAAGAAAAGAGAAAACTATGATATTAAAACTTGATATGAGTAAAGCCTATGATAGGGTTAAATGGGATTTTCTTTTTGTAGTTTTAGATAAGTTTGGTTTTGGGAATAAATGGGTTAGATGGATTAAAGCTTGTGTCTCTACAGTTTCTTATTCAATTTTGGTCAATGGGTTAGTGATAGAATATTTTAAAGCTAGGAGAGGCCTTAGATAAGGAGATCCTTCAATTCCTTATTTGTTCATTATTACGACAAATGTTTTGAGTAGGAACTTAAAAAAAGCTTACAAATATGGGCTTATAAGTGGACTCAAGGTTAGTAATAACATCGATAACATCACCCATCAAAAATTTGTAGATGATACAACCCTTTTTGGAAAGGAAGGATAAATGAGGCCAGAGCTTTGAATAACTTTTTAAAAGAGTACGAAAGAGCTTTAGGGCAAAAATTTAATAGGTCTAAATCCAAAATTTATTTCCTTAACACTCCTGCTAATATCAAAGCAATAATTTATAGGTTGCTTCAAATGGAGGAGGTAAATTTACCAACAACTTATCTAGGGATGCCTTTATTTGAGGGGAGAATGAGGATATATTTATGGAATCCAGTTATTAGTAAAGTTTAAAATAAACTTCCAACTTGGAAAGGTATATGGTTATCGTTAGCAGAAAGAGTGCAGTTAATTAAGTATGTCTTACAAGCCATTCCAACATATTATATGTCATTGTATTCTATGCCAAAATCAGTTGAAAAAAGTTTAATCTATATTATAAAATCATTTTTACGGTCAGGTTTACATGATAAAATGAAATTTCCTTTGGTGAAATGGAGCAAGTTGTGTGATAAAAAAACTAGGGGAGGTCTTGGTTTAAGTGTTCTTGCAGATGCAAACTTAGCTCTTAGGGGAAAATTTATATGGAGATTGTACAAAGAGAGTCATAGACAATGGGAAAGAATTATTCTAAGTATGTTGATCCCAATGACCCAAGTTTAATATTTAAATCATTTTGTCTTCCAAATGATTCTACTCTTTGGAATGGTTTAAAAAAACTATTGATCTTATGATTAAATGTTTAAGATGGGTGGTGGGAACTGGAGAAATTTTTTCTATTTGGATGGATACTTGGTGTGATAAAAAACCACTCAACTTAGATCCACTTTTGAAACCTTGGATGAGATTGCTTCAAGACAAATACGGTGATAGGGTTTCAAACATTTTGTACAAGGATTGAGAAGGAAGATACAAATGGAAATAAGATTTTTTTACAAGTATACAAGACATTGATGCTAGGAGGCAATTGAGTAGAAAAATAACAACTATGATTATTCCAAGGGGTGCTAAGGATAAATTGATTTGGGAGTTGAATAGATTAGGAGAATACACAACTAGAAGTGGATATAACGTTCAACACCAACATAATAATAATGTCACTAGAATATGGAGATATATTTGGTATAGCCCAAGAATTCCTAAAATCAAAATATTTATTTGACTAGTAGGTCATAGAAGAATTTTATCCTAGGATAACCTTATGAAAATGGGTTTTCATGGTCCCTCTCAATGTGTTTTCTATAATAAGGAGGAGGAGAGTATAGACCATCTCTTGGGACATTGCTCAATAGTCTAGAATCTATGGTAATTTATTCTTAATATGTTTGGTAAATGCATGGTGATGAATAGTAGAATTGAAGATTGGTTAAAGCAATGGCAAAGCACTTATAAAAGTGAGGCTTTACAGACAATATGAGATATATCAAAAGATACAATACTTTGGACTATATGGCTAGAAAGCAATAGAAGAATATTTAAATTAAAGAAAAGTAGTTTAGAGGTAATGAAAAAGAAGATATGTTTAGCCATAGAGGAGTCTAAACTAACCCTATCAACTCACCCAGTCCCTAATTTGGAAGCAGAGAGTCTTGATAGATGGAGTTAAGTCATTAAATAGAATTATGATGTTGGGTACAAGAGAAGCAAAAAGAAGACAAAAAATATAAAGTGGAAACCACTAGATGTGGAGTGGGTTAAATTGAATTTTGATGGAGCATCTAAAGGAAATCCAGGACCAAGAGGAGGAGGAACAATTAGAAATAATAAAGGAGAGATTTTGTCTCATTATACTTTCAATAGTGGATTTAAGATAAATAATGAAGTCGAAGCTTGGGCAATTTTAGAAGGGTTAGAAATATGTAAACAAATGAAATGGAATAGAGTATGGATGGAAGGTGATTCTCTCATAGTAATAATGCAATTTTGAGGAAAGCAAAGGCTCCATGGAACATACAAGAGATAATTGTAGAAATTCAAGATCTTGCTAAAGAGTTTGAAGAAATCAGGTTTACACATATATTAAGGGAAGGAAACAAATGTGCAGATAAACTAGCCAATAGAGGGGTTTTGATTGAGGATCGTGAAGTTAAATTCTCCTTTCCATGGTTAGAGGAAGTAAAAAGTTTAGTTGAAGCTGACGATAAATGTTGATTACCTAAATCAATTAATGATTAAGATTTACTTTAATATTTTCCATTGGTAATATTTGCTTTATTTTGTAACATTAATGTGTTTTCATTTAGACTATTTATTATAATTTTTGTGGTTGCACTTGTGTTTCAGGAAGGAAACTAGCAATCCAAATTCGATAAAGCGAACTATGATAGTGAGATGTTTTGGAAATATTACTCTACTAAGATGTAAGGCATAAATAGTAGAGGTGAAGTTTTGGCATTGTGAAGGCTTCTATAGAAAAATGTCAAGAAATATGCTAAATTCTGGAATAATTGTACTCATATAGAAATTTGAAAAGATCCAAAAAAATGAAAATAAAAAATTTAGACATTTTATGTAAAATGATGTATGTTTCTAACTATAGAATCTCAATTGAGATGAGAAGTGTATCTATTTATAAACTCTCAAGCTCTAAAAAAAGAGATGTAATTTGTCAAGGGTAGGGGACCCGAATGCAACCCCTTATTATAAAAAATATATATTATTTTAAACAATATAAACACTATTCATTATTATTAAAAGAATTAAAGTGTATGAGGGGATGAGTGTGTGGTGGCTTTGTGTTAAATTCTCTAATGATAAGTATAGCTCTCAAATTTACGAGGGGTCATGGTTGGGAGAAGACTGCTCAGCCCTGTATGTCGGTCATAAAAGTTTCTCACATTAACTAAAAAAATAATAATCATAATTTAAATAAAAAATATGTATTTTATTTTAAACAATGTAAGTACACTTTTAAGAATATGGTGCAAATTCCCATGTTATGGCAAAAACAACCTGCATCCATAAATACACTCGAGCTTTGTCTTCATAAAAATACCTGAAATCCAATAATATGACCATATCTTAAAGCCTTAGTTATTAAATTCGTCTTTAAAAAATTCTTTGTCGAATTTAAAATCTTAGTGAATAAGTTCGCAAATAAACCCTAAATTCGGTAAGAAAAAAATTGGATGGAAAAGAGGCGGGGAATGCATGCGGAAGGAAAAATGCATGCAAGAAATTTTGAACATGTATTTTCAACCCTAAATTCAACACCAAAAAAAATGAGCAACTCATATGAAGGAGAAAATGCATGCCGAAATATTTTTTTCATATGTTTTCCCTTTATATTTGATTTTTCCTTCTATATTTGATTTTTGAAAACATTTACAACATCCTCAAGCTATTGTTTTTATATAAATTTTCTCATATTTTTGTTTTAAATATTTTTTAAATAAAAAATAAAGTAAAACAGGATAATTTTTATTGTTTATAAATATATTTTTGATATATTTAAGTAAAAGTTTATTTTACGTTTTTTAATACATTTAAATAAAATTTTATATTTAAAGTTGAAAATAAAATTAAATGACATTTTTTTTTAAATTATTTAAAGTGGCGCAATTAATACCCATTAATGGTGCCACTTGTATTATCGGTGATGTGACCGGGTTCAATCTCCCCGAAGATATGTATATGTATAAGAAGTATTTACTCAATAAAAGTGGCACCATTAAAATCTACTATAGAAGCTTGAAAATATGTGACAAAAAATTATTAATGTTTGTTTCAAGTCTCCATTTAAGTTTCTTAGGTAAGATACTAATTTATTTAGGTAATGTTGAAAGAATATATAATTACTAATCAATTTTGATAAGAATATGTATATATTTATAATATATTGAATTTTATGTTAAAAAAAATTTAAACATTGAATTTTATGTTTATAAAAATTTTAAACATATCAAATTTCTTTTACACTTTAAAAATGAACACTCAACTTGATAACTAAACCTAAAACTATAAGTTTCATTTCATCCTTTTTATCTTGTGAATTTCTTTTACACTTTAAAAATAAACACTCAACTTGATAACTAAACCTAAAACTATAAGTTTCATTTCATCTTTTTATCTCGTATCACACAATTCACTTAATTGTGTTTTAGGTTGCATACTTTTTTAATAAATTTTAATTTGTTAATAAAATTAAGTTAATTAAATTTTAACTATTAAAAAAATATAATAGCCATCACCATCAGTCAACTTTTAGTGAAAGTAAAAACGTCAAAACTTGATAAACCCTTACCATCCGCTTTATTGCTTTAAGCCCAACTTGCACACATTTTATTGCAATCCTAAACTATCGGATTCCTATTTCTTTGTTAGTAAATATGACGGCACGTAAAAAATAATCGAACCCTCATTTCCATTCTTTATTAATTAACTTTTTATATTCATCCTCTGGCAATTGAAATCAGTTCCCACTCGTTCACCCATGCAACAATTCAAAGTCATACCAAAAAAGTCACCGCAGCTGCATTTAGTGTAAGGGTAGTTGCCTGGTTATTATTATCCATATAATCGTTTTCTTCTGTGTTTGCTCAAAAAAAACGTTAATATTTGTAAACGATATTCAATAAAAAAAAACACCACTTCCTTAAAACTTTTCGATTAATTAATTAATTTTTATTTTAATTTTTCTAACCTAATGTTTCCTTTCTCTTGGAAAATCATTATATTTATATACTTATGTTGCCCCAAAGGTAAGGTTGGTCTTAGCCATCTTCTATGGAATTGATTTTCCTTTTTCCAAGCTGATTATTTTTTTCGGCCACGTGTAATGGGGATGAAAGAAAGAGGGTTAAAGGTGAGGTTGGATCAATAATAACCATGCATTTCAAAAAAATTGGAATCGTCCCGTAATATTCAAGAGAAATTGTACTTAAATCGTTGGCATGCATTATCTTATCCATATCTAACAATATTGCTACGAATGAGACATGACATTATGTTCGACTTTTTAATGTCCGGCTTTATTTTTTAAAAAGAATTAAGGCATTTCCATTGAAAGAAACATTTTCAATACTGTAAGGCCGTATAAAGAACAAAAGAGATATGACATTGATGTTGGGCTTTCTTTTGGCCCATAGGATTTTGCTACGCTCATATTCTTTTCTCTTTTTTAACAAATAGCAAAAGTATTCAATGATCAATATGGTTGCTAAGAATGTGACAAACAAGCACCCATGGTAATTTTAAATTTATTTTTTAATTTGTTTAATATATTTTATGCTTATCTTCAACTACCATGTGTAACACTTAGTTTTTTTTCCTTTAAATTATTTTTACAAGAATACAAAATAATTAGATTAGAAGTTTTTAATATAAGATAGATTATGATGTGTAACCCTATTTTCTTGTATAGCTTACTAGATAGTCATAGCTTACTTTATATAGCTTCAAATTTAAATTTAGAGTTAGAAGATATTTAGTTTCAGGTTTTGGAGATAGACCTTGATATAAGGATAATTTTTAGGTCTTGAAGATAGACCTTGACACAAAAAAGTTTTAGGTCTTAGAGATAGACCTTGATATAAGGATAATTTTAGATCTTGAAGATAGATATTGACATTGACAATTGAAGATTCAAGTTTTTATTATAAAAAAAAAACCTTGATATTATGATAGTAGAGCAGCCATATAGAGAAGACGATACATCATATAGAGAAGAGGTATTATAGCAGAAAGAAGGTGGTTCGGCTTAAGGTTTGAGTTCATATAAGACATCCAATGTTTGATAAAGAAGAGACACTCGAGGTCTAAAATATCAACATCAAAAGGATGAGCCATTCAACTCAAACCAAAAAAACTATTAAAGAAACCTATATCTAGTTGCAAAAGAAAGAGAGATTGAATAAGAACATTAATGCAACAAATAGAAGAAGAGTCATTCGACTCATAATGTAGCAAAATAAGAGCTATTTGAATCATAATTTAGCAGTAGCCTAGTATAAAGGAAAGCAAATAAGAGTCATACGATTCATACATAAGCTAGGAGTAGAAATCATTCTATGTGCAAGAGAGAGAGCCAACATGTTCGTAGTTAACTGGATCATTGATAACCATTGCTTATCGGTCCACACAAATTCATGGAGTTGTCCATAAGGTGTTGCTCAACAAGATTGTGTTCATGTTGGTTACACGTTATACGACCTATCCATAGGACTTTTGCATCACTATCGCTCGTAATTCACTCTTGAATAGAAGGTAGAAAGCTACGTCTAGCTACATTAGAGGCAATGGAGCTATGTCTTCATATGACTACCTAGAGGTTAACTAGAGACTATCCAAAGGATATAAGGCTATCCAGAGGTTATCTAGAGGAGAAAAAAGTTATCCAATGGCTAAGAAGTTTTGGAAGATTGACTAGAGGTTGAGTAAAGCAATCTGAATGTTCTTGAAAGGAGGATAACCAAAAGCTATCCAACCAACAACATCATCAGTGACACTACATACAACAGTTTCCAATGTCCTAGAAAAGGGATAATCAAAGGTCACAACAATCCAGAAGAAAGTCTAATTAGTTGTAAAGGAAAGTAAGAAAAGCAAGTAGAACGTTGGAAGGAAATATGCCAAGTATAGAATGTTACACTTAGGTGCAGACGTTTCGAACGTGATTAAGTGCAGTGCAATGAGATGATGAATGACGCAATGGAATGAGAAGAGAAATGGCTTAGGTAATTGCCACCACGCATAATCACACATTGCAAGGAATTATTATCTATTAGATAGTGGCAAGGGCTCGTAATAATTAGAGAATTACTACCGAGGAATTGCAGATACGTGTACATAGGAGTCCAAGCCAGGTGATAAAGTATTTTTAAGTTTTTAGTAATTCAATGACTTAAATTATTTTTACAAGAACACAAAATAGTTTAGATTACAATATAGTTTATATTAGAAGCTTTAATACAAGATAAAGTATGTTGTACAACTTTACTTTATTTCAGATTTGAACTTAAGATCTCTTATTCAAAGTTTCAAAATCTTAACAACATTAAAAAAATATATAAATGCATTTAATCTTTGTAAAACAAATTTGTTTAATAAAATAAAAAAGCTCAACATCCTCTTATCATATTTTAAAGAGAGTTATTTCTACCTTTGATTTTTATGAGAAGTTTCATTGTTTTTTATGTTCTTAATTCTTCAATAAGTTCCATTAGCAAATTCACTTTTAAAGTATCCTCCTAGTAAAAAATATATATTTGTTCTAACCCTGCATCTTAAGGTATTATCCATATTCCACTATTACATCTAAGTTGGTGTGAATTAGATCCTAGTTGAATTATAAACATTCATTATATAGGATTGAAAGATTACCCATATGTATTACATCATGACCATGTTCTTTTTCAATTGGTTATGTGGGATTGAAATGGGCTCCACCTGTATTACATCATCACCACATAGTGGTATTACAACAAATCTTGGATATTATCCATGAATCACTTGGGAATATTTGAACCTTGGTCTCCTCCTTAAATTTTGAGGAATCTAACCAGTTGTGCTAATGCCACTTGATTACATCAGGATCATGTTAACATGGTATGTCAACACTATGTTAATAGTATTTTGATAATTATGTATATTGTCTGGTGATATTTGAACCCGAGTCCTTCATTTAAAAGTTGAGATATATTAAAACTATATAAACTCATTCCATTTGATTAAACTTCTTATTTCTTTTCTTGTTTAATGGATTATATGGGATGACAACAACTTAGCAGTTATGCATGTTTTGCTTTGTAATATTTATTAACAATTGTGCAATGTTTAAATAACCAAGTATGGTTACAAGATAAATAATACTCTTAGAATATTAGAACTCGACTCATATATAATCAACCCATGACTAAAAATGAATAAGCCTTCAATATTCACATAGATGACAAGTTTTACATGGTATTACAACACAAGATAGTATACTACAATTTCCTCTCTCAAACAACCTCATATGCTACTCTGCAAATAGCCTTTATAAATAGGATTTTGACATTTCATCTTCAACTATCTATTCATCTCCTCAAACTCTTAAGAGATATGACTCTTCATATTTCTCATAGAAGAAATATATTTATTGACTCTTTAATTACAAACATCTAATGATTACTAAAAGATAAATATTTACAAGACTCCTAGACTCCAAATATTTACAAAGTATTTACAAGATACTTGCAAGGTACCAAATAATGTAATATACTCCAACACCTCCATGTATTACATTATTTGGTATGACTTTTCTTCTGGATCCTCTTTGGATCGGGTACTAACTCTAGCTCTTGCTTTTTGATTCTAAATATTTCTAAATATTTATCCTTCATGTTTGCATATCTGTCACAACAACTTTAATTGATACCTTACACAAATTTTGCTTTAATATTTATTTTTGCACAATCAATGTTACCTATGCCAACAGTCCTTGTTACAACACTGAGATTAGTATTTTGAACTTATATTTGATACAATAAGTTCTTTTATTTATTGTCTTGTTTCATTATATATTTGTTTAGTACCAATTGCTTTTGTGTGCCTTTCAAATTTATCATTATCCTGATTTGAATACAATAAGTCATTACAAAAATATTTATCACAACTTAGATCATTACTGATAAATTTTGAATTACTTATACCATCACTATCCCTATTGCTAATGGAAGACTTCAAATCACTAACAACACACTATCCTTCAACTTTAACAATGTGGCCTACATATTGATCAACACATTATGTAAAATCAAAGCTAGCATTTTTTGTACATTCTCATGAACACATTTTCAACTATCACTATCAAACTTAGAAAGCATGTAAATTTCTAGAGAAACCCATCTAGTGCTATCTTGTTAACAATATCCGACTGTTCATTAACAAAAAATAAACTAACATTATCATCAACTCTAGTAATTTTTCTTTCATCATGACCATCACACATATTGACTATCTCACAAATATTTTCTACATGATCAACTTATGTATTAACATTCTTAAGAGTGTTGCTCAAATCATCACATGCATCATAATTTGCAATACAATCAACACATGTACTTTTGCAATGCTCAAATCCCTTGTGTCATGCTATGTTTATTCCCTTAATAATATCCCATACATATAGTATCATAGGTCTTAAATCACAAGCATCACAACTTATATGAGCCTTTAAGATCTCCAAATCACATGTATCGTAACAATTGTCTACCATCATAGATTTCAAATCACATGCATTACAATTCATATTTTATTTTGTTGAAGATCACTAGTGTCACACTAGAGTAGATCACGTATGTCATGGTTTTCATTTATTACTTTGATTTTACTAATTATTTCATCTTGTTTTTATTTAGAATTTTATTTGTAAGATTTTTATGTCAATTATTTTTAAATTTTTTCATAAGTGCTTTGTGAAGTCCTCCTCATAGTTAGGTTCTAAGTGTAGTGACCCCGAGAACACACGCACCGGTCCCTTTTCTAAAACCCTACTTGCAATGCTATTTAAAATACCAAAGATAACATGGAAAGACTAGGAAAAAACATATAACACGAAATAACAAAAGATGGATCTCTTTATTGATATTGAAGCTCGGTTACATGTCGGTCCCTCTTAGGGATATCCATTTTGATACTATAAATTACAAGTGGGAAAGGAGTGCCCCTTCCGTGAAGAGGTGGTGCACTTATAAAAGCTTCCCGGTTCCACACACGGAAATGTATGAGGGCTTACAGATACCTCTTTCTCTAGGGCTATCTCCTAGAGGGATCCCTTTTGATCTCGTATGTTGTAACCTTCGTTTGATGTACCTGTGGCCTTGCAAGAAATGAAACAAAAACACACTTTTAGGTGTCCGAGATTGCCTCCTTGGATGAGGTTGTTAGTAATCAAATAATGTAACAGAAATATGATAAAAAAATACCATGGAATCAAGTAAATCTATGCTAATGATATAAGAAAACAAGATAAAAGATGCTATGTCTATCTAAGCCAAGCCTGCGGGCCACTATCCAAGACAACGATCTCTAAAGAAAACATTGCTCTCCTTGACCCAAAGCTATGGGTCAAAGACTATGATCTGATGTTGAAGAAAGTAGGTGTTATGCCCCTTTATTTTTCAAAGCTCCGTCGCACACGTGATCTCAAAGAGAACTCTCTCTCTGAAATGATCTCCTATATGTGATTCGGGTCTCTATTCTCTGTATGATAAAATATTAAAGGATCTATGGATATGATAAGGCTCTCTATATGCCCTGGTGCTCTTAGGCTTGCACCTTTTATAGTGTGAAACCCTAGGTCTATGTCCAAGCCCTAGAAATGAATTCCTCATACGTAGTGCAAGTTAACATGAGAAGCTTTTGTCCACCGTCTATATTTGAAGGCTAGTTAACTGAAATCTAACTGCCCACTTGAGTCTTCTATGCGAACTGTTCGTTAGCATGAAAAGCTTTTGTCCTTTATTTATGCTTGGAGGTTAGTTAACTTAAGTCTAAATGCAAACTCAAGTCTCCTATGTGAACTGGTCATGAAAAGGAATGCAAAGTCACTCCCACTCACCTTTATTGCATGTAAACTGCCACTTCCACCTGAGATTGGGCCTGTTTGTCAGCAAAACACTTCTTATGGCTTAGTCGCTGTCGTTTGCAGTGGTTACAATCTGGTCATTGTCGTTTGCAGTAGCTAGGTCTGGTCGCTCTAGGCTTGAGCGGCTAGAATCTGGTCGCTCTTGGCTTGAGCGGCCAAGCTTGGATGGCTTGAAAATGCCCTAAATGAGTGGTGAGAACCACTGTTGATGCTTGGGAAGTCCAATATTATGTCTTATGATCTTATGAGTGTGTCTATGTAAGTAGCTCCCCTAAGAATGACATGATTTAGGTGTCTACAGATGCCCCTTTTTGCAATGCGCTGTGTGGAAAACACAATGCTGAGAAAAAACGTAGACTGATCCGTTTGTAGGGTGTATGGTTATCAATGGTCTGATCAATGCCGGATGGCCCAATAATGCAAGATGGTGCGCATCCCTTGAATCATTGCCTCAATGTTCAAAGGACTTAGCTCAGTGGCTTTTGCATGTTAAACTGCACTCGTTCCTCAAACTCAATCGGGTAGCTTCAGTTGCTACAACAATTTTGATCGGTAGGAGAGCTATAATTGAAGATGTCATGTCTGCTTATGTTCCCAACAAACAAGGGAAATTTGTGATTGTTGTATCAATGATTCGAAGGATGAACACAATTTTTTTATGATCAAGTGATACTTTGTTGATTTTGATTATGATTAAGTTGAAGTTTTGAACTACCTCTTCACACAATGAATTGGTGAAGAAATGATAATGATTGAAGCGACAAGTCGCTTGACCAATATGACTAATCTTGTTCCTTTCTAACATTTACTATTTTTAATGGGCAATCCCACATCCAAGTGTGACTCCAATTGCTTATGATAATCATCCATCCCTATCTCGAGGAGCGGTTCGGCTATCAATAGCCTTCTTAGGGAGTTAGGATGAGTGATTATGTTCATGCCTAGATTGTGTCACTTTGACTTAATGTTTTTTGTCATAGGGAAATTAGAATGACCTCTTCGTGCCCGTGGAGCAGTACAACCATCTTGATCTTCTTCGGGTTTGAAGGGTGACATATCGTAATTCCAAAATGAGTTGATTTTGCCCCAAGTGACCTTATGGTTGCCTACTCATATCATCGAAATACATGGAGTGCAAATCGTTGGAATCGTCGAGTGGATAGAATAGGTAAATGGATACGAGGCCTACTTGAGATTGTGATTTTATATAATTTTTTTGTTATTTTGAACATTCTAATGATCCTAAACCATCAAAGTGTGATTATTTGTTGTTTTTGTTATTCCCTCATTGAAGGAACTGCTTTACTTTGATTTGTGAGCTTGGCCACTGTTAGGTCTAGCGGCTTCTAAATTCCTGCCTATAGCCACTGTCGCCTTGAGCAGCCAAGAAGCTCAGGCTACTGACGTCAGCAGAGGCCAAGGCATAATTAAGGAAATATAAAATTTGCAATTCTAGGGTTTTGACCTGTCATTTTCACTATTGAAGATTCCGTTTTCAAAGCTCTAGTGCAGCGATGATGATTGTGACTTCGAAACTTGCTGGTGCTGAGGACATGGTTGCGTGAGGCGAGACATAAACTACTGGAGGAGCCAGAGCTTCTCGGGTCTCTCTATTCAAAACCCTAGCTCTCTTTTATTTGCTTAAGTAAAATTAAACTCCACTAAGAAATGAGCAAAACGAACATCACTAAACCTATTGGCAACGAACAAACTCCGCAATTAGGCTTAGGTTCCCTTTTGGTATGGTGGGTTAGTATCCAATTTTGCTATTTGTCTGTGGCTTTAGCCTAGGGTTTTTGAAAAATTTCCATTATTCCTCTGCTGTCGCCATTTTTTAGATCCTCATTGTTCGGGCTTGGGACTCAAAGCTCCTACTTGACTTGCTTCCTGGATTTGATGAAACTAACTGGGAGTGGTTTAAGGCCTGTGGGCTACAGTATATTATCAGGTTGCCCCACATTATGGCCGATCAGGCATATCTTACAACCTTAGCCCATTGTTGTGACCCGTAGACCAACACCTTCCATATTTTGCCTGGCGAGATGACTATCACGTCGGAGGACGTTTACAAGATTTTTTAGATCCCATTCGATGGGGTGCCTATTGTTTCGTCGACTACTACTGATCAGGTGGCTATCTATGCTCGGGTTTTTGGAGCATGCTCTGCATAGGCCCTCCGGGAGACTAGGTCCAGGGGAGTATCTATCAAGACTTGGTATGATGCTCAGGTTTTCACAGCGAGACATGTCATGTTGCTGATGGTGATCATCAACGTTCTTGTCCCGGATTGCTCAGGTTTGAGGTTCCCTTAGAACCTCTTGGCGATGGTGCAAGACCTTTTGGATAGCTAGAAGCCTATCATCTATGCATGGGGTAGATCGTTATTGGCTCAACGCTACGATGATTTGTACCACATTCGTCGATGGGGACACGTCAGCATTACTTGCAGCTTGCTCCTATAGGTTTGGGGATGGAAGCACATTAAGGTAGATCACCCTAAGGGGATCCCACACAGATTGAGGCTTAGACACAATGCTATGCTACCAGATGGGCTCGAGAGCATGAGGAGCATAAGAGCCACATTTTTGCAGGGGAGTTGTCCCACTATACTGATGCTTTTACCAGACTGTTGGCCAAAGATGTTGTGTGGCGACTGTACTATGAGTGTCTGGTTTGGGATGATCCAACTAGTTTTACTACTAGGACACGGTGCGAGTGATGGATCGTTGGTCGTAATATTGCCATCCGAGAGTATTTCTTCTACTCTCGGGTTCTTCATCAGTATGGATTACAGCAGGATGTGCCCTTGGTACCATTATTGTACAGGTGCCTCACAGCAGAAAGGGACCTACCTCCATGATAGGGCACATAGCTTATAAATGAGGAGGATGCCCTAGTCGTAGATCCCATAGTGGCTAGGGGAGTTACAAAGGCCTACTCTCAGTGGTGGGGTGATCGGATGTGGCATGGCATCGATAGTCTAGGATGCGAGGATGATGGCGGGGGTGATGGTGCATATTCAGTAGGACATAGGTTTCAAGCCATGACAGAGGTATGGGGCCAGCCGACAAAGCAAGTGGCAGCAGAGGATCTTGATGTTCCCAAGGAGGAGGAGGAGTTAGAGCCCAAGGAGAGAGACTCTCCTTTGAGAGAACAGTTGCACAAGGTCGAGGCTGAGCTCCAGGCTACTAAGATCTAGGTACAACGATGAGATGCTACGATTGAGTAGCTCACAACACAGATACAGGCTCTACAAGCTACTATTAGGGGTGGCAATGTTAGATGCAGTTTGTTGTTCCTGATTCTACACCACAAGAGGTTCCAATGGTAGGCTCAAGGGAAGATGTGGTATGGCTTCAGTCCTTGTTGGATGAGCATGAGTCTCAGATCTGGGGTCTTACAGATCATGTTACCCTCCATATGCAGCTCAGGAGGCATGGGCTTATCCCTAAGAATCCAATAGATGCAGGTGGTTCACAGGTCGATGGGCGCTCTACCTCGGGGCAGTATTCCACCCGTCCTAGCCAGTAGACCCGAACTCAGACAAAAATACCTATAGGCTCACATCACTCAACTCGCGATACCGCCACAGGGGGAGGTGGCACTAGAGGAGATGGTGCAGGGGGCTCAGGCCTGATATTTGAATAATTCTCTACTTGGTCCTTGATTCATTTTTGAGGTTGACTGACCTACATGACTATAGCCCATGGGCATTTTTGTATATCCATTGGACTTGATACACATACTTTTATGATAGATTTGCCTTTTATGACTCATTATGTGTATCGTTTATTTCTTATGTTTTTGTTGTTATTTTTTTTTATGATATGATGCGATGATGGTATTATGATGATATGATGAATATGTTATATGATAGATGATATTTGAAGATTCTTAGATGGATGTGTAGATGCTTATATGATTTGATGATATGATGCAATGTATTTTGATGATGAATGATGAATTTATGGTATGCAAATGGATATTGCCTATATGTTTTATGATGTGGTTTATGGATGATTAATGACTTGTTTTCATGGATGCAAATGTTATTTTTAAATGCATGTTCAATTTTTGCTTTAATTATATGCATCTAACTCATGTGATGGAATGGTATAAATGAACCTGTATGCTCTAATAATTTAAAACATACAAAATGCATATGACGTTGAGAATATTAATGGGTGATACCATAGAAAGTTTAAAAATAATCATGAATTTAAATAATCACTTCTATCATAAGAATTTATTAAGTATTCATATATGAGATGTAATGGTGTGTAATGTATTTTCTTAATAAGTTTATGTAAATTAAAAGATATAAAGTAGTCAGTGGTTGTCTATATACTATTTCTAATATATATGCGGTATCTGTCCTACTATGTTGATACCCCCTAATTTATAGAATCTTATAAAGAAAAGTGATGGTGTGATTGATGTTATCATTTGTTGCTATGTAAGAATTTTTGGGGCTTTCGGAGATTCAAACACTCTAGTTCCCTTATCAACATATGTCTACTTACCACTTAGAATTTTGAAAAGTAATGCTTTTACCATGGACCTGGTTTTTCATGATCTCTGTGTGTGCATGTGATTGTATATTTTGAGTTAGAACTCAAGAATTTCCTCCGATGTCAGGCGGGATTCTTCCAGCCCATTGCTAAGATTAGGGATTCTCATGTGTTCATCTCATCCTTATGTTGGACTTAGTTGGACTATACCACTAGGCAATATTTGGTTACCTAAGCTAGCTCATCCACATTCAAACATTGGTCTACACAAATGCATGAAGCAATTGTAATAGACATATCGTCATGCGTAAGGATTTCTCCTTCTAGTTTTGTACAATGTTGAGAATTCCAGGGATTCAAGTTTTTTTCCCTTCTTTTTGGCTTTGGATTTTTGCTCATATGTAGTGATGAAAATCACTATTTATTTTTCGATTGATTTTTTCTTTGAGCGATGATTTTTTTGTAGTGATGATAATCACTGTTTATTTTGCTCATTCTAAGTGATGAAAATCATTGTTTATTTTTGTTTGATTTTTTCTTGAGCTTGCTTTTTTTGTATTTTGAATATATGATTTGTGTATCGATTTTTGCTTTGAAATCTGGATTGTATGCTTGGCCTTTTGAATATGTACTTTGCTTTGGGATTTTTCTTGTTTTGATTTAAGCATGGGATTTTGATAGGGTAAAGCTTGTCCTTTTGCCAATTCTCAGCACCTTTAAACTAGTTGCACAGGGGGATAAGCAAGGATAATCCTTTTCGCTTAAGGTAACCTAGACCGCTTTGTAGCTTTCATCTTTTCCTTGTACTAGCTAGGATTTTAGTGTTTCAATTAGTGACGAGATCTTGAATATCCAAGGCTTTATCATAGCTAGGCCTTATTTTCTACTAATCAAAGTTATTTTCCTCAAAAGTTGATAAGATTACTAGATTTGGTTGACTAACCGAAAAGCCTTAGTATATTATGTATAACAACAAATAATGGTTGTGTTGAAAAACATAATTACACACGTGGATGGATATGAATGACTTGTACGACAAACTGTGGTATCACTCTTAAGACTCTCATGACATATCTTGTAATTTATGTGAAAATGCAATGCAATGATGTGGATGCAAAATGTGAAGTGCAATTGTTTTTGTATTTTTGATTTTATGTTCTTTTTGTATTTTTGATTAATTTGACCAAAGGGCTAATGATGCCTTTGGTGCTTTTATTACTGCTTTTGACCAAGCGGTTTGAATCACCCTTGGAGCCTTTTTGATTAATTTTTGACCAAGCGGTATGAATTACCCTTTGGAGTCTTTGATTTGATTTTTGACCAAGCGGTGTGAATTACCCTTGGAGCCTTTTGAATTGATGTTTGACCAAGCGGTGTGAATTACCCTTGGAGCCTTTGATGATTTTGGTTTTGACCAAGCGGTATGAATTACCCTTGGAGCTTTTTGTATTGATTTTTGACCAAGCGGCATGAATTACCCTTGGAGCCTTTGAATTGATTTTTGACCAAGCGACTTGAATGCCCTTGGAGCATTTTGAATTGATTTTGACCAAGTGGTATGAATTACCCTTGGAGCCTTTTTAATTGATGTTTGACCAAGTGGTATGAATTACCCTTGGAGCATTTTGAATTGATTTTGACCAAATGGTATGAATTATCCTTGGAGCCTTTTGAATTGATGTTTGACCAAGCGGTGTGAACTACCCTTGGAGCCTTTGATTTGATTGTTTGACCAAGCGGTATGAATTACCCTTGGAGCCTTTGATTGTATTTTTGAAATTTTATGCTTTTATGATTTGTTTGTGTTTTTGACATATTTGAATGTTTTTAATTTTTGACATATTTGAATGTTTTTGTGTTTTTATGCCATATTTGAATGTTTTTGATTTTTGACATATTTGAATGTTTTTGATTTTTATGAAATATTTGAATGTTTTTGTGTTTTATGAAATATTTGAATGTTTTTGTGTTTTTATGTGTAAAATGCCTTTAAGTGAATGATATTGAGAGGTTCAGGCTCTTCAAAACCATCTAATGATATAAGGCGATATGCTCTAGGCCCAACTCTCTGTGAAATCATGTATGGACCTATCCATTTTACCGTGAACTTATCTCACAAATGTGGCGGCAAATTTGAATTCTGCTAGTTTTCTTTGAGCACTAGATCTCCAACCTTGAGTTCCCTTAGGTGGAATTTACTATAGTAAGCTCGCGCAAGGTGACCTTGATAAATGTAGAGATGCTCTAAATATTTGACTCAACGTTCATCAAGAAGCATCAATTGATCAAGGCGGCCTTGTTGTGCAACTTCATCACCTATTAAGTCTTTTAATGCTACGCATAGAGTCGGGATTTCCAACTCTAGAGGCATGATGGCTTCAGTACCATATACTAGTGAAAACGATGTTGCCCCAGTGGGCGTCTGTATACTAGTCTTGTATACCCATAGTGCAAGAGGTAATTGCATGTGCCAATCCTTATAATTTTCTTGCACTGTCTTCCTCAAAATGGAGACTATTGTTTTGTTTGACATTTTTGCTTGCCCATTTGCTTGCAGATAATAAGGCGTTGAAAAACTATGTTGAATATGATATTTGTTTATTAAAGCATGCATATTTTAATTCTTAAAAGATGGCCCATTATTCGATATTACCTTTGAAGGGACCCCAAAATGACTTATGATATTGTGGAGTATAAACTCCGCAATCCTTGGTCCAGTTGTTGATGTTAAGGGGATCGCTTCTACCCATTTAGTGAAGTATTTTGTGGCCGTTATGATGAATGTATGTAGGCCTAAGGAAGGGGGTGATATATTCCCTATCAATTCTAGTCCCCATTATGAGAATGGCCATGCTTTCTGGATGGGCTGCAAAGCTTGTGATGGTAAGTGTGTTAGATTTGCATGATGCTGGCACTTACTACATTTCCTGACATACTCGCAGCAATACTTTTCCATTGTGGGTCAATAGTAACCCATTCTCAAGATGCACTTAAAAATGGTCATGCCACTGAAATGGCCTCCACATGTTCTGTCATGAGCTTGTGAAACTATCCAAGATGTTTCCTGGGGCTCAAGACAACGGAGCAATCCTCCATCATATCCTCGTCTGTAGATGATTTCTCCTAGCAAAATGTATCTTGTTACTCTTTGTTTAAATGTTCGCCTTTTAGTATGCGATAAATCTTGAGGTATTATTCTAAGATTTAGGAAGTCCTGTAGTTGGGAAAGCCAATCCTAATAGGCCACAACCTCTATAGAATAGACATCTTGCTCTTCTGGAATTTTCAAGGTAGTGAACACGAATTGAGGAATAACTCTATGGTATATGGTCGCACCACACTCTATGGATCCTTGGGAGATCAACGACCCCCAAGGTGCTGTTTGCAAGAAACCTCTGACTGCGAAGGACCAATATTGATTTGGTTTGATGTTGATCATGTTGACTGATTCTTGATTGTCAAAATATTCACGGTGTATTGCTGAGTGCAAAAGCACTTTTACATGAACGGTTGTAAAATCAATAGACAAATTCTGAGGGATTAAGGATCCCAAAGAGGCCTTAGTATCTACAAATATATTTGACGTACAAGGGATTGCCTTGATGTCCTACCATTCTAGCTGGGCTAAGTAATTATCAAAAATTTCTTTGTAAGTCTTTAGGAGTGGGCATCTACATTGGAAGAGTCCTTTGACCTGGTTTACTATGAGCAAGGAGTCACCAAAGATATTCAATATTTTAATACCCATTGCTATGGCTGTTTGGAGTCCCAGGATCAATGCTTCATATTATGTATTTTTGTTTATGCATGGGAAGTCTAGTTTGAATGATAAGGGCAATGGAGCGCCCTGCGGTGTGATAAATACAATCCCTGCTTCACCTCCTTGTTCACACTTTGAACCGTCGAAGAACAATGACATGTATTTTTCTTTCTTAAGTTTTTCAAGTTCTGGCGGATCTGATAATGCAAAGACCACATCATCAGGCAATTCTATGGTGAGAGGCTTGTTATCCTGAAGAGGCACCTCTGCTAACTGATCTGCTATGACTTGTCCCTTGATGGAATTTTGGCTTATGAACTCTAGATCAAATTCTATCAATAGTATGATCCACTTTGCGGTACGTGTATTATGATATGTCTTGCTCATCATGTACTCCAAAGGATTTTGTTTTGATATGATGTAGGTCATATGGCTCAACATGTAGTGTCGTAAATTTTGATTTGCAAAGACCACTGCTAAACATAATTTTTTGACATACGCATATCCTAGCTCATAGATCACCAAGGTGCGACTAATGTAATATATGGCTTGCTCTTTGTATTATGCATTATTTTGGGCTAACATGGTGCCTAATGCAAAATCAGTAGCCAATATATAGTAAAAATGGTATGTCTGGACTTGGTGGAGCCAATACTAGCGGCGTTGCTAGATAAGTTTTGATCTCTGCAAAGGCTTGATGGCATTCTTCATCCCAATGAAAGGGGAATTCCTTGTGTAGAAACTTATGCATAGGTCTATATTTATATGATAATTGCATGATGAATATTTTGATGGATTCTTATGAGTGTCGTTGAATCTCATCATTTAATCTCAATGATTTATCAATCCGGGGTGGTGTCTAAGGCTGTCTACGATAAAAGGCTAGGGCAGAGTACAATTCAGGCATTCAGATTTCAAGCATTTATTGGTGAAGCAGATTTTGGTTTAGCCTTTTGGTGTCACACTAAACCTAGTCTGAAGAATAGAAACTGAAATAAATTACAAGAATTGAAAACTAAATCTAAATTGCAGAATTTAACAATTAACTACAATTGCATGAATTGAAATTGCTAAATTGAAATCTAATCTACTTTTGCAGAATTGAAATCTAGTTACTCTTGCATAATTGAAATTGCTAAATTGAAATCTAATATACTTTTGCAAAATTGAAATGATTCTTGTAAATGAAACTTATTCTAAAAACACCTGTCAATGCCCTGCCATTCATTGGTAGCTTGCTGGAATTTACATGGTAAATTACTGCATTTTCCAGTTCTGCTGCACAGTTGTAAAATATTGGCATTTCTTGCAAATTCAAACAAATTAGAAAATGGAAAAATTATTCAAATATCAACATGAAGGAGTACATCAAGTTGCTACTGAATTTATACACTTCATTCACCAAGTAACCATGCTGAAATAGTGCAACAGTGCTGCACAATTGTCCCTACTCTGTTATACCCTGTTGCTACCTATTTAGACCATGTGAGAATGATTCTAAATAGGTCAGATGTCTTCTATAGTCCTTATGAACTCATTCCATCCATATCCTCATGTTTTTCTTGACAACTTCAAGGTGTTCCTATAAAGTGACAGCTTGCTGATTTTTATATGGCTGTTTTTTTTAGATTTTCAGATTTATGACAGTCCTAAAATTTTGGCTTCAATGTGGATTTGAAACAAGTTGAAGGGCAGGAAAACATTCAAAAACCATTGAGAAGTTAATGGATATCAACATACCACATTTGGTTAATTGAAATGCATGTTTTTACTTGCTACTTAATCAAGCAAAATCAGTCACAAAATGCTAAAAATAGTCAAAAACAAAGATATAGTATTCCTAACATAAAATCATGCAAACACTTAACAAATAGTATATTTTAGTCAACTATTTGGCAATTAAATTATCATATGGTAGTCAAACATTATGCAATAATGAGGTATTTTTGGGCCTCATCATCCCCCCCAACTTGAACTGATGCATGCCCTCATGCATCTTAGTAGGCCATAGTAATATGCTGGTTTTATTCTTGTGAACAACATCCTTTGCTACCTGCTAACTGAGAAATTCCTCCTTGCTGCACTATATCAAGTATTTTGCAATTAAGCACATGTATGATTATTTTTCTGTTTTTCTATAAATTTTAGTGTTGCAAGGTACCTCTTAAAGGCTTGATATCATATGATTCATCTTGCAATAGTCTTATTGTGGAACCGTATTTGGCAGATGCACTACTACTGATGGAATTTTCTGTTCTTAACAACATTTCAGCCTGAATGCTTATTTTTGTTGTTTGCATATTTTGAACAAAATTGATTTTTTTTAATTTGAAATGCTTGAGGGATGTACTTACTTGTGGTAGAGCCTTATAAACCTCAATATTTGATGTAACCTACTCTTTTTGCTATTCTGTAGCATTTTCAGCAATTCTGGTACAGTTTTTGCTCATTCCGAAGAGACTACATTTCTCATTTCGAAGATGTATGTTCATTTTGAAGAGACTGCATTTCTCATTTTGAAGATGTCTGTTCATTTCGAAGAGACTGCATTTCTCATTTCGAAGATGTCTGTTCATTCTGAAGAGACTGCATTTCTCATTTCGAAGATTTCTGTTCATTTCGAAGAGACTATATTTCTCATTCCAAAGATGTTTGTTCATTCTGAAGCGACTGCATTTCTCATTTCAAAGATCTTCAAAAAAATACATAAATGACCTCCTATGCAAAAGTTAGCTATAGATTCTATTGTGGGTCCATCTCTAGAGTGTATAAGCCTTCCATAACATCAAAAATCCCTTCTTCATCCTTTTGTTTAGATGCTATTCTTTGTATGTTGTTGTTTTATTCCAGTAGTACTAAAATAGAACCTTTAGGTGCATTTTGTTGATTATCCTCCTTCAATTTATCAGACAATTGTGAGATATAAACTTGCAGTTCTCCTTCTAAAATTTGCCCTACAAATTGAAATAGAATTGCTGCCATGTCTATCCCAAAATCAGGTTTTTGCATAGTTTTGAAATTTCCATGCAATTAAGGGCATAAGGGGGTGTTTCTTGACATCTTGAACATGTTCCTTTTTTTTCAACTTGTCACTATTGTATGAATAGTTTATGCCAAATACCGACTATCATACACTAAATGCTAAATGTTTACTATGAATTAAATGTAAGAAACACATACCTTAATATCCTGAAAATTGGTCATGCACCTTACAAGCTGCTTTTGATGATTGTTAGCGAGGCTATCCGAAAACATAAACAAACATAACACATGTGCGAGTGTGAGATTTGTACAATGGTGGAACAATGATGGGTAGATCAACAAGGCAATGCATGCCGAAAAATCAGTTTTAATGCAAGCCAACTCAGTAGCACCTCCAAGAAGGTTTTCACTACTGAATTATTCATTTTTTTTAAATATTTTTTTTCATTTTTTTTTTTTCATCTCTTTTTTTTTTCATTTTTTTATCAGAAGAGGTTGCCATTTCTGGTTTTCAACCAACTTCTGTCCTTTTTTTTTTTTTTTCAAGTGCTTCAATGAGAGAACATATCTCACTCTTATTTGGATAAGACCAATCCTTATTCGGCAAAAACATGTCAATTGTTGTATGAAAACACCATCTCTTTCTGTTGAAACCTGCAACATTGATGCAACCTTCCTTACTAGATGACCAGTAAGAATCTTCTTACATCATCATTGCCTCCTTATTGCTTGGAAATGAAGTATTGGCTCCATTGTTCCTCTTTCTTGCTAAAATTGATGCTTGTCCTCATGTATCCCCATTTTGTGGGACATGCCTTTGCTACAATTTTTTTCTCTTTTTTTTTCAAATTTTCTTGTCTTGCTTGTACCCAAAAAGGAAGTTCACAAACAAGACTATTCTTCTTTTTGCTTTTCTTGTATTTTTTTTCCTTTTTTTTTCTTTTTGTCAGACTTTTTATCATCACTCTGAATCTGATATTGAAGAGAAATTCTCTTCCATTATGTGTACATCCAATGAAATCTCCTTCAAGAACTCCTCCTTAGTTAATGGTGCATGGTATACCCGAAGGCAATGTCCATTCACCACTAAAATCCTCCATGAATTACCAATGGGAGAAAGAAGCACTACTCCATATCTGAAAACTTCTTCAATCAAGTGTTGTCCATGGCTCCTAGTCTGCAAAATCTTGTCAATCTGTTCTTGAAACAATTAAATACCAATTCCCAAAATATGTTAAGTGTTTACATCAAGATAAAATCTTGATATACCCTTGTAATTCCATGTAAAGGGATTGAAATATTGTTTCAAAATAGCAACAATTTTGTTTTTTTTTTATAAGTCAGCCAGCTAATAATGTTCAAGAATTTTCTTGGCTGCACTTCAATTTGTTTCATTCCTAGGAGGACAGAATTTACCCCTTTGTAAAATGGAAGTAAATTTTCTATGTGCAGTTTTTCTAGTTTTTCTCCTTTATCCAAGGCTAATTTTTGTGTGTTTGGACTAAAGGTTTTATGTGTATCTCCATTGATTTTTGTCTCTTCAAGCTCAGGTAAGTTCTTGTTTTAGCATAGTTGGATGTTGCTGCAGTCAATAACATTTATTGCAAGTTTTTTTTTTTTTATACCAGATTCAACTACATAGACAGGGGTTGCCTATCCTGTATTATTTAGACTGATCACAGGTTGGGCTAAAAAAAAGAAATATTTTTGGTTTGCACAATAATATAAGAAGTGTACAGCTTTAGCAGATCAACTACTTGTCAGGTAGGATCACCTCTAATGAGATCAACTATTGTCTATGTAGGCTAAGAATTGCTAGGTTGCGGTTTAGCGGGGTAAAATCCTAACAATATTTAAGTAATAATGGAAAACTCTAGGATCATCATTAAATTTTAAACTCCTATTTTGATTGTGCAAAAGTTTTTTGTGATTTTTTTTTTCAGCTTACATAGACAGGGGTTGTCTGTCCTGTATATTGGCCACAGATTGGGCTGAAGGTGGTGGTTGATTTACTTGCCCTATTTTTTGTTGTTGGGATCTATCTTTGAGAAGAATTCAAACTAGGTAATTTAACCCCCAAGTGTGAAGATCACCTCCCTATGGTTGCTTGTTTTCTAAATGAACTGAAATGCAACTATCAATAATTATTATTTATACCGACTATTACATTCAGATTTAACTCTGAACTTCATAACTTAGCACAATAATTATTTGATTGCTTTTACCCTCTAACAACACCATGTTCCCTGGAAATGGTGCCAAAATGATGAGTGTCGTTGAATCTCATCATTTAATCTCAATGATTTATCAATCCGGGGTGGTGTCCAAGGCTGTCTACGATAGAAGGCTAGGGCAGAGTACAATTCAGGCATTCAGATTTCAAGCATTTATTGGTGAAGAAAATTTTGGTTTAGCCTTTTGGTGTCACATTAAACCTAGTCTGAAGAATGGAAACTGAAATAAATTACCAAGAATTGAAAACTAAATCTAAATTGCAGAATTTAACAATTAACTAAAATTGCATGAATTGAAATTTCTAAATTGAAATCTAATCTACTTTTGCAGAATTGAAATCTAGTTACTCTTGCATAATTGAAATTGCTAAATTGAAATCTAATATACTTTTGTATAATTGAAATGATGCTTGTAAATGAAACTTATTCTAAAAACACCTATCAATGCCCTGCCATTCATTGGTAGCTTGCTAGAATTTATATGGTAAATTACTGCATTTTTCAGTTCTGCTGCATAGTTGTAAAATATTGGCATTTCTTGCAAATTCAAAAAAATTAGAACATGGAAAAATTATTCAAATATCAACATGAAGGAGTACATCAAGTTGCTACTGAATTTATACACTTCATTCACCAAGTAACCATGTTGAAATAGTGCAACAGTGCTGCACAATTGTCCCTGCTCTATTATACCCTGTTGCTGCCTATTTAGACCATGTGGGAATGATTCTAAATAGGTCAGATGTCTTCTATAGTCCTTATGAACTCATTCCATCCATATCCTCATGTTTTGCTTGACAAATTCAAGGTGTTCCTATAAAGTGATAGCTTGCTGATTTTTATATGGCTGTTTTTTCAGATTTTTAGATTTATGATAGTCCTAAACTTTTGGCTTCAATGTGGATTTGAAACAAGTTGAAGGGTAGGAAAACATTCAAAAACCATTGAGAAGTTAATGGATATCAGCATACCACATTTGGTCAATTGAAATGCAAGTTTTTACTTGCTACTTAATCAAGCAAAATCAGTCACAAAATGCTAAAAATAGTCAAAAACAGAGATATAGTATTCCTAACATAAAATCATGCAAACACTTAACAAATAGTATATTTTATTCAACTATTTGGCAATTAACTTATCATATGGTAGTCAAACATTGTGCAATAATGAGGCATTTTTGGGCCTCATCAGATGCTATCTTGCCTTGTAGGCTCCTCAACTCCCTAATTTTGGTAGGGGCGGCCATTTCCAGTATAGCCTTTACCTTTGCAAGATCTACTTCGATGCCTCTCTTGGATACGATGAATCCTAAAAGCTTTCTAGAAGTTATGCCAAATACGCACTTCTTAGAATTCAATCGGACATTATGTTCTATGAGGCGATCAAAGACTTGTCTAAGGACTTTGGCATGCTCTTGCCGCAATAGGGACTTGGCTAGTAAGTCATCCATGTAATATTCCAAGATCTTATGTATATAGTCATGGAATATGTAAATCATGGCCCACTGATATGTGGCACTAGCATTTTTGAGATCGAATGGAATCACTTTGTAATAGAATTTTCCCCATGGAGTAATGAAAGCAGTTTTATGTTGATCTTCGGGCTTAATCTAGATTTAGTTGTATCCAAAAAAACCATCCATTAGGGAGAGCATTTCATGACCTGCGGTTGCATCTACAAGAGCATCTATGTTTGGCAACAGGAATGAATCCTTTGGTGTTGCCCTATTTAAATCTCTAAAATCCATGCAGATACGGACTCTTCCGTTAGGTTTCCCTATGGGTACCATGTTTGACACCCACTCAGGGTAGTCGATAGGAACTATGAATACTGCATCCAGTAGTTTTTGCAATTTGTTCTTTACCATCAAAGCGATGGTTGGATGTATTTTCCTTAGTTTTTGCTTGACTGGCTTCTTCATGGGATCCAATGAAAGGTTGTGAACGACTAACTTTGGATCTATCCCTGGCATGTCTTTGTAAGTCCAAGCAAAAATATTTGGCCTCTTCTTGAGGAGAGGAATCAAGATGGCTTGTTCCTATGGAGATAAAATTTCTTCAAACTTGAATTTCCTTGGTTGGGTAGTCTCATCACTGATGTCCACCTCGAAAGTTGCTTCTATAGCAATATGTGATCCATCCTCTAGCTGATGAGGCATGGGTATCAAATGAATGTCATCAATGGGATTCATAGGACCTACTGACTCAGGTTCCAAACCAACATGGAAGACGTCATACGCACAACCTGATACAAAATGGAATGGCTGTAACATCTCTTCGTTGGGGAAGAGGTCTTCTGGCTCTATGGGTGAACTAGCGTGATCCCAATCAATAGCGTTTATATCAAGATGCAATGATTTGGTAGGGTCTGCTATATTATGAAGTGGAGTGGTCAAATCGATGGAGATCATGTTGATGGATGGGATGAAATCTCCAGGACCACATGGGTGCAATCTTGTCTCAGGGGTTTCTCTTCCATATTCGTGATGAGGTTCTGGAGGAATGGGAATTTTTGGATCTAGCCCATGAGCAGGGCAAAGAATAGGATCATTGGGCTCTAATTGCTCTTTGAATGTAGGCAAAGGGGGATTAACCATCTGATGAATGGTAGCTAGGTCAAAAAGTCTCCCCAAAAATTGGAGTTGAGGGTCTATGGCACGAAGTGCTGCCTCTCTCTCCACTAGCTCGTTGACTTATCGCAAGTGGTGAGGTCCAAGATAAGCCATATCGGTCTCATCCTCAAAGTCATCATCACTTATCCAAAAACCATTAGCGTTGGTATGCGGTCCTAAGACAAAGGGTTCTTTCTATTGAGTCTTCTGATTCATAGTCACTTTCATCTGACGTATATTCAATCTCATCGTGGATGGACCATGTGAACCTTTGTAAATAGCGAGGCCCTTGATAGGCTAAGCCAAGTTTTGCCTCATCATCACTCGCTTCATATCCATTCTCATCATCCCATGAGTTGTACCCTATTGGGGTGGAATCAATTGAGGTGTTTGGATGATAAGTTTCTGGAGGCGGTATGTTTACCATGGCCACTTGTCTATTGCTCAAGTTTTCTATTCTCAAAGGGTGATAAGGAATGAAATCAATGTCTTCTCCCAACCCTATGCTTAATCTTTCCAATGCTACTGCAAGAGAGTCATCTCGACCTTCGCTATAATAGCCTAAGCCAAATCTGTCGAAAGGAAGCTGATATAGTGGCTCGTAAGACCTCCTACACCCCTGATCATATACGCCAAGGCCATAGCCATGCCAATGGAAATGATCAAAGTATCTTAGAGAAAACTTGGGATTAGAGAGGTAACAAACATTTATTGTAAATAATTTGTCACCATTTCCTTCTATATCTGAAGACTTATGAGCGCAGTCTAGTCCAGCATAGACAAAATTGGTTTGGTTGGAAGGGATTCCAAGTGGAACCACTGTTCCTACTGGCGGCCTCAAGTATTTAGGCCTCCCTATGTCCTATGTAGAATCAATGATAGGCATAAAGGTGATGTTCTACATAAGTTATTACCCTATGCCTGTACTTGCCAAGTGTATTGATGCATGCAACATGGATGATCCCACGGATGATACTAGCGAAGCAGGGTGATAATCAATATCTTCATCTTGATCTTGAGGATCTTCCTCTTCCATAGGACTTGGTATTTCATAAATGGATATAGTTGGCACTTCTTTGGGCATCTTTTCCTTAACTAAGGGGGCATTTAGCTTTTGATTGTCTTTTGGTTTTGACGTTGATGGTACTTTAGAAGCATTGACTATATTGAGTGCACCAGGAGGTGTTGATGTGCCTGGGTCTTTTCTTACCCCTTTGTCTTTGTTATCAACTTGTGTGGTTGGGGATGAAGGTTCCACGTATAGGTGAGTAGAAGGGATCACGAATTCTCTCAAAATATCCACCTGATTAATGTATTTAAAAGTCTCTTCATCGGCCAGAACTACATAGACTTTGCTTTCGTGCACATACTTGACACACTGGTACAAGATCGAAGGCACACACTTCATGGCCCTTATCCAAGTGTGCTCTAAGAGGATGTTGTACTACATAGCACCTTCCAAGACATGATACATCATGTGGATGGTCTTGTACCCCACCTTGATGGGTAGGACTATCGTTCCCAACAGTATTACGTAGAGCATCATTAAAAGCTCTCAATGTGTAAGTTCCTGGAACGATGTTGGTCTTGGGTATCTTGAGGTGCTCTATTGCAGTTGTTGTGATGATGTTTATCGATGAACCTGTATCGAACAAAACCCTCTTGAATGGTAAGTTATTAATGACCGCTACAATATTTAGTAGAGGGTTTGGTAAGGCAACAAAAATTGTCTTAATATCATGATCATAGAATTGGATTACAGGTTCCTAGCATTCTTGCACTTGTCCCACAAAGTGAGTGAATGCATTCGCATATTATGGTTGAAGCTCAATTGTTCTTAAAATCTCCATTAGAGTCTCCCTATGCTTTGGGGACTATTGTATGAGCTCATAGATGGATAACTTAGCTAGAGTCATCTATAGGTTTTGCTCCAATATACTCTAAATAGTTACCACAAGTCTCATTGGTGGACCTATAAGGTTGTCTTGCCTTTGACTAGGAGCGGCTAGGATGTTCATGGGAGATGCAGGCGGTTGCGGTTGACCATACCGCCTAGTCCTTGTTGTTATGTTAATGATCTTAACCATCCCAATGCATCCTTAGGTAGGTATGTCATCTCAAACCTGATTGACTTGGGCCCCTTGCTCTTGAGGGGCTTCATGATTGGGAAATGGGTTTCTGTATATGCCAATGTCTCTGTTATCGGGAGCTAGTGGGTTTTCAACTTTGAGCTCTCCCACCTCAATCATGTTTTACACTTGATGCTTAAACCTGATGCAAGCCTCAATGTCATGCCTCGGTATCCTGTGATAAGGACAAAATTAATCTTCCCTATATCCTTTTGCCTTAGGATGGTTGGGATCTACAAGAGGTATATCAAGAAATTTGATCCTATTGGCCTCGCTCAACTGATTAAATATTGATTGCATTGATTCTGTTAGAGACATGAAATAACGAGGTGGCTTGCATTCTCGATTTCTACCTTGATTGTTCTTTTGGTCATAGTTGGCTGGTGGGGGATGTGCTTGATAGTTCTATGGTTGTTGTGCACACCCATCCTTGGATGTAGCCAATATGACTTGATTGACTGGAGAAGGGTTACTCTATTTCTACTTGTACTTGTCATTCTTACCATTCTTGTTCCACTTCTTTTTGTTTCGGAGCTTAATGGTTCCCTCATCTAATTTTATCTCTTCGATGAGATTGGCATGTGCCAAAGCTTCATCAAACGAAGGATACAATTGGAGTTGTAGCAAGAGGGAGATATGTTTAGAACAACTTTTGGTAAACATATGAATGATATCTTCTGTGGGAACGAAGAATGATAATTTTGCTATAATTTTTCTCCATCTATTCTCATAATCCATTACTGGTTCATCATCATACGGTTTTAGGTTCGCCAGGTCTGAATGGTTCGCCTTCTTCTTAGCACCAAAGGAGAAACACTTCAAGAATGCATTTACTAGTTGTTAAAAGTTAGTTATGCTATGCTTGGGTAGTTGGTTGAACCATTGAGTGGAAACACCTGAAAATGTCATTATGAATGTTCTTAGCATGAGAGCGTCATTGTCTTCAAGATGAAAAAAAACATTCATAAAATTGGTGACATGCTCTTGTGCATCCTCTTCACATTTAAATTTCTGTAACCTAGGCATATCAAAGTGCTTAGGATATGGAGGACTAGGGATTGATGGGCACAATGGTTGATTGTGTATCTTGCTCAATGTTGGTGAGTTCCCAACTGCCTCTTGTTTCTTAAAAGTTTTCATCTTTTCAGCAAGCTCTTAAAATACCTTTGATGCACGGATTTCCTCCTCGTGCAAGCCTATTCGCATTGGCCATGGAGGTAACTCTCTATCTATTTGATTTGTTCTATTTTCCTCCCTCCTACGAGGGGACTCAGGATTGTGATATTGGTTTGTTATGTTTGCCCTCCCCCATTAGTTGGATTTTGTTCATGATTTGGTGGGGGATTTCATTATGGGCTATCTTATCTAGTGCATCTTTCCTTAGGCGATTCAGTGTGTCTTGTTCTTTGGTGGTCACCACTATTTATCTATAAATTGTTAAGAGCTAGCTGCTCAGCTTGCTCTATTAAACGTTGCTCATGTTGGCACAAGAGTCTTTCTCTTTGTTTCTCTTTTTTGAGAGCTTCTACTAGCTCTCGCTCTTTATGTAATGCATTTTCTAACTGCCTCATTTGGTAAGTTTGTGCTATCATAGAAGACTCATGTTTATCTAGACCTTTTTCTTGTGGTCTTGACTCACAGATTCCTCAAGGGGGTTTTTGTTGTATCTGTACTTTTGCTATTTAATGTGACTTGTTCAGTGTATTGTTGAATATCCCTATGATCAGACTCCGCACGTCTTCTATGGGGTCACTCTGATTTACCCCCAGATTGGGAGGTATGTTTGGAAGTCACAGTTTGTGAGCTTCCAGATGTAGAGTTCTCTATAGCTATAGTTCTTTGGGTTGGTTGAGTAGGAAATCGATCTAATATGTCTAGCTATCTCGTTCTCCATGGCTGGTCCTGTGGGTGCCATTTACTCCTATGAGGTCATAGTCTATGAGAATCTTTCCTTTTGTGTGAAGGGTTTCTTCTATATGATTTCCATGACTAGATGTAGCTCTAGTTTCCTATCCTTCAGTGGGTAGACATGTTTCATATGTTTCTTGTGAGTCTTGAGGTGTTGTAATTCTTGTTTGCCTTCTTGATGAAGAGGGTTTGGTGGTGACATGTTTTCTCCATGTGGATGGAGATGTGGTAGTCTCGTCATCCCTATGTGAAGAATGAGTCTTAGAACCTTCTTTATGTCCATGTGAGGAGGAAGCCCTTGAAGTTTCCTCATGTATTTGAGATGTTTCTGTGTGTTTAGAGGAGGCCCTTGAGGTCTCCTCATGTCTCCTTAATGAGGATGGATGTGAAGCCTCTTTTTTTTTATGTGACTTTGCTCCATGATGTGGTTCCTTACTTGGGGTTTCTTGAGGAGATCTCCCAAGAGTTGAGTTATCATCCCTTAGGCTCGTGGAGCTACGTCTCACGGTATTACGGGTAGGTCTTTCAACATTACTATGACTCCGCCTATGGGTATGAATTGCTTTTGTCTCTCCCTCGACATCAGACCGAGGGTGTTTACTTATTGTTTTGACCATGTTTTTTTATGACTTGATCTTTTGAGTTTGCTATTTAGGAATGACCAAACAATACCAAACAAATTTTTATCTTGATTACCGATTTGAGTGTGCTCTAAAATGTTTGATGTGTTTTGGTGTGTTGTTCTCTTGATTTCTTTGCTCTTTTTCTTGTATTAAGAATGAGAAGACTCATCCATAGTGACAATCAAGTACACTCATGCCAAACATAATTTTCTCGAAAGAAGCTAGGGTACACCACTGAAGACCCAATGGGGGGTTCGCCTAGCTCCTTCACTCTGAACCAATGATTTTTCCAATAGTGGGATATAGTTTGAACACAAGTAACTTAGTATCACTATAAGTAAGTTTTCCAATCCATTTATAGGAAGATCTAGGGGGTAAACCAGTGGAAGGAGATGAATTCCAATGTCACTGGACTGAATTGAAGGTTGGTGATGAAATCCAACTCTCCAATGTTTAAATGAGACGTACGTGTGTGGTGTTCATTTTAAGCTTACATAACATAAAGTGCATCATATAGCAGCAATGAGTCTTTCCTATATGCCTAAGTGCAAAAAAATACGTTTCAATATTCAAAAATATTATAAATTACAAGTGGGCAAGGAGTGCCCCTTCCGTGAAGAGGTGGTGCACTTATAAAAGCTTCTCGGTTCCACACACAAAAATGTATGAGGGCTTACAGATGCCTCCTTCTCCAGGTATGTCTCCTAGAGGGATCCCTTTTGCTCTCGTATGTTGTAACCTTCATCCGATGTACCTGTGGCCCTGCAAGAAATGAAACAACAACACACTTTTAGGTGTCCGAGATTTCCTCCTGGATGAGGTTGTTAGTAATCAAATAATGTAATAGAAATATGATAAAACAATACCATGGAATCAAGTAAATCTATGCTAATGATATAAGAAAACAAGATAAAAGATGCTATGTCTATCTAAGCCAAGCCTGCGGGCCACTATCCAAGACAATGGTCGCTAAAGAAAATATTGCTCTCCTTGACCCAAATCTATGGGTCAAAGACTATGATATGATGTTGAAGAAAGTAGGTGTTATGCCCTTTTATTTGTCAAAGCTCCGTCACACACGTGATCTCAAAGAGAACTCTCTCTCTGAAATGATCTCTTGTATGTGATTCGGGTCTCTATTCTCTGTATGATAAAATATTAAAGGATATCTGGATATGATAAGGCTATCTATATGCCCTGGTGCTCTTAGGCTTGCACATTTTATAGTGTGAAACCCTAGGTCTATGTCCAAGCCCTAGAAATGAATTCCTCATGCGTAGTGCAAGTTAGCATGAGAAGCTTTTGTCCATTGTCTATATTTGAAGGCTAGTTAACTAAAATCTAACTGCCCACTTGAGTCTTCTATGCGAACTGTTCGTTAGCATGAGAAGCTTTTGTCCTTTTTTTATACTTGGAGGTCAGTTAACTTAAGTCTAAATGTAAACTCAAGTCTCCTATGTGAACTTGTCATGAAAAGGAATGCAAAGTCACTCCAGCTCACCTTTATTGCATGCAGACTACCACTTTCACCCGATATTTGGTCTATTTGTTGACAAACCACTTCTTATGGCTTATCCACTATCATTCTGCAGTGGCTACGATCTGGCCACTATCGTCTGCAGTGACTAGGTTTGGCCGCTCTAGGCTTGAGCGGCTAGAATCTGGTCACTCTTGACTTGAGAGACCAAGCTTGGATGGCTTGAAAATGCCCCAAATGAGTGGCGAGAACCACTGTTGATGCTTAGAAAGTCCAATATTATGTCTTATGATCTTATGAGTGTGTCTATGTAAGTAGCTCCCCTAAGCATGACACAATTTAGGTGTCTACACTAAGTCTTGTACCTCTTGAACTATATGTCCTTTTTTATTTTCTCTTTTTGGATATCATTGTTGTGTTAGTGTATATCATTGTTTATTTGATTGATATTATCTCTGTTGATATCTTTGGAAAGGTCTATACATTTGATTCCATTGATTGAGTGAATTATATCTGCAAAATCTGGTGATATGTCTTTCTTTGTTACATATATGACAATATCTTATTTTCCATTCTAGTTGATTCTATGATGATGAGGTAGAAGAATTTATTGTGTTATTTGGTGATATTTTTATTGAAATGAAAACATTGTTTGATAATTCATCTCTTACTTGATTTTCTATTTCATATTCCTAAAGAATATTAACTAACTCTTCAAATGATACTTTTTTGTTTTGCACTTGGAGATATGTGATCAATATTTTAAATGATTTTAGAAGTGCTCTAAGTGTAACTTGGACAAGAAACTTATCTTCTACTTTCTCTCCCGTAGTATATAATTTTAATTTTAATATGTTATCCTTCTAATAAAATGTTCAGTGCTTTCACCATATTCAACTTTTAGTGAATATAATTGTGATTGCAAGTGTAGAATAGTGGCTTCATTCTTTCCCCTTAAATATGGTGTATAGTTTCTCCAAAGCCTCTTGTGAAGCATTGGCCTCACTTCTATGTGCTTGTATTTCATATTATTCCAAATGTTATTAGCATCAGTGCTTTTGCATCTTCTTCTTTATATATTTGTCTATCTATGGCATCCTCTAGAATGTTTTTATCTCCAGTTACTATTTCCTAAAGTTTTTCAACAATAAGTATTGACTTCATATTATTTTTCCAAGGGGTGAAATTTGGTCCTTTTAGTAACTAAGATTCTGAGACGAACATTTTTGTATTTGCCATGGTGTTTTAAAAAATTATTTCTCACAAGTAGAATCACTAATAATTTATTCCTCATCTTTCTAATTTACAATTTTCTTGGTTAATGGTAAATTTTTTTTTTTTTAATCATCAAGTAGAAAACATTTTATCTCCCTAATTAAGTTTTCTTTTAATGTTTAAATAATATTTGTAAGCAAAAGAAAAATATTTCGTACCTTGTGGAGCTTGCTCAATAATCTTGTCCTTGTCTTTGAACTTACCTTCAATATCTCTACTTTGAAAATATTATTTTGACAATGGACCTTTCAAAATTTTCCTTTAGAAATATCCTTTGCAAATCACATGGACTCCAATATTTGAAAAAATTGAATAAATTTTCCTTCTCAAATTGCAAGCCAATATTTCATTTCAAGATTTATTTTCATCAAATATAAATTTTTTCAATATTTTATTTTCCTAAATCTTCTAATTTTTATTTTTCCCTTGTCTTTTTATTTATCCACTTTCAATATTTTTTCTCACTATTCACTATCAATCTTTTCAATTTTCCTTTCATGGACTTCAATAAATTTGACTACAGTCTTCATTTTCCTTTAAATCAAATATTTCATTTTTCTTCTTCGCTTGACTTTTAGTTATAATTCCTTCTTAGTACCAAATATTTTCAATTTTATTTACTAAGGAAACAAATTAAAATATTTTTTCTCCTTTTAGTTTCTTTGAACAATTCATATGTTCTCATCCAATATTTCCTTTTTCTCTTTTAATGAATTCACTATTTCTGCAAACTAAGTTTCTTTTCTAATTCTTTAATTATTCTCTTTAAAGAATATTCCTCTCTATATTCCTCTTTTACTCATTCCTTCATTAAATCAAATACATTATGCGCCTTTTAATCATGCATTCATTGTTCATTTTCAAAATTAACCTGAGGCTATAAAATGTACCTTGTGCGTTTTGATTTTTGAAAGTCGCGCTTTCCCTCCAAACTTTAGAATAGGGTGTCACTCCTTATTACATTTTGCATTATATAAACTGACACGTCCTTGGGCATTATGGCTCATTTTAATTTATCCTTCTAGCTAGTTCTCCAAAGTTGGTCCATCATGCTAGGTTAACGTCTTTCGATTATTTTTTGTAATAGCTTGTCAAAATGCCTTCCACATTTTGCTTCTCATTTCAATACATAACCTTAGGCAAATGACCTGACTATCTTTTGTAAGCATTTTCTTTGGGAATTTACACTCTTCAAAAGGATAAAAAAGGTCATGTTTCCTTGATTATCTATCAATTAACATATTTCTTCTATAGGGCCTTGGATAACTCTCATTCTTCTCATAGATGGGGATATTTCTCTCAACTGGTTTGGCAGGTTTGAATGAATATTACAGTAGGTTCCTTTCTCCCTCACACAAAATAGTTTCTCTCCCTACACTTTCACTCAACCTCACACAAGACTCATTGATCCAACTTGGTGCACTTATACCATATAAATAATTTTCCCTACACTTTGATATTGCATGTATTCACATAAAATGGTTATTCAACCAAAAAATACAAACTTCAAACCACATACAAAGCTCTTACAAGGTTAACATTATTGTCTCTCCCATGACTCACTTTCATGGATTCTTTCACCTTGGCTTTCTCATTGTGGCTTGTTTGATCGAAATTCACTTATGTGGCTCACTTCCCCTAGTTGGTTTCTCATGGCTCGTATAATCGTGTCTTCTTTCATTGTGGCTTGCTTAACCTTTTCTTCTCTCACCGTGGCTTTGATATTATTGTTAGCAATTATGCAATGTTCAAATAACCAAGTATGGATACAAGATAAAGAATACTCATAGAATATTAGAACTCAACTCATTTATAATCAACCCATAACTGAAAATGAATGAACACTCCATATTTAAATAGATGACATGTTTTACATAATATTACAACATAAAATAATGTACTACAATTTCCTCTCTCAAACAACCTCAGGTGCTGCTCTACGAATAACCTTTACAAATAGGCTCTTGACATTTCATCTTCAATTATCTGTTCATGTCCTCAAACTCCCAAGAGATGTGACTCTTCATATTTCTCATACAAGAAATATATTTATTGAATTCTTAATTACAAAAATCTAATGATTACTAAAAGAAAAATATTTAGAAGACTCCTAGGGTCCAAGATACTTGTAAGGTACTAAATAATGTAATATAATCCAATAATATTAAAATGAATGAAATTATTTTAATTACGCCCACGAGTCCATAACAATCAAAGAAAGAGCTCTAATACAATATGGGGTATGGTGTATAACCCTACTCCCTTTTGGATTTAAATCTTGGACCTCTTATCTAGAGTTTCAAATTCTTAACAACATCCAAGAACAAATTTGTTTGACAAAGCCAAAAAATAATATAATTATGTACATTTTTTAAAAAGTATTCAACAATAATAAAAACCTCAACATTCTCTTATCATATTTTGGAAGGCATTTCTTTTATTGTTGATTTTTATGAGAATTTTCCCTAATTTTTCTATTCTTTCTTCTTCAAAAAGTTCCATCAATGAGTTCACTTTTAAAGTGTCCTCATTTGTATTATTTATGTCCTTGTTGTTGGGTAATTATTATATTATTTAATTATAGGTAAATATTACACCTCATAGAAAGTTATATATGTTATCTTGATCTGTAACATCTTCTTGATCCATTACAATCTTGATTATTTTTTTGTTGTAATTAAATATGTGATATTGAAGTAATGTAGCTAGAGATTTTTTTCTTTCTTGATCCTTTCAATTTGTATTAGAGTAGGACATTGTGAATGGCAAGAGTGAGTGTGGGTACTTGTGATAGGCTTGTTCCATATAATTTATGAATGGTTCTACAAGTTCAATGGAAACCCACAACAACTGTTAACAGTCTTTAATAGAAAGTGGCTCAATTTTGACTATGTTAACAAATATATTCGCTTTCAAGCATTTTTCTAGCCATGAAATCAAAAATATGAAGCTAGAAATAGGCTCAATTCCTATTGATTGTAAGGAAGCCAAAAATAAGAGTGATTTTACATTATTTTACCTGAGGTGGTGGACCTAAATTGATTCCTTTAAGCCAGAACATGGAGAGGCTCATTACAACCATGATGACGCTATCCCTTCTCACTAGGTGATAAGACTATAGCTAGATGGAATAAAATATTACCATAGCCATAGTTGATTCATCCTTTTGCTTTTCCATTGATACAAAGTTGCCACCTTCTCCCCATAAAACACATATTATGCTGAATTTTAATCCATCATGGGTTGAATTGTGTGAAAGACAGTGAGAAGGATAAGAAATTTAAGATGTACCCCAAAGAGTTCATAGTTTATTAGGATCGTCATCTTGGCCATGAATACTAATTTGAAATAATCCATCCAAAGCTCGTTGAAGTGAGTGTTATAGGACATTCCCATTGCGCTTGAGCCACAATGGGGGTGTGGATCGATATTGAAAGCCATTTTGATATGGTACAAACCATCCTATAATCCCTTTGACTTTTTGGTATCAGCTTCCCAATTTATTTATTTTTAAATTGTATTCATTTTAAGGGGATAAAAGTAAATTTTTCCCTTGTCCATGCATACAGGATTAAGTCGGGGAGTTGGCCAATGAAACAAAGTATAATTTTTTAAAGTAAAAATCAAGGGGACAAAACCCACCAAGAAAAAATATTTGTTTTTTATTACCCTTTTAAAGAATTTATTTTATATTTCGTAAATTCCTATAGTATTTGTGGGCAAATAATTTTAAAATTGACTATAGTAAATATTTTGCAAAATAAAGGGGGGTAGTAAAATATTTTTGTAAAAGGTGCATTTTAGATGGTGATAGACACCTTCAAACATTTGATTTAAAATTTTCATACTTTGTATACCAATTGCATATGTGCTTAAGCACACAAGCAATTTTTGTATCAATGACACCTTTGACTTGCATTTATAGGTAAATTTTTTGCATTGAGCTATTGTGTTTAAAGCCTAACAAAGCTGTCATAATAATGTATAGGTATCAATCCATTAAATCATTAGGGAGATATAAGAACATTAGTTTTTGTTATATTTTCACTCCATATTCATATCCTATTCATCACTATCTCTAGATGTAAATCCTAAAGTTGGGAAATTTTGAGTTTATAGGGAAGTTATGCTCTCAAATAAGGATTTCTCTTTAAACAAGGTATCATTGATAGGGTAAATTCCTTTTTGTACTTCCTTGGTACCTCATATCTTTCTCTTTTATGTATCTTAAAGTCTCTCTCATGTATGACCACATATATCAAGGGGTTTAGCTTCTTCCACGTATCGACAAGTATATAGGAAGGGTAGATATATAGAAAGGTTCGATAAATTAGATTGGTAGTATATTGAAAGGTGTACCACTTGGGAGTTATAAGGAACCCTCACCATGTAAGCATCAACACAAGGTTATGCGTAAGGGGTCAGCCCCAAAATGTATTTATAAAAACTTGGCGAATCAGTTTCAAAATCCATGTGAATATTGTCCAAACACATGTAGAAGGTTCACTATTATTAGGGGTAATGTTGGAAATTTAAACTTAAAATGGTCAAATTATTATAAAATTGGTACGAAAAGACCAAAAAACAATTCTACACCTAGAAATTTTTGGCTAATGGGCCTTATTCAAGGGTTCCAAATATTAGCCAATTTCAAATTTTGAAAATCCAAATTTTAGCCAATTTGGCGATAAATAGCTGCTATGCATAACCCTGTATCAACATATCTTCTTACAAAATCTTAGCTATTCAAAGGTTCAAACTTTAGACCTTAGAAGACTAAGATGAGAACCATCTTGGTAGTTGAGAAACTTGTTGAGTGTATATTTTTCCCAATTGTAAAATACCACCACATGCAGAGTATTGAATAGAAAACTCTCTCTTGAAAAGAAACCAAATGACAAACATTCAACTAATCCAAGGTTCTGGTAAAATATCTAAAAGATTACAATAGTGCCAGAAATAATTCAATAATGCATGTGACCATAAACAAGGGGCCTTTACTGGTTCTAAACAATGCTTAGTGATTTGAAAGATCTAACTAAAAATAAAAGTAGTTCTTTTTAGGGTTTTTTTTAAATTGGTGCTACCCTGAATCCCTGTTAGTAGAGTATTTTATCTTCATTTATAAGGTTTCAAATGACAAAATATGGAATTTTCCACCTCATTTTAATGCCTGCGCCTTTAAGATGAAGTAAATTTTAGATAGTTGGGTTCATTTTATCTTCCTTATGTTGATGCCACTACCCTAATAGTGGTTAGTAGAAGTTAGCATGTTAGCAGTGTTATCAAAGTTAGCTTTCATTTCTTATCTTAGTTAAATGTGAAATAGTAGGTTAGTATCCCTCCCAAACCATGTGTTTTATCTGAAAGCATTAGATTAATGAAACTTGGAGATGCAAAAATTCTGGAAAATGACCAGAATGGAAATAACTTGAAAGCTTAACAATTCTGGAAATGGACCAAAAAAAATGAAACTAACAGGAAATTAGCAAAAATTCTGGAAAAGGACCAGAATGGAAATGAAAGAAACTAAAATTCTGGATGGACCAGAATGAAATACTTGAATGCTTGAAATAAAATAAACTTTGAGAACAGTAAATGAAATAAACATGTCAATTTGGTTAGTTGAAAAATTCAAATTCTGAATTAGTTTAGCAAGCTCCTCCCTACAAAATCCCAAGTTATGAGGTAATAATAAAACAACCTGAATCAATGGACCTGCAAAATAAGCACAATACCATTAAATCAAGTGCGAGACTCAAAGGAAACATAAAGAAACTACATAATCTTGACCTTCACCTATTGCAACCCATTTCATGGCATAAGACAATGGCTAGAAGTCACTAAAATGCAGAAATGATAATACACTAAAAAAATTAGATTTATGATAAAAACACTCCTTTTGATTTTGATCACAGAAGTTTGTTACCCTCTCAAAATCTAAAAAATGATCTTTCTTTATTGCTTTCTCGGAATGTTACATCATTTCCAGCTCCCCTTGAAAAATGTAGGATAGCAAGGTATAAATAATGCTTATAATTCCTTTCGCTTCATCTTCTCTCACAACCAAAATAATGAATGGATATAAGAAAATAACCCATCATAATTTTTTGTGATTTAATAAACATAATACTTCTAAACATTATTTATTTTTAAAAAACTAACAATAAAAACATAACCCTGCATGACTCCTATATCTCCCCTTTCTCTTATAAGCATTCTACCCAAGAATACCCCTTTACATCCATCAAACAAATGATAAAAGCATTAACTATACCTTATAACCCCTATGATTTTAGACCTCCTTTAAAACATTGAACGTGATCAAACCACATTCACATTAACTGAAATAATACAGGCCAATCTTATTCAGCAAAACTTTCATTGTCACTTTTTGAGGCCGAGACCCGATGGTATTTATCCTAAGCCATACCAATGTGCCCAAGGACTGGGATGGCATTACCCCATACTGGGAACTTTGGTTCCACACAACCAAATGAAACCATCACACTAACTACGCAGCCATGGCACTATCCAACTTACGTAGCCATAGCACTGCCAACGACGCAACCATGGTGCTGCCAAGACTATGCAGCCATAGCGCTGCCATCAACGTCATGACACTGTCAAACCTAAGCAACCATGGCACTACCAAGACTATGTAGTCATAGCACTGCCATCATTGTTGTGGTGCTGCCAAACCTACGCATCCATCAATGCTACCATCGATGTTGTGGTGCTGCCAAACCTACGCAGCCATCGATGCTGCCATCGACATCATGGTGTTGTCAAACCTACGCATCCATAACACTATTCAACTCCCTACTCTCACACTCATGCTGCCATAGCGCAATGAAATAGATGCAACACTAAAACCTTCCATACTCTTTGAGGCTGGCCTTTAACTTCGTCAATTGGCATCACAAGTTGCCCTACTAACGCTTCTTCCTTCCTTGTTCGATGGCATACCTCTGCCTCTCGATCATTTCACTGAAAACTCTGGCGCCTTTCATGTTGTTCTTCTAAAACCCTAATGTCATCTTGGACCGCCTCTTCTTTGTTGGCGTTACTCAGTGAAGCTTCACTGCCATAGCGCTGAACGTTCTTGGACTAGCCACTCATGTCTTCGAATGTTTTCGAATAACCACCATTGTCTTATCTGCAATCAAATGAAACGACGTTAAAATTTACCTTATCGTAAATATTATTATCACATATTTTATAAAGTACATTATAATAATATTATTATAATAATAACATTTTAGAAGAATATAATCACAAAAATATTATTATAATAATAACATTATAATATAATCATAATAATATTATTATAATGATAACATTTTAGAACCTTATAACATAATCTTAAAAATATTACTATTATGTACATAATATAGTTAATGAAATTATATTAGGTAGATAATAGCATATTGGATCCTATCTCAATTTCTTTGTACCTTTTGTATCCTCTTTTTGTTTTAGGTCAGGCTCTTGCTTTGTTAAACATATTTCATCACCTTAGATAGTATGAAGAACATTAAACTCCTATTAATCAAAATGGATTTTAATTAATCTAAGCATTAACGCCTAGATTAATTAATCATTACATATCAACAAAATGGTCAAACATCCATATTCTTACAAACCAAAGAAAACCAAAAACCTTTCATATCAAAATATGACAAGTGGGTCCCCAAGAATTTTGGGGTGGTTGTGGAAACTCCACAACAAATGGCAACTCTGCTGGGAAATGCTCCTGAGAATTTCAATGAGAACCTAAAAATAAAATCTGAAAACACACTCCACACCAAAAAGCAGCAAGCATCAACAAATGCATGAATAATGTCAATAGACTTATAAGAACAGTAAAATATTAGAATCATGTAATATTAGCTCTGGGTGTGTGTAGCACTCCACACCTTATTTTTTTGTAACTTTTTTGCATTGCATCATCAATTTTACCTAGACTAGAATTATGGCAATGGATATGGAGAGCTTTGAGGGTAAAAATTTTTATAGCATGAGCAACACATTATATGGTGGTTTGAGCAAACACCTCAAAAATGTCTAACCATCTTAGGATCAACTGTGTGTACGATGAATTCATTGACTAGATCTAGGGCTTGGTTATGAACCGTCATCATCAAGGACCAGTGTGTGCAAGTGTACCTTAGAGCTTTGGGGAATCAGATTCTCAACCAAGGTGTGATGAGAATATAGCCCTATCCTTTACTGCTCTCATCTTTGACAAAAATAATTAAACCGGTTATGGATGAGGTCATCTGACTAATCTATCCTCATGGTGGCCATTAATTTCAACCTTACGGGAGTCATGTCACCAGGAATGAGTGTACTCCACTACCAGTCAAGTGTCTATAGCCCCAGTGGAGGTTAACTCCATAGTCCATGATTTTTATCTTGACTTCTTGAATCTTGGGATGACTACCCATCCTTCTGAGGGACACGTAGTACGATCCTTACAACCCAATAGTCAATGGTGTGATGGAAACAGAGTGGTGAATATTTTGCTTTGGTTTTCTTGAATCTTGGGATGACTACCCATCCTTCTGAGGGACACGTAGTATGATACTTACAACCCAATGATACATGGTATGATGGAGGCAAAATCAAAGCTTTGGGGAATCAGATTCTCAACCTAAGCATGATGCGAATTTGACCCTATCCTTACTACTCTGATTTTGGAATTTAAATTATTGCGAAAGTGGTAAAAACCACTATTTTATGGACTATGTGCAGGGCGAGATAGACTAGAATTATATTTCCACCTCACATCCCCATCCAAGTATGGTTTCATATTATTTTACCCAAGATGTTGGACATGGACAGAAATGTGATAGACCTACGACAACTTCGGCAACAACTTCCAAACCTAAGATCTTCTTAGTGTTATTTGTGCCTTTGATCCCAAGATAATTGGACATCACTTTCAATGTTTGGGTTTAGCATATGATGTTTATGTAATAATAATGTGCCTTTGAGACATGGGTGGATGATATGCAAGATCAACGACTTCATGCTTCATGAGCTACAAATAATATTTCACATGTTCAAGCCTTTTGCCATATGATTCCAATTTTTCACATCCTTTTAGTCTTGGTTGACATTCGTATACACATAGGCTGACCGCTTACTCCTACAATAAAATCTAAAATTGGACCACTTTGACATACTAAAGACTTCTGAAATCAAAGAAACAAGATCAAATAAACAGGAAATAAAACTGATAAGACAAACAATTAAGCAAGCTGATTAGTGTACATATAATACAATGAATCTACCCTTAGGCCTGAAAATAATGCTTTAAATGAAGGCCATTGATGGGTAAGGCCAAATATTTTCCATCCAAGGTTTTTAATCTAAAACTATTTTCACCTAGGACTTCGGATATTAGATAGAGTCCCTGCCACAAACAATCAAACTTTTCATGTTCTCCTTTTTTTTCATGCCTTTTATCCTACAACAAAACTAAATCCAAAACTTTAAAGACCTTAATTTTGGACCGTTTATCAAACCACATTTTTATTATGTCTTGATGTTTGCTGAAATGAAGCATGGCTTCCTCCCTTTTCTCATCAAGATGCATTAATTGGGTTAATCTGGTTTCAAGTTTATCATAAGTTCCAACATAGTCTTTTATAAAATGTAAAGTTTTCAATTTTAGATTAGTAGGAAAAATAGGGTCTTGCCCATAGACTAAGTGATAAGGATATGTCCCAATTGACTCCTTACTTCTAGTGCTATCTGTCCAAAGGGCAAATTTTAACTTACTATGCCAATCTCTAGGGTTCTTTTCAAGTAATTTTTTGATTATGCATAATAAATTTTTATTTGATGATTATGCCAAACCATTGCCTTGGGGGTAGTAATTGGAAGAGAATTTTAGACTCACCTTATTGTCGTACGCCCAATTTGCAAATTCTAAAGAGGAAAATGCAAAACCGTTGTCACTTACTATGGAGTTAGGCATTCCAAAACGAGTGACTATGTTTTCCTCTAGAAATCTAATCACAACCTCGGAGGTGGCATTCTTAGTAGGTATAGCCTCTGTCCACCTTGTGCAGTAATTAGTAGCGGTGAGGATGAACTTATGGGAATCGAACGAGTTAGGATTTATCACCCCAACAAATTCTAATCCCCATTGTGCAAATGGTCTTGTCTCTACCACTGACTGCAATGGCATTGTTGCATTCCTCTCTCTGTTTGTTGCAACTTGGCATATGTGACATGTTCTTACATGTGCATGTGCATATTTAAACAAGTGGGGCCAATAATACCAAGCTCTAAAAATTTGGTGTGTTGTTGCGTTTGCTGACCCATATCCAGTTCCATACTTACCATGGAAATCTTTGAGTATTGGGTTGCTTCCTCTTGAGTAATACAACGAAGGAAAATTCCTTCATGATTCTTCCTGTACAACACACCAGATTTAATCAAAAATCTAGCTAATTTTAAATGCAGTGCCCTACGCTGAGTGGAATTCAAATTATAAGGGCACTTACAATGCAACAAAAAATATACAATATCTACGTACCATTCCTCTGTAGTGATATCATTAACCTCATAGTTTTGGCACATTGTTAAAGGGAAAATTTTTGCGATATCCTTGACCAAACCTTGTCCACACACCATATTCATGGGATTTATCTCTAAGTAAAATTCTTGAAGGGTGGAAAGCCATTTCCTTATTTCACCTAGCTCACTCTGTAAGAACATGGACTTTACTGTCGGGTCAGGAACTATAGCAAAAACTTTACTATGCACTATGTAATGCCTGAATTTTTTTACAGTTTTAAACAAGGCATACATTTGCTTGTCTAGGACATAATACCTCAGTTTCATGTACTTCAAAGGAGAACTCAGAAAGGCTATAGGATTTTCAATGTTGTCTTCACTTTTTTGAGTTAACACATTTGCGAAATAATGATCTGAAGCAAATGTGTAAATATAAAATGGTTTAGCATAGTCTGGAAAAATGAGAACAGGGGCTTTAGGAATAGCATCCTTGATGCTTGTGAAGGCATCCCTATTCTCACTGGTTCACTTAATCTGAACATATTTTTTTAGCATGTCATTTAGAGGCTTGGCGATTTCAACAAAACCTAAAATGAATTTTCTCACAAATTTAATCTTACCAAAAAAGGACCTAAGCTCCTTTTTGCTATTGGGATGAGGAATATCCCGGATAGTAGCTATCTGCTCTAGGTATATAGCAATCCCATATTTCAAAATGACATGTCCTAACAGCTTACCCTTCGTTACCCCAAAGATGCACTTTTTTGGATTTAGGGAAATTCCATGTTCCCTACACCTTTGGAGCACTTTCCTCAAGTATCTAACATGATATTCCCTCTTCTTGGAGAAGACAGGAATATCATCCACATAGACAATAATGCACTTACCACTGAGCCCCTTGAATGCAAAATCCATGGCTCTTTGAAAAGTGGCTCCAACGTTCAACAAACCAAACGACATCCTCCGGTAGGCAAATGTTCCCCACTTTGTGGTGAAGGTCGTCTTCATCCTATCATTTGGATGTATCAGAATTTTATTATATTCCAATTATCCATCCAAGAATGACATCATTTCAAACTCATTTACCTTTTGGAGTATCTCGTCAATGGTGGTAATGGGTAATTGTATTTTTGGTAAGATTTTTTTAGATTTCTAAAATCTATGCACAACCGAATCTCTCCACTCTTCTTTGTAACAGGGACAAGATTAGCCACCCATGTGGAATTCCTAACAAGGAAGATGATTTGGCTTCCAGAAATATCTTCACTTCCTTCTCTATTAGGGGCTCTAGGATTGGGTTAACCGTTCTTTACCTCTGTCTAAAAGGCTTGGAATCAGGCTTCAGAGGAATAGTATGCATGATTACATTCGGTTAATAATTTTTTAGCTCTTCATAGCTCCAAGCTATGCAATCAATGTATTCTACTAAAACCTGAGCTATTGATTCCTTCTCTTGTTGTGTGCATGCCTTTGTAATGAACACTTCACATGGATCTACTGCACTCCCCAAATTGACTGAATTGCATGATTCCTTGGGGGATGGTATTTTTCTTTATTTTTTCTTTTGATATCCAATATCAAACAACTTTTATATAGAGGCCCTATCACTTGGCATCTCATTCCATACTCTAGTTGTTCCTATTTCTACTTGCCTCCTCTCTTCTTCATCTATAACCTGATTTTCAAATATACCAGAATTAGTGACAAAACTAAAAATGTGTCTATCACTATCAAAGACCTGCAAGTTCGTGACATTGTCTAGTATGGAGGGGCAAGGCACTAACTCAATGGATTTTTTTTTATATTTTTTATGGTCGGTATGCGAAAGCATGCTGGCCGCTACGGCTAACAAATCAACCCTTTTATTATTTTTTCTTGATATGAGGGAAATATTGAAAGCATCAAACTCATTAATGAATTCCCTCACTCTGGTTTTATAGAGGTTCAACCTCTTGTCTCTATAGGTATATTACTCCTTGACCTATTTGACTACTAAATCTGAGTCTCCTGATGCCTTAAGGCATTTTTCCTTTTCTCTTAGGGCCAACTGAAGTCCAAAAATTATGGCTTCATACTTTGCCACATTATTGGTGGTCAAGGACTGTAATATGTAGGCAGCAAGTAAAGGCTTACTACCAGGACATGTGAGCTCTACCCAGCTCCACACCTTATTTTTATTTGGACCCATAAAACTTTAGGGTCCACACCCTCTTATTTTATTTTGAAGTACAATGGTAAATATTATCGTTTTGGGACCCTTCGGCTATGTCCTCTATGTCAAAATTGTAAACCCTTGATTTTGTTTCAGTAAACTGAATCTCATTGGGTTTATTATATTCTATAATAATTTACCTAATTATGGGCTATCTGTCTACCCAGATTTGGTTTGCAACTCCTCTCCATGGCAACCACATATTGGAGGAATCAGTCACCACATAACCATTGATATTTTTGCTCCAATCCCTGCCCAACACCATGCCATACTTGGCAGCAATATTTAGCACAAGGATATCCGTGTAATGTTGGACCCTAGGCTCTAAGTTGATCTAAAATAGGACATATTTTACAACACCTATTACATCCACCATAGATCTATCTAATTGGACCACTTTTCTATTTGAATGAACAGGCTTAAGTCCTAGCTTTTGGCTTATCTCAAGAGGCATGATGTTGGTTGAGGCACTAGAATAAATCAAACAGTTGTGTAAATTATTGCATGTGATCCTAATAGTTATGATAAAAGGAGGTACCTCTGGTTTCTCTTTCATCATAACAAGTTGGGGTTCTACAGATTTAACCTCATGAATTTGACTCGGGGAATTTAATCTCTTCCCCGCAATTTTATCCTACCCTAAAAATAGAGAGACCTCATACATTGATATATTGGCCTTGGTCCTTTTCATATCTTCTTCCAAGTCATAAGTGGATGTTCCAGGATTTGACACTTTTGGCATTGTCTTAGGTGCTTCCAAAAATGGAGGTGGTGGATTCACATCACCTTTTGTATCAGGAGGAACTAAAGGGTTGTTTGGAAGAGTAGAGGAGGTTTTGGGATCCTTAGAACTCCTAGTAAAATACTTGTGATTAGCTTTCCAAAAATGTTTAATGGCCTGGGATTCCAAAGCTTCATCCTCTTCCTCTCCTAACACATTCATATCTTCCTCCATATCATCATTTTCTAAATAATGAATGACTTCAGATACCAAAGAGTCTGAATTTCTATGGAAATAGTGATGCATTTCCTTATCACATGACTCTGACTCATCACAATCTCCTAATGCATCAGCCTGATTGGCTATCGTATTGGGTACGCGTCCATTATTAGTTTGCGTATTGTACGGTCCTTTTCTCCTATGGCTATGGTTTTGATTGGGCATGTGATTTTGGGTAACTTGTTTTTGTAACCGAATGATGTCATTACCCTGTTTGATGGTCATTATCTTGAGCTCTTCCAGCTCAAAATTGGGTCCTTGTGGCTAGGGCATGATAGCCCCAGATCCACTGACATTTTTGGCATTAGCAACCTCTAGATTAGGCACTAAGGTTTTACTCTGGGTGTTTTGGGTCCACCATGGACCCTTGGCCTGAAGAGGCACAGCCATGGGATAGGAATTTGAGGCTTGAGTACTACTCATCTCAAATCTTGGCAAGGTTATCTGATTAGCAGCCATCATTTTTAGATTGGATGGAATGGCAACACTAGGGTATGTCAAAAAATATGGAAGCATGGGAGCAAATGGGTATGACTGATGATATGGCAAAGCATTCATCATGGGCATCTAAGGTGTCACAGCTTGATTCATCATGGCAAATTAATTGTAAGGGCCATATTTCCCTAATATGGGAAATTGATACATAGTGCCACCTTGTAGTGTCATTTGTTGCTAAATAGTCATGGCTTCAGCATAGGCTAAGGCCAGTGTTGTAACTTGAGGATTTCTCTTGGTAAACATGGATGTCATCGGATCTAAGGCTACGAGGTATAATTTCAATGCCACAACAACATCTATTGCAAAGTGATGAGTCACATTTATGTAAAGCTTTTGGAATTTGGCATTAAATGTTCTGATAGGTTCATTAGGATACCTCTTGCATGACACGAATTGGTTATACATGATGGTAGGATCTAGCAATGACCTAAATTGATTAACAAAGGAAGATTCCAACTAGGCCTAAGATGTAATGGACCCTGCAGGAAGATTCCTATACCATTAATGAGCCATTTGATCAAAGCTATTATGGAAGAGTCGACAAGCGACGTCTTCATGACTGACTCCCTACCTAATAATATGGTCCTTGTAAATTTGAACGTGCTCTTCAGATGAAATGGGACCATCATGGATAAACTTAGGGATAGACCTCTCAAGGTGCCTAGGTATGTCATGGACATCCCCAGGTATACTTAACGGAGAACTTTGGGTACCAAACCAGGGAACTAGTTGTTGTTGCTATTGTTGTTGGGCCATATTAACCAAAGGTAATGACCCTACTAAAGCATTTGATACACTCGGGATGACGGAGATGGGTACACTTGATGTAGCTCTTGTGGTGGAATTAATGGGTGCACATCCACTGAAGGTATTCAGATTCAGAGGTTTGAGAGCTAGCCTTTCCAAATCTTGGCAAAGCATCTCTAAACCTAACGTATTAGAAAGCTCGGACGAGATTTTAATATCTTGTATTTTATACCTTGGTTTCCTATTTTTGGGAGAAAGAATTTGACAAATTGTTTCCTCAATGGTTTTAGACCTAGTAGCAATGCGTCTATGTGGGTTCAACTTGGGAAAACTCAAATCTATTCTATTAAGGCTTCTCACAAACTAGTCAAGAGTAAAATGTTGCACCTGCAAACACAATACCGTTGAACCAAAACTGACCACGTTAACATTAGCAAAAAACTAAATCACAAAGCATAAAAGAAGGCCCTCCTTCTAGCGCCAAAGATGTTGAGTGTATATTTTGCCCAATTGCAAAATACCACTACATGCAGAGTATTGAATAGAAAACTCTCTCTTGAAAAGAAACTAAATGACAAACATTCAACTTCTCCAAGGTTCTGGTAAAATATCTAAAATATTACAATAGTGCCAGAAATAATTCAATAATTCATGTGACCGTAAACAAGGGGCCTTTACTAGTTCTAAACAATGCTTAGTGATTTGAAAGATCTAACTAAAAATAAAAGCAGTTCTTTTTAGGGTTTTTTTTTAAATTGGTGCTACCCTGAATCCCTGTTAGTAGAGTATTTTAGCTTCATTTAAAAGGTTTCAAATGATAAAATGTGGAATTGTCCACCTCATTTTAATGTCCATGCCTTTAATATGAAGTAAATTTTAGATAGTTGGGTTCATTTTATCTTCCTTATGTTGATGCCACTACCCTAATAGTAATTAGTAGAAGTTAGCATGTTAGCAATGTTAGCAAAGTTAGCAAAGTTAGTTTTCATTTCTTATCTTAGTTTAATGTGAAATAGTAGGTTAGTATCCCTCCTAAACCATGTGTTTTATCTAAAATATTTAGATTAATGAAACTTGGAGGTGCAAAAATTCTGGAAAATGACCAGAATGGAAATAACTTGAAAGCTTAACAATTCTGGAAATGGACCAGAAAAAATGAAACTAACAGGAAATTAGCAAAAATTCTGGAAAAGGACTAGAATGGAAATGAAAGAAACTAAAATTTTGGATGGACCAGAATGGAATGCTTGAATGCTTGAAATAAAATAAAATTTGAGAACAGTAAATGAAATAAACATGTAAATTTGTTTAGCTCAAAAAGTCAAATTATGAATTAGTTTACCAAGCTCCTCCCTACAAAATCCCAAGTTATAAGGTAATCATAAAACAACCTGAATCAATGGACCTGCAACATAAGCACAATACCATTAAATCAAGTGCGAAACTCACAGGAAACATAAAGAAAATGCATAATCTTGACATTCACCTATTGCAACCCATTTCATGGCATAAGACAATGGCTAGAAATCACTAAAATGTAGAAATGATAAGACACTAAAAATGTTAGTTTTACGATAAAAACCCTCCTTTTGATTTTGCTCATAGAAGTTTGCTACCCTCTCAAAATTTGAAAAATGCTCTTTCTTTATTGCTTTATTGGAATGTTACATCATTTCTAGCCCCCCTTGAAAAAGGTAGGATAGCAAGGTATAAATAATGCTTAGAAGTCCTTTCGCTTCATCTTCTCTCACAACCAAAATAATGAATGGATATAAGAAAATAATCCATCATCATTTTTTGTGATTTAATAAACATAACACTTCTAAACGTTATTTATTTTTAAAAAATTAACAACAAAAACATAACCCTGCATGACTCATATATCTCCCCTTTCTCTTATAAGCATTCTACCCAAGAATAACCCTTTACATCCATCAAACGAATGATAAAAGCATTAACTATACCTTATAACCCCTACGATTTTAGACCTCCTTTAAAACATTGAACGTGATCAAACCACATTAACATTAACTAAAATAATACAAGCCAATATTATTCAGGGAAACTTTCATTGTCACTTTTTGAGGATGAGACCCGATGGTATTTCTCCTAAGCCATACCAATGTGTCGATTGATTGGGATGGCATTCCCCCATCCTGGGAACTTTGGTTTCCATGTAACCAAATGAAACCATCACACTGTCTATGCAGCCATGTCACTGTCCAACTTACGTAGCCATAGCACTGCCAACGATGCAGCCATGGCGATGCCAAGACTATGTAGCCATAGCGCTGCCATCGACGTCGTGGTGCTGCTAAACCTACATAGCCATGGCACTACCAAGACTATGCAACCATAGCAATGCCATTGTCATCATGGTGCTTCCAAACCTACGTAGCCATCGATGTTGCCATCGACATCGTGGTGCTGCCAAACCTACATAGCCATCGATGCTGCCATCAACATCATGGTGCTACCAAACCTATGTAGCCATGGTGTTGTTCAACTCCCTACTCTCACACTCACGCTGCCATAGCGTAATGAAACAAATGCAACACTAAAATCTTCCATGTTCTTTGAGGCCGGCCTTTAACTCCATCAATTGGCATCACAGGTTGTCCTAATAATGCTTCTTCCTTCCTTGTTCGATGGCATACCTCTGCCTCTCGGTCATTTCACTAACAACTCTGGTGCCTTTCATGTTGTTCTTCTAAAATCCTAATGCCATCTTGGACCGCCTCTTCTTTGTCGGCATTGCTCCGTGAAGCTTCGCTGCCATAGCGCTGAACATTCTTGGACTAGCCACTCATGTCTTTGAATGTTTTCGAATAGCCACCATCGCCCTATCTGCAATCAAACAAAACAACGTTAAACTTTACCTTATCATAAATATTATTATCACGTCTTTTATAAAGTACATTATAATAATATTATTATATACAATATAATAATATTATTATAATAATAACATTATAATATAATCATAATAATATTATTATAATGATAACATTTTAGAACCTTATAACATAATCTTAAAAATATTACTATTATGTACATAATATAGTTAATGCAATTATATTAGGTAGATAATAGCATATTGGCTTCTCTCTCAATTTCTTTGTACCTTTTGTATCCTCTTTTTATTTTATGTTAGGCCTTGCTTTGTTAAACACATTCCATCACCTTAGATAGTATGAAGAACATTAAACTCCTATTCATCAAAATGGATTTTAATTAATCTAAGCATTAATGCCTAGATTAATTAATCATTAAATATCAATAAAACGGTCAAACATCCCTATTCTTACAAACCATTACAAACCAAAGAAAACCACAAATATTTCATTTCAAAATATGACAAGTGGGTCCCCAAGAATTTTGGGGTGGTTGTGGAAACTCCACAACAAATCTCTAGGACATTATCATTGGCACAATCACTCAACCTGAAGAGGATGAAGATGCCCAACAAAAACTTGATAATGTAGATTCTAGAACATTGATGATCATCATCCTTTCCATAATAGATATTGTTCATCCACACATTTGTGAAGCACAAACATTTGAGGTATGGGACACACAATTTACCATATATGAAGGGAATAATGAATCTACAATACTTCACCTTCAGTCTCAAATCCACACATTGAGATTTCAATATGGAGAAAGCATTGATGTTTTTCTTCATTGAGTTACAAAGTTGAAATCCAGAAAAAATACCATGGGTCAAATAGTGAAAGATAAGCTCTTAGTCCCATCATACTTTGACCTCTCCCATATTTCTTTTGAGTGTTGATCACTTCCTTACAAGTCTCAAATATGAATGTGTCTTTTGATGAGTTGTTAAATATGCTTTAATAGGAAGAAGCAACCAACAAGTTGAGAGATCAGTTGATAAACAATGCACTCATTTCCAAGAAGTTTAAAAAAAGCAATCACATAAGAGTCCTTTCACCTCCTCTTCATCATCACAAAAACAACAAAAATAAAATAGGTACTATCATATTTAAGATAAAGGACATGACACATAGAGTTATTGATATAATGTTATGAATCAAGGAGATCAAGTTTTCCAAGAAAATAAAAAATTCATAGGACAAACCACGTCCCATGAAAAAGCAACAACAAGGGCATGTTGTGCAGTAAGAAAAATTTAGACTTAGAATAGGCACATAAGGTGCTAATATCCAAAGCAAAAACAATACTAAAGGATGGCTTTCAATATATTGATTTAGGTGCTAGAAAGCATATGACAGGTAAGAAAGCATGGTTCAACAAATATGGGAAACCAATCACCATTGCAGATGATAAAACCTATCAAGTCAAATAAGTAAGAGATGTTCCTCTCAATCTTCCTAGATGTACGTGCACCATTGAAATGTACTATATGTACTTGAACTGGAAAACAACCTACTGTCTATACCATAAAATATAGATCACAACATAGTAGTCGAATTTAGAGTTTTTGATGACAATAAAAATTATTTTATCATAAAATATAGCAAGAATGTGGCAATAGGTTCCTACAAGAATGGCTTGTTTACACTTGATGTCATATCTTCTCCTAATGTTTCATTGTTAGTAGACATGATATATGTTACCTCCCTTTAGAATAGGAGATACAATCAACTAAGTTCTAGATACTTACTTCAACTAATTAAGAATCATATGGTGTTAGGTTTGCCAAACGTTTCACTAACATTGTTAGTATGCTCAAGTTGTTTAGTAGAGAAACAACATCGAGTACCTTTTGATTTGGGCACTCATAGAGCCAAAGTATTATTGGATGTGATACACACTAGCCTGTATGAACCCATGCCATCCAATTTTGGTGGATAAAGGTATTTTTTGTTGTTTACATATGACTACTCAAGGAAATTGTGGGTGCATTTCTTACAACTAAATTTTGACGTGCTCAAGTATTTCCAATGCTTCAAGATGCATGTAGAAACAACTAGGTGTTCTATTCAAGTTATCTACTTTGATTGAGGGGGGAATACACATCCAATGAAATTTCAAGGTTTCTCATACAAAATAGGATTAAGTGATAACTCACTATAGCATACACTCCATAACATAATGGGGTTGCTAAAAGGAGGAATCGTTCCATCATGGAAATAGTTCACCACATGCTTCCACGAGTCAATCTAGAGCAACAATATTAGGTTTAAGTAGTCTCCATTATAGTGTATCTTCTAAATAGAGCACTCAAAAAGGCACTACAAGGAGTTACACCTACAGAAGCTTGGTCTAGAAGGAAGCCTTCCATCACACATTTCAAAGTCTTTAGAATCAAGGCATACATGCATGTGACAAAGCAACAGAGGACCAAGTTGGATGTGAATGTTAGGATATTTTATTACATTATTATTAGATTATGCTTTATTATCTAGAATATTATTATAATATTCCTTGCATGTAATGATCTAAATCAAGATTATCAATATTCCAATGTGTAACCCTAAAACATGTATTAAATAAGCTCTTATCTCAATGAATGAATTATTTTTTTCCATCATTGGTATCAGAGCAAGGAAATATGAGTATACTCTGAACATGTGGCATTATGCTGATCTGGTTTATCAGAAAGGATTCTTTGATCCAATCCACCATTGAGTGTGTTAGGTTTGGTAAGGGATAATCATCATTATCCAACAACAAGCCCTTCCATTTATTTGATGTGTGTAGGTATTAGTGTTTGCAGGTTTAATTCTTGGTAAAGATATCCATTGATAATCAGATCCTATGCAATTGCGACCTTAGATATGGTCTTCTAAATATTTTTCTCATTATTTACTAGATCCCTCATATTGGGTTGTCAAAGATCTAGCCTCCTTAAGGGTTTTCACATATTACCCGTGCTAGATCTCTATTCACTCTTTTTCAAGTATCTCATTGTAGAAACTTTGGATCTCATTTTCAAGGTCTTCTAAGGGTTTTTTGAGATTTTTGACAAGCGTCAAACCAATAATTGATCTACTTAATGTGTCTGGTGGAGAATATTACATTATTTGGTACATGCCAATGTACCTCCTTGGTGCAACCTTATAAATATTAGATTAGGGTTGTGTCCTAGATTAAAGTGTGAGTAAATATTTTATGTAATGTAATAATATGCAGGAAATGCACAAGTGTTATGTAAATAAGTGTGCAAGTGTTATGAGTGTAAATGTGCACAAGTGTCTCATATGTAAGTGTGCACATGTGTTCTTAGATTAGGAAGTGTTATGTAAAGAGTCATGTCCAAGTGTGCATACAATATAGAGTCATGTGTATGCAAGTGTCAAGTAGAGAAGCCAAGAGTCATGAGACTTGGCATATGGAAAGGAAGAGTCAAGTAACCAAAGATTCATCCTACAAAGGTTATATATTACTCCATAGAGAGGCATAGCGAATATCATCTACATAGCTTACATAGCCTTCATAGCCTACATAGTGAGTATTGTGATTATCATTGTATGAGAGTTTTATGATACATTTGTAACAAAAATAGGAGTAATATAGATTGCATATATTTGAGCAACTAATATTGTAAGTCTTGTTATATTGTATGATTCAGGCTATTACATTCATATTTTAGCTTATTAATGAATGTTATTTGATATATTATTAGCCTTGATATTTACATATTAGTTATCTCATATTATCTCTGTTACATTATTATTTTGATCATATTATATTGTGACTATCATATATTTGATCTTGTGATAAATTATCTTATGAGTTTACATTAATATAAGGCTTCAAAAGCCATCACTAATATCAGAGCTACAAACATGAAGGTTCTTGCACAGGTCATTTATATTAGCTACATAAGAAATTAAGTTTTGTTAAGACAAGAAGGCTAGAGTCTTTCCACAGTTGCCGGAATAGCTAGTGAAGACTAGGATCCATATTTGGGAAAATCAACTTGAAGACAGTTGATTATTTAGGAAAATATCCAACCTTGAAATTAATAAAAAAAATTAGGGACAAAAAATTCTTGGCAACTGGTTTCTATCAAGAAAGTTGAAGAAGCTGGTACAATCAAGCTATCTTTTTTGGAGCATCAAGGAAGTTTATAGTCACCTTGACATTATTGGATTCTATAGTAAGGAGGAGAATCATTATTGGAGTTCTTAGGATCAACCTAAGACATTGTTGCAGTAGAGATTGATATTCAAAGAAGTGAGAAGCTTCCTACAATAGATAGAGAAGACTTTCATCTTCAAATACAAGAAGGTAAAAATATTTCATTTAAGCAAGGATTGATTTGAGTTGCAGGTTATTATAGTTTTAGATCTTGAAGAAGAGACCTTGATAGATATTGATTTAGGTATTAAAGAAGAGATATTGATAGAAATAATATAGATAAAATTTACCTATTCTAATATTCTATTCGGAATAGAAGGTGATCTATGAGAAAGTTTCGGGTCTTGAAGATAGACCTTGATATTGATATTTTGGGTTCAGGTCTTAAGGAAAAAGGTCTTAATAAAATATTTTAGTAATATTAAGGATTCAGGTCATATAAACCTTGACAATTGGTCCAAGAGGAGGGTCCAAGGATTGAAACCTTTAGATAAAAGGTACAAGGTCCTTATTGGTGAAATAGAGAAGATATATTGAATAAAGTTTTTATGTAATCATTGAACCAAAGAAAGAAGATTTGTAGGCTCCAGAGATAAGAGAAAAGAAGCCTACATAAAGAAGATTTAGACAAAATGGAATATTGTTGAAGACAAAAGTCACATGATATAGATTCACGACAAGTAAATGAAAGAGGCTACAATTAAAGAGATAGATCCTTTAAGGTAAATTTAAGGATAGCATAAAGAAATGTAGACTCAAAGGCATCAAAAGAGGACTCAGGTAGCTAAAGGAAATGTAATAAACCTCTCTTCTTATTCCATATATCTTTCAGCAATATGAATAAATATTCAACATGCATCTACAAATAAATTAATTGCACAATAAATTGCTTAATAAAATAGATATTGATTATACCCTTGAGGTAGAGCAACACCATACAATGCTCCTTTAGGAAGGAAGCCACTCCATAAGATCTCTAGCTCCACGAGCCAAGACTTCTCCAAGAATACATCATAGATTATAGATACCTTTTACAATGGGGTGCATCTCTCTTTATACAAGAGTATGATGGTTCACCTTCCATAAATTACAAAGTGCATAATAATATGACAATATTTCTTGCAGTCACATATGACAATATTTCCCCAATGGTTACAAATATGATTTTATGACATATTTCTATTTTGACATGTGGCCTTCCTTACTCAATAATTAATTTATGGCTCATACCATTATACAATACAATATTAAATTATTAAATATTAAGTACCTATCTTGGTACCTAACATTCCATCCCCCTTACAAATGTTTCATCCTCGAATCATTAGAAGAGGCTAAATAATATGATCTTCTGAGCCATGTTGAATAATGGTACCAATCTCGATCATCCATCCATCCAAGTGGAACTATGATTGGTGGTGGTCTTCTTTGATGCCAATGCCATGTGTTGAAAGCATAAATTTCATCTTTTTTCATCCATACCTGCTTGCATTTAAGACTTGTAGCATACCCAAAGTTTTGGCTCCTTGGGTTCCTTATATGTCCCTCATTGATCTTATGTGGCCTCAAGCCCTGTCGCCATGATTGTTGCCTCTCATGGTGGTGTGGATGGCGATATACTCCAACCTTAGCCTGATGTTCAACCTATTTTTGCTCTTCTTTCTTACTCTCTTCTATTGATTCTTCCTTTACTTTTGTTTCCTTGATTTTTGCTATTGTCTCTATTTGCTCTTCACTTTGTTCCTTTGTAATAGCTACTTGTTTGTCCTTACATTGAGAAATATCCTGTAATGTTATCTTCTTCTTTCGGTACCATAATTTCATGAATTTATTTTGCACATTAATGTTAATAGTACCCAAAGAATGCAACCAAGGATAACCAAGAACAATATATGCATCATTCATCTCAATAGCATGAAAATTTGAATGTAAAATATATTTATCCATGGTGAGCTTTAAATATTCAAAAAAATGAACATTGTTTCCTTAAATTTGTATGTCTTTGATTTTCTTTGCTTGAACTTGCAACCTTTTAGTCAAAGACATGTAGATAAAATTGTATTTACTGCTAAGGTTAATGGAAACAATAATTTTTTGATTTTGAATGCACCCATGAACTTGCAAAATAGAATTTTGACCTTCAAATAAATCTCTTTTACCATTGTTTGGCCCTAACACAAAAGATGTAGTTTCTTTAGCTTGCACATTATGATCCTTTTCCTTTAATCCCCATTTGCTTAAAAATGCAACTTCAAATTCTTTTTGTGTAAATGTATCATTATGAGCAAAGTCCTCCTCATACCAAGAGCGAGCTTTCCCTTGCAAGGAAATCCAAATCTTAAATCTCCAAAAATATTGAGAAGAATATAAAGATTTAAAATTTTCCCACCATTCCCTAGCATCAATATCATCTTCTCCAAAAAAATTTGGCAACTCCATATATATTTTTTTAAATAGCTAGGGTTTGAATAACCGAAACTCAAAAATTAAAATTTCTGAAATCTCATCTATTTTTTTCTTCAATAATTAAATCTGCAAATTTCCTTCAAATAAAAAGAAACGGAAAATGATTTTCTTACTTGGATTGAAAGTTATGAATTTTTCCCTTTTTTACCGGCAACCCCAAAAAAAAACACCAAATGCCCAATTTGCAACAGCTATAACTCCCTCATTACTTATCAAAATTTAACAAGTAAGCAGTCATTGTTGTAGTATTCAAAATAACCTACATTTTGATACAAAAATATTCTGAAAATGATTGCTAAAGAATTTAATATGAATTTTTTCATTTTGAAAAAAAAATTGTGTAGCCAAAAAACAACTTAAACAACCCAACTTCAAACTACTGTAACTCTCTCAAAACTTATCAGAAATCAACGAATGAGTAGTCGTTTTTATAGTACTCAAAATAATATATATGCTGGTGCCAAAATCTTCTACAAATGACTGCTGAAAAATTTCATACGAATTTTTTTTTTTATTTTGAAAAAAAATTCGCGTGGCCAAAAAACAACAAAAATAACTCAACTTCAAACAACCATAACTTTCTCAATACATATCAGAATTTGACAAATGAGCAGTCGTTTTTGTAGTACTCAAAAATATCTACACAATGGAGCAAAAACCTTCTAAAAATGATTGTTGGAATAAAAAATATGGTCTCCTAAAATATGATATTTTTTCTTGAAAAACGTGCCCTAGCTCTGCAAAAACAAACCCACTTTGCCCAAAATGTAATAAACCTCTCTTCTCATTCCATATATATTTCAACAATATGAAGAAATATTCAACATGCATCCACAAATAAATTAATTGCACAACAAATTGCTCAATAAAATAGAGATTGATGATACCCTTGAGGACCATACAATGCTCCTTTAGGAAGGAAGCCACTCCACAAGATCTCTAAATCCATGAGCCAAGACTTCTCCAAGAATACATCATAGATTATAGATACCTTTTACAATGGGGTGCATCTCTCTTTATACAAGAGTGTGATGGTTCACCTTCTATGAGTTACAAAGTGCATAATAATATGACAATATTCCTTGTGGTTACATATGACAATATTCCCCCAACTGTTATAAATATGATTCTATGACATACCTATTTCTATTTTGACATGTGGCCTTCCTTACTCAATAATTAATTTATGGCTCATACCATTATACAATACAATATTAAATTATTAAATATTAAGTACCTATCTTGGTACCTAATAGGAAAAGATGTAGATATTTAAATATTGATAGCATGCAAGAAAACGACAAAAAAAATTAATAGAAAGTTTGAGGACATTAATGAATGCAGTCGTTTAAAGGTAGAGAAGCATCATTGGGAATCACCTGAGCTCAAGAATTGTTAGAGAAATCCATTAGAAGATATTGGTGAGAAATTCATTGATAGAATGAGCAAAAGCTAATATGCGATCATCAAGAGAATATGTTCAAGAAAGTCAATAGTGAGAAAGTTATTATCCATCAAGCAAAGTGCAGGGGTAAAGTGTCTAAGGAAAATCTATGTTTTATTCAAAGGAATGTCTATTTGAAGCCATCTAAACCTGCATCAAAATATAGCACATTAGACAAGCATTAGAAGGCCATAAAATTAGTGATAATATAGGCGAAAACCTACTACGCATAGGTAGAGATTGATTGTAAAGGCATAAGCTAGCAATAAAAATAAATATTGGTTACAAAGGAATAGAATTACCAAGCATAGGTAAAGATTAGCTATGTAGATAGAGTGACATGCATGCTAGAATGAAGCAATACAGGGTGCAATTGAAATACCAAGAGTGGGAAAGCTTCCAAAAGGAAACGTAACACCAGAAGGAGAAATGAGACAAGCATCAATGAAGCATCAGCAAAAGAATGAGCCAATGGTAAATCAAACGAAGTGCTAGCCAAAGGACAAGCCAAGGTTAATCAAACACCAAAGGACAAGCAGGTGAAATGAATCACCAAGAAGTAAGAATAAATGGCAGTTCAAAGATAACATTCTAATTATCATCCACACCAGCATTGAAACATCTCAAAATGAACGTTCAAATAGATCTACACATGATTGGATTGAACTACATTTTAAGGCAGATCAAAGAGTGAAACATTCAAAGGTTCTCAAGGAGTCGCCCAACAAAAAATCAACCAACAAATATCATCAAGCAAGGAATTAATAACCAAGGTATTATTTTAGGGTTTTGCAAGTTGGAGAGATAAGATAAGTTTATTATTTGATTTTTTATAAAGGTTAACTTTAAGAATTAGGAGTAATAAGGTTTAATGGAGTATTATTAAATTGGAGTAAGAAGGTTTAGTTTATTATTGTCATTTATTTTTTAAATTTGAAGTTTAATTGTTTTTATGAATGATTTTCAAGCTACTTAATTTAAAAGAGAAAAGGAAGCCAACATCAAATTTAGGAAATTTCTTCATAGTTTCTAAAACATTAAGGAGACAAGGATTTCTACTTCATAAGTTTTTGAAATTTAGAAACTTGAAATTAATTTAAAACGTAGGGAGATATAAGGTAGTCTACATCAAAGAATTTATGAGTACTACTATGTCAAACAATAAATTCTTTCTCTATTAACCCCAAATCTTGGAAGGACCAAATTATGCTTTATGGAAAATAAAGTGAAATCAATTTTGATAGTAGAAAAGCTATGCGACATAGTTAGTGGAGCAAAAAATAAAACCCAATGAAGATGTCAAAGAAATTTAAAAATATGAAGATGGTGAGGCTAATGCACTTATGATAATAACATATGGAATTACTGATGAAATATGACCTTACATAATTTTGGAAGAAACTTCTATAGAGGCTTGGAATACTTTAGCCAAGATATTTGAAGGAAAAAACAAAGCTACTATTTTGAATCTTCAAACTCAGTTGTATTCTTTAAAATTTAATAGTGGTGAAAGTATTGAACTATTTCTAAGGAAGGTAGCAGATATGAAAGCAAAAATATAAACTTTAGGAGAAAAAGTAGAGGATAAATTTCTTGTTCAAGTGATTTTAAGAGCTCTTCCAAAAAACTATAAGCATCTAGTTACATCTTTACAAATTCTAAGTAAAGATAATTTATTTTATGAGTTAGTCAATAAACTACAAGAGTATGAAGTGGAGAACTCAGTCAAAGATGAAAAGACTAACAGTGTCTTAGTGTCAAACAATAACTCATAAGGAAATATTGCTTCAACTTCAAGAGACAGGTTCAAATGGAATAATAGTTATTATCAAATATGTAAGAAGAGAGGTCATAGTAGAATTTTTTGTAAATATATTAATCCAAGGAATCAGTCTCAAGGAAATCAAATAAATCAAAATGGTCAAACAAATAGGTCAATACAACAAAGATAATATCAAACTCTGTACAATCCACAAAAACAAGAATTTCAATGTTAGTATCCTTTTCACTATTAGTATAATCAACCTCAGTTGCAATATACAGAGGAAAATTGAAAGGGTCATCTAGCTCAAGAAATTCAAGAACTAGAAGCTATTAAAGAAAATGAAGTCAAGGTTCTTTTAGTAAAATTGATAATCAATGAAGATGAATTTGTCTTACAAAGTTTGAAAGATACTAATTGTTCATTTTATTAGAATATAAAAAGATAACAAATTGAAGACAGTAAAAGGAGAGCAGAGAAATCACAGGTCCCAAGATCATATGAAGATGAAGACCTTGATTGAAGACTAAAGTATTTAATAACCAAATAATGTAATATAGGGGGTGTTGGAGAATATTACATTATTTGGTACATGCCAATATACCTCCTTGGTACAACCTTGTAAATATTAGATTAGGGTTGTGTCCTAGATTAGAGTGTGAGTAAATATTTTATGTAATGTAATGTAATAATGTGGAGGAAATACACAAGTGTCATGTAAATAAGTGTGCAAGTTTTATGAGTGTAAATGTGCACAAGTGTCTCATATGTAAGTGTGCATATGTGTTCTTATATTAAGAAGCATTATGTGAAGAGTCATGTCCAAGTGTGCATACAAGATAGAGTCATGTGTATGCAAGTGTCAAGTAGAGAAGCCAAGAGTCATGAGACTTGGCATATGACCAAAGAGTCATCCTATAAAGGCTATATATTCCTCCATAGAGAGGCATAGCGAATATCACCTACATAGCTTACATAGCCTTCATATCCTACATAGTGAATATTGTGAGTATCATTGTATGAGAGTTTTATGATACATTTATAACAAAAAGAGGAGTAATACAGATTGCATACATTTGAGCAACTAATATTATAAGTCTTGTTATATTGTATGATTCAGGCTATTACATTCATATTTTAGCTTATTAATGAATGTTATTTGATATATTATTAGCCTTGATATTTATATATTAATTATCTCATATTATCTCTGTTACAATATTATTTTGATTATATTATATTATGGTTAACATATATTTTATCATGTGATAAGTTATCCTATGAGTTTACATTAATATTAAGGCTTCAAAATCCATCAATGTCCAACTCGTTAAGATCTTAAACTTGAAAATGAAATTGAAATCAAAGTTCCAGAACAAAAGTTATGCTCTTTAGGAGGTTTTACCCAAGTTCAATTCTCGTCGACTTCCAAAAATAAAGGTGCGACAAATTTTGGGTGCTTTAATATTGAAAGGAAGACTTAATTTTAATTTTATACCCTTTATTTAAGGTGCTTACTTTTTTTTATTGGTAGCAAGAAGGGGTTTTGAAAGGGTCCCCAAATATTTTACAAAGAGGAAAAACAAAAGGGATAGCCTCCCAAATATAAAGCAGGAAAAATAAGGAACATGGAGACAATATCCGCAAAAGATAGCAAAACCCTGGAGACAATCTTCTTAGAACCATCTTCAAAGAGAAACAGAAAAAGAAAAGCAGATTTTTCAACAGACCAAAAAAAGTCCACGTGAAAATAAATTTAAAAAAATGAAACCATCCAAGGGAAGCCGCAAAACACTAGACAATCACTAAAAGCATATAAGGAGAGTTGATAAGATTAAAACACATGGAATCAAGCTTCTCGTTCAAGATACAAAGTAAAATTTGAAACTAGTTCTCGCTCAGGGAAAACCTCACAGAAAAACTAAAGGCCTGCTAAACAAAGTCTACGGGACTAGCCACCTTAGGAAGCTTTTCTAGGGAGAAGTGTTGAATCTACAAAATAGGAGAAACAGTCGAACTGGATCTTCAAAGCCACCAAAAACCTCCAACATGGCTGAATTGCTCGTCTAACCAAGAAATTACAAACAAAGGCCTTCACTTACGAAATATAAGAAAGCACGTGGTTCCCATTCAAGACTGAGAAAAAATCGTGGATAAGAGCTTCGTCGAAACCTACAAAAACAAACAAGCAAAGGATTTTTCGGGTGCCAAATTCAGGAAGCTATCTTGGTGGCCCTGCTTTTGTGGATGTCGTGATAACACAGGTTCCCCCTCAAGACCCAAAGAATCATAGGAAATAGGGCCACACATGCCACTAACCATCAAACGCACAAAAAAAATCCCAACCAACCTACTACCTAACCAGGAAGATGATGGAAAACCGCATCTCTGCAATAAATAGAAAAATGTGGTATCCCTCCCCAAAGACCAAAGAAAAAATGTAGAGAAACAATTATGTCGGACCATCTCCACATGTCATACAAGAAGGAAGCCACCCACCACCAAGGAGACTTCAAAGATCTTGAGCACCTTGTCCACCTGAGTAGCCAACACTAAACCAGAACAAACCCAAAAGAAACTGAGACACCTCTTAAAATATGTAAAAAAGAGCAAAGATGAGCCCGAGAAATAAGTAAATGTGCTTACTTTTATTAAAAGGGGAGATTAATATTTTATAAGCCATTGTTTTTTAATAAAGTAAATAAATAAGCAAAGTTTATTTTTAGAAATAAAAAGCTTATTTATAAAAAAAAATGCTTTATTATTTTTTAAAGTGCTTTATTAAAAGTACTTTATTATTATTGTGCTTTATTTGAAAAGAGGTTTCTTTTATGCATTTTATTTAACCAGTTTTATAATTGTGATTGTAAACAAGGTGTGTTATCGGCTAAGTCCAACTCCTTAATTTATTTCTTCCAAGTTTTCCAAGTTTTATAGGTGCTATTTTGTAGCTTCACACAAATGGTCATTTCCAAAGTGTTTCTCATAGACTCTCAGCTCCTAAAAGGAGCCAAATTCAAAGCATGTAAGATAAGTATGTAAACTATCTTGATAGTGGAGAAGCTATGGGACATTATGGGAGGCATCAAAACATGACCTCAAGGCATGGACCATGGAAAATATTTTGATGAATTAAATCAACGAGCACCAATTCTAATCACCCTTGCTATAGCTGATGAGATCCAACCACATATTTGTGATGTAAAAACTTCCATTCAAGCATGGGATGCTCTTACGACCATTTATAAAAGAAATATCAGTCCACTATTCTTAACCTTCAATCCCAACTTCACACATTGCTATTGGGAGATGGAGAGACTATGGAGCAATTTCTTTGCAGAGTAGCAAACGTGAAGGACAAATTGAATGCTATGGGTGAAAACATGGATAATAAGCTCTTAGTTCCCATCATACTTTGAGCTTTACCAAATTTCTTTTATATTTTTATTATGTCCTTACAGGTCTACAACAAGGAAGTTTTATTACGTCCTTATAGGTCTCCAACAAGGAAGTTTACTTCAAGGAGTTGATCAATATGCTACAATAGGAAGAAAAAACAATAAACTAAGGGACCAATTATAAAATAGTGCACTCATAAGCTAGAAATCTATAAGTCAAAAATTTAGAAACCAAAGAATTCAAAAGGGTTCTTTGAAAAAAGGTCCTTTCTCCTCATCATCACAATAAAAACCTTAGCAACAAAAGAGGTATTGCCATATCTGTGAACATGACCACCATGATACCAAATATTGTTGGTACAATATCACCCCACAAGGAGATTATATCTGCAAACCTCAATAGAAGTAGCAACAATACAAGCCAAAAACCCAACAAAAGCAACAAAAAGGGTATGTTATCATTAAAGAGCCAAATTTATATTATGAACAAGCATATGAAGAGTCATTCAGATTCTAAACAGTTACATAGATTACTCATGAGAAAATTTTCTTCTAAAACCAAGGATGATACTTGGTGTATTGATTTTGTTTCTAGTCAACATATGACAAGGAACAAATACTTGTTTGATACCTTCAAATCCAAAGGAGGGAAACCAATGACCATCGTCGATGATAAAATCTATGAGGTCAAAGAAGTAGATGAATTTTTTGTTCATATTTTAAATGTAAAATACACCATTAATAAGGTATTTTATGTACCAAACTTGACAAAAACTTATTTTCTATGCCACATCTACTAGAAAAAAACATGAAGGTTTATTTTAGAGTTGAGAATGACCATAAGATGTGTTTTATCACTAAGAATGGTAAGCATATAGCCACTGGTTCCTACAAAAATGACTTGTTTTTCCTAGATGTCCAATTTGCTCCTAATACAACACTATTATTACCCAAGACAACTGCAATATCCCAAAAGTAGTCCCAAAGGTAGCAAACCCAGAGGAAGACCCAGAGGTAAGCCTAGTGGCTAACCTAAAGGTCCATCCAAGGGTAAACCCAAAGGTAAACCTAGTGGCCAACCCAATGGTAAACCTAGAGGTAGACCTAGTTGCAGACCTAATTATAGAGCTAGTGTCTAACCTATAGGTAAACCCACAAGAAACAAACCCAAAGGTAGACCTTAAGGTAAATCTAAAGGAAGAGACAATGGCTAACCTAGGGGCAGAGTTAGTGGTACATCTAGAGGTGGTTACCTAAGAGCTAGAATAATAATATCTAGAGCATCTAGAGGCAAGAGCTAGAGAAGCTAGATTAGTCAAAGCCAAGTGCCAGAGCAGTTAGAACCAAGAGCCAAAGCCAAATCCAAGAGACAGAGCCAAGAGCAAGAGGCTAGACTCCTCTAAATTAAGAGGGGATCCTAATATTTTCTAACCCAAATAATATAATAATGGAGGGATGCTAGGATATTTTATTACATTATTATTAGATCATGCATTATTACCAGGAAAATTATTTTAATATCCCTTTCATGTAACCATATCCTACTCCTAAATTAGGAGTATCGATCTTCCATTTTGTAATCCTAAAGCATGTATTAAATAGGCTTTTGCTTCAATGAATGAATTATTTTTTACCATCAACAAAGATCATGTCACACATATTTATTGGGTATGATGATGATTGCAAAGCTTATTATTTGATAAATCAAATAACCAAGAAATTGTATATAAGTAGAGATGTGGTGTTTGATGAAGAATTCAAAACTAACTCAAATACTTAGGATTCTAAGGAGTCTAAAAATACCACATCTCTAAATCATGAGAAAATTCCAAAAATTGATGAACCTATAGTAGTTGACGTGCGTATAGCTCCATCGCAATATAGTAAGAACTCAAAATGGCTTATCAGTACCATTAGAGATGCTAAAATTGATGCACCTCTTGATCTAACTTTCACATGACCACATACTCGTAGTAGTATTCAAGGAAGTAAATATATGCTTGATGGCTTTAGTGATGGATAACTCAAAACTAGCATCAGTAAAGAACACACTTAATTTTCTAGAATATAAATCTCTAATGAAGAACAACACATGGAATCTTGTTGATCTATCAAAATAAAAGAAGCCCATAGGCTACAAGTGGGCCTTGAAATTCAAATACAAGCTAGTGGATCCATTGATAAGGCATGACTCATTGCAAAGGGCTATGCACAAAAGGAAGGAATTGAATATGAAGAGATATTCATACCCACAGTGAAGGTTGAAATCATCTATGTACTCTATGCATTGGCAACATAGTTCAGTTGGAAACATTAGGACATGGATGTCAAGAGTAAATTTTTTAATGGTGATCTCAAATAAGAGGTGTAAATGACACAACTTGAAGGCTTTGTTATCAATGGGAAATATCAAAAGACCTACAAACTAAAAAATTCATTGTATGGATTGAAGCAAGCTCTCAGAGCCTAGTACATCAAAATTAATTATCACCTATTACAACATGGTTTCACCACAAGTCCCTTTGATGAAAATATTTATATTAAGAAAGTTGGATAAGATATAGTGATACTTTTTATATATGTTGATGATCTATTCATAACAAGAAACTCAAATGATTTGGTAGATGATGTGAAGAATGACTTGAAAAAATAATTTTACATTACACATTTGGAACTTCTACATTATTATCTTGGATTGGAAGTATGATAAAGGAAGAATCATATTATAGTCTCATAGGTAAAGTATGCCAAGACACTACTATAAAAATACCATATAGATTTTAAACCTAAGGTAACATCAATGGAGCAAAGGTTACAATTATCCTAATATGATAAGTCATCTCCTAGTACTCTTTATCGTCAGTTTATTGGGAGTCTCATATACCTCAAAAATACCAAGCCTAATATCAACTTTGTTGTGAGTTATATTTCATGGTTCATGTAGGAACCTAAGGTGAGTCATTGGAAGGCAGTAAAGAGCAGACTGTATTATATCCATGGTATAGTAGAATATGATGTGGAGTATAAGAAGAATGATACAGTCTTTCTACAAGGATACATAGACTTAGATTATGCCGGATCTATAGATGACAAGAGGTCAACATCTAGATATGTATTTCATCTAGGATCTAGACCTATCTTGTGGTACAACATGAAATAATAGGTAGTAGCATTGTCATACATAGAGGTAGAATATCATATTGCACAAGGATCTATGTGTGAAGCAATATGGTTACATAACATATTATCATATGTGGGTGTATAGAAAAATCAATCGATAGTGTTGAATTACAACAATCAAGGTGTTCTAAAATTGGTCAACAATCCATTATTTCATGAAATAACAAAGCACATTGAATTTTAGTGTCACTTTACTCAAGAATAAGTTCAAATCACCAGGTTTAGCTCTAATACATTCCCACCAAAGCACATATTGTAAATAGTTTTATAAAGGCAATTACATGTGTCATATTTAAATTTTTTCTTAGCTCTCTTTGTATTCCAAATAATGTAATAAGAAGGGGATGTTAGAAAATTATTATAATATTTAATGATAGGTAAATATTACACCTCATGAAAATTTGCATGGAGGTAAAATCCATTATGATCTTGATAATTGGTCTATTATAATTAAATACACGATATTGAAGTAATGCAGCTAGAGTTTTTTTCTTACGAAGCCTTTCACTTATATTTCACATTCCATGATAAAATATTTGTATTCTCCACTACTTCTGATGTGCAAAAGATATATTTATTCTAACCATGCCTCTTGAGGTATTGCCCATCTCCCTATCCATATCCTAATTTTGTAACTAAGATGGTGTGAATTGGATCTTAGTTGAAATATAAGCATTTTTTTCTTCCATTTGATCTAATGTACTTCTTTTGGATGTGTACACAATTTGGGTTGAACTCATTGATGTATAACAGTTTTTTCCTTTCTAGATTTTTAGTCCATATGACATGTCTGAATTTTTCTCTCACATATTGTTTAATTTATTTATTGAAGTTTAGGACCTCGTGAAATTTAATGCACCTTTTTGATATTCATTTGTTGCTTTTTTCATCCATGTGTCCTTTATTTAGTGTTTCCTTTATTGCAATTTTTGGAAACCTACTATCTTTCATTCTTTCTATTTTCTTTAGGTACCCCAATAGTCTTACCATAACTTCTACTTATATGGAAAAGTCCTCATTTTAGCAAGTAAAATCTCATATGGGACTAATGCTTTAATTATAAAATTATCTATAACTAGTTGCTTTTTAATTCTTTCTATTTGTATCCATTTAAAATTTGATATATTGCTAGCCCACACCTCACACCCATATAGCACCATTGGAATAACTAATAATCCAAAAAGGACCCTAGTGGTTTTCCAATACCATGAATTTGTTTTGTTTTCCCTATTTTGTAATGACTAGAGTGTCCTCCATATTGCTTCTATTCATTTCACCATGCAAATTCCTCAATTGAGTTTGCTTTGAAAATCTAACACAAGGTGTTTGTATTATGTTACTACATTTAAATGATATTATTCATATAAAATATATGATCATTTTTAATCTCTCCAAGTAGAGAATAACATGATTTTATTCTTGCTAATGTTTACTTGCATCCCAACTTCTTTACAAAATTCTTAAATATTTTTAGATGTTCTTTTAAACTTTCAAATGTCTTACCAATCAAAATGAGATCATCGGCCCCTGCCCCATGGCTGCCAAAAGTGTTTTCATTGAGTCATCCACGCTCACTCTGAGTGAGTCGGCCAAGCTGTTTGCCAACGCCAAGCATTTCACTCCTTTCTTCAGCAAATTCGCTGGAGTTGATGATGAGATCACCCAATGCTTCCTGGAATTGTGGAACGACGACGAGGTTATGATCAAGGGGCTTCATTTTAAAGTTAACAAAGAATTTTTAACAGAGGTTATAGGCCTCCACCATGAGGAAAATGGGTGAGTAGTCAGGTGGGACAAGCATAATTGGGATGAGGAGTTGTCCCGCTTCCCAAAGCAGCAAAGGGACAAGGCAAACCTGTTCTGCTCCAACCTCCCGACCCCCTTTGATGAGGCCATCGTCCCGGTAATGCAATACATTACCTGTGATGACCCAGACCAGAGGCTTTTCAACTTCCACCTAAGCTACTTCAACCACCTTCGAGGGGCCATGGTGGTCAGCACTCCTCATTTTTTGTTGTATTCCCTGGGTATTTCCATTGACCATGCTCGCAAAATCCATTCTCGGCCCTCCCACCAAGGCCTCATGGATGTGCTGTACAGGCACGCTCTAGCCAACCAGCCACAGCTCCATTGCATTCCCCCCTTGTCTACTGTCCCCCCCTCAGTGCGGCTAATTCCCCAACTGGCTCCCCTGCTGCTTCCATTTCTAAGGAGTCCCCCTCGCCTGTAGGCTCCCCTGCCCCGAAGCGTCACAGACCAACCTAGAAGTGCAAGATACCGACCCAGGGCACAGGTGGGGGCCCGAATCCTGGGGGCGCCTGCAAAGGCCCCTTCCCTGGCAGCAGCAGGATTGTAGGCAACGCCAAGAGGACCAAACAGGAAGCCCCAGAGCCCACCGATGTTAGTTCTAAGTCAGGCAGCAGAATGTAGAATCTGGCGATCAGAGCCCTCCTTGACGCGGCTATCGGCTCCCTAAATGCGGCTGCCCAAGAAGCCTCCTCCGCTTCCACTACCCTGGCTGAGCTTTGGCGCAGGCTGGGAGATGGCCTCGATAGGGAGTAGTATTGATTGACGTGGGCCCTCCTGGCCAGGAATGGTCGTTGGGTCCACCGGTTCACTGGCGTCCAACTTCTACATGTTTAGCGATGGCGTTCTTTGGTTTTGGTGGCTTCTAGCCAAGGTCTTATTGCGGTTTGTTCTAGTTGTTTTTGTAGGCACCAGGGCCCAGGGCCTCGGGCCCCGGATTACTGCCTTTGGGCGTAGCCCATTTTTTGTTCGTTTTTTTAGCCTAGGCTTATGATGTAACTAAGGTTTTGGGATCCTGTTCAAAAAACCCGTTGTAAATATTTTGTTACTTACCAAAAAAAAAAATGAGATCATCGGCATAGAGGAGAATTTTCACCACATAATTAGCCAATTATATTTACTCTCCTCCCATCCTTTCCATCCATTCCTCCAATTTTTCAATATAAATCTCAAATAAATGAGGTGACAATGGATAACCCTGTTTTACCCCAATATCACTCCCAAAACATTCTGATAGTCCTTTTTAAAGTTTAGATTTTTGCTATCACCTACTCATAAAGTTTGTATATAACTACTCTATAGTTGGTTGGTGTGCCAAATTCTTCCATTATTTTGCATAATTTACCTCTAGATACTATGTCAAAATCCTTTTTAAAGTCCATAAAACAACAACAAAGTTATCTTTTTTCATTTCAAAGCCTCTCTATTAGGTGTTTTAAAGTAACATAGTGATCTATTGTTGAGTACTTTGGTCTAAACCTTGCTTGCCCTATTGCTCTATTTCCTTGATTTTATGTGGATTGATGATTTTGCTTTCTACTATGCTTCTAACCAATTTTACAAAAAGATATCATGATGGTGTGGTAATTAGAAGGATTTATGGTGTCTTCATTTATATGCAATAGTATGGCTAGGTTGGTTATCCATTATAGTGGAAAGCCTCTTTTATTGATTTCATTAAAATATTTTAGATGTGTGGTGCTAAGATGTCAATCCCAAACTTGAGATGTTTATCTTGTAGATAATCTATATCATGAGCTTTACCTATTATTATTTTGTTAATGCTCTACTTCACATTTTCATAGAAAAGGTTCCTCAATTGTGTAAATTAGAGGAGTATTTTTTCTTGGTTCCTCTCATATAATTGCTTAACATACTTCAACCCTTGTTTTCTTATGATATTATTTTTTGTATACCTTTTACTTTGTTGTAGCACTTTCTAAAATTGTCTTGGTTGATGCTTTGTAATATATACCAACTAATGATATTTGACGATTAAACTTATCTTTTTTAATGTCCTTCAACTTATATTTATTTTACCTTTCTTCATATATTATTTTATATAATAGTTTCTTATATTATAAAAACAATAATTTTGTCCATTCAATATATACAACTCTTTAGATATGGCTATACATTACTTTTATATACATACAATATGATAAGGTATTAAAACGTTTATTTTTAATCTGTTATATGAGTTTGGAATTTTGCTTGTTTACATCATGACTATAATAATGTAATATTTCAACAAGCTACAATGGTGTTGTAACTACCACTTATATTTATCATCTAACAAATTTTGAGCTTGGGTCTTTACATTGAAAACATATGTTTAACCACTTGAACTCATGTCATTTGATCAAAATATATAGTTATTAATGTTAAGAGTTATTACATCATCATTATAGTTTATTTAAGTGAATAAATAATTGGGTGGTTGATTGATCAAGGAAATCACTCATGTTAGGAGAATTAATTGAGGTTGGTACTCATATAGTCTATCTTAAGTCAACTAATTGAGTTGGGTCAAAGTGGTTTGTTACAACAATAGTCTATATTTGGACTAATTGTTGAACCTAATACTGATAAACTCTATTGTATAAATATATTTATGTGACTAATTGTATTTGTTCAGCCTTGTGGTTGTTCCAATAGTTGTATCAAAGCAAGTTGCAGATAGAGTCATCTCTTCTTTTTGATCCATTAAGCACTCTTTACAAACATAATTTTTTTGTATTTTGCTGAGTATTCATCACTTGGATACATATCAAAGAATTTTATTTGGTACATCAACATATAATAAAAATTACATTGTCACATTGAATCATAAAAAATATTATATAATAGATATTCTACCTTATTGTTGTTAGATTTTTGCTACGAGATGAGACTTGATGGTGTATCAACAATATTCAACTATGACATGAGAATTTCTAAGATTTTAGATTGTTAGAAATATTCACTTGAAATCATCACATTTTTTTACTTGAGTACTAATGAAAGCGGTTTTCTTGGTGGATACTATGGTGCAAAATTACTAAACAAAGAAAAATTTTGGAGCAAAATATGAGGATAAAGCCTTCTTGAAATATGGATTCCACTTACATGGGTATTTTGAGTATACCACGGATGAATTGAGAATATTATTTTTAATATATTCAATGGATAAATATCTACGAAGAGTGAAGACTACAAATAGTAGAGAAAATTTGCATTCACATTTAAAGCAACAAGAATTAATACAATGTGCATTGGATATGCCAAGTCCATATAATGAAGCTACAAAAAATAATAATTGCTATGCACATTTCACCCATAGTTGTATGGAAAATATAGCTGAAAGTTGAAAATATAGTATTTAGTTTTTACATTGCAAATATAGTTTGAAGTTGCATTGCAATATAATTACTCTCTCCTCTACATTGGATGTACTTTACTTTTGACATTGTAAATATAGTTGGAAGTTGCATTGCAACTAGAAGTTATTTCATAGCTTCAAAGTTGGAATATGTGCACAATAATATTGTTTGAATTGGTATGCAGTTGTATGCACGTCATGGGCCATTTCCATGTGGTGATTCAATTTTGTTTTAAAAAATGTGTTTGTATAACCTGTACATGCTATTTTAGTCACAATTCTTCATATGACCTTAGATTGTGGTGTTTTTTGAAGGTTGGATTCCTTATTCAAAAAGCTTCGAAATGCATGGTTGCAATATTATCTTTGTAGTCATATCAATGGAAAATTTGTTACCCTAATTTTTATTATTATGTAGGAAGGATAATTTGTTAATTTTTAATCTTAGAAAAAAGTATAAAAAAAATTATAAGTGTTGCAATTTTTAATATATAGAATGCATGATTGGTGGTACTTGACACTTCTCGTTATTGTGTAAGTAGAGAGTTCATATTTTTTTAATTGGTTTATGGGATTGAAATGAACTCCACTCATATTACATCATGACCACATAATGGTATTATAATAATTTGTAAATTATGGATGGATCATTTGGCAAGATTCAAACCTAGATCTCCTCCTTCAAAGTTGAGGATTATAACTAGGTGACCTAATGTCATTTGATAAGTGGAGATTTCACATTGAGGGGGAGGAAATTTTAAAATTTTCCAATATATAATCTGCTCGAATGCTCTAAAATATCATATTTAATGTAACTTTTGTTGGATCGAAAACAAACTATGTAGAATAGTACAAAACACAAGACAAAAATCCAAGGATACATATTTCTCAAATTGCTACTACAAAACACAAAATACTGCTAAAAATTATTTCTATTAAAAACCTCAATGCATTGTATCATGATGCTACTGCACCATTCAACAAATCGTAAATACATGTTCCATATAACTAAGGATGATCCACCCAAGTGGGATGGATGGATGGATTAACTAATGAGGATACATAAATATATAGAATCATTACAATAGATTTTCTTAACTATAGACCATGTTTTTATATCTTTAGATCTATCTTTTTATCCTTTTTGCTTTCTTGGTTTTTTTTTGCTTTTTAGCTTTTTGGCAATTTTGCATCACCAACTCTAACATTCCCCCCTTTGATGCAAAAATGGTAAAATGTCCAACTTCATATTTAGCTTCACATTCAAATACTGAAATCACACACAAAACTCTGCACTACTCTTTCAACATAGCTTATGCTTTTGCTTTTCTTCTTTTGCTACTTTTCTTTTCTTCTTATTTTCTTTGTTTACTTTAGCTTCCATACCCTGTTAAAAGTATGAAGCAACTAGGACTCAAATCTAGGACCTCCATCTCTTGAGGTTGCTCCATCGATGAGCTTCTGGCTCCTCCTTGAACCAGCCTATGATTTGAATGTAGGAGTCTTATTCATTGCTCCAACATTCTCCCTAAGCCACATTGCAAGTGCTTGGGACTCCTAGCTTCAACACCAACTCTAAGCTTTAAATTGACTCTTAACTTCAACTCTTGATTTTGATGCTAACTCTGGCTCTGATACCATTTGTTGGATCGAAAAACAAACTGTGCAGAATAGTACAAAACACAAGATAAAAATCCAAGGATACATATTGCTCAAATTGCTACTGCAAAACACATAAAATACTGCTGAAAATTATTTCTATTAAAAACCTCAATGCATTGTATCATGATGTTGCTGCACCATTCAACAAACCGTAAATACCTGTTCCATATAACTAAGGATGATCCACCCAAGTGGGATGGATGGATGGATTAACTAATGAGGATACACAAATATATAGAATCATTACAATAGCTTTTCTTAACTATAGGCCATGTTTTTATATCTTTAGATCTATCTTTTTATCCTTTTTGCTTTCTTGGTTTTTTTTTTTGTTTTTTTACTTTTTTGGCAATTTTGCATCACCAACTCTAACAACTTTTAGAATGGTATTTGGTAAGCACTAGGAAATCAATGTTGATTTTATAGTAGTAGTAAGTGCTAGCCAACTAGAGTATTGATTGCACTAACAAGTGAAGGCCCATTCCACACTTGAGGTGGATAGATGAGTTTATCCTTATTCACAAAAGAAGATGTAAGTTAGTAAGGCTTAGTCTGACTAATTGTGACTAGTTGTGTGTGTCCTTGTCTACAAGTGTTGCAAACAATCGTATGTATCCCTATCCAATTGTGTTGTAGAACCATAGATAGTTAAATTATCCTCATCAATAGTTATGAATTCACTGAGGTCATACCCACTAAGGTGAATAGATGAGTATGTCCCTATTCATAATGATGTAATTCATAGACTATAGTATGTTTCTTAGTTGATGAACTTTTAAGTAATGGATAAAATATGAGTGTGTCCTAGTACATCAAGTTATTAGTGATGTATTGACTGATTTTTTATCTTAGTCAAGATAAGTATGTGTTCCCCTATTTAGATCATGATGTAATAAAGTGGTAAACTCTACAAATTACTGCATCATGGTTATAGTTTATTAAGTGTATAAATAATTGGGTGGTTGAGTGATTGAGGAAATCACTCATGTAGGGAGAATTGGTTGAGGTTGGTATTCATATAGTCTATCTTAATTCAAGTAGTTGAGTTGGGTCAAAGTGGTTTGTTACAATAATAGTCTATATTTAGACTATTTGTTGAACCTAATATGGTCAGCTCTATTTTTTAATAAGCTATGTGTCTTCTATTAGGAGCCACTTCCATTACAAAAATAAAACATTGCATTGCTCTTATTACATTTTTAAGAAGTTACTTAAACCATATCCAACTTACCTTTCTAACAAATATATTCTTCATTTACCTTTATATCAAAGTATTCTCCATCTTCATCAAACTACTACGTTTCCACAATGAATTCCTTTATATCAGATGCCTTCCAAAATTTATTTTTTACTAATATGAAATTGAACACCGCACATGATTACAATATTTGACACCTAGTTTCCATATCTATAAATATCTTGTCTATATTAACATAAAAATATTGGAGTCAATATATGGAAAATAACTAATACACTCGTGCCTATAGTAAAAAGGCCACACTGAGAGTACAAACCCAACAGGCCCAACAGTCTGAGGTTTTGTTAAGTTACAAGGAAATAAAAGTGGAAAGACTCTGATATGCAAACTATATAAGGAGCTCTTGGGATGCAAACACTAAAAGGTCCAAGGGAAGAACAAAAGAAGAATCTTCTAGAAAATACTTTCAATGAGAGATCCATCCCAATCGTGAAAGTCTTAAAAAGTCTCAAGACATGCTAACAGGTGAAAGTCTCAACAAGCAGCCAATACCTTGTAACAATCTAGAGAGACTACGAGCATGCCAAAATTTAAAGCTCAACATAGAGAACCACCAACTAGAAAAAATCATATTAAGTTAAAGAGAAAAAGTAATGATGCACAAACTCCTAAAGAAAGTAGGTGAGGTAGATGGATATGTCACTACCGAGAAAATACGGATCACCTACCATGGTCATCTCAACTTAAGAGTCCAAGAAAGCACTAAATACAAACATGGTGGTTATAGTCCTGCATCTGACAACATTAATGATTGAAGGTGCCCTCACTCACATGAAGGAGCAGTTAGAATTGGTGTATAATAGAAAATATTATCAGTTAAAAGGAAAAAACCATGAACAAACTACTATGCAATGGAAAACCCATTATATTGCAGTTGAATACTGAATTTAAAAAATTAGAATAAAAATGTATCAATAATTTTTTTATGAGGAAAAATGTATCAATAATTATAATTATATAATTATCTCTGGTTGGTAACGGATGAGCGGGTTGGATTCTTTAGATAGTTAGGTCCTTTTGATTTCTTTTTTACTCAACCAACCAAGGTTTATAAAAAATCTTAGGCTATAAAAAATTCTAATTATATATTTTATTTTATAAATTGTGTTTGATAAATATTATTATTTTAAATCAATATGTTTTATGCATAAGTTTTACTAAAATATTCTATTGTATATGTTTTTGGTAAGAATGGATTGTATATTTCCATATTTAAATTATTTATTTTAAGGAAAATATTTGTAATTCAAAAATGTTATATATAGTTAAAAAGAGAATAAAAGAAAGAATATTAAAATATATTTTTTTGATGTAAAAAAGGTATATATTAAAGAATTAACAAAATACATTTTTACAAATTAAAAAAGAGGCTGATAAACACGTCACGTAGCTAATGCCATCAGCAAAAAAATCATTCCCATCAAAACAGAGTAGGAACCCAAGCAAACAATTTACAACTAATTGTCACTGCCTTATAGAACTGAAGGACAACAAAACTAACTGATTACATAATGATGAGGCTTCATTATATGAGTTTAGCCACCCGTGGGACCGATTCCCACCCAACAGTAGCAACAAGAGACTTTGGCACCGATTCCAGTAAGATTATTTGGCACCGAGTCCCTTAATATTATTTAGTATTAATAAAAATTAAGGTATATTTTATTATATATTGCATAGCATCAAAATATACCATAATATGTTGCGTTCTACTTTTTTTGAAAAAATCAAAAATATGTTATATTTATAGAAGTTGTATTACAAGGTAAAATGAGTTGGATAGGCATCAAGGGAGAAATAAAATCCTCCTCCAGTCCCTCTTGGCTCAAAAATTACCCATAAAATATTACCATACATAATGTAGATATCCATACACCTTAGCACTACCATAGTTGAATTTCAATTTATCCAATTTATCTGAATTTCGTAAACCATCCATTTATCTTTATGTTGTGTTGCTTTGTGGCCTAACTTTGATATATTCATAAAAATCACTGTCTGCTCTTCCTGTTTTGCTATCTGCTTGTATCACCTCCCGCATCCCTTGGATTATTTGGCACCAGCTTATCTAATTTCCATCTGAGAGTCCACATATTTTTCTTCCTCCATATATTTTCTCCATTTTTCTAAGTAGTTTGCCACCCTATTTCCCTCTCGCTTGATATGTGTAATAAAAACATCTTGAAAAACATACCAGATCTTCTGAACTTCTTTCACCTTCCTTCTCTCTCTAATTCCTAGCACCTGAAAGAGCCTTATCGGATCCAAGATTCCAGCCCATACCTGAGAGTCTGTCTCTATCCACAATTTATGTAATTGTAGATTTGCAGTTATCACTAATGTTGACAAGATCACCTCTCCTTCCGCTTCATTATTTTTTGTCTCCCCAATACCTTTTACTCTCCAGTACACTTGTTCTCCTTTCCAATTTCACATGATAATACCAAAATCAACTTTCCTAGGGTTTTTAGTAGAAGCCCCATCTGTGTTGCTTTCTACTTAAAAACTAAATTTCAAGGCTATCCAAAGTGGATCCTATACACTAGTGACAATCATATTGAATTATACTCCAATTAAACGATGGAACCAAGGCACGCTACTTGCTAGCATGATTAACCAACCATATGCAAATGCCAATATTTTACTTGCTGAAATGGTGGGATGTGTCATAATAATCCTCTATATTAGATATTTTAATTATCCTTACTTCATTATTTTTCTTCAAGAATAAAAAATCAACTATGCTACCTCCTGTAAACACAAGAAGTATGATATGTACTATTACATACTCGACACTTGTAACTCATAGGGGTATATGTTATTGTATATAAAGTGGACCATGTATCAAGTTAGAAGTGGATCATGTGTTAAGTTAGGAGAGTGTGTGTCATAGAATCATGTATATAATTTCTTTGTCATAAAACTATGAATATAACCGCTTGGTATCAAGAATATAACTATCATAAATTAGGTAAATTAGGAATATTGTCATAGAATACTGTCATAGCAGTTTGTCAGAGAATATTGTCATAAAATATCAGGAAATATGCTTGTAAATATTATAAAATGTGAAGGATGTAACCCTCATGGGCTAGTGAATAATTTGCATATTTTGCACAATAGTAATATTCTCTGTCTCAAATTCCTACAATTACTATTATTTATGTTTCCATGTTTCCTTTAATGAATGCTTATGTTATTGGATATACAATTTTAGTGTTGCTTTTATCAATACTTTGTGCAATCATAGTTAGGATTATCTTTGGCACTAAATTTCTTATCTCAGTACAACTTTGCACTAAGAACTTTGAGGTGAAATATTTGCATGAGAAGAAGAGGTCCATTGCATGTACCTTATGATATTGTAATATATTTATATTGGAATTGTGGAGTTGTTTGCATGGTCCATGAATTATCCCAAGTTCATTATAGTTATCTTTGGATATGGTCCCCTCAATTACACACTTGTTTCTTTTAATTAGTTATATGGGATTGAAATTGTACCCACTTATATTACATCATGAGAATGTTACCACGATATTTAAACAAATCACTTTTGTTACTATACATGTATTAGTTGAAAATATTTGAACCTAGGTCCCCTCTTTGAAATTCGAAGCATTTAAGTGGTTGTGCTCATGCCATTTGTTCTCAATAACACACCTATATTAGGATATTTTATGGATTTATGCCTTCCCTATTGAATACTACTTTACATTTATTTTTCTTGAAGTATATTTTCTATATACATCTCTTGCATGGAACTTCTATATAGTGAATTGCATTAGCATTTTTTATATATTGTATGGTTATTTAGGTAACTATGATAAGTTTCCATAGATTAGATAGTTATTTTACTATTTTTTTTGGAAAAAATATCTTGTGAAGAATATATATTTCAAAAAGAAGCTTTAGATTCAAGTGATTCTTGTATCACATATTGAGATTGATAAATTTGAGTGGCATTAATGGAGTTATGACTTGGTGAAGTTGACCTTTTTAGAATCACGATAATGATATTTTTCTGTGGCACAAATTATTGAAATAAAAATATTTACATCTTCAATATAGATAAGAAAAGTAAGTGCTATTTATTACATTTTAAATTAAATTTCTAGCTCTACTACTTTAGTCATCCTTTAATATCAACAGTGCTATTGAGAACTCAAATCAAGGGAAAAGTAAAGGAACTCCATTCAATAGAAATCACCCCTAAGGATCCAAGTATGTAATCATAAGTTTACAACCTTTTATTTTGTTGCTCAAAGATTTTGACTAGACCTAATCATTACAAGGCTTTAGGATAAATATAATTGGTGGATAAGAGAACAAAGTTAGTATCAATTTATTATTGTTAATATGTCAAAAAATTCAATAAGTATAAGCATCAAATTGATATGGCAAGGCATCCTTAGCTCCTCATATTGTGTATGTATGAAGAATCTAAGTTTGATTTTTAAGCAATCAACATTGACAAGGAAGGATGAATCAATATATCTAGATACAATTCAAAAAAAATAGTTTAAGCTAGATGAGCACATTACCATTAAAAAAGCTTAAATAAAGCCGCTTCTAACATTAAGTATAAAAAATTTAAACTAGTTGGAAAGGCCCTAGCTAATCATGAGTTCAAAGGAAAATCTTGTATTAAAGGTTAAAAACATCAAGTTGAACAAAAGCAAGGATGCCAACCTTACATTAATTGACCCTAATAAAATAGATACAAAAAATTATCAATTTGATCATCATAATGTTTAAATTACATATCGACATCACGACAACAACAAATAAAAATATAAACTTCAAAAAATATAATGGAGAACTAGATACAATATATTGGAAGATGGCAAAAATTAAAATTCCTTTTGTAACTAAATGGGCAAGACTAGTGAGAGTACTTCCATTAGAAATTAGGCCATGAACCTTTTTTCATTCATTCTTTGAAGATAACATTTTGTATAAACTTTGCATCCAATGAATAAGGCACCTCAAATCCAACACTAATAAGCATGATGCCCTTGGAAGTCACCAGAATTGTAAAGGTTTGCACTACTATCATTGGTTGATCTATCAAAAATTAAAATCATTAACAAAATATCGAGAAGTCTCAACAAAATATAATATTAGAAATGACAAAGAGTTAAATGAGTAAATATTTAAATAAGAAATTAGCCTCAATAGAGTTTTAATAATAATAAAAAATAGATTTTTAAAATAAGTGCTAACTACCAAACAATCAATTAGTTGATTAGTGAAGGCTCTATCCATTCTCACTTAATCCATGAAATAACGATGAATTGATGATATCAGTAGACCAATTAGATTTAGAATAGTCAAAGTCATAAGAGAAGGAATCATGTTGTCAAGTTGTCGTTCTAGTGATGGTGACATGAATAATGATGCAAGAGACCTCTTATCAAAGACAAATAATTTGGAGGAAAGTGCATGGTCTATCAATGATTTTGAATGCTTGAGAAATAGAAAAATAGATTGATGTGATAAAGGAGAGACCAAGAATAACAACACAAGATCAAGAGCCTATTTTTAGAAAAAATCCATGAGTTTCAAGGTGTTAATTGATGCTTTTAAAGGAAAATCAAAGAAAGAAGCATTTAAAAAAAAAAAAACATGCAACTAAAGGAAACACCTCAAATCAAGCTAAAACAAAAGATCTATTATCAAGCAAGACTTTACCATAAACAATGCATTATATGCTAAAAAATAGAAACTCTTTTCATAATGGATATGTAATTAATTTTTTCAACACATTGTAAAGGATTTTTTTTTTGCAATCCTCAAATTAAACAACTCTACTCTTTTAAGCTTTCACACATTATATTCAACATAAATATTTAATGAACTTCAAAATTATGCTTGATTGACTTGGACTTACATGCGTATATTTTTATCTTACCTCATGAACGAAAATCTCGTATTGTTCATTAAAGACCCTCTTCTCTCTTGTTAATCTTTTTTGTGAATGAATGTGCTTAATTTTACTCTTGAGAAGTAATGAATGAACTAAAATAATAGTTATTTTGGTAAATTCCTTGTGATCATTAAATTGGATAACAAAATATCTTTCTAATATTTTGTTATTACATTTTTTCAACTCTTTTCGTTTTAAAAAAATAAAATAAGGAATTTGACCCTTGTTGGAGGTACAAGGAGGTAGATCGAATATATGTTTGACCTTCCAATAGCGTTATGATCTAAAGCACATTCAAATAACCTAATATAGTAGATCAACAAGGCGAATAAAATTTCTACTAACTCAAAAACCCTAACCTAGCTTATGTTACCATGAACTCATCAAAATGTTGGCAATTTTGGGTTTGAGATCCTAGCTTCTTTTCTATGAGTTGTCATTGATGTCAAAAGGAAATGGCATTAATGTTAAGACGATGTGTTGGCTTCAAAGGTGGAAGATTCCAAGAGAATCTTTTTAAGAGAATCCGGAGAGATTCCATTGGCAAGGGTTTTTTATTAAAACCAAACCGGTTTTTATTAAAACCAAGTTGGATAGGGTTTTTATTAAAACCAAGTTAAATGGTTTTTATTAAAACCAATGGAGGTTCTCTTTATTATTTATTTAATTATTATTTAAAACCCTTCAAGGTTTTAATTAATTATTTATTTAATTAATTAAGGGAGAAATTATTTTTAATTTATTAAAAATACTTAAAGGTTTTTAAACCTTTTTTTATTCTTAATTTATTAAAATTATTTAAGGGTTTTTAAACCCTTTTTGAAAAGAATTTTGATTAATTTCGAAATGGTCTTTATTTTCGTCGATGTCAAGGTGTCTTCGAAGAGACTATTTATTCTCCAACTCCTAAGGTTGGAAGGCTAATTAATTTGAAATTCCCCGAATGCAATTTGCGGTGTTTGTGCTCTGTATTCGTTGTGATCGAAGGAAGACTTAGAAGCACGTGCGGTTGAAAAGTCTTCGAGAGTTTTTTCGAGGGTGAAGTGGAGGGAAGTTCACTTGTGAACTTTGTAGCCCGCGTGGGCTAGTGGCAGCGAAGGCTGCTTTTGGGTGCTGCATTGGCGGAGGTCACCGTTTCGAGTCTCGCGGGGGTGCTTTGCTAGAGTAACACACGTTTTTATTAAAATGTCTTTATGCCACGAAATTCGGAGTTTCTTGGATAGCGATTTATAAGGTGTGATTAAATTTTATGAGTTTTGGCTTTTGTGATTAGCATTGAATAAAATCTTAGGAGAAATAAGGGCATATTTCTTTGGATGTATTTTTAAGATTATTCTTTGCCATGCTAAAATTAAAAATGGAGGTATAAGGTGTGAGTTTGTGATGATTTATTGGCATGTTATGGTGGTTGTGTTTAAATAAGTGGAGCTAAAAGGTGTAATAAAGGAAGTTTATATTATTGCTCATTTCTTTTTATTCTAACCCTAACTTGGTTGGAAGTTTGAGAGTTGTGTGTGGTGACAGCTTGAAGGTTCAATTATCTTCTACTCCAATAAGGTATGGGCACATTCTTCTTATGAGTATGATTGGTGTATGTTTTCTGAAATAAGGTTGGAGTGAAAAGGTATTCTACTAGGTATCCTTTTGCTAGGTGTAAATCCTATTTTTTGGTTTGTTGAAGACTACTTATGCATTGTTATCCTTAAGGAGAGTTTTTGGTGAATGCATAATTTTTGGTTTGAGATAGTGGAAGCTTTGTGCACTAGGGTTTATATTTGTGAGTCTAGCTACTTGCATTGAGTTGGTGGAACCCTTGGTTGGTTGTTTTGAGTTTTATGGTTGAGTTGCTTCCATAGAGGTTGTTTGATCAAGTTATTGCTTTACTTGATTCATGATATTGGGCTTACTCCATTGAGTTGATTTGAGCAAGTTATTCTTTGCATTTGGTGATATTGTGTTGGTGGTTGTTTTGTTCAGATATCTTTGGAGGGAAAAGGATTTCTACTTGTTTCCTTTTCTTGTGATGATTGGTTGAATGCTTCAAGGTTGATGTTGAGTTGAATGGTGTTGGTTGACTAAACCTTGTTTGATGAGCATTGTTGTTGAAACCCTAATTGATGGTGAAAAGAACATGAGTATCATTGTTATGTGATTCTTTGCATAGTTGGCAATTTTTGGGGTTTCATGTTCTTAAAAGAAAACATTCTATCCTATCCATTTCAGATATTGAGTTGAGTTTTCAAATTTGAGATTGAGATTGAGCTGAGTTGATTTGAGTTGAGTTTTGAGATTAGGATTTGAGTATAGAACATATTGAGTCTCTAACAATTCTCTTTATGCTTCTATGAGTTTGACAAATCACATTGGGTCTCTAACAATTCACTTTGTGATTTCCTACTAAGAAATTTTTTTTTGGTGAGCTTGTTGAGTTTTTGGACAGGTTCCGATGGGGACTTGTGAGCAGTTTTTGGACAGGTTTCGGTGGGGACTTGTGAGCAGATTTGGACAGGTCCTAGCAGAGGACTTGTGAGCTGAGTTTGATAGTTCTAGCAGAGAACTTGAGGACAGAGGTGCATTGGTTCTATGAGAAGAACCTGAGGACAATTGGCAAGTCTTTGAGAAGGCTTGTATGCAGAGGATTGATTTGTTCAAGAGTTGGACAGATCTGATAGACAGAGGAAGACTTGTACTAGACCGACTGACTATGTTTGGTACAGAGTTCTTGAGCTGTTGTGGACGTGATCATAGAAGACAAATGTCTCTTAGGCTAAGCATTGAGGACAGGAGGTCTTCGATGGAAAGGAGTTCCACGTGTCTGGTAAGAGGTAGAGGCAGTTGATCTTTTGAGGGATCATTTCCAGAGCAGAGGGGAAGGTATCTCCTTTGAGCAGAGGCTCATAAATTTTGATTGGGGGAAGGTATCTCCTTTGAGCAGAGGCTCATAAATTCCGATTGGGGGAAGGTATCTCCTTTGGGCCGAGGCTCATAAACATTGTAATTGGGAAGGATTCCCAAAGAACTTTGAGATAACTTTTAGAGAAAATTTTTGTGGACGTAGCTCGACCATTCGGGTGAACCACGTTAAAATTGGTGTCACTTTGTGGATGATATTGTGCATTGCTTTGATATTGCTTTGGGTATATTGCTTTACTGTTTTGAAGTATAAAGGAAAAAGTAAAAAGAGGTCTTATACTGTTCACCCCCCCTCTCAGTAGAAGCTTGTGTTCTTCACAAAATTCAAGAGTTTTTCATTTTTGTCAATGAAACTTTATCTTTTGTTCAAATCCTCCTTTATCTTTGGTCAAAATCTTCTTCTTCTTTTTTTGTCATTTTTGTTAATGAGACTTTTTATTACTCAAAACCTTTATTTTTAAATCATTAGAAACTTATCATTATTTTTTTTAGCCATATAATAATTTTTAGAACCACTTTCATAATCTTTTATATATAATATTTGTTAAATCTTTGTTACAATTGAGATCTATTACTTTTCCATGGTTGATTTTATTCATTTCAAATCTATATATTGAAGAAATTATTGTGTTGTAGTAAATTACTGATATCTTCCTTTTAATATAATTAAAGTGGACAAATTGATATGTCATTAAAAACATGTCCACTAGGGAATACCATAGTGGTATGTCTTTGAGTTTTCATCTAGAAGACCTAAATTTAAAGCTCGGTATAAGAGCACTGGAATCCCTTTCAAAAACGTGTGTTTTACTTTAAAATTTTATCCAAAAAGAAATAGGTTGATTGGTAGTGGCAAAGTGCTTCAAGTGAGGCATTCAACTCCTTAAAGGGTCAAAGGTCCTATTGACTTCGTCTTTACCCAATGGTCTAAGGATTATAAAGGTTCTTATGCACCAAAAAAAAAAGGGACAAAAACCACTAAAAACTCATTTGTCCAACCACTAAAACTTGGTTAAACAAAAATAATAAGACTTTAACTTCTCTTTAAAAAATCCAAAATTCAAACCATAATATTAATTATGTTTTTTTAATATAAATATATATAATATTGTTAAGTATTAAACTAAACAAACTTAAACCCTTAAAAATTTTCATCCTAAAAATTTATTTTGCTAATAACATAAATTATATTCATTATTATTAAAATAATTTAAATAAAAACATATTTTATTTTAAACAATGCAAATACACTTTTAAAAATACGGTGCAAATCCCCATGTTATGGTAAAAGCAACCGGCATCCATAAATACACTCCCGCTTTGTCTTCCCCATAAAAGGCCTGAAATCCAATAATACAATCATATCCTAAAACTAAAGGTTTGAACGTGAGTAATTTCATCCCACTTAATTTTTTTTGGTTGTATTTGAAAACCTTTATACATTTAATTTCTTAAATTTAATTAAATTTTTAAAAATAGATTAGAAATAACTTATAAACAAATATTAAATCAATACCAATCAATTTATGAATCAATTTATTTAATGTTACTTTTACAATAAAGTGAATATTTTTATATTTATCTGGTTAGTGTTAGAATTTTTTACAAGCATTTTCATTTTACCATGACTTTTTATAAGTTTAAACTTAGACTTCTTGAAAAAAAAGTTAAAGTTTAACAATTATATTATTCCCTTTGATAAACTCTTGGTTCCCAAAACATATAAAAATAATTAAAACACTAAACCTCCTATTTATTAATATTAGAACCATATCTTAAAACCCAACCCTACAACTGACTTTAAAACCGGACAAAACCTTACCATCCGCTTTATTCCTTTAAGCCCAACTTGCACACTTTTTATTGCAATCTTAAACTATAGGATTCCTGTTTCTATCTTATTAAATATGACGGCTCGTAAAAAGCAATCGAACCCTCAGTTCTATGCTTTATTAATTAACTTTTTATATTCCTCCTTTAGCAATACGTGGAAATTAAAATTGGTTCCCAAGCAATCGAACCCTCATGCTTTATTAATTAACTTTTTATATTCCTCCTTTAGCAATACGTGGAAATTAAAATTGGTTCCCACTCGTTGATTGACACATGCTACAATTCAAACTCGTCTCCACTTTCTCAAAACCTTGGTAAATCAATTTATAGTTTTTTTTAATTTTTTAAAATAATTTTTCATTTCACTTGGATAAGTATTATATTTATATACTTGCGTTGCCGTTAAAGGTAAGGTTGGATCAATAATAACCATGCATATCAAATTATTCGATCGTCACGTAATATTAAAGAGAAATTGTACTTAAATCTTTGGCATGCAATATCTTATTCATATCTAACATTATTGCTACGAATGAGACATGACATTATGTTCGACTTTTTAATGTTCGGCTTTCTTTTTAAAAAAACAATTAAGGCATTTCCTTTGAAAGAACAAGGGGATATGACGTTGATGTTGGGCTTTCTTTTGGCCCATAGGATTTTGCTACGGTCATATTCTCTTCTCTTTTTTTACAAAGAGTAAAGCATTAAAAGTATTAAATAATCAATATGGTTGCTAAGAATGTGACAAACAAGCGCCCATGTTAATTCTAAATTTATTTTTTAATTTGTTTAATATCTTTTATTCTTATCTTCAACTCCCATGTGCAGCACTTAATTTTTTTTCTTTAATATTTTTAATTGGATTCCTTTCAATTTTTGAAATGAAATTAAATGACTTAAATTATTTCTACCAGAACAGATAGATTAAAAGTTTTTTAATATAAGATAAAGTATGATGTATAATCTTACTTTTTTTTATTTAAATTTGGGATCTTATTCAAAGTTCCAAAATCTTAATAACATTCACATTTAACAAAAAAAAAAAAATAATAATATATATATATATAAAACAAAATTGTGCCCTTGATTTTCATGAAAAGCTCCCTTGTTTTTTTCTTAGTTCTTCAATAAATTCAATTAGCAAGTTTACTTTTAAAGTATCCTCATGTGCATTCCTAATGTCCTTGAAGGCTTTGTAGTCCACAACAAAATACTTTTCAATCTTCATTGCTCCTATTGTGTAAAAGATATATATTTGGTTTGACCCTAAGTCTTGACGTATTGTCCATATCCCATTGTTACATATGAGTTGGTGCAAATAAGGTCTTAGTTGGACTATAAGCACTGATTATATAGGATTAAAAGATGACCCATATGTATTACATCATGACCATGTTATCATGGTATGTCAACATTATTTTAATAATATTTTGATAACTATGTATATTGTCTAGTGAGATTTGAACTTGAGTCCTTAATTTATAAGTTGAGATATTTTAAAACTATATAAAATCATTCCATTTGATTAAACTTCTATTTTATTTTCTTGTTTAAAGGGTTATATTGGATGACAATAACTTAGTAGTTATGGATATTTTGTGGTAATTTTTGTTAGAAATTATGCAATATTTAAGTAACAAAGTATGGATACAAGATAAATAATACTCTTAGAATTTTAGAACTCAACTCATATATAATCAACCCATGACTGAAAATGAATGAACACTCAATGTTTACATAGATGATAAGTTGTACATAGTATTACAACACAATATAATGTACCACAAATTTCTCTCTCAAACAACATCATGTGCACTCTACAAATAGTCTTTACAAAGAGGCTTTTGACATTTCATCTTCAACTACCTATTCATCTCCTCAAACTCTTAGGAGATATGATTGTTCATATTTCTCATAGGAGATATATTTATTGGCTCTTTAATTACAAACATCTAATGATTACTAAAAGATATATATTTACAAGATACTTGCAAGGAACCAAATAATGTAATATAACTCAGCATCCCCCATCGTATTATATTATTTGGTATAAATTTCCTTCTAGATCCTCAGCATTGACTCTAGTACTGACTCTAGCTCTTATTTTTTGGTTCTAGCTCTTTCTAAATATTTATACTTCATGTTTGCATATCTTTCACAACAACTATAATTGATACCTGACACAAATTTTGTTTTATTATTTCTTGTTACACAATCAATGTTGCCTGTGCCAACATTCCCTGTTACAAAACTGATATTAGTGTTCCTTGTTACAAAATCACTCTCATTAGCTTTTCCTATAAACATGAGATCTTTGTGTTTTAAACTTATTTTTGATACAACAAGTTCTTTCATTTTTTGTCTTGTTTCATTATATATTTGTTTAGTTCCAATTGCTCTTGTGTGCCTTTCAAATTCATCATTATCCTTATTTAAATACAATAATTCAGTGTAAGAATAATTATCACAACTTAGATCATTACTGAGGAATTCTGAATTTCTTATATTATCACTATCCATGTTGCTAATAGAAGATTTCAAATAAATAACAACACACTATCCATCAACTTTGAAAATTTGGCCTACATATTGACCAACACATTTTGTAAAATCAAAGCTAGCATTTTTTGTACAAACATTCTCATGAACACATCTACAACTGTCACTATCAAACTTAGAAAGTATGTAATTTTCTAGAGAAACCCATCTAGTGTTATTCTTGTTAACAATATCTGATTGTTCATTAACAAAAAATGAACTAACACTATCATCAACTTTAGTAATTTGTCTTTCATCATGACCATCACACATATTGGTTGTCTCACAAACATTTTCTACATGATCAAATTATGTATTAATATTCTTAAGAGTGTTTCTCAAATCATTATTATGTATTTTTTCTGAAGGGTCACTACATGCATCATAATTTGCAACACAATCAACACATGTACTTTTTGTAATTCTTAAATCACTTGTGTCACATGCTATATTTATTCCCTAAACAATGTCCCATACATCTATTGTCATAGGTCTTAAATCACAAGCATCACAAATCATATGAGCCTTAGGAGCTCCAAATCACATGTACCGCAACAATTGTCTACCATCATGGGTTTCAAATCACATGCATTAAAATTCATATTTTTCTTTTGTTGAAGATCACTAGTGTCATACTAAAGTAGGTCATATATGTCATGGTTTTCATTTATCACTTTGAGTATACTACTTAATATTTCATCTTGTTCTTGTTTAAAATATATTTTGCAAGATTTTGATGTCAAAATCATTTTAATTTTTTCCATAAGTGCTTTGTGAACTGATTTATAGTCCTCAGAGTTATATTCTAAGTCTTGTACCTCTTGAATCATATACCTTTTTTTATTTTTTGTTTTTGGATATTGTTGTTGTGTTCGTGTATATCATTGTTGATTTGATTGATATTGTCTTTGTTGATATCTTTGAAAAGGTCTATGCATTTGATTTCATTGATTGAGTGAATTATATCTATAAAATCTAGTGATGTGTCCTTTGTTATATATATGATAATATCTTCTTTTTCATTCTAGTTGATTCTATGATGATGAGGTAGAAGAAATCTGTGTGTTATTCGATGATCATTTTGCTGAAATGAAAGCATTGTTTGACAGTTCATCTCTTACTTGATTTTCTATTTCATATTCCTAAAGAATATTAACTCTTCAAATGACACTTTTTAGTTTGACACTTAGAGAGGTATGACAAATATTTTAAATGATTCTATAAGTTCTATAAGTGTAACTTGGACAAGAAAAATTTCTTCTACTTTCTCCCCTATAGTTTATAATTTTGATTTTAAATATGTTATCCTTCTAAGAAAGTGTTCTATGATTTCAACATCTTCAACTTTTAGTGAATATAATTATGATTGCAAGTGTAGAATAGTGGCTTCATTCTTTCCCCTTAAATATAGTGCATAGTTTCTCCAAATCCTCTTGTGAAGTTTTGGCCTCACCTTTGTGTGCTTGTATTTCATTTGATATTCCAAATGTTATTAACATTAGTGCTTTTGCATCTTCTTCTTTATATTTTTTTTATTTATTGCATCCTCTAGAATAGTTTTATCTTCAGTTACTATTTTTCTGTTGGTCAAATATCTGCCTAATCATACAAAACTGCGTTTGTGCGCCCTAGACACGGCCAACATTGAAAGACCGAAGGAAAGAGATGTCCCCCGTGTCAATCTCCAGAGAGGGTTGGTTCCCTTACTAATTCTAAAATGGTTGAAGACTAAGGATGCAGGAAAGAAATCAAAAAATGCGTAAAGAAATGGGAAATATGGCCACAGGCCGATTGTGTAGGATGGGAATAGATTGATAGCAGGAATTCACACCAAGCTGAAAATAGCATGCAAATAGATGATCAAACAACAGAATTTCCGTACAACTTCGCACATGTAATCTTCAGATCAACACTCCAACACTCACTCTCTCACTTGCAATATTTAAATCCAACTTGCAGAATTTAAATCTAACAACAAATAATAAAGTTAACTGTGTAAAAGAAGTGCGTAATATAGAAGACCACAATACACCAAGTCATTTGCAAATCCAACTATTTTGAATTCACTATTACTGCAGAGAACTTGAAGTGTTTTCTCGTAGGAATATCTATTTTTTCCAACCCCTTACAATGAAATTTTTCTTAGTATTTATAGAGGTTTGCGCCTCTTTCATTGAATACATCAAATGAGTCATCATTTCTTGGAAATCTTCTTTCGGTAGACACGATCCTGAAAATGGTTTGAGATGATAGCATTCAGACACCGTAGCATTAAATTTGAGTCACCTCCATCTTCTTGGAAATCAAACACGAGCTTCAACAATTTACTCCATATTCAATTTGCTTTGGAGAGGGAGTAAAACCTTCGAGAAGATGTTCTTGAAAATGACAAAAATGCTTCCACTTCGTCACCAACATTAAATTGCAGCAGTTACCCGAAGAAAATATTCAACTGGAAAAATCAAGCTCTAAAATTGTCGAAGATGATGGCAATTAATAATTAAAATTTACCCCATTTAATTCTACTCATGCCTCTGGAGAAATTTAATCACATGTGCTAAAAAACAAACAACATTCACCTTCAAAATATCTTCGCCGCATCTATCATGACGTTCGCCCCTTTTACCTGAGTGTAAGGGTGAAAACCATTTAAAAATTGTCGTCGCCCAAACTTTATCTCTCCATGCCATTCGCCTTTAAAAATAACGAACGGATCCATCGTGAATACTTTAAAGTGACCATGACGCATATTGAAATCATGTTCGCCCAAATGAGGGGCGAACACCCACTTAAGGGGCGAACACAATGTGTTCCTTTTATTCTCCTTTTTGTTTGGTGCATTCCTACTTTTGGGGCGCGTTCGCCTTTCCAATGGGCGAACGTGACGTTCGCCCCTCCAATGAGGCGAACGCATTTGCATTTTTCACTTAGCCGATTTTCTTTTGTCTCAAAGCCTTCAATTTCTTACTGTCGCTTCGCCTCTGAAGTGAAATCATTTTTATCTTTTGATTGCTGTTGTGGATAATTTGATGAAGTGAATTCGAAGCGGATTTCCAAGTCACAATTTGGGGTTAATTTGTTTATTTTTAGAATGAAAAATTACATAAAAACTGAAATGACTGCAATGTTTTTAAACATTATGAGCAAAATGTGAAATCATGAATTTTTTACATTACAATCAATGATTTATTTAAAACCAATGTGGCATGGTGCAAAACTGCCAATATTTTTGGCGGCTCTCGGGGTATCCAGCTCGCATGGATGCAAGCGATCCCAGGCCTTAATCCATTGGGTGATTTTGAGTCTTCTTCCCAACCTCCTTGGATGATGCTTTTGATGTAGATGCTTGATGATGCTCCTCCTCTTCATTTGCTTTCTCAATGGCTTCTGCTTCCTTTTCTGCCTCTGCTTGTTCTTTGAGGGCCTCAGAAGTAACCTCATAAACTGCAACCATGGAATCCCATGCCTGTGTGGTAAACAAAGAAGGAGTGCTCAGGGACTCATATACGAAGCACAAATTTTGAATATCTTCCAAACTCAGGCACCTTGCTCGCTGGGCTAACTCAAAAAGCGAAAGCTCCATACGAGTATACTTTTGCATGAATGGTAAGACCTGAACATCTGTGATTGGCTCTTCCCACGCATCAATCTTCGAAGAATATTCCATGAACTGCTTCCATGCTGCTTCCAATTGTGCTTGTGGAAGAGGTTCACCCTGTTCATCAATAAATTCTGGAAAACCCATGTCACGTAGAGCGTTAAGATGAGTCATTGAAATAGTATGTTCCCGCTCTATAACATTGAGAATTTTTTGACCTTCTCGCATTAGATCCATCTGCTGAAAATAACTGTGCAGTGTGACTTTTGCAGCTGACCAGGAATGATCCATTGTGCTCAAAGGTTTCACATACATGGTGGAATTCGCCAAGGCCTGTATTTTTACTGCCATCTCCAGATGTGGCGACAATAACTCCTCCGTGTTATCAATTATTTGTTGTCCCATTTGTATGTGTAGATGAGCCACCCACAGATAGTGCAACACTTGAACTGCTTCAGGAGCTAGTTTCTCACAACTGTGTGTGGAGCGAAGGCGCATTTCCTTGATGTTATTATGAGAAAAACCTGCAACCTGTGCAACTTTCTCTGCCAACTGACTCTGGACAGCTTCAAGCGTCTGGCGAAGATTGTGCATCTCAATGCATGCTACATCTCTCTCTTTCAGGTGCACTCCAACCTGTCGCTTCAAATGCTCATTTTTTGTAGCAATTTTTTCCTCTTGTGCTTTACTTTTAGCCAAGGCGGTCTCGAGTTCAATGATCCTATCGGCCTGATCAAAGTATTTTTGTTTGTAATGCTCACCATGCAGGTAAACTCGAACTCATGTCCACTTGAATATTGCCCATATTTTCCATAGGATCAATCTTCGTGAGGTCTTCAGTGATGGTCTCAGAAATAAGTTCATCTGGCAACAATTCTCCTTGCGGTTTCTGAACCAATGGAGTAATCTTGGTGATATGAGCCTCCATTGTAACAGGATCAAAAGCGACCCTCTTTAGAGGACGTGCTGGTTCGAGAGCTTCCTTTCATCGCCTGCTTTTCAACCATTGGGATGAACTCAAATGTGCTCGGTTGATTTTCTCTACATCTGACTGCTTGGATGCCACCTGAATGTTAGGCAAAGATTGTAATTCCAAAAATGGGGTGAAGGGAATGAGGGCTTCAGAGCGGTTAGGCTATGAAACTGATGTGGTGGTTAGAAGTGGTGGAATAGAAATGGTGGAATGGATGGGTAAACTGGTTTTAACAATAGTTACGCTCACCCGAGAAGGAGTTTGCGTACTTACAACTTCGGTAGAAATGGTAGAAGTGATAGATGGGGATGAACGCAAAAATGGATTCGGTCCTGACGCATATGAACTAAAAGAAAGGGAGGACAAAGAAAAGGGAACAGAAGAAGGAGCAGTAGTGACTTCAGGAATGATGGATGAAGAAAGTGGAAGGGATATGGAGGGCATACTGAAGGGTGGAGAAACAGACACAGAAACTAACGAAAGTGAAACTGACATAGTCACTACTTGCTCCAAAAGAGAAGAAGAAGAAGGGAGAGAAGACGTACCTTCGGGCGCAAGCACCGTGTGATGTGGTGATAGAAAGGGCTATGCAAAATCCTCCTCTTGTTGCTCCAGTGCTACCTCTATTGGAACCTCAGTCACCATGGGAGCACTAACAACTATCACCAAAATGATAGAAGTTACAATAGTCATATTAACTGCAACATCACCTGAAGAAATAGTGATGGCACCAGTCCTTGGTTTCTTAGCCACCTTGGGAAATAGTGGCACCTGTTGTACATCACGCTTTTTTGGCTTTGGTACTTCCTCTATATTTTGCTTTGCCCATTGAGATCTTCGTTGAAACACATATTGTGGTTCCTCTTCCTCAGGAGTTTCTTCTATGATCAATGGATGGTGTTCTTCTATCTCGCTTTCACCACTTTCTGACTGTTGAAAACTGTATGGCAAAATATTGGCGAAAGCAACTGGCTGGTAGGAATCCACATATTTATCATAAACCGCTGAAAAGGCATCATCAAGTTTGAGCCCGTAAGCAGTTGTAGGTTTTCCATGGTGAACTCTCATTATCCACCAATTCATTATCTTCTCTTCAAACCATTCGGGCTTACTGGATTTTACTTGGTCAAACAAACCCGACGGAGGAGTTTGAGACCTGTACTCTACTTCCTGCTCATAGCAGTCATGCCAAGGGGGAAGTGTAGCCATTTTCTCAATATGCCAGTTCATGTCCGACCCATTAAAATTGTTTCGATTACGCTCAATGTCCGGTCGAGGACAACAATGAAATGATTTCATTTTGACAAAGTCTTTAAACTTATCTAAAGGATCATACCTCCACCATTGTGGTAACTCAATCAGCCCCAGATCCTGCAATGCAATGGTAAGAAGATGATTCTGTCCAACTTGACTTACTGTTATGCCACCAAACTGAAATGGCATATTGCATGTAGTCTTGCTTCCACGCCCAGCTCCATATATGTCATTCACGTAATCTGACTGGCGCACTACTTCCATAGCAAAAACATGCTCTGTAGCAAAATATGGCAGTAGGAACGACTTACCCGTGAAACCAAAAATTCTCACGACCACGCCTTGGGTAAGCAGAAAAATGTCACCCTTTTCTTGAGTAACCATTATATCTTTCAATTCTCGTGGCACTCTTTCACAGGTACCGCAAAGCAACTCAATTTTCGGTCCCAAAAATAAACTATTAAAGCTATAACATGATTCTTTTTCAATAAAACAGAAGTCCACTGGTAAACCGGTAAAGGCTCATCCTTTTCATTTGTAGTCGAAACAACAATAAAAGGAAAACGACACTGCAGTTGGAAGAAGAAAAACCATACCAAAAATGAAGTATGCTTGAAAGATTTATCTGCTCCAGTCTGCAAGCTCTCCAGCTACGAATTTAATCTCCATGAAATATAATCAGCCCAATCAAAGAAAATTGGATTGGTGCCCTGTTTCATGGCTGAAGGAGAATAAAATTCTACATGACAAATGCATTGTGCCACAGCCGCTTGCCATTTGTGAACTATATCATCTGAGGGCAAACCCACAACCCATGCTAGCATGGAATAAATATCCAAGCTTTTAAAATCTTTCAGTGGTCTAGGCAGGTTCGGAAGTTGTCCCATTGGTGGATCTTTAATCATCTGAGTCTCCATAAACTGACGCATGGCCACAGTGGAGACATATTTGTCTTCTTGCTCATCAATATGCAACTTCTTATGGACTCCATAGTTGGGAGGCCGTAACCCACAAGCAAAAGCTTCTCGGACTTCATCGGGAGTAATGGTAAAAATAATTTCCCTCTTCGCATTCCTGACAGCCCTGGTTGAAGGATCATAATATCTGGCAACAAGCAACACAAGCTCGGGACAAGGATGTACTGGAGGGCATAAATACCAAAAAAGCAGTGAGTGATAAGGTACTGTTAACCAACTTCCCGATGTCAATCCCTGCTGCACTGCAAATTCGACATTTTGCCATAATTTTTCTACTCCTTTGTGAGTGATGACGCAGTCACTGATTCCAGCCATCGAATCTTCATACGGGTCCAAATCAACATAATCATTTTTTCGAGCCTTCTTGGACCTCGTAGTCTCTTCTCTTCTTTTTGACTTCTTCGGATCTGAAGATTCTGAAACTTCTTGAGGCTCCTTGCCACGCCTTCCCATTTTTATTAAAAAACTTCGAGCAAATTTCCCGCACACTTTCTGAGCACTTCTGCAATAATCCCTTGAAACACACGGTAGTAGGAAAAATTAAAAAGAATAACTGCAAGGGTTACCTCGTCTTGTTTAAATAGACCCCTTTTCGACCGTCATAATAAATACTGAGTTACTTGGTCGGCTTCAAAAAAAATCTTCCTTGGCCGCATAACTGTGTTGTAGACCGTGCCCCAGCTAAGCTTGCTTTGAAAAAATAAATTGGCCACTTGAACCAATTAAATGCTTCTTGTGCTTCCCCGAGAAAGAAAACTTCCGCTTGTCTGCATGCTTTCCAATAATTGCCATGTCTTGAAAGGGGCAATATGTCCGCACTAAATCTCGGAAATCAAAAGGAATGTTTGCTTACTGAAATCTGCTCCTCCTTCAGAACGCTTCCGATCTGCTTGATGAAACTGGGGTGAAGGCTCTCCTTTTAAAGACTTTGATTCCTTGCCTTTTTTTTTTTTTTAAAAATTTTTTTATTTTTTATTTATTTAAAACCGCTTAAAAATTTAAAGCATGTTTTTTTTTAAGTTTTATTAATATATTTTTTATTACTTTTAATATTTTATTATAGCTTTTATTTTTTTTTATATTATTATTATTATTTAAATTTTTTAAAGCTTGGTTGCCCATGGGAATGAGCGACAAGATTTTAGTTTTTTTTTTTTGTAAATTTGCCCAAGGAAATGGGTGAACAATTTTTTTCTTTTCTAAAGTTTACTAAGCAATTTTTTTTTTTTTAAAATGAATAAACTTAACAATGAATATGTACATATTTACAAAGGTACCTCATTACGATTCCGTCATTGGATATAAGTCTTTAAATGAAGGTCGTTCACCGGAATTGGAAGCTCCCAACCCTCCATATCTTGTAGATGGTAAGCATTGGCGGAATTCACAGTCGAGATTTGGAAAGGACCTTCCCAAATAGCATCGAACTTGTGATGCTCTCCGGGCTTGGCCTTCTTTGCATTCCACTTGAGGACCAAATCTCCGACTTGAAAACTGCGTTCGGTCGACTTCTTTCCGAACCATTTCTGCATCTCCTTGTTATGTTCGACAAACTCCTGGTAGGACCTTTCTCTATCCTCTTCCAACTGAATCAACTGTGCTAATCGTGCACTCAAGGGATCAAACTCTTCATCTTCTTCCTGAAATAGCTGCAATGTCTGAAGGACCGAAAGCTCAATATGAGCAGGCAAAACTGCTTCTTTCCCATACACCAAGGCATACGACGAAGTTTTAATGGACTTTTTAACTGAAATGCGATCTGCCCAAAGTGCTTGATTCAACAACAAATGCCAGCTCCGTTTGTTGTCTCCTAGTGTCCTTTTCAGAATTCGCAACAAATTCTTATTAGTAGATTCGGCCAAGCCATTCCCTTGCGGATAGTAATTGGACGAAGTCTTGAGATAAATCTCGTATTTGCTAGCGAACTCAGTAATCTTGGCCCCAATAAATGGAGTTCCATTATCTGTTATAATTGAGTCTGGGACACCGAAGCGAGTGATGATTCCCTCCAGGAAAGAGATTACAGTTGCTTGATCCGCTTTCTTAGTAGGAATGGCCTCCGCCCATCGGGTAAAGTAATCAGTTGCCATCAAAATGTACTTATGTTCTGCAGAAGAATGCGGGTCAATAACTCCCACAAAATCAAGACCCCACTGCTGAAAAGGAGCTTCTACTTGAATCGGGCGAAGAGGCAATGCCCCTTTCTTGATTCTGCCAACATATCGTTGACAACTATCGTAGTGTGTACTTAGCTTATGTGCATCGACAAATAGAGTAGGCCAAAAGTAGCCTGCTCGAATGATTTTTAAGGCCATAGGCCTTCCCGCGTAATGACCTCCCGATAGTCCAGAATGAAATTCCTCTAAAATATTTTCTTTTTCGGAGTCCCTCACACACCTGAGAAGAACTCCATCAATGTTCTTGTGAAATAACCCCTCGGGCAACAAAGTATATCTGAGAGCTTGCAACCTGAATCTTCGACGTTGCGAAGCATCAAGGCGAGATGGACATCTTCCTGAGATAAAATAATCAATTATCTCTTCAGTCCAATCAAGATCGTTGGCAGTATGATTTGCGCAAATGCTTTCGCCCAGGCTGTTCTCATGCACCACATCAAATGATTCGAAGGCCGCACTTTTGGCTAGCTCCTGGCATAGAGCTCTCCCATGAACCAACTTCGTTGGTCGGATCTCCACATCATATTCTTGAATTTTCATGACCCAACCTGCTCTCTTATCTCCTAATTCTCCTTGGAGAATAAAATTTCGTACATCAGGGTGTATGACATACACAATCGTTTTGCTCTGAGAAACAAAGTGTCAAAATTTCTTCAATGCTTTCATTACTGCATATACTTGTTTCTCAATAAAATTATATTTCTCTTGATGAGGAGCAATAACCTGACTCAAGAAAGCAATTGGCTTCTCATCTCCATCCTCTTGCCGTTGTGTCAAAACTGCAGCATAACTCTCCTGTTCGCCTACGACATAGAGAATGAAATCTTTAGAATAATCAGGATTAATCAATACCGAAGCTTGAGTAATCCTCTCCTTGATTTCCTTAAAATCCTGTCTCCTTGTCTCAGTCCATTTAAACTCAACATTTTTCTTCAAAATCTCAGTCATGGGTTTCACCACCTGAGCGAAATCAGAAATAAATTTACGGATGAAATTAATTTGGCCAAAGAAAGATTGCAAATATTTTTTATTAGCAGGCAATGGTAACTTCATTAGAGCTTCCACTCTTGCAGGATCGATTGACAATCCTTCTTGTGAGATCACATGGCCCAACAACTTCCCTTCCTTGACAGCAAAAATTGACTTCTTCGGATTAATAGAAATCCCGAACTCACGACACTTCTCAAATACCTGCCTTAGATGAGCAATGTGGTCTTCTCTGCGATGTGAAAACACAGTCATATCATCAAGATATATCACAATAATCCTATTCAATAACTCACCAAAAGTGATGTCCATGGCCCTCTGAAAAGTAGCACCGACGTTTGACAGTCCAAATGGCATCCGCTGGTAGGCAAAAGTTCCCCACTTAGTGGTGAATGTTGTTTTATATTGATCCTCATCTTTCACCCAAATTTGATTATACCCAGAGAAACCATCAAGCAATGAGAATCTCTGAGCGCCAGCTACTACATGAAGGATTTGATCGATCTGCGGTAGAGGGTAATGGTCCTTAAGTGATGCCTGGTTCAGGTTGCAAAAATCTACACACAACCGAATGTCACCGTTCTTTTTTCGTACTGGGACCAGGTTAGCCACCCATGTTGAATGCTTGATTGGATAGATTATCTTGGCCTCCAACATCTTCAACAACTCTGCTTTCATGAGGACTTCAATCTTGGGATTGACAGGTCGTTGTTTCTGACGAAAAGGTTTTACCCCTTCCTGGAGTTCTATAGTATGTTGGATCACATTCTTATTGTAACCCCTCAAATCATGGTAGCTCCAGGCAACAATATCTGGATACTCGTAACACAATTTCTTGATATCTTCCAGTTCTTCTGGGGTGCCATCTATTCCAACCTTGATGATTTTCTCAGGCTCCAAATGCAATTCTTTATACTCCTTTGCATCTACTTTGATCCTGTGCTTCTCAACCCGATCACTCTGGTCGAACAGACTTTCAAGTGTAATCAGTCCCCTAGGGATGTGATTATTTTTCAGTTGAATCATCCCTTCTCTCTCTTCTTCGACAAGAACTCTATCATCAGCACTTGCAGTTTCTTTAAGTAGGAAGTTGACTATCTGCTCATCATTGTCAAACACTTGCCAATGGATATTTTTTTCAGGAACTGAGGGTCTATAAATTACCCTAACTATCTTAGGCTTTCTAACTACTTGCTCCACAGGAGAGTAGTTAGCACCAAGAGAGGCTAAAATATCTACATGTTTATTTAGCTCTCTCGAAATCGCCTAAACATTTAAAGTAGTGAAAGACTCAAACAAGTCCCACACTCTATTGCGGTAGGCCTTCAAGTAGTGTTGCTTTGACACACACTTGTTAGTGATCTGATTAATTATGAGTTCAGAGTCACCAAAAATCTGCAACTGCTTGATGCCCAACTTTTCAGCCTTCTTCAATCCAAGGCATAGTGCCTCATATTCAGCTGCGTTATTTGTGCAACCCCAAGTTAACCTATAAGAATAGGTTTTTTGCAACCCTTCGGGAGAGATCAACACAACGCCGACTCCTGCACCATTCTTGCACCTGGCACCATCAAAATACATTCTCCATAACTGATCTGCAATAGGATTGGGAGAATCAGGAACCTTCTCTTCAATTTGCTCTGGCTTAGTTATAGTATAGCAACCAATGTCCATTCCAACCATCGCATTGAAATCCATGAGTGAAAACTCATCCTCGAGGTGAAGCTCACCCAACGCCTCCTCCATTAAATCAACCTCTTCTATCTCCTCAGTCAACATGTTAACTGCTCCTGGAGATTCTTCTTCCTCTAGCTTCTCAATGTGAAAAGGTGAGGGCTTCTCATTATGAATGTGAATCCTCTTTCCCTTGAATGGTATCTCTAAATGCGAGTAGTCTAAGGAAGAAAAAAACCCTCCCCTCTTTTTTGTGAACTCCCTTGAGAGGCACATGCTAAAGTATGGTTCCAGGTCAACCACTACCACTTCCTGGATGACTGTAATTTATGGCATACTATGGAGGACAATGGGAATATCCTTAATTACTCCCACCGTCTTGATCGGAGTTCCATCCAATTGCAACACTCCTGGGCTACTCCTTGTATATTCCATCCCCATCACTTCGCATACTGCCTTTGGCATGACAGTAGTTGCAGCTCCAGAGTCGATCATACAGTTGTGTACAATCCACCCTTCCATTCTGAGTGATAAATAAAATGGGGGAGGTCTATTTTTTCCCGTAGCTGAAGTTGGAAGCGTTTGCGCCAAGACTATTTGAGAAGGATTTTTCTTTTGATCTTTAGCAGTCTTCAAAGATTCTTGCAGCAGGTCAACCTGTCCTGGCAATTGAAGTGCATCATACAAACTTACTTTTGCAGGAATATTTTTCATCTCTTCCACAATATTATAATTCGAAACAGTCAGAGCCTTCTCTTCTACAACCCGCTCATACTTGTCTCGGTACTGTTGGGTAGCTTCCACCCTTTGTCGCTTGGTCAAATATGGGTACTTGAGTCACTCTTTGGCTTGTTCTCTCATTTCATCTTGTGTTTGAGTAGTTGTCACAGGTTGTGAGGAAGATGCTCTCATTTGTGTCCTTCCCTGAGTTTGCTTAGGCATCAAATCTTTCAACTTGATGGAATCTTGCTCTTTAGCTACCCCTATAGGCACTTTTGCTGGAGGTTGTTGTTTTTCATCCTGCACCTTTGGTTTCATTGGCACCTTTAAGGGTTCAAGCTCAGCAGGATCTACTATTACTGGTTTCTTTCCAGACCGTGTGAGAACCGAAACTTGCTCTATAGACGACATCATGAAATTGTGATTGGCTTCCCTGATCATATTGACTTGTCCTCCAGTCGAACTCTCTACTAGCGTTTGTACATAATTCATATGCACCATGCACGTTTCTTCTCCATGAGGATCATTGCATGTTGAGCACCAATACGCCCTTTTTGTTGTGCTAATTTCTTCATTTGCTTGCACCGTTGTGCTCTTTTTAGGGCCTCTACTAGTAGATGCTTGCTCTCGAGTGATCGATGGAGTTTGGAATCTTCGTGATCAGAATTCAGCCTTCGCTTGCTTCTTTCTTACTGTTGTAAGTTCATTTGATATCATCCTTAAGGCTGCGTTATTAGATTTCACCTCTTGCAACAACATCGTGAAAGGATCAGGATTAGAAGATGCGGGGGTGCAGGTAGAGGCAAAGGTGCTGGAGGCACGGGCAATGGTAATGGAACTGGTGGTGCTGGCAGCGCAGGAGCGGGAATAGAAGCGGGCAATTGTGGAAGTGACTGATTAGGTAGTTGTGGGAAGCTTGGAGCCATATGTCATGGAGCAAGAATAGGTGCAATCTGAGGCTGACCCGAGCTCCATGAGGGAACTGGGTACATGGAAGGCATAGGCTACGAAAATGAACTGGAATATAAATATTACGAAAGATCAAGAACAATGGGCATAGTCATCTTCGGGGGAAGTCTACCTACAACAATCAGATCAGATTCGGCCTTCTGTGCCTGCGTATACAGGTCTGGGAATGTAGTCACATTGGCTTGATGCATGACCATACCGATTTTGGTGTTAAATACCTTGAGATAGTAGAAAGTAGCTTGCTCATGTGTGGGACGTAGACCGTCGGGAACTCTTTGCCAGCTCCGGGTGAATCTGACATTAAAATCGACTATCTCCTCTTGTGGGTGTCTTTGAATCATTGTGAACTGGTGCAACAAGGAGTATGGATCAGCTTGTTCATGGAAATTCTTAATCAACAACTCCGCTAACTGATCCCATGATGTAATAGTACCTGGTTGTAGTGATCGGTACCAATATAGCAATTTCCCTCTCAACGACAATACCAGTAATTTTATCATCACATCTTCATCTATTATATCGTGGATGGTCACCAATGAAGCTACATCTTGGATATGCTCATATGCAATTTTTCTAGTACCATCATAGGTCGGCAAAGCCTTCAAAGCAGCTTGGGGCACTGGATTTTGTGCTTGTAAGTTCAAAGCCCCTGAGCTATTCCATGCTGGGAACTGCCTGGGTGGTGGATTCTGAGCCATGTGGACTGGTATATGAGGTGGAGCTCAAGGAATACCAGCAGTCGTGTGGGGTGGAGGTTGAGGAAGACTAGTGGCAGTACTACCTGGGCTTGCGGGAGCAGAAAATACACCAGCTAGTCGTGATGATGTGATAGACGGTATATGGGATATATGAGGTAATGAAGATGTACGATGAAAAGTGGCTAATTGAGGATGTTCCCCTAGCCTTTGGATATCAAGTTCGTAGAACTCAATTTGGTGATCTAGATTTTTGGCCTTCGATCTTGTATTCATGAGACACAACTTTCGTTGTACTCACGTGTGGAGATTTTTGAGTATAATCGAGTCGCCAGATGTTCTAATTCTACAACACGAAGGCAAACATCAAACCTTAACGTTGTTTAAAGTGGAACTTTTGAAGTCCCAAAAAATTGTTGGCACCGGTGGGTTTGTCAACTTGGGATAATACTTGTTCCACCGACTATGGATCTTACTGGGACAAAAACTGCCTGTCCCATCGGGCGTGCCAAAAACTGTTGGTCAAATATCTGCCTAATCATACAAAACTGCGTTTGTGCACCCTAGACACGACCAACATTGAAAGACCGAAGGAAAGAGATGTCCCCCGTGTCAATCTCCAGAGAGGGCTGGTTCCCTTACTAATTCTAAAATGGTTGAAGACTAAGGATGCAGGAAAGAAATCAAAAAATGCGTAAAGAAATGGGAAATATGGCCACAGGCCGACTGTGTAGGATGGGAATAGATTGATAGCAGGAATTCACACCAAGCTGAAAATAGCATGCAAATAGATGATCAAACAACAGAATTTCCGTACAACTTCGCACATGTAATCTTCAGATCAACACTCCAACACTCACTCTCTCACTTGCAATATTTAAATCCAACTTGCAGAATTTAAATCTAACAACAAATAATAAAGTTAACTGTGTAAAAGAAGTGCGTAATATAGAAGACCACAATACACCAAGTCATTTGCAAATCCAACTATTTTGAATTCACTATTACTGCAGAGAACTTGAAGTGTTTTCTCGCAGGAATATCTATTTTTTCCAACCCCTTACAATGCAATTTTTCTTAGTATTTATAGAGGTTTGCGCCTCTTTCATTGAATACATCAAATGAGTCATCATTTCTTGGAAATCTTCTTTCGGTAGACACGATCCTGAAAATGGTTTGAGATGATAGCATTCAGGCACCGTAGCATTAAATTTGAGTCACCTCCATCTTCTTAGAAATCAAACACGAGCTTCAACAATTTACTCCATATTCAATTTGCTTTGGAGAGGGAGTAAAACCTTCGAGAAGATGTTCTTGAAAATGACAAAAATGCTTCCACTTCGTCACCAACATTAAATTGCAGCAGTTACCCAAAGAAAATATTCAACTGGAAAAATCAAGCTCTAAAATTGTCGAAGATGATGGCAATTAATAATTAAAATTTACCCCATTTAATTCTACTCATGCCTCCGGAGAAATTTAATCACATGTGCTAAAAAACAAACAACATTCACCTTCAAAATATCTTCGCCGCATCTATCATGACGTTCGCCCCTTTTACCTGAGTGTAAGGGTGAAAACCATTTAAAAATTGTCATCGCCCAAACTTTATCTCTCCATGCCATTCACCTTTAAAAATAATGAATGGATCCATCGTGAATACTTTAAAGCGACCATGACGCATATTGAAATCATGTTCGCCCAAATGAGGGGCGAACACCCACTTAAGGGGCGAACACAATGTGTTCCTTTTATTCTCCTTTTTGTTTGGTGCATTCCTACTTTTGGGGAGCGTTCGCCTTTTCAATGGGCGAACGTGACGTTCGCCCCTCCAATGAGGTGAACGCATTTGCATTTTTCACTTAGCCGATTTTCTTTTGTCTCAAAGCCTTCAATTTCTTACTGTCGCTTCGCCTCTGAAGTGAAATCATTTTTATCTTTTGATTGTTGTTGTGGATAATTTGACGAAGTGAATTCGAAGCGGATTTCCAAGTCACAATTTGGGGTTAATTTGTTTATTTTCAGAATGAAAAATTACATAAAAACTGAAATGACTGCAATGTTTTTAAACATTCTGAGCAAAATGTGAAATCATGAATTTTTTACATTACAATCAATGATTTATTTAAAACCAATGTGGCATGGTGCAAAACTGCCAACATTTCCAAAGTTTTGTTGGAGTATATTACATTATTTGGTACAATCTAATGTACCTCATGGTACCATCATGGTACATATTGTAAATAATAGATTAGGATTGAGTCATAGTTTAGAGTGTGAGTATTATTTACCTTTTATGTAAGTGTGAATGTGCAGGATATGAACAAGTGTCATATAAAGTTATAATGTGCAATAAATACACAAGTGTCATGTGAGTGAGTGTGCAAGTGTAATTTGAGTCTATGTACACAAGTGTCTTATATGTAAGAGTGAAAATATGTAATGTAAATATGTGCACAAGTGTCTTAGGTTAGAGTGTACAATTTATGGGAGTACAATAGTCATGTATAGGTGTACATACAATATAGAGTCAAGTAGAGAAGCCAAGAGTCATGAGACTTGGCATATGGAAAGGAATAGTCAAGTATCCAAAGAGTCACACTACTTTGGTTATATAGTATTCCATAGAAGGATCATATCAAGATATATCACATTACATAGAAGATCAAGTTCTTATCATATATGTAAGAGGAAAAGGAGTAATAAAGATTGCATACATTTTGAGCAATTAATATTGTAAGTTGTTCTACATGCTTAGTACATGTATGATTCAGGCTATTTAAATTCATATTGTTGTTTATTATTGAATGTTAATTGATATATTATTAGCCTTGATTTACATATTAATTTGCTTATATTATTATGATCATATTATTATCTTGGCCTTATAATATTGTGACTATATTATATTCGATCCTATGGGATTTCTAGTAGTATTAAGGCTTAACAAGATATTAGTGGTATTAAAGCTACTATCTGAGTTACTATCAGAACTATCACATGCCCATGTTGATAAAGTTAATATAGCTACTTACAAAATTTGATTTTGTCTAGTTTGATAAAATTGATTTAGAGTTTGTCTAATTTAAAGGCAATAAGACTCAAACTCTATTATAAGGTCATAGTGAGTAGATAGGTTAGAGTATTTCCACTGTTGAAGAATAACCAGTGAAGACTAGGACTTAGCTATAGAGTCTTTCCATGGTTTAATAATAACTAGTAAAGACCATGACTCATCTATAGAGTCTTTCCACGGGTGGATAATAACTAGTGAAGACTAGGACTTAGCTATATTAAAGGTGTATCAACTTTAAGATAGTTGATCATTCAAGGATATAGTCAACCCTTGACACTGATATAGGAATTAGGGACATTCAAAATCACCTTGATATTAATAGAGAAATCAAGGACATTTAACATCACCTTGATATTAGAGATTTGAGTTTTAGAACAAATATTCTCTTACATTGATTTTGGATTCTTAGGTTGCACTAGCAAAAACCTAATATATTTTCAATTTTAGAGAGTTACAACAAAGATTGAGATAGTAAGCTATAGAAGTGTGAGAAGCTTCCTACAACATATAGAGAAGAATTTTAGCTTTGAGGAGCAAAAAAAGAAAAAACAATTGTAGCATATTGAAAGTAGAAAAGTTAGCAACAAAAGAAAGGAAGAAGGAAGTTTGATTTTATAGAAAGATAAAGAAGCTCATAGATCACTTTATATAGCTTCAAATTTATATTAAGAGTTAGAAGATATTTAGTTTCAGGTCTTGGAGATAGACCTTGACATAAGGATAATTTTTAGGTCTTGAAGATAGACCTTGACATAAGAAAAGTTTCATGTCTTAGAGATAGACCTTGACATAAGGATAATTTTAGGTCTTGAAGATGGATCTTGACATTGATAAATGAAGATTTAGGTTTTTATTATAAAAAAACTTGACATTATGAAAACAAAGCAACCATATAGAGAAGAAGATATAGTAGCCATATAGAGAAGAGGTCTTATAGAAAAAGAAGGTGGTTCGACTCAAGGTTTGAGTTCATAGGAGACAATCAACATTTTATAAAGAGGAGACACTCGAGGTCTGAAAAATCAACATGAAAAGGGTGAGCCATTCAACTCAAACTAAAGAAAAACTATTAAAGGAGCCTATATCTAGCTGAAAAAGAAAGAGATATTGAATTAGATCGCCAATGCAACAAATAGAAGAAGAGTCATTCAACTCATAATGTAGTAGAAGAAGAGGTATTTGGCTCATAATGTAGCAGTAAGATGGTATCAAGCAAAGCAAAGAAGAAGCATACAGTTCATACCAAAGCTAGGAGTAAAAACCATTCTACATGCAAGAGAGTTAGCCAATTTATTCATAGCTAACCTGATCATCGACAACTATTGCTTACTGATTCATGTAATTTCATGGAGTCACCCATGAGGTGTTTCTCAACAAGATTTTGTTCAGGTTGGTTACACGTTATATGACCTATCCATAGGATTTTTGCACCCCAATCACTCATAATTCACTCTCGAACAGAAGGAAAAAAAATACGTCTTGTTATGTTAGAAGCAAGGGAGTTATGTATTCATTTGACTACCTAGAGTGTTGAGGATACTTAGGCTTATCCATTTAAGCTAAGTTATTATTTTATTATTATTGTAATTTCCTATTTCTTGTGTTTTGTATTCACGTGAGGCATAGTATGCCCAAGTTGGAAATAGGTTGTTAAGTTGTTGGATGTCTAGTTAAGCTGTTAGATTGGTCTTTTTCTTCTAGCAATTAGTTGTCATCCTAGATTAGCAGATTGTTATCTGTTAGTTAAGTGGTTGGCCATGTTTGGAAAATTGTTACAACCACTTAACCTACGTGATATTATTTTTAAGCACTATATATTTGCATTATGTTATAAATAAATCCACTTCACGTTGAGTTCCTACATCAGTGGTATCAGAGCCGAGGATAAAAATTTTGCAAGGAGGGCAAGTTTGCCACTTCTTTTCTGTGTCTAGTTGGGTTTACAACTAGTTCATCAAGATCCTAGGTAGGTGCTTGTAATTGGCTTGAGGATAGCCACAACATCAGTTGTGAAGCTCAGGAGGTGGCAAAGAGTAGAAATTACCCCTGCACCGAATACCTCTAGCAGAAACCAAAGGGTAACCAGAATTGTCATTGTGAGGGCAAGAATTTTCTTTTTCCTATTTGGAAAAAAATTTCAGCTTTAAATATCGAAGGGATCAACGTATTTGAAGAGCAATTGCAGAGTAGTGGACAATTTTTTTGCCAAGAGGAGGTTTTGGCACTCCTTGCCGAAGAGAACATCAGGGTTGTTGAAGAAGATTGTTCCTCCTATCTTTTTGCATGAAAATTGGAAAAAAAAATCAAGGGTTGTTTACTCCATGCATTAAAGATTTAAATATAATATTCATATTAATACTTTATTAATATTAATATTTTCCAATAAAAATAGGCTTTTACCTATTTTGGAGCACATTGTTGATTTTAGGGCAACCTAAACCGTCGGACACCCGAGAGGCTCCTATTATGGTGGTCTATTCTTTTCGGTGCATCCTTCTCTGGTGGACCCAATGAACCTTGATGATCAGCTGGCTAGAAAAAGCTAGCTCGTACCCAATCTCTTTTTGGCAATGTACCCACCACCACCTTGGTGGACTTGCTTCGACCAGCCTAGAAGTCGATCAAGATCGGCATCGACAACCCTCCTCTATCTACACCGATGGTGACCTCCCTAATCATAGATATAAATTCAATGATCATAGGATTCTTAGGTTGCACTAGCAAAAACCCTCCTCTATCTACACCGATGGTGACATTGATTTTGGATTCTTAGGTTGCACTAGCAAAAACCTAATATATTTTCAATTTTAGAGAGTTACAACAAAGATTGAGATAGTAAGCTATAGAAGTGTGAGAAGCTTCCTACAACATATAGAGAAGAATTTTAGCTTTGAGGAGCAAAAAAAGAAAAAACAATTGTAGCATATTGAAAGTAGAAAAGTTAGCAACAAAAGAAAGGAAGAAGGAAGTTTGATTTTATAGAAAGATAAAGAAGCTCATAGATCACTTTATATAGCTTCAAATTTATATTAAGAGTTAGAAGATATTTAGTTTCAGGTCTTGGAGATAGACCTTGACATAAGGATAATTTTTAGGTCTTGAAGATAGACCTTGACATAAGAAAAGTTTCATGTCTTAGAGATAGACCTTGACATAAGGATAATTTTAGGTCTTGAAGATGGATCTTGACATTGATAAATGAAGATTTAGGTTTTTATTATAAAAAAACTTGACATTATGAAAACAAAGCAACCATATAGAGAAGAAGATATAGTAGCCATATAGAGAAGAGGTCTTATAGAAAAAGAAGGTGGTTCGACTCAAGGTTTGAGTTCATAGGAGACAATCAACATTTTATAAAGAGGAGACACTCGAGGTCTGAAAAATCAACATGAAAAGGGTGAGCCATTCAACTCAAACTAAAGAAAAACTATTAAAGGAGCCTATATCTAGCTGAAAAAGAAAGAGATATTGAATTAGATCGCCAATGCAACAAATAGAAGAAGAGTCATTCAACTCATAATGTAGTAGAAGAAGAGGTATTTGGCTCATAATGTAGCAGTAAGATGGTATCAAGCAAAGCAAAGAAGAAGCATACAGTTCATACCAAAGCTAGGAGTAGAAACCATTCTATGTGTAAGAGAGAGCCAATCTATTCATAGCTAACCTCGATCATCGACAACTATTGCTTACTGATTCATGTAATTTCATGGAGTCACCCATGAGGTGTTTCTCAACAAGATTTTGTTCAGGTTGGTTACACGTTATATGACCTATCCATAGGATTTTTGCACCCCAATCACTCATAATTCACTCTCGAACAGAAGGAAAAAAAATACGTCTTGTTATGTTAGAAGCAAGGGAGTTATGTATTCATTTGACTACCTAGAGTGTTGAGGATACTTAGGCTTATCCATTTAAGCTAAGTTATTATTTTATTATTATTGTAATTTCCTATTTCTTGTGTTTTGTATTCACGTGAGGCATAGTATGCCCATGTTGGAAATAGGTTGTTAAGTTGTTGGATGTCTAGTTAAGTTGTTAGATTGGTCCTTTGTCTTCTAGCAGTTAGTTGTCATCCTAGATTAGCAGATTGTTATCTGTTAGTTAAGTGGTTGGCCATGTTTGGAAAATTGTTACAACCACTTAACCTACGTGATATTATTTTTAAGCACTATATATTTGCATTATGTTATAAATAAATCCACTTCACGTTGAGTTCCTACATCAGTGGTATCGAGCCGAGGATAGATTTTTTGCAAGGAGGGCAAGTTTACCACTTCTTTGTTATGTCTAGTTGATTTTACAACTAGTTCATCAAGATCCTAGGTAGGTGCTTGTAATTGGCTTGAGGATAGCCACAACATCAGTTGTGAAGCTCAGGAGGTGGCAAAGAGTAGAAATTACCCCTGCACCGAATACCTCTAGCAGAAACCAAAGGGTAACCAGAATTGTCATTGTGAGGGCAAGAATTTTCTTTTTCCTATTTGGAAAAAAATTTCAGCTTTAAATATCGAAGGGATCAACGTATTTGAAGAGCAATTGCAGAGTAGTGGACAATTTTTTTGCCAAGAGGAGGTTTTGGCACTCCTTGCCGAAGAGAACATCAGGGTTGTTGAAGAAGATTGTTCCTCCTATCTTTTTGCATGAAAATTGGAAAAAAAAATCAAGGGTTGTTTACTCCATGCATTAAAGATTTAAATATAATATTCATATTAATACTTTATTAATATTAATATTTTCCAATAAAAATAGGCTTTTACCTATTTTGGAGCACATTGTTGATTTTAGGGCAACCTAAACCGTCGGACACCCGAGAGGCTCCTATTATGGTGGTCTATTCTTTTCGGTGCATCCTTCTCTGGTGGACCCAATGAACCTTGATGATCAGCTGGCTAGAAAAAGCTAGCTCGTACCCAATCTCTTTTTGGCAATGTACCCACCACCACCTTGGTGGACTTGCTTCGACCAGCCTAGAAGTCGATCAAGATCGGCATCGACAACCCTCCTCTATCTACACCGATGGTGACCTCCCTAATCATAGATATAAATTCAATGATCATAGGAGTACCGAGCATGCAGAAAAAAATAAAATCACAAGCGTAGACAAAAAATTACAGGTAACCAAAGATGAATAAATTTAGTAGAGAGAAAAATTTAAATCAACCCTAAGTTTGGAAAGTGCCCAATCAGAACGTGTGGAGGGAAACCCTAGCACACATCCAATAAAAAATCACCATGTAAGAGTAGAAGTAGATAAAACGACCATATGTTCGTAGACATGTGGCAAGTCGCACTCTTCAGACGTTTGCAAGCGTGGAATTGGTATGACAAAAAGAAAAAAATTCTTGCAATTCAACCATCTTCAGTGGACATATCGACAAACAACAGATAAGTTTGGCATTTCAAAAAAATCTTTGATGTGATAGGTTTTGATCTTAATCCCTCAGTGACAAATTTCAAAAACCCGGCGTCGCAGGTTCTACAGTGAGCAACTGCTAGTTTTTGATAAATTGAAGGCCAATTTTTAGTATGTAATTCAATGTTTGATAAGTTGAAAAGAACCAATGCATGGAAATTTACCGGTGACGAGTTTTGGTTTTTGGTATATTGATGATAGGTGCTAGATGTTTTCCACCTAGTGGTGGCCTCCTTCGACAGACAGGAAGCACAAGTATTGGATATTTATTTGTGGATTTAGTCCCACATTACCCAAGTAGAGGATAAGGGCGTGTTTTAAAAACATAAACGCATAATATATGTATCGTGAGCACCTTTTGATGCTCACATAAGTCCTGCATAAATGCAATCCCACGCTCGATGGTAGAGCACATGGCCTTTGAGGCCACGAGCTAAATGGCAACTCCTCCTTGTTGCAGTTGTAAAATTTGCGCTAGTGGTTGGGCATCGATTCTTTGACCAAGTTTAAATTTAAACAAGTTTTTGGTGCTAGCAACTAATTTAGGCAAGGAATTCAATTTTTTTACTATTGGAGGGATAAATTTAAAATTTTTGAATTAAAAATTGTAACTTTTGGCGCCAAAACACATCAGCAAGGTATAAAATTTCAATTTTTGTAATTTTTTGGCCTAATTTTTCCAATTTTTGCAATTTGGCCATTAAATTAGCATTATTTTACCTCCTAAGACAAATTTTGCATTGTAAGGGCTTATTTTTCTCAAAATTAGTGCTAATTTGTAAATTGCAAAATTTGATTTAATTTTGTAAAAGCACTTAAAAAGCCCATTTTGTCAATTTTTGGAAGGTAAAAATTTGTAAAATATAGGCAAATTTTTTGTATTAAGAAACTGAAAATTGTTCATAAATCCTAGATTAGTTCTTGCAACCAGTTAGTAACCCTCCTAGTCTGTAATATACATGGAAAAACATGGCTCAAGAACTCAAAATAAACATGCAAAACCTTATTGTTGCAGTAGATATTTTGGCAGATAAGGTAAAAGATATTGTTGTGCAATTGACTCCTAGTGATAGAAAATTTCATCACAATCATGCCAACAAAGCTAAATGTGAGGTCAAATTGTATGACGGATCTAGGGATCCTGATGTCTTATCTACATGGATTTTAGATATGCAAACTTGGTTCAATTATGCTAAAATTCCTGAAGATGACCAAGTTGCTACAGTCAAACTCATAGGCTTAGCAAAAAATTTAATTGTAGAAAGACAAAGCCATAATGCCATCATGACTTGGAAATAATTGATCCAAATTCTAAAAAAACACATTTTTTCCACCATATTACCAAAGTGACTTAACAACCAAGTGGTATAGATTGAGGTAAGCCTATAGTATGTCTGTTTCAGACTACATTTTTCAATTCAATAGGTTAAGGGTGCTTCTTGGTATGAAATATTCAGAAGAGGATTTGATTAATAAGTTCGCTCGTGGATTGCAAGGTCATATTTGCATGGAAATCAAGTTCAATTTTTTCCTCACCTTGGATGTGGCATCAACCATGTCATTCTTATATAGGAGAAAGTTGGTGCATATCACAAATATCATTCATCACAGGAGAGCTCTTCTAGATGCGGGAATCAACATCAAAAAAAGGTAAAAAACACTTATCATTCTTCTCCTTATTCTTCTTCTCCTACCACTTCTCCTAAAGCACATTCTTCTTCTTCTCATTCTAAAGATCCTTCTTCAATGTATTGTGATTTTTTTTAAAAGCACGGTCATGTAAAATCCAAAAGCTTTACTTTTGAAAAAAATAATAAGAAAAAGTCCCTAATTGTACAACCTCCAAATTAGGAACCACATGATGGTCCCATTGTGGCTATAGGGACAAAATAATAGTATCTCGATTTAAAGGGTAAACTAAACAAAGTTACCCTCATGTCAAATGTGTTTGCTCAAGGGGATTGTGACCATTTTTTTGTCACTAGAGCCCACCTTACACATGATTTTTATGTGGATTGTATTATAGATAACAGATCACAAAATAACCTCATCACAAAGTCCATTATGGAGAAGTTGAATCTTCCCATAAAATCACATCACCAACCATATGCACTTAGTTGGAAGGATGTAGACTCCACATCTAACATCACACACACTTGTACCTTGAATTTTCATTTTGGTGATAAGTTTGTGGACAAAGTAAGATGTGATGTCACAGGGATGGATTATTGTGGACTATTTTTTTTTGGGTAAGTTGTATTTGCATTTTAGAGGGTTTTAACTGGGTCCCACTCCCAGATATACAAAAACTTTATCAAATTCAAGTACATCCATGTTGCATAATCCTCTACCTAAGAGGGATCAGTCTACAACAATCTAACCAATCCCGTGCAGGGGATATATTTGCCAAAATTCCCTCGCAAGGGATGTAAAAGTCGGTAATCAGGTGGTGCTTGCCCTCGCAAGGGCTACTGAAGCTAAATAAAAATAATCCATAGATGTTTACTAGAGCCCTCATAGGGGATGACATGGGGAGACCCAACTGGGTGGTTAGCCCAACACTAGACTAGACATTTCCAAACATTGCATCAAAAAACCCCTAAAAAACCTCAAAAATAATGCAAAAAACCACCAGGCCCACAGCAGCTCAAGGGTCAATCTCTATGATGTCTTCTTCAGGATGGTCGGCACTCTGCTGGAGGGCATGCTTCAAAGTGGCACTGTCACTTTCAAAGGCAACGATGAAACTATGAAGAAACATCCATGTGAGATGGTTGGAGATGCTAGAAGTGGAGGCAGAGTCCCCACTAAGGTCTTCAATCTCCAGGGGATAATTCTGACTAGATTTTGTTTTGGGCTTCTTTGCCCTAAAGTACCTATGAATAGGGGTTGTCGCTTCTTCAATTTTAGCTTTACGTTTCCCCAACGAAGGCTTCTTTCTAGCGAGAGGGGTGGGTTTGGAAGGGGGCAGGGTGGATTTGTAAGGGGAAGAGGTTGGCTTTGAAGGGGAGGAAATGGGGGTGGGGGTGAGGGGATGGGTTTGGAAGGGGATGGATATGGAATGGATGGGAAAGCAGCAACAATGCCTTTCCCAGATGCTGGGGTGTTGGGAACTCCATCGATGGCCATGACTCGCTCAAGATGGAATGAGCAGGGCTTTGGGGGGTTTGGGGGAATGGGGGAAAGCTTGCAAATGGGTAGCCACAATGGGGGGATTAGCCAAAATATGATAGAAGATAACAGAAAAAAGCCCCTAGTGGGCAAGGGGGGTACCTTTCTTATGAGCAATGACTATAGAGAGATGCATAGACCAATAAAGGAACCCTAGAATATTTATGGATTTGTATCCTTGTATATGGTTGACAAGGGCAAGGTGGAAGCTTGCCATAGGCTTGTTGGGATCATTGTAGGCTAAGTACTGCATGAGATAAATGGCAATAATTGGTAACGGGGGGGAAAGGGATTGACTATCCAGTGCATGGCCATCCCACGAGAAGTTTTTATAGTTAGGGAAACCTTCCAACTTAGGTTCCCAGCAATTTTTGTCTCACCGAACAAGACGCCCTCTAATCGGTAGCTCTGTAATCTCGTCAATCATCTCTAGAGTGACATTAAAGTGTAGGTTCCTGACATAGACATGGTCATTCGACCATGTGTGAAAAAAGTCCTTCATGATGTCATCCTTATCTTGATGGAATTTCAATAATAGGATGATGATTTGGGTGCCCTACAGGTAAGCAGATGCTATGTTGTCCAACTGGAGAGAGCTCAGTTCAAGGTAGGCCATGGTGGCAGTGGTGGGGACAGGAGGAGTGGTGGTGGATGAGGCCCATAGGATAGACTTGCATAAGGGAGTATCACGGACTAAGTTGAAGAGGGGAATTAAATAGATCAAGGGAGATGAACAGATCATGTCGAGCCTTGTGGATGGGTGACAGGTGGACGGGGGGATGCCACACTGAGGATGGCAAGGATTAAGGGGCAGCCTAGGGACCATATCTGCACAAGTGGAGGTAAAAAATTGGGTGAGGTCTGCATACGTGGGAAGAAACATGGAGGGGAAAGGGGGTGCAGCTGGAAAGGTGACAGAGGTAGCTGACAGAGAGTGTTGGGACACCTCATATGGAGAACCACACTTTGAATTTGTTCAATGAGTACGAGTAGGGCAACCAATCATCAGTGGAAGCTGGAGCACATATTGCGAAGCTCTAGGACAATGGGACACCCAAAGTAAATCCTGCATATTATAGAAACAATAAATCATTGGTTAGTGTGGATGGATTTGGAGTACCTGCCATGGTTGTCCAATGTTGCAACTTGAAGGACATCTGGCGGGAAGGAGTCTTGCCACATGATGATGGGTGTTTGCCCTAATCCCAAGTTGGCTAGTCTATCCGCTAGCCAATTGGCTTCCCTATAAGTATGACTGGCTTCCACCTGGCAATGCTAGTTTAAAAGCTTCCTACTTTCTTGGATAAGGGATTTGATGTTCCATGGAGAGACTTTGTTGAAAATGAGATAACCGATGATATTGAGAGAGTCCTGTTCGACATGGATCTTGAAACATGACCCCTTGATGAGGTGTAAACTTCGCCATAAGGCCCACGCCTCACCCATGTTGTTGGTCTGATGATAAATATTCTCTGCAAAATCCATAACTATATTTCCTTTGTGATTTTTGATCACTCCCCCTACCCTGACCAGCCCAGGATTTCCTTTTGATGCCCCATTGAATTTTACTTTTATCCATCCCTTAGGAGGGGGAAGAGAGCAAGCTTTGGTTCTGGGATGGTTCGAGGGAGATGTTAAAGTAGGGAGGGGGATGTTAAAGGAATTGATGATGTCAGCCTCATTCTTACTCAAGGGGGAGCTAGACCAGGGGATAAAATGAGAGTTTTTAAAGGCGTATGAAATGGCTTTGATGGCTAAGGAGGTGGAGTTGTAATGGGTGGAAGAAAATACCCTACGATTGCATTCGAGCTAAACTTACCACATGAAATGGTGGAGAAATTTTCCATAGGAAATCTACTTTGGAGTTTTTTAAGGGAGTAAGCCATTGGATGAACATGTCCAGGAGGGAGTTGGGGCAGGCCCAGTGGATTTGAAAGGTGGTGAACAACTGATCTAAACCCTCCCTAGTGAACACACACTCTAAAAGGTGGTGGTCAATGGATTCTTAGTTGGACAGATAGAGGTGGCATCTATTAGGGATAGGGATCCCTCTTTTCATAAGATTTTTTGTGGTGAGGACCTTGTTTTGAATGGTTTTCTAGGCAAAGAAACCAATTCTCGGGATAAGGTATTTAACCCAAACTAACTTGAATGGAATGGTGGGAACCCAGGATTTAACTAACATGGAGTGGGCAGACTTGATAAATCCCACTATCAGTTCTGCCTAGATAGGGTAGTCTTGGGAGACTATGGTAGGGATGATGGTGGTTCTCAGCATCTTAGACAGAGTCTTATCGGCCCGCAAGAGGTGCTCATTGTCTTTGGGGAGAATCTTCCATGTGCCCCTATCCATGTAATTCATCACTTTGCTTCCCCATCTCCTTTTGAGACTTGGTCTAAGTTTGGACACCTCAAGCATATCCTTGAGGGGTTTGTCTTTCAGCCACATGTCTTTCCAAAAGTCTATAGAACCACCTGAGCCTAGCTGCCATCGAGTCCCTCTCAAGATAAGAGGTTTCATTTGGATAACACCCCACCAGAAGGCTAATCCATTAATAGGGATGCTATTGTCCATAAGGGTTAAGTTTTTGAGATATTTGCTTTGGACAATGGTAACCCATTCTGCTTTGTAGTTGGTGAACAACTTCCAGGCCTATTTTGTTAGCAGGGTGATTTTTATGTTTGTTGATATCCTCATGCCAAGTTCCCCTAGGTCCTTGGGTTGGCATACTTTTTACCAACTGACAAGGTGGAATTTCTTCAAATTTTTTGGGCCGACCCAAAGAAACCTTTTTTACATTTTCTCGATTTTAGAATGAACTGAGGCAGGCGCTTTGAAGACAGACATGAAGTAGACCAGGATGCTTTGGAGGACTGCCATGGTGAGAGTTTCTTTGTCTACTTGGGATAGGAGGGAGCCTTTCTAGGTAGCAAGCTTACAGTTGATCCTTTCAATGACATTGTCCTACATTGATTCCTTCGGGTTCATGGTGAATAGAGGGAGACCCAGGTAGGAGGTGGGGAGGGTAGCAATGTAGCACTGGAGGATATGAGCAATTTTCCTCTATTTTTTACCTGGAGTGTTTAGGAAGTAACACTTACTCTTGATATAGTTGAAATATTGCCTTGCAGCAGAAGCGTAGGTATCAAGGATTCCTTTGATGGATTTAGCTTGGACAACAAAGGCCAAAGTTACAATAATAGTATCATCAAAAAACTATTAGTGAGAAAAGGGGGGAGAGTTGGAAGAAGCTTTGATACCTGACATACCTCTCGAAGCCACGACCTATTTGAAATCTCTACCCAGATATTCGGCCAAAATTATGAAGAGAAATGGGATAGGGGATCTCCTTGTATGATCCCTCTAAGGCTAGGGAAATAACCTGCAGCAAACCCGTTGACCAAAATTGAGAACCAAGGAGAGGTGATGCAACCCTTTATGAGGAACCCAATCCGAGTGGAAGCCAAATCGATCTAGCACTTTGAGAAGAAAAGTCTTGTCCACCCTATCAAAAGCTTTGTTGATGTTCAGTTTCAGAAACATGGTCGCTTTCTTGTTGCACTTTGAATAATGGAGGGTTTCATGAAGAGATATGATGCTATCGATGATTGATCTGCCTGCAACAGAGCTTCCCTGGCATAGATCAATAATGGAGGGGAGGATATTTTTGAGTCTAAGAGCTAGGGATTTGGCTAGGATCTTGTACAAGATGTTGTAGAGGCTGATAGGTCTGAATTCATTCATGGATTTGCATTGGGGGTTTTTGGGAACCAGGGCGATGAATGTGGAATTAGTTCCTCAAGGGATGGTTTTGATTTTTTGAAGCTTCTTGATGGCATCACTCACATCCTTCCCTACTATGTCCCAAATTTTTTGAAAAAACATAGAGGGAAACCCATCCGACCTAGGAGCCTTGTCAGCTTTCATGGAGAATAAAGCACTTTTGATTTCTTTCTCTGAGAGGGGTTGAATCAGGGATTTTTTCATCTCAAGGGTGACCAAGGGAGGGATATTTTCAATCAAGGCATCCTGGGCTGCAATATTGGAAGGATTTTCAAAGCCCATGATGTTGTTGAAGAAAGTGGTAGCTTCTTCTCGGATCTGGATGATGTCCTGAGTGACAGAGCCATCCCTTAAGGTAAGTTATCTGATCTTGTTTGTGCTTCTATTACGTAGATTAGAAGCATGGAAGAACCTAGTATTGGCATCCCCCTCTTTGAGCCACAGGGCTCAGGATTTTTGGTGCCATAAGATCTCCTCCTTGGCTAGGATGTTATGATAATCGATGAGCAGTTGCTTTTCTTCTTCCCTGAGTTGGTGGGTCCACTGATCATGCTGAGTTTGTTGCTCTAGATCTTTGAGTTTACTTAATGTTTTGGTCTTGAGATCAAAAATGTCCCCGAAGACTTCCCTGTTCCAAGTTTTCAGGTTATCTTTTATGATCTTAATTTTGTGAGATACTCTGGACATAGTTGAACCAGGAATAGATGTCATCCACCAATATTCAATCCGTTGTTTCAAATCCAGATGTTGGATCCACATATTCTCAAACCTAAATAGGGTTGGGAAGGATGGAGCTTTATTTTATTCCAAAAGGAGGGGGGAGTGATTAGAGCCTATCCTAGGAAGGGGGATCAGGGATGTGTCTCCAAATAGAGGAATGGCCTATTGAGAGATAAAAAACCGGTCTAGATAAACCTGAATATGCTCAACGCCTGCTCTCTTGTTGCTCCAAGTGAATTGGTGTCCATGAATTTGAATATCCATGAGTTCATTTTCAGCGACAAAGGCCTGAAAGTCCACAATGTTTTTAGATGGGAGGATGCTCCCCCTTTCTTGTCAAAATGGAAGAAAGTAGAATTGAAGTCCCCTGCAATCATCCATGGGAGGTGGGAGAAGGCATCCTTCATGAGGGACAGGGACTTCCACATGTTGAATATATCCATAGGATTATTTGGGGCGTAGATCTTGAACAACACCCAAGTGAATTTTTTTTCTTTGCAATAAAACTTTATGTTTAATGTTCTGCTGGAACTGGAGATGACTTTACCTTCAACCTTCTTAGGGTCCCATAGACACAACATACCTCCTGCAGATCCATCCACTGGGGATGAAGCCCATTGTCCAGTCTTCCAAATTTTAGGGATTGTGCTATGATTTTTGTCAGCGTTAGTTTTTGTTTCTTGAAGGATGAGTATAGAGGGTTTGTACTCCTTCCTGGCGGTTTGAGCTAACCTTTTTTTGCTCATTCTATTAAGCCCTCTGATTTTCCAGGAGAGGATCTTCATTTATAAACTTTAGCAGGTTTCTTGCCTCCCTTGGTGGAAATAGAGGGAGGTTTAGGATTTTTTGTTTCATCCTTTGTCTGCTTGAACAAGGCTGAAATGAGGGTTAGCTGCACTCCATTGGTAACCTGGTCATCGATGTCCTTATTTATTTGCTCATAGGTGGTGGGTTGACCTCTTTTTCTTTTACCCCCTATATCAATGGGACCTTTCCTGCTTCTGGTGATGATAGAGCTAATATCCATCCTAGACTAAGTGGGACTGAAAGCATCCTCCTAGGATTCAGGGTTGGATTCAAAAGGGGATAGAGGTTCTTTTGAGGGGTAACCAACTACAGAATTGGGAAGAGGGTTGATCTACAGTAAGGGTTCTATGAGGGGATCGGGCTAGGATGGGGGTGATGGGGAGGAAATGGGGATGGAAGACCCAGATCTAGAGGGAGAGGGATGGGGGTGGGGAATGGTGGAGGGTTGGTGCATCGAAAGGGATTCAAGGAGAATAACTTCATCATCAGATCCACTTAAGGGCCCAAATATATTAGAAAGGCGAACATGGGATATACTTGGCCTACAACTGAAGAGGAATTGGTGGACGAAAGGTCCTAGATAGCGGTCTGCTTTCCTTTGTCGTTGGTCGATCTGCGGATACCAGGTCCTTTGGATCGATCGATGCATTCTCTCGCTCGATGTTTTTAGAGAGGAGGGGACCCATTGTGCTTGGTGCTTCCTACTAGGGCTTAAGGGATGGGCAATGGGCTCGAAGGTGTCCCTAGGTCTTGCATTCGATGTAGAATGTTGGTTTATTTTTGTACTCAATAGCTTGACACTAGTGAAAATCCCCATATATGAGGTTTAGGCGGGTTGGAAGCTGTGAAGCAAGGTTGGCATTGACACAGATTCGAGCATAGGCCATGCGATACTAGGCTTTAGTTACAGGGTCAAGAGCAACCATGTCCTCGAAGTATGTTCCAATCCACCCTAGGATGTCCTCATGGAAAAACTAGATGGGGAGATCGGGGAGGTGAACCCAGATTGGAGCAATATTGATATCCTAGGTTTGGGGATTGAAATCTTGCTTCCATTTTGTCACAAATAGACTTTTCCTCCCATAGAACCAGGGGCCCCCGATGAGGATTCGAGTATAATCATTCTATTTTTTTAAGCATATCAAGAAGAAACCCCATGAGAGGGCCACAATCTAAAGGTTCCCTGTTGTGCACCATTTGAATCTAGCCCATATTTTTATAGATTCCATGTCAGGTCTCCCTCCCATGAACTTTTCAACCAGGGAGAGGGATTCTGAAGAGAGTTTATCTGCCATGAGAGAGACTGGAAGAACCATATTTTCCCCATTAGTGATCATGGAGGGGTGGTTAGGGTTACCAAAGAGACCGATTTTATCCATCCCTATTACCTTCTCTAGGTAAGTCATCTCTCTCAGGTCCGAGTTGGGGTTTGTGGGGGCATCCTCCGAGGGAGGGATCTCGACTTGCTCCAGATCCCAAAAAGGGGCCTGGGGAATCCTACTCATAGTTGCAGAGGGAGTTGTGGACGCCATCACTTCTTCTCGCTTGATGTATGTCGATTGTTGTGGACTATTGCTTGGTAAACCCTATCAATTTTATAGGAATGTTGCATATCATGCTAAAAAAAATACATACACATTTTATTTGCATGATAAAACCTACTTGATGCAAAGCACTACACCCACATAAAATTTGATGTAAAATTGTAGGTAAGTTCAAAAGCCAATAAGTCAAGTACTTATTTTGACTTCTACTTGCATAAGTCCCATGCAAAATGAAGAACAAGCACCATCAAAGGCACATGATAAAGAATAAGCTTCACTTCCACCAAATGAACAATCACAAGAGCAAGTGGTTAAGGAACCCATCACTCTCACTCATGAGAAAGATTCCATTCATTCTATTGGTATCATTTTGAGTACACCTTTGGATACACAACCACTTGCTCCACAAAAGTTATCTTTGGCTTTTCCACCTCCCACCATTACACACATGGAGGAACAAGCTAAGGTCACTTCATTCAGCATCAGCAAAGCCTTCAGGGCAAGATACCATAGGACTTGTAGGAGACTCCATAGGAGCAATAGAGTGTGGTGCGCAAGCATCATAATCCTAACTCATCTCAGGTTGGAGATAGAGTTTATCTTCATTTGGATAAGCACCGATTTCTAGAGACACCATTTTAGGATCCTATTTTGGTACCTAATCTAGTCATCAACCCTACAATAGCAGTGGCACCTGATTGTCAGATTCCACTCATTTTAGATAGAGTTTTCAAGATGAAGACTCATAAAACTCATAGGGTTCTTCCACTACTTACCTTTTCATCCATCGTGATCACTTTCCACACATGGCTCGTTGGATTCCTCACCATGAGATGGCCCATGATTTTCCATATTTTTTGAGAGCATTGGGGTCCAATGCTTCTATGGTTGGGAGGAGTGTTGAGGATACTTAGGCTTATCTATTTAAGCCTAAGTTATTATTTTATTATTATTGTAATTTCCTATTTTTTACACTTTGTATCCACGTGAGGTATAGTATGCCCATGTTGGAAATAGGTTATTAAGTTGTTGGATGTTTAATTAAGCTGTTAGATTGGTCCTTTGTCTTCTAGCAGTTAGTTTTCATCCTAGATTAGCATGTTGTTATCTATTAGTTAAGTGGTTGGCCATGTTTGAAAAAAATTTGCAACCACTTAACCTATGTGAGATTCTTTGTAAGCACTATATATTTGCATTATGTTATGAATAAATCAACTTCACGTTGATGTTCTACATCATAGAGGCTAACTAGAGACTATCCAGAGGATATAAGGCTTTCCAAATGCTATCCAAAGGAGGAAAATATAATCCAATGGCTAAGAAGTTTTGGGAGATTGATCAAAGATTGAGTAAAGCAATATTGAATGTTCTAGAAAGGAGAATAACCTGAAGCTATCCAACTAGCAATGTCATTAGTGAAACTACATGCACCGGTTCCAAAAATCATAGAAAAGGGATAGTCAAAGGTCACAATCATCTAAAAGGAAGTCTAATTAGTTGCAAAGGAAAGCAAGTAGAACGCTAGAAGCAAAGGCATTAAGTGTAGAGCATTACACTTTAGGTGCAGATGTTTCAAACATGATTAAGCACAATGTAATGAGATGATGAATAGTGCAATGGAATGAGAAGAGAATTTGCTGAGGTAACTGCCACCATGCATAGTCACACGTTGCAAGGAATTGTTATCTATTATATAGTGGTAAGAGCTCGTACGAACTAGAGAATCACTACAAAGGAATTGTAGATCGGTGTACGCGGGATTCCAAGTCAAGTGATAAAGTAATTTTAGGGTTTTAATAATTTATAGCTTATATTAAGTTTGGATCCATAAGGTTATGTGAGAATATTTAATTATTTATGTTATTAAGGTTTTGGAGTGATAAGTAGATTCTTTAAAGTTAATTTAGATTTATATTAATGGAGAGATAAGTTTGTAAAAGTTCTTTTAATTTGAGTTATTGGAGAAATAAGGATTTTAAGATTTTTTAAAGTTTTTTAAATTTGAAGTTTATTTAAATTGATTTCATAGTTTTTTGAGAGAATAGAAAATTATTTGAATTATTGAATTATTTGCAAATTTAGTTATTTGGGAGATAAAAGGGTTTCAACCTCAAAATTTAGGAAAATATAAATTTGCAAAGAATTATTCTTAGTTTCTAGAACTAGGGAGATATAAGGTTTTCTACCTCATAGAATTTAAGTAAGAAACTTTGGAATTTATTTATTTATTTAAACTTAGGAATTATAAGGATGTCTGCTTCAAAGGAATCAAAATATATGGAGTCTATGATAAGAAAATAAAAAGTAGATGTCATAAAATTTGGGATTAAGAATTTGATTGAAAAATCTAAAGGAAAAATAGATTTAGTCTCAAAGTTAATCTATAGTGAAGCTATAGATGAAAATTTTGAAACATTTGAATACTATTTACATGCAAGAATTATTGAAGCAATTGATGATGGAAAATATAGTATTATGATACCTTTAGATATTGGTAGCATAATGTACATGGCATTACTTTCACTTAAGCTTTGTAAATATGAGAATATGAAACAAAAGGAGTCGATCGAATCTCTTAATAAAAAAGAAAAAGTAGATGAATCATTCCTAGAAAAGATATTTCATTCTTCATGTAGTATTGATATTCCAAGTTCATCTAACTCTGGAATATATTATGATGCTCTAAGTAAATGTTCAAAAGTCACTATACAGGAAAAGAAAGAATCATATGATTCTAAGGATAAAGGGAAAGAAAATATTATTATACAAGAATCTGATGATAATAATCTTGAAGCTACAAAGACTAAAGAACATGAAGCTAAATCCAAATAAATTGAAGATGAACTCAAAGCAAAATTCAAACAAGAAGATGAAACTGATGAAGTTTAAGCAGAAGAACACTTGCATTGCAAGATCACTTGAAGATTGAAGATCAAGTTGAAGACCATGATTGAAGTATAAAATCTTCAATAACCAAATAATGTAATATAGGGGGTATTGGAGTATATTACATTATTTGGTACATGCTAATGTACCCCCATGGTACCTTCATGGTACATATTATAAATAATATATTAGGGTTGAGTCATAGTTTAGAGTGTGAGTATTATTTCCTTTTTATGTAAGTGTGAATCTGTATGATATGAACAATTGTCATGTAAAGTTGTAATGTGCAAGAAATGCACAAGTGTTATGTGAGTGAGTGTGCAAGTGTAAGTTGAGTTGATGTGCACAAGTGTATATGTAAGAGTGCAAATATATAATGTAAATATGTGCAATAATATCTTAGATAAGAGTGTGTAGGTTATGGAAGTGCAATAGTCACGTATAGGTGTACATACAATATAGAGTCAAGTGTTCATCAAGTATGCAAGTGTCAAGTAGAGAAGCCAAGAGTCATGAGATTTGGCATATGGAAAGGAATAGTCAAGTATCCAAAGAGTCACACTACTATGGCTATATAGTATTCCATAGAAGGATCATATAAATATGTATCACATTACATAGAAGAGCAATTTCTTATCATATTTGTAAGAGGAAATAGAGTGATAAATATTACATACATTTTGAGCAATTAATATTGTAAGTTGTTTTGCATGTTTAGTACATGTATGATTCAGGCTAGTTACATTCATATTGCTATTTATTATTGAATGTTATTTGATATATTTTTTTGAATGAGATGAAAATTTGGGGGCACATCGGGGGCCACCCTCCCCATGAATTGAACTTGGGTCTCCTCTAGGAGATCCAAATACCTTTTGCCATTGTGGTGTCCCTATTGGGACTATAAAAAATATTAACTTTTTTATTAGGGTAAAAAGAGGTTTTAGGGTCCCCAAACATGTACATCAAATTGTGTAAGATAGTATAATATGCTACAACAACCTTACAAAATACTATCATCCACTTACTACTATGGTTGAACCTTAGAATATCGCATATTGACAAAACAACTTTCAAAACATGACAAATTAGTAGACCACTTCCAAAACAGAAACTTAAAAAAAATTGTAGCTACCACCCAATCATAACAAAACTATAGTATAGAACCATTGGGGCTATTACAAAGTTTATAGCCGATGGGTCTTTTGATTGTTTATCTTCTATAGCATAGGTTCTTCCTCCTTTAGACTGGCAAGATCTGAGAATGCATTTTTATACTTTAAGCTCCTGATGTAATATCTAGTTGTAACACATTCTATATGATATTCATTTTTAGAAAACTTTCTATCATTAATTGTTTCATAATTAGCTTCAAGAATACTATATGAGGTGCTAATATTTTCCATGGAACTGACTAGATGGTATTTAGTAACCATTTGGCTTTTATCAATGATTTTATTTGAATTCTCCTTTTGGGGTTGAGTCTTATATTGCTTGTTTTATTCTTGCTGGATAATTGGTGTAGCTAGAGGATGAACTTCTTTCTTGTGAACTGAGATATTTGAAGGTTCAAGATAATTCACGTGTAAGACCTTCTCCTTCACCAAGGAGGAATCAAAGCATGATCATATGATCGAGCATATATTTTTTATATGACCATATCGTTGATAGCCATAACATCCCAGGGAGAAGTTTTCATATTAAATATTTTGGATTCATTCCCCTTTGCTTGAGAGAGTAATGGATTGAGGTCAAGGAACTGAAATATCTATCCAAACAACCAATCTTGCTTTACTCATATTAATTTTATTTGACAAATTTTTCTCTACTTGGATATCCATATATTGGAATGCACCAATGACATTACCAATTTTGGTGAATATTGTCTCTCCACAAAACTCCATAGGGAGAGCATATAGATTCACCCATACTGGGAAGCCATCAAATTCTTCTATAAGGGGGTTAAAATCAAGAGTCCAAGGTCATATATAGACATCCCTTTGTTCAAAAAACCAATTGTATCTATAATAGATTACCCTATCTCTATCCACTAAATAAAAAAAGGAAACATGAAAGAAATTTTTGGGTAGCAGAGTTACTTGGAATTTACTGGACCACCAAAGTTTAATGTATCCTTTGAGCTCCTCCAAACCTATTCTTTTGCCCTTGAGTTTGTAGATAACTACTTGGGCTTTATGATCAATCATATCCAACCAAATTCATCCTCCAAAATCCTAATAAAGGGCAAAGGTTCATCAAAAATCTCCACCCACGAACCCAAATATCCTTGAGAGATATTTCTTTTGATCGAAGAGGTTTTATCATAGACTAAAGAGTGACTAATATCCTCATGAGTATAGTGAGCAGGCTATGAATAACCTTATTTTTGCAATGCTTGATTGCACCTAGGGTTTACACCCCTTTTGCTCTGTTCCATCCTCATGTCCTCCTGAGTACAACAAGTGGGCTACAAACAACCCTCTTCCTACAATGCTTTATTGCACCTAGGGTTTGTACCCCTTTCGCTATGTTCCATCCTCATGTTCTCTTGAGTACAAAAAGTGGGATATGAACAAATATCTTCTTGAAATGCTTGACTACACCTAGGGTTTGCACCCCTTTCGCTCCATTCCATCCTTATATCCTCCTTAATACAATGTTATTTGATATATTATTAGCCTTGATTTACATATTAATTTTCTCATATTATTATCTTTACCTTATTATATTGTAGCTATATTATATTTTATCCTATGATATTTAACCTATGAGATTTCCAATAGTATTAAGGCTTAAAAAAGCCATCATATTTTTCAACAATACGAATTGACTTCATCTTATTTTTCCAAAGGGTGAAATTTGATCCTTTTAGTAACTAATATTATGAGATGAAGAATTATGTATTTGCCATGGTGTTTTAAAAAAATATTTCTCACAAGTAGAATCACTAATAATTTATTCCTCAACTTTTCTAATTTACAATTTGCTTGGATAAGGGTAAATTAAAATTTCTTTTAATAATCAAGTAGAAAACATTTTGCCTCTCTAATTAAGTATTATTTTAATGTTTAAATGATCTTTGTAAGAAAAATTAATATATTTCGTACCTTATGGAGCTTTTTCAATAATCTTGTCCTTGTCTTTGAAGTTGCCTTCAATATCTCTACTTTGAAAATATTATTTTGACAATGTACCTTTCAAAATTTTCCTTTAGAAATATCCTTTGCAAATCAAATGGACTTCAATATTTACAAAGAAAACTTTGAGTAAATTTTCTTTCTCAAAGTGCAATCCAATTTCCTTTCAATATTTTCTTTCATCAAATATAAATTTCATTTATTTTCCTAACTCTTCTGATTTTTATTTTCTCTATTATACCTCACAAGAAGTTATATGGAGGTTACATACGTTATATTGATCTGTAACATCTTCTTGATCCATTACAATCTTGATTTTTTTTTGTTATAATTAAATATGTGATATTGAAGTAATGTAGCTAGAAAAAAATCTTGCTTTATCCTTTCAATTTATGTTAGAGTAGGGCATTGTGAATGGTGAGAGTGAATGTGGGTGCTTGTGATAGGCTTATTCCATGCAATTTAAGAATAGTTCTACAAATTCAATGGGAACCCACAACGACTATTAACAGTATTCAATAGAAAATGGCTAAATTTCTACTATGTTAACAAACATATGCACTTGAAGCATTTTTTAGTCATGAAAGCAAAAAAATAAAGCTAGAAATAGGTTCAATTCTTGTTGCTTGCAAGGAAGCCAGAAATAAGAGTGATTTTACATTATTTTGCTCGAGGCAGTGGACCTGAACTGGTTATTTTGAGCTAGAGAGCATGGAGAGGTTATTATAGACATGATGAGTGATCCCCTCTCACTAAGTGTTGATACTATAGCTAGATGGAATAAAATATTACCATGGCCATAGTTGATTCATCCTTTTGCTTTTTCCATCAATAAAAAGTTGCCACCTTCTCTGGGTTGAATTGTATGAAAGTCATAGTGGGAAGGATAAGAAATTTAAGATGCATCCCAAAGAGTCCATAGTTTATTTGGATCATCATCTTGGCTATGAATACTAATTTGAAATGATCCATCCAAATCTTGTTGAAGTGAGTGTTATAGAAGGAAATCCCCATTGCGCTTGAGCCACGGTGGGGGTTTGGATCAACATCGAAAGTCATTTTGAGATGGCACAAACCATGCTAGAATCTCTATGATATTTTGGACATTTATTTTTTTAAATTGCATTCATTCTAAGGGGCTAACAGTAAAATTTTCCCTTTTCCATGCATAGAGGATTAAGTCGAGGACTTCGCCAATGAAACAAAGTATGAATTTTTAAAATAAAATTCAAGGGGACAAAACCCACCAAGAAAAAATATTTATTTTTTTATAACCCTTTTAAAGAATTTATTTTATATTTTGTAAATTCATATAGTATTTGTGGGCAAATAAATGCAAAATTGACTATAGTGAATATTTTACAAAATAAAGGGGGGTAGTAAAATGTTTTTGCAAAAGGTGTATTTTTATGGTGATCAACACCTTCAAATATTTACTTTAAAATTTTAATACTTTATATACCAATTACACATGTGCATAAGCACACAAGCAATGTTTGGTATCAATGACACCTTTGGCTTGCATTTATAGGTAAAGTTGTCACCCTAAGCTATTGTGTTTATAGCCTAACAAAGTTGCCATAACATATAGGCATCAATCCTTTAAATCATTAGGGAGATATAAGAACAACCATTTTTGTTATATTTTCACTCCATATTCGTATCTTATTCATCACTATCGCTACACATAAATCCTAAAATTGAGAAATTTTGAGTTTATAGGGAATTATGCTCTCATATAAGGATTTCTCTTTAAACATGTGTCATTGATAGGGAATATCCCTTTTATACTTCCTTGGTACCTCATATATTACCTTTTATGTATCTTAAAGTCTCTCTCACATATGACCACATATATCAAGAGGCCTAGCTTCTTCCATTTATCGACGAGTATATAGGAAGGAAAAGTATATAGAATGGTTCGATATACTAGATTAGTAGTATATTAAAAGAGAGACCATTTGGGAGTTATAAATAACCCTCACCATGTAAGCATCAAAATATTTTCTTACAAAATCCTAGCTACTCAAAGGTTCAAACTTTGCACCTTAGAAGACTAAGATGAGAACCATCTTGGCAGTTGAGAAACTCTAGAACATTGTCATTGGTCCAATCAATCAACCTAAAGAGGATGATTATACCCAATAAAAATTTGATGAACAGACGCTAGAACATTGATAATCATCATTCTTACCATAATATATATTGTTCATCCACACATTTACAAAGAAAAAATATCTTAGGCATGGGACACACTTTTCACCATCTATGAAGAGAAGAATGAATCTAGAATACTTCACCTTTAGCTCAACTCCACACATTGAGAGTTCAATATGGAGAAAGCATTGAGGTTTTTCTTCATTGAGTTGTAAAGTTGAAGGTCAAACTAAATTTCATGGGTCAAATAGTGGTAGATAAGCTCTTAGTACCCATCATACTTCAAGCTCTTCCATGTTCATTTTGAGTGTTGATCACTTTCTTACAAGTCTCAAATAGGAGTGTGTTATTTGATAAGTTGGTCAATATGCTTCAATAATAAGAAGCAACTAATAATTTGAGAGATCAGTTGATAAACAATGCAATCATTTCCAAGAAGTTTTAAAAAAGTAGTCACATAAGGGTCCTTTCACCTCCTCCTCATCATCACAAAAATAACTTCAAAAATAAAATAGGTACTGCCATAATTAATATAAAGAAGGATAAAATACAAAGAGTTGTTGGTATAATGTTATAACTCAAGGAGATCAAGTCTACTAAGAAAATATATAAAGTCATAGGATAAACCACATCCCATACAAAAGCGACAACAAGGGCATGTTGCGCATAAAGAAACAACTTTAGACTTAGAATAAGCACATAAGGTGCTAATATCCAAAGCAAAGACAAGACTAAAGGATGATTTTCAATATATTGATTCAAGTTCTAACAATCATATGATAGGTGAGAAAGCATGGTTGGAATTATTATAAGCCAAATATGGGAAACCAATCACCATTGCAGATGATAAAACCTGTAAGGTCAAAGAAGTAGGAGATGTTACTCTCAATCTTCCTAGAGGCACATGCACCATTGAAAAGGTATTATATGTACTTGGACTGGAAAACAAACTATTTTCTATACCATAAATTATATATTGTAAAATAGTAGTCAAATTCATATTTAATGATAATTATAAGTGTTTAATCACAAAACATAGCAAGAATGTGGAAATAGGTTCCTACAAGAATGGCTTGTTTACACTTGATGTCATATCTTCTTCTAATGTTGCACTATTAGTAGCCATAACAAATTCTACCTCCATTTTGCATAGGAGATACAATCAACTAAGTTCTAGATACTTACTCCAACTAATTAAGCATAATATGGTGTCAATTTTACCAAATATTTCACCAACATTGTCAGTATACTCAAGTTGTTTAGAAAGGAAACAACATTGAGTACCTTTTGAGTTGAGCACTCATGGATCCAAAGTATTGTTGGATGTGATACACACTGGCCTGTGTGAGCCCATACCATCCAATTTTAGTGGATAAAGGTACTTTCAGTTATTTACATATGACTACTCAAGGAAGATGTGGGTGTATTTCTTACAACTAAAGTTCAACGTGCTCAAGTATTTCTAATGCTTTAAGATGCATGTAGAAACAACTAGGTATTCTATTCAAGTTCTCTACTCTGATTGAGGGGGGAATACACATCCAATGAATTTTCAAGGTTTCTCATACAAAATAGGATTAAGAAACAACTCAATATAGCATACACTCCATAACATAATGGGGTTGCTAAAATAAGAAATTGTTCTATCATGGAAATAGTTCACTACATGCTCACAGGATCCAATCTAGAGCAATAGTATTAGGTTGAAGCAATCTCCACTATAGTGTATCTTCTAAATAGAGTATCCAAAAAGGCACTAAAATGGGTTGCACCTGAATAATCTTGGTCTAGGAGGAAGCCTTCCATTGCACATCTCCATTTCTTCAAAAGCAAGGCATACATGCATGTGAAAGAGCAACAGAGGACCAAGTTGGATGTAAATGTTAGGATATTTTATTACATTATTATTAGATGATGCATTATTAGCTAGAAGATTATTTTAATATTCCTTACATTTAATGATCTAAATCAATAGTATCAATCTTCGAGTTTGTAACCCAAAAACATGTATTAAATAAGCTCTTGCCTCAATGAATGAATTGCTTTTTGTCATCATTGGTATTAGAGCAAGAAAATTTGAGTATGCTCTAAATATGTGGCGTTAAGCTAATCTGGTTTATCAAAATAGATTCTTTGATCCAATCCACCATTAAGTGTGTAAGGTTTGATAAGGGATAATCATCTCTATCTGATAACAAGTCCTTCCATTTATTTGATGTGTGTAGATTTGAGTTTTTGTAGGTTTGATTCTTGGGAAATATATCCATTGATAATCAAATCCTATGCAATCGTGGCCTTGGATCTGGTCTTCTAAAATATTTTGCTCAATATTTACTAGTTCCTCATATTGGGTTATTAAAGAGCTAGCCTCATTAAGGGTTTTCACATATTACCCTTGCTAGATCTCTATTCACTTTTTCTTAGGTATTGCATAGTAGAAACTTTGGATCTCATTTCAAGGTCTTCTGAGGGTTTTTTGAGGTTTTTAACAAGCACCATATGAATCATTGATCTACTTAATGCGTCTAACTCGGTGAGATCTTCAATTTGAAAAAAAAAATCTAAAATCAAAGTTCCAAAACCAAATTTATGCCCTTTAGGAGGTCAAATAAGTAGATGAAGTTTTGGTTCATATTTTAGATGGGATATGCACCATTAAAAAGGTACTATATGTACCAGGATTGATAAAAAACTTATTTTCTATGCCACAACTACTAGATAGAAATATGAAGATTTATTTTAGAGTTGAGAATGGCCATAAGAGTTGTTTTATCACTCAGATGGTAAGTAATAGTCACTGGTTCCTATAAAAGTGGCTTGTTTGCCCTAGATGTCCAATTTTCTCCTAATACAATACTATTATCAGCCAAGACAACTACAATATCCAAAAAGTAGTCCCAAAGGTAGAAAACCCAAGGATAGACCTAAAGGTAAACCTAGTGGTTGACCTAAAGGCCAACTCAATGGCAAACCCATGGGTAAACCTAGTGAAAAACCTAGTGGGTAACCCAATGGTAAACCTAGAGATAGACCTAGTGGTTGATCTAATAGCAGAGCTATTTTCTGACCTAGAGGTAACCCCATAAAACAACAAACCCAAAGGTAAACCTTGAGATAAATCCAAAGGAAGATCTAGTGGCCAACCTAGAGGTAAACCCAATGGCGCACCTGATGGTTTTTGAAGCCTTAATATCAATATGAAACTTATAATATAAATTCCACAAAATCAAATATATGATAGCCACAATATAGTAAGATCAAAATAATAATATAACCATAATAATATGAGCCAACTAATATGTAAATCAAGGCTAATAATATATCAAATAACATTCATTAATAAGAAACAATATGAATGTGATCCTAGGTTGGATGAGGTCTCGACAGACGGGAGAGCGGAGGATGTCGATGGGCGGGAAGTCTGCAGGGGAGATCGGGAGCGGCGGTGGTTCGGTTCTTGGACGCAGCGGAGCAATCGGAGGGCATCAAGAATCCGGTGGAGCGAAAATGCCCAGGCCCATTGAAGATGACCAGGCTGGCAACAGTATTGGTCGAGGTAAGGACCCACCAGACAAAGGGGATGGTGGGGCTCAAAAGTCTTATGCCCAGGCAGCGGCCTCAGAAACCCTAAACGGGTTTTTTACCAAAGAGTTGTTTCTGATTGGGGATAAGCTGGACATCTCGATGGAAGTTCTTTCAAGCTTCATGGAGTTTGAGAAATTTACCCTAATAGGTAAATTCATTGGAGGCCGTCCCGACATGGAAACTATCCAAAAATGGGCAGCAAGCAAATGGAGGACTTCTGGCCATTTGGAGCTAGTGGCCCTATCCCAAGGTTTTTTTGCCATTATATTGAACAATAAGGAGGATTACTGTAAATTTTTGGCTGGCGGGCCATGGTTTTTGGGCTACAGAAGTTTATTTCTCATGAAGTGGGACATGGATTTCAGTCCGGAGACCCAGAACATCAACATTGCCCCAATATGGGTTAGGCTCCTGAATCTTCCCCTCTTTATCTGGCATGAAAATGTCATAATAGGTATTGCGCATTCCATTGGGGAGTTGGTCACCATTGACCCTCCCACCCGAGATCGAACAAGGTTCGTCCAGGCCCAATTTTACATTCTGGCAGATTTGGAGGCAGAACTCCCAAATTCCATCACTCTTCGGTCTAGAGGTACCATTCTTCATAAACAAGTAATTGTCTATGAAAATAGACCAGCTTTCTGCACCCAGTGTCAGTCCCAAGGGCACCTCCAGTCCTAGTGTCCTCTTCAAAAACTAGGAAAACAAAAACGTGAAAATGATAACCCCCTGGAGCACAAGGAAGATCAAGCAAAGCAGCCACATCTCACAGATGTGAAGGGCCATGGATCCCTAGGCCCCTCTAGAGATTGTGGTGGAATCTCTTAGCTTGAAGAGAATCCCTCTCTCCAATTGGACCCCGAGCATCTTGAGGCTGACAACCAACAAGGAGCAGACTCCCACTTGGAAAGTGAACCATAGGAAGAGATGGAACGGACACCTTCCCAAGTTTTGACTTAGGTTGTTCCTCTGCTCCAAGATACGGGTCATCCCGATTTCAATCAGTCGCAGACGCTGCTAGAATATTACCTCTTAGGAAGAAGGGGTGAACAGTCCGGTCACATTAGCCCCCGGAATACGAGGAGCCAAAAGCAAAGTGTGGATTTTGGTAGTGAGAGGAAGCAGGGCCATCCTCCTAACAAGGAAAGGCGAGACAAAGAGACTACAACTGACGTTGCAAATGGAACCCAGTGTTTGTTGGTTCTGACGAAGCACATGCATCAAAACCTCCCCCTCAACAAGGAAGGGGAGGCAAGAAAAACTTCAAACTGTCCAGATGAAAGTCCTCTCATGGAATGTGAGAGGACTAAATGGTGCAGCCAAGCGAAGGTTAGTGGTTGATCTCCGTAGGAGGATTAACCCTTCTATCCTTTTTGTAAGAGACCAAGCTTGATGCTATCTCCTCTGACAAAGTGGTGAAGGCCATTTGGGCCAAGGCAAATTGTCTATCCAGCCCTGCAGTGGGAATAGTGGGAGGACTCATGGTTCTATGGGACCCTTTGAGGTTTGAGGGTAGCTCGCTGTCAACTTCCAACATAATCATCAATGTACTGTTCCAGTCCAAAACCTCCAATTTTTCTTGGATTTTGTCCAACGTTTATGCTTCAAATTCTGCCACAGAGAGCAAAAATGTGGAAATCTATCTCTCTAATGAGGGAGAATTTTAGCAACTTTCCCTGGGTTTTAGGGGGTGACTTCAATTGTCTCCTTCATCCTTCGGAGAAAAAATGAGGGTCTGACCACTCTAGTCGCAGCTTGGAAGATTTCAGAGATTTTGTCTCTGCTAATGGACTGCTTGACATCGAAATCAAAGGGGCTTCCTTCACTTGGAGTAATAGAAGGATTGGGGGCGGTTTGATTCAAGTCAAACTTGACAGATTCTTCATTTCCCTAGAAGCCATTCCCATCCTTTGCGGGGCTATCCTTTCGGATCTTCCAAGGATTGGTTCTGACCATAACCCTATTTTCTTGGAGGTGAACGATGGGCCTATTTTTATGACCCCTTTCAAATTCGAATCCATGTGGATTTCCCACAAAGACTTCAAAGGATTGGTTTCAGCATGGTGGAAATCGAAGGTGGAAGGAAGCGCTCCTAAGAGAGTGGCTTTAAAGCTCAAAATGGTCAAAGAAAAACTAAAGATTTGGAACAAAGAGGTTTTTGGCAACATTTTTTAGTCCAAAAAATCCATCGTTGAGAACCTGAAGGTTGTGGAGGAAAGGATGGCTATCGAAGGTTACACTGAGGGTCTCAGGGAGTAATAGTGGAGCCTTTTGGTGGACTTTCATTCTATTCTTGCTAGGGAGGAAACATTCTGGTGCCAGAAATCTCGTGACCTGTGGTTGAAGAATGGAGATTCCAACACGAGATTTTTTCACGTGTCTACTATGAGGCATAGGGGGGCCAACAAGATCAGAGAAGTGACTTGTAAGGATGGGCACATTACCAGAGAGATTGAGTAAATCAAGAGCAAAGCAGTTAATTTCTTTCAGGATTTGCTTGGCTCTCCTCCGGGTAGCAACCTCCAGGTCCAAAAATCTATGCTCGCCAATTTTTCGACTAAATTTCCCCATGAGGTAAGCATGAAACTTTTGGAACCTTTTTCCTCGTCTGGGATTAAGGAAGCTTTGTTCTCCATGCAACCAGATAAGGCCCCTGGGCCAGATGGTTTCCCCCCCAATTCTTTCAAGTCATGTGGGAGGTCGTGGGCCCGGATGTGTGTGATGCTATTTGGGCAATCCAAGCATCCAGATCTATCCACCCGAAACTCAATTCCACCTTTCTTGCCCTCATTCCTAAGTCTCCTTCCTACAAAATTTTCTCTGACTATCTACCCATTAGCCTATGCAATGTTTTTTACAAGATCCTTACCAAGTCTATAGCCAATAGACTCAAAACAGTCCTCCTCCTCCTGATTGATCCTTGTCAGGGAAGCACTGTCAAAGGCAAAAACATTCTTGATGGTGTTATCACTATCTATGAGACCCTTCATTCTGCTTACCGCTCTAAGAATGCTGCTCTTTTTCTTAAGCTCCACATGAACAAAGCCTTCGACCGTGTCGATCGAAATTTTTTGTATGCAGTCCTCCTCAAGTTCGGCTTTCATCCCCACTGGATTGACCTTGTCTACAGCTGTATATCCACTCCATTTTTTTTGTCTTGGTCAATGGGTCCCCAGCTAGGTATTTCTAGAGCTCTAGAGGCCTCATACAGGGTGATCCTCTTTCTCCCATCCTGTTCATTCTTCTGGCGAAGGTTCTGAGTTGGTCCATGAAAGAGGCTCTTCGGAAGAACAAGATTTCTGGCATCTTGTCAAATTCTAGAATTAATCCTGTCACTCATAAACAATTTGTGGATGACACCCTCATCTCCACTGGGGCGTCCATTGCTCAAGCCAAGTCGCTCAAGAGGATCTTGTCTCGTTATGAGCAAGCTGCAGGGCAAAAGGTTAATTACATCAAGAGCAAAATTTACTTTATTAACACTCCTCTATGCAGACAAATTTGGATTGCTAGAATTCTTGAATGCACTATTGATTCCCTGCCTACGTCCTATCTGGGGTTGCCTCTATATTATAGCGAATGGGCCAGTGGGGACATGTGGAACATGATTCTTGAGCGCCTACATAGGAAACTCGGCACTTGGAAGGGCAAACTCCTATCGCAAGTTGGGAAAGCCACCCTTACCAAATCTTGTCTTCATGGGATCCCGACCTACTTCATGTTGGTGTTCATGCTTCTGAGTGCAGTCCACTCCAAGATTGAGAAGATTCAGAGAACCTTTCTTTGGTCTGGTAATGAAGAGAAATCTAGATTTCCCCTTGTAGCCTGGGACAAGGTGTGTTCTAGGATAGATCAAGGCGGCCTGGGGTTGAGAAGATCCAGACTTATGAATTTGGCTCTGATCACGAAGCACACTTGGAGGATTATGTCTAGCGACCTGGTGGAGTGGGTTACGCTGGTTAAAATGAAGTATCTTGGCCCCACTCCCTTCTTGGATGTTGAAACATCCTTCGTGGCATCGATCTTTTGGAAATATGTGCTCCAAACCTGACATTTGATCAGTCTGGGAGCTCGTTGGATTTTGGGTGATGGCAACTACATTTCATTTTGGAAGGACAGGTGGGTGACTAAAGAAGCCCTTGGTTCGAGGGTGTACCTCATTGGGCTAAGAAGCTTGACCGACCCTAATGCCCAGCTCAGGGTGGAAGGTTTCATAGATCGGAGCACCTGTTTCCCTCGATGGAAGCATCCTGTTGTGGAGGGGTTTAATAATGAGGTTACATTCCTTGATAATATCCTTCAGTCAGATTTAATTCCTTCTACCAGAAGGAATGACAGGATCATCTGGAGTGGTACAGAGGATGGGCGTTTCTCTGTTAAATCAGCTTATGAGCTTCTCACCACCAATACTGCTCTGGACTACAGGTGGAATACTATTTGGAGGAAAGGAGTTGTTCCTAAAATCAACTTCTTCGCATGGATTGCTTTCCACAATAAAGCCTTAACTATTGAAAACCTTCACAAGAGATGTTTTGCCTTCCCCAACAGGTGTTACTTGTGTTTAGCAGATTGTGAGACAAGGGATCATTTATTCTTGCATTGCCCATTTTCCCACTCTATTCTGAGCATTGTCCTATCCTCCTTCCAGATCCTTTGGTGCTCTCCCCGATCCCTTAGAGATGCTTTTCACCAATGGCCTAATCCTTTCAAGAATCTCAAGCTTTGCTTCCTCCTCGAGGCCTCCTTCCACCATTTAATTTGGCAAATTTGGTTAGAGAGGAATGCCAGAATCTTTAGCAAAGCTCTTAGAGGGCCCCCTTCTATTGCTCAAAGGGCATTATCTTACACCATTGAGAATTCTATTGTTGTTCCTAGTCCCCGTCCCCATATTTCGAGTGAAGAAGTTATTCTCAAAATGATGAATCTCTGGCCATTTCTGGAGGTTGTTAAAGGGCCCTATCAAAGGAATGTTGTGTGGACCAAACCCCCCATGGGGTGGATTAAATTAAACTTTTATGGAGCGGCTAAGGGGAATCCTGGGCCCGCTGGCGCTGGTGGGGTTGTCCGTGATCATGACGGGAATATTATGATGGCCTATTGTGAAGATTTGGGCTCCCAGACGAATCACTATGCTGAAGCCCGAGGCGCTCTGAATGGTATTCGGATTCTCTCTGAGGATCCTCGGCCTCTTATCATTGAGGGTGACTCGCTCAACATCATGAATTACCTTCTTGGCACCAAAAATCTATCTTGGAAAGTCTACAACATCATCCTCGAGGCTAGATCTCTTCTCTCCTATCACGGTAGATGGAAAGCAAATCATATTTTGAGAGAAGGAAATCGCGTGGCTGACCACATGGCCAATAAAGGGCTCGTGACCACGTGCCCGGTTGTGTGGCGGTCTCGCTTCCCATCCGAGGTGGAAAGGTTGGCCAGGGCAGACATCCCTTCCTGATGTTTTCCTTGCACAGTTTTTGGAAGGCCCATTTCGACGTGTTTTGGGAATCGTGATTAGCTGTCCTTGGTGTCTATCTCTTTGTTTTTGGCTTCTTTTTGGGCTTCTTTTGGGTCTGTCCAGTTTTCTTTTTGTTGTTGGGTCTCCAGGCCTAAAATCCCTTTTTGTTGTTTTCAAGTCTGCAACATTAGGATGGTTTTATTTTCATTTAGGTTTATTGTTACAGCCAAGAGGTATGATGCATCATTAGAAAGTTGGCTAATTTTGTACATAAGGTTTTGGGATCCTCTATAAAAACCCATTGTTAATATATTATAATAATTACCAAAAAGAAACAATATGAATGTATAAATAGCCTAAATCATACAATATAATAAGACTTACAATATTAGTTGCTCAAATATATGCAAACTTTATTACTCCTCTTTCTCTTACAAATGTATCATGAAACTCTCATACAATGACAATCCTCACTATGTAGACAATGTAAGCTTTGTAGGCTATGTAGGCTATGTAAGCTATGGAGTAATATATAGCTATAGTAGAATGACTATTTGGTTACTTGAATCTTCCTTCTCCTTATGCCAAGTCTCATGACTCTTGGCTTCTCTACTTTAACACTTGCATATACATGACTCTATCTTGTATACACACTTGGACACGAGTCTTCACATAAAACTTCCTAATCTAAGAAAAAATGTGCACACTTACATATGAGACACTTGTGCACATATACACACATAATAATTGCACACTTTCACACATGATACATGTGCATTTTCCACACATTATTACATTACATAAAATATTTACTCACACTCTAATCTAGGATACAATCCTAATCTAATATTTACAAGATGTACCATGAAGGTACATTAGCATGTGCCAAATAATGTAATATTCTCAAAAAACATATAGAGGTTGTTACCCAAGAGATAGAATGATAATATCTAGAGAAACTAGAGGTAAGAGCTAGAGAATCCAAATCTAAGAGCTAAAGTAGTCAAAGCCAAGTATCAGAGCAACCAGAGCCAAGATCCAAATCCAAATCCAAGAGCAAGAGCTTAGACTCCTCTAAATTAAGGGGGGTCCTAATATTTCCTAAACTGAATAATATAATAAGGGAGGATGTTAGGATATTTTATTACATTAATATTAGACCATATATTATTAACTATAATATTGTTTTAGTATCTCTTTCATGTAATGATCCTAAATCAAGAGTATTGATCTTCCAGTTTGTAACCCTAAAGCATGTATTAAATAGGCTCTTGCTTCAATGAATGAAATATTTTTTGCCATTAGCAAGGACCTTATCATGCATATTTATTAGGTATGATTATGATTCCAAAGCTTATCATCTGATAAATCAAATCACCAAGAAATTGTATATAAGTAGAGATGTGGTGTTTGATGAAAATTTTGAAACTAATTCAAATACTTAAGATTCTAAGGAGTCTAAAAATTCCACATCTCTAGTTGTGAGTATGGGGTTAGATGAGGAATTTCATGATAAAGTTCCAAAATTTTATGATCCTATAGAAATTGATGTAACTATAGCTCCATACCAATATAGTAAGAACTCAAAATGGCTCATCAGTACCATCAGAGATGCTAAACTTGATGCACCTCTTGATCTCACTTTCATATGACCACATACTCGTAGTAGTACTCATGAGGAAGTAAATATAGGCTTGATGGATTTAGTGATGGAGAACTCAAAACTAGCATCAGTAAAGAGCACACTTAATTTGCCATAATATAAAATCTCTAATGAAGAACGACATATGAAATCTTGTTGATCTACCAATAAAAGAAACCCATAGGCTACAAGTGGGCCTTAGAAATCAAATACAATGTAGTGGATCCATTGATAAAGTATGACCCATTGCAAAGGGCTATGCACAAAAGGAAGGAATTGATTATGAAGAGATATCCATACCCACAGTAAAGGTTAAAACCATCTATGTGCTCTGTGCATTGGAAACATAGTTCAATTGGAAACATTAGGACATGGATGTCAAGATTGCCTTAATGGTGAAACATCAAAAGGACTACAAACTAAAAAAGTTATTGTATGGGTTGAAGCAGGCTCCCAAAGGCTAGTACATCAAAATTAATTATCACCTATTACAACATGGTTTCACCAGAAGTCCCTCTTATCCAATATTTATATTAAGAAATTTGGATATGAGATAGTGATACTTTTGTTATATGTTGATGATCTGGTCATAACAAGGACCTCAAATAATTTGGTAGATGATCTAAAGAATGACTTGAAAAACTTATTTGACATGACACATTTGGTACTTCTACATTATTGTCTTGGATTGGAAGTATGGCAAAGGAAGAATCATATTGTGGTCTCATAGATAAAGTATACCAAGACACTACTAGAAAAATACCATATAGATTGTAAACCTAAGGTAATATCAATGGAGAAAATTTTACAATTATCCTAATATGATAAATCATCTTAGGTATGTAGTACTCTTTATCGTTAGTTGATTAGAAATCTCATATACTTGACAAATACCAAGCCTGATATCAATTTTATTGTGAGTTATCTTTCAAGTTTTATGTAGGAACCGAAGGTGAGTAATTGGAAGGAAGTAGAGGAGACTGAATTATGTTCATAGTATATAGTGGAATATGACTTGTAGTATAAGAAGAATGATAAGTTCTTTCTACAAGGATACATAGACTCAGATTATGCTAGATCTATAGATACAAGAGGTCAATATCTATATATGTATTTCATCTAGGATCTAGACCTATCTCATGGTACAACAAGAAATAATAGGTAGTAGCATTATCATCCATAGATGTGGAATATTGTATTGTACAAGGAGATATATGTGAAGCAATATGGTTATGTCACATACTATAAAATATAGGTGTATAAAAAAATTAATCGATAGTGTTGAATCACGATAATCAAGGTGTTCTAAAACTGGTCAAGAATCCATTATTTCATGAAAGAAAAAAACACATCGAATTTTAGTGTCACTTCACTCAAGAACAAGTTCAAATCACTAGGTTTGGCTTTAATATGTTCCCACCAAAGCACATATTGTAAATATTTTTATAAAGGGACTTACTATTAGGATCCCATACTAACATTATTATGTAGTCCTCGTCTTATTATGTAATGAGCCCTTTCTGACATGGGGAACCCTTATAATGATATTTTGTAATGGTATGTGGTAATTTAGGTACCTAGACAAGTGGGGCTATTTCATGTAACCGTTATCAAGAATGTAACTAATTTTTGGTAGAATATTCTAGCTCGAGTGACACTTTGCATGTAAGCCAACTCTTGAGCATTAGGTTAGGGTTGCATGAAGTGTATATTTAAAATACAAGGGTCCATAAACAAATGTATCATTTTTCATATTGAATGAAAGTATTGAAGGAGGTTTCCCCCTCGAAGAGGCCTATGATTTTATGTTGTGATTTATGAGATTATTATAATTTTGCATTTACATTTTGTATTGCAATATTATGGTCTTTCACACAATTATGCTTTTATTGCAATATTTATGTGAATGGGCTTATTTTTATTAGAAGGTTCCTAGCACTTACATGTGTCAAATTTAAATTGTTTCATAGCTCTTTTTGTATTCCAAAAATGTAATAAGGAGGGAATGTTACGTAATTGTTACAATATTTAATTATAGACAAATATTGCACCTCATAAAAATTTACATGGAGGTAACATCCATTATCTTAATCCATTACAATATTGATAATTAATCTATTGTAATTAAATATGTGATATTGAAGTAATGTAGCTATAGTTTTTTTTCTTTCTAGTCCTTTCACTTGTAGGCTTCACATTCCATGATAAAATATTGTTATTCTCCACTACTCCTATTGTGCAAAAGACAAATATTTTTCTAACCATACTTGTTGAGGTATTGCCCATCTCCCTATCCATCTCCTAGTTTTGCAACTAAGATGGTCTGAATTGGATATTAGTTGAAATATAAGCATTTTTTCCTTCCTTTTGATCTAATGTACTTCTTATGGATGTTTACACAATTTAGGTTGAACTCATTGATGTATAACAATTTTTTCCTTTATAAATTTTTGGTCCACATGACATGTCTGAATTTTTCTCACATATTGTTAATTTCTTTATTGGAGTTTGGGACCTCATGAAATTTAATGCTCCATTTTTCTATTCATTTGTTTTTTTTTCATCCATGTGCCTTTTATTTAGTGTTTCCTTTATTACATGTTTTGGCAACCTACTATATTCCATTCTTTCTATTTTCTTTAGGTACCCCAATAGTCTTACCATAGCTTCTACTTCTAGTGGAAAATTCCTTGTTTCAACAAGTAAAATCTCATATGGGACTAATACTTTAATTCTAAAATTATTTATAATTAGTTTTTTTTTAATTCTTTTTATTTGTCTCCATTATATTTCTAGACCACACCTCACCCACAGAGCACCATTGGAATAACTAATAACCCAAAAAGGATCCTAATGGTTTTTCAATCCCATGGCTTTGTTTTCTAACCCCTATTTTATAATGACTAAATTTCCCTCCATATTGCTTCTATTCATTGCATCTTGCATATTCCTCAATTGAGTTTGCTTTGAAAATATAACACATGGTATTTGTATTATGTTGCTACCTTTAAATGATATATTTTTTTTTTTAAAGGGAAAAACCCCTTGCGGAGCCGCCTTGGTCTGAGAGACCATGAACAGGGGGTTCTACACTGTCAAAGTCACCCGGGGTCGCACCCGACCCTGCCCGCACCAACATTATCAATTGGATTTTGGATACCCAATTCAGATTTTTGGTAGGGTGGAGATTTGAACCTGGAACCTCCCTTGGAGCATTGCCATTTCCTCTCCAACTCACCTACAAAAACTGGGTCACATTTAAACGATATTATTCATATAAAATATATGGTCATTTTTTATCTCTCAAATTAGAGAGGAATATGATTTTATTTTTGCTAATGTTTACTTGCATCCCAACTTCGTTACAAAATTCTTAAAGGCTTTTACATGTTCTTTTAAACTTTCAAGTGTCTTGCCAATCAAAATGAGGTCATCGGCATAGAGGAGAAGTTTCACTACATAATTAGACAATTGTATTTACTCTCCTCCCATCCTTTCCACCCATTCCTCCAATTTATAAATATAAATCTCAAATAAAGTAGGTGACAATGGATAACCCTGTTTCACCTTGATATCACTCCTAAAAAACTTTGATAATCCTTTTGGAGTTTTGATTTTTACTACCACCTGCTCATAAATTTTGTATATAACTACTATATAGTTGGTTGGTGTGCCAAAGCATTCCATTATTTTTCATAATTTACCTCTAGATACTATGTTAAAATACTTTTTAAATTCCATAAAACAACAACAAAGTTTTCTTTTGTTATTCCATAACCTCTCTATTAAGTGCTTCAAAGTAAAGTAGTGATCTATTGTTGAGTACTTTGTTCTGAACCTTGATAGCCATATTGCTCTCTTTCCTTGATTTTATGTTCCTTTTTACTATGCTCTTAACCAATTTTACAAAAAGACGTCATGACGGTGTGGTAATTTGAAGGATTTTTGGTGTCTTCATTTATATGCAATAGTATGACTAGGTTGGTTATCCATTCTAGTGGAAAGCCTATTTTATTGATTCCATTAAAATATTTTAGATGTGTGGTGCTAAGATGTCAATCCCAGAATTGAGATATTTAGCTTGTAGACAATCTATATTATGAGCTTTACCTATTGTTATTTTCTTAACAATAGAAATAGGTTCCTCAATTGTGTTAATTAGAGGAGTATTTTTTCTTGGTTTCTCTCATATAATTGATTAACAAACTTCAACCATTGTTTGCTTATGATATTATTTTTTGTATACATTTTTCTTTGTTGTAGCTCTTTCTAAAATTGTCTTGGGTTATGCTTTGCAAGATATACCAACTAATGATATTTTATGATAAGACTTATCTTTTTTATTGTCCTTCAACTTATATTTATTTTACCTTTCTTCAATTTATATTTATATATAAGTTCATATTTTATTTTATGGAATAGTTTCTTATATTATAAAAATAATATTTTTATCCATTCAAAATATACAACTCTTTAGATATGGCTATACATTAATTTTATACATACATTATAAAATAAAAAAATATTAATTTTTAATTTGCTATATGAGAATAGAATTTTACTCATTTACATCATGACTATGTTAATGTAATATTTCAACAAGCTATAATGGTGTGATAATTACCGATTATACTTATCTTCTAACAAATTTTGAGCTTGGATCTCTATATTGAAAACATGTGTTTAACCACTTGAACTCATTTCATTTGATCAAAATATATAGTTATTAATGTTAAGATTTATTACAACATCGTTATAGTTTATTTAAGTGAATAAACAATTGGATGGTTGATTGATCAAGGAAATCACTCATGTTGGGAGAATTGGTTGAGGTTGGTACTCATATAGTCTATTTTAAGTCAAGTAATTGAGTTGGGTCAAAGTGGTTTTTTACAACAATAGTCTATATTTGGACTAATTGTTGAATCTAATATTGATAAAATCTATTGTATAAATATGTTTATGTGATTAATAGAATTTGTTTAGCCTTGTGATTGTTCCAATACTTGTATAAAAGCAAGTTGCAAGTAGAGCCATCTATTTTTCCTAATCCATTAAGCACTATTTACAAAATTATATTATTTTTATTTTGTTGAGTATTCATCACTTGGATACATATCAAAGAAGTTTATTTGGTATATTAACACCTAATAGAAATTGCAATGTCACATTGAATTATCAAAAAGATTAGACAATAGACATTCTACCTTATTGTTGTTATATTTTTACTACGAGATGAGGCTGGATGGTGTATCAAAAATATTCAACCATGACATGAGAATTTCTAATATTCTAGATTGTTAGCAATATTCACTTGAAGTCATCACATTATTGTAATTGAGTAATAATAAAAGTGGAATTTTTGGTGGATATTGTTATGCAAAATAACTAAACAAAGAAACATTTTGGAGAAAAGTTTGAGGATAAAGATTTCTTCAAATATGGATTCCACTTACATGGGTATTTTGAGTACTATCATAGATAAATTAAGAAATATTATTTTTAATATATTCAATGGATAATTATTTACAAAGAGTGAAGACTAAAAATAATAGAGAGCATTTGCATTCACATTTAAAGCAACAAGAATAAATACAAGGTGCATTGGATATGCCAAGTCCATCTAATGGAACAACAAAAATAATAATTTTTATGCACATTTCACCCATAGTTGCATGGATAATATAGCTGGAAGTTTCAAATATAGTACTTAGTTTTGACATTGCAAATATAGTTGAAAGTTGCATTGCAAATATAATTGCTCTTTCCTCTACGTTGGATGTACTTTAGTTTTGACTCTACAAATATAGATAGAAGTTGCATTGCAACTACAAGTCATTTCATAGCTTCAAATTTGGAATATGTGGACAATAAGATTTTTTGAATTGATATATAGTTGTATGCACGTCATGGGCCATTTCCATGTGGTGATTCAATTTTGTATCATGTGTTTGTGTGACCTGTACATGCTATTTTGGTCATAACTTCTTCATATGACCTTAGATTGTGGTGTTTTGTGAAGTATTGGATTCCTTGTTAAAAAAACTTTTAAATTCATGGTTGCACAATTATATTTGCAATCATATCAATGGAAAATTATTTACCCTAATGTTTATTTATATGAAGGATAATTTGTTAATTTTTAATCTTAGAAAAAAAACATAAAATATTATAAGAGTTACAATTTTTAGTGTATAGAGTGCATGACTGGTGATACTTGACACTCCTCATTATTGTGTAAGTAGAGAGTTCATATTTTTTTAATTGATTTAAGGGATTTAAATGGGTCCCACCCATATTACATCATGATCACATAGTGGTATTACAACAATTTGGAAATGATGGATGAATCGTTTGGCAAGATTCAAACATGAGTCTCCTCTTTTAAAGTTGAGTAATATAACTAGTTGAACTAATGACATTTAATAAGTGGAATTTTCACATTAAGGGGGGAGGAAATTTTAATTTTTCCAATATATAATTTTCTCAAATGATCTAAAATATCATGTTTAATGTAATTTTTAGAATGGTACTTGGTAAGCACCAAGAAATCAAAGATCAACAATGTTGATTTTATAGGAGTAGTAAGTACCATCCAATTACAATACCATATTGACAAGTGAAGGCCCATGCCATAATTGAGGTGCATATATGAGTTTATGCCTATTCACAAAAGAAGATGTAAAGTCAATAAGGCTTAGTCTAACTGGTTGTGACTAGTTATTGTTGGTCACAAATCTGCCACAGAAAAGGATTTGTATGTCTACGCGCCCTAGACCTGGACCAACCTTGAAAGGTCAGAGGGAAGAGATGCCCTCCATGCCAATATCTGGAGAAGGCCGACTCCTATACTAAACTACTGGGGGTTTTAAGATAAGAGTGCAGGAAAGAAATTAAAAGAGTGAGGGTGCAAGAAAGAGATAAAAGTATAGAAAGAAATGCAAATAGATGGATATCACAGTGGGAAAGAACAAGCAACACAATAACTAATCTATATCTAAACCAGCAGTAATTAATACAGAAGATGTAACAGAAACCAAAACTGCATATACTTTCCTATGTATCCTCTACCAGAATTCTAGACACATTTATCTTCCAACGCTAAAATCCAGATATCATAATTACAACAATCAAAAAAATAAATGAAAGCAGAAATACTTGCCAAAGTAGCATAAAAAGAAAGCACAGATTCAGAGCCAAAGATCTTCTATATTGATGCAGGATGTTTAGCTACAAAAACTTCTTTAGCAATATGTTCCCCCCCTTTTTTCATTACAATGCGTGGGTTTTTATAGAGGACCCAACCCTCTGTGCCATTAATGAACCCGACTTACAAGAATGCTAGGGTGGATTTGGTAATGATGCTAGCCTACTTTTTACAATTGAGCCTTCTTATCCAATTTCCATTACTAGATACAGGGTCGCGCTAAGTGGGGAAATTCGCATTTATGAGTCGTAGACCTATCCTAGGTTACTCTAGAGAATGCTCAAGTGGCTCCCAAAAGTTGCGTTGGCCATCCTCTGCAATTGATACTTCCCATCCTATTACCATAACTAGATACTGGGTCTTTTGGGCGAGAAAGACTATATTTATGTGACACTCAAATGCCTTGGACAAATACCCGGCCTTGGGATGTGTGCCCCTCGGGAAGAGCACTATCGTCAGACCTGACCTAGGAGAAGCTTCGCTAGATTTTTAGTCGAATCATTGCTTCACAATGGGCTTGAGCCGAAGAAAATTTAGGATGATGGGAAAAGTATTTAATGGTTCGCTGGAAAAGTGCCTTGAAGATAGCTTCGCAGCTCGAACAACCCGAAGTAGCTAGTCTGCTTATGAAAGGTATGGTTAGTTTCTAGCTACGTCGCTTCACTGAGAGAGGGGCCAAAATGCTGCTTCGACAAGGAAATTTCTCAAAGCGGCTAACCATCGGCGACATGTTATAAAATCTTCTTCCCTTTGTCCTGGTTGGGCGCTTCATAGCGATCCTTCCAAAAAGTGGTTGATTTGTCGTGTTGAGGCTCGAAGTGGTGCTTGCCCATCAGATGGTTTGTAGGAAATATGGGCTGAAGCAACACTTCAGCAAAGATTTTTGTGAAGTGACTTTCGCTGACTTGGGGCATTTTCTATTAACTCAAAATGGTAGCTTCACAACTTTTCCACCCGAAGTGGATGCTTCGGTAGCTTCGCGAGCGAAGTGTCTCCTATGCCTTAGGAATTTTTGGGCCAAAATAGGACTTTTCTGATTTCCTTTTGCGAAGCTACTCCTCTTTTCCTGCCTTCAGCGAAGCTTTCTGTTCTTTTCTGATTTTTGCTGGCGAAGCTCTTTATATACAGGGGGTTCAAAAATGGGAACCAAAATTGTTGTAGTGATACAAAATACAAGAAAAAGCAAGGGAACAAATTCATGAAAAACAAGAAAATACTTTACAAAAATCATCTTATACTTCAAAATTTACTACCCCTCCAAGCAATGTGACAAAAATGTCAACATTCCTAGTGGCTCATGGGGTAATGAGCTCACCTCGATGCACGGACCCTCAACCTTGATCCATTGGGCCAGAGTTGCCTCCGGTCCCACCTTCATTCTGTCCTTCTCCTACCAGGGGTACCTTTGCAACTTTCTCCTCTTTGTTTCCTTCTCCTTCTCCATCATCGTTGGGTGTTTGTTCTTGTTCTGGTGGCAAGGGTAGATGGTCATGGATGCGCTCCATCATTCGGTGGATGTGAGCCCAAGCTCCCTTCTAGAATGGCTCGCGATATTTAAGGGATTTGACCAAAACATGAAACTGGTCAATTTGGCCGATGTCGGCGTGCTTGGCTCTTTTACTCAGGTCATTCAGACAGGCTGCGATCTGGCAGTATCTTAAGATAAAATTTGTGACCTACTTTTTCATGATGGGCTCTACCCAATTATCAATCTCAGATGAATCACTTTCAAAGTGAAGCCACACGGGCTTAAGCTCTTCCTTGGACAAAAGGTTCCCGTCATCGTCAGTGAAACTCGGGAAACCCAAATGCGAGAGATCTTGGAAATATACCAATGAAGTGCATTGCTCCTGCTCGAAGATGTCCATCAGTCATTTGGCCTTCTGGGCTTTCCTCAACTTTGAGAAGAAGGCATTGACTATGGACTGTACAGTGGACCAGTCTCTGGTTGTCCGAGTCATGGTGGGTACCTGCAAATATTGATACTTCATGCTCTATACCTCAAAGGCTAAACTTAGTCAACGTCAAATTTCTTGCATCACTTCATCAACAATCGGTCCATTCTGTGAAGCTGCGCTCTGGGCTTCAGTGATATAAGACAAAATTGACAAGGCACTGGAGGCCCGAGATCTAAAGTTTTTTAACAAATGCATGTGGATACTTTTAATTATTTTCCTATAAAACAACTCCATGTTCTCCTTTTCATACAACTACTATTGCATCTCCATGATTTGGGCCTCAAACTTCTTAGCCCTCTCTTCTGCCTCAAATTTTGTCTTATCGTGGCCTCCTGCAACATCCTGTAACTAAGCCACTTGTTTTTTTAGGGTAGTTACCTCTTGCTTCATCTATTTGCATTGTTTCTGAGCATCCTCCAGCTGGGCGCTGGTTTTCGCGAGCTCTTCTTCCAGCTGCATGTTTACATTCTCTGCCTCATATCGACGCTCATTCACTATTTTAGCATGAATGTGAACTGAGTCAATCCGCACATGCATAGATTCAGATTCATTATCAACGTCCAAATGCTCCAGGTCCTTAATATTTTCCTCATATGCGTAGTCTGAAGGTGTCATTTCATCAATGGGCTTCTGGACTTTGGGCACCTTCTTAACTTTGTGGAGTTTCCCATTCTTGACGTCAAAGACAGTGCACTTCTCCACTTTTGCCAAAGACCGCCCTCTTTTCTTCCTAGCCTCCTTAAGCAACTTATCTGTGTTCTGTCAGGCCTGGAGCAATCTCTCCACCAAAGGGTGCTCTTCAATCAAAGCCAATTCCTTATCAAATGAGGCTGGATTACCAGCCATGGGAGTGAACAAATATAATAACTACTGTGAGGACGCTTCGCCTGGTGGTTCGACGATGGATGTGGTAGGGGATCCAATGGGTGAAGCAATAGGTTGTGCTATTGTGATGGGGATGTTGGGGTTCGGGAGTGAAGTGTCACCCCTAGGCTATTCGTATGGTGTGGGGTTGGTGTGGGTGGGTGGTGGCTCACTGGTGGTGCCCCGACCGAGCGACTCATATGGTGTAGAAACATTGGGGGAACTAGCAGAAGCATCGGATATGGTTTGTGCAAATGAGGTGGTGGCAGCAAATGAGATTGTATTAACTAGTGACTATACAACATTAGTGGAAATGGTAGTTCGGGGAGGATTGTTTAGAGATAAAGGAGGTTCTGAGGGCCTTTCGACTGGGGCAACCATAGATACAACTTTGGAGACAAGAGAAGGGGAAAGGGAATGCGTACCTGCATGCTCTATCGAGAGAGCAGTGGTGATGAAATCCTACGTGTTGGGCTCACATCCACTCTCCTCCTCTGCCCCTTCAACATTCTTCGCCTCCTTTTCTCCTACATCCTCTTCTTCTTGGAGGTGTTCCTCCACATCAACAACATCAATATCAACAATTTATTTTTCTCCTTGCGACGGAGGTTCAGGTGTCGCTTCTCCAACATTCATCTCAACTAGGCTCTCCAAAAGTGGTTCGCTAGTAGAGCCAGAGGGTTTTGTGTGAGGCCACTTCGGATGCAGAGAGGGAATTTGAGCCTCATTGGCCTTTTTCCTCTTTTTCTTCTTCTCCTTCAGCTGCTGCGTATCCTTCTCAGCAGCTTGGCTGGAACCCTCTGTAGGTTCACCCTACTGCACCTCTACCTTCTTTTCTTCCTCTTCCTGTTCGGGTACTTCCTCAATTCTTCTTGGGCTCTCTCCCGAGCTAGGGATGCTTGGGGGCACAAAGTCTGTGAAGGAGATGGGCTGCCAGGATTCCACATTGGCATCATACAATATGTCGAAATCTCTATCTATCTGGAGAAAACCACTTGATTTCTGCTTCCTATGGTGGACCCTCATCACCCACCATTCTCTTAGCTTCTCCTCGCTCCACCCTTTCAATTCATCTTTAATTTTCCTCCAAAATGCAGAATCTAGATCCAGGAATGGATGCCTAGCAGGGACATATTCAGCTTCGATAGGGTAAAAATTATGCCATGGAGGCAGAGCTTGCATGCGCTCAATATGCCATTCCAGGTCCCTCCCATTTGGGTTATTATGCTGCTCGACAATCTCTGGATGGGGACAATTATGGAAATTCTTGAATCTGAGGAAATCCCTCATTATGCCCAGAGGGTCATAAAACCAGCGTTGGGGGATCTCTAGCAGGTCGAAGCCGACGAGCTTCACTTCAAGGTGAGCATATTGTTTTATAGCAAAGACTTCAATGACCCCCATATTAAAAGGGAAGTCGTAGGTAGGGCCCCATTTTTGGCCGTGGCCATAGATTGCATTTGTGAAGTCACTCTGGCGAGCGAATTCCAATGAGAACTGGTATTCCAAAGTGTAAAAGGGCAGAAGAAAGGGGTTTCCTGTGAACCCAAAGATACGCACCACGAGGCCCTATGTCAATTGGAAGACGTCACCCAACCTCTTGTGGATGACTCGATCTCTGAGCATCGTAGGGACCCAAGGGCAAGATCCATTTATCAGCTGCAAAGCGCGTCCCAAAAACTATTGATTAAAAATATAATAGGACTCCATCTTCGTCAGAAGAGAAGTCCACTGGTAGACTGGCAAGGGGGCCCCATCTTTGTCAACAGTGTTGACAACAATGTGTGGGAAGTGACTTTGAGTATAATAAAAGAAAAGCCAAATCAGAAAAGAACATGGCCTAAAATACTGGTTCGGCCCCAAATTCTTCAAGTTGGTCAGCCGAGTGTGCAGGGTTCGGGCCACCCATTTCGCCCAATCAAAAAACATTGGATTAACATTTGGCCTTGATGGGTCAGGGGCATAGAACTCTCCATGAGAGACACACTCCATGAGGGTCACCTGCCAGGGATACACAACCACGTCTGAAGATAGGCCCACCACCCATGCAAGAATAGAAAAAATATTTGGGTACTTGAAATCGCTAAGGGGCAAGGGCATCTTCGGCAACTTGCCAGAAGGGAGCCCTGCATTCAACTGTTCCCCTAGGAATTTTATGATATTCGGGGAGGGGTTAAACCTGTTCGTCTGTTCACTCATATTAACATTTCGGACTATATACCCCTTAGGCGGCTCTTGGCGAGGGGTGAATGCTTCCAGTATATCTTCTTTGTAGATTGAAAATAAATTATTTCTTGTGGCGTCCCGAACCTGCCTAGTCAGAGGTTGGTAACTTTGAGCGATGGCATAGACCAGCTCGGGATAATGGTGCACCGGAGGACACATGTACCAGTACAGGTGTGAATAATAGATGACAACCCTTTTGTGCTTTGTAGACACCTGACTTTTCATAAAATCAATTGTCTACCTGAGCTCAATGATGCTCTTGGAGAGCACGGTGTCTCTTATGTTCTCCCACCCATCAATAGGTGGTTCTATGGGTATCTCATCTTCAGAATCCTCTTCTTCCTCCATGACTTGTTTCTCCGGGTGGACATTGAGGTCGACCTTCTTCGTTCTGTGTTTCTTTTCCTCCTTCGGCCTTTTGACCTTTTTTGTACTCACCTCTTCTGGCACCTTCTTCTTCTCCTTTGAGACTTTCTTTCCCATTGAGGTTTTGCAGAATATGGTAGAGTAACAGTGTTTGGAAAGGGTAGAGTGGCAAAAATGTAGCAGAGTCTCGGCTAGGGTTTCTATAGCTCGTAATCTTTCTCACAATTAACCAACAGGTAAATAAACTTTGTCGAAGGCATTCGGCTTTTATAGGCAAATGTGCAACTGTTTCTATTAATGGCACCTACTAGAAATAAATGAGCAAATCAAGCCAGAGGAGATCGCACTGTCCTTTGATTGGTTTCACGGCATCATTCACGAGGGCCAAGGTACTTTGAAGATCTTACCCTACCTCAAAATCTTAAATTTTTGTTACCTCATACCTGGGCACGATCCTCCAGTCTAACTAAATTCCCTTGGGATGTGCGCCACCACTTTTGCATTAACTCCACATGCTTCGATCGCTCAACTAAAGCCACCAATTGGTGCATGCCCCAAGGCATGTTTCAAATGTGCTTGTCTCTTTCATGATTTAATTTTGGGTTCTTCGGGTTAAATCGGGTGAAGCTCCTCCTTGGCTTTGCTTTTTCTCGAATTGGGTGAGCATGCGCCTTTTATTGCTTCATTGGGACTGGGGGCGATCAAGCAGTTCGGCTTACCTTTTTCCTGAAGTGGATCTTGTCTGTGCAAGTTAGCGAAGTAAAAACTTCATCGATCCTGCCCTTTTAAACTTGACTTATCACTTCCCTTTGCATGGGTCACTTCACCAAATTTTGTAGTGAGCTGAAGGCTCGGTGTCTCTCTGGCCTGAAGCGGATCTTCTACATGCTTGAGAAGCAAAGGGGCTCGTAATATTGATCTTGAAGGATGGCTGCTTCGACTTACATGGGATCTAAAATGGAGGTTCGACCACCTTCTAGGTGAAGCATCCGCTTCACACCCTCTGAGGCCGAACTGGCATTATGAAAAGAGGTGGTTCGCTAAATTGTGACCGAAGTGGATGCTTCGCCAAAATCAAACCCAAACTTGGTGCCTCCCTTTGGATGGTTCACTAGGGACATTGGCCGAAGTGCAACTTCGATGATTTTTTGGGTGAAGTAACTTAGCGGCCCTAGCCTTTTTTCCTCATCGGCATGGGGAGGTTCGCTGGAGTTGAAGCCGAAGTTGTGGTTTGGCAATTTTGAGACCCGAAGCGGTCAATTTTGGATATTTCAGCCGAAGTGGTCCTTGAGTTAATCTTTCTCAGTGAAGCTACCTATTGACTTGCTCCTGGTCGAAGTTGCACCTTCCTACCCTTCGTTTGGTTCTAAGCTATGCGAAGTATCTCCTGATGTTGGAAAACTAGAGAAGGGCTGCTTTTATGATGTGAAGTCTCTTTTTTTTTTTTTTTTTTTTTTTTTTTTTTTTTTTTTTTTGTGTGTTTTTTTTTTTTTTTTTCTTGTTTTTTTTTTCCTTGGAAAATTTCCGAAGTGCTTTATTTTCTTAGGTCTTTGGCGATCCTTAGTTATCAGTTTTTCTTGCAGCGAAGGCTATGAATCTATACTAAGTATTCTTTGAAATTCAACATATATACAGGCGAAGACAACAAGAACTGAAAACAAAACACTATGTACAGGAGCAAAACCTTTTGAATACCTCTTTAAGAGTGGAAGGCCTTCAGGTGAAGACCATTGAGATGGTAGATGTTGGCCTCAAACTGAAATCGTTGACTTCCACGAGTCCCATTTCCACACTAGGTCCCCAACTCTGAAAGTTCTGAACAGTAGACTTTTTCTTGAACCAATTTTGGGTGGTTTCTACATGTTTCATGAAAACTTCGTAGGCCTTCTCTCGGTCTTCTTCAAGCTACAGCAGTTGGGCTAATATGGCTTCCATGGGATCTGATTCTCCTCCCTTTATCATCCAAAGTGTAGGAATTTCCATATGAGTCGGTAAGACAACTTCTTTGCCATAGACTAGGGCGTAAGGCGAAGTCTTGATTGATTTCTTGACAGAAATTCGATCGGCCCATAGCGCTTGGTCCAGGAGCAGATGCCAGGTCCTCTTGTTCCTCTCTAAAAGCTTTTTAATGATCTTCAGTAGGTTTTTGTTGGTGGATTCTACTAATCCATTGCCCTACGGATAGTAGTTTGAAGTGGCCTTGAGATAAATCCCATACTTGTAGGTAAATTCATTAATTTTGGCACCTATGAATCCTGGGCCATTATCAGTTACTATTGCTTCTAGAATTCCGAAGCGGGTGATTAAACCTTCTAGAAATGCGATGATTGTTTCTTGATCAGCATGTTTCGTGGGTATCGCCTCGGCCCATCTGGTGAAATAGTCTATTGCGATCAAGATGAACTTGTGCCCTATTGATGAATTTGGTGATATTACCCCTACGAAGTCTAACCCCCATTGTTGGAAAGGTGCTTCGACTTGTATCGGTTGTAAGGGCATTGGGGCATTTTTACTTTGGCCGATGAACCTCTGGCATTGCTCACACTTTCAACAAACCGTGAAAGCATTGGCGAAGAGAGTAGGCCAATAGTAGCCCGCCCTGATTATTTTTAAGGTTGTCGACCTTCCTACGAAGTGGCCTCCTGATAATCTAGAGTGAAACTCGCCGAGGACTTTTCTCTTATCATCCCTTCTGATGCATCTCAGAAGAACGCCATCGATATTTCTGAAGTATAGTCCTTCGGGGCGTAAGACATAACGGAGGGATTGCATCTTGAACCTTCTTCACTACGAGGCATTTAAATGCTTGGGATATCTCCCAATGTTGAAGTACCTGATGATTTCATCAGTCCAATCTTCTTCATCGGTAACTTGATCAGCGAAGCTATTTTTGGCTACTAGGTCATCCCATTGGCATGTCGTTACTTCGACAGCTATACTCTTTGCGAGCTCTTGGCATAGTGCACGACCGTGAACCAATTTGGTGGGCCAGATTTCCACATCGAACTCTTGTATTTTATTGACCCAACCGGCTCTTTTGCTACCCATTTCCCCTTGGATGATGAAACTTTGCACGTCTGGGTGTATGACGAACACTGTGGTTCGGCTCTGGGAAACGAAGTGCTTGAAATTTTTGAGGGACCTCATAACTGCATGCACTTGATGCTCTATGAAATTGTACTTCTCCTCATGAGGCTGTATCACTTGGCTTAAGAAGGCAATTGGGCGTTCCTCACCATCATCACCTTTCTGTGTCAGGACTGCCATGTAACTTTTGGGCTCCCCGACTGCGTAAAGAATGAAATATTTGCTGTAATCTGGGTTGATGAGCACGAGGGCCTGGGCGATCCGAGATTTGATTTCCTCGAACGCTTTCCTTATTTCTTCCATCCAGGCGAACTCAGCGTTCTTCTTTAGGAGTTCAGACATTGGCTTAACAACTTGCACGAAGTCGAGGATAAACTTCCTTACGAAGTTGATTTGGCCAAAGAACGACTGTAGCCCTTTCTTGTTCATCGAGACTGGGAGCTTGAGGAGTGCTTCGGCTCTATCAGGATCAACAACAAGCCTTTTTTTGATATAATATGGCCTAGCAGCTTCTCTTATTTCACCGCGAAGATAGACTTCTTCGGGTTGATTGAAATGTCAAACTCTCTGCACCTTTCAAATATCTGTTGTAAATGTAGGGCATGATCTTCCCTCTTATGAGAAAACATAGTCATGTCATCTAAGTATATAATAATGACTTTGTTTAGCAGTTCATTGAATGCTAAGTCCATGGCTCTTTGGAATGTAGCCCCCGCATTTGAAAGACCAAACGACATGCGTTGATAAGCGAACATCCCCCATTTGGTAGTGAACATCATCTTATGTTGATCTTCATCTCTGACCCAGATCTGATTGTATCTTGAGAAACCATCCAGGAGAGAGAAGCATTGTGCTCCTGCTACAACATGGAGTATCTGGTCAATTTATAAGAGCGGGTAATGATCCTTCAAGGAAGCCTGATTCAAATTGTGGAAGTCTACACATAGGCGGATATCTCGTTCTTCTTCCTGACAGGGACCAGGTTTGCGACCCAAGAAGAATGCTTTATTGGGTAAATAATTTTGGCCTCAAGCATCTTCAAGAGTTTGGCCTTCATCAAGACTTCGATCTTTGGATTGATCGGCCTCTGCTTTTGTCTACAGGGCTTAAATCTCCTTGTAACTCGATTGTATGTTGAATAATGCCTCGGTCATAGCCCTTCAAGTCTTGGTAACACCATGCCATGGTGTCTGGGTACCTTTTGCATAAAGACCAAATCTGCTCAAGTTTTGTTGAAGTGCAATCTATTCCGACCTTTATCACTTTGCTCGGTTCGAGCTCCAGGTCTTGGTACTATCTTGCATCCACCTTGATCCTGTGGGAAATTGCCCTATCATTCTGATCGAACAAGATTTCTAGAGTAATTAGTCCCTTCGAAACATGATTGTTCTTTAGCTATATTAGCCCTTCGTATTCTTCATCTTCAGGATTTCTCCTTTCAATGGTAGTTGCCTCCTGAACCAGGAAGTTAACGATTTGCTCATCGCTGTCGAAGACTTGCCAGTGAGTGTCCTTGTTGGGCACATATGGTCTATAGACAGTCCTTACTACCTTGGGCTTATGTACCATTTCATCGATTGGGGAGTATCTGGCTCCTATGGATGCTAGAACATCGACATGCCTATTTTTCTCTCGTGGAATGGGTTGAACGTTGAGCGATTCAAAATGCTCCATCAGGTCCCAAACCCTGTTGTGATATGCCTTAAGATAGTGCTTCTTGGAGGTGCACTTGTTTGTAACTTGGTTGCAAACCAGTTCTGAATCATCAAAGATCTGAAGATGCTTGATATCCAACTTCTCAGCTTTCTTCAGTCCTAAGCATAAAGCTTCATACTTAGCTACATTGTTGGTGCAACTCCATGCCAGCTGGTAACAATAGTCCTTTTGTTCACCAGATGGTGACACAAGGAGCACTCCTGCTCCGACTCCATTTTTGCATCGAGCACCATCGAAGAACAACTTCCACAATTCTTCTCCGGGTACTTCTTTATTCTTCTGCATTAGATCCATGAAATTTTCAGACTTAGTGATGGAATAACACCCCACCTCTGTTTCGATCATAGCATTAAAATCTGTTAGTGAGAACTCATCCTCGGTGCACATCTTATCCAAGACTTGTTCTATTAGGTCCGCCTGCTCCAACTCTTCAGTCATCAAGTGCACTAAACCTTTGTGTTCTTCTTCTTTAGCCATCTTTTCTACGAGGAAGGTAGAAGGCTTCTCATTGTAAATTTTGATTTTTCTTCCCTTGAACGAAACTTCCAGGTGTGAATAATCCATGGAAAGGTAACCTTCGAGCTTAGTCATGAACTCTCTCGATAGGCACATACTGAAGTATGGTTCGAGATCAACAACCACTACCTCTTGTATCACTATGATTTGAGGCACTTTGTGTAGTCGAATAGGTATATCCTTAATCACACCAATTATCTTTATAGGGATGTTATCCAATTGAAGCACGCCATGACTACTTCGTGTGTATTCAATACCTATTTATTTGAAAATAGCCTTCGGCATGATTGTAGTTGCGGTGTCATATTTAATCATACAATTGTGTACAACATGTCCTTCCATCTGCAGAGTTAGATAAAATGGGGGAGGCCTATTTTTTCCTATAATCGAGGTGGGCAAGGGTTGAGCTAGAACAGGTTGTGCTGATTTTTTTACTTTTGCTGACTTTAATGACTCTTGCAGCAAGTCCACTTGTCTAGGGAGTTGCAGGGCTTCATATAAACTGATCTTGGTGGGAGTATTTTTTAACTCCTCCACAATATTATAAGTCATAGTAGCCGGTATCTCTGGTTCCTTCGTTGCTTCGTACTTGGTGTGATATTGTTGCGTGGCCTCGATCCTTTATCATTTCATCAGTGAAGGGTACCTCAACTTTTCTCTAGCCTGCTCCTTGGTTTCAGCCTATGGTGGAGCTGCAACGGATTGCTAGGGTTTCTCCTTTGTTGGCGGAGGCTGAGGAGTTTTTTTAGGAGCTTTAATAGGTGGTAGTTCCTTTTCACGATGGGCATGCACCTTTAAAGGGCCCATTTGAGTTGTGTCTACTTCGATTGGCTTTTTCCCACTTCTGGTAAGAACTAAAACTTGCTCTTCTTCTGCTATCCCTAAATTTTGATTTACCTCCATGATCATATTAACCTGGCTGCCAATAGTACTTCCTATCAGTGTTTGGATATAGTGTTGATGTAGCATGCAAGTGCCTTCTTCATGCGGGTCATTGCAGGTGGTGCACCAGTGTACATGCTCATAAGTGTTTGGTTCTTCATTAATGGTGGCATTTCTCGTAGGAAGTTTGCCTGACTAGGCTACCTGGTCCTTCGTAAGTGCCGACGGAGGATATGATCTTCTCGGTAAAAATTCTTGTTGAGCTTGTTTCTTTTTCATGACAACCATGTCGTTAGATAGGGTTCACACGGTAGAGTTTAGAGACTGAACTTCTTGTAGTAATTTGACTTGCACGTCTATAGCTGTAGGGGCCGATACTTTCAGAGGTGGTAATGGAGCCACGGTTGGCACTAGGGGTAGGGCAAGATATTGGGGTGGCACGGGTAATGCCGAGAATGGTGAAGGAATAGTGGGCTGAGGTACCGAGGGTGTGGGGAAATGTATTTGCGAAGTAGTGAACTGGGACACCATAGGGTTAGGATTCCATGGTAGAATAGGGTATGTGGAAGACACAAAAGTCTGCAAAGTAGTGACACTAGGATATTGTGATTGGGAGAATTCACAGAATATTGGTATTGGCATCCTTAGAGGAAGTTTACCAATGGTAATCAGATCCATTTCTTCTTTCTGGGCCAACTCATATAATTTGGGAAAGGTATTGACATTTGAAAACCTTATCATCATGCTGATGTCGGCATTGAAGGCCCTAAGGTAATAGTAGGCCCCTGCTTTAGCAGTTGGTCATAGTCCAACAGGTACCCTCTGCCAGGTTCGGGTGAACCTCACATTAAAATTAACTATCTCTTCTTGAGGGTGCCTTTGGATTGTAGTGAATTGGTGCAGGAGGGAGGAAGGGTCAACGGACTCATTAAACCCTCTCATCAGCTATCCAGCTAACTGATCCCATCCCATTATAGTGTCGGGTGGTAGAGCTCTGTACCAATAGAGGAGTTTCCCCTAGAGGGACAAAATCAATAATCGAACCATGACCTCCTCTTCCATGATATTATGTATTGTAGCTAGAGAAGTGATGTCTTGGATGTGTTCGAATTTCGTCTTCCCCGTACCATCGAACGTGGGTATCGACTTCAGAGCAATAAGCAGGATTTGCCCTTGTCCCGCTATATTTAATGGTCCAACAGAATTCTAGGTTGGGAATAACCTAGGCGGAGGTGGTGGTAGTGGTTACTATTTTTGTTGTTGTTGCTATTGTTGTTGTTATTGTTGTTGCTACTGATGAGCCATGCTTGCACCTAGGTTAGGGGTAAGCAACAACTGGTTTGGCGGGACCAAAGTTCCCAAGGTGTTTTGGTGGTCTGGAGAGTTCGGGGGGTTAGGAGGGAGACTAGTCATGGTGCTATCCGAAGTCGGACCTTGCTCATCAAGGACAACCTCCTGTGATGACCCTTCACGTAGAAGAGAATCTGGTGTGACTAACCTAGGATGTTCCCCAAAGGCATCAATGTCGAGTTCAAAAAACTTGGTCTCTTCTCCAGAGTTCCTAACTCTCCATATTGTATGCATGAAGGTACAAATATTTGTACTGGTCTCTAAGGCTTAATATTTTCATGTTGAACAGAGTCACCAGTTGCTCGAGTCTTACAGTACTGAGATGAGCATCAACTCTCAATACCACTCAAAAGGTGGGACTGATCGGGTCCCACCGGGCGTGCCAAAAACTATTGGTCACAAATCTGCCACAGGAAAGGATTTTGTATGTCTACGTGCCCTAGACCTAGACCAACCTTGAAAGGCCGGAGGGAAGAGATGCCCTCCATGCCAATCTCCGGAGAAGGCCGACTCCTATACTAAACTACTGGGGGTTTTAAGATAAGAGTGTAGGAAAGAAATTAAAAGAGTGAGGGTGCAGGAAAGAGATAAAAGTATAGAAAGAAATGCAAATAGATGGATATCATAGTGGGAAATAACAAGCAACACAATAACTAATCTATATCTAAACCAACAACAATTAATACAGAAGATGTAACAGAAATCGAAATTGCATATACTTTCCTATGTATCCTCTACCAGAATTCTAGACACATTTATCTTCCAATGCTAAAATCCAGATATCATAATTACAACAATCAGAAAAATAAATGAAAGTAGAAATACTTGCCAGAGGTAGCATAAAAGAAAGCACAGATTCAGAGCCAAAGATCTTCTATATTGATGCAGAATGTTTAGCTACAACAACTTCTTTAGCAATATGTTCCCCCCTTTTTCATTACAATGCATGGGTTTTTATAGAGGACCCAACCCTCTGTGCCATTAATGAACCCAACTTACAAGAATGCTAGGGTGGATTTGGTAATGATGCTAGCCTACTTTTTTACAATTGAGCCTTCTTATCCAATTTCCATTACTAGATACAAGGCCACGCTAAGCGGGGAAATTCGCATTTATGAGTCGTAGACCTATCCTAGGTTACTCCGGAGAATGCTCAAGTGGCTCCCAAAAGTTGCGTTGGCCATCCTCTGCAATTGATACTTCCCATCCTATTACCATAACTGGATATCGGGTCTTTCGGGTGAGAAATACTGCATTTATGTGACACTCAAATACCTTGGACAAATACCTATCCTCGGGATGTGTGCCCCTCGGGAAGAGCACTATCATCAGACCTGCCCTGGAAGAAGCTTCGCTAGATTTTTAGCTGAATCACCACTTCACAATGGGCTTGAGCTAAAGCAAATGTAGGATGATGGGCAAAGTATTTAATGGTTTACTGGAAAAGTACCTTGAAGATAGCTTCGTAGCTCAAACAACCCGAAGTAGCTAGTCTTCTTATGAAAGGTATGGTTAGTTTCTAGCTACGTCACTTCACTGAGAGAGGGGCCAAAATGCTACTTTGGCAAGGAAATTGCCTAAAGCGGCTAACCATCGACAATATGTTATAAAATCTTCTTCCCTTTGTCCTGGTTGGGCGCTTCGCAGTGATCTTTCCAAAAGGTGGGGGGGCCCCCCTTTCCCCTCTTTCTTCACACGGGGGGGGCGAAGTTGCTTCGTCGTGTTGAGGCCCGAAGTGGTGCTTGCCCATCAGATGGTTCATAGGAAAGGTGGGCCGAAGCAACACTTCGACAAGGATTTTTGTGAAGTGACTTCTGCTGACTTGGGGTATTTTCTATTGACTCAAAATGGTAGCTTTGCAACTCTTCCACCCGAAGTGGATGCTTCGGCAGCTTCGCGAGCGAAGTGTCTCCCATGCCTTAGAAATTTCTAGGCCAAAATAGGACTTTTCTGATTTCCTTTTGCGAAGCTACTCCTCTTTTCCTGCCTTCAGCGAAGCTTTCTATTCTTTTCTAATTTTTGTTGGTGAAGCTCTTTATATACAGGGGGTTCAAAAATGGGAACCAAAATTGTTGTAGTGATACAAAATACAAGAAAAATCAAGGGAACAAATTCATGAAAAACAAGAAAATACTTTACAAAATCATCTTATATCTCAAAATTTACTACCCCTCCAAGCAATGTGACAAAAATATCAATAGTTATGTGTGTCCTTGTCCACAAGTGTTGCAAACAATCGTATGTGTCCCTATCCAATTGTGTTGTAGAACCATGGATAGTTAAGTTATCCTTATCCCTGGTTATGAATTCAATGAGGTCATACCCACTAAGGTGAATAGATGAGTATATCCTTATTCATAATGATGTAACTTATGGACTATAATGTGTTTCTTAGTTGATGAACTTTTGAGTACTTAATGAAATATGAGTGTGTCCTATTACATCAAGTTATTGGTGATGTATTGATCGAGTTTTTGTCTTAATCAAGAAAAGTATGTGTGCCCCTATTTATATCATGATGTAATAAAGTGGTAAATATTATAAATACTACATCATGGTTATAGTTTATTAAGTGTACAAATAATTGGGTGGTTGAGTGACTAAGGAAGGCACTCATATAGGGATAATTGGTTGAGATTAGTATTTATATTGTCTATCTTAATTCAATTAGTTGAGTTGGGTCAAAGTGGTTTGTTACAACAATAGTCTATATTTGAACTATTTGTTGAACCTAATATTGGTCAAATCTATTTTTTAATAAGCTATGTGTGGCTTCTATTAGGGGCCACTCTCGTTACAGAAATAAAGCATTGCATTGCTTTCATTACATTTTTAACAAGTTAATTAAACCATATCCAACTTACCTTTTTAAAAAATATATTATTCATTTGCCTTTCTATCAAATATATTCTCCATCTTCCTTAAACTACTAAGTTTCCACAATCAATTTCTTTATATCATATGCCTTCCAAAAGTTAAATTTTGCTAATATGAAATTCAACATTGCACATGACTAGAATATTTGCTACCCAATTTCCATATCTATAAATATCTTGTCTATAACAACATGGAAATCCTAGGGTCAATTTATGGAAAAATGCTAATACACTCACACCTATAGTAAAAAGACCACACTAAGAGTACAATCCCAACAGTTTGAGGTTTTTATAGGTTACAAGGAAATAAAATTGAAAAGACTCTGGCATGCAAACTATATAAGGAGCTCTTGGGAGGAAAACACTAAAAGGTCTAAGGGAAGAACAAAACAAGAATATTATACAAAATACTTTTGATGAGATATGCATCCTGATCACGAAATTCTTAAAAAGTCTCGATATAGACCAATAGGTGAAAGTCTCGACAAGCAATCGGTATCTTGCATAGGAATATGGAGAGACTAGGAGCATGCCATTATTTAAGGCTTAGCATAGAGAACAACCAACTAGGAAAAATCATATTAAGTTACAGAGAAAAATTAATGATGCACAAACTCCTAGATAAAGTAGGTGTGGTAGATGGATATGCCACTACTAAGAAAATAAGGATCACCTACCATGGTCATATCAACTTAGCAGTCTAAGAAAGCATTAAAGACAAACATGGTGGCTATAGTCCTACATATTATAGCATTAATGATTGAAGGTACCCTCACTCACATCTGTAGGAGCAGTTAGAATTATCAGAATATCCTACAAGTTTTGGAGGTAAAATTCCCTCAATTGTATCTATAAATAGGAATTCATTTAATATTGTAAGGATCAACAAGTTGTATAACTTTCCCTTTATTTTCCCTTATGTATTAGTACTCGTATTCCTCGATGGTCTTTTAGGAATGCCCTTGAGCCCCCACTTTTAGCATAATATTGTAATAGTTTTTATATTCATATATGCATAGTGGAGGCTATGACTATTTGGTTCTAAGTGTTTGGCTCTCCGCGTCTCATTTCCTTTGAGCATGTATGTTTATTTGTGCTTATCTTTGTTGAGGAGATGAAGTGGTCACTAATTTGATGCATTACATCTAGGGCTATTGTGCAAGGGGATATTTTCTTGATATTGGAGCATCGCCTCGGTTACCTTAGGATTTAATTTTTTATTGCTTTTGCTTTCATGTGTTTTCTCTTAATCCTTTTCCCCTAATATATTAGATTAGGAATTTGCACCCAAGGTCAAATCTCATAAATAATCCAACCTTTGTACAAATATTGGAGGCCCTCGATAGAGCCAAACCTTATGCTCTTGTGACTAGCCTTGTTGTGTCACTCTACATGAGATACGATCGTCCTGACCATCTAGTCCAAAACTCATCTGACAATTTGGATAATAAAATAGGATAATAGCTTAATGGCACACCCAGTGGGACCATATTGAATGATCATTGGTCTCACAATCAAAAAATATCTACATCCTCTCGATCCACTAGTTGTATGGGAAAAACTTCCAAAGTCAGCATTAGAGACATTTCCAAATTACATCGATGAAGGTCCAACAACCCCATTGGAGCATCTGTAAGATATGGTCATATTTTATCAAGTGGATAATATTACAAAATAAAATGTGGTTCTTAAAAGTTGATGGCATATCTCAAAGGAGAAGGTTGTCATATATATGAATCTCTTCCCCTATTCTCAATTACAAACTAGGATCTATTGGTTGTCTTGCTAATGGAAAGATTTGAAAATAAGATAAAGGGACCAAATATCTAAGTTAAAAATGACCTGACTCAACCGATTTTTGCTCATCAACCCATTCCTCACCCCAGGAAGAATCTACAATTATGGGATCAACCCCTTCGAGTAGAGACAAAGGGGACCCCTTCTATGATAAATCACATAGTTCTCAACCAGGATCAGATAAATTGGAATAGGGAAGTAGTGGGCTCAAAAATAGAGGTATAAATTTTAACACATGCCCACCCTAAGGCTCTCCCCTCTTTATTGCCTATAACCCACAAAGATAGATTTATCTTCAAGGGTAAAATATATTTGAAGACAGGAACTACGATCTTATTAAAAGAAATGGTGAATTTCCTAAATCTGAGCCACTAGCCTATAGACCAGAGAGTGGTACAAAATGAGATCTCTAAGGGCAGAATTTAGGGGGTAACAAAAGAGAGGGTACAATTACTCATATTATATCACAAGAAAAAACTACAAATATTTGAGTCAACATATGAGTATAAAAATATAAAAGAAGATCAGTTATCTAAGTTGAAGGGCCTAACATAAATATGCATTCCCATATCATATGATCAAAGGTACCAATGGGGGACCATGATATGGGACCCTAGCCCTCCCAAAATGTACAAAGTTACCCACATGGACTAAGCATAAAGTGAAGTCCTATCTTGACCCTCTTAGGTTCATCATCCAAAAAAATTAATTATAAGATAAAGGCAGGGTCATAATGTTCAAAATATAGCCATAATGCTTGAAATGGTTTCATCAATCAAGATAATCCCTAACCTACCAAATAAAGCACAAAATAGAAGAAATAATAATTGGAAGCATGGTGGCAAGCAAGTGGTATTATGGTAAAGTATTAAAGATTTTACCAATCATAAATCCTTGTACACAAACCAAGTAGCTCCATCAGCCAAGAAAATATCGAGGGCATCCCTTATAGCCAAACAAAGCCAATCCTCAACATGTGCATTGATGATGAAGAAAAATAATAGCAAACATCATTAAAGCATCTTCTCACCCTCAAAGTCATCCTATATTTGCACCTAAAAACCCTGCAAGCATCTACAATAAAATCTCCTAAATACAGAAGTCATTGACAATCATGGAATCTAAAAGGAAGAGCAAGTCAACAATTACACCATCTAAGTTTTTTTATGAAGAATATAAAGTGTGCCTAAGCTGCAAGGACAAAATCCCTAAGGTGCATAGAATACACTATTGAAAATGTCACAGATCCCAAATTATTGAAGGACACAAGAATGTTCAAGGATGAAACCTACCAAAATTACTTGAAGGCTAAATAAGATTCACTTGCAACAAAAGTATGAACTAGTTGTCTAGCTCAATACCTCCTACCACAAGTCCATCCTTGCTATTAAATAGTGGAAGCATATGCACGATACTATAACTCCCATATGAAAATTATTGTGGCATCCCATGATGATGTTTTCCAAGTAATTATATATAGAGAATATATGCAATAGATATTGAAACTACCAAAGGGTTTTAAGATGAACCCAAAAATTACAAATCAATATTACTCAAAGCTTGAAGACAAGCTAAAATGCTTGAACCAAGAACTCAACAGAGCTAGAGAGATTATGTTAAATTTTCCTTTAGAGTAGGAAATATTTAATGAAGATGCCAAATATGCTCTAATTATAGAAGCATTCATCTTTAGGATTAATAGTGACACAATAAGAATTAACCATCATTCACATACTAAGAAACAATACAAGAAGCAAGTCGCCAGCCCTTCATTTCAGTGACTTCATAGCTCAATATATTCATGAAGGATTAATCAGTTTTGGGGGTCATTAAAATTTCAAGTATTGTTCATTCCTAACTCATTTGTTTGTACATCAAAATAGTTGGAAGTTTGTGCATTTAAATGTAAGGATAGAAAATGAAAAAGGACAAGCAAATCTCATCTTCCTTTGGATGAAATTCCTATATTAGGACTCTCCCTATTGTCATTTATAAATGAGTTTCTAATCTTGGCAATAGTCACAATCAAACTATAAAGTCTTAGATAAATATTAGGGGATACCATGAAAATCTTAAGGGTACAGATAAAAGGGGATTGGTATTTTTTGGAGGAAGGTATTGTGGTACACATTTTTTGTTTCAATAAGATTGTCTTTCTATTGCCAAAATATATAAAAAAAAGAGTGACATGTATTGAAATACTAAGGTAGACATATTTTATAGATGCAACCTACATAAGTGGGTAAATCAAGCTAGCATTTTATAAAACCCCATACCAGCTAGGCATTATGACCTAAGATAAAAGAAAAGTGGTTGAGGATCTAGAAGCCAAATTAAAGGTATTAGGGTTGGAAGTTTTGGAATACACCTAGAGTTATGACCTAGATGAGAAATTTATTGCATGATTTAAAAGTGCCCACATCTCCAAAATATTTATACATAAACCTAGGCTCGATCTCAAAATATTTATAACTATTTAGAAAGGAAATTTTTTAAGAAAGGAACTCTACCACCCCTAAAAAAGGAGCAATTTCTATAGCAAAAACCCTAGAAAAAGTTTTATGAGAGGTTTTATGAAAATAAAAGAATTAGATCCTATGCACCCAGTAAACAACACCATGCAAAGGGCCTTATGAAAGCTAAAATGGAGCAATAACATGATGGAAATTCGATTAGGAGATCAACTAGACTAAATTACCTTTTGAAAGTTTAGATCTAGATGAAGACCAAACATTCAACCTATGCAACGATGAGGAGCATCCAAAGGAAGTGCCAATTGAAAAGAAAAAAGGAAAATTAATGGTACCTACCACAAATATTATTACAACAAAACCAACCGAACAAGGAAACAATGTAGAAGAAATTAAGAAGTGAAACTCCCTAATAAAGTGAAAGTTGATACTTCATCCATATTCACCAAAGGAATGATAAATATATGAATCCCCACCCCAAAAATAATCCTCAACCCCCAGAATAAATGATTGAAATAAGTGGTTATATATAGAAGAAAAATATGCTGATTGAAGAAGATATAGTTGTAGCATTAATCACTATTTCAGATCAAACAACTAGTCTAGAGAGAATACGAAAAGAAAGAGAAGAAATACCTAAAGTAGAATCGATCGATGAAATGATCCCTCCACTAGATTTACCATCCTCTCCTAAGGAAATATGAATTTTCAAGAGGTATCAAATTCATCTACAGAGGTCCTAGTTATAGAAGTCATAGTATTTGATAACCCCTCATATTCCCCTTCTACCTTAATTTGCTAGGAAGAAACAACTCAACAACCTCTGGATGTTACAACCTCCCTTCTATCAAAGACCTTGTTTGTAAAACCTTCGACTACTTTCCTACTACCTCATGGGTTTAGAGTATTCAGTAGTAGAAAAATGAATTCATCTAGCAGAAGCAAGCTTTATTAGCACAATTGCTAACCATGACCCAAATAAACTTTCATTTTTCTCCACAAAGAAAATATTGTTACTCTCAAGAAAATATCCATTGTTGTAAAACCTAAAAATGAGATGATAAAGCAGGACTAACAAGTGGTGACAGAAGGTCTTTATTTAAGAAATATATAAGCCAGAGATAAAATTTAGCTTAGGCAAGAGGTAAATAAATAATTGCTTACAATTGTGAAATGCTAAGCCTAAAATTAAGGGAGAAGGAAAGGTTATTAGAAATGGTGAAAAATATTTTGAATGACTCTTAGGAAGAGACTAAGAGGGGGGTGAATAGTATAAGATCACTTTTTACTTTTCTTTCCAATCAATATTATGCAGTATAAAGATAGCAATATCAATAACAGTAATCAAAGCAATGCACAAATCACCACACACAATAGAGACACCAATTTTACGTGGTTCACCCAATGTGGGCTACTCCACGGAGAAAATATTTCACTAAAATTTTCTCAATCAATCTCTTGGGAATCCTTTCCCTATTACAATGTTTATGGACCTCTATCCAAAGGAGACACCAATCCCCTAATCAAGTTAGTGGATCTCTATCCACAGGAGACACCAATATCCTAACTCTGCTCTGGCTGGTGATCCTCTAGAAGACCTCTGCCTCCACTACCCTTAGCAAGTGGAACTCTATCCATAGAAGACACATGTCCTCCCTACTCTGGCTGGAGACCTCTATCCTCAACTCTGTCACCTCCAAATCTCTATCTCAAATCTGTACTAAACACAGTCCTTCGGTCTAGCACAAATTTATCCTCAATCTCTATCTCTGGTCTGGTACAAACCTATCCTCAAATCTACACCAAACTCTATCCTCGAATCTGTACTAAACATAGTCCTTCGGTCTAGCACAAATCTATCCTCAATATCTATCCTCAAGCCTTAACTCAAAGCTTGACTCAATCTCAAATCAACTCTGTTGGATCTGCCCCAAACCTTAACTCAAGGTTTGAACAAATCAATCAACTCTGCTCACAAGTCTTCTCAAAGACTTATCTCAAATCTGCCTTGTAAGCTTCCACAAAATCTCACACTAATCTGTCCACAAGTTCTCTCTAGAACTTGTCCAAATCTTCTCTACAAGTCCTCACTAGAACTTGTCCAAATCTGCTCAATAAGTCCTCACTAGGACTTATCCAAATCTGCTCTCAATCTGTATTGTAAGCTTCCACAAAAGCTCACACAAATATGTCCACAAGTCTTCTCAAAGACTTACCTCAAATCTGCTCAACAAGTCCACACTAGAACTTGTCCAATCTCATAGAAACATAAAGAGAATTGTTAGAGACTCAATATGCTTCACATTCACTTCAATACTCAATTACTTTCAATCACTCTTTTAGAAACATATAGAGAATTTTTAGAGACTCAATATGCTTCACATTCACCTCAATACTCAATAAATTTCAATCACTCTCTTAGAAACATATAGAGAATTGTTAGAGACTCAATATGCTTCACACTCACAAGACTCTCAATCACTTTCTCAACTCAATTCAGAATATAGAATAATTTGTTTTATAGAACTTGAGCTATCACTTCACACATCCACTTGACTAGGCTCAAACAACTCTACTCAATCAATCACTCAATGAAATAATCCTTACTCACAACCAACATCAACCCTACAACATACCCTAGTCCAAGAAACCCTCAAAATTTCAAATTTTTTACCCACCCCCCTAAAAAAGTTCTGTTTAACCTAGTATTCTTCACTCAATCAATGGCTTCAACAACAATGCTTATCAAACAAGGTTTTATCAACAACTCTTTATTCCAGAAAACCTTGAAGCATTAAAACACACTCAACAATGCTTATAAAACAATCTTCACATATAGCTCAACAACTCAACAAGGAAACCTAATTAAGTCCTTTTCACTCCAAAGTTGTTTTTCAGAAAACCAACCAATCAACTCAACCAAAGAAGAATATGCCCATACCTTTTTCTTTGATGTAGGATGACCTTCAAAACCTAGATCAAATATCACAACTTTCTTTGCCAAGTACAAAGGGTTAGATGACAAGAATTATCACCCTAACACTTTTCACAAAATACAATGATAACTCAAATCCCAAATACACCTTATTGCTCCATCTCAATAATAAATTCCAACATCATAATTTTCATCAAAAACTCTTTAATAAAATATAACTCAATTACTACTTATAACTCCTTTCTCAAATTGCACTTATCAAATAAAATACTTTATAAAATAATGCAATTTATTCTTCTAAGATAAAAATTAATTACCTTAGTTTTACTTTATCACAAACTACCTTTTATCATGCCCAAAAATCACTTTAGCTTAAAAGTAAATAATCCACTTTTAATCATCACCTTATCCCTCCTAATATTCTCACACAACCTTAGGCAATTCAAATTAATAAAAAATTAATACCTTACCCCTTTGTGGGATTCGAACCCAAGATGCCTCTTCCCCTTAGCACCTTAGCCATGGCCTTGGCTGTCACGTGAGCTAAGCGCTCACGTGGGAGCTTAAGCACCCACATGCTTAATAACCTCCTGCTGGCATCACCAAAACAAATGCAAAAATGTTTATCCACCTACTACCATCGAGTTTCGAACCCGTGACCTCTCCACCACTAAGACCAAGCACTGCCAACTGCACTAGCCATCGTATGGTGGTTAATGGTGATTCACTTGTCCTTTTGAAACCACCCAAAATTTTGGATGACATTAGTGCACTATCTCCTCTTCTTCCTTCCACGAAACTGCAGCGAATATCTCACGATTCAGAATTCGAATTACTTTCTTGTTTTGCTTTGGGTGAGGCAATATTTATATTGCCTATGGTTTCCTCCAATGCATCGGTGGTGGTGTTCGACTTCGAACGTCGGCGCTATGACTTTAGGGTTGAACCCTAAGTAATTAAATAAATATTTATTTTATAAAATTTAAATTCATTTGAATTTAAATATTTATAAATAAATCTTCTTCCTTGGCTTTTTAAAAAAGGCCTCCTTGGGTCTTTATAAACACCTTTATTTTTTCCCACATGGTTTTAATAAAAAACCTTTTACTTATGCTTCACATAATATTAAAAATAAATATTATGAAGCTCTTTTGCCATTAACCTTTGCATTGTTCCTTTTGACCTTTTGACATCAACGGTAGCTTATTCCTTGACATCAATGACAACTTCATTCCTTGACATCAATGACAACTCTGACTCAAAATGTCCAACAATCTCCCCCTTTGTCATTGATGGCAACCCAATAACTTTTTACCATTTCCTTGACCTTTTTATTTTGCTCCCCCTGGGAAATTGCTCTCTCCTTAAACCAAATCTCTCCCCCTTACTCAAATACTAAATTTCTCCCCCTTACTCAAATCTCTCCCCCTTTGACATCAATGGCAAAGGGTCACCTTTGGGGCTCGGGGCTAAGAATGAGTCTCTTAGCTTAGCCCCTCCCCCACCTCCTCTTGAGGTGGTTAATTATGGGGTGGGAGTATTTCTACTCCCATCAAGCACTGGTCTTTACCTTTGTCTTCTTTCCTTCTCATTTGATCCTTCTGATCCCTTTGACTATTCCTATCCATGTCCATATTCTTGTTCTTGTTCCTATTCCTGTTCATATCCATATCCCTTTTCCTATTCCTGTTCCTGTTCTTGTTCATGTTCATATCCATGTTCCTATTCATGTTCTTGTTCCTGCTTGGTTCTGGAATGTCTTCTCTACACCACTTCGTTGTATGTCCATAATTATTGCACTTATAACACTTAATGTTATTATTCCTTGGAAGTGCAGATGTCTTAGGATTTCTCCTAGTGAAGCCATATCCTTTTCTATCATGAACCCTGCAATTCATTGCCTTGTGACCAAACTGATTACATGAGTAGCAATACCCATGGAAAAGTTGTTTGTTTCCATATTCTTGTCTTTCATGTGTCCTGCACTATGAAGCCATGTGCCCAAATCTGTGACATGAAAAACATCTTCCATTGAAGTTTCCTTGTCTTGACCTCATTGGTCTCTTAGTCTCTCTTAACCTATTCTGATTGTTGTTCCATCTGTTTCTTCTTTGTGCATTGTTCCTTCCCTTGTTGAACTTTCTATTGTCCAACTCATCCTCAGAAGTCTCACTTTCTCTTACATTGTCTTCTTCTAAAGTTTCTTCTTCTTCAGAACTTGAGGTTGACTCTTTTCCCCATTTCTTTTGTTCCTATTCAAATCCAAGACCTATCTTGCTTGATGTAGGCTTTTGTATCTTGATAAACTTATCTAAATTCTTTGAGCTATTTTTGAACCCTTGTAGCTTGACTTTGGAGTTTTTGACTTCCATATTTAATGAAGCTACCTCTTGTTCTAGTTTCTTACATTCTAGAACCTTAGCTTCTAACTTCTCCTTGAACCTCTTTGTCTTAGCCATTGACTTGTTTAGATCCTCTATAAGCATTCTTCTTTCTTCATCACATTCTTGAAACTGAGATTCCAGTTTAGAGTTTTGCTTTCTTACCCTTTTTACTGTGTCAAGAGCATAAATAAGTTCTCCCTTGAGATCATATCCTTCTTTATCTGATTCTTCCTCTATTTTTTTGCCTTTGTCTACATCTTCATTTTCTTTTGACTTGTCTTCTATAGGATCACCTTCTTCTTCTTCTAGTGCCATTAGAATATTCTCTTCTGGTCCTTCAAGTGTATCTTCATATTCATCATCACTAAAATTGAAACCATTCCTTGTACAACTATCTTCAAGATGACCAAAATTACCACATCTAAAACACTTGAGAATTATTGGTGACCTTTTCTTGACTTCTTTTTCTTCAATCATAAATAGGACTTCATCTTTATCATTATCTGAGAAACTAGCATCACTATCACTTGAGTACTTACTTGCCTTGTCTGCATAGTAGCTCCTCTTTTGCCTTTGGAAGAACTTCTTCCCTTGTCTGCTTTGTCCATCCTTGCTTTTCTTTTGGTGCCTGTATCTTTCTGATTCCCTGCTCCTGTGATCCTTTTCTTCATCATTGTTATTTTTAGCTTCTTGACAATCAGTTGCATAGTGACCATACTTTCCACAATTGAAACATTTAATAAATTTTGTATCTTTAAATCTTCTTGAATCCTTATTCCTTCTGCCATAATTTGCTTCTTCATCACTGGATGACTCATTGCTTGATTCTGACTTCTTACCCTTTGTCTTCTTGATTGCTTTGAAGGTTGCTTCCTTCTAGGGATTAGGTTCTTTTGTTCTTAACTCAAAAGTTGTAAGAATACCAAGCAACATATCTCTTGTCAAAGAATCACCATCCTTTGATTCTTCTATAGCAAAAATATTTTCACTAAATATTTTTGGAAGAGATCTTAAGACCTTATCACAAACATCTGATTCTTCAACCTTAAGTCCAAGTCCTTGCATAGCATTAACAACCTCATCGACTCGAAGTAGATAAGTACTAATGTTTTCCTCATCCTTCATTCTTAACTCTTCAAATTGTCCTTTGAGATTTTGTATCTTTGCTTTCTTGACACCTTTATCTCCTTCATATATACTTTGCAACTTATCCCACATTCCTTTTGCATCTTGACAATGCATAACTTTTATGGACTCTGTTCTATGCAAACCTCTCAAAATTGCATTCATTGCTTTTGAATTGTAATGTTGTAGAAGCTTACCTTCCTTATCTATAGGTGGATCAACTGGTGGTATGTATCCATTTTCAACTGCTTCCCAAATTTCATTGCCAAGTGCCATCAGGTAAATCTTCATTCTCATACTCCAATATATATAATCACTTCCATAAAATATTGGTGTTGAATTATCTGATGATCCATTCTTAGAATCCATTGTGTTCTTGTAAGATTTTCCTTCAAGTTGTTAAACTCTTCCGAAGGAACCCGCTCTGATACCAATTGAAGAACACAAGCTTATACTGAGAGGGGGTGAACAGTATAAGACCACTTTTTACTTTTCTTTCCAATCAATATTATGCAGTATAAAGATAGCAATATCAATAACAGTAATCAAAGCAATGCACAAATCACCACACACAATAGAGACACCAATTTTACGTGGTTCACCCAATGTGGGCTACTCCACGGAGAAAATATTTCACTAAAATTTTCTCAATCAATCTCTTGGGAATCCTTTCCCTATTACAATATTTATGGACCTCTATCCAAAGGAGACACCAATCCCCTAATCAAGTTAGTGGATCTCTATCCACAGGAGACACCAATCTCCTAACTCTACTCTGGCTGGTGATCCTCTAGAAGACCTCTACCTCCACTACCCTTAGCAAGTGGAACTCTATCCATAGAAGACACCTGTCCTCCTTACTCTGGCTGGAGACCTCTATCCTCAACTCTATCACCTCCAAAGCTCTATCTCAAATCTGCACTAAACATAGTCCTTCGATCTAGCACAAATCTATCCTCAATCTCTGTCTCTGGTCTGGTACAAACCTATCCTCAAATCTGCACCAAAATCTATCCTCGAATCTGTACTAAACATAGTCCTTCGGTCTAGCACAAATTTATCCTCAATCTCTATCCTCAAGCCTTAACTCAAAGCTTGACTCAATCTCAAATCAACTCTATTGGATCTACCCCAAACCTTAACTCAAGGTTTGAACAAATCAATCAACTCTGCTCACAAGTCTTCTCAAAGACTTATCTCAAATCTGCCTTGTAAGCTTCCACAAAAGCTCACACTAATCTGTCCACAAGTTCTCTCTAGAACTTGTCCAAATCTTCTCTACAAGTCCTCACTAGAACTTGTCCAAATCTGCTCAATAAGTCCTCACTAGGACTTATCCAAATCTGCTCTCAATCTATATTGTAAGCTTCCACAAAAGCTCACACAAATCTGTCCACAAGTCTTCTCAAATACTTACCTCAAATCTGCTCAACAAGTCCACACTAGAACTTGTCCAATCTCATAGAAACATAAAGAGAATTGTTAGAGACTCAATATGCTTCACATTCACTTCAATACTCAATTACTTTCAATCACTCTCTTAGAAACATATAGAGAATTTTTAGAGACTCAATATGCTTCACATTCACCTCAATACTCAATCACTCTCTTAGAAACATATAGAGAATTGTTAGAGACTCAATATGCTTCACACTCACAAGACTCTCAATCACTTTCTCAACTCAATTCAGAATATAGAATAATTTGTTTTATAGAACTTGAGCTATCACTTCACACATCCACTTGACTAGGCTCAAACAACTCTACTCAATCAATCACTCAATGAAATAATCCTTACTCACAAACCCTAGTCCAAGCATAACCCCCCCCCAAAATTTTCCCACCAAACCTTACCTCCCACCCCCACATAACAATGATACTCATGATCTTTGCAAACCCTAGTTCAAGTTCTTCACTCAATCAATGGCTTCAACAACAATGCTTATCAAACAAGGTTTTATCAACAACTCTTTATTCTAGAAAACCTTGAAGCATTAAAACACACTCAACAATGCTTATAAAACAATCTTCACATATAGCTCAACAACTCAACAAGGAAACCTAATTAAGTCCTTTTCACTCCAAAGTTGTTTTTCAGAAAACCAACCAATCAACTCAACCAAAGAAGAATATGCCCATACCTTTTTCTTTGATGTAGGATGACCTTCAAAACCTAGATCAAATATCACAACTTTCTTTGCCAAGTACAAAGGGTTAGATGACAAGAATTATCACCCTAACACTTTTCACAAAATACAATGATAACTCAAATCCCAAATACACCTTATTGCTCCATCTCAATAATAAATTCCAACATCATAATTTTCATCAAAAACTCTTTAATAAAATATAACTCAATTACTACTTATAACTCCTTTCTCAAATTGCACTTATCAAATAAAATACTTTATAAAATAATGCAATTTATTCTTCTAAGATAAAAATTAATTACCTTAGTTTTACTTTATCACAAACTACCTTTTATCATGCCCAAAAATCACTTTAGCTTAAAAGTAAATAATCCACTTTTAATCATCACCTTATCCCTCCTAATATTCTCACACAACCTTAGGCAATTCAAATTAATAAAAAATTAATACCTTGCCCCTTTGTGGGATTCGAACCCAAGACGCCTCCTCACCTTAGTGCCTTAGCCACGGCCTTGGCTACCGCATGAGCTAAGCGCTCACGTGGGAGCTTAAGCACCCACGTGCTTAATAACCTCTTGTTGGCATCACCAAAACAAACACGAAAATGTTTATCCACCTACTGTCGTCGGGTTTTGAACCCATGACCTCTCCGCCACTAAGACCAAGCACTGCCAACTGCACTAGCCATCGTATGGTGGTTAATGGTGATTCACTTGTCCTTTTGAAACCACCCAAAATTTTGGATGATGTCAGCACACTATCTCCTCTTCTTCCTTCCATGAAACTGTAGCGAATATCTCACGATTCAGAATTCGAATTACTTTCTTGTTTTGCTTTGGGTGAGGCAATATTTATATTGCCTATGGTTTCCTCCAATGCGTCGGTGGTGGTGTTCGACTTCGTACGTCGGTGCTATGACTTTAGGGTTGAACCCTAAGTAATTAAATAAATATTTATTTTATAAAATTTAAATTCATTTGAATTTAAATATTTAAATCTTCTTCCTTGGATTTTTAAAAAAGGCCTCCTTGGGTCTTTATAAACACCTTTATTTTTGCCCACATGGTTTTAATAAAAAACCTTTTACTTATGCTTCACATAATATTAAAAATAAATATTATGAAGCTCTTTTGCCATTAACCTTTGCATTGTTCCTTTTGACCTTTTGACATCAACGGTAGCTTATTCCTTGACATCAATGACAACTCTGACTCAAAATGTCCAACATAAAGTGCTTCAAAAACTAGTATATGACCTAACTAAATGTCTACAAAAGCAACTTGTAGATCCTTTTATAAAAACAAAACAACAAATCAATATCCTCTTGATAGAACTGATTGAATGACATGTTGAATTTTGCCAAGAGAAACAGGATATCTAGAGAAAGATGGAAAAGATCAAATAAAAAATAAAGTAAGGCAATGCCAAAAGATTGAAAATTTGATAAAAGAAATCAGTGATTCCTATTGAGATGATATTATCAACATGGCTGACTCACTCTTCTAGATATTCAAATTCATCAATGCAACTACCAGATTAAGTGCCCAAGTGAAACAAGAAAATAAACCAATCCTTGTTTAGCTTTTGCAAAATTAATTAAATCCAAGATTTATTAAAAAATATTATCCTCTATTCCATGCTATAAGTTAAGGTCTATGGGAATTCATGATAGGAGTGTGGCAGTACAAAGGGTAAAGGCTTTCATTATAAAGGAGCGAGTTACACATATATGTGATACTCAAATGATTGTCTTAGACAACATTATTGCATAGTTAAGAGGTAAAATTGATACATTGCTACAAAAAGGACTCCCTTCACCTTAGGATGAAAGGGATGATATTATTTTAGAGCAAGAATACATACAAATACTAAAAAACTACAAGAAAAATAGTTTACCTTTTAAATACTGGCCAAAGTTTGTGGAAGCAAAGAATATTATGGGTTTGATTGGACCTATAGTTGAGTTGAGGACTTAAACATATTTGATCACCAAGAGAACAAAGAGTCTCCCTAGAAGTGGCAAAATAAATCTCAAAATAGACTATGACCAATACATAATGATCTAATGCCTATCAAAGGAAGGGTGGGCAAAAATCAAGCAAGCATTGGAAAAGTTGTTGACCTTGTGATTTTGCTTTTATCTTATGTTTCCTTTCTTGTGTTTTTATTTTGCAAAACTTAACATTTTGATCCGGTACCCAAGGATATAGGCAATAACTCTAAGTTATACTTCAACAAGTAGGAAGACCCCTATGAATCACCAAAACTATAGTGATTTGTTACCATACTAAAGTTTTGGCCTTAGACAAAATATGGCATAAAGGCAAGATGGTAGAGGGCATAAAAGTCTTGACCAGAGGCAATTGTTATTTTGTAGAAGTCTTGAGCAGAAAATGAAGGCAAAATTTTTGACCTTCCGTACTCTTCTCTTAAAGGGGTGAAGAGTTGAAGAGAGGACCAACAAACACGAAGAAATAACAATTCCTAACAATCAAAGGTTTTGATAAGTTAGAGGAAATAAAAGTGGAAAAAATATAATATGTAGACTATATAAGAAATATATCTTGGGAGGAAAACACTAAAAGGTTTGAGGGAAGAACAAAAGAAGAATATTACATAAAATACTTCAAATGAGAGATGCAAATCGATTACAAAAGTATTAAAAAGTTCCAATATAGACCAACAAGTGAAAGTCTCGACAAGTAACTAGTATCTTGCATAGGAATATGGAGAGACTACGAGCATGCCAGAATTTAAGTCTTAGCACGAAGAACCACTAACTCAGAGGAATAATTAGATTAATTTGTAGAGAAAAAGTAATAATGCAAAAAATCCTAGAGAAAGTGAGTGAGGTAAATGGATTTGCCATTACCAAGAAAATAAGGATCACCTAAAATGAACATCTTGACTTAGTAGTCCAAGAAAGCATTAAATAAAAACATGGTGGCTATAGTCCTACATCTAGAAATAGTAATGACAGAAGGTGCCCTCACTCATATCTACAAAAGGAGTAGTTAGATTTGTCAAAATATCCTACAAGTTTTGGAGGGAAAATTCTATCAATTGTATCTACAAATCGAATTTAGTTTAGCATTGTAAGGATCAATGAGTGGTATAACTTTCCCTTCATTTTCCCTTGTATAATAGTACTCGTATTCCTTGATAGTATTGTAGGCACATCCTTGAGCCCTCGATTCTTGCATATTCTTGTAATGGTTTTAATATTCATATATTCATACTAGAGGCCATGACTATTTGGTTCCAAGTGTTTGGCTCTCCCTATCTCATTTTTTTTGTGCATGTGTGTTTGTTTGTGCTTATCTATGTTGAGGAGAGGAAGTGTTCATTGTGTCAACGTATTACATCCAAGGTTGTTGTGCAAGGATATATTATCTTGATCTTGGTGCATTGCCTCAGTTATCTTAGGATTTACTTTTATGTTGTTTTTGCTTTTATGTGTTTTCTCTTAACCCTTATCCCCCTAAGCTATTAGATTGGACATGTGCATACAATGTCAAATATCATAAGGGATCCTTCCTTTGTAAAAATACTGGAGGTCCCTAATAGAGCCAAACCCCATGCTCTATGGGCTAGCCCTACTATGTTTCTTTGCATCAAGTATGATCATCTCGATCGTTTGGTCCAAAACCCACCAAATAGCTAAGATAATTAGAGAGGATAATAAGACCTATCTAGCCCTCCTCCATGGCTAGATATAGTGGATAAATTAGTGAATCTAGGATCTTGTTCATATCCTTATGATAAAACACATAGACAAATAGGAGGATCCCCATGCAGTGTGCAATTGAGATAGTGATGGTTGATCAAATGTCCTTAAGCATAAGAATCTTTTATCAATCTAGTCATCTCTCCAATGATCCACTCTACCATATTGAGCCCTATATCTTCTATGGTGTTGATATATGGGGTCTATCCAATGCTTGGTAAGCCCTTAATGAAATATATATATGCTAAAGTGGCAGTCATCTTAATCACCACATAAAGGGTTGACCTCCACAAAAACATGTTGGTCATTATGCTCCAAAAATCATGAACTCATAGTATAGTAATATGAGGGCAGATACATGGCATCTCTATTACATAATCTAATCCAACTTCACATAAATCTGCTCATACTTGGGGGTCATCCCCTACCTCAACCACTCCTACATCCAAGAGGGACCCTTGTAATTTCATAGGTAGTCATAACCTTGCCTCTATGCTTTAATAGTCTTGCAAATGTTGACATCTATCCCATCTAGCCTTGCCTTGTTATAGTCATGTATCTTGGCACAAAAAATTAAGGTTTGACTGTGACCATTGGCTTTGATCATGGTTATCAATTGGGGTCATGGTCACCCTTGGCTTGCTAGACCCATGACCTTGATCATTGCCTTTTGCTACAATTGTTATTTTTGACCATGATCACTTAATTTTCTAGAGTGATGGCCATGATAACCCCTTATTTATATGATCATCACTTTGTACAATGATCATTGTTTTCAAGGTTTGCCAAAATTGCCCTGTTTGACCTTGATCATCAATTTTTCAAAATTGGTGATTATAGTGTTCTTCAAGTTTTTAGCCTTTTAGGGCATATTTCGGGTTATTTTTGGCTGCCCCATATGGACCCCATTGTTGAGGTGACATGGCGGTCCTATTTGCACTTTATATCCCCTCTAACTACTTCCTAGCTAGCCTAACTAAGTGATCATTCATTTTCCTTGATTTCTTAATTTTTATTCATTGTTAGCCAAAAATTGAGAAAAACACAAGGATGGGAAACCTACCTCTCTAGCATTGCCTCCATGTTCACTATCCATCGGTTGTCTTCGCACTAAAAATGAATGTTGTATCAATACATGGTGATTGTAAGAAGGTTCGAAGTGCACATGAAAATGAAATTTTTTACCCCTTATATTTTTTCATACTTGATTACAAAAAAGTTTATTTTCTTACAAGTTTTGTAAGGACAACTAAGGGATAGTCTTTTAGGGCTTTGGCATGCTTCAAACTCATATATACACTCCATTTGTGCTTTTTGTACACAACTAGCATTTTTAGTTCTTTGGGTATTTTTATAAGTAAATTCATTTTGAGCCGCTTAGGCAAGTAAAAATTAAGTTCTTTTAGTCAAAAAGTTTTAGCAACATATAGGTGAGTATTAGGTATGTTTTCCTCTAGTTTTATATTTTTGGTTGTGTTTTGGCATTTTTGCTATTTATTTCAAAATATATATATATTCTTCATAGATAGTAGTATCAAAAATTATTTTTGATTTGTAGCATAGAAAAAGAGAGGGTATTACCTTGATGAATAATCATTAAGTGTGAGATAAATACTTTTTTTTATTACCAAGCTAAGTGGGAAGGACACTTTGTTCAATGGTTTGTGTAGATATGCAAAAATCGTACACCTATGCAATTATTATAACAAACCAAATTGAAAGCATAATCATGTAACCATCAAGATAAAGATAAGAAGTAAAGAAATGGTGCCCTTCTCATTAATATTGAATCATGTCCTTCAAAGGAGGTTACAATGATATCTCTCTGAGGGATTTAATACCAATTTGATACAACTTTTACAATCAAGAAAGAATGGTAGGTGTAACCTGCAAAATATTTGTAATCCCACAAACTGATTTGAGAGGAGTTTCTTGTGACCTCCACCAGGTATGATGTAGATGTGATGAATCTTTTATGTTAATAGCTCTTGCCAAGACTTGAAATCTACACATAAGAACACTCAAAAGATATTAGTAGCAAATGAAAAGCCTCTCATGATGAGGTCCATATCCATGATAAAGGAAAGCATTAAAGAAACTAAAATTTGACAATATGTATGCATGAAAATGAAATTAAGCTATGCTAAAATAGTAATTGAATGTTGTTAAATCTACTGAAAGTGAGAAAAAGAAAATAGGTCTTAATAAGGGATCATCCTTATGCAGAGCAGTCTGGCCTACTGGTCATCCCTAGGTAGGACGATGATGCCTACGAGCCATCTCTGGATGAGATGGTCACTAAGCTATGAGTGAAATCCTTGTAACTGATGCTAAACAATGTTGGAGTTGATCTAGGTAATTGATGTTCAAGGGTGCACTCTTGAAGAATGACTTAATTGTGATAATTATCACTGAAACAAGGTTTTTGGATGGCACAAAGGATATGAATGTGATCTTCAAACTCCAAGGGAATCCATTGACATACTTTCCATGGTGAAAGGATGCAAAATATGCTTTGAAGCTCTGTGGTGAAAATCTAATAGCACTTCATTGTTTGGAAGGTTGTGAGCTCTTTGATATCTGATCTGATAGCACTTCGTTATGTGTAAATATTATATATTTCAATAAAGGTTATACGCATTTTTATAGATTTTCCAAATGGGAATCCAAGCTTGCAAAGGAAGCCAAGAATCAAGAAACAAGTAGATTCAAGAATGACAATCACCCATTCTAAAACCTTTTTGTAACTAACTGTGCGTGCTTAATTGTCCCATGTAACCATTTTTCCTTGGCTTGGTAGTTAGAGTTTGTTATAGGCACAACCATCCCAGGATAGGGTGGCCATGATTTATGGTTGTCTCAAGGTAGGACGATCTTTGGAGGTTGTCTCTAGGTAGGATGACCAGGAATGCAAATGCCAGTTTACCCTTGTTTGAGTGGTGAAAACCATTTTTAAGCCCTAAATCTGCCCAAGGTGGGTCATATGGCCTAAAAATGTGTCCATATAGGTAGTCTCCTCAAAATTACATGTTTTAGGTGTCTATAGATGCCCCTTTTTGGGATGCATTGTGTGACAACACAATGCGGAGCAAAACTAGATGACCTAAAATCAAGTTGAGGGTTGATGGTGTTCATTGGTTTGATCAACGTTAGATTCCCCAATTATAGAAAGATCATGCATCTTTGAATCATTACCTCCAACACTTTGGTGGACTTAATTTTGGGTAAACTTTGGTAATCTTAAGGTATATGGGTAGTTTTGTTTAACTACATGCTCGTTATTCACACTAACTAAAATTTGGGTTTGATATTTTTGCTTGTTATTTACCCTAAGCAAGGGCATGATTGTCTTTGGCAATTATTCTTGGATGAACACAACTTGCACAATTGATTGTTTGATTATTGATTTTGATTATGAATTTTGTGATTATGACTACCCCCTCAAGCAACGAGTCGATGAGGAGATGGAATTTGATGAAAGCGACGAGTCGCTTGACCAAGATGACTTATTTTGGGTTTTGTAGGACTTTTACAAATTTGGAAGGGGAAAAAAATCCCATTGCAACTGTGATTTCAACCATTATTGGTAATTGTATCTCTCTATCCCTTGGAGCAGTCCAGCCAAATGGTTTCTTAGGGAATTGAGATGATAGAAATTTGATTCTTGCATGAGGTAAATCACTGTGATTCGATGATCTCTTGAGGTTGAATGAAATGTATAGCTCTATTCCTTGGAGTAGCCCAGCCACATGGTCTTCTTAGGGAATTGATATGATAACAATTCAAATCAATTATGTTGTTATTTTTGTTGAAGTGACCTTATGGAAACCTACCCATCTAACCGGATTTGTATGGATAGCCAATCGTTGTAACCGCCAAGTGTATAAGGTAGATTACTAAGTACGAGGCTCACTTGAGATTTTTGTTTTGTTGTTTTTTAGGTGTGTTTGGGGGTTTTTGATTAAGATGAATGATTAGATGTTGTAAAATCCCCATTGATGCTAACGATGTTTGTGGGATGCTTGCAATCATTATAATTTTGGGGCCGTCTTGGGGTAGGACGATTGCAATTTACAAATTTCAAAGTCGTATCGAGGTAGGATGATTGCACCAAATGCGACCACATCCTAAAGGGACAATCACAAATTTTGAAAAACATAAAAGCAAATTTTCCAAATTTCTAACGTCATTTGCATTGTTGGAAGCTAGAGAAAAGGTGAGGTAAGGTGGAGGAGAGATTTTTCTGACATGAAATGCTATTGGAAACTAAACTCAAACCTATCATGGACCAACCTGAGGCTTCAACCAATGGAGGAGCCAGAGAGAGAGAATCATAGTAGGTAGAGATCGTATCATATCTAGGGTGTGTGAGGTACATATGGTGGCTGGTAGGGTGACATGGCATAGAGTGGGAGTACTTCTAATACTCTCATGTTAGACAATAGTTCAGGATCTATCAGGATGTTTCATAGGAGCTCATGATATATCACCATTAAGGGGATGAGACACAACTGGAGTGGCCTCAAGTGGAGCCACTAGCGAATGAGGAGGATCCAATGGTAGTTAAGATAGGAATAGTAGATCCAGGTACCAATGTAGAGGATGATACCTAGTGGATGACTTGATTATGGCATGGAGGTGGACCGATGGGTAGGCCTACTAATGTGGCAAGGGAGGAGGGTGTGGATTAGGTTGGGTGATGAGTTCATTATTGGATATATAGGGAGTGGGGTCAGCCCACGTGAGGGGTAGAGGAGCCATAGGATGAGGTCGAGGATGATGAGGACCCTACGAATGAGGTGGCTCAACTAAGGGCACAGGTGTAGACCTCGCAGGATCGGTTAGTGGAGCGAGAGACTACCCTGGAAATAACATAGAGTCAGCTTAGCAATATATAGTAATAGTGGAGGGGATTTTTTGAGGAGAGGAATCTCCTCAAGGCACAAGTGTCCAGTGCATAGACCGAGATAGATAGGGTGACGGTAGAGCAAGTGTAGCACCCTAAAATTGGCGCAGTAAAACCTTAAATAATTACAATTACTCTAGTAAATATTCAAATTCAAATTTTAACCCCCAAAACCGCTTCCAAACCACCGTTTAACCCGTTTCCTCCTTTCCCACGCCATTTTTAGAGTTTGTTTTGACCGTTTGACGATATCGTCGCCGATCAAACGATATCGCCTCAGATCGAACGATTTCTTCTGGACTAGGACGTCCAGACGATCTTGTCCCAAAACTAATTTTTCTCAATTAGCCTCTGTTCCAACGACGTCTCTAATCCGGGCAGAAGCGTGTCTACGCCGTTAGAGACCCTCCCCGTTGGAGATCTCCCAAATTGGGATGATCTCCAACCTCCTAACCTCCCTCCTAAGCCTATTTAAACTTAGGCCCTCCCCTTAACCTACCCCTGGCTGATATTTCCTATAACTTGACTTTATACGCATTGAAACATCCCAAATTACTATCTGCACTAGTCCTATCCAAATTTTGTTGCAGGAACCTTAGTATTTTTTAGCCGAAGCAAGCTCAGTTCGTCGTGGACGATCCTGTTCAATTCGAGATGATTTCGCACCGATTCAAGACGATCTCGACTGCAGTCTGCATTGGGGGCAATCAGTGCCCAGAGTTTGCATTTTTCTCTTTTCATCTCCTATTCTATTTTGCATCTAGTCAGTTTATTTATTATTTTTTGCTATTCTGCATCTTGGAGTTCACCCATGTAGTCTAATTGCATAATGAAATCATGATTAACTATTAAAACATTGTAATTTACTTGCATTTCTATTTAGGATTATCTATTAACATCTTTATTGTCATTTTACATCTTTATCCTCTATTAGCATTGCTGCATTTTTTGTATTTTGTGTCTATTTCTCTATTTGCAGGTCTCTGACGAATTCGTCAGATCTCGTACGATCCCGCAGGTCGGAGATGATCCTCTCAAATTCCGGATGATCTCGGATCGCTTCAAAAATCAGAATCTCCATCGTACATCCGGATCAGGTATGGCTCTGTAATTTAGATTTTTCTCTCTGTTTTCTGTTTAAAATCTATTTTCTGTATTTCATTTAACCTGCATTTTCATAATAGAACAACTTAGATTCATTTGGCCAAACCTAGGACTCGAATGTTTAAAGATAAAACTGAACACATTAAACACATTCCCAACCTAGGCATGGAAACTGCCATTCAAACGTTTCCTGGTGAACCCACCATCCGTCGAAAAATCACCATAATACACCTCCCCCGAGAGGCGGGACCTTCGCAAGGCCTCTCAATCCGAGGTACCACGCCATCCTTTTCCCATCCTCCTTCCGGGCATGGATCCTATAGCCTGAAGGTAAGGATGCAAAAAATTTGGAGCGATACATTTTGGTGAACCCGACGTGAATGCATTTAAAACCTTTTGAAAACAAAACAAAAAATAAAAAACAAAAAACATAGATGCATTTAAAATCATTTAAAACTAATAAGTTGCATATCATGTTTAGATGGTAGCTCCTAAGAAAATATTAGCAGTTACTATAAATGTTGAAAACCAATTAGCAGCCATAGAAATCAATTCTGTGCTTAGTGTGCCTGAAATAGATAGAAATCAACTTTTGTGGGACGAACTTGATAGAAGACTAAGTGTCATTTCATCTAGGTCAACAAAACTTAAACAAATCAAGAGGCTTGTCCTAGATAGAATCCTGGATCCTCATCAACTCATCTTTTATCATGAACTTCAGAGAGCCTGCCATAGATGGTTAGCTTATAGGAGAGCTCTTGTGTCTTCAAAATTGTTCACCTTCGAGGAATACCTCGAGAACGCAGCCACTATACACCAGTTCCTAGGTCATGTAGAAGACCAAGAGGTCATTCTTATGGATAGGGAAAGATGGAATAGAGTTCCTCGAGCTATGTTATATCGAGAGTATTGCCACGAGCTTTACTTCTATCAACCATAATCTGAGATAGATAATATCACTATAGCCCTTTTCATTAAATTCTTGAAAGAAAATTTTCAATTTGAAGAAGAACACTTCATGACTCCCGAAGAACTTGAGCCCATTAATGACATTTATAAATTATTTATAGAAAACTAGATCATTGCTTTCATTATTATTTCTTGCATTTATTGTGTTGTTTGTTATCTTTACAATATTATTACAAAAACAAGAAAAACTAAAAAAACATAACAAAAACCAAAACATTTCATTTTAAATATTGTAGTAGGTATATAATTAATATATACCTCTTAAGCTTGTTGCATATATATATATATATATATATATATATATATATATATATATATATATATATATATATATATATTGCTGAAATCTAAGTTAAGCACAATGCCTAAACTTAGGAATGGTAAACAAACTGAAGGAGAAGAAGAAGATTGGTTAGAAGATAAAACAAGAAACCCAAATGTCCTTCCTGAGGATCCAATCCCGAAAGAAGAAACTCTAGATCAACCAAGAAGATGACCTAGGTGAAGACAATGAACAAGAAGAAAATGTTAAAGAGGATGGATCCTCATCCCCTAGAGTAGCTCCGGATGGAACTATTGCTTTTGATAACTTAGATCATTTCTGGAAATTTTTCAATAATAACATTGGCGCTCTTAATATGGCAGTTCGTATTGATAAAGGGCAAATTAGTGACACTCAAGCAGCCATGGAACATATGTTTGATGTGCACACTAATCCCTTGTCTTTTATTGATCAAGAAAGTGATAAGGTCGGACCATCCAATAGAGATATGGTCACTATGATTCAAAACATGCCAAAACAATAGGTTACCCAACCTCCTAAGGAACCTGTTATTGAGCCTAAAATCATGCCCACACAAAAGAAAACTTCCTTCACTGCTTTACTTCGCCAAACTATTGATCAATATGCTTCAAGTAAACAAAAATCTAAAATGAAGCCAAACACCAATTTTCAACAATCTGGGATACAACATAATACAACTTCAAAATTTCTTCATAACACCTTTCCTACCAACAATTTACACAATAGCAATATAGCATCTAATATGCATGTCCCTCCATCATATGTTCACAAATCCCATATTAATGCCCTACCGAACCAATATGGTGGGCAAACTAGTAATCTGGAAGCCATGGTGAAGCAGTTAGCTTCCCGCATGGACCAGATAGATCCCTACCATCCCTCGTACAATTATCGAGAGATATGTAGTCAACCTTTGGATCCCATAGTTGTAGCACAACCGTACCCTAAGCATTTTCCCATGCCCATCCCGCCTATATATAAAGGAACCGAAGATCCCATAGAGCATCTTCGCATGTTTAGGATAGCATGTCATGATATATCACATGATGACTTGCTATTACTAAAAATGTTCCCAAAAAGTTTAGGTGGAATGGCATTAGAGTGGTACTATCAACTGCCCACTCATTCTTTGAGAAATTTTGAAGAAACAACTGAATCTTTCGTCCATCAATTTAGTGCCTACATCGAGAGGCATGTAACCATTAAAGATTTATACAACTTAAAACAAGACAAAGATGAATGTTTTGCTGATTTCTTAGCTAGATGGAGGCAATTGATAGGAAAACTGCACTTTGTGCTACCTTATAGGGAAATGTTGGACATTTTTATCAATAATTTGCAAGAACAAATATCTTATGAGTTATAAACCGCTACTTTAACTACCTTCGATCAAGCTATAGATTTAGCTCGAAGAGTAGAAGATGCCCTCATTAGGAGAGGCCAACTTAGGAAGAAGGATGATGAGAAAACATCCAGAAATCAATATAAAAACAAACAAGTCATAGGTGACGGAGTCACTGACAACAGAAATGTTGCTAATATCAATGCAACGAAGACAACAAAAAAATTTATATTGAAACCTCCTGATAAACCTCCTCGAGAATTTACTAGATTGAATCAACCATTATCAACTATTTTACCTCAATTACTCGAAAGAGGTTTGATTCAATTACCAACTATCCGGGAACCCGATCCAACCATACCCGGATACAGAGCCGACTTACACCGTGATTTCCATAGAGGACCTGGACACTCTACCAACGCTTGTAAAAGGTTGAAACATAAAATACAAGATCTGATTGATAATAATGAAATGGAGGTGCAAGCCTTCCAACCTAAACAAAATGCTCCTAATAACGCTCAAAAGAACATTCCCCAAAATCAAAATCAAAATGCTAATCAATCATTAGACATATTTCAACATCCTTTACCAAGACATGGTAAAGAGGTGGCCAATCAAATCGAGCATCATAATGTTCCTCCTCCTACCCGATATGTAGGGACTATTAGCGGACAATTACCTGTTCAGGATCCTCAAATATTTGACACAACCTTATCCCTGGTCACGACCAGGCCCCTACATAATTTTCAAACTCCAGATCCTAGTGATATAGAATCAGATACCGAAAGTGAAATAGACATCACTTCAAACCAATCGAATAGTTCTGAAAATGAATCAGATCCTATTCAACCCATCACAGATGCTATGGTTCCAGAAGAACCATTTCCTAGAAGAGTTACTACTCGACCCTCTTCTAATCAATTCCTCCCTAATGAACAAGCCATAAACGCTCAACCGAGACCAGTTCAACGTCTTCAATATAACATTGTAGGTACCATTGGAGTCGTTACCCGACAACAGGGCTCAAAATTCTCAACAAGAACCAAACCGTAATGATGGATCAGCTCCATTTGTTTTGAAAAATCCCAATAAAGGGAATCATGCTTCCAATGTTCAACCTAAACCCCCTTACAATATTAATGAGCAATTATCCAATACTACAACCTGAATTTCCCTTTTGGATTTATTAAGATCTTCTCCTACCCATAGGGATGAGTTGATGCTTACATTAAGCCAAATGATGGTACCTCAAAATATTCAACCTCGAAGCCATGGCCAATACTATCATCACTAGAGAAGTTGATTGTATTGACTTCCGGGATAAAGATATCCCACAACACAGTTTACATAAGGATAATCCCTTATATATTACTGCTCTAATTGGAGATGTAGTCATTAAAATATTTTTGATTGATAATGGTTCATCTCTAAACATTTCTACTTTTGACTTCTACCAACGATTTGGCTTTAGAAGTGATGAAATGAAGAAAATCGACATGATCATAAAAGCTTTCAATGACGAAACACAAGAAACGTGTGGAGTTATTACCATCCCATTGCAAGTTGGTCCTAGAACCTTAGATACGACCGTGTTTATTGTACATTGCCCCGCATCGTACAATATACTCTTGGGTCGTCCTTGGATCAATGCAATGCGGGCTGTCCCATCCACTTTACACCAATGTGTTAAATTCGAATTTAAAAATCAGTTGGTCACTATCCATGGTGATCCTAGACCCTTTGATATGTGTGCTTTGGCGTAACCTGTTGGAGTTCAATTTTGCCCCGCTCTGTCATCCACACATCCTAATTCTTATTTTTCATCTAAAACTATGAAACACACACCCATAGCTTCACCTATTTCTCCTCCATTCATTTCACCCTCATATATAGATCAACAATCTTCTAAACAAACCACTCTAGAACCTCAAAAAGATCTTCAATCCACAACCAATCCTTCATGTTCTATCCCTATAATTTCAAAACCTATAGACCCATTCATTAACACTTCCACATTATCAACATCTATCATACCTTCCACATCTAAAGATATAGGGAATGATCCTTCTACATCTTATGCTCTTTCTGATGAACTTTTACCGGATTTATCCACAATCTTAATATCATAAAAAACAAATGCTTTCATGCAAGATTCAATTCTTTTAAATAACTTGCCACCATCTCCTCGTACTTTGGGCCTCCCACAACCTATGGGAAGTACTTACCAAGTCGGGAGTTGTGCCTTCATTTATAAAGGATATGACTGGGGAAGAATACCTCGAAATATCAAAACTCATCATGATGGATATGCTCGCTGTTATTTTACTAATGAGTATATTAAAGCTAAACCCATAATGCTTAAAATGGGATATAAAGGGAAAGGCTTGGGACCTTTCCAAAATGGCATGAAAGAACCTTTCGAGGTAGAACCGTGGCCTCCCCGACGTGGTGTGGGCCTATTTCCTAGTAAGGGTCAACCCTTCCCTTTTGAAGATGATGATCAACTCATATGTTATCAAGATTATTTGGATAGGCGTGATGATTTGCCTCTAAAAAATCAGCCATTTACATGTAACATGCTATCCATAGCTTACCCTGAAATGATTGTTGACTCCGATGATGAGTTGGAAGGAGATATCTTCCACGATGTCTCCGTTGAAGAGATTTTACACAATGGATTTTATTTTGATGGTTCTATACCAACTATAGCCCAGCTTGAGGCCACTAATCCTCAAGATGAATTATCCAACTTAACCTTAAAAGAATTACAAGAATTGGGCGTCTCACCCGCCCCACCTAATTTTGAAAGAGATCTACACATGGAGGTCGAAAACGTCATTAAAGTTAACATTGGAACTGAGGATAATCCTCACATAATCAATATTGGGTCAGAATTAAGTCAAGAAAAACAAGAGCAATACATTGCATTCCTTAAAGAATATGAAGATGTCTTCACTTGGACATACGAAGATATGCCAGGTCTGGACCCTTCCGTAGTCATGCATCATCTAGTAGTCCATCCGGATGCTAAACCTGTTAAACAAAAACTTAGAAAAATGCATCCCAAAGTGGCCCTCGTTAGTCAAAGGGGAGTTAGAAAAACTCCTGAATGTTGTTTTTATACAAGCTATTGATTATGCTGAATGGATCTCAAATGTAGTTCCAAGTCACCAAGAAAGAAGCCACCAAAGTTAGGGTTTGCACAGATTTTAGAGATATTAACGCTGCATGCCCTAAAGATGATTTTCCTCTTCCAAACATGGATCAAATCATTGACTTTACTGTCGGGAGTGGGATGATGTCCTTAATGGATGGATTCTCCGGTTATAATCAGATCAGGATAGCTCCTGAAGATCAGGCTAAAACAACCTTTATTACCCCTTGGGGTACCTTTTGTTGGAAAGTGATGCCATTCGGCTTAAAGAACGCAGGTGCAACCTATCAACGAGCTATGACTTATATTTTTCATGATATGATGCATGATATCCTACATGATTATGTAGATGATATTATAGCTCGCTCTATTAATGAAGATAACCATTTAGATGATTTGAGAAAAGTTTTTAATCGATTAAGAGAATATCTTATTCGATTAAATCCAGCCAAATGCATATTCGGAGTTAAGTCCGGTAAACTATTAGGGGTTATAGTTTCTTTACGTGGTATCAAAATTGACCCTCTCAAGATTGCGGCTATCACTGATATGCCCGCACCTACCAATATATCTGAGTTACGAAGTTTACAAGGTAAACTTCAAGCTATCCGTCGCTTCATCGATAAGTTGGCGGACAAAACCGGTCCCTTTCTTAAGCTCCTTAAGAAGGATGTCCCTTTTAATTGGGACGACGAATGTAAAGAAGCTTTTGAACTTCTCAAACAATACCTCCTTAACCCACCCGTGCTTTCTCCACCTAGACCTGATCGCCCATTTCTCCTGTATATTTTAGCTTCAGATTCTGCCTTAGGAGCTATGTTAGCTCAGCTTGATGATGCGAAGAGAGAACGTGCTAATTATTATATTAGCCGAACCTTCATCGCTTATGAAACCTCGCTACACAACATTAGAAAAACTATGTCTAGCAGTCATGTTTTCTACGCAAAAATTATGCCATTATATGCTTAGTCAAAAAACTTATGTCATTGCTAAATATGATCCCTTGAGGTATCTCATGAGTCGACCTTATTTATCGGGTCGTACAGCCAAGTGGGTTCTTGCTCTAAGCGAGTTTGACCTCACATTCATAGGACAGAAGTCTGTTAAGGGTCAAATCATAGCAGATCAATTAGTCGCTGCACCCTTAGAGTCTACCCATCCCCTCATCATTGAGTTTCCTGATGAATGCCTTCAATTAGAGGCAAACCATATTGAACAATGGTCCTTATACTTTGATGGAGCCCGATGCATGAGTGGGGCTGATGCGGGTATTATTTTAATATCCCCACAAAAACACATCATTCCTCTGTCCTTCAAATTAACATTTGCTTGCACCAACAATATCGCTGAATATGAAGCTCTAATCCTTGGATTACGAGCTGCCTTGGCGCTAAAAATTAAACATCTGTTAGTTTTTGGTGATTCTCAACTTGTCATAAACCAAATTAATGAAGTTTATCAGACCAGAGATGATAAACTATGCCCATATAAAGCCTATGTTTTACAATTAATGTCTCTATTTGATCAAGTTTCCTTGGAAGCTATTCCTCGAACTAGCAACCGTGCGGCTGACGCTATGGCCGCAACTGCATCTCTTCTGCCCTTGGAGTTAGATGACGAATATGCCACCATCATTATTCGTCGACTCCAGGAACCCGCTTCAAATAAGTCATGCTTAGAACCTTTGGATGTGTTTCTAATCAATGAAACTACTCCCCGATCCTTGGTATACGGATATATTTGATTTTCTCCAAAATGGGACTTTTCCCTGCCAATTCTAATAGAAACCAGCGTCGGTTATTACGTAGACGTGCAAGTCGATTTGTAATAATTGGCAATACTTTATATAGGAGATCTTTTGAAGGTATCCTATTAAGATGTTTGAATTTAGAAGAATCCAAATCAGCCTTGAGTGAAGCCCACGATGGATCTTGTGGAGGACACTTCAATGGTAGTGTCATTGCTAAAAAGCTCCTTAGGATAGGATACTTTTGGCCTACCATGGAAAATGATGCACATGAGTATGTGCACCATTGCGACAAGTGCCAAAAACATGCTGACCTTGTCCATGCCCCTGCACAAGAGCTGCAGGCTATTTCATCTCCTTGGCCCTTTTCAAAATGGGGCTTAGACATTATTGGCAAAATTAATCCTGTGTCATCTGATGGACACAAATTCATCATAACCGCCACCGAGTATTTCACGAAGTGGGTTGAAGCTATGCCTTTAGCTTCCCGCACCGGCACACAAGTTTCTAAATTTATTTTTAATCAAATCATTTGTAGGTTCGGAATTCCTACAAATCTCATCTCCGATAATGGAACTTGTTTCAAAAATAAAGATGTCAAGAAATTATGCCAAAAATATAAGATTCAACATCGCTGGTCCACTCCCTATTATCCTTAGGGTAATGGTCAAGCATAAGCATCTTACAAAACCTTAATCAAAATTCTCAAAATATTGGTCAATAAATCGGCCGCGACCGGCACATTCAATTATATCCAACCTTGTGGGCCTATCGAACTAGTGTTCGAACCCCCACTGGAACTTCACCTTTTGTTTTGGTTTATGGTGCCGAAGCCATTTTTCCCTTTGAATTAGAAGTTCCTTCTTTGGCTCTACTACTTCAAGATACCGAAGTAGGAGATGAATATCGAGTCGTGCAGACTCACTCACCTGGAACTCCTAGATGAAAAATGCATCAATGCTTTGGAGCATCTCCGTGCCTACAAAAACAAGCTTAAAAGATCATATGCTAAAAAGTTCGTCATCGATCCTTTGAGATCGGCGACCTTGTTTTAAAAGAAAATAAAAAAAATACTAATGCAACTAAAGACCTTAAAGGTAAATTTGAGCCCAACCGGCTTGGACCATACATTATCACCGCTAAATTTGAATCGGGAGCATACAAATTAGCTACCTTAGATGGTAAAGATTTAAAAGAACCCATGAATATTATGCATCTTAAGCGATATTACGCATAAAAAATTTGGTCATTTCATCATTTGTACATATTTTGCATGTTGTCTTATTTTAAAAATATATCAAACTGTTTACACAAAAACAAAAACAAACAAAAATAATAAAAATAAAAACAACAATATTCTTGACTCTTTCGAAACCAAAACAAAATAAAGAAGAAAGAGAGAGTCAACATTCTCAAACTTCTCAAAAAGTATTTGTATATATTTCTTCTTACAAATGTTGCAGTTATATATTTCAAATTATTTTGGATAAATTAGCATTTATTTCGAATCCCTCACTTTCACAAACACAAAATAAATATCTTGATTTTTATCTAGCATGATTACTAATCTCTCTTATATCAAAGTCCACAAAATTCAATTAAATAAAGTTTGAGCACAGAGAATTGATCTTGTTATTTACTTAAACCAAGCACATCCTTTCACAATAAAATGATTATATTTGTAATGTCCATGCTATGCTACATAGTAGAAGTGGTTTCTTGAGCGAAAAGTTTCCCCCGCTATCCTATCATGCACATGGTCTAGAATCTTTGAGAATTGGCAAAAGGACAAGCTCACCCCTACCTGGAATAAAAATCCCTTGCTCTACAGACTAATCCGAGCAAGTATCCCTAGCATAGGAAGAAAAGCAAAGTTCAAGAAAAAGAGAAAAAGAAAAATGTTATTTTATATCATTACAAAGAATGTTTCAAGCATTATCTCAAAAATCAAGCAAAAATACAAAAGAAAAGCAAAAGAAAGCAAAAGCAAAAGCAATAAAATCCCTCTCCCTACCCCTTGAAAAGAAAAGAAGGGTTGATGAGCTTGAATCCCTGGAATTCTCAATTATTCAAAAACCGTGAGGTAAGCCCCATAACAGGTGGTTTGTGCCCAACCCGCTTGGCCTTGGGTAACTCCTAGCGTGGCGATATGTCCGTCACATTAGCGACCTTCTTTTGTACAGACCTATGTCTCGCTTATGGATTAGCTAGCTCTTGATAATCCGACTTACATAGTAGTCTGGTGTGGTTATATGCATCTAAATCATGGTTAATGAACACTTATTTGGTTCATTCAAATCACTTGTATCATAGTATCTTGCTCAAAATGGTAAATGAACAATGCAATTGCACACACATTTTGTATTTGAGAGATTTTGTGTATCATTATGATAAATCAAGATTGGAAATGAACTCACATATGCACATGGGATTCCTTATAAATCTAACTTTTGTCTTTAAGATACTTTGAAATATTTTTTTGCAAATTGTTTGGAATAAATTCATTTTCTTCTTTAAAGTACAGTTGTTTAGTATAAAGACAACTACATACATAATCAAAAATCAAAATTTCTTTCAAACCATACAATCAAAACACACACACACACACACACACATAAAAAAAAAAAAAAAATATATATATATATATATATATTGTCGACTTTCGCGATGATGGTATAGTTCCAAAACTAAAATTGGAATTTTATGACTAGCGCAAGTCCTCATCTTCATATTTTCTGACTATTTTCAAAAATTAAAAATCAACCATGCAATAAAACAATCTATTTTCTTCTTTGATTTTCGCGATGATGGTATAAGTCTATATCTAAATATTCTATGCCTAGCGCAAACCATTATATCAATTTTATTCCCCATTTATTTAAAAATCATAAAAACCATATGACTTAAATCATTATGTTATACAATTATGCTTTAAAACAAACAAACACCTATCACTATTTCATGTCATTATGTCAATATGCAAATTTGCAACCATGGTATAATTTCTAAGGAATTATTCAACATTTTATCACACTTAGGAATTTATGCCTAGCAAAAATCATTTTAAAATATTTCATGCATAATATTTTCATGAAAAGTCTGAAAACAAAATCATCATCATCATCATTTGCATCATCACACCAAAGTCTTAAGACAATCTCTTAAGCACCCTTTTACTTTTAGCAATATTTCTATACTGGGATTAGCTTGACGACCGAGTGAGCGGCGACTCCATGAAATGGTCTATAACAACGACAATGTCCTTTGAAATTATTGTTAAAAGTCCCTTTTATTTTTTATCAAATTATCATCACAACAACCAATTTGTTACATCAGATTATTTCATTTAAATTTTTAAAGCATGACATTTAAACCATAATATTTTTCAATGACATAATTACATGAATCATCAAATCAATCACACCAAAACATTAAAAGCATCATACAAACGCATAAGACAAGTCATATGATCAAAAAATATCTCATCTATATATATATACAAATATATGTACATCATATCAAAAATAGATTGGTATGCCACAATCTACATCTTGGCATACTCAATCCTCTCAATCAAATATACAATCTCTGTAGTGCAGTAGCCTCACCTCGAGAACCCCTCGAGCTCTCAGCCTCATCTCCTCCCCCGCCCTGAGGTGGAGGAGGTGGCCCCATCGTAGTCCGTGTGGTGCCATGAGTCCTGGATGTCGATCGTGATGATGTCCTAGATGACCCCATCACGATAGGCTCTACAATATGAGCTGGTAATGGCACCCTCTGCTCTGCTGGCACCGCTTGGTAATATAGAGCCTGATAGAATGTAACCTGGGCAATAGCGCATGCTAAATCCCGAGTGCTCGCTCCTCCGCCCCGAGCTCTAAGCCATGTAGCCTCATCCTGCAATGTCTGCACCTGAGCCCGTAGGCGGGCAACCTCAACTCGGAGAGTCGCTGTCTCGCTGCTCTCCCTAGTGTCAACACCCTTGCCCTTATCGGGCGATGGTGGCCTCTCTCTCTGTGGAGAAGGGGGTCTCTCCTCCCTCCTCTCCCACCTGTCATGGCCTCTACTGAGCCTGTGGCCTCCTCTCGCTCTCTCCCATCGTGACCCTGTGCTGCCTCAATGGCTGCCTGGCATCGCCTCCCCATCTGACGCACAACTACATGAATCGGACCCTGAGCCCTCATCATCCGAGGAGGGCGGATGCCTGTGTACCATGCATCATAGCCGTCGGCTACCCCAGCGTCATCCCCATCCACTGGCTGAATGGGGGCATCATCTGCGTCTTGACTCTAGAATCACTGCATATCTGGAGCCCCGCTAACTGTAGTGTTATCCCGGATAGTCCAAGAAAACTCGTAGTCTCTCAGAGATGGAATCCCCTGTTGTAGACTAAACCATCTCAAAACTCGGTCATACCGATGAAGCTCCACCTCTCCCCTCTCCATCCTCAGCCAGCAGACTCGCCCGATGCGAGCCGCCTCCTGTCCATCCTCGGCCCACCCTGGATGATCTCTCCAAGGCCTCCAGGTGATCTGGTCGGAGACGAGGTCATCTAGTAGTCTCCGGGACGCTGGTAGATCTATCCACCATTGTGCCCCTCTTCGAAGCCACCAGTAGAAAACTCGGGGCCTCTCCCCATCAATCCCTATCAGTGGGAGCCCTACCGGCCTCCGCACCACAATGTGCTCCCAGCACCAAACCTACAGTAGTGATGTCATAACCAGACATCGACCGCCCTTGTATACGACCCCATGAAGGATCCTATACAACCGATAGAGTACAAAGCTCCCCCAAGCAAATCTGTATCCATGGTCTCTCATGTCGTAGACCACATCTGTCAGTACCCATGGTACCCTGCATCCACTCTGGTGGCACAGCAAAAGTCCACCTACCACCCCACCCAAAACCTCGTGTGAGTCTAGATGCCCCGGCATCTGGCGCAGCGACTCGATATTCACTCCGCCCTTCTCCAGGGCGAAGCTCGGATCGCCACACAGTCGCATCATCGCGTGGCCCTGATTGGCCATGGGAGTGATCATCCGTCCTTGTATGGGGATCCTCAAAATCCTCCATACATCCTCCAGTGTGGGAGTCATCTCCCCTATCGGTAACCGAAAACATGAAGAACCCGGATACCACCTCTCCGCTAGGGCTGTCAATAGCCCCATATCCGTAGAAACTTGTGGCATCTCTCGCCACATGCCGCAAGCCGACCCGAGCCAGCTGATCTCGCTCGCTCGAGATAGGCGGCCAAGTCATCCCTCAACCCACCATATTTCCATTCTCTCGCTCTTTAGTAATCCTCTCTCGCAACATAAACAAAATCAACAATAAAAATCATTAATAAATCATTAATTAAAAATGCAAGTCAAAATAAGTTCAATTTTATAAATGATGATATCGTCCACAATTGGACGATATCGTCCCCAATTTGAGCAAATTCGTCTCCGATTTCGCATGAGGAAATCGTCCCTTATTTGACGAAATCGTCCCCCTATCGCCGATTTCGCCCTTCGACGAAATCGACGATATCGAGACGATTTCGACGAAATCGAGACGATTTCGTCTCGACGACGTCGACGGCCCAAAAACGGCCGCGATGCTCAAAAATCAATCAAATCTAATCTAAAAAGCATGAAATTCTAAATTAAAGCATTCTAAATTCAGTTTAGACCCTTACCCGTAGCCCGCGCCGGACCTCTATTGATCTGTGCGCTGTCTCAACCATCTTGTCTCCAGAGCTCTAAAAACTAGGAAAATGAATAAGTAATAAATGAATTAGGGTTTTACCCTATTTTTCTTAATTTTATTCAAAAACAATTAAAAACATTTTAAAATTTTGCTTTTCCGCGTTTTTACCTCAAACGTTCGATTTGGGTAAAAACACTGGAGGGGGCACCATAGTAAGTCGTCGTACGATTCGACCTAGAATCGTCGCCTAAAAATGGGAATAAATTTTTGCTTTCTCGTAGATCGAGAAGAACTCATCTTTAACGCATTTTCTTCAGAAAATTCGCTAAAGAGGGGGCAAAATGTAGCACCCTAAAATTGGCGCAATAAAACCTTAAATAATTACAATTACTCTAGTAAATATTCAAATTCAAATTTTAACCCCCAAAACCGCTTCCAAACCGTCGTTTAACCCGTTTCCTCCTTTCCCGCGCCATTTTTAGAGTTTGTTTTGACCGTTTGACGATATCGTCGCCGATCAGACGATATCGCCTCGTATCGGACGATTTCGTCTCGGACTAGGACGTCCGGACGATCTTGTCCCAAAACTAATTTTTCTCAATTAGCCTCTGTTCCAACGACGTCTCTAATCCGGGAGAAGCGTGTCCGCGCCGTTAGAGACCCTCCCCATTGGAGATCTCCCAAATTGGGATGATCTCCAACCTCCTAACCTCCCTCCTAAGCCTATTTAAACTTAGGCCCTCCCCTTAACCTACCCCTCGGCTGATATTTCCTGTAACTTGACTTTATACGCATTGAAACATCCCAAATTACTATCTGCACTTTTCCTATCCAAATTTTGTTGCAGGAACCTTAGTATTTTTCAGCCGAAGCAAGCTCAGTTCGTCGTGGACGATCCTGTTCAATTCGAGACGATTTCGCACCGATTCAAGACGATCTCGACTACAGTCTGCATTGGGGGCAATCAGTGCCCAGAGTTTGCATTTTTCTCTTTTCATCTCCTGTTCTATTTTGCATCTAGTCAGTTTATTTATTATTTTCTGCTATTCTCGCATCTTGGAGTTCACCCATGTAGTCTAATTGCATAAGGAAATCATGATTAACTATTAAAACATCGTAATTTACTTGCATTTCTATTCGGGATTATCTCGTTAACATCTTTATTGTCATTTTACATCTTTATCCTCTATTAGCATTGCTGCATTTTTTGTATTTTGTATCTATTTCTCTGCTTGTAGTGTCTCTGACGAATTCGTCCGACGAATTCGTCGATCTCGAACGATCCCGCAGTCGGAGACGATCTCGTCAAATTCCGGACGATCTCGGATCGCTTCAAAAATCAGAATCTCCATCATACATCCGGATCAGGTATGGCTCTATAATTTAGCTTTTTCTCTCTATTTTTTGTTTAAAATCTGTTTTCTATATTTCATTTAGCATGCATTTTCATAATAGAACAACTTAGATTCATTTGGCCAAACCTAGGACTTGAATGTTTAAAGATAAAACTGAACATATTAAACACATTCCCAACCTAGGCGTGGAAACCGCCATTCAAACGTTTCCCCGGTGAACCCACCATCCGTCGAAAAATCACCATAATACACCTCCCCCGAGAGGCGGGACCTTCGCAAGGCCTCTCAGTCCGAGGTACCGCGCCATCCTTTTCCCATCCTCCTTCCGGGCACGGATCCTATAGCCTGAAGGTAAGGATGCAAAAAATTTGGAGCGATACAGCAAGACACTCTACGGATACAGATGGCTTCTAATATAATTGAGAGAGATGCTAGGATAGTAGAGTGGGATGCTCTGTAGGTTCAGTTGGTAGTTGCTACTATAGGATAGGGGTAGGCTATAGTGACCATTCAGGATCCTTAGGTAATAATGGATGTGGTAGAATTATAGGTAGAGGTGGCTAGACTACACACTTTATTTATCTAGTGTGATGCTTGGCATCAATCTGATAGAACCTACATCCTACATTTGGAGGGTCAGGTAGCTCTACTTGATGGTGATTTACCTAAGAGATATTCGGTAGGGGGATCTCAAAGGATCTGACGCACTGAGTGAGGATAGTCATCAACTAGTCAGAGTCATAAATTATCAGTGAGACCCAGTCACAGGTCATCAGCTAGGCTAGAGAGATCAATGGCCAGTGGATCAGGGCAACATCAGAGAGATGTGATAGAGGTTTTGGGTGACTCTCGGGTGAAAGCCTTGCATGAGTTATATTTATGCATTGATCTCCTTTTGGGTGTAAGGTTTGAGGACCTACACGATTATAGCCTGTGGGAATTTTGTACCCTTATGTATCAAATATTACCATATATATATGATATCTCTCATTTATGGCTCATCATGTGTTATTTTGTTATGATTTATGTGTTATGGGTTATGGATGCATTGATGGATGTAATGCCTAGATGACAAATGTATGGATGCATAGATGTATGTATGCTTAGATATATGTATGTATAGATGTGATATTTTATGTTGGATAATTTGGATTTGTTAATTTTATTATGAATTTAATTCATGTTATTGATATGACAAATCTAATGTGTGTGGTATGCATTAATTTTATATGGATGTTTTAATACAGATTATGGATGTATATTTAATTGCTTAATATATAATAAATGAATCTAACTATGTTTAACAAACTAATGGAAGACACCATAAAATGTATAGAAATCATGAATTAAAATGTTAACCTTATCACAAAAGTTATACATTTGTATGTGAGATGAAATATGTGAGATGTAGGGGTTTTCCCCATAAGCTTTTGCAAACTAAAAGGTGTGCATAAAATAGTTAGTAATCATTTAAATATCATTGTTAATATTCATCCAGTATCTATCCTATCTTATGAGGGCCCCTTAATAAGAAAAATCTCATAAGGAAAACTGTGAATGATGATGAGATAATTAGGTGCTATGGGGGGAATTTTGAGGTTTTATGTGAGACTCAAACACCCTAGTTTATTGATTAAGAGTTGTATACTGACTACACAAGACTTTTGAAAGATATAAGTCTGTAGTGAAGACCCAGATATTCAATATCCTTGTGTATGCAAAGTGAATGTATTAGATGAAGCATTAGATTACCTCATTGCCAAGAAGATTTCATGCAACCCATTTCTATAATTAGGATCACCTTATGGTCATCATAATATTGAGTTTGGATTTAGTTAGACCAGACTACTTGGCAATACAAGCAACCAAAAATCTAGCTCAACCAGAAGCTAACATTGGTCTGTATAAAATAAGGTCACTTGTGTGACATACATATCGCCATGCGGAAGGCTACTCCATTGCCAAGTGGGTTTCATTCAACACATTGTTGTAATGGAGATTGCCCCATGGATTTTGAATACTAAGGATTCAAGCTCATTACCCCCTTATTTTATTTTGATTGATTGGGATACTTGCTCATGCTTAGTGGTGAAAACCACCTCTCTTTTTTTGGAGCAAGGGATTTGATTAGTGATGAAAATCATTGTTTCTTTTTTTTTGTTTTGGGATCTTGCTCATTTTGTGTAAGAGCAAAGGGAATTGTTTGGGTAGGGGGGAGCTTGTATTTTTTTCAATGCTCAACATCCTATACCATTCGTATAATAGGATGAGCAAGGGAAACCTTTCGCTTAAGGTGACAAGGATTACTTTGTAGTGTCATACTTCCTTGTTCAAACTTGGATATTAATGTGTAAAATTATGTTGAAATTTTGAGATATGCAAGGTACTATCAAAGCAAGACCTTACCTTCTAAAGCCATGATAGCTTTCTACAAAATCTGAAAAGATAACTAGAAATGGTTGAATGACCAGAAATCCTAATATATACCCAATAGCAACTGATTAATTATGTTGAAAAACATAGTTACTCACAAAGGGAAATATGAATGGTAATGATAGGTATTATATGGGGGTTTTCCCTATAAGATTTTACAAAATAAAAGGTGTGTATAAAATAATCAATGGCCATCTAAACATCATTGCTGATATTTATCCGGTATCTAACCTATCTTATGAGGACCTCTTAATAAGTAAAATCTCATAAAGAAAACCACAAATATGAATGATGGATAAGGTTGATTTGAGATTCATGACTGGCATACAAACATGGTGTCATTCGTAATAATGTAAACACAATTTGTCCTAGTTCAAGTATAATTAATGAATATGTCTAATGCAACTAATCAATGAATACAAAAAAATACATGATGATATAATGCAAATGTTTTTGTATTTTTGATATTTTGTATTGTTTTTGGTATTTTGTGTGTTTTATGTATGAAATGCCTGCAAATGAAGAATATTGAGAGGTTCTGGTTCCTCAACACCTTCAAGAGAAGCAAGACGGTAAGTACCTGGCCCTATATTTTGTGTGATGATATAGGGGCCTAACCAGTTTACCATGAATTTTAGGTGTCTACTGTTTGTACCCATGTTGTCATGTCCACTATGTTCTAATTTTGATGATTTTTTGGTAGCTAAATAAGTTGGTTGAATTTGATTTAAATCACCCTTCTAAATTTAGGTGTTATAATAAACCATTACAGACTTTTGTTATATGTTATATATAATAATAATAATTAAATATATCAAATTATTCATAATATATAATATTAATAAAATTGAATGGAAAAATTCATTACCCTTATATTTTAAGGATTTTTTTCATTTTTTATATTTTTTGAACTGCACTTGAATGCAACAACTTAAATTTGTACTAATAATTTGCCATAGAGTACTTAACATGCGTAAGTCACTATCCTAAATTTAATACCTTTCCAAGATGAATGGATATTGGTCGTGAATCACTATAGATGGTTTAATGTCTTATATTGGTACCTTGCTAGGATGGTAGTATATTTTGCCATGTCACCATTATGAACAAATCAATATTTCATGTCTGTAATTTTACCTATATGGGAGGGTATCCTTTGAAGTCATTAGATGGTTTGTAGATGGTACTTGTAAAAATAGGTCCTTTATGGATGAACATAAGGGTGAAATATTATAAAATTGGTATTTATACTTGTAAAAATAAACGAACTTAGGGAATATAGGGAAGTTAGGGAAATAGAAGAAATAGGGACGAAAAGAGAAATGGAAAATGAGTTGGTTCACCTTGTCGCCCTTATCATCCAATCCTGCCTAGTCAGCTACCATCCAAGTCAAACTTACCTGCCCAGTCAGTTGCCGTCCAAAGAGGTAAAAGGGGTAAGATCCAAAGCTTCCTATTGAAACAATTTTTTTACCTTTTTTACTCCTTTTTGCTCCTTTTACTAGATTTATTTCCAACATTATCCCCCTTAAAGTTGAGAGGACTAACTATACAGTCTCTCAACTTTATATATTGAGATTTAGCTATACCTTTGGTGAATATGTCAAAAATATTATCCAAAGTGTTACAATATTGAAGCTCAACTATTTGTTGTTCCACCATATCTCGAATGAAGTGATACTTCATATCGAAATGCTTTGATCTGCTATGGTGGATTGGATTGTATGCCAACTGAATGGCAATTATGTTATCACAATACAGTCGATTTGGACCACTTTGACCTTCTCCAATCTCTTAAAGAACTTTTCTTAACCATAGGGCATGAGTACTAGCATGAGTGATGGCTATATACTCAACCTCAGTTGATGACAATGCTACAATAGTTTGTTTCTTGGAACTCCATGTAATTAGTCCTGATCCTAGACTAAAACAATTCCCTGATGTAGATTTCCTGTTATCTATGTTGCTTCCCCAATCACTGTCACTGAAGCCAACTAATTTCATAGAATTAAATTTTTGGTAATGGATTCCAAAATCCAATGTACCTTTTACATATCTTAAAATTCTTTTAGTTGCTTGTAAATGTAGCTCAGATGTACTAGCCATAAACTTTGAAACTAGAGAAACAGCATATTGAATATCGGGCTTGGTGTTGGTGAGAAACATTAGACTCCCAACCATGCTTCTGTAAGTGGTCATTTCAACCTTTGATGCTCCATCGTCCTTGCTCAATTGGATCCCATGTCCAGTAGGAGTTGTAACTGATTTGCATTGCTCCATGACAAATTTCTTGATCATGTCTCGAGCATACTTGTGTTGACATATGAAGATACCTTTATTTTATTGATGCACTTCCATCCCTAGGAAGTATCGCATTAAACCAAGATCTTTCATCTCGAATTGTTTCATCATGGATTTTTTGAACTCCATATTCATTTTATTGTTACTACCCATAAATATTAGATCATCCACATACAAACAAACTATGAGAATGTCTACTCCATGCTTTAGGTAGTACAAAGTTGGTTCACTTTTGCTTTTTGTGAATCCATACTCGCTGAAATAGCCATCAATGCATGAGTACCAAGCTCTTGGTGCTTGCTTGAGGCCATAAAGTGCTTTCTTCAATTTGTAAACAAGGTTATCTTTTCTCTGTTCTTGGAAACCTTGAGGTTGTTGAACATAAACCTCTTCTATCAAGTATCCATTCATAAAATCACTCTTTACATCCATGTGTTGAACATTCCATCCTTTATGGGTTGCTAAGAAAAGAACTGATCTGATTGTCTCTTATCTTGCAACAGGAGCAAAAGTTTCCTCATAGTCAATGCCATATTTTTGAGTAAAACCTTTTTGTACTAGTCTCGCCTTATGCCTCTCAATGCTTCCATCAGCATTGTACTTGGTCTTGTAGACCCATTTACATCCAACATATTTTTTACCTTTGGGTAGCTTTACTAGCTCCCATGTATCATTATTTTTTATAGAGGTTATTTCCTCTTTCATGGCTTCTTGCCATACATTTTGAGTACATGCCTTCTCATAGCTAGATGGTTCTAGCTTTGCACTAGTCAATAAAGCATAATTGACTACATCTCCTCTAGGTTCTTGGGAGTTATCATCCCCATACAATTGCAAATTCTCAAGTTGCTGCAGAACAGAATTTATTTCACTAGCTTGGCTTATAGTGAATATTCTTTGGAAATTTTGATCCAGCATCTGAAATGAAGGATGATGTTGTAAAGTTCTTCTGCCTCTTGATGGAGAGTCAATGTCCATCAATGAAGAATTTACTGATCTCTGTGGATAAGGACTTGGACTGGTGGTTGATGTACTTGATGTAGTACTCTTGCTTGGCCTTGGAGGGGGTGGTGTCCCTTTCTTGGGAGACACCTGTTGTATTTGTGAAGAATTTACATCTTGGGACTCATAATCAACAAAAATTCTTTGATGACCATTCTCCCCCTTCATCAAAAATTACATCCCTGGAGAGTATAACTTTATGAGTCTTGGGATTGTAGAGTCTATATGCCTTTGTAGACTCACAATACCCTACAAATATACAAGCTTGACTTTTTGGATCAAGCTTCTTCCTTTTCTCATCGAGAATGTGTGCATATGCTAAAGAACAAAACATTTTGAAGTGCTTTACATTAGGTTTCTTTTCGTACCACACCTCATAAGGAGTGATACCATCTAAACTAGAAGTATGACTTCTATTTAGAATATATACACTGGTTCTTACAGCATCTACCCAGTACATATGAGTTATATTCTTAGTTTGTAGCATCGATCTTGCCATCTCAACTATGGTGCAGTTTTTTTGCTTTGCCACACCGTTCTGTTGTGGGGTATAGGCAGTCGTAAATTGCCTTTTGATCCCACTTTCTTTAAAATATTTCAAGAATTCTTTTGAGTATTCACCTCCTCGATCTGTCCTAAAACAGTTTACATAATTTCCACTTTGATTCTCTACATTTTTTCTAAAATCTATGAAGCAATAAAAATCTTCATCTTTATGTTTCAAAAAATACATCCAGCACATTCTAGAGAAGTCATCTATGAAAGTGAGAAAATAAGAATAGTTTCTGAGACTCTGTGTTTGCATTGGTCCACAGATGTCTGAATGTACTAACTGAAGTGGATAGCTGGCTCTCCACACTTGTCCTTTTGGAAACTTTGACCTTGAGTGCTTTCCCAAAGCACATCCTTCACATACCTCCTTTTGTTCATTGATTTTGGGAAGTCCTATCACCATAGCTTGAGAAGTTAGAAGTTTCAAGCTAGCAGAATTAAGGTGACCATATCGCAAGTGCCAAAGCACACTTGGATTTTTTATAGCTACATTTGCAATTTGAGCTCCTCCTGGCTCATCAAATTTGAGAGAGAATAACCTGTTCTTGGTCATGGGGACCTGCGTTATGACACGATTACAATTATTTTTATCAAAAATGATACATTGTCCTTCATCAAATACAAGCTTGTAATTGTTCTCCATCATTTATCCAATGCTTAGCATATTGTGTTGGAGATTTGGAGTGTAATAGATGGCATGCACTTTCTTTAGTCCTTCTTTGGTTGTAACCTTCATCGCTCCAATACCCTCTACTTGTAATGTCTTATCATCCCCTAATTTGATTTGGGATTTATAAGTGAAATATAGAGTAGCAAATAAATGTTCTTTGCCACTCACATGGTTTGAACAACTAGTATCTAGAATCCATGTGTCATTTAGATTCTATTCTTATTGTCCATATGACATAAAAATATTATAGGTATCATCTTCTTCTCCATAATTACCATATTGACTACTGTTGCCTTATGAAGATTTTGACCAGCAGTCGCGATCGAAGTGACCTGGCTTGCCATAGTTGAAATAAGCTAATTTTGACTTGTCACTTCCTTGCCCTTGATTTCCACTTTTTCCTGGATTTCCTCCTCGATTTTGATTTCCACCTCTTTGTTGATTGCCTCCTCTGTATGAGTTGCCTCCTCTATTGGAATTGCCTCCTCTGTTCTGATTGCCTCCTCTGTAGTTGCTTCTGCCTCTACTTCTTTGCTTACCTCTACCTTGACCTCTTCCTCATCCTCTTCTATTGTTTTCATTGGAAGTGAATGCCTTATCATCACCTTCGTAGCTGGTTGAAGGACTTTCAAAAAACCTCTCTTCATGTGACATTAACAATCCGATTAATGCATCGAATGTTAAAAGGGAAAGATCTTTGGATTCTTCTATAATTATGGCAATATGGTTCCATTTCTGTGTAAGTGTTTGCAACACTTTTGTTACAATTATCTCAGGCTTGATTGCTTCACCTAGTGTAACCATTTTATCTACTATTGCTTTTACTCTAACACAATAATCATCGACTTTTTCATCATCTTTCATTTGGAGATTTTCAAAATATCTCTTCAGTTTTTGAAGCCTTACTTGCTTCACTTGATTACTACCTTGGAATCCATCACTCAATGCTTTCCATGCGTCTTGAGTAGTCATACAAGCAGCAATTCTAGGAAATATGCTTTTCTCCAATGTGGCTTGGAGATGAGAAAGAGCAAATGAGTTGCTCTTTTTCTCTTCTTTTCGAGTTTTCTTGTCTGTTGCATTAAGTGTGGTTCAGTATGTGGGTTCTGTATAGCCTTCTTCTATGATGTCCCACAAACCTCTTCCTATGAGCAAGGTCTTCATATCTATGGACCAGTACTCATAGTCATAATCGTTAAATTCTGGGATAGGTAAGCTATTGTGTGAGGCCATAGTTACAAAAAAACTCTCTTTATTTCATGGTTACAAAAGTACTTTGTTGAATGAAAGAAATAAGAAGAAGGAAGAAGGAAGATATTACAAATTTAAGTCAAATCTGACTTGTTCTACTCTATCATTGACTGTTTGCTCCTCTTGATGTGGGGATGCGATCTCTTGATTTGCAAAGTTATCTGCCACTTCTTCATCGTCACTTATTGGTATGATTTTCGGTGATGATGGTTCTAGGATTTCCACTAAAATTTTGTAGTGTGGTACTCTGATTCTTGTGGTGCAGCTTGGATGGATTCTGATTGTTCAAATTGACTTCTAAATGAATTATCTTCAAAATATGCTTCGTACCCTGAGTCAGGATGCCTTTGATGTGCGATTACTACATTTTGAAGTTGACTAAACACAATGTTGAGTCCATAACCTCTTACCTTTTCATCAAACCTTTATGCACCTTCTCTTGCTAGAATTGCACATAAGGCATGATAACACCCATTAGGTCTGATCATCAAATGCCTTTTATAAAATACTAAGCCTCTTAGGCTTATTACACACTCTTTCCTCTTAGGAAAGTTATCAATTTCTCTTTTAATCTCTAAGTATTTCACAAAAAAGTGAAATGTACAATCTCTTTGTGGATGACAATATTAAGCCTTCAAGGCTTTTACAACAAATATTAAAATTTAAACTTATTAAAAAAATATTAAATATTCATATTTAATAAAAAAAAAATTATAATCATTAAAACCTAATTTTTAAAATAATTATAAATTAATTTTTATTAAATTAATATTTAATAATTTTAAATTTCTAAAGTTTAAATAATAATAAAAAATTAAACAAAATTTATCTCTAGCCCATTCAAACCCGTGACCTCTTGATAGTCACAAAACCTTAGACCAATGTGCCATGGAGTTTAATTTAAAACTCAAAGGATCCACGATCCTTTTCAACTATGCTTTCCAGGTGATTTCAAAAAAACAAAGCAAAATAGTGCCCAGCAGGATTCGAACCTATGACACCCATATCACAAGCGCTATGCCTTAGCCACTCAAGCTATGCCCATGGCTGAGTATGGAGGAGGAGGGTTTTGTATTTAACAAGCTCTTGTCATTGATTGCAAAGAAAAAAAACAATAATCCCACATTCAGTAGGATGGAGGCAATGCAAGGGTTTATAACCCTGGGCGTGCACCTTTTGAAATGATTGCCTTCGAGCAATCAACGATCACCTCCTTTGCCTCTGATTAGCCAAATTTTCCTCACCACATTGCTCCCTTCGCTGCCATGCTGTCTGTCTGCGTCAGCTTCTAAGTCGTCCAGTCAGCGTGGGTCTTGTTCTCCTCTCACCATGTGCCGCTCTCTGATTGGTTCTCCTATGTCGCTCCTGTCTCCACATGCTTGCTATGCTGGCCTGCTCCAGACTTCATCTCAATCCACATGCTTCAAGCTTCTCTCACCTTAAGCTATGTGTTGTGGGCCCCACCTCAACCTCACTATGGGCTGTGTTTTGTGGGCTTCTCTCACCTTGGTCCTCGGGCTTCTCTCGCCTCGATACTCATGCCCTCTCAACTTCGGCTCTGATACCAGATGTGGTTTGAGATAAATTAGGAGCAAAAAATAGGAAATTAATATTGTATTCAACCTTAAAAATAATAGGTTACATTGGTATTTATACTCATAAAAATAAATGAACTTAGGGAATATAGGGAAGTTAGGGAATGTTGGCAATTTTGGGTACCTTGGGTACATTGCATTTGCTCAAGTGGATAAGTTGTCATTGATGTCAAGAAGCTTTCGAAGGGATTTGGTTTGATGGCAAATAATTTGTTTTGATGAAGGTTACGGCATGACAATTTCAAAGATTATTCAGAGCATGGACAGTGAGTTTCCAGGAAGATCATAGTAGCCCATTTGCAAAAGATCAAAGAAAAAGACAAGTAAGAAAAGTGTCGCGATATCGCGACATGTTAGAGGAGAGAGAAAGAGCTGGAAAAACTGTCGTGATTTCACGACATGTTAGAGGAGAGAGAAAGAGCTGGAAAAACTGTCACGATTTCGCGACATGTTGGCAGAGAAAGAAAGCAAGGTGGAAAGTGTCACGATTTCGCGACATGTCGCATTTTCGTGACTCGAAAAGTGCAGGAAGGCAAAAGAAGGAAAAGTGTCACGATTTCGTGACATAATGCAAGGAAGGTTGTACGGATGAAAAAATGTCACGATTTCACGACATAATGCAGAAGAGAGAGTCCGCAATATGAACTGTTGCGATTTCACGACAAGTTCGAAGAGAGAGAAAGTAATTCAAAAAGTGTCACGATTTCGTGACATGCTGAAAGACAAAGTGAGTGAGAGTGAGAAGCGTCACGATTTCGTGACATGCAGCAAAGGGAAGAGTCTGAAATGAGAAGCGTCACGATTTCACGACAGGAAAAGAAAGCTTATGGATGAAAGTGTCACGATTTTGCGACAGGTTGAAGAGAAAGCTTATGGATGCAGAAAGTGTCACGATTTCGTGACAGGTTGAAGAGAAAGCTTATGGATGCAGAAAGTGTCACGATTTCATGACAGATTGAGATAGCGGCATTCAGCTGGAGAAAGTGTCACGATTTCGTGACAGAGACAGTAAGCAAGTCTTCAACAGAAGAAGCGTCACGATTTCATGACGAATTCAAGAAGGAAGAGCTCGAAGGCGAAAGCATCATGATTTCGTGACATGTTCCAGTTTCACGGGCGTAAGGCAGACAAAAGCATAAAGCAACGAAAGTGTCACGATTTCGCGACATGTTCCATTTTCGCTAGTGTAAGCCAAGAAGAGGTTGAGAAAGTGAGAAATGTCACGATTTCATGATAGAAGTGAAGATGACATCAGCAAAAGACAAAAGTGTCACGATATCATGACAAGAGCTTAGATGAAGTTGTTAAAGGCTAAAGTGTCACGTTTTCATGACAAAAGGCAAAAGAAAGTGTACGGTTGCAAAGGTGTCGCGATATCGTGACATGTTGTAGTTTCACGGCAGAAGCTACAGGAAAGTTACAGAGACAGTGAAGCCGACAGAGTTAAATTTGAGCCGACGCAGTTTAGGGTTACAACCGACTAAGATCAAGGTTTTGATCTTGAAAATGTTAGTATAAAAGAAGAGCTGTTTGGAGAGTTGGGCATCGAATTGAGTGTGTGCGTTCGAAGTGCGACGTTCGTAGATAGAGTGCGGGGGAGGAGTTTGATCATCGAGAATAGAGTGCATTTTGTCGAATCATCTAAGTGAGAGAGATCACAAGGAATCAGAGTGCGTGAAGATGGTGCTACTGTGTTTGCGCAAAGGAGCAGAAGCGGTCGTTGGATGCGTCGTTGAATGAGCATCAGAGTGTGCGAGATACAGCCGAAAGAGTGCAGTTAGCACAAAAGTGGGGAGTTGATGCTCAGAGTGTGCGAAGACAGTGCACAGTGTGTGCAGAGAGACGCCTGAGAGAAGGCAAAGTGCGGCTATAAAAGCATAGAAGTTGTGTATGTATTGGAGCAGTCTGGGCAGGTTCTAGTGAGAACTTGCAGAGCAGATCTGAGACAAGTCTTGGTGAAGACTTGGGTGAAGATCAAGCAAGCTTTAGTGAAAGCTTGTGAACCACTTTTGTGAACCAGATTTGAGGACCAGTTGAGGATAGAGATTGGTGCAGATAAGAGGACATTTGTGCTAGACCGAAGGACTGTGTTTAGTGCAAATTCGAGGACCAGTTTTTGGAGGTGACAGAGTTGAGGACAGAGGTCTCTAGCCAGAGTAAGGAAGACAGGTGTCTTCTATGGATAGAGTTCCATTTGCTAAGGGCAGCGGAGGTAGAGGTTTTCTAGAGGATCACCAGCCAGAATAGAGCTAGGGGATTGGTGTCTCCTTTGGGTTGGTGCCCATAAACATTGTAATCGGGAAAGGTATTCCCAGAATTTGATTTGATAAAATTTAGTGAAAGATTTTATCCGTGGAGTAGCCCACTTTGGGTGATCTACGTAAATTGTTGTGTCTCTATTGTGGATGGTGTTTTGTGCATTGTTTTGATTACGGCTATTGATACTGCTATCTCTACACTGCATAATATTAAATTGAAAGTTGAATTGAAGGAAAAAGTAAAAAATAGTCTTATACTGTTCACCCCCCCTCTCAGTATAAGCTTGTGTTCTTCAATTGGTATCAGAGCGGGTGCCTTCGAAAAGTTTAACAGCTTGAAGGAAAAGCTAGCAAAGAACACAATGGATTATTCAAGTGGCAATGCAGCACCTATTCTCGATGGATCAGATTTTGGTCTTTGGAGTGCAAGGATGAAGGTTCATCTAATGGCACTTGGGAATGAGGTTTGGGAAGTGATTGAAGATGGGTACACTATTCCTGAACATGGTCCTTATACTAAAGAAGACAGGCTCCTACATCACAACAATTCAAAAGCAATGAATGCAATCCTGAAAGGTTTGCAGAAGGCAGATCTTACCAAGGTGATTCACTGCAAGACAACTAGTGAAATGTGGAAACAGTTGCAGGTAGTTCACACAGGTGATGTAAATGTCCGAAAGGCTAAGTTGAGACACTTCAAAGGTATGTTTGAACAACTCAAGATGAATGATGATGAAAATATTAGTAACTACATGCTTCGTATGGATGAGGTTGTTAACTCCATGAAAGACTTAGGTCTTGAGCTTGCTGAAAATGATGTTTGTGATAAGATTTTAAGATCTCTTCCTAATAGATTTAGTGAAAATATTTCTGCTATTGAGGAAGCTAAAGATTTGGATAAGTTGAAAAAGGATGAGCTCCATAGTATACTTGCAGCATTTGAGTTGAGAACTCAAGTGAAGGTTGATGTCAAGAAAGAGGCAACTTTCAAGGCTACCAAGAAATCCAAGGGTAAACAACTTCAAGAGAGTGATGAGTCTTCCAGATGATGAAGAGGCATATTACAGCAAGAAAGGCAAGTTCTCTAGAAAGCACAAAAGCATGAAAAATATAAGATGTTTCAATTGTGGAAAGTTTGGTCATTATGCTACTGACTGTACTGTTCCCAAGAACGAAAGTGATGAAGATATACAGGATTCTAAGAGCAAGGATTCTGAAAAGCACAAGCATCACAGGAAAAACAAAGATGAGCACAGCAATCAAGGAAAGAGGTATTCTCACAAGCACAAGAAGAGTTTATACCTAGACAAAGCAAGTAAGTGTTCTAGTAGTGACAGTGAAAGTTCTTCAAGTGATACTAAAAATGAGATGTTGTTCATATCAGAAAAAGAGGAAGAACCGAAACATAGATTCATTATCATGAAATGTCTTAGATGTGGAAATTTTGGTCACCTTGAGGATGATTGCACAAATAATGATTTGGTTTCTAGTATGTATGAGGATGCTTCAGAAAACTATAAGGAAGATGCATGTATGGTTTTTGAAAAAGGTAGCACCTCTAGTGATAGGAAATCTGAAAAAGGGTTTGATGATTCAGAATGCAAACAAATAAAGGATCTAGAAAGTGAACTTACTAACGCTCTTAGTGTTTTGAAAAAGGAAAGAAAGAAGAATGCTAGACTCAAGGATAAGTTAGATGAATGTTGTATGGAGAGAGATGATCTCATAGAAAGTCTCGACGTCTCTATGGCTAAGACACAAGAACTCAAGGATGAGTTAGAGTCTAAGGTTCTTGAGTATAGTGAGTTAGAACAGAAAATGGCTTCTTTGAAAGAGGAAACTAAAGAGTACAAGGATAAGCTTTACAGGTTTCAAGATAGCTCCAAAAAGGTTAAGTCACTCATCAAAGGTCAAAGAAAGACAACGGATAAAACAGGCCTTGGTTTTGTCAAGGAACAAGCTGGAGAGTCTAGTAAGAGACTCCAAAAGGAAGAGAGTTCTGATGAGGAAAGTATTCCAGATTATGAGTCCTTGGATGATAGATGCGCAGAAATAGAAAACGAAATTCAGAATGAGAAGAAGAAGTTTTCAGGACCCAAGAGGTCGAATAAAGGAAAATTTCACGATAGATGTTTTGCGTGTTACAGGTTTGGTCACATGGCTGCACATTGCATGGCTCAAGTGAAGAAGGTGAATGGTAATTTTAGAAGCGCTAGTTTCTTTCGAGGGTATTGCTACTCTTGTCAATAGTTCGGGCACAAGGCAGTCTATTGCGAGGTAAATAACAAGAACAGGTTTAGGCAGAACTGGCGGATTCAAAGAACAGGTATGCCTAAAAGAAATAACATTGTTACTTGTTATAAGTGCAACAATGAAGGTCACACAGCTAGACAGTGTAGAGCTGATCTTCCAAGGTACAAGAATAGGAACAGTGGTATGAACAGGTCCAAGGATCAAGGCATGGACAAGAACAGGGATGAGAACAAGAACAAGAACAGTGACAAGAACAGGAAGATGAACAAAGAGGTTAAGAGAAGACCCGACAAGGAAGTTATAGACACTGATGATGATCAGTGCCTAATGGGAGTTTTACTCCCACCCCAGAATTAATCACCTCATCAGGAGGTGGGGGAGGGACTAAGCTAAGAGGCTCATTCTTAGTCCCGAGCCCCAAAGGTGACCCTTTGCCATTGATGACAAAGGGGGAGAGATATGAGTAAGGGGGAGAGCTTCAAGTAAAGAGGAAAGCTTCAAGTCAGGGGGAGCAAAACTTCAAAGGAAGATTCTCAGTTGATAGCACAGTTGGTTTCAGTTTTGGCTCTTGAGAAGTGTTTTTAGTAAAGGTTTGCCATCAATGACAAAGGGGGAGATTGTTGGCAATTTTGGGTACCTTGGGTACATTGCATTTGCTCAAGTGGATAAGTTGTCATTGATGTCAAGAAGCTTTCGAAGGAATTTGGTTTGATGGCAAATAATTTGTTTTGATGAAGGTTACGGCATGACAAGTTCAAAGATTATTCAGAGCATGGACAGTGAGTTTCCAAGAAGATCATAGTAGCCCATTTGCAAAATATCAAAGAAAAAGACAAGTAAGAAAAGTGTCGTGATATCGCGACATAAACAGCAGGCTAGAAAAACTGTCACGATTTCGTGACATGTTAGAGGAGAGAAAAAGATATGGCAAAACTGTCATGATTTCGTGACATGTTGGAAGAGAGAGAAGAGGCGAAAAACTGTCACGATTTCGCGACATGTTGGCAAAGAAAGAAAGCAAGGTGGAAAGTGTCGCGATTTCGCGACATGTCGCATTTTCACGACTCGAAAAGTGCAGGAAGGCAAAAGAAGGAAAAGTGTCACGATTTCGTGACATAATGCAAGAAAGGTTGTACGGACGAAAAAATGTCGCGATTTCGCGACATAATGCAGAAGAGAGAGTCCACAATATGAACTGTCATGATTTCGCGACAAGTTCGAAGAGAGAGAAAGTAATTCAAAAAGTGTCACGACTTTGCGACATGCTAAGAATTGAAGTGAGAACTGTCACGATTTCACGACATGCAGCAAAGGGAAGAGTCTAAAATGAGAAGCGTCACGATTTTATAGGTTGAGTTGAAGAGAAAGCTTATGGATGTAGAAAGTGTCATGATTTCATGACAGGTTGAAGAGAAAGCTTATGGATGCAGAAAGTGTCATGATTTCATGACAGATTGAGATGGCGGCATTCAGTTGGAGAAAGTGTCACGATTTCATGATAGAGACAGTAAGCAAGTCTTCAACAGAAGAAGCGTCACGATTTCATGACGAATTCAAGAAGGAAGAGCTCGAAGGCGAAAGCGTCACGATTTCGTGACATGTTCCAGTTTTGCGGGCGTAAGGCAGACAAAAGCATAAAGCAGTGAAAGTGTCACGATTTTGTGACATGTTTCGTTTTCGCTAGTGTAAGCCAAGAAGAGGTTGAGAAAGTGAGAAATGTCACGATTTCATGACAGAAGTGAAGATGACATCAGCAAAAGACAAAAGTGTCACGATATCATGACAAGAGCTTAGATGAAGTTGTTAAAGGCTAAAGTGTCACGTTTTCATGACAAAAGGCAAAAGAAAGTGTATGGTTGCAAAGGTGTCACGATATCACGACATGTTGTAGTTTCATGGCAGAAGCTACAGGAAAGTTACAGAGACAGTGAAGCCGACAGAGTTAAATTTGAGCCGACGTAGTTTAGGGTTACAGCCGACTAAGATCAAGGTTTTGATCTTGAAAATGTTAGTATAAAAGAAGAGTTGTTTGGAGAGTTGGGCATCGAATTGAGTGTGTGCGTTCGAAGTGCGACGTTCGTAGATAGAGTGCGGGGGAGGAGTTCGATCACCGAGAACAGAGTGCATTTTGTCGAATCGTCTAAGTGAGAGAGATCACAAGGAATCAGAGTGCGCGAAGATGGTGCTACTGTGTTTGCGCAAAGGAGCAGAAGCGGTCGTTGGATGCATCGTTGAATGAGCATCGAAGTGTGCGAGATACAACCGAAAGAGTGCAGTTAGCACAAAAGTGGGGAGTTGATGCTCAGAGTGTGCGAAGACAGTGCACAGTGTGTGCAGAGAGACGCCTGAGAGAAGGCAAAGTGCGGCTGTAAAAGCACAGAAGTTGTGTATGTATTGGAGCAGTCTGGGCAGGTTCTAGTGAGAACTTGCAGAGCAGATCTGAGACAAGTCTTGGTGAAGACTTGGGTGAAGATTAAGCAAGCTTTAGTGAAAGCTTGTGAACCACTTTTGTGAACCAGATTTGAGGACCAGTTGAGGACAGAGATTGGTGCAGATAAGAGGACATTTGTGCTAGACCGAAGGACTGTGTTTAGTGCAAATTCGAGGACCAGTTTTTGGAGGTGACAGAGTTGAGGACAGAGGTCTCCAGCCAGAGCAGGGAAGACAGGTGTCTTCTATGGATAGAGTTCCATTTGCTAAGGGCAGCGGAGGCAGAGGTTTTCTAGAGGATCACCAGCCAGAATAGAGCTAGGGGATTGGTGTCTCCTTTGGGTTGGTGCCCATAAACATTGTAATCGGGAAAGGTATTCCCAAAATTTGATTTGATAAAATTTAGTGAAATATTTTATCCGTGGAGTAGCCCACTTTGGGTGATCTACGTAAATTGTTGTGTCTCTATTGTGGATGGTGTTTTGTGCATTGTTTTGATTACGGCTATTGATACTGCTATCTCTACACTGCATAATATTAAATTGAAAGTTGAATTGAAGGAAAAAGTAAAAAATAGTCTTATACTGTTCACCCCCCCTCTCAGTATAAGCTTGTGTTCTTCAGGTAAATAGAAGAAATAGGGAGGAAAAGAGAAAGGGAAAATGAGTTGGTTTACCTTACTGCCTTTGTTGTCCAATCCTGCCCAGTCAGCTGCCGTCCAAGTCAAACTTACCTGCCCAGTCAGCTGCTGTCCAAGGAGGTAAAAGGGGTAAGATCCAAAGCTTACCGTTGAAACAATTTTTTTACCTTTTTTACTCTTTTTTTCTCCTTTTACTAGCTTTATTTCCAACAGTGTTTGTCAGATATATGAGACTCCCAATCAGTTGTCAATAGAGAGTACCATCTACCTAAGGTGAATCATCATATCGTGATAGCTGAAGCTTGGATTCCATCGGTGTTGCCATTGGCTTGCAATCGATCATGCGATATTTTTCTAATAGTGTCTTGGCATATTTTTTTTGAGACACTTTGATGTAGTGCTCCTTCTGGTTCACTTCCAGACCAAGACAATAATGGAGAAGTCTGAGATCTGTCATCTCAAAATATTTACACAAGTCCTTTTTGATAGTAGAGATCATAGTTTTTGAACTCCCTGTAATGAGCAGATCATCAACATAGAGTACAAGCAACACTATCTCAGAACCTTGTTTCTTGAAATAGAGGTTTGCATCTGACGAACATCTCTTAAATCCATGCTGCAGGAGGTGATTATCCATTTTTATATACCAAGCTCGAGGAGCTTGTTTTAAACCATATAAGGATTTGACCAACTTGCACACTTTATGCTCTTGGCCTTCCACTTCAAATCCTTCAGGTTGAGTCATGTAGACTTCCTCTTGGAGATCACCATTCAGAAAAGCACTCTTGACATCCATCTGGTGAACTTTCCACCCATATTGTGCTGCCATAGCACAAAGAACTCGAATAGTGGTCATCCGAGTAGTAGGTGCAAAAGTTTCCTCGTAGTCAATGCCTTCTTTTTTAGCATAGCCCTTTGCAACAAGATGGGCCTTATGCTTATCAATTGTCCCATCTGCCTTGTACTTGACTTTGTACACCCATTTGCAACCAATGGGCTTCTTTTCGTGTGGCAGATCGACAAGCTTCCAAGTTTTATTTTTCATCAGAGACTTATACTCAACATCCATAGCAGCCTTCCATTGTGGCTCACTAAGAGCATCTTGTACAGAAGCAGGTTCATGTTCATTCATTGAAGACATAAACACCCTGTCATCATCTATATCCATATCCTCTGTTTCTCTCTCTAGATCTACAGAAAGTTCCTCAAAATATTGACAAAGATCATCAACCTCAGTAGTCTCTGTTGTTGCTTTCTCCTGTCGAGACATGCTGCGAGTACGAGGTCTATCCAAAGTCAAATCTGGTGGAGTGGATAACTTGGAGTCTTTGATTGTACTTGTATACCATTTTGGATTCTTCTTCTGTGGTGATGAAGAAGATGCAAAAGTAGAAGGACCTCCAGTCTTTGGTGACGAAGGGGACTTCTCAACTTTGGATTCCACAAGATCTAGGTATACATTAGATGTGCTTTGTGATGTGAAAGCCTCATCAAAAACAACATCTCTACTGACATGAATCTTCTTGGTCAAAGGATCAATCAATCGATAACCCTTAGAGTGCTCATCATAGCCAAGAAGAATACACTTCAATGTCTTCTCATCTAGCTTCTTCCTTTTCTCTTTTGGTATGTGCATGAAAGCATTACATCCAAAAATGCGTAGATGAGATATGGAGGGTTTTCGACCACTCCAAGCTTCCTGTGGAGTCATTCCTTGTAGGGCCTTTGTGGGTGCCCTATTCAATAGATATACTATTGTGGTGACAGCTTCTACCCAATATTGTTGCTCAAGACTAGCTCCTGTGAGCATGCAACGAACCATTTCCATGATGGAACGGTTCCTCCTTTTAGCAACTCCATTTTGCTGAGGAGTATAAGTAGTAGTTAACTGTCTCGTGATCCCATGTGCAATCAAGAATGCAAAAAATTATTTAGAGGTAAACTCCCCCCTCGATCTGAGCGGAGGGTCTTTATAGAAGTCCCTGACTCCTTCTCAACAGATTTCTTGAATTGCTAGAAGAAACCAAATGCTTCAGATTTTAGATTAAGGAAGAACACCCACATATTTCATGAGTAATCATCTACAAACAACTGAAAATACCTCTTCCCCCCACAACTGATGGGTGTGAAAGGACCGCACAGATCGGTGTGAATCAACTCCAGAGGTTTCTTTGCTCTTGTAGAGCTCTTCTCAAAAGGTACTCTATGCTGCTTTCCTGCCAAGCAGTCAGAGCACACTGGAAATGTGGTAGAAAGGGAAGGAAGACCCTTTACCATCTCATACTTACTTAGCTCAAGTAAGTAACCAGAACTAAGATGCCCATATCTCTTGTGCCATAGGGAAGTTGCCTCCTTTGTAGAGACTATCATGGCTACATGTGGAGTAGAGATAGCATCTAAGGCAAATAAGCCATGCTTATATGAAGCGGTTGCAATGTTCTTACCCCTCCTGGTAATAGAACAACACTTCTTGCCTCCCTCAACACTAAATTTTACAACCATATCCTTGTCCAGAATTTGTGTGACTGACAACAAATTGTTCGCCAATCTTGGAACATAGAGAACTTTTTCAATCTGACACTTGCCATCAGGAAGAGTGACTGAAACTGTACCTTCTCCCTGAACCTTGTAGGTTTTATCATCAACAATAGTGATAGGTTTTCCCTCTTTGGCCTCAAAGGACTCAAACCACGATTTGTCACCAGTCATGTGCTTACTAGCGCCAGAATCGACATACCATATAGGATCCTTCTACTTGGAAATTATGGTAGTCATAAGCACCTTGTGTGCCCTCTCAGAATCCGAGTCAGATTCCTCGACAACAACATTCACTTTGGGTTGCTTATTCCTATTTTGTGGTTTGTTCTGGCCTTTCTATTTTGGTTGCTTATTCTTGTGCCAACATCTGTTTGTATCATGACCCTCTTTGTCACAGATCTTGCAATATCTTTTTGTTTGTTGAGGTTGTTTCCCTTTTGAATCTTTGTGATAATTCCCTCCTTTCTAAAAATTACCCTTCTTCTTTGAACCCTTCTTGTTGGAGTATAGGGTTGTATTAGAAGAATCATCTCTCTGAAGTTGGCGTGCCTCCTCTTCTTGAAGAAGATTGACCAACTCAACAAAGGTAACTTTTCTCTGTGACACCTGAAGTGAGGTGATCAACACCCTATAAGAATCAGGTAAAGCTCTCAATACCACTAAAGTAAGGAGCTTATCATCCACAGTTTCTCCCAAAGAACTCAATTTTGCTTTCAACTCAGACACTCTGCATAGAAAGAGTTCAACAATCTCACCCTACTTCATACTCAAACTGTGAAGTTGATATTGAAGGTAAAGAATGGTGGAATCATTCTTTCCCTCATAAATGGTTTGAAGGGCATCCCATGCCTCTTTACCATGTTCTTTGTCAGCTATGTGAGGTTGAACTTCATCTGAAACAACAAGCAAGATGAGCACTCTTGCTCTACTGTCTTTCTTGTCAAATGCAATCTGATCTGCAGTTGGAGTTGTAGCTATTGTTGATCTAGCTGCTGGTGAAGGTCATGTTGTTGCTCCAGAAACAACATCCCATAGGTCTTCCATGACAAGGATAGCCTTCATCTTGTTTTTCCATGGTGTGTAATTAGGACCTTTCAATAACTGATGAGCATCAGTCATTAATTTTGCAGCCATAATGAGGGTTCCTTATAACACCAAATGGTCCCCCTTTCGATATACCTTAATGCTAGGCCGTTATACAATACAAAATACCCGCCCTTACGTGAGGGAGACTATAGGTATTTTGAAAAATCAAAGAAATTACCCGCCCTTACATGAGGGAGACTGTAAGTAATTTCAATGATTATACGATACGTGGTACTTAGGCGGTACTAAAATGGAATCGTCTTGTTGATGACACCTACCATAGAAAGTCATCAATCCTCATGCATGGGGCGTAACTTCCCCTAAACACTTCAAAAATCAGAACATTCATCAGGGTTTATGTCTAAACACAAGAACGATTGGGGTAGTGGATGGAGTAAAAAAATAGCAAAATGGCAAACTTATGTCTCCTCGACGATTAATAGAGAACAAGCTCAGACGTCGTTGTGGCAGCTATATTAGGCGGCGGATACAGTAGCGCAATCACGACAACATTACCTGTAAGTGTTGGCCAGAGGTATCACAAATACCGAACGTTGTAGTGCAATAAATTGCACGGATGGGTTTTATTTATTTTGGGGACTTAGGGAGTGAATTTGATTTTTAACTTTTAATGAAGTAGTGCAAAAAAATGGAAAATGCAACATACAACATAAAAGTGCCCACAGAAATAAACCTCTAGGTGTCGGGCGCTACCGAAAATGCACCTTTACAATAATGCCAATTTTGCTTTTTCAAATGCTGAAAAAATTACTCACTTTCCCCCTTGATTTTTGAAAGAAATAGGCCCCCCATTAAGTTTTTGAAAAAAAAATTCCTAAAGTTCTTTTTAAAGAATTTCTTATATAAAGTTTAATAAAACCAAATGAATACTCTTTTTTCAAAAGAAAATTATTAAAAAAATAATTTTTAGAATGAAAAAAAAGAATTAATTAGAATTTAATTAAACAAAATAAAGAAAATAATAAAAAAAAATTTTTTTTAGAAAAATTTTTAGCAAAAAACTTTAAAAAAAAATTACCTACGGGGGGGGGTCGACGGGTTTTGATCCCGCGACCTCGGGGCTCCCTGAGCCCTACCGCTCAACCCACGACCAAGTGGGCTAGTGGGCTGATCCGAAAGGATCAGCGGGCTCCCAATACTTAAGGAGTCCGCAGGGCGGTTGCTCCCAAAGTGTTGCTCAGTCGCAGCACATCCCTGGTGGCATGCAGGCGGCAGTGACGCACTGCATCGACGGGTTTTCTACGACCTTTGATTGCTCTAACTCTGCCTATGTCATCGATCCTCGATTCGTGCATTGTCCAAAATTTTAGAACCCGTATCTATAGTAGTCAGCCCTATCCGGGCCTGTCCAAGTCGTGTCAGGTGTTGCGTTGGCCTTGTCCGGCCTAGTCGAGTCTGCCCACTCGTGTTGCCTCCTTGCATTCGATGCCCAAAAACTCAGAAATCTTTGATACCATGTCAAAGCAACGAACAATAATCATTGATAAAGTAGAGCTTTAAATAATACAATGATGGCCTATAATAGCCTAGAGGTTACGGAACCATTCGAGGCTGATTTAGGCATTGTTATAACAAATAACAATAAGCCCTAATTAACTATCCTACTAACAATATACTAATAGCATTAGTTAGTGGATAATAATAATGTAATAATATAGGCTTCATCTATTGTAATTGAAGATTTTGGAGGCAACAAGTTGTGATGGATGGAGCAGCAAGGAGGAGGAGTGAGAGGTCTAGGGGCATCAAACCCTAGGTGTGGGACTTCAGAGGGCAGATCAGCAGACGCGGCAGTGGGGGCTCGGCGAGATAGCAGGCCCCTAAGCGGAGGATGTGGACAAGGAAGTTCTATTGGAACCGGTCCAAGGGCGTTGGGCGGATGCGGTTGAAGATTTCTCTGAGGGGGACCAGGACTCTATGCGTCAGGATCAAAGGAAGACCCAAGAAGGAGACAAAGAGAAACCTGGCAACTGGAGACCTTCATATCTTAATGCTCTTCGCGGTAAGCAAAAATTATCCGACTCTTGTTTTAATCTAAAATCTGTCAATGGTAGGTTGCACGTCCCGGATTCCTTAGCTCAAGCATGTGGCTATGGAGGGCATAACATCTCTGGTGGCTAAATTTATGGGGGTGAGGCCGGACATGGAAGTCATAAGGAGATGGGCCATCCAAAAATGGCAGCCAAGGGCCGGTATGATGATTAAGGCTTTACCCAAGAGTTTTCTTTTGGTGACATTTCAATGTGAACAGGACATGGAAAGGACTCTCCAAGGAGGTCCTTGGTTTTTTGGGAAAAGGGGCTTGTATCTGAAGCGTTGGTCCCCCGATTTCAACCCCCATACTCGAGTGCTAGATTTGGCTCCTATTTGGGTTAAGATGCCAGGATTACCTCTGCTTTTTTGGAACGAACAAATCTTGGCTGGGATAGCTACAGAGATTGGAGAACTAATAGCTATTGATCCCGCAACCTTGAGCAAAACAAGACTCCCGTCTCGCTCGCATGTGTGTGTTGGCGGACCTGAGTAAAGAGCTCCCTAAATCCATTATTTTGTCGTCTATGTTTGGCCTTCATACTCGTGTCTTTGAATATGAAAATATGTCTTTTAAGTGTAGTGTTTGTGGGAAGGTAGGGCACCAGGGTATCCACTGCATTTCCAAGAACCAACCCCCACTCCAAAATACTGATCCTCAAACCTGCAATAATATCCCTCCCCCGCGCATCTCCATTCCTACCCAACCCGGGCCTCAAGGACGTGGAGCTCGAAATCCGAATATCGTAGACCCCGTTCGCCCTATTGTAAGCAAGAGGCAACGTTTTAACCCTCCTCCCAAAAATTCCTATGCCCCAAAACCCTCTCACAGGGGAGCCGGTCCCTTTGATGGGAACCCTCAAGCTCAACCTCGCTCCTAAGATGATACAAACAAGCCTCGTGAGCCAAATCACAAAGGAAAGAACCCCATAGATCAACGCCCCGGGGCAAGTAAGTTTGATTGGGTGATACGGGAGGCCTATGGAGGCTCGGTGGAAGTGGTCCCATGTACCGCAGAGGAATTTATGGGAAGAAATTCCAAGGAGATCAACATCCCAGAGGAGAACAGTTTTGATGCATTAAATCATTTGAAGGGAGATCGGATGGACAGCCAAGAAGTGGAATCTGAGGTAGAGGAGACTCAAGAGAAGGATTTAGAGGAGAAAAATCAGAGGAAGGAGCAGGAAACTAATAATACAGGCAAGGATACTCAGGAGGAAGAGGTGAACCACCAAGATCACTGTAACCCCAAAGCAGGGAAAAAGAATCTACTAATCAAGAAGCTAAGAGCACGGAATCATCTCCACCGTCAAAAAGACCAGCTTAACCCGGAAAGCCGATTGTTACCCCAAAGACCAAGACCGACCTACCCAAGATGGTTACTAGAAGCCAAGTGAATCCCAAGGAACTTCAACCTAGAGCGGATGTATGGGGATATGGTTCGGTGGGAAGAGGGAAACCTAGCAATGCCGCCTTAAGGCGTAAAGAAGCAGCAGCGAGGAGTGGCCGATGGCACTCAAGCAAAGTATTGCTCTTTGGGGCGAAGGCTCGAGGATCCAAAGCCCATAAATGAAGATTCTTTCATGGAATATTCGTGGGAGTAATCCCGCAAAAATAAGAGCTTTGTATGCTCTTAGACAAGAACACAAACCGGATATGATTTTACCGCAAGAAACTAAAATGGAGGAGAGTAGAGTTATTCCTTTTAAGAATAGGACTTGGCGAGAAGTCAAGTAGTAGGCCAAGAGGCCACCGGAACAGCAGGAGGGTTACCGGTTATGTGGAACAAAAATGTGATTGATAGTAGAGTGATTCCGATGTCTAGTTGGTTTATTTGTCTCTTATGTGTGGATAAAACCACGCAGAAGAGTGGATCTTAACGAATGTATATGCTCCAGCTTAGACAGTGGACCGAGAAGGGTTCTTTGGAGTCACCTAGCTGAATTGAGGGAGACGGTCCCCAACTACCCTTGGATTGTGGCGGGGGATTTCAATTGCTACCTTAATCCCGTAGATAAATTGGGGGGCTCTCAAAGAATAACTGCCGATATCTACGAGTTTAGAGATTTTGTTGAGCAACATGAGCCGATGGATGTGGACCTCGCGTAGATTCTCCTATACATGGTCTAACAAAAGATTGAAGGAAAACCAAATTCGGATAAGATTAGATAGGTTTCTTCTTTCTCAAGAATGCCTCGGAGAGGTTTGGGGACTCTTCATTAACGACACTCCCAAGAATCGGGTCCGATCACAACCCAATTCCGTGGGAAACAGGGGAGGACTCTAAGAAAAGATACATCATACCCTTTCGATTCGAACTTATGTGGTTCCAACATCAGGATCTCAAGGATCTGGTTGCCCAATGGTGGGACAAAAAGTATAATGGTTCGAAACTGGCCCAAGTGGCATGTAAACTAATGAATGTGAAGGCTAACATTAGAGAGTGGAACAAAACTTCCTTTGGCAATATTTTTGTTAAAAAGGCAGTAACTAAAAGACAAGATCAATGAACTACAGGAGAAGTCGAAGTCGAGCAACTTACAGAGGATCCGAGAAACCAGGAGAGGGAGCCGTTAGCCGAATACCACACGATGCTAGGATTTGAAGAAACCTTTTGGAGGCAGTAAATCCAGATCGCGTTGGTTAAAGGAGGGTGACATAAATACAAAGTTCTTCCATGTCTCTACTCTTCGCCACAGGAGTACTAACAAAATTAAGGAGATCAAGATGGCCGATGGGTCTAACACCAAAGATATGGAAGACATAAGGAGGGAAGCGGTTGAGTACTTTAAATCGTTGCTAGAAGATGTAAATCCGACTATTGAAGAAGAGGACTCTCTGTTGGCAGCCATTCCACCCCTCGTAACCGATAATCTTAATGGATTCTTACTTAGTCCTTTCACAAAGGAGGAAATCAAGAAGGTCGTTTTTGACATGGATGGTAACAGCCTCCCCAGACCGGATGGCTTCCCCGCAGCCTTTCTTCCGTAAGTTTTGGGATATCCTAGGCAATGATGTAGTGGAAGCTATAATTGAGGCTCAAAAGGACATGGAAATCCCATAAGGAGTTAATGCTACTTTTTTAGTCCTCATCCCTAAACTAGTGGGAGCAATGGAATTTTCCAGCTTTTCGCCCTATCGCTTATGTAACACTCGATGAAGATTCTCACAAAAACAATCGCCAATAGGTCAAGGTTATCCTTCCTTTCATCATTGATATGAACCAAGGTGGCTTTGTGAAAGGGCGACAAATATTGGATGGTATCATCACAATTCATGAGGTTATTCATTCAATGGTGACTAGTAAGGAAGCAGTGTATGTTACTAAAGCTTGATATGAATAAAGCCTACGACCGGGTCTCATGGCGGTTCCTCACCAAGATTTTGGGTAAGTTTGGTTTCCATACCTAGTGGATTAAGTTTATTTTTAGTTGTATCTCTAACACAAGATTTTATGTCATGGTGAATGGGTCACCCTCCTGTTACTTTAAGAGTGAAAGGGGGTTGCGAAAAGGAGATCCTTTGTCTCCATACTTGTTTATTATTTTAGCAGATGCATTGGGTAGGAACATTTCAGCAAAGGTGGCAGTATGGTCAATTGGAAGGTTTTAAACCAACCTCAACAAGCAGGGCCGTTGTCTCACCAACAGCTTTGTGGATGATACAATCATTGTGTCCAAAGCCTCCGTGCCTCAAGCTAGGAAGTTGAAGAGAATTCTAACCAAGTATGAGACAGAAGAGACAAGACATAAACTATAAGAAGAGTAGCATCTATTTCTTTAACACGCCCGGTGGGAGGGAGGAAAGAATAGCTAACCTCTTCGGTTGTGGAAAGGAGCTTCTACCAAAGAACTTATCTAGGCATGCCTATGTTCGAAGGAAGAATGAAGGCTACTTTGTGGAACTCACTCATTGACAGGATCTCCAAAAAGTTAGCATGGTGGAAGGGCAGCCTTCTCAACTCCGCAGAAAAGCCTTATTAGTTCAAACTACTTTACGTAGCATTCCAATTTATCGCATGTCTCTATTTAGAATGCCCGCAAAGGTCCGAGCTACATTGGAGCTAATTCAACGCAACTTCTTGTGGTCAGTTCGTAGGAGAGAAAGAGAATTTCGTTGGTAGCATGGAATCAGGTGTGTGTGCAAGCAAGGATCGTGGGGGCCTCGGGGTTAAAGAGAATGAAAGAAATGAATCAAGCTCCGATTGGCAAACAGTATGGAGATTTATCAATAATGATCAATTGGGATGGGTAAAACTTCTTAAGGCAAAATATATCGTAAATAATCGGGACTTCCCGAAAGCCGATAATCTTCCTAGAGGATCCTATTTTTGGAATTGTTTGCTCGAATGTCGGGAGGTAGTCGTGAAAGGCATCGGATGGAGAATTGGTAATGGAAGACAAGTGGACTTTTGGAAAGACCCGTGGTTGGAAGAGGCCCCTCCGAAAGATAACTTAGACCTTCATGTCCTCCAACATAAACTTTCGAAGGAAATGGGAGGAAAAGTAGGGGATTTTATTGTCGTAGCACAGAAACTTCTTCTTGGAAGAAAATCACAGCTCATAATCCGTCGTAGCAAGAGAAGGTGGCCCTAACCAAACTCAATGATGCTTTAAGGGTGTTCCCGATCATTCCCCGGGGGAGGAAGAGACAAGGCGATTTGGGGCAAAACTACAAGTGGGATCTATTCAATAAAAATCGCCTATAAGTTAATCCACTCAGGATTCAATGGTCGGACTCCGACTTCGTTATTTGGTTAAATAATTTAACCCCAAAAATAGCTTTCTTCTTTTGGTTGGCAGCTCAAAATAAGATCCCGACAACTGTATAATCTGCAAAGGAGAGGTTTCCAATTCATCAATCGATGTATCTTGTGTGAGAAAGCAATAGAATCTGTAAGTCATATATTTCTAACTTGTGATTTTTCTTGTACAGCTCTTCCAAATGATCCCGTCCAAATTTCATATAGATTGGGTCTCGTCCAAATAGCATGTCCGACTTCGCATACAGTGGGCTTCCCCTTCCGGGCAAAGCTTTTGACTTGGCTCGGAAGCTCGACTTACCCCATTTTTTATGGGGGATATGGAATGAGAGAAATAAGAGAGTATTTAAAGGACGTAAGAAAGATCCCAGTGTTATGTGGTAATAAAATAATCGTAGCTTTGAAAGAAAACTCGGAAAACTTTCTTCTTCAAAAATGAGACCATGTCTCTAAGGGAAAGGAGGATTTTGCGGAACTCGGGGAGAGGAACTTCCAGCACCTAGACATTACAACCAACCCACGGGATGGTGTCAAGTGGATACCCCCCACACAAAAGTGGGTTAAGTTTAATTTTGACGGGGCAGACTAAAGGAAATCCGGGGCCGCAGGAGCAGGAGGAGTTTTGAGAAATGAGGAAGGAAAAGTGGTCCTTGCCTTTGCAGAGCCTTTGGGAACTCAAACAAATCATTTTGCGAAGCCCGAGCTCGCATGCGTGCAATGAGAATTGCCAGACTTGAGGGTTATAAGGAAGTTATCTTTGAAGGGGATTCGCTTAATATAATCAAGGCAATTAAGGAGGATAAAGACCCCAACTGGACCATATTGGAGCTTATCCTAGAAGCAAAGATTCATAAATCTCATTTGGTTAATGCCCGAATCCAACACACCTTCGCAGAAGGGAACCAAAGCGGCGGATCTAATGGCAAATATTGCGCTTCGTTGGGGAGATGCAAATTTGGAAGGATAACTTCCCTCAAGAACTATTGGTGTTGGTCGCTAGAGAAGAGCTAAGATCAAACCCGTTAGAGCATCAGGAGATCAGAGGGGTCGATGATGAGTAATCCGACAGATGGAATTAGGCATAAAAGGCATCCCATTTGCTCGGGCCTGGGAGGTGACAAGTGTACAAGACAAAGCAACCTAGTGTTAGTAAGTGCTAGGTGTTGTTTGGTTTTTGTTTTATCCCGAATAGTCAAGCGACAAGTATAGGACCGTGGACTCTAAGTATGGCTTAATGTGAGTCTTAGAAAGATCCATTTTGTATTTTGATTATACGGGCTTGATGCTAGAACCAGCCCATTTTGACTTTGTAAAAGGTTTGTGGACCTTATAACCACCTCTACCTTATACCAAAAAAAATAATGTAATAATATATATGCTAACATGTGTGACATCATATAGATAGATCAATGCATCCACAAGTTTATTTTTTAACATGTCAATGCTTTATATCTAATCTCCTCAATGAAGGGTCAATTATTTCAAGTAGGGAATAGAACTGATAGAGAATTCTAGGTGATAATCCCTTGGTTAGGTGGTAAATAATTGTGATGATTTTATCCCTCCTCTCAACTCAAAGGTAAAAGCTCATGAGATTCATTGGCAATTGGATGGCTCATATACATTTTTTTTATACATAGGGGAGTTGGTTACATCCACACTATTTTTAGTAACTACCAAGTAAAGGATTCAAATCATAAGGGCTGCTCCCAAAAAACCTATACCACCTTGTTATTACTTATACATATACATATGGCTTGTATACATATTACTTATGAGGTTTGTGTGTGATGACCATCAATGTTGGTTGAAATTGTTAGCACAAGCATTGAGATGAAATTTTAAACATAAATTATTATTTTCTTACACTTTATTTTCATATATGTATATGTATTTATACATACAATGAAACGTATCTTGGTATCTCAAGAGAATCTTGGTGCATTACCTTCTCAAACTATTCAACTTCTCTCAACCTCTTGTGAGGTGTAATTATCTAGTTTCTCTCAACCTCTCATGAGGTGTAATAATATTATCTAGCATCCCCTAAGGTGTAATAATTACATCATAAAATAATATAATAAGTACCTAACATCCTTTAGACAGACAAATTGATCTATCTACACTCATGAATCAGTTATGTTATTATATATTATTTTGTAATTGTACGCAGTGTTTGATAAAATAAGAGTACGTATATTTAATAATGTTATAAAGTGGAATTGAATATTATTGTTGGCAATTTTGTAATATGCCACATTGAAATATTTTTGATGAATTTTTATTGTAATGCGATAAAATATATTAATATTAACATACAGTATATGAAGAGTTTTACCCAAACTTATTCCAGAATAATTAATACAGAAATAAATAACTCAGAAGAAAAATAACAACTCACAATAAATCATGCACATAGAACACACGAGATTTACCCTGGTTCACCCAATATGGGCTACTCCAACAAACAAGAGCCACACCTCCTTTGATATTATTATTCACTCCTTGCCCGTAATGGGACATTACAATCAATATAAAGGAAACTCTTACAACCCTAAACCACAATGTGGTATTAGAATACCATGGGCACAATACCATGGGCTAAAACCACCCATACCCACTAATCATGGGAATCCCACCAACGCCTCCGAAAATAGCTCCGATAATATCTCCAAAAAAGTAGGACCGAAGATGGGGCCTATCGTACAGTACTTCCTCTACAAAGGATGAGACACATCCAACATTCTCCCACTTGTTGAATACTTTGCATAAAGGTTGTAATCAATGTTAGTTCCAACACTCAGTCTTTCCAGACCCATTTCAACTGTACAAAACATGAACTTTTCTGTGCTAACTGCCTTGGTTAAAGCATCTGCAACATTTACCTTGGTATCCACTTTTTCCAACAACACTTTCTTCTGTTCAATCATGTCCCTACTGAAGTGGTACTTTGTATCAATGTGCTTTGTTCTTGAATGGTAAGTTGGGTTCTTTGCCAAAAATATAGCACTTTGGCTATCACAATTTATCTTCACAACTCCTTGAAAGAACCCAATCTCAGCACATAGTCTTTGTAGCCATACTGCTTCCTTACTTGCATCAGTGGCTGCCATGTATTCAGCTTCAGTGGTTGAAAGAGCAACAACAATTTACCTTTTGCTCATCCAACTAATAGCCCCTCCAAACAAGTTGAATACATAAGCACTAGTAGATCTTCTATTGTCAAGATCTCCAACCCAATCTGCATCAACAAAACCTTCTATATCCAAGGATCTATTTTTGTTACCTGCACCTTCATAACAGATTGAAAAATTAGATGTACCATGCAAATATCTGAAAACCCTTTTTACAATAGTCCAATGCTCTTTACCAGGTTTAGACATGTATCTGCTCAAAACTCCCACTGCATGGGCAATATCTGGTCTAGTACATACCATGGCATACATTAAACTCCCTACAACATTTGCATAAGGAACATGGGACATTTCTTCTACCTCTTCTTCTATTTTTGGACATTGTTCAGCAGACAATTTTTCCCCCAAAGGAATAGGTACCTTCACTGGTTTGCAATCCTGCATACTGAATCTCTTCAATACTGTCTCAACATACTTCTTCTGATTCAGCCACAACTTTCTGTTTGAATGATCTCTATTTATTTGCATGCCCAAAATAAAATTTGCAGGGCCAAGATCTTTCATGTCAAACTGTGATGCTAACTGAGACTTCACTTCCCTGATCATTTCCTTACTGTTTCCAATTAGTAACATATCATCAACATACATAACTATAATGACAAGTTCATTACCAATTTGCTTTGAGTATACACAATGATCAACATTGCTACGAACAAAATCAAGTCCTAAAACATAAGTATCAAATTTTTGATACCACATTCTAGGTGATTGTTTCAGTCCGTACAGATATTTCTTTAACTTACATACAAAATCCTCCTTTCCTTCAACAATGAATCCTTCAGGTTGTCTCATATAGATTTCTTCCTCCAAATCTCCATGAAGGAATGCAGTTTTTACATCCATTTGCTCTATTTCAAGATCAAATGCAGCAGCCACAGATAAAAGAAATCTTATTGAGGTTAGCTTTGCAACAGGAGAAAATACTTCACCATAATCAATTCCCTCTACCTGAGAATAGCCTTTAGCAACCAGGCGAGCTTTATATTTCTCCACTTTACCTTCAACATTCTGCTTCTTCTTGAAGATCCATTTGCTACCTATTGCTTTTCTCCCACCAGGTAATTTTACTAGATCCCATGTCTTGTTCTTTTTCAAGGCCATCATTTCCTCATTCATGGCTTCTTCCCAAAGGTTTACCTCTTCAGAATTAATAACTTCTCTAACTGTTCTAGGATCTTCATCAGTAATAGATAAAACAAAGGAAGAAGGAAAAGCATATGGACTATACCTATCAGGTTGCCTTCTTTCTCATGTTGATCTCCTTACCACAGGTGTATGAACCTCTGGTTCATCCTCTTCTTCTTCTTCTAAGTAGGATCCTTCTTCCATGAGATCAAATTGCACCTTTTCAGGTTCTTCTTCTGTTACTTCATTCCTGTGATCACTTTTCATTTCTCTAAACACCACATCTCTACTATAAACTATCCTTTTAGTTTCTGGATTCCAAATTTTATATCCTTTAACACCATATTTATAACCAATAAAGATACATTTAACAACCTTATTATCAAGCTTACTTATTTTCTCCTTTGGAATATGCATGTATGCATCACAGCCAAAAACTCTAAGATGTGAAAGAGAGGGTTTCTTACCAAACCATGCTTCAAATGGAGTTTGATCCGACAATGCTGATGTAGGAGATCGATTCCGCAAGTAACATGCCACACTCACTACCTCTGCCCAGAATTCCTGTGCCAGACCAGCACCACTGAGCATACTTCTTGCCTTTTCCATCAGTGATCTGTTCAATCTCTCAACAACTCCATTTTGTTGTGGTGTATATGGAGTAGTCTTCTATCTTGCAATACCACATTGCTTACAAAAATCCTCAAATTTATTTGAACAATACTCTCCTCCATTATCAGACCTCAACACCTTAATATTTTTCTCAGTTTGATTTTCAACAAGTGCTTTAAATTCTCTAAACTTATCAAACACTTCATCTTTACTTTTAAGAAAATAAATCCATGCATATCTTGAAAAATCATCAACAAAAGAAGCATAGTACCATGATTTTCCAAGAGATGGAATAGGAACAGGACCAAAAATATCACTGTGAATCAGATCTAATACCCCTTTTGATCTTGCAGCACCATATGGGAAACTAACACGATTCTGCTTGCCATAAATACAATGTTCATAGAAATAAAAAACCATTGAGCAATTAGGGATACCTTGGACCATACCTTTCATGTACAGGGTACGCAATCCCTTTTCTCCAATATGTCCCATTCTTTGATGCCAGAGCATTGAACTTTTGTCTGATTCAGCCTCAAGAATAGTTGAGCTATTGCACTCATTTGTCATAGTGCTTCCCAATAGCTTATACAAGGTTCCAATCCGAACTCCTCTTGCTAACACCATAGATCCATGAACCATTTTGCATGAATCCTTACTAAAACTGATGTTTACTACTGCATCAACCATTTTGCTTACAAAAATTAAATTTCTAGCAAGGCCAGGAATATGCATCACACCTGGGAGGGTTTTAACCCTACCATCCTGCAACAATATTTTCACCCTTCCATGACCAATGATTCTAAGTTGTGAATCATCTCCCAATAGTACCTCCCCTCCATCATATCTTTCATATTCACTGAACCACCCCCTATGAGGAGTCATATGAAAAGAGGCACCAATATCGATCAACCAATCATTTCTATCTGAACGCGTGGAGCAAGATGCCAGATATACATCCCCTCCTTCATCAGTGGATTTATTTATCTCTGTGGAAGTGGATTCATCAGATCTCTTTCCAGAATCAACATTCTTTGATCTGCAATCCTTCTTCATGTGTCCAAGCTTACCACATTTCCAACATTTTCTCTCAAACCTTCCTCGAGACTTGGATCTACCTCTAGACTTAGATCTATCACCAGATCTCATTTTATCTTTTTCCTTGGCACGCCCTCTCACTGTTAGGGCATCCTTTGATGTGCCCTCCATGGCTTTTCTCCTCATATCCTCTGATAATAGAGATGCCACAACATCTTCAAACTTCAATGTGGTTGAAGTTGTACTACCAATTGCTACAACTAGGTTATCCCATGAATCTGGTAAAGAGCATAGCAAAGTAATACATTTATCTTCCTCACTCAACTTAATTTCAATAGATGTAAGTTGACTTACCACCGTATTGAATGCATTAAGATGATCTTCTATTGAATCCCCTTCATTCATCCTCAGATTATACAATTTCTTTCGAAGGAATAATTTGTTCACTAGGGACTTAGATTGATATAGAGCCCCTAACTTATTCTAGAGATCCTTTGCAGTAGCTTCTCCAAAAACATTGATTAGGACAAAATCTGCAAGACACAATCGAATTAGACTCCTCGCTTTTCGATTCAACTTTTCCCAATCTTCATCAGTTGTACTGGCAGGTTTCGTTTCAGAGATAACAGACCACTGATCTCTGTCCACGAGCAGATCCTCCATCTTTAACTTCCATAGCTCAAAACTTTTTCCATCAAATTTCTCAATCTCTATCCTTGAATGATTTGACGTCATTTTTCTTCAAGCTCCTTCTACGTAAAACTCCCACTCCGAAATAGGTTTTCTATAACTCCTAGAAACCCTAGATCCTCTTCAAATGAATTGAAACCCTAGCAATAAAGGCGTCCCTCTATGGCTAACAATCTGGCTCTGATACCATATGAAGAGTTTTACCCAAACTTATTCCAGAATAATTAATACAAAAATAAATAACTCAAAGAAAAATAACAACTCACAATAAATCATGCACATAGAACACACGAGATTTACCCTGGTTCACCCAATATGGGCTACTCCAGCAAACAAGAGCCACACCTCCTTTGATATTATTATTCACTCCTTGCCCGTAATGGGACATTACAATCAATATAAAGGAAACTCTTACAACCCTAAACCACAATGTGGTATTAGAATACCGTGGGCACAATACCATGGGCTAAAACCACCCATACCCACTAATCACGGGAATCCTAATATCTCTGGAAAAGTAGGAGCCTGACTGCAAAGAATGAGACACATCCAACAGATTTTGATCGACATAATATGTTGCAGTTATATTTTATTTTTCTTCTGTGTTTTCTTGCATCCTTTTGGCTTGAAAATAATAGGTGTTTTAAATAAAGTGACTGGGGGGATGGATTGGAGACTTTGGTTTGGATCACTTGTAAAATAGTTGTAAAATGGTGTATAAAATATTAAATTCATAAAATGAGAGATTCATTGGCTTTGTGAAAATTGAAAATCGCATTCGCCTCAAGCAACGGGTGAAAGCCTTGTTCTCCTCACTTTGAGATGAACGTAAAAGAAGAAGAAATGATAAAATTTGGCTAAACACATTTGCCCTAACCAAGGGGTGAAAGCCCTATGCGCTCCTCATTGAAGAGAAAGAAGGAGAGAAATTAAAAAATAAAGTTTCAAAAATGGCTAAGTATTGATGTCGCCCAAAGTTGAAATGAGGGAAGAAATGCATTCACCCCAAAGTTGGGGCAAAAGCTTCATTTTCCCCACTTTGGGGTGAACATCCTCAAAAATATGAAGAGACACAATCGACCAACACAATTGGCCAGTTGAAGGCATGATTGACAAAAAAAAATTTAAGCATTATAAAACTTAGAAAAAATTGGCAACTTTAAAAAGGTGCGTTCACCCCAAAGATGGAGCGAATGCTTCGTTCGTCCCCAATTGGGGCAAACGTATTTAAGAGCATGACTTTGAAAAGTCAGCTTCGTGTTTACCCCAATTGAGGTATGAAAGATCCATTTGCCCCTTCCAGGGGTGAACACGCCATGAATAGTAAAGTGGACAAAGAGTCAAAAGTTCGAAGCGACTTTGAAAAGTCAACTTTGCGTTCGCCCCAAGAGGAAGGTGACATCATCTTTCACCTCTTTTAGGGGTGAACGTAGAGTTTAAGAAAGTTGTTAAAAAAAATTTTGCTTGGATTAAAAAGGGTTTATTGTTGTTAAGTCTGAGGTGCCCTCTTCACCAAAGAACGTGATGAAAAGAGTAAATATGTGATTCACTTACTACTAAGTCCGAGCAAATTTTGCCATCAATAAACGAATTTCAAGAACACCCAAGGTAGGCGAATGAAGAACATTAAATGTTTGTGGTGAAGAGTAACTCAGGTTGTGGATCTCGAGCAAAAAGACTAACAATATTTAAGGGGCAAGATGATTTTCATGATTTCGAAGAAGTGTATTTTTGAGGATGGCGAATGTACCAAGTCAATGACCAAGCCTTGCAGTTTTCCATGCACCGACACCCAAAAATGCTAATTTCCCAAAATAATTTTTTTAAAATCCAGATCACGGCCTCAAAAGAAATATTTTCAATGACTTCAAGGAGGAATTGTCTCACCAAGGTTCCTGATCTGTGAGCATTTTTATCCTCATGCATATTTAATGAAAGATGCAAAATCCTCTATAAATACTAATCAATTTTCATTATAAAAGAGGTTAGACATTATGCAAAAAAACTATTCAAGTTCTCTGCATCAATAGAAGATACTTGGCTTCTGAATTTGCAAGTGATCGTGTGTGTGATTTCCTTCTATTTTAGGCATTTCTATTTTATGCTCATATTCATTATCTGTTGTTAAATTTTAAATTTTACATCTGAGTTTGAACATTGCTGGTAAGGGAGTGAGTTCTAGAATGCGATCCTAGAGGTTGTAAGTAGATTATATTGCCTTCTTTTAGTACATGTTGCTTTAATGCTTGGGTGGAATTTCTACTACTAGTTTGTCCCCTAGCCTACACCTTCGACTTGTGGCCATATTTCCCATCTATTTCCATCATTTCCATTTTATTTCCTGCAACTCTAGTCTTAAATCCAAGTACAATTTAGTAAGGGAGCCAGCCCTCTCTGGAGACTGGCACAAAGGACATTCCTTTCCTCTGGCCTTTCAATATTGGCTATGTCTAGGGTGCATAAATGTAGATTTGTATAATTAGGTAGATATTTGACCAATATTTTTTGACACGCCTGGTGGGACCCCGAAAGATCCACTTTAAATAGTATTGAGGTTTGATGTTCACCTTTGTGTTGTATAATTTGAACATCTGGTGACTTGATTCTACCCAAAAGCCTCTAAATGTGAGGGTAGCAAAAGTTGGGCTTCATGATTACAATATCGAAGGCCAAAAATCTTGAAAATCTCATTGAGTTCTACAAAATTGATACCCAAAGGTTAGGGGAGCATCCTCAATTAGTTACCCTACATCATACATTATCGTTGCCTCATACACCTCATAAATCATCCACAACATCCTCATGTTTAGCTGGTGTGTTTTCTACTCCTACAAGTCCAATTAGTACTGCTATTAGCATTCGCTAAGCTCAACCACACACACCAGTCCATATGGCTCAGAACCCGCCACCACAGCAGCCATAGCCACCAAGGCAGTTTCCAGCATGGAATAGCTCAGGAGCCTTGAACTTACAAGTACAAAATCTAGTTTCCCAAGCAGCTTTGAAGGCTTTGCCTACCTATGATGGTATTGGTAAAACCGCTTATGAGCATATTCAATATGTGGCTTCTTTGGCAACTATCCACGGTATTGTAGATGAAGACATAATGGTAAGGTTGCTAGTGTTGTCACTGAGAGGAAAATTGTTATACTGGTACCGGTCATTATCGCCCGCTACTATTGCTACATGGGATCAATTGATAGAATTACTAATCAAGAATTTCCATGAGCAAGCTGACCCATTCTCCTTGCTACATCAATTTACGATGATCCAAAGACATCCACAAGAAGAGATAGTGGACTTCAACGTCAGATTCGCTCGAAGCTGGCAAAGAGTCCCTAATGGTCTTCAGCCTATGCATGAGCAAGCTGCATTTTACTACCTTCGAGCATTCAACTCCAACATTGGTATGGTTGTTCAGTAGGCCAATGTGAATACGTTCCCAAAACTGTACATGTAGGCACAGAAGGTTGAATCAGACTTAATAGCCATAGGTAAGCTTCCCCAAAAAGTGACCATGCTTATTCTACCTAATCTTCCATAATATTTATATTCAAGTACATTTTCATAGTCCATGCCTCCTATGTACCCAGTACCCTCATGGAGCTCGGGTACACCTCAAGTCACTCTAATTTCTATCCCACAACTTTTTGCTCCAAGCTTTTCGTAGTTACCTGCTCCAATAATGCCACAATTGCAAGCACTCGTTCATTTCCCAGTGTTACCGATGCCACCAATTCCACTACCATTGCCTACCCCATCAACACCTCTACCTTTATTGGCACCTCCTGCACCCTCAAATCCTGATCCCTACACGAAGTTGTTAGAAGAGGTGAAATCTACTAATTCAACCATAAGAACAATGTCAAACTAACTTACAACAGTAAGGAAGAAGCAATATGAGGCTGCTTTTTGATTGATGATATTTCAAACACCATCGATTACTTGAGAGCAAGCATCCACTAGAAAAACCCCTAAAATTAACACAATTGTGTTAATAAATGAAGAAACCAGCACGTCGAAGAAAGCATACTTGTGCTCCACCTGTAATGATCCTCATCGATAAGACATGTGTATGGTGTATTTGAACTATGTACAGACGTTAGCCGAAAGTGTTGTTGGTATATAAGTTGATATGATAATTAAAGCTGATCATAATTTAATGGTACACTCTTTGGAGTAATTTTTAGTTCTTACAAGATCTAGAAAAAAACCAGTAACTATAGATCTAGTGGAATTTGAACCCCTGAAGGTCCCCACTGAGCAGAAGGTGCAGAATGAAAAAGTGCAACCATCAGTGAAAGCACCTAGCACGATAATGAAGTGATATAATCCTGTCATGTTGAAATATTTACTACCCAAGCAAGCTCAAGCGAAGATGAAGGCATCAGCTTCACAGCCTACAACTGCTTCAGAACAAAATAAGGTAAAAGAGCAGGCCAAGAAATGCCTTTGCTACCCATCATTGACTAAGCGGCAAAGGGTGGAAGTTACTCAATAGTACTAGGATAAGTATGAGTGGGTGATAGAATAAAATCTCCTAGGGTGTCAAATTATAACATCATGGAAGAAATGAAGAAGACTCCTGCAAAGATAATTTTATATAATGCCTTGCAGTTACTTGGGCAAGTCAACCTGCTGCAAGAGTCTCTTAAGACTGCAAAATAGTAAAAGAAAAGTTATTATTAGATAGTTTTGGCTCAAAATATACCTGATTCTATCACTAGAAATAATAGGCCACCACCATTCTATTTGTCACTCAAAATGGAGGGGTGTATTGTGCACAACTGTATGATCGATTTTGATGCTGCAACTACTGTCATGTCAAAGGCAGTATGCGAAGTAATGGGAATGGAATATACGAGAAGTAGTCCAGGATTATTACAGTTGGATGGGACTCCAATAAAAATAGTGGGAGTAATCAAAGATATTCCCATAATTCTACATAGCATGCCATAATTCATTATTATCCAAGAAGTAGTGGTGGTTGACTTGGAACCATACTTCAGCATGTTTCTCTCTAGAGAGTTCACCGTGAATTTAGGAGTATACCTTTCCTTGGATTATTCACATCTGGAGATACCATACAAGGGAAGAAGAATCCACATTTATAATGAGAAGTCATCCACATTTCATATAGATAAATTGGATGAAGAAGAAAAATCTCTAGGCACAGTCAACATGATGACTAAATAATTAGAAGAAGTTGACTTAATGGAAGAAGTGCTTGGTGAACTTCACCTCGAAGATGAATTCTCACTCATGGATTTCAATGCAATGGTCAAAACTGACATTGGTTGTTATACTATAACCAAACTTGAGCAGATTGAAGAAAAGGTCCCTGATTCTCCAGACCTTATTGCAGATTAGTTATGGAAGCTGTATTTTTTGATGGCGCCAGGTGTAAAAATAGTGCAAGTGATGGTATTGTTCTTGTTTCTCCTACTATATTATAAAATACCTATTCATATAGATTAACTTGGAGTTGCATGAATAATGCAGTAGAATATGAGGCATTGTGTCTTGGCTTGAAAAACGCTAAAAAATTGGGTATAAAACAACTACAAATATTTCGAGATTATGAGCTCATTTTCAACCAAACTACAAAAAATTGTGTGTCAAAGCAGCACTACTTGAAGGCTTATCGCAACAAAGTATGGTCTTTTTTTGAGTCCTTTACATCCTTGAATATTCAGGCAATCTTGCGGGAGCAGAACAAACATGTTGATATTTTGGCCTCTCTTGGTGCAAATTTCTCTCCTATGGAACAAGTAGTTAGAAAACCCAAGATTGATAGGGTAATCTATAGACCCTCAATCCTTGATAAGAACCTCTATTCGAAAGTGTTCGACAATGATGAGCAAATAGTTAATTTTTTGATTAAGGAAGTTGTAAGCGTGGATGATAGAATACTTGTCGAAGAGGAGATGGAACGAATGATTCAATTGAAGAATAATCACATCCCTAGGGGACTAATTTTTCTTGGAAGTCTATTCAATCAAAACGATAGGGTTGAGAAGTATATACTTAAGGTAGATGCAAAGGAATATAAGGAGTTACAATTGGAGCCTGAGAAGATCATCAAAATCGGAACTAACTGCACATCAGAGGAATTGGAAGATATCAAGAACTTGTGTTACGAATTCCCCAACATCGTTGCATGGAGCTATCAATATTTGAAGGTATATGAAAAGAACGTAATTCAGCATACCATTGAGTTGCAGGAGGGAGTAAAACCTATAGCACCCTAAAATTGGCGCAGTAAAAATTCCAATAATTACATTCACCTTAGTAAATAATTTAAAATTCAAATTTAACCTCCCAAACCGCCCGTTAACCGTCGGGAAATCCGTTTCCCCCTTTTTCGTGCCATTTTTAGAGGTTGTTTTGACCGTTTGACGATATCGTCGCCGATCAAACGATATCGCCCCATATTTGACGATTTCGTCTGGACTAGGACGTCCGGACGATCTTGTCGCAAAACTGATTTTGCAAAGTTGGAATCTGTTCCAACGGGTCTCCAATCTAGGCAGAAGCGTGTCTGCACCGTTGGGACCCTTCCCCCGTTGGAGATCTCCCAAATTGGGATGATCTCCAACCTCCTAACTACTCCCCTAAGCCTATTTAGTCTCTAGGATTTTCCCTTCCCAACCCCTCGGCTGAAAATTATCTCGCAAGTTAACTCCATTCACATTAAAACATCCCTATTTTCCATTTGCACTGGTCCCATACCAATTTTATTGCAGGTACATCACTGTTTTTCAGCCGGAGCCAGCACCTATCGTCGTCGACGAACCTCGTTCGGATCAGAGGCGAACCTGTCGAATTCGAGGCGATTTCGTACTGATGCGAGACGATCTCGACTGCAGTCCGTATTAAGGCAATCAGTGCCTGAAGTTTGCATTTCTCAACCTTTTCTCTGTCATTTTATTCTGCAAATTAAATAGTCTATTCAGTGTTTTATGTCATTTTGCATTTGGAGTTCACCCATTTCGATTAAGTGCATAATTAAATCCTAATTATTATCTAATTAGCACGATTCATTTCTGTCTCTGTGTTTAAGTTTCAGTTTGATAACATTGCTGCCATTTTATATCATTTCCCTCGTTAGCACTGTAGTACCTTTTGTATTTTGCATCTATTTTCGGTTTTGCAGGTCTCTGACGAATTCGTCAGACGAATTCGTCAGATCTCAGACGATCTTGTCTGATTGCAGACGATTCTGTCGAATCTCAGACGATCCAGACTGCTTCAACATCGAAATCTTCTTCAGACATCCGGATCAGGTATTCCTCATTTGTATTCTCGTAATCTCTCTTTTTTTTGTCTTTAAATTTATTTTCTGTATTCATTGAACTTGCATTTTCATATAGAGTAATCTAGATACATTCGGCCAAACCTAGGATATGAATGCTTAAGGTTAAAAACGAACACATTTAAACACATTCCAAAACCTAGGCGTGGAAGCCGCCGTCAAATGTTTCCTGGTGAACCCACCATCCGTCAAAAAATCATCAAAATACACCTCCCTTGAGAGGCGGGACCTTCGCAAAGTCCTCTCAATCCGAGGTACCGCGACATCCTTTTCCCATCCTCCTTCCGGGCGTGGATCCAATAGCCTGAAGGTAGGGATGCGAAAAATTTGGAGCGATACATTTTGGTGAACCCGACGTGAATGCATCATAACCTTTTGAAAAACAAAAACAAAAAACAAAAACATCTATAGAACAACTAAAACATAGATGCATTTTAAAACATTCAAGTTTGAAAACATGTTTAGATGGTAGCTCCTAAGAAAAGGTTAGCGGTTACTATAAACGTAGAAAATCAATTGGCAGCTATAGAAGTTAATTTTGTCCTTAGTGTGCCTGAAACAAGTAGAAATCAATTCTTGTGGAACGAACTTGATAGAAGACTTAGTCTCATCTCATCTAGGTCCACACAACTTAAGCAAATCAAGAGGCTAGTCCTAGATAGAATCCTGGATCCTCATCAATTAGTTTTTTATCATGAACTTCGGAGAGCCTCGCCATAGATGGTTAGCCTATAGGAGAGCTTTAGTATCTTCGGAGTTGTTCACCTTCGAGGAATACCTCGAGAACGCAGCCATTGTGCACCAGTTCCTAGGTTGTGTAGAAGACCAAGAGGTTGTTCTTACAGATAGGGAAATATGGAATAGAGTTCCACGAGCCGTGTTATATCGAGAGTATTGCCATGAGCTTTACTTTTATCAACCAAAGATCCGAAACAGACAACATCACTATAGCTCTTTTCATCAAATTTTTAAAAGAAAACTTTCAATTTGAAGAAGAACACTTCATGACTCCTGAACAACTCGAACCTATTAATGATATTCATAAATTGTTTATAGAAAACTAGATTATTATTTCAGTATTATTTCTTGCATTTATTGTGTTATTTGCTGTCTTTATTATATTGTTTCAAAAAAAAAAAAACAAAGAAAAACTAAAAAAACTAAAAAAATCAAAAACTTAGCAAAAACTTAAACATTTCATTTTCAAATATTGTAGTAGGTATATAGTAAATATATACCTCTTAATTTGTTGCATATATATATATATATATATATATATATATATATATATATATATATATATATTTTTTATATATATTTGCTGAAATCAAAACTTAGCACCATGCCTAAACTTAGGAATGGTAAAGAAACTTTAGGAGAAGGAGAAGATTGGTTACAAGATACAACTAAAGACCCAAATGTCCTTCTTGGAGATTCAAATCCGGAAGGAGAAACTCTAGGTCAATCAGACGAAGACTTAGGTGAAGATAAGGAACAAGAAGGAAGTGTTAAAGAGGATGGATCCTCATCCCCTAGAGTAGCTCCAAATGGAACTATTGCCTTTGACAATGCAGAGCATTTCAAGAAATTTCTCATGGATAACATTGATGACCTTAATGTGGCAATTCGCCTTGATAAAGGGCAAATTAGTAACACTCAAGCAGCCATGGAATATATTTGCAATATGCGCACTAATCCCTTGTCTTTCATTGATCAAGAAAGTGACAAGGCTGGGCCATCCAATACGGATATGGTCACTATGGCTCAAAACATGTCAAAACAACAGGTTACCCAACCTCCTAAGGAGCCTGTTATTCAACCTAAAATCACTCCCATACAAAAGAAACCTTCCTTCACTACTTTGTTCCGCCAAACTATTGAGCAATATGCTTCAAGTAAACAAAAACCTAAAACAAAGCCAAATACAAACTTTCAACAATCCGAAATACAACATAATCCAACTTCAAAATTCCTCCATAATACTTTTCCTACCAATACTTTACACAACAGTAACATGGCATCTAATCTTCATGTTCCTCCATCATATGCCCATAACACTCATGTCAATGCCCTACCAAACCAATATGGGGGGCAAACTAGTAATCTGGAAGCCATGGTGAAACAATTGGCTTCACGTATGGACCAAATAGATCCCTACCGTCCCTCGTATAATTATCGAGAGATCTGTAGTCAACCTTTGGACCCCATAGTTGTAGCTCAACCATACCCTAAGCATTTTCCCATGCCCGTCCTGCCTATATATAAAGGAACCGAAGATCCCATAGAGCATCTTCGCATGTTTAGGATAGCATGTCACGACATATCGCATGACGACTTGCTATTACTAAAAATGTTCCCCAAAAGTTTAGGTGGAATGGCATTAGAGTGGTACTATCAATTGCCCACTCATTCTTTGAGAAACTTCGAAGAAACAGTCGAATCATTTGTCCATCAATTTAGTGCTTACATCGAGAGGCATGTAACTATTAAAGACCTATACAATTTAAAACAAGACAAGGATGAATGCTTTGCCGATTTCTTAGCTAGATGGAGGCAATTGATAGGAAAACCGCACTTTGTGCTGCCTTATAGGGAAATGTTGGACATTTTCATCAACAATTTACAAGAACAGATATCTTATGAGCTATCGACCGCTACTTTAACTACCTTCGATCAAGCTATAGATTTAGCTCGAAGAGTAGAAGATGCCCTCATTAGGAGAGGCCAACTTAGGAAGAAGGATGATGAGAAAACATCCAAAAATCAATATAAAAACAAACAAGTTGTCGGTGACGGAGTCACTGACAACGGAAACGTTGCTAATATCAATGCAACGAAGACAACGAAAAAATTCATATTGAAACCTCCTGACAAGCCTCCTCGAGAATTCACTAGATTAAACCAACCCTTATCAACTATTTTACCTCAATTACTCGAAAGAGGTTTGATCCAATTACCAGCTATCCGGGAACCTGACCCAACTATACCCGGATATAGAGCTGACTTGCACTGTGATTTCCATAGAGGACCTGGACATTCTACCAACGCTTGTAAAAGGTTAAAACATAAAATACAAGATTTGATTGACAATAATGAAATGGAAGTGCAAGCCTTCCAACCTAAACAAAACCCTCCTAATAATACTCAAAAGACCATTCCCCAAAATCAAAATCAAAATGCCAATCAAACTCTAGACATATTTCAACACCCTTTACCAAGACATGGTAAAGAGGTAGCCAATCAAATCGAACATCATAATGTTCCCCCTCCTACCCGATATGTAGGAACCATTAGCGGACAATTACCTATTCAGGATCCTCAAATATTTGACACGACCTTATCCCTGGTTACGACCAGGCCCTTACATAATTTTCAAACTTCCGATTCTAGTGATATAGAATCGGATAGTGAAAGTGAACTAGACATTACTTCAAACCAATCGAATAGTTCTAAAAATGAATCAGATCCTATTCAACCCGTCACAGATGCTATGGTTCCAGAAGAACCATTTCCTAGAAGAGTCACTACTCGACCTTCTTCCAATATATTCCTTTCTAATGAAGAAGCCATTAATGCTCAACCGAGACCAGTTCAACGTCTTCACTATAACATTGTAGGTACCATTGGAGTCGTTACTCGACAACAAGCTCAAAACTCTCAACAAGAACCAAATCAGAACGATGGATCAGCTCCATTCATTTTGAAAAATCCCAATAAAGGGAATCATGTTCCTACTGTTCCATCTAAACCCCCTTACAATATTAATGAGCAATTGTCCAATACTACGGCCAAAATTTCCCTCTTAGATTTATTAAGATCCTCTCCCACCCATAGGGATGAGTTGATGCTTACATTGAGCCAAATGATGGTACCTCAAAACATTCAACCTGAAGCTATGGCCAATACTATCATCACACGAGAGATTGATTGTATTGACTTCCGGGATAAAGATATCCCACAACACAGTTTACATAAGGACAATCCCTTATACATTACTGCTTTAATTGGAGATGTAGCCGTCAAAAGAGTTTTGATTGATAATGGCTCATCTCTAAACATTTGCACCTTTGACTTCTACCAACGATTTGGCTTTAGAAGTGATGAAATGAAGAAAACTGATATGATTATCAAAGCTTTTAATGACGAAACACAAGAAACGTGTGGAGTTATTACCCTCCCATTGCAAGTTGGCCCTAGAACCCTAGAAACAACCGTGTTTATTGTACATTGTCCAGCATCGTACAATATACTTTTGGGTCGCCCTTGGATCAACGCCATGCGAGCGGTCCCCTCAACTTTACACCAATGTGTTAAATTTGAGTTTAAAAATCAGTTGGTCACTATCCATGGTGACCCTAGACCCTTTGATATGTGTGCTTTGGCATAACCCGTTGGAGTGCAATTTTGCCCCCGCTCGTCATCCACACATCCTAGTTCTTCTTTTTCATCCAAAACTGTGAAACATAAACCCATAACTTCACCTATTTCCCTTCCTTTAATTTCATCCTCCTATGTAGACCAACAACCCTCTAAACAAATCATTTTAGAACCTCAAAAAGATTTTAAATCTACAACCAATCCTTCAAGTTCTATCCCTATAAATTCAAAACCTATAGACACATCTATCATACCTTCCACAACTAAAGACATAGGTAATAAGCCTTCTACATCTTATGCCCTTTCTGATGAACTCTTACCGCATTTATCTACAACCTTAATATCAGAAAAAATGAATGCTTTCATGCGAGATTCAAACCTTTTAAATGACTTACCGCCATCTCCTCGTACTTTGGGCCTCCCACAACCTATGGGAAGTACTTACCAAGTCGGGAGTTGTGCCTTCATTTATAAAGGATATGACTGGGGAAGAATCCCTCGGAATATCAAAACTCATCATGAGGGATACGCTCGGTGTTATTTTACCAATGATTATATTAAAGCTAAACCCATGATGCTTAAAATGGGATATGAAGGGAAAGGCTTGGGACCTTCCCAAAATGGCATGAAAGAACCTTTCGAGGTAGAACCGTGGCCTGCCCGCCGTGGTGTGGGCCTATTTCCTAGTAAGGATCAACCCTTTCCTTTTGAGGATGATGATCATCTCATATGCTATCAAGATTATTTGGATAGGCATGTTGATTTGCCTATTAAAAATCAGTCGTTTTCATGCAACATGTCTGTCCATAGCATACCCCGAAATGATTGTCGACCCCGATGAAGAATTGGAAGGAGATATCTTCCATGATGTCTCTGTTGAAGAGATGTTACACAATGGATTTTATTTTGATGGTTCTATACCAACTATAGCCCAACTTGAGGCCACTGATCCTCGGAATGAATTATCTAAATTAACCTTACAAGAATTACAAGAATTGGGTGTTTCACCCGCCCCACCTAACTTTGAAAGAGATCTACACATGGAGGTAGAAAACGTCATTAAAATTAATATTGGAACTGAGGATAATCCTCACATAATCAATATTGGATCAGAATTAAGCCAAGAAAAACAAGAACAATACATTGCATTCCTTAAAGAGTATGAAGATGTCTTCGCTTGGACATACGAAGATATGCCAGGTCTAGACCCTTCTGTAGTCATGCATCATCTAGTGGTCCATCCGGATGCTAAACCTGTTAAACAAAAACTTAGAAAAATGCATCCCAAAGTGGCTCTGCTTAGTCAAAGGGGAGTTAGAAAAACTCCTGAATGTTATCTTTATACAAGCTATTGATTATGCTGAATGGATCTCAAACGTAGTTCCAGTCACCAAGAAAGAAGCTACCAAAGTTAGGGTTTGCACAGATTTTAGAGATATTAATGCTGCATGCCCTAAAGATGACTTTCCTCTTCCAAACATGGACCAAATCATTGACTTCACTGTCGAAAGTGGGATGATGTCCTTAATGGATGGATTCTCCGGCTATAATCAGATCAGGATAGCTCCTGAAGATCAGGCTAAAACAACCTTTATTACCCCTTGGGGTACCTTTTGCTGGAAAGTGATGCCATTTGGCTTAAAGAACGCCGGTGCAACTTATCAACGAGCTATGACCTACATTTTTCATGATATGATGCATGATATCCTACATGATTATGTGGATGATATTATAGCTCGCTCTATTATTGAAAATAATCATTTAGATGATTTAAGGAAAGTCTTTAATCGATTACGAGAATATCTCATTCGATTAAATCCAACAAAATGCATATTCGGAGTTAAATCCGGCAAACTATTAGGGGTTTTAGTTTCTTTACGTGGTATTGAAATCGACCCTCTCAAGATTGCGGCCATCACTGATATGCCCGCACCTACTAATATATCTGAGTTACGAAGTTTACAAGGTAAGCTTCAAGCCATCCGTCGCTTCATCGATAAGCTGGCGGATAAAACCGGTCCCTTTCTTAAACTCCTTAAGAAGGATGTCCCCTTTAATTGGGATACATAATGTAGAGAAGCTTTTGAACTTCTCAAACAATACCTCCTTAATCCACCTGTGCTTTCACCACCTAAATCCGATCGCCCATTTCTCCTCTATATTTCCGCTTCAGATTCTGCCTTAGGGGCTATGTTAGCTCAACTTGATGATGAAAAGCGAGAACGTGCTAATTATTATATTAGCCGAACCTTCATCAATTATGAAACCCGCTACACAGCGTTGGAAAAACTATGTCTAGCAGTCGTATTTGCTACGCAAAAATTATGACATTATATGCTTAGTCAAAAAACTTATGTCATTGCTAAATATGATCCCTTAAGGTATCTCATGAGTCGACCTTATTTATCGGGTCGCACAACCAAGTGGGTTCTTGCTCTAAGCGAGTTCGATCTCACATTCATAGGACAGAAGTCTGTTAAGGGTCAAATCATAGCAGATCAATTAGCTGCTGCACCCTTAGAGTCTACCCATCCCCTCATCATCGAGTTTCCAGATGAATGCCTTCAATTAGAGGCAGACCATCCTGAACAATGGTCCTTATACTTTGATGGAGCCCGATGCATGAGTGGGGTTGGTGCGGGTATTATTTTAATATCTCCGCAAAAACATCTTATTCCTCTGTCCTTCAAATTGACATTTGCTTGCACCAACAATATTGCTGAGTATGAAGCTCTAATCCTTGGATTACGAGCTGCCCTAGCGCTAAAAATTAAACACCTTTTAGTTTTTGGTGATTCCCAACCGGTTATAAACCAAATTAATGAAGTTTATCAAACCCGAGATGATAAACTGTGCCCATATAAGGCCTATGTTTTACAATTAATGTCTTTATTTGATCAAGTTACCTTGGAAGCCATTCCTCGAACTAGCAACCGTGCAGCTGATGCTATGGCCGCAGCTACATCTCTCCTGCCCTTGGAGTTAGATGACGAATATGCCACTATCATTATTCGTCGACTCCAGGAACCCGCCTCAAATAAGTCATGCTTAGAGCCTTTGGATGTGTTTCTAATCAATGAAACAACTCCCGAGCCTTGGTATATAGACATATTTGATTTTCTTCAAAATGGGACTTTCCCTGCCAATTCTAATAGAAACCAGCATCGGTTATTACGTCGACGAGCAAGTCGATTCGTAATAATTGGCAATACTTTATATAGGAGATCTTTTGAAGGTATCCTATTAAGATGTTTAAACTTAGAAGAGTCTAAATCAGCCTTGAGTGAAGCCCACGATGGATCTTGTGGAGGACACTTTAGTGGTAGTGTTATTGCTAAAAAGCTCCTTCGGATAGGATACTTTTGGCCTACCATGGAAACGGATGCACATGAGTATGTGCGCCATTGCGACAAGTGTCAAAAACATGCCGACCTTGTCCATGCGCCTGCACAAGAGCTGCAGGCTATTTCATCTCCATGGCCCTTTTCTAAATGGGGCTTGGATATTATTGGCAAAATCAATCCTGTGTCATCTGATGGACACAAGTTCATCATAACCGCCACCGAGTATTTCACGAAGTGGGTCGAAGCTATGCCTTTAGCTTCCTGCACTGGCACACAAGTTTCTAAATTTATTTTTAATCAAATCATTTGCAGGTTCGGAATCCCTGCCAATCTCATCTCTGACAATGGAACTTGTTTCAAAAATAAAGATGTTAAAAAATTATGTCAAAAATATAAGATTCAACATCGCTGGTCCACTCCCTATTATCCTCAGGGTAATGGTCAAGCGTAAGCATCTAACAAAACCTTAATCAAAATTCTCAAAATATTGGTCAATAAAACCGGCCGTGGACCGGCACATTCAATTATATCCAACCTTGTGGGCCTATCGAACTAGTGTTCGAACCCCCACTGGAACTTCACCATTTGTTTTGGTGTATGGTGCTGAAGCAGTTTTTCCATTTGAATTGGAAGTTCCTTCTTTGGCTCTGCTACTTCAAGATACCGAAGTAGGAGATGAATATCGTGCTGGCAGACTTAGTCAGCTGGAACTCCTAGATGAAAAATGCATCAATGCTTTGGAGCATCTCCGTGCTTACCAAAACAAGCTTAAAAGATCATATGCTAAAAAAGTTCGTCACAGATCCTTTGAGATCGGCGACCTTGTTTTAAAAGAAAATCAAAAAAATACAAATGCAACTAAGGACCTTAAAGGTAAATTCGAGCCCAATTGGCTTGGACCATACATTATTACTGCTAAATTTGAATCAGGAGCATACAAATTATCTACCTTAGATGGTAAAGAACTTAAAGAACCCATGAATATTTTGCATCTTAAACGTTACTATGCATAAATTTGGTCATTCTTCATCCTTGTATATATTTGTTTTCAAAAAATTTTATATATTTCTTTCAAATTTATAAAAATCCAAAAACATCAAAAATATTCATAATCATCCAAAATCTTCAAAACTATCTATTGCATTTATTTAAGGCACTTGTTAAATTTTTTTTGCTCAAAATAAAAAATCAAAAATAAAACCAAAAATCAAAATAATGATACAAATATAATAACAGCTATATGCTTGAAACCAAATAAAATAAAGAAGAAAGAGAGAGTCCACATCCTCAAAAATTTTCTCAAAAGTGTTCATATATATTTTCTTACAATTATCGCAGTTATATGTTTTAAATTATTTTTGGATAAATTAGCATTTATGTGGCATCCCTCACTTGCACACTCACAACAATAAATATCTTGATTTTATCTGGCATGATTACTAATCTCTCTTATATCAAAGTTCACAAAATTCACTTAAATAAAGTTTGAGCATGGAGAATTGATCTTGTTATTTACTTAAACCAAGCACATCTTTTCACAATAAAATGATTATATTTGTAATTTCCATGTTTTGCTACATAGTAGAACTGATTTCTTGAGCGAAAAGTTTCCCCTGCTATCCTATCATGCACATGGTCTAGAATCTTTGAGAATTGGCAAAAGGACAAGCTCACCCCTACCCAGAATAAAAATCCCTTGCTCTACAACTAATCCGAGCAAGTATCCCTAGCACAGAAAAAGAAAAAAAAAAAGAAGAAAAGTTCAAGAAAGAAAAAAAAAGAGAAAAGAAAAATGTTATTTCAGCAATGTTCCAAGCATTATCAAGCAAAAGAAATACAAACAGAAAAATAAGCAAAGTTCAAAAGAAAGCAAGAAAGCAATAAAATCCCTTTCCCTACCCTTTGAAAAGAAAAGAAGGGTTGATGAGCTTGAATCCCTGGAATTCTCAATTATTCGAAAATCGTGAGGTAAGCCCCATAACAGTGTGGTTTGTGCCCAACCCGCTTGGCCTTGGGTAACTCCTAGCGTGGTGATATGTCCGTCACATTAGCGACCTTCTTTTGTACGGACCTATGTCTCGCTTATGGATTAGCTAGCTCTTGATAATCCGACCTACATAGTAGCCTAGTATGGTTATATGCATCTACATCATGGTTAATGAACACTTATTTGGTTTCTTCAAATCACTTGTATCATATTATCTTGCTCAAAACTGGTAAATGAACAATGCAATTGCACACACATTTGTATTTGAGAGATTTTGTGTATCATTATGATAAATCAAGATTGGAAATGAACTCACATATGCACATGGGATTCCTTATAAATCTAACTTTTGTCTTCAAAATAATTTGAAATATTATTTTTGCAACTTGTTTGGAATAAATCAAGTACAGTTGTTTACCATAAAGACAACTATATAATACAAAAATCAAAAATTTCTTTCAAAATATACAATCAAAAACATAAACATATATATCTGGTTGACTTTCGCGACGATGGTATAGTTTCAAAACCAAAATTGGAATTTTTATGCCTAGCGCAAGTCCTCCTTTTCATATTTTCTGTTCATCAAAAATCAATCAAGCAATAAAACTATTTTTTGGATTTTCGCGATGATGGTATAAGTCTATACCTACATATTCTATGCCTAGCGCAAACCATTGTAACAATTTTATTCCCCATTTATTAAAAATCATGAAAACCATATGACTTAATTCATTATTTTACACAAATTATGCTTTTCAAAAGCAAACACATTTTCATTATTTCATGTCATTATGTCAACCTTTTGCAATGATGGTATAATTCCTAAAGAATTATCCAAAAAATTTATCACACTTAGGAAATTATGCCTAGCAAAAAAATCATTTGAACATCATTTCATGCACAAACATTTTTTATGAAAATCTGAAAACAAACCATCATCATCATCATCATTTGCACCATTGCACCAAAGTCTTAAGACAGTTTCTTAAGCACTCTTTTACTTTTTAACAATATTTCTATAAATGGGACTAGCTTGACGACCGAGTGAGCAGCGACTCCATGAAATGGTCTATAATAGCGACAATGTCCTTTGAAATTATTGTTAGAAGTCTCTTTTTATTTTTACATTTCATTACAACAAATCAATTTGTTACATCAGATTATTTCATTTAAAATATCACCGCATGACATTCAAATTATATCTCCAACGACATAATTACATCCAATCATCACATCAATCAAACATTAAAAGCCTCATAAACATACACAAGACACAAGTCATATGATCAAAAATATCTCATCTATATATATCACAAATATATGTACATCATCAAAACTGGATTGGTATGCCACAATCTGAACCTCGGCATACTCAATCCTCTATCAACAAAAACAAATATAATACAAATACAGTGTCCAGCCCTCTAGCCTCGAGAGCCCCTCGAGCTCTCTGCCTCATCTCCTCCCCCGCCCTGAGGTGGACGAGGTGGCCCCATCGCAGTCTGTGTAGTCCTCGTCCTCGACCGGGACGTGGTCCTCGATGACCCGATCCTGATCGGATCTGCGATGTTAGCTGGTAGGGGTAGTCTATCCGCCTCTGGCACCAGCTGGAAGTATAGTGTCTGGTAAAATGTCAGCTGGGCGATAGCCCGTGTCAACTCCCCAGAGCTCGCCCCTCCGCCCCGTGCCCTGAGGCGTGCAATCTCATCCCGTAGCTGTGACACCTCAGCCCGGTGTTGTGCAGCCGCATCCTGTAGCGTCTGCACCTGAGCCTGTAGACGATCTCTCTCCGCCCGGAGAGTAGCCATCTCACTACTCTCTCCTGTGTCCACACCCTTGCCCTTATCGGGCGATGGTGGCCTCTATGGAGATGGGGGTCTCGCCTCCCTCCTCTCCCTCTCTCTCTACCGTGGCCGCTCCTGTGCCTATGGCCTCCTCGCCTCTCTCCCATCGTGACCCCGGGTCGCCTCCATCGCTGCCTGGCACCGCCTCCCTATCCGATGCACAATCGCGTGGATCAGACCCCGTGCCCTCGTCATCCGAGGAGGGCGGATGCCTACGTACTAGGCATCGTAGCCATCGGCTACTCTTGCGTCGTCCCCATCCACTGGCTGGATGGGGGCATCATCTGTGTCCTGGCTCCAAAACCGCTGCATGTCGGGAGCCCCGCTAACTGTAGTGTTATCCCGGACAGTCCAGGAAAACTCGTAATCTCTGAGGGATGGGATCCCCTGCTGTAGACCGAACTGCCTCAAAACTCGGTCATACCTGTGGAGCTCCACCTCTCCCCTCTCCATCCTCAGCCAGCAAACTCGCCTAACGCGAGCTAACTCCTGTCCGTCCTCTGGCCACCCTGGATGCTCCCTCCATGGCCTCCAGGTGATCTGGTCCGGGACTAAGTCATCTAGTAGCCTCCGGGACATCGACAGGTCGATCCGTCGCTGTGCCCCTCTCCGGAGCCACCAGTAGAAGACTCGGGGCCTCTCCCCGTCAACCCTTGTCAGAGGAAGCCCTACCGGCCTCCGCACCGCAATGTGCTCCCAGCACCAAACCTGTAGTAGCGATGTCATGACCAGACATCGGCCGCCCTTGTACACGACCCCATATAGGATCCTGTACAACCGACATAGAACAAAATTGCCCCATGAGAACCTATACCCGTGGTCCCGCATATCATAGATCACATCTACGAGCATCCACGGCACCCTGCACCCGCTCTGGTGGCACAGCAGAAGTCCACCAACTACTCCAGCTAGAACCCGTGTGAGTGTAGATGCCCCAGGCATCTGGCGCAGTGCCTCGATGTTAACTCCGCCCTTCTCTAGGGCGAAGCTCGGGTCACCGCACAATCGTCCCATAGCGCGGCCTTGATTGGCCGCAGGTGTAATCAGTCGTCCTTGTATGGGGATTCTCAGAATCCTCCATACATCCTCCAAAGTGGGAGCCATCTCCCCTATAGGTAGCCGAAAACATGAAGAGCCCGGATACCACCTCTCTGCTAGGGCCGTCAGTAGCCCCATGTCCGTAGAAACTTGTGGCATCTCTGCCACATGCAATAAGTCGGCCTGTGCCACTTGATCCCGCTCTGCCTGTGTGAGAGCGGCCAAGTCGTCTCTCAACCCGTCGTATTTCCACTCCCTGCTCTTTAGTAATCCTCTCTGCAAACATAAACAACAAAACAACAAGCAATCATTAATCAATAATTCAAGTAAACAATAATGCAAGTTAAAAATTTAATCTTGTGCAATTGATGATATCGCCCACTATTGGACGATATCGTCCCAAATTTGAGCATAATCGTCTCCGATTTCGTAGTTCGAAATCGTCCCTAATTTGACGAAATCGTCCCCCTTTCGACGATTTTGCCCTCGGGCGAAATTGCCGAAATTGAGACGATTTCGTCGAAATCGGGACGATTTCGTCCCGACGACGTCGACGGCCCAAAAACGGCCGCGATGCTCAAAAATCATCTAAAATCTACCTAAAAAGCATGTAAAATTAAATTAGAGCATTCTAGAACAGTCTGGACTCTTACCCGTAGACCGCGTCGGACCTCTGTCGATCTGTGCGTCGTCTCCACCATTTTTGCTTCAGAGCTCCAAAAACCAAAAAATGAACAGTAAAAATGAATTAGGGTTTTACCCTATTTTTCTTAATTTTATTCAAAAATATTTTTTTGCTTTTCCGCGTTTTTACCTCAAACGTTCGATTTGGGTAAAAACACGGAGGGGGCACCATAGTAAGTCGTCGTACGATTCGACCAAGAATCGTCGCCTAAAAATGGGAATAATTTTTGCTTTCTCGTAGATCGAGAAGAACTCATCTTTAACGCATTTTCTTCGAAAAATTCGCTAAAGAGGGGGCAAAATGTAGCACCCTAAAATTGGCGCAGTAAAAATTCCAATAATTACATTCACCTTAGTAAATAATTTAAAATTCAAATTTAACCTCCCAAACCGCCCGTTAACCGTCGAGAAATCCGTTTCCCCCTTTTTCGTGCCATTTTTAGAGGTTGTTTTGACCGTTTGACGATATCGTCGCCGATCAGACGATATCGCCCTGCATTTGACGATTTCGTCTGGACTAGGACGTCCAGACGATCTTGTCGCAAAACCGATTTTGCAAAGTTGGAATCTGTTCCAACGGGTCTCCAATCCGGCGTAAGCATGTCTGCACCGTTGGGACCCTCCCCCGTTGGAGATCTCCCAAATTGGGATGATCTCCAACCTCCTAACTACTCCCCTAAGCCTATTTAGTCTCTAGGATTTTCCCTTCCCAACCCCTGGCTGAAAATTATCTGCAAGTTAACTCCATTCACGTTAAAACATCCCTATTTTCCATTTGCACTGGTCCCATACCAATTTTATTGCAGGTACATCACTGTTTTTCAGCCGGAGCCAGCACCTATCGTCGTCGACGAACCTGTTCAGATCGGAGGCGAACCTGTCGAATTCGAGGCGATTTCGTATTGATGCGAGACGATCTCGACTGCAGTCCGTATTAAGGCAATCAGTGCCTGAAGTTTGCATTTCTCAACCTTTTCTCTGTCATTTTATTCTGCAAATTAAATAGTCTATTCAGTGTTTTATGTCATTTTGCATTTGGAGTTCACCCATTTCGATTAAGTGCATAATTAAATCCTAATTATTATCTAATTAGCACGATTCATTTTTGTCTCTCGTGTTTAAGTTTCAGTTTGATAACATTGCTGCCATTTTATATCATTTCCCTCTATTAGCACTGTAGTACCTTTTGTATTTTGCATCTGTTTTCGGTTTTGCAGGTCTCTGACGAATTCGTCAGATCTCAGACGATCTTGTCTGATTGCAGACGATTCTGTCGAATCTCAGACGATCCAGACTGCTTCAACATCAGAATCTTCTTCAGACATCCGGATCAGGTATTCCTCATTTGTATTCTGTAATCTCTCTATTTTTCTGTCTTTAAATTTATTTTCTGTATTCATTGAACTTGCATTTTCATATAGAGTAATCTAGATACATTCGGCCAAACCTAGGATATGAATGCTTAAGGTTAAAAACGAACACATTTAAACACATTCCAAAACCTAGGCGTGGAAACTGCCGTCAAATGTTTCCTGGTGAACCCACCATCCATCGAAAAATCATCAAAATACACCTCCCTTGAGAGGCGGGACCTTCGCAAAGTCCTCTCAGTTCGAGGTACCGCGACATCCTTTTCCCATCCTCCTTCCGGGCGCGGATCCAATAGCCTAAAGGTAGGGATGCGAAAAATTTGGAGCGATACAAAACCTTTTCGACAGAAACAACGACCTATCAATCCCAAAATTGAGGTGCTCATGAAGCTGGAACTATTAAAGATGCTAAAAGCAAAAATAATATATCCAATTAAGCACTCAACATGGGTGGTGAACTTGGTGCCATTTTAGAAAAAGAATGGAGATATCCATCTATGCATGGATTTTTGAAATCTAAACCAGGCATCATTAAAATATCACTACCCCCTATCGCATATTGATCAAATTCTCCACATGGTTGTCGAAACGTAAATATTTTCATTGTTAGATGATTTCTCCGATTATAACCAGATCTGGGTAAAATATGAGGATCAACACAAGACGACGTTCACTACAAAGTGGGGTACGTTCGCCTATCAAAGGATGTCATTCGATCTTTTAAATGTTAGCGCTACCTTTTAGAGAGCCATGGACATCGCTTTCGATGAGTTGTTAAACAAAATTATTGTGATTTACCTTGATGATATGACTATGTTTTCACATCGTAGATAAGAGCATGTTTCTCATTTAAGGCAGGTGTTCGATAAATGTTAGGAGTTTGGGATTTCCACTGATTCGAAGAATTCTATATTCATTGTCAAGTGCTTAAATATGTCTTGTTACCAAGTGAGCTATTTCACAAAAATATCGATGGAGTTCTCCTCAGATGCATGAAGTAATCAGAGAAGGAAAAAATATTGGAAGAGTTTCATTTCAGTTTATTCGATGGTCATTATGTAGAAAGGTCCATGGTCTTGAAGATCATTTAGGTTGACTACTTCTGGTTGATCCTTTTCGTAGATGCACACAAGGTGATCTTATATTGCGATATCTATCAGCGGTATGTTGGCAGAACCAGGAAATGATCATTGCCCCTACACCGGATTCAAGTGGAAGCACAATTTCAATAGTGGGGCCTTGACTTCATTGGAGTCATAGACTCACATTCCTTCGTAGAGCACAAATACATATTAACAACAATAAATTATTTCACCAAGTGGGCAGAGGCTATTCCTACCAAAAAGGTAAATCAATCTACAATCATCTCTTTCCTGGAGGGATTGATCACTCATTTTGATGTTCTGGATGCCATTGTAACAGATAATGGGACTCCATTTATCGAGATCAATATTACCAAATTTGTAAGCAAGTATGGGATCTATCTCAAGATATCATCTAATTATTACCCACAAGGGAATGGCTTGGCCGAATCCACCAATAAAAACTTGTTATGAATCTTGAAAAGGACACTTTGAAGCAACAAGAGGATTTGGCACTTATTGTTGAATCAGGCTTTATGGGCAGACCATATATCTATGAAAAATTCTATTAAAGCCTTTCCTTATTCTCGTGTATGGAAAATAAGTAGTTCTGCCCACTCATATTGAGCTTCCTGTCCTCCAGACCTTTGTAGTTGTTCAAATATGAATATGAGGATTACGATCCAATGAGCGCAAGGTTGGATCAATTATTGCAGTTGGAGGAAGAAAGAGAAAAGGCACATCAAAATTTCACTGAAAACACTAAAGCAATGCAGAAGTGGTTTGGAAAAAATACAATAGAGTGAAGATTCCATGTGGGAGACTTAGTCCTCAAATGGAACGAAAACAAAGCCAAGCAAGGGAAGCACCACAAGTTTGATGCAATATGGGAAGGTCATTTCAGATCTCTATAATGAATTCGACAAATGCATACCATATTTAGGACATGGATGATTGGGATCTTCTGATTTCGGTAAATGGTCTTCATCTGAAGGCCTATGTTCAATAATTTGATTAAAAGAGGTATCACTTTGTAAATATGTATAGATTTTCTTTTCAGTATTTTATTTTCTTTATAAAATGACAAATAAAAAAAAAGAATGAGAAATGTTCTTTTTTGAAAATATGTTTCACCCTTGTTGTGTTAAGAAAGTTTGAATGATTCCAAAAGAACGGCCTTACGAGAGTCCTAAGAAGGCACCTTCGAAAAACATGTTTTACAACCAGAGGCACATGGTAAAAAGCAAGGCATTTTCGCCCCATTCCAAAACATAAGATAGCAATTGAATAGAAAGGTGCTTTCACCCAAGATAAGGGGCAAAAATCCCATTCTCCTCCTTTGAGGGTGAATTTACAAAGAGGAATAGCAGCGCCAGGTTAACGCACTATGGAACTGGTCAAAATCGTGTTCGCCCCAAAGAAGGGGTGAAACATTTGTTCGCTCCTCGTTGGGGTGAACATGGCAATTAAAGCGATGTCGTCAACTCAAAGGGAAAAAAAATAAGGGGGAACTTTATTTAAGGTTCTGCAAACTTATGTTTTCAAATGTGTGGCATCCCCTCTTTCCTTAATGTGTTTTAAATTTAATGCATGCAATAGTTGAGTTGATATGAATAACAAGAAAGGGGTACGAAAATGAAGAACACAAGCTTATACTGAGAGGGCGGATGAATAGTATAAGACCACTTTTTACTTTTCTTATCACAATAAATATTATGCAATATATCAATGGCAATATCAATAGCAGAAACTAAAGCAGTGCACAAAACATCACACACACATGAGACACCAATTTTACGTGGTTCACCCAATGTGGGCTACTCCACAGAGAAAATATTTCACTAAAATTTTCTCAATCAATCTTTTGGGAATCCTTCCCAATTACAATGTTTATGGACCTCTGTCCAAAGGAGATGTTGATCCCCTAAATTTGGTTTGTGGATCTCTATCCACAGGAGAACTCCTTCTCCTCTTATCTGACTGGTGATCCTTTAGAAGATATTGCCTCCACTACACTGATTGGAGGATCTCTCTCCACTTGAAGACTCTTGTCCTCACTTAGAAGACCTATCCTCAATGTCCTGGCTAATGGATCTCTATCTACTAGAGACTTTGTCCTCTCTGCTCTGTCACCTCCAAAGCTCTGTCTCAATTTTGTACCAAACACAGTCTAGTCGATCTAGCACATATCTGCTCAATCTTGCACTAAAAATAGTTTATTCAGTCTAGAACAAGTCTGCTCAATAATCTCACTCAAATCTACACTAAATACAGTCCATTCGATCTAGCACAAATCTGCTCAACTCTTGCACTAAATACAGTCTAGTCAATCTAGCACAAGTGCACTCAAATATGCACTAAACATAATCCATTAGGTCTAGCACAAATCTGTTTAATAGGTCCACTCAGAACCTACTCAAATTTTCTAAACATGTCCACTCAAAACCTACATAACTCTACTCAATAGGTCCACTCATAACCTACTCAAATTTGCTCAACAAGTCCACTCAAAACCTGCACAACTATGATCAACATGTCCACTCAGAACCTGCTCAAATTTGCTCAATAGATCCACATAGAACCTGCTCAACTCTGCTCAACAGGTCCACTCAGAACCTGTCCAAATCTGCTCAATAGGTCCACATAGAACCTATCCAAATATGCTCAATAGGTCCACATAGAACCTGTCCAAATCTGCTCAACAAGCTCACACAGAACTTGTCCAAATTTTCTCAATAAGTCCTCTCTAGGACTTGCTCAAATCTGTATTGTAAGCTTCCACAAAATCTCACATAAAAACATTCCACAAGTCTTCTCAAAGACTTACCTCAAATCTGCTTAACAAGTCCACACAGAACTTATCCAAATCTGCTCAATAAGTCCTCTCTAGGACTTGCTCAAATCTGTATTGCAAGCTTTCACAAAAGCTCACACAAAATCAGTCCACAAGTCTTCTCAAATACTTGCCTCAAATCTGCTTAACAAGTCCACACAGAACTTGTCCAATCTCATAGAAACATAAAGAGAATTGTTAGAGACTCAATATGTTCTATACTCAAAACTCAATCTCTTTCTCAACTCAAATAAATCTCATAGAAGCATAAAGAGAATTGTTAGAGACTCAATATGTTCTATACTCAAAGCTCAATCACTTTCTCAACTCAATCTCATAGAAGCATAAAGAGAATTGTTAGAGACTCAATATGTTCTATTCTCAAAACTCAATCACTTTCTCAACTCAATCTCATAGAAGCATAAAGAGAATTGTTAGAGACTCAATATTTTCTATTCACACAACTCAATATCTTTCATAACTCAAATCAGAATATAGAATAGTTTATTTTATGGAACTTGATAAATCACTTCATACATCCACTTGACTAGGCTCAATCAACTCTACTCAACCAATAACTTCAAGAAACAATTCTTGCTCACAAACCCTAGTCCAAGCATGTATCATCCAACTAAAAATATTTCCAACAATGCTCAACAACAAATCTCACATAACAATGATACTCATGATCTTTTCAAACCCCAGTTCAAGTTCTTTGCATAATAACTCACTTCAACAATCATGCTTATCAAACATTCTTCACATAACAATGATACTCATGATCTTTTCAAACCCTAACTCAGGTTCCTCACACAACCAATGGCTTCAACAACAATTCTTATAAAACAAGGCTTCAATCACAACTCTCAATTTATAAAACCTTGAAGCATTAACTCAAACACTTCACTCAACCAATGGTCTCAACAACAATGCTAATAAAACAAGGTTTTAATCTCAACTCTCAAATCAGAAAACCTTGGAGCAATAATTCAACCACTTTTGAAAAGGAAACCCTAATCAAGCCCTTTTCACTCCAAACTTAATTTTCAATAAAGCCAATCAACCAAGTCAACCAAAGAAGAATTTGCCCATACCTTTTGAATGTCAAGTAGTTGATCTCACAAATATGCCACACTCACAATTACTTCTTTGCCAACCTCAATAAGGGTTAGAGGATAATTTTCTTCAACAAAACATATCACAAATATAATATCAAAATTACACCTTATCACTCCAACTTAAATAATAATCAATATCCTCACAATAGTCACAAAAAACCTTAATTCAAAAAAACATACTACCCACAAAGTCTTAACCTTTCAATATTCCACAATAGCAATTTTAAGGCTTAAAAATAAAAATAGAATTCTCCTTATAACTCCTAAAGGTAATTCTCAACTACCAAAAACTTTATTACAAAGAAACCTTTCCAAACTCAACCACTAAGCAACCTTATACCTCCAACTTAGGCATTTAATTAAAATTAAAATAAAAAATATTACCTTTGCCTTTGGAGAGTTTCGAACTCTCAATGAAGCCCACTCTAACGTCTCAACCGCGGTGCCAAAAACCACACGAGCTACACGCTCGTTGGAGATAGGTGAAGCACCACGTGCTTCAAAAACTTTATCCCCTCCTTGTTTCGTAAAACGTGCGCCTCACGATTGGCGCTTTCAACACACCTACCAAGCGCTTCCGTCGAGGCTCGAGCGTTGGTCTCTTTGCACACAAAATGTAAGTCGTAGCCCTCTTGCCACTATGCAAAGATGCCTAGTTGTCTTCCAACTATTTGACACTATCCCTTTTGTTTCTTTCGTTGGAAATTCAAACTTAAAATTCGCACATCCGTTTCACGAGCTCTACATTAATTAATTTGTATGCTATATTTTCAATCGAGCAAGGATAATCTTAATGTTCTTTGGGCATAGGTTTAAATATTAATCTTCCTCCTTTGCTTTAGAATGTCGGTGCTTCAAAATGTAATTAACCCACCGACGTCAACGAAGATAAATCTTTGTAACATGCTTTGAATATTTAAATTCTAACACCCATCTTTGGGTGTAGTAAAATATTATTATTAATATTTTACTTTGGGCTCTTTTTCACCACCTTACTTAATATTATAATAACTCAGATTATAATATTATATCCTTTAATAAAGTACCTTTAATATTAATTTATAAAATTTAAATTTACACTTAATTTAAATAATTTATAAAATAAATATTATAACTCCTTTTTAACTTTTGTCTTTTGCACTTTTTCACTTGATCTTTGGCCTTCTTCCTGGATATCAAATAACCATTTTTATCCTCTTTATTTCCTGCTGAAATATTTGGTATTACTGATGACTTCATCTGGTGACATCAATGACAACTTTAACTTAGGGACTCAAAATGTCCAACTGAAAGTACAAGTTATACAAGGCATTCGGCATGCAAGTGAATTCCGAATTCAAAAGGAATATAAATATATATATAATAATAAAGGAAAAAGCTAAAAAGAGAAAAAACCCTAAAACAATTGAGTTTTTTTAAAGGAAAGTATACTTTCACTAAATCTGGGCAAAAAGGAAAAGCTAAAATGGTTTTAAAATAGGGTATTCATTATGAATTCCATCAATCAGGTGGAGAGCTCTTTCGGGACAAAAGAAAAGAAAATCAAAGTGTGCTTTAGAAGACGTTTCGCCCTCATTATTCTTTGGAGCACGATGTTTTTTTAGGATTGAAATAAGATTAAGAAAGCTCTCAAAGTGGTTTCTTCCAGAGTGTGATAAAGTTTAGAAAAGTGGGTGCATTAAGTGACGCATTCCCGAGGAATTTAATTTAAAATATGTGCCCGAATTTGTGTTGGAGGGAGATTTAAGGATCCTGAGGAGAAAAATCCCACACCATCAAAAGAGAAGCGTTTATTGGTTTGCAGTGGTAGGGTTATCACCCCAAGGAATATTTAACATCCAAGGGCACATTTTTTGATAAAGAGATGCAAAAATCAAGGCACACATTCCAAGGACAATCTTGTGGTGAATAGCAGTTAATACCATTCGAACATCGGGAACAGTGCCAGGCGGGTAAATCAAAGCACATGTTCTTCCAAAATCACTCAAGAAAAATTTGGCATTTACTATGGTGGTTGGAAGGGTGCTTTATATAAAGGAACAGGTAAAAGCTACCTAGTTTAATTTTTAAATTTTTACTGTCATTGTGTTTTCGAGTTGTAGAAATTACAGAGAGATTTTGGGATAACCACCAGAGAGAAATAATAGGAAAAAGAAGAAAAGAAGTGATAGAGGCTATAGAGCCCAAGAAATATAAAAATAAAAAAAGTGGTTTGAGATCCAAAAAGGCCTGAAGGAACAAAAATGTGGATTTAGACCTGTATGCTAACACAATGGCAGAAATTGGAGACTGTGTTATTACTAACAAGGGCATGGATAAACTGTGGTAAGATGTGCAGTTTGTAGTAAATCAGGGGTTAACATCAGGAATCCCATTGACGGTTCCATATCACTCATAATTATTTTGGTATCTATGTACACCCATGTCTATAACTGGTGCAACTTATTGCTCGATTATATAATCAATTACTAGGACAGTGTGAAAGGCAAATAGAGAAATGCTCTTTACTATTACCCTGGAGGAAGTGCAAGAAACGTTTTCTTGTGGTTTGAAACCTCCTTCATACGTGATTACCAAGAAGTTACATACCAATGAGAAGGAGGATAGATACATCTTTACTATAATGATGCATCGATTTATAGAGACACAGTTGATTAAAAGCCACAGCTGGGGTAGCTTTCAAACCTGTCAAAGCCACTCACAAAATTTAAGAGCCTAGACATCTATTCAATGTTGGTATGGGTTATCAATCTATCGATAGATTCTATCGTTCATAAGTGGTAGGTGACTCTAGTGCAATGCATTTTCCAGGTTGAATTTTACTCTCCACCGACCATGAGGCAGGGCACCAATCTGATTTACTTCGATTGGGCCGATTTTATTTCTTGAAAACTATATTTTTAACTGGAGAGGTTACAAACTGGGGAAGAGACATTGTTCATGCACACTTTATTTCTGTTATGGTATTTTTTCTTCCATATATACCATCACTTCTCATTCATCGTAGTGAGGCAAATGGATGAGAGGGATGAACTTCTACCATTTTACATGTAGATTTTTGCTCTATCAAGTAGGAAGTCATTTTATAGTTTTAACTATTTGTTTTAGGGACCCACAATAGAACTAATTTGTAGTACATGTGAAAGAGTGCCATGGGAGATGAGAGAAGCAGTAGTTACAGCAAAAAATGGAGACATATTTCTACTTACTCAGGGCGTGGTCATAAGAATTTTTGGCTTCACGAGAAAGCCATTCCTGTTGCCATATTACACCATCGAACATGTTTTCACTATGGAGGTGGTGTGCCAATCGGACTATGTGATGATGTGTATGTATTAGGGTGTGGTAAGAATATGACTTGCAATATGCCTTTCAAGTTCGGTAGTATAGAAGTGAGCTAGGTAGGGCAGAAAAGGTTGCTCACACTACCACTTCATGACCTGGGATTGATAGAATTTCCGCAACGATGGAGGTATGACCCGTTGGGAAAATTTATAGAGATAATAAAGGCTAAGACATTTCACTGTTGTCCATGACCCGACATTGAGAAAAAGCAAAATAATTTTGATGGACCTAACTTGGAGTGGCACAATGAAGATATGATGTCGCTTCTACCTAGGCATGATTGCTACGAACAAGAGGCTGAGTATAATCCAATGAAGTACAAAAATTAGATTCCTCTGCCCGGGTTGTTCAGTCAAGTAAAATAAATTTGGCCCATGTGGACAGAGAAGAAAATTATGAACTGGTGGATAATGCGGGTCCATCGAGGAAAACCACATCTCCTTATGGGTTGAAGATAGATGAGGTGTTTTCAGATACCTACGATGAGTTTGTTAATACCTATCAACCCATCGCTTTCACCAAGATATTGTCTCAAATTTTCCAACATTCTTACAGGAGTGAAAGCGAGGCAAAGGGAGAGTGCCTGACAGTTGAAGAAGATACTCTAGAGGAGGAAGAACAGTAGTATGTATTTCAACGAAGGTCACAGCAGATGAAGTGTAAAGTTGAGGAGGTGTCTTTTTCAAAGAAGCATATTGTCCGAGATGCGCCCCTATTTCCAAAAGCTACAAAGAAACCAAGGATCGACGCCACTTCCTCATCTGTTGCTAAAGTTTCTATTGCTACAGTTCCCATAGTTCCATTTGTTTCAGTGACTCTTATTTCCTCTCTGTCGGTGATAGATGCTCTGATAATGGTTGCATAAATGTTTTTGATGATTCATGAATAGGAGGAGGACCAACAGTTGGAGAGCCCTCAAGTGGAGGTCATGAACATCGAGGAGGACATAAACGTTGAGGATAAAGTGAAGAAGCAATAGGAGGAGATTATTTTGTAATCGCTTCCATCACCAGAGCACATGATGCTTGTGCCCAAAGGTACGTCTTCCTTTCCCCCTTATTCTTCAGAGCATGTAGTGGATGTTAGCATATTTCCCTCAATTTCTACATCTATCTCTCCACCTTTCGGTATGCCTTTCGTGTCCATTTTGCTTCCCTCTTATTCCCTTACCAAAGTAACTACCACTCCTTCTCTTCCCATTTCTTTGGCCTCCCTTTTGTTCAGTTCATTTACATCAAGGCCAAACCCATTTTTGCACCCTTCCCCTTCCATTTCCACCACCACTTTCACCAAGGTTGTAAGAATGCAAGATCCTCCCAGAGTGAGCGTAATTGCAGTCGAACCTAATTCCTCCACCCACTTCGTCATTTTGGTCCCTCCTCTTCTAACCATTTCCTTTGAGCCTGACCTCTCAAAATTTTTTATTCCTTTCACACCATTTTTGGATTTGTAAGCACTAATCGAAGTTTAGGTGGCACCGAAGCAGCTCGACGTGGAGAAAATAAATCGGGTGCACCTCATTTCGTCATAGTGGTTGAAAAGCAAAAGGTGGAAAGAAGAATTGGTTCCAGCTCAGCCACCAAGAAGGTTGCTTTTGATCCTGTTGCCATGGAAGCTCACATGACTAAAATCACTCCCCTAGTTCAGAAGCCACAAGGAGAAATAATGTCGACTGATTATGTTTGTGAGACCATAATAAAAGACCTCACCAGGATTGATCCCACAGAGAAAATGGGCAACATACAGGTTGATATGAGTTTGGTATACTTGCATGGCGAGTATTATAAGTAGATATATTTTGATCATGAAAATAAAATTATCAAACTCGAAAGTGCCGTAGCCAAAACTAGAGTGCAAGAGGAAAAGACAACCACAGAGAATGAACACTTGCACCAATAGGTAGGAGTGCACTTGAAAGAAAGGGATGCAACAATAATAGATATGCAAGCACTCAGGACACAGCTGGAGGCCATACAGAATCAATTGGTAGAGAAGGTTGCACAAGTTGCAGATTTTTCTTTGAAAAGCATCAAGGAGGCATACCTTTGCTTGGCCCAAAACTATGAAAATCTGGTCATACAAGTAGTTCAAGTATTGCATTACCTCTGGGCAACCCGGATATAGATTCATATGGGACAGCAATTGATAGATAACACTGAGGAGATGTTAGAACCCTACATGGAGATGGCAGTAAAAATTCAGGCCCTGACGCATTCTAGCATACATATTCACCCCCTGAGTGAAATGGATCATGCTTGGTTTGCTGTAAAAATCATGCTACGTAGCTAGTTTCAAAGGATGGACTTGGTGAGATAAGGCCGAAATATTATTAATGCGATCGAGCGAGAGCATACTATTTCCATGACTCATTTTGACACTCTTGTCGATATGGTATTTCTAGATTTTATAGATGAATGGGGTGAACCTCTATCGAAAGAACAATTAACAGCGGCCTAGAAGAAGTTCATGGAGGATTCCTCAAAAAGTAATACATGGGAGGAGCCCATAACATAAGTGCAGGTGGTGCCTCTTATGCAGAAGTTCACTCGCATGGAGCTGGTATTGTATGAGTTAGCCCAGCGAGCGAAGTGCCTCATCCTAGAAGACGTCCATAATCTATGATTTTTTATGAGTCATTGAGTGTTCCCTATTTGTTCACCACTCATGCTTGGGAAGAGGTAGTCATAGTCTATGAGGTAACATTCGAAAGCCTCAAGGAATAGAAGGAATGAGTAGCAGCAAAGTGCGCAATGGTAGAAAAGGCAACAGAAGAAGCAAAGCGGGCAAAAGTGCTTCGAGTGGCAGTAGAGGCTGAAGCCACTGATAAGGCAGAAGAAGAGGTGCGAAGAAAAGTGTCTACATAAAAAGCATCAACCAAAACCACTGGTAAAAAGACTCCATATAATCCCAATAGATAAAGACCTGGGATCGCTTGCATCCATATGAGCTGGATACCTTGTGAACTGCCAAAAATATTGGCAGTTTTGTAATATGTCACATTGAAATATTTTTGATGAATTTTTTATTGTAATGTGACAAAATATATTAATATTAACATACAGTATTTTGACCGACATAATATGTTGTAGTTATATTTTATTTTTCTTCTATGTTTTCCTGCATCCTTTTGGCTTGAAAATAATGGGTGTTTTAAGGAAAGTGACTGGGGTAATGGATTGGAGACTTTGGTTCGAATTGTCTGTAAAACAGTTGTAAAATGGTGCATAAAAGACTAAATGCATAAAATGAGAGCTTCGTTGGCTTCGTTGAAACTGAAAATTGTATTCACCTCAAGCAAAGGGTGAAATGCTCATTCTCCTTACTTCGAGGTGAACATAAAAGAAGAAGAAATGATAAACTTTGGCTAAACGTGTTCGTCCTAACTAAGGGGTGAAAGCCCTATGCGCTCCTCGTTGAAGCAAAAGAAGGAGAGAAATTAAAAAATGAAGTTTAAAAAATGGCTAAGTATTGACGTCACTTGAAGTCAAAATGAGGGAAGAAATGCATTCACCCTAAAGTTGGGGTGAAAGCTTCGTTCGCCCCACTTTGGGACGAACATCCTCGAAAATATGGAGAGACGCGCTTGCCCAACACAATTGGCCAGTTGAAGGCATGATCAATAAAAGTTTTTAAAAGCATTGTAAAACTTAGCAAAAATTATCAACTTTCAAAATAAGATGTGTTCGCCCCAAATATGAGGCGAACGCTTCGTTCACCCCCAGTTGGGGCAAATTTATTTAAGAGCACGACTTTGAAAATTCAACTTCGTGTTCATCTCGATTGAGGGGTGAAATCTCCATTCACCCCTTCCGAGGGTGAATGCACCATGAATAGTAAAGTGGGCGAAGAGTCAAAAGTTTAAAGAGACTTTGAAAAGTCAACTTCGCGTTTGTCCCAAGAGGAAGGCGATAACCTCTTTTGCCTCTTTTGGGGGCAAACGTAGAGTTTAAGAAAGCCGTTAAAAGCGCTTTTGCCTTGAGTAAAAAGGATTGATTGTTGTTAAGTTTGGGGCGTCCTCTTCACCAAAGAACATGATGAAAAGAGTAAATATGTGATTCACTTACTGCTAAATCAGGGTAAATTTGTCATCAATAAATGAATTTCAAGAACACCCAAGGCAGGGGAATGAAGAATATTAAATTTTTATGGTGAAGAGTAACTCAGGTTATGGATCTCGAGCAAAGAGAGCAGCAATATTAAATGGGCAAGACGATTTTCATGATTTCCAAGCATAATTGTATTTTTGAGGATGGCAAATGTACCAAGTCAACGACCAAACCTTGTAGTTTTCCATGCACTGACACCCAGAAATTCCAATTTCCTAGAAGAATTTTCTTAAAAGTCGGATCATCACCTCAAAAGAAATATTTTCAATGACTTCAAGGATGAATTGTCTCACCAAGGTTCCTAATCTGTGAGCATTTTTATCCTCATTTATATTTAATGAAAGAGGCGAAATCCTCTATAAATACTAATCAATTTTTATTGTAAAAGAGGTTAGACATTCTATAGAAAAAATATTCAAGTTCTTTGCATCAATAGAAGATACTTGGCTTTTGAATTTGCAAGTAATCTTGTGTGTGATTTCCTTCTATTTTAGGCATTTCTATTTATGCTCATATTCATTTTCTGTTGTTAAAGTTTAAATTATGCATCTAAGTTTGAACATTGCTAGTAAGGGAGTGAGTTCTAGAATACGATCTTGGAGGTTGTCTTTGCAAGGTTGTAAGTAGATTCTATTGCCTTCTTTTATTACATGCTTCTTTCATGCTTAGGTGGATTTCCTACTGCTAGTATGTCCCCCTATCCTACACCTTCAACCTGTGGTCATATTTCCCATCTATTTTCGTTCTTTCCAATTTCTTTCCTGCAACTATAGTATTAAACCTGTGTAGGATCTAGTAAGGGAGCCAATCCTCTCTGGAGATTGGCACAGAGGACATTCCTTTCATTTGGCCTTTCAATGTTGGCCATTTCTAGGGTGCACTAACGTAGATTCGTATAATTAGGCAGATATTTGACCAATAATTGTACATAATAATAAGGTGATGTTAAGTCATGTAAGTCGACTAAATCATAAGTTATAAACTAGTTTGTCCTCTAGTGGGAAATGTATGTACATGCAAAGATCAAATGCATATGAAATGTAATTTTGGAAATTTATGAGGTAGTTGGAGAGTAACTACTTTTTGGATGTATAAATAAGCCCTCCCTTCATTCATTCAAGTGGTTTATTCATCGAAGTGGTTCAGGGGTTCATTCATTTGGTCAATGTATTGTGTGGTTCATGCATTGAAATGGTTTAGGGGTTCATTCATTCAGCTAGGGCATTCAAGGTAGTCATGCAGGTTGGTGAATTTGTATAGAAGCATGGTATGTGAGAGTGAAGACTAATGCATATGTGCGTAGGGCATGATGTAGTCTAGTCTTGTATGCAACCATGGAGAATATTATGCATAGGGTTTGCAGAGTGTAATGTTGAAACTATATTGTTGTAACCATAAATACCATTATTAATATAAAATCTGTCATTTATGTATCATCTTCTATTTTTTTTATTGCCATTGCTACTGTTGTTATTATTGATGTTGCAATTTCTTGTATATTGTACTACAATGATTGTAGATCTATAAAATTATTTAAGTAGAAATGGAATTGTGTATAAGCATGTTAAATTTAATTTCTACACATCCTCCCCTATTACATTATTTGGCATGGCAAATATTTGAAGGTGTCGATAACATCCAAAAATGCACCTTTTACAAAAAAAATGCCTACCCCCTTGATTTCGAAAGTAATGAAACTATGGTTTGGCTCTAGCTCTAGCATTGGCTCTTGCTATAGCTCTAGCACTACCTCTGGCTCTAGCACTAAATCTTGATTTAGCTTTGGCACTAGCTTTAGCTCTAGACTTGGCTCTAACTCTATATCTAGCTTGGGCTCTAGCTCTAGATTTTGCTTTGGATTGGGATCTATTTTTGGATTTGGCTTGGGCTCTGGCTCTTGCTCGGGTACTTTCCACCACATATTTAGATTCTTCCATATGATATTTTTATTACAGGCTCTGTAACTATAGGCTTTATGAGTCTAGCATAGGTCACATCAATGGATTTTGATGTAGAATTCATGCATATTGAATAATCCCAAGATTGCATTACTCCATGAGATATTTGTGGTCTCTCTTCATCATCAACATCATCTTATCCTTGTATTTTAAAGATAAAATATACTCTTATAGAATCCATTCAATGTTTCCTTTACCTTATCTCATTCTATCAAATCCATTCATCCATAATCAACCTCTATTTTTTAGGATATTTTATCTTTGTTTCAACAATGTTTTTAAGAGTGATTATTACCTCCACAAATCTCACAAGGATGTCGATTCCAACACCTAGTTGTCATATGTCCAAGTCATTCACAATGATTATAACAATTATTCTAAGAGTTTTATTCTCTACATAGATTTATTTTTACAAACTTGGTCTCACCACTTCCTGTTTGACCATCATAACCAAGGCCTTCATTCTTTAGCCTTACATTTGGTTTTATGGGATTTATTATGCCTTGCCCATGCCTACCCAATATTGTGTCATTATAGCCCATTATTTTAATAATTTTAAGCCAATACCTTTGGTGTGATTTTCAAAGCATCCAATTTATTCACTATCACTATGGTGATTGTCATAGCCAACACCAAAAACATTCAAAATTCAAACTCTTCATCACCATTATGGTCTTCAACAACATGGCTTTTATCATGACCAACACACTCAACAAGATTGAGCATGAGATCGTGATGTTCATTTTCAACACAAACACCACTATCATCAACAATGTTCAAATCACCAGTATCACAAGCAAAAATTATCTTTTTGATAAGGTTGCTAGTGTCACAACAAACATTTATCTTTGTGGGATTGACTTCAACAATATTTAGATCACTAGTATCATAAGTAAAATATGTTATTTTGATAAGGTTGATTGTGTCACAATAAACATTTACCATCATGCGTTTGTCCTTCAACCTTTCATTTATTTTTCTTTGATTTATATGCTTGAAGATGCCAAGAGTGACTAATGTCATATATACTATCTTCATGACATATATAGGGAATGTAATACAATTTTCAAGATAATTTTCACAAGCATCAACTTCTTTGAGAATTGTTTGCAAGCAACTCCTTAGTGTTAAGAATTTTCCATCTTATAAAAATATTTACCTTGTGGGAAATACAAATCTTTATTTGGTGTCATACACTTGTAAACTTCAACTTGCTTCTCTCCACCTTCACTAGCTTCTTGAAAATAAAGATCATTATCTAATGTCTCACCCTTGTGAACTTTAGCTTACTTATTAGCTTATTTCCTCTTTGTATTTCCTATTTTTTCAAGTGACGTGAATGCTTCTTCTTATAGTATTTAGATTCTTCAACATAATGGTGAGGTTTCTTTATATCTCACAAATGGTCCCCTTTTCAATATACCACCAATCCATTATATTGAACCTTTTTATATACTCACCCTTTCTATATACTTATCAGTACATGAAATAAGCTAGTTCTCTTTATATATGTAGTCATATGTGAGAGAGACCTTAATGTACGTGAAAGAGAATTATACATAGTACTAAGTTAGTGCAAAAAAAGATTTTTCCCTAACAATGACACCCGCTGAAAGAGAAATTCTTGTATGTGGGTGTAACTTTCCTATATACTTGGAATTTATCAATTTTAAAATTTACGTCTAATGATAGTGAAAATAGGGTAAAAGCTGGAGTGAAATAATCACAAAAAAATGGTATCCTTATTTCTTCCTAACAGTTTATAGGGTTTATTCCCAAATATTGTTATGGCAACTTTGTGAGGCTATAGATATTGGAGCTTAACGTAGTAGCTTTACCTGTTAATGTAAACCAAAGGTATCATGTATAACAAATTCTACGAGTGTGTTAAAGCACGTGTTTAATTTATGTTGACCATTGACAAACCTATTTTAAGAAACTCTTTTGACAAATTACAAACTATTTTGACACCCAAAAAGCAATGACTCTTCACCTTTTCAATATAAGACCTTGAACTTCAACCAATTACAACTATGACTCTTTTCACACTTAGACACACAAATACTAAGACATAATAACTTGACATTTACAACATATCATTAGACATAATTCTCATAATATGAGTCTTGAACTCATTGTTACTCACCTTGATATTTATGAAAAATCACACACTCCACAAAATGATGATTCACGCATTACAATCTCACCTTGACATAGTTTAACTTAAATAAGATGGTTTACAAGGATTTGAAAAATATATTTTTACTGAAAAAAATCTTACTCATATGCCCTTTTAAAGATACTTGACTAAAAAACATCGAAAAAAAAAATGAACTTCTCTCTTTCTTTTTCTTTTTCTTTTTCTTTTTTTTTTTTTTTTTTTTTTTTAACTTTTCTTTCTCTTTAGTCTTAGTGGGTTTTGACCCCTTGAAACATGTTTTTCAAAAATGTTATATTTTCTTTTAAAGGGTCATCTCTCATACGTATCATTCCATACTTTGAAAAGAAAATATAAAATTATAAATACTTAATAATGAAAAAATAAACATGGTGAAGCAATACTCTAAAAATGTAAACTATTTTATGATTCACGAGATCGCAGATTTTCAAGTGAAGAGCATACTCTTAGTGTTGCAGGCTTTCTATTCACCATATCGCATTACGTGCAAGTGAAGAGCATAATACCAACAAAAAAACTTATTATAAAACAAAAGGAATAAAAAAGAGGAATTATAAACTTAAAAAAAAAAAGATGAGTTAGGAAAGGAACAAAAAACATTTGATTGAATTTTTATTTTGAAAAAAAATGAAGTGATACATCTACAAAACTTTGAACGTGTTTCGACCTACAGGTCTCATCATCGGAGTGAGCTTTGAAGAGGTACAACCTCTCTTTATAAATATTTAACTCTAGGGGGCTAAAGAGTAATGCATGTGGGATAAAAACACCCAACCATTGTTACAAATTGTAGGTTTATAGACCAAGATGGTGAAAAGAAGAGAAGTCCTAGGCTCAACCCCCTAAAAAAACACCCACCCAAAAAAGAGAAGAAACACATTAAAAAATACGAAAATACAAGGTGGAAAATAGAGTCCCTCAAACAAATTTACTTCTACAAAGATAATATCAAAGAGGTTTTCGATTCCTCTAACAAATGATGCCTCAAGAAATGTGCTTGATCTCTTTATCTTTTCTCCATTTTTTAAACATTGGAGAAATAATATTTATGTCAATTCAAAGATCTTTGACAAAACTGCAGTTGTCCAACTTCAAAATAGGAGGAATTGTATTTATTTTGGTTTCATGTCTACGTGCTACTCGCTCCAGAAGTCTAGCCAAAAGTGAATGTCTACCATCAAATTTAACTTTCTCAAACAAAGGTAGGAGAAAATTAATTTGATATCCCCTATCTCTAAGTCTGTTAAAAAAATATTTTTAACAAAAATAAATCCATCCTTGGAGCTTTCTCTAACCAAAAATCTATTGAGTTCACTCATGATAAAGGTCTTTTATTGATGAACTGGATGATGGGAGGAAGCAAGGATGTATTGATAGGTATTCATCAACTTCTGAAACAATTTGATGCAGAGAATTCTAGTCTGAGCAAAATCAGACCCCTTAAAAAACATAGTATCTAGAAGTGTTACTTCAAAATCAAAAATAAAAGAATTAATTTTAATATTTTTATAGAGGAAATCGTAGGCATCAAGAAAACCATTAAGATCCTCTTTAGGGCCATGCCAAAATCCAATGACATCATCAATATATCTTTTATAAAATAAAATATTTTCCACAACATTATTAAATACATGTTCCTCTAGATGACAGAGAAATAAACAAGCATAAACCATAGCAAAATTACTTATCATGGTTATTCCTCTTAGTTACCTATATGTTTTCCCTTTGAATTCCAAGTAGTGTTGTGTTAAAACTATCTCTACAAGCCTTACCACAAAGTTTGTCTTGGCCAGATCAAATTCATTCCTCAAAAAATGATGGAGGGTTGCCATTCCTTGAGAGGTGGGGATGTTGGGATAAAGGCTCTCAACATAAAAATATAAAAGAATGATGTCCTAGGGAAAATTATGGCCATACAGATCTTTAATTAGAGATATGTAATCTAAGAGATGATGTTTTTACTTCAACAAAATTGGTAGAAGCAGATGATGAAACCATTTGGAGGCAGGTTTGAGCATGAAACCACAATAGGAATAGATGGATCAACCAAAAATCCTAGGCTTGTGGATTTTGGGGAGCAGGTAAAAAACACACACTCTGACAGAGGATGTTGTTACCTGGAGCATAAATTTCCTATGGTTTTTTGAAAGTAAATTCCTCCTCAAATCCCAACCAAGCAAGTCCTAGAGTTGATAAAAAATATCTTGCCATAGGATTGTTCACTTCAGAGTATACTTTTTGATTAGAAAGCTAGGAAAAGCCTTCTAAAATGTACTAGTCCATGGAAAAAATATAAAAACCCAAGTTTTTATTTGTGGGTCTAATGACAGTGGATTTTTCATTGGCGAGGGAACGAATGGTAGACCAGATATGGGGTAGAAAGGTAATTTGACAGGTGGGATTGGAAACAGATAATTTGTTATTGAGGAATCTTTCACCCATGCCAATAATTTCTTCTAAAGGACTATAAAACTATAAGGGATTAAAAATTGGGTTGGAAACATGGAAAAAATCAATGGGCTTAGGCGGTTTTGGAGGGCCACCTCTCGGTCCAAAGAACCATTCGAGATGAAGACATCTACAAAAGGTTGAAAACTCTTATTTTAGAACTTCTTTGGCCATGATAAGAGGAATAGGGAGGAACTATAAACTCAAGTTGAGGGCCTTAATTTTATTTTGGGTAAGTTTTCTAGAGGAAAATTTATGGATGACAAGATTTGTGATTTTGCCATCCATAGCCCATACAAGACTCCTGTAAAAATACCAATGACCAAAATACTGTGGGCTAAAAATTACAGACCAAGGGGTTATTTTTGGGCAAAGGAATTATTCCCCATAGCCTAAGAATGGAAAAACCATGCCTTAAACTTATACGATTTGAAAAGTACTTTTTATGGTTTGTATATGCCCAAACTTTGCTAAGACTCATACCAATCAGGTCATGGTTTATGTACACACAAGCTCTGCTCAAACCTATAGAAGCCCTAATTTTATGTTGTGTTTAGAGATCAAGTTATTCTAGCAAATGCATGATCAGGTGTAGGAAAAAATAACATGGAGGGAAACAAGAACCTATTAGAGTCATTGTAGCTTTAGATATTTTTGGGGCTTTCCTAAATTATTTAGCACCTTGTTATGTGGAATGACCACCTATGTCTTTAGTGGAGGTATAGATAGCCATGAAAATAGCCCTTTCTGTTTACAACACATAACTTAAAATTCTATAGGCCCACCTTTGTAACGTTTCAAAAATCACCACGAGAACTATCAAACAAAAAAAATCTGAAACCACCCTGAGAACTATGCTACACTCCTAAATATTCTTGAGAGTAGAATTTTTCGATGATCTCCCACCTCAACTTCTTCTTTTACCACTTGAGAATGGATGTAATGGATTTTTCTATGCCATAATTAAAAATGGCCTTCCCTCCTCAAAGACTTATGTCTTCTAGCTTTATCTGAGGATTCTTCATTAACCATAGGGTAAAAAATGGTCACCATTTTAGAAACATCTTTTTGGTAGATTTTTTTAAATCCAAAAAATGAAGTAAGAGTCGAATCCAACACACAATCCACCACTATGTCATCATCCTCAAAGTTGAAAGCAACAACTGAACCTTTTGGGACTGCATTCTCTGCTACCAAGTTGATAACCTCTACTATATGCAGTCATAAATATGCACTTGGATCATGATACACTCAATTATCAACACCTACTCTACCTTTTTATCAACATCCTTGTGGCTTTGACATTCACTCTTCACTTCCCTCCAACGTCTCCACCTTTGAAGAATATGTGCAACCTCTCCTACAAATTCTCGAATCCATCCAAGACTCAAAAAATGATTTTTGTGGATCGTGGCCTAGGAAAAATGGTTGTGGTATATGCTAGTGAGAAATTCACAACAAGAACATGGTTTAAATAGAATTTAAGAAATTCTTTTAGGAAAAGAACAATCTAATACCAATGTTAGCATAGGAATTAAGACTAAATTTTGAACACAAAAAATATTTTCTTACACTTCATTCTCATATTTATATATATGATGGAATGTCTCTTGGTATCTCAAGAGACTTTTGGTGATATACCTTCTTCTAAAACTATTAAAATTCTCTCATCATCATATGAGGTGTAATTGTTTAGCTTCTCTCAACCTCTCATGAGGTGTATTAATATTCCTAAAATCCCCTACAATATAATAATTACATCATCAAATAATGTAATAAGTACCTAATAGAAATCACTAGGGAGTGGCCAAATCAAGGTGAAAGGATAGTAGATGTAAATGTAAATAGATTGAAAACTTTAATTCCTAATGTGACTTATTCTATCATGACTACAATTTTCTTTGTATTGCACTATTCGGTTAGAAAGCATTTGTTGTTGGCTAAGTTCTTTATGAAAATATATTGATAATATACTTATAGATAACAACATAACTACCAACCTTGTGTTGGAATATATAGTGGTTAAGCTTCTCTTGAGGCCACAACCAACTTTTGTACTTGTATTGATCATATTTGTCCTTTGGGCCCATGTAAACCTTTAAAAAGGTATTTTTGTAATTGTTTATAATATTTTATTTGAAAGATCAGTCTTGTAACCTTGACCTAAAGGTAACTTGTGCTTGGGTATAAATACCCCTTCATACCAACTATTTTTTTATTGGTTGGAGTGTAATTTAATTTTCATTTAATGATATTTTTTGGTGTTCATGAGCATCCCAATATATTATGTACTCTTCGTTGTGTATTTATTTTTAAGTAATACCAGGTAATGTTTAATTCCATTCATTTTTGAAAACTACTAAAAAAACTAACTGGTATCAGAGTGAGTGTGTATTTCCATTACTTAATTGATTTTGCCAACAGGTGTTTTCTTCTAGCTTCTCCCAAGGGCAACTATGATTGGAGCAAGCTAAAGAGAATTTCTTTTTAAAGGTTGGTACCATCAGAAGAAGGTTTTTTTGATAAAATCCTAGGTGGACTTAGATCTTAAGGATCTCACTAGGATAAGCAAATTTTAAATAGAAAAAATATTCACCAATAGTTTTCTTATCCTCTCTTAATGGCACTCAATCATTTTTAATTACTATTTTTTATGAGATAGATGCCCTAGTTTTGGGATCGAGCTTTTTGAGCTTTTTTTAAATCTCATTTGTCTTTTACGATTATTTTCAAAAAATCCATTTCCTTTTCTCTTTTAGCATTAGTAGTATAGATGAGAGGGTAAATTGCTTGGATATCATGAAAGAAGAAAAGAAGAGGTTAAAAATTTTAGATAAACCCTTGGTACTAGAGTAGCCATGGATAGGATTTCATGCTTAGCAAAGACCTTTGAGCTACTTGAAAAAGTTACAAAAATGGTCTAATAACATTTTTGCTACACATGCAAGAGAGGATGCCTATCCATCCCTTTTAATTACTATTTTTATGAGATAGATGCCCTATTTTTGGGATCAAGCTTTGAGTTTTTTTTTTAAATCTCATTTGTCTTTTACGATTATTTTCAAAAAAACCATTTTCTTTTCTCTTTTAACATTAGTAGTATAGATGAGGGGGTAAATTGCTTGGATATCTTGAAAGAAGAAAAGAAGAGGTTAAATTTTTTAGATAAACCCTTGGTACTAGAGTAGCCATGGATAGGATTTCATGCTTAGAAAAGACCTTTGAGCTACTTGACAAAGTTACAAAAATGGTCTAGTAACATTTTTGCTACACATGCAAGAGAGGATGTCCTAATTGATTATGTTCAACAAAAAGATTGTGTAGGGAAAACATGATAGATATAGATGAACTGTTAGTTTTTTTGGATTTTTTATAAAATTTTAGGTGGGGTTCTAGTTCAATGCTTTTGCACATTTTAACTTTAGGTGCCTCATTTTTATATCCAATTTTTTTTGCTCTTTCCCTCCAAAATTTAAAAATTTGAGTAAATAGATGATATTTCAGGGAATATGCTAGAGACATTTCCTTAGAATGGTAGGAAAAGTAGGTAATACAAGCTTGAATTTATGTCATCATGACATAGGCCTACATTAATGAGGAGGGGCAAAGAGGGGTGCTTACTATTTGTATGATGTTTAAATATTCTTCTTTCTATTCATCTCTTATACATAGCATTTGGGGAGATGGCTAGAAAAGAGAGGATAAGAAATTTTCCCATCGGAGGTCTCAAGTTCAATTCCTCCAAATGCTAATGAATAAATTTTATGATGCCAACATGCTTGATTATGTTAGTGTGCTTGATGATGTGGCAACCCTATGATGATGTGGTAGTGGATGGCATTACCTCTTTGCATGCTTGTGATGATATAGCAATAATATATGAATAACATGTGGTATTCCATATAAATGATGTGTTGGTCTATATAGCTAACTTAGAAACTAGTGCATAAATCTTGAGGTGACACATGATAATCTATACAACTGATATGGTAGTTCATAAAACTAATATGGTTGTTCGTATAGGTGGAATGGCAATATGTATAGGTGATATGGTGTGACATGTGGTGGCTAGCATAGGCATTGATATAATTAAAGATGTGATATAAATCTTTAGGTGACACATGGTAGGTGATGTAGAAGGTGGCACAAGTTCTAACATGGTGGTTTTCTATTGGGTGGATGTGGTAGGTTGTATGCCACTATATGCATATAAATATGGGTTTAGTCAATAACATTTTCCCATCTCATCAAATTTGATAAAAAAATCATAATATCAACAACAAACTTAATGATGCATGAATTTTGGAGCAAATTAGGATGTGACAAGTGGCATAGTGTGATTTACAAATCAAACAACAAATCAAATCATGAAGAGCGGCATCACATGATTTGTTGGTATGTTGCATAGTCAGTGTATGCTTGGCACTCCCTTATTTTCTCATGCAATGATGTGTGATAATCTCTAATTTGGTGTAGGTACTCTTTTTTATTTTTTATTTTTCATGGTTTTGGAGGAAAAATTTATGACTTTAGGGCATAACTTCAAGGGGTCATAATTTTTTTATATAGAAGATTTTTGAGCTTTTTTTTTAATCACACTTTTTTGAGATCTCTACATTGGTGGTGTTGTTTCTAGTCACAACTGCATATAGATTGTTATATTTTGGTAGAATAGCTATGGATCACTATGTGCCCTTGTTGAATGGTCCAAACTATGCTATTTAGAAGATCAAGATTAAAAATTTACTCTAAAGCAAGGGGTTTCCAAATATGTGAATAAGGATCCTCATGATACTGATTTTATAGAAGTGAAGTATTTATATAGGGATAAGAAGGATGAGGCTCATGGCGTCATTGCCCTTCATGTTAACAATATATATGACACCAATGTTAACAACACCATGGATCCTAAAGTATTTCTTGAGAAATTTTAGGGGTTGTATGATCAAATTGATTCCACACATATCAATAGATCGAAAGATAAGTTTACAACCTTGTCCATAGACTCATTTGGTATTGTTGATGAGTATATCAGTCAATTCAAAAAATTATAAGATATTTGAATTGTAAGAGGACTATCTAAGGAGAGAAGAGAATATAAGAAGTATTGGAGAAGAGAAAGAACATTGAACTACTCAATATTATCTTTAACAATGTGTTAGAGACATATGAGATAATTGTTTTTTTAAGATGTTTTGTGTGTATTTTCTAAAATATCTTGCACCATCAATTGTATATTTGGGGGCAACTAGCCTCTTCTACCCCTCCTCTAGGAAGAAGATTTGTATTGCTATGGTTTATTATGTAGACAATAAAATTTGGAAGTGGCATCATGAGATTGGGCATCTCAATTATGGATCTTGAATAACACAAGCTTATACTGAGATGGGGGATGAACAATATAAGACCACTTTTTACTTTTTCTTCCAAATCAATATTATGTCATGTACAGATAGCAGTATAAATAGCAGTAATCAAAGCAATGCCCAAAAACCATACACAATAGATGCACCACAATTTACATGGTTCACCTAATGTGGGATACTCCACGGAGAAAATATTTTACTAAAACTTTCTCAATCAATATCTTTGGGAATCACTCCCAATTACAATGTTTATGGAACTCTATACAAAGGATATGTTGATCCCCTAATCTCAATTTCATGGATCTCTTCCATAGGAGAACTCTTTCCCCTTCTGATCTGGCTATGTGATCTTTTAGAAGACTTTGTCTCTCTGCTGCACTGATTGGTGGACCTCTCTCCACTTGAAGACTCCTCACTCAGATATATCTTCAACTATGTTGGCTACTGGATCTCTATCCACTAAGACTCTGTCCTCTGTAATCTGTCACCTCCAAAGCTCTGTCAATAGGCTCACTAAGAACCTGCTCAATAGGCTCACACAGAACTTGCTTAACAATCTCACATAGAACTTGTCAAATATGTGCTAGCAAGCTCACCAAGAACTTGCCCAAATCTTCTCTAGCAAGCTCACCAAGAACTTGCCCAAATTTGCTCTAGCAAGCTCACCAAGAACTTGCCCAAATCTGCTCTAGCAAGCTCACCAAGAACTTTCCCAAATCTGCTCCAACAAGCTCACTAAAAACTTGTCCAAAAACTATCCTCAAATCTATCCCAACACTGTCCTCAAATCTGTCCCAAAGGCCTTCTCAAAGGCTCAATCAATCATGCTCAAGTAGTACTCAAAATGAACTCAACAATGAATGGCAATGTACTCTTAAATGGATGACAACAATGATCCACAATGATCTCAACTCAACTCAACTCATAGAAGCATAAAGAGAATTGTTAGAGACTCAATATGTTCTAATCTCAATCTCAACTCAACTCAACTCAAATCAATCTCAACTCAACTCAATTCAATCTCATAGAAGCATAAAGAGAATTTTTAGAGACTCAATATGTTCTAATCTTACTCTCAACTCAAATCAGAATAATGGTATAGTTTATTTCATAGGACTTGAACAATCACTTCACACATCACTTGAATAGGCTCAATCAACTCAACTCAACCAATCACCACAAGGGACAACTCTCTCTCACACAACCCTAGTCCAAGTATGTATCAACCAACTCAAATGTTTCCAACAATGCTCAACCACAAATCTCACATAACAATGATACTCATGTTCTTTTCTAACTCAAGTTATTTCACAACCAATGGGCTTCAACAACTATGCTTATACAACAAAGTTTAAACACAACTCTCAACTTATAAAACCTTGAGGCATTCAATCAACCACTTTCGAAAAGGAAACCACAAACAATCATTTTCCCTCCAATGATATTTTAGAAATCAACCACCATAAACAATCAATAGAAGAATGTGCCCATATATTTTATGAAGATGAAAAAACCTCTTTGTAAATCTGCCACAATCACAAAATTCTTTTGCCAATCTTCACAAGGATTAGTAGATCACAAAATAATTAACATTACTCCACTTTTCAATAATCATCACCAAGGCCTTTAATTGCACAACTTCCTTATATCTCCTAAATCCACTTGTACCATAAAATAAAATAAATCAAAACATTGCATAACCTTTTCACTCCCAAAACCACTTATACCATAAAATAAAATAAATTACAATATTGCATACCTTGTCACTTCATGAAAGAATTAATCCTCTTGAAAAATAACGAGGCAAACTTCACTTTTGGAACCCCTTTGCAAAATCAGAAACATCTTATTACACACTTTATTTCTCCTTCTAAATAATTTAGTCAAATAGCCCTTAAAATTAGCTTTCCGACAATATATAATATGCCCACATTCCAAAATAAATTGAAACCTTTACATATATATATATGCCAACCTCCATTAATTGCACATAGGTCGGCCCTCCATTAATTTAAACTTTAATATCTGAAGAATTTCACGAAGTAGTTGTTCCTTATCATTCATTTCAAATATATAAAGGTTACATGTGGTTACAAGTTAGTTTAACCACCTCGGTGGTTAAATAACCAAACTGGAGAGCGCCTATGAGCGCTATTTTTAAATATGCAAATAATGTAATAACAATTTATTCTAACATCCCCCCTTATTACATTATTGGCAAATCCCAATTGTATCTCGAAACTTCTCATATTTGATACGTCCAAGTGCTTTGGTAAAAATATCTGCAACTTGCGCATCAGTAGGAATGTAGTGAAGTTGTATATGGTGCTTTGGAACTTCATCTCGAATAAAATGACATCTGGTATCAACATGTTTGGTACGTTCATGAAAAATTGGATTTTTTACAAGATTCAAAACACCTTGGTTGTCGCAAAACAAATGAAGAGGAAGATTCTTTGGAAGGCCCATGTTGGTAAGAATGCGACTTAACCACATTATCTCGCAGACTGCTTCACTGGCTGCGTGATATTCTGCTTCTGTAGAAGATAAAGCAACCACATGTTGTTTCTTACTGTGCCATGAGATAGGTCCAGATCCTAGATGAAAAACATATCCAGAGGTGGATTTACGATCATCAAGGGATCCAGCAAAATCTGAGTCTGTGTATCCCAGTAAGAAAAAATTATTATTTTGTCTATATTCCAGACCATAATGTGTAGTAACGTGAACATAATGAAGAACTCTTTTTGCTGCTTTCCAGTGACTTATTTTAGGCTCTTGCATGAACCTTGAAAGATATCCCACAGCAAAACTGAGATCTAGTCTGGTATTTGTCAGATATATGAGACTCCCAATCAACTGGCGATAGAGAGTACCATCTACCTGAGGTGACTCATCATATCGAGATAACTTAAGTCCTTGCTCCATTGGAGTTGCTTTTGACTTACAGTTAGTCATCCGATATTTTTCTACTAAAGTCTTGGCATATTTCTTTTGTGTTACTCGAATATGAAACTTTTGTTGAGTAACTTCTAAACCAAGACAATAGTGTAGAAGTCCTAGATCTGTCATATCAAAAGATTGCTTCAAGTCAGCTTTCACTAAGTCAATCATTTTTTTGAGCTTCCTGTGATGATCAGATCGTCAACATAAAGTACAAGAATCACTATATCAGAACCATTTTTCTTAATATAGAGATTTGCATCTGAAGGACTTCTTATGAAACCATGCTGCACAAGGTGATTGTCTATCTTGATATACCAAGCTCGAGGAGCTTGTTTTAGCCCATACAAGGATTTGATCAATTTACATACTTTTTGTTCTTGCCCCTCAACCACATATCCTTCTGGTTGAGTCATGTATACTTCTTCTTGTAAGTCACCATTCAAGAAGGCACTTTTAACATCCATCTGATGTAATTTCCACCCAAGCTGAGCTCCCATGGCACAAAGTACTCGAATGGTAGTCATTTTTGTAGTAGGGGCAAAAGTCTCTTCATAATCTATGCCTTCTTTCTGAGCATATCCCTTTGCAACAAGCCAAGCTTTATGCTTATCAATAGACCCATCTGCCTTATACTTCACTTTGAACACCCATTTGCAGCCTATGGGCTTCTTCCCTTTGGGCAGATCGACTAACTTCCAAGTATTATTTTTAAGGAGAGATTGATGTTCTACATCCATAGCCTCTTTCCATTGTGGTTCATCAAGTGCAGATTGAACCGTTGTGGGCTCGTTTGTATTCAATGTAGACATATAAATTTTTTCTCCATCCTTATCTTCCTCTCTATCATTTTTTGTACCCACTATCAAATCATCAAAGTGTTGACAAAGTTCGTCAACCTCCGAAGTAGATTCTTCTGTTCTCATCTGTTGAGTCATACTGCGAGTACATGGTCTATCAAGAGATAGATCTGGAAGGGATTTCAACTTAGCATCTCTCAAAGTGCTAGTATACCATTTTGGAACTTTCTGTTTTTGTTGTGGGAGTCGAACCTCCTTCTTAGGCTCTTCTTCATCAAGGTATACAGTTGTGGATGTGTCTTTTGATGTGAGAGCTTCATCAAATATAACATCTCTACTTACATGTGTCTTCTTGGTCTTAGGATCAATCAATCGATAACCTTTTGAGTACTCATCATAGCCAAGAAAGATACACTACAGGAGAAAGATACACTACAGGGTTTTCTCATCCAGCTTCCTCCTTTTCTGTTTTGGAATGTGCATGAATGCTTTACATCCAAACACCTTCAGATGAGCAATAGAAGGTTTCTTATCACTCCATGCTCCTTGTGGAGTCTTCCCTTGTAGAGCTCTAGTGGGTGCTCTATTTAGGAGATATGATGTTGTATTTACTGCTTCTGCCCAATATTGATCCTCAAGATGTGCTCCTTTTAGCATACATCGAACCATTTCCATAATGGAATGATTTCTTCTTTCTGCAACTCCATTCTGCTGAGGTGTATAGGTTGTAGTCAGTTGTCTTTTGATTCCATGTTTCTTAAGAAACTCTAAAAACTCTTCAGAGGTGTATTCCCCCCCTCGATCTGAGCGGAGGGTCTTGATAAAACATCCCGACTCCTTCTCAACAAGTTTCTTGAACTGTTGAAAGTAGAGAAGTGCTTCGGATTTCAACTGAAGAAAGAAAACCCACATCTTTCGTGAGTAATCATCAACAAATAGTTGAAAATACTTTTTCCCACCATAGTTGGTTGGCATAGGACCACACAGATCGGTATGTACCAGCTCTAAAGGTTTTGCAGCTCGAGAGGAGCTTGTTTCAAAAGGCACTCGATGTTGCTTCCCTGCTAAGCAATCCGAGCAAACTGGTAAGGTAGATGAGAGAGGTGGAAGACCTTTCACCATCCCATATTTGTGTAATTCAAGCAAATATCCAGAACTGAGATGCCCATAACGTCGATGCCAGAGAGAGGTGGCCTCCTTCGTAGTTGCAGCCAAAGCAACATGGGGAGTGGAAATAGCATCGAGAATAAACAAGCCATGTTTGTAAGATCCGGTGGCAACATGTTTACCACGATGTGTGATAAAACATCTCTTCTTGCCATTGACAACTCGAAACATGACTTCCATGTTTCTATCCAACATTTGTGTGACTGAAAGTAGATTATTGGCTAAGCCTGGAACATAGAGAACCTTTTCAATTTGACAATTACCATCAGGAAGAGACACAGAAATATCCCCTTCTCCTTTTACTTGATATACCTGATTGTCAGCAATTGTGACTGGCTTACCCTCTTTCTCCACAAAAGTATCAAACCAAGATTTATCCCCGGTCATGTGTTTGCTAGCTCTGAGTCAATATACCATACAACATCTATCTGAGAAGACGAAGTATGAGTCATGAGCACCTTGTGTGCTCTTTCAGAGTCAGAATCTGAATCGGAATCAGGAGAAGGTGAGTCTAAGTTGGATTCAACATAAGCAACATGGCCTTTAGATTGTTTATGCTTATTGTATTTTTTCTTATGCTTGCCCTTCTTTTGGGAACCTCTTTCATTTGGTTGTTTGTTTTTGAACCAACATCTGTTGGTGTCATGGTTATTCATGTCACAAATTTTGCAATATTTTGTATCTTTTTGCTTGAGATTGCTTCCCTTTTCCTTTGGAAGAAGCACCTCCTTTTTGAAACCGGCCTTGTTGTTTACCACTTTGCTGGGTGGAGAGAGCATTATCTGGCATGTCATCTTTCTGGACTTGAGTTGCCTCCTCAGTCTGAAGCAAGTTTACCAGTTCCACAAATGAGACTTGTCTACCAGAAACATTGAGAGAGGTGATCAACATCTTGTAGGAACTTGGTAATGCTCTCAAGATAATAGAATTCAAGACATCATCATCCACAGGTTTTCCCATAGCATTCAATTTTGCTTTCAAATCTGCCACTCTGCATAGGAATATGTCAACTGTTTCTCCAGAACTCATACTTGAGATTATGTAGTTGAGTTTGAAGATGGAGAATAGTGGATTGATTCTTCCCTTCATATACTGTGAGCAAAGCATCCCAGGCTATCTTACTAGTTTTTGCATCACAAATATGAGGCTGCACCTCATCTGTGGTAGCAAGTAAGATAAATACAAGACTCTTCTTGTCTTTCTTATCCCAATCATCTTGATCTGTTCCTGTTGTTTGAGGACGTTTTTCAGTGCCAGTAACTACATCCCATAAATCTTCCAACTGAAGTATGGCTTTCATCTTTGTCTTCCATGGAACAAAGTTAGGACCCTTCAGCAATTGAGAATCTGAGAGATACTTATGAATTGTGGCCATTATGAAAGTTCCTTATATCACCAATTGGTCTCCCTTTCTTTATACCTGCCAGATCGTTATATTGTAACCATTCAATATACACCCACCCTTACGTGAGGGAAACTATAGGTATATAGGAACAGTATACCACTCAATATGTACTCGCCCTTACGAGAGGGAGACTATAAGTACATATGAGAAGCACAATATATTGAACATAGGCGATACTGAAAGGGCATCGTGTTGTTAATGACACCTACCATAGAAAGTTTTATTCCACATGCGTGGGGCGTAACTTCCCCTAAACACTTTGGAAAAAGAGCTTTCGTCAGGATTTACGCCTAACAACAATCACGATGTGGGTATGAAATGGGAAAAAACAAAAAAAACTGGTTTGCCTTATTTCTCCCCGACGATTTATAGAGAACAAGCTCAGACGTCGTTGTTGCAGCTATATTAGGCGGCGAATACAGTAGTCCAAAGCACGACAACATTACTTGTAAGTGTGGACCAGAGGTATCTCAAATACCGAACGTTGTTGTGCAATAAATTGCACAAATAGGGTATAAATTTGGGGTCTTATATTTTTTTTAATTTATGATTGATAATGCAAGAAAAAAGAGTATTTAAATGCAAATAAAAATCATAAATGCCCGCAAATTATAGCTCCTATTACAATTTCCCCCCTTTGTCTGACAATTTTGCAAGTGAAAAAAGTGAAATTGGTGAACTCCCCCCTTCAAATTGCAAAATAGACAAGAATTGGGAAAAAAAATACCTAGAGAAACTCTCAAAATTGGAGCTTGCAAGGCGTCATGTAGACTGCTTAGGCGTCAAATGGCCATAAGCAGGCGTCACAGGCATCAATGGCGCTATTTTGGCGTCAAAAAACTGCGTAGGGCATCAAAAAACTACGTTGGGCGTCAAAAAACTGCGCTGGGCATCAAAAAATTGGGCAGGGCATCATCAAACTGTGCAGAGCGTCAAAAATATTTGCAGGGCGTCAACAAACTGCGCAGGGCATCAAGAAAGCATCCCCAAAGGGAGTCAAAACTGAAACCTACTGTCCAACATTCAATGCCCTGACCACTTGAGCCAGAAGGCCCGATGAGAATACGCGGAAAATAGGATCTATTTAGATCCTCGGGGCTGGAGACAGGCAAAAAAAAAAACCTTTATCCCACATGGCCTATGCGGCCACTGTGGGAGGATTTAAAAAATGGGAAAGCTCCTTAAGCTTTCGGTTGCCTTCGGGCAACCACCCCCAGTCCAGTCTGCCCTTTTGCCTCAGCCGTCTCCCCAAACCGCCGCACTGTCTGTGTCTCGTCTGCCGCACTGTCTGCGTCCCGTCTGCTCCCTCGGTATGCGTCCTGTCTACTCGACAGTCTGTCTGCGTCGCCCTTGGTCTGCATCCTGTCCGCTTGTCAGTTTGCATCTTGTCCGCGTGTCATTCTATCTCATCCGTGCCAGGCCCTCGGTCTAGTTCATCCTCGGTCCTGCGTCCTCGGTCCGCCAGGCTTTGTCTGTTGTCCGTGTCAGGGTCCGTCCGGTCCGCCAGGCTTGTCTGTCCGTAGCTCTGATGCCATGAAGAATTTCACGAAGTAGTTGTTCCTTATCATTCATTTCAAATATATAAAGGTTACATGTGGTTACAAGTTAGTTTAACCACCTCGGTGGTTAAATAACCAAACTGGAGAGCGCCTATGAGCGCTATTTTAAATATGCAAATAATGTAATAACAATTTATTCTAACAATATCTTCATCACCGGAGGTCCTTTTTCGATGAAATAAAATTCCACCTTGGCTTTTAAGAAAAGTCCTTTCCACATAAGCCCACCATGGTTTTAAATAAAACCTTTTATTTTACCTACCTTGGTTTTCATAAAAACCTTGTATATATCCATGCTCTCCAAAATATCATAGATGATTATCTATGAAGTGCTTTTGCCACCAAAACTAAATATGATCCATGTGACATCAATGACAACATAAAATGCCTCAAATTAACTCAAATTTCCAACAATATCCCCCTTTGTCATTGATGGCAACACCTCTAATGCAAACACCACAATCACTGCAAAAACCATCTCTAAGAATCAAAGTTGCTCCCCCTGACTCAATACTTCTGTGGAGTTCCCCCTAACTCAATACTCTCTTTGGAGGCTCCTAACTCAAATCTCTCCCCCTTACTCAAATATCTCCCCCTTTGACATCAATGGCAAAAGGGACACCTATGGGGCTAAAAAATATGACTCTTAAGCATAGCCCCCTCACCACCTTCTCTCTTGAGGTGATTAATTTTGGGGTGGGAGTACCTTTACTCCCATCTTACATTGATTCTTTCCTCTATCAACTTCCTTCCATGTTTTTCTGATATCCTTCTCTTGATGAATTACTTGATCTTCTTGTCTTGAACCTTTTTGACCTTCTTGCCTTGAATCTGTTTGGAATTGAGTCCTACACCATCTTGCAATATGCCCAAAGTTATTGCAATTAAAACACTTGATATTGTAGCCTTTGGATGGTGCCCATGTCCTAAAATTATTCTTAAAATAATTTCCATATCCATTCCTTTCTTGAACCCTGTATTGTGAAGCTCTGTTTTCATGACCATTATAACCATGACTTTTGAATTGTGTAGCTCTAAAACCAAAACCATGTTGCTCATTTCCTTTGCATTGAAAAGCTCTATGACCAATCTGTTGCATGAGAAGCAATGTCCCTGAAAACCATACCTTCTTCCTTTGAAGTTTCTTCTAGCAAAATCAAACTTCTTTGATCCATGGATCCTGCAATGTATAGCCCTGTGTCCAAATCCATTACAAGAAAAATAATATCCTTGAAAATCCCTTTGTTCATGCCTTGGTTCCTCATACCTTTCTTGACCATTATCCTTATGATCATCTTCAACTTGTGCATTGCATTCTTGAACCTTCTTTGTAGCATCTAAAACCTCTTCCTTGCCTTTCTCTTCAAGAATTTCTTTTCCTTTTGAACTTGATTCACCTATCTCAAAATAAGAACCAAACTGAATATTTGGAGCCATAGGAACTTTGGAACTTTCCTCATAAATACTTAGGTGCTTCCTTGCTTTCATCTTTTAGAACTTCCTTTCCTTTTGAGTGTGACTTTTCTTGGAAGTAAGATACAACCTTAAAATAAGTTTCCACTCCTTTTTGAATCTTTTCATCTAATGTATCATGTCTTTTCGTTGTTACCCTTAGTTCTTCATTCATCCTCTCTTCTATCCTTTTTGCATTTTGAAGCTCTTCTCTGAGATTACTGATTGTTTGAAGTAGTTCTTCTCTGATTTTGACATCTGTTCGAATCTTGTTTTCAAGATTCTTGTATTCTTCTTTTAACCTTTTGATTTCTGATTTTTGTTTACTTGGCTCATCCTCTTCCTTTTCTATTACCAAAAATGAGACTTCTTTGTTTTCACTGTTGCTAGAATTGTCACTAGAACTGCTGCTTTCTTTTTCAAATACACTTTCCTTGTTGTAATTGTTGTAGTATGTGCAATCATCATCTATATGCCCAAAATCTCCACATATGAAGCATTTTAGTATCCTTAGACCTTTCTTGTACCTATCTGCTTGCTCAATGGCTATGGCAAGCTCTTCATGTCTTTCTTCAATAGGCACATCCTCTTCTTTAACTTCAATACCTAGGAATAGGTGTTCTTTCTTTTCTTCACTTATTCCAAAGAATGTACATTCTTCTTCATCTGACTGATCTTTATCACTGTAATCTGAATTATCACTTGCTTCTACAATGTAGTAAGATTTCTTTGCCAACTTTACCTTGGAATCTCCTTCATAAGTATTCCTCAACTTGGTCCACATCTCATTAGCTGAAGTACATACCATGACCTTTGCAAAATATGTCTCACGTAGCCCACTCAAAATACAATTCATTGCTCTTGCATTTATCTCAACCAATTTCCTGGTAGTCTTATCTTCCTCGGGATCACCTTCAACCCTATACTCTTTTTCAACCATTTTCCATACCTCATATCCTTGTGATATCAAGTAGTTCTTCATCCTCATGCTCTAGAAAGCATAATTGTTACCATCAAACAATGGAGCCTTATTTGTAGATAATCCATTCTGTGAAGCCATATGTGTTCTTGTAGAATCTACCCTCAAGTTGTTAGCCTTTTCGAAGGAACTCGCTCTGATACCAATTGAAGAACACAAGCTTATACTGAGAGGGGGGTGAACAATATAAGACCACTTTTTACTTTTTCTTCCAATTCAATATTATGTTGTGTAAATATAGTAGTATCAATAACAATAATCAAAGCAATGCACAAAAACCATACACAATAGAGACACCACAATTTACGTGGTTCACCCAATGTGGGCTACTCCACGAAGAAAATATTTTACTAAAAATTTCTCAATAAATCTCTTTGGGAATCACTCCCAATTACAATATTTATGGATCTCTATCCAAAGGAGATGCTGATCCCCTAATCTCAAGTTCATGGATCTCTTCCACAGGAGAACTCTTTCCCCTTCTGCTTTGGCTATGTGATCTTCTAGAAGACTTTGTCTCTCTATTGCACTGACTGGTGGACCTCTCTCCACTTGAAGACTCCTCACTCAGATCTGTCTTCAACTGTGTTGGTTGCTGGATCTCTATCCATTGAGACTCTATCCTCTGTACTCTGTCACCTCCAAAGCTCTATCAATAGGCTCACTAAGAACCTGCTCAATAGGCTCACTAAGAACCTGCTCAATAGGCTCACATAGAACCTGCTTAACAAGCTCACACAGAACTTGTCAAATCTGCTAAGAAAGCTCACCAAGAACTTGCCCAAATCTTCTCTAGCAAGCTCACCAAGAACTTGCCCAAATCTGCTCTAGCAAGCTCACCAAGAACTTGCCCAAATCTGCTCTAGCAAGCTCACCAAGAACTTTCCCAAATCTGCTCTAGCAAGCTCACCAAGAACTTGCCCAAATCTGCTCCAACAAGCTCACTAAGAACTTGTCCAAACACTGTCCTCAAATTTGTCCCAACACTGTCCTCAAATCTATCCCAAAGGCCTTCTCAAAGGCTCAATCAATCATGCTCAAGTAGTACTCAACAATGAACTGACAATGTACTCTTTAATGGATGAAAACAATGATTCACAATGATCTCAACTCAAATTAACTTCATAGAAGCATAAAGAGAATTGTTAGAGACTCAATATGTTCTAATCTCAATCTCAACTCAACTCAACTCAAATCAACTCAACTCAACTCAACTCAATCTCATAGAAGCATAAAGAGAATTGTTAGAGACTCAATATGTTCTAATCTTACTCTCAACTCAAATCAGAATAATGGAATAGTTTGTTTCATAGGACTTGAACAATCACTTCACACATCACTTGACTAGGCTCAATCAACTCAACTCAACCAATCACCACAAGGGACAACTCTCTCTCACAACCCTAGTCCAAGTATGTATCAACCAACTCAAATGTTTCCAACAATGCTCAACCACAAATCTCACATAACAATGATACTCATGTTCTTTTCTAACTCAAGTTCTTTCACAACCAATGGGCTTCAACAACTATGCTTATCAAACAAGGTTTAGACACAACTCTCAACTTATAAAACCTTGAAGCATTCAACCAACCACTTTCGAAAAGGAAACCACAAACAATCCTTTTCCCTCCAATGATATTTTAGAAATCAACCACCATAAACAATCAATAGGAGAATGTGCCCATACCTTTTATGAAGATGAAAAAACCTCTTTGTAAATCTGCCACAATCACAAAATTATTTTGCCAATCTTCACAAGGGTTAGTAGATCACAAAATAATCAACATTACTCCACTTTTCAATAATCATCACCAAGGCCTTTAATTGCACAACTTCCTTATCTCTCCTAAAACCACTTGTACCATAAAATAAAATAAATCAAAACATTGCATAACCTTTTCACTCCCAAAACCACTTATACCATAAAATAAAATAAATCACAATATTGCATACCTTGTCACCTCATGAAAGAATTAATCCTCTTGAAAAATAACAAGGCAAACTTCACTTTTGGAACCCCTTTGCAAAATCAGAAATATCTCTTTACACACACCTTATTTCTCCTTCTAAATAAGTTAGTCAAATAGCCCTCGAAATAAGCTTTCCGACGATATATAATATGCCCACTTTCCAAAATAAATTGAAACCTTTACATATATATATATATATATATATATATATATATATATATATATATATATATATATATATATATATATATATATGCCAACCTCCATTAATTGCACATAGGTCGGCCCTCCATTAATTTAAACTTAAACTTTAAACTTTAATATCTTCATCACCGGAGGTCCTTTTTCGATGAAACAAAATTCCACCTTGGCTTTTAAGAAAAGCCCTTTCCACATAAGCCCACCATGGTTTTAAATAAAACCTTTTATTTTGCCTACCTTGGTTTTCATAAAAACCTTGTATATAGCCATGCTCTCCAAAATATCATAGATGATTATCTATGAAGTGCTTTTGCCACCAAAACCAAATATTATCCATGTGACATAAATGATCCATGTGACATCAATGACAACATAAAATACCTCAAATTTCTAACAGATATCTGAGATACATGAGTCAACATTGTATGGCCATTAGGCTTCCATACATATCCCCTCCAAGTGGTGCATTTGAGGGGTATATTTGTTGAATTTATATTTGATTCATGATCGAGAGTCGACATTGTGTGATGTATTGGATAGGCCTAAAGGCACTTCATTATGCAATGTATTTATTATTTTGTAATATATTATTATGTAAGCCCATTGGGACATGGTTACCCTTGATATGGTTAAATTTTATTTAATATTCGTAATTAACATAGATCCCACTTGTTATGTCGGCTTAGGTTAAAATTTATGATGTAATTTGGAGTTTTGGTATTTATAAATACCCCCCTCACACTCCTCATTTCTTTATCAGAGTGTTGCGCAATAGTATCTATGGATAGTGATTATTTATGGATCCTATGGGCTCCCTAATATATTTCATCTTTTTCACTTTTTTATAAGATGTGAGTGTATGTTTTGCTTCTATTCATTTTTGGAAAGCATCGTAAATTCCAACATTAAATCAAAGTAGGTATGGAGTAGCATTGCTTGGTCACTCAAAAGCGCAATTTGAAGCCTTTGATTCCTCTTTCAAATACTAGGGAAAATTAGTTCTCTAGGTTTTATAAGTTTTTTTCTACTTTAAAACAAGTGAGATTATCCTTTCATCATCATTTCTTCCTTCTTTCAAAGATAACATGACAACCACTTCTTCATTTTCATTGGAGACCTTTTTCAAATTCAAATAACAAATCTAGCTCGTGGTGACAAGAATAGATTTTTTTAATTTACATTTAGTTCTCATTGGTGCCTTGGTAGGAAAAAGGAGTGAAATCATGCACGTCTTATATTTTTGGCCATTCTCAGATGCACCTTCTAGCTAAGGTTTCAATAGTGTTATGCATCATGAGGCATAACAAAAATAAATAATGCAATGTGCTTAAGTTTTTTTGCTAAAATAGATCTAGGGCTTGAATCCCATAGTGCCTACAAGTTCTTAATCTTCATTTGTAGGGATTACTGGCTTGATCTCTCATATTTTATGTCCAACATGTCATGATGGCCCAGTCAGTAGGGTCTATGCTTGGGTGTAGACAATTATGGGTCATTGGTTTTTCGTCCTTTCTTACCCCATTTGTATTGGTGTTGGTTATTCAGGATGGAGCATGGTCTTTAAGGAGGCATTCCCATTTTTGCATAGCTAAGCAATGGGAATTATACTGGACAGTGAAGGCACCTTGGGAGTGAAAGGATCAAAGGTCAAATATTATAAAGCAAGTCTTTTTACCTTGTGCATAGCCCATGGGATGGACAAGGTAAACTAATTTATTGAGTAAAGGCCAACCAGTCCCAATAGGAAATTTGATGACTTGGTTAGTATACAATTTTCGGTGATAAGCATACCCAAGTTCAATCTATAACAATGCTATTTTATGAAAGGTATAGATGAGTTGAAGGTTATCAACTAACATGGTAAACCTTTGTGCCACAAACCAATTTTTAAACTATGCATACTTGTCCAACATGATACAAAGAGACAAGTGTCAAAATTGCATTGGTTTAGGATTATTGAATTGGCAAAAGATAAGTGGGCAACGTCAACGAAATATGAATCACCAAGTGGCAACATGCAATTGGATTTTTTTCTTCTAAGATTTGGAGCTTCATTTTTTTTATTTTTTGGGGTCCATTAGGGTAGACATTTTGAATGCTATAGATTTTACAGATGAAAGCATTTTTAGCCTACTTTTTAAAATTATATAATCTTTTGAGATCTACACACTATTGGCATCATTTCACAGTTGTACTATGGTGTTAAGAGTTGGATTGTTTAAGATAGACCACAAAGCCCTAGTTACTCATCTTAATGGATAAAATTATAGTATTTGATTGGCTCAAATGATCAACCTACTACAAAGTAAAAACCTATGATGCATCTTTCAAGAAGGTAAAGTAGCAGTTCTTGATGATGAAGCTAAATACCAAAATGTAGAAGAGGCTCTAGGTTTGTTTTACTTGCTAATTGAACCAAACTTGGTTTTCCATATCAAAGAAGAAAGTGACTCTATCAAGGTATGGTGAAATCTACATGAATGTTTTTGGGAATATTAATACTACTGAAGTAAGTTGCTTGGAATTGGAGCTTTCTTCTCTTAAGCTAGTTGAGTTTGATAACATTGAGAACTATATTGTGAAATCAAAGCTTTGAAGGTAGATATTGCATCTTCTAGATGCAAAAATAAATATGATGCATAATGCATTAATATTATCCTAGATAATCTCTCTCCCTCATTTTAGATATTAAACCTTTTAGTTCATACATGTTGAGCAAGGTGCAGCAAAAGCATTGCAAAAGTATTGTCATTGTTGTCAACACAGACAGATTGATGCAGTTGATGCAGTTCAGAGGTCAGTCAAAACAAGTACAATGAATTTCCAAGAAGAAAGAAGTGGCCCAGATTCAAAAATTTGCAGAAAAAGACAAGTAAGAAAACTGTCGCGATATCGCAACATGTTTTCTGTCGTGATTTTGTGGCAAAACTGAGGAGAGAGAAGGCACAGCCGAAAATGTCGCGATTTCACGACAAAACTGAGGAGAGAGAAGGCACAGCCAAAAATGTCATGATTTCATGACAAAACTGAGGAGAGAGAAGGCGCAACCAAAAATATCATGATTTTGCGACATATCGGAGGAGAGAGAAAAAGCTAGAGAAACTGTCGCGATTTCGCGACATGTTGGAAGGAAAGAAGCAAAGTTGAAAAATTGTCACGATTTCGTGACATGTTTCGAGTAAAGGCACAGGCAATGAAAAGTGTCACGATTTCGCGACAAGTTCAGTGAAGCAGCGCTAGGGATGAAAAGTGTCACAATTTCGCGACAGGTTCGAAGTAGAAATGCTAAGTCAAAAAGTTGTAGCGATTTTGCTACATGTCAGAGTTTCGCTGGCAGAAGCGAAGAAAAGCGCTAAGTCAAAAAGTTATAGCAATTTCGCTACATGTCGGAGTTTCGCTGGCAGAAACAAAGAAAAGCGCTAAGTCAAAAAGTTGTAGCGATTTCGCTACATGTTGAAGTTTCGTGAACCAAAGCAAGGCTGGAAGTGCAAGGCAAAAAGGTGTAGCGATTTCACTACATGTAGGACTTTCGTGGGCTGAAGCAGAGAAGAAGCACTAAGTGAAAAAGTTGTAGCGATTTCGCTACATGTTAGATTTTCATTGGTCGAAGCAAAGGAAAGTGCAAAGTCAAAAAGGTGTAGCGATTTTGCTACATGTCTTGATTTCGCCAGTGCATGAAGAGAGAATTGTACGAATGCGAAAGATGTCGCGATTTCATGACATGTTGCATTTTCGCGGGCGAAAAGCAAAGAACAGCGCTAAGACAGAAAAGCGTCACGATTTTGCGATATGTTCTGATTTCGCTGAGGCATGCGGAGAAAATACTATGGCAGTGAAAAGCGTCACGATTTCACGACATGTTCTGATTTTGCTGAGGCATGTGGAGAAAAGACTATGGCAGAAAAAAACACCACGATTTTGCGACATGTTTTGATATCGCTAAGGCATGCAGGGAAAAGTGTACGACAGTGAAATGTGTCACGATTTCGCAATGTGTTCCATTTTCGCGGGTGCAAGCAAAGTAGAGTGCAGGAAAGCAAAATGTGTCACGATTTCGCAACGTGTTCCATTTTCGCGGGTGCAAGTGAAGTAGAGTGCAAGAAAGCAAAATGTGTCGCGATTTCGCGACGTGTTCCATTTTCGCGGGTGCAAGCGAAGTAGAGTGCAGGAAAGCAAAAGTGTCACGATTTTGCGACATGTCCCGTTTTTGCGGGTAGGAGACAGAAAAGAGCTGGAGGCAGCAAATGCGTCACAATTTTGTGACATGTTTTGTTTTCGCGGGTGCATGCCGAGACAAAGACTAGGAGGCAAAAAACGTCATGATATAGCGACAGGTCAGGTTTTCACGGTCAACAGTCATGAAAAGAGTCAAAGGGGCAGAAATGTCGCAATATCGCTCTTGTGTTATTCTTGCTATATCTGTTTTTAAGCTTGCATTTTTAAGCATTAAAAGTTGCAGATTCAAATTTTTAAATAGTTACACTGATTCACCCCCCCTCTCAGTGTCATTGTGAGAATATCAATTGGTATCAGAGCAAGGTACCTGAACAAGCTTAATCAGCTAAGGTGATCTTGGAAAATACACAATGGTCGGTGGTGAAGGATTCTCTTCCAACAAAGCTCCTTTGTTCGATGGAACAAATTACTCTTTCTGGAGACTCAGGATGCAGACATATTTGTGTGCATTGGGATATGACATTTGGGAATCTGTTGAAAATGGATACACAATACCCTCTGCTCCTCCATCAGATGTGGCTGAGAAGAAAAAGTTTGAGAACAACTCTAAAGCTAAGAATGCTATTATGTGTGGGTTAGTAGACAATGAATTGATAAGGATCATGAGCTGTAAATCGGCAAAAGACATATGGGACAAACTACAGAGCATTCATGAAGGAGATGGCAAGATCAAGGAAGCCAAGTCGCAAACACATCGAGCCCAGTTCGAAGCATTAAAGATGAATGATGATGAGAACATAGAGGCCTATATGCTGAGAGTAAATGGAATCATAAATGCTATTAGAGGACTCGATGAGGAAATAGAAGATGCAGTAGTTGTGAAAAAGGTATTAAGAACTCTCCATAAAAGATTTGATGCTAAAGTTTCTGCCATAGAAGAAGCTAAAGATTTAAATTTTTTTAGTATGGATGAAATGCATGGTTCTTTAACAGCATATGAAATGAGAATAGGACAAACTAAGCCCTCAGACAGAGAAGCGGCTTTTCAAGCTCAAAAAAATATAAGAGCTAAACAAGAATCTGAGGAAGAAGAATCTATAGATGAAACTGAAGCAAACTTTGTTAGGAAACTAATAAAGGGAAAAGGAAAGTACAGAGGTAAGCTACCGTTCAAGTGCTTCAACTATGGAGGCATCGGGCACTTTGCAGCAAAATGCCCAATGAATGAGAAAAACAAAAGTGATGAAGGGACACACCAAGAAAGAAGTGTCTGGAAGAAGAAACCACATTTTAGAAAGAGGAACTTCAAGAAGAAAAGTTTCATTTCCAAGAATGTTGACTCTTCTAAGACAGCTCCAGTGAGGACTCTGAAGAAGAAACTGGTGAAGCCTTGTTCATGGCTTTTGAAGAAGAAAGAACAGAGGAAACCCAGGAGTGTGATGAAAAATTAGAGGATGAGGCTGAGGTAGATCTGGAAGGTGAGTTGGTTGCTGCACTTGAAGAGTTAAGTGCAGAAAGGAAAAAGAATAAAAATATTTCAAGAAAATTTGAGGATGCCAACGAATTAATAATCAGTTTGAAAGTACAGACTGAAGAATTTAAGAAAAAGTCTGAAGATTTTGAAGCACAGCTAACCGTGAAAATAGATGAGTGCAATAAGCTAGAAGAAGACATTGTTAGATTAAGGATGCAGCTAGAAGAGATGAATCGGAAATTGAATTGTCATCATAAATTTGAAGATAGTTCTGCGAAGCTGAATAAAATGTTAAATAATCAAAGGCCTACGGGCATCAAATTTGGTTTGGGCTTTGATGAAGGAGAATCCTCAAAGGATTCAAAGGCTATAACTATAGAACCAATAAAGAATAAAGATAAGATCCGGGTTGATCAAGAAAAACCGTATCATGCAAAAGAAAACCATAAGGCCAAGCATGAAAGAAGTACTGCCAATGATGGATTCACCAAAGTCACATATCAAAGAAGAAGAAGACCCATGGCTCCAACTACAACATGGCAACAACCATTACCCAGGTACACTCGTTCCTTTTCTGGTTATTGTTTTAAATGCAATGCATATGGTCATAAAATTTCAAATTGTAGATATAATGTAGAACAAAGGAATTTCACTAGTAGAAATATTTTTTCACCTTTGATAGATTATGTTGTAGAATGTTATAACTGTCATAACTTTGGACATATTGCAAGAAATTGTCGTAGCTCTTTTGCAGGAAATAAATACCAAGGAAGAAAGTTTCAACCAACTGGATTGAAACAAAACAAAAAATTTCTCAAAAAATAGGCACAAGCCAATGAAAGGGAGAAGGCAAAACAAGTGACCAGATCTGCTGTCAAATCACAGTGGAAAGAAAAGGAACAACCTAAGAAAGATAAGGAATCCTTGATCGTTCAAACAACTCTCAAAGCCCAGAACAAATCTGCACCATGGATTCTAGATAGTGGATGCTCCAGTCATATGACCGGAGACAAACAGAAGTTTGATAAGTTACAGACTTACGAAGGTGGTTCTGTAAAATTTGGAAACAATGATGGAGCCAAGATAGTGGGTAAAGGATCAGTTAAGTTAAGTGACGAAAAAATCAACTCTAAAGAAGTCCTTTTTGTGGTGGGTCTGAAGCATAACTTACTGAGTGTAAGTCAAATTTGTGACAGAGGTCATGAAGTAATTTTCAAGAAGCAGGGTTGTGAAGTAAGAAAGACAAAAAATGGGAAGTTGATAGCTATCGGACAGAGAACTTCTGGAAATCTGTATACTCTCTCAGAGACTTCAGAAGGAGCTTGCTTGGTTGGACAGGAAGAAGAAAATTGGTTGTGGCACAAGAGACTCGGTCACATAAGCTTTGATAATCTGGTAAAGATCAGCTCAAAAAGGGCAGTAAGAGACATACCCACTATTGGTAAACCTTCAAATAGCATTTGTGAGTCATGCCAAAAGGGGAAGCAAACCAGAGCCACATTCAAAGCAAAAGAGTACTTCACGAGCAAGCCGTTAGAACTAATACACACTGATTTATGTGGACCCATGAGAACAGAAAGTATAAATGGATACAAATATTTTATGTTGTGTATAGATGACTATTCCAGAATGACATGGGTACTATTTCTAAAACTTAAATCAGAAGCCTTTGAGATGTTCAAAACTTTCAAAAATCTTGTTGAGAATCAATCAGGAAAAAGAATTAAATGTTTAAGATCAGATAGAGGAGGAGAATTTATTTCAGATGAGTTTGCAGAATACTATGAAAAACATGGGATTAGAAGACAGTTTTTGGCAGCAAGAACACCTCAGCAGAATGGAGTAGTAGAAAGAAAGAACAGAACTATGCAAGAAATGGCACGGACCATGTTGACAGAGAGCAGAATTGCTGACAGGTTTTGGAAAGAGGCAGTTCATACTGCAGTTTACATCCAGAATAGGTGCATGTTGAGGCCGCATGAAAGCAAAACACCTTATGAACCGTGGTTTGGCAAAAAGGCTACAGCAAAATACTTCAAAGTGTTCGGCAGCAAGTGTTACATTAAACGAACTGAAGACAATCTTGGCAAGTTTGAAGATAGAGCTGATGAAGGAATTTTTCTTGGTTACTCAACAAAAAGCAAAGCCTACACATGCTACAACAAAAGACTAAAGAAAATTGTGGAGAGTGCGGATGTTAAAGTTGATGAAGGTAGGAAACAAGAAATCAGCCATAATGAAAACTACCCGACTTATGAAGAATTTATTGAAGAGGATGAAGATCAAGAAAAAGAAGAGAGACAAAAATCAGATTCAGATGATTTAGAAATAGAAGAAAACAGGAAATTCAAAACAGGCAGCTGGCAGAAAAATCATCCCAGAGAGCAGATTATTGGGGACCCCACAGTTGGTATTCAAACAAGAAGAAGAGTAGTAAACAACTACTCTCTGTTATCCAGCATTGAGCCCAAAAATATTATTGAAGCAAGCACAGATGAAAGCTGGATGGAGGCAGTAAATGAAGAACTAGATCAAATTGAGAAAAACAAAACCTGGGAATTAGTACCAAGGCCTGAAAATAAAAACATAATCGGTACTAAATGGATATTTCGAAACAAACTGAATGAAGACGGAAAGGTTGTAAGGAATAAAGCAAGGTTGGTCTGTAAAGGATATGCTCAAGTTGAAGGGATTGACTTTGAAGAAACTTTTGCACCAGTGGCCAGACTTGAAGCAATCAGACTGTTTTTGGCTTTAGCAGTTCACAGAAATTTCAAAGTTTATCAGATGGATGTGAAATCAGCCTTTCTAAATGGAAATCTTGAAGAAGAAGTTTATATTGAACAGCCTGATGGTTTTCAACTCTGTGATAATCCTAACTTTGTTTGCAAGCTGAAGAAAGCATTGTATGGCTTGAAACAAGCACCTAGAGCTTGGTATGCAAGATTGGACAGCTATCTCACTAAGCAAGGATTCAAGAAAGGTATGGTGGATAGCAATTTATATATCAAAACCAAAAATGGCAATTTCATTGTCCTTGTTGTTTATGTAGATGATATAATATTTGGGAGCAACAATGATGAATCATGCAAAGACATAGCAAATAAAATGCAGAAAGAATTTGAAATGTCTATGATTGGTGAACTTTCATATTTCCTCGACCGCAAGTTAATCAAACTCGAAAAGGGGATTTTTATTTCTCAAATTAAATATGTGAAAGAAATGCTGAAAAAGTTCACAATGGAGGATAGTAAGCCTCGTTAGCACTCCCATGACAACAAGTCGCAAGTTGAGCAAGGATGACAAATCTCCAGATGTTGATCAAATAATGTACAAATCTATGATTGGGAGCCTACTGTATTTGACAGCCACTAGACCGGATATCCTACAGGCAGTTTGCATGGTTGCAAGATTTCAAGCTAGTCCCAAAGAGACTCATGTGACAGTTGTGAAAAGGATTTTCAGGTACCTCAAGGGTACTATGGAGTATGGGCTATGGTATCCAAAAGGAAAAGACTTCACTCTTTTTGCATATTCTGATGCAGATTGGGCAGGATGTATTGATGACAGAAAAAGTACCAGTGGAGGAGCATTTTATCTTGGAGATAAACTGGTAGCATGGCACAACAAGAAACAAGAATCAGTCTCTCTATCCACAGCAGAGGCTGAATACATTGCAGCAACAACATGCTGTACACAGATATTATGGATGAGACAAACATTGAAAGATCTTGGTATTCACTTCAATGAGCCAATTTCAGTTAAATGTGATAACACTAGTGCAATCAACATCTCAAAGAATCCGGTTATGCATTCCCGCACCAAACATATTGCAATCCGGTATCACTTTTTGAAAGATAAAGTTGCAGAAGGAGAGGTCAAATTGGAGTTTGTTCCAACCACAGAGCAAGTAGCAGATATATTCACAAAACCATTGCCCAAGGAAGTTTTTGAGTACCTTCGAAATAAGTTGGGAGTAGTCACACTACCCAAGCACTGACTAGCTATGGGGAACACATTCTCAGGGGGAGCATTAAAATTATTTATGCCTGAGAATGTTGTGCATAGACTCAGGGGGAGTCTGCAGTAGCCCTTTGGTATTATTGGCAAAGGGGGAGAAGAAATTGAAATTGCACATGTGTTGCCAACAATTCCAAAGGGGGAGATTGTTGAGCAAGGTGCAGCAAAAGCATTGCAAAAGTATTGTCATTGTTGTCAACACAGATAGATTGATGCAGTTGATGCAGTTCAGAGGTCAGTCAGAACAAGTACAATGAATTTCCAAGAAGAAAGAAGTGGCCCAGATTCAAAAATTTGCAGAAAAAGACAAGTAAGAAAATCGTCGATATCGCGACATGTTTTCCGCGATTTCATGACAAAACGAGGAGAGAGAAGGCACAGCCGAAAATGTCACGATTTCACGACAAAAATGAGGAGAGAGAAGGCACAGCCAAAAATGTCATGATTTCATGACAAAAATGAGGAGAGAGAAGGCACAGCCAAAAATGTCACGATTTCGTGACATATCGGAGGAGAGAGAAAAAGCTAGAGAAACTGTCACGATTTCGCGACATGCTGGAAGGAAAGAAGCAAAGTTGAAAAACTATCACGATTTCGTGACATGTTTCGAGTAAAGGCGCAGGCAATGAAAAGTGTCACGATTTCACGACAAGTTCGGTGAAGAAGCGCCAAGGATGAAAAGTGTCACGATTTCGCGACAGGTTCGGAGTAGAAGCACTAAGTCAAAAAGTTGTAGCGATTTCGCTACATGTCGGAGTTTCGCTGGCAGAAGCGAAGAAAAGCGCTAAGTCAAAAAGTTGTAGCGATTTCGCTACATGTCGGAGTTTCGCTGGCAGAAACAAAGAAAAGCGCTAAGTCAAAAAGTTGTAGCGATTTCGCTACATGTTGAAGTTTCGCGAACCAAAGCAAGGCTGGAAGTGCAAGGCAAAAAGGTGTAGCGATTTCGCTACATGTAGGACTTTCGCGGGCTGAAGCAGAGAAGAAGCACTAAGTGAAAAAGTTGTAGCGATTTCGCTACATGTTAGATTTTCGCTGGTCGAAGCAAAGGAAAGTGCAAAGTCAAAAAGGTGTAGCGATTTCGCTACATGTCTTGATTTCGCTAGTGCATGAAGAGAGAATTGTACGGATGCGAAAGATGTCACGATTTCGCGACATGTTGCATTTTCGTGGGTGAAAAGCAAAGAACAGCGCTAAGGCAAAAAAGCGTCACGATTTCGCGACATGTTCCGATTTCGCTGAGGCATGCGAAGAAAAGACTATGGCAGAAAAGCGTCACGATTTCGCGACATGTTCCGATTTCGCTGAGGCATGCGGAGAAAAGACTATGGCAGAAAAGCGTCATGATTTCGTGACATGTTCCGATTTCGCTAAGGCATGCGGGGAAAAGTGTACGACAGCGAAATGTGTCACGATTTCGTGACGTGTTCCATTTTCGCGGGTGCAAGCGAAGTAGAGTGCAGGAAAGCAAAAAGTGTCACGATTTTGTGACATGTCCCATTTTCAGGTGCAAGCGAAGTAGAGTGCAAGAAGCAAATGTGTCACGATTTCGTGACATGTCCCATTTTCGTGGGTAGGAGACAGAAAAGAGCTGGAGGTAGCAAATGCGTCACGATTTCGCGACATGTTCTATTTTCATGGGTGCATGCCGAGACAAGGACTAGGAGGCGAAAAACGTCGCGATATCGCGACAGGTCAGGTTTTCGCGGTCAACAGTCATGAAAAGAGTCAAAGGGGCAGAAATGTCATGATATCGCGATAGGTAATAGTTTTGGCGGGTAAAAGCCGAGAAGCATGCACAGTGACAGTTGTCGAGGAAAGCGCAAAGGAAAATCATGCAGCCAGTTACATAAGAGTTAACTGGAGTCAGATCTGTAGTTACAAGTGATAGTTGTCGGGGAAAGCGTAGAGGAAAATCATGCAGCCAACCATGTAAAAGTTAACTGGAGTTACAAGGGGAAGTTACGGAATAGAGCATTAAAGATAGAACAGTTGTTACAGGGGTGGATATACCGAGAATCACGATTACAGAGAAATTGATTAACAGGTTGCGTATATCAAGAAATCATAGTCACGCACAGAAGTAAAAGGTAGCACAGAATTCAAAAGAGAAGAAAGAAGAATAATAGAGCGCCGAGATACGCAAAAAGGCTGTCAGGATACGCAAAAAAAGGCTGTCAAAAAAGGCTGTCAGAATGTGCAGAGAAGAATGTCAGAATAAGTCAGAAAGAAAGCGGCTAAAAGATAGAGCGCGTCAGAGAGGGTTTGACAGATTGAACGGAGCTGAGAATGCATGGAAAAATGGAGGGAAAAATAGAGCCATTTTTTAAAATAGTCGTTCGATTGAACCAAGTATAAAGATCAAAAAGGCGCAGTAAGAGAGGTTACTGCAACCGTGTTTTATCTTGAAAAACCAAAAAGCGTGGTTGGGTAAGAGTGTTGTATGAATAACAGCTACAGAACTGAAACCTGTATATTATTCTTGAAAAATCAAAAGAGAGGTTTTAGATTGTAATAGAAGATATTGAGTTTCTAACAATTCTCTTTATGCTTCTATGAGATTGATTTGAATGAGCAATAGACCAGTGAGGGTCTTGTAAAAGAGAAGGCATTTTTATGTCAAACTATTATTCAAAATAAAAATCCAAGTTGGTGCTTGGTAAAAGGGGTTGGTGCTCCTATCTGTTGTTGCAGATAAATCAGGGGTTGGTGCTCCTTCCAGTGGGTGCTGGTAAACTATTTGTAAAGATTGAATCCTTGCAAAGGCTGGATTTGGATCGGAGTCCAAACAGTCAATTTTTGAGGAGTAGCCAAATCGGTGAACCTCGTTAAATCTTGTGTTGTGTGATGCTCTTGTGTTATTCTTGCTATATCTATTTTTAAGCTTGCATTTTTAAGCATTAAAAGTTGCAGATTCAAATTTTTAAATAGTTACACTGATTCACCCCCCCTCTCAGTGTCATTGTGAGAATATCAATACAATTATGTTCTTCAAATTCCAAAAGAATCTTACTCTTGATTAATGTTTTTCTCTTATAGTTCACTTTAAAGTTGCAATTCAAAATTGTGGTGGTGGAACTCCTCACATACATATCATGCAAAGAAATTCCAATGCAAGAAGGCTAAGACTTAGGGGACCACAGGTAAGGCTAATTCTTCAAATAAATTGAAAACCACTTGTAGATACTATAAAAGGAAGGAATATTCTATGAATAATTGATTGTTATAATTGCGTACGATTGAAGCTAAGTTCTTGAAGCAAGGTGGATGTTTTTCAGATGATGAGGGAGATTCAGATGGATTTACTTCAACTGTAGAGGACCACTAGATCATCCATTATGGGGGAATATATTACTATCACTAATGTCTTCTCTCCTTCGTCTCTTAGTTTAAATTATGGGGGGTTGTTGAATTTGTAATTTGATTCATGTCCAATAGCCAACATTGAGTAATGTATTAGATGGTCTAAGGGAAGTTCATTGTGCAATGTAATTAATGTTTTATTATGTAAGACCAATAGGCCATGGTTAACCTTCTTATGGTTAAACCTTATTTATTTATAATTAACCTAAAACCCACTTTTTGTGTTGGTTTAAATTAAACTTTATGATGTAATTTATGGTTTTGGTATTGCTATAAATACCCCTCGCACTCCTCATTTATTTATTAGTGTGTTATGCAATATTATTGGATAATTATTATTATGGAGCCTATGGGCTCCCCAATCTATTTTATATTTTTTAATTTCTATATAAGAATTGAGTGTATATTTTGCTTTGTTCAATTTTGGAAAGCATTATGAATTCCAATAGTATTATAGGGAAGTATCATAAGAAAACTTTCTAAAAACATTGTAAGATGAGCCTCCCATCCCTTGTAGATCATACATAGTGATATTTGTGGACCTACAACTACACCATATCTCAGAAAATAGGTACTTCCTTCTTTTTATTGATGTTTTTTCTATGTATATGTGCTTGTACACTATTCACATTGAGGATGAGATATTTGAGAGGTTCAAAACTTCCAAGGATCTTTTTGAAAATCATATGGATAAGATAATAAAATATCTAAGGATAGATGGGGAGGTGAATATATTAGCTATATTTTTCATTTTTTTGGCTTCTCATGGGATTGCATATTAGAGGACTATTCAATATACTCTTGAACAAAATGGTATGAGTAAAAGAAAAAAGGTTGATCATGTAGATGGCATGATGTATGATTAATTCAAACAAGATGGATCATAAATTTTAGGGTGAGGCTATCACTTGTGCAACATACATCATCAAAAAAGTTCCTACCAAGGTAGTCCAAGGCTTGACACCTCTTGAGAGATTGACAAATGATATGCTTTATGTATCTTGATTTTGCATCTTTAGATCTTCAACATGGGCTCACATACCCATGGATATTTAGAAGAATAAGGTAGCAAAGAATCATAAATATTTTTTTGTCGAGTATTAAAATACCTCAAAGACATCATCTTTATGATCCTTAGAGGCATGGGGTTTTAATTAAAAGAGATATCATTTTTAATGAGGTTCTTCCAGGTACTTATTCCACCCCACCACCCAAGCCTTTGATAAATACTTTTATTGATCCTTTGACCATATTAGATCCAGTTATTTCTTCCAAGATTTTGGTTGTCTTTATTCCCATTAAAGCATCTTCTCCTTCTTCATCTTCGAGTGGAGGTTCATTACCTATTTATTTGACCCCTTCATGTGCAACACTTATCCAATTTTAAGACATGGCAAGCAAAACACATTAGTTCAAATTTTTTCAACCTTGCATGATGAGGTGAGTGGTGATTTGAATTAAAATTTTTAATTTTATATTTCGATGTCAAGTTACCTTATAATACACATGACTCTTCCTTGGTTCATCCAACACACAAATGGGTAAAACACTTCTAAAGGATGCTCAACCTATAATGTCTCTTAAAAAACTTTGAAAGACCCATTTAAGAGCTACTTTTGAAGATATCTCATTCTTAGGATCCTCTCATATATTCTCAAGGTAAGGGCTTACTACAATGGAAAGATGATATGTTGGTAGAGTATGAGGTCTTTATGAAAAATAATACTTGGGAGTTGGTTCCTCTTCTAGAAGGGAAGAATGTTGTTGGCTACAAATGCGTCTATAGGACCAAATATACTTTGGATAAGCAAGTATAGAAGCACAAGATATGCCTTGTTGCTAAGGGATTATCTCAATAGGAAGAAGTGAACTATTTTGAGACATTTATACCTATGGCTAGGAAGGACTCAATTAGGATGATTCACTCCATTGTTGCATTATAAGAATGAAAGATACATCAAATGGATGTGAAGAGTGTCTTTCTACATGGGAATCTTCAAGATAAAATATACATGTAACAACCACATGGTTTAAATCTTGGGGAACCCACTCCATTAGTTTATTATTTGACTAAGTCCTTGTATGGACTTAAGCAAGCAACTCATGCATGGTATGAGAAGATTCATTCCTTTTTCCTCAATTGTGGGTTTTAATGATGTGAGGTTCAACATGATGTTTACATCAAGCATTAGGATGTGGAAATTTTGGTAATTGTGTTGTAAGTTGATGATCTTCTCATCACTAGTAGCTCTTCTACTCTAATCCAAGACATAATGTAATAACTTTGTTCCAATTTGAGATGATAAATTTGGGCTTTTGCATTAATTTTTGGGTATTTAGGTTAATCGAACATGTTTTGGCATCACCATTTTCCAATCCAAGTATTCTTTCAATCTTCTTCAGTATTTCAAGATGGAGTATTGCAACTTCACTCAAACTCCTTTTACCTCAGGCTTGAAGATTTGGGTTGATTGTACCACTCCTTTGGTGGATGTTATATTGTATCGATATCTTGTGGGAGGACTTCTCTACCTTACTCACATTAGACTTGATATAGATTTTGTTGATAATTGTTATTCTAAATATATGCAGGCACCTTGGGAGAGTCACTAGATAGTAACTAAGAGGATTCTTATATACATTTGAGGGACCTATCAGATGATTATTCACTACTTTATTGGTTCCCCTTGAATTTTAACAGGTTTTTTAGATGTTGACTGAGTTGTTGACTTGGATGAGTGGTGATCTACCATAGGCTTTATGTTCTATTTGGGACTTGACTCAATTTATTGGTATTTCACATGTCAATTCATTATTTCTCAATCTTCTATAAAGGCTAAATATTGTGTTCCCAATGAGGCAGCTAAGTATCTTGGGTGGATGCTCATGATTTTGGAGGATATTTATATTCCTTAGATTATTCTAGTCACTCTTCACTGTGACAATAACAACACCATCTAGCTTATCCACAATCTAGTTTTTCATTGGTAGACAAAGAACATGGAGATATGAATGCACTCTGTGAGATGGTTTCATGAACATAGGATGCTTGATCTAGTTATTGTACCTTCATTAGAGTAGGTGGTGGATATTTTTACCAAGGTAATGCCCAAGGTCACTTTCATGTGCATGCAAGAGCTTCTTAGAGTTGGGGAGTTTCCCTCAAGCGGGATAACAAGTAGGGGTCTCTCTTTATGTTCTCCATTTAGCTTAAGAGGGGATGTTGGAATATGTGGTGGTTAAGCTTCTCTTAAGGCCATGATCGAATTTTGCACTTGTATTGATCATATCTTCCCTTTGGGCCCATGTAGACCTTGAAAAAGGTTTTTGTAAATTTTTGTAATATTTTATTCTTAAAGGTCTATCTCACAAGCTTGACCTAAAGTTAACTTGTATTTGGGTATAAATACCCCTTCATACAAATTATTTTGTTTATTGATTGGAGTCTAATTTCATTTTCATTTAGTAAGATTATATGGTGTCCATGGACACCACTAATATATTATATGTTGTTTGTTTTGTGTATTTATTTTCAACTAATATCGGGTAATGTTTGATTCCATTCATTTCTATAAATAATTATGAAATCTAACACTTATGCATGTAAATATAATGACCATTGTACAAGACATGAATTATGGGATAGTTTCCAAAGCGATGTCATTTTCTCAAGTTGATTTAGTAGTATTGTCCTAATATTAGAGTAATAATATATCCTTGGGTTGTATTTTTTAATATACAAACAACTTATTTTCCATGTTTAATTATCTTGAGAATATTATGAGTTTAAGACTAGTATGTTCTAATATATGATTTTGCACAAATTGATTATGGAATATGTAACCTTTTCAATTTAATGAAAGATGTATCTATATATGACTTTGATGATAGAAGTATTTCTTTTATATTATTCTTACCAAGCATTGGTGACTTATCCTCACCTAACTTCAGATATATATATATATATATATATATATATATATATATATATATATATATATATATATATATATATATATATATATATATATATATGCACTTGGAACCATGATATTTTCTCACACTGATCTAATATCATTTGTTTAGATTTGATCTATAATTTTTATCAGTTGTGAAATTTTATATGTTGTCATGTTAATAATCAATATAATGAATATTTGATTCACTATTGTTCATGAAGACAAATTTGAAAAATGTATGGCTAGTTATATGTGTAATAACATGATTGGATTATATTTTTACTATATCATTGATTAGATTACACTTTTATACTTCATGGTTGTATGATTCGTATCATTAATGTAACACAATTCTTGTATTCATTTAAAGGCTTATGTGATGATTATATGTTTTATATATATTGTATGCTTGAGTAGTGGATGAAGTTATATTTAACCCTTAATATTCATTAGTTGAACTAATCATTTAGTTTGATGTATGGGATTTAATTTCCCCTTACTACCATGATTATGCTTGTTTTGTGTGAGATACTCTCACCTCTAGGAAGTCTATATGCTTATGATGATAGGAGACCATATCCTATGTAATAGAAGAATACATCTAGTCTAAACTAATCAATATTGAGTTAAAATATCTTTGAACTATGCATTAGCAATTTTGCACCTTCTTGTTGGTGTTCAAAAATAGAATTAAACAAGCTATATAGCTTAGTCATATAATAACACTTCCCTAGAAGGTAATGGGAGGTGGTTGGCTTCAACCAAAGAGGGACACCCAAAATACACTAGAGTATTCAAGATCAGTAGGTACTCTCTTAAATAATCAACCCAAGTTGATAGGAAGTGATAGAGGTTAACTTTATTTTGGTGAGAAGCAAAATCACTAGTCTAGGTGGAATTAATAGTGAAGGATCTTCAACTAGATATGGTGTAGTGTAGAGGCTAAAGTGTCGTCACTTGATAGCATCTAGGTCTTGAATATCGTTGATGATTGAATTACTTATTAGTGTTGATTATTACCATTGCTTGTGTTAACCTCCTTGGTAGCTTTTTTTATAAGAGTATGATGTCTAGACTTGGCCAAGTGGTAAGTCGTTGATGAAGATGAATTGATATGTAATTAATATATTTTAAAAAAAATGTTACTTTTCCAACTCAAGGAAGGACTTCGTGATAATTTTGTAGGGTCAATTGATTTTGTAGAGTAGTTTGAATTTGTTGGATTTGTTATGTTTTCCCTATAGGTTGATTTTATATGTCATATGTCAACCCCAACTATTGAGATTTTTCCTTAGGGATAAATTCACTTTGTGAATATGGGAGTGATTCACTCTCTCAAAATGATAACGATTTACTCTTAGGATAGTAATCCAATTGGTTCCTTTCAAACTTAGCTAAATTTGGAGTAAAAACCAAATCACACTTTTAGGAATAACACACTTGTCATTGTTGGAGATATTACATTTTTGGTACATTAAAGTACCTTTGAGTACAATTGTAAATATTAGTTTAGGGGGATTGTGTTTACTATTTGTTGAAAGTATGTGTCAAAGTGTGACGAGTGTTTATGTGTAATTTAATTAAGTGTTGGTTATGTGTACAAGGTCTCGAGTGTGCAAGTGTGAGTGAAAGGTATCAAGTGTGCAAGTGAAGAGTCATAGGTGATAAGTGTCAATTATGGAAGTGAAGAGTCATAGGAGATGTGTCAAGATGTAGAGTAAGAGGTTATGTAATCATGGTTTTTTTTCATAATGTGAGGCATGTGAAAGGTTGCATCTCTCGAGAGTTTGAGGAGATCAATTGTCAGTAATATCAAAGAGTGTATCATGTAAAGTTATATATTTGAGACAAAGCTCTATGCAATTTAAGTTTTCTATGTAATATTTTTATAATTTATGAATCTAATAGAAGTTTTTTATTGTGCAATACTTGTTTTATTATGATATATTAAGGCATATTTGTCAACAGTGGTATCGAAGCCACATTGTGTGGACTCTGTAAGTGCCATTTTGAGAGAGAGGAATAGTGAGAATATTAGAGAAGAAGACTAAAGGAAGAAGATGATTGGAGAAAGTGGAATATAATTGGAAGAAGAAGGAAGAAGATTGAAGAGATATTAAGGAATTTACTTATGAGATATTAAGGCATATTTGTCAACAGTGGTATCGAAGCCACATTATGTGGACTTTGTAAGTGCCATTTTGAGAGAGAGAGGAAGAGTGAGAATATTAGAGAAGAAGACTAAAGGAAGAAGATGATTGGAGAAAGTGGAATATAATTGGAAGAAGAAGGAAGAACATTGAAGAGAGAAACAAAGAGTGAGGAAAAGAAGATTGAAGGAGAGAAATGTGAGATTTTTGTGGAGGAAGGATTGTTGAAGAAGAAAGAATGAAGGTAGATATTTGGAGAAGAATATTGGAGAAGAGAAGATTGTTAAAGCATTTTAAAGAAGAGAAGAAGAAAAATTTTAGAGAAGAGAAGATTGCTGAAGAAAAATATTAGAGAAGAGAAGATAGAAGGATAAAATATGAGAGTGGAGAAGAAGAAGAGACGATTGGAGGAGAATGAAAAGAGGAGAAGAACATGAGGATTGCTGGAAAGAAATAGAAGGAAGATATTGAAGATTTTTGAACATTGGGTGATTGTAGCAGGATGTGAGGACAATAGATTGAAAGCTCGTGGAAGAGTGAATCACAGAGTATTAAAAGTACAAGACAACTTGAGATTGAATACTAGGAGGAATGTGAGCAAAAACAAAGAGAACAAAAGAATGTGAAAGCAAACGATGAACGAGAATCTAAGAAAAGTGAAGCACTTGAGGAGAAAAAAGCAAAGAACATGTTTGAGAGTAACATAATGAAATCTTGAGAGCACAAAGCAAAGTTTGAGAACAAAATCTAAGAGAAAAGCCTGAGCATAGAGGAGTAGTAATAGAATCGACCTTCAACGTAATGTTGAAATTAGTAATAATCGAGAACGCCTAGTGTAGCCCAAAAATTCTCGCACTCCTTTCCTCAAGTTTGATGGATCCGTGCCTCAGAGGGGAATGGGAGAATGGATGGTATACACCTTAGAAGATAGGTACTTGATTGTACCTTCTTGTGGTGATTTTTCGATGAATTGGGTGGGTTCACCAGGAAAAATTTTATGGCAGTTTTCGAGCCTAGGTTTTGGGATTTGTTTTTATGTGTTCATTTTTATCAAATCGCGCATACACCTAGTTTGGCCAATATGTAGTTACGCTAATCTATATGCAATTTTTATTTATGTGTAAGCAGTAAAAGTAGAAAATAGAATCTAAATAGGCAATGCAATGCTTAAAAAGTGATTTAAAATACTTACTTGTATCCAAAATTCTGAAGAAGATTTTGATCTTTGATGTAGGCAATATCGGGTAAAATCTAGCAAAATCGATCGAAATCAGGCAGAATCGAGTGACCTGATTATGCGAAAAACCAACCGATCTTGACTAAAAGCTGTAATTTTATAATTGGATGCAGAAAACAACAATTTCATAGAGAAACATGCATTTGAATGGAATGCATTACAATGAGCAATGGTCTTAAAATGATAATGAAAGGATGTTCATATGCATTATATATGCTAAATACTTGAATATTTATGAGACAATGAAGGAATATGCCTATTAAATCCAAAATGATAATAGTAATGAATTGAAATTGATATAATGGATATGAAATACTAATTCTAAACAATAGGGATGGAGAAAGAAGATGTAAAATCTAAGATTTTGATGCCACCAGTCGGCTAAATTGCAGCAATGTGTGTTGTAGGCAAAATTGGGCGCTTTTGTGCAAAATTGTGCAGAATGATATCGCGATCGGGTGATCCGATATCGCTTAAATCCCATCGATGCACAACCTAAACCTACAAAAATACAATGAAAAGGTAAGAGTATGGTGCGAAAGCATGTGGGAGTTCCAGGGGGAATCCGATGCGAGGAGCCTGGATTAAAAAGAATGAGTTAGGTGAGTTATTGGGACATAAATGGAAGAGGTTACAACTTCTTCTAATCTGGTCAAAATTGGGTGAACCGATACCGCAACTGATGTGCAGTTGCCCAAATAGAGGCAATGAGTTACAACTTATTTTATCACCTTGCTAAAGTAGGCGTTTTTCAGTTTTAGGCAAAATCGGGCAACCTGATTCACGAAACCGTGCGATTTCGTGCAGAGGTTAAAAAAAACTTTGTAACAGGCACAAAAATTGAGGTAACAAATTAGGGGTGACAAATTTAATTTTTCAAAATGTTTTTACCTTAGTTTTAATTAATGTGAGTCATTTTTAGGGTGCTACACCTAGAGATAACCTATAATGCATAATATTATGAGTAACCCCTGAAGTCTACCCTAATTCAAGTTAATGTATTACATGACACACGATACATTAAGGTAAAGTATTATTTTTAAAAATTATTAAAGAAACACACACTTTAATTTATTTAGGCAAATATTTTAGAGGAATATTTACTTATTTAAAGACTTTGGAAGGTATAAGTGAATTTAAAACTTGATTGAGAAATAGAATCTGGAGGAAGTTGTATTTTTTAATTTGTATTGGCAAAGAAAGGTCTGAAATGGTTGATTAATGTTTGAAGAGTTATTGAACAAAACTAAAGAATCGAGAGCTATAAGAAAAAATTGAAACTAATTAAATATCTGGAGGAGAAAATAATTGAATATTTAATGGAAATTGAATTGGAAGAAAATATCACAAATTATATCATATTTGAATATTTGCTACGAAAGCATTTTAACAAAAAAAGGAAAGTTTAAATCATAGAAATATATTGTTTTTGAATGATCATTTGAGTTAATTTTTGCTGAGTGTTTTCGATCACTAATTTAAAAAAAAAAACACATAGAGAGTTTATTGTCAACCTTTAACCGGTGGAAAATTATTGGAAGAAGAAAGTATTTATTAAAAAAAACTTTTAAAAAGGAAAATTTTGCATCAGGTAAAGGTGTAACCAGTTCTTAGAGATAGATAGATAGGTATTAACGTGGAATGAAATTCCAATCATGGAATATACCACTAGACTTGCATCATCACATTAACCGGTTAGAAAGCAAGAGGGCCAGCCCCCACACATACCCAAACTCGATGTTAATAAGGGTGAGGAATCCCACAAAATGGGAAAGAAAATTAATATTGGATAAAGATACAAGAGTAATAAAAAGGATAAATAGTCAGAGGAGATTGTGGGAGTTATAAGGGAAAATTTAAGGGTAAATTATTTATTGAAGATAAATTAATGAATTAAGAGGGATAATTCATTTGTTTATTGGAGGAAAAATTTAATTTATTTGATAATTGTGAAGCAAAAATTTGAATTTGATTTGATTGAATTTGGAGCAATAAGGAATTCAACACCAAAGGGATTTTGAAGAATTTTTTTGAACAAAAGAAGATTAGTAAAGAGCAAGTTGTTTTTTGAGTATGACAGGTACATGAAATGACAGAAAGGGATAAATTCAAAATTGAAGGTTGAAGGAGTGTTAGAACCAGATCCAAAGAATGAAAACAAGAATCATAGATTGAAGATCTTCACATCAAATAATGTAACATGGGAGGGTGTTGGAAATATTACATTATTTGGTACATTAAAGTACCTTTTTTTATTGATGGAAAGGGGGTTTTGAAAGGTCCCCGAACCTTTTACAATTTCAAGTCAAAAATGGAATGCCCAGGCAGGGATCCCGTAGAGAGATAGAAAAGAGGGAAACTAAAAGAGAGACAGGACTGACTCAACAATCCTAAAACACAAGAAAAGATAGAAAAGAAAAGAAAACCCAGTAGAAACTAAGAAGCCGAACCAAACCAGGGAGCGAGCAGGATCACATTTGAACCTCAGGATTCATATACTTGTCATCATAAACGCTCTGGGTAAACAGACCAGAGATACAAGGATTCTTGATTTGGTCGATGACCTTCCCAACTTGGGTAAGGAGGGAATTGGCCAACGAAGTTGGAATCCAGCACACCATTGAGGACCTGCTAAGACAAAAAAAAGGAAAGCTTGCACAGGAATGAGGTACAAATTTGCACCCAATGAAGAATACCGAAGTGTATGGGAACACAACATAGGGACTCAATTGAGAAACTGAACTGAAGTTGAGAAAGGGAAGCCAACACAACCCTCCACCTGTCATTGAAAATCCAATTTAGATTGAACTGCATCCTTTGAAAAGGCGTCCACTCATGAGCCACTTGGGAATAGAAACACATTAGACCCCCTTTAGAAATAAACCATCCTTCGACCACCAAAGAAACCCAAGATTTGAGTTTCCAATAATCGAGCAAGAAGGAATTAATAGGGCCAATGAGCTGGAAATGATGATCTGGAACCAATATAGACCGCCACAAGTAATTTAGGATCCGAATCACCATGCATTTCCATATTCGAAAGAACATCCTCTCACACTCCATTTGGAAAAAATAACCCGATAGACCCTCATCGGACCTAGAGCTCCGATCGGGGCTTCGAAGTACCCGAGATTTTGAAATCCCAGCTATCAAACTTTCCATGAACATTCATGAGAGTAATCATGCCAGAGTTAAATGACCATTTGGGAATAGAACTTTGCAGGCCATAGTAGCGCCATCTCACCATGACTCCACTTTGTTGAAACCAATTATTGATTTGAAACATCATGATGGAGGTAAAAGTCTATGGTACCTTTGAGTACTATTGTAAATATTATTTTAGAGAGTGTGTTTAATATTTGTCTAAAGTATGTGTCAAAGTGTAAAGAGTGTTTATGTGTCATTTAATTAAGTGTGAGTGAAAGGTTTCAAGTGTGCAAGTGAAGAGTCATAGGTGATAGGTGTCAAGTATGGAAGTGAAGAGTCATATGAGATGTGTCAAGATGTAAAGTGAGAGGTTATGTAATCATGATAGTTTTGTCATAATGTGAGGCATGTGAAAGGTTGCATATGCGGGAGTTTGGGAAGAGCAATAGTTAATAATATCAAAGAGTTTATCATGTAAAGCTATATATTGGAGACAAATATCCATGAAATGTAAATTTTTTATGTAATGTTTTATGATTTATGAATGTAATAGAAGTTTCTTATTGTGTAATACTTGTGTTACTTGTGGATGTGATTTTATGTGAGTGATATTTGATCCTAGAGAAATTTAGCTCTGGGATATTAAGGTATATTTGCAAACAATTGTGTCTTAATCAAAATTATAGTCGTGCCTTGCTCACCTTTTAACTAATAATATATAAACTTGATTCCATTTTGAGTGGGATAAATTCAATTTTTATTTATACCTCTTTTTGCTTGTCCGTTCTCACTATGGGACTGTAATGGTAATAGTTGGACTACTACAATAAGTTGGTATGAAAGTCTAATAAATCTAACCTATAATAGAAGTTTTTTTTTTTGTCCACAAATATATTCTCATTCCATGATCTTAAATAAAAGCCATATCTCCCTCTAAACCATGAGCTACCACCCATTATTTTATCCTTCAATTATAAAACGAAGAAGTGGATAAGGAAGAATTATTTTGAAAGGAAAGCCATGGAATTATTTGAACTCAATCTCCACATTCATTTAATTTAATTTTGAATATTTGAATAAATTGGCCAAATATCCATTGACTTTATACATTAAACCTCTACTTTTAAGAACTATTATATTGGGCTAGTTTGTATCATCCTTGATAATAATTTTTGTGAAACATTTAACACTTAAATTAGGTTACTACAAATTCATTCATTATTTTTTCTCTAATAAAGGCATCATTACTTCTAATTATAGGGATTTAATAAATAAATTACCTTTGTTGTTGCCCAATTTTTCCTTGTGAGAATCTTTCTTTCTTTGAACTTAATCATATCAAGACATCCTTACTTTTGGTTAGGGCTTGTATAGGTGATTTTTTTTTAATAAGCTATATGTGGATTCAATTAAGGGCCACTCCAATTACATAAAAAAAACATTACATTGCTCTCATTCCATTTCTAACAAGTAGATTAAAGCATACCCAACTTTGCCTTTCTATTAAAGATATTTTTCATTTATCTTTCTATCAAAGATATTCTCCATCTTCCTCAAATTGCTAAGTTTCCACAATCAACTCCTTTTATATCAGATGCCTTTCAAAATTTAAATTCTATCAAGATGAAATTCAACACCGTGAATGACTAAAATATTTGTTTCCCAACTTCTATATCTATAAATATCTTGTCTATAACAACCTCAAAATTTCTTAATCTTATTTTTACCATTCTTATTCATTCCCCTGATATTCCAAAATATTATTTTTATTGTTATTTTTTGTTTTTAGTTGTGGTTTTAGCCCCACTTCTTGTTAGCACTTGTGATATTTGCTTTTGTTTTTCCATATCAATATCCCTTTGGGTTTCTTTTTATTTTTGTTTTGGCTTATTGGGTCTTCCTCTCTTTTTTTTCATTCCCAACAATACTCTCATCTTTATCAATCTCTTCAATCTTCTCACACTGCTCATAGTAAGACATGATATTTAGGTTTGCCTTATTATGAAGGATCTAAAGTGCAAGGAATAACCTCAAAAACACAATCTTCTTTATGTTGCCCTAGAAACCTTAAAGTGCAAGGATGCTCTTTTGTAGCAATTACCTTCTTATTCTACTCTAAAAAACCTAAATTGTTATGGGTTTCCTCCATCTTTATTTCTTTATTATGCTGCTCTTGAAACCTTATAGTGCAAGGGATAACATTTTCACCCGTTTTACTTTTATTACCTAGAGAGGATTTTATTACGTGAGAAAAATGAAGATGATTTACCTGGAATAAAGTTGATCTCTTTTGTCATCTTTGTTTTAGAATTTCTCTCCACATCTTCTTTTGCACCTTTAGTTCCTTTTGAACTTGCCTAATGTAGATAGAATTTATTGGCGTCTTCTTTTGGAGTGGAGTATCCTTGATTTGATCTAGCTTCTATTACTATATGATTTCTTTGCTTCGTTTTGAAGTTTATCTCATGGCTAGAATTTTTATCTCTTTCTTCATAGTTTTCACTTTGAAAACTCTTGCCATGTGTCTAATCTCATAACAATTATGGCAACAAAATGTGATATTTTCATAATCTACTTGTTGATCCCATTCTCTTGATTCAAATTTAATCTTAATGGATTATGACAAAGGTTTTGAAATATCCATAGCAACACATATTCAAGTATATATAGCATGCTTTCGCTCCTTAGTAGTTAGTCCTTCCTCGATGAATTCCCCTAGGGTATTTCCAATATTGTTTAAAACATCCTTATTTATAAGTTGATAAAGAAGTCCAAAAAGCCTAACCCATACTAGAAGCTTCTTAATTGTTTCTGTCTCAACAAAAAAAATTCATTCCATGGTCTCAAATAAAGTGCATCTCTTCCCCTAAATCATGGGCCACCAACAATTATTTTATCCCCAATTTCTGAACTAGAAAATATGACAAGGAAACAACCTTTAGGAAGATAAGTCATAGAGTAATTTGAATTTAATCCCCACTTCCACTTGATCCAATTTTGAATCTCCAAAAACCCTAGACATGATCTATGGAGCTTACATATTAACTCTCTACTTTTGAGAACCATTATATCATGCTCAGTCATCTTATCCTTATACTTACTTCTGGTGTAACATCTGCTACCTAGATCGAACTTGTCATGTATTCACTTTTTTGCTCATCTCCAACTTAGGCCTCCATACTTCCAACTAGTGTATCCTCACTTTCCATTAGGAGTTTCAAATGTGATTTTTCTTCCATAATAACTACTGGGGCTCGCTCTTGGCTTGCACTCCCTCTTGGTTTTCACTTGCTCCCAATTGCACTCTCTCCTTCGTAACAATCACTCTTGACTTGCATTCCCTCTTGGCTTCTAATAGTCCCTTCGTCTTCTTTTTCCTAACATTCCTTCACTTCAAAAATTTTGTGGAATCAATGTTCCACGCATTTGTAGTAAGGACTTGAAGCATTGATGCACTTTGGATGAACTCGTCGCTCTTTTGCCATGATTGAATCTTGGCTTATATTTCCTCTTAGCTCGTACTTCCTCCCGACTCACACTTCCTCTTAACTCACAATTCTCCTAAAGAGATTGACATGGCTTATACATGCGACTTACCTTCCTTATTACTTGGCATTTTTTCATGATAATATTTCATTCTTTAAATTTATCCAAGGATCTTGAGCAAAAACTTTGAAGGAGATGCTCTTTCCTTGTTCACTCTTTATGTAAAACTAATTATATTTATTAATAATTTAAAAAATATTTATCAAATTATTAATATATACATTTTAAAAAGTTATTTATATGAAATTGAAATAAACCTCATTCATATGATATCATAATTGTATTATCATAGTATTTAAACAAACAATTATGCATATATATTTTCCTAGGTTTCTCTTCTAGGACCCATAAGATTTGAAGCAAGGTCCTTGACGTAAAAGTGCACATTTTCGGTGATCTGAACTAGGTTCAATCCCCATGGTGGATGTGTATAAGAAGTATTACTCAAAAAAAAATGCACATTTTAAACCACTTGAATCTATACATGTTGATTATGTTTTTAACCATTTCACCTTAATAAGTCCATGTAACTCAAGTTATTTGATTGTATCTTTACCTAATTTACTATTATTTTTAATTTTATTTATTTATTTTATTGTTGGACATCCCCATCCCAACCATGACTAAGATTTGAACTTATCAATACGAATCAAACACACAACCATACACACACCCACCCCCTCACATACTCACCCACACCGTGGTTTGAACCTCGAACCTCCCCAAGAAGAACCAAAGACCGAGTTGTTGCACTGTCCCCAAACATTATTTTTAATTTTTAATTATATATATTTTAAATCAAATAGTATTACAAGGGAGCTAAGCCTCTCGAAGAAGAGCCAAAGCCCGAACTGTTGCACTGTCCCCATACATTATTTTTAATTTTTAATTAAATATATTTTTAAAATCAAATAGTATTATAAAGGAGTTGTAATACTAATACTAATTAGGGAAAACTAGGGCATCAGTTGGGTAGCCGAAGAGATTTATGGTTACTGTGGATTTGAAGACAAGATTGCTGCCCCAGGAGGGTCCAATGGGGACACCTCCGGATCCTCTTCTAGAGAGACATAGTTCTTTTGCAGATTTGTTAAAGGATAAATCTCCATCAAAGACTGAAGAAGCACAAAAAATTGCATTAAAAATGCTCTTTACGAGCTGCTTGGAAATAGATCAACATCTCAACGAGTTAATGGATGCTTGCCACAGTCAGAATCAAGGCCAAATATTGTCATTGAGCAAAGGATGGTTGAAGAAACAGTTTTATATAGAGCCAATCATGATTTGATCTGTAAATTCATGGGTATTCGCCCTACCCTAAATTTTTGCATTCTTGGGTCCGGAAAAACTGGGAGCCTCTTGGTGAGTATTCTTTATGGTTTATTAGCAATGGATATTTTATTGTTAGTTTTTCTTCACTTGCCGATAGAAATAGGGCTTTCGAATCGAAAAAGAGGAATCATGGTCTGACAGGATTATTTGTTCAACCCTGGAGAGTGGGATTTGATCCTCGAATTGAACCCTCTGTTGTCCCGGTTTGGATCCGTTTGTATGCACTTCCAATGGAGTTTTGGAGTGAGCAAGTATTGGAAATTATCGGTAATTCCCTTGGAAGACATTTGGGTGTTTCCAAAGACACAATAGAAGGAAACACAATTTGTTTATGCAAGATTATGTGTGGAAATGGATCTTAGCCGGCCTCTACCGGCAGAGGTGGAACTTGAACTTGCAGGACTATCTTGGATTCAATAGCTGGATTATGAGGCATTGCCTTTCAGATGTAGAGTTTGCCACAAATATGGGCATTTGGCCCGATCTTGCCCAAATAATATGAACATAAAAATGGAGGCTCCTCTAGGAATGTCAAATCTTCCTAAGGAGGGTAAGTCAACAATCAACAAAGAACCAACGAATATTTCTTAGGGTAAAGAAGCACAAGGAGATGGTTTTGAACAGCCCAAAAGAAGGAGAAGGCAAAAGAAAAAATATGGTAAAGAGCAAACCCAACTCAAGCCCTCCAATAGGTATGAGATATTTAAGACACTAATGGACCAAGAAGAACAATTCATGGAAGGAGTGGATGGGAATAATGAAAATAATAACATCCATGTTCAAGCTCCTCTTTCATCTCCCCCCATCATAGAGCGAGGTAATTGAGTACGGTGAGTTACCGCAGTCGGAGAGTGCAGGGGCATTGATAGTGCATAACCAAGAGCGACCAATAATTAAGGATGTCGGCATGGGCATAGCGAGAAAAGAACAGAGAAAGGCCAACTATAGGGATAACTCAAGCAGAAAAGAGATAAAAAAATATCAGCTTTCAAGGAGTGGGTAGAAAATCAAATAAGGAATTGATAGCGATTCAAAGAGATAAAGTGATCATTGGAGGATCAGTGAGGCCAATATATTTTATTGCTCTCAAGGTAACCAATGATTATACAATCATGGAATGTTAGGGGTTTAAATAGTAGAACCCATCAATCTGTTGTTCGAAGACTCTTAGAAAAATGTAAAACAGATTTTTTGCTTATCCGGGAGACAAAAATGTCGTTAGATCTTATGTGTAAAATAGTTAACAAAAATTTGGAGGGGTGTTGGTCATATGGAAGTGGCTGCCCAAGGTGCCTCAGGGGGATAGTTACTCTTTGGAACTCTCTTGAATGGATTGCAATAGAACATATAGCTTGGAGGGGTGTTCTCACATCACATTTTAGAAATAATGTCACAGTTGAACATGTTTTAATCACAAATTTTTATGGGGCTCAAAACCTAGATGGTCAGATGCATCAATGGAAAGTTGTGCATAACATGAGAGTCTCAAGGGAAGATTTAGACTGGATTATTGTTGGGGATTTTAATGCTAAATTATCCTCTAGAGATCAGGAAGGGGAACCCCAATTTTGGACCCAGGGGATCGACTTATGATTGCCCAAGTCCAAATATTACACTTGGTGGATATTAAATGCCCTGGAACCAACTATACTTGGACTAATAAGAGGAGGGAGCCACATAGCAGGGAAGGTGAAGTTAGACCATTTTTGTTTTAGAGGAGGCATTTGTAAAATGGAATATAAAATTTCAGATTTTGGAGGGTCCGGTTTCAGATCACTTTCCCATTTTGTTGGAAGGAGGGATCAAGACAGTGCAACATCACAAACCATTTAAATTTGAAAACTTTTGGTTACAAAAAGAGGAACTTCGAAAGAAAATTCCACAGTGGTGGGAAGAAGGTCGCCCGACATATGGGACAACAATGTTTAGATTCCACAAACAACTTCATTATGTCAAAGATCAACTGAAACAATGGAGGCGAGCTAACAAGACAGACTTCCAGGTCCAAAGAGCTCCATTGGTGGCCGGATGGGATGAGGTTCAAAAACACTTTAGGGAAGGAACAATTACAGAGCAGCTCAAAGAAGAGGATGATGCATTGCGTAAAGCGGTTGAGGACATTGACAACCAAGAGGAGACCTACTGGAAGCAGAGAGCAAGAACCACTTGGTTATTAGAAGGTGATAAAAATACCAAATTTTTCCATCGGATTGCTTGTGCTAGGAGACAGATGAACAACATGGAAGCTCTTCAAGATGAGAACGGACACTCCTTTGATACAATTCTAGGTATGCATTTCCATTCAATGGATTATTTTTCTAAACTATTTAAGGAAAGTATGGTGCAAGATGAAGAGGCTCAAAAAGAAGTTATTGTTGTCATACCCTCTGTTATCTCTGAAGAAGAAAATCAGACCCTACTTAAACCCATTGATAGAGAGGAACTGAAGAATGTAGTCTTTGGAATGAGCATCCGAAAAAACACCAGGTCCAGATGGCTTTCCAATTGAGTTTTTCAGGCCTTTTGGGATAACTTGGAGGAGGATATAATGGTTGTTATAGAGGAGTCCAAAGGTAGTAAAAGAATGCTTAAAGCATTAAATCATACTTTCATTACCTTAATTCCAAAAGGGGAGGAGGGGTACATATTTCAGATTATAGACCTATTGCCTTATGCAATGTCATATATAAAATAATCACAAAGGTAATGGTTGAGCGGCTAAAACCTCTTCTACATAACATTATCTCCTCGGAGCAAGGGGTTTTGTAGAGGGTAGGCAGATCTTGGATGGTGTGGTTCTAGCTCGGGAGGCAATCCATTCAATGCAAACATCTGGTAATAGAGGAATGTTCATAAAATTAGATATGTCAAAGGCTTATGATAGGGTGGAGTGGAGCTTCTTGTCAAAGATGATGGCAGCCTTTGGTTTCTCTCAAGATTGGATAGAATGGGTCATGAGTTGTGTTTCTACTCCGACATACTCAGTGTTAATCAAGGGTCTTCCCTCGCAACCGTTTGGAGCTACTCGAGGCCTTCGTCAAGGAGATCCTTGCTCTCCCTATCTTTTTCTCATATTGGCTGAAGGATTGGGTAGACTCATCTTGAGGAGAAGACAACAAGGTTTGCTAACAGGTATCAAGGTGGGTGAGGAAGTTTTGACTCACCTACAGTTTGTGGATGACACAGGATTGGTGGGAGTGGCCAGCTTCGGGGAAGCAAGAATGATTAGAGATACACTTAATGTCTACCTTAGGGCTACAAACCAAGTCATCAATGATAAAAAATCCAAAGTGGTCTTTTTCAATCTTGATCAAAGGCTTCAGGACAAAATTTTAGAGATCTTGGGATTCACAAGGACTTATCTCCCAGTGGTATACTTGGGGGTCCCTTTGCATTTTAAAAAACTAAAAATAGATATATGGAGGAATATTTTGGATTGTATCAAGGACAAAATTAATCATTGGTCTCACAAATGGTTAAGCTATGGGGGTAGATTAACTTTTTACAGTCAGTCATTCAGGCCATGCCAATTTATAAATTTTCTATCCTTGCTGCCCCACATACCATATGGAAAGAGTTGGACAAGATGGCTAGAAAATTTTTATGGGAAGGAGTAAAAGGAGAGAGGAAATGGGCCTTAGTAGGTTGGGATAAAGTAAGCTAGCCCAAGGTAAAAGGAGGTTTGGGATGAGAAGATCAAAGTTAAATAATAAAGCTTTGGCTGGAAAGCTTTATTGGAGGTGGATTTCCCAACCAACTTCTTTATTCAATAGAATCTTAACTAGTAAATATTTGGGACATGTAAACCCAAATGAGGTGGGTCGTTTCCCTTTGGATGGTAATGGATCCTTAGTGTGGCAGGCTCTCAAGTTAGGATCTCAGGTAGTAAAAGATAGATTATTTTGGAAAGTGGGGAGAGGGGAGAAGGCACGATTTTGGACGATTCATGGGATCAATACCCACCTATCATTGTTGAATTTCTTGAATTGCAACCAATAAAAATAGCCATAGAAACCAAGGGATGGGTCCAAATTGAAAGTTATTTCAACACTAGTCAGTTGGGGGATTATAAGTTTAAGCAGTTTAAGAAGTTGGATGAGTGGCCAATTTCAATCCCTCTGGATTTGACACCCATCATGACTAAAATCTTGGCAGAAATATTTCTCACAGGGTAGAGACGAGGAGGATGAATTAGCTTGGGGCTATGGGAGCCTTGGTGTCTACACGTGAAGGACGGATATGATAAGATCCTTCCCGAGCCTCCTCCTCATACATATCGGGTTGAGGATTGGAGAAAGATTTGGCGGTCCAAGGGTTGGCCGAAAGTAAACTTTTTCTGCGAGGTTCATGCATAATAGAATTCTTACTTTTGATAATCTCGGATGCAGGGGAATCATTGGTCCATCTCAATGTGTTTTATGCTACAAGAGCGAGGAAACAGCTGATCACTTGATGTTTGAGTGCCCATTCACACGCAGATTTGGGAGAGATGGTTTTTATATTATAAAATTCAAGTTAATGGTGATTTGAATCGGATTAATATTTGGGAAAGATGGAAGAGGGGTAGATTTAAATCTAAAGCTCTTTGTATTGGTTGGGAGCTTGGATTAAACTTTATTTGGTGGCAAGTGTGGTTGGAGAGAAATGCTAGAATTTTTAGAGAAACTTTTTCTTCTTTAGATGGAGTTTGGCAAGTCATTTGGAGCAAAGTCACGAAACTGTGGCAGTCTATGCTAAAGAGGAAACTCGAGTTGTTATTGGGGCAATGGAGAAGGAAGTTGAAGTGCAAGAGGGACAGGACAAAGCTAGTTGGAAACCACCCCTAGAAGGTTGGATTAAAATTAATACTGATGGAGTTGCAAAAGGCAATCCGGGTAGAGCTGGAATTGGAGTGGTTTGTCGGAATCATGTTGGAACAGTGCTCTATTGGGAACTGCAAGGCTTGGGAAGAGCCACAAACAATGAAGCGAAAGCCTTAGCTATCAAATCTGCTTCTATTTGGGCTGTAAAACAAGGTCATAGGAGGATAATCCTAGAATCAGATTCTCAAATAATGGTTGGAGCTCTAGATTGCATGAGGAACTTTGCTTTGAAAACATGGAGGTTGAGGATTCTTGTCACTCAAATTAAGGAATTATGGAGGGAATTAGATGATGTGATTCTAGTTTATGTGAGTAGAGATCTAAATAAAGTGGCAGACTTCCTGGCTAAGATGGGTACTGAGAAGGAGGTAGGGGTTCAGTGGCACAGTGACATGGCTATTGAGGATGAGATGATTAGGCAGGTTGGTGAGCAAATCCAGTGCTTAGCTAATTTGGATAACCATTCCAGAAATACTATTTAGGAGATTTATGTTTCAATGTAGATCTTCTTTTATAGTTGTAAACAGGTGAACAGTCATTGTAGAAATATGGTTTAAGAGATTTGGCTCCAATGCAAATCTTCTTTTACTGTTGTAAACATGTGTTCTCTCTGACTAAGGCTGGGAAAAGTCTCATCCCAACTTGTAAATGATCTTTGTTTTAATACAAGTTTTTCAAATTATTTTTCAAAAAAATACTAATACTAATTATTTTTTGTTGGATATAGTTATTGGTTCCAATAAAAAAAATCAAATAGTATTAAGTAAATTCCTCAACTTTCAGTATACAAAGATTATATATATATATATATTTGATTATAACAGAGGAATCGATAACTCCATACAATTTTTTTACGTACTTTTTGGTTTTGAATCTTGATTCTTGCTGCTACTACAACCTTCAGTTGTGTCAGCAAACTTTTTAACGTGACGACATTGGTGTAACACGTCCTCTAGTACTACGAGGTCTAAGAGATTAGAACCGTGGTCTATATGTTTCCACGAGAACATTTTTTAGGCCCTTAGACCTCTATATATATAATGGATTATATGGGATTGAAATAGACCCCACCTGTGTTACATCCTCATCACATAGTGGTATTACAACAAAGCTTGAATATAATCCACTTAGTGGTATTACAACAAAGTTTGGATATTATCTCTATAATGTTTTTGACAAGATTCAAACCTAGGTCCCCTTGAAATGTTGAGGAATCTAACCAGTTGAACTAATGCCACTTGATTAAAGATATAATAATAATATTATTATATAGTCTTTATATAATTAAAACAATCATTCCAATTCATAGGGCTCCATTCCTCTACACTCACCTTGTTGGTTCAAGTCCCACTAAAAATCTTGTGTTTACCTTAAATAATTTGTCCGCAAGGATGTAGTGGTTAGGGCTTTGGCCTCTCTTTAGGAAGGTCCAAGGTTTAAATCATGGCACACCCAGAAGAGGATAGGTTGGATGGTAGCGACCGAGTGATTGTCAATTTTCTACCTGAGTTCAATGCCTTGAAAGGTCGGGGTCCCGTTGACTGTGCTTTATCTAACGGGATTAAGGTTTATAGAGGCAACCCATTCATGGAGTTATCGATTTTCCTATGAATAAAAAAAAAACTAGTCCAAAAGGACAACACAATGGTTTGAACTTTGGCCTCTCTTTGGGAGGTCCAAGGTTCAAACTGCATGACGTGTGTTATGACCCTGGTTTTACAAGGGGTCATAAGTAGAATGAAAACGATTCCTAATCATGACTAGAATAAAAATGATTAGTCTAAGTGTTGGTTGGTTGTAGGGGCTTTCTCACTAATAAAAAAAAAAAATAATAAAATCTTAAAACATTCAAATTGGTCGGGTTGACTGTGCTTTACCTAGCGGGCTTAAGGTTTATAGGGGCAGCCCATTCATGGAGTTATCGATTTTCCTACGAATAAAAAAAAATTTAGTCCAAAAGGAAAACACAACAGTTTGAGCTTTGGCTTCTCTTTGGGAGGTCCAAGGTTCAAACTGCGGCGTGTGTTATAACCTTAGTTTTACAAGGGATCATAGCTAGAATGAAAATGATTCCTAGTCATAGCTAGAATGAAAATGATTAGTCTAAGTGTTGGTTGGTCGTAGATGCTTTCTCACTGATAAAAAATAATAAAAATGACCCTTAGAATGAACTTAAAACCATTCAAAAAAATAAAATAAAGTTAGAACCATTCAAATTGATGTAGACTAACAAATAAATTTAAAACCATTATGGGACAACGCAACAAAGCTCAACTCTTCCCCTCATGAGAGAGGTTATGGTGGGATGAGAATGCCCAATGCATCCGTCGTCAATATATAATATATAATAGCATATTTCCTTATTGTAAAATAAAACTCGGTAAAGACGAAGTCAACTGAAAAAACCCCACGAACAAACCCCACAAACAATCACTTAGCCATTATTAAATGGCCTATCTCTTTCTAAAATAATATTGCTAGCTTAGATATAAAGGATATATATCTAAAAACGCCAAAATTACCAATCCCAGGCGCCTATAATGTTTTTGTTAATATCGGATTTTTTAATAAAAAAATTTGTTTACGTCGTGACATGTATGACCTCTTTGCCTCCACCCTCTCAGCCATTGTAAGAACACCTCTCGACGTAATTAAATAATTTTTCTAGAAAAATTTCAATCCATATAAATAATAAAGTTTTTAAAAACATAAACTAACAATAAACTTAGAACCTTACACTTTCCACATCATTATTAAGGGGAACATAGAAATTCAAGCCAAGTTTAACAAGTATCCCTATCTTTTGAAAGTGATTGCCACAGGCCCTATAGACCAGAAATCCCGTCCACAATCAGACAAACTTTACAAAAACTATAAGAATGTGCAGTTGTAGAAGCAAACATTCCGGACGTCACATCAATAATTTGATATATAAAGAACAGCATTAGCCAGATAATGCCTCGTTTATCAACAACAAAGATCAAAGCTCCGGGGGAACTTCTTCGGATACATGCGTGTCGATTCCAATTTTACGGAGATGTGTCAGGGAAGGGTCTTGCAAAGAAATTGAGAATCATTGTAACCCTGACCACTCCTTTCACTCGACTGAATTTATGCATAATGAATGGGACATGAAGTCCAATTAGGTCATCGAATCCTTAAAGGGATAAGACCCAGAAGAGGAATAGGAAGAGGAAGAGAATCGAGCACAATATTCGTATTTTTTTTTTTTTTTTGATGTGGCCTGTCCGACTTCCCTTTCGAAAACGAAAACATAAGACTAAAGTTTAAATTCTCCATAAATGTATTCGGTGATTTCTGCCATGATCTGTGGGCAGAGATCCGCAGTACTGGTCCAACTTCACACTCACCCCCCTCCTCTTTATTCCAAGCCGCTGCGTCATTGTTATTCCTTCTCCACCAGTTTATTCGGACATCGCAGAAACGGGAAAATTCTGCAATACGCGTCATTTCATTTATCTTACGCAGTTGGAAGATTTGCTTGCTGCAGCTCCTCGCCTCTTGATCGCTCTGCCAATGCACTTCCACGCGACGGTAAGTTTTCTTTCCTTAATTCGATTGTCTTCCTTTACTCATTGTCCAAATTTTGCATTGACAATTATCAAATTTTGAATTGACGTTCAAGATTTCAAAAAGAGCACGTTAAGTTTTATTTCCTTTATCACCTCATTGTCCAAATTCTGTAGCAAATTCAGTTGTAAGATACGTCTTACTGCGTCTGTTTTCCATTGAAGAAATATTCCTTATAATTTAGGCATTTAGTAGTAAATTTCTTTCCTCATTTTATTTGTCTTCCTCATTGACGTTAAAGAATTCAAGAAGAGCAGATTTTGTATCAAATTCAGCTGTGATGTGTATATTACCTATGTTTTTCATTTAAGAAAAATATTCTTTATATTTTAGGCATTTTGGCTTATATTTCTTTCTTTATTTTATTTGTCTTCCTCATTTCCAAATTTGCATTGAAAATTATCAAATTCGGAACGACGTTCAAAAATCAAGAAGAGCAGGTTAAGTTTGCATTCTTTAATTCGTTTATCTTCCTTTATTACCTCATTTTCCCAATTTGCATTGTAATAATGAAATTCTAAACTAACGTTCAAGAATTTAGATTTTGTAGCAATTTCAGTTGTAAGATACGTCTTATTACCTATGTTTTCCATTATAGAAAATATTCCTTCTAATTTAGGCCAATGGGACTAAATTTCTTTCCTCATTTCGTTTGTCTTCTTTTTTCAAGTCCTGCATTGACGTTGAAGCAGAGTTGTTTTTAATTTTGGGCAATTTCCGTTAATTGTAAGATTCATCTTAGCTAAATTTTCTTATGTCTTTTCGTGGAATAATTTTCTTTCGTCCTTTAGTTTGCTTTCTTTTTCAATTCTGAAGTGACGTTCAAGCAGAATTTTCTTAACTTCTGGTAATTTCTCGTAATGTTTGCACAATCAATTGTGAAATCGACTTATAACCTATTCTTTCCCCTTAAAAAAATTCTGAATTATGTAGTCTTATCGAGGAGTTAGTTTGATTTCCTAAATTTATTTAGCTGCTTTTATTTTCAAAATTTGTCCTGAACGGCTTGGTTTCCTGATTTTATTTTTTAAGCAGACTTTTTTTTTTTCAGTTGTGATAATTTTTGCCGGTGGTAGCAAATTCAATTCTAAAATACATCTTATTTCTCCTTTTTTCTTCTTTAAATTCGTTCCTATTTAAGTATTATCATTTACTGCTTCTTTAGGTCTATTTTCTGTTCTCATAAAAAGACTGTAGCCTTTGTCTGGTGATGCTTATAAAAATAGTGCTACTCAGTTGCCCACTGCAAGTTGGACCCTCTGTCTGATTATATAGGAAAACTCAACGTGCTAATATCGCAAATATAACTTGATAGCATAGTGTGTTTCTTTGGGGACTTGAAGATTGCCATCAGCGAAATCTATTGCTCAGCTATTGTTAATTTGAAATATTTTTACAAACATAGTTGTTAGCAGTGCCACAAGGAACGGGTTAGTGGTAAGGAATAGGAAATGGATGATGTGACAGAGACAGGGTTGGAAAGGCTTATTCAGAAGAAACTGTTCAGGCCTTTATGTTTAAGAATACGAAAGAAAAGTTTGATTTTTTAATTAGAGATAAAAATCTTCAAAAAAAAGAATTCAGGGGAAATATTCGCAACATGATTTTCCCTATGAATAACTTGGAATTTATTTCAGAAGATGATATCGAGAAAGGTATTAAGCATCTTGCTAATGGAAAAGCACATGATCCACATGGTTTTGATAGCTGAGATGATTAAATGGAGAGGTATGTATATAGTAAATATTCTAAAGGGTGTCTATAATCAAGCAATATGGGATGGGTTTCCTCTAGACTGTCAAGGCAACAAGGTCATACCTATCTACGGAAATGGGGACATAAATAATGTAAAAAATTACAGAATGATCAGGTGAGCAGCCTCTTAACCAAACTATTTGGTACCATACTAGAAAAGTGAATTAGTAACTGGGCAGAAGACGAAAAGTAAGGGCTCATTCTCAAGCTGATTTTTGACCTAAACACTCAACAGTTGACCATCTGATTACTCTTAGAGCTATTGCTGATAGACCATGATAATAGAATAATATCACTTATCTTTGCTTCATGGACTTTTGATACAGTGCCAAGAATAAAATAATGGCAAACAATGAAAAAATTAAATGTCCCAGTTGAGTGGAGACAAGCAATACTATGGGTATATGAAAAGGTATTGGCAAAGTTGACAATACCAAAAAATGATGGCAATGAAACAAAGGCGGCCACTACAAGTAGTCATATGTGTCTCAAGCAAGGCTCCCCCTTCTCTCTGCCACATTATTTGACTTCTTTGTAGATGAATTAGAAGAGTGGATCAATTAAAAGATTGGGGAGGAGGTGTATGCATTGCAGGGTATGCTTTGTTGTTGATTTAAGCAGATGCTGTTTTGCTACTTGCAAAACATAAAGATAGCTAACAAAGGCATCTATTAACTTTAGAGAAATTTTGCAGCTACTTTGAAATGAAAGTTAATGAAAGCAAAACAAAAGTATTGGTCATCGGTTCTTGAGATAAAGACTTTAACGTCCGTGAGGCCATAGGCCATTTGAGACGATCCTCATGAAGGATGTTGTTTATCCAATATATGGTTAACCAAAGATACTCTTTTTACTGAAGCATGGTGTACAAGCCTACCCATTGCAGAATTTGAACCTTGGATCTTTGTTCAGAGTTCCAAAGTCTCCTCTATTAGGCCCACTTAGGTTGTAAAAATTGAAGGAGGTTACTTTATATAAGTACTTGGGAGTTGAATTTGATTTTAGCTGCAATGGGAATGCTTGTGTAGAAACACATAACAGAAAATTTGAATTGTCTTTATGCCATGCTAAATAAATGTGGATAAATTCAATTATGGAATGGGAAATTAAGAAAATTCTTTTTTTACAACATTGATACAAATAGTAATTTTATATGGTTGTCCTGTTTGGTATATTAACCTATCAAAATAAGCTTGGAAAAAGTTGAGATAATCTTGACTTGCATTTTTGCTAGTAGAGCTAGGGGTTAAGGTTCAATCTTTTTATTCCATGCTAAGCATTGTGTGAATTTTGATTAATATAATCAAAATAAAGCAGATGGATAAAAGCAGATTACAACACCAAGAATCACTTGCAACTCAAGAGAAAATTTGGTACTAAGACAACATGAAATGGATTAAAAAAAGGGGGAGTTGATGAAAATGATTTACCAAAAGGCTCCTAAAAAAATTGAGACTTCATACCAAAAAAAAAAAATGTTATTTGACAATATCCTAATGAGAAAATGAGATTTTGTAGATATGAAATCAATTCAATGGTCACTTGCAAAGAGTGAAATCACTTCTAGGACAAGATCTCAACACAATAAAGATATATTATCAGTGACCAAGTTCTCATCATCTTGCAATTGAAACAAGATGGAAAAATATTAATCAAGAAGAATGCCTTTGTTTTCTCTGCAAGCAAGGAGAAGTTGAGGATAAGAAACATGTGATGTTACTTTGTCTTGAATCTTGCATACTGACATCTAAGATAAATACACTTGTTGCAACATGATAACTTGAACAACTTATATAATTGATCAAGTTTACCATCTACAGGAGTTGGATATATTGGAGAGGTTTTCAAGCATCATAAGAATGAACACAGACAAGATCTTTGTGGATCAATTTAGTGACAGTATTGAAGTGAATTGCAGCTGAGCTCCCCATTCCCCTCATCACCTCAACAAAACCTTCTCATATATTTTATTATTATTATTATTATATTTTCAATTTCGTTTCTTTTCCATCCAATAGATCCTATTGTGTTTGTTATGGTCAAAATAAAATATATTTCATTTCATTTCACAATTAAGTATAAAAACTTTCATAATTGTGATTTTTCCGTAATGCCCAATTCAGATCTCCAACATAGACAATGGATGCTTGTTGGCAACAACAATTGCTTACAATTATAGCGCTTTTGCAACCTGGTCTTGTTGATGTTGAATGAAAGGCAACAGAACGAACTGAAATGTTAGAAACTTCCATATGTCACCCGCTCTGAACCATGTTGGGATCTAGGGCCATTGCACCAAATGATAGGAGCACAAAACATTATAGCGACCAATCCAAGAACACGGAATACACTAACAGGAAGGAATACAGATACCGTGACACACCAAATACTATGGACAGTGTGTAAACTAATGGTCATAAGACAACTGATAGAATCACAATACTATATAACAATTTTTAGTTGGTTGAAGTTCAACCATGTAGGCAGGCAAATTGACATGTCTGCATAATCAATGAATAAGTGCATTGGAAGTCAAGTCCGCTCACATTAAGAGTTTTGATATATTTGATGTCTTATTATATGAGACAATGTGTAATATTAAGTGAAGTATTAGTTATGTATGGGTGAGTCATGAAATGAAATGTAAATGTAAGTCATGCACGGTCAAATGTAATTTAAGAAAATGATGAGGTGTCGGGTATAGTAAGTTGGAGGATGCAACTACCTCCGTAGTTGTATAAACAAGACCCTTCTCTCATTCATTAGTGTTGTTGGATGAAGTGTGTTGTTGGTTGTTGGCATGGAAGGAAAGGTTGGCATGGTATGTGGGTATCAAGGTTGGCATGGTATTGAAGTGTTGTATCAAGTCGTTTGAACATCGTAACAAGCTATCATTAATGCAAGATCTACTCATATTCATTCATCATCTATTATTGCCATTGTGTGTTCTTTGTATGTATTGTTACTAATGATTGCTGCAGTAGAGTAGATTCAATCTGTTAGTTGTATTCTTTCCAAGTCTGTCATATAGGGCCGTTTAGCCTAGTGTCAAGCCATCCAAGGCAATTGCTAGGCTGTACAATGGATAGCCTAGGCCGTCATGACTCAAGACAGGCCGTCTAGTGAGTGTTAGCCCTTTGGAAAAGGGCAGGCCATCCTATTCGCAGACTGGGCCGTTTGAAGCAGTGAACAAGGCAGTCAGAGGCAAGGATATGATGCAAGCCAAATTGTCAACATACAACCTCATCATTACAAACTTGAATATTGAATTTGTCAATCCAAATTGTTCCTCCAAGGGTGGAATACCACCACCATGCTACATTTGGTGCCATTGCTATTTGAAGTTCGAACTAACATTGTGTGAAGCTCGGCAAGGTGGATGATAAGATAACTTGACATGAGGATGTGGGAGACGTGGACACGAAAGAGTGAGAGATTTTTCCAATACATAGAAGTTTGAACTGTTGTGATGGGCAGTCTAATATATGTTGTGTGCACAGTTATGTTGTATTCCATTTCTACATTTTGGCAACGTTGCCTATTCAAAGTTGGCTCAAGCCTGGTGACATGGAGTTGTGATGAGCAAATTATTTGGAAGGTGCATGACATCAATGAAATTATTACAATGTAGCCAATGAAGCAGATGAAGATGCAAACTTGTTTGTTGATGCTGATGAAGGGCCAAGACATGAAGTAGAAGTGCAAGTGGATGCGAAATGGTTTGTGTGCGGAGAGTTGCATGTTGGTGGCAGAGAGTTACGTGACGGTGGTGGAGAGTTGCATGTTGGCAGCAGAGAGTTGCATGTTGACGATGGAGAGCTACCTGCCAGCGGCAGAGAGTTGCATGTCAGCGGTGGTGAATTACATAATGACAATGGAGAGTTGCTTGATAGCGATGGATAATCATGCGATAGTGAGTTATGCGTTGGTGAGGAATTGCATGGCGACGAAGAATGTATGGTGCTAGAGCAATTGCAAGTTGATGTGCTTGATAGTGAGCAGGACAGGAGTCCGACATCGGTGCAAATGCAAGCTAGTGTGTCTGATAGTGCTCGAGATGGGAGTCCTACACTAGAGCAACTGTAGGTTGGTGTGTTTGATGGTGAGTGGGATGGGATCCCAACATTGGAGCAACCGCAGGTTGGCACATTTCATGGTGCGCGGGACAGGAGTCCAGCACAAGAGCAATTGCATTGTGGTGTACCTAATGATATGAGTGAAGAAGGACAAAAACATGAACAACCACTGCTAATGTCAAGTCGACCTGTCACAACAAAGGCCAATTTTGACATATCATGTAAGTGTCCAATATTTCATGGAAGAGAAACAAAAGCCCTTGTCAGGCATTGGAAAACTACCTCATGATGTGAAAAGTGAATGGGTAGAATAATGATGTAGATTGGAGGAGGTTATTCCTTGTGATATTTTGTGGATTTGCAATGGACTGGTACATGAGATTGCTAGAGGGCAAGTACCAGACGTGGGATGAGTTGCATGAAGCATTCGTGAAGAAATTTCAGTTGTTCTACGATGACGATGAGGTCATTATTGAAGTTTAAAGAGTGCAACAAGGTGAGAAAGTGCATGTTCGTTCGTACAATTGGAGGTTGAGTGGGTTGTTTACCCATTTGGAGGAAGATCCATTAGATGCATTGAAGAAGAGGTGGTTTGTAGAGGGACTTCTTCCTATGTATCGGAAGAAGATTAGGGTGGTCCCTCCGACATCATATCAAGAGGCCTTGGAGCAAGCCTTGAACTTGGAAAGTGATGCAAAGACATCATTAAAGTGTTGGGGTCATGTTAATGCAGACGAGAGTAACCCTAGAGATGAAAGTGACTCTGACAATGAGAGTAATGTTTTTGAGAATGAGTGTTGGGGTTGAGAAATCAGTGAAGGAAGTGAATTTGAAGAGAATTATGACTCTAAGGATGAGTGTGACTCGGAGAGTGCAAGATCATTGCTACAAGAATATGCAACACAAAGGGAGATTGTACCAAGGGGGGATGCCATTGGTGATGCGGTTTGTGACAACCACCAAAGAACTAGAAGACGCAAAATTGAGTATGATATTGAGGGCAGACCCATTGTACAATGTTGGCGATGCCATTTGTGGGGGCACTTTGCATGTGAATGTCAAAGTGCTGTGAGTTGAGATGAACCAGTGATGTGTAGAGAGTTCAAAGTGATAGAGAAGAGTCACAGTCCTAGCCAAGAAGCAGAGGAGGTGAACTTGATGAACTTGATTGCAATTGAGGAGGTGAACTTGATTTCAATTGAAGAGGCAAAAATCCAATAGATAGTTGAAGTTGCGTAGGAAGAAGTTGTAGAAGTGGTTGATGCAGATGGCGAAGTGAGTGATGCAGATGATGGAGACAATGATACAAACAACGAAGAGAGAGATTGTTCGGCATTTGACTGTTTGCTAGGGTCGGATGGCCATTTGGACTTGGGTCGTTTGGAGCCAAGCCTCAATTATCAGAGCTTAAGCTATTTGAGCCTAGGTCATCTGAGTTGGGACCCTGGCTGTCTAGTAGGAACAACAGGTCTTCAAGCGACCCTTGGGTCGTTTGTCCCAAGGGGAGGGCCATCTAGACCTTCCCTAGGCCCTCTGAGGAAGCCATCTAAGCCTCAGACTGCCAGTAGGTTGTCAAATGAACGCCTTGATCTGTCCAAAGACAGATCACGACCATTCGATGGTCATTTAGGGCCATCTATAGCCAATATTGGGAGGAAGATGATACCGGGTTGTCTGGAGATCATGTAGAGCCGTCGAAGAGAAAGGATGAAGCGACACAAAGTTTGAGGAAAGGAGTTCCTTTGATTGGAAGAGCACATGGTATGGATTGTCTAGAGGATCATCTGATGGGAGAAGAAGATTGTACGAAAGCAGGCCCTATGGAGCCGAGCCGTCTGAGGCAAGGCTGTTCGAAAATAGGTTGTACATAGTCAGGTTGTCTGTGGCAAGGTTGTCCGAAAGCAAGCTGTTTGGAGATAGGCTGTCTGAGGCAAGGCCATCTAGAAGTAGGGCCGATATGGAGTAAGGCTATTTGAGGCAAGGCCATATGGAGTAGGGCAGTTTGGCCTAGGGCCGTCTGACTCAGGAGGTGGGCCATCCAGGCCAGGAAGTTAGTCGTTTGAGACCAAGGGATCTCTGTCTGAGGTTAAGGTAGGGTCGTTAGAGGCTAAGAAGTAGTCGTTTGGAGCCAGAGAGAAGTCATTCAAAGTTGAGGGGAAGTTGTTTGTGGGTCGACTGAAGGCTATCGAAATGCAGACAAGGAGAAAAATTTAGTTCAGACAATGAGGGTTTTAATGGTTTCACCGTTGAGGCTTTGGTTTCGCCGTTGAGGCTTCAAGGTGTTTCCCCGAACCCTATTGGGACATTGCCTCGTGACCCCACAAGGGGCGCTGCCCCTTGACCTTGGAAGGGGGCTCCTGCCCCCTTGACCCCTGACAAAGGTGCTGACAGGCGTTGCCCATCATGCTGGTCATGTTGACCATATTGGACATGTTGTTGATACACTTAATTGCAGAAACTGGATTGAGCAATCGCAGAACAATGTATTGTTGGAAGCAGTTTGAAGTGAAGTCAGTTGCAGAAGATGTTTAGAACAAGAGAAAGCATAAGGAGCGCGACAAGAGATTCCAGTACGGTTTTTAATGCTTCTATCCCTAGTGTTTAGCTCATGTGTCGTCAAGGACGTCGACAAGTCTAGAGGAGGGGATAGATGTAGACAGGCAAATCGACATGTTTGCATAACCAATGAATAAGTACATTAGAAGTCAAGTACGTGCACATTAAGAATTTTGATATATTTGATGTTATAAAGTCGTGATGTCATATTATATGTGACAATGTGTAATGTTAAGTGAAGTATTAGTTATGTATGGATAAGTCATAAAGTGAGTCATGAAATGAAATGTAAATATAAGTCACATGCATGTCAAATATAGTTTAAGAAAATGATGAGGTGTTGGGTAGTTAGTAAGTTGGAGGATGCAACTACCTCCTTAGTTGTATAAATAAGATGCTTCCCTCATTCATTAGTGTTGTTGGCCAAAGCGTGTTGTTGGTGCATGGTACATGGGTATCAAGGTTGGCATGGTATTTAAGTGTTGTATCAAGCTACTTGAATGCCATAACATACTATCATTAATGCAAGTTCTACTCATATTCATTCATCATCTCTTATTGTCATTGTTTGTTCTTTGTATGTATTGTTACAAATGATTGCTACAGTAGAGTACATTCAAGTTGTAGGCACCTGTTCTAAACTGAAGCAAAAATGGAAGTGTTTGTAGAAATGTCCAAGTAGTAAAAGCACTAAGTTGGTGGGAAATGAAATGTCAAGGAAATGTAATGCAAATAATATGTTAGTCGTCATAAGTTAGAGTATGCGCATAAGTTATAAAGTTGGTGCATATATTTTATGTACGTAGGCAGGGGGTAGGTAGTTATGTGCAACGTGTTGTAATGTGCTGCCCTAAATTGAATTTGGCAAACCCTAGCTAATGAAATAGTAATTTTCTTGCAATAATTTAGGAATCAATTAAATCACACTCAGATCTATTTGTCTAACACAATAATCATGGAAAAACACCATAGTTTTTATTAAAACACTGCTTTTATTGAATCTGAAAAGAGGGCAATTACAACCAATATTTTAACTCACAAATTTGATCAATTGGGAACTGCATAAGTCTCTGAAATGCAAAAAATAATAACTGATGAAGAACAGGTCCAAAATTTTTTGCAACTTGAAATTCCTGCGCACGCGATATTAGAAATCTGGACTGGCAAGCAAACTTCAAAATGCCATAACTCTTTTGAATCTTAACAAAACCATGTCGTGTAACCTGTCAAAATGAATGGCATGACATTCTCTATCCAATTCGGAAGTCGAATCAACAATATATGGCCTGTGGAAAACGGAATCCCTCCAAACAAATGCCAAAAAACCCTGAATGCTGATTTGGATATCAATTTCTGATATAAAGCCCTCAATGGCTGAAATGTTGAAACTCCACCCACAAATGCTGATCAATACAAGCTCATATGCAAACCCTGGATGAGTTTGCCCCTTTGAGACAAAAGGGTTTTCGTCCTCTGCCTCTAAACCAAGAGGGTCTCCGTCCTCAAGGCTTTACTCTTGCAGGTTTTCGTCCACAAGAGTTCACTTCTGCAGGGTTTCGTCCACAGAAGAATTGCAAATGACTTTGCAGCCAAATACAAGAGAAAGAGATCAATTACAATAACCATGGATGTGTAGAATGAAGCCCAAGCCTCCTTTTATTAGCCAAAACCCTAATTCTCCATTGAGAATTATATTTTATTTTGTTTTAATAAAATAGCTAAATTAACCTTATAACTCCCTAATGTGGCGTCAACCCTTATAACCCCTTTTTTTTTTTTTTTTTCTTATCCGAGCCACATAAACATTAACACACCACATTTTATGTATAATCCTAATAATTAAAAATTAGGGACATTACAATACATCCCCCCCTGAGATTGCTTGTCCTCAAGCAATCGAACACAAACTCCATCAAATCAATTCAGAGTCATAAGCAAGAATGATTCCAGGGTCCCAAATTAACTTCAAGAAAATCTTACCATACTCCCACAGTGTTGATCCAAGGGTGAATGCAAAGGACAACATCATAATTATTTTCCCAAACTGTCCCAAACTTGGTTTCTTACCAAAGAAGAATGCAAAACCTGTACGTTGCCCAAATAATACTTCACCAAGGCTGTATAGAAATTGTCTCAAATGTACACATACATCCAAGCCAAGTGAAAACCCAGCTAATTCTTTGCTGCCCAACCAATCCTGAACATGTAAAAACTCTGATTTTCTGATTACAGCAGCAAAAAAGGTCTGTTCATATTCCCAAAATGCATCCAAACTAAGTGCTCTATCATTCCTTACAGCTGTACCATGTATGAGTATTAATAAACCAGCAATGATGATGGATGAGTGACTGCAAAGTGAGTTCAACAGGTCTGATTTCTTCAATACAGCACTGAGAAAGACATCTAAACTTTTTCCCTCATCATCTCTATTAGTCATATCATGCATAAATGTGGCCAAACCAATAATAGTGATGAGTGCATCCATGAAACATGGACTGAGAAATGGAAGTACAGCAATCATACTATCATTATTTTTATGGCCATAAGTGAAATCTACTAACCCATGTGTTTCTACCAAGTCAAGAAGGATACCAAGAGTTTCATCAATCCATCTACATACCTTCTTGATCACCTGGTGATGCTGCTCCAATAATTCTTTACCAGGCCTGTATAGAAACTTTCCCAAATGTGCACATTTATCCAAGTCAAGTGAGAAACCAACTGTTTCTTCGCTGCCCAGTTCAAACTGTATGTGGAGTAAGCCTGATTCTTTAAGACCAGCCTTGTAAAAAGCTTGCCCAAATGAGACTTTCTCAAAGCTGTGTGAAGACTGTCTCAAGTGTGCACAAATATCCAAACCAAGTAAGAAGCCAATCAATCCCTTGCTTCTCACCAACATAATCTTGCCAAAGTTGCCCAAAAGCCTTTTCCAAACTGAATTTTGCTCATGCAGGGATATCTCTAAACTGTCTCCATGATGCCCTATGCCTCCACGTTCATCCAAACTGAACAAGAACAGGTCTGATATAGCTCTTACCAAATCTGATTTGGTGTGAGCAGTAATAAAATGAATCTTCCCAATTTTTCCCAATTCTCCTAGGATCACTCCCACATCATTCTCAACAAGAGTATCATGTAAAAGAGTGATGGAATTGCTAAAAACATGACTGAACACTGAGCATAGCAATTCTGATTTCGTCATGAGGCATATCAAGAAAAGAACTTCATGAATAGCAATGAGTGAAAATTGCCCAATTCTTCCAACATCGACCAAACCCAGTCCACCATCATTGTTTGAAACTGAACTACATAGGAAATGATCAACAACTGTAGACATAATGAAAGAGAAATCTAATTTTGAGCCAACAAACTTTGTTTCCTTTTGATAATAGCCATTCTTTATTTTCCCAACATCAAGATCTACACACGCTTCTTTCTGAAGTATCTTCTCCGCCTTTGTGTTGTGCAAGCATCCATACTCCCTAACTTTCATTAAAATAAGCTTGGATCTGAAACGATCTGCAGTTCTATTTATGGCAGGGCAATGCACTAATTCTTCAAACGTTCTTTCAAGTGCAACTTCTTCCTCTAAGGCCAATTTGCATGAACTTATATGCTGTTGTTCCGTGACTGTACCGAATACATATGAGGACTGAATTCTGCTTAAGTACTTAAAACATATAATGTCCACGTGTCTCATGGCTGTAGGTGGAATGCTAGACATCAAAACTGAAAATGCATTTGCCATATTTACAATACTAGGCTGAATGTGAATTAAATCTTTCAAGGGATAGATACTCAAGATATAGGAAATTTCTTCAATATTAGTCCATTCATTATTATTGAAAAGAAAGTATGGCTGCTCTTGCTGCTGCGCTGCTTGATTAAATACCTCACTAAAGATGATATATTGTTCAGAAGGTTGTATACTAGCGACATCTTCATAAAGGTGATGTTTATGACCATTGGAGATTCTCTTTTCATGTTCAAAATGAAAATCTGACCGTTCTGGCTCCTGAAGTGCTTGCTGAGATGCTTCATTAGAGATGATATTTTGTTCAGAAAGCTGCTGACCAGTGGCATCACAAAGATGATATTTGGGACTTTTATTGGAGATGTTATTCTCAAAATAAAGATATGACTGCTCTTGTTCCTCTACTCCAATTCCTTGTCTAGAAGTCAAGGTGCTAGGAATTTGCTCGATAGCTTGACTGCAATCTATTTTTTCTTTTGAGAGAAGCGAAACAACACTGTCATCAAGCTTATCTTTTGATTGAGTCAGACTTGTACAGATGATGCTTTCATGGGCTGACAATTGCTGCCCAACTAGATCAGCATTCCTTTTGACACTACACTCTCCAACTTCGTGCACTGAAGTTAGGACTGACTCATGCTCAACCCAAGAATTATCAACTGCATGCACATCCTCACCAGCTGCTGATTTAACAATGTCAAAATCAGCTTGCTCTATGATCTCACCACTATCACGAAATTCATTATGCCCCTCACCAAAATGAGATCCACAAGATGAATTAACTTCATCTTCATCAATTTTGCCCTCCTGTACTTCCACACAAGTTTCTTGAAGAGGTGGCATGTTTATATTTTGAATTTCAGCAGTCTGAATGTTCAAGTCAGCACCATGATCAAAAGGAAATTTGTCTCTATCAATCTTCTCATTTACTTCATCAGCATAACTCTCCAACTCATCAGGAAAGCCACCATCCAACCACTTGCTGGTCTGTTCTGTTTCTAACTTTAACCAGAAGACATCTTCATCGACATTGATCTCCTCATCAAATTTGGAGTCTTCACCATGAAAAAAAACACCATGCAACAATGAACTGTTGCTAGGAAAAATGCAAGGCTCATCATACCTTATGTCCAAGGTCTCACAGAGCTCACTGGATTGCTCTGGAAGCAATTCCACAATTGTTGTCTTGTCATTACCCTCGGTACTATAGTTGTCCTGGGACTTGTGGGTTATGGGCCCACATATATGTCCAAGTGACCACTCTTCTTGGCAAGTGAAGCAACGCTGTTCTCTTCTCAATTGATTCTTGCTTTTGAGAGGTAGTCCTCGCATCTGTAAGTCACTCGGTCTCTTTTCCTTCTCCTGTTCCTCCTGTACCAAGAGAGGTTTCAGCTTCTTCTCCCGCTTGCTTGGAAACATTGTCAACTAATTTACGTGCAGCTGAAGAGGTAATCTGTCCTTGCCTCAAAACAGCCATCAACTTGGGCAAGATGAGCTGGGTAAAGTCATCACTTTCCTCAATGATGCGTACCATGATGGTTTGCATGTAAGAGGATATAATGTCTTCATGATCTTCAGCGATAGAAGCCATAAAATGTCGAAACATCTGGAGACTAAGATCAGCACAATCTAAATCAAGCAAAAAGACATATATTCTAATTTTTGCCATCACTTCCAAAATTCTAACCTTCTTACCATAGGATCGGTCCCTGATGTTATTCAAACCATGAAAATTGTCAACCATCAGTTGTAATCCCTCCTTCATGATGTCGTCATTGTAGGGTGCTTCCGGAGCTGTAATCCTTATGATCTCACTGAGACAAGAGGTGACTGCAAGTCTCACATCCCTGTCTGCATGTCTCATAATCCAATGCTGGCCTAATGCAACTATAGGTACTTTCGTTGCCCAATTCAAAACCTCACGATCAGATTGATCTAGTTCAACTAGACATGTATCCATTTCCTTTAGACTGTCAAGAAGAACATCTTTTGACAATTTATTGGGACTCAAGTTGTTTCCCCAAAGCATAGAGCTTACAACTTACATCCATTCTTTTATTGATATGTTCTGCAGATTGAATCTGTTTTCTGTTATTGGATGTGTGATGCTCAACCTTAGCCTTAGAGGGAACCATAGGTGCTGACTTAGGTGACATAGCTACTGTCAACTGCTTTTCCAACTTTTCTGGGACAGCGAGCTCAACTTTATTATCCGCAATATTAGCTGCAATTTTAGGATCTTGTAAAGTATTTTGTTCAACTCCAACTTTCTTCGGCAACTTTATAAATGAAAAATCAACCTTATCCTAAAGAAAAACTGAAGGTAGAGAAATTTGCATCATTGCAGTTAATTGAGTGATGGATTTTTGTATCTCACTCTGAGTCCTATCCCAATCACGCTGTCTCCTAGACCAATCATTATAAGACTCCATGAATCCGAAATTTAATTAGGCTTCCACAAGGTTGGAAGAATAGCTCGAGCTACTGAATTAACAATACCCGAACTCTTAAAGACAAAATCAACCAAATGGGTATTCAAATCACCAATAACCAGAAACTGGAAACCCTAGATTTGAAAACGGCAACCAAACCCTAACTTCCAAGTCTGAAAAATACTCACGGCAGCTGAATTTTTTTTTTTCCACACAATACTTAAATCATTTCTAAAATGTTCAACAAACCCTAAACAGGCTGGCAGGAAAAACCAGCTCTGATACCACTGTAATGTGCTGCCCTAAATTGAATTTGGCAAACCCTAGCTAATGAAATAGTAATTTTCTTGCAATAATTTAGGAATCAATTAAATCACACTCAGATCTATTTGTCTAACACAATAATCATGGAAAAACACCATAGTTTTTATTAAAACACTGCTTTTATTGAATGCGAAAAGAGGGCAATTACAACCAATATTTTAACTCACAAATTTGATCAATTGGGAACTGCATAAGTCTCTGAAATGCAAAAAATAATAACTGATGAAGAACAGGTCCAAAATTTTTTGCAACTTGAAATTCCTGCGCACGCGATATTAGAAATCTGGACTGGCAAGCAAACTTCAAAATGCCATAACTCTTTTGAATCTTAACAAAACCATGTCGTGTAACCTGTCAAAATGAATGGCATGACATTCTCTATCCAATTCGGAAGTCGAATCAACAATATATGGCCTGTGGAAAACGGAATCCCTCCAAACAAATGCCAAAAAACCACTGAATGCTGATTTGGATATCAATTTCCGATATAAAGCCCTCAATGGCTGAAATGTTGAAACTCCACCCACAAATGCTGATCAATACAAGCTCATATGCAAACCACTGGATGAGTTTGCCCCTACGAGACAAAAGGGTTTTCGTCCTCTGCCTCTAAACCAAGAGGGTCTCCGTCCTCAAGGCTTTACTCTTGCAGGTTTTCGTCCACAAGGGTTCACTTATGCAGGGTTTCGTCCACAGAAGAATTGCAAATGACTTTGCAGCCAAATACAAGAGAAAGAGATCAATTACAATAACCATGGATGTGTAGAATGAAGCCCAAGCCTCCTTTTATTAGCCAAAACCCTAATTCTCCATTGAGAATTATATTTTATTTTGTTTTAATAAAATAGCTAAATTAACCTTATAACTCCCTAATGTGGCGTCAACCCTTATAACCCCCTTTTTTTTTTTCTTATCCGAGCCACATAAACATTAACACACCACATTTTATGTATAATCTTAATAATTAAAAATTAGGGACATTACACGTGTCCTGGAAACCGTTGTTGCCAAGGGCCAGGACTGCATTATAAATAGACCCCTTCGATTAAATTTGTATGCATAGAGAGAGAGAGAGAGAGAGAGAGAGAGAGAGAGAGAGAGCATAAATGTAATGGAATCCTAGAGATATACACCTGAGTGCATGTAATGGAATCCTAGAGATATACGCTTGAGTGCATGTAGCAGATCCATCACAGAGATAGATGGTTCTTTGAGTTGCATGCCATTGTGGCAGATCTATTAATGCAAGATATATTCTCCATTCTCGATGTGTATGGTTGTGTATTGATGCTTGATTTATGATTAGATTGTTAGGTTTGTATTGCAAAGTTATTGGTTGTAGGTTGGAGGACTCTGATAGAGAAGTGTAGACACCGTCAGACAAAATTGATCGTCGTAGGAGCCGATGTAGGGGAAGTGGAATCTGCCATCTGGAGGATATCGCCGTCATGTTGTCATGTTGTTCCATCATGCTGATTGCTGATGCCGTCTAGGAATACCGTCCAATTGATGTCGTTTAAGTCACTACCAATTTGGCCATCTGAAGTTTGTGTCAACTAGAAGACTTTGTTGGTTGATACCTTGCTATTTGATAATCATTGTCGTCTATGATGAGTCCATATACACACATTAATTGCAGTTTTGCTGGCCTTTGAACTTGTCATTCCCTCATTGTTGGGAAACCTCACTGCTGTGCTACATCTGTTAGTTGTATTCTTTCCAAGTCTATCACACAGGGCCGTTCAGCCTAGTGTCAAGCCATCCAAGGCAATTGCTACGCTGTATAGTGAAGTTGCCAAGCCGTACAATGAGTTGCTAGGCCGTACAATGAAGGCGACAGGTCATACAATGGAGATCCTAGGCCATTAAGATTCAAGATAGGCCATTTAGTGAGTGTTAGCAGTCTAGAAGAGGGTAGGTCGTCCTATTTGTAGATTGGGCCGTTTGAAACATTGAACAAGGCAGTCAGAGGCAAGGATATGATGCAGGCCCTACAACCTCATCATTACAAACTTGAATATTGAATCTGTCAATCCGATTTGTTCCTCCAAGGGTGGAATACCACCACCGTGCAACAAACCATGCATAGAATGTTTGTGGAGTGGGAGTGAGTGGGTTGACATGTCATTCACTATTGCCATAAAATAAACATTAAATATTCATATAGAGATTTCCTCTCATGTTTTTCCTAAAAGGGCCCCCCTCCTATGCCTACTCTTCCCAGCACGAGGCCTTGAAATGAAAATTGTCTGAAACTTTGACCAATGACATGAATTTGAAATAGAATAGAAGGCAGATTCAAATAAAAATTAGTGATGTAAAGCATGAGATGATTTTGGGGGCATAACTCTCACAGTAAATCACCTATTGACACATTAAAGCCTGACTGAAGTTTTGGTTGTCTCAAGTAATGCTATTCTTCTAACATCTTTGTCTGCAGTACTAGAACTCTTACGTACCTATTTATTGTTGTATAAATCAAAGTAAGACAATCTGCTGGGTTTTCTTGCAAGAGATTCCTTTAACATAATTCTATCCCTTCTAAGTCACAATTATGCTACAGTGATACTGTCTAGAAGTTTATGCCCCAGCTAAGGTATTTGTATTTTTTCCTAATAATTCTTCCTAGGAATCGTTTTATCTTCTTTCTAGCAGTTTGGAGAAGGTCCTGTTTTCCTTTTGTACTTTATTTTTGAGGTTGATGATAAAATAACCATGTTTATGTTTTTGTGAATCGCATCACTTCTTTTTTTTCATTTCAGAACCAAAAAAGAAAAAAGGAAAATGTACGGGATTTATGCAGGGGTCCCATGTATTTAGTTACACAAGGTCATAGATCTTTCCTTAGTACTTCTCTTTTTGTGGATGATGCTTTAAAACAGTGAGCCTAAGTTTCTGTGAATCACCTGTTTGGAATCCCTTTGGAGCAATAGAAGAAGAGCAAATTTGAGCAAATAATTTAAAATTCAATAGGAATCTTACTCGGAATCTTTTGGGAACAAAGAGAGAGAGGGAAATAACAAATATGAATAAATCATGTACAATTCTATAGCAACCTCACCCAGGTTGTGTGACATGCCCAAGTGCATTGAAAATGTGACCTATCACCTAACTTCTTTAACATCATTGAAGATCACTTTGTGTTTTGGAATGGTTATTATCCATTTGAGGAAACCAATAATTTTTTTTATGCTTCGTCATTATTTGTTTGAGACATTGTATATGGAGTCTTAACATGGTTGGTTTATGCTTTTGTGATTTTATCCTGTTCTATGTTAATATCTGAAGTTTCTTTTATGGTTTCATTCCCTTTTATGATGCTGCAATGCCTGCAATCAATATTGAGCGTAATTGATTGCTAATTCTGCACTCAATCTAAAACCACATTTTCTACTCCTGTTGGCAAAAGCTAAAATCAATATGCAAATGCACCTTTACTCTTCTTGTGCATCTGTCCAATTTGGAAACTTCAATAAATTGCGAACTTGTTTTATGATTTGTTTCACAAAATCAACAATTCCTGTTGGCAACCCAGTTACAAAAGAATAGAGTCTAGTTGCCAGTCTTCAAGAGTTGCCTGAAAAGAGGCCACAAGAGCATCATCTATGTATTTCTAGATGTTTGTTTTCTATCTTATGGGAAATGTAATGTTTATAGTTGATGAATCAATTAGAAGTTTCAAATTTGGCATGATTATGTATTGTTTATTTTGTGTGTTTTTCCCCTTGTGCAATATACCAGCTTGTTTATGAGGCCTATTGAAATTTACAATTATACATGACCCTGCATACAAAATAATTATTTGTTTCTACTAAGTTGTTAAAATTGATTTCATTTGTAACAAAAACTCTTGTGATTGGCACTTTGATGCATTCATTTTTTAACACACATTTGTGTTGGTTAAAATTTATCTTATCTGTTGATGTGCTTATGCAATGTCCTTGACATTTTCTGTTTCTGTCTGCTTTGCTAATGTTATATTATATTTATCTATTAGGTTCCATGTTGAATCAGGTTGTTGATAAAATGGAGGAGCCTATCCAAAGCAGCGATGCAATATATGAGCACTATCAAAATCCAAATCATTTTGGTCAAAAGTTTCCTATTTGGACATCACATGAATCTGGTCATAATATTGATATGAGGAAACAAATATTTTGTAACCGATCTCTTAATATGAAGAGCATTGTAGCAATTGGCTTTGACATGGATTACACACTTGCACAATATAAGCCCGAAACTTTCGAAACATTGACATATAATGGCACAATTAAGAAGCTCGTCTATGACTTGGGTTATCCTCAAGAGGTTTGTTTCTCATTTGCTTCAGCTCTTAATTAGATTATTTCAATGAACTTTACTGTTTGTTTGTTTTGAAGTATTTTTTTATCTCTTAGTCTACATAAAGCTTCTTCTGTTATTTGAATTGAATTCAGCTTTGACATCAGTGGCATCTTTTGGAAGATAAATGGTACTCCTCATGGAAAATATTTTGTTCTGAAGTAATTAATGTAATAATCATGTTCAATTTATCACCTTTCCATGTTGATAAATGCATATATTATTAATATAACACTTTTTATTAATGGACTACAAATTTGAGTCAAATTGGGCACATAACACTTTTTATTGAAGTCACAACGTACAATAATTCCTTCTACTTACACGTCCTTATGTATAGCAAATGATTAGTTAACATGTTGCAGATACAGATGTTAATTGCTGTGTTTGCAATTAATGCATCCAAGTCGGAATAATAACTGAGATCTATATGACATGGTTGGAGAGTTGTACTCTGCATTGCTTAATTCTTCATATAAAGAGGACAGACACCATTTTGATCTTGATGATGTCAATTTTGGTCGTAAGTTTTATGCATATGGGATATGCAATAGGCCTTCCTATATGATGTAATTTGTCATGCCCCCTTCCGATGTGTAACCAGGAACCGTTAGCTTATTTAATTCCCGTAAGCTAATTTGGGTGAATGGGAATTATTTTTAAATTTATTATTTTAATATTCTCCGTTTTTGACTTTTGATGGAAATATTATTTAATTCATTTAAATGTGGAGCTCAATGATATATTTTAATAAAGTGAAATTAAATTAAAGAGCGGGAAAAAGGAGATATAAGGGAAAAAAAGAATTCATTTTGAGGTTATGCTTATGTTATTTTCTCTTATTTGAATTTTTGGAGAGCTTCTTCGAAAATCAAACCCTCGGATGAAACCCCTTGGGAGAACCAGTTTCGGCAGTGTAAGATTCTGCCCTAGTTGGTTAGTTGGAGAAATCACCCAGGTTTCTCAGCGAGCATTCATAGGAAAATCTGAGCATTCACAGGAAAATCTACCATTGTTGGAGGGCGTTTTCTGCAGGGTCGATCAGATATAACCTAAGCCTACATCGAACTATATTCTGGGCGCTGTGGAAATTGAAGGTGATGTGGAGGACTTGTATCATACACTGCCGATTTCATTTGCTCGACCTGCTTTATATCGAAGGCGTGGAACCATGGGTGACCGCAGATTTCCATATCGCCGCCATTTTCTATATGCTCGGCCTCCTTGTACTAGCTGTCCAGCATCTGGAATGTAACAGGTCAGAAATATTGTTTATTGTTGGCATTGAATGAATGATAAAATATATATATATATATATATATAATATTTAGCATTAATGAATTCGGTTCTTTTTCACATAATTATCGGTACATTATAAGTATGTAAAACTTGCAACTATCATCAATATATTTGAATATGGTTGAGCACAACTCTGGTTATTGTGAAAGCTGGGAAATATATCTATAGCAGTATTAAGGGTGTCAAGACAATGAACTGTTGATGTTGGGTCTGCACACAATCCATCCATAAAATCGAGAAAAACAAATTTGCTTAATAAATTGTCCAAGCTATTACATTATTATCATGGAACCTAGTGATATATTGGTTGAACATTTGCTTCATCTCTCTTCGATGATTAATGACAAATTGAAGCCAAAAGGACTAAGATTATAAGGCAGTTTCACTTGTTGAGGGGTGCAGTGGGAAACTGCCTATTAAAGGGGTGAGCAAGCATTTGTCCATGTTCTTCATCTAAAGAGGTATGTAATGATCCCTCATTGGAAACCTCTGTTGAAAGGGAATACAACATATTGCAACACAACTCCATTACCACTTAAATAAACAAAATATACTATGTGAATAACTTACAACAACAATGGATATGCTGTTGTGAATATATATATATATATAATATTTAGCATTAATGAATTTGGTTCTTTTTCACATAATTATCTGTACATTATAAGTATGTGAAACTTGCAACTATCATCAATATATTTGAATATGGTTGAGCACAACTCTGGTTATTGTGAAAGCTGGGAAATATATCTATAGCAGTATTAAGGGTGTCAAGACAATGAATTGTTGATGTTGGGTCTGCATACAATCCATCCATAAAATCGAGAAAAACAAATTTGCTTAATAAATTGTCCAAGCTATTACATAATTATCATGGAACCTAGTGATATATTGGTTGAACATTTGCTTCATCTCTCTTGGATGATTAATGACAAATTGAAGCCAAAAGGACTAAGATTATAAGGCAGTTTCACTTGTTGAGGGGTGCAGTGGGAAACTGCCTATTAAAGGGGTGAGCAAGCATTTGTCCATGTTCTTCATCTAAAGAGGTATGTAATGATCCCTCATTGGAAACCTCTGTTGAAAGGGAATACAACATACTGCAACACAACTCCATTACCACTTAAATAAACAAAATATACTATGTGAATAACTTACAACAACAATGGATATGCTGTGCACACAACATATATTAGATCGCCTGGTCCAACAATTAGATGACCTTGCATAGCAGTTCAGACTGCTCGGCACAACAATTCAGACGGTCCGTCACAGCAGTTCAAATGGCCTAGCACAACAATTTAGACTACCCGGCAGAATAGTTTAGATGACCCGACACAATGGTTCGGACAGCTTGACACAATGGTTCAGACTGCTTGACACAGCAGTTAAGATGGCCTGGCACATTGGTACAAACGACCTTGCACAAGTATCTTACGAATACATGTCTGATTACAGCCAACTTCTACTACCACGTGCAATGCCAACGTACAACACCAACCTCGATACCAACCCTCAATACCATGCCAACCTTCCCTACCAACCTTTGAATGAATGAGGGAGGGGTCTTATTTATACAACTAAGGAGGTAGTTGCATCCTCCAACTTACTAACTACCCAACACATCATGTTTTTCTTAAATTACATTTGACATGCGTTTGACTTACATTTACATTTACATTTACATTTTATGATTTTATTAATTATACGTACATTTCAGCAAACACCTTCTTGTACGTATAACAAAAGACAAAACTTATTCATTGATGAATTTGCCTGCCTATAACCTCCTCACTAGCCATTTCCTCTAGTTGTGCACTCTTAATTGGTTGCATTTGAATCTTAGCACCTTGCATCACCTCTCTCCATTTGCTTAGCCAAATCATTGGGTGGCTTTGGCAATCTCAGTTTTCCCCCTCTCAAGGAAGAGTGTTGATATTTGGGTCTACATATTTTTCTTCCATCTCTAGATCATCTGATCATGCCACACTCTTCCCCTCCTATCTCTTGGAAAATCTAAATGCATGTAGGTTATGCACACGACTTTGTGACGGTGAATCAATGAAGTGGGATTCTCCACTAGCTGGTCTGCTAGTCTTTATTGAAGTGGATAAAGGAACAAGAGCAAGTAAAATAATGGGAGGGGTTTTCGATTTCCTACCTTCACTATGTGATCCATATTGGATTTATACAATGTCATATGGCACAGTCAAGCTAGCACACCTCATGAGACACGCTTGTGTGAGCATGGGAAAGTTTTCACTTTACCTTATATTATTAGTTCACTAGTGTACTTTCTTTGGTTTCAACCCTTTGGTTAGTCTCATGGTAATCCATAATTCTTGCTTTTTGTATAATCCCGAGGTACTCTGTAATCCTTAAATTACGAGGACTTGTAGCATGATGGTGGTATTCCACTGTTGAAGCAATAGAGAAGGAATGATAGAGTGAATTATCAAAACAACTCATCAATCATTTAGTCTAAGTAACACTCAAATGGTCTTAGGTCTCACTCTAGATGACCTACAACACAGTTAGTCTTGTCCTTGACGACCCTCCACAACACAACAAATCAAACGACCTTGTTTGCAGTTCAAACGACTTGGGTTTTAGTTCAGATGGCTTGTCTCTTGATTAGACGACTTGGGCTTTGCATGGGACGACATGAGTTAACAGTCTAGACGACCTAGTGTATTTGTATACAACAAACAAAATAATATGGAAACAATTCAGCTCATATAGCTACAACAATAACTATTAACTTGTTGACAAGTTTTGTCACATTGCTTCTGAAGGGGTAGCGAAATTTGATGATGTTGGTTTTCTTGATATAGTTTTCCTTATTTTTGTTGATAGTAGTGTTACAACAATTTTGGCTGTCATTTTTTGAATCCCCCTTGTAAATAACTGAATTTGAAAGAGCTTCGCCCACAGTATAGCAAGAAAAAGGAGCTTCGCAAACAGCAGACAGGAAAAACATAGGTGCAAGCGAAGCCCCCACAAAACTAGCTTCGGGCCGAAGTTTTGCGAAGCATACAATGTACAGTAAAATGCCAAAACAAATTCCTAAGTGTGGAAAAACACTTCGCAGAAATGCTAGCGAAGCACCTGCTTCGGCCGTCCCTTTTGGCGAACCATCCCTCAGAAAAAATCTACTTCGCTCAAAATCTTCCCGAAGCACCTGCTTCGAGCGACTCAAGTGCGAAGCTTCTCCCTCCGAAGGCTGTTTGTCCCTGAAAATTTTCTAAGGCATGGAGGAGCTTCGCTTGAATTTTCCCCGAACGGCTGTTTTTGAAACGGTTCGCGGCGAAGCAATTTTGTAAGTCCACTTCGGCTGAATTTTGTGCGAAGCTCCCTCAGTAGAAGCCTAACTGTATGCCCAAATATTCTAAGGCAAAATTCTACTTCGGCCAAGAAAACCCCGAACGGCCATTTTGAAAGAAGGTTCGCAGCGAAGCTGTTTCTGGATGTCCCTTCGCTGCGAAGCACCAATACAAAGAAGTCTATCCCGCTTCGGCTCTCATCCATGGCGAAGCAGCTCCCCGAACTAAAATTCAGCGAAGTTCTCCAGGGCACACACCCCAAGGCTGGGTATTTCTTCGAGGCAATTGAGTGGTTCATAAATGCATCTTTACTTGCCCGAAAGACCCGGGACTCATTTTCAGCAATGGAAAAGGAAAGGTCAGCCGCGGGAGGAAAACCCGATGGACCCGGCAGCCACTCGAACACTGCACCCAGAGATTCAGGACGAGTCAGGCGGCCCATTAATGAGAGTTTCCCCGGCTAATGCGGCCGTAACTGCTAAATGTGGAAACGGATGTGAGAGCTCAGTCACGGGAGGAGCGAAGGCAGATTTTCCAGTTTTTCGAGGGCGTACTGCTAGGTTTTGCGCAATGATGGCTCAGAGGGTCGGGTCCTCTATAAAAACCCATGAATTGTAATGAAAAAGGGGGGAACTTTTGCTAGAAAGCTGCTGTAACTTGATTTTTGCAATTGATATTAAGAACTTTGTGCCTCATTTCTCTCTTGTATGCTGCCTTCTGTGATTATTTCTGCTATTCTGTTTCTTCATTTGCATACTGTAATTCTGAATCCTGGATTTAGGTGTGTGATTGGGGACAGAACCCTGGAATTTCCCTGGAGGATACATAGGGGAGAAAATGCTGGGATAGTTTTCTTGTATGCTGCCTGTGGGTAGTGTTTCTGCTATATTCACTTATTTCCTAACTGCTGTAATTCTGAAATCTGGATTTAGGCGTAGGGGGGTAGGTGAATCCTGGAACTCGTCCAGAGGATACATAGGAAGGCTAGTGCGGCGTTCATTTCATTTTATTCTTCATATTTATTGTTGTTACTTCAAGCTATTAGTTAGTAATCGTGCTTGCCGGTTCTTCCCCTTTTAAAACATCCATTTACATTTCTTTCTTACCTTTTATCTCTTTCCTGCACCCTACCCTTTTTATTTCTTTCCTGCACCCTTTCTCTTTTTATCTCTTTCCTGCACTCTTAGCTTAAAATCCCAAGTAGTTTAGTAAAGGAGCCGGCCTTTCTCCGGAGATTGGCACGGAGGGCATCTCTTCCCTCCGGCCTTTCAATGTTGGTCCAGGTCTAGGGTGCGTATAATTGCCAAAATCCTTTCCTGTGGCAGATTTGTGACCAACAGTTTCTGGCACGCCCGGTGGGACCCGGTCAGTCTCACCTTGTGAGTGGTAGTGAGAGCCGATGCTTATCTCATTACCGAATAGACTCTAGCATCTGGCGACTCTGCTTAACCTGGAAATCTCAAAGTCGTTGAGACCGATACCAAAGTATCCGTGCCTTCATGCAAACAAGATATCGAGTTAGGAATAGTGGAGAAGGAACTGAGTTCTTTGAACTCGACATTGATGCTTTCGGAGAACACCCTAGGCTGATAACACCCGAACAGCTGTTACGAAGAGCGCCTTCGCAAGAAGCTGTATTTGATGAAGAGGGCCTGACTTCCGACAGCACAACAGCTAGTCTTCCCCCTAATCCTCCTAACTCCCCCGATCATCCAAGCGCTTCCGCTTCAGTCAGTCACCCACAAGGGACTTCGGGAATCCCTATCTTTCCGACTCCAAGCGCAGGCATGGCACACCAGACAACGGCAACAACAGCAGCAGCTGCCGCCACAACAACAACAACCCAGGTTGTTCCCGGCATGGAACTCTTCCGGACCATTAAACCTGGCGGGACAAGGACAGGTTCCACCTGCTGCGATGAAGAAGATTCCTACCTTCGATGGTACGGGGAAGACAGCTCTGGAACACATTCAAGACATAGTTTCTCTGGCGGCAATACACAACATCACCGAAGGAGTGATGGTGAAGCTTCTGGTTCTATCCCTCCGAGGAAAGCTCCTTTATTGGTATAGATCGCTTCCGCCTGGCACCATAACAAGTTGGGACCAGTTAGCTGGACAATTGATGAGAGGTTTCAACGAGTCTGCTGACCCTTCCTCCCTCTTGCATCAATTTACGACAATTCAGAGACACCCGCAGGAGGAAATTGCAGACTTCAATGTGAGGTTCGCTCGGACTTGGCAAAGAGTACCTACTGGACTTCGGCCAACCAGCGAGGCTGCAACATACTACTACCTTAGGGCCCTCAATCCAGATATCAGTGTGATGGTAAGGTATTCGAATGTGAATACTTTCCCTGAGCTCTATGAATTAGCCCAGAAAGCGGAAATGGACCTGATAGCCGTAGGAAAGCTTCCCCAAAGGATGCCGATGCCTATATTCCCGGAGTTTCCGTAGACACAATGCCTGAATGCAGCTACGTCGCAAGCCTCCATAACCCCTGTATATCCCCTCTCATCATGGAATCCTAACCCCGTTGTAACCCAAATCGTTACTCCACAAGTGCATTTCCCCGCATATTCAACGCCACAGCCTACCGTTCCCGCGTTACCGGCACCACCTCAATACCCCGCTTTGCCCCCAATACCTACGATGGCTCCATTGCCGCAGGCCCCCAAAGCTGAAGATATGCAGGCTAAAATATTACAGGAAGTTCAGTCTTTGAACTCTACTGTACAGACTTTGTCCAACGATATGATTATCATGAAGAAGAAACAAGCACAACAAGAATTTCTTCCAAGGAGGTCTTACCCACCGCCAGCGCTCACCAAAGATCAAGTGGTTCAACCGGGGAAGTCTTCGGCAAGAAACGCTGCCATCAATGAAGGAACAAGCACTTCTGACCATGTGCATTGGTGTTCTACATGCAATGACCCACATGAGGAAAACACCTGTATGTTGCATCAACATTTTGTGCAGACGCTGTCAGGAAACAACCCCAGCGGACAAGTCAACATGATAAGACAAACAGATCAGAACCTGGTCGTGGACGAAGAAGAGCAAGTTTCGGTGCTTACTAGGGAGGGAAAAAGACCAATGGAAGTGGATGCAGCTCAAATGGCTCCCTTGAAGGTATATACCCGCCGCGAAAAGGAGCAGCAACCTGCTAAAGCCCCAGACAAAGTTTCACATCCAGCGCCAGCAAAAGAGAAGACCCAGCAAGTCTCCGCAGCCCCGCCTCAGGCCGAAACTAAAGAGCAGGCAAGGGAAAAGCTTAAGTTCCCTTCGCTAACCAAGCGGCAAAGAGTCGAAGCCACGGAGCAATATCACACAAAGTACGAAGCTAAAAAAGAGCCCGAAGTGCATACCCCCATAAGGTATAATATCGTGGATGAGCTAAAAAAGACCCCTGCCAAGATTAGTTTATATGATGCTTTACAGCTACCAGGACAGGTAGACCTGTTGCAGGAGTCTTTGAAGTCCGCGAAAGCTGGGCAATCAATGCCGCCCGCCATAGTGCAAACTCTGTCTACGTCCATAACAGGAAAGAACAGGCCTCCCCCGTTTTACTTGTCATTACAAATGGAAGGTCACATTGTCCATAACTGTATGATTGATTCAGGGGCAGCAACGACGGTCATGCCTAAAGCGGTCTGCGAAGAAATAGGGATGGAGTATACAAGAAGCAGCCATGGCGTACTCCAACTGGATGGCACTCCTGTAAAGACCGTCGGGGTAATCAAAGATATACCCATTCGACTACACAAAGTGCCCCAAATTGTGGTGATACAGGAAGTGGTAGTAGTAGATCTAGAACCCTATTTTAGCATGTGTCTTTCGAGGGAATTCACAGCGAAGCTAGGGGGATACCTGTCCATGGACTATTCACATTTAGAGGTCCCATTCAAGGGGAAGAAGGTCAAGATTTACAACGAGAAACCTTCCACGTTTCTCGTACGGAAGATGACCGAAGAAGAATGCAATGATCTCGTCCATGCGATAACGAAGAAATTGAACGAGTGGACTTAGTAGAGGAGTCCCTTGCACAACTAAGTTCTGAAGATGAATTTTCATTGACAGACTTTAATGCTATGATAGAGACAGAAATAGGGTGTTACACCATTGCAGAGCCAGAGAAACACATTAAGTCAGAAGATAAAGTACCTGCCCAAGGAGAATTATGGCAATTATTCTTTGATGGTGCCCGGTGCAAAAACAGAGTCGGGGCAAGGATCCTTCTAGTGTCACCATCCGGAGAACAGAAAGAATATTGCTATAGATTAGTTTGGAGCTGCACCAACAATGCAGCGAGTATGAAGCCCTATGCCTAGGACTGAAAAAGCGGAAAAGCTAGGCGTAAAACACCTCAAAATTTTTGGAGATTCAGAAGCGGTATGCAATTAGGTCACCAACAAATGCATCTCCAAGAAGCATTACCTTAAAGCCTACCGCAACAGAGTATGGGACCTGCTTGAACAGTTTGAGTCACTCAACCTGCAGTCCATCCCGCGAGAGAAAAATAGGCACGCTGATGTCTTGGCCTCCATCGCGGCTAGATATTCCCCAACCGACGACATGGTGCACAAGCCGAAGGCCGTAAGGATGATTTATAGGCCCTCTGTACCGGATAGGGACATGCATTGGCAAGTTTTTGACAACGATGAACAGATCATCAATTTTTTGGTACAAGAAGCAGTCACTGTTGAAGGAAGGGACCCAAAAGACGAGGAATATGAAGGACTGGTCCAGTTAAAAAACAACCATGTCCCTAGGGGACTGATCACTCTGGAGAGCCTGTTCGATCAGAATGACAGAGCATTTTCCCGCAGAATCAAAGTTGACGCTCGACAGTATCAAGATTTAGAACTCGAAACCGGGAAGGTGATAAAAGTTGGAACGGATTGTACCATGGCTGAGTTGGAACAAATCCGGTCTCTATGCAGAAAGTATCCGAGATATAGTAGCTCTGGTCTTACCAAGACCTAAAGGGCTATGACCGAAGGTTGGTTCAACACACCATCGAGCTACAAGAAGGGGTAAAAACTTTGAGACAGAGGCAAAGGCCGGTCAACCCAAAGATCGAAGCTCTGATGAAATCTGAACTTCTGAAAATGCTTGAAGCAAAGATCATCTATCCCATAAAGCATTCTTCTTGGGTGGCGAACTTAGTTCTTGTCAAGGAAGAAAAATGGGGATATTCGGCTATGTGTGGACTTCCGCAACTTAAATCAGGCTTCACTCAAAGACCACTATCCCCTCCCGCAGATTGATCAAATCTTGCACTCAGTAGCTGGAGCCCAGCGTTTCTCCCTACTCGATGGTTTTTCAGGGTATAACCAGATTTGGGTTAGAGATGAAGACCAGCACAAAACAACCTTTACTACTAAGTGGGGGACGTTCGCTTACCAGCGGATGCCGTTTGGCCTTTCGAACGCAGGAGCTACCTTCCGGAGAGCTATGGACTTAGCATTTGGAGAACTGCTGAACAAGGTTATCGTCATCTATTTGGATGACATGACCGTCTTTTCCCGAAAAAGAGAGGATCATCCCTCGCACCTGCAGCAAATATTTGAAAAATGCCGAGAATTTGGCATCTCAATCAATCCGAAGAAGTCCATCTTTGCAGTGAATGAAGGAAAATTGCTAGGACATCTTATATCGGAAAAGGGGCTCGCGATAGACCTTGACCGGGTTGAGGCTCTCCTAAAACTTCCATTACCAATGAATAAGAAGGGGCTGCAGTCCTTCTTCGGGCAAATTAATTTCGTGAGGAAGTTTGTACCAGACTTCGCCCAAATCATCAAGCCGATGTCCCAACTTTTAAAGAAAGATGCCGAATTTGTCTGGACTGATGAAAGAAGGGAAGCATTTGAAGAAATCAAGGCCCGAATCGCTCAGGCACCCGTCCTGACTAACCTTGACTACAGTAGGGATTTCATCCTATATGCTGTAGGAGAACCCGAAAGTTATGCCGCAGTCCTAACGCAAAAAGGAGAAGATGGCGAAGAGCGCCCCATTGCGTTTCTAAGCCAGGTAATACACCCCCACGAGGAGAAATACAACTTCATAGAAAGACAGGTGCATGCTGTCATGAAATCCCTAAGGAAATTCAAACATTTCGTCTCCCAAAGTCGGGTTACAGTGTTCGTCATCCATCCTGATGTACGCAACTTCATTATCCAAGGAGAGTTGGGCAGCAAAAGGGCTGGTTGGGTCAACAAAATACAGGAATTTGACATTGAAATCAGACCCACAAAGTTGGTTCGCGGTCGCGCGCTATGCCAGGAGCTCGCGAAGAGTGTAGCAGCCGAAGTAACAGCTTGTCAGTGGGATGACTTGGCGGCAGAAGAGAGCTTCGCAAACCGAGACGAGGATGAAAAAGACTGGGTCAATGAAATAGTAGAATATTTCAGCACTGGGATATGTCCTTCGCATTTAAATGCTTCGCAGCGAAGACACTTCAGGCTGAAGGCCCTTCGCTATGTCTTACGCCCCGAGGGCCTGTTCTACCGAAATATCGATGGCGTTCTTCTGAAGTGTATAAGGGAGGGTGATAAGAAATGGGTCCTTGGTGAATTCCACTCAGGTTTATCAGGGGGCCACTCTGCAGGAAGGACAACTGCTTTAAAGATAATCAGGGCGGGCTACTACTGGCCCTCGCTCTTTGCCGATGCCTTCGCGGTTTGCAGAAAGTGCGAACAGTGTCAGAAGTTTGCCGGGCGAAGCAAAAATGCTCCCATGCCCCTCCAGCCAATACAAGTGGAAGCACCATTTCAACAGTGGGGATTGGACTTCATAGGGGTCATCTCGCCGAACTCTTCTGCAGGACATAAATTCATCCTGACCGCGACCGATTACTTCACCAGATGGGCCGAAGCAGTGCCCACCAAACACGCTGATCAAGAAACGGTAGTCACTTTCCTAGAAGGCTTGATCACCCGGTTCGGCATCCCCGAAGCAATAGTAACGGATAATGGCCCCGGATTCATAGGCGCCAGAATTAATGAATTCACCTGTAAATATGGGATATACCGCAAGGTCAGCTCCAATTACTATCCACAAGGTAACGGATTAGCAGAGTCAACAAATAAGACCCTGTTGAAGTTGCTGAGAAAGCTCATAGACAAAAACAAAAGGACTTGGCATCTTCTCTTAGATCAAGCCTTATGGGCCGATCGAATATCCATCAAGAAGTCGATCAAAACCTCCCCGTACGCCCTAGTATACGGCAAGGAGGCTATCCTGCCAATTCATATAGAGATCCCTGCATTAAAAATATTGAGAGACGAGGAAGCCGAATCCGGTCCTATGGAGGTGAGGCTGACCCAATTGTTGCAGTTAGAGGAAGACCGGGATAAAGCATATCAGAACTTCGCGAAGCATGCCCAAATTACTCAGGACTGGTTCAGGAAGAAGTCCTCTGTCCGAACATTCAAAGTAGGAGACTTGGTGTGGAAATGGGATTCGTGGAAGGTTAAGCCTGGCAATCATGATAAACTGGACGCATTCTGGGAAGGGCCGTTCGAGATCACCAAAGTAAACTCGGCCAACTCCTTCATCCTTAAGAAGGTAGCTGGTCAGACTCTGCCCATTCCCGTGAATGGTCTTCACCTGAAGACCTTTTATCATTGAAAGTCTTCTCAAAAAAAAAAAAATAAATAAAAAAAAATCTCTTACTCTTGTATATAATGTGTTTATACTTGTACAAACTTTTTTTAAAAGGCCTTAGATCTAAACATGTAGTTAGAGGTAGATTGTATTTTCATGCCGTCGTAACAGCAAAAGTTATGCCGCATGACTAAGGTTTAGCCCAACCGAACCAAAGGTAAAGTCTCCTTTGGAGTTTTTCCGCACGAAGCAGCCGACGTGAGCCGGTTCGCTGCGAAGCACCTTTAAGGAGAAATGTGAAGGAGGCCAAAATACAATATGTCGTCAACAAGAAACAAGAGAAACACTTCTCCAAAAAAAATACAAAGGCATAAAAGACGCTTCGCAAAAAATAGTTGTGCGAAGCACATTCAAAGGGGAAGTCTTGCGAATCATTTTCGGGACGAGCGCGCTTCGCTTCGAAGATGTTCTAAGTCCCCCTTCGGGGCTAATCTTACGCGAAGCGTCCAGTAAGACAGCTTCGGGTCCGAAGCGTAAAAGACAAAGAAAAATCGGAGGTTCGCCGCGAAGTGTTTTCCACCGCGGCCGTAGGAGCAATTAAAGCACGCCTTGAAACGTGTGCCAACTACAATCTAGGAAAGCGTCCAGGACGTGCGGGTTTAATGCAAAGGTGGCGGAGCACATTCCAAGAGAATGTCGTTATGATTAAAAGTTGTGCCCAAGTACGAGGTGGCAGGGGGATTAGATCTTCAAAGCCGGGCCAGGTTCTCAAAGTACATCGTCCCGCGTGCACCCTCGCCGCAAAGCCAATAGAAAAACAAGGCAATCCCTTCCCCCGATTTTCGATTTTAATTTCGGTAGTTGCCATAAATGATGGTGGTTGTAACCTTCGGCTATAAAGCCAGAGCTGCACCAAGGAAAAGGTTATTCACCCGCGTACGAGCACGACTGTGATAAATTTGGCCAAGAACTCTGCGTTTCTTTTCCATTCTCTGTTTTTTTTGAAATTCTGCTCTTGAAAAACGCGATGGGGAAGAAGAACTCCAAGGAAAAGGGGAAGGAACCTGAAGTAGCGACTCCAGAGAAGACCAAGAAGGGCAAGGAAGAAAAGAAACATAGGCCCAAAAAGGTTGACCTGAACTTGCGCCCTGAGAAGCAGCCCATAGAAGAAGGGGAGGAATCAGAGGATGAGCAACTTCCAGAACCTCCCATTGATGGGTGGGAGAAGATAAGAGACACCGAACTTTCAAAAAGCATCGCAGAACTGCGATACACTATCGACTACATGAAGAGTCGATTATCTGCAGAAAATAAGAGGGCTGCCGCATACTACTCGCAGATATACTGGTATCTGACTCCACCAACTCACCACCGTCCTGAATTAATCTGCGCGATAGCCCGGAATTACCAGCCGTCCACCAGACAAGTTCGGACGCTGCGGGTAATAAGTTATTTTCGATTTTTAAGGAAGATGTGCAAGTAGCTTTCGCTCCTTTGCAAGGGCCACCCAAGGGGTATTTAGTGCGCAACGTTCTATTGAATGAACAAATGGACAGATTTAACGCCTGCAACCACATTGTGAAATTTTTGAAGGAAAGTCTTAAGGATGGGCTACCTTCAGGCAAGCTACCACAGATGCCTCGCCTTCTGCAAGACTTCAAGAGCACAGACATCTTTTCCATTATTGCATGGGTCGCGGGTCTGTCTACAGACGCCGACGTTTATCCCTGGCAAGTGTCCCTGGCCGAATGCATTTCCCGAGGAGAGTTCTACGCTCCAGACCCCTCAAGGCCAAACACGAACCCGGTTTTCTTTGGCTAGGCAGAATGGGTAGCGCGGACCTTGCACACGCGGCTGATGAGTTTGAAGAATGCCGGGATAGGCCAATATTTTGGGCCGTGCTCTTTCCTAATCTGGCTCTTCTTCTGTCACACCCACAAGCATTTTCCTCATATTGCCATTACTCAAAGTGGCAAAGACGGAGCCCCGCTGCCGGTGTACCAGTGGACCCCCCTCCTAGCCAGGACGGGGTCATATTATGTGTTTAATCAACAATTTTTAGGACCTGCTCTTCAGCTACTGCAGGGTTCTTGCCCTCGAGTGCCCGTGGACCTTAGGGACAAAGTGGTCAATGAGCGGAAAGGGGATGTTTTTCAGTTGACTCAGGGCCTTGTCATGAACAATCTGCAGCGGGATCAGCGGAAGCCAATGCGGAAAAAACAGCATCTCAACAGGCCGAGGGAAGTGTTGAAATAAATGTCATTGATGTGGAGGAATTCCTACAGGAGGCATGAGACGTTGGAGAAAGGGTCGAAATGTTGAAAATGTAGGAACCGTGGGAAGTAGCGAACCCAATACGCAGGAATTTGCCACTTCTGCTCTGCCATTAGAGCACGCAGGTACGCATTCTTCTTCTCCTGCTCCCGTTTCCCAACTTGTGTCAACTCTAGTCCCGGCCGAAGGTCCCTCTGAGCCTTCTCCAAAAGTTGCTTATCCAGTTGTACAGTCACCCCAACATGAAGTTTCTCTAGCTATTACAAATGTGTCGCATGGTTCCGCCGCTCTCGTATGTGTTTCCGCCCAGTCCGAGTCATCAGGCCGGGACATGTTCGCAGCCGCCGCTTCACTCACCCATATCACCATCCCGTTGGTACTTGGCCAGACTAAAGGCAACACTTCGTCCCCAAATCCCGACCCCCACCTCGCATCCACACATACCGTAGCTTCACCATCCACTACACCCACCACCGAGCCCACTGGCGACACGTCACCGATTCAGTCTTTGTACCTGCTGTCAACCCAGCCTTATTAGAAAACGAATTAACCATGATCAAGGAGAGCCCTCTAGCGAAGAAGTTGATCCGAGCACGCCAAAATACTGATAATATGCTCAAGGAGGCGAGGAGAAAGAGGGGGCGTTCATTGGCAAGACAAGAGAAGTGCGCGGTCATTGATTTGAAGAATGGGAAATTGCACAAGGTCAAGAAGATTCCCAAGGTTCAGAAACCCTTGGATGAAATGACCTCTGCAGATTATGAGTATCAGGAAGGTCAAGGACCTGGAACATATAGACATTGATAATGAATTAGAATCAATGCATGTGAGAATAGAGACCTTCCGCGCACATGCCCAAATCGCCAACCAGCGCCGCTGTGAGGCGGAAAATGCCAATGTCAAGCTGGAGGAGGATCTAGCTAGGATACGCTCTCAGCTGGAGGATGCTCTGAGGCAATGTGAGCTATTAAAGGATGAAAGGGATGCCTTAAAACAACAGATAGAACAACTGCAAAGTAAAGTAGGAGATCATAGCAAGACCCAGGCCGAGGCTGAATTGAAGGCCAAGGAGTTTGAAGACCGGATATTGCAGATGCAACTGCAGTTGTACGAAAAGGAGAGCTTGGACCTTTCGTGGTCAAAAAATGCCCCCCTCCGTTGTAAAAAAAAATGATCCTGTGTGGGCGAAAAAATGTGTGGAGAAAAGCTGTCAAAAACTTGTCAACTTCTTGCTTGACAAAAAAAAAAAAATTGTCAATTTCTTGCTGAGCAAAAAAAACTTGTCAATATCTTGCTGAGCAAAAAATGGAGCGGCAAAAAAAAAAAAAAAAAAAAATTGTCAATTGATTTGCTGGGCGCCCGTGATTCGATCTCGCGATTCGGCGCTCGACAAGATCTTCGCCACGACCAACCCGCCTACCGTGCGGATGAGGAGGAAGGGACATAATGTCCCTTTTATCGTAGACTTCGTCGCTCGACGAAGAAAAAGAACTTGGGACTATTTGTCCCACATCGCTTGTGCAGCGATGTTGGTGTGCTTTAAGAAGGGCGAAGCACACCAAAGTATTTGATTGCCTTCAGGAAATCAAGTCTGCCAATCAAACCTTTTGCTGCCACGTCGGAACCTCGAACCTCTCTATTGTCGCCACGTGCACCCCACGTCAGACGTCCAATCAGCCGGGTCCAATCAGCTGCCACATCAGCACGTCCAGTCAGCCGCCACGTTAGCACGCTGCCACGTGTCCTGCCACGTTAGCCGGGTTTAGTCAGCCGCCACGTGCAAGAATCTTGTCTCGGTCTGCGTGTGGAATGTCGGTCTTGTGCCCTGCGTCCTCGGGAAGCGTGCTCGCTGCCTTAGGCTGCGCTCTTCTCCCGCCTGCGCTCGTAGCGCCAGCCTGTCCTCAATCCGCCGCCTGCGTACCTTGCTCAAATACCATGTGAAAAACGCACGAAGCAAAGTCCATTGAAATGATTTTGGAATAAATACAAAGCATAGGTGGTTTGGTTAGTTCAACCAACCAACCGATGTCCTCAACTACCAACCCAACTACCAACGCAGCAGCGGCTAAAATGGATTATTATATTAGCACCTATAATGTAATATATACGCATAATAATGTCATATGCTAACAAAATTGCCCGAAGAAAGCGAGTATGAGCAACTCGTAGAATATCATTTTTCTTGACATTGAGGAGCCTCCTACGGAGAAGAAGTAGACAAAGATGGATGTACTTGTCGTCACAAGGGGACAAGCAAAGAAGGATCAGTATCCTGACCTTGCCTAAGAAAAAGAAGAAGAGAAAAAGCAATAGAAGAAGAGATTGAAAATGCTAAGCAAGAGCGGCTAGCAGAGCATAAGAGATTGAAGAAGCCATAAAGCTTGAAGGAAAAGGTGCCAACTTAGGAATTGGCAACGCAAGTTTTGAATACGACAATAGAAGTAACGATGGCAAGTTCGTTTAGCGCCATACCAACACTATATGCAGTTATAGTAGAACTACAACCACGAAGAGTAATGAAATGGCAAATTCGGTTAAAGAAGAGGTGAAAAGGAAGGACCAGTTTATTGATCCAACCGTATTAATGATCGATGTTGGAAAAAACTAAAAGCCAACATTGATTCACATTGAAATATTAGATCATAAGTTGACACGGGTTATTGTAGATGGAGGATCAAGTGTGCATGTGCTCCCAAAAAAGATGTGGAAGGAGATTGGGGCTCCATTTTTATGGTCACCGAATTTTAAGTTATATGGCGTGGATTAATATGGCATTTGAATAAAGGGAGTCATAACGACTCAAAAAGTAAAGATTGCAAATTAAGAGTTCATCATGGATTTTGTTGTGATAACAATGCAAAAACCAACATATGATGCATTGCTAGGAAGAGGATGGCTAAGAATGGTCAAAGTTAATCACAATTGGGAAAAAGATAGAATTACATTCAAGAAAGGACAACACAAATACATGATAAATCTGAAAAATCAGACGGTGAGCGAAGATCTTTCAACGATTGATGAGTCGAGCAGTTCTTCAGATGAAGATAGTTCATATGGACCAAACCAGGATGGAGTGCTACACCTTGAGGATTGTAGTGAAGATAAGAACCGATCGGATAGCGGGCTCCTTCATTGGAAAATGCAGGAGTATGAGATATTTTTGCCCACTTGCCTCTGTATACAGGCATGCCAGACTAATGAAGAAAGCCAAACGAATGAGAATCACTAGGACATGGAATATGATATGGGACTACGAGGGTTATTTGCAAAAGAACAAGAAATGCAACCAATAATAGAGCAGTAGGAATTAGTACCCCACCCAAATGAATGGAGAAGAGTAAGGGTGCACATACGATTTCCAAATAGAACTGTAGAATATGAGCAATATATGCCAATTGCCAAAATTAGAAGAATTATGAGCAATATATGCCAATTCCCAAAAATAGAAGAATTGGGAATGAGGAGTTGGCAGAATTAAGTCCATTGGCTCAAATTGGGTTCTTACAACAAAGAATGTGAGAGGAAATGCAAAGGTTGCAAGAAGAGTATGAAACTCTGCACAAGTATAATGCAAGGATGAGGGCACAAATTATTTAGGAGTTGGATGACACAATGCAAAGGCTAAATGAACAAGAGGCTAGAAGGCGGCAAGAGCAAGAAGCTGAACTTGAACAATGAAGGATGGCTGAAGAAAGATCAAGGCCGACCTAGGAGGGAAGCCAATAGGAAGAGTCTAACGATTCGGGACAATATAGGCTAAGCAGGTAAGAAATCGCCAAGATTTTGTGGAGAGATGTGATGGAAGCACCAACATCCCCGGAAGATGAAGGAATGAATTGGGTGACTGACACAAGTAGTGATAGCCTTCCTCCAACCAATATTGAAAGAGATAGTTCAAGTTTTGAATTTGACCTCTTGAGAAGATATAGAGAACCGCAAATCCGTCTCGAGGTACAAAGATATTTAGATGCAAACAGGTAACTTAGAAGACAAATGGATGAAGTTAGAAGACAAAGGAGACGTTTGATGGATACACCTGTAAGGATTCATGAGGAAGAGGAATCCAACGTATTGCGAAAACAAAATGGAGGTAACTTAGGCAACACGGGGAGACAATCAAGTCTTTTCAGTGGTCTAAGGCTGCCTAGCCAAGGGAGGAGTTTGGTCGGTCTCTCTCTCCATGGCTCGAGGGGAAGAAATTTCCATCCTGCTACCCTTAGGTTGTAGGATCGATGAGGTTGGCCGCAAGGACCATTTGTTGATCTAGCACGAAACAATCAACAAGTATGTGACCATCGGGTTGGGTCATCAGGACCACCTCGAGGGCCAAAACAAAACTGAAGATGTTGTCATGAACGATTGAGGAACCAGACGGATCTTGGACAGCCCAAAGTTGGGAAAAGGTAGTCCCAAGATAGAGAGATTCACCCGATAATAAGGGAAGGGCCATGACATTGTTGCATGGTAGAGGAAGAAATCGACTAAGGAATGAGGAAGATCAAGTACGCATAGGACAAGAACGAGTTCAACAAGTATGTGAAGGAATAAGACGACGAACTCAGTCACCAAGTCTAGAGATGGACTTAATTCAAAAGGACTTAAGCAGAAGCCGTACAAATGAGAACCATACAAATGTTGAAGAATGTATGCCAAACCGTTGTACGGAGGATTGTCAAGATAATGGAATGGCGAGAAGTGGTATGGAATATGGTCGTACAAGACAAGCTTAGGAAGGAGATTGTATGGTAGGGTGTTGTATAGATCAAGTGCAAGAAGGGGATTGTACGATAGGGCGCCGTACAAGTTAAAGGAGGAAGACTATACGACAAGACACCATACAAGTTGAGAACAAGGAGACAGTACGGTAGGGAATCGTAAAACTGAGCAACTTGACAACGATCATATAAACGTATGGCGACAAAACTAGCAAGACGGTAGGCTGAAGAGCAAAATCACATATCAGCAAAAGATGTCATGCAAGTGCAAGTTTGTGTGGCCATATGAGTTGTACGACGATGTTAAGAGACGTCATCGGGGAAAAAGAAAAAAATGCATGCAAAAAGGGGCGATGTGGCGGCCCATAAGGCAATTATAACTGCTCCCACTCAACTTGAAATTATAAATAAGGGTGGGAGGGGTATAACAGAAAAATAAAATGCATTCAAACATGAAAGCAAGAACAAAGATGAGACGTTGTCAAGAAAAAGACACCAGAGAAACAAGAGACGTCGCAAAATACAGGAGTGTAGCCAAAATCAGAAGTGAAACTATAGTAGATTACCAAGCATTGCAGTAGGGTATCGAAAAGTGCCCTAATTTCTGAATAAGCAAGAGTTTGCTAGTGTACGAACGATCTTACAATCGTACGAGAACCAGTGGAAAGACGAAAAGACGAAGCTAGGATAGAGGGGCCTTCGCGGAGAAAAATGAAATTAAACACTTAGACGAAGGGAATGCCATACAAAGTTTGAGGAAGATGGCTAAATTTTTTCAACCCCTGTAGTGTCTAGTACAAAAGGGCAACTATTGTTCTCAGAGTTTTGGACTAGGTTGCAATCCAGGGATTTGAAGGCTTGCGCAAGGAAGGGTAGAGGAAGTTGTTGAGTAGAAGAGAAAAAAGGCTTATTGAAGAAGTTGTCGTACAAGTGTGCTGGGAAAGAAGGATTGCAAGGAAGATGTCTGCAATTAAAGAGAGAAAAGTGTTGTACAAATGTATTAGGATTGTTGTGGAACCATCGTACGAATGTAAGAAGGTTGTAGTACGATTGCAAGAAGGTTGTTGTATGAGCGAAGAAGGTTGTACAATTGAAGGAAGACTATTGTACGACCGCAAGAAGGTTGTCGTATGAGCGAAGAAGGTTGTACAATTGAAGGAAGACTATTGTACGACCGCAAGAAGGCTATCGTACAAGAGAAAAGACCATCGTACAATTGTAGGAGCCATTGTACAAGTGCAAACAATTGGTCGTACAAAAGACAGTAGACTGATTGAACAATTATAGTCAGTGTATGGCAAAGAGCAAAGAGGAATGATGAGCAAAGCATGAGCAGGAGATTTAGTTTTCGAGAATAGTGGGCAAAGATACAAGCAGAGAAGAACAAACGATCACTTGGCCCGTTACTTAGAAGAGAAAACTGAGGCCAAGAAGAGGAGACTAGACTCGGTGAAAGATAAGGACTGACAAAATATGTGAGGAAGAATAGATGGTCACGAAATGGAGCAAGAGACTCAGTCTCAGAGAAAGCATGGAGATTCACCTAAGAAAGGGAAGGAAAAGAGGATACCCTTCAATGATATAATGTGGATTCAACCAACTAGGGAATTTTGTCGGAAATCATCGGTTGAAAGCTGAATTGATAGAAGTAGGAGTGAGTTGCATTGCACAAGTTCCAATGTTTGACAAGGATTTCTTCAAAGATTATTTGCTATAGATGCTCGATTCCTATGACTTAGAAAACAATGTGAGCATCGTGAAGATTGGAGATCAAGAAGTTAGTCATGTTCTCAGCAAATAATTTTCAGAAGATGTTTGGATTGTCGAATTATGGAATACCAGTGCGGAAGGAACATGTAGAGGAGTGGAATAAGATAATCCACGAAGTCACAACTATTATTCTTGCAGAAGTTAGTAAGACTTGGGTCATGAAAGTTGTGGTATAAAGCAAAGCCAGTTAAAGAATGATGAATTGTGATGTGCCATGAATATTGTGATGTCCAAGTTATTAGGAGAAACAAGGTCTTCTGAAATGCCTGTATGGCTAGCTCACTATGTATAGGCATTATGAAAGGAGTACAATACGAGTGGGCATCATATTTGTCATATCATATCAGGAATTTCATGAGGCAGTAGACTAAGAATTTTTCAATTGTATTCCATGCAATTGGAATAATATTGAATGTGGTGTCTTTTGCCAAGATGAAATTTCTAGGATTGACTGCTCTGAGAAAATTGTCAGAAGACGAACCTACAGTACTTAGATGGACAAATGCAGTACCGGTGACTAAGACAACTCCAGTCAAAGTAAGAACTAAAAGAATGCTATGAAGATTAGACTTGATCAAAGAAGATGATAGTGAGGAGTCGGAGGAGGAGTTGGCACCATGACGCAAGAAGAGGCACAAGAGGATAGAGACTGAATTGCAGCAAGAAATTGAAGAAGTAACCCAACAACAGCAAATGGAGTTGCCGCAAGAGCAACGGGTGAAAGAGAGAAGATACGAGAGGAGAGAAGAATGAAAGGAAGAAGAAGGGCAACAAAGTAGTCCTGTAAGGACGAGAAGGCAGAGAGAGCAGGAAAGAATGATGTTATAGGAACAACAACCCTTAGTAGAGATTGTGCAATAGGAAGAAGAATTGGCATAGTTAGTACATGAAACTATGGTGGTTGAGGAGGAAGAAATGAATATAACAGGCAATGTGGAGGAGGAACTGCCAGAACTTGTTGAATGGGTGTAGCAAGTAGACCTTAGTGCGTCATCACCTACGCCAGATGTGAGGCAGTTCGTGTTTTCAATGGCAGCCCAAGGCCTGTTGGAGGATATAGATGTGCTAGAAGAAGTTGAAGATCCAGAAAGGGGCAAGGAGGTTGAAATTACACAAGAGCCTCAGAAAAAGAAGGAAAAATAAAGCTTTGTTAGGAGAGGTGGTAGTAGCCAAAAGTCACCCAGTGTTGAAAATCAGCCAAAGCTGCAACAACAAACTGTAGTACAACCTGTTCAGTGGGAAAAAAATAGGGAAGAGCCAAGCACGGAACAGGAAGAGAACGTGATACTTAAAGTACCAGGAAAGCATTTTATTATTTAAGTGCCTAGTTTTGGGTTGTCTGCTGAAGAAGGAGCTCAAACTGATGATCAGGTTGATGAATTCTTTGGGAAGATGCAGGTTTTTGATTCAGCACGACTACAGTTTAGGATGGGCTGTGTAGGTCAGCTAAGGCAATGGCAGTCCATGGTTTATAATGAAATGGAGAAAGTAGTACAGTGATCTCAAGATGGTAAAAGGAGGAAGAAGCTTGCTGAAATTTATGAAAAACAGCTATGGAAAATGCAAGTTGGGGGAGGGACAAGTATGATTGGAATAAAGGAGCTACCAGAAGAGATGCAAACCAATTACAGGGTACCATGAAGGGTGTATATAAATGCAGGTACCTTGGAACCTTGTCCTGTAGACACAACATAAATGGAATATAGAAAGATTCCACCAGAAGTGGCACCATTGTACAGAAAGATTAATTTTTTTATGCATTGGATCGATTGGTTAACAGTTGGGTTGGAAAAGATACACCAATCCAAAGAAGAACAGGTTAACCAGTATAAGGAAGAGATGCAGATAATGAAGAAGGAAGCAGAAACAGAAGTTGCTGGCCTTAGACAAAGTTTTGAAGAGCAAATAAAAGCCAAGGATGACAAACTTGCTGTGACGAAGAAGGATATGGAGAAGTGCAATGAGATCATTGTACACTTGAGAGTAGAGTTGGTAGTAAGGGCATAGGTGCATGAAGCTCGAGAAAAGGAGCTAGAGCACAAAGATCAGCTCATTGCCAAAAGGGATGAACAACTGGCTATTGCAGCCAGAATTGAGGCTGAGCTGAAACAAAAAATACAAAAGGGTGCTACTGAGTGAGAAAAGGAGTTGGTGGCAAAGTTGGTGGAGATGGAGAAGAAAGCCAACCACTATGGGCTGGAGTTTGTTCGTTATAGTAACTATGCACAGAGACTGAAGGATGAACAAGTAGCCCTACGACTCCAGATAACAGAGATGGGTGTAGCATTTGTTGCTGACTCTCAACAGAGACAACCAGACTCTCAAGAGCAGCAGCAAGCGTTGACGAGGACGCCGATTGGTTTAAAGGGGAGGATAGATGTAGGCAGCAAAACAACTTCCTAGAAAAAGAAAAAGTGAAAAATGTGTCAAAGTTTTGTATTAGACTTTTTTGGTAATGAAATGTATATAAAATGCATATGAAATGTAAACAAATGTAAATGACAAGAAATGACATGAAATGCAAATGAAATTAGAATGTAATGCAATTTGATAAAATTGCAAATAGGACTTTAGGAAATTAAAGTTAATAATTGCATGAGTTGAATACGTCCGAGTCGAGGTGACGGTTATGGTGTGGTGCACTGTCCTGGGAACCGCTTGCAATGGCCAGGACAGGTATTAAAAGGACCCCCTCTTTCATTTGCAGCACTATGATTATACAGGCTGGTTATGCAACTCTGGTATTGTAATTGCAAGTATGTTACTGCTGTTTACAGCAGTACTTGAATATCAATACAAGTTCTGCCATTTGTAGGTTTATTGCAGATTGCTGTTATGATTTGTGTTGTGACTGCTGGAACATTTCATGTGTCTTGTTGAGTGCTGTCGTAATTGCAGGTCCTGTTAGTATTTGTATTGTAGGAGTACTGTAGGTAATTGCAGGTTGCAGGGAATACTGCAGGGAAATCGCAGTAGTTGTGCTGGTTGTGGATTGTATGACGACCAAGTCGTATGAAAGATTGGTCGTACAAAGGCAAATGTATGAGTTGTGTTGCAGTCTTAAGGATTGACTTGCTGTTTGGTAGAGATTGTGACCTTGTACATGTGATTACCGTACAAGTTGCTGCCATACAGAAAGATTGAGTGTCAAGAACTGCAAAAGTCATTTGTAGGTGACCGTCTTGTACTATGTCGTACGACTTGAGCCATACAAAATTGTGTTGTACGATAGTGAGTCGTACAAGATTGTGCCATTTAATTGAGATTGTACCGTCTCAGGACAATAATGCCGTATGATTGTGATGACAGTCTTATGAGTACAGTCCTAATTGGTTCCTAAATCTGTCATTCCACCATACCATTGTTGGGAATCTCACCACTTGTGCTACAAATTTTGCCCAATCATGCTTTTCTTTGACCATCACTCCTTCCATGTATGGTATGAACCAAGTGGGCATATCTGAGGCTCTTAGTTCACTAGACAACTTGAACATGATTACGTTCATCGCGCACCTCAATTCATTTGACTTGAGGTGTTGCATCTTCCGTGTGCGACTTCCATTCTTGGTTAGCTTTGCTACTTCTGCCAGACCAAGGTTGGTGACTTTGTCAACGAAATTCTTCAACTGGTAGGGCTCCATTCCCTCCTCCCTCATCGGTTTTGTTGCAACAAGTAGTCCAAATACCTTTCGAAAACTGCTTGGGGAAAGTGACACCCCCACCTCCTTGTCACCAAGCATCACCCTACTTAGTTTCTTCTCTACATCATATGTCTTCAACATCTCTAGCACGTATAGCTTGAAGAAATATTTATTGAACTTTGGGTACTACATTCTCCTTGCTTGTGCCCAAATTATTGCTAGCACGTGCTTCTCTTTCTGCGTTTATTGCTGGTCTAATTGAGGTTTCTCGATGTCAATAAAATTGACATTCTGTAGGTTGCTCGTACTTGCCTTCTTTGGACAATTTACCTCTTTGTGGTTGCTAGGTCCGCACCATCTACACATCATTGCATTATTGTTCCCAGTGCCTCCTCTTGTTGGAGCATTCATACAATTATGTGCGAAGTGTCCCCTCGCTTGACATCGTTTACACTGAGCGATTGGCCTTTCATCAAAGTCATATTGCAATTGACCCTCGCCTCCTATGGATCACTTCCTTTGTTGCGATTGTATCTGTCCTTGACGGTTGTTGTGGTACCCGCCACTCGTTGCTCCTTGTCCACTTTTTGAAGTGCTTGGTTTTTCATCTTTTGTAGACAGGGGTGAGTACTTTCCCGGGATGAGGGAATGACAAGAACTTAGGAAGGATTGATTGTCTTTACTGTAAAACTTGGCATAGTACTTAGTCTTGGACGAGTAAACTTTGGTAGACGTCTAGAACAGTAGACGTCTGGGACGAATAGGTAGATGTCTAGACAGTAGATGTCTAAGTCAACAGGGTAGACGTCTGGATAGTAGAGGTCTAGGACAAACAAGTAGATGTTTGGACAGTAGATGTCTAAGGCAATCGAGTAGATGTCTGGACAGTAGATGTCTAAGGCAAGTAGGGCAGACGGGTAGACGTCTCGATAGGTCTAGATGGATAGGCCTAGACGTCTAGTAGACAGGTTTAGGCGGGTAGGCCTAGACGTTTGCAGTTCGGGAATTCATCCTTCAGTCTGCAACTTCTCTTGCTCGCTGGTTCCTGCAACTGCACAAACACAACACAACACAACCTGGCGATGCTCTATCTCGTACCAAGCACTGATCAATACCTGCAACACAATAAGATGCTCACGAAGTATTCACACATGACACATGCATTCCAGAATAACGTTTGTTGCACAACAAATCTGCATTTATGGACAAGTATGGATATCTTACAAAATGAAATAGGGGGGTATTTATAGGTAAGTCCAGGTGGTTACTGCAACCAACCTGGCTCAACCGTCCCAACTTCCCTATTGTTAACACTTAACACTGTTGTTTAAAGCGTAACAACCTGTCTTAGACGTCTAACTCAGCCAGTCTAGATGTCTAACTAATTTTGGATGTCTTAACTAATCTAGACGTCTAACAAATGACGACTGCGTTTGTCCTTTTGTGCAGTTAAACTAATCAATCTGTATTCATTAGATCGACTGATTTTACATTGCAAAACATTACATTAAATGACTCATACATTATCAAAATTGTTGTACATAGTCAAAATTGCAATTCTTTAGTAGACATTCTGTCAAACAGTTTGGGAATTATTTCTAGTTCGAACTGCTGTCTACATCTTTTGCACCTTTTTGCATCGTCAATGTCTGGTGCCTTGCACTTCACAAGTTAAATGGGCAACCCACAACCGCATGCCCTACAATTTCACAGATATTGCAATATGCCTTCTTTGGATGGTTAACATTGGTGTCCTGATTTACAATCAGAACACCAAATGTCCTCCTTTTTCTTCTCCGCGTTCACGTCGTTTATCAAATGCTCCAGGTCCTTCTGTATGCCTTGGATTGTGGCACTTAGGTCATCATGGTCATTATTAGAATTGTCGTTTCGGTCATGACTCATACTTCCTCCTTCGGCTATTGCTGTCTTCATTTGCTTTCCAAATTCAATGCTCTATCAAAAGCTTCTTGATAAGTTGGTAAACCCACATTCATCTTATTCTTATATCATAGCAGTAGTTCATATTGGAACCATCACTTTTGTAACCCATCCACCAGTTTGGCCTCCATCCTATCGATGAGTTCCTTTAAACGAAGAATATGTGACTTAATATTTTCATTCATTTTTATGCTTCGTTGAATTAATCTTGCCAATGATTTTTGTATCATCACAAAGCAGTCTGAATTCCTTATTAAATTCAGTCTTGAATTTTGCCTAGTCCATGAAGGGTTCATCTCTTTTCATATGCCAATCAATCGCTACTCCTCGCAATGTTATCGGGAACAGTCTCAGCCATATCTTCATTTGTAACTCCATTTCCCTTCCATATCATTTCACACATTCCAATATGGCGTTTGAGGTCTTCTCTCCCGTCTCCCATAAACTTCGGGCACTTTTGCTTGCCTGTAGTTGCAACAATGTTTGCCATTAGTGGCTGTTCGTCTTCACTCAATAAATGTCGTTTGCAAACAATGTTTAGTTGCTTCCTTGTGCACTTCTACTTTGCAATCTTCGTCACGAGTACACAAGCGTTAGTTCTGGTCTTTCTAGCACACTCTCCCATAGTTGCCCTTGTGCTTGTCTCTAGTTCGCACATCTAGGCACTCTTCCCCATACTTGTGTTGGAGTCACCAATTGCTCTGCCCTGTCTTGTGCAAGATCCATGCTGGCGCTTCATTCACCACTCGTGTGAACATTCTCCTGGGCCGAACTTCGTTTGCACGTTGTGCCTCCACTTGCACATCGTCCTTCGTCATCAAAAACAATGTTTTCCACCTTTCATGTTCTTTGTCCTAACTTCCCTCCTAAGTGTTCAACACTCACTCTACCTCTGGCGCTTGTATCTCCTCGCCAACAAGCTCTGTTTGTGTGCAAGTCTTCTTCGCCAACACACAAGTCGTCTTCATATTCCGTGTTTTCATGTTCTCCTTGCTCTTGCTACTATGTGATCCTCAAACTTTGTCTTGTTGGTTCTCTCATCCTTTTGTGTCCACGTCTCCCACGTCCTCGTGTCAGGTTATCTGTCATCCGCGTCTCCTATCTCCAAACTCCATGCAGTCACTTATTCAAACCTCAGACAACGACACCAAATGTAGCATGGTGGTGATATTCTGTAGTTGAAGGAATAGAGAATGAATGACAAAGTAGATTGGCAAAGTAACTCAACAACATGTTGTAGACAAGGGTGAGTATGTTCCTGATACGAGAGGTGAACTGATCGAACAGACGAGACAAGGAATCAGGAATCAGCCTGGGGTCTCGGAGGTACAAGGTAACTCAAACGTCAAACTAGTCTATCTGTCAGTCGGTTGGAACCAGACGTCTGGGTACTAGACGTCTGGGGCTGGGACGTCAGGAGGCTAGACGTCTTGGACGAGACGTCAGGTGGCTAGACGTCTGGGACTAGATGTCTAGGGACTGGACGTATGGGAGCTAGACGTCTGGGACTTAGACGTCTAGCGATTGGACGTCTGGGGCTGGACGTCTGGGGTGCAGACGTCTAGACGTCAGACTGCTGCTATGGCTACTGCTCCCGAATATCTGCAAACAACCCGCCGAGAAGAGTCTTCAACTCGCATAACATCAGCAACACAACCCTGCAATAACACTCAAGCACGATCCGCAATACACGACATAACACGAGGCATACACCAATATGATCAAGCGTTGTCTTATTATCTCCGGAAGGTTACAAATTACAATGCAAAAGTAAGGGGGTATTTAAAGGCTGCAGGAGCGGTTCCCCAACTACCTGCGCCAACCGCCCAACCGTTTGCCCAACCAACTAGTTAGACGTCTAACTAATAGTTTAGACGTCTAACTGGCTAGACGTCTACACTAACTAGACGTCTGCCTTAACTAGCCTTAAACCACATGACGACCATTTTGTATTTTTGTGCATTTAATCCTTCTTTCTTCTGATTGGCTGATTGAACTATACAACCATTATGCCTTATACAAAATGGCATTACAAAATAGCATAATCAACATTTGCTATATACATTCAAAATTGCTTGGGACATTTTCACAGTCAGTTCCTCATTTTTGCTGTCTGGAACTGCTGTCTACATCTATCCTCCCCTTCGAAGAAGTCGATGTCCTCAGCGACTTTCTCCGCTCGGTTTGTGGGGTCTCTGTCTCTGCTCGGGTGGAACTGGGTTCTCAATGTTGGCAGCCTCTATAACAGCTTCATATTCCTTCATCTGCATCTTTAACAGCTCCCTCTCCTCCTTGAGTTGTTTGGCATAGTTATAAAACTTAGCACATTCTACCCCAAGGTTGTTAGCACGATATTCTATCTGTTTGAGAGCATCCAACAACTCAGTCTCCCTCCTCTTGAAGATCTCCTTCATCCGCTGTTCAAATATTGAGCCAGAAGACGAAGGTGCTCTCTGTGCTAACTGCTGCTGTAGGTTGCCTCCCTTTGGCGTGCCTGCTACAGTTACTCCTTCAAGCTTGCCTGCTTCTTTTGCCAAACTTCTTCCTTCTTCTGCCATGCGAGCTCGAAATAATTTTTTTGTGCTGCTAAGTTCGCTGTCTTCTTAACCAGTAACTCTTTAGCCTTTGTCAACTGGGAATTATCTGCCTCCAACTGGCAGATTTGTTGAGTTTTTTCTTCCAGTTGCGTGCCAAGGTACTCCATGGTCTTCTGTAGCTTATCGAGTTCCCCTCTCATTCCGTCCATCCTGTTCATACCTTCCTCTAGGAGTGTTTCCTTCTGCTGTATTGTCTTTAGAGCAGTTTGCAGTTCTTCATCAACTGCTTTCTTAGCTGCGTGTACGCACTTCAAACCTTCCCCCAACCAACACAATAGATGGGCAATGAAATTCATTTGTGCATACACCGGTAATAGTTCAGGAGCTACTCCCACCTGTGCTCCTGGTACAACAGGTTGCTGAGGATTCCTGTTGCTATGGCCACACTTATACACTCGTGCTGGCTCCAGATAGAGAGTAGGTGTCTTCTCTGGCAATTGTGCAATCCCCTCCATTGTGGACAAGCCAGAAATGGACAAAGTCCATGGTGTGTCCTGATATATCTCTGAGATGCCCTTCCGCCATGGTCCTTGTGTTGCCCAACTGACCAGTTACTCCATCTCTCCCTCTATCATAACTTGCCATTGCTTCCATTGGCCCATGCAAGCTGCTTCAAACTGCAAGCGTATATTGTCCATAATCTCTGTTAACTGTAAAAAACAGTCAACCGCTTGCTGATCCATGTCTGATGGGTCCATAAAATTCGGTACCCGTACCTGAAACACTTCAGACCATAGGTCCTTCTGTTCCTCCTGCTCTTTCTCTTGTACCACCCATTTTCCCTTGGATGCTGCCGACTTATGACTGCTCATCTGCGGCTTTGCCCTGTTATCTGAATCGGTCCTAGGTGGAGGGTGCTCTCCCCCTATCTCAGCCACCTCTCCTTGTGAGATTTCTCTTTCTTCTACCTGGATAGGGTCTTCTCGTGAGTGTCCTGCAGTTCTTGCTTCCTTCGGAAGTCTGCTTCCCTCCATTGCAGGTGTGGTAATCTCTCCCGGATTACCTAATTGTGTTTCCTCATTTGCGGCAAATAGCTCGTCAATTGATACTGCCCCTAATGTTACTGCAAATGCAGTTGGTCTAACCAGTGAGTCCCCAACTGGCTTCGGTGAGCTGGCACCAACCTGGAATGTTGCTTCTGCAAAATACTCTATGGGTCCGATGTGGACAGTTGTACTGGATCCTGCTGCCGGATAGCTCCTGCATTTGTCTTCATCTTAGTTCTCCAGCATTTGAATCAGATAACCCTTAAAGAACTCTTTATCAAAGTTCGGGACTTGTAGTATAAAATGTACTACTGCCTCCTTAAGTCTTCCCTTGACAGGGTTATCAGAAGTTGACTCCGCCCACCATTGCCGGCAAAAATCACCCGTCGGACAAGTCCATGTAATATCTGTGGCGGGAATTGGTGCTTTTCCACCTTGCTGGACTTCCTTCCTCTTTTTGCTAGCCAATTCCGTTGCCTCCCTCTGCATTTTCGTCTGCCCTGGGTTCTCCACTTGTCCGTGTACCTCGTGATCCTGGTGATGTTGCAGCCTCTTTGCCGACACGGACTTTGTTTCCGATTCTGCCTGACTTGGAGCCTTGCCAGATCTGTGACTCATATTTCCTGCCCCAACTGCTCAGTGTTCAGTATATTTTCTCGGCTGCCTCCCTAGCCGTCTGCCTTCTCCAGGCTAACCGTCCGCTAGCCACCAGGCTAGACGTCTGAAGTAATTTGCTAGACATCTGCCTTATTAGGATGCCAAACGTCTGCAATTTCAACTTGGGCGTTTGCGTCCTGATCCAGACGTCTATCTGGACGTCTATTTGGACGTCAACACTCCCTTTCCAGATGTTTGCGTGGCTGTCTGCCAGACGCCTGATCCAGACGTCTACCTGGATGTCTATTCGGATGTCAACACTTCCTGCCCAGACGTCTGCATGGCTGTCTGCCAGACGTTAGCCCTCCTGGCCTGGACGTCTGCTCTGCCCTAGACGTCTGTTGTACCCTAGCGTCTGTTGCGCCCTAGACGTCTGCTGTGGCGCGCGTCTTCACCACCCTTCTCGGCTGCTTCCTCTCTTGCCAACCGCGCTCCTTGCCTTCTCTTCTACCTGCAAACTGTTGGAATGGTTAAAAATGAATGTTTAACCTCCTTATATAGCCTCTCATGCATGCCATAACGGTTTCTACAACCGCCACCTAGCAACTATCTCCTCTATGCGCGCCACCTAGCTAGACTTTTGGAATTTAGACATCTAGGGTGCTATTTTGTCTTTTCCCTTTTTTTTTTTCGATCATTTAATATCTCCGACTGAACCGCACAGCCATGCCGACGCGGACTTCGAAGATATCTGGCATCTCATTCTTGCGATGACGGCTTTGACATGCCGACGTGGACTTCGAAGATATCTGGCATCTCATTCTTGCGATGACGGCTTCGACTGTCGAAACTACTAAAACCGTCATCATCCCCTGTTTCTGCTTCATCCGACTCTTGTTGTCTCCGACGATTACTTCGTCTATGGCGAGTTTCGGGTTGAGGTTGCTCTGGACGTCTTACTCTGTTCCTTGGTACAATTCGCCTGTCCGGCTGCCATGCTTCCGGTTGTTGTCTGGCTTCTTGTTCTGGCAACTGGTGCCTACTTACTTGACGTCCCGTGTTCTGCCGGCTTCATTCTGCCGCCACCCGTATTTGCTCCATCCAATCCTCTACCAGACGGATTTCTCTTTCGTTTGGACTGTCGGTATTTGGATCAAATTCTTCAATTACATCCTCCAGGGGTCTACTCACAGGGTTTTGATGTGCCAGTTCTACTGCTGGGGGATCCGGATGTCTCTGCCATGGAATCCGTTCTGTGCTTTCGTCATGGCGCCGGATGATTACACAATCATCCAAGTAATGGAACATTTCCCTCTATGTTCTGGTCGATCAAGTATGTTGTAGTCAGGCTATTGGGGTCTCGACTGTCTCCGATTTCGGTTATTTCTTCTGGCTCTTCTGCCTCTTCCTCGGATTTCGCCATTCCGCGGTTGCTCAACAGCTCTTACTTGATTTCTTCGTTTTGGATTAACATTTCCATTCCAGGTTCCTCTCCTCCCTCGAACCTGGTTCCTGTGGTCTCGACCTCTTTTCGATCGAATCTCCCTATTGTAGGGCTGTCGTACTCCCAACTGCCCGAGATTCGGTCGGTCCCTCGGTCGTTCCTGACGACGTCTTCGGTTCCTACGAGCTCGCTGAGGTTGGCCCATAGGACTAACCTCAGGAGCACGTAGTGATGGGTTAACTGTGGCCATACCCACTGCTGGACCTTGCTGTTCAACAAGTGGTTTGGTCGACCTAGGGGTATCCAGAGGTGAATTTCTCCCACTCTGGTTATCGGGACGGAGGTTAACCAGGCTCCTCCCTTGGTCAGGTTAGTCTTGGTCACCGAGTGGCTCTGACGAACCCTCCGGATTCCGCGAAATACCTCTATTTCGGCCCTGATTAATGAGTTCGGCTCGAGAACTCCCTTCTTGGCGTTGGTTTTTTGGGGTTACGTTATGCAGAATTCGCAACCTTCGGTCCGCTCTTAGCAATCTCCTTCGCCACCTAGCTTCCTTGAAGTGCCGCTGAGGTGCACATTTTGCTAAGCCTACCTGATATTGTTCTGAAAATTCTGAGTCAGTACTTGAATTGTTCGTGTTTTCATATGCAGATATGGGCTAGTTGGAAGTTGCATGGACTCGACGTTCCAGCCTTCTCACTTCTCTTTTGTGTCGCCTGAGGTCCAATTCTGCTAGCCTGTATCTGGCTACTTCTTCGCGTTCAGTAGGATGCTGCATGGCTGTGGTATATGGAGTTCGAATCGTCGAGGTATCGACAATTCTGCTACTTCATCCGTACTTGTTTCAGCAATGTTCAGTCTCGACATCTCTTCTTCTGAAGAACTTCCACTTCCGATCACCTGTGTTTCATCTGCAAACCGTACTCTTGTCTGTTGATCATGAGTCAGGTGCCGTGGGCTTCTATGGGGACTTACTTGGGGAATGTCGGGATCAGGTTGATTTTCATCACTACTTGATTTATCTTGCCAACCTCTTTTTCTTGTTCCCTCTGTTGCTACCTAGACATCCCTCCAATTGATTGCTGCCATCTCTTCTCTTGTTATTCTGTAATTGGCAGTTGAACTCTGTCCTGCTTCCTAGACCCTCGGTCTTTCAGGTGATTCCACTTGTTCTTCAGATCTTGCGACTTGTGCTTCGTCTGAGTTTGCTGAATCTTCCGAGTTCAGTCTTATCCTTAATGTGGCTGAGGATGAACTCATGGACTAGTCGTCTGATGCTATCGCCTTCTCTCTTACCCTCTCCCCTTGGTCCGCATTGGGTAAGGAAAATAGACTGCTTGTGGGTGAGTTGCCCGATTCAGTCCTTCGTTCTTCATCCTCCCGTTCCACCCATTCATCTCTGCGTACCTCCTGACATTCTTCAATTCTCTCCATAGTGGTCTCCAACTCCTGGATGACTTGCTCTCGCAACTGGCTATTGTACTGTCTCAGAGTTTCATACTCTTCATGCAATCTCTGAGTTTCCAACTGCATTTGTTGCAGAATTCTCGCCCCCTATTCGTTCTGTCCTTCTCCCGGAATTTGTAGGACAACTTTTGCTGGTACATGAAGTTGTTCCTCTTCGCTATTCGGAGCGGGTTGTTGTAACTGTTGCTGTTCATCTCTTCCAGTTACCAATCCTTCTTCGGTTCCAAATAGCCATTCCAGGTTATGACTTCCCTCCTCCCGAACAACATCACTCTGCTCCCCATTGTCTGGAGTTTGAGTACTTGGATTTGATTCCTCTCTCCTGGTTCTAGGATTTCCCTCTGATTTTTCTAAACCGATCATGTTTATCTGAATATGGGGCCTGTATATTTTCAGTTTAGAGCTGTTTATTGCTTCGGGGCAGACTGTTCCGTCCAGTTTCCTCAGTCTGACTGCCCCGTTCTCCAATACCTCTTCCACTTGGAAAGGTCCAAGCCATAAGGTTTTCCATTTCCCAGGCTTGATCTCTCTTTTTCCATTATACTTGAGGACCAATTCACCAACCTTTAGGTCCATCTTCCGAAGATGCTTGTCATGCCAAAATTTTCTCCTTTTGTGCGATATCTCCGTTGCCCACAATGCCATGATCCTTTTCTCCCCTAGTCGAACCAATGCTGTCAGCCGCTCCTCGACGCTATCTTCTTCACTTAGTCGGTTGTCAATTGCTACCCTCAGGCTTGGTACCAAAAACTCTACCTGTACCACTGCTTCTTTCCCGTACATTAGCTGAAAGGGTGTATGGTTCGTCGTCGGTTTGAAAGTAGTCCTTTACGCCCACAGTATTGCTGGTAATCGTTCCTCCCAGTCGGCTTCTTCCACGCCGCATGTCTTGTACATGATAGAAACCAATATTTTGTTAGTTGTCTCTGCTTACCCGTTCGCCCTTGGGTAATACGGACTTGACAAGGAATGAAAAATCTTGAATTCCTTCGTTAAGTTCTGAATAATCTTGTTCACGAAATGGCCTCCTCTATCACATGTCAGATGAAGGGGTATCCCAAATCTGGTGATCACTTGTTCGTACAAGAAATGAGCCGTGCTTCTTGCCGAATTGTCAGGTAGGGCTCTAGCTTCCATCCATTTCGTGAGGTATTCTGTAGAGACTATAAAATCCAACCCCCATCTCTCGAAGAGTTCTTGAGGTTGTGTCGGATGCAAAGGCATGAAGTCCCTCTTCAATGGCTTCCCCGTTCTCTGACACGTATCACATGCCTTGACAAAAGCTGTCGCATCGTGATAGAGGGTGGGCCACCATAGACCCTGCCATCAACACTTTCCTTGCCGTTGCATTTGGTCCCATGTGTCCTCCTCGCCAATCCCTCATGTGTCTCCTTCGAGTCCGTTGAACCTCGTCCTCCATTATGCATCTTCGCAGAATCTGATCCTCCCCCATCTTGTAAAGCAATCCTGCAATCAAGGTGAAGGGTGCTGACTTTGCAATCACTTTTCTTTGTTCTGTCATCGTCATTTCTTTCGGCAGCTCTCCTGTCGATAGGTATTCCCCTATGTGTTTGTACCATGCCGGTATGGCACTGATCGCAAATAATTGCGCATCGGGGAATTCATCAGGTATTCCTCCTTTTGCAGGTTCACCGGAGTGTATCCTTGATAACTGATCGGTTGTTACGTGCTTCTTTCTTGGTTTGACGACTATCCGAAACACGAACTCCTGCAAGGTGACGAGCCATTGACTTACTCGTCCGTATATTGTTGGCTTGTTTATCAAGTATAACGGAGCCTGATGATCCACATAGAAAGCAAATGGGTTAGCCAACAAATAGTGTCTAAACTTTTGTATTGCATACACCATTCCCAATGCTTCCCTCTTTGTTGTACTGTAATTTTTCTCGGCTCTTGACAGTAGCCGACTTACGAAATATATGGGCTGATCTAACCCAAATTGGCCCTCTTGAGCCAAGGCACATCCTATTGCAAAGTTTGAGGCGTCAACATGTACATGAAACTCCCTCTCCCAGTCTAGAAAAACTAGGATTGGTGCCTTCACCAAATGTCCTTTCAACCCCTCAAATGCTTCTTGGTGTTTCTTTGTCCATCTAAACGGGACACCCTTCCGTGTAAGAGCATCTAGTGGGTGTGACATGAGGGCATAGTTCCGGATGAACCTCTTGTAGTATCCCACTGTTCCCAAAAAGGTCTTTACTGAGCTTAGATCATGTGGCTCCTCCATCAGCAGTACTACCCGAATTTTGTCTGGGTCGGGTTTCAAACCCTGTTGGCACACTATATGCCCTAGCAGTTTCTCATAAGGCACCATCAGGACGCACTTATCTGGATTCAGCGATATGCGGGCGTTCCTGCATAGTCCCATACACTCTTCTAATGCCTTTAAGTGTTCTTGCATCCGGCCATAGAGTGACCAGTCATCCAAAAAGGCTTTGAAGTTACTTGTAGCCATCTTGTCGAAGATGTATAAGATGATTCTCTGGAAGGTGGCTGGTGCATTGCACAGTCCAAACGACATTCGGTTGTAAGCGTATATCCCGTTCTCCACCACAAAGGTTGTCTTCAGCTTATCTTCCTCCGCAATGCTGATTTGGTTGTACCCCGAGAATCCATCCAAAAATGAATATATCTCGTGGCCTGCTACCTCTTCCAGAATGGAGTCTGTGAATGGGATTGGAAAGGGGTCCTTCATAGTTACGGCGTTCAAACTTCTGAAATCCACGCAGATTCAGATTTTGTCTGCTTCCCGTTTGAGCGTGATTACGATGGGAGACACCCATTTGCTTGTCGTAACTTTAAAAATTATGCTCGCATCCAGCATCTTCGCAATCTCCGCGTTCACCCGAGCTGCGTACTTGGGGTTCATCATGAATGGTCGCCTCCTAACAGGTTGAGCTCCATCAATCAGCGTAATCTTGTGTGCACATAGTTTGGGTGGAACTCCCTTCAGGTCCTTATATGTCCAGGCAAAAACATCTTTATACTTCATAAAGATCTTAATTGCTGCTTCCTTCAGCACTGGATCCCAATCATCTCCGCACTTAATCATCTTATTCTCATCTTCCTCTCCTAGGTTCACCTGAATCATTTTTGGTCCTTTGTACTTGATCGATTCAGGGTCCTTGTCGGCTTTTAGTACCTCAATGGGGTGGGCTGGCTTATCATCAATAGCTGCTTCCCCCATTGTATATTCTGCAAAGTTTTTGGGAAACACCCACTTCTCTCTCTCTTTATCCTTTTCTGCTGATGTCTGTCTCTTGTTACTGTTTTCCTCTTCGGGTTCTCTCTTCTTATCTTCCCGCGTTTCACCTTCCGTAGTGATGCATAGGCATTGAGGAGCGAATACCTCGTAATCCTCCATTTGCCAATGGAGTAGACCCTTATCCCGGTCTTGCTCATCCTCTGTGCATTCCTCCAAGTGCAGCACTCCTTCATCTGGTTCATACCCCGTTTCGCCTTCGGATAACGAAGATTCCGAGTCATCCGAAGTCGCGATGTCCTGGCTCACCGTCCGATTCTTCGGATTAATCACATACTTCTGCTGCCCCTGTTTAAAGGATAGATGCTCTTTCTCCCGGTTATGGTTGACTTTCGCCGTTCTCAACCATCCGCGTCCTAGCAATGCATCATATGCGGGCTTCTGCATAGCTATAATTACAAAATCAAGGACAAAGTCCTGCTTTGCTATGCATATTTTTTGGTTCATCAGAACGCCAATTGTTTCGATGCCGTATTGATCAGCACGATACAACTTGAAATTCGGAGATCTTAAGGCGGGTTGCCCAATAGTCCGCCATGTCTTTTCCGGCATCACGTTCACGCTAGAACCTCCGTCCACAATTACTTGACTCAGTTTATGGTCCAAAATCTCCATATGGACCATAGCAGGTCTCCTTCCTACTTCTATCATTAGAATTGTGGGGTCTATGAATTGCTCTTGTTTGATTGTTGCTACCTGTCGCGGTTCATCCTTCTTCTTGATGACTTCACCGATCGTAGCATACAGCTCAGGTTCTATGGTGAGTAGGTTCACAACCTTCACCTCCACCGTTGTGTTCAGTACCTGCGCTACCAAACCTTCGACCGATGCCTTCTTACTTGTCTCCGACCTCTTCAACACTTTCTCCAGAACTAGTCGATTCTGCTTCTCTTTCTCTAGTTCTGTCTGAATCAACTCCTGGGCTTCCTGCCACCGCTCCTTCTCTTGGGCAGGATTTGGGTATTGCTCTATCTTTTTGGCCTGTGCCCTTGTCACAACCAACACCTTCTTCTTTTCCTCTGTTACTGGGCTCACTTCCCCAATGCCATCAAATTGACATTCTGAGTCCCGCTGGAACTTGCTTTGTTCGGGCAATTCGCCTACGTATGGTTTCCTGGCCCACACCACTTACACATTTGCGTGGTGTTACTGGTATTGTTACTTTTTGCATTTTGGGGTTTTGAACAGTTCTTCGCAAAATGTCCCCATTCCTGACAATTCCGACATTGGATGATAGGTCGACCATCAGAGTCATACTGCAGTCGACTCTGACCTCCTTGTCTGCCGCCTCTACGATTATTTTGATAGCCCCCGCTTGTAGCTCCTTGTCCATTCCTTGTTACATTCGGCTGCTCTTCTTGTTGTATGGTCATAGTCTGATGCCGTTTACTTTTCAGGTTGAATGGACAGTCTGCGATGGAATGTCCTGCAATATCACAGATGTTACAATATGCCGTCTTTGGGCAGTTGACGTTTGTGTGTCCTTCCGTCTTGCAGTCCGAGCACTAGATTTATTTTCGGTCTTTGCAAGTATCTCCTTTGACTTCTTTCAGAATTTTATAAAATTCCCTTTTAAAGGAGTGGATTGTGCTCTATACTTTGTCTTCTTCATCACTGTCTGAATCTTCATTATGCTTCATATGTGCTCCAATCCCCGCAGTCATCTGCTTACTCTCGCTTTCGAAATTCTTTGCTTTCTCCAGTGCTTCTTCATAAGTTGAGGAAGGTATCGCCTTCATCTTTTTCCTGTATTTTTCCAGTAATCCATCCAGAAATCAGCGTTTCACCATGCCGTCGGCAGGTGGCATTTCCATTTTATCAGTTAGTCTGTCGATCGTCTATTGTAACTCTTGACATCCTCATCGGGTTTCGTTTTGTTATGCATAGTTCCGTGATGATGTCCGTATCGCCTCTTAATGGTCGGAATTCTTCTATGAATGCTTTTCTCAAGTCTTCCCATTGCACAAAGGCCTGTGTACTCTACTTTTTCAAATACCAGTCAATCGCCATGCCACGCAGTGTGGCTGGAAACAGTTGCAGCCATTCTGTATCCTGCGTGACTCCATTTGCTCCCCAAATGGTTATGCAAGTTCCCACGTGCCTTGACGGGTCTTCTCTTCCCTCGCCTGAAAAAGGCGGGCACTTCTGTTATACTGTCTTACTACCAATGTTTGCCATTTGATTTGTATTTTGTCCCAGATTGCTCGATGTTGATGGTTGTGTTGTTCGATTTGGTTGTCTGTCTACTGTTGATGGTGCAAAGTTATATCCAAATAACGTTCTGCCCAACTCCAATTGGTCTCTATTCCGCGATCTCCTTCGCGAATATACCCACCTTGGTTCCGGTCGCCCTCTCCACGAACCCTCGCGTGGTTGCTCAGATACAAGGTCTTCTCCTTCAGTATCCTCTTGCCAACCGTCTCCCGCTGGTTCGGGTGTCACCGTCCTTTCCTCAATAATGGGCACTTCTTCCGCTATTTGCTCTTCGTCTTCTGCAGTCACCGATAGTATTCCTATGTTCGTACTCTCTTCCTCCTCCGGATTCCAGACTCTCTCTATGTTTGGGTGGGAGATCTCCGTCGCCTCTCGTGATATTAAATTCGCTAGCCATGCACTTCTTCGCACCAGTTACTGTGTACTTTATTGTAACCTGCGATCAGTCATTCACTTATTAGCTTTGTCACTTATGCCTCTTAGACTCAGAGTTCGATTTTTTGGCAACGACGCCAAATGTAGACAAGGGTGAGTATGTTCCCGATACGAGAGGTGAACTGATTGAACAGACGAGACAAGGAATCAGCACGGGGTCTCGGAGGTACAAGGTAACTCATACGTCAGACTAGTCTATCTGTCAGTCGGCTGGAACCAGACATCTGGGGCTGGGACGTCAGGAGGCTAGACGTCTTGGACTAGACGTCAGGGGGTGAGACGTTTGGAAGGGAGATGTTAGGTGGCTAGACGTCTGGGACTAGACGTCTAGGGAATGGACATTTGGGAGCTAGACGTCTGGGACTTAGACGTCTAGGGCTGGATGTCTGGGGTGCAGATGTCTAGACCTCAGACTGCTACTATGGCTACTGCTCCCAAATACCTGCAAACAACCTGCCAAGAAGAGTCTTCGACCTGCATAACATCAGCAACACAACCTGCAATAACACTCAAGCACGATCTGCAATACACAACATAACACCAGGCATACACCAATATGATCAAGCGCTGTCTTATTATCTCCAAAAGGTTACAAATTACAATGCAAAAGTAAGGGGGGTATTTAAAGGCTGCAGGAGCGGTTCCCCAACTACTTGCGCCAACCGCCCAACTGTTTGCCCAACCAACTAGTTAGACGTCTAACTGGCCAGACGTTTACACTAACTAGACGTCTGCCTTAACTAGCCTTAAACCACATGATGACCATTTTGTCTTTTTGTGCATTTAATCCTTCTCTCTTCTGATTGGCTGATTGAACTATACAACCATTATGCCTTATACAAAATGGCATTACAAAATAGCATAATCAACATTTGCTATATACATTCAAAATTGCTTGGGACATTTTCACAGTCAGTTCCTCATTTCTGCTGTCTGGAACTGTTGTCTACACATGTAGTCTAAGTAACACTCAGACTACCTCTAGTCTCAATCCAGACGACTTGCAACATAATGCTCTTCACCTTGACGGTCCTGCATAGCACAACAAAGCAATTGACCTTGTCTGGAGTCCAAACGTCTTGCACACCTCCAGACGGCTTGCCTCAAACGGCCTAGTACAACTATCTATAGCAAGTAGAAATAAGCAGAAATATTTTGGATATTCTATCTGCAACAATGACAATCAAATACAAACACATGTGATAAGCGGAACAACATTTGATTAATTTGATGAAGTATAAATAATACATTAGGGCCAGGATTAGTCCGGAGGTTGTGGAACCACCCGAGACCAATATAGGCGGAGTTGTAACAAATAACAACTAGCCTAAATTAATCAATCTAACAATATAAGATTGTTACGATTGAATTAATTAATAAAGGAAATATTGAAATATATTCTAACATCCCCCCTTATTACAATATTTTAGGAAACATATAACTATTAGCTATACTAGCATCCCCCCATTATTTTGAAATACATAGAGAATTGCGAAACAATTCAAATTTGACACGTGCAAGTGCCTTAGTGAATATGTCTGCAACCTGATCATGGGTGGAGATGTACTGAAGCTGAATGTGGTGCCTTGGTACTTCGTCTCGAATAAAGTGGCATTGTGTATCAATGTGTTTGGTTTTTTCATGATGCACTGGATTCTTAACAAGGTTCAAAACACCCATGTTGTCGCAGAACAAGTGTATTGGAGATTTTGATGGAAGACCCATACTTGTCAAGATGCGATGCAACCATATCACTTCGCACACAGCTTCACGTGCGACGCGATACTCTGCCTCTATTGATGAGATAGCAACCACCTGTTGCTTCTTGTTGTGCCAAGAGACAGGACCAGATCCAAGATGAAACAAATATCCTGAAGTTGATTTACGATCATCAAATGATCCGGCATAGTCGGAGTCCGTGTATCCCTGTAAGAAGAATTTGTTGTTCTTCTTGTATTCTAGGCCATATTCCATTGTGCCACGGACATAGTGAAGAACTCGCTTTGCTGCTTTCCAATGTGTAGTCTTAGGTTCTTGCATGAACCTCGAAAGATAATTGATAGCAAATACGATATCTGGCCTAGTGTTGGTCAGATATATGAGACTCCCAATCAGTTGATGATAGAGAGTAGCATCTACCTGAGGTGATTTGTCATATCGTGATAATTGAAGACCTGTTTCCATTGGTGTTGCCATCGGCTTGCAGTCAGTCATGCGATATTTTTCTAGTAGTGTCTTGGCATATTTTTTTTGGGACACTTTGATGTAGTGCTCCTTCTGGTTCACTTCCAGGCCAAGACAGTAATGGAGAAGTCCGAGATCTATCATTTCAAAATATTTTCTCAAATCTTGTTTGACAGAAGAGATCATTGTTTCTGAACTCCCTGTTATGAGCAGATCATCAACATAGAGTACAAGCAACACTATTTCAGAGCCTTGCTTCTTGAAATAGAGGTTTGCATCCGACGGACATCTCTTAAATCCATGCTGCAGTAGGTGATTATCCATTTTTATGTACCAAGCCCGAGGGGCCTGTTTCAAACCATATAAGGATTTGACCAATTTGCAAACTTTCTGTTGTTGGCCTTCCACTTCAAATCCTTCCGGTTGAGTCATGTAGACTTCCTCTTGGAGATCACCATTTAGAAAGGCACTCTTGACATCCATTTGGTGCACTTTCCACCCATACTGTGCTGCCATAGCACAAAGAACTCGAATGGTTGTCATCCGAGCAAGTAGGTGCAAAAGTTTCCTCGTAGTCAATGCCTTCTCTTTGAGCATAGCCCTTTGCAACAAGTCGGGCCTTATGCTTATCTATTGTCCCATCTACCTTGTACTTGACTTTGTACACCCATTTGCAGCCTATGGGCTTCTTTTCGTATGGCAGATCGACAAGCTTCCAAGTTTTGTTTTTCATCGGAGACTTATACTCTGCATCCATAGCGGCCTTCCACTGAGGCTCACCAAGAGCATCTTGCACTGATGCAGGTTCAAGTTCATCTATTGAGGACATAAACACCCTGTCATCATCAATATCCATATCTTCTGTATCTCTCTCTGGATCTACAGAAAGTTCCTCAAAATATTGACACAGATCATCAACCCCAGTAATCTCTGTTGCAGCTTTCTCCTGTCGAGCCATGCTGCGAGTACGAGGCCTATCCAATGTCAAATCCGGTGGAGTGGATAGCTTAGAGTCTCTAATTGTACTTGTATACCACTTTGGATTCTTCTTCTGTGGTGATGAAGAAGATGAAGAAGGACCTCCAACCTTGGATGAAGGAGACTTCTCAACCTTAGTTTCCACAAGGTCTAGGTATACATCTGATGTGTTTTCTGATGTGAAAGCCTCATCAAAAACTACATCTCTACTGATGTGTATCTTCTTGGTTAAGGGATCAATCAATCGATAACCCTTAGAGTGCTCATCATACCCAAGAAGAATGCACTTCAATGTCTTCTCATCTAGCTTCTTCCTCTTTTCTTTCGGTATGTGCATGAATGCTTTACAACCAAAAATGCGTAGATGAGAGATGGAGGGTTTCCTGCCACTCCATGCTTCCTATGGAGTCATTCCTTGTAGGGCCTTAGTGGGTGCCCTATTCAATAGATATACTATTGTGGTGACAGCTTCTGCCCAATATTGTTGCCCAATTCTAGCTCCTGTGAGCATGCAACGAACCATTTCCATGATGGAACGGTTCCTCCTTTCAGCAACTCCATTTTGTTGAGGAGTATAAGCAGTAGTCAACTGTCGTGTGATCCCATTTTCAGTCAAGAACTCAAAAAATTCTTTAGAGGTGAACTCCCCCCCTCGATCTGAGCGGAGGGTCTTTATAGAAGTCCCTGACTCCTTTTCAACAGATTTCTTGAATTGCTGAAAGAAGCCAAATGCTTCAGATTTTAGTTGAAGAAATAATACCCACACCTTTCATGAGTAATCATCCATGAATAACTAAAAATACCTCTTTCCCCCATAACTTTTGGGTGTTAAAGGACCACACAGATCGGTGTGAACCAACTCCAGAGGTTTCTTTGCTCTTGTAGAGCTCCTTTCAAAAGGTACTCTATGTTGCTTTCCTGCCAAGCAGTCAAAGCAAACTGGCAATGTGGTAGAAAGGGAAGGAAGACCCTTTACCATTTCATACTTACTTAACTCAAGTAAGTAACCAGAACTCATATGTCCATATCTCTTGTGCCATAGGGAAGTTGCCTCCTTTGTAGAGACAATCATGGCTACATCTGGAGAAGAGATAGTATCTAGGGCAAATAAGCCATGCTTATATGAAGCGGTTGCAATGTTCTTACCCCTCCTGGTGATAGAACAACACTTCTTGCCCCCCTCAACACTAAAGTTTACAACCATATTTTTGTCCAGAATTTGTGTGACTGACAACAAGTTGTTCGCCAATCCTGGAACATAGAGAACCTTCTCAATCTGACACTTGCCATCAGGAAGAGAAACAGAAACTGTTCCTTCTCCCTGAACCTTGTAGGTTTTATCATCGACAATAGTGATAGGTTTGCCCTCTTTGGCCTCAAAAGACTCAAACCATGATTTGTCACCAGTCATGTGCTTATTGGCTCCAGAATCGACATACCAAATAGGATCCGTCTGCTTGGATACTGTGGTAGTCATGAGCACTTTGTGTGCTCTCTCAAAATCCGTGTCAGATTCCTCAACAACAACATTCACTTGCTGTTGTTTGTTCTTTTGTGGTTTGTTCTGGCCTTTCTATTTTGATTGTTTATTCTTATGCCAACATCTGTTTGTATCATGACCTTCTTTGTCACAGATCTTGCAATATCTCTTTTTCTGTTGAGGTTGAGTTTGTTTTCCTTTTGAATCCTTTTGAGAACTACCTCCCTTCTAAAAATTACCCTTCTTCTTGTTTTGCCCCTTCCTGTTGGTGTATAGGGCAGTGTTAGAAGAATCATCTCGCTGTAGTTGGCGTGCCTCCTCTTCTTGAAGCATATTTACCAACTCAACATAGGTAACTTGTCTCTGTGATACATGAAGTGAGGTAATCAACACTCTAAAAGAATCCGGAAGAGCTCTCATTACCACTGAGGTAAGGAGCTTATCATCAACTGGTGCTGCTAAGGAATTTAATTTTCCTTTCAACTCAGACACTCTGCAAAGAAAGTTTTCAACTGTCTCTCCCTGTTTCATGCTTAGACTATGTAATTGAGACTGAAGAAATAGAATGGTGGAGTCATTCTTCCCTTCATATATAGTTTTAAGGGCATCCCATGCCGCTTTACTATTTGGACAGTCAACAATATGAGGTTGAACTTCATCAAAAACAACAAGCAAAATGAGCACTTTTGCTTTGCTATCTTTCTTGTCAAAGTCTTTCTGATCAGCAGATAGAGTTGTGGCTCCAGCTGAAGATGAAGGTCTTACTGTTGTTCCAGACACAATTTCCCAAAGATCATCCATCTCTAGGATTGCCTTCATTTTGTTTTTCCATGGTGTATAGTTTGGACCTTTCAATAACTGATGAGCATCAGTCATTAGTTTTGCAAACATTGTGAAGGTTCCTTATAACACCAAATGGTCGCCCCTTCGATATACCTTAATTCCAAGCCATTATACCATACAAAATACCCGCCCTTACGTGAGGGAGACTATAGGTATTTTGAAAAACCAAAAAAATTACCCGCCCTTACGTGAGGGAGACTATAGGTAATTTTAATGATTATACGATACGTGGTACTTAGGCGGTACTGAAAGGGAATCACCTCGTTGATGGCACCGACCTTAGAAAGCCTTCAATCCTCATGCATGGGGCGTAACCTCCCCTAAACACTTTGGATATCCAAACTTTCATCTGGATTTAAGCCTAAACACGAGAGTGATTGGGGTAGTGGATGGAGTAAAAAAATAGCAAAATGGTAAACTTATCTCTCCCCGATGATTAATAGAGAACAAGCTCAGACGTCATTGTGGCAGCTATATTAGGCGGCGGATACAGTAGCGCAATCACGACAACTTTACCTGTAAGTGCTGGCCAGAGGTATCACAAATACCGAACGTTGCAGTGCAATAAATTGCACGGATGGGTTTTAATTATTCCGGGGACTTAGGGAGTGAATTTGATTTTAACTTAAATGATGTAGTGCAAAAGAAGGAAAAAATGCAACATACAACATAAAAGTGCCCACATAAATAACCCACTAGGTGTCGGGCGCAGTCAAAAATGCACCTTTACAATAATGCCAAAATTTGCTTTTTCAAAAAATTACTCTCAATCCCCCCTTGATTTTTCGAAAAAAAAATTACTCCCCCCGTTAAAATTTCTCTTTATAAAGCATTTTAAAACATTCTTTTATAACTAAAGTTAAAAAAAATAACTTTATCTTACATAGTAAAAAATTATTTAAAAAAAAAATAACCTTAAACTATTATAAAATAAATTAAAATGATATTTAATTTTAACTTTAATTAAATAATATTAAAAAAAAACTTTAAAAAAATGAAAAAAATTTATACCTTTGAGGGGGGGGTCGACGGGACTCGAACCCGCGACCTGAGGCTCCCGGAGCCTTAACCACTCGACTCACCGCCAGGTGAGCCAGTGGGCTGATCTACCACAGATCAGGCTCCACGCAGTCTTAAGGAGCCCCCGAAGGTGTAATAGCCCCCGCGGCGGTGCTCCCTCCTCGTCCACCACTCGGGCGGAGCGCAGGTGGCGCTGCTGTGGCGGATACACCGACGGCTCGTGGGTGGCGCAGAGGCGGTGCGCGGGTGGCGACGAGGTGGTTGGCTCACAGAGAGCCAAACTTTGCTCAAATCACGCCAAACCTTGATCCTTTCGGATCGTTTCTCTGCTGCAGTGAGATACAAGACCAAAATGCACCTTAAAAACTATAGAAATGAAGGAGAATCACCTGATAGATGTCAGCCATTGACGCCCTGCGTGAGGAAAAAACTAGTTTTGGAGGGTTTTGAAAAAATTAGATCAATTTCTAATCCAGCCAATCTGCTCCGATTGGCTTCTTTCTTCCAAAAAATCACTCAGAAATCCAAAGCACTGCAACCAGTGATAAGGAAAAATAGGAAGTGATTAACAGGTTTGACGCCAGAATTTGCAGGTGACGGTGAATATTCTCCAGGTGACGCGCGTGGTTGAATTTCCTCGTCCGAGGCAGATTGCAGGTATATCCCACATGGATGGGATCGTCAACAGGTAAGGGTAATAAAAGGTTCTTTACTCCATAATGGAGTATAGCCTCTCGGGGAGAGGCTCTCACCCGAGAGGGTCATGGGGAAGCCTCGGTGTTGGCTCCCATGACATATGCACTCTATGCCTTGCCCTTTCGACCGTGCGATCGATTGCCTCAAATTTCCTCTTTCGATCATGTCGTCGATTGCTTCGAATTGCTCCTTTCGACCGTATGGTCGATCGCCTTTAAGAAAAACCAATTTTTTTGAGAAATTAAAAAAAAAATTTTAAACTTTTGGAAATTTTTTTTCTCAAATTTCGAAAAACTATTTCCAATTGAGATTTAAAAAAAAATCTCCGCTCGTTTGCTCCGCTACTACGAGATCACTTCGAGAGAAATGAGAGTGGCGGAGGAAGAGCTCTGATACCATGTGATAAGCGGAACAACATTTGATTAATTTGACGAAGTATAAATAATACATTAGGGCCAGGATTAGTCCGGAGGTTGTGGAACCACCCGAGACCAATATAGGCGGAGTTGTAACAAATAACAACTAGCCTAAATTAATCAATCTAACAATATAAGATTGTTACGATTGAATTAATTAATAAAGGAAATATTGAAATATATTCTAACAACACATGCATAAAGATTACATAGTCTGCATGACAATGGCTGAATGGTATTATTATTATCAACAGAAATACATATATGTATAATACAGTTATCTTTGTCCTTTCCTATGCATTCTCCTCTATATTCACATCCCTTCGCATATATGTGTGAGAGTGTGTACATACCCACTCAAATGAATGAGGGGTCCTATTTAAACTTGTGGGAGATAGTTATTCCTCCAACTACCAACCCGACACCTCACCACCTTTACATTACATTTGTCATACATTTGCATTACATTTCATTTCCAACTATATGACAACTACATGACTCATTAATCATCCGTACATTAACTAGTACTTCACTAAACATTACAATGAATTCAAAACTATTACATCAAAACTACATGTGTGCGTACTTGACTTTTGACTTACTTATTCTATTTGTGAATATGAGGTGGCGCATGTGATGCCAGCACGTCAGAACTAGTGTCTACATCTTCCCTCCACTTTGGATTGGTTGACGTCCTCGTCAACGACTGCTGTTGTTCCTGAGGGCTCTGACTTTGTTGAGGATGAGGCATTGGCACAGGTACTCCTCACAACTCCTGGATTTGTAGCTACAAGGTTTGAGTCTCTCCGCATAGGCTTGGTAACAAGCCCACTGGAAGCCATAACGATGTGCCTTTTGCTTGAATTCAGACAGGCTAGCCTTCAATTCAGCTTTGGTGCTTCAGCTCCCTTCCTTGCAGCTTTTGCCCTGCTTATCATGCTCTGCAATCAGCTGGTCCCAGTGAGCAATCTCTCGCATCTTCGCCTCAAAGTTTGTTCCCTCATATTAAACTGATTTCAGCCGACCAATTAACTGATCCTGCTGGCCTATTTTTATTTCATGCTCTCCATTTCAGTTCTCATAACTACATAAAGATACATAAAATGACAAAACATTTAGAGTACCACACAACACATTACATGCTATTTTATTAAACCAAAACATAAGATGCACTTATCACACATATGCACGATACTATATACAATGTAACTCATGCATCTAACGTCATTTATGACATGGCTTATGAGACGGACCAACTTGTTTTGTTGAAACTAGTAATGCTGAAGAAACTGATGATGACAACAGAAAGTAGAACAAAGAACTTTCTGATTTGCAGCACAAGCAAGAGGCTTAATCACATCAAAAACTTATATGAAGTAGAGGTGGGCACTGGCTTGACCAGGCCAATCCTTCCTCTTGCTGAGAAGTACAGACAAAAAACTGCCACTCAGCCCTTTGTGGAATCAATACTACACTTAAAGCTATCTACTAATCTCTCCCACATAGTGAGCTTGCCAAAGGAATAGAATGGTTCTTGCTCCATGAAAGAGCAGATGAAGAATGTTGTACATTCTGAGATAATCAAGGACACTGCTTTGCTAAAATTTCTTTGTCATCATCTTCCCTCTTTGGATGCGAGCACTTTGGTCATCATCTTGATGCAACCTGCAATACTTTCAAGAAGTAAAAGCCTCCCGACAGCTATTGCCATGCTGTTTATCAATTCATTATGCTGGAAAATCTGCAATGAATCAAGTATTAATATTTATTTTATATATGTCAGTTTGGCATCTTGCATGTTTTTCTTAACCAACGAGGATAATGGGGTACATGGTAGAAATGAATTTGCCACTCTCTCTTCATTATATTTTGATCTTTTCAATGTGCTTTCATTTTCATTTTGCATAATGGTTATTGTAAATGACACAGTTTGTAGTTGCTAGGCTGATGTACTTACAGAAGTGGATCCTATTTTATGTAGTTGCTGCAGTGGAAATTTGATTGGAAATACATGGTCAGGGGTCTTGTCCTAGATAAGAAACGAGGTAACATCCTAAAGGTGAGTTTTACGCTTGTAAATACTCTTTTTTGTTTGATAAATGTGCAATCATTGGAGAATTTTGCAAATTTTTCAAAAATTTGAATCAAGCATTTTTTTGATGTAATGAAGGGTTGCATTTATACCAGAATGATGCTGTCCCTTGATTACGTAATATTATATTTTTAGCCTAACATCGAAAATTTCTTTGTAAATGGCCTTGTTGCTTCTCTCCTGTTCTTCTGAGCCCCCACACTCCTCATTTTCAGATAATTTTGTAGTTTTCTGTTAGGTCAATAAACAAGCTGGGAGAGCCCTTTGTAATCGTTGACCATCATTATTTTTTTTGAATCGATATAATTCATGCTATCGATATAGTTGTCATTTAATCGTCAAAGGAAAAAACAAGGCAAAACTGACCATTTTTTATTGTAGGCAAAGTCCTTAATGACATTTCCTAGTATTTCCATGATTTTCTGTTAATTTCATTATTATCTAAGACTTTGAACTGGTCATGTCTTATTCTCCTCTTTAATTTGTAACAAGGGTGAGAAAAATCTTGAATTTTGTAGGAAGTGCACCTTGCTTCAAGAGCACATCGATGCACTTGGATCCAAGGTAGTGATACGACCTGCTCTAGTGGAATTGCGCTTGGCTCCAAGAAGACATCGATGCGCTTGGATCCTAGGCAGTGATGCCCCTCACTTTGGCCTCAATCTGCCTCACTTTGGCAGAAGTGGGCTTGGCTCCAAGAAAACAACAGTGTGCCTTGCTTTGGCACTAGTGTGCCCCACTCTGAAGTGTCAATGTGTGCACTGTTGGAGCTTAAAATATGCCTCAATCCAAGAGATGTGTGTCTCGCTCCATGATATGTGTAAGGTAGTATAGCTATCAAGACGCCATGTAGAAGGCAACCATCTTCAACTTGTGTGTTTGTAGCACAAGTGGTGAGATTCTCAACAATGGAATAGTGGAATGACAGGTTCAAGAACTAATCAAGACTGCAGTCATAAGACTATCATCACAGTCATACGACATCATAGTCCTGAGATGGTAGGGTCTCAATTGTATGTGAGCAATTGTAAGACAATCCTTGTACGACTCAGTCCATTGTACGTCATAGTCTTTCGTACAACATAGTCTTGTATGACTCACTATCGTACGACATAGTCTTTCGTATGGAACAGTGTTGTATGACTCAATGTTGTACGACACAATCTTTTGTATGGAATAGTCCGTACAACATAGTACAAGATGTCAATAGCAAATGACTACACAATCCTTAAGACTCAATCCTTTGGTACGATAGTGACTTGTACGGTATCACATGTACAAGATCACATTCTTTACCAAGCAACAAGTAATCCTTGTAACTACAACTCATACGCTTTCCCTTGTACGGTCAACTCCTCGTACGGCCTGCTTGTCGCATGTTCTGCAACCAACATAATTGTTGCACTTCCTAAGAAATTTCCAAGAAATTTAGTTGTAAGATCTTCGACAAGGGCGAAGAACAAACTTTTTTGGGTGGTAGTATCTTTGCAAACAAGGAGAAAAGTGATGGAGCTAAGAAGCTTGTTGAGGGGCAACCTAAACCTCCTATCTATAGTCTAAGGCTCTAAACACAAGGACTTGAAGAAATCATTCAACCGTGCCCTGGCGTGACCAACCAACAAGCTGTGCCCTAGCACGAATAGCCAGCCAACCGTGCCCTAGTGTAGCCAACTAGCTAGCCGTGCCCTAGCACGACTAGCCAACTAGCCGTGCCCTTGCACAGACAACTAGCCAGTTGTGCCTTAGCGCGGCTAGCCAGTTGTGCCCTAGCGCGGCCGACCAGCTAGCCAACTGTGCCCTAGCGTGACCGGCCAGCCAACCGTGCCCTGGCGCGGTCGACCAGCCAACCGTGCCCTAGCGCGACCGGCCAACCATGCCCTCGCAGCCATTCCATAGTGTTGCAGTTTCTACAGTAGTGAACTCGTAGCTGTGCCCTATCAGGGCCTGTCAACGCCCTTACTCAACTTGTAGTTGTGCCCTTGTAGCGACTTGTTCAGCAATTGTGTGTTCCTAGTGTTGTGGGGATTCTTGAGGAAGGAGGGATTGAGGAGACGCAAGCATCTCCTCATAAATTTGTCAAACACCTCCACACAACAGTCATATCAACGTTTGTCTAAACAGATAAATTTCCTCCAGAAATAGCTTGATACACAAGCTAGCATTATACTCTCCTTACAAGACCAAGTGAAAGATGGCAGCCGCATTATCACGGATCTCTAGACTAAGCTTCAGGATCAGCAAAACATTATTAGTCGTTGAAGACTGCACAACCTCCTAAAGATTCTGCGAATTTTCACTCTTAAATTTAAAAACTTCGAGATGAACAGGCTGCCCTTCTAGCTGAATAGGAATGTCTCAAGGAAGTGTCAATTGCACAAAGCCAAAAATTAGCCGATCAACAATCTTGGGTTCAGGTTGTAGCTAGAAAGAAGAACCCCCCTCCCATAGTTGAGCTGGTTGTCCAAGCTAAATTTGAAGAAAGGATCCGTAATGCTAAAGCGCTCAATCTCAGGGCTTCAAGAATGCATAAAAGTGTATGAAGACATTGAGGGCTAAATGGAAATTATTTAATCTTCAGGACAAGATCTACCTCGATGAGGACCTCACACGACTCCAAGTTGAAGCATTGAAGAAAGCCAGGGAACACGTAGCCGCAGCTAGGAAATCCAACAATTGGGTAGTTATTCTTAATCTGCGTGTAGTGATCGGGGACTCTCCTCCACCAGGGTGGTCCAAACCCTTGCCTAATAAATGACTCCATCGACATGGAATGGTCTGTCCCAGGGTCCCTTTCTAATGTGATTGACGGACATGACATCATTCTTATTTGTGAGACACATGAGAGTCCTGAGCAGGCCCTACCAGTTATTTTTGGTTACTTCTGGTGGTCCAGTTGTCGGCAACTCACTTGGCATTTTGAGGGGGTTCGAGAATCAGGTGTTGTTGCTCTCACCAGGGATAAGCTCCAGGGTTTGGTATCCTTGGTTTCGACTGATCCCCACTCCAGATTTTTATGGATTAAAATTCATCGTCACCCACCTCTTCAGGATATCTACATTGCCACCTGTTACTTTTCCCCCACCACGTCCAATTTTGCTATTCACACGGATGGGGGCCCTTTTTAGGATCTCTATGAGGACATTACTAGATACTCGGCTTCAAGGGAGATACTTTTGCTAGGAGACTTCAATGCTCGGATCGGATCTATGCAGGTTTCTCTTCACGACCTCGCAATAGTTGAGATGCAAACTCGGGAATTGGATCTTGATGACCTTGGTTTTGCTCGAACCTCCATCGACACACAGGTTACTGCTTAGGGTAAGCATCTTCTTGAGTTGGGTGAATCCAACAGGTCAGTTCTTCTCAACGGTATATCTTGCTTTTCAGATTCCAGTGGATTTACTTATTTTCCTCATAGTGGTGGTGCCAATGATGTGGACTATGCTATTTATTCTACCATCCTCATCCCATTCATTTCTTGGTTCAGCGTCTCTGTTAACTCTCCCCCCCTCACCCATCATACAGTTCTTTCTTTCATTTTATTTGCTGTTTCCCTTCCTGTTATTCCTCCAACTCCTCCCTCCACTCTAGCCCCTCAAGTCATTATAGACTTTGACTATTATTATTACTTTACCTACATGGACCGGTTGCGTCAGGTTCTCCCAAAATGTCTTCTCTCCCGGATTTTTCCAATCGTTCTGCTTCCATGGTCCAAGTTATTTGGGAGGCGGCTTTGGACTCGTACCCCCACACCATTTGCCCCCCTCGCCGGCCTTCGTCCCCTTGGTCATTGCCCCATGAACATCTGGTAAGATGAGGAATGTAAGTCTGACCACCAAAGGTTGAAATATGACATTCGAAATCCTTCCTAGCCCTATGTCATTTCTCACAAATATTACAGGATGCTTCTTAGAAAGAAGCGTCTCTTCCTCTCTCAGCATAGACTTGATCTTATTCACTCCCTTCAATAGCCTCCTAAATCCTTTTGGAGCCTTATCCTTCCCCATGATCAAATTACTCATGGGATCAATCTTTCCTCTTGGACCACTCACGCCTCATCCCTCTAGACCATCCCAAATCAGTCTTCTATTACTGTTCCCTCCCCCCCTCCTTCGTGCCACCTCTTTCCTACTGGGCTTGTCAGGCAGGCTAGGAAACTTTGTACGAACAAAGCAGCAGATTTGGATGGGCTATAGGCGGAATTTCTGAAGCATGGCATTGACCCTCTTGTTGGGCCCTCTTGGCAATCAAATTGGCCTAGATATAGATTTTCTAAGTCTACAACGCCCTAGACCCGTTGCCAAGCATTGAATGGCCGAAGGAAAGAAATGTCCTCCGTGACAATCTCCAGTAGGGTTGGTTCCAAAAATAAAATTGGTTTTAGGATAAGGGTTAGGAAAGATGCTAAAAGAGAGGGAAATAACTGAAAGGAATGGGAAAGAGGCTAAAAGCCTGAAATACGGGGGGTGATGGACAGGAAGCACGATACACAACTAATACTTGAACCAACAACATTCAAAACAATAGACCTTTAATAGAAACCAATATTAAATCCTCTTCAACCGCATAACCTCCAGGGGTATTCCAGAATTAATACTAAACCGACAGCTAAATCCAAAAAACAGAATTCAAGCTGTATAACAAAGTAATTAACTTAACATAAATAACACGATAGAAGGCATACACAGAGACAGAAGACTCAAGACCGGAACTAGAAGCCTGTATTTCGGAAGCAAATTTCAAGATATACAACTGCTTTTCTAGCAGAGATTGTCCATCCTTAGTTACAGAGAAAAGACTAGCTTTTATAGAGGATTCTGCCTCCTAAAACATTAATGCCCAACCACTTCCGCAATGGTGACAGGCAGATTTGATCCGAAACCGACTTAACAACATTTAATTTGACCTTGCAGATAACTCAACATTGAAGGTAGAAGGTTCCACTGATCCACCATGATCGGACGGCTCAGGGCGTAGCTTTAGGGTCGGTTGGGCAGTCCATGACGGTTTAGGGAAGCTCATGATGGTTGTGGGCAGATTTCGCTGTATTTGGGGCCTGCTTGGAGTTTCGCTCCACAACTGGAGCGACAACACTTTCGCTTCAGAAGTGGAGCAAAAGTGTTCTCTTGCCCTGCCTTAGAAACTTTCTTGCACTCTGGCCAGCTTTTGCTCCACAAGTGGAGCAAAAGCATCTTTGGCCTTACACTTAGACGATTTGTGCCTTTTTTGAGTGTCGCTCCCTGGGTGGAGCGACAAAGTTTTGCTCCACAGGTGGAGCGACAGAGTTTTGCTCCACAGGGGGAGCGACAAGGGTTTTTGCTCCACTAGTGGAGTGACAGGGACTTTCGCTCCATTGGTGGAGCGAAAGCACCCTTTGTGGAGTGAAAGCTTCCCTTTGTGGAGCAAAAGCTTCCCTTGGTGGAGCGAAAGCGTCCTTGGTGGAGCGAAAGCTTCCCTTGATGGAGCGAAAGCATCCCTTGGTGGAGTGAAAGCACCCTTGGTGGAGTGAAAGCATCCTTTGTGGAGTGAAAGCATCCCTTGGTGGAGCGAAAGCACCCTTGGATGAGCGAAAGCTTCCCTGGGTATTGAAAACTGGCCCGAAAATGATTTTTGGTGGTACAGCTTCCCGGGGCCATAACTTTTGATCCGTTGACCCGATCGCCTATTGTAATATATCGCCGGAAAGCTTACGAAAAGATCTACAACAATGAAATATCCAAAGATCATTTCATCCAATTTATCATCCTCTTTTAGGGCCCACGAAAATGCCAACACTTCTGCATGTGTTTCGCTGATCTAAAGCTCCAAAGGGATTTCGCAAGTGCGCTTCACACTTAGGCAAAAATTTGTCAAAATTTTTAATGTGGCAAAAATGCCAACATTTCTGGCGGCTCGCGAGGCATTTAGCTTGTCTGAATGCAAATCGACCCCAGGGCCTTTATCCATTGGGCAACAGAGTCACAACAAAACGCAGACACAAGAAGAAAAAAGTACCTTCCACTTTGAGTCAGCCAGATCTGATGATGCCAAATCATACCACTTTGCTTTCCCCACCTTATTTATCAGCCGACCTATTTACATTATTTACACAAAAGTTTGTGACATGTGTTGCCACCACAAAATTGGCATTGGGCGCCTACCCGATGAATTTGCAGTGTCCGGACCAGATCTTATTGTACTTGAGTTGATCTTTGAAGTCCGGTTGGCCTCCCAAAGTTTGCCAAGTTGCGAACAGGATGCAACGTGGTAGGTTATCATGCATGCTAGTACTCATACAATTAATGAATAGCGTGGTGAAGAGATTTACCACATGGGAGCCTTCTTCGAGTACTGGTTGTAGTGATGGCTGGAGCCAATACCACCACTTTAGAGAGTCCACTGGCTGCGGGCTCTTGAGTACGGGTTCCTCTAACTCCTTGATGCGACAACAGGATTTTTCCGGCGATAGGCCTTCTGTCGGGATCTCCTCAGGATCAGCCTCCTGATGAGGCATGCTTATTGGGTTTTGGCTAAATACTTGCATGCTATGCCCTGGGACACAAAAAGGGTGCAAAAATGTGCCCTCTTTGCTCTCAGAATCTACCACTTGAGCCTGTTCCCCTTCTTGGCCCATATCCTGATGGAAACTGCAAGCAACCATATTATCCATTGCTTGAGCAGTGCTTGCATATTCCCTTCATTGGCCTTGGACAAGATCTGCCTCTTGAGCTCCACACAACTACATTCCAGGTCTCTGCACAGTTTGAGGGATTTGCCATTGTGAATAGTGTGTGGGATAGACAAGAGCAACAACTATTGGGGAGAGTGATGGAAAGGCAGTTTCTCTCCACTGTATTTTTCCTGCTAGGAGCAGAAGCCGCTCTGCTTGTACTGCTTCCTAAAAGACTTGAGGGAATCTCTGTTCCCCTGATTGCAGTAGGAGGAGGCTTATGTCCGGGTGGAAAGCCCGAATATAGTAGAGGTGGGCCTGGGCGGGTGTCGGCTGGATTTTCTCTGGAATTCTCCTCCAACTCCTCCAAAATCGAACATTAAAGTCTGTGATGCCCTCTAGAGGTGCTCTCGTGATGGTGGAGAGGTGCATCCCGCTAAGTCCTCCCATGAGCAGATGCTCTTACGCCCGAGCAGTCTGTACCACTGTAGCGCCCTTCCTTCCAAAGACAGGACTAGAAGTCTAATCACGACGTCTTCGTGGGTTAGGCCATGGAGGATCGCTAGAGCAGCAACATATTCAAGGTGCTCTCGGGCCATTCCCTCAGTGCCATTGTATTTTGTTAGGGTCTTCAAGGCATTTTTGAGAATATCATGCCAACTTTGGAGATTCAGAGGGCCAGGATCATCCCAGCTGGGATAGCATACCTTTGCCATTATAGCAGTGGTCTGCAGAGATCACGGTCCTTGCCACTAAGTCGGAGTCGCCAGGTGAACATTCTTTCTCCGCTTGTGAGGTCAAGGCTGCTCACCAAACCTTGGGTCCTCCAGGGTGTCTTATTTCAGCATAAAAGGCGTCTACGATCAAGAAATCTGGATCTTCAGCTCAACAGAGTCGCCAGGTGATTTTGCCAGATAAAGTCAAGCCAGAGATTCACCAAACTCGGGCTCTCTTAAAACATGGAGATTGTTTGTCCCACCGGGCGTGCCAGAAACTGTTGGCAATCGAATCGGCCTAGATATAGATTTTCTAAGTCTACAACGCCCTAGACCCGCTGCCAAGCATTGAATGGCCGAAGGAAAGAAATGTCCTCCGTGACAATCTCCAGTAGGGCTGGTTCCGAAAATAAAATTGGTTTTAGGAGAAAGGGTTAGGAAAGATGCTAAAAGAGAGGGAAATAACTGAAAGGAATGGGAAAGAGGCTAAAAGCCTGAAATACGGGGGGTGATGGACAGGAAGCACGATACACAACTAATACTTGAACCAACAACAATCAAAACAATAGACCTTTAACAAAAACCAACATTAAATCCTCTCAACCGCATAACCTCCAGGGGTATTCCAGAATTAATCCTTCACCGACAGCTAAATCCAGAAAATAGAATTCAAGCTGTATAACAAAGTAATTAACTTAACAGAAATAACATGATAGAAGGCATACACAGAGACAGAAGACTCAAGACCGGAACCAGAAGCCTGTATTTCGGAAGCAAATTTCAAGATATACAATTGCTTTTCTAGCAGAGATTGTCCATCCTTAGTTACAGAGAAAATACTAGCTTTTATAGAGGATTCTGCCTCCTAAAACATTAATGCCCAACCACTTCCGCAATGGTGATAGGCAGATTTGATCCGGAACCGACTTAACAACATTTAATTTGACCTTGCAGATAACTTAGCATTGAAGGTAGAAGGTTCCATTGATCCACCATGATTGGACGGCTCAGGGTGCAGCTTCAGGGTCGGTTGGGCAGTCCATGACGGTTTAGGGAAGCTCATGATAATTCTGGGAAGCTTTCATTGTATTTGGGGCCCGCCTGGAGTTTCGCTCCACAACTAGAGCGACAACACTTTCGCTCCAGAAGTGGAGCGAAAGTGTTCTCTTGCCCTGCCTTAGAAACTTTCTTGCACTCTGGCCAGCTTTCGCTCCACAAGTGGAGCGAAAGCACCTTTGGCCTTACACTTAGATGATTTGTGCCTTTTCTTGAGTGTCGCTCCCTGGGTGGAGCGACAGAGAGTTTCGCTCCACAGGTGGAGCAACAGGAGTTTTCGCTCCACTGGTGGAGCGACAGGGACTTTCGCTCCACTGGTGGAGCGAAAGCACCCTTGGTGGAGCGAAAGCGTCCTTTGTGGAGCGAAAGCGTCCTTTGTGGAGCGAAAGCGTCCCTTGGTATTGAAAACTGGCCCGAAAATGATTTTTGGTGGTACAGCTTCCCGGGGCCATAACATTTGATCCGTTGACCTGATCGCCTATTGTAATATATTGCCGGAAAGCTTACGAAAAGATCTACAACAATGAAATATCCAAAGATCATTTTATCCAATTTATCATCCTCTTTTAGGGCCCGCGAAAATGCCAACATTTCTGCATGTGTTTCGCTGATCTAAAACTCTAAAGGGATTTTGCTGGCGAAGTACGCTTCACACTCAGGCAAAAATTTGTCAAAATTTTTAATGTGGCAAAAATTCCAACAGGCCCCTCACTGTTCTCTTTAATCTCTCTGTTTCCTCTAGTTTTCCTAACTCCTGGACTCAGCATATCATTCACCCCATCCATAAGGCAGGTGATCCCCACGAACCCAATAATTACAGGATTATCATGATTGGTCATATCTTTTCCAAGCTCTATGCCACAACATTGGATGTGCTTCTCTCCCGAAGGTTGGAGGGGGAAGGTCACAGGGCTATTGGCAAGTTAGTTTTCGACAAGATCACCAGACCATAAATCATATCCTAGTCCTTAGAGCTATTATTGAGGAGGCACTTTCCAAGTCCTTGAAGGTTTGTTGTTGCTTTGTGGACTTCAGGAAAGCCTTCGACACGGTGCCTCGACATTTACTTCTTGACAGACTTCGGTCAGTTGGCATCTCTAGGCAGCTTTTGACAACGGTTTCATGGTTATATGAGACTATGAAGGGTCGGTTTCGCTCCCCTCAAGGGCTTTCATCCAGTATTCTTAGCACCATAGGAGTGAAACAGGGTTGCCCCCTTTCCCCAACACTTTTTGGGATCTTCATCGACGAGCTTGAGACTTTTATTAGGGAGAACGCTCACGCAGAGGATGGTTGCCTTCTCCACTATGTGCTGATTTCTATTCTCCTCTTTGCTCATGACGTTCTTTTATTTAGCCTCATCCCCTGAGGGGCTTCAACGTCATCTAGACACACTTGCTGCTTTTTGTGACTCGAGATAGTTCATGGTGAATCTTTCTAAGACCAAGGTTATGGTGTTCAATACTACCAGAGAGGCTCTATCCCATCTCCACTTCATTTTTCAAGGTCGGGAGGTTGAGATCGCCACCTCATATGTGTACTTGGGGGTTCTCTTCACTGGTCCCACTTTTGGTATGAAGCCCGTTGCCTAGGCTCTGGTGTGTAAGGGGTATGCAGCTTTGTCTTTGCTCGAGAGGAATTTGCTTCAAAGCACATTTTCAGGATATCTCTGCGAAGATGAGGATCTTTAACACCTTGGTCAAGCCAACTATTACTTATGGGTCGGTGGTTTGGAGTCCTAGTCTTGGCTCGACCGAGTGGTCACGGGTTGAACGAGTACAAACACTTTTTCTTCGAAGGTTCATTCGCTGTAAGGGCATTGTCCCTTGGTCTATTATTCTGGTAGAGTTTGGGGCCTCTCCTCTCTAGCTTGAGATCATCTTCTTGATTATTGGTTATCTTCACAAGATCCGTACTTTAGGTGATACCCCTGCGGGTTGCAGGCGGTACCCTTACCTCATCCTTCGCTCCTCGATGGAACTCTCTCGAGTTCTCGGGGAGGCCGGAGGAGCTGGTATTTTCAGGTCTTTGCCCTCTTGGCCAACATTCAGATACGGATAGACAAGCTCCCCCCTTATTCCTTGAGTGTTCTCCCCCCCTCTCGGCATAGTAGGGAGAAGATGCTCCACGAGATCCGGAAGGATGTTAGTCTCCAGTACACTAGATGCACATGGATCTCTCTTGTTGCCCCTCTTTCCCCCAAGTTGTCTTTCTACCGTGAGCACTTCTTACAGATTCAAGAGGGCAGAATAGTTCCTCCGCAATACCTTCAGCAGCACACAATGCATAGTCTTTGGATCTCGATTGGGAAACTCGGGGTGTGTTCTCACCAACTTTGGATTGAGTCAGATCACCATCTTCCGATGGAGGAGTGGATTTGCTTGTTTTGCTCCTTGGGTGAAGCTGAAACCTTACATCACTTTATTTTTTGTTGTCCCATTTATTACAAGATCCGAGGCAGATTCTATTGCCTTTCCAGGGACAACTCTCGGTCTGTGTCTCGCACTCTTTCTTAGGGAGATAACTCAGTTTCGTTGACATAAAAGCTCTCCTCTAGATGGATCTCACCCCCTCAATATCGGCTCATCACAACTTACTTCACTAGCTTCAACGGACTAGGTGACACTGGTTGGAAATGCTCCGCTTCATCCAGTTCGGATGGCAGCAGGGTCACTAGACAACGCACCCACAACTTGTTAGGGTCTCGAACTAGCGATGGATAGAGACATATCATGGACTTCTTCAGCTCGGATACTTCGGCCTCAACTGTTAGGAGAGATTAGTTTCTGGGGGGTTCTTGGAGCTTGCCCTTCCTGGGCTGCTCCCTCCCTCCTCCCTCTCTCTCTCCGTTCTTCTTGGCATGCACTCCGCTCTTCTAGACTGCAGCCCTTCCCCCCCCTCTTCTCTTTTCCCCTTCTCTTTGGCCTAATTGTTGGGTTACGTCTTGTATTTAACTTAGTTTCTTTTCTTTGTTGGGCTTTTTAGCCTGCTAGCTGGCAGTCATTATTGTCCTTCTTATAGTCCCTTGGGTCTTTTTTTGGCCCACCGTGGACATTAATAATATTTCATTTCATTTCTGCAATCTTTCCTGCAACCTGCAACTACATACAATGCTTTTGCAATGCAAATGCTAACAAAACCTGCAACTAGGACAATAACTATGCAATCTGCAATTATAAGGAAATGATACATGCAATGTCCTAACAGTCACATTCATAAGCAGTAACAACAATCTGCAATCAACTGCAAATGGCAGACTTGTATTGAGGATCAAGGACTGCTGTAAACAGCAGTACAATGCTTGCAATTACAATGGCAAGGTTGTGTACCAGCCTGCACCATAACATCACCAATCTCTCATGGCAACAATAATGACCATGCTAGTCCTCCTTATGCCTCTAATGCTCACGATCCTTATGTATGCTGCAAATAAAAAAGGAGGGGGCTTTTAATGCTTGTCCGGGTTGTTACAAGCGGTTCCTAGGACAACGCATAAACTTCAACTGCCACCCCGAATCATACGTTCTTGACTTCATAAAATTATCAACCTTTTTCCTAAAGTCCTATGTGTAATTTATTAAATTGCATTACATTCTAATTTCACTCTCATTTCGTATAATTCCACTTACATTTCATTTCATGCCATTTACATTTATTTCATGTGCATTTCATTTACAAAAAGTTTAAACAAAACTTTGTACATATTTTCACTTTTTCTTCTTTTTTGAAGCAATTTTGCTGCCTACATCTGTCCTCCCCTTTAAACCAGTCAATGTTGTCACCGATGCTTGCTGTTGCGGCTCTTTTGTACTTGGCTGTTGCGGCTGAGAACCGTCAACAAGTGCTCCACCCATCTTTGTTATTTGGAGTCATACGATAGCTCGTTCATCCTTTTGTCTCTGCGCATAATTATTGAAGCGAAGAAACTCCAACCAATAGTGGTTGGCTTTCTTTTCCATTTCTGCTAACTTCGCCACCAACTCCTTTTCCCGGTCGGTAGCACTCCTTTTCATCTTCTGTTTCAACTCGGCCTCAATCCTGGTTGCAATAGCCAACTGTTCATCTCTTTCAGCAATGAGCTGATCTTTATGTTCTAACTCCTTTTTCTGGGCTTCATGAACCTATGATCTTATTGCCAATTTTGCCTTCAAATGTACATTGATCTCATTGCACTTCTCTATATCTTTCTTTGTCGCAGTAAGTTTATTGTCCTTGGCTTTCATCTGTTCCTCAAAACTCTGTCTCTATAACATAGAAAAGCACCATTACATTGACCAATATAAAAGATGTTACAAATAATCGTTTATTACAAACAATCTTTACAAAGGGGATCTCCAAAGAGGAAGATGACCCCTTTTTACAATAATGATACAATGGTACAACAAAGTTTTCTATGCCACCAAGAGGGTTGGGTGGGTTTTGAAGCTTTATCTTGCTTGATGGACCACCCTTGGTTGAATGTGCCTTCAAGAACCCTACACACAACCAACAACAAAAATATTAGTAGCACTTGTTTTCACAAGAAAATGCAATAATGAAAGCTTTAGTTTAATACATCAATTGAACTAAAATTAAGTTAAAGAGCACATAACAAACACCATTTGAACTCACAAATGCATACAAGTGGATCCTAGCACAATTTGGTAGAGTTTCCCTAAGGTCATTTCACTCTCTCTTGCAAATGAAGAAATGAAGGGGGTATTTATAGATTTTAGGCAAGGGAGGGGGTGGTGACATGGAGATGAGTTGGCATGATGTGGCAGTCGAATGGGAGGTGAGAAAGCTAAGAAAAATCTAGAGAATGCACTTGGAGGAATGTGCACCTCCCAAAATTTAATGACCTTGGGTGAAGTGAGGGAGCATGGGGATGTGGGGAGAATTTTAAATTCACAAAAAGGTGCAAGGTGGATGTGGGAGGACTTAGAATTTATTATGGACATTGACTAGGGGGGATTGTCTAAGGATTTGAGGGGAATTTTTAATTCTTAGGAAAGTGCAAGAGGAGTGTAGGAAGATTTGGCATTTATTATGGGCTTTGACCTAGGGCTTGGTGCATTTTTAAATTCATTAAAATTTGGAGGGAAGAATGTAGGAGGATTTGGATATTTAATGTGGGGAATTCCTAGGAAGTTTGACTTGGGATTTGGGGTAATTTAAATTCCTAAGAAAATGTAAGGAGGATGTAGGAGGATTTAGGAATTTAATGGGGGTGTTCCTTAGGAGATTTGGTGGGGATTGTGATGGGGGATTGGGATTTCTAGGGATTTGGTTTGGGATTTAAAAATTCATTATGGGTCATGTCAAGGGTTTGGCTAGGGATTTGGGGGTGATTAGGGGTTAATTAGGGATTGGATTAGGGGATTAGGACTTAAATGGGATTATGAGAATTTTGAGGAGGATTTGGGGGATAAAAGAGGAATTAGGAGGAAATTAGAAGATTTAGGAGAATTAAGAGGGGGTTAGAGGAATTAAAGGGGAGTAGGGGGAAATTAGAAAGATTAGAGGAAAATTAAGAACATTAGGAGAGATTAGAAGGATTAGTGAGGAATTAAAGAAATTAGAGGAAATTAAAGAGATTAGGAAGGAGTTAAGAGGAGTTTATAGAGATTAGGGCAGAATTAGAAGAAATAAAAGGGGATTAACGAGATTTAGAAGAAATTAGAAGAATTTGAGGTGATTAGAGGGGAATTAGAAGGAATTAAAGAAATTAGGAGGGAGATTATGGGTATTAGAGAAATTAAATAAGGGAATGAAAGAAATTAGAAGAATTAGATGAATTTAGAAGGAAAATTGGAGGGATTTGAGAAATTAGAGAAGGAATAGAATAAATTAGAGAAATTAGGGAAATTAGAAGGGGAATTGAGAATTTTGGAGGAATTAAGAAGGTTTAAGGAGAAATTTGGGGATTTTGGAGGAATTTGGGGATTTGATGGATTGATTATAGGATGAGTTTATATGGTGACAAAATTGACATATTTTGGGTGTCTACATTGTCTAAGGCCAACAACTTCCATTTTATCTTCTTTCTTCATTGTTTTTGTTTCCCTTCTCATTATTTGCAGCTCTTCTCTGTACTGGTTAACCTGTTCCTCTATGGATTGATGTATCTTCTCCAACCCAACAGTTGACCAGTCAATCCAATGTATCAAAAAATGTATACTGGTTAACCTGTTCCTCTATGGATTGGATTGATGTATCTGTTTGTAAAAAGGTGCCACTTCTGGTGGAATCTTGCTATATTCCACTTTTGCTATAGAGAGAGGGGGTTCGGACGACGACCCTGTATTTTCAAGACAAGCTTCCAAGGTACCTGCAATCTATGTACACCTTTTGTGGTACTCTGTAATTAGTTTGCATACCCTCTTTTCTACTGGTCTTGTCAGGCAGGTTATCTGGAAACTCTGTACAAGCAAAGCAACAGATTTGGATGGGTTACAGGCAGAATTTTTGAAGCATGGTATTGACCCTCTTGTTGGGCCCCTTGCTGATCTCTTTAATCTTGTCATGTCTGTTCGGGTTTCTCGAGTCCTGGAATCAGCATATCATTCACCCCATTCGGAAGCGGGTGATCCCCATGAACCCAATAACTACAGGACTATCATGATTGGGCATATCTTTGCCAAGCTCTATGCCACAGCATTGGATGTGCTTCTCTCTCGAAGGTTGGAGGAGGGGGGTTTCAGGGCTCTTGGCCAAGCTGGTTTTCGGCAAGATCATCAGACCACAGATCATATTCTAGTCCTCAGAGCTATTATTGTAATGTCCCCTTTTCTACACAGTCAGGTGCAGAGCAGATTAGCCTATACACGAGCTCCCGTAGGCTAAGTCGGATGGAGGGGAGCCATTGGAGATATCAAAATCTTTGTCAGTACCCAGAGAGCTATTGATTGATGGTCGTTTGGGCTCATTCGGAGATTTGTTTGATCAAAGTTACTATTTTTAGCCATGTCCGTTTTTAGGGTTTCAGTGGACAACAGACAGTGCAGTGATATTCTTCAGTGAAATGGGTGTCTAAAACCATTCGTGGATTTCAATTCGGATGGGCAGAGGTTGGAAATTTTAATGGTCGAAGATAAAATTAATAAAGTGATTATTTAATTTAATTTTGTAAAGTCGGTGACTTTATTTTATTATAAAATCATTTTATACTTAAAAGGGGCCATTTTAAGTGACGACTTAAAAAGTCGTTAAGCCTAGGCATAAGGGGGTGAATAAATTAAGGAGAAATAAAGTGGAATTAAAAATTGATAAAATTATATTTGCCCACCCTAAAAGTGACCTAACCCTAAGTCGACCTATGGAGGAGATAAAAGGAGGATTTGAGTTCATTTGGAGATATGCGAAGATTATTATTTTTCTCTCTGGTTTTTTGGAGGACTCTTTGGCAGAGCCATTTACAGAGATTCTGGAGCTTGTGAGAGACAACAACCTCTTACAGGGACATTGGCTTCGGGGTTGCAAGATTACCCTCAGGTCAATCTAGGCATTTCCACACAGGGATTGCAGTTGGACTTCAGTTTTAAAGACTTCTGGAGTTGGGTTACCACACAGGGTCATTCAGAGATTATACAGGGAATATTTGGAGTTGGGACACGACACAGTATTCACATAGAAGGGCTGAGCCTTCATCATCATTTATAGAGTACGGAGCAGCTAGGGTTTCATCAGCATTTGAGGTATTTGCATTGTAATTTGTGCCCTAGTTTTAATATAAGAATAAAGCAATATTTTCGAGAATTTTGGATTGCTCTATGTTTGTGATTTTGTATATTAAAAATTCACGAAAAAGGTTAAGAATTGGCAAACCCCTAGAGAACTAGATAGGGAGGGTTATTACAATTATTGAGGAGGCGCGTTCCAGGTCCTCAAAGGTTAATTGTTGCTTTGTAGACTTCAAGAAAGCTTTCGACACGGTGCCTCGACATTTACTTCTTGAGAGGCTTCGATCAATTGGCATCTTTGGGCAACTTTTGACAGCGGTTACACGGTTATATGAGACTGCGAAAGGCCAGTTTCGCTCCCCTCAAGGGCTTTTAGCCAATATTCTTAGCACCATAGGAGTGAAACAGGGATGCCCTTTCGCCGACACTTTTTGGGATCTTTATCGACGAGCTTGAGACTTTTATCAGGGAGAATGCTCACCCAGAGGATGGTTGCCTTCTTCACCATGTGTTGATTTCTATTCTCCTCTTTGCTGATGATGTTGTTCTTTTGGCCTCATCCCCTGAGGGGCTTCAGCGTCATCTGGACACACTTGCCGCTTTTTGTGACTCGAGACAGTTGACGGTGAATCTTTCTAAGACCAAGGTTATGGTATTCAATACTACCAAAGAGTCCCTATGCCATCTCCACTTCCTTTTCCAGGGCTAGGAGGTCGAAATCACCACCTCTTATGTGTATTTGGGGGTTCTTTTCACTGGTCCCACTTTTGGTATGAAACCCGCCGCCCAGGTCCGGGTGTGTAAGGGGTATGCAACTCTGTATTTGCTAGAGAGGAATTGCTTCAAAGCACATTTTCAAGATATACCTGTGAAGATGAGGATCTTTGACGCTTTGGTCAAGCCAACTATTACTTATGGGTCAGTGGTTTGGGGCCCTAGTCTTGGCCCGACTGAGTGGTCACGGGTTGAACGAGTGCAAACACTCTTTCTTCGACGATTCATTCGTTGCAAGGGAACAATCCCTCGTTCTATTATTCTGGTAGAGTTTGGGGCTTCTCCTCTCCAGCTTGAGATTATCTTCCTGATTATCGGTTATCTTCACAGGATCCGTACTTTTGGAGATACCCCTGAGGGTTGCAGGCGGTACCCTTACCTCGCCCTTCGCTCCTCGATGGAACTCTCTCCGAGTTCTCGAGGAGGCCGAAGGAGCTGGTATTTTCAGGTTTCTACTCTCCTGGCCAGCATTCAGATACAGATAGACAGGCTGCCCCCTTATTCTTTGGGGGTTCTCCCCCACTCTCACCTCACTAAGGAGAAGATGCTCCACGAGATTCGGAAGGATGTTAGTCTCCAGTACACCAGATGCACATGGATCTCTCCTGTTGCCCCTCTTTCCCCCAAGCTGTTTTTCCACCATGAGCACTTCTTACAGATACAGGAGGGCAGAATAGTTCCTCCACAATACCTTCAACAACACACAATGCATAGTCTTCGGATCACTATTGGGCAACTCAGGGTGTGTTCTCACCAACTCCGGATTGAGTCAGATCACCATCTTCCGATGGAGGAGCAGATTTGCTTGTTTTGCTCCTTGGGTGAAGTTGAGACCCTGCATCACTTCATTTTTTGTTGTCCCATTTATTATGAGATTCGGGGTAGGTTCCATTGTCTTTTCAGGGACAACTCTCGATGTGTTTCTACCTTCTTCAGATACCCGGACCAACGTTGTCTCGCACTCTTTCTTAGGGAGATAACTCAGCTTCGACGACATAAAATTTCTCCAAATGGATCACACCCTTCTCAACATCGGCTCATCACAACATACTTCACCAACTCCGACGGACCAAGTGACTTCGATCGAAAACGCCCCACACCATCTAGTTTGAACAGAAGCAGGGTCACTAGACAACGCACCAACAATTTGTCAGGGTTCCGAACTAGCAATGGGCAGAGACATATCATGGACTTCTTCAGCTCCGGTACTTCGGCCTCGACTATTAGGAGAGATTAGTTTTTGGGGGATTCTCGAAGCTTGCCCCTCTTGGTCTGCTCCCTCCCCCCTCCTTCTCTCTCTCCGTTTTTCTTGGCATGCATTTCTCTCTGTTGGACTGCAGCCCTCCCCCCCTCTGCTCTCCCTTTTCTTTTCTTTTCCCTTTCTCTTTGGCCCGTTTCTCGGGTTTGATCTTGTATTTTTCTTAGTTCTTTTCTTTGTTGGGCTTTTTAGCCTGCTAGTTGGCAGTCATTATTGTACTTCTTATAGTCCCTTGGGTCTTATTTTGGCCCACCGTGGACATTAATAATATTTCATTTCATTTCTGGTAGCTTCTTTATTCCAATCATACTTGTCACTCCTTCAACCTGTAATTCCCATGGTTCTTTTTTCACAGATCTTAGTGAGCTTCTTCGTCCTCTCGTCATCTTGATCCCACTGTACTGCTTTCTCCATTTCATTATAAACCATGGACCGCCATTGCCTTAGCTGTCCTACACAGCCCATCCTAAATTGTAGTAGAGTCAAAAACCTGCATCATCTTCCTAAAGAATTCATCAACTTGATCATTGGTTTGAGCTCCTTCTTCAGCAGACAACCCAAAACTAGGCACTTCAATAATGAAATGCTTGCCTGGTACTTGAAGAGTCTCCCCTTCATGTTCCATGCTTAGCTCTTCCTTGTTTTCTTGCAACTGAAAGGCTGTACTACAGTTTGTTTTTGTAGCTCTAACTGATTTTCAACACTGGGTGACTTTTGGCTACCACCACCTTTCCTAACAAATCTATATTTCGCCCTTCTCTTTTTCTCCGGTAGAGCCTCAACCTTAACCTCCTTGCCCCTTACTGGATCGTCAGCTCCTTCTGGCACCTCTATATCTTCCAACAGGCCTTGGGCTTCCATTGAAAGCTTGAACTGCCTCGCATTTGGCGTAGGTGGTGATGCACTAAAATCTACTTGTTGTACCCAGTCAACAAATTTTGGTAGTTCTTCCTCCACGTTGCCTATGACATTCAGCTCTTCTCCACCACTCCGGTTTCTTGCATCGACTGTACCATTACTTCTTCCTGCTGCTGCACAGTCTCCACTAAGGACTGTTGTTCCTGTAACAACATTCTTTCTTGCTCTCTTTGCCTCCTTGTTCTTACAGGATTGCATTTTTGCCCTTCTTCCTCCCTTCTTTCTTCTCCTTGTTGCTCTTCAAGCAACTCCTCCCTTTTTTCTTCCTGAGTCACTTCCTCCATCTCTTGCTGCAATTTGGCCTCTAGCCTTTTCTGCCTCTTCCTACGTCGTGGTGCCAACTCCTCCTTCGACTCCTCACTATGATCTTCTTCAATCAAATTTGATCTTCGCAACATTCTTTTAGTTCTCACTTTAATTGGATTCGTCTTAGTTACCGGTACTGTATTAACCCATCTCAATACCTGGGTTCATCCTTTGACAGTTTTCTTGGAGCCGTTAGTCCAGGCATTTCTATCTTAGCAAATGACAATGCATTCAACATAATTCCTGTTGCCACATTTTGCACGGGGTGCAATGTTTTCAATTTTTGTAAGAGTGCTGCTCTTCCCTTTCCCTCCTCTCTTTCCCCTTTCTCTTCTCTCCCTTTCTCTCTCTTCCCTACATTCTCATTCTTCCCTCTTTCTCTTGAGCCCCTCAGTCAAAATCTCAAAATGACAGCAGTTGCCATGAAAAATGGCTAAGTATCAGGGCACAACCCGACTTCGCAGCGAAGTCGGAGTGCGCCCTCCAGTTGGAGCGCAGCAGGAATGCAAACTGCGCAGTGTGACAGGATCAGCCAGAATTTCTAAGTGTTCAAGGCGCAATCCGACTTCGCAGCGAAGTCAGACTGCGCCCTGCTTTCTGGGCGAAGTTGGTAACAGGCTGGCAGGAAACATGACTAAGTGCTGGGGCGAAGTCCGACTTCGCGGCGAAGTCCGACTTCGCGGCGAAGTCCGACTTCGCGGCGAAGTCGGACTGCGCCCCCTTCCGGGGCGAAGTTCGTACGGCGGTAGGAATCAGCTTCCACTTGTGCGCAACCCGACTTCGCAACGAAGTCGGAGTGCGCCCTTTGACAGGTGCGCAGTAGGGAAATAAACTCAGAATTTGACTAAGGCATGAAAGGCCTCCCCAACTGCGCTGTTTTCTGCCTGCGCAATCCGACAGCGCTCGGGTTTTGGGCGAAGTTGGATAAACTGCCCCTCAAGGCAAACACGTGTCAAGCAGCAGCATCCGACAAGTGTCCAACTCCGGGATCCGAGCCAAAACGTGCCGAGCACAAGGACAAGCATGGGACGCACTACTTATGCCAGTTGTTGCCTTTAAAGCTGATTAGAGGTTCTACCTGCTCCAGCTACCCGCATTCCTGCCGATGAGTTCTACCTAACGCGCTGCCACAAATCTGTACGGCCTTTAGGGAGACCATGCTGCAAGTACAGTCCTGCCAGACAAAGGTCAGCATCAGCAGTTCCGCGGCGCGGCTGTTTTTGTCAGCTAATGTTTGACTGGGACTTTGTGCCCATTAATGTAATCGGGGGGTTCTCATGCTATAAATACCCACCACATTTTCATTGTAAGGTGGTGGAAGGGGAATGTCTGTTAGGGAACCATTGTAGCTGTGCTTCTGCTTATAAATATAAAGTATATGCTTGGCTCTGTTCTACTTATTTTATTTTTTATGCTGCCTCTCTTTTGTCATATTTCTTGTGTCATGGCTTGTTGATTCGCTTCAGCATTTGGTGGCCAAGTACTCTTGGACTTCATTGATCAGAGGATACATAGAATAAATTTGGTAGCAGTTCCTTCAGTTTGTGTGTTATGTTTATGTTGCTGTCCGTAGTGGTGATTGATGCATTGCCGTGCTGTTAGTTCTCCTTGTAGGGAGAATGTTTGCTAGGGGACCATTGTAGCTGTGCGTACAAATTCTTTGCATAACACACATACTTGGATCTGACATTTCTTGGTTACTTTTTGTATTTATGTTGCTGTCCGTAGTGGTGATTGATGCATTGCCGTGCTGTTAGTTCTCCTTGTAGGGAGAATGTTTGCTAGGGGACCATTGTAGCTGTGCGTACACTTCTTTATATAAAAAAGTATACTTAGGTTTTGCAGTTCCTGGTTATGCTTTGTATTAATGATGCAGTAAGTAGTGGTGATTGATGTGTTGCTGTATTGTTAGTTCCCCCCGCCCAACTCCACTCACATTTGTAAATCCTTTCCGCATTGTTATCTCTTTCCTGCACCCTTATCTTAAACCATAAAACCCCACAGGTAGCCGGCCTTCTCCGGAGATTGGCACGGAAGGCATTCCTTCCTTCCGGCCTTTCAAGCTGGTGGGCGAATCTGGGCGCTTTAACACAAAATCCTTTCCTCATGGCAGATTCGTAACCAACAATTCCAATGGCATGGAATGCTATCAAAAAATTCTTGGTTTGTTGCCTCGTGAAATTCTTGATACGATATGACAAATATGATACCCAGTCGTACTGTACTTTTTTCACAATGCCCTGTACGTACTGTGCTAACTATACAGGCATTTCTAATGATCTGGTTTCTCTTGACAATTTGGACATGAGGATGTTCATGGCACATCGCAGTTCTTAATTCCTCAATTGACTCTGCTTGATCCCACGACTTCTGTGACTAAAAGTCTTATTGACTTCCACAGGAATACTAGTTGTGATCTCGCAGATTGTCTTGTTCCATTCTTCTGCATTCAGATGTTCCTTCCTCATTGGGATTCTGTGTTTGTATGGTCGAGTTTGAAAATACAAAATTCATCTTTCTTGAGAACATGAAAGGGTTTCTGGTGGGTTCTAGCGTGGGCATTAAAATTTCCCAAAAGATTGAATTCACCCAAAGATGCATACATAGACTTTTCTGGATAAAGATCCTAGTGTGGGTCACCATTGGAGTGGATGACAAAGGATGAGAAGGCTGGTGGAAGTAGCAAAAAACTATAAAGAATTCTTGGATGGGAGTGGGCCCCTTTGAATCTGAGACCACATGTATCTAGGGTACTCATCTAATCCAACCACAATCAGTCGTTGGCAAAGGTGACCTCTAATGAGGCAAGCCACACCACCTGAAACACAATTACTAGATCTGTGTGTGTCATTTTTAAAAGTGAAAAACTGAGTAGTGACTACCGATAGGTGGGAGGAGCCTGTTCAAGGCTCTTGTTAGTTTCTGATAAAAACAATGACATGTGAAGAATTAACATCATGGAAAGTACCTGGTGAAGAGCATAATGCCCTGTTACAATTCTAGCAGGTGATGGAGAGGCCACTGCTACTTATTGGAACCTGAGTATACCTTCATTTTGTTGGCCAAGGATAAGGGGAAGGGTCCTGCTTAATAGATGAGTTGTAGTGGACTGTTTTGACGTTTTTAGACATGCACCACCTATTTTTGTATAATCATATTTTGGGTTTCAATGTAAAACTATTATTTGGTCTTTAAATTTTCTTATTTTTTGATGTGCAAGTGTTCTTTGTTAGCTTAGATCGTTACATTTCTACATGTTTTATAGCTAATTAGATACGAGATGCTTAAAAAGACATTTATTTCTGTAAAAATCATATTATTTTACAAATTATTTATTTGCCAAGTTTTGCCAAGTTCTTTTTGTAAGTTTTTGTTGAGTCCCAAGTTGATTCAGAAATGGCCTTGTTGAGTCCACGTCTCATTACTGTGCTCACAATATTACATTAAGTGGTGGTCATCTTCTATATACATAAATACCTAAATATAATTCTGTACATCTTTGTACTACAAAACGATAAAGGCAAAGGAGATTTTTGGGTTGTGGTCTAGCCAGGATGCCTACTTTGCCTATACTTATAGCACCTCATTGTGTGGACAAGGGGATATTTTTATTTGTATATTGTTTCACCTCTAGATCTCATCTGGTTCTGAACTTGTGAAAATCCTCAAGATGTGCGACTGATATGTCTGTTTTCTACATTTTTGACATCTTTTGCTTCTTAATATTTGGTAATTAATTTTATTAATTGACTGCATTGATCTATATAATAGTTGATTTCCTGCTGTTGAAAGCTTTTGTACTACTGAATATAGTTGTTTATTTGTTCTTTTGCTTGCTATGCAGACTAATCGCAGAGTCCTGATTTATATATTTATTTGTTTTTTAATATGCAGATGGACCGCCACAAGTATGTAAAAATAGCATACCATGGGTTAAATGAGATGTTAAGGGAAGATCGTATTGCAACCTATGGCAACACATTATTACGGGAGTCCTTTGATGAACCTGATTATGCTCTTATTGATACACTGTTCTCTCTTGGAGAAGCATATTTGTTTGCGCAGCTTGTTGAGTTGAAGGATTCACATCCAGAGAAACTTCCTTCAGGCACTGAGTAAGAGTTATAATGACCCCTGAGTTGCTACTTATGGTTTTCTGTTTCAGGGGTCAACAAACAGAATATAGACTGAAACTAGTTTGAGTGAGAAATGTTCACATTTTTCATTTTTTTTTAAGGTCACCTGTTCACTTCAAAGTTGGTACTGTGGTTTTCTAATTACCCTTTTTAGAATGCTAAACCTTGATCTGGTACTACTTCAAGCGTTTGGGTGCTTGAACTTGTTAAAAACGATGAATTTTGTTCCTTGATGCTTAAAAGCATTTTAACTACATAGTCAAGAACCATGGCGAAATGCCCGTTCAAGAACAATTGCAACTAGAACCTCAACTCATAGATTTGTCTCTTAAAAGCAGCCAAGAGAAGACATCCCATTATTGGAATATCATTAATCTAACCTTATTGGCCAAGGCTGACAAGTATCTACTATAAATACCTCCCAATCATTGCTCTGGTATGTAATTATCATTAGGGATTAGGTATCTACTATAAATACCCCTACTCATTGATCCATTGTATGTGTGATGATCTTGGGGTGCCTATTGTCACCCATCTCTTCCTTTTCATTTGGACACACGCTGCTTTCTATGACTCGAGACAATTGACGGTGAATCTTTCTAAGACCAAGGTTATGGTGTTCAATACTACCAGGGAGGCTTTATCTCATCTCCACTTCTTTTTTCAAGGTCAGGAGGTTGAGATCACCACCTCATATGTGTACTTGGGGGTTCTCTTCACTGGTCCCACTTTTAGTATGAAGCCTGCCGTCCATGCCCGGGTGAGTAAGGGGTATGCAGCTCTATCTTTACTCGAGAGGAATTGCTTCAAAGCACATTTTCAGGATATCACTGTGAAGATGAGGATCTTTGATGCCTTGGTCAAGCCAACTATTACTTATGGGTCAGTGGTTTGGGATCCTAGTCTTGGCCTGTCTGATTGGGCATAGGTCGAACAAGTACAAACACTCTTTCTTCGATGGTTCATTCATTGCAAGGGCACAGTCTCCCGCTCTATTATTTTGGTAGAGTTTGGGGCCTTTCGTTTCTAGCTTGAGATTATCTTCTTGATTACTGGTTTTCTTCACAGGATCCGTACTTTAGGAGATACCCCTACGGGCTGCAGGCGGTACCCTTACCTCGCCCTTCGCTCCTTGGTGGAACTTTTTGAGTTCTCGGGGAGGTTGGAGGAGCTGGTATTTTCGGGTCTCTACCCTCTTGACAACATTCATATACGGATAGACAAGCTCCCCCCTTATTCCTATTGGTTACGAATCTGCCATGAGGAAAGGACTTGTCGTCAATGCGCCCAGATTCGCCCACCAGATTGAAAGGCCGGAAGGAAGGAATGCCTTCCGGGCCAATCTCCGGAGAAGGCCGGCTCCTATGGGGGTTGGATTGAGATAAGAGTGCAGGAAAGAGATAAAACGAGATAAGAGTGCGGGAAAGAGATAAAAGTGCAGAAAGAGATTTCAAATGGGATTGGAGTTGGGTGGGGGGAATAAGCAGCACGGCAACGAATCAATCACCACTACTAACAACATTCATCTACAAGCATACATTGAAACTACAGCTATCAGCGATCCTATGTATCCTCTATCTATGCATTCCAAGAATACTTGGCCACCAAATGCCGGAGTCCAGAGTTCAGTACAACTGCAAGCAATGACACAAGAAAGCAGAAATGACAAGGAGAGGCAACATACAAGATAAAAGACAGTAAGCAGAGCCAAGTATATGCTTATATTTGAGGCAAACGCACAGCTGCAATTGTTCCCTAGCAATATATTCCCCTTCCACCACCTTACAATGGAAAAGTGGTGGGTATTTATAGCCCAATTTCCCCCCGATTACATTCATGGGCGCGGAGTCCCAAACAAAACAGTAGCTGACACGAGCGGCTAAGGAGCTGCTGATGCTGACTTCTGTCGGGCAGGACTTGTCCTTGCAGCATGGTGTCCCTGAAGGTGGTACAGCTACGTGGCAGCGCGTTGGGTCAAGTCTTCGGTCAGTAGGAATGCGGATAGGTGCGGCAGATGGCACTTCACATCGGCTTTAAATGTTGACAACTGGTGCCGGTAATGTAGCCCATACCTTGTCCTTGCGCGGTCAAGTCTTGGCTCGAATCCCGAAGGTGGATACTTGTCAGATGCTGAAGCGTGACACGTGTCTGCCTTGAAAGGCAGCTTATCCAACTTCGCCAGGAATTCAAGCGCCATCGGGTTGCGCAGGAGGAAAACAGCGCAGTTGGCAGGCCTTCTTGCCTTGACGTTTTCTGAGTTGACTTCACCGAACTGCGCACCGGTCAAAGGGCGCACTCCGACTTCGCTGCGAAGTCGGGTGTCGCACCGGTGCTGGCTGTCTTCTCCCGCCGCTCGGACTGCACACTGGAACAGGGGCGCACTCCGACTTAGCTGCGAAGTCGGGTGTCGCCCCGACACTTACTCGTTTTTCTGATAGACCATTCCCCTAGTGCGCCCAGGAAGGGGGGCGCACTCCGACTTCGCTGCGAAGTCGGGTGTCGCCCAGGAAGGGGGGCGCACTCCGACTTCGCTGCGAAGTCGGGTGGCATCCTTTGATACTTAGTCAAATTTTCAACATTTCCTGTCCTGGTGAGCACTTCGGGTTCCCTACTGCGCTCCAACTGAGGGGCGCACTCCGACTTCGCTGCGAAGTCGGGTGTCGCCCCAACACTTAGAATTTTCAGAGCACCTGTGCTGGAAACTTACTGGGGGAAGAAAGGGGGAAAGAAGAAGAGGGAATGAAGCTGCGAGGAAGAGGAAGAAAGGGAGAGAAGAAGACAGGGAAAATGAGGAGAAGGAAAAGGAGAAGAGCAGCTCACTTGCAGAAACTAAAAACATGGCACCCCTGTGCAAAATGTGGCAACATTCCTGGCGGCTCGCGGGGTGTCGAGCTCGCCTCGACGTAATGAACCATGCCTTTATCCTTTGGGTGTGGAGGAACTTCTTTCCCCTGCTTTCTTCTGCTCTGGTAGCTTTCCTTGGGGCAACTGTTCGGCTTCTGGTTCGAGTGCAGCCCTAGCTTGATCCCAGACTGCGGCTTGGAAAGGAGCGGGGTCGCTGATCTCTCTGAGTACTGCGTGGAATGCAGCGACTGTGTGCAGGTCAATAGTGTGATATATTTTGCCCAACTCCTCAAGAGAAGAGTTGATTTTGCAGTACTTTGCCACCATTTGAGCGACCTGCGCTTCTTGAACTGGCTCTGTCCAACTATCGATTTCAGCTGTATCTGCCTCGAAGGACAGCCAGTTCTTCTTTACCTGCTTGAGGGTGAGGAACTCGTCATTTTTGACATAGCTCGAACACCCGTGCTCGGACAGAACATGAAAGGGCGCCAGGAGAATGTGTCTTTCATGTTCTAAGGCGTCCAGCGCCTACCTGGCCGTTCTGATCTTTTCTGTCCGGGCGAAATAAGTGTGCAAGGTTACCCTTGCATTTGCCCACTCTGAGGCAAGATGTGACATGGGGGCGATTTGGAAGCCATCGCGCTCTAATTTCTCAAGTTGCATAGCCAGGTCTAGCCATTGCCTCGCCTGGTGTTCGGCTTCCTCTACCACAGGCTTTCCCTGGGCAGATACTTCTTCAATTCTGGACAAGAAATCCAGAACTGACAAGGACTTGACAAGGTTGGGCTTGCAACCTTGTAGCAGACTAGTGCGCATTTCCTTCGCCTTACTCTTTGAAAAGGCCGTCGCTTGTGATGCTTTCTCTGCAAGCTGCGACTGCGCCTGTTTCAGCTGATCTTGGAGCTGCGAAACCTGCTCTTGCGTTGCTTTCCTCTCTTGCTCGGCTGTCTGCTGAGTGGCGGTCAGCTGAACTTTAAGATCTTCTACTTCTTGTTGTGCTGACCCCAACTGCGCAGTGGCCCTAGCCAAGTCTTCTTCGAGCTGCCTAGTGGTATTCTGCAGCTGGAAAAGCGCCTCCTGGGTCTCGAGATGCTTGACAAGGAGGTTGTCTGTTCTATGACGAATACCACGGATCTCGTATTCCTCGATATCGTCAAAGTTCTTCTCCTTCGACTGAAGCTCATAGTCAGCCTCGGTCATGTCACGGAGAGGCTTCTTCACTTTAGGAATCAGCTTTTCTGTCGTAAGCACTCTCCGATTCAGGTCAAACTTTGTGCGTTTGATCGGGGCGGCTATCCCTTCGGCCCTTCTGCGCTTAACGCCCTGGAGAAAGGAGGCTGATCACCCTACGGCTCTTACTGCCAAAGGCTGGTCCTCGGTGATGTCCAAGAAATTGAGGTCTTCCAGCGCCTGGGCTTGCTGCGGCATCTTTCCCGCGAACAATGAAGTAGGTGGGATACCTGAGGGGGTAGCAACTTTCAAGGGCGATTGGGTCATAGGAGTGACAGGGGTTTGGCTAGATGGCGCTGGTAGGGTTTCGAGCGGCTGGAGCGAAGGATGTGGAGATGAGGGAGCGGCTTCAGCACTAACTGCGGGTGAAGGCTCTAGGGTTTGACTCAGGGACTGAAAAGCGTTGGGATCTTGAGCAAACTGGTCAAACGAGTGGAGGCCGCTAGATGGTGGAGTGGCTCGAGATGCGGAGGATGCGGCTACGACTTGCCCTGATGAAGTGGGAGTTGGGGTTTTAGCAGGGCTGACGCGGACTTGGGCAAGCGGAATGGAGGACGTACCTGCGGGCTCCGCCTCTGCCAATGCCGAAGGGATGGTTGCGGCCTGGATGTGTGCTTCTGGTTCGAGGCTGTCTAAAGCGACAACCTCTGGCGCTGCTGCTTGCGGCTGCTGCGCGGGCGATTGCTGCACTGGCTCCCTGGGTCGCTTGGTCCTCTCGACCCTTTTCCTTTTCTTTTCTCCCGACGCTGTGGTTGGTCCAGAAGAAAGAGACAGCAAAGGGGCGGCAGGCGCTGGTGTACCCACGGTAAACTTGTACCTGGCTCGCGCTGGGAGAATACCTGCCGCACTCGGTCCGTTGGTGGGCGGTACTGACGCTGTTTCTGTTGGAGAGCCCAGCTCAGGAGTTGACCGCTCCGAACCTTGCGCCGCTTCGGGCACTGCCACGGGAGCAACAGGCTGTATTGGACCCACTTGACTGCTGGATGGAGTCGTGCTGGAAGTCGCTGGGGTTGACAATGACTGAGAGGTAGCCCTTCTTTTATACCTTATATTTGCGCCTCGGGGAACGCAATTGCGAAATTCAAAGGGCTGCCACGTGTCGACGTGTTGATCATAAAGTGCCAAAAACTCATCATCAACGGCAAGATTCCTCCGGCTCGATTTGTCGTGTTGCGTGCGACACCTCATCTTCCAGCATTCGAGGATTTTGTCCTTATGCCAGTTGAGCGGCGCCACCTTAGCGAGGAACTTCTTGAATCCAGCCGACTCCATTCGATGGTCCGGGTTCCGATCAGGATCGTAAGTGACCTCCTCACAGTAAAATTCATGCCATGGTGGCCATGACTGCATCAAATGAATGCGCCAGTGGAGGTCCGCACCTGTCAAGTTTCTTCTTTCTTTCATGATTTCAGGCCTCGGACAGATGTGCGTGAACTTTCCCTGGACCCCGATTGGGTCGTACTTCCAGCGCAAGGTTACCCTTTAAATGCGTCATCCTTGGTTATTGCGCAATCATTTAAAACACCTAGGGCGTTGTGCCGTTGCTGACGTCGCCGCCACCATTCGGGCACACTTTTCAAAGAACCTTGTAATTAATTAACCCAACTTTGCCATGCGTTGGACTTCGCACTGGGCCCACACTTCTAAACTTTTGGCGCTCTCCGTGATGAGCCGCCCGTGCTTCGCCCGGAATCGGAGGCGCGGTTCGACTTCGCCCGAAAAAGGGGCGCAATTCGGACTTTGCCCAGAATTTGGGCGCAGCCCGAACTTCGCCAAAAAATGGGCGCAGCTTGGGTTTTACACTTCAATTTTCTACGCCAGCTTGCCTACTCGGACTTCGCCCAGAGAATGGGGCGCAGTTCGAGGTTCGCCCCGAAAACGGTCGCAGCACGGACTTCGCCCGAAAAATAGGCGCAGTCCGACTTCGCCCATCAACATGGGCGCAGTCCGTCTCTAGGCACTTTACTTGTAATCTGCTACCCGACTGCGCTCTTTGGAGAAGGCGCAGCCCGACTTCGCTGCGAAGTCGGGTGGGCAGCCAGAGTTAGGCGTTTCAGGCATTTCAGCTTCCTTTTAACTGTTCTCTTCCCACTTCGCACTATTTGATGGGCGCTACCCGACTTCGCTGCGAAGTCGGGTTTTTGCCTCGGACTTGGGCTACTAAAAACAAACAACTGAAACATTTACATGCTGAAAAACTGGAAATACAAAAAAGGGAAATCTGTACAAGGAAGGGCCCTTTCGGGTGCCTTCAGCGGTGATACATCTTCAGGTGGAACCCGTTGACGGGAATGGAGAGGGGATGTCCCTCCATATCCCAGAGCACATATGCATTGAACTGGTTAACCCGAGCAATCTGATAGGGGCCCTCCCAGAGGGCATCGAACTTTCCGTGGTTGCCGGGATTTGCCTTCAACGAGTCCCATTTCAGCACCAGGTCCCCGATTTTGAAAACTCGGGTAGTGGTGCCTTTCGCGAACCAACCTTGGGTTGCTTCAGCGTGTTTGGTGAAGGCTTGGTACGCTTTCTCTCTGTCTTCCTCCAACTGCAACAGTTGACAAAGTTTGTCGTCCAATGGATCCCCACTGCCTTTCTCTTCGTCAAGCATCCAGAGAGCGGGCATCTCAAGGTGAGTTGGCAAGATAACTTCTTTGCCATACACGAGCGCATAAGGGGACGTTCTGATGGATTTTTTGAATGAAACTCTATCCACCCATAGCGCCCGATTCAGGAGTAGGTGCCAAGTCCTCTTGTTGTTCTCCACTGTCTTTCGAATGATCTTCAGTAGGTTTTTATTGGTGGACTCGGCGAGACCGTTCCCCTGCGGGTAGTAATTGGAAGACATCTTGTGATAAATGCCGAATTTGCTGGTATACTCTGTGAGTACAGCGCCTGCGAACCCCGGACCGTTATCTGTCACTATTGACTCGGGGACCCCGAAACGGGTAATCAGGCTCTCAAGGAATCTGATGACCGTTTCTTGGTCGGCGTTCTTTGTGGGGATCACCTCTGCCCACCGCGTGAAGTAGTCGGTGGCGGTTAAGATAAACTTGTGGCCTGCTGCAGAGTTCGGCGAAATCACCCCGATGAAGTCCAGACCCCATTGCTGAAAAGGAGTCTCGGCTCGGATCGGTTGAAGGGGCAGGGGTGCTTTTCTGTTCCTGCCGGCAAATCTCTGGCATTGATCACATTTGCTACAGACCGCATGAGTGTCTGTAAACAGAGTGGGCCAGTAGTACCCAGCTTTGATTATTTTCAAGGCCGTAGGCCTTGCAGAATGATGACCTCCAGGCATCCCGGAATGAAATTCTCCAAGGATCCTAGACTGGTCTGATTTTCTGACGCACCTCAACAGGATGCCGTTGATGTTTCTAAAATAAAGCCCCTCGGGGCGAAGAGTGTACTTCAGTGCACCTAGCTGAAACCTCCTTTGTGAGGCGTTCGTGTGGTCTAGACATCTCCCAGTGCAGAAGTATCTCACCAGGTCATCTGTCCAGTCGCACTCCTCGGGTAAGGAGTTAGCTAGGTTGGTGCGTGTTGTTGGATCCTCCCATTCGCAGGCGGATATCTCGGCTGCCGCGCTTCGGGCTAGCTCCTGGCACAAGGCTCGGCCTCTGATTAGCTTGGTTGGCCGCACCTCGATGTCAAACTCCTGGATTTTGGCAATCCATCCTGCTCTCTTGTGACCCGGCTCTCCTTGTATGATGAAGCTTCGAACGTCCGGGTGGATCACAAAGACAGTGATCTTGCTCTGGGAGACAAAGTGCCTGAACTTTCGGAGAGATTTCATGACGGCGTGAACCTGCCGCTCTATAAAGTTGTACTTTTCTTCATGCGGCTGGATTACTTGGCTCAAGAACGCGATGGGGCGCTCCTCGCCATCTTCTCCCTTTTGGGTCAGGACTGCGGCGTAACTCTCTGGTTCTTCTACCGCGTATAGGATGAAATCCTTGGAATAGTCCGGGTTTATCAACACCGGTGCTTGTGCAATGCGAGCTTTGATCTCCTCGAAGGCTTGCTCCCTTTCTTCAGTCCACAGGAATTCTGCGTTCTTTTTCAGCAACTCGGCCATGGGCTTGATTACCTGTGCGAAGTCCGGTATGAACTTCCGCACAAAGTTGATTTGGCCGAAGAAGGACTGTAGCCCTTTCTTGTCGATTGGTGCGGGCAAGCGGAGGAGAGCCTCTGCTCTGTCAGGATCTATAGCCAGGCCCTTTTCGGAGATGACATGTCCCAGCAGCTTTCCTTCGTTTACCGCAAAGACAGATTTCTTCGGGTTTATGGAGATGCCGAATTCACGACACCTTTCGAATATTTGCCACAGGTGGGGAACATGATCTTCTCGCTTGTGAGAGAAAACGGTCATGTCATCCAAGTAGATGACAATTACTTTGTTAAGCAACTCTCGGAAGGCCAGGTCCATGGCTCTTTGGAATGTGGCGCCGACATTGGATAAGCCAAATGGCATGCGTCGGTAGGCGAACGTTCCCCATTTGGTGGTGAACGCCGTCTTGTGCTGGTCCTCATCCTTGACCCATATCTGATTATAGCCGGAAAAACCGTCTAAGAGGGAAAATCTCTGGGCTCCAGCAACTATGTGGAGGATCTGATCAATTTGGGGAAGCGGGTAATGGTCCTTGAGGGAGGCCTGATTTAGATTTCTGAAATCCACGCAGAGACGAATGTCTCCGTTCTTCTTCCTCACAGGAACCAAGTTCGCAACCCAGGATGAATGCTTGATGGGGTAGATGATCTTGGCCTCTAGCATCTTCAAGAGCTCGACTTTCATCATGGCCTCGATTTTTGGATTGACGGCCCTTTGCTTTTGCCGGAATGGCTTGGCGCCATCTTCTAGCTCAATGGTATGCTGGATTATTTCTCTGTCATACCCCTTCAAGTCTTGGTAGCCCTAGGCTACTATGTCAGGGAACTCTCGACACAATGCTCTGATCTTCTCGAGTTCATCTGTGGTGCAGTCTGTACCGACCTTGATTGATTTGCCAGATTCCAGCTCCAGGTCAGCGTACTGCTTCGAGTCTACTTTGATCCTATGAGATATGGCTCTGTCATTTTGATCAAAGAGACTCTCAAGAGTAATCAGTCCTTTTGGGACATGATTGTTTTTCAATTGTATCAACCCCTCATATTGCTCGTCATCAGGGTCTCTACCTTCGATTGAATAGGCTTCATTTACCAAAAATGTGACGATCTCTTCGTCACAGCTGAACACCTGCCAGTGAGTGTCCTTATCGAGCACGAAGGCACAGTAAATGGTACGAACCGGCTTCGGCTTTCGGACAGTGTCATCAGCCGGAATGTACCTGGCTCCAACAGACGCCAGAATGTCAGCATGCTTGTTTTTCTCACGCGAAATAGCCTCGACATTCAACGAGTCAAAAGACTCCATCAGATCCCAGACCCGATTTCGGTACGCCTTGAGGTAGTGCTTTTTGGAGGCGCACTTATTCGTGATCTGGTGGCACACCAGTTCTGAGTCTCCGTATATCTGCAGGTGCTTGATTCCCAACCTCTCCGCCTTTCGCAAACCCAAGCACAGGGCTTCATACTCCGCCGCGTTGTTGGTACAGCTCCAAGCCAGCTTGTAGGTGTAATCCTTCTGGATCCCGGTTGGGGAAACCAAAAGTACTCCAGCACCGGCGCCATTTTTGCATCGCGCGCCATCAAAGAAAAGCTTCCACAGCTTCTCAGGTGCAGGTCCTACTTCTCTCCTGGCTGACTTGTCAAGCCTCTCAGGCTGAACAATGGTGTAACAACCTTGCTCTGTTTCAATCACGGCGTTGAAGTCCCGCAAGGAGAATTCATCTTCTACTTGCAGCTGTTCGAGAGCTTGCTCCGTCATGTCCACTGTCACCAGTTCCTCCTCCGTCAGTTGAACCATGCAGTCTTATGCTCTTCTCCGGGTATTTTCTCTACTAAGAAAGTGGAAGACTTCTCATTGAAGATTTTCAGTCTCCTTCCTTTGAAGGGCACTTCCATGTGAGAGTAGTCCAGAGACAAATACCCGCCCAACTTCGCAGTGAACTCCCTGGAGAGACACATGCCGAAGTAGGGTTCCAAGTCGACGACCACAACCTCTTGGATGACCACGATGTCCAGAGCTTTGTGCAGCCGAATGGGGATGTCTTTGATGACACCGACTGTCTTGACAGGGGTGCCGTCTAGTTGCAGCACGCCTTGGTTGCTCCTTGTGTACTCCATCCCGATCTCGTCGCAGACGGCTCTTGGCATAACAGTAGTGGAAGCACCAGAGTCCACCATACAATTGTGTACTATGTGCCCTTGCATTCGTAATGACAGATAGAAGGGAGGTGGTCTGTTCTTCCCAGTGGCTGAGACTGTCAGGGGTTGTACCAGGACAGCAAGTTGTATCTGCTTGCCGCTCTTCATGATTTTCAAGGATTCTTGCAGCAGGTCAACCTGGCCTGGGAGCTGAAGAGCATCATACATGCTGATTCTTGCGGGAGTTCTCTTCAGCTCGTCTACTATGCTGTAGCCCGAAGTGCTCGCCCCTTCCGCTTCCTTCGCCGGCTCGTACTTCGTCCGCATCTTGTTGAGTGGCCTCAACTCTCTGTCTCTTGGTCAGAGACGGATATCTCAGCCTCTCCTGAGCTTGTTCTTTTGTTTCAGCTAGAGGCTGAGCGGCGAGGGCTTTAGCCGGAAGAGCTTTGGCAATGGGAGGCTTGACTGCGGGAGTCTTTGCCGGAGGAGTCTTCTCTTTGGCCGTGTAGGGCCACAGCCTCTTGTACGGTGGGATCTCCTCGGGTTGCGCCTTGTCTCTTTTGGCGTACACCTTTAAGGGTTTGGCTGCAGCTTCGACAGACTTCTTGCTTTCCTTGGCAGGAGGCGGCATTGGAACTTCGTCTGAAACGACAAAATTGCTTTCGTCGCCCAGGATCATATAGAGTTCTTCGTCTTCAATGGCGCTGCCGGCCAAAGTCTGGAGGTAGTGCTGGTGTAGGGTACAATCTTCCTCATCATGCGGGTCGTTGCATGTGGTGCACCAGTTGACCTGGTTAGATGTACCAGGTTCATCCTCAATGGCAGCATTCCTCGGAGGGGGCCACCGTTGCAATTGTTGCTCGGGGGGCCGATCCTTTGTCAATGCCGGGGGCGGATATGGCCTCCTTGGAGCCAAGTCCATCTGGGCCTGCTTCTTTTTTAGAACAGTCATTTCATTAGACATGGTGTGATAGCCAGAGGCCAGAGCCCGTACCTCCTGTAGAATTTGATTCTGGATATCATGGTTTGGAGGCGGCGACAACTGAGCATGGAGGAGGAGTTGAATATTGTGCATGCTGCGGGGGAGCAGGAAGTGCTGGAAGACGCGGAGGTCGGGGAGGCGGATAATGAATCTGTGGCGGGCCGTAAGAATTCACGACCGGCGCCGGATTCCATTGCTGCTGGGGTTGCTGCCCTGAAGTGGACGGTTCTGAACCAGAAGCTGATGGATACTGTGATCGGGGAAAATCAGGGTAGATGGGCGGTTGTTCTCTGTGCGGAAGCCTGCCGATGGAGATGATGTCCATTTTAGCTTGCTGGGCAGCTTCGTACAGAGCAGGGAATGTGTTGATTCTGGCCACCTTCAGCAGCAGGCAAATGTCTGAGTTGAAGGACCTCAGGTAGTAGTAGGCGGCCTGACCTACTGACGGTCGGAGTTCGCGAGGTACTCGTTTCCAAGACCTCGCAAACCTAATGTTGAAATCTGACACCTCCTCTTGGGGGTGTCTCTGGATACTTTGGAACTGATGCAGCAAAGAAGAAGGGTCAGCAGACTCGTTGCATCCTTTCACGAGCCTGTCGGCTAACTGTCGCCACCTTGTGATGGATCCCTCTGGCAGTGATCTCCACCAGTAGAGAAGCTTCCCCCTAAGGGAAAGGGCTAGCAGACGGGTCTTCACACTTTCGTCCGTAATGGAGTGTAGCACAGCCAGGGCGAGAATGTCCTGGATGTGTTCATACGCCGTCTTGCCGTAGCCGTCATACGTAGGGATAGACTTTAAGGCAGCAGGGGGCACAACTTGCTGTCCGACTAGGGCCAAGGGCCCCGTAGAATCCACCGCCGGGAAGAGGTCGTCATCGTCCTGCTGGGCAGCCATGTCTGATTCTGACCCGGTAGTGTATTCGGTATCGGAACCGTCCGAAGATGTGGATTCTTCTTCTGCCTCAACTTCTTGAATTTCAGCTTCGGCTTCTTGAATTTCAGCCTCGGCTTCTTCTCGGTTCTCTTCTTCGCGAGCTTGGTAATCGACCAGCTCGACGCGCTCACCTGGAGCGTCAATATCTATTTCGTAAAAGTCAGGCGGGTTCTCCGGATTCCTTGCTCGCCACCTTCTCGTTTGCATGAAGGCGTCAGGACCGGTCTTTCACGGACTCAGAGAATGTTCAGATAATTTGCAGAGTCGCCAGGTGCTCAGATTTTGAACAGCAATGAAACGAGCACTAGTACTTCGATTCTGTTTGAGGGTGGGAAACTACCATGTCCCACCGTGTGGACCAGACAAACTGGTAGCGCCAAGTGGAGACGGGTTAGAAATTCGCTTTTGAAACGTGGGACTTCGGGTCCCACCGGGCGTGCCAGAGAAACTGTTGGTTACGAATCTGCCATGAGGAAAGGACTTGTCGTCAATGCGCCCAGATTCGCCCACCAGATTGAAAGGCCGGAAGGAAGGAATGCCTTCCGGGCCAATCTCCGGAGAAGGCCGGCTCCTATGGGGGTTGGATTGAGATAAGAGTGCAGGAAAGAGATAAAACGAGATAAGAGTGCGGGAAAGAGATAAAAGTGCAGAAAGAGATTTCAAATGGGATTGGAGTTGGGTGGGGGGAATAAGCAGCATGGCAACGAATCAATCACCACTACTAACAGCATTCATCTACAAGCATACATTGAAACTATAGCTATCAGCGATCCTATGTATCCTCTATCTATGCATTTCAGGAATACTTGGCCACCAAATGCCGGAGTCCAGAGTTCAGTACAACTGCAAGCAATGACACAAGAAAGCAAAAATGACAAGGAGAGGCAGCATACAAGATAAAAGACAGTAAGCAGAGCAAGTATATGCTTATATTTGAGGCAAACGCACAGCTACAATTGTTCCCTAGCAATATATTCCCCTTCCACCACCTTACAATGGAAAAGTGGTGGGTATTTATAGCCCAATTTCCCCCCGATTACATTCATGGGCGCGGAGTCCCAAACAAAACAGTAGCTGACACGAGCGGCTGATGCTGACTTCTGTCGGGCAGGACTTGTCCTTGCAGCATGGTGTCCCTGAAGGTGGTACAGCTACGTGGCAACGCGTTGGGTCAAGTCTTCGGTCAGTAGGAATGCGGATAGGTGCGGTAGATGGCACTTCACATCGGCTTTAAATGTTGACAACTGGTGCCGGTAATGTAGCCCATACCTTGTCCTTGCGCGGTCAAGTCTTGGCTCGAATCCCGAAGGTGGATACTTGTCGGATGCTGAAGCGTGACACGTGTCCGCCTTGAAAGGCAGCTTATCCAACTTCGCCAAGAATTCAAGCGCCATCGGGTTGCGCAGGAGGAAAACAGCGCAGTTGGCAGGCCTTCTTGCCTTGACGTTTTCTGAGTTGACTTCACCGAACTGCGCACCGGTCAAAGGGCGCACTCCGATTTCGCTGCGAAGTCGGGTGTCGCACCGGTGCTGGCTGTCTTCTCCCACCGCTCGGACTGCGCACTGGAACAGGGGCGCACTCCGACTTCGATGCGAAGTCGGGTGTCGCCCTGACACTTAGCCGTTTTTCTGATAGACCATTCCCCTAGTGCGCCCAGGAAGAAGGGCGCACTCCGACTTCGCTGCGAAGTCGGGTGTCGCCCAGGAAGGGGGGCGCACTCCGACTTCGCTGCGAAGTCGGGTGGCACCCTTTGATACTTAGTCAAATTTTCAACATTTCCTGTCCTGGTGAGCACTTCGGGTTCCCTACTGCGCTCCAACTGAGGGGCGCACTCCGACTTCGCTGCGAAGTCGGGTGCCGCCCCAACACTTAGAATTTTCAGAGCACCTGTGTTGGAAACTTACTGGGGGAAGAAAGGGGGAAAGAAGAAGAGGGAATGAAGCTGCGAGGAAGAGGAAGAAAGGGAGAGAAGAAGACAGGGAAAATGAGGAGAAGGAGAAGGAAAAGAGCAGCTCACTTGCAGAAACTAAAAACATGGCACCCTTGTGCAAAATGTGGCAACAATTCCTTGAGTGTTCTCCCCCCCTCTTGGCATAATAGGGAGAAGATGCTTCATGAGATCCAGAAGGATGTTAGTCTCCAGTACACTAGATTGTAACGATCCAAAACAGAAAACAAATGCCGAACACACACATTTGCAGACACAAAATATAGATATGCAATAATTTGGAATTTTTATTGCTTTTTCTTCAATACCCACAAACTGGAATACAATGATAATGATAAGATCTAACCAAATCAACACCTCTAAATGCAGTAGATAGCTTACAGCAGAAATCCTAGCCAAAATAGCCTCAAATATGACTATAGAGAGCTCCAATAGAGGGACGTTGCTGCCAATGAGAGAGATATCCCGCCTCAATGATGAATTACTGCTCTAGGACTGGGACGTTTGGCCAAATGGGCCCCTCAATCTGATGAAATAACCCTCAAAGGAGGGACGTTGGCCCTCTAGGGCTGATATGGCTCAAGAAAATGCACAAAAACACCTTCACACAGGGACGTTTGTGGCTATAGGCTGCTCCACACTGATCAGACTCACAAAATATGCAGAAACCCTACTAGACTGATAGTATAGATCTCTTATACCTTCTCTTTATCACCCAAACCCTCAGGAAGAGAAATGTCCTCCTGGAAGAGAAAGATCTGGATAATGTTGGAAGTCTTCTGAAGCACAAAAGGAAAACCCTGAGTGGATTTTCACCTCAACCTCAATAGTCGGGCACCTCCCAAACTACTGGATTGGAAACCCCTGTAACTCTGAGCACCTCTCAAAAAGCCACAAGAGCGGAGAAGGGTTTTGCCCTCACTCAATTTTCATAAAATCATCAAGTCCTCCCGTCTCCTTGGGCGTCCATGTCTTTTATAGCCCCATATTCTAATTTTGCATTATGTGGACCCCATAACTTAAGTGATAATAAAAGAAACATCCTTATGTAATGTTGCCCCATAAAAATATATTATTAATCCTCCTAACACCAAAATAATAAAAATAAACCTCCTAAGCTAGGACGTCCCACACCAAGCCAAAATTATTTATATCAAAAATATTTACATGACCCTATTATTCATAAAAGGGTCATTACAGGTCCTCCCCTCTCACATTGCTTGTCCTCAAGCAATGCAAACCTGGATGTGACAAAATATCAGCCCCTTCCCATGTAGCATCTTCCATTGGCAGGCTTTTCCATTTGATTAAGTATTCTTTGATAACTCTGCTCCTTAATTTCCTTTCCCTGGTTTCAAGAATAGTTTCAGGTTCTAGCACCAATTTTCCTTCATCATCAAGAGGGGGCAGCTCTAGAGAAGGATCAACATGCTGTCCAACAGCCTTTTTAAGGCATGAAACATGAAAAGTACTGTGTAATCTGTTGTCATGAGGAAGTTCAAGTTCATAAGCCACTTCTCCCACTCTGCGTACTACCTTGTATGGGCCATAGAAACATGGCTTAAGCTTCTCCGCACCACTTTTCTTCAATGAGGACTGTCTATAGGGCTGCAATCTGAGATAAACCATGTCCCCTACCTCAAATGAGCGTTTTGTACGCTGCTGATCAGCAAACTTCTTCTGCCTATTCTGAGCCATGTGAATGTTTTCTTTGAGAGATTTCAGAATATCTTGATGCTCCTGTATAAAATCTTTTGCCTTTGGTACCCTGCTGTCCACAATCAACAAATCAGAAAGAGAAGGAGCATTATACCCATAGAGAGCTGTGAATGGAGTCATCTTGATAGACATGTGATAAGTGGTGTTGTAGCAGTATTCCCCTAAATGCAACCACTTAATCCAAGCATTTTGGTACTCTGAAACATAGTTTCTCAAGTACCCTTCCACCCATTTGTTAACTATTTCTGTTTGCCCATCCGTTTGTGGATGGTAGCTGGTACTTGGAGACAAAATGGTACCACATAATTTGAACAGCTCTTGCCAAAAATGGCTCATAAATCTACTATCCCTGTCACTAACAATATTCTTGGGCAGCCCATGAAGTCTAAAGATCTCTCTAAAGAATAAATCAGCCACCTGAGCAGCTGTATATGAAATAGAGATAGCATAGAAATGTGCGTACTTGGTCAAACGGTCCACTACAACAAAAATGCAATCCTTACCCTGCACCTTTGGAAGACCAGTAATAAAATCCATGGATATGCTCTCCCATTTCTGATCAGGAATTGGTAAAGGCTGAAGCAGTCCAGCTGGCAATTTATGCTCTACCTTGTTAGCTTGGCAGGTAGTGCACTCCATAACATGAGTAAGAATATCATTTTTCAACCCCTTCCATGAGAATCTCTCACGCACTTGCCTGTATGTTTTGAAAAATCCTGGATGGCCAGCCATAGGGGCGTCATGCATGGCTGCAATAATCTTCTCTTTCAACTTGGAGTTGGGAACTAGAAAAATCCTCCCTTTGTAGTAAATCAGTCCTTCTTGCACTTTGTACCTGTCATCATTTGATTTGCCATCCAATATGCTAGAAGCCAATGTGCTTTTTGCATACTCAGCCATCAATGCCACTTTCAATTCATTAGTAATGACAGAAAGAGAAAAGAAAGAAGGATTCCTAGATAAAGCATCTGCAGCTGTATTCTTTTTCCCTTTAACAAACTCAATGTCAAAATCAAATGCTTGTAGCTTTGCAACCCACTTTTGCTGCCTCTCATTCAATTCATTTTGTTGTCCAAGGAAATATCTCAAACTGTTATGATCAGTTTTTACAATGAACTTACCACAGATGAGATATTGCTTGAATTTTGTTAATGCATGCATAATGGCAAGCATTTCCTTGTCATAGGTGTTGTACTTTGTCTCATGAGGCTTGAGCTTCCTGCTCTCAAAAGCAATAGGGTGACCCTTTTGCATGAGAATAGCTCCTATGCCCACTCCTGATGCATCACAATTTACAGTAAAAGGAAGAGAGAAATCAGGAATAATCAATACAGGGCAAGTAGTCATCACCTCCTTTAGTTTCTCAAAGGCCTCTTGTGCTTCATCATTCCAAACATATGCACCCTTTTTGGTCATCTCTGTCAATGGGGCTGCTAAGGCTGAAAATCCTTTGATGAATCTTCTGTAGTAGCTACATAGTCCCAAAAATCCTCTCAGCTGGGTCAAATTAACTGGTGCAGGCCAATTCTGTATAGCTGCAATTTTTTCCTGGTCTACCTTCACTCCTTCATGACTGATTACATGACCCAGATATAAAATTTATGTCATCCCAAATTCACACTTAGACTATTTTGCATAAAATTCCTGTTTTTCAAGAATACCCAAAATGATATCTAAGTGTTTTAGATGTTCTTCCCATGACCTGCTATATACAAGAATATCATCAAAGAATACCAATACAAAATCTCTCAAATGATCCCTAAAAATTTGGTTCATTGCTGCTTGAAAAGTGGCAGGGGCATTTGTTAACCCAAATGGCATAACCAGAAATTCAAAATGTCCAAAGTGACATCTGAATGTTGTTTTATGTATATCCTCTTCCTTAACTCGGATTTGATGGTATCCTAATCTTAAATCAATTTTTGAGAAAAACATGGCCCCATGCAATTCATCAATAAGTTCATCTACCCTGGGTATGGGATACCTGTTCTTGATAGTCTTTTTATTAAGTGCCCTGTAATCAATACACATACGCAAGCTGCCATCTTTCTTTTTTACTAAGACCACTGAAGATGCAAATGGACTAGTGCTAGGGCGTATGTGTCCCATTACCAACAACTCTTTGATGGTCTTTTCTATTTCATCCTTGTAGAATCTAGGATGCCTATAGGGTCTGATCATAATAGGTTTAGTACCTAATTCTAATTCTATTGAGTGCTGAAATTCTCTTGGTGGAGGTAATCCCTTGGGCAAATCATCAAAAACCTTTTTATGTTTATTCAAAACAAACTGAATATCATGATGAGATCCATTGGCTGAAGTAGGTTTACCTTTAGAAGTGAAAATGTTGGCTGCCCATATCAATTCCCCTTTCCTTAGTATTCTTTCCATGCTTTTGATAGATATATGTTGCAAGACATGATCTCTAATACCCTGTAATACCACCTCCTTATCTCCAACCTTGAACTTGAATTTCAAGGTTTGGTTGTTGGTTGTATAATCACCAAGAGAGAATAACCATTGCACACCCAGAATTATTTGTGGGGCATTTTTCCCCAATGGAAAGACAATAAAATCATCCACCATAAAATAATCTGTGAGATGTAGTTTCAGCTGTGGGACAAAAAGATGACAGTGTTCTACACCTCCATTACCAACAAAAACATCAAAACCAGAAAATGATTATGTTTTTAACTTTTTCCTCTTCACCAAATCTTCATGTATGAAATTATGAGTTGCTCCAGGGTCAATGAGCACTATTACCTTTTCTCCTTCAACAATACCAGGCACTTTGATAGTGACGTAGGCTCTAGCCAAATCTAAGGAAGCCAAACTTCCTAAGCTTGGAGCTTCTTGTGGTGTGGGCTGTGTTTCTTCTACTTCTTGCTCTTCTGTGGATTCATACTCACTTTCTGAATCCTCTTCATCATCTGATAACACTTGGATCAATCTGATCTGTCCCTTCTGACACCTATGGCCTCTTTCAAAAGGCTTTTTGCAGTAAAAACATAATCCTTCCCGCCTCAGCTTGTCACGCTCCTCATCCTTCTTATTTTTCTCGCCAAATGACGTTGCAGGCCTTGGAGGAGAGGACGTTGGCTTTGAGGTCTGATTTGGTTGGAAAGGCCCCTTCTTTTGGGACATCCCTGCTGTGGCATATTTTGATTGGGATGGTGTGAAGAATTTCTGCCTGGATGATGCAGATGAAGATGACATTGCATGTGCTCTCCTTATTGCCTCCTGTAGTGATGTGGGTTCAAATCCTTTGACCCAACCTCTAAGGGGCTCCATCAAACCTTCTATGAACAGGAATACTATTCTCTTTTCTGAAATATTGGGTACCATGACAGCCAGTCTTTCAAATTCATCAACATAAGCTTCTACTGATGATTTTTGCTGGAGAGTTGCTAACTCTCTAAAGTATTCCTCTTCATATTTTCTGTCAAATCTGTCCATAAGTCTCACACTGAATTCGTCAAATGTGCGAATGTCACCATGGCCCTATGTAGTGATACCATTGTGCCACCATTCATAAGCTTTACCCTCCAAATATACAGTGGCAAACTTCACTGCATCTCTTTCTTCTGTAGGACAGACTTCAAAATATGTCATTAGTTTTTGTAGCCATGCTCTAGCAGAAATTTTATCACTCCCATCAAACATGGGTACCTGCATTTTCTGCTGCAAAAGTTTCTTCTCGTCATACTTCCCATTTTTGCCACCCTTCTTTCCTAAAATATTGCAGTAACCCTCAAAGGTCACATTGTTCCTGAAATCTTCAGACCTCCTCAAGTATCTTGCCATCAAAGCTTCCATTTCTTCATCCTCCTGATTTGGATCAGATTGCACAGGAGCACTAAACAAAGGGTTTGAAGGCCTAGGTAAGGGCGTATGGGAGTATCTTACAGATCTCTCACCTCCACCCTATGTAGTGGCCCTAGAAGTAGCCTCCTGTTGATTAGATTCCCCTTGTTGCACCTGATTTCCTTGTGGATGGTTTATTTGGGGTTGTTCTAGCCTGACCACAAGTCTATTTAATAAATCCAACATGGTGTTGAATCTCTGCTCAGTATCCCCATCATGTCCTTCTGTTCTATCTGCCATATGAGCTGATTCTGCTTCCCACTCTGGTATGTCTTCCTCTGGGTCAACCGAATCTGAAAACCTAGGGTTTTGCTTGTTCCTTCTTGTATAGTAATGATGAGTTGGATGCATCAAAACCCTCGTAGGTAGTAGGAGCATTGCTCTGATACCAATGTAATGATCCAAAATAGAAAACAAATGCCGAACACACACATTTGCAGACACAAAATATAGATATGCAATAATTTGGAATTTTTATTGCTTTTTCTTCAATACCCACAAACTGGAATACAATGATAATGATAAGATCTAACCAAATCAACACCTCTAAATGCAGTAGATAGCTTACAACAGAAATCCTAGCCAAAATAGCCTCAAATCTGACTGTAGAGAGCTCCAATAGAGGGACGTTGCTGCCAATGAGAGAGATATCCCGCCTCAATGATGAATTACTGCTCCAGGACTGGGACGTTTGGCCAAATGGGCCACTCAATCTGATGAAATAACCCTCAAAGGAGGGACGTTGGCCCTCTAGGGCTGATATGGCTCAAGAAAATGCACAAAAACACCTTCACACAGGGACGTTTGCGGCTATAGGCTGCTCCACACTGATCAGACTCACAAAATATGCAGAAACCCTACTAGACCGATAGTATAGATCTCTTATACCTTCTCTTTATCACCCAAACCCTCAGGAAGAGAAATGTCCTCCTGGAAGAGAAAGTTCTGGATAATGTTGGAAGTCCTCTGAAGCACAAAAGGAAAACCCTGAGTGGATTTTCACCTCAACCTCAATAGTCGGGCACCTCCCAAACTACTGGATTGGAAACCCCTGTAACTCTGAGCACCTCTCAAAAAGCCACAAGAGCGGAGAAGGGTTTTGCCCTCACTCAATTTTCATAAAATCATCAAGTCCTCCCGTCTCCTTGGGCATCCATGTCTTTTATAGCCCCATATTCTAATTTTGCATTATGTGGACCCCATAACTTAAGTGATAATAAAAGAAACATCCTTATGTAATGTTGCCCCATAAAAATATATTATTAATCCTCCTAACACCAAAATAATAAAAATAAACCTCCTAAGCTAGGACGTCCCACACCAAGCCAAAATTATTTATATCAAAAATATTTACATGACCCTATTATTCATAAAAGGATCATTACATAGATGCACATGGATCTCTCTGTTGCCCCTCTTTCCCCCAAGTTGTCTTTCTACCGTGAGCACTTCTTACAGATTCAAGAGGGCAAAATAGTTCCTCCGCAATACCATCAACAACACTCATTGCATAGTCTTTGGATCCCGATTGGGCAACTCGGGGTGTGTTCTCACCAACTTTGAATTGAGTTAGAACACCATATTCCGACGGAGGAGCGGGTTTGCTTGTTTTGCTCCTTAGGGGAAGCTGAAACCCTACATCACTTTATTTTTTGCTGTCCCAATTATTACGAGATCCGAGGCAGATTCCATTGCCTTTTTCAGAGACAACTCTCGGTCTGTTTCTACCTTCTTCAAAAACCCGGACCAGCGGTGTCTTGCACTCTTTCTGAGGGAGATAACTCAGTTTCGTCACCATAAAAGCTCTCCTCCAGATGGATCTCACCCCCCTCAACATCGGCTCATCACAAATTACTTCACAACTTCGACGGACCAGGCGATATCGGTCGGAAACGCTCTAGTTCTTCCAGTTTGGACGGCAACAGGGTCACTTGGCAATGCACCCACAACTTGTTAGGGTCCCGAACTAGCGATGGACAGAGACATATCATGGACTTCTTCAGCTCAAATACTTTGGCCACGACTGTTAGTAGAGATTAGTTTTTGGGGGTTCTTGGAGCTTGCCCCTCCTGGGCTACTCCCCTCCCCCTCCCTCTCTCTCTGGCGTGCACTCCACTCCTCTGGACTGCAACCCTCCCCCCTCTTCTCTCCCTTCTCTTTGGCTCGTTTGTCGGGTTACGTCTTGTATTTAACTTAGTTTCTTTTCTTTGTTGGGCTTTTTATCCTGCTAGCTGGCATTCATTGTTTTCCTTCTTATAGTCCCTTGGGTCTTTTTTTGGCCCACCGCAGACATTAATAATATTTCATTTCATTTCTTTTATTTTTTTTCAATGAGTTTACACAGGTTTTTACGAGGGGTCTTGGTCCCCTCATTGTTGTCCTTCTTATAGTCCCTTGGGTCTTTTTTTGGCCCACCGCAGACATTAATAATATTTCATTTCATTTCTTTTATTTTTTTTTCAATGAGTTTACACAGGTTTTTACGAGGGGTCCTGGTCCCCTCATACTGAGTGGGTTTGAACCTTGGACCTCTCAAAGAGAGGCCAAAGCCCGTACCACTGTAGTAAGTTTGCTGCTTTATTTTGCTCTCTTATTTCACTCTTCTATTCGTTTGCATTTGATTGTGGTGAATATTATGCTATGGGATATTTCTTGAAAGTGTTGTGAAATCTAAGATGATATCAAAGCGGGTATGGGGCAGCACCATTGATTGCACGGAAGAATTCCCCTTTTTCAGCAATTTGAGGAGCAATTGAAGAAGAAAACCTCCCTTTTGTTCTTGACGGAGAAATTTGACTTTTTGAGTTAAAAATTAAAAGAGGGCACCAAATTTTCGCACACCAATGCTTTCCATGCCAAGATCATTAGAATATGGGGGGAGAACTCAGTTTACTATGGAGGATGACTGTTTGGTCCTGATCAAGATCTCAAATGGCTTGGTTGGTTAGTAGGCAGAATGACAAGTTTTTTCTGCACACAAGGGCCTAGGTTCGACGCATGCCGAGGATGTTTATCTTATAGATAGGAGGAGATGTGCTTTCTATGGAACGGAGCCATTTCTATTCCATCAACCTTGCGGACACCCAATGGTTACTTTTGTGGTTCTGCTTTCAAGCACATGCCATGTTGATTAGGTGGCATTTGTGGTTCAGGTGGTATGGCATGCCTCATTGATCTCATCAGATGAGCACTCCAGATATATGTGGTTTCAGATCAAGAGGGGCCCACCCCCAATTAGAGACATCTTCATAGAAGTATGTTATTTTCCTCTAGCGTTGTCAACTTTTGCCATCCACTCTAATGGTGACCCATACTTGGATCTCTACCCAAAGATTTCTACATATTCATCAGTGGGTGATGTCATTCTTTTAGGTGACTGTTGGCATCCCTGCCACATTGTTTCTTTTGTGAGAAATTTTGCTATGTCATGATCTCTCCTCGCCTGGAAAACTCTTCTCCTTCAGAATGTGTTCTTTTTTCCCATGTTTTGCTGTCACGATTTGTTGGCTGCACTCAAGGAAGCGTGCAGTCCTTTATTTTTACTCATCATGCAGGGTCTTTCTCCGAGTTATCACGGTAGGGTCCTGTTGGCATTTTTGCCACATTAAATTTTTCGACAAAATTTTGCCTAAGTGTGGAGCTTCAAAGCGGCAAAGAGCATGCAAAAGTGTTGGCATTTTCGCAGGCCCGAAAAGAGGATGATAAAGTGGATGAAATGATCTTTGGATATTTCGTCATTGCAGATATTTTCGCAAGCTTTCCGGCGATATATTATAATAGGCGATCGGGGCAGCGGATCAAAAGTTATGACCCCGGGAAGCAGGGCCAGCGAAAGCCCATTTCGGGCTGTAAAATTCCTCTAAGGCAAAGTCACCTCGAGTTCGCTCCATTTTCGAGCGATCCTCGGTCTCGCTCCAGAATCCAAGCGAACTCCAGCAAGCGGGCACAAATAATGTCTAAGGCAAGGACCCCAAGTTCGCTCCAACTCTCCAGGGACTCCCGAGTTCGCTCCATTTCCGAGCGATTCCTAGCATTGCTCCCATCTAGCTGCAAACGTCAGCCAGCAGCAAATGTCGGCTAGAGGCGAACGTCGGCCAAAAATCTCGTTCGCTCAAATTTCGAGCGATTCCCAAAATCGCTCCCCTTCGTCAGCGAACCCCGGCGTCGGCCAGAATCCCGATGTGGGCCAGAATCCCAACGTCGGCCAAAAAGGGTTAAATCCGGCCTCTCCCGGAGTTGCTCCCCTCCGTGTGCGACTCGCAGTTTCGGCGTTATCCAGCTGCGACCCCCAGCCTCGCCTGCTTCACCAGCGAGCCCCCGACGTCGCACCATTTTCAGCAATCAGCGGCGAAATATCAAAAATTTTCTAAGTTCGAAACAGTGCCAAGGTTCGCTCCAGTTCTGAGCGGCTCCCGGGATTGCCCGTGCCCTTGTGCGACTCTCGGGTTCGCTCCAGTTCTGAATGACTCTCGGGATTGTTCTTGTTCTCATGTGACTCCCGAGTTCGCTCCTTCATGGAGCGATTTTCGGGATCGCCCCTCCATTACAGCGAGCCACGACTGTGTAAATCCCAAGGCATGGAAGCTCCCAGGGTTGCTCAAACTAGGGTTCCTCAAGTTCGCTCAGGCGCTGAGCGATTCTCAGCATCGCTCTCTTGTGACGGCGATTCTCAGCTTCGGCCTAGGCATGGGCGACTCTTAGCAGATTTTCAAGCAGACTCAGAAGGCAGGGTAGGTGGCTGGTTAAGGTGCATTGATGACATGTTAATTCAAGTTTCAGCCTAGGACGCCATGTCAGGCCCCTTAAACGCTCCAAGGGCAAATTGTACCTGCAACATTGATGAGACATTCCCTCTCAACCACCAGAGCAGTCCGGAATCGTTCCAAGCACGTGTTGACCCTGTCTCAGGTACGCTGACAGTCGACAGAGGTCAAATCTCACCTACTTCGGCAGTTTTGGGGTTCTGTGCTTCAATGTAATCTGGGGGGAAGACTGCTATAAATAGCAGTCCACTTTCATTGTAAAAGGGGGGAACATATTGCTAGAGAGCTATTGTAAACAAACACTTGCTTCAATACAAAGGATCTTTGGCTCTAACTCTTGTCTCTTTCTTTTATGCTGCCTTCTGCAAGTATTTATGCTTCATGTTCATTTATTTTTCTAATTGCTGTAATTCTGCACTCTGGATTAGGGCATTGGACATTAAGTGAATCTGGAATTCTGGCTGAAGGATACATAGGAAAGAATTGCAGTGTTAGTTTCCGTTACATGCTTTGTTTTGATTGCTGTTGGTTTGGGTATTAGTTAGTGATTGTGCTGCTTGTTCTTCCCGACACTATTGCAATGCCATTTACATTTCTTTCTGCATTTTTCTATATTTTTCCAGTTCTCTTATCTCAAACCCCAGTAGTGTAGTATCGGAGCTGGCCTTCTCTGGAGATTGGCATGGAAGGCATCCCTTCCTTCCGGGCTTTCAATCTGTTGGGCGGGTCTAGGGCGCAAATAGACCAAATCCTTTCCTAGTGGCAGATTCGTAACCAACAGGTCCAAGTAAATTCATGGCTTTTGATAGGCGAGAGTTGTTTCGCGCCAATGCGTCTACTCAAAACTCATTTCGGCCTCAAAGACAGCAATAGAAACTGGTTAAGTTGGCCAGCACAATTTGATTTCGGAGAAAGAGTGGAGCGCAAGTCCATTTCGGGCTAGAAAACAACAAAACAAAAGTGGGGCCCAATTCTTTTTCGCCCCAACTCAAGAGCGCAACTCAAATTCGGGGCAAGAAGGGGCTAAAGCGCCTTTTTTGTCTTTTTCTAAAGCCAACGCAACTCGATTTCGGAGAAAGTTGCAAGTGGGGGTCCAGTTCCTTTTTGCCCCAACTTAATAGCGCAATCCCATTTCGGGCCTAGTATGGGCGAAAGTGCCTTTGAATTTTCTTAAAGTCAGCGCAAATCTGCTTTAAATAGTGTGGGGCCCAAGCGCTTTCGCCTCAAAATGGAGCGCAAGCCCATTTCGGGTTAAAAGATGGCCGAAAGCCAAGTGGGGCCCAAGTCCTTTTCGCCCCAATTCGAGAGCGCAAGCCCATTTCGGGCTAGAAGACAGCGAAACACAAGTGGGGCCCAAGTGCTTTCGCCCCCACTTGAGAGCGCAAGCTCTTTTCGGAGCTTGTATGGGCGAAACGCAAATGGGGCCCACATCAGTGAAGCTCCTCTTTCTCAGCCAAACTCCCTTGCTTCAGCAAAAATCCCTCAAAGGTACTTCTCAACGACGAAATTGAGTTCATGAGTATTAAGAATGGCATTATTACTTGTCCTACTTGTCCTAATTACTCGCTCCATCTCAACCTTGTAGTCGTAAGTTGACCTTCTACACTAAGCATTTCATGAGGATTAAGACCTTTTATGAGGACACACAACCTTAGGATTTCTCTTGGTCAACTTGGGGTATGCTCATCAGTTGCGGGTGGAGACGGACCACCATATTCCCCAAAAGAATATGGTATGTCATCTATGCTCTATTTGGGAGGTGGAGAATGAAGAACATTTTATCTCTAGGTATCCTGTTCATTATGAGATTCAAGGGAGGTGTTGTTGCTTGTATAGAGACTCAGGTGGATTGCTTGCCATTTTTTTCAGCTATCTTGACCATAGATGCTGGGCTCTTTACCTTAGGGAAGCTATCACCCTTTGGCGTCAATTATTATAGAAGGGACAAACTACTACTCAACTAATCACCTCATTCCTTCACCCTATCTCTACAGTCAAGAGTAATAAGCGCTTGTTGGAAGCTACAACTATCCAATATATTAATGACAAATTTGTGTGCCCTTGTCTGCATACAAGAGTGGGTACTAGGGCTTTAGTTTTTTCTTCTTGTGAAGTGTTTGGAAGAGGGATCCATACTCATCGGAGTGACCCATTGAGCCACCCCTCTCTCTGGAGCGACCCCGCTCTTTGAGTGCCCCATTCTCTAGAGCGACTGCACTTTGAGTGACCTCGCTTCCTGAATGGAGGTTCATCGCCCAAACTGAGGCAAAGGATAGAGTAGGGCATAAATCAACAAAAATTGGCTAAGTATTTGGAATAGGGAGCCCCACTCACCGGAGCGACTTGCTCGTTAAGCGCCCCCACTCTTTGAGCTCCCCGCTCTCCAGAGTGAGCAACTCTTTAAGTGATCTCGCTTCTCGAACGGAGGTCCATTGCACAAGTTGAGGCGAAATATAGAGCAAGGCAAAAATCAACAAGAATTGATTGTTTGGAAGAGGGAGCCTCGCTCACTGTAGCGACCTGTTTGTTGAGTACCCCTGAGTGCCCTGTTGTCCTAAGGGACCTGCTCTTCAATTGACCATGTTCTCCAAGCACCTTGCTTCTCAAGCACCTCTCTCTTTAGAGCAAGCTCGCTCCTCGAGTGCCCCACCTGTCAGAGCGACCTGCAGTTGGAGCAAATCACTCCTTGTCTATAAACATGATAAGGATGATATAACCACATCGTAATTATCATCGAGGTACATTGTATGTAGTCCATTTCACGACTATAGGTTCAAGTGTAAATAAGAGTTGAACGCTCATTGTAAGGGTCTTTTGGCTACCCAACATACGAGAGCTTCTGTCTGGAGATCATTGTTCTCAACACTTTGGGATCAATAAAACAAAGAATTGTGCTTCACATTCATAAATTATTGTGTTTAACCTTTAACTTATGGATGCATGGAACTATTAACATTACTCTTTTTACCTCTATTAGTCATTTTTCTTTGTAATGTGAATGATTACTTTGGAGATCTGATCACAGTGAAGTTACGTGGTATCTGCTGGAGTTGCTAATTGCATCGACTTTAAACCTTATTACAGCCTTCATCGTATTTTGCATTTTATTTCTCATTCAAACTTACTCTCAATCAGAAGTAGATTAGATTTTTTTTTTTTGCATGTTTTAAGTCATTTTTATTTAGTTAATTTCAGCATTAGATAGGAGGTAGAAGGGAATCGGCCCAAGATCCGAAGTTTGGGGAGTAGAAACCTCCCCATCCATTTGTTGAACTGCGGTCACGGGTGCAAATCGCTCTTGCCAATTTTTGTGTTCAACAATACTACAATGGAAATGTTTAGGGCCTGAAAGGGCCCTAAATCGTTGATATCCTTCAGCACTGCTCTGAATGCTGCAACCGTGTGAACGTCGATGGTGTTGTATCTCTCTACCAACTCCTGAAGGGAGGTGTTGATCTTGCAATATCTTGACACCATCTGAGTGACCTGAGCTTCCTGGACTGGCTCGGCCCAGCTGTCAATTTTCGACGTATCTGCCTCAAAAGACAGCCAATTCAGTTTCACCTGTTCAAGGGGCAAAAACTCCCCATCCTTGACAAAGCTCGGGCATCCGAGCTCAGAAAGAGCGTTGAAGGGGGCCAGACAAATGTTCATTTCGTGGTTCAATGCGTCCAGCATTTTCCTGGCGGCCCTTGTTTTTTCAAAATAATTGTGCAAGGTTACCCTTGCATCTGCCCAATCTAGGGCAATTCGGGACATTGGGGGAAATCGGAGGCCTTTGCGCGTGAACTCCTCAATTTTCATTGCCAAGTCCAGCCACTGCTTCGCTTGGTGTTCGGCCTCCTCTACCACAGGCTTTCCCCGGGCGGATACTTCTTGGATCCTGGATGCGAAATCCGGGACGGATATGGACCTGACGACGTTAGCCCTGCATCCCTGCAGCAAACCAGCCCGCATCTCTTTGACCTTTTTTTTCGAAAAGGCCGCCATCTGGGACGTCTTCTCCTTGAGCTGAGATTGGGCCTGCCTTAACAAATCCTGCAGCTGAGAGACATGCTCCAACGCTGCCTTCTTCTCTTCTGACAGTTGTTCAGCCGTATTTCTTTGCGCTGTAGCCTCCTGCTGAGAGGCGGCGAGCTGTGCTTTCAGGTCATTGATTTCCTGCTGGGCAGACTCCAGCTACGCGGTGGCCTTAGCCAGATATTCCTCCAACTGCCTCGAGTCATTTTGAAGTCGAAACAACGTTTCCTGATTCTCGAGTCGCTTGACAAGGAGATTGTCAGTTCTGCGATGAATACCGTTGATTTCGTATTCCTCGTTTATATCGTCAAAGTTCTTCTCCTTGACCCGGTGTTCATAGTCTGCCTCAGTCATTTCCCGGAGAGGCTTCTTCACTTTCGGGCTCAACTTCTCAGTTCGCAGCACTCTCCTGTCCAAGTCGAACTTTGTGCTCTTTACCGGGGCAGCTATCTCCTTGGCTCTTCTTCGCTTGACGCCTTGGAGGAAATAGGTGGAACACCCTACGGCCTTCGCTGCCAGGGGCTGATCATCCGTAATCTGCAGCTGTTCTCCCGTAAGGTCAAGCTCTGCCAGCATCGGATACGCCGAGACTAAATCTTGCTGCGGCATTCTTCTTGCAAACAATGAAGCAGGAGATATTTTGGAAGGCGTGGTCGCTTTCAAAGGCGACTGGGTCCTAGGGGAAGCGAGCGACTGAGTGGAAGGTGTAGGCGGGGTTTTGAACAATGGAGGTGAGCGGTGCGGCGATGTAGGTACGGCTTCTATACTGGCTGCAGGCGAGGGGTCTAGGGTTTGACTCAGGGTTTGGAAAACATTGGGGTCTTGGGCAAACTGCTCGAAAGAATGAGGACTGTGGGAGGGTTGGGAGGTTTGAGACAAGGAGGCTGCAACTAGGGCTTGCGCTGATACAGTGGGGCACGGTGTTACGGCAGGGCCAACTGGGATCTGGGGAACCGGGGAAGAGGACGTACCTGCGAGGCTCCGCTTGAGCCGGCGATTGAAGGACGCCTACAGCCCAAGCTTCTGCTTCTTTCCCAGGGCTGTCCAATGAAATAATTTTCGGCACGGCCGTCGCTGTCCGTGCTGCGGCCGTTTGCTGCGCAGACTCCTTAGGCTGCTTGGCCTTTTCGCTCCTCTTCCTTTTTTTTTCTTCTGGAGCTGCAGCTGGTTCGAAGGAGGCAGAGGGGGGTGGGGCGGCAGGCAAAGATGTTCCTATTGGTCATCAAATCCGCACAGGAAAGGACTTTCGGTGGGTTTGCGCGCCCTGGACCTGCGACCAACATTGAAAGGCCGACGGGAACAGATGCCCCTCGTGCCGATCTCCGGAGAAAGGCCGGCTCCTATACTAATCTACCTTGTGCGGATTTTATGACCAGTGTCCTGGGGGGAACTTTCTGCTAGAAAGCTGCTGTAACTTGATGTCCTGCGTCTAATACTAAGATACTTTGAGCTCATTTCTTCTCTTTTATGCTGCCTTCCGCGCTTGATTCTTCCATCTCTCTTTGTTTGTAGGTCGAGATGCTGAACTCTGCGTCCGGAGTGCAATCAAGGACAGTGTCCTGAAACTCGTTCGAAAGGATACATAGGAGTAGATAAGTGTTGTGTTGTCTTTCTTTTATGCTGCCTGCCTTGCTTGATTCTTCCATCTCTCTTCGTTTGTAAACTGAGATGCTTGAACTCTGCGTCCGGGGTGCGATCGGGGACAGTGTCCTGAAACTCGTTCGGGAGGATACATAGGAAGGTTGATACCACATTTCCTTCGTTTTACTCTTGGTGTTCTTTGCTGCTATTCAAGTTGCTAGTTGGTGATCGTGCTTCCTATTCTCTCCCACCTCAAATCACAACTCTCTCTTCCCTTAACCTCTTTTTATTTATTTTTCTAACCCTTATCCCTTTTATCTCTTTCCTGCACTCTTGTCTTCAAACCCCAAAAGGTAGATTAGTATAGGAGCCGGCCTTTCTCCGGAGATCGGCACGAGGGGCATCTCTTGATGCGTAGTCGTTATACCATCATTAATTCTCAATGAATCTGTCAATCCAGGGCAGTGTACAAGGCTATCTGCGGGAGAAGAAGTGAAACAGCTATAACTTAGGTCAATCTAGGGCAACAAGTCTTATTGGTGGAACCGGTTGTGTGGGGGGTTTTGGAACATTCCTATCTCTAAATTGCATAAATTAAATCTTAATCTAAGTTGCAGAATTGGAAACTAATCATTAACTGTAGAAATGAAGTCCTAATTACAATTGCAGAATGAGACCTAATTATATTGTAGAATTAACAGTTGCAGAATTGAAAGTCTGATCCTAATTGCAAAAAGGAAATCTAATTACTTTTGCAGTAATGAAAGTTTAGATCTAATGTGGAAATAAAAACTATCAAAGTTACGCAATGAGAAGGTTGTCAATCTTCCGTTCAGATTTTGACAGCAAAATATAAAATGCAGGAAATTGCTGAAAAACAGTAAATTCTGGAAATAACAATCTGAAAATAAAGTGGAAACTTTGCTGAAAGTAAGATTGCAACTAAAACTTTAAGCACAAGATTAATCTAAGCATAAATAAACTTAATACTGCAAATATTGTCAACTATTTACAAGCAATTGAAATAACAAGTTTTACAACTCATTCTGCTGCAGCAAAATCAGAATAAAAACCTGCTTTGTTAGTCCTCCTCCTAGGTCTGGAAGTGGCCAGCCTCTTTGTCCAGAAGAAGGTGTAAGTCTCTCTCTTTTTCTAAATCTTAATCACACTCATTTACAAGTAATTTGAAATAGAACTGGTGCACTTTATTGATCAAAAAACATGATTACAAGAATTCTGCTGAAAAACTGTTACAGGACTGTAACAGTCAATTTCTAGTTATTCTGTATTTTCTGCTAGCTTCCTTACTCTATTTTCTACCTCCTTTTCTATCTCTCTCCCTCTCTCTCTCTAGGCTCAACCTGAACGGGAGCAATATTTATAGCTATTCTATGATCTGATTACAAACAAAGAATATCTCAAAAGATCTAATCCTACAATGCTGCAACAAATTCTGGTTTTATCCTAGAAGAGGACTAAAACATGATCTTTCCCTTAATGATGGCTTTGGTCGGCAATGACGGCAAAGACAGATGGAAGATATTTCTCTTTACTTTTTCCAACCTTTATTTCCCTTTTTCCGGCTTCAAAAATCGGTCAAAAGGTCAAAAACACATTCTGTTCTTCATTCCGAAGATAAGTGGCTTCATTCCGAAGACAATGCAGTTTTCATTCCGAAGATCGCTCATTCCGAAGATACTGCATTCTCATTCCGAAGATCGCTCATTCCGAAGATACTGTATGCTTCATTCCGAAGATCCGCTCATTCCGAAGACGCTGCATTCTTCGTTCCGAAGATCCGCTCATTCCGAAGATGCTGTGTTCCTTCATTCCGAAGATATCTGTTCATTCCAAAGATACTTCGGAATGAACAAATGTATGATTTTCCAGTGATTTCTTCTGCATCTCTCAGGTGGGTTATCTCCTAAGATCAAATTCTAATGGTCTTCATCCCTTTCCTCATGTGAATTCCATGCCTTGCTATTTATGGACAGCTGGCTGGAATTTATATGGGAAAGACCAATTTCTTTGCACGACAACAATTTGCTTACACTGTTGCAGATTAGGTGAAGTAAATGCTTTTGTCAAATCAAAACAAGATTAGTGAAATGCTGCTATTATTCTAAGCATATCCCATTGTAGCAAATCATAGCAAAAAGAACACAAAACTATGCAAAAAGCTGTAAAATCAGCATATAATATTTCAAATACATTGATCATGCAAAATGGTTAATATACGACATATTGAATCAACTTAACTAACATATCAGATAAAACATAAGAGTTTATAGGCATTTTTAGTGTACAAAACATGTTATGATTGAGGCATTTCCAGGCCTCATCATCTCTTCCCCTCGGCCTTTCAATGTTGGTCGTAGGTCCAGGGTGCGCAAACCCACCGAAAGTCCTTTCCTGTGCGGATTTGATGACCAACAGTTCCCACGGTAAACTTGTACCTGGGTTTTGATGGAAGAATGCTTGCCGTGGCCGTTCCACCAATTGACTCTTCTGGCGCCTTTTCCTTTTGGGGGGCCACCTCAGGAGTTGACTTTTTTGGCTCTTGTACCCTTTGAGGTAACGCTTCAGGAGCTGGAGGCAACATTGGGCCCACCTGGCTGCTTGTTGGTGTCGCGCTGGAAGTCCCTTGAGTAGGCAATTGCTGGGACGGGGGCTTCCTTTTATATCTTTTTCTGGCGCCTAGGGGAACGCAATCTCAAAATGCGAACGGCTCCCATTTTTCGGCGTATTGATCATATAAGGCTGAAAATTCATCATCTACGGCCAACGTCTTTTGGTTAGACTTATCGTGTTGCGTGCGGCACCTCATTTTCCAGCATTCAATGATTTTGTCTTTTTGCCAGTTGAGGGGCGCCACCTTGGAGAGGAATTTCTTGAAGCCCGCTGAGTCTAACCGGTGGTCCGGATTGCGCTCCGGATCAAACGCCACTTCTTCGTAGTAAAAATCATGCCATGGCGACCATGATTGCATCCGCTCAATGTGCCATTCCAGGTCTGCGCCTGTTCTATTGCACCTTTCTTGTATGATCTCTGCTCGGGGGCAGATATGCACAAACTTTCCCCTGACCTCAATCGGGTCATACTTCTAGCGCTGAGGTAGCTGTATCAGGCCCATGCTAAGGAGGTCTTGTTCAAGGTAGACATGTTGTCCAATCTCGTGCACTCGAATGTTCGCCCAGGTAATAGGATACTGGAAAATATGACCTCTTCTTTCCCTGGCTGAATTCCTCCTCGACATAGTCCATCTGGCGTGATATCTCCATACCGAACTGATGGTCAGTGCAGAAATAGGGCAGCAGGAACGGCTTCCACTTGAATCCGTAGATTCTGACCACAATGCCCTGCGTCAACCGGAAGGTATCCCCGCACTTGTACTTCCTCAAATAGTTCGTCATGGCCAGTGGCGGGCGAGATCCCTTGCCGTTGAACAGCGCCAGGGTCATACCTAGAAATTTGAAATTGAACTCGTAGTACGACCCTCTTCTGTACAGGGCTTCTGTCCATTCGTACACAGGCAGCGGTTCTCCCTTCTCGTTCACCTTTTTCAGGTCAGGCACTTTGATTCGGTAGTGCGTGTGGTACAGGCACAACCATGTGAGGAACGAGCAGGGTCGGAACTCTGTTGTCTGCTTCTGCTGCAACCTGACTAGGTTCGAATATATGGCGTATGCCACCCAATCTGCCCAGTCAAAGAAAATAGGGCGCCTTCCGCTCCTCTGTGCAGTGGAGTCATAAAACTCCCCATGCAAGATGCATTCTGCGAGCGCCAGCTGGTACGGGTGCACCATTCTATCCATGTCGCAGCCGAGTACCCATGCCGGGATGATATATATGTACTTATTCTCGAACTGTCCGGGGGTATAGGGCACGTCGAGCCATTGCTCGGCTGGTAGCGGGGTTTTCAGCTCTGAGTCGAGAAATTCTCTCATCCTTTTGGTATCGGCGAATCTGCCCGCCTGCTCATCCGGGTTAATTCTCCTGACAATGGCGTTGGGGTCGTACTGGAGCCCCGGGGCGAAGGCTGGTTGGACGCTCTCCCTGAAGAGTGTGAACAATACTCTTCCTTGGTTGTCACAGACTTGCCGGGCAGCTGGTTTGTAGTATGTCAAAATGGATTCAACTAGCTCCGGGCATTGGTGGACAGGAGGGCACAAGAACCAGTACAGGTTCGATTTGTATGCAGCCCCGACATTGTGCGAGGGTGAAACTTTGTCAGCCCATTTTGCTATATTTGGTCGCAACTTGGTGAGGCTGATAGAGTACTCGCCGTCCCTATACCCGGCCAGGCGATTGATGGGCGGCGGTGGAGCTTGCCCTTGGCTTCTCTTCGACCTGGTTTTCCTTGTTCGCTCCCGTGGCGCTTCGCTCTCATGAGCGTTGGATTCTGTATGTTTTTTAGCTTCGCGTTCTTCGTCGCTGGACTGCGCCTGCTTTGGCGCTTTTCCCTTGTCCATTCTCTCTTTCCTGCACGAGGTGGCAGAGACGGGGATTCTGGCTACTAATTCTTCAATTCTGCACCTTGCAGCTCAGACTTGGCTTGACAATTTGGATGTTCTGAGTATGCCAGGGCCCCTTTTCTAGGAAGAAGAATGCAGCATTAATGGCGCAAGGGAGGGGGTTAAGGTGATTTGCCCTGAGTAGGTGGAAGCGCTATTATTCTTTGGCGGCCGTGCGTGGGTTTTTCTTTGGAAAGCGTACCCTGGTTGTGGTTGGTCCTAATGCGCCTGCTTTTTTAATGACATCCACTTTGAAAGACGCGCAATCATTATTTTTTAAAAAATTTTCGGACTTAGTGCTTCCAATGACGTCACAGCCGCCGCCTGGGCACACACTTCGAGGGAGATTTTTGGCCCAGGGTTTTAAGGAGGGACGCAACCCAACTTCGCACTATGCCTTACCGTGCAGCCTGGGCCCATACTTAGAAATATTTTATCATTGTCCCTCGTTTCCCGCGACAAGTCATTCAAGGTGCGCCCGAAATTGAGGGCGCACTCAGACTTCGCCCAAAAAATGTGCGCACTCCGACTTCGCCCAGAATTTGTTGCGCAGTTTGACTTCAACACTTAGCTGATTTTTGCTTTGCGCTGCCCGACTGCGCTCCCAAGACGGTGCGCAGTCCGACTTCGTTGCGAAGTCGGGTTGCGCACCCAGCACTTAGTCAATTTTTTGGCTTTTTTGTCAGCTGCCTTCTTTCAAACTCCCGATGTCGCACTATCCAAGGAGCGATGCCCGACTTCGCTGCGAAGTCGGGGTTTGCTCTAGGCTTCACTTAGGCTCTGAAAACTAAAAGCTGAATGCTGAAATAAATATATACATTACGTGATAAACTAAAATGCAGAAAAGAAATATGTACAAGGAAGGACCCCTTGGGTGCCTTCGGTGGTGGTAAATCTTCAGGTGGAACCCATTGACAGGAATGGGGAGAAGCTGTCCCGCCATGTCCCGAAGCACGAATGCATTAAATTGGTTCACCCGAGCAATCTGATAGGGACCCTCCCAGAGGGCATCAAATTTACCATGGTTGCCCGACTTTGCTTTCAGTGAGTCCCACTTCAACACTAGGTCCCCGATTTTGAAAACTCGGGCGGTGGTGCCTTTCGCAAACCAGCCTTGGGTCACTTCAGCATGTTTAGTAAAGGCTTGGTATGCCTTTTCCCTTTCTTCTTCTAACCGCAAGAGTTGGCAAAGTCTGGCGTCCACTGGATCCCCGTTGCCTTTTCCTTCATCTAGCATCCGAGTGCGGGTATCTCTATGTGGGTAGGCGAAGCGCCTCCTTGCCGTACACGAGCGCGTAGGGGGATGTCTTGATAGACTTCTTGAATGATATGTGATCCGCCCATAGTGCCCGATTCAGGAGTAGGTGCCATGTCCTCTTGTTTCTCTCTCTTGTCTTTTTAACAATCTTCGGTAGATTCTTGTTGGTGGACTCGGCCGAGGCCATTCCCCTGCGGGTAGTAGTTCGAAGACATCTTGTGATAGATGCCGTATTTCTTTGGTGTACTCCGTGAGTACGGCGCTGCGAACCTCGGACCATTGTCTGTCACTATTGCCTCCGGGACCCCGAAACGGGTGATGAGGCTCTCGAGGAACCCAATGACCGTTTCTTGGTCCGCATGCTTAGTGGGGATCGCCTCTGCCCACCGAGTGAAATAATCGGTGGCTGTAAGGATAAACTTGTGTCCCGGCTGCGAGTTAGGCATGATGGCCCCGATGAAGTCTAGACCCCATTGCTGAAACGGAGTCTCGGCTTGAATTGGGTGGAGGGGCAAGGGTGCTTTTCATTTCTCGCCCAGCGAACCTCTGGCATTTATCACATTTAACATAGACCGCATGTGCGTCTGTGAAGAGAGTGGGCCAATAGTACCCAGCTCTGATAATTTTTAAGGCCGTAGGCCTCCCAGAATGATGTCCCCCAGGCATCCCGGAGTGGAATTCTCCGAGGACCCTGGGTTTATCTGTTTCTCTGACGCATCGCAACAGGATGCCGTCAATGTTTTTGAAATAAAGCCCCTCGGGGCGAAGTACATATCTCAAGGCGTTTAGCCTAAACCTCCTTCTTTGTGAGGCATTGAGGTGATTTGGACATCTCCCGGTGCTAAAATACTGCACCAGGTCATTTGTCCAATCACTTTCCTCTGATAAGGAGTTGGCTAGGTTAGTTTTTGCTATCGGATCTTCCCACTTGTAGGCAGAGATTTCAGCTGCAGCGCTTCGGGCCAGCTCTTGGCACAAGGCTCGGCCTCTGATCAGCTTTGTTGGCCGTACCTCGATGTCAAATTCTTGGATTTTGGCTATCCATCCTGCCCTCTTGTGACCTGGCTCCCCTTGTATGATGAAATTCCTGACGTCCGGATGTATCACGAAGACAGTTATCCGGCTCTGGGAGACGAAGTGCCTGAACTTTCTGAGAGATTTCATGACTGCGTGAACCTGCCGCTCAATAAAATTGTACTTTTCTTCATGCGGCTGAATCACCTGGCTTAAGAACGCTATGGGGCGTTCTTCGCCATCGTCTCCCTTTTGAGTCAGGACTGCGGCGTAACTCTCGGGTTCTCCCACCGCGTACAGGATGAAATCCTTGGAATAGTCTGGATTAATCAACATCGGAGCTTGCGCAATTCTAGCCTTGATCTCCTCGAAGGCTTGCTTTCTTTCGTCAGTCCACAAGAATTCGGCATCCTTCTTTAACAGTTCGGCCATGGGCTTAATTACTTGTGCGAAGTCCGGTATGAACTTCCTCACGAAGTTGATTTGGCCGAAGAATGACTGTAACCCCTTCTTGTCGACTGGGATGGGTAAGCGGAGAAGGGCTTCTGCTCTGTCAGGATCCATTGTAAGGCCTTTCTCAGAAATGACATGCCCTAGCAGCTTACCTTCTTTTACCGCGAAGACTGACTTCTTCGGGTTGATGGAAATGCCGAATTCACGACATCTCTCAAATATCTGCCGCAGGTGGGAAGCATGGTCCTCTCTCCTGTGAGAGAATACAGTCATATCATCCAAGTAGATGACAATGACCTTGTTGAGCAGCTCTCGGAAGGCCAAGTCCATGGCTCTTTGAAACGTAGCGCCGGCATTAGACAGGCCGAAGGGCATGCGTTGATATGCAAACGTTCCCCATTTGGTGGTGAACGTTGTCTTGTGCTGATCTTCGTCCTTTACCCATATCTGGTTGTATCCAGAGAATCCGTCCAAGAGAGAGAACCTCTGTGCTCCAGCAACTATGTGGAGGATCTGATCGATTTGGGGAAGCGGGTAATGGTCCTTCAGCGAGGCTTGATTAAGATTTCTGAAATCCACGCAGAGACGGATGTCTCCATTCTTCTTCCTCACAGGAACCAAATTCGCGACCCAAGATGAGTGCTTGATGGGGTAGATGATTTTGGCCTCCAGCATCTTTAAGAGCTCGACTTTCATCATGGCTTCAATTTTCGGGTTTACTGCCCTTTGCTTCTGCCGGAAAGGTTTTGCATTATCTTCCAGCTCTATGGTATGCTGGATCATCTCTCTGTCATACCCCTTCAAGTCCTGGTAGCACCAGGCCACGATATCAGGGAACTCTCTGCATAATGATCTGATCTGCTCCAGTTCCTCTTCAGTGCAGTCCGTCCCGACCTTGATTGTTTTTCCAGGTTCTAGTTCCAGGTCTACGTACTGCTTGGGGTCTACTTTGATCCTGTGGGATATTGCCCTATCATTACGGTCAAAGAGACTCTCTAAGGTAATCGGTCCTTTCGGGACATGATTGTTCTTCAACTGTATCAACCCCTCGTACTGCTCGTCATCAGGGTCTCTACCTTCTATAGTACATGCTTCATTAATAAAAAAAGTGACGATATCCTCGTCACAATCAAACACCTGCCAGTGGGTGTCTTTATTAGGCACAGAAGGACTGTAGATGGTACGAACCGGCTTCGGCTTCTGGACAGTGTCATCAGCCGGAACATACCTAGCTCCAACAGACGCCAGAATGTCAGCGTGTTTGTTCTTCTCACGTGATATGGCTTTGACATTCAACGAGTCGAATGACTCCATCGGGTCCCAGACACGGTTACGATACGCCTTGAGGTAATGCTTCTTGGAGGCGCACTTATTCGTAATCTGGTTGCACACCGGCTACGAGTCGCCAAAGATCCGCAAATGTTTCACCCCCGGTCTCTCTGCTTTTCTCAAACCCAAGCACGGGGCTTCATACTCCGCCGCGTTATTAGTACGGCTCCAAGCCGGCCTGTAAGTGTAGTCCTTCTGGATCCCAGACAGGGAAACCAGGAGTACCCCTGCACCGGCGCCATTTTTGCATCGGGCGCCATCAAAGAACAACTTCCATAGCTTTTACGGTGCGGGTCCTACCTCTTTCCTCGTTGACTGGTCAAGTCTTTCAGGCTGGGTGACGGAGTAACAACCTTGCTCGGTCTCAATCATGGCGTTGAAGTCCAGCAAGGAGAACTCATCCTCCACTTGTAACAACTCAAGGGCTTCTTCTGTCATGTCCACCACTACCAGTTCTTCGGTTGTCAGCTGAACCATGCCGTTCTGTGGCTCTTCTCCGGGTATCTTCTCTACTAGAAATGTGGAAGGCTTTTCATTGTAGATCTTCAGTCTCCTTCCTTTGAAGGGCACTTCCATATGTGAGTAATCCAGAGACGAGATACCCACCCCGCTTTGCGGTGAACTCCCTGGAGAGGCACATGCCGAAGTAGGGTTCCAAGTCGACCACAACGACTTCCTGTATGACCACTATGTCGAGGGCTTTATGCGGTCGGATCGGGATATCCTTGATGACACCAAGCTGTTTTGACAGGGGTGCCTTCTAGCTGCAGCACACCTTGGCTGCTCCTTGTATATTCCATACCGATCTCTTCGTAGACGGCTCTCGGCATGATAGTCGTGGAAGCACCGAGAATCCACCATGCGGTTGTGTACTATATAGCCTTCCATCCGTAATGACGGATAGAAAGGAGGTGGCCTGTTTTTCCGGTGGCGGAGGCGTCGGGGGTTGAGCTAACACAGCGAGGCTGCGTCGGCTTCCCGTCTTTTATGTTTTTCAAAGATTCCTGCAGCAGATCAACTTGCCCTGGGAGCAGAAGAGCCTCGTACATACTTATCTTCGCGGGGGTCCTCTTTAGCTCATCAACTATGTTGTAGGTTGAAGTGCTGGCTCCCTCTATTTCTTTCGCAGGCTCATACTTAGTCCGGTATTGTTGCGTGGCTTCGACTCTCTGTCTCTTCGTCAGCGACGGATATCTCAGCTTCTCCTGAGCTTTTTCTTTTGTTTCGGTCGGAGACTGAGCTGCGGGAGCTTTCACCGCGGGAGCCTTGGGCGCAGGAAACTTTTCTTTGGCTGCATGAGGCCACAGTGACTTGTCAGGTGGTAGCCCAGCAGGTTGCGCCTTTTCTCTTCTGGCGTATACCTTTAACGGCTTTGCTTGGGCCGCGGCAGCTTCAACGGGCTTTCTGCCTTCCTTGGTCAGGAGCAACGCAGGATCTTCTTCTGGGACGACAAAGTTGCCTTCATCGTCCAGGATCATGTATAATTCATCCTCTATGGCGCTGCCCGCCAGGGTCTGGAGGTAATGCTGATGCAGCGTGCACCCTTCTTCTGAGTGTGGATCGTTGCACGTGGAGCACCAGTTGACCTGGTCAGAAGTGCCAGGTTGATCCTCATTGGCAGCATTCCTTGCAGGGGGGTGCCTTTGAGCTTGTGCGGCTTGATCTTTCGTTAGCGCCGGAGGAGGATACGGTCTCCTTGGAAGGAACTCCATCTGGGCTTGCTTCTTCTTCATTATCGTCATGTCGTTTGACATGGTATGATACCCAGAGGCCAGAGCCCGTACCTCTTGGAGGATTTTATTTTGAATATCATTGTCGGCAAGTGCCAACCGGGCCGGCGGAGGTAATGCAGCCAATGGCGGGGGTGCAGAATACGCCGCGTACTGAGGGGGAGCTGGGAGTGCGGGATACTGCGGAGGCGGAGGTGGCGGGTTAGGATAATGAATTTGAGGCGGGCCGTAGGGGTTTATAACTGGTGCCGGATTCCATGGCTGCTGGGGGTGCTGACTTGAAGATGAAGGCATCACACCAGAGGCCGATGGGTATTGGGACTGAGGAAAATCAGGATAAATAGGGGGCTGCACTCTATGCGGGAGTCTGCCTATGGAGATTATATCTAATTCCGCTTGTTGGGCAGCTTCGTATAGGGCAGGGAAGGAATCGACTCGGGCTATCTTCAGAAGTAGGCAGATATCAGAGTTGAAAGACCTCAAGTAGTAGTGTGCAGCTTGACTGCTTGAAGGTCGCAGTTCGCGAGGTACTCTTTTCCAAGACCTCGCAAACCTTATGTTGAAGTCCGATACCTCCTCTTGTGGGTGTCGTTGGATACTTTGGAACTGATGCAACAGCGAAGAGGGATCGGCAGACTCGTTGCATCCTTTTACAAGCCTGCCTGCCAGCTGAGGCCACCCCGTGATAGATCCTTACGGCAAAGATCTCCACCAATAGAGAAGCTTCCCCCTTAGGGAAAGAGCCGATGAGACGGGTCTTGACACTCTCATCGATAATAGAGTGTAGCGCAGCCAAGGCCAGAATGTCCTGGATGTGTTCATACGCCGTTTTGCCGTAGCCATCATAAGTAGGGATGGCCTTCAGGGCAGCGGGGGGTACAACCTCTTGTCCGACTAGGGCCAAGGGCCCCGTGGAGTCGACCGTCGGGAAGAGGTCGTCATCATTTTGCTGAGCAGCCATTTCTTCTTCCCCTCCGGTCGTGTACTCGGTATCGGTGCCGTCCGAAGATGTAGGTTGCTCTTCAACTTCGGCCTCTTCGATTTCGGTTTCGGATTCGTCTATGCGAGCTTGGTAGTCAGCCAGCCTGACGCGCTCTCCCGGAGCGTTGATGTCAATTTCGTAAAGATCGGGCTGGTTTCCCGGATTCCTTGCTCTCCACCTTCTTGTATGCATGAAGGCGCTTGGACCGGTCTCACGGACTCAAAGAATATTCAGGTACTTGCAGAGTCGCCAGGTGTTCTGATTTTAACAGCAATGAAGCGAACACCGATGCTTCGATTCTGTTTTGGGTGGGAAACTTTCGGGTCCCACCGGGCGTGCCAGAGAAACTGTTGGTTACGAATCTGCCACTAGGAAAGGATTTAGTGAAATGCGCTGCCACTAGGAAAGGATTTAGTGAAATGCGCCCTAGATTCGCCCACCAGATTGAAAGGCCGGAAGGAAGGAATGCCTTCCGTGCCAATCTCCGGAGAAGGCCGACTTCCTATGTGTTTTCTCAGATGGTTTTAAGCTCAGAGTGCAGGAAAGGAATTAAAAATGCGAAAAGAAATACAAATATGATTTGAGTTGGGTGGGGAGGATAAGCAGCACGACAACGATCAATCACCACTACTAACAACAATTAAATACAGAATACATTACAGAAACTACAACTGTCATACATTCTATGTATCCTCTAGCTATGCATTCTAGGAATACTTAATCATCAAATACCGGTATCCAGATAGCAGAATAACAGTAAGCAATAAAATAAGCAACATGAGGCAGAAATGCTAAGTAAAGGCAGCATCAAGAACTAGAACAATCAATAGAGCCAAGTGTATCTTATATTCAAAAGCAAACATATAGCTACAATGGTTCCCTAGCGGGATATCCCCCTTCCACCCTTTACAATGATGTGGTGCAGCTATTTATAGCGCAATTTCCCCCGATTACAACTACGGGCACAAAATCCCAGACCCGACAATAGCTGACAAATGCGGCAAAAGCGGCAAAAGAGGCTGCTGATGTTGACTCCTGCAGACGGGGATTGTACTTGCAGCAAGGTCCACCTGAAAACTTGGCAGCTACGTGGCAGTGCGGTTGATGAAACTTTGAGTCAGCTTGAATGCGGGTAGCTGCGGTAGATGGAACTTTATGTCAGCTTAAATGAGGGTAGCTGCGGTAGATAATTTGGCCCACGCTTGTCCTTTTTCTGTCACATCTTCGGCTCGAATCCCGAGGCTGGACACTTGTCAAATTCTGATGAGGGACGTATCTGCCTTGAAAGGCAGTCTCTCTTTTGTCCGACTTCGCCCGGGATCAGAGCGCAATTAGACAGCGCAAGTGGGGAACAGCGCAGTTGGGGAGGCCTCCGTGCCTTAGACAGTTTTTGGGCTGCTTGAAAGATTCTGCCCAAGTGCGCACAAGTCAGAGGGCGCAGCCCGACTTCGCAGTGAAGTCGGGTTGCGCACCTAGCACTTAGTGATTTTCAGGATCTGTTGCTTCCCAGGTGTGCGCAGGAAAGAGAGCGCACCCCGACTTCGCTGCGAAGTCGGGTTGCGCTCCTGTACTTAGCCAAATTTTGCTCCTTTTGGTCCTCTTCCGCACTTCGCATTCCCGAGTGCGCTCGAACTTAAGGGCGCACCCCGACTTCGCTGCGAAGTCGGGTTGCGCTCTTAGACTTAGAATTTTTCAGGGATATTTTGCTCTGTTTTGGGAATTTGACCGGAGAAAGTACAAGGGGAAAAAGGAGGAATGAAACTAACAGAAGGGGAGAAAGGGGATAGTGGAGAAAGGGAAAGGAGGAGGGAAGGGAGAGCAGCATACTTACAAAAAAGGAAAACATGGCACCCCGTGCAAAATGTGGCAACAGGTTGCAGATTGTAATGCTGTAACTGTATATGCCATTGTTAATATAAAACTGCTTGTATTTATTTGTCATCTGCCATTGCTGCCGCTGTTGCTATTGCTGTTATTGTTGTTCTGTATATTGTTATTGCTAATGACTGCAGATCTGTAGAATTATTTAAGTAGAAATGGAATTGTGTGTAAGCATGTTAAATTTCATTTCTACATCTACATGAATCCATGTTTAGATGAGTGCATGATTATTACGATGCACAAATGTATGAACGAATGTGCATGTGTTCGTAGTATTGTTGTATGCCATTGAGACCCTCACAATTTTCCTCTGACATCGTTTGATCTTGATGAAGACTCTATGCTTGATCAATGTTTGATCCCTTGTCTAACTTCACGAAGACCTTCTAACTTCACAAAGACCTTCAAAGCCAATGCAATCTCGTATGGCAGCCCTGTCCTCTTGATGTTGCAACAAATGCTGAAAATATGTCTAAGAATAGACTAATATTGAAGCTAATTTCTTTATAGCAGCTAATTGCTGATCCAAAAATGATTATTAAAATGGGGTTATTTGGATAATGTAATTATAGATTTCAAAATCTAGTAACTATAGTCAATTCAAATTAGCTGGTCATTTTTAATGTAGCACATAGGACAAAAAATTTCAATGTGTGTGTGGGTTTAGTGTGTTCTTAGGATCTTTTCAGTACCATAGACTTATTTTACTTGTTTCTTTGGTTACTAGTTCCAGTTTTCACAACATGTAGGATGCTAAGTTAAAAACTTGAAAGATTAACAGTTTGAGAAATGGTTAGTCCATTATTTTAATACATACAGGGAGAAATCATAGGAGTTATCTACACTTGCTTGATGGTGAACCATACAAGCTAGACTATGTTAAATATTTACAGTGGCTTTTCCTAACATTCATGTAATAGAACTTTTACAAGCTTGGTGGACTAACATCATTCAAATGTATTCTTTGCAGCTATGGCCAAATGTATAAAGATGTTCGAGCAGCAGTTGATTTGTGTCATCGGGATGGAACTGTAAAGCAAGCAGTTGCAAATGACCCCTCCAAGTATGTCCTTGCTAGAACTGCTTGTTTTGTGCTTTGCCAATAGTCAAGCGACCTTGTGTACATGATGTTTGCATAAGAAATATACAAGAGGGAAAAACATAATTTACTACAATAATAAAATACAACATTTGTTGAAAACCCCTATTGAGATAGGCATAGAATCTTTTTTTTTTTTCATTTGTTTTTTGTGATGGGCATAGAATCTTACCGCTAATGGAAAACTATTGTTACACTATACAAACTTCTTGAAGTACAACAAATTCACTAGCACTGGAAAAGGACAATCAATCTCTTCAGTTCATGAACTAAGAAAGCTTAAATACTTCCTTTTAAACCTTCCACGTTGAAATTCTTAAATATTTAAAGAAAATTTGGGAGTTTTACAAAAAATTAACTAAATTTATTACACGTTATTCAGAGAGGAAAGTCTAGGATGGAATTGAAGCATGTAGCTTTTTATATGCATTCGAAGTGGATATAGAGAGTTTCAAGTCAAGTAAATGGCATCATACTCTCTGTGCTTTAAAGAAAATGCTAATGAGCAGGGATGACATGCTTGATTATTTGGTGCTCTAATGTTTTATGGTTTTTTTATTGCTAGGGACAGACTTCGACTTAGCGCATTTATGGTGATAGATCTTTCCTTTGGAACCTTGTTATTATAGTAATTGTTGCAATTAAAGATGAAAATCAGGCACTAACTTGTTTCATGAAAATAAATTAAACTCTTATGCTATAGGTTTAAGCAACTGCTTTATTATTTGTTTAATCTATTGGAGACATCATTGGCTGTAGGGGTTAATGAATATTTAAATTTTTTAATCAGTCATCATTTGGATTGATCTTTTTGTGGTGCCTTTATCATGGTTGTTCAAGAATTAGACGTGGCATTCACACGCATGCTTTGTCATCATCCTGGAGTAGTTGGATTTATAGGCAAATTCAAAGGTGGTTGATAGAAGCGATGTTTAGTATTTACTTGTTCTTCATGATTTCAATCACCCTTATACCCTGGGAGGTTTGTTTGTGTCTCACAGATGCTGCAATACTATTGAACTTATCCTAAAATTTGATTGTTTCAGACCAGTTTGCATTTTTAAAGGCTTACACAGGTAGCGGAACGTTGAATTCAAGATGCAAAGTGAAGGGAAAACTGTTATCTTCTTATCTTGAATTCTTGATGATTCACCTGCATGTTAGAACATAACTCGTTCAAAAGATGTAGATTTCTCTTTTTTTTGGGGGGGGTGTCATTCATGCATTCCTTGGTATGTCATCTATTATAGATGACCTGGTGTTGAATGTTAATTACTATAAAGATTGATAATACCCAAAGAATCCCAGCAAAATGGATGGATTTTTATTTTTTATTGCTATTAAAGGAAACTAATTGGTGTAGTTATTCCTGTGTTGCTGATGTGAACTTTACTGAATCTATACTTTGCTTGATTCATAGGTTTATTCATGGTGACCAATTGATAATACCAATGCTTAAAATGCTGCGGAATTCTGGACGCATGACTTTCCTAGTTACAAACAGGTATGAAAATGATGCTTTAAGATTGATGGTTAATCTTGATAAATAATTAATAATATCATTTTATATGCTATGTGGTGATCTGTTATTGTTTCCATGTAGTGTTATTTTCATTTATTTGGCACTTCTGTTTTAGCAGTTTGTGGGATTATACACACGTGGTTATGAACTTTCTTTGTGGGAAGTGCGGAATAAATGGAACAACGCCTCGTGATGATGAGTGGCTAGACTATTTTGATGTAGTCATCACTGGCAGGTTCTCTCTTTCTATCTTGGCCAATCACAATGCATTACTATTTTAGTTTTTTAATTCTCTGAGCTCGTGGGAAGTGGACATGTTTGATAAGGAAATAATGCTAATTGACATAGTCATATTGATTAAGCTAATGCTTTTGGAAATTAGCAATAAAAATGGATGTAGAAAACTACTATTCAGGCATTACAACCTCAATATGGAAGGAAAAGAGACTGATTTTATTAACAAAACACTCCCTGCAGGTACAAGTAATTGATTTATCTCTGATCCAATGAGTATAAAACTGATTCACCTTCCTTTACAAGTCTTCAATCAAAATATAGTTACATATCACATACACTATAGGCTCTAAAAACTAGAGGGGTACTTCTCCTCGATAAGTTTTACCCACAGATAGATAAGCTGTTGCGTTTTCCGTCACTGCTTGGACAATGTTCTCCACTCCCACTTGGAGAAAAACTTCCTCGAAGTAATAGAACAGCTGTTTGCGCCTCACCTCTTGTGAGACATCAACTGTCTTCAAGAAGACCATGGATCCAGTTGAAGCCACTCTGAAATTGAGAAGTATTGGGTACCTCGCATCTGTTCATCCATCAGAAGTATTCTAGCAATTTCTTGAGAAGTACCCCCACTCTTGGCATCTTTGACATTGAATAATGGTTCTATTGTTTGAATCATAGTAGAGAAACTCGGAATCGGTCTGGGGAGGGAATCGAAAAAAATCGGCAAAAAAAAACCCAAAGAAAACGTAATTTTTCATTGAAAAAAAGTGTTTTTCATGCATATAACAATGAATTAACATTATGCAAATCAAATATCAATGATTTAAGATTGTAATCTTAAACTACACATGAAAGTGGCAAGTGATACATCATACAAGGCTCAAGTTTAAAGCACACATGAAAGTGACAAAACGCATCTTGTATTACTTATAATATGAAAAGGTACAAATCACAAAATGTCTCAAAATGCCTCAATAGGCCCACTATTGATTGTCTTGCAATTCCTTTTCCCTTTGCCCTAGCAGAAGACCTAGTCTCTCTTTGTTGACGTGCCCTTGTTGCTTCTTGTGCATGTGCCTCTTCTTGGTCCTTGGTTGCTATCTCCTTTGCTAGGTCTTCAAAGTTTTGTAATTCATCCAGGGAGAAGAGAGGCTCTTCTTGCTGCTCCTGCACTGCATCTGTGATCCATTTAGATGATGGATCAATGTCACTTTGGTCAATGGGCTAAGTACTTGTTTTTTCAAAACTTTTTTGGTGGAGGCGAAGGTTATGCACAAACACAAGATCATTCAACTTTTCTTGTGTAAATCTGTTGCGCTTCATGGAGTGTGTGCGCTCAAACATACACAATTGCGCTCACAGCTTGAAGCGCTGCATGGTTGAGATAAGATTATGACGGCCATGCATTGCAAATTGGGCGTAATATCACCAAAGTTCATCCCACCATAAATCTAGAAACAACAAAAAAACAAAAAGAAATTTAATAAATCACATGTAAAATAGTAAATTGAGATATGCATGAAAAAAACTTTTTATCAATGAAAAATTGCATTTTCTTCCGTGTTTTCAATTAAAAATTGCCGGGTTTTTGCTGTTTTTCCCTTTTTTTTGCCAATTCCCGATTTTCCCTGATTCTTTTTCCATACCGATTTTGATCCGATTCTGATTTTCTCAACTATGTGTAGAAGAATAAAAAATTTGGGGGTTCAAGTAGTAACCCACTGCATGAAGAGGGCTATGGATGTGAGATGTCCATTGGTTATCAATGATTGTCTAAATGGGATCGTATTTGGTGCGGGCATATTTATAAAAACTGGTAGAGTAGATGCATCGGCACAAGTTGAGAGTGTTGAAATGCTTGCAAGGTCGATGTGATCCAAGTTGCTAGAGTAGTATGTCATAGAAGCAAAACCATGTCTCTCAGCCATACCCAGCCCATACGGGCTTTAAAAAAGATTGAAAAAAAATAAATAAATAATTTTTAAAAATGTTTATACTTTAAATTTTAAAATTTTAAAGGAGTTTTAAGCCACACGACCACAACCAGCTGATAAGGGCTTTAAAAAATATAAAAAAATAAAAAACATTTAATTTTTTTTTTGAAGTTTATAACTTTATATTTTAAAGTTTTTTAATGTTTAGGTGGGCCCAGCCACACCCAGCCCATACGGGCTTTAAAAAAACATAAAAAATAAAAGTTAAAAGTAAAACTTAAAAGTGCTTTTAAAATATCATATATGCTTTTAAAGTGCTTTTAAAATTCATTTTTTATAAATTTATATGAATATCATATATGCTTTTATGATGCCATAATTAAATATTTTGCAATGCGTATGATTTATTTTATTATTTTGGATTATATATATATATATTTTATATTAAAAACTAGCCTCACCTGCACCCGGTGAACCCTATTTTTGGCGGGGCCACACACGCATCCGCACTCGCGATTCCCGCCGCACCCGCACCCCTGCACCTGGTAGCTGTTGGTCACAAATCTGCCACAGGAAAGGATTTTGGTATGTATACGCGCCCTAGACCTGGACCAACATTGAAAGGCCGGAGGCCCTCCGTACCAATCTCCGAAGAAAGGCCGACTCCTTTACTAAACTACTTGGGGTTTTAAGATAAGAGTGCAAGAAAGAGATAAAAAGAGTAAGGATGCAGGAAAGAAATAAAGGGAGTGAGGGAGAGAATGTCAATGGATTTTCACCCAGGTGTTGTAGGTGAGTTGGAGAGGAGAGGGCAATCCTCCAAGGGTGGTCTCGGGTTCAAATCTCCATCCTACCAAAAAGCTGAATTGGGTATCCAAAATCCAATTGATAATGTTGGTGCGGGCAAGGTCGGGTGCAACTCCCCGGTGACTTTGACGGTGTAGAACCCCCTGTTCGTGGTCTCAGACCAAGGCGGCCCCGCAAAGGGTTTTTCGCTTAAAAAAAAAAAAAAAAAAAAAGGATTTTCAGAGGGAAAGAACCGGCAGCACGATCACTAGCTAATATCTTGAAGTAGCAGCAATAAATACAAAGAATAAAACATGAATGAATACCACGCTAACTTCCCTATGTATCCTTTGGAAGAGTTCCAGGATTCAACCACTTTCCTACGCCTAAATCCGAATTACAGCAATTAGGAAAATAAATGAACGTAGCAGAAACCACTAACCAGAGGCAGCATACAAAGAATTTAACGTAGTACTTTCCCCCCTATGTATCCTTCAGGAGAATTCCAGGGTCCAACCCCCCAATCACACACCTAAATCCAGGATGCAGAATTACAGTATGCGAATGAAGAAATGGAATAACAAAAATTATCGCAGAAGGCAGCATACAAAAGAGAAATTGAGCCCAAAGTCTTTTATATCGATTGCAAAAAATCAAGTTACAGCAGCTTTCTAGCAGAAGTTCCCCCCCTTTTTCTCATTACAATTTATGCTTCGCAGGATTTCGGCCCGAAGCAGGTCTAGCGGGGGCTTCGCTTGCGAAGCTCTTTCTATGCCTTAGGAGATTTCAGGCCTGCGCCTATGTTTTCCCTATTTCCTGTTTGCGAAGCTGCCTGTTCCTGCTAGTGTTGTAAGCGAAGCTTTCTCTTACACAATTATCTACAAAGGGAATTCAAAAATGACAACCAAACTTGCTGCAATACCACTATCAACAAAAATAAAGAAAACAAGAAAATCCTTTACACGACATTAATTTTCACCACCCCTCCAATGTGACGAAATTGTCAACATTCTTGGCGGCTCGCGGGGCAACGAGCTCGCCTCGGTGTGAGGACCCTCAGCCTTCATCCATTGGGCCACAGTTGCCTCCAGACCCTTCTCCTATCTGCTCTTCTTCTTCCGAGGGGACCTCCGTAGCTGCTTCTTTTCCTTTTGCTTCGTCTTCTGGTGCCTGATCAAGTGGTGGCGGCGGGGGAAGGCGGTCACGGATGCGTTCCATAGTTCGGCGAACGTGGGCCCAGGCACCTTTCTGAAATGGTTCTCGATCTTGCAGTGCTTTAACCAGAACATGGAACCGATCAATCTGCCCTATATCAGCACATTTGGCTCTTACACTTAGATCGTTCAAACAGGCCGCGATCCTACAATATCTGAAAATGAAATCCGTGACCTGCCCTTCCATGATTGGCTCCTTCCATTCATCGATTTCTGAAACATCGCTCTCAAAGCTGAGCCACGTTGGTTTCAGTTCTTCCTTGGTCAAAAGGTTCCCATCGTCATCTGTGAAACTTGGAAAGCCCAACGTTGAGAGATCCTGGAAATATCCCAGGGAAGCATGCTGCTCTTGCTCAAACACGTCCATAAGTTGTTTTGCCTTCTGAGCTTTCCTCACTTTGGAGAAGAAGGCACGGACCGTGGCTTGAACGGTGGACCAATCTCTCGCTGTCCGACTCATAGCAGTGACTTGCAAATCCTGGTACTTGATGCTTTGTACCTCAAAAGCTAGGTCAAGTCGGCTTCTTATTTTTTGAATTATCTCGTCCACTATAGGCCCCTTTTGTGTAGCGGCATTTTGGGCTTCTGTTATATATGACAATATAGAAAGGGCGCTGGAGGCCCGGGATCTGAAGTTCTTGAGCAAGTGGGAACGGATGTCTTTAATTCTGCCTTTGTCAAACAGCTCCAAGTTTGCCTTCTCATACAGTTGTTGCTGCATCTGCAGGATCCGGCTCTCAAATTCTCTGGCTCTTACCTCGGCCTCAGCCTGTGTTTTGCTTTGATCTTTTGCTGCGACCTGCAGCTGATCTACCTGCTGTTTTAAGGCATCCATTTCTTTCCTCATTTGCTCACATTGCTTTTGGGCATCTTCCAATTGGGAGCGTGTTCTGGCTAGGTCCTCCTCTAGCTTGAGGTTGGCATTTTCTGCTTCATATCTGCGCTGATCGGCGATCCTCGCATGTGTGCGGAATGCTTCTATCCTCACATGCATAGACTCAGATTCATTGTCTATGTCGAGATGCTCTAGGTCCTTAATTTTCTCTTGGTATTCATAGTCAGCCGGGGTCATTTCATCTAGGGGCTTCTGGACCTTAGGTATCTTTTTCACCTTATGAAGCTTCCCATTCTTCAAATCGAACACCGCGCATTTTTCAGCCTTTGCCAGAGATCGCCCTCTTCTTCTTCGTGCTTCTTTGAGCATTTTATCAGTATTCTGACGGGCCTGGATCAACCTTTCTGCTAAAGGACGCTCCTGGATCATAGCCAATTCATTTTCGAATGTGGCTGGACTACCAGCCAAGGGTGTAAACAGATACATGGACTGCATAGACGATACGTCACCGGTGGGCTCAACGACAGGTGTGGTGGGTGTTCGGGCGGGTGAAGTGACAACTCGTGGGACTAGGGAGCAGGGACCAGGGTGTGGAAGTGAAGCATCGCTCCCGAATGATCCAAGTGTTGCGGGGTTAATGGCGTGGGCGGGTAATGTGGTACGGGTGTGTGTGTCCCGTCCTGGTGACTCGGATGAAATGGAAACATTAAAGGGGGCGGCGAGGTCGTGAGACAAGTCGGATGACCGTTTAACGTGGATGATATTATGGGGAGATTTATCTAAGACAGAGGATCCAGGAGAACCTTCGGCTGGGACGGCTATCGACGTGACTAGGGGAGTAGAGGATAAGGGGTGCGTACCTGCGTGCTCCAGTGATAGAGCAGAAGTGTCGAAGCCTTGCGTTTCAGGTCTGGGTCCGCCTTCAGCTTCTGTTTCCTCGATATTTTCGGTCTCCTGGAAGTATTCCTCCACATCGATGGTCCCCATATCGGTACCTCCTTCCGTCCCCTGCAGCGGTGGTTCGAGCACTACCTCTCCAACACCTGCACCAATTGAGCCTGCCGCAACCGATTCGCTAGGAACACTTGAAGTTCTGCTGCGAGGTCGTTTCGGGTGAGGAAGGGGCATGTGGATTGGTTCGAGCCTTTTCCTTTTCCCTTTCTCCTGCTGCTGCAGCGGCTTCTCAACCTTTGCCTCAACATCCTCAACTGGCTTATCTAGTATCTCTTGCTGTGTCACCGCTATCTCTTCTTCTTCCTCCTGTTCAGAAACTTCCTCGATTCGCCTTGGGCTTTCGCCCGAACCCGGGGCGCTAGGGGGGATGAAGTCAGCGAATGAGATGGGTTGCCAGGACCCGACATGGGCTTCGTAGTAAATGTCGAAGTCTTTATCCATCTCTAAGAGACCATATGATCTTTGTTTTCGGCGGTGGACTCTCATCACCCACCATTCTTTCAGCTGATCTTCGCGCCATTTTTTAATTTCTTCCCTCAGATCATCTTTCATCCTTTTCCAGAAGGGGGAATCCGCCTCTGGGAAGGGATACCGAATGGGATCATATTCAGCTTCAATAGCGTAAAATTCATGCCATGGAGGCATTGTCTTCATTCTCTCCAAGTGCCATTCCAAGTCTCTCCCCGTAGGGTTGTTCCGCTGTTCTACGATCTCCGGGCGGGGGCAAATATGGAAGTTTTTGAACCTGAGATGATCTCTCCTTATCCCCAAGGGATCATAATACCATCGCTGCGGGATCTGCAGCAAACCGAAGTCAGCAAGCTTTTCCTCCAGATAAATATTTTGTTTAAGGGCAAAAACCTCAATGACTCCCATTTTGAAAGGGAAATCACAGGTTGGTGCCCACTTCCGGCCATGGCCGTAGACAACATTCGTCACATCGCTCTGTCGAGCAACCTCCAAAGCGAATTGATACTCAGAAGGATAGAGTGGCAGCAGGAAGGGTTTTCCCGTAAACCCAAACAGGCGAACAACAAGCCCCTGTGTCAGTTGAAAAACATCGCCCATTTTCTCATTAACAACCCTATCTCTGAGAGCCACGGGCACCCGAGGGCAGGAACCTTGTACAAGCTGCATAGCAGGTCCTGAGAACTGCTGGTTGAAAACATAGTATGACCCCGTCCTTGCCAGGAGAGGAGTCCACTGATATACTGGCAAAGGAGCTCCATCCTTGCCGCTCGGAGTAATGGCGATGTGGGGAAAACACTTATAAGTATGGTAGAAAAAGAGCCACACTAGGAAGGAGCAAGGCCCAAAATACTGACCTGTTCCAGAATTCTTCACGCTGACCAACCGCGTATGCAGGGTCCGGGCCACCCATTCTGCCCAGTCGAAAAAGACCGGGTTAATGCCTGGCCTCGATGAGTCGGGGGCATAAAACTCCCCTCGTGAGATACATTCAGCCAGCGATACTTGCCAGGGATACACAGACACATCCGTAGACAATCCCGCAACCCATGCTATAATAGAGAAGATGTCAGTATTCTTAAAATCGGTGAGAGGACGAGGCATCTGTGGTCGCTTACCCGAAGGAAGTCCGTCTTTCATATTCTCTTTTAAGAACTTGATAATATACTCGGATGTGGAGAACCTATCCACTTGTTCACTCAGAACCACGTTGCGGACAGTATACCCCTTGGGTGGCCCTTGCTGAGGAGCGAAAGCCTCCTGCACATCTTCCTTAAAAATTGCAAATAATTTGTTTCCTGCCGCGTCCAGAACCTGCCGGGTGGAGGGTTGGTAATTTTGTGCAATGGCATGGATTAACTCGGGACAGGGGTGCGTTGGTGGAGTCAGGTACCAATATATCTGGGAGTAGTATGCGGCAGCCCTCTTGTTTTCCGCAGACAACCGACTCTTCATGTAATCAATAGTGTACCGGAGTTCGGCTATGCTCTTTGTGAGCTTAGTGTCCCTTATGTTCTCCCACCCGTCGATGGGCGGTTCTCCAAGCTGTTCTTCTTCGGAATCTTCCCCTTCCTCCACAATCTGTTTGTCAGGGCGAAGATTGAGGTTTACCCTCTTGGTCTTATGCCTTTTCTCTTCCTTTCCCCTTTTGGTTTTCTCTGGACCGGCTGACTCAGGCTCTTTCCTCTTCTCCTTCGAATTCTTCTTTCCCATCTTGGTTTCTAGAAGGCGGCGGAATTTTGACGCAGAATGATGAGGGTGCAGCAGAGTAACGTAATGGCCAGGGCTCCTTGCGTTTGGATTTATCCGCGGACGAACAACTTTTCGCCTCTGAAGCTCAGCTTTTATAGTTGTGGATTGATACTACCACCATTTATGGCACCTGCCAAAATTAAATTTAGAAATCGGGCCGAAGAGATCACATTGCGCTCGGATTGGTTTTGCGGCGCGGGCGTACGCGGGCCTATGTACTTCGAAATCCTGACCATGCTTTGAAAATCAAACTCCCCTGCCACCTCGTACCTGGGCACAATTTTTAATCATAACGACATTCTCTTGGGATGCGCCCCGCCACCTTTGCATTAAACCCGCACGTCCTGAGCACTTTCCTAGATTGTCGTTGGCACACACCTCAAGGCACATTTTAAACGCTTCTCATTTTGCGTTCTACGGCTTGGCGAAGCTGATTTTGGCGCAAAGGACACTTCGCGGCAAACCTCCAGCGATCCACCAATTTTCATACTTCGGGCCCGAAGTTGTTTTACTCACGGGATTCGGGCTACTTTACTGCCTCATTGCCTGCTTCGCGGAAGATCAACCCCGAAGTGGGAATTGAGTTGCCTTTTGAGCGAAGTGCGTCTCTTTGTCTCTATCGCGCTTATAGACAGGGAAATGGTTCGCTGAATTTCTCTTGAAAGCCACTTCGCTCGGTCTCCTTTTCGCGAAGCATTTCTCATGCCTTAGGCGATTGGAGGCTTCGGAGAGGTACTTGCGTTTGCTTCTCCAGCGAAGCTTGCTGCTGAGCGAAGTTGTTTATATTCGCTTTCTCCTTTGGGACTTGAGCATTATGAGCCACCCCTTGGTATTGGTTGTCGGCGACACGCCGTATTCTGGTCTCAGTCTTTATTTTGATGTTGTTTTGGCCTTCGAGGAGCCTTTTCACGTTTCAACGCCAAGGTGCTTCGCAGCGAACCAACTTGCATCAGCTACTTCGCGCGAAAAATTCCCGAAGGAGGTTCTACTAGACTTGGTGAAGTCGGAGCTCATTGCTATGGCGGTATGAAGCTGCGGTCTTCTTCTGGCTGTCTATTTAACCTTTTGAAAGTCTTAAAACAAAGTATATACAAGCGCAAATAACAAGGTATTATATACAAAGGTAAAAACTTTAAGGAATTTTTTAATAATAATTTTTTTTTTTTTAATTTTTAATTTTTTTAACGATGGAAGGTCTTCAAATGAAAACCATTTACAGAAATTGGCAAAGTCTGGCCAGCTGTGTCCTTGAGGATAAAGGAGTTAGCTGAATTTACCTTCGCAATCTCGAATGGCCCATCCCAGAAAGCGTCTAGTTTATCATGATTGCCAGGCTTGGCCTTCCAAGAGTCCCACTTCCATACCAGGTCTCCTACTCTGAATGTTCGGGCAGAGGACTTCTTCTTGAACCAATTTCGGGTGATTTGAGCATGTTTTGCGAAGTTCTGGTAGGCCTTATCACGATCTTCCTCCAATTGTAGCAGTTGAGCTAGTCTATCCTCCATGGGACTGAATTCTTCTTCTTCGTCGTTCAACGACTGTAACGCAGGAATTTCTATATGGGTTGGTAAGATAGCCTCCTTGCCGTATACCAGGGCGTAAGGCGAAGTTTTGATCGACTTCTTGACAGATATCCGATCAGCCCACAGGGCTCGATCCAGGAGAAGGTGCCAAGTTCTTCTGTTCTTCTCTATGAGCTTCCTCAGCATCCTTAACAGGGTCTTATTTGTTGATTCTGCCAATCCATTACCTTGTGGATAATAATTGGAGGTAACCTTGCGGTACATCCCATATTTGTAGGTGAATTCATTGATCTTGGCACCTGTGAACCCAGGACCATTATCTGTTACTATTGCTTCCGGGATGCCGAACCGGGTGATCAAGCCCTCTAGGAATGTAATGACTGTTTCCTGGTCGGCGTTTTTTGTGGGCACTGCTTCGGCCCATCTAGTGAAATAGTCAGTTGCAGTCAAGATGAACTTATGTCCTGCAGAGGAGTTCGGCGAAATAACTCCTATGAAATCTAATCCCCACTGTTGGAAGGGTGCTTCTACCTGTATTGGTTGGAGGGGCATGGGAGCATTTTTGCCTCGGCCGGCGAACTTCTGACATTGTTCACATTTTCGGCAGACTACAAAGGCGTCGGCGAAGAGCGTAGGCCAATAGTAGCCCGCCTTAATTATTTTTAAAGCTGTTGTTCTTCCTGCGAAGTGCCCCCCTGAGAAACCTGAGTGGAATTCACCTAGGACCTGTTGGTCACGAATCCGCCATGAGGAAAGGATTTGTCGTTATTGCGCCCTTAGGACCCGCAAACCAATATTGAAAGGCCGGAAGGAAGGAATGCCTTACGTGCCAATCTCCGGAGAAGGCCGGCTACCTGTGGGGTTTTTTGTGGTTTAAGATAAGAGTGCAGGAAAGAGATAAAAATGCGGAAAGAATTTACAGATGTGATTGGAGTTGGGTGGGGGGAACTAACAGTACAACAACACATCAATCACCACTACTTACTGCATCATAAATACAAAGCATAACCAGGAACTGCAAAACCTAAGTATACTTTTTATATAAAGAAGTGTACGCATAGCTACAATGGTCCCCTAGCAAACATTCTCCCTACAAGGAGAACTAACAGCACGACAATGCATCAATCACCACTACGGACAGCAACATGAATGCAAAAAGTAACCAAGAAATGTCAGATCCAAGTATGTGTATTATGCAGAGAATTTGTACGCACAACTACAATGGTCCCCTAGCAAACATTCTCCCTACAAGGAGAACTAACAGCACGGCAATGCATCAATCACCACTACGGACAACAACATAAACATAACACACAAACTGAAGGAACTGCTACTTAATTTATTCTATGTATCCTCTGATCAATGAAGTCCAGGAGTACTTGGCCACCAAATGTTGAAGCGAATCAACAAGCCATGACACAAGAAATATGACAAAAGAGAGGCAGCATAAAAAATAAAAGAAGTAGAACAGATCCAGGCATATACTTTATATTGATAAGCAGAAGCACAGTTACAATGGTTCCCTAACAGACATTCCCCTTCCACCTCGGATCCCAAAGTTGGACACTTGTCGGATGATGCTGCTTGACACGTGTCTGCCTTGAAAGGCAGTTTATCCAACTTCGCCCAGGATCAGAGCGCCATCGGGTTGCACGAGCGAACGACGTAGTCGGGAAGGCCTTCATGCCTTGGGTGCATTTCTGAGTTTGTTTCCCCTCTGCGCACTTGTCAAAGGGCGCACTCCACTCCGCTGCGAAGTAGGGCTGCGCACAGTGAAAGCTGATTTCTGCCGCCGTACGGACTTCGCCCCGGAGAGGGAGCAGTCCGACTTCGTTTCGGTTGGACTTCGCCCAAGACTTAGTCATTTTCTGCGATCGTTTCCAAGTGCGCTCGGGAAGAAGGGCGCGATCGGACTTCGCACCAAACGGGAGAAGTCGGACTTCGCACCAAACGGGAGAAGTCGGACTTCGCACCAAAAGCGGGAGAAGTCGGACTTCGCACCAAAAGTCCGACTTCTCCCAGTTTTGGTGCGAAGTCCGACTTCTCCCTTCTTCCTGAGCGCACTTGGAAACGATCGGCGAGAAAAATGACTAAGTCTTGGGGCGAAGTCCGACTCGCAACGAAGTCGACCGCTCCCCTCTCCAGGGCGAAGTCCGTACGGCGGTCGAAATCAGCTTTCACCTGTGCGCAGCCCGACTTCGCAGCAAATTCGGAGTGCGCCCTTTGAGAGGTGCGCAGTAGGGAAATAAACTCCGAAATGCACCCAAGGCATGAAGGCCTTCCCGACTGCGCTGTTTTCTGCCTGTGCAACCCGATGGCGCTCTGATCCTGGGCGAAGTTGGATAAACTGCCTTTCAAGGCAGACATGTTTCAAGCAGCATCATCCGACAAGTGTCCAACTTTGGGATCCGAGCAAAAGGGACAAGCATGCACTGCACTACTTATGCCAGCTGCCTCATTTAAGGCTGATGTGAGTTTCCACCTGCCTCAGCTACCCGCATTCCTGTCAATGTGAAGTTCTACCTAACGCGTTGCCACGTGGCTGTTCAACCTTCAAGGAGACCATGCCGAGAGTACAGTCCAGCCCGACAAATGTCAGCATCAGCAGTTCCCGGCTGCTTTTGTCAGCTAATGTTTGACTGGGACTTTGTGCCCATTAATGTAACGGGGGGACTTTGGGCTATAAATACCCACCACATTTTCATTGTAAGGTGGTGGAAGGGGAATGTCTATTAGGGAACCATTGTAACCGTGCTTCTGCTTATCAATATAAAGTATATGCCTGGATCTGTTCTACTTCTTTTATTTTTTATGCTGCCTCTCTTTTGTCATATTTCTTGTGTCATGGCTTGTTGATTCGCTTCAGCATTTGGTGGCCAAGTACTCCTGGACTTCATTGATCAGAGGATACATAGAATAAATTAAGTAGCAGTTCCTTCAGTTTGTGTGTTATGTATATGTTGCTGTCCGTAGTGGTGATTGATGCATTGCCGTGCTGTTAGTTCTCCTTGTAGGGAGAATGTTTGCTAGGGGACCATTGTAGTCGTGCGTACAAATTCTCTGCATAATACACATACTTGGATCTGACATTTCTTGGTTACTTTTTGCATTCATGTTGCTGTTCGTAGTGGTGATTGATGCATTGTCGTGCTGTTAGTTCTCCTTGTAGGGAGAATGTTTGCTAGGGGACCATTGTAGCTGTGCGTACACTTCTTTATATAAAAAGTATACTTAGGTTTTGCAGTTCCTGGTTATGCTTTGTATTTATGATGCAATAAGTAGTGGTGATTGATGTGTTGTTGTACTGTTAGTTCCCCCCACCCAACTCCAATCACATCTGTAAATTCTTTCCGCATTTTTATCTCTTTCTTGCACTCTTATCTTAAACCACAAAAAACCCCACAGGTAGCTGGCCTTCTCCAGAGATTGGCACGGAAGGCATTCCTTCCTTCCAGCCTTTCAATGTTGGTTTGCGGGTCCTAAGGGCGCAATAACGATAAATCCTTTCCTCATGGCGGATTCGTGACCAACAGTTTTTGGCACGCCCGGTGGGACACTTTGTCCCACATTTGGAAGATCTCAAGCTCGTCCTCACTCGAGCTGACAGTTTCTTTCCGAATACTCGGTGGGACAAGGAAGTTTCTCACCCCCAAACAGAATCGAAGCACTGGTGCTCTCTTCATTGCTGTTTAAAATCAGAGCACCTGGCGACTCTGCACGTTCATATTCTCTGAGTCCAAAAGACCGGTCCTAACGCCTTCGTGCAAACGAGAAGGTGGCGAGCGAGGAACCCGGGAAACCAGCTTGAGTTTATGAAATTAATACCAACGCTCCAGGCGAGCGCGTCAGGCTGGTTGATTACCAAGCTCGCATAGACGAATCCGTGAGGTGAGACGATTAGTCTCCATATTTTAAGGAAGCCCGAGTTGGTGAATCTTTGGCTTGCCTTCATCCGGCAAAATCACTTGGCGACTCGGCGAGCTGAAGATCCAGATTTCTTGATCGCAGGCGCCCTTTTTTTAAGCTAATAGAAGACACCTCGGAGGAATCAAGGTTTGGTGAGTAGCCTTGACCTCACAAGCGGAGAAATGAATGTTCACCTACAGTCTCCACCATGGTGGTATTGGCTCCAACCATCACCGCAACCGGTACCCGAAGAGGGCTCCCGTCTGAAAAATCTCCTTGCCACATCGTTCATCAATTGTACGGGTACCGACATGAAGGACAATCTGCCACGTTGCACCATGTTCGCAACCTGGCAAACTTTGGGAGGCCAGCCGGACTTCAAAGATCATCTAAAGTACAATCAGATCTGGTTCGGACACTACAGGTTCACCGGATAGGCAACCAAAGCTAGATTTGTGTTGGCGGCATGGCAATAATGCCGTAAAATTTTGTATAAATAAGCCGGCTAGTATTCAAAGTTTTAGTTGTTTCCTTAATTCAGTCTGTGCAGTGTTTTCTTTTTAAGTGTTCCAAGAGGGCTGTGGGTGCCAAGGGTTTCAGAAGGAGGTTGCTGCTGACAGTGGATATCAAGAGGACAGCGAGGGTGACTCTGTTGCCCAATGGATGAAGGCATGGATTCTTTGCGCCGAGGCGAGCTCGACACCCCGCGAGCCGCCAGAAATGTTGTCACATTTTGCACGGGGTGCAATGTTTTCAATTTTTGTAAGAGAGCTGCCCTTCCCTCTTCCTCTTCCTCTTCCTCTTCTCCCCCTTTCTCTCTCTTCCCTACATTCTCATTCTTCCCTCTTTCTCTTGAGCCCCTCGGTCAGATCTCAAAATTGACAGTAGTTGCCCTGAAAAATGGCTAAGTGTCAGGGCGCAATCCGACTTCGTAGCGAAGTCGGAGTGCGCCCTCTAGTTGGAGCTTTAAAGCGGCAAAGAGCATGCTGAGGTGTTCGGGTTTTTCGCCGGCCATAAATAGGGGCGATAAAATGGACAAAATGAGCTCTGGATATTTTATCATTGCAGATCTTCTCGCCAGCTTTCCGACGATATATTATAATAGGCGATCGGGTTAGCGGATCAAAAGTTATGGCCCCGGGAAGCAGAACCAGGAAACCCAGTTTTTGGTGCGAAGTCCGACTGCGCCCAGTTTTTGGTGCGAAGTCCGACTGCGCCCAGTTTTTGGTGCGAAGTCCGACTTGTCCCAGTTTTGGTGCGAAGTCCAACTGCGCCCTTCTTCCTGAGCGCACTTGGAAACAGTCTGGCAAGAAAAATGACTAAGTGATGGGGCGAAGTCCGACTTCGCAGCGAAGTCGGACTGCTCCCCCTCTCCAGGGCGAAGTCCGTACGGCGGCAGAAATCATCTTTCACCTGTGCACAGCCCGACTTCGCAGCGAAGTTGGAGTGCACCCTTTGACAGGTGCGCAGTAGGGAAATAAACTCAAAAATGCACCCAAGGCATGAAGGCCTTCCCGACTGCGCTGTTTTCTGCCTGTGCAACCCGATGGCGCTCTGATCCTGGGCGAAGTTGGATAAACTGCCTTTCAAGGCAGACCCGTGTCAAGCAGCATCATCCGACAAGTGTCCAACTTTGGGATCCGAGCCAAGACATGCCGAGCAAAAGGGACAAGCATGCACTGCACTACTTATGCCAGCTGCCTCATTTAAGGCTGATGTGAGTTTCCACCTGCCTCAGCTACCCGCATTCCTGTCAATGTGAAGTTCTACCTAACGCGTTGCCACGTGGCTGTTCAACCTTTAGGGAGACCATGCCGAGAGTACAGTCCAGCCCGACAGATGTCAGCATCAGCAGTTCCGCGACTGCTTTTGTCAGCTAATGTTTGATCGGGACTTTGTGCCCATTAATGTAACGGGGGGGACTTTGGGCTATAAATACCCACCACATTTTCATTGTAAGGTGGTGGAAGGGGAATGTCTGTTAGGGAACCATTGTAACTGTGCTTCTGCTTATCAATATAAAGTATATGCTTGGATCTGTTCTATTTCTTTTATTTTTTATGCTGCCTCTCTTTTGTCATATTTCTTGTGTCATGGCTTGTTGATTCGCTTCAGCATTTGGTGGCCAAGTACTCCTGGACTTCATTGATCAGAGGATACATAGAATAAATTAAGTAGCAGTTCCTTCAGTTTGTGTGTTATGTTTATGTTGCTGTCCGTAGTGGTGATTGATGCATTGCCGTGCTGTTAGTTCTCCTTGTAGGGAGAATGTTTGCTAGGGGACCATTGTAGCTGTGCGTACAAATTCTCTGCATAACACACATACTTGGATCTGACATTTCTTGGTTACTTTTTGCATTCATGTTGCTGTCCGTAGTGGTGATTGATGCATTGCCGTGCTGTTAGTTCTCCTTGTAGGGAGAATATTTGCTAGGGGACCATTGTAGCTGTGCGTACACTTCTTTATATTAAAAGTATACTTAGGTTTTGCAGTTCCTGGTTATGCTTTGTATTTATGATGCAGTAAGTAGTGGTGATTGATGTGTTGCTGTACTGTTAGTTCCCCCCACCAACTCCAATCACATCTGTAAATTCTTTCCGCATTTTTATCTCTTTTTTGCACTCTTATCTTAAACCACAAAAAACCCCACAGGTAGCCGGCCTTCTCCGGAGATTGGCACGGAAGGCATTCCTTCCTTCCGGCCTTTCAATGTTGGTTTGCGGGTCCTAAGGGCACAATAACGACAAATCCTTTCCTCATGGCGGATTCGTGACCAACAGGACCCTTTTCTTATCATCTTCTTTTATGCATCTGAGAAGAACACCGTCAATATTTCTGAAGAATAGGCCTTCGGGACGTAATATGTATCGGAGGGACCGCATCCTGAAGTGTCTTCGCTGCGAAGCATTCTAATGTGGAGGACATCTCCCAGTGTTGAAATATTCAACTATTTCACTGACCCAGTCTTTTTCATCTTCTTCTTGATTCGCGAAGCACTCTTCTACCGCCAAGTCATCCCACTGACAAGCTGTTACTTCGGCTGCTACGCTCTTCGCAAGTTCCTGGCATAGCGTGCGACCGCGAACCAACTTTGTAGGTCTAATTTCAATGTCAAACTCCTGTATTTTGTTGACCCAACCAGCCCTTTTGCTGCCCAACTCTCCTTGGATAATGAAGTTGCGTACATCAGGATGAATGACGAATACCGTAACCAGACTTTTGGAGACGAAATGTTTGAATTTCCTTAGGGATTTCATAACAGCATGCACCTGTCTTTCTTTGAAGTTGTACTTCTCCTTGTGGGGGTGTATTACCTGGCTGAGAAACGCAATGGGGCGCTCTTTGCCATATTCTCCCTTTTGTGTCAGGACTGCGGCGTAACTCTCGGGTTCTCCTACAGCATATAGGATGAAATCCCTACTGTAGTCAGGATTAGTCAGGACGGGTGCCTGAGCGATTCGGGCCTTGATTTCTTCAAATGCCTCCCTTCTTTCATCCGTCCAGGTGAATTCAGCGTCCTTCTTCAAGAGCTCAGACATCGGCTTAATGACTTGAGCGAAGTCTGGAACAAACTTCCTTAAGAAATTAATCTGGCTGAAAAATGACTGCAGTCCTTTCTTATTCGCCGGGAGTGGGAGCTTTAAGAGAGCCTCAACTTTGTCAGGATCTACGGCGAGGCCCTTCTCTGATATAACATGTCCCAGTAATTTTCCTTCATTTACTGCGAATATGGACTTCTTCGGGTTAATTGAGATGCCAAATTCTCGGCATTTTTCAAATATTTGTTGTAAGTGCAAAGGATGGTCTTCCCTTTTCCAGGAGAAGACGGTCATGTCATCCAAATAGATGACAATGACCTTATTCAATAGTTCGCCGAATGCTAAATCCATAGCCCTCTGGAAAGTGGCTCCTGCGTTTGAAAGGCCGAATGGCATTCACTGATAAGCAAATGTTCCCCATTTAGTAGTGAATGCCGTTTTGTGTTGGTCCTCATCCCTAACCCAAATCTGGTTATATCCTGAAAAACCATCAAGTAGGGAGAAACGTTGGGCCCCAGCTACTGAGTGCAAGATTTGATCAATCTGCGGGAGAGGGTAATGGTCTTTTAGCGAAGCTTGATTTAGATTGCGAAAGTCTACAGATAGTCGAATGTCTCCATTTTTCTTCCTGACGGGGACTAGATTCGCTACCCAAGAGGAATGCTTTATGGGGTAAATTATCTTAGCCTCAAGCATCTTCAGGAGTTCAGCTTTCATCATGACTTCGATCTTTGGGTTAACAGGCCTTTGCCTCTGTCGGAAAGGTTTGACCCCTTCCTGCAACTCAATTGTATGTTGAACCAATTGTCGATCATATCCCTTCAGGTCTTGATAAGACCATGCCACTATGTCAGGATACCTTCTGCACAAAGATCGGATCTGTTCTAGCTCTGTTGAGGTGAAATCTGTCCCGACTTTTATCACTTTCCCAGATTCGAGCTCCAGATCCTGATATTGCTTAGCGTTGACTTTGATTCTGTGGGAAACTGCTCGATCATTTTGATCAAACAGGCTTTCTAGAGTAATCAACCCTTTTGGAACATGGTTGTTTTTTAACTGGACCAGTCCCTCATACTCCTCGCCCTTCATACTTCTTTCTTCAACAGTGGCTGCTTCTTGGATCAAGAAATTGATGATCTGTTCATCATTGTCGAAAACTTGCCAATGCATGTCCCTATCCGGCACAAAGGGCCTATAAATCATCCTCACGGCCTTGGGCTTGTGTACCATGTCGTCAGCTGGAGAATATCTAGCTGCGATGGAAGCCAAGACATCGGCGTGTCTATTCTTCTCTCGTGGGATGGACTGCAGATTGAGTGACTCGAACTGGTCAAACAAGTCCCATACTCTGTTACGGTATGCTTTAAGATAATGCTTTTTTGAGATGCACTTGTTGGTGACCTGATTACATACCAATTCTGAATCTCCGAAGACTTGGAGATGTTTTATGCCTAATTTCTCTGCTTTCTTTAGTCCTAGGCATAAGGCTTCATATACTAAAAGTATTCCTGCCTTGGCGCCATTTTTGCATCGGGCGCCATCAAAGAACAATCTCCATAATTCCCCCTGGGCACACATCTTATTTTCCAGCTTAGTGTGCTTCTCTGGTTCGGTGATAGTATAGCATCCTATTTCTGTTTCTATCATGGCATTGAAATCTGTCAGTGAAAACTCGTCTTCAGAATTCAACTGCGCAAGGGATTCTTCAACTAGGTCCACCTGCTCTATCCCCTCCGCTATTGCATGTATGAGATTACCACTTTCCTCCTCGGACATCTTCTGTACGAGGAATGTAGAAGGTTTCTAATTGTAGATTTTAACCTTCTTTCCTTTGAATGGAACTTCTAAATGTGAGTAGTCCATGGACAGGTATCCTCCTAACTTTGTTGTGAATTCCCTTGACAGGCACATACTAAAATATGGCTCCAGGTCAACGACTACCACCTCCTGTATTACCATAATTTGAGGCACTTTGTGCAGTCGAATAGGTATATCTTTAATTACGCCGATAGTCTTTACAAGAGTACCATCCAGTTGGAGTACGCCGTGGCTGCTTCGTGTGTACTCCATTCCTATTTCCTTGTAAACCGCCTTAGGCATGACTGTTGTTGCGGCCCCGGAATCAATCATACAATTGTGGACGATATACCCTTCCATTTGTAAGGACAGGTAGAACGGAGGAGGCCTGTTTTTTCCTGTAATGGACGTGGATAAGGTTTGCACTAGGGCAAGTGGTGCTAACTTTCTTGCCTTAGTTGTCTTCAAGGATTCCTGCAACAAGTCCACTTGTCCAGGTAGCTGTAATGCGTCGTACAGACTAATCTTGGCAGGTGTTTTCTTTAGCTCGTCTACGATGTTGTATATTAAGGAGTTGTGTATCTCGGGTTAGTTTTTAGCCTCATACTTCGTGCGATACTGTTCCGTGGCTTCGACTCTTTGTCGTTTGGTCAGTGAAGGGAGATTAAGCTTTTCCCTAGCCTGTTCTTTGGTTTCCGCCTGAGGCGGGGTTGCGGAGGCTTGTCGGGTCTTATCTTTTGCTAGCGCAGGATGAGAAACTTCGTCCGGGGCCTTGGAAGGTTGTTGTCCCTTCTCGCTGCGAGTATACACCTTTATGGGGGCCATTTGAGCTGCATCTACCTCCATTGGTCTTTTTCCTTCCCTAGTAAGGACTGAAACTTGCTCTTCTTCATCAGTTACTAGGTTCTGATCTATTTGCCTGATTATATTGACTTGACCACCAGGGCTACTACCCAACAGCGTTTGCACGTAATGTTGATGCAGCATGCAGGTATTTTCTTCATGTGGGTCGTTACACGTGGAGCACCAATGTATGTAGTCAGAAGTGCTTGGGACTTCGTCAATCACGGCATTTCTTGCCGATGACCTCCCTTGCTGTACCACTTGGTCTTTAGTGAGCGCTGGTGGGGGATAAGACCTCCTTGGCAGGAACTCCTGCTGTGCCTGCTTCTTCTTCATGATGGTCATGTCATTAGACAAGGTCTGTACCGTGGAGTTTAGGGATTGAACCTCCTGTAGTATGTTAGCCTGCATATCTTCAGCTTTGGGGGCAGGTGGCAATGGGGCACTGTTGGCAATTTTGCCACATTAAATTTTTTGATAAACTTTGGCCTAAGTATGGAGCTTTAAAGCGGCAAAGAGCATGCAGAGGTGTTCGGGTTTTCGCGGGCCATAAACGGGGGCGATAAAATGGATGAAATAAGCTTTGGATATTTTATCATTGCAGATCTTTTCGCTAGCTTTCCGACGATATATTATAATAGGCGATCGGGTCAGTGGATCAAAAGATATGGCCCCGGGAAGCAGGACCAGGAAGCTCAATTTCGGGCCAGAAAATTGACTAAGTGTCGGGCCTTGCCCGACTGCGCTCATCCTCCCGACTGCGCTCATCCTCCCAACTGCGCTCATACAAAGGCCTAAAATTTTCTAAGTATTGAGCGAACCCCGACTTCGTTGCGAAGTCGGGTTGCGCTCTCAGTTTTGTGTGCACTTGGGGAGCTGACGTGCAGAGAGCTGAGCCCAAAATTTGAGTAAGTATTGAGCGAACCCCAACTTCGCAGCGAAGTCGGGTTGCGCCCTCAGTGGAGCCCTAAATTTTCTAAGTGTTGGGGGCGCAACCCGACTTCGCAGCGATGTTGGGTTGCGCCCTCAAGTTCATGCGCAGTTGGGCAACTTATTTGAAAAACGGCTAAGTGTTGGGTGAGCAACCGGACTTCGCAGCGAAGTCCGGGTTCGCTCACTTACCTGCGCGCACTCGGGCAAAGAATGTTGAAGCCAGCCCAAAAATTTTCTTAGGCACGGAGGCTTCTCCAACTGCGCCACTTCCCCTTTGCGCTGCCTGGTTGCGCTCCGATTTTGGGCGAAGTCGAGCAAGAAAGAAAATATGAGCTCCTAAGGCAGATTTTTCCCCTTATCAGATTCCGACAAGTGTCCAGCCTCGAGATTCAAGTCAGAGATGTGACGGGAGGTAGATGAGCGTGAACTGACAGATTGTACCGCATCTGCCCCCATTCAAACTGACTCAACTTCCCACCTACCGGATTTCCACGGAGCTGCCACGTTTTCAGGAGGACCTTGCTGCAAGTACATTCTTTACCCGCAGAGGTCAACATCAGCCGCTTTTGTCAGCTTTTGTCAGGTCTGGGATTACGTGCCCAAAATGTAATCGGGGGGGAAATTGTGCTATAAATAGCAGCCTCATTTCATTGTACAAGGGTGGAGGGGGGACATATTGCTAGAGGACTCTGCTGTGACGGATCACCTTCTAATTAATTCAAAGCATCCTTGGCTTTGCTTCTTGTCTCTGTATTTTATGCTGCCTTCTGCTAGTATTTATGCTTCATGTCCATTTATATTTCTGTCTGTTTAAATTCTGAATCCTGGATTTGGGCATTGGTGATTATTTGGATCTGGAATACTAAACAGAAGGATACATAGGGTAGAATAACAGCTGCAGTTTCTGTTACATGCTTTGTTTTAATTGCTATTGGTTCGGATGCAAATTTGCGATCATGCTGCTTGTTCTCCCCCCACCCGAGACGCATGATATTTACATCTCTTTCCTGTTCCCTTATCTTTTTCAACGTCTTTCTAGTTCCGTTTATCCCATTTTTAATCTCTTTCTTGCACCCTTATCTAAAAACCCCCAAGTAGGTTAGGAAAGGAGCCGGCCTTCTTCGGAGATCGGCACGGGGGGCATCCCTTCCTCCCGGCCTTTCAATGTTGGTCTGCGGGTCTAGGGCGCATTGACACACCAAGTCCTTCCCAGGTGGCGGATCCGTGGCCAACAGTTTCTGGCACGCCCGGTGGGACGAACAGTCTCCATATTTTCAGGAAGCTCGAGTTTGGTGAATCTATGGCTTGCCTTCATCTGGCAAAATCACTTGGCAACTCTGACTGAGCTGAAGATCCAGATTTCTTGATCGCAGGCGCCCTTTTTTTTAAGCTAATAGAAGACACCCTGGAGGAATCAAGGTTTGGTGAGTAGCCTTGACTTCACAAGCGGAGAAATGAATGTTCACCTATAGTCTCCATATTTTCAGGAAGCCCGAGTTTGGTGAATCTTTGGCTTGCCTTCATCTGGCAAAATCACCTGGCGACTCTGATCGAGCTGAAATATGGAAGCCCGAGTTGGTGAATCTCTAGCTTGCCTTCATCTGGCAAAATCACCATGGCAAATCCCTCATACTATGCAAAGCCCTAGGATGCAGTTGTGTGGATTTCGAGAGGTAGATCTCGTCCAAAGTCACCAGTGGGAACATGCAAACACCGCCCAAATGATGAATAATATGGTTGCTTGCAGTTTCCATTAGGAGACGGGCCAAGAGGAGGAACAAAATCCAGTGGCAAATTCTGAACACAAAGAGGGCACATTTTTGCACCTTTTTTGTGTCCCAGGGCATAGCACGCAAGCATTCAGCCAAAGCCCAATAAGCATGCCTCACAAGGAGGCTGATCCTGAGGACACCCCGACTAAAGGCCTATCGTCGGAAAGCTCCTGCTATCGCATCAAGGAGTTGGAGGAACTCGTGCTCGAGAGGCCACAAGTGGTGGACTCTCTAGAGTGGTGGTATTGGCTCCAACCATCACCGCAACCGGTACCCGAAGAGGGCTCCTGTATGGTAAATCTCCTTGCCACATTGTTCATCAATTGTATGGGTACCGGCATGAATGATAACCTGCCACGTTGCACCATGTTCGTGACCTGGCAAACTTTGGGAGGCCAGCCGGACTTCAAAGATCAACTGAAGTACAATCATATCTGGTCCGGACACTGCAGGTTCACCGAATAGGCAACCAAAGCTAGATTTGTGTTGGCGGCATGCCAATCATGCTGCAAACTTTTGTGTAAATAATATAAATAAGCCGGCTAGTATGCAAAGTTTTAGTTGTTTTCTTATTTTAGTTTGTGCAGTGTTTTTTTTAGTGTTCCAAGAGGGCCATGGGTGCCAAGGGTTTGAGAAAGAGGTTGCTGTCGGCAGTGAATATCAAGAGGACGGCGAGGTTGCTGTTACTGTTTGAACTTTGAAGTTTAAAGTTTAAACCCTAAATCTGAAACCCTAGTTTAGGGTTTAGGGTTTTTTTTTTTTTTTTTTTTTTTAAGTAAATATTGCTGCCTGATAACTATGTATGCAAGCCCATTTTTCAACTGTTAATGTTTGAAACTGTGAAGTTTAAACCCTAAACCCTAGGCTAGGCCTTAGGGTTTTTTTTTCCTCCTCTTTTTAAGTAAATAAGTAAATATTGCTGCCTGTTAACTATGTATGCAAGCCCATTTTTCAGCTGTTAGTGTTTGAATTTGAAACTTTGAACTTTGAACTTGAAGTTTAAACCCTAAACCCTAGTCTAGGCCCTAGGGTTTAGGGTTTTTTTCCTCCTCTTTTTAAAGTAAATATTGCTGCCTGATAACTATGTATGCAAGCCCATTTTTTAGCTGTCAATGTTTCAATTTTAAACCCTAAACCCTAGCCTTTTGGTTTAGGGTTTAGGTTTTTTTTTCTTTTTTTTCAAGTGATTGTAACTTTGTTCTTACTTGTTTCCATGTGCAGGCATATAAAAAATGAATTGTTACTTGTAAATTTGTACCTTTTCATATTATAAGCAATACAGGATGTGTTTTGTCACTTTCATGTGTACTTAAAGCTTGAGCCTTGTATGATGTCTTGACTTGAATTGTTGTTTTTATTGCAATATCTGATTTGCATAATGTTAATTCATTGTAATATGCATGAAAAATAAAAAATAAAAAAATAAAAATAAAAAAAAATTCGTTTTCTTTGTTTTTTTTTTTTTGGCGATTTTTTCCCCGATTCCGATTTATCCTCATCTTTTTCCCCAGCCGATTACTACCCGATACCAATTTTTTCTACTATGGTTTGATTATGCAGTCAAGTAGCTGCACTTTTGAGGGGATACCTTGAAAATGTATCTGACAACTTTGTTGTCCAAGAACAGAAAATGCTGCATAACCTTTTCAAATCATGGTCTGAGATTAAGAGATGGACATGAGAATTGCAAGAAGCCTCTCTGTACATGATAGAAGGATTTTAAGGTTATTGACAGTATGCTAGTCAGTCTAGTTTGTTGCCTTTTGTGTTACCTTTGGGCTGTTATTGGTATAGATTTGGCATTATTAAAATTTTGACATTACAAAATTAAATTCTTATTTAGTTCTTTTTCAAAGTATCAATCGAGGGCTTGTTTGATGTCAGGTACGTTTAATTTAAAAAAGAAAAAAGAAACAAAGAGTTAAAGGCCCACTCTAGATGTTCACAAGCAAAGTTTGTAGAAATATTTCTGTTTATGGATTTCTACTGAATGGATCTTATGACTTGGTCACACATTAGTTATTTTGAAGGACTGGCTTTTATGGTTGCTCAAATTCGTATGATCATATAGTCGAAGGAGCTTATTGTCTTCAGATAGTGGCATTTATATTAACTTGGAGGTATTTGTAAAATAATGTGAAGCTTGCATTCTATTTCTTTTTTCTATTTGTTTTGTTTGAAATTATTCTATGTTTATCTTCGTTTTATACAAATATGACTTGAAACTTTATTAACCAAATATGTTTTGGTAATACTCTTGATTCCCCTTTTTTCTTGTCATATTTGAGTGCGTTTGTTGAAGTTTTCCTATTACTCTGGTGATTTCATTTGAATATAACAAATGATGAGATTTCTCAAGGCTAAGTTCTTCGGGTTTGGATGATTGCAATTTGCTAGGCCACCTAAGATTTAGTTTGTTGAAAGGATTGTTCAATTTTGATTCTATTTTAGTTACTCAATTTGCCCTCTTGTCCTCTGTTACAGCTCAAAGCCTCGTTTCTTTATGGATGGGAATAATGCACCATTATTTGAAGTGGATATCAGAACAGGAATGCTACTGAACACAGATAATGGCAATCCTCTTCCGCAGGTTAGATGAATTTAGTTATTTTCTAACATTTGTACATCATTAGAACATATCTTGTTTACTCATGTTTTATTGTTTCTTTCTTCTGAAGATTGGAGGAAGTGGGTTAAGCCAAATATTGTTTCCTGAAAAAGAGGTGAAGCAAGGATGCAGAGTATTTCAGGTAATTACTTAACATTGCAAGCACATATGTCAGCAAAGATAACGTATATGAGTGTGTGGAGACATTAAAGGTGCAGATCTCTAATGTACACGTCCTTCAGGAAGTGAACTTGTACTTACAAATATGAATGTTTAAACTTTATAAATTGGATGTCATTGGTACTGGATCCACCGCACCTAGAATTTGTCATTCAGTTATTGATAGAACCAAATGCTGCACATACCGTCAACTCTATTCAATGTTAGTACAACCTCTTTCATAATGCTTTAATCATAATCACACAGAAAAACAGAATATGACAAATGTCCAGTGAATGCCACAACAATGTTCGTAAAGGAACTTGACTTTTAGGCATTTTATAAGCATTGCGGAGTTTACCTGAAGTGTCACCAGTGAGAAATTTGAAAAAGGAAAACTTGAAAACAGACAAACAGATGAAGTAATATTATATTATTGGTTTCAATTAAAAATTATGCCAGGCCATCCACCTAAAACAATGTACAACTCTGAAGTTGTACAGTTGTGAATTCTAGAGGTTTAAATGAAAGGATTAAAACTTTATAATTGAAGAAGTATTAAAAGATTTTTTTTTTAAGCTTGGTGCTTTTTGAGAAGTCACCACCAAGGTTTTTCAGCAGTGATGCCCTTGGTGGCACCTTTTGAGATGAATATACGAAATTGTAATATTTATGTTCAACAACCTTTCTATTTTCATATACCTTTTCTATTCTTGTTATGTTATACTCTACATATGTTCTTGTTTGGAGAATAATTTGAAAACTTAACATTATGTTTAAAACTTACTGGTTATCTTGTAAATTCACCCTCAAGGAGTTTCATTTATGCTATGCTGCTGTTGGTGACACCTTTGGGTTATATATTTACTTGAACTTCTAACTTTCATGCCCAATTGTTTTCTATTCTCATATGCCTGTTCTATTTATTTTATATAAAATCATGGATGTGTCATGTGTGTGGCATATGGCTGTTATGATTTTCTCTTTCCTTTATAAAGAAAACTTGGACCTCCTGTAGCTATACATTTGTGAATTTGACTGAGAGCAAGAGAAAGAACAATGTCTGAGTTGTAAATTTGAAGAACAGATTTATGAAATTACAGCTTATAAAAAGCGAAAATAACAGAGGAAGGTATTAAGATGAAGGTTGTAAGACATTTCAGAGAACATCACTTGAATGATACAAACATCACTCCTGGATCCCTATCTCATGAGTTGATGTGCAGTTAATTTGAACACAATTAAGTAAACTGCACTTAGAAAATGCGAGCACAATAATGTCTTGTAATGCATAGACAAGTTTAGTTTCCAGGAATGATGAGGATGTAGGCAGACGAATTGACATGTCTGCATAATTAATGAATAAAGTTTTGTCATTTTGTGTTATTTTGTAGTTCGTATGCAAAGTGTTTGACGAAATGTGCACACGTGTAATTAGAATGTTCATGTAATTCAGATGTACGTGTAATTCAAATGTTCATGTAATTCAAATGCCATGTAATTATGATGTTGGGTAATTAGAAGTGTTGTGTTGGGGTAGTTAGGGTTAGGTACAAGGAAGTTATGGAAGTTGGCAACTACCTCCCCATTCCTAGAAAAGTATTAGTAGACCCCTTACATTTTTTGATACATGATAATTTATCTTTCATCTATCTATTTGTATCTGAGGGTATGTGTGTGCATGTTTTTATTGTCCGAAGTATGTTGTTGATGGTTTGTCTGAGTATGGTATATTGCAGATAGTGGTTGTGCAAGATACGTGTTGTGTACGCAGTGTATTCATTTGTAATTGTAAGTTATTCCCATTGTATATTTTATTTATCTAAGTGGTAAAATTGTATTTTAGTGTGTTGTATTCCATTTCTACATTCTGGCACCATTGCTTGTTCAAAGTTGGGTCGAGCTTGGTGACGTGGAGTTATGACAAGCAAATCACTTGGGAAGGTGCACAATAACAACAATGGAATGATTACAATGCAATAGACAAACAATGCATTTTGCCCTAGGAGGAGGGTAGATTAGACATCGAAATAGATGAAGACGCAGACTTGTTTGTTGACGTTGACGAAAGGTCGACGTTCAAAGTAGACATGCAAGTGGATGCACAACCAAATGCACAAGTGGACACAAAGAGTTGTGTGATGACAATAGTGAGTTGCATGTTTGAGGCGGTGAGTTGCATGATGACGATAGTGAGTTGATAGATGACAACGGAGAATTATAGGACGATGGAAAATAATGTGATGGTGTTTACGTGGTGGTGAGGAATTGCATGATGACGAAGTTGGCGACATACAAACTACTGACGTGTTGAGTAAACTTGTTGGCGAAGAAATACGTGGCAATGGAGAAATCCATGACAATGACCATGATGACGAAGTTGGTGATGTCCAAGTGCTCACGCATGAGGAAGAAGCACAAGTGTTCGTGCAAGATGGTGATGTGCAAGTGTTTGAGCATGAAGCAGATGTGCATGCCAACATGGAAGTCTATATTGACGAAGATAGATAAGTGCACGATAACATATGCAGAGGTGACGAAGACGCATGCACAGACGAATGAGTTCACACAAGTGAAGACATAAGTGCAGACAGATGAGCTCGTGCAAGTGAAGTCATGCACGCAAATATTGTAGTTCATGTTCATGTTGATGAAGTTGGACATGACAAAGTTGACAAGTTTGATGGAGGAGAAAACTTGGTTTGGCAAGAAAGGCTAGGAGTGGTTGGAGCAAGTTGTGCAATAAAAAGAAGGCATGACAAATGCATGGCACCGGAGCAATTGCAAGTTGGTGTGTCCGATGGTGAGAAAGAGAGGAGTCTAACATTGGAGCAATTGGAAGATGGCGTGTATGATAGTGTGCGAGATGGAAGTCCGACACTAGAGCAACTATAGGTTGTTCCTTGATGATGAGGGGGATGTGAGTCTGACATCGAAGCAACTGTAGGTTGGCATGCGGTGCACAGGATGGGAGTCCTGCATGAGACTGATTGTAGAGAGGTGTACCTAATGATGTGCGTGAAAAAGGTGAGATGTGCGAACAACCACTGCCAATGTCAAATCAACCTGTAATGACAAAGACCAATTTGGGCTATCGTGTGTAAGTGTCCCATATTTCATGGTGGGGAAACAGAGGACCTAGTTAGGCATTGGAAAATATGCCTCATGATGTGGAAAGCGAATGGGCAAAATAATGACATAGATTGGAGGAGGTTATTCCCTACTACATTTCGTGGAACTACAATAGACTGGTACACGGGATTGCCAGGGGAGGAGTACTAGACTTGGGATGAGTTGCTTAAAGTATTTGTGAAGGAATTTCGATTGTTCCACAACGACGATGAGGTCATTGCTGAAATGTATAGAATGGAATAAGGTGAGAAAGATTTTGTTTGGTCATACAACTAGAGGTCGAGTGATTTGCTTACCCATATGGAGGAAGATCCTTTAAATTCATTAAGAAGAGGTGGTTTGTGGAGGGACTTCTTCCTACATACAAAAAGAAGATCAGGGTGGTCCCTCGGACGTCATATCAAGAGGCCTTGGAGTGGGCCTTGAACTTGGAAAGTGATGCAAAAACATCATTAAAATGTTGGGGTCATGTTAATGCGAACGAGAGTGACCTTGAAGATGAAAGTGACTTTGATGTTGAGAGTGACTTTGACAGTGAGTGATGATTTTGAGAATGAGAGTAGTTCATCGTCCAAGTGCTGGGATTGAGAAGTTACTAAAGGAAGTGACTTTGAAGAGAACAATGACCAGGAAGATGAGTGTAACGTAGAGAATGCAAGATCATTGCTGCAGGTATATGTAGCACAAAGGGAGATTGTTCCAAAGAAGAATGCCATTGGGGATGAGGTCTCTGAGAACTGCTAGAGAACTAGAAGATGTCAAATTGAGTATGATACTGAGGATAGACCCATTGTGCAATGTTGGCGATGGCAATTGTGGGGGCACTTTGCACGTGAATGTTAATGTGTTGCAAGTCAAGACGAACCAGTAATGTGTAGAGGGTTCAAAGAGTTGGAGAAGGGTCTGTAGACAAGGGTAAGTACCTTCCCAAGACGAGGGAATGATGATAAACTATAAGGAAGTGATAAGCCAAGATACACCAGTCGTCATGTTTAACAAGTATGAGTAGACAAGTCTTTATAGATGCTTACATCAATAGACGTCTGAGGCAGACAGTCTAGACGTTTGGGACGGACGGCTAGAGGTTTGGGTTGGACGTCAAGGACAGATGACCAGAAATCTGGTTTGGACGTCTGGATTGGACAGCGAGGCGTCTGGACTGGACGGCTAGACGTCTAGATGTTAGAATAAAGTTTATATTTCATTATTGGTATAACCAAAAAATAGCGCACGTAGGCGCTCTCTATTTTTTGGTTATGTAACCACCGAATTAGTTCAACCAACTTGGAACCATATTTGTAATCTTTATAATTGGAATGAATGTGAAGGAACAATTGCTTCGTTAATTTCTTTATGGCATCAGAGCCACGGAGACACAGACGCGACTGGCCGCACAAGAAGCAGACGGGACTGGCGGACTGGGACGAACGATAGATGACGCAGGACTGATGACAGACAACTGATGGACGCAGGACTGACAGACTGGCGGACGACAACAGGACGCGGGCCTGACAAACAGTGACAGACTGGCGGACGAGGACGACAACAGGACGCGGGCCTGACAACAGTGACAGACTGGCGGACGACAACAGGACACGTAGAACGAGGGCAGCGGTTCGGGGCGGTTCGACGGAGGCAAAAGGAGGGGGGTGGTTGCCCGAAGGCAACCGAATAAACCATGGCAGTTGCGACGGTTAAAAATCTTCCCACAGTGGCCGCCTTGGCCATGTGGGACTAAAAGTTTTTTTTTCCCTTCTCGCCAAGTTTCAAAGCTATTACTGAATCCTCGTTGATATCTTTTTTCGTCGGGCTCGCTGGCTCACATGGTATATGCAGTGACTGTTTGCCAGGAGGTTACGGGTTCCAGTCCCTTCGGGGTTTTTTTTTGACACCCTGCGCGCTCCACTGACGGCCGGCAAGGGGTTTTGATGCCCTGCACGCATTTGTGACGGCGGAGAAAGAATTGTGACGCCCTGCGCGCACTTGTGACGGCGGAGATTTTTTTTTGACGCCCTGCGCGCACTTGTGACGGCGGAGATGGTTTTTTTGACGCCCTGCAGTGCATTTGACACCTTCACATGGTGATTTGACGCCTAAACACTTTGTTTTTAGGTATTTTTTTCCCAATCTTGTCTCATTTGCAAATCAAAGGGGGGGAGATCTGAGTTTCTTCACATTATTCATTTGCAAAGTTAACAGATAAAGGGGGGAAATCAACTTTATTCTAACATAGGAGATAAAATTTGTGGGCATTTATGATTGTTTTTTTTGCATTTAAATATTCTGTTTTCTTGCATTCACAATCATAAATTAAACAAAGTATAAGACCCCAAATTTATACCCTATTTGTGCAATTTATTGCACAGCAGCGTTCGGTATTTGAGATACCTCTGGTCCACACTTACAGGTAATGCTGTCGTGCTTTGGACTACTGTATTCGCCGCCTAATATAGCTGCAACAACGACGTCTGAGCTTGTTCTCTATAAATCGTCGGGGAGAGATAAGGCAAACCAATTTTGTTTTATTTTCCATTTCATACCCACATCGTGATTGTTGTTAGGCGTAAATCCTGACGAAAGTTTTTTCCAAAGTGTTTAGGGGAAGTTACGCCCCACGCATGCGGAATAAAACTTTCTATGGTAGGTGTCATTAACAACACGATGCCCTTTCGAGTATCGCCTATGTTCAAAATATTGTGCTTCTCATTTGTACTTATAGTCTCCCTCACGTAAGGGCGAGTACATATTGAGTAGTATATTGTTCATATATACCTATAGTTTCCCTCACGTAAGGGCGGGTATATATTGAATGGTTACAATATAATGATCTGCGGGTATAAAGAAAGGGAGACCAATTGGTGATATAAGGAACCTTCATAATGGCCACAATTCATAAGTACCTCTCAGACTCACAATTGTTGAAAGGTCCTAACTTTGTTCCATGGAAGACAAAGATGAAAGCCATACTTCAGTTGGAAGATTTATGGGATGTAGTGACTGGCACTGAAACACGTCCTTCATCAACGGGCACAGATCAAGATGCTTGGGATAAAAAAGACAAGAAGAGTCTTGTATTTATCTTGCTTGCTACTACAGATGAGGTGCAGCCTCATATTTGTGATGCAAAAACTAGTAAGATAGCCTGGGATGCCTTGATTACAGTATATGAAGGCAAGAATCAATCCACTATCCTTCATCTTCAAACTCAACTACATAATCTCAGTATGAATTCTGGAGAAACAGTTGATATATTCCTTTGCAGAGTGGCTGACTTGAAAGCAAAATTGAATGCTATGGGAAAACCGGTGGATGATGATGTTTTGAATTCTGTCATCTTGAGAGCACTACCAAATTCCTATAAGATGTTGATCACTTCCCTCAATGTTTCTGGTAGACAAGTATCATTTGTGGAACTGGTAAACTTGCTTCAGACTGAGGAGGCAACTCAGATCCAGAAAGATGATATGCCAGATAATGCTCTTTCCACACAACAAAGTGGTAAAAAACAAGGTCAGTTTCAAAAAGGAAGTGCTTCTTCCAAAGGAAAAGGGAAGCAAAATCAGCAAACAGATGCAAAATATTGCAAAATTTGTGATATGAATAACCATGATACCAACAGGTGTTGGTTCAAAAACAAGCAACCCAATGATAAAGGCTCTCAGAAGAAGGGCAAGAACAAGCAGAAATACAATAAGCATAAGCAGTCTAAAGGCCATGTTGCTCATGCTGACTCCAACTCCGACTCAGATCCTCCTGGGTCCGATTCAGATTCTGACTCTGAAAGAGCACACAAGGTGCTCATGACTCATACTTCGTCTTCCCAGATAGATGTTGTATGGTATATTGATTCAGGAGCTAGCAAACACATGACTGGGGACAAATCATGGTTTGATACCTTTGTGGAGAAAGAGGGTAAGCCGGTTACAATTGCTGACAATCAAGTATATCAAGTAAAGGGAGAAGGAGATGTTTCTGTGTCCCTTGCTGATGGTAATTGTCAAATTGAGAAGGTTCTCTATGTTCCAGGCTTAGCCAATAATCTGCTTTCAGTCACACAAATGTTGGATAAAAACATGGATGTCGTGTTTAGAGTGGTTAAAGGCAAGAAGAGATGTTTCATCACACACAGTGGTAAACATATTGCAACCGGATCCTACAAGCATGGCTTGTTCATTCTTGATGCCCTTTCAACTCCGCATGTTGCTTTGGCTGCCACTACAAAGGAGGCCACCTCTCTCTGGCATCGACGTTATGGGCACCTCAGTTCTGGATATTTGCTTGAATTATACAAATATGGGATGGTGAAAGGTCTTCCACCAATCTCATCTATCTTACCAGTTTGCTCAGATTGCTTAGCAGGGAAGCAACATCGAGTGCCTTTTGAAGCAAGCTCCTCTCGAGCTGCAAAACCTTTAGAGCTGGTACATACCGATCTGTGTGGTCCTATGCCAACCAGCTATGGTGGGAAAAGGTATTTTCAACTATTTGTTGATGATTACTCATGGAAGATGTGGGTTTTCTTTCTTCAGTTGAAATCAGAAGCGTTTCTCTACTTCCAACAATTCAAGAAACTTGTTGAGAAGGAGTCGGGATGTTTGATAAAATCCCTCCGCTCAGATCGAGGGGGGAATACACCTTTGAAGAGTTTTCAGAGTTTCTTAAGAAACATGGGATCAAAAGACAACTGACTACAGCCTATACACCTCAGCAGAATGGAGTTGCGGAGAGAAGAAATCGTTCCATTATGGAAATGGTTCGATGTATGCTAAAAGGAGCACATCTTGAGGATCAATATTGGGCAGAAGCAATAAACACAGCATCATACCTCCTAAATAGAGCACCCACTAGAGCTCTACAAGGAAAGACTCCACAAGGAGCATGGAGTGGTAAGAAACCTTCCATATCTCATTTGAAGGTGTTTGGATGTAAAGCATTCATGCACATTCCAAAACAGAAAAGGAGGAAGCTGGATGAGAAAACCCTGCAGTGTATCTTTCTTGGCTATGATGAGTACTCAAAAGGTTATCGATTGATTGATCCTAAGACCAAGAAAACACATATAAGTAGAGATGTTGTATTTGATGAAGCCCTCACATCGAAAGACACATCCACAACTGTATACATAGATGAAGAAGAACCTAAGAAGGAGGTTCAACTTCCACAACAAAAACAAAAGATTCCAAAATGGTATACAAGCACTTTGAGAGATGCTAAGTTGAAATCCCTTCCAGATCTATCTCTTGATAGGCCCTGTACTCGCAGTATGACTCAACAGATGAGAGCAGAAGAATCTACTTCAGAGGTTGATGAACTTTGTCAACACTTTGATGATTTGTCAGTGGATACAGAATATGACAGGGAAGAAAATGAGGATGGAGAAAAACTTTATATGTCTACATTGAATACAAATGAACCCACAACGGTTCAATCTGCACTTGATCAACCACAGTGGAAAGAGGCAATGGATGTAGAACATAAATCTCTTCTTAAAAATAATACTTGGAAGTTAGTCGATCTGCCAACAGGAAAGAAACCCATAGGCTGCAAATGGGTATTCAAAGTAAAGTATAAAGCAGATGGATCTATTGATAAGCATAAAGCCCGACTTGTTGCAAAGGGATATGCTCAGAAAGAAGGCATAGATTATGAAGAGACTTTCGCTCCTACTGCAAAAATGACTACCATTCGTGTACTTTGTGCCATGGGAGCTCAGTTTGGGTGGAAATTGCATCAGATGGATGTTAAAAGTGCCTTCTTGAATGGTGACTTACAAGAAGAAGTATACATGACTCAACCAGAAGGATTTGTGGTTGAGGGGCAAGAACAAAAAGTATGCAAATTGATCAAATCCTTGTATGGGCTAAAACAAGCTCCTCGAGCTTGGTATATCAAGATAGACAGTCACCTTGTGCAACATGGTTTCATAAGAAGTCCTTCAGATGCAAATCTCTATATTAAGAAAAATGGTTCTGATATAGTGATTCTTGTACTTTATGTTGACGATCTGATCATCACAGGAAGCTCAAAAAAAATGATTGACTTAGTGAAAAATGACTTGAAACAATCATTTGAGATGACAGATCTAGGACTTCTGCACTATTGTCTTGGTTTAGAAGTTACTCAACAAAAATTTCATATTAGAGTAACACAAAAGAAATATGCCAAGACTTTAGTAGAAAAATATCGGATGACTAACTGTAAGTCAAAAGCAACTCCAATGGAGCAAGGACTTAAGTTATCTCGATATGATGAGTCACCTCAGGTAGATGGTACTCTCTATCGCCAATTGATTGGGAGTCTCCTATATCTGACAAATACCAGACCAGATCTCGGTTTCTTTGTAGGATATCTTTCAAGGTTCATGCAAGAGCCTAAGATGAGTCACTGGAAAGCAGCAAAAAGAGTTCTTCATTATGTTCATGGTACTACAAATTATGGTCCGGAATATAGACAGAATAATAATTTCTTCTTACTAGGATACACGAGACTCGGATTATTTTGGATCCCTTGATGATCGTAAATCAACCTCCGGATATGTTTTTCATCTAGGATCTGGACCTATCTCCTGGCACGGTAAGAAACAGACATGTGGTTGCTTTATCTTCTACGAAGCCAGAATATCGTGCAGCCAGTGAAGCAGTCTGCGAGATAATGTGGTTAAGTCGCATTCTTACAAACATGGGCCTTCCAAAGAATCTTCCTCTTCATTTGTTTTGCGACAACCAAGGTGTTTTGAATCTTGTCAAAAACCCAATTTTTCATGAACGTACCAAACATGTTGATACCAGATGTCATTTTATTCGAGATGAAGTTCCAAAGCACCATATACAGCTTCACTACATTCCTACTGATGCGCAAGTTGCAGATATCTTTACCAAAGCACTTGGACGTATCAAATATGAAAAGTTTCGAGATACAATTGGAATTTGCCAATAATGTAATAAGGGGGGATGTTAGAATAAAGTTTATATTTCATTATTGGTATAACCAAAAAATAGCGCACGTAGGCGCTCTCTATTTTTTGGTTATGTAACCACCGAATTAGTTCAACCAACTTGGAACCATATTTGTAATCTTTATAATTGGAATGAATGTGAAGGAACAATTGCTTCGTTAATTTCTTTACTAGATTGGGTGGATGGATGTCTGGACTGGGCGGCTAGACATCTGGACTGGACGGCTAGACGTTTGGACTGGGCGGCTAGACATCTGGACTGGACGGCTAGACGTCTGGACTACACGGTCGGCTATGTAGACAGGCAAATTGAGATGTCTATATTTGCTGAATCAGTTGTATTATGTGTTATTTTGTAATTGTACGCAAAGTGTTTGATGAAATGTGCATGCATATATTTAATTATGTTGTAAAGTGCAATTTAATATTGTACGTAAGAATAAAGTGATGTAAGTCAATTATGTCGGCCAAATTACTATTTTGTCCTGTAGTGGGAAATGTCAAGTAATGCAAGATCAAATGCATATGAAATGTAATTTGGGGAAGTTATGAGGTAGTTGGAGGGTAACTACGTTTTGGGTGTATAAATAAGCCCTTCCCTCATTCATTCAAGTTGTTTGGTCATCCATTGAAGAGTTCAGGCATTGAGGAGAGTCATGCAGGTTGATGGATTGATGCAGTCCAGTCTTGTATGCAGCCATGGAGAATATTTAGCCTAGGGTTTGTAGGCTACAGATTGTAATGTTGAAACTGTAATGCTGTATCATAAATACCATTGTTAATATAAAACTGCTTGTAATTACTGTTATCTACCATTGCTGCTGCTATTGCTTCTATTGTTGTTATTGTTGCTGTTATTATTGCTGTTGCAGGTTTCTGTGCATTATTATTGCTATACTACAATAACTGCAGATCTGTAGAATTATTTAAGTGGAAATGGAACTGTGTGTAGCATGTTAAATTTCATTTCTACAGGCTAGACATCTAGAACAGTTCTGCCGACGAGACTAGACGGCTAGACTGATACGCGCAAGGGGTAATCTGCCAGGGTCTAGACGTCTCCAACTGTACATTCATTCTCTAGTCCTCAATGCTCCTTAGCACGCCTTGCAACAAGAAAACAACACACAACAATACATGCTCTCGTACAAAGCTATGATCGATACCTGCAACACAACACTATAACACAAATGCAATCTTGTACAACACGCATTCCAGGATAATAGTTGCTGCACAACATGCATTATAGACAAGTATGGATAGATTACAAAATGAAATAGGGGGTGTATTTATAGGTAAGTCGGGTAGTTACTGCAACTAACCCGTCTCAACCGTCCAAACCGCCTATTATATTAACTAATGCGTTTACTGCCTAACTAACAGTTTCATACGTCTAACACAACAGCCAAACGTCTGATTCGTTAGGCTGGACGTCTAATCTAGACGTCTAACTAATCCAAACGTCTAAACACAATATGGCTACATTTGTCCTTTTGTGCACATTTATTAATCAAGCCATATTCATTTGATTGGCTGATTTTACATTGCAACTTGTCATTTTCATGATTCGTACATTACCAAAATTGCTATACATAGTCAAAATTGTGAATCTTCATAGGACATTCTTTGTCAGACAACTCAGTGATTTATTTATGCTTGGAACTGTTGTCTACATCTATCCTCCCCTTCGAAGAAGTCGATGTCCTCAACGACTTTCTCCTCTCACTCTGATGAGTCTCAGCATCTTTGTGAGTTGTAGCCTGTTATGCTTCCTCCAATTGCATCTGCAGAGCTCATAGTTAACCTTAAGTTGCTTGGCATAATTGAAGTATTTACCTCATTCCACTCCTAGGGCATTGGTGCGATTTTTTGTTTCCTCAAGCCTAGTCAACAGTTCAGCCTCCCACTGTAAGAAAAGCTCTCTCATCCGTGGGGCCGATACTGTGGACGAAGATGAGGCCTTTGATGCCAGTTCTTGTTTCAAAGCTGCCTCACGCTGTTGTGCTTGTAGCAATTCTTCCTGTACCGCTGCCAATTGCTTCTACCAAGTCTCTTCACGTTGTCTCATCTCCTGCTGCCAGGCTAGCTCACTCTAATTTTTCTGAGCTGCTAATGTTTCAGTTTGCTTGACCAACAATTATTTAGCCTATTTTTGCTGTGACACCTCATTTTCCAGAGTGGTAATTTTTTGTGCTTTTTCTCCTAACTGGGTATGAAGGCTCTCCAGTTCTTGTGTTTTCCGGATTTCCTGAATGACAGCCTCCAAACGAGTCTTCCCTTCTTCGAGTAGTTGGTCTTCGTGTTGAACATCTTCTTGTGTTTCTTGCGATTTACGATCTACCATTTGCTTGGCTGAATGCAAGTACTTAATATCTTTTGCTAGCCAATATAACAAGTGGGCTAAGAAGTTATACTGTCGATACATGGGTAGTAATTCAGGTGCTAACTTCACCTGCGATCCTTGCTCTATGGATTGCTGAGAAGAAGGATCAGTGTTTTGGCCACAAATGTACACCTGTCTTGATTCCATGTAGAGGGTAGGCATTTTCTCATCCAGTCATTTAATTCCCTCTATTGTTGACAAGTGCGCAGTGGGCATTGTCCAAGGCTGGTTCTAGTAGATGCTAGAAATCTCTGCTTGCCAAGGACCTTGTGTGGCCCATTTTACCAATTTGTTCAATTCTTCTTCCGCCATAGACTGCCACTTCTTCCATTGACCAACACAGGCTATGTCAAATTGCAACCACAAATTTTTCATTATTTTCGTTAACTTGGAAAAACATTCTACCGCTTGCTGATCCATATTATCTGAAGGATCCATGAGATTGGGTAGTTGTACCAGAAAACATTCAGACCATGCATCCTCAGGTTGCTCCTCCTGTTCCTCTTCCTGCAATGTCTCTTTCCCCTTTCCGGAGAGATCAATAGTATTTTTGGTTGCCTTGCCTTCTGTCACTACAACCTGACTACTGTCACCTTCTGTCCCAACAGCTTGTTGAGCCACGTTTGTTTGTGGCTGCTCTCCCTTTTCTACATTAGTCTCCCGTTCCAACGAGACTGCCTCATCTACTGAGATGGGATGCTGCTCTGTCCCAAGTGCTGTATTTTCCACATTCGAAGAAGGTAAAGCTTCGTCTATTCTCTTGACTACGAGTTCAGCTGGAATCTCCGTGGGTACTACTGTTGATGGCAGGATCTTCGCTCTATGGAAGATGAAGGTGGAGGATTTGCTGGTTCAGAATGACCAAGATCAAGCCTTGAAAGGGGTCGCGAGTAAACCGAGCGGCATGAAAGATGAGGAGTGGGCAACGCTGGATAGGAAGGCGGTTTCTACAATCCGTCTCTGCCTAGCAGACTCTGTCTTGTTCAATGTAGCTAAAAGAAGACCGCGGAAGTCCTTTGGCAAAAGCTTGAAAAGTTGTATGAAACAAAATTAGCAACAAATAAGGTTTTTCTGAAAAAGCAACTTTATAGCTTGAGGATGAAGGAAAGTTCATCCGTGGTAGATCATTTGAATGAGTTTAATACTCTTATCAGTAAACTGGTTTCAGTTAATGTAAAGATAGAGGATGAAGATAGAGCTATCACCCTACTTTGTTCCCTCCCGAATACTTGGGATCATATGGTGATGAACATCATTAATTCATCATCAGAAACTCTAAAATTTGATTATGTGGTAGTCGCTTTGTTGGCAGAAGAGTTGAGGGGAAAAACGTCTCTGGAACCCTCAACCAATGAAGCCTTATTTGTGAGAGGTCGATCTTTCGAGAGGAGTAAACAAGGTAGAAAACAGTCCAGATCTAAGTCTAAAGGACATAAGCAGAAAGGGAAGTGTTGGCATTGTGGGAAGCCAGGACACGCAAAGGACTATTGGCAATTAAAGAATGGTGAAAAACAAAATCAGCCATCAGCTGAGGCCAGTGCAATAGATTCAGGAGAAACGACAACATGTGAAGCCTTCTGTATCAGTAACAACAAATCTGTTTTATATACTTGGGTTTTGGACTCAGGTGCATCTTTTCACATGTCTCCCCACAGAGACTGGTTTGACAAATATCAGTCATACTGTGGTGGAAAGGTCTATTTCGGTGATGATCACCCTTTAGAAATTGTGGGAAGAGGGGATATAAGGATCGAGTCGGACGATGGTAGAGAAAGGATGTTATGTGATGCGCGACATGTGCCCGATTTGCGGAAGAATTTGCTCTCAATCAAAATGATGGATAAGCTATGGTATTCTGTCACTTTCGGTAACAACTACTGCAAAATTACCGGAGGAGCTCTTGTAGTAGCTAAGGGAGAATCTTATGGGACCCTATATCGTTTATGCGGTGATATAGTGACAAACCATGCAGCAGCAACAACTTCTGTTCAGGATGCAGTAATGCTATGGCATCAACGCCTAGGCCATATGAGTGAAAAAGGTCTGAAAATTCTGCATGACAGAGGTATGCTTTCCGGGATTAAGTCTTGTAATTTAGACTTATGTGAGCACTGTATTTTTGGTAAACAAAAGAGGGTTCGAGTTCATCGCAAGCCCTGGTAAGAGTTTTGATTTTCTGCAACTTATACATTCGGATATATTTGGACCAGTCCCCACTCAGTCCTTAAATGGCGCCATCTATTTTCTGACTTTTATAGATGATTACTCTAGGAGAGTGTGGGTTTATTTTATGAAGAAGAAGTTGGAAGCTTTGCAGAAATTTAAAGAGTTCAAAGCAAGGGTAGAGAAGAGTTTGGGCAAGTCGATTTTATGTCTTAGGTCAGATAATGGGGGTGAATATTGCTCCAAGGAATTTGATAAATTTTGTATGCAGGAAGGAATTAAGCACCATAAGACAATACCATATACTCCACAGCAAAATGGTGTGGCTGAGCAGATGAATCGCACAATCATGGAACATGCAAGAAGCATGCTCAGCGCAGCCATGTTGGAGAAAAAGTTTTGGGCAGAGGCTATGTACCAGTTGAAGTAGAAATGAGTGAAGATGAATATGAAAATCAGCATGCTGAAGTTTTTGATCAACATGCAGAACAACAAGTAGAGCAGCCACAATGGTCACAAGACCAAGAGCCACAATCAACAGATCATTGGGTTAGAAGATCTACACGTCCACAAAAGTGTCCGGAAAGGTATACTCATGTTTATTAGGCCTCTTTTGCTTTGTTAACTGATGATGGTGAACCTAGTTCATTTCAGGAAGCTAGAGAGTCTAAGAATGCAGGAAAGTGGTGGAAATCCATGGAGGAGGAAATCGAGGCACTTCGCAAGAATAAAACATGGGAACTTTTAGATCTCCCACCTGGAAGAAAGACTGTTGGAAACAAGTGTGTGTACAAAGTGAAGAAGAACAATGATGGGTTGTTGGAACGCTATAAATCTCGCTTGGTGGCAAAAGGCTATGTGCAAAAATCAGGTATTGACTTTAATGAAATTTTCTCTCAAGTTGTGAAGATGACAACTATTAGAGTTCTACTTGCACTTGTAGTTGCACAAAATTTAGAACTGGAACAGCTTGATGTAAAGACTGCTTTCTTGGTGATCTCGAGGAAGATATTTATATGGATCAGCCTGAGGGCTGTGAAGAAAGAGGCAAAGAGCATTTGGTTTGTAGACTGAAGAAATCACTATATGGGTTGAAACAGGCGCCAAGGATGTGGTATAGGAAATTTGACACCTTCATGAAGAGCCAAGGTTTCGGCAGGAGTGAAGTTGACCATTGTGGATACTATAAGAGGTTTGATGATGGCAGTTTTATTATTTTGCTGTTGTATGTTGATGATATGCTGGTTGCAGGCCCCGGCATGAAGAAAATCATTGAAATTAAGGCTTAGTTGGCTAAGACATTTGAAATGAAGGATTTAGGAGCAGCAAACCAAATTTTAGGGATGAAGATACACAGGGACAAAAAAGGAAGAAAGATCTGGTTAAGTCAAAAATCATATGTGGAAAAGATTCGGCAGCGCTTCAATATGCAAAATGCAAAACCAGTTAGTACCCCACTTCTTTCACACTTAAAATTGTCTTCCAACCAGGTGTCCTAGAACGAAGCGAGAAGACAAGCATGTCTTGTGTACCATATTCATCAGCAGTAGGAAGCCTCATGTATGCCATGGTGAGCACCAAACTGGATATTGTCCAAGCAGTGGGAGTAGTCAGCCGGTACATGGCAAATCCTGGTAAGGAGCATTGGAATGCGGTGAAGTGGATATTCAAATATTTAAGAGCCACTTCAGATGTTGCCATTTACTTTGGATCGACAGATTTGCAAGTTAAAGGTTTTGTGGATTTTGATTATGGTGGAGATAGAGATGGGAGAAAATCCACTACAGGATATACCTTCACTCTTGCTGGAGGAGCGGTGAGTTGGGCTTCTAAGTTGCAGTCTGTTGTGGCTTTATCAACCACTGAAGCAAAATACATTGCAACAACTCATGCCAACAAAGAGGCAATTTGGCTAGAGCGACTTTTGGGTGACTTCAAGGTAATGCAGGAGTAAATTACGTTGCATTGTGATAGCCAAAGTGCTATTTAGCTAGTGAAGATTCCAACGTTCCATGATCGCACGAAACACATTGATGTCAATTACCACTTTATAAAAAATGTGGTGGAAGAAGGTAGGATCCTGTTGCAGAAAATCGACACTGAAGTGAATCCTGCAGATATGCTTACAAAGCCATTCAAGGTAGAGAAGTTTGAGTGGTGCAAAACTTCTCTAGGGCTTGCTAAAAAAGTAACAAGGGCAACATTGGGCAACTTGGCACTGGATGAAAATCTTTGGCAGAAGAATTTTTGAATACTGACTTCAAGTGGGAGAATGTTAGGAAGTGAAGTCACTATACAGGTGCACAGTCAATAGAAGCTAAGCTGCAGCAAATGGCTATACGTCTAGGTCGTCTAGGTCAGACGTCTAGGCAGCAAACGTCTAGGTTAGATGTCTAGGCTAGACGTCTGGGCTGCTAGACGTCTAGGCCGGACGTGCGGGCTGCTAGACGTCTAGGACCCAGACGTCTAGCAGCCCAGACGTCTGGCCTAGACGTCTAGCAGCCCAGACGTCTAACCTAGGACGTCTAGGATAGATGTCAAGACGCGGAAGACGAATCGTTTCAGTTGCGCATGGAAACGAACAGTTTTGCGGAGGCTTCCTTTGGGAGAGGAAACGAAGGGTTCGGGGTCTTCCTTTTCTGCTCTATAAAAGGGACTTGATCCCTTGCATATGATAGTAATGTTGTAACGTGAATGTAAAGTTTTTGCTGAAAATAATATAAAGTTGAAGTTGCCATTGCCCCGTGGTTTTCCTGCACATTGCAGGTTTCCACGTAAATCTCTGTGTTACTTGTGTTGCTGTTTTTTGTTCTCTGTCATTGTGTTTCTACTTGCAGGTATAAAATCTAAAAGTTTTCCTAACATTACACAGCACAAAGAACTTTCACATAGAAGATTTTTTTTTCTTTTTTTTTAAAGCCAAACACACACTTATGCTAAAGTCTTTTCAATCTTTTTGGTGAACATGCACAGTTTTTTACTTTTCTTCAGTTACAAATTCCACTACCTAATTGACATGATAGAGAATATGCACAACTACAGTTTTTACTTCCCTTCAGTTACAAATTCCACTACCTAACTGACATGACAGAGAATATGCACAGCTACAGTTTTTACTTCCCTTCAGTTACAAATTCCACTACCTAACTGACATGACAGAGAATATGCACAGCTACAGTTTTTACTTCCCTTCAGTTACAAATTCCACTACCTAATTGACATGACAGAGAATATGCATAGCTACAGTTTTTGCTCGGTATCAGATTTCCAATAGTTGGGTTGCACCTATGGAGCTTCTTGCTTTGGTCACATTGGAAGGTCTTGGCTGCCTTAAGATATCTTTTGTCTTGGTCAGATCTATCTGCAACTCTTGTCCCTTAATCACAAAGAAATAAACTGGATTGCCTTGCAAAGTTGAAATTCTTTAACTGGTAGCTTATTACTTTGCAAAGTCTCTAAAATCTGTTGTACATGGTGCATAGGCACCCTTTATGTTCACTTGAACACAAGAATATCTTCAAGTACATGATACTGATGTAAAAGATGAATGGCCAAAGCACTTCATTCATCATGCTCATGAATGTATAGGGCACATTGCACATTCCAAATAGAAGCACTAGCCTTCCATATAAGACTTGTTTACCCTTGAAGGTCGTCTTTCATATGCCTTTCCTCTTATTCTTTTGGTCTTTCCTCTGATCCATTTTGAATTACCTAAGACATGTATGAATTTGGGATCAAGGAGGGAAGAGCTGCTTTGGGCTAAATTGAAGTCCAAAGGAAGTCAATTTTGGTAAAGTTTGTTCAGGGATCTTGGCAAGGTCATAATTCTGCCAGTTCTTTGAGAAATTAGAAGTATAGGCTAATGGTCAAAACAGGAGGTTTATCTGTTCCAAGAATGTATTGAGTAAAGATCTATTTTTGAATTGCTTTGCTCATATATATATATATATATATTTATTTTAATTTTTGTTTCTTAGATAATGCAGAAAGAAAAAAACAGGCAAAACATGGAGTTGGGTGGATGTGGGCCAACACATAAGGGGAGATCTTTTTATGATGACAGATTCTTTCAAGAAAAAAATGGACACGGATACATGCATACACATATCCAACCATGCAAATAATGTTGAAGATGCACACAGCAAGCATGAAGACATTTGGCAGCCATGTGGATGGAATGGAGATCACATATGCAAGTCCTTGTACTGATTTAATTAAAATGAATCCTGGTATTGTGGCAAGATCCGAAATAAAGGGAGGGGAATTGAATGGGCTAATTTGCTCAGCAAAATTTCTAGGCAAATTCAATTATATTTTACAACAAATTAAATTTGGCTTTAACAACCGATGTAGAACAAGTTAAATGGTATGTTAATGAAAAGCAGTCTCTCTTACTATCTTACCCAATTAATTTATTAATAAGTATTTTCTGACTGAACAAATAATTGAGTAAGGCCAACTATAATATATGTTAGTTCAAGGCAGGGTTGTTCATGTAGGTGGACAAATTGGTGACGTAAGTCACGTGAGTTGTAGATAGTTGATTATATGTTTTGCTATGTTTTACTTGCTTCATTGTGATGTGAATAAGAATGTCACAATGGCATGCTTGTACGTGGGTAAGGGTACATTTAATTTTGTTAGTGTGCTGTAGTTTGGCATGTATGGCAGTTGCAGACCGCTACTCTCTGCCTGCGGGATTATATGAATACCTTGCTGTCTGGTCTAGAGCCTTGTGAATGTTATGTTCGACCGCAGCCAATGTTATGTTATCTTGACTGCATACTGCATATTTGGTTGGGTGAGCGATCAACTGTTGTATTGGTTTTTATAATTTATCCCTTGATCTACTTTACTCTATACTGCATATTGTGTGTGAGAGTGATCTGTTGTTATCTTCATTTTTAGTGCATAATATTTCATTGCATTACAGTATTACTGTATGGTGTGGTATGATGTTGTACTTTGTGACTTGAATTCTTGCCCATACTACAGTCTACAAGTTAATTCCTAGAATATCTGTAAGTTCCATGTGCTCATTTATCATAGGAATGTGTCCAGGGAGGGAATGTTGGTCATCTTCATCAACTTCTTTCTATTGAGGCCAGTTCTCAGGTGAGTCTAGATGTTGCTTTTATGCATTCAGAACTTTTGTATTACTAGATTTTAAGGCAACCTTTTTCTAAGACTAAAATTAAACTGTAATGGTTTTTTCCTTGGCATAGAACATTGATTAACACTTTATCAAGAGCTTACAAATGGTTCATGCATCATTTTGTGTGCTTCATAAATGGATATTAAAAATTTTCAGGTTCTATATGTTGGAGACCATATTTATGGAGACATACTGCGCAGCAAGAAGCAGCTTGGTACATGCACTCTATCTATCTGTGTAATGCTTTTGAGTGGATAAGGTTTTTGCACTGCAGATATGTAGGTTGGCTACTGAATTATGCTTTATCACTGTTCAACAGGTCTGATGAGGCTTGAATGCAATGAAATAATATCTTAATTTCCATGACAACTAAAGTAGGGCGACGAGACTTAGATAAACAATGACTTAGAATAGAATGTACCAGGGAAGAGAACCCTAGGGTCATTTCAAAAAACAATACAGACTATGTAAACTAATAACAGGAAGAGTGTGGGGAGTAAGATAACTGAGGAGGGTTAAACCCTGTCACATATGAGTTAAGAGCAAATATAAATGAAGGTGGGAACCTGAACAGCAGACGGGCAATGCCACTTGTCAGTCTCTGTAGCAATGTTTTCATCTTGTCCAGAACTGAGAAAGCCAGTATGTGGGGATGAACTATGTTACTGATAATTGGGATCTGAAATTTACAAAATGTATAATATACTAGTGACAGAACATGTGTTGTTTGACCAAAATTTTTCTAAGGTACATAGAGAATTGAGTTTTATTGAAGTGAGTCTGTTTTTGAAACAGGATGGAGAACAATGCTTGTTGTACCAGAGCTTGAAAGGGAACTGGAGCTGTTTTGTGAGACAAAGAGTATTCGGAAGGTATGACAGTCCCCCTTTTTAAGTGCAATGTGATCTGTCACAAAACTTTATTTTCATCACATAAAGCACCTACAATATACTGTAATATCAATTAATTCATCCACAAATAATCTACCAATGTAATAATCCATAGAATGCGACAGAGATAGATAATACCCTTAGGGTAGGGCAACACCAACAATACTTTTTAAGGAATAACTCCATAATATCTCCCATGATGAGAGGGCCACTCCATGGGCAAAGATGATTACAAAGCAATGTTGTATGTGATCATTGATTCTTACAATGACAATATCCCTTCTTTATATACCCATCATCTAATGCTACTTTGGGAAGGGTATAACCCTAACCCTCCTAGCCGACTCCTAAACCTTTATCTAACTCCTTATTATAACACATTAAACCTTAGGTTAAGTGTGGCCCATGTCAACTATCCATCACACCCATATACAATATAATATCATACCCCAATATACCTATCCCTAGGTACCATAGCATTCCACCCCTGTTTCATCTTGACAAACCAAATGATATGATCTTAAAAGCATTGCTGACAACTGATACTAATCTTGATCATTCATCCATACAAGTGAAATCTTGATTGGTGATGGTCGTTTATGATGCCAAGCTGTTGTTGTGCCACTCTAATATCCATTAGTGCTCATTTGGCTCCATGCTTTTGCTTTTCCACTGTGATAATAACAATGATTGCTCCTGTAATTCCATATTGTAGTTGCCCCACTTTGACATCCATAATTACTACTCTTTTTCTGCCATCACTGCCATACTCGATGCCTTTCTGACTCATTGTAGTTCCGTAATAATATTGATGCCCTATGTCATGCCTCCATGATTATTTCTGCTCATAGTGGTGTGGGTGGCGATATGCTGTAACCTTATCTCAATGTTCTGCTTCCTTTGACTCTTCAACATTTTGTTGCTCTGTTTTAAATTCTTCCTCATGTCCTTCTCTCGTCTTCCCTAATTTTGGTGCATCCTTATGCTCTTTTAACTGTGCTTCCTTGGATTTTGTTGCTGCTTCTTTTGTGGACTCTACTGCTGCCTCTTTTCAATATGTTCCCCTACAAAGACTGCTTCTTGTTTTTCTTGGGATCCTTGTTCCTTAAGCTGAGAAATATCCTGCAATGTTATCTTTTTTTCCTATACCATAAATTCATGAACTACTTTTGGATATTAATGTTAATAGTACTCAAAGAATCCAACCAAGGTTAACCAAGAACAACATCCACATTGTAGAAATGAAATTTAACATGCTCAAGAAAAATTCCGTTTCTGCTTAAATAATTCTACAGATCTGCAGCCATTAACAATAACAATACACAGAAACAACAACAGAAATAACAACAAAAGATAAATAATATGAGCAGGTTTGTATTCACAATGGCATGTACAGTAACAGCATTATAATCTGCAAACCCTATGGAGGATCCTCTTTATAACAGCATACAAGACCTGACTGCATCATGCCCTATGCACATACGCACCAGCCTTCTCTCACACATACCAATGCTTCTCCAACAGGCTATCACTGAATGAATGAATGAGGGAGGGGAGGGACTTATTTATACAACTAAAAATTAGTTGCACCCCCCAACTACCTGACACATCATCATTCTTCTAAATTACATTTCACTTGCATTTACATGATATTTCCCACTATAGGACAAATTAACTTATGACTTATGAATTTACCAACATACGTGACTTACATTATATTATTACGCAATATTACATTATTAAATATATGTATGCACATTCCGTCAAACATATCAATTTGCCTGCCTACACACATCATCCATCTCAATAGCATAAAAATCTGAGTGTAAATATGTTTATCCATAGTGATCTTTGAATCTTTAAAAATCTGAACACTATTACCCTCAAGCTTATGTCCTTAAAATTTTTTGTTTGAACCTGCAACCTCTTAGTCAAATCAATATTGATAAAATTATACTTGCTACTAGGGTTAATTAATTTCCTTCTAAATGCATCCTTAAACCAACAAAATATAATTTTTAGATTCCCACAAATCCATATGACCATTCTTGGGCTTGGATGACTCCAATGGCATGGTTCTTGTTGGTCACAAATCCGCCACAGGAAAGGATTTTGTTTGTATATGCGACCTAGACCTGGACCAACATTGAAAGGCCGGAGGGAAGGGATGCCCTTCGTGCCAATCTCCGGAGAAGGCCGGCTCCTGTACTAAACTACTGGGGGTTTTAAGATAAGAGTGCAGGAAAGAGATTGGGAAAAAGCTAAGGGAACTGGAAAGAGATTGAAAAGCTAAGGGAACTGGAAAGAAATTGAAAGATTGCAGAAAGAAATGTAAATAACTGATTTAAAGGGGAAGAACCAGCAGCACGATCACTAACTAATAAAATAATAAAACATAAATGAACACCACGCTAGCTTCCCTATGTATCCTCTGGAAGAGCTCTAGGATCCACCTATCTTCCTACGCCTAAATCCAGATTTCAGAATTACAGAAGTTGGGAAAATACATGAATATAGCAAACACACTAACCACAGGCAGCATACAAGGAAACTAACACAGCGTTTTCTCCCCTATGTATTCTCCAGGAGAATTCCAGGGTTCTATCCCCAATCACACACCTAAATCCAGGATGCAGAATTACAGTATGCAAATGAAGAAACATAATAACATAAATAATCACAGAAGACAGCATACAAGAGAGAAATGGAGCCCAAAGTTCTTAATATCAATTGCAAAATTCAAGATACAACAATTTTTAAGCAAATGTTCCCCCCCGTTTCCATTACAATGCGTGGGTTTTTATAGAGGACCCTTCCCTCTGAGCCATTAATGCACTAGATCTACAAGGACGCTCAGGCGGCTCCAAAAATCACGCTCGCCATCTTCTGCAATTGAAACTTCCCTTCCTATTTTCATAACTACATACCGGGTCTTCCGGGGTGAAAAACTGCATTTATGTGCCGCACAAATGCCTTAAATAAATACCCGGCCTTGGAATGTGTGCCCCTCGAGAGAAGCACCATCGTCAGAGGTACCTTGGGTGAAGCTTCGTTGAGAAATTGGCCCGAACTGGCAGTTTGCTGGATTTTTGGCCGACTTGGCCGACTTGAGTTTTTGGCCGACATTGGAATTCTGGCCGACGTTGGGATTCTGGCCGACGTTGGGATTCTGGCCGACGTGAACCTTTTGTCCGACATGGAGCTTCGCTGGCCAATTTGAGCTTCGGGGCCGAAGTTAAGCTTCGCGGCCGACTTAGGCATTTTTGGCCAACATTGAACTTTAGGGCCGACATTACTCTTTGGGGCCGAAGTTAAGCTTCGTGGCCGACTTAGGCATTTTTGGCTGACTTGAGGTTCGCGGCTGACATTGAACGTTTTGGCCGACATGGAGCTTCGCTGGCCGATTTGAGCTTCGGGGCCGAAGTTAAGCTTTGCGGCCGACTTAGGCATTTTTGGCCGACTTGAGTTTTTGGCCGACATTACACTTCGGGGCCGAAGTTAAGCTTCGCAGCCGACTTAGGCATTTTTGGCCGACTTGAGGTTCGCGGCCGACATTGAACGTTTTGGCCGACTTGAAGCTTCGCTGGCCGACATTGCACTTTGTTGGAAATCTACCCGAAGTAGATGCTTCGCCGAGCTCACGTTTGAACTGGCGCTTTTTGGAGGCGGTCCACTGAAAACATTGGCGAAAGTGAAGGTTCGGCAACCTTTTGGGCGAAGCAAGCTAGTTGCCTTAGACCCTTTTCATCATCGTTACGAGGAGGTTCGCTGAAGTTGGATCCGAAGTGGAGGTTCGGCAGCCAAAGAGCCCGAAGTGGCAGTTCGGCAGCAGTTCTGAGCGAATCGCCCCTCATGCCGTAGCTGATTTTTTTAAGCCTGAAGTGGACTTTTTGGGCCAAAGTGAACATTTTGGGCCGAAGTAGGCACTTAGGGGCCGAAGTAGCCATTCTGGGCCATGCCTTAGCCAAATTTTCAAGCTTGAAGTTGGCTTTCGCTAGCTCTACTTCCCGGGGCCATAATTTTTTATCACTTGCACCGATTGCCTATTGTAATATATCGTCGGAAATCTTGCGAAAAGACCTGCAATGACAGAATATCTAAAGATTATTTCATCCACTTTATTGTCCTCCTTTCGGACCCGCGAAAATGCCAACACTTCCGCATGCTCTTTGTCACTTTAAGGCTCCATACTTAGGCAAAATTTTATAAAAAAATTTAATGTGGCAAAAATGCCAACATTTATGGCGGCTTGCGGGGTATTGTGCTCGCCTCAATGCAAGGACCCAGGCCTTTATCCATTGGGCAACAGAGTTATCCTCGTTGTTTTCTTCTGAGTGCTCACAAGTGGCGGTAAACTCCTGCAACCTCTTTGGGGCCCTGTCTTTTCTTCCCAGTGCTCCTCTTGCCCATTCTGGCTGTACAATTGCCCAAGCAGTCGATCTGAAAATGATAGTGCCTTATATGGAACTGAACTGCTGGGCCAGGTGAGGCTAAAAACCAGTGTTCCATGGGGACGCGCCCCCCCCCCCTAGGGGACGTGTCCCCTCGTCTCCCCGCGTCCCCTAGCACGGGGGACGGCAAGGGGGACGTTTCCCCCCGTCCCCCTTTTTGGGGGACGGCTGGGAAACGTCCCCGGGACGACTGAGGCTCGTGGCCTCCCGTCCCGGGATGTCCCCCTTTTTGGGGCGTCCTTGGGGACGCCTTGGCCGTCCCGGGACGGCGGGGCCCCATGGGGGACGCTCAGACCGTCCCCGGGGACGCCTGGACGTCCCCGGGGACGGTCTGAGTGTCCCCCATGGGGCCCGGCCGTCCCCGGGGACGCCCAACCGTCCCTAGTGACGCCCAGCCGTCCCCGAGGACGGTCTGAGCGTCCCCATGGGGCCCAGCCGTCCCCCACGGCTGGGCATCCTCACCCAAGGGGGAAAAAAAAAAAAAAAATTTAACTTAAAAAATGGTAAGGGTCTTTGGAATTATGCTATAATGCCATCATTACAAGACTAAAAGGAGGTTTATTTAAACAATACCAATTCTTTTGGTATAGTGACTGAAAATTTGAACAGTTAGTGACTGAAATTTTTTAAAAATGACAGTCTTTGTTTGAACATTGGTGGCTGAAAAAATGATGACTGTTATTACTTAAAATGATGACTGTTTGAATATTGTTTGCACTTGATATCCTTGGCTGAACCTTCAAGTTATAGTTGTTGAACTTGAAACAATTAAATGGCTGCATATTAGTAACTAATATGAATATGAAAATGTTAAATGACTCAATTATGGCTGCACTTATGTGTTAGTAACTAATCTGAATATGAATGGCTGCACTCATGTGTTAGTAACTAATCTGAATATGAATGGCTGCACTTACATAATTGATTAGTAATATGAAATATCATTTTTGTTGGGTGTAGAATTCTGAATGTGTAGATTATTCTAAATTTCTAAAAAATTCAATTTTTATAATATTATACTAGCCGTCCCCCCCAGCCGTCCTCGAGCTGTCCCCTAAAATCGGCCTGCCGTCCCCCCCAGCCGTCCTCGAGCTGTCCCCTAAAATCGGCCTGCCGTCCCCCACCGTCCCCGTCCCCGTCCCCCCGTCCCCCAGACTCGTGGAACCTTGCTAAAAACGGTACTTGATAATAGTACTCAAAGAATCCAACCAAGGTTAACCAAGAACAACATCCACATTGTAGAAATGAAATTTAACATGCTCAAGAACAATTCCGTTTCTGCTTAAATAATTCTACAGATCTGCAGCCATTAACAATAACAATACACAGAAACAACAACAGAAATAGCAACAACAGATAAATAATATGAGCAGGTTTGTATTCACAATGGCATGTACAGTAACAGCATTATAATCTGCAAACCCTGTGGAGGATTCTCTTTATAACAGCATACAAGACCTGACTGCATCATGCCCTATGCACATACGCACCAGCCTTCTCTCACACATACCAATGCTTCTCCAACAGGCTATCACTGAATGAATGAATGAGGGAGGGGAGGGACTTATTTATAAAACTAAAAATTAGTTGCACCCCCCAACTATGTGACACATCATCATTCTTCTAAATTACATTGCACTTGCATTTACATGATATTTCCCACTATAGGACAAATTAACTTATGACTTATGAATTTACCAACATACGTGACTTACATTATATTATTACGCAATATTACATTATTAAATATATGTATGCACATTCCGTCAAACATATCAATTTGCCTGCCTACACACATCGTCCATCTCAATAGCATAAAAATCTGAGTGTAAATATGTTTATCCATAGTGATCTTTAAATTTTTAAAAATCTGAACACTATTACCCTCAAGCTTATGCCCTTAAGATTTTTTGTTTGAACCTGCAACCTCTTAGTCAAATCAATATTGATAAAATTATACTTGCTACTAGGGTTAATTAATTTCCTTCTAAATGCATCCTTAAACCTGCAAAATGTAATTTTTAGATTCCCACAAATCCATATGACCATTCTTGGGCTTGGATGACTCCAATGGCATGGTTCTTGTTGGTCACAAATCCGCCACAGGAAAGGATTTTGTTTGTATATGCGCCCTAGACCTGGACCAACATTGAAAGGCCGAAGGGAAGAGATGCCCTCCGTGCCAATCTCCGGAGAAGGCCGGCTCCTGTACTAAACTACTGGGGGTTTTAAGATAAGAGTGCAAGAAATAGATTGGGAAAAAGCTAAGGGAACTGGAAAGAAATTGAAAGATTGCAGAAAGAAATGTAAATAACTGATTTAAAGGGGAAGAACCAGCAACACGATCACTAACTAATACCTTGAAGTAGCAGCAATAAATACAAAGAATAAAACATAAATGAACACCACGCTAGCTTCCCTATGTATCCTTTGGAAGAGCTCCAGGATCCACCTATCTTCCTATGCCTAAATCCAGATTTCAGAATTACAGAAGTTGGGAAAATACATGAATATAGCAGAAACACTAACCACAGGGACCATACAAGGAAACTAACACAGCGTTTTCTCCCCTATGTATCCTCCAGGAGAATTGTAGGGTTCTGTCCCCATTCACACACCTAAATCCAGGATGCAGAATTACAGTATGCAAATGAAGAAACAGAATAGCAGAAATAATCACAGAAGACAGCATACAAGAGAGAAATGGAGCCCAAAGTTCTTAATATCAATTGCAAAATTCAAGATACAACAGTTTTCAAGCAAATGTTCCCCCCCCGTTTCTATTACAATGCGTGGGTTTTTATAGAGGACCCTTCCATCTGAGCCATTAATTCACTAGATCTACAAAGACGCTCAAGTGGCTCCAAAATCACGCTCGCCATCTTCTGCAATTGAAACTTCCCATCCTATTACCATAACTAGATACCGGGTCTTCCGAGGCGAAAAACTGCATTTATGTGCCGCACAAATGCCTTGGATAAATACCCGGCCTTGGAATGTGTGCCCCTCGGGAGAAGCACCATCGTCAGAGGTACCCTGGGTGAAGCTTCGTTGAGAAATTGGCCTGAACTGGCAGTTCGCTGGATTTTTGGCCGACTTGGCCGACTTGAGTTTTTGGCCAACGTTGGAATTCTGGCCGACGTTGGAATTCTGGCCGACGTTGGGATTCTGGCCGACGTGAACCTTTTGGCCGACATGGAGCTTCGCTGGCCAATTTGATCTTCGGGGCCGAAGTTAAGCTTCGCGGCCGACTTAGGCATTTTTCTCCGACTTGAGTTTTTGGCCGATATGAACTTCGGGGCCGACATTGCACTTCGGGGCCGAAGTTAAGCTTCGCGGCCGACTTAGGGATTTTTGGCCGACTTGAGGTTCGCGGCTGATATTGAATGTTTTGGCCGACATGGAGCTTCGTTGGCCGATTTGAGCTTCGGAGCTGAAGTTAAGCTTTGCGGCTGACTTAAGCATTTTTGGCCGACTTGATTTTTTGGCCGACATTGCACTTCGGGGCCGAAGTTAAGCTTCGCAGCCGACTTGAGGTTCGCGGCCGACATTGAACGTTTTGGTCGACTTGAAGCTTCGCTGGCTGACATTGCACTTTGTTGGAAATCTGCTCGAAGTAGATGCTTCGCCGAGCTCAAGTCCGAACTGGCGCTTTTTGGAGGCGGTTCGCTGAAAACATTGGCCGAAGTGGAGGTTCGACAACCTTTTGGGTGAAGCAAGCTAGTTGCCTTAGACCCTTTTCATCATCGGGACGAGGAGGTTCGCTGAAGTTGGAGCCGAAGTGGAGGTTCGGCAGCCAAAGAGCCCGAAGTGGCAGTTCGGCAGCAGTTCTGAGCGAAGCTCCCCTCATGCCTTAGCTGATTTTTTTAAGCCCGAAGTGGACTTTTTGTGCCGAATTGAACATTTTGGGCCGAAGTAGCCATTCTGGGCCATGCCTTAGCCAAATTTTCAAGCTCGAAGTTGGCTTTCGCTGGCTCTACTTCCCGAGGCCATAATTTTTTATTCGTTGCACCGATCGTCTATTGTAATATATCGTCGGAAAGCTTGCGAAAAGTCTTGCAATGACAAAATATCTAAATATTATTTCATCCACTTTATTGTCCTCCTTTCGGACTCACGAAAATGCCAACACTTCCGCATGCTCTTTGTCGCTTTAAGGCTCCATACTTAGGCAAAATTTTATAAAAAAATTTAATGTGGCAAAAATGCCAACATTTTTGGCGGCTCGCGGGGTATTGTGCTCGCCTCAATGCAAGGGCCCAGGCCTTTATCCATTGGGCAACACAGTTATCCTCGCTGTTTTCTTCTAAGTGCTCACAAGTGGCGGTAAACTCCTCCAACCTCTTTGGGGCCCTGTATTTTCTTCTTAGCGCTCCTCTTGCCCATTCTGGCTGTACAATTGCCCAAGCGCTCAATCTGAAAATGACAGCGCCTTATATGGAACTGAACTGTTGGGCCAGGTGAGGCTAAAAACGGTACCTGAAAATTGCTATCTCTTTGGAGTGCAAAAAAGAAACACACACAAACTAAACTAAAAACAGAAAACTGTACTTAAGCTCCTAAGCAACACTTAGTGCCCTCGACACTTTATTTACCAGTCGGGCTATTTATAGTATTTACACAAAAGTTTGCGACATGATTGGCATGCCGACACCACAAACCCACCTTCGGGTGCCTGTCCGGTGAACCTGCAGTGTCTGGACCAGATTTGATTGTACTTTAGTCGATGTTTGAAGTCCGGCTGGCCTCCCGAAGTTTTCCAGATTGCGAACAGGGTGCAACGTGGCAAGTTATCATGCCTGCCAGCACCCATACAGTTGACGAATAATGTGGCAAAGAGGTTTGCCATATGGGGGCCTTCTTCAGGTACCGACTGTAGTGATGGCTGGAGCCAATACCACCACTTTAAAGAGTCCACGACTGTGGGCTCCTCAGTACGGGATCCTCCAACCCCTGGATGTGACAGCAGGACTTTTCCGGTGATATGCCTTCTTCCAGGATCTCCTCAGGCTCAGCCTCTTGGTGAGGCATGCTTATTGGGTTTTGGCTGAATACTTGCGTGCTATGCCCTGGGACACAAAAAGGGTGCAAAAATGTGCCCTCTTTGCTCTCAGGATCTGCCACTTGAGCTTGTTCCCCTTCTTGGCCCATTTCCTGATGGAACTGCAAGCAACTATATTATTCATCGCTTGGGCCGTGCTTGCATATTCCCATTGTTGGCCTTGGACGAGATCCGCCTCTTGAGCTCCACACAACTGCATTTCAGGTCTCTGCACAGTATGAGGGATCTGCCATGGTGAAAGCCCGAACATAGAACAGGTGGGCCTGCGTGGGTGTCGGCTAGATCTCCGCTGGAATTCTCTTCCAACTTATGCAGAATCGGACATTGAAGTCTGTGATGCTCTCTAGAGGTGCTCTCGTGATGGTGGAGAGGTGCATCAAAAGCTGGAAGGGATCCTGAGAGTCGTCAAATGTGTTGATGAGCGCTCCCGCTAAGTCATCCCATGAGAAGATTCTCTTATGCCTGAGCAGTCTGTACCATTGCAGCGCCCTTCCTTCCAGAGATAGGACCAGAAGTCTGATCATGACATCTTCGTGGGTTATGCCATGGAGGGTCGCTAGAGCAGCAACATCTTCAAGGTGCTCTCGAGCCATTCCCTTAGTGCCATTGTATTTTGTCGGGGTTTTCGGGGCACTTTTGGGAATCTCGTGCCAACTTTGGAGATTCGGAGGGCCGGGATCATCCCAGCTGGGATGGCACACCTTTGCCATTATAGCGATGGTCTGCAGAGATCACGGTCTTCGCCACTGAGTCGGAGTCGCCAGGTGAACATTCTTTTCTCCGCTTGTGAGGTCAAGGCTGCTCACCAAACCTTGATTCCTCCGGGGTGTCTTCTTTCAGCTTTAAAAGGTGCCTATGATCAAGAAATCTGGATCTTCAGCTTAGTCAGAGTCTCCAGGTGATTTTTCCAGATAACGGCAAGCTAGAGATTCACCAAACTCGGGATCCCTTAAAACATGGAGACTGTTCATCCCATCGGGCGTGCCAGAAAATGTTGGTCACAAATCCGCCACAGGAAAGGATTTTGTTTGTCTATGCGCCCTAGACCTGGACCAACATTGAAAGGCCGGAGGGAAGAGATGCCCTTCGTGACAATCTCCGGAGAAGGCCGGATCCTGTACTAAACTACTGGGGTTTTAAGATAAGAGTGCAGGAAAGAGATTGGGAAAAAGCTAAGGGAACTGGAAAGAAATTGAAAGATTGCAGAAAGAAATGTAAATAACTGATTTAAAGGGGAAGAACCAGCAGCACGATCACTAACTAATACCTTGAAGTAGCAGTAATAAATACAAAGAATAAAACATAAATGAACACCACACTAGCTTCCCTATGTATCCTCTGGAAGAGCTCCAGGATCCACCTATCTTCCTACGCCTAAATCCAGATTTCAGAATTACAGCAGTTGGGAAAATACATGAATATAGCAGAAACACTAACCACAGGCAGCATACAAGGAAACTAACACAGCGTTTTCTCCCCTATGTATCCTCCAGGAGAATTCCAGGGTTCTGTCCCCAATCACACACCTAAATCCAGGATGCAGAATTACAGTATGCAAATGAAGAAACATAATAGCAGAAATAATCACAGAAGACAGCATACAAGAGAGAAATGGAGCCCAAAGTTCTTAATATCAATTGCAAAAATCAAGATACAACAGTTTTCAAGCAAATGTTCCCCCCTGTTTTCATTACAATGCGTGGGTTTTTATAGAGGACCCTTCCCTCTGAGCCATTAATGCACTAGATCTACAAGGACGCTCAGGCGGCTCCAAAAATCACGCTCGCCATCTTCTGCAATTGAAACTTCCCATCCTATTACCATAACTAGATACCGGGTCTTCCGGGGCAAAAACTGCATTTATGTGCCACACAAATGCCTTGGATATATACCCGGCCTTGGAATGTGTGCCCATCGGGAGAAGCACCATCGTCAGAGGCACCCTGGGTGAAGCTTCGTTGAGAAATTGGCCCGAACTGGCAGTTCGCTAGATTTTTGGCCGACTTGAGTTTTTGGCCGACAGGCATTTTTGCCGACGGAATTCTGGCCGACGTTGGGATTCTGGCCGACGTTGGAATTCTGGCCGATGTGAACCTTTTGGCCGACATGGAGCTTCGCTGGCCGATTTGAGCTTCGGGGCTGAAGTTAAGCTTCGCGGCCGACTTAGGCATTTTTGGCCGACATTGCACTTCATGGCCAAAGTTAAGCTTCGCGACCGACTTAGGCATTTTTGGCCGACTTGAGGTTCGCGGCTGACATTGAACGTTTTGGCCGACATGGAATTTCGCTGGTCGATTGGAGCTTCGCGGCCAAAGTTAAGCTTCGCGGCCGACTTAGGCATTTCTTGGCCGACATTGAACTTTGGGGCCGACATTGCACTTCGGGGCCGAAGTTAAGCTTTGCAGCCGACTTATGCATTTTTGGCCGACTTGAGGTTCGCTGCCGACATTGAACGTTTTGGCCGAGTTGAAGCTTCGCTGGCCGACAATGCACTTCGTTGGAAATCCGGCCGAAGTAGATGCTTCGCCGAGCTTAATTCCGAATTGGCGCTTTTTGGAACCAGTTCGCTGGAAACATTGGCCAAAGTGGAGGTTCGACAACCTTTTGGGCGAAGCAAGCTAGCTGCCTTAGACCTTTTCATCATTGGGACGAGGAGGTTCTCTGAAGTTGGAGCCGAAGTGGAGGTTCAGCAGCCAAAGAGCCCGAAGTGGCAGTTCGGCAGCACTTTTGAGCGAAACGCCCCTCATGCCTTAGCTGATTTTTTGTAAGCCCGAAGTGGACATTTTGGGCCGAAGTGAACATTTTGGGCCAAAGTAGGCACTTAGGGGCCGAAGTAGCCATTCTGGGCCATGTCTTAGCCAAATTTTCAAGCCCGAAGTTGGCTTTCACTGGCTCTACTTCTCGGGGCCATAATTTTTGATCCGCTGCACTGATCGCCTATTGTAATATATCGTCGGAAAGCTTGCGAAGCAATGACAGAATATCTAAAGATTATTTCATCCACTTTATTGTCCTCCTTTCAGACTTGCGAAAATGCCAACACTTCTGCATGCTCTTTGTCGCTTTAAGGCTCCATACTTGGGCAAAATTTAAAAAAAAAATTTAATGTGGCAAAAATGCCAACATTTCCCGTAGCCTTCACACTGTCATTTATATCCATGGCTTCTTTCGCTTCCTTGAACCTGTTGATTTCTTTTTCAAGTCATGTGATGACATCTTTTAATCTATCAATCTTCGTATCCCTACTCTTGAATTCCCATTTACTCAAGAATGCATGTTCAGCAAATTCCTAAGGGTAATCATCTTAAGTCATTCTTTGTAGAGCTTAAGAAGAGATACCCACTGATTTAAAGCTTCCACTTCTAAAGAATCTATAAAATCAATAACCCAAAGAAACTTACCAAAATACAAAGATTTGAATTTCATTAATCGCTCTTTAGCATTCATATAACCCTCTCCAGAAATATTTTGTAACTCTATGAGCTCAACACAAAATTTTCGCAAAGCATCTAGAGCTTGGTAATACTAGGGTCTCATAAAAAATATATATATTTCCTCATAGATTTTAAACTAAAATTCCACATAAATAAGTAGACCCAAAATTTTCCTACAAAACACAATATATGTTAGTTGATTTGCTTATCTAGGTGTAGACAGTAGTTGTAAGAAACAAAATTAAAAGTGTTTGTAAAAAGTTTTAAACATTTATAATGACATGAAATGTAATCCAAATTCAGTCTAAATGAAATGAAATGAAAAGTTTTATGAAATGCAAATACAGTTGCAATTGTAAAACCTTAAACAAATCACGTCATTTGTTAAGGTTAATTAAGGCTGTTATGTAGGGAGTTATGGTGGTTAGGGGAAATGTCCTGGAATTAGTTACAATAACCATTTGGACGATGCTTTAAATAGGCCCCCCTTCATTTCATTTTGTATGAATGACAATCCATGTGTGAGAATAGATTAACAAGTTTGAATGTAGTCATTGTAACTTTGTGGGTTGTGTAGCTTGATAGTGCAAACGATTATCTTGTTCTACGATTATGTCTCTTGTATGATGATGTATGCTGCTGTGATACATTGTTAGAGTGTGCACCAATGTTAGTGTTGTTGCAAGTTACAAACTTGGACGAAGAAGTGTAGCAACAGTCGTTGATGCCGACATAACCGCCACCGTCACGGTGGATGCCGACATAATTGCCATCGTTACAATGGATTCCGACATAGCCGATGCCGTCGCAGTGGATGCCAACATAGTCGATTCCGTCACAGTTGTTGTCGACATAGCTGACACCATCATGACTGTCGTCGTCATTGACATCCAAATCTAGAGTGTTGTCATGACGTCTGGATGTCGTCATGCCGTCATCATCTAGACATCGCCATCATGTCAAGGTATTGTCATTTGGATATGCCGTCAGACCGTTGCAGTTTGAGCTGTGCCGTCATTAAGTGTACATTTGCCGATTGAAGTCCTATTGCCGTCATGAGGAGGATGTCGTCTGAAGCTAGGATCAGTATTGAAACTTGTATCTCCTTCGTACATTGACTATCATTCCCTCACCCCTAGGAATTCTCATTGCTATTGCCTAATCCAGTTCGGGTCAATAGAAAGAAGCAAGCGTGACAAACAAAGAGGTGAATGACAGATTCAAGGTTGCAAGGACGACAGTGACGAAATCAAATACAAATTGTAGAGCAACTTGTGAGGAGAAGTGCAAGATTGGCTAATCAAGGAGTGCAAATTAGAGACGAGTTTACACAACCAAAAGTGGAGAAGGTGTGGAATCCTCTGGACAATAAGTTTGAGAGCTGAAAGAGAAAGGTGGCAAATGTTGCTGTTGACAACGGAGAATGAGGTGCAAGAAGAGCAATACCAAATAGTAGAGGAGACTATTCACATAACTGAAGACATAGCACACGCACAAAGAAACAAAGAGTGGATGGTAACACCTGAGCCAGCGGATAGAAGTTTTCCAATAGGTGCAGAAGACGGGAGTTTGGCACCGGAGCAACCACGCATGGGCACTTGGGAAGGAAGACCAAAACCACATCGTTTATTTGCGAAGGTCATGAAGCGTTGACGCCTAGGAATTGGGATGAAGACTATTTGGAAGAGAGACACCAGAGCACAAACAAGAAGTCGAACCAACTATGGTAGAGAGAGTGGGATACAATCCCACAAGAACCATCATCAAGTGACGAAGTGGTCCAATGAGACCTAATGACGAATGTCGCAAATAGAGCGGGCAAGCAGAAATGCCCAACCTTTATTGGAGAGGGCAAAGAAGATCCATCAAAACATATTGGTACTTGCACCACCATTTGGAAAGCGAATGGAGTGACACAACCCGATGAATGGGTGCAATTGTTTCCTACTATGCTGCGAGGAATGACAATAGACTGGTACTTAAAGAGAGAAAGTACGCAACCCTTTGGACAATGGAACGTGATGCAACAAGAATTTATAAACGAAATTCGACCATTACAAGAAGACACTGAAATTAGAACAGAAATTTATACCACGAAACAAAAGCCGAAGATGTCAAAAACTATAATAGAAGACTAAAACAATTAGTCGATAAAATGCAGATGCTAACTGCCGATGGATTGGTAAAAATATGGTTCATTGACGGGCTACTACCTAAATATAGGAATAAGATGAAGGTTGTACCATCTTCCACATATGCAGAAGCACTAGAAAAAGTGAAGAACTTCAACAAGAGTGAAGCAAAGCAAACAACGACCGGAAGTGTAGGACATCCTCAAAATGAAGAATCAGATAGCGACACCGATGACAAGGTACAAAATGCTATCTATTGTTTCAAGGAGGAGTTTGACAAAATGATTAAACAAGTGAAAGGTAAAGCAAGAAAGGATCGAAAGGACATTTGGTGCTCAGACTGTAAGACGGAAGGATACACGAATGTCAATTGCCCCAAAAACACATATTGTAATATATGCGATATAGTAGGACATCTAGTCTCAGGTTGTCCATTTAACTTGAACGGAGCTGTTAGCGTACTAATATTATTTGTACGTATTGCATTATTAGACTACTGTTACATCTACGTAACAGAGTTCTGTTTATCTGTTTCATCCGGTGTGCTATTCCCGGAGTTGTAACCTTATTTAAACGTCTCCTGAATAATACATCGATGTTCGCTGGTTTTCTACATGGCATCAGAGCCAAGTTGCAGGGAGCTGTGAGAAGGGAAAGGCTGGAAGACTGGTTTTTTCAGCTGGGAGAAGGCTACCGCGTTTTTTTTTGTGAGTGCGAATTATTTTTTAATCACGCAATCGTGATTTAAAAAAAAAAAAAATTTTTCGCAGGACGCAGCATCCCCGCCCCGCGACGCGAGCGCGCATCTGAGCGCAGCCGCGACAGAGCGCCACGCTCGTGCAGGCCCGTTCGTGCGCAAGTGGTGCCGCGACAGCGACAGGAGACTACCGCGCCACACGACAGAGCGTGCAGGCCTGTCGCGCGACGCTCGAGGAGACGGTCGTGACAGGGCGCGCGCAGGCCTGTCGCGCGACGCTCGCGGCAGGAGGTGTCGCGCAACTCGACAGAGCTCGCGCAGGGCGCGAGGTGCGCGACAGAGCTCGCGCAGGCGCTGTCGCGCAACGCGACAGAGCCGCGCAGGAGACGTCGCGTCACGGTAGTGACGCGACGTGGAGGAGAGGCAGGAAGTGGAAATTTAAACCGCTCCCTCCCACGCTCCCAGGAGGGGTATAAACCCCCCCCCCTTCTTGCGCACAGCATGAAATTCGCGCTGCGCCCTCCCCCCCCACCCCGTTTTTTTGGTAAAATAAAAAAAATAAAAAAAAAAATTAGAGACCCCCCCCCCCCGTTTTTTTTTAATAAAAAAAAAAAAAAAAAACCCGACTACGGACGTGAACGACGGAGAGGAGGCTGCCACAGAGGCAGCGGGGCGGCGATCTGCAGAGGACGGGAGAGCAGCAGAGAAGGAACCTGCGCTCGGGCAGCAGGTCAAATTCGAGGGGCTCTATAGATCCTTTCGGATCATCCCGCTAGCTCACTTGGCAGTGAGCTGTGCGGTAAGGCTCAGGGAGCCTACAGGTCGGGGGTTCAAATCCCGCCGACTCCCCCTTAAGGTATAATTTTTTTTCAAAGTTGTTTTTTAATTATTATTATTTTTAATTAAAATTTTTAATTTTAATTTTTTTTTTAATAGTTTTTAAACTTTATAAATTAAAATTTAATTTTAATTTATTTTTCTTAAGTTTTAAAAACTATATAAATTAAAATTATTTATTTTAATTTTAAATAAATAATGATTATTAAAATGCTTTGTTAAAGAGATTTTTAAGGGGGATATTTTTTCAAAAAATCAAAGGGGGATGTTGAGTAATTTTTTGAAAAGAGCAATTTGGCGAATTGTAAAAGGTGCATTTTCGACTGTGACCGACACCTTGTGGGTTATTCTTGTGGGCAGTTTTTTTATGTTGTATGTTGCATATTTCATTTTTGCACTATAACATTAAAAACTTAAAATCAAATTCACTCCCTAAGTCCCCGGAATAATTAAAACCCATCCGTGCAATTTATTGCACTGCAGTGTTCGGTATTTGTGATACCTCTGGCCAGCACTTACAGGTAAAGTTGTCGTGATTTGGCTACTGTATCCGCCGCCTAATATAGCTGCTACAACGACGTCTGAGCTTGTTCTCTATAAATCATCGGGGAGGAATAAGTACGCCATTTTTGCATTTTTTACTCCATCCACTACCCTTTATCGCACTTGTGTTTAGGCGTAAATCCTGACGAAGTATTCTTCATAGTGTTTAGGGGAAGTTACGCCCCACGCATGAGAATAATCTTCTATGGTAGGTGCCATCAACAAGGCGATTCCCTTTCAGTACCGCTTATGTTCCACGTATCGTATGATCTCTAAAACACACCTATAGTCTCCCTCACGTAAGGGCGGGTGATTTTTGTTGATCTTTCTAAATACCTATAGTTTCCCTCACGTAAGGGCGGGTATTTTGTACGGTATATTGGCCTAGCAAAAGGTATATCGAAAGGGGGACCAATTGGTGATATAAGGAACCTTCACTATGGCCGCTGTTGCAAAGTTAATGACTGATCCGCATCAGTTATTGAAAGGTCCAAATTATACACCATGGAAACATAATATGAAGGCTATTCTCCAAATGGAAGATTTGTGGGATATTGTTACTGGAGTAGCAACTAGGCCTTCACCAACAGCAGGATCCACAGGTCCTTTGAGCAGATCGGATAGCTTTTGACAAGAAAGACGATCGAGCAAAGGTGCTCATTTTGTTTGCTATTTTAGATGAAGTGCAACCTCATATAGCTGACAAAGAAAGTGGTAAAGAGGCATGGGATGCCCTTAGAACCATCTATGAGGGGAAGAATGAATCCACCATTCTTCATCTTCAACAACAACTTCATAACTTGAGTTTGAGGCGAGGGTGAAACAATTGAACTCTTTACGTGCATAGTGTCCGAATTGAAAGAGAAATTGAGTTCTTTGGGAGATACTTGTGGATGAAAAGCTTCTCATTTCACTTGTGATGAGAGCTTTACCTTCTTCAACGACAAATTACCTACATCGAGTTGGTCAATCTGCTTCAACAACAGGAGGCACGCCAACTTCACAAGGATGATTCTTCCAATACAGCCCTATACACCAACAGGCGAGGTTTCTAGGAAGAAAGGTAATGGGCAAAAAGGAGGCAACTTTTAGAAAGGAGGAAATTCTCAACAAGATACGAAAGGAAAAGGCAAACAACCTCAACAAAATAAGAGGTGGTGCAAGATTTGTGAGAAAGACAACCATGATACCAACAGGTGTTGGCATAAGAACAAGCAAAAAGGCCAAAACAAACCACAAAATAAAAACAAGCAACCTCAGGTGAATGTTGCTGTTGAAGAATCTGACTCAGATTCCGAATGGGCACACAAGGTGCTCATGACTACCATGGATTCCACACGAGGGATCCCGTTTGGTATGTCGATTCCGGAGCTAGCAAACATATGACCGGCGACAGATCGTGGTTTGAATCATTTGTGGCCAAGGAGGGCAAACTTGTCACCATTGCTGATGATAAAACCTACAGGGTTCAGGGAGAGGGTACAGTTTCAGTCACTCTTCCTGATGGCAAGTGTCATATTGACAAAGTCCTCTATGTTCCGGGATTGGCCAACAATTTGTTGTCAATGACACAAATCCTGGACAGAAATATGGTTGTCAACTTTCGTGTTGAGAATGGAAAGAAGTGTTGTACAATTACCAGGAAGGGTAAGCAATTGCAACAGACTTCATATAAGCACGGCTTATTTGCACTAGATGCTATCTCTACTCCACATGTTGCCATGACTGTCTCTACCAAGGAGGCAACTTCCCTATGGCACAAGAGATATGGGCATCTTAGTTCTGGCTACTTACTTGAGCTCAGCAAGTATGAGATGGTAAAGGGTCTTCCTTCCCTTTCTGCCACATTGCTAGTGTGCTCTGACTGCTTGGTAGGAAAGCAGCATAGAGTACCATTTGAGAAGAGCTCAACAAGAGCACGAAAACCTCTGGAGTTAATTCACACCGATCTGTGCGGTCCTTTCACACCCAACAGTTGTGGAGGGAAGAGGTACTTTCAGTTATTCGTAGATGACTACTCACGAAAGATGTGGGTTTTCTTTCTCCAACTGAAATCTGAAGCTTTCGCATTCTTCCAGTAGTTCAAGAAATCCGTTGAGAAAGAGTCAGGAGCTTCTATTAAAACCCTCCGCTCAGATCGAGGGGGAGAGTTTACCTCTAATGAATTTTCTGCATTCCTAGATAAGCATGGAATCAAGAGACGAGTTAACAATCGCCTATACTCCTCAACAAAATGGAGTTGCTGAGAGAAGGAACCGTTCTATCATGGAAATGGTTCGTTGTATGCTCACAGGAGCTACTCTTGGGCAACAATATTGGGCAGAAGTTGTCACCACTGCAGTGTATTTGTTGAATAGGGCACCCACTAAGGCCCTAAAAGGAATGACTCCACAGGAAGCATGGAGTGGTCGAAAACCCTCCATATCTCATCTACGTATTTTTGGGTGTCACGCTTTCATGCACATACCGAAAGAGAAAAGGAAGAAGCTAGATGAGAAAACATTGAGATGTATTTTTCTTGGTTATTTTGAGCACTCTAAAGGATATCGGTTGATAGATCCTTTGACCAAGAAAATTCATATCAGCAGAGATGTTGTCTTTGATGAAGCTTTCACATCACAGAGCACATCTAAAGTACACCAAGATATTGTGGAAACTAAGGAAGAGAAGATTCATTCATCAACACAGACAGGAGGTCCTTCTACATCTTCTTCAACTCCACCGAAGAAGAATCCTAAATGGTGTACAAATACAATCAGAGATGCAAATTTATCCACTCCTCCCAATTTGAATTTGGATAGACCTCGTACACGCAGTATGGCTCAAAAGGAAAGAGAAGCCAGAGAAACTGGTGAGGTTGATGATCTTTGTCAATCTTTTGAGGAACTTTCTGTGACTCCAAGTACAGAAGTTGAGGATATGGATATTGATGATGACAGGGCATTCATGTCTACCATAGATAGTCTTGAACTTGCATCAGTGCAAGATGCTCTTAGTGAGCCTCAGTGGAAGGCCGCTATGGATACAGAGTATGAGTCTTTGATGAAGAATAAAACTTGGAAGCTTGTTGATTTGCCGCATGGAAAGAAACCCATTGGCTGCAAATGGGTATATAAAGTCAAGTACAAGGCAGATGGAACAATTGATAAGCATAAGGCCCGTCTTGTTGCAAAGGGCTATGCTCAAAAAGAAGGCATTGACTACGAGGAAACTTTTGCACCTACTGCTCGGATGACCACAATTCGAGTTATGTGTGCTATGGCAGCACAATATGGGTGGAAAGTTCACCAGATGGATGTCAAAAGTGCCTTTCTAAATGGTGATCTCCAAGAAGAAGTCTATATGACTCAGCTAGAAGGATTTGAAGTGGAAGGCCAATAGTAGAAGGTTTGCAAATTGGTCAAATCCTTATATGGTCTGAAACAAGCTCCTCGAGCTTGGTATATAAAAATGGACAATCACCTTATGCAGCATGGATTTAAGAGATGTCCGTCAGATGCAAACCTCTATTTCAAGAAACAGGGTTCTGAGATAGTGTTGCTTGTACTCTATGTGGATGATCTGCTCATAACAGGGAGTTCAAAAACTATGATCTCTACTGTCAAAAGAAACTTGTGCAAATCTTTTGAGATGATAGATCTCGGACTTCTCCATTACTGTCTTGGTCTGGAATTCAGCCAGAAGGAGCACTCCATCAAAGTGTCTCAGAAAAAATATGCCAAGACATTGCTGGAAAAATATTGCATGACTGACTGCAAGCCAATGGCAACTCCAATGGAGAATGGACTTCAGTTATCGCGATATGATGACTCACCTCAGGTAGATGGTACTCTCTATCGACAGTTGATTGGGAGTCTCATATATCTGACCAATACTAGGCCAGATCTCGTATTTGCTGTCAACTATCTTTCGAGGTTCATGCAGGAGCCTAAGACCACTCATTGGAAAGCAGCAAAACGTGTTCTTCACTATGTCCATGGTACTATGGAATATGGCCTAGAATACAAGAGGAACAACAAATTCTTCTTGCAAGGATACACGGACTCCGACTATGCCGGATCATTTGATGATCGCAAGTCAACTTCTGGATACATTTTTCATCTGGGATCCAGTCCTATCTCTTAGCACATCAAGAAGCAATAGGTGGTTGCTATTTCATCAACAGAGGCAGAATATCGCGTCGCACGTGAAGCTGTGTGCGAAGTTATATGGTTACATCGCATTCTGACAAGTATGGGCCATCCATCAAAATCTCCAATACACTTGTTCTGCGACAATCAGGGTGTTTTGAACCTCGTCAAGAATCCAGTCCATCATGAAAGAAAAAAGCACATTGACACACAATGTCATTTCATTCGAGATGAAGTTCCAAAGCACCGAATTCAGCTTCAGCACATTCCCATAGATGCTCAAGTTGTAGACATTTTCACTAAGGCACTTGGACGTGTCAAATTTGAATTGTTTCGTAGCTCACTTTGTATTGCAAAATAATGTAAGGGGATGTTAGTATAGCTATTAGTTATTACATTACCCAATTAATGTAATAAAGGGGGATGTTAGCGTACTAATATTATTTGTACGTATTGCATTATTAGACTACTGTTACAACTACGTAACAGAGTTCTGTTTACCTGTTTCATCCGGTGTGCTATTCCCGGAGTTGTAACCTTATTTAAACGTCTCCTGAATAATACATCGATGTTCGCTGGTTTTCTACAGGAGCAAGGCACCAGACCATGATGGTGCAACAAGAAGAACAAATAAATACTTCAAGGAATGGACAAGGCGCAACAAGTGGTGGCTATAGAAATAACCGTCGAGGAGGAAGGCAAGGAGGTCAAAGTCGATTACAGTATGATTCAGATGGAAGACCAATCATACAATGTCGAAATTGCCAAGAATGGGGACATTTTGCAAAAAATTGCCCCAAACCACAGATTGGAGGAAATTCGAATGGAAATAATATCACTCACATGTGTAGATGGTGTGGACCAGGTAACCACAAGGAGGCAAATTGCCCAAACAAAGCAAGTACCAGTGGAACACAGAATGTCAACTTGATTGACATTGGTGAAGTGAGTGACCATCAAGAAAATGAGAAGCAAGTACTAGCGGTAACAAGAGCTCAAGCTCGAAAGATTGAGCAGTATCCAAACCCTGCCAAAGAAAAGGAGCGATGGCAGGAAGCCCATGACATGGTGAAGGAAGAGCTCGAGAAAGAAAAGCAAGGAAGATTGCTCTAGGAGAAAACCTTGAAAAAGCCTGAGGTGATATTAAGCAAGCAATCATCAATGGAACGTTTGGCAACACAAGTACTAAGCACGACAGTAGAAGTGAAAATGTCCAATCTGCTTGGTGCACTACCAGAACTATATGCCACAATAGGAGAGATGATGAAGACCAAGAAAGCAGAAGAAGTACGAGAAGTTGCCACCATAAAGCAAGAGCAATTTATTGACCCCACAATATTGATGATTGAAGCAGGAAAGAAACCAACTTTGGTCCACATGGAGATATTGGATCATAAGCTAACTCAGGTAATCGTAGATGGAGGATCGAGCGTAAATGTCATGCCTGAAAAGACATGGAAAAGCATTGGGGCACCATCATTACGGTCCCCAAATTTTTGGTTGTATGGAGCAGATCAGTACGGGATAGAAATGAAAGGCGTACTGACAAATCAAAAGGTACGAATAGCAGATCAAGACTTTACCTTGGATTTCGTGATAATAGCAATGCAAAAACCAGCTTATGATGCATTGCTCGGACGTGGATGGCTACGGATGGCAAAAGTGAATCATAATTGGGAGAAGGAGCACCTTACATTCAAGAAAGGCCAACATAAGTATATGATAAACCTCAAGAATCAATCTGTAAGTCAAGATATTGCAACCTCAGACGAATCAGGGAGTTCATCATCGGATGATGAAATAGGATATGAACCTGATGAAGAAGGGGTATTGCAGCTTGAGGATTGCACGAAAGATGAACGAGATGACGATAAAGGACTCCTCCATTGGCAAATGGAAGACTATGAAGTATTCACACCACAGTGCTTGTGCATCCATGCAGAAGACGAAAACCAGGATGAAGAGAAGGAGCCGGAAGAGGGCCAAAGTAGTCGGAAGAGATCTGCAATAAAGAAAGACCAAGAAAATGAGAAGTGGACATTTCCAAAAAACTTCGCAGAATACACTATGGGTGATGCGGTTATTGAAGATAAACCAGCCCATCCAATTGATGTACTCAAAGCAGTAGAAGAACCAGATATGGTGAAGTATGAAGGACCAAGGATGGTGCAGGTAAACCTTGGCAATGATGGAGAAGCAAAGATGATAAAATGTGGAGATGATTGGGATCCTGTACTAAAAGCAACAACTTTTAAAATTTTTATGAAGTACAAGGATGTGTTTGCATGGACTTATAAAGACTTGAAGGGGATACCATCAAAATTGTGCATACACAGGATACCTTTGATAGAGGGTGCGTAGCCAGTAAGGAGACGACCATACAAGATGAACCCAAAGTACGCAGCTCTGGTGAATGCCGAAATTGAGAAAATGCTGGAGGCTGGCATCATTTTCAAAGTTACGATAAGTGAATGGGTGTCACCAATAGTGATCACCTTAAAAAGAGAAGCAAACAAAATCCGGATTTGTGTAGATTTTCGGAGCTTGAATGCCGTAACTATAAAAGACCCCTTCCCAATCCCATTCACAGACTCCATACTGGAAGAGGTAGTCGAGCACGAGATCTATTCATTTTTGGATGGATTTTCGGGTTATAATCAGATCAGTATTGCGGAGGAAGATAAGTTGAAAACTACTTTCATAGTAGAAAATGGCATATACGCATACAATCGAATGCCATTTGGATTATGTAACGCACCTGCTACCTTCCAGAGAATCATTTTATATATCTTTGATAAAATGTCCACAGGAAATTTCAAAGCTTTTCTTGATGATTGGTCCCTATATGGCAAAACAACCGAACATTTAAAGGCGTTAGATGAATGTATGGGCTTGTGCCAAAATGCTTGAATAGCACTAAATCCTGGAAAATGTGTATTGTTGGTACCTTATGGGAAGTTGTTGGGGCATATTGTCTGTCAAGAAGGATTGAAGCCGGATCCAGATAAGATATGTGTGATATTGTTGATGGAAGAACCCCATGATGTAAGTTCCATGAAGACCTTCTTAGGAACAGTGGGATACTATAGAAGGTTCATAAGGAACTATGCACAGATTGCTTACCCACTAGATGCTCTCACGCGTAAGAGTGTTCCTTTCAAATGGGCGGAGGAACACCAAGAGGCTTTTGAAGGACTCAAGGCACATTTGGTAAAGGCACCCATTTTGGTATATCCAAATTGGGAAAAGGAATTTCATGTCCATGTTGATGCATCAAATTTTGCGATTGGATGTGCCTTAGCCCAGGAGGGGCAGTTTGGGCTGGATCAACCCATTTACTTTGCAAGTCGGTTGTTGTCCAAGGCAGAGAAGAACTATAGCACGACAGAACGAGAAGCATTGGGAATGGTATATGCAGTACAAAAGTTCCGACACTATCTACTAGCCAACCCATTTGCCTTCTATGTAGACCATCAGGCATTGCTATATCTAATCAACAAACCGACGATATATGGGCGAGTGAGCAGGTGGCTCATCACATTACAAGAATTCGTGTTTCGAGTGGTAGTGAGACCTGGTAAGAAACATGTAATAGCGGATCAACTTTCAAGGATTCGCTCTGGAGAACCTGCACAAGGAGGTATACAAGATGAATTCCTATGCACAATTGTTTATGATAAGTGCAGTACCAGTATGGTATAAACACATAGGGGAATATTTGTCAACAGGAGAGCTGCCGAAGGAGATGACGATAGCAGAAAAACGTAAGATTATTGCAAAAGCGGCACCATTTTCACTGATTGCAGGCTTGTTGTACAAAATGGGAGCTGACCAAATCTTAAGGTGTGTCATGGAGGATGAAGTACAGACAACATTGAAAGAAGCACATGAGGGATTAGCCGGAGGTCATATGGGGCCGGATGCAACAACAAGGAAAGTGTTGTTAGTTGGACTATGGTGGCCCACCCTCTATCACGATGCCAAAGAGTATGTTAAGGCATGTGATACGTGTCAAAGAACGGGAAAGCCGTTAAGGAGAGACTTCATGCCATTACACCCTTCCCAACCTCAAGAACTTTTTGAAAGATGGGGGTTGGACTTTGTGGGACCATTTAGAACAAGTCGGAAGAGGAGGTGTCGATACATTGTGGTAGCTACTGAATATTTGACGAAATGGGTGGAAGCAAGAGCTCTACCGGATAACTCTGCAAGAAGCACTGCCCGTTTCTTGTATGAACAAGTTATCACAAGGTTTGGGATCCCCCTACAATTGACAAGTGATAGGGGAGGCCATTTCGTCAATGAAATTATTCAGAACCTGACCACGGAATTCAGGATCTTCCATTCTTTGTCCAGTCCATACTATCCCAGAGCAAATGGATAAGCAGAGGCAACAAATAAGGTCCTAGTTTCTATAATGTACAAAACATGCGGCATGGAAGGAGCCGATTGGGAGGAACGGTTGCCAACAGTCCTATGGGCATACAGGACAACCTTCAAGCCAACAACGAACCATACACCCTTCCAGTTAATGTATGGGTAGGAGGCGGTAGTGCCAATTGAATTCTTGGTACCTAGTTTGAGGGTAGCAGTGGAAAACCACTTGAGTGACGATGAGAGCTTAGAAGAAAGGCTCACGACACTCGTACAATTGGAAGAGAAAAGGGTTATGGCACAATGGGCAACAAAGATTGCCCAACGTCGAAGGAAACTTTGGCATGATAAGCACTTACGAAAGATGGACTTGAAGACAGGTGATTTGGTGCTTAAGTTTAATGGGAAAAGAGAAATCAAGCTAGGTAAATTGAAGACCTTATGGCTTGGACCCTTCCAGGTAGAAGTATTGGACAATGGGGTTGTTCGACTCAAGAAATTGGATGGCACAATTTGCCCCGAGACAGTGAATGGTTCTAAGTTAAAGGTGTATAAGGCAAAGGCACATGTAAATGTAATTAACTTAGAGTCATCACAAGGAGAAACTTTTGGGAGAACAACGGAAGTACCACACCAAGGAATACGGTTTTACGAACGAGGAGAACCTAGTAGAACCGCTAATCTTGATGTTGCTCGAGAAGATGAGCGAATGAACTTGGAGTGGTTATTCGGAACAGAAAGAGAACCTGTAATTGAGCAAAGAGAATTGGAACCTCGACCAATGGAGCGTAGAAGATTACAAGTTCATGTCAGATTTCCGAATAATGAGGAAGAAGGTAGACTCCAAACTCTCACCAATGTTGCATTGCAAGAAAGAGAGTCTGGCGCAAGAGAATCAAGGGATGGAACTCAAAATGAAGAGGAGCCATGCTAGTTAACAAAATCTAGAGTTCTGCAATAGATGATCAGGGAAACACAACAATTACAAGAAGAGTATGAGACTCTGAGGATGTATAATACATGATTGAGAGAACAAGTGGTTCAAGAATTGGATGAAACAATGCAATGAATAAATGAAAGGGAAGAACTAAGACGAGCAGAGCTAGATGAATTTGAACAAGGGATAGAAAGGCAAACAGAGGAGTTAAGGGGAAGTGCCAATGGCAATGAAGCAACACCTTCAGAAAGTAGCCTTTTCTCCTTAAGCTCTAGTAGCTCGTCTTCAAATACATTAAGAATTCAATTGAATAGTAGGAGTACTACTAGTTCTAGTTCTCCATTGACAAGAAGGTCTAGAAGGCATAGAAACATGATGCCACCAAATCCTCAAAGATAGGGGCAAGATGAAATAATCGAACCACAAGAAAGAATTGAGGATAGACCACAACAAGGACTTGCTGATTCCGTAGAATATCGAATAAGCAGAGAACAAACTGCTGAAATACTATGGAGAGATATTAGGGAAGTTCCAGAACAATCCAGAAATGGAGGATGGATTGAAGATTCAAGTAGTGATGAAAACCTTCCTACTCAAAGAGACCCTAATACCCCATATCCAAGTCCCAATCACACAAGAAGAAGACAAAGGGACGAAGATCGAAGTCAGCAAGCAAGGGTAAGATTCCTTGAAATGGTTCAAGAAGATGAAAATAATGAACCACTAATGCCCCAGGAGGAGGAGGATGAAAGAAGAGAGAATAGCTCAAGTAGTGACAATGAGCTAATAAGAGGACCACAAGGGAGGCCAGAGGTACAAGAGTACCGAATTGCAGCAAGACAATTGAGAAGGCAGAGAAGAGAAGTGAGAAGGTTACAAAGAAGAGTGCAAGAAACATCTAGATGGCCTATGCATACAGAAGGCGAAGGAAATGACTCAAGCACTGACTCTGACTTCTCAATTCATTATAGAGGAGCATTGGCAGATTGTGAACCACAAAGACAGTTTGAAGAAGCAAGATGGCATAGACGATTGTTGCGAGCAGATCAAAGATTGAGGACCTTAAGACAATTGTCACCAGGAACTCAAAACCGTGAAGGGCAACCAACAAGAGCAGAATTACTTGAGCGAGAGAGGAGTGGAGGTAACTTGGGCAATCCAAGGGGATCGATAGGTCTTCTTGGTAACCCAAGTATACCTGGCCAAGGGAGGAGTTCGGTTGATCTCCTTCCCGGTAGCTCGAGGGGGAGAAATTCCCTTCCTGCTACCCGTAGGTCGACTGATCAGCAGAATAGACCGCAAGGACTATTCACAGATTCAGTACAAAACAACCAACATCCACGAGTTCACGAGGATGGCCCATCAGGACCACCTCGCGAGACCCGTGGAATCCGAAGAAGTCGTCTTGAGCGATTGAGGAACCGGACGAATCCCGGACAGCTGGGAGTTTGGTAGTCCCACACAAGGGAGATTCGCCCAGAAATAAGGGGAGGACGTCTGGAAAGGTTTCGGGGGAGACAAGGATTTTGGAACAGAAGCCAAGTACCACCAAGAACTCCAGTTCCAAGTCCGACACGCCAAGGAAGATTGGAAATAAGGAAATATGACGACAATCACAGAAGAGGACGTTAGGCTGCAGATAGGATGATAGTCTGTCGTCAGGATGATGACATAACAGGCAGCCGATAGGGTGACAATAGAGCAACTATCTTTCAGGGTGATGGTAGAGCAACTATCCGTCAGGATAATGGCAGGAGAGAGGGCCGTTAGTCACTCGACAAAACAAGCAGTCGTAGGCAGAATGAAGTCGGATGCAGTCAGGAAAATGAAAGAAGCCCATGTGTCGAAGAAAGGGTGAGACTCCATCAACAAGAGGATGAAATGGCAGATTGGCACATAATTAGGAGAACTGGGATTGATCGTCAGATAGAAGAACAACCAAAACACCCCAAAGATGATAGAATCACCAAAGTAGACTCTGCTGATGAGACTTGTAGGTCGAAATGCGTTCGAAGTTTTGTAGATGTATCACTTCTTTTTTTTGGAATAAAAATTCAATCAAAAGTTTTTTGTTCCTTTTTAACTCGTCTCTTTCTTTAAGTTTATAATACCTCTTTTTTTTTTCCTTTTGATTTCTAGTATGTTTTTGCTGTCAGTATTATGCTTTTCACTTTCACGTAATGTGATCATGGTGAACAGAAAGCTTGCAACACTAGGAGTATGCTCTTCACTTGTGCATTTGCTTTCTAGTGAATCAGAAACTAGTTGAGATTTTTAGAGGATTTCTTCGTCATGTTTCTTTTTTCATTAATGATCACGATGATTCAATGAGTGAGGGGAGTCGCCGTCACAAATAGGATGCATCATCAGAATATATGTTGGAAGTTCGCATCGGCATAGCCATGCGATTCACACGATGTCGGTGACACGTGGCAAGGACTCAAAAGAAGAAATGCAATAAAATAATAATAAAAAGAAGAAAAAGCCAAAAAAAAAAAAAAGTCAAAAATAAGAAAAAGACAAATATGAAAAGGACGACAAATGCATGAAGGCTGGCGAGGTTGCAAGCATGCGAGCTGGCGAGGTTGCAAGCATGCGAGCTGGCGAGGTTGCAAGCATGTGATAGTTTGAATATGCGGTGGCAGTTAAACAACGGTTTGCGTGGGCGACAACCACAGGAAGCGAAGATTAGAAATAGGGGTGGTAGTGGAGTATAACGCATAATGTAGACAAGAGAAGTTGTCCAGGTTTAAGGCATTTGCGAAGTGTTCAGCACAAGGGTTTGAAGACTCAGTTGGCAGAAAACACCTGTGCATTGGAGATATTACCAAACCAGATGAAGGACGCCATAGCCGAAAGAAACAGGCAGAATTTTAAGGGACTCATGAAATTTATAGAGATCAATTGTGGAACATAAGGGTAATTTTGCTAACAAATGACGAAGGCTGGTTGATGGTAGCTGCCAACACCACCAGAAGCCAGAAGCCGAGAGAATTGCTGTCGGAGGATGAAGTACTACGGCTTTTGCGAGGTTGTTGGAAGGAGTGGAGCGTCGTCATTGGAAAGAATTCGCAACTACAACAAACAGAAGAGTCAGGTGCTTGCCGTCAGGAAACTATCGCCACAACAGTTAGCCGTTAGAGACCTATCGTCACAAGCGGATAGGTAAGAGTTGTCGGTAGGCAGAATTGTCGGCAAAGTCAGCAGGCTGAATCGTCATCAAAGTTGGTAGGTAGAAGTTGTTGTCACACGTCCAAAGGATGGAGCTGATGTCACATGTTTTCCAGAGGGAGTTGCTGTCACACGTCGTCCAGAGGGAGTTGTCGTCACACGTCGGCCAGAGGGAGCTGTCGTCACACGTCGGTCGAGGGAGCTGGCGTTAGCAACATCGTCACACGTCGGCGAGGGAGTTGGCGTTAGCAACATCGTCACACGTCGGCGAGGGAGTTGGCGTCATTAGCATCATCCAACAAACTGTCGTCTCAGACGTTTTGACCAAAAGAGGTGCTGCCATCCTCCCGAGGCCAAGGAAGTAAGCCACTATCACATGTAGGAAGATTGACACTGTCGTCAGTAATTGGAGAATTACTGCCATAAGCCAACAGAAACAATATGAGTAGGAGTCGTCCGATCCATACAAAATTGACATTTTGGAACAATCAAGAAGGGAAGTACCACAAGAACAACTAAGAAGGGAAGTACCATAGGAGTCGGTGTCTGAAAAGCGACTTTTACAATAGCAAGAACGTTCTTGAGCTAGTGGAGGAGCACGTGGACAGGATCACAATCTTGGGATTGGACAGACTCATGAAAGGCAAGTATGTTCCCAAGTAGAAGTCATTCCAGAAGCAAAAGGAAAAGAAGTTCGACAGAATGAACGAGAGCAGATACCTCTCAAGGACATCACATGGATTCATGCCACAGGCAATTACTGCCAATAGTGGTGGAAGAAAGCACCACCAGAGAATGTACTGCGGCGGAAGATGGAGGCTGCAGTGAATTTCATATTGCAAGTACTGAATTTTGACAAGGAATTCTTCAAGGAATACTTGTTACAGTTGTTGCAAACATATGACCCCACAAGAAATGCAAGTGTAGTATAGATAGGAGAAAGGCAAATCACCATTGTTTTTTGTAGGCAGGCAAATTTATATGTCTGCATTTAGTGAATAAGTTTTGGTATTCTATGTTATTTTGTAGTTGTATGCAAAGTGTTTGACGAAATGTGTGTACATATATTTAATAATGTTATAAAGTGGCAATTTAATAGTATACATAATAATAAGATGTTAAGTCATGTATGTCGATAAAGTCATAAGTTAATTTGTCCTGTAGTAGGAAGCGTCATGTAAATGCAAGTTGAATGCATATGAAATGTAGTTTAGGAAATGATGTGGTTAAATGAGCTAGTTGGAGAGTGCAACTAATTTTTGGTTGTATAAATAAGACCCTCCCTCATTCATTCATGGGGGGGATAGAAGAGCATTGGTACGTGTGAGAGAAGGCTGGTGCATATGTGTGTATGGCATGATGCAGTTAGGTCATGGATGCAGTCATAAAGAGGATTCTGCACAGGGTTTGCAGACTGTATATGAAATGCTGTAACCAGATATGCCATTGTTAATATAAATATGCTCATTCATTTGTCATCTGCCATTGTTGCTGCTGTTGCTATTTCTGTTGCTGTTTCTGTGCATTGTTATTGCTAATGACTACAGATCTGTAGATTTATTAAGTAGAAATGGAATCGTGTGTATGTTAAATTTCATTTCTAGATTTTCTCGGTAGAGAACTTCTGAAAAAAATTTGGGCTGCCAAAAAGGGGGCAAGTAGTAGTCAAAGAAGGGGTGGATTGCAAGTGAAGTTGACAACTGATCCATAGTATCACTGATCTAGAGAAGGACAACATTGATACATTGATGTCTCATGGAAGCCGAGGCGTCAAGTCAAATTAGTTGTAGGATGTTGGATTACAATGCATAATGAATGTGCTCATGGCAAGATTGTTTGGTGAGCAGATTTCCTTGGAACTGCCTATCTGGATGATACCATACCTACAGGGTATAGAAAATAGTATCGCCTACAATTGAGCAACCTACTTATTGGTTCAACATTTTCTACCGTGTACTACAAAGAATTTCTCAATGGTATTCCATGTATAGGACTGTTTTTGGATGCTGCATATTAAGAAGGCATGGAAATTCCTAGATTGGATCCCCCAAGAGACCTACCGGACATGGCACCAACAGTATTGAGGTGAATCAATGCGAAACCTCAATAGAAGAAGATTACTCCAAAGAAGCAGCCAAGGCCGAAACAAAGTTTCAGCAAGACATCACTCACGAATGAACCTTTGGACAATTTGGATAAGGAGGAAGTTGCAGCCAAAGAAGAACAACCTCTGAAGAGATGAAGGAGGTTTGCACCACCCGAATCGACACCATCTCCACCATCAGGCTCAGTTCAGCAAATTGTCGCAAAACAAATTGCGAGGAGTCATGTTGTGATGCAAGGCATACACAAGACTTTGGAACAAGTCCAACATAAAGGAGAAGCTTCAAGTGTCGAAGCAATATTTGGTAAGCAGCTAGAGGAGAATTTTGAAATTGTAGAACCCCTTAATATCATAGCAAAGAATAGAAGTGGGAAGGTTCAGATTAGATCTACCGAGTTTTTGGCAGAAGTTCAGTATATAGATCCATTGGCCTCATCAAAAATAACAGACGAGTTCCAATTTCAAAAGACTTAGTCACAGACACGCTGCAAGCTCAAAGCTTAATATATCTAGGGAAATGTCCACTTAGACGAATGTTGGTAGGGAAGAAATTCCATAGACAACAACTGAAAAAGAATCTAAAGAAGAACATGTAAAAGAGGGAGATGAAGCAGTAGTTGAAACTGCTGCCGAAGATGAGCAACAGTCTGGAACCATGCAAGATCCAATCCAGATAGAAGAAGAGCAGAATTACAAACAACAAGAATTACCAGACCAGCGAAAGGTAGACCCACAACAGAGTACATGCTTTGGTATATCAAAGCTAGTACAAGGGGAAAGTAGTCAGACACCTCAATTTATGGTAGAATAGACAATAATGAAGGGAAAGCAGCCAAGAAACAAATCAATTTGTCAGGAACAGAGACAAATACAATTCCTGAGGGAGAAGAAAGAGAACAAGAAGATGATGGCTTAAGTGAACATGTATTGATAGAAGTGCCCAATTTTCAAGCTCCACTTGAATTTGGCGCACATATCAATGAACAAGTGGGTACTTGTTTTACTAAGTTGGCCCAAGTAATGACGATAAAGCTGGATTTTGAAGTAGGTTGTGTAGGATAGTGGAAACAGTGGCAGTTAATGGCAGAAGATGAGCTTGAAAAGTTGGTAAAATGGGCTAGGAACGGACCATGGAGAACTGAAATTTCTAGCATTTACCAAGAACAACCATGGGAACTACTGAGTGGAAGCATCGGAACCATGGAAGGAGCATAAAAGTTGCCAACAAGAGCACCAACACTATACTCAGAGCCAACCTACCTCTATGTACTCGGTCATGGGAATCGCAGTTTAACAACCAGATGACCCAAGGGACTGTGAAAAGGACAACCATAACGACAACCTAAAGAGAAGGTACAACACAAGGAGCTAGTACTGGAATTATTTCCAATGTATGCTCATATGAATTTTGTAGCGCATTTGGTGCAATGGTTAGCTGAAGGGATAAAGAAGTTGCACAGTGTGAAATTGGATCTCGAAGAAGCACTGCAAAGTTTTGAAGCAAAATATCGAAGAGCAGAGCAACAGATAGATGAAAATATAGCTCTAATGGAAGAACAAATTCATAGGATGACTGCAGCCCAAAATCAACTACACCAAATGAATGAGCAACTAAAAGAAAGAGAAGCCACTCTTGTGGACATGGGGGAACATCTGACACAACAAATGAAGAACATAAGCTTATACTGAGAGGGGGGGGTGAACAGTATAAGACCACTTTTTACTTTTGTTTCCAAAACAGTATTATCCAATAGAATCAATGGCAATATAAATAGCAGTAACCAAAGCAATGCACAAATCATCACACACAATAGAGACACCAATTTAACGTGGTTCACCCAATGCGGGCTACTCCACGAAGAAAATCTTTTACTAAAATTTTCTCAACAAATCTCTTGGGAATCCTTTCCCTATTACAATGTTTATGGACCTCTGTCCAAAGGAGACACCAATCCCCTAATCAAGTTCTTGGATCTCTATCCACAGGAGACCTCCTTTCTCCTCAACTCTGGCTGGTGATCTTCTAGAAGAACTGCTGCCTTCACTGCACTGGCTTATGGATCTCTATCCGCTGAAGACTCCTGTCCTCATTGCCCTGGCTAATGGATCTCTATCCACTAGAGACTGTCGTCCTCTATACTCTATCACCTCCAAAGCTTGCTCTTTGCTCTGTCTCAAATCTGCACTAAACACAGTCCTTCGGTCTAGCACAAATTTGCTCAATCTCTGTCTCTGGTCTGACACAAACCTGTCCTCAAATCTGCACCAAACTCTGTCCTCAAATCTGCACTAAACACAGTCCTTCGGTCTAGCACAAATCTGTCCTCAATATTTGTCCTTAAGCCTTAACACAAAGCTTGACTCAATCAACTATGCTGGATCTGCCCCAAACCTTAACTCAAGGTTTGAACAAATCAATCAATCAACTCTGCTCACAAGCCTTCTCAAAGACTTGTCTCAAATCTGCTTTGTAAGCTTCCACAAAAGCTCACACTAATCTGTCCACAAGTCCTCTCTAGAACTTGTCCAATCTGCTCAACAATCTCTGTCTTCAAATCTGTATTGTAAGCTTCCACAAAAGCTCACACTAATCTGTCCACAAGTCCTCTCTAGAACTTGTCCAATCTGCTCAACAATCTCTATCCTCAAATCTGTATTGTAAGCTTCCACAAAAGCTCACACAAATATGTCCACAAGTCCTCTCTAGAACTTACCTCAAATCTGCTCAACAAGTCCTCACTAAAACTTGTCCAATCTCATAGAAACATAAAGAGAATTGTTAGAGACTCAATATGCTTCACATTTACCACAATGCTCAATCACTTTCAATCTCTCTTTTATCACAGAAACATATAGAGAATTGTTAGAGACTCAATATGTTTCACACTCATAAACGCTCAACCTATTTCTCAAATCAATTTAGATTATGGAACACTTTGTTTCATAGAACTTGAACTATCACTTCAACACATCCACTTGACTAGACTCAACCAAGTCTACTCAACCACTCACTCAATGAATTTAATCCTTGCTCACAAACCCTAGTCCAAGCATATGAACACTCACTTATTTCCAACAATGCTTATCAAACAATCTCACATAACAATTATACTCATGATCTTTGCAAACCCTAGTTCAAGTTCTTCACTCAACCAATCACTTCAACAACAATGTTTATCAAACAATCTCACATAACAATGATACTCATGATCTTTGCAAACCCTAGTTCAAGTTCTTCATTCAACCAATTACTTCAACAACAATGCTTATAAAACAAGGTTACTCTCCTTAACCTCTATTCCAGAAAACCTTGAAGCATTAATTCAAAACACACTCAACAATGCGTACCAACCAATCCTTTTCATTCCAACTTAGCATTCACAAAACTCAACAAACACTTACTAGAGAGATGTGCCCATACCTTTTGATTGATGAAGAAGTGTCTTCAAAACATGTCTCAAAATAACCAAACCATCTCGTGTCAATTCAAGTTTAGATAGCAACAATTTTATCTCAAAAATATTCACAAGGATATTCTTCTTGATCAAAAGGTACAATAAAATTAATCCAAATTTTACACCTTATAACTCCCTCTAACTTTCTAACCACTCACAAATATCAAGGATATAACACTTTACCACTTCAATGCCCCTTACAAAAATTAAGCACATAAATAATTATCAACACCTTATAACTCCCCTTAAAACCTTATAAAATAAAATTATTTTAAACTTTAGGGCATAACTTTATTTCTCCGAAAATTCCGGCGCTAACTCAAAAAGGGCATACCTTTGTCTTTTCCCCAAAAGGGGGTTCGGTGGGTTTCGAACTACCGTCTCCCAACCGCCAAGTGCCTTAGCGCTTTGGTGCCCACCACGTGGGCTATAGGTGCCCATGAGAAGGAAGGGAAGCTTCCTTCCTCTTATCTCCTTCATCCGCCGTCGACGCTTCCAAAAAGAAACTCGCACGGATTCGAACCTCCGCCACTTGTTGCCCTTAGCACTTTGCTTCCGCCGCGGTTGCCAACTGCGCTACCCGCGCTTGGTGACCAAGGCACCTTCCTCGGTGGGTGTTGTTCTTTCGCCTGCCACTTGGAACTTTTAAAGCCAATGAAAACCCTCTTCCTTCCGCAGACGATTCACATGTTTTTCCTTCGCATACCACACGATTAATTCAAATGCATGTTTGAATTTAGGCTAAGGTGGGGGACTCCCTTTTATACACGCTTTGCCATATCACTTCCACGTCGGCGCTCGATGGTCGAATTCGAAAATTCAAATTTTGAATTTAATAACCCACCTTAGGGTTATTAAAATAACCATAAATTAATATATAATTAATATTAAAATTAATTAATAATTAATTTTAATAACTTTTAAGTTAAGTAAATTAATTAATAAATTAGTTTATAATAAAATTATATTAATTAATTTATAATTAATTTAAACTTCCATGTATAATATTATAAAAAAATATTATAATATTATTTGTTTGGGCTTCTTCTTGACCTCCTGGAACTGGATCTGATCAACTGAAAACGGACTCTCCTTTTGCACTGATTGGAGAACCTGAAACTGATGCTGCCCACTGAAATTGCCACTGACTGGTGCTGAAATCTTGACATCAATGACCACTCACTCTTGACATCAATGACAACTCATCTACTCCAAATGTCCAACAACAAAAATCTGCAAACACACTTCTTCAACAGCAAAAAGAGGTCTTAAAGAAGGAGTTGGCACAAAAAAACAAAAGCGAGGAAGCATTGCTAAAAGAACTGGAACAACAGAAGCAGAATTGTTGTGGGAATTAGAATTGAAGAATAAACAATCTATAGCACCTGTTGGCAATTTTGCCACATTAAAACTTTTGATAAATTTTGGCCTAAGTATGGAGCTTTCAAGCGGCAAAGAGCATGCTGAGGTGTTCGGTTTTTCGCGGGCCATAAGTGGGGGCGATAAAATGGACAAAATGAGCCCTGGATATTTTATTATTGCAGATCTTCTCGCCAGCTTTCCAACGATATATTATAATAGGCGATCGGGTCAGCGGATCAAAAGTTATGGCCCGGAAGCGGAACCAGGAAACCCAGCTTTTTGTGCGAAGTCGGTCCGACTTCGCCCAGTTTTGGTGCGAAGTTCGTACTTCGCTCAGTTTTGGTGCGAAGTCCGATTTCGCCCTTCTTTCTCGGGCGCACCTTGTAGCAGTGGCGGGGAAAAATGACTAAGTGATGGGGCGAAGTTCGTACTTTGCGCGAAGCCCGAACTGCTCCCCCTTTCCAGGGCGAAGTCCGTACGGCGGCAGAAATCAGCTTTCACCTGTGCGCAGTCCGACTTCGCAGCGAAGTCGGAGTGCGCCCTTTGACAGGTGCGCAGTAGGGAAACAAACTCAGAATTTGACTAAGGCATGAAGACCTTCCCGACTGCGCTGTTTTCTGCCTGCGCAACCCAATGACGCTCATATCCCGGGAGAAGTTGGATAAACTGCCTTTCAAGGCAGACACGTGTCAAGCAGCATCATCCGACAAGTGTCCAGCTCCGGGATCTGAGCCAAGACGTGCCGAGCAAAAGGACAAGCATGGGCTGCACTACCTATGCCAGTTGCCTCATTTAATGCTGATGTGAGTTTCCACCTGCCTCAGCTACCCGCATTCCTCCCGATATGAAGTTCTACCCAACGCGCCGCCACGTAGGCTGTTCAACCTTCGGGAGACCATGCCGAGAGTACAGTCCAGCCTGACAGATGTCAGCATCAGCAGTTCCGCGGCCGCTTTTGTCAGCTAATGTTTGACTGGGACTTTGTGCCCATTAATGTAACGGGAGGGACTCGGGCTATAAATACCCACCGTGTTTTCATTGTAAGGGGTGGAAGGGGAATGTTTGTTAGGGAACCATTGTAACCGTGCTTCTGCTTATAAATATAAAGTATATGCTTGGCTCTGTTCTACTGCTTTTATTTTTTATGCTGCCTCTCCTTTGCTTGTCTGCTTTACGTTTTCCTGTGTCACGGCTCGTTGATTCGTTTCAGCATTTGGTGGTCAGGAACACCTGAAGCATTGCTTGTGTCATGGCTTGTTGATTTACTTTGGCATTTGGTGGCCAAGCACTTTTGAATTTAATAGATCAGAGGATACATAGAATAGATGTGGTAGCAGTTCCATCAGTTGTGTGTTACGTTGCTGTCCGTAGTGGTGATTGATGCGTTGCCGTGCTGTTAGTTCTTCTTGTAGGGAGAATGTTTGCTAGGGGACCATTGTAGCTGTGCGTATAAATTCTTTGCATAACACATATACCTGGATCTGATATCTCTTGGTTGCTTTCTGTTTGAGTTACCGTACGTAGTGGTGATTGGTGTGTTGCTGTACTGTTAGTTCACCCCACCCAACTCCAATCATATTTGTAAATTCTTTCCGTTTTTTTTATCTCTTTCTTGCACTCTCATCTTACTAACCCCCGCAAGGAGCCGGCCTTCCCTGGAGATTGGCCCGGAAGGCATCCCTTCCTTCCGGCCTTTCAATGTTGGTTTGCGGGTCCAGGGCGCAATAACGACAAATCCTTTCCTCATGGCGGATTCGTGACCAACAGCACCAATTCAAGGAATTGCATAAGAGGCTTTGGCTAAGAGGGAGGAAGAGATTTTGCAATAGTTAGCAGTGATGGAGGACAGAGACAACACCTACAGTGTAGAATGGGCAAATACTATAACTATGCCAAATGACTGCACAACAAAAGAGAAGCTTAGATGAATTACAAAGTCTACAAACTCCAACCCAGAAAGATGTAGAGACATCGACAAAACAATGAAGAAAGTCGTTGAGGACAGCGACCAATGTAAAGGGGAGGACAAATGTAGACAGTAGTTCTAAGAAACAAAAGTAAAAGTGTTTGTAAAAAGGTTTACATATTTGCAATGACATGAAATGTAATGCAAATTCAGTCTAAATGAAATGAAATGAAAAGTTTTATTTAATGCAAATACAACTGCCATTGTAAAACCTTAAACAAATCACATCATTTGCTAAGGTTAATTAAGGTTGTTACATAGGGAGTTGTGGTAGTTGGGGGAAACCTCCTAGAATCGGTTACAGTAACCACCAAGACGGTGCTTTAAATAGGCCCCCCTTCATTTCATTTTGTATGAATGACAATCCATGTGTGAGATTGGGTTGACGAGTTTGAATGCAGTCATTGTAACTCTGTGGGTTGTGCAACTTGACAATGCAAATGACTATCTTGTTCTACAATTATGTCTATTGTGTGATGATGTATGTTGTGATACATTGCTAGAGTGTGCACCAGTGTTAGTATTGTTGTAGGTTATAGGCTTGGACGGAGGAGCGTAGCAACTATCGTCGACACCGACATAGCTGCCACCATCACAGTGGATACCGACATAGCCGACGCCGTCACAGTGGATGCCGACACAGCCAACGCCATCACAGTGGATGCTGACATAGCCGACGTCGTCACAGTGGATGTCGACATAGCTGACGCCGTCACAGTTGCTGTCGACATAGCTGACGCCATCACAATTGCTGTTGACATAGCTGACGTCGTCATAGACATCCAAATCTAGAGTGCCATCATGACGTTTAGATGTCATCATGCCGTCATCATCTCGTCATCGCCATCGCTTTAGGGTGCCATCATTTGGATACGTCGTCAGACCGTTGCAGTCCGAGTTGTGTCGTTATTGAGTGTACACTTGCCGATTGAAGTCCTATTGCCGTCATGAGGAGGATGCTATCTGAAGCTAGGATTAGTATTGAAACTTGTATCTCCTTGTTACATTGACTATCATTCCCTCACTCCTGGGAATTCTCATTGTTGTCTACACCAGGCTCAAAAATATCTCAAATTTTCTTTTGAATAAAAAGAAAAGCAATTTGAAAAAACGTCACTGCCATTGTTCCAGATGCTTGACTTTATAGGGTCATATATCTCTGTCAATACTACTTGGATTCCTTGATATGACCGCTTGTTTCGAAGCATATCAAATTTTGAACAAAATGAGACACAAATAGTCTTAATTAGACAATTCTATGCAAAGATATGGCTCCTGGAAGATGAGATGTTTTTGTGATTTTTTTTTTCCAAGTTTTGCCATACTTGTTGCTCTGATACCACTTGTTACAAAACTTAAATTTCATAAATAGAAAACATCCACAATATACTATACTATCAAGTAATTCATCCACAAATAATCTACTAGTGTAATAATCCATATAATGAGACAGAGATAATACCCTTAGGATAGGGCAACACCAAAAATACTCCTTAAGCAAGGAATAACTTCATAAGATCTCCCAAGATGAGAGGGCCACTCCATGGGCAAAGACAATTAGAAAGCAACATTGGATATGATTGATGATTCTTACAATGAAAATATTCCTTCTTTATATACGCATCATCTAATGCTACTTTGGGAAAGGTATAACCCTAACCTTACCCGGCTCCTAAACCCTTATCCAACTCATTATTATAATATAGTATTACAATGCAATAAACCTTGGGTTATGTGTTGTCCATGCCAACTATCTATGACACCCATATACAATATAATATCATATCCCAATATACTGATCCATAGGTACCATAGCATTATGTGATCTTTGTTTTTTCCATTGCAAATTATATATTTTCATGGTGGGTGTCATATGAGATCAGTATTTGAAATACTCATAACAAATACGGATATGATGTGGATGCAATGAATATGAATAATAGTGTCTCGAACATCATCATTATTTAACACATTGTCACATTGATTCTTGCCCCATGAGTTGTCAGTATGATGAAGAGTGTAATTCTATGGATTGGAAACTCTGCTATCCATGGGCCTTCTGCTATATCTTCCACACTGAGGATTTACAAATGCCTCTTTGGACAGTAGAAACATGATTTTCCTGGATGCCCTTCATCACTCTCCAAAAGCCTTTTTGTGCACTCTCCTTCCTTGCTATAACCCTCCCATGGGGATTGATCTCTAGATGTGGGTCTTCCATGCTAGTTCCTTATATGATATCAGGAGGCAGCTCATCGTTCATGTCTCTTAATCCCCCACATCATGTCTAGTCTTTTCTTCAAGGGACATCAAAAGAGCTATATGGAGATTATACACTAACATGGTTGCTGCTTCTATGGGATTTCAGGCCGAGTTCTTGAAATAGGGCATTGAAGCCATTGCCTATTCCATTTTATAAATATTTAATGAGGTTGTTTGTTTTGGCTTTCCATATTCTTGGTCACAATCATAGTAGTCAGACTCGGTTGGACTCCCTAGTACTCGGCCGAGTCCATGTCCGAGTGGGCTCAGTCGCGCCGAGCCTACTCGGACTCGTTTTTTTCCAGGACTCAGCCGAGTCGGAGTCCGACGCGGACTCGTGAGTCCGGACGTTGGGACTCGACTGGCAAAAATTAAAGTTAAAATAAAATAAAAAATCATCTGTAGTCGACGCCATTGTAATTTTTTGCTTTGCTTTCTTGATTTCTTGGAATATTATATTATATTATATGGAATAATAGGAATTTTATTTCTGTTTCTACATAGACGACGAAATTTAAATATCATTTCATCTCTCATCTCTGAAATGGTTTCATTCGTCCATTCTACAACACACACATGATGAAATCACCAATCATTTTTGGGTGCAAAACAAATGAGACGAGCACATCATGTTGGCGGCACTTCAATAATCAATAGTTGCGGTGATGTAGTTGGTTATAACATCAGTCTAACACATTGAAGGTCTCCACTTCAAGTTTGGGCGGCGCCAATCTATATTTTCTCTTTAATAAGCAAGACCGAGTATTTCAGTATTTATTTTTTATTTTCATCCTTCATACATGCACGACATAGTTTGGCCTCTCCTTCGTCATTAGTTTGTCTTTTTCTTTTAATCAGATTTATTTCATTTTCATACATTCATATCATAGTTTGGCCTCTTGTTCGTCATTGGTTTTTTTTATTTTTAAATTTATTTATTTTAGGGCTATATTTTTATTTTCTCGGATTTATAAATCATTTCTTCTAGATATAATATTTATTTATATTCTGTCTTCTAGAAGAGACGTGGGAAATGCGGCCGAATATTTCCTCCGACCCCGATAAACACTCAACAATCTAGCTTTTAAAATTTTCCTGAACCTAAGCATCTCCACAATTATTAATTTTTACAAAATACGAAAATGTTTTAAAAATCGAATAAAATATTTGTTTTTATTAGTATTGCTGCATCTCACGAACTTAAAAAAAAATGTTGCCTTGTATTAAGTCCAGAGTGGGAAGGGGCACGCAAGTGCTGTTAGCAAAGTGCCAAATATTATAAACATTCACCACATTCTATTAAAAAATGTGTGACTGATCCCTACTTACTACCAAGACAGACAACCAAGTGGGTTGGAGTCCCAATGCGCGATTTTCAAGATTTTGACAACAAAGGCGTCTTGCTTCATGGATTCTCATTTCTAAGTTAAAATAAATAAATAATCTATTTTTTATTTATTTTTATTTTTTATTCACAAGGATGTTGTAGTGGTTAGGGATTTGGCCTCTTTGGATGGTGTAGTGGTTAGGGCTTTGGGCTCTCTTTGGGGAGGTCCAAGGTTCAAACCATTGCATACTCAGAAGGGAATAGGTTGGATGGTAGCAATCGAGTGTTTGCCGGTTGGCTACCCCAGTTCGATACCCTGGAGGGTCGGGGGTCTCGTTGATTGTGCTTTACCCAACAGGCTTAGGGTTTATAGAGGCAGCCCATTCATGGAGTTACTGATTTCTTTAAGAATCTTAAAAAAAAAATTAAAATTAAAATTAAAAACTAAAAAATAGCCAAGGTTGTAGAAGCATCTCTACTTACCCTGCCCCATGTGAATGATATAATAAAATACTAAAAATGTTTTAAACATGGAATAAAAATATTTGTTTTTATTAGTAATTGCTACAGCCCACAAAGTTGAAAAAATGTTCACTTGCATTAGGTCCAGAGCAGGCAGGTGGCATTACAGGGGAAACAGTAATATGCTAACTTAGAATATACTAATAAGACGGTAATGCTACCTTAGAATATACTATTAAGACGGTCATATGCTAAGTTAGGATATACTAACAAGTAATATGCATGAAAAAACTTATTTTTTTAATAAAATTTGTTATTTTTTTCATTTTTTCTTTTTGCCGAGTTTTTTTCGAGTCTTGCCGAGTTTTTTTGCCGACTCCCGAGTCCGACTCCCGAGTCGACCTTTCCGAGTCCGAGCCAAGTCCGAGTTTTGCTACTATGGTCACAATATATTATCTGCCCCATCCACAAATTTGGAACTCTTCAAATCCTAATAACTACAACACTATCATGATTAGGCACACTTTTACCAAGCTTTGTGATAGAGTTTTGAACATGAAATTCCTAAGAAAAACGTGAGCAAGGCAAACTTAGAGCAGGCTGGTTTCAGAGTTGATTATGAGACTATTGACCATATTTTTACTCTCTAGGTTACTATTGAGGAGGCTTCTCAATGGTCTTCCAAAGTCTTTTATTGTTTTGTGGACTCTTGGAAGGTTTTCGACACTACTTCCAAGCATCTTATATTTAAGAGGCTTTAGGACATTGGCATTTGATATTGCTTTCTCGCTGTTATTTGGAGACTTTATGATGTCTAGAGTGCTATTGGCCTTAAAATATGGATGTCCTCTTTGCCCCACACTCTTTGGGATCTACATTGTTAAGCTCAAGGAATTTATTTACCAAACACACATGTTGACAATAGCCGCTTTCTACATTATGTCTTGATAGATTTATTGTTGTTTGTGGATGATGTAGTTCTTCTTCCTCGTACTCCTAATGGCTTTTAGAGACAATTGGATGTCCTTGCTCGGTTTTGCGACCTATGGCAGTTGGCAATCAACCTTAGCAAGACTAAGGTGATGATGGTTGAACACATCGAAGAGTGCCCTCCAATTCTTCTATAAGGGCAACTAATTGAGATGACCATTGCATAAGCTATCTTAGTCCTAAATTAGCCTTCTACATTGCATAGTTCTTGAGGATTGAGGATGACATTATCTCTCACCATAATTATTTTCAGGGACATTGGATACATAACCTCAAGGTCGTTGTTGCTCAGCTTAGAGTCTGCTCACATTAGTCATGGAGGGATACATGCTACCTATTCCTTGAGAGGATAGTGTAAGCCATCTTTGCCCTCTCCAAGAAGTGGAGATTGAAAAGCACTTCATATTTAGACATATATGAGATTCAAGGGAATCGCCATTGCTTATATAGAAACTTAGGTAGATTTCTTGCTATGTTTTTCCACTATCTTGACCAGAGATGCTTGGTTTTGTACCTTCAAGAAGCTATCACTCGTAGGAGTTAGATATTATAGGAGAGATTGCCTACCACTCTATTAATCACCTCTTTATTTCACCCTATCTTTGGCACCAGGAGCAATAAGTGCTCTTTTGAGGATCTGAATCTCCTAGATGATAATGACAGATCTGTGAATCCCTTGCTGCACATGAGAGAAGCTACTAGGGCTTTGACATCTTCTTCTTGCATGTATCAGGTTAGGACTATGGCTCTTCAACATCAGGTTTTATTTTCAGCTTACTTGTTTAAGAGTTGCACATAGACAACTAACCAGCTTATCTTCTTCTACTAGTTCCTTAGGCATGGATGTTAAGGAGAGTTTTTTGTGGTGACCTTTTGTTCTCCCAAGATTATCCAACCATTACCCCTTATTAATGACCACTTTCCTGGGAGCATCATTAGTTCCTATGGTGGCTTTTCTGGTATAGTTTGGTGATGATGGTGGCTCTACTTTTACCTCACATTTTACCGTAGACCGGGATCCACTTGAGTTCTCTATTTCTCTCCATTTCTCTCTTTTCATTTGATTATCACATATTTAAGATTTTAACCCATTTTTGGCTCTGGCTTTCAAGGTTGTGACCTGAGTTTGTACTGTTAACTTAAGTGTAGTTCACTCTAGTTAATTTTTTCTTTTTAAAAAGATATGTGCAGCTTTTATTGGGGCCAATTCCATCAAAATATCAAAAATATTACACAGGCTATTTGGTGGATTAGGCCCTTTCGAAGCAACATTTCCAGCTTGAATTTCTATTAGAGATATTTTCTTGTTCCCTTGAACTGTTGCTTTGGTCATGTATGGACATTAATAGGAGTCAGGACTATCTTATCTTATATGTAGTAGTTGTTAGTTCTTAAGAATTACATATTACCCTAGCATTTTCTATTGTAATAGGCTGTATTTTTCAGTCCCATTGACCTACTTTGGTCATCCATGAACATCAATATAATTTTATCTCATTTCCGTGCCTACAACTAAAATAATGATAATGCATTGATTTCTTTATAAAGTGAATCTCATATAGGACAATTTGCATGTATTTTGGAAATTCAGAATGCAAGCTAACACAATCAAGTCTACTTTTATCCATCAATCTCTTGTTTTATCGAAGGATTACTTTCTACAATCCTTGAGGCCTGATTTTAAATTAGCTTATCATGTAACAACATAATGATTGATAATGCATAATCCTCTTTTCTGAATGAAATTGTGCATTAAAAATTTGACAAAGAAAATATGTAACTACTGGCAAATGATTATAATGGGCCTCTTGCTTAGCTACGGTTACAGTGGGTGGGAATTATGTGTGAGCAGTTACAAATGGTTAGCAAATCTCTCAACTGTCATTAGACTGTAGAAGAGACATGCAGGAGTCAGCGAGTGTGGCCATTCTCAGTGATTTGAGTCTAGTTACAAGAGGGGCAGACACCAATGCCTTCAGTCTTCTATTCAATGCCCGAATTTGCTCTCAATTCTCTATTTTTAAAAATGAAATTGCACATTTCATCAAAAATCTCGCTACTGCTGTAAAGAAGTTTGAATTATATCACAAATTCTTTCTCAGTTGCTCCCAATTTGTAGAATGATCTCCTTGAAATCCCTGGTTTTTTGCAGAATCTGAACTGTATCTGGACATATTGTGGCTACTATATTCTACCAATTTGTCTATTAGCTGTACAAATGCTCATATATATATTACAGTATCTTGTGGGAAAGGAAAGCAAATGGTCATACATATATTATAGTACCATGTTGAGTCTTCCTTTCCTTTCCTTTTCTTTCCCACTAAAAGTGGGAAAACCTCATTCTATCTCAGTGAAAGCTTGAACTTGCTATTTTCTTTGGTGCTACTCGAGGCAACACATCAACACTGCCAAAATCTGTTTTGAACGTTTAAAACTGAGTCCACTGGCTTTTGCTTGCAATTTTGGCCATAATGATCTCCTTTTGTAGTAAGTGTTATCCCTCATGAAATTCCTTAAGCTGCGCTAGCTGCTTCTCACCTTCTACTAGGCTCTGCGCAGCACGAAAGTCTATCCTCACTTCTTAGACGTAAGACAACATTCTCTGTGACCCACCACTTCAGCAGTGGACCTAACTCCTCATTACCATTTGTGGATACATCACTTCATAATATTTTTTCATCCTTAGAAAAAGTCATCATTCTCAACATCTTCAACATTTGAAGATTGAATTTCAGTTACATTTGTTTCTGTTGTTTATTCTTGTTGACTGACTTAGAGGAAATAAATATTTTCAAAGAAATGACATTAAGTTGACCTTATCATCACTGTTACTGTAAACTCCAATGACTCTGGAAAACCCATTTTTCAGTCAAAGGTTTGAGGGACCTGTTGTCACATTTTGCACGGGGTGCAATGTCTTCAGTGTTGTAACAGTACTGCTCTTCTTTTCCCTCTTCCTCCATTTTCCTTCCTTCTTCTCTCCCTTTCCTTTTCTTTCCCGCATTCTCTTTCTTTCCCCCCTTTCTTGGAGTCCCCCAGTTGATTTTTCAACTTCCCAGCAAGTCCCCTGAAAATTGGCTAAGTCTGGGTGCGAAGTTCGCACTTCGCCCAGTCTGGGTGCGAAGTTCGCACTTCGCCCCTCTTCTGGGCGCACCTTGCAACTGGCAGACTGGCAGGCTGACAAAAGAAAAATCAAGTGCTGGAGCAAGTCCGTACGGCGGCAGACATCAGTTTTCGCCTGTGCGCATTCCGACTTCACACCGAAGTCGGAGTGCGCCCTTGACAGGTGCGCAGTAGGGAACAAACCCGGAATTTGACCAAGGCATAAAGGCCTTCCCGACTGCACTGCGTTCTGCCCGCGCATCCCGAGGTGCTCCGATCCCAAGCGAAGATGGACAGACTGCCCTCCAAGGCAGACACGTGTCAAGCAAGCATCATTCATCATCTGACAAGTGTCCAGCTCGGGATTAGAGCCGAAACGTGCCGAGCAAAAGGACGAGCATGGGCTGTACCGCCTGTGCCAGTAGCCTCATTCAAAGCTGATCTGAGGTTCTACCTGCTCCAGCTACCCGCATCACTGCCAGATTGAAGTTCTGCCCAGCGCACCGCCATGTAGCTGTCCAGCTTCCAGGAAGACCATGCTGCGGGTACAGTCCGGTCCGACAAAAGGTCAGCATTTGCAGCTCTTTCGCCGCTTTTGTCAGCTTATGTTTGACTGGGACCTTGTGCCCATTAATGTAACGGGAGGGACTCGGGCTATAAAAGCCCACCATGAATTCATTGTAAAGGGTGGAAGGGGAATGTCTGTTAGGGAACCACTGTGCCCATTGTAACCGTGCTTCTGCTTATGAATATAATTCGTATGCCTGGTTCTGTTCTGCTGCTTCTGTTTTTTATGCTGCCTTTCTATTCATGCCTTAGGCTAACCTGTCACGGCTTGCTGGTTCATTTCAGCATTTGGTGAGCAGGTGCCTCTAGCATTGCTTGTTTAAAAGCACCCCCGTACTTCATTAGTTAAAAGGATACATAGAATGGATGTAGTAGCAGTTCCATCAGTTATGTGTTTTGTTGCTGGCCCGTATCTGGTGACTGATGCGATCCCGTATTGTTAGTTCCTTGTAGGGAATGTCCGTTAGGGAGCCATTGGAGTTGTGCGGTTAAATTCTCTACATAAACACATATACCTGGTTCTGATATCTCTAGTTTGCTTTCTACTCTTGTTAGTGTACGTATCTGGTGATTGATGCATTGCCATGCTGTTAGTTCCTTGTAGGGAATGTTTGCTAGGGGATCATTGAAGCTGTGCATACACTGCCTGAGTATCGGAAGTACACGTAGTTTTTGCAGTTCCTGGTCATGCTTTGTGTTTATAATGCAGTAAGTAGCGGTAATTAGTGTGTTCCCGTACTGTTAGTTCCCCCCACCAACCTCTGGACATATTTGTAATTTCTTTCTGTATATTTATCTCTTTCTGTACATTTGTCCCTTTCCTGTACTCTTAGCTTAAATCAGACCCCCCCCAAAAGGAGCCGGCCTTCTCCGGAGATTGGCTCGGAAGGCATCTCTTCCTTCCGGCCTTTCATGCTGGTGGGCGAATCTGGGCGCATTAACCCGAAATCCTTTCCTCATGGCAGATTCGTAACCAACAGTTTCTCTGGCACGCCCGGTGGGACCCTGGTCCCACGTTTGAAGAAGATTTTCTGATCAGTCTCCACCTGGCGCTGACAGTGTTTTCTGAGCACCTGGTGAGACAAGGAAGTTTCTCACCCCCGACAGAATTGAAGTACTGGTGTTCGCTTCATTGCTGTTCCAAATCTGAACACCGGCGACTCGCACGAACAAATCCTCTCGAGTCTAGAAGACTGGTCCCGACACCTTCATGCACATGAGAAGGTGGCAAGCAAGGGATTCGAGAAGCCCGCCTGAGTTCTACGAACTGGACATCAACGCTCGAGGCGAGATTCCCAGGCTGGCTGATCCGCGAGCTCGTTTCGATGAAGCCGAGGCTGAGATACAAGAAGAAGCCGAAGCCGAAGTCGGAGGAGCCGAGTACGAAATAGAAGAGGCCGAGGAAGAAGAAGATCCTGCATCCTCGGAAAGTACCGACACCGAGTACACAACCGACGGCGGAGAAGAAGAAGAAGAAGAAGAAGAAATGGCTGCCCAACAACCGAATGACGATGACCTCTTCCCGGCGGTGGACTCTACGGGGCCCTTGGCCCTGGTCGGACAGCAAGCTGTGCCCCTCGCTGCTTTAAAGTCTATTCCCACATACGACGGCTACGGTAAGACGGCGTACGAGCACATCCAGGACATCCTTGCCCTGGCCGCATTGCATACTATTACCGATGAAAGTGTGAAGACCCGTCTCATCGGCCCTTTCCCCGAGGGGAAAGCTTCTCTACCGGTGGAGATCGGCGCCGCGAGGGATCCATCACAGGGTGGCCCTGCCTTGCCAGGAGGCTCGTAAAAGGATGCAACGAGTCTGCTGACCCGACTTCTCTACTGCATCAGTTCCAAGCTATCCAGAGACATCCTCAAGAGGTGTCTGATTTTAACATTAGGTTTGCGAGATCCTGGAAACGGGTACCTCGCGAACTTCGGCCTTCAGCCGGCATGGCTGCTCACTACTATCTGAGATCCTTCAACTCAGACATATGCCTGCTGCTGAAGATCGCCAGAATTGACGAGCGCCAGAATTGACGAGTTCCCTGCGCTGTACGAAGCTGCCCAGCAAGCTGAAGCTGACATTATCTCTATCGGCAGACTCCCGTCCAGAGTGCAGGAGCCCATCCATCCCGACTTCCCCAGATCCCAGTATCCTTCTGCTTCTGGTGGTGCGCCGTCCACGTCAGGGCAGCAACCCCAGCAGCAGTGGAATCCGGCGCCGGTCGTAACTCCTTACGGCCCGCCTCAGTTGCATTACCCTCACCCGCCGCCTCCCGCTCCGCATTTTCCAGCACTTCCCGCTCCTCCACAGTATGCATCTTATTCTAACCCTCCTCCATTAGCCGCATTGCCTCCACCGGCACAAATGCCGCCACCTGACAGCAGCATCCAGAACACGATTCTACAAGAAGTGCGGGCTTTGGCCTCCGGATACCATGCCATGTCCAATGACATGATTGCTATGAAGAAGAAGCAGGCCCAGATGGACCTTGCTCCTAGGAGGCCATATGCGCCCCCGGCGCTAACAAAAGACAAAGCGCCAAAAAACCAGTCGTAGAGGCGTCCGCCTCCGAGAAATGCTGCTATAGAAGACTCGCCTGGTCCTCCCGACTAGGTTAACTGGTGCACTACGTGCAATGACCCGCATTCGGAGGAAGACTGCACTTTGCACCAGCACTACATCCAGACCTTGGCCGGTAGCGCTATAGAAGACGATGAGCTGTACATGATCTTAGACGGCGAGGCCAACTTTGCCCTCCCCGAAGAGAATCTAGCGTCACCTGCCAAGGAAGAAAAGAAGGCCGCAGATGCGGTCAAGCCCTTGCAAGTCTACGCGAGACGAGAAAAACCGCAGCCAGGAGCGCTGCCACCATACAAGCGGCTGTGGCCTTTCACAGCCCAGGAGAAGGCGTCCAAAGATAAAGCTCCAGTCAAGCCTTCTCCGGAAAAGGCTGCCGCTGTTCCAGCCAAGCCTCCAGCAAAGGCCCCAACTCTGGCTAAGGCTCCCGTACTTCAGCCTCCAGCTGAAACCAAGGAACAAGCCCAGGAGAAGCTGAAGTACCCGTCTCTGACCAAGAGGCAGCGAGTTGAGGCCACCCAGCAGTACCGGACGAAGTACGAGCCGACAAAGCAAGCAGAAGGAGCTAGTACCTCGGGCTACAGCATTGTAGACGAGTTGAAAAGAACACCTGCTAGAATCAGCATGTACGATGCTCTTCTGCTCCCGTGTCAGGTAGATCTCGTCGCAAGAATCACTGAAGAACATGAAGAACGGCAGACAGATACAGCCCGCTCGTCCCGGTTCAACCTTTGACGAGTCTCCGCCACTCGGGAAGAACAGAGCCGCCCCCTTTTATCTCGTCTTTACGGATGCAAGGGCACATAGTTCACAACTCGCATGGTGGACTCGGTGCTTCCTCGACCGTGATGCCGAAGGCCGTCTGCGATGAGATCGGGATGGAATACACACGGAGCAGCCAAGGCGTGCTGCAATTAGACGGCACCCCTGTCAAGACAGTTGGTGTCATAAAGGACATCCCTATCCGACTGCACAAAGCTCTTGACATCGTAGTCATCCAAGAGGTCGTGATTGTCGACCTGGAGCCTTACTTCGGCATGTGTCTCTCTCGGGAGTTCACTGCGAAGTTGGGCGGGTACCTGTCTCTAGACTACTCACATATGGAAGTGCCCTTCAAAGGAAGGAGACTGAGAATTTTTAATGAGAAGCCTTCCCCCTTCCTAGTAGACAAGATACCCGGAGGAGAGATGGACTGTATGGTTCAGTTGTCAGAAGAACTGGTGACAGTGGAACTGACCGAGCAAGCCCTCGAAGTGTTACAACTCGAAGATGAGTTCTCATTGCGGGATTTTAATGCCGTAATCGGGACAGAGCAGGGCTGTTACTCCATTAAACACCCCGAGAGGCTTGACGTGTCGGCTGCAAAAGAAGTGGGACCTGCACCCGAAGAGCTGTGGAAGCTTTTCTTTGACGGCGCGCGATGCAAGAATGGCGTCGGTGCAGGGGTACTCCTGGTGTCTCCAACCGGAATCCAGAAGGACTATGCCTACAGGTTGGCTTGGAGCTGTACTAACAACTCGGCGGAATACGAAGCCCTGTGCTTGGGTTTGCGAAAGGCGGAGAGGCTCGGAATTAAGCACCTCCAAATTTTCGGAGATTCAGAGCTGGTGTGTCACCAAGTTATGGACAAGTGCGCGTCCAGACAGCACTATCTCAGAGCATACCGCAATCGGGTGTGGGACCTGATGGAGTCATTCGACTCATTGAGTATCAAAGCGATATCGCGTGAGAAAAACAAGCACGCTGATATCCTGGCGTCTGTTGGAGCCAGGTATGTTCCGGCTGAAGACGTTGTCCAGAAACCGAAGCCGGTTCGTACTGTCTACAGGCCTTCTGTGCCTGATAAGGACACCCACTGGCAGGTGTTCAGTTGTGACGAGGAGATCGTCACAATCCTGGTTAACGAAGTGTGTGTAATCGGAGGTAGAGACCCTGATGACGAGCAATATGAGGGGTTGATACAGTTACGGAATAATCACGTCCCAAAAGGACTGATTACGTTAGAGTCTCTTTGATCAGAATGACAGAGCAATATCCCACAGGATCGAAGTAGACCCAAGGCAGTATGCTGACCTAGAACTTGAACCTGGTAAAACTATCAAGGTCGGAACAGACTGCACGTCGGCGGAACTGGAGCAGATTAGATCACTGTGCCAGGAGTTCCCCGACATCGTGGCCTGGTGCTACGAGGATTTGAGGGGTATGACCGAACCGTCATCCAAAGATACCATTGAGCTAGAGGATGGCGCCAAGCCATTCCGACAGAAACAGAGGTCCGTGAATCCAAAGATTGAGGCCATGATGAAGACCGAGATCTTGAAGATGCTGGAGGCCAAGATCATCTACCCCATCAAACATTCATCCTGGGTCGCGAATTTGGTGCCCGTGAGGAAAAAGAATGGCGACATTCGTCTCTGTGTCGACTTCAGAAACCTTAACCAGGCTTCCCTCCGGGACCACTATCCGCTTCCCCAAATCGACCAGATCCTACATATCGTTGCTGGAGCCCAGAGATTTTCACTTTTAGATGGATTTTCCGGCTACAACCATTTTTGGGTCAAAGACGAAGACCAGCATAAGACGGCGTTTACCACCAAGTGGGGGACGTTCGCCTATCAACGCATGCCGTTTGGCTTATCCAATGCTGGTGCCACGTTCCAAAGGGCCATGGACTTGGCCTTCCGAGAGCTGCTCAATAAGATTATTGTCATCTACCTCGATGACATGACTGTTTTCTCTCACCAGCGAGAAGATCATGTTTCGCACCTACGGCAAATATTTGAGAGTTGTCGAGAATTCGGCATTTCTATAAACCCGAAGAAGTCTGTCTTCGCGGTAAAGGAAGGAAAGCTGCTGGGACATGTCATCTCCGAGGAAGGCCTCGCCATTGACCCTGACAGAGCGGAAGCCCTCGTTCGCTTGCCAGCCCCCGTCGACAAAAAAGGGCTGCAGTCCTTCGGTCAGATTAACTTCGTGCGGAAGTTCATCCCGGACTTCGCACAAGTGATCAAGCCTATGGCCGAACTGCTCAAGAAAGATACACCTTACGAATGGACTGATGAGAGAGAACAAGCCTTCGAGGAAATCAAGGCTCGGATTGCGCAAGCTCCGGTGTTGACCAACCCGGACTACTCCAGAGACTTCATCCTGTATGCAGTGGGAGAACCCGAAAGTTACGTTGCAGTCCTAACTCAGAAGGGAGACGATGGTGAGGAGCGCCCCATAGCGTTCCTGAGCCAAGTGATTTTGCCGCATGAAGAAAAGTATAATTTTATAGAGCGGCAGGTTCATGCTGTCATGAAGTCCCTTCGAAAGTTCAGGCACTTTGTCTCCCAGAGCAAGACTACTGTCTTTGTGATTCACCCGGATGTTCGAAGCTTCATCTTGCAGGGAGAACCGGGTCACAAGAGAGCGGGATGGATCGCCAAAATCCAGGAGTTTGACATAGAAGTGCGGCCCACCAAGCTTATCAGAGGCCGAGCCTTGTGTCAGGAATTGGCCCGAAGCGCTGTAGTCGGCATCTCCGCCTGTAAGTGGGAGGACACAGCGACACGCGTCTACCTAGCCGACTCCTTATCGGAGGGGAGTGATTGGATAGATGAACTGGTGAGATACTTCTGCACCGGAAGATGTCCTGATCACCTGAACGCCTCACAACGAAGGAGATTTCGGCTAGGTGCACTTAAGTACACTCTTCGCCCCGAGGGGATTTACTTCAGAAACATTGACGACATCCCGCTCGCAGGTGCGTCTTAAAAATCCGACCAGCCTAGGGTCCTCGGAGAATTTCATTCCGGGATGCCTGGAGGTCACCATTCTTCAAGGCCAACGGCCTTAAAAATAATAAGGGCTGGGTACTATTGGCCCACTTTGTTCGCAGACGCGCATGCGGTCTGCTCTAAATGTGATCAATGCCAGAGGTTTGCCGGCCGAACGGAAAAGCTCCCCGCCCCTTCAACCGATTCAGGCCGAGACTCCGTTCCAGCAATTGGGTTTAGACTTTATTGGGGTAATTTCTCCTAACTCCTCTGCCGGCCACAAGTTTATTCTTACGGCTACCGACTATTTCACGCGGTGGACAGAGGCGATCCCGACCAAGAACACAGACCAAGAAACGGTCATCAGGTTCATTGAGAGCCTGATTACCCGCTTCGGGGTTCCAGAGTCGATTGTGACAGACAACGGTCCGGGATTTGTAGGCGCTGTACTCACGGAGTACACCGGCAGACTTGGCATCTATCACAAGATGTCTTCTAACTACTACCCGCAGGGGAATGGCCTTGCCGAGTCCACTAACAAAAACCTCCTGAAGATCATCCGGAGGACCATTGACAGAAACAAGCGGACTTGGCACTTGCTCCTGAACCGGGCGCTGTGGGCGGACAGAGTTGCGTTCAAGAAATCCCTAAGAACGTCCCCCTATGCACTCGTTTACGGTAAAGAAGCTGTCATGCCATCACATATTGAGATCCCTGCCCTGTGGATGATTGACGAAGACAGATGCAGCGGAGACCCGGTGGACGACAGACTGTGCCAACTCCTGCAGTTGGAAGAAGACAGAGAAAGTGCATACCAGGCCTTCGCGGATCACATTGCAGCCACTCAAGGCTGGTTTGCAAAAGGCACCACTGCCCGAGTTTTCGAAATCGGGGACCTGGTGCTGAAGTGGGACTCATACAAAGCAAAGCCGGGTAATCACGGGAAATTTGATGCTCTCTGGGAGGGCCCTTATCAAGTTGCCCGGTAAACCAGTTCAATGCCTACATACTGCGGGATATGGAGGGTCAGCTCCTGCCTATCCTTGTTAACGGGTTTCACTTGAAACTTTACCGCTGTTGAAGGTGCCCGAGTGGCCCTTCCTTGTAAAAAAATTTCCCTCATGTTTTTTCATTTCTCGGCATGTACAGTTTCCAGTTTTCAGCTTTTAAATTGTTTTTCTCCGTTTTTTGAGCTTAACTGTGGCACGGGAAAGAGAGGGACAGACTTCGCAGCAAAGTCTGTCTTCGCCCCTCAGGAAGGGCGAAGTTCGGCTGTGCAAAGGGAGGAAGAAAACAGACAAAGAAAGCAGTGAAAAAAGGGCAAAAATTCGGCTAAGTGTTGGCCGAAGTCCGACTTCGCAGCGAAGTCGGGCTTCGGGCCAGCCACTGAGCGAAGCGCGACCTAGAGGAAAGCCAAAAGGGCACACAAAAGACAGGCTTCGCCAAGTCTTGACTGAGGACTGACTTCGCGCGCGAAGTCCGGCTTCGGCCAACTTTCGCGCGAAGTTCGCGAAGTCCGGCTTCGGCCAACTTTCGTGCGAAGTGCGAACTTCGCGCGAAGTTCGTACTTCGCCCCAACTTCGGCCGAAGTCCGAACTCACCTCAGTGTTTGCGCTGCGCGGCTTGTCCAAGAGCAGTCTAAAGAAAGTATTAGGTGCGGTCAAAGGCCCGAGGGTTGCAAAGGACCCGGACTGCGCCCAAACCTTGGGCACAGCAAGAAAGAAGCAAAGCAGTTCAAGCGCGCACTTCGCGCGAAGTTCGAACTTCGCCCAAAATTCGGGCGAAGTCCGACTGCGTCGGCGGAAGTCCGGCCGCGCCCAACTCGGGCGAAGCCCTATCGCGCCTCGTTTTCCGGGCCGGTTTGGGGCAGCATTTAAAAAACGAATAAAAAATTCAAAAAATCCCAAGCTGGGCCCAAGGCGCGTGTGTAGCCGTTTTAGAGTGGGTTTCCGCACCGAGGTTCCGTCTTGAGCAGTGTGCTCGCGCTCTTGCAGTGATGTCAGCCATGGCACAATCTCCAAAGCAGAATTAATGATTGCACAATCTTCAAGGGAAGGTGCAACAAAAGAAGCATGGCACGTCTGCCGGAGCGCGCTTTTTCCAAGCATCCTCCTGCGTAGCCACCAAGGAGCCTTAACTCAGCTGACCTACCTCCTCCTGCGCGGCATTAATGGCACTGTCTTTATCTAATACAGGGGGTCAGATGCTTTTAAACATTCTAGACTATGCAGATTATTCCTCAGACAGTGCAAATTATTCCTGTGACAGCGAAATCTGCTGCAGACGCCTTGAACTTGCAATTATTGCTGATTCGGAGAGATGGAAAGAGGAAAGATGCCAGTGTCAGCGCAGTCCAACGAAAGTGGCGAACCAAAGGATTTACCGCGGCCGGGCGTTTTCAGAAGCGAAACCCCGCCAGAGAGAAAGTCAAAGTCCCGGACGAAAAAAGTACAACGTGGGCAAGCCCCACCACCTCCGGTGAATTATTTGTCGGGATACAAGGATGGCTCTTTTTCTATGAGCCTAACAAAGCTGCGGGCAAATGTGGAGAGTTGGGCTGACAAAGTTTTGCCCTCCCACCATTTCGGAGCGGCGTACAAATCCAATCTTTTCAGATTCTTGTGCCCTCCTGTCCACCAATGCCCGGAACTGGTAGACCTAATTGTCAGACACTACAAACCAGCTTCCCGGCAAATTTGCAGCTCCAGCGGTAAACCCTTGTTCGCACTGCGCAGGGAGACTGTCCAGCCAGCTTTCGCCCCAGGGTTGGAGTATGACTCCAACGCCATTCTCAGAAAGATAAATTTGGGCGAGCAGGCGGGACGTTTCATGCCAACCAAACGGATGAGGGAATTCCTCAATTCAGAGCTGAACGCCCCGCTTGCAGCTGGACAATGGCCAACCGGCCCCATGCCCTTGGCACAATTCCAGAACAAATACTTGTACATTATTTTGGCATCTATTCTTGGCTGCGATTCTGATGAGCTGGTACAGCCGTACCAGCTAGCGCTGGCAGAATGTCTCCTATGTGGAGAATCCTACGAACCGGCAGCACAGAGAAGTGGGAAGCGTCCCATCTCTTTCGACTGGGCAGACTGGCTGGCTTACGCCGTTCATTCCAGCCTGGTAAAAATCCAGAAGAGGCAGTCTACCGATTTTCGTTTCAGTTCTGTTCTAGCCTGGCTTTGTTTGTACCATCTGCACCCCCAAATGCCGATCCTGAACCTGAAGAAGGTCAACGAGAAGGGAGCACCACAGCCCGTCTATAGCTGGACGGATGACTTATACCGGAAAGGGTCCTACTACAAGTTCAACTTCAACTTTCTGGGATTCGTCATGTCAGTATTCAGTGAAAGCGAAATTCCTCGCCCCCCGAGAGAAATGACGAGCGCTTTGATAAATCAGAAGCTTGGGGACGTTTTCAGACTGACGCAGGGAATTGTGGTCAGAATCTACGGATTCAAGGGCAAACCCCATTTGTTGCCCTACTGGTGCTCAGAGCACCTGTTCGGGATGGAGATTTCCCGACAAATGGACTATGTTGAAGAGGAGTTCGGCCTAGGAAAGAAGAGAGGACAGATTTTTCAATATCCTCTTTCCTGGGCAAATGTTGAGATTTTTGAGGTAGGACAGCATGTCTACCTTGAGCAGGAGCTTTCCCGGATTGGCCTGGTTTTGTTGCCACAGCGCTGGAAGTATGACCCATATGGAATAAGGGGAAAGTTTGCGCATCTCGCTCCCGGCGGATATAACTGAAGATAAATGCGATGTGGTCCATGTGGATCTTGATTGGGAAATCGAACTGATGGAAGCTTCTCCTCCCTGGCAGGATTTCTACTGCGAGGAGGTGACATACGACCCCAAGCGAAACCCGGACCACCAGTTTTCATCTCCAGGGTTCAAAAAATTTCTATCCAAGATAGCAGGCCTTAACTGGTCTAAAGAAAAGATCACCGAATCGTCGGAAGATGAGATGCCGCACGCAAAGACGACAAATCCACAAGGAGAAACCTGGCCGTAGATGACGACTTTTCGGTTCTCTATGACCAGCATCATGACAGCTGGCGGCCGTTCGCATATCAAGGTTACGTTCCCCGAGGTCCCTTTGAAGGCTATAAAGGAGGGTCTCCCTCCCAACAGTTGTACACTTCGGCAACTACCAGCGTGGGCCCAGCAGACTTCCAGGTCGATCCAATGCAGCCCGTGGCTTCCAAGACGGCGCCTGAGAAGGCAAAAGAGTTAGTCAAGGCAACGCCCGAGGCAATCCCTCAGGCACGAAAAGCGCCAGCACCGTCAGAAGGCAGACCGGTTGCGGCAGACCTTCTGCAAGTCAAACCCCGGTACAAGTTTACCGTGGGAGCATCAGCGCCTGCTGCACCTGCTTCCTCTCCTTCCCCTGATCCAACCGTTATTCCAGAAGAGAAGAAGCGGAAGAGAGTCGAGAAAATCAGGCGACCTAGCCTGATAGTGCAGCAGCCAGTTGCAGAGCCGCAGCCGCGTCCTGCCGCCGCAGAGACAGTTTCTCTGGGCAGTCCCAAGCCAGCCGCCGAGACCAGAAGCGAAGACATCCACCCGGCATCGGCTCAGGCGGAGCCCGCAGGTACGTTCGCTGCCCCTGTCTCCTTAGTCTCACCCAGTCCCAGTCCCACTCCGTCCCCCGCTCAATCCGAGCAAGTTATGGCCGCATCCCCTTCCCCGTCTCCACGCCCTCCTTCTAGCGGCCCCCATTCTTTTGATCAGTTTGCTCAGAACCCTAACGTTTCTCTTTCTCTGAGCACAACTCCAAACCCCTCGCCTGACGCTAGTGCTGAGGCTGTCCGCTCACCGTCACATCCACCATCTCAGCCGCTTCAAACCCTTGCAGTGTCAGCCGTTCCCATCTCCATTTCCCGGTCGCCCCCACAAGCGACCGATTCTTCCAAGGTCCGTCCGGTTCCTCCTGGTCCCATCCCCGCAGGAGAGACGTCTCAGCAGAACCCTAGGCTGGGGGAGCCAGATTTTATGGACGACCTCCAATTTTCTCCCGTGTCCTCATTCGCTGCAGAATGGGCAGGTGCAAGGGTGACCTTGCACAAATATTTCAAAAAAGTTGAAGAGGTGAGAGTTGCCAAACGAATGCTTGATGCATTCAGACATGAAAGGGATATCTGTCTGGCCCCCTTTCACGCTCTTTCTGAACTAGGGTGCCCAAGTTTTGTTGAAAATGGCGAGCTCCTCACCCTAGATCGGGTGAAAAGGAATTGGCAGTCCTTCGAAGCGGATACAGCTGAAATTGACAGCTGGGCTGAGCCAATTCAAGACAGTCAGGTCACCCAGATGGTGGCCAAATATTCCAAGATCAGCTCCTACTTTCAGGAGTTAGAAAAAAGATACCTCACCATCGACCTGCACGCGGTCGCTGCTTTCCACGCAGCATTAGAAGATGCAGCTGACCGCCGGCCATTTGAAGCAGAAGCTTGGCGCCCAGCCCAGGTCGCATACGATCGCATTCGCGAAGCAGAAGCAGGAGATGGAGAGCTTTCGGAAGGTAACTCTGAGGGGGCAACTGATAAAGATGAGTCTGAAGAACAGTTGCCACAGGGCGAACAGCTAGAGCAGCAAAAGGCAGGGGAGGCAAGTTCCTCTGCACCCAAAGGATGAAGGCATGGATTCTTTGCGCCGAGGCAAGCTCGACACCCCGCGAGCCGCCAGAAATGTTGTCACATTTTGCACAGGGTGCAATGTCTTCAGTGTTGTAACAGTACTGCTCTTCTTTTCCCTTTTCCTCCATTTTCCTTCCTTCTTCTCTCCGTTTCCTTTTCTTTCCCGCATTCTTTTTCTTTCCCCCCTTTCTTGGAGTCCCCCAGTTGATTTTTCAACTTCCCAGCAAGTCCCCTGAAAATTGGCTAAGTCTGGGTGCGAAGTTTGCACTTCGCCCAGTCTGGGTGCGAAGTTCGCACTTCGCCCAGTTTTGGTGCGAAGTTCGCACTTCGCCCCTCTTCTGGGCGCACCTTACAACTGGCAGACTGGCAGGCTGACAAAAGAAAAATCAAGTGCTGGAGCAAGTCCGTACGGCGGCAGACATCAGTTTTCGCCTGTGCGCATTCCGACTTCACACCGAAGTCGGAGTGCGCCCTTGACAGGTGCGCAGTAGGGAACAAACCCGGAATTTGACCAAGGCATGAAGGCCTTCCCGACTGCACTGCGTTCTGCCCGCGCATCCCGAGGTGCTCCGATCCCAAGCGAAGATGGACAGACTGCCCTCCAAGGCAGACACGTGTCAAGCAGCATCATCCATCATCTGACAAGTGTCCAGCTTCGGGATTAGAGCCGAAACGTGCCGAGCAAAAGGACGAGCATGGGCTGTACCGCCTGTGCCAGTAGCCTCATTCAAAGCTGATCTGAGGTTCTACCTGCTCCAGCTACCCGCATCATCGCTGCATTGAAGTTACGCCAGCGCACCGCCATGTAGCCGTCCGGCCTTCCAGGAAGACCATGTCTGCGGGTACAGTCCGGTCCGACAAAAGGTCAGCATTTGCAGCTCTTTCGCCGCTTTTGTCAGCTTATGTTTGATTGGGACCTTGTGCCCATTAATGTAACGGGAGGACTCGGGCTATAAAAGCCCACCATGAATTCATTGTAAAGGGTGGAAGGGGAATGTCTGTTAGGGAACCACTGTGCCCATTGTAACCGTGCTTCTGCTTATGAATATAATTCGTATGCCTGGTTCTCGTTCTCGTCGTTTCGTTTTTTATGCTGCCTTTCTATTCATGCCTTAGGCTAACCTGTCATGGCTTGCTGGTTCATTTCAGCATTTGGTGAGCAGGTGCCTCTAGCATTGCTTGTTTAAAAGCACCCCCTGTACTTCATTAGTTAAAAGGATACATAGAATGGATGTAGTAGCAGTTCCATCAGCTTATGTGTTTTGTTGCTGGCCCGTATCTGGTGACTGATGCGATCCCGTACTGTTAGTTCCTTGTAGGGAATGTCTGTTAGGGAGCCATTGGAGCTGTGCGGTTAAATTCTCTACATAAACACATATACCTGGTTCTGATATCTCTAGTTTGCTTTCTACTCTTGTTAGTGTACGTATCTGGTGATTGATGCATTGCCATGCTGTTAGTTCCTTGTAGGGAATGTTTGCTAGGGGATCATTGAAGCTGTGCATACACTGCCTGAGTATCGGAAGTACACGTAGTTTTTGCAGTTCCTGGTCATGCTTTGTGTTTATAATGCAGTAAGTAGCGGTAATTAGTGTGTTCCCGTACTGTTAGTTCCCCCCACCAACCTCTGGACATATTTGTAATTTCTTTCTGTATATTTATCTCTTTCTGTACATTTGTCCCTTTCCTGTACTCTTAGCTTAAATCAGACCCCCCCCCCAAAAGGAGCCGGCCTTCTCCGGAGATTGGCTCGGAAGGCATCTCTTCCTTCCGGCCTTTCATGCTGGTGGGCGAATCTGGGCGCATTAACCCGAAATCCTTTCCTCATGGCAGATTCGTAACCAACAGGACCTTGTGACACGATCTTCCTTTTCACATATTCACTGATATTATTATTAATGTGCTCGGTATGCCTTTTGTAAACATAATTTATAAATGCAAGTAGGTTCATCAAAAACTTTTTTTATTGAACAGGAAATATAGATTAACTAGTCATTCCTTAGAAATTGATCTATGCAGGAATTTCGGATGCTACGCAAAGAAAGGGATCACATTGATGACAGAATACAGCGGTTCAAATGGACTCTAAAGTATGTTTCTGTTCTTTCATTTGAGTATTTGTACATGTTTTTATTTTATAGATTAGTTCCTTGCATATTTCATACGTTAAGTACTCTGGGTTTGTGCTTTCTTTTGGTATTTTGTATTTCTATAATGAACCGCTTTATACTTCTTACTCTGACTTGGATTGATAAGAAAATTCCTTGATTGTAGATTGTTACCAATGCTTTCTTCTAGTGGGGATTTCCTTCCTGGACTACGTGTTAAATTTCCTTGTGACGTGTGCTTTTTTTAAAGTAAAAAAACAACTCTATTAATAGGAAGATTAAGCACTTTAAAACCCCAATGTGTCATTAAAGGTTTGTTGGTGGCAAAACCTATGTGGTACAAGCTGAAGCACCACTCAAGTTGTGCATTGTCACTTGGGCATTTTTGTCTTGTACATAGTTGTCATATTGTTGTTGCATGTCAGTGTAGAAATGGAATACAACACATTGCAACACAATTTTATTACCACTTAAATGAACAAAATATACAATGTGAATAATTTACGATTGCAATGCATACATTATGCACACAACATATATCAAATTGCCCAACACAACAGTTCGGATGACTCGACATAGCATTTAGACGACCTAGCAAGGCAGTTCAAATGGCTCGACATAGCATCTCAGACTGCCTAGCACAGTAGTTCAGATGCCCTGGCAAAGCAGTTCAAATGGCCTGGCATAGTAGTTTAGGTGTCCGAGCACAACAGTTTAGACGACCTGGCACAGCAATTCAGACAGCCCAACAAACTAGTTCAAACGACCTGCAACAACATTCAGAAGGCTTGATATAACACTTCAATACCATGCCAACCTTTCCTTCCGTGCCAACAACTTGAATGAATGAGGGAACAGTCTTATTTATACAACTAAGGAGTTAGTTGCATCCTCCAACTTACTAATTACCCGATACCTCATCATTTTCTTAAATTACATTTGACATACATTGACTTGCATTTACATTTTATTTCATGACTTACTTTATGACTAATGATTTATTCATACATAGCTAATACTCCTCTTAACATTATACATTGTCACATTCAATATTACATCACGACTCTATAAAATCAAATATAGCAAAACTCTTAATGTGCTTGTTCTTGACTTCCAATGCACTTATTCAATTTGCCTGCCTACATCTATCCCCTTCTCTAGAGTTGTTGGTATCCTTGACAACACATGAGCTGAACATTGGGGATAGAAGCATTGAACACCATACTGGAATCTCTTGTCATGCTCCTTCCGCTTTCTTCTATTCCAAACATCTTTTGCAACTAACTTCACTTCAAACTACTGCCTGCAACACATTGTTCTTTAATTTCTCACTAATAGACTACTGCAATAATGGCATCACACAGACATACAGATGCACAGATTGGAATTGGAATAGAATGTCATTGCATTATATCTGCCTGTATGGCAGTGGCATTATAGAATGTCTGCACTTTGCAATATGTAGATTACACACAGATGCTCTCACACTATGCACTCGTCTCTATTTGCACTGGTCTACCCTCAGGTATCCAACGTACAGTGGTATCCGAACAATTGAATGGGGGATCCTTTTATGCTTGTGGGTCGGCAGTTTACAACTGCCACCCTAGACACCTCATTACAACTATCTTCATTTGTATAAGCCTAAACCTATACTTTGCCGCACACATTACAAATTCAATTAATCAACCCATTTTATTTCATTTCTTTTCACTTTTGTTTCCTTTGCATGTACATTTGAATTTACATTACATTTACATCACATTTTGTGCACATTTGTACTTATTTTTCTATGTACATTATTTACTTTGGCAACTGGTTAGAACTAGCTCCTACATTTGCAATCAATTGCTACTTTGTAATTTGTACTCTTCTCTTCAGCCAATGAGAAAAGAAGCATGACGTTTGTGAATCAATTGTTTGCATGACCTTTTAATTCATGGATGTTTGGTGTCAGTGGCTCCGCTTTTTCAGTTCTAGTTACTCTTCTTTCTCATTTGTTGTAGGTACTCTTCGAATCTGATTTCACTGTAGATATTCAGCCTCTACTTGAGATTGTCATTGGACCATGCTATGTTTTTGACCATATTTATTTTATGTACTTTGCTTGCCATACAACTGTTCCACTATAGAGTAGTTTATGCTAGATTCTTTAATCTAGTTTTGCTTATTTTTGTAGTACTTTTTGCTTACTACAATGCAGTAACAACTCTTTTCAACAAGTCGAATTGGCCTACTTTGACCATTTGTGGACATTATTAGAATTATCTTTTCTTATCTTATCTTGCATTCCTTTTCCCACAAAAGTTGATTAGATTTGCTTTACTTAATTTAGATTTACGTTACTTAAGTTAGATTAGTGGGGAACTGACCTAAATCCAGAGGTTGAGAATAATAATTCTTTCTTATACATTTGTTGAACTGCGATTGCGGGTGCAACTCTCATCAGACGATTTCTGCATTCAACAACACACTAACAAAAATTAAATGTACACCAAAGACAAACATGTACAACACATGCCATTGTTTATTCTTAACTCAACATAACAATGAAACATATGCTTGGTTATCTATAATTCATGTAGACTCTTGGGCCAACTTTGCTACCTACAAGAAGTTTACCTTCCCAAATCATAATTCAAGTGATTCCATAGTAGTAATGCCAAACATAATTGGGAGAATCAATGGTGGCATCAACAATTTGCATGAAATACCCAATTTAAAAAGTCACCATGGGATTGAGAAGGTTGTTGATTGGAGAGATTTGAGAGACCTATACATGTTAACTTTCATTGTTTTATTCATTACTCACTTGTCAGGAATCAAATGAAGGAGAGCATTCAATGAGTATTAAAAAAGAAAGGAGTTGGTCTATTGAAATGCTGATACACATGAGAAAGCATAGTAGTCTCCAACTAGGAGTATTATCTTTGATTGTGAGAATTTATAGAACCAATGTAATTTCTAGAGCAAAGTCCTTAAATATAGATATTTCTCTTGATCCAACGTATGATCTCATCATGAACCTGAGTTTGTAGAGACGGAAGGCAAGTTGAAGATGCTCTTGAGACCAAGAGGCTGTGCAACAAATATGGCTTGGAAATGAGGGACTATTCACTTATGGTGGATCATATGCTTGAGCAAGATAGTTTGAGAAGACAATAATTGAAAATAGATTTCATTTTTGAGATGCCGTGAGAAGTATCTTTCACAAAATTTAATTGCTTATGACACTATATGACGAGTCCATAGAAAGGACATGTGGAAGATAAGTCATAAAAGGGAGAAAGGAATGAATAAAAAGATGGACCTTCATAACCTACATTCAAATACTAGGACCTTGTATTCTGAGAACATTGAAAATAACACCCATAGACATGGGAATTAAACATTATTTTTAACAAAACATGATGCTAATGACTATGTGATTATCATTAGAGGAAGGTTTTTCATACAGACTAAGCTGATCAGTATGCTTTCTTGACTAGCCATGTAGAATGTCCTTGGCATTAGCAATGCAAACTTGATCACCAAACACATAAGCTATGCATTTACCCTACCCTCTAGATCAAATTTTGTGTACTTATGTAGTTTAGGTGAATGAAGACAGTGCATAACATTAAATAGTCCTAGAGTTCCTTTGTTATAATTTTAGGTTTGAAGAATAATTGCAAACAGTTGTTTTTATTTTATTTTGTAAGTATCTGTTTGTGAATCATTTTTAAGTTTCAAGGAAAACAAATTTATCTGCATGAAAATAATTTAAAAGAACAAATGATGGATTACTGCCAAGATCTTTTGATCATTCTTGTATTTGTGAAGCATGTCTGAATAGAATCTTCCATAGCTAGGACACTAGCAAATCTTTGAGACAGTGTACTGTGACCAAATCTTCATATTAGTAATGACTGACAGTTATCACATCCTTGTTAGCGTTAATGTTAAAGATCTAGAATATTGGTATGCGTACCAGTAATATCAAGATTATTGCAAATGTTTTGAATTGTAAAACATTATGTGATATATTTTCTACTTTGTTAAAATGTCTCTTTTCTTTTGACCCCATTTTGCTGAAAATTTTAAAGAAAATGGGCATGTCATAAATTTCCACTTTCTATTTAAAATGATGGCACACAGTAAGAATTATTTCAAACTACTAAGTCCATATAGGCATTGCACAAGAGAAGACTAAAGAGTCAAGCATACCCTACAAAAAACTAAATTTATTTGCTTCATCAAGTTCTGTATTTGTTGTGGATAAATTTATTTGAGTTTGGTTATTTTGCCTTTAGGTTGTTTTTTTCCTTCAGATGCCACACGCTATGTTACATTCCTACTGCATTTTTCTACTCGTTTCTTTAGCTTGTTGAAATTAAAGTTTGTATATATACATGAAAATGCTAGGGCTCTTGTCCTAAAAAATTGGTCTATCCAAAATGTTCCTTGCTAAACTAAATTCCACCTAAACTTTGAACTTTCCTCTTATTTAAGTAGAAATAAATGAATCAGTAATTTGAATTTGACTTATCATGGTAAACAAGAAGATTCTACAGTTAGTTTTGAGATATTGATACTAGAATCTAGTTGAGTAATTTTTTCATGTATGCTGATCACAGATTTGAAGAGAATGATGAAGAAAAACGACATCGATTATCTTGTAAAATCAAGGAGCTACAGGTTATTATTTAAATGTGGAATTTCAATCTTTAAAATAAGGAAGTCCTAATCTATGAATTTGAAAACAGGAAATTTCTCTTGTGAATTTTAAATTTTTTAAATTGTCTCTGTAGATTGGTTTTTATATAAATTGAGGATTTTAGGAACTCTCTTTAAACAAGAATACAAAGTGGAAAAGAGATCTAAATTTTAAATTATAAATATTTTCCAATATAAAAGCAATAATGATTTTTGGTCTAGTGGTAGTGTGTCAAATCCCCTCACTGCAGCAAGGCTGTCCATAACCCAGAGGATATTTCAGGGAGGTTTTGTTGCAATGAAATTGGAGTATATTCATAGTGACCCAAGTTGAACCCCATGTTGTAATAGGCATCCCATAATATTGTAGAAATAGAATACAACACACTATAATATAATTCCATTATAAATATATAGACAAAGGTACACAATGGAAATAACGTACAAAAGCATATGGATACACTACGCACACAACATATCGTACACAACCCAATTGTTTGCAATACATCATGGTTTGGTCAAGCTTACAATCATACAGACTAGCCTTGACCAGCATCAACCAACATCATAACTCAATAAACAACATACAGCAAAAGAATTTTTGACATCTCCCACATAGATGCAAACTTATGGGTGTCATGGGAATGGATAGGTGGTTGACCTCTAACTAACTATCACTGAACTACCCATGTACATCAAAGCATTAAAAGACCCCATAACTTTACATTACGTTATTGCATACACATATATTGCTGCATTTATGTACAACAACACTATGTGACAACACTTATATATGACAACTCCTTTTACACATCACCAACATGTTGCACATACATGCACGTGTGCATACATTCATGCATTCATGCAAACATACACTCATGCAGACATGGCAATCATACATCTCTGTCTTCCTACATCTATGCCCTCTTCTATACTTGTTATCACTCGTGCCGACAAACCAAGCACTAGGGCAGAAGCACTGAATGTAGTACTTGACACTCTTGTTGCACTAGGGCAGAAGCACTGAATGTAGTACTTGACACTCTTGTTGTGTGCCTTTTGCTTCATTGTGTTCCTGTAGTACCTCGACACCACCTTTGTAAGTTTTGCAATTTTTTGAAAGAATACAATGACAGATCAGGTGGCAAAAGTATCCCAAAATTCTCAAAATTTGACTAAGTATAGACGGAGTCCAATCCACTTGCAAAAACTAGCTGATTTGCTCCAACCATCAATTTTCTAGTTGGAAAGGCTGATTGGCTCGAGGGAGTGATTCAGTCAGCAGAAGGAGTCGATCTGCTTGTAAATGTAAGCAATTCACTCATCAGACCAGAGTGAATTGCTTGGACAGTAACAAAGGTAGATTAAAGGCGTGAATTCCAAGGCGAATCCTTTGGAAAGTGATGTAGACAGGTAAATTGATGTCCGTATTGCTGAATCAGTTTTGGTATTATGTGTTATTTTGTAATTGTACGCAAAGTGTTTGACGAAATGTGCGTGCATATATTTAATTATGTTGTAAAGTGCAATTTAATATTGTACATAAGAATAAAGTGATGTAAGTCAATTATGTCGGCTAATTAGAGTTATGAGCTATTTTTGTCCTGTAGTGGGAAATGTCAAGTAATGCAAAAGCAAATGCATATGAAATATAATTTGAGGGAAGTTATAAGGTAGTTGGAGGGTAACTACTTTTTGGAGTATAAATAAGCCCTCCCCTCATTCATTCAAGTTGTTCATGCATTGTTGTTCATCCATTGAAGAGTTCAGGCATTGAGGAGAGTCATGCAGGTTGATGGATTGATGCAGTCTAGTCTTGTATGCAGCCATGAAGGATATTCTGCCTAGGGTTTACAGGTTGCAGATTGTAATGCTGAAACTGTAATGCTGTATCATAAATGCCATTGTTAATATAAAACTGCCTGTAATTACTGTTATCTACCATTGCTGCTGCTATTGCTGCTATTGCTGTTATTGCTGCTGTTATTATTGCTGTTGCAGGTTTTCTGTGCATTATTATTGCTATACTACAATGATTGCAGATCTGTAGGATTATTTAAGTGGAAATGGAACTGTGTAGCAAGTTAAATTTCATTTCTACATTCTGGCGCCGTTGCTTGATCGAAGTTGGGTCCACTTTGGTGACATGAAGTTCTGAGAAGTAAAACCCTTGGGGAGATGCACAACGAAAACAATGGAGTGCAGCCAAAGACGTAGGTGAAGACGCACCAGATTTTTTGTTTTTTTGGTGATGCAGATGAAAGGCTGTCTAAAGGAACATGCACACCAATAGGATGTAAAAATGCAAGTGAAGATTCTGCAGATTGAGGATTCGCAGACGTTTGCAATCTAGACGTCTACAGTCTAGACGTTTGTATCTGTAGTCTAGATGTCTACAATCTAGATGTCTGCAATCTAGATGTTTGTATCTAGAGTCTAGACGTCTGCAGCACCAGTCTGGATGTTTGTAGTTTGGATGTTTGCAGTTTGGACCTCTGTAGTCTAGACGTCTGCAGCAACAAAATAGGTAGACTAGTCAGTTGTTTGGAAGACAAGAGCAGAGTAAGAAAGAAGGTAAACATTGCTGATAGGAACGGAAGAAAGGGTACAAGGATCACTAAGAGTCAAGGAAAACGTTGACGTAAGGGAAGACGTTGACGTAGAAACTGTGCGAGGATATGTTGAGTGGATGGTAACACCTGAACAAGCAGCAGGAAGGTTGCAGAGGAGTGCAGAGGACGGGAGTCAAACACCAGAGCAACAGCGCGTGAGGTCTCAGGAAGAAAAAGACCAGGGCCACAACCAACATTCTAGCAAAGGAGTTCGCGGAATAAGGACGCTCAGGAAGTAGGAATCAATCAAGGATTCCAGAGGACTCTTCATCAAAGTGACAAAGAAGCAGGAACCTCACCAATGGATAACGTAGCCACCAAAGCCTTATTAAAGTGTCCACTTTTCACAGGAGAAGGGAAGGAAGACCCGATTAGGCATTGGAGAATTTGCCGCATGGTGTGGAAAGCGATTGGGCAGAACAATGAAGCAGATTGGAGGAGGTGGTTTCCTGCAACGTTTCATGGATTCACAATGGATTGGTACTTAAAATTCCTAACAGACAAGTACAAGACATGGGAAGAGTTGCGTGATGCATTTGTGGCAGAATTTCGATCATATGATACTGACGAAAATTATAACATACAAGGTGAGAAAGTGCCTGTTCGTTATTACAATCGAAGGTTGAGTAGGTTGTTTGACCATGTGGAGAAAGACCACTCAGAGGAATCAAAGAGTATGTGGTTCATAGATGGACTTCTCCCTATGTATGAAAGGAAGATGAAGACATTTTCTCCAAGATCATACCAAGAGGCTTTGGATTATGCCTTGACTTGGGAACATGATGCAAAAACCTCACCGATGAATGAGACTCGGACGACTAGAGAATACAGTCAGATGGTGACAGAGGAGCCGTATGAGAAGGAGACATCTGAAGTGCAGTCGTTTGAGAAGAGATGTCTGAGGTGCAGTTGTCTGAGGAGACGTCTGAAGTACAGCCGTTTGAGGAGACGTCTGAGGTGCAACCGTCTGAGAAGAAGCTGTTTGAAAAAGAGTCGTCTGGAGGCTACACGTCTGAAACCTACTCGTCTGGCAACCGTTTGTCAGTCCAGACATTTGGCCGTCTAGTCTAGACGTCTGGCCATCTGTCAGTCCAGATGTCTGGTCGTCCATCCCAGACGTCTAGCAACCCATCCAAACGTCTAGCCCATTTGTCTATGACGTCTACACTGACCCGTCTAGACCTGTGTGCAACCCGTCCGAGACGTCTACCTGTGTGCAACCCGTTCGAGACGTCTATCCGTTTGAGCCGTCTAACCCGTTGTTCTAGACGTCTAGACATTGTACTCGTCAGACTTCTCAATCTGTCTAGTCTAATCCGTCAGAGACTAAGCCGTCGGGGATTGTCATCAGAGATGTTGCCGTCTTAGGTAGTGCAGTCAGAGCAGTTGTCATCTGAAGTACATTTCGACAAGGGAGATGTCTATCAGAGGTTGATAAGCAGTCAGTTGGATCAAGAAAGCAGTGAATTAGAGCTGAGAGGAAGCAGTTTCAATAGGTTGAGTGAAAGCTTCCAAATGGTTGATGAGGAGAAAAATTTAGTTTGGACAGTGATGGTTTCAATGGTTTTGCCGTTGTTGCCCCTCGACCTCGCAAGGGACGCTATCCCTTGACCTCGCAAGGGGGCTCCCGCCCCCTTGACCCCCGACACAGATGGCGACGGGTGTTGCCTATCATGTTCATGACATTGATGGCATTGCTCATGCTGATAATATGGCTAATTGCTCAAAGTGAAGTGCCTATTCAGAGACTACTGATCCTGTTGATCATATTGATGTTACACATGCTTGCAGCAAGGGGAGTGAACAATCAGAGAATAAGGTGTTGTGAGTAGTCTCAAGGGAAGTCTATTGCCAAAGATGTATGGAACAGGAGAAAGAGGAAGGAGCATGACAAAAAATTCTGTTACATTGTTCAATACTTCTATTCCCAGTGTTTAGCTCGTGTCGTTGAGGACAACGACCAGTTTAGAGGAGGGGATAGATGTAGACAGGCAAATTGATATGTCCTTAATTGCTGAATCAGTTTTGGTATTATGTGTTATTTTGTAATTGTACGCAAAGTGTTTGACGAAATGTGCGTGCATATATTTAATTATGTTGTAAAGTGCAATTTAATATTGTACATAAGAATAAAGTGATGTAAGTCAATTATGTCGGCTAAATTAGAGTTATAAGCTATTTTCGTCCCGTAGTGGGAAATGTTAAGTAATGCAAGAGCAAATGCATATGAAATGTAATTTGAGGGAATTTATGAGGTAGTTGGAGGATAACTACTTTTTGGAGTATAAATAAGCCCTCCCCTTATTCATTCAAGTTGTTCATGCACGGTTGTTCATCCATTGAAGAGTTCAGGCATTGAGGAGAGTCATGCAGGTTGATGGATTGATGCAGTCTAGTCTTGTATGCAGCCATGAAGGATATTCTGCCTAGGGTTTGCAGGTTGCATATTGTAATGCTGAAACTGTAATGCTGTATCATAAATGCCATTGTTAATATAAAACTGCCTGTAATTACTGTTATCTACCATTGCTGCTGCTATTGCTGCTGTTATTATTGCTGTTGCAGGTTTTTTGTGCATTATTATTGCTATACTACAATAATTGCAGATCTGTAGGATTATTTAAGTGGAAATGGAACTGTGTGTAGCAAGTTAAATTTCATTTCTACAAGTGACATTTTGGCCTATAGTGGCGCACTAAGTCATTTTGGAAACCTTCTAAGCCTATTGGAGGCATAATTTGAGGCAAGTAATATTTTGTGGTGCATCATTTTGCTAAAGATGCCCCCAAATATTTACTTTTACTAGGAGTAATTGGTTCTAACCCTAGGTAACTCGATGATAAGCTTTTACTATAAATAGTGGCCTAGGGCCCTCATTGTATTTATCTTTTGGCCATGAGAATTTAGAGCTACACTTTGTGAAATCACATTGTGCTTTGTACTCATGAGGTTGTAAGAAATTGGCAAGTCCTTAGGCATTCCATTAGAGGCATGGCCCTTTTGATTTGTCAAGTGCATGGTGGTTGTGGCATGGCCCTTCTAGCCCATCTTGTCATTCGCTTATCAATTTCATAATCAAACGAATGGGTGGACATTGATGTTATTCGACTTCTCATGTGTTGATTGATCACACACATTCCTCGTTACGATGTAAAAGCTGTATTTGTTTTAAATCTCTTCCACTCTTAAACTTCCAAGCAACTTTATTTGTGCATTTTACTTTTATGCATTTTCGTTTGCACAATTTATTTTCATGCAAGTTAGTTTAGATTAGTGTAGGGGTTTTATGCAATAGGGAGTTGGCCTAAATCCGGAGGCCGGGAGAAGCCATTGGAAATCCCGTCCAACCTTGTTGAAACTCGGATTGGGGGCACAAAACCTTAATTAGAAATCAGTACAATTCCTCGATTCAACAATTCCATTTGTATTCCACTACTAACTGCACTACAAATATTTGTCAGCAAAACATTATTCTTTTGTTGCTTGCTTCACTTCTTGCACTACTTTAGGGACTAGATGACAATAGACAATGTGCATAGTTGGTAGATGATGTGCACAATGCATGGACAAAAGAGCTTGCTCTGCTTTGCGGAATTGCTTGCTCTAGACAGTGGATGGTGTGCATTAACGGTGCATTGATGGTGGACAAGGTGCATGGATTGTATCCATCGATGATGGACGACATGCATAAATTACATACACCCATGACAAACTATGTGCATCGATGACAAACAATGTGTACGCTCTGCATGCATGGATAGCAGATTGCATGCATCGATGACAAACGATGTGCATAGATTGTGTGCATAGTTGACAATGCATTGGCAATAGATGACATGCATAGATGATGGATGAGAGTGAGCCAGCGACAAATGGCATGCACTGATGGCAAACAATGGTGGATGGTGTGCAACAATGATTGTAGGTGTAGACAACCCATAAATAGCCTTGAATGACCAACAGAGCATGTTAAAATACTTGTGATGTTCAAATCTCCTATTTGTAGCTTGGATTGATTCCTTCTTTGTCCAGACAACACCTTTGCGTTTAATGACAATCACCTTGCATTTGACGTAAACTTCCTTGCATTGAACGACACCCTCTTTGCGTCAAATGGCAATCACCTTGCATCGAGTGACGCCCTCTTTGCATTAGACAATAATCACTTTGCATAGGTTGAACGTCTCCTTGTATCAGACGATAATCACTTTACATAGGACAACAATATCCTTGCATTGGATGATCATGACACTCTCTTTATGTCAAACAATATTTGTCTTGGTGGTTTCCTGTCTCCTGAAGGGAAGGACTTCGCCTTTGACGATAGTTACCTTGCAACAACTAACCCTCTCCTTGCATTGGATGATCATGACACTCTCTTTATGTCAAACAATATTTGTCTTGGTGGTTTCCTGTCTCCTGAAGGGAAGGACTTCGCCTTTGATGATAGTTACCTTGCAACAACTAACCCTCATACAACAAGCATTTCCTCTAAAATGACAATTGTTTCTTCTCCTCCGATGACAAGTGTTTCTCTTCCTTCGACAACAAGGAGTTCTCTTTTTCAAATGGAAAGGGTTTCTCCTCAAACAATAAGGATTTCTCTTTCCCAAATGACAAGGGTTACTCCTCAAACGACAAGTTCTTAGTAAACAACAATGGCAAAACAAAAGGTGGCATACGTTGTTTTTGACAATGGAGGATGAGGTGTGAGGTGAGGTGTAGCAAGCAAACGAAGGACGAACAGAGGAAGATGTTCGTGCAAGTCAAGGTGCCAACATGGAGAGTGCATAGAGGGATGAGGTTGACCAATTGGTAACACTAGAACAAGAGAGGAGGAGGTGTGGAGGATGAGAATTAGGCACAAGGGCAATTGCGGGAGAGTGTGCGGAGACCAGAGCCAATGCTCGTATATTCGCGAAGGAGGTCACAAACTATAGGTGCACTAGTAAGAGGTAGCGGATTGTTTGTAGGTGAGGAGTTTGGTGAAGAAGCACTTAGCGCAGAAGCATCATGAGAAGTGCCAAGTGAGGCATCATTGAGTGGGTAAGAATCAAAAGAAGAGAATCACCCACCAATGGCGAAAAATGCCGTAATAGCAGGCAAACATAAATTCCCAACTTTTCTGGGTGAAGGAAAGGAGGACCCAAAACGTTACATTGGAACTTGTATAATGATATGGCATGTGAATGAAGTCGATGATGAGGACGCTTGGTTATGACTGTTTCAAGCTACATTATGAGGAAGTGTAATGGATTGGCATCTAAAAAGGGCGAGAAGGAATCCCTTCACAACATGGCGAGATCTAGCTAATGAATTTAAGGACACTAAAATTATTGTAGAAATATATTGTACCAAGCAAAAAAGAGATGAGGAGATTAAGTCCTATAATAGGAGACTCAAGGAACTAATCGACAAAATGGATGTGCAACCAGTCGACAATTTGCAAAATTGGTGGTTCCTTGATGGGTTGCTACCATGATACAAGAAAAAATGAAGGTAGTACTGCCTATGTAGTTCTACCTTGGATATAGACATTGTCCAACCAATAGATATGGATACATCTTCAAGTTCCAAGGGTGCCTAGAGAGTTCATGTGAAGGAACTGTTGGTCACGAATCCGCCACGAGGAAAGGATTTGCTGCTATTGCGCCCTGGACCCGCGAACCAACATTGAAAGGCCGAAAGGAAGGGATGCCTTCCGGGCCAATCTCCGGAGAAGGCCGGCTCCTTTTGGGGGGGTTAGTAAGATGAGAGTACAGGAAAGAGATAAATGTACAGAAAGAGATTTACAAATATATTCAAAGGTTGGTGGGGGGAACTAACAGTACGGGAACACACCAATCACCGCTACTTACTGCATATAAACACAAAGCATGACAAAGAACTGCAAAATCTAACGTATACTTCCGATACCCAAGCAATGGTACGCACGACTACAACGGCTCCCTAACAGACATTCCCTACAAGGAACTAACAGTACGGCAACGCGTCAATCACCACCTACGGACACTAACATGGGTAGAAAGCAGTCATAGAGATATCAGAGCCAGGTATATGTGTTTATGTAGAGAATTTAACCATACGACTTCAATGGCCCCCTAACAGACATTCCCTACAAGGAACTAACAGTACGGCAGCGCACCAATCACCAGATACGGACCAACAACAAAACACACAACTGATGGAACTGCTACTACAGCTATTCTATGTATCCTTTTAATTCATGAAGTATAGGGGGTGCTTTAAACAAGCAATGCTAGAGGCACCTGATCATCAAATGCTGAAATGAATCAACGAGCCATGACACAGGTTAGCCTAAGGCATGAATATAAAGGAAGGCAGCATAAAAAATAGAAGCAGCAGAACAGAACCAAGCATACAGATTATATTTATAAGCAGAAGCACGGTTACAATGGGCACAGTGGTTCCCTAACAGACATTCCCCTTCCACCACTTACAATGAAAACGTGGTGGCTATTTATAGCCCAAAGTTCCCCCCGTTACATTAATGGGCACAACGTCCCAGTCAAACATTAGCTGACAAAAGCAGCCGCGGAACTGCTGATGCTGACATCTGTCGGGCTGGACTGTACTCTCGGCATGGTCTCCCTGAAGGTTGAACAGCCACGTGGCAGCGCGTTGGGTAGAACTTTATATTGACAGGAATGCGGGTAGCTGAGGTAGGTGGAAACTCACATCAGCATTAAATGAGGCGGCTGGCATAAGTAGTGCGGCCCATGCTTGTCCTTTTTCTCGGCATGTATTGGCTCAGATCCCAAAGCTGGACACTTGTCGGATGATGCTGCTTGACACGTGTCTGCCTTAAAAGGCAGTCTATCCAACTTCGCCCGGGATTAGAGCGCAATCGGGTAGCACAGGTGAAAAACAGCGCAGTCGGGTTGACCTATTTCCCTCATCGCGCACCGGTCAAAGGGCGCAGTCCGACTTCGCTGCGAAGTCGGGTTGCGCACCGGCACTTGCTGATTCTCACTGCTGTTCGGACTTCGCCCCAGCACTTAGTCGTTTTTCTGCCAGCCTGCCAGCCTTCTACAAGGTGTGCCCAGAAAGAGGGGCGAAGTCGGACTTCGCACCAAAACTGGGCGAAGTGCGAACTTCGCACCAAAACTGGGCGAAGTACGCACTTCGCACAAAAAACTGGGTTTCCTGGTCCAGCTTCCCGGGGCCATAACTTTTGATCCGCTGACCCGATCGCCTATTATAATATATCGTTGGAAAGCTTGCGAGAAGATCTGCAATAATAAAATATCCAGGGCTCATTTTGTCCATTTTATCGCCCCTGTTTATGGCCCACAAAAGCCCGAACACCTCAACATGCCCTGACACTTAGCCATTTTTCAGGGCAACTGCTGTCAATTTTGAGAAGAATGAGAATGTAGGGAAGAGAGAGAAAGGGGGAGAAGGAAGAGCAGCTCTCTTACAAAAATTGAAAACATTGCACCCCGTGCAAAATGTGACAACAGGAACCATGCTAAGCAATAGGGAGATTGTAATTTTAAGAATGATGCGGCTTCCCATGCTTTTTGGGAGTAAGGCTGAGGTAGGGTGTAGTGTGCTACCCTCTTCTGAACACCAAATTTCTGCCCTTGGTTTAAGAGTTTCGGTTTGTGATTGTTTTTGTGTTTTTCAATATATATATATATATATATATTTTTTTGTGTATTTTTTTCTGAATATAAATAACACACTGCTGGAAATGAAAATAGCTTCTAACTTTTCCACTACAAATCCAAATACAATGAAATTCGGACACAAGCTTCTTTATATTAAAATAAACAAACCCAATAGAGGAAATTGCGAGATATTGAAAATACCCGGATAAAATGAAGTCTGATACAAGTCTGGAAATGTTCATTAGCATACAGAAATCCTCATATTTTGATCATAAAATCCAAAGTACAGACTTCTTCAGCATATATCCTTTATTTTTGAGTACCCTTTAAGCCGAAAATCACAATGTATATGACTTAGAGCCCCCAAATGGAGCGTTTCTGCTCCTCCCAGCGATCACGTCCCTCTTGAGATTGTACAGCCAAGCTGAGAGAATGTAAAATCTGGAAATGTAATTTAGCTTCAAACTCCACCAATACTTCCCGTCTTCAACTGGGTATGCAGATGAATAGTGCCGATGAATAGTGCCATGTGAACAGTACCACGTGAACAGTGCAGATGAATAGTGCCGCCTGAAAATCGATTTGTGTTTTAATCAATCTGAGGGTGTCTCTCAACCCCGAGATCAATGACCTTGTTTGTGGATTTCGTCACAAACAAGCTTAAGCTTCAAATTCCTGCAAACTGCAAGACTTCATTCGCAAATAATAAGATAGTAGAAGATAATCCCCCCTCCCCAAAGCATTGTGTTGCTTTATATTCTATTCTTCCGGTGAGCTTGCCTTCTTTCTTGCAAATGTGGGATAAAACATATTTCCCTCTTTTTTTAAAATAAAATAACTATATAATGCTCTTTTAGTTTATTTTAATGCCAAACACTTGAATACGTTAAATAATTTAATTTTAACGCTTAATTAACTTCAGGCATTAAAATAATTGCCTTCCACATATCGGACCGGAGATCTGAAGATAGATCTGGATACCCATTTCGCCAAACTATCCGGTCGTGAAATCCTTTTCCAGCCCCCCTTGCCAAGAATAGTGACTTACTAAAAATAGTAAGTTTCCTTGCTTGATCATCCAAATGAGCTCGAAACCGATATCTGAGAGTACTTCTGGAACCCCAATGCTATGAAGGACCTGAATCCACTGTCTCCTGGTCATGACATCCAAAATTGATTTACTATAAATAGCAAATCCACATCCTCTGCTCAAAAATAGAAACTACTGTTGGTTCCTAATCACCTGACTTTGCCTACGGAACCGCATGAATAGGCAAGTCTATGTATTGCTCAATGAGCAACTAGAGTGGGGACATTACAGTCCTCCCTCCCCAAAATTGCTTGTCCTCAAGCAATTGGAGCGCAGGGTGCTGCAGAATGTGCTCGTCCTCCCAAGTAGCGTCCTCTATGGGTAATCCCTGCCACTTAACCAAATACTCTGTGATAGTCCTGCTCCTCAATTTCCGCTCTCTAGTCTCTAAAATCACCTCAGGAACCAAAATAAGCCGCCCCTCATCATCAAGTGGCGGAAGCTCAGCGGAAGGAATGATGTGCTGTCCTATCGCCTTCTTAAGGCGAGACACATGAAATACATTATGCACCCTACTATCTGCAGGTAGCTCCAACTCATAAGCAACCTCACCTATCCTTCTAGTTACTCTGAATGGCCCATAGAAGCGAGGTTTCAGTTTCTCCTTACCACTTTTCTTAAGAGTGGACTGTCTATATGGCTGTAAGCGTAGGTACACCAAGTCTCCAACCTCAAAGCTACGCTCAGTCCTGTGTCTATCCGCATACTGCTTCTGCTGGTTTTGCGCATGATGTATATTATCTTTCAATGTCCGCAAGATATCCTGGTTGTCCTGTAACAACTCCTGTGCCTTAGGCACCCTGCAATCCTGAATAAGTAGATCAATAAACTCGGGGGCATCATACCCATACAAGGCCATGAAAGGAGTCATCCTGATAGACATGTGGTGTGTGGTGTTATAACAGTACTCACACAGGTGCAACCACTTGACCCACGCCTTCTGCTGCGCTGAAATGTAGTTACGCAAGTAGCCCTCAACCCACTTGTTCACAATCTCAGTCTGTCCATCAGTTTGTGGGTGATAACTGGTGCTGGGGGTCAACTGAGTCCCACTCAATCTAAACAACTCCTGCCAGAAATGACTCATAAAGCGGCTGTCCCTGTCACTGACAATAAACTTAGGCAATCCATGCAACCTGAACACCTCACGAAAAAACAAATCTGCTACCTGTACTGCTGAATAAGTTGCTGCGATAGCATAAAAATGTGCAAACTTGGTCAACCTGTCAACCACCACATAAATGCAATCTCTCCCCTGCACTGTAGGCAGCCCTGTGATGAAGTCCATAGATATACTCTCCCACTTCCTATCCGGAATGGGTAATGGCTGTAACAATCCCGCTGGGCTAATATGCTCGTCCTTATTCTGCTGGCATATGGCACACTCCCTCACATACTTAAGGACATCATCCTTAAGCCCCTTCCATGTGAAACGCTCTCTCACCTGCTTGTAGGTCTTAAAGAACCCTGGATGCCCTGCTAGTGGTGAGTCGTGAAGAGCTTTCAAAACTATGTCCTTGAATTGTGAATGAGGTACAAGATAGATCCTGTCTTTGTACATAATCAGCCCATTAATCACACTGTATCTGTCATCCCGTTGAGTACCCTCAAGGATACTAGTTGCCCACTCATCCTTGGCATAATCAGCCAAAATCAACTCTTTCCAGTCCTCTGAAATAATGCCTACTGCACATAAATGTGGTCTCCTGGAGAGTGCATCAGCAACTACGTTCTTTTTCCCTTTGACATAAACAATGTCAAAATCAAATGCTTGAAGTTTACTTACCCATTTCTGCTGTCTTTCATTCAGGTCTTTTTGGCCCATAAAGTACTTCAAGCTGTTGTGGTCGGTTTTAACAGTAAACTTACCTCCCACTAAATACTGTCGGAACTTGACAAGGGCATGCATAATGGCAAGCATCTCCTTGTCGTATATAGAATAAGTCCTTTCAGCCCCTCTCAGCTTCCTGCTCTCAAATGCGATAGGGTGTTTATCCTGCATCAACACTGCACCAATACCATCTCCTGAAGCATCACACTCCAACTCGAAAGGTCTGCTGAAATCTGGAATAGCGAGTACAGGGCTGGAGCAAACTAAATGCTTGAACTTATCAAAACATTCCTGTGCTGCCTCTGTCCAATTAAACGCCCCTTTCTTTGTCAGATCAGTAAGTGGCGCTGCTACCTGAGAAAATCCCTTAACAAATCTGCGGTAGAACCCACATAGGCCAAAAAATCCTTTGAGCTGAGTCAGATTTGTAGGGGTAGGCCAATCCATGATTGCCTTAATCTTCTCGGGATCCATACGCACCTCTCCTGCACTGATTATGTGACCCAAATAAGACAACTCTGTCATACCAAAATCACACTTGGACTCTTTTGCATAAAGGGATTCACGCTCTAAGATGTCCAGGATCTCATCAATATGCTGAAGATGCTCCTCCCAAGTCCTGCTATAGATCAAGATGTCATCAAAAAATACTAAAACATATCTACGCAGCTGATTTCTGAATACCCTATTCATCAATGACTGAAATGTGGCGGGGGCATTAGACAATCCAAATGGCATCACTAAATATTCAAAGTGTCCATAGTGACATCTGAAAGCTGTCTTCTCCACATCACTTCCCCTCATGCGTATCTGATGATACCCAGATCGAAGATCAATCTTCGTAAAAAATCGTGCCCCGTGCAACTCATCAATGAGCTCATCGATCCTGGGAATTGGATACTTATTTTTAATGGTCTTCTTATTTAGGGCTCGATAGTCTACACACATCCTCATGGTGCCATCTTTCTTTTTCACTAAAACCACAGATGATGCAAATGGGCTTTTACTCGGCCTGATGTGTCCCATAGCCAAGAGTTCCTTAATAGTTTTCTCAATTTCATCTTTAAGACGCTTTGGGTGCCTGTAAGGAGTGGTGATAACTGGTTTAGTGCCCTCCTCTAACTCTATAATATGCTCAGCTCCCCTATCTGGTGGTATGCCTGGAGGTATGTCTTCAAACACCTTGCGATGTTTGTCCAAGAGAACCCGGATGTTAGGTTGGTATTCTTTCCCCTGCGGCTCATCTGTAGAAGGCATCAACACACACTCTGCGGCCCAATCAACCTGATCATGTCTAAATAATCTCTCCATCCTCCTGAATGATACTGTCCTGATGCTGCCGTCTGAAACTCCTCTAAGTACAACCTTTCTGCCACCGACCTCAAACTTCATTTCCAATTTGTTCAGGTTCATAGTGAACTCCCCTAACGAACTCATCCAATGCATGCCCAACACTGCATCTGTGTCACCTATGCTGACGCAATAGAAATCATCCTGCAACTCATACTCGCCAAGTCTCATTCGCAGGTTAGGAATTCTCTTAGTGCATCTGATGGTAGTACCACTAGCAACCATCACTCTGAATCCCTCAAATGTCTCCATGGGAATTCCTCGCTTGATGGCTAAATTCTCATCAATAAAATTATGTGTCGCTCCCGTGTCAATGAGAGAGGTAACACGCTGCCCATTAACTACTCCTCGTACCTTAAAGGCTGCCACTCGCTGGAAACTGTATAACTGAGCTACCGGCTCCTCAGTTCCTGACTCTGGATGTTGTTCCTGCTCACTCTCTGAATCACTACTGTCACTACTTCTTTGCTGGTCCGCGTCCTCGTATTCGGACTCCTCACTGGTGTAGGGTTCCATCTGCTTAATTTTAGCTTTGTCAGCACACTTGTGACCTGGGGTCCAAGGTTCCTTGCATCTGAAACAAAGATTCTTCTTTCTCAACTCATTGGTGCTATCATTGTGTTCTTTCTTGAAGTTATCTCTTTGCTGTTCCTTACTCTTGAAAAATGGCTTATTATCTTTAAATTTCCTGTAATCTCCTCCCTTAGGCTGAAATTTGCCTCGTGAGGCTGTGGACTCCATATCACGAGCCTTCTTAATGGCTTCGTGTAGTGAAGGTGGATCAAAGGCTTTCACCAGCCCCCTCAACGGATCAGCTAACCCATCAATGAAGAGGACGATCAGTCTCCTCTCCGACACATCTGTGACATGAACTGAAGTCTTCTGAAACTCTGAGATGTAGCCATCCACTGAGCCCGTCTGTTTGATCTGTGCCAGTTCTTTAAAATCTAACTCTGGATCTCGCCTGTCGAACCTGTCAATCAGACGTTCTGTGAACTCGGCATATGTAGTAATCTGATCATGCCCCAAAGTCACCAATCCATGGTGCCACCACTCGTGTGCTACCCCATCCAGGTGTAATGCAGCATACTTGATTGCTTCATCTTCGGCCATGCTGTTTAACTGGAAGTATGTATCCAATTTCTGAACCCAAGCTCTAGCTGTGGTCTTACCGGAGCCATCAAAGTTAGAAATAGTAATCTTCCCAACCTTCCTCTGTAAATCATGTCCTCTGTCATGATTCCTCCTGCCCCTACCAGAGACCTGTCGAATCCTCATATCTATGTAATCCCGGAAAGACATGCCTACACGGAATTCCTCACTAGCCTGGTTCCACTCATCTGTGAACGCTGCCTGCATCTCCTGTATAGTAGGCTCTGGATCCTCCTGTGGTGCCCTGGGTGCGAAAGTAGGCATCAAAGGCCTAGTACTCTGTGTTCTTTCTTGTTGTGCCTGATTAATTCCTCTAACATTATTCACTGAACCATCACCATTACCATTTTCCCTGTGGTTCCTGTCATGCCCATTGTTATTCTGTTGATTTATATTCACCTGCTGAGTCATAAGACCAACTAGCTGTGCCATAACCTGCTGTAATTGTTGCTGCCCCTGCATGAACATCTGGAACATTTCCCTGTCTGGATCAATGGGAGGTCTATTTTCCCTTCCGTCTCCCATTTCTACCCCCTGCTGTGGGTTTTCCTGTTCTCCTTCAATGAAACCCCTGTTTCTCCTTGTGTAATATTGGTGCCCGCTCATCTATCACAGGATGGCAAGATACTCTGTGCTCTGATACCACTGTAGTGTGCTACCCTCTTCTGAACACCAAATTTCTGCCCTTGGTTTAAGAGTTTCGGTTTGTGATTGTTTTTGTGTTTTTCAATATATATATATATATATATTTTTTTGTGTATTTTTTTCTGAATATAAATAACACACTGCTGGAAATGAAAATAGCTTCTAACTTTTCCACTACAAATCCAAATACAATGAAATTCGGACACAAGCTTCTTTATATTAAAATAAACAAACCCAATAGAGGAAATTGCGAGATATTGAAAATACCCGGATAAAATGAAGTCTGATACAAGTCTGGAAATGTTCATTAGCATACAAAAATCCTCATATTTTGATCATAAAATCCAAAGTACAGACTTCTTCAGCATATATCCTTTATTTTTGAGTACCCTTTAAGCCGAAAATCACAATGTATATGACTTAGAGCCCCCAAATGGAGCGTTTCTGCTCCTCCCAGCGATCACGTCCCTCTTGAGATTGTACAGCCAAGCTGAGAGAATGTAAAATCTGGAAATGTAATTTAGCTTCAAACTCCACCAATACTTCCCGTCTTCAACTGGGTATGCAGATGAATAGTGCCGATGAATAGTGCCGTGTGAACAGTACCACGTGAACAGTGCAGATGAATAGTGCCGCCTGAAAATCGATTTGTGTTTTAATCAATCTGAGGGTGTCTCTCAACCCCGAGATCAATGACCTTGTTTGTGGATTTCGTCACAAACAAGCTTAAGCTTCAAATTCCTGCAAACTGCAAGACTTCATTCGCAAATAATAAGATAGTAGAAGATAATCCCCCCTCCCCAAAGCATTGTGTTGCTTTATATTCTATTCTTCCGGTGAGCTTGCCTTCTTTCTTGCAAATGTGGGATAAAACATATTTCCCTCTTTTTTTTTTTAAAAATAAAATAACTATATAATGCTCTTTTAGTTTATTTTAATGCCAAACACTTGAATACGTTAAATAATTTAATTTTAACGCTTAATTAACTTCAGGCATTAAAATAATTGCCTTCCACATATCGGACCGGAGATCTGAAGATAGATCTGGATACCCATTTCGCCAAACTATCCGGTCGTGAAATCCTTTTCCAGCCCCCCTGCCAAGAATAGTGACTTACTAAAAATAGTAAGTTTCCTTGCTTGATCATCCAAATGAGCTCGAAACCGATATCTGAGAGTACTTCTGGAACCCCAATGCTATGAAGGACCTGAATCCACTGTCTCCTGGTCATGACATCCAAAATTGATTTACTATAAATAGCAAATCCACATCCTCTGCTCAAAAATAGAAACTACTGTTGGTTCCTAATCACCTGACTTTGCCTACGGAACCGCATGAATAGGCAAGTCTATGTATTGCTCAATGAGCAACTAGAGTGGGGACATTACATAGGGCCTACATTCCAAAAGTTCAATGCTATGGAGAACAATAGCAGGTTTATGGAAGGACATCAACAAGGATTGTTGTTGCTGAATCATAATCTATTATTTGATCGCACGGGAACAAAACACTACGGCAAGCAAATTCATCTGTCTGCATTTAGTGAATAAGTTTTGGTATTTTGTGTTATTTTGTAGTTGTACACAAGTGTTTGACAAAATCTGTGCGCATATATTTAATAATGCTTTAAAGTGGCAATGTAATATTGTACATAAGGTTAAGTCATGTATGTCGGTAAGGTCATAAATCATAAGTTAGTTTGTTCTGTAGTGGGAAATGTCATGTAAATGCATATGAAATGTAATTTAGGGAAATGATGAGGTGTCAGGTAGTTGGAGGGTGCAACTAATTTCTAGTTGTATAAATAAGTCCCTCCCCTCATTCATTCAAGTATGGGCGTAGGTACATATAAGAGAAGGTTGGTGCATATGTGTAGGGTATGATGCAGTCATGTAATTGTGGAGTTGGCCGATGTGTGTGTGACAGTTGTAAGGTGAGGGCCAGCGTGTGGGTGTTGCTGTTGGTTGTACATGACTGTGGGCCTGAAGAGTATTTTGCATAGGGTTTGTAGACTGTATATGTAATGTTGTAACCGTACATGCCATTGTTAATACAAATCTGCTCATTTGTTTATCATCTGCTATTGTTATTGCTGTTTCCTGTATGTATTGTTATTTATAATTTCTGTAGGAAGATCAGTAGATTTATTTAAGTAGAAATGGAATTGTGTTTTGAGTATGTTAAACTTCATTTCTACAAAGCCTTGATTACTTCAACTACCAAAGCCCACCATAGGATGGAACAGGGACTAAGGAAACAATCATTGAAGCTCATGCATCCACCCTTGTTGCCAACCAATTTGGAGCTGAAAAGGAATATTCTTCTCTAGATGTTTGGTATTAAGCTGTAGACCAGAGAGAAATCAAAGGGACAAACACAACTCTAGCTTACAATATTTTGACTTTTGTTTTTTAGGTTTATACACTCCTTTGATGGGGAGGTATATTGTTCGCTAGAGGGAACTTACGATGTTTCGAGCTAGAAAAAACTTCTTGGCAATAGGTTGTTAATGCCATCCGACATACTTTGCTTGTGTAGGTGTTTAAAGCTTCTAAGTTTGTAACAACGGTTTCAAGAGGAAAGGCAGTTATTTTTTTGCAGCCTATCAATGGAAGCAACCCACTCAATGCGAGCCACCAACAAATCCGAGATTAGAGATTCATCGAATTCAAGGAAGAAGTTAAAGAGATTCAAGTTTGAGAGTGTCTTGATTGTCCTATTAGTGCTTGGCTTAGGAAAAAAAAGAAAACCAAGGGCGCCCAACTTTGAGTGGTGCACCTCATTCTGGAGTGCCCCTTTTTTATTTATTCCCCCCCCCCAAAAAAATAAAAAATAAAAAATAAAAAAAAATTGTTCGAGCAAAAATCCCAAATTGGGATGTGTGGTGCCCCTTTCCTTCATTGGTCCGTTGCTTGTCTTCCCCCCACTCGGCCATATAAAAAAAAAAAAAAAAAAGGCAATTTAAAAAAGAAAAACAAAAAAGCGCCGTTGCTTATAAAAGGAGATAAAGTGAATTTTTGAATTCACTTTTTACTTTTCATTGTGCAAGGGCTCCTAGCTTCACTTAGGAGGGCTCTTTCATTGCTATCAATCCCCTCAACAGATTCAGATTCTGCAAAAGACCCATTTGAGCACAAGGGAGAATAGTATAGTGCACAATTTCAAATTTCCAAAATAGTGTCGCACTGCAATTTTCTGCAGCACAAGGGTTTCAAGAAGTTCTCTCACTACCAACAATCCACCCAGTGGATTTCAATTTTGTGAAGGACCATTTTGAGTACATGCAAAAAGAATTCAACCCATGGTTTCGTTTGTTGGAAGATGATTCTTAGGAGTTTGTTTCGATAGTGCAAGGTTTTCTGCCATTTTAGAGCAACCAACTTTAGGGCAGAAAATTTCTCTAAGGAGCACAACAAAGTAGAGCACATCAGTCATAAGAAGCACCCAACTTATCTTCACCCTCGAAAAAAAAAGAAGAGTTTGTGAGCTTCCAGTAAAAAAAAAAAAAACAGAACCTCCGTTTTCCTATTTAAGGTTGTTCCCTTTCCATGTAAAGAAAAGCCTTGGATACTAATTAAAAAACAAGAAAAATATTATTATTGAAAAAAAAAAAACTCTCTCGCCTGAGAAAAACAAAAATCTCGCAAGAGACAATAGGTTCCCGCCTCTCATCATTTTCTTCCACCATCTACCTCATGATCACTTCACCTCCACCTCCTTGGTTTCTTCTACTGTTACTATTCTCTCTTCCCCCTTTATTCCTTTTGTTTCCGCTTCGCAAATCTGTTTTACTTTGTGTTCTATGCCCATCTCTCCTTTAGTAAACACAACCTTACTTTGAAGGTCACTATCAGAACACCGGTATTCTTGTCTTTATTAGTCCACAAGTCGCTACAAGTACTAACACTCTTCCCTCCAAAAGCATCAGTTTTGTTGCATGACTACCTAAATTTTGACTCTGCGCCCACGAATAAGGCATAATCTGGGATCTCTCGTCAATTAGGATTGATGTCCTTGCAAGTCGTCGGAATTGTAGTAACTGACTACTAACATCACTTCCAAAACAAGTTCTATCACACAATTAGTATGAAAAATGTGAAGGGACCAAGATAGTCTTCATAGATGCTTGAAGCTTCTCTTTGAGCATTTTCCACTCCATAAAGCACTCACTCACCAAAGCGCCTTGCTCTCCGAGCAACCTACTCTCCAAGTGACCTCTCTCTCTAAGCACCCCATTCTCCCAATGACCTTGCTCCTCGAATGGAGGCCCTTTGAACAAGCTGGGTAGAAGACAATGCAAGGCAAAAATAAAAAATTGGTTAAGTGTTTGGAAGAGGGCACTCTGCTCTCCAAAGCTGCTTTCTAAGCGACCTCGCTCCTCAGAATGTCCATATATGGTTCACAAGAAGTGCTTTTTGTATGAGCACTTACCATTCAAGTGGATCTTTGTTGTTGAGTGAGCCATATTTGTTGCCATACAACTGTACAATGCCATACAAGTGCATGATGTGTTGCAGAATTGTATTGGCTGAAATATTTTTTGGACTTTAAACCTATTATTTTGTTCCTCCCCCGTTGTGAAGCTCACCACCATGCTACATTCCTTGCACAATCTAACTCCCTGGCTTTGCAAGAACTTCCTCTCACACTGTGTCCTATGGTATTCCATGCGTCTTGCTTTGCCCTTCCACCATCTGCTGTGCGCTGCCACCATCTCCTATTGTGGCCTTTCTATGGGGGTTCTCTCTATAACTCCTGTTGATATTGCGGTTGGGCTCCCATCCATTGCTGCTTCAACCTCCTATGCCTCTTTTCCATCTGCACCAGCTTCTTAGTTCGTGGTTGTTCCTCAGCTCCCTTTGAATCCTCACTTCCCTCGTCTCCCGAGGCTTCCTATATCTTCCTCTTCCTTAGGATACCCTTCTTCACTGGAGTGCTCAGCTTCATCATTGGCATCACATGAACCCATCTGAATATGCTTGGCACATGCTCCGGAATCACCCTTGGGGGATTCAGTCCTGGAAATTGCAACTTCTCATAAGTCAATACGTTCATCATCAATGCAATGGCATGAAAAGCCATTGAAAACTTCCTATTATACTGCATCAAAAATTCTTGATGTGGTTTGAAAGATATGATGCCCAATCATATGCTACTCCTATCATGATTCCTTCCATATATGGTATGAGCCAAGTGGGCATCTCTAAGGCTCGTTGTTCTTTAGAGAGTTTTGACATAATTACTTTCATAGCGCATTCCAACTCCCCTGACATCAATTGCTGCATTTTCAGTCCATGGCTTCCGTGCTTAACAATTTTTCCACCTCTTCCAAATTGAGATTGGTAATTTTGTTTATCAAATTCTTCCGCTGATGTAGATCAAATACCTCCTTCCTCACCTGTATATCAGAATTCAACAATCCAAAAGTCCTTTGAAAATTGTTGGGGGAAAACACTACCCTTACTACTTTGTTACCAATCATGACTCGACTCAGATGATGCTTTGAGTTGTACATTTGCAACATTTGTAGCAAATATGGATTGAAAAGCTCCTCAAAATTAGGAATTTGCACAATGTGATGCACTTGCAGTTTTGAATGCAATATTCAGTGGGTGATTTGGAGAATTATTCTGCCACTAGTTCCTACAAAACTCTCTAACTGGTTGTTGCCATGGCATTTCTTGCAAGGGTTTGGTATTCTCTCTCCCTGCCTTCCTTTCTTGAGGTGAAGCATTCCTTTCTCTCTCTTCTGGAGTGTTGGTTCTTGGCCGATCTTTGGCTCTCTACTGTGTCATCTACTCTTGTCTTGCTTGATGTGTACTCCACATTCCCTCTCTAGAACACGTTCTGCAAGGCTTCTCCTAGGGCCAACTCCGACGCCTTCTCCTCGTGAGCAAGGTTTTGACTGCAACATTGGTTTAGATGGAGTTTTTTGTTGTTCTACTTGGATCCTCTCCACAATTTTGATCGTCTATGCCCAATTAGGATCCGTTCAAACTCAGACGATGCAAAGAACCTGATGGTCCTCCTACACTACCTAAGTTGCCTATTCCTTGTATACGTCCTAGTTTATCTAGCAGTCCTTGCGAATCACTTCGATTCCCCAAGGTACTGTTCAAATTTAGTGATGGACCCTAACTTCACCCATTCATTTGCCTTCTTTCCTCGGAGTTATTCTGGCTCTGAGTCACCTGCTGGTCTTCACTTTCTGGTTGAGGAATTGTCATGCAAGTCCAATTCTTGCCAACGAATTCATTCCTTTGTATTTACTTTCGTCACTCTAAGGTTCATGGTTTTGTGGTTGTACTTGTCCATCTCCTATTGCCATTGTTCTCTTTGCATCTTATCCGTGTAGTCATCTTAGTCTGATTTCTTCTTCTGTGTTCGGAATTCTCACATGTACCCATAATATTTTTCATTCTGTAGGGAGGGGTTCTACATCCTCTTGTTCAATGACAAGTTGTTCGCCATTCCCATCTCCAAACAACCAATCTAAGTCTGAGTCACTATCTTCCTTTGCACCATCTTCATCTTTGGTCCAACTCGACTCACCTTCTTCGTGGACCATTATTCCTTCAAAAGGTTCTGAAGACTAATTTGGTGCTACAGTCAGCCTTCCTACATTTTCCTCCTTTTTTCTGGTTCAAGATTAACCATATTCACCCAAGCTTTGTAGATAGGCAAATTGATATGTCTGCATTTAGTGAATAATTTTTGGTGTTTTATTTTGTAGTTGTACACAAAGTGTTTGACAAAATGTGCATACATATATTTAATAATGTTATAAAGTGGCAATGTAATATTGTACATAATAATATAATGTTAAGTTATGTATGTTGGTAAAGTCATAAGTCATAAGTTTGTCCTATAGTGGGAAATGTCATGTAAATGCAAGTGAAATGTAATTTAGAAGAATGATGATGTGTCAGGTAGTTGGGGGGTGCAACTAATTTCTAGTTGTATAAATAAGACCCTCCCCTCATTCATTCATTCATTGTTAGAAGAGCATTGGTATGTGTGAGAGAAGGCTAGTGCATGTGCGTTTGGTAGGATGCAGTCGGCTCTTGTATGCAGTCATGAAGAGAATTCTGCATAGGGTTTGTAGGATGTAATGCTATAATTACACATGCTATTGTTAATATAAATATGCCCATTCATTTGTCATCTGCTGTTGCTATTTTTGTGCAATGTTTTTGTGTATTGTTATTGCTAATGGCTGCAGATCTATAGAATTATTTAAGTAGAAATGGAATTGTGTTTGAGCATGTTAATTTCATTTCTAGAAGCTTTCACCTTTTATGGCTTTAATCTTGAGCTGTTAAACTGGCTCGGGATATTTCTTGTCCATTTTTTGCAATTTCTCTGTGTCGTTTTCCACCGTCTCTACCACCTAGAAGGACTCAAGCCAGAAGGTCTTCAACTTTCTTGGCTTGATTTCTTGCTTGCAACTGAATTTCAATACCAAGTCACCTAGCTTCAACATCATCTTCTTCAGGTGCTTGTCATGCCAAAACTTAATTCGACGTTGGGCAATCTTTGTTGCCCATTGAGCCATCACCCTCTTTTTGTTTAGTCTTACCAGTTTCACTAGCCTCTCCTCTAGGCTCTTTTGATCATCCAAATGGTTCTGCACTGCCACTCTTAGACTTAATATCAAGAACTCCACTGGCACAAGAGCCTCCTACCCGTACATCAACTAGAATGCTGTATGGTTTGTCATTGGCTTAAATATTGTTTTGTTCGCCCATCAAACTCGTGGCAATCTCTCTTCCCAATCAGCACTTCAATACCACATGTTTTGTTTATTATAGATACCAAAACCTTTTTATATATATATTAACATGGTGGAATCGGTAGCCGCCACGAATCCGGGCAGGCTGTCCGACTTTTATGGCGGCCACAGTAGTTTGCGCTATCCGCCCTGAAAGCCGCCACACAGTTCTTCACGCTATCCGCCCCTATAACCACCATGCCACAATCATTTTAAACCTTTTACGCTGTTGAAAGCACCAGGAAAGGGACAAGCGTTCAATCCGACAAGGCCCGAGATTTGAATTTTGGACCTCCGCCCCCCTTTACGGGGTTTAGTTGAACCAATTGGTCTACACCTCGGACCTATAGACACCAAAACCTTATTTGTTGCCTTTGCTTGCCCATTTGCCTTGGGGTAATACAGACTTGACAATGAATGCAAGATCTTGAATTCAGTGGTAAGATTCTATATAATCTCATTGACGAAGTGCCCTCCACAATCACTTGTCAATTGCAATAGTACGCCAAATCTTGTGATCACTTGCTCATATAGGAAACACACTATACTCCTTGTAGAATTGTTGGGCAAAGCTCTTGCCTTGAACCACTTATTCAGATACTAAGTTACTACCACGATGTATCTACATCTCCTCCTGTTGGTTTTCAACGGTCCAACAAGATCAACATCCCATCTCTCAAATAACTCCTGCAATTGTGATGGGTGTAATGGCATGAAGTCCTCCTTTAGCAGCCTCTCAGCTCTCTGGCATGTATCGCATGCCTTCACAAACTCCCTCGCATTACGATAGAGGGTGGGCCACCATAGCCCTGCCAGAAGCACTTTCCTTGTTGTTGCATCTGGCCCCATATGCCCTCTTGCCAGCCCCTTGTGAGCTTCCTTCAATGCTGAGTTCACTTCCTCGTCCATTACACATCTTCTCAATACTCCATCTGGTCCAATTTTGTACAATAAACCAGCTATCAACTGAAATGGTGCTGATTTGATGATGATTTTCTTTCTCTCACTGTTGTCATCTCCCTTGGCAGCTCCCTTGTCGACAAGTATTCTCCAATGTACTTGTACCATGACGGTAGCACAGTGATTGCAAACAAATGAGCATTTGGAAATTCATCTGACACTCCTCCTATAGGTTCTCCCTAGCAAATCCTCGCTAGTTGATCTGCTATGACGTGTTTCTTCCCCAGTCTCACCACCACCCGAAATATGAACTCTTGTAATGTGACGAGCCACCTACTAACTCGTCCATGAATAGTCGGTTTGTTAATCAAATACAGCAATGCTTGATGATCTATGTAGAAGGCAAAAGGGTTGGCAAGCAGGTAATGTCTGAATTTCCGAACTATATATACCATCCCTAGAGCCTCTCGCTCCGTTGTGCTGTAATTTTTCTCTGCTCTTGACAACAACCGACTTGAAAAATAGATGGGTTGATCCAGCCCAAACTGCCCCTCCTAGGCCAATCCGCATCCAATTGCAAAATTGGACACATCCACATGGACATGAAATTCTTTGTCCCAATCTAGAAACACCAGAATGGGTGTGCAAACCAGCTTCGCCTTCAACTCCTCGAAGGCCTTTTGATGCTCCTTCGTCCATCTAAAAGGAACATTCTTGCACGTCAATACATCCAATGGGTGGGACACTTGTGCAAAATTTTTGATGAACCGCCTATAATACCCAACATGTCCTAAAAAGGACTTCAACGAGTTGACGTCATATGGCTCTTCCATGCTCATCATGACTCTAATCTTGTCAGGATCCGTCTTCAATCCCTCTTTGCACACCACATGTCCCAACAACTTCCCATATGGAACCAACAACTTGCACTTCTTCGGATTTAATGACAACCGAGCATTCATGCACAACCTCATACATTCTTCCAGTGCTTTCAAATGCTCGTCTTTTCTCCCATACAAAGACCAATCATCCAAGAAGACTTTGAACTTTCCTGTGGACATTTGTTAAAAAATATACAAAATGATTCTTTGAAACGTGGTCAAGGCATTGCATAAACCGAATGGCATTCGATTATATGCATAAATGTCGTTCTCTACTACGAATGTGGTCTTCAACTTGTCTTCCTTGACTATCCTAATCTAGTTATAGCAGGAAAATCCATCTCAAATGAATAGAATTTGTGTTTAGCTACCTCCTCTAGAATTGAATTAGTGAATGGTATGGGAAAGGGATCCTTTATCATTATTCCATTTAGACTTCTAAAGTCTACATATATGCAGATCTAATTACCTTCTTTCTTCAAGGTGATCACTATTGGTGACACCTACTTACCATAAACTTGAAGATAATTCCCACGTCCAACATTTTCTGTATCTCCGCATTTGCCAAGGCTGCATACTTTGGATTCATCCTATATGGCCTTCTCCTCATTGGCTATGCACTTGGTATCAACTGAATCCGATGCATGCATAATTTTGGTGGAATCCCTTTCAAATCCTTATATGTCCATGCGAAGACATCCTTGTACTGCATGAAAATCTTGAAAGTTGTCGCTTTCAACACTGGATGTCAGGCGTCCCCACAATGAATCATTTTCTCTTCGTTCCTCTTGCCAAGGTTAACTTGTGCCATCCTTGGTTATTCATACTATATGGTATCGGGTTCTCTTACTGCTTTGCCCATGTCAACCGGGTGTGCTAGTTTTTCATTAATCATTGCATCACCGACAATATATTCTGCAAAATTCTTGAGAAAATGTCCACTTTTCCTTTTCCTCCTTTGGTGCAGATTTAACATTCTTGCTACACTCGCCGACCTCATATACACTGTTTCTTCATTCATCCTGGTCCTCTTCTTTCTCTACTTGGATGCACAAGTAGGTTGGCAGAAAGACTTCATAGTCCTCCATTTGCCAATGGAGAAGTCCATTGTCTGAGTGCTCTTCATCCTCTATGCACTCCTCTAGTTCCAACATGCCTTCTTTGTTTGGTTCTAGTCCGTTATCCTCCTTTGATGATGAACTCTTTGATTCATCGAATGTCGCGAGATCCTCGCTAACGGACTGGTTCTTCAAGTTTATCATATACTTATGCTGGCCCTTCTTGAAAGTCAGGTGATCCTTCTCCCAATTGTGGTTGACCTTCGCCATGTGCAACCATCCTTGTCCCAATAGCGCATCATATGCAGGCTTTTGCATGGCGATAACCACAAAATCCATGATGAATTCTTGGTCAACTATCTTCACCTTCTGGACAATCAAGACTCCTTTCATCTCGATGCCGTATTGATTTACACTGTATAATCTGAAATTTGGAGACCATAAAAATGGTGCCCCAAGTTCTCTCCATGTCTTCTCAGGTAACATATTTACGCTCGATCCTCCATCGACTATTACTTGTGTCAGCTTATGGTTGAGCATTTCGATATAGATCAACATCAACTTCTTTCCATCATCGATCATCAATTTTATTGATTCAATAAATTGATTCGTTCTTATTTTGGTTGCCTGTTGCTAACATTGTGGCTCCACTACTCTTGTCTGCGTTCCTACAGATTGAATAGGGCAGAATAGTTCTTCCACAATACCTTCAGTAGCACACAATGCACATAGTCTTCGGATCCATATTGGGCAACTCAGGGTGTGTTCTCACCAACTTCGGATTGAGTCAGATCGCCATCTTCCAATGGAGAAGCAAATTTGCTTGTTCTGCTCTTCGGGTAAATCTGAAACCCTACATTTTATTTTTTGTTGTCCCATTTATTACGAGATCCGAGATAGATTCCATTTCCTTTTCAAGGACAACTCTCGATATGTTTCTACCTTCTTCAGATACCTAAACCAACAATGTCTCACACTCTTTCTTAGGGAGATAACTCGGCTTCGACAACACAAAAGTTCTCCTCTAGATGGATCTCACCCTCCTCAACATCGGCTCATCACAGCATACTTCACCAGCTCCGACGGAACAAGTGACATTGGATGGAAACGCCCCACATCATCCAGTTCAGACGGAAGCAAGGTCGCTAGATAGCGCACCCACAGTTTGTTATGGTTCCGAACTAGCGATGGACAGAGACATATCATGGACTTCTTCAGCTCCGGTACTTCGACCTGAACTATTAGGAGAGATTAGTTTCTGGGGGTTCTTGGAGCTTGCTCCTCCTGGGCTGCTCCTTCCCCACTCCTCTCTCTCCATTCTTATTGGTGTGCACTTCACTCTTCTGGACTACAGCCCTCCCCCCTCTTCTCTCCCTTCTCTTTTCCCTTTCTCTTTGGCCCGATTGTCGGGTTTCGTCGTGTATTTATCTTAGTTCTTTTCTTTGTTGGGATTTTTAGCCTGCTAGCTGGCAGTCATTATTGTCCTTCTTATAGTCCCTTGGGTCTTTTTTGGCCCATCGCAAACATTAATAATATTTCATTTCATTTCTTACAGTTTCACTTCTACACTTGTGTTCAGTACTTGTGCTACCAGCTATCGTGTTGACTTCTCCACTTCTTCACTTACAATTGGCTTCTTCAACTTCTTCTCTTGGAGGAGTCTTTCTTGATTGGTCTTTTGCATTTCTTTCTCTATTCAAGCATGTGTTTCCTGCCATCGCTCCTCCATGATACGATCTAGATAATGCTCAACTTTCCTTGCTTGAGCTTGCATTAAAGGTAGCACCTGTTTCTACTTGTTTTGTTGGTTCCTTGGAGGCTCTTGAATGTCAATAAGATTGACATTTTGCGAGTTACTGAAACTCGCCTTCTTTGGCCAATTAGCCTCCCTATGATTGCATCGTCCATACTACACATTAGTCCATTGTTGTTTATGGCATTCTTTCCAACTAGCGCATTTTGGCAATTCCTTGCAAAGTGGTCCCACTCTTGGTTTCTTTGGTATTGAATAATTGGTCTCCTATCCAAATCATATTGAAGTCGACCTTGTCCACCTTCCGGTCAATTTCCTTGCTGCGACTGTTGTCCTCCTCGAAAATTGTTCCTATAACCTTCGCTGGTTGCTCTTTGCTTGCTTTTGGAAGTGTTGGGTTTCTCTTCCTTCTCTTTTTGCACCATTAAAGTTTGATGTTGTGTGCTTTTGAGGTTGAACGGACAGTCTACATTTGCATGTCCTACAACTTCACAAATATTACAAAACACATTTTTCGGACATATATTTGTGTGTCCTTCTGCCTTGCAGTTAGAACACCAATTACCTTTCTTCTCCTTTTTCTCCCCCTTCATGTCATTGATCATCCTTTCCAAGTCCTTTATCGTGGCCTGGATAGCAACGCTCAAGTCGTCACGATCACTATCTGTATCATCATCTCTATAGTGATCTACTCTTGTTGATGTCTACTTCATCTCGCTCTCCAAATTAAGGGCTCTATCAAAAGCTTCTTGATAGGTAGTAGGTGGTACTACCTTCATCTTCTTCTTATATCTAGGAAGGAGTCCATCTAGGAACCATCGTTTTTGTAAACCATCTGTTGGTTTTACTTCAATCTTCTATTATACGACTTGATGTCTTCATATTTCTTTTGTTTCGTAGAGTATATTTCTCTAATGATCTCTGTATCATCCCAAAGTAATCTGAATTCCTTGGTGAATTCATTCTCTAGGTCATCCCATGTCATGAATGGTTGAGCTCTCTTGGAATGCCAGTCCATTGAGATTCCCCACGATGTGGTCAGAATCAACCTCAACCAATATCCTTCATCGTCCACTCCATCGGCTTGCCATTGTGTTTCCCACGTACAAATATGGCGTTCTGAGTCCTTGACACCACCTAGAAATTGTGGACATTTTTGTTTTCGTGCTACTGCAACAATGTTTGCCATTGGTGGCTGATCTTCTTCACTCGTCTCAACACTAGCAAACAGTCTTTGATCATTTCCCTATGCACCTATGCTTTGTGACCACCTTCGCGAATATATGAATTTCAGTTCTGGTCTTTGAACCCACACACTTTCCTGGGGTTACCCTTGTGCTTGAATCCCATCCTCTGCACCTCTAGGCAATCTCCTTCGCACTTGTACCGGTGTTACCAGCTGTTTTGCTTCGCCTCTTTGTGCGCAATCCACGTAAGCACTTTCACATGCATGAACGTCCTCTTCAAACCTATCTTCATTTGCTTGATGTGTCTCCACTTGCGCTTCTTCCTCCATTGTTAAAAACAATGTTTGCCACCTTTTGTTTTCTTCACTTGAACTATCCTCCACTTGAGGACTCCACACACGTTCTACCTCTAGTTCTTCAAGTTTTGTCAATCTTGATTGCAATGTTTCATCAACAATATTTGAATCTTGCGCAACACTTTGATGTTGTTGTGCAATTCTCCTACTCCTTACTGGTTGGCTATCAACTCTTCTCCGTCCACGTCCTCGTGGTAAGTTATCTATGATTACCTCTCTAAGACTCACGTAGTGCTGGTTCGCTCTTCAAACAACGACGATGCCAAATGTAGCATGCACTGGTAGTTTGAAAACTGCAACGGTGCCAAACGTAGCACGGTGGTGAGTACTCCAACAATTTGATGAATATAGATTCAGTAGTCAATTGAGAATGCAATTGGCAACATCTCCTATGTGTACAACAATGATTGATAATATCACTTGAATGACAAGCGCTTGGACACTCCACTTGTACGACAAGTAGTTGTACATTAGTCACTTGTACGACAAGCACTTGAACAACAGTCTCCTGACTTGTATGACACTCCTTGTCGGTACCTCCTTGTACGACAACTCCTCTTGTGCAATGATCCTCAACGACACTTCCTCGTACAACACTCCTAGACTGCAACCTAGATCCGACTTGCACACAGATTTTAGGAAGAACACATACATATCTACTTTCTAGAACACCACAAATGTATACACACATAGTTGAAGGATGAATAGTATTGCATTACTTCTAGATACTTGCACAAATGAATGGGGGGTCCTATTTATCCTTGAGGGTTGGCAATTAACAACAACTGCCCCCTAGGACACCTCATCTAACCGCCCTCCATTTGCACATGCTAATTACATACATTGTCGTACATTACAAACTTTGTATTATCAATGCTTACATCATCACCCTTGACGTAATTACATTACAAAATTGCATTTCCTTTGCATTTACATTTCATGTACATTTGTGCACATTTGCACTTATTTTACTATTTACATTATTTTGTTTGAGGCTGCTTAGAACTAGCTCCTACAAGTGCACCTCACTTTGTTATAATGAGACCCACTTTGTTCAAGTGCGACCTATCTGCTTCAAGATCCGTTTGGTTCTAGTGTGACTCACTCACTTTTCCTAATGTGACTCGCTTTTTGGTGCGTCCTTCCTAGTGTGCCCCACTGCACCCAACTTGCTATGCCTAGTGTGTCGCACTCTTATTTGGTGCGCCCTGCACACTCTACCGAGTGTGCCCCACTTCCTCGTGCACCCTACTCGACTTGTTGTACCTTGCTTTCCAATGCGCCCCACTCCCTTTTCTTGGTACACCTTGCTTCTACTCTTGCGTGCCTCGCTCTGGGCCTTGCATCTTATTTTGGCGTTGTGGATAAGGATGATCAATCCACATGCAATTTTGTATTACAAGTCCAAATTTAGAATTGGAAGTCCAGAAATAGATTAGGGTTTATTTTTCAAGTATAAATAAGAGATTCATTCTCATTGTAAGGGTCTTTTGGCTATCTAGCATATGAGAGCTACTCTTTGGAAATCAATTGTACTTGACATTTTGAGATCAATAAAATGAAAGATTGTGCATGACTTTTTGAATTAATTGTGTTTCTTATACATGAAAGCGTGAAATTAGTGACTCTACGTCCCTCCCTCTATTAGTCCTTCCTTTTGTGATATTGCTGATTATTTTGGAAGAATTGATGCATTAAAGTTATTTGGTAGTTGTTGGATTTGAAGACTGTACCAACGCTGATATGGCTTCGACCGTATTTAGATTTCTTCTAGCTTTGATTATTTCTCGCACTCTTTTCTTTACAAAGTAGATCAGATTTACTCTTCATGTATTTATCTTAGATTTCAAGTGTTTCAATTAGATTAGCAGGGAACCAAGCCAAATCTGGGGGTTGGGAAGGGTAAATTCTTCCTTTCCATTTGTTGAACTATGGTCACGGGCACAAATCGCACTTGATGATTTTTGTGTTCAACACAATCTAACGAATTTTAGAATGAAATCTTGTCTCTTGTGTTGAGGATTGTGGTAATGAAGAATTTGTCCAGTACAAATACTAGATGAGTCAGATTACTATTTTAATGAATCATATCAAATTTAATAGCATTTTAGGAAACATGATATTATTCCATGAATCTATGTAGATATGCAATCATCTTGTTGATGCTTAAATTTTCCTTTGAAGATTGGGTGATTCAAAGCCATAAATGAAACAAGAAAATGATGAGTTACAATAGAATGTTGTAGGGAAGAGAACCCTAGTATCAGGGAAAATGAAACAAAATTAACAAATTACGAAAGCTAAAAGCAGGAATAAAGGGAGTAATGCAGCAGAGTTAAAGGTTGGTAGATATGAGTTACAAGAAACTGTAAGGTGGGATTGAAACAGCAAAGAAGTAACGTTATCTGTCCATCATTGTAACAATGTGTTCATGTTGCCCACAGATGAGGTAACCAGGCTGAGAGTGGTAGAGAGCACCCTCTAACCACTGTGATATTGAAAGATGGGTTTCCAATAATTGGAGAGCAGCCTTTATTTTGGGAGGAGCTATTAGTCAGGCAACAGTCATAAGCATTGAATCACTCTTACTAAATTGTAGTTTGATATTAATTCCTAGAGCATTGCACACATAAAATTAGTTTACTCATATAAAGATTCACAACACCTGATATTTTGTTAGTCTGATTGAAGTATAGACAGTGACGCTTTATTATATTAAATTCACAAGTCTCATTCTTTTAGTTTTTTAAATCTATGAAAGGAATTTGTGAGCATCTTTATTCTTCTGGAAAGCATATTGTCAGAGATTCAGAATATTGAAACTTCAGACTATAAATTTCTGTCTAAACTTGGTTCTTTGGAAAACATGTATTAGTGTTATGCACAAATATCTGAAGTGTTATTCTCTATTGGTAGTAGTTGTTTACTAATTATATTGAAGTTCTTTCTGTTTTTTTTTGCATTTGTCTTTATACAGTTGGACATAGAGAAAGTTCGTGAACGTCATAGAAATGCACAGAGGGAATGCCACCAGAAGGTATTCTCCAACCCAAATTTAGTAATCAGGGTTTAATTCAAATGTTTCTGTTTTGCCATTTTTTGTTTTGTTTTATTTTTGGGGATAAAATAGTATTATGGTTAAGTAGTATTCCTATATTTTTTGTGTCATGGGCTTTGAGATTCCATAGAGTTGTTTAGACAAAGGGATAGATTCATTTAATAATGAAAATGATTTTAACAAGTTTAATTGGCTTTTCTAAAATTCTTGATTTGCGAAATACAGATGTACATATATATAAAATGAGTTAAATATTTTTTACATTGCCTTCTTGAATCTCAGTATCAATTCGTTCTCATAAGCTGATAGCATAGTATATCAATGTGTTGCTTAACATGCACTACATTAATAGTGCAACTTGAACACATTAAAATAGATTTGTTATTTGGATTCAATGTCATGCATACTTTGCCAAAGGAAATTGTTAGAGAGTAGAAGGGGACATTCTTGAAATGTTGAATGTCTCTCAAGAAATATGTTACTCATCTGCTTGTGTTAGATGCCCTATGCCACTTCATGTTGACTAACATACTATTTCAGAGAAGATATATAAGATGATGCCGTTAGATAAACACTAAACCAATATCCTATTCAAGCTCCTAAAAAGAGCAAAGGCAACAAATTGTGTCATCTCTAGGGATATGGTGATCAATCTAAACCTGCAACTAATGGGAGCAAACTCTTAGCTAGTTAAGAGGAATTCAAAGGTGACGTGTGTCTAGTGTTGCTGAACATAGCCAAAACAAATGATAATGCCATTCCTAATCTGCAAGAAATGTTTGACATAAAATGCCCCTTTAGGGATAAGTGCCTAGGAAGGAGAGACCCAAGTGACCTGGATATATAATAGATAAATGTTTTCGTAGGCTGTTATTTTTATCACCTAATTGCTAGACAAGATGAGGGACCTTGAACAATTATTTGTATGAACGAAGTTGATCTAGGGAAACACCAACAAACCGATGAAGCGAGGCAGCCTTGAATACCAACCATGCCATTACTCACCAAGGCTTGTGGAAGCATCTCACTTTGATGAGCAGAGAACTAAATATGGATATCTCTCACAAACTTATGTGTGGTCTCCCATGGATCTTAATCTATGAAGGATAAACATGATTTGGAAGATGTTATTGAGACACAGAGACTGAGCAACAAATTTAAGTTGAACAATACATTGCTGAGTTCTCTTGCAAGAACAAGATTTTAGGTGTTCCCTATATGTGCTTACTCAAGAGACGTCATGGCATGAAATTTGCACTCCCTTTGAGTTCAAAATTTTAAAGAGAATTTTTACAACTTTGCTTTTTCTGCAGAGAATCTGTTATTATGAGTTGTGGAGACTAGATGGAAGCAGGAAAAATTGTCTTAATCTTTAATTGAAATGTGTGAATGCAGAATGGCTGTGATATAAATAATGGTATCTACCATATATACATTCAAAGAAGTTGAAACTGTCATAAAATAAATTCCACCAAATAAGCAAACTACATGTAACTACCAAATTATTCATGACATTCTCCTCTTATTACATCAAAGTTCAATCAAATTACAAACATGAAAGTCTCAAATTTTATATGTGCAACACATTTGGTGATGTCTACACATTGATCTTTTATGGATCAACACTGGAGTGAATGTTATGTTGCTGAACATGTTCGTGAATGAAATGGCACTAAACCTCAATGTGCATAGTGTGCTCATGAAATATTGGTTTGCCAATAAGCTTCAAAATTCCTCTATTTTCGCAGTTCAGAATTGTTGGTTATTTCTATGAGATGCCCATCCTTGAAAAAATGAGACACAACCATATTGCCTCGATAGCTCTTGCAACGCGTATTATGCCTCAATGGAAGATTGAGCAACGACATGATGCTGCTTCTTCCCCAAGATATCAGACCAGATCCCAAAACAAACACATATCTAAAAGTGGATCTCTTGCCATTGTTTGATCCTACATAGTCCTGTTGAACATAGAAATTGTCAAGTGTGATTTGCGCCTGTGACCATGGTTCAACAAATGGATGGGGAGGTGTTGGCATTTCCTGCCACATTGACTTCCTCTGTATAAATTTTTATTGTTCTGTAATTTCTCCTTCCCTGAAGCTTTCTTCTTTGTACAAAATGCATTTTCTTTCTCTGTCAGAATCTATCAGTTGTGCCCAAGGCCTGGTGCAGTTTTCCCTTTCACCCGTCATACAGGACGTTTGTCTTTCGGAGAGCGAAGGTGGATCGCGCCATGCCTCCAAGCGCAGGTCAGTTTCGGAGCAGAAGAAGAGTGCAGGCCATTTCCAGCCAGAGAACGGCAAAGCCCAGCTTTGGAGAAGAAGGCGTGAGCGACGCCCAGGTCGTTTCACCCCTGAATAAAAGTGCAAGGTGTTTGCGCCCTGTCCAGAAGGCGCAATCCCTTTCCGAGGCCAAAACTGGGCGAAATTCCTTTCAAACTGTCCAAGCACTTAGTGTAAATCTACTTCAATACAGTGTGGGCCCAGTCTGTTTCGCTCCTATGGGTGAGCGCAAAGCAATTTCGGAGTCTGCCACCAGCGCAACGCTTGTTGACTTTTCAAAGCGCAGCAGTGGTTTCAATGAAAAAATGCTAAGTGTGGGCAGAGGTGTTTCGCTCCAGTTGGAGAGCGCAAGGCAGTTTCACTCCTGCTAAGGGAGAAATAGCCTTTCACTTTTCAAAGGCGCGGCCCAGATTCAGATGGAGATGCCAAGTGAGGTGGCAAGACATTTCACTCTGTTTCCCCAGCACAAGGCGCTTTCGCTTCAAGCTAGCAGCGCTTTGGCGTTTGACTTTTCAACGCCAGCGCATCCCCCAAAGCCTCAAGGTGTTTCGCTCTAATTTTTGGGCGCAAGGCCAATTCGGAGGAAGGAGCGCAAGGAACTTTGACCTTTCAACGCCAGCGCACCTCCCTAGGCCAGGCAGTTTCGCTCTTGTTTTTGAGCGCAAGGCATTTTTGGGGCCAAGATTTAGCGCAAACTTGTTTGACTTTTCAACGTTGGCGCTCATCCCAATACAGCAAGGCGCTTCGCCCAGTTTTCCAAGCGCAGAGCAATTTCGGGGTTGTGTGGGCCGAAACAAACTTTGATTTTTCCACGGTGCAGCTCATCAAGCAGAAATAATACCAAGTCCGGATCAAAGTGTTGCGCTCTATCTTCCAGGCGCAAAGCAGTTTCGGGAGTAAGCAACAGTGCAATCACTCTTGACTTTTCAACGCCTGCGTTGCTGTCTAGGTGCCAACTCTTGAGCACAAGCCCATTTCGGGCCAGGAAACAACGAAACGTGGGTAAAACTTGCATCTGATGCGCTTGTTTCAGTCCAGCCCTCCCTGCTTCAGCCAGGATGCCTCATAAGTGCTTCTCATCAGCAAAGCGAGGCGCATCCTTATCCACTTGAACGTTGTCGGTCTGAGAAGCTTCCAGACTTGACGTTTCTGGATTTCAGAATCCTATCTCGCATTGAGGCGGTTCCAGCAAGTGAGGAAGCGGTGCCAACAAGCTAAACCTGTCAACGCATTGAAGGAGTGCAGCTGCATTTTAGGGAGTCATTAGTTTCAGCCCATGCCTGGTTACTATTTCATGAGTGTTTACCCTCTCAAATCTTATCTTCTTTGCCACCGCCATGTTTGGTAGGTGTGCATTAAATATTTCAAGCAGCAGAATTCTCTATAAAAGCCGGCAATTTCAATGTAATAGGATGGACGTTTTGCTAGAAGCTTGCTGTAACTTGAATTCTGCTATCAATACAGAGAATGTTTGGCTCTAACTCTGGACTTCTATTTATGTGTATGTCTTCTATCTTACATTTCTATTAAATTCTCTGCTCTGTATGTGGGTTATTATTCTATGTCTGGATCTGACTCCCGATAGAGGGTGAACGACTGGAATGATTCTGGGCATTGCACATGTTGGATGCCTAGCTTTAATTTCTGTTAGTTTTCTGTGTTGAGTGCTAATTGGTTCAGCGTACAGTTAAGTTATCGTGTTGCTGGTCCATCACCCCTGTTCTATCTTGGCTTGAGTCGACATTTCCCATCCTTTTCAGTTATTTGCAATCTCTTTCTTGTTCCCTTATCTCAAAATCCACGTTAGCATAGAAAGGGAACCAGCCCTCTCTGGAGATTGGTACGGGAGGCATTTCTTCCTTCCGGCCTTTCAATGTTGGCCGGGTCTAGGGCGCATGAATGAGACATTTCATACCTAAGGCAGATTTTTGACCAACAGGAGGGTTTTACTTTCCCCAGTCTCTGGATCTTGGGTCAGTTAACCTTAGTGAAAACATAAAAAGAAACTAATCTAATGGTGCAAAAATTAAAACCTCATCCAAATGCATGAAAAGTAAATCTAATCTCCTTTGTGAGGAAAAGGGTAAGAGAGAAAACAAGAAAATAGAAATATGGATAAAGTTGTAGCGAGGTTAAAGGTCGGTGCAATCAGCGATTCCAACAGATACTAAGATACCAAATAACTTCATTGTGACAAGATCTCCAAAGTAATCAACAATATCACAAAGAAAATGACTAACAAAAGGAAAAAGAGCGGAGCTACTAGTTCCACACATTCATAAATTAAAGGTCAAAGACAATCATCCATGAATATCAATAACAATTCTTTGTTTTATTGATCTGAAAATGTTGAGTACAATGATCTCCATAGAGTATCTCTAGTATGGTGGGTAGGCAAAAGACCCTTTTTCTTTTCAATGAGTTTACACAGTTTTTTATGAGGGGTCCCAGTTCCCTCGTACTAAGTGGGGTTTGAACCTTGGACCTCTCAAAGAGAGGCCAAAGCCCTTACCACTGCAGTAAACTTGCAATTATAGTAGGCAAAAGACCCTTACAATGAGAATCATTCTCTTATTTATACTTGAAAAGTAAAACCCTAATCTATTTTTGGACTAGCAGTTCAAAATTTCATGTGGGCTCATCATCCTTATCCACAATGCCAAAAATAGACACACAATTGGAGCAAGGCATTGGTGGCTTTGAGCTAGGTGCTCTGGAAAGTCGCTTTGAACAAGGCACATTGGGAAGTTGCTCTGAACGAGGTGCTCCGTGAATTTGCTCTAAACGAGGTGCTTCGTGAATTTGTGCATGTCGGTCACTCAAGGAAGTTGTCCAAGCAAGGCGAGTCGGGGAGCAGGGCACTCCAGGGAGTGGGGCGCTTTAAATGGGGCTCTTTGGAGAGTGAGGGTCACTCTGATAGAGCAAGGCACATTGTTTCCAAACACTTAGCCAATTTTCGTTGACTTTTTTCCTGCTGTATCTTCTACCTCAACTTGTGTGACGGATCTCCATCTAGAGAGTGATGGCAATAATGAGCTATTGCATTTTTGTTGACTCATAAGAACATTAAACTTGATTGACGAAAGATCCCGGATTGTGCCTTATTATTGGGCGCAAAGTTAAAATTGAGGTAATTTCGTAGTAAAGTAGATGTTGTTGGAAGGAAGAGCGTCATTGTACTTGTAGTGACCTATGGACCAATGAGGGCAAGGATACTAGTTTGATGTGACAACATAGAAGATAACACAAACAAGGTGATGATGGGTGATGAGAAGGGTTGATATGGGTGCAATAGAAGAAGTAGAGGGGGATTTGAGAAGCAAGAATAAAAGAAATAAGAGGGAAAGAGGGAATAATGACAGAAGAAACAAAGGAGGTGGAAGTGAAGTGATCATGAGGGGAAGGGTGAAAGAAAAGGATGAGAAGGAGTGGGAACTTGAGTGTCTCTTATTGTATTATTTTATTATGTAAGCCCTATGAGCCGCTGGTAACCTTGTTATGGTTAAACCCATCTTGTAATTAACCTTAAGCCCTCTTGTTATGGCTTAGGTTAAACTCATTTATGTAATTGGGGTTTTGGTATTGGTATAAATACCCCCACCACTCCATCCATTGTATCAAAGTGTTTTGATTCTTATCTACGAATAATATAGTGATTATTTATGGAGCTTCATCACTTGGTCATGCAGAAAGTTTTTTCGAAGCCTTCGATCTTTCTTCTGATTGGTAGGACAAATTGATCTTAGAGCATTATAAGCACTTTCAGCAAAAGAGGCAAAGGGAAGATACAATTTTTTTCTTCTCCAATTATTCTGATTTTTTGGAGAATTGATGCCTACTCCAGGTTATGTTCCATTATTATTGGAATATTTTGTAGCTTTTACATAGATCTAAACCACTTATAGCAAAAGAAGTATTGATGTGTTGACTTCATAAGGGTCTCTTTATTTCTTCACAGAGAGTCAAACATTGTTTCTACACAAAGAAGACTTGGTGTTGTTCCAAAGGAAGGAGAATTGTTTCTTCAGCAGGATTGAAGGAGATAGAGAGTCTGGATTCTTCAAACCATTGATGGTTTTCCTTTTGTAGTTAATTTTCATAGATAGAAAGACCATTTGTTGGGTTCAATTCATCAGCGAGCAGCTTCTTGAGCAAATCTACCAAGTAATTGAGAAAAGGACTTTGTACATGACTTCTTACCTTTTCTACACTCTTTTTAAGTTTCAATCAAATTCAAAGGTTCTTGGATTGAGAAAAGAAATGAAAAATGTCTACTAGAGTAGCATGTTTCTCGATTTTTCATGCCAAAAATTGGCACAATCAAGGTTCTTTCATTTATGATCATTTCATGAAAATGATCATAGAATGTTTAATAGATGGTGAAACTACCAAGCTGTCCAACACGACAATGAAAGCCATACATCATTTTGTGGATTCGTATATGCAAAAGCCGACATTTTCATATAACAGGATCTTTGGGACAGAAGTCAGCCTTATTCCCTTCCTATTAGATCCACTAATAATTTGATCCTTATGAAGGTTTGCGTGTAGGTGCTACCTTTCCATAAGATTTGTATGGGGAAAGACCTTAAAGGACCTATCCCATTCTCTCTTTCATTGGCAAATATACTTGCAAGTCATCAAGGGATATCAGTAACTTGGAGGCTGAAATTCAAGATTTTTCCTACAAATTTCTTACAACTAGAAGAAATTATGATCAAAGGGGAATTATCAAAGAAGAAGACAGCCATAGGACTGATATTTTCTTTGATCATGAAGTGGAGCAACAAGACTTATGGGAAGACCGTGACGAAGATTTAAGGGTTAGAGTCTGAGCCATTTGGCAGGATACCTTAAATGGATAAAGAATATTGATGATAGAGAAAGAATTTTTGAGGAATAATCGACTCAAAGCGGAAGTCATGACTTATCGGAGTTCACTCCATTCCCGTCGCAGAAGAAATCAAATGAAGTAGAATCCGGCACTAAATTGTTCAACACTTAAAAAGATGCAAAAGCATTTCTTAAGCAATGCTTTTGTTCCAATCATGAAGCCCAATGTAGAGATGGAAATATAAACAAGATTGGAAGGCATTCCAATGTCAAAATCGGATGACTCATCTGTCAGAACCCCTCAACACAATGAAGATCCATTTGACGCCATTGAGGTTGGAAAGACCACTTCTCATAAGGAAAGCACTCCATAAAAGCAATTTGAAGATTCTAGCTCTCAAGAATAATCTCCAACAGGAATACGTTCATAAAGTAGCATTGATAAAAGGCCAATATTTGTCAATTGGTAGAGTTTATCGAATAAGAGATGGATATGGAGATGACAATGACAAAAAGAAGAGAGAAATCCACTTCTCCCCTTGGTCAGAAAAAGAAAAAGCCTAAGTAGGACATTGCTAAAGAAGATTATTCGAAACAAACACTTGGCAATACCAAACAAGAGCAACTTGGGCCTGCTAAGGGTCAATCCGGAGATCAAGCCATGGTTGTTGCTCTTGGTACATCTTCAAATAATACCAATGATATTTCTTCCTAAAGCACTTTAGATAGAGCAATGGATCACCTAAATCAAACAATATGCAGGTCTTTTGGCTCTGCTTGGTACTAGTCATATCAAACCAAAGAAAAGGTCTATCATGACAAATGTCCAGCTAGATAGGAAGAGAAGGGTGGGTGTAAAGCAAGCAGATCCAAGAGTTGACATTCTTGACAGGAAGAAAATATTAACCATAGAAGATTATGATGTTTCTTCCCATAAATTTAGCCATTAGACCTGTAAGGAACCAGGGGCCTCGTCAAGACAATGGTTCAGCTAATTGAAATCGGTATAGAGGAAATGGAGGAGAAAATTGCCAAAATAGAATCTGAAAGAGATCAATTAAGAGAATCGGCTCTCAAACTTGAAATTACAAGAAAAAGGAAGTTGAAAGCTCAGATTAGATAGAAGAGGGATAAAGAAAAAAGTGCAATGTCTTGAAGTACCCACAAGTAAATCACCTTTGCAATCTAAAGAGAAAAGGGACAAACAAGTAATGATAACAATAGGGGTGACAAATCTGAAGAGCATGTTGTTTAAGAAGATATTTATAGAAATGTTGACTATCAGGACATAGAAAGAATGGCAATGGCAAGCAAAGCCACAATAGAGTATGCACAAAGTTGTATGGGAATTTGAAACCTTTGTTAAGAGAAACCTGGCCAGTTTACAAAAACCTCCTTATATTGATCAACAAATTATTTGAGGCAAACAAGAGCATGCTTGAAGAGGTTGACAAATACAAACCTCACATGGACTGTAGGTGATAGTTGACGTGCCACCTCAACAAAAGAAATAAACAAGTTAGAAATAAAATGTGTGAATGTCAAGTATGCATATGTTAAGTTTGAATAAAATATGTATGTTGTAATAATACATGTAATTATGACTCAAGTTGGAGATATGTGCAAACATAACCATGCAAAGGTAGTTAACACCCATTTTGTCTTTTAGTTTGGAGGTGAGGTGTCGGGGGTGGTAGTTTGTAACTAACGTTCCCATAATTTAAATAAGACCCCCTTCATTCATTTGAGAAGATATACACACATACATAGACAAGGTAGACATTGTATATGCTAGAGAAAGTCCATTGTAGTTGCATTGTGTATGCCAAGAGAGATGGTGTACAGTGCATTGGAGGTATTCTGCATTGGATCAGAGATATATACTATGTAAGAGTATGCCATAACAGGCTATCATCAATGCAGTATTTGTTCATACGTGTTCATCATTTTCTCTTGCTATTGTGTGTGATCCGCATGGATTGCTATTGATTGATTTCTGCAGTAGATTAGATTCAATCCTGTCATTTGTATTCTATTCGAATTTCTGCCTATAGGGCCATTTGGCAGTGACCAAGCCATCCAACATAGTTGCCAAGCTATACAGTGCAATTCCTACAAGCCGTCTGGGAAGAGTGTCGGCCGTCTAATTCTTAGACTGGGCCATCTAGAGTAGTGAATAAAGTCGCTAGAGACAAGGAGATGATGTAGGCCATACAAGTACATCATTGCAAGTTGTAGATAGTTAATCTATCAACCCAAATTGTTCCTCCAAGGGTGGAATACCACCACCGTGGTACATTTGGCGATTTAAATTTGAACCAACATCATGTGAAGCTTGGAGAGGTAGATGATAGATAACTTACCACGAGGATGTGGGAGACGTGGATGCAGAAGAGTGAGAGATCAGCCAATATGCAAAAGTATGAGGATTGCACAACAAGAATGAGAAGAACTTGGGCGTTTTGAGGAAGACTTGCATGTTGTTGACAAAGGACTACACTAAAGAAGAATACTGATGGAACTTGCTGGTGAAGAGATACAAATACACGAAGTTAAACAAGTTTGGAATCCTCAAGTGTTGAATAGTTCAAACGAGGAATGAGAAAGGTGGCAAATATTGTTTTTAACAACGAAAGACAGAGTGTATGGAGATGCAACAAGCAAACGAGGTTCAGGTCGAGGAGAACGTTTGTGCTAGTTGTGAAGAAGGCACAAACATGGAGCATGCACAAGACAAGACAAAGCAATTGTTGATGTCATCACAAGTGCGGGGGAGATCACCTAGAGGTGTAAAGGACGGGAGTCAATAACAAAGGCAACCACAAGAGAGTGTACTTAGAGACCAGATTCGACGCTTGTGTATAAGTGGAGGAGATCACGAGTGTGGGAGTGCAAGGTAGTGGTTGAAGATTACAAACAAAGGTTTGTCAAGTGAAGACGAACAACCACTAGTGGCTAATATTGCTATAGCTACGAGCAAACAAAAGTGCCCAAAGTTCATGGGTGATGGGAAGGAAGACCCAAAATGGCACATTGGAATGTGTGAAACGATATGGAAAGCTCTATTGTCAAACTCGGCTTGAGTCCCGAGTAATCAGCCGAGTCCGAGTCCGAGTCCGAGTAGGCTCAGTCACGCCGAGTCCACTCGGACTCTGTTTTTTTTTGGACTCGGGCGAGTCCAACTGAGTCTGGGGCTGAGTTCGAGTCCAACCAGGACTTGTGAGTCTTGATGTCAGGACTCGGCCCAAGAAAAGTGAGCCTGTGTCTGCCCCATCTGACTTCGGTAAGTTTTTTCAATTTAATTTTAATGTATGTTTGTTTTTTTTTTAATTTTATTTAATTTCAGTTTTAAATTTAGGATTTAATTTAATTGTATTTAAGAGAGCTGAGGTCGGCTGCAGGGTTCGGCCGGCCGCACCCTGCTCAAAAGGCCCCCCCCCCCCCAAAAAAAAACCCTTCATTGGATGTTTCTCACAAGGCCGCACCCTGCCCAAAAGGGCCCAAAAAAAAATCTTTCATTGGATGTTTCTCACAAGACTTGCAAGTCAGCCCTCCAGATGATATATTCTGATGACCAGGAGATGTAGATGATCTCTTTTGTCCTGTGAGGGATTGTACAACACCAGGGCATTCTGATGTGTTGGCTATGATCATAATGGGATTTGAGATATGAACTACCCTTACTGCTTGAGCTGTGGAGGCTTTGGACTTGTACGAACCTAGTGGTGAGTCTGAATTTTGTGAAGCCTTTTCAGCCATGCGTTCTCTCACAGAAAATCCACAAAAAGCAATCCCAGATTCAAAAAGAGATATACGCCAACGAACACATTCAACCCTGTGACTTTAGACAAGCATGTGTATAAGTCTCTCTATTTTATTGTAGAACGAGAAAGCTATGAATAATAGAAACGACAACGAAGCTTTCGGAAACTAGGCACGAAAGGGCACAACAAAGAGTACGTGTATTTGAAAGCAAAGACTTGGACTATATAAGATAAGGCCATGAAATTACTACTTAATTTTTCTGCTTTAAAGACCTTAAACCGTGTGGACACGTGGATGGCCTCATCACTCACAAGGTGTGAAGATCAGGAACGAAGACTCTAGCACTTGTCACTAACTCACTGCACATCGAAGTTTTTTGCATATGCCTTGATTAGAATTTCGTTCCACGTTAATACCTATCTATCTATCCATCTTATTTTAGCATAACGATTTCTAAGATATGAATAAAGAGGTTACAGGTTGGATTTAATCTACAGTTTAATATTTTATCTTCTACATGACTATATGAAGGAAGTAATTACCTAATTATTAGATTGATTTTATAATTATAAAATCTATGGCACAATATTTGTATTTATAAAATATAAAAGTATAATTCTAAATTTCATTTTTTTTTATGAAAAAAGCTATTTAATTAAATTAAGATAACAACCTTTAAAATAAAAAAAAAGTGGGTGGATTAGCACACCCCATGTTGAATCAAACTAACCCTCATTGACAAGGGTTAGGAAACAAAGCCACCAACAAAACACAAGTTTACCAATCATCATTGATCAAAGAAAGCATGTCAAATGGAATAATGTGCCGTCCTGCATAAACTGCTAGTGATTATGGGATGGGAATCCACCCGTCCGCATCGCGATTCTCATTAAGGCCTTCAGTACCCGTGTCACTCCAACCAACAACTGGCCCAGGTGAAACTGGTTGAACATCATCAACTGACTAGAAAAGTAGATGGGTTGATACAACTCAAACTACCCCTCTTGGGCCAATGCACATCCAATTGCGAAATTGGACACGTCTACATGGACATGAAATTCTTTGTCCCAATCTAGAAATACCAAAATGGTGGTAAATGCCAATTTTGCCTTTAGCTCCTCGAAGGCTTTCTGATGCTCCTCCATCCATCGAAAAGGAACATTCTTGTGTTTCAACGCATCTAGTGGGTGGGACACCAAGGCGAAGTTCCTAATAAACCTCCTGTAGTACCCCAACCATACCCAAAAAGGATTTCAACGAGCTCACATTGTATGGCTCCTCCATGTTCATCACGATGCGAATTTTATTAGGATCTGTCTTCAACCCCTCTTTGCTCACTACATGTCCCAACAACTTGCCATACAGCACCAACAACTTACACTTCTTTGGATTTAGCACTAACGAGCATTCATGCATAGCGTCACGCATTCCTTTAACACTTTCAGATGCTCGTCATTTCTTTCATACAAAGACCAGTCATCCAAGAAGACTTTGAACTTTCCAATGGACATTCGCTCAAATATGTAGAGAATGATTCTATGAAAAGTGGTCAGGGCATTACAAACGACATTTTATTATATGCACAAATGCCATTCTCTACCAAAAACGTTGTCTTTAGCTTATCTTCCTCGACAATGCTTATCTGATTGTAGCCAAAGAACCCATCCAAAAATGAGTAAATTTGATGTCCAACTACCTCCTCTAGGATTGAATTAGTGAATGGTATTGGAAAGGGATCTTTAATCATCACGGTATTTAGACTTTGAAAGTCTACACATATGCGGATTTGATTTGCTTCCTTCTTCATAGTGATCACGATCAATGACACTCGCTCACTGTGACCTTGAAGATTATGCCTGCATCCAACATCTTCTAAATTTCCACATTTACTAAGGTTGCATACTTAGGATTTATCTTGTATGGCCTTCTCCTTACCGATAGTGCACCCAGAATCAACTGAATCTGATGTACACAGTTTTGGTGGTATCCCTTTCAAATCTTTGGAGGTCCATGCAAAGATGTCCTTATACTGCAGAAAATTTTTAAAAGTTGTTGCTTTCAATACAAGGTCCCACTTGTCCCCACAATGGATTATCTTCTCTTCAGCTTCATTGTCGAAATTAATCTCAATCATATTTGGCATACTTGATAATCTCAGGTTCACTTGCTATTTTTACCACATCTATCGAGTGTGCTAGCTTCTCATCTATTGCAACATCACCAACAGTATATTCTGTGAAAATTTTCGGGAATGTTCACTTTTCTTTCTCTTCCTCTTTTGGAGCAAGTTTCTCTTTTACTGCTTTCACCAACCTTGAACACACTTCCTCCTTGTTTATTATGATTTTTTTCATCTTCCTCTGCCTAAATGCAGAGACAGGTGGGCAGAAACATTTTTAGTCCTCCATTTGCCAATGGAGAAGTCCACTATCCGATCGCCCTTCATCTTTCGTACATTCTCCAAATGCAGCACTGCTTTGTTCAATTCATGTCCGTTATCTTCCTCCAAAGACGAACTACCCAACTCATCTGATGTTGTGAGATCTTTGCTTATGGACTGATTCTTCAAGTTAATCATATACTTATATTGCCCTTTCTTGAATGTGAGTTGGTCATCATATGCTTGTTTTTGCATGGTTATTGTTGTCACATTTTGCACGGGGTGCAATGTCTTCAATTTTGTAACAGTGCTGCTCTTCTTTTTCCCTCTTCCTCTATTCTTCTTTCTTCTGCTCTCCCTTCCTCTTTCTTTCCCACAGTCTCTTTCTTTCCCCCTTTCTCGGAGTCCCTCAGTTGATTTTTAAACTTTCCAGCAAGTTACCTGAAAAATGGCTAAGTGTTGGTGCGAAGTTCGCACTTCGCCCAGTCTGGGTGCGAAGTTCGCACTTCGCCCAGTTTTGGTGCGAAGTTCGCACTTCGCCCAGTCTGGGTGCGAAGTGCGTACTTCGCCCAGTCTGGGTGCGAAGTGCGTACTTCGCCCAGTCTTGGTGCGAAGTTCGCACTTCGCCCCTCTTCTGGGCGCACCTTGTAACTGGCAGGCTGACAAGAGAGTGTTAAATGCTGGAGCAAAGTCCGTACGGCGGCAGATATCGGTTTTCACCTGTGCGCAACCCGACTTTGCCACCGAAGTCGGAATGCGCCCTTGACAGGTGCGCAGTAGGGAAACAAACTCAGAAATGCACCTAAGGCATGAAGGCCTCCCCGACTGCGCTGTTTTCTACCCGCGCAACCCGAGACGCTCTGATCCCAAGCGAAGTTGGACAAACTGCCTTCCAAGGCAGACACGTGTCACACAACATCATCCATCATCTGACAAGTGTCCAGGTTCGGGATTTGAGCCAAGACGTGCCGAGCAAAAGGACGAGCATGGGTTGCACTACCTGCGCCAGTGGCCTCATTTAAAGCCGATTGGAGGTTCTACCTGCTCCAGCTACCCGCATACCTGTCGAGAAGAAGTCCTGCCCAACACACTGCCAGCTAGCTGTCTAGCTTCCAGGAAGACCATGCTGCGGGTACAGTCCGGTCCGACAAAAGGTCAGCATTTGCAGCTCTTTCGCCGCTTTTGTCAGCTATTGTTTGACTGGGACCTTGTGCCCATTAATGTAACGGGAGGGACTCGGGCTATAAAAACCCACCATGAATTCATTGTAAAGGGTGGAAGGGGAATGTCTGTAAGGGAACCACTGTGCCCATTGTAACCGTGCTTCTGTTTATAAATATAAATTGTATGCCTGGCTCTATTCTACTTCTATTTTTTATGCTGCCTTTCATTATATATATGCTTAACGCTAACCTGTGTCATGGCTCGTTGATTCACTTCAGCATTTGGTGATCAGGTGCCTTTAGCATTGCTTGTCTGAGCACTTTCTGTACTTAATAGTTTAAAGGATACATAGAATAGATGTGGTAGCAGTTCCATCAGTTGTGTGTTACGTTGCTGTCTGTATCTGGTGATTGATGCGTTGCCGTACTGTTAGTTCCTTGTAGGGAATGTCTGTTAGGGAGCCATTGTAGCTGTGCGGTTAAAATCTCTGCATAACACATATACCTGGATCTGACATCTCTTGGTTGCTTTCTGTTTAAGACACCGTACGTATCTGGTGATTGATGCATTGCCGTGCTGTTAGTTCCTTGTAGGGAATGTTTGCTAGGGGATCATTGAAGCTGTGCATACACCGTTTAATACAGAAAGTATACTAGATTTTGCAGTTCTTAGTCATGCTTTGTATTTATGATGTAGTAAGTAGCGGTAATTGGTGTGTTCCCATACTGTTAGTTCCCCCCACCAACCTCCACGTATATTTGTAAATTCCTTTCCGTTCATTTATCTCTTTCCTGTACTCTTAGCTTAAATCAGAAAACCCCCAAAAGGAGCCGGCCTTCTCCGGAGATTGGCACGGAAGGCATCTCTTCCTTCCGGCCTTTCATGCTGGTGGGCGAATCTGGGCGCATTAACCCAAAATCCTTTCCTCATGGCAGATTCGTAACCAACAGTTTCTCTGGCACGCCCGGTGGGACACGGGTCCCACATTTGACGAGAGATTTTCTGATCAGTCTCCACCCGGCGCTGACAGTGGTTCCTGAGCACTTGGTGAGGCAAGGAAGTTTCTCACCCCCAACAGAATTGAAGCACCGGTGTTCGCTTCATTGTTGTTCCAAATCTGAACACCTGGCGACTCTGCACGAACAGATCCTCTGAGTCCGAAAGACCGGTCCCAGCACGTTCATGCACACAAGAAGGTGGCAAACAAGGGATCCGAAAAGCCCGCCTGAGTTCTACGAACTGGACATCAACGCTCGAGGCGAAGTTCCCAGGTTGGCTGATCCGTGAGCTCGTATCGACGAAGCCGAGGCTGAAATCCAAGAAGAAGCCGAAGCTGAAGTCGGCGGAGCTGAGTACGAAATAGAAGAGTCCGAGGAATTAGGAGATCCTGCATCCTCAGAAAGTACCGACACCGAGTACACAACCGACGGAGGAGAAGAAGAAGAAATAGCTGCTCAACAGCAAAATGACGATCATCTCTTCTCGACGGTGGACTCTACGGGGCCTTTGGCCCTGGTTGGGCAGCAAGCTGTGCCTCCTGCTGCTTTAAAGTCTATTCCCACATACGACGGCTACGGTAAGACGGCGTACGAGCACATCCAGGACATCCTTGCCCTGGCCGCATTGCATACTATTACCGATGAGAGTGTGAAGACCCGTCGCTGGCCCTTTCCCCGAGGGGAAAGCTTCTCTATCGGTGGAGATCGCCGCCGGAGGGATCCATCACGAGGGTGGCCCCGACTTGCCGGGAGGCTCGTAAAAGGATGCAACGAGTCCGCTGAACCTACTTCTCTACTGCATCAGTTCCAAGCTATCCAGAGACATCCTCAAGAGGAGGTGTCTGATTTTAACATCAGGTTTGCGAGATCCTGGAAACGAGTACTTGTTGTCACATTTTGCACGGGGTGCAATGTTTTCAAGTTTGTAACAGTGCTGCTCTTCTTTTTCCCTCTTCCTCTATTTTCCTTTCTTCTGCTCTCCCCTCCTCTTTCTTTCCCGCATTCTCTTTCTTTCCCCCCTTTCTCGGAGCCCCTCAGTTGATTTTCAAACTTTCCAGCAAGTTACCTGAAAAATGGCTAAGTCTGGGTGCGAAGTTCGCACTTCGCCCAGTTTTGGTGCGAAGTACGCACTTCGCCCAGTTTTGGTGCGAAGTTCGCACTTCGCCCGATTGGTGCGAGTCGCCCGCGATTCGTTGCGAAGTCCGACTTCGCCCTCTTTTCAGGCGCACCTTGCAGCTGGCGGTGACGAGAAGAATGATAAGTCTTTGGAGCAAGTCCGTACGGCGGCGGACACCGATTTTCACACGTGCGCGATCCGACTTCGCAGCGAAGTCGGAGTGCGCCCTTGACAGGTGCGCAGTGGGGAGACAAACTCAGAATTTGACCAAGGCATGAAGGCCTTCCCGACTGCATTGTTCTCTGCCCGCGCAACCCGAGACGCTCTGATCCCAAGCGAAGTTGGACGAACTGCCTTCCAAGGCAGACACGTGTCACACAACATCATCCATCACTTGACAAGTGTCCAGCTCCGGGATTTGGGCCGAAACGTGCCGAGCAAAAGGACGAGCGTGGGCTGCACTGCCTATGCCAGTGACCTCATTTAAAGCCGATTGGAGGTTCTACCTGCTCCGACTACCCGCATCCTCTGCCCGAGGTAAAGTTCGGACCAACACACCGCCACGAAGCTGTCCGGCTTCCGGGAAGACCATCTTGCGGGTACGGTCCGGTCCGACAAAAGGTCGGCATTTGCGGCTCTTTCGCCGCTTTTGTCGGCTAATGTTTGGTCGGGACCTTGTGCCCATTAATGTAACGGGAGGGACTCGGGCTATAAAAACCCACCATGAATTCATTGTAAAGGGTGGAAGGGGAATGTACGTTAGGGAACCACTGTGCCTATTGTAACCGTGCTTACGCTTATAAATATAATCTGTATGCCTGGTTATGTTCTGCTTGTCTCTATTTTTTATGCTGCCTTTCTTTATATTCATGCCTAAGGCTAACTTTGTGTCACGGCTCGTTGATTCATTTCAGCATTTGGTGATCGGGTGCCTTTAGCATCGCTTGTCCGAGCATTTTACGTACTTAATAGTTTAAAGGATACATAGAATAGATGTGGTAGCGGTTCCATCGGTTATGTGTTACGTTGCTGGTCCGTATCACGGTGATTGATGCGCTCCCGTCTTTGTTAGTTCCTTGTAGGGAATGTACGTTAGGGAGCCATTGAAGCTTGTGCGGTTAAATTCTCTACGTCACACATATACACAGCTCCGATATCTCTAGGTTTGCTTTCTACCTATGTCAGTGTACGTATTTGGTGATTGATGCATTGCCGTGTTTGTTAGTTCCTTGTAGGGAATGTTTGCTAGGGGATCATTGAAGGTTGTGCATACACTTGCTTAGGTATCGGAAGTACACATAGATTTTGCAGTTCTTAGTCATGCTTTGTGTTTATAATGCAGTAAGTAGCGGTAATTGGTGTGTTCCCGTACTGTTAGTTCCCCCCACCAACCTCCACGTATATTTGTAAATTCCTTTCTGTTCATTTATCTCTTTCCTGTACTCTTAGCTTAAATCAGAAAACCCCCAAAAGGAGCCGGCCTTCTCCGGAGATTGGCTCGGAAGGCATCTCTTCCTTCCGGCCTTTCATCTTTGGTGGGCGAATCTGGGCGCATTAACCCAAAATCCTTTCCTCATGGCAGATTCGTAACCAACAGTTTCTCTGGCACGCCCGGTGGGACCCTGGTCCCACGTTTGAAGAGAGATTTTCTGATCAGTCTCCACCTGGCGCTGACAGTGGATCCTGAGCTCTCGGTGAGACAAGGAAGTTTCTCACCCCCGACAGAATTGAAGCACCGGTGTTCGCTTCATTGCTGTTCCAAATCCGAACACCTGGCGACTCTGCACGAACAAATCCTCTGAGTCCGACAGACCGGTCCCAGCACCTTCATGCACACAAGAAGGTGGCGAGCAAGGGATCCGAGAAGCCCGCCTGAGTTCTACGAACTGGACATCAACGCTCGAGGCGAAGTTCCCAGGCTGGCTGATCCGCGAGCTCGTTTCGACGAAGCCGAGGCTGAAATCCAAGAAGAGGCCGAAGCCGAAGTCGGAGGAGCTGAGTACGAAATAGAAGAGGCCGAGGAAGAAGAAGATCCTGCATCCTCGGAAAGTACCGACACTGAGTACACAACTGACGGCGGAGAAGAAGAGGAAGAAATGGCTGCCCAACAGCCGAATGACGATGATCTCTTCCCGGCGGTGGACTCTACGGGGCCCTTGGCCCTGGTCGGACAACAAGCTGTGCCCCCTGCTGCTTTAAAGTCTATTCCCACATACGACGGCTACGGCAAGACGGCGTACGAGCACATCCAGGACATCCTTGCCCTGGCCGCACTGCATACTATTACCGATGAGAGTGTGAAGACCCGTCTGCTGGCCCTTTCCCTGAGGGGAAAGCTTCTCTACTGGTGGAGATCGCTGCCAGAGGGATCCATCACAGGGTGGCCCCAGCTTGCCAGGAGGCTCGTAAAAGGATGCAACGAGTCTGCTGACCCTACTTCTCTACTGCATCAGTTCCAAGCTATCCAGAGACATCCTCAAGAGGAGGTGTCCGATTTTAACATCAGGTTTGCGAGATCCTGGAAACGGGTACCTCGCGAACTTCGGCCTTCGGCCGGCATGGCTGCTCACTACTATCCGAGATCCTTCAACTCGGACATATGCCTGCTGCTTGAAGATTGCCGAATTGACGAGTTTCTGCTGCTGTACGAGGCTGCCCGACAAGCCGAAGGCGACATTATCTCCATCGGCGGACTTCCGTCCGGGTGCAGGAACCCATTCATCCCGACTTCCCCAGATCCCAGTATCCTCCTCGCTCCGGCGGTGCGCCGTCCACATCAGGACAGCAGCCCCAGCAGCAGTGGAATCCTGCGCCGGTCGTAACTCCTTACGGCCCACCTCAATTGCATTATCCTCACCCGCCTCCTCCCGCTCCGCACTTTCCAGCACTTCCTGCTCCCCCGCAGTACGCCCCTTATTCTAACCCTCCTCCATTAGCCGCATTGCCTCCACCGGCACAGTTGCCGCCACCTGACAGCAGCATCCAGAACACGATTCTACAGGAAGTGCGGGCTTTGGCCTCCGGATACCATGCCATGTCCAACGACATGACCGCTATGAAGAAAAACTGGCCCAGATGGACCTTGCTCCTAGGAGGCCATATGCGCCCCCGGCGCTAACGAAAGACAAGTCCCCGGAACATCAGCCCGCGAGGCGTCCGCCTCCAAGAAATCCTTGCTATAGAAGACCCGCTTGGTCCTCCCGACCGGGTTAGCCGGTGCACTACGTGCAATGACCCGCATTCGGAGGAAGGCGCACTTTGCACCGGCACTACATCCGGACCTTGGCCGGCGGCGCTATAGAGGATGATGAGCGCACATGATCTTGGACGGCGAAGCCAACTTCGCCCTCCCGGAAGAGAATCTAGTGCCGCTCTGCCAAGGAAGAAAAGAAAGCTGCGGATGCGGCCAAGCCTTTGCAAGTCTACGCAAGAAGAGAGAAACCGCAGCCCGGCGGGCTGCCACCCTACAAGCGGCTGTGGCCCTACACAGCCCAAGAGAAGGCATCCAAAGATAAAGCTCCGAGTCAAGCCTTCTCCGGCCAAAGGCTGCCCCTGTTCCGGCCAAACCTCCGGCGAGGGCCCCAACCCCGGCTAAAGCTCCTGTACCTCGGCCTCCGGGCTGAAACCAAAGAACAAGCCCGGGGAGAAGGCCGAGGTACCCGTCTCGACCAAGAGACGGCGAGTTGAGGCCACCCGGCGGTGCCGGACGAAGTATGAGCCGGCTAAACAAGCGAGAGGGAGCTAGTACCTCGGGCTACGACATTGTAGACGAGTTGAAAAGAACGCCCGCGAGAATCAGCATGTATGATGCTCTTCTGCTCCCAGGCCAGGTGGATCTGCTGCAAGAATCACTGAAGAACATGAAGAGCGGCAGGCAGATTCAGCCTGCTGTCCTGGTTCAACCTTTGACAGTCTCCGCCACTGGGAAGAACAGACCGCCTCCCTTTTATCTGTCTTTGCGGATGCAAGGGCACATAGTTCACAGCTTGCATGGTGGATTACGGTGCTTCCTCGGCTGTGATGCCGAAGGCCGTCCGCGATGAGATCGGGATGGAATACACACGGAGCAGCCAAGGCGTGCTGCAATTAGACGGCACCCCTGTCAAGACAGTTGGTGTCATAAAGGACATCCCTATCCGGCTGCACAAGGCTCTCGACATCGTGGTCATCCAAGAGGTCGTGGTTGTTGACTTGGAACCTTACTTCGGCATGTGTCTCTCTCGGGAGTTCACTGCGAAGTTGGGCGGGTACCTGTCTCTAGACTACTCACACATGGAAGTGCCCTTCAAAGGAAGGAGGCTGAAAATTTTTAATGAGAAGCCTTCCCCCTTCCTAGTAGACAAGATACCCGGAGGAGAGATGGACTGCATGGTCCAGTTGTCAGAGGAAGAGCTGGTGACAGTGGAGCTGACTGAGCAAGCCCTCGAAGTGCTGCAGCTCGAAGACGAGTTCTCGTTGCGGGACTTCAATGCCGTAATCGGGACAGAGCAAGGCTGTTACTCCATTGTACAGCCCGAGAGGCTTGACATGTCAGCTGCGAAGGAGGTGGGACCTGCACCCGATGAGCTGTGGAAGCTTTTCTTTGACGGCGCGCGATGCAAGAATGGCGCCGGTGCAGGGGTACTTCTGGTTTCTCCAACCGGAATCCAGAAGGACTATACCTACAGGTTGGCCTGGAGCTGCACTAACAACTCGGCGGAATACGAAGCCCTGTGCTTGGGTTTGCGAAAGGCGGAGAGGCTCGGAATCAAACACCTGCAGATTTTTGGAGATTCAGAGCTGGTGTGTCACCAAGTTACGGAGAAGTGCGCATCCAAACAGCACTATCTTAGAGCGTACCGCAATCGGGTGTGGGACCTGATGGAGTCATTCGACTCATTGAATGTTAAGGCAATATCGCGTGAGAAAAACAAGCACGCTGATATTCTGGCGTCTGTTGGAGCCAGGACGTTCCAGCTGAAGACGTTGTCCAGAAACCGAAGCCGGTTCGTACTATCTACAGGCCTTACGTGCCTGATAAGGACACCCACTGGCAGGTGTTCAGTTGTGACGAGGAGATCGTCACATTCCTGGTTAACGAAGTGTGTGTAATCGAAGGTAGAGACCCTGATGACGAGCAATATGAGGGGTTGATACAGTTACGGAATAATCACGTCCCAAAAGGACTGATTACATTAGAAAGTCTCTTTGATCGGAATGACAGAGCAATATCCCACAGAATCAAAGTAGACCCGAGGCAGTATGCTGACCTGGAACTTGAACCTGGTAAAACTATCAAGGTCGGAACAGACTGCACGTCGGAGGAACTGGAGCAAATCAGATCACTATGCCAAGAATTCCCCGACATCGTGGCCTGGTGCTACGAAGATTTGAGGGGGTATGACAAAACTGTCATCCAGCATACTATTGAGCTAGAGGATGGCGCCAAGCCATTCCGATAGAAGCAGAGGGCCGTGAATCCGAAGATTGAGGCCATGATGAAGACCGAGCTCTTGAAGATGTTGGAGGCCAAGATCATCTACCCCATCAAACATTCATCCTGGGTCGCGAATTTGGTGCCCGTGAGGAAAAAGAATGGCGACATTCGTCTCTATGTCGACTTCAGAAACCTAAACCAGGCTTCCCTCCGGGACCACTATCCGCTTCCCCAAATCGACCAGATCCTACATATCGTTGCTGGAGCCCAGAGATTTTCACTTTTAGATGGATTTTCCGGCTACAACCAGATTTGGGTCAAAAATGAGGACCGGCATAAGACGGCGTTTACCACCAAGTGGGGGACGTTCGCCTATCAGCGCATGCCGTTTGGCTTATCTAATGCTGGTGCCACATTCCAAAGGGCCATGGACCTGGCCTTCAGAGAGCTGCTCAATAAGATTATTGTCATCTACCTTGATGACATGATGCATTTCTCTCACCAACGAGGAGATCAGGGGGGGGGGGGGGGGGGGGGGGGGGGGGGGGGGGGGGGGGGGGGGGGGGGGGGGGGGGGGGGGGGGGGGGGGGGGGGGGGGGGGGGGGGGGGGGGGAGAAGGCCCGAATTGCACAAGCTCCGGTGTTGACAAACCCGGACTACTCCAAGGACTTCATCCTGTATGCGGTGGGAGAGCCGAAAGCTACGCTGCGGTCCTAACTCAGAAGGGAAGCGATGGCGAGGAGCGCCCCATAGCGTTCCTGAGCCAAGTGATTCTGCCGCATGAAGAAAAGTACAATTTTATAGAGCGGCAGGTTCACGCTGTTATGAAATCCCTTCGAAAGTTCAGGCACTTTGTCTCCCAGAGCAAGACTACTGTCTTTGTGATTCACCCGGATGTTCGTAGCTTCATCTTACAAGGAGAACCGGGTCACAAGAGAGCAGGATGGATTGCAAAAATCCAGGAGTTCGACATCGAAGTGCGGCCCACCAAGCTTATCAGAGGCCGAGCCTTGTGTCAAGAATTGGCCCGAAGCGGCGTAGCCGGCATCTCCGCTTGTAAGTGGGAGGACACGGCGACACGCATCTACCTAGCCAACTCCTTATCGGAGGGAGTGATTGGACGAAAGGGGGGTGAGATCCCACCGGAAGATGTCCCGATCACCTAAACGCCTCACAACGAAGGAGATTTCGGCTGGGTGCACTCAAGTACACTCTTCGCCCCGAGGGGCTTTACTTCAAAAACATCGACGGCATCCTGTTGCGGTGCGTCATTAAATCTGACCAGCCTAGGGTCCTCGGAGAATTTCATTCCGGGATGCCTAGGGGTCACCATTCTTCAAGGCCAACGGCCTTAAAAATAATAAGAGTGGGTACTATTGGCCCACTCTGTTCGCAGACGCTCATGCAGTCTGCTCTAAATGTGATCAATGCCAGAGGTTTGCTGGCCGAAACAGAAAAGCACCCTTGCCCCTTCAGCCGATTCAAGCCGAGACTCCGTTCCAGCAATGGGGTCTAGACTTCATTGGGGTGATTTCTCCTAACTCCTCTGCCGGCCACAAGTTTATTCTTACAGCTACTGACTATTTTACACGGTGGGCAGAGGCGATCCCGACCAAAACGCGGACCAAGAAACGGTCATCGGGTTCATTTAGAGCACGATTACCCGCTTCGGGATTCCAGAATCAATTGTGACAGACAACGGTCCGGGATTCGCAGGCGCTGTACTCACGGAGTACACCGGCAGACTTGGCATCTATCACAAGATGTCTTCCAATTACTACCCGCAAAGGGAATGGCCTTGCCGAGTCTACTAACAAGAACCTCCTCGAAAATCATCCGGAGGACCATTGTGAGAAACAAGCGGACTTGGCACTTGCTCCTGAACCGGGCGCTGTGGGCGGACAGAGTTGCGTTCAAAAAATCCCTCAGAACGTCCCCCTATGCGCTCGTCTATGGTAAAGAAGGTTGTCATGCCATCACACATCGAGATCCCTGCCCTGTGGATGTTGGACGAAGACAGGAGCAGCGGAGACCCGGTGGACGACAGGCTGTGCCAACTCCTGCAGTTGGAAGAAGACAGAGAAAGTGCATACCAGGCCTTCACTGATCACATTGCAGCCACTCAAGGCTGGTTTGCCAAAGGCACCATTGCCCGAGTTTTCGAAATCGGGGACCTGGTGCTGAAGTGGGACTCATATAAAGCAAAGCCGGGTAATCACGGGAAGTTTGATGCTCTCTGGGAGGGCCCTTATCAGATTGCCCGGGTGAACCAGTTTAATGCCTACGTACTTCGGGATATGGAGGGTCAGCTCCTGCCTATCCCTGTCAACGGGTTCCATTTAAAAATTTACCGCTGCTGAAGGTGCCCGAGTGGCCCTTCCTTGTAAAAAATTTCCCTTATGCATTTTCAATTCCCAGCATGTATAGTTTCCAGCTTTCAGCTTTTAAATTGTTATTTTTCATTCTTTTTGAGCTTAACTGTGACATGGGAGAGAAAGACAGACTTCGCAGCGAAGTACGCTCGTCGCCCTCAGGAGGGGCGAAGTTCGGGCTGTGCAAAAGGAAGAAGCAAAGAAAGAAAAAGGAAAAAAGGCTAAAAAATGACTAAGTGTTGGCCGAAGCCCGACTTCGCAGCGAAGTCGGACTTCGGGCCAGCCAAAGTGCGAAGCTCGAACGAAGGGAAGACTGCAAAAGGCACACAAGGGACAGGCTCCGCTCAGCTTTGAGCGAAAGGCGGCTCGGCGCGAAGTCCGACTTCGGCCGGCTTCCGCGCGAAGTACGCGCTGCGCACAACTTCCGCGCGAAGTGCGAACTTCGCGCGAAGTTCGTGCTTCGCCCGAACTTCGGCCGAAGTCCGAACCCGCCTCAGCGTTCGCACTGCGCAGCTCATCCAGTTCAGGGAGCAGAAAAACGTTAAGTGTTGGCCAAAGTCCGAAGGTTGCAAAGAAACCAGACTGCGCTCAATCCTTGAGCGCGGCAAAGAAAAGAAGAAGGAACAGTTCAACGCGCACTTCGCGCGAAGTTCGAACTTCGCCCGAAATTCGGGCGAAGTCGGACCGCGCCCAACTTTGGGCGAAGTCCGACTACGCCTCGCTTTCTGGGCCAGTTTGGGCAAAATTTCAAAAAATGAATAAAATATTCAAAAGGTTCTAAGCTGGGCCCAAGGCACGTTGCGACCGTTCCAAAGTGGGTTTCCGCACCAAAGGTTCTTTCTTGAGCAGTGTGCCCGGATTGCGGCAGTGACGTCAGCCATGGCGCAGCGTCCAAGACAAAATTAATGATTGCACGTTCCTCAACGAAAAGTGCAAGCAAAAGAACATGGCACGTCTGCCGGGGCACCTTTTTCCAAACATTCTCCTGCGTAGCCACCAAAGAAGCATAACTCAGCCGACCTACCCCCTCCTGCGCGGCATTAATGGCGCTGTCTTTATCTAGAAAAGGGGGTCAGATGCATTCAAACATTCCAGATTGCACAGATTATTCCTTAAACGGTGCAAATTATTCCTGTGACAGCGAAATCTGCTGTAGACGCCCTGAACTTGTAATTATTGCTGATTCGGAGAGATGGACAGAGGAAAGATGCCAGTGTCAGCGCAGTCCAGCGAAAGTGGCGAACCCAAGGATTTACCGCGGCCGGGCGTTTTCAGAAGTGAAACACCGCCGGAGCGAAAGTCAAAATCCCGGCCTAAAAAAGTACAGCGTGGGCAAGCCCCACCACCTCCGGTAAATTACTTGGCGGGATACGTGGACGGCTCTTTTTCTATGAGCCTGACGAAGCTGCGGTCAAATGTGGAGAGCTGGGCTGACAAAGTTTCGCCCTCCCACCATTTCGGAGCGGCGTACAAGTCCAACCTCTTCAGATTCTTGTGCCCTCCTGTCCACCAATGCCCGGAACTGGTAGACCTAATTGTCAGACACTACAGACCAGTTACCCGGCAAATTTGCAGCTCCAGCGGTAAACCCTTGTTCACACTGCGCAGGGAGACTGTCCAGCCAGCTTTCGCCCCAGGGTTGGAGTACGACTCCAGCACAATCCTCAGAAAGATAAATTTGGGCGAGCAAGCGGGACGCTTCGCGAATACCAAACGGATGAGGGATTTCCTCAATTCAGAGCTGAACGCCCCGCTTGCAGCTGGACAGTGGCCAACCGGCCCCATGCCCTTGGCGAAATTCCAGAGCAAGTATCTATATACCATACTGGCATGGATTCTCGGCTGCGACTCCGATGAGCTAGTACAGCCGTACCAACTAGCGCTGGCAGAATGCCTCCTGTGTGGAGAATCTTACGAACCAGCGGCGCAGAGAAGTGGAAAGCGCCCCATCTTTTTTGACTGGGCAGACTGGCTGGCTTACGCCATTCATTCCAGCCTGGTGAAGATCCAGAAGAGGCAGTCTACCGATTTTCGTTTCAGTTCTGTTCTAGCCTGGCTTTGTTTGTACCATTTGCACCCCCTGATGCCGATCCTGAACCTAAAGAAGGTCAACGAGAGGGGAGAGCCACAGCCCGTCTACAACTGGACGGATGACTTATACCGGAAAGGGTCCTACTACAAGTTCAACTTCAACTTTCTGGGATTCGTCATGTCAGTCTTCAGTGAAAGCGAAATTCCCCGTCCCCCGAGAGAAATGACGAGCGCTTTGCTAAATCAGAAGCTCGGGGACGTTTCGAGCGACGCGAGGGAATTGTGGTCGGAATCTACGGATTCAAGGGCAAACCCCATTTGCTGCCCTACTGGTGGTCAGAGCATCTGTTCGGGATGGAGGTTGCCCGGCAGATGGATTATGTTGAGGAGGAGTTTGGTCTAGGAAAGAAGAGAGGACAGATTTTTCAATATCCTCTTTCCTGGGCAAACGTTGAGATTACTGAGGTAGGACAGCATGTCTACCTTGAGCAGGAGTTTTCCCGGATTGGCCTGGTTACTGCTGCCGCGGCGTTGGAAGTATGACCCATATGGGATAAGGGGAAAGTTCACACATCTACGCCCCGAGGCGAGATATAGCCCGAGGATAAGTGCGATGTGGTCCATGTGGACCTTGATTAGGAAATTGAATTGATGGAAGCTTCTCCTCCCTGGCGGGATTTTTCTTGCGAGGAGGTGACATATGACCCCAAGCGAAACCCGGACCACCGGTTCACATCTCCGGGGTTTAAAAGTTTTTATCCAAGATAGCGAGGCCTTAAGCTGGTCTAAAGAAAAGATTCTTGAATCTTTGGAAGATGAGATGCCGCACGCAGCACGACAAATCCACAAGAAGGAATCTGGCCGTAGATGACGACTTTTCGGTTCTCTATGACCAGCATCATGACAGCTGGCGGCCGTTCGCATATCAAGGTTACGTTCCCCGAGGCCCCTTTGAGGACTATAAAGGAGGGTCTCCTTCCCAACAGTTGTACACTTCGGCAACTGCCAGCGTGGGCCCAGCAGACATCCAGGTCGAACCAATGCAGCCCGTGGCTTCCAAGGCGGCGCCTGAGAGGGCGAAAGAATTAGTCAAGGCAACGCCCGAGGCAATCCCTCAGGCACAAAAGGCGCCAGCGCCGCCACAGAGCAGACCGGTTGCGGCAGACCCTCTGCAAGTCAAACCCCGGTACAAGTTTACCGTGGGAGCATCAGCACCTGCTGCACCTGCTTCATCTCCTTCCCCGGATCCAACCATTGTTCCAGAGGAAAAGAAAAGGAAGAGAGTTGAAAAAATCAGGCGACCTAGCCTGATAGTGCAGCAGCTAGTCGCAGAGCCGCGGCCGCGTCCTGCCGCCGCAGGGACAATTTCTCTAGGCAGTCCCAAGCCTGCCGCCGGAACCAAAAGCGCAGACATTCCCCCGGCATCGGCTCAGGCGGAGCCCGCAGGTACGTTTGCTGCCCCCGTCTCTTTGGTCTCATCCAGTCCTACCCCCACTCCGTCTCCCGCTCAATCCGAGCAAGCTATGGCCGCATCATCCTCCCCGTCTCCACGTCCTTCTAGCGGCCCCCATTCTTTTGATCAGTTTGCTCAGAACCCTAACGTTTCCCTATCTCTGAGCACAACTCCAAACCCTTCGCCCGAAGTTAGCGCTGAGGCCGTCCATTCACTGTCACATCCTCCATCTCAGCCGCTTCAAACCCTTGCAGTATCAGCCGCCCCCATCTCCATTTCCCGGTCGCCCCCAGAAGCGGCCGAACCTTCCAGTGTCCATCCGGTTCCTCCTGATCCCATTCCCGCAGGAGAGACGTCTCAGCAGAACCCTAGGCTGGGGGAACCAGATTTTATGGACGACCTCCAGAATACAGACGACTTGCCCTTGGCAACGAGAGCTGTAGAATATTCTGTCTCTTTCCTCCAGAACCTGAAACGGAGGAGACCTGAAGAGATAGCCGCCCCGGTAAAGCGCGCCAAGTACAATTTCGAGAGGAGAGTGCTTACAACGAGAGAAGATAATCCCAAAAGTGAAGAAGCCTCTCCGGGAAATGACCGGGGGCGGACTACGAGCTCCGGACAAAGGAGAAGAGCTTTGACGACATCAACAAGCAATACGAGATTCGATCGATCATGCGCAAAGTTGATAATCTCTTTGTCAAAAGTATGGAGGAGCGAGGAAGAGCTTTTCGGGTTGCAAGACAAAACAAGACAGCTTGAAGAGGACCTGTCCAGGTCCATTGAGCAGCTGGAAGCGGCGCGGCAAGAAATAGATGAACTCAAAGCCCAGCTGGCCGCTTCCCAGCAACAGGCCGCAACCGAAAAGCAAGCAGCCTCGGAGCAGATTTCTCGGCTCCAAGAGTCTTTGAAGCGAGCGCGATCGCAACTTGCGAGAGAGAACATCTCAAGCGACGGTCTTTTCAAAGAAGAAAGTTAAGGAGATGCGGGCTGGTTTCTTTGCGGGAATGCAAGCCCCACACCTACAAGGCGATGGCGGTTCCGGATTTCGCATCCGAGGATCCAAGAAGTTTCTGCCCAGGGAAAGCTTGTGGTAGAGGAGGCCGAACGTCGGGCGAAGCAATGGCTGGACCCGGCGGTAAATCTTCAGGAGCGCGAGCGCAACGGCCTCCAATTTTCTCCCGTGTCCTCATTCGCTGCAGAATGGGCAGGTGCAAGGGTGACCTTGCACAAATATTTCAAAAAAGTTGAAGAGGTGAGAGTGGCCAGACGAATGCTAGACGCATTTGTACATGAAAGAGACATTTGTTTGGCCCCCTTTCGCGCTCTTTCTGAACTAGGGTGCCCAGGTTTTGTTGAGAATGGCGAGCTTCTCACCCTAGATCGGGTGAAAAGGAATTGGCGAGTCCTTCGAAGCGGATACGGCTGAAATTGATAGGCTGGGTGAGCCAATTCAAGACAATCGAGTCACTCAGATGGTGTCCAAATATTGCAAGATCAGCTCCTACTTCCAGGAGTTAGAGAAAAGATACCTCACCATCGACCTGCACGCGGTCGTTGCTTTCCACGCAGCATTAGAAGATGTAGCTGACCGCCGGCCATTCGAGGCAGAAGCCTGGCGCCAAGCCCAGGCCGCATACACTCGCATCTGCGAGGCAGAAGCAAGAGATGGAGAGCTTTCGGAAGGTGATTCTGAGGAGGCAACTGACAAAGATGAATCTGAAGAACAGTTGCCGCAAGGAGAACAACTAGAGCAGCAAAAGGCAGGGGAGGCAAGTTCCTCTGCACCCAAAGGATGAAGGCATGGATTCTTTGCGCCGAGGCGAGCTCGACACCCCGCGAGCCGCCAGAAATGTTGTCACATTTTGCACGGGGTGCAATGTTTTCAAGTTTGTAACAGTGCTGCTCTTCTTTTTCCCTCTTCCTCTATTTTCCTTTCTTCTGCTCTCCCCTCCTCTTTCTTTCCCGCATTCTCTTTCTTTCCCCCCTTTCTCGGAGCCCCTCAGTTGATTTTCAAACTTTCCAGCAAGTTACCTGAAAAATGGCTAAGTCTGGGTGCGAAGTTCGCACTTCGCCCAGTTTTGGTGCGAAGTTCGCACTTCGCCCAGTTCTGTTGCGAAGTCTGACTTCGCCCTCTTTTCTGGGCGCACCTTGCAACGCGGCGAGCGACGGAAGAATGATAAGTCTTTGGAGCAAGTCCGTACGGCGGCAGACACCAGTTTTCACCTGTGCGCAGTCCGACTTCGCAGCGAAGTCGGAGTGCGCCCTTGACAGGTGCGCGGTGGGGAGACAAACTCAGAATTTGACCAAGGCATGAAGGCCTTCCCGGCGCTGCTGTTCTCCGCCCGCGCAACCCGAGACGCTCCGATCCCAAGCGAAGTTGGACGAACCGCCTTCCAAGGCAGACACGTGTCACACAACATCATCCATCACCTGACAAGTGTCCAGCTCCGGGATTTGGGCCGAAACGTGCCGAGCAAAAGGACGAGCGTGGGCTGCACTGCCTATGCCAGTGACCTCATTTAAAGCCGATTGGAGGTTCTACCTGCTCCAGCTACCCGCATCACTGCCAGAGTAAAGTTCAGACCAACACACCGCCACGAAGCTGTCCAGCTTCCAGGAAGACCATGTTGCGGGTACAGTCCGGTCCGACAAAAGGTCGGCATTTGCGGCTCTTTCGCCGCTTTTGTCAGCTTGTGTTTGACTGGGACCTTGTGCCCATTAATGTAACGGGAGGGACTCGGGCTATAAAAACCCACCATGAATTCATTGTAAAGGGTGGAAGGGGAATGTCTGTTAGGGAACCACTGTGCCTATTGTAACCGTGCTTCTGCTTATAAATATAATCTGTATGCCTGGTTACGTTCTGCTTGTCTCTATTTTTTATGCTTGCCTTTCTTTATATTCATGCCTAAGGCTAACCTGTGTCACGGCTCGTTGATTCATTTCAGCATTTGGTGATCAGGTGCCTTTAGCATCGCTTGTCTGAGCATTTTCTGTACTTAATAGTTTAAAGGATACATAGAATAGATGTGGTAGCAGTTCCATCAGTTATGTGTTACGTTGCTGGTCCGTATCTGGTGATTGATGCGCTCCCGTACTGTTAGTTCCTTGTAGGGAATGTACGTTAGGGAGCCATTGAAGGCTGTGCGGTTAAATTCTCTACGTCACACATATGCACAGCTCCGATATCTCTAGGTTTGCTTTCTACCTATGTTAGTGTATGTATCACGGTGATTGATGCATTGCCGTCTTTGTTAGTTCCTTGTAGGGAATGTTTGCTAGGGGATCATTGAAGTTGTGCATACACTTGCTTAGGTATCGGAAGTACACATAGATTTTGCAGTTCTTAGTCATGCTTTGTGTTTATAATGCAGTAAGTAGCGGTGGTTGGTGTGTTCCCGTACTGTTAGTTCCCCCCACCAACCTCCACGTATATTTGTAAATTCCTTTCTGTTCATTTATCTCTTTCCTGTACTCTTAGCTTAAATCAGAAAACCCCCAAAAGGAGCCGGCCTTCTCCGGAGATTGGCTCGGAAGGCATCTCTTCCTTCCGGCCTTTCATGCTGGTGGGCGAATCTGGGCGCATTAACCCAAAATCCTTTCCTCATGGCAGATTCGTAACCAACAGGTACCTCGCGAACTTCGGCCTTCAGCTGGCATGGCTGCTCACTACTATCTGAGATCCTTCAACTCAGACATATGCTCTGAAGAAGAAGCAGGCCTAGATGGACCTTGCTCCTAGGAGGCCATATGCGCCACCCGCACTGACAAAAGACAAAGCCCCAGAACACCAGCCGCCGAGGCGTCCGCCTCCGAGAAATGCTGCTATAGAAGACCCGCCTGGTCCTCCCGACCAGGTTAACTGGTGCACTACGTGCAATGACCCGCATTCGGAGGAAGACTGCACTTTGCACCAGCACTATATCCAGACCTTGGCCGGCAGCGCCATAGAGGACGATGAACTGTACATGATCTTGGACGGCAAAGCTAACTTTGCCCTCCCATAAGAGAATCTAGTGCCGCCTGTCAAGGAAGAAAAGAAAGCCGCAGATGCGGCCAAGCCTTTGCAAGTTTACGCAAGAAGAGAAAAACCGCAGCTCGGTGGGCTGCCACCATACAAGCGGCTGTGGCCATACACAGCCTAGGAGAAGGCATCCAAAGATAAAGCTCCAGCCAAGCCTTCTCCGACGAAGGCTGCCGCTGTTCCAGCCAAACCTCCAGCAAAGGCCCCAGCTCCGACTAAAGCTCCAGTACCTCAGCCTCCAGCGGAAACCAAAGAACAAGCCCAGGAGAAGCTGAAGTACCCATCTTTGACCAAGAGACAGCGAGTTGAAGCCACCCAGCAGTACCGGACGAAGTATGAGCCGGCAAAACAAGCGAGAAGGAGCTAGTACCTCGGGCTACAGCATTGTAGACGAGTTGAAGAGAACTCCCGCTAGAATCGGCATGTATGATGCTCTTCTGCTCCCAGGGCAGGTGGATCTGTTGCAAGAATCACTGAAGAACATGAAGAGCGGCAAGCAGATACAGCCCGCTGTCCTGGTTCAACCTTTGACAGTCTCAGCCACTGGGAAGAACAGACCACCACCCTTTTATCTGTCTTTACGGATGCAAGGGCACATAGTTCACAATTGCATGGTGGATTCTGGTGCTTCCTCGACTGTGATGCCGAAGGCCGTCCGCGATGAGATCGGGATGGAATACACTCGTAGCAGCCAAGGCGTGCTTGCAATTAGACGGCACCCTCGTCAAGACAGCTTGGTGTCATAAAGGATATCCCTATCCGGTCGCACAAGGCTCTCGACATCGTGGTCATCCAAGAGGTCGTGGTTGTTGATCTGGAACCTTACTTCGGCATGTGTCTCTCTCGGGAGTTCACTGCGAAGTTGGGCGGGTACCTGTCTCTAGACTACTCACACATGGAAGTGCCCTTCAAAGGAAGGAGATTGAAAATTTTCAATGAGAAACCTTCCACCTTCCTAGTAGAGAAGATACCCGGAGGAGAGTTGGACTGCATGGTCCAGCTTGTCAGAGGAAGAACTGGTGACAGTGGAGCTGACTGAGCAAGCCTTTGAAGTGCTACAGCTTGAAGATGAGTTCTCTTTGCGGGACTTCAATGCCGTAATTGAGACAGAGCAGGGCTGTTACTCCATTGTACAGCCCGAGAGGCTTGACATGTCAGCTGCGAAAGAAGTAGGACCTTCACCCGAGAAGCTGTGGAAGCTTTTCTTTGACGGCACGCGATGCAAAAATGGCGTCGGTGCAGGGGTGCTACTGGTTTCTCCAACCGGAATCCAGAAGGACTATACCTACAGATTGGCCTGGAGCTGCACCAACAACTCGGCAGAATACGAAGACCTGTGCTTGGGTTTGCGAAAGGCGGAGAGGCTCGGAATCAAACACCTGCAGATCTTTGGAGATTCAGAGCTGGTGTGTCACCAAGTCACGAAGAAGTGCGCATCCAAACAGCACTATCTTAGAGTGTACCGCAATAGGGTGTGGGACCTGATGGAGTCATTCGACTCATTGAATGTTAAGGCAATATCGCGTGAGAAAAACAAGCACGCTGATATTCTGGCGTCTGTTGGAGCCAGGTACGTCCCGGCTGACAACGTTGTCCAAAAACCGAAGCCGGTTCGCACTATTTACAGGCCTTCTGTGCCTGATAAGGACACCCACTGGCAGGTGTTCAGTTGTGACGAGGAGATCGTCACATTCCTGGTTAACGAAGTGTGTGTAATCAAAGGTAGAGACCCTGATGACGAGCAATATGAGGGGTTGATACAGTTAAGGAATAATCATGTCCCAAAAGGACTGATTACATTAGAGTCTCTTTGATCAGAATGACAGAGCAATATCTCACAGGATCAAAGTAGACCCGAGGCAGTATGCTGACCTGGAACTTGAACCTGGTAAAACTATCAAGGTCGGAACAGACTGCACGTCGGAGGAACTTGAGCAGATCAGATCACTGTGCCAGGAGTTCCCCGACATCGTGGCCTGGTGCTACGAGGATTTGAAGGGGTAGGACAGAACTGTCATCCAGCATACTATTGAGCTAGAGGATGGCGCCAAGCCATTCCGACAGAAGCAGAGCGTCGTGAATCCGAAGATTGAGGCCATGATGAAGGCCGAGCTCTTGAAGATGCTGGAGGCCAAGATCATCTACCCCATCAAGCATTCATCCTGGGTCGCGAATTTGGTGCTCGTGAGGAAAAAGAATGGCGACATTCATCTGTGTCGACTTCAAAAACCTAAATCAGGCTTCCCTCAGGGACCACTATCCGCTTCCCCAAATCGACCAGATTCTACATATCGTTGCTGGAGCCCAGAGATTTTCACTTTTAGATGGATTTTCCGGCTACAACCAGATTTGGGTCAAAGACAAGGACCAGCATAAGACGACGTTTACCACCAAGTGGGGGACGTTCGCCTATCAGCGCATGCCGTTTGGCTTATCCAATGTTGGTGCCACTTTCCAAAGGGCCATGGACCTGGCCTTCCGAGAGCTGCTCAATAAGATTATCGTCATCTACCTTGATGACATGACTGTTTTCTCTCACCAACGAGGGGATCATGTCTTGCACTTACGGCAAATATTTGAGAGGTGTCAAGAGTTCGGCATTTCTATAAACCCGAAGAAGTCTGTCTTCGCGGTAAAGGAAGGAAAGCTGCTGGGACATGTCATCTCCGAGGAAGGCCTCGCCATTGACCCTGACAGAGCAGAAACCCTCGTTCGCTTGCCAGCCCCATTGATAAAAAAGGGCTGCAGTCCTTCTTCGGTCAGATTAACTTCGTGCGGAAGTTCATTCCCGACTTTGCACAGGTGATCAAGCCTATGGCCGTACTGCTGAAAAAAGATACAAATTATGAATGGACTGATGAGAGAGAGCAAGCCTTCGAGGAAATCAAGGCTCGAATTGCGCAAGCTCCGGTGTTGACAAACCCGGACTACTCCAAGGACTTCATCCTGTATGCAGTGGGAGAACCCGAAAGTTACGCTGCAGTCCTGACTCAGAAGGGAGACGATGGTGAGGAGCGCCCCATAGCGTTCCTGAGCCAAGTGATTCTGCCGCATGAAGAAAAGTACAATTTTATAGAGCGACAGGTTCATGCTGTTATGAAATCCCTTCGGAAGTTCAGGCACTTTGTCTCCCAGAGCAAAACGACTGTCTTTGTGATTCACCCGGATGTTCGTAGCTTCATCTTACAAGGAGAACCGGGTCACAAGAGAGCGGGATGGATAGCAAAAATCCAGGAGTTCGACATTGAAGTGCGGCCCACCAAGCTTATCAGAGGCCGAGCCTTGTGTCAGGAATTGGCCCGAAGCGCTGTAGCCGGCATCTCCGCCTGTAAGTGGGAGGACACAGCGACACACATCTACCTAGCCAACTCCTTATCGGAGGGGAGTGATTGGACAGATGAACTGGTGAGATTCTTCTGCATCGGAAGATGTCCCGATCACCTGAACGCCTCACAACGAAGGAGATTTCGGCTAGGTGCACTCAAGTACATTCTTCGTGCCGAGGGGCTTTACTTCAAAAACATCGACGGCATCCTGTTGCGGTGCGTCAGAAAATCAGACCAGCCTAGGGTCCTCGGAGATTTTCATTCCGGGATGCCTGGGGGTCACCATTCTTCAAGGCCGACGGCCTTAAAAATAATCAGAGCTGGGTACTATTGGCCCACTCTATTCGCAGACGCTCATGCGGTCTGCTCTAAATGTGATCAATGCCAAAGGTTTGCTGGCCGAAACAGAAAAGCACCCCTGCCCCTTCAACCAATTCAGGCCGAGACTCCGTTCCAGCAATGGGGTCTAGACTTCATTGGGGTGATTTCTCCTAACTCCTCTGCCGGACACAAGTTTATTCTTACAGACCACCGATTATTTCACACGGTGGGCGGAGGCAATCCCGACCAAGGACGCAGACCAAGAAACGGTCATCGAGTTCATTGAGAGCCCGATTACCCGCTCGGGGTTCCGGAGTCAATTGTGACAGTACAACGGTCCGGGATTCGCAGCGCTGTACTCACGGAGTACACTGGCAAACTTGGCATCTATCACAAGATGTCTTCTAATTACTACCCGCAGGGGAATGGCCTTGCCGAGTCTACTAACAAGAACTTCCTGAAAATCATCCGGAGGACCATTGACAGAAACAAGCGGACTTGGCATCTACTCCTGAACCGGGCGCTGTGGGCGGACAGAGTTGCGTTCAAGAAATCCATCAGAACGTCCCCCTATGCGCTCGTCTATGGCAAAGAGGCTGTCATGCCATCACACATTGAGTTCCCTGCCCTATGGATGTTGGACGAAGACAAGAGCAGCGGAGACCCGGTGGACGACAAACTATGCCAACTCCTGCAATTGGAAGAAGACAGAGAAAGTGCATACCAGGCCTTTACTGATCACATTGCTGCCATCCAAGGCTGGTTTGCCAAAGGCACCACTGCTCGAGTTTTCGAAATCGGGGACCTGGTGCTGAAGTGGGACTCATATAAGGCAAAGCCAGGTAATCACTGGAAGTTTGATGCCCTCTGGGAGGGCCCTTATCAGATTGCCCGGGTAAATCAGTTTAATGCCTATGTACTTCGGGATATGGAGGGTCAGCTCCTGCCTATCCCTGTTAACGGGTTGCACTTAAAGCTTTACCGTTGCTGAAGGTGCTCGAGTGGCCCTTCTTTGTAAAAATTTCCCTTATGCATTTTCATTTCCCAGCATGTACAGTTTCCAGCTTTCAGCCTTTAGTTGTTTTTTTCATTTTTTTTGAGCTTAAAATACGGCATGGGAGAGAAAGACAGACTTCGCAGCGAAGTCTGTCGTCGCCCCTCAGGAGGGGCGAAGTTCGGGCGGCAGCTTGGTTAAGTGAAAGCAAAGAAAAAGGCGAAAAAAATGTCTAAGTGTTAGCCGAAGCCCGACTTCGCAGCGAAGTCGGGCTGCGCGCCAGCCGAAGTGCGAAGCTTGAACGGAAAGAGGACTGCAAAGCACAAAAGAGAGCGGACTGCGCCCAACTTTGGGCGAAGTCCGACTTCGCACGCGAAGTCCGACTTCGACCGACTTGCGTGCGAAGTACGCACTGCGTATAACCTTCGCGCGAAGTGCAAACTTCGCGCGAAGTTCGTACTTCGCCCAAACTTCGGGCGAATGCTGCGCAGCTCGTACAGTTCGGTCTAAAGGAGCAATAAATTGCTAAGTGTTCGCCTCCTCCGAGGGTCGCAAAAGACCCGGACTGCGCTCAAACCTTGGGCGCGGCAAGGAAGAAGAAAAGAAAAAAACAGAACAGTTCCAATGCGCACTTCGCGCGAAGTTCGAACTTCGCCCGAAATTCGGGCGAAGTCCGACTTCGCCGGCGAAGTCGAATAGCGCCCAACTTCGGGCGAAGTCCGACTGCGCCTCGTTTTCTGGGCCAGTTTGGATAAAGGTTTAAAAAATAAATAAAATATTCAAGAAGGTCCCAAGCCGGCGAAGTCGAATAGCGCCCAACTTCGGGCGAAGTCCGACTGCGCCTCGTTTTCTGGGCCAGTTTGGATAAAGGTTTAAAAAATAAATAAAATATTCAAGAAGGTCCCAAGCTGGGCCCAAGGCGCATTGTAACCGTTCTAAAGTGGGTTTCCGCACCAATGGTTCTCGTCTTGAGCAAGCAGTGCCGGATTGCGGCGATGAACGTCAGCCATGGCGCAGCGTCCAAGACAAAATTAATGATTGCACAGATCTTCAAGGAAAAGTGCAACAAAAGAAGCATGGCACGTCTGTCGGGGTACCTTTTTCCAAGCATTCTCCTGCGCAGCCACCCAAGAAACTTAACTCAGCCGACCTACCCCCTCCTGCGCGGCTTTAATGGCGCTGTCGTTGTCTAGAAAAGGGGGTCAGATGCATTCAAACATGCCAGACTGCGCAGATTATTCCTTAAACTGTGCAGATTTTTCCTGTGACAGCGAAATCTTCTGCAGACACCCTGAACTTGTAATTATTGCTGATTCGGAGAGATGGACAGAGGAAAGATGCCGGTGTCAGCGCAATCCAGCGAAGGGAGCGAGCACAAGGATTTACCACGGCCGGGTGTTTTCAGAAGTGAAACACCGCCAGAGCCAAAGTCAAAGTCCCGGCCGAAAAAAGTACAGCGTGGGCAAGCCCCACCACCTCCGTTAAATTACTTGGCGGGTATCTCTCATCATTTCGGAGCGGCGTACAAATCCAACCTTTTCAGATTCTTGTGCCCTCCTGTCCATCAATGCCCGGAACTGGTAGACATCATTGTCAGACACTACAGACCAGTTACCCGGCAGATTTGCAGCTCCAGCGATAAACCCTTGTTCACGCTGCGCAAGGAGACTGTCCAGCCAACTTTCGCCCCAGGGTTGGAGTATGACTCCAGCACAATTGTCAGGAAGATAAATCTGGGCGAGCAAGCGGGACATTTCACGCAAACAAAACGAATGAGGGATTTCCTCAATTCAGAGCTGAACGCCCCGCTTGCGACTGGACAGTGGCCAACCGGCCCCATGCCCTTGGCAGGGTTTCAGAGCAAATATTTGTACACCATTTTGGCATGGATTCTCGGCTGCGACTCCGATGAGCTGGTATAGCCGTACCAGCTAGCGCTGTGCGAATGTCTCCTATGCGGAGAATCCTACGAACCGACGGCGCAGAGAAGTGGAAAGCGCCCCATATTTTTTGATCGAGCAGACGGTCGGCTTACGCCATCCACTCCGACCCTAGTCAAGATCCAGAAGAAGCAATCCACCGATTTTCGTTTCGGTTCTGTTCTAGCCTGGCTTTGTTTGTACCATTTGCACTCTCGGATGCCTATCCCGAACCTGAAGAAGGTCAACGAGAAGGGAGAGCCACAACCCGTCTATAACTGGACGGATGACCTATACCGGAAAGGGTCCTACTACAAGTTCAACTTCAACTTTCTGGGATTGGTCATGTCAGTCTTCAACGAAAGCGAAATTCCCCGTCCCCCGAGAGAAATGACGAGCGCTTTGCTAAATCAGAAGCTCGGGGACGTTTTCAGGCTGACGCAGGGAATTGTGGTCAGAATCTACGGATTCAAGGGCAAACCCCATTTGCTGCCCTACTGGTGCTCGGAGCATCTGTTCGGGATGGAAGTTGCCTGGCAAATGGACTATGTTGAAGAGTTCGGCCTAGGAAAGAAGAGAGGACAGATTTTTCAATATCCTCTTTCCTGGGCAAACGTTGAGATTTTTGAGGTAGGACAGCATGTCTACCTAGAGCAAGAGTTTTCCCGGATTGGCCTGGTTTTGTTGCCGCAGCGTTGGAAGTACGACCCGTATGGGATAAGGGGAAAGTTCACACATCTCTACCCCCGAGCAGATATAACTAAAGATAGGTGCGATGTGGTCCATGTGGACCTTGACTGGGAAATTGAATTGATGGAAGCTTCTCCTTCTTGGCAGGATTTTTACTGCGAGGAAGTGACATATGACCCCAAGCGAAACCCGGACCACCAGTTCTCGTCTCCAGGGTTTAAAAAATTTCTATCCAAGATAGCAGGCCTTAACTGGTCTAAAGAAAATATTACTGAATGCTGGAAGATGAGATGCCCCACGCAGCACGACAAATCCACCAGAAGAAACCTGGCCGTAGATGACGACTTTTCGGTTCTCTATGACCAGCATCATGACAGCTGGCGGCCGTTCGTATATCAAGGTTACGTTCCCCGAGGCCCCTTTAAGGATTATAAAGGAGGGTCTTCCTCCCAACAGTTGTACACTTCGGCAACTGCCAACGTGGGCCCAGCAGACATCCAGGTCGAACCGATGCAGCCCGTGGCTTCCAAGGCGGCGCCTGAGAAGGCCAAGAAATTAGTCAAGGCAACGCCCGAGGCGGTCCCTCAGGCACAAAAGACGCCAACGCCGCCAGAGAGCAGACCGGTTGCGGCAGACCCTCTGCAAGTCAAACCCCGGTACAAGTTTACCGTGGGAGCATCAGCGCCTGCTGCACCTGATTCATCTCCTTCCCCGGATTCGACCATTGTTCCAGAAGAGAAGAAAAGGAAGAGAGTTGAAAAAATCAGGCGACCTAGCCTGATAGTGCAGCAGCCAGTCGCAGAGCCACAGCCGCGTTCAGCCGCCCCAGGGACAGTTTCTTTGGACAGCCCCAAGCCAGCCGCCGAAACCAGAAGCGTAGACGTCCACCCAGCATCGGCTCAGGCGGAGCCCGCAGGTACGTTTGCTGCCCCTATCTCTTTGGTCTCATCCAGTCCTACTCCTACCCCGTCTCCCGCTCAATCCGAGCAGGCCATGGCCGCATCATCCTCCCCGTCTCCACGCCCTTCTCGCGGCCCCCATTCTTTTGATCAGTTTGCTCAGAACCCCAATGTTTCCCTATCTCTGATTCAAACCCCAAACCCTTCGCCTGAAGCTAGTGCTGAAGCCACGCATTCACCTTTACATCCACCGCCTCAACCGCTTCAAGTCCTTTCGGCATCAGCCGCTCCCATCTCCACTCCCCGGTCGCCCCCAAAAGCGGCCGATCCTTCCAATGTCCATCTGGTTCCTCCTGATCCCATTTCCGCAGGAGAGACGTCTCAGCAGAACCCTAGGCTGGGGGAGCCAGATTTCATGGATGACCTCCAGAATACAGACGACTTGCCCCTGGCAACGAGGGCTGTAGAATATTCTCTCTTTCCTCCAGAACCTGAAGCGGAGGAGACCTGAAGAGATAGCCGCCCCGGTAAAGCGCACCAAGTACAATTTCGAGAGGAGAGTGCTTACGACAGAGAAAATAATCCCGAAAGTGAAGAAGCCTCTCCGGGAAATGACCAGGGCGGACTACGAGCTCCAGACAAAGGAGAAAAGCTTTGATGATACTATCATTCGTAGAGCTGACAATCTCCTTGTCAAAAGTCTGGAGGAGCAGGAAGAGATTTTCGGGTTGCAGGATAAAACAAGGCAGCTTGAAGAGGACCTGTCTAGGTCCACTGAGCAGTTGGAAGCGGCGCGGCAAGAAATAGATGAACTTAAAGCCCAGCTGGCCGCTTCCCAGCAACAGGCCGCAACCGAAAAGCAGGCAGCCTTGGAGCAGATTTCCCAGCTCCAAGAGTCTTTGAAGCAGGCGCAGTCGCAACTTGCAGAGAGAACATCTCAAGCGACGGTCTTTTCGAAGAAGAAAGTTAAGGAGATGCGGGCTGGTTTGCTGCGGGAATGCAAGCCCCACACCTATAAGGCGATGGCAGTTCTGGATTTCGCATCCAGAATTCAAGAAGTTTCTGGCCAGGGAAAGCCTGTGGTAGAGGAGGCCGAGCGTCAGGCGAAGCAATGGCTAGACCTGGCAATTAATCTTCAGGAGCGCGAGCACGATGGCCTCCAATTTTCCCCCGTGTCCTCATTCGCTGCAGAATGGGCAGATGCAAGGGTAACCTTGCATAAATATTTCAAAAAATTAGAAGAGGTGAGAGTGGCCAGACGAATGCTAGACGCATTCGTACATGAAAGAGACATCTGTATGGCCCCCTTTCGCGCTCTTTCTGAACTAGGGTGCCCAGGTTTTGTTGAGAATGGCGAGCTTCTCACCCTAGATTAGGTGAAAAAGAATTGGCAGTCCTTTGAAGCAGACACAGCTGAAATTGACAGCTGGACTGAGCCAATTCAAGAAAGTCAGGTCACTCAGATGGTGTCCAAATGTTGCAAGATTAGCTCCTACTTCCAGGAGCTAGGAAAAAGATACTACACCATCGACCTGCACGCGGTCTCTGCTTTCCACGCAGCATTAGAAGAAGTTACTGACCGCCGGCCGTTCGAAGCAGAAGCCTGGTGCCAAGCCCAAGCGGCATACACTCGCATCTGCGAGGCAGAAGCAAAAGCTGGAGAGCCTTCGGAAGGTGATTCTGAGGGGGCAACTGACAAAAGTGAATCTGAAGAACAGTTGCCGCGAGGAGAACAACTAGAGCAGCAAAAGGCAGGGGAGGCAAGTTCCTCTGCACCCAATGGATGAAGGCATGGATTCTTTGCGCCGAGGCGAGCTCGACACCCCGCGAGCCGCCAGAAATGTTGTCACATTTTGCACGCGGTGCAATGTCTTCAATTTTGTAACAGTGCTGCTCTTCTTTTTCCCTCTTCCTCTATTCTTCTTTCTTCTGCTCTCCCTTCCTCTTTCTTTCCCACAGTCTCTTTCTTTCCCCCTTTCTCGGAGTCCCTCTGTTGATTTTTAAACTTTCCAGCAAGTTACCTAAAAAATGGCTAAGTGTTGGTGCGAAGTTCGCACTTCGCCCGACCTGGGTGCGAGTGCGCACTTCGCCCGCTTTGGTGCGAGTGCGTACTTCGCCCAGTCTGGGTGCGAAGTTTGCACTTCGCCCAGTCTTGGTGCGAAGTGCGCACTTCGCCCCTCTTCTGGGCGCACCTTGTAACTGGCAGGCTGGCAGGCTGACAAGAGAGTGTTAAATGCTGGAGCAAAGTCCGTACGGCGGTAGATACCGGTTTTCACCTGTGCGCAACCCGACTTCGCCACCGAAGTCGGAATGCGCCCTTGACAGGTGCGCAGTAGGGAAACAAACTCAGAAATGCACCTAAGGCATGAAGGCCTCCCCGACTGCGCTGTTTTCTGCCCGCGCAACCCGAGACGCTTTGATCCCAAGCGAAGTTGGACAAACTGCCTTCCAAGGCAGACACGTGTCACACAACATCATCCATCATCTGACAAGTGTCCAGCTTCGGGATTTGAGCCAAGACGTGCCGAGCAAAAGGACGAGCATGGGTTGCACTACCTGCGCCAGTGGCCTCATTTAAAGCCGATTGGAGGTTCTACTTGCTCCAGCTACCCGCATACCTGCCGAGAAGAAGTCCTACCCAACACACTGCCAGCTAGCTGTCCAGCTTCCAGGAAGACCATGCTGCAGTGCAGTACCCGGTCCGACAAAAGGTCAGCATTTGCAGCTCTTTCGCCGCTTTTGTCAGCTATTGTTTGACTGGGACCTTGTGCCCATTAATGTAACGGGAGGGACTCGGGCTATAAAAACCCACCATGAATTCATTGTAAAGGGTGGAAGGGGAATGTCTGTTAGGGAACCACTGTGCCCATTGTAACCGTGCTTCTATTTATAAATATAAATTGTATGCCTGGCTCTGTTCTGCTGCTTCTATTTTTTATGCTGCCTTTCATTATATATATGCTTAACGCTAACTCGTGTCACGGCTCGTTGATTCACTTCAGCATTTGGTGATCAAGTGCCTTTAGCATTGCTTGTCTGAGCACTTTCTGTACTTAATAGTTTAAAGGATACATAGAATAGATGTGGTAGCAGTTCCATCAGTTGTGTGTTACGTTGCTATCTGTATCTGGTGATTGATGCGTTGCCGTACTGTTAGTTCCTTGTAGGGAATGTCTGTTAGGGAGCCATTGTAGCTGTGCAGTTAAAATCACTGCATGACACATATACCTGGATCTGACATCTCTTGGTTGCTTTCTGTTTAAGACACCGTACGTATCTGGTGATTGATGCATTGTCGTGCTGTTAGTTCCTTGTAGGGAATGTTTGCTAGGGGATCATTGAAGTTGTGCATACACCGTTTAATACGTAAAGTATACTAGATTTTGCAGTTCTTAGTCATGCTTTGTATTTATGATGCAGTAAGTAGCGGTAATTGGTGTGTTCCCGTACTGTTAGTTCCCCCCACCAACCTCCACGTATATTTGTAAATTCCTTTCCGTTCATTTATCTCTTTCCTGTACTCTTAGCTTAAATCAGAAAACCCCCAAAAGGAGCCGGCCTTCTCCGGAGATTGGCACGGAAGGCATCTCTTCCTTCTGGCCTTTCATGCTGGCGGGCGAATCTAAGCGCATTAACCCAAAATCCTTTCCTCATGGCAGATTTGTAACCAACAGTTATCACAACAAAATCCATGACACTCTTGATTGGCAAGTTTCACCTTCTGAGCCGTTAAGACCACAAGAATGGTGCTTCAATCTCCCTCCATGTCTTCTTAGAAAATGTTGATGCTCGACCCCCCGTCGCTGATTACTTGCATCAACTTATGATCTAGCAATTCAATGTTGGCTTCTTGCCAACATAAATCATTAATACAGTTGGATCAATGAATTGATTCCTTCTCTTTCTTGTTGCTTCTTGTTGGCTTTGCAATTCCATCACTCTTGCCTGCATTATTTATCCTACTATTGCATACAGCTCTGGTATGGCATTAAGTAAACTCGACACTTTGAGCTCCATTGTTGTGTTGATTACTTGTGCCACCATCTCCTGAGTTGACAACTTTTCGTCGAGGAGTTGCTCTTGCCTGGCTTTTCTCAATTCTTCAATTACACCATGTGCTTCTTGCCATCTCTCCTTCTCCACAGCAAGGTTAAGGTATTGGTCAACTTTCTTTTCTTGACCTCTTGTGACTGTAAGCATATTGTTCTCCTTTTGTTGCTAGTTCATTGGAGGTTCTTCAATGTCAATGTCAATAAATTACAACCTCTCTGCATCCCTGAGCTTTCGGCTCTCATAGGCAATGGGTTGCTTATCCTGCATAATCACTGCTCCTATCCCCTTGCCTAAAGCATCACACTCCAACACAAATGGACGAGTGAAATCAGGAAGAGCCAATACTGGACAAGAGCTCATCACCTCCTTAAGCCTGTCAAATGCCCGCTGAGCCTCATCTGTCCATCTGAAAGCCCCTTTTTTTGTGAGATTTGTCAAGGGTGCACCTAACTTAGAAAAGCCCTTTACAAACCTCCTATAATAGCTGCATAACCCAAAGAAACCTCGCAGCTTAGTCCTCGGAGGTGGCCAATCAAGTATTGCCTATATCTTCTCCTGATGCACCTGCACACCCTTAGCATTGATGACGTGCCCCAAATAGAGGATCTCTGTCAACCCGAATTTGCATTTAGAAGCTTTTGCATACAAGGACTGTGCTTTTATAATGCCAAGAATCTGATCAATATGTTTCAGATGCTCCTCCCAAGTTCTGCTATAGATTAGTATATCATCAATGAACACTAGCAAGAATTTCCTCAACTGCTTGTTGAATATGTGGTTCGTGCATGACTGGAAGGTCGCGGGAGCATTGGTCAACCCAAATGGCATAACCAAAACTCATAGTGTCCATAGTGACACCTGAAAGCTGTCTTATGAATATGTTGTTCCCACACTCTGATTTGATGATACCCAAATCGAAGATCAATCTTTGAGAAATAAACTGCACTGTGCAACTCGTCTAACAGCTAATCGATCTTGGGGATTGGGTATCTGTTCTTAATTGTTTTCTTATTTAGTGCATGATAATCTATGCACATTCTCATTGTCCCATCCTTCTTTACCAACACAACAGAAGAAGCAAAGGGACTCGAGCTGGGTCTAATATGCCCCATGTCCAATAATTCCTTGATAGCCTTTTCTATCTCTTCCTTAAAATTCTTGGGGTGTCTGTATGGGGTCGTGATGACGGGCTTGGAGCCCTCCTCCAACTCAATAGTATGCTCAAAGCCTCTATTAGGTGGTCTCCCTAGCGGAATCTCACTGAAAACCTTACCGTGCTTATCCAACACAGCCTGTATATACACTGAATGTTGTGTACTGTTGTCCACCTATGCCTTAGAAGAAATTAGGCATTCGGCTTCCCAAGCAATATCACCATGACGGAAAATACTTTCCACCCTCTTCGCTAAAACGATCCTGGGAGCACCATTTGACATCCCCCACAAAACTACCTTCTTCCCATCACTCCTAAACTTGAGTTCCATGGTCTGAAAGTTCTGAGAATACTTACCAAGGGAATGTAGCCACTGTATGCCAATAATGGCATTAGTATCACCCAAATTCACAACATAGAAATCATCAGTGACAGTGTGATTACCTAAGGTAATATTAAGCTGCGGAATGTTAGCATATGTTGTATCACATTATTAGTAGCAATATTAAAATAATGCACATAGGCGTTCTCCGAATTAGTTGATTAACCAACTTGGTGGTTAATCAACCACATTGTAACCTTTATATGCAAATCAATGAGAATGTTCAAAGTGCTTCGTCAAGTTCTATATGGCATCAGAGCCACGGACGCAGACAGACGATACTGGCGGACTGGCGGACCGAGGATAGACTGGACGACACGAGGACGCAGCGGACTCGACAACGGACAACCCACGATGGACAGGACGACACGGACGGCGGACTCGACAACAGACAGCCCACAGACGGACGACACAGACTGGCGGACCTGACAATGAGACGGACGACAGACTGATAGAACACGCAAACCGAGGACGGCGGATCGGGGTGGTTCGTGGATCGAGGTGGTTTGACGGCAGCTGTGGAGGCAAAAGGGAGGGGTTGGTTGCCCGAAGGCAACCGAAAACAATAGTCGGTTGCGGAAGTTTTAAACCCTCCCACAGTGGCCGCATAGGCCATGTGGGATTAAAAAAAAATTTTCCCTTTCTCCGGTTCCGCCGCTGTCAATACGTCCTAGATTCCTGTCTATCCTCGTCGGGCCCTCTGGCTCAAGTGGTACGTGTGATGCCTGTTTGCCAGGAGGTTACGGGTTCCAGTCCCTTCGAGGACGTTTTTTTGATGCCCAGAATGCACCAGTGACGGCGGCGACAGGAGTTTTGACGCCCTGCGTGCTCCGGTGACGGCGGGAAAGGCGTTTTGATGCCCTGCGAGCCCCAGTGACGGCTGGAACGGAGTTTTTGACGCCCTGCGAGCCCCAGTGACGGCGGGAAAGGGGTTGTTGACGCCCGCCAAGAGCAGTTGACGCCCGAACATGGTGATTTGATGGCGGAAAACTTTGTTGAAGCCCAAACATGGTGATTTGACACCTGAACACCTCGATTTTTGGTTTTTTTTTTCCATGCCTTGTCTCATTTGCAAATTGAAGGGGGGAGATCTCAGTTTCTTCACATAATTCCATAATTCATTTGCAAAGTTATCAGATAAAGGGGGGAAATCAAACCATTTGGCAGAATATTTGCTAGGTTTGTAATAGGTGCTAAAATTTGTGGGCATTTATGGTTGTTTCTTCTGCATTTAAATATTCTGTTTTTTTGCATTCACAATCATAAATTAAACAAAGTATAAGACCCCAAATTTATACCCTATTTGTGCAATTTATTGCACAGCGACGTTCGGTATTTGAGATACCTCCGGTCCACACTTACGGGTAATGTTGTCGTGCTTTGGACTACCGTATTCGCCGCCTAATATAGCTGCAACAACGACGTCCGAGCTTGTTCTCTATAAATCGTCGGGGAGAAATAAGGCAAACCAGTTTTTTTTCCCATTTCATACCCACATCGTGATTGTTGTTAGGCGTAAATCTTGACGAAAGTTTTTTTCCAAAGTGTTTAGGGGAAGTTACGCCCCACGCATGCGGAATAAAACTTTCTATGGTAGGTGTCATTAACAACACGATGCCCTTTCAGTATCGCCTATGTTCAATATATTGTGCTTCTCATTTGTACTTATAGTCTCCCTCACGTAAGGGCGAGTACATATTGAGTAGTATAGTGTTCATATATACCTATAGTTTCCCTCACGTAAGGGCGGGTGTATATTGAATGGTTACAGTATAAAGATCTGGTAGGTATAAAGAAAGGGAGACCAATTGGTGATATAAGGAACCTTCATAATGGCCACAATTCATAAGTATCTCTCAGATTCACAATTGTTGAAAGGTCCTAACTTTGTTCCATGGAAGACAAAGATGAAAGCCATACTTCGGTTGGAAGATTTATGGGATGTAGTGACTGCATCGAAAAACGTCCTCGGACAACGAGGAACGAAATCAAGATGCTTGGGATAAAAAAGACAAGAAAAGTCTCGTATTTATCTTGCTTGCTACTACAGATGAGGTGCAGCCTCATATTTGTGATGCAAAAACTAGTAAGATAGCTTGGGATGCCTTGATCACAGTATATGAAGGCAAGAATCAATCCACTATTCTCCATCTTCAAACTCAACTACATAATCTCAGTATGAATTCTGGGGAAACAGTTGATATATTCCTTTGCAGAGTGGCTGACTTGAAAGCAAAATTGAATGCTATGGGAAAACCGGTGGATGATGATGTCTTGAACTCTGTCATCTTGAGAGCATTACCAAATTCCTACAAGATGTTGATCACTTCCCTCAATGTTTCTGGTAGACAAGTATCATTTGTGGAACCGGTAAACTTGCTTCAGATTGAGGAGGCAACTCAGATCCAAAAAGATGATGTGCCAGATAATGCTCTTTCCACACAACAAAGTGGTAACAAACAAGGCCAGTTTCAAAAAGGGAGTGCTTCTTCCAAAGGAAAAGGGAAGCAAAATCAGCAAAAAGATGCAAAATTTGTGATATGAATAATCATGATACCTGTTGGTTACGAATCTGCCATGAGGAAAGGATTTTGGGTTAATGCGCCCAGATTCGCCCACCAGCTAGAAAGGCCGGAAGGAAGAGATGCCTTCCGAGCCAATCTCCGGAGAAGGCCGGCTCCTTGGGGGGTTCTATGGTTTAAGCTAAGAGTGCAGGAAAGAGATAAAGAAACGGAAAGAATTTACAAATGTGATTGGAGTTGGGTGGGGGGAACTAACAGTACGGCAACACATCAATCACCATTACTTACTGCATCATAAATACAAAGCATGACTAGGAACTGCAAAACCTAAGTGTACGCACAGCTACAATGGTCCCCTAGCAAACATTCTCCCTACAAGGAGAACTAACAGCATGGTAATGCATCAATCACCACTACGGACAACAACATAAACAGAAAGTAACCAAGAGATGTCAGAGCCAGGTATATGTGTTATGCAGAGAATTTATACGCACAGCTACAATGGTCCCCTAGCAAACATTCTCCCTACAAGGAGAACTAACAGCACGGCAACGCATCAATCACCACTACGGACAACAACGTAACACACAACTGATGGAACTGCTACCACATCTATTCTATGTATCCTCTAATCTATGAAGTTCAAAAGTACTTGACCACCAAATGCTGAAATGAATCAACAAGCCATGGCACAAGCAATGCTTCAGGCACTTGACCACCAAATGCTGAAATGAATCAACGAGCCGTGACACAAGAAAACATAAAGCATAAATATAAAGGAGAGGCAACATAAAGAAATAAAAGCAGCAGAACAGAACCAGGCATACAATTTATATTTATAAGCAGAAGCACGGTTACAATGGTTCCCTAACAGACATTCCCCTTTCCCCCTTTACAATGAAAACATGGTGGGTTTTTATATCCCGAGTCCCTCCCGTTACATTAATGGGCACAAAGTCCCAGTCAAACACTAGCTGACAAAAGCGGCGAAGGAGCTGCAAATGCTAACCTTTGTCGGACTGGACTGTACCCGTAGCATGGTCTTCCTGGAAGCTGGACAGCTACGTGGCAGCGTGTTGTGTAGAACTTCTTCTCGGCAGGAATGCGGGCAGCTGGAGCAGGTAGAACCTCCAATCAGCTTTAAATGAGGCCACTGGCATAGGTAGTGCAGCCCATGCTCGTCCTTTTGCTCGGCATGTGTTGGCTCAAATCCCGAAGCTGGACACTTGTCAGATGATGGATGATGTTGTTTGACACGTGTCTGCCTTGAAAGGCAGTTTATCCAACTTCGCCTGGGATCAGAGCGCCATCGGGTTGCGCAGGCAGAAAACAGCGCAGTCGGGAAGGCCTTCATGCCTTGGGTGCATTTCCGAGTTTGTTTCCCTACTGCGCACCTGTCAAGGGCGCACTCCGACTTCGTTGCGAAGTCGGACTGCACACAGGTGAAAGCTGATTCCTGCCGCCGTACGGACCTCACCCCAGCACTTAGTCATTTTTCTGCCAACCTGCCAGCCTGCTACAAGGTGCGCCCAGAAAAAGGGGCGAAGTCGGACTTCGCACCAAAACTGGGCGAAGTGCGGACTTCGCACCAAAACTGGGCGAAGTGCGAACTTCGCACCAACACTTAGCCATTTTTCAGGGCAACTGCTGTCAAATTTGAGATCCAACTGAGGGGCTCCAAGAAAGGGGGGGAAAAAGAGAATGTAGGAAAGAGAGAGAAAGGGAGAGAAGAAGAAAGGAAAATAGAGGAAGAGGGAAAAGGAAGAGCAGCACTGCTACAAAATTGAAAACATTGCACCCCGTGCAAAATGTGGCAACATTTCTGGCGGCTCGCGGGGTGTCGAGCTTGCCTCGCCGCAAAGAATCCATGCCTTCATCCATTGGGTGCAGAGGAACTTGCTTCCCCTGCCTTTTGCTGCTCTAGCTGTTCTCCTCGCGGCAACTGTTCTTCAGATTCACCTTCGTCAGTTGCCCCCTCAGAACCATCTTCCGAAGGCTCTCCAGCTTTTGCTTCTGCCTCACAGATGCGGTTGTATGCGGCCTGGGCTTGGCCCCAGGCTTCTGCTTCGAATGGCCGGCGGTCAGCAACTTCTTCTAATGCTGCGTGGAAAGCAACGACCGTGCGGTGTCGATGGTGAGGTATCTTTTTCCTAGCTCCCGGAAGTAGGAGCTGATCTTGCAGCATTTGGACACCATCTGGGTGACCTGACTTTCCTGAATTGGCTCAGTCCAGCCATCAATTTCAGTTGTATCTGCCTCAAAGGACCGCCAATTCTTTTTCACCCGTTCAAGGGTGAGAAACTCACCATTCTCAACAAAGCCCGGGCACCCTAGTTCAGAAAGATCGTGAAAGGGAGCCATACAAATGTCTCTTTCATGTTCAAATGTGTCCAGCATTCGTCTGGCAACCCTCACCTCTTCTACTTTCTTAAAATATTTATGCAAGGTTTCCCTTGCATCTGCCCATTCTGCAGCGAATGAGGACATGGGGGAGAATTGGAGGCCATCGCGCTCGCGTTCTTGAAGATTTATTGCCAGGTCCAGCCATTGCTTCGCCTGGCGTTCGGCCTCCTTTACCACAGGCTTTCCCTGGGCCGAAACTTCTTGAATTCTGGATGCGAAATCCAGAACTGACATAGCCTTATACGTGTGGGGCTTGCATCCCCGCAGCAGATCAGCCCGCATCCCCTTAACTTTGCTCTTCGAAAAGACCGTCGCTTGAGATGCTCTCTCTGCAGATTGCGATCGCGCTCGTTTCAAAGACTCCCGGAGCCGAGAAATCTGCTCCAAGGCTGCCTCGCTTTTCCGTTGCGGCTTGTTGCCGAGAAGCGGCCAGCCGGGCTTTTAGTTCATCTATTTCTCGCCGCGCCGCTTCCAGCTGCTCGGTGGACCTGGACAGGTCCTCTTCAAGCTGTCTTGTCTTATCCTGCAACCCGAAAAGCTCTTCCTGTTCCTCCAGACTCTTGACAAGGAGATTATCCGCTTTACGAATGATTCCCTGAATCCCGTATTGCTTGTTGATATCGTCAAAGCTCTTCTCCTTTGTCTGGAGCTCGTAGTCCGCCCTGGTCATTTCCCGGAGAGGCTTCTTCACTTTCGGGATTATCTTCTCTGTTGTAAGCACTCTCCTCTCGAAGTTAAACTTGGTGCGCTTTACCGGGGCGGCTATCTCTTCAGGTCTCCTCCGCTTCAGGTTTTGGAGGAAAGAGATAGGGTACTCTACAGCTCTTGTTGCCAGAGGCAAATCGTCCGTATTCTGGAGGTCGTCCATGAAGTCTGGTTCCCCCAGCCTCGGGTTCTGCTGAGACGTCTCTCCTGCGGGAATGGAATCAGGAGGAACCGGACGGACTTTGGAAGGATCGGCCGCTTCTGAGGGCGACCGGGGAGTGGAAATGGGAGCGGCTGATGCTGAAAGGGTTTCAAGCGGCTGAGGCGGTGGATGTAACGGTGAATGCACGGCTTCAGCACTAACCACAGGTGAAGGGTTTGGGGTTTGACTCAGAGATAGAGAAACGTTGGGGTTCTGAGCAAACTGGTCGAAAGAGTGGGGGCCGCTAGAAGGGTGTGGAGATGGGGAGGAAGATGCGGCCACGGCTCGCTCGGATTGAGCGGGAGATGGAGTAGGAGTAGGGCTAGATGAGACCAGAGAGAGTGGGGCAGCAAACGTACCTGCGGGCTCCGCCTGAGCCGATGCTGGATGGATGTCTGCGATTCTGGTTCCGGCGGCTGGCTTGGACTACCCAGAGAAACAACCTCTGGAGCGGCTGGACGCGGCTGCGGCTCTGCGACTGATTGCTGCACCGTCAGGCTAGGTCGCCTGATTTTTTCAACTCTCTTCCTCTTTTTATTTTCCGGAGCGATGGCTGGATCGGGGGAAGGAGATGAAGCAGGTGCAGCAGGCGCTGATGTTCCCACGGTAAACTTGTACCGGGGTTTGACTTGCAGGAGGTCTGCCGCAACCGGTCTACTCTCTAGCGGCGCTGGCGTCTTTTGTGCCTGAGGAATCACCTCGGGCGTTACCTTGATTGATTTCTCCGCCTTTTCAGGCACCGCCTTGGAAGCCACGGGCTGCATTGGGTCCACTTGGATGTCTGCTGGGCCCGCGCTGGCAGTTGCCGAAGTGTACAACTGTTGGGAGGAAGACCCTCCTTTATAACCCTCAAAGGGACCTCGGGGAACGTAATCTTGATATGCGAATGGCAGCCAGCTGTCATGGTGCTGGTCATATAGAGCTGAAAAGTCGTCATCAACGGCCAGATTTCTCTTGGTGGATTTGTCGTGCTGCGTGCGGCACCTCATCTTCCAGCATTCAATAATCTTTTCTTTTGGCCGCTTAAGGCCTGCTATCTTGGAGATGAATTTTTTAAACCTTGGAGAAGAGAACTTGTGGTCCGGGTTTCGCTTGGGGTCATATGCTACCTCCTCGCAGTAAAAATCCTGCCACGGAGGCGAAGCTTCCATCAAGTCAATTTCCCAGTCAAGGTCAACATGGACCACATCGCATCTGTCTTCGATTATATCCGCCCGGGGGCAAATATGCGTGAACTTTCCCCTTATCCCGTGTGGGTCATACTTCCAGCGCTGCGGCAGCAGAATCAGCCCAATGTCAAAAAGCTCCCGCTCGAGATAGACATGCTGTCCTACCTCGGAAATCGTAACGTTCGCCCAGGAAAGAGGATATTGAAAGATCTAACCCCTTTTCTTTCCCAGGCCGAACTCCTCCTCAACGTAATCCATCTGACGGGCAACCTCCATCCCAAACTGATGATCCGTGCACCAGTAGGGCAGCAGATGAGGTTTGCCTTTGAATCCGTAGATTCTGACCACAATCCCCTGCGTCAGTCTAAAAACGTCCCCGAGCTTCTGACTCAGCAAAGAGTTCGTCATTTCCCGCGGGGGGCGAGGGATCTTGCCATCGCTGAAGACTGACATGACCAACCCCAGAAAGTTGAAGTTAAACTTGTAGTAAGACCCTTTCCGGTATAGGTCATCCGTCCAGTCGTAGACGGGCTGTGGCTCTCCCTTCTCGTTGACCTTCTTCAGGTTCGGGATCGGCATCCGAGAGTGCAAATGATACAAACATAGCCAAGCTAGGACAGAACTGAACCGAAATTCAGTGGACTGCTTCTTCTGGAGCTTCACCAGGCTGGAGTGGATGGCGTATGCCAGCCAATCCGCCCAGTCGAAAAAGATGGGGTGCTTTCCACTTCTCTGCGCTGCTGGTTCGTAGGATTCTCCACACAGGAGACATTTTGCCAGCGCTAGCTGGTACGGCCGTACCAGCTCATCAGAGTCGCAGCCGAGGACCCATGCCAGAATGGTGTATAAATATTTGCTCTGAAACCTTGCCAAGGGCATGGGGCCGGTTGGCCACTGTCCAGCTGCAAGCGGGGCGTTCAGCTCTGAATTGAGGAAATCCCTCATCCTTTTTGTATGCATGAAGCGTCCCGCTTGCTCGCCCAGATTTATCTTTCTGACGATTGTGCTGGAGTCATACTCCAACCCTGGGGCGAAAGCTGGCTGGACAGTCTCCTGCGCAGTCGCGAACAAGGGTTTACCGCTGGAGCTGCAAATTTGCCGGGTAGCTGGTCTGTAATGTCTGACAATCAGGTCTACCAGCTCCGGGCATTGATGGACAGGAGGGCACAAGAATCGGAAAAGGTTTGACTTGTACGCCGGCCCGAAATGGTGAGAGGGCGAAACCTTGTCAGCCCAACTCTCCACATTTGTCCGCAGCTTAGTCAGGCTCATAGAAAACGAGTCGTCCTTGTATCCCGCCAGGTAATTTACCGGAGGTGGTGGGGCTTGCCCACGCTGTACTTTCTTTGGCCGGGACTTTGACTTTCGCTCCGGCGGTGTTTCACTTCTGAAAACACCTGGCCGCGGTAAATCTTCGGGTTCGCACCCTTCGCTGGATTGCGCTGGCATTGGCATCTTTCCACTGTCTATCTCTCCGAAACAACAATAATTACAAATTCAGGGCGTCTGCAGCAGATTTCGTAGTCACAGAAATAATCTGCACAGTCACAGGAATAATCTGCACAGTTTGGCATGTTTGGATGCACCTGACCCCCTTTTCTAGATAATGACAGCGTCATTAATGTCGCGCAAGAGGGGGTAGGTCGGCTGGCAAGTGAAGGAGTTATGTTTCTTGGGTGGCTGCACAGGAGAATGTTTTGAAAAAGGTATCCCGGCTGCCGTGCCATGCTTTTTTTTATTGCACTTTCATTGAGGACTGTGCAATCATTAAATTTATCTTGAACGCTGCGCCATGGCTGACGTCACTGCCGCAATCTGGGCACACTGCTCAAGAAAAAACCCCTTGGAGCGGAAACCCATCTCAAACCGTCGCAATGCGCCTTGGGCCCAGGCTTGGAACTTTTTAGAATATTTTATTCATTTTTTTTTTTTTTTAAAGAAACTGTCCAAGCTGGCCCAGAAAACAAGGCGCAATCGGACTTCGCCCAAAGTTGGGCGCGATCCGACTTCGCCAGCGCAGTCGGACTTCGCCCAAAACTGAGCGCAGTCCGAACTGCGACTTGCATTGAGACTGTTTCTCTTTTCTTTTCTTACCGCGCCCAAGGATTGAGCGCAGTCTGGCCCTTTGCAAACTTTGGAAGAATTGGCGAGTAGAGTTTGATTGCCTCTTGGGACCGGGTGCACGAGCTGCGCTAAGAAAATAGAGCGCGTTCGGACTTCGCCCGAAGTTCGAACTTCGCACGAAGTTTGCACTTCGCGCGCGAGCTGCGCGCAGTTCGTACTTCGCGCGCAAGCCGGCCGAAGTCGGACTTCGCTCAAAACTGAGCGCAGTCCGATCACTTGTGACCTTGCAGTTTTTCTCCCTTCAAACTTCGCTCTTTTGCTGGCGCGCAGCCCGACTTCGCTGCGAAGTCGGGTAGCGGCCAACACTTAGACGTTTTTGCTTTCTTCTTCACTCAAGCAGCCCCTTCACGAACTTCGCCCCTCAGCGAAGTCGGGTAGCGGCCAACACTTAGACGTTTTTTGCTTTCTTCTCCACTCAAGCAGCCCCTTCACGAACTTCACCCCTTCTGAGGGGCGACAACAGACTTCGCTGCGAAGTCTGTATTCTCTCCCATGTTGCAGTTCGGCTCAAACAAAATAAAAAAAAACTGAAAGCTGGAAACTGTACATGCTGGAAAACAAAAATGCATAAGGGAAATTTTTACAAAGAAGGGCCACTCGGGCACCTTCAGCAGCGGTAAATTTTTAAGTGGAACCCGTTAACAGGGATAGGTAGGAGCTGACCCTCCATATCCCGAAGTACATAGGCATTGAACTGGTTCACCCGGGCAATCTGATATGGGCCCTCCCAGAGAGCATCAAACTTCCCGTGGTTGCCCGGCTTTGCCTTATATGAGTCCCACTTCAGCACCAGGTCCCCGATTTTAAAAACTCGGGCAGTGGTGCCTTTTGCAAACCAGCCTTGAGTGGCTGCAATATGATTAGTGAAGGCCTGGTATGCTTTTTCTCTGTCTTCTTCCAACTGCAGGAGTTGGCACAGTCTGTCGTCCACCGGGTCTCCACTGCTCCTGTCTTCGTCCAACATCCATAGGGCAGGGATTTCAATGTGGGATGGCATGACAGCCTCTTTGCCATAGACGAGCGCATAGGGGGACGTTCTGATGGATTTCTTGAATGAAACTTTGTCCGCCCACAGCGCCCGGTTCAGGAGTAAATGCCAAGTCCGCTTGTTTCTGTCAATGGTCCTCCGGATGATTTTCAGGAGGTTCTTGTTAGTAGACTCGGCAAGGCCATTCCCCTACGGGTAGTAATTAGAAGACATCTTGTGATAAATGCCAAGTTTGCCAGTGTACTCCGTGAGTACAGCGCCTGCGAATCCCGGACCATTGTCCGTCACAATTGACTCTGGAACCCCGAACCGGGTAATCAGGCTCTCAATGAACCTGATGACCGTTTCTTGGTCTACGTTCTTGGTCGGGATTGCCTCTGCCCACCGTGTGAAGTAATCGGTGGCTGTAAGAATAAACTTGTGTCCGGCAGAGGAACTAGCCGAAATCACCCCAATGAAGTCTAGACTCCACTGCTGAAACGGAGTCTCGGCCTGAATCGGTTGAAGGGGCAGGGGTGCTTTTCTGTTTCTGCCAGCAAACCTCTGGCATTGATCACACTTGGAACAGACCGCATAAGCGTCTGTAAATAGAGTGGGCCAGTAGTACCCAGCTCTAATTATTTTTAAGGTCGTAGGCCTTGCAGAATGATGACCCCCAAGCATCCCGAAATGAAAATCTCGAGGACCCTGGGCTGGTCTGATTTTCTGACGCACCGCAACAGGATGTCGTCGATGTTTTTGAAGTAAATCCCCTCGGGGCGAAGAGTGTACTTAAGTGCACCTAGCCGAAATCTCCTTCGTTGTGAGGCGTTCAGGTGATCTAGACATCTTCCGGTGCAGAAATATCTCACCAGTTCATCTGTCCAATCACTCCCCTCCGATAAGGAGTTAGCTAGGTAGATGCGTGTCGCTGTGTCCTCCCACTTACAGGCGGAGATGCCGGCTACAGCGCTTCGAGCCAATTCCTGACACAAGGCTCGGCCCCTGATAAGCTTGGTGGGCCACACTTCGATGTCGAACTCTTGGATTTTTGCAATCCATCCTGCTCTCTTGTGACCCGGTTCTCCCTGTATGATGAAGCTTCGAACTTCCGGGTGAATCACAAAGACAGTCGTTTTGCTCTGGGAGACAAAATGCCTGAACTTTCGGAGGGATTTCATAACAGCGTGAACCTGCCGCTCTATAAAGTTGTACTTTTCCTCATGCGGCTGAATCACTTGGCTCAAGAACGCTATGGGGCGCTCCTCGCCATCGTCTCCCTTCTGAGTTAGGACTGCAGCGTAACTTTCGGGTTCTCCCACTGCATAAAGGATGAAGTCCTTGGAGTAGTCCGGGTTTATCAACACCGGAGCTTGCGCAATTCGAGCCTTGATTTCCTCGAAGGCTTGCTCTCTCTCATCAGTCCATTCGTAAGTTGTATCTTTTTTCAGCAGTTCGGCCATAGGCTTGATCACCTGTGCGAAGTCCGGAATGAACTTCCGCACGAAGTTAATCTGACCGAAGAAGGACTGCAGCCCTTTTTTATCGATGGGGGCTGGCAAGCGAAGGAGGGCTTCTGCTCCGTCAGGGTCAATGGCGAGGCCTTTCTCGGAGATGACATGTCCCAACAGCTTTCCTTCTTTTACCGCGAAGACAGACTTCTTCGGGTTTATAGAAATGTCGAATTCTCAACACCTCTCAAATATTTGCCGCAGGTGGGAAACATGATCCCCTCTTTGGTGAGAGAAAACAGTCATGTCATCAAGGTAGATAACAATGATCTTATTGAGCAGTTCTCGGAAGGCCAGGTCCATGGCCCTTTGGAATGTGGCACCAGCATTGGATAAGCCAAAAGGCATGCGCTGATAGGCGAACGTCCCCCATTTGGTGGTGAACGCCGTCTTATGCTGGTCCTCATCTTTGACCCAAATATGGTTGTAGCCGGAAAATCCATCTAAAAGTGAGAATCTCTGGGCTCCAGCAATGATGTGTAGAATCTGGTCGATTTGGGGAAGCGGATAGTGGTCCCTGAGGGAAGCCTGATTCAGGTTTCTGAAGTCGACACAGAGACGAATGTCGCCATTCTTTTTCCTCACGGGCACCAAATTCGCGACCCAGGATGAATGTCTGATGGGGTAGATGATTTTGGCTTCCAGCATCTTCAAGAGCTCGGCTTTCATCATGGCCTCAATCTTCGGATTTACGGCCCTCTGCTTCTGACGAAACGGCTTAGCGCCATCCTCTAGCTCAATGGTATGCTGGATGACATTTCTGTCATACCCCCTCAAATCCTCGTAGCACCAGGCCACGATGTCGGGGAACTCCTGGCACAGTGATCTGATTTGCTCAAGTTCCTCCGACGTGCAGTCTGTCCCGAACTTGATAGTTTTACCAGGTTCGAGTTCCAGGTCGGCATACTGCTTCGGGTCTACTTTGATCTTGTGAGATATAGCTCTGTCATTCTGATTAAACAGACTCTCCAATGTAATCAGTCCTTTTGGGACATGATTATTTTTTAACTGTATCAACCCCTCATATTGCTCGTCATCAGGGTCTCTACCTTCGATTGAACCAACTTCGTTAACCAAAAATGTGACGATCTCCTCGTCACAACTGAACACCTGCCAGTGGGTGTCCTTATCGAGCACGAAGGCTCTGTAAATAGTGCAAACCGGCTTCGGTTTCTGGACAACGTCATCAGCCGGAACGTACCTGGCTCCAACAGACGCCAGAATGTCAGCGTGTTTGTTTTTCTCACGCGATATCGCCTTGACATTCAACGAGTCGAACGACTCCATTAGGTCCCACACCCGGTTGCGGTACGCCCTAAGATAGTGCTGTTTGGAGGCGCACTTGTTCGTAACTTGGTTTCACACCAGCTCTGAATCTCCAAAGATCTGCATGTGTTTAATCCCTAGCCTCTCCGCCTTTCGCAAACCCAAGCACAGGGCTTCGTACTCCGCCGAGTTGTTAGTGCAGCTCCAGGCCAACCTGTAGGTATAGTCCTTCTGGATTCCGGTCGGAGAAACCAGAAGCACCCCTGCACCGGCGCCATTTTTGCATCGCGCGCCGTCAAAGAAAAGCTTCCACAGCTTCTCGGGTGCAGGTCCTACTTCTTTCGCAGCTGACATGTCAAGCCTCTCGGGCTGTACGATGGAGTAACAGCCCTGCTCTGTCTCAATTACGGCGTTGAAGTCCCGCAAAGAGAACTCATCTTCAAGCTGTAGCACTTCGAAGGCTTGCTCAGTCAGCTCTACTGTCACCAGCTCTTCCTCCGACAGCTGAACCATGCAGTCCAACTCTCCTCCGGGTATCTTCTCTACTAGGAAGGTGGAAGGCTTCTCATTGAAAATTTTCAGTCTCCTTCCTTTGAAGGGCACTTCCATGTGTGAGTAGTCTAGAGACAGGGCACCGCTCGACTTAGCGGTGAACTCCCGAGAGAGACACATGCCGAAGTAGGGAGCCAGGTCAACAACCACGACCTCTTGGATGACCACGATGTCGAGAGCCTTGTGCAGCCGGATAGGGATGTCCTTTATGACACCAACTGTCTTGACAGGGGTGCCGTCTAATTGCAGCACGCGAGACGGCCTTCGGCATCACAGTCGTGGAAGCACCAGAGTCCACCATGCAGTTGTGAACTATGTGCCCTTGCATCCGTAAAGACAGATAAAAGGGAGGTGGTCTGTTCTTCCCAGTGGCTGAGACTGTCAGAGGTTGAACCAGGACAGCGGGCTGTATCTGCTTGCCGCTCTTCATGTTCTTCAGAGATTCCTGCAGCAGATCCACCTGGCCTGGGAGCAAAAGAGCATCGTACATGCTGATCCTAGCAGGTGTTCTTTTCAACTCGTCTACTATACTGTAGCCCGAGGCGCTAGCTCCTTCTGCTTCTTTTGCCGGCTCATACTTCGTCCGGTACTGCTGGGTAGCCTCAACTCGCTGTCTCTTGGTTAGAGACGGGTACTTCAGCTTCTCCTGGGCTTGTTCTTTGGTTTCAGCTGGAGGCTGAGGTACGGGAGCTTTAGCCGGAACTGGAGCTTTTGCTATAGGAGGCTTGGCTGGAACAGGGGCAGCCTTTGCCGGGGGAGGCTTGACTGGAGCTTTATCTTTGGATGCCTTCTCCTGGGCTGTGTAGGGCCACAGCCGTTTGTACGGTGGCAGCCCACCGGGCTGCGGTTTTTCTCTTCTGGCATATACCTGCAAAGGCTTGGCAGCATCTGCGGTTTTCTTTTCTTCCTTGGCGGGCGGCACTAAATTCTCCTCTGGGAGGGCAAAGTTGGCTTCGCCGTCCAGGATCATGTAGAGTTCATCGTCCTCTATGGCGCTGCCGGCCAAAGTCTGAATGTAGTGCTGGTGTAGAGTGCAATCTTTCTCCGAATGCGGGTCATTGCACGTAGTGCACCAGTTAACCTGGTCGGAAGGACCAGGCGGGTCTTCTATAGCAGCATTTCTCGGAGGCGGACGCCTCTGCAACTGGTGCTCTGGGGGCTTGTCTTTTGTTAGCGTCGAGGGCGCATATGGCCTCCTAGAAGCGAGGTCCATCTGGGCCTGCTTCTTCTTTAGAGCGGTCATGTCATTGGACATGGCATGATATCCTGAGGCCAAAGCCCGCACCTCCTGGAGGATTGTATTCTGAATGCTACTGTCAGGAGGCAGCAACTATGTTGGTGGAGGCAATGCGGCTAATGGAGGAGGGTTGGAATAAGGTGCGTACTGTGGAGGAGCAGGGAGTGCTGGAAAATGCGGAGCAGGAGGATGCGGATGAGGATAATGCAATTGAGGCGGGCCGTAAGGAGTTACGACCGGCGTCGGATTCCATTGTTGCTAGGGTTGCTGTCCTGATGTGGACGGCGCACCACCAGAAGCAGGAGGATACTGGGATCTGGGGAAGTCAGGATGAATGGGTTCCTGCACCCTGGACGGGAGTCTGCCGATAGAAATAATGTCAGCTTCAGCTTGCTGGGCAGCCTCGTACAGAGCAGGAAACTCGTCTATTCTGGCAATCTTCAGCAGCAGGCATATGTCTGAGTTGAAGGATCTCAGATAGTAGTGAGCAGCCATGCCGGCTGAAGGCCGAAGTTCGCGAGGTACCCGTTTCCAGGATCTCGCAAACCTGATGTTAAAGTCAGACACCTCCTCTTGAGGATGTCTCTGGATACTTTGGAACTGATGCAGCAAAGAAGTAGGGTCAGCAGACTCGTTGCATCCTTTCACGAGCCTTCTGGCAAGCTGGGGCCACCCTGTGATGGATCCCTCTGGCAGCGATCTCCACCGATAGAGAAGCTTTCCCCTCAGGGAAAGGGCCAGCAGATGGGTCTTCACACTCTCATCGGTAATGGAATGCAATGTGGCCAGGGCAAGGATGTCCTGGATGTGCTCGTACGCCGTCTTGCCGTAGCCGTCGTACGTAGGGATGGACTTTAAAGCAGCAGGGGAAACAGCTTGTTGTCCGACCAGGGCCAAGGGCCCTGTAGAGTCCACCGTCGGGAAGAGATCATCATCATTTTGCTGTTGGGCAGCCATTTCTTCTTCTTCTCCTCCGTCGGTTGTGTACTCAGTGTCGATACTTTCCGAGGATGCAGATGCTTCTTCTTCCTCGGCCTCTTCTATTTCGTATTCAGCTCCTCCGACCTCGGCTTCGGCTTCTTCTTGAATTTCAGCCTCGGCTTCGTCGACACGAGCTTGCGGATCAGCCAGCCTGGCTATTTCGCCTCCAGCGTTGATGTCCAGTTCGTAAAAGTCAGGCGGGCTTCTCGGATCCCTCGCTCGCCACCTTCTTGTTTGCATGAAGGTGCTAGGACCGGTCTTTCAGACTCAGAGGATTTGTTCGTGCAGAGTCGCCAGGTGTTCTGATTTTGAACAGCAATGAAGCGAACACCGGTGCTTCAATTCTGTTTGGGGGTGAGAAACTTCCTTGTCCCACCAAGTGCTCAGAAACCACTGTCAGCGCCAGGTGGGGACTGATCAGAAAATCTCTCTTCAAATGTGGGACCTAGGTCCCACTGGGCGTGCCAGAGAAACTGTTGGTTACGAATCTGCCATGAGGAAAGGATTTTGGGTTAATGTGCCCAGATTCGCCCACCAGCTAGAAAGGCCGGAAGGAAGAGATGCCTTCCGAGCCAATCTCCGGAGAAGGCCGGCTCCTTGGGGGGTTCTATGGTTTAAGCTAAGAGTGCAGGAAAGAGATAAAGAAACGGAAAGAATTTACAAATGTGATTGGAGTTGGGTGGGGGGAACTAACAGTACGGCAACACATCAATCACCATTACTTACTGCATCATAAATACAAAGCATGACCAGGAAATGCAAAACCTAAGTATACTTTTTGTATTAAGCAGTGTACGCACAGCTGCAATGGTCCCCTAGCAAACATTCTCCCTACAAGGAGAACTAACAGCACGGCAATGCATCAATCACCACTACGGACAACAACATAAACCGAAAGTAACCAAGAGATGTCGGAGCCGGGTATATGTGTTATGCCAGAGAATTTATACGCACAGCTACAATGGTCCCCTAGCAAACATTCTCCCTACAAGGAGAACTAACAGCACGGCAACGCATCAATCACCACTACGGACAGCAACGTAACACACAACTGATGGAACTGCTACCACATCTATTCTATGTATCCTCTAATCTATGAAGTTCAAAAGTACTTGACCACCAAATGCTGAAATGAATCAACAAGCCATGGCACAAGCAATGCTTCAGGCACCTGACCACCAAATGCTGAAATGAATCAACGAGCCGTGACACAGGAAAACATAAAGCATAAATATAAAGGAGAGGCAGCATAAAGAAATAAAAGCAGCAGAACAGAACCAGGCATACAATTTATATTTATAAGCAGAAGCACGGTTACAATGGTTCCCTAACAGACATTCCCCTTCCACCCTTTACAATGAAAACATGGTGGGTTTTTATAGCCCGAGTCCCTCCCGTTACATTAATGGGCACAAAGTCCCAGTAACACTAGCTGAAAAAAGCGGCGAAGGAGCTGCAAATGCTAACCTTTGTCGGACTGGACTGTACCCGTAGCAGGGTCTTCCTGGAAGCTGGACAGCTACGTGGCAGCGTGTTGTGTAGAACTTCTTCTCGGCAGGAATGCGGGCAGCTGGAGCAAGTAGAACCTCCAATCAGCTTTAAATGAGGCCACCGGCATAGGTAGTGCAGCCCATGCTCGTCCTTTTGCTCGGCATGTCTTGGCTCAAATCTCGAAGTTGGACACTTGTCAGATGATGGATGATGTTGTTTGACACGTGTCCGCCTTGAAAGGCAGTTTATCCAACTTCGCCTGGGATCAGAGCGCCATTGGGTTGCGCAGGCAGAAAACAGCGCAGTCGGGAAGGCCTTCATGCCTTGGGTGCATTTTCGAGTTTGTTTCCCTACTGCGCACCTGTCAAGGGCGCACTCCGACTTCGCTGCGAAGTCGGACTGCGCACAGGTGAAAGCTGATTCCTGCCGCCGTACGGACCTCGCCCCAGCACTTAGTCATTTTTCTGCCAACCTGCCAGCCTGCTACAAGGTGCGCCCAGAAAAAGGGGCGAAGTCGGACTTCGCACCAAAACTGGGCGAAGTGCGAACTTCGCACCAAAACTGGGCGAAGTGCGAACTTCGCACCAACACTTAGCCATTTTTCAGGGCAACTGCTGTCAAATTTGAGATCCAACTGAGGGGCTCCAAGAAAGGGGGGGGAAAAAGAGAATGTAGGAAAGAGAGAGAAAGGGAGAGAAGAAGAAAAGGAAAAGGAAGAGCAGCACTGCTAAAAAATTGAAAACATTGCACCCTGTGCAAAATGTGGCAACAACACCAACAGGTGTTGGTTCAAAAACAAGCAACCAAACGATAGAGGTTCTCAGAAGAAGGGCAAGAACAAGAAGAAATACAATAAGCATAAGCAATCTAAAGGCCATGTTGCTTATGCTGACTCCAACTCCGACTCAGATCCTCCCGGGTCCGATTCGGATTCCCGACTCTGAAAGAGCACACAAGGTGCTCATGACTCATACTTCATCTTCCCAGATAGATGCTGTATGGTATATTGATTCAGGAGCTAGCAAACACATGACTGGGGACAAATCATGGTTTGATACTTTTGTGGAGAAAGAGGGTAAGCCGATTACAATTGCTGACAATCGGGTGTATCAAGTGAAGGGAGAAGGGAATATTTCTGTGTCCCTTCCCGATGGTAATTGTCGGATTGAGAAGGTTCTCTATGTTCCAGGCTTAGCCAATAATCTGCTTTCGAGTCACACAAATGTTGGATAAAAACATGGATGTCGTGTTTCGAGTTGTCAAAGGCAAGAAGAGATGTTTTATCACACACGGTGGTAAACATGTTGCAAGCTGGATCCTACAAGCATGGCTTGTTCATTCTCGATGGACTTTCTACTCCGCATGTTGCTTTGGCTGCAACTACAAAGGAGGCCACCTCTCTCTGGCATCGACGTTATGGGCATCTCAGTTCTGGATATTTGCTTGAATTATACAAATATGGGATGGTAAAAGGTCTTCCACCACTCTCATATATCTTATCGGTTTGCTCGGATTGCTTAGCAGGGAAGCAACATCGAGTACCTTTTGAGACAAGCTCCTCTCGAGCTTCAAAACCTTTAGAGATGGTACATACCGATCTGTGTGGTCCTATGCCAACCAGCTATGGTGGGAAAAAGTATTTTCAACTATTTGTTGATGATTACTCATGGAAGATGTGGGTTTTCTTTCTTCAGTTGAAATCAGAGGCATTTCTCTACTTTCAACAATTCAAGAAACTTGTTGAGAAGGAGTCGTGATGTTTGATAAAAACCCTCCGCTCAGATCGAGGGGGGGAATATACCTCTGAAGAGTTTTCAGAGTTCCTTAAGAAACATGGGATCAAAAGACAACTGACTACAGCCTATACACCTCAACAGAATGGAGTTGCAAAAAGAAGAAATCGTTCCATTATGGAAATGGTTCGATGTATGCTAAAAGGAGCACATCTTGAGGATCAATATTGGGCAGAAGCAGTAAACACAGCATTATACCTCCTAAATAGAGCACCCACTAGAGCTCTACAAGGAAAAACACCACAAGGAGCATGGAGTGGTACGAAACCTTCCATATCTCATCTGAGGGTGTTTGGATGTAAAGCATTCATGCACATTCCAAAACAGAAAAGGAGAAAGTCTGGATGAGAAAACCCTACAGTGTATCTTTCTTGGCTATGATGAGTACTCAAAAGGTTATCGATTGATTGATCCTAAGACCAAGAAGACACATGTAAGTAGAGATGTTGTATTTGATGAAGTCCTCACATCAAAAGAAACATCCACAGCTGTATACCTAGATGAAGAAGAACCTAAGAAGGAGGTTCAACTTCCACAACAAAAACAGAAAGTTCCAAAATGGTATACTAACACTTTGAGAGATGCAAAGTTGAAATCCCTTCCGGATCTATCTCTTGATAGGCCATGTACTCGCAGTATGACTCAACAGATGAGAGCAGAGGAATCTACTTTAGAGGTTGACGAACTTTGTCAACACTTTGATGATTTGGCAGTGAGTACAGAAAATGATAGAGAAGAAGATGAGGATGGAGAAAAAATTTATATGTCTACATTGAATACAAATGAACCCACAACGGTTCAATCTGCACTTGATCAACCACAGTGGAAAGAGGCCATGGATGTAGAACATAAGTCTCTCCTTAAAAATAATACTTGGAAGTTAGTCGATCTGCCAACAGGAAAGAAACCCATAGGCTGCAAATGGGTGTTCAAAGTGAAGTATAAGGCAGATGGATCTATTGATAAGCATAAAGCCCGGCTTGTTGCAAAGGGATATGCTCAGAAAGAAGGCATAGATTATGAAGAGACTTTTGCCCCTACTGCAAAAATGACTACCATTCGAGTACTTTGTGCCATGGGAGCTCGGTTTGGGTGGAAATTGCATCGAGATGGATGTTAAAAGTGCCTTCTTGAATGGTGACTTACAAGAAGAAGTATACATGACTCAACCAGAAGGATTTGTGGTCAAGGGGGAAGAACAAAAAGTATGCAAATTGATCAAATCCTTGTATGGGCTAAAACTAGCTCCTCGAGCTTGGTATATCAAGATAGACAGTCACCTTGTGCGGCATGGATTCGAAAGAAGTCCTTCGAGATGCAAATCTCTATATCAAAAAAAATGGTTCTGATATAGTGATCCTTGTACTTTACGTAGACGATCTGATCATCACAGGAAGCTCAGAAAGTATGATTGGCTTAGTGAAAAATGACTTGAAACAATCATTTGAAATGATAGATCTAGGACTTCTGCACTATTGTCTTGGTTTAGAATTTACTCAAGAACAATTTCATATTCGAGTAACACAAAAGAAATATGCCAAGACTTTAGTAGAAAAATATCGGATGACTAATTGTAAGTCCAAAGCAACTCCAATGGAGCAAGGACTTAAGTTATCTCGATATGATGAGTCACCTCAGGTAGATGGAACTCTCTATCACCAGTTGATTGGGAGTCTCCTATATCTAACAAATACCAGGCCAGATCTCAGTTTTGTTGTGGGATATCTTTCAAGATTCATGCAAGAGCCTAAGATGAGTCACTGGAAAGCAGCAAAAAGAGTTCTTCATTATGTTCGTGGTAGTACAAATTATGGCCTGGAATATAGAAAGAATAATAATTTTTTCTTACTCGGATACACAGACTCAGATTATGTTGGATCTATTGATGATCGTAAATCCACTTCTGGATATGTTTTTCATCTCGGGTCTGGACCAATCTCATGGCACAGTAAGAAACAACATGTGGTTGCTTTATCTTCTACAGAAGCAGAATATCGTGCAGCCAGTGAAGCATTTTGCGAGATAATGTGGTTAAGTCGCATTCTTACAAACATGGGCCTTCCAAAGAATCTTCCACTTCATTTGTTTTGCAACAATCAAGGTGTTTTGAATCTTGTCAAAAATCCAATTTTTCATGAACGTACCAAACATGTTGATACCAGATGTCATTTTATTCGAGATGAAGTTCCAAAGCACCATATACAACTTCAATACATTCCTACTGATGCGCAAGTTGCAGATATCTTTACCAAAGCACTTGGACGTATCAAATATGAAAAATTTCGAGATACTATTGGAATTTGCCAATAATGTAATAAGGGGGGATGTTAGCATATGTTGTATCACATTATTAGTAGCAATATTAAAATAACGCACAGGCGTTCTCCGAATTAGTTGATTAACCAACTTGGTGGTTAATCAACCACATTGTAACCTTTATATGCAAATCAATGAGAATGTTCAAAGTTCTTCGTCAAGTTCTATATGACAGTGTGATTACCTAAGGTAATATTAAGCTGCGGAATATGCTGGGTACAAGTCATATGAAACCCCATCTGCCACCATAACATTAAGCCCTCAAATGGCTTTTTCTTTAGACCCTCTTAGCAACTAGTGCTGAGTCTATGAAATTGTGGGTTGCCCCACCATCAACTAACACAGTTACCCGCTGCCCCTGAAGGACTCCACGGACCCTGAATGAGTTAAATTTGGGTGTACCTGAAAGTGTAGCAATGGCACCACTCTTCACCTCCTTAGGTGCATGCTCCTCATCCCTGTCCTGCTCATCCTCAGAATCACTGTGTTTGCTGCCTTGTTTGTGCTCATACTGCTCCTCATCCTCACTATCAGATTGCACCTCAATGTAATGGACCTTATCTTTTCCCAAGCACCTGTGACATGGTTCCCAAGGTTCCTTGCAGCTGAAACAAAGTTTCTTCCTGCGCAATTCATTCTGAACCTCATCATCCATCTTGTCCTTCTTAGGCCACTCTTTCTGGAAAGGTTTCTTATCTTTTTCCTTTTTAGATGGAAATCCCTTTGATTGAAATTTACTCTTAGGTGTAGAAGACTCCATATCTCTTGCCCTTTTAATAGCATCCTGTAGAGTAGGAGGATTGAATGCCTTAATCCAACCTCTCAAAGGGTCTGAAAGCCCATCTATGAACAATACAATCAACCTGTGCTCAGAGATGTTTGACACTAACACTAATAGTCTCTGGAAATCAGCAATGTAAGTATCCACTAAACCCCACTGTTTTAGCTGTGCCAATTCTTTGAAGTGTAGTTCTGGATCCTTCTTTTCAAATTGGTCAATAAGCCTATTTGTAAATTCTGCATAAAAATCAATCTGGCTATGTCGAAGCGTAACCAAACCATGGTGCCACCACTCGTGAGCAATCCCATCAAGGTGTAAAGCGGCATACTTAATGGCCTCATCTTCCGGCATGGAATTCAGTTGAAAATATGTATCCATCTTCTGCACCCATGATCTAGCTGAAGTCATATGAAACCCATCTGCCACCATAACATTAAGCCCTCAAATGGCTTTTTCTGTAGACCCTCTTAGCAACTAGTGCTGAGTCTATGAAATTGTGGGTTGCCCCACCATCAACTAACACAGTTACCCGCTGCCCCTGAAGGTCTCCACGGACCCTAAATGAGTTAAATCTGGGTGTACCTGAAAGTGTAGTAATGGCACCACTCTTCACCTCCTTAGGTGCATGCTCCTCATCCCTGTCCTGCTCATCCTCAGAATCATTGTGTTTGCTGCCTTGTTTGTGCTCATACTGCTCCTCATCCTCACTATCAGATTGCACCTCAATGTAATGGACCTTATCTTTTCCCAAGCACCTGTGACATGGTTCCCAAGGTTCCTTGCAGCTGAAACAAAGTTTCTTCCTGCGCAATTCATTCTGAACCTCATCATCCATCTTGTCCTTCTTAGGCCACTCTTTCTGGAAAGGTTTCTTATCTTTTTCCTTTTTAGATGGAAATCCCTTTGATTGAAATTTACTCTTAGGTGTAGAAGACTCCATATCTCTTGCCATTTTATTAGCATCCTGTAGAGTAGAAGGATTGAATGCCTTAATCCAACCTCTCAAAGGGTCTGAAAGCCCATCTATGAACAATACAATCAACCTGTGCTCAGAGATGTTTGTCACTAACACTGATAGTCTCTGGAAATCAGCAATGTAAGTATCCACTAAACCCCACTGTTTTAGCTGTGCCAATTCTTTGAAGTGTAGTTCTGGATCCTTCTTGTCAAATTGGTCAATAAGCCTATTTGTAAATTCTGCATAAAAATCAATCTGGCTATGTCGAAGCGTAACCAAACCATGGTGCCACCACTCGTGAGCAATCCCATCAAGGTGTAAAGCGGCATACTTAATGGCCTCATCTTCCGGCATGGCATTCAGTTGAAAATATGTATCCATCTTCTGCACCCATGATCTAGCTGAAGTCTTGCTTGAACCATCATAGTAAGGAATGGACAACTTCCCCACTCTCTGCAACTCCTGATTATACTGTCTACCTCTCCTATGTGGTTGTTGTCTCATCCTCATGTCCACATAATCTCGGAAGGAGATTTTGGCTTGGAATTCCGCACTAGCATTGGTCCACTCCTGTAAAAATTGATCCTGCATCTCATTTACTGTAGGTTCCACTTCATCCTGCGAAGGGTTCCTAGGAGGAAAGTTAGGCATCAAGGGCCTAGTGCTTGCTGTCCTGTCATTCTGATTCCGGTTTATAGCCTTGTTATTCACTGAGGCTTCGCCATTTCCATTTGTTTCTTTGATTCTCTTGTTGCCCATTATTGTTATTTTGGTTGTTCCCACCATTTGGCTGACCGTTGTTAGTATTATTTGCCATCATAACAGCCATCAACTGATTGAGGGTTTGCTGCAACTCTCGCTGTCCCCTAGCCAGATCATTAAACATTTCCCGGGTACTCGGTTCCTGTGGAACCCTGTCACCCATATTTACCTCTTCTTCTAAATCTGAGCTGAGAGCACCTCTTCCCCTTGGTCCTCTTCTCCTGTATGTGATATATTCCCTGTTCTCTGGATTCATTAATTATTTTGACTCATCCGGAAACCCAACAGGCTTGCAGGCTCGAAGCTCTGATATCACTATAATAGCCTGGACAATTTATTAAGCAAATTTTTTTTTTTTCTTGATTTTATGGATGGATTGTGTGCAGACCCAACATCAACAGTTCATTTTCTTGACACCCTTAATACTGCTATAGATATATTTCCCAGCTTTCACAATAACCAGAGTTGTGCTCAACCATATTCAAATATATTGATGATAGTTGCAAGTTTCACATACTTATAATGTACAGATAATTATGTGAAAAAAAAACGAATTCATTAATGCTAAATATTATATATATATAATGCCAACAACAAACAATATTTCTGACCTGTTACATTCCAGATGTTGAACAGCTAGTACAAGGATGCCAAGCATATAAAAAATAGCGGCGATATGGAAAGCCGCGGTCACCCAAGGTTTCGCGCAGCTAGTATGAATATCGGTCTACCTAGGAAGACTCCACTCTCCAAGTCGGCGATGTGCGGTATAAAGTAGGTCGAGCAAATGAAATCGGCGGCGTATGATACAAGTCCTCCACGTCACCTTCAATTTCCATGGCGCCCAAAATATAGTTCGATGTAGGCTTAGGTTATATTTGATCAACCCTGCAGAAAACGCCCTCCAACAATGGTAGATTTTCCTGAGAATGCTCGTTGAGAAACCTGGGTGATATCTCCAACTGACCAACTAGGGCAGAATCTTACACTGCCGAAACTGGTTCTCCCACGGGGTTTCATCCGAGGGTTTGATTTCGAAGAAACTCTCCAAAAATTAGTTGCTAAGAGAAAATAACATAAGCATAACCTCAAAATAAATTCTTTTTTCCCTTATATCTCCTTTTTCCCGCTCTTTAATTTAAATTCACTTTATTAAAATATATCATTGAGCTCCACATTTAAATGAATTAAATAATACTTCTGTCAAAAGTAAAAAATGGAGAATATTAAAATAATTAATTTAAAAATAATTCCCTTTCACCCAAATTAGCTTACAAGAATTAAATAAGCTAATGGTTCCTGGTTACACATCGGAAGGGGACATGACAGAATGGAAGCGTTTTAAATTTTGTAATATATTTCATGACACATTAACAATTGAATGATGAATCTAGTAACTAGTGGGAATATGCAGGTAGTCACTAATCATATTATGAACTTTATCTATCACATTCACTTTGTTCACTTAGCAATGCAGCTAGTTCTTGTTTAGCAGAACAAGAGATTGATGCTAATGATATGTTATTAGCTTGGCTACTTTTGTATGTCTTCCACTTTTTGCAACTGATGTAGAGTATCTTGGTTATTTAATTGCACGATATTTAAAAATTGTCTCTTTCCTGCCTTTCAAATTGAAGATGGATTTTTTCCTACAATCTAAGCTTCATCTAACATCATGCAGTTCCATAAAATATGGGGTCAACTTATGAAGACAGGCTATCAGAACTCTCGTTTTGCACATCAGGTACAAGATACAGAGAATCCATTGTCCTCAATACTATTCTGAATAACAGAAGGCAAAATAAAAATCTGATTTGTAGTCGTATGATTTAAATGGAATACAACATTTGAACAGTACAAACCCAAGGCACAATGTAGAAGCAGCAAATTCAAGCAGATAATTTGACCATTTTAAAAATTCCAACTTGTTGATTGCCTTTTGTTTACTGTGGTTGCATTTCAGGTTGAAAGGTTTGCATGCCTCTACACAAGCCAAGTGACAAATTTGTGTTACTATTATCCTGATAAGTGTTACCGAACAAGTGAAGATTTTATGCCTCATGAGTTTGATATTTTAGACCTTTGAATGAACATGATATTGACAGCAGGTCAATCAACATACTGTATTTTTTGGCACCAGTTCTAATATTTTGACCAGTTAAATTAAATGTCTCCATATGTTATGCAGAATGAGAAATGTGGCATGTCTGGGAAAAAGTTCACGCGAGTCACTAATTAGAGTCCAACTTGTCCATATAAGCAGAAAATGCATCCAGAATGACGATTTCTTTTTCATTAAGTAAATAATGCATCCAGAATGCTGATTGCTTTTTCAACAAGTAGAAAATTCATCCACACGACAATTGCTTTTTCAATAAGTGAAAGATAATCACATGTTTTTTTGATAACAGCAGATTCCATGAAAGAAAACATTCAAATAAAATAATATTGCAATTCCACGGTCAACACCTTTCAGATTGGTTAGAAAGAATGGAGTTAAACCAAGGGGTCAAGTTGGGTTTAAGGTCAAGGACTACTAGGGAAATTATTCTATTTTTGCTATGCTGAGGATAGATAGATATCTTCAAAAGGATTTTGATATTGTTTTTAGAATATTCATTTCAGAAGCAAGTCTATTAACGAGCACTAACAAACACCACTCTTTAGGACTAGGTTTAAGGTGACATGAGCACTTTCCAAGCATTTAAGGCATTTGGGAAATTTTGAACTTGTCAAGATTGTTTCAAATTTATTTAAGAAGTTGGGACCAAGGGAGTCCTAAAAAGGACCCAAAACACCGACGAGAGTATCCTACTACATGTGGGTTAGAGTTATGAAGAACGAATGTGGAAGCCTCTTTATATGTGAGACCATCCCTATCTTCAGGCACACAAGAGAATATCTATTAAGAAGTACTAATGAACACTACAATTTAAGACTAGTTTTAAGGTGCCATGAGCAATTTCCAAGGATTTAAGGATTTTGGGATAATTTGAGCTCTCATCAAGATTGTTTCAAATCTATTCAAGTTGAGACCAAGGGAGTCCAAAAAATGGCCCCAAACACTAACAAGAGTATCTTACTACAAGTGGGGTAGAGTTGTGAAGAACTACTGAAGAAATTTTTGTATATGTGAGGCCATCCCTTGCTTCAGGTACACAAGACAAGTGGCATTGATAGAAACAAGATCCAAAATTGTCAAAATCCACCGCTTATTACCCTCTCAACATGTTTGTTACTCTATTCTTTTCAAATGCATCTATCTCGCCACAATCAACATGTATTTTGTTAGCTACTTTATCTTTGTGCCAACAACTTATCTCACAATTGTTTCTCATACCAAAAATGTTACATGGGTGGAGATCTCAACAATTTGCTTTCACATCTCTTGATTGACCAAAATGACTACAACAATGTTCTTGTAGAAGAACTTTTTTCTTTATACTTGGACATATCTCATGTGCCATTCTAGTTTTACCTTTTAAGAAAATTGGTGTCCCCTTACCTATTTGACCAACATAACCAAGGCCATCATTCTTGGGCATTGTCATTCCTATCCCATTTTTTTCCTATACCTTTGTCATCATATCCTATTTTGTTTATTATCCTTGGATCTTTACCTTAGGCGTGCTTTTCAAAGCACCCAATCTCTTCGTGATGTTCATTACTATGATTATGGGTATCATAAACATGGCCTTTACCATGACCATCAACAACACAATTGTCATCATCAACATAGTGATTATTAATATCAGTTACATCACCAATGATATGTTGATATGTGTGTAATTTGATATTGTTAGGCCAAGGCCAAAAGTGTGAAGAAGTGCTTATGAGCACTATTAATGTAGCCTACGGGCATGTGTATATATAAGCCTATGGGCATCTTGATGTAAGCCTAAGGGCATGCTTCATGTATTCACCCTTAGCGATATTGGTTAATTCACCTTTATGGTTAACCTTGATTAAAGGGTGTAATTTATTATTATCTTATAGCAATTTTACCTCAAAATCAAGTTGATGTCATCTTGGGGTTAACTATTAATTGGGGTTTTGGCATCATTATAAATACTCCATAATGTCTGATCCATTGAAGCAGTTTGTGATATGTGAAAATCTTGTGGGATGCCTATGAGCACCCACTAATTATTCCTTCTCTCTATTTGTATCATTTACCTCTAACATGGTAAATGATACAAAAATATTGTGAATTCTAACATGGTATCAGAGCCAAAACGAAGCAACTTTGCTCAATCACATAAAAAAGTTGTACAAGACAAAGCATGGTAGATATAGATGGATTGTTTATTCTAGTGGCTTCCTTGTGAATTTTTAGGGGGATCTTAGTTCAACTTTCTTCTTGATTTTGCCATTTGGTACCTTTTTTGTCTCCAAGAAGTCTCCTTATTTCCCTCCAAATTTTTGAATTAAAAAAAGAAGGGAATATTGTATAGGATATTCTATGCTTTGGTTGGAATCGGCCGATGTGTGTGTTTGACTCACTAATGTGTCCAATGAAGATACATTGCTTAGATTTCTCTTCTAGCTTCATCCACTTCTACTTCAGAATGTGCATGGATGTAGTGCATCCAAAAACATGGATATTTGACATGGAAGGTATATTACTCAGCAATGCCTCGCAAAGTGTGACACCATTCAAAGGAAGTGTAGGTGTGTGGTTCAACAAATAGACCACAATATGAACAACTACCCAAAATGTTGGCTCTAAATTGGTATCATTCAATATGCATCACACCATCTCCTAAGAAGTATGATTTTGCCTCTCCACAAATCCATTTTGTTGAGGCACGTAGGCAGTCATCAACTATTGTTTGATGCCATGTTGCTTTATGAAATCAAAAATTGATGACTTGTGTACTCCCTCTTTGATCTGAGTGGAGTATATGAATGGGACAACTAGCAATCTTCTTTGTACAACCTTTGAACACTTTGAAATAATGGAAAGCTTCATCCTTTATCTTCAAGAAATAGACCCATATTTGTCTTGTATGATCAGTAATGAATAGTTTAAAATATCTACAACCACTAAAACTAGAATCCATGGATCACATAGATTGGTATGCACCAGGTCGAGTGGACCGACAACTCTACAACTACTTGAGCCAAATGGGGCTCTATGTTGCTTTTTAGCCAAACAACTCATACAAAGGTTACAAGGCTTCATCAAGGACAAAAGTTCACATACCATGTTATAATGTAGGAGTTACTTTAGATGGTCGAAACTAAGATGTCCAAATCGCATGTGCCATAGTGAGGCATCAAAGCTTTGTTGTCTCACATTGCAATCGTAAGCTGAAACGTCTTGCCTATGCCAATAGCATGAGCAATGATCATCGAACCTCTAGATTTCATTTGAATGAAAGTTCTTTGCGCCTATTGTCAAAAATTTAGCATGCAAATTATGTTCAGCAATTGATTTACAAAAAGTAAGTTCTCCATGAGGTTAGGCCCTTAAAGAACTTGAGTTAGGTGATAGGTGTGTGCTTTAAGATGCAAACGAACATCATCGATTCTAGTAACGGTGTATGTCAAATTGTTGCCAAGTGTAACTTGCCCATGCTAATAAGAATAGTCAAGGCTCACGAACCATTGCTTTTGGCCAATCTTTTGTCTGGTAGCTCTTAGATCAACTTACCGAATTGGGCTACATTTTGAAATAACATTAGGAGATTAAATGAGATAGATATAGTCTTGTACTTTTGCATCAAAATTAACATCCTTGGTTGTTGCACAACGGTTTGTACTCTGATTTTTGGAGGAATAATTTGATATGATAGATTTGGTAATCAACAAAGATTGTAATCAAGTCAATTTCAATACTTTAGTCTGTGAATAGGAAGGTTTGTCTTGTTCTAGACACTTCTTCCTCAAGATGCAAACTTATCTCTCCAACTGATGACCAATTAGTATATCACTTGTTTGTATGACATGTCACTTGTATAACATCTCTCAGCCTTTGACTTTAATCATGCATACAAAACTTGGAAATAACTTATATATCTACTTTGCTATAATCCACAATGACAACACCCACAACTTATACACAATCACAACATATGAGGATGAAATGAGTAGATATTGTATTCACTCCTGCATATACGTGCTTGCATTACATGTTAGTCTTGTGATCTTGCACAAATATCTTTTGTAACAATATTTGTACAATCATATCTACTTTCTTTGTATATGATATATTCTTCAATACATTACATGGTACGATACCTTAGTACATGATATCCACTCGAATAAATGGGGGGTTATATTTATTCTTGAGGGTTGGTAGTTAACAACAACTATTGCCTAGGACACAACCTCTAACATGGTGATAACTACCTTGCGTTCGCTCATGCTTAATTACATGCATTATGTTGTACACATTACAAACTTTGAATTATAAAAAATGCTTACGTCATCACTTGTGACATCAAACAAACATTACAAAATTACATTTGTGTGCATCACACTTATTTAATTTTCTTTTTCTTTGATTGAGGCTCATCAAATCTAGCTCCTACATCTACCCTCCCATTTAAATTGGTCGATGTCCTCATCAATGATTGTCTTTGCTCTTGAAGACTTGGGTTCTTCTAAGGTTGAGGTGTGGGAATAGGTACAACTCCTAGATCCTAGATCCGCAGCTTCAAGACCTCAATCTCTCCCTTCAACTGCTTGACATAGTACTGAGATCAAGCCCATCATAAGTCGTGATTTGACTTATTGAACTTTGCTAGATTTGCCTTCAACTCTACCTCTCTCTAGGCAGCTTTCACCTCCTTCTTGGTTGCTTCAACCTCTCTCCTTATTGCAATTGTCAAATGCTTGTCCCTTTCTACTATCAATTGGTCTCAGTAACTTCATAGTTCTTAGCTTTCAATAATTGGTTTCTTACTACACACTCAGACTTCAACTGCTTGATCAATTGATCCTACTCTTGTTCCTTCTTTTCCTCTACCTCCTTCCTTAGCTCTGCTAGTTCTGCTTCAACATCTGTTATGAACCTTGGAGTAAAATAAAAGCACATCCACACAATATTGCAATAATAATAGAAAATGAGTTTGAAATTAACAATATTGCAAGATGAAATGGAAATGCAATAGATTATATTGCAGAAAAACAAGAAACAATACAAAATTGTGGGCCTCTTCGAGGGGGCAACCTCCTTAGAAGTAGAGCTTCGATACAATAATATATGAGATGCTTTCATCTATGCCCCTTGCCTTTTTAAAGACTCTTTGTAATCTTTACTATAATGCTCAAGGGTTGGCTTCACATGCAAGTGGTTACCCAAGCTAGAATCTTCTACCAAACAAGTAGTTACATTTTTTATAACGGTTACATTAAATACACATTACAAAACATTACATAATATTATTAAGATTGAGTCCCCACATTAGAAAGAAATTAAATAACATAATAAGGCTAGGATGGGGTCTTAGCATGCCCTTCCCCTTCAAAAAGTTGTCCTCAAAGTTGGATATGAGGAAACTGTTGTAATTGTTGGAGAGGTTTCCATGTAGCATCTTCTGGTTGTAAACCCTGCCATTGGACAAAAACTTCAGTGATGGTGTGGTTACGAAGAATGTAGGTTCTTCAGTCCAAAAATGTTGTTGGCTTCAAGATGATTGAGCCTTCACCATATAACTTAGGGAGTGTTGACTGAACTTGACTGTGATTATCGAGTACTTTCTTGAGATAAGGTGATAACGCAAGCTTATAGGCCACTTGTCCAATCTGCTGCAATATCTTATAAGGTCCGTAAAATTGTGATGCCATTTTTTTATGAGTGCGAAATTGCATAGAAGATTGTTTGTAGGGTTGAAGTCGAAGAAAGACCATATCGCCTATATTGAAGTTGCGCTCAAAATGATGTTGATCAGTCTATTGTTGCATCTAGTTTTGATCGAACACCAAGTTCTCCTTTGATTGCTACAAAATTTGGGCATGCTCTTAAAGAATTGCATCCATCACTTGAAATTTGGAGTTTCGACGAACATATAAAGAGGGTGATTGAGGTGAGCACCTTTACACTGCCTCAAAGGGAATCATTTTGGAAGTTGTGTGGAATAATGTGTTGTACCACCACTCAGCCAAAGGCAACCACTTAGCCCACTGTGTGGGTACTCGGAGGTAAAACAACGAAGGTAGGTTTCCAAGCACTTGTTGACATTAGTAGTTTGCTCATTCGTCTATGGATGGTAGGTTGAGCTCATTCGTAGTTACGTTCCCTACAGTTTAAGTAGTTCTTGTCAAAATTGACTGGTAAAAGTGAGGTCACGATTAGACACAAGATTTGGGCATACCGTGGAGTTTGAAAATGAAGTCCATGAATATTTTGTTAGAATAATACATTAGTTCTTAATGTAAGGGCATATTCATTAATAAGTGAAAGGGTACATACCTTCATATTTCAGTGTATAAATATTCATACTAAATAATAATATAGGTGCACTTCTCATAATACATTCTCATCTTATATGGTATCAGAGCACTAAGGAGACTGTGCCTGTGAGTGCTTGAGAAATCCCCCCTCTATTCTAATTGAAACTTGGCGATGGATATCCGAAAAACACCGCACAATAGCGCATCACCAGTATGGATCCACACGATAAATCACGATGGAAGTCTTTCAGTGTACCGCCGCAATAATGGAGGTTTTTGAGAAGAAATCTCGACAACTTCACTGAATCGATCTCGTGACCTGAAAGCGTTGAATAGAAGTCGTTGCAGGGGGAATTTGAGTCGAAGAGCCCATATTTTCTGTGCCATAGAGATATGGCCATATCCACATCAAGTAGATCGACCCTGCTCGTCTCGTGCGTAGTGCCATAGCACCATAATGCCGCCATGCTAGCACACAGAAGGCAGCAACAACAACGTTGTGCGGGAACAATGGACGAACAGTGTAGTCACAGTAAGACTAGTCGACTGTAGCAAATAGCACACCAAACGCAGCAAACCAAATCACCCCGCGCGACGAACTAAATTAGTTGAAGGAAACGTCCATCTTCAGCTATGGAGGAAAATTTTCTTCAGAGTCCACCAACAGCGCAACAAAGGCGACAAAGGATGGTGTATAATGAAGCAAGCGATGACAAAGAGATGCAGAGCTTGTCCACTACAGAGACAACATCAGTGCAGGTGCACACTATCGGGTTATATCGTAGGAATGAGACCTATCATGGACTTGTGAAAAACTAGAAATCCCAGCACGCGAACGTCATTATCGCCTGCCTGACAAAACTCGTGTGCCATTAGGAAGCGTGCTCCCACCATAGATGTGTGCCAGATTAGTCGAGCATAACTTAGCCGCCCACTAGCCCACTAAATATTGACCACGTGAAATGTCACATGGTGACATGGTCAAATATTTTTTTAAATCAAAGTGGGGGGGACATTTGTTTTTAAGAAATTTTAATATGTTCTCTGCCTATGCCACTCCAATCTGCAAACTCACAGGTGACAGCGTCGGGACCAATATTGCCCACAAGATGGGCATCCACGCAGGAGAGGATGGAAAAATCAAGTGGCCGACAATGGCCACTCTACCCACATGAGAGACGAGACGACACCATAAGAATAGAAAAGGCTATCAAAAATAAAATGAATAGAAAAGATTAAAAATTGAATAGAAAAGATTAGAAGTTAATAACGAAATAAGTGGAAGACATTATTATTAGCACTGTTATAAAATAAGTGGCCACCAATGGCCCCTCCACTTTCATGAAAGGCTATCAAAGCCTTTATTAAACCTTTATATAATCCCACATAGAGCGTGGGAAGGCTAAATTACCTTTTAAAAAATTACATTGTACTCCATATGAAGAAAAGCAAAGGTGGAAGGGCAACACATGCCCATGAGAAATGATTTTTTTTAAATCATTGCAATTATTCTCCATTGAGGGAAAATTGTAAAAGCGGAATCGTAAGAGGCCTGCTTTCTTGAAGTGGCTAAAAGATTTGCCCTCTCTATAAGTAACTAAGAGACTTGTCCTCTCTAAGTGGCTATGCAGTATTTGTTCCAAACATTCTTGTAAAGGTACCCTTTCGGCGTAGACCGACACCATAGTCAATGAGACGAGTTTCACCCTGAGGGGGAACATACTTAACAACAGAATGAACCTCGTATGTAGTGATATACTCTATCACACCTGGCGGTTGCAACGGCTGGTTACCCATGCAAACCAGTAGGATGAGAAGATTACAATAAGGACATTCATAGTTGTTAAAGCAAAGTGAGGGATGAGAAAACTTATCTCCTTGTCTACCATTAGACTTGTGAGGTTTGGTGCATCCAATGCCCAAAAACAAATTTTAGTGAGGGATGACCCACTTTTTTCTTAAAGTACTCAAGGAGTACTTATTTTGCTTAGACCTAAAGGACGACCCAGAGGCAACCGACCGAGAGGCAGATCCAAAGCCAAATGACCGAGAGGCAGTCCTAGAGGCAAACGACCCAGAGGCAAAATGACCCAGAGACAGACCCAGAGGCGGACCTAGAGGTATTTACCTAAGCAAGAGCATCCAGAGCCAAGAGCCAGAGCAACTCAACCAAGAATCAAGAACCAAGAGCCTAAGACATTATCCCACCTAATGTATTATGGGGGGAATGTTAGAATAATACATTAGTTCTTAATATAAGGGCATATTCATTAATAAGTGAAAGGGTACATCCCTTCATATTTCAGTGTATAAATATTCATACTAAATAATAATATAGATGTGCTTCTCATAATACATTCTCATCTTATATATTTGAACAATGGTGGAGGCATGGTAAGGATGGGCAAGGGAACAAAAATGAGCTTACTCTAAGAGATTGTCCCTCGCTACAAAAATGATCGAGTTTTTGTCAAATTTAGGAAGCCCTTCAATAAAATCCATGGAGATATCAATCCATACATTTTATGGGATTGGCAATGGTTGTAGAGTCCTAGAGTACGAATTGTTTCACATTTCATCCGTTGGAAATTTTCATATTTAACCACAAACGTTTGAATATATTTTTTCATTCCCTCCCAATAGATAGATCTTTTAGCTCTCTCATGTCTTCAAGAACCCTAAATGTCCAATAGTAGGTGAAGCATGGTTCTCCCTCATAATATCTTCATGAAGTAATGAAATTTTGGAGACCATAATATGACCCTGATATCATAACTGGTGTCCATCCCATGAATATCCAACATGCGAATTGGGATCCCTTTGCAGTTGTTCCTATAAGGTCTTTAAAGACTGGTCCTTGGTCGCTTATTGAAGTTGAGAGGCCCATTAAGGGAGTGGGGATGAAAGGGCACATATTGTCACTTGATCCGAAACTGACGAGAGAGGACATCTATTGTAATATTCTCATTTCCTTTCTTGTACATGATGTTGTAGTCATACCCTTAGAATTTTGAAACCTATTTATGTTGTGTTCGAATGAAAACCCTTTGTTCTAGAAAAAATTTCAAACTTGAGTGGTATGTTTTAAAAGAGAAATGTCTCCCAATGAGATATGGTCACCAATGACTAATAGCATGGACGGTGACCATCATTTCTTTTCCATAAGTATATTTTCCTTAAAAAAATTGATAGCGCCTTATTGGTGAAAGCTAAGGGTCGTCCTTCTTGCATTAATATAGCCCCAATGCCATGACCTAAAGCATCATTTTCAATTATAAATGGTTTGAAAAAATTAGGTGTAGCCAACACCGAGGTTGAAATCATAGCTTTCTTAAGATCTGCAAATGCTTGTTTTTCTAGAGTTGACCACATAAATGAATTCTTTTTCAACATGGTCATTAAGGGGGTGGCTATTTTTTCATAATTGTACAAGTCGGTAGTAATAACCCATGAGCCCCAAAAACCCATGAAGCGCCTTGAGAGTTTGTGGCTTAGGCCAATTCTGGATAGCTTCAATTTTCTTGGGGTCAACCTTGACTCCCTCTTGTGAAACAATATGCCCTAAGTATTCAACCTCCAACATGCCAAAGGAACATTTGGATCGTTTGACAAATAACTAATGGTCCCACAATAATTTCAAAGTTTGATCCAAATGTTGTAAGTGCTTGACCTAAGTGTGACTATAGATGAGAATGTCATCAAAGAAAACCAAAATAAACTTGTGAAGAAATGGGTGGAAGACATTATTCATGAGGCTCTAAAATGTTGATGGTGCATTAGTTAGACCAAATGGCATGAATAAAAAATTTTAATGGCCCTCATGAGTTTAGAATGTTTTTTTGGGAATATCTTCCTTCTTGAGCCTTATTTGATGATAACCAGAGTGAAGATCCAACTTGAAAAAATCTTTGCACCATGTAACTTATCCAACAATTCATCAATCATAGGAATAGGAAATATGTCCTTAATGATGAGCTTATTGAACTCACAGAAGTTTTTACATAGCCACCATGACCCATCTTTCTTTCTAACCAATAGTACCAGAGAAGAATAATTATTGTTACTAGGACGAATTACTATGACCATAGCAACTCTTGAACCAACTTCTCAATTTTTTACTTAAGCTCATAGGGGTATCTATAGGGTCTGATGTTAGGTAGCAAGCTACCTTGTACCAACATCTTACATGATTATGAGAATGATGTGGAGTTGGTTTCGAAAAATTGCATTATGTTTAGTCAAAATGAGTTGTAAATCCCCTTGGGGTTTGTCTCCTGAAATCTACAGTTGAATTGCAAATAATTAGGCTACTACCCAACATGAGGATTTTTTTAATAACTTCATACAGCTTCAACTGATAACCTGCAGAGATCTTGTTGATGAACCTCAAAGAGTGTAGGACTTCTCATTTTGCAAGATTTGCATTCGTAATTTGGCAAAGTTCCAGGCTATTGTTCCCAAGGTACATAGCCATTGTTCCAACACATAACATCCTCCAAGTGGAAGAAAAGCATATTAGTTTTAGTTTCATAGTCCCCTATCTTCAACTTAACATTACAAAAATTACCCTTACAAGGTAATGTTCCTCCATTTGCCACCATTACTTCAAAATAATTGCAAACATGTATATAATAGTTTGCTTGCTTAGCTACTCAAGGATCAATAAAACTACATGTACTGCCTGAATCAATATGAATTGTTATTTGTTTTCCTTTGAATAATCCTACTACCTTCATTATCTGAGGGGTCGAGATTCCTACAAGTGCATGGATAAGAGTTGTTATTTCATTCACTACTGATTCATCCACATCCAACAAAAATAACTTATGCAGTATGCCTTGATTGGTGGATATTTACTACTAGTATTCAATGTGAACTTAGATGGAAATGTAGGTTTGGCCTGTGGTAATTTAGATGATTGCCTTTGGGTAGAAAATTGTTCCTTTTCTAGTTTAGTCAATCCTATGGCTTGCATCATAGACTTTGGTTTGCACAATTTTACTTCTGCCTTGATATCATCCTTCAACCCACTGATAAAACAACTCTAAAAAGCTCTTTCATTCAAACCCTTTGTCCTATTAGCTAATTTCTCAAATTGAGTCTGATATTCTTGGACAATAGAGGTTTGTATCAATTTTGTTAAGGCTCCTATAAAGCCCTCATACTCACTAGGGTCAAAATGAATGAGTAATTGGGACTCAAAGTCTTCCCAAGAAGGGTCAAGAGTCATGTTTTGTAACCATTAATACCATTGTAGGGCCTCATATTCAAATTTAAAGGATGCCATGGTGACCCACAAATATTGGGGAACATTATGGAGTTTGAAGAATTGATCTGCTTGACACAACCAACCATCAACTTCCTTACCATTAAACTTGAAAATTTTTAATTTGGGCATTTTAAATGGGGTATTAGTGTCAAAAATACCATGATGGATTTCTTCATCTCTATATAATAAATTGCCACTTGGTCCTTCAATGTTAATATGTTGGTATATTTTTGGCTTTCCTTTAACCACTCTTCAACCTCAAGGAATTTTTGTTCAATCCCTAATTTGAATTTAAGTTTGTCAAATTTCAAGACTTGCATCTGTTACATGTGACATTTGGTTGTATAGGTTACTAAGCGTTTGTTTTAATTGTTCCATATATTAGGTTTGTTCCAACTCCCTCAATGCTCCTCTAGTCCCTCTATCCATATACGTGTGATTTGGATTGCCCTATTGACTTTTTAAAAATGGAAGTTAAACTAGGAGTTACTTTTTTAGTAATGGGTCATAAAAAGTGTTTGGGTGCTATATATCAAAATGATTAGCTTGAAAAGATGATTACAATGTGCTAGGTCTCACAATGACATTTTTCGGCACCCTAGACTTTTTTCTAGTCAAGTGCTATCTTCAAGTGTTTGTTTTTATTTTCTTTTTTATTTGTGGAAAACATCCCAAAAGGGATACCACTTTCGGGTAAGACCCAAGGAGGCAGGGGTATCCATTCCGCCAAAAACGCCCAAGACTCGGACCTGGCCTACCACCTTTGACATACTCAAGGAGCAAACAAACACACAAAACCAATTTAAAAATAAGTAAATAAAAAAAAAAAAATTAAAACATGCTCCTTGAGTGTGTCAAAAACAAAAGCACAACCAAACACACACACAAAAAGATAAAAGAAACCACAACACGAACCACATAGAAAAACATAAGAACCACATAAAAAAACACAAACAAGACAAAAACAACAGAACACTACAAAGACATAACCCAAAAAACATGAAAAATAAACACAACCAAAACCTAAAATATTAAAAATAAATAAAATAAAAAAACAACCAACAACATACAATAAACAAAAATAAAAAACATAGAAAACACTCACACATAAAAACACGAATTAACAAAAACAAATAGAAATACAAGAACAAGAACGACAAAAACACAATAACAATAACAAAAAACATAAAAAAAACACAAAACAACAAAAAAAAACACAAAAACAAAACAAAACAAAAGAACACACCTTAAAAAACTAAACAAAAAAATAAAAAAGAAAAAAAATTGAACAATGACCTATCTAGACCAAAAGACTATTAAGGCAAGAATCAACAGAGGAAACAAAAGAAAGAAAATATTGAGCTAGGGAACTAAAATAACCCGAATGAACCAAAGAGAAGCAAAAAGAAACAAGAAGAAACTAGGTACTTTCTAAACTGGAGCCATCCAAAGAAATGATAGAAAGAAGAGCTTCCCTAATTTGCGAAGCCCACCATCTAGGAGGGTGGCCATAACAAGTAAGATCACCTTTGTCCAAAGCCCAATTAGCTAAAGCATCAACACTCTTGTTTTGATCTCTGACCACATGATTGTAATCAACTTTCAAAAATCTCATCTGGATTAATTGAATCTTTTCAATAATTCTTTTTATTCTCCAATCAACCTTATGATTCTTAGAAGGAGTCTTCAAAATATTAATCATAAGTTGAGAGTCAGACTCAACTAACACCTTTTCCCATCCAACCTTAGTAGCCTCCTTAAGGCCTCTGAGCATACCATACCCCTCGAGCAAGGTTATTGGAAAGAATACCCAAATTCTCAAGCAAAAGTAAAAACTAGAGAGCCATCTGAAAGTCTACCAATTCCTCCCACACTAGCTTTTCTAGGGTTCCCTCTAGAGGCTCCATCAGTATTGACTTTTCCAAAATCCTTAGGAGGAGGTTGCCAATTTCTTGTCCTAAATACCCACATTCCCTTTAAGTTGGTTGCCCTTAGAAGATTTAATCTTCAATATTTGCATCACTTGATCCCATATTTGGTGGGATTTTTGGGGGTGATTAAGGAGTTGATGGACTGATTCAACTAAGTTGGCTATGGTCTTTTGCCAAATATAGTGAATATCCTTTCTATCTTGATTAAAAATTTGGTTTTTCCTTTCATTCCAAATATTCCAAAGAAGAATGGTAGAACCCATCCAAACTAACTGTCTAATAAAATGATCAACACCCTCTTGATTAGGTCAATCCCTCCAAAGTTGTTCAAAAGTAAAAACAAATGGACCACTGTAAGCCAAGTAAAGTGGCCATTATCCTCCATAGCTCAGAAGCTAAAGTACACTCAATAAAAATATGGTTGAGAGTTTCTACATTCTCTTCACACATTTCACATCTAAAAGGGCCATGAAAACCATGCTTCATAAGTTGCTCACTAGTAAGCACCCTACGATGCAATAAAAGCCAATTAAAGAACCTCACCTTAGGCCAGAGCTTTTGAGCCCACAATTGAGAAAAGATATCAGAAGAATGGTTGGGATTATTATGGCATAAGGTCAAATAACCTTGAGCAACTGAATACTCACCCTTAGTAGTGTTGTTCCATCCAAAACAATCTTTTTCATGGGACCAAGAAAGAGATCTCATATGAAGGATGCCTTGGATATGTTGTCTTTGCTTTTCTGGGATTTGAATAGGCCAGTCCTCAATAGGGATCTAATATCTACCAACCTTTGAATTACCAATATGGTACCGACAGTAATTAGCCACCTTTATCCAGTTAGCTCAATGAAGCTCCACCATCCAAGGCCTCCAATTGAGAAACTGAGTTATCAAAGACTTGTGACCATCCCAAGAATCTATCCAAAAATTTGCCTGTTGACCACTATGAATGATCCAAAATAAAATTTTCTTTATCAAATCCTCACCAGTCTTAAGAACTACTAAAATGGGAGAACCTTTGGTAGGAAGTTGATAGCAAACAAGGTCTTCAGGACTTTTGTTCTCAGCATATTTAGCACGGAGATTATTGGCCCAAAGAGCATTAGGGTTATGCAACATCCTCCAATATAATTTAGCAGCTAAAGCTTTGTTGTTATTAATAGAAGACTTGAATCCTAACCCCCCTTCATTCTTAGGAAGACATAAAGTGTCCCATTTCACCAAGGCCCATTTTCTTTTCTCCTTAGTACCACTCCAAAGGAAACGATGACTGATTTGATAAAGTTCTCGAAGAACAACCTTTGGGATATTCAACACGAAAGATACATAGATAGGAATAGCTTGAAGGACTGATTTTACCAAGGTGATTCTACCCCCGAAGAAAGCCACTCGTTGGTCCACTTTCCAATTTTCTTCTTGACTTTGTCCAACAACCAATTCCAATCTTTATTTTTCTGCCTTTGAATATTTATGGGAATACCTAAATAAGTGATTGGAAGGGAGGTATTCTTATATCTTAATTTATCCAAGACCATGGATTCTGTCTAGCAGAGCAGTGAAAGAAAATAGCTTTAGATTTGTCTTCATTGATCAACTGCCCAGTAGCCTTAGAAAAATAGCTAATGATTTGCTTAATATTAGAAGCTTCCTTAACTATAGCTTTACCTAAAATAGTAGAGTCATCCACAAATTGAAGATGAGAGATAGGTCTAGCTCCATGAGCAATGGTAACTCCCTCAAGGGTTTTGTTTTCCCTCTTTTTGGTTATAGTCCTACCCAATCATTTAGCAAGAATGATGAATAAATAAGGGGATAGCGGGTCACCTTGCCTAATACCTCTAGAAGGCGGGAACGGCCGAGAAGGCCTGCAATTGATAAGAACTAAGTAGGAAACTGAAGAGATACATCCCATAATCCAATCCATCCAATCCTTAGAGAAACCAAAGTGCCTCAAAACTTTGATAAGGAAGTGCCAATCCACTCTGTCATAAGCTTTGGATAAGTCTAACCGAATGAACATGGAAGGATATTTTTGCATATCCATGGAATGGATGGCTTCCTAAGCAAGAACTATCTCATCTACTATTTGACACCCTTCCACATAACCCCCTTGCTTTGGGAAAATAATCTTATGCAAAAGAGGCTTCTGAAGAACACAAGCTTATATTGAGAGGGGGGGTGAACAGTATAAGACCTCTTTTTACTTTTTTCCTTTATACTTCAAAACAGTAAAGCAATATATCCAAAGAAATATCAAAACAATGCACAAAATCATCCACAAAGTTACACAACAATTTACGTGGTTCACCCAAAGTGGGCTACTCCACGGATAAAAAATTTCTCTAAAAGTTATATCATAGTTCTTTAGGAAACCTTCCCAATTACAATGTTTATGAGCCACTGCTCAAAGGAGATACCTTCTCCTAACTCTGCTCTGGCTGGTGATCCTCCAGAAGACCTCTACCTCTGCTGCCCTTAGCAAATGGATCTCTATCCACAGAAGACACCTGTCTTCCCTGCTCTGGCTGGAGACCTCTGTCCTCAACTCTATCACCTCAAAGATGGTCCTCGAATTTGCACCAAACACAGTCCTTCGGTTTGGCACAAATGTCCTCTTTCTCTTTCTTTGATCTACACCAAACACAGTCCTCAACTGGTCCTCAAATCTGGTTCACAGAAATGGTTCACCAGCTTGCACTAATGCTGGCTTGATCTTCACCCAAGTCTTCAAGACTTGTTTCAGATCTGCTTTGCAAGTTCTCACTTAGAACCTACCCAAACAGCTCCACAAGCTTCAACAAAAACTTGCTCAATGTTGTCCAACAAGCCCTCTCAATGACTTGTCCAAAACCTGCTCTCAAATCCCCACCTGAACCTGTCCAAAACCTCAGCAAGCTTACAAAGAAAACTTGCTTAGCATGAACTCACAAAGAGAATTGTTAGAGACCCAATGTGATTCATCAAACTCATAGAAGCATAAAGAGAATTGTTAGAGACTCAATATGTTCTATACTTAATTCCCAATATTAATCTCAAATCTCAAAAGAATAAGATAGATGTAATATGTTTTTCTTAAGAATATGAAACACAAATCTGTCTACGCAAACACAGTCGCAATCACAGCCACCCTTGATCGAATTCCAACCTTTGCACCGTCTTCGCAAATACAGTAGCACTTCAACACTCTGCGATCGAACTCCTCATTCTGTGCATCAACTCGCCACTTCTGCGCTATCTACGCTGTTATGGCTGCATCTCACACACTTCGCTCGAATCGATTCGACTCGGTCTCTGCGCACCGCTGACTTGTGCAAGTTCGATACACGCATTCGATGCCTTGAAACTTGAAAACAGTCCTCCTTTTATAGCATAAATTCTAAGATCAAAACACTCAATCTTAGTCGGCTGTTACCCTAAAACAACGTCGACTGCACAACCCTACACTTCGTCGGCTCAAGGTTAACTCTGTCGGCTTCAACTGCCTCTACTGTTCTGTAGCTTTTCTCGCGAAACTACAACATGTTGCGAAATCGTGACACTTTTACAGCCATACACCTTCTATAGCCTACTGTCACGAAATCGTGACACCTTGGCCTTTGTCGACTTCCTTTGTGCTTCTGTCGCGAAATCGCGACACCTTTGCCTCTTGCTGACGTCATCTCACTTCTATCGCGAAATCGTGACCCTTCTGTCTTCATGGCCTTCTTCTTTGCTTTTGTCGCGAAATCGCGACACCTTTGCCTCTTGCTGACGTCATCTCACTTCTGTCACGAAATCGCGACCCTTCTGTCTTCATGGCCTTCTTCTTTGCTTTTATCTCAAAAATGCGACATTACTGACGCTGTATAGTCTCTCTCCTCTTAGAGTCGCGAAACTACGACATGTCACGAAATCGTGACATCTTCCTGCGCTGGAGTCTGCACTTGCCTTCTGGTCGTGAAACTGCGACATGTTGCGAAATTGCGACATCTTCATCCTGCTGGCTTCTTCACTTCTGCCTGTCGCGAAATCGCGACACTTTTTGCATCCGTACATTTTTCTTTCATCCTGTCGCGAAATCGTGACGCTTTCAGCTTTCGAAAGCTTTCCTTGCAACCTGTCGCAAAATCACAACGCTTCTCCTTTCAGACTCTTCCCTTTTGCTGCATGTCACGAAATCGTGACAGTTCACACTTCGAGCTTTTCAGTATGCCGCGAAATCGCGACAGTCCTCAACTTGACCTCTGCAGCATGTCGTGAAATCGCAACATTTTACATGTAACTTTCTCTCTCTTCGAACTTGTCGTGAAATCATGACAGTTCTTTTTGCGGAATCTCTCTTCAGCATCATGTCACGAAATCGTGACACTTTTTCGTCCGTACAGCTTACTTTGCAGAATGTCGCGAAATCGCGACACTTTTCCTTCTCTGCCTTCCTGCACTTTTTGAGACGCGAAAATGTGACATGTCGTGAAATCGCGACACATTCCATCTTGCTCTCCTTCTTTGCCAACATGTCGCGAAATCGCGACAGTTTTGCCTACTTCGTCTCTGCCTTCCAGCATGTCGCGAAATCACGACAGTTTTGCCCAAACTTTCTCTTCCCTCAAACATGTCGCGAAATCGCGACAGTTTTGCCAGCACTTTCTCTCCCCTGAAACATGTCGCAAAATCACGACAGTTTTGCCAGCGCTTTCTCTCTCCTAAAACATGTCGTGAAATCGCGACAGTTTTTCCAGTCGCCTGCATACTTTTTCTTACTTGTCTTTTTCTTGATCTTTTGCAACTGGGCTACCCTGATCTTCTTAGAAACTCACTGTCCATGCTGAAACCTTCATCAAGACACATTCTTTGACATCAAACCAAATTGCTTCAAGACCTTCTTGACATCAATGACAACATCTACACTTAGAGTAAAGGCAATGTACCCAAAATTGCCAACAATCTCCCCCTTTGTCATTGATGGCAAACCTTAACTGAAAACACTAGTCAAGAGCCAAAACTGAAATCAACTGATCCAACAACTGAGAATCTTCCTTTGAAGTTTTGCTCCCCCTGACTTGAAGCTCTCTTCTTCACTATGAAGCTCTCCCCCTTGCTCATATCTCTCCCCCTTTGTCATCAATGGCAAAGGGTCACCTTTGGGGCTCGGGACTAAGAATGAGCCTCTTAGATTAGTCCCTCCCCCACCTCCTGATGAGGTGATTAAAACAGGTTTGGGAGTAAATCTCCCATTAGGCACTGATCATCATCAATGTCTATGACTTCTTGGCCGGGCCTTCTCTTGAACTCTTTGTCCATATTCTTGTTACTGTTTTGATCCTCGGACCTGTTCATACTACTGTTCCTGTTTCTTTTATCATTCTTGTTCTTATCCATACATTTATCCACGGACCTGTTCATACCACTTTTCCTATTTCTGTACCTTGGCATTTCAGCTCTGCACTGTCTAGCTGTGTGACCTGCATTGTTGCATTTATAACAAATAACACTATAATTTCTTTTAGACATATCTGTTCTTTGAATCCACCTGTTCTGACTAACGGTGTACCTGTTCTTTGCTTTGCAGAAAATTGCCTTATGCCCAAACTGATTACAAGAGTAGCAATACCCATGAAATAAATTACCACTTCTAAAACTGTCATTTACATTCTTCACTTGAGTCATGAAATATACAGCCATGTGACCAAACCTGTGACACGCAAAACATCTGTCGTGAAAATTTCTTTTATTCGACCTCTTGGGTCCCGAAAACTTCTTCTTCTCAATTTGAATTTCGTTTTCTGTTTCTGTGCATCTATCACTCACAGACTCATGATCTAAAGTATTTTCTTCATCAGAACTCTCTTCCTTTTGAAATATCTTGCTAGATTCCCCAACCTGTTCCTTGTGTGGCTCAACAAAACCATATGATATTGATTGGTCTTGCAACCTGCTTTTTGATTAGAATCCATCTTCAATTTTTTTTTCCCTATTTCTTGAATTATTCCAATTGAATCTGAGATGGCTTCTAACCTTGAAGAATGCTCATACACAGCCAAAATTTTACTAGAGGTTTCAACCGAGTCTATATTGGTACCTGTATTATTTGAAGTTTTGACATTTAAAAGATTGTTTTTCTTGTGTAAATTTTCTCCCTTTTTTTTTGTTGAAAACCTTTGATTTGTTGGTTTGTCTCTGAGTTCTTCCCTTCATATTTAAATTGAGTTTCTAAGATTTTTGTTTCCATTATTTCCTCTTCCTCACTTGGGACATCATTTGTGGAAAGGATTTCAAACATATTAGCAGATGACTTTGATTTATCCTTCATAACTGGTTTTTTCAGAGTGTTCTTCTTCTTAGGCATTTGGAAACCTGCTGAGTTTATATCTTCTTTCTTTTTATCAGGAATTTTATTTGGGCAAGCATTGGCCAAATGACCATAATCATGGCAAATTCTACAACGAAAAGGAATGTTCTCATAGTCCACTACTTGCTCCCAAGTGTCTTCCCCAAATTCTAATGTGATATTTTTAGGTAGGGGTTTGTCAAAATCCATTAAAACACAAATCCGAGCATAAATAATATGTTCAAAATCTTGAGTACAATCAACAGTCATCATAAAAGTTCCTAAAGAGTTTCCAATTGAAGAAAAAATAGTAGGATTCCAAAATTCAATAGGGAGACCAAAGAGTCTAACCCACACGGGAGCTATAGAAGGCATCTCTTCTTCGGATTTAAATTTAGTATGCCAGGGCTTCATGAAAAGCCCTGCCCTTCCAAAAAACCAAGGACCCCCTTGAAAAGTTTTCTCTCTATCTTCATTATTAGTAAATAAAACAAGAAAATAACAATTTGAATAAATAGAGATTTGTAACTCATCTTTAGTTTTCCAGCTTTTTGCAGCCCAAACTTTGAAAGCAGATAGGCTCAGACGAAAACCCACGAACCGAAAAGTTAGTCCTTTTTTTTCCAAATTTTCAATGCCAGTATGAATGTTACCCATATCAAGCTTAACAATAGGTGTTCCATCAGTTGCTTTAAGACATCATGACTCTGTTTTCTTGGGGATCAATCTTAGGCATTCTCAGAGGTTTATGGGAAGCCCTAAGATTGATATTAGAATTGGGTTGAGCTTGTCCACCACAGAGGGCATCCCTAAAATTCATTTTTGGGGATGAGTCTTCTACATTCTTACCCTTGATAGGGGTATTCACAGTAGAATTATTTTTTGGGTGCACCTTAGCACCAGATTCACTTGAGATATGAGCCATTTTTTGATCAACTGCTTGAAACTTATTTCGTGATATCTTTAATCCTTGCCCTAGACGTCATGGAAAGGTATGGTTTTCACTTTTCTTTTGTGCAGCAAATTGGAAGTCGTTGTCACTCAAGTTCACAGTATGATCTATTGAAAGACAAATTTCTAACCCATATTGGATCCCCTTCAACATTTCCTGCTAAAATATTGAGCATAAACCACAAAAATATTGGTCGCTAGGGCCCAAAGGCCCTAAAAACCAACCTCTGAAGCTGCTTGCACTCAACCCAGATGAAACCCTCGCATAGCCGCTTGCCAAAAATCTCATTCACACATAGGGATGCACTAGGATCTGTGTTTCTCCAAATGATATGAAGATTGGTGGAAACGTTCTAGGGTTTTTCAGGCATCTACCCTCAAAATTTCAGCTCAATCCGAGTCCGGATGAGTGAATATGGCCAAAACAAGTTCGACAGTTTGGGCAGTCCTGCAAAAAACGTCCCTCCTCTAAAACCGCATTAAATCAAAACATTAGCTATTTCTATGAAGTGTTTATTTTTCATCTAATGCTTTCCTTCACCTAAAAAAATGACTTTCTTCTTTGGTCCTCAACATCTACCATATCAATTATTAGTCAGTCTATTATCTTCAAGTACCTTGTGAGATTCACTAACACTGCCCTATCTAACACTATTAGTGACTATTTTTTACAGTTTTCCTAAAAGACTGTTTTGACTATTACTGACAACTACCTATTTGACATTGTTTTCATCTATCATTGATGACTGCCCTTTTCAACTCCTTTCTCGATTGTTACCATCACCAACAGTTTCTTCTTCAACAAGAAATTTTTATAGTATGTTAAATTTGTTCTAGATGTAGTCTTTGTATGTGTACAAATATGGGGTTAGGGTTTGGGAGATGTAACATATGACTATAATAACACTAGGTCAAGGTGTGTGCATTGTACATAGCCCTCTATTACACCGTAACGATGAATGATAATGTTCAAACCAATATTTCAAGCCACTACTCAAAGAGGTTTCCACACATACCCTTGAGGGCACTACTCGCCTCTTCAATAGTATAGGAGGGTAATCTTCTCAAGTGTCGTGTTCGATGTACTATGGATAGATACATATTCGAAAATCTTCCTATGGCTAAAATTTTTCCCTAATCCTAGGGGGTCTTCGATATACCCAAAGATACATGGAAGCTCAAGTATGTATACGGGTGTTGTCTAAGGTTTTGGAGCCTGATTGCCCCTCACTTCACTAGACGCTTTATAGAAAATCTAGCTTAGCCAATAATGATAAATCTATGATATTTTCAAACCCCCAACACAAGGTTTCTAACTTATTAAACTAAAAATGGAAAAAATAGCTTGATTTTTTTCTTTATAGGAAAATAAGCAGGAAAATGAAAACAAGGAAATTTTATACCTAACAAGTTGAAATGGTAGAACATGAATTGTTTGCACTGCAGCAAAATGCAGCCCTAGAAAGTGCTCTGATACCACTTGTTATGAACCTTACAATAAAATAAAAGCACATTCACACAATATTGTAATAATAATAGAAAATGAGCTTGAAATTAATAATATTGCAAGATGAAATGGAAATGCAATAGATTATATTATAGAAAAACAAGAACACATTACAAAATCATAGGCCTCTTCATGGGGACAACCTACTTAGAAGCAGAGTTTCGATACAATAAAATATGATATGCCTTCATCTATGCCCTCTTGCCTTTTTAAAAGCTCTTTGTAACTCTAAATTTAATGCTCAAGGGTTTTCTTCACATACAAGTGGCCACCCGAGCTAGAATCTTCTACCACACAAGTAGTTACATTATTTATAATGATTATATTAACTGGCCCCACTTGTTTAGGCACCTCAAATGCCACATACACATTAGAAAACATCACATAATATTACTAATATGGGATTCCCATGGTAGGAAGGGGGTAATTACATGATAAGGTTAGGATGGGATCCTAACAACATCCTCCTACGATTGTCAAAGACATGCCTATAATTTTTGTACTTGGTTAGCTAGCTCTTCTTCCTTTAGTTTTGGTTGCAAACCATTTGTTAAAACCTCTCCAATATTATAGCTAAGCATTGAATCAAACATGCCAAGAAGTTCATTCTAAGATATGTTTTAACCATTTAAGGTACAAATTTGACATACTTGACACCTAACTCCTCTCTAGGATGGGTCACAAAGCTACCTTCATCCACATACATACTCATTGGGTGTCAGTAGAGTACTTTAGTTCCTTATCGCAAGTTATCCAATCCCAACATTGACTTAACACGACCAGTATCTAGCTCCCATGGTTGTGTTTGATGAATCTTGACTTCCATACTCTCAACTTCCATAATTGCTAGTCTCCTATACAACCAACTCTAAACTCAATATGCATTCTCTCCAACACTCTAGTCAACTTGTTAGAAAATGTATTAACCTACTCATTTATCTTCTCTCCTAGAAATGGTGGTCTCATTAGGTTTGGCACTTCAAGGATAAATGCTCACTAGTCCCCTATGCTAGATCCATATGAGTATCATCTTTGGTGATAGTCTCCTTCACATCCTCCCCACCATGACTTGTCAGGTTGATTTATCATTTGGTTACCTTGCCCTCCTAAATTTGGCTAGTTGCATCAATATTCCTTGCTTTTTCCATAATCCCTTGTATCCTTTTCTATTCTTCTTTTGATAGTTGGTTGCTTTCACCTTTCTATCATACCCTAAAATCTTATGCATTTTGCTTCTCCTTATTCCTCCTTTCCTTTGGCAGAACTATACTTGATATCATCTCCTCTACTGTAGATGTGATTTCTATATGTGTTTCCACATCTAATGGAGGAAATCTATATGGATCCACTACTTGCATAAAATTTATTGGTGTCACTTTGAAATTAATAGGTGAATTAACATTCTCCACCTATATTGAAACATTACCAACAAAATATCCTTCTAATGTTTGTGATGCTTGCACCATATCCACTGCAATCTAAGTCTCTTCATCAACATCTACAACCAGAATTGGTTCTTATGCCTACTATTGTATAGTCCTCTCTTTTGACTATTGGGATCTCCTCTCCTCTTCTTGTACTTCCTCTGCAATAGGTTCCTTTGACTGTTGTCTACCCACAATAACCTTATTTGAAGTCAATATCCTAGTATTGGAAATAGTACTAGTAGTTCTTCCTCACACAACTTGACTTCCTAGCCATGCATGAAATTTCTTCTATACTGCCTTCTATGGAATTCCACATATTCCAATTTGATCCTTCATCATCTATTATGCACTTCCACCTTCTACTATGGCTTGTTGTGGAGGTTTTCTCTATGACTATTGTTGCCCTTCTTGATGATGCCTAGGTTGTAGTTGGACTTACATCCATTGTTGCTCCAACCTCTTACACCTCTTCTCCTTTTGTATTAGCTCCTTAGCACCTAGGTGCTTAGCTTCTGACTCCTCACTTCCCTTAGATCCTAAGGTTTTCTTTGTCTTCCTCTTCCTCAATATACTCTTCTTCCTTTTTATCGGAGTGCTCGATTTCATCAATGACATCACATAAATCCACCTTAATATGGTTGGTGCATACTCCAAAATCACTCAAGGGGGTATAAAGCTTCTCTTGAGTCACAACAATCATCATCAATGCAATGGCATGGAAAGCCATTGAAAATTTTCTTGTATACCACATCAAAAATTTGAATGGGATTTGAAAAATATGATGCCCAATAATATGGCACTTCTGCCATTATTCCCTCCATATATGATATGAGCCAAGTGGGCATCTCTAAGGCTTGTTTCTCATTGGAAAATTTTGACATTATCACATTTATGGTATACTACAACTCCCTTGACTTCAATTGTTGCACTTTTAGTCCAAAGCTCCCATGCTTCATCAACTTTTACCTCTTGTGGATTGAGATTGGTAACCTTATCTACTAGATTCTTCCATTGATGTGGCCTTCTTTACATCATATTCACAGTCTACTTCTAGCAGCCCTAATTGTATGAATTCTACTCTTACTACGCCTTGTATAGCCTTCTATTATTTAACCCTTTTCTTGTACGATGTTGTTGTCACACGCTTGTACGATGTATGAATTGTATGATGTTTCCTTGTCATCCACACCACTATCAATACAAAAATATGCTATATGCACCCTATTTGTACTTCACCTCACAACTATTATTTGCATGATGCTTTCCTACTGTTTACTCTTGATTTGTATAACGAATTTTTACAATATTAAACCTTGTACAATCTTCTCCTGTTTTATGACCTATTCCAAATGAGATAGTCTACGAACATAAAATCCTATTCTATTCCAATTTGCTACCAGCCACTAGATGGAACTTGTTTGTGATTTCTTGCACCACCCCACTATATGAACTCTTTCACAATCAACTTTTGCACAATGCATCGTACGCCAACCTTCAACTTGTAATTCTTCCTACATGATCTTATCCACAACAATCCATCTGGCCTATACGATTTGTATGCTTCAAAATTTCTATGATGGTCTATAAAACCCTCTTTTTTTTGCAATGTCATCCTCTTTGATCTCTTTAGCTTCTAACATTGCAACTTCCTTCTTAGGGCATGTCCCTGCAGTTCTCATCTATGCATGCTAGATTTTTTTATTCTTTTTCAAGCATTGAGCGTTAGAATTTTCTTGTCCTCCTTTCAATGTGTATTTATAAGATGGTAAGTGGGGAGGACAACTAGCTTTCATGTGTTAATTATCATCCTAACTACTTCATCACCTTTGCATGTAATTGCACGTCATTTTTTCCCTCTTTTTCTTAATTACAACTAAGTTATTCTTGCCATGTCGTCCATATGGCTATCCAGATGTCCAATCAAATTATCCTTCCTACTAACAATGACTTATTCTCCTCCTAACAACATTCTCGTCCAATATTCCTTGGTACTATATGGCATCTTGTTGTACGATGACTTGTACATACCTTGTTTGTATAGTGGTTAGTCATACATACCTCATTTATATAGTAGTTTTTGGTATATTCATCGCTTGTGCAATGGTCTGTCATACATGCCTCACTTGTACGATAATCTATCATATATATCTTATCTATAAAATACTTATTTTTATGGAAGACTCCATTTGTATGATAAGTTTTTCTTTGTTCATTTGTACGATAGTCTATCATCCTTCCTTACCTATTCCTTTATTGTCAATGTCCATTATTGTGCTTTGTACAATTTATTCCACCACCCCTCCTCCATGGTCGTCTTTGACATTGTCTTCTCCTCCATGATGGTCTGACAAACTTGTGCATTCATTTCTCCACTTCTCTTGAATGACCTTCAATGATTTGTGAGGTTTGGAACTCAATTCAAACTATCTAAGTGTTGCTTGGTTCTTTTTTTTTATATAGCCAGGGGTGGTCCTAACAAGCCATCTTGTTGATTGTTTGATATCAAGTTGATTTCTACACATAGAGGTGGTCCTCACGAACCACCCTATTGACTACATAGCATAGAGGTAGTCTGAGAGAAAAATATTCTCCTCAAAAAGTCAAAAAATAGGTCAACCAACCTCCCCCTTGACTAGGAAAACTTAGACGACCAAAGGAACCTGGTAGTCCTCCTAGACTTCCTAAATTATCTAATTCATGCACACACCTTAGGTTGTCTAATAGTCCCTATAGACTATTTTGACTCCCAAAGGAACAATTCAAATTTGATAGTGCACTATGACCACCCAATCATATGTCTTACTTCCTCAAAGGTATTTTGATTGAGTTATTTTCTAGCATTCATCCATAGGTTGGGGTACTTGTAGTATCCTTGGTTTTTCCCTCCTCCCAAGTTCTAGATTTGAGTTGTCATTACTCCAGTCTTCTTCACTACTTGAACTTGTCAAGGATGTACTATTGGATTCTTCTCTCAAGTTTCCAACTTTAGTTGATGATGGTATTTCATATATGTCTCTCCATAGTATTTCATTTACTACAAGTCTTCTTACACATTGTCTTGTCAACTCTTCGTTTCTTCTTTGTAATTGCTCACTTTGCTTCTGCACCTGCTACATTTCTTGACATATTCTTAGTTGTACATGTCCAATAGCTACCAACAAACTCATTCTTTCATACTCACTTCCTTCACTTTGAGGTTCATGCTTTGGTGGTTCTTGTCTCTCATCCATTGTCACGATTCTTTGTATCTTCTTCACTTAGTTGATCTCAACATGCCTTCATATTTAGGAATCTCACATGTACCTATATTCTTCTACACTCTTTAAGGTGATGTTTTAATTCATCATGTTCAATTATGGATTATGCAAGTAGAAAAAGAAAGATCTAGAACTTCCCACTTCTCTAAAGATACCCTCAAGTAGATGAGGAAGGAAAAATGGAATAAGGTCCTCCAATATGCTCTTGAAGCTTACCGAGTCATAGGCTACTTGGAATTCAATGCACAATCCATATAGGAAGTAAAAACAAACTTTGAATAAACTCAAGTTGAAGTAGGAGGCATAATTAAACAAGCTGAAGACTTAATGAGAATATCAAAAAGAATATTCAAACTTGTTGTGAGAGCAATCCCTAGCACCCAATGGAATGCAACAAGGAATGTCTCTCAGATCATAATCAAAAGGTATAAATAGATCTAACAAGGATGGGAGATGATAGATAGGCTATAGAATAAGGAAAATACGCTAATGAATCCAATGAAGGAAGCCAAAGAATTAGGATTTCTAGGCTTTTGGAACAAAGAGACCCAACTTATGAACAAATAAGATCTTCAAGTGTAGATCGAATTAGTAGCCAATAATGAAATAGAAATAGACTAGTGGCAAGAGCCCATCGAAGAAGCCTAGGTGCCTGAGTTTTTGAATAAAATGGTTTTGATGCAAGCTAAAGTACAAGAGATTGCTAGAAGATATCAATATCCTTCATACAAAAAAATCTATCAGCTGAAAAGGATACATGAAAGGGTATTAGAACTAAAAAATCCTCCACAAAACATATGGATGACAATTTGTCTAGTCTTGGAGAAAGCGGAAGAGATCTTAAGTGATAAAGAGGATCAAGAGGATCAAGAAGAAGAAGAGACCCCTAAAACAAAGATTCCTCCAAAAGAAGCCATTGGAGCACAGGGTGGTCAAGGGAAACCTGGTGCACAAAAAGAGGTACTAGTGCAATTAGCAACTAATGACGTGACACCTCGATTTCATAGACCCTGATGGACCCATTCCATCGATTGAGGAGCTAGAGCCCATATGGCCGACATTTTTTGATAGCCCTTCTGACATCGATAGTTGGGAGGATCCAGTATCGAACACACAGGTTATTCTATTCATGGCTAAGTATGCTCAAATTGAGTTTTGCTTGCAGGATTTTGATCGAAGACTGGATTTCACTGATGTTGACCACATTGAGATCTATCATTGCTTAATCGAGGAGCTTTAGAAGCAGCCAAATTTCTCCCTTGAGCATTGGATCGACACTTCTGCAATATACAAGCATGTGTTTAAAAAATCCTTGGATAATTTCCTTTCTCGACCACATGAGCAATAGAAGGAAAAGGAGACCGAAAGTGGGCCGGATTCCAAGGCACAAGATTCAGAGGAACATGAAGAAGAATTAGAGGAGCATGGAGAGGATTCATAGACAGAGGAAGAAGAAGAGAAAGAGAAGCTCGAGGAAACACCACATAGTAGTGAGGTGCAATATGAAGAGCAATTTGAATATCTTGAGAGCGAAGAAGACTCTGAAACCCAAGGATAAGACCTGGGATCTTTGCATTGAGGCAGGCTCAATACCCCGCGAGCCACCAAATATGTTACCAACCTGCCACATTTTGATAAATTTTATGTTGTTGCAGTTTTTGAGACTAAATCATTGTAAAACTTCTCTTCATTTAAATGGTCAAGACGTCATTATTTTTTTGTGTTTTCACCAATTATCTCTTTAGTTTAAAAATTGTATTCTTTCACTTTCTGTGGTTCATTTATCTTTTCTGCACTTCTCCAATCATATCGCATGTAAAATTTTAGATGTTTTAGCATGAGTGATGTTATGGGTTATTTTCCTTACTATTTATCTACAAATTTTATTCTTTTTGTATTTGCACATATGACGATGATTTCCAACACTTAGTTGTTTTTAGAACATATTTTTCTGTTAAAATATGTTGTCGCTCCACCAGTGGAGCGAACCTTTCAGTCGCTCCACTAGTGGAGCGAAAGACAAGAAAAGAAATTAGAAAAATGATAATGAACAAGTATAGCTAAGTGCAAGGGAAGTCAAAGCAGGGTCAAAGGGCCAAGCGCTCCACTAGTGGAGTGAATTCCCCTTTCGCTCCACCTATGGAGCGACTCTCCAAATGAAAAGTAGGTTGGAAAGCTAAGTGCGAAAGGTCAAAGTGGTCAATGTTGCAGTCACTCCACTAGTGGAGTGAAACTCCCTGTCACTCCACTAGTGGAGCGACACTCCAGGAAGGCGTGAAGAAAGCAAGTGTTTAGGCTCCAAGTGCCAAGAAAGGTCAAATTATTGGTCAAAGGGCCAAGCGCTCCACCAGTGGAGTGAAATACCAGCAAGGTGCAAGAATAAGCAAATATGTCTAAGTGTGTGTGTTGTAAGTCAAAACTTGGTCAAAGAAGCAAGCACTCCACTAGTGGAACAAATATCCCAAGCACTCCACTAGTGGAGCGAAAGTTAGAATAAACACAAGGCAAACTCGACCTTCTGATCAAAGGCCCTATTTCTCCACTAGTGGAGCAAAAGATCTTATCGCTCCACTAGTGGGGCGACATGCCAGAAGAGGCTCAAAATGACTAAGTGTTCAAAATAAAGGTAAAGGTGATCAAAATTGCAAGTGCTCCACTAGTGGAGCGAAAGGCTCTGTCGCTCCACCCAAGGCGCAACATCCAAAACAAGGGCAAAAGAGTTTCTAAGACATGAAATAAATTGCTGTCACTCCAGTTATGGAGCGAAATTCCTGATAGACCCCAAACGCAATGCAAACTACCCAAAATTGCCATGAAGATACCCAAAAATGTTAGGGGTTGTAAATTTTCCATTGACCAATTAAACCAACCCAAAGCTATGATCTAAGCTATCTGATTATGGTAGATTGCCAGAACCTTTTGTCTTCAAAACCAAGTTATCTCGCCTGATTATTCTACCTTCAATGTTGAGTTATCTGCAAGGCCAAAATAATTGTTGTAAGTTGGTTCTAGACCGAGTCTGCCTATCACCACTGGGAGAGTGGTTGGGCATTAATGCTTTAGGAAGTAGAATTATCTATAAAATATAGTATTTTCTCTGTAATTAGGTATGGAAAATATCTGCGAGAAAAGCAGTTGTATATTTAAAATCTACTTTTGAAATACATGCTTCTGGCTCCGAATTTTGATTTTCTATCTGTGTATGACTTCTATTTTGTAATTTCTATTAAAGTTAGTCTCTATATCACATAGATTAATTCTATTTTTTGGATTTTTTTGTTAATAGAGGATTAATCCCTGGAATACTTGCTAGAGTTTATGTAGTTCAAAAAAATTAATGTTGGTTTTTGTTAAAGGTCTATTGTTTTGATTGTTGTTGGTTCAAGTGTTAGGTTGTGTATCGTGCTTCTTGTCCATCACCCATATTTTAGGCTTTTGGCCTTTTCCCATTCATTTTAATCATTTAATCTCTTTCAAGCACCTTCCTAACCCTTATCTCCCAAAATCCTATTTTACTTTTGAAACCAGCCCTACTAGAGATTGTCACGGAGGACGTTCCTTTCCTTTGGACACTCAATGCTTGGCATCGGGTCCAGGGCACTACAGAGTTAGAACCTTTGTATCTAGGCCAATTCGATCTCCAACAATTACATCATTTGGATAATGTAAATGTACCTTCCTAGGTACATACTTAGGACATTATATTACTTTAGGGGGAAGTTATCTAGTTACTTCATGCAATGTAATAAATGCAAAAGAATTAATGTGCAAGTTGTATATGTGCAAGGTGTCCCTTGTACAGCTAGTTAGAGTGTTGGGTAAGGAATCTATCTTCCTATATAAAAAGGGCATCATTGTAACAAGCTGATAACAAGTGTGTAGATCACCATATATTGGTGATGGGTGCAATGTATTCCAGTAGCTTTGTTCATGGAGTGTCCATTTTCTCTATAGCTACATTGTATTCATTTCTATCATTTCTATTAGCATATTTTAGTCATTTCTTTCATATTATTCTGCATCTTGTGATTGCTATCTCCTATTGCATACTGTATCAAAAGCTAACAATGTTGTCATTCAGTTCATATTGTTACTAGATTTGGGATACCTTATTCCATAGTCTGTGACAATGGATCAAGTTTTACCTCAATTCAATTTGCATAATGGGCTTATGATAACAAGGTAACTCTAAAGTTTTCTTCTAATTTTTACCCACAAGGAAATGGTTTGGTTGAATCAACTAATAAAAATTTATTGACAATCATCAAGAAACTCTTAGAGAGAAATCCTAGAGATTGGCACAATAAACTCAGGTATGCTTTGTGGGCAAATAGGACCAGAATAAAAGCTTTGTTAGATAAATCACCTTACCATTTAATCTATGGCCAAGATCCTATCTTTCCCACTAACTTGAAATTTTTGACACTATAGTTCATGAAAGATTACTTAGAAGTTGATGATAAGGTAGAAGCCAGGCTCACTCATTTTATGAATTTAGATGAGAAAAGAGAATATGCCTTACAACTCTTCAGTCATCATCAAGTAATAATCAAAATATGATTTGATAAGAGAGCTAAAATAAAAGCCTTCAAAATTTCTAACTTGGTTATACTTTGGGATAAAGCACATGAGAAAAAAGGGGACCATAAAAAGTTTTATAACCTCTGGTTAGGTGCTTACCATATTTTAAATATTATAAGAGATAATAATTTTATACTAAAAAATCAGAGTGGAGAAGATGTCCTCTTTCCTATCAATGGGAAATTCCTAAATAATTACTTTCACCTCCAAGGCAGTGCTATAAAACATGTCATTTTTACATAGTTTCTGTTTTCATGTGTTTTCTTTTTACAGTGTTTATATTCAGTTTTCATTTGTTTTATTTTATTTGACTTTGAAATTCTTTTCTCATTAAGTGTTTTGTTGTTTGTTTTAGTTTTGCTTGTTCAGTTAGTTCATTTATATTTATGATAATTCATGTTGGATTTCATGTATTCACTTTTACACTGCTTTCATCCCACAAATTTTGATAAGTGGAGTCCAATGACAATTAAATTCTGGTTTCTCTAAAAGGGAATATATTTTGCTAATTGAGGATGAATTGCCTATTTGGAACTAGTTGAAAATTAGAGAAATGATATTATTAGCAGTCATGGTTGAGTTATGGACTAGAATAAAGGATATTAAAATAGTGCAACATTTTGTTGAAGCTTCACCTTTAACATTATATTTAAATGATTATTTTTTATCATGAAGGATGAATCATCTTGATTTTATGATTGGGAAATAAATTGTTATACACTCTATCTTTAGCGTTAAAATGTCTCTAACCCAAAGTTACATATGATACTTGCAAAGCATTCAAAAATGCTTCTAAAAAAATGTGCAAATCAGGTAAGTGCTTGGGTGATTCAGATAATCTCTACTGGGGCTATTAGTAGAGCAATGTCTAGAAGAGATCTAGGTCATCTCCACCGGAGCTATGGATGCTTGATTGGTTGTGGAGCAATGCAGAGGTAAATATTTAAGAGTAATATCCTTAATAGCCCAATGTCTAACCAAATGATGGATTTATGTCTAATTTAAGAATAAAGAATGAATGCACTAAACATCCAATACGTTGAAGCAAATGGTACATCTATTTTCAATGGGATCTGTTTAAAACCATATTACTTAAAAATTGCTAGATGATCTATATTTTGTTGATCTTTGGTTTCTTGATTTTAGACTGGGTTCTTTATTCAAAATGCTTAGAAGCATTTTCTAGCAGAGTTGTCATTTGTTGTTGCCATTGCAAAACTTACCCCAATTGGGGACCCATTTGAAGTTTTTGAGAATTTCATTGCTTGCCTCGAATGTTTTGATAATTTAACTACACCAAGAGTTTTGAAATGTTGGTAGGTATTGAGATATAAGGTTCAAATCTTCAATTTATAATGGTCAATTTTCAACTTTCAAGGTCATTAGAAGGTTAAGTTATTCCAGAGGCCTTCCATTTTCATATTATTTTTAGAGCTTAAGGATTTTGTGATCAATCCCTTTGATAACCTCTTTCAGGAATTCATTCTTACCCATTAAGGAACCATTCAAAAGCACCACTATAACACCCATATTAGGCATCTTACCAAATCTCACCAGCTAAACATGTCTAAATATAAAGTTATGAAAGTCAAAATATTCCTCTGTAAAAAAAATACTAAAATCCATTTTTGAGGCACCCCTTGGAAAAAACTTCTACAAAATCACTAAAATCCATTTTTGAGGCATTATATGAAGGAATTAGGGCCCAAAAAAATATGGAAAAGACCTAGAAATAGTGATCTAGGTCCCACGGACCTAGCCACGTTGTTGTCCACCTCTATATCTAGATCCCAATAAAACTTCAAGCCGATCCAACGGTCGAATCAAAAGTTTTGCCCTCCGAAAGATAGGCTCTTGTATCAAAAATAATAATGATGAGATTCTTATACCATTATCCAAAGTCCTAATTTGTCCTAATTTGACCCTATTTGATTAAAAAGGACTTGTCACATCTGTTCCTAAGTTCATAGGTCGATTTCATGTGATAAAATCATCATCCTATTTGATTACTCTACCAAACAAGAGTCCCCAAGGCCTCCAATGAGTAATTAAACCCCCACGTGAGTTTTTAAATAAAATAAGTATATACACAAATAAAATGATAATAAAATAAATAAATAATAATAATAAACAACAAATTTAATTTTCTATTCCTATCACAAGAACTAATGTTGGTTTATCATTTAATTTACAAGCAATAAAAGAAACCGAGCATAATACCAGAAGGTGAAAGTTGAAGAAATTTTAGATGATAGAAAGTCGTAGAATATCTATAGTTGCAAAAATAGTTACAAAAGCAATTGACATAGAAGAGTAACAAAATCATAATATGATACATCATCATTTACCATTACAAACAAATGAAATTTGGATAATGTAAGGCTATAAATAGCCATTGAACCTCGATTCCTAGAGGACAAATGCAATTTAAAAGATAGAATTTTAGGCATTGAAGAACATAGGCTTATACTGAGAGGGGGGGTGAATAGTATAAGACCACTTTTTAATTTTCTTTCCAATCAATATTATGCAATGTATAGATAAAAATATCAATAACAGTAATCAAAGCAATGCACAAATCACCACACACAATAAAGACACCAATTTAACGTGGTTCACCCAATGTGGGCTACTCAACGAAGAAAATATTTCACTAAAATTTTCTCAATCAATCTCTTGGGAATCCTTTCCCTATTACAATGTTTATGGACCTGTGTCCAAAGGATATACCAATCCCCTAATCAAGTTCGTGGATCTCTATCCATAGGAGAATTATTTCTCCTTAGCTCTAGCTGGTGATCTTCTAGAAGAACTGCTACCTCCACTACACTGGCTAATGGATCTCTATCCACTGAAGACTCTTATCCCCACTCAGAATAACTATCCTCACTGCCCTGGCTAATGGATCTCTATCCACTAAAGACTATCATCCTCTATACTTTGTCACCTCCAAAGCTTGCTCTCAGCTTTGTCTCAAATATGTACTAAACATAGTCCTTCGGTCTAGCACAAATCTGCTCAATCTATGCCTCTGGTCTGGCACAAACATGTCCTCAAATCTGCACCAAACTCTGTCCTCAAATCTGCACTAAACACATCCCTTCATTCTAGCACAAATTTGCTCAATCTCTATCTCTGGTTTGGCATAAACCTGTCCTCAAATTTGTACCAAACTTTATCCTCAAATCTACACTAAATACAATCCTTCGATATAGCACAAATTTATCCTCAATCTCTATCTCAAGCCTTAACACAAGGTTTGATTCAATCACAAATCAACTCTGCTAGATCTTCTCTAAACCTTAACCCAAGGTTTGAACAAATCAATCAATCAACTATGCTCACAAGTCTTCTTAAATATTTATCTCAAATTTGCCTTGTAAGCTTCCACAAAAGCTCACACTAATCTATCCATAAGTCCTCTCTAGAACTTGTCCAATCTGCTCAACAATATTTGTCCTCAAATCTGTATTGTAAGCTTCCACAAAAGCTCACATAAATCTGTCCACAAATCATCTCTAATACTTACCTCAAATCTGCTTAAGTCCTCACTAGAACTTGTCCAATATCACAGAAACATAAAGAGAATTGTTAGAGACTCAATATGTGTCACTTTCACCACAATGCACAATCACTTTCAATCTCTCTTTTATCACATAAACATATAGAGAATTGTTAGAGACTCAATATGCTTCACTTTCACCACAATGCTCAATCAATTTCAATCTCTCTTTTATCACAAAAACATATAGAGAATTGTTAGAGACTCAATATGTTTCATACTCATAATCACTCAACCTCTTTCTCAAATCACTTTATATTGTGGAACAATTTGTTTCACAGAACTTGAACTATCACTTCAACACAACTACTTGACTAGGCTCAATCACAACTCTACTCAACCAATCACTCAATGAAATAATACTTGCTCACAAACCCTAGTCCAAGCATATGAAAACTCACTCACTTATTTGCAACAATGCTTATCAAACAATCTCACATAACAATGATACTCATGATCTTTTCAAACCCTAGTTCAAGTTCTTCACTCAATAAATCACTTCAACAACAATGCTTATCAAGCAATCTCACATAACAATGATACTCATGATATTTGCAAACCCTAGCTCAATTTCTTCACTCAATCAATCACTTCAACAACAATGCTTATAAAATAAGGTTTTATCAATAAATCTTATTCCAAAAAAACCCTTTTCACTCCAACTTAGCATTCACAACATTCAACAATCACTCACTAGGAAGATGTGCCCATATCTTTTATTTGATGTAGAAGTGCCCTTAAAAACCTGTCTCAATCACAATTTTTTTCTTTGTCAATTTCAATGGTTAGATGACAAAATTTCACATTAAAACTCTTTCAAAATATTTCTCAATTTACACAAAAAATCAATCTCAAATACACCTTATTACTCCTTGAAATTCACAATCATCAAATCAGGCATAAAAATAATCACTCAAATTGCTCCTGTTGGCTATTTTGCATTTCGCCACATTGGGGATTTTGTTGAAGACTTTGGCTCAGTTTTTTGTATATGGTGGCAATATATTTGAAAGCAAATTTATATGTTCTGATTCCATATGTATTATTTTTATGTTTTTGCATTCGCCAAGTTTTGATGCATTTTTGAAGACTTCTTTCAAATGCCTCTTTGAATTTGTTTCACTATAAATTCAATTGAGAAAAGGTAATGCTTGTTGAAAATTCAAAAAATGGAGAAGTGAAAGGCCTGAGAAAAACTTTGGAAATTCTGATTGTATTCACATTTGCCCCAAAAGAGGGGCGAACACCCCATTCACCCTTTGTAAGGTTAAATAAATTCAAAAATTTGACAAAGGCATAGTTTAAAAATCAAATTCGCGTTCGTCCTTTCTATGAGGCGAACGTACCATTCACCTTTCCCAGGGGTGAACGTGCCTTAGTAAAAGTATGGTCGTACGTGCACCTAAAATGATAATAATTTTGGTTCACCCTGGTTGAGGGGCGAACATCCCGTTCGCCCCTCCCATGGGCGAATGAATTTCCAAGACGAAGTGATGTCGCGTTCACCCTTTCTTAAGGTCGAATGTATCATTCTCCCTTTGTAGGGGTGAACGTGTTTTATGAAGGATTTGTGCACGTATTTTCAAAGGATATGGGGGCAAAGCAGTTTCTGGGGTGAATGTGATCCCGGGGTGAAACTGAAATCTAGTCAAAGGTTTGAAAGTGCCAAGATCTTACGTATTAAATAAAGGAGGCATCAAAGTAACTCGTAATTGTGGATCTCGAAGCAAAGAAGGAAAATAGATGAATCTTCCTAATTTCCAAAGCACTGAAGGCGCTTCCAAGATATTCAATGCCATTCTAACTATCTATGTACCAACGCTCGAGTTACAGATTTTCTGGAGGTTTTCCCTCAAGGAAGATGGATTTTCAATGGATTCGAGGAGGATTTTCCTTGTTTTTTCTCTGATCCCTCGACATTTTGTTCTCCTATGTATTAAATGAAAGAGGCAAAAACCTCTATAAATACTAAGCAAATTTCATTGTAAAAGGAGAGGAAGGTTAGATTTTTGCGAGAAATATCTCCAAGCTTTTTGCATTAATACAAGGCATTCAAGCTTCTAAATTTTTGAGCGATTCTATGTATGATATCTTTTTGTGTGTTGCGCTTCTATCTTACATCCACATTTCTCTTTTTTTGTTAAATTTAAATTTTGTATTTGGATTTAAGTGTTGCTATTGAGGGAGGGAATGCTGGAGTGACATTATAGATGTTATCATTGCAATATTGCAAGTAAATTCTTGCTTTTCCTTCTATTAGATGATATTTCTTGCTTGGGTATTTTTCCTGCTATTCAGTCTACTTCAAGTTCTGCACTTTGGCTTCTGGCTATATTTCTAATTTCCTTCTATAATTTTTAATCCCTTTCCTGCATCTCTTGTCTTCTACCATTTTTAGGATTAGTAAGGGAACCATCCCTCTCTGGAGATTGGCACTGAGGTCATTTCTTTCCTTCGACCTTTCAATGTTGGTCATATCTAGGGCGCACAAACACAATATTTGTTGATTAGGTAGATATTTGACCAATAATGTTTGGCACGCCCAGTGGGACCCTAAATAGTCCACACCAATAATATTTAGGTTTGGTGTTTGTCTTTCTGCTGAATGATTAGAACATCTAGCAACTCAATCATATCCAAAAATATTCGAGTGTGAGAACAGCGAAGGTTGTTTCTCACGAATACAAGATCTAAGGCCAAAAATCCAGATAACCAAGTTGAGTTTTATGAGCTTAATATCCAAATATTAGGATAACATCCTCACTTAGCTTTTTTTCATTGTACATATTCACTTCCTTATATACCTCATATACCATATGTTTCATCCTCACGGTTAGCTAGTGTATTCTTCGTTCCTGTAAGCCCAGTTAGCACTGCTACCAGTTTTTCTGCACCTCCTGCAACTACCAGCGTTCCTCAGCCTACACCTCACATTCTAGCTCAAATGGCTTAGCCGCATCAACAACTGTTGGCAATTTGAGTTATTTTGTGTTGTCATTGATGTCACATGGATCATTGATGTCACATGTATCACATTGAGTTTTGGTGGCAAAAGCACTTCATAAATAATAATTTATGATATTTTGGAGAGCATGGATGTATACAGGGTTTTGTGGTACAAGAGGCATATAATATTTAATTTTTAAATATTATATTAATGGTTTTTATTAAAACCAATGGTAAAGGTTTTTATTAAAACCAATGGAAAGGGTTTTTATTAAAACCATTGGAAAGGGTTTTTCATTAAAACAACTATGCTAAGACTTCTCCAAATAATGATGGATGAAAAGGTTTTTCAAATAAAACTTAGGTGCAAAAATTTTCATGGTAAAATTCGAAAGAATGAAGGAGATATCCCAATTCAAAGTTAAGAGGTGAATTATTAAATTCTTATTTAATAATTCTAAGGTCTAAAGTTGAATTTTATTATTTGTCGACGTGCAATGGTTGGGGAGATTAATAAAATCTGCCGATGTCATTCAAAGGCATGGAGGTGCATATAAATAAAAGGTAAAACCTTTGTTTATAAGAGATTGGGAATAATTGCGCATGAGTGAGGATATTCAAAAGGAGAGCAGTGAAGAAATAAAGAAAAATATTTTTTGTTTGAGAGCAAGGTCAAGGAGACAACGTGGGAAAGTGACGTCACGCAAGAGCCTATAGTGCAGTTAGTAGCGCATAAACTTTGCACAAGGTATGTTCACTGTTTGAATCCCACAAGGGGCAAAGTGTTTTGCTAAGGAAGGCAATTTGAGTTTTCAGATTTGAGCGCAGGAAAATTTGGGTGTTTGGGATTAAATCCCAATGTGGGTTGACGCCCACGTGGTAAGCGCTTCATAGTGCTAAGTGAGAGGAATAGAGTTCGACTCCCGCAAAGGTGTGAAGGTGCATTGTTTTTGGTAAGGCATTAACGATTTCAAAGATGGTGAAGGCACATTAATTTTGGCAAAGGCATTTCATAAAAAGGTATTTATCTCTAGTGCATGGTAATATTTGATATTGCCAAAGTTTTGGTGCATTGAAAATAATTTCTATTATAACTAGGGAGTTATAAGGTATTTAGTAAAAATAAATGATTGTTGTATGTGCTTAGGGAGTTATAAGGGTTGAAGTTAAATATTTGTGATTGCTATATGTGGAGTTATAAGGTGTGAAATTAAAAATAAAAGCATAGGTGTTTGTTTTATGTATTAATAAAAATTAGGGAGTCATAAGGTTGAAAAGTGTTGAATTTGTTATGTGTTCTAGTGCATGATTTAATTATGAAATTAAACTAGGAACTTGAGACCTAGTTAATTGCCACCTTGAATTAGAAGACATGCACATGAGTTAGGGTTTGAAGTTGAAGACAAATTGCTTAATTATGTGCCTTGGCTATTAAGAAGAAGTGGATGGATTAGAAAATCAATTTTATGGATAAAATTGATGCTTGAGTTCATTATTGCTTTAGTGGAGTTCATTGAGAGTATTGTCATTATTGAGGAGGTTTTCGCCATTGCTTGAGGAGATTATTGTTGGTTACTTGTTGAGTACACTGCCACTATTTGATACCATTGAGGAGATCATTTGCTAGTCACTTGTGGATACATTTATGTTTCATTTGAGGAGATCATTGTTGGATATTTAATAGCTCTTTGCTTGAGGGAGTTGTGCTTGTTTCTTGAAGAGATTTTTTTTTTTGAATTTACATGGTGGAAGCGATAGCCGCCACGAATCCGAGCAGGCTGTCTAGCTTTTTATGGCTGCCACAGATTCTACGTTGTCCGCCCCAGAAGTCACCACATAGATCTTCGCATAGTCCGCCCCCTATAACCACCATGCCATAATCATTTTAAACCTTTTACGTCGCTGAAAGCACCAAGAAAGGGATAAGCGTTCAGTCCGACAAGGCCCAAGATTTGAACCTTGGACCTCCGCCCCCTTATGGGGTTTGGATGAACCAATTGGTCTACACCTCGGACCTTTCTTGAAGAGCTTATTGATATTGCATGAGGAAGATATTATTGATAACCTATTGCTATCACTTGTGGAGATTGTCCTTGGTTGGTTAAAGTCCTCATTGTTATTGCTTGGAGAGGTTTTCATTAGAGAGCTCATTTGCCATATATTTGAGAGTTCATTGTTGAGCATTGTTATCATCCATTTGAGAGAGCTCATTTTCCATATATTTGAGAGTTCATTGTTGAGCATTGTTATCATCCATTTGAGAGAGTATTTGTCATACATGGTTGAGAGTTCATTGTTTTTTTTGAAAAAAATTGAAAAAACTTGTATTAAAACAAAGATCATTTACAAGATGGGAAGAGACTTTTCCCAGCCATAGTAAGAGAGAACACATGCTTACAACAGTAAAAGAAGATTTGCAATGGAGCCAAATCTCTTAAACCATTAACTAGCTAACAGGGGAGACGACGAATCTGACATTCAAGAGTGGAGAGACTCCTTCCCCAATGGCCTAAGGCACGATCCTACAGGTTTCAATGTTCACACAATGTAAGATGTTGCCAGGGGGATCGGTTTGGTCTGTTGATGCAACTTGTCGTGATATCATGACACTTTTTCCTTCTCCTTTGGCCACGAAAATGCAACATGTCGCGATATCGTGAAACTTTTCTTCTTTGGCCGCAAAAATACATGTCGCGATATCGTGACACTTTTTCCTCTTCTGGCCACGACGTTGCAACATGTCACGATATCGCGACACTATTTCCTTCTTTGGCTGCGATGAAGCAACATGTCATGATATCGTGACATTTTTTCTTTTGGCCACGATGATGCAACATGTCGCGATATCGCGACACTTTTCTCTTTGGTCGCGACGATGCAACATGTCACGATATCGCGACACTTTTTACTCCATTGGCCGCGACAATGCAACATGTCGTGATATCATGACACTTTTTCTCCTTGAGCCGCGGCGTTGCAACATTGTCGCGATATCGCGACACCTTTTCCTCCTTTGGCCGCAACGAAGCAACATGTTGCGATATCGTGACACTTTTTCTCTTTCGGCCACGATGTTGCAACATGTCACGATATCGTGACACCTTTTCCTCCTTTGGTCGTGACGAAGCAACATGTTGCGATATCACGACACTTTTTCTCTTTCGGCCGCGACGATGCAAAATGTCGCAAAATTGTGACACTTTTTCTCCTTTGACCACGATGATGCAACATGTCGTGATATCGTGACACTTTTTCTCCTTTGGCCGCGACGATGCAACATGTCGCGATATCGTAACACTTTTTCTCCTTTTGCCGCGACGATGCAACATGTCGCGATATCGCGACACTTTTTCTCTCTTGGCCGTGACGATGCAACATGTCGCGATATCATGACACTTTTTCTCTCTTGGTCGTGACGATGCAACATGTCGCTATATCGCAACATTTTTCTCCTTTGGCCGCGACAATGCAACATGTCGCGATAGCGCTACACTTTTTCTCCTTTGGCCGCAATGATGCAACATGTCACGATATCGTGACACCTTTCCTCCCTTGGCCGCGATGAAGCAACATGTCTCGATATCGTGACACCTTTCCTCCTGTGGCCGCGATGGTGCAACATGTCATGATATCATGACACCTTTCCTCCCTTGGACGCGACGAAGCAACATGTCGTGATATCGCGACACCTTTCCTCCTTTGGCCACGACGGTGCAACATGTCACGAAATCATGACACCTTTCCTCCCTTGGCCGCGACGAAGCAACATGTCACGATATTGCAACACCTTTCCTCCCTTTGATTTTTCTTTGATCATTAGCTCAGGGACATTTCAAGACCCTGCCTAATCACCTCATCCTCAATAGCCATGTCATTGTGCAACTAAACCCCTACCTCCTTCTCAGCACCCATCTTAGCCAGGAAGTCAGCCACTTTATTTAAATCTCTACTCACATAAACTGGAATCACATCATCTAATTCCCTCCATAATTCCTTAATTTGAGTGACAAGAATCCTCAACCTCCATGCTTTCAAAGCAAAGTTCCTCATGCAATCTAGAGCTCCAACCATTATTTGAGAATCAGATTCAAGTATTATCCTCCTGTGGCCCTGTTTTATTGCCCAAATAGAAGCAGATTTGATAGCTATGGCTTCGCTTCATTATTTGTGGCTCTTCCCAAGCCTTGCAGTTTCCAATAGAGCACTGTTCCAACATGATTATGGAAAACCACTCCAATTTTGGCTCTACTTAGATTGCATTTTGTAGCTCCATCAGTATTAATTTTAATCCAACCTTCTGGGGATGGTTTCCAACTAGCTTTGTCCTGTCCCTCTTGCACTTCAACTTCCTCTTCCATTGCCCCAATAACAACCTGAGTTTCCTCTTTAGCATAGACGACCACAGTTTCGTGACTTTGCTCCAAATGACCTGCCAAACTCCATCTAAAGAAGAAAAAGTTTCTCTAAAAATTCTAGCATTTCTCTCCAACCACACTTGCCACCAAATAAAGTTTAATCCAAGCTCCCAACAAATACAAAGAGCTTTAGATTTAAATCTACCCCTCTTCCATCTTTCCCATATATTAATCCGATTCAAGTCACCATTAACTTGAATTTTATAATATAAAAACCATCTCTCCCAAATCTGGCCCGTGAATGGGCACTCAAACATCAATTGATCAGCTGTTTCCTCGCTCTTTTAGCATAAGACACATTGAGATGGATCGATGATTCCTTTACATTTGAGATTATCAAAAGTGAGAATTCCATTATGCATGAACTGCCAGGCAAAAAAGTTTACTTTCGGCCAACCCTTGGACTGCCAAATCTTTCTCCAATCCTCAACCTGATATGTATGAGGGGGAGGCTCTGGAAGGATCTTATCATATCCGTCCTTCACTGTGTAGACACCAAGGCTCCCATAGCCCCAAGCTAATTCATCCTCCTCGTCTCTACTTGTGAGAAATATTTCTGTCAAGATTTTAGTCATGATGGGTGCCAAATCCGGAGGGATTGAAATTGGCCACTCATCCAACTTCTTAAACTGCTTAAACTTATAATCCCCCAGCTAACTAGTGGTGAAATAACTTTCAATTTGGACCCATACCTTGGTTTCTATGGCTATTTTTATTGGTTGCAATTCAATAAATTCAACAATGATAGGTGGGTATTGATCCCATGAATCTGTCCAAAATCGTGCCTTCTCCCCTCTCCCCACTTTCCAAAATAATAGATCTTTTACTACCTGAGATCCTAACTTGAGAGTATTCCACACTAAGGATCCATTACCATCCAAAGGGAAACGACCCACCTCATTTGGGTTTACATGTCCCAAATATTTACTAGTTAGGATTCTACTGAATAAGGAAGTTGGTTGGGAAATCCACCTCCAGTAAAGCTTTCCAGCCAAAGCTTTATTATTTAACTTTGATCTTCTCAGTCCCAAACTTCCTTTTGCCTTGGGCTGGGTAACTTTGTCCCAAACTACTAAGGCCCATTTCCTCTCTCCTTTTACTCCTTCCCATAAAAATTTTCTAGCCATCTTGTCCAACTCTTTCCATATAGTATGTGGGGCAGCCAGGATAGAGAATTTATAAATTGGCATGGCCTGAATGATTGACTGTAAAAAAGTTAATCTACCCCCATAGCTTAACCATTTGTGAGACCAATGATTAATTCTATCCTTGATACAATCCAAAATATTCCTCCGGATATCTATTTTTAGTTTTTTAAAATGCAAAGGGACCCCCAAGTAAACCACTGGGAGAGAAGTCCTTGTGAATCCCAAGATCTCTAAAAATCTGTCCTGAAGCCTTTGATCAAGATTGAAAAAGACCACTTTGGATTTTTTATCATTGATGACTTGGTTTTTAGCCTTAAGATAGACATTAAGAGTATCTCTGATCATTCTTGCTTCCCTGAAGCTGGCCACTCCCACCAATCCTGTGTCATCCACAAACTGCAGGTGAGTCAAAACTTCCTCACCCACCTTGATACCTGTTAGCAAACCTTGTTGTCTTCTCCTCAAGAAAAGTCTACCTAATCCTTTAGCCAATATGATAAAAAGATAGGGAGAGCAAGGATCTCCTTGATGAAGGCCTCGAGTGGCTCCAAACGGTTGCGAGGGAAGACCCTTGATTAACACTGAGTATGTCGGAGTAGAAACACAACTCATGACCCATTATATCCAATCCTGAGAGAAACCAAAGGCTGCCATCATCTTTGACAAGAAGCTCCACTCCACCCTATCATAAGCCTTTGACATATCTACCCTATCATAAGCATTTGACATATCTAATTTTATGAACATTCCTCTATTACCAGATGTTTGCATTGAATGGATTGCCTCCTGAGCTAGAACCACACCATCCAAGATCTGCCTACCCTCTACAAAACCCCATTTTCTGAGGAGATAATGTTATGTAAAAGAGGTTTTAGCCGCTCAACCATTACCTTTGTGATTATTTTATATATAACATTGCATAAGGCAATAGGTTTATAATCTGAAATATGTACCCCCTCCTCCCCTTTTGGAATTAAGGTAATGAAAGAATGATTTAATGCTTTAAGCATTCTTTTACTACCTCTGGAATCCTCTATAACAACCATTACATCCTCCTCCAAGTTATCCCAAAAGGCCTGAAAAAACTCAATTGGAAAGCTATCTGGACCTGGAGTTTTTTCGGTGCTCATTCTAAAGACCACATTCTTTAGTTCCTCTCTATCAATGGGTTTAAGAAGGGTCTAATTTTCTTCTTCAGAGATAACAGAAGGTATGACAAAAATAACATCGTTTTGAGCCTCTTCATCTTGCACCATACTTTCCTTAAATAGTTTAGCAAAATAATCCATTGAATGGAAATGCATACCTAGAAGTGTATCAAAGGAGTGTCCATTCTCATCTTGAAGAGCTTCCATGTTGTTCATATGTCTCCTAGCACAGGCAATCCGATGGAAAAATTTGGTATTTATATCACCTTCTAATAACCAAGTGGTTCTTGCTCTCTATTTCCAGTAGGTCTCCTCTTGGTTTTCAATGTCCTCAACCACTTTACGCAAGGCATCATCCTCGTATTTGAGCTGCTCTGTAATTGTTCCTTCCCTAAAGTGTTTTTGAACCTCATCCCATTTGGCCACCAAAGGAGCTCTTTGGACCTGGAAGCCTGTCTTGTTAGCTCACCTCCATTGTTTCAGTTGAACTTTGACATAATGAAGTTGTTTGTGGAATCTAAACATTGCTGTCACATATGATGGCCGACCTTCTTCCCACCACTGTGAAATTTTCTTTCGAAGTTCCTATTTTTGTAACCAAAAGTTTTCAAATTTAAATGGTTTGTGATACTGCCCTGTCTTAATCCCTCCTTCCAACAAAATGGGAAAGTGATCTGAAACTGGACCCTCAAAAATCTAAAATTTTGTATTCCATTTTACAATGTTGAGAGTTCATTGTTGAGCATTGTTATCATCCATTTGAGAGAGTATTTGTCATACATGGTTGAGAGTTCATTGTTGAGCATTATTATCATTCATTTGAGAGAGTATTTGTCATACATTGTTGAGATTATTGTGGATCATTGTTGTCATCCATTGAAGAGTACATTGCCATTCATTGTTGAGTTCATAATTGAGCCTTATCTTTGTTGATTTGTGGATGATATTTGAGTGCTACTTGAGCATGATTGATTGAGCCTTTGAGAAGTCTTTTGGGACAGATTTGTGGAAAAATTTGGGACAACATTTGAGCAGGATTGTTTGAGCCTTTTTGTGAAGGCCTTGAGTACAGATTTGGGACAACATTTGAGCAAGATTGTTTGAGCCTTGTGAGAAGGCATTGAGGCAGATTTGTGAGAAGTGAAAGAGATAGAACAAAAACAAAAAAACATACCAACACAAGTTGCCTAACTAAGCAGATCAGTGAAGAGTCCACCTGAGCAGATCAATATTACCTAGCTAAGCAGATAAGTGGATTGCCTAGCTGAGAAGATCAGTGGATAGCCTAGCTAAGTAGATTGGTGGATTGCCTAGCTAAGTAGATCAGTGGATAGCGTAGCTGAGCAGATCAGTGGATAGCCTAGATGAGCATATTAGTGGAGCCCACCTAAGTAGATCAGGACAACCTAGCTTTGAGCAAATCAAAGTAATCATTTGTATTGGGATAAGGATCCCTATTTATTTATGAAATATTATAAGGATATTATCTTATAGACTACCCAACATTGGGGGAACCACGTTAAATATTGTATCTCAATTGTGCGTGGTGATTTGTGCATTTTATTACTATTGCTATCTATGTCATTAATACACACTGCTATATTTTGTTATTGCAATTAAGGACACTAATTGATACTGGTTTGGAAAGAAAGTAAAAAGTGGGCACTATATTGTTCATCCCCCCTCTTAGTATAAGTTTGTGTTCTTCAACAACAGTAACAGCCACAAAGGCAGTTCCCAACATGGAATAGTTCAAGAGCATTGAACTTGCAAGCACAAAATTTGGTGCCTCAAGCTACGTTAAAGGCTTTGCCTACCTACAATGGCATTAGAAAAACTACATATGAACATATTCAAGATGTAGCTGCTTTAGCAATGATTCATGACATTACAGATGAGGATGTGATGATAAAGTTGTTGGTCCTATCGTTGAGAGGAAAATTGCTATACTGGTACCGATCATTGCAGTCGAGAACTATTACTTCATGGGATCAGTTGGTGGAGTTGCTAATCAATAATTTCCATGAGCAAGTTGATCCATATTCCTTGCTTCACCAGTTCACCACCATTCAAAGGCACCCTCAAGAAGAGATCATAGATTTTAATGTTCGATTTGCAAAGTTGGCAAAGAGTTCCAGATGGTTTGAGGCCTACACATGAGCAAGCAACGTTTTATTACCTCTGAGTGCTCAATACCGACATTGGTATGGTGGTGCACTAGGCCAATGTGAACACATTCCTAGATTTGTATACATAGGCTCAAAAGGTTGAATCTGATTTGATTGTTGTAGGTAGGCTTCCTCCGAAGGCAACCATGCCGATTCTCCCTGATCTCCCATAATACCTTTATTCTAGTGCATTTTCATAGCCTATGTCGTCAATGTACCCAGTCCCTTCATGGAACTTGACACCTCCTCCAGTTGCACCCATCCCGGTACCACAATAGTCGGCCCCTAGTTTTCCACAATTACCTGCTCCACCAACACCCCAACGACCTCCATCTATCCCTTTTCCCACATTACCAGCACCTCCGACTCTGTTGTCATTGCCTGCACCGCAAGCGCCTCTACATTTGCCAACTCCTGTTTCATCACCTCAACCCAATCCTCTTATGACCTTATTGCAAGAAGTTAAGTCCAATAATGCGGCTTTGAGGATAATATCCAATGAACTTATGATGGTAAGAAAGAAGTAGGCTGAAGCCAAATTCCGTTCATGAAGATTTTAGACTCCACCTATTACCCAGGAACAAGCTTCTACTAGCAGAGGACCTGAGAAAAATGCAACGGTGCAAGTAAATGATGATGCTAATGTGGCAGAAAAGGCATATTGGTGTTCTACATGCAATGATCCCCATGGAGAAGATACATGTATGGTGCATATGAATTATGTTCAAACACTGGTAGAAAGCTTCACAATAGAACAAGTTAATATGATTCAGGAGATCGAGCATAACTGTATGATGCCATCCTTGGAACAGGTGTTATTCCTTACAAGGTTTGGGAAGAATTCGATGACTGTTGATAGGGCAGAGCTTGAACCTTTGAAGGTGCCCACAGAACCCAATGCATCAGAACAAAAGTGGTTATCTCCGATGAAGGTACCTATTATCAAATTTAAGGAACAAGATGTTGCTAGGACAAAATATTTGTTATCTAAACAAGCTCAAGATAAGGCGCAAGCTAAGCCCTCAACTTCACAACCTGCGATGACTGCTCAAACTTCGAATGAAACAAAAGAGCAAGCTAAGGAGCGGCTTAAGTACCCATCATTAACAAAAATACAAAGAGTTGAGGCTACTCAATAGTATCGGGATAGATACGAATGGGTTCTAGAGGAGAAGGTTTCAATTGCTCCAAGCTATAGTATTGTAGAAGAAATGAAGAAAATCCCTACAAAAATTAGCTTGTATGATGCGCTACAGTTACCTAGACAAATTGATTTGTTACAGGAATATTTGAGGACTACTAAAGACCAAAAGAAATATCATTCCCAAATAGTCCTAGCATAGGCGCTTCCCACTTCTGCAACTGGAAAGAATAGACCTCCTCCATTTTACTTGTCTTTGAGAATGGAAGGGTGGATTGTGCATAATTGTATGATCGACTCTGGAGCTGCAACTACAGTCATGCCAAAGGTAGTGTGCGAAGTAATGGGGATGGAATATACCAGGAGTAGCCCTAGAGTGTTGCAATTGGATGGAACCCCAGTTAATATGGTGGGGGTAATCAAGGATATTCCTATTTTTCTCCATAGTATGCCACAAATCACAGTTATCCAAGAAGTGGTAGTGGTCGATTTAGAGCCTTACTTTAGCATGTGTCTCTCAAGGGAGTTCACAACTAATTTGGGAGGATACCTATCCCTGGACTATTCTCATTTGGAAATACCATTCAAGGGAAAGCAGATTCGTATCCAAAATGAAAGGCCTTCACATTTTCATATCGAAAGGCTCGAGGAGGAGGAACAACCTTCAGGCGCTGTAAATATGATGACCAAGGAACTGGAAGAGGTTGATTTGGTAGAAGAAGCATTAGATGAGCTTCACCTAGAGGATGAGTTTCTCCTAACTGATTTTAATGCTATTATTGGGACTGATATTGGTTGTTACTCAATCACTAAGCCCGTACATACCAAAGAGGAAATTTTTGATTCTTCAGACTTCGTTGCACACCAATTATGGAAGTTGTATTTTGATGGCGCAAGATGTAAGAATGGTGCAAGAGCTGGTGTTGTACTGGTCTCTCCTGAGGGAATACAAAAGACTTATTCTTATAGATTGACTTGGAGCTATACAAATAATGTAGTTGAGTATGAAGCATTATGCCTTGGCTTGAAGAAAGCTGAGAAATTGGGCATTAAGCAGCTACAGATTTTTGGTGACTCTGAGCTCATCGTCAATCAGATAACTAATAAGTGTGTGTCAAAGCAACATTACTTGAAAGCTTACCGCAATAGGTTCTGGATTTGTTTGAATCTTTTATAGCCTTGAACATTCAGGTAATTCCTCGAGAAAAGAATAAACATGTTGATGTTTTAGCCTCCCTTGGTGCAAATTATTCTCTGATAGAACATGTTTTCCATAAGCCCAAGACTATTAGAATGATTTATAGACCTTCAGTTCTAGACAAGAATTCTTATTGGCAAGTATTTGATAATGATGAGCAAATAGTTAACTTTTTGCTTAGAGAGGCTGCTAGTGCGGATGATCAAACACTTGGGGACGAAGAAAAAGAAGGAATGATTTAGCTGAAAAATAATCATATCCCATGGGGTTTGATTTCGATCGAGAGTTTTTTTGACCAAAATGATAGAGTTGATAAGTACAGGATTAAGGTGGATGCCAAAGAGTACAGAGAATTGCAGTTGGAACCTAGAAAAAATATCAATATTGGGACCGATTGTATGTCAGAGGAGCTGGAAGGCATTAAAAATATGTGCCATGAATACCCCGATATTGTGGCATGGAGTTATCAAGATTTAAAAGGATATAACAAGGATGTAATCCAACACACTATAGAGCTACAGGAAGGAGTTAAACCTTTTTGGCAAAAGCAGCATCCTGTCAATCCTAAAATCGAAGTCCTCATGAAAGCAGAATTGTTAAAAATGCTCGAGGTGAAGATTATTTACCCCATAAAGCATTCAACTTGGGTGGCAAATCTGGTTCCTGTAAGAAAGAATAATGGAGACATTCGGTTGTGCATTGATTTCTACAATTTGAACCAGGCGTCACTCAAGGATCATTATCCTTTGCCCCAGATAGATCAAATTCTTCATGTAGTCGCTGGCGCTCAAAGATTCTCACTATTAGATGGCTTCTCTAGGTACAATCAAATTTGGGTAAAAGATGAAGATCAATATAAAACAACATTTACTACCAAGTGGGGCACATTTTCCTATCAATGGATGCCCTTTGGGCTCTCAAATATCGGTGCAAATTTTTAGAGAGCTATGGACGTCGCTTTCGATGAGTTACTAAATAGAATCATTGTAATATATCTTGATGATATGACTATGTTTTTGCATTGCAGAAAAGATCATGTTGCTCATCTAAGGCAAGTGTTTGAGAAGTGCCGAGAATTTGGGATTTCTATAAATCCAAAGAAATAAATCTTCACTGTTAAATATGGAAAGCTATTGTGTCATGTGATCTCGCAAGAAGGATTGGTGATAGATCTTGCAAGAGCTGAAACACTCATGAAATTACCGCTACTTGCGAACAAGAAATATTTGTAGTCTTTCTTTGGGAAAATAAACTTCATTCGCAAGTTTATCGCCGACTTTGCCCAGGTTGTTAAGCCTATGACTGAGCTCTTGAAAAAGAATGCAGAATTTAAATGGACTGAAGTCAGGAAGTGAGCCTTTCAGGAAATCAAAGAAAGAATTACCCAGGCGCCGGTCTTGATTAACCCTAACTATTCAAAATATTTCATCCTCTATGTAGTAGGTGAACAGGAGAGCTATGTTGTTGTGCTGACACAAAAGCAAGACGATGACGAGGAGAAGCCCATTGCTTTTTTGAGCCAAGTTATTGCACCGCATCAGGAGAAGTACAATTTTATAGAAAAGCAAGTTTATGCGGTGATGAAAGCACTCAAAAAGTTTCGGCATTTTGTTTCTCAAAGCAAGACTGTTGTTTATGTCATTCATCCTGATGTTCGGAATTTCATAATTCAAGGTGAATTGGGTGATAAAAGGGTAGGATGGGTCTCAAAGATTCAGGAATATGATGTGGAGATCCGACCAACCAAGTTGGTCCATGGGTGCACTCTGTGTCAAGAGTTGGCTAAAAGTGTTGTCATTGAGGCATTAAATATGATTCATGAAGAAGACATGAGTGAAGTGGTTTGTGCAAATCATAATGCAAGTGATAAGGATTGGACAGAAGAATTGGTTGACTATTTTACTTCTGGAAGATGTCTGAACCACCTTGATTCCTCACAACGTCGAAGGTTCAGATTGCAAGTGCTCAAATATGTATTGTTGCCTACTGGATTATATCATAGAAATATAGATGGCGTACTTCTCAGGTGTGTAAAAGCTTTTGAAAAAGAAAAATTTTGGAGGAATTTCATTCTGGGCTATCTAGAGGTCATTATGCAGGCAGACCAATGGCTTTGAAGATTATTCGAGTAGGTTATTATTGGCCTACCTTGTTCATCGATTCACATAAGATAAGCTAGCAATGTGATAGTTGTCAAAGATATGTAGGAAGGGTCAGAAAAGGAGCATTGCCCTTGCATCCAATTCAGGTGGAAGCACCCTTTCAATAGTGGGGTCTTGATTTTATTGGTGTCATTGATCCACACTCCTCTGCAGAACACAAGTATATCTTGATGGCGACGAATTATTTCACCAGATGGGCAGAAGCCATACCTACTAAGAAGGTCGATCAAGCGACGATTATTTCTTTTCTGGAAGGACTTATCACTCGGTTTGGTATACCAGATTCTCTAGTCACTGATAATGGCACTCCTTTCATCGGAGCCAAGATCACCGAATTCGCCAACAGATATGGTATTTACTTGAAGACATCCTCCAACTATTACCCGGAGGGAAATGGGTTGGCCGAGTCTACCAACAAAAACTTCTTACGAATTCTGAAAAGGATGATGGGTAATAACAAGAGAAGTTGGCATTTGTTATTGAATCAGGCACTTTGGGCCGATCACATTTTAGTAAAGAAGTCCATAAAGACTTCTCCATATGCCTTGGTGTATGGAAAAGAAGTTGTTCTTCCTACACATATTGAACTCCTAGTACTTCAAACTTTACAGATGTTCCAAGATGAAGATGAAGAATATAATCCCATGGATGCGAGGTTGGTGCAGTTGCTGCAATTAGAAGAGGAAAGGGAACAGGCTTACCAAATTTTTTATCGAACATGCTATAGAAATGAGGAAATGGTTTGGAAAGAAGACAACTGACCGAAGTTTTCAGGTGGGCGACCTAGTGCTAAAATGGAATGAAAAGAAATCCAAGCCAAGAAATCACCACAAGTTTGATGCTATATGGGAAGGACCATTTCGGATCTCTACGGTAAATTCGGTTAATGCTTATCATCTCTGTGATATGGAAGGTTATGAGCTTCCCATTCCGGTGAATGGCCTTCATTTGAAGGCCTATGTTTCATGATTTCAATCTGATGAAGGTAACACCTTGTACATATGTAAATATCCTCTTTGTATTTGATGATTTTTGTATATAAAATATAAAGAAAAAGAGAAAGGGAAAGGTGAAGACTGTTAAAAGTCTTTTCGCCTTAAGAAGCGAGTTCTTAATAAAGCAGATGATTAAAATTCCCTTTTCGCCCAAAAAAAGTGCGTAGTAAAGAGGTTAAGTTTGGTGACAACATATTTTAAATTGACTTCGCGTTCGCTCTAGGGAAGGGGTGAACGGGTCATTCACCTATCTTTTGGGTGAATGTATTTTGATGATGTCAGCTTTGGAAAAAGAGAAGAACAAAAAAAGGAGGATATATATTGATTTTTGATGCTTTGAAGGAAAAAATGTGAGGCGCTTTAAGATTTAAAGAAGAAAAGCAATTTTGAGGGAAATTCAATTTTAAAGATGTGTGCCAATGAAAATTTTTAAAACACAATCACCCGAATACAAAAAGTAGGTCATTTTTGCACGAAATCAAAGTCGCTAGCAAAAGGGTTAAAATGTCAAGCGCCCAAGGAATTTTTGCCAATGGAGAAAATAACAGCTTTGGAGGCACGTTGTGAAGTTAATACACCTTCAGGTTACGTGGCAATAATCGAAAGCGGTGAGCACCAAAATTGAGTAATAATTTTAAAACATGGGAGACGCTCAGGTTTATGTTTCCAAGGTGGCTCCGAAAATTTATGATTGGTTGGTGGATGACTAAATTGGCTTCCCTAGCAAGCTTCAAACGCTAGGGCACACTTTTCAATGCGATTGCGCAGCACACAAGGCACAAGTTTCTAGGAGGATTTGACAGTAAATAAGAGAAAAACTGTTTGAGCCTTGGGAATGGCGCTCGGCTACCAACTCGAGGATTATTCTCTCCCAAAAACATCTACATTTAATTTCACATTTACTACAGCAGGTGTCGAAGGCTTCCTATAAATTTTGAAAGGTAAAAGGTCAAATTTGTTTATTTTAAAATTTTTTGCTCCGCTGTGTTCTACGTTTTAGGTGTCGAGAGTTTTTAGAGGCTTTTTTAGAAAAGGGAATCATAGAAGTTATTCAAGAATTCGTCAAATAAAATGGGTAGATGCAGCAAAGAGTCCAAGGACACCGAGGAAGCCACAGAACCTAAGCAGACGAAGAAAATAGAAAGGAGCTCGAGGGCTAAGAAAGCTCGGAAGAACGATTATGTTGATTTGGACCCCTACGAAGATGACATGGCAGAAATTGGTGACTGTTTAATTACACACAAGGGGATTGACAGATTAAGGCAGGATGTAGAGGCAATAGTGAGTCAGGGCATCTCATATAACAGCTGGCTCATAGTTCCTTATAATTCATAGCTTTCATGGTTTTTATGTTCATCGGTTCATCCCTACCCCGAGCTAGTGCAACTAATTGCACAGTTTTATGATCCTTTTACCAAGGGCATGCGAAATTCTAGGAGAGAGATCCTCTTCACAATTACGCCTGATGAAATCCAAGAGGCTTTTGCATGTGGGTTGAAACCTTCGAGCTATGTAGTGCATAAGAAGATCCACATAGATGAACAAGAAGATAGGTACATTTCCACAGTGACTCTGCATCAATTCATGGAGACTCAACTTGTCAAGGAGCCGCAGATGGGGTAGCTACCAAATTTGTCGAAGCCACTTTTGAAGTTTAAGAGCCAAGATATTTATTCTATGTTGTCCTGGGTTGCTGGATTACCTTCGGATGAAACGGTGCATAAGTGGCAGGCAGCTATGGCTCAATGCATTTGTAAGGTGGAATTTTATTCCCCTGCTGCCATGAGACAAGGAGGAAATCCCATTTATTTTGATTGGGCTGATTTTATTTCCCGAAGGATTAATTCTCAGTTAGAAAAGTTGCAAACTGGGGAGTCCAAATCGTTTTGGCACACATCGTTTTTGGTATGGTTTTTCTTCTTCCATATGCAACACCATTTTTCATTCATTGCAGTTTTGCAAGTGGGCGAAAAGAATGAGCCCTTGCCTGTTTATATGTGGACTCAAGTTTTGACAAGGAAAGAGTCTGTTTACAGTTTTAATAGCTGGTTTTTGGGGCCAATGATTGAATTGCTCTATGGTACCTGTGATAGAGTGTCGCGCAATTTGAAAGACACAATTGTTGCAGAAGAAAAGGGTGACATATTTTTGCTTACTCAGGGCGTTGTCATCCAAATTTTTGGATATACAGGTAAGCCATTTTTGCTGCCTTATTTTACCATAGCACATGTGTTTGCAATGGAGGTCATGCACCAAATGGATTATGTGAATGATATATATGGCGCTGGGCGTGGAAAAAAGACCACCTATACTATGCCCTTCAGATGTGGAAGCATAGAAGTTAACCAAGTTGGGCAAAATCAGCTTTTGACGATGGCGCTCCAAGATTTGGGATTAATAGAATTGCCTCAGCATTGGCGATATGATCCCTTGGGAAAATTTTTGGCATTTATTAAAGCTAAGACATTTCATTGCTGCCCTCGCCCTGATATTCAGAAGTGAAGGAATAATTTTGATGGGTCTGATATGAACTGGCATATAGAGAAGATTGTCCTCCCTCCTATCGTGGCATGATTATTATGAGCAGGAGGCAGAGTATAATCCAGCTAAAATATGATGCATATTCCTCCTTCGGGTTTGTTTGGAACAGTCAAAGAAGCTAAGCCTGATTGGAGCGAAGAGAAAATTATGAATTGGTGGATTATGCGCATTCATCGTAGGAAGCCACATGCTCCTTATGGGTTGAAGTTGGATGAGCAATTTTTTGAAGCTTATGACAAATTTGTGGACTCATATCATCCTGTCGCCTTCGCCACCATTTTGCCACAAAGTTTTCAACAATTCGAAAGTGGTGAAAGCAAAACAGAGCAGGAGCATCCTACAATTGAAGAAGAGACTGAAGAAGAAGAAGAGCAACAATATGTCTTTCAGAGAAGGTCTCAAAGGACAAAGCGCCCTCAAGAGGAGGCACCCATGCCTAAGCAGCTGAAACAACCAATGGCGCCTCCCTTCCCGAAAGCGATGAAAAGGCCCCAAACTAGTGCGACTGCGACTTCCACTATTACGACGCCCATGGTTTCAATTGCTATAACTTCTGTCATGCCAAGTATAACAATTCCTGTAGTGGCTTGTGTACCGGTTGTGAATCCTCCACCTATTGGGGAGCTCCCGACCTCATTTGCGCAAATATTTCCAATGGCACAACAAGAGGAAGAGGAGCAGTTATCAGAGGACTCTCATGTAGAAATCATGGATGAAGAGGAGGTCCTTGATGTTGGCAAGTAGATAGGTGAGCAAGAAGAGGAGGTAGTTGTACAACCACCTCCATCCCCTCAGTAAGCGGTGCATGCACCCAAAGGTACATTTTATTTTCCTTCTTCTTCTTCTCTGGAGCAAGCAGTGGTTTTTGTTTTAGTTTTGTCTATTACATTTTCATCTCCTCCAGTTTTGGTCTCTCCACATTTTGGTATTCCTTCCACTTCTCTTTCCCTACCATCTTCTTTCGCTTCCAAAATCACTACTACTCTTTCTTCCATTCCCGCCCCTTCGTCCTCCATTTATTTTAGTTATTTTGCATCTGGGTCAAATCCTTTTTCGCATCCTATCCCTTCAGTTGTCACTACCTCCATCATTGAAGCTATAAGTACACAAGCCCCTCCCAGGGTCAGTATAACTATAGTGGAGCCCGTGTCCACCACCGATTCTGCCATCTCTCTTCCATCCACCATTTTTGTCCCTCCTCTTTTAACTGTGTCATCTGTATCTGCTGGGCCTAGTCGCACAGAAGTTTTGGTACATTTTACCCCATTTTTGGAGCTATCGATAGTCCTTGAGATACAGGTGGCCCAAAAAAATTTGAATATTGAAAAGTTAAATAGGGCGCACCTGAGTTCTTCATAGTGGCTAAAAAGCATGTGGTGAAATAAGGCTTCGACACCAACGTGACCTATCAAAAAGGTAACCTTTGATCCTATTGCCAAGGAAGCCCATATAACCACCATTACTCCGCTAGTTCAAAAGCCCTAGGGTGAATTGCAACTTGGTGATCTCATCTCTAAAATAATTACAGAAGATCTGATGCGGATTGATCCAATTGAAAAAATGGGCAATATCCAGGTAGATATGAGCTTAGTGTATTTGCATGGTGAACACTACAAGGAAAAATATTTTGAAGCCCAAAATAAAATAATTGAGCTCGAGAACACCTTGGCCAAGAGCAGAGCGACTGAAGAAAAGATGGCCACAAAAAATGATTACTTGCATGACCAGGTCAAAGTGCATTTAAAGGAGCATGATGCTGCCAGAATCGAGATGCATAATCTTCAGCAGCAGGTTGGAGAACTCAAGAAGAAGCTGGAGGAGAAAGTAACACCTGTTGTAGGGTTTTCACGTGACAGCGTTAAGAATGCTCGCCTTCGCTCTACTCAAAATTTGGAAAAATTGGTTGCGCACGTTGTCAAGGTACTACAGTATCTGTGGGAAGCATGAATACAGATTCAGCTTGGGCAATAGTTAATTGATACCACAGAAGAGATGCTTTCACCCTACATGGAGATGGCCATAAAAATACAAGCTCTATTGAACACTACTTTGCACATTCACCCTCTTAGTGAGATGGATTATGCTTGGTCCAAGGCACGAATAACACTACGTAACTATTTTTAGTGCATGGACCTAGTGAGGGAAGGGTGGGTTATCCTCAATGTTATTGAGCGTGAGCATAACATTTCTATGACTCATTTTGAGACCATCGATGAGTTGGGTTTTCCAAATTTTGTTGACAATTGGGGAGAACCTCTTCCCATGGAAGAACTGGAGGCGCTTTGGAAAAAATTCATTGAGGATACTTCTAAAATTGATGCTCTGGAAGAACCTCTCACTGAAGCGCAAGTGTTTCCCTTGATGCAGAAGTATACGCACTTGGAGCTATCGCTTTATGAGTTGGCTCAGCGGTCAAAGCATCTCAGTTTGACGGATGTGCAGAATCTCCACTTTGTCTATGAGTCACTCAGTGTTTCCTGCTTGTTCGCCCTTTGGAAGGGTGAACGAGTTTAGAAATTCGACAAAGGCATAGTTTAAAAATCAAATTCGTGTTCGCCTTTTCTATGGGGCGAACGCGTCATTCACCTTTCCTAGGGGTGAACGCGTCTCAACAAAATTATGGTCGTGCATGCACTCGAAATGATAATAATTTTGCTTCACCCTGGTTGAGGGGCGAAGTCTCAACAAAAGTATGGTCGTGTGTGCACCCGAAATGATAATAATTTTGGTTCGCCCTGGTTGAGGGGTGAACATCTCGTTCGCCCCTCCTATGGGTGAACGAATTTCCAAGGCGAAGTGATGTCGCGTTCACCATTTCTTAGGGACGAACGTATCATTCACCCTTTCCAAGGATGAACGTGTTTTATGAAGGATTTGTGTGCATATTTTCAAAGGAGATGGGGTGAAGTAGTTTTTGGGGTGAATGTGATCTCAGGGTGAAACTAAAATCTAGTCAAAGGTTCGAAAGTGCCAAGATCTTACGTATTAAATAAAGGAGGCATCAAAGTAACTCGTAATTATGGATCTTGAATAAAAGAAGGAAAATAGACGAATCTTCCTAATTTCCAAAGCACTGAAGGTGCTTCCAATATATTCAATGGAATTCTAACTATCTGTGCACCGACGACCGAGTTGCAGATTTTTTGGAGGTTGTCCCTCAAGGAAGATGGATTTTCAATGAACTCGAGGAGGATTTTCCTTTTTTTTTTTATCTCTGATCCCTTGACATTTTGTTCTCCTATGTATTAAATGAAAGAGGCAAAAACCTTTATAAATACTACGCAAATTTCATTGTAAAAGGAGAGGAAGGTTAGATTTTTACGAGAAATCTCTCCAAGCTTTCTACATTAATACAAGGCATTCAGGCTTCTGAATTTGTGAGCGATTCTATGTATGATATCTTTCTATGTGTTGCGCTTCTATCTTACATCCACCTTTCTCTTTTGCTGTTAAATTTAAATTTTGTATTCAGATTTAAGTGTTGCTATTGAGGGAGGGAATGTTGGAGTGACATTCTGGATGTTATCATTGCAATATTGCAAGTAAATTCTTGCTTTTCCTTCTGTTAGATGCTATTTCTTGCTTGGGTGTTTTTCCTGCTATTTAGTCTGCTTCAAGTTTTGCACTTTGGCTTGTGGCCATATTTCTAATTTCTTTTTGTAATTTGTAATCCCTTTCCTGCATCTCTTGTCTTCTATCATTTTTAGGATTAGTAAGGGAACCAACCCTCTCTAGAGATTGGAATGGAGGACATTTCTTTCCTCCGACATTTCAATGTTGGCCATATCTAGGGTGCACAAATGTAGTCTTTGTTGATTAGTCATATATTTGTCCAAAAACTCCTTATAATATCCAATTTTAATAAATCAATCTCCAAAAATTAACCTTTCAAAAATAATATTTGCCTACCCTTTTATCTCCTTCGAAACACTTAATGACCAAATTAATTCAAGCAAAAATTAAACCTCATAAACCATCAAAACATTTTTATTTTTCAACCTTAGGCACATATAAATATTTTTATTTTATTTCAACCTTAGCACATTCGAAATTAAGCGACCAACATAAATGACATCAGCGCATACCTTTATCACTACCAAAAAGGCCTCAGTGGGTTTCAAACATGAGACATATTCGTCGAGCACCTTATCAAGGTGCTAGCCCACCACATGAGCTAAGCGCTCTTATGGGTAGGTCAAGCACAAGCCTCCCTTTAACCCCTTGTTCGGTGCTTGCTCAAAATATGTACCCTCTATGCTTAGCTAAAAAATAACCCAAAGGGATTTGAACCTGCACGTCTTGCTTGCCACACACCCTAATGCTTTTGTCGATGCCAACTGTGCTACTAGTGCCTTATCAAGGCGCTAGCCCACCACATGGGCTAAGTGCTCCCATGGGTAGAGAAAGCACAAGCCTCCCTTTAACCCATTGTTCGATGTTTGCTCAAAATATGTGCCCTCTCTACTTAGACAAAAATAAAATCGAAGGGATTCGAACCCGCATGTCTTGCTTGCCACACACCCTAGTGCTTCTGTTGATGCCAACTGTGCTACCAATGCCTTTGGTGCTAATTATTGGTGCTCCCTTTGATTTATTCCTTCATCGCCAGAGACCCTTCAAAAAACGTGGAAAGTCTTTTCCCTTTTTTTGTGCACGAATTCGATGGAGCATAGGATATTCGATCGATAACATTGGGATGTAAGGCAAAGGTCTTTACCATTATTTATACATGATGCCTCTTGTGCCATTAACATCGACGCTTGAATCAAATATGAAATTCAATTTTCATTTTATGTGAAAACCCTCCTAATATGACTTTTGTCTTTATCTATTTTTCTACGAGAACATGATGCTGCTAATTAATCTATGGATGCAGGAACGGAGGCACCTGCTGGCAAGGAGCATCACAAAAGTATTGGTATCTTCCTTGATCTGCGAGCAACGGGTATCTGGGGGAAAGGTAAGTTTGGGATGTGATGAGCGGTAGAGTTTTCACCTATGTTAGGGCATCAAATCCCTATTGGCAAACCTTCACCAATGGTCCATGTAGATTGCATCCACGTAGCTACATTCTAGGATTCTGTGTTTGATTGCAAAATTTTATCATAGTGCAAAAATAAAATATAAATATGTTGTGTTTGATTGCAAAATTTCCATCATGTTTAAATGATTCAAATATATATAAAGGCATATAGGGGGACCACATTAATAATAATAAAAATAATAAAAATATTATTAATAACAATAACCATAATAATAATAAATTCTAAATATAATTTATAAATTATACATACAAATATTTATAAGAAAGTAAAAAGGGCATCATATGAAAAAGCCCAGGAAAATACAAGATTAATCTATGCCCTAAGTTACACTTGGCAAGTGGGGGAGAGGCGCGCGTTTTACAAGTGGCACTCTCCTAAATCATCCTCATCCTTTATTTGAAGAAAGGTAACTTTGTGTTGAGGGTGGTGGAAGAGAGAAGGGGAAAACAGAAGGCGCAAGACTTGGAGGGGATTGGAAGAGTAAGGCGGGCTCCGAACTCAGGTCTGGTCGAATCTTCTATAGACAACTTTTAAAAATAACTTAAAAATTTTTATGGACACTACATTTAACAAAAATGGGGATTTTAACTGGAACAAAGCATGCAAATGATTTACGAAATTCCTTGTAATTGATTCTAATTTTTGTTGGAAATAAGACTATGGCTAAATTTTTGAGGGACTGCATGGGTTTTGTTAGCTGATATGAGAATTGTGACAAACTACGTTGCATTATCTTGAAACCCTAATTGCTTTTGTCGTATGTTTGTTTGAATTCCATTTACTTCTGCTGTATTTATTTATTATGTAGATGTGTATGGCGCTTCTACCGTAAGTTTTCTTGGCTTCCTTTTAATTTGTTGTACCTGCAAATTTTATAATGGTGTGAGTTTATTTGTGACATCTCTGCCATCAGTATGTTTGGCTTCTATTTGTTCTACTACACTTGTTGAATGCATAACTATGTGACTTCCTTATATGGATATAGGTGTATTTTTAAGCAAGGGTTATCTCCTGCAAGACTTAGGTTGTTATTTACATTTTCTTTATGGATGCCATGGGTGTGAGTGGCACTGTGCAATGAATAGGAGAATTGGAAAACCCTGGTATTAAGTTCCATATTCTATTAAAAAGTATTGATGGTAAAATTTTGGTGTGGCCTCCATTTGCGTCTTATTTTTCTTAGATTGCATTTTGTGTAAGATACAATATTTTGCCTGCATGGACTTGGGTGTGTATGCATATAGGGTAGCCTGCATTCAAGGTAGTCGACCGCTCTGATCCCTTGGTTTAAAAATATTATTCCCCAAAAACCCTAACCTTGTTGATGGAAGTGTACCCTAAATAGTGGAAGCAGGTGCTCAACATTAATGTCGCATAGTCACTAAGTTCACAATACTCACTCAGATTCTGCACAAGATGTAATTGGGCAAAGAATGTCTTCTAATATTTTATTAAAGACAACATATAAATGGCTACGTTCTAAATTCTTTTGGTTGTGCTTTTAAAGAACCACTGGAGGCTTGTTACAAGAAAAATATATTAGTTGTTGCAGATTATAGGGTTTCCATTTATATTAATTAAGGTTCATTTGTGTTGTATTCATACATAACTACTATAGAGTTGTCATTGTGCAAGTTTGTTATCATTCATTTGAAATAAGAAGACTGTTTAATATTTGGTTATGTACACTTAGGAGTTGTACATTCTGTATATGGTTACATTGTCATATATCCTGCACTATTTGTCATTGAATTATATTCTTCTTGGTTCTTGGTAAATGGAGTATCAGGTGTATGATGATATTGCCCTTATTTTGCTCAGCCTATAGCATTATTTTCATGGTTTTAAATTTGACCTCGCTCTTATTAGATTATAAGTTTGAACTCTGTCAACACTTTTTGCTCATTAGCATTGAAAAGCATTTGGTTGTCAAATAGTTTTTATCTCTCAGATTTTGTTCATAATAATAAGATTTACCCTCTGCAAATTGATAGGGTGATGCCTTGGAATAATATGGTCTTTTATTGCATATTCAAACTGGGATGAGTTTGTAATTGAATCCGGCCAAAATTATACAGAATACTACTGTTTAAAGATTTGAGTTTATCTTTCGTGTTGCAGTTTGTGAAGTCTTATGGTTGCTTGGTAACACTTGAGGCTACTCCTTGAAACCTGTAGGTTAAATCAATATTATGTTTTAATTAATTATCGAAGAATGCATGGATAGTATATTGTATATAGACTTAAATTTGATATGTTCAAATCCCTTAGCAACAAATTCTATTGCGACAGACACACAAGTCATCCCTCACGAAACTGCACTGATTGAAAGCATTGTTAGTAGGGTTGTGTTCCACATTGACTTCCTAAGTATTCCCAAGGTGTAGTATTTTATTACGTCACCTCAATTTAGGAATAAACTTAGGTGTCCTTACAGATCATTGAAACACATTATTGCTGAAATTGTGGAATGTCTTGTATAGCATGGCTAATCAATGGTCTCATCAGCCAAAAGTGGGCGCTCAATCTCAACATTAAATTTGTAACCTTAGGCATGTCATGTCCAGCCTGACCATGAGATTTTATAATAACAGGGATCTCGTCATTCCCTAGACAATTATGACCTAACACTTAGCTTAAATTTGAAATCATCTTTTGCTTGAATTTGGAAATGACATGTGTTTTTATTTGTCCTGGGAAAACTAAACGAATTGGTATACGAAAAGTTAAATTACTGTTTCCTCATTTGAAATCATAGTGCAAGATTTAAATTGATCTTCCCATGCTGATTTAGAAATGAAAGGTTAAATACTTTGTTTGGCGTCTTGTGGTAAATAGAAAAGGAATCATTGAAATCGTGGCTGGAAAAATAAAAGGGAAATCTCATTTGTCTTTATGTTGTCAGAGATAAAGGAATTATGATGTTTGTCTTAATGCTGTGAATTTTTATATGGCTTTAAATGACTTTATATTTAATTAAAATGAGAAATGTCATGAGGCCTTGTTTTTCAAAGATACAGGGATATGTTTTTAAGGAATATGTTTAAAATTCAAATAGAAAACATTATTCAATTTTATGCCTTGAGAATTAAAGAGGATGTGTCTTCAAATCATTTGTCTTCTACCTTAAAAACAAAATGTGATTCATGTTTTAAGACAAGGAAAAATATTTGTGAGAATAAATTAGATATTCTTTAAAGAATGAGAAAAAATTAAATTGATCTGGACTTATGTTCTTTTTATGATTTTTAATTTAAAAAGGAAAAAGATAAATGGTTGTTACTTATTGAAAAGATATTATTTGATTTTATGCTCTAATGTTAAAGGAAGATTCATTAGACTTTATGTTTCTTTTGAATAATAGAAAATGTTATTATCTTTTAGATGAAGGGAAGTTTTGGTAGAAAATGTAATTTATGTTTTAAGAGATAGGAAGAAATTGTTTTTATGTTCGAATTAATAAAAGTCTTTGACTTTATGCTTAAAGAGAAAATGGGGAAAATTATTTATATAAAGTGGAAACATTGTCATGAAGTCCTTTATGTCGTGGCTTTTAAAAGACATAATGAAGTAATTTTGTAAGATGATAGAGCCTGAGAATACCAGAGCATACCTTAGTAAACATCTTGACGAGTACCAATCCCTTTAACCTTAGACAACCTTGCTGAAAAATACCTCCGAAAGTGGGAGGATAAAACTAGAGATTGTGGGAAGACAATCTTGACTTTAATGATGTTGTGGGAAGGCAATCATCATGATGGGATTACGGGTAGGCAATCATCATCGAAATAAAATAATGGTTGCGGGTAGGCAATCATCATGATGGGGTTGTGGGTAGGCAACCATCATCAAAATAAAAATGATGATGTTGCGGGTAGGCCATCATCATAAAAATAATGATGTTGCGGGTAGGCAACCATCATGAACCAGGGCTCTAACCGCATTTATGATGGGAAAATTTAGAACAAGAGGTAACGAAGGGTTGTATGGGCATCCCTTCTAGGTTATCCCTGCTAGTGATTGAGCAACGTAATGTGTTGACTAGGTAATACCGACAACACGATGGTATGGGACATCGTGTTGGTTAATCAACACATAACGTCGGGTGCTTACCAAGGTAGTGGTAAGACCTTAGATGATGCTCCAGGGCAAGTGGTTGATCGTCTAGCTCGAGAATGTATGCACTAAGTATTACAAGGTAATAAACCTAAAGACTGGATAATCTTGTAAGACACGGGAAGATATGTGTCATACCTCTAGGTGATATGGCCCTAGAGGATAAAAGAAACCCATTGCTCGAACTTAGGATCTCGGGAGGAGATGGAAGTCCAAAGGGGTAACTATACGGGATCTAGCCAATCTCGATCTCATGAGTATTCTGGCTGCAACAGAATGGCACTCGTGAAGATGATCTTAACATGCTCACACTAGAAAAAGAAAAATGATAAAAGTTAAAATAAAAGAAAAGAATTTTTTTGACTCCCAAGTGGTAGTGACTTGGGGAGAATGGACAACCAAGTGGTAGTGACTTGGGGTGTTGTTACATTTTAAACCTATAACCCTATTTAGGGTTATTAGAATTAATATAAATTAATTTTTAATTAAATTAAAAATTAAATTATAATTAACTTAAGTAACTTTTGAAAGTTAATTAAATTAATTTATAATAAAATTATATTAATTAATTTAAATTTCCTTTTTAATATTATAATAAAATATTATAATATTATTTTCTTGGGCCTCTTCTTTGCACTTTAGACCACATATAACTACCTGGAACCAGATCTGACCAACTGAAGGCGGATTCTTCTTTGTGCACTGACTGCGGAACTGCTTCCCTTTGCACTGATCACTAAAACTGACATCAATGACCATTTACTCTTGACATCAATGACAACTCATCTACTCAAAATGTCCAACATGCATTTCATATTTTCTTAGTTGGAGTATCTATGCCCTTGTTGTGGTATTTGGAAACTTGTGACGACAATCACCTGTAGCTAGCCATTCTGAAACCCTGTAATTCCCAAATATTTTAATTCAAAGTAAAATATGGAGATTTTCGATGCAATCTATGCATGTTGATGGTGTTTGCAATTGAATTTATTTATGTATTTTGCTTCATTTCCCTTTAATATGACACCATCTTGGTCTTATATTGTGTGATAACTGGTCGAGACTAAGATTGGTTTAATTTAGAATCAGAGGCTTCAACAAAATCCTTGCAAAGATGTGCATTCACCATGACTTGTTTGATTTTCTTTCCCTAACCCTTATTTTTTGTATTTTTTTTAAAAACAATTAAAATTAGGAGCAGATTAGCGAAATTTTCATTTCTAAAGCTTGATTTCATAATGTTGTATATTATATCTATAAGTTTTAGATAAATAAATTATTGTAATGCTTTGATATTTCTAAGGCAACAAGCCCAAAATATACCTTTTTAATTAATTTATTGGGTGAATTTTGATGTTAAATACTTATATATTCATGATTTATTGTACAATTAAGCATAGTCATAAGTTATTCATGTCAAGACAATTAAATAATCAGAACTAAAACTAATAATCCCCTTGTGAGGGCTACATAAAGGCCCTGAATATTCCATATATTTTATTATTTTTTCTTTGAATCAAAAGATCAATAAAAATTACTAGGTTAGACCAACCTCACCCAAACCTTGGGCAAATCATGGATCTCCTTTCAAGATAGGACATCTTGCATGAGTCCTAGTTGTTAGTATATGTTTGTTATCTAACAAATATATCACTCAACAACTATCTAGAGGGCAAAGACAAATAGAATGTAGGTAGACTTTGATAGGTTGAAATAGGAGTTACGATCATCGTAGATTGAGGCAGAGAGGGAGAGAAAGCTATCGACAACTTTAACATTTAGTGTTAGTTCCAAAGCATAGGGCACTATCATTGTCATGGAAATGGTTGAGAAATCAATCTATGTGTCATTATTCATAGCGTTTAGTAGGATTTAAACCTCCTCCTCTTCTACCAACACCTAGAGGTGGGGATATGGGATCTACCTATAGTTAGGGTTAGACTTCTAGGAGTGAGTATATTAATTTTTATCATGTGGTACATCCTTGCTTTGTTTGTGATGGGGCTAAGTGTATTAGTTTTATTATTGTGATACACTTGTTCCATAGGCATGTATGATTTCAAGGTATTATATACAGTTATGACATTATTTTATATGTTTATCTTATGATGTTGAGTGTATTTTATTGTTGATGATGGTTTTTTTTATGATGTGATATTATTTATTTAAGTTTTATTATTATTCGATGTAAAAAATAAAAGATAAGATAGATAAAAGGCATTTGAAGAAGCATTATGCCACTTTAGTGATGGTCTAAAGGACCAAATAATTGGTAAATGCTAAATGACAAGGATTATTTTGTTGAGTAATGACCTGAGAGTCATATAATGGATAAGCAATAAAATATGTTTATCTATATGAGCGGTGGTCTCTAGACCTGATAAAGGACAAGTGCTCATTATGATCCCTAATTTAAGTGTCATCCTTTGAGCTCAAAAAACACTTGTGGGGTAAATGTACATCTTTAAGAAATATCAATAGTGTTATCCTTTGAGCATGAAAACACTTATGGATAAGTGCATAAAATATGTGATGATTCCATTCCCAAGTGATGGCCTAAGAGCCATGATAATGGACAAGTGTTGAGGGAGATGAAATAAAAATCTCATCATGCCTAAATGGTGGCCTAAGATGTTGTATAAAATACAAGCACTTAAGACATGATGAGGTACCTATAATATGTACAATATATATGTATTTTGGTTAGTAATGTTAGTGGTTAGTAGTTGTTAGTAATAATTCATGTTTTGAGAAACATCACCCAAAGTATTTTATTAAGAAAATATATATAACACTTTAAGAAACGTGGTCCAAAGGACTTTACTGAGCAATATATGTCATGCTTTGAGCGGTATGGCTCAAAGAATTTTATTGAGCAATGTATGTAATTCTAAGACTAAGATAAGCTTAGATTAAAGTAGGCCGAGGTAGAATTAACATAGAAGAAATCACAGGCAATAATATTCATTAAAATAACTAGCTTAAACATTACATTAAATTAAATCTTATATAGGCTTAATACAAGCAAAATAGTAGAGAAGGGAGGTTGGAGGAAGATCGGGAGGATTAGAGAGAACGAAGGAGTAGGAAGTGGAATGGGAGGTGGCAGCGGGCGTGGGGAGAGGAAGTGGAGTGATAAGGGAAAATGGACGACAGGAAATGAGGAAGGACAATGGAGGGATAAGGAGAAAATAGAGGTGAGGGATAAATAAAATCATGCCGAACATCCGACAAGTTTAGCCGACAAAAGGTAAGTGAGTTCACACTTAGAAAAACTAGATTTTTATAAGTCGTTTAAAGATAAACCCTATTCACACTTGCTACATTCTCCCCCATAAATTTGAGAGGATTGACTATACAGTCTCTCAGCTTTACAAATTGAGCTTTGGCCAGCGCCTTGGTGAAGATGTCCACGACGTTCTCCAAAGTGTGACAATAGTGAAGCTCAACAGTATCAGTTTCCACCATATCTCTGATGAAGTGGTACTTCATATCAAAATGCTTTGATCTCCTATGGTGGACAGGATTGTATGCCAATTGAATGGCACTGGTGTTGTCATAGAATATTCGAGTTGGACCACTTTGCTGCTCTCCAATATCATCTAATACCTTTCGTAGCCATAGAGCTTGAGTACTAGCATGAGTAATCGCTATATACTCAGCTTCTATTGAAGATAGCGCTACTACTTATCGCTTCTTGGAACTCCAAGTTATTAGGCCCGAACCAAGACTAAAACAGTTACCCGATGTGGATTTTCTATCATCAATATTGCTGCCCTAATCACTATCACTAAAGCCTTCAAGCTTGATAGTATCACTTTTGTAGTATTGGATTCCAAAATCCAATGTACCCTTCACATATCTCAAAATACTTTTAGCTGCCTGCAAATGCAGCTTAGATGGATTAGACATAAATCTAGAAACAAGAGATACAGCATATTGAATTTCTGGTCTGGTGTTGGCGAGAAACATCAAACTCCCAACAATGCTTTTGAAAGTGGTCACATCAACTTTCGGTGCTCCATCATCCTTGCTTAATTGGATCCCATGTCCAATTGGAGTTGCAACTGATTTGCATTGCTCCATAGCAAACTTCTTAATCATATCTCGAGCATACTTAAGTTGACAGATGAAGATCCTTGAATCTGTCTAATGGACTTCCATTCCAAGAAAGTATTTCATTAAGCCAAGATCCTTCATCTCAAATTCCTGCATCATGGAGTGCTTAAACTCCATGTTAACTTTTTTTATTACTACCCATAAAAATGAGATCATCCACATACAAACAAACTATGAGGATGTCATTTCCTTGATTTAGATAGTAGAGCGTGGGTTCATTTTTGCTTCTGATGAACCCATAATATTTAAAGTACCCATCAATACGTGAATACCAAGCTCTCGGTGCCTGCTTGAGGCCATAAAGAGCTTTCTTCAATTTTTAAACAAGATGTTCCTTGTATTTCTCTTCAAATCTCTGTGGTTGCTCAACATACACTTCTTCTGTCAAGTAACCATTTAGAAATGCACTCTTTACATCCATGTGTTGGACTGTCCATCCCTTGTGTGCAGCTAAGGTAAGAACTGTTATGATAGTCTCCTATATGGCTACAGGAGCAAACGTATCTTCATAATCAATTCCATATTTCTAAGTAAATCCCTTTGCAACTAATCTTGCCTTGTGCCTCTCGATGCTTCCATCAGCATTAAACTTGGTCTTGTAGACCCACTTACATCCAACACGTTTCTTTCCTTTAGGAAGCTTCACCAGCTCCCAAGTGTCGTTTTTTATAGAGGTGATCTCCTCTTTCATGGCATCTTGCCAAATATTTTGAGTACAAGCCTTATCATAACTAGAAGGTTCAAGTTGTGAATTAGTTAACAAAGCATAGTTAACTAGATCTCCCCTAGGTTCCTACTGGGAGACATCATCACCATACAAGTGCATATTTTCTAATCTTTGTAGAACAAAATTCATTTCACTAGCTTGACTCCTAGTGTATCTTTTTAAAAAAAAATTATCCAACATCTGATATGATGGATGATTCTATAGAGTTCTCTTACCTTTGGATGGAGAATCGATGTCCATTGGTGAGGAACTTACTGATCTCTGTGGAGAAGGACTTGGTGAAGAAGTTGAATCAGAATATGAACTTGGGTTTATGGGAGGAGACTGCTTACCTTTCTGTGGTGTCTGTTGTTGCACCTTCTTAGAAACTACATCATTGGATTCATCATCACTAAAAATTTTGGGCTTACCCCATTCTCCCCCTTCATCAAAAATCACATCCCTGGAAAGCACAAACTTTCTAGTCCTGGGATTGTAGAGTCTGTAAGCTTTTGTATTCTCACAGTATCCTACAAAGATGCATGCTTGACTCTTTGGATCAAGCTTCTTTCTTAGCTCATCAGGAATGTGAGAATATGCCAACGAGCCAAACACTTTGAAATACTTAACATTTGACTTTTTACCATACCAAGCTTGGTAAGGTGTCTGCCCTTCCAAACTTGCAGTAGGACTTTTGTTCAAGATATGTACGCTGGTCCTGGCTGCATCTTCCCAATATGAATTAGTCAAATGCTTCATCTGAAGCATAGACCTTGCCATATCCATAATGGTGCGATTCTTCCTCTCTGTGAAACCATTATGTTGTGGAGTGTAGGCAGTTGTGAACTGCCTCTTAATGCCATGTTGCTTACAAAAATTCAAGAATTCATTAGATGAGTATTCTCCTCCCCTATCTGATCTAAGACATTTTACAAAATATCTACTCTCACTTTCAACTCTTGTTTTGAAATCGACAAAGCATTCAAATGCTTCATCCTTATGTTTCAAAAAATATATCCAGCACATTCTAGTAAATTCATCAATGAAGAGTAGGAAGTAAGAGTTGTTACCAAGACTCTTGGTATGCATCGGACCACAAATGTCTGTATGCACTAGCTTGAGAGGATATCTGGCCAACCATGCTTGTCCATGAGGCAATTTTGATTTGGCATGCTTCCCCAGAGCACACCCTTCACAAACTTCCTTACTATCTTGAACTTTAGGAAGTTTGGTTACCATCGCTTGTGAAGTTAGCATTTTCAAACTAGCGAAATTCAAATGACCATATCTCAAGTGCGATAAGACACTTGGATTGGAAATAACAACATTTGCTAACTTATCTCCCCTTGGCTGGCCAAACTTTAAAGGAAATAATCTATTCTTTGACATTGGCACTTGTGTAATGATTCTATTACTGTTATTTTGATCAAAAATAGTACATTTACCCTCATCAAAAAGCAACTTGTAGTTCTTTTCTAACATTTTACCAACACTTAAAATATTGTGTTGGAGATGGGGTGTGTAATAGATCACTTACTTGTTTGACGCCTTCTTTAGTTGGAACTGCCATGGCTCCAATGCCTTCAATTGCCAATGATTTATCATCTCCTAATTTGATGCTGGATTTGTATGAGGAGTTTAGAGTAGCAAAGAGCTCTTCTTTTCCATTCATATGGTATGAACACCCAGTGTCCAAGATCCATGTATCATTCATGTTCTGATATGCCTGACCATAAGAGAGAAAGAGATTTGTGGCCTCTTCCTCTTCTCCAAAATTTCCAAACTGACTGCTCTGGCTGCTACTAGTTCCTTGTGAAGTCTTTGTCCAACAGTCACGAGCATAATGGCCAAGTTTGCCACAATTGTAGCAAGATTGTTTTGACTTATCTCCTCCTTTGCTTTTGCTTGATTGTTTTCCTCTATTTTGTTGTCCTCCTCTATTCTGTTGTTCACCTCTGTTTGAGTATCCTCCTCTGTTCGAAGTTCTACCTCTATGATTATTTCTGCCTCTACCTCTATACTGTCCTCTGCCATGACCTCTACCTCTGCCTTCATGAGAAGTAAAGGCTTTATCATCTCCTCCGTAACTTGTGGAAGGAGTTTTTTGTAACCTCTCTTCATGTGAGAGAAGTGAGCTAATTAGGGATTCAAAAGACAGAGAAGTTAGGTCTTTGGATTCTTCTATAATTATGGCAACTGAATTCCACTTAGGAAGAAGTGTCCTCAACACTTTCTTCACTATAACTTCAAGCTTTACATCTTCTCCTAAAGTGACCATCTTATCTACTACGACTTTCACACGCACGCAGTAATCACCAACCTTTTTACTCTCTTGCATTTTAAGAGTCTCAAACTCTTGTTTCAAGGTTTGTAGTTTAACGTGTTTGACTTGGTCACTACCCCTATAACTTTATTTTAAAGCATTCCCAGAAGATTCAACAGTTATAAAAGAAGCTATTCTAGAGAAAATACTTCTATCAAGGACGGCTTGGATATGATAAAGGGCGAAAGAATTATTCTTCTGAGCTTCCTTTTTAGCCCTTTTATCAGCAACATTCAAAGCTGCCCAATTAGCAGCAGTAGGTTCAATATATCCCTCTTCAATCACATCCCAAAGACCTTTGCCTATCAAAAGAGTTTTCATTTTAATTGACCAATACTCGTAATCACCACCATTGAACTCAGGGATTGGTAGACTAGTATTGGATGCCATTTTAGAAAGCAAACTTTATTTCAACTTCTAACAAGTAGTACAAAGAAGTACAAAATAGATCATTGATTTAAATCAAATCTAGCTTTCTTAATATGCTCACTGATTTGGCATTCTTCTTCTCAAGGATTTCCCAAAACTGGAAAGGTGAAATTGTCTGCTTTGTCATCACTAATTATAATGACTTCTTGTAATACTGTTGGCTCATAATGTCTTTTGAGAACATTTCGTTCTTTAGTTGCAGGTTTCACCTCCACTGGTTCTTCTTCCTCTTCTTCTTCTTCTATTTCTTCTGGTTCTGAATCAGGAGAGCATGGTGTATAGCTCTCACTTGTTTCTACTTCAGGCACTGCAGGTGTATAATTGTCACTTGATTGTCCTTCAGGTACTATGTCAACCGTCTCGGATTCAATAATCCTTTGCCCAAAGATATTATCTTTAGAATCCACCTCGTATCCAGAGTCTAGTTTCCTCAGATGAGCAATCACTTGGTTTTCTAATTGGTAAAATACTGTATGAAGTCCGTACCGCTAGACTTTCTCGTCAAAGAAATCAGGTGTCTCTCTTCTCAATAGAGAGAGTAATGCATTATAGCATCCGGCTGACCAAATCATCTACCCAGAATCACACCGTATGAACTGGGTTACAACTTAATATGATGCCAAAAAAAAACTTTCTAAAACCTTTTCACTCTTTTATTTTTATAAAAAAAATCAAAATTTGTTTTTTTTAATAAAGGCCTTTTTAAAAAAATTTAACAATTTCTTATATATATTTTTAATTATTATTTTGAAATAAATGTATATTCAAAAAACATAATAAAAAAACTATATATATAAAAATTATGAAATTAATTTTAAAACCTTTAAAAAAAACTAAATAAGAAATTTTTTATAAAAAATAAACCTTTTTGTTTTGTAATCCCCAATGAGATTCGAACCGTTGACCTCCGCGGTCTACCCGACAGTCTTAGCCGCTGCACCACACTGCTACTGTGGTAGAACCGCGTCAAAGAACAAACTTGAATCCTTGCTTATCGGCAAAGTAACCAAAAATAAATAAAAAACTTTTGTATTTTTGACCCCGACGGGATTCAACCCCGGGTCTCTTCTCTACAAGTGGGAGTTTTGACCGCTAGACCAACCTAGCCGGATGGGAGGAATAAGAAAACAATCTATATTTCAACTGGACGGCTAAAACATTTAAAAAAAAAAAATTTAGTCCCACATGCAGTGGGAGGTGAGTGTTTCCAGGCTTTATCAAAGCCTGCAAACACACATTAGGTCAATTGCCTTCGGGAAATCAATCTGTCAAGCCTTTTTCCCTTTCCTCGACCAGTTAAGCTTTGCCACATGGCACACTTGGCATGCATCTGCCACGTCAGCTCCCAGCTCGTCCACATCAGCACGCTGCTTGCTATGCCACGTCAGCTCTCTACTCGTCCACATCAGCACCTTGCTCGCCTATGCCACGTCAGCACTCACATTATCCTCAATCCATGTGCTACCCAGTCAGCATTCTGCAAGCTCTGTTCCACGTCTGTCTACCATGTTAGCTTCCACCTTAGCTCTGTCGCCAGTTCGACATCACCACGTCAGCCTGATGTCTATGTCCAATTAGATCCTCGAGATCCATGCACTCCTCGAGATCCGTATCGTGTGCTCCTTGGGATCCGTGTTGTGTGCTCCTTGGAATCTATGCACCAATTTCTCCTCAGGATCCGTGCACCAGTCACTGACTAGTCTGCTACGCTTGGCTTCCATGCCTTACCTCGACCCTCAAGATCCATGCCCCCTGAGCTCTGATACCAATGTAATTCTAAGACTAAGGTAAGCTTAGATTAAAGTAGGCTGAGGTAGAATTAACACAGAATAAATCACAGGCGATAATATTCATTAAAATAACTAGCTTAAACATTACATTAAATTAAACCTTATATAGGCTTAATACAAGTGAAATAGTACATAAGGGAGGTTGGAGGAAGATCATGAGGATTAGAGAGAACGAAGGAGTAGGAAGTGGAATGGGAGGTGGCAGCGGGCGTGGGGAGAGGAAGGAAGTGGAGTGATAAGGGAATATGGACGAAAAGAAATGAGGAAGGACAATGGAGGGATAAGGAGAAAATAGAGGTGAGGGATAAATAAAATCATGCCGACCATCCGAAAAGTTTAGCCGACAAAAGGTAAGTGAGTTCACACTTTGCTTAGAAAAACTAGACTTTTCTAAGCCGTTTAAAGATAAACCCTATTCACACTTGCTACAATGTATGTCACACTTTGAGTGGCATGGCCAAAGTATTTTAGTGAGCAAATGTATGTTATGCTATGATAATCATAGCTCAAAGGAATATACTGACCAAATAAGAGGGAAATAATCATGTATGTCTATCCTAATAAGTACCCCTAAGTAGGAGAGGGAAGTGTATGAGTATATGAAATAGTGATGAGCAGGTTGCCCCCAAAATTTTGTATGTAAAGTGTCTTGATTTGTAATGTTGAAAGTAGGTTACCCCTAGATGAGGTGGGGATGTTGATGAAAAATATGTTGATGAAAATTATATGGTAATTATGTCCTATATCTCTTAACATATAAAAGAGGGTATTTGGGTCTATAATTCTATTACCTAATACATATACAAAAATTTATAAACATGTGATAAATTAGACTTAAGACCCAACACCATATCTGATGTGTGAAGAAAATTAAGACTTGTGTGAGAAGAGTAGGTGCCAATGATGATGACCTAGAGAATCACATTCCTTAACTATCATATCCACAATGTGATTATGTGTATGCAACATGAGTGAATATGATGGAATAGTCTACTTTGAAGGGCACATTGGGTTATGCTTATACTCATAGGTATGAAAAATTTACTTGAGGTGATGATGGTATCTTAGGTATCTTAACATATCAGAGAGGGCATTTAGGTCTACAAGTCCATTACCTAATGCATATACAAATATTTATAGATACAATAAGAACCAGACTTGAGACTCAAAAATATCTCTAATGTGTGAAGGAAGGTAACCATTTTGTGAGAAGAGCACTACTAAGGTGTCAATGGCAGTGACTTAGAGAAACATATTCCTCCACTGTCATCCTCATAATAATGTATTTATGAGTATGCAATATGGATGAATATGATAGGCTAATATTCCTGAAAGGCGTGTTGGGCTATGCTTCTACTCACAATGATGAAGTATTTGATTACTTGAAATATGATGATGAAGTCCTAGATTGTTTAGTATATCAATAGGAGGTTCAAAGCTTAGGAATCATTACCTAAAATATGCAAATATTTATAGATACATGAGGTATTAATCACTAGGATTCAATTCAAATACTGATATAGGAGAGATTAGGATGTTTTGCAAGGAGAGTGTTGTCAAGTATACCTTCCAAGGAAGTAGTGACCTTACCTCCAATGATTAGGACATGCATAGATGATTATGAATATGCAAGGCATTGGTAACAAGGCACCTAATCTCAGGAGGGAGTAGGGGACATCCCACAGGATGTCCCAATCTTCTTCCTTGCTTTCCCTTCCCCTAGCTCTATCCCAATTCTTTAGTACTTTTTAGATCCTCCTCTCAGTTGATTGTGGCTGCAAATGATCTCCTTGGGGTGGGAGGTATCTTTTCCACTTGTCTACCCATTTCCTCATTGGTTTGAGAGTTTACTTCCTATGTTTTTGGACTATGATGTCCCAGGGTTCATCCTAGTACCTTTTTTGTGCTTCAAGGATTCCTTTTCCCTTTTGCTCTTTGGAATGTCCATGGGTCTGTCCCTGTGTTTATTTTTTTGCTTTAGGGATTTTTCCCTTTTGCTCTTTTGGTTATCCTAATTTTTTGCAGGTTTCCTTCGTGATTTGGCTCGGCTCTATCCCAAATCCTTGGGACTTCCTGGATCCTTTTCTCATAGTTGTATATGGTTGCAGATGATCTCCTTGGGATGGAAGGTTACTTTTCCACCTGTCTACCCTTTTTCCAACCAGTTTGAGGGTTTCCTTCCTATGCCTATGTTCTGGGATACCCTTGGGTCCCTCCCTAGGTTTTCTGTGGTGCTTATGGAAAGCCTCTTCCCTATTGGTCTTAGATATGGCTAAGATATATTGTAGGTTTCTTCTTGGATCCAAGTTTTAGCAGTTCTTTGATTGCTGTGTATCATAGCTTTGGCAGTGCTTCTTGAGCAGTTTTTCACAGTATCTTTTTGGCCTACGAGGGCCACATGTTTCTTTTCTGTGGATCTAATATTAGGGTACCTATATCTGGTCTACTTGGTGGGTTCTTAGAATTTTTCATGGCTTGAGGAGGCCTCTATTTTACTGGTTTTTGAGTTCCCGTTGGTCTTCCTTTTTTGGTCCCCTGAAGGTGTTCGATGATGGATTTGGAGACTCTCTTGGGTTTCCTACTATTTTTTTTGGTCTGGGAAGGACCCTGTGCTTATAATTTACAATATGTTTACCTATGGCTCCTTCAGCTCATGTCCCTGGGACATTCCTACTACCTCTGCTGCTTCCTCTGGTTTTTGAGATGTTTAACCTCTCTTGCAAAGGGATTTCATGGCCTGTGGAAATCCTCTATTTTGATGCTCCATTTTCCAGGCCTATGCAGGATGTTGTTCTGGTCTAGTTTTTAGTATCCCTGCATTTATCCTAACCTTCCTTGAATGGGATAATCCATCTCGGTGCTTTCTCTGCTCCATCCAATTTTTCGAGATGGTCTTCGTGCTTGGCAGTTTTATTTTCCTGTTTTTCCTTGGCGGGATACTAGTTTCTAGGTTTTTCCCTACACATGATTTTTCAATTTGTACTCTTATTGCATAGATGAGATTTTCATTTTTCCTGCTTTGGGTAGGATTTTTAATTTTCCAGCTGGGTGGGATTTTTCAAATTTCCCACTGGGCAGGATTTTCAATTTTCAATTTTCCTGTTGAGCAGGATTTTTCAATTTTCTTGATGGGCAAGATTTTCAAATTTTTGTTGGGAAAAATTTTATAAACTATCCTTTGGCCTTTCCTTTGGCCTATCCTTCAACTTATCTTGTGGCCTTGTTTTTTGTCTGGTGACCTATTGTAAAAAGGTTTTTGGGCCCTTTCAAAATCCCTCTTTAATGAAATTTTAACCTACCAAAAAAAAAAGGCACCTATTCTTTTGGATAAAAATTTGGGCCTCTCAACTTATCACAAATGTGGGTTATCAAATATATTTAATAAGGGTTTATTGGTTTCTTGACTTTCTATTAGATCAGATTAAAAGTTCCAACACTATTGATCATGTGTATCGTATATATACAAGTAATTATATGATTATGAGGTATAGGATCAATAAGTTTGAGGCCTTCAATGTGACCTAATAGATAATCTAGGATATTGATGACTACCAACTTATGAGTTTTGTGTTGGGATGTCATATGGATATCTATGAAAAGATGAAGCCCTTCACCTTTGCTTGACAAAAGTACAAAGGATTATGAAGGACAAAAATTTGCACCATAAAAAGATAAAATAAAGGAAACACAATGATTGATCAATAAAATAAATATTTTATATATTTGTATTAATATTTCAAAGTATTACAACAGAATTCCCTTTGAGGGGATTTCACCAATGATACAATAGATACAATATAAAAAAGGATTCGGGTACAATATGAAGATCTCTGTGCCAGCACGTTGTTGAGGGAGCTAGTTTTTTGTGCATGAGAGTCAGATCATGTGTCTTTCAGGGTCCTTGAGTCTTGTTACATGCACACAAAGAAAATAAAAATTAATCAATAGCATATGAAAGGTCCACCAACGTTGTACCCTAGAAATGCAAAACTAAATGGAAAACATATGCATGCATGTGGTATTTGAGATCTAAGCTAATGTAGGAAATGATAAATGAGTAGATCTAAGCTAAGATGCACAAAAAATGGAAATAATAGTCACCTAACCAAGACCATCTAAGGTCGAGATAGTTTTTATCTACGGACCATTTCAGGGCGAGACGATCACTATTGTGGATCTGCATCTCGACGTAACCAGGTCCAAATAGCATTTTGGTTGATGCAATATATTGTTGCTGATGGATTTCAATGAGCATGAGAGTGAGGGAATGGGTGCAAATGATAAACCAAATAATGTGAGATATTGTGCAAGGGAGGAGAGTGTGGCTTCTAATCCTAGATGGTGATCCAATTGCATTGGTTTGGTAGTGAGAGAACCTGGAAAATTATTTTGGTAGCACTTTGTAGCTTTGGAATTTGAAATCAAAGTCTCAAACAAAGGAGGTAGGGCACCATTTTATAGGCTCGATGGCAAGCAAGAAAAGTGGCAAGTGTCAATCAGGGGTAGCCTGATTAGCTACTACCAAATGAATATAGGGCATATAGCATCGACATAAAATTAGGTGCAGCGCTGACAAGCAGTTTCATTGCCCGTTATTTTTTATTTTTGGTTTTGCACGACCATATCGAGTCGAGATGATCATGACCCTAAGATTGTCATGGGTCGAGATGGTTAGGCCTCCCATGGGAGAAGTTACCTGCTACTGGAGAAAATCACTAGATTAACCCTAAGGCTGCCCAATATGGATTGTGTGAGTTAGAAAGGAGGATTTTTGAAAATCTCCTCATGATGATGCATTTTAGGTGTCTATAAATACCCCTTTTTGGGATGCTTTGTGTGAAAGCACAATACGGAGTAAAAATAGATGATATAAAATAAAAGTCAATGTTAATTGATGAAAACTAACCTTGAAGGGGAGTGATGCATGTCTAAAATAAAAGTCAATGTGGGATGCCCCAATCATGGAAAATGTGCACATTGTTGAATCATTACTTTTGATAAATTGATGAACTTGATTTGATTTTGGTAAACTTTTCAGTCGTAGGTAGATGTTGTTAGTCTATAAGTTTTAGGTTTTAGGCATACCACATATTTGTTTGGTCTAAATTTTGCTTGTTGTTTGCCCCAACAAAAAGGGCATATGATATTCTTTGTAATGATTCTAGGACGAGCACAATTTCCAATATTGAATGTTTGAGTCTTGACTTGATTTGAGATGATAATTTGTAGATATTGTCTACCCCCTCAAGAACTGCATCAGTGGAGGAGAAGTGAATTGATGATAGTGGCAAAGTGCTTGAAAAAGGTGAAATGGCTAAAATGAAAATTTGTTTGACAATTTTTTTTTGGAATGAGTGTCCTTATGATGATTCACCCATCCTATCATATTGCATGGATAACCAATCGCTACAATCATTAGGTCAAGGTGACTAGAGTAAATCACTAGATACAAGGTTCACTCGAGGATCTAGGCTAGCTAATCTATGATCAAAAATCAAATCCTAAGCTATTGTAGGAAATAAAAAGCTATTCTAGATGTTGACCAAAGGGGTTTTGATACCTTTGGAGCTTTTTGTATTGAAAGTGATCAAATGAGTTTGGTTCCTTTAGAGCCTTTTGAATTGGATTGACCAAAGGGATTTGGTTCCTTTGGAGCCTTAATTGACCAAATGGGTGTCTCCTTTGGGGTATTTTGAACTGAATTGACCAAAGGAGTGTCTCCTTTGGAGCATTTTGGATTAAAAGTGACCAAAGGAATTTGGTTCCTTTGGAGCATTTTGAACTAAAATGTGACCAAAGGGGTGAGGTACCTTTGGAGCATTTGAACTGAAATGTGACCAAAGGGGTTCAATACCTTTGGAGCATTTGGATTGAAATTGTATTTTGACCTTATGGTAATCTATCCATCCTACCATACTGCATGGATAACCATTTTATAGAATCGCCAGGTGACTAGAGTAGATCACTAGATATGGGGTTCACTTGAGAATCTAGACTAGTGAATCTAGTGGATGAATGCCAGAAAGAAAAGGTAGGAAAGTAAATGGAATCAAATGTGTTATGTATGTGAAGGTAAGGTAAATAACACAACCTTTGACAAAAGGACACAACCCTTTTGAACCTAGCAATTGATTTGTTGATTAAATGTTTGCATTGATAAAACCACGCCAAAGTCTTGATGGCGAGGCAAAAGCACTTGATTGAGTGATTGATGGTTTTGATAGGGAAGGTGTGATACCTTGAGCATTCCCAAGGTGTTGACAATTGTTTTATGTAACTGACAAGGAAGGTGTGAGACCTTGACCCCTAAGTTGATTGATGATAATTTTTTTATGGGGAATATGTGAGACCTTGAACACCCCCACTTTGCATTGTGCCTGATTGATATGGTGAAATGATCGAATGTTGATGGATAAGAGATATGTATGCATATACGTTTGATTATCATTCAAAAAATGCTTAGACATATATCGCTACTCATGATTTTAATTAGTTAATCAAAGGCGTCAACCCAATGGTATTGACATATATGGGGAATGGATGTGAGTGGATGCTATGTAATGTTTTGCAAATAAATATGCTATTATGGAAACTAATATGACATGACTTGTTCTTTGGCGTGTCTTAGAAAAAAAAATCTGAAAATACTTTCAAGAAGTTCAAACACCCTAATGACATTGATCAAACTTATCTACTAATCAAATAAACACTTGAAGATACTAAGACCAGCTAGGTTATTCAAGTTGCTCAAAGACCAATCTATGTGTAGTGATTGTTCATTCTTTATTTTGTGTGGGGTTGGACTCATTGTTTGTGACTTATGTCAATAATCTAGCTCATCTGTGAGTGTACATAGGTCTATACAAAAGAAGTCCGCTAATGTGACAGAAATTTTGCCATGCATAGGGATGCTCCACTGCCAGTCAGGCATCTATAGTCCCAATGGAGGTTACCCCATGATTGTTAAAATTTAGAATTTCAGGGATTCAAACTCCTTTTTTTTAGATTTTTGAGGATTTTGCTTTTTGGAAAAAGGGGATTTTTGCTTTCCTTTTTTTGAGAGGGGAAGCTTATCCTTTTATAAATTCTCAGATTTTAGACCATGCACATGATAGGAAGAGCAAGGGAAACCATTTGCTTTATGGTGATAGTGACTCATGAGTTTGTCTTTCCTAGGTACCAAAATTTTATGTTAATGTGTGATACATGTGCGTGGTCGATGAGAAAACCTAAGGTAACTAGGAAGACCTATAACACTCAAGGACTAATGACATTCAATGTAGGTTGAAGGAGACACTAGGTATGTCTAAGTAACCAAAAGAACCTAAAGATTATTCAAACCAAAGATTTGAAAAAGGACAAAGTGTTATAGGGTTTATGTGGTTGAAGGAAGGGTGATGGGTGGAGGATGTAGTGAAAATGTGTGCAATGAGGTATAATGTAGGACAAATACCATAAGGAAGATGCCCTTGATTAATGTGACAAAATAAATCCTAGAAGAATGGATGAAAGTATTAATTGAATGATAATCAAAGTATTATTGGTGATGAAAATGATGAGATGTGTGTGAATGCAATGTGCTTGGAAGCAGTTTATGATTGATTTTGATTTTTTTTATGGGGAAGATGTGATACCTTGAGCATCCCTAAATTATTTCATGACTGGTGAGTATGGAGAAGGTGTGATACTTTGAGTATCCCCAAATTATTTTAACTATGTTATGTGGCTGATGGGGAAGGTACAATACCGTGAGCATCCCCACTACGATTCTGGTAGATACCAAGATTTTGATTAGATGAGGTGAGTAGACTGTCTATGGGAATGGTACCCCTATTGATAAGATCTTAAACCATATTTTTAAATGCAATGCAATCATTGATATCGTGGTCTATTTACTAATGATAGAGGCAATAGTGATTGTCCCTATACAACCTAGGTTTAGGTATGTTAGGGTCTACGAGGTGTATGTCAGGTAAAATAATTATTTTTGCATCCTACAACTTGTGAAAGATTATCGACAAGGGCTCAAATAGGGGGGTCTAGATACGGGACTAGAAATTTGAATGAGGTGGACAAGGTGGATGATGTCTCAACTATAGCTAATGTTTGTGAGTCGATTAAATATTTGTTATAGAATTAGAAGAGTGTGTTGATGACTCCATTGTAGCTCATCTTTATCTTTAAACTTGTAAAATTTAGGCATATCAAAATGGGATGGATATGGGAGTGAGGGAACAGTTGGATGAATGGGTTGATGGTTGAATTGCCATAAGAATTGCCTTTCAACGGAGTTGATTCAATCAGTTAGTAATTGGTGAGCTTCTAGCCAAATCATGTTGATTGCCCATCTTAGATTTTGAAGAGGTTGAGATGGTGAATTTTTATGTTGATGAGGTGGTCGATGGTGATGTTGGATTGGTTTCCTTTGATTTTCAAGACCACGCACAATCCCATTATATTGATGTTAGAGGTGACTGATAGGATCCGCATAGGTATATAGGGTAGAAGCACAACAAACTAGAGCAGGTAATTTATCACAAGAAGTAGAGGGATGATTAGAATAAAAGGCCTTCAACACATGAGAAGACATGTATGGTTTATTATAATTTTTTCTAGTGTATGTCCACATGCTCATATTCATGATTCAACTCACGGTACTCAACAATGGTAGCTTGAGTATTCATGTTTTGGTGTAGTGTATACACATTTTTTATTCAATGGAAATGTAAGGCGAGATGGAATGTGAATGCAATGTAATGACCTTCTATGTGATTTAGTGTGAAAATATATGTTTTTATAGAATTCAGGAAAGGTGACAATGTTAGGATAGTTAATATCATGATCTATTGGGGATAAGGGTAGATTCAGAATGGTGATGTCTAACATGTTGGGGTCATTGGGATGGTAAATGATGTTAGAATCATGTTGGACCTATTGTCACTCAAGTGGGCCAAGCTCTTGGTGAGAGGGCACATTGGGCCAATTGTCCTGTTGATCTGATTGTAATTGATCCATGACTCTTTGTGATGTATTACAGTTGTCAGCTCATATTTGACCCTCACTACGTATCACAACCATAATCTAGGCAAATGGCACATGATGTACAATGATGATACATTTGAGCACTCTCTAAACTACACAAAAAAAGCAAAAAAAGCAACCAAGAAAGCACTTTTGTTTTTATTTTTATTTTTATTTTTTATTTATATTTTGATGTGTTTTTCAAAATTCTATTCCTAATATGACTAAGGTGGATGAAATGAATATTACTGAAAGGTAATTTGTGCACAACCCCTATCGAGTAATGTGACACAAATGGTCAGGATGGCTTCATACAATGGTATATGGATGATAGGTATCCTAACAAAAATAAAATACCCCCTCAAATAAGGGGCCACACTAACTAAATCCTGCTACTTGTCTAGTTGAACTTTCGCTTCACCCTAGGGCAGGCTTGAATAAAAATTATAGTTGTGTTCCACTCCATCGATTTTTAATCCTCGTGGTAAAAGGGCATCTAAATTTGACCTACTTTGGGATGTACCCAAAAGTAGGAGGGTTTTTTTATGATGAAATTTGAAAGACCTCTCATGGGGGCTCCTATAGCTTTTTAGGGGGCCGATCCATAGTGGGAGATGAAATCCCACATCGCACGATTGCTATCAATAGTTGGTGATGAAATCCAACTGACTGATGTTGAAGTGTTGTGTGAGTGTGTGATTTTCTTTTATTACAAAAATATAAACAAACAACACACAATGATTCAAATGATGCAAGCTATGAAGCAAAATTACATTATTTATCTAAATGATAATTTATCTTTTAATAGGTAGTAATGCAGGAAAATAACAAGAAATGCAAATACCATCTCTTACTAAGATGATCATAGATAAGGTATACTATCTTGACTTGAGATGGTCACAGTCTGACAAATTAAAAAACTAATTAAAATGCAGTTATGTTATATATATATATATTATTTTTATTTTTAAAAATGTGAAAGTTATGATAAGGAAGTATAAAACCCTAACCTTGAAAGACTTTGTTTAATGTAAACTTGCATATCCATGATTGTTCTGACTCTGCTCAAAGACCGTCTTAGGTAGAGATGGTTAAATTTGAGTACCTGCAATCACCAAAAACAAGCAAAAATTAGTCATTTTACTGATGTAAAAAATGACAAATGATGAAGAAGGGAGACTTGAGGATCCCACCGTGATCACCATTTGAAGGACAAAAATTTGCACCATAAAAGTAAACACAAATGCTTAAAGCAATAAAATGAAATTTTATTTTCAGTGTTACAAAGAGAGTCCTCTTGAGAGGATCTTTATGGATGATACATAGATTACAAATTGGGGGTATGATTCCCCTCTCTTCAACAAATAATTAATGTGGGTGCAATGTGAATATTTTCATGCCAACACGTTCTTGGAGGAGCAGGTTTTCTACGACCACCATGCAAGAGTTAGATCTTGTGTATTTCGTAGTCCTTAAGTCCCAATGATCACCATTTGAAGGATGAAAATTTGCACCATAAAAAGATAAAATGAAGGTAACATAATGATTTACCAATAAAACAAATATTTTATATATTTGTATTAATTTTTTAAAGTGTTACAACAAAATCCCCTTCGATGGGATTTTATCAATGATACAACAGATACAATATCAAAAAGGGTTCGAGTGCAATATGAAGATCTACGTGCCAACATGTTATTTAGGGAGTGGGTTTATTATGACCATCATGTGACATTTAGATCCTGTGTATTTCATGGTCCTTAAGTCTTGTTACCTGTACACAAAGAAAACAAAATGAATCAATAGCATATGAAAGGTCCACCAACGTTGGACCATGGAAATACAAAACTAAATAGAAAACAGATGCATGCATGTGGTATTTGAGATCTAAGATAATGTAGGAAATTATAAACGAGTAGATCTAATCTAAGATGCACATAAAATAGAAAAAGTAGTCACCTAACCAAGACCATATTGGGTCAAGATGATCTCTATATATGGATCATCTCGGGGTGAGACGATCGATGTCACGGGTTTGCATCTCAATGTAACTAGGTTCGAACAAAACTCTGGGTGATGTAGGATACTATTGCTAATAAATTTTAGTGAGCACAAGAGTGATGGAGTGGGTGCAAATGATTAACTAAACAATTTGATCTATTGTATAAGGGAGGAGAGTGTAACTTCCAATCCTAGATGGCGATCCAGTAGCATCAGTTTGGCAGCAGGAGAACCTGGTGGATTATTTTTGTAGTATTTTGTGGCTTTGGAATTTGAAATCAAGTTTTGAAATAAAGGAGATAGGTTGCATGCTTTGAGGTAAGCAAGAAAAGTGGTAATTATCAATCAGGGGTAGCTTGATTAGTTGTCACAAAATTACTACAGGTGGTAGGTGATATTATTACCTGTAGGGCATCTAGCATTAACATGAAATTAGGTGTAACACTAATAGGCAGTTTTACTGCCTGTTATTTTTTTATTTTCAATTTTGTGTGATCATCTCAGGTTGAGACACTTAGTCTTCCCATGGGAGAATTTTCTTGATGCTAAAGAAAATCACTGAACTAACCCTAAGGCTACTCAATATGGATTGTGTGAGTTAGAAAGGAGGATTTTTGGGAGTCTCCTCATGATGATGCATTTTAGGTGTCTACACATTGGTTTCTTGATTTTTATTGTCAATAGGCCTCCTCTCTTTCCATAATGATGTGTAACCCCAAATTTAGCTCCTTTTCCTTTAAGAATCGACCTTGATCCATTCTATTCCTATTGATATCTTCTTCTAACTTACTCAATTCTCTTCTAATAAGTTTCTTTTTTTTAATATACTTCAAAAGACCTCTTTGTTCCACCTCTTTACTCCCTTCTTCATAGTCTTCAGTTTACTTACCATAATATGTAATTTAGATTCATATACTGGTATATGCAACCACTTTTCCATATCCTTGAATATATGGGTTGTGCAACCACATATATTTAAATTTAAATGGGGTATTTTTCTATTGATTTCTAGTTTACACCAAAAAGAAGGGGGTTATGGTCCAAAACCATTTATGGTAAGGATATTAAGTTATGCTCATAGTTTCCTTGAAACCAATCCTCTGATAGAAGAACCTTATCTATTCAAACCTAAATCAATCTATTTTCTATCATTCTGTTTGACCAAGTAAACCTATTGCCACTTAGGTCTACATCAAAGACGTTTGTTTTAGCTATAAAATTACTTAGATCCTCCATACTATTTGTGTACTCTTGTGTACCTCCTCATTTTTCTACATGTGTGAGAGAGGTGTTAAAATCACCTACCACTATCTATTTCAATCCTCTAAGCTATTTTCCCATTTTCTCTACTACCCTTCATAATCCTTTTCAATATTTATTAGTGTTAGGGGTATAAATATTGGTGATCACAAAATCTAACGTGGATATTTTAATTTTAATTAGAGCTATTAATTGGTTCACACTATGTGCTAGGATTTCATCTTCATAGTCTTTATAAGTGCATCAATGTGGATCCTAACAAGATATTGACAATTTTTGGCATGCCACCCCCTCAATATTTGACTCAAATTTTGATTTTTTAAGGTAAGCTTCAATTATTAATAATATTCACCTCCAAACTTGTTGCTAAGTGTTAAACTTTTTTCAAGATTTTTTGGAAGGACGTCAAATTTTGATGGGATGTCGAATGTCAAGCAACCTTCAATGCTCTCAAATTCTCTCATCTCCTCTCATCCTCATCCCTCCCAATTATTTGTATTCTATGTTAATGTATGTTGTAGCAATCAATCATGCTTTAGGAGTTATATTGGTGCCATATATCAACCAACATAGAGAAATATCCATCTATTACATGAGTAGGACTTTAGTCAACTATGAACCTGCTATACACCTCTAGAAAAACATTTTCTAGACATAGTCTTTGCATCCCAAAATTTGAGGCACTATATGCTCAACCACAAAATATTTACTATTGCAAGGGTTGATCCTTTGTAGCACCTCATGTCAAAACCCCACCTATCAAGGTAAACTACCAAGTGAGTGGTTGCCCTTAGTGAATTAAACCTAAAATTTACTAACCAAAATAAATTAAAGGATAGGTCATCATTGATCAACTAGTTGTGGCACCTCTATAATCTACCCACCCTATAGTTCAGGATTTTTTGGATGAATCGATCTTCACCTTAGAAGTTGATCAACTTAATTCTTGGACCCCATACTTTGATGGTGCTTGATGTGTCAAAGGAGTAAGGGCAAGAATCATCTTGGGTACTCCTCAAAAATAAATAATTCCTTTATCTTTTAAATTTTAGTTCTCTTATACCAACAACACTATCTAATATAATATCATTGTCTTAGGACTTCATGTAGCCTTAGTCTTACAAGTTAGGATCCTCTCTGTATATGGAGATTATCAACTTGTGATCAATCAAGTGACTGGTATTTATCAAACCAAGGATGAGAAACAAATATTATAAAGACATCATCACTAAATTGATGTTTATATTTGATAAAGTTATTGTTGATACTACTTGCAGTGTAGAAATCACCACACTGATACAATGGCCACAATAGCATCTCTTATTTCCCTAAATTTGGATGATGAATAATCCATGGTCATCATTCAACAAGTTAAGTAGATTTCTACTCTAGATCCTATTCAATCACCTTTAGAGGTCTTCTCCCTCAAAGCATATCTTTCTCCTAATTCTTGTACAAGGATATTTTGACCTTCCTTAAGTATGGCATATTTCTTGATGGTCTATATCATAACGAGCATAAAAATCTATGACAATGTAATTGTCATTACACCATAATTGGTGATATATTATATTATCACTTTGTCGATGGCATGCTTATTTAGTGTCTTTATCCTAGACCAAATAGTTGTCAAAGAAGACCATAATGGGTTATGTGATGGTCATATTAGAAGATTGATTATCACCAAGAAGATCCTTTGGATGGGTTATTATTGGCCTACCATGAAGAAGTATTCTTACAATTATTTCAAGAAGTGTGATATATGTCAAAGGCATGACAAACTTATCCATGCCCCATCTCAAGATCTCTAACCAATAACTTCTTCTTAGCCCCTTTCTATATGGGGATTTGATATCATTAGAAATATCAATCATGTATCATTTTTTGGACATATGTTCATCATCATATCCATAAAACACTTCATAAAATAGATAGAAGCCATACCTTTATCCTTAACCATTAGAATACAAGTCTCATTCAAACTTGAGGTTCCTTCCTTGCAAATCTTGTTGCAAGATTCCTCTATTGGAGATGAATATTGTCTTGCCCACTTTAGCTAATTGGAATTGCTCAATGAAAAGCAAATCCATGACTTAGAAAACTTATGGGTATATTAAATAGGCTCAAGCATTCTTATAGCAATAAAGCATGATCTCTCTCATTCGAAGTTGTTGACCTTATCCTTAAATAAAACCAAAAGAACACTAATGCACAAGTCAAGATTATAGGTAATTTTGAGCCTAATTGGCTAGGTCATTATAATCATTAATTTTAGCTCAGTAGCTTACTACCTAGCCATGCTTTATGAACAAAAACTTAAAAAACAATAAACATAATGCATCTCAAGAAGTATTATATCTAAGTTTGCATTGGTTGCTTGTTCATCCAGTTACCTGTATGCACTCTACTTTGCATTTTTATTGCCTTCATATCTACTTGTATGCATGTGTCTATTGCTGCTTGGATTACTTGTTGCATATCAAGTCGGGGAATCTACAATGATGTGATGATGATCCTAGTCAAGAATATATTATTTTAAATTATACTTGCACTAGGTATTTGATGCTAGTAGAATTTCTTAGTTATCCATTTGTGAGTCAAAATATTGATTCACATGACCCTTACCTTCTATAAATTTTCATCTTCTATCCATATCAATCTAACACATATTAAACATCAAAACTCATCTATCCTTACCAACTTATATATGTCATTGGGATAGGCACATTTCATCAAGTTGATTCCTCTCCAACAATCGACCACCTCTATATTTTTATATCATGCTCTTTGCACTCTTTGATGTCTTCATAGAACTTTGAAGGCACATAATATTGTCACCCTACTACCCCATAGGTGGATCATCAGGTAATAAAGTTGCAACGTTATGTGCACTTCTAAAGGTGTATAAGGAGACAAGAGTGAAATATTTCATATTTTTGTCTTTTCAATATCAATTATTCATATTTTCTATTTTTGCATCCTATATGTACTAAAATTGCACCTCATCTCATCATGTAGATGCCCTTACTTACCTTTGGAATGCAACATGGCATCATTGGATTCTCATCTTGTACATCCATAAGGATTTTCATACATGTCAAATGATGGGTAAACTTTGTATGTGCACCATGCTCAATGATAGGACAACTATGTTATGTTACAATACCAAAGGCATATGTGGTTGTAATCATTTTTTCTTCTCCTCAATGTGAGCTACATGATGAATACTCCATAGTAATAATAGCCCAATCAATCATCTCTTATTCTCTTTAATATGAGCTACATAATGAATATTGTGATCATCTATGGTCTTGATAGTCCAATCAATCATCTCTTCTCATCAATAAGGTCTACATAATGAATATCACATTCATCCATAGTCTTAATAGCCTAATCAAACATTTATTCTTCTCCTCAATGTGAGCTACATAATGAATACTCTAATCATCCATGGTCTTGATATCCCAATAAATCTATTTTCTTGTATTATTATCAGCTACATGATGAACACTATGAGGCTTTGTAGGTGTTGATAGAATACTCAAACTCTTATCATTTTCCCTACCCAATATTTTCATGAGTAGGAAAACTTGCCAACCATAGCATGACCTCCCAATTGGGGGCATCCAAATCACTTCAAAAAGTAACTAGATACAACAACAAAAAACAAGCAACTTGAGACTTACCAAAATTTATCAAAAATATCAAATATGCATCCTTAAAAGGACTACCTTGTGAATAGATTAATTTTTTATGTTCCTTTAAATAGGTTGATCTTTTATGCGACTTAAAATAGACCCATAATTGTTGGTGTACCTTTAAAGAAATCGATCATGTATCTTTTAAGCTATCTAAGTGTTTATCCATTAATCAAGCTAAGAGGCCACCACCTAGGGGTGAATCATTTATGTGATTTTAAATAAGCCACATAATTTATGTGCTTTTAGATAAGCCACATCATTTATGTATATTTAAATTGACCACAACATATAACTTTAAATATGTTGGATCATTATATATCTTTAAATAGACCAATCAAGCATTTTCAATCTACCTACGAGCTTGTCCATTAATCAGGCTCAGAGGCCACTTCTTAGGGGTGAATTGGTTAATCATGTATTTACATTTAAATAGGTCACCATCTACATAAATCAAATGTTTTTTTTACCTTTAAATAGGTTATTTTGTATCCCCAAGAATGGCTAGTGAGGGGGACAGAGGAACTAGTTTAAAATATGGAGACATATCCAAAGACACCCAATTCAAGATGGTTCTACGAGGGATATGCTTGGATGGGGAGGATGCAAATTTAGGAATCTATAAGGCAAAGGAGGGATACAAGGTAGTTTGTGGATATGATATTACCCCAGCACCACTTCCATGGACATTTATCTAGCAAAAGTAAGGATGGCCAAAAATTAACATTTTCTCATGGTTGATTAACCATAGAAAGAGCTTGACATCTAATAATATGAGAAAAGAAGATTTCTACGACCCTTCCAAATGTGTTATATGTGGAAAAGCAGAGGAGGCCTTAAATCACCTCGTTTTTATGTTGGAAATATTGAGCATGTTGTGTTGTCATTGATGTCAAAGGTTTGATGTCAAAGAGAGTTTGGTATGGCAGAAATATTCTTCTATGATTGAATAATTATGCAAGGCAAGGCTCATCTCAAAGCAAGGAAATTGGTAAAAAAGAAAAGTTATAATATTTATTTTTAAATATTATACATAGAGGGACAAAGGTTTGCAAGAGAAAAGCAAAGCAAAGGTTTAAAATAAAGGCCATGGTTTAAAAGAGAGGAGATAATATTATAATATTTTTAATATTATAATACTTGGGCCAAAAGGTTTTATTTGAAAAAGAAAGAGAAATTGAAGACAAGTTTAGTTTGCAAAGCCCAAAGGTTTTAAAAATAATATTATAATATTTTAAATATTATAATATAAGTTTGAAAGGTTGAAGGCGCTAAAATATTGGAGGGCATGTTAATATTTTAATTATTTTGAAAGGCACCAATGTCAATGCATGAAGGGGAAAGCATATTTAAAGGGGGCAAATTATTTCATTTGCCTAAGGTTGAGACCAAGAAAAATCGTGAGATCCGCTCGATCGTTCGATTCATTGAGGGTAGAGTAGAAGGAAAGGATAGGCGCATGATTTTTTAAAAGCATATTCTAAAAGTCAAAATGGAGTGCAACAAGTTTGAAGTCTCATCTGGGTGGCTAGCCCAAGGGATAGGGAGGCCCTACGCTAGATCGCTAGCAGAGAGGAGGTCTCGAGTTCGAAGCACGATAGGGACAATTTTGCTAAAGTTTTGGTTGAGAAGGATTTCATGTGGTAGTTGAAATAGAAGTGTGTGCACTTTGGTTGTTGTGTGGGCAGCTAGCCCATGCGGTGTCCTAGCGCAAGCTAGGGCACGGGCCAACTAGAGGTGGCAGGTTCGAATTGCGGTGGCAGCATTAGTAAGGGCACAAATTTTTAATTAAATTTGCTATAAGGTATGTGTTGGTTTTATTATGTTAGGGAGTCATAAGGGTGTGAGTTATAAAGTTTTGTTTTGCAAATAGGGAGTCATAAGGATGTGTTATAAAAGCTTTCTATTTTGCAAATAGGAATCATAAGGGTGTGTTTTATAAAGTTTTTATTTTACAAATAGTATAAAGAGGAAATACAAAGGAGATATTTTTGCATGTGATAATAGGAGGTATAAGGTGTATGAAAGTGAAATTAAAATTGTATTCTACACTTAGGGTTTTGGATGATTATAAGGTACATTATTGATATTGAAAATTATTTGTGCCTTTTACAAGTAGGAGTTATAAGGTGTTATTGTGGTTTGATTTTTTGTTGTAATTTTTGTATGGTGAAAAGAAAGTTTGAGGGGTTTTGATAATTGTTAATGCCCTATATTTTGAGAACAAAAGGAGAGTCATTGAGCATCATTTTTAGATTCCATTGTGCACATATTTTTGAGAAGAAATTTAATGTTGATGGTTTGAAAGAGAAATCTACTAACCAGTTTTGAAGTGGCACTTTGAAAAGGAAATTCTTTTGAGATAGGTTTTTGAGGGCACATCTTCATCAAAGCAAGTTAAGAGGTATGGTGATATTATTCCTTATTTAAGGTGTTTGGTTGAGCAAATATTTTTGAATCATAAGGTGGAGAAATAAGGATTATATATGTGCATTGTTGGAAATATTTGAGCTAGGGTTTATGAAATAAATTATGCATCCTTGTTGAAAGAAATTGGAAACACTTGTGCTAGAGTTTGTGAACAAGTTGTGCTTCATTTTTTAAAATGTGTATTGTTGAATGAAATTGGAAACACTTGTGCTAGAGTTTGTGAACAAGTTGTGCTTCATTGTTGAATGAGATTGGAAATACATGTGCTAGGGTTTGTGAACAAATTGTGCTTCATTGTTTGAATAAATTTGTGAAGCTTTTGGGCATTGATTTGTGTGACATTGAAAGTAAATTGGCAAGTGTTAGATATTAGTTTAGTGAAGCAAATTTGTGTATCATTATGGTTGATCATTGTTACAAGGAACATAAACCAGTTTTGTGAAGCAATATTTATGCATTAGACTTGAGTGATATTTTGAAAGAATATATTGTGAAATTGTATTGCATATCATTTTCTATGTGTTCTTGAACAAGAATTTTGGGTAGAATATGTTTGAAGTACTTTGATCAAAGCAAGTATTATGAGTAAGTTTTGAGCATGTGTTAGAGAATATTTGAGCAAGAGATAGTGAGGTAGATTTGAGCAAGTCTTGTGAGAAGACTTGAAGTAGGTTTGAGGTAGATTTGAGCAAGTCTTGTGAGAAGACTTGAAGTAAGTTTGAGATAGATTTGTGCATGTAATATGTGTATATTTGGGATAAATTTGAGATAGATTTGTGCATGTAATGTGTGCATATTTGGGATAGAGTTGAGATAGATTTGTGCATGTAATGTGTGCAGATTTGGGATAGATTTGAGATAGATTTGTGCATGTAATGTGTGTATATTTGGGATAGATTTGAGATAGATTTGTGCATGTAATGTGTGCATATTTGGGATAGAGTTGAGATAGATTTGTGCATGTAATGTATGTAGATTTGGGTAGAGTTGAGATAGATTGTGTATTTTGGAGTGAATAGAGTGAGATGTGTATTGGTGGTTAGAGTTTGGTTGGGGAGAGGTGTTTTGGATAGAGTTGAGAGGTGTCTCCTATGGATAGAGTTCCATGAACAAAGGGATAGAGTTTCTCCTATGGATAGAGTTCCATGAACTAGAGTAAGGAGAGGTGTCTCCTATGGATAGAGTTCCATGAACTAGAGCAAAGGAGAGGTGTCTCTTGTGGATAGAGTTCCACAAACTAGACATAGGGATAGAGTTCTCCTATGGATAGAGTTCCATGAACTAGAGTTAAGGGGATAGAGTTCTCCTATGGATAGAGGTCCACAAACTTGAGCATAGGGGATTGAGATCTCCTTTGGATAGAGGTCCATAAACATTGTAATAGGGAATTGGTTCCCAAGAGATTTGTTGAGAAAATTTAGAAGAAATATTTTCTCCATGGATGTAACCCACATTGGGTGAACCACGTTAAATTTGTGTCTCTCATGTGTGTGATGATTTGTGCATTGCCTTGTTATTGCTATTGATGAGATTGGTTAATACTACTTTGAAAAGATATTACAATTGATAACATTGGATAATATTGTTTGGGAAAGAAAAGTAAAAGTTTATCTTATATTGTTCACCCCCTCTCAGTATAAGCTTGTGTTCTTCAATTGGTATCAGAATGGGTTCCTTCGAAAAAGTCTAATAGCTTGAAGGAAGATCTTACAGGAACACAGATGGCTTCTCAGAATGGATCTTCAACAAATAAGGCTCCAATGTTTGATGGGAATAATTATGCTTTCTGGAGTATGAGGATGAAGACTTATTTGATGGCACAAGGATATGAAACATGGTAATCTATTGAGGATGGGTTCACACCTACAACTACTCCTCCCATAGATAAGGATGGCAAGCAATTATATGTAAATAATTCCAAGGCTATGAATGGAATCTTAAGTGGATTACGTGAATCAGAATTTGTGAAAGTTATGCAATGTAAATCAGCAAAAGAAATATGGGATAAATTGAAGCAAACATATGAAGGAGATAGCAAGGTTAAGTTGGAAAAACTTCAAACTCATAGGAGGAGGTTTGAAGAGTTGAATATGAAATATGAGGAAGATATTGCTAAATACTTACTTCATGTTGATGAAGTTGTTAATACCATGCGTGGACTTGGATTCAAAATTGAGGACTCTAGTGTTGCTCAGAAAGTATTAAGATCACTCCCTATGAGGTATGATGCAAAGGTTTCAACAATAGAAGAGATGAAGGATCTCGATAAGTTGACAATGGATGAGTTACATGGAATTCTCATAGCTTATGAGATGAGGATAGAAAAAGATCAAAATTCCAAGAGAGAGGCAACATTCAAAGTTTCAAATAAGATAAAAGATAAGAAACTAGAATCAAGTAATGAGTCAAGCAGTGATGAAGAAGCTAACTATGTGAGAAGAAATAAGAAAGACTCAAGAAAACACAAAGATATGAAGACTGTGAAATGTTTTAATTGTGGTAACTTTGGTCACTATGCATCTAATTGTCCATAAGCTGGAAGTAGTAGTAGTGAAGAGAAACATGATTATAAGAAAAAGGAAGAAAGAAAATTTAGGTATGAAAAGAAAAATAGGTATGGTCAAGGCAAGCATGAAAAGAAGAATTTTCAAAAGCACAAGAAGAGTTTCTATGTTGAAGAAGCAAGCAGTGCTTCAAGTGACAGTGATGAAAGATTCTCAGATAGTGAAAAAGAAGAGATTCTATTTTTGGCAATAGAAGAGGAAGAGGACACTCCTATTGAAGACCAAGTAGAAGAAAAAGAAGATGCTCCTATAATTGAAGACCTAGAGGAAGGTTCAAAAAAAGAAGAAGAAGCCATAGTTGATCTAGAAGAGGAACTTATTGTTGCTCTCAGAGAGTTGAAAAGAGTTAGAAAGCAGAACTCAAGACTGAAGGCTCAAGTTCAAGAAGATGAGGAAATAAAGGAAAAGCTTCTACAAGATCTCAAAAACTTAAAAGTTAAGGCAAGGAGATTTAAAGAAGTTATGGTTGAAAAGTTAGAGGTAAAAGAGTTAGAATGTGAAATATTAGAACATGAAGTGGTTTCTCTAAGGATGGAAGTGAAATATTCTAAGGATAAGCTGCATAGGTTTGGGAAAAGTTCAAAAGCTTTGGATAACATTATCAAAGCACAAAGATCTTCATTTATCAAAACAGGACTTGGTTTTGAAGAAGGACAAGAGGTACAAAAAGAGGAGTCAAGCTCAAAAGAAAAGGAAGTTTCAGAGGAAGAGATTGAAGAAGAACCTAAGACCTATGTTGATAAGTTGAAGAGTGGAAGCTTCATTGAGAAAGAAAACAATGCACAAACAAGAAACAGGGATCATCACAGAGAAGGCAAAGAAAGGACTAAGAGACCAGATTTTTCAAGACAAGATGAATATTTCTTCCAAGGGCATTGTTTTTCATGTAATCATTTTGGTCACAAAGCTATGCATTGCAGGGTTCATGGAAAGAAGGATTATGGCTTCACTAAGAGGAACTTCAACTCATTCGAAGATGGATATTTCTTTCAAGGTTATTGCTACTCATGTAATCACTTTGGTCATAAAGCTATACACTACAGGGTTCATGACAGAAATGATTATGGCTTCACCAAGAGGAACTTCAAGTCATTTGCACCTTCCAAGAACTACAACATCAGGTGTTACAATTGCAATAATTTTGGGCATAAGGCTAAGTGGTGTAGAACAGAGTTTCCAGAACTTCCAAAGACAAGCAAGAACAGGGACACTCAAAAGGATCAAAAGGGTATGACTACAAAGGTGTTGAAAAAGAAGGTTGAAAAGGAAGAAGAGCATTGTAAGTTGGGAGTAGATTTACTCCCACCCCAAAATTGATCACCTCAAGGAGAGGAGGTGGTGAGGGGGCTGAGCTAAGAGTCTTATTTTTAGCCCCAAAGGAGCCCTTTGCCATTGATGTCAAAGGGGGAGAGTTTTAGTAAGGGGGAGCAGCTTCTCAGGGGGAGCAGATTTGGAATCCAGTGGTTGTAAAAGAAATTTTTAGAAAGGGTTACCATCAATGACAAAGGGGGAGATTGTTGGAAATATTGAGCATGTTGTGTTGTCATTGATGTCAAAGATTTGATGTCAAAAGGTTGATGTCAAAGAGAGTTTGGTATGGCAGAAATATTCTTCTATGATTGAATAATTATGCAAGGCAAGGCTCATCTCAAAGCAAGGAAATTGGTAAAAAAGAAAAAGTTATAATATTTATTTTTAAATATTATACACAGAGGGACAAAGGTTTGCAAGAGAAAAGCAAAGCAAAGGTTTAAAATAAAGGCCATGGTTTAAAAGAGAGGAGATAATATTATAATATTTTTAATATTATAATACTTGGGCCAAAAGGTTTTATTTGAAAAAGAAAGAGAAATTGAAGACAAGTTTAGTTTGCAAAGCCCAAAGGTTTTAAAAATAATATTATAATATTTTAAATATTATAATATAAGTTTGAAAGGTTGAAGGCGCTAAAAATATTGGAGGGCATGTTAATATTTTAATTATTTCAAAAGGTACCAATGTCAATGCATGAAGGGAAAGCATATTTAAAGGGGGCAAATTATTTCATTTGCCTAAGGTTGAGACCAAGAAAAATTGTGAGATCCACTCGATCGTTCGATTCGTTGAGGGTAGAGTAGAAGGAAAGGACAGGTGCACAATTTTTTAAAAGTAGATTCCAAAAGTCAAAAGGGAGTGCAACAAGTTTGAAGTCTCATATGGGCGGCTAGCCCAGATGGTAGGGAGGCCCTGTGCTAGATCACTGGCAGAGAGGAGGTCTCGAGTTCGAAGCATGACAGGGACAATTTTGCTGAAGTTTTGGTTGAGAAGGATTTTGCATGGTAGTTGAAATAGAAGCATGTGTGCTTTGGTTGTTGTGTGGGTAGCTAGCCCATGCGGTGTCCTAGCGCAAGCTAGGGCGCGAGCCAGCTAGAGGTGGTAGGTTCGAATTGTGGTGGTAGCATTAGTAAGGGCACAAAATTTTTAATTAAATTTTCTATAAGGTATGTGTTGGTTTTATTATGTTAGGGAGTCATAAGGGTGTGAGTTATAAAGTTTTGTTTTGCAAATAGGGAGTCATAAGGATGTGTTATAAAAGCTTTATTTTGCAAATAGGAATCATAAGGTGTGTTTTATAAAGTTTTTATTTTGCAAATAGTATAAAGAGGAAATACAAAGGAGATATTTTTGCATGTGAGAATAGGAGGTATAAGGTGTATGAAAGTGAAATTAAAATTGTATTCTGCACTTAGGGTTTTGGATGATTATAAGGTACATTATTGATATTGAAAATTATTTGTGCCTTTTACAAGTAGGAGTTATAAGGTGTTATTGTGGTTTGATTTTTGGTTGTAATTTTTGTATGGTGAAAAGAAAGTTTGAGGGGTTTTGATAATTGTTAATGCCCTATCTTTTGAGAACAAAAGGAGAGTCATTGAGCATCATTTTCAGATTCCATTGTGCACATATTTTTGAGAAGAAATTTAATGTTGATGGTTTGAAAGAGAAATCTACTAACCAGTTTTGAAGTGGCACTTTGAAAAGGAAATTCTTTTGAGATAGGTTTTTGAGGGCACATCTTCATCAAAGCAAGTTAAGAGGTATGGTGACATTATTCCTTCTTTAAGGTGTTTGGTTGAGAAAATATTTTTGAATCATAAGGTGGAGAAATAAGGATTATATATGTGCATTGTTGGAAATATTTGAGCTAGGGTTTGTGAAATAAATTGTGCATCCTTGTTGAAAGAAATTGGAAACACTTGTGCTAGAGTTTGTGAACAAGTTGTGCTTCATTGTTGAATGATATTGGAAACACTTGTGCTAGAGTTTGTGAATAAGTTGTGCTTTATTGTTGAATGAGATTGGAAATACATGTGCTAGGGTTTGTGAACAAATTGTGCTTCATTGTTTGAATAAATTTGTGAAGCTTTTGGGCATTGATTTGTGTGACATTGAATGTGAATTGGCAAGTGTTAGAGATCAATTTAGTGAAGCAAATTTGTGTATCATTATGGTTGATCATTGAGAGAAAATTTGCAAGGAACATAAACAGTTTGTGAAGCAATTTGTGCATTGGGCTTGAGTGATATTTGGAAAGAACATATTGTGAAATTGTATTGCATATCATTTTCTATGTGTTCTTGAATAAGAATTTTGGGTAGAATATGTCTAAAGTACTTTTATCAAAGCAAGTATTATGAGTAGTTTTGAGCATGTGTTAGAGCAGAGTTGAGCAGAGATAGTGAGGTATATTTGAGCAAGTCTTGTGAGAAGACTTAAAGTAGGTTTGAGGTAGATTTGAGCAAGTCTTGTGAGAAGACTTGAAGCAGGTTTGAGGTAAATTTGAGCAAGTATTGTGAGAAGACTTGAAGTAGATTTGAGATAGATTTGTGCATGTAATGTGTGTAGATTTGGGATAGAGTTGAGATAGATTTGTGCATGTAATGTGTGCAGATTTGGGATAGAGTTGAGATAGATTTGTGCATGTAATATGTGCATATTTGGGATAGATTTGAGATATATTTGTGCATGTAATATGTGTATATTTGGGATAGAGTTGAGATAGATTTGTGCATGTAATGTGTGCATATTTGGGATAGAGTTGAGATAGATTTGTGCATGTAATGTGTGCATATTTGGAGTAGATTTAAGAAGATGTGTGTACCAGCTTTGGAAGTGACCTAGAGTAGAGAGGAGAGGTGTCTCCTGTGGATAGAGTTCCATAAACTAGAGCAAAGGAGAGGTGTCTCCTGTGGATAGAGTTCCACAAACTAGAGCAAAGGAGAGGTGTCTCATATGGATAGAGTTCCATGAACCAGACTAGTAAGGGGATAGAGTTCTCCTGTGGATAGAGTTCCATGAACTAGAGCAAAGGAGAGGTGTCTCCTGTGGATAGAGTTCCATGAACCAGAGTAGAGAGGAGAGGTGTCTCCTATGGATAGAGTTCCATGAACTAGAGCAAAGAGGAGAGGTGTCTCCTGTGGATAGAGTTCCACGAACCAGAGCAAAGGAGAGGTGTCTCCTGTGGATAGAGTTCCACAAACCAGAGTTAAGGGGATAGAGTTCTCCTATGGATAGAGGTCCATGAACTTGAGCATAGGGGATTGAGATCTCCTTTGGACAGAGGTCCATAAACATTGTAATAGGGAATTGGTTCCCAAGAGATTTGTTGAGAAAATTTAGAAGAAATATTTTCTCCATGGACGTAACCCACATTGGGTGAACCACGTTAAATTTGTGTCTCTCATGTGTGTGATGATTTGTGCATTGCCTTGTTATTGCTATTGATGATATTGGTTAATACTTCTATGAAAAGATATTGCAATTGATAACATTGGATAATATTGTTTGGGAAAGAAAAGTAAAATTTTATCTTATACTGTTCACCCCCCTCTCAGTATAAGCTTGTGTTCTTCAATTGGTATCAAAGTGGGTTCCTTCGAAAAAAGTCTAATAGCTTGAAGAAAGATCTTACAGGAACACAGTTGGCTTCTTAGAATGGATCTTGAACAAATAAGGCTCCAAAGTTTGGTGGGAATAATTATGCTTTCTGGAGTATGAGGATGAAGACTTATTTGATGGCACAAGGATATGAAACATGGAAATATATTGAGGATGGGTTCACACCTACAACTATTCCTCCCATAGATAAGGATAACAAGAAATTATATATAAATAATTCCAAGGCTATGAATGGAATCTTAAGTGGATTACGTGAATCAGAGTTTGTGAAAGTTATGCAATGCAAATCAACAAAAGAAATATGGGATAAATTGAAGAAAATATATGAAGGAGATAGCAAGGTTAATTTGGCAAAACTTCAAACTCATAGGAGGAGGTTTGAAGAGTTGAAGATGAAATATGAGGAAGATATTGCTAAATATTTACTTTGTGTTTATGAAGTTGTTAATACCATGCGTGGACTTGGATTCGAAATTGAGGACTCTAGTGTTTCTCAAAAAGTATTAAGATCACTCCCTATGAGGTATGATGCAAAGGTTTCAATAATAGAAGAGATGAAGGCTTTTGATAAGTTGAAAATGAATGATTTATGTAGAATTCTCACAGCTTATGAGATGAGGACAAAAAAAGACCAAAATCCTAAGAATGAGGTAACATTCAAAGTTTCAAAGAAGACAAAATATAAGAAACCAAAATCAAGTGATGAGTCAAGCAATAACGAAGAAGTTAACTATGTGAGAAGAAATAAAGACTCAAGAAAACACAAAGATATAAAGAATGTGAAATATTTTAACTGTGGTAACTTTGGTCACTACGCATCTAATTGTCCACAAGTTGGAAGTAGTAGTAGTGAAGAGAAACAAGATTATAAGAAAAAGGAAGAAAGAAAATTTAGGTATGAAAAGAAAATTTGGTTATTGGATAATCTACCTTAGATAAGTTCTACACAAAACGTCGATATCCGACCAACCCCATAAAACTTTGTACCTCAGAGACATTAGTTGGGGCAGGCCATTCAATGATAGCCTCTATTTTCTTTGGGTCCACTGATATTCCTTCAGCTGCAATTATATGTCCCAAATAATGAACTTGGGAGGTATAGAACTTACATTTTGACAGTTTTCTATACAACTGATTTTCTCTAAGTTTTTCGAGAATAATTTTCATGTGTTGGTCATGTTCCTCTTTATTCCTAGAGGATATCAATATGTCATATAGAAAGACTAATACAATTGTTTTCTAATTATTCCTGGAATATGTTATTCATTAAGTTCATAAAAGCTATCAGAGCATTGGTCAAACGAAAATGTAGCACTATAAATTCATAGTGGCCATATCTTGTTCAAAATGTAGTTTTATGGGTGTCTTCCTCTCAAATTCTAAGCTGGTGATAGCTAGACCTAAGATAAATTTTTGAGAATATTGAAGCTCCCTTCAGTTGGTCAAACATGTCATCTATCCTAGGTAAGGAATACTTATTCTTTACTGTCATCTTATTTATCATCCTGTAATCAATACATAATCTTAGTGACCCATCATTTTTATTAACAAACAAGATAGGTGCTCCCCATGGAGAGACACTAGGTTTAATGAGTCCTATTTCTAATAGTTCTTGAAGTTAAGTCTTGAGTTCTTGTAACTCAATGGTAGTCATTCTATAAGGTTCTCGGGCTACAGGGGTTACTCCTGGTAGGAGTTCTATAGAGAAATTAAATTCTCTCTAGTGCGGGAGATCGGGAAGATCCTTAGGGAAGACATCCCTAAAATTATTTAGTACCAGATATGTCTAAAATAGACTTGTCTCAATCTCAATGTCCTCTTTCTCATTAATTTTTAATACAAAGACTCTACTTCCTTTCCTTATAGCTCTTTTGACTTGCATGGTTGTTAGAAGGTGTGGTTCCACTAATTTTTGTCCATAATAAATTTGAATCCTCTGCATAGTATCATCAGTGAATTCCATCCACCTTTATTCAAAGTTTAATAATGCTTTATGAGATTTGAGTCAATCCACCCCTAGGATTATATCAAAAGCATGTAATGGGGCTACATACAAATTCCAGCCCATTTTCCCTTGATGTAAGATTATTTGAGGGTCAAATAAGCACCGATTAACAGTATGGGTTTTCCCAAACCCATATTCGACCTTCCACACTTTTGCCATATACCCAGGTTTTTCAGGAATGTCCCTCATAAGGTTAGAAGAAATGAAACTATTTTTTAGCCCCCAGAATCAATTAAAATGCTTACATTCCTATAATAAATCTTTTCATTTAATAAAAAAGGGGTAGCTTGCCCATTGAGTTTAAGATTACCTATGGCTGTAAATATCTTATGGGTAGGTTCTATTTTTTTCTTTTTATCAGTTCTTAAGGGACACTTATCTGCATAATGAGGTTCTTTACAAATCCAACAGCCAGTTCGTGGAGCCCTGACCTTATTATTTCCATTATTGGGATCTTTAGTGCCAAATCCTAGGTTTCTAGATTTATGATCATACCTATCTCTAAAAATTTTCTTATCTTGGCCACCTCGATTAATTTGATCCCATCTGTTACCCTGGGATCCCTGATACCAATTCTTGTTTTTACCTAATCAATTTTTGTTCTCATTTCTATCATTATAGTTTCTATCTCTTTTAGCTGAATCCATATGCTTATTTCTTTGAGGATCTTCTCTATCCAAGGATTTTTTATAATAGGCTTTCTGAGCCTTATCGTTATCCTCTTCATGCCTAGCCAAGTCACAGGCCTCAATGAGGGTTGTAGGTTTCAACATCAGAATCAGATATCCAATTCTTGGGTGGAGTCCTAGAAGGAAATTCTAGACTTTAATCTTAGTTATTTGTTCGTACTCAAGAATGTATTTAAGTAATTACACAAAGTGTTGATAATATTCAATAACAGTCATGTTGCCTTGAGTCAATCTTGAAAATTATGTGGTCCTTTCTAAGAAAATTGTGGAGTCAAGAATCTTTCCTTAAAGGATTTCATAAAATTTTCCTAGTGTACATTGATGGCCTCCACATTATGAGTTTTCTTATAGGTATCCCACCAGTCTGCCATAATTCTCGTTAGTCGAAATACCGCCCAAGAAGCCTTATATTTGGATGAGAGGGTTCTAATTGCAAAGTAGGCTTCTAGACTATTTAGCCATCTCTTGGCCTCTTCCCCATTCCATTTGCCATCGAACTTGACTATATCTATTTTTTGCATATCCCTATCTAACTCATAGCCTACTTGTCGCCTTTCGGGGTCAATAGATTTCTCCTCTCCAGTGGTTACCATTTTCTTTCCTTTGGCTATATTTTCTATTATTTTTTGTTATTGGGAGATCATCTCTTGTTGTTGAGTTAGTTGAGATTTCTGTTGTTCCATATGCTCTAGTATTTGAGCTTTCTGCTGAGCCATGTGTTCAGCCATTTGGGTTCTTTGTTGCCCCATTTTTTCCTTTTGTTAATTTATTTGTTCTCACATAATTTGCATCATTCAAACTAATTTATCCTCTCTAGGAGCAGGTTTATTTTCCCTCCCCTCTCGTATCTGTGGTCCTCACAACCTTCCTAAGAACCCTTTTAGGATTTTTTATCATCCCTTCCTGCTATACCACCGTAGATATTTTTGAGGAGCTAGCCATGGCTTGAAAAAAAAGAGCCCACTCAATTTTTGGGTATTCAGCTCATCAACCATTAAGTCAAAAAATAGTTCGCAACCATGCTCTGGTACCTGTTGACAATATTGTCACATTCCACCAAGGGGCAGAAAAATTAAAACTTTGTATGATATTTGTTTTGTTGAAAGTTTTCTTTTGTTTATAAGTTATAGCAATTTTGGTTTTCCCTATCGCCCCCTGGTGGACAAAATGAAAAAGAAAAGAGCTTCGGGCCCGAAGCGCTTCAAATCATCACTTCGGGCGAGAACTTTGCCAAAAAAGTACGAAGGAAACGCTTCGCACCTGAAGCATTCCCAGCGGCTACTTCGGGTGAAGAGTTTTGCGAAGCGGCATCCAAGCAACTTCGTCGAAGAAGAAAAGATAGCCCGAATCAGCTAAGGCAAAGAAATTACTTCGGGCCCGAAGTATTTCTAAAATCCACTTCGGCCAGTTTTCACCCGAAGCAGTAGAGGTCGAGAAAGTGCTTCGGCCAAAACTCCCCCGAACCGCCGTTTCAAAAGAAGATCGGCCCGAAGCGTTTTTCCCGACCCATCAGCGAAGCAGTTTTGCCAGCGAAGCAACGAAGGATAGAGGGAGATCGGCTTCGGCACTCCACGCCCCCGAAGTAGTTTTGCGAAGCGAAAATCAGTGAGGCGCTTCCCAGGAATGCTTCCCAAGTTGGGCATTTTCTCGAGGCGATCAGAGAGCCTCATAAATGCATATTTTCTTGCCCGATAAGCCCGTTGCTCATTTTTGGCAATTGGATGCGAAGTATCAATCCGTGAAGAAGAGCCCGACAAGCATGGCCGCCACTCGAGCACCGCACCTACAATCCAAGGACACCCGGGTGGCTCATTTAATGCGACTTTCCTCGGTGACTCGGTCACCATTACCAATTTTGGTAGCCGATTTGAGAGATCATCCGTAGCAGCAGCGAGGAGCCGATTTCTCAGGGCTCGAGGGTGTACTCCGCCATTTTTGTAATAATGATTCAGAGGGTCGGGTCCTCTATAAAAACCCAGGCTTTGCAATGTAAAAGAGGGGGGAACTTTTTGCTAGAAAGCTGTTGTAACTTGATGTCCTGCGTTTAATACTAAAGACCTTTTGTGCTCTATTTCTCTCTTTTATGTTGCCTTATGTGCTTAATTCTTTTGTCTTTTCTCGTTCGCGTACTGAGACTCTGAATCCTGAATCCGGTGTGCGATCGGGGACTGAACCCCTAAAATTCGCCCTGAAGGATACATAGGAGAGGAAAAATGCCTTGTCGCTTTCCTTTATGCTGCCTGGTGGATCGAGGTTTCTGTTATTCCCTTATCTCAATCGTTGTTACTATGAACCCTGAATTCCAGCGAGAGAGAAAGGAGAACCCTGCGAACCCGTCCAGAGGATACATAGGAAGTTCGGCATTTCGTTTCTTTCATGTTATTCTTGGTATTTCTTGCTGCTATTCGAGTTGTTAGCGAGTAATCGTGCTTCCTGTTCTCTCCCACCTTAAATCATCATCTTCTAACCCTTACTCTTTTTATTTCTTTCTCTAACCCTTACCCCTTTTTATTTCTTTTCCTAACCCTTACTCTGTTTATTTCTTTCCTGCACTCTTGTCTCAAACCCCAAAAGTAGATTAGTATAGGAGCCGGCCTTTCTCCGGAGATTGGCACGAGGGGCATCTCTTCCCTTCGGCCTTTCAATGTTGGTCGTAGGTCCAGGGCACGCAAACCCATCGAAAGTCCTTTCCTGTGCGGATTTGATGACCAACAGTTTTTGGCACGCCCGGTGGGACTCAAGGTCCCATATTTGAGAAAATTTCTAGCCCGTCTTCACCGGAGCCAGTGGTTCTAACAAGTTCTCGGTGAGACCCGGTCAGTCTCATCCCTTGAGTAGTAGTGAGAATCGATGCTCTCATTACTAAGAGACTCTTAGCATCTGGCGACTCTGTTTTACCCGAGAATCTTCAAGTCGTAAAGACCAGTACTAAAGCCTGTGCCTTCATGCAAACAAGATGGAGAGTTAGGAATAGAGGAGAGGAAACCGAGTTCTTTGAGCTTGATATTGATGCCTTTGGGGAACGCTCTAGGTTAGTTACCCTCGAATATCTCTTACACGGGACATCCTCGCAAGAGGCTGTTGTTGACGAGCAAGGCCTAACTTTCGATAGCATAGCAGCTAGTTTTCCTTCGAATCCTCCCAACTCATCGAAGCATCCTAGTGCCTCCGTTCCCATTGGCCTTTCGACGAGCAACCCAAGAGGGACTTCGGGGACCTCTGTTCCATAGAACCCAGGCACAAATATGGCCCAAACAACAACAACAACAACAAATGCAACAGCAACCGCCGCCTAGATTATTTCCAGCATGGAATTCTTCGTCACCGTTGAATCTCGCGGGCCAAGGGCAAGTTCCACCTGCTGCAATAAAAAAGCTCCCGACGTTCGACGAAACCGAAAAGACTGCTCTAGAGCATATCCAGGACATCATTTCCCTGGCGGCAATCCATGATATCATAGAAGAGCGAGTGATGGTGAAGCTCCTGGTTCTCTCCCTTAGAGGAAAACTCCTCTATTGGTATAGATCTCTGCCACCCGACACTATTACGGGATGGGACCAGTTAGCCGGGCAGTTGATGCAAGGCTTCAACGAGTCCGTCGATCCAACTTCTCTTCTGCAGCAATTCACTTCAATCCAAAGACATCCACAAGAAGAGATTGCAGACTTCAATGTTAGGTTCGCTCGAACCTGGCAAAGAGTCCTAGTTGGACTTCGCCCAACCGACGAAGCCATGGCGTACTACTTCCTTCGGGCCTTCAACCCTGATATCGGTCTTATGATAAGGTACTCAAATGTCAATACTTTTCCAGAGTTGTATGGGTTAGCCAAGAAAGCAAAAATGAACCTCATAGCCATGGGTAAACTCCCTCAAAGAATGCCAATGCCCATACTCCCCGAGTTCCTTCAAGCCCAGTATGCGAGCGCAGTCGCTCCATAGATTTTTGCAATCCTTGCATACCCGATCTCATCCTGGAACCCGAATCCCGTTGTGTCGCAGATCACCGCTCCACAGATACATTTCCCCACACTTTCAACTATGCCCCCACCATCACTCCAACATTTCCAATGTTGCCAGCACCCCTCCAACATCCTTCCCTACCTCCGATACCGACTATGGCTTCTTTACCATCAGTTCCCAAGGTCGATGATATGCAGGCCAAGATACTACAAGAAATGCAATCGTTAAATGCCACAGTGCAGACCTTGTCCAACGACATGACCGTTGTCAAGAAGAAGCAAGCGCAACAAGAGTTTCTACCAAGAAGGTCTTATCCCACACCTGCGCTTACCAGAGATCAAGCGGTCCATCAAGGAAAAGCTTCGACAAGAAATGCTGCGATAGATGAAGCCCCAAGCACTTCCGATCATGTATATTGGTGCTCTACATGTAATGATCCTCACGAGGAGAATACATGCATGTTGCATCAACACTACGTGCAGACACTAGCAAGCAGCGGTCAAGGCGGTCAAGTCAACGTCATCAGACAATTGGATCAGAACTTGTCAATCGGCGAGGAAGAGCCAGTCGCAGTCCTTACCAGGGGAGGTAAAAGGTCGATAGAGGTGGATGCTACTCAGATGGCTCCTTTGAAGGTACACGCTCGATTTGAGAAGGGACAACCATCCTCTTCGGCCCCGAGCGAAGCTCCTCCGCCAGCTCCAGTCAAAGAAAAGGCCCAAAAGGCCACTGCCGAACCACCTCAGGTGGAGACCAAAGAAAAGGCTAAGGAGAAGCTCAAGTTTCCCTCGCTCACCAAGCGACAAAGGGTCGAAGCGACAGAGCAATATCGCACCAAGTACGAACCGAGAAAGGAACCTGAGGTGCATAGCTCCCCAACCTACAACATTGTAGAAGAGTTGAAGAGGATTCCAGCCAAAATTAGTTTGTATGATGCTCTGCAACTTCTTGGACAAGTGGACCTGCTGCAAGAATCATTGAAGAGGATTAATACAAAGAAGGCAGAGCCGCTCGCCCTGGTGCAAACCCTATCCGCGTCCATCACGGGGAAAAATAGACCACCACCGTTCTACTTATCCTTACAAATGGAAGGGTATATCGTGCATAACTGTATGATAGATTATGGAGCCACGACGACAGTCATGCCGAAGGCAGTATGCGAGGAAATAGGCATGGAATACACACGAAGCGGTCACGGAGTCCTCCAGTTGGACGGTACCCCAGTGAAGACTGTAGGTGTCATCAAAGACATTCCTATTCGGCTACATAAGACACCTCAAATCATAGTCATACAAGAGGTGGTAGTCGTGGACCTTGAGCCCTACTTCAGCATGTGCTTGTCGAGGGAATTCACGGCAAAGCTGGGCGGATATCTGTCCATGGACTACACTCATCTGGAGATCCCCTTCAAAGGGAAGAAGGTGAAGATCTATAATGAAAAGCCTTCTACGTTCTTGGTTCAGAAGATGTCCGAGGAAGAGAGCAGTGACCCTGTGCATACGATCGCGGAGGAACTAGAGCAAGTGGATCTGGTCCAGGAATCCCTCGCACAGTTGTGTTGTGAAGATGAATTTTCATTGGCAGATTTCAATGCCATGATAGAGGCGAGGTGGGGTGCTACACCATCGCCAAGTCCGAGAAACCAGCCAAAATGGAGGGGAAGGTTTCTGCTCAAGAAGGACTATGGAAATTGTTCTTCGACGGTGCTCGATGCAAAAACGACGTCGGGGCAGGAATCCTTCTGATTTCGCCGTCCGGTGAGCAAAAGGAATATTGCTACCGATTGACATGGAGCTGCACCAACAATGCAGCAGAGTATGAAGCCTTGTGCTTAGGACTCAAGAAAGTCGACAAGTTAGGCATAAGGCATCTTCAAATCTTTGGAGATTCCGAACTAGTTTGCAACCAGGTTTCAAAGAAGCACTATCTTAAATCATACCGCAATAGGGTATGGGACCTGTTCGACCAGTTTGAATCCCTCAATCTACAGTCTATTCCACGAGAAAAGAATCGACATGCAGATGTCTTAGCATCCATCGCAGCCCGATATTCTCCAGTGGATGATATGGTGCATAAGCCGAAGGCTGTAAGGATGATCTATAGACCCTCTGTCCCGGACAGAGATTTACACTGGCAAGTTTTTGACAACGATGAGCAGATTGTCAATTTCATGATCCAAGAAGCCGCTACAGTCGAAGACCGAAGCCCTGATGAGGAAGAATACGAAGGATTGGTCCAGTTGAAGAACAACCACGTTCCCAAGGGATTGATCATGCTTGAGAGCCTTTTCGATCAAAATGATCGATCGCTCTCCCACAGGATCCAGATCAGCGCGCAGCAATATCAAGATTTAGAACTGGAACATGGGAAAGTAATAAAGGTCGGGACCGATTGTACTTCAGAAGAAATAGAGCGAATCCGATGTTTGTGTAAGAGGTACCCAGATATCGTGGCTTGGTCTTATCATCGACCTCAAGGGATATGATCGACAGCTGATCCAACATACAATCGAATTACAAGAAGGGGCCAAACCTTTTCGACAGAAGCAAAGGCCGGTTAATCCAAAGATCGAGGTCTTGATGAAGGCCGAACTACTAAAAATGCTCGAAGCAAAGATCATTTATCCCATCAAGCATTCTTCCTGGGTAGCGAACTTGGTCCCTGTCAGAAAAAAGAATGGAGACATCCGGTTATGCGTGGACTTCCGCAACTTTGAATCATGCTTCCCTCAAGGACCACTATCCTCTCCCGTAGATCGATCAGATCTTGCATTCGATGGCTGGAGCTCAACGATTCTCCCTGCTTGATGGTTTCTTTGGATATAATCAAATCCGGGTCAGGGACGAAGACCAGCATAAGACCGCGTTCACAACCAAGTGGGGCACATTCGCCTACCAGCGAATGCCTTTTGGCCTCTCGAACGCGGGAGCTACTTTCCAGAGGGCGATGGACCTAGCTTTTGGCGAGCTTCTGAACAAGGTTATCATTATCTATTTGGATGACATGACCGTCTTCTCCCGAAGGAGAGAGAACCACCAGAACATCTTCAACAAATTTTTGAAAAATGCCAAGAATTTGGCATCTCAATCAATCCAAAAAAGTCTATCTTCGCAGTCAGCGAAGGAAAGCTGCTGGGACACGCAATTTTGGAAAAGGGTCTCGTCGTGGATCTTGACAGAGCCGAAGCTCTGATGAAGCTCCCAATCCCAGCGGATAAAAAGGGCCTTCAATATTTCTTTGGTCAGATTAACTTCGTAAGGAAGTTTGTCCTAGACTTCGCCCAGGTCGTTAAGCCGATGTCTAAGCTTTTAAAGAAGGGCACAAAATTCGTCTGGATAGAAGAGAGGAGAAAAGCATTCAAAGAAATCAAGGCCCGAATTGTTCAGGCACCGGTCTTGATCAACCCCGACTACAGTCGAGATTTTATCCTGTATGCAATAGGAGAACCTGAAAGCTACGCCGCGGTCTTGACGCAAAAGGGGGAAGATGGAGAGGAATGTCCCATCGCGTTCCTCGGTCAGATAATCAATCCCCATGAAGAAAAGTACAATTTCATCGAGCGTCAAGTGCATGCGGTAATGAAGTCTCTCAGGAAATTCAAACAGTTCATTTCTCAGAGTCGAACCACGGTCTTCGTCATTCACCCCGATGTGCGTAGTTTCATTATTCGAGGGGAACTGGGAAGCAAGAGAGCTGGTTGGGTAAGCAAAATCCAAGAGTTCGATATTGAGATCAAGCCCACCAAACTAGTTCGCGGTCGCGCATTATGTCAAGAGCTGGCGAAGAGCGCAACGGCCGAAATAACAGACTGTCAGTCGGATGACTCGCCAACAGGAGAATGCCTCGCTAATCAGGAAGAGGCCGAGAAATATTGGGTCGACGAAATAGTGGAATATTTCAACACCGACAGATGCCCCTCACATCTGAATGCTTCACAGCGAAGACATTTCAGGATGCGGTCCGCCCGATACACTATGCGCCCAGAAGGCCTATTTTTCAGGAACATCGACGGCGTCCTCCTCAGATGCATAAAAGATGATGATAAGAGGAGAATCCTAGGTGAATTTCATTCAGGACTATCTGGAGGACACTTTGCTGGAAGAGCGACGGCGCTGAAGATAATCAAGGCGGGTTACTATTGGCCCACACTCTTTGTCGATGCCTTCTCCGTTTGTCGCAGGTGCGAGCAATGCCAGAGATTCATCGACCGAAGCAGAAATGCTTCGATGCCCCTCTGATCGATACAGGTGGAAACGCCCTTTCAGCAATGGGGACTAGATTTCGTAGGGGCCATATCACCAAACTCCTCCGTTGGGCACAAATTCATTCTAACTATGACTGATTACTTCACCAGGTGGGCCGAGGCAGTCCCCACAAAACATGTCGATCAAGATACTGTCGTCACCTTCTTGGAAGGATTGATTACCCGCTTCGGTATCCCTGAAGCAATTATTATAGATAACGGTCCTGGTTTCACGGGCGCAAAGATCAACGAGTTCCTATACAAGTATGGGATATATCACAAGGTGTCTTCCAACTATTACCCCCAGGGCAATGGATTGGCGAGAATCCACCAACAAAACCCTGTTGAGGATTCTGAGAAAGTTGATCGATCAAAACAAAAGAACTTGGCACCTCCTTCTGGATCGGGCCTTGTGGGCCGATCGGGTTTCTATCAAAAGGTCAATCAAGACTTCGCCTTATGCTCTGGTCTACGGCAAGGAGGCCATCCTGCCCACTCACATCGAGATCCCTGCATTACAGTTGCTAGAAGAAGATGAAGCTAACCCGATGGAGAGACGCCTGGTTCAGCTACTACAACTAGAAGAGGAACGTGAAAAGGCCTACCAGAACTTCGCACGGCATGCTGAGGTCACCCGAGAATGGTTCAAAAGGAAATCATCCGATCGCACATTCAAAGCAGGAGACCTGGTATGGAGGTGGGATTCATGGAAGGCCAAGCCTAGGAATCATGACAAAATGGATGCGTTCTAGGACGGACCGTTTGAAATAGTAAAAGTGAATTCGGCCAATTCCTTCATCCTCAAAGATGCGAATGGCCAAGTTTTACCAATCTCCGTCAATGGTCTCCACCTGAAGACCTTCAATCGCTGAGGTATGTATGCTCTAAAAAAAAAAAAAATCTTGCATATATTTTTGTATATAGGGTTTTCAGTTCTTTGTCTGTACTCTGTTCAAAAGATCACGGAGAGCAAGCGCCACTTCAACCGCAAAAGCTAGATTCCTGGCTTCGGCTTCACAAAGCATGATCAGAATCGCCTTCGAGGGGGTTTCGGTCCGAAGTAGCCGACGAAGGGAAGTTCACCGTGAAGCAGTTCATCCTCGTAGAACCAAACCACATGCAAATCAAGGACGTGGAAAATGCTTCACTAAAGAAATGTGTCGAAGGCATTGTCCAAAGTAATTCTTGGTGAGGCCCTCCTCGATGAAATGGGTTTCGGTCGACGGTATTCGTGAACCGAAGCAACAACATGGCAAAGGGGAACTTCGGGCCCGAAATGAAGGAAATCAGCCCGAAGAAGAACTTCGTGGTGAAGTATTTTCTACGCCAACTCCATATCGTCGAACCCCGCATACGAGGCGGACACATTTAGGATGTGCCTCGGGGAACATGTCGACAGCAGCCTCAAAAGGGGGCCAAAGCAGATGAACTCAATACGAAAGAAATGACACTCATCCCAAGGTAGTTCGTTAACCAAAAAGCCATGCTAAAGTACCAGGTGGCAGCGATTCGCGTTCCCAATACAAAATCCAATCGCCGAATTGCATGGCCCCACGTACGATGCCGCCATATGGCCAATCAGATGCCACAACGATACTTTCGAGACAGGCCCACGAAGTAATTATGGCAGTTGCCATAAATGCAGGAAGTTGCCCTCCGAAGCTATAAAATGCAGATGCCCGTTAAGAACAAACCATTTGCAAGTGTGAGAGTCGAGTTTGCATTCTGTCACCTCGGAGAGCTTCTGCATCAAAGGTTCCGCTATCCATCATGATTATCCTGTCCCTTGTTTTGAGGTGTGGAACTCTTCTACATCACAAGTCATTCTGCTACGATCGTTCACGATGGGAAAGAAGAACCCCACTCAGAAGGGAAAAGAACCAGAGACGACGGTTCCAGAGAAGGCGAGAGCCACGAAAGAAAAGAAATAGAGACCTAGGAGGGTCAATCCTCCCCCACGCCCAGGAAAACAAGTGATGGAAGGAAGGGAAGAGTCCGATGACGAGCCCAGCATAGAACCACCTGTCGATAAGTGGGTGAAAATCAGAGACCCAGAGCTCTCAAGAACCGTGGCCGAGCTTCGGTATACCATCGACTTCATGCGAAGCAGGCTCTCGATGGAGAACAAGAGGGCCACGACGTATTATTCCCACATATACTGGTATCTAGTCCCTCCTACACATCACTGCCCCGAGCTCATGTACGCCATCGCTCAGAACTACCAACCACAAACCAGGCAGGTGTTGGATGCCTCGGGTCAAAAGTTGTTTTCCATTCTGAAGGAGGATGTGCAAGCAGCGTTCGCACCACAGCAAAGGCCACCAAAAGGCTATACCATTCGCAATGTCAGCCTGAGCGAACAAACGGAGAAGTTCACCTCTAATCCCTTCATCCTGAGCTTTTTGCGTGAAAACCTCAAGAGCGGACTTCCTTCCGACAAGCGACCCCAGATGCCCCTGCCCTTGGAGGCCTTCAAGAACACGGATATATTCTCTATCATTGCATGGGTGGCAGGCTTGTCAAGCGATACTTTGGTATACCCATGGCAGGTGTCGCTAGCCGAATGCATTTCTAGAGGAGAGTTCTATGCCCCCGACGCTTCGCGGCCGAACACCAACCTAGTTTTCTTCGATTGGGCAGAATGGGTGGCCCAAAATCTGCATATGCGGTTGATATCCATGAAGGATGCTAGCAAGGAGCCGCACTTCCAGCCTTGTTCCTTCTTGGTTTGGCTCTTCTTCTTTCATGTACATAAAGCCCTTCACCATTGTGATGTTTCACCAGTCGGCGAGGATGGGATCCCTTTGCCTGTATATCAGTGGACCCGTCTCCTGCTGAGGTCGGAGTCCTATTACCCTTTCAATCAGCAGTTTTTGGGACCTGCGATGCACGTTCTGACAAAGTCTAGCCCTCGGGTGCCTCTCTGCCTTAGAGATAAAGTGGTACTGGAGAAAAGGGGGGATGTGTTTCAATTGACACAAGGGCTTGTGATCCGCCTTTTTGGCTTCACGGGGAAACCCTTCCTGCTGCCTTTTTTCCCTTCGGAGTACCAATTTGCCCTGGAAGTTGCTCGACAAAGTGACGCGACCGACGAAGCCTACGGCCACGGACGGAAGTGGGCACACACCTGTGACTTCCCCTTCAATATGGGAGTGATCGAAGTCTTTGCCCTAAAGCAGAACATATACCTGGAGGAGAAGCTCGCCGATTTTGGTCTGCTTCAAATACCACAGAGGTGGCTCTACGACCCGTTGGGGGTGATGAGAGATCACTTGAAAAGCAAAAACTTCCATGTCTGTCCTCGCCCCAAAATTTTGGAGCAGAGGAATAACCCCAATGGTACGGACCTGGAGTGGCACTTAGAGGAGATGAGGACGTTGCCTCCTTGGCATGACTTCTATCCTATGGAGGTCGAATTCAACCCAGACCAGTACCCATTCCCAACTCCCGACTCCACTTTCTGGAGGAAAGCAAAGGACGATTTAAAAGAGGAGTTGAAATACTGGGACGAGGAGCAGTTAAGAGAATGGTGGATTATGAGAGTCCATCATCGAAATATGAATTCTTACGGGCTTCTAACAATGGACAGGGAATTCGCAATTGTATATCGAGACCAATATTGGGTCTTGGGAACCCTTGTCCTTCGTCGACTTCGTTCCACCGGCCACCCCAAGTTCGGACGAAAGCCCTGGGAGGACTGATAATGTCCCTAAGGAAAAAGCAGCCAGGGCCACGCCAAAAGCTTTACTATAGAGGCCATCCGAAGTTCTCGAGACAGCAATAGAGGAATCAGAGCAACCCCTCGAGAGGAGGAAAAGAAAGGAGCGGGAACCTACGCAGGCACCCCCGAACTTCCCAAAGCGACCGCGTACAGGCACTCCGAGCGCCCCTATCGAAAGATCAGTATCGGGCTCGGTCGAAGCAAACGATGGAGGAACTCCACCAAGTGCCGAAACGATCCCAAACATAGATGTCATTAACGTGGAGGAACTCGTGGAAGTCATGGAAGCCAAAAGTACCGAGGCCCAGGAGGAACAAGGGCCAATCACCCAGGAGATCACCATGGCCGCTCTGCCAGGAGGGCACGCAGGTACGTTTTCTTCACCTTATGCTCTGGTTGCTCGTAAGTCTATCCCGGCCCTGGCCGAAAGCTCTCACCTGTCCACCCTACCTCCACAAGGTCAGTCGCCTTCTTACGTCGTGTCCCTAACTACTCCCCCCGAGTCTTTCGGCCAGGACAAACCTATCGAAGTTACTTCGCCCGACCACACCGCCAATCCTCCGAGTCATCAACCAGGGTGAAGCTAATAGTCCAATGCCGAACCTCGAGGCTCATTCCTCCATTGTACACAATGTGCTCCCACTCGTCGAAGCCCCCGTCACCCCTGTTGCCGAACCTTCGGGTGAGGCTATCCCCTTCAACTCTTTATATTTGTTCAATCCCTCGGTTGGAGATCTAGCCGCATTCGACTCTGAGCTGTCCTCAATACGGGAATCCCCCTTGGCCAAAAAACTCCTCCAAGCCCGACAGAACACAGAGAGAATGTTAAAAGAGGCAAGAAAGAAGAAAGGGCGCTCGCTCGCTCAAGTTGAGAGGTGCGCCGTCTTCGATTTGGAGGCGGGAAAGTTGCATAAAGTAAAGAAGATACCCAAAGTCCAAAAGCCCCTGGATGAAATGACTCCAGTGGACTATGAATATCAGGATAAAGAAAAGGACTTGGAATATCCGAACGTGGACAAGGAGTCCGCCTCTATGCACATTGGAATCGAGACCTTCAAGGCGCATGCCAACATTGCCAACAAGCGCAGGTTCGAAGCCGAGAGTGCTAACATCAAGCTGGAGGAGGAGCTAGCAAGGGCTCGCTCTAAATTGGAAGAGGCCGAGGAGCAGTGCAAGCTGATGCAGAAAGAAGCACACGCCCTAAAGCTGCGGATAGCACAGCTGGAGTGCACAGCTGAGAATCAAGCACAAAGGCAGGCCAAAAATGATTTGAGGGCCAAGGAGCTTGAAAGTAAGATCTTGCAAGCTCAGATCTAGCTGCATGAGAAGGAAGGCCTAGGGCTACTTGACAGGAGCAAAATCAAGGAGATTCGCTCACATCTGCTCAAGAATTTTAGGTCTCGGGCTGTCAGTGCCCTTTCAGTTTTAGCTTACACCATAGAAGCCCGGGTTGCCACCGTCGAAGGAGGGCCAATCGTCGAAGAGGTCATTCAAAATGTCAGAGCCCGACTCAAGCTGGCCCTCAAGGTCCAAGATGCAAGGTATCAAGATTTGAAGCTCGCAGCGATGAGTCGGACAGCAAGGGATTGGTCAACAGCCCAGGCCATAGTTCGTGCCTTTTTCTCCATAGCCAAGAAAGCGCAAAAGGCAAAAATCCTCCTGGATGCATTCGAGAGTGAGAGGCACGCGTCAATGGGCTACTTCGAGGACCTCTTCTCCTTAGGCTTCTCGAGCTTCACGGATAATGATGGGAAGCCCTTAGCCAAGGAAGAAATCATGCCGAAGTGGCAGCAGTTTGAAGGCAACGTCTCGGAGATAGACGAGTGGGCCGAACCAATAACAGAGAAGCAGGTTGCTGATTACATATTGAAATACTATAGAATCACCGCCTCCCTAAATGATCTGTATACCAGGTCCCAGCATGCAAAAATCGGGCAGATCGATAGGTTTCGCGCTTTGGTCAAATCCCTGGAAGATCAGGAGCTGTTCACGAAAAGCGTCTGGTCTCAGGTTCGTCGAACCTTAAGAGACATCCGCGTCCGCCTGGCCCCATTGCCAATGGCTGAAGACGTAGCAGAAGCAATGGCGACAGGAGGAGAAGAAGAATAGCGGAAGAAGAGGAGAGAGAAGAGGAAGAGGAAGGACAAGCTGTGGAAGCGCCCCCAGAAAAGGAACAAAGAGAAGGGTCTAGAGGTAACTCTGGCCCAATGGATAAAAGTTGAGGGTTCTACCATCGAGACGAGCTCGTTGCCCCGTGAGCCACCAAGAATGTTGACAATATTGTCACATTCCACCAAGGGGCAGAAAAATTAAAACTTTGTATGATATTTGTTTTGTTGAAAGTTTTCTTTTGTTTATAAGTTATAGCAATTTTGGTTTTCCCTATCGCCCCCTGGTGGACAAAATGAAAAAGAAAAGAGCTTCGGGCCCGAAGTGCTTCAAATCATCACTTCGGGTGAGAACTTTGCCAAAAAAGTATGAAGGAAATGCTTCGCACCCGAAGCATTCCCAGTGGCTACTTCGGGTGAAGAGTTTTGCGAAGCGGCATCCAAGCAACTTCGTCGAAGAAGAAAAGATAGCCCGAATCAGCTAAGGCAAAGAAATTACTTCGGGCCTGAAGTATTTCTAAAATCCACTTTGGCCAGTTTTCACCTGAAGCGGTAGAGGTCGAGAAAGTGCTTCGGCCAAAACTCCCCAAACCGCCGTTTCAAAAGAAGATCGGCCCGAAACGTTTTTTCGACCCATCAGTGAAGCAGTTTTCCAGTGAAGCAGCGAAGGATAGAGGGAGATCGGCTTCGGCACTCCATGCCCTTGAAGTAGTTTTGCGAAGCGAAAATCAGTGAGGCGCTTCCCAGGAATGCTTCCCAAGTTGGGCATTTTCTCGAGGCGATCAGAGAGCCTCATAAATGCATATTTTCTTGCCCGGTAAGCCCGTTGCTCATTTTTGGCAATTGGATGCGAAGTATCAGTCCGTGAAGAAGAGCCCGACAAGCATGGCCGCCACTCGAGCACCGCACCTACAATCCAAGGACACCCAGGTGGCTCATTTAATGCGACTTTCCCCGGCTGACTCGGTCACCATTACCAGTTTTGGTAGCCGATTTGAGAGATCATCCGCAGCGAGCGAGGAGCCGATTTCTCAGGGCTCGAGGGTGTACTCCGCCATTTTTGTAATAATGATTCAGAGGGCCGGGTCCTCTATAAAAACCCAGGCTTTGCAATGTAAAAAGGGGGGAACTTTCTGCTAGAAAGCTGTTGTAACTTGATGTCCTGCGTTTAATACTAAAGACCTTTTGTGCTCTATTTCTCTCTTTTATGCTGCCTTCTGTGCTTAATTCTTTTGTCTTTTCTCGTTCGCGTACTGAGACTACGAATCCTCGAATCCGGTGTGCGATCGGGGACTGAACCCCTAAAATTCGCCCTGAAGGATACATAGGAGAGGAAAAATGCCTTGTCGCTTTCCTTTATGCTGCCTGGTGGATCGAGGTTTCTGTTATTCCCTTATCTCAATCGCTGTTACTCTGAACCCTGAATTCCAGCGAGAGAGAAAGGAGAACCCTACGAACCCGTCCGGAGGATACATAGGAAGTTCGGCATTTCGTTTCTTTCATGTTATTCTTGGTATTTCTTGCTTGCTATTCGAGTTGTTAGCGAGTAATCGTGCTTCCTGTTCTCTCCCACCTTAAATCATCATCTTCTAACCCTTACTCTTTTTATTTCTTTCTCTAACCCTTACCCCTTTTTATTTCTTTTCCTAACCCTTACTCTGTTTATTTCTTTCCTGCACTCTTGTCTCAAACCCCAAAAGTAGATTAGTATAGGAGCCGGCCTTTCTCCAGAGGATTGGCACGAGGGGCATCTCTTCCCTTCGGCCTTTCAATGTTGGTCGCAGGTCCAGGGCGCGCAAACCCACCGAAATTCCTTTCCTGTGCGGATTTGATGACCAACAGTACCAAATATAAAAGTCACTCCAAGTCACTACCACTTGGTTGTCTATTCTCCCCAAGTCACTACCACTTCGAATTCAAAATGTTTGTTTATTTTATTCTTATCAACTTTCTTTTTCTAGTGTGATCATGTTAAGAATATCTTCACGAGTGCCATTCTGCTATAGCCAAAATACTCGTGAGATCAAGATTGACCAGATCTCATATAGTTTCCATTTGGAACTTCCATCTCCTCTCGAGATTTTAAGTCCGAGCAGTGGGTTTCTTTTATCCTTTAGGGCCCATATCACCTAGAGGTGTGACACATACCTTCCCATGTCCTACAGGATTATCCAGTCATTAGGTTTATTGTCCTATAAGACTTAGCGCATACATGCTCGAGCTAGACGATCAACCACTTGCCCTAGAGAATCATCTAAGGTCTTACCACTACCCTGGTAAGCACCCTATGTTATGTGTTGATTAACCAACATGATATCCCATACCATTATGTTGTCGGTATTACCTAGTCAACACATTCTATCGCTCAATCACTAGCAAGGATAACCTATAAGGGATGCCCATACAACCCTTCGTTACCTTTTGTTATGACTTTTCCTGTCAAAAATGCGGTTAGAGCCCTGATTCATAATGGTTTCCTACCCACAACATCATTATTTTTATGATGATGGTCTACCCGCAACATCATCATTTTTATTTCGATGATGATTGCTTACCTGCAACCCCATCATGATGATTGCCTACCTGCAACACCATTATTTTTATTTCAATGATGATTGCCTACCCGCAAAACCATTATTTTTATTTTGATGATAATTGCCTTCTCGCAATATCATCATTGAATTCAAGATTGTCTTCCCACAATCTCTAGTATTATCCTCCCACTTTCAGAGGCATTTTAGGTAAGGTTTGTATAAGGTTTAAGGGGTAGGTTTGGTATTTGTTCATGATGTCTCAAGGAACAACTAAGGTATGCTATGGTATTCTCATGCTCTAGTATCTTACAAAAATATTTCATCATGCCCTTTTAAAAGCCAAGGCATAAAGACTTCATAATAATGTTTCCACTTTATAAAAATACTTTTTCCCATTTTGCCTTTAAACATATAGTCAAATGAATTTTCTTAATTCGAAACATAAAGACAAATTATTTCCATCTCTTAAAAACATAAATAACATTTTCTACCAAATATTCCCTTCATATAAAAGATAATAAACATTTCATTTTTATCTTGAAAACATAAGGTCTGATGGATTTTTATTGAACATTAGAGCATAAAATCAAATGATAACTTTTCTATAAGCAACAACCCTTTATCTTTTTCCTCATAAATTAAAAATCATAAAAAGAGCATGAGTCAAGAACAATTTATTTTTTATCTTCTATTAAAGAACATATAACTATTCTCTCAAATATTTTTCCTTATATTTAAACATAATTCCCATAAGACCAAAATAATTTGAAGACAGGGATAAATAAGACATCCTCTTAATTTTTAAAGCATAAATTCGAGTAACGTTTTTTTTTTTATATATTTAACATATTCCTTAAAAACATTTCCCCATATATTTGAAAAACAAGGCCTCATGACATTTCTCGTTTTATTAAATATAAAGTCGAATAAAGCCATATAAATTTTGAAGCATGAAGACAAACAACATATTTCCTTTGTCTCTGACAGCATAAAGATTTTTTTTTTTCCAACCATGATTTCTAGTGATATCTTTCCTTATGTTTAACACAAGAAGCCAAATAATATTTACGTAGAACAAGGTTTTTATTCTTTAATTCAAATCAGCATAAGATCAATTTAAATCATGCACTATGATTCCCAATAAGGAGTCTGTAATTTAACTTTTCATATTCCAACATGTTTAGTTTTCCCAAGACAAATAACAACACCTGTCATCCCCGGTTTCAAGCAAAATATTATTACGAATCTAAGCCAAGGTGTTAGGTCATAATTATCCAGGGAATGATGAGATACCTGATTTCATAATAGCTCATGGTCAAGTTGGACACGATATATTTAAATTCATGAGTTTAATGCTTAGATTGAGCACCCACTTTGGATGATGATATAATTGATTAGCTACACTAAACAAGACATTCCACATATTTCAAAAGTTAATGCAATTCAATGACCTACAGTGACACCTTAGATTATTCCCAAATCAAGGTGACACAAGAAAAGACTGCGTCTTGGGAATACTTAGGAAATCAATTGGCACACAACCCTACTAGAAATTCTTTCAAACAATGCAGACTCATGAGAAATGAAATGTGTGGCTGCTGCAACAAAAATTATTGCTAAGGGATTTGGATCATAATAAAATAATTCCACATATGGATCAGAATTCCAAACATATACAGTAAGTCATCATGCTTTCCTCAAATGTTAATTAAAAATATAATACTGAATTAATATATAGGTTTTAATGAGTAGTCGTGGGTGTTATTTATCAAAAAAAACATAATCCAACAAGAGCATAGCAGAAGGTTTCATCGATTTAATCATATACCACTTCATAAAATAAAACTCGAAAAGCAAACATAAATTTTTAAACAGTAATATTTTGTATACTTTTGGTGAGATATAATCATAAACTCATTCCAATTTTAATATGTAAAATAAGACCATAATATCCCAAGTCTCATTAAGTACCCAATATAAGTATTTAATATTATATTATTGTAATGTTGGGGTACCTAGAAATAGATATTTGAGGATATATTATTATATTGTATAAGGGTTGGCATGGGCCACACATAACCCAAGATTGATTGTATTATAATATTATATTATATTAATATTGGGCTTCCCAAAGTAGAATTAGAAGATGGGTATATAAATAAGAGATATTGGTCATTGTAATCATCATGAAGAGAATTATATTATAGAAGTCTTAGCTCGTAGAGTTGAATATCTTGTGGAGTGGCTTCCTTCCAAAAGGAGTATTGTATGGTGTTGCCCTACCTCAAGGGTTTGCTTAGGTTTTGAATACATTGCAGTATTTTCCATATTATCTTGTTTTACATTATGTGGGTCATTCATTGTGGTTGTTATGCAATATATCTACAATTTGTTAATGATTTATGTGGTTGACAAAATGAGGTTCTTAAACATACCACTTCATAAACTGAAACTCATAAATCAAAAATAGATTTTTAAATAGTAATATTTTGTATACTTTTGGTCATATATAATCACAAACTCACTCCAGTTTTAATATGTAAAATAAGACCATAATATCCCAAGACATCAAGCTATCATTTTTCAAAGAGTCAATCTTACCACTATGGATAAAATCAAGGAGATAAAAATTACTTGACAGCCATTTGCTTTTTAATACTAATTTTTTTTTTGTGATACAATTTGAACCAAGAGGACTGACAGGGTTTAAGCTTTTAATCTTATAGGAGCAAGGCCAGATTAATAACCATAGAAATGATGCTATAGGAATTTAGTTGAGTGACAATGAAGGTAATATCACCATACACCTGGTACTCCACTTACCAAGAACCAAGAAAAACACCACTCAAAGACAAAAAGTATAGAATATATATAACAACGTAACCATATACATAGTGTATAACTTTAACCATATACATAGTGTATAACTTTAGAAGGACATAACCATATATAAAAATAACTTTCTTAATTCAAACATAAGATAACAAAATCGGTCAACAACAACCCTACAGTAGTTATGCATGAATGCAGCTCCAAATTTTCCTTATATTACATAAATGGAAACCATATCATCAACAATAGCTATCAAATTTCGTTTGTAACCAAGCCTCCAGTGGTTTTTAATATGACAACTAGAATATTTTAGAACATGGCCATTCATATATTGGACTTAATAAAATATTAAAGACATTCTTAACCCAAATACAATTGGTGTGGAAATGAGTGTGTATCATAAGCTTAATGGCCATGGCAACATTACTTTCGTGCACCTGATTCTGCTATCGAAGTCCACCTCCATCAACTAGGGCTAGGGTTTTAGGGAATAAAATTTCAAACCAAGGGATCAGAGTGTCCAACTACCATGAATGCAAGCTACCCTATATGCAATCACACCCAAGTCCATGCAGAAAAAAGTTTGTATCATACACAAAATGCATTCGAATAAAAATAAGACACATATCGAAGCCATACCAAATTTTCCCATCAACATTTTTTTTAATAGAATATGGGAATTAATACCAAATTTTTCATATTCCCCATTTCGTCGCTCAGTGCCACTCTCACCCATGGCACCTATAAGTTACAAGCAAAGTGTGTAAACAACCATATGTTATGCAGGAGGTAATCCTTGATTAATCATTCATAAAATGCACCCACATCCACACAATGAACTCACACAACTATGCAATCAGTAGGTACAATAGAATAATCGAAAGCCAAGAAACTTATAGTAGAAGAACCACACAATAAACTTACATGACTATAAAATTAGTAGGTGCAGTAGAATAATTGAAAGCCAAGCAAACTTACAACAGAAGAACCATACAATAAACTTACATGGCTATACAATTAGCAGGTACAACAGAATAATCGAAAGCCAAGAAAACTTACAGCAAAAGTATTATTAGGGTTACAATAAAATACAAACGTAGCTCAAAAAAAATTCCTTATTGGCTAACAAAACCCACACAGTTATTCACACATGAATTTCTATAATATCACAATTTAGCCATAGCCTTATTGTCAGCAAAACACAACCAATTACAAAGGATATTTCAAAACCATTCACATGCTTCGTTCCAATTAAATTCCCCATTTTTGTTTAGTGTAGTGTCCATTTAAATTCTCTTAGGTTATATTTAAATTTTATAGAAATATTCAACCAGACCTGAATACGGTGCCCGCCTCACTCTTCCAATCTTCCTTTCGAGTCTTGCACCCTCTATTTCCCTTTACCCTCACATACCATCCTCTAACACAAAATTGCCTTTCTTTAAATAAAGGGTGGGGATGATTAAGGGGGTGCCACTTGTAATACGCATGCCTCTCCCCCACTTGCCATGTGTAACGATTCTATTTTATCCGCCAACTTAGAGTATAGGTTAACCTCATATTTCCCAAGGCCTTATCATATGACGCCCATTTATTTTCTTATATATTATTTATATTGTAAATTATAATTAGTAGTTTATTTTTATTGTTAATATTCATATTATTACTTATTATTATTATTATTATTATTTTGGTCTCCTATATGCATATTTATATTTTATTTTTGAACCATTTAAAATGATAGAAATTTTGCAATCAAACATAGAATCTTAATATATGCATATTTATATCTTATTTTTGAACTATCTAAACATGATAGAAATTTTATAATCAAACATAGAATCTTAATATATGCATATTTATATTTTATTTTTGAACTATCTAAACATAATAGAAATTTTGCAATCAAACACATAATCCTAGAGTGCAGCTATGTAGATGTAATCTACATGGACCGATGGCGAAAGGATTACCAGTAGGGATTTAATGCCCTAACATGAGTGAAAACTCCGCCGCTCATCATATCCTAATTTACCTTTCCCCATATACTCATTGCTTGTAGATCAAGAAAAATATAAATGCTTTTGTGATGCTCCCCGCCAGTAGGTGCATTTGTTCATGCATCCATAGATAGATTAGCAACACCATGTTCTTGTAGAAAAATAGATAAATACAAGAGCCATATTTAGGAGGGTTGTCACAGGATTATAGTATCTCATGAAGTTATACATTTTGCAGCTTCAAGAAAAGAGAAAGAAATGATCTTAAAATTTGATATGAGTAAAGCCTATGATAGGGTTAAATGGAATTTTCTTTATGCAATTTTAGATAAGTTTGGTTTCAAGAAGAAATTGGTTAGATGGATTAAAGCTTGTGTCTCTATAGTTTCTTATTCAGTGTTGGTCAATGGGTTAGTGATAAAATATTTTAAAGCCAAGAGAGGCCTTAGATAAGGAGATCCTCTATCTCCTTATTTGTTCATTATTATTGTAGATGTTTTGGGTAGGAACTTAAATAAGGCTTACAAATATAGGCTTATAAGTGGATTGAAGGTTAGTAATAACATCAACAACATCACTTATCAATAGTTTGTAGATGATACAACCTTTTTTATAATGGAAAGGATAAGTGAGGCCAGAGCTTTGAATAATTTTTTAAAAGAGTACGAAAGAGCTTCAGGGTAAAAAGTTAATAGGACTAAATCCAAAAATTACTTTCTTAACACTCTTGCTAATATCAAAGCAATAATTTGAAGGTTGCTTCAAATGGAGGAGGAAAACTTACCAACAACTTATCTAGGGATGCCTTTATTTGAGGGGAAAATGAGGATAGATTTATGGAATCTAGTTATCAGTAAAGTTTAAAATAAACTCCTAGCTTGGAAAGGTAGATGGTTATCATTAGCAGGAAGAGTGTAGTTAATTAATTCAGTATTACAAGCCATTCCAACATATTATATATCATTGTATTCTATGCCAAAATTAGTTGAAAATTTTTTAATCTATATTATGTGATCCTTTTTATGGTCAGGTTTACATGATAAAAGAAATTTTCCTTTGGTGAAATAGAGCAAGTTGTGTGATGATTAAACTAGGGAAGGTCTTGGTTTAAGAGTTCTTACAGATGTAAACTTAGATTTTATGGGAAAAGTTATCTGGATATTGTACAAAGAGAGTCAAAGACAATGGGCAAGAATTATTCTAAGTTTATTGATCCTAATGACCCAAGTTTAATATTTATTGCATTCTCTCTACCAAATGGTTCTCCTCTTTGGAATGGTTTAAAAATATCTATTGATATTATGATTAAAGGTTTAATATGGGTGGTGGAAACTGGAGAAAAAAATTCTATTTGGATGGATACTTGGTGTGATAAAAAACCACTCAATTTAGATTCAATTTTGAAACCTTAGATGAGATTACTTCAAGACAAATATGGTTATAGGGTTTCAAACATTTTGTACAAGGATAAAGAAGGAAGATACAAATGGAAAGAAGATTTTTTTACAAGTATACAAGACATTAATGCTAGAAGGCAATTGAGTAGAAAAATAGCAACTATGATTATTTCGAGGGGAGCCGAGGATAAATTGATTTGGGAGTTGAATAACTCAGGAGAATACACAACAAGAAGTGGATATAATGTTTAACACCAACAAAATAATAATGTCACTAGAATATTGAGAGATAATTGGGATAGACCAAGCATGCCTAAAGTTAAAATATTTATTTGGCTAGTAGGTCATAGAAGAATTTTATCCTAGGATAATTTTATGAAAAGGGGTTTTCATGGCCCCTCTCAATGTATTTTTTGTAATAAGGAGGAGAAGAGTATAGACCATCTCTTAGAACATTACTCAATAGTCTAAAATCTATGGCAATAGATTCTTAATATGTCTGGTAAATGCATGGTGATGAATAGTAGAATTGAATATTGGTTAAAGCAATGGTAGAGAACTTATAAAAGTGAGGCTTTAAAAACAATATGGGATATATCAAAAGATGCAATACTTTGGACTGGCTAGAAAGGAATAGAAGAATATTTAAATGAAAGGAAAGCAATTTAGAGGTAATGAAAAATAGGATATGTTTAGCCATAGAGGAGTCTAAATTAACCCTATCAACTCACCTAGACCCTAATTTTGAAGCAGAGAGCCTTGATATATGGAGTCAATTCATTAAATGGAATTATGATGTTGGGTAAAAGAGAAGCAAAAATAAGGAAAATAATATAAAGTGGAAACCACAAGATGTGGAGTGGATTGAATTGAATTTTTATGGAGCATCTAAAGGAAATCCAATTTCAGTAGGAGGAGGAGGAATAATTAGAAATAACAGATGAGATATTTTGTCTCATTATGCTTTCAATAGTGGATTTAAGATAAATAATGAAGTTGAAGCTTAGGTAGCTTTAGAAGGGTTAAAAATATGTAAAAAAATGAAATGGAATAGAGTCTGAATGGAAGGTGTTTCTCTCATAGTGATAAATGTAATTTTGAGGAAAGCCAAGGCTCCATGGAACATACAAGAGATAATTGTGGAAATTCAAGATCTTGCTTAAGAGTTTGAACACATCATATTTACACATATATTAAGAAAAGAAAAAAATGTGTAGATAAGCTAGCCAATAGAAGGGTTTTGATTGAGGATCATGAAGTTAAATTCTTCTTTTCATGGTTAGAGGAAGTAGAAATTTTAGTTGAAGCTAACAAAAAAATATTGATTGCCTGAATCAATTAATGATTAAAATTTAATTTAATATTTTCCATTGGTAATATTTTCTTTATTTTGTAACAATAATGTGTTTTAATTTAGACTATTTATTATAATTTTTGTGGTTGCACTTGTGTTTTAGGAAGGAAACTAGCAATCCAAATTTGGTAAATCGAACTATGATAGTGCGATGTTTTGAAAATATTACTCTACTAATATGCAATGCATAGATAGTGGAGGTGAAGTTTTAGTATTGTGAATGCTACTATAGAAAAATATCAAGAAATATTCTAAATTCTAGATTAATTGTATTCATACAAAAAATTGAAAAGATCTAAAAAATGAAAATCAAGAATTCAGATATTTTATGTAAAATGATGTAGATTTCTAGCTATAGCATCTCAATTGACATGAGAAGTGTATTTATTTGTAAACTCTCAACCTCTAAAGAAGAGAGATGTAATTTTTCAAGTGTGGGGGATCCAAGTACAACCCCTTATTATCTAGAAAAATAAAAGAGCAATTAAAATATATACTTGCCAATATAAATTATAATAACATTCACTATAACATCAAATATGAATGTAAATTGCCGAAATAATTCATGTAATAACATGAAAAATACTTACAATAATATTGCTCAAAAATTGTATACAAGCTTCAATATTATAAATTCTTGCTTTTGTGATCTCTTTCAGATTGTTTTCCCAATTCATTGTATGGAGCTTTGTCTCCATAATATAGACATAGAGAGGTGACTCCTCAATACTTGACTATTGCATTCCTCACATATCTAAGAGTATTATTTACATAAGATAAGACTCTCATGTCCTTTGGCTTCTCATCTTACCGCTTTTATACAAGACTCTTCACTCTTTACTTACATGCACAATTAATTTTATGACACTTGTGCATATCATGCATATAGACACTTACATAAATATAAATCACTCTCTTAAATGATAGACTCAAACCCTAATATATCACATATTTATAATTATACCATAATGGTACCATGGGGTACATTTGTATTTATAAAATGTTACAATACCAATATAGCCAAGTCGGCTATATTTCCAAATGATAATTATTTTATTGATTTATCATTATATATAGTTGTAGGTAGATTTTTTATTACTCATCATTCATAATCTAAATTTAATTGTGTATTCTGCAATATACTTATTGTGGCTGCTCCACAACACACCCCAAAATTGGGGACCCACTCTTTTTTACATGCTTTCCAAGAAGACTACAGTGGCCCAAATGCTAAAATCAAAGAAAAAGAAAAATGTCGCGAAATCGTGACATGTTGCTCTGTCGCAGCTAAGAAAAAGAAAGTGTCGCGATATCGCGACATGTTGCTCTATCACAGCTAAGAAAAAGAAAATTTCACGAAATCGTGACATGTTGCTCTGTTGCGGCTAAGAAAAAGAAAGTGTCGTGAAATCACGACGTGTTGCTCTGTCGCGACTAAGAAAAAGAAAGTGTCGCGATATCGTGACATGTTGCTCTGTTGTGGCTAAGGATGAAAAAATGTCGCGATATCGCGACATGTCATGTTTTCACGGCCTAGATCGGCAAAAGACAGCAAAAATAAAAAGTGTCGCGATATCACGACATGTCGTGAAATCGCGGTCAAAGTGGTCAAATAGAATAGGATGCCAAAAATGTCGCGATATCGCGACATGTCATGAAATCGTGGCTCATAGAGGAGAGAGAAAGACAAAGTGGAAAAATGTCGCGATATCGCGACATGTCATGAAATCGCGGTCAAAGTAGTCAAACAGGGCAAAGTATAGAAATTGTCGCGATATCGCGACATGTCACATTTTTGCGGCTCAGATCAGCAGGATGCAGCAAATGAAAAAGTGTCACGATATCGTGACATGTTTTGGTCTCGGGTCCCACAAGAAAAATTATCGCGATATCGCGACATGTCATAAAATTGCGGTCAAAGGCAACAAGAAAAAGTCAATGAAAAAGTTGTCGCGATATCGCGACATGTCATGTTTTTACGGCTCAGATCAGCAGCAAATGAAAAAGTGGCACGATATCGTGACATGTTTCGGTCTCGCGGCCCACAAGAAAAATTATCGTGATATCGCGACATGTCATAAAATTGCGGTCAAAGGCAACAAGAAAAAGTCAATGCAAAAGTTGTCGTGATATTGCGACATGTCACGTTTTCGTGACCCGAAGACAAAATGAAGTGCAAGGAGAAAAAAATGTTGCGATATCACGACATGTCAAGTTTTCACGGCTGGAAAGCAAGGAAGGAGCAAACAGAAAAAAACGTGGCAATATCGCAACATGTTGGAGTTTCGCGACCTGGAGCAGCCAAAGTGAACATAGAGGAAAAGTGTCACGATATCGCAACATGTTGGATTTTTGTGACCAAAGGCAGGAAGATAGAGCTAAAGAGAAAAACGTCGTGATTTTACGACAGATTGCATCTGCACAGCCCGAAAGAGAAAAGCATCGTGATTTCGTGACAGAAAGTAGCGAGATGGTACGAAATGAAAAGGTGTCACAATTTCGTGACATGTCACATTTTTGCAGCTAAGTACAACAAAACACAGCGAAGGAAAAAGTGTCACGATTTCATGACAAGTTGCATCTGCACAGCCCGAAACAGAAAAATGTCATGATTTCGCGACAGGTTGCATTTGCGCGGCCTGTTGACAGAAAAATGTCACGATATTGCGACATGTCTCATTTTTGCGGTGCATGAAGGCGGACAAGGCTGTTGACAGAAAAACATCACGATATCGTGACATGTTTTTTTTTCAAGATACAGGTAGAGGAGCAAAGCTGCAGATATAAAAACGTCGTGATATCGCGACATGCTATTTTTTATCGCGATTCATGACGGGCCATTACAGAACATGTAGGGAAGCGCTGAACACGTGGCATAAAGGTGTAAATGTTATAGGAAGGATGTAGTTAGCAAAGAAGATCAAACATTTCGACGCTCGAACAAAAACCAGAAATAATGAAGAGTCAGGGAAGACGAAATGAAAAGATCTGGGAAATGAAATGAAGCGTCACAGAGCGAAACAGAGAGCCGCACCAGAGAGTTTAAAAGCAGAAGCCAAAGACAGGTACAGGGGTCGAAAACCACTACGGGCAGTGTTGTAGAGCCGAAGGCAATAAGCCATTCTGGGCCTGCTTTTGGAGTGTTTTTCTTCCACTTTTTCTAGATATTTTCCTTTACATTGGACTAGGTAGGAAATTGCTGTAAGCAGAGTTGCAGTGCTGAAGGCCAAAGGGCCATTTTGGGCCTGCTTTTGAGGCTGTTTTCTTCCATAGACTGGGTTTGGGAAACCAAAAAGTTATGTTGTTGTAAACTGACATATTTTTAATATAGAAATTACAGAGAGTTGCATCTCATTGGCAAGAAAGAAGGAGTTATTCTCTGCATGCAAGATTGAATGTTTATCTTTCCCCTTTTCGGTTTTAGGCTTATAGATGGAGTTTAATGCAAGTTGTCTTGGTTGCTTCATGCGAATGTCTAAATCTAGAAACCGTAGTTAAAACCCTAGAAACCAACACTTAGCTTATCTGGATTGTGCATGTTTGCAGGTTCAATAGGTTAGGTTGTATGCAAAAAATCTCATATCTTCGGTTTTGTCGAATAGGATTGCCGCATTTTGAATGTATTTTAGTTCCATTCTTTTTTGCATTTTTATTTTCACTTCTTTATTTTTCTGCATTTCTATTTCACAGGAAATTTAATTTTATTATAGTCATTCAAATAAACAATTGAAAATCTACCAAAATCTGAAAACAAAATAGTTTTATCATTTCACATCGAATTCATTCGGATCAAACGAACAATCATTGAAGTGTCAAATAAAATAAACCAGCTGTGCCCCTTGTTTACAGTTACTTGCAATCACTAAGGTATTCCAAGCATTCAAATTGAACAAAATTATTTGTGCAAAATGCTAACATAGCGGAGACCTTGGAGAAGTTACTTGTTTAATTTCTTTGCAAGAGGGGATTTGGAACCCAAATCCTATTGGAGAGTGTGTTTTCACAATCGGGTGAAAATACCACTCAACAGATTGGCGCTAGAAGGAGGGCCGGATGGGTTTATTTTAGTGAGATTTAAATTTTTTGTATATTTCATGCCCTACTGATTGTTATCTTTAGTCCTCTAACACTCAGCAGATTGTTAAAAGGACGGCCTGAATTGGTTTACTTTATTCTATTTTAAGCAATTCAGGTATGTTGTATATTATTCTAACGCTTTTCTGATTGTTCATACAGAAATAATGTGATCTTATTTAATTTTGAAAATTTTGGTCTCGACTAACGAAGTGTTGTTTCATGCAATTACTTTTCATTTTATTTTAATGAATACATCTCTTAGTTGATGCTAACTTGATTTTTATACATTGCAGGTTGGATATTTGCTAGTCATTCCATGTTGATGTGCCGTGATTCCTTCTGTCATTTTTGACTAATAGATTTGGTTCTAAAGTTATATTCTGAGTTCACTAATGGCAACATTTGAGGAGCAAATTGTATCCCTAAGAGCTGAAATAGTGTCTCTAAGAGAAATAATGGTATCTATGATGGAGGATCATTATAAGGGTTTGTCTATACATGTGATACCCTATCAAATTCCTAAAATTTTATTGGAGTTTCTATGATGTTTTAATCAAGAGGTGCCACTAGGATACTTGCAAAAACTACATGTCTACAAGGATACATTATGTCGATTCCAAGTTTTGTATGAGGAGATGGCTTGTAAGTTATTTGCATACATTTTGGATGATAAACCATTCTTTTGGTACAACCAACTACCCATGGAGGTTAGGACTTCTTGGATACAACTAGAAGCAGCCTATCTTTATCATTTTGATAATCAGGTTGACTTAGAAATGTTGAAAAATCAGTTTACCTCCATATGTAAGGAGCCTAATGAATCCTTGAGTCAATTCAATGGAAGATTTCGTGAGTTGCACTCCCAAATGTGGGAAAATTTTAACACATTAGAAGAGGAAGCCATGGAAGTATACCTGGGAGCCATACACCCCACGCTTGCTTCATTCATTGAGGAAAAAATGGGTGGCTTGTCTCTAGAGAAAATCTATGAGATCCTAGAAGAGGTAGAACGACAAGGTCTTGAAGAAGAAAAGGCACAACATGTTCACATGAGAGATTGTCCTTCTAAAGATATTGATGCCAACCTACACCAACCATCAAATATAGCACCCTCCACTCCAATGATACCTAAGGTAAATGATCAAGGGGATGAATTTGAATATCCAAATCTTACAATCACCTTAGATGTAGTCCACAAGGAGGTGCAAATTGCTAAGCCAACATCCGCTAGTGAGGATTATGCAAAAATGATCTCATTCATAGAGATACATGATTATTTGGATGAAGGGGTTCTAAATTCAACAATGTTTGATATATGTGATAGGATGAAACCCACCATAGAATTGAATGGAATGGTTGAAAGTGAAATCGGGAGAAAACCAATAAATGAATTTGAATATATGATAGAGTTTCACCACTTGTTCTTGGAAGATACTATTGATGAGATGTGTACAATTAACAATCAAGAAATTATTCACCCTCCAAATTGTGATAAAATTGTATCATGGGTTACTAATTTGGACGATGATAGCCTTACAAATTTGAATTCAAGAAACGACCCACTATTAGAAATAATTGAACCATCTAAGGAAGGTGAAGATGAATTTGATGAGAAACACATTGATGAATTGGAGGATGTTGAAGAAGTAGTTGAACGTCACCACTTGATTTTGGAAGATGATTATTACAATGCTTGGAAGAAGTGGGAAGACTACACTCACTCCAAAACTGCTAATGAAACTTGTGTGCCAATTGATATGCAGGATGACACAATCGCCTACTTAAAGGAAGATATCACAGCTCCTGTACAATTTGAGGATGTTTTGGAAGAGGGTTTCAAGTCTCATCAAATTTTGAAATATTATAATGATTCCATTACCAAGGACAAAGAAGAAAAATATTTGATGAATGAATCAAAAGATCATGCCACAAACATCATGGATTTGGATGACAATTTTTACAATGGTTGGGGGAGATATGATAATGCATTTTTTTCTCACACCCCTATAGATGAAACTCATATTTCACTTGATATGCAAGATGTTGAAACTTCTATCTCACATGAAGAGATACCATGGATAGTGAACAAAGAATGGGAACTAAATGACGAAGAGATGGATCAATTGGAAACAACTCAAATGAAGGATCATCAAGATGAGTCATTGGACATACACTTTGACCAAGAATATTTGAAGGTTGAAAAGGAGGGCCATGTTTTCAACTGGGTGCATGACCATATTTTGAATTTGAATTATGTTTATGGTGAAATGTCATTAAAGGTGAATGAAAAACAAGGTATGATTTCTAATCACACCTTTGACAACATTGTTTTAATGAATGGAAAAGAAGTTGATGCACTTGAATTGTTAAATCAAATTCATCAAAAATTACTAATTGAATCTAGGGTAAAAACTGTTAATGATCCTAATTTAGTAAATATCCTAGATGCTTGCAAACTGTTACACAAATTTTATTGGCCTACAAATTTGGAAAATGATTTGGCTTTAAAATGTTTAGAAATAGGCTCTTGCTTACAAAGTCTCATTTTGGATAAAGAGAGCCTACTTCTAAATCATGAATCGAATTATGAAATGGATACTTTCAAGAATAGACAAGATAAAATTGAATATCATTTATTGTCTAATCATTTTAGTATTTTAGCTCTCACCTATGAGAGTACTAATGGAATTAAATCTAATTGGTGGGGTGAGCAAGGGAAGTTAAAAGTTGTTGCATGGTGTGGTATAATATTGTTTTTTTTGGATTCCTACAACATTTGGCATGCACATCACATTATATTTTTGTTGAAATGTTCTAATCATGTTTGGGATCTAGGAAAGTGATAATCCAAGCTTTGCATCATCTTGTATTATATTGTACATTTGTATATAGGTTTTGATTTTTGGTTTTGGTTTGTGTTTTCAAATTTTCATTTTTGGATTGCATTTTGGTTTTGGATTGAATAAGTTTTGATTTAAAGTTATGTGTTGGTCCTATGGACATGTTTGGTTTGTAAAAATAAAAATAAAAATTGAGATGTCAACTTATGCCTAAAATCAGGAGAATATGAAACATTGGAATTGTGTTGTAGAAAGCTCCACAAGTAACACAAACATTTTAATAATATCGTTTGAATCTTGTGATGCATGAAGTTGTCAGTTATTTTTATGGCAATACTCCATCTGCAATTCAAAGGGCAATGCATTCATATTACATCTTACTTTGCATATACATGCCATCTTAGTTGCATATGCATTTCAGATACAAATCATTGAAGTGTGTCAAATCCTCTTAGGGTTATGCTATAACATAAATAAGAAAAAATCCTAAGGTTGGGAACTGAGGCCCGAGATATCTAGAACCAAGCACATTTTATTCACATTAAAAAGGATATTGAGCAAAATGATCAAAACCTTGCTTGGAAGAAAAGGTCAGGCGAAAGAAGTATTTCATGTCTATCCTATTATGCAACATGATCCTTAAAACAGTGGTTTTTACCACTTTGAAACGTATTTCTTCGTTTCATAAATAAATCATGCACAATATTTTCAAAGCAATAATATGACAATAATAACTACATAGCTAAATGAATTAAACCGAATGGAATCTATCGCCACTCAAGGAGGGCACGTCCCCACCGTGAAGGCAAAACCGATAATGCAGAGAATAAAAATTAAAAACGATGATGATTATCCAATGTCTAATCTACTTATATATATATGAATAAATGAACTCTTGGAATACCTAGCCGATGGCTAGGTTTGGAGTGTAACATGACTCCCCTCCTCGGAAAGCTTTGTCCTCAAAGCTGGAAATGTCTGGAAAATACTGTCAGGTTCCCATGTTGCATCCTCCTCTAGTAAATCTTGCCATTTGATGAGAAATTCTTGAATCTGACGTGATATTAGTCTTCGTATTCTATGTTGTAGTATATCTTCAGGTTGGAGATGTATGCGTCCTTCCTCATCGAGCACTGGTAATTCTGATTGACCTTGTACTTTTTGGCCAATTACTTTTTTGAGACATGAAACATGAAATACCGGGTGTATTCGTGATGATGAAGGTAGCTCTAACTGATAGGCGACTTCTCCAATGCGACGCACAATTTTGTAGGGACCATAAAATCGTGGAGCCAACTTTTGGCTGGATTTTATCTTTAATGATGATTGTTTGTAATGTTGCAACCTTAGAAAAACCCAATCACCTATATTAAAAGTTCTTTCTGATCGGTGCAAGTCTTGCTGTTGTTTCATACGATTTTGTGCTTGGACTAAATTTTCTTTGAGGATGGTGAGAGTAGACTGCCTTTGTTCGAACCAATCATCCACTTTGGCTACTTTGGATGATCCTTGCACGTAATCTGCGACGGTAGGAGGCTTTGTGCCATACAATGCTTCAAATGGAGACATCTTGATTGAGTAATGGTAAGAAGTGTTGTACCACCATTCTGCTAATGCTAACCACTGGCTCCAATGATGTTGTTTATCTTGAGTGAAACATCTTAAGTATGTACCCAAACATTTGTTAACCACTTCTGTTTGACCATCTGTCTGGGGATGGTAAGCTGAGGACATCCTCAATTTGGTACCACTAAGTCGAAATACTTCTCGCCAAAAGTTACTAGTGAAGATGGGATCTCTATCACTTACAATATTTTTTGGCATACCATGTAATTTAAAAATTGAATCCATAAATACCTTTGCCACCTTGCTTGCGGAAAATGGATGTTGTAAAGCCTGAAAATGAGCGTATTTGGATAACCGGTCTACGACGACGAAGATAACTGTTCTGCCTTCTGATTTTGGAAGACCTTCAATAAAATCCATAGATATATGTTCCCACTGGCGTTTCGGGATGGGTAATGGTTGTAACAATCTTGGTGATTTGACTGTTTCTCATTTATTGCGCTGGCAAACTTCACATTCTACTACCCATTGTTTGACATCTGCTTTTAATCCTTTCCAACAAAATGATTGTTTGACCCTTAAATATGTTTTCAAAAATCATGAATGTCCTGTCGATGGAGAAGCGTGTGATTCATCGAGAATCTTCGATTTGAGTTCCGAATTGGGTGGAATGTAAATGCAGTTCTTCTTTCGGAGGATTTTATCTTCGTAAGAGAAAAAATGGTGTTTAGAAGACCCTATAGATAATTCTTGAAGTATCTGAGTAGTTTCGCTATTGGACACCCATTCCTCTTGTAATTGATTCACCCATTGGGAGCAAGGACCTGAAATAGCGTTAATGATTACTTCGTCTTCATATTTCCTGGACAGCGCATCGACGGCTATATTTTCCTTCCCCTTCTTGTATTCGATAAAAAAATCATACCCCAATAGTTTGGTTAACCATTTATTTTGTTCCGGATAGGAAAACCTCTACTCAAGAAAATGTTTGAGACTACTATGATCTATTTTGATAATGAAGCAGCTACTGATTAGGTAGTGTCTCCATTTTTCTACTGCATGAAGAATGGCCAACATTTCTTTTTCATATGTCGATCTTCCCAAATTTTTCTCGGAGAGCTGTTTACTTTCAAATGCCAATGGATGACCTTCTTGCATTAGTATAGCCCCAATTCCGGTTCCGGATGCATCACATTCGATAACAAATGGTTTGTGAAAGTTGGGAGTTGCTAATACTGGAGTTGTACACATGGCTTTCTTAAGAGCTTCAAAGGCTTGAGTGGCCTCTTCTGACCAACGAAAGGCATCCTTCTTTGTGAGTGCGGTGAGAGGTGCTGCAATCTTACCATAGTTGTGCACAAACTTGCGATAGTAGCCCGTGAGACCCAAAAAACCATGAAGTTTCTTGATGGTTTTAGGTAAAGGCCATTCTTGAATTGCCTTAATCTTATTGGGATCCACTTTGATGCCTTCGTGTGAAACTATATGACCAAGATACTCAACTTATTGAACACCAAATGAACATTTGGAACGTTTAAAAAATAATTTTTTTGTGTGTAAAATGTGAAGGACCTTATCCACATGATGTAAATGATCTGTCCATGTTTTGCTTTATATGAGAATATCATCAAAAAATACTAACACAAACTTACGGAGGAGTGGGCGAAACACTTGGTTCATGAGACTTTGGAATGTGGATGGGGCATTGGTGAGGCCAAAAGGCATGACAAAAAATTTGTAATGACCTTCATGAGTACGAAAAGCAGTTTTGGGAATATCTTCTTCTCTAACACGGATTTGGTGAAAGCCGGAGCGAAGGTCTAATTTTGTAAAAAATTTTGCACCATGTAACTCATCTAATAGGTCATCTATGACAGGGATAGGAAATTTGTCCTTGATAGTGAGTTTATTGAGAGAACGAAAGTCAGGACACATACGCCAAGAGTTATATTTTCATCTAGTCAGAACTACAGGTGAGGAATACGGACTAGTGCTGTGACGAATGACTCCATGATCTAACAAATCCTGAACAATCTGTTCGATTTTTGTCTTTTGTGGTTGAGGATATCGATAAGGACAATTGTTAGGAGGGACACTCCCTGGAATCAAATGGATAGCATGGTCATGAGATCATTTAGGTGGTAATCCTTGAGGTTCTTGGAAAACCTCTTCGTAATGTGTTATGATGTCTTGTAACTCTGGAGCAAGAATATTCGAAGTTGCTGGAGGTTATTTTTCCAAACAATTAATTTGAGCTATAAACACATATCCACCCTTTTTTAACATCTTCTCCATACTATGAGAGCTCACCATTTGTGATGGAGGAGTAGTAATACCTTGTAAGCGAATGATTCGTCCGTTTTCCTTCCATTCCACAAATAATTTTTTGAAGTTGAATCTAACCATATCTAATGTTTCCAACCATTCCACTCCCAAAATGACATCCAAATTCCCCAAATTCATGACGAAAAGGGATCCAAGCCAAGTATAAGTTCCCATTTTTATGGAAACTTGAGATGTGCGACCGACACATTGTGCGTTCACCCTGTTGGCCACTAGAACCTGGAATTTTTCTTTGTTGGAAGAGTTAATGAATAAATTCAAAGCTTTTGCGGTTTTGATGTCGATAAAATTATGGGTACTACTAGAATCAATTAACACATTCACCTTTTTACGCGGAGAAATCCTGGTACCTTGATGGTATGGTGGGCGGTTAAACCCATGAGAGCATGCACGGAAATTGCCATTGTATCCTCTTCTTTTTCATCTATAGTACATGTTAGGTCTTCTGGAATAGGTTCTTCTGATTGGTAAGGTTCATCCTCTTCTCCTTCACATTGATCACCTTCAATATGAAAGTTTTGTTTCTGGGCACATGCTTGTTCCCTGGGATGATGAGTGCGACATTTATAGCAAAAATATCTTGATGGTTGATCATTTCTATGAAAGGAATTGTTGCGATATGAGGGACGACTATACATTTCACGCCGTGCAGACAACTGATGTCTCTTCTCGGCCAACTTGGCTATTCTTATACAACTGTTCAACAAGGTTGGGTCGTGCATGTCTACCTCCACTCGAATACTTTCTTTCAAACCATTGTGAAAGGCTCCTACCACTGTGTCGGGGCTAAGGTCTAAAGTTTATGGTAGTAAACTGGTAAACTCCGAAATGAATTCACTAACTGACCCTTCTTGTTTAAGAGATAATAGTCTTACTATGTATGATGATGTAGCTCCTTCATCAAATATTTCTAAAAAAGAGGTAGTGAATTTTCTCCAATTAATAGTAGCTCCTTTCTCTTGTTTAAGCCATACAAACCATTGGTAGGCCTCAGTGCCTAGTTTTGATGCAGCGAAAGGGACTTTGTCAATTTCCTTAATATGATATAAGTCAAGCATGCCTTCCATTTTGGCTATCCAACCACGAGGATCATGACCTTCAAATGTAGGCATATCAATTCGTGGAAAATTATTATTATTAGGACCTCTCGGTTGGTGATAACCCGTGTCCCTTTCTTGATTTTGGTTATACCGTTGTCTTTGATAGTGATCCCTGTAATTATCCGAATCACCTCGTTGTTGTTCCCAATCATCATTAGGATCGACATTTTCTTCATTCCTTTGGGCATGGGAGTGATTTTGGGGATTAGTATTGGGATTAGGCTGGTTTTGTGCTTTCACAAGGTCTTTTAGGAGGATACCAATTTCGTTCATACCATCTAGTAAGAGTTTAAGAGAATCCCTATCGGAAACGGCTGAGTTACTTGAGTTTCCTTGTGTGATGTTTTCGTGAGTGGGGGGAGGATTAGTAGCCATAGGATCTACTAGTGGATGATGTGGATTATAACTACCAATTTTAAAAGGAGAAAGAGAATTTTTAGTACCTGGGCTACGATTAGGTCTTCTTGTGTTGTTATTGGTCGTTTCTGAGCTTGATAATCGACCGTCAGACCCTTTGATCCAATTTCGACTCATGCACTGCTCAAAATTTCTTGCTTAGTAGTCTGTGAACTTCAAAATTTCGGCAAAATTGAGTTATAAAAAATTTGTTTTGTTTTCTGCCTTACTGCCACTCCAACTGCGACGCGGAATTGAATTTCGTTGGCTCACCTTCTTTGTGACAGCTGTTGACCACTTTGACTGCACTTTTGACAACACTTAGAAGACACGATGCCATTAACCCTAACTGCCCACCGGATACTGCAATGAAGCCACCGAACTGAAATGGACACGAATGTGTGGACACGATAGACCAAGTGACACGCGAGGGGACCGAACTAAGTGACACGCGAGCGGACCGAGACACGATGCACGGACCAAAGCAGGATGGAACAGAGACGACGACGGACCAAGTGACACGTGAGCAGACTAAACCAAGTGACACACGAGTGGACTGAGACACGATGCGTGGACCAAGCAAGATGGAACAGAGACGCGACACTCGAGCAGACCTAGACACGATGCACGGAAGGACAGAAGATCGAATGAATGGAAGACTAACGTTGTATGACAAGACCACAAACCGAACAGAAGACTAATGCTGGACGACAAGACCCAAATACGACAAGACCACAAACCAAACAGAAAACTATCACCGGACAACAAAACCAAGAATCGAACAGAGTAGCGAGGCAAACATAAGGATGTGAGCGTGTGGCCAAAGCCATGACTCACTAAGTGCGCTGAGCGCCTTATAAACGCTTAATCGACCGCAACACATTGTATGTGGGATAATCGCCCACGCGAGTAAAAAATAATAATAAATATGCAAGTACCTTAGAATATAACCTGATAGAAGATAATTTCACGCTCGTTGATTGGTCGATAGCGCTTTCTGCGTTAATGGTGTGCTAGCTATGAAATTTCCTGTCCGTACTGGCGATTGGCGATTGGAATTTCGTTGTGCTTCCACCGAATTGTCAAAGATTTGTCTGCGGCACGTTTGAAACCAGTAGTACTTCCTTGCACACCGTGTTATTTTGTATTTGCAACACTGGCATACGCATGTTTCGAAGGTTCTGTACGCTGATATGACTGCGCCCGCCACAGCTCGGAGATCGAATTGGGACACGGACGGTAATGTGGGCCACGAACGGGGAGTTTGGGATGCGGATTGGAAACAAACGCAAATTTTTGTCCACAAAAAATGTTTACTGAAATGAATTCGAACGCCAAGTATTTTTCCGAACGCCCGATGCAATGTGAATGATAGAGCAGTACGGAAGTCCCGATGCTTGTAAACTGGACCACTGATACCACTTGAAACGTATTTCTTCATTTCGTAAATAAATCATGCACAATATTTGTAAAGCAATAATATGACAATAATAACTACACAGCTGAATGAATTAAACCGAATGGAATCTATAGCCACTCAAGGAGGGCACGTCCCTGCCGTGAAGGCAAAACCGATAATGCAGAGAATAAAAATTAAAAATGATGATGATTATCCAATGTCTAATCTACTTATATATATATGAATAAATGAACTCTTGGAATACCTAGCCGACGGCTAGGTTTGGAGTGTAACACACTTCCATAAACCTTAAAGCCTAAAATCATAGTAGTAAGGATAGGCTTAAATACTCATCGAACTTAGGTTGAGGATCCAACTCCCCAAAGCTCTGATTTGACCTACATGGAGTAGTAAGGATAGGGCATAATTCTCATCTCACCTAGGTTGAGAATCTGATTCCCCAAAGCTCCTATGTCTCATTTCATCATAAATCTTGGATTGGAAGGATCGTACTACATGTCCTCTACAAAGGATGGGTAGTCATCCCTAAGGTCCAAGAAATAAAATTAATATTTCTCATTTCATCTAAATCTTGGATTGGAAGGATCGTACTACATGTCCCTAGCAAGGATGGGTAGTCATCCCCAAGGTCCAAGAAGTAAAAAATTAATATTTTCCATTTCATCTTAATATTGGATTGGAAGGATCATACTACATGTCCCTCGCAAGGATGGGTAGTCATCCCAAAGGTCCAAGAAAAAAAAAGAGAATGAATGAAGCCAAATCATGGATTATGGGGTTAAGTATGCCCATGCGTGGCAGCATGTCTTGTCTAAAACAAGACCACTGACTATTCAAACGGATAGACTAGCATGACCATTTCATCCATAACTGGTTAAATCATTTTGCTCAAAGTGAGGTAATGAATTCCATATTAGAGTAGTAAGGATAGGGTTAAATTCTCATCTCGTTTAGGTTGGGAATCCGATTCCCCAAAGCTCTGATTTCACTTTCACTTGCACATGGGTTCAAGATAGTAGTGACTCATAACTAACTTTGGGATCTAATAAAGTAATTCATTATATATATAGTTGATTCTAAGAGGGTTTGATAATTTTAAATGTTTGTGTATGATACTAGAAAGCTTAAAGTAGATTGCTACATCTCTAAGCATATTTATCAGGATGCATAAATCATTCACAATCTCACATATGCATTCATGTAAAACTGACAATGGAATGTTGATCAATTTCAAACAATAGAAAATGGAGCACATTGCACACACAGAGTTGATACTTAATGATTCTAATGTTTCATGCATCTTTGATCTATCAGCATTTGTTATGTTTTTATGGGCTGACACCTATTTTTGAGTTTGTATATTTCTAGGTTAGGTTCTCACCGAAATGCTCAGGAGCATTTCCCAGTAGAGTCGCCATTTGTTGTGGCTACTCCACAACACACCCCAAAATTGGGGACCCACTTTTTTTTACATGCTTTCCAAGAAGACTGCAGTGGCCCAATTGCTGAAATCAAAGAAAAAGAAAAATGTCATGAAATCGTGACATGTTGCTCTATCGTGGCTAAGAAAAAGAAAGTGTCACGATATCGCGACATGTTGCTCTATCACGGCTAAGAAAAATAAAATGTCACAAAATCATGACATGTTGCTCTGTCACAGCTAATAAAAAGAAAGTGTCACAAAATTGTGACGTGTTGCTCTGTCGTGGCTAAGAAAAAGAAAGTGTCACGATATCGTGACATGTTGCTCTGTTGCGACTAAGGATGAGAAAATGTCGCAATATCGCGACATGTCATGTTTTCATGGCCTACATCGACAAAATATAGCAAAAATAAAAAGTGTCGCGATATCGCGACATGTCGTGAAATCGCGATCAAAGTGGTCAAACAGAACAGGATGCCAAAAATGTCGCGATATCGCGACATGTCATGAAATCGCGGCTCATAGAGGAGAGAGAAAGACAAAGTGGAAAAATGTCACGATATCGTGACATGTCATGAAATCATGGTCAAAGCAGTCAAACAAGGCAAAGTATAGAAATTGTCACGATATCGTGACATGTCATGTTTTCGTGGCTTAGATCAGCAGGATGCAGCAAATGAAAAAGTGTCACGATATCGTGACATGTTTCGGTCTCGCGGCCCACAAGAAAAATTGTCGCGATATCGCGACATGTCATAAAATCGCGGTCAAAGGCAGCAAGAAAAATTCAATGCAAAAGTTGTCGCGATATCGCGACATGTCACGTTTTCATGACCCGAAGATGAAATGAAGCGCAAGGAGAAAAAAATGTTGCGATATCGCGACATGTCAAGTTTTCGCGGCTGGAAAGCAAGGAAGGAGCAAACAAAAAAAAATATCACGATATCGTGACATGTCGAAGTTTCGTGACCTGGAGCAGCCAAAGTGAACATAGAGGAAAAGTGTCACGATATCGCGACATGTTGGATTTTTGCGACCAAAGGCAGGAAGATAGAGCTAAAGAGAAAAACGTCACGATTTTACGACAGATTGCATCTGCACAGCCCAAAAGAGAAAAGCATCGTGATTTCGTGATAGAAAGCAGCGAGATGGTACGGAATGAAAAGGTGTCATGATTTCATGACATGTTGTGTTTTTGCAGCTAAGTACAGCAAAACACAGCGAAGGAAAAAGTGTCACGATTTTGTGACAAGTTACATCTGCACAGCCCGAAATAGAAAAATGTCACGATTTCGTGACAGGTTGCATTTGCGCGGCTCGTTGACAGAAAAATGTTGTGATATCGTGACATGTCTCTTTTTTGTGATGCATGAAGGTGGACAAGGCTGTTGACAGAAAAACATTGCGATATCGCGACATGTCTTGTTTTTGTGATACAGGTAGAGGAGCAAAGCTGTAGATATAAAAACATTGCAATATCATGACATGCTATTTTTTGTCGCAATTCATGACGGGCCATTACAGAACATGCAGGGAAGTGCTGAACATGTGGCATAAAGGTGTAAGGGTTACAAGAAGGCTGCAGTTAGCAAAGAAGATCAAACATTTCGATGCTCGAACAACAACCAAAAATAATGAAGAGTCGAGGAAGACGAAACGAAAAGATCTGGAAAATGAAATGAAGCGTCACAGAGCGAAATAGAGAGCCGCACTAGAGGGTTTAAAAGCAGAAGCCAAAGATAGTTACAGGGGTCGAAAACCACTACGGGCAGTGTTGCAGAGTCGAAGGCAATAAGCCATTCTGGGCCTGCTTTTGGAGTGTTTTTCTTCCACTTTTTCTAGATATTTTCCTTTACATTGGACTAGGTAGGAAATTGTTGTAAGCAGAGTTGCGATGCTGAAGGCCAGAGGGCCATTCTGGGCCTAATTTTGAGGCTGTTTTCTTCCATAGACTTGGTTTGGGAAACCAGAAAGTTCTGTTGTTATAAACTGACATATTTTTAATACAAAAATTACAAAGAGTTGCATCTCATTGGCAAGAAAGAAGGATTTATTCTCTGCATGCAAGATTGAATGTTTATCTTTCCCCTTTCTGGTTTTAGGCTTATAGATGGAGTTTAATGCAAGTTGTCTTGGTTGCTTCATGCAAATGTCTAAATCTGGAAACCGTAGTTAAAACCCTAGAAACCAGCACTTAGCTTATCTGGATTGTGCATGTTTGCAGGTTCAATAGGTTAGGTTGTATGCAGAAAACCTCATATCTTCGGTTTTGTCGAATAGGATTGCCGCATTCTGAATGTATTTTAGTTCAATTCTTTTTTACACTTTTATTTTCACTTCTTTATTTTTCTGCATTTCTATTTCACAGGAAATTTAATATTATTATAGTCATTCAAATAAACAATTGAAAATCTACCAAAATCTAAAAACAAATAGTTTTATCATTTCACATCGAATTCATTCGGATCAAACGAACAATCATTGAAGTGTCAAATAAAATAAACCAACTGTGCCCCTTGTTTACGATTACTTGCAATCACTAAGGTATTCCAAGCATTCAAATTGAACAAAATTATTTGTGCAAAATGCTAACATAGCGGAGACCTTGGAGAAGTTACTTGTTTAATTTCTTTGCAAGAGGGGATTTGGAACCCAAATCCTATTGGAGAGTGTGTTTTCACAATCGGGTGAAAATACCACTCAACAATACTTATCTCTCTCTAAGTGGAAATAGGACTTAGCCCTCATTAAGTGGCAAAAGATATTAATCTATTCATTCGATATGTGTTTATATTTATTTGTGGAAGAATTCCGTTTCAAATGGTATCAGAGCTGGAGAATTCTGTGCGCAAGGTTTAGGTTTCTTCATCATTTTTTTTAGCCTCTAAGACTGAAGCATTCGCTATATTAAATTTTTGAGAAAGAAAACAAGATTAAATAACTCATAGTTACGGTTCGCTATATTAAAAAGAAGCAAAATACACATGTTTGCAAGCACCTAGATAGCATCGTTGAAATACTCAGGATAGGCAAAAACAATAGAAACAAAATAGTGTATAGAGAAGCACAATAGTTCAAGCACCAATTTTACATCTAAAAATAGCAAGCATCATACTTTTTAGCACCAATTCACTTTATCGCAGAGGTGTCTAAATTTTGGTGGAAATATTTGATCACAGTGGTACATAGTGGTAAACCAAAATATTTACCATGTCATCATTATAGGACAAATATATAATTGGGATGCAAAGCAACATCATAAGTAAAGTGAAGGTAATATCAAGATTATAAAGGACACTATAAAATAACCATCCTAGAATCCATTGGAATCAAGCACAAGTAACAACAACGTGATGTTTCACTGATCACCAAAGCAATAGATTAAAGCATCCAAGAACAAAATTCATGATAAAATTTAAATCGAACGAGTCTAAGTTTGTTGGGTGACGATATTAGGGTTCAAACAATAGAGAAGGTGATATATCGATATCACATAAATTAACGACACCACAGGCCTTCGTAAATAAGTTTTGCCAAATTCGTAAAAGTACATGGACAAAAATTATTCCAAACAACAATCGTAGAGTTAATAAAATGATTCTGCCATCTTTGATATTTGTAAATTCAAAGGTTCACACAAAATTATCGTGTCCAATCAATTAGCCCAGGTACATCTTAATTTTTTTTATTTTATAAGGTATTAAGTTGATTGTTGTCAAAATAAGATAAATGATATCCCACATATAGTAGAAAATAGATAATTAAGCCTTTATATTCATTATCACACCCTATTAGACTCATGGCTTTGGGTCACATGATCTCTTCATTTCGTGCATAGCTAGTCCATTGGCTGACTTGTCATCGTTCTGTCCGCATGATCTCCATCCATTCGATCCACATAATTTCATTCTACTTGGTCTTATTCCTTGGTCTTCGCCCATTAGATATGCGTTCATCTTGTGTGCTTTGTCTTATTCATTAGTTTATCGGTCTTATCTCCTTCCTGTATGCATGGTCTTTGTCCATTAGATACATGTCCACCTTTTTTTCTTATCTCCTCCCCATCGTTACGAACGTATATATCCATTGACATGTATATTGTGAACGTATATAACTGTTGGTGTATATTACGAACATATATAGTCATTGGAGCATGCATTGCAAACGTATATAGTCATTGGGCATCCAATATCCTTAAAAATATAACTGTTGAGTGGAATATAAGAGCCAAAATCTATCCGTTTCATAGTTGGAGCGAATTTGAACGAAAAATAACAACTTTTTTTAATTTTTCATAACCAAATATTATTGTAAGACATAAATTATTCAAATATTTTCCTAGTACACATTTTTTGGTAGTTAGCAAGTGCATGAGTGGTAGGTGGAATAAAGGGCCAAATGAAATATTATATAGCACAAATAATCCAAATGAAGGACCTTTGAATTCACCAAGAAGACCTCCATGAAATAAAGGTATGCAACATAATTTCCCTTTGCACATTAACAGTTTTAACCCTGACCATTCTGCTATTAACCCTATGGTTCCTTCCAACTCATCCCCATAAAATCTCACACAAATAAATAGTAATCCCAACTACATACAACCAATAATTACAAGCATGTTTGACTAAAATAACCACTAATATGAACAATACATCGATAATTATTGGATGCCTAGTAAATAAACAAAACCAAGAGGCTCCTCCATCCCCAAATAATTACCATAAACAAATTTATAATGAGGATAAAGATACAAAGGAAGTTTATCGATATGCAATATGGACTACAGGTGTTAATGTTCTACATACTAATATGCCCACTTTTGAGGGTGGGGATCCACGTGGTTGGTTAGCTAAAATGGAGGGTATCCTACACTTATATCATATTCCATAAGCTAGAAAAGTTTCTTACGCCTCTTCCAAATTGGGTACAGAAGCTTACCAATGGTTCTCTTGGCAACAACATCAACATAATTATCCCATATTATGGCCTTAGTTTTGAGATCTTTTCCTCAAGAGATTTGACAGAGGTAGTTATTCTTCCTACATTGTTCACCTATTGGGTCTCAAACAAACTGGTTCTATCCAAGATTATGTTTCAGAGTTCACAAGTCTTCTCGCTTACATAGAAGCAGTAGATGCTTCAGTAGTGGTTTCTGCATTTTGACATGGTTTAAGAGAAAATATTCAACTCAAAGTAGACTTACATGATCCATACACTTGGGATGAAACTATAAATATTTCTAAACTAGCTGAAAAGAAGTTTTGAAATTGGACATCTTCTAGATGAGACTCTAATACACGTCCTCAATATCGTAATAATCCCTTCCACAAAAATGAACAACCATCAAGATATTTTTGTTATAAATATCGCAATCATCATCCAATATATCAAGCATATGTACCAAGGCAAATATTTTAAATAGAATATGATAATAAGGATGAATAAGATGAAGTAGAGGATGTCAATCAGCCAGAATCACCCATAGATGAAGAATAAATAGATAATAATGACACAATACCAGAATAGGATGCTATGGCTATTTCAATACATGTTCTGATGAGATTAACAGATCACCATACAATTGAGGTACCAGGGTTTATTTGGCACAAAAAATAAAATGTGTTGATTGATTCAGGTAGTACTCATAACTTTATCGACATCAAGACTGCTAAAGCATTGAATTTGCACATTAATTCTTCCAACCAAGGCAAGTTTCAAGTTTTGGTTACAAATGGAGGAAATGCTCAATGTATTGGTAGAACTTCTTCAATTTCAATACAAATGGGAAGTTACACATGACAAGGAACTCTCTTCATCATGATTTTGGTAAGTTCAGATGTTATTTTGGGTGTTGAATAGCTAGAACAACTCGACACTATTAGTTTAAATTTTTTAAATTTATTTGTGGAATGGAAATAAAATGACTCCAAGGAATTCAAACTCCACCATCATAGGTAGTGAGTTCTCATAGTATGGAAAAAATACTAAGGAAAGGAGGTTATGGATTCATAGATTAAATCAACTACATGGAAGTGCAATCACAAGGTACAATAGAAATTCCCTCAAAGGATCTTCAAAATATTGTGGCTAACTATGATGAAGTTTTCAAAGAACCAAAAGGGCTCCCTCCCAAGTGATCTCATGACCATGCCATACATCTTATCCCTAGAATTATTCCTCCTAATGTACGTACTTATCGATACCCTCAACCTCAAAAAATAAAAATTGAAAACATTATCCAATAACTATTAGAACATGGAGTCATTCATCATAGCACTAGTCCTTATTCATCACTAGTAATGTTGGCCCATCATAAAGATAATTATTGGTGTTTGTGTCTTGAATTTTGACCCATTAACAAAATCACCATAAAATACAATTTTCCTATCTCCATCATAGATGATCTATTGCATGAATTGCATGGTGCTAAGTTCTTCACAAAATTAGATCTACGTTTAGATTTTCATCAAATCAGAGTAAGAGATGAGGACATTCCTAAAACCACTTTTTCATACTCATGAATGTCATTATGAGTTCTTAGTCATGCCTTTGGTCTCACAAATGCCCCCTCCACCTACCAAAGTCTCATGAACCACATATGTCATCCATTTTGCAAATTCATTTTAGTTTTCTTCGATGATATTTTAATATATAGTAAATCTTGGAAGGATCATTTGATACATGTGGGGAAATTTCTTCATGTTTTACATAAGGAGAAAGGTTTTTTCAAATGCTCCAAGTGTTATTTTGGTGTTCAAGAATTTGAATATTTGGGTCATATAGTTTCTCATGAAGGTGTTAAAGTAGATCCTTATAAAATTAAAGCCATCCAATATTGGCTCTTACCTGAAACCATCAAGAAAATTTACGGTTTTTTGGGCCTTATAGGTTACTATCACAATTTTATTCACAATTATGGTAAATTTGCAACACCTCTCACCGCTCTTACAAAAAAGGATACCTTTCACTGGTTAGATATGGCCACTCAGGCATTCATGGCACTCAAGGAAGCCATGTGCACTACTTTAGTTTTGGCAACTCTAGAGTTTTACAAACCATTTGTTATTGAATGTGATGCTTTGATAACAGATATTGGGGTAGTATTAATACAAGATGGTCATCCCTTGGCATTCAAAGTAAACAAATTTTAGGTAAAAATTTGGAAAGATCCACATATGAGAAATAAATTACTTGCAATCGATAAATGGAGACACTACTTAATCAGTAGTCGTTTCATCATAAAAACAGATCATAGTAGTCTCAAGAATTTTCTAGAACAACGCTTTTCCTATCCAGAGCAAAACAAGTGGCTGAAAAAGTTATTGGGATATGATTTCATTATCGAGTATAAGAAAGGCAAATAAAATGTGGTGGCAGATGCATTATCTCATAAATATGAAGATGAAGTTTCCATCAATGCCATTTCAGCCCTTGTTCTTATTGGGTTTCTTAGCTCCAAAAATAATGGTTGGTGAAAACTAAAACTACTCAAATTATTCAATATTTAATTCTAGGATCATCCAAGTATCCTCATTTTTCATATAATGACAAGGTGTTAAGAAATAAAAATTGCATTTACATTCTGTAAAATTCTATTATTAAATCGCTCATCCTTGAAGAATCACATGCTTCTCCATCAGTTGGGAATTTAGGATTTTTGAAGACATATATGCGGGTAAAACAATCCTTTTATTGGAAAGGATTGAAATCTGATGTCAAAATATTTATTGTCGAATGTGAAGTATGCCAATGCAATAAGGGTGAAACAATCAAATATCCAAGACTCCTTCAACCCTTACCAATTCCTGAGCACCAGTGGGAACACATATCAATGGATTTTATTGAAGGTATTCCCAAATTAGAAGGTAAAACAATAATTTGTGGTAGTGGATCGCTCTCCAAGTATGCTCACTTCAATGCTCTACAACATCCATATTCAGCAAGCAAAGTGGCTAAGGTATTTATGGACTCCATTTTCAAGTTACATGGAATACCCAAAAATATTGTAAGTGATCATGATTCCATATTTACTAGTAATTTTTGGCAAGAATTATTCCGTATTAGTGGTACTAAATTAAATATGTCCTTTTCATACCATCCTCAAATGGATGGCCAAACAGAAATTGTTAACAAATTTTTGGGTACCTATCTACGATGCTTTGTTAAATATAAGCAGTATCAATAGATTCAGTGGCTTTCATTAGTAGTATGGTGGTACAATACTTCATACCATTACTCCATCAAGATGTCCCCATTTGAAGCATTGTATGGGGTAAAACCACCAACAATAGCATATTATGTTCCAGGATATTTCAAAGTAGCTCAAGCAGATGATTGGTTCCAGCATCGACGAATAATTATTAACATTCTCAAAGACAATTTGATCCAAGCACAAAATCATATGAAGTAGCAATAATACTCACACCGTTCAGAACGACAATTCAATATAGGTGATATGGTTTTCTTATGTTTGCAACCTTACAAAAAACTGTCATTAAATATCAAGACTAGTCATAAGTTGGCTCTAAGATTTTATGGTCCTTACAAGATAGTGTGTCACATAGGTAAAGTGGCATATCAGCTAGATCTTCCTTCCTCATCCCGTATACATCCAGTATTTCATGTCTCATGTCTCAAAAAGGTGATTGGACAAAGAGTACACTCTTAGTCAGAGCTTCTAGTACTTGATGAAGAAGGACATATCTATCTTCAACCAAAAGCAATATTGCAGAGCAGATCACGACATCTTTGATCTCACCACATCAAATAATTTCTAATCAAATGGCAATACCTACCAATAGAATATACTACATGGGAAACATAAAGTATTTTTGATTCATTTCCAACTTTTAGGGAGCCATGTTACAATACCAATATAACCAAGTTGGCTATATTTCCAAATAATAATTAATTTATTGATTTATCATTATATATAGTTGTAGGTTGATTTATTATTATTCATCATTCATAATCTAAATCCAGTTGTGTATTCCACAAGAGACTTAGCCCTCTCTAAGTGGCAATAGGACTTAGCCCTCCTTAAGTGGTAAAAGATATTAATCTATTCATTCGATCTGTGTTTATAATTATTTGTGGAAGAATTTCATTTCACAAAATAATGTAATATTCTCCAACACCCCCATGTATTACATTATTTGGTTATTGAGTTCTCAATCTTGATTCTTGCTCTTGTTCTCAAGTTCTTGCTGTAGAACTACTTTGGATCCTAGCATTCTCCTTTAAAAATCTTCCTCTTAACTTTTTTGATATTTTTCTTTTGTTTCTTTATTCTATTATTTTTTGTCCTCGTCTTGATCTTGCCTTGTACTATCTCTAAAGTCTTTTCTCCTGTATCCTGAGTTTCTATAATATTTGCAATATTAGCATCTTCAAAAATCTTTGAAGAATTTTCATGAATATCTTCATTGATTAAGAGTTTTACTATAAGAGCTTTGAATTCATTTCCTTTTGTTGATTCTTCTAAATCTTGAATTTCTTGAATATTTTGAACTAAGTTTTCTTTTTTATTTTCTTATCTTAATTGTAATTGATGTTATTGTTGTGACCATATTGATACTAAGGCTAATATTGATGTTTTTGATATTGAGGCTGAAATTGATGTTGTCGTTGTTGACTATATCGATATTGAGGTTGATATTATTTTTGCTAAAATTTTGTATTCATTTGATTTCCTTGATTCAAAGGATTATATTTAAAAAAAATTATAGTATGTCCCCTTTTTTACATATATGAAAAAATCTTGGTCTCCATTTATATTGAAACTTTGATGTTGTAACAATATTACTTGGTATATTTACTTTAAGTACCAAGTCATTGTTAGTAATTTCATCTTTGAATAGATTTTCAACTTCATATTCCTGAACAATATTGACTAAATCATCAAATATGGTTTCCTTATTTAGTACTTGTAAAGAAGTAACTAAATGTTTATAACTTTCTGGAAGTGCTCTCAATGTAACTTGAACAAGAAATTTATCTTCTACCTTTTCTCCTAGAGTCAAAATTTTTGCCTTTATATCTACTACTTTTCAAAGAAAGAGTTCTATACTTTCTCCACTATTAACCTTTAAGGAATATAATTGAGATTGTAAATTCAAAATTGTTGCTTTGTTTTTTCCTTCAAATATTTTACATAATGTATTCCATGCATTTGTAGAAGTTTTTGCTCCACTTAAATATGGTTGGATTTCATCAATTATCCCAAATGTAATTAACATAAGAGCTTTTGCATCATTATATTCAAATTTTTGTATTTCTCTTTCATCTTCACTTGGTTTTTTCTTTGTCGCATTCACTTTTTCCCAAAGTTTTTCTACAATAAGAATTGATTTCATTTTGTTCTTCCATGATGTAAAATTTGGTCCTTTTAAAAGTTGAGATTCAAAAAGGTCAATTTTGTTGTTTGACATAATGGAACACATAAAAATTTAATCAAATTTGTAAATTTAAAGTTTTCAAATCTTTTGAAGTAGCAAACCTTTTATCTCCCTACTAAATTTGATTTGCAAATCCAAAAATCTTCAAATTTCAAAATTTTCCTAAATTTCAAATCTTCAAAGTTTCTAAAAGTCAAATTTCGAATTCAAATCTACTAACTCTTCAAATTTCAAATTCAAAATTTTCTAGATCCTATTTGAAGTAGAAAACCTTATCACTCCAAATAAAATTGAAATATCAATTTTAAATTATAGTAGAAGTCCTTATAAATACCACCTAAATTCATTCTCTTTAAAAAGGTTGTATTCCTTTTAAATCCTACTTAATAATTAAAGCTCCTAAGATTTAAAAACTCTTAGGACTTTAATTAGTCAATAAATAAAGGTAATGTTACTTACCTTAGTATCCATCTAACAAAATACTTCAAATGTAGATATAATGCTTTCAATTTGATTAATATTATTATTGATAGACGTTATGTCTATAACATAATACTTCAAATATATTATTGTAATGGTAGATGAGTAAGAAGGATTCTTCCCTTTGCTCTCAAAAAATTCCTCATATTCATTTGATTAGGCATTGTTTTATCTTTGGAAAGCATACTATCAAATCATTCATATTCAAGCTCCTTTGCTAGATGTTTCCCTCTTTTGGTTTGGCATAGATTACACAAGCTTCTCTAGATAATTGCTCAGATTTGGTGTTGATGCACTAGATCCTCTGGTAGATGTTGGCCTCTTCTACTTTAACATAGATTGGACTTGTTGCTCTAGTAGATATTCATTGGCTAGACTCTAGATGTGCTTGCTTCTCTGGTCAATGTTGGTTGCACTTGCTCTTCTGGTAGGTGTTGGTTAAAATCTGACTACACTTGCATCTCTGGTCAATGCTAGTTATGCTTGCTTATGTTGGTTATGCTTGATTTAATTTTTTGCACTTGCTTTTAGATATTGGTCTTCTCTTGATTGTGCTCACTTCTCTAATAGATGTTTGTTAGACATTGGTTGTGTCTACTCCTCTAGTTATATATTGGCCTTTTGTTGGCTATGCTAGATTCTTTGCATTGACTCCTCTTACTTAGCACTTGGATTTTCTAGATACTCTTAATACTTAACTGCTCTTAATTATTGTCCTCTCAGGTTAATTTGACTACAACCCCTTTAGGATTACTTAGTTGCTTTAGTCGAATTCTCTCTGCTTTCAACTTCCTCACCATGTTGGTTAATCTTTTACAACCAAGAATTGAATGACACTTCAGTTGGTTCACTCGAGTGCTTTGAATTGCTCACTCTTTACTCTACTTTAACTTTTTCTTGTCTACCTTAAACATAAAGTTGCTCAATAATATTTTAATATATATCTCAGTAGAAAGCTTCAATACTTTTATTTCTACTATACTCTAGATTTTATCTGAGTTATCTTTTTCCTTTTGCACTCTCCCTTTCTCATGTTCTAATATGAGTGCATTCAATATTATTTTTCTCTTCCTCACAGGTCTTAGCCTAAGTGCATTCAATATACTATCTTCTCTTCCTCTCAAGTCTTAGCCTGAGTTCATTTAATATACTTTTTTCTCTTTCTATATATCTTCTCTTTCTCTCAGGTCTTAGCCAGTGTGCAATTAATATTATTATATGATTCTCCTATTTTATAGAGAATACAAATCAATGTCAAGGTGACTATGAATATCCCCACACATCCAACTTTCTTTTGAGTTGGCTCTTAATCTATTCTGGTTGAGTCCTTATCTTCACTAGTTTATCCATTGGATAATATTACATTATTTGATACATGCCAATGTACCACCTTGTTACATTATTAGATTAGTTGTGTGTCTTAGATTAGAGCGTAAGTTAATATTTCATGTAATGTAATAATATACAAGAAATACACAAGTGTCATGTAATTATGTGTGCAAGTGTTGTGAGTGTAAATGTGCACAAGTGTCCATTATGTAAAAGTGCACGTATCCTTAGAATAGAAAAGTGAAAAGTTACTAAGAAGAGTGAAGGTCAAGACTACACCATATGAGGAGTCACATCCAATTATATATTTGTGACAAAGCATTATAATTTGGTATCAAAAGTGTATAGTTTATCGTATTCATTAGTAGACCTTTATTCTATGAGCATTCTGAGTTATTCTTGTGTTACTATATTTTATATTATATTTTGAGTTATTGTATTAGTTTCAATGTATTACAACTTTATTATATTCAATCCTGTGATTATATTCCTATGATTTTTGTATTTTATGTAAGGCTTCAAAATATATCAGTGGTATGAAAGCTACAGTAAGATTACTTATGCAAGATTTAAAAGTTTTAGAAGGCTAGAGTCTTTCCACAAGGTTGAAGGATAACATGTGAAGACTAGGACTCAACAAGGATATTTCCACAAGGTTGAAGGATAACCTATGAAGACTAGGATCTCTATTTGGATGAATCAACTTGAAGACAAATGATTATTTAGGGCATAGCAACCCCTAAAATTAATAGAAATTTTTAGGGATAGAAATCCCTTGATATTTATACTGGATTCTTGAGTAATGCTAAAAAATGTTATCTAAGATTTTCTTGCAATTAAAATTTGATCTTGAAGCTTCCTACAATAGATAGAGAAGACTTTCATCTTTGAAAGCTTGAATACTAATAGCTTTCCTCATGCAAGGATTGATTTAAATTTGTAGTAAAAGAAGACATTGAAGATAGGAGACCCGCCAAAATAGGTCCCATTGAAGATTGAAGGTAGAAAGAGGAGATCCAAGAAAAGGAGGTCCCATAGTTGAAAGAGACAAGAGACCCAAGAAAAAGAGATCACATAGAGGAAAAAAATCATAGACCCGAGAGAAGTGGTCCCATAACTGACAGAGATAGGAGATCCGATGAAAAGTGGTCCCATATAAGTCAAAGATAAAGAGGAGACCTGAGAGAAGAGGTCACATAATTGGAAGATATAGGAGACCCAAGAAAGAGGTCCCATATAAGCCATAGAAGTCAAAGAAAAGAGACCCGAGCAAAGAAGTCCTATTGAAGATTGAAGAGTGGTCATTAATCAATTTTTGAAGAAGACTAAAGACAAAGAAAGAAAAAATCTAGAAAAGGATATTCACATAAAGTTTGGGATAATCATCACCATACAATAACAAGCCCATAAGATATAGTAGATATTCATAGAAGGAGGTTCCAATGAATATTAAGGACAACAAGTTTTGAAAGGTAGTAAATCAAGAGTTTTGATAAGCATCAAAGGACAACATAAAAAGGAAATAGTCCTATAAGTTTATGAAGTCTAAGACTACAAGGAAGAAATAGAGATAGAATATATCTATGCTAGAATAAGATTCAGCCAAGAAGAAGCTACAATAAAGGTAGATAAAAGAAAAATCAACACAATTTATTGGAAATATGTAGCAAGCTTAAAGAACAAGTAAGCTAGAAGAGCCAAAGGTTGAAGACAACAAGTTCAGATAGCAAGCTTTAAGTTAGTGAAATTCATCACACCGAAGGTAGAGCATCAAGTTACATAGATGTCAAATAATATTAAGCACCAAGTCGAGCTATGTAGATAAACATAGTGAACTACCCAAGACAAACAAAGAGCCTTGCTAGAAATGAGAGTCGAACATAGTTGAGAGCCACCAAGAATAAGCAAAGAGCTATGCTAGAAAAGTGATTTGAACGTAGAGCAGAGTATAACCAAGAGTAATCACTTGAGAACCATACATAAGGAGATATAAAGCACCATGCTTAACACCTAAAACCTAGCCTTACAAGGAGAAAGGGATAGTGAAGCATAAATGCTAGAGTAAGTTGAAACAACCAAGGAGGAAGCATAAATTAGGGATATAAAGCATCAACCTGAGGTAAAGAAGTGTAGCATTATCTAATAATAAATGAAGCACCAGCATTGTGAAGGAAAGCAAAGCATTAGGAAGTGTGAAATCAAAATCTATTAGTGGAGCACCAACATTGTGAAGGAAAGCAAAGCAAAATCAAGTGCCTAGCTAGAAAATCAAATGTTAGAACAATGTGCACCCAAGAAACTCAAAGGTTATGAAAATAATTTGAGTGACATAATATTTGTAACACTCAAAGGATGAGGTGCCATTTTGATTAAGGGTAAACAAAATGGTAGAAGGGCAATCAATATTTGGAAGCCATCAAATACCTTTATTGCATGCTCATCCACAAACAATTTCAAAGCATAGGTGAAACATTTATAGCTAGGAAATCTCAGTGAATCGCTAACCAAATTGTAGTTTCAAGAGTTTGAAGAATCAAGTATCATCCAACAAAGAGCCAAGCATGTGTAGGCTTGGAAACCAAGCATTGAAATGTTTTTTTGAATCATGCAAATCCACATGAATGAAGGGCAGGCGAATGGATAGAAGTGTAACCATTTTTGAATGCCATTAGTAATAGGTTATGCATGCAATTAATAACATATGTTTGAAACACATTGAAGCATCAAGCACATCATGGTGAAGTGTTCATTGGAGAGAAGCCAAATTCTACTTGTTGGAGAAGCAGTGCCCATTGGAGGAAAATGCTCATCAAAAAGAAAATATAACCCATTGGATGATAGTGAGGCATCATCAATTGGAAGACAAGAAATGTTTGAGTGCTCAGTGAAAATATTGCTAACAGTAAAACGCCCAAGCACAGGTATTAGGGTTGAAATTAATTAAAATTTTAATATTTCTAAGGTTGAAGGAGGTATAAGGTTTTTTAATTTAATTTTTGATTATAAGCTTAATTGGAGGGATAAGGACTTTATTAAAAAATTAATACCTTAGAAATTTATTTAATGATCTAAAGCATTAATTAGAAGTTAATATATTTGCTTCTTAAGGTTTTGGAGAAATAAGTAGTTATAGAATTATTTTATTAAATTTTTCAAAGCTGTTTAAAATTTGAAAGGTTTATTTTTTAAAGTTAAAGCTAAGAGAATATTTGTAAATTATTTAATTATAGAGAGATAAGGTATTCTACATCAAACATAGAAAAACTATATTTACAAAATTCTTAATTTTATAGTTTCTATTTAATTAGGGAGCCATAAGGTATTCAACAACAAAGTTTTTTGAAAAATATAGAAATTTGAAATAACTACTATTCAAAAACTTAGGGAGACATAAGGTAGACTACACCAAAGGAAATTAATGGAGAAATTTTCAAGAGGGACTTATCAACATAAAAACATTATGGAAAGATACAACATCAAAGTTCACTTAACAGTCTTCATAATTCTTATTGCAATATAACATCAAATAGAGATAATCATGAGGTTCAAAAGGATAAATATCTTTGGTACATATATTTTGGTGTTAGTCATCATATGACAGGAAATTTACAATGGTTTGATTATGTAGAAGTCAAAGACAACTTTAGTTTGAAAATTGCAAATTGTAAAATCTATCTCATTCATGGATGTGGATGTGTAACACCTAGTACACCATTTTTAGATTTTGTGTTACATGATGTCATGTATGTTCTTGGATTGAAAACTAATCTTATTTCAATGACTAAGCTAGTAGAAATCAAAATATTGATTGAGTTCAAATATATAAATAGAGTTAATAAGTGTCTCATTAAAAATCAAAATGAGATAGAAGCTATAGGATCAATCAAGAATGGATTATATGCTTTAGATACAATTGGATTCTCTCAAGATCTTATTTTAGTTCAAAATAACATTGTTGAATATTCTGAGAGATAGATTATAGGGAATGAGAATCAAGAGTCTTTTTATCATCGAAAATGTTGGGTCAATCCAAAATTCAAGATTATAAAAAATATGAGAGGATAGCAAGAAGTTGTGTTTTAAAGTTATCTACAAATCAAAGAATAAAAGAATGAATACAATCAAAAGGAAGGAGAACCAAATCAAGATCTAGTCCATTACAAAGTCAGATCAGGACGAAGACTATACTGAAGACTAAAGTCTTCAAGAACCAAATAATGTAATACAAGGGGGTGTTGGAGAATATTACATTATTTTGTACATGCCAATGTATCACCTTGGTACATTATTAGATTAAGTGTATGTCTTAGATTAGAGTGAGTTAAAATTTTATGTAATGTAATAATATGTAGAAAATGCACAAGTGTTATGTAATTATGTATGCAATTGTTGTGAGTATAAATGTGCATAAGTGTCCATCATGTAAGAGTGCACGTGTCCTTAGAATAGGAAATTCAATAGTTACAAAGAAGAGTGAAGGTCAAGATTGCCATATGAGGAGTCACATCCAATTATAAATTTGTGACAAGTAATTGTAATTTGGTATCGAAAGAGTATAGTTTACTGTATGCATTAGTTGACCTTTATTATATGAGCATTCTCAATTATTCTTGTGTTATTCTATTTTATATTATATTCTAAGTTATTATATTAGTTTCATTATATTGCAACTTTATTATATCCGATCCTGTGATTATATTCCTGTGAGTTTTGTATTTGATGTAAGGCTTAAAAAGCCATCATTCCCTTGAACCAAGTGGATAGACCCTAGCATCTATATAAGGGTGACTTAATTGTCCCCTCAATATCTACTCCTCTAGAGCTTTAAAATAGAGTCCAAGTCTTGACTACTTTTAAAGTGGACAAAATCCAAATATGAAGGTGGCTCTAAATATGGCTCTATCAAAAATGGATAGATTTTAGCAGTAGCTCTGATACCACTAGTGGATTTTAATCCAAACTATCTCAAGTCCCAATATAATCAAGTCATAATATCTTAGGTCTTAATATAATTAATCAATAGTAGAATTATATATAAAACAATTAAAATATATATTTGCCAATATAAATTATTGTAACATTCACTATAACATCAAATATGAATGTAAATAGCCAAAATCATTTATGGAATAACATAAAAAAATACTTACAATAATATTGCTCAAAATTTGTATACAAGCTTCACTTAACCCTATGACACTTATGCATATCCTACACATTACACACTTACATGGCACTTGTTAATATCCTGCATATAAATATAAATCACTCTCCTAAACTATAGATTCAAACCCTAATATATTACGTATTTATAATTGTACCATAAAGGTACCATGGGGGTACATTTGTATGTATCAAATAATGTAATATTCTCCAACAAATTTGAAATTACAACATCACTACCAAATCATTTTATCACTTTAATCAATTCACCAATTAATCAAACTTGTCATCTTCTCAATTTGTAATAAAACTAATCACTAACTTTCGGACACTTTACAACTCATTAGAGTCATTCGCTAGTTCTCCACTTTTCTTGAAATCATAAAATTAATTACACTAACCAATTCTCAATTTTTTAATTATCTTATTTCACTCATTAGGTTAAAGCAACCAATTTCAAATGGAACTAATACTATTACTAACTCACATCAATATTAATTCCCTCGCATGACATTAATCCAATCAATTAGTTCATCTAGGTCATATTACTCAACTAATCATGGATCAACTTAGTTTATTTTGGAGTTTCAAACCACATGGACCGCTACTTATTTCACTTGTTTAAATTTCAATTGTTACCATTTCACTAGAATTCACTAATTGTTTTACTTAAAACTATTAAATTCAATAATTCAATTGATTTAATACCCACCCCTCTAACCAACCTAAAAAAATTTAAATCATTGAATCAACTTAATTTATGCAGTCTAAACTATAACTAATTAAATCATATTCAACAATCAAGCATCACACCATATTAAATTGATTAATTAATTTATTAATCCAATTTATTCAAAATTAGTACATCATTTAATCAATTTGGAATCAATTATTTTGAAATCAATCAAATTGGAATCAATTAATTAAAATAATATGACATAAATTATGAATCAATTAGTGCATCATTTAAAACAATTTAAAATCAAAATAATATGACATAAATTATGAATCGACAAAGCTAGGGTAAATTTTCTTGAAAAATAACTCATCTTTTAGGAGCCATATCTTTGCATAGATTCATCTAAATTAGATAATTCTTGTGCAATTTTATGAAAATATTAAAGTGATCTGAAATGAGTGATCATACAAAATAATCTAATTAGTATTGAGGGAGATATGACCATGTGAAGACATTCATTCTAAGTAAGTATAGTGTTAGGGCAATTTGTTTTAGAAAAAATATCTCATCTTTTAAGAGCTATATATTTTTGAGGAATTGTCCAATTTAGATGATTCTTGGACCAATTTATGCAAAATTTGAAGAGCTTTAAAATGAGAGGTCATATGAAGGAATATGAGTAGTTTTAAGGGAGATAGACCCTACGAAGTCAGTCATCTGGAACAAGGGTAGTGACGATTTTCAAGTTGCAAGAAATAAATTTTAGATATCTATCAATCAAGGTTCAGATGATGGGAGGAGCAATGGAGGCCTAGGGCATTAGTAAGATGGGAAATTTTATCTAGAAATAGAATTTTTTAGCTAAGTTTCATTTATAACTTCATTATATTAGAATATTTGCATGCAAATTATTATAGGTATTTTTCAAATAATATTATTTTGAAAGAAGGGTTTTGAAATGGTTTCACTTTCTCTTTTACTTCAACTTAGTCACATTAAGATATATAGCCTATTTGGTGCCACTAATACTTGAACCTTGGTGTGGGCTACATCATCCATATGTTCTAACCATTGAACCAAGGCCTCATTGGCTAAAACTTTTGAATTAAAAAAATAGGTTTTTATGAGGGGTCTTAGTCACCTCATACCAAGGTTTGAATTTGGGGCTCTTGGATAAAAACCCAAATACTTACCACTATGATATCCCTCATGGAACTTAAAAAATATAATTTCTATAAGAGATACTTGTAACTTTTAGTAGATCTTGAGTTATAATTTCCTTCCCCTAGATCGATTTACAACTAAATCCTTAGATTAATCCCTAGTAGTAGAGATTAGGTAGGACCTCATAGAGTAGAGATACTTGTTCAAAGATAAGGTAGTCACTGGTAAATTTAATAGGTCTTGTCCAAGGGCTTCTGCTCTAAGAAATAGATTGATAGGAGTTGGAATTCTCTAGGAATGAGTCTATCCTTTCTTCCTAAATTTTTCTTCCTAGACAAAATAATTTCCTTAGTATAACTAGGAAATAATGAAGGATGGACTCTCTGTAGCATTCTATTAGTATAACTAGGAAATAATGAAGGATTCTTGATTGGTGGCAGTGGAACAATCTAGGGTAAAACATTACATACCTCATAAAATAAATGTAATATATCTTACCCTGATTCCAAAAATGGAGTCATAATTGTTTGATTCATTTAGTCTCATAAGCCTATGTAATATGGAATATAAGATAATCTCCAAATATGTAGTAAATTTATTAAGACCACTTTTAGATAAAATTATTTTAGAAGAGTAAGGAGGATTTATGAAAGGAAGAAATATATTGGATGATATCATAGTAGCTCATTGAAATAATACATTTAGTATCTTCTAGAAAAGAGAGCAATGCTATTAAAAATTGATATGAATAAAGCCTATGATAGGGTTACATGGGATTTTTTTGTAGTATTAGAAAATATTTGGATATGGAAACAAATGAGTCAGATGGATTAAAGCTTGTGTCTCTATAGTATCATATTTAGTGTTGGTCAATGGGATAGTAATGAAATCATTTAAATCCAAGAGGGATCTTAGATAGGAAGATCATCTATCACCATATCTATTTATTATTATGGCAAAGGTATTGGGAAGGAACTTGAAGAAGGCATACAAATATGGGCTAATAAGAGGACTTAAATATAGTAATAGCATCGACAACATCACCCATCAATAGTTTGTAGATGATACAACCCTTTTAGGAGAGCAATAAAAAAAAAGGCTATATATTTGAATAACTTATAAAAGGAATATGAAAGAGCATCATGGTAGAAAGTTAACAGAACAAAATTCAAAACTTCCTAAACATTCCAGCTAGAATCAAAGTAGGGTATGCATGTTATTTCAAATAGAGGAGACAAATTTGCTAGAAATATATTTAGGGATGCCCTTATTTGAGAAGACAATGAGAATAGAATTGTAGGATTCAATTATAAGTAAAGTTTAAAATAAACTACTAGTATGGAAAGGTGGTGGTTATTGTTAGCATGAAGAGTGCAACTAATCAAATCAGTCTTACAAGCCATTCCAAAATACTATATGTCCTTGTATACTATGCCAAAATTGGTAGAAAAATATTTAATCTATATTATGCGATCATTTTTGTGGTCAAGATTACATGATTAAAGGTTAAATTTATTTGGTGAAATGGATCAAGGTGTGTGATGATAAAACTAGAGAAGGTCTCAGTTTAATATTTCTTACATATGCAAACTTCTCTCTATGGGGGAAAGTAATTTGGATATTATACAAAACAATCAAAGACAATGGCCGCGAATTTTTCTAAGTACATTGAGCTCAATAACCCAAGCTTAATATTTACTACATTCTCACTACCATATGATTCTACACTATGGAATGGTTTAAAAAATCAATTGATATAGTGATTATAGGTCTAAGATGGGTGGTGGAAACTGAGGAAAAAAAATCTATTTAGATGGATACTTTGTGTGATAAAAAATGACTCAATCTAGATCTAAATCTGAATCCATGGATGATATTACTTCAAGACAACTATGGTGATAGGGTTTCAAACATTATGTACAAGGATTAGGAGGGAAGATACAAATTGAAAGAATATTTTCTTAAAAGTATACTAAATATTGTTGTTAGGAGTTTGTTGAGTAGAAATATAACAATGACTATTCTAAGGGGAGCCGAGGATACGTTTATTTGGGAATTGAATAGCTTAGAAGAATACATAGCAAGAAGTGAAAATAATATAAAGCACCAACAAAATAGGAATACCACAAGTCAAAAGATATTTGGGATCGTCCAAGCATTCCAAAAGTTAAAATGTTATTTTAGCTTGTAGGTCATAGGAAAATTTTATCATGTGATAACCTCATAAAAAGGGATTTTCATGGCCCCTCACAAATTTTTCTATGTAAAAAGGAGGAGGAGAGTATAGACTATCTCTTGGGACACTATTCATTAATTTGGGAACTATGGCAATGGATTCTTAGTATGTTTGGTAATGTTAGAACCCCATCATAACATTATTATATAATTCTCATATTAGTATGTAATGACCCATTTCCAATGCGGGGACCCCATTCTAATGATATTTTGTAGTGGTATGTGGATTAAGGTGCCTAGAAAAGTAGGGCTATTTTATGTAACCATTATAAATAATGTAACTATTTATTTAGTAGAATATTCTAGCTCGAGTGGAACTTTACATGTAAGCCAACTCTTGAGCATTAGGTTATGGTTGTATGAAGTATATCTTTAAAAGACAAGCATGTAAAAATGAATGTATATTTTTACATATTGAATGAAATTATTGAAGGAGGTTTCCCCCTAGAAGAGGCCCATGATTCTATGTTGTGATTTGTGAGATTAATATATTTTTGCATTTACATTTTGTATTGCAATATTCTATTCTTTCATGAATTTTTTCTTTTATTGCAATATTTATGTGAATGTGCTTATTTTTATTAGAGCACTTTCCAGGGCCGTGTTTCTTTGTGACTGCGATAGTTATTACTCTACCATTGTGACCATTAGGTATAATTTTTTTATGATTTCATTTTTTTGCCTGTTTTCTTGTTAAAAAAATAAAATCTAGTTCAAAATATCATGGAGTTATCGTTATTGTATAAGATAGATTACCTGTAAAGCATGTAGTGAAGTGAGGGGAAATCAGGCTCCAATACCCGTCTTATATAATACCCATATACATAATTGAGGTTCCATATATCTTTGGGTATATTGGGAGATCCCTTGGGATACACTTGAAGGCAACACCATCCCTAAAAAAAATTTGGGGTACCAAAAAATGTTGTTGTGAGATATAGCTCATTGTGATCGTCTCGTCGAGCTGGACACTTTAGTATGTAGCTTTCATGCATTTTTTTAGGGTGACAAAAATTTTCATTATGAGACCTAGTCCATTGTATTCATATTTTCGAGCTAATTATTTTAATATATAGCACCCAAACACATTTCTGACCCATTACTAAAATTAGTAACTCTTAGAAAAACACTTATTTTTAGTAAGTTAGTGGGAGTGGTTCAAATCATATATAAATGGTTGGAGGAACTAAAGGATCACAAAATGAGTTAGAACAAAGCAATTATATGGAGAAATTGACTCTCACACTCAATAACCTAAAAAATAAAATGAACCATTTTGGAAATGAATTTAAACATATGAGGGATCAAGTAACGCTTATAAAAAATGACTAGATTAGATCTAAAGTTAAATTTGAAGAAATATTCCTAGAGGTTGAAGGTTGATTAAGGGAAGCCCCAAAGGTGTTCAACCATATTAACACTAAAAAATGGGTGTGTTGGCATTTTTGCCACATTGTTTTGTTGTTACTGTTAATGTAAAATAGTGCACAAATTGTAGAGATACTAATTCTTCTGTTTGTCCCTCCATGCATTTTGAAAGGGAAATGTGAAAATCTCTATAGGTTTTGTGTTAGAGCAAAGAAAATGTAACTGTCACAATATCGCGACATGTCACAGTTTCACGGCGTCAAATGCAGAAATCAGTTAAGTATGAAAATTGTCGTGATATCACGACATGTCGCATTTTCGTGACCTATCGTGTTTTTGCGGTCAAAGCACTCAATGGAAGAAAAGTAGTAAAACTATCACGCTATCGCAACGTGTTGGAGTTTCACGGTCAATGCAGTCAATGGAAGCACTAAAATGAAGTTGTTGTGATATCGCGACATGTTGCAAAATCATGACTTGCGGTGGCCATGGAGCAGTGTGATAGAAAATGTCATGATATCACGACAAAAATCAATAAAGAAGAGCAATGGAGAAACTATCACGATATTGCGACAGAAAAGTGAACAAGGAGCAAAATGTAGAAAATGTCGCGATATTGCGACATGTCGCGTTATCGTGGCAAGGTTGAAAGGAAAACATAAGGCATGAAAGACGTCGTGATTTCACGACATTTTTAGAAATGAAGCTAAGTAAGAGAAACTTGTCGTGATATCACGACAGGAAGTGGCAACAATAGAGAAAGCAAGAAAATGTCACGATTTCGTGACATATTGGACAGGAAGGGCAAAGTGTGGAGAATTGTCGTGATTTCATGACATGTCACGTTTTCACGAGGCAAAAGCAAGGATGCAGCCAGATTGTACGGAATGTCACGATTTCACGACATGTCGAATTTTCGTGGCCTAAAAGCATCAAAGTGCAAGAAGACAGAAAGTGTCACGATTATGTGACATATTGTGGAGAAAAGGCCAAATGGAAAAACATGTCATGATTTCGTGACATGTTCTGTTTTCGTGAGGCAAGGCAGAAATAAGGAGAACATAGAAACCTGTCATGATTTCGTGACATATTGAAGATGAAAGAATCAAATGAAAAAACATCGCGATATCGTGACATGTCTCATTTTTATGACCTGTCACATTTTCATGGGTAAGAAGGAGGAAAAGACAGCGCAAGAGAAAGATGTCACGATTTCGTGACATGTTTCATTTTCGTGATAAGGGGCAGTGAAGAAGCCAAAGCAAAGGTGAATGTCATGATTTCACGACATATCATAGAGAAGATCCAAGAGAAAAGAAGATGTCACGATTTCATGACATGTCATGTTTTCGCGACTGGTGGCGGAGAGAGAAGGCAGCAAGGTAAAAGTGTCGCGATATTACATGTCGCATTTTCGTGACCTGTCTCGTTTTTGCGACCAAAGCAACAACAAATTCCCGATACAGTTCAGTTTGCATTTTTCTTCAGGATTGCATAGGAGAACGTGTAGAGCAGATAAGGATAAAGTAAAATCTCTCCAACTATTTTTGAGATCGTGGTCAAAGAAGCAGTTCCAAGATTAAATTTTGCTGATTACTGATGTGCGCAAGATGGAAGAACCGAAGGCAATTTTCGATGCCACCAGAATTAAAGACGCCTCCAATATTCAAAGCTCTTGTTCGTGATCTCTTAACAACTTCTGGCTCACCCCGATAACTGTCATTTCTTCGAGACAGATTAAGGGGATCATTTTTTTCAAAATCTGTTTCATGTATTAAATGTTGTAATACGAAAGGAAGAGGGCGAACCTCTATAAATACCTGTAACACCCTAAAATTGGCGTAGTAAACCTTAGTAAATAATTAAAATTACCTTAGTAATAATTCAAATTCAAATCTCAACCCCAAAACCACTTGTTACCTGTTTCCTCATTTTTCATGCCATTTTTAGAGTTTGTTTTGTCCGTTGGACGATATCGTCACCGATCAGACGATATCGTCTCAGATCGAACGAATTCATCTGGAGAAGAACATCCAAACGATTTTGTCCCAAAACTAATTTTTCATAATTAGCCTCTGTTTCAATGACATCTCTAATTTGGGCAAAAGCGTGTCTGCGCCGTTAGAGACCCTCCTTGTTGGAGATCTCCCAAATTGGGATGATTCCCAACCTCCTAACCTCCCTCATAAGCCTATTTAAACCTTAGGAACCCCATTGAAATTCCCCTAGCTGAATTTCCTTGTAATTTGATCTTTGCGTGCATTATAATACCTTGGATTATCATCTGCATTTGTGCTTTTCAAACTTTCTTGTAGGAAATTTGTCATTTTTCAGCCGGAGCAAGCTCAGATCGTCGCAGAATATCTTGTACAATTCGAGACAATTTCGCACTCTACAGATGATTTCAACTACATTCAACATTGGGGGCAATCAGTGCCCAGAGTTTGTGCTTTTTCTATACCTTTCTGCTATTTTATTTTGCATCTAGTTAGTTTTATTATTATTTTATGTTATCCTGCATCTTGGAGTTCACCCATATAGCTTAAGTACATAATAACATCATGATTAGCTATTAAAGCATGATAATTTACTTGCATTTCTATTTGGGATTATCTTATTAACATCATTTTGTCATTTCACATCATTTTCCTTTATCAGCATAGCTGCATTTTTTGTAGTCTGTGTCCATTTCTATGATTGCAGGTCTCTGACAAATTCGTCTGATGAATTTGTCAGATCTCAGACGATCCTGTCAGATCGGAGATGATCCTGTAAAATTCCAGACGATCTTGACTGCTCAAAAATTAGAACCTCCATCAGACATCTGAAATCAGGTATAGTTTTTCTCATCTAGCTTGTTCTCTGTATTTTTTGTTTAAATCTGTTTTATGTATTCATTTAAATCTGCATTTCATATAGAATAGTTTAGATTCATTTGGCCAAACCTAGGACTTGAATGATTAAAGATAAAACAGAACACATCAAACACATTCTCAACCTAGGCGTGGAGACTGCCACTAAACGTTTCCTGGTGAACCCCATCATCCATCAAAAAATCACCTTAATACCCCTCCCCCGAGAGGCGAGACCTTCAAAGGGCCTCTCAGTCTGAGGTACCATTCCATCGTTCTCACATCCCCCTTTCGGGCACGGATCCTTTAGCCTGAAGGTAAGGGTGCGAAAAATTTGGAGTGATACATTTTGGTGAACCCGACATGAAACTAAAACCTTTTGAAAACAAAAACAAAAAAACATAGATGCATTTAAAATCATTGGAAAACTACTAAGTGGCATATCATGTTTAGATGATAGCTCCTAAGAAAAGACTAGCAGTTACTATAAATGTTGAAAACCAATTAGCAGCCATAGAAATTAATTATGTGCTTAGTGTGCCTGAAACAGATAGAAACCAACTTTTGTGGGATGAACTTAATAGGAGACTAGATCTCATTTCATCTAGAGCAACTAAACTTAGGCAAATCAAGAGGTTTGTCCTAGATAGAATCTTGGATCCCGATCAACTCATTTTTTATCATGAACTTCAGAGAGCTTGCCATAGGTGGTTAGCAGATAGAAGAGCCCTTGTGTCTTCTGAGTTGTATACCTTTGAGGAATTCCTCAAGAATGCAACCATAGTGCACCAATTCCTAGGTCGTGTAGAAGACCAAGAGGTCATTCTTACGGATAGGGAAAGGTTGAGGAGAGTTCCTAGAGCTGTGTTATATCAAGAGTATTTCCACGAACTTTATTTTTACCAACCAGAATCTAAGACAGATAATATCACTATAGCACTTTTTGTCAAATTCTTGAAAGAAAATTTTCAATTTGAATAGGATCACTTTATGACTCCTGAAGAACTTGAGCCCGTTAATGATATTTATAAATTGTTTATAGAAAACTAGATCATTGCTTTCATTATTATTATTTCTTGCATTTAGTGTGTTGTTTGTTATCTTTATAATATTGTTATAAAAAACAAGAAAAACCAAAAACATAACAAAACCAAAACATTTTATTTTAAATACTATAGTAGGTATATAATTAAAATATATACCTCTTAATCTTGTTGCAATATATATATATATATATATATATATATATATATATATATATATATATATATATATATATATATATATATATATATATATATATATATATATATTTGCTGAAATCTAAGTTTAAGCACAATGACTAGACTTAGGAATGGTAAACAAACTGAAGAAGAAGAAGAAGAAGATTGGTTAGGAAAGAAAACAAAAAAATCAAATGCCCTTTCTGAGGATCCAATTCTAGAAGGAGAAATTCTAGAACAGTCAAAATATGATCTTGTTGTAGATGAACAAGAAGAAAATGTTAGAGAGGAAGGATCCTCATCCCCTAGAATGGCTCCAGACAAAACTATTGCTTTTGATAACTTAGATCATTTCTAGAAATTTTTCAATAATAATATTGGTGCTCTTAATATGGTAGTTCGTATTGATAGAGGCCAAATTAGTGACACTCAAGCAGCCATGGAAGATATGTTTAACATACACACCAATACCTTGTCCTTTGTTGATCAAGAAAGTGATAAAGTTGGACCATCCAATAGAGATATGGTCACTATGATTCAGAACATGCAACAACAACAAGTTACCCAACCCCCTAAGGAACCTATTATTGAGCCTAAAATCATCCCCACACAAAAGAGACCTTCATTCACTACTTTATTTCGCCAAACTATTGATCAATATGCTTCAAATCGACAAAAACCTAAAATGAAGCCAAACACCAATTTTCAACAATCTGGGATACAACATAATACAACTTCAAAACTTCTTCATAACACCCTTCCTACCAACAATTTACACAATAGCAATATAGCATCTAATCTTCATGTCCCTCCATCATATACTCACAAATCCCATATTAATGCCCTACCGAACCAATATGGTGGGCAAACCAGTAATCTGGAAGCCATGGTGAAAAATTTAGCTTCCCGCATGGACTAGATAGATCCCTATCGTCCCTTGTATAATTATCGAGAGATGTGTAGTCAGCCTTTGTATCCCATAGTTGTAGCACAACCATACCCTAAACACTTTCCCATGCCCGTCCTGCCTATATATAAAGGAACTGAATATCCCATAGAGCATCTTCGTATGTTTAGGATAGCATGTCATGATATATCACATGATGACTTGCTATTACTAAAAATGTTCCCGAAAAGTTTAGGAGGAATGGCATTAGAGTGGTATTATCAACTACCCACTCATTCTTTGAGAAATTTTGAAGAAACAGTTGAATATTTTGTCCATCAATTTAGTGCCTACATCGAGAGACACGTGACCATTAAAGATTTATACAACTTAAAACAAGACAAAGATGTATGTTTTGTTGATTTCTTAGCTAGATGGAGGCAGTTGACAGGAAAACTATAGTTTGTGCTACATTATAGGGAAATGTTGGATATTTTTATTAATAATTTTCAAGAACAAATATCCTATGAATTATCAACTGCTACCTTGACCACCTTCGATCAAGCTATAGACTTAGCTCGAAGGGTGGAATATGCTCTCATTAGAAGAGGTCAGATTAAAAAGAAAGATGATGAGAAAACATCCAGAAATCAATATAAAAACAAACAAGTTGTGGGTGACGAAGTCACTGATAGTAGAAACATTGCTAATGTTAATACTACGAAAACAACGAAGAATTTTATATTAAAACCTCTTAATAAACCACCCCGAGAATTTCTATATTGAATCAACCATTATCAACTATTCTACCTCAATTACTAGCACGAGGTTTGATTCAATTACCAGCTATCCGAGAACCTGATCCAACTATACCCGGATACAAAGCTGATTTACATTGTGATTTTCATAGAGGACTGGGACATGCTACAAACTCTTGCAAAATATTGAAACATAAAATACAAGATCTGATTGATAATAATGAAATGGAGGTGCAAGCCTTTCAACCTAAACAAAATGCTCCTAATAATGCTCAAAAGAACATTCCCCAAAATCAGAATCAAAATGCTAATCAATCATTAGATATATTTCAACAATATTTACCAAAACATGGCAAAGAGGTGGCTAATCAAATCGAACATCATAATGTTCCCCCTCCTACCCGATATGTAGGGACTATTAGCAGACAATTACCTGTTCAGGATCCCCAAATATTTGGCACAACTTTCTCCATGGTCACGACCAGACCCCTGTATAATACTCAAACATCGGATCCTAGTGATGTAGAATCGGATACTAAAAGTGAAATAGACATCACCTCAAATCAATCGAATAGTTCTAAAAATGAATCAGATCCGATTCAAACTATCACAGATGCTATGGTTCCGAAAGAACCATTTCCTAGAAGAGTTACTACTCGACCCTCTTCTAATCAGTTCCTTCCTAATGAACAAGACATAAACGCTTGACCAAGACCAGTTCAGCGTCTTCAATATAACATTGTAGGTACCATCGGAGTTGTTACCAGAAAACAGGCTCAAAACTCTCAACAGGATCAAACTCAGAAGGATGGATCAGCTCCATTTGTTTTGAAAAATCCCAATAAAGGGAATCATATGTCTAATGTTCAACCTAAGCCTCCTTACAATATTAATGAACAATTATCCAATACTACAACCAGAATTTCCCTTTTGGACTTGTTAAGATCTCCTACCCATAGGGATGAGTTAATGCTCACATTAAGCCAAATGATGGTACCTCAAAATATTCAACCTAAAGCCATGTCCAATACTATCATCACTCAAGAAGTCGATTGTATTGACTTTCGAGATAGAGATATCCCACAACATAGTTTACATAAGGATAACCCCTTATATATTACTGCCCTAATTGGAGATGTAGTTGTTAAATGAGTCTTGATTGATAATGGGTCATCTTTAAACATATGCACTTTTGACTTCTACCAAAGATTTGGCTTTAGGAGTGATGAGATGAAAAGAATGGATATGATTATCAAAGCCTTCAATGACGAGACACAAGAAACGTGTGGAGTCATTACTATACCATTGCAAGTTGGTCCTAGAACCCTAGATACAATCATGTTTATTGTTCATTGCCCTGCATCGTATAATATACTTCTGGGTCACCCTTGGATCAATGCGATGCGAGTGGTTCCCTCCACTTTACATCAGTGTGTTAAATTTGAATCTAAAAACCAGTTGGTTACCATTCATGGTGATCCTAGACCCTTTGATATGTGTGCTTTGGTAGAACCCGTTGGAGTGCAATTTTTCCCTACCCTATCATCCACACATCCTAGTTCTTATCATCTGTCCAAACGTATGAAACACACACCCATAACATCATCTACCCCATCAACTACACCTATACATTTAACTCAACCATCTTTTGAACAAACCACACTAGAACCTCAAAAAGATCTTAAATCCACAACCAATCCTTCATGTTCCATCCCTATAATTTCAAAACCTATAGACCCATTTATTAACACCTCCACATCATCTACATCTATCATACCTTCCACATCTAAAGATATCGGGAATGATCCTTCTACATCTTATGCTCTTTCTAATGAACTCTTACCTGATTTATCTAAAATTATTATATCAGAAATAACAAATTCTTCTATGCAAGATTCCATTATCTTAAGTAATTTGCTGCCATCTCTTCGTACTTTGGGCCTCCCACAACCTATGGGAAGTACTTACCAAGTCGGGAGTTGTGCTTTTATTTATAAAGGATATGATTGAGGCAGAATACCCCGAAACATCAAGACACATTATGATGGATATGCTAGGTGCTATTTTGCTAATGAATATATTAAAGCTAAACCCATAATGCTTAAAATGGGATATAAAGGGAAAGGCTTGGGACCTTTCCAAAATGGTATGAAAGAACCTTTCGAGGTAGAACCATGGCCCACCCGATGTGGTGTGGGCCTATTTCCTAGTAAGGGTCAACCCTTCCCTTTTGAAGATAATGATCAACTCATATGTTATCAAGATTATTTAGATGGGCGTGATGATTTACCTCTAAAAAATCAGCCATTTACATGTAATATGCTATCCATAGCTTATCCTGAAATGATTGCTAAATCCGACGATGAGTTGGAAGGAGATATTTTCCACGATGTCTCCGTTGAAGAGTTGTTACACAATGGTTTTTATTTTGATGGTTCTATACCTACTATAGCCCAGCTTGAGGCCACGAATCCTCAAGATGAATTATCCAAATTAACCTTAAAAGAATTACAAGAATTGGGCGTTTCATCCACCCCACCTAATTTTGAAAGAGATCTACACATGGAAGTAGAAAATGTCATTAAAATTAACATTGGAACTGAGGATAATCCCCACATAATCAATATTGGATCAGAATTAAGTCAAGAAAAACAAGAGCAATACATTGCATTTCTTAAAGAATATGAAGATGTCTTCGCTTGGACATATGAAGATATGATAGGTTTAGACCCTTCTGTAGTCATGCATCACCTAGTAGTCCATCCAGATGCTAAACCTGTTAAACATAAACTTAGAAAAATGCATCCCAAAATGGCCCTGCTAGTCAAAGGGGAGTTAGAAAAACTCTTGAATTTTGTTTTTATACAGGCTATTGATTATGCTGAATGGATCTTGAATGTAGTTCTAGTCACCAAGAAAGAAGCTACCAAAGTTAGGGTTTGCACAGACTTTAGAGATATTAATGCTACATGCCCTAAAGATGATTTTCCTCTTCCAAACATGGATCAAATCATTGATTTTAATGCTGGGAGTGGAATGATGTCCCTAATGGATGGATTTTTTTATTATAATCAGATCAGGATAGCTCCTGAATATCAGGCTAAAATAGCCTTTATTACCCCTTGGGGTACCTTTTGTTGGAAAGTGATGCCATTTGGTTTAAAGAATGCAAGCGCAACATATCAACGAGCCATGACTTATATCTTTCATGATATGATGCATGATATCCTACATGATTATGTAGATGATATTATAGCTCGCTCTATTAATGAAGATCATTTAGGTGATTTGAGAAAAGTATTTAATCGGTTAAGAGAATATCTTATTCGATTAAATCCAGCCAAATGTATATTCGAAGTCAAGTTCGATAAACTATTAGGGGTTTTAGTTTCTTTATGTGGTATCAAAATCGACCCTCTCAAGATTGCAGCTATCACTGATATTCCCGCACCCACCAATATATCTAAGTTACGAAGTTTACAAGGTAAGCTTCAAGCCATCCGTCGCTTCATCGATAAGCTGGCGAACAAAACCAGTCCCTTTCTTAAGCTCCTTAAGAAGGATGTCCCTTTTAATTGGGACGACAAATGCAAGGAAGCTTTTGAACTTCTCAAATAATACCTCCTTAACCCACCTGTGCTTTCACCGCCTAAACCTGATCGCCCATTTATCCTATATATTTTAGCTTTAGATTTTGCTTTAGGAGCTATGTTAGCTCAGCTTGATGATGAGAAGAGAGAGCGTGATGATTATTACATTAGCAGAACTCTCATCAGTTATGAAACCCGCTACACAACATTAGAAAAACTATGTCTAGTAGTTGTATTTTCTATGCAAAAATTATGCCATTATATGCTCAGTCAGAAAACATATGTCATTGCTAAATATGATCCCTTGCGGTATCTCATGAGTCGACCTTATTTATCGGGTCACACAACAAAGTGGGTTCTTGCTCTAGGCGAGTTTGAACTCACGTTCATAGGATAGAAGTCTATTAAGGGTCAAATCATAGCAGATCAATTAGATGCTACACCCTTAGAGTCTACCCATCCCCTCATCATTGAGTTTCTTGATGAATGTCTTCAATTAGAGGCGTACTCATGTTGAACAATGGTCCTTATACTTTGATGGAGCCCGATGCATAAGTGGGGCTGGTGCAGGTATTATTTTAATATCTCCACAAAAACACATTATACCTTTGTCCTTTAAATTAACATTTGCTTGCACCAATAATACTATCGAATATGAAGCTCTAATCCTTGGATTACGAGCTGCCTTGGCACTAAAAATTAAACATCTGCTATTTTTTGGTGATTCTCAACTTGTTATAAACCAAATTAATGAAGTTTATCAGACTAGAGATGATAAATTACGCCCATATAAAGCATATGTTTTACAATTAATATCTCTATTTTATCAAGTTACCTTGGAAGCTATTCCTCGAACTAGCAACCGTGCGACTGACGCTATGGCCGCAGTTGCATATCTTCTGCCCTTGGAGTTAGATGACGAATATGCCACCATCATTATTCATCGACTCCAGGAACCCACTTCAAATAAGTCATGCTTAGAACCTTTGGATGTGTTTCTAATCAATGAAACTACTCCTGAACCTTGGTATACGAATATATTTGATTTTCTTCACAATGGGACTTTCCCTGCCAGTTCTAATAGGAACCAACATTGGTTATTACGTAGACGAGCAAGTCAATTTGTAATAATTGGCAATACTTTATATAGGAGATCTTTTGAAGGTATCCTCTTGAGATGTTTGAATCTAGAAGAATCCAAATCATCTTTGAGTGAAGCCCACGATGGATCTTGTGGAGGACACTTCAGTGGTAGTGTCATTGCTAAAAAGCTCCTTAGGATAGGCTACTTTTGGCCTACCATGGAGAATGATGCACATGATTATGTGCGCCATTGCAACAAGTGCCAGAAACATGCTAACCTTGTCCATGCGCCTGTGCAAGAGCTGTAGGCTATTTCATCTCCTTGGCCCTTTTCAAAATGGGGCTTAGAAATTATTGGTAAAATTAATCCTGTGTCATCTGATGGACACAAATTCATCATAACCGCCACTGAGTATCTCACGAAGTGGGTTGAAGCTATGCTTTTAGCTTCCTGCATTGGAACACAAGTCTCTAAATTTATTTTTAATCAAATCACTTGTAGGTTCAGAATTCCTGCAAATCTCATCTCAGACAATGGAACTTGTTTCAAAAATAAATATGTTAAGAAATTATGCCAAAAATATAAGATTCAACATCGATGGTCCACTCCCTATTATCCTCAGGGTAATGGCCAAGCAGAAGCATCCAACAAAACCTTAAACAAAATTCTCAAAAGATTGGTCAATAAATCTGGTCGTGACTAGCACATTCAATTATATCCAGCTTTGTGGGCATATCGCACTAGTGTTCGAACTCCCACTGGAACTTCACCTTTTGTTTTGGTTTATGGCGCTGAAGTCGTTTTTCCCTTTGAATTAGAAGTTCCTTATTTGGCTCTACTACTTCAAGATACCGAAGTAGGGGATGAATATCGAGCTGGCAGACTCAGTTAACTGGAACTCCTAGATGAAAAGTGCATCAATGCTTTGGAGCATCTTCGTGCCTACCAAAACAAGCTTAAAAGATCATATGCTAAGAAAGTTCGTCATCGATCCTTTGAGGTCGGTGACCTTGTTTTAAAAGAAAATAAAAAAAATACTAATGCAACTAAAGACCTTAAAGGTAAATTTGAGCCCAATTGGCTTGGACCATACATTATCATTGCTAAATTTGAATTGGGAGCATACAAATTAGCTACCTTAGATGGTAAATATTTAAAATAACCTATGAATATTATGCATCTTAAGCGATATTACGCATAAAATTTGGTCATTTCATCATTTGTATATATTTTGCATGTTGTCTCATTTTAAAAATATATATATAACTATTTAAACAAAAACAAACAAAAATAAAAGTAAAAACAACAATATTATAGACTCTTTCAAAACAAAAAAAAAATAGAGAAGAAAGAGAGAGTCAAAATTATCAAACTCCTCAAAAGTATTTGTTGTATATATTTCTTCTTGAAGTATTGCAGTTATATTTTCAAATTATTTTGGATAAATTAGCATTTATTTGGAATCCCTCACTTTTGCAAACATAAAAATAAATATCTTGATTTTATCTGGCATGATTACTAATCTCTCTTATATCAAACTCCACAAAATTCAATTAAATAAATTTTGAGCACAGAGAATTGATCTTGTTATTTACTTAAACCAAGCATATCCTTTCACAATAAAATGATTATATTTGTAATGTCCATGCTATGCTACATAGTAGAAGTGGTTTCTTGAGAAAAAAGTTTCCCCTGCTATCCTATCATGCACATGGTCTAGAATCTTTGAGAATTGACAAAATGACAAGCTCACCCCTACCCGAAATAAAAATCCCTTGCTCTACAGCTAATCGAGCAAGTATACCTAGCATAGGAAGAAAAGAAAAGTTCAAGAAAAAAAGAAAAAGAAAAAGGTTATTTCAGCATTATCTCAAATATCAAGCCAAAATACAAAAGTACAAAAAAAAAAAGAGCAAAGAAAGCAAAAGCAAATGCAATAAAATCCCTTTCCCTACCCATTGAAAAGAAAAGAAGGGTTGATGAGCTTGAATCCCTGGAATTCTCAAATTATTCGAAAACTATGAGGTAAGCCCCATAACAGGTGGTTTGTGCCCAACCCGCTTGGCCTTGGGTAACTCCTAGCGTGGTGATATGTCTGTCACATTAGCGACCTTTTGTACAAACCTATGTCTACTTATGGATTAGCTAGCTCTTGATAACCCGACCTACATAGTAGTCTGGTATGGTTATATGCATCTAAATCATGGTTAATTAACACTTATTTGGTTAATTCAAATCACTTGTATCAAATTATCTTTGCTCAAAACTGGTAAATGAACAATGCAATTGCACACACATTTGTATTTGAGAGATTTTGTGTATCATTATGATAAATCGAGATCAGAAATGAACTCACATATGCACATGGGATTCCTTATAAATCTAACTTTTGTCTTTAAGATACTTTGAAATATTTTTTGCAAATTGTCTAGAATAATTTCATTTTCTCATCTGAGAACAGTTGTTTAGTATAAAGACAACTACATGCATTATCAAAAAAATCAAAATCATTTTCAAAAACATGCAATAAAGTTACATTTATATATAAATTTTTGACTTTCGTGACGATGGTATAGTTCCAAAACCAAAATTAGAATTTTATGCCTAGCGCAAGTCCTCATCTTTATATTTTCTGTTTATTTTCAAAAAAAATTAAAAATCAACCATGCAATAAAACTATTATATCAATTTCTTCTTTGGATTTCGAGATGATGGTATAAGTCTATACCTATAATTCTATGCCTAGCGCAAACCATCGTTCTAATTTTCTTTTCCATATATTTTAAAAACAAAATTCATCAAAACATATGACTTAAATCATTATGTTACACAAATATGCTTTACAAACAAACAAACACTTATTCTATTTCATGACATTATGTTCAAATTCAGTTTTTGCAACCATGGTATAAATTCTAAGGAATTGTTCAAAATTTTATCATACTTAGGAATTTATGCCTAGAAAAATCATATTTCTTTTCGTATTTCATGCATACTATTTTTATGAAAATCTGAAAACAAATCAAACCATCATTATCTCCATCATCACAACACAAAGTCTTAAGACAGTCTCATAAGCACTCTTTTACTTTTTAACAATATTTCTATACTAGGATTAGCTTGATGACCGAGTGAGCGGTGACTCCATGAAATGGTCTATAATAGTGACAATGTCCTTTGAAATTATTGTTAGAAGTCCCTTTTATTTTTTATCAAATCGCACCACAACCACCAATTTTTTTACATCAGATTATTTCATTTAAAATCTTATAGCATGATATCAAATTATAATATTTCAAAACAACATAATTACATGAATCATCAAATCAATCACACCAAAACATTAAAGCATCATACAAACACATAAGACAAGTCATATGATCAAAAATATCTCATCTATATATACATATCTCAAAAAAATATATGTACATCATATCAAAACTGGATTGGTATGCCACAATCTACATATTGGCATACTCAATCCTCTCAAACCATATATACAGTATGTGCAGTGCAGTAGCCTAGCCTCGAGAACCCCTCGAGCTCTTAGCCTCATCTCCTCCCCCTCCCTGAGGTGGATGAGGTGGCCCCATCATAGTATGTGTGGTACTGCGAGTCCTAGTCATTGATCAAGATGAAGTCCTTGATGACCCAACCCTGCTCGAATCTGTAATACTAACTGGTAGTTGTACCTTCTAACCCTCTGGCACCAGCTGGAAGTATATACCCTGATAGAAGGTGGTCTGAAAAACTGACTATTCCAGCTCTCGAGTGCTCACTCCTCTGCTCCATGCTCTGAGGCATGCGACCTCATCTCTGATCTGTGTGGCCTCAGCTCGATGTTGTGCAGCCTCATCCTGTAAAGTCTACACCTGAGCCTGGAGATGAATAGTCTTCGCTCGAAGAGTAGCCATCTCGCTACTCTCTCCTACCTTGACACCCTTGCCCTTATCGAGCGATGGTGACCTCTCTCTCCATGGAGAAGGGGGTCTCTCCTCCCTCCTCTCCCACTGTCACGGCCTCTATTGAGCCTGTGGCCTCCTCTGCTCTCTCCCATCGTGACCCTGTGCCACCTTAATGGTTGCCTGGTGCTGCCTCCCCATTTGATGCACAACTGCGTGAATCGAACCCTGAGCCCTCGTCATCCAAGGAGGGCAGATGCCTGCATACCAGGCATCATAGCCATCAATAACCCCTGCGTCGTCCCTATCCACTGGTTGAATGGGGACATCATCCACGTCCTCACTCTAGAAGCGCTACATATCTGGAGCCTCGCTGACTGTAGTGTTATCCTGAATGGTCTGGGAAAACTTGTAGTCTCTGAGAGATGGGATCCCCTGCTGTAGATCGAACTGCCTCAAAACTCAGTCATAGCAGTGGAGCTACACCTCTCTCCTCTCCATCCTCAGCCAGCAGGTTCGCCTAACGCGAGCCAGCTCCTGTCTGTCCTCGGCCCACCCTGGATGATCTCTCCAAGGCCTCCAGGTGATCTGGTCGGAGACAATGTCATCAAGTAGTCTCTAGGACATTGGCAGATCTATCCGTCGCTGTGACCCTCTCTGGAGCCACCAGTAGAAAGCTCGGGGCCTCTCCCTATCAATCCCTGTCAATGGGAGCCCTACCGGCCTCTGCATCGCTATGTGCTCCTAGCACCAAACCTGTAGTAGTGATGTCATGACCAGACATCGATCGCACTTGTATATGACCCCATGTAGGATCCTATACAATTGGCATAGTACAAAGCTCCCCCAAGCAAACCTATACCCGTGGTCTCTCATGTCGTAGACCACATTTGTTAGTAGCCATGGTACTCTGCATCCACTCTGATGGCATAGCAGTAGACCACCTACCACCCCAGCCAAAACCTGTGTCAGTCTAGATGCCCCAGGCATCTGGCATAGTGACTCGATGTTCACTTTGCCCTTCTCTAGGGCGAAGCTCGGATCTCTGCATAGTCGCATCATTGTGTGGCCCTGATTGGCTATGGGAGTTATTAGCCATACTTGTATGGGGATCCTCAAAATCCTCCATATATCCTCCAATGTGGGAGTCATCTCCCCTGTCGATAATCAAAAATAAGAAGAACCCGGATACCACCTCTCTGCTAGGGCTGTCAATAGCCCCATATCTGTAGAAACTTGTGGCATATCTGCCACATGCTGTAAGCCGACTTGAGCCAATTGATCTCTCTCTACCTGAGATAGAGTGGCCAAGTCATCCCTCAGCCCACCGTATTTCCATTCTCTGCTCTTTAGTAATCCTCTCTGCAACACAAACAACAAAACAATAAAAATCATTAATAAAACAAGTGATTAAAAATGCAAGTAAAACAAGTTCAATTTCATACAAATGATGATATCGTCCACTATTGGACGATATCATCCAAAATTTGAGCAAATTTGTCTCTGATTTCATAAGAGGGAATCATCCCTTATTGGACGAAATCATCTCCATATCGCTGATTTCGCCCTTGGACGAAATCGGTGATATCGAGACGATTTCGACGAAATTGAGACGATTTCATCCCGACAACGTTGATGGCCCAAAAATGGCCATGATGCTCAAAAATCATTCAAAATCAATCTAAAAAGCATGAAATTCAAAATTAAAGCATTCTAAATTAAGTTTGGACCCTTACCCATAGCCCGCGCCGGACCTCTATCGATCTGTGCGCTGTCTTGACCATTCTTGTCTACAGAGCTCTAGAAACCAGGAAAATGAACAGTAATAATGAATTAGGGTTTTTCCCTATTTTTTTTAATTTTATTCAAAACACTTAACATTTTAAAATTTTTGCTTTTCTGCGTTTTTACCTCAAACGTTCGATTTGGGTAAAAACATGGAGGGGGCACCATAGTAAGCTGTCGTACGATTTGACCTAGAATCATCGCCTAAAAATGGGAATAAATTTTTGCTTTCTTGTAAATCGAGAAGAACTCGTCTTTAACGCATTTTCTTCAAAAAATTTGCTAAAGAGGGGGCAAAATGTAACACCCTAAAATTAGTGCAGTAAACCTTAGTAAATAATTAAAATTACCTTAGTAATAATTCAAATTCAAATCTCAACCCCAAAATCGCCTGTTACTCGTTTCCTCATTTTTCGCACCATTTTTAGAGTTTGTTTTGTCCGTTGGACAATATCGTCGTCGATCAGATGATATCGCCTCAGATCGAACGAATTCATCTGGAGAAGAACATCCAGACGATTTCGTCCCAAAACTGATTTTTTATAATTAGCCTTTGTTTCAACGGTGTCTCTAATCTGGGCAGAAGCGTGTCTGCGTTGTTAGAGACCCTACCCGTTGGAGATATCCCAAATTGGGATGATCCCCAACCTCCTAACCTCCCTCCTAAGTCTATTTAAACCTTAGGACCCCCCTTGACATTCCCCTGGCTGAATTTCCCTGTAATTTGATCTTTGCGTGCATTATAATACCCTGGATTATCATCTGCATTTGTGCTTTTCGAACTTTCTTGCAAGAAATTTGTCATTTTTCAGTCGGAGCAAGCTCATATCATCGCAGAAAATCTCGTACAATTCAAGATGATTTCGCACTCTACAGACAATTTCGACTGCAGTCAACATTGGGGGCAATCAGTGCCTAGAGTTTGCACTTTTTCTATACCTTTCTGCTATTTTATTCTCGCATCTAGTTAGTTTTATTATTATTTCCTGTTATCTTGTATCTTGGAGTTCACCCATATAGCTTAAGTACATAATAACATCATGATTAGCTATTAAAGCATGATAATTTACTTCCATTTCTATTTGGGATTATCTTATTAACATCATTTTGTCATTTCACATCATTTTCCTTTATCAAAGATAGCTGCATTTTCTGTAGTCTGTGTCCATTTCTCTGATTGTAGGTCTCTAAAAAATTCGTCTGACGAATTCGTCAGATCTCAGACGATCTTGTCAGATCGAAGACGATCCTGTCAAATTCCAGACGATCTTGACTACTCAAAAATCAGAACCTCCATCAGACATCCGAAATCAGGTATGGTTTTTCTCATCTAGCTTGTTCTCTGTATTTTCTGTTTAAATCTATTTTCTGTATTCATTTAAATTGGCATTTCATATAGAACAGTTTAGATTCATTTGGCCAAACCTGGGACTTGAATGATTAAAGATAAAACTGAACACATCAAACACATTCCCAACCTAGGCATGGAAACTGCCATTCAAAAGTTTCTTGGTGAACCCACCATCCATCAAAAAATCACTTTAATACTCCTCCCTCGAGATGCAGGACCTTCAAAGGGCCTCTCAGTCCGAGGTATTGTCCCATCCTTTTCACATCCCCATTTCGGGCATGGATCCTATAGCCTGAAGGTAAGGGTGTGAAAAATTTGGAGCGATACAATACCAATGTAAAACTCAAGCAAAAGGAGGAGGATCTTGTTGCAGAAATTGAAATAGAAATCCTAGATGCAATTGCTTCCATTCTTAGTGTCTTCTGGATTTGGTGATCTAATTTGTTGTGTATGTTTGGCTTTCTGTGTGATTTACTTCATGTAGTCCAGTGTAATATCAGTTGAATTCTGCTGTGTTGAATTTGGCTGTATTGGCATTTGAATGTTTGAAGTTTATTTGGAAGTGAACTCATGGCTAATGCGTGATCCAGTTTCTATATACGTATTCTAAGAGTCAGTTGTTGCTTAGCTTTAGGATCTAGTTGAAGTTATTACTGTTCGAGGTTGTTCTCCCCATCAATGATCGGCTTCGGCCATATTTACATCCCTTTCCGTTATTTCCCATTTCTTTTTGCATTATTTCCCATTTCTTTCCTGCATCTCTAGTCTTGAAACCAGTTTAGATTAGTGTGGGAACCAGCCCTCTTTGGAGATTGGCCCGGGAGACATCTCTTTTTCTCAGCCTTTCAATGTTGGCCAAGTCTAGGGTGCATATACATATAAAATCCTTTCCTATGGTAGATTTATGACCAACAGGGTGGCAATTCAAGCAATAAAGAGAAGGGAGTCAATAACGAGAAAGAAGGCTATCATTCTATTTTTGACACAAATAACCCATTTAAGATGCCTAAATTAGACTTTCCTAAGTTTAATGGAAAGTATGTTGATGGGTGGTTATGTCAAGAAAATTACTTCTTCAAACTTTATAATGTACCTAAATATTTGTGGGTCACCATGGCTTCTTTCAAATTTGAATCTGAAGCCTTACAATGGGATCAATGGTTATAAAACATGACTCTGAACCTTTATTGGGAAGATTTTGATTCCCAATTACTCACTCATTTTGGTCCTAGTGCATATGAGGACTTTATAGGAGCTTTGACCAAATTGAAACGATCCCCTATTTTTTTTGAATATCAAACCTAATTTGATAAATTGGCTAATAGAACAAATGGGTTGAATAAAGGATATTTTGAAAGTTGTTTTATCAGTGGATTGGCAAGATTAGAAAAAGGAAAACTTTTGGCTCAAAGAAGACCATCTAAATTTCCATAGGTTAAACCCACATTTCCTTCTAATTTCACACTGAATATTGGCACTAATTCTAACCCATTCAAGCATTTGACTATAGAGTAAATAGATGCCCATCAAGCACAAGGCTTATGTTATAGTTGTGGTGAGAAGTATTCGTTAGGGCATAAATGCAACTCAAAGAAGTTTTTTTGTTGGATATCAAGGAATCAGTAAGTACTAAAAAACTTGATGAAGAAGTAGAACCACTAGAGGAACAACCTAAGGAAGAGGGTGAAACATAAGAAGAATCACAACCAAAAATATATGTTCATGCACTTGCAAGAATTTCTACCCCTCAGATGATGAAGGGAGTAGGTTTCTTCAAAGGGATACATATTACAATTCTTGTTGGTTCAAGCAATATGCATAGTTTTTTATCCCTAAGTAGACAAGAAAGTAAATTATTACAAACATGCTTGCAAATCATTTGAAGTTATGGTGGCAAATGGAGGAACATTACCTTGTAAGGGTAAATATCACAATGTTAAATTCAAGATAGGGGACTATGAAATCAAAATTGATATGTTTGATCTTCAATTGAGAGGATGTGATATTGTGCTAGGAGAAAAATGGCTAGGTACTTTAGGAATAATAACCTAGAATTTTATAAAATTATGGATGCAGTTCTCATAGAATGGTTAGTCCTACACTCTTTATTGTGGACCAACAGGATCTCCATAAATTATCAGCTCAAATCATATGTAGAAGTTAGAAAAATACTCATGTGGGATAGTAGCTCAAATATTTGCAATTCAATCACAACCTTCAAAATAAAATCAGCCTTGAGATGATTTGCAACTCATTCTAACTACGCATGATGTAGTTTTTGCATAATCGATAGAATTACCTCCACATCATTCCCATGATCATGCAATATCACTAGTAATAGGTACCTTACCACCTAACATTAAACCTTACTGGTACCCCTATGTCCTTAACTAAAAAATTAAGAAATTGGTACAATAATATGTACAAGAAAGAGTAATTTAACCTAATAACAATCCTTATTCTTCTCCAGTACTATTGGTTAGAAAGAAATATGGGTCATAGAGGTTGTGCATAGATTTTTGTGAGCTCAATAAGATCATAATTAAGGATAACTTTCCTATCCCAGTGGTTTATGAATTGTTGTATGAGCTACATGGTGCAAGAGTTTTCTTTTTAGTTGGATCTTTGCTCAGGCTATCATTAGATAAGGCTCAAGAAGGAAGATATTCCTAAAACAATATTTTGAACTCATCAGGGTCATTATGAATTCTTGGTCATGTCATTTTGCCTAACTAATGCACCATCCACATTTCAAAACCTCATGAATAATTTTTTTTGTCCGTTCCTTCATAAATTTATTCTAGTTTTATTTGATTATATTATAATATATAACCAATTTTGGGAGGAGCACCTCATACATTTGAATCAAACTCTATAGCTTTTTTCTAAGAATAAAATTTATACCAAGAGGTCTAAGTGTTTTTTTGGGATGACAAAAGTGGAGTATTTGGGTCATATTGTCACAAAATATGGAGTTAAATTTGACCCTAAAAAGATTCAAGTTGTTCAATATTGGCCAAAGCCTCACACACTCAAGGGACTAAAAATATTTTTGGGACCCATAGGGTACTACCATAAATTTTTACAAAACTATGAAAAGATAACAACTCCTTTAATGACCATGTTGAAAAATAATTATTTTACTTGGTTAGCTCCAATGGAGAAGGCTTTCCATGAATTAAAGCAAACCATGACAACCACCCCAGTATTTGCAATGCTCAATTTTTCTAAACCCTTTGTAATTGAAAGTGATGTTTCAAGAAATGGCATAGGGGTCGTGTTGATACAAGAGGAAAGACCATTGGCCTTCACCAATAAAGCACTTTCAAGCCAAAATTTGGGTAAATCTACTTATTCAAAGGAGATATTAGATATTTTTCATGATTTTAATAATTGGAGTTCATAGCTCATTGGGCATTATTTTTCAATCCAAACATACCACCAAAGTCTCAAGTATTGCCTAGAAAATAGGTTTTCACACTTGAACAATAGAAGTGGGTTTCTAAGTTGATGGGGTATGATTATGAAATATTTTTTATATATAAAAAATGAGAACATAGTGGTTGATATACTCCCCTAACAATTTGAGGATAAGAATATGTTAAATGATATATCTTCTCCCATACCTTAATGGATTAATTCTCTCAAAAAGGACATGGCCATGAACTTAGGCTTGCAAACTTTGATCTCCAAAATTCAAATAGAGCCTAAATCATGCCCAAGATACACTTGGGATGGATAAGTTTTAATATATCATGACTGACTTGTTATTCCCCAAACTTCACAAATGTGAGAATTCATCTTGAAGGAAATGCATGCCTTACCAACAATAGGGCATTCTAGGTTCCCAAAGACTTATGAAAGAATTAAGTGAACTTTATTTTGGAAGGGAATGAAGAAGGATATTCAAACCTTTGTGGTTGAAGGTGAAATGTTCCAAAGAATGAAAGGAGAAATATTGTGTTCCCATGGAACCCTTCATCCTTTTGCAATTCCAAAACAAGAATGGATAGATATTTCCATGGATTTTATTGAAGGGTTACCCAAGTCAGGAGGAAATTTAGTTATTCTAGTGGTAGTGTATCATCTCATAAAGTATGCTCATTTTTTCTCTCTCTTCCATCCCTAGACAGCCTCAGTAGTAGCCCAAATATTTTTAGATTTCATATTTTGGCTTCATGGCATGCCTGCATCTATTGTATCAGATAGAGACCCTATTGTTGGACTCTATCATTGTTTTGGAAATGTGTTGTACCCATTTATTTTAGCCAAAGTATAAAAATTTAATGAAATAATATTTTTCTATGTTTCAACCTTTGAAGAATGTCAACTCCTTTGAAGTAATTATTTTGGGAAAAGGTCTAGGAAAAGAGTAAGGGTCAAAAAAGAGTAAGGGTAAGAGAAAGGATTTGAAAGGTGGTCGAAATATAGTGTAACAACATTGGATATTATATATTAATTCACTATCTATCCAATTACATAACACTTAACAAATCAGTCATTATCAAGTATGATTACAGGTTTATTCAACTCATTACATTCACTTTAATCATTCCAAGGATTCAAGCAATTAACAATCCAATAGATGAATAAAGTTTACTTTAACAGAATAAATTAAGTGTTGAATGTAATAGAAATGACTTAAAACAAATGTATAAAGGCTCTAATCATTCCAAGGACTTCAATTTTTAGCAATTCAATAGGTAATCCAAATAGCATAATTACTTTAATAGAATACACTAGTGTAACAAAAATGACTTAGATAAAAACATGCACATAAAACTGCAAATGCACAATACTAGAGATCAAACAAATTTCATTTCATTGATTAGCAATAATTATAATGCAATACCAGGTAAGGACTACAAATTAGACCCTTGTAATGAGGTATCTCTTCATATTTATAGGTTTCTCATTGAATATTACAACATAATATTTACATTTAGTTATGAAAAAAATGTTAAAGATAGCTAAACAGGATGTTCTAGAAGCAGATATGATCAGTCTAGATTCTATTCTACACATGAATTTGAATTTGGTTTATTAATCTACAATGACCTTATGCAAGTGGCTACATTATTGGAGCTAACTAGAACTAGTTGGCGAGCACCATGGTAGTTGCGAGCCTAAGAATGATGTTTAACTAAAAATTGCTCAAAATTGAGCTCTTGGTTTACTTATAGAGCTCCTTTGGAATTAAATCATGGTTTTGACCTTGAGTACCTATTTCTTTTCATTGCTTTCTTCATACACATGGTCTTGGGTTTTCGTTGGAGTATGATGACATCATCAGCTTGAGCGACATGGGTTTGAGCATATTTTAGATTTATTTTATCGTATCCTGATCTTGGATACTTTTGAATTTTTATGTAGTATAAAGCATGATCTTGGGAATGTTGATATCGTTATGGGGTTTTGCATAGTTTTGAGCATCACAATCTCAAGAAGTATTTGAATTTTAACTTTTACGTGCCTTTGTTCGATCCAAAATTTGGTCATTCCATATCCCATTGACTTAACTTCTTTTGCTTTCCTTTCAAACATTATCAATATCTTGGCTCTGGGTAATCAAAAAAAAATTCAGAATTTTTTGTGTGTTTCCATGAGAATTAAGCTCCACGCTAACACATTTGTTTATGTAGTCCAGGTTCTAAGCATTATCGATTTCATGTTATCTTGAAAATTTTGCATTACTTAGTGAATTTATATATTTCTCCTTTGGTTTTTAAATGTGATCAAAATTTTAACCCACATCTTACCTTTACTAGTCATTTTTGGTAGGAATTGTTTGAATTATAGGGAATTCAACTCAAAATAATTTCATCCTATTATCCATAGATAGATGGCTAAATAGAAATTACTAATAAATGCTTGGAGACCTACCTTTATTGCTTTACCTCTAAACATCCTGCATAGTATATGAAGTGGTTTCCCTTAGTTGAATGGTGGTATAATACTTCATATCACACCACGAATAAGGTTATCCCATTTGAAGTAAAATATGATCGTCCTCCATCAAAACCCTCCTCCATTCTAGTAAGCTCCAAGGTTCACGTTGTTGACACTTCACTTAGCCAGCATGTCATAGTCCTCTAACAACATAATATGAATCTTGAATTGGCCCATAACCATATGCATCAACAAGATGATCAACACTATTCTAAGCATATATTTGAACAAGGAGATATGTTTTTTCTCTTCCTGAAGTCCTATAAATAGTCATCACTCTAGCTCTACATATACCAAAAACTAGTTGCCAAACACTATGGACCCACTAGGTGTTATAACAAATTACTTTAACAGCCTACAAATTGGCCCTTCCAACTATGTTAAAGCTCCATCTAGCATTTCATGTATCCTCTCTCAAGAAGTTTATGGGCAATAAAGTACAGGTTCAATCCACTTTACCAAAATTGGATGAAGAAGGTTAAACTCTACTCAAGCCTAAACAAATTTTGGACCAGAGATTGTGCACCCTTCGAAACCATGTCATCATTGAGGTTCTTGTTCAATGACATAGATTACAACCTAAATATGCTACTTGGGAGTCTCTCCAACAACTCCAACAATATTTTACTCATCCCCAACTTTAAAGACAAATTTTTTGAAGGGGAAGGGCATGTTAGGCCCCCATCTTAACATTTTTTTGTAATTCTCATATTATTATGTAATGACCTCTTTCGAACATGAGGACCATATTCTAATGATATTTTATAATATTGTAATGGTATGTGGTAACTGAGGCAATTAGACAAGTGGGGCCATTTCATATAACCATTATAAATAATGTAATTGTTTTTTTAGTATAATATTTTAGCTCAAATGGCACTTTGCATATAAGCCAACTCTTGAGTGTTATGTTAGAGTTGCATAAAATGTATCTTTAAAAGATAAGGGTGTAAAAATGAATGTATATTTTTGCATATTGAATGAAAGTATTGAAGGAGGTTGCACCCTCAAAGAGTCCACTATTATGTGTTGTGATTTGTAAGATTAATATATTTTTCCATTTACATTTTTGTATTGCAGTATTATGTTCATTCATGAATTTTTTCTTTTATTACAATATTTATGTGAATGTGCTTTTTTTAATTAGAAGGTTCCTAACAGGTAAATGCATGGTGATGAATGGCATAATTGAAGAATGGTTAAAGGAATGATAGAGCACTTTTAAAAGTGAGGTGTTACAAATAATATGGTATACATCAAAAGCTACAATACTTTAGACTGTAGACTGGAAAGGAATAAAATAATATTTAAAGTAAAGGAAATAAATTTAGAGGTAATGAAAAGGAATATTTGTTTAGCCATAGAGGGTTCTAAACAAACCCTATCATCTCACCTAATCCCTAATATTGAATAAAATAGCCTTGATAGATGGAGTCAAGACATCAAATGGAATTATGATGTTGGGTATAGGAATTAACAAAAGGAAGGAAAAAATATAAAGTGGAAACCATAGAAAGTGGAGTTGGTTAAATTAAATTTTGATGGAACATCTAAAGGAAATCCAAGACCAATTGGAGGAGGAGGAATAATTAGAAATGATAGGGGTGAGATTTTGTTACAATATACTTTCAATAGTGAATTTATGACAAATAATGAAGTTGAAGATTGATCAGCTTTAGAAGGGTTAAAAATATGAATACAAATAAAATGAAACAAATTATGTATGGAAGGCAATTCACTTATAGTAATAAATTCAATTTTAAATAAAGCAAAGGTTCCATTGAACATACAAGAGAACATTGTGAAAATACAAACTTTGCTATAGATTTTGAATATATCAAGTTTACACGATATTGAGGTAAGGGAGCAAATGTGTAGATAGGCTAGCTAAAAGATGGGTTTTAATAGAGGATCATGAAGTTAAATTGCCTTGTCCATGATTAGAGGAATTATAAAGTTTAGCTTAAGTTGACAATAAATTATTGAATCTGAATCAAATAATGATTAGGATTTATTGTAATGTTTTTCAATGGTAATATTTGTTGTACTTTATGAAATTGATGTGTTTCATATAAACTATTTATTACAGTTCTTGTGGTTGCACTTATGTTTCCATAAGGAAACTAACAGTCCAAATGTGGTAAAGTGGGTTATGATAGAACAAAGTTTTAGAAACATTACTCTACTAATATGCAGTGTTTGGATAGTAGAGGTTGAGTATTGGTACTATGAAGGTTGTTGTAGGAAATTATCATGAAAAAGGATGCTAATTTTTGGAATATTTGTATCCAAAAAATGAAAATCAAGAATTCAAACTTATTATGAAAATAAATGTAGGTATCTAGCTATAGCAACTCAATTAATATGAGAATTAAATCTATTTGTAAACTCTCAAGCTCTAAAGGAGAAAGTTATGATTTTTCAAGGGTGGGGGACCCAAGTACAACCTTTTTTTTTCTCTAGCTAAAAAAAAATTTAAAACAAGTTTAAATCAACTTATACAACATCAATTAATCAATTAATTTGAACACATTAAATCATACAAGTTAATCAAATTTACTTATTACATCAATAACTTAATTAATCCCCCAATCATCGAATCCTCTCAAATATAAAATTACTCAAAATTGATCAATTAACTCAAATCAATTAACATTCAATCCCTTGATTTGAATCATTAATTAATTTGGGATCATTAAGATAAGTAGTTTAAAGGCATTGACTAATTTGCAAGCATTCATATCAAGTGGCATTAGCTCAACAGGTTAAATTCCTCAACATTTCAAGGAGGAGACCCAAGTTCTAATCTTGCCAAATGATACATTGATAATATCCAAGCTTTGTTGCAATACCACTATATGGTTGTAATATGGGTGGGGCCTGTTTCAATCCCATATAACCCATTGAAAAAAATTACAAGCATTCATCAAATCAAGTAATAAATCAATCATTAATCAAACATTACCCATGGTTCACAAAAATTTATCAAGTCCCTCACAATAAATATAATTTATCAAAATAACATTAAATCCACACACTTGACACCATTTTCTAGACAAAACTAATTTCTCAAAATTATGTACTACATAATTTTTTCAAAAACATGTTAACTTAACAACATTAATCTCACCAAATTATTCATGTAATCAAACTAAAGTCATTAGTCATCATAACATCATTTATAATAATCATCATACATATAAATTAAAACATCAATCAATCATCGACACATAAATGCAATAAATGGATCCATATATATATATATATATATATCAAAATTGCACATCAAAGTCATACAAATGTATCAGTACATCAATGTACATCTCCTCATTATCAATACATCATATACTACAAGCCAGTGTACAATACGAATAAAATTGGCAACCTAGATCAATCCATACAATAAGAACTGGCAAGCATCCCAAAAATTAGCCTCTCGCAAAACTAGCAACGTGTTAGGACCCTCCTAACATAACTCTTAATCATATTATATATTATATTGTATTATAAAGGGACACATCCCTTCACCATTCACACCTTTTAGATAGATGTAAATAGGACAAGGAGGATGCTCCAAAGATCATCCAAGAACATTAATTTATTATATTGTGTGTTTCTGCCTTTCAATACAAACTATGATTCTATTCAAATAATGATTATTTTATGCATTCAATTCATATTTCAAGTTGCAGGTTCATAACAACCGGATCAGAGCTAAAAATACCTAAAATTTTTTCCCCATCCTGCTCTAGTTACTGACAAGCCATTACTCGACAACGTTTTCTTTTCAGCACACATTCTAACCATTACTGATGAAACTATTACACAATAGGCCACAGTCGCAAGCAAAGGTAGCATACAAAATTTTTTGGACAGCATCACGCATTACTAGAGTTAGAAAACCCCAACAACGAGTACAGGCGAGGAAAATATCATTCGATGTGAACAAAGAGCAGCAAGTACACAAAATTAAATGTGGCGGAGACAAATAATTTTTTTTGACAAAACTAATTTCTGCATATTCAAATCACTTATAAACCAAACACACCCTACATGGCTAAGGGAAGATGATCTCAAGACACAATGAAGGAGATTGCGAAGGAGGTTTAAAAAGAAATTACGAAAGAACTCTCACAGTTTTCCAAGGAAATGAGAGACATGATGGAAGGAATGGCATTTTGGAAGGACAATTTAGAAGGTAAAATCACTACCAAAATAGCAGACCTAACCATAAACATCACCAACTCGAATACAGATATATCCACTAAATTGGATGCTACAACCCATTCCATGGACTTAGTACAACAAAATTTGTTGCTCATGCAAAATGGACATAAAAATACTACGCCACCACAACAAATATTAATAGGGGGCCACATACATCAATCCTTCCCCGTACCACAAAACTAGATTTTCCAAAATTTGATGGAGGCGACCCCACAAATTGGATATATAGGGCAGACCAATATTTTACCTTATATCAAATTTTGGAGATTTAGAAAGTTTGTATCGCATCATTTCACTTGGAACAAATTGCTACCTAGTGGTATCAATGGTATGAGAAAACAAAAGGTCTGCCCACATGGATCAAATTCACAAAAAACTTAATGTTGCGATTTGGCCCCACTAAATTTGAAGACTTCACAGAAGCCCTCACTAAACTACGACAAACTTCCACCGTAAGGGAATACCAAGCACAATTTGAGAAATTGGTGAACCTTACAATGGGACTAGATGCATCATTCTTCCAAATTTGTTTCATTAGTAGCCTAAAAGAAGACATTAGAATGGAGGTACAAATACAAAATCCTATCGATATGATGCATGTAGTGCCATTAGCACAAATGATAGAAGAGAAGAACAAAATAACCAAATATGAATAGGAAGAGTTTTTTTAGGAAAAACTTTAAATACCTACACCAGCCAAAAATTGAATAAGGTCATGCCAATTAAATGAATTAGCCAAGAAGAGCTAAAAGAAATATGAGAAAAGGGCCTATGTTTCCACTATGATGAAAAGTTTACCCCCAACCACAAATGCATCTCACCAAAATTATATATTTTGGAAACAGTTGATTGCACTCCCAAAGAGGAGGATGACATAGAAGTGGAAGTAATAACTGAGGTTGCAAAAGAAAACCAAGAAGATAAAATAGAAATATCCTTTAACGCAATAGCAGGATACTCTATTCCACAAACAATGAAGGTAAAAGGATATTTTAAGAAAAAAAACCCTATTGTGCTCTTAGACTCTGGTAGCATTCACAATTTTATAGACCCCAGTTTGGCCAAACAAGCTAATTGCTTTATATATCCCTGCAATAACTTTGAAGTCATGATTGGCAATGGAGGAAAAATTGCATGTAAAGGCAAATGTAGGAATATCAAACTCACGATGGAGGAATATAACATGAAAGCAGATATGTATGTACTACCATTAGGAAGATGTGATATTATTTTGGAAGTACAATGGCTACGAACGCTTTTCAAAATTCAATGGGACTTTGAAGAATTATGGATGCAATTTATACAAAAAAACCAAACATACACAATTCAAGATTTAAAAATAGGTCCCACAAAAATTGTAAGTTCCCATACAACGGAAAATATTCTTCGAAAAGGAGGAAAAGACATGGTTGCCCAACTATTTTCCTTGCAAAAAACCACTGAAGAGCAACCAGAGGCACCCGAATTAATAGAACTCCTAGAGAAACATGATAAAATATTCAAAGAACCAGAGGGATTACCTCCACAACGAAGCCATGATCATGCTATTCAATTACTTTCAGGACACCAACATCCAAATATTAGACCTTACCGATATCCATACTTACAAAATACAAAAATAGAAAAATTAGTACAAGACCTACTAAGGGCAGGGGTCATTCGACCTAGTAGAAGTCCCTACTCTTCGCCAGTCATATTAGTAAGAAAAAAGGATGGATCATGGTGCCTATGCATGGATTTTTGCACCCTCAACAAAATAATGATTAAAGACAAATTTCCTATTCCATTCATTGATGAACTACTCGATGAACTAAATGGAGCCGGATCTTTTTCTAAACTCGATTTATGATCAGGTTACCACCAAATTCGAGTTAAGGAAAGCGATATACCCAAAACTAGTTTTCACACCCACGAGGGACATTATGAATTCTTGGTGATGCCTTTTGGCCTCACCAACGCTCCATCCACATTTAAAAGTCTTATGAATAAGGTATTTTCTCCCTTCCTTCAAAAATTTATTTTAGTTTTCTTTGACGATATTTTGATTTACAACAAGACATGGGAAGATCACTTAACACATATAGCGCAAGCACTCAAAATCTTGGAAGAAAATAAATTATACGCAAAGAGATCAAAGTGTTCCTTTGGGAAGCAGGAAATTGAATATCTTGGACATATTTTCTCCAAGGAAGGAGTTAAAGTAGACCCCCGAAAAATTGAAGATGTGGAAAATTGGCAAATTCCAAAAACTCTAAAAGGGTTGCATGGGTTTTTAGGATTAACGGGTTATTATTGCAAATTTGTTAAATATTATGGGAAAATAGCAGCACCCTTAACAACTCTACTTAAAAATAATGCCTTCATATGGTCTCCAAAAGTGAATGAAGCTTTCATGACTTTGAAAAATGCCATGTGTACCACCCCCATCCTAGCTATGCCAAATTTTTTCCAACCATTCATTATTGAAAGCAACGCTTCCAGATTGGGAATGGGAGCGGTGCTCATGCAAAATGAGAAGCCCTTAGCCTTTACTAGTAAAGCATTTTCTAAAAATAATTTAGCACGTTCCACTTATGAAAAATAAATGTTAGCTATGGTCCATGCTATCCAACATTGGAGACCATACCTTATTGGAAAATATTTCATTATCCACATCGACCACCATAGCCTAAAATACCTTCTTGAACAACGGATAACCACTCCAGAACAGCAAAAGTGGGTAACAAAACTATTAGGCTATGATTATGAAATCATCTACAAAAAAGGGAAAGATAACATGGTTGCGGATGCACTTTCTAAAAAGTTCAAAGAAAATTCACAATTATATGTTTTTTCCTGCCCCATCCCTACATGGATTGAACAAGTCAAGGATGAATGGTATGCGGACCCTACTATACACACCATAATTCAATAGCTACAACAAAATCCCATGAGTAAACCCCACTACTCTTGGCAAGGTAACATGCTCTGTTACAATGAACATCTAGTCCTCTCACCTACATTGATTTATCGTCCAAAGCTTCTACATGAGCTACACACTACACCTACTACAGGCCACTCTGGATTCCTAAAAACCTACAAAAGAGTGACTGAATCATTTTATTGGCAAGGGATGAAAAATGATATCAAGAAGGTCGTCAATGAATGTGAAACATGCCAAAGAAATAAAGGTGAAACAGTGGCAACACCAGGCCTTCTTCAACCTCTACCCATACCAACCAGGACATGGGAGGATATTTCAATGGCTTACATTAAAGGTCTTCCAAAATCCATAGGAAAAATGATGATCCTATGGTGGTAGATCGTTTATCTAAATACGCCCATTTTTTTCCAGTAGCTCACCCCTATACCGCTAGTACTATTGCTCAAATTTTTCTTGACAATATTTTTAAATTACATGGGATGCCTTCTACTATCGTTAGTGATCATGATCCCACTTTCACTAGTAATTTTTGGAAGGAACTATTTAAAATCCAAGGTACACAACTTCGGATGAGCTCCACTTACCACCCACAAACAGATGGTCAAACTAAAATTTTCAATAAGTGCTTATAAACCTATCTTCGATGCTTTATTTCCACCAAACCCCTTCACTGGGTTAAATGGCTTCCACTAGCTGAATGGTGGTATAATACCACATATCAAACAACCATAAAAATGACCCCTTTCGAAGCATTATATGGTCAATCACCCCCATCTCTAACCTCTTATCTTCCAGGAAGTACAAAAGTACTAGCTATAGAGATGGAGCTGGTCACTCGAGATAATATTATTTGTGCTCTGAAGGACAATCTACATATCGCTCAACATCGCATGAAGCAACAAGCGGATCAACATCAAACTGAAAGGGTTTTTCAAGAAGGGGAAATGTATTTTTTTGCCTCCAACCATATCATCAACATTCATTGAAAATAAAAGGGTCACAAAAATTAGCACCAAAATTTTATGGCCCTTATAAAATTCTACAGTGTATTGGACCTAATGCATATAAACTTGAATTACCATAATCTTCCAAAATCCATTTGTTATTTTATGTTTCTTGTCTTAAAGCCGTAATAGGCACTAACATCATTACGCAAACTCAAATTCCAAAATTTTTAGATAATGGAGCTCTCATGGTTGAACCAGAAGCTATCCTAGACTGACGTATGCACCGCCTCCGTAATCGCACCATCACCGAGTTATTGATTCAATGGAAAGTTCTACCTCCAAAGGATGCTATGTGGGAGACGCTCCACCAGATTCAACAACAATTTTTGCAATTCTAGCTTTGAGGACAAAGCTTTTTCAAAGGAGGGTGGCATGTTAGGACCCTCCTAACGTAACTCTTAATCATATTATATATTATATTGTATTATAAAGGGACACATCCCTTCACCATTCACACATTTTAGATAGATGTAAATAGGACAAGGAGGATGCTCCAAAGATCATCCAAGAACATTAATTTATTATATTGTGGATTTTTGCCTTTCAATACAAACTATGATTCTATTCAAACAATGATTCTTTTCTACATTCAATTCATATTTCAAGTTGCAGGTTCATAACACAACGTCAATTCATAGACCCTATATCTAGAGTCTCTCCTCCTTCAATTGGTGGTAGTGGTGGCATGTGCACAAATCACTATGATGATTGTGTCACAATATTCGATCGAGTCTGGGATCTTGAACAAATAGGTGACTATACTCTTTGATCCTTAGGCATGGATATAAAGTATAAACCTTGGTAGAAATTTTCCCTCTACATCTTTACCTACCAAGGAGTTTAACTTTACATAAGTTCTTGAGTCTGTTCTAGCTATCATTGCACCTAAGACAATTATGCCTATATAACTTGCACTAATTTATCACCACTCCCAAAATCCACTATTTTTATCCATGTCACCATAGCATCACACTTAGATATCAGTTGCAGAACATACCTAGCCAATTTATCCCTCTCCTTGTAATTCAGCCACCACCTGATCATATTGGCTCCTTAGCTTAGTAATATTTACCTCTTGGTTCTACCTACATAGTTATATCTAGGTTGGCAACTTGATCATTGGCCTTAGCCAAGACATCCTCCAAATAATTGATCCTACATAACAATGCAACTCTCTCAACCTATACCACTTCGAGAGTCCTCAATCCTTCTTTTGATGTCACACCTATATCTAGGGATACTAAAATTGACACAACTAGTGGTACTCCTAACAATGAACCTCGTGTTCCTATTTTTTGTCTCTATTTTTGATGATGTAAGGCCTCCCTTAGACGATGGTACAAAATAGGTGTTTCCTACTATCACACATATGATCTACACTTCTCTATGGCTATAACATGTTGTGGGTAGAAATGATGATACCACTACCCATACCTAGGAACCACCCTCATATCATCACATATTGGGTCTACTACAACTATGTTATTAATATCTAGCTCAATAAAACTCTCAAGATCTAGTGGGCCCTTAAATCCTCTCTCTTTGGTGAATAATTTAAACCAAAGGAGGCCCAATGGTGGTATATCTTGTTAAAAATAAAATAATCTCAAAATGAGGTCCACTCGCTAGAGTTACCTCTCCCCTTGTAGTCCCATCAACCAATGAACAAATCTCACCTATGCTAGCTAAAATCCATCATCAAGCCACCCTAGATGTGTTCTCCATGGTCTTCACACCACCTACCTCAGCCTCAAATCATCAATAGCCCTCCATGTTAGACTAAGAGCACCTCTAAATGGTTGTTGGAACCTTCTCTATCAATGGTGTACCCAATGGAAGGTCGTATGTGCCCTTGCATAATCTACTCAACCTAGAAAACCCTTTGGTTATTATATAGTGAGGTGCTCCTAGCACTAAACCTATAGTAATATGCATCATACAAAGTTGTACCCACCTATGTAGACAACTTGATACAACATCTAGTACAATCTAGATAGGATCACCAAATCCCACACAAACTACACCTGCTCATCTCGCATTTGAATGATGATCTCACTTTAGACTCAATGCATTAGCCTCCTACTAGTATCTCCTATCAAGATACCTAATGTAATCATGCATAATAAGGTTGTATCCTTGTCCAATCACCCTCCTTGATACATGGTATTGATATCAATTCCAAACTAAACTAGGTAAAAACTTGCATCCCCTATCAATATCTCAAGTTCCCGAGCCCAATCTTGGCTCATCTAGGCATGGGTGTCCTAAATGGACACCCTAAGAATATGTCAAATGTCCTCAAGCCTCACAAATATTTCTCTTGTGGGCAACCAAAATGTACTCATCTTTGAGTACCACATCTTAGCTAATGTCATGAGCAGAGCTCGATCAAACTCCACTTTGGACATTAGGGCTATATGGGATAGCCCTATGTGCTTTAGAAGATTTTAGTTTGTGGTAGTAAAGAGATTCAAAATGCTCTCCAATGTACGTGGTTGTTGCTCATGACAGTCTAGTATCCCATACTGGTACCTACAAAATAAACCTTTTATTAACCTAACTAGCCTATCTAATTTGCCAAAATTAACCTATCTTATCCTCTTCATGAAAATGTCATTGGTGAGCAAAAATACTGCTAGTCAAAAAGGCCACTAGCGAGAAAAAATGTCATCCATAAAAATTGCCATTAGTAAGCAAAAACATTGTACAAAAATGCTATCGAAACATGAATTTGCAACATATCAATAATATCATTGTCCAACAAAAATACCATGGTGAATTCAATGGTAGAAATCAAATTCATTGTCATAGTAGAAAAATCAAATATTAGCTAAAATTTAAACTCACGAAAATTTAGTTTTTGCCTCATACATAGACTCTATCGATCGCTAGTCCCACAAGCACTTAAACCACATCTACTTGATGCATTGGTCATCCTCAATATGCCATTAAAAATATCCCTCAATATTCACTCTAGAGATCCAAAATCAAATTTACTAATGGTAAAAATAAATTGTTTTCCTCCTCCTCCTTTTACCCCCCTCCCAACCATCCTAACCAACCTTTCACTATCCATCATTACGACCCCTTGTTCTACCTAGCCTAATCAATTTTTGTTGAGAAAAATGAGATTCCTTTACAAACTCAAAGGGGCACCCAATCTAGGGAATGCATGAGTGCAATTAGTGTTGCCTAAAAAGTATAAATTTTCACATTGCTGTAAGTAATCAATTTTTACACTATGCACTCAACATCAGCAATGTTAAGCATCAAAAAGTTCCCTTTCTACAAAATTGGGGTATCTACAACTATTTTTTATTCATTTATTGTGTTATAAATTTATCAAAAAGGGGGTAAATATAGACATCTAATTTGTGTACACCAAAACTCCTAGCAACTCATCACACAATCAAACTAGTCCAATTAACTATTTCAAGCATTTATTGCACAAAAGCAAAAACAACGATGACAAAGCAAAAATGCTAATAATGAATTCACCAGCATCGACAACAATTCTATGAATTTTTATTTTTCACCTAAATTTGACCTTTCTTGCTAAAATTTGATCTTTCTTACCTAAATTTGACCTTTCTTACCCAAATTTGACCTTTCTTACCAAAATCTGACCTTAATGGTCAAATGCAAAAACACTATTGGAAAATTCGTCAAGCAACATTTTTGCCTCGACACGTAAAAAACCTCATAATGGACCTAATCCCATTGTTGATCCGCAATCCCATAAAATAGAACCCCAAAATCCAAGAACTTCCATTTTCATGGTATTCCATTAGAAGCCTTTTGATCCCTTTCCAAATTCTTACCTCCTACAATCCTATCTCCATTGAATGTATATCCTCCCCTAAGGAAGCCATGTTTACCTATAAAACCAACACTTGGGGTGACCATTCTATAATCAAGTTTTCATACACCAAAATCCTATCAAAACTTATTTACAAGCACTCTCTCTTATCAAAATTTATGGCTAAGTTTACTTACATTTGGGGAGTTCATAAGAGGGCAAGACAGGGAAAACAACTTACAAATATTTGGTTGTATATCTCCTCTTTTCTTACTTATTGAACTCAATTCATGTTATATCTATCCATTATTTTATACCATCACTCATTTTATGATTACATGAGCATTTCAATGTTGTTGTTAGTGGATTCTAATAATTTTACCTTCTTGCTATCTGTGATACTTTTATATCTTACACATTTTTGCTTGCATTTTAAGTTAAAATACATTTATATTTTAAGTATTTGACTTTATTTTTGTAGTTTTTTCATATATTCATTAGATTACTTATCTTTCTGGAGGTATATTACATTCATTTCACACTATACCTCTTAATATTTCACTCTATGTTTATGTATTTCACTTATAAAAGCACAAACATTGTCAGTTTGATTACAAGTAGCATTTTTATCATTTAAATTTTTCCATAGATTCTAAACACTCATTTTCATTATCCCTAACTCTTTGAGGGTATCTATCATTTATATCTGATCATGTCTCTAAGTATAACGTATTTTATTCACTTGTTTGTTATGTAGAAGCAAAAACATTACCAACCTAATTATAGGCAATGTTTTCACACCTTATACTATTAACATAGATTTATAGGTATTTTTTAATGTTTATTAGAACCTAAGGGTCTTATTAATGAAACAATATAGTTTTTTTGTCTTCTTCAAACTAAGCGAAATCCCCTTTACTAACCTCTATTGTTAATTGTTTTTATTTTGCAAGATTTCATGAGAACATTGTTAATCTATGCTCCAATCAACAATTTTGTTGACAGTGAATTTGCATTCCTAGCAATGATTTTATCAACATCAAATTTGTCCCTATAGCAAAACTAGGTGTCTTTATTCCAAAACTATAATTTATATTTTAGTATATTAGCTTGTTTGTTTTCTATCATAGATTAGCTTCTCTATTTTTGTTTTGTCATAATAATAAGATGAAATTGAAGTACTTAGCATACATAAAGAACATTTATTTATTTGTTTTAGACATCAAATTGGAAGTGCATGTAGTTGCACTAGGTTAGTATTTTTTGTTGCATTCCCTCCTTAGACCCTTGTCTCCAAGAAAAAATAAAAACTCTACTTTCTCGTATCATATAAATTAATGCATTACATAGTCTAGGATTTATTTTATTGTATATTTGTTTGCTTGCATCTCTCTTTCTAACTATACATTAGAATTTAACTAGATATTATAATCTTAAGAGAAGAAGATTTGGTCTCCTTGGGAACTTTTATGTTTGTCTTATAAACCCACAAGGCATAGTTTAGGTCTCATATCACATAACACCCCTACAAGTCTTTGAGGTGAGAGGAACTTAAGCCCCTTTTTTGATAAAATCTTGAATTCCTTATTATAGTTGGAAGGATTTGCCCTAGGCTTCCCCTGCCTCCATATTTAGGCTAACTCCCTACTATTCTCATTTAATATAATCTAAACTAACTATTTGCATAAAATAAAATGCACACATAAAAGTTAAAGTGTAATTTAAAGTGTAGAATGTAGAATACATAAAGAAAAATATAGAAATTAAATATATAAAATTTAGAGTGTGAGAAATTAAAGAAAATACAGTTGTTACACCATAGTGAGGATAGCATGTAATCAGTAAACACATGAAAAATCAAATAACATCAATATCCACCCATTTATTTTATTATGAAATTGATAATACAATAACAAGATGGACTAGAAGGGTTGTAATTGATTATCATGCACTTTAAAAACCATGAGGATGATGCATCTAATGGGATGATCAAAAAATTTCTAATTTCATACAACCTCATGAATATAAAGCACAATTTGGGTTTCATAAAGTATAGCTCTAAATTCTCATGGCAAAAAGATGAATACAATTGATGCGTTGTCGTTATGCACATCATTAATTCTCAATGAATTTGTCAATCCAGGGTAGTGTACAAGGCTATTTGCGGAAGGAGTGAACAGGGCTATAACTTAGGTCATTTGGGAGCAACAGGTCTTATTGGTGAAACCGATTGTGTGGGGGATTTAGGACATTTTTATCTCTAAATTGCATAAATTGAACTTTAATCTAATTGCAGGAATGGAAACTAATTACTAACTACAGAAATGAAATCCTAGTTACAATTACATAATGAAATCTAATTATGTTGCAAAAATAACTCCCTAGTTACAATTGCAGAATTAGAAATCTAATTATGATTGTAGAAAGGAAGTCTATTTACTTTTGCAGTAATGGAAACCTGATTATAACATGGAAATTAAGTCCTGTCAATGCTCTGTAATAGAAGGTTGTCAATCTTCTATGCAGGGGTTGACAACAAAACACAAAATGCAATAAATTGCAGAAAATAGTAAATTCTGGAAATGACAATCTACAGTAATTTGAAAGCTTGCTAAAAATGGAGATTACAACCAAACCTATCATTAATCACAAGATCATCCTAATCATGAAATAAACTAAGATTGCAAAGACTGTTAGCTATTTACAAGGAAATGAAATGACAAGTTTTACAACTTATTCTGCTGCAACAAAATCAGAATAAAAACCTGTTGTTAGTCCTCCTCCTAGGTCTGGAAGTGGCCAGCCTCCTTGTCCAGAAGAAGGTATGAGTCTTTCTCTCTCTCTAGATCTTACTCACACTCATTCACAACAACATGAATAGAAAAAGTAGTGCACTTTATTGATTCAAGAACATAATTACAATATTGCTGCTAAAAACCCTATTACAGGACTGTAACAGTCACTTTTCTGCTATTTTCTTATTATTATACTTCTTGCTTATTTTCCCCTACCTTAGCTCAACCTGGATGGGAGCTATCTATTTATAGATATCCTAAAATCTATTTACAAACTAAGAATATCTCATTCCTATCTTACAGATCTATTCCTATTATGCTGCAGCATTCCTGGGTTTATCCTAGAAGAGGATCAAAATTGATCTTTTCCATGAATGGTGGCTTTGGATGGCAAGGACGACAAAGTCAGATGGGAGATATTTTCCTTTAACCTTTTCAACCTTCTTTCCCTTTTTCCATCATCATAAATCATTCAACAAGTCAAAAAGCACTTTCTGTTCTCATTTCGAAGATAAGTGGCTCATTTCGAAGAGACTGTATTTCTCATTCCAAAGATGTCCGCTCATTTCGAAGAGACTGTATTTCTCATTTCGAAGATGTCTGCTCATTTCAAAGATCTTCGAAATGAACAACTGTGTGCTCTTCAAGTGATTTCATCTACATTTCTCAGGTGGGTTAGCTCTCAGGATCAGATTGCAATAGCCTTCATCTCTCTCCATGTGTGAATTCCATGCCTTGCCATTCATTGGTAACTGGCTGGAATTTACATTGGAAAACCAGTTTTTGCTGCATAATAATAGTTTGCTTGCACTATTTGCTAGATTTAGATAAATAAATGCTTGAAACACATCAAAACAAAACTAGTGAAGTGTTGCTATCAACCTAAGCATACTTCTCATTTAGCAAGTCATGACAAAGTAACATAAAACTATGCAAAAACTATAAAAATCAGAATATAGTATTTCTAACACATTGATCATGCAAACAGTTAATACACAACATATTAAATCAACTTAACTAGCATATCAGATTAAACACAAGAGTTTTTAGGCAGTTTCAATGTTCAAAACATGCTATGATTGAGGCATTTCCAGGCCTCATCATTTCCCCCCAACTTATATTAATGCATGTCCTCATGCATTCTATTGGGCTATAGAATCACATATATCCATATTCAAATTCCATGATCTGTAGAACAATTTGGTGCCTATATAATATCCCCTGTTCTCCTCAAGGTTTCTGAGCCATTCTTCAAACTGATCATCAAGTTGAGAATCTTCTTCAAAATAGAAGGGAACTCGAGAAATGATGGTTGGAGGCCTAAATCTGAGACCTATCCAGTGATGTTGCATGATTTCAATCAGTTGTATCACTCCTTCTGCCCTTCTTCTAGACCATTCTAGGTTAATGGGGGAGATAGGTTCCCTTTTCTGTAAAGAAATGGAAAGTTCTGCCCATCTATTTCTGCAAAATGATAATGCTGGAACAAAACTGTTATTACAAAAATTTTAGAATTTGGTCACACAGTCCCTCAAATTGCTCAAGTACATCCTTTTTACATCTTCCCTGTTCATCATGGTGAAATGTTGTCTGGTGATAAGTGGATGATTTGGCTGAACTGCTCTGACTAACAATTCAGCTCTTAATTCAATTTCTTTATTTTGTCTTTTCTCCTGGTCCCAGTAAAACTGATTTTGTAAAGTGGACATGAATGCTCTCAGTTGAACATCTCCTATGTAAATTTGAGGGTGAAACTCTACCTCTTCTGGAATAAAGAAGTTGTGTAAAAATAATTCACATAAGAGATTTTTCTGTTCTATAGGGCTATCAAAATAGGCTTCTAAGAAATCTATAGTTGTGTCCAATTTGTATGGGAGACCTGAGCTAATCCTCATGACCTGCCATCTGAGATATTTCTCCTTCAAAATGAGACTGTAAAATCTGGTCGACCATCTGAATTGGACCAAAAACTCAGCAATCTGACATAAATCAGTCACTTTTTCATTCAATGCCTTGATTTCTGTTTCTTTTGCTTCTAACTGTTTACCTTCCAATTTAAAATTTTCAACTTTAGTGGCAAGTTTTTCATATCTGATCACCCAACTAGCTATGTCTGTATTATATTGCTCTAGGGATACAATATTGGGTGGTCTAACTATAGGTGGAAATCTGGGTAGCAGATCTACCTGAACCCCTTTTTCTGCTACTTCCACTGGTTGGTCATCTGATAATAATTCTACTTGTATCCCTTTTTTTGCTATTTCCATTGGTTGGTCATCAGACAACAATTCTACTTGTACCCCCTTATCCTCTACTTTTATTGAAGGTATAACAATTTTAAATACATAAATCTCATTTGAAGGAGTACTTACTTGAACAATTGCATGTTGCTGTTTAAACTGCTCCTGTGCTGGTGTTTCCTGTTGTGACTCATCTCCAATATTCTTTTCTATGCTTTTTATCAATTCTGGAGCATCTTCGAAATGAGAAGGCAATGCTTCAGAATGGAAGGGCACTTCTTCATAATGAAAGGGCGCTGCTTCAGAATGAGCACCTATGTCTTTAGTCAAAGTTTTAGATGCCTCAATCAAAGTAAAAGAGTCATCTGCCCTAGATAATCCCATAAGTAACTGAGCCAAATTATCCTCATCAATAGATACAGTTGGTTGTTCTTCAGACTGTGACAACCTCTTCCTCAATTCTGCCACTTCCTACTGTAATTCTACAATCTTCTTTTCCTGTATTTCAATGATATTTTCTTTTTCTTCAATCCATTTAGTTTGTGTTTTGATAACACTTTTTGCTGCTCTTAGTTGTTCTGTGATGTCCACCTCCTCTATTTTTGATTTAGAATCTGATGCAGATAAATCATCTATAGTTGGTTTCTCAATAACTATCTCATCTTCTACTTCAGCTTTCTGCTCTTGTTCAGGAGGTTCCATGAAACTATCTATGATTGCATCCACATCTTCTATGGCTTGTTGAACTATAGCAACTTCAAAACTGTCTTGCCCAGTCTCTTCCTCAATCATTTGTTCAAGGAATTTTGAAAAATATTCAGGGGCTGGTTGCACTTCTGTAACATCCGGACTGCCTTGTCCACCTTCTTCTTCTATCACCTGTTCTTCTATTTCTCTCAAGTGGAGTCTTGTAGACCTCCTAGTTCCTGATGCAAATTTTTTCTTCTTGCCCTATTTTCTGGTGACAGTAGGGGCTATGGGGATAGTTTCAGATTCTAGTGGGAGTGCTTCTATTTCCCTTGTTGTCTCTTCCCCTATTTTTCTAGGCACTTCACTCCCCTATTCTGATAGATCAACAACATCTTTAGAAAAATGAACTTTCTTCTATTTTTCTTTTCGACTGTCGGTTCTAGGCCCTCTCTTCTTTTGTTTCTTAGCTTGTGAGGTTGAAGGTTCTGGAGAAAGGTGCTCTGTTGCTTCTTCTGGGTGTGTTTCCTCCTCTACAACAACATCTATTTCTTCTTCCTCCTCATCCTCTCTTCCAAAAACTACATCATTCATAGTAGAATAAAACCTATCAAAGCTTCTAGGGTTTCCTCTAAAATGATGTTGGTAGACTAATTTAATAAGACCATGGTGGCGAGGGCTCCCTTTTCCTTCTTGATATCATTTTGCCATATTTTTCAACTCCTGGTGCAGATACATGGGAAGATTTACCCTAACTTCTGGTTGTTGCCTACCATGTCTTAGGTGGTTCAAAATTTTGAAATGATGCCTTGATAAAAGTACATATTGCCCTTCACAAGTTAAAAATTTTATTACCCATGTGGCCACTTCATTCCAGGGTTCTTGTAGGCTGGCCCTTTTTACCCCCTTGCATGCGTTGTTGTGTATTAAGTATTCTGGCTCCCTATCATTTTCTTCCAGAAATTGACTAACTACATTTGCCAGTGTATTTTTGCCAGTTCTAGAAATTTGAAGACCCTCTAATGGAAGCTCAGTAATTTGACTTAAAACTTTAGGGGTTACCTCAATTGTCATGTCGTTAATGTGTGCCCGGTTATTTCTGAATGTGTGAGCGAACATGCCGACCAAATCTTCAGAGGACCCATCAAATTTGTCCAAAAATGGCATAAGCCCTCCATCTTCAAAAATTTGCAGCACTTCTGGATTTTCTCGAAGGTGGGTGGTATCTACTGGTTCCATATTTGTCTTTCATCCCATTTTCCTATTTTGGTATGTTAAAAACTGCTCACCTCTGCTGCTACTCTTCCACTGGATCATTGGTTTCTGGTTCTTGCAGACTTGCAGGGTTTGTTTTCAGGTTTTCAATTGCCTTGTTTGTCTTCTTCGAAATGAACTGCAATATCGACACTGTACCTCGTAATCATTTTGCATTAGCAATTATGTCTTCGAAAGGAAGGGTGGCACGCATCTCTATTTCTTCTCTGAACACCTATCCGTTAATGATTGCATAGATGTCCTTGCCATCAGATCCACCTCACTTGTTTTTAGCTCATCTATTTTGCCCATAGATTTCTCACGTGCATGGTTATCAACATCGAACAATGGTGGCATGTTGTTGGTCACTTCCCCATGATTCTGGTACTTCCTTAATGGGTGCAAGATAAGACAAATCACATCTCAACTGACACGTGTCATTTATCATATGCAATCAAAGAATTCTACTGATCGTATATTTTCCCCCTCCTTGGATGCCACGTGGAAATATCATGTTGAATGCTCATTCCGAAGATTATGCTTCATTGCGAAAATAATTCCTCATTTTGAAGATAAAGTTTCATTCTGAAGACAAGTCCTCATTTCGAAGATCATGCTTCATTGCGAAGACAATTCCTCATTCTGAAGACAAAGCTTCATTCTGAAGACAATTCCTCATTCTGAAGACAAAGCTTCATTTCGAAGACAAAGTGCAACATTCATTCTCTGTCATTCAAGACAATTTCATAAGAAAAGTGTATTAAGAAATTTATTAAGAAAGTAAATTTAAAATTTCATCCGAAGACAATACAATAGTTAATCTAAAGAAAACTTCAATCCGAAGACAATACAACAGTCATTCTAAAGAAGATAGCAGGCACTATTTTTGGCATTCTCATTTCGAAGATTAGGCAAAAACCAATATTCTCCTTCTCAAAACATGTTTTAAGTATGCCAACTCTTATGGATACCTTTTATGCTAATGGTTAATTGTTATATACTACATACCAATCATTTACAATGAAGAAATGTAAGAAATATATACCTGATTAAAACAAGTTAATGCAAGTTTTGAAGAATGACTGCTTCTGTTGATGTTCTGTTGAGATTTTCTGCAATATTTCAAAACAAGTGTAGTTGGTGAATTTGTACAATGATGATTCAAAAATTTTCAAGGTTATGCATGCTAGAAAATTGGTTTTCATGCATACCAACTCAGTAGTGCCTTAGGAAAGGTTTTCACTGCTGAGCTATTCATTTTTCTCTCTCTTTTTTTTTTACCTCTCCTTTTCTCTTTTTTTTTTTATTCTGATTATGCCCATGAAGGAATTCATGATTTCCTTGAAATCATGCCCATGAAGGAATTCACAATCAGAATTTATTCATCTTTTTGTTTTCTGCTTTTTCTGATTTTTTTATTTTTTTGCTTTTCTTGAAATCCATGATCATGCTGATTTTATTGAAGTGGAAGAGGGAATCTCTTCCACCTGTTGTGCATCCAAACTGTCAAGCTGCTACAAGAATTCCTCTTTAGTCAGAGGTGTATGGTACACCCCGAGGCGATGTCCATTCACTACCAACTTTCTCCGTGACCCATCAATAGGAGATAGACGAGCTGCTCCATTGTCAAATACCTCTTCAATCTGGTAAGGTCCAAGCCATCTAGTTCTCAGCTTTCCAGGGAAGTCCTCATAGCGAGAATCAAATAGCAAAGCCCAATCTCCTTGCTAAAATTTCCTCTGCTGAATGTGACTGTCATGCCACAACTTCCTCTGCTCTTGAATTACTTCAGTTTGGTGCAGAGCATCCAACCGAAGTTCATCCAATGCATTCAACTGTAGAATCCTATCCGTCTGTGCCTGTGACAATTCAATCCCAATTTCCAATGTTGTGCGCAATGTTAGTAGCTCAAATTCAATAGGTAGGAGGGGCTTTTTACCAAAAACTAGTTCATAAGGTGTGAATCCAGTAGTGGATTTCCAAGTAGTATTGTAAGCCCAAACTGCTTTAGGTAATTTATCTAGCCAGTTTCTCCTATGAAAAGCTACTATTTTTGTCAAGATTCATTCCAGTTCCCTATTTGTTACCTCAACCTGGCCATTTTCTTGTGGGTGGTAAGGTGATGATTTCCTATGTTTGATTTCATATAATTCTGTAAAAGCCTCAATGACTTTAGATGCAAATTGGGGTCCTTGGTCTGTGGTGATAGACCGTGGAGCTCCAAATCTCTAAAAAATTTGAGTATACAAGAAATCGACGACCTTCTCTTCACGAGCATGTTTGAAAGCACGCACCTCTACCCACTTTGTCAGGTAATCAATGCATACTAGAATATGCACCTTTCCTTGAGAAGGTGGATCAATAGGTCCTACAAAATCAAGCCCCCACCTCTCAAATGGCTCTAAAACCAATTGAGGTTGTAGTGGCATTTCATTTGTATGAGTGGGTTTCCCCATTCTTTGGCATGCATCACAATGCCTGATGTACTTTTTCACATCCTTGTGAAGAGATGGCCAATAATATCCTGTCCCTAAAATTTTTCTAATTGTGCTTTTTACATAATAGTGTCCACCTGAGGGTTCATCATGACAAGCCCTAAGGATATCATATACCTCATCCTTTCGGATGCACCTGCGTAACACATGGTCAGGACTGCACTTAAAAAGTATACCCTTAATCCACTCAAAGGAAGAACTCTGTTTGATCAATTGTTTTTTTTGTTTTGAAGTGAAATGTGGAGGAACTTTCCCTGTGACCAAATAATTGGCTATATCTACAAACCAAGGTGATTGGACAGATATAGCAAATAATTTTTCATCAGGAAAAGTGTCCTCAACTAATTCCCCTTCCTCTGTGTTCTACAACCTGGACAAGAAATCTGCTACAACATTAGCTTTTCCTCGTTTGTTGATTATTGTGATATCAAATTCTTGCAAGCAATAAGTAACCAACGAATAATTCTTGCACTTACCATAGGCTTATTCATCAAATACTTAATGGTTGTGTGATCTATGTGAATGAATATTTGATAACCTGTGATGTAATGCCTGAATTTGTTGATGGCATAAATTACTGCCAAGAATTCCTTCTCAATTGTGGTATAATTTTTCTCAGCTCCTGTCAAATTCTTGCTAATGTAGTAGATGGCATAGTGTTCACCATTGTCAATTTGTCCTAATGCTGCTCCAATTGCAGTATTGGAAGCATCAGCCTGTATGTGAAATGGTAATGTCCAATTAGGTCCTCTTAACATAGGTGGAGTTACTAATTTCTCTTTCAAAGCTTCAAATGATTCCTGACACCTTGCAGTCTAGGAGAATTCAGAATCTTTAGTCAATAGGGCAAACATGGGATTGGCTATTGTGCTAAAGTTGGGAATAAACCTACGGTAAAAACCAATGTGTCCTAGGAAGCTTTTGACATCAGTCTGAGTTTTAGGAGGAAGAAGATTCTTGATAATTTCCACCTTCTTTGGATCAACCTAGATCCCTTGAAGAGAGATGTGATGACCAAGAACTATTCCTTCCTCCATCATCATAAAACATTTGTCTGGATTCAAGGATAACTGGTATGTTTCACAACGAGTTAAAACTCTGTCAAGGTTTTCTAATATAAATTCAAAAGTCTGTCCACATACTGTGAAATCATCCATGTATATCTCAACACTGTTGGTAGTCAGATAAAAAAATTGCTAAGACCGCTCGCTGAAATGTTGTTGGGGCATTACACAAACCAAAAGGTAAAACCCTATAGGCAAATGTTCCCCATGGATAGGTAAAGGTTGTTTTCTCTTGATCTTCAGGTGCAACCTGAATTTGATTATACCCACTAAATCCATCAAGAAAACAAAAGTATTTCTTTCCAAAGAAGGGTATCTAACACCCGATCTATGAAAGGTAATGGAAAATGGTCTTTGTATGTCACTTTGTTCAGCTCTCTATAGTCTACACATACTCTCATTTTTCCATTTTTCTTAGGAACTATAACCAATGGAGAGACCCACTGGCTATCAAAAATTGGGTAAATGAATCCTACCTCCATAAGTTTTTCAATTTCTTCCTTTACAATATCCCTCAAGGCAGGATTCAGTCTTCTCTGGGGTTGTCTTACTGGCTTGACTTCTTCAGTATAAATCCTGTGGGTGCATATATCATGGTGAATCCCTGACATATCTTTGTAGTCCCAAGCAAAAGCATGAACATGCTTCTGCAAAATAGTTATCAATTTTTCTTCCTCTTCCCTAGTAAGCCAACTGTTAATGTTCAAAAATTTGCCTAGTTGGACTTCTATTTGTTTTGTATTTGGAAGGACTGAATTCACTTCTTCATACTTGGTGATTAGGGAGTTAAGAGGGCAATGATGAGATGGGAGGAAATAAGAAGTTTCTATTTCATTGATTTCTAATGGAAGCATATCCTGTATGGAATAGTGAGAAGGGAAAATCAGGTGATGGTGCCACCCATGTGGTAGTGAAATAGATGTTTCCTATGATAGTACAGATGGCTCACCTTCAGAATTTTGGTTCTCCTCATTCCCTAACAACTGATGGATATTTACTGCTTCCTCTTCTAACCCTTGTTCATGCAGAACATTCATTAGGATAGTTTCATTCTCTAAAGTTTCTGTGTCATGGAGGTCTTCTGTGTGTTCCCTTACTACCAAGGTGGCTAGTGTGGAAATAACCTCTTCTGGTTCTTCATCTGAGTCAGGAAACCATAACCGACCTAAAAAATTGTTGGAGGGTCTTGCAGGAGGATACAGAGAGATCTGTTTTAGATCAATACCATTTGAAATGGTCATTTTTCTAGATCTGCAGTCTATGAAGGTCTGTTGTAGTTGCAAGCCAAGGTCTTCCCGAAATGATGGGATATCCATGTGCTAAATTTCTTGGTTGTAAAACCAAAAAATCTATAGGGAATTCCCAAGAAGAGACTTCTATAGGGACATCTTCAATGATACCTTCAGGTTTTGCAACTGACCTATCAACCATTTCTAAAATTGTAAATGTGGGACTGAGATGTTTGAGCTGTAATTGTTCCATTATATCCTTGGTCATGACATTTATTGCAGCTCCTAGATCTACTAAGACATTTGATATTGGTACCGAGCCTATGGTAACTATGATAACCGGACTCCCTGGGTCACTATACTTTGGAGGTACTAGTTTTTCTGACAAGAGATCAACTATCTTTCCTTCAACCTAAATAGTCTTGGGAAATGCTTTCTTTTTTCTTCCTGCTCTTCTAATGCACAAATCTCGGATAGTACTTTTAATCACTGGTATATCCTTAATGGCTTGCAATAAGGGCAATGATATAGTTAACTTTCTAAGTTCCTTGACCAGGTCTGACTCAGAATTTTTTGTTGTGGTATTGAATCTTTCAGGATATGGAATTATCCTTGATGAAGGTAATTGTTCTCGCCTGTGGTTCTATTTTTTCTTCTTCTTTCTCTATTGTTGGTTTAACTCTAACTGGTTCCAAAGGTTCTTGCTTTTCATTTTCCTTGATTTTAGTTGAAACAGGTTCATGTACAACTTTTCCTGAACGAAGTTGGATGTTACTACAATCAAGAACATTTATTTCAGCATTTTCTTTAGCTTCAACCACATAGACAGGGGATGCCTGTCTCATGTTGTTTGGATTAGTGACTGGTTGAGTTGGAAGTTGAGGTTGTTTCACCTATTGTGTTTGTTGTGGTTGGTTCTATTTTTCTTGAAAATTTTGATTAGGTGCAGGCAACAAATGCTGAGTTTGACCTTGATTTCTTTGCTGCCTTGGATAGGACTGGTATTGCTGACTCCACTGTGGTTGATTTTGCATCCAATGTGGATTAGTCTGATTCTGATTCCAGGGTGGGTTGTTTTGATTCCATGATGGGTTATTCTGATTCTGATTCCAGGCTGGATTACTCCAACTTGTTTGTGGCCATTCTTGGGAATTTTTCCATTGAGAATAATTCCAAGGACGTTGGGGTGGTTCTGATTGTCCCCAAGGCATAGTCCAAGGATTATGCCCCCAATTTGTAGGAAAATGAGGGGGATTTTGGTTCTGAGAGAAATTTCCCCCTTATTTTGGTCCAACATAGTTGAGTTCCTCAGTCTGACTCTCTAACATAGTTTTGAGTTGTGGTAGCAGGTGGCATTTATCAGTCAAATGCTTCTTCGAATAGATACTACAAATGGTTGAGATAGACATTTTATTCAAAGGACACTCCTGCAAAGCATGTTTATTTCTACATCTTGGGCAATAAATTGCCAAAGGTTCTATGGTTTTTGCTTTTGTATATATTTCTCCCAAAGTTGTGTTCAATTGCACCAGAATATCAATTTTAAAATTTGCAAGTTCCTCTATTAGGTCCTTCACATCAGTGCCATTTGTACTCTTTTTTCTTCTTCCCTGCTTAGTGCGAGAGTAATTCCTATAGAGATCCACAATTTCCTCATTACTGAGAGTATTTACATCCCCTTTTCCCATCAAATCCAATACTTCTCTGGATTCATCTTGTAATCCTCTCAAAAATATGGTTTTGCATAACTCAGGTTCTACAAGTCCACATCTCCTTTGAACAAAGGAGAACCTATCAAGATAGTCTTCTAATGTTTCATCATCTTCCTGCTTAATCCTGAATAACTCATCTTTCCTGTTCCTTACATGGCAATACTCCTGATATTTGTCTAAAAACATAGTTTCCATTTGATCCCAGGTTCGGATGGAATTTGGCTCTAAGCTCATGAACCAACGTAATGTCGAGTCCTTGAGTGTTGAGGGAAAAACCTTAAGTTTTTTATTGTCATTTACATAGTCATAGGTTTGACACACTACTTTGAATTCAAACAAAAATTGATCAGGATCTTCGGATACAACACCTCGAAGGTTGGAAGTATCGAAGGTGAAATGGTTTTCATGGGGGATTTTTGTGTTGGATTCAAATGGATAGGATATTCAAATGTTCTAGAAGGTTGGGGCATATCCCGATCATTTCCTTCATTATGGACATATCCATGTTGGCCATCCCTATCTAGATTACCTCTCTCTACCATAGTTTCCTGTTCCTTGGGAATAGTTAAACCTATCCAAATTTCACTCTTAAGAGGTTCAAAATCCTCTGTTGATGATGAGTCTGATGATTTTTCTTTCTCAGGATGTTCTAATGATGATGAAGCTGGTGATTTTTGTTTCAATTTTTTTGGTAGTTCAAACATAGGTGATTCACCCCTTAGGCATGAAGATCTTCTTAATGGAACAAGCTAGGGATCCTTTTGAGTAATTCTACCTTTTTCATCCCTAGGCTTACTCATTCATGTTTACTCTTGAATGACATAAATTATAGGTCAATAGTTGTTACTTTAACCAGTTGTTATATTCAGATTTTATCCTAAATTTTCATAGCTCAATCTAATTAATAACTATTGGACTATTGTCACCTTCTAGCAACACTATTCCCTAGAAATGGTGCCAAAATGATGCATTGTCATTATGCACATCATTAATTCTCAATGAATTTTTCAATCCAGGGTAGTGTACAAGGCTATTTGTGGAAGGAGTGAACAGGGCTATAACTTAGGTCATTTGGGAGCAACATGTCTTATTGGTGAAACCGATTGTGTGGGGGATTTAGGACATTTTTATCTCTAAATTGCATAAATTGAACTTTAATCTAATTGCAGGAATGGAAACTAATTACTAACTACAGAAATGAAATCCTAGTTACAATTACATAATGAAATCTAATTATGTTGCAAAAATAACTCCCTAGTTACAGTTGCAGAATTAGAAATCTAATTATGATTGCATAAAGGAAGTCTATTTACTTTTGCAGTAATGGAAACCTGATTATAACATGGAAATTAAGTCCTGTCAATGCTCTGTAATAGAAGGTTGTCAATCTTCTATGCAGGGGTTGACAACAAAACACAAAATGCAATAAATTGCAAAAAATAGTAAATTCTGGAAATGACAATCTATAGTAATTTGAAAGCTTGCTGAAAATGGAGATTACAACCAAACCTATCATTAATCACAAGATCATCCTAATCATGAAATAAACTAAGATTGCAAAGACTGTTAGCTGTTTACAAGGAAATGAAATGACAAGTTTTACAACTTATTCTGCTGCAACAAAATCAGAATAAAAACTTGTTGTTAGTCCTCCTCCTAGGTCTGGAAGTGGCCAACCTCCTTGTCCAGAAGAAGGTATGAGTCTTTCTCTCTCTCTAGATCTTACTCACACTCATTCACAACAACATGAATAGAAAAAGTAGTGCACTTTATTGATTCAAGAACATAATTACAATATTGTTGCTAAAAACCCTGTTACAGGACTGTAACAATCACTTTTCTGCTATTTTCTTATTATTATACTTCTTGCTTATTTTCCCCTACCTAGCTCAACCTGGATGGGAGCTATCTATTTATAGATATCCTAAAATCTATTTACAAACTGAGAATATCTCATTCCTATCTTATAGATCTATTCCTATTATGTTGCAGCATTTCCTGGGTTTATCCTAGAAGAGGATCAAAATTGATCTTTTCCATGAATGGTGGCTTTGGACGACAAGGACGACAAAGTCAGATGGGAGATATTTTCCTTTAACCTTTTCAACCTTCTTTCCCTTTTTCCATCATCAAAAATCAGTCAACAAGTCAAAAAGCGCTTTCTGTTCTCATTCCGAAGATAAGTGGCTCATTCCGAAGAGACTGTATTTCTCATTCCAAAGATGTCCGCTCATTCCGAAGAGACTGTATTTCTCATTCCGAAGATGTCTGCTCATTTCGAAGATCTTCGAAATGAACAACTGTGTGCTCTTCAAGTGATTTCATCTACATTTCTCGGTGGGTTAGCTCTCAGGATCAGATTGCAATAGCCTTCATCTCTCTCCATGTGTGAATTCCATGCCTTGCCATTCATTGGCAACTGGCTGGAATTTACATTGGAAAACCAGTTTTTGCTGCACAATAATAGTTTGCTTGCACTATTTGCTAGATTTAGATAAATAAATGCTTGAAACACATCAAAACAAAACTAGTGAAGTGCTGCTATCAACCTAAGCATACTTCTCATTTAGCAAGTCATGACAAAGTAACATAAAACTATGCAAAAACTGTAAAAATCAGAATATAGTATTTCTAACACATTGATCATGCAAACAAGTTAATACACAACATATTAAATCAACTTAACTAGCATATCAGATTAAACACAAGAGTTTTTAGGCAGTTTCAATGTTCAAAACATGCTATGATTGAGGCATTTCCAGGCCTCATCAACAATGAGGGTGCTAGGCCCCTATTTATAGTAAGAGTTCACCTTTGAGTTACCTAGGGTAAAAACTAATTACTCCTAGTAGAAGTAAATGTTTGGGGGTAATGATAGCTACAATATTACTATAGTGGTAAGGGATTCAACCTCTCTTTGAGAGGTCCAAAGTTCAAACCCCACTCAGTATGAGAGGACATGACCCCTCATAAAAACCTATGTAAACTCATTGAAAACATGTTGTATATATATAGTGTTGAGTTACTCCCAAGGCAGGTTTGAAACCAATCAAGGCCCATACTAAGATAGGCATTGATGATGAGGATAGCACTTTCACCAAGTGTATGGGTAATTTTTGAGCTAGGAGGGATTGGAGGAGGCTCCTCTTTCTCCCTTATTTCCTATATAGATCATTTTACTTTGTAATATAGCTTCTATTTATATAATTTATTTTTCAATATTTCAACATATATATAGTTGGGGATAAATTTAGTAAAATGTTACACCCCTAAATGTTACATACCTCTAAATATGACTCTAACAGGATTAGAAGGCTCCAAACATGTTTAGTGCACCATAAAATGACAAAAATACCACTTTTAAAAATATTTTCCTTCAAATTTGCATGCATTTTCACTTTGGTGTCCTAAGTGATTCACTCTCATTAGCAAGTGGAAAATATTGCTTCTTGATACCTTTATTGATCGAATCACACCTTTTGATCCAATTGGCAAATTTTCCAAGTGCACATCTTCTATAAAAACTCAACAAATTTTAGAATTTTAAAATATTTTCTTCCATATAATCTCCATATGACATTCTTTGATTCAAAATGCATAAAATTTGTAAAAGGTAGTGTCGGAGTACTACAATAGTCTTTATAAGTTGTAGCCTTCTCACCATGGTTAAGAAATTACATTTCCAACCAGCCAAACAAGCTTTCATTCTATCAAAACAAGAGATCCAAAGCTTATTTTTTAATTCCTTTATTACCTAAAGAAATACCCAAGTAGGTTGATGGAAATATTTTAATTTTAAACCCTAAAATATCCATAATTATTCATTGTAAATCTAGGGCAATGTTAATAAAAAAAGTCCTAGATTTTGTAGTATTAACCAACTGTCTAGTAGCCTTATCATAGTATGATAATATTAATTTAGAGTATGTGGTCTCACTAAGGGATGGCCAAAGAAAAAAGTATCATCAAAAAATTAGAGATGATATTTGAAGGGACAATTTTTACAACCTAAATACCTTTCATTTTTCCTTCCATTTTTTGCCTTTGAGAAAGGTCTCCTCAATGCCTTACAAGGATAATAAATAGATAAGGTGATGGTTGATCACCTTGGTGGATTCTACGAGGTGACTTAAAGTAACCAGTAAGAGAACCATTAATCAAAATATAATATTTTGAAGTGCTAGAACAACATTTAATCCATTCACACCAACCTTGATCAAAACCAAACTCTCTGAGAATATCATGTAAAAACTCCACCAAACCCTATCATATGCTTTTTTCATATCTAATTTTATAACCATACCTCATTTGTTCATGGAATGAAGGGAATGTATGATCTCCTGTGCAATGGTTACACCATCAACAATTTGTTTACCATGAAAAAAACCACCTTGTTCCTCTAAGATAACACTATCTAGAATTGGACTCTTTTCGATTTTGACAGGGAGCTCTGGCGTTTTGGCGGGAATCCCTCTGCACTGTCGACGGCCGTGGCTCTAGGGTTTCAGTTCGGAAACCTCCTTCAGCGTGTTTGGGGTCTGTTGCAGGCCTCTGGACAAGGATCTTTCGGTTTCCCGGGAGGGCCCAATGGGGTCTCTTCCTGGTTCTCGCGAAGGAAAAAAGACCTCTTATGCGGAGATTCTTCGAGATAATCCCGCGTCTTCCTCTCGCTCGAAGCTCAACGCAAGTGCCTTCCATCTCGCTAGCCAAGAATGCGGGCAAGGGCTCTCCCGGGCACAGAATTAATGGTTGTCTCCCGCAACCGCATCAAGACCGAAAATAGTCATCGAACCGTAGCCGGTTGAAGACACGATAAACTACCGGACCACGCATGATCCGATTTGCAAGTTCATGGGCATTCGACCCACCCCCGCACTTTTTGCATTCCCTGGGTGAGACAAAACTGGGAGCCAATCGGTGAGTACTCCTTATGGCCCATTAGCAATGGGTATTTCATTATTAGTTTTTCTTCCCTAATGGATAGAAACAGAGCATTTGAATCATAGAAGAGGAGCCATGGCCCGACAGGGTTATTTGTCCAGCTCGTGGAGAGCGGGTTTCGACCTCGCATTGAACCTACGGCCGTCCCGGTTTGGATCCGGCTGTATGCTCTCCCGATGGAGTTTTGGGGTGAGCGGATTCTTGAATTGATAGGCAACTCTCTAGGTAGATTTTTGGGAGTTTCTAAGGATACCATCGAAGGAAATACTGCCGTTTATGCAAGAATCTGTGTAGAATTGGATATTAGTCAATCGCTACCAGCCGAGATGGAATTGGAGCTAGCAGGACATTCTTGGGTACAAGCAGACTAGACTATGAAGCCCTACCTTTCCGTTGTAGAGTCTCGTCATTTGCATGGCCATTTGGCAAGGTTCTGTCCAAATATCTTGAGCACCAATGCGGATGCTACACAGGGAATGTCAAATCGCTCCCGAGGAGGTAAGTCCACTTCGGCCAAGGAACCATCTGTCATTCCCACTGGGTCTGAGGGCCATAATGATGGCTTTGAACAGCAGAAGAGGAGAAGAAACAAAAAGAGAAATGGTAAGGAGCAAGCTCTCCCCAAGCCAACAAATCGGTATGAAATCTTCAAATCTCTTGTGGATCAAGAAGACCAACCTATGGAAGGAGCAGATGGGATCCTTGAGGACAATATTATCCTTACTCATGCTCCTCCTTCCTCAACCCCTGTCCTTGAACAGAGCTTTTGATTCCTCTGAGACTTTGCACCATGAAAACCTTGGGACTCTGGTTATCCACGCCCAACCTCAGCCTCGTTATTAAAGATGTTTCTATGGGAATTGCGGAAAAGCTCGGAGAAAGACCAGCTCTTGGAATTTCCTGGTGGAGAAGAGATCGAAAAATAGTAATTCCCAAGGGGTGGGCAGGAAATCCAATAAGGATCTAATCGCAATGGCAAGGGGATAAGCTAATCAATGGAGGATTGGCAAGAACAATTGATTCGTATTGCTCCCAAGGTTTCCAATGATTATACAATCTTGGAATGTGAGGGGTTTAAACAATAGAACCCATCAATCTGCTGTTCAAAGACTTTTAGAAAGAAGTAAAACAGACTTTCTGCTCATTCAGGAAACAAAAATGTCATTAGACCTCATGAGTAAAACTGTCGGCCGAATCTGGAGGGGTGTCGGCCATATGGCAGTGGCTGCTCTTGGTGCCTCGGGAGGGATTGCTACTCTTTGGAATCCTTTGGCATGGATAGCAAGAGATCATATAGCCTGGAGAGGGGTCCTAACATCTCTTTTCAAGAATATAGTTACAAATTGAACAAGTCTTAATTACAAATTTTTATGGGGTTCGTAATACCGAAGGTCAGCCGGTCTCAATGGAAAGTCGTTCAAAACATGAGGTCCTCCCGGAAGATCTTGATTGGATTTTAGCTGGGGACTTCAATGCTAAATTATCCGCTAGAGATCGAGAAGGTGGCATCCCCTGTTCGGATACGAGGGATAGGTCGTTTATTTCCCACGTTCGTGCCTTTAACCTTGTTGACATCAAAGGCCCCGGTACAAACTTTACCTGGACTAATAAGAGAAGAGAGCCATACAATAGGAGGGTTAAGCTTGACAGGTTTTTGGTCTCGAAGGAAGCTTATGTTAGATGGAATATCAAATTCCGCATCTTGGAGGGCCCAGCTTTCGATCACTCTCCCATTTTGGTCGGAGGGAGGGACTATGTCAGAAAGTATTACAAACCTTTTAAATTTGAAAATTTTTGGTTGCAAAAAGAGGACCTACGAAGGAAAATTCCACAGCTGGTGGAAAGAAGGCCGTCCCCCTTTTGGAACAATGCTATGTTCAAAATTCACAAACAGCTCCTCTATGTTAAGAGTAAACTGAAACAGTGGAAGCAAACTAACAAATCTGATTTCCAGCTCCAACGGGCCCCCTTGTCGGACAGATGGAATGAGGTGCAAAAACAATTCAGAGAAGGAATTATTTCTGAGCATCTTAAATTTGAGGATGACGCCTTACGCAAAGCAGTTGAGGACATTGATAATCAAGAAGAGATCTACTGGAGACAGAGAGCCAGAAATACTTGGCTATTAGAAGGAGACAGAAATACTAAATTTTTCCATCGCTCTGCCTGTGCTAGAAGGCAATTGAATAACATGGAGTTCCTCCAAGATGAGTTTGGAAATTCTTTTGACACTCTTCCTGACATGCATTCCATATCTATGGAGTACTTCTCAAACCTCTTCAAGGAAAGTTTGCAGCATGATGTGGAAGCTCAAAATGAAGTCATTGACGGAATTCCCTCTATTATTTCTCATGAAGAGAATCAGTCCCTTCTTAAGCCCATAGATCGTGATGAACTCAAGAAGGTGGTCTTTGGGATGTGCACAAGAAAGTCGCCTGGCCCGGACGGTTTCCCTATTGAGTTCTTTCAGTGCCTTCTCGGGACATCTTGGAGGAGGACGTGTTGGTTGTCATTGAGGAATCCCGAATTAACAAAAGAATGCTCAAGGCTCTAAATCATACCTTTATCTCTTTAATTCCGAAAGGAGAGGGGGGGGCTCTCATTTCTGATTTCAGACCTATTGCTTTATGTAATGTGATCTACAAAATTATTTCTAAACTTATGGCTGAAAGACTAAAACCCCTTCTTCAAAATTTAATTTCCCCTGAGCAAGGGGGTTTTGTTGAAGGAAGACAGATCTTGGATGGAGTGATCTTGGCTCAGGAGGCTATCCATTCTATGCATAATTCAGGTAACAAAGGAATGTTCATCAAATTGGATATGTCTAAGGCTTATGACAGAGTAGAGTGGGGTTTCTTGGTCAAGATGTTGGCAGCCTTTGGTTTTTCTCAGATCGGATTGCCCGGGTCATGAGCCGTATCTCTACGCCTTCATACTCGTTTTAATTAAGGGGCTTCCCTCGCCACCTTTTGGAGCCTCTCGGGGTCTCCGTCAAGGAGATCCCTCGCTCTCCTTATCTCTTTCTTATCTTGGCTGAAGGTCTTGGCAGACTCCTCCCTGAGAAGAAGACGTCAAGGACAGATTACAGGAATTAAAATCGGAGCCGAAGTTTTGACTCATTTACAGTTTGTGGATGATACGGGCTTGGTGGGAGTTGCCAGCCTCAGAGAAGCAAGAGGAATCAAAGATACTCTTAACGTCTACCTTCGGGCTTCTAATCAAGCCATCAATGATTCAAAATCAAAAGTGGTCTTCTTCAACCTTGATCAAAGGTCGCAAGAGAGAGTTATGGAGATTCCGGGTTTCACTCGGACCTCCCTTCCCGTTGTTTATTTGGGGGTTCCTCTCGCATTTCAAAAACCGACACCTGATTTTTGGAAGGACCTCGCTAGATGGCATCAAAGAGAGAATGAATCATTGGTCTCATAGATGGTTAAGCTATGGGGGCCGACTAACTTTTCTCAAGTCTGTTATTCAGGCTATGCCTATTTACAAATTCTCAATTTTTGCCGCCCCTCCCTCAATCTGGAAAGAGTTGGACAAAGCGGCTAGAAGTTTTCTTTGGGAAGGTGCCAATGGAGAGAGGAAATGGGCCTTGGTTGGTTGGGATAAGGTCACCCAGCCCAAGGAAAAAGGTGGGTTGGGCTTGAGAAGCTCCAAGTTTAACAATCGGGCCCCGGTCGGGAAATTGTACTCGGAGGTGGATTTCTCACCTTCGTCTCTCTCGCAGCAGTAATCCTTTCTAGTAAATACTTGGGTCCTGTTCCTCCCAATGACTTGGGCCGCTATCCTCTGGAAGGTAATGGTTCTCTTGTGTGGCATGCGCTCAAGCTTGGTTCTTGCATTATCAAAGATCAATTGTTCTGGAAAGTTGGGAGAGGGGAGAAGGTCCGGTTCTGGACTGACTCTTGGGATCAGCATCCTCCTATTCTTGCAGTGTTTCCCGATCTGCTTCCGCTAAAAACAGCTCTTGAAGACAAAGGTTGGATTCATATTCAGACCTACTTCACTACCAGCTTCTCCGGGGGAGTATAAGGTTAAAAAATTTAAGCGGCCGGGTGAATGGCCTATTCCAATCCCTCCGGAGCAAGCCCCAACTCTGGAAAAACTTTTGGCTGAAAGGTTTCTATCTGGGAGTGATGAGGAGGATGAGCTTGCTTGGGGCTTCGGGAACCTTGGGGTTTATTCTGTGAAGGAGGGCTATGCTTCGATCCTACCTGAGCCCCCCCCACACTCTTTTCCCTGTTCATGAATGGAGGAAGATTTGGCATCCCAAGGGCTGGCCGAAAGTGAACTTCTTTGCTTGGAAACTGATGCATAATGGTATCTTGACCTTTGACAACCTTAGAATTAGAGGCATCATTGGTCCTTCCCAGGGTGTTTTATGTTATAGGAATGAGGAAACTGTGAACCATCTTCTGTTTGATTGCTCTTTCACACAGCAGATTTGGCAACGTTGGTTCTCCCACTTTAAACTTCATGTGCTTGGAGATCTGTCCCGGTCCAATTTATGGGAAAGCTGGAAGAGAGGTAGATTTATTTCTAAAGCTTTTCGTACTGGCTGGGAGATCGGTTTCCTTTTTATTTGGTGGTAGGTTTGGTTGGAAAGAAATGCTCGTATTTTTCGTGAATCCTTCTCTTCGGTGGAGGGGATTTGCGTATCATTTGGAGCAAAGTTGTGGAAACCGTTGCCATCTATGCCGAGAAGGAAAACCAGCCTCGCTTCTAGGCCTTTGAGTGGGAGAGGTGCCGATCTCGGAGAGACAGGTAAGAAGTTGTTGGAAACCTCCCCGTAAGGCCGGGTCAAAATCAATACCGATGGAGCCGCTAAAGGTAATCCGGGCAATGTCGGGCAAGTGGTGTTATTTGCCGTGATCATGCTGGGACTGTGCTATATTGGGAATTGCAAGGTCTGGGATATGCCACAAACAATGAAGCTGAGGCCTTTGCTATTAAATCTGCTTCCATCTGGGCCGTCAAGCATGGCCATAGAAAGATAATCATTGAGTCTGATTCCCAAATCTTGGTTGGTGCTCTTGATTGCATGCGGAACTTTGCCTTAAAAGCTTGGAGGCTCCGGATTTTGGTCGCCCAAATTTTAGAGCTTTGGAAAGAAATTGAGGATGTGATTCCTGTTTATGCTAGTAGATCTCTTAATAAAGCGGCCGATTTCCTTGCTAAGTTGGGTGCTGAGAGAGAGGTTGGGATTCATCTGCATAGCAATTTGTCCGTGGAGAATGTCGAGATCGTACAAGGCCTTGAACAATTCCTTGAAATAATGTGCAAAGTTTTTTTTGCTAAGGGTCCTTTCTGTCGCGATTTCGTGACTTGTTGCCCTGTCGCGGATGTTGGCTGGTTACTGTCGCGATATCGCGACAGGTTGAGTCTATGCAGTCTCCGACTGGTTTCTGTCGCGATATCGCGACATGTCGCGTTATCGCGGGTCGCGATTCCGCGACATGTTGCGATATCGCGACATGTCGCGTTATCGCGTGACGCGATCCCGCGTCTTGTTGCGATATCGCGACATGTCGCGATATCGCGACATGTCGCGTTTTTGCGCCTCGCGATTCCTCGACACGTTGCGATATCGCGACAGGTCCCGCCTTCCAGGTTCGATTGGTGTTTTTACCGCGCTCTCATTCCCTTCTTGAAGTTGAATAGAATTGTTAATATTTCGGCGTGTTTTCACGACAAGTTTGAGTTTTGGAAGCTGCATGGTTCTTCTTTCACGATTTTGCGTCACTTTTGGCATTTAGGCGACTGGGTGGTTAACTGTCGCGATATCGCGACCTGTAGTGATGATGCAACTTTGAGCTGGTTTTTGTCGCGATTTCGCGACAGGTTGTGCCCTCCTGGTCTCTGGCGTTTTTCTTGCGCGATTTCGCGGCATGTTTGGCTCCTTTGCGACTGGGTGGTTTTCCGTCGCGATATCGCGACCTTCTTGAGGCTTGATTGTTGCTTTCTATTTCTGTCGCGATGTCGCGACGCTTTCTGCGGGAGGCTGTCGAGGGCCATTCCTGTCGCGATTTCGCGACATGTCGCGTTATCGCGCCTGTTGGTGCCAAAGTGGCCGTGACGGGTTTTCCTGTCGCGATTTCGCGACATGTCGCGGTTTCGCGACCTGTTGCTGTTTCGTGCCTTCCGTTCTCTGTGCCTTGCGGTTCTTAGCCTTGCCTTGGTGCGCCTTCCTTGTTGTTTTGCTTGTGGCTCTGGCTCGGGATGTGTTCTCTCCCGCTTGTATCTGGTTCTTGTTTTAATACAAGTTTTCATTTTTTCAAAAAAAAAAAAACACTATCTAGAATTATTTTTATCTTGTTTGCCATAATTTGTAGAATGATATTATAAATCATATTACAAATGCTTATTGGATAAATATTATCAAAATATTTTGTTGTCTTTCTTCGAAACCAATGTAATAAAAGTAGCATTGATCTCACTTATTGTAGTCTTCTTTTTTAGACCTCTTCAACCGCAGTAAACGTATCACTCTTCGTTAAATCCTAAAATTTCAAAAATAAAATTATATGAAATCCATTGGGTGAGGTGCCTTGTTGGGATGGAAAGAGAAAATTGCTTCATGTAGGTCCTCCATAAATATCTTCTTCATCAAGCTTTCATTTTGTCCCTATGTGATAATTGATAGAATATTTTGTAAAAAATTATCTTTTGCATCCTTATATTGCCTAGTATTTGATAAAATATGTGTAAAATTAATTACTTCCTTTTTAATATCTTGGTCTCCCTTAATATTTCTTCCATCTCAATTTTTAAATATTTTGGATGTGACAGAAAGAAAAATTTGTTTTTATCGTAGCATAAAAAATTTGATATTTCTATCTCCTTCCTTGAGCCATTTCTTCCTAGATTTTTGGAACCAATATAACTCCTTTTTCAATTAATTGTGGTAATAAAAAAGTAAGTTTTTTTTTTTGCATAAGAATCCTAGTCCATTCCATTAATTTCTACTATCTCTTGTATATTTTTGACATTGGATAAAATTTTCTTCTTTTCTTTAATAATGTTACGAAAAGATTTGGTATTCTTAACCTTCACTTGCTTCTTCAGATATTTCAACCTTTGAAAAAACCTATACATACGTGATGCTTCAAAATTTACTTCATCCCACCATAACATAACTATCTAGAAAAATCAGAGTCTTAGAACCACATAAACTGGAATCAAAATGGCTTTTGGATGACCATTATTGGGTAAGTTATAAGTCAAAAGAATGGTTTTATGATTTGATCTTGCTTGCAATAAAATATCTAAAGAGATTGTATACTTTTTTTGCAACCATGTGTTAGATAAAAATAGTCTACCCACTATTTTAATTATATGAGTTTACCCAATGCATCTGTTATCCCATGTCTATTAAAAATTTGAGGGAAAAACATCCCAAAGGTAATTTGAATCAACAAATGAAGTAAAATCTTGTATTGATTTAGACCATCTAAGAGTACCATCCTTATTTTCCAAAGGAGAGATAATTGTATTGAAAAAACCCCTAGGAATCCATATATCACAATTATGAATCATCATTGTGTTAACAAAAATATTTTAAGGTCCTTCCAATCTTTAATGAGAAGTAGTTATAGTTGGGGCATATACATTTTTAATCCTAACTTTGATGTATTACTTTTTCTTGCAATATAGTCTAGAAACCCAATTACTTTTTGCTTCTAATAATTTTCCATCCCATTTGTTGTTGTATCATTTTGTTACAATACTACTTGAAGATTATATAGAAGAAACTTCTAGAAAATCCCCCACATTCCAAATATTTTTAAAAGAATCCTTTCACTCCTCACCACTTAATTTTGTTTATTGTACTAAAACATAGTCATGACTCTAGCAACTAATCAATTCATTAATAACTCTTTTTTTAGGGATCTTATCCATACCCCTAATATTCTATGTTATCATTTTCATCATCACTTTTTATTTTTATTAGTGGGGTTAGCCCCACTTCTTGTTAACACTTGTGATATTTTTGTTTCGCTTTCCAAATCAATATCCTTTTGAGTTTTTTTTTCTCTTTATTCATGCTTTGATGATCTTCCTCTCTTTTCCCATTCCTATAAACACTTTCATATTAAATAGTCTCTTCTATTTTTCCATATTGTTCATAATGACACTTATCTTCTAAAGATTTATTTTACCCTAAAATAATCTGAAAGGCAAGGAATATCCTCATAAACTTCTTCTTTATGTTGCTTTGGAAACCCTGAAGTACAAGTATGTTCCTCCATAGTAATTACTTTCTTATGCTACCTTGGAAACCTTAAATTTCCATGCATATCCTTCATATATGTTTATTTCTTATGTTGTTCTTAAAACTCTAAAATTTAATAGATGCACTTTATACCACCTTCATTTTTGTTGCAAGGAGAGGATTTTATGATACTTGAGGAAAATGAAGATTATTTACCTAGATTAACCTTGACTTCCTTTATTTAATTCACTTTAAAACTTGCTTTCCATCTTCCTTCATAACTTTATCTTTTTTTAATTTAAACTTGTGTATTGTACTTCCTCATTCCTTGTGATATTTTTACTTCTAATGGTCAATTCAGGTAAACTGTAATGGCCTCTACCATTTAATGATGTAGAGGGATTTTTTTGACCACTTTCTTAGGAGTGGAAAACCCTTGATTTGACCCAACTTCTACTATGATATGATCTTCTTGTTTCATAGTGAAGTTCATCTTATGCCCAAAAATTTTCCATGTCTTTCTCCATTATTTTCACTTTGTAATCTCTTGCCATGTGCCTCATCTTCTAAAATTTGTGACATCAAAATGTAATGTTTTTAAAATCCACTTGTTGATCCCATTCTCTTGATTCAAATTTAATTCTAATAGAGTGTGGTAAAAATTTTAAAATATCCATGGCAACATATATTCAAGTGTATACAACATGCCTTGTGCATGCATTTTCACATTTTTAAATGGATATCAGGTTGAGACAACACCTATACTACAACCATCTCAGGTTGATACTATCCCTATACTACAACCATATCAAGTCGATATGGCCCCTATACTGTGACCGTCTCATATCAGGACAACCCTAAAGCAAAATCTGAAAATAGTAACAAAGTGGTAATTCTTCTACAAACATACATGGTCATCACCATCTCAGGGTGAGACAGTCCTTGTGCTGCAACCATCTCAAGTCAGGATGGTCCCTAGAGTAGAATAAAAATAGAAATAGAAATGGAATATTTACATCAAACTTAGGATTTCAAAGTAAGTCATCTATCCTTATCTGTCTTGATTTTTATAGAAAATAAGTAAACCATTTGTTTTTTTGTAAATAAAAGTAAGAAATTTTATTTTATAGAAAAAATTACAGAAGCTTTTTAGCTTTAGGTCATTCAAACAACAATCATCTCAAGTTGATACAATCTCTATCTATGATCATCTCAAATTCTTTATCATGGTTTTTTATGCATTATTTTCCTAGTAAATGGTCATAACACATAGTCAAGCTCATTCATGAGCTCACATTGCTGATCCATCACCTAGAACCATGGACCCTCTTTGAATTAAGCCATAGGACCTTATCATTCTTGAGTGGTGATGTGATATTCCTGGATCAAAGGGTATCCCTCATTCCACTGATCCCAACACACCGAGCATCCATAATTAATCCATGAGTATTGATTATGATCAAGATATGGATTATCATGATCAAGGTACCTTGCGCACCCTTTATAGGGATAACTATAACCAATATGAAACATATATGAGATCCCTACCACACATTCATATCCCAATCCAACCTATGATTACCATAAATTAGGAACATGAGTACATAAGTAGGAACAGGAAATCCCAGCTACCCTAATTTATCATCCCTATATGATCCATAAGTATGATCATTGGAACACATACGCTGCTCAAGGTAATAACGATGCTACCACATCAACTCATATGTTTGTCATGATGACCCATGGGCCCAGGGATGGTGATTTTGATCCTCCCACTATACCTTATGATATGTAGTATGGTCAAGGATGGTGTGCTTTGACACCTCCTAATTATATGAAACCCACATTTTGATAGGAGTATCAAGTCAATGCAGCCTCTCGTGACCCCAAAAAGTAAGTTATTGATCTCTCTAGGGGTGAGGCACAACACATGCCTATTTGTGCCACTCACACACATATGAATAGGCCACACACCACAGACCTGGAAAACCAAAACTAGGTACCTAGGACAACCCTAGACCATCGATTGCAATAGGAAATGCATCAAAGGTTACCCATGCCTATGCAACAAATGCAATCGGTCCAACAAAACTTAGGGCACCAAGCGCAATGTCAAAACCTTCCACTGCAATTGAATCCAAATATTCCACCTCACCCATGCCTAAATCCAACTCATCATCAACAACCTAGACCACCACCCATTCATCACCATCAACCTCATTCTCTAGAATGCTATCAAGCGTACCCTTATCAATAGGATCCTAAAGCCTACGAGGAACAACAACCTGAGTATCAAGACCAAATTGATACGTATCTTGAGGTAATGTATGGCAATATGCATGTTGATAACACTCATCAACCACTTCATCCATACCAAAATATTCAAACTAATCAAGTCCAAAGGTGAGCCAATGCCATCATCTCACTCGAAGCCTATAAATGGTTGATAGAGCACCTCAACTTGTTAGAGAAGCAAACCTTAGGTTTAGGTTACCAGAAACCTACCCTACGATAGCTTACCAACCACCCTCTACACCCATCAGTTCCATCACCACCCTACCCTGAGCATTTTGAGATGCCTAAACTCAAAAAATTCAAAGGTGATGAAGATGCTCAAGAGCACGTGACAAGCTTCATCAATATGTGCTTTCATCTTCAAGATAATGACTCCTTGATGTTAAGGACATTCCTTATAACATTGGCTAGGAGTGCTTTGGAATGGTTTAATTATCTACCACGCCATAGCATATACACCTTTGAGAAATTAGCGGATGCATTTTTGGAACACTTTGCCTTTAGCATTAGGAAAAAGGAAAACATGACTAACTTGTCTAGCCTTCATCAATTTGATGATGAGCCAGTCATGGAATATGGGAATAGGTGGAGAACGATTATGTCAAAATTACCCTTCACCTTACCCATTATAGAACTTACTCGGATGTTCACAAGGAGTTGCTCGAAACTGATATCACTTTTATTACAACTCCAACAATACAGAACTTTCGAGGAGGCTCTAGCTCAAGCCAAAGTCATTGAGGACATAAAGGTCCAAGAAGGAGAGATTAAGCTCCAAAAAAAGGAATGGCCAAATAAAAATACTAAAGAGTAATCAAATGCAACCAAAGGCATCTCCAATTAATTAGGTTGTTTTGAGTGTCCCTGGACCATCAAATCAAACTTCACCTCCATAACCCAACTATCAGGTGCAACCTCCACCCATGTAGTATCATTCACAATAGATGCAACAACCATAGAAAAAATTACAAAATCAATAATGTTGATGTCTACACCAATATACATGCCATTTCCAAAGTCTTTGGCATCAATATTCAATCGCTTATATGAGGTGCAAGCAATTACACTCCCTGAGATCTAACCATTGGATCCTAATCATCCTAAAACCAAATCTTACAAGGAGGATAAATTCTACAACTATCATCGATAAAAAGGGACATGACATTCAATCATGCTATGCATTCAAAAATATAGTGCAAGATATGATCAAGAAGTAGGATATTCAGATTGATAATCCTCTTACTTCAAATAATAAAAACATAGGAGTCTACCAAGACCCCTTGCCCCAATGATAAATGAATACAACACCTGCAATAGAACAATGCAAGTAGGTCAATTAGGTGTAAGCTACCCCACCCAATCAAGGATTTGTGGGGATGATCAACATAGTGACATGGAATAGATGTTACCCAAGTCAACCCACACCAATCGTGGACCCTCCAAATATCCCTTCCACATTGTAAGCACCTTCACACCAAAACCTAAGCATACCTACCCCACCTTGACCAGTGCTAACTTTAAGAAGGAGACTTACCCAAAGTCTAAAATTTGCATCAACAAGGCTCTCTATCTATGGGATAATCCAATAATCAATGCCACATCGGGAAGCCTTTATGGAGATCCTAAAATCAATTGACTTACCTACACAAGACCTCAACATCTTCTCTAATTTTGTGGGGCAAGTTCAAATTTATAGTGAGCTTGTAATAACTTTTCATGATCATGAGATCAATAAAATCCCTACTACAATACTCGATTCTCCCTTGCACATTGTAGCTGGTGTGGAAAAAATCCCTTACAAATAAGTCTTGATTGACGTTGGCTCATAAATCAACATTATCACCTCAACCACCCTCGTGCATCTTAATCTTCTACCTTCACATATCACAACATCCACATTCACCCTCCAAGCCTTTAATGATGCACTATGTTCCACAATTGGATGGTAGTCTTTCCTATTTGACTTGGATAGAAGACCACTCACACACTCTTTCATAATATGGAAGGGATCATGTAGTATAACTTATTGCTTGGTCGACCATAGATCTAGGATATGAAGTGTGTACCTTGAATTATCCACCAAAGCATAAACTATGTACATGAAGGTCAAGTGCATTGCATCCTTATTGAATTGGAATCATGCCAATTCTACAATTTGATCTCACTTCCTTATGAGTACACATTACCATAAATGCATTTGGATATCCAACCTAATCATACCACCACTTATTCACATCTTCCATAAAGGTCTTGCATACCTTTATCATCCCAATAATCCTCATCATCACAACCCTTATCATCATTGCAACCTTCATTATCATAACCCTCATCATCATTGAAACCACTCGCATCAGCTCCTTTGATGACCCCTTCTCATTCATTTGATGTTCCCATGAGAAATCCATAGAAGATGGCCATACAATCAACTTCACTTCCACCATCATCAGTTTACAAATCTCCATCTCCAACTCTTCCTTCTATATCTTTAATCTCCACCATTTCAACAACAACTCCTCATATCACTCCCATAGAAGAAAAACCATCATCATCCACATCTTTATCTCCATCCTCATCTTCTCCTCCCTTGCAAATCAACATTCATATGACTAACCTGAGTTTGGATTAATGTGTAGTACACAATGTTACGTTCACCCCTCGCATTGAGTCAATTAGGGATTTTGGTCATCCTTGCAATATATTGTTACCTATAAGCACCATTGTCCGCCTTGGATCTTATCCAAGGTAAACCAATTTCATCTATGGTGGCATTGATATCGGTACAGATGTGCCTTTACAACTTGAATATATGGAGTTGTTTCAAGCTAACATCGATTACATGTCAAGTCCATCCTTTGCTATGTGATATTCCCATTGATGTCATTAGCATGGAAATAAATTAGGATGATATGAACAAGATACTCAGATACCTGTAGAACCACAATATCAACTTCCCACAAATAAAGCAAGTTGGGGATATCATATGTGCTTACCTGATGAGCTCCTTGCTGACTTCCTACAATAGCTTAACTTAGGCTTCGAGGGATACATTGATGGTAATGAGTATACTAATCTTGGTAACACTCACCTACTTAGCAATCATTTACACATTACTACTTTATCTATTGCTGACTCTAATCAGTCAGATCATGAGTCAAAATATGATTATGATTCAGGAGATGATTAGAGGCTTGAGCATGACTAGGGATCAAAATATGGTTAGGAGATCACTTCCATCACCTCTTTTAGCTCAAATTATTAATTTACCCCTATTGAGGCTCTCAATGATTTAGATGAATTATATCTTATTTTCTTTTTGAGATTATTGCTCCCCCTATGGCATAAAATTATCCCACCTAAGGATACTATTGCATGTGCTCATTATAGGGAACCTACCATCATGCCAATTCTACCTCAACCACCTCCTAAAAATTTGTGTCCACCCATTTTCAATCGTATATTCCCACAGTATGGAGATTATCTGCCAACCATCAATATGATCTCCATTGATCTCACCACTCCACTCCATTATCCCATTGATCCTTTCAAATCATCATCCCTCAATATTGAGGCTATTCATTTTGATCACACTACCCTTTAACCATCGTCATCTAAGTTTCTCCCTGTTGAGGACATGTTGCAACCATTCCATCTCTTATCGCATCCTTATTTAGATGTCTTACAAACTGAAATTGAGACTAACAATGTATCTAACTCAATCCAAATGATGTAATTCACTTGAACTTACTCCTCATCAATTGTAAGAGGGATCACATATGTTATTATAAGAGATGGTTGACACCAATATCAGTGATGATCTCAAAAATATCTAGATCCTCAAATTGGAGAAAGGTCTTTCAACCAAAGAATGTGCAACATTCTTATCTCTTCTAAAGAAGTATAAAAATGATTTTTCTTGGTTCTACAAGGAGATGCCCAGTTTGGAACTGAATCTATTGGTTCATAATTTAATGTTAAATCCAATAATTAAACCAGTAAATAAAAACTCTGAAAGATGCATCCAACAATTGGTCTCATGATTAAAGATGAATTATAGAAATTTTTGGATGCAGGATTCATCCAACCCATTGACTACCCTGACTGAGGTTCCAAAATGGTTCCTATTAGGAAACCAAATGGGAAGGTGTGCATATGCACTGATTTTCATGATCTCAATAAAGCAAGCCCTAAGGATGAATTTTTGTTGTCAAACATTGATACACTAGTAGATGTGGTTGTAGGCCATGAAATGCTCTCTATCATGGATGGCTTCTATGGATACAACCAAATATGAGTTAATCCAAAGGATTAGGCTAAAACAACCTTCACTATACCTTGGGGGACCTTTTTTTACAAGGTCATGCCCTTTGGCTTGAAGAACTTTAGTGCTACCTACTAGCGAGTAATGATGTATACCTTTCATGACTACATACATAAGCTTGTTGAAGATTATGCCAATGATATTATAGCTAAATATCTATTACATCAAGACCATATCAATGTTTTAAAGAAAATATTTGATCACCTTATCGAGCATAATGTTTGATTGAATTCTAATAATTGTGTTTTCAGATCCACATCTAGAAAACTCTTAGGCTTCATCATTTCAAAACAAGGCATCGAAGTTGACCCATAAAAGGTAGAAGTTATCATACACATGCCTCCTCCCACCAATATTAAGAAGTTTTACAACTTACATTGGAAGATACAAATGTCAACCTTTCAATCATCTTCTACAAAAGGGGTAACTTTTCATTGGAATAAATATTACCAAGAGGTCTTCATAGATATTAAACAATACTTGGATTATACATTGGTATTGTCCTCTATGAAACCTAGTGCACAATTTTTATTATACATCTTGACCACTAACTTTGCCTTAGGGACCATGTTGGCCCAAAGGAGCGAGGTAAGGATTAGGCCATATACTATATCAGTCACACCTTGGTCTCATATGATATCAGATACACCTATGTGGAGAAACTTTGCTCAACAATGGTTTTCACCACAAAGAAACTCTATCACCATATGATAAATCAAATGACCTATGTCATCTCTAAATGCAACTCATTACAGTATATGATGAGTCGTACTTATCATAATAGTTACATTGCAAAGTGGATCATGCTCTTAATAGATTTTGACTTGGAATTCATTGGAAAAAATCCATCAAAGGTTAGTTCATTATAGACCAACTAGTAGAGGTGCCTCTCCAAGATGATAGACCTATGACAATTGAGCTACTATATGATGCTATCTTCATAATATCTAACTCAAACAAACCAAAAAAACAAGAACCAAAAGTTGATCTCACATTATTCTTTGATGGTTCTAAGTGTGAGCGAGGGGATGGTGTAGGAATCACATTTTTCACACTGTAAGGGACTCCTTTTATGCTTTCATTAAAACTTGATTTCCCATATACCAATAATAATATTTATAATGAATCCCTTATATTGGGTCTTCAAATAGCTATCACTATGAATATCAAGCAAATCAAAATATTTGGTGACTCTTTGCTCATCGTTAATCAAGATAAAGAAATATACCAATGTAAATTGCTTGTAAAGTTTTAATGGTATGACATCAAGGTAATCCCTCATTCTTAAAATTATTTTGTGGATAGAATGACTTCCTTAGGATACCTAATTGTACAAAACCCATTAGAATATGTCACCACTCTTCATGTCAAAACACTCTCACAATCCACAATATCATGAGATACTACCATGATAGAGCAAAGCATAAACATGGTCCAAATTGAACCCTACCTTGATTGATTCTCTAAAATTTAAGATTTCTTGCAACTTGCTTCTTGGGGATCCTTTATCATACAAGTTCCATATGATAATGTCACAACCATATATCTTAATATTCTCTCTCAATTTACATTTGCATAAAATGACTATAGAGAGGAGCACAAAGTCCATTTAGCACAAGCTGAGCAATATCAATACTGGTTCTCCCAAATCAAATATTTTGTGAAGCTTGGTAGCCATCCTATGGGCTTTTCACATACCACCAAACAAACATTCAAATAAAAAAGTGATTAAATTTGTCTTGATAGGGGACATATTGTACCATCAAGGTTATGATGGTATTCTTCTTCGATGTCTAGAGCCTCAAGAATCTACTTGGGCCATTTTGCAAGCTCAAAACGATACATGTGGTGGTCATTTTAGTGGTATGGCCATCGTAAAGCACATTCTTCAAATGGGATACTACAAGCCTACTATGGAGTAAGACTATTGCACTTATGTCAAAAGGTGCATAAAGTGTTAGCATCATGCTAACTTATCACACGTACCTTCATAAGCACTACAACCCATCCACTTGTTGTGGTCTTTTCTCAATGGGAATTTAATCTAATTGGAGAAATATCCCTCCCTCTTCTAGTCAACACATGTTCATCTTAACAACCACAGAGTATTTCACAAAGTAGGTTGAAGCAATCCCATTTACCATTATGACAGGAGCCCGCATTGTGGAGTTCCTATTTCATAATATCATATATCATTTTGATTTTCCATACAAAAACATCTTCGATAATGGACCATTATTTAATAATAAGGATGTTAGAGATTTTTGCACAAAGTATCACATACAACACAACTTTTAAACTCCTTATTATATGTAAGCTAATGAGTAAGCTAAGGCATCGAATAAAATGATTATCACAATCTTGAAAAAGATAATCAACAATCATCACAAGGATTGGCAACTTCAACTACCTCTAGGTTTGTGGGCCTATCGAGCGAGTGTTTAGATGCCAATATGAGCCATGCCATTCTCACTAGTATATGGTGTGAAGGCCATTATACCATTAGATATTGAAATTCCCTCACTACGTATATCATTACAAGAATTCATCGATGATGATGCTATACAACAAGCTCACCTTGATCAACTTATACTTTTTGATGAGTGATGTGTTAATGCTCTTGAGCATTTGCATGTTTATCAGGATTGTATTAAGAAATCCTATGATACAAGGGTTCATCCTAGGGAATTCTAGGTTGGATATCATGTACTCAAAGAGAATCAATAGAACTCCAATCTACATAGCCATTTTAATGACAAATTTACCACAAACTGGTTAGGCTTGTTCTTAATCATGCATAAATTAGACCTGGGCACTTATCAGTTAGCTTCCCTTGAAGGTATTGAGGAACCTGAACCCCTCAATATTCTCCACCGATGGGTATTTCATGCATAACACACAATGCACAAAAAAACCTAAAACAATACAATAACAAAAACAACAAAAGCAATACAAAAATTAAAACTCACAAATACATTGCAATGCTTACATCATCATGCATTACACATCATTACATTTCATTGATAAATTACTTTAGGTATATCAATCATTGCATTAAAATCACTATGTCTTGCATCTTATCGTAACTTATGCTTATCATTGTGGTCTTCTAGCCATTAAGGGATCTTCATAAGATAGGATAGATACCAAATGACCATCAACAATGATGTTCATACAACCATTGACTATTTTATGCACACTCCTTAATGTTTGAAAGATCATTAAAAAATTACACACACCACATAATCATTTACATTATTTGCATTCTATAGAGGACCATGCTTGTATGACTATCATGAGTCTTAATCGAACATTTTCTTGTGATCTTTTGATTATAAAGTGATCCTCGTGAGATAGGGTAGATATCGAATGACCATCAACAATGATGTTTAGATGATCACTAACTATTTTATGCACACCTCTTAGTTTTTAAAAGTTCATAAGGAAAGCATACACATCAAACAAAGCATTTCCATCCATATTCTCCATCCTAGGTGTTTGTGTATTTCCCCTAACCCAATAAGTTGTTATAGGATGTTCAATAGGACCTTTCGGTTATTTAGTCACTCCTAGTTTCCTTTTTAGATTTTGTAGGAAGATATCTTGATTTTTTGAAGGTAGGGTCTTACTTTGATTGTACCTTGCATATCTCAAAATCCCAACACAATTTCATATCTTAAATATTAGTTTACACAAGGAAATATGAGACTACAACGTAGTTCTTGTCCCTTAAGTGAAAGGTTTCCCTTAATCATCTTATTATGTGCATGGTCTAGAATTCTAATAATTGACAAAAGGACAAGCTCTCCCCTACCCAAAGCAATAAAATCCCTTTCTCCAATAAAAAATAAGCAAGTATCCCTCAAAAACAAATCCTCTTGATCTTCAAAAAAATGAGCAAGCATCCCCCCTAAAAAAATTCAAAAGATAAGAAGGGGGTGATAAGATTGAATCCATGTAATTCTCAAATTTTGAAATCCATGGAGCAGTCTCCATCACTAGCAATGGGCTATAGACTTCAGCCTAGCAATGGAGTAGCCTTACACATGGTGATATTTTTGTCATATTAGTGACCTTCTTTTGTAAAAATGAATGTCAACTTGCAAGTGAGTTGGATTTTGGTGGCTTGTATTGCCTAGTAGTCTAGTCCAACCATGTGTGAAATTGAGGTAATGATGATCATAGGGTGATACCCATTACAAAAATGGGCTATAAACATCAGTCTAGCAATGGGGTAGTCTTATGCATCAAATTAATAAACTTCATTATACACACACAATGATATTGAATATCTCGATCTTCCTAGAATATTGTTATCTTCTAGAGTTATGTATAGTCAGTATACAACTTTTTATTTGTCAACAAGGGTGTTTGAGTCTCATGAAAAGCCTTGTTGTTCTCTTCTAACATCTCATTGTATCTAATGTGTCACATCCATCATTGACATCCATTACATTACATTATATTTCATCTAGTTCATATTCAAATGTGTGACTTTTATGAAAAGTTTAAGTATTTTTATTATTGACTTTTAAACATCATGTGGTGCTCACACTTAGTTTATTGGTATTTTAGATTCATTTATTTAGTTTTACCACGTCAACATACACATCATATTTTATATCATCATGTCACTAATGCATCATATACATACATAGTTCCATGCACACATCCTAGCTTTAACATACATGCATAATCATACTACAATATCTAGGCATACATCTAGCATACATCATGGTATCCATAAGTGCATACATACATAAGTAGTAAACAACATGATAACACATAATTGACATGATCATATATATTTATATATATCATGGAAAGTACATCACGGTACAAAAATACCCACAAGCTACAATGGAGTGGATCCTCGAACCTCACACTAAAAAAGAGAAGCATATATATATAAATCATGTTAGCCTTACTCTGCTAGTCTTACCACTACCCTCAACCTCATCTTGATGAGGCTACCTTGCACCACTAGCACTTGAAATCTACGGAGTGTTTGAGAACCTAGGAAACCTGTGGTCTCACTAATAACTATCCAAACTCGATGTATTGAATCTACTGTGATGGCTTAACTGAATCTCAATATGGTAGCCTACCACCTAATCACTCTACCCCATCCTCTAGAAGAGATATGTAGTCTTGGTCTAAACATCAATAATATATTTAATGAGATAATGTTTCCTATATATCTATCTCATAAGCTTGAAGCCTAGCCACATATCATGTGGCTTGTCCACATGAACCCTATCCAACTACCATCCTTTTCAATTATAGTTGTAGTGCACCCCCCCCCCCTTTTTTATTTTTTTTTTTTTTTTTTTTTTTTTTTTTTTTTTTTTATTTATTTTTTTTTTTTTTTTTTTTTTTTTTTTTTTTTTTTTTTTTATTTTTTTTTTTTTTTTTTTTTTTTCTTTTTTTTTTTTTTTTTTTTTCCTTTTTCACCTCCTCCTTTGAATACTCCTCCTACTCCTAATCCTTACCCTCCTCCTCCTTCACACCACTCTCTAAGGTCATAGCCCACTCCTCCTTAGTATGATGATGCACTCACTATTGTGAATAATCCACTGCCCTACCTACTCTACCTCCCTACCACAACCAAGTCACCCACTAGGCATTATATTCAAGAGTAGTCCTTGCATCGTCTATAGTAGGATCAACTAAGGACTCATTTACCTCATCCTCTAATGGATCAAATTGGAGAGAAGCTATCTCTATCTCATCTATCCACTACCTATAAATGATCGACTCATCTGGTATGTCCTAGTGAAGTTGATAGGTCATGCAAGAGTATTGGAAGTACTCACTCTCACTACCGTGATGGCTGATCAACCATTGAATGTATCTCACTCATCTTAGCTACTGATCTACCTCTACCCAAGGTGGATAGTCCCTCCATGATCGCAATACCACATGGTCCAGCCTCAACCTCACCAAAGAGTTAATATAATGATCAATCATACTTGAGTAGGGGTGACTTCATCCTCGCTTCTCATCCCATATCCATAGTATAGCATATCCTATCTCCCTATCCACCATATATGCATCACCTAGGGTAGCCCATTCGATCTATCCATTCGAATATACTGCCAACCCTATATCTGTAATAGGAAGCTACACCCTATCCCAAGTCTACCATGATACCTGATCTCAAAGAGTTCATCATATAGTTATACCAGTATGGTAGTCTCCTAAGCCAAAATATATGGCTATTTCACTATACACTTCACCAAATCCTAAATAATGTCAAGGAGATTCCATGGTAACCTCACACCAAAAAAATTAGGCAATAAAAAATTTAGATATGAGTGACATAAGCACTACATACCTACAAGTCAGGAGTTATGCATCATAGCCCTCCTCCACCCTCACCCCACTACTTTCTAGATAATGCTTTACATTCTGCTAGTGCTCATGGTATACTCGCTATAGTACTCTCACATGCTGACTAGTAGGTAACAACAAAATAGGATCTCCCTCTACCAGAATATGAAGAATCCTATAGACATCCTCTAGAGTGATGGTCATATCACCAATTGAGAGGTAGAATGTGTTTATCTAGTTGTCCCATAGGTTTATCAATATCATCAAATAGGCCTGATCCACATATACTAACTCCAATCTAGTCACATGCATAAGGCCAAGGGCCTTAAGCCACTCCCAATCATCATTAAAGAGAGTAGTTCATGCTCTCCTAAAGATGTGGGTAAACCTATGTCGGGCTCTAAGAAGCTGAAAGCAAAAATGCAAAAATTTGTAATAAAAAAACCAAACAAACAAAATAAACACTAAGCCACAAAGGTTGTCTCAGCCCAAGATGACCCCTAATTGAGGTCATCTCAAGTCAATATAGCCCCTAAGAACGGTCGTCTCAGGCCAAGATGATTTCCATAACGATCAAAAATAAAATTCAAAAAGAGGGATCATCTCACCTTGAGACAACCCCCAGTTTTAAAAACAGAAATCAAATTCATACAAATCAATTAAATGCAAAAATAAAATACCAAACGACAAAAAGGGAAAAAGTGTTTCTAGAAAAATACCAGGAATATTGTAGGGTCAAAGATCAAAAGGAAGAACTATTTTGAATGAAACAACAAGATGAAGCAAGTTTGGAAGATTATATTGATAGGTTCATTTTCATTCAAAGAAGATGTGGATATGTACTTGACCAAGATTTAAGTAAAACCATATTCCTAAGAGGATTACAAGATGAATCACAAGATTCTTTGAATCTCATGGGAAGAGGTGACATAAATAAACTTGAATTTCTTGAAATTATTGAGTTTTGTAGAAACTAATCTCACACTAGGGTGGGCAAACACTCCTACAAAGGAAGAACAAAAATTGGTAATGATGTAGGAGAGATAATGGAAAAATTGGCAAATATCAACACTAACATTCTAGTGCATCTCAATACTATGTAAGATAAAATATAAGCAAGAAATAATACTAGTGAAACTCTAGCCATTAATTTTCCTAGATGTAGTAAGAAACATGATCTCCATGAATGTCCACTAAATAATAAAGTAATATGTAGCATGTATGAAAGGTATATTCTACATATCAGTGTCTCCTCTTACCAGAAGTTAAAAATACCATCTGTATAAATCAACAACCTACATAAAAGCTCAACTTTATTGTGTAAAGAAACAATTTTAATAACCCCTTTTAATGTGCTCCATGATCTTATACAAATTGGATGACAAACCCTTGGAATATTCCATGGACAATGGCATCCCCTCCACCTTGGACTAAATATTCCTAGCCACCAATATAATGGTCAAATTCAACGGATACCACACCCACCACAACAATAATGGGGACCACATCCACCACAACAATAATGGGGGTCACACCCCCAATAGAACCAAACGTAATAGGGACTCACAATTCCAAAACCATCAATAAGCTTTGTTACCTAGACCTACTCACCCCTCACAAGTAAATCAGCCATAAAATGTTAAATAATCTCTACGTCCTGCATAATCTAAGGCTAATCTCGATAACAATAAATAGGTATCACTTGTCTATACCAATGAAATAACAAACACAACTACACTTAATGCTATTGATTATGATAATGTGTGATTAAAAATAGGAAAGGTACTTCCTCATCCCATCAAACCAACCATAATAGAACCAAAATATAATGAAACACAACCTCAAGAACAAGAACACTAAGAAGGAAAGAGCCCTCAATAATCTACCCAAAATACTTTTGAACCACCATACCTATAATAGTTGGTATTTAAAGAACAAACAATAGAACATGATCTCATAAAGGAACTTAAATATCTCAATGTTTTTATATATTTTTACAAGCTATAAAGGAAATACCCCTATTCAAACACATCAATTTATGTGTTAAAAAGCTAAGACAAAAAAAGAAGATGAATCCTCAAACTGTCCATGATTGTTCATCTTCTCGTCAGTAAATTGATTCGACCCAAATATGGTGATCATGGCAATCTTGTCTTTACAATATCAATAGACACAACTAAGATAACAAATGTATTGATAGATCTTGATGCAACCATTAATGTATTGACAAAGAATATAATGTATAGGTTACATCTCACTGATATACGATTGACAACTATTATATTGGATATGGCAAATCGATCTATTGCCAAACCTAAGGGAATTATAGAAAACATTCATGTAACAATTGCTTCTTAGGAATATCTCATTCATTTCTTAGTGTTACAACCTCATACCTTAGTTAGAGTCGATATTTGATTTTAGGAAGACCATGGCTTGTGATGGCAATCACATTTTTTGATTGTCAATTAGGAGATATGACTATTCCAATGGGATAGAAACCAAAATAAATTCACTATACCCTCCTACCAAACCCTCAATAATTGTTTTAGGTAACCTATGGATAGATGAGTCATATGAAGACAACATATCATCCCTAGCCAAAATTATTGTAAAAGAAGAAATTAAGGAATTTGAAAATTTAGGAGGAAGATTTTTTGAATATGAACCAATTTTGGTAGAAATACCATTTGAAATTTGTTTAGAGAATGAACAAGTTGTAGTACATCAACTTCTCTAGGAGGATGAAAATGAGAAAGCTAAATGAATACCACCTATACCCATCCAAGAAAGTCTATTCAACATGACACATAACTAGCATTGACATTTTCTAACATCCATCCAATACCCTTCAAGTAATATTATTCCTACTGGAATTTATTACAATGAAATTTCTAAATTATTCTATTCTTTATTACCCCACCATTGTCCTTTGAATTCACTTGTAAAATACATTTTTCAAGCTCAACTCAAAATATCTTGATACTAAATAAATTGAAATACAACCTAGCAAGAAGCTAAACATTAGTAGTTGGCTTCATGAAGTAGAAGAAACAAAATTGTTTGATGTCTTGAGTAGACATGATATGAAAGGTATTCATCCTAATGTCTATACTCATTGTATTTACATAGATAATGCTAAACCGGTCTCCCAACCTTAGAGCAAAATAAACCTTGCAATAAAAGATATTGTCAAAGGTGAAAATAAAAAGTTGTTAGACACTAGGTTTGTATACCTGATATCTGATAGCCAATGGGTTTTTCCATTAGTCACAGTCCCTAAAAATAATGGCACTTGGCACATGTGTGTCGACTATCATACCCTTAACAAAGCCACATATAAGGACCATTTTCCACTACTATTTATCGATCATGTATTAGACACACTCACTAGAAAGAAATATTTTTCTTTCCTTTATGGATTTGGTGGCTATAATCAAATTCAGGTTGCACCCAAAGATCAAGAAAATATAACTTTCACATGCCCTTAGGGACCATTTGCATATTGTGTCTTCACTTTTGGTCTTTGTAATGCTCTCGCTACATTTCAAAGAGTAATATTGGCAAATATTTATAAATTTTTCCAATGAATGCATGGAAATATATATGGACAACTTCATTGCTTATGGAAACTCCTTTGACAAGGCCTTATAAAATTTTGATAAAGTGCTCACCCGATGCAAAGCCCATAACCTATCCTTAAGCCATAAAAAATATCTTATGGTGATGGATGAAGGCATTGTCTTAGGACATAATATTTCACAAGAAGGTGTCAAGGTTGATAACTAGAATATCAATATTGTTAAACAAATCCTAACGCCTAAGATACAAACAAATGTTCATAGCTTCCTAGTTCATGCAAGATACTATTGACAATTTATCTAGGACTTTAATAAAATTATGGCTCCCTTATTTACATTGCTAACAAATAATGTATAATTTTAATGGATAAACTCATGTTAGATCGTATTTGATATAATCAAGGCAAAAAAAAATTATTTGTACTTGTACTTCAAGGCCCTAACTGGTCACTCCCATTTCATATCCATATGAACGCATCCAATACTATACTGGGGGTATTTTTAGACCAAATGTGACCTATTATATTAGTAAAAATATATCAAGATCAAATAAAACTATAAAACTACTAAAAATTAACTTTTAGTTGTAGTCCATGCCATTAATAAATTTTACCACTATATTATAGGGTATCAAATATTTATTCATAAGGATCACTCTGCTAAAAAATATTTGATGAACAAAGCAATAGTCAGTGTAGACTTATTAGGTGGTTTTTAATGCTTAATAGTTCAATTTTACTATTGTTGATAGACCTGGAAAATACAATGTTGTTGTTGACCACCTATTAAGATTAGTGCATGCAAAAGACAATGAACCTATAGAGGATACACTTGTAGATGAAAATATTTTTGCAGTATCCAAACACTCTCCTTGGTTTAAAAATATTGCTAACTACTTAGCAATAGGAAAAACTCCTCACTTTTCATCTAAATAAAAGTCTCATTTAATTTATAAAATTTTATCTTATAAATGGACTAATGAAATCTTGTTTAGATGTGGACCTGATTTTATGTTGTGTAGATGTACAAGAGGATGAAGTGTTTGATATTCTTTGAGCATTCCATGATGAGCCTTTAGGTGGACATTATTATGCAAAAGGACCATTCACAAGGTCCTTGGTGCAGGGTATTACTAGCCCTCCCTTCATAGGGATGTGCGGATATATGTCAGACAGTGTGACTAATGCTAGAGGATAGGACAACCAACTCCTTCTAATGAAATGCTACTACAAACTCAAGTGGTGCTTGAACCATTTGAGAAGTGGGGGATTGATTTCATTGGATCTATTGATCTAGAATATAATGGAAAAGAATATATTTTGGTTTACATTAATTATGTTATGAAATGGGCAAAATTTTGTGCACTAATCCATGTTCTTGAAGAAAAAGTTGCTAATATTTTATATGAAGATAATTTTTAGTACTTTGGAGCCTCTCTAGAGATTGCCTTCGACCAAGGACCACATTTCATATCCAAGGTAATAAAACCATCCATGGAGTATCAGATCAAACATCAAAAATATTCTCCATACCATCCTCAGTCCAATGGCCAAGTGGAAGTTACAAATTTTAAGTTGAAGAGCATCTTGAAAAATATGGTAGCTTCACATCTCCAAGAATGGACAAAGAGGTTATCAAATATTGTATGGGTATACAACACTACATAGAAGTCAAGAATAGGTTTTAGTCCATACGAGCTTGTGTATAATAAGAAGCCAATATTTCCCATTGAATTTGAGCTTTATATATTATGCATGACTTTTAAGGTTAGAATTGATCTAACACATGCACAAATTGAGAGGATTAAACACCTAAACCAACTAGATGAGCTTCAACTTGAGGTTCTACAAAGGACATAACGTATCCAACAACAACGAAAGAAATGGTATGATTGTCATATCAAAAACCATAAGTTTTAACCAAGTGATTTGTCAATTTTTTTTTACTCTCATTATCATGACTTTAAGGGTAAATGTGCACAACATGGTTGGGACCATATCAAATAGAGTAGGATTTTTATAATGGCACGGTTCAACTACAATCTATATATGGTTTGAGATGACAAATTTTGGTGAATGGCCATAGATTGTGTTGGCAATTTTGGGTTTGAGATCCTAGCTTCTTGTCTATGAGTTGTCATTGATGTCAAAAGGAAATGGCATTAATGTTAAGAGGATGTGTTGGCTTCAAAGGTGGAAGATTCCAAGAGAATATTTTTAAGAGAATCCGGAGAGATTCCATTGGCAAGGGTTTTTCATTAAAACCAAGTTGGATAGGGTTTTTATTAAAACCAAGTTAAATGGTTTTTATTAAAACCAATGGAGGTTCTCTTTATTATTTATTTAATTATTATTTAAAACCCTTCAAGGTTTTAATTAATTAATTATTTAATTAATTAAGGGAGAAATTATTTTTAATTTATTAAAAATACTTAAAGGTTTTTAAACCTTTTTTTATTCTTAATTTATTAAAATTATTTAAGGGTTTTTAAACCCTTTTTGAAAAGACTTTTGATTAATTTCGAAATGGTCTTTATTTTCGCCGACGTCAAGGTGTCTTCGAAGAGACTATTTATTCTCCAACTCCTAAGGTTGGAAGGCTAATTAATTCGAAATTCCTCGAATGCAATTTGCGGTGTTTGTGCTCTGTATTCGCTGCGATCGAAGGAAGACTTAGAAGCACGTGCGGTTGAAAAGTCTTCGGGAGTTTTTTTCGAGGGTGAAGTGGAGGGAAGTTCACTTGTGAACTTCGTAGCCCGCGTGGGCTAGTGGCAGCGAAGGCTGCTGTTGGGCGCTGCATTGGCGGAGGTCACCGTTTCGAGTCTCGCGGGGGTGCTTTGCTAGAGTAACACACGTTTTTATTAAAACGTCTTTATGCCACGAAATTCGGAGTTTCTTGGACAGCGATTTATAAGGTGTGATTAAATTTTATGAGTTTTGGCTTTTGTGATTAGCATTGAATAAAAGCTTAGGAGAAATAAGGGCATATTTCTTTGGATGTATTTTTAAGATTATTCTTTGCTATGCTAAAATTAAAAATGGAGGTATAAGGTGTGAGTCCGTGATTGTTGATTTATTGGCATGTTATGGTGGTTGTGTTTAAAGAAGTGGAGCTAAAAGGTGTAATAAAGGAAGTTTATATTATTGCTCATTTCTTTTTATTCTAACCCTAACTTGGTTGGAAGTTTGAGAGTTGTGTGTGGTGACAGCTTGAAGGTTCAATTATCTTCTACTCCAATAAGGTATGGGCACATTCTTCTTATGAGTATGATTGGTGTATGTTTTCTGAAATAAGGTTGGAGTGAAAAGGTATTCTACTAGGTATCCTTTGGCTAGGTGTAAATCCTATTTTCTGGTTTGTTGAAGACTACTTATGCATTGTTATCCTTAAGGAGAGTTTTTGGTGAATGCATAATTTTTGGTTTGAGATAGTGGAAGCTTTGTGCACTAGGGTTTATATTTGTGAGTCTAGCTACTTGCATTGAGTTGGTGGAACCCTTGGTTGGCTGTTTTGAGTTTGATGGTTGAGTTGCTTCCATAGAGGTTGTTTGATCAAGTTATTGCTTTACTTGATTCATGATATTGGGCTTACTCCATTGAGTTGATTTGAGCAAGTTATTCTTTGCATTTGGTGATATTGTGTTGGTGGCTGTTTTGTTCAAATATCTTTGGAGGGAAAAGGATTTCTACTTGTTTCCTTTTCTTGTGATGATTGGTTGAATGCTTCAAGGTTGATGTTGAGTTGAATGGTGTTGGTTGACTAAACCTTGTTTGATGAGCATTGTTGTTGAAACCCTAATTGATGGTGAAAAGAACATGAGTATCATTGTTATGTGATTCTTTGCATAGTTGGCAATTGTTGGGGTTTCATGTTCTTGAAAGAAAACATTCTATCCTATCCATTTCAGATATTGAGTTGAGTTTTCAGATTTGAGATTGAGATTGAGCTGAGTTGATTTGAGTTGAGTTTTGAGATTGGGATTTGAGTATAGAACATATTGAGTCTCTAACAATTCTCTTTATGCTTCTATGAGTTTGACAAATCACATTGGGTCTCTAACAATTCACTTTGTGATTTCCTACTAAGAAAGTTTTTCTTGGTGAGCTTGCTGAGTTTTTGGACAGGTTCCAGTGGGGACTTGTGAGCAGTTTTTGGACAGGTTCCAGTGGGGACTTGTGAGCAGTTTTTGGACAGGTTCCAGTGGGGACTTGTGAGCAGTTTTTGGACAGGTTTCGATGGGGACTTGTGAGCAGTTTTTGGACAGGTTTCGGTGGGGACTTGTGAGCAGTTTTGGATAGGTTTTGGTGGGGACTTGTGAGCAGATTTGGACAGGTCCTAGCAGAGGACTTGTGAGCTGAGTTTGATAGTTCTATCAGAGAACTTGAGGACAGAGGTGCATTGGTTCTATGAGAAGAACCTGAGGATAGATTTGGCAAGTCTTTGAGAAGGCTTGTATGTAGAGGATTGATTTGTTCAAGAGTTGGACAGATCTGACAGATAGAGGAAGACTTGTACTAGACCGACTGACTGTGTTTGGTACAAGTTGTTGAGCTGCTGTGGACGTGATCATAGAAGGCAGAGGTCTCTTAGGCTAAGCATTGAGGATAGGAGGTCTTCGGTGGAAAGGAGTTCCACGTGCTGGCAAGAGGTAGAGGCAATTGATCTTCTGAGGGATCATTTCCAGAGTAGAGGGGAAGGTATCTCCTTTGAGCAGAGGCTCATAAATTTTGATTGGGGGAAGGTATCTCCTTTGAGCAGAGGCTCATAAATTCTGATTGGGGGAAGGTATCTCCTTTGGGCCGAGGCTCATAAACATTGTAATTGGGAAGGATTCCCAAAGAACTTTGAGATAACTTTTAGAGAAAAGTTTTGTGGACGTAGCCCAACCATTCTGGGTGAACCACGTTAAAATTGGTGTCACTTTGTGGATGATATTGTGCATTGCTTTGATATTGCTTTGGGTATATTGCTTTACTATTTTGAAGTATAAAGGAAAAAGTAAAAAGAGGTCTTATACTGTTCACCCCCCCTCTCAGTATAAGCTTGTGTTCTTCAATTGGTATCAGAGCAGTGTGCCTTCGAAAAGTTTAACAGACTTGAAGGAAAAGCTAGTAAAGAACACAATGGATCATTCAAGTGGCAATGCAAGCACCTATTCTTGATGGGTCAGATTTTGGTCTTTGGAGTGCAAGGATGAAGGTTCATCTAATGGCACTTGGGAATGAGGTTTGGGAAGTGATTGAAGATGAGTACACTATTCCTGAACATGGTCCTAATACTAAAGAAGAAAGGCTCCTACATCACAACAATTCAAAAGCAATGAATGCAATCCCGAAAGGCTTACGTAAAGCAGATCTCACCAAAGTGATTCACCGCAAGACAACTAGTGAAATGTGGAAAAAAGTTGAAGGTGGTTCATACAGGTGATACAAATGTCAGAAAGGCCAAGTTGAGACACTTCAAAGGTATGTTTGAACAACTCAAGATGAATGATGATGAAAATATTAGTGACTACATGCTTCGTATGGATGAGGTTGTTAACTCCATGAAAGACTTAGGTCTTGAGCTTGCTGAAAATGATGTTTGTGATAAGATTTTAAGATCTCTTCCTAATAGATTTAGTGAAAAGATTTCTGCTATTGAGGAAGCTAAAGATTTGGATAAGTTGAAAAAGGATGAGCTCCATAGTATACTTGCAGCATTTGAGTTGAGAACTCAAGTGAAGGTTGATGTCAAGAAAGAGGCGACTTTCAAGGCTACCAAGAATTCCAAGGGTAAACGACTTCAAGATAGTGATGAGTCTTCTAGTGATGAAGAGGCATATTACAACAAGAAAGGCAAGTTCTCTAGAAAGCACAAAAGTATGAAAAATATAAGATGTTTCAATTGTGGAAAGTTTGGTCATTATGCTACTGACGTACTATTCCCAAGAATGAAAGTGATGAAGATAAACAGGATTCTAAGAGCAAGGATTCTGAAAAGCACAAGCATCACAGGAAAAACAAAGATGAGCACAACAATCAAGGAAAGAGGTATTCTCACAAGCACAAGAAGAGTTTCTACCTAGACAAAGCAAGTAAGTGTTCTAGTAGTGATAGTGAAAGTTCTTCAAGTGATAATGAAAATGAGATGTTGTTCATATCGAAAAAGAGGAAGAACCGAAACATAGATTCATTATCATGAAATGTCTTAGATGTGGAAATTTTGGTCACCTTGAGGATGATTGCACAAATAATGATTTGGTTTCTAGTATGTATGAGGATGCTTCAGAAAACTATAAGGAAGATGCATGTATGGTTTTTGAAAAGGGTAGCACCTCTAGTGATAAGAAATCTGAAAAAGGCTTTGATGATTCAAAAAGCAAACAAATAGAGGAAGATATAGAGGAAGGTGAAGTAGATCTTGAAGGTGAACTTATTAGTGCTCTTAGTGCTTTGAAAAAGGAAAGAAAGAAGAATGCTAGACTCAAGGATAAGTTAGATGAATGTTGTATGGAGAGAGATGATCTTATAGAAAGTCTTGACTTCTCTATGGCTAAGACACAAGAACTCAAGGATGAGTTAGAGTCTAAGGTTCTTGAGTATAGTGAGTTAGAACAAAAAATGGCTTCTTTGAAAGAGGAAACTAAAGAGTACAAGGATAAGCTTTACAGGTTTCAAGATAGCTCCAAAAAGGTTAAGTCACTCATCAAAGGTCAAAGAAAGACAACAGATAAAACAGGCCTTGGTTTTGTTAAGCCACACAAGGAACAAGTTGGAGAGTCTAGTAAGAGACTCCAAAAGGAAGAGAGTTCTAATGAGGAAAGTATTTCAGAAAAGGAGTCCTTGAATGATAGATGCACAGAAATAGAAAACAGAATTCAGAATGAGAAGAAGAAGTTTTCAGAACCTAAGAGGTCAATTAAAGGAAAGTTTCAAGGCAGATGTTTTGCTTGTCACAGGTTTGGTCACATGGCTTCACATTGCATGGCTCAAGTGAAGGAGGTAAATGACAGTTTCAGAAGTGCTAGTTACTTTCAAGGGTATTGCTACTCTTGTCAACAGTTTGGGCACAAGGCAGTTTATTGCAAGGCAAATAACAAGAACAAGTTTGGTCAGAACAAGTTTGGCCAGAACAAGTTTGGCCAGAACAGGTTTGATCAGAATAGGTTTGGTCAAAACAGGTTTGGTCAGAACAGGTTTGGTCAGAAAAGGTTTGGTCAGAACAGGTTTGGTCGAACCGGTGGATTCAAAGATCAGGTTTACCTCGGAGAAACAACATCGTCAAGTGTTTCAAGTGCAACAATGAAGGTCACACAATCAGACAGTGTAGAGCTGAAATTCCAGAATACAGGAACAGGAACAGTGGCATGATCAGGTCCAAGGATCAAGGCATGGACAAGAACAGGAATATGGACAAAGAGTTCAAGAGAAGGCCCGACAAGGAAGTTATAGACGTTGATGATGATCAGTGCCTAATGGGAGTTTTACTCCCACCCCAGAATTAATCACCTCATCAGGAGGTGGGGGAGGGACTAAGCTAAGAGGCTCATTCTTAGTCCCGAGCCCCAAAGGTGACCCTTTGCCATTGATGACAAAGGGGGAGAGATTTGAGTAAGGGGGAGAGCCTCAAGACAGGGGGAGCTGTTTATGTTGAGTTTCTGTGTTGTTGAGAAGCATGGTTTGCCATCAATGACAAAGGGGGAGATTGTTGGCAATTTTGGGTTTGAGATCCTAGCTTCTTGTCTATGAGTTGTCATTGATGTCAAAAGGAAATGGCATTAATGTTAAGAGGATGTGTTGGCTTCAAAGGTGGAAGATTCCAAGAGAATATTTTTAAGAGAATCCGGAGAGATTCCATTGGCAAGGGTTTTTCATTAAAACCAAGTTGGATAGGGTTTTTATTAAAACCAAGTTAAATGGTTTTTATTAAAACCAATGGAGGTTCTCTTTATTATTTATTTAATTATTATTTAAAACCCTTCAAGGTTTTAATTAATTAATTATTTAATTAATTAAGGGAGAAATTATTTTTAATTTATTAAAAATACTTAAAGGTTTTTAAACCTTTTTTATTCTTAATTTATTAAAATTATTTAAGGGTTTTTAAACCCTTTTTGAAAAGACTTTTGATTAATTTCGAAATGGTCTTTATTTTCGTCGACGTCAAGGTGTCTTCGAAGAGACTATTTATTCTCCAACTCCTAAGGTTGGAAGGCTAATTAATTCAAAATTCCCCGAATGCAATTTGCGGTGTTTGTGCTCTGTATTCGCTGCGATCGAAGGAAGACTTAGAAGCACGTGCGGTTGAAAAGTCTTCGGGAGTTTTTTTCGAGGGTGAAGTGGAGGGAAGTTCACTTGTGAACTTCGTAGCCCACGTGGGCTAGTGGCAGCGAAGGTTGTTGTTGGGCGTTGCATTGGCGGAGGTCACCATTTCGAGTCTCACGGGGGTGCTTTGCTAGAGTAACACACGTTTTTATTAAAACGTCTTTATGTCATGAAATTCGGAGTTTCTTGGACAGCGATTTATAAGGTGTGATTAAATTTTATGAGTTTTGGCTTTTGTGATTAGCATTGAATAAAATCTTAGGAGAAATAAGGGCATATTTCTTTGGATGTATTTTTAAGATTATTCTTTGCTATGCTAAAATTAAAAATGGAGGTATAAGGTGTGAGTCCGTGATTGTTGATTTATTGGCATGTTATGGTGGTTGTGTTTAAAGAAGTGGAGCTAAAAGGTGTAATAAAGGAAGTTTATATTATTGCTCATTTCTTTTTATTCTAACCCTAACTTGGTTGGAAGTTTGAGAGTTGTGTGTGGTGACAGCTTGAAGGTTCAATTATCTTCTACTCCAATAAGGTATGGGCACATTCTTCTTATGAGTATGATTGGTGTATGTTTTCTGAAATAAGGTTGGAGTGAAAAGGTATTCTACTAGGTATCCTTTGGCTAGGTGTAAATCCTATTTTCTGGTTTGTTGAAGACTACTTATGCATTGTTATCCTTAAGGAGAGTTTTTGGTGAATGCATAATTTCTGGTTTGAGATAGTGGAAGCTTTGTGCACTAGGGTTTATATTTGTGAGTCTAGCTACTTGCATTGAGTTGGTGGAACCCTTGGTTGGTTGTTTTGAGTTTGATGGTTGAGTTGCTTCCATAGAGGTTGTTTGATCAAGTTATTGCTTTACTTGATTCATGATATTGGGCTTACTCCATTGAGTTGATTTGAGCAAGTTATTCTTTGCATTTGGTGATATTGTGTTGGTGGTCTATTTTGTTCAAATATCTTTGGAGGGAAAAGGATTTCTACTTGTTTCCTTTTCTTGTGATGATTGGTTGAATGCTTCAAGGTTGATGTTGAGTTGAATGGTGTTGGTTGACTAAACCTTGTTTGATGAGCATTGTTGTTGAAACCCTAATTGATGGTGAAAAGAACATGAGTATCATTGTTATGTGATTCTTTGCATAGTTGGCAATTGTTGGGGTTTCATGTTCTTGAAAGAAAACATTCTATCCTATCCATTTCAGATATTGAGTTGAGTTTTCAGATTTGAGATTGAGATTGAGCTGAGTTGATTTGAGTTGAGTTTTGAGATTGGGATTTGAGTATAGAACATATTGAGTCTCTAACAATTCTCTTTATGCTTCTATGAGTTTGAAAAATCACATTGGGTCTCTAACAATTCACTTTGTGATTTCCTACTAAGAAAGTTTTTCTTGGTGAGCTTGCTGAGTTTTTGGACAGGTTCCAGTGGGGACTTGTGAGCAGTTTTTGGACAGGTTCCAATGGGGACTTGTGAGCAGTTTTTGGACAGGTTCCAGTGGGGACTTGTGAGCAGTTTTTGGACAGGTTCCGGTGGGGACTTGTGAGCAGTTTTGGATAGGTTTCGGTGGGGACTTGTGAGCAGTTTTGGACAGGTTCTGGTGGGGACTTGTGAGCAGATTTGGACAGGTCCTAGCAGAGGACTTGTGAGTTGAGTTTGATAGTTCTATCAGAGAACTTGAGGACAGAGGTGCATTGGTTCTATGAGAAGAACCTCGAGGATAGATTTGGCAAGTCTTTGAGAAGGCTTGTATGCAGAGGATTGATTTGTTCAAGAGTTGGACAGATCCGACGGACAGAGGAAGACTTGTACTAGACCGACTGACTATGTTTGGTACAGGTTGTTGAGCTACTGTGGACGTGATCATAGAAGGCAGAGGTCTCTTAGGCTAAGCATTGAGGATAGGAGGTCTTCGGTGGAAAGGAGTTCCACGTGTTGGCAAGAGGTAGAGGTAGTTGATCTTCTGAGGGATCATTTCCAGAGCAGAGGGGAAGGTATCTCCTTTGAGCGAGAGGCTCATAAATTCTGATTGGGGGAAGGTATCTCCTTTGAGCAGAGGCTCATAAATTCTGATTGGGGGAAGGTATCTCCTTTGGGCCGAGGCTCATAAACATTGTAATTGGGAAGGATTCCCAAAGAACTTTGAGATAACTTTTAGAGAAAAGTTTTGTGGACGTAGCCCAACCATTCCGGGTGAACCACGTTAAAATTGGTGTCACTTTGTGGATGATATTGTGCATTGCTTTGATATTGCTTTGGGTATATTGCTTTACTGTTTTGAAGTATAATGGAAAAAGTATAAAGAGGTCTTATACTGTTCACCCCCCCCTCTCAGTATAAGCTTTTGTTCTTCAGATTGAAGTTATACATAAAGTTGATCACCAAAGAGGAATTCATGACTCAAATTTAGTTGCATTTAGATTTGCATTTGGTTGGGGAAGTTTCCTCCTCCAACCTAGATGCCAACTAAGTTGTTCTAAAAAAAAGAGAATCCTAGTGATGAAAACCTCTTTGAGGTGTTATTATGTCAAGTTATGTATGAAATTAGTTTTTGAAATACATAATTTACAAATAATTACTAGGTTGTGAAAATCCTTCTAGGACACAACCAAGGCAAAATATAGTCAAAAACCAAAAATTGCAACCTCTTCTATTTTAAAAAAATGGTGTGTGATGATATTTACATTTCTTGCTCTCTTTTTCAATTTTCTCATAGCAACACCTTGTACCCTTTTTTTTCAAAGGTGACCAAAGAAAAAATAAAATTATACTCCAAATACGAGGTATGCATTCCCTTTCTTTCTTATTCAATCTTAATATTATAATTAAATTATATGTGCTCTACCCCCATATTCACTCTAACAAGTAAGCACAATAGTTCCATACCTTAGCAATGTATTTCCAATGCTTGAAAATATAATAGGTTCATTTTTTCTTGTGCCTACAACTTTAGAGATAATGAATACAATTTGTTATGAAAAGGCTCCAAAAAGTGTAATAGATAAGGGCTTCAAAAATGCACTAGAAAATATAGCAAGGCTCCAAAAAAATAGGCATGAGGACATGCTACTACTTAGGAAGAGGAGAGGACATGACATGTCAATTTTGGTAAGATAATGACAGATACAACAAAGATAGACATGATGGTAGACACGTGGCACATATATAGCGACCAAAATTTTTAAGAAATTTAAAATTGTGTGAGGGATAGTTGAATAATGTGATTACCCCACATACAAAGAATAATTTCAAAGGACATATGACACAACATGGTGATTTCTCACAACATGAGGAAAAAGTGATTGATGTGCATGTGACATGTGATTGGTAACAAAAAGTGTGAAGTGAATCCATTGCCTTATCATTAACAAAAATCATGAAAATTCAAGAAAAAAAGACAAATATAACACCTAGGCACTTCATATTTGATATTGATAAAAACACCATCCCAAAATTGATTATGAATCATTTTGGGCTACAAAAAATAAACATTCTTGCATGCATGCAACTGAGAGAAACAATAAGAACATTTACCATTGTTAGGATTCTTCTAATAAAAATAAACTCATTCACATAAATATTGCAATTAAAACATAATTTCATGAAATAATAATATATCATAATACAAAATATAAATGCAAAATTAAAGCAATCTCACAAAACAACATAGAATCATAGGCCTCTTCGAGGGGGCAACCTCCTTCAATACTTTCATTAATTTGAAGAAATATACATTTATTCATGAGCCCATGTCTTTTAAAGATACACTTCATGCAACCCTAATCTAATGCTCAATATTTGGCTTACATGCAAAGTGTCACTCGAGCTATAATATTCTACCAAATATTGGTTACATTCTTGATAACGGTTATATGAAATGACCCCACTTGTCTAGGTGCCTCACCTACCACATACCATTAAAAAGTATTACAAAATAATATTATAAAGGTATCCCCACATTGTAATGGGGGTCATTACATAATCATATGAGAATTACAAAATTGGTGTTAGGATGGGGGTCCTAACATGCCCTTCTCCTTCAAAAAGCTTTATTCTCAAAGTTGTAGATGAGGAAACTAGTGTTGTAGCTATTCGAGAGACTCCCAAGTGGTATCTTCTGGTTGTAGTCCATGCCATTGAACAATAACCTCAATGATAACATTATTTTGAAGAGTACGCAATCTACAGTCCAACCATTATTTGCTCGAGCAATATAGAACCATCTTCATCTAGTTCATGTAAAATATATTGAACATGTACTTGATTATCCACAACCTTCTTGAGAGAGGATACATGAAAAATAGGATGGATCTTTGATGTAGATGAGAGGGTCAATTTGTAGGCCATTGCACCAATCTATTGTAAGACCTAGTAGGGGCCCTAGTATTTTACTAGTTTTTGGTACCTACAAAGAGGACTATTTATATGGCTACAAGCAGAGAAAAACCATGTCTCCTACTTCAAAGTTGCAATATTAATTATGTTGATCAACTTGTTGGTGCATACAATTATGGTCCAAATCCATATTCATATTCAGTTGATAGAGCACTGTGACATGTTGGTTGTGTAGTATCAACAACATGGATCTTGGAGTTACATGGAATGTAGAAGGAGGTTTAGTTGATGGAGGTCAACCATAAACTGCTTCAAAAGAGGTAACCTTAGTTGCAGTGTGATAGGAAGAGTTATACTACAATTCAACCAAGGGAAGCCACTTTGACCACTATATGGGATGATCAGAGGTAAAGCAAAAAATGTAGGTCTCTAAGCACTTGTTTACAATCTTTGTTTGACCATTTATTTGTGGATGATAGGAAAAACACATTTTGAGTTGAGTTCCCTACAACTTAAACAATTCTTGCCAAAAATGACTAGTTAAGGTAGGGTCTTGATCGGACATAATGGATGAGGGTATGCCATGAAGGCAAAAAATAGAATCTAGAAAAAGTTAGTCTACTATTGAGGCCATGTAGGGATGGGAGAGGGAATAAAAATGAATACACTTCGTGAGAAAATCCACTACCATTAAAATAATTGATTTGCCTCCTAACTTAGATAACCCTTCAGTAAAGTCCATGGAAATATTTGTCCATACTTGTTCTAGAATGGGAAAAGTCTGAAGAGTTCTTAGGGAATGCACTATTTCTCCTTTCATCCATTGGCATGTGCTACACTGCCACAAAAGTTTGAATGTTCTTCTTCATTCTCTTCTAGAAGAAAGTATGTTTAATCCTTTCATAAGTATTGAGAAACCCAGAATAGCCTATAGTTGGGGAAGCATACCTTCAAGATCAGCTCTCGTAGTTGAAAAGTATGAGGAATAATAAGTTATTGAATATATCAAAAATATTTTCCATACCAAGTGTATCCTAGACACGAGGTAGGCATTGTTTGGAGTTTGGAAATCAAAGTTTGCAATCTCAAGTCCTTGAGCACATCCTCTTTGAGAGAATTAATCCACTGAGGGATGGATGAAGATATGACACATAATATACTCTAAGTCTAAAATTGGCAAGAGAGTGTATTAGCCACAATTTTCTCCTTGCCTTTCTTATATGTAATCTCATAATCATAGCCCATGAGTTTAGAGACCCACTTTTCTTGTTCATGGGTGGCAACCCATTGCTCTAGGAAGTACTTGAGATTTTGATGGTCTGTTTTGATGGAAAAATGATGCCCAATGAGATAGGGTCACCAGTGAATAACCACATGCAAAATGGTGAGCATATCCTTTACATAAGTTGATTTACCCTGATTTTGACCTAGAAGTGCTTGTTGGATCCTCAAAATCCAACTTGAGTTTACCCCAAATTTTTGAAATTTTGGTATCCTATGGTCTTTTGAAATTTGCAATACCCACTTGAGTCCTTTCCAATTATTGCAAATTTTTGGTACTTTTGAATTCCTTTTTCACCCTCCAAGAGCAATGAAATTTTTTATGTCACCAAGGTTAGGCCTTTGTTTTGGTTTTCCTAAGGTCTTTTTGTCAGTAAATGTTTGGCCTTACTAAGGTTGATAAAGCAGCCTATCTTCCAGAGGGCATAACTTTTGATCTGATCGTTGGATCGGCTTGAAAGGGAGCTATATAATGAGGAGGAAAATGATATGACTAGGCCACAAAAGGGCCTAGATTACTATTTTCTAGTCTTTTTGAGATTTTTTCGAGCCTTAATTCCTTCATCTAGTGCCCCAAAAATGGATTTTAGAGGTTTTTTAGAAAATTCCAAAAACAAATTACTTCTAGATATGGGTAGGTGTTGAGATTTTATAGAAGGCTTAATATGGGTGATACAGTGATAAGTTTTATTTTTTAGGGTCATCCTAGCTATTTTGGTGACTTACTAAAAATAGGAATTTTTGGCTAAAAACAGCAAATTTTCCAAAAATAGTAATTTCTTATCTTTAGGGCTTAAGATGTAGGGTTTTTGTTTTAGGGTTTCTCGCATTTTAAAAAGTGGGGAAAACCCTAAACCTTAAACCTAAAAACTCTAAACTCAAAAACCTAAACTTAAAACCCTAAACCCTAAATTTAAAACCCTAAACCCCAAAAAAATATATAAAATATATAAAAACCTAAATGTGAAGGAGATAGTGGCTATTATGGATCATTTCCCATTATGGGCCATCATCGAGGCAATTACAGTTTTCACAATTGTGGACCAAATTATCAAGCTATTTAAGAGAGTTGTTGTAACAGGGAACATCATCAAGTTTTTCCATAATAATTTGGTAAGAGGTATACCAGAGTGCCATCTTTGTTGGTTGTATTTTTCTTTGTGTTTCTTGTCTAGTTACCCCTTTTTTTCCCCATTATTGTGCAGGTTTTTTCTAAGGTATCCATTTTACTGAGATTAGTTCCAATAGTTGGGACCGAAATCCAGGAGGCTCTTTGTTACATCATTTGAACAAAGAGTAGTTCTATATTGCATCATTTGAATGGAGAACTTGTTTGTATTTGCGTAGTGATACCCGATTACATTGATCAGGCTCTCATTGTAATGATTTATTGGATAATACAATCCTGCTTCCTCCTTTCAGTAGTTCTATGTTCAGTTTTACTTGTTGTCCTATTTACATGTTACATCATTTGAATGTGTAAATAGCATTTTCTTTAACTGGCATGCTTAATCACCTTTGTTGCATTATTTGAATGAATGTGGTTGGAGCAGTTTTATCTTCTCCCTCCTCTCTTCAACATATTTTAATTTTAGCTACAATTGTCGAATGGATAAGGCACCAGTCTACTTTTTGAAGCACTAGCTGGGAATTACTTCAAAGCTTGATCAAATTTTATGCTATAGTTTTATTTTATTTTATGCAAATTTGTATGAGCATGAGCATATAAGAAATATTTTAGGCTCACCTTTGGTGTTTCCTTACCCTACTCGGTCTGTCTAGAGTCTTAGGATAATATTTTTCCAATTTAAAGAGGTGGATCCACCAGAATCCACAGTGTTTATTGGATCAGGGAAGTCTTGAAGTGATATAAATCTATTAAGGGTGTAGGAATTTCCATCAATAATTTTTGGTGTCATTGTTGGGGAAGACTCAATACAAGTTTGAGTTTATTTTTCTCATAGTCTTTCCTAGAAAGAAATTTATGAGATTTGAGTGAATATCAGGCTAAGCAATATTGGCCCAAGTATTGTTGAAGATCTTGTTACTTCTTTACACATATGTACTGGCGACTCCGAATGAACTCAAAAATTTTTAAAATCAAAAAAGGAGCTGGATCTATTGTCTACAAGAAGAAGTGGTAAAGAAGTGCTTGTTGAAGCATCAATTACTAAGGTGTTCTCTAAGTCTCATAGAAATATTTAATTCCAATTCATACAATTTATATTTCTAGCTTTAATATTTGTTTCAACCAATCTTCTCCTACTGTAAACCAAGTACCTATAGTGAATCAACCTGTAGTGAGTATGGCAACTCCTAATGCAAATCAAAATGTCAATGTAAATCAAAATATCAATCAAAATGCCAATGCTAATGTTAATCAATGGAGGACCAATAGATATAGAGCCTTTTTTTACCTACAAATATAAATCCTCTCCCTGGTAAAGCTCATAAGTACCTGCATAAATTTCAAGGGAACAATGTTGTCATTAGTGAAGATCATGTTAGGGATTTTTTGTATGCCATGGATAGTCTTGAGGTGGATCATGAAGATGTTGTCCTTAGATTGTTCTTTCAAAATTTAGAGAAGGATGTGTGAGAATGCTTCAATGCCTTTGGATCTAGTACTATCAATAATTTTCAAGAGCTAGAGCACACTTTCCTTAGAAAATATGGAGAGAGGAAGAATGAACAGTCCTTACTGATAGAATTGGCTATCATGAAAAAGAAATAAAATGAATCAATGGAAGATTTCAATAGAAGATTATTTAAGACTAGAAATAAGATTTCAGTAGCATTAAGGCCAAATGATGATTAGTCCATTTTTCTACAAAAATGCTTTCCTTAGATATTTTAGTTATGATTTGAGACAGCAAGCAACAACTACTAATAATATATGTATGGAAAGGGCTATTAAAATAGAGAGACATATGATTTATAGTGGTAAGATGAAATCATACTCTTTAGAGCCCAATAAACCTAAATGGAAGCCTAAGAAGTTTGAGTTCTCTATCCCTAAGAAAACATATAAGGATCATGTTGGAACCGATTCTTGCATCCATAGGATTCGATTGTCACACTACAAAAATCTATTTGAAACCAATGAGCTATTACAGGCTCTAGTCAACCTGCCTCTTCGTTCTGATAAACACGAATATTGCTAAAATAAAACTACAAAACGGGTAAGGAAACCCCAATAGTAATTATATGATAAAACGTTGATTACACGCTCCATATTAATGTAACACTATATGTATTAAAAATGACCAAGCAAGAAAATAACCAATTGTCATGCCTTATGTAGACCGATGCCTAGATTCATTGGGTTGTTATAGCAACTTAACAACAATTTTAACATGAACAAAGAGAATGGGGAAAAGAAAATTAATGTTCATAGATTTATTTGAATATCGTAATAAAACTAAAATTTAACCAATGAAAGAAACGTATATAATGCATTCAAATAATGTAATCCATTACACAGTGACACACAATACTAAGACAAATATATAACATAAATTAAACTCAGAATTGTATTGATTTCATAAAAGTTTACATGCAGAGTGGGCAAGATGCCTTTTAAATCTATTTTTCTCAAAGAAATATATCAATACAATGAAGAATACTATGTTTAAATAATGTAACAGGTCTCTCCTACTCTCCTTGTTCCAATATGGTAACAGTAGAGTCTGAATTTTAGGCTCAATAGGACAGGAAATAATCTCAGCTTCTTGAGCACTTTCTTATCAAAATCCTGCATAGTAAAGGGAAGAAAGAAGAATGAATGAGAAAATAGACACAAAAGGGAGATACAACAGCACAAATCTAAAGGGTACTCAAGTATACCTCTTAGAAAAAATATTATTCTCTAATTGCTTGATGTAGAATTTGAACATGTTTGCTTCTTTTTATAGTTGTTGGTTCTTGATTCTATTATTTTTGGTCTAGTTCTGGCCTTACACGTGTAAGCATATTATTGAACCCATTATGTATACTATCCAACTAGTGTGAATTTGAACTGATCATCATGGTCTACTTTTGGGCTGAAGGGAGCTCTTCTACTGAATAATTTGGTCATTGTTTTCTCTCGTTGGCCCTAGAAACTAAGGATTCACTATCATATTTTTTATTTTTATTCTTCTTATCTGTTTTACTTAGTATGGCACTGAGAGGGGGGGTGAATCAGTGTGGCATTCCAAAACATGAATTAACAACTCTAAAAACCATAGCAATTAAAACTTATAAACAAATATAATAAGTACAGCAAGAGAACATCACACAACATAGATTTTTAACGAGGTTCACCAAAATGGCTACTCCTCAAAAAGAACGGCTGCTTGGACTACCATCCAAATCCAGCCTCTTGCAAAGCACCAACTTTACAATTTGTTTACCAAAACCAACTGGAAGGAGCACCAACCCCTTATTTATCTGCACCAACAGAAAGGAGCACCAACCCCTAATTTTCCAGCACCAATAGGACTTCAATTTTGAATGAAAATGTTTGACAAATACCTTTGTTATTGCAAGACTCTAACTGATCTACTTCACCTTTGCAATCTCTTGCACACTCTGCTCTTTCTTGCGCAATCTCTTCACATAATCTGCTGCACTTCTACAGCCAAACTTTGCAATCAACTTTGCCCTTTGCGCTCTCTGCACATTCTACTTTCTCTGCTCACACGCTTCGCACACTCTGTGTCGTTCCACACTCTGATCTCTGTGCGCATTCACAATCGCACTTCGAACAACTCGACACAACTAGCTCACATTATGCACTTCGCTATCATCTCGCCGATTCTACGCTATCTACGCTTTTACGGCCGCATCTCGCACTTCAACATTCACCCGATGGATGCCTAAATCTCCAAACAGCCCCGCTTATATACTTGAGATTTTGAGATGAAAACCCTAATAGTAGTCGGCTGATTATGCAAATGCAAACCCTAATCTTGGTCGGCTGCAAACCCTAAACATGGTCGGCTGCAAACCCTAAAATGTGGTCAATTGCAAACCCTAAAATCTATCAGCCTACATTGAATGACTTCTGAACTGCCTGTCCACTGCATTATTAGATCTAACTCGCTCGAGTTGACAACAATGACAAAACTCTTGCAACACCTTGCTCAACAATCTCCCCCTTTGGAATTGTTGGCAACACCCCGTGTACATTCCTCGTAACTCTTCTCCCCCTTTGTCAATAATACCAAAGGGCCGCTGCAGACTCCCCCTGAGTCCATCCTCACCATTCTCGGAACCACATTGAAATAGTTAGCAAAAATCATGGATATGATCAATAAGATGAACAAATGCACAAATGCCCCCCTTGAGAATTTGATCCCAATGGCTAGTCAAATTTTAGACTATTCTTGGGAATATGTGGCCACTTCAATTCACGTCGTCTTCCGAGCCTCAACCCTCTCGTTGCTCTGCAATCTCAAAATTGTCCACCGATTTTAGTGAAAGCATACATTGATCGTTTAACTATCCAACTTTTTGCTCTGTAATGCAAACAACATCTGCATATACATCTTGAATATTCTCAACAGACTTGAACCTACTGACAGCTGTTTGTCTTTCTCTGCAGTGAGAATCTAGCAGACTACCTCAATTCTTTATAAAAGCACCTCAAACATTCATCACCAGGCTGGAAATCATCTGGCTGCACATTATAAACTTTTTCTTCAATCTTCCCATTCAACATGCTGATTTCACTTCTATCAACAGAATTGACAAGTGACTCACATCTGTACCAATTTTTGTCCAACACTGCAATTTTACTACCAACTCTTACTTTCAACTATGCATGTCGAAAGAAGACATTTTGTCAAACACTTTATGGCCAACCGTAGTGCACCTTACTCAGCCTCAAACTTCTTATCCTTGAATTGGCATTATATTAAAAGTTAAAACAAAACTGTCTGTGAATTAAATATATTCACCAAGGTGTAATGAAAGATCTGACAATCTTCACATCAAGCGTCGAACAAAAACATGCTGCTATTATCGAAACACAAATACGCAACTGGGGCAAGCATTCTTTCAATAAACAAAAACAATCTGAACCGTTATAATCCATAGCTATAATCAGTGCCAGTAAGAACCATCAACAAAACAACAATGACATAAGCAATACTACCAATGGTGAAGATTCTCAATGCAAACACTACCCTTCATGGCACTTCCACACACAACTAAATGAACAACCAACACACTTGACAATTATACCACAAAAGCCCAACTGCTGGTCTTTCATCCTCAGATACCTGCACAAATATACAAAAGCATTAAAATAAAACCTTTTTCAAAATGCTCCCCCTGAGGATGTGTTACCTGGAGTTGCTTAGTGCAAGAGAAGAGCAGTCTCCTTTAGTTCAAGGAGACACGATTTCCTCTCTTCTTTCTTTCTCCAAACTTTCTTGACCTCGGGCTTGGATTTTTCACTTGCGTCCCTATTTTGCATCATTGCATGAACTTGAATATCTCTCTGGTGTGGTTGTCTCTTATGCATCCATGATGAATGATTATTTTCCTTTCTTCTATGAACCTGATTTATTCCTTGTCTGTGTTGTGTTCTTTGCGTCTTATGAAATCTACTGTTTTGCCTTAGATTTGATACATAAGCGCTTGGACAAAACCTTGCTATGTGCCCATGACCATTGCATTGAAAACATTGTACAAAGTGTTCACTCATATATGCAGATGTATTTCGACCAGGATAACTCTTTGATTTATTATTTAATCCACAATAAGTTGCCTTGTGACCATACCGGTTACATCTCGAAACAATAGCCATTAAAAGTGTTAGTATGAAAAAAGTGAGAGTGGTAGAACCTCTTTTGTTGTGGTCGCTTTGCTGTAAATCTCCTTTGATATTTTCTTTCTTTTGAAGATACAGCTTTAACCTTTTCTTGCTCAGACCCTTCAACAGTGAACTTCTTCTTCTCTATAGAATTGGAAGATACAGGTTGTTCAGCTTCATATCCAAGACCATGCTTAATCGTGGAGCTTCTCTGATGACTTATCATTTTATCTAGCAATTTTGTGCTCTTCTCGAATTTAAGATTTGTATTGGCCTCTTCTAGTTGTTTCTTCAATGAAACAATCTCTTCTTCTTGTTTGCGGCAAATAATCTCTTTCTCATTGATCTGTGACCTGAGAGTTTCCTCAATCCTTTTAGACTCTTCTACTTGCAGCTTTAGATTACTAACTACTTTGTTAGAATCCTCTTCATGTTTGTTACACACATTGACTTTATCATTCAGCTATGACTTCAAGTCTTCTTCTATTTTCTTGGCCTGTTGGAATTGTAAGAACAGATTTTCAATCTCATCCCCATATTCTTCCAATTTCTTGGACAGTCTTTTGTTCTTTTTCTTTTCTATACTCAACTCTTCAAGAGCAGAGATCAACTCACCTTCCCAGCCTACTTCAAGCATTGAGGTTTTTATTATCTCGCTTCGTTGTTCACCCCTTCCGCCTTTTCTCGGTTCAATTTCCTCTACCACATAAACTGAAACTGGCTGAGATGTCCTTTTGAAGGAGGTTCTATTCTTCTTACTTGGAGCTGTAATTTGATCTTCATTCCAATTTGCTTCTGCATTCATTTCTTCTTTATTACATTCCTGTTCTGATTCTATTTCTTCTTCATCTTCACCGCTACTAAACCCATAACACTGACGTTCATTATGCCGGAGTTGATCAAAACATTCTCGAACCTTGAGAACTCGCATTATGACCGAGTTGACTCTTGGCCTTTTCTCCATTGTTTGATTCATCTCTTGAATCTACAACGAATAATGAATTTATCTTTATTTTCTTTTATGACCCCGTGTGATCTTTTCTTCTTGTGTCTCATGGTTCCATTCTTGCCTTTCTTTGCCATTAGAGTATTAATCCAAGATCAACCCTAGCTGATTTAGCCTTTAAAGGGAACTTGGCTCTGATACCAATTGTTGTACTTAGTATGGCACTAAGAGGGGGGGTGAATCAGTGTGGCATTCCAAAACATGAATTAATAGCTCTAAAAACCACAGCAATTAAAACTTATAAACAAATATAATAAGTACAGCAAGAGAACATCACACAACATAGATTTTTAATGAGGTTCACCAAAATGGCTACTCCTCAAAAAGAACGGTTGCTTGGACTACCATCCAAATCCAACCTCTTGCAAAGCACCAACTTTACAATTTGTTTACTAGCACCAACTGGAAGGAGCACCAACCCCTTATTTATCTGCACTAACAGAAAGGAGCACCAACCCCTAATTTGCCAAGCACCAACTGGACTTCAATTTTGAATGAAAATGTTTGACAAATACCTTTGTTATTGCAAGACTCTAACCGATCTACTTCACCTTTGCAATCTCTCGCACACTCGCTCTTTCTTGCGCAATCTCTTCACACAATCTGCTACATCGCTACAACCAAACTTTGCAATCAACTTTGCCCTTTGCGCTCTCTCGCACATTCTGCTTTCTTTGCTCACACGCTTCGCACACTCTGTGTCGTTCCACACTCTGCTCTCTGTGCGCATTCACAATCGCACTTCAAACAACTCGACACAACTAGCTCACATTATGCACTTCGCTATCATCTCACCGATTCTACGCTATCTATGCTTTTACGGTCGCATCTCGCACTTCAACATTCACCCGATGGATGCCTAAATCTCCAAACAGCCCCGCTTATATACTTGAGATTTTGAGATGAAAACCCTAATAGTAGTCGGCTGATTATGCAAATGCAAACCCTAATCTTGGTCGGCTGCAAACCCTAAACATGGTCGGCTGCAAACCCTAAAATGTGGTCAATTGCAAACCCTAAAATCTATCAGCCTGCATTGAATGACTTCTGAACTGCCTTTCCACTGCATTATTAGATCTAACTGCCTGAGTTGACAACAATGACAAAACTCTTGCAACACCTTGCTCAACATTATCCTGGTTGCTATGATCTGCAGCTAAGGATTGACTAGGCTGCTATTACAAAGTTTAGATGAGGGATGAAGGGGGACTCGATGTGATGGTGAAGACAAGGGGTGGCGTGCCAGTGGTAAACAGATGGAATTGCATTGATCATGTGATAGAGTTCAGGGAGGAAAGAGGAAAGGGGGTGGTTTCATACAATGGAAGGTGGTGAGGTGGCACAATGTTGGAAAAAATGTCAGGGTGGTTAAGGAAGAAGACCTGAAAAGAGGGAGGCAACGATAAGTAGGAGGAATATGGGAATGGAAAACAAGATCTGGAAACATCTATAAGCTGCTTCCATAACTATACTCCATCAGAGTGTTTCCCTTATAACTATATTACGTCGAAGCATGGATTGAATGACATTTTGCAAGTCGAAACCATATTTTATTCTTCATGCAATTTCTTCATATTAAGTATTTACAAAACAAAAATTGAATACTTTTATATTCTTTGTACTCCATTATTTTGCTTACTGATGCCTTTAGCTCTCTCTTACTATCTCTATTTATAAGTTGTGACTATGTCTTGCAGTATTATTTTGTGGTACATTATTATTCCCAAGAGATATATAAGATCTGGTCATATGCTTGAGCGCCATAATTTATCTTTTGGTTAGTCTTCTTTATCCTTATCAAGGTACTGTCCATGGGGTTTACTCTTATTGCTTGAATATTTCCTTTCTTGGGTATCCTTCTGGATTCATGGTGTTTATGAGTACTATTTTGACTTCATCTCGACTGTTGATCTTCATATCATCTTTCGTTGTACCTTGTTGTGAATGAGTCACTCCCTTGCTTTCTACCTCGATATTGATTTCAGGTATTTTGGAGAATGGTCGCCCTTTTCGGGGAATCCAGACTATCAAATATTCTTCTTGGAACATGATTTTGCCCTCTTTCTTTGATTCCTTTGTATGGCCTAGATCAATCCGTTGTCATTGGATCTTTATAAAGGATCAACCATATCCCTTGATCTCTATAGTGTACAACTCATGCCTCTCTCGGGATGCAGGTTTGCATTGGGCATCCTGGCTTGATACTTTCAGACCTAAAAAATGTTAGTCCTAAAATAACAAAGGTACGCACCAGCAATGATCGTACACATTATAGAGAATATTTCAATATTTTATAGTTTAACCAATCTCAAAATAACTATTAACTCAAGGTTTACCTCCTATTTTTTTTATTAAATCCTTTGATTTAAAGTTTAGTTTGGGTCTTAACTCTATATTGAATATCAGTTATGGAGAGATAATCTAACCATGGCCAACCTTTGATTTTTTATAACCTGTTGGTTATATAACTGAAAGAGACATGCTTCGATCTTACTTTGATTAACATTGATTAATCAAGATAAAGGTGGTGATTAATTATGTGGTAGGGCCTTCGTTAAACGTGGTTTAAAATTTAATTAATCAAATGTTGATTTAATCTTACCATCAGTTTTACCTTTGAAACGTGCGCTATCGTAGGATTATGTTATACTCACAGTGACACTAAGAGGGGGGTGAATCAGTGTGTTCTTTTAAAACTATAAATTTGTAAATCTTAAAGCTAAAATAAAGAAAACTTAAATAGATACAGCAAGTTAACAAGATTTAACGAGGTTCACCAATGTGGCTACTCCTCAAAAATGACTGCTTGGACTACCATCCAAATCCAGCCTTTGCAAAGCAACAACTTTACAATTTATTTACCAGCACCAACTGGAAGGAGCACCAACCCCTCAATTTTTTTACACCAATAGAAAGGAGCAACAACCCCTAATTTACCAGCACCTACTGGAAGTAGCACCAACCCCTGATGCCAAGCTGCAACTTGGACTTCAAATGAATCTATGAATTTTACAAAAAAATACCTTCACCCTTTTCACACACAGTCTGCTGATTCTATGCACTCTTCTTCTTCTGCGCAATCGCTTCACACAATCTATTTTAGAACAGTCTGCTTCTGCACAAATGCCTCACACACTCTACTTTGAAACAATCAAAACGATCACTTCTGCCCCTTTGCACTTTTCTGCTCTTTGTGTGCTCTTGCTTCGCACTTAGCTCGATTCGACATGACTCGCTCTCTGCGCACTACAGGCTTAATTTACACCAATTCAATTGAACTCAAATCTCCAAATAGCCCTCCTTTTATAACAAACTTTTCATGATGAAAAATCTAATCTTAGTCGACTGAAGTACCCTAATCTTAGTCGGCTACAAACCCTAAACTTAGTCGGCTACAAACCCTAATTTTTGTCGGCTTACATTGGTCTTCGTCGGCCTCAACTGCCCCTGTAACTCTTCTATTGTTGTTGCCGTGAAAAAATGACATGTCATGAAATCACGATGCTTTCTGCATCTGTACTCTTTTCTGCCTTTTGCCCACAAAAATGGAACACGTCACGAAATCGTGACACTTTCGTTGCCTTGTGCCTTTCTCTGCCTTTCGCCCGTGAAAACGGAACATGTCATGAAATCATGACGCTTTCTGCATCTGTACTCTTTTTTTTATTTCACCCATGAAAATGGAACACATCATGAAATCGCAACATTTCTGCCTCTAAACACTCTATCTCCTTTTCGGGTCGCGAAAACCTGACATGTCGCAAAATCATGACACTTTTTCTCCTTGGCGCTTTCTCTTCGAACCTGTCACGAAATCATGACACTTTTTCGTCCATACAGTCCTTCTTGCAAATTGTCACGAAATCATGACACTTTTCTTTGTGAGCTCTTTCTCTCCAAACATGTCACAAAATCACGACAGTTTTCTTTGCTTGCACCTTCTTTTCGAACATGTCGCGAAATCGCAACACTTTTTCATCCGTACTGTCTCTCTTGCAAATTGTCACAAAATTGTGACACTTTTCTTTGCAAGCTCCTTCTCCCCGAACTTGTCATGAAATCATGACAATTTTCTTGCATGTGCCTTCTCATCGAACATGTCACGAAATCGCGACAGTTTTACCTACTTGCACCTCTGCTTCGAACATGTCGCGAAATCGTGACAGTTTTTCAACTTGCCTTCTTCTCTTCCAACATGTCGCGAAATCATGACAATTTTTCAACTTGTCTTCTTCTCTTCCAACATGTCACAAAATCGTGACAGTTTTTCAACTTGCCTTCTTCTCTTCCAACATGTCGTGAAATCGTGACAGTTTTTCAACTTGCCTTCTTCTCTTCCAACATGTCGCAAAATCGCAACAATTTTACCTGCTTGCACCTCTGCTTCGAACATGTCATGAAATCACGACAGTTTTTCAACTTGCCTTCTTCTCTTCCAACATGTCACAAAATCATGACAGTTTTTCAATTTGCCTTCTTCTCTTCCAACATGTCATGAAATCGTAATAGTTTTACCTGCTTGCGCCTCTGCTTCGAACATGTCGTGAAATCATGACAGTTTTTCAACTTGCCTTCTTCTCTTCCAAAATGTCGCAAAATCGTGACAGTTTTCTCTACTATTTCTCTCTCCTCCAGTATGTCACGAAATCGTGACATTTTTCTTTGCACTTTCTCTCTCCTCCAATATGTCGCGAAATCGCAACAGTTTTCCTATTTTCTGAATATGTCGCAATATCGTGACACTTTCCTTACTTGTCTTTTTCTTTGAATTTTTGCATGTGGTCCACTTAGGTATTTTTGGAAAAACATTGTACATATTCTGAAAGATCTCTGAACTTCCTGTTTGCTACATCTGAACTTCATGTTGCTGCATTGAATCAAATGATCTAGCTGATTGTGTTGACAACAATGACAATCCTGTTGCTGCCCTTTGCTCAACAATCTCCCCCTTTGGAATTGTTGGCAACACATGTGCAACTTCTTGTAGCTTTCTGTAGCTCTTCTCACCCTTTGACAATAATACCAAAGGGCTACTGTAGACTCCCCCTGAGTCCAAGCACAACATTCTCAGGCAAAATTTATTACACTTAGTAACAAACAAGACCATGAGCAAGAAGATAAACAAATACTTCAATGCTCCCCCTGAGAATGTGATCCACGTAGCTAGTCACTTCTTGGGAAGGGTCACCACTCCCAATTTATTGCGAAGGTATTCAAAAACATCCTTGGGCAATGGTTTTGTGAAGATATCTGCTACTTGCTTTGTAGTTGGAACAAAATCCAACTTAACCTCACCTTCAGCAACTTTCTATTTCAAAAAATGATATCTGATGGCAATGTGTTTTGTCCGTGAATGCATTACCAGATTCTTGGAGATTTTAATTGCACTGGTGTTATCACACTTAATTGATATTGGCTCACTGAAATTAATACCAAGATCTTTTAGAGTTTTTTTCATCCACAAAACTTGTGTACAACATGTTGTTGCTACAATATATTCTGCCTCAGCTGTTGATAAAGAAACCGACTCTTGTTTCTTGTTGTGCCAAGCAACCAACTTGTCACCAAGGTAGAATGCACCTCCACCGGTACTCTTCCCGTCATCAACACATCTTGCCCAATCTGCATCTGAATATGAAATAAGGGTGAAGTCTTTACCTTTCGGATACCAGAACCCATACTCCATAGTACCCTTGAGATACCTAAGAATCCTTTTTACTGTTGTCACATGAGTCTCTTTGATACTGTCCTGAAATATTGCTACCATGCAAACTGCCTACAGAATATCTGGTCTAGTAGTTGTTAAATATAGTAAGCTTCCAATCATTGATCTGTACATGGTTTGATCAACAAGTGGAGATTTGTCATCTTTGCTCAACTTGCAGCCTATCACCATGGGAGTGATAACTGGCTTATAGTCCTCCATTGTGAACCTTTTTAGCATCTCTTTCACATATTTGACTTGGGAAATAAATATGCCTTTCTCATTTTGATTAACTTGTAACCCAAGAAAGTAAGATAGTTCACCAATCATAGACATTTCAAATTATTTTTGCATCTTATTTGCTAAGTCTTTACATGATTCATCTTTGTTGCTGCCAAATATGATATCATCTACATATACAACAAGAACAATGAGATGCCCACATTCTGTTTTGACATACAGATTATTGTCCACCATACCTTTCTTAAACCCCTGTTGAGAGAGATAGTTGTCTAGCCTTGCATACCATGCTCGAGGTGCCTTTTTTAAGCCATATAAAGCTTTCTTTAATTTGCAGACAATGTTGGGATCTTCACCAATTTGTAAACCATCTGGTTGTTCAATATAAACCTCTTCTTCAAGTTTCCCATTTAAAAAATCTGATTTTACATCCATCTGATAAACTCTGAAATTCTTATAGACTTCTAAGGCCAGAAACATCCTGATTGCTTCTAGTCTGGCCACTGGTGCAAAAGTCTCCTCAAAATCAATGCCTTCAACTTGTGCATAACCTTTACAAACCAATCTTGCTTTATTCCTAACGACCTGTCCGTCTTCATTCAATTTGTTTCAAAACATCCATTTGGTGCCGATTACATTCTTATTTGCAGGTCTAGGTACTAATTCCTAAGTTTTGTTCTTTTCAATCTGATCTAATTCTTCATTTATTGCCTTCATCCAGTTATCATCTTTGCTTGCCTCAGCTATATTTTTGGGCTTAATGCTGGATAAAAGAGAGTAATTAATTACTACTTTCCTTCTTGTCTAAACACCAGCTGTGGGATCTCCAATTATTTGATCTCTCGGATGATTTTTCTGCCAGCTGCCTGTTTTGAATTTCTTATTTTCTTCCACATCTGAGTCATCAATTAAGTCATCTGTGTCAAGAGTTGGTTTTTCTTCTGTTTCATTTTCCTCATCTCCTTCAATGACTTCTTCATAAATTGGGTATTTTTCTTCAAAGTTAACTATTCGTTCTCTACCTTCATCAAATTTAACATCGGCACTGTCCACAATTTTCTTGAGTCTCTTGTTGTAGCATTTGTAAGCTTTGTTTTTTGACGAATAGCCAACGAAGACACCTTCATCTGCTCTATTTTCAAACTTCCCAAGATTATCTTTAGTTTTTCTGATGTAACACTTACAGCCAAAAACTTTGAGGTGTTTTGTTGTTTCCTTTCTACCGAACCACAACTCATAAGGAGTTTTACTTTCATGTGTTCTCAACATGTACCTGTTTTGGATGTACACTGCAGTGTGGACTACTTCTTTCCAAAATCTATTTGCTATTTTGTTCTCAGTCAGCATAGTGCGAGCCATTTCCTGTATTGTTCTGTTCTTTCTTTCTACCACACCATTCTGATGGGGTGTTCTAGCTGCTGAATATTGTCTCATGATACCATTTTTTTCACAGTATTTTGTAAACTCATCTGAAATGAAGTCTCCTCCTCTATCTGATCTTAAACATTTGATCTTTTTTCTTGTTTCATTCTCAACTAGATGTTTGAAAGATTTGAAAATTTCAAAAGCTTCTATTTTATTCTTTAAGAAAAATATCCATGTCATTCTGGAATAATCATCAATACACAACATAAAGTATTTGTCACCATTTATGCTTTGTGTTCTCATGGGTCCACATAAATTTGTATGTATAAGTTCCAAAGGTTTGCTAGTGTGGTACTCTTTTGTTTTGAATGAGACTCTGGTTTGCTTTCCCTTTTGACATGAAGCACAAATGCTATTTGAAGGTTTTATAATGGTTGGAATATCTCTCACTGCCTGTTTCAAGCTAATTTTCACTAGATTATCAAAACTGATGTGTCCAAGCCTCTTGTGCCACAGCCAGTTTTCTTCTTCCTGTCCAATGAAACAAGTACCTTCTGAAGTTTTTGAGATTTTGTACAGGTTTCCAGACGTCCTTGATCCTATTGCTATCAATTTTCCACTGTTTGTTTTTTTGACTTCACAACCCTACTTCTTGAATACTTCATGTCCTGTATCACAGATTTGACTGACACTTAACAGGTTGTGTTTCAAACCATCCACAAACAAAACTTCTTCTGACTTGATTTTCCCATCACTAATTTTAAATGATCCTTTTTCGATTATCACTAATTTTAACTGATCCTTTTTTTGATTATCTTAGCTCCATAATTATTCCCAAACTTTACAGAACCACCCTCATATTTTTGTAATTTTTTAGATTTTTGTTTATCACCTGTCATATGACTTGAGCATCCACTATCAAGTATCCATGGTACACATTTATTCTGTGCCTTGAAATTTGTTTGTACTATTAGGGATTCCTTTTCTTCCTTAAGTTGCTCTTTCTGTTTCCACTCTCTTTTGACTACCGTATTGGGCTCTAGCTTGGACTTTCCATTTTTAGTATCTTGTGCATATCTTTCAGGAAGTTTTTTATTTTTTCTTGTCCTATTTTGTTGAAATTTTCTTTTCTGAGGTTGGTTTGAAACAGAAGTAATACGACAGTTTCTTGCAATATGCCCAAAATTATGATAGTTAAAACATTCTACTGCATAATTTATTAGTGGTGAAAAAGCATTTCTACTAGTGAAATTTCTTGGTCCTACATTATACTTGCAGTCTGCAATTTTATGCCCATAACCATTACATTTGAAATAGAAACCAAAAAAGAAATGATTGAACCTAAAAGATTGTCTTTGCCAGGCTATTGTAGGAGCCATAGGTCTTCTTCTCCTTTGATGTGTGACCTTGGTAAATCCATCATTGTCAGTTCTCCTTTCGGGCCTGGCATTACTACTTTCTTTTGCATGAGTTGTTTTTCTTTCATCAGCCTGTTTCTTATCTTCATTCTTTATAGTTTCTACATTTCTGGCTTTTGGTCCATTTTATGATTCTCCTTCAATGAAGCCCAGACCAAATTTGATGCTTGCACGTCTTTGATCACTTAAAATTTTATCCAGCTTCATCGAAATTTCTTCACGTTTGTGATGGCAGCTAATTTTTTGATCCAGCTCTTGTATCTGCATTCGTAGACCAACATTCTCTTCTTCTAGTTTACAGCAGTAATCTATCTTCATGGTTATCTAAACTTCGAGATTTTTAGACATTTTCTTGTATTCTTCTATCTATATTTTTAAGCTAGTTATGATGTCGTTCGCATCCTCAAGATTTCTTGAAAGTTTATTATTCTTTCTTTTCTCATATTTCCATTCTACAAGTGCAGAGACCAGCTCACCTTCTAGATCTACTTCAGCCTCAGGTTTTTCAATAGATACTTTAGAGTTCATTCCTTCCCTCTTTTCTGATTTTTCTACCTCTTTTGATTTTTCTACTTCAAATGCCATGAATAGAGCTTCACCTGTTTCTTCTTCAGAATCCTCACTTGAGCTGTCCTTTGAAAAATTTGCATTCCTGGAGATGAAACTTTTCTTTTTGAAGTTGCCTTTTCCGAAGTTTATTTTCTTCTTCCAGTCACTTCTTTCTTGGTGTGATGCTTCCTCACCCTTGTTCTTTTCATTGAGTGGACATTTGGTCGCAAAGTGCCCAATGCCTCCACAGTTGAAACATTTAAATGGTAGCTTTCCTCTGTATTTTCCTTTTCTCTTTCTTAGTTTTCTGACAAAATTTGCTTCCATTTCATCTGATGTCTCTTCTTCTTCAGACTCTTGTTTTGTGTCTTTACCTTTTAGGGCTCTAAAAGCTGCTTCTCTATTTGTGGGATTAGACCTTCCTATTCTCATTTCATAAGCAGTCAAAGAACCATGCATCTCATCCATACTAAAGAAATTTAGATTTTTAGCTTCTTCTATGGTTGAGACTTTAGAATCAAACCTTTGAGGAAGCGATCTTAATACCTTTTTCATGATAGTAGCATCATCCAAATCTTTGTCGAGACCTCTGATCGAATTAGTGATTCCATTAACTCTCAGCATAAAAGCCTCTATGTTCTCATTGTTGGTCATATTTAATGATTTGAATTGAGCTCGATATGTTTGAAGCTTGGCTTCCTTGATCTTATCATCTCCTTCATGAATATTCTCTAGTTTGTCCCATACATCTTTTGCTGATTCACAACCTATGATCTTGACCAGCTCACTGTCCACTAATCCACACATGATGTCATTTTTTGCTTTTGAGTCATTTTCAAATGCCTTTTTATCGATGTTGTTGGTTTGAGCAGTGGCAAGAGCTGTGTAACCATTAACTACTGCATTCTAGATATCAAATCCCAAAGCACGAAGATATGTCTGCATCCTAATTTTCTAGAACGCATAATTAGTTTTGTCAAACAATGGTGCTTTATTTGAGGAGAAACCTTCACCACTTGCCATTGCGTCACTTCCAAGATCACCCTAGCTGATTGAGCCTATTCAGGAACCTTGCTCTGATACCAATTTTTATACTCATAGTGACACTGAGAGGGGGGGTGAATCAGTGTGTTCTTTTAAAACTTTAAATTTGCAAATCTTAAAGCTGAAATAAAGCAAACTTAAATAGATACAACAAGTTAACAAGATATCATCACACAACACAAGATTTAATGAGGTTCACCAATGTGGCTACTCCTCAAAAATGACTGCTTGGACTACCATCCAAATCCAGCCTTTGCAAAGCAACAACTTTACAATTTATTTACCAGAACCAACTAGAAGGAGCACCAACCCCTCAATTTTTCTACACCAACAGAAAGGAGCAACAACCCCTAATTTACCAGCACCTACTGGAAGGAGCACCAACCCTTGATGCCAAGCTACAACTTGGATTTCAAATGAATCTATGAATTTTACAGAAAAATACCTTCACCCTTTTCGCACACAGTCTGATGATTCTATGCACTCTACTTCTGCACAATCGCTTCGCATAATCTGTTTTAGAATAGTCTGCTTTTGCACAAATGCCTCACACACTCTGCTTTGAAACAATAAAATGATCACTTCTGCCCCTTTGCACTTTTTTGCTCTTTGTGTGCTCTTGCTTCCCACTTAGCTTGATTCGACACGACTCGCTCTCTGTGCACTACAGGCTTAATTCACACCAGTTTGATTGAACTCAAATCTCCAAACAACCCTCCTTTTATAACAAACTTTTCATGATGAAAAATCTAATCTTAGTTGGCTGAAGTACCCTAATCTTAGTCGACTATAAACCCTAAACTTAGTCGACTGCAAACCCTAATTTTTGTCGGCTTACATTGGTCTTCGTCGGCCTCAACTGCCCCTGTAACTCTTCTATTGTTGTTGCCATGAAAACACATGTCACGAAATCGTGATGCTTTCTACATCCGTACTCTTTTCTGTCTTTCACCCGTGAAAATGGAACACGTCATGAAATTGTGACACTTTCGCTGCCTTGTGCCTTTCTCTGCCTTTCGCCCATGAAAATGGAACATGTCACGAAATCGCGACGCTTTCTGCATCCGTACTCTTTTCTGTCTTTCATCCGCAAAAATGGAACACGTCACGAAATCGTGACATTTCTACCTCCGACCACTCTATCTCCTTTTCGGGTCACGAAAACCTGACATGTCATGAAATCGTGACACTTTTTCTCCTTGGCGCTTTCTCTTCGAACCTGTCACGAAATCGTGACACTTTTTCATTCGTACAGTCCTTCTTGCAAATTGTCGCGAAATCGCGACACTTTTCTTTGCGAGCTCTTTCTCTCCAAACATGTCATGAAATCACGACAGTTTTCTTTTCTTGCACCTTCTTTTCGAACATGTCGTGAAATAGCGACACTTTTTTGTCCGTACTGTCTCTCTTGCAAATTATCGTGAAATCGTGACACTTTTCTTTGTGAGCTCCTTCTCCCCGAACTTGTCGCAAAATCGTGACAGTTTTCTTGCAAGTGCCTTCTCATCGAACATGTGAAATCATGACAGTTTTACCTGCTTGTACCTTTGCTTCGAACATGTCGTGAAATCGCGACAATTTTTCAACTTGCCTTCTTCTCTTCCAACATGTCGCAAAATCGTGATAGTTTTTCAACTTGCCTTCTTCTCTTCCAACATGTCACAAAATCACAACAGTTTTACCTGCTTGCACCTCTGCTTCGAACATGTTGCGAAATCGTGACAATTTTTCAACTTGCCTTCTTGTCTTCCAACATGTCACGAAATCACGATAGTTTTTCAACTTGCCTTCTTCTCTTCCAACATGTCACGAAATCACGACAGTTTTACTTGCTTGCGCCTCTGCTTCGAACATGTCATGAAATCGCGATAGTTTTTCAACTTGTCTTCTTCTCTTCCAACATGTCATGAAATCATGACAGTTTTCTCTGTTGTTTCTCTCTCCTCCAGTATGTCGCGAAATTGTGATATTTTTCTTTGCACTTTCTCTCTCCTCCAATATGTCATGAAATCACGACAGTTTTCCTATTTTCTAAATATGTCGCGATATCGCGACACTTTCCTTGTCTTTTTCTTTGAATTTTTGCATGTGGGCCACTTAGGTCTTTTTGGAAAAACACTGTACATATTCTGAGAGATCTCTCAACTTCCCGTTTGCTGCATCTAAACTTCTTGTTGCTGCACTGAATCAAATGATCTAGCTGATTGTGTTAACAACAATGACAATCCTGTTGCTGCCCTTTGCTCAACAGATTATTTCAAGAGGAACCGCATCCATTGGATCTATTTGGAAGATATCTGTTGGATAAGCTTTGTTTGTATTCTATCATGTTGACCTTGACTTGATCATCGTCATCGGATTCTAGGGATGATTACCACGGTCATTGATGTATAATAACATGTATGTTTATTAGACCTACTAGCTTATACATAAACTTGTGTTAGGTAAATCAGATTAATCATATTTATAAAGTCAAAAAACCCTTGGTTGGTAATAATTCATTTCTAAAAAACTTAAGGTTAAGGATTATACCATCGTTTATTTGACCTTATAATAATGCGGTGTATTGTCCTCATCTAATCGTGATTTACCAAGGTTAACCTAGTAATTTCAATCTTCACAACATTGTATTAAACATAGGTATTATATAATTCGTTCACCTCTCTATGTGGTCATCATTAGATCATACCATGATGGGGGCACGACCATTGGATATCCCACACATACACAAGATTTAGAAAAATAAAGGGGGAATATTACCCGTGTATCAAATATTTATAAAACCTGATTAAGTGCTTTCTTTGGCCTCGATAATGCATTTTAATTAATCATTTGACGAAGGAAACCTTTAGATTAACCTTTGATCACTTTTAACAATGTGCACCGTTGGATTAAAGTTTGATCAAGCATCGTCATACAATTTCTTCGATCCTTCATTGGGGGTGATTTATTGCGATTGGGCGCATCCGTCTGATTTTGTCTTAAACAGAGTGCATCCGTCGGATTTCCTATAGCTGCATACTCAATAACTGAAAAGGATGCATCATTATATTTGATTAATCTTTATTAAGTCAAAATGGGGTAATTTAGCAATGTATTATACCCTTATTAATGCGTAACTAATCTTGGTTTTACCTTTGTCTTTACCAGATATCCTACCATTTATGATTTTGGTGCGGTCGTCAAATTTCGAGTAATGTTGGCACGACCGTTGATCTTGATCAACCTGCGGGGTTAGTTAACAAGGGGCACATGATTTTAAAATGGGATTAAACTAAAAGGGGGATAATTAGTCTATGCATTATACCCTCACTAATCCTTATTAAAAGTCTTAATCATCCTCATGGTCTTTTGCCTTTTCGATGCACCTTTAATGAGAGTGTCATCATCTGATCTTGATGAGAGCTTTTGCATCCATTGATCTCTTCGGACTTGTAATAACAATAATGAAATGGGTACCTAATTTAATTAATTTAATGGGGAATATTATTTGACGTATTATATCCTCGTTAATTTTCATTAATGGATAGGTTAATCTTTAAGTGACCCTCTTATTAATGTTTAAAAATTTAAAACCCAAGTGATGTGCGACCGTTCAATCATATCTCAAATGAGCGCTGCCCTTAGATCTATTGGACTTGTCTGATATTTAATTTGAAGTTTTGACCCATGTTGACTCCTTAATAATTTGACTCTTCGGAGAGCGCGCATCCATCGGATTGGGCTTAGCTCAAGTGCATCCGTCCAGATTAGGAAAGTAGCACGGGTTTAATCATTTTAATTACTTTTGACCTTAGGTTATAATGTTTTTGGACCATCGACCTTTGACTTAACCTTCGGGTTTCTTTGTGAAAGCATGTCCGCTGGATTCTTTTTAATGAAACACTACCCTTATATTTATTGTGAGGTGCTCGACTTTTAACATAATGGGATACATCTCTTTTAATTTAATACCTTAGTGCAAAATTTATTTTTTGAACTTTAATATTGCTTGGATTTACAAATTTTTAGACCATGGTCCTTGATTAGATTTTTAATACCTTAGGACTTGAAGGTTTGTCATTTGATTTAGGCCTCAAGGGGGACTTTATTTTAGGAAGATCGAAGTTAGGCTTTGTTAGAAATCTGATTGATAAAATCTTGCCATATCCTTTATTGAGCATTATTAAAAGGGGTACACATTATTAACAACCAAGGTTAAACTCATCAACTAAGCCCTTGAAAAAACAATTTACTCACACCGACTGAAAAAGTGACCAGCATTATTAAGCATTTTGATTGAAACCAAAAATTTAAATTTGGGGGTTTCAAATTTTGAGTCAAATTTGGCTCCAACATAGGCTCTAACTGGGATAATGTGTTGAAAACACAGGGCACTTGAGAACCACTGAATCTCCTAGTTTTATTTGCAGAAATTGAAAAAAAATCAAAAAATTTTGATTGCTAAGTAAAGTTTGAAAAACATAAAAAATTTCCTTTTTTTTTTTTTTGGTATATATTGAAAAATTGTATGAACAACATGATATCAAAGCAATAGAGTATTTGAAAACTGTAATTCCTTTTATTCAATTTGGAAACTAGGATCAGATTTTTAGAAACATATGAGTTTTGTTTTGATATATTGTAATGTTTTTTTGGCTAAGTCATAGGATATGATTACACAAATATTTTTCAAAGCCATTTACTTCGTCATGTTTATGCCTATGTGTGTGTTTGTGCATTTATTTTGATTTCTAAGTCTTTCAGAACTTTGCCATATCTGAGAAAAATAGTTAAGCCTAATATGTGATTTCACTCTTTAAAAATTTTCACCATTCTACAGGGCTCCACTGCCAATCAACGTCTATAGCCCCGGTGGAGTTGCTTCTAATCCCATATGGTTTTACCCTACTAACAATAAAGCATCTATAGCCCCGATAGAGGTTTTCCAAGATATCTCAGGCAGTGACTCAATTTTACTTTGTTTTTTATTTTTCTTTCTTGTGAGAGAAGTACTTAGATATATAAGAAAATTGTGCAATGAGTATGCCTGAGTTGAGGATTAGTTTTTGGCTATAAAATATGAGTGTAATGATTTTTGGCTCAACCACTCTCTCAAAGATAACTCGGTTCTTTGGATATTTGAAGTCACCTTAAGTATCATTTGTAATGTAAGACTTTGACATGATGTTTCAATCAGCTTTGTTTTCCTTTTGTTTTATCTCATATCAAACAACTATTGTATAAACACTCATATTTTGAAAATTGTAAACCTCATCAGAGTCTAAAATAAATCTCCTTTCTCCTTATTTTTTTTAGTGGAATCAACAGTAATATATACTCGTCAAACTAAGAATATCATGTGTACAGTAAACTCATAATTAAACTAAACAAGAAAAGAAGAGCTAAAAGTAAAGCACTTTGTTTTTGGGATTTTTTGTTCTTTCCATTTTTTTTTTGGTGACCTTCAACAGGGATTGTACATTTTGAGGTGTTGGCCATTAATAGGGATAGCCATAATTTCACCCTCCAAGGTCTGCAACTTGTATGTATTCTAGCTGATAACATGGGCTATTTGGTATGGGCCAATCCATTTAGGTTCAAATTTTCCTTTTTCACCATGCTTATCATTTTTAGGATCCCAATAGATGACTATATCTCCTTGAGAAAAAGGAGTACCCTTGGCTTTTTTATTAAACAATTTCATGGTTTTCTAGGTTTTTTCCATCATTCTATTAAGGGTCTCTCTTCTTTGCTCTTCTAATAGGACAATTTGGTCAAGTCTTCTCTGTATGGGATTGGGGTTTTCATGGTCTTGCAATAATAGGTAAAGTCCCAATTTCTCTTTTTTTGAAGGTAATAAGGCTTTCTCTCCATAAACCATCTCATAGGGGGTTATTCCTACATTTCTTTTAATAGACAACCTATCAGCCCATAGAGCAAATTTAAGTTTATTATCCTTGTTGGCAATTTTGGGTACTTTGGGTACATTGCTTTTGCTCAAGTGTATAAGTTGTCATTGATGTCAAAAGGCATTTTTGTGTTGATATCAAAAAGAGTGTGATGTCAAAAATATCTTGAGAAAGCTTCATATTGTTAAAGGGTTTTTATTAAAACCATGGTGACAAGGTTAAAGGTTTTTCTTAAAACCATTTGGACTCATTAAGGGTTTTTATTAAAACCAAGCTTAACTTAATGCAAAGGTTTTTGCTTCTTGAAAAACCTTGAAGGTCCATGTTTATTATTAATAATTAAATTAACTCAAACCTTTGACAAAGGTCTAAGTTTAATTTATTATTAATAAAATAATAATAATTATTATTTTAATTATTATTAAAGGGTCTTTTAACCCTTAAGCGACGCAGATAAAGTTTTCTTTCACCGACGTGTTGCCATCGTTGGAGGAGCGCCGACGTCAAACAGTTAAGGAGAAATGGCTATATAAGTGGGGATGATTTTCTAAAGTAAGAGCACCACCGATTAATTGGAGTCTTCGATTTGCGTTTGCTCTGTATCATTCGAATAGCGCTTGGTGTCTTCGATTTGTGCTTGCTCTGTGTCTTCGAATCTCCAATTGACGTCTTTGAAATCGTGCTTGATCTGTGTCTTGGAAACCGTGCTTGGCATACTCGAATTTGAGCTTGGGCTGCATCCTTACCTTTTTGCTTGACGTTAGTGGATTGGCAATTGCACCTGAACTGTGTTTTTCCAGACTGTGTTGTGAGATGATTAATGCAAGCATTCAGTGACTTATGTTTTGGATAGTGCTAGGAAAACGAATACGTTTTCCATATCCTACGATCAAGTGAAGATAAAACAAAGGATAGTTTAATATTTCTTTGTCGGGCACTTGTGCTCCAACGACGATGGAGTTTGAGTAAAGGCGCTCGCTAGGCAGAGATACAGGTTTTGAATCACGTCGAGTGCATTTTTCCTTTTGTTGCGATGCACGAAGGAGAGCGGCTGTGATTGGGCTACGTAAGTAGAGGAGAATGCGCTTTAGCGCTTATAGTGGTGGCTCCTCATTTCTCCTAAGGTTGGAGAACTAAGTATTGCCAAGGTAAATCTTTTTATTGTTGACTTGGGATATTTGAGTTGATTTGATCAAGAATTATTGATGGAGGTATAAGGTTAAGTTGTAATCTTTGTTTTGACATTGTTATTATTAATGCTTGATGCTTATGTGGAGTAATAAGGTGTAAAGAGATTTTACTTTGTATGTATATTATATTTTTGGTGGTTAATATTAAGTTGGAGTAATAAGGTGTTATTTTGGATCTTTATTATTGTGTATTATTGTATAGTTGCTAACTCTAATTGGTGGTAAATTGAGAGTTAATGTTGTGACAGTTTTTGAGTTCTCCTTCTTCATCAAAGTAAAGGTATGGGCACATTCTTCCATGGTTGTTATTGATTGATGGTTTTCTAAAAATAAGTGTGGAGGGAAAAGGATTTCTACTTGTTTCCTTTTCTTGTGATGATTGGTTGAATGCTTCAAGGTTGATGTTGAGTTGAATGGTGTTGGTTGACTAAACCTTGTTTGATGAGCATTGTTGTTAAAACCCTAATTGGTTGTGGAAAGAACATGAGTATCATTGTTATATGAGATATTGCATGGTTGGCAATTGTTGGGTTGTGTTTCATGTTCTTGAGAAAAGCATACTACATCTATCTTATTCTGTTGAGATTGAGATTGAGTTGAGATTGATACTGGGAGTTAAGTATAGAACATATTGAGTCTCTAACAATTCTCTTTATGCTTCTATGAGGTTGATGAATCACATTGGGTCTCTAACAATTCTCTTTGTGGGTTCATGCTAAGCAAGTTTTTCTTGGTGAGCTTGCCGAGGTTTTGGACAGGTTTCGATGGGGACTTGTGAGCAGTTTGGGTAGGTCCTAGCAGGGGACTTGTAGAGGTTTTGGATAGGTTTCGATGGGGACTTGTGAGCAGATTTGGACAGGTCCTAGCAGAGGACTTGTGAGCTGAGTTTGAGAGTTCTATCAGAGAACTTGAGGACAGAGGTGCATTGGTTCTTTGAGAAGAACCCGAGGATAGATTTGGCAAGTCTTTGAGAAGGCTTGTATGCAGAGGATTGATTTGTTCAAGATGTTGGACAGATCCGACAGACAGAGGAAGACTTGTACTAGACCGACTCGACCGTGTTTGGTACAGGTTGCTGAGCCGCTGTGGACGTGATCATAGAAGGCAGAGGTCTCTTAGGCTAAGCATTGAGGATAGGAGGTCTTCGATGGAAAGGAGTTCCACGTGGCCGGCAAGAGGTAGAGGCAGTTGATCTTCCGAGGGATCATTTCCAGAGCAGAGGGGTATTTAGGGGAAGGTATCTCCTTTGAGCAGAGGCTCATAAATTTAGATAGAGGGGAAGGTATCTCCTTTGAGCAGAGGCTCATAAATTCAGATTGGGGGAAGGTATCTCCTTTGGGCCGAGGCTCATAAACATTGTAATTGGGAAGGTTTCCCAAAGAACTTTGAGATAACTTTTAGAGAAAAGTTTTGTGGACGTAGCCCAGGCCTTCTGGGTGAACCACGTTAAAATTGGTGTCACTTTGTGGATGATATTGTGCTTTGTTTTGATATTGCTTTGGGTATATTGCTTTACTATTTTGAAGTATAAAGGAAAAAGTAAAAAGAGGTCTTATACTGTTCACCCCCTCTCTCGAGATAAGCTTGTGTTCTTCAATTGGTATCAGAGCGGGTGCCTTCGAAAAGTTTAACATCTTGAAGGAAAAGCTAGTAAAGAACACAATGGATTACTCAAGTGGCAATGCAGCACCTATTCTTGATGGATCAGATTTTGGTCTTTGGAGTGCAAGGATGAAGGTTCATCTAATGGCACTTGGGAATGAGGTTTGGGAAGTGATTGAAGATGAGTACACTATTCCTGAACATGGTCCTTATACTAAAGAAGAAAGGCTCCTTCATCACAGCAATTCAAAAGCAATGAATGCAATCCTGAAAGGCTTACGTAAAGCAGATCTCACCAAAGTGATTCACCGCAAGACAACTAGTGAAATGTGGAAACAATTGAAGGTGGTTCATACAGGTGATACAAATGTCAGAAAGGCCAAGTTGAGACACTTCAAAGGTATGTTTGAACAACTCAAGATGAATGATGATGAAAATATTAGTGACTACATGCTTCGTATGGATGAGGTTGTTAACTCCATGAAAGATTTAGGTCTTGAGCTTGCTGAAAATGATGTTTGTGATAAGATTTTAAGATCTCTTCCTAATAGATTTAGTGAAAATATTTCTGCTATTGAGGAAGCTAAAGATTTGGATAAGTTGAAAAAGGATGAGCTCCATAGTATACTTGCAGCATTTGAGTTGAGAACTCAAGTGAAGGTTGATGTCAAGAAAGAGGCAGCCTTTCAAGGCTACCAAGGAATCCAAGGGTAAACAACTTCAAGAGAGTGATGAGTCTTCTAGTGATGAAGAGGCATATTACAGCAAGAAAGGCAAGTTCTCTAGAAAGCACAAAAGTATGAAAAATATAAGATGTTTCAATTGTGGAAAGTTTGGTCATTATGCTACTGATTGTACCGTTCCCAAGAATGAAAGTGATGAAGATAAACAGGATTCTAAGAGCAAGGATTCTGAAAAGCACAAGCATCACAGGAAGAACAAAGATGAGCACAACAATCAAGGAAAGAGGTATTCTCACAAGCACAAGAAGAGTTTCTACCTAGACAAAGCAAGTAAGTGTTCTAGTAGTGATAGTGAAAGTTCTTCAAGTGATAATGAAAATGAGATGTTGTTCATATCAGAAAAAGAGGAAGAACCGAAACATAGATTCATTATCATGAAATGTCTTAGATGTGGAAACTTTGGTCACCTTGAGGATGATTGCACAAATAATGATTTGGTTTCTAGTATGTATGAGGATGCTTCAAAAACTATAAGGAAGATGCATGTATGGTTTTTGAAAAGGGTAGCACCTCTAGTGATAAGAAATCTGAAAAAGGCTTTGATGATTCAAAAAGCAAACATATAGAGGAAGGTGAAGTAGATCTTAAAGGTGAACTTATTAGTGCTCTTAGTGCTTTGAAAAAGGAAAGAAAGAAGAATGCTAGACTCAAGGATAAGTTAGATGAATGTTGTATGGAGAGAGATGATCTTATAGAAAGTCTTGACTTCTCTATAGCTAAGACACAAGAACTCAAGGATGAGTTAGAGTCTAAGGTTCTTGAGTATAGTGAGTTAGAACAGAAAATGGCTTCTTTGAAAGAGGAAACTAAAGAGTACAAGGATAAGCTTCACAGGTTTCAAGATAGCTCCAAAAAGGTTAAGTCACTCATCAAAGGTCAAAGAAAGACAACAGATAAAACAGGCCTTGGTTTTGTTAAGCCACACAAGGAACAAGCTGGAGAGTCTAGTAAGAGACTCCAAAAGGAAGAGAGTTCTAATGAGGAAAGTATTTCAGATCATGAGTCCTTGAATGATAGATGCACAGAAACAAAAAATAGGAAACAAAAAAAGGGGAGAAAGTTTACAAGACCTAGAAAGCCATTTACAAGAAAGTTTAATGGCAGATGTTTTGCTTGTCACAGGTTTGGTCACATGGCTTCACATTGCATGACTCAAGTAAGGAAGGTAAATGACAGTTTCAGAGGTGGTAATTTCTTTCAAGGGTATTGCTACTCTTGTAAACAGTTTGGGCATAAGGCAGTTTATTGCAAGGCAAATATCATGAACAGGTTTGATCAGAATAGGTTTAGTCAGAATAGGTGGATTCAAAGAACAGGTATGCCTAAAAGAAATAACATTGTTACTTGTTATAAGTGCAACAATGAAGGTCACACAACTAGACAATGTAGAGCTGAACTTCCAAGGTACAAGAATAGGAACAATGGTATGAACAGGTCCAAGGATCAAGGCATGGATAAGAACAGGAATGATAACAGGAACAAGAATATGGACAAAGAGTTCAAGAGAAGGCCTGGCAAGGAAGTTATAGACACTGATGATGATCAGTGCCTAATGGGAGTTTTACTCCCACCCCAAAATTAATCACCTCATCAGGAGGTGGGGGAGGGACTAAGCTAAGAGGCTCATTCTTAGTCCCGAGCCCCAAAGGTGACCCTTTGCCATTGATGACAAAGGGGGAGAGATATGAGTAAGGGGGAGAGCTTCAAAGTGAAGAGGAAAGCTTCAAGTCAGTGGGGAGCAAAACTTCAAAGGAAGATTCTCAGTTGTGGGCACAGTTGGTCAGTTGTTAGCATAGTTGGTTTCAGTTTTGGCTCTTGAGAAGTGTTTTCAGTAAAGGTTTGCCATCAATGACAAAGGGGGAGATTGTTGGCAATTTTGGGTACTTTGGGTACATTGCTTTTGCTCAAGTGTATAAGTTGTCATTGATGTCAAAAGGCATTTTTGTGTTGATATCAAAAAGAGTGTGATGTCAAAAATATCTTGAGAAAGCTTCATATTGTTAAAGGGTTTTTATTAAAACCATGGTGACAAGGTTAAAGGTTTTTCTTAAAACCATTTGGACTCATTAAGGGTTTTTATTAAAACCAAGCTTAACTTAATGCAAAGGTTTTTGCTTCTTGAAAAACCTTGAAGGTCCATGTTTATTATTAATAATTAAATTAACTCAAACCTTTGACAAAGGTCTAAGTTTAATTTATTATTAATAAAATAATAATTATTATTATTTTAATTATTATTAAAGGGTCTTTTAACCCTTAAGCGACGCAGATAAAGTTTTCTTTCGCCGACGTGTTGCCATCATTGGAGGAGCGCCGACGTCAAACAGTTAAGGAGAAATGGCTATATAAGTGGGGATGATTTTCTAAAGTAAGAGCACCACCGATTAATTGGAGTCTTCGATTTGCGTTTGCTCTGTATCATTCGAATAGCGCTTGGTGTCTTCGATTTGCGTTTGCTCTGTATCATTCGAATAGCGCTTGGTGTCTTCGATTTGTGCTTGCTCTGTGTCTTCGAATCTCCAATTGACGTCTTTGAAATCGTGCTTGATCTGTGTCTTGGAAACCATGCTTGGCATACTCGGATTTGAGCTTGGGCTGCATCCTTACCTTTTTGCTTGACGTTAGTGGATTGGCAATTGCACCTGAACTGTGTTTTTCCAGACTGTGCTATGAGATGATTAATGCAAGCATTCAGTGACTTATGTTTTGGACAATGCTAGGAAAACGAATACGTTTTCCATATCCTACGATCAAGTGAAGATAAAACAAAGGATAGTTTAATATTTCTTTGTCGGGCACTTGTGCTCCAACGACGATGGAGTTTGAGTAAAGGCGCTCGCTAGGCAGAGATACAGGTTTCGAATCACGTCGAGTGCATTTTTCCTTTTGTTGCGATGCACGAAGGAGAGCGGCTGTGATTGGGCTACGTAAGTAGAGGAGAATGCGCTTTAGCGCTTATAGTGGTGGCTCCTCATTTCTCCTAAGGTTGGAGAACTAAGTATTGCCAAGGTAAATCTTTTTATTGTTGACTTGGGATATTTGAGTTGATTTGATCAAGAATTATTGATGGAGGTATAAGGTTAAGTTGTAATCTTTGTTTTGACATTGTTATTATTAATGCTTGATGCTTATGTGGAGTAATAAGGTGTAAAGAGATTTTACTTTGTATGTATATTATATTTTTGGTGGTTAATATTAAGTTGGAGTAATAAGGTGTTATTTTGGATCTTTATTATTGTGTATTATTGTATAGTTGCTAACTCTAATTGGTGGTAAATTGAGAGTTAATGTTGTGACATTTTTTGAGTTCTCCTTCTTCATCAAAGTAAAGGTATGGGCACATTCTTCCATGGTTGTTATTGATTGATGGTTTTCTAAAAATAAGTGTGGAGGGAAAAGGATTTCTACTTGTTTCCTTTTCTTGTGATGATTGGTTGAATGCTTCAAGGTTGATGTTGAGTTGAATGGTGTTGGTTGACTAAACCTTGTTTGATGAGCATTGTTGTTAAAACCCTAATTGGTTGTGGAAAGAACATGAGTATCATTGTTATATGAGATATTGCATGGTTGGCAATTGTTGGGTTGTGTTTCATGTTCTTGAGAAAAGCATACTACATCTATCTTATTCTGTTGAGATTGAGATTGAGTTGAGATTGATACTGGGAGTTAAGTATAGAACATATTGAGTCTCTAACAATTCTCTTTATGCTTCTATGAGGTTGATGAATCACATTGGGTCTCTAAAAATTCTCTTTGTGGGTTCATGCTAAGCAAGTTTTTCTTGGTGAGCTTGCTGAGGTTTTGGACAGGTTTCGGTGGGGACTTGTTGTTTTGGAAGGTGTGGGGACTTGTGAGCAGGTTTTGGACAAGGTTCCGATGGGGACTTGTGAGCAGATTTGGACAGGTCCTAGCAGAGGACTTGTGAGCCGAGTTTGAGAGTTCTATCAGAGAACTTGAGGACAGAGGTGCATTGGTTCTTTGAGAAGAAAATGAGGACAGATTTGGCTAGTCTTTGAGAAGGCTTGTATGCAAAGGATTGATTTGTTCAAGAGTTGGACAGATCTCGACAGTAGAGGAAGACTTGTACTAGACCGACCGACCGTGTTTGGTACAGGTTGCCGAGCCGCCGTGGACGTGATCATAGAAGGCAGAGGTCTCTTAGGCTAAGCATTGAGGACAGGAGGTCTTCGGTGGAAAGGAGTTCCACGTGCCGGCAAGAGGTAGAGGCAGCTTGATCTTCTGAGGGATCATTTCCGAGCAGTAGGGGAAGGTATCTCCTTTGAGCAGAGGCTCATAAATTTAGATAGAGGGGAAGGTATCTCCTTTGAGCAGAGGCTCATAAATTCAGATTGGGGGAAGGTATCTCCTTTGGGCCGAGGCTCATAAACATTGTAATTGGGAAGGTTTCCCAAAGAACTTTGAGATAACTTTTAGAGAAAAGTTTTGTGGACGTAGCCCAAGCTTTCTGGGTGAACCACGTTAAAATTGGTGTCACTTTGTGGATGATATTGTGCTTTGTTTTGATATTGCTTTGGGTATATTGCTTTACTATTTTGAAGTATAAAGGAAAAAGTAAAAAGAGGTCTTATACTGTTCACCCCCCCTCTCAAGATAAGCTTGTGTTCTTCAATCCCACCCTCTCTTGTTCTTACCCAATGATATTTTTATTCTGGTTATTACATTTTTATTTGATGACTCAGCAAGACCATTTCCTTTGGGGGTAATAATTAACATAATGGGATAATTCAATTCTATATTCAGCACAAAAATTCTACCATTTCATATGAAACAAAATATTGTGCATTATCTAAAACCAGTTTTTGAGGAACCCCAAACCTGGTCAGAATGTTTTCTTCCAAGAATTTGATGATAGTGGCAGTAGTGGATGTTCTCATGGGTGCAACTTCTACCCACTTTGTAAAGTAATTTGTTGCAGTTATGATCCACTTGTGCTGGCCAGATGAATTAGGCTTGATCTCTCCAATTAGGTCAATACCCCATTGTGTGAATGGTGCTTCAATGATTACTGGCTTGAGGGGCATGGCTGCCAACTGCTTCTTTCCTACAAAAACCTGGCAATTATGATAGTTCCTAACATATTTATATACATCTTTAAAAATAGAAGGCCAATAATATCCTGCTCTCATAATTTTATTAGTTGTAGCTCTTGGAGCAAAATGTCCTCCATAGAAACCATCATGAAATTCATTGATTATTTTTGGGACTTCACTTTCATATAAATAGACTAATAATACTCCATCAGGGTGTTTCTAGTATAGCACACCATCTTGCATATAATATTTATGGGCTTGAAGCTTGACTGACCTCATTCTGTTTGTTGACATATCTTTAGGGAATGACAGAGTTTGTAAGTATGACAATATTTCCTCATACCATTTGCATTCGGTATTATTGATTCTTCTGACATCATATGCCTCATCTATTGTGAGAACATTTTCAAATCCTTCTTCTTCTTTTTTGGCCAACAATTTAGCTAAACCCTGCCCTTTGACAATTTTAACTATTTTGAATTCAGCATCATATTGCAAAAGCTTTACCATCCATCTTGTTGGTCTTCCTAATGGCTTTGATTGAGAAAAAATATCTTTTATTGCTATAAAAGGGATACAACAGTAAACTTTGTTTGATCCAAATATACCTTTGAAATGTTCTAAAGATTGGATGACTGCATAAGCATGTTTTTCTAGCAAGGTGTATTTAATATGTGCTCCTTTCAGACTTGAACTCATGAAGGCTATTGGCCTTTCATTATTTTCATCATCTTTCTATGAAAGAACTGCAGCAATGGAGTGTTCAGATGCATAAGAATAGATATTAAAATCTTTTGCATAATCAGGACAGCTTAGAGCTGGAGTGGTTGATATGGCTTCTTTGATTTTGTTAAATGCTTCCATATTCTCTATTGTCCATTTTATTTCTCCAGTTTTCTTAACCATGTCATTTATAGGTTTGGTCATCTCTACAAAATTTGGGACAAATCTTCTAATAAAATTTATCTTGCCAAAGAATGACCTAACTCCTTTTAAATTTTTGGGAGGGGGAATTTTGGAAATAGCTTCAATTCTATCTAGATCAATGCTTATTCCTTTTTTTGAAACTATGTGTCCTAATAACTTTCCTTGTGTAGTCCCAAATATGCATTTCTTGGGATTTAAAGAAATTCCAAATTCCTTGCACCGAGCAAAAATTGTAGTTAAATGTTCTAGATGATCTTCTAGATTTTTAGAAAATACTATGATATCATCCAGGTATACAACTACAATTTTGAACATTAATCCTTTGAAGGTAAAATCCATTGCCCTCTGAAAAGTAGCACCTGCATTCATCAGTCCAAAAGGTATTCTTAAATATTCAAATGTGCCCCAAGGTGTAGTGAATGTTGCCTTATGTCTATCTTCTAGATTTATCTGAATTTGATTGTACCCTGAAAATCCATCTAACAAAGACAATCTAGTTGAGCCAACTACTACTTGCAATAATTGTTCCATGTTGGGTAATGGGTAATTGTCTTTTAATGAACTCTTGTTTAAATTTCTAAAATCTACACAGAGTCTAATATCCCCATTCTTTTTTTTGACTGGTACTAAATTGGATATCCATGAAGAAAATCTTACCTTTCTGATTATTTTGGAATCCAGCAATTTTTGTACCTCTTTTTGCATTATTGGGTGCAGAATTGGGTTGTACTTCCTTTGTTTCTATCTAAATGGTTTAGAATCTTCTTTCAGGGGTATTATGTGTGTCATTACATCTGTTTTGAATGTTTTTAGATCTTCATAAGTCCAAGCAAAATGTTCTTTGTTCTTTTTCAAGAAACTGATATATCCAGCCTTTTCTTTAGCAAGTAAGGCCATGTCTACTTTCACTATTCTAGGTTCTTTCATTGAACCAATGTTAATATCTTCAGATATTACTTCTCTGCATAAAGGCTTATAAGCTTTGTCAAAATCATCAAATAGACTCTCTAGAGAAACCAATCCTTTGGGTATTTTATTAGTTTTCAACTGGATTACTTCTACTGGCTCTCCTATTTGGTCTCTTAGTTTGTCTTCATCCTTTTCATCATAGATTACATCTGCATATTGATTTTGCAGAGTCATAAAATCCTTAATATCTATATCATCTTGAAAGACCTGTAGATAGACTATGTTATCTGGCACAGAAGGCTTATAGACTGAGATAGTTGGGAATCTATCCATATATTTTGTAGTTATCTCTGGGTGATCTAGGCCTGAGGCATTTACAGCTAAAAGATCTGCAACATGATTTTGTTCTCTAGGAATATATGAGATATTGAAAGCTAAGAATTTATCAATTTCTTCCAATACTGCATTTTTATATTGCTTAAGCCTAGGATGCTTAGTCTGATATTTACCTTTGATCTGTAGTATAATAAGCTCTGCATCCCCTATTACATTCAAGTAGTTAATGCCTAATTCTTTTGCTTTCCTTAACCCTAGTAGTAAAGCTTCATACTCAACTACATTGTTTGTGCAAGGGAATTCTAGTTTGTAAGGAATACCAAGGTAATTTCCTTTAATATCAATCAAATTTACACCTACACCTGCTCCAGATTGTGATTTAGCTCCATCAAAAGACATGGTCCACATTTCTTGAGTCAATACTCTATCTGATTTAGCATCTACTATTTTCATAACTTTTGGATCCATGTTCTTTGCTTCTGGTACTTCTACTAGGAATGGGTTGTGCCATATGGAATAAACTCCCATCCCTTTTTCTTCCATAGAGTTTACTAAGTTTATCATGGTTTCATCTGTTTGAATTAACTCTACAGAGTGTTTGTTGAATGGTTCCCTTCTCAAAATTATATTCTCCTTATCTGATATTGGGATTGTAGCATAGGACCAATCTAATTGAATTGAACCTCCTAGTTGTTCTTCCCAATGTCTACTGAGTAATAGTGAGAAGAATGGGTCAACATCAACTACTGCAACATCCATGACAATGCCCTTTTTGGGGTGTTGATCTAAGAAAACTAACAATCTAGTTATCACCCCTACACAAGGAATTTGTCTACTATCCATTACAAAAATAAGGGTAGAATCTCTAGTACAGATTAATCCCATTTGATCAGCTATTAATTTGGGCATGATATTGTGTGAGGCTCCACTGTCTAACATGCAGTTATGGATGACATATCTTTCCCCTTCATGTGAGTTGTACCTTAATGATACATAAAAGGGTCTGACAGAGGATGGTGATCTTGTATCATGTTGATTTTGTCTAGCAACATGGCAAGTTGGGTCTTCTTTTTGTTCCACTAATCCAAATGCTCTATAGACTTGTTCTCTGTATTGTTGAACTTTCATAAGTTCTCCAAATGTGATATTAACCTTTTTCTTACTAATTTTTGACCCAACATCAAATTCTATCTTCTTTATATCCAGTGGTTTATTACTTTCTTCTTTGGGAATCTCTTCCTCTGATTCTATTACTTCAGGAGTAATATTTTTGAGGTTTCTATCAGTTTTCTCTTTACTGATATTTTTATTAGTGAAAGTTTATTTTCTTGTTTCACTTGTAGAGGCTTTCTCTGTCCTTTCAAGGATTGTTCTATTCCTTAAATTCAGAATATGGGTAGCTTCTAATTCTTCAACTTCTTGAGCAGTGGGGATTAATTTCCCTTGCTTCATCTTATCATATCTTGACTCATGTGATTTTTACAAGATTTTAGTTCCTTCAGTTACTAAAATTTGAGGATGATGATTTGAAGCATACTTATCCATATCTTCTTCAAACAACCTTTCCTTGGATTCATCTTCAATAGACCAACAAGCATTGATTCTTATATCCTCTTCTGATTCAACATGCATATCTACATTACGTTGATCACTTAGGTGAATTCCACATGCATCAGGGTTATGGGGTGCATCACAAGTAGAGTAAAAATAGGGAAAGCCCTCTGCTACATTAGCAGATGGTATGGGGTTAGGAACACTATTTTGATCTCTATCAGATTCTCGATTTTTCCAGTTATTATTCCCATTATTCCTACTCCTATTTCCTTCTTCAGAACCATTGTTGTTTCCCAAATTCCTATTGAAATTTTTCTTAAAGGGGGATGGTTGTCAACATGTGGTCACTCTATTTGTGAAGATTCACCATTATTTCCATTTCTTTCAATTCTTGCTAACCTGTTGTTCATGGTATTGAACATCTCAGTCATTTGACTGGTCAATTTTTCCATTGGATCAATTTCGGTTCTTCTTTGTATATCAAATGCCACTCTTTTAGGTTTTCTCTCAGGTAGGTTGACTTCTAAAGAGTAAGGTTTCATCTTACCACTGTCAAGCATATTTCTTTCTATATCCATTGCTTTTTCCATACAACCATCAATGGTAGTGGCTTGTTCTTGCCTCAACTCATAGTTAAACTCTCCTTGAAAGGTATTCTTATAAAAAAAAATAGACTGAATATCACTAGGCCTAAGGTTGGCAGGGATTTTGTTCCTAGTCTTTGAAAATCTTATGTTGAAGTCACTAACAACCTCATTCTCTTTTTTCTTCATAGTGGCTAACTCAGTTAACAGTGATTGTTCATTTTTTCTTTCACCATATTTCTTTAGAAACACAATTTCCATTTTGGTGAAGTTTGGGATATCATTGTTTGGAAGGGAATTGAACCACTCTCTAGCATATTTTTCTAAAGTCTGTAAAAATAGTCTCAATACTACATCTTCATGTTCAACTTCTAGACTATCCATTGCATACAAGAAACTTTTGATATGATCTTCTCCAGTCACTGCACTATTTCCTAAGAATTTTGGAAGGTATTTGTGAGCTTTACTAGGTAAGGTATTTAAATTGATGGGTAACACAAAAGGCCTATATCTATTAGTCCTCCATAAATGAACATTAGCTTAGGCCATTGTTACTATAGGATTCAGATTCACAACAATAACACTTATAGGAATGTGAGGCTGAGTAATCTGAATATGATCTAATGGATTATTTACCTCAGTATTACTATTTATTGGGCAATAAGAATAATCACATATATCTTCTATAATAGAATTCAAATGTTCATCTACAGTGATACCAACCGTAATAGTATTTTAATTTTTCTTTACGTACTTTTTACCGCTAGAATTTGACCTACTATTGTAAGCAATACTCTTGAAAAGTGGAGTTTTTTGATTATGTATAAATACCTCTGGATTCTCGAGTTTTGGGAATAGCTCCTTACCACTTCTCCTGGTGTTCGCCAACACGTTCTGCTCTCTCATTTTTATATTTTATCTTCTGGGTTCATTCAGACAGAGTCGCCAGCACCAGGGTGCAGAAAGAACAACGTATACTTTATCAAGAATGCTTGATATTATCACTCATCCTCACGAGAGTCGGTTCTTGGGATAATTCAAGAAAATCAAGAAACCAAAATTTTCAAGAAGATCAAGAAACGTAAAGAAAATCAAAATTTGAAAACCATGGGTAAAATAAAGAACGTAGAAAATGTAAAAATTAAAACAAAAGTTCTTTATTCTAACTGGCCACCCATTGATTAAAAATAATGTCATTCAGAGAAAAACTTTTAAGAATTAAATCTTTCTATCAAGTCCTCCTCGGCAATGGTGCCAAAAAACTATTGGAACCGATTCTTGCATCCATAGGATTCGATTGTCACGCTGCAAAAATCCATTTGAAACCAATGAGCTATTACAGGCTCTGGTCAACCTGCCTCTTCGTTCTGATAAACATGAATATTGCTAAAAGAAAACTATAGAACGGGTAAGGAAACCCCAATGGTAATTATATGATAAAATGTTGATTACATGCTCCAGATTAATGTAACACTATATGTATTAAAATGACCAAGCAAGAAAATAACCAATTGTTATGCCTTATGTAGACCGGTGCCTAGATTCATTGGGTTGTTATAGCAATTTAACAACAATTTTAACATGAACAGAGAGAATGGGGAAAAGGAAATTGGTGCTCTTAGATTTATTTGAATATCGTAATAAAACTAAAAGTTAACCAATGAAAGAAACGTATATAATGCATTCAAATAATGTAATCCATTACACAGTGACACACAGTACTAAGACAAAGATATAACAGGAATGAAACTCAGAATTGTATTGATTTCATAAAATTTTACATGCAGAGTGGGCAGGATGCCTTTTAACTCTATTTTTCTCAAATAAATATATCAATACAATGAAGAAGACTCTGTTCAAATAATGTAACAGGTCTCTCCTACTCTCCTTGTTCCAATATGGTAATAGTAGAGTCTCTGAATCTCAGGCTCAATAGGACAGGAAATAATCTCAGCTTCTTGAGCACTTTCCTATCAAAATCTTGCATAATAAAGGGAAGAAAGAAGAATGAATGAGAAAAATAGACACAAAAGGGAGATACAACAACACAACTCTAAAGGGCACTCAAGTATACCTCTTAGCAAAAATGCTATTCTCTAATTGCTTGATGCAAAATCTGAACCTGTCTGCTTCCTTTTATAGTTGTTGGTTCTTGATTCTATTATTTTTGGTTTATTTCTGGCCTTACACTTGTCAACATCTGATTGAACCTATTCTGTATGTTGTCCAGCTGGTGCGGCTCTAAACTGACTATCATGGTCTATTTTTGGACTGAAGGGAGCTCTTTCACTGAATAATTTGGTCATTTTGTTCTCTTGTTGGCCCTAGAAACTAAGGATTCATTATTATATTTTTTCTTTTTGTTCTGCTTGTCCTGGTCACTATGATCTATTGTTAAGGATTGACCAGGCTGCTATTACAAATTTTAGATGAGGGATGGAGGGGGACCCAACGTGATGGTGAAGACAAGGGGTGGCATGCTAGTGGCAAATGGATGGAATTGCACTGATCACGCGATAGAGTGAAGGGAGAAAAGAGGAAAGGGGGTGGCTTCACACAATGGAAGGTGGTGAGGTGGCGCAATGTTGGAAAAAATGTTAAGGTGGTTAAGGAAGAAGGCCTAAAAAGAGGGAGGCAATGATAAGTAGGAGGAAGATGGGAATGGAAAACAAGATCTGGAAACATCTATAAGCTGCTTCCATAACTATACTCCGTCGGAGTGTTCCCCTTATAACTATATTTTATCGAAGCACGGATTGAATGACTTTCTGCAAGTCAAAACCATGTTTTATTCTTCACGCGCTTTCTTCGTCTTAAGTATTTGTAGAACAAAAATTGAATACTTTTATATTCTTTGTACTCCATTGTTTCGCTTACTGATGCCTTTAGCTCTCCCTTACTATCTCTATTTATAAGTTGTGACTATGCCTTGTAGTCTTATTTTGTGGTACATTATTATTCCCAAGAGATATACAGGATCTGGTTGCATGCTTGAGCATCAGGATTTATCTTTTGGTTAGTCTACTTTATCCTTATCAAGGTACTATCCATGGGATTTACTCTGATTGCTCAAATATTTCCTTCCTTGGGTATCCTTCTGGATTCACGATGTTTATGTGTACTATTTTGACTTCATCTCGGTTGTTGATCTTCATATCGTCTTTCGATGTACCTTGCTGTGAATGAGTCACTCCCTTGCTTTCTACCTCGGTATTGATTTTAGGTATTTTGGAGAATGGTCGCCCTTTTTTGAGGAATCCAGACTATCAAATATTCTTCTTGGAACATGATTTTGCCCTCTTTCTTTGATTCCTTTGTATGGCCTGGATCAATCCATTGTCATTGGATCTTTATAAAGGATCAACTGTATCCCTTGATCTCTATAGTGTACAACTCGTGCCTCTCTCGGGATGTAGGTTTGCATTGGGCATCCTGGCTTGATACTTTCAGACCTAAAAAATGTTAGTCCTGAAATAATGAAGGTACATGCCAGCAATGATCGTGCACAGTATAGAGAATATCTCAATATTTTATAGTTTAACCAATCTCAAAATAAATGTTAACTCAAGGTTTACCTCCTATTTTGTTTATTAAATCCTTTGATTTAAAGTTTAGTTTGGGCCTTAACTCTATATTGAATATCAGTTATGGAGAGATAATCTAACCATGGCCAACCTTTGATTTTTTATAACCTGTTGGTTAGATAACTGAAAGAGAAATGCTTCGATCTTACTTTGATTAATATTTATTAATAATATAGTGGTGATTAATTATGTGCTAGGGCCTTGTTAAAAGTGGTTTAAAATTTAATTAATCAAATGTCGATTTAATCTTACCATTTAGTTTACCTTTGAAACGTGCGCTACCATTGGATTATTTTGAGATGGAGCGCATCCGTTGGATCTGTTTGGAAGATATCCATTGGATAAGCCTTGTTTGTATTCTATCACATTGACCTTGACTTGATCTTCGTCGTCAGATTTTGGTGATGATTACCACGGTCGTTGATGTATAATAACCTGCATGATTGTTAGTCCTACTAGCTTATACATAAACTTGTGCCAAGTTAATCATATTAATCATATTTATAAAGTCGAAAAACCCTTGGTTGGTAATAATTCATTTCGACAATACTTAAGGTTAAAGATTATACCATCGTTTATTTGACCTTATAATAATGCGGTGTATTAGTCCTCATCTAATCGTGATTTACCAAGGTTAACCTAGTGATTTCAACCTTAACAACATTGTATTAAACATAGGCATTATATAATCCGTTCACCTCTCTACGTGCTCATCATTAGATCATACCATGATGGGGGCGCGACCGTTGGATCTCCCGCACATACACAAGGTTTAGCAAAATAAAGGGGGAAGATTACCCATGCATCAAATCTTTATAAAACCTGATTAAGTGCTTTCTTTAGCCTCGATAATGCATTTTAATTAATCATTTGACAAAGGAAACCTTTAGATTAACCTTCGATCACTTTTAACAATGCGCACCATTGGATTAAAGTTTGATCAAGTGCCACCATTGTCCAATTTCTTCGATCCTTCATTGGGGGTGCTTTATTGCAATTGGGCGCATCCGTCCGATTTTGTCTTAAACAGAGCGCAACCATTGGATTTCCTATAGCTGCATACTCAATAACCGAAAAGGGCACATCATTAGATTTGATTAATCTTGATTAAGCCGAAAGGGGGTAATTTAGCAACGTATTATACCCTTATTAATGCGTAACTAATCTTGGTTTTACCTTTGTCTTTACCCGATATCCTACCATTTATGATTTCGGTGCGGCCATCGAATTTCGAGTAATGTTGGCGTGACCATTGATCTTGATCAACCTGTGGGGTTAGTTAACAAGGGACACATGATTTTAAACCAGGATTAAACTAAAAGGGGGATAATTAGTCTATGCATTATACCCTCGCTAATCCTTATTAAAATTCTTAATCATCCTCATGGTCTTTTGCCTTTTCAATGCACCTTTAATGAGAGCATCATCGTCCGATCCCGATGAGAGCTTTTGCATCCGTTGATCTCTTCGGACTTGTAATAACGATAACAAAATGGGTACCCAATTTTTATTTAATTAATCAAAGGGGGAATATTATCCGACGTATTAGACCCTCGTTAATTTTCATTAATGGATAGGTTAATATTTAAGTGACCCTCTTTATTAATGTTTAAAAATTGATAACCCAAGTGATGCGCGACCGTTCGATCATATCTCAAATGAGCGCTGCCCTTAGATCTATTGGACTTGTCCGATATTTAATTTGAATTTTTGACCCATGTTGACTCCTTAATAATTTGACTCTTCGAAGAGCGTGCATCCATCAGATTAGGCTCAGCTCAAGCGCATCCATCCAGATTAGGAAAGTAGCATGGGTTTAATAATTTTAATTACTTTTGACCTTAGGTTATAATGTTTTTGGACCATCAACCTTCGACTTAACCTTCGGGCTTCTTTGTGAAAGCGTGTCTGCTAGATTCTTTTTTATGAAGTGCTACCCTTAGATTGATTTTAAGGTGCTCGACTTTTAACGTAATGGGGCGCATTCCTTTTAATTTAAGACCTTAGTGCGAACTTTATTTTTTGGACTTTAATATTGTGCTTGGATTTACGGGTTTTTAGACCATGGTCCTTGATTAGATTTTTAATACCTTAGGACTTGAAGGTTTGTCATTTGATTTAGGCCTCAAGGGGGACTTTATTTGGGAAGATTAGAGTTAGGATTTATTAAAAATCTGATTGATAAAATCTTGCCATACCCCCTATTGAGCATTATTAAAAAGGGGCACACATTATTAACAACCAATGTTAAACTCATCAACTAAACCCTTGAAAAATCAATTTACTCACACCGACTGAAGAAGTGACCAACATTATTAAGCATTTTGATTGAAACCAAAAATTTAAATTTGGGGGTTTCAAAGTTTGAGTCAAATTTGGCTCTAAAAGATCCTATGAACAAAATAGCTAATCATTTGAGTGAGATGTTTATTACTTTGAATAACAGGTTGGCTAGACTTGAAAAAGGTAAGGATAGTAGGGCAAAAACTTCATAGGGTAATAATAGACAACAGGAAGATAACAGACATCCTTAAAGAGGGAATTTTAATAAAAATTGGAATAACAATGGAAATGAAGAGGGAAATAAGAATTGAAATGGGAATTGGAAAAATAAAGTAGAGAGATCTAGATTCTGTTCCAAATCCCATGCCATCAAATAATATAGCATCAGATAATCCCTTTTATTGCTCTACTGTGATGCACCACATAACCCTATTGATTGTGGTATTTATCTAAGTATGCATTCTAATGTTGATTTAAATGTTGAATCTAAAGATGAAGATATTAGAATTAATGTATGTTGGACTCAAGAGGATGAAACCAGAGAACAAGAATTTGAAAGGGACATGGACATATGTGCCAATAATATTGAGCAAATAGCATTGGTCTTTGGAGAGGCATCAACCTCAAGTGAACTTGATAATACTATATTTGATAGAATGAAGTAAGGAAAGATTGTACCTACAGCATAAGAGGTTGAGTCTTTAGAAAGAATACATACTATCAATCTCAAAAATAGAACAATGGAGGACAAATTTGATAAAGGACCTCCATAAAAGGAGAAATCTAGAGGAGTTATTTCACAAAAAAAAAATCAATTGAAGTTGCAAATGATTACTAAAGAGACTGATGTAGAGGGGATTATCCAAAAGCAACAAAATGACTTGGCTAATCAAAAAACTAGAAAATAAATTGATGAAAAGAAATATCAGTTTGATCTGGGTTTAGAGGTTGCCAAATAAAAGGTCAACATCACTTTTGGAGAATTAATGACTATTTCAAAGTATCGATATCAAGTATGTAGACCCTTCAAAATAACTGATCAATTAGGAGGAAAACCTCAAAATCTCATAGGACTTGTGAATAATGCAGTCAAAGCCCCATCTTTAGTTAAGCCATTTTACATCTAACTAAGGTATACATCAGGTTTTGGGAACCAATATGTTATTCATAATTGAATACTTGATAGTGGTGCTTCCATGAATGTAATTTCAAAACAAGTAGCTGATTAGTTATGCTTGATATATCAAAAATATCACCCTCCTATTTCTATCATGGATAACAGGAGAGTACCTTGTGTAGATATTATCATTGGAAATCTTATCCATATTGAATAATATCCTACAAAATGAGTGGTGGTGGATGTTGCAGTTGTAGATGTGGACCCTTTCATTTCTATCTTACTCTCTAGGCATTGGGCGGAGCAACTAGGTGGTACTATTCAGTTGGATTGGTCATATACCACTATTCGAATGCAAGGTAAGGAAAAAGTGATATTGAAAATAGAATCCTTCAATAAGTTTTTAGTTGAATTTAGATATCCTAATGGTAATATGGTTAATGTTATGAATTCTGTTGAGGAAAAATACATGGGGGTTTACTCTATTTGGCATTCTCCTTTCTTTTTGGAAGTACCTGATGCTCAGAATATGGATCCAAAATTGAAGGCTAAAGAAAACATAGAAACTGATAGAATTTGAACTTCTAAGTTATGGACTATGACCTTTGATGGGGTAAAATCTAAAGCAAGAGCAAGAGCTGGAGCACTTTTGACAGACACCAATGGCAGCTATCTTGGCATACCATACAGGTTAGAATTTTCTTGTGCAAATAATGTTGCAGAGTATGAAGCTTTATTGCTAGGGTTAAGGAAAGCCAAGGAACTGGGTATTAATTACCTCAAATTTAGTGGGGATGTTGATCTAATAATTCAACAGATCAAAGGGAGACATCAAACAAAGCACCCTAGATTGAAGCAATATAAACAGGCAGTGTTGAATGAAATAGATAGATTTTTGGCTTTTGATCTGCAATTTATTCCTAGAGAACAGAATCACAATGCTAATATGTTGGCCATTAATGCTTTTGGATCAGAAAACCTTGAGATAGACACTTGTTTTATGGCAAGTTTCCCAACCATATCTGTTTATAAGCCATCTATCTCATATAATGTGGTATATTTACAAGTTTGTCATGATGATATACACATTAATGGTTTTATGACTATGCAAAATGAGTTTTTTGATGTTATTTATGATGAAAGTGATGAATAAAAACTGAAGGATGTTATTGGAGTGCCTACAAAATTCATACAACTAAAGACCAATAGGATCACTAGGGGGTTGGTGTCTTTAGAGAGCTTGTTTGACGACTTTTATATAGCATATAAAACTTCGGTTCAGGAATCAGATGTAGATGAAGTTAATATCAAAATAGAGGAAGATCCCAAGATTGTTAGGATCAATAAATCTCTATCAAGAAAAGAGAAGCAAAAATATATCAAATTTTAAAAAAAGAACATGGATATTTTCACTTGGAGTTATGAATATATGAAGACCTTCAATACAAGGGTAATGACTCACATAATACCCCTTCAGAAATATACCAAGTCTTTCAAGTATAAGCAAAGGGATTTCAATCCAATTATGCAGAAAGAAGTGCAAAAGTTACTGGATACCAAGATAATCAGGAAGATGAGATTTTCTAATTGGTTGGCAAACCTGGTTCCAATTAGAAAAAATAATGGTGATATCAGGATTTGTGTAGATTTTAGGAATCTAAATAAGAGCTCTCTCAAAGATAACCATCCACTTCCGAATATGGATCAATTACTTCAAGCAATGGTTGGGTCATCAAGAATATCTTTATTGGATGGCTTTTTAGGTTACAATCAGATTGTAGTGAATCCAGAAGACAAACACAAAACAACTTTCACTACACCATGGGAAACATTTGAATATCTTAGGACACCCTTTGGATTGATGAATGCAAGGGCAATATTTCATAGAGCAATGGATGTTACATTTAAAGGATTGATGTTCAAGATAATGGTAGTATATCTTGATGATATTACAGTTTTTTCAAAAAATATTGAATATCATTTTGCACATATAACTCAAGTGTTTGACATGTGCAAGGAGTTTGCAATATATTTGAATCCTATAAAATGCATGTTTGGGGCCACACAAGGTAAACTGCTTGGGCATATTATTTCAAAATATGGGATTAGCATTGATCCACAAAGAGTAGAAACCATTGCTAAAATTCCCCTCCTAAGAATCTTAAGGGAGTTAGATCATTCTTTGGAAAGATTAACTTTATTAGGATATTTATCCCTAGTTTTACTCAGATTACCAAGCCAATAAAGGACATGATAAATAAAAATGGAGAAATAATATGGATAGAGAAAAATACTACAACTTTTCAAAAGATCAAAGATGCAATTACTCAGGCTCTAGTATTTAATTACCCAGATTATTCTAAAGATTTCAAGATCTACTCATATGCCTCAAAACATACTATTTTTGCAGTTCTTGCTCAACAAGATGAAGAGAAAAATGAAAGGCCTATAGCCTTTATGAGCATAGGATTGAAGGGTGCTCAATTGAAATTTTCTTTGCTGGAAAAACAAGCTTATGCATTGATCAGAGCTTTATATCATTTCAAGTGTATTTTTGGATCCAATAAGCTAATAGCATGTATCCCTTACATTGTTGTTAAAGATATTTTCACTCAGACTAAACCTTTAGGCAGTACTACAAGGTGGATGGCTAAATTGCTATAGTATGATGTGGAATTCAAAGTAGTATATATGGTCAGAGGACAGGGATTGGCAAAGTATCAGGATAAAAAATAAGGTGAGGCTATGAATAACACTATTATAGTAGATGAGCAACAAGAAGCAAGAGCAGTTGATAATTCTGATTGCAGGTGGTAAGAAGGTATTATCTTTTACCTTCAGAAATTATCATTTCTTGGAGATATACCCCAAAACAAAAGAATGTATATTAAGAAATTGGCTCAAAGGTATTACATTCAATAAGGAAGACTATATTGGAGGCATCCATATGGTGTGTTGCTTATTTGTTTATATGATAAAGAGATCACTCAAGTGCTAAAAGAATATCATTATGGCTTTTGTGGGATCACTTTGCTCCAAATGCTATTGCTCACAAGATCATAAGAGTTGGTTATTATTGGCCCTCCCTATTTAAGGATTTTTACTAGTTTTTTAGGAGTTGTCATAACTATTAGATTTTTGTAGGAAAGAAACATTTTCCAGCCATTCCCATGAATCTAGTGATTGTGGAAGCTCATTTTATTCAATGGGAAATAGATCATATAAGTGAGATTAACCCCAATTCTTCTGGAGGTCATAGGTGGATCATTATAGCAACAAACTATTTTAGAAAGCAGGTAGAATTAGCACCTCTCAAGAAATCCACTACAGAATTGGTCATCAAGTTTTTAGAAGAGCACATATTGACAAGATTTGGGGTTCGAAGGAAGATAGTCATAGACAATGCTAACTACTTCACTTTTTTTAAGATAATTCAATTTTGTGCTAGGTATAATATAGAGCTTTCTCATTTTGCAAATTACTATCCTCAAGGGAATTGTTTAGCAAAATCCTCAAATAATAATTTGATCACAAGAATTAGAAGAGCATTAGGCAGAAACAAAAGAAGTTGGGACAATGAGCTAAAGTTTTCTTTATGGGTTGATATAATATCTATCAAAAGAAGCATAGGAAAATCTCCTTATGAACTAGTATATGGTGAGAATGCTCTATTACCTCATAAATCGAAGAGTTATGCTTTATCTTTGCTTCTTCTAGAACATGATAATCCATATGTCTTGCAGATAATACTTGATCAAATTCTAAAGTTGCAGGAAGATGGAAAGGATGCATTAGTAAAGATAGTTGAGCAGGATCACAAAATAATGTAGTTGTTCAATTAGAAAGCCAAGGGTAAACCTTTTCAGGGAGGACATATAGTGCTATACTAGGAACCCAAAAATGAAAAGCATGGGGAGAAGGGGAAGTGGGAACCCAATTACCCCTATCAAATCCTTCAAAATGTAGACCAACATACTTACAAATTGCAAACTCTAAATGGTACAAAATTTTCAATTCCTATCAATGGCCAACATATGAAATTATATCATTCTACACAAAGGGCTTGAGAAGCCTCAAAAAATGTGTGTTTTAGTATTTTTCTTTCTAGGTGATTAAGGTGTCATTTTTAGGTGATTAAGGTGTTATTTTTAGGTGATTAAGGTGTCATTTTTAGGTGATTAAGGTGTTTAGGTTAGATTATTAGTTTAGTTTTTAAGTCCTTGAGGTATAGTGGAGATTATGGATTTCTCAAGTGATTCATTGTTAAAGAGCATTTTCATCACCTGTCCCAGGCAGAGCCTGTTTTGGATCCTCAAAATCCAACTTGAGTTCCTAATTTTTTTAAATTTTGGTGTCCTATGGTCTTTTCAAATTTGCAATACCCATTTGAGTCCATTCCAATTATTGCAAAATTTTGGTCCTTTTGAAGTCTTGTTTCACCCTCAAAGAGTAATGAAATTTTTTATTTCACGAAGTTCAGGCCTTTGTTTTGGTTTTTCTAAGGTCTTTTTATCAGTAAATATTTGGCCTAACTAAGGTTGATGTAGGAGCCTATCTTCCGAAGGGCATAACTTTTGATCCGATTATTGGATCGGCTTGAAATTTTATAGGAAGTTCGATAATGAGGAGGAAAATAATGTGGCTAGGGTAAATAGGGGTTTAGATTATAATTTTAAGGTATTTTTAAGATTTTTATAGCCTTAATTCCTTCATCTATGCGCCAAAAATGGATTTTAGTGGTTTTTTAGAAAAGTCCAAAAATAATTACTTTTAGACATGGGTAGGTGCTAATATTTTATAGAAGGATTAATATGGGTGATACGGTGATAATTTTTTATTTTTAGGTCCATTCGAGCTATTTTGGTGACTTACTAAAATATAGGGTTGTTTTTGGCTGAAAATGGTAAATTTTCCAAAAATAGTAATTTCTTATCTTTAGGACTTTAAGATGTAGGGTTTTTGTTTTAGGGTTTCTCACGTTGTATAATGGGGGGTAAAACCCTAAACTCAAAATCCTAAACCCTAAACTCAAAATCCTAAACCCTAAACTCAAAACCCTAAACCCTAAAAAATTTTAAAAATTTTAAAAACTTAAAGGCGATGCAGATAGTGGCTATTATGGATCATTTTCCATTATAGGCCATCATTGAGGTAGTTACAATATTTGCAATTATGGACCAAGTGATCAAGTTATTTAAGAGAGTTGCTGCAATAGGAAACATCATCATGTTTTTGCACATTAATTTTATGATAGGTATACCAGAGTGCCATCCTTATCGGTTGTATTTTTCTTTGTCTTGTCTAGTTACCCCTTTTTTCTTCCCCATTATTGTACATTTTTTTCTGAGGAGGTGTCCAGTTTACTTAGATTAGTTTGAGTGGTTGGGACCGAAAGCTAGGAGGCTCTTTGTTACATCATTTGAACAAAGAGTTGTAGTTCTCTATTGCATCATTTGAATGGAGAACTCATTTGTATTTTCTTAGTGAGATCTGATTACATTGATTAGACTCCCATTGTAATGATTTATTGGATAACAAAATTATGTTTCCTCCTTTTAGTAGTTCTATGTGCAATTTTTTTGTTGTCCTATTTACATATTACATCATTTGAATGTGTAAATGACATCTTCTTTCACTGGTATTCTTGATCACCTTTATTGCATTATTTGAATGAATGTGGTTGGCTCAATTTTATCTTCTCCCTCCTTATCTCTTCACCATATTTTAATTTTGGCTACAATTACCCAATGGATAAGGCACTAGTCTACTTTTTGAAGCACTAGTTGGGAGTTACTTCGAAGCTTGGTCAACTTTTATGTTGTAGTTTTATTTTATCTTTTGCAAATCTCGATGAGCATGAGCATATAAAAAATATTGTAGGCTTATCTTTGGGGTTTCCTTACCCTACACGGTTTGTCTAGAGTCTTAGGATAATATTTTCCTGAGTTAAATAGGTGGATCCACTAGAATCTACGGTGTTTATTGGATCATTAGATTATTGCAACATAAAAAATATATTAAGGGTGCAAGAATTTTCCCTAATAGTTTTTGGCATCGTTGTTGGGGAAGAGTCAATACATTTTTGGGTTTGTTTTCTCATAGTCTTTCCTGAAATAAAATTTGCAATATTTGAGTGAATATCAGACGAGCAATCTTGGCCCAAATATTGTTGAAGATCTTGTTCCTTCTTTTCACATCTGTGTTGGCGACTCCAAATGAACTCAAATTTTTAAAAATAAAAAAAGTTGTTGGATCTGGAATCTACAAGAAGAAGTGGTAAATAAGTACTTGCTAGAGTGCCAAATCCTGAGGTATTCTTCAAGTCTCATGAAAAATCTTCAATTCCAATTCATAATATTTACGTTTCTAGCTTGAATCTTTGTTTCAACCAGTCTTCTCCTACCGTAAACCAAGTACCTATAGTGAATCAACCTGTAGTGAGTATGGCAACTCCTAATGCAAATCAAAATATAAATCGAAATGCCAATGCTAATGTTAATCAATGGAGGACCAATAGATATAGAGCCTTTTTTTTACCTACAAATATAAATCCTCTCCCTGGTAAATCTCATAAGTACCTGCTTAAATTTAAAGGGAACAATGTTGTCATCAGTGAAGATCATGTTAGGGATTTTTTGTATGCCATGGATAGTCTTGAGGTGGATCATGAAAATGTTGTACTTAGATTGTTCTTTCAAAATTTAGAGAAGGATGTGCGAGAATACTTCAACGCCTTTAGAGCTAGTACTATCAATAATTTTCAAGAGCTAGAGCACACTTTTCTTAGGAAATATGGAGACAGGAAGAATGAACAGTCCTTGCTGACATAATTGGATACCATAAAAAAGAAATAAAATGAATCAGTGGAAGATTTCAATAGAATATTCTTTAAGACTAGAAATAAGATTCTAGTAGCATTAAGGCCAAATGATGATCAGTACATTTCTTTCTACAAAAATGCTTTCCCTTAAGATTTTAGTTATGATATGAGACAACAAGTAGAAACTACCATTGATATATGTATATAAAGGTCTATTGAAATAGAGATACATATGATTGATAGTGGTAAGATGAAAACATACTCTTTAGAGCCCAATCAACTTGAAAGGAAGCCTAAGAAGGTTGAGTTCTTTTTCCCTAAGAAAACATATCAGGATCCTATGAAAAAATAGCTAATCAGCTAAGTGAGATGTTTACTACTTGGAATAACAAGTTGGTTAGACTTGAAAAAGGTAAGGAAAAAATTGGAGAAACTTCACAGGGTAGTAATAGACAGCAGGAAGATAACAGACCTCCTTTCAGAAGGAATTTTAATAGAAACTAGAATAACAATAGAAATGAAGAGGGAAATAGGAATCATAATGGAAATTGGAAAAAGAAATAAGTAGAGAGAGATCTAGATTCTGTTCAAAATCTCATACCATAAAATAATACAGCATTAGACCATATATTTTATTGCTCTACCTGTGATGCACCATATAACCCTGTTGATTGTGGTATTTATCTAGGTATGCATTCTAATGTTGATTTAAATGTTGAATCTAAATATGAAGATATTAGAATTAATGTATGCTAAACTTAGGAGGATAAAACCAGAGAAAAATAATTTGAAAGGAACATGGACATATGTGCCAATAATCTTGAGCAAAGAGCATTGGTCTTTGGAGAGGCATCAACCTCAAGTGAGCATGCTAATACTAGATTTGATATAATGAAGAAAGAAAATCTTGTACCTGTAGCAAAAGAGTTGAAGTCTTTAGAAAGAATACATTATATCAATCTCAGGAATAGAACAGTGGAGGACAAAGTTGAAGGGCCCACACAAAAGGAGAAAGCTACAAGAGTGATTTCACAAAAAAAGGTAAATTAAATGAAGTTGAAAATGATTCTTGATGAGCCTGATGTAGAGGGGATTATCCAAAAGCAACAAAATAACTTGGCTAATTAAAAAACTAGAAAGGAGGGGAAACCCTAAACCTGAAAAACCCTAAACCTTAAACTCAAAACCCTAAACCCTAAACTCAAAACCCTAAACCCTAAACTCAAAACCATAAACCCTAAAATATATATATATATATATTATATATAAACCTAAACTCGATGGATATAGTGGCTGTTATAGATCATTTTCCATTATGGGCCATCATCGAGGTAGTTACTATTTTTTCAATTATGGACCAAGTGATCAATTTATTTACGAGATTTGCTGCAACAAGGAACATCATCAAGTTTTTGCATAGTAATTTTATGAGAGGTATACCAAAGTGTCATCCTTATCGGTTGTATTTTTCTTTGTGTGTCTTATCTAGTTACCCATTTTTTCTTCCTCATTATTGTGTAGGTTTTTGCTAAGGAGGTGTCCAGTTTACTGAGATCAGTTCCAGTGGCTGGGAACATAAGCCAGGAGGCTTTTTGTTACATCATTTAAACAAATATTTGTAGTTCTCTATTGCATAATTTGAATGGAGAACTCATTTGTATTTGCTTAGTGAGATTTTATTACACTGATCAGACTCTCATTGTAATAATTTATTGGATAATACAATCTTGCTTCTTCCTTTTAGTAGTTCTATGTGCAGTTTTGCTTGTTGTCCTATTTACATGTTACATCATTTGAATATGTAAATGGCATCTTATTTCACTGACATGCTTAATTACCTTTGTTGCATTATTTGAATGAATGTGGTTGGATTATTTTGATCTTCTACCTCCTTATCTTTTCACCATATTTTAATTTTGGCTATAATTACGTAATGGATAAGGTACCCGTCTACTTTTTGAAGCACTAGTTGGGAGTTACTTTGAAGCTTTGTCAAGTTTTATGCTAAAGTTTTATTTTAATTTTTGTAAATCTTGATGAGCATGAGCATATAAGAAATATTTTAGGCTCACCTCCAGGGTTTTCTTAACTTACTCAGTCTATCTAGAGTCTTAGGATAATCTTTTCCCTAGTTGAAGAGGTGGATCGACCAGAATTCGTAGTGCTGATTGAATCAGGGAAGTATTGCAGCATGACAAATATATTAAGGGTGTAGGAATTCCCCCCAACAATTTTTGGCATTATTTTCGGGGAAGACTCAATACAATTTTGAGTTTGTTTTTCTCATAGTCTTTCTTGGAATGAAATTTGTGAGATTTGAGTAAATATCAGGCTGAGCAATCTTAGCCCAAGTATTGTTGAATATCTTATTCCTTCTTTGCACATTCGTGCTGGCAACTCTGAATGAACTCAAAATTTTAAAAATCAAAAAAGGATTTGGATCTGGCGTCTACAAGAAGTGGTAAAGAAGTGCTTGTTGGAGTGCAAAATCCAAAGGTATTCTTCAAGTCTCGTAAAAAATATTTAATTCTAATTCATACTATTTTTGTTTCTAGCTTGAATCTTCATTTCAACCAGTCTTCTCCTATTGTAAACCAAGTATCTGAAGAACACAAGCTTATACTGAGAGGGGAGGGGTGAATAGTATAAGACATCTTTTTACTTTTTCCTTTATACTTCAAAATAGTAAAGCAATATACCCAAAGCAATATCAAAGCAATGCACAATATCATCCACAAAGTGACACCAATTTTAACATGGTTCACCCAGAATGGTTGGGCTACGTCCACAAAACTTTTCTCTAAAATTTATCTCAAGGTTCTTTGGGAATCCTTCCTAATTACAATGTTTATGAGCCTTGGCCCAAAGGAGATACCTTCCCCCAATCTGAATTTATGAGCCTCTGCTCAAAGGAGATACCTTCCCCTCTGCTCTAGAAATGATCCCTTAGAAAATCAACTGCCTCTACCTCTTGCCAAGCACGTGGAACTCCTTTCCACCGAAGACCTCCCCGTCCTCAATGCTTAGCCTAAGAGACCTTCGCCTTCTATGATCACGTCCATAGTAGCTCAACGAACCTGTACCAAACATAGTCAGTTGGTCTAGTACAAGTCTTCCTTTGTTTGTCAGATCTGTCCAACTCTTGAACAAATCAATCCTCTGCATACAAGCCTTCTCAAAGACTTGCCAACTATCCTCAAGTTCTTCTCATAGAACCAATGCACCTATGTCCTCAAGTTCTCTGCTAGAACTATCAAACTTAGCTCACAAGTCCTTTGCTAGGACATGTCCAAATCTGCTCACAAGTCCCCATCAGAACCTGTCCAAAATTGCTCATAAGTCCCCACCGAAACCTGTCCAAAACTGCTCACAAGTCCCCATCGGAACCTGTCCAAAAACTGCTCACTAGTCCCCACTGGAACCTGTCCAAAACTCGCTCACAAGTCCCCACCGGAACCTATCCAAGAACCGCTCACAAGTCCCCACCGGAACCTCGTCCAAAAACTTAGCAAGCTCACCAAGAAAAACTTTCTTAGTAGGAAATCACAAAGTGAATTGTTAGAGACCCAATGTGATTTGTCAAACTCATAGAAGCATAAAGAGAATTGTTAGAGACTCAATATGTTCTATACTCAAATCCCAATCTCAAAACTCAACTCAGCTCAATCTCAATCTCAAATCTAAAAAATCAACTCAATATCTGAAATGGATAGGATAGAATGTTTTCTTTCAAGAAAATGAAACCCCAACAATTGCCAACTATGCAAAGAATCACATAACAATGATACTCATGTTCTTTTCACCATTAATTAGGGTTTCAACAACAATGCTTATCAAACAAGGTTTAGTCAACCAACACCATTCAACTCAACATCAACCTTGAAGCATTCAACCAATCATCACAAGAAAAGGAAACAAGTAGAAATCCTTTTCCCTCCAAAGATATTTGAACAAAATAGCCACCAACACAATATCACCAAATGCAAAGAATAACTTGCTCAAATCAACTCAATGGATTAAGCCCAATATCATGAATCAAGTAAAGCAATAACTTGATCAAACAACCTCTATGGAAGCAACTCAACCATCAAACTCAAAAAAACCAACCAAGGGTTCCACCAACTCAATGCAAGTAGCTAGACTCACAAATATAAACCCTAGTGCACAAAGCTTCCACTATCTCAAACCAAAAATTATGCATTCACCAAAAACTCTTCTTAAGGATAACAATGCATAAGTAGTCTTCAACAAACCAGAAAATAGGATTTACACCTAGCCAAAGGATACCTAGTAGAATACCTTTTCACTCCAACCTTATTTCAGGAAACATACACCAATCATACTCATAAGAAGAATGTGCCCATACCTTATTGGAGTAGAAGATAATTGAACCTTCAAGCCGTCACCACACACAACTCTCAAACTTCCAACCAAGTTAGGGTTAGAATAAAAAGAAATGAGCAATAATATAAACTTCCTTTATTACACCTTTTAGCTCCACTTCTTTAAACACAACCACCATAACATGCCAATAAATCAACAATCACAGACTCACACCTTATACCTCCATTTTTAATTTTAGCATAGCAAAGAATAATCTTAAAAATACATCCAAAGAAATATGCCCTTATTTCTCCTAAGCTTTTATTCAATGCTAATCACAAAATCCAAAACTCATAAAATTTAATCACACCTTATAAATCGTTGTCCAAGAAACTCCGAATTTTGTGGCATAAAGACATTTTAATAAAAACTTGTGTTACTCTAGCAAAGCACCCCCACGAGACTCGAAACGGCGACCTCCGACAATGCAGCGCCCAACAGCAGCCTTCACTGCCACTAGCCCACGCGGGCTACAAAGTTCACAAGTGAACTTCCCTCTACTTCACCCTCGAAAAAACTCTCGAAGACTTTTCAACCGCACGTGCTCCTAAGTCTTCCTTCGATCGTAGAGAATACAGAGCACAAACACCGCAAATTGCATTCGAGGAATTTTGAATTAATTAGCCTTCCAACCTTAGGAGTTGGAGAATAAATAGTCTCTTCGAAGACACCTTGACGTTGGTGGAAATAAAGACCATTTTGAAATTAATCAAAAGTCTTTTCAAAAAGGGTTTAAAAACCCTTAAATAATTTTAATAAATTAAGAATAAAAAAAGGTTTAAAAACCTTTAAGTATTTTTAATAAATTAAAAATAATTTCTCCCTTAATTAATTAATTAATTAAAACCTTGAAGGGTTTTAAATAATAATTAAATAAATAATAAAGAGAACCTCCATTGGTTTTAATAAAAACCATTTAACTTGGTTTTAATAAAAACCGGTTTGGTTTTAATGAAAAACCCTTGCCAATGGAATCTCTTCGGATTCTCTTAAAAATATTCTCTTGGAATCTTCCACCTTTGAAGCCAACACATCCTCTTAACATTAATGCCATTTCCTTTTGACATCAATGACAACTCATAGACAAGAATCTAGGATCTCAAACCCAAAATTGCCAACAATCTCCCCCTTTGTCATTGATGGCAAACCATGCTTCTCAACAACATAGAAACTCAACATAAACAACTCCCCCTATCTTGAGGCTCTCCCCCTTACTCAAATCTCTCCCCCTTTGTCATCAATGGCAAAGGGTCACCTTTGGGGCTCGGGACTAAGAATGAGCCTCTTAGCTTAGTCCCTCCCCCACCTCTTGATGAGGTGATTAATTCTTGGGTGGGAGTAAAAATCCCATTAGGCACTGATCATCATCAGCGTCTATAACTTCCTTGCCAAGCCTTCTCTTGAACTCTTTGTCCATATTCTTGTTCCTGTCACTGTTCTTGTTCTTGTCTATGCCTTGATCCTTGGACCTGATCATGCCACTGTTCTTATTCCTGTATTCTATAATTTTAGCTCTACATTGTCTGATTATGTGACCTTCATTGTTGCACTTGAAACACTTGACGATGTTGTTTCTCTGAGCTAAACCTGATCTTTGAATCCATCAGTTCTGACCAAACCTATTCTGACCAAACCTGTTCTGGCCAAACCTATTCTGACCAAACCTGTTCTGACCAAACCTGTTCTGGCCAAACCTGTTCTAACCAAACCTGTTCCTGTTATTTGCCTTGCAATAAACTACCTTGTGCCCAAACTATTGACAATAGTAGCAATACCCTTGAAAGTAACTAGCACTTCTAAAACTGACATTTACCTTCTTCACTTGAGCCATGCAATGTGAAGCCATGTGACCAAACCTGTGACAAGCAAAACATCTGCCTTGAAACTTTCCTTTAATTGACCTCTTAGGTTCTGAAAACTTCTTCTCATTCTAAATTATTTTTTCTATTTTTGTGCATCTATCATTCAAGGACTCCTTTTCTGAAATACTTTCCTCATCAGAACTCTCTTCCTTTTGGAGTCTCTTACTATACTCTCCAACTTGTTCCTTGTGTGGCTTAACAAAACCAAGGCCTGTTTTATCTGTTGTCTTTCTTTGACCTTTGATGAGTGACTTAACCTTTTTGGAGCTATCTTGAAACCTGTAAAGCTTATCCTTGTACTCTTTAGTTTCCTCTTTCAAAGAAGCCATTTTCTTTTCTAACTCACTATACTCAAGAACCTTAGACTCTAACTCATCCTTGAGTTCTTGTGTCTTAGCCATAGAGAAGTCAAGACTTTCTATAAGATCATCTCTCTCCATACAACATTCATCTAACTTATCCTTGAGTCTAGAATTCTTCTTTCTTTCCTTTTTCAAAGCACTAAGAGCACTAATAAGTTCACCTTCAAGATCTACTTCACCTTCCTCTATATCTTCCTCTATTTTTTTGCTTTTTGAATCATCAAAGCCTTTTTCAAATTTCTTATCACTAGAGGTGCTAACCTTTTCAAAAACCATACATGCATCTTCCTTATAGTTTTCTGAAGCATCCTCATACATACTAGAAACCAAATCATTATTTTTGCAATAATCCACAAGGTGATCAAAATTTCCACATCTAAGACATTTCATGATAATGAATCTATGTTTCAGTTCTTCCTCTTTTTTTGATATGAACAACATCTCATTTTCATCATCACTTGAAGAACTTTCACTATCACTACTAGAACACTTACTTGCTTTGTCTAGGTAGAAACTCTTCTTGTGCTTGTGATAATACCTCTTTCCTTGATTGTTGTGCTCATCTTTGTTTTTCCTGTGATGCTTGTGCTTTTCAGAATCCTTGCTATTAGAATCATGTTTATCTTCATCACTTTCGTTCTTGGGAACAGTACAGTCAGTAGCATAATGTCCAAACTTTCCACAATTGAAAAATCTTATATTTTTCATACTTTTGTGCTTTCTAGAGAATTTGCCTTTCTTGCTGTAATATGCCTCTTCATCACTAGAAGACTCATCACTATCTTGAAGCTGTTTACCCTTGGAATTTTTGGTAGCCTTGAAAGTTGCCTCTTTCTTGATATCAACCTTCACTTGAGTTCTCAACTCAAATGCTGCAAGTATACTATGGATCTCATCCTTTTTCAACTTATCCAAATCTTTAGCTTCTTCAATAGCGGAAATATTTTCACTAAATCTATTCGGAAGAGATCTTAAAATCTTATCACAAACATCATTTTCAGCAAGCTCAAGACCTAAGTCTTTCATGGAGTTAACAACCTCATCCATACGAAGCATGTAGTCACTAATATTTTCATCATCATTCATCTTGAGTTGTTCAAACATACCTTTGAAGTGTCTCAACTTGGCCTTTCTGACATTTGTATCACCTGTATGAACCACCTTCAACTATTTCCACATTTCACTAGTTGTATTGCAGTGAATCACTTTTGTAAGATCTGCTTTCTGTAAGCCTTTCAGGATTGCATTCATTGCTTTTGAATTGTTGTAATGTAGGAGCCCTTCTTCTTTAGTATTAGGACCATGTTCAGGAATAGTGTACTCATCTTCAATCACTTCCCAAACCTCATTCCCAAGTGCCATTAGATGAACCTTCATCCTTGCACTCTAAAGACCAAAATCTGACCCATCAAGAATAGGTGTCGCATTGCCACTTGAATGATCCATTGTGTTCTTTACTAGCTTTTCCTTCAAGCTGTTAAACTTTTCGAAGGCACCCGCTCTGATACCAATTGAAGAACACAAGCTTATACTAAGAGGGAGGGGTGAACAGTATAAGACCTCTTTATACTTTTTCCATTATACTTCAAACTAGTAAAACAATATACCCAAAGAAATATCAAAGCAATGCACAATATCATCCACAAAGTGACACCAATTTTAACGTGGTTCACCCAGAATGGTTGGGCTACGTCAACAAAACTTTTCTCTAAAAGTTATCTCAAGGTTCTTTGGGAATCCTTCCCAATTACAATGTTTATGAGCCTTGGATCAAAGGATATACCTTCCCCCAATCTAAATTTATGAGCCTCTGCTCAAAGGAGATACCTTCCCCTCTGCTTTGGAAATGATCCCTCAGAAGATAAACTGCCTCTACCTCTTGCCAGCAAGTGGAACTCCTTTCCACCGAAGACCTCATGTCCTCAATGCTTAGCCTAAGAGACCTCCGCCTTCTATGATCACGTCCACAGCAGCTCAAGCAACCTATACCAAACACAATCAGTCGATCTAGTACAAGTCTTCCTCTGTCTATCAGATCTGTCCAACTCTTGAACAAATCAATCCTCTGCATACAAGCCTTTTCAAAGACTTGCCAACTATCCTCAAGTTCTTCTCATAGAACCAATGCACCTATGCCCTCAAGTCCTCTGCTAGGACCTATCCAACTTAGCTCACAAGTCCCCACTAGAACCTGTCCAAATTTGCTCACAAGTCCCCACCGGAACCTGTCCAAAATTTCTCACAAGTCCCCATTGGAACCTGTCTAAAACTGCTCACAAGTCCCCACCGAAACCTGTCCAAAAACTGCTCACTAGTCCCCACCGAAACCTATCCAAAAACTGCTCACAAGTCCCCACTAGAACCTGTCCAAGAACTGCTCACAAGTCCCCACTGGAACCTATCCAAAAACTCAACAAGCTCACCAAGAAAAACTTTCTTAGTAGGAAATCACAAAGTGAATTGTTAGAGACCCAATGTGATTTGTCAAACTCATAGAATCATAAAGAGAATTGTTAGAGACTCAATATGTTCTATACTCAAATCCCAATCTCAAAACTCAACTCAAATCAACTCAGCTCAATCTCAATCTCAAATCTGAAAACTCAACTCAATATCTGAAATGGATAGGATAGAATGTTTTCTTTCAAGAACATGAAACCCCAACAATTGCCAACTATGCAAAGAATCACATAACAATGATACTCATGTTCTTTTCACCATCAATTAGGGTTTCAACAACAATGCTTATCAAACAAGGTTTAGTCAACCAACACCATTCAACTCAACATCAACCTTGAAGCATTCAACCAATCATCATAAGAAAAGAAAACAAGTAGAAATCATTTTCCCTCCAAATATATTTGAACAAAACAGCCACCAACACAATATCACCAAATGCAAAGAATAACTTGCTCAAATCAACTCAATGGAGTAAGCCCAATATCATGAATCAAGTAAAGCAATAACTTGATCAAACAACCTCTATGGAAGCAACTCAACCATCAAACTCAAAACAGCCAACCAAGGGTTCCACCAACTCAATGCAAGTAGCTAGACTCACAAATATAAACCCTAGTGCACAAAGCTTCCACTATCTCAAACCAAAAATTATGCATTCACCAAAAACTCTCCTTAAGGATAACAATGCATAAGTAGTCTTCAACAAACCAGAAAATAGGATTTACACCTAGCCAAAGGATACCTAGTAGAATACCTTTTCACTCCAACCTTATTTCAAAAAACATACACCAATCATACTCATAATAAGAATGTGCCCATACCTTATTGGAGTAGAAGATAATTGAACCTTCAAGCTGTCACCACACACAACTCTCAAACTTCCAACCAAGTTAGGGTTAGAATAAAAAGAAATGAGCAATAATATAAACTTCCTTTATTACACCTTTTAGCTCCACTTATTTAAACACAACCACCATAATATGCCAATAAATCAACAATCACATACTCACACCTTATACCTCCATTTTTAATTTTAGCATAGCAAAGAATAATCTTAAAATTACATTCAAAGAAATATGCCCTTATTTCTCCTAATATTTTATTCAATGCTAATCACCAAATCCAAAACTCAAAATTTAATCACACCTTATAAATCGTTGTCCAAGAAACTCCAAATTTCGTGGCATAAAGACGTTTTAATAAAAACGTGTGTTACTCTAGCAAAGCACCCCCGCGAGACTCGAAACGGTGACCTCCGCCAATGCAGTGCCCAATAGCAGCATTCGTTGCCACTAGCCCACGCGGGCTATGAATTTCACAAGTGAACTTCCCTCTACTTCACCCTCAAAAAAACTCCCAAAGACTTTTCAACCACACGTGCTCCTAAGTCTTCCTTCGATCGCAGCGAATACAGAGCACAAACACCGCAAATTGCATTCAAGGAATTTTGAATTAATTAGCCTTCCAACCTTAGGAGTTGGAGAATAAATAGTCTCTTCGAAGACACCTTGATGTCGGCAGAAATAAAGACCATTTCGAAATTAATCAAAAGTCTTTTCAAAAAGGGTTTAAAAACCCTTAAATAATTTTAATAAATTAAGAATAAAAAAAGGTTTCAAAACCTTTAAGTATTTTTAATAAATTAAAAATAATTTCTCCCTTAATTAATTAATTAAAACCTTGAAGGGTTTTAAATAATAATTAAATAAATAATAAATAGAACCTCCATTGGTTTTAATAAAAACCATTTAACTTGGTTTTAATAAAAATCGGTTTGGTTTTAATGAAAAACCCTTGCCAATGGAATCTCTCCGGATTCTCTTAAAAATATTCTCTTGGAATCTTCCACCTTTGAAGCCAACACATCCTCTTAACATTAATGTCATTTCCTTTTGACATCAATGACAACTCATAGACAAGAAGCTAGGATCTCAAACCCAAAATTGCCAACAGTATCTATAGTGAATCAACCTGTAATGAGTGTGGCAGCTCCTAATGCAAATCAAAATATCAATGTAAATCAAAATTTCAATCAAAATGCCAATGCTAATGTTAATTAGTGGAGGACCAATAAATATAGAGCCTTTTTTTTACCTGCAAATATAGATCCTCTCCATGGTAAAGCTCATAAGTATTTGCCTAAATTTCAAGGGAACAATGTTGTCACCAGTGAAGATCATGTTAGGGAATTTTTTTATGCCATGGATAGTCTTGAGGTGGATGATGAAGATGTTGTCCTTAGATTGTTCTTTCAAAATTTAGAGAAGGATGTGCGAGAATGCTTCAACGCCTTTGGAGCTAGTACTATCAATAATTTTCAAGAGCTAGAGCACACTTTCCTTAGAAAATATGGAGAGGAAGAATGAACAGTCCTTGCTGACATAATTGGCTACCATGAAAAATAAAGAAAATGAATCAATGGAAGATTTCAATAGAATATTCTTTAAGACTAGAAATAATATTCTAGTAGCATTAATTCCAAATGATGATTAGTCCATTTGTTTCTACAAAAATGCTTTCCCTGGAGATTTTAGTTATGAGCCAAGACAGCAAGCAGCATCTACCATTGATATATGTGTGGAAAGAGCTATTAAAATAGAGAGACATATGATTGATAGTGGTAAGATGAAAGCATACTCTTTAGAGCCCAAGCAACCTAAAATAAATCTTAAGAAGGTTGAGTTCTCTGTCCCTAAGAAAATAGGTCAGGATCCTATGAATAAAATAGCTAATCAGTTGAGTGAGATGTTTACTAATTTGAATAACGGGTTGGCTAGAATTAAAAAAGGTAAGGACAATAGTGCAAAAACTTCACACGGTAGTAATAGACAACAGGAAGATAACATGCCTCCTTTTAGAAGGAATTTTAATAGAAATTGGAATAACAATAGAAATGAAGAGGGAAATAGGAATCATAATGGGAATTAGAAAAAGAAATAAGTAGAGAGAGATCTAGATTTTGTTCCAAATACCATACCATCAAATAATATAGCATTAGATCATCCATTTTATTGCTCTACCTGTGATGCACCACATAACCCTGTTGATTGTGGTATTTATCTAAGTATGCATTCTAATGTTGATTTAAATGTTGAATCTGAATATGAAGATATTAGAATTAATGTATGTTGGACTCAGGAGGATGAAACCAAAGAATAAGAATTTGAAAGGAACATGGATATATGTGCCAATAATATTGAGTAAATATCATTGGTCTTTGGAGAGGCATCAACCTCAAGTGAGCATGCTAATACTAGATTTGATAGAATGAAGCAAGAAAGTTTATACTTACAACAAAAGAGGTTGAGTCTTTAGAAAGAATACATGCTATCAATCTCAGGAATAGAACAGTGGAGGACAAAGTTGATGAAGGGCCTACACAAAAGGAGAAAGCTACATGAGTGATTTTACAAAAAAAGGTAAATCAAATGAAGCTGCAAATGATTCTTGAAGAGCCTGATGTAGAGGGGATTATCCAAAAGCAACAAAATGACTTGGCTAATCAAAAAACTAGAAAAGGAATTGATGATAAGAAATATTAGTTTTATTTTGGTTTAGAGGTTTCCAAACAGAAAGTCAGCATCACTTTTGGAGAATTAATAATTATTCTAAAGTATCGGTATCAGGTATGTAGAGCCTTCATAATAATTGATCAGTTAGGAGAACAACCTCAAAATCCCATAGGCCTTATGAATAATGCATTCATAGCCCCATCTTTAGTTAAGCCATTTTACATCTCACTAAGGTATACATTAGGCTATAGGGACCAATATGTTATTCATAACTGCATGCTTGATAGTGGTGCTTCCATGAATGTAATGTCAAAATAAGTAGTTGATCAGTTAGGCTTGATTTGTCAGAAAGAGCACCCTCCTATTTCTATCATGGATAATAGGAGAGTACCTTGTGTAGGCATTATCACTGGACTTCTTTTCCATCTTAAACAATATTCTAATAAAGGAGTGGTGATGGATGTTGTAGTTGTAGATGTGGACCCTTTCTTTTCCATATTACTCTCTAGGCATTGGGTATAGCAACTAGGTGGTACTATATAGTTGGATTGATCATATGCCACTATTCCAATGCAAAGTGGAAATAGTGACATTGAAAAGAGAACCCTTCAATAGGTATTCAATTGAATTTAGATATCCTAATGATAATATGATTAATGTCATGAATTTTATTGACAAAAAGACATGGGGGTTTAATCTATCTAGCATTCTTCTTTCTTGTTGTAAGTACCTTGATGCTCAAAATATGGATCCAAAACTAAAGGATGAAGTAGATGTAGAAGCTTATAGAATTTTGACTTATGAGTTATAGACTATGACCTTTGATGGGAAAAAATCTAAAGCAGGAGTAGGATATGGAGTACTGTTGACAGACATCAATGGCAGCTATATTGGTATACCATACAGGTTATAATTTTCTTGTGCAAATAATGTTGTAGAGTATGAAAATTTATTGCTAGAGCTAAGGAAAGCTAAGTAACTTGGTATTAATTACCTCAAAGTTAGTGGGGATGTTGATCTAAATGTTCAACATATCAAAGGGTGATATCAAACAAAGCACCTTAGATTAAAGCGATATAAGCAGGCAGTGTTGGATGAAATAGATATATTTTTGGCTTTTGATCTGTAATTTATTCCTACAGCATAGAATCACAATTCTAATATGTTGGCCATTAATGCTTCTAGAGCAGAAAACCTTGAGATAGACACTTGGTTTATGGAAAGGTTTCCAAGCATATCTTTTTATAAGCCATTTGTCCTAGATAATGTGGTATATTTACAAGTTTTTCATGATGATATACACATTAATGATTTTATGACTGCATTATGAGTTTTTTGATGTTATTTGTGATGAAAGTGATGAAGAAAAACTAAAATATGTTATTGGAGAGCCTACATAAGTCAAACAACTAAAGACAAATAGGATCCCTAGGGGGTTGGTGTCTTTAGAGAGATTGTTTGATGACTTTGATAGAGGATATAAAACTTTGGTTCAGGAATCATAGGTAGATGAATTTAATATCGAAACAGAGGAAGAGCCCAAGATTTTTAGGATCAATAAAGCTTTGTTAGGAAAAGAGAAGCAACAATATATCAAATTTTTGAAAAAAAACATGGTTATTTTTGCTTGGAGTTTTGAAGAACTGAATACATTCAATACAAAGGTAATGACTCACATAATACCCCTACAGAAAGATACCAAGCCTTTAAAGAATAACCAAAGGAAGTTCAATCCCACTTTGCATCCAGTTATGTAGAAAGAAGTGCAGAAGTTACTGGATACCAAGATAATAAGGAAGGTGATTTTTTCTACTTGGCTGAAAAACCTAGTTCAAGTTAGAAAAAAGAATGGTGAGATCAGGATTTGTGTAGATTTTAGGAATTTGAATAAGAGCTCTCTCAAAGACAACTATCCACTTCCAAATATGGAGTAATTACTTAAATAAGTGGTTGGGTCATCAGGAATCTCTTTATTGGATGGCTTTTCAGGTTACAATCAGATTGCAATGAATCCAGAAGACAGACACAAAATAACTTTCACTACACCATGGGAAACATTCGAATATCTTAGGATGAGCTTTGTATTGATGAATGCAGGGGTAATATTTCAGAGAGCAATGGATGTTGCATTTAAGAGATTGATGTTCAATATAGTGGTAGTATATCTTGATGACATTACAGTTTTTAAAAAAATCTTGAAGATCATTTTGCACATCTAACTCAAGTGTTTGACAATTGCAAGAAGTTTGGTATATCTTTGAATCCTAGAAAATATGTGTTTGGGACCACACAAGGTAAACTGCTTGGGCATATTACTTTAAAATATAGGATTAGCATTGATCGACAAAGAGTAGAAGTCGTTGCTAAAATTCCCCCTCCTAATATAAGTTATATCCTTCCACTTTATTCTCTTTTCCTCCAAAGAAGTCGGATCATAAACAGTTATGCAAAGCATTATTTGGTTGGAATGTCTACTTTGAATAGCAATAGCCAAAAGATCCCAGCTACCAACCATATGGTGAATAACTACCTCTTTAGGATCCCAAAGGTAAGCAATGCCACCAGAAGTTCCCTAGGAACTGAGGGAAACAACTTTTCCAGCTGGTCAGATTTTACTAGCAATTGAATCCATTTCCCCTATTGACATCTTTGGATCTTGAAGGAAAACAAGACAAGGATGATTTATCTAAATCATTCTTCTGATTTCTTTTTATTTTGAAAGACTTCCTTTGAGTCCTCTAATATTCCAAGTGATGATAATTAATACCAAGGTTAAAATAGCTGGTAAGGGAATTAATCTTACCGTCCTCTACAAGCTTTTCACCTTCTTTAACCATATATTTTTTATTTGTCTTGTGACCTACCTTTTGATTAGAATCCATCTTCAATTTTTTTTCCTATTTCTTGACTTACTCTAATTGAATTCGGGATGTCTTCTAACCTTGAATAATGCATGTACAAATTCAAACTATTGTTGGAAGGTTCAACATAGTCTATTTTGGGATCAGTATTATCTGAAGTCTCACTACTTAAAAGATTATTTTCTTGTGTATATTTTATCCCTTTTTTTTGTTGAAAATTTTGTATTTGTTGGTTTGTATTTGAATTATTCCTTTCATCTCTGAATTGTGTTTCTAGGATTTTTGTTTCCATTATTTCCTCTTCCTCACCTAGGGCATCATTTGTGGAAAGAATTTCAAACATATTAGCTCATTCAATAATTCATATACCACTAGGATAGAAAATTTATCCTTAAAGGGGAGCTTTTTAAGCTCATGAAAATCTATACACAACCTCCAGGACCCATATTTCTTTTGAAATAATAGGATGATTGAATAATAAGGACTATTACTAGACCAAATGACTTTGGTTTTTAACAATTCTTGTACCAATTTCTCTATTTTTGACTTAAGTGTATAAGGGTATATTTAAGTTCTGATGTTAGGTGGAACACTACTAGGTACCAATAGAATTACATGATCATAGGAGCATTGGGGTGGTAATTTTGGCAGTTCTATAAAAATTACATCATGCTTAGTCAAAACGAGTTGCAAATCTTCTAGGAGTTTATCCTCTACTTAAATGTGTAGTTGTATTGCAAATACCTAAGCGATTATCCCATAAGAAGATTTTTTTAGCAACTTCTGCATATTATTTGAACTAATAATTTGGGGAGATCCTGCTTATGAACCATGAAGAGTGTAGGACCTACCATTCTGTTAAAATTGCATCCATAACTCTACAAAGTTCTAGGCAATGGTTCCCAAAGTACCTAACCATTAAGCTCCTAGCACAATATTATTTCCTCCTAGCATAATATTATTTCCTCCTAGCACAATATTATTTCCTCCTAGTTGAGGAGAAAACATTTATGTTTTGATTTCATAATCTCTTATCTTCAACTTAACATTGTGGTATTTGCCTTTACAGGGTAAAATTCTACCATTTGCCACCATAACCTCAAAGGAGTTGCATGCATGTATATAACAATTGGCTTTCTTGACGATGTAGGGATCAATAAATTTGTGTATACTACCTAAATCAATAATAATTGTAAGACATTGGCATTTGAAGAAGCCTACTATCATTGTTTGAGGGGTAGTAATTCCTGTAAGAATGTGGACAAAAATTTCTAGTTGTGGTTCTTCTTGAGTTTCACCGTCATCCTAAAGTGGTTTCTCTGATGGTTCTGCTTCATCATCAATTTATTTACTGCTTACTAACTCCTCTACATCTAGCAAAAATAGCTTCTTTTGGATGCATTTATGCCCTGGTGAATATTTTTCATCATAATTATAACATAAACCTTATGTGCATCAGGCATCCATATCTTTTGTAGTCAAGAACTTATATGGGGTAGATTTATTTTTCAGTATTGGATCTTAACTAGGAAGGAAATATGGGTTTGGCCTATGGAAATTTAGGTGACCTCCTTTGAGACAAAAATTATTTGACGAACCGCATCAATCCTATGACTTGCATCATAGTTTACGGTTTGAACATCTTGACCTTAGCTTTGATATCATCTTTCAATCCATTGATGAAACAACTATGAAAAACCTTCATTCAATCTCTTGGTCCTATTAGCCAGTATCTCAAATTGGGTATGGTAGTCACAAACTATAGAGGTTTGTTTCAGTTTATTTAATGCTCTTGTAAAGTCCTCATACTCACTAGGACCAAAATGAGTGAGTAATTTTGACTCAAAATCTTCCTAAGAAGGGTCAGGAATTATGTATTGTAACCATTGATACCACTATAAAGCTTCATATTCAAAGTTGAAATATGCCATAGTGTCCCACAAACATTTAGGAACATTGTGAAGTTTGAAAAACTGATTTTCTTGACATAACCACCCATCAACATCCTTTTCATTCAACTTAGGAAAGTCTAATTTAGGAATATTAAAGGGATTATTAGGGTAAAAAAATGAGTTAGAATCTTCCCTTTCCTTATGGATTCCTTTTTCTCTACCTGATGGATCAATGTCACGATGCTCAAACACCTTTGGACCATCCTTAAATTTTTTATCAACCTCTAGGAATCTTTCTTCAAATGAAGCTTTGGAGCTTATGTAGTCACCTCTCAAAAGTTGTATTTCGTCCCTCATTTGTTTAGTGTCATTGAGAAGGTTATTAATTATAGTATGCATTTGCTCTAAAAAATTGGTTTGTTTTATCTCCTTTTGGTTTCCTCTAGTTTTGCTAGCCATTTTGGTGTAATTTGAACCACTACCACTGACTTGTTAAAAATAGAGGTGCTTGGGTGCTATATATAAAAATGATCAAATCAAAAATATGATCATAATGGACTAGGCCCCAAAATGATGTTTTTTTGGCACCTCAAAAAAGTGCATGGAGGCTATATACCAAATTGATCAATGAGATGTTCACAATGAGCTCTATATCACAACACTATTTTTGGGCACCCCAAACTTTTTTATAGGGGAAGTGTTGTTAGACAACCCCTTATGACACTTGAAACTACCAAAAATATGCTAAGACATTCATTCAATATCAAAGAATCTACTGTATTTGTATTGATAATCATAAAATGGGTTACAATAATTGATATCCTTTTACAATTTTGCCCTGGAGGCTACAATGGGGTCTTCCCTTAGGAAGCCCTTTCAGATGTGGTACAAATATAGTGAGATTCATCTTTTTGGGTTCCTCGGTGTAGGTGGGCTTCTTGCTCATGAGACGTCACTTGTTGGAGATGTTTCTTTATGCCTATGTTGAACCTGTGAAACCTGCAAAATCCTATTAGTGCGTTGGTGGGTTTACCTCAGTCAAACCCCGTATTTATGAAGACAAAAGACTCATAAAAACTATTCAAAACATGAAATAAATTGCTAAAAACAACAAAAATTAGTAAATTATGTTATTCTTACATGTCCAGGTGATTCTAGTACATGTTCTAGAGGTTCGCACTCCTAGGGTGCGAACCAGGTGGTTCACACGTGTGAGGTGCGAACCGGTCCTTTTTTGATCGTATTGTTCAGGTAGCTTCTCTAGATGCTCAAGATTGGTTGTTTTCTTGGAATTTTTCCAGTTTGATCTTCTGAAAGTGCACTCTTGGCAGGATTCTCAACCTATATCATTCACCAAATAGTATTGTGAAGGAAACAAGTTGATTGTGATGCTCGTATAATTGTTGTGTGATGGATGTGTGATGGATGTAATGGCAGTAGTGATTTCGGTAGAGTTTCGATATGCAAAAGTGTGTTATCTATAAAAGGTGAAAATGGCCTTTTATTTATAGAGTGGGCCAAGGTGAGAGAAAGAGGATGAGGTGTCCCCTGTGAGGTGGCAGTGGTGAAGTGTCCACCAAAGAGAAGTCCTCTGAAATATCCTGGGTTATAATTGAGGTTGGGTGAGAGAATCCCTAACCCATCCAAAAGTAATGATGATTTAGCATAAATATCAATTTATCATTAATACTCAACTTTATTGAAATATCTTAGGATTAAACAATGATTTTTGTGTGCAAAAGTCTCCATCTTGCATTAATGACCCAGGAGGATGTAAGGTGAAGAAATATATGGGTGGAAATGTGGCAGGGCTAGATTAGGCTAGGCTAGGTGAGTTGGAAGGCTAGGCTAGTCAAATTATACTAGGTGAGGTGGAGGCTTTTAATTAAATCAATATTAGATCTAAAAATATATGTAATTAGCCATAAAGCATAATTAGACCAAAATATTGACTTTTTGACCATAAAATTCTTTTTGACCATGCAAAAGGTTTCAACCTTAGTTGAGTTGGCATGAGGTCACATGAGAACCCATGGTTAAGCGTAGGAAGGGGCTTGGCTAGACCAAAGGGGCTAGTGGTGATGAATAGTGATTTTAGCCAATTTATGCAATTTGTGAAGGCTTTGCAAATTGATTAATTGTGGAAATGGGAAGAGGGACAATGTGTGACTTTTAGGTGTCTACAACACTATCGATTACTAACATTATTCTATCATTGATATTATCTGTTACTGATATTGTTCTATCACTAACACTATGGTTTCCATACTAACTATTGTGAATTTTGACTCTATCACTAACAATTTATTGTCTACTATGAATTTTGATTGTCACAAATAACTACTACTAACACTGGAAAATGAAAACTCTATCCTGAATATTACTTACTTAGATTGAATTTATACTTGATTGTTATTGACACTAGCAAACTATGTCTTAACTGTGACTAACTTTGATTATTTAATGTTGAGCAAGGTGCAGCAAAAGCATTGAGAAAGTATTGTCATTGTTGTCAACATAGACAGATTGATGCAGTTGATGCAGTCCAGAGGTCAGTCAGATCAAGTGCAGTGAATTTCAAATAAAAACAGAGGTGATCCAGATTCAAAAATTGGCAAAAAAAGACAAGGAAGAAAACTGTCGCGATATCGCGACATGTTTTCTGTCGCGATATCGCGACAAAACAGGAGAGAGAGAAGGCGCAAGAAAAATTGTCATGATTTCGTGACATAAACCAGGAGAGAGAAAGTGCACACCAAATTGTCGCTATTTCGTGACATAAACTAGGAGAGAGAAAGTGCACGCCAAATTGTCGCGATTTCGCGACATAAACTAGGAGAGAGAAAGTGCACGCCAAATTGTCACGATTTCGCGACATAAACTAGGAGAGAGAAGATGCAAGCAAAATTGTCGCGATTTCGCGACATGTGGGCAGAGAAGGAAGCAAGGTGAAAAGATGTCACGATTTCGCGACATGTTGGAGGAAAATGCACTAAGTCAAGGAAGTGTAGCGATTTCGCTACAAGTTTGAAATTCAAGGCGAAAGAGTGCAGCGATTTCGCTACATGTTGAAACAAAGGGAAACTAAGGTGTAGCGATGGTGCTACATGTTGAAACAAAGGGAAACTAAGGTGTAGCGATGGCACTACATGTTGAAACAAAGGGAAACTAAGGTGTAGCGATGGCGCTACATGTTGAAACAAAGGGAAACTAAGGTGTAGCGATGGCGCTACATGTTGAAACAAAGGGAAACTAAGGTGTAGCGATGGCGCTACATGTTGAAACAAAGGGAAACTAAGGTGTAGCGATTTTGTTACTAGTCAAAAGTGTAGAACTGAAAGATGCAGCAATGATATTACAAGTCAAAATTTCATGAAAAGAGGCAAGGTGAAAACACAAGGCACAAAGATGTAAAAATTTTGCCATTGCATGAATCATAGTGTCGCGATTTCACGACATGTTCCATTTTCACTGGAGTTGGCAAGGAGAGTTGTACGAAAGAGCAAAGTGTCATGATTTTGTGACATGTTCCTTTTTCACTGCTGCTGGCAAAGAAGAGTGTACGGAAGTTGAAAGTGTCATGATTTTGCGATAAGAAGGATGATGACATCAGCAGAAGCCAGAAGCGTCGCGATTTCACGACAAGAATGATGATGATGTCAGCAAAGTCAGAAAGTGTCACGATTTCACAACAGGGTGCTAGGAAAGGTGCTGGAATCTAGAAGCGTCATGATTTCATGACATTATGAAGGATGACGTCAGTAAAAATTAAAAGTGTCGTGATATCACGACAGGCAACTGTTTGGCGGGTAAAAGCCGCAGGAGCATGCAAAATGACACGTGTCGAAAAAGCATAATCATGCAGCCTGTTACGTAAACAATAACTGATGTCAGACAGATAGTTACACATTGACAGGTGTCGAACATGCATGGAAACAGATGTAGATGCATGCTTGAAATGCTTTCTAAGTGTCGTATAGGCTGTATCGAAAAAGCATTCGAACGGTCGAAGTGCAGCATTCGAACAGCCGATTGAAAGTGCAAACGAACAGCCAATTGAAGAATGCATTAGAACAGTCGATTAAAATAGACGCATTTATAGCATTCAAAACATAAAATAGGAAGGATCGAAAAGCTTTCGAGAAGAAGGATGTGTAGCATTCGAACAGTCGTATTTGGAAGGATTCGAACAGTCGTATTGGAAAGAAGAAAAGAATTCGAACGGCTCGAGAATGTCATCCGACTGCATGAAGAATTGAAACGCGATAGAAGACAAAGAGTCCCGATGAGAAAAATAGGGTATAAAAGGACAGTCGAGCACAGAATAATGTTGCTGCTATGAGAGAGAAGTTGTTGCAGAAAGAGAAATATTGCTTGTGAAAAGAGGGTTTGAATAAGAAAATTAGCAGAGCCGTGAGAGTGTGCAGAGTTGGATTAATTGCAGACCGATCGAGGTTGTGCATGAAGTGAAGACATTTTTATGTCATTCTAATTGATCGGAATTGTAGTCCAAGTTGGTGCTTGGTACTAGGGGTTGGTGCTCCATCTTGCAGTGCAGAAAATTATAGGGGTTGGTGCTCCTTCCGGTGGATGCTTGGTAAAGAAGTTGTAAAATTGAAATTTTGCAGACTGGATTTGGATTGAAGTCCAAGCAGTTAATTTTTGAGGAGTAGCCAAATTGGTGAACCTCGTTATATTGTGTGTTGTGGTGTGCTCTCATTTTGTTCTTATGGGTTTATAAGTTTTCTTTGCTTCAGTCTTTGAATGTTGTTGTTTTGAAGTTAAATAACTACACTGATTCACCCCCCCCTCTCAGTGTCATTGTGTGAACATCAATTGGTATCAGAGCAAGGTTCCTTGTACAAGCTTAATCAGCTAAGGAGATCTTGGAAGAAATAATGGCAGGTGGTGAAGGATTTTCATCCAACAAAGCTCCCTTATTTGATGAAACAAATTACACCTTCTGGAAACTCAGAATGCAAACATATCTAAGTGCATTAGGATATGATATTTGGGATTCTGGAGATAGTGGATACACAGCACCCACTACCTCTCCAACAGATACTACTGAGAAAAAGAAATTTGAGAACAACTCCAAAGCTAAGAATGCCATAATGTGTGGGCTTGTTGACAGTGAACTGATAAGAGTCATGAGTTGTAAATCAGCAAAAGACATGTGGGATAAACCGAAGAGCATCCATGAAGGAGACAGTAAGATTAAGGAAGCAAAACTGCAAACTCATCGAGCACAGTTCGAAGCACTGCAAATGAATGAAGATGAAAACATAGAGACTTATATGCTGAGATTCAACGGAATTATTAATGCAATCAAAGGACTCGGTGAAGAAATTGATGATGCAGTTGTTGTGAAAAAGGTTCTCGAGAACACTTCACAAAAGATTTAACTCCAAAGTCTCTTGCAATAGAAGAGGCAAAAGATCTAAACAACTTCAGACATGGATGAGTTGCATGGTTCCCCGATAGCATATGAAATGAGAATAGGACAAACCAAGTCTACAGACAGAGAAGCAGCTTTTAAAGCACACAAGAATGTAAAATCTGAACATGAATCTGAGGATGAAGGAACACTGGATGAAACAGAAGCCAATTTTTTTCGGAAACTCACAAAAGGAAAAGGAAAATATAGAGGGAAGCTACATTTTAAATGCTTCAATTGTGGATGAGTCGGTCATTTTGTAGATAAATGTCCAATGCAGGAGAGAACCAAAAATGGTGAAGGTTCACACCAAGAAAAAGGTGACTGAAAGAAGAAACAAAATTTCAGAAAGAACAACTTCAAGAAGAAAAGCTTCATAACCAAGAATGTCAACAGTTCTGAAGAAAGCACGAGATGAGGAGTCCGAAGAAGAAGGAGGTGAAGCTCTGTTCATGGCACTTGAAGAAGAAAGAACGAGAGAAAAATCAGGAAGGTGATGAAAATTCCAAGGATGAAGCCGAAGTGTATTTGGAAGGAGAATTGGTTGCTTGCACTTGAAGAGTTGAGTGCGAGAAAGGAAGAAGAATAAAATTTTTTCAAAGAAATTAGAGAATGCCACGGACATAATAAACAATCTAAAAATACGGACGGATGAATTCAAGAAAATGTCCGAAGTTCTTGATGAACAATTAACTGTAAAGACAGTTGAATGCGGCAAGCTAGAGGAAGACATTGTTAAGTTAAGGATGCAATTAGAGGAGATGAATAGAAAATTGAACTGTTTTCATAAGTTTGAAGAAAGTACTGTAAAGCTGGATAAAATGTTAAATAACCAAAGGCCTTCTAGCATAAAATTTGGTTTAGGCTTTGATGAAGGAGAATCTTCAAAGGATTCAAAGAACTTGAATATAGAACCCATAAATAAAGAAGAAAAGATCAGGGTTGAACCAGAAAAACCAAATCATGCAAAAGAAAACAATAATGCCAGATTCAAGAATAATACTGACAAAGATGGATTCACAAAAGTCACACATCCAAGGAGGAGAAGAGTCATGGCTCCTACTTCAAACTGGCAAATACCGGCACCCAGGTTTAATCATGCATTTTTTGGTTATTGTTTTAAATGCAATGCTTATGGCCATAAGATTTCAAATTGCAGGCATAATGTATCTCAAAGGAATTTTACCAGTAGAAATGTTTTTTCTTCTTTAATGAATTATGCAGTTGAATGTTATAATTGTCATAATTTTGGACATATTGCTAGAAACTGTGAAGCACTTTTGCATCAAATAATTATCAGGGTAGAAAATCTCAGCCAAGTGGGTTGAAACAAAACTAGAAATTTCTTGAAAAATAGGCACATGCTAATGAAAGGACAAATGCAAAATAAGTAGCAAAATCTGCTATCAAACCAGAATGGAAAGAAAAGGAATCTTTGATTGTCCAGACTACTTTTAAAGCTCAGAACAAATCAGCACCTTGGATACTTGACAGTGGTTGTTCCAGTCACATGACAGGTGACAAGCAAAAGTTTGAGAATTTACAAAATTATGAAGGTGGTTCTGTGAAATTTGGAAATAATGATGGAGCAAATATTGTTGGAAAGGGATCAGTCAAGATCAGTGATGGCAATATAAAATCAAAAGAAGTCTTGTTTGTAATTGGCCTGAAGCATAACTTGCTAAGTGTAAGTCAAATATGTGACAGAGGTCATGATGTAATCTTCAAGAAGGAGGGCTGTGAAGTAAGAAAGACAAAAAATGGAAATTTAATAGCCACTGGACTGAGAACTTTTGGAAATCTGTATACACTTTCAGAAACTGCAAAAGGAACATGCTTGATTGGACAGGAAGATGAAAAGCTGCTATGGCACAAGAGGCTTGGGCATATTAGTTTTGACAATCGGCAAAAATCAGTTCAAAAAGAGCAATTAGAGATATACCAAACATTGGCAAACCTGTAAATAGCATCTGTGAGTCATGCCAAAAGGGAAAACAAACTAGAGCCACTTTCAAAGCAAAAGAATACTTCACTAGCAAGCCATTAGAACTAATTCACACTGATCTATGTGGACCCATGAGAACTGAAAGCATAAATGGACACAAATATTTTATGCTGTGTATAGATGACTACTCAAGAATGACATGGGTACTATTTCTGAAACTCAAGTCAGAAGCCTTTGAGATGTTTAAAACCTTCAAAAATCTTGTTGAGAATCAATCAGGAAAAAGAATTAAATGCCTAATATCAGACAGGGGAGGAGAGTTTATCTCCAAAGAATTTGTAGAATACTATCAAAAACATGGGATAAGAAGACAGTTTTCAGCAGCTAGGACACCTCAGCAGAATGGTGTTGTAGAAAGGAAGAATAGAACAGTGCAGGAAATGGCAAGGACAATGCTGGCAGAAAACAAAATAGTCGATGATTTTGGAAAGAGGTAGTTCATACTGCAGCTTTACATTCAAAACAGTGCATGCTTGAGACCACATGAAAGCAAAACACCTTATGAGTTGTGGTTTGGCGGAAAGGCAACAACAAGACATTTCAAAGTATTTGGCAGCAAGTGCTACATAAAACGGACTGAAGATAACCTCGATAAATTTGAAGATAGAGCTGATGAAGGTATCTTTCTTGGTTACTCAACAAAAAGCAAGGACTACACATGTTACAACAAGAGGTTGAAAAAAATTGTTGAAAGTGCTGATGTGAAAGTTGATGAAGGTAGAGAACAAGAAACTACTTATCAAGAAAACTACCCTATGTATGAAGAAGTCATTGAAGGTGATGATGAAAAAGAAACAGAGAAGAATCGGAAAATTGATCCAGATGGTGTAAAAATTGAATCTGAAGAAGAAGAAAACAGGAAATTTAAAAAAGGCAACTGGCAAAAAAATCATCCAAGTGAACAGATTATTGGGGATCCCACAGATGGTATTCAGACAAGAAGAACAACAGTGAGGAACTATTCTCTGTTATCTAGTATTGAACCTAAAAATGTTGCTCGAAGCAAGCATCGATGAAAGTTGGATGAAGGCAATCAATGAAGAACTAGATCAGATAGAGAAAAACAATACCCGGGAATTAGTACCTAGACCAACAAATAAAAACATAATTGGCACTAAATGGGTTTTTAGAAATAAATTGAATGAATATGGGCAGGTTGTCAAAAATAAGGCAAGATTGGTATGTAAAGGCTATGCTCAGGTTGAAGGCATTGATTTTGAAGAAACTTTTGCACCGATAGCCAGACTAGAGGCAATCAGAATGTTTCTGGCATTAGCAGTTCATAAAAACTTCAAATTATATCAAATGGATGTAAAATCAGCATTTTTGAATGGAAAACTGGAAGAAGAGGTTTACATTGAACAACCAGATGGCATCCAACTTGGTGACAATCCAGATTTTGTTTGCAAGTTAAAGAAAGCTTTATATGGATTAAAACAGGCACCCAGAGCATGGTATGCAAGGCTGGATAATTATCTAATTAAACAAGGGTTTAAGAAAGGTTTGGTGGCTAGCAACTTATATGTCAAAATAGAGAAGGGTCATCTTATTGTTCTTGTTGTTTATGTAGATGACATAATATTTGGCAGCAGCATAGATGAATACTGCAAAGACATATCAATTAAAATGAAAAAAAGAATTTGAGATGTCAATGATTGGTGAACTTTCTTATTTCTTAGGACCGCAGGTCAATCAAAATGAAAAAGGCATTTTTATTTCTCAAGTTAAATATGTAAAAGAAATGCTGAAAAAGTTCACAATGGAAGACAATAAACCGGTCAAGCACTCCCATGACAACGAGTCGCAAGTTGAGCAAGGATGATAAATCTCCGGATGTGGATCAAACAATGTACGGGTCTATGATTGGAAGCCTCACCGTATTTAACGACTACTAGACCGAGATATACTACGAGCGGTATGCATGGTTGCTAGATTTCGAGCAAGTCCCAAAGAAACTCATGTCATAGTCTGTAAAAGGATCTTCGAGTACCTCAAAGGTACCATGGATTATGGGTTGTGGTACCCAAAAGGCAAAGACTTCACTTTGATTGCATATTCTGATGTAGATTGGGCAAGGTGCATTGATGACCGAAAGAGTACAAGTGGAGGAGCATTTTATCTTGGAGACAGGCTGGTAGCATGGCACAACAAGAAACAAGAATCAGTCTCTCTATCCACTGTAGAGGTAGAATACATTGCAGCCATAACTTGTTGTACATAGATATTATGGATGAGACAAACTTTGAAAGATCTTGGTATCCACTTCAAAGAGCCAATATCAATAAAATGTGATAACACTAGTGCTATCAACATATCCAAGAATCCAGTTATGCATTCAAGAACCAAACACATTGCAATCCGATATTGTTAATATCCTGCTATAAATTAAACTCAAATAACACACTCTCACACAATTGCTTGGAAATAACTCACATAAACATCACATTAATATAACAAAAATTTGCATAAAGAACAATCTCACAATAGGACTGAATCGCGAGGCCTCTTCGAGGGGGCAACCTCCTTCAATACTTCATTAATTTTGCAAAAGATGGTTACATTGGTGCCCTTTCGGGTATTTAAGGATTTTCCTTCCAAGGTTGGCTTACATGCAAAATGCCACCTGGATTACATGCATAATGCCACCCGAATTACATGCATAGTGCCACTTTGAATTACATGCACAATGCCACCCGAATTACATGCACAATGCCACTCGAATTACATGCACAATGCCACACGAATTACATGCACAATGCCACCTATCTACCATGTGTTACATAAAAATGGTGCCATATGTCATAGGCACTACCTAAGATAAAACTTAGAACATTACAAAATATTAATCATGGGTACTACCCACATTCACTAGGAATTATTACATCAAGGAAGTTATTACATTAAGGGTTAGGATGAGATCCTAACATGCCCTTCTCCTTGAAGAAGCTTTGTCCTCAAAGCTAAAAATGAGGAAACTGTTGCTGGAGTTGATGGAGGGACTCCCATGTAGCATCCTCAGGTTGAAGTCCACGCCACTGAACCAGGACCTCTATGATGGTACGGTTGCGAGTTTGACGATACGAAGAATCGCTTTGGTGCAAGTAAGATGGAGCCTTCTTCATCCAATTTGGGAAGTGTTGATGGAACCTGTACCTTGGAGCTGCCCGAAATGTAGGAGGGAGGTGTGAGTGGAGGGTGCCCGTACTCTGCCTCTGGTGGCGGTATGATAGGAAGTGTTGTACCACCATTCGGCCAAAGAAATCCATTTTTCCCAATGAGTAGGATGATCGAAGGCAAGCAGCGAAGGTAGGTTTCCAAGCAGTTATTAACAACCTCTCGTTTGACCATCCGTTTGCGGATGGTAGGCTAAACTCATTGTGAGCTGAGTCCCCTGCAACTTAAACAACTCTTGCAAAAAATTGCTAGTAAGGTTGGGATCACGATCAGATACAATGGAGGTTGGCATGCCATGAAGGCGAAATATGGAGTCAAGGAAAATTTGGGCAATAGTGAATGTTGTGTAAGGATGGGTTAGGGCACAAAAGTGAGCATACTTTGAAAGGCGGTCCACTACCACAAAAATAACAGACTTGTCTCCAGATTTAGGTAGCCCTTCTATGAAATCCATAGAGATGTCAATCCACACCGATCCGATATCGGCAAGGGTGGAAGAGTGCCCGAAGAGTGCACTGTTTCTCTTTTCATCCTTTGACCTGTGTCGTAGTCTGCCACAAAAGAGTGAATGTCCTGTTTCCTACCTTTCCAAAATAAGGTGCGCTTGAGTCGCTCATAAGGTGGTCTGATATTGGGAGTTGCACTATCCGGCAATAATGGAATGGCATGGTCGTGAGAGCGATGCAGTGGTAGTGTGATGGGTTCTGAAAATATGGCCTCATGTTTGTGGATAATTTGTTGTATGTCTTGTGGGATTTCACCCATTGGAGATGTGGATGGCTGGATGGAGAATAGTTGTGCAATGACCCCACGTGATGATTTCTTTAGCAATTTCTCCATGTCGTTTGAACTGATAATTTGAGGTGTTCCTGTCGGGGAGCCCTTGATGATGTGTGTTTGTCCGTTCTGGAAGAACTGCATCCAAAGTTTAGCAAATTTCCAACTGATAGTGCCGAACGTACTCAACCATTGGCATCCCAAAACAATATCACATCCACCCAAATGGAGGGAAAACATGTCCTGCTTGAGTTCATAGTCCCCTATCTTGATTTTAACATTGCGACACTTTCCTTTACAAGATAAGGTTCCCCCATTGGCTACCATGACCTCAAAGGAATTACAATTGTGGATATAGCAATTTGCCCGTTGAGCAACTCTAGGGTCAATGAAGTTGTGCGTGCTTCCCGAATCCAAAAGGATGGAAAGACGTTGGCCCTTAAAACATCCTCGTAACCTTCATGGTTTGAGGAGTAGTAATGTCTGCAAGGGCATGGATTGTAATTGCTGTCTCAGGTTCCTGTTTCACTTCTTCTTGTCGAGGAGGTGTTTCTGGAGGGTCCTCATCCTCATCACTCTTGTCAACGGTATCAAGTTCTCCAACATCTATCAAGAACAATTTTTTGTGTGCACACTTATGCCCCTTGAAAAACTTTTCATCACAATTGTAGCATAATCCTTGGGCACGACGTGCATCCATCTCTTCGGTGGTGAGGCGCTTGGGTGCAGCAGGTTTATTATCATCTGGGTGTTGGGCTCTCGGGGAAATGAAGGTCTATTTTGAGGAAACTTTGATGGGCGTCTTTGGGCAGAGAGTTTAGATTCGGCCGACGGGCCAAACCGATAGCTTCCATCATAGTTCGTGGTTTCAACATTTTGACTTCGCTTGGAGTTCCATCTTCAACCCACTGATATAACAACTCTGGAAGAACCCTTCACTCAATCCTCTTGTTCGATTGGCCAATTTTTCAAATTGATCTTGGTACTCTCGAACTGACCCTGTTTGTTGTAGTTTGGATAAGGCTCCTATGAAGTCCTCAAACTCACTAGGACCAAATCGAGTGAGTATTTGGGATTCAAAATCCTCCCAAGAGATATTTGGGTAGGTAAGACGCAACCATTGAAACCAGTGTAGAGCCTCAGATTCCAAGTTAAAGGAAGCCATCTGGACTCGATGAAATACTGGTACATTATGAAGTTGAAAGAATTGGTCAACCCGACATAGCCACCCATCAACATCCTTCTCACTGAATTTGGGAAAGTCCAACTTGGGCATTCTAAAGGGTGTATCATGGTCACGATTCCTTGTAGAACTCTCAGCTTGGTATTCCGATTTGGGTGGTTCTCTTCTCGCTTGTTGTCCACTTCTATCAATGCTTCTTCTAAGCGATTGCTAGTGGCCTCATGCTCTAGGCGAAGACCTTGGACTTCTTCCCTTATGGAGTGAAAATCCGAGTTCAAGTTCTCAATGGCTTTTGTTAGGGACTCCAAGTGTTCTAGTTCTTTCTGGTGTCCACGGGTACCCTGGGCCATTTTTTGACCTTTTGTGACCAGTTACTAAAAATAGAATTGAATTTTTTTGACTTACTATTTTTAGTAAGTGCCCAAAAAAGTGCTTGGGTGCTATATATCAAAATTATCAGTAGGAAGAGGTGGTCACAATGAGCTATATCTCTCAACACTACTTTTTGGCACCCCAGACCTTTTTTTTTTTTTTTTTTTTTTTTTTTAATCTCCTGTTTTGCTGAGTCTAACGGTGTTTACAGATTCTGATTCTGAGCTACTGAGCAAAAGTTGGGTACTGGAGCACTATCTATAACTGGCCGTGTTTCACACTCAAGATTCTCTGTATTTTGTAGGTGACCGATATGACGCTTCCGTTCGACTCAAGACCGTGAATTCTCGCCCGACCGTGCCGACCTCTCCGACTCGATCGACTCGATCGTGGATCGCCATCGTAAATTTTACTGTTACTCTCCAGACTTTCAACTTAAGTGTCACCCTCATGGCTTATCCCGAATGCATGTCCCTTCTGTTATTTTTTTGGTAGAGGACTCCTTTCTCATATGCTCACTTTTGAAATGCAGGTTTACGAACGGGGGTGTTTGGATTCTTATTTTTATTTTTATTTTTGCGTTTTTTTTTACAAAGTTGCAATTTTAACAAAACCAGGGAATGCTAAGTATAGGAGTATGTACCACCCATAGGCCCTCTAATATACCGACAGTGACGAACAATAGTGCTCGGACCAATATTTCAGGCCACTACTCAAGGAGGATTCCACACATACCCTTGAGCACACTACCCGCCTCTGACAATACGGGAGGGTAATCGTCCAGGATGCTGTGTCCCGTAGACTATGAGTAATACAAGGCCGAAGAGCTTCCTAATGGCTAAAAGTTTGTTTAATCCTAAATGGTCTCCCGATATACCCGAAGATACGTGGGAGCTCAAGTCCGTGCGCGAGTTCTGTCTGAGGCCTGGGTATTGGAGCCTGATCGCCCCTCACTTCACTAGACACTTTATGGGCTATCTAGCTTAGCCAATAATGACAGATCCTTCACGATATTTTAAAACCCCCAGTACAGGGTTTCTACCTACTCAACTAACAATATATTTTTTTGTTTTTGGTCTGGAAAAAAAAAACACTGTATTTTTTTTTGGATTTTTTTTTTTTTAATAAGGAAAAATGGAATGGAAAAAACACACCAAATTTATACCTAACAGGCAGATTGGATGGCAATAATCGTTGCAGTTGCAGCAGAACTTGGCCCTGGAAAGCGCTCTGATACCACTTGTTAAGATCCCGCTATAAAATAAACTCAAATAACACACTCTCACACAATTGCTTGGAAATAACTCACATAAACATCACATTAATATAACAAAAATTTGCATAAAGAACAATCTCACAATAGGATTGAATCGCAGGCCTCTTCGAGGGGGCAACCTCCTTCAATACTTCATTAATTTTGCAAAATATGGTTACATTGGTGCCCTTTCGGGTATTTAAGGAGTTTCCTTCCAAGGTTGGCTTACATGCAAAATGCCACCTGGATTACATGCATAATGCCACCCGAATTACATGCACAATGCCACTCGAATTACATGCACAATGCCACACGAATTACATGCACAATGCCACCTATCTACCATGTGTTACATAAAAAGGGTGCCATATGTCATAGGCACTACCTAAGCTAAAACTTAGAACATTACAAAATATTAATCATGGGTACTACCCACGTTCACTAGGAATTATTACATCAAGGAAGTTATTACATTAAGGGTTAGGATGAGATCCTAACAGATATCATTTCTTGAAGGATAAAGTTGCAGAAGGAGAGGTCAAGTTAGATTTTGTTCCAACTACAGAGCAAGTAGCTGATATATTCACAAAGCCATTGCCCAAGGATGTTTTTGAGTACCTTAGGAATAAGTTGGGAGTGGTCACAATTCCTAAGAACTGACTATCATTAGGGATCACATTCTCAATGGGTGCATGCATGCCTATACTTATAGTTTTGCTTATATTTATGATTTTTGCTAACTATAACGATATTTTCCTGAGAATGGTGTACAGAGACTCAGGGGGAGTCTGCAGCAGCCCTTTGGTATTATTGGCAAAGGGGGAGAAGAAGTTGAGCAAGGTTGCAGTGTGTTGCCAACAATTCCAAAGGGGGAGATTGTTGAGCAAGGTGCAACAAAAGCATTGAGAAAGTATTGTCATTGTTGTCAACACAGATGCAGTTGATGCGATTGATGCATTCCAGAGGTCAGTCAGATCAAGTGCAATGAATTTCAAGGAAAACAGAGGTGATCCAGATTCAAAAATTGGCAAAAAAATACAAGGAAGAAAACTGTCGCGATATCGCGACATGTTTTCTATCGCGATATCGCGACAAAAAAGGAGAGAGAGAAGGCGCAAGAAAAATTGTCGCGATTTCGTGACATAAACCAGGAGAGATAAAGTGCACGCCAAATTGTCATGATTTTGCGACATAAACTAGGAGAGAGAAAGTGCACGCCAAATTGTCACGATTTTGCGACATAAACCAGGAGAGAGAAAGTGCACGCCAAATTGTCGCGATTTCGTGACATAAACTAGGAGAGAGAAGATGCAAGCAAAATTGTCGCGATTTCGTGACATGTGGGCAGAGAAGGAAGCAAGGTGAAAAGATGTCACGATTTCACGACATGTTGGAGGAAAATGCACTAATTCAAGGAAGTGTAGCGATTTCGCTACAAGTTTGAAAGTCAAGGCGAAAGAGTGCAGCGATTTAGCTACATGTTGAAACAAAGGGAAACTAAGGTGTAGCGATGGCGCTACATGTTGAAACAAAGGGAAACTAAGGTGTAGCGATGGCGCTACATGTTGAAACAAAGGGAAACTAAGGTGTAGCGATGGCGCTACATGTTGAAACAAAGGGAAACTAAGGTGTAGTGATGGCACTACATGTTGAAACAAAGGGAAACTAAGGTGTAGCGATGGCGCTACATGTTGAAACAAAGGGAAACTAAGGTGTAGCGATTTCGTTACTAGTCAAAAGTGTAGAACTGAAAGATGCAGCAATGATATTACAAGTCAAAATTTTATGAAAAGAGGCAAGGTGAAAACACAAAGATGTAAAAATTTTGCCATTGCATGAATCATAGTGTTGCGATTTCGCGACATGTTCCATTTTCGTTGGAGTTGGCAAGGAGAGTTTTACGGAAGAGCAAAGTGTCACGATTTCGTGACATGTTCCTTTTTTGCTACTGTTGGCAAAGAAGAGTGTACGAAAGCCGGAAGTGTCACGATTTCACGATAAGAAGGATGATGACGTCAACAGAAGCCAGAAGCGTTGTGATTTTGCGACAAGAATGATGATGACGTCAGCAAAGTCAGAAAGTGTCACGATTTCGTGACAGGGTGCTAGGAAAGGTGTTGGAATCTGGAAGCATCGTGATTTCATGACATTATGAAGGATGACATCAGCAAAAATTAAAAGTGTCACGATATCATGACAGGCAACTGTTTGGCGGGTAAAAGCCGCAGGAGCATGCAAAATGACACGTGTCAAAAAAGCATAATCATGCAGCCTATTACGTAAACAGTAACTGATGTCAGACAGACAGTTACACATTGACAAGTGTCGAACATGCATGGAAACAGATGTAGATGCATGCTTGAAATGCTTTCTAAGTGTCGTATAGGCTGTATCGAAAAAGCATTCGAACGGCCGAAGTGCAGCATTTGAACAGCCGATTGAAAGTGCAAACGAACAGTTGATTGAAGAATGCATTAGAACAGCCGATTAAAATAGACGCATTTACAGCATTCGAAACATAAAATAGGAAGGATCGAAAAGCTTTCGAGAAGAAGGATGTGCAGCATTCGAACAGTCGTATTTGGAAGGATTCGAACAACCGCATTGGAAAGAAGAAAAGAATTCGAACGGCTCGAGAATGTCATCCGACTGCATGAAGAATTAAAATGCGATAGAAGACAAAGAGTCCCGATGAGAAAAATAGGGTATAAAAGGACAGTCGAGCATAGAATAATGTTGTTGCTGTGAGAGAGAAGTTTTTGCAGAAAGAGAAATATTGCTGTGAAAAGAGGGTTTGAATAAGAAAATTAGCAGAGCCGTGAGAGTGTGCAGAGTTGGATTAATTGCAGACCAGTCAGGGTTTTGCATGAAGTGAAGACACTTTTATGTCATTCTAATTGATCAGAATTGCAGTCCAAGTTGGTGCTTGGTACTAGGGGTTGGTGCTCCATCCATTGCAGCAAAAAATTATAGGGGTTGGTGCTCCTTCCAGTGGATGCTGGTAAAGAAGTTGTAAAATTGAAATTTTGCAAAGACTGGATTTGGATTGAAGTCCAAGCAGTTAATTTTTGAGGAGTAGCCAAATTGGTGAACCTCGTTATATTGTGTGTTGTGGTGTGCTCTCATTTTGTTCTTATGGGTTTATAAGTTTTTTGTGCTTCAGTCTTTGAATGCTGCTATTTTGAAGTTAAATAACTACACTGATTCACCCCCCCCTCTCAGTGTCATTGTGTGAACATCATTTACTATCTAGTATAAATTTTTATTATCACAAACAACTACTACTAACACTGGCAAATGAAAACTCTATCCTGACTATTACTATCTTAGATTGAATTTATACTTGACTATTATTGACACTAGCAAACTTTGTCTTAACTGTGACTAATTTTGATTGTTTCTTTCTTAACTATTATGTTCAACTTCAACTTCTTTTCTTTGTTCATGTAGTGATTTTATGATAGGGAAGTCTCCTCCGTATGCTCAATTTTTATGGTATGATTTTTGGGTTGCAGGTTTAACATTCAATAAAATAGGAAGTTTTTTGCAATTTTAACTCTCAACATAATAGGGTATTATAAGCCAAGGTGTATGTATTACCCATAGGCCCTTTGTTATACCATAGTGATGAACAATAGTGCTTGGACCAATATTTCAAGCCACTACTCAAGGAGGATTCCATGCATACCCTTGAGCACACTACTTGCCTTTGATAGTATGGGAGGGTGATCTTTTCAAATGTTGTATCTGATGTACTATAGATAATACAAGGCCAAAAAATTTCCTAGGGCTAAAGGTTTCTCCAAATCCTAGGTGGTATCTCGATATACCCAAATATACGTGGGAGCTTAATTTCATAGATGATTGTTGTGTGAGGCCTAGGTATTGGAGCTTGAACGCCCCTCACTTTACTAGATGCTTTACAAGCAATCTAGCTTAGCCAATAATGATAAATCCTCCATGATATTTTAAAATCCCAACACAAGGTTTCTAACCTAATAAACTAATGCAAAGAAAAAAAGGCCATTTTTGTTGTTTTTTGAATAATAAAACAAGTAGAAAATGGAAAACATGAGAAATTTGTACCTAACAGTTAAAATGGAAGGGCAAGAACTGTCACAGTTGTAATGAAACTTGGCCTTGGAAAGCGCTCTCATACCACTTATTAGGAAACCTATCAAAAAATGTATTCGTTCACATAAATATTGTACTTAAAACAAAATTTTATGAAAGAACAATATATTGCAATATAAAATGTTAATGCAAAATAAAAGCAATCTCACAAAACAACACAAAATCATAGGCCTCTTCGAGGGGAAAACCTCCTTTAATACTTTTATTAATTTTCAAAAATATACATTTGTTCATGATCCTATGTCTTTTAAATATACACTTCATGCAACCCTAACCTGATACTCAAGAGTTGACCTACATGCAAAGTGTCACTTGAGTTAGAATCTTCTACCAAACATTAGTTACATTCTTAATAACAATTACATGAAATGGTTCCACTTGTCTAGATGCCTCAATTACCACATACCACTACAAAGTATTACAAAATAACATTATAAAGGGGTCCCCATGTTGAAAGTGGGTTCATTACATAATTATATGATAATTACAAAATTAGTGTTAGGATGGGGGTCCTAACAACCACCTTCGACTCTACAACCATCCCTTGCTAAATTTGGACTGTACAAAACTAATACTATGTATCCTGATAATTGCACAGTTGTAGACAAAAGAAGACCTTCGAACCAACGTCGATTGCAATATTTGTGGAAAACACCCCAAATAGGATGTCACTTTTGGATAATTCCTAAGGATGCAGAGGTATCTATTCCTCCTAAAATGCCTAGGTCTTGCACCTGGCTTACCCCCTTCGACACACTCAACGAGCATGCCTAAAATAACAAAAACAATAACAAACAAACACAAAAAACACAACTTCAAAAAACAAAGACAATCAAACAAAAAAACAATAAAATAAAAACCACAAAACAAAAAAAAACAACATAAAAGAATAAAAACAACAAAAAACTCAAAAAAATAAACAAATATATAAATAAAAATAAAATAAAATAAAAAATAATAACAAAACACAAAACACATAAGAAAACCATAAAAACAACAAAACTAAAGACCACAAGCTTATACTGAGAGGGGGTGAACTAGTATAAGAGCACTTTTTACTTTTCTTTCCTAATCAATATTATGCAGTGTATAAATAGCAGTATCAATAGCAATAATCAAATTAATGCACAAAACACCACACACAATAGAGACACCATAATTTACGTGGTTCACCCAATGTGGGCTACTCCACGGGGAAAATATTCACTAAAATTTTCTCAATCAATCTCTTGGGAATCCTTCCCAATTATAATGTTTATGGACCTCTGTCCAAAGGAGATGTTGATCCCCTAAATCAATTTTTTGGAACTCTATCCACAGGAGAACTCCTCCTATGCTCTGGTTGGTGATCCTCTAGAAGACTACTGCCTCCACTGCACTGGCTTGTGGATCTCTCTCCACTAAAGACTCTTGTCCCCACTCAGAAGACTTGTCCTCACTGCCCTGGCTTATGGATATCTATCCACTGGAGACTACTATCGTCTCTGCTCTGTCATCTCCAAAGCTTTGTCTCAAATCTATACCAAACATAGTCCAAATATGCTCAACAAGTCCACTCAAATATGCACTAAACATAGTCTAGTCGATCTAGCACAAATCTGCTCAACAATTCCACTCAAATATGCACTAAACACAGTCCAGTCGGTCTAGCATAAATCTCCTCAATAATTCCACTCAAATATGCACTAAACATAGCCCAATCGATCTAGCACAAATATGCTCAATAAGTCCACTCAAATCTGCACTAATCACAGTCTAGTTGATCTAGCACAAATATGCTCAATAAGTACACTCAAATTTGCACTAAACACAATTCAATATGTCTAGCACAAATCTGCACAACAAGTCCACTCAGAACCTACTCAAATTTGCTCAATAGGTCCACTCAAAACCTGTCCAAATCTGCTCAATAAGTCCACACAAAACCTTTCCAAATCTTCTCAACAAGCTCATACAAAACTTGTCCAAATATGTTCAACAAAATCACACAGAACTTGTCTAAAACTACTCAATAAGCTCACACAAAACTTGTCCAAATCTGCTCAACAAGCTCACACAGAACTTGTCCCATTCAGCTCAATAAGTCCTAACTAGAACTTAACCAAATTTGTATTGTAAGCTTCCACAAAAGCTCACACAAAATCAGTCCACAAGTCTCCTCAATGACTTACTTCGAATCTGCATAACAAGTCCATACATAGAACTTGTCTAATCCCATAGAAGCATAAAGAGAATTGTTAGAGACTCAATATGTTCTATTCTTAATGCATAATCACTTTCTCAATTTTCTCAATCTCATAGAAGCATAAAGAGAATTTTTAGAGACTCAATATGTTCTATACTCAATGCTCAATCACTTTCACAACTCAAATCAGAATATAGAATAGTTTGTTTTATGGAACTTGAACAATCACTTTATACAACCACTTGACTAGGCTCAACCAACTCAACTCAACCAATTACTTAATGAAACTCTCCTTTCTCACAAACCCTAGTCCAAGAATATATCAACCAACTCAAAATGTTTCCAAAAATGCTCAACAACAAATCTCACATAACAATGATACTCATGTTATTTTCAAACCCTAGTTCAAGTTCTTTGCACAACAACTCACTTCAACAACAATGCTCATAAAATACTCTTCACATAACAATGATACTCATGTTCTTTTAAAAACCCTAACTCAATTCTTCACACAATCCAATGACTTCAACAACTATGTTTATCAAACAAGGTTTTAATCACAGCTCTTAATTCTAGAAAACCTTGAAGCATTAACTCAAGCACTTTCAAAAAAGAAACCCTAATCAAATCCTTTTTACTCTAAAATTTATTTTCTAGTAAGCAATCAATCAAATCAACCAAGAAATAATTTACCCATACCTTTTGCTTGTCAAGAAGTTGATCTCACAAATCTACCACACTCACAATTACTTCTTTGCCAATCTTAATAAGGGTTAGAAGATAATAATTTCCTCAATAAAACACAATACAAAATGATATCAAAATTACACCTTATTACTTCAACTTAAATAATATTCAATACCTTCACAATAATCTTCTTTAACACAAAAACCCCTTATTAAAATTAAACAACCCTCAAAAGTCTTAATCCTTCAATATGCCAATATAGTAATTTAAGACTTTATCAAAAATAATTAAAACCAAAACTTCCTTATTACTCCAAATGATAATATTCAACTACCACCATTATCCAACAAACACCCCTTCTAAACAATTCCACTAACAAACCTTATACCTCCAAACTTAGGCAAATAAAAAAAATTAATGCAAAATATTTACCTTGCCTTCGAAGGGATTTGAACCCTCAATAATTCCCATGACGTATGCCTTGTCGTGGCTCTAACAGTCGCACAAGCTACATGCTCATTTGATATGGAGGAAGCACCACATGATTCAAAATGTATCACACTCTTGCCCCTTTGCAAAAATGTGCACCTATGGTGCCTTCACCCAACACGCCTGCCAATGCACACCTTCGCATTTCGAACGTCGGCTCCCTTGCCAACAAACATTTTGCCACCTGCCCACTTGCCACTAGACCAAGATGCCTGGTTGGACTTCGACCATTCAATGTCTTCCACTTACTTTCTATTCGCTGGCAATTCAAACACAAAAATTGTAGTCCTTTCATGAGCTCTTCACTTTAAACAATTTGTAATCGATCGAGCAAGGATAAGGTTCAATGCCCTTTGGCATAAGTATTTATATTAAATTCCTCTATGCTTTGTAAAACATCGGCACCTTTGAAGCTTTCATTACCATAAGACGTCGGCAAAGGTTAGAACATTAATAAAGTGCTTTGAATATTTTAAACTCCAAGCCCATCTTTAGGCAAAGTAAAATATTAAATATTTTACTTTGGGCTTTTAACCAAATCACTTTAATATTATAATATCAAACATTATAATATTATATCATTTTGACCATTATAATATTTTTGCTTCCTTCACATTGCATTCCATGGTGTAAAAAATACTTATTTATAAAATTTAAATTCTCATTGAATTTAAATAATTTATAAAAAATATTATATCTCCTTTTTAACTTTGCAATGAATCTCTTGACCTTTGACCTTCTTCCTTGATGAAAAAACCTTGATATTAATGTTGACTTCATTTCTTGACATCAATGACAACTTTAACTTTTAGGACTCAAAATTTCCAACAATCTCCCCCTTTGTCATTGATGGCAAACCAAAAACTTTTTACCAAAAACTTGACTTCTTCTTCTATGTTGCTCCCCCCAGCTCAATGCTCTTTCAAATATCAAATCTCTCCCCTATACTCAAATATTTCTCCCCCTTTGAGACAATGGCAAAGGGTCACCTTTGGGGCTCAAGGAAAATAATGAGTCTTTTAGCTTAGCCCCTCCCCCACCTTCTGTTAAGGTGGTTAATTCTGGGGTGGGAGTTTTTCTACTCCTAGAAAGCACTGTTCTTTACCTTTATCCTTTTCTCTTCTTTTTTGAATTTTCTAAATCCTCTGACTATTTCTATTTGTGTCTATGTTCTTTTCCATGTCATCATTCCAATTCTTGTTCATGTTCATATTCACATCCATGTTCCTGTTCCTGTTCCTGTTCCTATTCCCTGTTCCCTGCTCTCGTTCCTCGTTCCCTGTTCCTCGTTCCTCGTTCTCGTTCCTCGTTCCTCGTTCCTCGTTCCTCGTTCCTATTCCTGTTCCTGTTCACATCCATATTTTTGTTCTTATTTTTGTTCACATTCATGTTCCTGTTCCTGTTCCTATCCATGTTCGTGTACCTGTTCCTGTTCTTATTCCTATTCTTATTCATGTTCTTATTCCTGTTCATATCCATATTCCTATTCATGTTCTTGTTTATGTTCAATTTCCTGTTCATACTTATCTTTGGAATATCTGCTCTAGACCACTTTATTGTATGACCATCATTATTGCACTTATAACACTTAATGTTATTATTCCTTTGAGGTGTAGATGTCTTAGAATTTATCCTAGTGAAGCCATATCCTCATCTGTCATGAACCCTGCAATTCATTGCCTTGTGACCAAATTGATTACATGAGTAGCAATACCCATGGAAAGGTTGCCCATTTCCATATTCCTGTCTTTCATGTGTCATGCACTGTGAAGCCATGTGCCCAAGCCTGTGACATGAAAAACATCTTCCATTGAAGCTTCCTTGTCTTGACTTTATTGGTCTCCTATTTTGATTGTTGTTCCATCTGTATCTTCTTTGTGCACTATTCCTATTTAATTCACTATTGTCCAACCCATCCTCTGATGACTCACTTTCTTTTACATTTTCTTCTTTTGAAGTACTTTCATCTGAGGTTTCTTCTCCTCCAAAACTTGAATTTGACTCTCCTTCCCATTTCTTTTGAACCTGTTTAAATCCAAGATCTGTTTTACTTGATGTAGGCTTTTGTGTCTTGATGAACTTATCCAAGTTCTTTGAGCTATTTTTAAATCCATTCATCTTGATCTTGGAGTCCTCTAAATTTTATTTTAGTAGTGCCACTTCTTGTGCTAACTTCTCACATTCCAAGATCTTTGTTTCTAACTTATCTTTGAACTTCTTTGCTTTAGCCTTTGATTTTTCTAAATCCTCTATAAGCAATCTACTTTTTTCATCACATTCTTGAAACTGAATTTCAAGTTTAGAGTGTTGCTTCCTTACCTTCTTTACCGTTTCAAGGGCATATATCAATTCTCCCTTGAGATCATAACCATTCTTTTTTGAATACTCCTCTATTTTTTTGCCTTTGTCCACATCATTACTCTCTTTAGGCTTGTCTTATATAGGATCACTCACTTCTTCTTCTTATGCCATTAGAAAATTTTCATCTGGTCCTTCAAGTGCATTATCATACTCATCATCACTAAAACTATAACCATCCCTTGTACAATCATCTTCAAAATGTCCAAAGTTACCACCTATAAAACACTTGAGAATAATTGGAGTTTTATTAACTGGTTCTTTTTCTTTAATCATAAACAAAACTTCATCTCTATCATTTTCTAAAACACTAGCATCACTATCACTTGAGTACTTGCATTATTTGCATAGTAGCTTCTCTTTTATATTTGAAAGAAATTATTTCCTTGTTTGCTTTATCCATCCTTACCTTTCTTCTGATGCTTATCCTACCTATATCTTTCTGATTCCCTGTACCTGTGATCCTATTTTTCTTCACCATTATTGTTCTTTGGTTCTTTACAATCTATTGCAAAATGTCCAAACTTTCCACAATTGAAGCACTTAACAGATATTAGATCTATGGATCTTCTAGAACCTTTATTTATTTTACCATAATTAGCTTCTTCATCACTATATGACTCACTTCTTGATTCTGACTTCTTACCCTTTGTTTTCTTGATTACTTTGAATGTTGCTTCCTTCTGGGGAGTAGGATATTTTGTTCTTATCTCAAAAGTTATTAGCATACCAAGCAACTTATCTCTTGTTAAAGTATCACCATCCAATGATATTTCTATAGCAAAAACCTATTCACTGAATCTATTTGGAAGAGATCTTAAGGCTTTATCACAAACATTTGATTCATCAATCTTCATTCCAAGTACTTGCATATCATTAACAACCTCATCAATTCAAATTAGATAAGCACTAGTATTTTCCTCTTAATTCATTCTAAATGTTTCAAATTGTCCTTTGAGATTTCATATCTTTGCTTTCTTGACACTTTTATCTCCTTCATATATACCTTGCAATTTATCCCACATTTCTTTTACAATTCTACAATGCATAACTTTCATAGACTTTGTTCTACGTAAACCTCTCACAAGTGCATTCATTGCTTTTGAATTATAGTGTTGTAGAAGCTTACCTTCCTTATCCGTATGAGGATTGACTATTGGATCATATCCAAATTCCACTACATCCCAAACTTCATTGCCAAGTGCCATTAGGTAGATCCTCATCATCATACTCCAATACATGTAGTCATTTCCATAAAATACTGGTGTTGAGTTAGTTGAGGACACCTCCTTAGGATCCATTTAGTTCTTGTTAGCTTTTCCTTCAAGTTGTTAAACTCTTATGAAGGCACCCGCTCTTATACCAATTGAAGAACACAAGCTTATACTGAGAGGGGGGTGAATAGTATAAGAGCACTTTTTACTTTTAATTCTAAATCAATATTATGCAGTGTATAAATAGTAGTATCAATAGCAGTAATCAAATCAAAGCACAAAACACCACATACAATAAAGACACCACAATTTACGTGGTTCACCCAATGTGGGCTACTCCACGGAGAAAATATTTCACTAAAATTTTCTCAATCAATATCTTGGGAATCCTTCCCAATTATAATATTTATGGACCTCTATCCAAAGGAGATTTTGATCCCCTAAATCAAGTTTATGAAACTCTATCCACAATATAACTACTTCTCCTCTGCTCTGGCTGGTGATCCTCTAGAAGACTATTGCCTCCATTGCACTGGCTTGTGGATCTCTCTCCACTGAAGACTCTTATCCCCACTAAGAAGACATATCCTCAGTGTTGAGGATAACTTAGGCTTATCCACTTAAGCCTAAGTTAATTATCATTATTATTTATTATTCCTATTTCTTGCACTTTGTATTCACGTGAGGCATAGTATGCCCATGTTAGAAATAGGTTGTTAGCATGTTGTTAGCATTTTTTTAGATGGTTGTTAACTGTTAGAGATCTTGTTTGTCTTCTAGCAGTTAGTGGACATCCATAGTTAGCATTTTTTTAACTAGTAGTTAAGTGGTTGGCCATGTTTGGCATATTGTTGCAACCACTTAACCTACATGAGATTCCTATGTAATCCTATATATTACTTGCATTTCATGAATAAAGTAGCTTCATACTATTGTTGACCTGCCAGCTACCCAAATTTTTTGCGGGAAACCTAATTTTGCCACCTGAAGAAAATTGGCGGGAAAACCCAGGAGGGAGAATTTTTTTAAAAAATTCAAAAATTTGAAATTCAAATTTTGGCGCCCAAATCAGCAAAGGAGAGCAAACTTCAAGAGGTGATATCTTTCTCAATATTGGTCTATTTTTGACCAAATTTTTTTCGTTGTTTTGCAAATTTTCAGCAGATTGATAATTTTTGCCTCCTAACCAAATTTTGGCATTGTAAAAGGGCTAATTTTCAGCATTTTTAGTGCACCATTGTAATTGCAAAATTGAAATTTTTAATTTTGTAAAAGCACTAAATAGCCCATTTTTGTTATTTTGGAGAGCAAATTTGTAAAATCTAGGCAATTTGGCTGCATAGGAAACTGAAATTGTTCCTAAGCCTAGATTAAGATTCTGCAAGACCATTTTGTAATCCTCCTAGTCTGGCATATACTAGGCAAAATATGGCTCATGATCTCAGAACAAACATGGAAAACCTCACTGAAGCAGTAGACATTTTGGCAAAAAAAGTGAAAGACATTGTTGTGCAGTTTAATCCTGGTGAAATCAAAATCCACAATAATCATGCAAACAAAGCCAAATGTGAGGTTAAAATGTATGATGGATCTAGGGATCCCGATGTCTTATCTGCATGGATTTTGGATATGCAAACTTGGTTTGCTTATGCTGAAATTCCGGAGGATGAAAAAGCCACATTTTCTACACTAAAACTCACAGGGTTAGCAAAATTTCTCATTGTAGAAAAACAGATTCATAATGCCACCATGACTTGGAAAGAATTAACTCAAATTCTGAAAACACCTTCTTTCCACCAAACTACCAATGTGACCTCACTACCAAGTGGTATAGATTGAGGCAAACCTATGGAATGTCAGTTTCTGATTTCATTTTCCAATTTAATAGGTTGAGGGTATTGCTTGGTGTGAAAGATTCAGAAGACGATTTGATTAATAAATTCACTCGTGGCTTGCAATATCATATTTTTAGGGAGATCAAATTCAATGTCTTCCTCACCTTGGATGTGGCATTCAATCATGCCATTCTTGTAGAGGAAAAATTTGGTGCATATCAAAAGTTTCGTTCATCACAGGAGGACTCTTCCAAAGGCAGGAATCAGCATCAACAGAAGGTGAAGAACAATTTTGAATCTTCCCCTCATTCTTCTTCTCCTCCCACTTCTCCTAAAGCACATTCTTCTTCCTTTAATGCTAAATATTCTTCTTCTTCATTGTATTGTGACTTTTGTAAAAAGCATGGACATGTAAAATCCAAATGCTATACTTTTGAGAAGTATAAGAAGAATAAATCCCTAATTGTACAGCCTACACATGAGGAACCACAAGATGGTCCCATTTTGGCTACAGGGACAGAAGAAGAATATCCTGCTTTAAAGGGTAAACTCAACAAAGTTACCCTAACGTCTAATGTGTTTGTGCAAGGGGGGCATGATCATTTGTTTATCACTAGAGCCCACTTGACGCATGATTTCTATGTTGATTGTATCATTGATAACGAATCGCAAAAGAACCTCATTACGAAGTCCGTTGTGGAGAATTTTAAACTTCTCATCAAACCACATAACCAACCTTATGCACTTGGGTGGAAATATGTAGACTCCACATCCAACATCACCCATACTTGCACCTTGACTTTTGCTTTTGGTGACAAGTTTGTGGACAAAGTTAGGTGTGATGTCACAGATATGGATTGTTGTGGACTCTTGCTAGGTAAACCCTATCAATTTGATAGGAATGCTATTTATCATGCTAAAAAGAACACCTACACATTGGAGTTGCATGGTAAAAACTACTTGATACAAAGCACTACACCTACTTCCAATTTGATGTTAAGTTGTAGGCAAGGAAGCCATTGAGTCAAGCACTTATTTTAGCTCCTACTAGCATTTGTCCCACACAAAATGAAGAAAAAGCACCACCTAAGGAACATGCAAAGGAAGAAGTTTCAATCCCACATGATGAACAGTCACAAGAGCAAGTGGTTAAGGAACCCACCATTCTCATTCATGAGAAAGATACCATTGATTCCATTGGTATAATTTTGGGTACACCTACAACTACTGAACCACTTGTTCCATAGAAGTTACCTTTGGCTTTGCCCACTCCCACCATTGCACACATGGAGGAGCAAGCTAAGGTTACTTCCCTTACTGAGCACCGGTAGAGCCTTCTAGGCAAGATACCACATGATTTGCAGGAGACTCCGTAGGGAGTGGTGCGAAAGCATCACAATCCTCACTCACCACAGGTTGGAGGTAGATTTTGGGTTCCTTTGGATGAGCGTCGCTTTCCAGAGACACCATTTTAGGACCCTCTTTTGGTACCTGATCTTTTTTTTAGTCCTACAGCAGTAGTGGCACCTGATCATCAGCTTTCGCTCATTTTAGATGGAGTTTTTGAGATGAAGACTCATCACATAGGATAGGGTTCTTCCACTACTTACCTTGTTGCTTGTTGCGGTCACTTTCCACACATGGCTCATTGGATTCCTCACCATGAGATGGCCCATGACTTTCCACATTGGTTGAGAGCATTGGGGTCCAATGCTTATATGGTTGGGAGGAGTGTTGAGGATAACTTAGGCTTATCCACTTAAGCCTAAGTTAATTATCATTATTATTTATTATTCCTATTTCTTACACTTTGTATTCACGTGAGGCATAGTATGCCCATGTTAGAAATAGGTTGTTAGCATTTTGTTAGATTGTTGTTAACTGTTAGAGATCTTGTTTGTCTTCTAGAAGTTAGTGGACATCCATAGTTAGCATTTTGTTAACTAGTAGTTAAGTGGTTGGCCATGTTTGGCATATTGTTGCAACCACTTAACCTATGTGAGATTCCTATGTAATCCTATATATTACTTGCATTTCATGAATAAAGTAGCTTCATACTATTGTTCCTACATCACTCACTACCCTAACTGATGATATCTATCCATTGGAGACTACTGTCCTCTCTACTATATCACCTCCAAAGCTCTATCTTAAATCTATACTAAATACAATCCAGTCGGTCTAGCACAAATATTCTCAACAAGTCCAGTCAAATTTGCACTAAACATAATCTAGTTGATCTAGCACAAATCTACTCAATAAGTCCATTCAAAACTGTAGTAAACACAGTCCAGTAGGTCTAGCACAAATATGCTCAACAAGTCCACTCAAATCTACACTAAACATAGTCCAATCGGTCTAGCACAAATCTACTCAATAAGTCCATTAAAATTTGTACTAAACACAGTCCAGTCTGTCTAGCACAAATTTGCTCAATAAGTCCACCCAAATCTACACTAAACACAGTCCAATCAATCTAGCACAAATCTACACAATAAGTCCACTCAGAACCTGCTCAAATCTGCTCAATAGATCCACTCAGAACCTGTCCAAATCTGCTCAACAAATCCACACAAAACCTGTCCAAATATGCTCAACAAGCTCACATAGAATTGTCCAAATCTGCTCAACAAACTCACACAGAACTTTTCCAAAACTGCTCAATAAGCTCACACAAAATTTTTCCAAATCTACTCAACAAGATCACACAGAACTTGTCCCATTTAGCTCAATAAGTCCTCTCTAGAACATAACCAAATTTGTTTTGTAAGCTTCCACAAAAGCTCACATAAAATCAGTCCACAAGTCTCCTCAATGACTTGCCTCAAATCTTCTTAACAAGTCCACACATAGAACTTGTCCAATTTCATAGAAGCATAAAAATAATTGTTAGAGACTCAATATGTCCTACTCTTAGTGCACAATCACTTTCTCAATTTTCTCAATCTCATAGAAGCATAAAGAGAATTTTTAGAGACTCAATATGTTCTATACTCAATGCTCAATCACTTTCACAACTCAAATCAGAATATAGAATAGTTTATTTTATGTAACTTGAACAATCACTTTATACAACCACTTGACTAGGCTCAACCAACTCAACTCAACCAATTACTTAATGAAACTCCCCTTTCTAACAAACCCTAGTCCAAGCATATATCAACCAACTCAAAATATTTCCAACAATGCTCAACAACAAATCTCACATAATAATGATACTCATGTTCTTTTCAAACCCTAGTTCAAGTTCTTTGCACAAAAACTCACTTCAACAACAATGCTCATAAAACACTATTCACATAACAATGATAGTCATGTTATTTTCAAAACCCTAACTCAATTCTTCACACAATCCAATGACCTCAACAACTATGCTTATCAAAAAAGGTTTTAATCACAACTCTTAATTCCAGAAAACCTTGAAGCATTAATTCAAGCACTTTCAAAAATGAAACCCTAATCAAATTCTTTTCACTCCAAAATTTATTTTCTAGTAAGCAATCAATCAACTCAACCAAGAAATAATTTACCCATACCTTTTGCTTGTCAAGAATTTGATCTCACAAATCTACCACACTCATAATTACTTCTTTGCCAATCTCAATAAGGGTTAGAATATAATAATTTCCTCAACAAAACACAATGCAAAATGATATCAAAATTACACCTTATCACTCCAACTTAAATAATATTCAATACCTTCACAATACTGTTCTTTAACACAAAAACCCCTTATTAAAATTAAACAACCCTCAAAAGTCTTAATCCTTCAATATGTCAATATAGTAATTTAAGACTTTATCAAAAATAATTAAAACCAAAACTTCCTTATTACTCCAAATGATAATATTCAACTACCACCACTATCCAACAAACACCCTTTCTAAACAATTCCACTAACAAACCTTATACCTCCAAACTTAGGCAAATAACAAAAATTTAATGCAAAATATTTACCTTACCTTCGAAGGGATTCAAACCCTCAATAATTCCCACGACGTATGCCTTATCGTGGCTCCAACAGTCACACAAGCTACATGCTCATTTGAGATAGAGGAAGCACCACATACTTCAAAACGTATCACGCTCTTGCCCCTTTGCAAAAAGGTGCACCTTTAGCACCTTCACCCAACATGCCTGCCAATGCACACCATTGCATTTCGAATGTTGGCTCCCTTGCCAAAAAATGTTTTACCACCTACCCACTTGCCACTAGGCCAAGATACCTGGTTGGGCTTCGACCATTTGACGCCTTCCACTTAGTTTCTATTTGTTGGCAATTCAAACACAAAAATTGCATTCCTTCTTTCACGAGCTCTTCACTTTAAACAATTCGTATGCAAAATAATCAATCGAGCAAGGATAAGGTTCAATGCCCTTTGGCATAGGTATTTATATTAAATTCCTCCATGCTTTGTAAAACGTCGACACATTTGAAGCTTTCATTACCATGAGACATCGACGAAGATTAGAACCTTGATAAAGTGCTTTGAATATTTTAAACTCCAAGCCCATCTTTGGGTAAAGTAAAATATTAAATATTTTACTTTGGGCTTTTAACCAAATCACTTTAATATTATAATATCAAACATTATAATATTATATCTTTTTAACCATTATAATATTATTGCTTCCTTCACATTGCATTCCATGGTGTAAATAATATTTATTTATTTATATTATTTATATTATTGCTTCCTTCCTTTTTAACTTTGCACTTAATCTCTTGACCTTTGACCTTCTTCCTAGATATCAAATAACAACTTTGATAACTTTTTTCCTTGACGAAAAAACCTTGATATTAATGTTGACTTCATTTCTTGATATCAATGACAACTTTAACTTTTAGGACTCAAAATGTCCAAAAAAAAACAGCACACAAACACTTAAAAAAAAACCAAAAACACAAAACCCAAAAAACAAAAACATGAAAAACAAAAAAAACACAAAAAAAAAATACAAAAAAAGAAAGAAAAAACAACTAAAACAACACAAAAACAAAATAGTACAAAAAAACACACACCCCTCGAAAAACTACAAAAATAAAGAAAAACAAAACATCATTATGACCTTTCTAGGCCAAAAAACTATTAAGGTAAGATTCAACAAAGGAAACATAGGAAAGATATGTCTAAGTTAGGGAACTTAAATACCTTGATTGAACCAAAGAGAAGCAAAAATAAAGCAAAAAGGAACTAGGTACCTTTAGTACTAGAGCCATCCAAAGAAAGGATAAAAAATAAAATTTCCCTTATTTGTGAAGCCCACCATTTGGGAGGGTGGTCATAGCAAGTAAGATCACCTTTGTCCAATGTCCAATTAGCTAAAGCATCAACACTCTTGTTATGTTCGCTGACAACACGATTTTAATCCACTTTCAAAAAGCCCATATAGATTAATTGAATCTTCTCAATAATTCTTTTTATTCTCCAATCAACCTTATGATTCTTAGAATGAGTCTTCAGAAGATTAATCATGAGTTAGGATTAAAATTCAACCAACACCTTTTCCCATCCAAACTTAGTAGCCTCTTGAAGGCCTTTGAGGATACCATACCACTCAGCAAGGTTATTGGAAATGATACCAAAATTCTCAGGAGAAATGAAAACCACGGAGCCATCTGAAAGTCTACCAATTGCTCCTGCACTAGCTTTTTCGGGGTTCACCCTAAAGGCTCCTTTGGTATTAACTTTTCCATAATCCTTAGGAGGAGGCTGCTAATTCCTTGTTCTTTCCATATTGCAATTACTTACATTCCCTTTAAGTTGGTTTCCCTTAGAAGAGTTAATATTCAATATTTGCACCACTTGATCCCATTTTTGGTGGGATTTTGGGGGTGATTAAGGAGTTGTTGGACTGATTTAACTAAGTTGGCAATGGTCTTTTTCCAAATATAGTGAATATCCTTTATTTCTTGATTGAAAATTTAGTTGTTCCTTTCATTGTAGATATTCCAAAGTAGAATGGTAGAACCCATCCAAACTAACTGCCTAATAAAATAATCAACACCCTCCTATTTAGGCCAATCCCTCCAAAGTTGTTCAAAAGTAGAAAAATTAGACCATTGTAAGCCAAGTAAGATGATCATTCTCCTCCATATCTTAGATTCTAAGGTACACTCAATAAAAATATGGCTAAGAGTTTCCACATTCTTTCCACACATTTCGCATCTAAAAGGGCCATGAAAACCACATTTCATAAGTTGCTCACCACTTAGCACCCTACGATGCAATAAAATCCAAATAAATAACCTCACCTTGGGCCAGATATTTTGAGCCCAAAATTGAGAAAATTGTCATAAAATTGGTTGGTATTATTATGGCATAAGGCCAAATAACCTTGAGCAACTGAATACTCACCCTTAGTAGTGTTGTTCCATCCAAAACAATATTTATCATGGTACCAAGAGAGATATCTCATATGCAGGATGTATTGGATGTCTTGTCTTTGAATTTTTGGAATTTGAATAGGCCAATCCTCAATAGGAATCCAATATCTACCAACCTCTAAATTACCAATATGGTATCAACAATAATTAGCCACCTTTATCCAATTAGCTCGGTGAAGCTCCTCCATCCAAGGCCTTCAATCAGGAACTAAGTTATCAAAGGCTGGTGACTATCCCAAGAATATGTCCAAAAATTTGCCTACTGACCATTATGAATGATCCAAAATAACTTTTTCTCAATCAAATTCTCACCAGTCTTAAGAACCACTAAAATGGGAGAATATTTGGTAGGAAATTGATAGCGAACAAGGTCTTCAAGACTTTTGTTCTCAACATATTTAGCACGAATATTATTGGCCCAAAGGGCATTAAGATTATGTAAAATCCTCCAATACAATTTAGCAGCTAAAGCTTTGTTGTTATGAATAACATATTGGAATTCTAACCCCCCTTCATTCTTAGTAAGACATAAAGTGTCTCATTTCACCAAGGCTCGTTTTCTTTTCTCCATGGTACTACTCCAGAGGAACCGATGATTAATTTGATCCAATTATTGAAGAATAGCCTTTGGTATATTAAACATGGTAGAAACATAAATAGGTATAGCTTGAAGGACAAAATTTACCATGGTAATTCTACCTCCAAAAAGAAGCCACCTATTGGTCCACTTTCCAATTTTCTTCTTAACTTTATCCAGCAACCAACTCTATTCTTTATTTTTCTATCTTTGAGTATTGATAGGGATGCCTAAATAAGTGATCGAAAGGGAGGTCTTATTATATATTAATTTATCCAAGACCATGGATTCTTGTCTGGTAGAGCAGTGAAATAAAATGACTTTAGACTTGTCTTCATTGATCAATTTCCCGGTAGCCTCAAAAAAATAATTAATGATTTGCTTAATTTTAGAAGCTTCCTTAATTGTAGATTTACCTAACAGAGTAGATCCGTCAAAAAATTGAATATAAGAGATAGGCCTAGCTCCATGAACAATGGTAACTCTCTCAAGGGTTTTCTTGTCTTTATTTTTAGTTATAATCCTACCCAAACATTCAACAAGAATGATGAATAAATAAGGGGAGAGGGATTCACCTTGCCTAATACCTCTAGAAGTTGGGAACAATTGTGAAGGCCTACCATTGATAAGAACTGAGTAGGATACTAAAGAGATACAACCCATAATCCAGTCCATCCAATCTTGAGAGAAACCAAATTGCCTCAAAACTTTGATAAGGAAGTGTCAATCCACTCTGTCATAAGCTTTGGATAAGTCTAAATGAATGAATATAGAAGGAGTTTTTTGCATTTCAATGGAATGGATGGCTTTCGAAGCAAGAACTATCTCATCCACTATTTGACGCCCTTCCACATAACCTCCTTGTTTAGGGGAAATAATCTTATGCAAAATATGCTTCAACCTTTCTGCCATGATCTTAGTAATGATTTTGAGAATAACATTACATAAAGTAATAGGTCTAAAAGTTGAGATATGATAAGCCTCTTCAGCTTTTGGGATAAGAATTATATAATTTTTATTGATAACCTTCAAAATCTCTTTGGCTTTCCTGGATTCTTCCACCACCTCTAATAAATCAGTATGAAATATATCCCAAAACTCTTGGTAGAACTCAATGGGAAAACCATCAGGATCTGGGGTTTTCTCTTTTTTGCATTTTAAAAACCAATTGTTGAAGCTCATTAGTAGTAACAAGAGAAGTTAAAACAGAGTTCTTCTCATAAGTGATAAGAGAAGGGATCACTTGAATAATATTTTGTTAAGAAGCCGAGTCAAGAGGAGTAGCAACAAAAAGATTGGAAAAGTAATTCACAACAATAGAGTTCATGTCATCCCAAGTGTAGACCTCTCCAGAATCTAAATTAGGGAAGAAATAAAGTTGTGAGATCTTCGAGCTAGAAGAGATTTGTGGAAGAAATTTGTGTTTCAATCTCCTTTGAGCCATTAAACTCGATTTTTGCTTCCATAAGAGTTCTCTTTTTTTCCATTCCTCTAACTAAGTTGTGAGTCTAATTTCATCTATACTTCTACTCTCCGTGAGGCCATCTAAATGGATTTTCTTATTCAAATTTTCAAGTTGAGCAATAACTTCATGTTATTTTTGTTGAACATCCTTAAACTCCTTCCAGTTCCAAGTCTTGATTTTGGATTTAATATATTATAATATTTTGGCAAAATAGAACATCTTAGTCACATATCTTGGTTTACCTTCCATCCACCATTGTTGCACTCAAGGTCTAAAGAAACCGTCTCTAAGCCACATTAACTGAAAACAAAAAGGAAAGAAACTCACATTGGTTTTCCAAATTGCCACCATGACTACCCAGTGATATGAACCAACATTGTTAAGAGTCTTTATTTTAGGAATGTGACCATGGATTAAGAAATTATTAGAGAGCAGGAACCTATCCAATCTCTCCATGATACAAGCTAAGTTGTGCCTTCTGTTATACTAAGTCATAAGGCCATTATCTGGTTGGATTTCCACAAGATGAAGGTTTGTAATATATTCATTCATGAGGTCAATGCTCCTATTCAAATATCTATTTACCCCCATTTTCTCATCTACGGAGAGGATGGTATTGAAATCTCCTCCTTTCAATATCCAAGATTTAGGAAAATGGGAGATAATATAAGTTATATCCTTTCACTTTCTTCTTTTTTCCTCCAAATAAGTTGGAGCATAAACATTTATGCAAAGAATTTAGTTGGAATGTCTAGTTTGAATAGCAATAGCTAAAAGGTCCTAGTTGCCAACCATATGGTGAATAACTACCTCTTTAGGGTACCAAAGGTAAGCAATGCCACTAGAAGTCCCTTAGGAACTGAGGGAAACAAATTTTCCAATTGGCCAGATTTTACTAGCAATTGAATCCATTTCCCCTATTGACATCTTCAGATCTTGAAGGAAAACAAAATGAGGATGGTTTATCTGAATCATTATTCTAATTTTATTTTGTTTTGAAAGACTCCCTTTTAGTCCTCTAATATTCCAAGTGATGATCTTCATTAATACCAGGGCTAGAATAGTTGGTAATGGAATTAATCTTACCTTCCTCTACAAGCTTTTCACCTTCTTTTATCATATATTGTTGATTGGTCTTGCGACCTACCTTTTGATTAGAATCAATCTTCAATTTTTTTCCATGTTTCTTTACTTACTCCAATTGAATCAGGGATGTCTTCTAACCTTGAATAATGCATGTACAAAGTCAAACTATTGCTGGAATGTTCAACAGAGTCTATCTTAGGACCTGTATTATTTGAAGTCTCACCATTTAAAAGATTGTTTTTCTTGTGTATATTTTATCCTTTTTTTTTGTTGAAAAATTTTGATATGTTGGATTGTATTTGAGTTATTCCTTTCATCTATAAATTGTGTTTCTAATATTTTTGTTTCCATTACCTCTTCCTCACCTAAGGCATCATTTGTGAAAATAATTTCAAACATATTAGCTGATAACTTTAATTGATCCTTCATAACTGGTTTTTTTTTAGTGTTCTTCTTAGATATTTTGAAACCTGTTGAATTTGTATCTTCTTTATTTTGATCTAGAATTTTATTTGTGCAAACACTAGCCAAATGACAATATTCATGGCAAATTCTACAACAAAAAGGAATGTTCTCATAGTCCACTACTTGCTCCCAAGTGTCCTCACCAAATTGTAAAGTGTTCTTTTTAGGTAGGGGTTTGTCAAAATCCATTAAAACACAAATTCGAGCATAAATAATATGTTCAAATTTTTTAATACAATCGACATTCATCATAAAAGTTCCCAAAGAGTTTCCAATTGAAGAAAAATAGCTGAATTTCAAAATTCAATTGGGAGTCCAAAGAGTCTAACCCACACAATACCTATAGAAGGCTTCTCTTCTTCAGCTTTAAATTTAGTATGTCAAGGCTTCATAAAAATTCATGCCCTTACAAAGAACCAGGACCCCCTTGAAATGTTCTCTCTATATTTATTATTAGAAAATAAAACAAGAAAATAATCATTTGGATAAATAGAGATTTGTAACTCACCTTTAGTTTTCCAACTTTTTGTAGCCCATACTTTGAAAGCAAATAGGCTCAGATGAAAACCCAAGAAATGATAAATTAGTCCTCTTTTTTACATATATTCAATGCTAGTTTTAATGTCACCCATATCAAGCTTAACAAAAGGAGTTCCATCAACTGCTCTAAGACATCCTGGCTCAATTTTCCTTGGATCGATCTTAGGTATTCTTAGAGGTTTACAAGAAGCCCTAATATTAATGTTAGCATTAGGCTAAGGTTTTCCACCATGGAGGACAATCATAAAATTTATTTTTGGGGTCGATTCTTGGGAATCCTTACCCTTGAAAGGGGTTTCCATTATGAATTTATTGAATAACACAAGCTTATACTAAGAGGGGGGTGAACAGTATAAGACCACTTTTTACTTTTCTTTTCAATTCAATATTATGCAGTGTATAAATAGCAGTATCAATAACAATAATCAAAGTAATGCATAAAATACCATCCACAAAAGTGACACAACAATTTACATGGTTCACCCAATGCGGGCTACTCCACGAAGAAAATATTTTGCTAAAACTTTCTCAATCAATATCTTGGGAATCCTTCTCAATTACAATGTTTATGGACCTCTATCCAAAGGAGATGTTGATCCCCCAAATCTCAAGTTCGTGGATCTCTAGGAGAAATATTTCCCCTTTTGCTCTGGCTAGTGATCTTCTAAAAGACTTTGTCTCTTCACTGCACTGACTTGTGGATCTCTCTCCACTTGAAGACTCCTCACTCAGATCTATCTTTAATTGTCCTGTCTACTAGATCTCTATCCACTGATACTGTGTCCTCTATACTTTATCACCTCCAAAGCTTCGTCAATAGGTTCACTCAGAACCTCTTCAAATATGCTCAATAGGCTCACTTAGAACCTGCTCAAATTTGCTCAATAGACTCACTTAGAACTTGCTCAATAGGCTCACTCAGAACCTGCTCAATAGGCTCACTCAGAACCTTCTCAAATCTGCTCAATAGGCTCACTCAAAACCTGCTCAAATCTGCTCAATAGGCTCACTTAGAACCTGCTCAAATCTGCTCAATAAGTCCTCTCTAGGACTTGCTCAAATCTACATAGCAAGCTTTCATAAAAGCTTACTCAAAATCAGTCCACAAGCCTTCTCAAATACTTGCCTCAAATCAACTCAAAAAAATCTCAACTCAATCTCATAGAAGTATAAAGAGAATTGTTAGAGACTCAATATGTTCTATACTCAAATCCCAATCTCAACTCAAATCAATCTCAACTCAAATCAATCTCAACTCAATAATCTCATAGAAGCATAAAGAGAATTGCTAGAGACTCAATATATTCTATACTCAAATCTCAATCTCAACTCAAATCAATCTCAACTTAGCAATCTCATAGAAGTATAAAGAGAATTTTTAGAGACTCAATATATTATATACTCAAATCCCAAACTCAACTCAAATCAATCTCAACTTAGCAATCTCATAGAATCATAAAGAGAATTGTTAGAGACTCAATATGTTCTATACTTAAATCCAATTTCTTTCTCAATTCAACTCAAATCAGAATATATAATAGTTTGTTTTATGGAACTTGAACAACCACTTCACACAATCACTTGACTAGGCTTAAACAACTCTACTCAACCAATCACTACAAGGAACAACTATTTCTCACAAACCCTATTCCAAGAATGAATCAACCAACTCAAAATGTCTTCAACAACACTCAATAACAACTCTTACATAACAATGATACTCATGTTCTTTTCAGCTCAAGTTCAAGTTCTTTGCACAACAACTTACTTCAACAACAATGCTTATAAAACAAGGTTTTAATCACAACTCTCAAACCATAAAACCTTGAAGCATTAAACCAACCATTTTCGAATAGGAAACCACAATCAATCCTTTTCACTCCAATGATATTTCAGAAATTATCCACCATAACAATCAATAGGAGAATGTTCCCACACCTTTTTTGATTCCAAGAAGTTGTTCACAAATTCTGCCACACTCAACAAAACTTTCCTTTCCAATCTTAATAAGGGTTAGTGGACTTCAAATAATAATCACAAGATAAAGTATAACTCAATTTACACCTTTTTACTCCAACTCAATAATCACATCCACCAAAGTCATTCTAGAGAAAAACCCTCTAAAAATACTAATCAATAATCCATTATTCATTTTCCACAAATTCTACTTCATTCAAAACCCTTATTTCTCCTAAAATAATGCTCTCAAAAATTCAAATCAATATCATAAGGCTCAAATAATCATCTATGGTTTTCACCAACAAAATAATTATTTAACCTTTTAAACACGACAAGGTTTACAAAAATAAAATATTTCCTAACCCTTATCACTCCAAACTTTAGAGCATTAATTAAATTTTAATAAAAAATTCGCATACCTCCTTAACCTGCCCTCATCGTGAGCGCCTTAGCCATGGATAAGGTAGCCAAATGAGCTACCCACTTTTTCGCAATACAAAAGGGGTATGACTTCCCTTTATTTGCTACAGGCCTACGTGCCTCAAATAAACCGTGTGCTCTTGGCGCTTCCACCACAAAGCACAACAAACAAACCTTGCAAAAATCAAATGCATGACCTCGTGCTACCAAATGCCTTTGCACTTCCTGAGTTGCCAACATGCCACACTTCCCAAGGTGACTTGGGTTTCGCACGTTGTCCGATTTATTCGTTGCTTCCACCACTAAAACCTTTTTTTGCACGAGCTCTATTCGCTTTCCAACAATCGCATTAACAACAAGAGCAAGGATGATTAATCTTCAAACATTTAATGGCATATATATATGCCTTCCCTTAGCTTGGAAACGTTGACGCTTTTGAACCTTCCTTTATGACGTCGACGAATATTCTTTTTATTTTAATTTTAAAATTAAAATTTTAATTTTAAAATTTTAATTTTAATTTTAAATAAATTAAAATTTAAACCAAATATTTGAAATTAAATATCTCCATCATCGGGGCACCTTTTTTGATGAAACAAAAATCCAACTTGGGTTTTAAGAAAAACCCATTTCAAATCTGCCATCCATGGTTTTAAATAAAATATTTGAAATTAAATTTCTTCATCACCGGGGCACCTTTTTCGATGAAACAAAAATCCAACTTGGGTTTTAAGAAAAACCTATTTCAAATCTGCCATCCATGGTTTTAAATAAAAACCTTTTTCTAAGCTTCCCTTGAAGCTCCTTTTAGAACCAAATTTCATGCATCTCTTCTTGAATATTTGATCAAAACCTTTGCTTCTACACAAACATAGTGTTAGCTTACATAGATCCTTTTGACATCAATGACAACTCTTAGCTTAGGAACTCAAAATATCCAACAATCTCCCCCTTTGTCATTTATGGCAATCCATATCCTTTTACTGAAATCTGACCTTCTTTTTTGCTTCCCCTGGGACTTTGCTCCCCCTGGCTCAAAGCTTTCTCAAATATCAAATTTCTCCCCATATAAAAACTTTCCTCAATATACACAAATATCTCCCCCTTTGTCATCAATGGCAAAGTGTCACCTTTGGGGCTCGAGGCTAAGAATGAGCCTCTTAGCTTAGCCCCTCCCCCACCTCCTCATGAGGTGGTTAATTCTGGGGTGGGAGTATTTCTACTCCCCAAAATCACTGCTCTTTAGCTTTATCTTTCTCTCTTCCTTTCTAAGTTTTCTGAATCCTATCACTGTTTCTTTCCAAGCCATCATCCTTGTTTCTATTATCATTTATATTTCTGTTCCTGTTCTTGTTCTTGTTTTCATCCATATTCCTATTCCTAGTCTTGTTCCCATCCATATTCCTATTCCTATTCATACTTGCTTCTGGAATATTTGCTCTACATCATCTTGTTGTGTGTCCATCATTATTACACTTATAACACTTAATGTTATTATTCCTTGGAGGCGCAAATGTCTTAGGATACTTCCTCGTGAAGCCATATCATCTTCTACCATGAACCCTGCAATTCATTTCTTTGTGACCATACTCATTGCATGAGTAGCAATACCCATGGAAAATTTATCCTTTCCCATATTCCTATTTTTCATATGACCTGCACTGTGAAGCCATGTGCCCAAACCTGTGATATCAGAAGCATCTCTCATTGAAGCTTCCTTGCCTAGACCTCATTGGTCTCCTATTCTGATTGATGTTCTATCTGTATCTTCTTTGTGCATTATTCCTATCTTTGTTGAACTCTATGTTGTCCAACTCATCCTCTGATGTCTCATTCCTACTTACACTGTCATCTTCTAAAGTATCTTCTTTCGAAGTTCCTTCTTCTTAAAGACTTGAAATAAACTTTTTTTCCCATTCCTTTTGAACCTGTTTGGAACCAAGACCTATCTTGTTTGTTGCTCCTCTTTGTATCTTAATTATTTTATCTACACTCTTTGCACTATTTACATACTTGTACAACTTTTTCTTAGAATCCTCTAAATCCTCCTTTAGTAGTGCCACTTCTTGTGTTAATTTTTCACACTCCAAAATTTTTGCTTCTAACTTGTCCTTGAACTTACTTGCCTTAGCCTTTGACTTCTCTAAGTCCTCTATGAGCAATAATATTTCTTCATCACATTATTGAAACTGACTTTCAAGCTTAGAGTGTTGCTTTCTTACCTTCTTTACTATGTCAAGGGCATAGATAAGTTCTCCCTTGATATCATAACCATTTTCTATTTAGTAATCCTCTATTTATTTGTCTTTGTCCTTATCATTACTTCCTTTTGGCTTGTCTTCTATAGGATCACTTACTTCATCTTCTAGAGCCATTAGAAGATTCTCATCTAGCCTTTCAAGTGCATCTTAAAAACCATCATCACTAAAACTATAGCCATCCCTAGTGCAGTCATCTTCAAGATGTCCAAATTTACCACATCTAAAACATTTGAGAATAATTGGAGTCCTTTTCTCTCTAACCATAAATAGGACTTCATATCTATAATTGTCTGAAAAACTAGCATCACTATCAATTGAGTACTTATTTGCATTACCTGCATAGTAGCTTTTCTTTTGCCTTTGGAAGAATTTATTTCCTTGTCTATTTTATCCATCCATACCTTTCTTTCGGTACCTGTGTCTTTTTAATTCCCTATACCTGTGATCCTATTTTCCTTCATCACCATTGTACTTTGGCTCTTTGCACTCTGTTGCATAGTGTCCATACTTTCCATAATTAAAGCACTTAATAGATCTTATATCTATGGATCTTTTGGAACCTTTATCTCTTCTACCATAGTTAACTTCTTCATCACTAGGTGACTCACTGTTTGATTCTATCTTTTTACCCTTTTTATTTTTGTCTACTTTGAATGCAGCTTCTTTCGGAGGAATATGATCTTTTGTTCTTATCTCAAAAGTAGTAAGCATTCCAAGCAAATAATTCCTTGTCAAAGAATCACTATCAATTGATGTTTCTATAGCAGAAACCTTTTCACTATACCTTTTTGGAAGAGTTCTCAAGATCTTATCACAAGCATTAAATTCATTAACCTTCATTCCAAGACCTCTCATCTCATGTACAAGCTCATCAATCTTACTGATATAATCATGAATATTTTCATCATATCTCATTCTTAAGTTCTCAAATTCTCCTTTGATATTTTTTATCTTAGCTTTCCTGACACCTTTATCACCCTCATATATGTCATGTAGTAGATCCCACATATCTTTTGTTGTTTTACAATCCATAACCTTCATAGATTATACTATACCCAATCCTTTTATAATTGCATTCATAGATCTTGAATTTATATATATTAGAAGCTTACCTTCCTTATCTGTATGAGGATTGACTGTTGAATCATATCCAAGTTCCACTGCATCCCAAACTTCATTTCCAAGTGTAAAATCTCATCAGCATACACCAATACAAGAAGTCACTTTCATAAAATACTAGTACTGCATTATTGAATGACCCATCCTTTTGATCCTTGTGATCCATTGTGTTCTTAGACCTCTTTTCCTTCAAGCTATCAAAATTTTCTGAAGGAACCTACTCTGATACCAATTGAAGAACACAACCTTATACTGAGAGGAGGGGTGAACAGTATAAGACCACTTTTTACTTTTCTTTTCAATTCAATATTATGCAGTGTATATATAGCAGTATCAATAGCAATAATCAAATAAATACACAAAACACCATCCAAAAAAGTGATAACAATTTACGTGGTTCACCCAATGTGGGCTACTCCACAGAGAAAATATTTTGCTAAAACTTTCTCAATCAATCTCTTGGGAATCCTTCCCAATTACAATATTTATGGACCTCTATCCAAAGGATATGTTGATCCCCCAAATATCAAGTTTATGGATATCTTCCACAGGAGAACTCTTTCCCCTTCTGCTCTGGCTAGTGATATTCTAGAAGACTTTGTCTCTCTGTTGCACTGACTTGTGGATCTCTATTCACTTTAAGACTCCTCACTCATATTTGTCTTCAATTGTCCTGGTTTCTAGATCTCTATCCACTGAGACTCTATCCTCTATACTTTGTCACCTACAAAGCTCTGTCAATAGGTTCACTCAGAACCTCTTAAAATCTACTCAATAGGCTCATTGAGAACCTGCTCAAATATTCTCAATAGGCTCACTCAAAATCTGCTCAAATCTGCTAAACAAGCTCACTCAGAACCTGCTCAAATCTACTCAATAGGCTCACTCAGAACTTGCTCAAATCTGCTCAATAGGCTCACTCAGAACCTACTCAAATCTTCTCAATAAGTCCTCTTTAGGACTTGCTCAAATCTACATAGCAAGCTTTCACAAAAGCTTACTCAAAATCAATCCACAAGCCTTCTCAAAGAATTACCTCAAATCAACTCAACAAAATATCAACTCAATCTCATAAAAGCATAAAGAGAATTGTTAGAGACTCAATATGTTCTATACTCAAATCCCAATCTCAACTCAAATCAATCTCAACTCAGCAATCTCATAGAAGCATAAAGAGAATTGTTAGAGACTCAATATGTTCTATACTCAAATCCCAATCTCAACTCAGCAATCTCGTAGAAACATAAAGAGAATTGTTAGGGAATCAATATGTTCTATACTCAAATCCTAATCTCAACTCAAATAAATATCAACTCAGCAATCTCATAGAAGCATAAAGAGAATTGTTAGAGACTCAATATGTTCTATACTCAAATCCAATTTCTTTCTCAACTCAACTCAAATCATAATATATAATAGTTTTTTTTATGGAACTTGAACAACCACTTCACACAATCACTTGACTAGGCTCAAACAACTCTACTCAACCAATCACCACAAGGAATAACTCTTTCTCACAAACCCTAGTCCAAGCATGAATCAACCAACTCAAAATATCTTCAACAACACTCAACAACAACTCTTACATAACAATGATACTCATGTTCTTTTCAGCTCAAGTTCAAGTTCTTTGCACAACAACTTACTTCAACAACAATGCTTATAAAACAAGGTTTTAATCACAACTCTCAAACCAGAAAACCTTGAAGCATTAAACCAACCATTTTTGAATAGGAAACCACAATCAATCATTTTCACTCCAATGATATTTCAGAAATTAGCCACCATAACAATCAATAGGAGAATGTGCCCATTCCTTTTTTGCCAAGAAGTTGTTCACGAAGTCTGCCACACTCAACAAACTTTCCTTTCCAATATTAATAAGGGTTAGTGGAATTCAAATAATAATCACAAGATGAAGTATAACTCAATTTACATATTTTTACTCCAACTCAATAATCACATCCACCAAAGTCTTTCTAGAGAAAAACCCTCTAAAAATAATAATCAATAATCCATTATTCAATTTCTACAAATTCTACTTCATTCAAAACCCTAATTTCTACTAAAATAATGCTCTCAAAAATACAAATCAATATCATAAGGCTCAAATAATCACTCCAAGGTTTACAAAAATAAAATTATCACTCCAAACTTTAGAGCATTAATTAAATTTTAATCAAAAATTTGCATACCTCCTTAATGGGTTTCGACCTCTCGACCTGCCCTTACTGCGAGCGCCTTAGCCACGACTAAGGTAGCAAAATGAGCTACCGACTCATTCACAATGCAAAAGGGGCACAACTTCCCTTTATTTTCTACAGGACCACGTGCCTCAAATATATCGTGCACCCTTGGTGCTTCCACCACAAAGCACAATGAATTAACCTTGAAAAAATCAAACGCATGACCTCGTGCTACCAAATGCCTTTGCACTACCCGAGTTGCCAATAGGCCACACTACCCAAGGTGACTTGGGTTTCGCACGTCATCTGATTTATTCATTACTTCCACCACTAAAACCTTTTTTCGCACAATCTCTATTTGCTTTCCAACAATCGCATTAACAACAAGAGCAAGGATTATTAATCTTCAAACATTTAATGGCATATATATATGCCTTCCCTTAGCTTGGAAACGTTGGCACTTTTGAACCTTCCTTTATGATGTCGACGAATATTCTTTTTATTTTAATTTTAAAATTTAAACCAAATATTTGAAATTAAATATCTCCATCATCGATTCACCTTTTTCAATGAAACGAAAAGCCAACTTGGGTTTTAAGAAAAACCTATTTCAAATCTGTCATCCATGGTTTTAAATAAAATATTTAAAATTAAATTTCTTCATCACCGGGGCACCATTTTCGATGAAACGAAAAGCCAACATGGGTTTTAAGAAAAACCCATTTCAAATCTGCCATCTATGGTTTTAAATAAAAAAATTTTGCTAAGCTTCCCATGAAGCTCATTTTAGAACAAAATGTCATGCATCTCTTCTTAAACCTTTAATCAAAACCTTTGCTTCTACAAAAACATAATGTTAGCTTACATAGATCCTTTTGAAATCAATGACAACTCTTAGCTTAGGAACTCAAAATGTCCAACATTTATTTTTGGGGTGCACCTTAGAACTAGATTCTCTTGAGATTTGAACCATATTTTGATCATTTTCTTAGAACTTATTTCATGATCTCTTTAATCCATGCCCTAGACACCGAGGAAAGGTATGCTTTTCACTTTTGTTTTGTGCAGCAAATTGGAAGCCATTATCAATAAAGTTCATTGCATGATCTATTGAAAGATAAATTTCTAACCCATCTTGGGTCCCCTGCAACATATCCTACTAAAATCTTGACCAAAAACCATAAATATGTTGTCCATTAGGGCTTGAAGGCCCCAAAAAATAACCTCTAGAGCTGCTTACACTCAACCCAGATGCAACCTTCACACAGTCGCTTGCCAAAAATCTTGTTCACACAGAGGTATGTGTTAGGATATGTGTTGCTCCAATTGATCTAAAAATTGGTGGAGATATTCTAGGGTTGTCAGGCATCTATCCTCAAAATTTTAGCTCAATCCAAGTTCGAATGAGTGAAATATGGCTGAAACACGTTTGACATTTTGGTCAGTCCTATGAAAAATGTCTTTTCAATTTTTACCATTCAGCCTTCGTCTCCCTTCATTACTTTACATAAGACCAAAACACAAAACTACTTCGATAGCAAGAAGTAGTAGGTATTTTTCAAGCAATAAGGTTGCTAGATTTTCTTTGGCAATTCAACGGGTTTGATGTTGTCCTTATATAAGAATTTCTCACACAGGTGAAATGTTTTTTGGATCATGGCCTCCATTGCATGAATTTCTTAAATAATTTATGATAGAAGGATACCCTGACCCAGAGTATGAAATGAAATGCAAGGGTATTAGGTATACTAGTATGCTAGAGTCGTGGGACACAATGGCCTTATGGATGATGCACTACTTCACTTGTAAAGGACAATTTACTTTGGTGTTTGAACAACACCTCAAAATTTGACTCACTTAAGACATAGGGCTAGGAGGCCTGAGGTAAGGATAGACCTACCATATTTCTTACAATGTTCTTTGCATTTAATACCAAAAGGGTCCAATATGAGATAGTCCCCCTTAAACACCACAACCTCATTAAAATTATTTATAGACAACATTTTTCTCAATAGGAAGATGGAAAAAACCCATGGCGGGCATTCTTAGACAACAAGTTACACATACTTCCAAGGGCTAAGCAAATGGATGCTAGGATAGTACAACAAAGCCTTGCAACATGTGATTCCAAAAAATAAATTACAAAATGAAAGTGGAGTGGAAGAAAAATAATCTATGCTTGAAATATCGAGGGCATGAGAAAAGCGCAAAATACTAAGGAGTAATATAAAGTAGAAAACCATGAACTCACAAGAGGTAAGTCCTACCACAAAGTTCGAGAAGCAAAAGAACAAGAAGACAATGGTAGGTGACACTAGTAGAAGCAAAATGATGTAGGATGTGGTGATGGTAGATGAAGAGGACAATGTAGGGGTTGAAACCCTAACTTTGGAGGATGCCAAGACAAAATATACAAAAGCAATGAGAAGAGTTAGAGTAGGTAAATATTCTACACTAGGATAAGGAGAACCAGCTTATCTAGATGGAGGAATTGGCTAAATTTAGGGTGTGATAAAGTTACTTGAGAACTCTACAAACCCTAGTTTCTACAGATCATGATCACTAATCAAAGGAAAGAGAAAACCCTTTGATAGTCACCATCCTTTGGGATCTAAGGGATGGGACAAGACCATAGGAAACACTATCTGCAAATGAAGCAAAATGTTTGTGGGTGGCAAAAAATGGCATGGAAAGTGCTTAGGAATTATAGTTGGAGACTATAGAGCAAGATGACAACATACCACTATTGTAGACAAAAAACTCCATTTCACGGTAAGACCAAGAGGTATAAACTAACCCTATGGAGATCTCTAAGCTTTTAGTTATTATTTCCCCACATATGGTTAAATCAAATATTCACAATACCGCCATTAAATGGTGGGAAAAAGGATGTTCCTACCTGTAACAAAGGGTACAAGCCCTTAAGAATTTAAAATATAAAGATAAAACATTGGAGAGGGAACTCGTTGGGCTACAAACTATATTTGAGGTAACATGTAAAATTGTAAAACAAATGTTATAGTGCAAGTAGCCAGCGAGGGTGTAAAATTTATTTTGTCAAGAATAGTTTCATAGATGGCAGTTAATAAGATTGTATGCAAGGATAAATCATACTTTGGAGACCCCAAAATTTTCTAGAGGTATACCAATGCAGCACCACAAAACAAAAAAATCTACTTTGTGATTTTTTTGTTCATAATTACACATTAGCTGAGGACTATACATTTTTCCCCAACATTTATGTTGGGGATGTCTAGCTATGAGCTTTTGTGTCCATGCTACAAAATCATATTTATAGAAAATATAGGTCTACCAAATACATAGGCAACAAATATTGGGTGGGGTTGACAGTCACACTTGAATATCCTAATGCACTTCTAGTCATCTCTAGGTACAATGAGTAAACGTTCAGAGTAGATATCAAGTGATGAGGCCTGGAAATGCCTCAATCATAACATGTTTTGAACACTGAAATTGCCTACAAACTCTTATGTTTAATCTGATATGCTAGTTAAGTTGATTCAATATGTTGTGTATTAACTATTTGCATGATAAATGTATCTGAAATACTATATTCTGATTTTTATAGCTTTTTGCATAAGTTTTATGTTATTTTGTTATGACTTGCTAAATGAGATATGCTTAGGTTGATAGCAGCATTTCACTAATCATGTTTTGATATGTCTCAAGCATTTATTTTACCTAAATCTAGCAACAATGCAAGCAAACTATTATTGTGCAGCAAAAACTGGTTTTTCCCATGTAAATTCCAGCCAGTTGCCAATGAATGGCAAGGCATGGAATTCACATATGGAAAGAGATGAAGACCATTGGAATATGATCCTGAGAGATAACCCACCTGAGAAATGCAGAGGAAATCATTTAAAGAGCACACATTTGTTCATTTCGAAGTCTCTTCGGAATGAACAGATATCTTCGAAATGAGAAAACACAGTGTCTTCGGAATGAGCGGATCTTCGGAATGAGAATTGCAGTCTCTTTGGAATGAGCCACTTATCTTCGAAATGAAAATAGAATGTGCTTTTTGACTTGTTGACCGATTTTTGATGCTTGAAAAAGGGAAATAAATATTGAAAAGGGTAAGGGAAAATATCTCCCATCTAACTTTGTCGTCCTTGCCGACCAAAGCCACCATTTATGGAAAGATCAAGTTTGATCTTCTTCTAGGATAAAACCAGGAATTGTTGTAGCATAATAGGATTAGATCTTTTGAGATATTCTTGGTTTGTCAGTAGATCTTAGGACATCTATAAATATGGCTCCCATTCAGGTTGAGCTAGTAGAAGATAGAGAAAGCAGAGAGTAGAGAAATATAGGAGAAAATAGGCAATAATCGGGAAAAGTGATCATTACGGTCCTGTAACGAGTTTTCAACAGAATTATTGTAATCATGTTCTTGAATCAATAAAGTGTACTATTTCTATTTCATATTGCTTGTAAATGAGTGTGAGTAAGATCTAGAGAGAGATACTCATACCTTCTTACGGACAAGGAGGTTGGCCACTTCCAGACCTAGGAGGAGGACTAACAACGAGTTTTTATTCTGATTTTGCTGCAGCAGAATGAGTTGTAGAACTTGTCATTTCATTTCTTTGTAAACAACTAATAATATTTGCAATCTTAGCTTATTTTATATTTTGTGATTAATGGTTTGGTTGTAATCTCCACTTTCAGCAAAGCTTTCAATTTATTGCAGACTGTCATTTCTAGAATTTACTATTTTTGTAATTTCTTGCATTTTGTGTTTGTTGTCAACCCCTGCATAGAAGATTGACAACCTTCTATTACAGAGCCTTGACAGGGTTTCATTTCCATGCTATAATTAGGTTTCCATTACTGCAAAAGTAAATAGATTTCCTTTCTGCAATTATAATCAGACTTCTAATTCTGCAACTGTTATTTTTGCAACATAATTAGGTCTCATTCTGCAATTGTAATTAGGATTTCATTTCTATAGTTAATGATTAGTTTCCATTTTTGCAACTATATTAAGGTTTAATTTATGCAATTTAGAGATAGGAATGTCCTAAATCCCCCACACAATCGGTTTCACCAATAAGACTTGTTGCTCCAGATTGACCTAAGTTATAACCCTGTTCACCCCTTCTTCCGTAGATAGCCTTGTACACTGCCCTGGATTGACAAATTCATTGAGAATTAATGATGTGTATAATGACTACGCATCATTTTGGCATCGTTGCTAAGGAATTGTGTTGCTAGAAGGTGACAACAGTCCAATAGCTGTTAATTAGATTGAGTTGTGAAGATTCAGGATAAAATCTGAATAGAACAGTTGGTTAAAGTAACAACTATTGACCTATAATTTATGTCATTTAAGAGTAAACATGAATGAGTAAGTCTAGGGATGAAAAAGGTAGAATTACCCAAAAGGATCCCTGGCTTGTTCCATTAAGGAGATCTTCACGCCTAAGGGGTGAATCACCTGTGTTTGAATTACCAAAAATATTGAAAGAAAAATCACCAGTCTCACCATCATTAGAACATTATGAGAAAGAAAAATCACTAGTCTCATCATCATTAGAACATCCTAAGAAAGAAGAATCATCAGACTCATCATCAACAGAGGATCTTGGACCTCTTGAGAGTGAAATTTGGATAGGTTTAACTGTTCCCAAGGAACAGGAAACTATGGCAGAGGGAGGCAATCTAGATAGAGATGGCCAACATGGCTATGTCCATAATGAAGGAGATGATCAGGATATGCCCCAACCTTCTAGAACATTTGAATATCCTATCCGTTTGAATCCAACACAAAACTCTCCCATGAAAACCATTTCACCTTCAGTACTTCCAACCTTCCGAGGTGTTGTATCTGAAGATCTTGATCAGTTTTTGTTTGAATTCAAGGTAGTGTGTCAAACCTATGATTATGTAAATGACAATCAAAAACTTAAGGTCTTTCCCTCAACACTCAAGGACTCAACATTACGTTGGTTCATGAGCTTAGAGCCAAATTCCATCCGAACTTGGGATCAAATGGAAACTATGTTTTTAGACAAATATCAGGAGTATTGTCGTGTAAGGAACAGGAAAGATGAGTTATTCAAGATTAAACAGGAAGATGATGAAACATTAGAAGACTATCTTGATAGGTTCTCCTTTGTTCAAAGGAGATGTGGACTTGTAGAACACGAGTTATGTAAAACCATATTTTTGAGAGGATTACAAGATGAATCCAGAGAAGTATTGGATTTGATGGGAAAAGGGGATGTAAATACTCTCAGTAATGAGGAAATTGTGGGTCTCTACAGGAATTACTCTCGCACTAAGCAAGGAAGAAGAAAAAAGAGTACAAATGGCACCGATGTGAAGGACCTAATAGAGGAACTTGCAAATTTTAAATCTGATATTCTAGTGCAATTAAACACAACTTTGGGGGAAATGTACTGCAAAAGCAAAAACCATAGAACCTTTGGCAATTTATTGCCCAAGATGTAGAAATAAACATGCTTTGCAGGAATGTCCTTTGAATAAAACATCTATCTCAACCATTTGTAGTATCTGTTCAAAGAAGCATTCAACTGATAAATGCCACCGCTACCACAACTCAAAGCTGTGTTAGAAAATCGGATCGAGGAACTCAACTATGTTGGACCAAAACAAGGGGAAATTTCTCTCAATACCAAAATCCCCCTCGTTTTCCTACAAATTGGGGGCATAATCCCTGGACTATGCCTTGGGGACAATCAGAACCACCCCAACGTCCTTGGAATTATCCTCAATGGACAAATTCCCAAGAATGGCCACAAACAAATTGGAGTAATTCAACCTAGAATCAAAATCAAAATAACCCATCATGGAATCAAAACAACCCATCCTGGAATCAGAATCAGACTAATCCACATTGGATGCAAAATCAACCACAGTGGAGTCAGCAATACCAGTCCTATCCAAGGCGACAAAGAAATCAAGGTCAAACTCAGCATTTGCTGCCTGCACCTAATCAAAATTTTCAAGAAAAATAGAACCAACCACAACAAACACAACAGGTGAAACAACCTCAACTTCCAGCTCAATCAGTCACTAATCCAAACAACATGAGATAGGCATCCCCTGTCTATGTGGCTAAAGTTGAAGAAAATGTTGAAATAAATGTTCTTGATTGTAGTAACATCCAACTTCGTTCAGGAAAAGTTGTACCTGAACCTATTTCAAATAAAATCAAGGAAAATGAAGAGCAAGAACCTTTGGAACCAGTTAGAGTTAAACCAACAATAGAGAAAGAAGAAGAAAAAATAGACCCACAGGCAGAACAATTACCTTCATCAAGGATAATTCCATATCTTGAAAGATTCAATACCACAGCAAAAAATTTTGAGTCAGACCTGGTCAAGGAACTTAGAAAGTTAACTATATCATTGCCCTTATTGCAAGCCATTAAGGATATACCAGTGATTAAAAGTACTATCCGAGATTTGTGCATTAGAAGAGCAGGAAGAAAAAAGAAAGCATTTCCCAAGACTATTCAGGTTGAAGGAAAGATAGTTGATCTCTTGTCCGGAAAACTAGTACCTCCAAAGTATAGTGACCCAGGAAGTCATACATAGTTACCATAGGTTCAGTACCAATATCAAATGTCTTAGTAGATCTAGGAGCTGCAATAAATGTCATGACCAAGGATATAATGAAACAATTACAGACTCAAACATCTCAGCCCCACATTTACAGTTTTAGAAATGGTTGATAGGTCAGTTGCAAAACCTGAAGGTATCATTGAAGATGTTCCTATAGAAGTTTCTTCTTGGGAATTCCCTACAGATTTTTTGGTTTTACAGCCAAGAAATTCAGCACATGGATATCCCATCATTTTGGGAAGACCTTGGCTTGCAACTGCAACAGCCTTCATAGACTGCAGATCTGGAAAAATGACTATTTCAAATGGTATTGATCTAAAACAGATCTCTCTGTATCCTCTTGCAAAACCATCTAGCAAATTTTTAGGTCAGTTATGGTTTCCTGATTCAGATGAAGAATCAGAGGAGGTTATTTCCACACTAGCCACCTTGGTAGTAAGGGAACACACAGAAGACCTCCATGACACAGAAAATTTAGAAAATGAAACTATCCTAATGAATGTTCTGCATGAACAAGGGTTAGAAGAGGAAGCAGTAAATATCCATCAATTGTTAAGGAATGAGGAGAACCAAAATTTTGAAGGTGAACCATCTGTACTATCACAGGAAAACTCTGTTTCACTACCACATGGGTGGCACCATCACCTGATTTTTCCTTCTCACTGTTCCATACAGGATATGCTTCCATCCAGAAGTAATGAAACAGAAACTTCTTATTTCCTCCCATCTCGATGAGTGTCCTCTTAATTCCCTAATCACCAGGTATGAAGAAGTGAATTCGGTCCTTCCAAATACAAAACAAATAGAAGTCCAGCCGGGCAAATTTTTGAACATTTACAGGTGGCTTACTAGGGAAGAGGAAGAAAAATTGATAGTTGTCTTGCGAAGCATGTTCATGCTTTTGCTTGGGACTATAAAGATATGTCGGGAGTTCACCTTGATATATGCACCCACAGAATTTATCCTTGAAGAAGTCAAGCCAGTAAGACAACCCCAGAGAAGATTGAATCCTGCCCTAAGGGATATTGTAAAGGAAGAAATTGAAAAACTTCTGGAGGTAGGATTCATTTACCCAATTTTTGATAGCCAGTGGGTCTCTCCATTGGTTATAGTTCCTAAGAAAAATGGAAAAATGAGAGTATGTGTAGACTATAGAGAGCTGAATAAAGTGACATACAAAGACCATTTTCCATTACCTTTCATAGATCGGGTGTTAGATACCCTTTTTGGAAAGAAATACTTTTGTTTTCTTGATGGATTTAGTGGATATAATCAAATTCAGATTGCACATGAAGATCAAGAGAAAACAACCTTTACCTGTCCATGGGGAACATTTGCCTATAGGGTTTTACCTTTTGGTTTGTGTAATGCCCCAACAACATTTCAGCGAGCGGTCTTAGCAATTTTTTCTGATCTGACTACCAACGGTGTTGAGATATACATGGATGATTTCACAGTATGTGGACAGAATTTTGACTTTACATTAGAAAACCTTGACAAAGTTTTAACTCGCTGTGAAACATACCAGTTATCCTTGAATCCAGAAAAATGTTTTATGATGATGAAGGAAGGAATAGTTCTTGGTCATCACATCTCTCTTCAAGGGATCCAGGTTGATCCAAAGAAGGTGGAAATTATCAAGAATCTTCTTCCTCCTAAAACTCAGACTGATGTCCGAAGCTTCCTAGGACACATTGGTTTTTACCACGGGTTTATTCCCAGCTTTAGCACAATAGCCAATCCCATGTTTGCCCTATTGACTAAAGATTCTAAATTTTCCTGGACTGCAAGGTGTCGGGAATCATTTGAAGCTCCGAAAGAGAAATTAGTAACTCCACCTGTGTTAAGAGGACCTAATTGGACATTACCATTTCACATACAGGCTGATGCTTCCAATACAACAATTGGAGCAACATTAGGACAAATTGACAATGGTGAACACTATGCCATCTACTACATTAGCAAGAATTTGATAGGAGCTGAGAAAAATTATACCACAACTGAGAAAGAATTCTTAGCGATAATTTATGCCATCAACAAATTCAGGCATTACATCACAGGTTATCAAATATTTATTCACACAGATCACACAACCATTAAGTATTTGATGAATAAGCCTATGGTAAGTGCAAGAATTATTCGTTGGTTATTGTTCTTTGCCAAGAATTTGATATCACTATAATCAACAAACCAGGAAAAGCTAATGTTGTAGCAGATTTCTTGTCCAGATTACAGAACACGAGATGAAGGGGAATTAGTTGAAGACACCTTTCTTGATGAAAAATTATTTGCTATATCAGTCCAATCACCTTGGTTTGCAGATATAGCCAATTATTTGGTCACAGGGAAAGTTCCTCCACATTTCACTTCAAAACAAAAAAAATAATTGATCAAACAGAGTTCTTCTTTTGAATGGATTAAGGGTATACTTTTTAAGTGCAGTCCTGACCATGTGTTACGTAGGTGCATCCGAAAGGATGAGGTATATGATATCCTTAGGGCTTGTCATGATGAACCCTCAGGGTGGACACTACTACTGTAAAAAGCACAATTAGGAAAATCTTAGGGACAGGATATTATTGGCCATCTCTTCCAAGGATGTGAAAAAGTACACGAGGCATTGTGATGCATGCCAAAGAATGGGGAAACCCACTCATACAAATGAAATGCCACTACAGCCTCAATTGGTTTTAGAGCCATTTGAGAGGTGGGGGCTTGATTTTGTAGGACCTATTGATCCACCTTCTCAAGGAAAGGTGCATATTCTAGTATGCACTGATTACTTGACAAAGTGGGTAGAGGTGCATGCTTTCAAACATGCTCGTGAAGAGAAGGTCATTGATTTCTTGTATACTCAGATTTTTCAGAGATTTGGAGCTCCCCGGTCTATCACCACAGACCAAGGACCCCAATTTGCATCTAAAGTCATTGAGGCATTTACAAAATTATATGAAATCAAACATAGAAAATCATCACCTTATCACCCACAAGCAAATGGCCAAGTTGAGGTAACAAACAGGGAACTAGAATGAATCTTGACAAAAATAGTAGCTTTTCATAGGAGAAATTGGCTAGATAAATTACCTGAAGCAGTGTGGGCTTACAATACTACTTGGAAATCCACTACTGGATTCACACCTTATGAACTAGTCTTTGGTAAAAAGCCCCTCTTACCTATTGAATTTGAGCTACTAACATTACGCACAACATTGGAAATTGGAATTGAATTGTCACAGGCACAAACAAACAGGATTCTGCAGTTGAATGCATTGGATGAACTTAGGTTGGATGCTCTGCACCAAACTGAAGTAATTCAGGAGCAGAGGAAGTTGTGGCATGACAGTCACATTCATCAGAGGAAACTTCAACAAGGAGATTGGGCTTTACTGTTTGATTCTCGCTATGAGGACTTCCCTGGAAAGCTGAGAACTAGATGGCTTGGACCTTACCAGATTGAAGAGGTATTTGACAATGGAGCAGCTCGTTTATCTCCTATTGATGGGTCACGAAGAAAGTTGGTAGTGAATGGACATCGCCTCAGGGTATACCATACACCTCTGACTAAAGAGGAATTCTTGCAGCAACTTGACAGTTTGGATACACAACAGGTGGAAGAAATTTCCTCTTCCACTTCAAAACAATCAGCATGATCATGGATTTCAAGAAAAAGCAAAAAAATACAAAAAAAAAATAGAAAAAGTAGAAAACAAAAAGATGAATAAATTCTGATTATGAATTCCTTCATGGGCATGATTTCAGGGAAATCATGAATTCCTTCATGGGCATAGTTAGAATCAAGAAAAAAAAAGAGAAAAAATGAGAGGTAAAAAAAAAGAAAAAAAAAGAGAGAAAAATGAATAACTCAGCAGTGAAAACCTTTTCTAAGGCACTACTGGGTTGGTATGCATGAAAACCAGTTTTATGGCATGCATAACCTTGAAAATTTTTGAACCATCATTGTACAAATTCACCAACTGCACTTGTTTTGAAATATTGTAGAAAATCTCAGTAGAACATCAACAAAGGCGAGTCATTCTTCAAAAACTTGCATTAACTTGTTTTAATCAGGTATATATTTCTTACATTTCTTCATTGTAAATGATTGGTATATAGTATATAACAATTAACCATTAGCATAAAAGGTATCCATAAGAGTTGGCATACTTAAAACATGTTTTGAGAATGAGAATATTGATTTCTGCCTAATCTTTGGAACAAGAATGCCAAAAATAGTGCCTACTATCTTCTTCAGATTAATTGTTGTATTGTCTTCGGATTGAAATTGTCTTCGGAATGATAGTAGAATGAATGTTGCACTTTGTCTTCGAAATGAAGCTTTGTCTTTGAAATGATGATTTGTCTTTGGAATGAAGCTTTGTCTTTGGAATGACGATTTGCCTTCACAATGAAGCATCATCTTCGGAATGAAGCTTTGTCTTCAGAATGAAGCAGGATTTGTCTTTGAAATGCAGTAGGATTTGTCTTTGGAATGAAGTTCTATCTTTGGAATGATGATTTGCCTTCGCAATGCAGCCTGATCTTCGGAAAGAGGATTTGTCTTCGAAATGAGGATTTGTCTTTGGAATGAGGATTTATCTTCGAAAAGAGGATTTGTCTTCGGAATGAAGACTTGTCTTCGGAATGAAATCATAATCTTTGGAATGAGGTTTTGTTTTTGCAATAGATCATAATCTTCGAAAAGAGCATTCAATATAACATCTCCACGTGGCATCCAAGGAAGAAAAGAAATACGATCAAGTAAAAATTCTTTTGGCTGCATACGATAAATGAACACGTGTCAGTTAGGATGTGGTTTGTTTTTGCACCCATTTAGAAAGTACCAGAATCACGAGGGACGTGACCAACAGTATGCCACCATTTTTTGATACTAATAAACATGCACGTGAAAGTCCGCAGGCAAAACAGAAAAACTAAAAATGAGTAAGGTGGATCTGACGGCAAGGACATCTGCGCAACCATTGATGGACATGTGTTCGAAGCAAAAAAATAGAAACGCGTGCCACCCTTCTTTTCGAAGACATATTTGCTAACGCAAAATGATTACGAGGTATAGTGCTCAGATTACGGTTCATTTCGAAGAAGAAAAATAGGGCAATTGAAAACTTGGAACCAAACCCTGCAAGTCTGCAAACACCAGAAACCAGAGATCCAGCAAAGGAATAGCAGTAGAAGTGAGCGGTTTTTAACGTACCAAGATAGGAAAATGGGGCGAAAGATGAAAATGGAACCAGCGGATACCACCCACCTCCGGGAGAATCCAGAAGTGCTACAGATTTTTGAAGATGGAGGGCTTATGCCATTTTTGGATAAGTTTAATGGGTCCTCTGAAGATTTGGCCGGCATGTTCACCCACACATTCAGAAACAACCGGGCACACATTAACGACATGACAATTGAGGTAACCCCTGAAGTTTTGAGTCAAATTATTGAGCTGCCATTAGAAGGTCTTCCAATTTCTAGGTCTGGCAAAAATACATTGGTGAATATAGTTAATCAATTTCTGGAAGAAAATGATAGGGAACCAGAATATTTAACACATAATAACACATGCAAGGGGGTAAAAAGGGCCAGCCTGCAGGAACCCTGGGATGAAGTGGCCACATGGGTAATCAAATTTCTAACCTGTGAAGGGCGGTATGTACTATTATCAGGGCATCATCTAAAAATTTTAAACCATCTCAGACATGGTAGGCAACAACCGAGAAGTTAGGGTAAATCTTCCCCTATACCTGCACCAGGAATTGAAAAACATGGCAAAAATATATCAAGGAAGGAAAAGGGAGCCTTCGCCACCATGGTCTCATCAAACTAGTTTGCCAACACCATTTTAGAGGAAACCCTAGGAGCTTTGATAGGTTTTACTCTACCCTAAATGATGTAATTTTTGGAGATGAGGATGAGGAGGAAGAAACAGATGTTATTGATGCTATTGTAGAAGAAGAAATAACTACTGTAGAGGCTGTTGCAGAAGAAGAAATAGAAACTATTGCAGAGGTTATTGCAGAAAAAGAAACACACCTAGCAGCAACAGAACACCTTGCTCCAGAACCTTCAACCTCACGAGCCAAGAAACAAAAGAAAAGAGGGTCTAGAACTGGTAGCAGAATAGAAAAATAGAAGAAGGTCCATTTTTTTGAAGTTGTTACTGATTTTTTAGAATAGGGAAGTGAAGCACCTAGCCCAACAGGGGAAGAAACAACAAGGGAAACAGAAGCATCTGAAACTGTCCCCACAACCCCTGTTGTCACCAAAAAACAAAGCAAAAAGAAGAAGTTTGCATCTGGAACTAGGAGGTCTACAAGACTCCACTTGAGGGAAATGGCGAGAACAGGTCATAGAAGAAGAAGGTGGACAAAGCAGTCCAGATGTCACAGAAATACAACCAACCCTTGAAAACTTTCTAGAATTCCCTGAACAGATAATTGAGGAAGAGGCTGGGCAGGATAGCTTGGAGGTGGCTACAATTCAACAGGCCACAGAAATGGTAGATGCAATTATAGACAGTTTCATAGAGCCTCCTAAACAAGAGCAGACAGATGTTGCAAAGGAAGAGATAGTTGTTGAGCAGCCAACTACGAGTGACTTGTCTGCATCAGATTCTGAAGAAAAACAGAGGAGGAAGACATCACGAGAGCAGTGAGAGCAGCAAGGAGTGTTGTCAAAACACAAACCAGATGGATTGAAGAGAGAGAAAACATCATTAAGATGCAAGAAAGGAAAATTGCAGAGTTACAGCAGGAAGTGGCAGAATTGAGAGAAAGGTTGTCACAATCTGAAAAATAGCCAACTGTATCCATTGATGAGGATGATTTGGCTCAATTGCTTATGGATTTATCTAGGGCAGATGACTCTGTTGAGGCAGACATAGGTGCTCATTCTGAAGCAGCACCCTTTCATTTTGAAGAAATGCCTTCTCATTATGAAGCATTACCTTCTCATTCTGAAGATGCTTCAGAATTGGCAAAGAACATAGAAAAAGATACTGGAGATGAGTCACCAGCACAGGAACAGTCCAAGCAGCATCATAAAATTGTTCAAGTAAGTACTCCTTCTATTGATGTCCTTGTATTTCAAACTATTACACCTTCGGTAGAAATAGCGAGATAAGGGGGTGCAAGTGGAATTACTGTCGATGACCAACCAATAGAAATAGCGAGATAAGGGGGTACAGGTAGAATTATTAACAGATGATCAACTGGTAGAAGTGGCAGAAAAAGGGGTTCAGGTAGATCTGCTACCTAGAGTTCCACCTGTAGTTAGACCACCTAATATTGTGTCCCTAGAACAATATAATGCAGACATAGCCAGTTGGGTGATTAGATATGAGAAGCTTGCCACTAAGACTGAAAAATTCAAATTGGAAGGAAAACAGCTAGAGGCAAAGGAAACAGAGATTCAGGCATTAAAAGAAAAAGTGTCTGATTTATGTCAAATTGCTGAATTTTTAGTCCAATTCAGACGGCCAACCAGATTTTACAGTCTTATTCTGAAGGAGAAATACCTCGGATGGCGAGGTCATGAGGATTAGCTCAGGTCTCCCATATAAATTGGACACAACTACAGATTTCCTGGAAGCATATTTTGACAGCCCTATAGAGCAGAAAAATCTCCTATGTGAACTATTTTTACACAACTTCTTTATTCCAGAAGAAGTAGAATTTCACCCTCAAATTTACATTGGAGATGTTCAATTGAGGGCATTCATGTCCACTTTGCAGAATCAGTTTTATTGGGACCAGGAGAAAAGGCAGAATAAAGAAATTGAAACAAGAGCTGAATTGTTAGTCAGAGCAATTCAGCCAAATCACCCAATTATCACCAGACAACACTTCACCATGATGAACAGGGATGATGTAAAGAGGATGTACTTGACAAACTTGAGGGACTGTGTGACCAGATTCCAAAATTTTTGTAATGACAATTTTGTGCCAGCATTATCAGTCTGTAGAAACAGATGGGCTGAACTTTCCATGTCTTTACAGAAAAGAGAACCCATCTCCCCCATCAACTTAGAATGGTCCAGAAGAAGGGCAAAAGGAGTGATACAGTTGATTGAAATCATGCAACATCATTGGATAGGTCTCAGATTTAGGCCTCCAACCATCATCACTCCAGTTCCATTCTACTTTGAAGAAGATGCCCAACTTGATGAACAGTTTGAAGAATGGCTCAGGAACCTTCAGGAGAACAGGGGATATTATATAGGCAAGAAGTTGTTCTACAGGTCATGGAATTTGAACATGGACATATGTGATTCCATAGCCCAACAGAATGCATGAGGACATGCATTAATATAAGTTGGGGGGAAAATGATGAGGCCTGGAAATGCCTCAATCATAACATGTTTTGAACACTGAAATTGCCTACAAACTCTTATGTTTAATCTGATATGCTAGTTAAGTTGATTCAATATGTTGTGTATTAACTATTTGCATGATAAATGTATCCGAAATACTATATTCTGATTTTTACAGACTTTTTGCATAAGTTTTATGTTATTTTGTTATGACTTGCTAAATGAGATATGCTTAGGTTGATAGCAGCATTTCACTAATCATGTTTTGATATGTCTCAAGCATTTATTTTACCTAAATCTGGCAACGAGTGCAAGCAAACTATTACTTGTGCAGCAAAAGCTGGTTTTTCCCATGTAAATTCCAGCCGATTGCCAATGAATGGCAAGGCATGGAATTCACATATGGAAAGAGATGAAGACCATTGGAATCTGATCCTGAGAGATAACCCACCTAAGAAATGCTAGAGGAAATCATTTAAAGAGCACACATTTGTTCATTCCGAAGTCTCTTCGGAATGAACAGATATCTTCGAAATGAGAAAACACAGTGTCTTCGGAATGAGCGGATCTTCGGAATGAGAATTGCAGTCTCTTCGGAATGAGCCACTTATCTTCGGAATGAAAATAGAATGTGCTTTTTGACTTGTTGACCGATTTTTGATGCTTGGAAAAAGGGAAATAAATATTGAAAAGGGTAAGGGAAAATATCTCCCATCCGACTTTACCGTCCTTGCCGACCAAAGCCACCATTTATGGAAAGATCAAGTTTGATCTTCTTCTAGGATAAAACCAGGAATTGTTGTGGCATATTAGGATTAGATCTTTTGAGATATTCTCAGTTGTCGGTAGATCTTAGGACATCTATAAATATGGCTCCCATTCAGGTTGAGCTAGTAGAAGATAGAGAAAGGAGAGAGTAGAGAAATATAGGAGAAAATAGGCAATAATCAAGAAAAGTGATTGTTACAGTCCTGTAACAGGTTTTTAGCAGAATTATTGTAATCATGTTCTTGAATCAATAAAGTGTACTATTTCTATTTCATATTGCTTGTAAATGAGTGTGAGTAAGATCTAGAGAGAGAGAGACTCATACCTTCTTCCGGACAAGGAGGCTGGCCACTTCCAGGACCTAGGAGGAGGACTAACAACGAGGTTTTTATTCTGATTTTGTTGCAGTGAGAATGAGTTGTAGAACTTGTCATTTCATTTCTTTGTAAAAAACTAATAGTATTTGCAATATTAGCTTATTTTATGTTTAGATTAGTCTTGTGATTAATGGTTTGGTTGTAATCTCCACTTTCAGCAAAGCTTTCAATTTATTACAGATTGTCATTTCCAGAATTTACTATTTTTTGTAATTTCTTGCATTTTGTGTTTTGTTGTCAACCCCTGCATAGAAGATTGACAACCTTCTGTTACAGAGCCTTGACAGGGTTTCATTTCCATGCTATAATTAGGTTTCCATTGCTGCAAAAGTAAATAGATTTCCTTTCTGCAATTATAATCGGACTTCTAATTCTGCAACTGTTATTTTTGCAACATAATTAGGTCTCATTCTGCAATTGTAATTAGGATTTCATTTCTGCAGTTAATGATTAGTTTCCATTTTTGCAACTAGATTAAGGTTTAATTTATGCAATTTAGAGATAGGAATGTCCTAAATCCCCCACACAATCGGTTTCACCAATAAGACCTGTTGCTCCAGATTGACCTAAGTTATAACCCTGTTCACCCCTTCTTCCGTAGATAGCCTTGTACACTGCCCTGGATTGACAAATTCATTGAGAATTAATGATGTGTATAACGACTATGCATCATCAAGAAACAATATCAAATTCACTTGAAAGAGTGTACTAAATAATTCTAGGAGTTTTGTGAATATTATTTGGAAAAATGTAAGGTTGCTTGCATCTTGATATGGGAAGAACTACCTATCAGATTGAGGAAAATAGAACCAGTCTCTCCCACCAATATAAACTAGTTATACCACCATGCTATGATAGTTATCTCCACCATATGGACTCTTGAGTTTAGATGAATAGCCATGAGATTTAGAAACCCCTTATTCTTAGCACAATGGCTCAATATGATGTCATAAGTCTACCAAATCAAACAATATTTTTAGCTTGGGTATGTGACATGAAGTAATGTAAGGGATATCATGCCACATACAAAATATTTATCCCTAAAATGATAAAGGTGAAAGAACTAAGCGTAGATATGGAGATATCAATTGCATGAGGACATGCAATGCTTAGGAAAGGGGGAATGATGAGGCCTAAAATTACCTTATCTTATCACCATTTTTAAGTTGTTCTTACCTCCTATTCATAACATATATAAATATATGTAAGAGAAGCAGTCTCTCCCACCAATATGAATTGGTCATACCACCGTGCTATGATAGTTATCTCCATCATACAGACTCTTGAGTTTAGATGAATAGGTATGATATTTAGAAACCCACTTATTCTTAGCACAATGGCTCAATATGATGTCATAAGTCCACCAAATCAAATAACATTTCTAGCTTGGGTATGTGACATGAAGCAATGTAAGGGATATCATGCCACATATGAAATATTTACCCCTAAAATGATAAATTTGAAAGACCTAAGTGTAGATATGGAGTGATCAGTTGCATGAGGACATACAATTGCTCACGAAAGGGGGAATGATGAGGCTTAAAATTACCTCATCTTATTGTAGACACCTAAAATACGTCAATTTTAGGAGACTACCCATATGGGCACATCCTTAGACCATATGAACCCTCTTGGATCTCTCCCAGAGCAAATAGTGGTCCTAACCACTCAAGCAGGGTAGTTCTGGCCCCTCTAGGCTTGGTCGCTCTCATGCAGAGCAGCCACAAACTCTGGTCGTTGGAGACTACAGTGGCTAGACTTGGTTGCTAGATCTGATAGAGGCCAAGATCACAAACAGTCTGGTCGTGAATACGAGCCCAAATCATGCAGTTCGACTGCACCTATGCATGGATTTTAGGTGAATTTTTGTGAGGAACTCCCTGAGTCCCTCCTAACTGCCCCTTCAATGCAAAAATGTGATTAATGTGTTCCCCCTAAGACAATTAGTCGCATGCAAATTTGAAATAAAGATTTTTCAGGAAGCCAAGGTCCAAACCTTAAGAGCGAAGTCTACATATAGACTCTCCCACAAGAAGCAAAGGATTTGGAGAGAGTTCAAATTGTGTGTAGTGAATCCCTATTGAAATGGAGAGAAAATATATACCCCTTTGAAGAGCATTGGAGCATTGTCCCACTAAGCTGCGTCCACGCATCAGTATTCAAATCCATCATTCCCAACTGCCAATCAGTGTAGGAGACACAACAGGTGACCCTTGAACATCAATTCGATAAAGGTATCGACTTCCACAGCCCATAAGACTTGAGGTAACCTTTAAGTTAGAGGTCGTTGTCTTTGACAGTGGCCCTATTGGTCAAATATCTGCCTAATCAATAAACCCTGCAATTATACGCCCTATATATGACTAAAATTGAAAGACCAGAGGAAAGAAATGTCCTTTGTGCTAATCTCCAGAGAGGGTTGGTTCCCAAAATAATTCTAAAACTGGTAAAATACTAAGGATGCAGGAAAGAAATTGGAAATAATGAAAAGAGATGGGAAATATGGCCACAGGCCAAAGTGTAGAATTGGTGTTAGACTAACTAGCAGGAAAAAACCCAAGCACAAATTAGCATTTATGAAAGGAAATGAAATAGAACAAGCTTACAATATTGCCATAATAACTATCAAAATGTTACTCTAGCATTCGCTTTTTCCTTAGCAACTTTAAATCCAATGATAGAATTTAAATTCAACAACAAATTAGATAGACGAATGGAAATAGAAGCACACTACATAGAAAATAATTATACACAAGACCGCTCACAAATTTAGAAGTCCGAATACCTTGTATTAATGCAGAGATCTTGGAGAGATCTCTCGCAAAATGTCTAACCCCCCTTTTTACAATGAAATTTACCTAGTATTTATAGAGGTTTTTGCCTCTTTCATTTAATACATACGAGGGAAGAATGTCTAAGAATCAAAGACAAAATCAGCAAAATCCTCCTTGAATTCTTGGAAAATACATTCGCCAAGGGAACAAATTCCTGAAAATTCAAACTTCGAACGGAGGTGCGCCTGTTAGGAGAAAATATTAAATTCTTCGGATTGCCTCTAATACATTGGAAATCATGAAGGCTCATTTCCCTTCGCCTTCCTCTTCATGATCCACAAAATGGAGTAACTGAGAGTGCCCTTCATTTAATGCCAAATTGAACATCTTGGCTAAATTTCCATTCTTTCGATTTATCTTCACCCCTTCAGATGTGCGTGATCTTGATACAAACAGGTTTTCCCCTAAAGGAAGACGAACATGATTTTATGTCGGTGCTAAGTGGTTCACCTGTAGGAGAGGCGAGCGGTGTGTTTGTCCCTTGACTAGGGTGAACGTAATTTAATTTAGGTGCACGCACTAAGTGGCTCACCCATAGGAGAGGCGAACAATGTGTTCGTCCCTCGACTAGGGCGAACGTAATTTGATTCAGACACGCGACTGCTCTTGGCGATGCCAAGGCATGTTCGCCCCTAAAATAGTGAACGACTCGTTCACCCCTAAGGGAGGGCGAACATGATTTGGCACCTTTTAATTTTTCTTCATTCTGCTTTCAAACTGATTCACCCTTAGAAAGGGTGCAAGGGACGTTCACCCCTAAGGAAGGGTGAACGTCAATGCACAAAATTTTCTGGCGATTTTACTTCAAACTTTTTATGAAACTCATTCTCTCCATTGTTTTGGACTCCGAAGGACATCTCCCCATTAATCATTAAATGCATTAGATTTCAAAAAATTGTTTCAACTTATTACAACTTATCCAAAAATAAAAGAGAAATATATTCTCTTTATACAAAATTTCCAATGAATACAAAATGGTCAACATTTCTTGGTGACTCGCGGGGTATCCAACTCGCATGGATGAAAGCGATCTCAGGAATTTATCCATTGGGTGCAGAGTTCTTTTTGCTAGCTACTGCTACCTTCTTCACTGTGGAAGCTTTCTTCTTGGATGCCTGTTGCACGCATTCTGCTTCTTCCTGTTCCACTACGACTGCAACACGAAGTACTTCCACACGTTCTGCCTCTTCTGTAACCTTTGTCGTTGCTTCACAATCCATCGTTGCTTGCTCTTCTTGCTCTATGATAACCTCTAAAATGGCCTCGTAGGTGCGAATAGCCTCATGCCAAGCTTCAGTATTAAATAAGCATGGAATGCTGAGGGATTCATAAACAAAGTAAATATTTTGCACATCCATCAAGCTGAGGTGCTTTGAACGCTAGGCTAATTCATAAAGAGACAACTCCAAATGTGTGTATTTTTCAATCATAGGCAACACTTGCGCCTCAATAAGGGGATCATTCAAGGCGTTAATGTTCATAGTATCTTCAATAAATGCACTCCAGAGCTCTTGCAATTGCTCCATCGAAAGAGGTTAGCCCCAATCATCCAGGAAGGTAGTGAAACCCAACTGATCAATAGTCTCAAAATGAGACATCAAAATAGTATGCTCCTGCTCAATAGTATTGAGGACATCCCACCCTTCATTTACAAGGTCCATGTACTAAAAATATCTTCGCAGGGTTACACACACTCGGGACCAGGCATAATCCATCTCACTAAGAGGGTGAATATTCATAGACGTATTCAACAATGCTTGTATCTTCACAACCATCTCCATATGGGGTGATAGCAACTCCTCCACTGAATCAATCGTTTGTTGCCCAAGCTGGATTTGTATCCCTGCTTCCCATAAGTACTACAACACCTTGACGGCTTGTACGACCAACTTCATAGAATTTCAGACGAAGCAAAGACAAATATCTCTCACAGTATCATGCAAAAATCCTACAACAGGTGCGACTTTAAATTTTAGCTATTTCTTGAGTTCTTCGACCTGTTGCTGAATATTATGCATTTCAATTCTAGCGACATCACGTTCCTTCAAATGCACCTGGACTTGATTGTGTAAGTATTCATTTTTGGTGGTTGTCTTTTCTTCTGTGTCCTGCTCTTGGCCAAGGCGCTTTCAAGCTCCAACACCTTATTTTGCACTTCAAAATATTTCTCTTTATAATGCTCCCTATGCAAATACAATGAACTCATATCAACTTGTGTATTACCCATTTTTTCAATGGGATTAATCCGCGTCAGGTCTTCAGTGATAGTCTCAGAAACATAGTCTTCAGGATGCAATTCACCTTGAGGTTTCTAAACCAACGGAGTGAATGTTGTCATATGAGCCTCCTTGGCAATTGGATAGAAAGCCACCTTCTTGATTGGACATGCCAGCACCAAAGCCTCCTTTCACCGCATACTCTTCAACCATTGGTAAGAGCTCAGATGCGCTCGATTTAATTTTTCAACATTTGGCTGCTTGCGAGCTACCTATATATCTAGGACAGTCTGCAACTCCAAAAATGGTGTAAATGGAACAAAAACTTTTGGGCGACTAGGCCCAATGGACACGGATGACACAGATTGCAATGAATGAATGGACATGGGAATGGTGGGAGGAAGAGAAATGGTGGAGGAAGTGGAAGACGTAGGTGCGGCTGCAATTATACTAATTTTAGATGGAACTTGGGTGCTAACAACCATAATAATATAGGAAGTGACGACTGAGGGAAGGGAACAAAAAAAAGGATTTGTCCTCGATGCATACAAACTAAAAGAAACAGAAGATGAAGGGGTGGGAATGAAAGAAGGAGCAACAACAATTTCAAAAATGAAAGAAGTCAAAGCGAAAGAAGAAACTATAGAAAATGAAACGAAAGGACTACAAAAATATGGAGTGATAAAAAGTGGAGGAAATGAAAATGTAACATATGGGACCGAAGAAGAAATCATTGTGTGCTCGATGAGAGAGAGAGAGAAGAAGAGGGAAAAGATGACGTACCTTGGGGTACGAGTGCCACTTGTTCTGTAGATGAGGGAGGTTGCACAACTACCTCCTCTTCTTGATTTACTTCTAGTTCACCAAAACTTAGGGTCATCCCCTCATCCAGAATCTCAACATGAGAATCTTCAGAAAGCTGCTCTTCCTCTCCCTGCTGTGCCATTGGAAATAATTGTGCTATAGAAGTAGGAAGTTCAACATTGTGCGAAGGCATTGCTATAGAAATAGAGGCAACTGTAGAACTTGGCATGGTAGAAATTGTAGTACCTAAAAACATGGGCACTGTCACAGTGGAAGTAGTAGTTGCACCAGTGAGAGGCCTGATTGAACTGGGTGCAAGTTAACGTCAAACCTTAGACGCAGCAAAACAACAATTTAAAAAAAAATGATTATTATTAACTTTGCACCTTTAACAACATTAGCACCTTACATAATATTGTATATATATATATATGAAGTTGGAGGAAGAAGTCGGCGAAGGAGGGATAAGGGGAAAGGAAGTTGGAGGGATAAGGGGAAGGAAGGAATAATGGAGGGATAAGGAGGAAATGGAGGGATAAGGAGGGAATATAGGAGAAGAAAATAGGGGAGGAGAATAGGATAGAAAAATTTGCCGACAAAGGGTGCCGACAAAAAACTTGCCGACAAATCTGATGACATTTCACACTTAGGGCTAGAAAAGTGTTTTTTTCTAAGCCACTTTAGGTGAAACCCTGTTCACACTTGCAACATTCTCCCCCTTAAAGTTGAGAGGACTGACTACACAGTCTCTCAGCTTTACAAATTGAGCTTTAGTCATCGCCTTGGTGAAGATGTCCGCAACGTTCTCCAAAGTGTGACGGTATTGAAGCTCAACAATTTCATGTTCCACCATATCTCTAATGAAGTGGTACTTCATATCAAAATGCTTCGTTATGCTATGGTGGATAGGATTATATGCCAACTGAATGGCACCGATGTTGTCGCGGTAGATTACGGTCGGACCACTTTGTCTGTTCTCCAATCTCTTCTAGTACTTTCCTTAGCCACAAGGCTTGAGTACTTGCATAAGTAATCGCTATATACTTATGTTGAAGATAGCGCTACTACTGTCTGCTTTTTGAACTCCAAGTTATTAGTCCTGATCCAAGACTAAAACAGTTTCTTGATGTTGACTTCCTGTCATCAATATTGCTACCCCAATCACTATCATTGAAGCCTACAAGCTTGATAGTGTTACATTTATGGTACTGGATTCCAAAATCCAATGTACCCTTCACATATCTCAAAATTCTTTTAGCTGCATGCAAATGCAGCTCAGAGGGGTTAGACATAAATCTAGAAACAAGAGATACAACATACTTGAATATCCGGTCCGGTGTTGGCGAGAAACATCAAACTCCCAACCATGCTTTCGAAAGTGGTCACGTCAACTTTTGGTGCTCCATCATCTTTGCTTAATTGGATCCCATGTCCAAGCTGGAGTTGCAAGCTGGTTTGCAATGCTCCATAGCAAACTTCTTGATCATATCCTGAGCATACTTATGTTGACGAGATGAAGATCATTGTATCTGGTCGATGAACCTTCCATTCCAAGGTAGTAGTGCATTAAGCCAAGATCCTTCATCTCAAACTGCGTCATCATGGAGTGTTTGAACTCCATATTCATTTTCTCATTACTACCCATAAAAATGAGATCATCCACATACAAACAAACTATGAGGATGTCTTTACCTTGCTTTAGGTAGTAGAGTGTGGGTTCATTTTTGCTCCTGGTGAACCCATAATCTTTGAAGTACCCATCAATGCGTGAGTACCAAGCTCTTGGTGCCTGTTTAAGACCATAGAGTGCCTTCTTCAATCTGTAAACAAGGTGTTCCTTACCTTGCACTTCAAATCCCTGTGGTTGCTCAACGTACACTTCTTCTGTCAAGTAACCATTGAGAAATGCACTCTTGACATCCATGTGTTGGACTTTCCATCCTTTGTGTGCAGCTAAGGCAAGAAGCGATTACGATAGTCTCCTGTCCGGCTACGGGAGCAAAAGTCTCTTCATAATCTATTCCATATTTATGAGTAAAACCCTTTGCCACTAATCTTGCCTTATGCTTCTCAATGCTTCCATCAGCATTAAACTTGGTCTTGAAGATCCATTTACAACCAACACATTTCTTTCCTTTAGGAAGCTTCACGAGCTCCCAAGTGTCGTTGTTTTTTATAGAGGTTATCTCCTCTTTCATGGCATCTTGCCAAATCTTACGAGTACATGCCTTCTCATAACTAGAAGGTTCAAGTTGTGCACTAGTTAACAAAGCATAGTTAACTTGATCTCCCCTAGGTTCCTATTGGGATTCATCATCACCATACAAGTGCATACTTTCTAATCTGTGTAAAACAGATTCCATTTCACTAGCTTGACTCCTAGTATATCTTCTTGAAAAAATTTTATCCAACATCTGAGATGATGGATGATATTGTAAAGTTCTCTTACCTTTGGATGGAACATCAATGTCCATTGGTGAGGAACTTGCAGGTCTCTGTGGAGAAGGACTTGGTGAGGAAGATGAACTAGAAGAACTTGGGCTTGAAGGTGGAGATTTCTTGCCTTTCTGTGGTATCTGCTGCTGCACCTGCTGAGAACTTGAATCATGTGACTCAACATCACTGTATATTTGGGGCTTACCCCACTCTCCCCCTTCATCAAAAATCACATCCCTTGAAACCACTATCTTTCGAGTTGTAGGATTGTAGAGTCTATAACCCTTTGTGTTTTCACAATATCCTACAAAAATGCATGCTTGACTCTTTGGATCCAACTTCTTTCTCAGCTCATCAGGAATGTGAGCATATGCCAATGAACCAAATACTCCGAAATACTTCACATTTGGTTTCTTACCATACCAAGCTTGGTAAGGTGTCTTCCCTTTCAAACTTGAAGTAGGACTTCTGTTCAAGATGTGAACACTAGTCCTTGTTGCATCTCCCCAATATGCATTACTCAAATGCTTTGTCTGAAGCATTGATCTTGCCATCTCCACAATGGTGCGATTCTTCCTTTCTGCAACACCATTTCTTTGTGGAGTGTAGGCAGTTGTGAACTGCCTCTTGATGCCATGATGTTTACAAAAGTTCAAAAGCTGATTAGAGGAGTATTCTCCTCCTCTATCTGATCTAAGACATTTTATTGAATATCCACTCTCACTTTCAACTTTTGCTTTAAAATCAACAAAGCATGCAAATGCTTCATCCTTATGCTTCAAAAAATATATCCAACACATTCTTGTGCAATCATCAATGAAAAGTAGGAAGTAAGAGTGATTACCTAGACTCTTGGTCCGCATCAGACCACAGATGTCTGAATGTACTAACTGAAGTGGATAGCTGGCCCGCCATGCTTGTCCATGAGGAAATTTCGATCTGGCATGCTTGCCCAAGGCACACCCTTCACAGACTTCCTTACTATCTTGAATTTTGGGAAGTCCAGTCACCATTGCTTGTGAAGTTAGCATTTTCAAACTTGCTGAATTCAAATGACCATATCTCAAGTGCCATAGGACACTTGGATTGGTAATTGCAACATTTGCTAACTTATTTCCTCCTGGCTGGCCAAACTTCAAAGGGAATAATCTATTCTTCGACATTGGCACTTGTGTAATGATTCTATTACTATTGTTCTTGTCAAAAATGGTGCATTTACCCTCATCAAAAATCAACTTATAATTCTTTTCTAGCATTTGACCAACACTTAAAAGATTGTGTTGAAGATGAGGTGTGTAATAGATATCACTTACTTGCTTGATGCCTTCTTTCGTTGGAACCTCCATGGCTCCAATGCCTTCAACTTCCAATGACTTGTCATCTCCCAATCGGATGCTGGATTTGTATGAGGAGTCTAAAGTAGCAAAGAGTTCTTCTTTGCCACTCATGTGATTTGAACACCCAGTGTCCAAAATCCATGTATCATTCATATTTTGCTCTGTCTGGCCATAAGAGAGAAAGAGATTTGTGGACTCTTCCTCTTCTCCAAAATTCCCAAACTGACTGCTCTGGTTGCTGTTGCTTCCTTGTGAAGTCTTTGACCAACAATCTCGAGCATAATGGCCAGGTTTGCCACAATTGTAGCAAACTTGCTTTGATTTATCTCCTCCTTTTCCTTTGCCAGATTGTTTCCCTCTATATTGTTGTTGTCCTCCTCTATTCTGATTTCCACCTCTGTTGGATGATCCTCCTCTGTTAGGAGTTCCCCCTCTTTGATTATTCCTGCCTCTACCTCTTTGTTGACCTCTGCCATGGCCTCTACCTCTTCCTTCATGTGTGGCAAAAGCTTTATCATCTCCTCCATAGCTGGTGGTAGGAGTTTCCTGTAACCTCTCTTCATGTGAGAGAAGTGAACCAGTTAATGCATCAAAAGACAATGTGGTTAAGTCTTTGGATTCTTCAATAATTATTGCAACAGAATTCCATTTAGGAAGAAGTGTTCTCAACACTTTCTTCACCATCATCTCTGGCTTAATATCCTCCCCTAGTGTGACCATCTTGTCGACTACGGCTTTCACTCGCATGCAGTAATCTCCGACTCTTTCATTCTCTTGCATCTTGAGATTCTCAAAATCTCGTTTCAAAGTTTGCAGTTTTACCTGCTTCACTTGGTCACTACCTCTATAGCTTTCTTTTAGGGCATTCCAGGCATCTTGTGCAATTACATAAGATGCAACCCTAGGGAAGATACTTTTATCTAAGGCAGACATGTATGTGATAAAGGGCGAAAGCATTATTCTTTTGTGCTTCTTTTCTAGCCTTTTTATCAGCATTAGAGAAAGCTGCCCATTCAGCAGCAGTTGGTTCAGTATAGCCCTCTTCGACTACATCCCATAAACCTTTTCCTATCAAAAGGGTTTTCATTTTAATAGACCAATATTCATAGTCTCCTCCATTGAACTCAGGAATCGGAAGACTAGTATTGGATGCCATTGCAGAATAAAAAACAAACTTTATTCGAAGCAAACAAGTACTATAAAGCAATACAAAGAGATTAATTATTCAAATCAAATCTCGCCTTTTTAGTACATTCAAGTTCTGCTTCGAAACTGCTGCTAATGACAATGACTTCAGGTTCTGCAGGATCCACTTCCTCTGGATCTTCTTCTTCTTCTTCTTCTTCTTCTTCTTCTTCTTCTTCTTCTTCTTCTTCTTGGTTCAGGTTCAGGAGAGCGTGGAGTATAGCTCTCACTCGATTCAGCTATCGGTACACCTGGTGTGTAACTGGCACTTGATCGTACATCCGAAACAAATTGCTCAGTCTCGGACTCTTCAATCCTCTTTCCAAAGATATTGTCTTCTGAATCTGCCTCGTACCCTGAATCCGGCTTCCTCAGATGATCAATCACCTGATTTTCTAGCTGACAAAACACTGTACGGAGACTTGTTCGTCGAACCCTTTCATCAAAGGATTCCGGTGTCTCTCGTCTCAAAATCGAGAGCAGTGCATTATAGCACCCCTCAGACCGGAACATCTAACATTTCACGGGCAGATTAATTCTCTTTTTCACAAAAAACTCTTCTAACAAGGTTTTTAAAATTTTTATAAAGTCTTAAAAAACATTTAATAAATTTTTATATTTTATTTAAATTACCTTTTAAATTAATTTATTAAAAAGATAATTTTAAATAAAATATAAATTAAATTTATTAAATAATTTTAAAAACTTTAAATAAAAAATTTAAAACCTTTTTAAAAATTAAAAAAAACTTTTACCTTTTTGTCATGCGGGTGATTCGACCCCGCGACCTCCCTGAGCACGGCGGGCATGCTTTGCCGCTACGCAAAGCGGCTCCGCTTGAAACCTAAGCAGACGGCCGCTTTAATAAATCTCCCCCGTGGCAGCAGTTTTAAAAAAAAAAAAAAAAAAATTTCGCTTCTCGGTGGGGATGGAACTCGGGACCTCTCCCCTCTCGCGGATCGCCCAAACCAACTGTGCTAGGCGGGCGGACGAAATTAAAAGGGAATGCAGGTATACATAAATTCACGCGGCAGGTTTTTTTTTTTTTTTAAATGGGCATTCTTTTATCCCACATGCAGTGGGAAACTACCGCAGGAGGGTTTTTAACCCCTAAAGCACGTAATGAATATCGACTGCCTTCGGGCAGTCACTCTCACACTTTTGCCGCACTCACAGCCAATCATGAACCGCCACGTCTGCACACGTTGACCAATGCAAATCTACCACTTGTCGCCACATGGCAAATTTTTTGACCAATCGGACGTCGCCACGTCACCTCGTCTCGAACCGCATGCCGTCAACTGCCTCGATCTGCATGCCTCCGCTACCACCTCAGTGTCACCACGTCAGTCACCTTGATCTACGTGCCACCCAGTCCGCACCTCACTGGCTACCACATCTCACCTTGAAATTCGTGTCACTGCCACGTGTCGCCTCGAGATTCGTGTCGAGCCTGTGCATGATTCACCTCAGGATCTGTGCCCGAACTGTCTTGGGATCCATGCCCAAGCTTGCTTGCGATCTGCCTCGAGATCCCAGCCCTGCTGGCGACCTGCTTCGGGATGCGTGCCCGCCTGGCCGTGCCTCACCTCGGGAATCGTGCCCGCGTTGACCTCGCCTCGCCTCGAGATCCGTGCCCGCTCTGATACCAGTGATTGAACCGGGTGCAATTTAACGTCAAACCTTAGACGCAGCAAAACAACAATTTAAAAAAAAATGATTATTATTAACTTTGCACCTTTAACAACATTAGCACCTTACATAATATTGTATATATATATATATGGAGTTGGAGGAAGAAGTCGGCGAAGGAGGGATAAGGGGAAAGGAAGTTGGAGGGATAAGGGGAAGGAAGGAATAACGGAGGGATAAGGAGGAAATGGAGGGATAAGGAGGGAATATAGGAGAAAAAATAGGGGAGGAGAATAGGATAGAAAAATTTGCCGACAAAGGGTGCCGACAAAAAACTTGCCGACAAACCTGATGACATTTCACACTTAGGGCTAGAAAAGTGTTTTTTTCTAAGCCACTTTAGGTGAAACCCTGTTCACACTTGCAACAAGGCCGCTTAGCTACTTTAGGAAATGGAGGTGCCATCGGTCGTTTCTGTTGTTTGAGCATGGGAACCTCCTCCTGAGGGTGCTTCATCCTTTGTGATCACCTTTTGAAGACATATTGTTGTTGTTCTTCTTCTTCTTCTTCACCTTCCTCTTCGACGTCATCCTCAACTGTTGGATTTTCCTCCTCAGGTTCGCTCTCGCCACTTTCAGACTGCTAAAAACTTTGCGATAAAATAGTGGCAAAAGCAACTGGCTGATAAGATTTCACAAACTTATCATAAACTTCAGAAAATTGGGTATCAAGATTCATCCCATAAGCATTATACGGCTTCCTCCTATGAATGTGCATCATCCACCAATTCATAATTTTCTCCTCTGTCCAATCAGGATTCGCTTCTTGGACAGTTGTGAACAAACCCGAAGGAGGAATATGCGTTGCATTTTTTTTTGGATTATACTCCGCTTCCTTCTCGTAGTAATCATGCCATGGAGGAAGGGAGGACATCTTCTCTATATGCCATTTCATGTCTGGCCCATCAGAATTGTTTTGCCGCCTCTGAATATCCGGATGCGGGCAACAATGAAAGGACTTCGCCTTAATAAACTCCAAAAACTTTTCGAGTGGGTCATAGCGCCAACGCTGTGGTAACTCAATTAAACCCAGGTCTTGAAGCGCCACCATCAGCAGGTGATTTTGCCCAACCTGATTCACTTCTATACTCCCAAACTTGAAGGGCATAGTACAAGTTGTCTTCTTTCCTCATCTAGAGCCATATATATCATTGATATAATCCATCTGGCGCACCACTTCCATTGCAAAAATGCACGTAGTAGAAAAATAAGGCAACAAAAATGGTTTACCTGTATATCCAAAAATTCAAACTACCATGCCCTGAGTGAGCAAAAATATATCACCCTCTTGCTTCGAAACAACTGCATCTCTCAAGTCGCGAGGCACTCGGTCACAACTGCCACAAAGCAATTCAATGGTGGGGCCCAAAAACCAGCTATTAAAGTTGTAGATGGACTCTTTCTTTGTTAACACTTGAGTCCACTTATAAACCGATAGAGGCTCATTCTTTTTGTCCATCTATGTAACAACGATAAAAGAAAAACGTCGTTGCATCTAAAAAAAGAAGAACCATACTAGCAGTGACGTATACCGAAATGACCTAGATTTCCCTTCCTACAATCTCTATAGCTGCGAATTGATTCTCCGTGAAATAAATTTGGCCCAATCAAAATAAATCAGATTTTCGCCCTGCCTCATAGTAGCGGGCGAATAAAACTCCACCTTGGAAATACATTGAGCCATAGCTGCCTGCCATTTATGCACCGTTTCATCTGAGGGCAACCCAAAAATCCAGGCGAGCATGGAATAGATGTCCTGGCACTTGAATTCTGAAAGAAGTTTAGGCAAACTCGATAGCTGCCCCATCTGTGGATCTTTGACAAGTTGAGTTTCCATGAATTATCTCATTGTAACTATGGAGACATACCTATCCTCTTGTTCGTCCGTATGGATATTTTTGTTTACTGCATAATTCGGTGCACCTACCCCACAGGCGAAATCTTGGATCTCATCCGATGTAATTGTGAATAGAATCTCTTGTCTGGCATTTCGGATGGCCCTAGTAGAGGAGTCATAAAATTGTGCGGTTAATTGAATAAGCTCGGGGCACGGATGTACAGGCGAACAAAGATACCATGAAAGCTATGAATTGTGAGGCATCATGAGCCAACTATTATAGGAAACTCCCTGACTTACTACAGCTTCAACCTCTTCCCTCAACTGGTCAACTCCTTTATGCATGATCAAACAATCACCAATCTCAGCCATATTATCTTCATAAGGATCCAGGCCAACATAATCATTTTGTCAGGCTTTCTTGGCCCTTGAACTTCTTTCTCTTTTCTTAGCGGGCTTCGCTTCTGTGACCTCCTGTGCCTCTACTGATTCTTTGTCGCATCTGCCCATTTTTCCAAACAAAAGCAATGACTCTTCTGCAATTCCCTACTCTGAAATCTCAAAAATTCTTCTACACTTCAAAGCACAGGATACAGAGAAGCAAAAGACTTTAAAAAATCAGGGCAAAAAAACAAAATTAGCCTTTTACCTCCCAGGATTTATAGAGTCGCTACCAGTTGCTGCAATAATTACAGAATTAAATGCAGGTGCGCCTTCAGGGAGAAATATTCTTCGAAAATTGCTCAAATGTCCTTTCCAAGGCGTGAAAATCCTTTTTTTGGTTCGTTGTCTGATCCTCCTAAAAAAATGTGCCCTCTGCGCTGCACAATATTATAGAAAAATGTGCCCTGGTGCTAGAAGCTTGTTAGGGAAACCAACCCGTCCATTACTCATTCGATCATTAATTCTGACTGCTACCTTGGAAAAATCAATTCGAATGCTTCCCACGTTCGAAAATCATTACTCGAATTTATCGCCCACTACTTTTGATTATTGCCACGTACTCCTTGGGAATATCTTCTTCAACAAAAACCCTCTCATGCGCTTATAAATTCATGGGCGCATGAGTTTTAAAATCTCGTAGCGCGCCTCCTGAAAAACAAATTTTTTTTTTCCTCTTTTTCTTCTAAAAAAAGAAAAACAAACTTTTTTTTTCTTATCACTCTTTTTTTTTTTAGATGACGTCATTCAAGTGCGTTCGCCCTTAAAGATAGGCGAACATGACGTTCGCCTCTTTCAACAGGTGCATGCGAAACTCTATCACTGCTTTACCCATCTTTGAGTTTCTTTTCTCCTCTTTTTTTTTCTCTTTCGGGCGAATGACGTCTTAACCATCATTTCTTCTTTTTTTTTTTTTTTAGAACATATTTATGCCTATGCAGAATTGTTTAAAATGCATGAAAATATTTACATATATACAGGATGTTACCTTTGATTCGAAATCTTACGAAACATAAGCCTTCAGATGAAGGCCATTCACTGGGATAGGGAGCTCATACCCTTCCATGTCACAAAGTTGGAATGCATTAGAAGAAGTAACAACAAAAATTCAAAAAGGTCCTTCCCATATTGCGTCAAATTTTTGATGTTTTCTTGGCTTCGATTTTTTCTCGTTCCACTTCAATACCAAATCACCCACCTGGAAGCTTCGATCAGTCATTTTTTTCTTGAACCACTTCTTCATCTCAGCAGCATGTTCTATGAAAGTATGGTAGGCATGCTCCCTTTCTTCTTCTAATTGCAACAATTGCACCAATCTAACCTCCATTAAATCATTTTCTTCGTTATCATCATGAAACATCTGCAATGCTTGGAGCACAGGGAGCTCAATATGCGTAGGAAGGATAGCTTCTTTCCCATACACCAAAGCGTACGGGGAGGTCTTTATTGACTTCTTCACTAAAATGCGGTCAGCCCAAAGTGCCTGATTTAATAACAAATGCCAACTCTTCTTATTGTCGCCCATTGTTCTCTTCAAAATCCAGAGCAAATTCTTGTTAGTTGACTCAGCCAATCCATTCCCCTATGGGTAATAATTGGAAGAGGTCTTCAGGTAAATTCCGTATCTACTAGCGAATTCTGTAATTTTGGCTCCAATGAAGGGAGTGCCATTGTCGATGACTAAAGAATCTAGTATGCCGAAATGAGTAATAAGGCTTTCCAAAAAAGAAATAACAGTCGCCTGATCTACCTTTTTGGTAGGTATAGCTTCTGCCCATCTGGTAAAATAGTCTATCACCGTCAAAATATATTTATGTTCGACAGAGGAATGTGGATCTATAACTCCTATAAAATCGAGACCCCACTACTGAAAGGGCGCTTCCACCTGGATCGGATGCAGTGGTGATGCTCCTTTCCTAACTCGACCCACATATCTTTGACAACTATCGCACCGTTGGCTTATCTTATGTGAATCGACGAACAAAGTGGGCCAATAATACCCCGCCCGAATAATTTTTAGGGCCATAGGCCTACCTGCATAATGCCCTCCTGATAGCCTAGAATGGAATTCTTCTAGAATCTTCTCTTTCTCAAAATATTTTACACATCTAAGAAGTATACCATCAATATTCTTATAATATAGGTCGTTGGGCAACAATACATACCTGAGCGCTTGTAATCTGAACCTTCGATGATGTGAGGAGTTAAGGTGGCTAGGACACCTTCCAGAAACAAAATACTCAATGAGTTCCTCGGTCCATTCCTTGTTGACTGCTGCACTATTCGCACAAATTACATCTTTGCGACTTGTCTCAACAACAACGCTTTTGGCCAACTCCTGACACAGAGCACGTCCACGAACCAGTTTCATCGGTTTAATTTCTACATCATACTCCTGGATCTTCGAGACCCATCCAGCCCTTTTATCACCCAGTTCTCCTTGAATGATGAAGTTCCGAACATCAGGATGAATGACATAAATCATAGTTTTACTCTGAGAAACAAAGTGGCAAAACTTCTTCAAGGCCTTCATCACTGCATAAACTTGTTTCTCTATAAAGTTATACTTTTCTTGATGTGGTGCTATAACCTGGCTTAGAAAAGCGATAGGCTTTTCTTCGCCATCATGTTGCTTTTGCGTTAGTACTACAGCATAGCTCTCCTGCTCACCCACTGCATAAAGTATAAAGTCTTTGGAGTAATCAGGGTTGATTAACACTGGCGCTTGAGTAATTCTCTCTTTGATTTCTTGAAAAGCCCGCTTCCTGGCTTCTGTCCACTTGAATTCCACATTTTTCTTCAGGAGCTCGGTCATGGGCTTGACAACTTGGGCAAAATCAGCAATAAACTTATGCACGAAGTTTATCTATCCAAAGAAGGACTGCAAATCTTTCTTATTAGTTGGTAATGACAAACTCATAAGCGCTTCCACTCGTGCAGGGTCTATGGCCAATCCTTCCTGCGAAATCACATGTCCCAACAACTTCCCTTCCTTGACCGCAAAAATTGACTTCTTCGGGTTTATAGAAATCCCAAATTCTTGACATTTCTCAAATATTTGCCTTAGATGGAAAACATGATCTGTTCTGCAATGTGAAAACATTGTCATATCATCAAGATAAATCACAATGATTTTATTTAGCAACTCACCAAAGGTGACGTCCATGGCTCTCTGAAAAGTAGCTCCGATATTTGAAAGTCCAAAGGGCATCCGTTGGTAAGCAAATGTGCCCCACTTAGTTGTAAACGTTGTCTTGTATTGATCTTCATCTTTAACCCAAATTTGATTGTACCCAAAAAAGCCATCCAACAAGGAAAATCTCTGAGCACCAGCCACGACATGAAGAATCTGGTCTATCTACGATAGAGGATAGTGGTCTTTAAGTGACGCCTGATTTAAATTTCAAAAATCGATGCATAGACGTATGTCCCCATTCTTCTTCCTTACAGGAACCAAGTTTGCCACCCAGGTGGAATGCTTAATAGGGTATATGATCTTTGCCTCAAGCATCTTCAGTAACTCTGCTTTCATGAGAACCTCAATCTTGGGATTAACAGGGTGTTGCTTCTACCGAAAAGGCTTAACTCCTTCTTGTAGCTCGATAGTATGTTGAATCACGCTCTTGTCGTATCCTTTCAAATCTTGATAACTCCATGCTACTATATCTGGGTATTCGGAGCATAGATTTCTAATGCCCTCAATCTCATCTGGTTCACAATCAGTACCAATCTTGATAACTTTTCTTGGCTCCAACTGCAATTCTCTGAATTCCTTAGCATCCACCTTAATCCTATGCTTATCAGCCCTATCGCTTTGATCAAATAAACTTTCTAGCAAAATCAAACCTCGAGGAATGTGATTATTTTTTAATTGAATCATACCTTCCTTTTCTTCTTCCACAAGAATCCTATCTTCTGTGCTGGCAACTTCTTTTAGCAAAAAATTCACTATTTGCTCATCATTATCAAACACCTACCAATAGAGGTTCTTATCAGGAATGGAAGGTCTGTAAATCACCCTTACTGTCTTGGGCTTGCGAACCACTTGCTCAATAGGGAGAATAATTAGCGCCCAAGGAAGCTAAAATGTCAGCATGTCTATTTTTTTCTCGAGGAATTGCCTGAATATTCAAAGCTTTAAATGCTTCCAAAATATCCCATACTCTATTGCGATAAGCCTTCAAGTAATGTTGCTTTGATACACACTTATTTGTAACTTGATTAACAATAAGCTCCGAATCACCAAAAATCTATAGTTGTTCGATTCCTAATTTTTTGGCCTTTTTTAGGCCAAGGCATAACGCTTCGTATTCAGCCGCATTATTTGTACAGCTCCAGGTCAATCTGTAGGAGTAAGTTTTTTGTATACCTTCAGGGGAAATCAACACAACACCTACTCCTGCACCATTCTTACAATGAGTGCCATCAAAGAACAGCTTCCATAACTGATGCAAAACAGGTTCTGGGGATTCAAGGATTTGCTCTTGGGACTTCTCTGTCTTCTGAATTGAATAACAACCAATATCTATTTCGATCATAGCGTTGAAATCTGTCAGCAGGAACTCATCTTCCAGACCAAGCTCCTGGGGTATTTCTTCAACCAAGTCAACTTCCTCCAATTCTTCGGTCATCATATTCACCGCGCTTGGGACTTGTTCTGCCTCCTCGATTTTTTCAATATGAAAAGGGGAGGGCTTCTCATTATGAATGCGAATTCACCTACCTTTGAACGGAATCTCCAGATGTGAATAATCTAGGGAAAGATAACCTCCCAGCTTCGCTATGAATTCTCTTGAAAGGCACATGCTAAAGTAGGGCTCTAAATCAACAACCACCACTTCCTGGATGATGGTAATCTATGGCATGCTATGGAGCACTATTGGAATATCCTTGATTACTCCAACAGTCTTAACTGGCGTACCATCCAATTGTAAAACTCCTAGGCTGCTTCTTGTATATTCCATTCCCATTACTTCGCATACTGCCTTCGGCATGACAATAGTGGCAGCACCAGAGTCGATCATACAATTATGCACGATCCACCCTTCCATTCTCAAAGATAAGTAAAATGAGGGAGGCCGATTCTTCCCTATCGCTGAAGTGGGGAGCGCTTGAGCCAAGACTGTTTGTAAATGATCCTTCTTTTGATCTTTGGAAGTCTTCAGAGATTCTTGCAATAAATCAATCTTCCCGGGTAATTGCAATGCATCAAACAAGCTAATCCTTGCCGGAATTTTCTTCATTTCTTCCATGATACTGTAGCCACGAGTAGGTGAGATCTTTTCTTCTAAAGGCCGCTCATATTTGTCTCGGTACTGCTGCGTAGCGTCGACTCTTTGCCTTTTCGTCAATGAAGGATACTTGAGTCTTTCCTTAGCTTGCTCCTTAGTTTCACTAGGAAATGGAGCAGTAGCGATGCGTTGCGAAGTTGAAGGCTGAACCCATGCCTTATCTTGCGCTTGATCAGGTAATGAGTTTTTAAATTTGTCAACATCAAGAATCTTTGTCGGGGATGCCCGCTTTTCTTCCTGCGCTTTTGGAGCCGCAGGTACTTTCAAAGGTTGCAAGTCTACAGGATCAACAATCACTGGCTTCTTTCCAGACCTAGTAAGGACTGAAACTTGCTCTGGGGATGGCACCATACAATTACACTCCATCTCTCGAATCATGTTGACTTGCCCACCCGAAGAAATTTTTGTTAATGTCTGAACATAGTTCAGATGTACCATACATGTGTCTTCACCATGAGGATCATTACATGTAGAACACCAATATGTCCTTTCGGATACGTTACTCTCATCATTTGCTTGGATCATGGTGTTTTTCTCAGGTCCCTTACTGATAGATACTTGTTCTTGGGTTATGGGTGGAGTCTGAAACCTTCTTGATCGAAACTCAGCCTCAGCCTGCTTCTTCCTCACAGTAGTAAGCTCATTAGATATCATCCTCAAAGCCGCATTATTGGATTTTACTTCTTGTAACAAGGTCGTGAGAGGATCTGTATTGGGTGATGGAGTTGGCATTGGCAATGGCAAGGGCGTTGGTGGTGCAGGTAATGGTAAGGGCATTGGGGGTGCTGGCAGTGTTGGAAAAGAAATGGTTGAAGGTTGTGATGTTACTGATGGGATGAGAAATTATGGAAAGCTCATAGCAGATGACTGTGGAACAGGGATAGGAGCTATTTGAGGAGAGCCCAAATTCCATGAAGGAATAGGATACATCGATGGCATAGGCTACGAAAATGCATTAGAGTAAAGATACTGTGGCAGATCAGGGAGGATAGGCATCATCGCCTTCGGAGGAAGCCTACCTACAGCAATCAAATCTGACTCGACATTTTGAGCTTGTGTATAGAGATCGAGGAATGTAGTCACATTGGCCTGGCACACCGCCATACCAATATCGATACTGAGTGCTCGAAGATAATAAAATGTTGCTTGCTCATGAGTTGGTCGTAAACCATCTGGGACCCTCTACCAACTTCGCGCAAACCGGACATTGAAATCTACAAGTTCCTCTTGCGGATGTCTTTGGATTGAGGTGAACTGGTGCAACAGAGAATACGGATCAGCTTGTTCATGGAAATTCTTAATCAGCAACTCTACCAATTGATCCCACGAGGTAATGGTACCCGACTGCAAAGACCGATACCAATACAACAATTTCCCTCTCAATGACAGGACCAAAAGTTTTATCATCACATCCTCATCAGTTATATCATGAATAGTTGCAAGAGAGGCTACATCTTGGATATGCTCATAGGCAGTTTTCCTAGTACCATCATATGTGGGTAAAGCCTTCAAAGCAGCTTGAGGTACGAGATTTTGTGCCTGCAAATTCAGCGCTCTTGAGCTATTCCAAGCCAAAAACTACCTTGGAAGTTGTTGATGTGGTGGAGGATTCTGGGCCATGTGGACGGGAATATGAGGAGTGGGCCTCGAGACGTTAGCGGTTGTACTAGGAGGAAGGCTGAGGGAAACTGGTGGTAGTGCTTACAGGACTCACAAGGGCAGAAAACACACCAGCTAACCGGGAAGATGAAACAGGTGGTATGGATGAGATATGCGGAAGTGAAGATGTTCATCGAAAAGTGGCTATTTGAGGATGCTCTCCTAGCCTTTGAATGTCTAGTTCATAAAATCTAATCTGATTATCAAGATTTTTGGCTTTTGATCTTGTATTCATGAGAAAACAGCTTTCGTCGTCCTCACGCTTACGGAGTTTTGGGTAAAAATTGAGTCGCCAGATGTTCTAATCTCAAGCAGGAAGGCGAACACCAAACCTAATGCTGTTGGAAGTGGAACCTTAAAAGTCCCACCGGGCGTGCCAAAAATTGTTGGTCAAATATCTACCTAATCAATAAACACTACGGTTATGCGCCCTAGATACGGCCAACATTGAAAGGTCAGAGGAAAGAAATGTCCTCCGTGCCAATCTCTAGAGAGGGCTGGTTCCCGAACTAATTCTAAAACTGGTAAAAGACTAAGGATGCAGGAAAGAAATTGGAAATAACGAAAAGAGATGGGAAATATGGCCATAGGCCAAAGTGCAGAATTGGTGTTAGACTAACTAGCAGGAAAAAACCCAAGCACAAATTAGCATTTATGAAAGGAAACAAAACAGAACAAGCTTACAATCTTGCCATAATAACTATCAAAATGTTACTCCAGCATTCGCTTTTTCCTTAGCAACTTTAAATCCAATGATAGAATTTAAATTCAACAACAAATTAGATAGATGAATGGAAATAGAAGCACACTACATAGAAAATAATTATACACAAGACCGCTCACAAATTCAGAAGTCTGAATGCCTTGTATTAATGCAGAGAGCTTGGAGAGATCTCTCGCAAAATGTCTAACCCCCCTTTTTACAATGAAATTTACCTAGTATTTATAGAGGTTTTTGCCTCTTTCATTTAATACATATGAGGGAAGAATGTTTGAGAATCAAAGACAAAATCAGCAAAATCCTCCTTGAATTCTTGGAAAATACATTTGCCAGGGGAACAAATTCTTGAAAATTCGAACTTCGGACGGAGGTGCGCCTGTTAGGAGAAAATATTAAATTCTTCGGATTGCCTCTGATACATTGGAAATCATGAAGGCTCGTTTCCCTTCGCCTTCCTCTTCGTGATCCACAAAATGGAGTAACTGAGAGCGCCCTTCATTTAATGCCAAATTCAACATCTTGACTAAAGTTCCATTCTTTCGATTTATCTTTGCCCCTTCAGACGTGCACGATCTTGATACAAATAGGTTCACCCAATTCAAGGGCGAACGGTACGTTCACCCCTAAAGGAAGGTGAACATGATTTTCTATCGTCGCTAGGTGGTTCGCCCATAGGAGAGGCGAACGGTGTGTTCACCCCTTGACTAGGGCGAACGTAATTTGATTTAGGCACGCGAACGGTGTGTTCACCCCTCGACTAGGGCGAACGTAATTTGATTTGGACGTGCGACCGCTCTTGGCGATGCCAAGGCACGTTCACCCCTAAAAAGGGCGAACGGCCCGTTTGCCCCTAAGGGAGGGTGAACGCGATTTGGCGCCTTTTAATTTTTCTTCATTCTACTTTCAAACTGATTCGCCCTTAGAAAGGGTGCAAGGGACGTTCGCCCCTAAGGAAGGGCGAACGTCAATGCACAAAATTTTTTGGCGATTTTACTTCAAACTTTTTATGAAACTCATTCTCTCCATTGTTTTGGACTCCGAAGGACATCTCCCCATTAATCATTAAATGCATTAGATTTCAAAAAATTGTTTCAACTTATTACAACTTATCCAAAAATAAAAGAGACAAATATATTATCGCTTTATACAAAATTTCCAATGAATACAAAATGGCCAACAGGCCCATAGTCATAGCCAGGTTTTAAAATGGTCGATTCCTTTGTTCTTAGTAATAGATATGCATTTATTATTATTTCATTTACATGTCTTTAGCATAGATCTGAATATTTTATCATGTTTAGATTAATATCTTTGGGTTCCATATGCATATCATTTATATTAGCTTTACTTTAATGCATTTCATGCTTAGTTATCTAGATTATCACATGTGCTAACAAAAGGCCTCATTTGGGGAGGCTACCCATTCTACTTATTATGCTTTGTTGTTTCCATGAACACAGGTATAGGTCTATAGGATCGGGTCAAAGCATCAGGAGCACTAAGATCCCTCCAGGAGCAGATCTGGAGAAGGAGGCATCTGTAATCCCTCGTACAATTTTGTGTGTGATATCAGAAAGCTTGCGAAAGTGCACCACCCCGTTACGAGGGGGACATTTTATTCACCTATAATTCATTGTATCGAAATGGGTATCCCTTAGAGGGACCGACATGTAACTAGGTTTCAATATAAATAAAAGGATATTTCTTTGTTATTTCTATGTTATATACATTTCATGGTATTTCATTTCATTTTGGTATAATATTGCAAGTAGAATAAGGGTGCATGCTTCTTGAGGTCGCATAGATGGCGATCACGATGGGACGCCCATTAAGTTTTTGTTTTTTGGTCGATTTGCTAATATTTTGAGTGTTTTTATCTATGAAAATCTAGCCGCTCTGGTCAACAGCAGCCAGAAGACCTTAGCCGTTGCAGCTGTCAACGGCCAAAATCAACCGCTCTGGTCAACAACGGCCAGTAGGAAAATAGAGATAGAGGTTAGTCAAGTCATCATCAGACGAGTAATTGAGGTTGGTACACATTTTTTATTCTCTATGAATTTTTTCTGTGTTTGTTTTCCAGAAACAACAAGCAAGAACATAGCTAAGTAGAGGAAGCTGAAGAAAATGAAATAAAAACTGCATTACAAGATTCTTAGATTTCCTCAGTTTCCTCTAGGCACTGCTAGGAACAACGGACCTCTACCTGTAAGGTCTGCCCTAGTATCTAGCATGCTGGACCATTGTATGTTGGTTTGCTTGCATGTGGCCCAATCAGTGGCTGCCCATTCACAAAGTAGGAAGTGCATTACACAAAGATCATATAGATAAAATTAAACATGCATCCTTCTGAAGACTAAACATTCTTTTTAGGCATGTAGTATATTAAAGCATGTATGTTGGTTGATGTATCATTTTTATGTTTTAAAAGCTAAAAAGAACACCACACACTTGCACATTCTATCATAACATTGGTAAGGTTGGATTTCATCACCGACCCCCAATTCATACCGGTGATGTTGGAATTCATCTCCTTCCATCGGCTTGCCCCCTAGAGGTCCTTAGATTGGATAGAGAGCTCTTTTTAAGTTGGTACAATACATTTGTGTTCAAACTGTCTCCCACTACCTTATAGTGGAAGAGCTAGGCAAACCCCCCACTAGGATTTAAGCGGTGTACCCTAGACTCTTTTGAGAAATCACATTCGACACTAGTGTTCTTAGTCTCCACATTGATCAAGTTACCTCATTCAAATTCCAAAGCATAAATAAGAAGACAAGATCATCAACACATCCAAACACACCAGATATTTTAGGAAACACATTAAAAATCTTTAAACAAGATAAACATATGCTTACTTTATTTGTGTAATTTGGAAACTAAATAACAAGATAACGCACAAGTCAGAATGGTGAACACATGGAGCAATCAGCCCCGATCCATGACCTATGGGGAAAGCAGTGCTCCTAATTCTCACAGACACATGACCATGGAGTGGCCCACCCATAATGTTATCAGATGAAGTTCGAAAAGTCTTAGGGGTGACAACTCAACTGTTTGGGGGACTCCACGAGAAACCCCAATGAGAGATCCACTTCTTGATGCTCCAACACACATACATGATGAGTCCTTAAGGCCCCCCTCATCACACGAGAATGAGGAGTCGTCATGGCATCGCTCATTACATAAGCACACAAAGGCATCACGACCTCCTTCTTCTCATAGACACATGAAGGCATCATGACCTCCTTCACATCGACGTGCGGAGACATCATGGCCTTCCTCATTGCACAAACACGTGGAGGTTTCAAGGCCTCTGTCATCGCACCCGCATAAATAGGCAACGAGACCTCCATAATCCCACAAACAAGAAAGGGAAGAAAGATTCCAAACATCATATGATACCCATAGAACAAATCAACCTATTAAGGGGCAAGATGATAGGCCTGCGCCAACTCATAGACCTAGGACATCCTCTAGCCTCCTAGAATATGGGAGAATACCTTTGGATCATAACCTCATTAGTACCAATGGCACTCCATAGGATCAACCATGGAGAACCAGATAATTGGATGAGCTAAATGGGTTTCCCCTTAGACAAGCTCCAAGAAGTATTGTTATCAAACATTCTGCTTTAGGGAGTTTACATAGTATAGCCACTAAACGCACCAATGAACCTTGAGAGGCTGTAAAGCAACCCCAAAGCACATACGCTACTTCATATCATAAGCGTACTCAACCCTTTATGCAATACATAAAGCATGACCCTAGCAACTCGGGGCAGACATGTTAGGATTAAATAACAAATACGAGCAATAATATAATGTGGAAATAAACATAGAAGAAATTATGCAATACACAATAGACACAGATATAACATGGTTCACCCAAATTAGGCTACTTCACAGAGAAAATAACCAGGCCCTTTGTATTCTATCCAGAAAACCCCTTTGTACACAGTCACACACCTCATTACTAATTTAGTCATCGTACAACCTCCTCTTATAATAATGCATTACAACTTTAGGGCAAAAAACCCACCTAAAATCTACCGTCTGATATGTGACCTAATATCAAATGGTCCATATTTACATAGAGGAAAAAATATTTGTGTTGGAATATGTAATGCAACATTGTGTAAATTATTCTTAGACTAAAATATAAACTCTAAAGAATAATATTTGAATTAGAAAATAATTCTATTTTATGTAAAAATATTCCCACCCAATTGATAAATAAAATAAGGGTGCTAGGAATATTTAATTTGTGAGAAAAAATTATTTTCCCTTTTATAGCAAATATTAGAAAGTAACTAATCACTTTCTAATATTTGATAGATGCCACTTATCACACATCTCAAATATTAGATTGTGATAAGATTAGAAATTAACTAAGCACTTTCTAATATTTGATAGATGTCACTTGTCACACATCTCAAGATTAGATTGTGATAATATTAGATTGTGATAATATTTAGGGTTGTAGTATAAAAGCTTCTCTTTAAATAGGGGTGTTGTCTACTACATCTCAACATATCTTGTCATATTGACTTGTGTTGTAATATCATGTTGATGCATATTGTTGCATAACATTGAAGCATTCTTGTATTGTTGAATCAAATGAGTAATATAGTGAGCTTCATAGTGGATGTTTCCCTTATTCATTTGAAGTAGGATTTTACCACTTAATATTGATGTTATGGGTTTTCCTCTTTTGTGTGTGATTGATCTTGTGAAGCATTCTTCGATCTTGGGGAGACTTTGCTTGTCTCACAATTTGCCTCCCCTGGACCCCCCTGGCGACAATAGTAGGGGGGCTAATGCCCCCCTACACCCCCCCTCTTTCACGTAGTGGGTCTAAGTGCGGCTGAAACAAATGCCTCTAATTTAATCAGGATCCATAATAAACAATCTCCCACTTGGAGACTGATCATAGCAACTCCACCGCTACTGCACTTGTTGGACTATGCTTCAGCTTTAGGCCTAGAAATTTTCTCACCTTTTACTGTCATGCTTTAAGACCAACTGAAACTGAGTAGGAACTCAGTTTCTCCTTGGTTACGGCCTTTGTGAACATATCTACAGGATTTTGGCTAGTGTGTATCTTCTCCAATTTTAACTGTCCATCTTCCAATATTGAGCGTATGAAATGGTACTTGGTATGTATGTGTTTATTCCTAGAATGGAAATCTGAATTCTTTGCAATATGAATGGCACTCTAACTATCACTGTATAATGTGTTATTCTCCTGCTTCTTTTCCAACTCCTCCATAAATATTTGTAACCAAATCATCTCCTTACTAGCCTCTGTAACAGCAACATACTCTGCTTCTATTGTTGATAGTGCAACAACCTTCTGTAATTTTGAAATCTAGCTTACTGCAGTTTTGCCTACAGTAAAAACATACCCTATGGTACTCCTTCTGTTGTCTATATCACCTACCATATCTGAATCAACATATCCCTATAAAGCAATATTAGATCCTTCAAAGCATAATACCTGATTGACATTACCTCTCAAATACCTGAGAATCCACTTCACTGCCTCCCAATGCTTTCTTCCTGGATCACTCATAAACTTGCTCACAACTCCCACTGCATGTGCAACATCTGGCCTTGTGCACACCATCATATACATGAAACTGCCAACTGTTGATGAATAAGGAACCTTAGACATGTAGTTCATCTCCTTTGTGTCTTAGGACACATATCTTTGGTCAGTTTGAAATGATTTCCCAAAGGTGTGCTAACAGGTTTTGCATCCTGCATACTGAATCTTTCCAACACCTTCTCAATGTACTCACTCTGAGACAATGTTAATTTATGATTTTTCCTATCTCTTGTTATTCTCATACCAAGTATTTGCTTTGTAGCACCCAAATCCTTCATTACAAATGACTGCCAATTTTCTTTTGAGTACAATTATATCCTGCATGTTAGACCCTACAACAAGCATATCATCTACATACAATAACAGGATAATATAGTTACAATTATCCATTCTCTTAAAATAAACATAGTGGTTAGAATAACATCTACTATAACCCTGATCTGACATAAACCTATCAAATTTCATATACCATTGCCTTGGAGCTTGCTTCAGGCCATACAATATCTATTTCAATCTGCATACTAATTCCTCATTTCTTTTGACCTCATACCCTTATGGCTGCTGCATATAAATCTCTTCCTCCAAATCCCCATGGAGAAAAGTTGTTTTTACATCTAACTGTTCAAGATGTAAATCATCTACAACCACTAAGCTTAAAATAGTTCTAATTGAAGTCATTTTAACAACAAGAGAAAAAATGTCATCATAATCAATACCTTTCTTCTGTGCAAACCCCTTTACAACCAGTCTAGCCTTATACCTATTTTTTCCTCCGTCTTCTTCTTTCACCCTTTAAACCCATTTGTTTTGCAATGCTCTTTTTCTTGTAGGCAACTGAACCATATCCCAATTTTTATTATTTATCAAAGAGTCCATCTCCTCTTCCATGCCTTGCTCCCACTTCTTCTTGGTTTCTACATGCATTGCTTCTTCATATGTTTTTGGTTCACCAGAGTCAGACAATAATACATAATATAATGATGGAGAGTAACGTACAGGAGGTCTACTTATGTTGGTAGATTTTCTAACAATAGTTGCAGGAGTTTGAGGTGCTACTTGTTGCTATTGTTGTTGATTTTCTAGCACCTTTGGAGTTTCAATTTCATAAAACACTATGTATTCTGTGTTTTCCTTTTCCTGTTTCGTTTTCTAGAACTGATCCTTATACATGACCTTCTCATTGAATATTACATCTCTACTCCTAATGATTTTGTGATTTGCATAATCCCAAAAATGATAACCAAAATCATTAACTCTATATCCAATGAAAAAACACTTCTTGGATTTTACCTCAAGTTTAGTTCGATTTTCTTTACTGATATGCATGAAAGCTTCACAACCAAAAGTCTTTAAAAATGAGTAATTAATAGGCTTATCTGTCTATGGCTCTTCTAGAATCCCACCATCTAGGGAACTTGAAGGTCCTCTATTTATTAAATAAACTGTAGTATCCAAAGCATCTACCCAAAACTGTAAGGGCAATCCTGCATGTATTCTCATGCACCTAGCACGTTCCATGATAGTCCTGTTCATCCTTTTTGACACACCATTTTCTTGTGGAGTTCCTGGAACCGTATTCACTCTATGAATCCTATGGTATGAACAATAACTACTAAACTCTTTTTTGTAGTACTCACCTCCATTATCAAATCTGAGACACTTTAGCTTACTGTAGTTTTACCTACAGTAAAAACATACCCTGTGGTACTCCTCCTGTTGTCTATATCACCTGCCATATTTGAATCCACATATCCCTGTAAAGCAGTATTAGATACTTCAAAGCATAATACCTGATTGTTAGTACCTCTCAAATACCTGAGAATCCACTTCACTACCTCCCAATACTTTCTTCCTGGATCACTCATAAACCTTCTCACAACTCCCTCTGCATGTGCAACATCTGGCCTTGTGCACACCATCACATACATTAAACTACCAACTGCTGATGAATAAGGAACCTTGGACATGTAGTTCATCTCCTCTTGTGTCTTAGGACACATCTCTTTGGTCAGTTTGAAATGATTTCCCAAAGGTGTGCTAACAGGTTTTGCATCCTGCATACTAAATCTTTCCAACACCTTCTCAATGTACTTACTCTGAGATAATGTTAATTTATGATTTTTCCCATATCTTGTTATTCTCATACCAAGTATTTGCTTTCTAGCACCCAAATCCTTCATTGCAAATAACTCTGTCAATTTTCTTTTGAGTACAATTATATCCTGCATGTTAGACCCTACAACAAGCATATCATCTACATACAATAATAGGATAATATAGTTACCATTATCTGTTCTCTTAAAATAAACACAGTGGTCATAATAACATCTACTATAACCCTGATCTGACATAAACCTATCAAATTTCATATACCATTTCCTTGGAGCTTGCTTCAGGCCATATAGGCTCTTTTTTAACCTGCATACTAATTCCTCCTTTCCTTTGACCTCATACCATTGTGGCTGCTGCATATAAATATCTTCCTCCAAATCCCCATGGAGAAAAGTTATTTTTACATCTAACTGTTCAAGGTGTAAATCCTCTATAGCCACTAAGCTTTAAATAGTTCTAATTTAAGTCATTTTAACAACAGAAGAAAAAATTTCATCAAAATCAATACCTTTCTTCTGTGTAAACCCCTTTACAACCAGTATAGCCTTATACCTTTTTTTTCCTCTGTCTTCTTCTTTCACCCTGTAAACCCAACTGTTCTGCAATGCTCTTTTTCTTGCAAGCAACTGAACCAGATCCCAAGTCTAATTATTTATCAAAGAGTCCATCTCCTCTTCCATGCCTTGCTCCCACTTCTTCTTGGTTTCTACCTGCATTGCTTCTTCATATGTTTCTGGTTCACTAGAGTCAGAAAATAATACATAATATAATGATGGAGAGTAACGTACAGGAGGTCTACTTATCCTGGTAGATTTTCTAACAATAGTTGTAGGATTTTGAGGTGCTACTTGTTGTTGTTGTTGTTGATTTTCTAGCACCTTTGGAGTTTCAATTTCATCAAACATTGTGTATTTTGTGTTTTCCTTTTCCTATTTCTTTTCCTACAACTGATCCTTATACATGACCTTCTCATTGAATATTACATCTCTACTCCTAATGATTTTGTGATTTGCATAATCCCAAAAATGATAACCAAAATTATTAACTCCATATCCAATGAAAAAACACTCCTTGAATTTTACCTCAAGTTTAGTTTGATTTTCTTTACTGATATGCACGAAAGCTTCACAACCAAAAGTCTTTAAAAATGAGTAATTAACAAGTTTACCTGTCTATGCCTCTTCTGGAATCCCATCATCTAGGGAACTTGAAGGTCCTCTATTTATTAAATAAACTGTAGTATCCACAACATCTACCCAAAACTGTAAGGGCAATTCTGCATGTATTCTCATGCACCTAGCACGTTCCATGATAGTCCTGTTCATCCTTTTTGACACACCATTTTCTTGTGGAGTTCCTGGAACCGTCTTCACTCTACGAATCCCATGGTATGAACAATAACTATCAAACTCTTTACTATAGTACTCACCTCCATTATCATATCTGAGACACTTTAGCTTATTTCTTGTCTCATTCTCAACCAAAGATTTCCATTTCTTAAATGTATCAAAAACATCTGATTTCTTTTGAATACAGTAAACCCATATTTTTCTAGTTGCATCATCAATAAACGTAATATAATAATGAGAGCCACCAAGAGATGATACCTGAGTTGGTCCCCATATATCTGAATGTACAAGCTCTAGCTTTTCACTCTTATTTTCTTTTCCAACTCTGAGAAATCTGACTCTTTTCTGTTTTCCATAAATGTAGTTCTCATAGAAGTCTAAATCAACCTGCTTCAAACCTGGAAAAAAATTTCTTGAATGGAGAATCTACATCCCCTTCGCACTCATGTGCCTAAGCCTATGATGCCATGAAGTTGTATCCACTCCTGTAGAAGCTAAAGGAATAGAAAGGTTAGTATTACCAGTACATATATACAATGTACCTTCCTTATTTCCTTTTACTAATAACATTGATCCTTTAGCAACCTTCCATGAGTTTGCTGAAAATGTAACTGTACATCTTTCACTGTCCAACTGCCCTATGGAAATTAGATTTCTTCTTAATTCAGGAATATGCCTTACCTCTTTCAACAACCATTGGTTTCCATTTGGTAACTTTATTTGTATGTTACCCTTTCCTATGATTTTACATGGTCTATCATCACCCAGATAGACCTGTCCAAAATCACCCTAAACATAATCTAGAAAATATTTCCTATGGGGTGTGGCATGATATGATGCACCAAAATCTAGCACCCAACAATCATTAATATTATATAGTGAAAGAATTAAAGCATCTTGCAATACATCACCTGCAACGTTTGCTTCCTGATTACCCTATTTTTCTTCTCCCTATTTTTCTTTTCGATTCCAACAATCTCTTTTCAGGTGTCCTTTCTTCCCGTAATGCCAGCATTCCAACTGTTTCCCTTTGGATTTGGATCTACCTTTCTTTGATTTTCCATAATTCCTTGGGCTTTTTCCTCTCTTCCTTTGTCTCCCCCTGTTATCTACAGTCAAAGCATTACCTGATTTTTAACCTGTGCTTTTTTGTCGCATTTCCTCGTTAAGGATAACACCAATAACATTATCAAAATTTAAAGTATTTGAACCAGAGACAGAATTACTCACAACCATTACCAAGCCATTCCAGCTTTTTGGCAATGAGCACAAAATAAAGAGAGCCCTAACCTCATAATCAAAGTTTACTCCTATGGAGCTTAACTGATTTGTAATCGTGTTAAATTCATTTAAATGATCAGTAACAGACCCATCGTCTGACATCTACATATTAAATAAATGTTTCATAAGAAATACCTTGTTTAAAGCTGAGGATTTTTCATACAGTTTAGCCAATGCATTCATTAAACCCTCCGTTGTCTTTTCCTTCAAAATATTGAAGGCCATCAACGATGCCAAGCACAGCTGTATTGTTCCTAGTGCTTTTCTATCTAAAACTTCCCATTCTTCGTCAATCGTTGATGTCGGCTTCTTTGCTAATTTGCCTAATGGTAGGTAAAGATCTTTCTAATAAAGATAATCCTCCATTTGCATCTTCCATAGCTAGTAGTTTTGGCCATTGAACTTCTCAACCCTAAATTTACCTTCTTCTACCATTGCTCCCACTCGAAATGGAAATCCTCCTTTCAAGTGTGTTTTTCAAACCCTAAGCTCTAATACCAGTTGTTAGGATTAAATAATAAATATGAGCAATAATATAATGCAGAAATAAACACAGAATAAATTATGCAATACACAATAGACATAGATATAACATGGTTCACCCAAATCGGGCTACTCCATAGAGAAAATAACCAAGCCCTTTGTATTCCGTCCAAAAAACCCCTTTGTACACAGTCGCGCACCTCATTACTAATTTAGTCATCGTGCAACCTCCTCTTATAATAATGCATTACAATTTTAGGGTAAAAAACATGCCTAAAATCTATAGTTCGATCTATGAGCTAATATCAAATGGTCTATATTTACATAGAGAAAAAAACAACTGCCCCCCTGGACCCCCTGGCGACAGTAGTAGGGGTGCTAACGCCCCCCTGGACCCCCTAGTGACAATAGTAGGGGGGGTTAATGCCCCCCCTACACCCCCCCTCTTTCACGTAGTGGGTCTAAGTGCGACTGAAACAAAGACCTCCAATTTAATCAGGCTCCATAATCAACAAGACACACAATAGGAACCTCCCCAAGGGACCTCCATATAAAAATTCCTCACGCAGAGGTAGAAAGACATGAACCCTCAATAGTAGGTCATTCAGACCACCTACGTAGGTTGGAATAAGAGCTACGCATTGAACGTGAATGCATAGAAAATATCAAACAAGAAGAATGCAAGAAAAGATGCCTGCACTTACAATAGTAACTCTTAAAATAGGAACGAATGGAGCATTCAAGCTAGTAGAAATGCTAGCTCGAATGGATGCATGCATAGCTGGTAAAAGGTGTCAACATGAGAGATGCACTAATTCTCCCCATGAGAGATGTATCGAATACGAGCATATTCACCACACTCCACAACATCAACATCACCTAGGCCTTAGTAAAACGTAACTCAACGAGGACCAAACATGGGTAGAATATAAGGAACCACCCCTGCCTATGCCTCCAAGTGTGGTCATGGAAGGAGAGTATAGACGCCTAGTTGAGGTAAAAAATGAAACACCTCCCTTACCATCATGAGCAGACCTTCAAGAGCATGAGATTATCGCCTCGAAGGTATACCAAATGCTCATCGAGAGAGTCAAGTCTCTCAAGAAAGACACAAGCGGATAAAAGATAACATTAGAAAAGATACATAACCAGCCTTTGTGCCCGTTAGTCCCGAGTCTCGCATATCCTAGGCACTTTAAAATGCCTAGGTTGGATAAGTTCAAGGGAGAAGGAGACATGCAATATCACGTGATCAACTTCATAAATGCATGCTTCCATATGCACAAAGACAATGCTTTGATGTTGAGAACATTCATCATGACATTCTCAGGGGCCACAACCCAATGGTTTAACCAATTACACAAGCATAGCATCACTGGCTTTGAATAACTAGTAAATGCGTTCCTAGAACATGTCTCCTTCGATTCTAAGAATAAGGTGAACTTGTCTGACCTAGCTAATCTAAAGCAATACAAGACGAGTCGGTAATGGACTATGGGGATAGATGGAGAAAAGTCATGGCAAAGCTATCATTCCACATCCCCGTAGAAGAGCTCGTTTGAATGTTCATAAAGAGTTGCACAAAGCATACTTCTCTACTGCTACAACTACAAAAGTACATAATATTCGAAGACACCTTGGTTCAAGCCAAGCTCATCAAATATATCAAGGTTGATGAGGGAGACCTTAAGCTCTACAACAAGAAAGAGTGGAGTAAGAACAATCAAAACAACAAGAACAAGCAGAAGTGGGCCAAACCTACTCAGGTAAATCAAGTTATATTGGTTGCACCACAGGGGGGAATGGACAGCAGCCCTAAAATTATCAAGTGCAACCCCCACCGGCTAACTATGATCCCAAGAACAACCAAGGCCAAAATAGGGAACGTCAGTCGCCTCGTTATTTCATGCCTCTGAATGAATCGATGCAGTCAACATTCAACCAATTGAATGAGATGTAGATGATAAGATTCCTTGACATACAACTGCTGGACCCTAACTGACCCAAGCCAAAGAGATATAGGGAAGACCACCATTTCCCATACCATCGGATACTAGGGCATGACATCGAGAACTGCATTGGATTTAAGAACATAGTACAAAATATGATTGAGAAATTAGAGCTCAAAGTTGATAACCCACTAGTTCTCAATAATAGGGATATGGGTATATTCAATAACCTATTGCCCAATCATGAAGCCCCAAGGGATCAGGGAGCACAGGTCAACCAGATTCGAGTTGAGCCACCTATTCAAGGATGCATCAGAATGGTTGAGTTGGTCAACATAGCAACCAGGAGTCAAAGATATGGGTAACCACAACCACCAGTGGCTCCCATAAACATATCGGTTGCACCCCAACAAAGACAGGTGCAAAAAAATCCTCCAGGTCCTCCAACGAGACCTATAGTAACGGTTTAGAGTATACTGGAGCAAAATTTACAAATGACTCCAGCCAATTTATCCATCTATGAGCTTATACAAAAATCCCCTAGGTATAGGGAGACGTTAATGGATATTTTGAGATCAATCAAGCTCCAGCTCCAGAATCCAGATGCATTCACACATTTTGTGGGGCAAGTGCAACAATGCCAAGAGCCCATGATTCATATTTATGATCATGAAATCAAAGAAGTGTCAACTAATACAGTAGATCTAGCTCTACACATCATCGTGTTTATCAATGATATACCATTCAAGTGGGTTTTAGTTGATAAAGGCTCATCAATCAACATCATTACCTCTAAAGCTATAGGGCACTTGAAGATACCCAAGTTCAATATCATCTCGACTCCATACACCATTAGGGATTTTAATGATGCGTTATGAACCACAATGGGCATGATTATTTTACCTATAAAAGTGGGATATAAGACCATACCTATGATTTATCATGTGTTGGAAGGGACAATGCAATATAACATCCTTCTAGGACACCCCTAGATTTGGGACATGCAGTGTGTACCCTCGATCCTGCACCAATGTGTCAAGTATGTGCATGAGGGATAGGTGCATGTAGTCCTATCTGATGAAGAGTCATTTAAGTATGTGCACCAAGTTGACTTACCCAAAGGTTTAGACCTCTCGTCAAGGCACTTATACATCAGACTGTCATCTCCAACCATGCAGCCCAAGAGCCAAAGTAGATCAGCGCGAGATGACCCATCCACATCGGCACCACCCCCTACAACCAAAGTGATGAGCACTTTTGAAAGGATTGTGACTGACAATGCCAAGGATAAATAGAATATTAAGGTACCCTTAGTAGAGGAAGGACATCAAGAGAATCTGAGCAAAGCAGTAGAAGAAATCTATTTTCCCATGGAGGAGGAACACTCCCAAGAGAGAGTCGAGGAGGTACCACAACCTGCCTCACCTGCATCATCAACAACATCATCAACCCCCCAGGTGATAGTACATCTAGCCAACACAGTGCTAGGAGAGTATCTTATGCAAAATGTGACCTTCATGTCGATCATTGAGTTTGCACAAGATATGGGACGACCAAGAGTCTCAAACCTGCCAATAGGGATGGTGGTACCCTTAGGGATTCCGCCCAACCAGACCAACTTCATATACGTTGATGAGGCCCAAAAATGCCTCATTATTGCACAATGTTTGACTACCATATGATAAGTTAATTTCCAAATAGTTGACTAAAATATACTATTTGTTAAGTGTTTGCATGATTTTATGTTAGGAATACTATATCTCTGTTTTTGACTATTTTCAACATTTTGTGACTGATTTTGCTTGATTAAGTAGCAAGTAAAAACATGCATTTCAATTAACCAAATGTGGTATGCTGATATCCATTAACTTATCAATGGTTTTTGAATGTTTTCTTGCCCTTCAACTTGTTTCAAATCCACATTGAAGCCAAAATTTTAGGACTGTCATAAATCTGAAAATCTAAAAAAAATAGCCATATAAAAATCAACAAGCTGTCACTTTATAGGAACACCTTGAAGTTGTCAAGAAAAGCATGAGGATATGGATGGAATGATTTTAGAATGACTATGGAAGACATCTAACCTATTTAGAAGCATTCACACATGGTCTAAATAGGCAGCAACAGGGTATAACAGAGCAGGGACAATTATGCAAACACTATTGCACTATTTTAGCATGGTTACTTGGTGAATGAAGTGTATAAATTCAGTAGCAACTTGATGTACTCCTTCATGTTGATATTTGAAAAAAAAATCCATATTATAATTTGTTTGAATTTGCAATAAATGTCAATATTTTACAACTGTGCAGCAGAGTTGGAAAATGCAGTAATTTACCATGTAAATTCTAGCAAGCTACCAATGAATGGCAAGGCATTGAATTCACACATGGAGAGGAATGAAGGCTATTGCAATATGATCCTGAGAGCTAACCCACCTGAGAAATGCAGATGAAATCACTTGAATAGCACATAGTTGTTCATTTCGAAGATCTTCGAAATGAGCAGACATCTTTGAAATGAGAAATACAGTCTTCGAAATGAGCGGACATCTTCGAAATGAGAAATACAATCTCTTTGGAATGAGCCACTTATCTTTGGAATGAGAACAGAAAGATTTTTTTAACTTGTTGACTAATTTTTGACGATGGAAAAATGGAAATAATGTTGAAAAGGTTAAATAAAAATATCTCCCATCTGACTTTAACGTCCTTGTCATCCAAAGCCACCATTCATGGAAAATATCAATTTTGATTCTCTTCTAGGATAAACCCAGAAAATCTGTAGCATAATAGGAAGTTATTTGCAAGATAGAAATGGCATATTTTAAAGTGGAGAAATATGTGTGAGATATTTCTAGACTCCTCCCACGTACTCCCACCACTAAAGATGCTTTCTAAGGGCCAATGACTACTACTGCAACACAAACTATCCAGATTTGCATTTATTTCAGATCCAAAATTATTGGCAAATCACTGTAAAGTAGCACATAGACTCATTTGAGCATGAGATATGTTGTAAATATTTATATAAATAACACATCTCCCTCCTTGGTTAAGCCAGTTAGGAATTAGAATAGAGGAGAGTTTTCAATAGCAACAATTAAGACTGTACAATAATTTTCTGTAACAATTTTCAGCATGTTTTAACATCAATAAAAGTGCTATTATTTTATCATTTTATGTTCTGAGTGTTAATTATTTAAGGAGTGTTTTTCACCTCCTTCTAGATCAGGAAGTATGGGCCCACTTTTAGATCTAGAAGGAGGATTTTTATGGCAGGTTTTAATCTATAATTTTGCTACAGCAAAATTAACAAATTACTTGTCAAGTTTACTTTTCTTATTTTAAGTTTGTATAATGTTCTTTATGTTTTCTATTATTTTTGTGTATAGCATTTGTGTGTGTGTCAGCTGACAAATTATATTAAGCATTTTTCCTTTGCTTTCCATGTTTTCTTTATTTTTCTGTTTTAGCAACTTTCAATTTTCAGCATATTTCATTTTACTTTCAATTATGCAAGAGTAACTAGGTTTCAATTCTGCAAATGTAACTTAGGATTTCATTTCAGCAACATTTAAATTCAGCAATTTAAATTATGTTATTTTAATTCTGTAAAAGTAGATTAGACTTTCAATTTAGCAATTCCAATTCCTGCAATTGTAGTTAGATTTCAATTCATGCAACTTAGAATTAGTTTTTAGTTCCTATAAGTTTTCATTCTGTAGATTAGGTTTAGTGTGACACCAAAAGGCTAAACCAAATCTGTCTCACCTAATAAATGCTTGAAATCTGAATGCCTGGATTGTACTCTGCCCTAGCCTTCTATCATAGACAGCCTTGGACACCACCTTGAATTGATAAGATATTTGAGATTTAATGATGTGATTAACGACAATGCATCATTTTGGCACCATTGTTGGGGATCATGGTGTTGTTAGAGGGTAAAAGCAGTCAAATTATTATTATTATGCTACGTTATGAAGTTCAGAGTAAAATCTAAATGTAATAGCTAGTATAAATAATAATTATTGATAGTTGCATTTCAGTCCATTTAGAAAATAAGCAACCACGAGGAGGTGATCTTCACACTTGAGGGTTAAATTGCCTATGTTTGAAATTCTTGATAAAAATTGAAAGAATTCATCATCCTCATTATCAAAAAACATAAGATCTCTTAAAATATTTAGAAGAGCCATCTGCTAGTACTGCCCTTTTTATATTCATATCATCAGATAGTATAAAAAAATTTGTACTAGGTGTTGGGAAGATATCATGGTAGATATACAAGACTATCCCTTGAACAAAATAGCCATATCAGCTACCTATAGCGTTTGTTCATAGGGATATATCATTAATAAATACCATTTACTTCCACAACTTAGAGATGCAAAATCTGTTGCCTAGTCTGAATTCTTCTCAAAGAGAGATCCCAACAACAACAAACAAGGCAAGTAAATCAACCACCACCTTCAACCCAACCTATGGCCAATATGAATAATACAAGACAGGCAACCCCTGTCTATGTAAGTTGAATCTATTAAAAAAAAATCATAAAAACTTTTGCACAATCAAAATAGGAGTTTACAACTTAATGATGATCCTATAGTTTTCCATTATTACTTAAATATTGTTAGGATTTTACCGTGCTAAACCGTAACCTAGCAATTCTTAGCCTACACAGACAATAGTTGATCTCATTAGAGTTGATCCTACCTAACAAGTAATTGATCTGCTAAAGTTGTACACTTCTTGTCTTATTGTGCAAACCAAAAATAATTTTTTTTTAGCCCAACCTGTGATCAATCTGAATAATACATGATAGGCAACCCCTATCTATGTAGCTGAATCTGGTATAAAAAAAAACCTGCAAGAAATGTTATTGACTGCAGCAACATCCAACTTGGCTCAAACAAGAACTTACCTAAGCTTGAAGAGACAAAAATCAATGGAGATACACATAAAACCTTTAGTCCAAACACATAGAAATTAGCCTTGGATAAAGGAGAAAAACTGCACATAGAAAATTTACTTCCATTGAACTCCTTAGTAAGAAATTACAAAGGGGTAAATTTTGTCCTCCTAGGAATGAAACAAATTGAAGTGCAACCAAGAAAATTCTTGAACATTATTAGTTGGCTGACTTATAAACAAAAAGCAAAATTGTTGCTATTTTGAAACAATATTTCAATCCCTTTACATTATATTACAAGGGTATATCAAGATTTTATCTTGATGTAAGCACTTAACATCTTTTGGGAATTGATATTTAGTTGTTTCAAGAACAGATTGACAAGATTTTGCAGACTAGGAGGCATGGACAACACTTGATTGAAGAAGTTTTAAGATATGGAGCAGTGCTTCTTTCTCCCATTGGTAATTCATGGATGATGTTAGTGGTGAATGGACATTGCCTTCGGGTATACCATGCACCATTAACTAAGGAGGAGTTCTTGAAGGATATTCCATTGGATGTACACATAATGGAAGAGAATTTCTCTTCAATATCAGATTTAGAGTGATGATAAAAAGTTTGAAAAAAAGAAAAAAAGAAAAAAATACAAGAAAAGCAAAAAGAAGAATAGTCTTGTTTGTGAACTTCCTTCTTGGGTACAAGCAAGACAAGAAAATTTGAAAAAAAAAAAAGAGGAAAAAAAAATTGCAACAGAGGCATGTCCCACAAAATGGGGATACATGAGGACAAGCATCAATTTCAGCAAGGAAGAGGAACAATGGAGCGAATACTTCATTTCTAGCAATAAGGAGGCAATTATGATGTAAGAATATTCTTATTGCTCATTTAGAAAGGAAGGTTGCATCAATGTTGCAGGTTTCAACAAAAAGAGATGGTGTTTTCATACAATAATTGACATGTTTTTGCAGAATAAGGATTGGTCTTATCCAAATAAGAGTGAGAGATGTTCTCTCTCATTGAAGCACTTGAAAAAAAAAAGGACAGAAGTTGGTTGAAAACCAGAAATGGCAACCTCTTTTGATGAAAAAAATGAAATAAAAAAAGTAGATGAAAAAAAAATGAAAAAAAAGAGGAAAAAAATATAAAAAATGATGAAAAAAATGAATAATTCAGTAGTGAAAACCTTCTTGGAGGCGCTACTGAGTTGGCTTGCATGAAAACTGATTTTTTGGCATGCATTGCCTTGTTGATCTACCCATCATTTTTCCACCATTTTACAAATCTCACACTGCACATGTGTTATGTTTATGTTTTCAAATAGCCTGCTAACAATCATCAAAAGCAGCTTGTAAGGTGCATAACCAATTTTCAAGACAATTAAGGTATGTGTTTCTTGCATTTAATTCATAGTAAACATTTAGCATTTAGTGTATGATAATTGGTATTTGGCATAAACTATTCATACAATATTGGCAAGTTGAAAATGGAACATGTTCAAGATGTCAAGAAACACCCCCTTATGCCCTTAATTGCATGGAAATTCCAAAACTGTGCAAAAACCTGATTTTGAGACAGACATGGCAGCAATTCTATTTCAATTTGTAGGGCAAGTTTTAGAAGGAGAACCGCAAGTTTATATCTCACAATTGTCCGATAAATTGAAGGAGGATAATCAGCAAAATGCACTCGAAGGTTCTATTTTAGTACTACTGGAATAAAACAACAACATACAAAACAAAGAATAGCATCTAAACAAAAGGATGAAGAAGGGATTTTTGATGTTATGGAAGGCTTATACACTCTAGATATGGGCCCACAATAGAATCTGTAGCTAACTTTTGCATAGGAGGTCATTTCTACCTTTTCTGATGCATCTTTGGAATGAACAGGCATATCTTCGAAATGAGCAGGATATCTTCGGAATGAGCAGAAACTATACCAAAATTGCTGGAAATGCTACAAAATAGTAAAAAGAGTAGGGTACATCAAATATTGAGGTTCATAAGGCTCTACCACAAGTAATTACATCCCTCAAGCATTTCAAATCCAAAATTTTAATCAATTTTTTTCAAAAGGTGCAAACAACAGAAATAAGCATTCAGGCTGAAATGTTGTTAAGAACAGAAAATTCCATCAGTAGTAGTGCATCTACCAAATATGGTTTCTCAATAAGACTATTACAAGATGAATCACATGATATCAAGCCTTTAAGAGGTACCTTGCAGCACTAAAACTTGAAAGATAGAAAAAGAGTCATACATGTGCTTAATTGCAAAATACTTGATATAGTGTAGCAAAGAGGAATTTCTCAGTTAGCGGTGTAGCAAAGGATGTTGTTCACAAGAATAAAACCTGCATATTACTATGGCCTACTAAGATGCATGAGGGCATGCATCAGTTCAAGTTGGGGGGGATGATGAGGCCCAAAAATGCCTCATTATTGCACAATGTTTGACTACCATATAATAAGTTAATTGTCAAATAGTTGACTAAAATATACTATTTGTTAAATGTTTGCATGATTTTTTGTTAGGAATACTATATCTCTATTTTTGACTATTTTCAGCATTTTGTGACTGATTTTGCTTGATTAAGAAGCAAGTAAAAACATGCATTTCAATTAACCAAATGTGGTATGCTGATATCCATTAACTTCTCAATTATTTTTGAATGTTTTCCTGCCCTTCAACTTGTTTCAAATCCACATTGAAGCCAAAATTTTAGGACCGTCATAAATCTAAAAATATAAAAAAATAGCCATATAAAAATCAGCAAGCTGTCACTTTATAGGAACACCTTGAAGTTGTCAAGCAAAGCATGAGGATATGGATGGAATGAGTTTAGAAGGACTATGGAAGACATCTAACCTATTTAGAAGCATTCACACATGGTCTAAATATGCAACAACAGGGTATAACAGAGCAGGGACAATTATGCAGCACTATTGCACTATTTCAGCATGGTTACTTGGTGAATGAAGTGTATAAATTCAGTAGCAACTTGATGTACTCCTTCATGTTGATATTTGAATAATTTTTCCATATTCTAATTTGTTTGAATTTGCAAGAAATGTCAATATTTTACAACTGTGCAACAGAGTTGGAAAATGCAGTAATTTACCATATAAATTCTAGCAAGCTACCAATGAATGGCAAGGCATTGAATTCACACATGGAGAGGAATGAAGTCTATGGCAATCTGATCCTGAGAGCTAACCCACCTGAGAAATGTAGATGAAATCACTTGAAGAGCACATAGTTGTTCATTCTAAAGATCTTCGAAGTGATCAGACATCTTCAAAATGAGAAATACAGTCTCTTTGGAATGAGCGGACATCTTCGGAATGAGAAATACAGTCTCTTCGGAATGAGCCACTTATCTTCGAAATGAGAACATAAATCTTTTTTTGACTTGTTGACTGATTTCTGACGATGGAAAAAGGGCAAGAAGGTTGAAAAGGTTAAAGGAAAATATCTCCCATATGACTTTAACGTCCTTGTCGTCCAAAGCCACCATTCATGGAAAAAATCAATTTTGATCCTCTTCTAGGATAAACCCAAAAAAATTGTAGCATAATAGGAAGTTGTTTGCAAGATAGAAATGGCATATTCTAAAGTGGAGAAAGATGTGTGATATATTTCTAGACTCCTCCCACGTACTCCCACCATTGAAGATGCTTTCTAAGGGCCAATGACTACTGCTGCAACACAAACTGTCTAGATTTGCATTTATTTCAGATCCAAAATTATTGGCAAATGACCGTAAAGTAGCACATAGGCTGATTTGAGCATGGGATATGTTGTAAATATTTATATAAATAACACAGACTCTCTCCTTGGTTGAGCCAGTTAGGAATTAGAATAGAGGATATTTTTCAATAGCAACAATTAGGACTGTACAGTAATTTTTTGTAACAGTTTTCAGCATGTTTTATCATAAATAAAAGTGCAGTTATTTTATCATTTTCTATTTTGGGTGTTAATTAGTTAAGGAGTGTTTTTCACCTCCTTCTAGATCAAGAAGTATGGGCCCACTTTCAGATCTAGAAGGAGGATTTTTATGGCAGGTTTTAATTCGTAATTTTGTTGCAGCAGAATTAATAGATTACTTGTCAAGTTTACTTTTCTTATTTTAAGTTTGTATAATGTTCTTTATGTTTTCTATTATGTTTATGTACAGCATTTGTGTGTGTGTCAGCTAACAAATTATATTAAGCATTTTTCCTTTGCCTTCCATGTTTTCTTTGCTTTTCTGTTTTAGCAACTTTCAATTTTCAGTATATTTCATTTTACTGTCAATTCCTGTAGCAGAAGTTTGACGACCTTTTGTGGCAGGACATTAACAGGTTTTTTGAGCATAAGTTTCATTTACAAGCATCATTTCAATTATGCAAGAGTAACTAGGTTTCAATTTTGCAAATGTAACTTAGGATTTCATTTCAGCAACATTTAAATTCAACAATTTAAATTTTGTTATTTTAATTCTACAAAAGTAGATTAGACTTTCAATTTAGCAATTCTAATTCCTGCAATTGTAGTTAGATTTCAATTCATGCAACTTAGAATTAGTTTTTAGTTCCTAAAAGTTTCCATTCTATAGATTAGGTTTAGTGTGACACCAAAAGGCTAAACCAAATCTGTCTCACCCAATAAATGCTTGAAATCTGAATGCTCGAATTGTACTCTGCCCTAGCCTTCTATCGTAGATAGCCTTGGACACCACCCCAGATTGATAAGATCTTTGAGATTTAATTATGTGCTTAATGACAACGCATCATACGCCATGTTGGACTATGCCCACATTGCTCCTGACCTAGAGAATGATGAGGATGAGCCATTCACCACGAGTGTCCATTACTTGTCAAACCCTGAGTTTCTGAGATACCTTGAACAGTGTCACTGGCATGGCTATGGCCTAGGCCTATATGAGTAGGGCACAGATAGCTGTGTCGACCATAGTATCAACTACCTACTAACAATTGGGCCTAGGATATCATAAACAGGGCCATGATGACTCTTTAGAGGTAGCCTTAGATAGGCTAAATATTGGGTTCAAAGAAAACATTGATTGGAACCCACTTCAACCCCTTGGCAAAAACTTGTGGGGTGACGAATGGGTGTCAACATTCAATATCGTACCTTCGAAGACATATCACCCTGAGTCTTCCCTCGAAGCAAACCCCTTAGGATCCATCCTGTGGGAGGAAGATATGTTGCATAGCTATGAGCGAGAGGATTATAGCTATGTCCCAAGCGTGGACGAAAATGAAACTAGGCTAGCCTACCAGGGGCCTCAATATGTGCAAAACCTTGCCTGGATGGGCCACATAGACAATGGCTACATCATAGATAAGGAAGGACACACATCAGATGAAAGCAACTATGAATCAGAGGACTCAATAAAGAGGGCCTACTTGCGGCCAAGACATGCAGGCCACATCATGGGACCAAAGACAAACGTTAATGGTTTCTTCATAAGCGACGATGACTATGAAGATGAGAATGAGCTGGACTATCTAGGGTATTTATAAGAAAGGCATCACCCCATCCTGGGGTAGAAACAAATGCAAATAGTTTCTAAATAAGCGATGATGACTTCAAATATGAAACAAAGATGGCTTATCTAAGGCCTCGCCACTTGCGCCCAGTAAACTTGCTTGTTGAGAGGTAAGCAGCTCTCCACGCCATAGATCCTGGCCTTTGCTTCTAGGGAAGGCCTTTAGCCATTTATCACATTGTCAACCCAGATCTACCAACGTTTAGAGAACATATGTTTCCTAATAATCCTATCATTTTTTTAGTCCATCACCTGGATCTTGAGATCCTGATGCCCCTTGAGCCTCATCGTGAGCATAGGCAGCCCCACCTCGAGGTAGAGTTGCACCCCTGTGGTCCTAGATATTTTATCCCATCCATCAATATGATCTCCATTGATTTGACCACTCCACTCCATAACTTAGTAGATCCTTCAAAACCACTATGTCTTGATATAGATGCTATCGATTAGGATCGCACTGGCTCACCCCTAGAGCCTAAGGATTTCTTTCCCAATGAAAAAATGTTGCAACCGTTCCATTTTGCATCAGGCTATGCACACGACATCTATCACACTGGTTTGGACCCTGAGTTAGTAAGGACTATAAATCCAACATATGACATTCATTTGATTCCTAGTCCTCATCAGTTGGAGGAGGGATCACATATGGCTATGGAGGAGACTTTCGAGGTAGACATCAATGATGATCCATCTCAACCAAAGAAAGTCAATTTCGAAGAAAGCTTGTCTCCAGAAGAACATGCCATCATAATTCCTCTATTAAGAGAGAGATCAAATCTATTTGCTTGGACATACAAAGATATGTCAGGGTTAGATCCTAAGTTGGTTGTTCACAACCTATCGCTAGACCCCATAAAGAAGTTGATCAAGCAAAATCTAAGAAAGATGCATCCAACCGTTGCTTTGATGGTTAAGAATGAATTGCAAAAACTATTGGATGTGGTCTTTATTGTCCCCATTGACTATACAGAGTGGGTATCAAACATGGTATCCATAGGAAAACTTGATGGGAGATTCCGTATTTGTATAGATTTTAGGGATCTCAATAAGGAAACCCCAAAGGATTCATTCTCGTTGCCCACCATAGATGCTCTTGTAGATGCAATAGTAGGTCATGAGATGCTCTCCTTGATGGACGGGTTTTTTTGTTACAATCAGATTTGGATTAAAGCTGAAGACCAATATAAAACCACATTCACCACTTCGTTGGGGATATTTTGTTATAAAGTAATGCCATTCGACCTTAAAAATATTGGATCCACTTATCAGCGGGCAATGACATACATTTTTCATGACTACATGCATCAGATCCTGGAAGATTACATCAATGACTTATTGACCAAGTCATTACTGCATGAAGAGCATGCTGAGACCCTCATAAAGGTCTTCGATCGTCTAATTGAGCACAATGTCAAGTTGAACCCCAAGAAATGCATCTTTGGCATGACTTCTAAAAAACTCTTGGGATTCATCATTTCTAAATGAGGCATCGAGGTGGACCCAGCAAAGGTAAAGGTTATCCTAGAAATGGCCCCGCCTACAAACATCAAGAAACTAAGAAGCCTACAGGGCAAGGTAGCATCCATAAAATGGTTCATCACACAACTATCGGACAAATGTTGACCTATGAATCGATTGCTACTCAAGGGAGTCCCTTTTCAGTGGGACGAAGAATGTCAGCAAGCCTTTGCTAAGATCAAGCAATACCTGGCAACACTGCCAGTTTTAGCTTCGCCAAGGCCAGACGTGACTTTCCTATTGTATATAGCTGTTACAAATTTTGCTTTGGGCACCATGTCGGCTCAAAAGAACACACAAGACAAAGAGCAAGCCATATATTACATCAGTCTCACATTGGTGAGCTACGAAGTGGGGTATGCATATGTAGAGAAACTATGTTTAGCAGTGGTCTTCGCAGCCAAGAAATTGCACCACTACATGCTAAGTCATATAACATATGTAATATCCAAACAAAATCCTTTGCAGTATATGATGAACAAGACATATCATAACACACGTACAACAAAGTGGATCATGCTATTAACAGAGTTCGATCTAGAATTTATAAGCCAAAATTCCATCAAGGGACAAGTCATAGCCGATCAACTGGTTGAGGTGCCTCTATAGAATAGTAGGCCTCTCACCATAGAGCTTCTTGATGATGTAGTCTTTGTACTATCGAAGGCACCTGAACCCACAGAATCGAGAAATGAAGCTGACATACCTTTGTTCTTTGACAGTTCGAAGTGTGAGCAAGGAGGCGATGCAGGGATCATCTTTTTCATGCCACAAGGTGCTCCAATGCCCTTGTCATTCAAGTTAGACTTTCCTCGCACTAACAACAACATCGAATACGAGGCCCTAATCATGGGTCTCCAAATAGCCCTCTCCATGAAAATAAAAAGGTTAAGCATCTTCGATGACTCCTTACTCATAGTCAACCAAGTCAAAGGATTATTTCAATGTCAATATCCAATCCTAAAAGCTTACAAAGAGCTTTTTGACACTTACCTAGCCAAACTTGAGTGGTATGACATTGAGGCTATCCCTCGTTCATCAAATAGGTTCATAGACACCATGGCATCTCTGGGGTCCATGATCCCTCAGAATCCATTTGTTGATTTCACTACCATTCATGTAAAAATGCTTTTGCATTCATAAAACCAATGCGAGGCTTTGGATAACAAGGAATCTGTTAACATGATTTATATAGAGCCAGACCAATATTGGTTTTGTAAAGCTAGAGACTTATTAAAGAAGACACCTTGGGGAGCCTTGATCTCCCTAGGTCCTATGGGGAATGGTACCACTATTCACCACAAGATTATCTCTCAATCTATGTTTGTGCAAATCGAATTGTAAGAGACACAAGTCATCTTATCAGTTGAGGCAATAGCATATCAGGACTGGCTCTCCCAGTTGCAAGATTTCCTAATACTTGGAAGTTTCCCATAGGGACTATCGCATGCCGAGAAGTGAGCATTCAAGAAGAAAACAACAAGTTATGTCTTGCTAGGAGGCATATTGTATCGTCAAAGTTATGATGGAGTCCTCCTTCGCTGCTTGGAGCCCCAAGAATCAGCTTGGGCTATTTCTCAAGCTCATGACGGTACATGCAATGGCCACTTCAGTGGCATGGCCATTGTCAAGCACATACTTTGAATGGATTATTACTAGCCCACCATGGAAAAGGATTACTACAAATATGTCAAAAAATGTGTTAAGTGTCACCATCATACGAACTTGACACACTTGCCATCTCAGGCCTTACAGCCCATCCAGGTGGCTTGGCCCTTTTGCAGTGGGGGTTCGACCTAATCAAAAATATTTCTCCCTCGTCATTAGGCCAACACACATTTATCTTAATGGCTATGGAATACTTCACCAAATGGGTGGAAGCGATCCCTTGACATCAATAATTGGTCCTCAGATTACGAAGTTCATGCTCCACAATATCATTTGTCATTTTAGGGTACCTTACAAAATAATATTGGATATTGGACCGTCATTCAAAAACAAGAATGTGCGAGCATTAACAGCCAAGTACAACATTCAGCATAGCTTTGTGACACCATACTACCCGCAGGCAAATGGGCAAGCAGAAGCCTCAAACAAGACAATAGTAGCCATTTTGAAGAAGACGATGAAAGAGAATCACAAGGATTGGCATCTATAGCTACCTATAGCATTGTGGGCCTACAGGACTAGCATATGAACACCCACTGGGGCAACACCATTTTCACTTGTATATGGCACTGAGGCCATCATGCCCTTAGAATTAGAACTTCCAACATTGTGCGTCATATTGAAAGAGTTCATCAATGACAACATTGCACTATAAGCTCACCTGGATAAATTAACCCTACTAGATGAGCGACGCATCAATGCTCTTGAGCATATTCGTGTTTACCAGGATTGTCTAACATAAGCGTACAATACTAGGGTCCACCTAAGAGACTTTAAGGTTGGGGATCTTGTGCTTAAAGAGAACCAACAGAACTCAAACTTGTCGTCGCATCTATGAGATAAATTTACGGCTAATTTTATAGGGCCCTACATCATATCTGAGAATATTGGGCCTGGGGCATATCACCTAACAAAACTGTAAGGTGTTGAGGAGCCATAACCTCTCAAAATAATTCACTTAAAAGCATTCCACACATAAAAAAACAAACTATCAAAAACATTCGAATAGCCAAAAAAAATTCAAAAACAATAGAAACTGTCAAAATCCAAACAAATTAGAAAACATCAAAATCAAAAAATAAGCACAAAAGGCTCTGAAGACATCTTAAATCCCTTTGGTAAAATCATCACAAAAGGATCCAAAATTATCTTAAGTACCTTTGGTCAAATAAGCACAAAAGGCTCCAAAGGCATCTTAAAGCCCTTTGGTCAAATCATCACAAAAGGCTCCAAAGGCATCTTAAATCCCTTTGGTCAAATCATCACAAAAGGATCCAAAGGCATCTTAAATCCCTTTGGTCAACTCATCACAAAAATCCCCAAAGGCATCTTAAAGCCCTTTGGTCAAAAGGAAAGCATAAAAGCATAAAACAACTTAAAAATGAGAAAAGTGAAAAACAATCAGAATAATCAAAATGCCAAAAATAACCAAAAGCATCAAAATTACAAAACCATTTCATTTACATTTGACTTCACATAGTTGCATCACATATAGGCATTTGCATCCATTACATTCCCATACACAATGCATTCACAATCTCACAAACGACACCACGTCTATACACCAACCCTGCATATCCAAAGACCATCATCATCCATTACCCATGTGTGAAATTGTGTTTTTCAACACAACCTTCTCCTATTTCTATAAGGAATGTACTAAGGCTTTTTGGTCACTCAATTATACCTAGTGGTTTTATCAAACTTAGTAGAAGGTTGTCTTTGCTTTTGATAGGTGGAGTTTATCTTGATAGCGCCTATAGCTCAGAATCCTGTCACTAATCAAAACACTAAAATCCTAGTTGGAACAAGGGAAAGATGGGTACTACAAAAGTGGTACTAGGTATCCTAGGGTGAAAATTTTATTTTTCTCATCCCCCTGTATGACCGGTTCGAAAATGCTAAGAATTGACAAAAGAAAATGCTGAGAATTGACAAAAGGACAAATTCATCCCTACCTAATATCCCTTGCTTTAATCAAAACGAGAAAAAATCCTTAACAAAGCAAAATTCAAGAGTCCAAAGTCATAAGTTCAAAGTACAAAATGTGTCAAAACAAAGTGAATAGTGATTATCATCACTACATAAATCCCTTGCTCAAAAAAAAGGAAATCAACAATTAAAATAAACAGTGATTTTCATCACTATATCATGAGCAATATCCCAATGAATATGAAGAAAAGAAGGGAGTTTATAATTTGAATCCTTGGAATTCTCAGCATGGTCGAACCTTACGTATGACGATATGTCTATCACAAGCATCGCGCTTGTGTGCAGACCAATATTTGCATGTCGAAGATCTAGCTTTAGGTGTCCTATATCACCTAGTAGTTTAATCCGACTAAGCCTAGCTTAGGATTAGGATTAACATTTGAGGATCCCCAATACAACAATGGGTTGAATGAATCCCATCTGTCATTGGGGTATGCTTATATTTTATCTTAATATATTCACTCGCACACACAAGGATAATGAGTACATGGGTCTTCATGACAGAACTTTATCTTTCAAGTACAAAAATCATCAATAAGGCTAAATGAGTAGGTCAAACGACCTTACACCCAAAAATATAGAGTATCAAGTGATCCATAACATATTAGGAGTGGCCTGCACCACTAGCCTTGCCACCACCCTCACCACCCCCTCTGGGAGGCAGCATGGAGTTGGCACCTCTAGTACGCTCTGTTTGAGACCTAGTCCTATGACTCGATCTAGCTGAGGACTGCCCATAAGTGCTATGTGCACTACTCTATGAACCTCCTACTGTGGGCCTCTCCCAAGGAAAAGCACCTAGCCGCTATTCCTATGATCTAAGGGTAGCAAAGTAAGCAACATCTAAGGCCATTTGAGTGTCATCATCCTCTATAATCCTCTATAGTCATCGCACCTCAGCCTCAAGATTTGGACTTGTAGCTGGGGCAGCCTGACTTCGAGTAGCGTCTCACTCAGTAGTAACCTGAGAAAGCTATCTCTAAATATTTGCTATGGTAGCATCCTACTGCTAAACCTACATCTTGAAAATGTGTAGCTTGACCTCAACCTAGTGCAGTTGAGCCCAAAGAGGAGACTCCTACTCCTTGGGATCTATCTCATCATCCCCTGTGGGATCAACCTACTCCTCGACAACCTATTTCTCAACCACCTACTCCTGCTACCCTACCTACGTACAATCATCTGTTTGAGCCCGCACTCAATGACCATCAGGATCCTCCACCTCAGTTGCATCCAAAGACCATCCCAAATGGTCGCTACCCTGCCATAACCGCGTACCCCACCAAAGGGTGTACACCTTTGTCACCCCAGCATCGACTACTCCAGGATCAATGGTAGGAGGATCACCCTCTTCGAGCACTACTGTAACACGCGACTGTGTAAGGTTCTTCTCAAGGGTAATTTGACGATAGACAATCGGGTCGATAAGAACATCATGTTGGATTCCAAACTATCACAGCACCCTAGAATAATAGAACTCTTGGATACCGGTCTTGCGGCCAATCAACCATCAATCCTGGTGAGTCCTCGTTGTAAAGCTGGTAGGATCATCCCAAGCAGGACACACGTGATAGGGCCTCCATATGATATCATCAGCCCGTAAACCTGTAAAGGATGCCTTGTAATGAGAAATCTCCCTACATAAGGCTGACTCTTGTGCTCCTTGAGCACCCTAGGCCATCGAGATCCATAGTACTATACATCTCTGTCCAGATCGGTGATCTCCGTTGGAAGTTTGCTAGGGCGATCGATCTTGATGTGCTCCCACTCCTAGACTTGAAGTAAACTGTAGGCAATGATGGCCCATCCACGACGTTGGATGAGATATAACTCATCATAGCACTATGCCAACAGTGTGCTCCCCCAGGCATATATGATAGGCTGCTCACTATCCAACAGGTCCTATACCATTGATAAGAGGTTACATAGGAACCTCAAGCCAGAGCAATCAGGATCAAGGGTGTTGTAGATGACCATCAGCAACACGACATGCAGTCGAGTGAGGACCTCCTTGTTGTACCAGCAAGAAATAGAGATTCCCCCCAAGCGAGTATCCCTGGAAGAAGTGCTAGCATGCTCACCAAAAGCCCTCCCAAACATTGCACGTCGTGTAGTAGTAAGGGAGGAGGCAAGGGGAACTTTATCAAAAGGCAACCGAAGAATCTTGTAGACGTCATCTGGTGTGATGGTCATCTGACCAGTGGGAAAATGGAAGGTGTTAGTCCTAGGATCCCACTAATATGTCAGGGTCGTCAGATATACCTGATTTGACATGATCACGAGTAGGCCAGTAGAAAATTGCAACCCATGGGCCTTGAGCCAGGCCAACTCTATATCAGGCATCTTCTCAAGAAGGTCACAAAGTAGCTTTGGGTCTCGGGCTTGAGCAGATAAGATCTAGAAAGTGCAAAATAAAGCTTAAATCAACACACTACAACTAAATAACTATAATAAACATGCTAAAATGGTGCAAAGAAAATCAAACTGATCTAAGACCACATGAGCAACACATAAATGCATCCTATTACACAAAAATTTCCATAAAAGCCATTCAAAACCTAAAAAAATCAATCACTTAGCTTAAAAATAAAATAAAAAATTATTAAAACAAAACCTAAATTTGCTTGGCCACTCGTGCCAGGAGCCGCCACAATGCGACCGCTGAAGATGGCAACGGCCAGTTCCCAACAGTCAAAAATATGACCGTTGGAAATTCAAATTGGTCATTGACAGCAGCGGCGGCCAGCCTCCATGCAGGCTAGCCTTTTTGAGTGGTAGCGGCACTCCAATGGTGTCCCTCTCGGGCCCAAAAACATAAAAAAATTGCATAAAACTAAATTCAAATGAAAACCCACCTAACTAAAACCTAGGATTAAGCCTAATTGCTGGTGAGGTTCGTTGTCGACAAGTTTAATGAGGTTATTTTTTTGAATTAGTTAGTTTGATTCTTTTTACCGCAATAACAAAAGGAATAGGGTTTAGAGAGATACCCGAGAATCATTGGCTCCTCTGCTTGTCGAAGAGTCACCCTGCTCAGCTATGCCATCGTGTCAACAACATCTCGGTTAGAGTGGTCACTTTCACCTTAGAGCTCCAAAGCGCAAAATAATAATTAACAACAATGACAGATCAAACCCTAATTACCTTTTTTATTTGCCCATGTCGCGTCGTGGCCACTATGTAATGTCCCCTCTTCAAGGCAGTTAAGGAGATTAGCCTATACACGAGCTCCCATAGGCTAAGTCAGTTGTTGGGGAGCCATCTGGAGAGGTTATTATCTTCATCAACTTATAGAGAGCTCATGTTTATCGGTCGTTTGGGCTTATTTGGAGATCATTTGACTGGACTTGCTATTTTTAGCAGTGTCCATTTTTAGGGTTTTGGATGACGACTTCAACACAGTATTATTCTTCGATGAAATGGGTATCCAAAACCATTCACGGATTGTTGCTTTGAGGAGCAGAGGTCCAGTATTTTAATGGGTGAAGTTATATTCCATTAAAGTGATTTATTATTTAATGACTTTATATTATGAAATCACTTTATGGATGTGAAAGGGGCCACTTTATAATATAATGTTATAACGTTAAGTTATAACTTAAAAAACAACTTAAAGTGGTATGCCTAGGCCAAGGGGGGGGACGTGGCCCTCTTTATGATGTAAAGGGACATAAATTAAAGATATTAAAAATAAATAAATAAATAAGTATGTGCAACCCTAATTAGGGCACCCAAACCCTAATTGCACCTTTATATTTTGGAGTTGGGCCTCATTTGGGATATGGAGAATTTGGAATTTTTATTGAGCTTTTCACAGGGATTTTTGATAGAAGATCAAAGGGCTTGTTGGGAGTGATTTCTCAGCAGGATTGGACCAGTTTCAAGTGTGAGAAATCACCTCTAGCTGAAGGATTGAATTTCTCAATTGTAGAGGAATTATCAGAGCATAACAGTGGCAGATCAGGTTTTGCCTATGACTGAAATCAACTGGATTGAAGATCAGAGCTTCTGGGTTTCATTATTTCAATGGTAATTTAAATGGGTCTCAATCCATTTTGAAGTTGCTGAAGTTTGAGGGAAAAAAGCAGGCCAACCGTACCATTTTTTGCTCATATTCTATGGATTTGGTGAGGGTTTCATTATGGGTATTTACAGTTAAATCTACCTTTGCCAAGCGCCCCTTTTTGAGCATTCCTACATTGATTTTGAAGGAATATTGAATTTCTAAGGGCTATCGTACAGATTTGTAGGTTGTACAGTTCAGAGGGTTAGCAGATTTAATTAGCAATAGTCTTTTGAAAGTAGTTTTGGTTGGGTTCAGACTTGCATGTGGAGCAACCAACCTCAGTTTGAAATCTGCACTCATTGAAGGGCCATTGGGAGGAATGAAGAAGGAAAATCGTAGCAAATGAGACATTTCCAGACTTGCTTTTTGTATCATATTTGTTGTTGTTCGTAATCAGGTTAGGAAAATATGCAAATTTGTATCTATTTTCAGTTATCATGAATTGAAATAAAATTTGTTCTTGTTTCCAACTATTGCTTGTTATCAATTTGCAATTACTTTCAAATCAACCACACAAACTCACAAAAAAAATCAGACCACAAACAATACATGCAAAATAATAGAGAAGTGTAGTAGAGGGACGGGGTGTTCATTACAGTGGTATCAGAGCTCAAGTTCAGCCCTGCCAGCCTATTCGGGTATTGAACTATGGCTCTAGTCAGTGATGGAAAAGAATGGCACAGGAAACTATGGTTTGTAGGTAAAAAATTTGAATAGTTATTACCATCAGATGATGATGCTATTGTCATCCTGAATGAAATAGAGGAATGTTTGGCCATGGTGGAACAACAACCTTCAATGGAGTGGCAGGTTGCCATACTTCCTACATTGGATACCTTGAGCCAGGATAAATGGATGACACATTCAGATGATAGGATAAGACTCATTGTTACTTGTTGTTTAAGTGAACTCACATGGATCACAACTCTAGAGGCACCATATGAGGATACAAAAATGAAGGAAATTATGCATACGATTGTTGACAACTTCCAAGGATTGAGTGATATCAGAAGCCCATTGTTTGGTAAGAAGGTAAAGAATTTGGAGTTGATGGCCAGTCTTCGTTCCAGTAATTTGTTGATTGACTTGGGTTGTGATAGTGATATCTTTCGTATGTGTTATTATTTCATATCTTCTATTGGTGAGGAACATGACGAGTTCATTTGTTGTGACATGGAGGACATCATGTCCTTAATCATTGATGAATATGACTCCATTTCGTAGCCTCTGTTAACCTTGTTATTAGTCGTTTGGAGGTAGGACAAGGTTTATTCTTCTGCAACACATAGATTGGTTGACATTGTTGTAAGAAGGTGTAAGAAGAAGTTGAGAGTCTACCTAGACAACGAGGAGAGTTGGGAAGAAGAAGAGCTAGAATCAAAAAATTCACATGAGGTAGGTGTGGAAAATTCATAGGTTGATCCAGTAGACAGGGTTGCACATACAGATGATGAGATTGTACTTCATGAGGACACCAGATCAGCACCAGCTGACATTCACCCATCACATCTTGGTGATGGTAGTACAGGTGAACACGGGTTGTATTCTCAAACCCAACCCATTATGATGTATGCACCCGAGAGATACATATTCTTGGGTGATCCACAAAGTGATTTGCAGTTAGGATCATACAGGCATAATGCACATGATGGTGATGTTACAGGTTTCATAGCAACCTTTTTTGATGAGCCTATACTTGATTTTTCCAATCATAACATAGTTGAGTTTGTTGTTGATCATAGATCAGATTATCATGATGGTTCACCTCATCAGGACAACCAAGAAGACTTGATGAATGATGGGTCTAATGTTGATTGTAGTTCATCTTCAGATTGTGTGAATGATGAGTTTGATGAGGATGGACACATGGAGGCACATGAAGCTTGGAAAAGCTTGGAAGACACTACTGAAATTCATGAGGTTAGTTCTGATTTTTTTCTGAATTGTAGTAGCAGTCAACATAATATTTATGACCATGACAATTTGGATAAGAATTGGAAGAACCAACTCACAGTGTCTGTTGAAGATGAAGTGCACGTGTTGTCCACCACTAATGACACTAAGAGGATGCTCGAGGACATCATTCATAAGGCCCCTAGGAACCAATATGAACAGGTGGTTTCCCTCATTGATTTGAAACACATCAAAGGTACACTAGAGGAAATCAAATCAGTGTACTTGCAGGTAATACATGACAGGGATACAACTATCAAAGTTGTAGATGTCACCTTGGACGCTTTCCATGAGAAAGAGGATGAGGTGGATAGACTATGTTTGGATCTCAGTTTGGCTCACTATTCATTGTTCCAAGCTGAGAATCAGTCTTCAGAGGTAGCCATAGATAGGGGGCAGGTAGCAGAGGTGAGATGCATAGAGATTCAGCAGTTGGTGGAGGGCATTGAGGAACTCCATGAGGACTCTTTGTTGGGGCCTAGAGATTCATGCTACCCTCAGATTGAGCATGATGACTATGAGTTTGGCCTTGTGGATACATCGCAGGGAGAGGAGACATTGGGTGGCTCAACAGAGGCTGAGGTGGAGTGGTCGTGTGTTATACGGGCATGCATTCTTGACTTCTATCTAGTTGACGTTCAGACCATTTGTGGTCGGGTGCAGTTTTAGGGTGATAGGGCCACTTTGGAGTTGAGTTCACTCACCCAGGATCGTATGCTTGTATCTATGAGCTTCGAGGATGATGGTAGGACCATGTTTTGGGTGAGGGTTGATTACGGGTTGGAGTGGTATGTTGTCGTTCACTCCTTGAGCAGCCATGACATTTATCCATTTGTGCTTATACAAGTGGATTGGAGAGAGGTACTGAGCCTAGCTTGGAGACTGGTGGACTTGTTGATGTTTGGGGAGCACTGGTACTCATGGGATGTCCTATTTGACTCAGGGAGTCAGAGTATCACTATGGATTATTCAGTTTCTTATGGCCGATACATTTTTTGGGTGGCCAGTTATAGTTCTACCCTTGCTATCTCTGACCCTACCGGTTGCATAGCAGAGATTGGTCACCATTTGGGTTGGCATTATCCGATGAGATTCACTGAGTATCCTGCTTCTGTATTGAGCATAATGTTTTCTCAGGGGCTCAGTTCTATTATGATCAGTGGGAGTGTAGGAGTGGACTGGATTGAGTCACTCGTGTCGGAGATGTCACCTAGGGCAGAGCTCAGACTTTATGGGCATACCAGTTTAGTCTATGAGGCTGAGTTTCTTGTTGAGTTGCAGGAGTGGGATGTGGATGATTCTTTGGATGTCACACAGATTAGTTTACACCCAACTTGGCTGAGTTTGATGATGGATGACATCTTCCCCGAGGGTGTTTGGTCTACTGTAGTTGATTGGGTGGCATGGGATCATCCAGGTCACTTCTGGAGTACGTGTGCTGAGTTGAGCTGGGTAGGTGATGGTTATGGAGGCGCTCCTAGTGTTGGTTTGGCAGTGGCACATGATGTTGATCTCTTGGTTATGTTGTGGTATGAGATATTTTGATCCAGTTTAGTCAAGCATGTTGGTGCCAAATTCGAGAGAGATTACATCAGGCTATTGCAGTTGGGACTTCTGCAATTCCATCTTGTTAGAGGAGCAGTGTGGAGCAGTGTGGTGCAACGTCAACTCGATGGGTACTTTCTGAGGTTGTTATGGGATCCAGGTATTCTATGCGGCCTCATCTGGGATGCAGACCACTGATTGGGTTATGTTTGGGCATTGCTTGAGGACAAGCAATATTTGGGAAGGGTGGACTGTAATGTCCCCTCTTCAAGGCAGTCAGTGTACCAAGGAGATTAGCCTATACACGAGCTCCCATAGGCTAAGTCAGTTGTTGGGGAGCCATATGGAGAGGTTATTATCTTCATCAGCTTACAGAGAGCTCATGTTTACCGATCGTTTGGGCTTATTTGGAGATCATTTGACTAGACTTGCTATTTTTAGCAGTGTCCATTTTTAGGGTTTCGGATGACGACTTCAGCATAATATTATTCTTCGATGAAATGGGTATCCGAAACCATTCACGGATTGTTGCTTTGAGGAGCAGAGGTCCAGTATTTTAATGGGTGAAGTTATATTCCATTAAAGTGATTTATTATTTAATGACTTTATATTATGAAATCACTTTATGGATGTGAAAGGGGCCACTTTATAATATAATGTTATAACGTTAAGTTATAACTTAAAAAACAACTTAAAGTGGTATGCCTAGGCCAAGGGGGGGACGTGGCCCTCTTTATGATGTAAAGGGACATAAATTAAAGATATTAAAAATAAAAAAAAATAAGTATGTGCAACCCTAATTAGGGCACCCAAACCCTAATTGCACCTTTATATTTTGGAGTTGGGCCTCATTTGGGATATGGAGAATTTGGAATTTTTATTGAGCTTTTCATAGGGATTTTTGACAGAAGATCAAAGGGCTTGTTGGGAGTGATTTCTCAATAGGATTGGACCAGTTTTAGGTGTGAGAAATCACCTCTAGCTGAAGGATTGAATTTCTCAATTGTAGAGGAATTATCAGAGCATAACAGTGGCAGATCAGGTTTTGCCTATGATTGAAATCAACTAGATTGAAGATTAGAGCTTATGGGTTTCATTATTTCAATGGTAATTTAAATGGGTCTCAATCCATTTTGAAGTTGCTGAAGTTTGAGGGAAAAAAGCAGGCCAACCGTACCATTTTTTGCTCATATTCTATGGATTTGGTGAGGGTTTCATTGTGGGTATTTACAATTAAATCTACCTTTGCCAAGCACCCCTTTTTGAGCATTCCTACATTGATTTTGAAGGAATATTGAATTTCTAAGGGCTATCGTACAGATTTGCAAGTTGTACAGTTTAGAGGGTTAGCGATTTAATTAGCAATAGTCTTTTGAAAGTAGTTTTGGTTGGGTTTAGACTTGCATGTGGAGCAGCCAACCTCGGTTTGAAATCTGCACTCATTGAAGGGCCATTGGGAGGAATGAAGAAGGAAAATCGTAGCAAATGAGACATTTCCAGACTTGCTTTTTGTATCAGATTTGCTGTTGTTCGTAATCAGGTTAGGAAAATATGCAAATTTGTATCTGTTTTTAGTTATCATGAATTGAAATAAAATTTGTTCTTGTTTCCAACTATTGCTTGTTATCAATTTGCAATTACTTTCAAATCAACCACACAAACTCACAAAAAAAATCAGACCACAAACAATACATGCAAAATAACAGAGAAGTGTAGTAGAGGGACGGGGTGTTCATTATAGTGGTATCAGAGCTCAAGTTCAGCCAACTTGTTCGAGTATTGAACTATGACTCTAGTTAGTGACGAAAAAGAATGGCACAGGAAACTATGGTTTGTAGGTAAAAAATTTGAACAATTACTACCATTAGATGATGATGCTATTATCATCCTGAATGAAATAGAGGAATGTTTGGCCATGGTGGAACAACAACCTTCAATGGAGTGGCAAGTTGCCATACTTCCTACACTGGATACCTTGAGCCAGGATAAATGGATGACACATTTAGATGACAGGATAAGACTCGTTGTTACTTGTTGTTTAAGTGAACTCACACGGATCACACCTCTAGAGGCACCATATGAGGATACAAAAATAAAGCAAATTATGCATATGATTATTGATAACTTCCAAATATTGAATGATATCAGAAGCCCATTATTTGGTAAAAATGTAAAGAATTTGGAGTTGATGGCCAGTATTTGTTCCAGTAATTTGTTGATTGACTTGGGTTGTGACAATGATATCTTTCGTATGTGTTATTATTTCATATCTTCTATTGGTGAGGAACATGACAAGTTCATTTGTTGTGACATGGAGGACATCATGTCCTTAATCATTGATGAATATGACTCCATTCTATAGCCTCTGTTAACCTTGTTATTAGTCATTTGGAGGCAAGACAAGATTTATTCTTCTACAGCACATAGATTGGTTGACATTGTTGTAATAAGGTGTAAGAAAAAACTTAGAGTATACCTAGATAGCGACGAGAGTTGGAAGAAGAAAAGCCAAAATCAAAAAATTCACATGAGGTAGGTGTGGAAAATTTACAGGTTGATCCAGTAGACATGGTTTCACATTGAAGAACACAAGCTTATACTGAGAGGGGGGGTGAACAGTATAAGACCACTTTTTACTTTTCTTTTCAATTCAATATTATGCAGTGTATAGACAACAATATCAATAGTAGTAATCAAGCAATGCACAAAACACCATACATAATAGAGACACCATAGTTTACGTGGTTCACCCAATGTGGGCTACTCCACGGAGAAAATCTTTTACTAAAACTTTCTCAATCAATTTTTTTGGGAATCCTTCCACATTACAATGTTTATGGATCTCTATCCAAAGGAGATGTTAATCCCCTAATATTAAGTTCATGGATATCTTCCATAGGAGATCTCTTTCTACTTCTACTCTAGCTAGTGATCTTCTAGAAGACTTTGTCTCTCTACTGCACTGACTGGTGGATCTCTCTCCACTTGAAGACTCCTCACTCATATCTATCTTCAATTGTGTTGCCTACTGGATCTCTATCCACTAAGACTCTGTCCTTTGTACTCTATCACCTCCAAAGCTCTGTCAATAAGCTCACTCAAAACCTGCTCAATAGGCTCACTTAAAACCTGCTCAACAAGCTCACATAGAACTTGTCCAAATCTGCTCAATAAGATCACACAGAACTTGTCAAATCTGCTCAACAAGCTCACATAGAACTTGTCCAAATCTGCTCAACAAGCTCACACAGAACTTGTCAAATCTGCTCAACAAGCTCACATAGAACTTGTCCAAATCTGCTCAACAAGCTCACATAGAACTTGTCCAAATCTGCTCAACAAGCTCACACATAACTTGTCCAAATCTGCTCAAGAAAGCTCACCAAGAACTTGCCCAAATCTGCACTAGCAAGCTCACCAAGAACTTGCCCAAATCTGCACTAGCAAGCTCACCAATAACTTGCCCAAAGCTGCTCTAGCAAGCTCACCAAGAACTTGCTCAATAATTCAATCTCATAGAAGCATAAAGAGAATTGTTAGAGACTCAATATGTTCTTATACTCAAATCCAATCTCAACTCAAATCAATCTTATAGAAGCATAAATAGAATTGTAAAAGACTCATTATGTTCTATCCTCAAATCTCAATCTCAACTCAAATAAATCTTATAGAAGCATAAAGAGAATTGTTAGAGACTTAATATGTTCTATTCTAAATCTCAATCTCAACTCAAATCAATCTTATAGAAGCATAAAGAGAATTGTTAGAGACTCAATATGTTCTATACTTAAATCTCAATCTCAACTCAAATCAATCTTATAGAAGCATAAAGAGAATTGTTAGAGACACAATATCTTCTATCCTTAAATCTCAATCTCAACTCAAATCTAGAATATAGAATAGTTTGTTTCATGGAACTTGAACAACCACTTCACATAATCACTTGACTAGTCTCAAACAACTCTTATCAACCAACTACCATAAGGAAAAACTCTTTCTTACAAACCCTGGTCCAAGCATGTAGCAACCAACTCAAATGTTTCCAACAATTCTCAACCACAAATTTCACATAATAATTATACTCATGTTATTTTCAAGTTCAAGTTCTTTGCATAACCAATGGGCTTCAACAACAATGCTTATAAAACATTCTTCACATAACAATGATACTCATGTTCTTCTCAAACCCTATCTCAGGTTTTTCACACAACTAATGGCTTCAAAAACAATGCTTATAAATAAAGGTTTAATAGCAACTCTCAACCTAGAAAACCTTGAAGCATTCAACCAACTACTTTCGAAAAGGAAACCACAAGTAATCCTTTTCTCTCCAACGATATTTCAAAAATCAACCATCATAAACAATCAATAGGACAATGTGCCCATACCTTTTATGAAGAAGAAGAAGCCTTTTGGTTGTCCACAAAATCTGTCTCACTCAAAACACTTTCTTTTTCAACTTTCAACAAGGGTTAGAGATCTTGATTAATAACACAATAATAACATCCAAATAACACCTTATTACTCCTACTCAATAACATACACCATGTCACTTCATAAATGAATTGATCTCTTTTGAAAAAGAACAAAGAAACCTTCACTTTTGAACCTCTTTACAAAATCAAAAATATCTCTTTACACACACCTTATTTCTCCCTCTAAGCAAGTTAATCAAATATCCCTCCGAATAAGCTTTCCAACGATATATCATGTGATATACTTTCAAAAATTAAATCATCAAAATCTCTCCTTTTCTAAACATGCATCACAACCCTTATTCCTCCTAGGGCAATTTTAGAAAAATAAAATATATTAAAAATTATTAACTTACCTCTATCGCTGACGGGATTCGATCTCGTGACCTTCTTGCTTAGTGCCTTAACCACAACCAACCTGTCGTTGGGCCACACACCCTCATGTGCTCAAAAGAAGCACACAACAAAACCTTATGCCGCAAATATCTGCGTCCTTCGAAAACAAAACACGCTTCACGCATTTCAACACAGCAAAACACCTCCGACAAGAATCAAACGCAAGACCTCCTACTTCACACACAACGCATGCACCAATAGGCCAAGGAGGCCTATACGTTTGGCTTTACTCCATAATAGTCTCTTCAACGAACGCGAAAATCACAAGCCTTTTAAAACCCTTTTCACACACACTTCGACACACGATACGTAGGCTCTTTTACCATTCAAATCCAAATATCAAATCGAACGCTTGGAGAAATAAATATAAACTTTGGGCATATATATATATATATATATATATATATATATATATGTCCTCCTCCTTTCCTTTGACGTCGGCGCTATAATTAAATATTAGTTTTATGCCTTTTCCTTTCTTTGACGTCGATGCTATAAATTTTATTTTAATTTTAATTTTAAATAATTTTAAATTTAAACTTAAATATTTAAAATTAAATATCTCCATCACCAGGGCACATTTTTTGATGAAACGAAAATCCAACCTAGGTTTTAAAAAAAACCCATTTCAAATCTGCCATCCATAGTTTTAAATAAAACATTTTATTTTACCTGCCTTGGTTTTCACAAAAATCCTATATATATCAATGCTCTCCAAAATATCATAAATGCTTATTTATGAAATGCTTTGGCCACCAAAACTCAATGTGATCCATGTGACATAAATGATCTATGTGACATCAATGACAACATAAAATCACTCAAATTTCCAACAATCTCCCCCTTTGTCATTGATGGCAACACCTCTATTGTAAATCACCACAATCACTGCAAAAACCATCTCTGAGAATCAAAGTTGCTCCCCCGACTCAATACTCTCTATGGAGGCTGCTCCCCCTAACTCAATGCTCTCTTTGGAGGCTACTCCCCATAACTCAATTCTCTCCCCCTTACTCAAATCTCTCCCCATTTGACATCAATGGCAAAAGGGACACCTATGGGGCTAAAAGATATGACTCTTGAGCTTAGCCCCCTCACCACCTTCTCTCTTGAGGTGATTAATTTTGGTGTGGGAGTAAATTTACTCCCATATTACATTGTTTATTTCCTCTATCAACTTCCTTCCATATTTTTCTGATATCATTTTCTTTACGAGTTACTTGATCTTCTTGTCTTGAACCTGTTTGACCTTCTTGTCTTGATTGGAATTGAGTCCTACACCATTTTGCAATATGTCCAAAGTTATTGCAATTAAAACACTTGATATTGTAGCCTTTGGATGGTGCCCATTTCTTGAATTTTTTCTTGAAATAATTTCCATATCCATTCCTTTCTTGAACCCTGTATTGTGAAGTTTTGTTTTCATAATCATTATGACCATGACTTTTGAATTGTGTAGCTCTAAAACCGAAACCATGTTGCTCATTTTCTTTGCACTAAGAAGCTCTATGACCGATCCTATTGCATAAGAAGCAATGTCCCTAAAAACCATACCTTCTTCCTTTGAATTTTCTTCTAGCAAAATCAAACTTCTTTGATCCATGGATCCTGTAGTGTATAGCCATGTGTCCAAATCCATTACAAGAAAAGCAATGTCCTTGAAAAGCTCTTTGTCCATGCCTTGGTTTCTCATACCTTTCTTGATCATTATCCTTGTAATCATCTTTGAATTGTGCATTGTATCCTTGAACCATCATCTTTGAATTGTGCATTGTATCCTTGTAATCATCTTTGAATTGTGCATTGTATCCTTGTAATCATCTTGATCATTATCCTTGTAATCATCTTTGAATTGTGCATTGTATCCTTGAACCTTCTTTGTAGTATCTAAATCCTCTTCCTTAATTTCTTCCTTGCTTTCCTCTTCAAGAATTTATTTTCCTTTTGAACTTGATTCACCTCAAAACAAGACCCAAACTGGATGTTTGGAGCCATAGGAACTTTGGAACTTTCTTCATAAATCTTAGGTGCTTCCTTGCTTTCATATTTTAGAACTTCATTTCCTTTTGAGTGTGATTCCCCAAACCTCAAATATGAGATCTTTGGTGCTTTAGAACCTTCCTCTTCTTTCTCTTCATTTGTGTCAAATAGCAAATTGGCATCCATATTTGTTGTCTCTAAAATACATGTTTCCTTCTTAGTGAAAATATCTTGACCTTTTGAGTCATGTGATGGATCAAACTTCTCAAGTAGGGAACATCTCAATTCTTTTAGATTCTCTTTAACCTATTGTAGTTGCTCATGGATATCATTGAAGTCTTCCTTTAGATAAACTGAGACATCTGTATTTCTCATAATATTCTCTTGTTTAACTTCTTATTTTTCTATTTCCAAAAGTGGGATTTCTTTTGTTTGGAGTGAATGTTCTTATATTTCTTTTATCCCATAGAAAAACCCTTCTTCATCTTCACTGTCACTAAGATCATTATAATCTTCTATAGCAAACAAACTCTCAAGATTTCTTTGACCATACCTGTTTCCTTGATGTGTCATCTCATCTTCACTATCACTGAAGCCATTGCAATATCTTGATCTGTGATCTCTTTGAACACATACAAAGCACTGTTCTCTTTCACCTTCTATTCCTAAGAATAGATGTTTTTCCTTTTCATCATTTGACTTATCTCTATCACTGTGATTTGAGCTATCACTTGCTTCTACAGTGTAGAAATTTTTCTTTGTCTTATGAAAACTGTTCTTCTTCTCATACTTGCTTTGCTTGTATTGTCATCTTTGTCATGTTTATGTTTTCCATCTTCTTTTCTTCTGTGATCCTATTTTTCATCATCACTATTTTCTTCATGTGGAAACTTGTATGCATAGTGACCAAAATCACCACACTTGTAGCATCTGACTTTCTTCATATCCCTATAATTTCTTAAGTCCTTTTTTCTTTGATGAAGTTAGCTTCCTCATCATTATCTAAATCTCTATCTATCTCTATAACTTTCCCTTTTTTTTCTCTAAAGCCTTGAATGCAGTTTCTTTTATTGGAACCTGATGCTTACTTCTCCTCATCTCATAAGTTGTGAGTGTTTCTTGTAGTTCTTCCATTGTTATCTTGTTGATATCCATTGTTTCTTCTATTTCTGAAACCTTTGCATCATACTTCATGGGAAATGATCTCAAAACCTTTTGAGTAACATCTGGTTCTTTCATCTCAAATCCTAGACCTCTCATGGTGTTAGCAATCTCATCAACTCAAAGTAAAAATTGTGCAATATCTTCATAATCTTCCATTTTTAATTTCTCAAATATTTTTCTTTGAGTTTGTAGTTTTGCCAACTTTACCTTAGAATATCCTTCATAGGTATTCCGCAACTTGGTCCACATTTCATTTGTTAAATTACATACCATGACCTTTGTAAAATTTGTCTCACGTAGCCCACTCAGAATACAATTCATTGCCCTTGCATTGATCTCAACCAATTCCCCAATAGTCTTATCCGCACTTCGGGATACTCTTTTTGCAACAATCTCCCATACCTCATATCCTTGTGATATCAAGTAGTTATTCATTCTCATGCTCTATAAAGCATAATTGTTATCGTCAAATAGTGGAGCCTTACTTGTAGATGATCCATTCCGTGAAGCCATCTCGTGTTGTTGTAGAATCTGCCCTCAAGTTGTTAGCATTTTCAAAGGAAACCGCTCTAATACCAATTGAAGAACATAAGCTTATACCGAGAGGGGGGTGAACAGTATAAGACCACTTTTTACTTTTCTTTTCAATTCAATATTATGCAATGTATAGACAGTAGTATCAATAGAAGTAATTAAGCAATGCACAAAACACCATATACAATAGAGACACCACAGTTTATGTGGTTCACCCAATGTGGGCTACTCCACGGAGAAAATATTTTACTAAAACTTTCTCAATCAATTTCTTTTGGAATCCTTCCCAATTAAAATGTTTATGGATATCTGTCCAAAGGACATGATGATCCCCTAATCTCAAGTTTGTGGATCTCTTCCATAGGAGAACTCTTTCCCATTTTGCTTTGGCTAGTGATCTTCTAGAAGACTTTGTCTCTCTATCGCACTAATCGGTGGATATCTCTCCACTTGAAGACTCCTCACTTAGATATCTATTCAATTGTGTTGGTTGTTGGATCTCTATCCATTGAGACTCTATCCTCTATACTCTATCACCTCTAAAGCTCTATCAATAGGCTCACTCCGAACCTACTCAATAGGCTCACTCAGAACCCGCTCAACAAGCTCACACAAAACTTGTCCAAATTTGCTCAATAAGCTCACATAGAACTTGTCAAATCTGCTCAACAAGCTCACATAGAACTTGTCCAAATCTACTCAACAAGCTCACACAAAACTTGTCAAATCTGCTCAAAAATCTCACACAGAACTTGTCCAAATCTACTCAACAAGCTCACACAAAACTTGTCCAAATCTGCTCAACAAGCTCACACAAAACTTGTCCAAATCTGCTCAAGCAAGCTCACCAAGAACTTGCCCAAATCTGCACTAGCAAGCTCACCAAGAACTTGCCCAAATCTGCACTAGCAAGCTCACCAAGAACTTGCCCAAATATACACTAGTAAGCTCACCAAGAACTTGCCCAAAACTGCTCTAGCAAGCTCACCAAGAACTTGCTCAATAATTCAATCTCATAGAAGCATAAAGAGAATTGTTAGAGACTCAATATGTTCTTATACTCAAATCCAATATCAACTCAAATCAATCTTATAGAAGCATAAAGAGAATTGTTAGAGACTCAATATGTTTTATCCTTAAATCTCAATCTCAACTCAAATCAATCTTATAGAAGCATAAAGAGAATTGTTAGAGACTCAATATGTTTTATCCTTAAATCTCAATCTCAACTCAAATCAATCTTATAGAAGCATAAAGAGAATTGTTAGAGACTCAATATGTTTTATCCTTAAATCTCAATCTCAACTCAAATCCAGGATATAGAATAGTTTGTTTCATGGAACTTGAACAACCACTTCACACAATCACTTGACTAGGCTCAAACAACTCTTCTCAACCAACTACCACAAGGAAAAACTTTTTCTTACAAACCCTAGTCCAAGCATGTATCAACCAACTCAAATGTTTCCAACAATGCTCAACCACAAATCTCACATAACAATGATACTCATGTTCTTTTCAAGTTCAAGTTATATGCATAACCAATGGGCTTCAACAACAATGCTTATAAAATATTATTCACATAAAAATGATACTCATGTTCTTCTCAAACCCTATCTCAGGTTTTTCACACAACTAATGGCTTCAATAACAATGCTTATAAAACAAGGTTTAATAGCAACTCTCAACCCAGAAAACCTTGAAGCATTTAACCAACTACTTTCGAAAAGGAAACCACAATTAATCCTTTTCTCTCAAATGATATTTCAAAAATCAACCACCATAAACAATCAATAGGACAATATGCCCATACCTTTTATGAAGAAGAAGCCTTTTGGTTGTCCACAAAATATGTCTCACTCAACACACTTTCTTTTTCAACTTTCAACAAGGGTTAGAGATCTTGATTAATAACACAACAATAACATCCAAATAACACCTTATTACTTCCTACTCAATAACATACACCATGTCACTTCATAAATGAATTGATCTCTTTTGAAAAAGAACAAAGCAACCTTCACTTTTGAACCTCTTTATAAAATCAAAAATATCTCTTTACATACACATTATTTCTCCCTCTAAGCAAGTTAATCAAATAGCCCTCGAATAATATTTCCAACGATATATAATATGATATACTGTCAAAAATTAAATCATCAGAAATATCTCCTTTTCTAAACATGCATCACAACCCTTATTCCTCCTAGGGCAATTTTAGAAAAATAAAATATATTAAAAATTATTAACTTGCCTCTGTCGCTGACGGGATTCGATCTCGTGACCTTCTTGATCAGCGCCTTAGCCATAGCCAACCTGTCTTTGGGCCACACGCCCTCACATTCTCAAAAGGAGCACACAACAAAACCTTATACCGTGAATATTTGCGCCCTTCGAAAACAAAACGCGCTTCATGCGTTTCAACACAGCAAAACACCTCCAAAAAGAATCTAACGCAGGACCTCCTGCTTCACACACAGCGCGCGAACCACTAGGCCAAGGAGACCTATATGTTAAGCTTTACTCCACAATAGTCTCTTCAACGAACGCAAAAATCATAAGCCTTTTAAAACCCTTTTCAAATCCAAATATCAAATCTAGCGCTTAGAGAAATAAATAGAAACTTTGGGCACATATATATGTGTCCTCCTCCTTTCCTTTGACATTGGCGTTATAATTAAATATAAGTTTTATGCCTTTTCACTTCTTTGACGTCGACGCTATAAATTAAATTTTAATTTTAATTTTAAATAATTTAAAATTTGAACTTAAATATTTAAAATTAAATATCTCCATCACCGGGGCACCTTTTTCGATGAAACAAAAAACCAACTTGGATTTTAAGAAAAACCCATTTCAAATCTGCCATCCATAGTTTTAAATAAAACCTTTTATTTTGCCTACCTTGGTTTTCACAAAAACCCTATATATATCCATGCTCTCCAAAATATCATAAATGCTTATTTATGAAATGCTTTGGCCACCAAAACTCAATGTGATCCATGTGACATCAATGATCCATGTGACATCAATGACAACATAAAATCACTCAAATTTCCAACACACATACAGATGATGAGATTGTACTTCATGAGGACACCAAATCAGCACCAACTGATATTCACCCATCACATCTTAATGATGGTAGTACAAGTGAACATAGGTTGTATTCTCAAACCCAACCCATTATGATGTATGCACTTGAGAGATACATGTTCTTGGGTGATTCACAAAGTGATTTATAGTTAGGATCAGAGAGACATAATGCACATGATGGTGATGTTATAGGTTTCATAACAACCTTTTTTGATGAGCCTATACTTAATTTTTCTAATCATAACATAGTTGAGTTTGTTGTTGATCATAGATCAGATTATCATGATGGTTCACCTCATCAAGACAACCAAGAAGACTTGACAAATGGTGGGTCTAACGCTGATTGTAGTTCATATTCAAATTGTGTGAATGATGAGTTTGATGAGGATGAACACAGGGAGGCACATGAAGCTTGAAAAAGCTTGGAAGACACTGCTGAGATTCATGAGGTTAGTTTGGATTTTGGCGAGGAACTCCCTAAGTCCCTCCTAACTGCCTCTTCAATGCATAACTATGATTAATGTGTTCCCCCTAAGATAGTTAGTCGCATGCAGATTTGGAGTAAAGCTTTTTCAGGAAGCCAAGGTCCAAACCCTAAGAGGGAAGTCTACATATAGACTCTCCCACAAGAAGCAAAGGATCCGGAGAGAGTTCAAATTGTGTGCAGTGAAGCCCTATTGAAATGGAGAGCAAATCTATGCCCCTTTGAGGAGCATTGGAGCACCGTCCCACTGAGCTACATTGTTGAGGATAACTTAGGCTTATCCACTTAAGCCTAAGCTAATATATTATTTATTATTATTCCTATTTCTGTGAAGCCCTATTGAAATGGAGAGCAAATCTATGCTCCTTTGAGGAGCATTGGAGCACCGTCCCACTGAGCTACGTTGTCGAGGATAACTTAGGCTTATCCACTTAAGCCTAAGCTAATATATTATTTATTATTATTCCTATTTCTTGCACTTTGTATTCACGTGAGGCATAGTATTCCCATGTTATAAATAAGTTGTTAGCATGTTGTTAGATGTTAGTTAATTGTTAGAGATCTTGTTTGTCTTCTAGCAGTTAGTGGACATCCATAGTTAGCATTTTGTTAACTAGTAGTTAAGTGGTTGGCCATGTTTGGCAGATTGTTGCAACCACTTAACCTACGTAAGATTCCTATGTAATCCTATATATTACTTGCATTTCATGAATAAAGTAGCTTCATTATTGATATTCCTACATCATTGGTATCAGTTAGCTTCAGGAGAGTGCAGGAAGGAGGACAAAACTACCACTTTACTGCTTGATACTAGGAGGGTGTTGAGTGGAGTTGACTTGAAGTCACCTACAACACCATGTGAAGCTGAGGTGAGAGAGGGCAGAAATTACCCCTGCACCAGGTGTTGACTATCAGTTGCACCAGTTTGAGGTCAAATTTTAGCCAAGAAAAGGTTTGCCGAAGGAGTGCAAAAGGAGTGTCGAAGAAAGTCTTGTGGAACTCCAAGTTCAATTTTTTTTATGCATGAAAATAATCCGTTTCATATTGGTATGAAAATATTATTATTATAAAATATTAATATTTTATATTAGTATTTTATTAAAAAAAAATGCTCCTATCTTGAAGCGGAGCCCACCAAAATTCGACCGGCCACCAGCTAGCCGGCAGCTCCCACCGGCCAGCCACCCGACAAACCCCATCGGGCCAGCCACACTGATAGCACCTGGCAGACACACTAGCAGTGTCGAAGACCGACCGACACCGGCTCTTGATATCGGTGACCACCATTCGACAGCCTCTCTGACAGAGAAAAACCACCATTCGACACCATCGACAATGTGAACCGGTCATCCACCATTAGTCGACGATCGACCATCGACCAGCGGCCACCTGTGCACTTAGGCCACCGGACAGCACAGCGACGGCACAAGTGAGCACCAAACGGTAATAGTTTTGGCATCATTCTAGTGTCACATTTGAACATCAGTGACAAAGTAGTCCTCCGACAGGGAAGACATTCGGCCACCGGACGTAGCGCAGCCAAGCATCACAGGTCACGACCTTCGGTAACACCAACCGAAGCAACATCTTGATGTCGTCCATCCCCTTGGAGTTTTGACTCAGACCACTGGTAGCCATCCCACCTGCACGCACGCTAGAAGTTGAATTTTGACTTTCGCCACTGTAGGCAGAGAACTGACGGTAATTCCATTGATCCGCAGGCGATTTGCAAAGATCTGGTTTCCTAGAGAATAGTAGAAGCATTCGACAAACATCCCGGTGCAAGGTTGAAAATTTATCGATTACAGACATTGATAGTCCGACGAAGACGTAAGAACTCAAGGAAGCCACGAATTAACAGTAGAAATATTTTTTACAAACCTAAGGTTAATTGCAATTATTTGCCGACGAGCATTTTTTGGCGATCGGAGATAGGGGTTGGGACAACAGCTGGTGCAGCGCGTGTTGGAAGATTTTGGGATATTGTCCCACATTGCCCACAGGGTGGGCATGAAGGTGTTTATTAACACCTTTGCACATGTAAAGGGCTAACCACCTCACGGTGATCGCCCTTACTGTGTCGCGCATGCGGTACAACATAGTGGAGGTGCTTACGGTCTTCTAGGCCAATTGGCAAGGTAGGGATTGCCAAGGTGGACTTTTCGGTCCACGTGTTGGTGGTTGGCACAACTGCCACATGGCAATAGTTGGTGACTATCCGTGGTCGACGCTAAAAAAAAAAAATTGCCACCTGAGCCAAATTTTGTTTTTGGCGAGAAACAAAATTTCAAACTTCCAAATTCTTGGCAGGAAATTCAAATTTGGAGGGAAGACTCAATTTTTGAAATTCGAATTTTAAATTGGGTAGCAAAATAAAAAAGGTAATAAAATCTTCATTTTAGATTCGTTTTTGATAAAATATTTTGCGTTTTCTTGCAAATTCAGCACTCTACCATTTATTTTGCTCCTAACCAGTTTTTGGAATTGTAATAGGGCTAAATTTCAGCAATTTTTTAGTGTGCTTTGTAATTGCAAATTTGAAGTCTATTTTGTAAAAAGCACTGAAATAGCCCTATTTTTTAGAGCAAAACTTGTAAATCTAGGCAAATTGGCTACATAGGAAACTGAAATTGTTCCTAAGCCTAGATAATTTCCTGCAAGACCAGTTTGTATTCCTCCTAGTCTGGCATATACGAGAAACTAAATGGCTCATGACCTCAGAACAAACATGGAAAACCTCACCGAAGCAGTAGACATTTTGGCTGAAAAAGTGAGAGATATTATTGTGCAATTTAACCCTGGTGAACTCAAAATACACCATAATCATGCAAAAAAAGCCAAATGTGAGGTTAAAATATATGATGGATCTAGGGATCCTGATGTCTTATCTGCATGGATTTTGGATATGCAAATTTGGTTTGCTTATGCTGAAATTCTGGAGGATGAACAAGCTACTTTTGCTACACTAAAACTCATAAGTTTAGCAAATGTTCTCATTGTATAAATATAGAGTCATAATGCCACCATGACTTGGAAAGAGTTGACTCAAATTCTGAAAAACACCTTCTTTCCACCAAACTACCAAAGTGACCTCACTACCAAGTGGTACAAATTGAGGCAAACCTATGGGATGTCAGTTTCTGATTTCATATTCCAATTCAATAGGTTGAGGATTTTGCTTGGTGTGAAAAATTCATAAGAGAAGTTGATTAATAAATTCACTCGTAGCTTGCAAGATAAAATTTTCAAGGAGATCAAATTCAATGTCTTCCTCACCTTGGATGTGGGATTCAATCATTTCATTTTTGCAGAGGAGAAAGTTGGTGCATATCAAAAGTCTTGTTCATCACAGGAGGGCTCTTCCAAAGGCGAGAATCAACATCAAAAGAAGGTGAAGAACAATTCTCAATCTTCCCCTCATCCGTCTTCTCCTCCCACTTCTCCTAAAGCACATTCTTCTTCCTTTCATGCTAAATATTCTTTTTCTTCATTGTATTGTGACTTTTGTAAAAAGCATGGACATGTAAAATCCAAATACTATACTTTTAAGAAGTTTAATAAGAAGAAATCCCTAATTGTATAGCCTACACATGAGGAACCACAAGATGGTCCCATATTGGCTACGAGGATGAGAAGAAGAATATCCAACTTTAAAGGGTAAACCGAACAAAGTTACCCTAATATCCAATGTATTTGCTCAAGGGGGCGTGATAATTTGTTTGTCACGAGAGCCCACTTGACGCATGATTTCTATGTTGATTGTATCATTGATAATGGATCGTAAAAGAACCTCACTGCAAAGTCCGTTGTGGAGAAGTTGAAACTACCCATCAAAACACATCACCAACGTTATGCACTTGAGTGGAAAGATGTAGACTCCACATCCAACATCACCCATACTTGCACCTTGAATTTTGCTTTTGGTAACAATTTTATGGATAAATTTAGGTGTGATGTCACATATATGGATTATTGTGGACTCTTTCTAGGTAAACCCTATCAATTTGATAGGAATGTTATTTATCATGCTAAAAATAACACCTACACATTGGAGTTGCATGGTAAAAACTACTTGATACAAAGCACTACACCTACTTCCAATTTGATGCTGAGTTGTAGGCAAGTAAGGAAGCCATTAAGTCAAGCACTCATTTGGATCCTACTAGCATTAGTTCCACATAAAATGAGAAAAAGCACCACCTAAGGAACATGCAAAGGAAGAAGTTTCACTTCCACATAATGAACAGTCACAAGAGCAAGTGGTTAAGGAACCCACCATTCTCACTCATGAGAAAGATGTCATTGATTCCATTGACATAATTTTGGGTATACCTACAGCTACTGAACCACTTGTTCCACAGAAGTTACCTTTGGCTTTGCCCACGCCCACCATTTCACACATGGAGGAGCAAGCTAAGGTTACTTCCTTTACTGAGCACCGACAGAGTCTTCTAGGTAAGATACCATAGGACTTGCAGGAGACTCCGTAGGGAGTGGTGCGTAAGCATCACAATCCTCACTCACCATAGGTTGGAGGTAGATTTTGGGTTCCTTTGGATGAGTGTTGCTTTCCAAAGACACCATTTCAGGATCCTATTTTGGTACCTGATCCTGTTTTCAGCCCTACAATAGTAGTGGCACCTGATCGTCAGCTTTCACTCATTTCGGATAGAGTTTTTGAGATGAAGACTTATCACACTAGACAGGGGTTCTTCCACTATATACCTTGTCGCTCATCACGGTCACTTTACACACATGGCTCGTTGGATTACTCACCATGAGATGGCCCATGACATTCCACATTTGTTGAGAGTATTGGGGTCCAATGCTTATATGGTTGGGAGGAGTGTTGAGGATAACTTAGGCTTATCCACTTAAGCCTAAGTTAATATGTTATTTATTATTATTTCTATTTCTTGCACTTTGTATTCACGTGAGGCATAGTATGCCCATGTTAGAAATAGGTTGTTAGCATGTTGTTAGATTTTAGTTAACAGTTAGAGATCTTGTTTGTCTTCTAGCAGTTAGTGTCCATCCATAGTTAGCATTTTGTTAACTAGTAGTTAAGTTTGGCCATGTTTGGAAGATTGTTGCAACCACTTAACCTACGTGATATTCCTATGTAATCCTATATATTACTTGCATTTCATGAATAAAGTAGCTTCATTATTGATATTCCTACATCATGCGTCCACGCATCAATATTCAGATCCATCGTTCCCAATCGCCAATCAGTGTAGGAGACACAACAGGTGATCCTTGAACATCAATTCGAGCAAGAGATCGACTTCCACAGTCCATAAGACCTAAGGTAACCTTTAAGTTAGAGGTGGTTATCTTTGACAACGACCCATAGTCATAGCCATGTTTTAAAATGGTCGATTCCTTTGTTCTTAGTAATAGATATGCATTTATTATTATTTCATTTACATGTCTTTAGCATAGATCTAAATATTTTATCGTGTTTAGATTAATATCTTTGGGTTCCATATGCACATCATTTATAATAGCTTCGCTTTAATGTATTTCATGCTTAGTTATCTAGATTATCACATGTGCTAACAAAAGGCCTCATCCTGGGAGGTTGCCCATTCTACTTATCGTGCTTTGTTGTTTCCATGAACGTAGGTATAGATCTACAGGATCGAGTCAAAGCATCAGGAGCACTAAGATCCCTCTAGGAGCATATCTAGAGAAGGAGGCATCTGTAAGCCCTCGTACAGTTTTGTGTGTGGTATCAGGAAGCCTGCGAAAGCACACCATCCCTTTGCGAGGGAGACATTTTATTCGCCTATAATTCATTGTATCAAAATGTGTATCCCTTAGAGGGACCGACATGTAGCGGGGTTTCAATATAAATAGAAGGATATTTCTTTGTTATTTTCATGTGATATACATTTCATGGTCTTCCATTTCATTTCGATATAATATTGCAAGTAGAATAAGGGTGCACGCTTCTCGAGGTTGCACACTTATCAATATTTTTAAGTTAGTCTTGCCTCCTAGATAGATAGATAGGTAGATATAGATATATATTATAATTGTGGACTTTTGTTTGGTTTATCATAATGTTTTGATTAAATGAGCATGAAAAGGTGAATAATATTTTATAGTTAATTTGAGACAATTTTGTGTGTTTTAATGGTCGTCTTGATTAATATTATTTTTTTTTTGGTATAAGGTAGAGGTGGTTATAAGGTCCACAAACCTTTTACAAAGTCAAAATGGGCTGGTTCTAGCATCAAGCCCGTATAATCAAAATACAAAATGGATCTTTCTAAGACTCACATTAAGCCATACTTAGAGTCCAGAGTCCTATACTTGTCGCTTGACTATTCAGGATAAAACAAAAACCAAACAACACCTAGCACTTACTAACACTAGGTTGTTGTATCTGTACACTTGTCACCTCCCGGGCCCCGACAAATGGGATGCCTTTTCTCGCCTAATTCCATCCTGTCGGATTACTCATCATCAGCCCTCTCGATCTCCCCGATGCTCTAACGAGTTTGATCTTAGCTCTTCTCTAGCAACCAACACCAATAGTTCTTGAGGGAAGTTATCCTTCCAAATTTGCATCTCCCCAACAGAAACCGCAATATTTGCCATTAGATCCGTCGCTTGGTTCCCTTCTCCGAAGGTGTGTTGGATTCGGGCATTAACCAAATGAGATTTATGAATCTTTGCTTCTAGGATAAGCTCCAATATGGTCCATATGGGGTCTTTATCCTCCTTAATTGCCTTGATTATATTAAGCGAATCCCCTTCAAAGATAACTTCCTTATAACCCTCAAGTCTGGCAATTCTCATTGCCTCGCATGCGAGCTCGGGCTTCGCAAAATGATTTGTTTGAGTTCCCAAAGGCTCTGCAAAGGCAAGGACCACTTTTCCTTCCTCATTTCTCAAAACTCCTCCTGCTCCTGCGGCCCCGGATTTCCTTTAGTTGCCCCATCAAAATTAAACTTAACCCACTTTTGTGTGGGGGTATCCACTTGACACCATCCCGTGGGTTGGTTGTAATGTCTAGGTCTGGAAGTTCCTCTCCCCGGTTCCGCAAAATCCTCCTTTCCCTTAGAGACATGGTCTCATTTTTGAAGAAGAAAGTTTTCCAGTTTTCTTTCAAAGCTCTGATTATTTTATTACCACATAACCTGGGATCTTTCTTACGTCCTTTAAATACTCTCTTATTTCTCTCATTCCATATCCCCCATAAAAAATGGGGTAAGCTGAGCTTCCAGAGCCAAGTCAAAAGCTTTTCCCGGAAGGGGGAAGCCCATTGTATGCGAAGTCAGACATGCTATTTGGACAGACCCAATCTATATGAAATTTGGACAGGATCATTTGGAAGACTGTACAAGAAAAATCACAAGTTAGAAATATATGACTTACAGATTCTATTGCTTTCTCACACAAGATACATCGATTGATGAATTGGAAACCTCTCCTTTGCAGATTATCTGTTGTCAGGATCTTATTTTGAACTGCCAACCAAAAGAAGAAAGCTATTTTTGGGGTTAAATTATTTAACCAAATAACAGAAGTCGGGTCCAGCCATTGAATCCTGAGTGGATTAACTTATAGGCAATTTTTACTGAATAGATCCCACTTGTAGTTTTGCCCCAAATTGCCTTGTCTCTTCCTCCCCCAGGAATGATCGGGAACACCCTTAAAGCATCATTGAGTTTGGTTAGGGCCACCTTCTCTTGCTCTGACAGATTATGAACTGTGATTTTCTTCCAAGAAGAAGTTTCCTGTGCTACAGACAATAAAATCCCCTACTTTTCCTCCCATTTCCTTCGAAAGTTTATGTTGGAGGACCTGAAGGTCTAAGTTATCTTTCAGAGGGGCCTCTTCCAACCACGGGTCTTTCCAAAAGTCCACTTGTCTTCCATTACCAATTCTCCATCCGATGCCTTTCCCGACTACCTCCCGACATTCGAGCAAACAATTCCAAAAATAGGATCCTCTAGGGAGATTATCGACTTTCAGGAAGTCCTGATTATTTCTGATATATTTTGCCTTGAGAAGTTTTACCCATCCCAATTGATCATTATTGATAAATCTCCATACCTGTTTGCCAATCAGAGCTTGATTCAATTCTTTCATTCTCTTTAACCCCAGACCCCCCTGATCCTTGCTTGCACACACCTGATTCCATGCTACCAACGAAATTCTCTTTCTCTCCTCTGAACCTGAGCACAAGAAGTTGCGTTGAATTAGCTCCAATGTAGCTTGGACCTTTGCGGGCATTCTAAATAGAGACATGCAATGAATTGGAATGCTCTGTAAAGTAGTTTGAACTAATAAGGCTTTTCTGCGGAGTCGAGAAGGCTGCCCTTCCACCCCGCTAACTTTTTGGAGATCCTGTCAATGATCGAGTTCCACAAAGTAGCCTTCATTCTTCCTTCGAACATAGGCATACCTAGATAAGTTCGTTGGTAGAAGCTCCTTTCCACAACTAAAGAGGTTAGCTATTCTTTCCTCCCTCCCACCAGGCGTGTTAAATAAATAGATGCTACTCTTCTTATAGTTTATGTCTTGTCCCTGTCGTCTCATACTTGGTTAGAATTCTCTTCAACTTCCTAGCTTGAGGCACCGAGGCTTTGGACACAATGATTGTATCATCCACAAACTATTGGTGAGACACTGTATCTGTTGTTGAGGCTGGTTTAAAACCTTCCAATTGACCATCTGCCACCGCCTGCTGAAATGTTCCTACCCAATGCTTCCGCTAAAATAATAAACAAGTATGGAGACAAAGGATCTCCTTGTCGCAACCCCCTTTCACTCTTAAAGTAACCGGAGGGTGACCCATTCACCATGATAGAAAATCTTGTAGTAGAGATACAACTAAAAATCAACTTAATCCACTAGGGACAGAAACCAAACTTACCCAAAATCTTGGTGAGGAACCGCCATGAGACCCGGTCGTAGGCTTTATTCATATCAAGCTTTAGTAACATACCTGCTTCCTTACTAGTCACCATTGAATGAATAACCTCATGAATTGTGATGATACCATCCAATATTTGTCGCCCTTTCACAAAGCCACCTTGGTTCATATCAATGATGAAAGGAAGGATAACCTTCGACCTATTGGCGATTGTTTTTGTGAGAATCTTCATCGAGTGTTACATAAAGCGATAGGGCGAAACCGGAAAATTCCATTGCTCCCACTAGTTTAGGGATGAGAACTAAAAAAGTAGCATTAACTCCTTCCGGGATTTCCATGTCCTTTTGAGCCTCAATTATAGCTTCCACTACATCATTGCCTAGGATATCCCAAAACTTCGGAAGAAAGCTGCGGGAAGCCATCCGGTCCTGGGGAGTCGTTACCATCCATGTCAAAAACGACCTTCTTGATTTCCTCCTTTGTGAAAGGACTAAGTAAGAATCCATTAAGATTATCAATTACGAGGGGTGGAATGGCTGCCAACAGAGAGTCCTCTTCTTCAATAGTCGGATTTACATCTTCTAGCAACGATTTAAAGTACTCAACCGCTTCCCTCCTTATGTCTTCCATATCTTTGGTGTTAGACCCATCGGCCATCTTGATCTCCTTAATTTTGTTAGTACTCCTGTGGCGAAGAGTAGAGACATGGAAGAACTTTGTATTTCTGTCACCCTCCTTTAACCAACGCAATCTGGATTTCTGCCTCCAAAAGGTTTCTTCAAATCCTAGCATCGTGTGGTATTCGGCTAACAACTCCCTCTCCCGGTTTCTCGAGATCCTCTGTAAGTCGCTCCGACTTCAACTTCTCCTCGTAGTTCATTGATCTTGTCTTTTAGTTTCGCCTTTTTAACAAAAATATTGCCAAAGGAAGTTTTGTTCCACTCTCTAATGTTAGCCTTCACATTCCTTAGTTTACATGCCACTTGGGCCGGTTTCGAACCATTATACTTTTTGTCCCACCATTGGGCAACCGCGATCCTTGAGATCCCGATGTTGTAACCACATAAGTTCGAATCGAAAGGGTCCGATGTATCTTTTCTTAGAGTCCTCCCTCGTTTCCCACGGAATTGGGTTGTGATCGGACCCGATTCTTGGGAGTGTCGTTAATGAAGAGTCCCCAAACCTCTCCAGGCATTCTTGAGAAAGAAGAAACCTATCTAATCTTATCTCGAATTTGGTTTTCCTTCAATCTTTTGTTAGACCATGTATAGGAGAATCTACGCGAGTCCACATCCATCGGCTCATGTTGCTCAACAAAATCTCTAAACTCGTAGATATCGGCGAGTTATTCTTTGAGAGCCCCCAAATTTATCTATAGGATTAAGGTAGCAATTGAAATCCCCCGCCACAATCCAAGGGTAGTTGGGGACCGTCTCCCTCAGTTCGAGCTAGGCGACTCCAAAGAACCCTTCTCGGTCCCTCGTCTAAGCTGGAGCATATACATTCGTTAAGATCCACTCTTCCCGTGTGGTTTTATCCACACATAAGAGACAAATAAACCAACTAGACATCAGAATCACTCTACTATCAATCACATTTTTGTTCCACATAACCAGTAACCCTCCTGCTGTTCCAGTGGCCTCTTGGCCTACTACTTCAGCTTCTCGCCAAGTCCTATTCTTAAAAGGAATAACTCTATTCTCCTCCATTTTAGTTTCTTGCAGTAAAATCATATCCGGTTTGTGTTCTTGTCTAAGAGCATACAAAGCTCTTATTTTTGTAGGATTACTCCCACGAATATTCCATGAAAGGATCTTCATTTATGGGCTTTGGATCCTCGAGCCTTCGCCCCAAAGAGCAATACTGCTTGAGTGCCATCAGCCACTCCTCGCTCTCGCTTCTTTCGCCTTAAGGCGGCATTGCTAGGTTTCCCTCTTCCTACCGAACCATATCCCCATACATCCGCTCTAGGTTGAAGTTCCTTGGGATTCACTTGGCTTCTAGTAACCATCTTGGGTAGGTCGGTCTTGGTATTTGGGGTAACAATCGGCTTTCCGGGTTAAGCTGGTCTTTTTGACGGTGGAGATGATTCCGTGCTCTTAGCTTCTTGATTAGTAGATTCTTTTTTCCCTCGCTTTGGGGTTACACCGATCTTGGTGGTTCACCTCTTCCTCCCGAGTATCCTTGCTCGTATTATTAGTTTCCTGCTCCTTCCTCCGATTTTTCTCCTCTAAATCCTTCTCTTGAGTCTCCTCTACCTCGGATTCCACTTCTTGGCTGTCCATCCGATCTCCCTTCAAATGATTTAATGCATCAAAGCTGTTCTCCACCGGGATGTTGATCTCCTTGGAATTTCTTCCCATAAATTCCTCTGCAGTACATGGGACCACTTCCACCGAGCCTCCATAGGCCTCCCGTATCACCCAATCAAACTTACTTGCCCCAGGGCGTTGATCTATGGGGTTCTTTCCTTTGTGATTTGGCTCTGAGGCTTGCTGTAACATCTTAGGAGCAGGTTGAGCTTGAGGGTTCCCATCAAAGGGACCAGCTCCCCTGTGAGAGGGTTTTGGGGCATAGGAATTTTTGGGAGGAGGGTTAAAACGTTGCCTCTTGCTTACAATAGGGCGAACAGGGTCTCTGATATTCGGATTTCGAGCTCCACGTCCTTGAGGCCCAGGTTGGGTAGGAATGGAGATCTGCGGGGGAGGGATATTATTCTAAGGGCTACCGTACATATTTTCAAGATGTACAGTTCAAAGGGTTAGCAGATTTATTTAGCAATAGTCTTTTGAAAGCAGTTTTGGTTGGGTTCAGACTTGCATGTGGAGAAGCCAACCTCAGTTTGAAATATGCACTCATTAAAGGGCCATTGGGAAGAATGAAGAAGGAAAATCGTAGAAAATGAGACATTTCCAAACTTGCTTTTGTATTAGATTTACTATTGTTCGTAATCAGGTTAGGAAAATATGCAAATTTCTATCTGTTTTTAGTTATCATGAATTGAAATAAAATTTGTTCTTGTTTCTAACTATTGCTTGTTATCAATTTATTTTCAAATCAACCACACAAACTCACAAAAAAAATCAGACCAAAAACAATACATACAAAATAATAGAGAAGTGTAGTAGAGGGACAGGTTGTTCATTACAGTGGTATCAGAGCTCAATTTCAGCCTTGTCAGCCTGTTCGAGTATTGAACTATGACTCTAGTTAGTGACAAAAAAGAATGGCATAGGAAACTATAGTTTGTAGGTAAAAATTTTGAACAGTTACTACCATTAGATGATGATGCTATTATCATACTGAATGAAATAGAGGAATGTTTGGCCATGGTGAAACAACAACCTTCAATGGAGTAGCAGGTTGCCATACTTCCTACACTGGATACCTTGAGCCAGGATAAATGGATGACACATTTAGATGACAGGATAAGACTCGTTGTTACTTGTTGTTTAAGTGAACTCACACGGATCACACCTCTAGAGGCACCATATGAGGATACAAAAATAAAGCAAATTATGCATATGATTATTGATAACTTCCAAATATTGAATGATATCAGAAGCCCATTATTTGGTAAAAAGGTAAAGAATTTGGAGTTGATGGCCAGTATTTGTTCCAGTAATTTGTTGATTGACTTGGGTTGTGACAATGATATCTTTCGTATGTGTTATTATTTCATATCTTCTATTGGTGAGGAACATGACAAGTTCATTTGTTGTGACATGGAGGACATCATGTCCTTAATCATTGATGAATATGACTCCATTCTATAGCCTCTGTTAACCTTGTTATTAGTCATTTGGAGGCAAGACAAGATTTATTCTTCTACAGCACATAGATTGGTTGACATTGTTGTAATAAGGTGTAAGAAAAAACTTAGAGTATACCTAGATAGCGACGAGAGTTGGAAGAAGAAAAGCCAAAATCAAAAAATTCACATGAGGTAGGTGTGGAAAATTTACAGGTTGATCCAGTAGACATGGTTTCACATTGAAGAACACAAGCTTATACTGAGAGGGGGGGTGAAGCAGGTATAAGACCACTTTTTACTTTTCTTTTCAATTCAATATTATGCAGTGTATAGACAACAATATCAATAGTAGTAATCAAGCAATGCACAAAACACCATACATAATAGAGACACCATAGTTTACGTGGTTCACCCAATGTGGGCTACTCCACGGAGAAAATCTTTTACTAAAACTTTCTCAATCAATTTTTTTGGGAATCCTTCCACATTACAATGTTTATGGATCTCTATCCAAAGGAGATGTTAATCCCCTAATATTAAGTTCATGGATATCTTCCATAGGAGATCTCTTTCTACTTCTACTCTAGCTAGTGATCTTCTAGAAGACTTTGTCTCTCTACTGCACTGATCGGTGGATCTCTCTCCACTTGAAGACTCATCACTCATATCTATCTTCAATTGTGTTGCCTACTGGATCTCTATCCACTAAGACTCTGTCCTTTGTACTCTATCACCTCCAAAGCTCTGTCAATAAGCTCACTCAAAACCTGCTCAATAGGCTCACTTAAAATCTGCTCAACAAGCTCACATAGAACTTGTCCAAATCTGCTCAATAAGATCACACATAACTTGTCAAATCTGCTCAACAAGCTCACATAGAACTTGTCCAAATCTGCTCAACAAGCTCACACCGAACTTGTCAAATCTGCTCAACAAGCTCACATAGAACTTGTCCAAATCTGCTCAACAAGCTCACATAGAACTTGTCCAAATCTGCTCAACAAGCTCACACATAACTTGTCCAAATCTGCTCAAGAAAGCTCACCAAGAACTTGCCCAAATCTGCACTAGCAAGCTCACCAAGAACTTGCCCAAATCTGCACTAGCAAGCTCACCAATAACTTGCCCAAAGCTGCTCTAGCAAGCTCACCAAGAACTTGCTCAATAATTCAATCTCATAGAAGCATAAAGAGAATTGTTAGAGACTCAATATGTTCTTATACTCAAATCCAATCTCAACTCAAATCAATCTTATAGAAGCATAAATAGAATTGTAAAAGACTCATTATGTTCTATCCTCAAATCTCAATCTCAACTCAAATAAATCTTATAGAAGCATAAAGAGAATTGTTAGAGACTTAATATGTTCTATTCTAAATCTCAATCTCAACTCAAATCAATCTTATAGAAGCATAAAGAGAATTGTTAGAGACTCAATATGTTCTATACTTAAATCTCAATCTCAACTCAAATCAATCTTATAGAAGCATAAAGAGAATTGTTAGAGACACAATATCTTCTATCCTTAAATCTCAATCTCAACTCAAATCTAGAATATAGAATAGTTTGTTTCATGGAACTTGAACAACCACTTCACATAATCACTTGACTAGTCTCAAACAACTCTTATCAACCAACTACCATAAGGAAAAACTCTTTCTTACAAACCCTGGTCCAAGCATGTAGCAACCAACTCAAATGTTTCCAACAATGCTCAACCACAAATTTCACATAATAATGATACTCATGTTATTTTCAAGTTCAAGTTCTTTGCATAACCAATGGGCTTCAACAACAATGCTTATAAAACATTCTTCACATAACAATGATACTCATGTTCTTCTCAAACCCTATCTCAGGTTTTTCACACAACTAATGGCTTCAAAAACAATGCTTATAAATAAAGGTTTAATAGCAACTCTCAACCTAGAAAACCTTGAAGCATTCAACCAACTACTTTCGAAAAGGAAACCACAAGTAATCCTTTTCTCTCCAACGATATTTCAAAAATCAACCATCATAAACAATCAATAGGACAATGTGCCCATACCTTTTATGAAGAAGAAGAAGCCTTTTGGTTGTCCACAAAATCTGTCTCACTCAAAACACTTTCTTTTTCAACTTTCAACAAGGGTTAGAGATCTTGATTAATAACACAATAATAACATCCAAATAACACCTTATTACTCCTACTCAATAACATACACCATGTCACTTCATAAATGAATTGATCTCTTTTGAAAAAGAACAAAGAAACCTTCACTTTTGAACCTCTTTACAAAATCAAAAATATCTCTTTACACACACCTTATTTCTCCCTCTAAGCAAGTTAATCAAATATCCCTCCGAATAAGCTTTCCAACGATATATCATGTGATATACTTTCAAAAATTAAATCATCAGAAATCTCTCCTTTTCTAAACATGCATCACAACCCTTATTCCTCCTAGGGCAATTTTAGAAAATAAAATATATTAAAAATTATTAACTTACCTCTCTCGCTGACGGGATTCGATCTCGTGACCTTCTTGCTTAGTGCCTTAACCACAACCAACCTGTCGTTGGGCCACACACCCTCATGTGCTCAAAAGAAGCACACAACAAAACCTTATGCCGCAAATATCTGCGTCCTTCGAAAACAAAACACGCTTCACGCATTTCAACACAGCAAAACACCTCCGACAAGAATCAAACGCAAGACCTCCTACTTCACACACAACGCATGCACCAATAGGCCAAGGAGGCCTATACGTTTGGCTTTACTCCATAATAGTCTCTTCAACGAACGCGAAAATCACAAGCCTTTTAAAACCCTTTTCACACACACTTCGACACACGATACGTAGGCTCTTTTACCATTCAAATCCAAATATCAAATCGAACGCTTGGAGAAATAAATATAAACTTTGGGCATATATATATATATATATATATATATATATATATATATATATATATATATATATGTCCTCCTCCTTTCCTTTGACGTCGGCGCTATAATTAAATATTAGTTTTATGCCTTTTCCTTTCTTTGACGTCGATGCTATAAATTAAATTTTAATTTTAATTTTAAATAATTTTAAATTTAAACTTAAATATTTAAAATTAAATATCTCCATCACCGGGGCACATTTTTTGATGAAACGAAAATCCAACCTAGGTTTTAAAAAAACCCATTTCAAATCTGCCATCCATAGTTTTAAATAAAACATTTTATTTTACCTGCCTTGGTTTTCACAAAAATCCTATATATATCAATGCTCTCCAAAATATCATAAATGCTTATTTATGAAATGCTTTGGCCACCAAAACTCAATGTGATCCATGTGACATAAATGATCTATGTGACATCAATGACAACATAAAATCACTCAAATTTCCAACAATCTCCCCCTTTGTCATTGATGGCAACACCTCTATTGTAAATCACCACAATCTCTGCAAAAACCATCTTTGAGAATCAAAGTTGCTCCCCTGACTCAATACTCTCTATGGAGGCTGCTCCCCCTAACTCAATGCTCTCTTTGGAGGCTACTCCCCATAACTCAATTCTCTCCCCCTTACTCAAATCTCTCCCCATTTGACATCAATGGCAAAGGGACACCTATGGGGCTAAAAGATATGACTCTTGAGCTTAGCCCCCTCACCACCTTCTCTCTTGAGGTGATTAATTTTGGTGTGGGAGTAAATTTACTCCCATATTACATTGTTTATTTCCTCTATCAACTTCCTTCCATATTTTTCTGATATCATTTTCTTTACGAGTTACTTGATCTTCTTGTCTTGAACTCTGTTTGACCTTCTTGTCTTGATTGGAATTGAGTCCTACACCATTTTGCAATATGTCCAAAGTTATTGCAATTAAAACACTTGATATTGTAGCCTTTGGATGGTGCCCATTTCTTGAATTTTTTCTTGAAATAATTTCCATATCCATTCCTTTCTTGAACCCTGTATTGTGAAGTTTTGTTTTCATAATCATTATGACCATGACTTTTGAATTGTGTAGCTCTAAAACCGAAACCATGTTGCTCATTTTCTTTGCACTAAGAAGCTCTATGACCGATCCTATTGCATAAGAAGCAATGTCCCTAAAAACCATACCTTCTTCCTTTGAATTTTCTTCTAGCAAAATCAAACTTCTTTGATCCATGGATCCTGTAGTGTATAGCCATGTGTCCAAATCCATTACAAGAAAAGCAATGTCCTTGAAAAGCTCTTTGTCCATGCCTTGGTTTCTCATACCTTTCTTGATCATTATCCTTGTAATCATCTTTGAATTGTGCATTGTATCCTTGAACCATCATCTTTGAATTGTGCATTGTATCCTTGTAATCATCTTTGAATTGTGCATTGTATCCTTGTAATCATCTTGATCATTATCCTTGTAATCATCTTTGAATTGTGCATTGTATCCTTGAACCTTCTTTGTAGTATCTAAATCCTCTTCCTTAATTTCTTCCTTGCTTTCCTCTTCAAGAATTTATTTTCCTTTTGAACTTGATTCACCTCAAAACAAGACCCAAACTGGATGTTTGGAGCCATAGGAACTTTGGAACTTTCTTCATAAATCTTAGGTGCTTCCTTGCTTTCATATTTTAGAACTTCATTTCCTTTTGAGTGTGATTCCCCAAACCTCAAATATGAGATCTTTGGTGCTTTAGAACCTTCCTCTTCTTTCTCTTCATTTGTGTCAAATAGCAAATTGGCATCCATATTTGTTGTCTCTAAAATACATGTTTCCTTCTTAGTGAAAATATCTTGACCTTTTGAGTCATGTGATGGATCAAACTTCTCAAGTAGGGAACATCTCAATTCTTTTAGATTCTCTTTAACCTATTGTAGTTGCTCATGGATATCATTGAAGTCTTCCTTTAGATAAACTGAGACATCTGTATTTCTCATAATATTCTCTTGTTTAACTTCTTATTTTTCTATTTCCAAAAGTGGGATTTCTTTTGTTTGGAGTGAATGTTCTTATATTTCTTTTATCCCATAGAAAAACCCTTCTTCATCTTCACTGTCACTAAGATCATTATAATCTTCTATAGCAAACAAACTCTCAAGATTTCTTTGACCATACCTGTTTCCTTGATGTGTCATCTCATCTTCACTATCACTGAAGCCATTGCAATATCTTGATCTGTGATCTCTTTGAACACATACAAAGCACTGTTCTCTTTCACCTTCTATTCCTAAGAATAGATGTTTTTCCTTTTCATCATTTGACTTATCTCTATCACTGTGATTTGAGCTATCACTTGCTTCTACAGTGTAGAAATTTTTCTTTGTCTTATGAAAACTGTTCTTCTTCTCATACTTGCTTTGCTTGTATTGTCATCTTTGTCATGTTTATGTTTTCCATCTTCTTTTCTTCTGTGATCCTATTTTTCATCATCACTATTTTCTTCATGTGGAAACTTGTATGCATAGTGACCAAAATCACCACACTTGTAGCATCTGACTTTCTTCATATCCCTATAATTTCTTAAGTCCTTTTTTCTTTGATGAAGTTAGCTTCCTCATCATTATCTAAATCTCTATCTATCTCTATAACTTTCCCTTTTTTTTCTCTAAAGCCTTGAATGCAGTTTCTTTTATTGGAACCTGATGCTTACTTCTCCTCATCTCATAAGTTGTGAGTGTTTCTTGTAGTTCTTCCATTGTTATCTTGTTGATATCCATTGTTTCTTCTATTTCGAAACCTTTGCATCATACTTCATGGGAAATGATCTCAAAACCTTTTGAGTAACATCTGGTTCTTTCATCTCAAATCCTAGACCTCTCATGGTGTTAGCAATCTCATCAACTCAAAGTAAAAATTGTGCAATATCTTCATAATCTTCCATTTTTAATTTCTCAAATATTTTTCTTTGAGTTTGTAGTTTTGCCAACTTTACCTTAGAATATCCTTCATAGGTATTCCGCAACTTGGTCCACATTTCATTTGTTAAATTACATACCATGACCTTTGTAAAATTTGTCTCACGTAGCCCACTCAGAATACAATTCATTGCCCTTGCATTGATCTCAACCAATTTCCTGATAGTATTATCTGCCTCGGGATACTCTTTTGCAACAATCTCCCATACCTCATATCCTTGTGATATCAAGTAGTTATTCATTCTCATGCTCTATAAAGCATAATTGTTATCGTCAAATAGTGGAGCCTTACTTGTAGATGATCCATTCTGTGAAGCCATCTGTGTTGTTGTAGAATCTGCCCTCAAGTTGTTAGCATTTTCAAAGGAAACCGCTCTAATACCAATTGAAGAACATAAGCTTATACTGAGAGGGGGGTGAACAGTATAAGACCACTTTTTACTTTTCTTTTCAATTCAATATTATGCAATGTATAGACAGTAGTATCAATAGAAGTAATTAAGCAATGCACAAAACACCATACACAATAGAGACACCACAGTTTACATGGTTCACCCAATGTGGGCTACTCCACGAGAGAAAATATTTTACTAAAACTTTCTCAATCAATTTCTTTTGGAATCCTTCCCAATTAAAATGTTTATGGATATCTGTCCAAAGGACATGATGATCCCCTAATCTCAAGTTTGTGGATCTCTTCCATAGGAGAACTCTTTCCCATTTTGCTTTGGCTAGTGATCTTCTAGAAGACTTTGTCTCTCTACTGCACTAACTGGTGGATATCTCTCCACTTGAAGACTCCTCACTTAGATATCTATTCAATTGTGTTGGTTGTTGGATCTCTATCCATTGAGACTCTATCCTCTATACTCTATCACCTCTAAAGCTCTATCAATAGGCTCACTCATAACCTGCTCAATAGGCTCACTCAGAACCTGCTCAACAAGCTCACACAAAACTTGTCCAAATTTGCTCAATAAGCTCACATAGAACTTGTCAAATCTGCTCAACAAGCTCACATAGAACTTGTCCAAATCTACTCAACAAGCTCACACAAAACTTGTCAAATCTGCTCAAAAATCTCACACATAACTTGTCCAAATCTACTCAACAAGCTCACACAAAACTTGTCCAAATCTGCTCAACAAGCTCACACAGAACTTGTCCAAATCTGCTCAAGCAAGCTCACCAAGAACTTGCCTAAATCTGCACTAGCAAGCTCACCAAGAACTTGCCCAAATCTGCACTAGCAAGCTCACCAAGAACTTGCCCAAATATACACTAGCAAGCTCACCAAGAACTTGCCCAAAGCTGCTCTAGCAAGCTCACCAAGAACTTGCTCAATAATTCAATCTCATAGAAGCATAAAGAGAATTGTTAGAGACTCAATATGTTCTTATACTCAAATCCAATATCAACTCAAATCAATCTTATAGAAGCATAAAGAGAATTGTTAGAGACTCAATATGTTTTATCCTTAAATCTCAATCTCAACTCAAATCAATCTTATAGAAGCATAAAGAGAATTGTTAGAGACTCAATATGTTTTATCCTTAAATCTCAATCTCAACTCAAATCAATCTTATAGAAGCATAAAGAGAATTGTTAGAGACTCAATATGTTTTATCCTTAAATCTCAATCTCAACTCAAATCCAGGATATAGAATAGTTTGTTTCATGGAACTTGAACAACCACTTCACACAATCACTTGACTAGGCTCAAACAACTCTTCTCAACCAACTACCACAAGGAAAAACTTTTTCTTACAAACCCTAGTCCAAGCATGTATCAACCAACTCAAATGTTTCCAACAATGCTCAACCACAAATCTCACATAACAATGATACTCATGTTCTTTTCAAGTTCAAGTTATATGCATAACCAATGGGCTTCAACAACAATGCTTATAAAATATTATTCACATAAAAATGATACTCATGTTCTTCTCAAACCCTATCTCAGGTTTTTCACACAACTAATGGCTTCAATAACAATGCTTATAAAACAAGGTTTAATAGCAACTCTCAACCCAGAAAACCTTGAAGCATTTAACCAACTACTTTCGAAAAGGAAACCATAATTAATCCTTTTCTCTCAAATGATATTTCAAAAATCAACCACCATAAACAATCAATAGGACAATATGCCCATACCTTTTATGAAGAAGAAGCCTTTTGGTTGTCCACAAAATATGTCTCACTCAACACACTTTCTTTTTCAACTTTCAACAAGGGTTAGAGATCTTGATTAATAACACAACAATAACATCCAAATAACACCTTATTACTTCCTACTCAATAACATACACCATGTCACTTCATAAATGAATTGATCTCTTTTGAAAAAGAACAAAGCAACCTTCACTTTTGAACCTCTTTATAAAATCAAAAATATCTCTTTACATACACATTATTTCTCCCTCTAAGCAAGTTAATCAAATAGCCCTCGGAATAATATTTCCAACGATATATAATATGATATACTGTCAAAAATTAAATCATCAGAAATATCTCCTTTTCTAAACATGCATCACAACCCTTATTCCTCCTAGGGCAATTTTAGAAAAATAAAATATATTAAAAATTATTAACTTGCCTCTGTCGTTGACGGGATTCGATCTCGTGACCTTCTTGATCGGCGCCTTAGCCATAGCCAACCTTGTCTTTGGGCCACATGCCCTCACATTCTCAAAAGGAGCACACAACAAAACCTTATACCGTGAATATTTGCGCCCTTCGAAAACAAAACGCGCTTCATGCGTTTCAACACAGCAAAACACCTCCAAAAAGAATCTAACGCAGGACCTCCTGCTTCACACACAGCGCGCGAACCACTAGGCCAAGGAGACCTATATGTTAAGCTTTACTCCACAATAGTCTCTTCAACGAACGCAAAAATCATAAGCCTTTTAAAACCCTTTTCAAATCCAAATATCAAATCTAGCGCTTAGAGAAATAAATAGAAACTTTGGGCACATATATATGTGTCCTCCTCCTTTCCTTTGACATTGGCGTTATAATTAAATATAATTTTTATGCCTTTTCACTTCTTTGACGTCGACGCTATAAATTAAATTTTAATTTTAATTTTAAATAATTTAAAATTTGAACTTAAATATTTAAAATTAAATATCTCCATCACCGGGGCACCTTTTTCGATGAAACAAAAAACCAACTTGGATTTTAAGAAAAACCCATTTCAAATCTGCCATCCATAGTTTTAAATAAAACCTTTTATTTTGCCTACCTTGGTTTTCACAAAAACCCTATATATATCCATGCTCTCCAAAATATCATAAATGCTTATTTATGAAATGCTTTGGCCACCAAAACTCAATGTGATCCATGTGACATCAATGATCCATGTGACATCAATGACAACATAAAATCACTCAAATTTCCAACACACATACAGATGATGAGATTGTACTTCATGAGGACACCAAATCAGCACCAACTGATATTCACCCATCACATCTTAATGATGGTAGTACAAGTGAACATAGGTTGTATTCTCAAACCCAACCCATTATGATGTATGCACTTGAGAGATACATGTTCTTGGGTGATTCACAAAGTGATTTATAGTTAGGATCAGAGAGACATAATGCACATGATGGTGATGTTATAGGTTTCATAACAACCTTTTTTGATGAGCCTATACTTAATTTTTCTAATCATAACATAGTTGAGTTTGTTGTTGATCATAGATCAGATTATCATGATGGTTCACCTCATCAAGACAACCAAGAAGACTTGACAAATGGTGGGTCTAACGCTGATTGTAGTTCATATTCAAATTGTGTGAATGATGAGTTTGATGAGGATGAACACAGGGAGGCACATGAAGCTTGAAAAAGCTTGGAAGACACTGCTGAGATTCATGAGGTTAGTTTGGATTTTGGCGAGGAACTCCCTAAGTCCCTCCTAACTGCCTCTTCAATGCATAACTATGATTAATGTGTTCCCCCTAAGATAGTTAGTCGCATGCAGATTTGGAGTAAAGCTTTTTCAGGAAGCCAAGGTCCAAACCCTAAGAGGGAAGTCTACATATAGACTCTCCCACAAGAAGCAAAGGATCTGGAGAGAGTGCAAATTGTGTGCAGTGAAGCCCTATTGAAATGGAGAGCAAATCTATGCCCCTTTGAGGAGCATTGGAGCACCGTCCCACTGAGCTACATTGTTGAGGATAACTTAGGCTTATCCACTTAAGCCTAAGCTAATATATTATTTATTATTATTCCTATTTCTGTGAAGCCCTATTGAAATGGAGAGCAAATCTATGCTCCTTTGAGGAGCATTGGAGCACCGTCCCACTGAGCTACGTTGTCGAGGATAACTTAGGCTTATCCACTTAAGCCTAAGCTAATATATTATTTATTATTATTCCTATTTCTTGCACTTTGTATTCACGTGAGGCATAGTATTCCCATGTTATAAATAGGTTGTTAGCATGTTGTTAGATGTTAGTTAATTGTTAGAGATCTTGTTTGTCTTCTAGCGAGTTAGTGGACATCCATAGTTAGCATTTTATTAACTAGTAGTTAAGTGGTTGGCCATGTTTGGCGAATTGTTGCAACCACTTAACCTACGTAAGATTCCTATGTAATCCTATATATTACTTGCATTTCATGAATAAAGTAGCTTCATTATTGACATTTCTACATCATTGGTATCAGTTAACTTTAGGAGAGTGCAGGAAGGAGGACAAAACTACCACTTTACTGCTTGATACTAGGAGGGTGTTGAGTGGAGTTGACTTGAAGTCACCTACAACACCATGTGAAGCTGAGGTGACAGAGGGCAGAAATTACCCCTACACCAGGTGTTGACTATCAGTTGCACCAGTTTGAGGTCAAATTTTAGCCAAGAAAAGGTTTGCCGAAGGAGTGCAAAAGGAGTGTCGAAGAAAGTCTTGTGGAACTCCAAGTTCAATTTTTTTTATGCATGAAAATAATCCGTTTCATATTGGTATGAAAATATTATTATTATAAAATATTAATATTTTATATTAGTATTTTATTAAAAAAAAATGCTCCTATCTTGAAGCGGAGCCCACCAAAATTCGACCGGCCACCAGCTAGCCGGCAGCTCCCACCGGCCAGCCACCCGACAAACCCCATCGGGCCAGCCACACTGATAGCACCTGGCAGACACACTAGCAGTGTCGAAGACCGACCGACACCGGCTCTTGATATCGGTGACCACCATTCGACAGCCTCTCTGACAGAGAAAAACCACCATTCGACACCATCGACAATGTGAACCGGTCATCCACCATTAGTCGACGATCGACCATCGACCAGCGGCCACCTGTGCACTTAGGCCACCGGACAGCACAGCGACGGCACAAGTGAGCACCAAACGGTAATAGTTTTGGCATCATTCTAGTGTCACATTTGAACATCAGTGACAAAGTAGTCCTCCGACAGGGAAGACATTCGGCCACCGGACGTAGCGCAGCCAAGCATCACAGGTCACGACCTTCGGTAACACCAACCGAAGCAACATCTTGATGTCGTCCATCCCCTTGGAGTTTTGACTCAGACCACTGGTAGCCATCCCACCTGCACGCACGCTAGAAGTTGAATTTTGACTTTCGCCACTGTAGGCAGAGAACTGACGGTAATTCCATTGATCCGCAGGCGATTTGCAAAGATCTGGTTTCCTAGAGAATAGTAGAAGCATTCGACAAACATCCCGGTGCAAGGTTGAAAATTTATCGATTACAGACATTGATAGTCCGACGAAGACGTAAGAACTCAAGGAAGCCACGAATTAACAGTAGAAATATTTTTTACAAACCTAAGGTTAATTGCAATTATTTGCCGACGAGCATTTTTTGGCGATCGGAGATAGGGGTTGGGACAACAGCTGGTGCAGCGCGTGTTGGAAGATTTTGGGATATTGTCCCACATTGCCCACAGGGTGGGCATGAAGGTGTTTATTAACACCTTTGCACATGTAAAGGGCTAACCACCTCACGGTGATCGCCCTTACTGTGTCGCGCATGCGGTACAACATAGTGGAGGTGCTTACGGTCTTCTAGGCCAATTGGCAAGGTAGGGATTGCCAAGGTGGACTTTTCGGTCCACGTGTTGGTGGTTGGCACAACTGCCACATGGCAATAGTTGGTGACTATCCGTGGTCGACGCTAAAAAAAAAAAATTGCCACCTGAGCCAAATTTTGTTTTTGGCGAGAAACAAAATTTCAAACTTCCAAATTCTTGGCAGGAAATTCAAATTTGGAGGGAAGACTCAATTTTTGAAATTCGAATTTTAAATTGGGTAGCAAAATAAAAAAGGTAATAAAATCTTCATTTTAGATTCGTTTTTGATAAAATATTTTGCGTTTTCTTGCAAATTCAGCACTCTACCATTTATTTTGCTCCTAACCAGTTTTTGGAATTGTAATAGGGCTAAATTTCAGCAATTTTTTAGTGTGCTTTGTAATTGCAAATTTGAAGTCTATTTTGTAAAAAGCACTGAAATAGCCCTATTTTTTAGAGCAAAACTTGTAAATCTAGGCAAATTGGCTACATAGGAAACTGAAATTGTTCCTAAGCCTAGATAATTTCCTGCAAGACCAGTTTGTATTCCTCCTAGTCTGGCATATACGAGAAACTAAATGGCTCATGACCTCAGAACAAACATGGAAAACCTCACCGAAGCAGTAGACATTTTGGCTGAAAAAGTGAGAGATATTATTGTGCAATTTAACCCTGGTGAACTCAAAATACACCATAATCATGCAAAAAAAGCCAAATGTGAGGTTAAAATATATGATGGATCTAGGGATCCTGATGTCTTATCTGCATGGATTTTGGATATGCAAATTTGGTTTGCTTATGCTGAAATTCTGGAGGATGAACAAGCTACTTTTGCTACACTAAAACTCATAAGTTTAGCAAATGTTCTCATTGTATAAATATAGAGTCATAATGCCACCATGACTTGGAAAGAGTTGACTCAAATTCGAAAAACACCTTCTTTCCACCAAACTACCAAAGTGACCTCACTACCAAGTGGTACAAATTGAGGCAAACCTATGGGATGTCAGTTTCTGATTTCATATTCCAATTCAATAGGTTGAGGATTTTGCTTGGTGTGAAAAATTCATAAGAGAAGTTGATTAATAAATTCACTCGTAGCTTGCAAGATCAAATTTTCAGGGAGATCAAATTCAATGTCTTCCTCACCTTGGATGTGGGATTCAATCATTTCATTCTTGCAGATGAGAAAGTTGGCGCATATCAAAAGTCTTGTTCATCACAGGAGGGCTCTTCCAAAGGCAGGAATCAACATCAAAAGAAGGTGAAGAACAATTCTCAATCTTCCCCTCATCCGTCTTCTCCTCCCACTTCTCCTAAAGCACATTCTTCTTCCTTTCATGCTAAATATTCTTTTTCTTCATTGTATTGTGACTTTTGTAAAAAGCATGGACATGTAAAATCCAAATACTATACTTTTAAGAAGTTTAATAAGAAGAAATCCCTAATTGTATAGCCTACACATGAGGAACCACAAGATGGTCCCATATTGGCTACAGGGACAGAAGAAGAATATCCAACTTTAAAGGGTAAACTGAACAAAGTTACCCTAATATCCAATGTATTTGCTCAAGGGGGGCGTGATCATTTGTTTGTCATGAGAGCCCACTTGACGCATGATTTCTATGTTGATTGTATCATTGATAATGGATCGTAAAAGAACCTCACTGCAAAGTCCGTTGTGGAGAAGTTGAAACTACCCATCAAAACACATCACCAACGTTATGCACTTGAGTGGAAAGATGTAGACTCCACATCCAACATCACCCATACTTGCACCTTGAATTTTGCTTTTGGTAACAATTTTATGGATAAATTTAGGTGTGATGTCACATATATGGATTATTGTGGACTCTTTCTAGGTAAACCCTATCAATTTGATAGGAATGTTATTTATCATGCTAAAAATAACACCTACACATTGGAGTTGCATGGTAAAAACTACTTGATACAAAGCACTACACCTACTTCCAATTTGATGCTGAGTTGTAGGCAAGTAAGGAAGCCATTAAGTCAAGCACTCATTTGGATCCTACTAGCATTAGTTCCACATAAAATGAGAAAAAGCACCACCTAAGGAACATGCAAAGGAAGAAGTTTCACTTCCACATAATGAACAGTCACAAGAGCAAGTGGTTAAGGAACCCACCATTCTCACTCATGAGAAAGATGTCATTGATTCCATTGACATAATTTTGGGTATACCTACAGCTACTGAACCACTTGTTCCACAGAAGTTACCTTTGGCTTTGCCCACGCCCACCATTTCACACATGGAGGAGCAAGCTAAGGTTACTTCCTTTACTGAGCATCGACAGAGTCTTCTAGGTAAGATACCATAGGACTTGCAGGAGACTCCGTAGGGAGTGGTGCGTAAGCATCACAATCCTCACTCACCATAGGTTGGAGGTAGATTTTGGGTTCCTTTGGATGAGTGTTGCTTTCCAAAGACACCATTTCAGGATCCTATTTTGGTACCTGATCCTGTTTTCAGCCCTACAATAGTAGTGGCACCTGATCGTCAGCTTTCACTCATTTCAGATAGAGTTTTTGAGATGAAGACTTATCACACTAGACAGGGTTCTTCCACTATATACCTTGTCGCTCATCACGGTCACTTTACACACATGGCTCGTTGGATTACTCACCATGAGATGGCCCATGACATTCCACATTTGTTGAGAGTATTGGGGTCCAATCCTTATATGGTTGGGAGGAGTGTTGAGGATAACTTAGGCTTATCCACTTAAGCCTAAGTTAATATGTTATTTATTATTATTTCTATTTCTTGCACTTTGTATTCACGTGAGGCATAGTATGCCCATGTTAGAAATAGGTTGTTAGCATGTTGTTAGATTTTAGTTAACAGTTAGAGATCTTGTTTGTCTTCTAGCAGTTAGTGTCCATCCATAGTTAGCATTTTGTTAACTAGTAGTTAAGTTTGGCCATGTTTGGAAGATTGTTGCAACCACTTAACCTACGTGATATTCCTATGTAATCATATATATTACTTGCATTTCATGAATAAAGTAGCTTCATTATTGATATTCCTACATCATGCGTCCACGCATCAATATTCAGATCCATCGTTCCCAATCGCCAATCAGTGTAGGAGACACAACAGGTGATCCTTGAACATCAATTCGAGCAAGAGATCGACTTCCACAGTCCATAAGACCTAAGGTAACCTTTAAGTTAGAGGTGGTTATCTTTGACAACGACCCATAGTCATAGCCATGTTTTAAAATGGTCGATTCCTTTGTTCTTAGTAATAGATATGCATTTATTATTATTTCATTTACATGTCTTTAGCATAGATCTAAATATTTTATCGTGTTTAGATTAATATCTTTGGGTTCCATATGCACATCATTTATAATAGCTTCGCTTTAATGTATTTCATGCTTAGTTATCTAGATTATCACATGTGCTAACAAAAGGCCTCATCCTGGGAGGTTGCCCATTCTACTTATCGTGCTTTGTTGTTTCCATGAACGTAGGTATAGATCTACAGGATCGAGTCAAAGCATCAGGAGCACTAAGATCCCTCTAGGAGCATATCTAGAGAAGGAGGCATCTGTAAGCCCTCGTACAGTTTTGTGTGTGGTATCAGGAAGCCTGCGAAAGCACACCATCCCTTTGCGAGGGAGACATTTTATTCGCCTATAATTCATTGTATCAAAATGTGTATCCCTTAGAGGGACCGACATGTAGCGGGGTTTCAATATAAATAGAAGGATATTTCTTTGTTATTTTCATGTGATATACATTTCATGGTCTTCCATTTCATTTCGATATAATATTGCAAGTAGAATAAGGGTGCACGCTTCTCGAGGTTGCACACTTATCAATATTTTTAAGTTAGTCTTGCCTCCTAGATAGATAGATAGGTAGATATAGATATATATTATAATTGTGGACTTTTGTTTGGTTTATCATAATGTTTTGATTAAATGAGCATGAAAAGGTGAATAATATTTTATAGTTAATTTGAGACAATTTTGTGTGTTTTAATGGTCGTCTTGATTAATATTATTTTTTTTTGGTATAAGGTAGAGGTGGTTATAAGGTCCACAAACCTTTTACAAAGTCAAAATGGGCTGGTTCTAGCATCAAGCCCGTATAATCAAAATACAAAATGGATCTTTCTAAGACTCACATTAAGCCATACTTAGAGTCCACGAGTCCTATACTTGTCGCTTGACTATTCGGGATAAAACAAAAACCAAACAACACCTAGCACTTACTAACACTAGGTTCTTTGTCTTGTACACTTGTCACCTCCCGGGCCCCGACAAATGGGATGCCTTTTACGCCTAATTCCATCTGTCGGATTACTCATCATCGGCCCCTCCGATCTCCCGATGCTCTAACGAGGTTTGATCTTAGCTCTTCTCTAGCAACCAACACCAATAGTTCTTGAGGGAAGTTATCCTTCCAAATTTGCATCTCCCCAACGAAGCGCAATATTTGCCATTAGATCCGTCGCTTTGGTTCCCTTCTCCGAAGGTGTGTTGGATTCGGGCATTAACCAAATGAGATTTATGAATCTTTGCTTCTAGGATAAGCTCCAATATGGTCCAGTGGGGTCTTTATCCTCCTTAATTGCCTTGATTATATTAAGCGAATCCCCTTCAAAGATAACTTCCTTATAACCCTCAAGTCCGGCAATTCTCATTGCTCGCATGCGAGCTCGGGCTTCTGCCAAAATGATTTGTTTGAGTTCCCAAAGGCTCTGCAAAGGCAAGGACCACTTTTCCTTCCTCATTTCTCAGAACTCCTCCTGCTCCTGCAGCCCCCATATTTCCTTTAGTTGCCCCATCAAAATTAAACTTAACCCACTTTTGTGTGGGGGGTATCCACTTGACACCATCCCGTGGGTTGGTTGTAATGTCTAGGTCCGGAAGTTCCTCTCCCCGAGTTCCGCAAAATCCTCCTTTCCCTTAGAGACATGGTCTCATTTTTGAAGAAGAAAGTTTTCCGAGTTTTCTTTCAAAGCTACGATTATTTTATTACCACATAAACTGGGATCTTTCTTACGTCCTTTAAATACTCTCTTATTTCTCTCATTCCATATCCCCCATAAAAAATGGGGTAGGTCGAGCTTCCGAGCCAAGTCAAAAGCTTTGCCGGAAGGGGGAAGCCCATTGTATGCGAAGTCGGACATGCTATTTGGACGAGACCCAATCTATATGAAATTTGGACGGGATCATTTGGAAGAGCTGTACAAGAAAAATCACAAGTTAGAAATATATGACTTACAGATTCTATTGCTTTCTCACACAAGATACATCGATTGATGAATTGGAAACCTCTCCTTTGCGGATTATACTGTTGTCGGGATCTTATTTTGAGCTGCCAACCAAAAGAAGAAAGCTATTTTTGGGGTTAAATTATTTAACCAAATAACGAAGTCGGAGTCCGACCATTGAATCCTGAGTGGATTAACTTATAGGCGATTTTCTTGAATAGATCCCACTTGTAGTTTTGCCCCAAATTGCCTTGTCTCTTCCTCCCCCGGGAATGATCGGGAACACCCTTAAAGCATCATTGAGTTTGGTTAGGGCCACCTTCTCTTGCTACGACGGATTATGAGCTGTGATTTTCTTCCAAGAAGAAGTTTCTGTGCTACGACAATAAAATCCCCTACTTTTCCTCCCATTTCCTTCGAAAGTTTATGTTGGAGGACACGAAGGTCTAAGTTATCTTTCGGAGGGGCCTCTTCCAACCACGGGTCTTTCCAAAAGTCCACTTGTCTTCCATTACCAATTCTCCATCGATGCCTTTCCGACTACCTCCCGACATTCGAGCAAACAATTCCAAAAATAGGATCCTCTAGGAAGATTATCGGCTTTCGGGAAGTCCCGATTATTTACGATATATTTTGCCTTAAGAAGTTTTACCCATCCCAATTGATCATTATTGATAAATCTCCATACCCGTTTGCCAATCAGAGCTTGATTCAATTCTTTCATTCTCTTTAACCCCAGGCCCCCCTGATCCTTGCTTGCACACACCTGATTCCATGCTACCAACGAAATTCTCTTTCTCTCCTCTGAACTTGACCACAAGAAGTTGCGTTGAATTAGCTCCAATGTAGCTCGGACCTTTGCAGGCATTCTAAATAGAGACATGCAGTAAATTGGAATGCTCTGTAAAGTAGTTTGAACTAATAAGGCTTTTCTGCGGAGTTGAGGAAGGTCTGCCCTTCCACCCTGCTAACTTTTTGGAGATCCTGTCAATGATCGAGTTCCACAAAGTAGCCTTCATTCTTCCTTCGAACATAGGCATACCTAGATAAGTTCTTTGGTAGAAGCTCCTTTCCACAACCGAAGAGGTTAGCTATTCTTTCCTCCCTCCCACCGGGCGTGTTAAAGAAATAGATGCTACTCTTCTTATAGTTTATGTCTTGTCCTGCTTCGTCTCATACTTGGTTAGAATTCTCTTCAACTTCCTAGCTTGAGGCAACGAGGCTTTGGACACAATGATTGTATCATCCACAAAGCTGTTGGTGAGACAACGGCCCTGCTTGTTGAGGCTGGTTTAAAACCTTCCAATTGACCATCTGCCACCGCTGTTGAAATGTTCCTACCCAATGCTTCCGCTAAAATAATAAACAAGTATGGAGACAAAGGATCTCCTTGTCGCAACCCCCTTTCACTCTTAAAGTAACCGGAGGGTGACCCATTCACCATGAGAGAAAATCTTGTAGTAGAGATACAACTAAAAATCAACTTAATCCACTAGGGACGAGAAACCAAACTTACCCAAAATCTTGGTGAGGAACCGCCATGAGACCCGGTCGTAGGCTTTATTCATATCAAGCTTTAGTAACATACCTGCTTCCTTACTAGTCACCATTGAATGAATAACCTCATGAATTGTGATGATACCATCCAATATTTGTCGCCCTTTCACAAAGCCACCTTGGTTCATATCAATGATGAAAGGAAGGATAACCTTCGACCTATTGGCGATTGTTTTTGTGAGAATCTTCATCGAGTGTTACATAAAGCGATAGGGCGAAAAGCTGGAAAATTCCATTGCTCCCACTAGTTTAGGGATGAGAACTAAAAAAGTAGCATTAACTCCTTACGGGATTTCCATGTCCTTTTGAGCCTCAATTATAGCTTCCACTACATCATTGCCTAGGATATCCCAAAACTTACGGAAGAAAGGCTGCAGGGGAAGCCATCCGGTCTGGGGAGGCTGTTACCATCCATGTCAAAAACGACCTTCTTGATTTCCTCCTTTGTGAAAGGACTAAGTAAGAATCCATTAAGATTATCGATTCACGAGGGGTGGAATGGCTGCCAACGAGAGAGTCCTCTTCTTCAATAGTCGGATTTACATCTTCTAGCAACGATTTAAAGTACTCAACCGCTTCCCTCCTTATGTCTTCCATATCTTTGGTGTTAGACCCATCGGCCATCTTGATCTCCTTAATTTTGTTAGTACTCCTGTGGCGAAGAGTAGAGACATGGAAGAACTTTGTATTTCTGTCACCCTCCTTTAACCAACGCAATCTGGATTTCTGCCTCCAAAAGGTTTCTTCAAATCCTAGCATCGTGTGGTATTCGGCTAACGACTCCCTCTCCTGGTTTCTCGGATCCTCCGTAAGTCTGCTCCGACTTCAACTTCTCCTGTAGTTCATTGATCTTGTCTTTTAGTACTGCCTTTTTAACAAAAATATTGCCAAAGGAAGTTTTGTTCCACTCTCTAATGTTAGCCTTCACATTCCTTAGTTTACATGCCACTTGGGCGAGTTTCGAACCATTATACTTTTTGTCCCACCATTGGGCAACCGAGATCCTTGAGATCCGATGTTGGAACCACATAAGTTCGAATCGAAAGGGTCCGATGTATCTTTTCTTAGAGTCCTCCCCTGTTTCCCACAGAATTGGGTTGTGATCAGACCCGATTCTTGGGAGTGTCATTAATGAAGAGTCCCCAAACCTCTCCAGGCATTCTTGAGAAAGAAGAAACCTATCTAATATTATCTGAATTTGGTTTTCCTTCAATCTTTTGTTAGACCATGTATAGGAGAATCTACGCGAGGTCCACATCCATCGGCTCATGTTGCTCAACAAAATCTCTAAACTCGTAGATATCGGCGAGTTATTCTTTGAGAGCCCCCCAATTTATCTACAGGATTAAGGTAGCAATTGAAATCCCCCGCCACAATCCAAGGGTAGTTGGGGACCGTCTCCCTCAATTCAGCTAGGCGACTCCAAAGAACCCTTCTCGGTCCCTGTCTAAGCTGGAGCATATACATTCGTTAAGATCCACTCTTCTGTGTGGTTTTATCCACACATAAGAGACAAATAAACCAACTAGACATCGAGAATCACTCTACTATCAATCACATTTTTGTTCCACATAACCGGTAACCCTCCTGCTTGTTCCGGTGGCCTCTTGGCCTACTACTTCAACTTCTCGCCAAGTCCTATTCTTAAAAGGAATAACTCTACTCTCCTCCATTTTAGTTTCTTGCAGTAAAATCATATCCGGTTTGTGTTCTTGTCTAAGAGCATACAAAGCTCTTATTTTTGTAGGATTACTCCCACGAATATTCCATGAAAGGATCTTCATTTATGGGCTTTGGATCCTCGAGCCTTCGCCCCAAAGAGCAATACTGCTTGAGTGCCATCAGCCACTCCTCGCTCTGCTTCTTTCTGCCTTAAGGCAGCATTGCTAGGTTTCCCTCTTCCCTACCGAACCATATCCCCATACATCCGCTCTAGGTTGAAGTTCCTTGGGATTCACTTGGCTTCTAGTAACCATCTTGGGTAGGTCGGTCTTGGTATTTGGGGTAACAATCGGCTTTCCGGGTTAACTGGTCTTTTTGACAGTGGAGATGATTCCGTGCTCTTAGCTTCTTGATTAGTAGATTCTTTTTTCCCTGCTTTGGGGTTACACTGATCTTGGTGGTTCACCTCTTCCTCCCGAGTATCCTTGCCTGTATTATTAGTTTCCTGCTCCTTCCTCCGATTTTTCTCCTCTAAATCCTTCTCTTGAGTCTCCTCTACCTCGGATTCCACTTCTTGGCTGTCCATCCGATCTCCCTTCAAATGATTTAATGCATCAAAGCTGTTCTCCTTCGGGATGTTGATCTCCTTGGAATTTCTTCCCATAAATTCCTCTGCAGTACATGGGACCACTTCCACCGAGCCTCCATAGGCCTCCCGTATCACCCAATCAAACTTACTTGCCCCAGGGCGTTGATCTATGGGGTTCTTTCCTTTGTGATTTGGCTCACGAGGCTTGTTTGTAACATCTTAGGAGCGGAGTTGAGCTTGAGGGTTCCCATCAAAGGGACCGGCTCCCCTGTGAGAGGGTTTTGGGGCATAGGAATTTTTGGGAGGAGGGTTAAAACGTTGCCTCTTGCTTACAATAGGGCGAACGGGGTCTACGATATTCGGATTTCGAGCTCCACGTCCTTGAGGCCCGAGGTTGGGTAGGAATGGAGATCCGCGGGGGAGGGATATTATTCCGGGTTTGAGGATCGGTATTTTGGAGTGGGGGCTGGTTCTTGGAAATGCGGTGGATACCACTGGTGCCCTACCTTCCCACAAACACTACACTTAAAAGACATATTTTCATATTCAAATACACGAGTATGAAGGCCAAACATAGACGACAAAATAATGGATTTAGGGAGCTCTTTACTCGGGTCCGCCAACACACACATGCGAGCAGACGGGAGTCTTGTTTTGCTCAAGGTTGCAGGATCAATAGCTATTAGTTCTCCAATCTCTGTAGCTATCCCAACCAAGATTTGTTCGTTCCAAAAAAGGAGAGGTAATCCTAGCATCTTAACCCAAATAGGAGCCAAATCCGGCACTCGAGTGCAGGGGTTGAAATCGGGGGACCAACGCTTCAGATACAAGCCCCTTTTCCCAAAAAACCAAGGACCTCCTTGGAGAGTCCTTTCCATGTCCTGTTCACATTGAAATGTCACCAAAAGAAAACTCTTGGGTAAAGCCTTAATCATCATACCGGCCCTTGGCTGCCATTTTTGGATGGCCCATCTCCTTATGACTTCCATGTCCGGCCTCACCCCCATAAATTTAGCCACCAAAGATGTTACGCCCTCCATAGCCACATGCTTGAGCTAAGGAATGCGGGACGTGCAACCTACCATTGACTGATTTTAGATTAAAACAAGAGTCGGATAATTTTTGCTTACCGCGAAGAGCATTAAGATATGAAGGTCTCCAGTTGCCAGGTTTCTCTTTGTCTCCTTCTTGGGTCTTCCTTTGATCTTGACGCATAGAGTCCTGGTCCCCCTCAGAGAAATCTTCAACCGCATCCGCCCAACGCCCTTGGACCGGTTCCAATAGAACTTCCTTGTCCACATCCTCCGCCTGGGGCCTGCTATCTCGCCAGAGCCCCCACCTGCCGCGTCTGCTGATCTGCCCTTTGAAGTCCCACACCTAGGGTTTGATGCCCCTAGACCTCTCGCTCCTCCTCCTTTCTGCTCCATCCGTCACAACTTGTTGCCTCCCATGATATTTTAATCTTTATTATTATACCAGTCAAGCTGTATTTACAATTGCGTACCTCTGAAAACTGATGAAGCTCCAAGTGTGAATCTTGTGTGAATTCACCAACAGAGAACTGGGGTTTCGTCCAGCTCCAAAAATCTAAGGGGTTTCGTCCTCAGCCACACCGTTGGGGTTTCCGTCCCTTCGGAGAAGAAGTCTCAGCCCGAATGGAGCTTTTTATCTAATACAAATGAGACACGGTCTTGATTAATATTATGGAATTGCATAGAAGAACTGAATATTGTAGGTTTTAGAGCACATTCTAGAGCATTTTCTATGCTTAAGAGAATAACAACTTGGATGAAGAATGTGTTAGAGAAGGAAGAACCCGATAGGGATAGATCACATGGATATTCAGTAACATGAATAAGCAATATTCAGAGTAGACGAGTGTGGTTCCTTATGGACCGATTAGCGGATATGTTATTCACAACAAGTGATACACCAATATATTTGGCAATAGTTGGTTGGGTCTAGCGCTTTCCTAGAATGAAGTCACAGTTATCAAGGATGTGTGTGGTTTTCCCTTATCACTCGGAGGATCGCTTTTCTAGGACGTGTTGCCATTTTTTCTAAAGTTGAACAATGAATGCTCGTGGTTAATATTTGTTTAAACCATTGTAACAACCACAAGTTAGGAAAAAACTATTGTGGAAACAACATTGTTAATATGTTCTTAGGATAATGACCTTGTTATTTTGGTAGGTGTCACAATATTTGGTTTGAAACTATTGTTATAAATAATCACCCCTGATGATAGTCGAAGGTTAGATAGGACATGATTATCAATTGAAGACTATTGTGCGATATTAATTCAAGCTTCCGTAGTTGTAGTAAAGAGTACACTTTCTAATTTCTATGTCATGTTAGAATAAATTAAGTTTTGAGATAGTTTAGCAAGGGCCTACTCTCACTATTAAAGAGGCATTTTTATATTTATTAATACAATGTGTTAGATGTTTAGTATGCCATAACAATAATCTTTCTATTTTGAACTTTCCTATGCATTTTCATTGTAGATTGTGTGTGGAATTTATATGTTTAAAGTAAATCTGATTGAATCAAGTGCTATTTTAATTTTTACAACTTAATTTTAATCTATCTTTTACTTTCATGCAAGCATTGTTCTTTTCATGAATGATACTTTTCTTGCAAGCTTTAATTTTCATGTATTTTTATTAGAAAAACTTAGAAATTGCATACCTAGGAACCTCCTATAGGTTTTAGCGCATATAGGCAGTGGATGCTATCTCAGGATTAACTAACTAAAGTAGAGGGATTAACAACACCTATAAAGATTTCTATAGGAGAGAGTCTACAAAGAAGAGGATAACACTGGCCTTTCAAATGTGCCTTGTTTGAGAAGGACATAGAAACAATTAGACCATTTACTTCTTCATTGTCCCTTTTCTCACACCATTTGGGGTTAATTTTAAAAAAATATGAGAATATATTGGGTAGCTCCAACAATGTTGAAAGAGTTGATGAAAACTGGATCATATTTTGCAAAGTTATCTCATTGTGCATTTTGTGGAGGATTATTTATATTATTATTTGTTGGAATTTAAGGCTTAAAAGGAATAATAGGATTTAAAAAATGAATGTTAGGACCCTATCCTAACATTACTATATAATTCTCATATTATTATTATAGCACCCTAAAATTGGCGCAGTAAAACCTTAGCAATAATTAAAATTACCTTAGTAATAATTCAAATTCAAATTCAACCCCAAAACCGCTCCAAAACCATCGTTTAACCCGTTTCCTCATTTCCCGTGCCATTTTTAGAGTTTGTTTTGACCGTTTGACGATATCGTCGTCGATCAGACGATATCGCCTCAGATTGGACGATTTCGTCTGGACTAGGACGTCCAGACGATCTTGTCCCAAAACTAATTTTTCATAATTAGCCTCTGTTTCAACGGCGTCTCTAAGTTGGGCAGAAGCGTGTCTGCGTCGCTAGAGACCTCCCCTGTTGGAGATCTTCCAAATTAGGATGATCTCCAACCTCCCAACTTCCCTCCTAAGCCTATTTAAACCTTAGGACCCCCCTTGACTTTCCCCTGGCTGAAATTTCTTGTAACTTGACCTTTACACGCATTAGAATACCCAGGATTACCATCTGCATTTGTACTTTCCAAATTTTGTTGCAGGAACCTTGTCATTCTTCAGTCGGAGCAAGCTCAGATCGTCGCAGACGATCCTGTCCAATTCGAGACGATTTCGTATCAATCCGAGACGATTTCGACTACAATCTGCATTGGGGCAATCAGTGCCCAGAGTTTGCGCTTTTTCTATACTTTGCTGTTATTTTATTCTGCATTTAGTCGGTTTTATTATTATTTCCTGTTATCTTGCATCTTGGAGTTCACCCATGTAGTTTAATTGCATAATAAGATCATGATTAGCTATTAAAGTATCGTAATTTATTTGCATTTCCATTCGGGATTATCTTATTAACATCCTTATTATTGTTTCATATCATTTTCCTTTATCAAAATAGTTGCAATTTTGGTATTTTGTATCTATTTCTCTGTTTGCAGGTCTCTGACGAATTCGTCAGATCTCAGACGATCCTGTCAGATAGGAGACGATCCTGTCAAATTCCAGACGATCTGGACTGCTTCAAAAATTAGAACCTCCATCAGACATCCGGAACCAGGTATGGATTTCTTCACTTAGTTTGTTCTCTGTGTTTTCTGTTAAATCTATTTTCTGTATTTAAATCTGCATTTCATATAGAATAACTTAGATTCATTTGGCCAAACCTAGGATTTGAATGTTTAAAGATAAAATTGAACACATAAAACACATTCCCAACCTAGGCGTGGAAACTGCCACTAAACGTTTCCTGGTGAACCCCACCATCCGTCGAAAAATCACCTTAATACACCTCCCCTGAGAGGCGGGACCTTCGCAAGGCCTCTCAGTCCGAGGTATTGTCCCATCCTTTTCACATCCCCCTTTCGGGCGCGGATCCTATAGCCTGAAGGTAAGGGTGTGAAAAATTTGGAGCGATACATTTTGGTGAACCCGACGTGAAACTAAAACCTTTTGAAAACGAAAACAAAAACAAAAAAAAAATAGATGCATTTAAAATCATTAGAAAATTACTAAGTTGCATATCATGTTTAGATGGTAGCTCCTAAGAAAAGACTAGCAGTTATTATAAATGTTGAAAACCAATTAGCAACCTTAGAAATTAATTATGTGCTTAGTGTGCCTGAAACAGATAGAAACCAACTTTTGTGGGACGAACTTGATAGAAGACTAGGTGTCATTTCATCTAGGTCAACAAAACTTAAACAAATCAAGAGGCTTGTCCTAGATAGAATCCTGGATCCTCATCAACTCATTTTTTATCATGAACTTTAGAGAGCCTGCCATAGGTGGTTAGCTTATAGGAGAGCTCTTGTGTCTTCAGAATTGTTCACCTTCGAGGAATACCTCGAGAACGCAGCCATTATACACCAATTCCTAGGTCGTGTAGAAGACCAAGAGGTCGTTCTTATGGATAGAGAAATATGGAATAGAGTTCCTAGGGCTGTGTTATATCGAGAATATTGCCACGAACTTTATTTCTACCAACCAGAATCTGAGACAGATAATATCACTATAGCACTTTTTGTCAAATTCTTGAAAGAAAATTTTCAATTTGAAGAAGAACACTTCATGAATTCTGAAGAACTTGAGCCCATTAATGATATTTATAAATTGTTTATAGAAAACTAGATCATTGCTTTCATTATTATTATTTCTTGCATTTTGTGTGTTGTTTGTTATCTTTATAATATTGTTATAAAAACAAGAAAAACCAAAAAACATAACAAAAACCCAAAACATTTTATTTCAAATATTATAGTAGGTATATAATTAAAATATATACCTCTTAAGCTTGTTGCATATATATATATATATATATTTTTTTTTTTTTTTTTTTTTTTTGCTGAAATCTAAGTTTAAGCACAATGACTAGACTTAGGAATGGTAAACAAACTGAAGAAGAAGAAGAAGATTGGTTAGGTAAGAAAAATTAAAAATTAAATACCCTTCCTGAGGATTCAATTCCGGAAGGAGAAACTCTAGAACAGCCAGAAGATGAGTTGGCTGAAGAAAATGAACAACAAGAAAATGTTAGAGAGGAAGGATCCTCATCCCCTAGAATAGCTCCAGATGGAACTATTGCTTTTGATAACTTAGATCATTTCTGGAAATTCTTCAATAATAACATTGGTGCTCTTAATATGGCAGTTCGTATTGATAGGGGACAAATTAGTGACACTCAAGCGAGCCATGGAACATATGTTTGACATACACACTAATCCCTTGTCTTTCATTGATCAAGAAAGTGATAAAGTTGGACCATCCAATATGGATATGTCCACTATGATTCAGAATATGCAAAAACAACGAGGTTACCCAACCTCCTAAGGAACTTGTTATTGAGCCTAAAATCATTCCCACACAAAAGAGACCTTCATTCTCTGCTTTATTTCGCCAAACTATTAATCAATATGCTTCAAATCAACAAAAACCTAAAATGAAGCCAAACACCAATTTTCAACAATCTGGGATACAACATAATACAACTTCAAAACTTCTTCATAACACCCTTCCTACCAACAATTTACACAATAGCAATATAGCATCTAATCTTCATGTCCCTCCATCATATGCTCACAAATCTCATATTAATGCCCTACCGAACCAATATGGTGGGCAAACCCGATGATCTGGAAGCCATGGTGAAACAGTTAGCTTCTCGCATGGACCAGATAGATCCCTACCGTCCCTCGTACAATTATCGAGAGATGTGTAGTCAACCTCTAGATCCTATGGTTGTAGCACAACCATACCCTAAACACTTTCCCATGCCCGTTCTGCCTATATATAAAGGAACTGGAAGATCCCATAGAGCATCTTCGCATGTTTAGGATAGCATGTCATGATATATCACATGATGACTTGCTATTACTAAAAATGTTCCCGAAAAGTTTAGGAGGAATGGCATTAGAGTGGTACTATCAATTGCCCACTCATTCTTTGAGAAATTTTGAAGAAACAGCTGAATCTTTTGTGCATCAATTTAGTGCCTATATCGAGAGGCATGTCACCATTAAATATTTATACAACTTAAAACAAGACAAAGATGAATGTTTCGCTGATTTCTTAGCTAGATGGAGGCAGTTGACAGGAAAACTGCACTTTGTGCTACCTTATAGGGAAATGTTGGATATTTTTATTAATAATTTGCAAGAACAAATATCCTATGAGTTATCAACTGCTACCTTGACCACCTTCGATCAAGCTATAGACTTAGCTCGAAGGGTGGAAGATGCTCTCATTAGGAGAGGCCAGCTTAGGAAGAAAGATGATGAGAAAACATCCAGAAATCAATATAAAAACAAACAAGTTGTAGGTGACGGAGTCACTGATAGTAGAAACATTGCTAATATCAATACAACGAAGACAACAGAAAAATTTATATTGAAACCTCCTGATAAACCTCCTCGAGAGTTTACTAGATTGAATCAACCATTGTCAACTATTTTACCCCAATTACTCGAAAGAGGTTTGATTCAATTACCAGCTATCCGGGAACCTGATCCAACCATACCCGGATACAGAGCCGACTTACACTGTGATTTCCATAGAGGGCCTGGACACTCTACCAACTCTTGTAAAAGGTTAAAACATAAAATACAAGATCTGATTGATAATAATGAGATGGAGGTGCAAGCTTTCCAGCCTAAACAAAATGCTCCTAATAATGCTCAAAAGAACATTCCCCAAAATCAAAATCAAAATGCTAATCAATCATTAGACATATTTCAACATCCTTTACCAAGACATGGTAAAGAGGTGGCCAATCAAATTGAGCATCATAATGTCCCTCCTCCTACCCGATATGTAGGGACTATTAGCGGACATTTACCTAATCATGATTTACAAAAATTTGACACAACTTTATCCATGGTCACGACCAGGCCCCTACATAATATTCAAACTCCGGATCTCAGTGATGTAGAATCGGATACTGAAAGTGAAGTAGACATCACCTCAAATCAATCGAATAGTTCTGAAGATGAATCAGATCCTATTCAACCCATCACAGATGCTATGGTTCCAGAAGAACCATTTCCTAGAAGAGTTACTACTCGACCCTCTTCTAATCAATTCCTTCCTAATGAACAAGCCATAAATGCTAGACCAAGACCTATTTAGCATCCTCAATATAACATTGTAGGTACCATCGGAGTCGTTACCAGACAACAGGCTCAAAATTCTCAACAAGAACCAAATCAGAATGATGGATCAACTCCATTTGTTTTGAGAAATCCCAATAAAGGGAATCATGCTCCTAATGTTCAACCTAAACCCCCTTACAATATTAATGAGCAATTATCCAATACTACAGCCAGAATTTCCCTTTTGGACTTGTTAAGATCTTCTCCTACCCATAGGGATGAATTGATGCTTACATTAAGCCAAATGATGGTACCTCAAAATATTCAACCTGAAGCCATGGCCAATACTATCATCACTAGAGAAGTTGATTGTATCGACTTTCGAGATAAAGATATACCACAACATAGTTTACATAAGGATAACCCCTTATATATTACTGCTCTAATAGGAGATGTAGCCGTTAAAAGGGTCTTGATTGATAATGGTTCATCTCTAAATATTTGCACTTTTGACTTCTACCAGAGATTTGGGTTTAGAAGTGATGAAATGAAGAAAAACTGACATGATCATAAAAGCTTTCAATGACGAAACACAAGAAACGTGTGGAGTTATTACCATCCCATTGCAAGTTGGTCCTAGAACCCTAGATACGACCGTGTTTATTGTACATTGCCCCGCATCGTACAATATACTCTTGGGTCGTCCTTGGATCAATGCAATGCGGGTTGTCCCATCAACTTTACACCAATGTGTTAAATTCGAATTTAAAAATCAGTTGGTCACTATCCATGGTGATCCTAGACCTTTTGATATGTGTGCTTTGGCAGAACCTGTTGGAGTTCAATTTTGCCCTGCTCTGTCATCCACACATCCTAATTCTTATTTTTCATCTAAAAATGTGAAACACACACCCATAGCTTCATCTATTTCTCCTCCATTAGTTTCACCCTCTTACTGATCAACAATCTTCTAAACAAACCACTCTAGAACCTCAAAAAGATCTTAAATCCACAACCAATCCTTCATGTTCTGTCCCTATAATTTCAAAACCTATAGACCCATCTATTAACACCTCTACATTATCTACATCTATCATACCTTCCACATCTAAAGATATAGGGAATGATCCTTCTACATCTTATGCTCTTTATGATGAACTCTTACTTGATTTATCTAAAATTCTTATATCAGAAAAAACAAATGCTTCTATGCAAAATTCCATTATCTTAAGTAATTTGCCGCCATCTCCTCGTACTTTGGGCCTCCCACAACCTATGGGAAGTACTTACCAAGTCGGGAGTTGTGCCTTCATTTATAAGGGATATGACTAGGGAAGAATACCCGGGGAACATCAAAACTCATCATGAGGGATATGCTCGATGTTATTTTACTAATGAGTATATTAAAGCTAAACCTATAATGCTTAAAATGGGATATAAAGGGAAAGGCTTGGGACCTTTCCAAAATGGTATGAAAGAACCTTTCGAGGTAGAACCATGGCCCGCCCGATGTGGTGTGGGCCTATTTCCTAGTAAGGGTCAACCCTTCCCTTTTGAACATGATGATCAACTCATATGTTATCAAGATTATTTGGATAGGCGTGATGATTTGCCTCTACAAAATCAGCCATTTACATGCAATATGCTATCCATAGCTTATCCTGAAATGATTGCTAGAATCGATGATGAGTTGGAAGGTGATATTTTCCATGATGTCTCCGTTGAAGAGATGTTACACAATGGGTTTTATTTTGATGGTTCTATACCAACTATAGCTCGGCTTGAGGCCACTACTCCTCAAAATGACTTATCTAAGTTAACCTTAAAATAATTACAAGAATTGGGCGTCTCACCCGCCCCACCTAATTTTGAAAGAGATCTACACATGGAAGTAGAAAACGTCATTAAAGTTAACATGGGAGCTTAGGATAATCCTCACATAATCAATATTGGGCCAGAATTAAGTCAAGAAAAACAAGAGCAATACATTGCATTCCTTAAAGAATATGAAGATGTCTTCGCTTGGACATATGAAGATATGCCAAGTTTAGACCCTTCTGTAGTCATGCATCACCTAGTAGTCCATCCGGATGCTAAACCTGTTAAACAGAAACTTAGAAAAATGCATCCTAAAGTGGCTTTGCTAGTCAAAGGGGAGTTAGAAAAACTCCTGAATGTTGTTTTTATACAAGCTATTGATTATGTTGAATGGATCTCGAATGTAGTTCCAGTCACCAAGAAAGAAGCTACCAAAGTTAGGGTTTGCACAGATTTTAGAGATATTAACGTTGCATGCCCTAAAGATGATTTTCCTCTTCCAAACATGGATCAAATCATTGATTTTACTTCTGGGAGTGGGATGATGTCCCTAATGGATGGATTCTCCGGCTATAATCAGATCAGGATAGCTCCTGAAGATCAGGCTAAAACAACCTTTATTACCCCCTAGGGTACCTTTTGTTGGAAAGTGATGCCATTCGGCTTAAAGAACGCAAGTGCAACCTATCAACGAGCTATGACTTATATTTTTCATGACATGATGCATGATATCCTACATGATTATGTAGATGATATTATAGCTCGCTCTATTAATGAAGATGATCATTTAGATGATTTGAGAAAAGTTTTTAATCGGTTAAGAGAATATCTTATTCGATTAAATCCTGCTAAATGCATATTTGGAGTTAAGTCCGATAAACTATTAGGGGTTATAGTTTCTTTACGTGGCATCGAAATTGACCCTCTCAAGATTGCGGCTATCACTGATATGCCCGCACCTACCAATATATCTGAGTTACGAAGTTTACAAGGTAAACTTCAAGCCATCCATCGCTTCATCGATAAGCTGGCGGACAAAACCGGTCCCTTTCTTAAGCTCCTTAAGAAGGATATCCCTTTTAATTGGGACGATGAATGTAAGGAAGCTTTTGAACTTCTTAAACAATACCTCCTTAACCCACCTGTGCTTTCACCGCCTAGACACGACCGCCCATTTATCCTGTATATTTCGGCTTCAGATTTTGCTTTAGGAGCTATGTTAGCTCAACTTGATGATGAGAAAAGAGAACGTGCTAATTATTATATTAGCCGAACTTTAATTAGTTATGAAACCCGCTACACAACATTAGAAAAACTATGTCTAGCAGTCGTATTTTCTACGCAAAAATTATGCCATTATATGCTTAGTCAAAAAACGTATGTCATTGCTAAATATGATCCTTTGCGGTATCTCATGAGTCGACCTTATTTATCGGGTCGCACAGCCAAGTGGGTTCTTGCTCTAAGCGAGTTTGAACTCACGTTTATAGGACAGAAGTCTGTTAAGGGTCAAATCATAGCAGATCAATTAGTCTGTTGCACCCTTAGAGTCTACCCATCCCCTCATCATTGAGTTTCTTGATGAATGCCTTCAATTAGAGGCGAGACCATGTTGAACAATGGTCCTTATACTTTGATGGAGCCCGATGCATGAGTGGGGCTGGTGCAGGTATTATTTTAATATCTCCACAAAAGCACATTATACCTTTGTCCTTTAAATTAACATTTGCTTGCACTAATAATACTGTTGAGTATGAAGCTCTAATCCTTGGATTACGAGCTGCCTTAGCGCTAAAAATTAAAAATCTATTAGTTTTTGGTGATTCTCAACTTGTTATAAACCAAATTAATGAAGTTTATCAGACCAGAGATGATAAATTGCGTCCATATAAAGCATATGTTTTACAATTAATGTCTCTATTTGATCAAGTTACCTTGGAAGCTATTCCTCGAACTAGCAACCGTGCAGGTGATGCTATGGCCGCAGCTGCATCTCTTCTGCCCTTGGAGTTAGATGACGAATATGCCACCATCATTATTCATCGACTCCAGGAACCCACTTCAAATAAGTCATGCTTAGAACCTTTGGATGTGTTTCTAATCAATGAAACTACTCCTCGAACCTTGGTATACGGATATATTTGATTTTTTTCACAATGGGACTTTCCCTGCCAATTCTAATAGAAACCGGCGTCGGTTATTACGTAGACGAGCAAGTCGATTTGTAATAATTGGCAATACTTTATATAGGAGATCTTTTGAAGGTATCCTATTGAGATGTTTGAATTTAGAAGAATCCAGATCAGCTTTGAGTGAAGCCCACGATGGATCTTGTGGAGGACACTTCGGTGGTAGTGTCATTGCTAAAAAGCTCCTTAGGATAGGATACTTTTGGCCTACCATGGAGAATGATGCACATGATTATGTGCGCCATTGCAACAAGTGCCGAAACATGCTTGACCTTGTCCATGCCCCTGCACAAGAAGCTGCGAGGCTATTTTATCTCCTTGGCCCTTTTCAAAATGGGGCTTAGACATTATTGGCAAAATTAATCCTGTGTCATCCGATGGACACAAATTCATCATAACCGCCATTGAGTATTTCACGAAGTGGGTTGAAGCTATGCCTTTAGCTTCCTGCATTAGGACACAAGTCTCTAAATTTATTTTTAATCAAATCATTTGTAGGTTCGGAATTCCTGCAAATCTCATCTCAGACAATGGAACTTGTTTCAAAAATAAAGATGTTAAAAAATTATGCCAAAAATATAAGATTCAACATCGTTGGTCCACTCCCTATTATCCTCAGGGTAATGGCCAAGCAGAAGCTTCAAACAAAACCTTAATCAAAATTCTCAAAATATTGGTCAATAAATATGGCCGCGACTGGCACATTCAATTATATCCAGCTTTGTGGGCTTATCGAACTAGTGTTCAAACCCCCATTGGAACTTTACCTTTTTTTTTTTGGTTTATGGCGCTGAAGCCGTTTTTCCCTTTGAATTAGAAGTTCCTTCTTTGGCTCTACTACTTCAAGATACCGAAGTAGGAGATGAATATCGAGCTGGAAGACTCAGTCAGTTGGAGCTCCTAGATGAAAAGCGCATCAATGCTTTGGAGCATCTTCGTGCCTACCAAAACAAGCTTAAAAGATCATATGCTAAGAAAGTTCGTCATCGATCCTTTGTGGTCGGCGACCTTGTTTTAAAAGAAAATCAAAAAAATACTAATGCAACTAAAGACCTTAAAGGTAAATTTGAGCCCAATTGGCTTGGACCATATATTATCACTGCTAAATTTGAATCGGGAGCATACAAATTATCTACCTTAGATGGTAAAGAACTTAAAGAACCCATGAACATTTTACATCTTAAACGTTACTATGCATAACAAAATTTGTCATTTCATCATTGTATATATTTGTTTAAAATATTTCAAAAAAATCACTATCTTGTATTTCTTTCAATTTATAAACTTAAAAATCTAAAAAACATTCAAAATCATCAAAAACATCTTTTATTTTTGTACTTCTCACATTGTGACGCATTGCAGTTATATTTTCAAATTATTTTGGATAAATTAGCATTTATTTGGAATCCCGCACTTTCACACTCACATGAATAAATATCTTGATTTATTTGGTATGATTACTAATCTCTCTTATATCAAAGTCCACAAAATTCAATTAAATAAAGTTTTGAGCATAGAGAATTGATCTTGTTATTTACTTAAGCCAAACATATCCTTTCACAATAAAATGATTATATTTGTAATGTCCATGCTATCCTACATAGTAGAAGTGGTTTCTTGAGCGAAAAGTTTCCCCTGCTATCCTATCATGCACATGGTCTAGAATCTTTGAGAATTGGCAAAAGGACAAGCTCACCCCTACCCGGAATAAAAATCCCTTGCTCTACAGCTAATCCGAGCAAGTATCCCTAGAATAGGAAGCAAAAGAAAAGGAAAAATCAAGCAAAATCATTTACACTATTTCAGCATTATCTCAAATATCAAAGCAAAAGATACAAAAAAAAAAAAAAGAGAGAAAGCAAAGAAAGAAAGACAACAAAATGAGCAAAAGCAAAAGCAATAAAATCCTTTCCCTACCCCTTAAAAAGAAAAGAAGGGTTGATGAGCTTGAATCCCTGGAATTCTCAATTATTCAAAAACTGTGAGGTAAGCCCCATAACAGGTGGTTTGTGCCCAACCCGCTTGGCCTTGGGTAACTCTAGCGTGGTGATATGTCTGTCACATTAGCGACCTTCTTTTGTACAGACCTATGTCTGCTTATGGATTAGCTAGCTCTTGATAATCCGACTTACATAGTAGTCTGGTATGGTTATATGCATCTAAATCATGGTTAATGAACACTTATTTGGTTAATTTAAATCACTTGTATCATAGTATCTTGCTCAAACCTGGTGAATGAACAATACAATCGCACACACATTTGTATTTGAGAGATTTTGTGTATCATTATGATAAATCAAGATTGGAAATGAACTCACATATGCACATGGGATTCCTTATAAATCTAACTTTTGTCTTTAAGATACTTTGAAATATTTTTGCAAATTGTTTGGAATAATTTCATTTTCTTCTCTGAGAACAGTTGTTTAGTATAAAGACAACTACATGCATTACCAACAAATCAAAATCATTTTCAAAAACATGCAATAAAGTTACATATAATTTTTGACTTTCGCGACGATGGTATAGTTCCAAAACCAAAATTGGAATTTTATGCCTAGCACAAGTCCTCATCTTCATATTTTCTGTTTATTTTCAAAAATTAAAAATCAACCATGCAATAAAACTATTTATTTTCTTCTTTTGGATTTCGCGATGATGGTATAAGTCTATACCTAAATATTCTATGCCTAGCGCAAACCATCGAACTAATTTTATTTTCCATTTATTCCAACATATGACTTAAATAATTATGTTCCAAAATCATCTTTTCAAACAAGAATGCAACTTATTCTATTTTTCATGTCATTATGTTCAAATTCAATTTTGCAACCATGGTATAATTTCTAAGGAATTATTCAAAATTTTATCACACTTAGGAATTTATGCCTAGCAAAAATCATTTTAAAATATTTCATGCATATCATTTTTATGAAAATCTGAAAACAAATTACCATCAAACCATCATCATTTCTATCATCACAACAAAGTCTTAAGACAGTCTCTTAAGCACTCTTTTTACTTTTAACAATATTTCTATACCGGGATTAGCTTGACGACCGAGTGAGCGGCGACTCCATGAAATGGTCTATAATAGCGACAATGTCCTTTGAAATTATTGTTAACAGTCCCTTTTATTTTTATCAAATTATCATCTCAACAACCAATTTGTTTACATCAGATTATTTCATTTAAATTTTAAAGCATGACATTCAAACTATAATATTTTCAAACAACATAATTACATGAATCATCAAATCAATCACATCAAAAACATTAAAGCACCATACATAAGACAAGTCATATGATCAAAAATATCATATATATATATATATATATATATATATATATATATATATCTCAACAATGTATGTACATCATATCAAAACTAGATTGGTATGCCACAATCTACATCTTGGCATACTCAATCCTCTCAATCATATATCCAGTCTATGCAGTGCAGTAGCCTAGCCTCGAGAACCCCTCGAGCTCTCAGCCTCATCTCCTCCCCCGCCCTGAGGTGGACGAGGTGGCCCCATCGCAGTATGTGTGGTACTACGAGTCCTAGTTGTCGATCGGGATGAAGTCCTCGATGACCCAACCCTGATCGGATCCGCAATGTCAGCTGGCAGCTATACCCTCTGGCCCTCTGGCACCAGCTGGAAGTAGATACCCTGGTAGAACGTGGTCTGAGCAATCGACCGTGCCAGCTCCTGAGTGCTCGCTCCTCTGCTCCGTGCTCTGAGGCATGCAACCTCATCTCTAAGTTGTGTAGCCTCCGCTCGGTGACGTGTAGCCTCATCTTGTAAAGTCTGCACCTGTGCCTAGAGACGGACAGTCTCCGCCCGAAGAGTAGCCATCTCGCTACTCTCTCCTACCTCGACACCCTTGCCCTTATCGGGCGATGGTGGTCTCTCTCTCTATGGAGAAGGGGGTCTCTCCTCCCTCCTCTCCCACTGTCATGGCCTCTGTTGAGCCTGTGGCCTCCTCTGCTCTCTCCCGTCGTGACCCTGTGCCGCCTCAATGGCCGCTTGGCGTCACCTCCCTATCCGACGCACAACTACATGAATCGGACCCTAAGCCCTCGTCATCCGAGGAGGGCGGATGCCTGCGTACCAGGCATCGTAGCCGTCGGCTACCCTTGCATCGTCCCCATCCATTGGCTGGATGGGGGCATCATCCGCGTCTTGACTCCAGAATCATTGCATATCTGGAGCCCCACTAACTGTAGTGTTATCCCGGATGGTCCAGGAAAACTCGTAGTCTCTGAGAGATGGGATCCCCTACTGTAGACCGAACTGCCTCAAAACTCGGTCGTACCGGTGGAGCTCCACCTCTCCCCTCTCCATCCTCAGCCAGCAGACTCACTTGACGTGAGCTAGCTCTTGTCCATCCTCGGCCCACCTTGGATGATCTCTCCAAGGCCTCCAGGTGATCTGGTCGGAGACAAGGTCGTCAAGTAGTCTCCGGGACACTGGCAGATCTACTCGCCATTGTGACCCTCTCCGGAGCCACCGAGTAGAAAACTCGGGGCCTCTCCCCATCAATCCCTATCAGTGGGAGCCCTACCGGCCTCCGCACCATGATGTGCTCCCAGCACCAAACCTGTAGTAGTGATGTCATGACCAGACATCGGCCGCCCTTGTATACGACCCCATACAGGATCCTATACAATCGGCATAGTACAAAGCTCCCCCAAGCAAACCTGTATCCGTGGTCTCTCATGTCGTAGACCACATCTATCAGTAGCCATGGCAGCCTGCATCCACTCTGATGGCATAGCAGCAGACCACCTACCACCCCAGCCAAAACCTGTGTCAGCCTAGATGCCCCAGGCATCTGGCGTAGAGACTCGATGTTCACTCTGCCCTTCTCCAGGGTGAAGCTCGGATCTCCGCATAGTCTCATCATAGCGTGGCCCTGATTGGCCGTAGGAGTGATCAGCCGTCCTTGTATGGGGATCCTCAAGATCCTCCATACATCCTCCAGTGTGGGAGTCATCTCCCCTGTCGGTAACCGAAAACAAGAAGAACCCGGATACCACCTCTCTGCTAGGGCTGTCAATAGCCCCATGTCTATAGACACTTGTGGCATATCTGCCACGTCTTGCAAGCCTACTCGAGCCGACTGATCTCGCTCTGCCTGAGATAGAGCGGCCAAGTCATCCCTTAGTCCATCGTATTTCCATTCTCGGCTCTTTAGTAATCCTCTCTACAACATAAACAAATAAAAAATCAACAATAAAAATCATTAAATCATTAATCAAAATGCAAGTAAAATAAGTTCACTTTCACAAATGATGATATCGTCCACCATTGGGCGATATCGTCCCAAATTTGAGCAAATTCGTCTCCGATTTCGCATGAGGGAATCGTCCCTTATTGGACGAAATCGTCCCCATATCACCGATTTCGCCCTTGGACGAAATCGGCGATATCGAGACGATTTCGGCGAAATCGAGACGATTTCGTCCCGACGACGTCGACGGCCCAAAATCGGCCGCGATGCTCAAAAATCAATCAAATATAATCTAAAAAGCATGAAATTCTAAATTAAAGCACTCTAAATTCAGTTTAGACCCTTACCCGTAGCCCGCGCCGGACCTCTGTCGATCTGTGCGCTGTTTCGACCATCTTGTCTGCAGAGCTCTAGAAAACAGTAAAAATGAACAGTAACAATGAATTAGGGTTTTTCCCTATTTTTCTTAATTTTATTCAAAAACACTTAACAACTTTTTTAAAATTTTGCTTTTCCGCGTTTTTACCTCAAACGTCGATTTGGGTAAAAACACGGAGGGGGCACCATAGTAAGTCGTCGTACGATTCGACCTAGAATCGTCGCCTAAAAATGGGAATAATTTTTGCTTTCTCGTAGATCGAGAAGAACTCATCTTTAACGCATTTTCTTCAAAAAATTCGCTAAAGAGGGGGCAAAATGTAGCACCCTAAAATTGGCACAGTAAAACCTTAGCAATAATTAAAATTACCTTAGTAATAATTCAAATTCAAATGCAACCCCAAAACCGCTCCAAAACCATCGTTTAACCCGTTTCCTCGTTTCTCATGCCATTTTTAGAGTTTGTTTTGACCGTTTGACGATATCGTCGCCGATCAGACGATATCGCCTCAGATTGGACGATTTCGTCTGGACTAGGACGTCCAGACGATCTTGTCCCAAAACTAATTTTTCATAATTAGCCTCTGTTTCAACGGCGTCTCTAAGTTGGGTAGAAGCGTGTATGCACCGCTAGAGACCTCCCCTGTTGGAGATCTTCCAAATTAGGATGATCTCCAACCTCCCAACTTCCCTCCTAAGCCTATTTAAACCTTAGGACCCCCCTTGACTTTCCCCTGGCTGAAATTTCCTGTAACTTGACCTTTACACGCATTAGAATACCCTGGATTACCATCTGCATTTGTACTTTCCAAATTTTGTTGCAGGAACCTTGTCATTCTTCAGTCGGAGCAAGCTCAGATCGTCGCAGACGATCCTGTCCAATTCGAGATGATTTCGTATCAATCCGAGATGATTTCGACTATAGTCTGCATTGGGGCAATCAGTGCCCAGAGTTTGCGCTTTTTCTATACTTTGCTATTATTTTATTATGCATTTAGTCAGTTTTATTATTATTTCTTGTTATCTTGCATCTTGGAGTTCACCCATGTAGTTTAATTGCATAATAAGATCATGATTAGCTATTAAAGTATCGTAATTTATTTGCATTTCCATTCGGGATTATCTTATTAACATCCTTATTATTGTTTCATATCATTTTCCTTTATCGAGAATAGTTGCAATTTTGGTATTTTGTATCTATTTCTCTGTTTGCAGGTCTCTGACGAATTCGTCGGATCTCGAGACGATCCTGTCAGATAGGAGACGATCCTGTCAAATTCCAGACGATCTGGACTAGCTTCAAAAATCAGAACCTCCATCAGACATCCGAGAACCAGGTATGGATTTCTTCACTTAGTTTGTTCTCTGTGTTTTCTGTTAAATCTATTTTCTGTATTTAAATCTGCATTTCATATAGAATAACTTAGATTCATTTGGCCAAACCTAGGATTTGAATGTTTAAAGATAAAATTGAACACATAAAACACATTCCCAACCTAGGCGTGGAAACTGCCACTAAACGTTTCTTGGTGAACCCCACCATCCATCGAAAAATCACCTTAATACACCTCCCCGAGAGGCGGGACCTTCGCAAGGCCTCTCAGTCCGAGGTATTGTCCCATCCTTTTCACATCCCCCTTTCGGGCGCGGATCCTATAGCCTAAAGGTAAGGGTGTGAAAAATTTGGAACGATACAATTATGTAATAACTCCTTTCCAACGTGGAGACTCCATTCTAATGATATTCTGTAATGGTGTGTGGCATTTGAGACACCTAGACAACTAGGAAAATTTCATGTAACTATTATAAATAATGTAATTGTTTGTTTGGTAGAAGATTCTAGTTCGGGTGGCACTTTGCATGTAGGTCAACTCCTTAGCATTACGTTAGGGTTGCATGAAGTGTATATTTAAAAGATAATGGGCCATAAACGAATGTATGCATTTGCATATTATATCAACGTAATTAAAGGAGGTTTCCTCCTCGAAGAGGCTAACGATTATGTATTGTACTTTTGTGAGATTAATATATATTTATACATTTCTATTTCGTATTGCAATATTTTTTTCTTCATGAATTATTGTCTTATTGCAATATTTATGTGGAAGGGCTTATTTTAATTATAATGTAATTAACAATAAATCTCAAAATCATGCTCAAGTTTGAAATTATATTATTGCCTCTCTTGTAGAATATTTACAGATATGGTGCTCATCATGGGAAGTCTTAAGTGCAGAAAAGAGGTGGTAACAACTTGGTTACATGATGTGAATATAGATGGAAGAGTCATTTGCAACAATGACATTAAAACAAAGGATCTGCTTTGATCTAGGGTAAAAGGGAAATGTTTAGAAATTGAGTTTTTCAAAATTAATTTTGATGATGCTTCTAAAGGAAATTCGAGAAGATCCAATGGAGTTGGTGTTTTTCAAAACAATGAAGGCAAAATTCTCCTTGCTTAATCAAAATCATATGGAACTTCAATTAATGACTATGCAAAAGTTAGGGCACTTCTTATAGGGATTAAAATTGCAATTGAAAAAAGATAAATATATTTTAATTAAGGAGGATTCACAAATTATCATTAATGATATCAACAAAAATGAATGCAAGGATTTGATAAAAAATAATATTATTAGTGATTTTCATCATCTATTGAGGCAATATCTTAGAAATATAAGCATATCTATAGAGAAGGAAATCAAGTAGCAGATAATTTAGCCAATTGCAGTGTTGATCTTCATCTTGATGAAATTCAGATTTTAGAAGACAATTGGTCAAGTGAGATTTTATCTCTTAATGAAAATGATGTCAAGGAGTTGATATTGAAAACATAGCACTTTGAGAAATATGAAGAATATATTTGATAGAAAAAATAAATGGAAAATATATATGATAAAAATTAATATAATAATTTGGTATTTTGATGGGAGTGGCTCTTAGTAAAAGCCACATATAGCTCATACAAGATAAAATAAGAAGAAAGATGATGAAAGTTGAAGAAAGTATGGACAATGAGAAATGAAAGTATAAGTTAAATTTTGGGTAGCAAAATTTGGTTTTTTGGGTAGTTAATGCCAAAGTCATCTGTCAAACCCACCGATGAATTGCGAAGCACCACCAACCAGCAATTTGTAGCACCCTAAATTTGGCGCAGTAAACCTTAGTAAATAATTAAAATTACCTTAGTAATAATTCAAATTTAAATCTCAACCCCAAAACCGCTCCAAAACTGCCTGTTACCCGTTTCCTCGTTTTTCATGCCATTTTTAGAGTTTGTTTTGTTCGTTGGATGATATCGTCGTCGATCAGACGATATCGCCTCAGATCGAACGAATTCGTCTGGAGAAGAACGTCTAGATGATTTCGTCCTAAAATTGATTTTTCATAATTAGCCTCTGTTTCAACGGCATCTCTAATCTGGGCAGAAGCGTGTCTGCGCCGTTAGAGACCCTCCCCATTGGAGATCTCCCAAATTGGGATGATCCCCAACCTCCTAACCTCCCTCCTAAGCCTATTTAAACCTTAGGACCCCCCTTGACATTCCCCTGGCTGAATTTTCTTGTAATTTGATCTTTGCGTGCATTATAATACCCTGGATTATCATCTGCATTTGTGCTTTTCAAACTTTCTTGCAGGAACTTTGTCATTTTTCAGCCGAAGCAAGCTCAGATCGTCGCAGACGATATTGTACAATTCGAGATGATTTCGCACTCTACAGACGATTTCGACTGTAGTCAACATTGGGGGCAATCAGTGCCCAGAGTTTGCACTTTTTCTATACCTTTTGCTATTTTATTCTCGCATCTAGTTAGTTTTATTATTATTTCCTGTTATCCTGCATCTTGGAGTTCACCCATATAGCTTAAGTACATAATAACATCATGATTAGCTATTAAAGCATGATAATTTACTTGCATTTCTATTTGGGATTATCTTATTAACATCATTTTGTCATTTCACATCATTTTCCTTTATCAGCATAGATGCATTTTCTGTAGTCTGTGTCCATTTCTCTGATTGCAGGTCTCTAACAAATTCGTCTGACGAATTCGTCAGATCTCAGACGATCCTGTCAGATTGGAGACGATCCTGTCAAATTCCAGGCGATCTTGACTGCTCAAAAATTAGAACCTCCATCAGACATCCAAAATTAGGTATGGTTTTTCTCATCTAGCTTATTCTCTATATTTCCGTTTAAATCTGTTTTATGTATTCATTTAAATCTGCATTTCATATAGAACAGTTTAGATTCATTGGCCAAACCTAGGACTTGAATGATTAAGCATAAAAATGAACACATCAAACACACTATCAACCTAGGCGTGGAAACTGCCATTCAAAAGTTTCCTAGTGAACCCACCATCCGTTGAAAAATCACCTTCATACTCCTCCCCCGAGAGGCAAAACCTTCAAAGGGCCTCTCAGTCCGAGGTATTGTCCCATCCTTTTCACATCCCCCTTCCGGGCAAGGATCCTATAGCCTAAAGGTAAGGGTGTGAAAAATTTGGAGCGATACACAATTCAACGTCGTCAGCGCCTCAGGAGGTGCGGTGGAATAGTTTTTCACCATTTTGTGCCAACAACCGGCGCTATCGCCTGCGTGCGAGTGCGATCGATGGTGTGCAGTCACTTTTTGTATAACACATTGACGCTTATAAAGGATCTCAAGCCTACAGTGCAGGCAATGTGGGATTAATATCCCAACAATTTTTTTTTAAATCTTACGGTTTCTTGCCTATCAAAAATTGTGGTATGCTAGAAAATGATAAATATTACCAAAAATGGATGTGATCATCAAAATTTCATCGAAAGCTATGGATTTCTACCAAAAATTGCCTGGAATGGCCAAAAAAATTGTCGAAAACAGTCTGCAATGCTGGAAGTTTGAAAAATTAGTCGAACTCACGATAATCATCGTTGGAACACTAAACACTTCACCAAAATCATAGAAAATTAGTTGGACGGTCATCGAAAACACTGTGAATTTTTGTGAGGACGTTAAAAAATAGAATAAGGTGTTAGAACTTGGTTTTAGATCACCGAAAAACTTCTTCAATTCACCAAAATCGTGATTTCTCTATTGAAAATGCAAAAATACGTCAAAACCCACAGTGTTGTCACAATTTTGAATCAATCACATTGGTAAATAGTTGCAGACGTCAAGATTTTGGTGAATTTTTTGAAAATTGAACTCACCAGGAAGTGTCGATGTCATCAAAAATGACTATAACCTACCAAAATTTCCAAACTGCCTCAACGTGACTTGTTCCCACCGAAACCCAGGAATTGGTTTCTACCACATGTCGATCGATGGTTGGGAAGGATTTTAGGGTTTAAATCTACTCCATGATTGGGAATTTTATTTAACCTTAGAAACACGATAATTTTTCTAAAAAAAAAAAATTGGCCACTTTGTAATTTCTTTCGCGATCTTCGACTACGAATATCTTCGAGCCTCTATCTTCGCACTGGTTTTGTCTTTGCAATTTTAGCAGGAAGTGTTGACTAATGGGAGGGAGGGAAAACTCTCTCCTGATCGACTGGAGTGACTACTCCCTATGTCGAACGACGTTGATCAGGTGACGTCAACCTTCCATTGGAGTCACTTGTAATAGGTCGGGCGTAACCTATAAAGGGGTGCAAAGGGCATAAAGGAGGGGGGAGTGGAAAGATAAGGGAAAGTATGGGAATAAGGGGAAGTGGAGGGATAAGGGGATAAATTAGCGATGGTAGGGTGACCCGCCATATATCGATCGACAAGGGGAAGTGGCCTTTTGGATTGCTTTTGTCGCTTGCCATAAATGAAAAATCGATAACCCCAAAAATAAATCAGTCTCCAAAATTCTCCAAGGATCATAAACAATCAAGTTTCTATCTAGTTCTTTCCACCACAAAAATATTATGCACATTTTTGGCAATCTGGTGCTCTCTTGGCAAGGAGTGTCAATGCCTCCTCTTAGCCAAAAATTAGCCCCAACTTGTGTAACTGATCCTCAAATATGTCCTGGTCTCTCTGATATTCAAAATAGATAAAATTTTATTGCCTTTATCAAGGCAAGTCTGGTTACCCTTTGATCTATCAAGTATATTCTATGTAGGGGTAATTTCACCCTCTACCACCTAAGGAGCTTCATAAAAATGGATGTTATGACTAGCCTCAAGCCAATTTCTTACAACACCTACCTAGGATCTGGTGCACTAGTTGCAAAACAAAACTAGTCACCTAGCAATGAAGTTGGCACTTTGCCTCCCTTCTTGCAAAAACAATATCCTATGGCTCTGATTACCACTGATATGGAAATTGGAAATGTGAAGTTGATTATTCATTATTGGCAATAGAATATATAATGCTTACAAAGGAATCACATGGTTACAATGGTTGTAACAATTTGCCATTCAAGGTCAACCAACTGTAACTAAAATATATGCAGGGATAACCACCTGCCAAACATGGATGCTAACAACCAACTAACTGCTAGAAGACAAAACACATCTCTAATAGTCTAACTATGCATCCTAACAAATAACAAACACATATCCAACGTGGGTATACTATGCCTCACATATTACAATGCAAGAAATAATAAATAATAATAATAATAACTTAGGCTTATAATTAAGCCTAAGGTACAATAATATCCTCAACAAAATACCTACATCTCTATTCAAAGGTTTAAATATTAATAGGGAAATGACCCCTCAAAAGCACTTAAATCTAGTATGTTGAAGTTGTAGGGAATCCTATTGGAGGGGACTAGGATTAGGGCCTATTGTAAAAGGAAGAGACAACTTGTCTCATGAAAATATATAAATATGATGGATGTAGGACCCCAATATTTGAAGGTTATAAGAAGATAGCAATATGAAATAAAACAACAATAAATTGCATGGGATATGGAGGAATAATGGTTTTGATAAAAGAAATTTGGGACATCAGTAATTTTTTTTCAATCGGTTATATGGGATTGAAATAAAACAACAATAGAAGAGAGTTGAGCTTATCAATAGGGAATTTATAACACATCCACACACACGCTGCAGTTTGAACTTTGGACCTCCTAAATAAGAGCCAAAGCCCAAACCATTACGCTATCCCCCAGGATAATAATAACCCAATGTTATTCTACAAGGAACTTCAACAGGAAAAGAATAAAATAAAATAACACTAGAAATATCTATAGTTGGAATATGCAAAACAACTACCTAAATAAGAGCAAGAAGAGACCTTTTGTAATCATTGCAACAACAAATCTATCTACCTTCGGAGAGGTCAAGGAATGTATTAAAAAGCTAGAAACAAGTTTGGCTTGTGACATGGATGGACTACAGGTATAATATTTAAATGGGAAGTAGAGGACTTAACACCATACATGAAGAGTATATTCAACAATATCTGAAAAACACAAGCTTATACTGAGAGGGGGGAGGGTGAACAGTATAAGACCACTTTTTACTTTTCTTTTTAATTCAATATTATGCAGTGTATAGACAACAGTATCGATAGCAGTAATCAAGCAATGCATAAAACACCATACACAATAAAGACACCACAATTTACGTGGTTCACCCAATGTGGGCTACTCCATAGCAAAAATATTTTACTAAAACTTTCTCAATAAATTTCTTTAGGAATCCTTCCCAATTACAATTTTTATGGATCTCTGTCCAAAGGAGATGTTGATCCCCTAATCTCAAGTTCGTGGATATCTTCCATAGGAGAACTCTTTCTCCTTCTGCTTTGGCTAGTGATCTTCTAGAAGACTCTGTCTCTATTCTGCACTCACTGGTGGATCTCTCTCCACTTGAAGACTCCTCACTCAGATCTGTCTTCAAATTTCCTGGCTACTGGATCTCTATCCACTGAGACTTTGTCCTCTATACTCTGTCACCTCCAAAGCTCTGTCAATAGACTCACTCAGAACCTGCTCAATAGATTCACTCAGAACCAGCTCAACAAGCTCACACAGAACTTTTCCAAATATGCTCAACAAGCTCACACAGAACTTGTCAAATCTGCTCAACAAGCTCACATAGAACTTGTCCAAATCTGCTCAACAAGCTCACACAGAACTTGTCAAATATGCTCAACAAGCTCACACAGAACTTGTCAAATATGCTCAACAAGCTCACACAGAACTTGTCCAAATCTGCTCAACAAGCTCACCAAGAACTTGCCCAAATCTGCACTAGCAAGCTCACCAAGAACTTGCCCAAATCTGCACTAGCAAGCTCACCAAGAACTTGCCCAATAATTCAATCTCATAGAAGCATAAAGAGAATTGTTAGAGACTCAATATGTTCTTATACTCAAATCCAATCTCAACTCAAATCAATCTTATAGAAGCATAAAGAGAATTGTTAGAGACTCAATATGTTCTATCCTCAAATCTCAATCTCAACTCAAATAAATCTTATAGAAGCATAAAGAGAATTGTTAGAGACTCAATATGTTCTATCCTTAAATCTCAATCTCAACTCAAATAAATCTTATAGAAGCATAAAGAGAATTGTTAGAGACTCAATATGTTCTATCCTTAAATCTCAATCTCAACTCAAATCCAGAATATAGAATAGTTTGTTTCATGGAACTTGAACAACCACTTCACACAATCACTTGACTAGGCTCAAACAACTCTTCTCAACCAACTACCACAAGGAACAACTCTTTCTTACAAACCCTAGTCGAAGCATGTATCAACCAACTCAAATGTTTCCAACAATTGTCAACCACAAATCTCACATAACAATGATACTCATGTTCTTTTCAAGTTCAAGTTCTTTGCATAACCAATGGGCTTCAACAACAATGCTTATAAAACATTCTGATACTCATGTTCTTCTCAAACCCTATCTCAGGTTTTTCACACTACTAATGGCTTCAACAACAATGCTTATAAAACAAGGTTTAACAACAACTCTCAACCCAAAAAATCTTGAGACATTCAACCAACTACTTTCGAAGAGGAAACCACAATTAATCCTTTTCTCTCCAATGATATTTCAGAAATCAACCACCATTAACAATCAATAGGAGAATGTCCCCATACCTTTTATGAAGATGAAGAAGCCTTTTGGTTGTCCATAAAATTTGTTTCACTTAACACACTTTCTTTTTCAACTTTCAACAAGGGTTAGATATCTTTATTAATAACACAACAATAACATCCAAATAACATCTTATTAATTCTACTCAATAACATACACCATGTCACTTCATAAATGAATTAATCTCTTTTGAAAAAGAACAAAGCAACCTTCACTTTTGAACCTCTTTACAAAATCATAAATATCTCTTTACACACACCTTATTTCTCCCTCTAAGCAAGTTAATAAAATAGCCCTCGGAATAAGCTTTCCAACGATATATAATATGATATACTTTCAAAAATTAAATCATCATAAATCTCTCCTTTTCTAAACATGCATCACAACCCTTATTCCTCCTAGGGCAACTTTAGAAAAATAAAATATATTAAAAATTATTAACTTACCTCTGTCGCTAACGGGATTCGATCTCGTGACCTTCTTGCTCAGCACCTTAACCACAACCAACCTACCGTTGGGCCACACGCCCTCACGTGCTCAAAAGGAGCACACAACAAAACCTTATGCCGCAAATATCTGCGCCCTTCGAAAACAAAACGCGCTTCACACGTTTCAACACAGCAAAACACCTCCAGCAAGAATCGAACGCAAGACCTCCTGCTTCACACACAACGCACGAACCACTAGGCCAAGGAGGCCTATATGTTTGGCTTTACTCCACAATAGTCTCTTCAACGAACGCAAAAATCGTAAGCCTTTTAAAACCCTTTTCACACACACTTCAACACACGATGCGCAAGCTCTTTTACCATTCGAATCCAAATATCAAATCGAGTGCTTAGAGAAATAAATTGAAACTTTGGGCATATATATATATATATCCTCCTTTCCTTTAATGTCGGCGCTATAAATTAAATTTAAATTTTAAATTTAAATTTTAAATAATTTAAAATTTAAACTTAAATATTTAAAATTAAATATCTCCATCATCGGGGCACCTTTTTTGATGAAACGAAAAGCCAACCTGGGTTTTAAGAAAGACCCATTTCAAATCTGCCATCTATAGTTTTAAATAAAACCTTTTATTTTGCCTGCCTTGGTTTTCACAAAAACCCTGTATATATCAATGCTCTCCAAAATATCATAAATGCTTATTTATGAAATGCTTTGACCACAAAAACGCAATGTGATCCATGTGACATCAATGATCCATGTGACATCAATGACAACATAAAATAACTTAAATTTCCAACAATCTCCCCCTTTGTCATTGATGGCAACACCTCTATTGTAAATCACCACAATCACTGCAAAAACCATCTCTGAGAATCAAAGTTGCTCCCCTTGACTCAATACTCTCTATGGAGGTTGCTACCCCTAACTCAATACTCTCTTTGGAGGCTGATACCCCTAACTCAATGCTATCCCCCTTACTAAAATCTCTCCCCTTTGACATCAATGGAAAAAGGGACACCTATGGGGCTAAAAGATATGACCCTTAAGCTTAGCCCCCTCACCACCTTCTCTCTTTAGGTGATTAATTTTGGGGTGGGAGTACATTTACTCCCATATTACATTGTTTCTTTCCTCTATCAACTTCCTTCCATATTTTTCTGATATCCTTTTCTTGATGAGTTACTTGATCTTCTTGTCTTGAACCTGTTTGACCTTCTTGTCTTGATTTTGCTTGGAATTGAGTCCTACACCATTTTGTAATATGTCCAAAGTTATTGCAATTAAAACACTTAGTATTATAGCCTTTGGATGGTGCCCATATCCTGAATTATTTCTTGAAATAATTTCCATATCCATTCCTTTCTTGAACCCTGTATTGTGAAGTTCTGTTTTCATGACCATTATGACCATGACTTCTGATTTGTGTAGCTCTAAAACCAAAACCATGTTGCTCATTTTCTTTGCACTGAGAAGCTCTATGACCAATCCTGTTGCATAAGAAGCAATGTCCTTGAAAACCATACCTTCTTCCTTTGAAGTTTCTTCTAGAAAAATCAAACTTTTTTTATCCATGGATCCTGCAGTGTATAGCCCTGTGTCCAAATCCATTACAAGAAAAACAATGTCCTTGAAAAGCCCTTTGTCCATGCCTTGGTTCCTCATACCTTTCTTGATTATTATCCTTGTAATCATCTGTGACTTGTGCATTGTATCCTTGAATTTTCTTTGTAGCATCTAAATCCTCTTCCATAATTTCTTCCTTGCTTTATTCTTCAAGAATTTATTTTCCTTTTGAACTTGATTCACCTATCTCAAAACAAGATCCAAACTCGATGTTTGGAGCCATAGGAACTTTGGAACTTTCTTCATAAATCTTAGGTGCTTCCTTGCTTTCATCTTTTAGAACTTCCTTTCCTTTTGAGTGTGATTCCCCATACCTGAAATATGAGACCTTTGGTGCTTTGGAACCTTCCTTTTCTTTCTCTTCATTTGTGTCAAATAGCAAATTGGCATCCATATTTGTTGTCTCTAAAGTACATGTTTCCTTCTTAGTGAAAATATCTTGACATTTTGAGTCATGTGATGGATCAAACTTCTCAAGTAGGGAACATCTCAATTCTTTTAGATTCTATTTAACCTCTTGTAGTTGCTCATGGATATCATTGAAGTCTTCCTTTAGATCAACTAAGATATATGTATTTCTCACAATATTCTCTTCATTAACTTCTTCTTTTTCTATTTCCAAAAGTGGGATTTCTTTTTTTTGGAGTGAATGTTCTTCTATTTCTTTTATCCCATAGAAAAACCCTTCTTCATCTTCACTGTCATTAAGATCATTATAATCTTCTATAGCAAATAAACTCTCAAGATTTCTTTGACCATACATGTTTCCTTGATGTGTCATCTCATCTTCACTATCACTGAAGCCATTGCAATATCCTGATCTATGATTGCTTTGACCACACACAAAGCACTATTCTCTTTCACCTTTTATTCCTAGGAATAGATGTTCTTCATTTTCATCATCTGACTTGTCTCTATCACTGTGATATGAGATATCACTTGCTTCTACAATGTAGAAAGTTTTCTTTATCTTACAAAAACTTTTCTTCTTCTCATACTTGCTTTGCTTGTATCTGTCATTTTTGTCATGTTTATGCTTTCCATCTTCTTTTCTTTTGCGACCCTATTTTTCATCATCACTGTTTTCTTCATGTGGACACTTGTATGCATAGTGACCAAAATCATCACACTTGTAGCATCTGACTTTCTTCATATCCCTATAATTTCTTAAGTCCTTTTTCCTTTTGATGAAGTTAGCTTCCTCATCATTATTTGAATCTCTATCTATCTCTGGAACTTTCCCTTTATTTTTCTCTGAAGCCTTGAATGCAATTTCTTTTATTGGAACCTAATGCTTACTCTCCTCATCTCATAAGTTGTGAGTGTTCCTTGTAGTTCTTCCATTGTTAGCTTGTTGATATCCATTATTTCTTTTATTGCTAAAACCTTTGCATCATACTTCATGGGAAGTGATCTCAAAACCTTTTGAGTAACATCTAATTCTTTCATCTCAAATCCTAGACCTCTCATGGTGTTAGAAATCTCATCAACTTGAAGTAAAAATTGTGCAATATCTTCATAATCTTCCATTTTCAATTCCTCAAATCTTTTTCTATGAGTTTGTAGTTTTGCCAACTTTACCTTGGAATCTCCTTCATAGGTATTTTGCAACTTGGTCCACATTTCATTTGCTGAATTACATACCATGATCTTTGCAAAATTTATCTCACGTAGCCCACTCAGAATACAATTCATTGCCCTTGCATTGAGCTCAACCAATTTCTTGATAGTCTTATCTGCCTCAGGATCACCTTCAACCTTATACTCTTTTGTAACCATCTGCCATACCTCATATCCTTGTGATATCAAGTAGTTCTTCATTCTGATGCTCTAGAAAGCATAATTGTTACAGTCAAACAGTGGAGCCTTACTTGTAGATGATCCATTATGTGAAGCCATCTGTGATCTTGCAAAATTTACCCTCAAGCTATTAGCCTTTTCGAAGGAACCCGCTCTGATACTAATTTAAGAACACAAGCTTATACTGAGAGGGGGGGTGAATAGTATAAGACCACTTTTTACTTTTCTTTTCAATTCAATATTATGCAGTGTATAGACAGTAGTATTAATAGCAGTAATCAAGCAATGCACAAAACACCATACACAATAGAGACACCACAGTTTACGTGGTTCACCCAATGTGGGCTACTCTATGGATAAAATATTTTACTAAAACTTTCTCAATCAATTTCTTTGGGAATCCTTCCCAATTACAATGTTTATGGATCTCTGTCCAAAGGAGATGTTGATCCCCTAATCTCAAGTTCGTGGATCTCTTCCACAGGATAACTCTTTCCCCTTCTACTTTGGCTAGTGATCTTCTAGAAGACTCTGTCTCTCTTCTGCACTAACTGGTGGATGTCTCTCCACTTGAAGACTCCTCACTCAGATCCATCTTCAACTATCCTAACTGTTGGATCTCTATCCACTGAGACTCTATCCTCTGTACTCTGTCACCTCCAAAGCTCTGTCAATAGGCTCACTCAAAACCTGCTCAATAGGCTCACTCAGAACCAGCTCAACAAGCTCACACATAACTTGTCCAAATATGCTCAACAAGCTCACACAGAACTTGTCAAATCTGCTCAACAAGCTCACACAGAACTTATCCAAATCTGCTCAACAAGCTCACACATAACTTGTCAAATATGCTCAACAAGCTCACACATAACTTGTCCAAATCTGCTCAACAAGCTCACCAAGAACTTGCCCAAATCTGCACTAGAAAGCTCACCAAGAACTTGCCCAAATCTGCACTAGCAAGCTCACCAAGAACTTGCCCAAAACTGTTCTAGCAAGCTCACCAAGAACTTGCTCAATAATTCAATCTCACAGAAGCATAAAGAGAATTTTTAGAGACTCAATATGTTCTTATACTCAAATCCAATCACAACTCAAATCAATCTTATAGAAGCATAAAGAGAATTGTTAGAGACTCAATATGTTCTATCCTCAAATATTAATCTCAACTCAAATAAATCTTATAGAAGCATAAAGAGAATTGTTAGGGACTCAATATGTTTTATCCTTAAATATCAATCTCAACTCAAATAAATCTTATAAAAGCATAAAGAGAATTGTTAGAGACTCAATATGTTCTATCCTTAAATCTCAATCTCAACTCAAATCCAAAATATAGAATAGTTTGTTTCATGGAACTTGAACAACCACTTCACACAATCACTTGACTAGGCTCAAACAACTCTTCTCAACCAACTACCACAAGGAACAACTCTTTCTTACAAACCCTAGTCGAAGCATGTATCAACCAACTAAAATGTTTCCAACAATGGTCAACCACAAATCTCACATAACAATGATACTCATGTTCTTTTCAAGTTCAAGTTCTTTGCATAACCAATGGGCTTCAACAACAATGCTTATAAAACATTCTTCACATAACAATGATACTCATGTTCTTCTCAAACCCTATCTCAGGTTTTTCACACTACTAATGGCTTCAACAACAATGCTTATAAAACAAGGTTTAATATCAACTCTCAACCCAGAAAACCTTGAGACATTCAACCAACTACTTTCAAAAAGGAAACCACAATTAATCCTTTTCTCTCCAATGATATTTCAAAAATCAACCACCATAAACAATCAATAGGAGAATGTGCCCATACCTTTTATGAAGATGAAGAAGCCTTTTGGTTGTCCATAAAATCTGTTTCTCTTAACACACTTTCTTTTTCAACTTTCAACAAGGGTTAGATATCTTGATTAATAACACAACAATAACATCCAAATAACACCTTATTACTTCTACTCAATAACATACACCATGTCACTTCATAAATGAATTAATCTCTTTTGAAAAAGAACAAAGCAACCTTCACTTTTGAACCTCTTTACAAAATCATAAATATCTTTTTACACACACCTTATTTCTTCTTTTTTTAAACGAAAAACACCTTGCGGGACCGCCTTGGTCTAAGAGACCACGAACAGGGGGTTCTACACCATCAAAGTCACCCGGGGGTCGCACCCGACCCTGCTTGTACCAACATTATCAATTGTATTTTGGGTACCCAATTCAATTTTTTGGTAGGGTGGAGATTCGAACCTGGGACCTCCCTTGGAGGATTACCCTCTCCTCTCCAACTCACCTACGACACCTGGGTCACACACCTTATTTCTCCCTATAAGCAAGTTAATCAAATAGCCCTCGGAATAAGCTTTCCAACAATATATAATATGATATACTTTCAAAAATTAAATCATCAGAAATATCTCCTTTTCTAAACATGCATCACAACCCTTATTCCTCCTATGGCAACTTTAGAAAAATAAAGTATATTAAAAATTATTAACTTACCTCTGTCGCTGATGGGATTCGACCTCATGACCTTCCTTGCTTAGCACCTTAACCACAACCAACCTATCGTTGGGCCACACGCCCTCATGTGCTCAAAAGGAGCACACAACAAAACCTTATGCCGCGAATATCTGTGCCCTTCAAAAACAAAACGCGCTTCACGCGTTTCAACATAGCAAAACACCTTTGACAAGAATAGAACGTAGGACCTCCTACGTAACACACAATACACGAACCACTAGGCCAACGAGTCCTATACGTTTGGCCTTACTCCACAATAGTCTCTTCAACGAATGCAAAAATCGTAGGCCTTTCAAACTCTTTTCACACACACTTCGACACACGATGCGCAGGCTCTTTTTCCATTCGAATACAAAAATGAGATCGAGGCCTTAGAGAAATAAATCAAAACTTTGGGTATATATATATATGTCCTCCTCCTTTCCTTTGATGTCGGCGCTATAATTTAAATATTAGTTTTATGCCTTTTCCTTTCTTTGACGTCGGCGCTATAAATTTAATTTTAATTTTAATTTTAAATAATTTAAACTTAAATGTTTAAAATTAAATATCTCCATGATCGGGGCACATTTTTTGATGAAATGAAAAGCCAACCTGGGTTTTAAGAAAAACCCATTTCAAATCTGCCATCCATGGTTTTAAATAAAACCTTTATTTTGCATGCCTTGGTTTTTACAAAAACCCTGTATATATCCATGCTCTCCAAAATATCATAAATACTTATTTATGAAATGCTTTGGCCACCAAAACTCAATGTGATCCATGTGACATCAATGACAACATAAAATCACTCAAATTTCCAACAATATCATCCAACATGGCTTTTCCAAGGGTGTAAACAACTAGTCTAATAATACCCCTCTTCAATAATGGAGATATGGATAATCCCTCAAATTAATGAACCATTATGGTCATTTCTCTCTTTGCAAAGTTGTTTGGAAGAATTGTTAAAAGTAGAATCAACAAGTGGATGGGACGAAAAGAAAGAGGAAAAAAGGACAAGCCAATTTAATATTAAAATAATTGGTAATAGATCACATCATCACTTTGAGACATATCATAAAAATAAGGGGGAATCCTATGGACTTCGAGAAAACATTTAACACAATGCAGTTGAGGATAATTGGTTGTTCACTGAGATTGCTGCTGACGAGGATTACTTTGATATTGTTAAGGTTGAAATTGATTCTCATTATTCATTTGATTTTCTTGGTTCTGGTTTTTGGGATTGTATCTGCAATAGTTGGTACTATGACCTTTCTTTCTGCATATCTGACAATACCATGTTTTTCATCCTCTTGTTGATGAAGCAATATTTCCCTGTGGATTATCTTTTGATGCCAATGTAGTGTTAGTCATCTCATCTTTCACAGTGTTTTCCACTTCATATTCCTAAAGTATATTGACTAGGTCATCAAAAGAAGTATCTTTACTTAAAACTTGTAAAGATGTGACCAAATGCTTATAGTTGTCTGGAAGTGCTCTCATGGTTACTTGAGTAAGAAGTTCATCCTTAACTGTTTCTCCTAAGGTCAATAATTTCCCTTTAATATCTGCTACCTTCCTTAGGAATAGTTCTATGCTTTCTCCACTATTCATCTTTAATGAGTGAAGTTGAGTTTGAAGATGAAGAATAGTTGCCTTATTCTTTCCTTCAAATATTTTCTCTAGGCTTGTCCATGCATCTGAAGATGTTTTTGTTGAACTGATATAGGGTTGTATCTCATCAGTGATAGCAAATGTTATTATCATTAGAGCCTTTGAATCATTTTCCTCAAACTTTAGGATTTTAGTATCACCTGTGGCAGGTCTCTATGTTTTCCCTTTGACAATATCCCAAAGTTTTTCATATACCAAGATTGCTTTCACTTTATTCTTCCAGGAGAAATAATTAGGACCCTTGAGTAGTTGAGATTCTGCTAGGAAGAATTTGTTTGATGCCATTTAAATTCCCTAATATCAATCCTTAGATTTTGTGGACTTCCTTATGTCTCCCTAGTAATGAGAGTATATGATATAGTGCTCTTGTAAAATATAGTTCAATTTTTGGTTGATTTTGTAAAGTTTTGTAAATATCAAAAATCAACTTTTCTAACACCTTATTACTCCTATTGAACTAAGCACTTTTCCAATTTTGAAGAGGTTTTAATGTTGGATTTCTTTTGTCCCTTTTGAGAAATTTTGAGACAAGAATATTATAAATTTCCAACCTTAGAAAAAACCTTAATAACCTCTTTTAATATCCCTTAGGATTTGATTTTAGTGTTTCTAATTTTCAATAACCTAGTTTGGTGTTGTAACCCTTATAACTCCCAAATTTGGAAAATTAGAACACAATAATATTTGCAAATATTAATGGATTAATTCCAAGTAGTATCCCTTATTTCTCCTAGGTTGTGTTTTGCAAATATTAGACTACTTTGATATTTAATTTCCCTAAGTTTTGCTTTCAAATAAAGATTGATTTCCTTTAATACTTCAACCTTAGAATATAACCTTATAACTCCCTTTTTAATGAAAGCAAATTAGATAGGGGAAATTTTACCTTAATAAAGCTTTGCACCTTTATGAAATCGGATGTGTATGGTTGTAATCTGTCCTTCTTGGGCGTTGTGAGTAATGATAGATTCTTCAACATGCTCCTTGGCTTCAACGCTCTTCTTTAATGCTTCCCTTGACCTGTTTGACCGAGAGTACTTCTCTTTGCTACTTTTGAATGCTCCCGAATGTTGCATTCTCCCTAGTCCAAGGTACCTTTAATAGGTGGTCAATATTTTGATGAGTGACAAGTGTCACAACGGTTTTATTCAATGCTCCAAGGATGCTTTGGACATTTGGTGGAGTCACCAACTCTGTTCTAACACCTGTTACAAGTGTCACCTTTTCTTGGGATATTTTTATTCCCTCTTTGTGCGTTGTCCAAGTGGCTTCTCTACTTCAACGTATGTGAGGCCTCTTACTGTAATGCTTCTGGCTGAAAGTAACTCCTCTTCCACATGGAATATGGGTGCCAAAACAATGTTGTAACGTCTCCTTTGTGGGCATTTTTAGGGTTCTTTTGGAGAATGACAAGTGGCACCTTCTTTCCTTTGCATGCCCTTGTCTTATCAATACCTTCTTGCAAGCCCTTCAATGTATTTTTCCACCTTGTTCTTTGTTGTACTTCTTTGGTGTTGAGATGTTTCCATCCAAGCAATGCTTATGGTGGAGCTTTGGTGGAGATTTGGAGGAGCTTTGGTGGAGCTTCGGTGGCTCTTGAATGGAGTTCGAATGGCAATGCTTTGGTGGAGACTTCTTGATGCTCCACTGATGGTATTGAATGCTCCTTGATTGGATGTATGATTCCAATTTGCTTGCTTTGATTTCCCTTGCTTATATGTTGCTTGATTTCTCCCTTTCTTTGTGCCTTGTCTTTTGCAGGTTCGGTCATCCAAGATATGAAGAATATGAGCCTTCTTGAGTGGCTCTTTTGCTATGCTTGGGAGAATGCTAGCATTCGACCGCCTTTGGCTGGTTTACCCTACGGATATTGTGCCTTTGAGGCACCTTCAAATCTGCCCTCTTTCCTGCGTAGAATGAATTAGAGAAGTGCAATACAATGTAACAATATTTGTAAATAAGATGCCTTTATTGCACCCTTTCTTGCACTCCTTTTTGCAGGTCTAATTTTCTAGTTTTTATGGCAAAATTTTTGAATGCAATGTAGGGGTTTTGAGGTTGTCTCTTTGATTAGACACCTTCCCCTTTTTTCTTGGATATTTTGATGACAAATCCAAGCTTAGATAGAAGTAGATAGAAGCTCCTTATTTGATGCAATTTTTTGCACTTTTCTCCTTGCAACTAACCCTGTAATGCTTTGGATTTGAGACTCACCAAGTCTCAATATTTGAAGCTTCTATTTTTGATTTTGGTTAGTTGTCTTCTTCTCCAAGTTTTTGGAGGATTCTAACCTATTTTGGTGGCTTCACTTGGCCACTATGTGTTGCAGATTTTTGTGCACTAATAGTGTCTTTAGACACTTTGACAAATTCTGATTTTGTGCCTTTCTCAAGAACACAAACACTAAGCCTTTTGAGAGTAATATAGTAGTGCAAATGAACCCACTAATATGCACTAACAATCACACCTTATCACTCCAATAAACTCTCAAAATAACTTATAAGTGCACTTAATCAATTTACTACAACTAATCAAGAATAATCTAAAATGAATCTTCAAGAGTTATTCTACAATTTCACTACAATTAATATTGTAGGACTTAGTCTTCTTTTTCTTTTTCCAAAGTAGATGATAGGTAGTTGATAGATGTAATTCTAAAATCTAATCAACTCCTAACTAATGTGCAAATGAACCTTAAAAGGAACTTTTCTCTTTTTGCACTTTTGAAGACTGTAATCCAATTTTCCTTCTTGCAACTTTAATCCAAATTAAGGTGCTTTAACAAATCTGATAAGTAATCCAATTAATGAATCTACTTGCACCAATAGTTGCTTACCTTTTTTTGAAAGCTTTTGTAGAGGATGTAGATCTTGGTGTCTAAGATCACCAAGTTGTTGCCTTGAGTAAGATCTTGCAACTCTTTGTAGACTGTCCTGAATAACTCCTTCACCAAAATATGATCTTAAACTTTCTTTCATGAGCCTAGGATTTGGTGGCTTGTTCTCCTCTTGTAGTCTCCTCATTTTTGTTATAGATTTTTAGAAGTCTTTATCTTAGCAAATAATACCTTCTTTTTGTGAGAGGTAATCTTCAAATCTCCTGGATTTGGTAGGCTTCTTCTATCTTCAAGTCTTCTTATCAAATTCTGACTTCAAGCAGGATCTTCTTCTCAAGATTCTGAATGTCTTGAGGTCTTCTAAGATTTGGCACTCCTTGCCAAATTCTTCTTCTTTTGGGCTTGTTGTCGGATGGCGATAATTGTCCCAAATATTTCACTATCTTCTATAGTGAATTTCTCCAATGAGTTCTCCTTTGATGATTTCTTCATTAAGGCTCTCCAAGCCTTTTATTGGATGCTCGTTGAGACCTCCCCAAGGTCTTTGATCTTGCAGCTTCTATGTCTTCCTTGAGACCTTTTCTTCAACCTTCTACTCCTAGAAGTGTTGGTGGTGAGATCTTCTTCTGGATCTCTGATTCTACTACTTCTAGATTCGAGTAGGACTCTCCTAGTCCTTCTTCTTCTTCCAAGATTGGAAGTTCTTCAATGAGATCTTCTCCTGATATCTTTATCTTCAATTTTGCTTCAGGTGTTGGATTGATTCTAAAGAAGATACTCTTCCTAACTTTCTTGTAGAAAGTTTCCCAACTCATTGAATCTCCTTTCCCTGCAACAAAGTATTAGTACTAAAATCTTAATCTACTTCTGAATCATATACTCTCTTCTAGAGTCTTCTTCAGGATCAAGGCTTCTATGGCCTTTTTTAGTATCAAGGCTTATGTGGCCTTTTCTTCAATATTAAGGCTTCTATGGCCTTTTATTCAGTATCAAGGCTTCTGTGGCCTTTTCTTCAGTATCAAGGCTTCTATGGCCTTTTCTTCAATATCAAGGCTTCTGTGGCATTTTCTTCTGGAACAAGGCTTCTATGGCCTTTTCTTCTAGATCAAGGCTTCTATGGCCTTTTCTTCTTCTATGAAGTTCTCAATCTAGCAATGGAGATCTTCAGTCTCCTAACTTCACCATGACTCTTCTCTAGAAGTCTTCTTCCACAGTATTCTTTTCTTGCACAAGGAACTAATCTCTGCACTATGAAGGCACACCGACCTTCGGGCAATGAAGTTGAAGTCTCCTAGCTTTCTATTGTAGGAGGAGTCCCAATCATCTGAGAATTAATTTTTTGCAACAAAAGAAACTTTGGGCAATAGTTAACAAATTCCAGATATCCTGAATGATCTTCACTAGATGATTTGTCAATCTAGTGGATTGAATGTTGAGTCCTAGTCTTCACGAGTTTTTCCTACAACTTTGTGGAAAGACTCTAGTCAAATGTAATCTCAGTATTTTTGGAACTGAGATTTCTTTCAGTCCTCACTTGTGGCTCTCCCTAATTCTACCACCTAGACTCTTCTGAGAGTTTTTGATAGTGGTTGGTCCAACAACGCGTTAGGTTGACAAAAAACTCAGGCTCAATGATAATGGTGGTTTTCCTATTGATCTACTATGGCTAGATCTACCGTGGCTCTGATACCACTGTTAGATTTTGATGCAGTATGCAATGGGAGATAGCAATCACAAGATGCAGAATAATATGAAAGAAAGTAAATCTATGAGATGACTGAAATATGCTATAAATAGAAATGATGAAAATGAATACAATGTAGCTATGGAGGAAATGGACACTCCATGAATAAAGCTACTGAACTACATTGCACCCATCACCAATATATGGTGATGTACACAACACTATGCTACTACCTATGAATATGCTCTGAGCTTCTATATCCTACTTGTTACAATGAGGCCCTTTTTATATAGGAAGATAGGTTCCTTGGCCAACACTCTACCTAGTTGTGCAAGGGACAACTTGCACATATACAACTTGCACATTGACACTTGTGCATTTATTACATTGCATGAAGTAACTAGATAACTTCCCCCTAAAGTAATCTAATGTCCTAAGTATGTACCTAGGAAGGTACATTTACATGACCCAAATGATGTAATATAATCTATTTCTAACAATTAGGAGAATGTAGAACACTGTTTGTATTACAAAAAAGAAGCAACGAAATTGAATTATAGTACTATAAGACTATATAAGTTTTATTTCGGCCATGGGCTAGTAACACACTAGACTCAAAATAGAGGTAAATAGAGAGGATGTAGAAACATCTAATTATAAACATATTTAAAATAAAATAATCATTTCCATATAAGATTCTTCTAGTAGAGACAAGTGTATTTCCTATAGAGACAACTACTATGGTTCATCTTTTAGGATATTTGAAAAATGTTAAACACATGACCTAAACATGTAACACAAAAAATACAAACAAACGGTATGAATCTCAAAATTTTGGGTTATGGAAGATTAAGAAAAAATGCAGTTCAAAAATAACAAAGTATAACATATTAGAGCATATAAATATATGAACAAAATAATCGAATGAATTTAATTGCTCATAAAATTAAGTACAATGCAAACAATATCTGAGAAGAGATACAAGGTTGTAACATTGCATAGATTACTCTAGTTTTCATAGTCACAAGTGCATCTCTCTTTATACATTTTTTTTGGTGTGTTGGAAATCTACCATATTAAATATGGAAGTTCATCCACATGGAAATGTGGTGTTTCACCTTCCATGAGTTAGAAAGTTACTTATATGAAAAAGTGGCGAATCATCTTCCATGAGTTATAAAGTGCATATTAATTGAAAATTAAACTACTTACATATGACTTCTCCTTTCGTATTTTGTCTTCGATTGATGTCAACATGACTAGAGATGTGCATTTTGGCTATGAAAATCTAATTTTTTTTTTTATTAATTTTAACAAATATTTTATTTTGTATTTTTGAGGGTTTGTGAAGTGTTTTTCTACAAAGTTATCGCAACTTTGTTAGAGATAAAGTTGCTTGCTAAAATTGTTGTTTTCTTTCTAATTTTTCCTATGCAGCTTAAATGGATCAAAATGAAGTATCAAGAACAAAGTTATATATATATAACAATGTGGTTAGCATAAAAAAGATTTTGGGGCATAAAGCCATGCCCCAAAAAGGTCACATGCCTGGATCAACAAAGGAAAGAAAATAAGGATGAACACATGAAAGTAAAGGTAAAGTAGTTTTTAACATTTGTAAGGCCATAGGCTATATGAGATGAATATTGTTTACCCAATATATGGTTATCTCTAACTGTACTTTGGTTTTCGAAGCAAGGTGTACAATCATACCCCCTCATGATTTGAACCTTGGACCTTTATTCAAAGTTTCAAAGACATTACCATTAGACTACTCAAGCTGTACATAAAGACATATCAACTTTAGATGAATGCCTAAATAATAACAAAAACATAAAAACATTTGTTAAGGAAACAATTAGGAATAATTACATAGAAAAATAAGTTAGGAAGAAAAAAAACATTATTTTTCTAAATTTCACCCTACCTACAATCATCACAAAAGATATGTATACAGACAAATAATAATTGGAGAACAAACACGCTTATGGCTTAGCCCTTGAGGGCTAGGTGGATTGGTAAGTGCTTGTTTGGCCAGGTACTTACCAAGAAGACATCCAAGTTCAAGCCTCGGGGGCATCTTGTTTGCAAAGGTAGTAGTCTGATATGAATCTTCTAAGTGTGTTCCAGATCGATGATGACGATATAGATATTGAACAATCGGTGATCCCCTTCATGTCGGGTCAACAATAACGAGGTAAAATAAGTTTGGTGGGAACAACCTCTTGAGCGACCGATGCTCCCCTTCATGCCAAGTCAACAATAACGAGGTAAAATAAGTTTGGTGGGAACAACCTCTTGAGCGACCGATGCTCCCCTTCATGCCGAGTCAACAATAACGAGGTAAAATAAGTTTGGTGGGAACAACCCCTATGGTTTAAACCCTAGAAATAGTGTGGTTGTGACCAACTCTCCTATGTAACCAAAAAATAAAGCTTATGGCTTAACTAAGGACCAACTCTCATCAAATTAAATATTAAATAAGCAAATAAAAAAGGAAAAAAATGAAAAAAATACTTTATATAAAAAATAATAATAAAAAATAAGTAGCCTAATGTTGACATTGCTTGTTCATCTCGCCAGGTTGGGGTGGGATGATGTCCAACCAGTTTCACCTGAGCCAATTGTTGGTTGGAGTGACGTGAGTACTGAAGACCTTAATCGCGATGCAGAAAGATGAATTCCCATCCCATAATCACTAGCAGTTTATGTAGGACAACATATCAGGGCACATTACCCCATATGATATGCTTTCTTTGATGTAATGATCATCAATGATCATGATTGGTAAACTTGTGTTTTGTTGACAACTTTGTTTACTAACCCTTGTCAATGAAGATTAGTGTGATTCCCCGTGAGTGTGTTAACCCACCCACTTTTTTTAATTGTAAAGGCTTTTATCTTAATTTAATATAAATTTACTTTTTTTCATTAAAAAATAATAATAAACATTTTATTATAAAACATAATATATAAAAATATTCAAGTTAAAAGATATAACCATTTCTTATGAAAAAATTAAACTAAAATTATTTAAATTTTTTTTATTAAAATAAAAAACATTAAATAATAATTCATTATACAATTCTTTTAATATATAATACTTTTGACCTACTTTAGAAGCCTTCCACATCAACTTTAAAATCTCACATAAACCCATCTAACATAGACTTGTTCATATAACACATACTTTATCCTAGTTTGAATATGTTAGGTTAAAAAACCTAAAACTTAAGATTAAAATAGTTAGAACAATTTAATAATACTTTATCCTAGTTTGAATATGTTAGGTTAAAAAACCTAAAACTTAAGATTAAAATAGTTAGAACAATTATAAAAGGATTAAATATATAACCAAATATTTACTTAAATTCAAACCTAAAAAAACCTAAATTTAAACTTGAGATTCAAGGGGTTCAAGAAGACTACGATACAAATCCTAAGGGCGTAGGTTATTTGCTGACCGGCACCCGGATCCACGTGGGGTCCCAGTAATGACGTGGGCGTCACAAGTTCAAATGCGTCCCTTTTGCCTGAGCATATTTGTTCTTTTCCAATACACAACATAAACTTTTTTATTTAGTAAATTTTTAAAGATGTTGTGCACCGATACAAGTACTTCAAGAGGCATTATCAAACATTGACGTTTTCAATCCATATAAATTTTTAACCGACAGTAATATATTTAAAAATTTTCATCCCCTTTTCAAGTGCGATAGTTTATATCATTCATTTAGTTTTCTCGCATATATCACTTGTAATTCTCTGCAAGAAAGAATTGAAGAAAGAGTGGGCAGATCGTAGGCATGGCGTCCTCTATCGCTCGGCGTGCTATCTCCAACCTCCGTGCGAATCAATCGGTACATTTCAAGTTGCTATGTCTGAAATAATAATATAAAACATTATTTTTAGTTTGGATTTTCTGGTTTTTCTTTATGCGAATTAAGTTCCTTGCGAGTTTGGAACCAGAGACATGTAGACGTTTAGAAAACAATAAATCTTTCTTACTGGCTCAAACTTTTAGAAAAAAATTTGGTTGCTGAAGAGTTGTAGGGTTTGCGTCCTTCCTAAAATTGGCATTGTCATCTGGCATTATGTGCATTAGGCTTAATTTCGACAGTGTAGGGCAAATTTGAAAATATCCTTGTAACCTAGAAGGCGATTTTGACTGCATCTCTTTAAAGAAGGAACTGAATTAGGGTTCTGAAGTTAGGGTTTGAGGAAACATACAGAATTGAGCTATAGGTCCATTGTTTTCTGTGTACGTGAATAAGAAGGCTTGGATTACAGTTATAGAAGGAATTTTAGAAGAGGTGGAAGAAGTATTTGAGATCTCAAGATTTGGATGGATACCATAAATTGAAAGAATATCACGAAGGTCGGAAAATTATTCAGTAAAAAAGTAGAATTGTTTCTAGAAGAAAAGAAGGGCGGTGTCCAGAACCGATTTGTTTTGCAGAAATTATGGAAGAAGTGTGAAGATGTTGTGTAGAACTTAAGCAACTCGGAGTACCGAGGACTCTACCAGAGCCAGGACTAAAGCCTTGTAGTGGTCGTATATTTGGACAAGTTTTGGCAAATTGTCAGAAACTAGTGAGGCGGCCTTCCATCACTCTGTCCCCGAGTGGGTGTTGGCACTGTGTAGCCAGAAACGGGAAACGTAAAAGGTGCTGGCAACGGTAATGTGACGAGAAATGGAGCCTAGAAAAGGTGGCATACAAGACACGTATATGCGTCAAGAGCCGACTTACATCCATTTTAGCTCAAAACTTCAATACCTATCCCTCGCAGATCTCTTTGAAAGGAAGTGCACAGAGGTTTTTTTGCATAGTCGAAGCTGAAAACTGTTGGTTGGATGAAAAATGCACCAAAAAAACATCTTATGAGCCATTTTTAAGGTCAACATTTGTGGTCGAAATAAACGCCAAAAAACCAGTTGGCAACTGGCGTTTCCGTCGTGTGGCCGTTCTCATCCAAAAAAATGCAAAACAGGGCTCACCCGTCACTTTTCTGGTAACATGGTGTTGGCAAAGGGACAAGAAAGTTGCTCTTTAGAGAACGCAACTGGTCTTTGTGTTCTTTTGTGTTGATAAGAGATAGGAAGGGAAAGATTGAGGTTAGTCTGTTGTTTTCAAACTTTGAATTCAAAAATATTGATTTTGCTGGCAAAATTTGATGATAGAAAATTTCGAAACATCCTCTTTTAATTTAGAATCTTTCCTTTTACATGAAGTGTTGTTCTTACAGGCTCATCTAGAGAAGCTAAACATAATTCTTGGATTTTTACTAAAGAAATTTTACACTCCATATGACAACAAAATATATGTTACAATGGATTTATTCTATGCTTTACTGGGACTCGTCCTTGGATTTGGGGGCTGTCTTGTAGATGCGTCCACCATCGTGAAACATGTCTGCCATCCCGAAACACCTCTGCTATGCCAAAAAGCCATCCCGTCGTCCCCATCCTAGAATAGCATGGAACATAGGTCAGTTTTGTGGAACGTAGGCCGTTTATTTTTTAAAAGAAAAGGAGTTATATATTGATACTAAAGTTTGCAAAGAACAAAGTTTATCCAACAAGCAGCTTGGAGGTCACAAGATTGCTGCCCAAAGGGAGGGACAGGCAACAAAGCAAAATAAAAAACTCCAAAATGCTTTCCGGAATACAAAGGGCGCTCGAAACCCAAAAACAAAAGGTGTCGGAAATACAAAAGGTGCCATAATGATCGAAAAAACCTAAACCGTGAAAAGCTCTAGAATCACCCAGTGTTCCAGGGTTGTGCAGAAGCGTCAGAATCTCCAAGGGAGCAGAAATCTCCAAGGGCGTCGAAATATTCAAAGGCTCCAGAAACTCCAAAGGCGTTGGGATCTCCAAAGGTGTTGGAATCTTCAAGGGTTCCAAAATCTTCAAGCGCTCTAGAATCTCCAAAGGCGCTGAAAACACCAAATGCTCCAAAATCACCATATGCTTCCTATCATTTGTGCCACTCATGTTGTCTGCTTTTCTTTTTCCTTATTACTCTGAGATGCAAATAGGCTATGTTTATGGCCTCATTTGCAAGGCGATCAGCCACCATATTGTGTGTCCTTCCAATGTGGAAGTATTGTATATATTCAAACTTCTGTTCCAGTTCTCTTAGTCTTCTCTGAACTATTCGAAGTTGGATTGATGAGAATTCCTTCCCCTTAGATAGGGTAGAGATCACAAGTCTCGAATCACCATACACATGGAGTTGTTTAATGCCTTGTTCTTGAGCCAATTTTTGTCCCATTTCACAGCCGATTAATTCTGCAACATTATTGGTTGTTTTCCTTAAATTGATTTTGAACTGAAGCATTTCATGGTGTGGTGCCACCAGTATTATTCCACTAGCTGCTGCACGACCTGGGTTTGATTTAGAGGCTCTATCAAAGAAAAGTGCAGAAAACTTTCTCTTTGGAGGTCTGATTGTTCTAACTGTGGTCCAAAATTCAGGAGATTTTGGAGTTCCATTTGGTATAACAGTTGTATCTCCCTTTTTCTTAATCTCTTGATGTCTTGTTGTTTATGATATAGAGCTTTTGTGTTCAAGACTATCTCCCTTAACTCTCTGTTGGTTACCACTCGAAAATTGGTTCTTTTGTCATAAAAATTTATCCTGTTTCTTTCCTTCCAGATGTGCCAAGTGATGAATATTGGCACTGAATACCAAATCTGCCTTATAAGGTGCTTATCTTCAGTCCCCATTTGTATATTTAGCCCCAATTGGTTAGGCAATTTTCTAAGTTGAAGGGTCCTGAGATTGCTGATCCTAGCTGCTGAGTTATTTCAATCCACATTTTAACTGCTTCTCCTTGAGTCCCCATTTGTACATTTGGCCCCAACTGGTTAGGCAATTTTTTGAGTTGAAAGTTCCTGAGATTGCTGATCCTAGCTGCTAGGTTATTTCAATCCAGATTTTAACTGCTTCTGTACACTGAAAGAACAGATGTGAAGCTGTTTCATTGTTCTTGAGACACCTGAGGCAAACATGAGGCCCCATGATATTCCTCTCTTGATGAGGTTGTCTCTAGTAAGAATCTTGTTTTGGAGCACCAACCAGAGAAAGGCTTGAAGTAGTTTAGTCCCTACTAACAAAAAGGAAAAGAAAAAATATAAAATAATAAAGATAATTGACAAGTTTTTAAAAGGAAATAATATTTCACATCAGGGGTATCTTAAATCTAAAGAAGATCTGTAACAAGCTACAAGATCTATTTGACAAGGCAGTACAAAATAATTTTTTATTTTTTATTTTGTGTTAAAAAAGAGTTTGATGTCATTAAAACCGCTTGATTATGATTGGATTGAAGATTTTCTTGCTTACATCAATGTAATGCAAATCAAATCAAAGAAACGTGGAGAAGACTTTGTGAAGAAAAAATCACATAAAATTGAGATTGTCACAAGGAAATTAAATAGACTTTTTGAGATGCTTGTAGCCAATATCAGGAGATACAAAATTTAAATGCAATTGGAGAGTAAGCAAATGACTTGGAAAATGTTTTACAAGATTCTCACTCTTCAACAACATGCATCAAAGAGAGATGGCAAATTAGGTAAATATGAGCATGTGCATTTTACCAAGAGCAAAAGCTATTGTGACCATGAAGGAACCATCAAATCTACAATATCCATAGAGCAAACTTCGAGAAGCAACCAACCATATGGGCTTGATGAGAGGGATTGATCTAGAATGTAAAGGTCATTCTCAAGGCAGAAAAATGATGGATGCTACTATTATGGCCAATTCAAACAATCGTAAGGAGTTGTCATGTGAAAGAGAGCAAGATGTTAGAAAATTGAAGGAATCAAACCTTGACATATGGGAGGATAGTCCATGGCATTGAAGCAACAAGAATAATGGCTTAGGGTAATGATAACTGGGACCTTATTGTTATTATTGCCTTTTATGCACATGCCTTGGCAAAAGAATGAATTGTTGATCCTTGATTTTCATATGGCTAAGTATAAGTCAACATTTTCTTCATTTGATTAAGGCCAAAGAAGCTAGGATCTTTGTGGTAGATAATGATGCCCTTGATATTAAAGATTATGGTGGTGCCAAATATGAGAATGGGGTCCGTAAGAATGTCTACAATTTTCCTTGATTGTTTTGTACTTTATTATCGGTATCTTAAATCAGTCACTCCAATATAAGAGTGGATTTTTTTCATGAGAGATTTATGATCAAGCGTATTTGAAATAACTATGCTGTAATCACTTTCAATATGCTTGATTTAAGGGATAAAATGTAGAAACTTGTAGGGTTTGAAGAAAAGAAAAGATCCTTTACACTTGTAGTGAGTGCAGAGGATATGAGGAAACCATGGCATAGGAGATTTGGACACCTAAATAATAAAAGTTGAACCTAATGAGAAGGCTGGAAATGTTAAAGGCACTTCCACTTACGGCAACACAAAATATGTGATGGTTTTTGTATTCTCCTCTATACAATAAGTTGTTTCTCTTTATACGTAACATCTCTTTCTCTCTCTCTCTCTCTCTCAGGAACTTCCACTTATGGCAACATAGAATATGTGAACATTGTGTGAGAAGTTCGAAAAAAGGAGACTAGAGAAAGCAATAACACATCTCTCTCTCTCTCTCTCTCTGAGGAACTTCCACTTATGGCAACATAGAATATGTGAACATTGTGTGAGAAGTTTGAAAAAAGGAGAGTAGAGAAAGCAATAATACATCTCTCTCTCTCTTTCTCTTTCTCTTTTTCTCTCTCTCCCCGTTTGGCAAAACCCTCCTAGGTGGGTGTAACGTTTGACTTTGCTGCCACAATTGTCCAGATATTTCTTTTGCTAAATTTGCCAAAGACTTACACTTTGCCATATCTATTGGGGTATGTTGCACCTATATTTGGATGCTTTAATATTTCACATTTTAATTTTATAGTTCCACTTTACAATTCCATAAGTTGCATTTCAGTTTGGAATTGAAATTGCTTCTCCACTTGAAGCCCACACTTTATTAGGCGACAAATCTGACATGGTGCCAGCTCATATGTAATAACATCTTTGAGTCGTCGCATATGTGGTCACATAAGTAGGCATTTTGATTTGTATATAGTTTTTTGTATGTAAGTTGTCGCTTGTGGGTGCATGACACATAGGGGATACTTGTAAGTTTTGTGTATGGGTATAGGATAGGATAGTTTGGCGGTTACCTACTGTCCCCTCTTTGACCTCTTTGTATGTATTCATCCTTAACCCATTTGGAGATGTAGAGGTTGCATATTATGATGATATTTTGGTGTTCATACTTGTTCGATCATTGCATGAGTGTAGCTGCATGTACAAGATTGAGTTGTCATTTGCATTGCATATGATAATTGCATATATGTTTTGAGTTTTGTTGAGTTCATTTTGCTTTATGCTATTTTGTAAGTTATTTCTTTTCATCTTGTGCTATACAAAATTGCTATGCTACAACTTTGACCAATTGATATATGTTTTGAGTTCTTTTGAGTTCATTTTGCTTATGTTATTTTGTATGTTATTTCTTTTCATCTTGTGCTATACAAAATTTCTATGCTACAACTTTGACCACTTGAGATCATCCCATTTGAAAAACTTTATTGTTTGAATTTCAAGAAGAAATTTGAAGTCTCGAATTGCTGAATTCAAATATCTAATTGAGAATGGAAATTAATATATCAAGTGCTTTTGCATTGATAGAGGTGGGGAGTACATGAGAAATACTTCCGAATATTTTCTAATTCACAATGGAGCAGTATGGCAAAAAAGGACAACTAGTACCTTTAATAAAATGATATTGCAGAAAGGAAAAATAGGACACTTGTTTCAAGCACAATGAGTGGATAAATTTTGAGGGAATGAAGTGCTTTATGGAAACTACATTTTGAATAGGTTTTTTTTTCAATGAGTTTACACAGGTTTTTATGAGGGGTCCTGGTCCCCTCATGCTGAGTGGGGTTTGAACCTTGGACCTCTCAAAGAGAGGCCAAAATCCTTATCACTGTAGTAAGCTTTCAGCTACATTTTGAATAGGGTTCTCACTAAGGTTGTTTGGAAATAAATGCATAAAGAGAAGTAGGGTGACTACAAACCTAATATTGAACATCAAGGCGTATTTGATCGTGTGGGCATGGCCTTATGTATTTGATAAAAAGTGTCAAAAGTTGGATTCTGAAATCCATCCTTTTGTGATGACAGAATATCCATAAGTCTCTAAAGCCTACGGGCTTTTGTCTTAGGTAAAAAGAATTAATTTTTAATAGAGATCTATCTTTGATTAATAAAGAGTGAATCTACTCTTTTCAAAATCATTCTCTATCACTTTTGGAACTCTTAGAATCATAGGCTCATGATCCCTAATATTTCACAAAGTGATCCAACAAAGAATGATCCTTAACTAGATGTATCTACCAATGCGGAAGAGGTTTTATTGGAGGAGGAGCATTCAAACATCAAAAGGGGCATGCATGCCCAAGGAAGATGGGATATGGACACCAATGATAAGGCCATTTAGACGTATGTAGGAAGAGGGCCATCCGAGACATCCACAAAGATGGTTGTCCATGACATCTAGAAAGAGTCTTTTGAATGAGTGGTTCAGAAATGGCCATTTGGGGTGAAGGAGAGGGCAATGTGGACACCAATGCACAAATGCCCAAGGAATGCCATAGGGATGGTGAGTAAGAGGGATGTTCACAGATAGGAATGCTTACAGGAGAGATGCTCAAAGGATGACTGTTTGGAGGAGGGATGTGTATAAATGTAATGCCTGGAGGTGAAATGCTTGGAGGTGAGACACCTAGAGGGGAGATACCCAAGATGTCTTGGCAGAGGGCCATATAAACTTAGGGCTGTTTGGAGGAGTTGTTCGTCTAACGGAGGAGATGTACATAAAGAGGGTCGATTGTGGGATGTTTATTGTAGTTTGGGAGAAAGGTTTCCTAGGGTAATTATCCTAGGCAATTTGGAAATAATGGGCTAGGATATTGATCATCTTAAAGCAAAAGACTTGATTTTGGAAAGTCAGGTAACTAACTTGCACTCAAAAATATTGAGATGGTAAAAGTATGTTCAGCCTTAGATTGGCAAGGATACACTTTGAAGCATTAGATACATACTTCAGCCAAAGTCATCTTACAGTCATGACTAGGATCACCTGCATCCTTGAATGACAAATTAATGGAGCAACTAAGGGAATGTCACTAGCGGAGAGTAGATTTCCTTAAGAAAGGGCCAGGCTTGGAACTTGTCGTTTGTCTCTAAAGGCCACAACATTGTCAAGTGTAAATTGTCTATAAGATCAGCTACACTTAAGGAGAATTAGAAAGATACACAACTAGATTTGTTCACATAGGGGTTGATGTCCTTTGTCTCTAAAGGCCACAACATTGTCAAGTGTAAATTGTCTATAAGATCAGATACACTTAAGGAGAATTAGAAAGATACACAACTAGATTTGTTCACAAAGGGATTCTCTCAACAATTGCATAGGTGGCTAAGATGAACATTATCAGAACTATACTATCATTAGTCTCCAAATTTGAATGGGAAGCACAGTTGATGAATGTCAAGAGTGCTTTCTTGTATGGTGATTTGCATAAGAAAACATATATGGAGTAACCACCCAAATGTGTCAAAGGAGGAGATCTAACACTAGACTGAAGGTATCTTTGTGATAACACAAACGCCAAAAGTGTGGGTGAGAATACTGATAGGTTCTTCAGCAATAGTGGCTTTACGAGATAGGAATGTGATCATAATACGTGGTTTTTGCATTGGTGATATCAGATTCTGATGATTGTCCTATATGTTGTTGATTGTCTTTGGAAGCAACCACATTGATTCATAAACCTAAGGCATAGAAGAAGAATTCCTTTGAGATGATTGAGACTGCACTCCTTGGACAATTTAACTTTTCAAAACAAGGATAACATCATTTGTCAGCTGAAAGATGTTATTTTAACTCCTTCATAGATTTAAAAGGGAAGATTGCAAACCATGCAAAGCTGCATATTGGTTAGGCACAAAACTTGTTAAATACTGTGATTCTCTCAAAATTGATGCTATCCTATACAATCAACTTGTTGCTAGTCTTATTTTATTTACTTCATAGTCAACCTGATATTACTTCTTTCTTATGGTGTTGTTTTTGGATTCATAGAAGTTCAAAGGGAGGGCCACATGCAAATGCAACGAGGATTGGGCAATATATCAAAGGGATCTATGACCTATGCCACACGTTCCCAAAAGGAGGACATCTTGGAGCGAAGAGTCTAAACCAAATCAGACAATGTTGGAGATGCAAATGGCCATAAAATTACTGTAGGGTCCCTGTTCGGCCTTTATGTGGTCTTGTAAGAAACAAGATGTAGTGGTACTATCCACTATAGAAGACGAGTATTGTGGAGCATTCAATGCATGTAAAAAGGTTATGTGGATCCAGCATCTACTTCAGGATGTTGAGTTTGCACACTAGAAGCCAACCACCATTTTCTTTGATAATTAGAGCACTGTCAACTTGGAACACAATCCAGCTGCATAAAGCTGAACAAAGCATATTGAAATCTATTGTCATTTTCAAAAGCGGATTCCAAAGGACATTATTTTGATGGAATTCTTCAAAACAAATAATCAGATTGCTTATATTCTCACTAAGCTGCTACTGAAAACCATTTTTATCTAGCCTAGATCAATACGCAAGCTACATGAAGCCAACATTAAAGGGGATGAAAACTTATGTCACTCTCTGTCCCATTCATTTTGGTTTAAAGGAGATGGTAGAATATGTGTTAGTGGTAAACCCAACTTCTGGGGCCCTTCAAGCTTTATCTTGTGAGTTATTGCATTGATCAATGCCATTTTATTGCTGTCCAGTGGAACATCGACTTAGTTTCCTTGGGATTTTTGATCTTCTGTATGAATATGCTAGCATGCACACACCCTAGTAATTATGCTTTTGTACTCTTTGTGATCTGCACTGTTGAGTTATCATGATTATACATGTTAATGTACTTCGTGATGCAATGAACTTGCTTCCTTTGCTTTGGACTACACTTTTGGTCCATATTCAGAATGCTAAAACTCCAACATAAAGTGATGGTTTGCATGGCAATAAAAGGACAACTTTTGTACTCTTTTGATTTGTGTACTATTGGGTTGTGAAGATTATTTGGTATCTTTTGACACTGCCTCAAATGTTAATGTAATTTAAAGTGTCATGATCCTTTGTCTGCTTTGCTTTGGTTTGGAGTTCACTTTTGATCCATGGTCAGAAGATAAATATTTTAAAACTCCAACATAACATTATAATTGACATGATATCCAAAGGATAAGCAAGGCAAATTGAACCTAGTTTGGTTCTAAATCGTAGATTCGTAGTGATGCAAAAATATTACAGCCATGCAATGCTGGTACAAGATTACTTGAATCAGCATCATGGAAAGTAAAGTTAACTGTACATAACATACACAAACTCTTTTGCAAATGAGGTTGCCAACTTAATAGAATTGATGACAGATTTAATGACATGGAGTAGGCTGATTGAAGCAACTTATACAGAAACAATAGAATACATTTAACTGTTTTATCATTCACAAACAGGCAATCATTTCAGATCTATATTATTGGTAGAAGAAGAAGAAGAGGAGGTATTAAAGTGGAACGAAATTCCAACATAGGAATATGCCACTGGAAATAAACAGCTTGTAGAACATTTTGAAACATGACTTGTGTTATGACTATCTTTTGGTTCTTTTTAATAATTCTAGGTAGGTGGAAGCACAATTCTGTGATTGGAACCCTAAACTCAAAGACGGTTTGAATTTTAAAGAAAGCAACAAAAATAACTTAATCCCAAAGGCGAGATAAATGTAATGCTAATCTTATGATGGGTTGAAGTTCTAGGAGCCCTTTAGTTGTCAGGATTGCTAGACGTGATTAGATTGTATTATGTAATAAACAGGTAATGATCATTGAAATTGATTTTATCTTGGTTCATTTACAAGCACAATATGGTGGATGGGCTGTCCAGTAAACAAGAGAAGGGAGGAGTTTGAGAAACATGTTTGTCAGGAAAACTATTGACTTAAAGACATGAATACCAGATTGAAAGAAATTTAATTAATGCCTATGAATGTCCAAAAGAGATAAATGGGACTTGAAAGAGATGATCTGTAACAATAAATTGCAGAAGCCAGATCAAGAAAGTGGTTTCAGAAACAAAGAAAATATAACTTGTAATGAAACAAGACCAAATCAAAGTAAAATAAATTAATGTTTAATACACAATCTCAATGATGGTTTTGAACCTGTGAAAGCTCTATCCCTTGGTGGCGTCAAATAGTTTGTCACCTTTATTTTCTTATTGTGACTTTCAAGGTAAATTTGGGTGTATTTCTTGACGTTCAAATATTGAACCTTTAAAACCTTTAGACAATTCCAAGTCATGGTAGAAAAAGGAGAGTTGTAGGATATCAAGCTCATATGATATGATAGAGATGGTGGGTATAAGTCCTATGAATGTCAAAGTTTTTATAATTGTTATTTTTTAAAGGATGTAGAGAACAAATGCCTACACATCACAAAGAACTAGGAAGACAAAATGGAAAAAAGATCTTTATTAAAATATTCAAGAGTACGTTCAAAGGGTGTCATCTTAGCGATAATTTTTGGCGTTGGGGGTTTAGACATCAACTTTTATATTCAATAAAGAGCTACAAATGCATTGTTCAAAGTACCTTATGAGAAATCCTGGAAGGAATTGTTGAGTGAAAATTTTGCCCAATTGCAAAATCACCATCACAATCAGGATTTTGATTAGAAAACCCTCTCTTGCAAAGAAATATAAATTTCTCCAAGGTTCCTTTTACTTATGTGTGCTTGTAATCTTGTGAAGATGTATCAAATAAGTGCTAGGAATACCTTAGTGATTTGCAAGTAACTGTTAACAAGGGGCCTGTGTTGGTATTATTTTATTGCTATGCTATTGATTGTTCATGAAACTTAAAATAAAGAGAATGTGATTGGCCCTCATATGACCACGATGTAAATTCCTTAGTTCATTTTATCTTGAAGTATTTTAGGTAGATTTTATCTTCATTTGGTTAAGCAGATTTTAAACAAGTTTTATCTTCCTTAAATCCTGCTTTGAGCATGAAACAAAGATTAAAATCTATCTCTAAATGTGAACCTTAAATGATGATTGGATTCATTTAATGTTGTTTTGATCATGAAAATAAAATAATCTACATGAATAACTTGGTAAATGAAATAGCCTATGACATATCATATAAATTACCCCTCTTTGATGAAATTATGATTTTCATAAAGAGAAGTCAATTTATTGCTTTAAATGTAATAGCTTTGAAATGCCCTATAAATTACCTCCCTTTAATGAAATTATGATTTTCATAAAGGGAAGTTAATTTATTGCTTGAGAAACAAAATATAAAGCTTGAAATTTGATTTGCCTTCAAAATGTGAAATTATGTAAAATCAGAAATTACAAAATTCGTTTAAAAACAACTTTCAATAATTTTTGTAATTTTGAAATGTCTTCAAAATGAAATCGAAACTGGTTTAAATGAAGCGTTAAAGCTTATTCTTCACACCCGTGCATCTATTTTTGGAATTTTAATTTTCTATTTTTGGAATTTTAATTTTTTCGATTTTTATTTTAATTGCTGAAGTTTAAAAAAAACTGCAAAAGGGAAGGGTTAGAAAAATAAAAACAAACAGTTTGGAAAATGGACCAGAATGCTGAAAACACTGAAAAACAAAGTACTAACTATATGATGCTACCCTATTCCTGCAAAACCGGAGATGTGAGAGTTTCTGAATGTAACCTAGTTTACCCGAAGTTGCATGTGCACAGTCTGAAACAAACTAGGTGCAAGATTCTAAGGGGAAAAAATAAATTCCATTTTTTAAACATTCAATAGTGCAACCATAAAAATGCATTGAACACCATCTATAAGCCTAAAACATGAAAGGGGAAAAATAAACAGTTAATTCAAACATTCAGAAATAAATCTCCTCCAATTTTGTTAACAAGGTGCAAATTTCTACAGCATTTTGCATTAAAAACAGAAAGATAACAATCCCTGTTTTACATCAGACTTCCAGCCTTGGCTTGCAAAAAAAGTCCAGCCCTTCTGCCTTCTTTCGATGCCTCTTTTAAAATTTGCATAATACCCTTCATTCGCCTTTCTTTCCATCTTTTCGTTTTCCGCTTCCGGCTTGTCTTTCGACTTGGCTTCTAAAAAAAAGATTTTTCTTGTAACGTATGCTTTTTCCAACGCATACTTTGTAATGTTTATACACGTGCGCGTTCCCTTTTTCTTCTACCGACACGCCTTTCCAATAGGCCACCATACCACTATTTTGGCGCTGTTAGGTCAACTTTTCTCGACACCCACAATTAGCCAGATTATAGCAAACTCCAAACAGGTTCTTCGAACACGAGCTATGTGGGGCCTTCTCCTTCGTTTGCTGGTGCGGAGGGCTACGCCATGTCATCTGCGTGGGGTTGAGACCCACGTTTTTAGCTACTCATAATGATCTTATCGAGCGAATGCCACCCAACATTGCCATTATCACCTGCTTCTTTCGTTTGAAACGGCCTCACCCATGTAAATTATTTCGCTTGCGCACTCTGTGTCGAATAAACCTAATTGGCCTCCGTCTTCTGCCTGGCCATTTATGGCTATGTCGTGGATGAATTGCCGCTGTTCGCCGTGGCATTTTCTCTACTGCTGGCCACGTTCATTTCCGCTTTTACAGTGGTCCTTTGTCATCCTTGAATTTTATTACAACGATGACCATGTGATTTAGAAGATATCCCCCCATATTATTAATTGTCGAAGGTGCTCGAACTTCGAAATTCTACGTTCGTGGCACTCTCCGTACTGTCATCGCCCTGGAGCTAGCCTGCGTGTGGACTTCAACAACCTGTTTCAGAATTTCACCCTCACCATGCTATCGACGTCGATGTCGTGTCACACAATAGCCGTTATCTACATCAGTCAGACCTTGTTGATTTTGTCCAGGCGTTCGTCGCACAATATATTTTCCATCCATAGCTACTGCATTGGCCATCAAGCATCCAGCTTGTGTTTCTCAATGAAAGTTTGGTGTGCATTATGTTCGCACGTACCATGGTGTGTTGCCCGTATATACTTATTTTCTTCTACGAAATACCCGGACATCTCTAGGTCAGCGAACATTGGAGCCACTACCAGCGATAATTGGTCCTTTGTACCATCCTGGCGTAGCATCTTTCGCAGTGCCCGGTAACGTTTCGGCCTTCATAATAGACCAATCTGCTTTAGCATTGTACTTTGATGCCCTTGTTGACTATCAGATCATACCAAGCACCCCCCTGGACAACAAGCGCCATGTACTGCAAGTCTTTATTTGAATTCACTTCATGGTTATCAGAGACACGAACTTCTCCATACTCATGTGTAATACTAGGTCTTTTCCAAGGGTATTTAGGCTTTGTGAAAACTGTTGCCACATTCAGAGAGTAACCCAATTGTATGTACCAGCGGAAGGTACACGGAGAAGAGTGTAAATGTAGTGGTCCCCAACATACACATACCAAGCATTCAAATATTTTCGAGTTGCAAGGTGTTCCGCTTCGGCAAGCTCGTGTCTGTTTGCGGCCACTCACCTATCACCTGCCCTCTTACGTTCCAATCATCTGTAACTGCTTATTATAATCAACATAACACACCACACCTCGCATTATATATTGTCGGGCGATTGAGATAACTATCTGTACTCTACGAAATCGTGCATAAACCGACGGAGGCATGCTATACGGCTTCGGTCCTCTTCCTCGGCGTTCTCCACCTGCAAACTGCTCACGCACTGCCCTTTCCGTTAGATCGTCGTAGTCTGGTAGTCTACGTCAGCTTTTGCCAGATCTTCTCTGCATCACGTCTTCGTCGACTAGGACTCCCGTACCCTTATCTTTCGTCATACACGTCCTTACCATCTGGTAGTCCACGTTCCGATCTGGGTATGTCCATGCCATTGCTGTCAAATTCGTCCGGCTCCAAGTCTACGTTAGTTATCGACCAAATCCTCAATCGATGTTGTGTCTATCTTTCGATCCGCAAGCCTGCCCTATTCGTCAGTTTCCACGCCACCTCTCCAGAGTATCTCAATCCACGTGTAGGTCCCTATCATAGCGTCTGAGTTGTACGTCTAGTTGTCCACGCATTGGGCTCCATTCACTGCCGGGCCTTAGTCAAATGTCCCGGTGCTCGAATCCACGTCTTGGGCCTGCGTCGGCAGTCTCACGTCGTCGTCTTTGGAACGTTGGCTACCTACACGAACCATAAAGAAATAAAAACATTAGAGAAGGAACTTTAAAAAAAAATTTAATAGCGCTTAAATATAACAGCCTCAGAGCATAGACTCTTGGAGCTTAAAAGATTTAAAGAAGCTTAAATACCATAAACATTAGAATTAACCCTTTTAAAGCTTCTCCCTCATGAATATTTTGTAGGAGGCTTTACTTTATTGAATTAATTCTTTATATATTTTATTTATTTATTTTTGTTTTATATACATATATATTATATATATACATTTATTATTATTATTATTTATCTTGTCCTTTTATTAGTTTAAACACTTGAATGGGTTTAATTTCAAAACATTAAAATTAACCCAAACCAACACTAAGACTTTTAAAAGGAAAAGAAACCCACTACCTTACCAAAGCAAACCTTGGAGACAACAAAATTAACACTCAAATATAATTGAGATTCCAAAACAACAAAAATAAAAAGGTGGGTCTCCAATTTTGGGGTAAGTTGTGCAATGGCCACAACAAATGGCGACTTTTTTGGGAAATGCTCCCGAGCATTTTGGGTGAAGAACCTAGTTCTGAAAACAAATAAACGAAAGATCAGAAGAATATACATTGTCTAGCAACATCCAAGGAAGATGGGGGTAGACAGCCTGAATGAGAACACCTGAACCTTTGCTTTAGCTTTATGTGTGTGTGAGTGATTTCATTTTGCATGCTTGAAGGCCATCCGTATTCCATCACCTGACCTTGCATTTAGGCTATAGAAATATTGCTCCCGGAAAGAAATTTATAGACAGAGCCCTACTACCAGGCAGGCGTCCATAGCCTCGGTAGAGGTTATCTAGATTACCTTTGTGTTTAATTGATGTTTTGCAAAGCCTCTCCTTTTTTGAGCAAGTTGTGTGTAGACAGAGCCCTACTGCCAGTCAGACGTCTACAACCCGGGTAGAGTTTATCTAAACTTGGTGACTGATTTTAGCGTGTGTTCCTTCGCTTTATTGTTATTTTTATAAGACCTTGCAAAAATTTATGCATCACTGGATGGAGCATATTAGATTTTCACCTTAATTTGCAAACCAAAATGACTTCATCCTTTAAGATTTCAAAGCATGACCTTTAATATGATGTGTTCGTGTGTAGCTTTAGCAAAATGATTTAGTATTCCAAAATTCACTATCTTAGTCCCAAAATCTAGGAGCGGTTACTAAACAATTTCATCCCCTTTTCCTTGATCCACATGATAGGCAATTCACCCTTCATGACAAAGGAGCACAAAAAATGGTCAAGAGGCCATTAGTAGCGACCACGAAACATCACCTCAAACAGAGGGACCAACCCAAAACACAAAACTCGCAAACCAAAACTTGGAAATAAATCAACACCTAACCTAATGCAAACTAACAAGAAAGCAAAACAAAACCAAAAATTAAGGACAAAGCCCAAACACAGCAAAGCTAAAATAAAAACATGAAAACCAAAACTATATACAATAATATACACTATGTACAAGGTGATGCACAAAATAGGCTATCACTTCCCTGGATCCCAAACACGATTAGCACATTTTGAAAGACCCATACTATGATATGCATGCCAAGCTTTATAGGAATCTAGCCAAAACAAGATTAAGCCATAAAATGCAACAATCATTATTTTACCTCTCTCACCCCACCAATTTGATTCCATGATATTAGCAATTCCATGTTGAAACTTGGATTCATTAAACTTGCAAGCAAATACATGATTTTCAACTATCTCTTGTTCATTTAGTGAGGTGTAAATTTCGAAACCCGATTCATCATTTTGACTTGAGTTTTTACTTTCACCAATGGATATGCGTTCTTTCAAATAAGAAGCTATTTCTGAAAATTTTGAAGCCAAGTCATTAATTACATCTTTGGGCCAATCATGCTTATGCAACAATTTGCAAGCATCTAGGATATCTATTAAATGAGGATCATTATAGGTTTTTATCCTAGATTCCATTGTTAATTGTTGATGAACTTGATTCAACAATTCAAGCACATCAACCTCTCTTTCATTCAACAAAGCAATATCATTAGTGGTGTGAGTAGAAATCAATTCTAGTTCTTCATTCACCTCCAATGGCATTTCATCATAAATAACATTTGAATCCCATAGACAATTAGGCAAGTTTTCACCTGGAGTTCGCATGGTTGAACATAAAACGTGAGATTCTACCTTTTGTGCACTTTCATTTACCAAGACTTGGTGAACCTTTGTGATTTCCTCTTTTTCCTCATGGTCTTTATCTTCATCATCATCTTGTAGTCCTTTGTTTTCATCCATCACCTGTTTATCAAAAACACCAAAATTAGGCACCCAATTAAACATGTGTCCATCCTTTTCAAACCATAAATCTTGTCGATCAAGGGATGTATCAAATAACACATCTCCATGATCAATTACTTGAATAGCTTTGAATAAAGCCACATTTTTATCATTTGGTTCCAATTCCTTGTTAACCATCCATGGTATTCCTTCCTTAGAATCTTGAAGACAAATATGTGAATTTGTACCCAAGTTTTCAGTATTCCAAAATGAAAGAGGAGGTTTTACTTCTTCCCGATCCCAAACAATTGAATCATAAGGAGCATTTACCATTTCTTCCTTTTCTATTTCAACGAGGTGTTCCATAGACTCAGATTCAAAATGATCAAATTTAGGAACCTTCTCTGTTTCTGCAAATGGCATGCCATTTTCTGATTGTATAGGTATTGCAAGCTCTTCATGTGAGGTAGAGGCTTCAACGTCCTGCATGTCAAGTGAAATAGAAATTTCATCACCAGGAGTGTGAGAAAGCAATGATTCACCATACATGCCCCAACCATTATAATAATCATCTTCTAAAATCAAAGGATGAGATCCTATCAAGTCTTCTGCATAGTTTTCAGATTCATTTAATGGTTTTTTAATCTTCCTTAAATCCTGCTTTGAGCATGAAACAAAGATTAAAATCTATCTCTATAAGCTTCTTGTAGAGATAGATTTTAATCTTTGTTTCATGCTCAAAGCATGATTTCTTGTAGAGATAGATTTTAATCTTTGTTTCATGCTCAAAGCAGGATTTAAGGAAGATTAAACTTGTTTAAAATCTGCTTAACCAAATGAAGATAAAATCTACGTAAAATACTCCAAGATAAAATGAACCAAGGCATCTACATCGTGGTCATATGAGGGCCAATCACACTTTCTCTTTCTTTTAAGTTTCATGAACAATCATTAACATAGCAATAAAATAATACCAACACAGGCCCCTTGTTAACAGTTACTTGCAAATCACTAAGGTATTCCTAGCACTTATTTGATACATCTTCACAAGATTACAAGCACACATTAAGTAAAAGGAACTTTGGAGAAATTTCTATTTCTTTGCAAGAGAGGGTTTTCTAATCAAAATCTTGACTGTGATAGTGATTTTGCAATTGGGCAAAATTTCCACTCAACAGGAATCTGAAGTAACAAGTCTCAAGCATTTTTGTTGTTTGCCATATGTCTTTATATTCAAAATAAAACAAGACATAAATGGAAAGATAAAAGAAGTGTATGTATTTTAGGTTAGTAAAGAGTGAAAGCCATGCAAGTTGTACGATCTTGTCAATAGGAAGGTGTTGAACACAGAAATCGGCAAGTGCGATTTTTGCCCTTGATCCCAGTTCAACAAATGGATGGAGAGGTTTATAATCTCCCCAACCTTCGGATCTCAGGCTGGTTCCCCTTTACCTTCTACCTAAGGCTAAAAACAAAGAAAGAGACCCCATAGAAAATGAACTAAGCAATCTGATCTAAAAATGCAGAAAACAAATCTAATCTACTTAGTTTGAGAAGGGTGTAAGAGAAAGTAAAATGCAAAATAAGGCTGGGGTTGTAGCGGGGTTTAAATTTGGTGCAATTGGCATTCTCAATTGAAACCGAATAACTTCACAGTGTAAGATCTTCAAATTCCTGCAACGACAATCAAAGAAAAGGAAGGGTAGTGCCTTTGATTTCACACATCCATGAAGCAAAAGTTAGAGACACAATCGAATATGGAAGCCACATACAACTCTTTATTGGTTTTGAGTTTTGAATTTTCAATACAATCTTACTCTAAAGAGTAGCCCAAAAGACCCTTACAATGAGCATTTAGCTCTTATTTATACTTGAACTTGTAGCCACGAAATGGATTACATACAATGTACCTTGATGATAATTATGAGGTGATTACATCATCCTTATCTATTTACTAAAGATAGACATGGAGCAAGGCGCCCTGGCAACGGGTCGCTTGGAGAGGGGGGCGCCTTGAAAGTGGGTCGCTTCGAGCGAGGGGCGCTTGGAGAGCGGGGTGCTCGGAGAGTGGGTCAATTGGAGAGCGGGGTGCTTGGAGAGTGGGTCGTTTTGACAACGAGGTGCTTGGTGAGCGGTTTGCTCTAATGAGTGGGGATTCTTGTTCTAAACACTCAACCATTTCTTGATTTCTGCCTTGGTTTGTTTTCTGCCTTAGCTTGTGTTTTAGACCTTTGTTTGGGGAGCGAGGTCACTTGGAGAGTGAGGCACCCAGAGAGCAGGGTGCTTGGCAAGCTGGATGCTCCAGTGAGTGGGGTTCCTTTTTCCAAACTCTCAATCGATTCTTAATTTTTGCCATGCTCTATTGTTTGCCACGACTTGTGTGTTGGACTTCCGTTTGGGGAGCAAAGTTACTTTAAGAGAGAGGTGCTTCAACGAGAGTGCGCTTTATGGAGTGGAAAATGCTCAAAGCAAAGCGTCTATGAAGTCTGGTTTGGTCCCTTGAATTTTTCATATTGATTGTGTGAGAGAACTTGTTCTTGAAGCAATGGTAGTAGTCAACTACTATAATTCTTGCGACTTGTGGGGACATCAATCTTGATTGATGGGAGATCCCAAATGATGCTTTATCCATTGAGCCACAGAGTCTTCTGCTGGGTTTTCATGTGCCTTGCTTCTTTAATTTGCGTGAAAACTTTCCCTTGGATTATGTTAACAGGCAAAGGGGTTGTGATGTGATGGACGAATGAGAGGGGTAATGAGGCTGAAGTGGAGGGACCAATGACTTCTTTAATTTGCGTGAAAACTTGCCCCATGCTAACATCAGTGGAAGTCCATGTAGGTTGCAAGAGAAAATACCTCTTTTTCCGTGTTGTTTTTGACTTCTAGGATGATGGTTATACAAATAATGTAGGTCGAGATCGGTGTCACCTCTTTCTGTGTTAGCTCTTTGGTCCATTTCGACATGTGCCCATCAAGGGTCCTGAGGCATCTCTCCCTCATGGACTTGCTCTTCTTGTGTCTTTTACGACTTCTCATGTGGTTTCTCCTTTCCTTTTCCTTGAATCTTTTGTCCTAGTGCACCTTATTGATCCTTTTGCTTCTGGGTCAAGTTGAACTTTTCTTTTAAACCTTGTTGAAGCAGTGTCTCCTTTTGTTCTTTCAGATGCACCACCTTTCCTTGTTTTGGGTGTCCCCTTTGTTGCCTTTTCAAGTGAATAACCCCCTTTAGTCTCCCTTTTCATTGGGGTGACGATGGTCCAAAATTATAGAGAAAACTCTATCATTTGGATGTTTATCTATAGGAGTATCAACTGCATCTAGCTCAAAACGCATACGTCTATATGAAAACATTTTCTCTAATCTCCATTTGCGTTTTTCTAGGAAGAACTTAAGAAGCATCAAGTTGACTTTCATGTTTTTGTCAAAACCAATTCTGACACTCATATAGAAAGTGTGCCATTTTGATGGTTCTCTATCCCATTTGTCCAGTTCATCCTCATATCCTCTTTGAGCATTGTTTCTGGCCCTTGCAAGTTCTTCGTTCAGGTTCCTTTCAGCCTTTAGATCTGGGCTTCTTTCATGGATGTACTTTCGGTTGACCTTACAACTTGCCAATAGCTTCCAATGCGCTGTCTTTGGGTTGTAAGACTAGAAATTGGACATTTGCTTCAACCCCAATTGTGTTAGCCTCGCTTCCAACTATGGGTTTCAGTTTTTATGCTCTGCCTTAATTAAATAGATACTTCCTTGGTACCTTGTAAAGTGTGTCCTTTAGTTTTCTTAAAAAATTCTGATCAATATAGTCTTAGACCACTTTGAGGCTGCATATATAATCAGACACAAATTGGTAACTCAAATGGTTGTCTCGAGTATCCATATATTCGAACAAAAGAGCTGTATCTCCCTAGGTAGAAAATGCCCAACGGTTTCTCACCTTGGGGTCTAAGCATATTCTTGGTGAACCTTGACATCTTGGGTACTTCCCCTTCCAATTCTTGCACTATGGGGACATATATTTCATTATAGAATTCGTAGTAATCTCGATCTCTACTCTTGATAGGAACATTGGTCTAGTCACACATTGGTTATGGCTTTTTTTTTCATCAAATTGGTTTAGTTGGAGATCTTGGAACCATTCCCTTTTTTGATGTATGATTAACCAAAACAGATAGGATGAGTATCCAAAGGTGAACGACTCATAGAAGTGCTCCAACCGAACTCTCAACTGTTTGGCAACATATTTTGCCTAGTCTATAGTATCAGGTAGACCAAAGTACTTTTGGACCGTTCTTAGGACAACCACATCATCCTGCCACACTCTTCTATCATCGTACTGCCCTAGTAATGTAGCCATTCCAGACAAGGTCATTTGTATGTTGACCTTGAACGGACCAATCTTCAGTGGAAATTCGAAATTTACGATTTGTTCAAGTTTTTCTTAGCTGCTCTTCAAAACCTCAACCCATCTCTCCCTTCCATAACTTTTTGTAGTATGCTGCATTTGATTTGGGGTTGAAAGGCTTCCATTCTCCATCTCTAGCTTTGATGCACATCAGCTCCTTGATGGCCTCTGCAGAATTATAGATTGGTGCCTTGTGCTTATCTCCTTGAATTCAGATCATCTTATTTTCATTGTCATACCTTCGGCGTAGAATTCTAAGATCGCCGACACTCCCACACTTGAGGCACTAGGAACTTTGCCAATTTAGAGGTAACTGTTGGTCACAAATCTGCCACAGGAAAGGATTTTGTACGTCTACGCGCCCTAGACCTGGACCAACATTGAAAGGCCGGAGGGAAGAGATGCCCTCCGTGCCAATCTCCGGAGAAAGGCCGGCTCCTTTACTAAACTACTAAGGTTTTAAGCTAAGAGTGCAAGAAAGGGATAAAAGGGGGATAGGGAAAGAAATGTGAATAATTCAGTGGGAAAGAACCAACAACACGATTACTAGCTAATACCTTGAAGTAGCAGCAATAAATACAAAGAATAATGCATAAATGAACACCATGCTAAGTTACCTATGTATCCTCTGGAAGAGTTCCAGGATTCAACTATTTTCCTACGCCTAAATCCAGATTTCAGAATTACAGTAGTTAGGAAAATATATGAATGTAATACAAGCCACTAACCACAGGCAGCATAAAAAGAATTTAACGGAATATTTTCTCTCCTATGTATCCTTCAGGAGAATTCCAGTGTCCAACCCCCAATCACACACCTAAATCCAGGATGCAGAATTATAGTATGCAAATGAAGAAATGGAATAACATAAATTATCACAGAAGGCAGCATACAAAAGAGAAATTGGGCCCAAAGTCTTTAATATCGATTGCAAAAATCAAGTTACAACAACTTTCTAGCAAAAGTCCCCCCTCCTTTTCATTACAATGTGTGGGTTTTTATAGAGGACCCGACCCTCTGTGCCATTAATGAACTGGATTCGGAAGTACGCCCTTGGCAGTCGAAAAATCCGCGCTCGCCCTCTTATGCAACTGAGGTTTCACATCCATTTCTATAATTAGCTACCATGGCCGCATCAGTCGGGGAAACTTGCATTTATGAGCCGTTGTCCTGTCTTGGGCTGCTTCGAGGTGAGGTGCTCGAGTGGATGCGCAAGTTGCCTTGGCTCTCCTCTGCAACTGATAACTCATATCCTATTACCCCAAATGGGCGTCGGGTCTTTCGAGCAAGAAAAAATGCATTAATGTGCCGCACAAATGCCTTGGACAAATACCCGGCCTTGGAACGTGTGCCCCTTGGGAGTAGTGTCGTTGTCAGGAGCGACCTTGGGGGAGCTTCGCTGAATTTGCACCCGAAGTAGCAGCCTCGCAATGCAATCGGGCCGAAGTGGAGGTCAGGAGGATGGACGAAATCCCCTAAGTCAAAATGGCCTCATGAGAGGGTGGTTCGCTGAAATCTAGCCCTGGAAACAGCTTCGCTAGAAAAACTGGCCGAAGCGGGCATTTAATTTAATTTTAGCCGAAGTGGCCAACTTTGCTGTAGGGAATGAGGCGACCCAACTCCCTGTTTTGCTGCTTCGCTGGAAAATGGGTGCTTCGCTGAAGAAGGGGGCCGAAGTGATACTTCGGAGAAGCTTTGGCCGAAGCTCCCCCTCTGCCTTAGAAATTTTACCAAGCTCAAAGTGAGCTTTCTGCCTATTTTCTTCGGCGAAGCTGCCTGTTAACCCTTCTTTGAATGAAGTTGTCCCTTTCTGCCCTCTTCTGTTGCTGTCTCAACGTCTAAAAAACGCCTTTGCTGGAGTTCGCCCAAACAGGGTCCGAGGATGAAGTCCGTTGAACAAATGGCCCGAAACAAGGGTTTGGCAGGAGTGGAGGCCGAACTTGGAGGTAAACCTGCTTTAATGTTTTTTGGGAGCATGTTAAAACCGAAGTTTGCTGCAGTCCGCCCTCGGAGCTGAGGTTCGCAGGTGATTCAAACAAATTTGAGCATTTCTGGCCGACATAAAGGGTTTTGGCCGACGTTGGGATTCTGGCCGACGTTGGAATTCTGGCCGACATTGGAATTCGTTCCTGGCCGACGTGGAGGTTCTCGGCCAACATTAGCTATTTTGGCCGACATGAACTTTGCGGCCGACATGAGCTTCGGGGCCGACATGGAGCTTCGCTGGCGAAGTGAACCTTTTGGCCGACGTTTAACTTTTTGGCCGACGTGAGCTTTGCTGGCGAAGTGGAGTTTTCTGGCCGACTTAGACATTTTGGCCGACGTTGAACATTGTAGCCGACATGAGGTTTGGGACCGACATGAGGTTCGCGGCCGACATTGCACTTCGGGGCCGACATGGAGCTTCGCTGGCGAAGTGAACCTTTTGGCCGACGTTTAACTTTTTGGCCGACATGAGCTTCGCTGAAGTGGAGGCCCGATTGGCAGTTCGGCCAAATTCTGGGCAAAGTGCCCCTCTTGCCTTAAAGATTTTTTTGCCAACTGGATGGAGGTTCGCCAAAACTGTGGCCGAAGTGGGTGCTTCGCTAGGCTCAAGCCCGAAGTGGCAACTTCGGCAGCATTTTGGGCGAAGTGCCCCTCATGCCTTTGAATTTTTTTCAAGCCCGAAGTGGACTTCTGCTGGATTTGCTTCCGGGGCCATAACTTTTGATCCGTTGACCCAATCACCTATTGTAATATATCGCTGGAAAGCTTGCGAAGAGATCTGCAATAATGAGACATCAAAAGATTAATTCGTCCACTTTATCATCCTCTTTTAGGGCCCGCGAAAATGCCAACACCTCTGCATGCTCTTTGCCGATTTACAGTTCCATACTTAGGCAAAATTTTGTCAAAAAATTTAATGTGGCAAAAATGCCAACATTCCTGGTGGCTCACGGGGCATTTAGCTTGTCTGAATGCAGAGATCCCAGGCCTTTATCCATTGGGCAACGGGGTCATCATTTGTCTCCTCTTCTGACTGTTCACTGACGGCAGCAAAATCCTCCAACTTTTTTGGGGCCTTTTCTTTCTTCTCAGCGCTCCTCTTGCCCATTCTGGCTGTACAATTGCCCAAGCGCTTGATCTGAAAATAACGCCGCCTTATATGGCACTGAACTGTTGTGCCAGGGGATGCTAAAAACAACACCTGAAAATTGCTATCTCTTTGGAGTGCTAAAAGAAACACACAAACTAAACAAAAAACTGTAATATGCTGTGCCAGGGGATGCTAAAAACAACACCTGAAAATTGCTATCTCTTTGGAGTGCTAAAAGAAACACAAACTAAACAAAAAACTGTAATATGGACACCTGAAAATTGCCATAACTTTTGATTTGCTGACCCGATCACCTATTGTAATATATCGCCGGAAAGCTTGCGAAAATATCTGCAATAATGGGACATCAAAAGATTAATTCGTCCACTTTATCATCCTCTTTTAGGGCCTGCGAAAATGCCAACACCTCTGCATGCTCTTTGCCAATTTACAGTTCCATACTTAGGCAAAATTTTGTCAAAAAACTTAATGTGGCAAAAATGCCAACAGTAACTTTGCTAATAGACTAAGAATTAATTTGTGGACCAAAATTATATCATTTGAGGCGCTCTTCCCTATCTGCTTTAGGAGAATACTGATACTTCCCTTCTAGAATCCCGGAGTATGGATCATGGTACATGATGTTGTGGGTTTTTTCTATTGGCTCTTCTTTGTTGCTAATGTTTCTCTTTCTTTTTCTTTTCTCTTGGGGCGGATTTGGTTGCAGTGGCCTATACTCTGTGTCCACTGCAAGTCTCTAATTCTTTGTTTTCGGCCTCTAACATAATTTCCATCACCTGTTTGATATCTTCAACCAAGAAGTCATCACTTGCTGTTGTAGTATCCATATCGTAGCATAGGGCCTTCTTCTTGGAAGATCAGGCAAGTTCACCAACGGAGCAAAGGCACATAAATAGGAGCGGAGTGCTCTAGAGAGTGGGTTGCTTTGGGAGTGGGGTGCACGAAGAACATGTTGCTTTAGGAGTGGGGTGCACGAAGAGCGGGTTGCTAAAAAAGCAAGTCGTTTAGGGAACAAGGTGCTCTATTTGTTGTGCTCCTTAGAATTTTCTTGTTCTGAAGATGGTTGTTCCGAATGGTAGAAACATTCATGCTGTTGAAGAAAATCTTTCAAGAACTCCTTTCCAACAAATGAAACTGTGGTTTAAGTTTTTTTGAATGCACTCAAATGGGTCTTTCACAGAATCAGAATCTGTTGAGCAAGCTATTGGCGGTGAACAAAAACTTTTTGAAACCCTTAGACCACAGAAAGCTGTAGTGCAAATGTTGTTTTTGAAGTTTGAAACTGTGTACTATATCTTTTTCCCTTGCGTTCAAATGGGTCGTTCACGGAATCTGAATCTGTTGAGTTGGTTAATGTCAGTGGAAGATTTCTCAAGGCTATGGAAAACTGCAACACAAACGATTTTTTTTTCCATAATATGAGGCTGCATGCTATATTTTCCCTTTGTGCTCCAATGGGGCTTTCGCAGAATTTGGATCCATTGAGCATATTGATGGTAGTGGAAGATCTCACCCGAGTGAAGCTGAGAGCTCTTGCGCAATGAAAAGTAAAAGTGATTTGTGAAAATTGGTTTTTTGCCTTTTTGAAAGTAGTGGTTGTTGTTTTTTGCTTTTTTTTTAGCGCTTCGGAAACGGGGCGCTTGGGAGCTCAACATTTCGCCTAGAGCGGGGCACTTTGGAATGGGGCGTTCTAGAACGGGGCACCCAATTTTTTTTTTCTGCAACCATGCTCTGTGGGGTGCCCTCGGATTGGGGGGGATTTTTTTTTAATATTTTACGTAGAGAGGCCGTGAAGTCGGCCTAGAGGCATCTCAGATGTTGCCTGTTGATTGAGATGGGTAGTGGACATGGTTTTAGAATTGCCAATTTGAAAGCGTTGGCGTTCTTCATTTGGGTGACTTGATAGGTCCTGTATCATAGAGAATCAAACTTCGTATGCTAATTGGGCTTGGCTCGATCTTTGTCCCACTTCTAGACTAGGTCCTCTACCTTGATGTCAAGTGGCATTGCTTTCTTGTCAAACCATCTCTTCACTGTAACTTCATCCGCGCACTTTTCAAATGCTTTTTTGTTTCTTCTTTGAGGAAAACCAATTCATTGCGCTCGGTTTGTAAGGGTGTCATATCTGTGTCCTCTAGTTTGAGTTGCTGTTAGAGCTGTAGAGATGGGAGCCCCAAGTTAATGGGTAGAAAATACTCTTTTACAGCACGACGAATGTTGAATGGATGCTTTTAAGGTTACCTTGTCTTCCATAACGCCTTCGTAATTGTGTGCCAAATCCTTCGGGATTGTGCGATCATTCTTTTTAGGATTTGGATCAAATTTTTATTGGTGGCTTCAGCTTGGCCATTCCCTTGCGAATAATAGTTTGAAGATGTTTTCAACAAGAAACAGTGTTGACGCATGGACTTAATCATATTCCCCCTGATGAAAACTGACGCATTGTTGGTGACGACAACAGAAGGTACCCTAAAGTGAGTTATGATGTCTTCCAATAGTCGTATCACTATTTCTTTGTTACCTTCTTTAACTGGGGCTGCTTCTACCCACTTGGTGAAATAAATTGTGGTCGTAAGAATCCACCCGTGGAGTACACTAAAGAGGGGGTTGATCTTACCTATGACGTCAAAGCCCCATTGCTGAAACGGTTTTGAGACTATGATGGGCTGCAAGGGCATCGGGGCCTTCTTTCTCTTCTCCACAAACAAATTACAAATAGCAAGTGGAAAGAATTATATCCTACTATCAAATTTTTTTTGTCAGTGGTATATACCAAGTAATGTCCCCCTTCATCATGGTAAGCTTTTAATAGATCATTAATTCTTTCCCCTTCGACACATTTTAAGAGGACTCCATCATACCCTCCACGAAATTGGATTTTTTTCACCACAGAGCAGCTCATTGTTTGTCTCCTGAAACATTTCCTTTCAATTTTCGTCTTATCACTTGGGACCATGCTAGTTTTGAGGTACTCCCACTGGTGTATGCTCCTTCGGTTGTTCAGGCTCATCTATAAATGCTACCTGTTCGTCTACACAAGATTGTTCCAAATTCTCACATAGAGCTCGACCCTTGATCAGTTTGGTTGGCTTAGTCTCGACGTTGAATTCTTGAATCTTGTTGATCCAACCCCCTTTTGTCCTAATTCTCTTTGTAGAATGACAGATCTAACATTAGGATGCTGCAAATACTGTGGTTTTGCTTTGTGAGAGGTAATATTTGAACTTTCTTAGGGCTTTCATCATTGCAAACGCCTACTTTTCAATGAAAGTGTACCTTTCCTCATAGTTATGCAAGGTCTTGCTTATGAAATATGAAGGATGCTCATCTCCTTTGTTGTCTTTTTGAACTTCCTTAGGGCTTTCATCATTGCAAACACCTGCTTTTCAATGAAAGTGTACCTCTTCTCATAGTTATGCAAGGTCTTGCTTATGAAAGATGAAGGATGCTCATCTCCTTTGTCGTCTTTTTGTGTGAGGATTGCAGCCATGTTGACGTCTATCTTGAATACATATAGTTTGAAATCCTTTGAGAAAGTTTGAATTCACAAGCATTGGAGCTTTGGTGATTACATCCTTAATGCTTTGGAATGCTTGCTTGCCCTCCTTTGTCCAAGAGAAGTTAGCATCCTTTTTCAGCATTTTTGTTATTGGCTTGACCATCTTGACGAAGTTTGTGATAAAATGAGAAACAAATTGAATTTGACCCATGAATGATCATACACTCTTCATTGATGATGGAAAAGGTAATTGTTGTATGGCTTTGACCTTGTCGGAAATGATAGCCAAACCATCCCATGTTACAACAAGACCCAACAATTTGCCTTCTTGGACTAAGAAAATGGATTTCTTGGGGTTTAACGAAATGCCAAACTCTCTGTAGCATTCAAAAACAGTTTCCAAGTGCTCCAAATGCTTGCTTCTGTCTTTCAAAAGATTGTCATGTCATCGAGGTATATTAATATGATATCTTCCAACAAACCTATGAAAGCAATGTCCATAGCTCTCTAGAAGGTGGCTCCTGCATTGGACAACCCGAAAGGCATTCTCTAATATGCAAATGTCCCCCATTTTGTGGTAAATGCTGTTTTGTATTGATCTTCATCTCGGACCCAAATTTGATTGTACCTTGAGAATCCATCAAGTAGGGATAACATTTGTGAACCGACAACCTTTTGTAAGATTTGCTCCATAGGGGGTAAGGGGTAATGATCCTTCAATGAAGCTTTGTTTAGATTTCGAAAGTCTACACATAGTCAAATATCTCCATTCTTTTTCCTGACCGCCACTAGGCTTGCCACCTAGTGGGAGTGTTTGATTGGGAAGATGATTTGCGCTTGTAGCATCTTTAGTAGTTCCTTTTTCATCACCGCTTCGATCTTTGGGTTGACCAACCTCTGCTTTTGCCTAAATGGTTTGGCCCCAAGCTCCAAGTCAATAGTGTGCTCGATTACTTGCCTGTCATAAATTTTCAGGTCTTCATAACTCCAAGCTATGACATCATTATACTTGGCACACAATTTTGTGAATAGGTGCCTTTCTTGGTTTGTGCATTCTTTCCCAAGCAAGAGAGACTTCCCTTCACTGATCTAAATTGGTTGATAATCAGACGTCTTGACTTTGAGACTAGACTTCCTCACACTGTCGTCTGGATTGAACAAACTCTCGAGTGTGATCAGACCTTTCGGCAGTTGATTGGTCTTTAGCTGAATGATTCTGTCCTTGACATTGTCATCATATTCATTCTTATTCTTTGCATGTTGAGCTTGTTGAATAAAAAACTTGACAATCTGTTCATCATTGCTGAATTTTGAGTTGTCCGGCACTATTGGCCTGTATACTATCTCTAGTTCCTTGGGCTTGGTCCATCTATCATTTGTAGGGTCGAAACAGGAAACAAAGATGCCATTTCATCGACCTTTCATGTTTTCCTCCCTGGGCATCGCTTGAATTTCATAGGTGTCAAAGCTCTCCAATAGGTCCCAAACTCTGTGCTTGTATGCTTTCATTAGCTTGTTTTTAGTAGCGCACTCAGAGTTAACTTGTCTGACCACCAGCTTGGAGTTGCCTAAGATTTTCAAATGCTTGACCCCGAATTTTTTTGCTTTTCGTAAATCCTATACATAAAGCTTCATACTCAGCCATGTTATTAGTGCAGTTGAAGAACAATCGATAGGCAAAACTAAGAGATTCTCCTTGAGGACTCTTCAATTGAATTCTTGCACTAGCACCATTTTGAGTCCTTGCTCCATCAAAATTCATGACCTAAGGCTGTTCTCTACCTTGTATATGCCCCTTAGTCAATGTTGGTAATTGTTTTGGCTCTTCAAAAACCAGGTAATTACCCATTTTCGTCTCTTCAAACAACTCCTCATTATTCCCTTCATCATTCTCCTTGATCATGCCTATGATCATGTCTCATTCAGAAATTAGCTCCCCTTCGTCAAGTTCTTCATCCACGAACTCGGGCAACTCATTCTAGTTTACTATCTCAACATCCTCTAGCTTATGTAACAGATAGTTACAAGGGGGCTCATTCTTGATCTTGATTATCTTGCCATCCCTTGGCACTTTCATATGTGTGTAGTCCATAGCTAGGTACCCACTACTTGATAGCTTTCATGTCCAATCTCTTGATAGGAGCATACCAAAATAAGGAGGCAGGTCTACCACTACTACTTCTTGTACCACCACTAGTTTTGGGTGTCGGGCTATTGTCATGACTAAATCTTTCAGGGTTCCCATGGCGTTCACCTTGGTGCCATCCATCTGAATGGGTGCTCTTGTGATAGTGGTATACGTTAGACCCATCTCTTTGCAGACTGCTCTCAATATTACTGTCATGGCAACTCTTGAATCAACTATGTAGCTATGAAGAAGGTACCCTTCGATTTTCAAAGTGATGTAGAAGGGTAACGATTTCATGTCTTTAGGCTTTGAGGCATTAATTACATCCGCAACACTTACTGGTATATCTGCTGGATCTCTTGCCATGAGATTTTGTTTGCCAACGGCTGTTGCTTGAGCAGGAGTTTGTCTTGCTTGTGCAACTCTAGCCCTGGCATAGGTTTTTTCCTGCTCTTTTAGAGCCTCTTGCAACAAATCTCTCTGACCAGGTAGCGACAAGGCTTCCAACATGCTTACTTTGGCAAGAGTCTTCCTCAGTTCATTGGCGATGTTAAATCTAGATTCTGATTTGCCATCTTTAGCCCCATATGCTCCATGTGTAAACCGCCTATACTGCCTCGTTATAGCTGCCCTTCCCTCACTTGTCAATGAAGGGTATCTCGTGTTCTTCTCGGCTGTCCTATCTGATTCTTTTCACTTTGACCGTCTGCTTGAGCCGTATTGGCTACTCCTTCAGGTCCTCGACTCTTGGGTCCCCAACTTTGTGGTGCTGCAATATTTGGTTGAGGAGGGCCTCGTCCCTGCTTCCTTTTCTAAGTCAATGATGTCGGGTTCTAGCCTAGGGTCTACAAAGATGTATGGCCTTTCCTCAAGACTGTGGTTGTTGGAATTGCGTTGGCACATGCATTAGATTGTGGGGGTGGAGAAGGTTTGATTCTTGGTGGAAGTTCGATAGCCCTACTCTTGTTGGGTGGAATTGCATCTTGTAGTTGGTTCATCCATGAGGGTTGCTCTTCGGAAGGGCAAGAATCCCCCCTCTTCAAACATTGTAAAATTGGGTAGTATGACGTTGTTAGCGTTCAAAGTCACCTACATCTGAGGTACACCCGTGACTTCTTGATTTGTCCATTGTTGGTTGACGATTTGTTGATTTATCCATTGTTGATCAATGACTTGTTTACTCGCCATCAATGGATTATCCTTGATAGGTGTGTTTGTTGTTACTTGGCCAGCCATCGTAGCTTGTTGGGCTTGGCATTGTTGGTTGTAAATCATGGTTTGTGCAGAGTGTATTGTGGCAACACACTCAACCAGGTTATGACTAGCATTAATGATGAAGCACCATAAGGATTTCATATTGGGATCAACATTTTACCATGTTGTTTTGTGATTGATTTACAGTCGATCCACTAGCTCGTTGAGACACTTAGTCCTTGGTCAAATATAGAGTTCGTAGTTGCCGTCCTTCCATTTCCCTTTGAATTTTGTTGCTGGAGTCCTTGACAACAACTTTTAACTCATTCATGCCCTCCATTATATTTGGCACACCTTCGGCCTGTGGTTTGTTCTGAAATGGGTAAACAGGGTTGGATGTAGGTGTGGGCAATGCTATAGTCTGATTTGGGTAAATGATGGAGCTTGGTGTGGATTGGCCCGGGTATGTGACACTATATAAAGTGTTTGGTTGAGCTGGCGTCGTGGTGTTGGAGGATAATGATGCAGATTGAGGTGGAATGATGGTCTAAGGCTATTGGTAAGCTTAGGCTCGAGGCTGTTGATACGTTTGTAAATATGGAGAAATGGGGACAGGGGCTAGTTGAGGAAGCAACTAGTACTAGGCTTGTGGAGAAGCACTTGGGGTTGGATGTGTTACATGAGTCATGGGGGGAGTTGGTGGTAACTTACCAACATTGGATAAGAATCTCCTTATTGCAAGTGACTTGTTAAAATGCCGTGACAAAAGTGACTAGATTTGCATTTTGCACCATCATAGCCAAGTCTGGATGCAATGCCCTCACATAATAAACCAAAGCTCCTTCATTTGATGGTCTAACATTGAAGGGTATCTAAATTTGCATTCCTATTGAACACTATCGTCCAAGTTGTTGAGTAAATATCAATCTCTTTGAATGAGCTTTGGGGACCAAAAGCCTCTCATTGGGGAGGTGTGATTAGTATTGATGGCTAATCAAATGCAAATTTTTTTATTTTTGGATTTAAAGAGAGTGGAATATGAAAGGTCATCGGAAGGGGAGTTGAAGAAAAAGGGGCATGACTTTTGTCCTTACCTACCCTCCTTTCCTTCCCTCTTCTAGTAAAAGCAAAAATCAGTGATGTCACTACATTTTCTAGCCTTTGGCAAAGCAGGAGCTGCTGGCAGTAATTTGGAGTTGTATGAGCTTTTGTATGCTATCCTCTTTTTCTCTAGGAGAGACTTTATTCAGCTCGTGGACATTGTACTTTCAAATGTATAATATAACCTTCAACAACATATTTTTGTGGGTTTTCTTGTCCTAGACCATTTTTAACACATAAATCATGTGTACTTGTTTTATTGAGTTTAAATTACTTGCCAATAGCTGTTTTAATTTGTTTCTCTTTTCTCCAATTGAGGGCTGCCACAAATCATTCTGCATCCATTTATATTCAAAAAGTTAATATAGTGTTCCTCCCCTTTCTTATTTCTAATAGATTGATGGAGAAAATTAATATCTATTATCAACTTTTGTGCTCTTTGCATCCATGATAGAGTTACTTTTTGTGAGCTTGTTGGATTTTAGAAAATACCTTCACCTTCCATCCAAAAAAATTCAAGACTTGTCCAATACATGGAGATAACCTCCTTGCAAGGCAAAGTGCGTATGCTCACCTTTTGCTTTTGTTTCCATGGAATTCCTCCCTGCTTTGTCATCTCCCTCATCTCCCTTCCCATCTTTGTCTGATGGGGATGATCTAGAGAATAAATCTCTCTCTGCATTGCTACGTTCTATTGCTTATTTCTTGTTTGCGGGTCATGGGAATCATAGAGATTTCTAGGGTCGAACTGCGGGAGGAAGGGATTAAGTGGATAAATGACAAACCCAAGTATCTTAGGTAGAGGCATATCTTGCAAGGGCTCACTAGTAAACTCAAGCCTATCAGATGTGGTTTATAACTTACCCAACAAATCCTCGGGGTGTATGATAGCAAGGGAAAGATTTAGGTCCTGCTAGTAGGAGTGATGGTGGTGGATACTGTTGGTTACGAATCTGCCATGAGGAAAGGATTTTGGGTTAATGCGCCCAGATTCGCCCACCAGCATGAAAGGCCGGAAGGAAGAGATGCCTTCCGTGCCAATCTCCGGAGAAGGCCGGCTCCTTTTGGGGGGGTTTTATGTTTAAGCTAAGAGTGCAGGAAAGAGATAAATGAACAGAAAGAATTTACAAATGTACTTGGAGTTGGTGGGGGGGAACTAACAGTACGGCAACCAGCAATCACCAATACTTACTGCATTATAAATACAAAGCATGACTGAGAACTGCAAAATCTAAGTGTACTTTCTGTACTAAGCAATATACGCCCGGCTACAATGGTCCCCTAGCAAACATTCTCCCTACAAGGAGAACTAACAGCACGACAATGCATCAATCACCACTACGTACGGAAACTCAAAACAGAAAGTAACTAAGAGATGTCAGAACCAGGTATATGTGTCATGCAGAGAATTTAACCGCACAGCTACAATGGTCCCCTAGCAAACATTCTCCCTACAAGGAGAACTAACAGCACGGCAACGCATCAATCACCACTACGGACAGCAATGTAACACACAACTGATGGAACTGCTACCACATCTAGTCTATGAAGTTCAAAAGTGCTTGACCATCAAATGCTAAAATAAATTAACAAGCCATGGCACAAACAATGCTAAAGGCGCCTGATCACCAAATGCTGAAACGAATCAACGAGCCGTGACACAGGGAAGCGTAAAGCATAAAGCGTAAAGAAATAAAGGCAGCATAACAGAACCAGGCATACAAATTATATTTATAAGCAGAAGCACGGTTACAATGGTTCCCTAACAAACATTCCCCTTCTACCCTTTTACAATGAAATCATGGTGGGTTTTTATAGCCCGAGTCCCTCCTGTTACATTAATGGGCACAAGGTCCCAGTCAAACAATAGCTGACAAAAGCGGCGAAAGAGCTGCAAATGCTGACCTTTTGTCGGACCGGACTGTACCCGCAACATGGTCTTCCTGGAAGGTCGGACAGCTACGTGGCGGTGTGTTGGGCAGAACCTCTTCTCGGCAGGAATGCGGGTAGCTGGAGCAGGTAGAACCTCAGATCAGCTTTAAATGAGGTCATTGGCACAGGTAGTGCAACCCATGCTCGTCCTTTTGCTCGGCACGTTTTGGCTCAAATACCGAAGCTGGACACTTGTCAGATGATGGATGATGCTGTTTGACACGTGTCTGCCTTGAAAGGCAGTTTATCCAACTTCGCTTGGGATCAGAGCGCCATCGGGTTGCGCAGGAAGAAAACAACGCAGTCGGGAAGGCCTTCATGCCTTATTTGTATTTCCGAGTTTGTTTCCCTACTGCGCACCTGTCAAGGCCCACTCCGACTTCGCTGCGAAGTCGAACTGCGCACAGGTGAAAGCTGATCTCCGCCGCCGTACGGACTTTGCCCCAGCACGTATCATTCTTCTGTCAGCCTGCCATCCTGCTTCAAGTTTTGTAGGAAAGAGATAGGGTACTCTACAGCTCTCGTTGCCAGAGGCAAGTCGTCCGTATTCTGGAGGTCGTCCATGAAGTCTGGTTCCCCCAGCCTAGGGTTCTGCTGAGACGTCTCTCCTGCGGGAATGGGATCAGGAGGAACCGGACGGACTTTGGAAGGATCGGCCGCTTCTGAGGGCGACCGGGAAGTGGAGATGGGAGTGGCTGATGCTGAAAGGGTTTCAAACGGCTGAGGCGGTGGATGTAACGGTGAATGCACGGCTTCAGCACTAACTTCAGGCGAAGGGTTTGGAGTTTGACTCAGAGATAGAGAAACGTTGGGGTTCTGAGCAAACTGGTCAAAAGAACGGGGGCCGCTAGAAGGGTGTGGAGACGGGGAGGAAGATGTGGCCATAACTTGCTCGGATTGAGCGGGAGATGGAGTAGGGGTAGGACTAGATGAGACCAAAGAGAATGGGGCAGCCAACGTACCTGCGGGCTCCGCCTGAGCCGATGCTGGATGGATGTCTGCGCTTCTGGTTTCGGCAGCTGGCTCAGGACTGCCCAGAGAAACTGTCCCTGGAGCGGCTGAACGCGGCTGCGGCTCTGCGACTGGCTGCTGCACTGTCAGACTAGGTCGCCTGATATTTTCAACTCTCTTCCTTTTCTTCTCTTCTGGAACAATGGTCGGATCGGGGGAAGGAGATGAAGCAGGTGCAGCAGGCACTGATGTTCCCACGGTGAACTTGTACCGGGGTTTGACTTGCAGAAGGTCTGCCGCAATCGGTCTGCTCTCTTGCGGCGCTGGCGTCTTTTGTGCCTGAGGAATCACCTCAGGCGTTGCCTTGACTAATTTCTTCGCCTTTTTAGGCGCCGCCTTGGAAGCCACGGGCTGCATTGGGTCCACCTGGATGTCTGCTGGGCCCGCGCTGGCAGTTGCCGAAGTGTACAACTGTTGGGAGGAAGACCCTCCTTTATAGCCCTCAAAGGGACCTCGGGGAACGTATTCTTGATATGCGAACGACCGCCAGCTGTCATGGTGCTGGTCGTATAGAACTGAAAAGTCGTCATCAACGGCCAGATTTCTCCTGGTGGATTTGTCGTGCTGCGTGCGGCATCTCATCTTCCAGCATTCAATAATCTTTTCTTTTGGCCAGTTAAGGCCTGCTATTTTGGAGAGGAATTTTTTGAACCCTGGAGATGAGAACTGGTGGTCCGGGTTTCGCTTGGGGTTATATGCTACCTCTTCGCAGTAAAAATCCTGCCACGGAGGAGAAGCTTCCATCAATTCAATTTCCCAGTCAAGGTCCACATGGACCACGTCGCATCTATCTTCGGTTATATCCGCCCGGGGGCAGAGATGTGTGAACTTTCCCCTTATCCCGTACGGGTCGTACTTCCAACGCTGCGGCAACAGAACCAGGCCAATACGGGAAAACTCCTGCTCGAGGTAGACATGCTGTCCTACCTCAGAAATCTCAACGTTCGCCCAGGAAAGAGGGTATTGAAAAATCTGGCCTCTTTTCTTTCCTAGGCCGAACTCCTCCTCAACATAGTCCATCTGTCGGGCAACCTCCATCCCAAACTGATGCTCCGTGCACCAGTAGGGCAGCAAATGAGGTTTGCCCTTGAATCCGTAGATTCTGACCACAATCCCCTGCGTCAGCCTAAAAACATCCCCGAGCTTCTGACTCAGCAAAGAGTTCGTCATTTCTCGCGGGGGGCGAGGGATTTCGCCCTCGTTGAAGACTGACATGACCAATCCCAGAAAGTTGAAGTTAAACTTGTAGTAGGACCCTTTCTCGTATAGGTCATCCGTCCAGTCATAGACGGGCTGTGGCTCTCCCTTCTCGTTGACCTTCTTCAGGTTCGGGATCGGCATCCGGGAGTGCAAATGGTACAAACAAAGCCAAGCTAGAACAGAACTGAACCGAAATTCAGTGGACTGCTTCTTCTGGGTCTTCACCAGGCTGGAGTGAATGGCGTATGCAAGCGAATCCGCCCAGTCGAAAAAGATGGGGCGCTTTCCACTTCTTTGCGCTTTTGGTTCGTAGGATTCTCCACACAGGAGACATTCTGCCAGCGCTAGCTGGTACGATTGTACCAGCTCATCAGAGTCGCAGCCGAGGATCCATGCCAAAATAGTGTATAAATACTTGCTCTGAAACCTCGCCAAGGGCATGGGGCCGGTTGGCCACTGTCCAGCTGCAAGCGGGGTGTTCAACTCTGAATTGAGGAAATCCCTCATCCTTTTGGTATGCGTGAAGCGTCCCGCTTGCTCGCCCAGATTTATCTTTCTGACAATTGTGCTGGAGTCATACTCCAACCCTGGGGCGAAAGCTGACTGGACAGTCTCCCTGCGCAGCGCGAACAAGGGTTTACCGTTGGAGCTGCAAATCTGCCGGGTGGCTGGTCTGTAGTGTCTGACAATCAAGTCTACTAGCTCCGGGCATTGATGGACAGGAGGGCACAAGAACCGGAAAAGGTTTGACTTGTGCGCCGCTTCGAAATGGTGAGAGGGCGAAACCTTGTCAGCCCAACTCTCCACATTTGTCCGCAGCTTAGTCAGGCTCATAGAAAACGAGCCGTCCACGTATCCCGCCAAGTAATTTACCGGAGGTGGTGGGGCTTGCCCACGCTGTACTTTTTTAGGCCGGGACTTTGACTTTCGCTCCGGCGGTGTTTCACTTTTGAAAACACCTGGCCGTGGTAAATCCTCAGGTTCGCACCCTTCGCTGGATTGCGCTGGCATTGGCATCTTTCCTCTGTCCATCTCTCCGAAACAACAATAATTACAAGTTCAGGGCGTCTGCAGCAGATTTCGCTGTCACAGGAATAATCTGCACAGTCCAAGGAATAATCTGTGCAGTCTGGCATGTCTGGATGCATCTGACCCCCTTTTCTAGATAATGACAGCGTCATTAATGCCGCGCAGGAGGGGGTAGGTCGGCTGGAGTTAAGTTTCTTGGGTGGCTGCGCAGGAGAATGCTTGGAAAAAGGTATCCCGGCTGCCGTGCCATGCTCTTTTTATTGCACTTTTCATTGAGGACTGTGCAATCATTAACTTTACCTTGAACGCTGTGCCATGGCTGACGTCACTGCTGCTACCTGGGCACACTGCTCAAGAAAAAACCTTTGGTGCGGAAACCTATCTTAGAACGGTCGCAATGCGCCTTGGGCCCAGCTTGGAGCTTTTTGAATATTTTATTCATTTTTTAAACAACTGCCCAAGCTGGCCCAGAAAACAAGGCGCAGTCGGACTTCGCCCAAAGTTGGGCGCGATCCGACTTCGCCCAAAAATCTGGCGCAGTCCGAACTTCGCGCGAAGTTCGCATTGAGACTGTTCCTGCTTTCTTTTCTTTTTTTTCATACCGCGCCCAAGGGTTGAGCGCAATCCGGCCCCTTGCAACCTTCGGAGGAGAGGCAAACACTTAGAACTTTACGCCTCTTTTGGACCGGACTGTACGAGCTGCGCTTGAACAATGAAGCGCGTTCGGACTTCGCCCAAAGTTCGGGCGAAGTTCGAACTTCGCGCGGAGGTTGTGCGCAGTTCGTACTTCGCGCGCAAGCCGGCCGAAGTCGGACTTCGCGCACGAAGTTGGACTTCGCTCAAAACTGAGCACAGTCCGTTCTCTTCGTGCCTTGCAGTTTTCCCTTCTCCATATTTCGCTCTTTGGCTGGCGCGCTGCCCGACTTCGCTACGAAGTCGGGCAGCGGCCAACACTTAGCCGTGTTTTTGCTTTTTTTCTTTTTCTTCACCCAAGCAGCCGGAACTTCGCCCCTCAGCCAACACTTAGCCGTGTTTTTGCTTTTTTTCTTTTTCTTCACCCAAGCAGCCGGAACTTCGCCCCTTCTGAGGGGCGACAACAGACTTCGCTGCGAAGTCTGTTTCCTCTCCCATGTCGCAGTTAGGCTCAAAAAATAAAAAATTAAAAGCTGAAAGCTGGAAACTGTACATGCTGGAAAAAATGCATAAGGGAAATTTTTACAAAGAAGGGCCACTCGGGCACCTTCAGCAGCGGTAAATTTTTAAGTGGAACCCGTTAACAGGGATAGGTAGGAGCTGACCCTCCATATCCCGAAGTACATAGGCATTGAACTGGTTCACCCGGGCAACCTGATAAGGACCCTCCCAGAGGGCATCAAACTTCCCGTGATTGCCCGGCTTTGCCTTATATGAATCCCACTTCAGCACCAGGTCCTCGATTTCAAAAACTCGGGCAGTGGTGCTTTTGCAAACCAGCCTTGAGTGGCAGCAATATGATCAGTGAAGGCCTGGTATGCTTTTTCTCTGTCTTCTTCCAACTGCAGGAGTTGACACAGTCTGTCGTCCACCGGGTCTCCGTCGCTCTCGTCTTCGTCCAACATCCATAGGGCGAGGATTTCAATGTGGGATGGCATGACAACCTCTTTGCCATAGACAAGCGCATAGGTAGACGTTCTGATGGATTTCTTGAATGCAACTCTGTCCGCCCACAGCGCTCGGTTCAGGAGTAAATGCCAAGTCCGCTTGTTTCTGTCAATGGTCCTCCGGATGATTTTCAGGAGGTTCTTGTTAGTAGACTCGGCAAGGCCATTCCCCTGCGGGTAGTAATTAGAAGACATCTTGTGATAGATGCCAAGTTTGCCAGTGTACTCCGTGAGTACAGCGCCTGCAAATCCCGGACCATTGTATGTCACAATTGACTTAGGAACCCCGAAGCGGGTAATCAGGCTCTCAATGAACCTGATGACCGTTTCTTGGTCTGCGTTCTTGGTCGGGATTGCCTCTGCCCACCGTGTGAAGTAATCGGTGGCTGTAAGAATAAACTTGTGTCCGACAGAGGAATTAGGCGAAATCACCCCAATGAAGTCTAGACTCCATTGCTGGAACGGAGTCTCGGCTCGAATCGGTTGAAGGGGCAGGGGTGATTTTCTGCTTTTGCCAGCAAACCTCCGGCATTGATCACACTTAGAACAGACCGCATGAGCGTCTGTACATAGAGTGGGCCAATAGTACCCAGCTCTAATTATTTTTAAGGCGGTTGGCCTTGAAGAATGATGACCCCCAGGCATCTCGGAATGAAAATCTCCGAGGACCCTAGGCTGGTCTGATTTTCTGACGCACCGCAACAGGATGCCGTCGATGTTTTTGAAGTAAAGCCTCTCGGGGCGAAGAGTGTATTTAAGTGCACCTAGCCGAACTCTCCTTCGTTGTGAGTCGTTCAGGTGATCTGGACATCTTTCGGTGAAGAAAAATCTCACCAGTTCATCTGTCCAATCACTCCCCTCTGATAAGGAGTTGGCTAGGTAGATGCGTGTCGCTGTGTCCTCCCACTTACAGGCGGAGATGTCGGCTACAGCGCTTCGGGCCAATTCCCGACACAAGGCTCGGCCTCCGATAAGTTGTTGAACAAGGTGTTGCAAGAGTTTTGTCATTGTTGTCAACTCGGGCGATTAGATCTAATAATGCAGTGGACAGGCAGTTCAGAAGTCATTCAATGCAGGCTGACAGATTTTAGGGTTTGCAATTGACCACATTTAGGGTTTGTAGCCGACCATGTTTAGGGTTTGCAGCCGACCAAGATTAGGGTTTGCATTTGCATAATCAGCCGACTACTATTAGGGTTTTCATCTCAAAATCTCAAGTATATAAGCGGGGCTGTTTGGAGATTTAGGTATCCATCGGGTGAATGTTGAAGTGCGATATGCGGCCGTAAAAGCGCAGATAGCATAGAATCGGCGAGATGATAGCGAAGTGCATAATGTGAATGCACACAAAGAGCAGAGTGTGGAACGACACAGTGTGCAAAGCATGTGAATAGAGAAAGCAGAATGTGCAGAGAGTGCAAAGGGCAAAGTTGATTGCAAAGTTTAGCTGTAGCAGTGCAGCAGATTGTGTGAAGAGATTGCGCGAGAAAGAGCAGAGTGTGCAGAGATTGCAAAGGTGAAGTAGATCAGTTAGAGTCTTGCAATAACAAAGGTATTTGTCAAACATTTTCATTCAAAATTGAAGTCCAATTGGTGCTGGCAAATTAGGGGTTGGTTCTCCTTTCTGTTGGTGCAGATAAATAAGGGGTTGGTGCTCCTTCCAGTTGGTGCTGGTAAACAAATTGTAAAGTTGGTGCTTTGCAAGAGGCTGGATTTGGATGGTAGTCCAAGCAGTCGTTCTTTTTGAGGAGTAGCCATTTTGGTGAACCTCGTTAAAAATCTATGTTGTGTGATTTCTCTTGCTGTACATATTATATTTGTTTATAAGTTTTAATTGCTGTGGTTTTTAGAGCTGTTAATTCATGTTTTGGAATGCCACACTGATTCACCCCCCCTCTCAGTGCCATACTAAGTACAACAATTGGTATTAGAGCCAAGTTCCCTTTAAAGGCTAAATCAGCTAGGGTTGATCTTGGATTAATACTCTAATGGCAAAGAAAGGCAAGAATGGAACCATGAGACACAAGAAGAAAAGATCACACAGGGTCATAAAAGAAAATAAAGATAAATTCATTATTGCTGTAGATTCAAGAGATGAATCAAACAATGGAGAAAAGGCCAAGAGTCAACTCGGTCATAATGCAAGTTCTCAAGGTTCGGAATGTTTTGATCAACTCCGGCATAATGAACGTCAGTGTTATGGGTTTAGTAGCAGTGAAGATGAAGAAGAAATAGAATCAGAACAGAAATGTAATAAAGAAGAAATGAATGCAGAAGCAAATTGGAATGAAGATCAAATTACAGCTCCAAGTAAGAAGAATAGAACCTCCTTCAAAAGGACATCTCAACCAGTTTCAGTTTCTGTGGTAGAGGAAATTGAACCAAAAAAGGCAGAAGGGGTGAACACTGAAGCAGATAATAAAAACCTCAATGCTGAAGTAGACCGGGAAGGTGAGTTGATCTCTGCTCTTGAAGAGTTTAGTGTAGAAAAGAAAAAGAACAAAAGACTGTCCAAGAAATTGGAAGAATATGGGGATGAGATTGAAAATCTGTTCTTACAATTCCAACAGGCCAAGAAAATAGAAGAAGACTTGAAGTCACAGCTGAATGATAAAGTCAATGTGTGTAACAAACATGAAGAGGATTCTAACAAAGTAGTTAGTAATCTAAAGTCGCAAGTAGAAGAGTCTAAAAGGATTGAGGAAACTCTCGAGTCGCGAGATCAATGAGAAAGAGATTATTTGCCGCAAACAAGAAGAAGAGATTGTTTCATTGAAGAAACAACTAGAAGAGGCCAATACAAATCTTAAATTCGAGAAGAGCACAGAATTGCTAGATAAAATGATAAGTCATCAGAGAAGCTCCACGATTAAGCATGGTGTTGGATATGAAGTCGAACAACTCAGTATCTTCCAATTCTACGAGAGAAGAAGAAGTTCAACTGTTGAAGGGTCCGAGCAAGAAAAGGTTAAAGTCGTATCTTCAAAAGAAAGAAAATATCAAAGGAGATTTACAACAAAGCAGCCACAACAAAAGAGGTTCTACCACTCTCACTTTTTTCATACTAACACTTTTAATGGCTATTGTTTCAGATGTAACCAGTATGGTCACAAGGCAACTTATTGTGGATTAAATAATAAATCAAAGAGTTATGCTGGTCGAAATACATCTGCATATCTGAGTGAACACTTTGTACAATGTTTTCAATGCAATGGTCATGGGCACATAGCAAGGTTTTGTCCAAGCGCTTATGTATCAAATCTAAGGCAAAACAGTAGATTTCATAAGACGCAAAGAACACAACACAGACAGGAAATAAATCAGGTTCATAGAAGAAAGGAAAATAATCATTCATCATGGATGCATAAGAGACAACCACACCAGAGAGATATTCAAGTTCATGCAATGATGCAAAATAGGGACGCAAGTGAAAAATCCAAGCCCGAGGTCAAGAAAGTCTGGAGAAAGAAAGAAGAGAGGAAATCGTGTCTCCTTGAACTAAAGGAGACTGCTCTTCTACTGCACTAAGCAACTCCAGGTAACACATCCTCAGGGGGAGCATTTTGAAAAAGGTTTTATTTTAATGCTTCTGTATATTTGTCTAGGTATCTGAGGATGAAAGACCAGCAGTTGGGCTTTTGTGGTATAATTGTCAAGTGTGTTGGCTGTTCATTTAGTTGTGTGTGGAAGTGCCGTGAAGGGTAGTGTTTGCATTGAGAATCTTCACCATTGGTAGTATTGCTTATGTCATTGTTGTTTTGTTGATGGTTCTTACTGCCACCGATTATAGCTATGGATTATAACGATTCGGATTGTTTTTGTTTATTGAAAGAATGCCTGCCCTAGCTGCGTATTTGTGTTTCGATAATAGCAGCGTGTTTTGTTCGACGCTTGATGTGAAGATTGTCAGATCTTTCATTACACCTTGGTGAATATATTTAATTCACAGACAGTTTTGTTTTAACTTTTAATATAATGCCAATTCAAGGATAAGAAGTTTGAGGTTGAGTAAGGTGCACTATGGTTGGCCATAAAGTGTTTGACAAAATGTCTTCTTTCGACATGCACAGTTGAAAGTAAGAGTTGGCAGTAAAATTGCAAGTCTTGGACAAAAATTGGTACAGATGTGAGTCACTTGTCAATTCTGTTGATAGAAGTGAAATCAGCATGTTGAATGGGAAGATTGAAGAAAAAGTTTATAATGTGCAGCCAGATGATTTCCAGCCTGGTGATGAATGTTTGAGGTGCTTTTATAAAGAATTGAGGTAGTCTGCTGGATTCTCACTGCAGAGAAAGACAAACAATTGTCAATAGGTTCAAGTCTCGTTGAGAATATTCAAGATGTATATGCGGATGCTTGTTTGCATTACAGAGCAAAAAGTTGGATAGTTAAACGATCAATGTATGCTTTCACTAAAATCAGTGGACAAGTTTGAGATTGCAGAGCAACAGAGGGTTGAGGCTCAGAAGACAGCGTGAATTGAAGTGGCCACATATTCCCAAGAATAGTCTAAAATTTGACTAGCCATTGGGATCAAATTCTCAAGGGGGGGCATTTGTGCATTTGTTCATCTTATTGATCATATCCATGATTTTTGCTAACTATTTCAATGTGGTTCTGAGAATGGTGTGTATGGACTCAGGGGGAGTCTGCAGCAGCCCTTTGGTATTATTGACAAAGGGGGAGAAGAGTTACAGGAATGTACACAGGTGTTGCCAACAATTCCAAAAGGGGAAATTGTTGAGCAAGGTGTTGCAAGAGTTTTGTCATTGTTGTCAACTCAGGCAGTTAGATCTAATAATGCAGTGGACAGGCAGTTCAGAAGTCATTCAATGCAGGCTAATAGATTTTAGGGTTTGCAATTGACCACATTTAGGGTTTGCAGCCGACCATGTTTAGGGTTTGCAACCGACCAAGATTAGGGTTTGCATTTGCATAATCAGCCGACTACTATTAGGGTTTTCATCTCAAAATCTCAAGTATATAAGCGGGGCTGTTTGGAGATTTAGGTATCCATCGGGTGAATGTTGAAGTGCGAGATGCGGCCGTAAAAGCGCAGATAGCATAGAATTGGCGAGATGATAGCGAAGTGCATAATGTGAATGCACACAGAGAGCAGAGTGTGGAACGACACAGAGTGAACCTGCCGCTCTATAAAGTTGTACTTTTCCTCATGCGGTTGAATCACTTGGCTCAGGAACGCTATGGGGCGCTCCTCGCCCTCGTCTCCCTTCTGAGTCAGGACTGCAGCGTAACTTTTGGGTTCTCCCACTGCATAAAGGATGAAGTCCTTGGAGTAGTCCGGGTTAGTCAACACCGGAGCTTGCGCAATTCGAGCCTTGATTTCCTCGAAGGCTTGCTCTCTCTCATCAGTCCATTCGTAAATTGTATCTTTTTTCAGCAGTTCGGCCATAGGCTTGATCGCTTTGTGCGAAGTCCGGAATGAACTTCCGTACGAAGTTAATCTGACCGAAGAAGGACTGCAGCCCTTTTTTATCGATGGGGGCTGGCAAGCGAAGGAGGGCTTTTGCTCTGTCAGGGTCAATGGCGAGGCCTTCCTCGGAGATGACATGTCCCAGCAGCTTTCCTTCCTTTACCGCGAAGACAGACTTCTTCGGGTTTATAGAAATGCCGAATTCTCGACACCTCTCAAATATTTGCCGTAGGTGTGAAACATGATCTCCTCGTTGGTGAGAGAAAACAGTCACGTCATCGAGGTAGATGACAATGATCTTATTGAGCAGCTCTCGGAAGGCCAGGTCCATGGCCCTTTGGAATGTGGCACCAGCATTGGATAAGCCAAAAGGCATGCGCTGATAGGCGAACGTCCCCAACTTGGTGGTGAACGCCCTCTTATGCTGGTCCTCGTCTTTGACCCAAATCTGGTTGTAGTCGGAAAATCCATCTAAAAGTGAGAATCTCTGGGCTCCAGCAACGATATGTAGAGTCTGGTCGATTTGGGGAAGCGGATAGTGGTCCCTGAGGGAAGCCTGATTTAGGTTTCTGAAGTCGACACAGAGACGGATGTCGCCATTCTTTTTCCTCACGGGCACCAAATTCGCGACCCAGGATGAATGTTTGATGGGGTATATGATTTTGGCCTCCAGCATCTTCAAGAGCTCGGCCTTCATCATGGCCTCAATCTTCGGATTCACGGCCCTTTGCTTCTGTCGGAATGGCTTGGCGCCATCCTCTAGCTCGATAGTATGCTGGATGACAGTTCTGTCATACCCCTTCAAATCCTCGTAGCACCAGGCCACGATGTCGGGGAACTCTTGGCACAGTGGTCTGATCTGCTCAAGTTCCTCCGACGTGCAGTTTGTTCAGACCTTGATAGTTTTACCAGGTTCAAGTTCTAGGTCAGCATACTGCTTCGGGTCTACTTTGATCCTGTGAGATATAGCTCTGTCATTCTGATCAAACAGACTCTCCAATGTAATCAGTCCTTTTGGGACATGATTATTCCTTAACTGTATCAACCCCTCATATTGCTCGTCATCAGGGTCTCTACCTTCGATTACACAAATTTCGTTAACCAGGAATGTGACGATTTCCTCGTCACAACTGAACACCTGCCAGTGGGTGTCCTTATCGAGCACTGTAAGGCTCGCAGAATAGTGCGAACCGGCTTCGGTTTCGGACAACGTCGTCAGCGGAACGTACCTGGCTCCAACAGACGCCAGAATGTCAGCGTGTTTGTTTTTCTCACGTGATATCGCCTTGACATTCAACGAGTCGAATGACTCCATCAGGTCCCACACCCGGTTGCGGTACGCTCTAAGGTAGTGCTGTTTGGAGGCGCACTTGTTCGTAACTTGGTGACACACCAGCTCTGAATCTCCAAAGATGTGCAGGTGTTTGATTCCCAGCCTCTCCACCTTTCGCAAACCCAAGCACAAGGCTTCGTATTCCGCCGAGTTGTTAGTGCAGCTCCAGGCCAATCTGTAGGTATAGTCCTTCTAGATTCCGGTTGGAGAAACCAGAAGTACCCCGCACCGGCGCCATTCTTGCATCGCGCGCCGTCAAAGAAAAGCTTCCACAGCTTCTCGGGTGCAGGTCCTACTTCTTTCGCAGCTGACATGTCAAGCCTCTCGGGCTGTACGATGGAGTAACAACCCTGCTCTGTCTCAATTACGGCGTTGAAGTCCTCTATGGCGCTGCCGGCCAAGGTCTGGATGTAGTGCTGGTGCAGAGTGCAGTCTTCCTCCGAATGCGGGTCATTGCAAGTGGTGCACCAGTTAACCTGGTCGGAAGGACCAGGCGGGTCTTCTATAGCAGCATTTCTCGGAGGCGGACGCCTCTGCAACTGATGCTCCGGAGGCTTGTCTTTCGTCAGTGCCGGGGACGCATATAGCCTCCTAGGAGCGAGGTCCATCTGGGCTTGCTTCTTCTTCAGAGCGGTCATGTCATTGGACATGGCATGATATCCCGAGGCCAAATCCCGCACCTCCTGGAGGATTGTGTTCTGAATACTACTGTCAGGAGGCAGCAACTGTGCCGGTGGAGGCAATGCGGCTAATGGAGGAGGGTTAGAATAAGGTGCGTACTGCGGAGGAGCAGGAAGTGTTGGAAAATGCGGGGCGGGAGGAGGCGGGTGAGGATAATGCAATTGAGGCGGGCCGTAAGGAGTTACGACCGGCGCCGGATTCCATTGCTGCTGGGGTTGCTGCCCTGATGTGGACGGCGCACCGCCAGAAGCAGGAGGATACTGGGATCTAGGGAAGTCGGGATGAATAGGTTCCCGCACCCTGGACGGGAGTCTGCCGATAGAAATAATATCAGCTTCGGCTTGCTGGGTAGCCTCGTACAGCGCAGGAAACTCATCTATTATGGCAATCTTCAGCAGCAGGCATATATCTGAGTTGAAGGATCTCAGATAGTAGTGAGCAACCATGCTCGTCGAAGGCCGAAGTTCGCGAGGTACCCGTTTCCAGGATCTCGCAAACCTGATGTTAAAATCAGACACCTCCTCTTGAGGATGTCTCTGGATAGCTCGGAACTGATGTAGCAGAGAAGTAGGGTCAGCAGACTCGTTGCATCCTTTCACGAGCCTTTTGGCAAGCTGGGGCCACCCTGTGATGGATCCCTCTGGCAGCGATCTCCACCAGTAGAGAAGCTTTCCCCTCAGGGAAAGGGCCAGCAGACGGGTTTTCACACTCTCATCGATAATGGTATGCAATGCGGCCAGGGCAAGGATGTCCTGGATGTGCTCGTACGCCGTCTTGCCGTAGCCGTCGTATGTCGGGATAGACTTTAAAGCAGCAGGGGGCACAGCTTGCTGTCCGACCAGGGCCAAGGGCCCTGTAGAGTCCACCGTCGGGAAGAGATCATCGTCATTTTGCTGCTGGGCAGCCATTTCTTCTTCTTCTCCGCCGTCGGTTGTATACTCAGTGTCGGTACTTTCCGAGGATGCAGGTGCTTCTTCTTCCTCGGCCTCTTATATTTCGTACTCAGCTCCGCCGGCTTCAGCTTTGGCTTCTTCTTGGATTTCAGCCTCGGCTTCGTCGACACGAGCTTGCGGATCAGCCAGCCTGGGAATTTCGCCTCGAGCGTTGATGTCCAGTTCGTAAAAGTCAGGCGGGTTTCTCGGATCCCTTGCTCGCCACCTTGTTTGCATGAAGGTGCTAGGACCGGTCTTTCGGACTCAGAGGATTTGTTCGTGCAGAGTCGCCAGGTGTTCAGATTTCGAACAGCAATGAAGCGAACACCGGTGCTTCAATTCTGTTGGGGGTGAGAAACTTCCTTGTCTCACCAGGTGCTCAGAAACCACTGTCAGCGCCAGGGGGAGACTGATCAGAAAATCTCTCCTCAAGTGTGAGACCCTGGTTCCACCGGGCGTGCCAGAGAAACTGTTGGTTACAAATCTGCCATGAGGAAAGGATTTTGGGTTAATGCGCCCAGATTCGCCCACCAGCATGAAAGGCCGGAAGGAAGAGATGCCTTCCGTGCCAATCTCCGGAGAAGGCCGGCTCCTTTTGGGGGGGTTTTATGTTTAAGCTAAGAGTGCAGAAAGAGATAAATGAACAGAAAGAATTTACAAATGTACTTGGAGTTGGTGGGGGGGAACTAACGAAGACGGCAACCAAGCAATCACCAATACTTACCGCATTATAAATACAAAGCATGACTGAGAACCGCAAAATCTAAGTGTACTTTCCGTACTAAGCAATATACGCACAGCTACAATGGTCCCCTAGCAAACATTCTCCCTACAAGGAGAACTAACAAAGACGGCAATGCATCAATCACCACTACGTACGGAAACTCAAAATAGAAAGTAACTAAGAGATGTCAGAACCAGGTATATGTGTCATGCAGAGAATTTAACCGCACAGCTACAATGGTCCCCTAGCAAACATTCTCCCTACAAGGAGAACTAACAGCACGGCAACGCATCAATCACCACTACGGACAACAACGTAACACACAACTGATGGAACTGCTACCACATCTAGTCTATGAAGTTCAAAAGTGCTTGACCATCAAATGCTAAAATAAATTAACAAGCCATGGCACAAACAATGCTAAAGGCGCCTGATCACCAAATGCTGAAACGAATCAACGAGCCGTGACACAGGGAAGCGTAAAGCATAAAGCGTAAAGAAATAAAGGCAGCAGAACAGAACCAGGCATACAAATTATATTTATAAGCAGAAGCACGGTTACAATGGTTCCCTAACAGACATTCCCCTTCCACCCTTTTACAATGAAATCATGGTGGGTTTTTATAACCCGAGTCCCTCCTGTTACATTAATGGGCACAAGGTCCCAGTCAAACAATAGCTGACAAAAGCGGCGAAAGAGCTGCAAATGCTGACCTTTTGTCGGACCGGACTGTACCCGCAACATGGTCTTCCTGGAAGCTGGACAGCTACGTGGCAGTGTGTTGGGCAGAACCTCTTCTCGGCAGGAATGCGGGTAGCTGGAGCAGGTAGAACCTCAGATCAGCTTTAAATGAGGTCACTGGCACAGGTAGTGCAACCCATGCTCGTCCTTTTGCTCGGCACGTCTTGGCTCAAATCCCGAAGCTGGACACTTGTCAGATGATGGATGATGCTGTTTGACACGTGTCTGCCTTGAAAGGCAGTTTATCCAACTTCGCTTGGGATCAGAGCGCCATCGGGTTGCGCATGCAGAAACAGTGCAGTCGGGAAGGCCTTCATGCCTTAGGTGTATTTCCGAGTTTGTTTCCCTACTGCGCACCTGTCAAGGGCGCACTCCGACTTCGCTGCGAAGTCGGACTGCGCACAGGTGAAAGCTGATCTCTGCCGCCGTACGGACTTTGCCCCAGCACGTATCATTCTTCTGTCAGCCTGCCATCCTGCCAGTTACAAGGTGCGCCCAGAAAGAGGGGCGAAGTTGGACTTCGCACCAAAACTGGGCGAAGTACGCACTTCGCACCAAAACTGGGCGAAGTCGGACTTCGCACCAAAACTGGGCGAAGTCGGACTTCGCACCAAAACTGGGCGAAGTCGGACTTCGCACCAAAACTGGGCGAAGTACGCACTTCGCACCAACACTTAGCCATTTTTCAGGTAACCGCTGTCAAGTTTAAAATTCAACTGAGGGGCTCCAAGAAAGGGGGGAAGAAAGAGAATGTAGGAAAGAAAGAGAAAGGGAGAGAAGAAGAAAGGAGAATAGAGGAAGAGGGAAAAAAAAGAGCAACACTGTTACAAAATTGAAAACATTGCACCCCGTGCAAAATGTGGCAACAGATACCATAAGGGCCTTGGTGGGAATCCAATGCACAAGAAAGGAAACCATGGAACCATGCAAGATATTATCATTTGAATCAGTTTCATCAATAGGTGGAGGAGAGAAGACAATTGAGCAATATTCCCAAAAGGGTACTTGAAAGAAGGTGTAATCTGAATTCAGGTGGGTATGCATGCAACTCCCAAGTTCTTATTTTAACCTTCCTTCCCATCCTTCCTTCCATTATCCTTTTTAAGAGCTGCATCTCTGTCAGATGCCTTGGTCAGCACCATACTCTTATCTCCAAGCATCTCCGTGTGGATAATTGGAGGCTTCATGCCTTTTTTCAATGCAAGTACGATTGGGTCTATTTGGTCTACAGATTGTGGTGACATTAGTGACGGTACTTCAGGTTCTATAGGTTTTGGTGACATCACCATATTATTGTTGACATATAGAAAAAGTGGAACACTAATGATACTTGAGCTCTTTGATGCTGCCTTTTCGCATGCAGTAAGACAACAACCACCCCTCACATACCGAAAGTTGCATATATATGTGACTGACTAGTTTTCTATCTTATTCTATTGGTTCCTCGGTCCAAGATGCTGGGAGAGTCTTGAGGGATAGACCAATAAGTCCTTCCTGGATTAGACAAACATGCCCCTTAGTTCCAACCATTCTCTTAGAAGCATCATTAGATCCAATGTTGGCCCTTTTTTGATGGTTGGTGATGATGAAGACTCCATTTCTAGTCTACATCCTGCTACAGACTGGGGTCGGCATCTGGATCAACTTGATCTGTCTTTTATCTTGATTGCTGTCTCTTTTTTCTCTTCATCATTACTTTTAGCATGCTAGGGTTTACTGTCTTTTGGGTCCAACACTTGAGGCTGGAGTTTAATGGACATTGATATATTTATTTTATCTGAAGCAGATTAATTCATTTATTGGTACTTAGGGTCCACAACAGCTGTTTCACAGATCTCTTTATTTGATAGATAATATAGAAAAGATTGGTTTGATGTTCTATTGAATCCATTATCTTCTTTGGTCTTGTGTCTTCTTCCATTGCCCTCTCCACTTTTGCATGAGTCCATATATACCTATATTCTGTGAGCTTTCTATGTCTTTGAGTGGAGTAAAGCCATGGTGGTGTCTTTTATTTCAAGCAAATTGGCATTTGCTCCTTTCAATTTGGGACAATGATTGTCTCATGGTTTCTAGTTCCACACAACGACATAGTAATTTGTATTGTTTTGATTATTTACGCAATTTCTTGCAAACTGTTCCTACCTTTGCATTTGCTACATTGGATAACAGATCTTCTATTCAAATCTCCTGATTTGCTATGCCACCACCTTGATGCTAATTATGCTATCTATTCCTCTCATGAAGCTTCTTATATGCTTGACATGTGGTTGCTTTTAAAGGGCTTGGATTCTCTTCTCTTCTAAAAAATACTTGGGCCCTTTTGCTTCCTTTCTAGTTATATGTGTGATCTTTCACCGAGTACCCTCCTACCTGTCAAATAGCATAGAAAGAGTTGTTGAACAATCACCACAAATGTGGCCTTAAGGTGGCTGTGTATCATGATTGCCTTTGTCATAATCACTGCATATTCAGCATAGTAACCATGTTAAGGCCATTAAGTTGAATGGAATGCCAAAAACGTTTGAAGGTTCGGTTTTCTCAAAAAGGTTCAGTTTGGTTTGGAAAAACACTTTTTTTTTTTTAATATATATAAAACAATGATAAAAATGTTCATTGTAGAAAATTGCAGGAATTTTCAGATCTTATAGTTTCAAAATTAATTGTAATCATGTGAGTCCAAAACAGATGTAGATCCTTTAATGTTGACATGGGCAATGTTTCACACCACTTCTGTTTCTAGTAGAGGTTACTAGCAAATTTGCAATGGCTCTCAGATATTTCTGAACTGCAACTATCTTTGACTATAAATACACAACAATAGGAGCAGTTGAGCGTAATGAAGGCATGCTTTTTCACCGACTGCTGAAAAAGGTTTGGACCAAACCGAACCCCTTTGGTTCAGATTGTAGGTTTGGCCGAATGTGGTAACCATGATATTTGGGCTTTGATAGTCATCTTATTTTGTCTTTTAATAATTATTGCTTGATTTTATGCTTCAGTATATGTGGCTGGAGGTACAACTTTCCACTTCTGGTACTGCAATTGAAGGCATCTTCTGCTGCTCCCATTACTGGTAGCATTCTTTGTAGACAGCTCTTGTGTGTCCTTGCTCATTGCTGAGTGTCTTCTACATTCTCTTTTGGCTGTGTCTTCCAGGAATGACCAAAATTTTCAAACTCCTATTCAATACCAAAGGAGGAAATCACCAATGTAGTGCACAATAAAAAGCAAAATGAGGCACAAGGTAGAAAACTGTATATTTATTATGACAATTTGAATTTCGTGCTAGAACACTACTCAAATTTGCGAGGTGACATATGTTTGAAACAATTTTGTCTTGATCATTCATTATCGTGGAAAATCTTGATTTCCTTTTGAATAAGTAAACGACTCTTCTCTACCCTCCATTGGTTACTTGTGGACATTAATAAAATTTCGTTCTTTATTAATTTCTTATGTTGTACAAGGGAACAGGTCGGAGGGTCCGGCCCGTTGGTCAAAGCGCTCCCTTGGGAGGGTGGAGACCACGGTTCGAATCCCTTAGGCCTTGTAGAACCGGAGGGTGTGTCGCGCCAGCGCCGCCGGCTACGTTAAAAAGTTTACCCGATGCAACTGGAGGTTATAGTGGCAGCAAGGAGCAGGATTCGAACCCACGAAGAGGCGATGAAAAATGTAACGAGTTATGGATTCCTCTAGTATACACCAAAAAAAAAAAAAAAAAACAAAAAAAAATGTTGTACAAGGGAAATCGACTATAACATGACTAATCACCTCATTCTTTTTCTCTCACTCTTTTTTCTAGAGTAATAAGTGTTCATTTGAAGCTATGACTCTTTAGAACTTTAATGACAAATCTGTGTGCCCTTGGTTGCATACAAGAGTGGCTACTAGGGCTTCGGTTCTTTCACAGGTCGGAGGGTCCGATCTGTTGGTCAAAGCGCTCCCTTGGGAGGGTGGAGATCACTGTTCGAATCCCTTACGCCTTGTAGAACCGGAGGGTGTGCCGCGCTAGCGCCGCTGGCTACGTTAAAAAGTTTACCCGATGCAACTGAAGGTTATAGTGGCAGCAAGGAGCAGGATTCGAACCCACGAAGAGGCGATGAAAAATGTAACGAGTTATGGATTCCTCTAGTATACGCCAAAAACAAAAACAAAAAAAAATGTTGTACAAGGGAAATCGACTGTAACATGACTAATCACCTCATTCTTTTTCTCTCTCTTTTTTCTAGAGTAATAAGTGTTCATTTGAAGCTATGACTCTTCAGAACTTTAATGACAAATCTGTGTGCCCTTGGTTGCATACAAGAGTGGCTACTAGGGCTTCGGTTCTTTCTTTTTTCTTGTATGCAACTGCATAGGACTGCAGTTTTAAGGTGTTGTGTTTCGGCTGCCCCTCACGTATCTGAGAGTTGCAAACGGACGGAACTTACCATTTTCCTCCCTTCCTTTATTGGTTCTATTAGCTTGGATGCTAGAAGAGTCTTGATGTGCTGAAGTTCACATCCTAAGATTATCGAACCAGGCCTCGTTAGTCTTGGCCATTCTTCGAGGAGCATCATTAGATTTGAGTTGGTGACGACAACAATTGTGCTTATACTTTACATCCCACTACTGATTAGTGTTGGCACTTGAATCCATTGTAGCTCTTTTCTGTATCACTTTTACCTTGACCGACGACTCTCTATTCACCATTACTTTTAGGATGTTAGGGTTTATACGTTTTGTGTCCAAGCCTCGAGGCTGTAATTTAATTCCATATAGTTGTCTAAATTATTGCCATTTTGAATGCACTTTTTTGTGAGAAAAAAATGACTAGTAGTTCATGCTGTTTTATTTATCACATTATGATATATTAATGGTGAGATTGTTTACACAGGTGGCCAACAAATGTTTATTGCCGAACAAGCAACAGTATGAACCAGCCATTTTTTCACGTTCCATCTCTACAATAAAAAAGGGTTGGTGTTATTTGGTCATCTCTTTACTTTGGAAATTTCTTTGCAATGGCTACGTAAAGATGTATATGCATATGTAGATATGGATACAGACATACACGTGCATACATATAGTTTATTTAGCTGTTTGCATCTGTTAAAGGTAACAAGGTTGGGTAGTTTTAATTTAATGCCTTTTTCAATTAATTAGACACTCTGAGTTAAAAATTGTTTATCATAGGGATTGACTATAGGTTATTGCAAACTTACTATTAAGTTCCAACTTCAAAGATGACAAAAACAGACATTTATTACATGTGCATGTATGTCTCATGAGAGACACGATCATACAAATGCAGTTATGCATGCATGTAGGTGCATATTGCAAATTATATGCATGCATATAACCTTTTGCATCTGTTAGAGGTAATCTTTATAGCCATAGTAATAAGTGGTAGATTATTGTATACTTACTATTAACTTGCAAATTCACAAGATTGCGACAACACACACACACACACACACATTAGCTATGCATGGGGGAAACTGATTCAATACAAGAGCAGTCCATTACAAGTTGCCAGCGGAGACCACTGTTAGGAATCCTCTCTTAATGCAAGCTCCAAGCCTTCCAGTAGACTCAAATCCTATGGTTAATGAGTACTGTTTTTCTTTTTTTAGAACCCCACCTTCTGCAATGTGGTGATGATAAGTACAATGGCAAGCGAATTCTCTGTAGATCAGAGCTCTTGCAAATACATAAGTGGGCATCTGCCTGTTGATGATAGTAAAGCATGTGTCATTTATTTTGTGACTGTTTGTCACTTTGTACGAGTCCAGAGAAGTAAGGAAAAAATTAATTTATTTGCTAAAGACCTAGACATATTACCTTTCTCGTCTCTCATCCCGAGAGGAAGGCTGCATAATAATACAACTGGAAAAAAAATTATCAAGATAATCTGAAGAATAGTTCAATTCAAAAACCAACACGTGCCTTTTACTTGCAATAACCACCCATCAAGATTCTTTAGTACCAATGCTTTGGAATTACTCTGATAAATGCCGTGGTTACTGACCCTTTGGGATTACTCCTATTAATGGGTATAATCATTACAGTGTATATTAAATCCTTGTCAGCATATGGTCATTGCTGGAGGAGATGGTTTATGTATTTATGCATTTGTTTTGTATTCAGACTGTATTCATTCCTCGTATCAAATACATAAGTCATAAAATAAGGTAGAGAATATTCTTAATGCTAAGTGTACGTATAGGCAGTTTAATTGTCTTCATGTTGGGATTACCATCATGTGTTTGAAGTTTGCTGTATAAGCATTGTACATTGTAAACAAAGAGGTATATAATGGCTTTATCATCATTGGATATCATTTATCAATATTAATATTGGTAATTTAGTACATGTTGACCAGATGTGTGTAATGAAATAGACCCCACCCTTATTACATCGTCACTATGTTATGTTAACATGGTATTTCAATGAACCATGTGGTGGTATTATATCGCCTAACAAGATTTGAACTTGGGTCTTCCCATTGGGAGCCCATATCTTTAACTACTTGAGCTAATGCCATTTGATCTAAAATAATAAGGTTCAGCCATGGGATTTGAACCTCTGGCTTGGGTGTGAAACTCTTTATCCCCACTGCTTGCCCTAAATCCCTTGGGGCAAATGTTGAGTTTCAAATCTTGGTCTGTTGTGTGAAACTCTTGCTTCCCACTGCTTGGCCCAAAACCCATGGGCAGTTAAGATACATCTAGTTAACTAAAAAAATATACTCAATTAAATATTTGTTAAGATATATCAACTAAAGGAATCATTGTTGCAGGTACATGCTTTTAAAGGATACCCAAGTATTTTATAATGGAGGTGTAACAAAGTTAAGCCCAAAGTTTTGGAATGTGGGAATGTGAGTTGCAGGGACTTGTGGCGAGACCTGTTGGTTACGAATCTGCCATGAGGAAAGGATTTTGGGTTAATGCGCCCAGATTCGCCCACCAGCATGAAAGGCCGGAAGGAAGAGATGCCTTCCGAGCCAATCTCCGGAGAAGGCCGGCTCCTTTGGGGGGTTTTACGGTTTAAGCTAAGAGTGCAGGAAAGAGATAAAGAAACGGAAAGAATTTACAAGTGTGATTGGAGTTTGGTGGGGGGAACTAACAGTACGGCAACACATCAATCACCACTGCTTACTGCATCATAAATACAAGGCATGACCAGGAACTGCAAAACCTAAGTATACTTTCTGTATTAAGCTATGTACGCACAGCTACAATGGTCCCCTAGCAAACATTCTCCCTACAAGGAGAACTAACAGCACGGCAATGCATCAATCACCACTACGTACAATCACATAAACGAAAGCAACCAAGAGATATCAGAGCCAGGTATATGTGTTATGCAGAGAATTTATACGCACGACTACAATGGTCCCCTAGCAAACATTCTCCCTACAAGGAGAACTAACAGCACGGCAACGCATCAATCACCACTACGGACAACAACGTAACACACAACTGATGGAACTGCTACCACATCTATTCTATGTATCCTCTAATCTATGAAGTTCAAAAGTACAAGCAATGCTTCAGGCACCTGACCACCAAATGCTGAAATGAATCAACGAGCCGTGACACAGGAAAGCATAAAGCATAAATATAAAGGAGAGGCAGCATAAAGAAATAAAAGCAGCAGAACATAACCAGGCATACAAATTATATTTATAAGCGTAAACACGGTTACAATGGTTCCCTAACTGACATTCCCCTTCCACCCTTTACAATGAAATCATGGTGGGTTTTTATAGCCCGAGTCCCTCCCGTTACATTAATGGGCACAAAGTCCCAGCCAAACACTAGCTGACAAAAGCGGCGAAGGAGCTGCAAATGCTAACCTTTGTCGGACCGGACTATACCGCAGCATGGTCTTCCTGGAAGCTGGACAGCTACGTGGCGGTGTGTTGGGCAGAACTTCTTCTCGGCAGGAATGCGGGTAGCTGGAGCGGGTAGAACCTCCAATCAGCTTTAAATGAGGCCACTGGCATAGGTAGTGCAACCCATGCTCGTCCTTTTGCTCGGCACGTCTTGGCTCAAATCCCGAAGTTGGACACTTGTCAAATGATGGATGATGCTGTTTGACACGTGTCTGCCTTGAAAGGCAGTTTATCCAACTTTGCCTGGGATCAGAGCGCCATCGGGTTGCGCAGGCAGAAAACAGCGTAGTCGGGAAGGCCTTCATGCCTTGGGTGCATTTCCGAGTTTGTTTCCCTACTGCGCACCTGTCAAGGGCGCACTCCGACTTCCTGCGAAGTCCGACTGCGCACAGGTGAAAGCTGGTTTCTGCCGCCGTACTGACTTCGTTCCAGCACTTATCATTATTTCTGCCAGCCTGCCAGCCTGCTACAAGGTGGGCGAAGTGCGGACTTCGCACCGAAACTGGGCGAAGTACGGACTTCGCACCAAAACTGGGCGAAGTGCGAACTTCGCACCAACACTTAACTATTTTCCAGGGCAACTGCTGTCAACTCTGAAATCCAACTGAGGGGCTCCAAGAAAGGGGGGGAAAAAAGAGAATGTAGGAAAGAGAGAAAAGGAGAGAGGAAGAAAGGGAAAGAGAGAGAAAAGGAGAGAGGAAGAAAGGGAAAGAGAGGAAGAGGGGAAAAAAAGAGCAGCACTGCTACAAAACTGAAAACATTGCACCCCGTGCAAAATGTGGCAACATTTTTGGCGGCTCGCGAGGTGTCGAGCTCGCCTTGGCGCAAAGAATCCATGCCTTCATCCATTGGGTGCAGAGGAACTTGCTTCCCCTGCCTTTTGCTGCTCTAGCTGTTCTCCTCGCGACAACTGTTCTTCAGATTCACCTTCGTCAGTTGCCTCCTCAGAACCATCTTCCGAAGGCTCTCCAGCTTTTGCTTCTGCCTCGCAGATGCGGTTGTATGCGGCCTGGGCTTGGCCCCAGGCTTCTGCTTCGAATGGCCGACGGTCAGCAACTTCTTCTAATGCTGCGTGGAAAGCAGCAACCGCGTGCAGGTCGATGGTGAGGTATATTTTTCCTATCTCCTGGAAGTAGGAGCTGATCTTGCAGCATTTGGACACCATCTAGGTGACCTGACTTTCTTGAATTGGCTCAGTCCAGCTATGAATCTCAGCTGTATCTGCCTCAAAGGACCGTCGATTCTTTTTCACCTGCTCATGGGTGAGAAACTCACCATTCTCAACAAAGCCCGGGCACCCTAGTTCAGAAAGAGCGTGAAAGGGAGCCATACAAATGTCTCTTTCATGTTCGAATGCGTCCAGCATTCGTCTGGCAACCCTCGCCTCTTCCACTTTTTTAAAATATTTATGCAAGGTTACCCTTGCATCTGCCCATTCTGCAGCGAATGAGGACATGGGGGAGAATTGGAGGCCATCGCGCTCACGCTCCTGAAGATTTATTGCCAGGTCCAGCCATTGCTTCGCCTGGCGTTCGGCCTCCTCTACCACAAGCTGTCCCTGGGCAGAAACTTCTTGAATTCTGGATGCAAAATCCAGAACTGACATAGCCTTATACGTGTGGGGCTTGCATCCCCGCAGCAGATCAGCCCGCATCACCTTAACTTTGCTCTTTGAAAAGACCGTCGCTTTAGATGCTCTCTCTGCAGATTGCGATTGCGCCTGTTTCAAAGACTCCTGGAGCTGAGAAATCTGCTCCAAGGCTGCCTCGCTTTTCCGTTGCGGCTTGTTGCTGAGAAGCGGCCAACTGGGCTTTTAGTTCATCTATTTCTCGCTGCGCCGCTTCCAGCTGCTCAGTGGACTTGGACAGGTCCTCTTCAAGCTGTCTTGTCTTATCCTGCAACCCGAAAAGCGCTTCCTGTTCCTCCAGACTCTTGACAAGGAGATTGTCCGCTTTACGAATGATTCCCTGAATCTCGTATCTCTTGTCGATATCGTCAAAGCTCTTCTCCTTTGTTTGGAGATCGTAGTCCGCCTTGGTCATTTCTCGGAGAGGCTTCTTCACTTTCGGGATTATCTTCTCTGTTGTAAGCACTCTCCTCTCGAAGTTAAACTTGGTGCGCTTTACCGGGGCGGCTATCTCTTCAGGTCTCCTCCGCTTCAAGTTTTGGAGGAAAGAGATAGGGTACTCTATAGCTCTCGTTGCCAGAGGCAAGTCGTCCGTATTCTGGAGGTCGTCCATGAAGTCTGGTTCCCCCAGCCTAGGGTTCTGCTGAGACGTCTCTCCTGCGGGAATGGAATCAAGAGGAACAGGACGGACTTTGGAAGGATCGGCCGCTTCTGAGGGCGACCGGGAAGTGGAGATGGGAGTGGCTGATGCTGAAAGGGTTTCAAGCGGCTGAGGCGGTGGATGTAACGGTGAATGCACGGCTTCAGCACTAACCACAGGTGAAGGGTTTGGGGTTTGACTCAGAGATAGGGAAACGTTGGGGTTCTGAGCAAACTGGTCGAAAGAATGGGGGCCGCTAGAAGGATGTGGAGACGGGGAGGAAGATGCGGCCATGGCTTGCTCGGATTGAGCGGGAGATGGAGTAGGAGTAGGGCTAGATGAGACCAGAGAGAGTGGGGCAGCAAACGTACTCGCGAGCTCCGCCTGAGCCGATGTTGGATGGATGTCTGCGATTCCGGTTCCGGCGGTTGGCTCGGGACTGCCCGGAGAAACACGCTCCGGAGCGGTCGAATGCGGCTGCGGCTTGCGATCGGTCGCTGCACTCGTCGGACTAGGGTCGCTCGATCTTTTCAACTCTCTTCCTCTTCTTCTCTTCCGGAACAATGGCCAGATCGAGGGAAGGAGATGAAGCAGGTGCAGCAGGCGCTGATGTTCCCACGGTGAACTTGTACCGAGGTTTGACTTGCAAAAGGTCCGCCGCAACCGGTCTGCTCTCTGGTGGTGTCGGCGCCTTTTGTGCCTGAAGGGTCACCTCAGGCGTTGACTTGACTGGTTTCTGCGCCTTTTCAGGCACCACCTTGGAAGCCACAGGCTGCATTGGGTCCACTTGGATGTTTGCTGGGCCCGCGCTGGCAGTTGCCGAAGTGTACAACTGTTGGGAGGAAGGCCCTCCTTTATAACCCTCAAAGGGACCTCGGGGAACGTAATCTTGATATGCGAACGGCCGCCAGCTGTCATGGTGCTGGTCATATAGTATTGAAAAGTCGTCATCAACGGCCAGATTTCTCCTGGTGGATTTGTCGTGCTGCTTGCGGCACCTCATCTTCCAAAGATTCAATAATCTTTTCTTTTGGCCAGTTAAGGCCTGCTATCTTGGAGATGAATTTTTTAAATCTTGGAGAAGAGAACTTGTGGTCCGGGTTTCGCTTGGGGTCATATGCCACCTCCTCGCAGTAAAAATCCTGCCACGGAGGTGAAGCTTCCATCAAGTCAATTTCCCAGTCAAGGTCAACATGGACCACATCGCATCTGTCTTCAATTATATCCGCCCGGGGGCAGAGATGCGTGAACTTTCCCCTTATCCCGTACGGGTCGTACTTCCAGCGCTGCGGCAGCAGAATCAGCCCAATGTCAAAAAGCTCCCGCTCGAGGTAGACATGCTGTCCTACCTCGGAAATCTCAACGTTCGCCCAGGAAAGAAATTGAAAAATCTGGCCTCTTTTATTTCCCAGGCCGAACTCCTCAACATAATCCATCTGACGGGCAACCTCCATACCAAACTGATGATCCGTGCACCAGTAGGGCAGCAGATGAGGTTTGCCCTTGAATCCGTAGATTCTGACCACAATCCCCTACGTCAGTCTAAAAACTTCCCCGAGCTTCTGACTCAGCAAAGAGTTCGTCATTTCCCGCGGGGGGCGAGGGATCTCGCAATCGCTGAAGACTGACATGACCAATCCCAGAAAGTTGAAGTTAAACTTGTAGTAAGACCCTTTCCGGTATAGGTCATCCGTCCAGTCGTAGACGGGCTGTGGCTCTCCCTTCTCGTTGACCTTCTTCAGGTTCGGGATCGGCATCCGGGAGTGCAAATGATACAAACATAGCCAAGCTAGGACAGAACTGAACCGAAATTCAGTGGACTGCTTCTTCTGGATCTTCACCAGGCTGGAGTGGATGGCGTATGCAAGCCAATCCGCCCAGTCGAAAAAGATGGGGCGCTTTCCACTTCTCTGCGTTGCTGGTTCGTAGGATTCTCCACACAGGAGACATTCTGCTAGCGCTAGTTGGTACGGCTGTACCAGCTCATCAGAGTCGCAGCGGAGGATCCATGCCAGAATGGTGTATAAATATTTGCTCTGAAACCTCGCCAAGGGCATGGGGCCGGTTGGCCACTGTCCAGCTGCAAGCGGGGCGTTCAGCTCTGAATTGAGGAAATCCCTCATCCGTTTTGTATGCGTGAAGCGTCCCGCTTGCTCGCCCAGATTTATCTTTCTGACGATTGTGCTGGAGTCATACTCCAACCTTTGGGGCGAAAGCTGGCTGAACAGTCTCCTTGCGCAGCGCGAACAAGGGTTTACCGCTGGAGTTGCAAATCTGCCGGGTAGCTGGTCAGTAATGTCTGACAATCAGGTCTACCGGCTCTGGGCATTGATGGACAGGAGGGCACAAGATCCGGAAAAGGTTTGACTTGTACGCCACTCCGAAATGGTGAGAGGGCGAAACCTTTTAGCCCAACTCTCCACATTTGTCCGCAGCTTAGTCAGGCTCATAGAAAACGAGCCGTCCTTGTATCCCGCCAGATAATTTACCGGAGGTGGTGGGGCTTGCCCACGCTGTACTTTCTTTGGCCGGGACTTTGACTTTCGCTCCGGCAGTGTTTCGATTCTGAAAACACCTGGCCGCGGTAAATCTTCGGGTTCGCACCCTTCGCTGGATTGCGCTGGCATTGGCATCTTTCCTCTGTCCATCTCTCCGAAACAGCAATAATTACGAATTCAGGGCGTCTGTAGCAGATTTCGCAGTCACAGGAATAATCTGCGCAGTTTGGCATGTCTGGATGCATCTGACCCCCTTTTCTAGATAATGACAGCGTCATTAATGTCGTGCAGGAGGGGGGAGGTCGGCTGGCAAGTGAAGGAGTTAAGTTTCTTGGGTGGCTGCGCAGGACAATGTTTTTAAAAAGGTACCCCGGCTGCCGTGCCATGCTTCTTTGATTGCACTTTTTATTGAGGACTGTGCAATCATCAAATTTATCTTGAACGCCTCGCCATGGCTGACGTCACTGCCGCAATCTGGGCACACTGCTCAAGAAAAACCCCTTGGTGCGGAAACCCGTCTCAAAATGGTCGCAATGCGCCTTGGGCCCAGCTTGGAGCTTTTAGAATATTTTATTCATTTTTTTAAACAACTGTCCAAGCTGGCCCAGAAAACAAGGCGCAATCGGACTTCGCCCAAAGTTGGGCGAGATCCGACTTCGCCAGCGCAGTTGGACTTCGCCGAAAAATGGGGCGCAGTCTGAACTGCGACTGCATTGAGACTGTTCCTCTCTTCTTTTTTCTACTGCGCCCGAGGGTTGAGCGCAGTCTTGCCCTTTGCAAACTTTGGAAGAAAGGCGAGCACTTAGAATTTTACTGCCTCTCGGGATCGGGCGCACGAGCTGCGCTTAAACAATGAAGCGCGTTCGGACTTCGCCCGAAATTCGGGCGAAGTTCGAACTTCGCGCGAAGTTTGCACTTCGCGCGCGAGCTGCGCGCAGTTCGTACTTCGCGCGCAAGCCGGCCGAAGTCGGACTTCGCGCGCGAAGTCGGACTTCGCTCAAAACTGAGCGCAGTCCGATCACTTGCGCCCTTGCAGTTTTCCTCCCTTCAAACTTCGCTTTGTTGCTGGCGCGCAGCCCGACTTCGCTGCGAAGTCGGGTAGCGGCCAACACTTAGACGTTTTTTGCTTTCTTCTTCACTCGAGCAGCCCCTTCACGAAGTTCGCCCATTCTGAGGAGCGACAACAGACTTCGCTGCGAAGTCTGTATTCTCTCCCATGTCGCAGTTCGGCTCAAACAAAATAAAAAACTGAAAGCTGGAAACTGTACATGCTGGAAAACAAAAATGCATAAGGGAAATTTTTACAAAGAAGGGCCACTCGGGCACCTTCAGCAATGGTAAATTTTTAAGTGGAACCCGTTAACAGGGATAGGTAGGAGCTGACCCTCCATATCCCGAAGTACATAGGCATTGAACTGGTTCACCCGGGCAATCTGATATGGGCCCTCCCAGAGAGCATCAAACTTCCCGTGATTGCCCGACTTTGCCTTATATGAATCCCACTTCAGCACCAGGTCCTCGATTTTAAAAATTCGGGCAGTGGTGCCTTTTGCAAACCAGCCTTGAGTGGCTGCAATATGATCAGTGAAGGCCTGGTATGCTTTTTCTCTGTCTTCTTCCAACTGCAGGAGTTGCAACAGTCTGTCGTCCAATGGGTCTCCACTGCTCTTGTCTTCGTCCAACATCCATAGGGCAGGGATTTCAATGTGGGATGGCATGACAGCCTCTTTGCCATAGACGAGCGCATAGGGGGACGTTTTGATGGATTTCTTGAATGAAACTCTGTCTGCCCACAGCGCTCGGTTCAGGAGTAAATGCCAAGTCCGCTTGTTTCTGTCAATGGTCCTCCGGATGATTTTCAAGAGGTTCTTGTTAGTAGACTCGGCAAGGCCATTCCCCTGCGGGTAGTAATTAGAAGACATCTTGTGATAGATGCCAAGTTTGCCAGTGTACTCCGTGAGTACAGCGTCTACGAATCCCGAACCATTGTCTGTCACAATTGACTCAGGAACCCCGAAGCGGTTAATCAGGCTCTCAATGAACCTGATGACCGTTTCTTGGTCTGCGTTCTTGGTCGGGATTGCCTCTGCCCACCGTGTGAAGTAATCGGTGGTCGTAAGAATAAACTTGTGTTCGGCAGAGGAATTAGGCGAAATCACCCCAATGAAGTCTAGACCCCATTGCTGGAACGGAGTCTCGGCCTGAATTGGTTGAAGGGGCAGGGGTGCTTTTTTGTTTCTGCCAGCAAACCTCTGGCATTGATCACACTTGGAACAGACCGCATAAGCGTCTGTAAATAGAGTGGGCCAATAGTACCCGACTCTAATTATTTTTAAGGCCGTAGGCCTTGCAGAATGATGACCCCCAGGCATCCCGGAATGAAATTCTCCGAGGACCCTAGGCTGATCGGATTTTATGACGCACCGCAACAGGATGCCGTTGATGTTTTTGAAGTAAAGCCCCTCGGGGCGAAGAGTGTACTTAAGTGCACCTAGCCGAAATCTCCTTCGTTGTGAGGCGTTCAGGCGATTTGGAAATCTTCCGGTGCAGAAATATCTCACCAGTTCATCTGTCCAATCACTCCCCTCCGATAAGGAGTTGGCTAGGTAGATGCGTGTTGCTGTGTCCTCCCACTTACAAGCGGAGATGGTGGCTACAGCTCTTCGGGCCAATTCCTGACACAAGCTTCGGCCCCTGATAAGCTTGGTGGTCCGCACTTCGATGTCGAACTCCTGGATTTTTGCAATCCATCTTGCTCTCTTGTGAACTGGTTCTCCTTGTGTGATGAAGCTTCGAACGTCCGGGTGAATCACAAAGACAGTCGTTTTGCTCTGGGAGACAAAATGCCTTAACTTTCGGAGGGATTTCATAACAGCGTGAACCTGCCGCTCTATAAAGTTGTACTTTTCCTCATGCGGCTGAATCACCTGGCTCAGGAACGCTATGGGGCGCTCCTCGCCATCGTCTCCCTTCTGGGTTAGGACTACAGCGTAACTTTCGGGTTCTCCCCACTGCATAAAGGATGAAGTCCTTGGAGTAGTCCGGGTTAGTCAACACCGGAGCTTGCGCAACTCGAGCCTTGATTTCCTCGAAGGCTTGCTCTCTCTCATCAGTCCATTCATAAATTGTATCTTTTTTCAGCAGTTCGGCCATAGGCTTGATCACCTGTGCGAAGTCCGGAATGAACTTCCACACGAAGTTAATCTGACCGAAGAAGGACTGCAGCCCTTTTTTATCGATGGGGCTGGCAAGCGAAGGAGGGCTTCTGCTCTGTCAGGGTCAATGGCGAGGCCTTCCTCGGAGATGACATGTCCCAGCAGCTTTCCTTCTTTTACCGCGAAGACAGACTTCTTCGGGTTTATAGAAATGCCGAATTCTCGACACCTCTCAAATATTTGCCGCAGGTGGGAAACATGATCCCCTCTTTGGTGAGAGAAAACGGTCATGTCATCAAGGTAGATAACAATGATCTTATTGAGCAGCTCTCGGAAGGCCAGGTCCATGGCCCTTTGGAATGTGGCACCAACATTGGATAAGCCAAAAGGCATGCGCTGATAGGCGAACGTCCCCCACTTGGTGGTGAACGCCGTCTTATGCTGGTCCTCATCTTTGACCCAAATCTGGTTGTAGCCGGAAAATCCATCTAAAAGTGAGAATCTCTGGGCTCCAGCAACGATGTGTAGAATCTGGTCGATTTGGGGAAGCGGATAGTGGTCCCTGAGGGAAGCCTGATTTAGGTTTCTGAAGTCGACACAGAGACGAATGTCGCCATTCTTTTTCCTCACGGGCACCAAATTTGCGACCCAGGATGAATGTTTGATGGGGTAGATGATTTTGGCTTTCAGCATCTTCAAGAGCTCGACCTTCATCATGGCCTCAATCTTCGGATTTACGGCCCTTTGCTTCTGTCTGAATGGCTTGGCGCCATCCTCTAGCTCAATGGTATGCTGGATGACATCTCTGTCGTACCCCCTCAAATCCTCGTAGCACCAGGCCACGATGCCGGGGAACTCTTGGCACAGTGATCTGATCTGCTCAAGTTCCTTCGACGTGCAGTCTGTCCCGACCTTGATAGTTTTACCAGGTTCGAGTTCCAGGTCGGCATACTGCTTCGGGTCTACTTTGATCCCGTGAGATATAGCTCGTCATTCCGATCAAACAGACTTCTCCAATGTAATCAATCCTTTTGGGACATGATTATTTTTTAACTGTATCAACCCCTCATATTGCTCGTCATCAGGGTCTCTACCTTCGATTGAACCAACTTCGTTAACCAAAAATGTGACGATCTCCTCGTCACAACTGAACACCTGCCAGTGGGTGTCCTTATCAGGCACAGAAGGCCTGTAAATAGTGCGAACCGACTTCGGTTTCGGACGACGTCATCGGCGGAACGTACTCGGCTCCAACGTGACGCCGAATGTCAGCGTGTTTGTTTTTCTCATGCGATATCGCCTTGACATTCAACGAGTCGAACGATTCCATCAGGTCCCACACCCGGTTGCGGTACGCCCTAAGATAGTGCTGTTTGGAGGCGCCCTTGTTCGTAACCTGGTGACACACCAGCTCTGAATCTCCAAAGATCTGCAGGTGTTTGATCCCCGACCTCTCCGCCTTTCGCAAACCCAAGCACGGGGCTTCGTACTCCGCCGAGTTGTTAGTGCAGCTCCAGGCCAACCTGTAGGTATAGTCCTTCTGGACCCCGGTCGGAGAAACCAGAAGCACCCCTGCACCGGCGCCATTTTTGCATCGCGCGCCGTCAAAGAAAAGCTTCCACGGCTTCTCTCGGTGCAGGTCCTACTTCCTTTGGCAGCTGACATGTCAAGCCTCTCGGGCCTGTACAATGGAGTAACAGCCCTGCTCTGTCTCAATTACGGCATTGAAGTCCCGCAAAGAGAACTCGTCTTCAAGCTGTAGCACTTCGAAGGCTTGCTCAGTCAGCTCTACTGTCACCAGCTTCTTCCTCCGACAGCTGGACCATGCAGTCCAACTCTCCTCCGGGTATCTTCTCTACTAGGAAGGTGGAAGGCTTCTCATTGAAAATTTTCAGTCTCCTTCCTTTGAAGGGCACTTCCATGTGTGAGTAGTCTAGAGACAGGTACCCGCCCAGCTTCGCAGTGAACTCCCGAGAGAGACACATGCCGAAGTAGGGAGCCAGGTCAACAACCACAACCTCTTGGATGACCACGATGTCGAGAGCCTTGTGTAGCCGGATAGGGATGTCCTTTATGACACCAACTGTCTTGACAGGGGTGCCGTCTAATTGCAGCACGCCTTGGCTGCTACGTGTGTATTCCATCCCGATCTCATCGCAGACGGCCTTCGGCATCACGATCGTGGAAGCACCAGAGTCCACCATGCAGTTGTGAACTATGTGCCCTTGCATCCGTAAGGACAGATAAAAGGGAGGCGGTCTGTTCATCCCAGTGGCTGAGACTGTCAGAGGTTGAACCAGGACAGCGGGCTGTATCTGCTTGCCGCTTTTCATGTTCTTCAGAGATTCTTGTAGCAGATCCACCTGGCCTGGGAGCAGAAGAGCATCGTACATGTTGATCCTAGCAGGTGTTCTTTTCAACTCGTCTACTATACTGTAGCTCGAGGTACTAGCTCCTTCTGCTTCTTTTGCCGTCTCATACTTCGTCCGGTACTGCGGGGTAGCCTCAACTCGCTGTCTCTTGGTCAGAGACGGGTACTTCAGCTTCTCCTGGGCTTGTTCTTTGGTTTCAGCTGGAGGCTGAGGTACGGGAGCTTTAGCCGGAACTGGAGCTTTTGCTATAGGAGGCTTGGCTGGAACAGGGGCAGCCTTTGCCGGAGAAGGCTTGGCTGGAGCTTTATCTTTGGATGCCTTCTCCTGGGCTGTGTAGGGCCACAGCCGCTTGTACGGTGGCAGCCCACCGGGCTGCGGTTTTTCTCTTCTGGAATAAACTTGCAAAGGCTTGGCAGCATCTGCGGTTTTCTTTTCTTCCTTGTCGGGCGGCACTAGATTCTCCTCTGGGAGGGCAAAGTTGGCTTCACCGTCCAGGATCATGTAGAGTTCATCGTCCTCTATGGCGCTGCCGGCCAAAGTCTGAATGTAGTGCTGGTGCAATGTGCAGTCTTCCTCCGAATGCGGGTCATTGCACGTAGTGCACCAGTTAACCTGGTCGGAAGGACCAGGCGGGTCTTCTATAGCAGCATTTCTCGGAGGCGGACGCCTCTGCAACTGGTGCTCTGGGGGCTTGTCTTTTGTCGGCGCCGGGGCGCATATGGCCTCCTAGGAGCGAGGTCCATCTGGGCTCGCTTCTTCTTCGAGCGGTCATGTCATTGGACATGGCATGATATCCTGAGGCCAAAGCCCGCACCTCCTGGAGGATTGTATTCTGAATGCTACTGTCAGGAGGCGGCAACTGTGTCGGTGGAGGCAATGAGGCTAATGGAGGAGGGTTAGAATAAGGTGCGTACTGTGGGGGAGCAAGAAGTGCTGGAAAATGCGAAGCAGGAGGAGGCGGGTGAGGATAATGTAATTGAGGCGGGCCGTAAGGAGTTACGACCGGCGCCGGATTCCACTGCTGTTGGGGTTGCTGTCCTGATGTGGATGGCGCACCACCAGAAGCAGGAGGATACTGGGATCTGGGGAAGTCGGGATGAATGGGTTCCTCACCTCGGACTGGGAGTCTGTCGATAGAAATAATGTCAGCTTCAGCTTGCTGGGCAGCCTCGTACAGAGCAGGAAACTCGTCTATTCTGGCAATCTTCAGCAGGAGGCATATGTCTGAGTTGAAGGATCTCAGATAGTAGTGAGCAGCCATGCCAGCTGAAGGCCGAAGTTCGCGAGGTACCCGTTTCCAGGATCTCGCAAACCTGATGTTAAAATCAGACACCTCCTCTTGAGGGTGTCTCTGGATACTTTGGAACTAATGCAGCAAAGAAGTAGGGTCAGCAGACTCGTTGCATCCTTTCACGAGCCTTCTGGCAAGCTGGGGCCACCCTGTGATGGATCCCTCGCGCCGATCTCCACCAGTAGAGAAGCTTTCCCCTCAGGGAAAGGGCCAGCAGACGAGTCTTCACACTCTCATCGGTAATGGTATGCAATGCGGCCAGGGCAAGGATGTCCTGGATGTGCTCGTACGCCGTCTTGCCGTAGCCGTCGTATGTAGGGATAGACTTTAAAGCAGCAGGGGGCACGGCTTGCTGTCCGACCAGGGCCAAGGGCCCTCGTAGAGTCCACCGCCGGGAAGAGATCATCGTCATTCTGCTGTTGAGCAGCCATTTCTTCTTCTTCTCCTCTGTCGGTTGTGTACTCGGTGTCGGTACTTTCCGATGATGCAGATGCTTCTTCTTCCTCGGCCTGTTGATTTTGTACTCAGCTCCGCCGACCTCGGCTTCGGCTTCGTCGACACGAGCTCGCGGATCAGCCAGCCTGGCAATTTCGCCTCGAGCGTTGATGTCCAGTTCGTAAAAGTCAGGCGGGCTTCTTGGATCCCTTGCTCGCCACCTTCTTGTTTGCATGAAGGTGCTGGGACCTGTCTTTCAGACTCAGAGGATTTGTTCGTGCAGAGTTGCCAGGTGCTCAGATTTTGAACAACAATGAAGCGAACACCGGTGCTTCGATTCTGTTGGGGGTGAGAAACTTCCTTGTCTCACCAAGTGCTCAGAAACCACTGTCAGCGCCAGGTGGAGACTGATCAGAAAATCTCTCTTCAAATGTGGGACCCTGGTCCCACCGGGCGTGCCAGAGAAACTGTTGGTTACGAATCTGCCATGAGGAAAGGATTTTGGGTTAATGCGCCCAGATTCGCCCACCAGCATGAAAGACCGGAAGGAAGAGATACCTTCCGAGCCAATCTCCGGAGAAGGCCGGCTCCTTTGGGGGGTTTTACGGTATAAGCTAAGAGTGCAGGAAAGAGATAAAGAAACAGGTAGTATATCAATAGCTGTTTACAAGATTTCATAGCATTCCTCCCTTATTACATCAATGTTCAATCAAAGTACAAACACAAAAATGTCGAAGATTTTCAAACTTTACACATGCAAGCAACTTTGTGAAAATGTCTAAACGTTGATCTATTGTAGGACGAAATTGAAGTTGTATGTAATGTTCTTGAACATGTTTGCAAATAAAATGGCATTGAACTTCAATGTGCTTGGTGCACTCATGAAAAACTCGATTGCAAACAAGTTTTAAAACTCCTTGACTGTCAAAGTTTAGTATTGTTGGTTGCTTCTATGGAATGCCCATTCCTAACAAGATGTGACGTAGCAAAACAACCTCACAGAGAGTTCCTTCTGCAGTGTGATATTTTGCCTAGGTAAAAGATCGAGCAACAACATGCTGCTTCTTACTCTTCCAAGATATAGGACTGGATCCCAAATTGATTACATTTCCAAATGTGGATTTCTTGTCATCAATGGATCTTGTATAGTCTGCATTTGTGAATCCATTCAAGAAGAATCGATCATTCTTCTTGTACTCCAAAATGTACTTGTTTGTACCACGAATATATCTGAGTGCTCGCTTTATTGCTTTCCAATAACATACCCTTGGTTCTTACATTAACTGTGAAAGATAGTGGACAACATAGTTGATATCTAGTCTGGTATTATGTCAAATAAATGAGACTCCCAATCAACTAAAGATAGAGAGTTACATTTACATGTGGGGATGGGTTGTTTTGGGATGGTTGCAACCTTGTCTCCGTCGGGGTAGGCATGGGCTTGCAATCTGTCATCTGAAACCTCTCGAGCAATGTCTGTACATACTTCATTTGTGACACGAATACATGGTTCTTTATTTGCCACACCTCCAAGCCAAGACATAATGCATAAGCTTGAGATCTGTCATGTCCAACGACTTTTTCAGCTCTTTTTTTTTTTTCTTTCTATCTACTTCTTTGAACTTCTAGTGATTACCAAGTCGTCAACATACACAATTATGATCATGACTTTCCTTCTTGCCGGTTGAAGTATAGGTTTGGATCATATGGATTGCAATGTGATGCCCTCTATCATTTTTTTTTTAAAGCAAAATGATGCCAGAAAGAAAAGAACAATGTACCGCACGAATATAGCTAATACAAAAAACAGTACAATAACCCTGGAGCTGTATTTTATAGATAAAATCTGCTGGAATACATCAATAGAGTAATAATAATATTGAACTAACTAGAAGTAAAGCATCTGGGATCTTTCCGAAAATTGGAACTGATGATTTTGTATAATGCCTGCTCCATCTGGCCCTCAAATCAGTCTACCCATTGAAAAAAGAATGATTTCAGCTCAATGCAATCCCTCAATGAGTTTGCCCACAAGAAACTAGAGGGGTTCCATCCTATGATCTCTGGACCCAAAAGGTTTCGTCCCTGAATCGGTAGATGAGCGCTGCCTGGTGTATCCACCCTCTGTAGGTCTGAAAAATGTGATATAAGCATAGAATGAATCCCTCAATGGTTGGGCAGCCTCTATTTATTCATTGACATGTTCCAAACCCTAGGCGCCTAACTCAAGTGTTAATAGAAATGAATAGAGATTATTTTTAGTTGATATGACACTAATATCAGTTAGAACTTGTTGAATTTAATGTTAACAATCAAGCACCACACAACATGGCACTAGTGTAATAATATTAAATTGCGTAAGCAGCCAATAAACCCTGACCCCTCATCAGTAAATTAGTCATAGCTGGAGAACCACTCACTAGAAAGACCTGAAATAAAGCATTATGAACAGCTGACTCATGCTTGAATCCAACAACAGGTTGCATGGCGTGGTCCTGTCCCCGAAAGCCCTCCAAAAGGCCATAAGAAATAGGAACAAGTTTACCCTTGGGCACTTATAATAAACATATACACTTAAAAATATCTAACAACATGAACAATGTCAACAGTAAAAAGGTCCCCATATGGTAAATCCTCCATGAGGAAACTAATGGTGAGGGTCCCTCCTCTAGCTGATGACCTAAAATTTAGTAAATGTTCCTAAACTATGGGAAATGGCCCAAAATTCATAAAAATACCAGGGCAAATAAAGGAAATCAATCCTCACTATTATATACTTTTGTAGCAATCACCCCTCACACACTGAGAAGTATAGAAGTGGGTTCATGGGTCCCACATGTGTTGATTGAGTGAAAAGGGGACATTACAAGTCCTTTCTTCCTGGAATTCACTGTCCACAAGCAATGTAATGCCTGATGTTCAAGTATATTTGGCGCCTTCCAAGTAGCATCCTTTGTGGGTAAGCCCCTCCAACTGACCAAGTTCTCCGTGATGTTTCTGATTCTCAATCTCTTCTCTCGTGTGTCAATAATGGCATCTGGGACCAATACAAGTTTCCCTTCATCATCAAGGGGTGGCAGATCAACTGATGGCACAACCTGTTGTCCAAGTGCCTTTTTAAGGCAAGACACATGGAAAACATTGTGAATCTGACTCCCTGTTGGCAATTCCAACTCATAGGCCACCTCACCAACTCTTCTCAATACTCTGTAAGGTCCATAGAAGCGAGCTTTGAGCTTTTCACCCCACTTTGTTTCTTGGAAGTCTGCCTATAAGTCTGTAGGCATAGAAAGACCATTTCTCCCACCTCAAATGCTCTCAGTGTGGTGCCAGTCTGCATTAAATTTCTACTGATTTTATGCCCATTGCAAATGGTCTCTAAGTGACCTCAAAATGTCTTTAATATGCTCCACAAAGTCACCCGCTGCTGGTACATGACTGTCAGTGAACACCAAATTAGTGAAGGTAGGTGCGTCGTAACCATATAGTGCCATAAATGGTGTCATGCCAACGGACATGTGATAAATGGTATTATAACAATACTCTCCAAGGTGAAACCACTTAACTCATGCTGTTTGCTGATCTGTGACATAGTTCCTTAAGTTCCCTTCAGCCCACTTATTAACTATTTCCATCTGTCCATCAGTCTGGGGGTGATAGCTGGTACTAGTAGTGAGCTCGGTGCCAATCAAACAAAATATCTCCCACCAAAAGGAGCCAAGGAATGTGCTGTCCCTGTCACTAACAATGGTCTTGGGCAAGCCATGTGGTTGGAATACCTCTCTGAAAAACAGGTCAGCCACTGTGGTGCTCTGAACTCCGTAGGGATGGCAAAGAAATGGGCATATATAGTTAAATGATCCACTACCACAAAAATGCAGTCCTTGCCATTCACTTTAGGAAGACCTGTGCTAAAATCTATGGATATGCTTTCCCATTTCTAGTTGGGGATGGGAAAGGGCTGTAGTAAACGTGCTGGGGACATCTGCTCTGCTTTATTCTGTTGGCAAGTAGTGCACTCTCTAACATGTCTAAGACCGTCCTCCTTGAGGCCCTTCCAAGAGGGTTGAGGTTTGGCAAGGACTGTAGTAAACCTGCTGGGGACATGTGCTCTGCTTTATTCTGTTGGCAGGTAGTGCACTCTCTAATATGTTTAAGAACGTCCTCCTTGAGGCCCTTCCAAGAGAACCTCTCTCTCAGCTGCCTATAAGTTTTGTAGAAGCCTGAATGGCCAGCTATGGGTGCATCATGCAAAGCCGTCGTAATTTTCTCCTTCATGTTGGAATCAGGTACCAGGAGTATTCTGTTCTTTACACAGAATAAGGTCATCTGCCACAACTTATCTGTCATCCTTCACACTCCCATCCAATAGACTAGTAGCAAAGGCATTCTTGGTATATTTAGCCATGATAGAAGCCTTCCAATCAGCAAAACTAGAAGAAATGGCATAGAAAGTTGGCATACGGGAAAGAGCATCAGCAACCACATTCTTTTTACCAATCATGTATTCAATATTAAAACCATAAGCTTGAAGCTTACTTACCCACTTCTGTTGCTGATCATTTAAATCACGTTGGCCTAGGAAGAATTGCAAACTGTTATGGTCTGTCGTCACCACAAATCTGCCACAAATTAAGTATTTCCTGAACTTAGCCAAAGCATGCATAATGGCAAGCATTTCCTTGTGATAGATAGAAAATGTCCTCTCCGTGGCTTTTAATTTTCTGCTCTCAAATGTTATGGATTGGCCCTTCTGCATGAGCACAGCTCCGATCCCCTCACCTGAAGCATCACACTCTACAACAAATGGTAGTGAGAAATTGGGGATGACAAGTACAGGGCATGAGCACCTCACATGCTTGAGCTTCTCAAAAGCTCTCTGAGCTGTGCCACTCCATTTGAAGGCTCCTTTCTTCGTCATTTCAGTCGGGTGCTGGCAGCTGTGAAAACCCCCTAATGAATCTTTGATAGTAATGCATAGGCCTAAGGAACCTCTTAAATGGATCAATGTAGTAGGGGCTGGCCAATCTTGAATAGCGTGGATCTTCTGCTGATCCACCTAAACGTTTTTAGCACTAATAATGTGGCCCAAGTATAGGATCTCAGTAACTCGAAATTCACACTTGGATTCTTTTGCAAAGAAGACTTGCTGCTGCAATATCTTGAGGACTGTATCCAAGTGTCTCAAGTGGTCCTCCTAGGATCAATATGTCATCAAAGAATACCAAAACAAATTTCCTCAACTGGGCACTAAATACCTGGTTCATGGCCGATTGGAAAGTGATTGGTGCATTTGTTAGCTCGAATGGCATGACCATGAACTCATAGTGTCCACAATGACACTTGAAGGCTGTCTTATGCACGTCCTCCTCACGCACATGGATTTGGTTAGTCGGATATTAAGTCAATTTTCAAAAAGTAGATGGTTCAATGCAACTCATAGATAAGCTCATCGATCCTGGGAATGGGATACTTGTTCTTGATTATTTTGTTGTTCAAGGCCCTGTAATCTATGCACATCCTCATACCATATTTTACAAGCATTACTGATGAAGCAAATGGACTAGAACTGTTGAAAATTTTGTCACATAGCTTGAAGGGGTAATGAAATTGAAGTTGTGTAAAATATTTTCTTGTTTGTTTTCTTTCTTTCTTACTGTTAATAGCATTACAGCAATTTTGGCTGTCATTTTTGCCCCTTGTAAATAAACTGTGCATACAAGGACTTCGCCCACAACATTAACAGGAACAAGAGGCTTCGCAAAAGAATAAGTTTGAACAGCTTCGCAAAGGGAGAAACAAGAGGACACAGATGCAAACCCAAAATTTCCTAAGGCATAGAAAAAGCTTCGCAGGCAAAGCTTCCAAAAGAGTCACTTCTGGCCGAAATTTTGCTAAGCGGCGAATGCAGAAGTCTCCAAGTGTTTAAAAGTGCTTCGCTAGAATTTAAGCGAAGCATCCGCTTAGGCCCCCTCTCCTGGCGAACCACTTTTCCAAGCAAGATTTACTTCGCCCCAAGCCGTTGCGAAGCATCCACTTCGGCTAACTTCTATGCGAAGCTCCCTCATTCAAAGCTTGACCGCCCTCAAAAATCAAAGAAATGTTCTAAGGCAGGAATATGCTTCGGCTAAAAACTTCCCGAACGATTATCTTTGAGGTGGTTCGCAGCGAAGTATCTTGTGGCCCATTGGTGATCATCCACCACTTCGGACAAAATCCCTAGCGAAGCAGCATTCAACCTATTTTATCGGCGAAGTAATAGATAGTTAGGAGCCTTGTTTTTTGGCGAAGAAATATCTGCTTCGGCATCAAGTCCTCGCGAAGCCATTTTTGAAAGCCCCTTCGCGCGAAACACTCATACAGGATTACCATCCTTGCTTCGGCTCATATCTGTTGCGAAGCGATGTCCCGAATTTGAATTTGGCGAAGCTCCTTCGAGGGCACTTTCTTCAATGAAGAGCACACATTCCTAGGCCGGGTATTTATCCAAGGCAATTGAGTGTTCCATAAATGTGTTTTTACTTGCCCGAAAGACCCGGTACCCATTTGTGGCAACAGGAAAAGAAATATCAAGCCGTAGAAGAAAAGCCAGAGGGACTTGAGGATCCACTCGAGCACTGCACCCAGAAAAATCCAGGACGAGTCAAACGGCCCATGAATGTAGATTTCCCCGGTTGATGCGGCCGTAATTGTTAATTGTGGAAAAGGATGTGAGAACTCAGTCGCAGTAGGAGCAGGCGCAAATTTTCCAAGATACCGAGGGAGTACCTCCAAATCTAGTGCATTGATGCCTTAGAGGGTCGGGTCCTCTATAAAAACCCACGAATTGTAATGAAAAAGGGGGGGAACTTTTGCTAGAAAACAGCTGTAACTTGATTTCTGCAATTGATATTAAAGACTTTGGGCTCAATTTCTCTTTTGTATGCTGCCTTCTGTGATAATTTCTGTTATTCTTTTCTTCATTTGCATACTGTAATTCTGCATTCTGGATTTAGGTGTGTGATTGGGGGTTGGACCCTGGAATTCTCCTGAAGGATACATAGGGGAGAAAATACTGCGTGATATTCTTTGTATGCTGCCTGTGGTTAGTAGTTTCTGTAATATTCATGTATTTTCCTAATTGCTGTAACTCTGCAATCTGGATTTAGGCGTAGGAAAATAGTTGAATACTGGAACTCTTACAGAGGATACATAGGGAAATTAGCGTGGTGTTCATTTAAGTTTTATTCTTTGTATTTCTTGCTGCTACTTCAAGGTATTAGTTAGTAATCGTGCTGTTGGTTCTTTCCCACTGAATCATTTACATTTCTTCCTTTGCTCTCTTTTATTTCTTTCCTGCACTCTTAGCTTAAAAACCCAAGTAGTTTAGTAAAGGAGCTGGCCTTTCTCCGGAGATTGGCACGGAGGGCATCTCTTCCCTCCGACCTTTCAATGTTGGTCCAGGTCTAGGGCGTGTATAGTTACCAAAATCCTTTCTTGTGGCAGATTTGTGACCAACAAGAACTAGGTTTGATGTGACCCATCTCTAGAAGTTCTTTTATCGCCTTCTTTATTTCCTTTTTATATATCCGTGGATGGTGGTAGGGGATGATCATGATGGACTTAGAGCTCGACTCCAACTCTACCATGTGTAGGAATCCCCTATTTGGTGTCAAACTTGTAGGAATATCACTGAACACAACACTATGCCTGTCCAAGATAGTCTGAATGTCAACATGATAAGTGCGGTGCTCATATGAAGGTACTATAGGAATGCCTTTTATCATAAAGCAATTGACTGCCCATAAAGCTTCTCCCGTATGGAAAATCCTCTCCATCCTCTTGGCTATAACTATCAATGGCGAGCCTTCATGTATGTGTTAGTTTGTCGAAATAAAAAAGATCAAGCTGCCATTACCTCGTGGTTTTTCCTGCACATTGCAAGTTTTCCACGTAAAATTTGTGTTACTATTTTTTTGAGTTATTGTGTTTTCTGCTTGCACGTAATTTTGATATTTTTCTAACATCTGGTATCAGAGCCAGGGGTTTTGTGCAAGTGGGAGGTGCAATAATGACTGGAGGTGTAACCAAGTTTGAGATTGAAAAGTTTGATGGCAGGAACTTCGCCCTATGGAAGATGAAGGTGGAGGATTTGCTGGTTCAAAACGACCAAGCCCTAGCCTTGAAAGGGGTTGCGAGTAAACCAAGCAGCATGAAAGATGAGGAATGGGCAACGTTGGACAGGAAGGCGGTTTCTTCATTCCGTCTATGCATAGCAGACTTCGTCGTGTTCAATGTTGCTGAAGAAAAGACCGCGGAAGCCCTTTGGAAGAAGATTGAAAAGTTTTATGAGACGAAAGCAGCAACAAATAACGTTTTTATGAAAAAACAACTTTATAGCCTAAGGATGAAGGAGGGTTCATTTGTGGCAGATCACTTGAATGAGTTTAATATCCTTCTCAGTAAACTGGTTTCAATTAATGTGAAGATGGAGGATGAGGACAGAGCTATCACCCTAGTTTGTTCCCTCTTAGAGAGTTGGGATCATTTGGTGATGACCATCAACAATGCATCATCAGGTTCTCTAAAATTTGATGATGTGGTAGCCGCTTTGTTGGCAGAAGAGTTGAGGCGAAAAACGTCTCTATAACCTTCAACCAATGAAGCCCTAGTTGTGAGAGGTCGATCTTTCGAGAGGAGTCAACAAGGTAGTCCACGATCCAGATCTAAGTCTAAAGGATGCAAGCTGAAAGGGAAGTGCTGACATTGTGGGAAGCTAGGGCACTCAAAGGACTGTTGGCAGCTAAAAAAGGAAAAGAATGGTGAAAAGCAAATTCAGCCATCAACTGAGGCCAGTATAGTAGATTCAGGAGAGACGACAACATGTGAGGCTTTCTATATCAGCAACAACAAATCTATTTTATATACCTGGGTTTTGGACTTGTTGGTTACGTGCCATTAGGAAAGGATTTGGTTAAATGCGCCCCAGATTCGCCCACCAGATTGAAAGGCCGGAAGGAAGGAATGCCTTCCATGCCAATCTCCGGAGAAGGCCGGCTTCCTATGGGTTTTCTCAATTGTTTTAGCTAAGAGTACAAGAAAGAGATAAAAATGCGGAAAGAGATTCAAATGTGATTTGAGTTGGGTGGGAGGAATAAGCAGCACGACAACGATCAATCACCACTACTAACAACAATTAAATACAGAACACACCATAGAAACTACAGCTGTCATACATCCTATGTATCCTCTATCTATGCATTCCAGGAATACTTAATCATCAAATACTGGAATCCAGAGTTCAGTATAACAGTAAGCAATGAAATAAGCAACATGAGGCAAAAATGACAAGTAAAGGCAGCATAAAGAATGATAAGAGCAAAATAGAGCCAAGTGTGTCTTGCATTCAGAAGCAAACGTATAGCTACAATGGTTCCCTAGCAGGATATCCCCCTTCCACCCCTTTACAATGAAGTGGTGCGGCTATTTATAGCGCAATTTCCCCCCGATTACAATTATGGGCACAAAGTCCCAGACCAGACAATAGCTGACAAAAGCGGCAAAAGAGCTGCTGATGTTGACTCCTGTAGGCAAGGACTGTACTTGCAGCAAGGTCCACCTGAAAACTCGGCAGCTACGTGGCAGTGCGGTTGATGAAACTTTGCGTCAGCTTAAATGAGGGTAGCTGTGGCAGATAACTCGGCCCATGCTTGTCCTTTTCCCATCACATCTCGACTCGAATCCCGAGGCTGGACACTTGTAAAATTCTGATGAGGGACACATGTCTGCCTTGAAATGCAGTCTTTCCTTTATGTCCAACTTCGCCTGGGATCAGAGCGCAATTGGATAGCGCAAGTGGGGAACAACGCAGTTTGGGAGGCCTTCGTGCCTTAGCCAGTTTTTGGGTTGCTTGATGGATCTTGCCCAACTGCGCACAGGTCAGAGGGCGCAGCCCGACTTCGCTGCGAAGTCGGGTTGCACACTCCAACACTTAGTCAATTTGGCCGCTGCTCGGACTGCGCGCAAGAAGGGGAGCGCACCCCGACTTCGCTGCGAAGTCGGGTTGCACTTCGACACTAAGCTGATTTTTGGAGACACTGCTTCCTAACTGCGCTCAGGACGGGGAGCGCGCCCCGACTTCGCTGCGAAGTCGGGTTGCGCTCCCATACTTAGCCAAATTCTGTTTATTTCCAGTCTGCCTCCGCACTTCGCATTCCCGAGTGCGCTCGAACCTAAGGGCGAACCCGACTTCGCTGCGAAGTCGGGTTGCGCTCCCAGACTTAGAATTTTTTAGGGAGTGTTTGCTCTGTTCTGGCCGAAGAAAGAATGAGGGGAAAAGGGAGGAATGCAACTGATAGAAGGGGAGAAAGGGAAAGGAGATGGAGGGAAGGGAGAGCAGCATACTTACAAAATTTTGAAAACATGGCACCCCGTGCAAAATGTGGCAACATTCTTGGCGGCTCGCGGGGTGTCGAGCTCGCCTCGATGCAAAGAACCAGGCCTTCATCCTTTGGGCGCAGAGGAACTCCCTTCCCCTGCTCTTTGCTGCTCTGACGACTTCTTCTTGGGCAACTGCTCCTCTTCAGATCCACTTTCGGCAGTTGCTTCTTCTGTTTCTCCTCCTTCTGAGTCTGAATGGTTGCCGCTGTCACCTTCTTGCTCGGTCGGCTGCTCCCGTTCAAGGACATGATTGTATGCGGCCTTGGCTTGGTCCCAGACTACTGCCTGAAAGGGCCCTAAATCGCTGACCTCTTTCAGCGCTGCCCTGAATGCTGCGACTGCATGTACGTCGATGGTGTGGTATCTCTCTCCCAACTCCTTAAGGGAGGTGTTGATTTTGCAATATCTCGACACCATCTGGGTGACCTGAGCTTCCTGGACTGGCTCCGCCCAGCTATCAATTTCTGACGTGTTTGCCTTGAAAGACAGCCAATTCAGCTTCACTTGCTCAAGGGTCAGAAACTCTCCATCCTTGATGAAGCTCGGGCAACCATGCTCAGAAAGAGTGTTGAATGGGGCCAGGCAAATGTTCATTTCGTGGTCTAGTGCGTCCAGCAACTTCCTGGCGGCCCTTATCTTCTCTGTTTTATCAAAATAAATGTGCAAGGTTACCCTTGCATCTGCCCACTCTGAGGCAATTCGGGACATCGGGGGAAATCGGAGGCCTTTGCGCTCGTACTCCTCAAGTTTCATTGCCAAGTCCAGCCACTACTTCGCTTGGTGTTCGGCCTCCTCTACCACAGGCTTTCCCTGGGCAGATACTTCTTGGATCCTGGACGCGAAGTCCAGGACTGATATGGACCTGACAACGTTGGCCCTGCATCCCTGCAGCAAACCAACCCGCATCGTTTTGACTTTATTCTTCGAAAAGGCCGCCGTCTGGGATGTTTTCTCCTCAAGCTGAGATTTAGCCTGCCTTAACGAATCCTGGAGTTGAGAGACTTGCTCCAGCGCTGCCCTTTTCTCCTCTGACAGCTGTTCGGTCGTCTGTCTTTGCGTTGCGGCCTCCTGCTGAGAGGCGGCGAGTTGGGTTTTCAGGTCGTTGATCTCCTGCTGAGCAGACTCCAGCTGCGCGGTGGTCCTAGCCAGATTTTCCTCCAGCTGCCTCGAGTTATTTTGCAGCTGAAACAACGCCTCCTGACTCTCGAGCCGCTTGACAAGGAGATTATGTGTTCTACGACGAATACCATTGATTTCGTATTCTTCGTTTATATCATCAAAGCTCTTCTCCTTGACTTGGTGTTCGTAGTCTGCCTCGGTCATTTCCCGGAGAGGCTTCTTCACTTTTGGAATTAACTTCTCAGTTCTCAGCACTCTCCTGTCCAAGTCGTACTTGGTGCGCTTCACCGGGGCAGCTATTTCCTCGGCTCTTCTCCGTTTGACGCCCTGGAGGAAAGAGGCGGAACACCCTGCGGCCTTTGCTGCCAGAGGCTGATCATCTGCGATCTGCAGCTGTTCTCCCATGAAGTCAAGGTCTTCCAGCATTGGGTCTTGCTGCGGCATTTTTCCTGTAAACAACGAAACAGGAGGTATTCCGGAAGGCGTGGTCGCTTTTAAGGGCAACCGGGTCCTAGGGGAAGCGAGCGGCTGAGTGGAAGGCGTAGGTGGGGTCTTGAACAATGGAGGTGAGCGGCGCGACGATGTATGCGTAGCTTCGGCACTGGCCGTAGGCGAGGGTTCCAGGGTTTGGCTGAGGGACTGGAAAGCGTTCGGGTCTTGGGCGAACTGGTCGAAGGAATGGGGGCTGTGCGAGGGTTGGGTGGTCTGAGATGAAGAGGATGGGACTATGGCTTGCCCTGATACAATGGGGGACTACGGTATGGCAGGGCCGATTGGGATTTGGGGGAGCGGGGAAGTGGACGTACCTGCGGGCTCCGCCTGAGCCGTTGTCTGAAGGACGCCTGTAGCCCAGGTTTCTGCTTCTGCCCCAGGGCTTTCTAATGAAATAATTTCCGGCACGGCTGCCCCTGCCTGTGCTGCGGCTAGTTGCTGGGCTGACTCCTTAGGTCGCTTGGACTTTTCACTCTTCCTCTTCTTTTCTTCTGGCGCTGCAGCTTGCTCAAAGGAGGGAGAGGAGGTTGGGGCGGCAGGCTGCGATGTTCCCACGGTAAACTTGTACCTGGGTGTAACAACCCACCCTATTCTGGATTGTTTCCTATCTATTTTGACTAGTAAAAAAAAAACACAAATTTCTTGCTCTTTTAATTCAAATATATGCTCTTTTTTTTGGTATTTTTATGGGATTTAAACATACAGTAAACTGCTGAAAGAAAGCTTCACAAACTGGAACAACTTAATTGCAAGGGAAATTACAATGATGAACAGCACTGAAAATACCCGATTTTCCTCAAGTCTGAAAACAAATCGTAGCAATCCACGTTCTGGAAATAGTTTGTGAATAGTGCCGTGAACAGTAATTTGCTACAGTGCCGCGTGAATAGTAACTGCTACAGTGCCGCGTGAATAGTAACTGCTACAGTGCCGCTTGAATAGTAACTGCTACAGCCTCCAAATAAGTACCGTCTACAGGTATAAATCGCTGCTATCTCCCAACACACAAAATATCAATGACGAACCAGAAATTCTCTTTGATCTCCAATTTGCCCTCTGAATGAAGACAACCAAAATCCAATAGAGCTGATCTTTCACAGCCGTAGTGGATGTCCTTGCCGAGAGTTTCCGTTCTCAACAAGCTCGAATCTGCAAGCAAATTCTCCAAAATGCATCAAGCAATATATTCAATGTTCAAGGATGCTGGAATGAGAGCCCGACCACTTTATTTATTATTGACTCGGCTCTGGTCGTATCATAACATAACCAATGTGGGATAAAAAAACCCCCTTTTTAATAAATCCTTATGTCTCCCTAAGTCACTTTATCAAATAATTAATAATTCACTTAAGTGACTTATGTGCACACATAATATAAAGTCTATTTAATTAAATACGACTTTATAATTAAATAATTACGAGTATTAAAATAATTGCACCAGAAGACCCAAGCCAACATCTGATAGCATTTTTGGATACCCTTTTGGTCGAACTGTCCAAATATAGAAACTGTTATGAAAAAAGCACAACCCTAAAAAAAATAGGAAACTGCTCCAATTGACTTCCAAGATCCTTAAACTGCTCCCATAGCCTACAGGATCGCGTGAATAGGCTATGCACTGTGCCAATGCTGACGAGCTCAGAAAGGGGACATGACACTGGGCCTAGCCGGGACGATGCTTACCACGGACGTTCTACTAGTTGGCTGTGCTGGCGCCTTTTCCTCTTGGTGGGCCACCTCAGGAGTTGACTTTTCTGGCCCTTGCGCCCTTTCGGGTAAGGCTTCAGGAGCTGGAGGCAACATTGGGCCCACTTGACTGCTCGTTGGCGTTGCGCTGGAAGTTCCGGGAGTAGACAATTGCTGGGACGGGGACCTCCTTGTATACCTTTTCCTAGCGCCTCGGGGAACGCAATCTCGAAATGCGAAAGGCCGCCACGTGTCAGCGTATTGATCATATAGGGCCGAAAACTTATCATCAACGGCCAACGTTTTCCGGTTGGATTTATCGTGCTGCGTGCGGCATCTCATCTTCCAGCATTCAATGATTTTGTCCTTTTGCCAGTTGAGGGGCGCCACCTTGGAGAGGAATTTCTTGAAGCCCGCCGAGTCCAACCGGTGATCCGGGTTTCGCTCTGGATCATACGCCACCTCTTCGCAGTAAAAATCATGCCATGGAGGCCATGATTGCATCTGCTCAATGTGCCATTCCAGGTCTGCACCTGTTCTGTTGCACCTTTCTTGCATGATCTCTGCTCGGGGGCAGATGTGCGCAAATTTACCTCTGACCCCAATCGGGTCATACTTCCAGCGCTGGGGGAGCTGTATCAGGCCCATGTCGATGAGCTCTTGTTCGAGGTAGACATGCTGTCCAATCTCGCGTACTTGAATGTTCGCCCAGCAAATAGGATACTGAAAAATATGGCCTTTCTTTTTTCCCTGGCCGAACTCTTCCTCAACATAGTCCATCTGGCGTGAAATCTCCATCCCGAACTGGTGGTCAGTGCAGAAGTAGGGCAGCAGGAACGGCTTCCCCTTGAATCCGTAGATTCTGACCACAATTCCCTGTGTCAACCGGAAGGTATCCCCGCACTTGTACTTTCTCAGATAGCTCGTCATGGCCTCTGGTGGGCGGGATCCCTCACCGTTGAACAATGCCAGGACCATACCCAAAAATTTAAAGTTGAACTCATAGTATGACCCTTTCCTGTACAGGGCTTCAGTCCATTCGTACACGGGCAGCGGCTCTCCTTTTTCATTTACCTTCTTCAAGTTAGGAACTCTGATCCGGTAGTGCGTGTGGTACAAGCACAACCATGTGAGGAACGAGCAGAGCCGGAATTCCGTTGTCTGCTTCTGCTGCAACCTGACCAAGTTGGAATGTATGGCGTATGCCAGCCAGTCTGCCCAGTCAAAGAAAATAGGGCGCTTCCCACTCCTTTGCGCCGTGGAGTCGTAAAACTCCCCGTGCAGGATGCATTCTGCTAGCGCCAGCTGGTACGGGCGCACCACTCTGTCGGAATCGCAGCCGAGTACCCATGCCAGGATGATGTATATATATTTGTTTTCGAACCTGTCCAGGGGTATTGGGCACAGGGGCCATTGTCCGGTGCCGGCGGAGTCTTCAGTTCGAGTCGAGGAATTCTCTCATCCGCTTGGTCTGGGTGAATCTGCCCGTCTGTTCGTCCAGGTTGATCCTCCTGACAATTGCGCTGGGGTCGTACTGGAGCCCCGGGGCGAAAGCTGGCTGGACGCTCTCCCTGAAGAGTGTGAACAAGACTCTTCCCTTGTTGTCGCAGACTTGCCGGGCAGCTGGCTTGTAATATGCCGCAATGGATTCAATCAGCTCCGGGCATTGGTGGACAGGAGGGCACAAGAACCAGTACAGGTTCGATTTATATGCAGCCCCGACATGGTGTGAGGGCGAAACTTTGTCAGCCCACTTCGCTATATTCGGCCGCAGCTTGGTGAGGCTGATAGAGAACGAGCCGTCTCTATACCCGGCCAGGTGATTAATGGGCGGCGGTGGAGCTTGCCCTCGACTTCTCTTCGCCCGGGTTCTCCTTGTTTGCTCTTGCGGCGCTTCGCTCTCATGAGCGTTGGATTCTGTCTGTCCTCCAGCTTCGCGTTCCGCGTCGCTGGACTGCGCCGGCATTGGCGCTTTCCCCTTGTCCATTTCTTCTTTTTTCTGTTCGAAGTGGCAGAGACAGGGATTCTGGCTACTGATTGCTTAATTCTGGACCTTGCAGCTCAGAGTTAGCTCGACAATTTGGATGTTCTGAGTATGCCAGAGCCTCCTTTTCTAGGCAAAGGAAACAACATTAATGGCGCAGGAGGAGAGGTTAAGGTGATTTGCCTGAAGTTGGTAGAAGCGTTATGATTCTTTGGTGGTTGTGCGTGGGTTTAATCTTGAAAAGCGTACCCCGGTTGCAGTTGGTCCTAATGCGCCTTGCTTTCTTAATGACATCCCTTTTGAAAGTCGCGCAATCATTATTAAACATTCTTCGGACTTCGTGCTTTTGATGACGTCATAGCCGCCGCCTGGGCACACGTTTCGAGGGAGAACTTTGGGCCCAGGGTTTTAAGGAGGGACGCAACCCAACTTCGCACTATGCCACACTGCACTGTCTGGGCCCACACTTAGAAACATTTTATCATTTTCCTTTGTTTCCCGCGACAGGTCACCCAAGGTGCGCCCGAAATTGAGGGCGCACTCGGACTTCGCCCAGAAAACGTGCGCACTCCGACTTCGCCCAGATTTGCTTGCGCGTGAGATTCGGATTGTGCGCAGTCGACTTCGCCCGAAAAGTTGCGCAGTCTGTCTTTGACACTTAGCCGATTTTTGCTCCGTGTTTCCCGACTGCGCTCCCAAGACGGTGCGCAGCCCGACTTCGCTGCGAAGTCGGGTTGCGCACCCAACACTTAGTCAAATTTTGGCCTTTTTTGTCAGCTGCTTTCTTTCAAACTCCCGATGTCGCACTGTTCCGGGAGCGATGCCCGACTTCGCTGCGAAGTCGGGGTTTGCTCTAGGCTTCACTTAGGCTCTTGAAAACTAAAAGCTGAAATGCTGAAATAAATATATACAAGCTGATAAAAAATGCAGAAAAGAAATCTGTACAAAGAAGGACCCATTGGGTGCCTTCAGCGGTGGTAAATCTTCAGGTGGAACCCGTTGACGGGAATGGGGAGAAGCTGTCCCTCCATGTCCCGGAGCACGAATGCATTAAACTGGTTCACCCGAGCAATCTGATAGGGACCTTCCCAGAGGGCATCAAATTTACCATGGTTGCCCGGCTTTGCTTTCAGTGAGTCCCACTTCAGCACTAGGTCCCCGATTTTGAAAACTCGGGCGGTGGTGCCTTTCGCAAACCAGCCTTGGGTCGCTTCAGCATGCTTAGTAAAGGCCTGGTATGCTTTTTCTCTTTCTTCTTCTAACTGCAACAGTTGGCACAGTCTGGCATCCACTGGATCCCCGTTGCCTCTTTCTTCATCCAGCATCCAGAGTGCGGGTATCTCTATGTGGGTAGGCGAACTGCCTCCTTGCCGTACACGAGCGCGTAGGGGGATGTCTTGATAGACTTCTTGAATGATATGCGATCCGCTCACGGCGCCCGATTCAGGAGTAGGTGCCATGTCCTCTTGTTTCTCTCTACTGTCCTTTTGACAATTTTCAGTAGATTCTTGTTGGTGGACTCGGCCAGGCCATTCCCCTGCGGGTAGTAGTTAGAAGACATCTTGTGATAGATGCCGTATTTTCTGGTGTACTCCGTGAGTACGGCGCTTGCGAACCCCGGACCATTGTCTGTCACTATTGACTCCGGGACCCCGAAACGGGTGATGAGGCTCTCGAGGAACCCGATGACCGTTTCCTGGTCCGCATTCTTAGTGGGGATCGCCTCTGCCCACCGGGTGAAGTAATCGGTGGCGGTAAGGATGAACTTGTGCCCTGCTGCAGAGTTAGGCGTGATGACCCCGATGAAGTCTAGACCCCATTGCTGGAACGGAGTCTCAGCTTGGATTGGTTGGAGGGGGAGGGGGTGCTTTTACGTTTACGCCGACAAACCTCCGGCATTTATCACATTTTACACGGACCGCATGTGCGTACGTGAAAAGAGTGGGCCAATAGTACCCAGCTCTGATGATTTTCAAGGCCGTAGGCCTTCAGAATGATGTCCCCCAGGCATCCCGGAGTGAAACTCTCCGAGGACCCTGGGTTTGTCAGTATCTCTGACGCATCGCAACAGGATGCCGTCAATGTTTTTGAAATAAAGCCCCTCGGGGCGAAGAACGTATTTCAAGGCGTTTAGCCGAAACCTCCTTCTTTGTGAGGCATTGAGGTGATCTGGGCATCTTCCGGTGCTGAAATACTGCACCAGGTCATTTGTCCAATCACTTTCCTCTGATAAGGAGTTGGCTAGGTTGGTGGTTGCTATCGGATCTTCCCACTTGCAGGCGGAGACTTCAGCTGCAGCGCTTCGGGCCAGCTCTTGGCACAAGGCTCGGCCTCTGATCAGCTTTGTTGGCCGTACCTCGATGTCAAACTCTTGGATTTTGGCAATCCATCCTGCCCTCTTGTGGCCAGGCTCTCCTTGTATGATGAAGTTCCTGACGTCCGGATGTATCACGAAGAGCGTTATCCGGCTCTGGGAGACGAAGTGCCTGAACTTTCAGAGGGATTTCATGAATGCGTGAACTTGCCGCTCAATAAAATTGTACTTCTCTTCATGCGGCTTGATTACCTGGCTTAAGAACGCTATGGGGCGCTCTTCGCCATCGTCTCCCTTCTGTGTCAGGACTGCGGCGTAACTCTCGGGTTCTCCCACCGCGTACAGGATGAAGTCCTTGGAATAATCCGGGTTTATCAACACCGGAGCTTGTGCAATTCTGGCCTTGATCTCCTCAAAGGCCTGCCTTCTTTCGTCAGTCCATAAGAATTCGGCATTCTTTTTCAACAGTTCGGCCATGGGCTTAATCACTTGTGCGAAGTCCGGTATGAACTTCCTCACGAAGTTGATTTGGCCGAAGAAGGACTATAGCCCCTTCTTGTCGGCTGGGATGGGCAAGCGGAGGAGGGCTTATGCTCTGTCAGGATCCACTGCAAGGCCTTTCTCGGAGATGACATGTCCCAGCAGCTTACCTTCTTTTACCGCGAAGACTGACTTCTTCGGGTTAATGGAAATGCCGAATTCACGACATCTCTCAAATATCTGCCGCAGGTGGGAAGCATGGTCCTCTCTCCTGTGAGAGAATACAGTCATGTCATCCAAGTAGATGACAATGATCTTGTTAAGCAGCTCTCGGAAGGCCAGGTCCATGGCTCTCTGAAATGTAGCGCCGGCATTAGACAAACCGAAGGGCATGCGCTGATAAGCGAACGTTCCCCATTTGGTGGTGAACGTTGTCTTATGTTGGTCTTCGTCTTTCACCCATATCTGGTTGTACCCAGAGAATCCGTCTAAGAGGGAGAATCTCTGCGCTCCCGCAACTATGTGGAGGATCTAATCAATTTGGGGTAGCGGGTAATGGTCCTTCAGCGAGGCCTGATTCAAATTTCTGAAATCCACGCGAGAGACGAATGTCTCCGTTCTTTTTCCTCACGGGAACCAGATTCGCAACCCAAGATGAATGCTTGATGGGGTAGATGATCTTGGCTTCCGGCATTTTTAGGAGCTCGGCTTTCATCATGGCTTCAATCTTCGGGTTTACAGACCCTACGCTTCGTCGGAAAGGTTTCGCACCATCTTCTAGCTCTATGGTATCTTGGATCATCTGTCTGTCATACCCCTTCAAGTCTTGGTAGCACCAGGCTACAATATCGGGGAACTCTCTGCATAATGATCTGATCTGCCCGAGTTCCTCTTCAGTGCAGTCCGTCCCGACCTTGATTGTTTTTCCAGGTTCAAGCTCCAGGTCGACGTACTGCTTGGGGTCTACTTTGATCCTGTGGGATATTGCTCTATCGTTCTGATCAAAGAGACTCTCTAATGTAATCAGTCCTTTTGGGACATGATTATTCTTCAATTGTATCAACCCCTCGTATTGCTCGTCATCAGGGTCTCTACCTTCGATTGTACATGCTTCGGTAACCAAAAAAGTGACGATTTCCTCGTCACGAGTCAAACACACGCCAGTGGGTGTCCTTATCAAGCACAGAAGGCACGTAGATGGTACGAACCGGCTTCGGCTTCGGACGGTGTCATCGGCCGGAACGTACACGGCTCCAACAGACGCCGAGAATGTCAGCGTGCTTGTTCTTCTCACGTGATATGGCTTTGACATTCAACGAGTCGAATGACTCCATCAGGTCCCAAACACGATTACGATACGCCTTGAGGTAATGCTTCTTGGAGGCGCACTTATTCGTAATCTGGTTGCACACCAGCTCTGAGTCGCCAAAGATCTGCAGATGTTTTATCCCCAGTCTCTCCGCTTTTCTCAAACCCAAGCACAGGGCTTCATACTCCGCCGCGTTGTTAGTACAGCTCCAAGCCAGTCTGTAGGTGTAGTCCTTCTGGATCCCGGACGGGGAAACCAAGAGTACGCCTGCGCCGGCGCCATTTTTGCATCGGGCGCCATCAAAGAAAAGCTTCCATAGCTTTTCTGGTGCAGGTCCTACCTCTTTCTTGGCTGACTGGTCAAGTCTCTCAAGCTGAGTGACGGTGTAGCAGCCTTGCTCAGTCTCGATCATGGCGTTGAAGTCCGGCAAGGAGAACTCATCCTCTACTTGCAACGACTCAAGAGCTTGCTCTGTCATGTCTACCACCACCAGTTCTTCCGTTGTCAGCTGAACCATGTAGTTTTGTGACTCTTCTCCGGGTATCTTCTCTACTAGAAATGTGGAAGGCTTTTCGTTGTAGATCTTCAGTCTCCTTCCTTTGAAGGGCACTTCCATATGTGAGTAATCCAGAGACAGATACCCACCCAGCTTCGCAATGAACTCCCTGGAGAGACACATGCCGAAGTAAGGTTCCAAGTCGACAACCACGACCTCTTGAATGACCACTATGTCAAGAGCTTTGTGCAGCCGGATCGGGATATCTTTGATGACACCAATTGTCTTGACAGGGGTGCCGTCTAGCTGCAGCACACCTTGGCTGCTCCTTGTATACTCCATTCCGATCTCGTCGCAGACGGCTCTCGGCATAACAGTCGTGGAGGCACCAGAATCCACCATACAGTTGTGTACTATATACCCTTGCATCCGCAATGACAGATAGAAGGGAGGTGGTCTGTTCTTTCCAGTGGCGGAGACTGTCAGGGGTTGAACCAAAACAGCAGGTTGCGTCTGCTTGCCATGTTTTATGCTCTTCAAAGATTCCTGCAGCAGATCAACTTGACCTGGGAGCAGAAGAGCATCATACATACTTATCCTTGCGGGAGTCCTCTTTAGCTCATCCACTATGTTGTAGCTTGAAGTGCTAGCTCCCTCCGTTTCTTTCGCAGGCTCATACTTGGTCCGGTATTGTTGCGTGGCTTCGACTCTCTGTCTCTTTGTCAGAGACGGATATCTCAGCTTCTCCTGAGCTTGTTCTTTTGTTTCAGCTGGAGACGGAGCTGCGGGAGCTTTCGCTGCGGGAGGCTTGAGTGCAGGAAATTTTTCTTTGGCTGCGGGATGCCATAGCCTTTTGTCCGGTGGTAGCCCAGCAGGTTGCGCCTTTTCTCTTCTGCGTATACCTTCAATGGCTTTGCTTGGGCCGCGGCAGCTTCAACAGGCTTTCTGTCCTCCTTGGCGGGGAGCAATGCCGGATCTTCTGGGACGGCAAAGTTGCCTTCATCGTCCAGGATCATGTAAAGTTCATCCTCTATGGCGCTGCCCGCCAGGGTCTGGAGGTAATGTTGATGCAGCGTGCAATCTTCTTCTGAATGCGGGTCGTTGCACGTGGAGCACCAGTTAACCTGGTCGGAAGTGCCAGGTTGATCCTCAATGGCCGCATTTCTTGCAGGGGGGTGCCTTTGAACTTGTCGTTCTGCGGCTTGATCTTTTGTCAGTGCCGGAGGAGGATATGGCCTCCTTGGAACAAACTCCATCTGGGCCTGCTTCTTCTTCAGTATAGTCATGTCATTTGACATGGTATGGTATCCAGATGCCAGAGCCCGTACCTCTTGGAGGATTTTGTTCTGAATATCATTGTCTGCGGGTGGCAATCGAGCTGGCGGAGGTAATGCAGCCAATGGCGGGGGTGCAGAATACTGCGCGTACTGAGGGGGAGCTGGGAGTGCGGGATACTGCGGAGGAGGAGGCGGCGGGTTAGGATAATGAATTTGTGGCGGGCCGTAAGGGTTTACGACTGGCGCCGGATTCCATGGCTGCTGGGGGTGCTGACTTGAAGATGACGGCATCACACCAGAGGCCGATGGGTACTGGGACTGAGGAAAGTCAGGGTAAATGGGTGGTTGTACCCTATGCGGGAGCCTGCCTATGGAGATTATATCCATTTCGGCTTGTTGGGCAGCTTCGTACAGGGCAGGGAATGAATCGACTCGGGCTATCTTCAGCGGTAGGCAGATGTCAGAGTTGAATGACCTCAAGTAGTAGTGCGCAGGCTGACCCGCTGAAGGTCGCAGTTCGCGAGGTACTCGTTTCCAAGACCTCGTAGACCTTATGTTGAAGTCCGACACCTCTTCTTGGGGGTGTCGTTGGATGCTTTGGAACCGATGCAACAGCGAAGAGGGATCGACGGACTCGTTGCATCCTTTTACAAGCTCTGCCGACCACGGTGGCGCCACCCCGTGATAGATCCCTCGCGAGAGATCTCCACCAGTAGAGAAGTTTTCCCCTTAGGGAAAGAGCCGATGGCGGGTCTTGACACTCTCGTCTGTGATGGAATGTAGCGCAGCCAAGGCCAGAATGTCCTGGATGTGCTCGTACGCCGTTTTGCCGTAGCCATCGTAAGTAGGGATGGACTTTAGGGCAGCGGGGGGCACAGCTTGTTGTCCGACTAGGGCCAAGGGCCCCGTGGAGTCTACCGCCGGGAAGAGATCGTCATCATTCTGCTGAGCAGCCATTTCTTCCTCTCCTCCGGTAGTGTACTCGGTATCGGTACCGTCCGAGGATGTAGATTGCTCTTCAGCCTCGGCCTCTTCGATTTCGGGCTCGGATTCGTCTATGCGAGCTTGGTGGTCAGCCAGCCTGACGCGCTCTTCTGGAGCGGCAATGTCAATTTCGTAAAGATCAGGCTGGTTTCCCGGATTCCTTGCTCTCCACCTTCTTGTATGCATGAAGGCGCTCGGACCGGTCTTCACGGACTCAGAGAATATTCAGGTACTTGCAGAGTCGCCAGGTGTTCTGATTCTAACAGCAATGAAGCGAACACCAGTGCTTCGATTCTGTTTTGGGGTGGGAAACTTCCATGTCCCACCGGGCGTGCCAGAGAAACTGTTGGTTACGAATCTGCCATTAGGAAAGGATTTGGTTAAATGCGCCCCAGATTCGCCCACCAGATTGAAAGGCCGGAAGGAAGGAATGCCTTCCGTGCCAATCTCCGGAGAAGGCCGGCTTCCTATGGGTTTTCTCAATTGTTTTAGCTAAGAGTACAGGAAAGAGATAAAAATGCGGAAAGAGATTCAAATGTGATTTGAGTTGGGTGGGGGGAATAAGCAGCACGACAACGATCAATCACCACTACTAACGACAATTAAATACGAGAACACACCATAGAAACTACAGCTGTCATACATCCTATGTATCCTCTATCTATGCATTCCAGGAATACTTAATCATCAAATACTGGAATCCAGAGTTCAGTATAACAGTAAGCAATGAAATAAGCAACATGAGGCAGAAATGACAAGTAAAGGCAGCATAAAGAATGATAACAGCAAAATAGAGCCAAGTGTGTGTCTTGCATTCAGAAGCAAACGTATAGCTACAATGGTTCCCTAGCAGGATATCCCCCTTCCACCCCTTTACAATGAAGTGGTGCGGCTATTTATAGCGCAATTTCCCCCCGATTACAATTATGGGCACAAAGTCCCAGACCAGACAATAGCTGACAAAAGCGGCAAAAGAGCTGTTGATGCTGACTCCTGTAGGCAGGGACTGTACTTGCAGCAAGGTCCACTTGAAAACTCGGCAGCTACGTGGCAGTGCGGTTGATGAGACTTTGCGTCAGCTTAAATGAGGGTAGCTGCGGCAGATAACTCGGCCCATGCTTGTCCTTTTCCCATCACATCTCGGCTCGAATCCCGAGGCTGGACACTTGTCAAATTCTGATGAGGGACACATGTCTGCCTTGAAAGGCAGTCTTTCCTTTATGTCCAACTTCGCCTGGGATCGGAGCGCAATTGGGTAGCGCAAGTGGGGAACAGCGCAGTTGGGGAGGCCTCCGTGCCTTAGTCTGTTTTGGGCTGCTTGATGGATCTTGCCCAACTGCGCACAGGTCAGAGGGCGCAGCCCGACTTGTTGGGGGCCTCCTTATTTTCTCTTTCTTCCATTGCCAAGGTCGAGGGCGCAGCCCGACTCGTCGCGAAGTCGGGTTGCGCACTCCAGCACTTAGTCAATTTGGCCGCTGCTCGGACTGCGCGCAAGAAGGGGAGCGCACCCCGACTTCGCTGCGAAGTCGGGTTGCGCTCCGGCACTTAGCTGATTTCTGGAGACATTGCTTCCCAACTACGCGCAGGACGGGGAGCGCACCCCGACTTCGCTGCGAAGTCGGGTTGCGCTCCCATACTTAGCCAAATTCTGCTCATTTCCAGTCTGCTTCCCCCCCCATTCGTCTGCTTCCGCACTTCGCATTCCCTAGTGCGCTCGAACTTAAGGGCGCACCCCGACTTCGCTGCGAAGTCGGGTTGCGCTCCTAGACTTAGAATTTTTAGGGAATGTTTGCTCTGTCTTGGGAATTCTGACCGAAGAAAGAACGAGGGGAAAAGGGAGGAATGCAACTGATAGAAGGGGAGAAAGGGAAAGGAGATGGAGGGAAGGGAGAGCAACATACTTACAAAATTTTGAAAACATGGCACCCCGTGCAAAATGTGGCAACAGGACTCGGGTGCATCTTTCCACATGTCTTGTCACAGAGACTGGTTTGACAAATATCAACCATATAGTGGTGGGATGGTCTACTTGGGTGATGATCATCCTTTAGAAATTGTGGGAAGAGGGGACATAAGGATCAGGTTGGATGATGGTAGAGAAAGGATGTTATGTGATGTACGACATGTGCCTGATTTGCTGAAGAATTTGCTCTCAATCAAGATGATGGATAAGCTAGGGTATTCTATCACTTTCGGTAACAACTACTGCAAAATTACTAGAGGAGCCCTTGTAGTAGCAAAAGGAGAATCTTATGGAACCCTATATCGTTTATGAGGTGATACGGTGACAAATCATGCAACCATAACTTCAAATTTTTTGTTAAGATGCAGTAATGTTATGGCATCAACGTCCAGGACACATGAGTGAAAAAGGTCTGAAAATTCTGCATGACCGAGGTATGCTTTTTGGCATTAACTTTTGTAATCTAGACTTGTGTGAGCATTGTATTTTTGGTAAACAAAAGAGGATTTGGTTTACTGCAAGCCCTGGTAAGAGTTCTGATTTTTTGCAAATTATACATTTTGATATATTTGGACTAGTCCCCACTCAGTCCTTAAATGTTGCTATCTATTTTCTGAAGAAAAGGTCAGAAGCTTTGTAGAAATTTAAAGACCTCAAAGCATGAGTAGAGAAAAGTTTGGGCAAGCCTATTTTTGTCTTAGGTCAGATAATGGAGGTGAATATTGCTCCAAGGAATTTGATAAATTTTCTACGCAGGAAGGAATTAAGCACCAGAATACTATACCATATACTCCACAACAAATAGGTGTGGCTGAGCGGATGCATCGCACATTCATGGAACATGCAAGAAGTATGCTCAGCGCATCCATGTTGGATAAAAGGTTCTGGGTAGAGGCTGTTAATACAATTGTTTACCTCATTAACATGTCACCTACAACTGTGTTGGATGGACAGATTCTAGAGGAGGTTTGGTGTGGTAAGCCAATTGATTACTCTCATTTGCGTACCTTTGGCTGTGATGAATTTGCCCATGTGCCTAAAGAAAAAAGGTCCAAACTTGACCCAAAGTCAAGCAAATGTGTTTTTCTCGGCTATGGAGATGCAGTAAATGGGTATAGACTGTGGGATCCTATTGCCCACAAGGTAATTATAAGACGAGATGTTATTTTTGGTGAAAAATCCATGCAAAGGAAGGAGGTACATCAAACACCTAATGTTGTACCAGTTGAAGTAGATATGAATGAAAATGAAAATGAAATTCAGCATGCTGAAGTTTTTGACCAGCATGCAGAACAAGAAGTAGAACAGCAAGTAGAGCAGCCACAATAGTCACAAGACCAAGAGCCATAACCAATAGATCATTGGGTTGGAAGATCTACACGTCCACAAATGTGTCCAGAAAGGTATTCTTCTGTTTTAGTCCTCTTTTGCTTTGTTAACTGATGATGGTGAGCCTAGTTCATTTCAAGAAGCTAGAGAATCTGAAAATGCAGAAAAGTGGAGTAAAGCCATGGAGGAGAAAGTGGAAGCACTTGAACCTTGAAAGGATGATGGTATGGTAGTGCTTCTGAGAGAGTTGCAAGTGTACCTTCTCTAGTATCGGTATTACCCTCTGGCAACTGCTTTGGCTCATACTCAACAATCTGCTCCTTTGCTACCTGCTCCTGGTCTGATTCATCAGTCTCATAACCAACTTCCTTCTCATCAGATACTACCTCAATGTAATGGACTTGGTCCTTGCCAAAGCATCTATGACTCAGCTCCCAATGCTCCTTGCACATAAAACAGAACTTTTTTCTTCTAAGTTCATTTCTAGTTTGCTCATCAATCTTTTTTGGTGTAGTTGGTGCAGTGGGTGGAGGTGTAGCTTTATGAGGGTGCGAATTAAACCTGCTGCCATACTGTCCTCTTTGAAAAGTCCCTCTCTGCTGCCCAGTAGTAGTTGTTCTAGGCTGAGATGAAATTTTGCTCCTAAGCATAGAAGGCTTAAGTGTCAACACCGTCTGAATAGCATCCTTTAGTGTTCAGGGTGCAAAAGCCTTAACTAGACCTTTGAGGGGCTCAAATAAACCCTCGATAAAGAGAAAAGTGATTTTCCTTCGTGATATATCGGGTGCCATGATTGCAGCATACTGAAATTCAGTAACATATGACTCCATTGAAGTTCTGATTCTAGCAAGCTCCCTGAAGTACTCCTCTTCATCCTTTTGCTCAAAGTGGTCCAATAATCTGTCTGAAATCATTGAATGTCTACACAAGGCTGTGCCCCTAGGTAATCAAACCGCCATGCCAGTAGTCATAGGCAACACCCTTCAAATGCAATGTAGTGAACTGTATGGCATCCTCTTTCCATCATAGGACTGAGTTTAAAGTTTGTCTGTTATTTCTTCAACCATGCCCGAGCAAATATTTTGTTGCTGCCATCAAAAGTAGGAGCATTAAGTTTATTCACTTTATGTTGCAGATCTTTCCTATCATCATTTTGATTGCTAACATGGGCTCTACTGCCCAGATACTTCTTTTTGAGTTTCTCCAAGAAATTGACAAAAGTCACCGTAGCCTTGAAATCTCTTTATTTCCTCTGGTACTCCATGAAGAGTGTGTCTAACTCCTCTGAAGTAATTGTCCCAGAATCTGATCTTTCATTCCTTTGTATAAACATGGGCTAAACGTGTTTTAGAATGGGACCTGCTTGACTAACGACTGGTCAGCTATGTGCAATTGAGCTTTTCCCTCCCTGAAATGTATTAATAGGAATAGGTTCTGGATTTTGCAAAGGAATGGTGGTATGCATGTTACTCTGAAGTCGTAACATTTATGTCATTAGCTCTGTCATTCTCTCTTGACCTCTCTGAATCCCTATCAGAGCATCCTGGAATAGATCTGTCCTTTCCTCATCCGTCAACGTTCTCTCATTTGTGTCCATGGTGTTAGGAGGTGAAGTCACTATGCAGGGTTTTAGCTAGCAGAGGCTGTTGCTAGATGTCTAGGCAGCATTGCTAGACGTCTAGGCAACACTGCTAGACGTCTAGGCAGCAATGCTAGACGTCTAGGCAGCAGTGCTAGACGTCTAGGCAGCAGTGCTAGACGTCTAGGCAACAAACGTCTAGGCTGCTAGACGTCTAGGCTCTTAGACATTTAGACTAGATGTCTAGGCAGAAGACGTCTAGGCCAGTCGTTTAGGTAGCAGTTTGTGCCAGATGTCTGGATGCGAAAGACATACAGTTTCAGACGCTTTTCCTTGGGAGTGGAAACGAACAGTTTTTCGGAGGCTTCCTTTGGGAGAGGAAACGAACAGTTTCAGTGTCTTCCTTTTCTGCTCTATAAAAGGGGAATGATCCCTTGGATGTGTATGAGGTTGAGAATGTAAAGTTTGCTGAAATAAATAAAAAGAAGTTGCCATTGCCCCGTGGTTTTCTTGCACATTGCAGGTTTCCACGTAAAATCTTTGTGTTACTTGTGTTGCTTTTTTGCTCTCTGTTATTGTGTTTTCTACTTGCAGGTATAAAACTTGAAAATTTAACTATCTGGTATCAGAGCCTGAGTTTTTGTGCGAGTGGGAGCTGAAACAATGACAAGAGGTGTAACCAAGTTCGAGATTGAGAAATTTGATGGCAGGAACTTCGGTCTATGGAAGATGAAGGTGGAGGATTTGCTGGTTCAGAATGACCAAGCTCTAGCCTTGAAAGGGGTCGTGAGTAAACCAAGCAGCATGAAAGATGAGGAGTGGGCAACGTTGGACAAAAATGCGATTTCTACAATCAGTCTCTTCCTAGCAGACTCTGTCTTGTTTAATGTAGTTGAAGAGAAGACCGCAGGAGCCCTATGGCAGAAGCTTGAAAAATTGTATAAAACAAAATCAGCAACAAGTAAGGAAGGTTTTTTTGAAAAGGTAGCTTTATAGCTCGAGGATGAAGGAAAGTTCATCTGTGGCAGATCATTTGAATGAGTTTAATACTCGTAACATTTATGTCATTAGCTCTGTCATTCTCTCTTGACCCCTCTGAATCCCTATCAGAGTATCTTGAAATAGATTTGTCCTTTCCTCATCCGTCAACGTTCTCTCATTTGTGTCCATGGTTCACAGGTTGGCAGGAAATTGGCTTTGATACCACTGTGATGTGCTCTATCAATTTTGTTTTTAACCAGAATGATGCCAGAAAGAAAAGAACAATGTATTGCACCAATGTAACTAACTAAATATTTAAACTGTACAATAACCCTGGAGCTGTATTTTATTGATAAAATCTGCTGGAATACATCAATAGAGTAATAATGATATGGAACTAAGTAGAAGTAAAGCACCTGGTAGAAGATCTTTCGCAAAATCAGAACTGATGCTGCTGTATAATGCTGCTCCAGCCGTCCCTCAAATCAGTCTACCCGTAGAAAATAGAATGGTTTCAGCTAAATGCAATTCCTAGGTGAGATTGCCCACAAGAAACTGGAAGGGTTCCATCCTTTAATCTTTGGATCCAAGGGTTTTCATCCCTGAATCGGTAGATGAGTGCTACTTGGTGTAGCTGTCCTCTCTATGTCTGAAAAATGTGATATAAGCATATAAGGAATCTCTTAAAGGTTGGGCGGCCCCTATTTATTCATTGACATTTTCCAAACCCTAAGCACCTAGCTCAAGTGTCATAGAAATGAATAGAGATTATTTTTACTTGATATGACACTAATATCACTTAGAACATGTCAAGTTTAATGTTAATAATCAAGTACCACATAACATGGCACTAGTGTAATAACATTAATTGCCTAAGTAGCCAATAAACCCTGACCCCTCATCAATAAATTAGTCATAGTTGGGGAACCACTTTCTAGAAAGACATAAAATAAAGCATAATGAACTAATGACTCACACCCGAATCCAACGATAGGTTGCATGACATGGTCTTGTCCCCGAAGGCTCTCCAAAAGCCTCTAGGAATTAGGAATAAGTTTTCCCGAGGGCACTTATAATGAACATGTACACTTAAAAAATCTCCAAGGGCATGAACAATGTCAATGGTAAAAAGGTCCCCTTAAGGTAAATCCCCCATGAGGAATCCAGTGGCAAGGGTCCCTCCTCCAATTGACCTTGTAAAATTTAGGAAAAGGTTCTAAAATATAGGAAATTGGCCAAAACTCATAAAAATACCAAGGACAAAGAAATGAAACCAATCCTCACTAGTAGATACTTCTCTAGCAATAACCCCTCACCCATCGAGAAGTATAGAAATGGGCTCATGGGTCCCACATTTGCTAACTCAGTGAAAAGGGGACACTAAATGCAATGAAATCAATGGTAATGCTCATTGATCTTCACATGCTAGGCTCTAGTAGCTTGCGTCAGACTTGATGAAATTGCATACCTTCTTGTCCTATCCATGTATGACAAATCCCCCTAGCTACATCATGTACACTTCTTCAGAGGTCACCACTAAGGAATGCACTCTTTACATTTCATCTGATGGAACTTCCATCCAAATTGAGTTGACATTGCAGATACCATCTAAATGGTCCTAATCTTTGCTATTGGTGTAAAGGTCTCATCATAGCCAATTCCTTCCTTTTATGCATAGCCTTATATTTGATCTTGAATACCCACTTACAATCAATAGGTTACTTTCCAGGTGGATGCCATGTCTTGTTCCTTATCAATGCCTAATATTTGACATTCATTGCATTCTTCCACTGCTTTGACGCAAGAGCTTCTTTAACCATCGATGGTTCAAAGTTTCACACAATTGTGCTCCAGAGGGCTAGGTGGACTTCATTGCAAATTTTGTTGCGAGTTCTCGGCACCGAAGTTGATGTGTTTCAGACACCATTTAAGTTTGCATCATGAACTATATTGAGCAGGATGGTTTGGATGGTCCCTGTGCTTCAACTCCATTAGGATCATCTCCATCATCATTATCATCAGACAAAAGAACAAGTGTTTCATTTGGGATGCGTGGCTTAGAAGAGCTACCCTCGTTCTTCTTGTCATACACAACATCATGACTAATATACAACTTGGTGGCACGATCCATGAGCCAATTTGCCTTCAACTTGTCACTATATCCAGTGAAAATACGTTTCTTGGATTTCTCATCCAATTTCATCCACTTTTGCTTCGGAATGTGCATGAATTGTATGCATCCAAACATTTGAATATGTGACACTATGGGCTTCAAAACCGTCCATACTTTCTCTAGTGTGACATCATTCAGTGCAACTATGGGTGCACGACTCAACAAATAAACCGTCATATGAATGACTTCTACCCAAAATGTTGGCTCTAACTTGGCATCGCTCAGCATGCTTCGCATCAGCTCTCAAATAATACGATAATGCTTCTATGCCATTGTTAGAAAACTCGTCGGGAAATCACGATTTCTCTTGAAACTCGTGGCGCACGAGTTTTTTTTTTTTTTTAAATTTCTCAACGTCGAGAAACTCGTCGACTTGCGGCGAGTTTTGCACCAAAAAATCTTTGATTTCTCTTGAGAAAATCAGTTGTGGGTGTAAACAAAAAGGAAAATACGGAATTATTTTTTAAAAACCCATTTCTTCTCATTTGCTCATTTTTTCTTCTCTCCAGCTTTGTGGAAAATCTTCTAAGAGGTGAAAACAATAATCTTAAACCACTTTTCCAGATTGCATTGAAGATTGGACACCGGTTCAAGGAGTTTTTCTGAAGTATCTCCCCCTCCCCCCCACCAAAAAATTTAAAATACTAGGTTTTTGTTATTTTTTTTCCCTCACAGGCTATGCACTAATATTTTTTTTTGGCTTGTTTTTTAAGCATGTAGGCTAACATCTGATTAAAGTATCATTTTTTATTTTTCTTCCTATTAGGAAATAGAGAGGGATTCTTCAGGTGAGGTCCTTGAAACAGCCACGGGCAACAATGATCCTTCTTAAAGTGTAATCCAATAGACTCCTTTATTTGTAGCCCTAAGTACAAGCCTAGGAAGAGGCCCAATGTGGAAGCATGGGGTTGAAGGAAACTTTGTTGAATCAAGTGTTTTGTAAACACTGCAACAAGGACATGCGAGGAGACGTCCATCACCTCAAATTCTATTTGCTTGGGCAATCGGGGCATGATGTGGACCCCTGCCCTAGAGTAGATGATATGATTAGAAATGAGGTGAAGGCTTGGTTGTGCAACAAAGAGGCCAAAAAAATCAAGCACAAAAGGACAAGAGTTGTAGTGGGACATGGAGTGGGGCCATGGGGCTCTTTTTATGGGGATGAGGTTGAACTGCAAGATGTCGATGCTGTGGCAGAAGAATTTGTTCTTAGCTCTTGCATTTGCCGAGGTAGTGGTTGTGGGAGTGGGAGAAGTGTGGGACGAGGCTCTAGTACAAGACAAACCACAATTCATAATACCGTATGGAGGAGGAACATGGCGAAGGGTGTTAGGACAACTATAGCCAATTTTTGCTATTAGTGCAACATTCCCTTCAATTGTGTGAACAACCTCTATTGGGATGCCATAGTGAGGGCATTAAGTGAGTCTGGTAAAGGAGTTAAGACACTTTCGGCTAAAGATTTGAGTGGACCATTATTGGAATGTGTCAACAACACACATGCTCTTGTAGAAATGAAATGAAATATTATTAATGTCCGCGGTGGGCCAAAATAAGACCCAAGGGACTATAAGAAGGACAATAATGACTGCCAGCTAGCAGGCTAAAAAGCCCAACAAAGAAAAGAACTAAGATAAATACAAGACGAAACCCAACAACCGGGCCAAAGAGAAAGGGAAAAGAAAAGGGAGAGCAGAGGGGGGAGGGCTGCAGTCCAGAAGAGAGGAGTGCACGCCAAGAAGAACGGAGAGAGAGAGGAGGGGGAGGGAGCAGCCCAGGAGGGGCAAGCTCCAAGAACCCCCCAAAAACTAATCTCTCCTAACAGTCGAGGCCGAAGTACTGGAGCTGAAGAAGTCCATGATATGTCTCTGACCAGCGCTAGTTCGGAACCCTGACAAACTGTGGGTGCGTTGTCTAGTGACCTTGCTTCCGTCCGAACTGGATGATGTGGGGCGTTTCCGTCCGGAGTCACCTGGTCCGTCGGAGCTAGTGAAGTATGTTGTGATGAGCCGATGTTGAGGAGGGTGAGATCCATCTGGAGGAGAACTTTTATGTCGTCGAAGCTGAGTTATCTCCCTAAGAAAGAGTGCGAGACACCGTTGGTCCGAGTATCTGAAGAAGGTAGAAACAGATCGAGAGTTGTCCTTGAAAAGGCAATGGAATCTACCTCGGATCTCATAATAAATGGGACAACAAAAAATAAAGTGATGAAGGGTTTCAACTTCACCCAAGGGGCAAAACAAGCAAATCCGCTCCTCCGTCGGAAGATGGTGATCTGACTCAATCCGGAGTTGGTGAGAACACACCCTGAGTTGCCCAATAGTGATCCGAAGACTATGCATTGTGTGCTGTTGAAGGTATTGTGGAGGAACTATTCTGCCCTCCTGTATCTGTAAGAAGTGCTCATGGTAGAAAGACAACTTGGGGGAAAGAGGGGCAACAAGAGAGATCCAAGTGCATCTGGTGTATTGGAGACTAACATCCTTCCGGATCTCGTGGAGCATCCTCTCCTTACTAAGCCGAGAGGGAGGGAGAACACCCAAAGAATAAGGGGGAGCCTGTCTATCTGTATCTGAATGCTGGCCAGGAGGGCAAAAACTTGAAAATACTAGCTCCTCCGGCCTCCCCGAGAACTCGGAGAGAGTTCCATCGAGGAGCGAAGGGCGAGGTAAGGGTACCGCTTGCAACCCTCAGGGGTATCTCCTAAAGTACGGATCCTGTGAAGATAACCGATAATCAGGAAGATAATCTCAAGTTGGAGAGGAGAAGCCCCAAACTCTGCCAGAATAATAGAGCGGGGGATTGTGCCCTTGCAACGAATGAATCGTCGAAGAAAGAGTGTCTGGACTCGTTCAACCCGTGACCACTCAGTCGGGCCAAGACTAGGACCCCAAACCACTGACCCATAAGTAATAGTTGGCTTGACCAAGGCATCAAAGATCCTCATCTTCACAGGTATATCCTGAAAATGTGCTTTGAAGCAATTCCTCTCTAGCAAAGACAAAGCTGCATATCCCTTACACACCCGGGCTTGGGTGGCGGGTTTCATACCAAAAGTGGGACCGGTGAAAAGAACCCCCAAGTACACATAAGAGGTGGTGATCTCGACCTCTCGACCTTGGAAAGAGAAGTGGAGATGAGATAGAGCCTCTTTGGTAGTATTGAATACCATAACCTTGGTCTTAGAAACATTCACCGTCAATTGTCTCGAGTCACAAAAAGCGGCAAGCTTGTCCAGATGGCGCTGAAGCCCCTCAAGGGAAGAGGCCAAAAGAACAACATCATCAACAAAGAGGAGAATAGAAATCAACACATAGTGAAGAAGGCAACCATCCTCTGCGTGAGCGTTCTCCTTAATAAAAGTCTCAAGCTCGTCGATGAAGATCCCAAAAAGTGTCGGGGAAAGGGGGCACCCCTGTTTCACTCCTATGGTGCTAAGAATATTGTCTGAAAACCCTTGAGGGGAGCGAAACCGACCTTTCACAGTCTCATATAACCGTGTAACCGCTGTCAAAAGTTGCCCAGAGATGCCAACTGATCGAAGTCTCTCAAGAAGTAAATGTCGAGGCATCGTGTCGAAGGCTTTCCTGAAGTCAACAAAGCAACAATAAACCTTCGAGGACTTGGAACGCGCCTCCTCAATAATAGCTCTGAGGACTAGAATGTGATCTGTGGTTTGGTGATCTTGTCGAAAACCAGCTTGGCCAAGAGCCCTGAAACCCTCCTCCTCCAACCTTCGGGAGAGAAGCACATCCAATGTTGTGGCATAAAGCTTGGCAAAGATATGCCCAATCATGATAGTCCTGTAATTATTGGGTTCATGGGGATCACTTGCCTTATGAATGGGGTGAATGATATGCTGAGTCCAAGAATCAGGAAACCCAGAACAGATAGAGAGATTAAAGAGATCAGTGAGGGGCCCAACAAGAGGGTCAATACCATGCTTCAGAAATTCTGCCTATAACCCATCCAAATCTGCTGCTTTGCTCGTACAAAGTTTCCTGATAGAAAAGAGGTGGCACGAAGGAGGGGGAGGGAACAGTAATAGGAGGCTGATTAGGGATGGTATAGAGGGAAGAGGCATGAATGGTCCAAGAGGAAAGATCGATCCCATGAGTAATCCGATCACGGGGGAGGATAAGGCGCCAAAAGGATTTAGGAGACTGCTGAAGGGAGTGGATAAGATCAAGTCAATGTCGAGAGAGGAAGAGATGCTTCTTATTTCGAAGAAAGCATCCTGTAGTCTTTGTGGGAAATGGCATAGAGTTGGGAAGGATTTCCAATGGCATATTTCAACCTTTGGTGGGAAGACTTACGTTCCTCACCATACCAGACGTTCATGGGGCAATGACCAATGGGACAAGGACGGGGGGAGGACGAATAGAGCGGGGGTACGAGTCCAAAGCAGCCTTCCAAATAGTTTGGACCAATCAAGTAGAATGATTGGAAACATTGGGAACATAAGACACCCTGGGAGGACCTGATGCAACCGGTCCATGTAGATAAAGGAATAATAATAGTCAAAGTCTATTATGATCCGAGGGGTTGAAGGGGAGGGAGGAGGGGGATAAAGAACTAAATGATCGGTAAGGGGGTGAGGGTGATCAAAGACGCTAAACAGGGAAATGAATGGAATGAGGGTGGTAGAGGAAATAACATAGTTGACGATACTAGCTACACCACTATGAGGAAAGCAAGTAAACCCACCGGAATTTGGAAAACAAAATATACCATTGAGAAACACTAGCTTGTTGGATTCACCCAGCTCAATAAGATGCTTATCGTAAGCAGTAGCCTGTGTCGGAGGATCGAGCAAAACCAAGGTCCTTAGGATCCAACTCCTAAGTCTGCAACGAAATCTGCATAGGTCCGGTCTGAGCATTGAAATTTCCCAGCAAGAGTATCTACCTTGAAGCTAAGTATCTAATAATGTTCTCATAGAGATCTTGGAAAGGGTCCCCGTTCGTGTGAATAACAAAATTGGACGTGGTGGGGGGAAAGTAACGGGTGGCAATGTATATATCCCAAAGAGGTGGGTGACGGTGGGTTTTAATCCATAAAAACCTGGAGTGGGGGTCAGTGGAAACCAGGGATACCGAACCTTGGAGGCTATCCCTGATAAGAGCAACAACACCTCCTGAACCTTGAACCCCCTAGAGCGCCAAGTGAGTTGCCGACAACTGGACCATTAGAAGTAACCTAAGATAACCGGTAGGGCCCGCTCAGGACTCTCGTGCGTCTCACAAATTACAATGATGTCATGTCTGCCAATCACATCAGAAAGGGACCTTAGGGTAGACCACATCGTACCATTGCAATTCTAGCAAGCTACAACTAGCTTATCTACCACCTCCCTTTCGTGCGGATGGGGTCATTTGCTAGGCAAGGGTTTGGATCACCTAGGTGGGGGAGAGTCCCTAATCACTGCATGCAAATTTCGAATAACTACCCATTTGTTGGCTTTCTTGGCCGCGACTACTTGTTCCCTTGCTTTCTTCAATTCTTCAACTTGGAGTCGCGTAAGGTCCTCATCAAGGTATATCTTGTCCTGAAGAGTAAATAATTTCCGTTTGGCCCTCAATGCCTTCATACGCTCTTCCACATTTTTGAAGCGTATAATCAATGTGGAGTCTGGAGAAAACCATGCTCTCTCGAGAGTAACTCTTAGCTCAAGAGTGTTGTGAATGAAGGCATTTCTAGCTTGAAGTGAATCAGTAGGTTTGGGCACCCCACGAACCCTAAGATTGAGCGCTTTCGCATTACGGATCCTTTCTTCTTCAAATTTAGCTTGGACAACCAACTCAACTATGGGGGGGGGGGGTTCTTCTTTGTAGCTACAACCTGAACCCAAGATTGTTGGTCGGCTAGTTTTTGGCTTTGTGCAGTTGACGCTTCCTTGAGACGTTCTTGTTCAACAAGAAGAATAGCTTGTTCATCTCAAATTTTTAAAATTTCAAAGTGTAAATTCATAGAATTCTGAAGAGGCTGCTCGGTATATATAGTTTGCAATTGAGTAATAAAGGTTTGCTGATCCTGAAGTTTGTTGTGGAGGTTCGTGATAATGCGGCTACCGTCTTTCACTTGGTCTTGCAAGGAGAGTATAATGCTAGCTTGTGTGTCTAGCTGTTTCTGAAGATAATTAATTTGTTTAGACAAACGTTGATATGAAACTGTAGTGTGAAGGTGTTGGACAGATTTAAGGGGAGAAGCCCGCGTCTCATCCATTCTTCCTTCATCAAGAATCCCCATAACTACGCTAGAAGCCCTAGGGCCGCTCAAGAAACGGCAACGCTAGGGCTCGCTGTCACGTCTGAAAAACCCCTTGTTCCTTGTTCACCCCGCTACACTGTTCACCCTCCGTGACACTGTTCACGTTGCGACAATATTCACCCTCCGTGACACTGTTCACGTTGCGACAATATTCACCCCAACAGTGCCACTATTCACCCCGGCAGTGCCACTACTTGGTATGAAATCAAATTTCTTTAAGGCTATGACATTGCATTCATTGTAGAAGAGTAAAGGATTACATGGAGGAAAAAGGTCTGTAGCATTCTTTTTGATGGATGGATAGATACAAGAAACCACATCCTCATAAACTTCATGGTGGCTTCAGGTGGATCCATGGTTTTCTTGAAGTCGGTTGATGCCTCGCGAGAGGTAAAGAATGCACAATTGTTGTTCAATTTGTTGGAGGAGGTTGTGCTAGAAATATGAGTGGAGAATGTTCTTCAAGTAGTGACAAACAATGTAGCAACATATGTATTTGCGGGTAGACTTCTCGAGAAGTATTCCTCTGTTTTTTGGAGCCCGTGTGCTGCCCATTGCATTGATCTCATGCTTGAGGACATTGGCAAAATGTCATGGGTGAAGATAGTGGTAGAAGAGGCGAAGAACATTACATAGTTTATCTATAACCACACATGGGTGCTTAGCTTGATGAGGGAGCACAATGATGGGAGGGACATTCTTTGCCGAGGGATCACTTGATTCTCCACCAATTTCATCGCCTTGTAAAGCCTTCTAAAGACATTACTTGCTTTGAACTTGATGTTTGTGAGCAATGAATGGTACGCCTCATAGTTTCATGCAAAAGAGGAGGGGCAACAAATATGGAGGCAATTGTTTGATAATATATTTCGGATGAGCGTTCATGAAATTCTCAAGGTAATTGCAATTTGCTTGTTGAGTTTAAATTTAAATTTTAAAATCTTATTTTATACTTGAGTATTACTTTTCCTAAATTTTCAATATTTATTGTTTAATTGTAGGTGACATAACCCTTGGTAAGGGTTCTTTGCTTTGTATATAGTGAAAAATTGGCCATGGGCTATCTATATGAGGCAATGGATAGAGCCAAAGAGGCCATTGAGCATTATTACAGTGGCAACCAGCACAAGTTTGAACCAATTTGGCACATTATTGATAGGAGATGGACAAGGCAACTCCATCAACCAATTCATGCCGTTGGGTGCTTCTTGAACCCCAAATTATTTTACACTAGTAGCCTTAGCGGTGATGAAGAGGTCTAGGCAAGGTTCTATACTTGGAGAAGATGATAGATAAACCTAACAAACATTGTCTTATGCCTGTTGATTTGCAATTGTATAAGGCCACAGTTAAAGAAGCAAGGTCAGGCGTACGACCAGGTAAAGCATTTAAACTTTTAAAGTTTCAACTTTTTTTTTTTAAATTTTTCTATGTAATTCACATCCTTGTAGTTTATGAGTGTAAATTAATACTTCGAAAATTATCTTTTTTTTTTGTAGATTTATGGTGGGACTACTATGGTTCCAAAACACCTACTCTGTAGAGGATGGTTGTCCACATCTTGAGTCAGCCTTGTAGTGCTTTTAGGTGTGAGTGCAATTGGTCTCTATTTGAGACTGTACACACCAAAAAGCACAATAGGTTGACCCAGGAGTGCCTCAATGACCTTGTTTTTGTGCAATACAATCTTAGGTTTTGCACAAGACAAGTGGAGGCTAGTGAATCCTATGAGTCAATTCAATTGGATGAGCTAGATCCACTAAGTGATTGGATTGCCGAGAGTCCTGTGGATACTGAGTTTACTGCAGAGGACATTGAGGCACTTAAGGAGGAAGCAGAACATTAAGAGGCTTGCAAGAGATATACCATGATGATATCATATTTGAGCTGCCTCCTGTTCATCCACTAGTTCAGAGCCAAGGTCAACCATCAAGTGCAAGGGAAAGAAAGAGAAAATAAAAAGCAATTTAAAAACTACTTTATATTTTGAAATATTGCATTTCTATAATGTATTTGGGCCAATTTGCTGATTCATAAATTGTAATTGTACTATTTTTATGAATATCTAATATTAAATCAACTTTTTGGCTCTCTAATTGATGTTTAAATTTTTATTTTATTTTATTTATTTATTTTTTGTTTATTGAAAATATTTCTTCTGTCTTTTTTTGCTGAGTTTTTGTTAAGTTTTCCCGAGTTGTTGATAAAATCTCCAAAATTAGGCTGCTGAGTTTATCGCAAGTTGCAAGTTTTCCAATTTTGTTTTTTGCAACACCATTTTGTTGAGGTGTATAGGTAGTTGTCATGTATCGTTGAATGCCATTTTGTTTCTTGCAAGCAAAAAACTCATTATTGGAGTACTCTCCCCCTCGATCTGAGCCGAGGACTTGGATATGATGACCAATAAATGTTTTCGCAAGATCTTTGATATCTTGAATAAAATAAAGCGCTTCATCCTTCACCTTTAAGCAATACACCCACATTCTTAATTTATGATCATCAACGAACAACTTACAATATCTACAACCATTGAAACTTAGATCCATGGGTCTGCACAGATTGATGTGCACCTAGTTGAGTGCACCAGCCACTCAACGACTACATGAGCCAAACGGGGCTTGATGTTTCTTTCCTACCATGCAATGCGTACAAATGTCACGAATATTTGTTAGTGAGGGAAGTCCTCTCATCATGATGTGATTGTAGAGTGCTTTCAAGTAGCCAAAACTGAGGTGTCCAAATCGATTGTGGCAAAGTGTGGTAACATCATCCACCTTTGCTGCAAAAGCTTGGTTGTCTTGCAATAGAACTGTAAGCTTAAATATCTTACTAAGGCGTGTAGCACGGGCATCAATTATCGAACCTCTAGATTTGTCTCGAAAGAAAAATTTTCTTGTCACTTGTTCTGTTAAATTCAATTCTCAAGTTGTGATCTAGAAGTTGATTTATAGATAGTAAGTTCTTCGTGAAGGTAGGCACGTAAAGAACTTTTGTCAGACAAGCAACATGAGAACCAAGATGCAGAGAGACATCACTGATACCAACAAGGGTGTATGTTGAATTATTGCCAAGTGTAACCTGTCCACGATAAGAGGGATGATCAAGGCACACAAACCATTCCTTTTTGCTTGTCATGTTTGGTAGCCCCTAAATTGACATACCAAATTGGGCTAGGTTTTGTGATTGCATCAAGAGCTTGTGCATAATAGACATAATCTTCTCCTTCTTGAGAATTGGTATCCTTTGCTACATTGCCATGTTGGTATTGAAGTGTATTCTGCCTTTGCCATTGAGGACCCTTGTGCTTCCCTCTTGATGCACACTTTTGGTTCTTATTGGAATAACTTTTGCGGTAAATTGTTGCAATTCCACTCCTTAAGTACATGTCGTGGTTTCTCACAAATATAACATGTGACATTGGAATGTGAAAAGTTCCTTTTCCTTGTTGTTGTTGCTGATTATACCCTTTCCCTTTTTGCTATTGTTGATGCTTGTTGGTGGTCCACTGCCTTTCTTCAGTTGCATAGGCTTCTTACCTTTTTGATGTGTGACTAGAGCATGTTCATATTTAGATCTTGTGCGAATTGCTTCTTCCTATTGAAGCAAATTCACTAGTCTCGACTCTGATTTGTTATGTTTAGGGTTGTCACCAAAATGCTGTATGTAGGTGGCAGGGCCCCAAGTACAATTGGAACAAGCACATCAACATTAACTATTTCGCTTAAAGCTTGAAGTGAGGCTCTCAACTCTGCAATTCTCCATAGAAAACCCTTCAGTTACTCACTGCATCCTCAAGTAGTCTAATTGACTCTGTAGATGTAGAATCTGATTCAAGTTTTTGGATTCAAACATTGTGTTGGGTTTTTCTCATGCATCTTTGGTGATTATTGTTATGTTTAGGGTTGTCACCAAAATTCTGTATGTAGGTGGCAGGGCCCCAAGTACAATTGGAACAAGCACATCAACATTAACTATTTCGCCTAAAACTTGAAGTGAGGCTCTCAACTCTGCAATTCTCCACAGAAAACCCTTCAGTTACTCACAACATCCTCAAGTAGTCTAATTGACTTTGTAGATGTAGAATCTTATTTAAGTTTTTGGATTCAAACATTGTGTTGAGTTTTTCTCATGCATCTTTGGTGGTTATTGCATCACGAATGTATGGCTGAATTTTGTCGGATGCATAGAACATTATGATCAAATAGGCTTTTTGGTTTGCTTTGTCATACTTCCTTTGTTCATCGGGTTCCATGTTGTCTTTGTATGGTACATGAGACCACTCCCCACAGATCCTCAAACTCAAGGTGAATTTTCAACTTAGTTTTTGGGGTGGAATGGTTGTCATCTTTCAACAACTGCGGATCAGGCAACATCATCTTTGGGGCATTAACAACCATTTTCAACCTTCAAAAAATAGAAAAAATAATGTGTTTTGGATCAGGCTTGAAAAGACATTTTTGACAAGTATAAACACCTTTGAAAAATAATTCTTGTCCAATTGTGAAAAAGTAACATGTGTTGGTGAGCATAATTTTATAGTCCACAAGTGTGTTAGGATATTTTATTACATTATTAGATCATTTATTATTAGCGGGAAGATTATCATTAGCTGGAAGATTTATTTAATATTTCTTGCATGTAACGATATCCTAAAATCAGGAGTATTGATCTTCCAGTTTGTAACCCTAAAGCATGTATTAAATAGGGTCTTGCCTCAATGAATAAATAAAGCTTTTTGCCATCATTGGTATTAGAGCAGGTTTACCTCCCCTCTCTCCATAGCATTTGTTTATGATTTCACATGCTTGAATGTCAAAGTAGGTTTGAAAAGTTAAGGCAGGATTTGGTCGATAGCGAAGACGCTCTCCAGTCTAAGGCAGGATTTGGTCGATAGCAAAGACGCTATCCAGTCCAACGCCTTAGCTCCACGCTCACATGGTCCCGTTGATGGAGATCCAAGATTCGAGATCTGAGATATTTGGAAAAACCCTTGATCGCCTCACAGATTGATGTTTTCAAAGCATGGAGTGACATCGTCGACGAAGAAAATGGGGTTTTGGCCATGCAGAGGACGTGTGCCGAGTCGATGTGCTTGATGACGATGATAGTTGGGGAGGATGCTTTATTTTACGCCAATGTCGTGGCGTGGAGGCATGAGAGGTTTCGAAGAGGAACCCCGAAGACCGAAATCCATGGCCTCGAGTTGAAGAGTAATGGTTTCCTGTTATTCGGGGCGGGTACGTGGAAGCGCGTGCACCAACCAACCACGTTCGCAGCGCGTCAAAGCCCAAGGTGAAGGCGGAGTCATCGTTGATGCCGTCGTCGCACATGGTGGATGTGGCGGAGCTCGAGCACAAGAGTCCCCGCTCTATTGTAGAGGACTTCGCAGACTACAACCACGAGGAGTTGCTGCTGTAGGTGCCGATCTTCATGCCTGTGGTGGCGGAGGAGTTGTCTACGTTTCGAATCCTTGATCAAGAGCCTGCAAAGACGCACGCGTCTAAGGATAATTCAAAAGCAAATTACAGGAAGGTAGACGAACCAGGTGCTTCCGCATGATGAACACAAGATTTTATCACTCTTTATCCTGTGCGAGTTATAAATCTATGATCTTAGTCAAAGCAGTCGCAATAGCAATAACAGGTTTGCAGTAACTCAGGTCGTAGATTCAAATCTAGAGTGTTGTTTTAATATGATCCAATTGACTTTGAATCCATTTTTTCCCATCTGAGAACACTTAGGTGCCGCTCTTTAGCCTCTCCCTCATAGACGAATACAAGTGGATTATCAACGAGTAGGAGGATGCAATTTCCGTTGACTTAAACTTGTTTAACGACCTATGCACTAGAAAGGTTAATTGGTAGCACTGCTAATGCAGAGGCAGAGGAAAGAAGGCACAGAAGAATCATATGACCCTGCAGGAGATGCGCGAGAAATGAAATGAAATATTATTAATGTCCGCGATGGTCCAAAATAAGACCCAAGGGACTATAAGAAGGACAATAATGACTGCCAGTTAGCTGGCTAAAAAGCCCAACAAAGAAAAGAACTAAGATAAATACAAGAAGAAACCCGACAAACGGGCCAAAGAGAAAGGGAAAATAAAAGAAAAGAGAGGGCAGAGGGAGGGAGGGCTGCAATCCATCAGAGAGGAGTGTACGCCAAGAAGAACGGAGAGAGAGGAGGAGCGGGGAGGGAGCAGCCCAGGGGGGGCAAGCTCCAAGAACTTGCCAGAAACTAATCTCTCCTAACAGTCGAGGCCGAAGTATCGGGGCTGAAGAAGTCCATGACATGTCTCTCCCCATTGCTAGTTCGGAACCCTGACAAACTGTTGGTGCTTTGCCTAGTGACCCTACTTCTGTTCGAACTGGATGATGGGGGGTGTTTTCGATTGAAGTCACCTGGTCCGTCGGAGTTGAAGTAGGTTGTGATGAGCCGATGTTGAGGAGGGTGAGATCTATTTGGAGAACTTTTCTGTTGTTGAAGCTGAGTTATCTACCTAAGAAAGTGCGAGACAACGCTGGTCCGGGTATCTGAAGAAGGTAGAAAAAAATCGAGAGTTGTCGCTGAAAAGGCAATGGAACCTACCTCGGATCTCATAATAAATGGGACAACAAAAAATAAAATGATGAAGGGTTTCAACTTCACCCAAGGAGCAAAACAAGAAAATCCGCTCCTCTGTCAGAAGATGGTGATCTGACTCAATATGGAATTGATGAGAACACATCCTGAGTTGCCCAATAGTGATTCGAAGACTATGCATTGTGTGCTACTGAAGGTATTGTGGAGGAACTATTTTGCCCTCCTGAATCTGTAAGAAGTGCTCATGGTAGAAAGACAGCTTGGGGGAAAGAGGGGCAACATGAGAGATCCATGTGCATCTGGTGTACTGGAGACTAACATCCTTCCGAATCTCGTGGAGCATCTTCTCCTTACTAATTCGAGAGGGGGGGAGAACCCCCAAAGAATAAGGCGGGAGCCTGTCTATCCGTATCTGAATGCTACCAGGAGAGTAGAAACCTGAAAATACTAGCTCCTCCGGCCTCCCCGAGAACTCGGAGAGAGTTCCATCGAGGAGCGAGAGGAGCCAACCTATCGAAACTTGGAAGCACACATAATTGATGTGGCAAGACAGGGCATTTTTGTGGCTGACGTGGAGGTAGGTTCACTGTATTGCGTCCCTGGATGGTGCACAACATGTTCACGGCCAATGACTTGGTCCATGGCGGAATCAGGTGCCCCGTGGACTCCTTGGCCATCTCCACCATGAAATCTAATTTTGACCTTGACGCTGGACACGTGGCATTGCAACTACCAAGTCTCCAAACATCGTCATATTTCTCGATCCCAATGCAATAATTGCAGCTAGATTATGGGGTTGCACTCAATGGGTTTTAAATATTGAATCTTCTTTTTATTCCTAAAGGAGTAGGGTTCCCAACCGAATGGCACATCACGGTTAAGGAGGTTTGTGGTGGTCCAAACTCAAGTTCAAATCTCATGGGTGCTTAAGGTGATTTAAGGCATTAAAAAAATTATTAGGTGCACACATTGAAGTTTTCTATGGTTTTATATATATATATATATATATATATATATATATATATATATATATATATATTGTTTTCTTTTATACTATAGAATCATTTAAAATAAATAAATAAATAGAATGCTTTATTTTCTTAAAACAAACCATGCTTTTATTAAGGGAAGAATATTCCTTGCAAAAACTTGGTTGGAGGAAAAATCCAATATGGCTAAAATTGCGTTTTTGGTAGAGTTCGACGCCTTCATCTTTCTTGCAAATTTCAATGATTGTAAAAGGTGCATTTTTGAAGGACACCTCCATAAAACAATGCAAGAAAGGACACCTGTAGTTGCTCCATGTAGGCTCTAAAATTCTTATACAAAGGTCCATTCTCAACAAAATTTGACACTTTCATAGTATAAATGATGAGTTCACCTTATGGGGGTATACTCATGAGACCAACAGAGTGAACCTTGTAAGCAATGATCTACTCTATTATACCTAGTGGTTGCAGTGACTGGTTATCCATGCATTTCGGTAGGATGAGAAGGTTACCATAAGGACACTTGTAGTTGAAGAAGCAAAGTGAGGCCAATCTCACTTTTTCTTAAGTACTCTAAGAGGACTTGATATGCTTCTACCTAGAGGTCGATCTGGAGGCGGAGCTAAGGGTGATAGACCTAGAGGCCGGCCCAGAGGCGAAAGACCCAATGGCCGACCCAGAGGCAGTAGACCTAGAGGCAGCTTCAAAGGTATTTACCCAAGAGCCAAAGTAGCCAGAGCCAAGAGCTAGAGCTAGAGCCAAATGCCAGAGCAACAAGAGCTAAGATCCAAGAGCCTAGAGCCAAAGTGCCAAGAGCAAGAGCAAGAGCCTAGACTCCTCTAAATTAAGGGGGGTCCTAATATTTCCTAACCCTAATAATGTTAGGATATTTTATTACATTAGTAGATCATGCATTATTAGCGAGAAGATTATTTTAATATTTCTTGCATGTAAAGATCTCCTAAATTGGAAGTATCGATCTTTTAGTTTGTAACCCTAAAGCATGTATTAAATAGGCTCTGGCCTCAATGAATGAATAAAGCTTTTTGACATCAAAGTCATGCACAATCTGCTGAAATGTTTGAATTCAAATTGCGATGTTCCAAATGTGCAATAAAAAATCAATTTCGAACATTCCCATGGTGCATCTAGGATAATGAAAGCAAGTTGTATTAAATTCAATACTCCTTGTCTTCCAAAATCGAATTTTTGATACCTCTCTACACGGTTTGACTTCATTCAAGGGAAGGGACGACTTTCATTTAAGGCACTAAAGTGGCTGCCCACAATGTAGGTGGGATAAAGGAAATTACTTTTCCTTTTAAAAATTTATAAAACGATGCCTTTTTCCTTCCATATAAGTGACGCACACTTTAGTCAGATGACACCTTTTTATATGTTTTAGGGTTTTGAAAGGGTTTCCCCTTCCCTTTTACATTGACTTAGTCACATTGAGCTATTTGGTGCCGCCAAGATTTGAACCTTTGTAGACAGGCATATTGAGATATCCTTAATTGCAGAACCAGTTTTGATATTATGTGTTTTATTGTAAATGCACGCAAAGTGTTTGACGAAACGCCCGTGCATATGTAAAGTGCAATTTAATATTGTACATAAAGAATAAAGTCATATTAAATCATGTAAGTCGGCTAAATAAGCTATTTCGTCCTGTAGTGCAAATGAAATGTAAATGCAAAGCAAATGCACATAAAATGTAATTTGAGGTAGTTGCAAGGTAGTTGGAGAAAGTAACTACTTGCTGGGTGTATAAATAAAACCCCCCTCATTCATTAGAGTTGCTGAAGATTGGGACGTGAGCAGATTGAAGTCTATGGGCAGAATGCAGTCTAGCATGATGTGCAACCATGAGGGATGTTCAGCCTAGGGTTGAATGGTTGATACGTGGAAGAAGTATTGCAGGGCAGTCAGGCAGATTGATGGCAAAGTGTAGTCCAGTCCTGTGTACAGCCATGGTTATGATGGCTGTAGATTGTAATGATGAAACTGTAATGTTGTATCACACATAACATTATTAATACAAACTGCTGTAATTACTGTTAACTGTTATTGCTGTATTTTCTACCATTACTGTTGTTATTTAATGCTGTTGCAGAATTTCTGCGTATTATTATTGCTATACTACAATGCTTGCATATCTGTAGATTACTTACGTGGAAAAGGAACTGTTGGGTTATGTAAAAACCCTTTCTACAAACCTTGGTGTGGGCTTGTTGAGTGGTAATTTTGCTCAATTGCAAAACCACACTCACAGTTAGGATTTTGATTTAAAAACCCTCTCTTGCAAAGAAATAGAAATTTCTCCAACGTTCCTTTTACCAAATTTGTGCATGTATGCTTGTGAAGATGTGTCAAATAAGTGCTAAGAATGTCTTAGTGATTTACAAATAACTGTTAACAAGGGGCGTGTGTTGGTATTATTTTATTATGTTATGCTATTGATTGTTCATGAAACTTAAAAGAAAAGAAAATGTGATTGGCCCTCATATGACCATGATGTAAACAGCTTAGTTCATTTTATCTTGAAGTATTTTAGGTATATTTAATCTTCTTTTGGTTAAGCAGATTCTTAAACAGGTTTATCTTCCTTAAACCTTGCTTAGAGCATGAAAGAAAAGATTAAAATCTATCTCTAAAATGTGAATCTGAAATGATGAGTGGATTCATTTTAGTTTGCTTTGAGCATGAAATAAAACAATGAAATGACTAGCTTTAAAATGTAGAAGCCTTTGAAATGCTACATAAATTACCCCTCTTTGATGAAATTATAATTTTCATAAAGAGACGTCAATTTATTGCTTTAAATACAATGGCCTATGGAATGCCATATAAATTACCCCCTTTAATGAAATTGTAATTTTCATAAAGGGAAGTTAATTTATTGCTTGGAAAACAAAAATGTAAAGCTTGAAATTCATTTTTCCTTTAAAAAGTGAAAACATGTAAAATCTGAAATTACAAAATGTCTTTAAAAACAACAACTTTGAATAATTTTGTAATTTCGGATTTGCTTTAGAATGAAATAAAAACTATTCTAAATAAAGTGTTAAAGCTTATTCTTCACATCCGTGCATTTATTTTTGGAATTTTAATTTTTTTCGATTTATTTTATTTTATTTGATAGAGGTTAAAAAAAATGAAAAGGGTAGGGTTAGAAAAATAAAAAACAAAAGCTGGAATATGGACCAGAATATGGAAATTGACCAAAGAGAAACTACAAAACCTAATCCAGCCTACGCTGCAGAAAACGTTAGATTTTGAATATAAAACACAATATGCATCCACAATCTAAGATCCGGTTATGGCGAGAGTTTAAGGGATAAAACATACATCAAAAATATGTTAACAGTGCTACCGTATTCACGCATAAAACACATTAAATATTTCTGAAACGTGAAGAAAAATCTGCAGTAAAAGCATTCTTTTATTCAAAATCTTTCCTTCTTGCATACAACTGTGAAGCCAGAATGTTGGCAGCAGTTTGTGAACCTTCCAATATCTTCCCTCGCTTCTGTCCCAAAAGTTCCAGCCCTTCCAACTACGTTTACATCTCCTTTCCCATGCGTTCTTTTTCGACATGCGTTCTTTGGTTCTTCTTTCCCCTTTTCTTGTAACAGATACACTTATTTGATTTGGCCTTGGCCTTTTCCCACTTTATAACAACCCCTTCTTTTACCATGAGGTGGAATTTCCATGTGTCTTTTACCATATTATGAAATTATTATCAAGCACCTAACTAGTTACGCCGAGAGGCGTTCCTACAATGGCAGACAGGGGGGTGGGAGGCAAAGAGGTCATACATGTCACGTCGTAAACAATTTTTTATTTATTTATTAAAAAAGCCGACATTAACAAAAACATTTAAAATATTTAAACTAAAACAGCCGACTAACCAACCGTTGCAAACATTTAAAATATTTAAACTAAAACAACCGACTAACCAACCGTTGCAATAATACTAGCTTAGATATAAAGGATATATATCTAAAAACATCGAGATTTATCAATCCCGAGGCGCCTATCTTGGATATCACACCCCCAAGAAATGAGATAGGCGCCTCGAGATTGATAACTCTTGGCGTTTTTAGATATATATCCTTTATATCTAAGCTAGTAACTGTATGGGGTGGTCTTTGATCTAACCAATGATACATCAAAAGCTTGAATGTGTAAGGTGGCTACCGGTCTGGTTTGATTCTACGAATGTCATGGACGACATAACCAACAACATCTCCTAGCGCGCATGTCGTCCCGTTCGCTCTCGACGGCTTCGGTGGTGCCATGGTATTCGGAGGCCATAGCCATATCTTCACCTCGTCGACAATTCACAATGTGACCGTTGCCTTCTATCACTGTCGCTACATCGGTAAGCTAATGCCACCACGAGCGTTTTAGTAAGCAATGCATTCTCGCAACAATAGCTCCTTGAAGCTGCCACATCCTTCCACGAATGACGCGATCAACGACACAGTCATGCACGGATAAATACTTCTTTCTGTATTGGTTAGTATGTCAGATTAACGCTATACCGCAAAATTAATCCGGTAATCTAAACTGTGTCTGACTCCCTTATCTATGGGTGCATTCCTCTCGTCGCTAATCCTCAACGCGAATTTTCCTCCCCACTGTTCGACCTTCTACACGCTGACTCTTAATCAAACCTGCCACGTCCTCTAGTCTGATCTGCTTTTATTTCTCCAATCCTTCGCCAACGGTTTTAATACGTCGTTGTTCGCTTGGTCCACCTCACAGTCGGGCTTTCATCCTTTTAGTGTCTACGTTCTGTCTGCATACGTCCCATGTGACTGTCATCAGGCTTTCGACATGGGCATTTTCGCCTCTTCACAGTCAAACATGTTCACCTTGACCATACAGTCCGAGCTTCAACCATCGTCATTCTTTAAACAAACGAATTCTCACTTAGAAACTATAACCCATGCAATATTTGTCACCTCCTTGTTAGTGTGGTTTGACTGCGAATGGCCCAGTAATGTGGAGTGTTTAGTCTTCGGTGCTGTCGATAACCAGCTTCTCCCTTGTTTTTATTCGCAACGACCTTGTTGAAACAACAACAAAGTCTGCCAAAGCATTGACTACCTAGCGTTGGCGGATGTCATACCCGGGCACTTAGTGATGAACACATGCTACCTTTGATATACTCCTGAATCTAACCAAGAGGAAACCGATTTGCTCGTCGTAATATTATGCTGCCTCCGGCTCCAAACATCACAATGGAATGTCTATTGATCTTCTCGGTCGCTCCTCATCGACGCTCAACTGCCCATGTCACCAATCTATATCTTCGCTGTGAAACTGTTTTTTTCGGCATGGCGTAAATGGAATGTTTCTATTCTGCTCGGTGAAGCCTGCTCCGCCACGTTCCCAACCGAATGACCTCTCCCATTCCGTGTCGTTTGACGCCTTGCTAGGCTGTCCATCTGATGAAAACGATACTGCCGAAGTTTGCTTTTTTCATAGCTACGCTAATGCTCGCTTCAAGGCCTCCTTTGCATCCTTCTAGGGCTTATGGAACACTTCTTACTGGCCACCAACACAGTCAACCAATTATATTTTATATCACTCTTGCTCTTATGTAACCATGCGCGGACTAAAGCTTGAATCTCGCTGAGTGCTGTGTAATACTCCCCGCCATACATAGCACTATCGCAGATCTGACAAAAACTGTTATGTAATCCCCATCTATGCAGATTATGTCGTGGTGAATGCCGATAATGTTTGGGTAATTCAACGATAGTGTCTTCGTCCGAGTTTGACGCTGTTGCTCACCTTTATCAATATTGCCGTGTCAGCCATAATTTAGCCAGTAATCTGTTTCCTCAGTTGGGCTGCGCCGCAATCTCCGGTGGATTCATCTGATATGCATTGCATTACACTACCATGTTGACGTGGACCACCAACCTCATGTTCACCTGTGATCGTGTACTCCCGAGCAGGTGGCTTTAATCTTGGCGATACAACACTTTGTTTCGGAAACGCACACGTTAATGTGAACCTTTCTCTATCTGCATCCGCGATGCCCATGGACTCTATGAGCAATGTCTCGACTTGGACGGTGCCACGACAATAGATCATAACGCGATAATTGCCGAGACTGTCCTTTACTGCTTATCTTCATAGTCAATTTCCACGTCTAGCTGGCAGAGTAAACGGTGTCCGCGGTCGGGGTTTGGGTCACCTTAGCTACGTAGGTCCACATAATCCTATGCGCGCACGCGTCACAGGTCGGCGTCGACGTCCCATGTGGTGTTGCGTTTTCGTCGTATTGTCCCCATTCAGGGTTTTCGTCACTGGTTGTTATTGATCCGCTTGTCATCGTGGTAGGGTCCGCGTCCATTGTGCTTCGTCATGTCCGCCACGTCATCTATCCGAGAGTGTTGACGTCCATGTCTGCACGTCAACATGTCGCCTTGTGAGTTGTCGGGTTTGTCTATGGTATTCTTCCAGTTCGATGCTCTGCGCATAGAGCCTTACGTCCTTGTCCAGGTAGCTCCACTGTTACTTCTGCGGGGCCACGTGGTCCTCGAATGTTGCGTCGTTCAACAATCTCTGTTGGTGGTCCGCCAAACCTACATATGAACCAATAGATTACGAATTAAATTTTCTACTTCAACCAAAATAAACGAAAAAGCTTTAGAGCAAGCTTAAAGCATTGAAACTCAACTTGCATAACTAATAACTAACATGGATAATACAACACAAAATAAACCCAATGAGAATAAAACAACATTGTATTTTTTTTTTATAAAAGAAAACAAATATATATATATATATATATATATATATATATATATATATTTAATATTTTAATTTTATTATTTTATTTTTATTTAAAAAAAGCAATAATTAATTTCAAGAATTTGAAATAATTTCACTCGAACATTAAAATCAAACGTTTGAATTGATTTTGTGTAAAACATTAAAATCAACCAAAACGATCTAACCTATCCAACATACTAATCATTCTAAAAGAAACTAAAGGAGTCCCAAACCAACACTAAACAAAATCCCAAAATTCGAAATAAAAAGGTGGGTCCCCAAAGCTTGGGGCATGTTGTGCAATGGCCACAACAGGGCTACATCAACTATTTGTCCCAATTGTTGAACCAAGGACCCATTAGTAACACATTTTTATATGTTAACAACTTGTTTTGTCGACAGTTTCTTTAATGTCGACAACTTGCTTTGTAGAATTTTTTCTTTTACCTTCAAATTTTTAACAATGTCAACAACATGCTTCGTGGGCAATTTTTTTATCTCAAGAAATTGCTTAATCGACAATTTTTTTATGTTGGCAACTCACTTCGTGGCACTTCAATTGATGTTCGCAAGCACTCCGTTGGCACTTCAATTGATGTCAACAAGCACTCCATAGGCACTTAAATTGATTTTGGCAAGCACTCTGTCAACACTTCTATTGATGTCGACAAGCATTTCATCGACATTTTAATACTTCTTTGGCATGAAAAGATTCTACTTCCACTTGATGACAATAATTTTTCTTTTAAATATTATTGGCACGGGTAGTTTCAGATGCATACAATAATTATTATTATTTTTTAAAATTATACATTATTGTCATAGCCAGATTCAAATCCATGCAACAATTATTTCTTCAATTTTCTTCTTTTGAATGGAAAAATCAACTTCTTTGTCGAAAACTGTCATATTAACAATTGTTTTCATTTTTTAATGTCAACAACTTCTTTAGTTATCTTCTTCTAAATGACAAAATCAATTTCTTCATTGGCAATGGTTTGTTAGGTTTCTTGCTTTTTACGCATGTCAACAATCAACAATATCTCTACCTTGCCTTTGTCGGCAAAATTGTTCTTCCTCCTTGTGGGCTGTCCATCATTAGACATTTTGCACTTCTTCGCTGGCAAGATGACACCTCCTTTGTTGGCAAGCATTCTTTCGTAGAAATGGAATACAACATACTACGACAAATTCTATTTCCACTTGAATAAACGATTCTTCGCTGGCAAGATGACACCTCCTTTGTTGGCAAGCATTCTTTCGTAGAAATGGAATACAACATACTACGACAAATTCTATTTCCACTTGAATAAACGAAATATACAATGTGAATAACTTACAATTACAATGCATACATTGTGCACTATCAAATGGCCTTGTTCATTGCTTCAGATGGCCTAGTCTACAAATAGGACGGCCTGCCCTTTTCTAGATTGCTAATATTCATTGTATGGCATGAACTCTTCGATGTATGACACACTGACTTATTTCTATGACGTTTGGCAATGCATTGTACAACCTTTGCAACTAACTGTACGGTGCTTGTGACTCACCGTACAATGTTTGCAACTCACTGTATTGCGTTCATTGTACTGTGTTGGGACTTCACTCTACTGCATTAGTTGTACTGCAATTACCTATATGGCCCTATGAGACATACTTGGAAAGAATACAACTAACAAATTGAAACTAAACTACTATAGAATCATTAATGACAATACACACATGCAATGAACATATAAAGGTAGTAACAGATGATGAATATGAACAAATAATGCATTAATAGTAACTTGTACGGTTAACTGTCATGAATTCGACCTTGCTCAGGTCTTTCTTCAAGTAGCCCCACTAGTTCTTTGGCCCATCTTCGCCTCGAACTTCAGGTGGCTCATCTCCTTCCTCGAACAACTTTGTGTGTTGTCCAAACAATTGAGCTTCTTCTAATAGCTCAGGGGCAATCTGAGGCTCAAACGACTTCCTTTGATGGCCTAGGGAGGGTCCAAATGACCCTCTCCTTGGGACAGAGGACCCATGGGTTGCTCGGGGACTTGTTGTCCTTCCTAGATGGCCACAATTTCAACTCAAATGACCTAGGCTCAATCAATTTGAGCTTTGATAATCGAGGCTTGGGTCTAGATAGTATAAGTCCAGATGGCAAGATGACCCTAGCAAACAACCAAACGCCGAACAATCTCTCTCGTCATCGTCTGTATCATTCACTCCGTCGTTTGCATTACTCACTTTGTTGTCTAGATCAACCATTTTTGCAACTTCTTCCTATGCAACTTCAACTATTTGTTGGATTTTTGCCTCCTTGATTGAAATCAAATTCACCTCAATTGCAATCAAGTTCATCTCCTCTGCTTCTTGGTGATGTGACTCTTCTTTGTTGCTTCAAACTCTCTACACGTCACTCATTTGTCTTAACTTACTTGTTGGAGGTATTACATTATTTGGTACCTTTGTAAATATTTAGATTAGGGAGTGTGTTTGATATTTGAGTCTATAGTATGTGTCATGTAAATAAGTGTGTGAGGTGTCTTGTTTGTAAGTGTGAGTTATGAGAGTGAAGTGTCAAGTTTAGAAGTAGGGAGTTATGAGCAATCATGAGAGACTTTATCTTTATGTAATATGTGAGATTTATTATGTAAAAGGGAAATATGAAGAGTTGGTTCTCCCGTGAGTTTGAGGAGAGCAAAGGTCAAGAGTCATGTAATATGAAGAGTCTCATGTATCTATATATTGAAGACAAATCTCTATAATATGTAACTCGAGGAAGCATTGTATTTATGCATTGCTTTAGTAGTTTTAATAAAGCTTTTAGTGTGTTTCATTGTTCATTATTGAAGTTTGATATATATGCATGTTATTGAGTTGATTTATTATCCTAGAAATTATTTAACCTGTGAGCATAGCATTAATTTGCTAACAGTGGTATTAGAGCCTCATTGGTGAGAGCCACGGTAAACGTCCAATAAGTGGAAAGCAAAGGTGGAAGGGAAGGAGAGTAGCAAGGTAAAGAACAGATTGGAAGGGAGCTACATTGAAGGAGTCGTGCAGGTTCTGAAGTGATAGCAAGTGCCTTTGAAGGAACGTCGTGACGGTAAACAAGTGCAGGAGGAGATAACTAAAGTGACAGTGAGTTGAAGGTCGTGTGCGTGAGGATATAGTAAGCGCTACAGGCAACGTTGTTGGTGACATAGCAATAGGAGAATTGTCCAATGGAGATGTCCTTGTGAATACCTAGCAAGAGTGGAGACGAACGAAAGGAGAACATGTGTTGTTCTATGAATGTGAATAGCTGAAATGAGAGGAGAAAGCATGCAAAAGATTGTGCTGCAAAAGACGTGAAGAGTTTGTGCTGCAAAATATTGGCATAGAACGTTGCGAGAGGGAGGAAGATGAACGTATAACGCTGTGTAGACAAAGAAGTATTTTGAGACTGTTTTGGAAACACATGGATACGTCTAACAGAGAGCAATATGTGGTTGATCAACATTGAAGAATTGCCGAATAAGTAACGCACAGGAGCAAAGGTATTTTTAGAAGTTTGAACGCGTGGACAAATAGCCCTAATGCAAAGAAGTGGTGTTATTGTGTGTTGATGAGATGTTTGAATGCAAGGGATAAGCCCCATAAACTAAAGGTAATCTTTGACATTTATGTTCTTTAATAAGTCAGGCGTAGATTGGAGTTGAAAAGAATTGATTAGTTTGAATAGAAGTGAATTTATTTGATTTCGGGAGATATAAGAAGTTAGAGAATAAAATAATTTGGAAAATGGATTGAATGGGAGATATAAGAAGAAAGTTAATTAAAAGCTTGGAGAAATTAATTGATTGAAAGAAATTAAATTGGGAGTAGATTAAAATTGAAATTGAAGGGAGATATAAGAAGAGAATTTGAAATTTGAAATTGAAAAGGAAATGAATTAAATAAAGAATTGAAGAAATTGAATTAAAGGGAGATATAAGAAATTTCAAATTGAAAAAATTGAAATAAGTGATTGAATGAATTGAAGAAAGATAAATCCAAGAGAAAAAGAATATTGAAGAATAAAATTGAAGAAGAAAATTGAAATTGAAGAGTGAAAAATTGAATTAAAGAAAATTGATGAAGAATGAAATGATGGGAGTTATAAGAAGAAATTGAAGGAAATAAAAATTTTGAAATTGAAGAATTTGAAAATTGAAATTAAAATTAAAAAGGAAATTGAATTAAAGAAGGGAGTTACAAGAAGCTAAAGAAGAAGAAAATTATTTGAATTGAAGAAAGATAAATTGGAGAAAGAAAAACAATTGAAGTTGAAAATTAAACTGGTGAGTAAAGAAGAAAATTTTAATTTGGGAGTAATAAGGAATTCCACATCAAAGGAAATTAATTTAAAGAACTTTGTGTGAACAAAAGAAAATTGCAAAATTATTTGAAGACCTTAAAGATAAATCAAGAGCAAGAGACAAATAGTATTGATGTGCAATTATTTGAAAATATTCAAGATAAATTACGAAATGCCATCCAAGAGTAATGAAGTTCCAAAATGCCCTTCAATAACATATTTGAACCTGGAACAAAGTAAGCATCATGGAAATTGCCAAACAATGGTATCACACAAAACCAATGAGTATGGATAAGACAAAAGTTCTTCATGTATATTATTTGAAGACCTTAGAGATAAATCAAGAGCAAGAGACAAATAGTATTGATGTGCAATTATTTGAAAATATTCAAGATAAATTACGAAATGACATCCAAGAGTAATGAAGTTCCAAAATGCCTTTCAATAACATATTTGAACATGGAACAAACTAAGGCATCATGGAAATTGCCAAACAATGATATCACATAAAACCAATCAATATGGATAAGAAAAAAGTTCATGTATAATCCAAGTACAAAGAAATTCATCATAAAGGTTCTTTGTGATACTCATAAAACAATGACATCAAATGAAGAATATGATCTTGTTCAAGGAATGGATATGGCATATGACAAAAGAGACTTGAATATAGACAAAGAATGTACACAAGGCATATGTATTGGTTCAAAATGTGTTTGCAAAATTATTGGCAAAAATATGAAGTCTTCATAGGGATATGATATAACAAGACATACAAAAAGCAAAGATGATGAAGCAATACATGATTTATTGATGAGGAATAAAGTTCCTCATTCAATTAAAGATTCATTAAATTAAAAATCTAATTAATATTTAATTAATTATCATTTAAATTAACAAGTAAATAATTAATTATTATTAATTAATAATTAATATAACTTTATGAAAAATTATATTGTAAAAAGGCACGTTTATTCAAATTGTGCCTATTTATTGTAATATTTATATTCACAAATATCAATAAAATTATTTGGCTTTTGATTTTCAATCTTATATCTTTTTGCCCATAAAAGTCCTCGTATCAGTGGTATCAAAGCATATCTTGTTGGAGGTATTACATAATTTGGTACCTTTGTAAATATTTGGATTAGGGAGTGAGTTTGATATTTGAGTTTATAGTATGTGTCATGCCAATAAGTGTGTGAGGTCTCTTGTTTGCAAATGTGAGTTGTATGAGTGATGTGTCAAGTTTAGAAGTAGGGAGTTATGAGCAATCATGAGAGACTGTGTCTTTATGTAATATGTGGTTTATTATGTAAAAAGGGAAATATGAAGAGTTGGTTCTCTCGTGAGTTTTATGAGAGCAAAGGTCAAGAGTCATGTAATTTGAATAGTCTCATGTATCTATATACTGAAGACAAAGCTCAGTAATATGTAAATCGAGAAAGCATTGCATTTATGCATTGTTTTAGTAGTTTCAATAAAGCTTTAAGTGTGTTTCATTGTTCATTATTGGAGTTCGATATATATGCATGTTATTGAGTTGATTTATGATCCTACAAATTGTTTAACTTGTGAGCATAGCATTAATTTGGTAACACGTGCAACACTTTAACATTCATGTTCGAAATATCCCCGTAAATGGCATCACCAACATTGCACAATGGGTCTGCCCTCAATATCATACTCAATTCTGCATCTTCTAGTTCTCCAATGGTTGTCATAGACTGCGTCACTAGTGACAACCCCCCTTAGTACAATCTCCCTTTATACTACATATTCCTGTAGCAATAATCTTGCGCTGTTCGAGTCACACTCATCCTCAGAGTCATTGTTATTCTTTTCAGAGTCACTTACTTCATTGACTTCTTGACCTCGACACTTGGATGATGAACTACTCTCATCATATTCCTATATTGGAATTTCGTTCCACTTTAATACCTCTTCTCATTGACAAAATCATTACTCATTGTTAGAGTGACTCTCAACATGAGAGTCACTTTTATCCCCAAGGTCACTCTCATCTACATGAACATGACCCCATTGCTTTAATGATGTCTTTGCATCTCTTTCTAAGCTCAAGGCTTGCTCCAAGGTCTCCTGATATGATCTCGGAGGGACCATCTTGATCTTCTTGCGATACGTAGGACAAAGTCCCTCTATGAATCATATCTTGTTCAATGCATCTGATGGATCTTCCTCCAAATGGGTAAACAACCCACTCAACCTCTAGTTGTACAAACAAACAGACTTGTTCTCACCTTGTTCCATTCTATAAATTCCAACAATGTCCTCGTCACCATTACGGAACTAGCAAAATTCCTTCATGGATGCTTCAAGTGACTCATCCCAAGTTTGGCACTCGCTTTTTGGCAATCTCGTGTACTCGTCCATTGCAATACCACGAAATGTTGTAGGGAATAACCTCCTTTGATTATCGTCACTATTCTGCCCATTCGCTTTCCACATCATGAGGTAGATTTTCAAATGCTTGACTGGATCTTCTGTTTCCCCTCCTTAAAACATTGGACACACGATATGGAAAAATTGGTCTTTGTTTTGATAGGTTGACTTGACATTTGCAGTGGTTGTTTGTGTATCTCTCCTTCATGCACATCATCACGCATATCATCAGGTGCACCCCACCACAATTGCTCTCATGTTGGACTTTCACCTCGTGCACCATGAATTGTGCCAACCTACAGTTGCTCCAATATTGGACGCCCGTCCCACGCACCATTGAAGACACCAACTTGCATTTGTTCTAGTGCCGAACTCCCGTCTCGTGCACTTTCAAACATGCCATCTTGCATTTGTACCGATGTCAAACTCTTATCCTGCTCACCATTGGACATATCAACTTGCAATTACTCTAGCACCGTATGTACATTGCCGTAATGCAATTCCTCACCATTGCGTAACTTTCCGCCATGAGATTCTCTATCAAGATCTCCAATGTTCTTCAACAGCGAGGTGTGTGGTGGTGCAGTTCCAGGTCCATTCCCACTAATTTTTTGGGCGTCTGTACAACCATACGTTGTGAGAGGCAGCGAACAATTTTTTTGGAAGCAAACGGTTTTTGGAAGAGGAAGCGAACAATTTTTGGAAGAGGAAGTGAACAGTTTTTTGGAGTCTTCCTTTTTCGGAAAGGTAATGAATAGTTTTTGTTTTTCTATAAAAGGGAAATGACCCCTCACATGTAAAAGTTGATTGAATGTAAAAAGTTTGCCGAAATCAATAAAAGATAGAAGCTGCCATTGCCCTGTGGTTTTTCCTACACATTGTAGGGTTTCCACGTAAAATCTGTGTTACTGTTTTTTCTGCGTTATTGTGTTTTCTACTTGCACGTAATTTCATATTTTTCTAACATCTAGCACCATATGTACATTGCTGTTATGCAATTCCTCACTATTGCGTAACCTGTCGTCATGAGATTCTCTATCATTGTGAGGTAACTCTTCATTGTCATCATGTGATTCATCAATGCCAACATGCAATTCTCTACTGCAAATATACAACTCTTTGCTGTCAACATGCAATTATCTATTGTCGATATGCAACTCACTGCCACTATCATGCAAATTTTTGTCGTTGACATGCAACTCTTCATCATCCAACTCTTCACAAACAAACCTTTCTGTGTCTCCTCCATGCATGTCCGCTTGCATGTCTGGTTGTGCATCCACTTGCATGTCTCCTTCATGCGTGGCCCTTCATCAACATCAACAAACAGGTTTGTCTTCATCTACTTTGTGGGCTGCATTGTAAACGTTCCATTGTTGTCATGTACATTATCGAGTGATTTGCTTCTCACAACTCCATGTCACAAGGCTTGACCCAACTTCGAACAGGCAACTGTGTCAGAATGTAGAAATGAAATACAACATACTGTAGCACAATTCTATTTCCACTTAAATATATAAAATATACAATGTGAATAACTTAAAATTACAATGCATACACTCTGCACAACATATATCAAATTGCCTTGTTCACTGCTTCCGACGACCCAGTCTACAAATAGGATGGCCTGCCCTTTTCTAGACTGCTAACATTCACTGTATCGCACTAGCTCTGAACTGTACGACACAATGACTTTGCTACACGACGTTTGGCAATGCACGACGTTTGGAAATGCACTGTATGACATTTGCAACTCACTATATGGCGTTTGCAACTCACTGTACTATGTTCACTGTACAATGTTTGCAACCCATTGTACTGTACTTGGACTTAACTGTATTGCATTTGGTTTATTGCAATTCTTTGTATGACCTTGTGTGACATACTTGGAAAGAATACAACGGATTGAAACTAAACTACTGCAACAATCATTAATGACAATACACACATGCAATGAACATATAAAGGCAATAACAGATGATGAATGTGAATAGATATTGCATTCACAATAACCTGTATAGTTAACTGCGTACGACATTAACTTACATATATAATACCAAATCCTATGCAAAATATCTCCTTCCATGCCAACAACGCCAACCTGCTATGCCAACCACATGAACAACCCCAACAACACGAATTAACGAGGGAAGGGTCTTATTTATACAACTAAGGAGGTAGTTGCATCCTCCAACTTACTAACTACCCGACACCTCATCATTTACATTTGACATGCATTTATCTTACATTTACATTTCATTTCCAACTACAAGACAAACTAACAACTTATGACTCGTCTGTACTAATACTTCACTTAATATTACACATTGTCACATGAAATATTACATCACCACTTTATAGCTTAATTAATTATACGAACACACATTTTGTCAAATTCTTTGCGTTTATAACTTAATTAATTATACGAACACACATTTTGTCAAACACTTTGTGTATGAAGTACAAAATAACACAAAATGACAACTTATTTACTGATTACGTGAACATGTCAATTCGCCTGCCTACATGCTTGTGGGCAAGATGACTTCTCCACTAGATGTTGGCACACTCATCATGATGGCACTCTCTTGTTAGCAAACATTCCTCATTGGTAAGATAACTTCTCCACCCAATGTAGGCACACTCCATTATCGACAATGGAATGTCAAGAAGAGCCTTATTTTTCTTGCACAACACAAGCGTCTTCTTTTTGCTAGAATGGCCAAGCATGTATTCACCAAAAGTGGGTATTTGTTGTCTTCAAACAACACAGGTGGCTTGGTTCGTATGCCCACTTTTTCAACTTCATGGGACCAACCATGATCTAGCTTGCAAAATATTAAATTAATAATATATTTAAAAGAAAAAAGTTCTTCTTTGTGAGCAAGAATAGGACATTGTCTGGTTTTCTTCACTCCTTGCGATCTTCACACGACCATGAAATTTGAAAGAACCTTCAACCGCGGCTGTGTCTTCACTACTTGGATTGTCCAAGACAAACCTCGAATGGTTTTTTTTGCTTTTCAACTCCGGTCTCATCTCCGAAACATCAAATTGCTCTAATACCAAATGTTATGAATGCAAGTTAACTGTGGTAACATTTGCATTGATGTAATAAATGTATATATACAATCAGGAAAGGGGAGGTATTCGTTAGGATCAGATGCAACCAATTTATAACTACTCACTTGTAACTACCCGTTTACAATATTTTATAATAGAAACTTCATGGAACATTGCTTGAAAGTTTATTTTTATTTATCCTTTGCAGCATTTGTTTTTTCATTAGGTGTGAATTGAACTGGATTTGTGCCATCTCAGAGAAGCGGGTTCGCCCCAAGAAATTGAATACATGACCTGAAGCTCTTGCTATTTCTTTGTTTGTTGTTACTGTTTGTACGGTGACAAGGGTTGAGATGTGCCAAAGAAGGGAACAACTTGCTACAAAGGGAAAGTTGTTGTAGTGTCCTGAAAAATATTTAATCTAGAATCATAAAAAACAAGCACAAACAAATGCTAGAGAAGGGTTTTTGTCTTTTTGAGATTTGGAGAGGGTTTCCATCCTCTTCAGTGCGTGGGGTTTTTGTCCCAACTTTTTCCCAAGAAAAAGAATTTCCAAGTTCTTTTCATAATAATGAAAAATGAGTGCAATACATCAATATATAGCCCTTTTGAGCTAGTCTATTAATTTCCCTACTACATACGGGGTTAACAATCTTATTATCTAGGGACCTTATAGACCACCTAAAACCCTTAATGGCTAAATATTGACTAATCAAGGTAATTTTATAAGTACAGCTACCTTGTTTATTATGTTTATCAAATTTGGGGACATTACAATTGTGCTGGACGGGAATATAAAAGGAGGGTCTGAGGTTGTAAAATGATGAAAATCGAGGAGGGATTCAAGGTAATTTTATAACTACAACTACCTTGTTTATTACGTTTATCAAATTTGGGGACGTTACAATTGTGCTGGATGAGACTATAAAAGGAGGGTCTGAGATTGTAAAATGTTGAAAATTCTTCTTTGTGAGCAAGAAGAGGACGTCGTCTGGTTCTCTTCACTCCTTGTGATCTTCACACGACCATGAACTTTGAAAGAACCTTCAATTGCGGCCGGGTCTTCACTTCTTGGATTGGCCAAGACAAACCTCGAATGGTTTCCATCCTCTTTAGTGCGTTGGGGTTTTGTCCCAATTTTTTCCCAAGCAAAAAGATTTCCAAGTTCTTTTCATAATAATGAAAAATGAGTGCGATACTTCAAAATATAGCCCTTTTGAGCAAGTCTATTCATTTCCCTACTACATATGGGGTTAACAATCTTATTATCTAGGGACCCTATAGACCACCTAACACCCTTAATGGCTAAATATTAACTCATCAAGGTAATTTTATAAGTACAACTACCTTGTTTATTATGTTTATCAAATTTGGGGACATTACAATTGTGTTGGACGGGAATATAAAAGGAGGATCTGAGGTTGTAAAATGATGAAAATCGAGGAGGGATTCAAGGTAATTTTATAACTACAACTACCTTGTTTATTACGTTTATCAAATTTGGGGACGTTACAATTGTGCTGGATGAGACTATAAAAGGAGGGTCTGAGATTGTAAAATGTTGAAAATTCTTCTTTGTGAGCAAGAAGAGGACGTCGTCTGGTTCTCTTCACTCCTTGTGATCTTCACACGACCATGAACTTTGAAAGAACCTTCAATTGCGGCCGGGTCTTCACTTCTTGGATTGGCCAAGACAAACCTCCAATGGTTTCCATCCTCTTTAGTGCGTTGGGGTTTTGTCCCAATTTTTCCCAAGCAAAAAGATTTCCAAGTTCTTTTCATAATAATGAAAAATGAGTGCGATACATCAAAATATAGCCCTTTTGAGCAAGTCTATTCATTTCCCTACTACATACGGGGTTAACAATCTTATTATCTAGGGACCTTATAGACCACCTAAAACCCTTAATGGCTAAATATTGACTAATCAAGGTAATTTTATAAGTACAACTACCTTGTTTATTATGTTTATCAAACTTGGGGACATCAAAATTGTGCTCGACGGGATTATAAAAGGAGGGTCTCAAATTGTAAAATGCTGAAAATTGAGGAGGGAATCACTTGTAGATAAAATGCCTTTTGAAATTCATAGATATGTTAGTAACAAAGACAGAATAGTAGGAGATGAGAGCAGATGAACAAAAACACGAAAAATCTTTTAAAAACCATGACTTTGATCCATGAATAAGATGAGGTTTCAGGGGAACTAGTCCATTTTTATTCTTCTTTTTTCCCTTGTGGTTGGCGGTTTTTAAAAAATGTCCTTATTATCACCAACTTAGTGAATAGATTTAGGAACTTATTTATGTTTGCTAATTTTTCAAATTTTTTGGATGTTATTCGATGAACACGGACATTTAGTTCATGAGTAGTGGTTTCAAAGGCAGCATAAAGTCCAAGACAAATGAGATAATACAAACATTTTAAACTAAAGTCCAAGCAATACATATTGGGTTGAAGGATGATTGTTCCTCCATGTATCTAAAATATGTAAATGTCCTTTATGTCCTCCATCTCATGTATGAAACATTCCCCAGGACTTAGGAGTATCTTAGAAATTCCCAATATCGGGGGTGGGATCTTGGGTTACATTGGATCCATCTATGTCAAATATATCCACCCATTTGGATATAACCCAATGCTTTGATTTTCATGGGAGTTGTGCTTTGTTATTATCTCCATTGGACATGAACTTTTGCTTGGTTATCACTTGAAATACTGTTTTTTTGTGCAATTTTCTAAATAACATTCTTCGAGATTCAGACACTTGTTATGTTTGCCAATTTTTGAACTTTTTGGATGTTATTCGGCGAACACAGACACTTAGTTCATAAGTAGTGGTTTCAAAGGCAGCCTAATGTCCGAGACAAAATGAGATAATACAAGCATTTTAAAATAAAAGCCCAAGCAATACATATTGCGTTGAAGGATGATTGTTCCTCCATGTATCTAAAATATGTTCATGTATGAAACATTCACCAGGAGTTAGGGGTACATTAGAAAATCCCAATCTCAGGGTTGGGACCTTGGGTAACCTTTGGATTCAGCTATGTCAAATATATCCACCCATTTGGATAGAACTAAATTCTTTGATTTTCATTGGGAGTTGCGCTTTGTTATTATCTCCATTGGACATGATCTTTCGCTTGGTTATCACTTGAAATAATGTTACTTTTTGTGGAATATTCTAGGTAATGAAACTGCAATTTTTATGTTCGCACTTTTTGTGCAATATTCTAAATAACATTCCTCAGGATTCAGGCATTTATTATTTTCGCCAATTTTTGAATTTTTTTGGATGTCATTCGGCAAACATGGACACTCAGTTCATGAGTAGTGATTTCAAAGGCAGCCTAAAGTCCAAGACAAAATGAGATAACACAAGCATTTTAAAACAAAAGTCCAAGCAATACATATTGGGTTGAAGGATAATTGTTCCCCATGTATCTAAAATATGTTCATGTCCTTTACTGTTTCTTCTGTCCTTTATGTCCTCCATCTCATGTATGAAACATTCCCCAGGAGTTAGGGGTACAGTAGAAATTCCCAATCTCGGGGATTGGACCTTGGGTAACACTAGATTCCCCAATGTCAAATATATCCACCATTTTGATATAAACTCAATGCTTCAATTTTTGTTGGGAGTTGTGCTTTGTTATTATCTCCATTGGACATGATCTTTTGCTTGGTTATCACTTGAAATATTGTTACTTTTTGTGCAATATTCTAGCTAATGAAACTACAATTTTTATGTTTGCACTTTTTGTGCAATATTCTAGCTAATGAAACTACAATTTTTATGTTTGCACTTTTTGTGCAATATTCTAAATAACATACCCCAGGATTCAGGACCTTATTATGTTCGTTAATGTCTGAAATTTTTTGGATGTTATTCAGCAAACATGGACACTTAGTTCATGAGTAGTGGTTTCAAAGGCAGCCTAATGTCCGAGACAAAATGAGATAATACAAGAAATTTAAAATAAAAGTCCAAGCAATACATATTGGGTTGAAGGTGTAGGAATGTAATACAACATACAAAAACACAATTCCATTACCACTTAAATGAACAAAATACACAGTGTGAATAACTTACAATTACAATGCATACACTGCGCACACAACATATACCAGACTGCTTTGCATAGCAGTTCGGACGGACTGCCATATCAGTTCAGATGGCCCGACAACGACTTGGGTAAGCAGTTCAGACGGTCTGACACAACATTCAGATGGCTTGGCACAATATTTAGATAAGCTGGCTAAGCAGTTCAGACGATCTGGCACAACATTCAGATGGCCCGACACAACATTCAGACTGCCCGACACAGCAGTTCAGATGACCCATCACAGCATTCAGACGGCTCGTCATAGCATTCTGACGGCTCGGCTAAGCAATTCAAATGGCTCGTCACAACATTCAGATGGCTCAGCAAAAGTATTTCACGAATACATCTCTGGTACAACCAACTTCTACTACCACATGCAATGCCAATGTACAATAGCAACCTTCAATACCAATCCTCAATACCATGCCAACAACACAAATGAATGAGGGAAGGGTCTTATTTATACAACTAAGGAGGTAGTTGCATCCTCCAACTTACTAACTACCCGACACCTCCTCATCATTTTCTTAAATTACATGTGATGCATTTGTCAGATATTTACATTTCATTTCATGACTCACTTTATGACTAATGACTTATTCGTACATAACTAATACTTCACTTAACATTACACATTGTCACATACAATATTACATCATGACTTTATAACATCAAATATATCAAAACTCTTAATGTGCACGTACTTGACTTCCAATGCACTTATTCATTGATTATGTAGACATGCTAATTTGCCTGCCTACATAAGGATGATTGTTCCTCCATGTGTCTAAAATATGTTCATGCCCCTTACTATTTCTTTTGTCCTTTATGTCCTCCATCTCATGTATGAAACATTCGCCAGGAGTTCGGGGTACAGTAGAAACTCCCAATCTCCGGAATGGGACCTTGGGTAGTAACACTGGATCCAGCTATGTCAAATATATCCACCACCCATATGGATATAACTCATGCTTCGATTTTCATTGGGAGTTGTGCTTTGTTATCATCTGCATTCGACATGATCTTTTGCTTGGTTATCACTTGAAATATTGTAACTTTTTGTGCAATATTCATGAAACTGCAATTCATCACTGTTAGTTTCAAAGTTAGCCTGAAGCTTGGGACAAAATGAGATAACAGAAATTTTAAACTAAAATCCAATCAGTACATATTGGGATGAAGGATTATTTATTTTCCCCGCTATATTGGTTATATAGGATTGAACCTGTCTCCACCTGTACTCTGTCATGGCCGTGTTACCTCAGTATTTCAGCCAGACAGTGGTTTTAATACAATAACACTTTGGAATTTATGCATATATTCCACCTTCGTTTCCACCTTAGAATCCCACTTTAACCACTTGAATTCATGCTGTTTGATTTGGGCTGAAGGATTATTCATTATTGTTCTTCCGTGTATCTACAATGTTTTCTTCGGCATGTCTACAGTATGTTCAATTATAGTTTTAAAATTTCAAGTGTCCTGAATATCATTAAAGACTTGCATGATGTTTGGGTTCCTGCAAAATAATTAAAAAAACAGCAGAGGAATTTAACATGATGCTTGCCTGGAATGAAGGTCTGTTTTTATTTCTAACAAGAGGCAAAAACAGCAATATTAAGGCAGTTTGGGTGTTGTATGATTACAGAGAATAAGCTTGCTTTTATATTAAGCATCAACTGTTAAGAAAGAAACTGGCAAGATATGCTATGATCCAATAGGAAGGCTGAGCTCCTTAAGGGTCAAGTTTGCTGGTAATTGAGGTGAAGTTGGTTTTTGAAAGATAATTGGGTGATTATTGATACAAAGTTGTTTTTGGTTGAATTATAGTATGAAATTCAAGATAGATGTGTATATGTAGTAAGTTGAAGATCAAAGAAGAATCTGCACAATTTTGAATCTGGATCTTATTCAAGAACAAAGACAAGAATAAAATGGACCTTGAAAGAATTAAAATGGTAAGACAAAATGTGGGAATAAGAGAGGGAATCATTTAATTACATAAAGAATGAATTATTAATTTTCATTGATTTTCCCAAGAAAAGAATGATCTGCTCTCAAAATTAGCCCAAGAAAATGATAAGGGGCTATCCAAGCTACATGCACTTTAAGAACTTACAAGAAAATGGTGGTAAAACAAGGAGCCAAATGTTTCAGACCAAGTAATGAACGAAGAATTATTTAGGTTAAGAAATGATAACCAAATCCTCAAGGAGATTGACGGCTTGAAAGAAAAAAACACGATGACTGCTCCATGAAGCAAAATTAAAAGGAGACAACTAGAAGAGTTCAAGAAGATATTAGTAGATCTTCCGAAGAATTTTGATTTGGTTTGGAAATTATAAAATTACACACATATATATTCATGAAAATGTCTATTATATATATTCTAATTTTATATAATATAACATTTTTTTTAAATTGGTTGTATGGGATTGAAATGAGTTCTACCCATACTACATTATTAGCTTGGCAATTATGAATGTATTGCTTGGAAAGATTCAAACCTGGGTCTTCTCTGTGAAAGTTGAGGAAATTAACTGGTTGAGCTCATGCCATTTGATATAATATAACATTCTTGACATTATTATAAATTCATAATTTAAAACTATATAATTTATATTTTAATAACTTATACTGAATAATTTTTTAATTTCCTAAATTAACATATTACAAATTATAAACTGTAACATAAAATACCTAGGTAATACAAATTATATAATAATTGAATTTAATTCTTAGGCCAGAAGAGTAGCTGCACTCAGCCCAAACTGAGGGCCGCCTTATCCCTCCTTGAATATCTGACCCGAGTGATCTGTTGCAACAATTTTTGGGTCACATTCTTTCTCCACACTGAACAACAGACTGAGAACAGTCTGAACACACACAGGCTGAGCAATCTGCATCTTTAGCTGGACAAATAGACTTGCCAGTGTCAGCAGCTACCATGGCTGGTACTTTCTCGAGAGGGGCATATGCATACGTCCTTTTAACATAGCTATAGATGCCTCCAGGGTAGCTGTCCTTAATACTTATTACTTATAGTAATAGAAATTGGCATGGGATCTGTTTTCCATTGCATGCATCCTTATGTTAAAGTAATGGTGGCTTTAAGCGTTCCAATAGAAATTGGCACGGGATCTGTTTTCCATTGCATGCATCCTTATGTTAAAGTAATGGTGGCTCTAGGCGTTCCAATAGAAATTGGCACGGGATCTGTTTTCCATTGCATGCATCCTTATGTTAAAGTAATGGTGGCTCTAGGCGTTCCAATAGAAATTGGCACGGGATCTGTTTTCCATTGCATGAATCCTTATGTTAAAGTAATGGTGGCTTTAGGCGTTCCTTATTCCATAAATTTGCAATATGGTCTTCTGGTGCAACACGTAAAGGCACTGGCATAAGTGTTGGCACTGCTTTTCATGGTATTGAGCGTATTCAAAATATTCGACTTTAGTGCATTTTGTGGCTTGCATTTGATTTTCTGAAAGTCTCTCGTTGCATGAGTGGATTCTCAGCAGTTACTGTGGCAGCATGATTTTTGGGAATGATGTTAGGGTCTTACTCCCCATTTTTTTATTTAAAAAAATCCCTTCTATTAATTTAAAAAAAATTTGAAATTAAACATGGTCGAGCAAAAAAAAAAAAACTGGGGTCCGGACCTTGTAACTATGAGAAAAGCCTTACATCAATGATAATTTGAAGTTTGAAATTTGTAGGATATTTAAAGAAACTGGTTGATAACATTAAAGTTGGATTACAACTTGATAAATTCAAGTCTGAAATTGAAGTAGGCAAGAACCTTAAAGACTTAATATGAAGTTGGAGAATCATGACAACAAAACATAATAGCATATTCACTTTAATTTAAAAGACAGCAAAAAAGTACATGGAATTGCAAATCATTATTGTGACAAAGTTATTATCAAAAGGCAAAATTGTGAAGATATTTAAATGCATGTATTTGTAAAACAAGCGGCTTGATACTATTTAATGTCAGTTATGAATGGATAGATGATCAGTCATGGCAACAAATGTAATTAATTTCTAAGGACATCTGACAATTTTAAGGATATATGCAACATCACTTTGTAGGGGGAAATAAAGTACGTACAGAAATAAGAATGCCAGATGTGGGCCCAAGACGTGGTCCCACCAAATAAAAATGCCCAATCATCCACATACATGCATACAACACAGCACATATAAATACAAAAGATACATGCTAAAGGAATCATGGTTCAAGTTATTTATTATATGTAAATATTGCTACTATTACACTAGTAGAGAGGTTTGACCATTTGTATAGGAAACAGTCTTCCATAATCATTGACAGCTATGCTTATCCCTGGTAGATATAATCTTTTCCCATGATTATTCCATGTAATGTATGTTTGGCTCATAGTAGCAGTTTTGAGTTCTCAAAAGACTAGCAAGTTAGTGGAACACCTTACATAGGCCCAGGTAACTTCCCTCATTGGTAAACAAGCTCATTTCTTCATCTCAAAACTGAGGGTGCAGTAAGAAAAAGAGGTTATGTGCCATTTAAGTAGATGAAATGTGGTTTCAAGTTTATCTATTTCAAATTACCCTCAAAGCAACACTAAACAAGGATTGGGTACCTGTCTTATGTGTTCATGCTAAGTTGCTATGGAGAGTTTTGGTGTGTGCTAGATTTAATCCTCTTGTCCTTGATGCAAATTGGTCCTCTCTAATGCATGCATAATGATGCAAGAGCAGAAATTCACAATGCAATGTGAGACATGCAATCAAAGATTGATGACTAAGCCTTTGGAAATGTGCTTGTCTATAATTTGTAGAATTTAGTTTCTTATAGCAGTGTGATTTGTTGATGTGAGCAGAGGTTTTTTTCTTCCAATTGCTGGCTGTTAAATACGAGCACATATATTCAACCATTTCATTGCCTGCTATTTGAAGTTTCAGATATTTCAACAGGATTTGTAGTAGCCAGATTGAATCATTTTCAGTCTGATTTTTCAGGCTGTATGCATGGTTGTAAAATTTTTATTGTTGTTTTTTGTTTTTGTCTAGTCTAGAGTATGTCATCGCAAGTTGTTCTTGTCGATTGTATTTTCAAATGGGAAGCTCTGCGTTTTGAAGACTATGTTTTTGCAAAAGTTTTGTTTAAGGACATCTATTCATAAGTTATTAGAAGCACTAGATGATCCATTGGACCTATGCCATTTGGTGCTACCATATTTTTCAAAGTCAAAATGGATTCCTTTACAAGTCTAAAAGAGTAATGGGTACTTGGACATACGGTCTCTGGTGGTAACATATGTCTCATATTTTGTTGCCAAATTATTAGTTTTTAATTTTGAATATTTCTATTTGTAATTGTTTCCTTGTTAACACTTGCAGAGGATACAAGGGAATCGGATAAGCTTGCGAGTGATATGGCAAAAGATTGGAGCACAGGTGGATATAGTTGCTGCTAAACCTATTCTTTGAATATAATTGAATGGAGAGAATATTGTGTTTTATTTGATTTATCCATGTCTTGAACGGAGAGGATACTAATGAATTCTATGTTCTACTTGCAATCCATCTGTCTGTACAGTTCTTGAGAAAAGCATGAGTACTTTATATTTAACTGAAATGCTTAGAGGCTTGTCGCTAACTCTCAAGTATTTCTTCGACAAGAAAGTGACGGTCAGTATTGATTCCTCTGTATCCATCTTAAATTCTTCACTTTATAGATTGGTTTGTTCAGAGGCTTATATCTACTGTCCTGGAAGTCTATATCTCGTGTCTAAGAATCACATTCTATGAACATTGTAGATGAATATAATTTGTTTTGGTTTTCACCAGATTAACTATCCTTTTGAAAAGGGTCCTCTGAGTCCTCGTTTTCGGGGTGAGCATGTTCTTCGTCGCTATCCAACAGGGGAGGAGCGTTGTATTGCTTGCAAACTGTGTGAAGCTGTGAGTTACACTTTTCGCATTTCTTTTGAAGTCAGGTTTTGAACATTTGGAACTTTTATTTATTCTCTATTAGGAACAATCGTAAGAATTTGAAATTCAGGACTCAATTATGTAGAGCCTTAGGGGCATTTTTCTGTTCAGGAATGGACTGAACACACCCACTGTTGTAAGCACTAGATTTGAATTCAAAATACATTTAATACTGGAAGGTTATTGTTTATGATGTATAGGGACTTTTGATTTGAAACATGCATCTGTAATCTTCATTCCTATCTCAACCATCCAGAGATTTTATGACACAATTTTGCACTTGTAATTTAAGAGCTCAAATGGTTTCTTTGACCTTCATTCAAAGATGATTAAGGGGGAAGCATATTGCTTATAATGTCTAGGTGTTGTGATTTGGAACCATCTATAATTTTTCATTTCTATCTGGAGCATCTTGATAATTTATGACAAAAGTTTGTGGTTTTAATTGGAGATCTGAATGGTACTCTTTCCATCATAAAAAAATAAGTGGAAAGCGTGTTTTGTAACATAAGTCTTAATTGTCACTTAGACTGGTATTTTTGACAATTTAGGGCCAATTTAAACTGGTTGTTCAACGGGATTGCACAACAATGACAAAAAATTAAAAACTTTGTAATTAAGATTTTATTTGGCAGGCACTATACGGTAGGAAACATAGCTTTACTATTAAAATCTGTTCCAAGTTTTCTTTCTCATTATTGGACATTCATGGACATACAAGAAATCAAGTAAAATCCAATGGCTATACGGTGGACCACCTTGAGACAAGTCTTACCTTATTCAGAAATATTTTATATGCGAGGAAATTGCAATTATATTGATTAAGGTCTACTTGCCAAACTGTTTGAAGAGCAGTAGCATGGCATTCAAACACTGATTACTGGAGTTTTGTACGTAAGTCCAGTACTTACTTATACTATGTACAGAGCATGCTTTGGACTGTCACTAAATGTAGTTGAATTGGGCCTTGGGGATGTCATGTGCAAGGGCCTTCTGGTTGGTAGCAGGATGTCTCACATCTTGAACTATTCCTGCAAGTAGATTACCTCTGAAAGATCTTATTTTTTCGTTTCATGAAGCTGTTTCTATTGAAGTGTTGCAAGTGGTTGCCCTCATTCCGTATTTTGGTGTGCTTATCTTGTGTTTATTGGTTCTTTTGTGGAGATAAATCTGTTGTAATTAGAACATAGTTTCCATTATTTACACCTTTCTTCTTGTTTTCAGAATGTATGAACATCTTAAATTTATATTTAATATTGATGTTTGCTGCCATTGGATTCCAATTTTAATCTTTCAGATTTGCCCTGCACAAGCCATCACTATTGAAGCAGAGGAACGAGAAGATGGTAGTCGACGGACAACTAGGTAATTTAGGGGTGAAGAAATGAACTTGAAAAATCAAACTCATTCTCCTCCTTTTCCTGAAGAACCTCATCTAATTTTGCCATACTGGGGTGTGAATGCAGATATGATATTGACATGACCAAATGTATTTATTGTGGTTTCTGCCAAGAAGCTTGCCCTGTTGATGCTATTGTAGAAGGGCCAAATTTTGAGTTTGCCACAGAGACACATGAAGTAAGTTGTGTACTATTGCCTATTTCTTGTTTGTGTGTTTTCCGTATTTGTTCTGTTGTTTGGACATGAGTTTAATTTGTTTCTTTGCAGGAACTGTTATATGACAAAGAAAAGCTTCTAGAGAATGGAGATAGATGGGAAACAGAGGTAGCTGAGAATCTTCGTTCTGAGAGTCTTTATAGATGAGCAGAGGGCGTTGAGCAAGTGATACCTATGTGAAGGCTTCATGATTAAGCAACGTCTATACCATATGAAAATACAATTTTTTGGTGTTCATTTCTTTCCATTTTAAACAATAATAAGGGAAAAATCATCCCCGACAACGAGCTTCATTACATTGTGCATGGGTTGGTACATTCTCCATCATAACAATGGCATACTTGCAATGCTATTAGTGCATTGATATCCGACCTATATATTGCTATGAGATTTCTTCTTATTTCATATTTTAGTTGAAAGCCTTTTTTGACAGTTCATATTCTGTTGCATTGGGCCTATACATATTGAATATGGGAAAAATGACCTCAAGAAAGTGCAATAATTCTGGCTTCCAGGAGTTGAGGTATTATGCTGGTGACTGTGTGTAGGAATGGGGATGTTCGTTTTGATTTCTTCTTGTTATTGATAGGGAATGGGGATGTTCTTTATGCACAATGTAGAAACAAATTAGCACGGTACTATTTATAAAGGGTTCATACTGCTTGTGGGGATCTTATAGCTTTCTTTGAATCTATTATAACTAGAATAAGATCGTAAATTGGAAAAACATGTTGCTTAATTGAGTTTTAGACTAATGTACAAGAGCATGGGAAGGGTGGAAAAGCATTTTATTAGTGAAGATGCTCTGGAGAAGCCATAAAGGAAGCCACCAGACAAAACCACCACCTACAATATGACCTTAAGAAAATCAAGGAAAAAAAACAGAATTGAAAAATTTACGGATTAAATGATCAAATGAATTATTTTACATATTGTATTATATTGTATTATATGATGTGTTACATACCTGACACTTGTAATACATTGGGGCATACCTTATTGTAATAAGGTGGACCATGTATTTAGTTAGAAATGGACCACGTGTTAAGTTAGAAGTGTGTTGTCATAGAATATTGTATATAACTGCTTTGTCATAAAATCTTTTTGTTATAAAATTATGAATGCAAACGTCGGTATTATGAATGTAACTGTCATAAATCAGGTAAGTTAGGAATATTTGTCATAGAATATTGTCATAAGATGTCATGAAATATTCTTGTAAATGTTATAAAATGAGAAGGGTGTAACTCTCATGGGTTAAAGGAGAATTTGCATATTTTGTAAGGAGGTTGTCCCCTCGAAGAGGTTCAAGATATTAACATTTCTCATTTCGAATTCTTGCAATTATTGTTTTTATGTTTTTGTTATTAAAATGAATGTTGCTTTCATTAATATTGTGTGAATCATGGTTATATCATCCTTGGCATTGAATTTCTTATTTCAGTTCTGCTTTGTGCTAAGGATTTGAGGTGAAATATTGACACGAGTAAACGAGGTGCATCAGGTTGATTAGACTCCAATACCTAGGCCTCAGACAACATTCGTACACATTTGAGCTCCCATGTATCTTTGGGTATATTGGGAGACCTTTATAGGAACCCCTAGCCAAACCTTAATATATAAGAAATCGGTTGGTTGTGTAAAATCCATAGTGCACCAAGCACAACACTCAATAAGATTACCGTCATGTATTGTCAGTGAGGTGAGTAGTGCGTTCAAAGGTATGTGTGGAATCCTCCTTGGGTAGTGACTTCAAATATTGGTTTGAGCATTGTCATTTGTCGCTGTGGTATAATACAGGGCTGTGAAAATTAGCAAACCTTAACCTAGAATACATTCCATGAAAATAAACAAATCTTAACCTAGAATACATCCATTTTTTGCTCACTATATCAGTAGCAGACATGTATGAAGATACGTAACCTAAAAACCTCGGTCATTTACAAGCACACATCCTTACAAGGGTTTCGTTTTAGTTTTTATTTTATTTTTATTTTTTGTTTTGACATTTCGAAGCTTTGCATTCTTCTTCTTCCACCTTTCTTTTTTTTCTCGTTGTTTGTTTCCTTCTTCCCTTCTCTTTTCTTTTTTCTTTTTGTTCGCTCACTCGTGCATTTCACTTTGCATTCATTTTTGATTGCATTTTAGATTGTATTTCACTTAGTTAAATTCATTTATGCATTTCATTCATTATGTTCATGATCATCATGTATCACTAAAAAACATAAGAACTAATAACTATATTAAAACATCACACACATTTTAACACAATAAAATAAAAGCAGCTTGTATTACTTGAAAGCATTGTGTGCGCCAATCGGTCAATGTGCCACAATAAAGAGCTTGGCACACTCGACCATCCCTAGGGGTGCATGCCACAATCAAAATTGACATGTCATCTCAATCCCAGTCCTAGCCGTGCGGGCCTATCCTCTCTATTGTGCTTGGAGGTGGTGGAGCCCTGTTCACAGATTGTGAACCAAATCATGCCCGCGATTGTGATTTATTGGAACGACATGAACATGTCATCTGGTAGTAGGCTTCCCTTCACACTGCTAGCTCATATGACTCCTTCGTCCTTTGTAGCTCTGCTAGCAATAGGTGGCCTCTTGCGCTCTTTGCGTGTTTGCAACGACAACCATCCCCTTCGCTTGGGCCTATTGTTGCTCTCGCTCCAACTGGCCCATCTACCTTGTGAGACACTTTGCCTCAGTCCTTGAAGTGCTCGATCTGCTCGGGTTTGGTCCAACGTTGTGCAGATGATGTCTATCTTTGCCTACATAGCTGCCACCATGGCTAGTAGCGCCTTTGCCTCCCTCGCCTGCTCCCTTGGACCAGGCCTTGTTGGGTCCTACCTGTCACTATGGGGGCAACTCTTGTAGTTCCTCCTCTGAGCTAGAGATGATGATGGTCTCCCTTGTGGTTGTCACTATCTCCATTCGAACTTGTGTTTGTGTTGATCTTGTGACAAACACAAACACAAGTTCGAATGGAGATAGTGACAACCACAAGGGAGACCATCTTGCAGCTATCTTGCAGTTAGCTCTGTTTTTTGTTGGTTTGCATTGCATTTTTTTACGTTTTGGGACTCGAGAAGTGCTTTTGAACCATATTTGTGCCTTGCCCGTACAAGACGCGAATTGGGCTTGCTAGATTCATGCTCCCTCATTACAGGTGCAAATTTGGTCAATTAGGGCTTTGGGGTAAAGTTTTGCTTCCCAATTCCCTAATTTGATGCCTGCATTTTAGCTTTCTGTCACTTGCATTTTGTTTCATTTCATTTCATTTTTGCATGTCCATTTCATTTTGATTTTGTTTGTTCCAAAGGTCAAAAATCATTTTATTTTCGAATGATTAGCTAAAAGGTTCAAGGGGGCTTGGCTATTGCGCCTCTAAGCTCAATCATACAACAACCTAAGTAGGACTCCAAACATTGATCAAATTTTCTAGGGTTTTGTAACCTATTTCGTAGGTTTGAAGTTTTTTGGATATTTTGGATGCAAGTTAAAGCTAAGATCAACCATCGAATCAGGTAAGTGCCCTAGTAGATCTTTAGGCTGTTTGTTGTGTCTTTGTTCCTTTTTGTTTTAGATTTTGATCATAAAAGAAAAAAGAAAAGAAAATACTTGATCTTTTATTTATAGGCATTTGAAAGAATAAAAGCATATAGTTTGCACCCTAGGGTTAACTCTGTTTGTGCATTCTCTTAAAACCTTTCTAAAAAAGAAAAGATCTATTTTATTGCAAGTTAAGGTTTTAGTCATAATTGAAAATCAAGAATTATTCTAGGCTTAGTTTATTGTCTTCTTGCATCTTTTTTTGTCTTTCATTGTTCTTTCATTTCTATAGCTTAGATTTTAGAAAGGCCAAACATAGGTGTTTCCTCAATATATACATCAAACATTTCCACCTCGGAATTGAAGTGAGTCCTTAAACTATTCTTGGTGAACCCTTCGATCCCCAAACTCCCGAGTGTAACACACCCTGCAGTCACCTCAGCTTCCAACAGATCAACCGAAAATCGTACATGGCAGGGCCGTTTTCACCCCTCTAATATATATATATATATATATATATATATATATATATATATATATATATATATATAAGTTTGGGTTTGAAAATATCATTTTGGTATATAGCTCATTGCGATCCTCACTAAGTTGATCGTTTTGATATATAACACCTAAACACTTTTTTGGGACTCTTACTAAAAATAGTTTAGGTTGCGAAAAATTGTCATTTTGGGATATAGCCCATTACGATCGTATTATTGAGTTGATGGTATTGGTATATAACACCCATACCCATACAAAAAATAGTAACTACTAAAATAACATTTTTATTTTTAGTAAGTGCCTTCAAAGACCTGCTATCAAGCAATGGAGGCTAGAAAGAACCAAATTGAGGAGCAACTTTCCAAACTGGATGCCATCATAGATCTCAAGGGTAAACTATCTTCTCTTTCTACCATGCTAGTAGATTGCCAACATAAGCAGGTTCAAATGAGTCCAGACATTGAGGTGCTCAAGATTAAAAATCCAAATTTTGATGGGTTTGTTGAGAACAGTCCAAATACTTAGAGGGGAAAAACTATTGATCACCCTAATTATTCCAGTCTTTAATGAAGAAAATACTCAACAACAATCAAACAACAGAGGCATGACTCCATGACTCCCTAAAATAGGTTTTCCAAGGTTTGATAGAACATAACCATAGAGTTGATTGATTAAGGCTGAGCAATGGTATAAGCTTATATGAAACTCCCTTTGACCAAAGTATTTTTATAGTTGCATTTCATTTTGACTTGAAAGCATTGCATTGGTACCAATGGTTGAGAAAACAAGTTCTTAATATTGGTTGGACACTATTCAAGAGAGAACTCCTTAGTCGATTTGGGCCATCTAAGTTTGAAGACTTTATTGGAGCACTTACTAAGTTAAGACAAATAAACATTGTGCCTGAGTATATTATTGCTTTTGAGAAATTGGCCAATAGAATTGAAGCTCTTCTTGATGATTTTTTTAAGAGTTGTTTTATTAGTGGCCTTAAGGAAGAGATAAGGACTGAGATGCAAATACTTAAACTAACCACTTATATGACAACCACAGGGCTAGCCAAACTTGCAGAGAACAAATGAAATGCTTAAAGAAAGGCTTATAGACCCCTTACATTTCAAAAAAGAACTTTTACATCCACCAATAACAATGCTCCGAAAGCTCCAGTGGTTAAGAGATTAACACGAGGAGATTGCCAATTGCAGAGCCAAGGGAATTTGCTATAACTGTGATGAAAAATGGGCCATGAGACATAAATGCAAAATCCAATGCCTCTACCTCTTGGATAATGAGCAATCCTTCAAATTCTTCTACAGATAGACTGGATTCAATGAAAGAACACCTAGATTTAGTGGATGTAGAACCTCCTATCGATAGTTAGGAAAAAGAAATTCCCACTATTTTTTTGAATGCCATCACTAGAATATCCATCCACAATGTATGATAGTCTAAGGATTTCTCAAAGGGCATAAGGTTTTGATCCTATTGGACTCTAGGGCATAAGGTTATGATCCAATTGTGGCAAAACAAACATATTGCTTCATTTATGGTCGTGAATGAGTCCAAGTGAAAATGCCAATGGGAACATCATGACTTGTACTGGGAAGTGTCAAAATGCTTACCTATCCGTTGGTGACAATTACTGTCAGATTGATCTCTATGCAGTCCCATTGGGTGGAGTCGATATGGTATTTGGGTGCCCTTGGTTACGAACATTGGGAATGATGTCCTAGATTTTTTTAGAACTCTTGATGCAGTTCACTATCAACAATAAAACCCATACCATTTAGGGTGTGAAAACTAGCAATCCCAAGCTTGTAACATCCTACTAGATGCAACAACTAATTAAGGATCATCAACGAGTTATAGAAAGATTTTTTCAGATGCAATTCTATTGTCAACGATCCTAATTAGGAATTAGGTCTTCCTGGAACCCAAATAGCTAGTGCCCAATCGAAAGGAAGATTACAAAATCAATTTAATTCTTGGGAGTCAACCTATAAACATTTGGCCATACAGGTACTCCTATCATCCGAAGAATGAGATTGAGCAACTGGTGAAGGAATTACTAGATGCAAGATTCATCCGTTCAAAGTGCAAGCCCATTTTCAACTCAAGTCTTACCGGTTAGGAAGAAGGACAGGTCATGGCGAATGTGTGTAGACTTTTGTGAGCTTAATAATATCACCATCAAGGATAAGTTTTCCATTCCATTGATTGATGACTTGTTGGATGAGTTGCATGTTAGTGTAGATTATTACATTATATTCTTAGGTTACTTATTCGAATCATACGTTCGTCAGGCAGCTTAGATATGTATTATTTATTGCATATTTTTCAATACAATTGGTAATGCTCACTTACATGATATCAGAGCGGTTTGTTCTGGGCGAAGGCGAACGCAAGTAGGCTCACCACAGATTGACCCGATCTAACTGATGAGACTCCTGGACTCCCTCGATCATAATTCCCAAGGAGAACTCCTGATAAAGTGATCAAAACTGGACGGATTGACCATGGACGTGACTAGATTCGAACAACGATCTCACATTCTGTCAGACTCGACCAGACAAATTGATGATATCGATGCAACGTTTCCTGCATGCAGATCAAGGATCCTCGATAAACCTTATAACCATCCTCGGGCATGGATCTTGAGGAGTTGACATGGATCCCTACAGGTTGACATGTGGTAGCCAATAGAGTTGATGTGGTGAACGACACACGAATCGAGGCTGAGGTGGCACATATGATGTGGCATGTGCAGTGATGTGGTGATCCTGCATGGTGGTGACGTGACGATCTCTGATTCGTTGTCATAGTCTGTAAAACTCCAACTAATGGTCTCCAATTACCCACAGGCAATCAAGGGCAAAGGTGATCATTTTCAATTTTAAATCCTTCATAGTGCACTTGCCTGGTGCATGTGGGACTAAAGTACCAAATATTTTTTTTGATGCTTTCTCGTACAAGGAAACAAATAGCGCACGACTCCCTTTCAGCCTTCTTCGAAGCAACATCCGGGTTGGTTGGCAAGCTAGCGCTAGGGCGCTCTACAGGAGGTCGGGGGTTTAAACCCTGTGCAGTGTCAAAGCATTTTTTTGCTAAACTAAATGGAAGAGGCGATTTTGAAATATAACCTATTCTCCCCTATGTTCCAACGGCTCGAGGAGCCGGACTGGTAGCTTGGCCATGCGCAAGGCTTTAGAAAGTGGTAGGTTGCGTGTTCAATTCTCACACGAACCAATTTTAAAAAAAGGGTGCTCCTTTCAAAGGTATTTTTTTTAAATACTTTTCATAATCATTATTTTTGCAAACAAACAAAGTGATTTTTGCAACTCATAATAAAAGGAGAGATACCAAATTTTTTGCTCAATTTTTTTGTAAAACAAGGGGGATCTCAAAATTCCATCAAAACTTGTTTATTTTGAAAAAAAAAGGGGGACAAAACTGTATTCATTTTTGCAAGATTATAACACAAGGGGGAAATTGTGAATATCAATTTTTTTGCAAACCCAAAAATTAGTGTAATAAGGTGCATTTTTGATTGCATTCGACACCTTAAAATTGACATTGTAAAAATAGGTACATTGTCCGTGGAATTCGACACCTATGCTTTAAAATTGGTGGGCATTTTTGGTTGTATGTTGCATTTAATTTCTTGTTTTTGCACTTACATCATAAGTTAAAATTAAAAAGCACATAAGACCTCAAATTTTAAACCCTTTTGTGCAATTTATTACACAATAGCGGTTAGTATTTACGGTACCTATGGCCCACACTTATAGGTAAAGCTGTCGTGCTTTGAGCTATTGTACCTAATGCCTAATATAGTTGCAACAACAACGTATGAGCTATTGTTATCTATAAATCATCAGGGAGAATAAGGACAACCAATTTTATTTTGATATTTACTCCATCATATACCCTAATTCATTCTTATTGCTTGGTTTAATTTCCTCCAACTAATCATCCTTTTTAGGAAGGGTTTTTAGGTAGGTTCCATCAATTTGAGTGAATTCTCTTTTAGTTCTCATTTGTGGTATATCGAAAGAGACCATTTTGGTGATATAAGGAACCTTCATAATGGACACTATACACATATATTTCATATACATAGTTGCTTAAAGGTTCCAATTTTGCTCCATGGAAAATAAAAATGAGAGCCATTCTACAGGTTGAATATTTGTGGGATGTAGTGACTGACACTACAAAACGTCCCACTATAGCAGCTACAAATCAAGAAGCATATGATAAAAAAGATAGAAGGTCCCTCATGCTTATCTTGCTTGCTACTACTGATGAAGTACAACCTCACAATTGTGATGCTAAAACTGGTAAAGATGCTTGGGATGTATTAGTTACCATATATGAAGGGAAAAATCAATCCACCATTCTTAACCTTCAATCTCAAATTTATACTCTTAGTATGAAGTTTGGTGAATCAGTAGAATTATTCCTATGTAGAGTGGTAGAATTGAATTCCAAGTTGAATGCTTTAGGAGAAACATTAGAGGATAAGCTCTTGACTTCAGTCATTTTGAGAGCTTTACCAAATTACTACAAGGTGTTGATCACATCCCTTCAAGTGTCCATGAGACAAGTTACTTTTGTGGAGTTGGTATATTTGCTTCAAACTAAGGAGGCAAATCAAATTCAAAGAGACGAAGTGAGATATAATGCACTTTACTCAAAACAAGGGTAAAAAAAATAGGGTAACTTTAAAAAGGGGGTATCTTCTTCCAAAGGTTTCAAAGGCAAACAACCTCAACAAGGACAAAATATGTATTGCAAAATTTGTGATATGGACAACCATGACACCAACAGGTGTTGGTTCAAAAATAAATAACCACATGACCAAGGTCAAAAGAAAAATGGTAAGTACAAACAACAAAAAAAGCATAAGCAACCAAAAGGACATGTTGATTATGAGGAATCATACTTAGATTCTGAGAGGGCACACAAGGTGCTCATGACTCACACAAATTATTGGCAAAAGGATTTTGTGTGGTATATTGATTTCGAAACCAGTAAACACATGACTGTTGCTAAATTGTGGTTTGAGACATTTGAGGCTAAGGCAAACCAGTTACCATAGCTGATGATAAGACCTATAGAGTCTAGGGTGAAAAAAATGTTTCAATCTCTTCTAGATGGAAAATGTCAGATTGAGAAAGTCCTTTATGTTAAAGGATTGGCAAACAAATTGTTGTTAGTACCTCAAATCTTGGATAAAAACATGGTGGTTGATTTCAGAGTTGAGGATGGAAAGAAGCGTTGCTTCATCACAAGGAAGGGAAAACATGTAGCAATAGCTTCCTACAAGCACAGCTTGTTTGCTTCATATGCCATTTATACACCTCATGTTGCCATGGTGGTAAACACAAAAGAGGCCACTTCTCTTTGACACAAAAGATATGGCCATTTAAGTTCAGGATATTTACTTGAGTAAATATGATATGGTGAAAGGACTTCCCAATATTTCATCTACTTTTCTAGTTTGCTCAGATTGCTTATTAGGGAAGCAACATCGAGTACCTTTTGAGTTGAGCTCCTTACGAGCCAAAAGACCGTTGGAGTTGATACACACTGATCTGTGCAGTCCTATGCCAAACAGTTATGGAGGAAAGAGGTATTCTTAGTTGTTCGTTGATGACTACTCACGAAATATGTGGGTTTTATTTTTACATCTGAAGTCTGAGGTCTTCATGTTTTTTCAACAGTTCAAGAAAAGTGTTGAGAAGGAATCATGATGTTCCATTAAGACCCTCAGCTCAGATCGAGGGGGGGATATACCTCCAAAGAATTTTCCACATTTATTAGTACACGTGGTATTAAGAGGTAACTTAATACAACCTATACTCCACAAAAAAATGGAGTTTCTAAGAGGAGGAATCATTCCATCATGGAAATGGTTTGATATATGCTTATAGGGGCACATCTTGAGCAAAACTATTGGGAAGAATCTGTCAGTAGAACAACGTATCTCCTAAATAAAGCATCCACAAAATATATTAAAGGAATGACTCCACAAGAATCTTGGAGTTGTAGAAAGCCCTCCATTTATCATATTAGGATTTTTGGGTGTAAGGCATTCATGCACATTCCAAAAGCAAAGAGAAAGAAATTAGATGAGAAATCCCTGTAGCGTATTTTTATTGGTTATGATGAGCATTCCAAGGGATATCGTTTGATAGATCCTAAAACCAAGAAAACTCACATCCGTAGAGATGTGGTATTTGATGAAGCTTTCACACGAGATAACACATCTTTAGCTATATACCTCGATGATGAGGAGCCTAATAAAGAGACTCCAACACAGAAAAATATTCCAAAATGGTATACAAGCACAATGAGAGATTTAAAAGTGACTACACCTTCAAATATAACTTTAGATCGATCGTGTACACAGAGTATGACTCATCGAAATAGAGTAGAAGCATCAACTTCAGAGGTTGACAAGCTTTGTCAACACTTTGAAGAAATTTCTGTAGATACAGAGGAAGATAAAGGAGAAGATATGGATGTGGATGATGATAGGGTTTTTATGTCTTCATTGGATGAGCATGAACCTACCACAGTCCAATATGAACTTAGCGAGCCTCGGTGGAATGCAGCTATGGATGCAGAACATGTCTCTCATCAAAAATAACACTTGGAAGCTAGTTGATCTACCTTATGGAAAGAAGCCCATTGGCTGCAAATGGGTATACAAAGTGAAGTATAAAGCAGATGGAACTATAGACAAGCATAAAGCCCACCTAGTTGCAAAGGGCTATGCACAAAAAGAAGGCATTGAATATGAAGAGACTTTTGCACCCACTGCTAGAATGACTATCATTTGTGTACTTTGTGCTATGGTAGCTCAGTTCGGATGGAAGCTACATCATATGGATGTAAAAAGTGCCTTCTTAAATGGTGATCTCAAGGAAGAAGTGTATATGACTTAGTCAGAAGGATTTGTGGTTGAAAGCCAAGACCAAAAGGTTTACAAATTGGTTAAATTTTTATATGGGTTAAAAAAAGCTCCACGAGCTTGGTATTTAAAAATTAAAAATCACCTACTGCAGCATGGTTTCAAGAGAAGTCCTTTGGATGCTAATTTATATTTCAAGAAAATTGGTTCTGAAATAGTGATTTTAGTACTCTATGTTGATGATTTGATTATCACTGGCAGTTCAGAGAAATTGATAGATGTACTGAAAGGTAACTTGAAAAAGTCATTTGAGATGACAAATCTAAGACTTCTTCATTATTGTCTTAGTTTAGAAGTGGAACAAAAGAAGAATCACATTAGAGTGATACAGAAGATATATGCCAAGACATTTATTGAGAAATATTGCATGACTGATTGTAAGTCTAAAGTAACTCCAATGGAAACATGGCTACATTTATCGCGATATGCTACTTCTCCTCAGGTAGATGGAACTCTCTATCACCAGTTGATTGGGAGTCTCATATATCTAACTAACACCAGACTAGACATCAGTTTTGTTGTGAATTATTTTTTGAGGTTCATGTAGGAACCTAAGGATAGTCATTGGAAAGCAGTAAAACAAGTTTTTCATTATATTCGTGGCAGTACAAAATATGGTCTAGAATACAAGAAGAATGACTTCTTATTGCAAGGTTACACACACTCTGATTATGCCAGGTCAATTGATGATAGGAAATCAACTTTTAGATATATTTTTCATCTTGGTTCTGGTCTCATCTCTTGGTACTGTGAAAAGTAGCATGTGGTTGCTTTATCATCTATAGAGGAAGAATATCGTGCAAAACGTGGAGCATTCTGTGAGGCGATATGGTTATGTCACATTATTTCAAGTATGGATCTTCCCAAGAAACTTCCAATCCACTTGTTTTGCGATAACCAAGGTGTTTTGAAGCTCATTAAGAATCTAGTGTTTCATGAATACACCAAACACATTGATACTCAATATCATTTTATTCGAGATGAAGTTCCAAAACACAAGATATAGTTCCAGTACATTCCCATCGATGAACATGTTGCAGATATTTTAACTAAGGTACTTGCACATGTCAAATTTGAGTTGTTTCACAACACTCTTTGTATTTCAAAATAATGTAATAAGGGGGGATGTTAGCATAGATTATTACATTATATTCTTAGGTTACTTATTCAAACCATAAGTTCGTTAGGCGGCTTAGCTATGTATTATTTATTGCATCTTTTTCAATACAATTGGTAATGTTGTTGAAAATATGTTGAATATTTTCCATGTTATTCTGGTGGGGTTAACAATAAAAGGTACTGGACGTTGTGTACGATATACTTGCCGGGGTTCGGGGGCGGTAGCCCTCCGAAAAGTAGGGGTCCGGGGGTGGCAGCCCTCGACCAAATTTTTAGGGTTTTTTAAGTTATATTTAGACCCATATGGGCTTTTAGGGTTACTATATTTGAACCCTTACTTTTTTGTCCATGATATTGTAAAATATGTGCATGTACCTTTGTTATAAATATCACACTTGCATTAGGATTTGGAGATAGACAGAAGGAGAATATTATTGTATTGGAGATGGTCAAGTTAATGCAATAATAAGATAATACTGTGCTAGTTTTCCCGATTGAGGGTTTTTAGGATAAATATTGTGTAATGTGTGAATCTTCTATCTTCTTCTTTTGATTCTATTATTACTGTTTTTCTATTTTAATTTATCATGGCTCTTTATTTCTCTTCATTTGGTATCAAAGCTAGGTTTTAGCTTTGTTCGAGGAGTAAGGGTTTCAAATCTGTGATAAATTAATTATTGAGTGGGAGCCATACACGAAAGGATCCAGGAAAAGGAGAAATATGGGAAGCACACAAATAAAGATTGAAAAATTTAATGGATAAAATTTTGATTTTTGGAAAATCAAAATGGAGGATTTGTTGGTTGATAGAGATCAGTGGATTGCGGTCTCATGAACAAACCAACATTGATGACAAATGAGGATATGAAATCCGAACGCAGTCACATCAACAAAAAAATAATGCAGGACAAATAATTAAAAACCTTTATTAATTTGAAGCATTCAACCCTCCAACATATTCAAATCACATAATATATAGAAAGGGAATAGGAAGAAAGTCGGCAAAGGAGAGATAAGGGGAAATAGGAGATAAGGAGGGAGAAGATAGGGGAAAGAAAGGCGCGGAGGGATAAGGAGGTTGGAGGGATAAGGGAAAGGGAGGAAAAGGAGGGATAAGGAGGAGGGAAAATAGGAGATTAGGGGAGACAAAATAGGAGATAGACTGCCGACAAATTCAAAAACAAATTCTGCCGACAAATGTAGGGAGATTTCACACTGAAGCTTAGAAAGAGATTTTTCTAAGCCAGTTTCGAAACAACCCTATTCACACTTGTAACATTCTCCCCCTTAAAGTTGAGAGGACTGACTACACAGTCTCTCAGCTTTACAAATTGAGCTTTTGTCATCGCCTTGGTGAAGATGTCAGCGACGTTCTCCAAAGTGTGACAATATTGAAGCTCAACAATTTCATGTTCCACCATATCTCTGATGAAGTGGTACTTCATATCAAAATGCTTTGTTCTGCTATGGTGGACAGGATTATATGCCAACCGAATGGCACCGATGTTGTCGCAAGAGATTCCGGTCGGACCACTTTGTCTGTTCTCCAATCTCTTCTAGTACTTTCCTTAGCCACAAGGCTTGAGTACTTGCATAAGTAACCGCTATATACTCGCTTCGTTGAAGATAGCGCTACTACTCGTCTGCTTTTTTGAACTCCAAGTTATTAGTCCTGATCCAAGACTAAAACAGTTTCCTGATGTTGACTTCCTGTCATCAATATTGCTACCCCAATCACTATCACTGAAGCCTACAAGCTTGATAGTGTTACATTTATGGTACTGGATTCCAAAATCCAAAGTACCCTTCACATACCTCAAAATTCTTTTAGCTGCCTTCAAATGCAACTCAGAGGGGTTAGACATAAATCTAGAAACAAGAGATACAACATACTGAATATCTGGTCTGGTGTTGGCGAGAAACATCAAACTCCCAACCATGCTTCTGAAAGTGGTCACATCAACTTTCTGTGCTCCATCATCTTTGCTTAGTTGGATCCCATGTCCAACTGGAGTTGCAACTGGTTTGCAATGCTCCATAGCAAACTTCTTGATCATATCCTGAGCATACTTATGTTGACAGATGAAGATCCCTGAATCTGACTGATGAACCTCCATTCCAAGATAATAGTGCATTAAACCAAGATCTTTCATCTCAAACTGCGTCATCATGGAGTGTTTGAACTCCCTATTCATTTTTCCATTACTACCCATAAAAATAAGATCATCCACATACAAACAAACTATGAGGATATCATTACCTTGCTTTAGGTAGTAGAGTGTGGGTTCATTTTTGCTCCTTGTGAACCCATATTCTTTGAAGTACCCATCAATGCGTGAGTACCAAGCTCTTGGTGCCTGCTTGAGGCCATAGAGTGCCTTCTTCAATCTGTAAACAAGGTGTTCCTTACCTTGCACTTCAAATCCCCGTGGCTGCTCAACATACACTTCTTCTGTCAAGTAACCATTGAGAAATGCACTCTTCACATCCATGTGTTGTACTTGCCATCCTTTATGTGCAGCTAAGGCAAGAACTGTTCTGATTGTCTCCTGTCTGGCTACAGGAGCAAAAGTCTCTTCATAATCTATTCCATACTTCTGAGTAAAACCCTTTGCCACTAACCTTGCCTTATGCTTCTCAATGCTGCCATCAGCATTAAACTTGGTCTTGAAGATCCATTTACAACCAACACATTTCTTTCCTTTCGGAAGCTTCACGAGCTCCCAAGTGTCGTTGTTTTTTATAGAGGTTATCTCCTCTTCCATGGCATCTTGCCAAATCTTCTGAGTACATGCCTTCTCATAACTAGAAGGTTCAAGTTGTGCACTAGTTAACAAAGCATAGTTAACTTGATCTCCTCTGGGTTCTTGTTGGGATTCATCATCACCATACAAGTGCATACTTTCTAATCTATGTAAAACAGATTCCATTTCACTAGCTTGACTCCTAGTATATCTTCTTGAAAAATTCTTATCCAACATCTGAGATGATGGATGATATCGTAAAGTTCTCTTACCTTTGGATGGAACATCAATATCCATTGGTGAGGAACTTACTGATCGTTGTGGAGAAGGACTTGGTGAAGCAGTTGAATCAGAAGATGGACTTGGTGGATGTGTGGGCGAAGACTGCTTTCCTTTCTGTGGTAGCTGTGGTTGCACCTACTGAGCAACTACATCAGTGGCTTCAACATCACTGAATATTTGGGGCTTACCCCACTCTCCCCCTTCATCAAAAATCACATCCCTTGAAACCACTATCTTTCGAGTTGTAGGATTGTAGAGTCTATAACCCTTTGTGTTTTCACAGTATCCTACAAAAATGCAAGCCCGACTCTTTGGATCTAACTTCTTTCTCAGCTCATCGAGAATGTGAGCATATGCCAATGAACCAAATACTCGAAATACTTCACATTTGGTTTCTTACCATACCAGGCTTGGTAAGGTGTCTTCCCTTTCAAACTTGAAGTAGGACTTCTGTTCAAGATGTGAACACTAGTCCTTGTTGCATCTCCCCAATATGCATTACTCAAATGCTTTGTCTGAAGCATTGATCTCGCCATCTCCACAATGGTGCGATTCTTTCTTTCTCGCTACACCATTCTGTTGTGGAGTGTAGGCGATTGTGAACTCGCCTCTTGATGCCATGATGTTTACAAAAATTCAAAACTGATTAGAGGAGTATTCTCCTCCTCTATCTGATCTAAGACATTTTATAGAATATCCACTCTCACTTTCAACTTTTGCTTTAAAATCAACAAAGCATGCAAATGCTTCATCCTTATGCTTCAAAAAGTATATCCAACACATTCTTGTGCAATCATCAATGAAAAGTAGGAAGTAAGAGTGATTACCTAGACTCTTGGTCTGCATCGGACCACAGATGTCTGAATGTACCAACTGAAGAGGATAGTTGGCCCTCCATGCTTGTCCACGAGGAAATTTCGACCTGGCATGCTTGCCCAAGGCACACCCTTCACAGACTTCCTTACTATCTTGAACTTTGGGAAGTCCAGTCACCATTGCTTGTGAAGTTAGCAATTTCAAACTTGCAGAATTCAAGTGACCATATCTCAAGTGCCATAGGACACTTGGATTGGTAATAGCTACATTTGCTAACTTATTTCCTCCTGGCTGGCCAAACTTCAAAGGAAATAATCTATTTTTCGACATTGGCACTTGTGTAATGATTCTATTACTATTGTTTTTGTCAAAAATGGTGCATTTACCCTCATCAAAAATCAACTTATAATTCTTTTCAAGCATTTGACCAACACTTAACAGATTGTGTTGAAGATGAGGAGTGTAATAGATATCACTTACATGTTTTATGCCTTCTTTTGTTGGAACCGCCATAGCTCCAATGACTTGTCATCTCCCAACCGAATGCTCGGATTTGTATGAGGAGTCTATCTTAGCAAAGAGTTCTTCTTTGCCACTCATGTGATTTGAACACCCCGTGTCCAAAATCCATGTATCATTCAAATTTTGCTCTGTCCGGCCATAAGAGAGAAAGAGATTTGAGGACTCTTCCTCTTCTCCAAAATTCCCAAACTGACTGCTGCTCTGGTTGCTGCTGCTTCCTTGCGAAGTCTTTGACCAACAATCACGAGCATAATGGCCAGGTTTGCCACAATTGTAGCAAACTTGCTTAGATTTGTCTCCTCCTTTTCCTTTTCCAGATTGTTTCCCTCTATTTTGCTGCTGTCCTCCTCTATTCTGGTTTCCACCTCTGTTGGATGATCCTCCTCTGTTAGGAGTTCCCCCTCTTTGATTATTCCTGCCTCCGCCTCTTTGTTGACCTCTGCCACGGCCTCTACCTCTTCCTTCATGTGTGGCAAAAGCTTTGTCATCTCCTCCATAGCTGGTGGTAGGAGTTTCCTGCAATCTCTCTTCATGTGAGAGAAGTGAACCAGTTAATGCATCAAAAGACAATGTGGATAAGTCTTTTGATTCTTCAATAATTATAGCAACAGAATTCCATTTTGGAAGAAGTGTTCTCAACACTTTCTTCACCATCATCTCTGGTTTGATATCCTCCCCTAGTGTGACCATTTTGTCGACTACTGCTTTCACTCTCACACAGTAATCACCGACTCTTTCATTTTCCTGCATCTTGAGATTCTCAAAATCTCGTTTCAAAGTTTGCAGTTTTACCTGCTTCACTTGGTCACTGCCTCTATAGCTCTCTTTTAAGGCATTCCATGCATCTTGTGCAATTACATATGATGCAACCCTAGGAAAGATAGTTTTATCTAAAGCAGCATGAATGTGATATAAGGCAAAAGCATTATTCTTTTGTGCTTCTTTTCTTGTCTTTTTATCAGCATTAGAAAATGCTGCCCATTCAGCAGCAGTTGGTTCTGTATAACCTTCCTCAACTACATCCCAAAGACCTTTTCCTATCAACAAAGTCTTCATTTTTATAGACCAGTATTCATAGTCACTACCATTAAATTCAGGGATTGGTAGACTAGTGTTTGCAGCCATTGCTAAAAACAAACTTTTATTCGAAGCACACAAGTACTTTTATTGAGGCAAACTGGAAATACAAAGTAGAATGCAGTACAGAATGATTTAATAATTTAAATCAAATCTCGCCTTCTTAGTACATTCATGTTCTGCTTCGGAACTGCTGCTAATGATGATGAACTCAGGTTTCACTTCCACTGGATCTGCTGTTGCGTGCCTTCTTCTTCTTCTTCTTCCTCTTCTTCTTCTTCCACTGGTTCAGGTTCAGGCTCAGGTGAGCGTGGTGTATAGCCCACACTCAATTCATCTGTTGGCACACCCGGTGTATAACTGGCACCAGTTTGTATGTCCGAAACAAATTGCACGGTTTCGGATTCTTCAATTCTCTGTCCGAAGATATTGTCTTCGGAGTCTGCTTCGTATCCTGAATCCGGCTTTCTTAGGTGAGAAATCACCTGATTCTCCAACTGACAAAACACAGTATGCAGACTAGTTCGGCGAACCCTTTCATCAAAGGATTCCGGCGATTCTCTCTTCAAAAGAGAGAGAAGTGCATGATAACACCCTTCAGATCGGAACATCTACCATTTCCACAGACACATTATTCCTCCTTTCACAAATTCTCTTTAGAAGAGTTGCAAAAAAAAGTTTTATAAAGTTTTTCTAAATAAATTTAATAACCTTTTTATTATTTTTAAATTACCTTTTTTTTAAAATAAATTAAATTAAAAAAAGATAATTTTAAAAAATAATATAAAACAAATTATTAAATAAATTTTTAAAAACTTTAAAAACTTATTTTAAAAAAAAATTGTACCTTTTCGATACGCAGGGGATTCGACCCCGTAACCTGCTGCGTGTTGAGCGAGTCCCTTTGCCGCTTGACCACGCGGCTAGCTCGAGAGAAAGGAAGTCGCAGCTTCCTTTAATTTCCTCGGCGACGCTTTCAACAAAAATAAAATAAAAACATTTACCTCCTTCGCGCGGCGGGTTTTGACCCCCGAACCTCCTCTGGGCAAACAAACAATGGTGACCGTCACGCCAAACACCGCGGACGAGAGGAAAAAGGAACGCCGTTAGGTTTATTTCGACGGCGGGCCGAGTTTTTTTTTTAAAAATATGTGGGATTATCCCACATGCGTCCGAGAAAGGACGCGTGAGGGTTTATAATCTAAAACCCTCACTTATAATTTCGACTGCCTTCGGGCAGTCGAGTCTCGACCAAGTTTTGCCGCCGACCTCGACAAATTGATACGTGCCACGTGGACCAGTCTCTGTCTGCCGCGTGGCAAAATTTTAACTGTCGCGATTCGCTTCTCTGCCAGCCCAGCCGCCACGTGTCACGATCTGCTATCGCCACGTGTCGTGCTCTGCGACTGCCACGTATCCAGTCACCTCGGAATTCGAGCCACTGCCACTGTGTCGCCTCGACTGTCGCGCCGCTGCCACCTCTGCCTCGGGATCCGTGCCCGAACTGCCTCGGGATCCGTGCCCGAGCCTGCTCGCGATCCGCCTCGGGATCCGAGCCCTGCTGCGAACTGCTTCGGGATGCGCGCCTGGTCGCGCCTCGAGAACCGTGCCCGCGCTGACCTAACTTCGCCTCGGGAACCGTGCCCGACAGACGACGAAGTCTGGCTCTGATACCAGATATGAAACCCGAACGCAGTCACATCAACAGAAAATAATGCAGGACAAATAATTAAAAAACCTTTATTAATTTGAAGCATTCAACCCTACAACTTATTCAAATCACATAATATATAGAAAGGGAATAGGAGGAAAGTCGGCAAAGGAGAGATAAGGGGAAATAGGAGATAAGGAGGGAGAAGATAGGGGAAAGAAAGGCGCGGAGGGATAAGGAGGTTGGAGGGATAAGGGGAAAGGAGGAAAAAGGAGGGATAAGGAGGAGGGAAAATAGGAGATTAGGGGAGACAAAATAGGAGATAGACTGCCGACAAACTCAAAAACAAATTCTGCCGACAAATGTAGGGAGATTTCACACTGAAGCTTAGAAAAGAGATTTTTCTAATCCAGTTTCGAAACAACCCTATTCACACTTGTAACAGAGGATTGGTTGAATATAAATAGGAAGGTAAGGAGCTCTATCAGATTGTGCTTATCTGATTAAGTATTATTGAATGTATCTACAGAGACCATGACAAAGTTGTTATGGGAGAAGATGGGAATATTGAATCAGACAAAGTCACTGGTAAATTAACTCTTTCTTTGAAAGAAGTTGTATTCGCTTCAGATGAATGATGGTGACTCTGTGGCTGAACATCTGAATACTTTTAACACTATGGTAAGTCAATTAACCTTTGTAGAAGTAAAAATGGATGAAGAGGAAAAATGTATTACTTTACTTTGTTCATTACCTGATTCATGGGATAACCTTGTTATGGCTATCACCAATACTACATCTACATTGAAAGTTGAGGATATAGTAGGAACTTTACTATTTGAAGAGATGAGACAAAAATATTTTGAGGATTATCATCAAAAGGGATCCTTAATTATGAGAGGTCATTCTCAAGAAAGAAGCAAAAATAAATAAGGAGAAAATAAATCAAAATCTAGGGGTAAATATGTTGCCTCGAAAAAGAAGAAATGTTGGAACTGTGGTAAAGCGGGGAATTATAAAAGAGAATGCAGATCTAAAAAAGCTAATAATAATTGATCATTTGATAAAGGAACTTTTACAAAAATGAAGATCACAAATGAAGATTCAGGGAACTTATTCTTAGCTACAACATGCTCAAGTGAATGTGATGACTCATGGTTGATTGACTTAGGTGCTTCTTTTCATGACTCCTCATAGGGAGGGGTTCTATGAATATGAAAAGATAGATGGAGGTAAAGTCTTCTTGGGAGACAATTCGACATTTAAAATAATAGGTCGAGGAAGAGTCAAGCTGATGCTAAAATATAAAATAATTAAAACCCTTCCTGGTGTGTTGCATATTTTGGGTTTGGCAAGGAATCTGATATTTGTGAGTAAGATGAATGATGCAAGTGTGAATGTGGTATTCAATAAGGATAGTTGCAATATGGTCCATGGATCCTTGGTGTTGGCAAGAGGAGTTCACATAGGAACTTTGTTTAGACTTGAGGCTAGACCTATAAGTATTAATTGCAATAACTCTTCAGTTGTACAGGAAAATAATACAGTTGAAATGACTCAGAGTATTCCTATAGCAAAGACAATGTTGTGGCATCAACACATGGGACATATGGGTGATAAAGGACTTCAAACATTGAAAATGAAAGGTATAGCTGAAGGACTTTTTGATTGCCCATTAAATTTTGATTTTTGTGAGCACTATGTTTTTGAGAAACAAACTAGAGTCAAGTTTCCAAGTAGTGCTACAAGGTCTGAAGGAATTCTACATCTAGTTCATAGTGATGTGTTTGGAATGGCAAAAGTACCATAATTAGGTAAATCTATCTATTTTGTTACAATTATAGATGACTTCTCAAGAAATACATGGGTATATTTTCTACGTAACAAACATGAGGTTTTTAATAAATTTAAAGAGTTTAAGGCTATTGTAGAAAATCAGATAGAGAAAAAGATAAAGGTTTTGAGAAATGATAATGGTGGTGAGTATTTTTCTAATGAATTTGAGCAGTGTTGCAAGGATTGTGGAATAGAAATGCAGAGAACAACTTTGTATACTCCACAACAGAATGGGGTTGCAGAACGGATGAATAGGATATTGATGGATAAGGCTAAAATCATGCTAAGTGGTGTAGGATTAGAAAAGAAGTTCTGGGTAGAAGCTATGTTAACATCTTATTATATTATCAATAGATCTCCTACCTTAGCTTTGGTGGACAAGAATCCACAAAAAGTATGGACTGGTAAGAAACCCTCTCTCAAACATATAAGGGTTTTTGGTTGTGATGCTTATATGTATGTTCCAAAAGGGAGAAATGACTAAGCTAGACTTTAAATATGAAAAATACATATTTGTGGGTAATAGTACTAGTGTTAAAGGATATAAGTTGTGAAACCCAAAAACACAGAAGGTCGTTTACAGTCGTAATGTGATCTTTAGAGAAACAAAAGGGGTTATAAAACAGGAAATGCAACCAAGCAAAGAACTAGAAATAGTGCAGGTAAAATTGAAATAGGAGGAAGAACTAGTGGTAGAACCTGATTTACAGAGTCTGAAGAGAAATATTTAGAGGAAGAAGGTGAGGAGGAAGCTGAAGATGCAAAACCTAGAACTCCAAATTTGAGGAGATTAGATCGAGAGAGAATACTTCCAGACAGGTATAGTCCTTAAAATTTTTATTTTGCATTTAATTTATCAGTTAATGAAGAACCCAAGACTGTAAAGGAGGCACTTTAGTCAAGTGAGAATAACTCTTAGAAAAGGACTATGGAAGAAGAAATGGAGTCCTTGGATAACAATTAGACATGGGACTTGGTGAAATTACCTCCTGGTAGAAAACCTATTGGTTGTAAGTGGTTATTCAAGAAGTACAATATAGAAGGAAAGTTTGAGAAGTACAAGATTCGCTTGGTAGTTTAAGGATTTTCTGAGGTTGAGGGAATTGAATTTGGTGAGATTTTTTCTCCTGTGGCTAAAATAACTTCAATCAGATTTTTTTTGGCTATTTCTACTGCTTTTGATTTTGAAATAGAACAGATGGATGTAAAGACAACTTTTCTACATGGTGAACTTGATGAAGATATATATGTCACAACTAGAATGCTTTAAGGTAAAAGGTAAGGAGGACTTGGTATGCAAGCTGAAGAAGTCTCTTTATGGATTGAAGTAGTCTCCAAGTATGTGGAACCAAAAATTTGATAGGTTGTCTTGACACTTGGGCTTGGAAAAAGCAAAGCAGATCCATGTGTATATTTCAAAAAGGAAGGTGAAAATTTTGTTATCATTGTGTTGTATGTGGATGACAAGTTGTTAATTGGTAGCAGTAAGGAGATGATAAAGTTACTCAAATCTCAGTTATCTTATGAATTTGACATGAAGGATTTGGGTGCTGCAAAATTTATTTTGGGTATGGAAATAATAAAGGATTGTGCAAATAGAAATTTATGGTTAAATCAAAATAAATATGTTGATTTGATACTACAGAAGTTTAGAATGCATGATTGTAAACCAATATGTACTCCATATCCAGTTGGTCAAAAGTTATCTTCTGAACAATATCCCAAAATAGATGAGGAAATTGAAGAAATGCATCATGTTCCTTATGCTAATACTATGGGCAGTTTAATGTATGCAATGGTCTGTACTAGACCTAATATTGCACATGTAGTGGGAGTAGTTAGTAGATATATATCAAATACAGGAAAGGAACATTGGACTATTGTGAAGAGGATCTTTAGATACTTGCGTGGAACTATAGATTATGCTATTTGTTATGAAGGAAAATCTAGAGATAATGATATTGTAAATCTACAAGGGTTTGTGGATACTGACTGGGTTGGAGATATTGATAAGATAAGATCCACAAGTGCTTATGTGTTCAGGTTGTTTGGAGGGGCCGTAAGTTGGATGAGTAAAAAACAATCAGTTGTTGCTTTATCCACTATAGAAGTAGAGTACATTACAACAACTCATGCCAATAAAGAAGCAGTGTGGCTACAAAGGTTGTGTTCAATAGTTGGCATTAAAAATAAGGCTATGAGAATTAATAGTGATAGTCAGAGTGCAATATTTCTAGCAAATAATCTTGGTTTTCATGATCGGTCAAAACATATTGATATAAAGTACCATTTTGTGAGAGATATGGTTGAAGAGAACTGAGTGATATTGGAGAAAGTTGATACAAAGAAGAATACTACTGATTCATTAACAAAGGCTCTACCTGCTCAGAAATTTTCTTGGTGTAGAAGATCTATGGGCATGGTTGCCATTGGTAGTTAACAATGGCAGTTGTTAGCCCCTATGGAAAGTATTAAACAAGTGGAAGAATGTTGGAAATATGTTGAATATTTTCCATTTTATTTTGGTGGGTTTTACACTAAAAGTACTGGATGCTGTGTACGTTATACTTGCCAAGGTTCGGGGACGGGTCAACCCCCGAATAGGGGTTTAGGGGTGATAGCCCCCGATAAATTTTTTAGGGTTTTTAAAGTTATATTTAGACCCATATGGGCTTTTAGGGTTACTATATTTGAACCCTTGCTTTTTCGTCCATGATATTGTAAAATCCGTGTATGTGCCTTTGTTATAAATATCGCACTTGCATTAGGGTTTGGAGATAGATAGAAGGATAATATTATTGTATTGGAGACGATCAAGTTAATGCAATAATAAGATAATACTATGCTGGTTTTCCCGGTTGAGGGTTTCCAGGATAAATATTGTTTAATGTGTGAATCTTCTATCTTCTTCTTTTGATTCTCTTATTACTGATTTTCTATTTTAGTTTATCAAAGATATTTATTTCTCTTCAAATTCTCGCTTACTTAGATTGCATGGTGCTCATTATTTCACCAAGTTGGACCTCAGATCGAGCTATCACCAGATTCGGGTTTATAAGGATGATATACTTAAAATAACTTTCAAGACCTATGAGGGACATTATGAGTTCTTGGTCATGCCTTTTGGCCTTACCAATGCACCATCAATTTTTCAAGGCTTGATGAACTGAGTTTTTAAACCCTACATCCAAAAATTTGTGTTGGTATTTTTTGATGATATATTGATCTACAACAAAACATAGGAATAACATCTACATGTCAGTCAGGTGTTAAAGCTCCTGCAACAAAATCAGTTGTATGTCAAGCAATCTAAATGCACCTTTGGGGTAACTGAAGTAGAATATTTGGGGCATGTCATGGCTAGAGATGGTGTTCAAGTAGATCTAAGTAAAATTAAGGTAATGAAGGAGTGGCCAATGATGAGTGTCATTATTGTTATCATTTAATTTTTAATATTTGTCAATCCAGGACGGTGTCCAAGGTTATCTGCGATAGAAGGCTTTGGAAAGTTATAGTTCAAGAAATTAGTTCACAAGATTTATTCGGTGAAACATATGTTTATTTGTTTTTTCAAGGTCACACTAATCCTATTTTATATAATGAAAACTAACTTAACTTATAGGAATTGATAATTAAACTATAGTTGTAGAAATTAACAATTAAACTATAGTTGCAGAAACTAAAATTGCTGAAACAAAAAAACTAATTTACGTTTGCTAAATTGAATTGGCATTAATGGAAATTGCTAAATTGAAATCTAATTTAACTTAATCATGCTAAGTTGAAAATACAAAAACTAGTGAAAAACAAAATTGTTGCAAAATCTAGTTCATAAAATGTTGTTTTAGAAAATTGTTAAACAATATTGCTGAAATAAAAAAATACAAAAAACAAAGAATATTGTAGAGGAAATAAAACACACAAAACAGGGTTTTGGTAGCTATAAAAAAACTCACAACATATCTGCACTTGAAAATATATCAAAATCTTATGCTAAAATAGGGGTAGTTTTGTTACATAAAATAAACAAGAAATTGACAAAATTGCTGCAAAACATAATTTATAAAAAACCTACAATAATTGCTCTTTCCTTCCAGTCCTTAGAGTGGGACCTTGCTCCTTGGTCCATAAGAAATAATATTCAATCTAAAACTAAAAACTAATCACTCATATACTCACAAATTCACACATGTAAAAAGAACTGCACTTTATTTGAATATTGCTAATTCAGAACACAACGGTTACAATGATGTTTTTTGCTTCTGACTTATGGACTTCTATTCGGACTAAATAAACCAATGAGGGAGTGTTCTATTTATATTATTTTATACACAAATAATTGCAACTACCAAATCAATCCTTGTGTTGTCCATGCGTGATTTGCCTATGTTGTTGCAATAGACTTGGTCTATTTTAGGACAAAATCTGCTGTAACTATCCGTGCATCCTTCAACTGGTGGAAATAAGTAAAAAATAGTTTATAATCGGTTGTTACACATATCCTCTCATATTTTCCTTAATTCCTCCCTAAATAGATGAAAACTATGCTTTTTCAGTTGAAATAGTCTGTTTTTGCCCTTCATTCCAGAGAGCTCCAAAATATAAGGTATAACTGTAGGAATGTATTGTTGCCACCACTTCAGATTGAGTGAGAGTGATTCCAAATGTGAAATCAGTTATTTATTGCCATTTTATACACGTTCCAACCATTCACACTTGCCACTATTGACCTGGTTTGTGACTTCCTTTAAAGATGTAAAGGACCAGTTTTTGTATGTTGTTTACAATTGTCCTTATATTTTATGCTTTATACCTTGTTGCTATCATTTAGACCATGTGCGAATACATCCAAGTGGATTAAAGGTCTTTATTGGTATTCATGAACACATTGCATCCATTTTTGCTTGCTCCTTTTGACTGCTTCAATGTTCCCATTAAATATGATAGCTGGTTGGTTTTTGTATGTTGCACAAAATCTATCAATGCCCTGTTTTATTGTACAGACTATATTGACGCTAAATCATCTTGACAATTTGGTTTCAAGGTGGTATAACATTTCAAAAATGCTTGAGTTTAATAATAAAACAAAACATGCTTATTTTCTCTTATTTTTCTATGCTATTTTGCCAACAAAAATCATGCAAAAATAATCATATGAAACAATCAAAACAAGGGTACACTGTTCCTAAAAATTAAATCATGCAAATAACAAATAATGCATTCTAATCACACATTTGGCATACAATGATATTATATACGATTTTTATGATAGTATTTTAATATTCAAAATGTAGCAAAAATGAGGTATTTCTTGGCCTCATCATTCCCCCCAACTTGACCTAATGCATGCCTTTATGCATTTTGTTGGGCTACAAATGCATTGAGATCTAGCTCCTTGTAATAAGTTTCCCAAAATTTTATGTTCCCAGAATAATATCCTCTGTTCCACTTCAGCTCTGCTAGCCAAATCTGAAACTGTCATCCGATTGCTATCAGAATCAAAGTAGTATGGTATAGGGGTGATAATAGTGGGTGGCCTAAATCTTAAGCCTATCCAGTGATGCTTCAATGCTAGAATTATTTTTATCATTACCTATGCCCTTCTCTATGACCATAACAGGTTAGTTGGTGATATTGGATCTCTCTTTTGCAAGGATATAGGTAATTATGCCCATCTAACCTTACATGTTGACAAGGAGTTTGTAAAATTACTTGTGCAAAATTGCTGAAAATAAGTCATACTAGCCTTAAGGTTATTCAAATAAGAGATTTGAATTTCTTCCTTATTCATCAGGGCAAAGTGTTGGCTTGTAAATGTTGTACGATTGGGTTGGATATACCTTACAAACAACCTAACTTCCATTTTAGCCTCCTTGTTCGACTTCTCCTGATCCCAATATATCTGATTTTGTAAGGTGGAAATAGAGGACCAAAGTTGTACATCACCTATATAGATATGGGGCAGAAATTGTACATATTTTTCCAAGATGTATTTGTGCAAGAACTCACACAACAGATTCTTATGTTCTTTATGACTTTGCAAATAAGCTTCTAGAAAATCCTTAGCAATAATTAAATTTTGTGAAAGACCAGAACAAATATGCATTACATGCCAATGAAGGTATATTTATCTGAGGAGCAGGGTGTATATCCTAGTAGGCTTCCTACATTGCATCAGTTACTCTACAATTTGACATAAAATTTGCTCATTCTCCTACAAATTAGCAATTTCTGCAGCCTGTGTCTCGCTTTGCTTTTCTAGAGGTTTCAGTGCTACAATGCGTAATTCCAAGGTTTGGTAGCGTGACATCCACCTTACAATATCTTAATTATGCTTTACTAGTGGAATCATATCAGGTAGATGCACTACCTATGGATTTTTATGCTCAAACAATAAATTAACCTGAATTCTTATTTCTACTGTTTGTACTTTTGAAATAGAACTGACAAAAATTTGATTTGTATTTTCTTGAGGTGATGTACTTGTAGTGGAATTGCTTGAGATTTAGGGACCTCACATTCTAATGTGCTTTGCCCTTTTTGTTGTTCTGGAGCTATATCTAGGTATTTAGGCATAGTTTTTGTATATTTTGAAGTTGCTCTGGAATGGGACTATTTTTTGACAAAATGTTTTGAAGCTGTCCCAAAATGTTTTAGAGATTCATTCAAAAGTGTTGAAATGGCTTATTTTTCAAAATTTTGCTGCAAATTCTATTTCTGGCCCATCTCCAGGGTATGTGAGTTTCCCATGAGGACTACAATCCCCTTTCCACCCCTTTATTTAAGTGGTTTTTTTGTATATTGTTGTGCTACTGTAGAATCAATTAAAATAGGGATACAAACTTTAGGTGCAAGTTCCAAATTATCCTCCTCATATCTATGAGGTAGTTGAGGGATATCAGCTTGCAATTCTCCTTCTGGAACCTACCCTGCTAATTCAAGTAAAATCTCTGCTACCTCCCTATTAGAATATGAAATTATGGGAAATACCTCCAATGGTGCCAAACTTATTTTTAATTCTTCTATTTCTTGCAACAATTGATCAATGTATTCGTCTTTCTGCTTAATTTTTGCTTCACCTATTTCAATCTAGGTTTGTTGAGTTTTGATAATCACCATAGCAACTTTCACATTATCATCTGGCTCATATTATTCATATTCTTTAGTTTCTGAATAATATATAGGTAAATCCATGGCAGGTGGTGAAATTGGCTCCCCAACTTCTATAAGTGGTCCCTCTTCCTGATTAAGTGATTTTGGACCCAGAGTGTCCTGTTCTTGAATAGGTATTTCTTTAGTCACTTCATCTTCATCCTCTTGAAGTATCAATTTTCTTTTATTTCATGTGACTGGAAGATGCTGGAAGTGTAGTTTCAACAGTTGCAGTTGTACTCTGTTGTCTCTGTCTTAGACTCCTTCTCAAAGGAGGGGGTGAAGGTGGTTGTGTTGGTATTTCAATCTCTATTTCTTCTGATTTAGCCAACTCCTTGGTAACAATGTGTCCCTATAATTTGGAAGACCTCCTTAACTATTATGTACCTATTTCTCCCTCAATTTTCTCAATTCTTGTAGTTGTTTTTCCTGCAGACTTTACTAAAAAATTAGAATCTAGTTCTTCTTCCTCCAAGGAGTCTGTTGCTTTAGTCAAAGACCTGATTGTTTAAGGTTTTGACTATGCAGACGTTTGAGCAAAAATTTTTGTAACTTCTTCACTGAAAGTTACTTTCTTATATTTTGACTACTTTGTAGGTCCAAACTCAACTTTCCTCTTTCTGTGCTCTGGTCCTGGCAACTGGTGGACATTGAGGGGATGAAGGGGTTCCTTCGTATTCAAGGGTAACTCTTTAATCTGCATTGTTTTCAGGGGTATCTATCTAAAACAGGTAAAAGATGATATTTGCTCAAACATAAATACAAAGTAAATGCACATGTCTAGAAAATTGCTCTTTATTCATTTGAAATAGAATTCATAGGTTACAATAAGGATTGTAATGAATCCTTTTCATAATGAACATCAGATAGACTGATAGCTGCTCTTGATTTCCTTGATGTAGGTGGTATTTAGTGCATGGGGGTCACCGATGGTATTTTTGATGTTGATTTTGCTCCTTTTCCACCTATTGTATGACATGAAAAAGGGGGTTAGTTGGTTTAGGGGCTTGCCTTGGTCAGGTTCTATATTGATGAAAGACAATGAAAACAATAAATAAAATTGAACTAAAAGGCTACAAAAAATGTGGGAAACATCATAATATTATCAAATGAAGCTTACTTGATAAATTTGGGGTGATTTGATACCCGTAGACCCAATTCGTAGGTCGAGGGTGAATTGGTGCCAGATTCGTAGGTCGAGGGGCAAATTCAGCTGGAAGTGCTTTCTAAAGGAAATCCTTGCATGGATGGGCTCCTTAGGTGCTGTACTATTGTTTTTCAAGTTTAGATTATAGTTTCTATGCTTTTGTACATATTTTGGTAGAGTTTTGTACTTTGTCTAAAAGGAGAGAGAGGTAGAATGAGGGTTTAGGTCCACTATTTATAGATACACATAAGGGATAGGGGTGTGGTTAGGAGAACTAAAATCTAAGGTCAAGTTCTAGGATGGTTAGGTTAGGGTTCATGAGGTGTCATCCTCAATTTCCCTTAGGAAATATCTTATCCTCACACATGTGTGAGGAGAGATTAGGGTTAACTAGGATTAGTCAACTCTAAGATTAGATTAGGGTTTTCTAAGAAATATCCTAACCAAATTTGTGCACATACATGTGGGAGGGAATAATTAGGACTAATTAGGGCTTAGAAACCTAATTAACCTTTATAATCCAAAAAGTGCACTTTAAGTGAAGTCACTTTAAAATTAGAATTTGGATTAATTTTAATTAAGACTTTTAGGAACTAATAGTCCTGTGGGGTCCTAATTAAGTCTAGGAAGGACTTAAGTGGCCTTGGGTGATTTATGAATGATCCTTTGATGGATGAAAAGTGGTTATGATATGAATTGAGTAGTTTAATATGGTTTTGTACCTATAAACTAGTGATGTAGCCTATGCAAGTCTACGATATGCTACGCTAATATAGAGCGATATATGCTAGTATACACATATCTACAGTAGTCTACGCATGTCTATGCATATCTACAATAGTTTATATAGGTCTAGATCCATCTACAATAGTCTATACCAGTATACAATAACCTAGAGGTGTCTACGATGGCCTATGTAAACCTACAAGTGTCCAAAAGGATCTACAAGTACGTAGAGGTAGCTATGTGCAACTTTTAGATGTCTACATTTTACCCCTTTTTGTACTATACTGTGTGGAACATAGTTTAATACAAAAATAGGATGGGAGAAATTAGAATATGAAGAAGAGAAGAGAATGGAATCCAATCAAAGGTATGTAGTCGCTCGAAGCGTGACCATACAAAATTGATGAATAGCTAAGAAGGGAAAGGAATGGAATCCAACCAAAGGTATGTAGATGCTCGAAGCATGACCATACAACATTGATCAGGTCCAGGGAGAGAAGAGAACAAGCAAAGAAGAAGAAGGGAATGAAGAAAAAGAGAAAATGAAAAATAATGTCGATGAATGGAAATGAATGATTACGAATGCAACACGATGGTTTTGCTTATTTTGTATAAATTTTTTTGATGTCATACTATTTTCTTGGGGTGGTAACTTTTGACTGCTTTGCTTTTGTGACCAATGCAAGATGGTCCAAAATACGAATAGAACAAATGCCTATTCAAATATTTGTTGTTAATTGATTGATGAGTACGTGGTGACAAGTGTCAAACCATTTGAGCTAGTTAACATTTGGATTATTCAAACATGTCATTCATTATGTATCATGAATTCCAGAGTGAAATCCTTCTCCAAATGTTGCGCTAAATTAGTCAACCGTATCATTCATTGTGTACCATGAATGCCAAAGTGACCTCTCCATTGTTACGCACAACTCTCCTGATCTAACAAATATCTGTTTCATATTGAGATTATAATCATAAGATAATCTTCAGCAAAAAATTTTGTAGACAGATGTGATATCCATGGTTTGGATGTTTGATTGTTTGGTTGCATGCAAAGCTGAATTTTGGATATGAATACCCCCTCAAACAAGAAATCAACAATGAGGTGAATGAAATATGGTGATGTGGTGATGAATCGGTTGATAGAAGAAAAATACATGATGAAATTGATGAAAAATCATATGGATAGGAAGAGGGGCAGGTTTGGTATGGTTTGAAATTAAAATTGGGTCGATTTGGGGCTTCTAGGCTCAATTCGCAAGCTGGAGGGTGAATTGGATCTGGATTCACAGGTTGGGGGGTGAATTGGGCTAATTCGTAGGTCGAGGGGTGAATTGGGTCAAATTCGTAGGTCAGGGGATAAATTTGACCTAATTAGGATTTTTGGGTGTATTTAAGCTTTTTTGGAAATGTGGGGTGGTCATTTTGACATCGACGAATTTGGAGAGTGAGGAGGGAGTGAGATTTGGTGACGTGGAGCACTTGCAGTTGATCAGATCAAGGTGCAGGATGTCGAGAGGATGTATTGGAACTGGAGCTCGACGTGGTGATCCATCGGTAAGTGCTCTATTTATTTATTATTATTTTTATTTTATTTTAAAAAAAGCATGAAATAGGGGGAGGTTTTCATGTTTTTTAAAAATTTTGGTAAATTTTTATTAAAATTGGAATACAAAGTGTTAAAAAGGCTTAATGGGTACCCAAAAGTGTGATTAGTTTTTAGGTTTAACACTTTTTTGGTGTATTTTTACCGGGTGATGGGTAGAGTAGTCTTGTAGTTTGACTTACCATTTTTGGAGCGATGATGCACTGTTTTTGCAATGTGATTGAATTTCCTTCGTAAAAGTAGGAAATGGGTATATGATTGTGCAACTGTGTTTTTGATTTATCCTCGTTTGGTGTGTTATATGAATGTGAGTGAGTAGGATGTAAATTAGAAAACTTTGACTGTTAAGTTTTCCATTGTAGGTACACAATTTTTAGAAACCGTTGACACTTTCACTGTAGAACGACGAAATGGGTATCCAAAAAAATCATTTTTTTTGGTATATGATTACATTTGGTGTTTGTTTGATTTACATGCCAAGGTGTAGACAATGTTGAATTTAAAATTGACTGTTGGGAGCCCGATTTGCACTGTTTTCAATTTCTGTTTGAACTTTCACCGCTAAGTGGATAAATGGGTATTCAGAAATATGACTGTGTTTGTGATGTTGTGTGATTTGGCATGCTTACCATTTGGAGAGGTTGTGGTAACTTTGACCTCAAAATTCATGTATATTTGTATACTATTTTTGAAATTTGTCGATACTTTCACTACGAACTGGGAAAATGGGTGTTCAAAAATATATTTGTTTTTGTATATCTGATGGATTGACATCATTTTGAATTTCATGGCACAGTAACTATGTGGATAATTATAAATTTGACTGTTGGGAGTCAAATATGTACTATTTTTCACATTTGTTCAAACTTTTACCATGAAATGATAAAATGGATATTCAAATATGTGACTATTTTTTTGATTTATTTTGATATGTAAATTGTGCACTGTTTTATGTCTTGAAGTGCATGTCAAATTAAAAATAATTAATTTGTGTGTGATGTGTTTAAATAAAATTGAATTTTATTTAATTGGCAAATTGTGCATTAGAATGATATAATTTTTGTTGTTGTTTGTGTATAAACAGGTGAAAATGATTGAGCCACGTCATCGTATCCATAAGATGAAACACGATTTGATATGCTTATGGACAATGAAGATGATCTAAAGTGGTTGGATGCAATATGATTTAGATACATGTGGGAATGCAAGAGCATTAACGCCAACCATGCATACATATCTACATTATGTGAGAGATGAGATGCAGATCACAACACCTACTTTTCGATGGGTGAGATGACTATCACCTTGGAAGATGTGTATAGGATTTATAAATTACTGATTGAGGGTGTGCCAGTGAGGGTAGCACCAGATAATAAAAATAAGGCTATAATGGAGTGATTCTTTGGTGAGGAGTGGAGGGAGATAGACATCAGGAAAATGGATTATGAGCTGCTATGAAATAATGAGAAGATATCTAAGTGTCAGTGTGTAACTATGATGATGATCTTGACATATGCTCTTCCTGACACTTTAGGGGTATTTTTTATCTGGAATATGTTGGATATTATCAATGATATGGTAGAGTATAATACTATGTTTGCATGGGTACCTACGTTGTTGGCCTAGGTGTACAGGGAGTTGCATGACGTGGTGCATGCGAGGCGAAAGAGATTGAGTTGGACTCCTTTGCTACATGTGTGGATATGGGAGCATATTTCTATTGAGAGACCATCATTGTTGCCTTGTAAGGCATATGTGGAGGGATAGGAGTATTTAAATTATGCTCTCATATGGAGGACTAATGAGGATAAGGGGGTTAAGAGATCACATGAGGGTGATCCTCTATTTTGGAGGGTCAAGTTTAGAGATTTGATACCTAGTGTAATTGAGTGGAGGCCTTGGATGGGTGGGGTGACATGGAAGAAGGATGACAAGTAGTTGGGAGCCATTCATCAAGGTAGGTGGCTGGTGGGGTGATATAATCGGCAAGCCAAGTACTTTTAGTTTGATCAATTCAAGAAATAGTTTGGATTACAACAGGATATTGTAGAGGCTCCTGTTGTATATTATAGGTGACAAGGTGATAGGGGATAGCCACCTGTGGTGTTGCCATGGATTGCTGAGATGGACCTATCTATTGTGATCCTAGATATAAGTGATGCTGGGACAACACCAGAGTTTGATTCCTGGTGGGAGATGCAGAGCTAGGAGCTGGGTGTTGGTGTGATAGACCGATGGGTGTCACATGGTGGTGGGGCACCTGTACAGGGAGGAGGGCAATGAGAGGCACTCGAGCGAGGTTGTAGGATAGACTTGGTGGTGAGATAGAGGAACCTCTATGATGCTCTAGGTGACGGTTGGGTGGCACCTTGAGTTCATCTATAGAGAGGATAGAGGAGCTTCCTGTAAGTGGTGGAGAGCAGCCTTAGGGACAGATTCCAATTATGGATGAGATTCCAACCGTAGAGGAGTTAGGTGGAGACATAACTATGGGCGGCTTGGATTATACCCTAGATATAGGTTTCTCTGATGGGTTGGAGGAGATTCCCATCAAGAAGCAAGAGAGGTAGGAGGTTGAGGAGGAGGTACTATTGTTACATGCTCGAGTATGACAGTTGGAGGGAGATCTCCATGAAAGTGATAGGAGTAGGCATGAAGAGACGACAAACTTAGAGGATACATTAATATATTTGGAGACCTATAGTGATGCTGCTTGAAATGTTATTAAGGATAGGTGTGCTCCAATGGTAGTAGATATGAAGAGGGATTGATCTACATTGGCTACTTGGGATGCAGAGATTATAAATATGTGAGCTGAGCTGGCAATGCAGTGGTAGGGATGAGAGGGGGCTGAGGGAGCACATGTGGAGGCTCCAATTGATATGGTTGCTCTGAGAGCTGAGATAGAGCAGTTGTAGGAGAGTATCGAGTTTGGAAGAGGGATGTTGGCTATGGAGGCAACAAGATGAGCAACTTATGAGTACTCTTTAGGGATTAATAGGATCTTTCTCCTGAACTAGATCATATGGTGTCACAGTCAGGGACACAGATATATGTTCAGGTGCCTTATCAATGGATTCATCAAAGTGCCTCTTTAGTCAATTAGAGAGATACGAGGGTTGGGACACATGATGTGACAACAGGTAGATATATGGCTACGATCTTAGAAGTGGTGTTATCTCCTAAAAAAACTTGAATATCGGGAGAGCAGGTGGATTCCAGCAGGGTTGCAGTGGCACATGGGATAGCACTAGGGATGGCAAGCCACAAGGGGAATGTAGAGGCTCCTAGTGGTAGTTAGATCGATTACCATTGTAGCCTATAGGTCATTTTGTATTTTGTATGATGGGCATGGTCCCAGGTTGTAGCCTACAAGAATTTTTGATGGATGATATGTATATATCTTTTTGGTGTTGGATTTTATATATACATGTGTGTTTGATGCTAATTTTCATGTGTTTGAATTGTTTTTGTGTTGTGTTTATGTAGATAGCATAATGTAATGTGTAAGTAAATGTATAATGCATGGATATACATATGTGGTAGGGTGTAGATGTATGATCAAACTGTAGTGTAGATATAATGTAGAATGATGCAAAGGATTATATGTTTTAATGCAATGCAATATGATGTGATGTGATACAAATTTTAGTAAATGCATGTAATATAGATGCGATGATGCATGTATGGGAAGACTGAAATGCATAAAGGAAGCAGTTGTATCATTGCATGTACCTATGTGAATGTGATCCATTCCATAATATTAGGTATGTAGGATGGTATAAGGTATATGTAATGGCTTTGACCAATGTAATTTTGGTAATCAAATCTCAGACCCAAAATCGTGCAAGTTTTTGGGGTAACTCATAACAAATCTGATTGGTTCAGAGTTTGTCATGGACCTGTGTGTAAATGAGTGAGGTTCATTTATCCATTTTGAGGGAGGTAGGATTAATCCATTGTAGACATGACCAACCTAGCTAGCTCATACATAAGCGAACAATGATATGTACAAAAGGTTGCTAATGTGAAAAATATGTCGCCACTTGTAAGACTATTCCACTTGGGAGCCCACTGCATGAGCCTATTACTAGCGATGGAAATCATCCCATAATGTTATGTTGAACCTAATGACCAAAGACGATGAAGCATAACACTTGTGATATGTAGAGGTGTTTTCTTTTATTTTTTACCCCTCATTTATTGTTATTGTATATTTTGTGGTGCTCTTTTTCTTTCTTTTCTATATATTTTTTTGTATGGGCATTGTCTTTTGTTTTCTACTCGGTTTTCTTAATTTTATTTATGATTATCCTTTTTTTTATCCCCAGGTCGTATGTTGACCATGCAAGTGATAGGATGAGTAGGAGAAACCGTTAGCTAGATGGTGATATCTATGCAAGGTGTTATCTTCCCTAGAATCAAAACTTGTTTAATGTGACCTGTGTGAATGGTCCGTGATAGAAGTTGAACCAGCCTAAAGAACTGTAAGGAGTTTGTAAAACCTGTCAGCTAGAGGTGACATTTGATTTACTGAACTAGTGAGCAGTCAAAGCTTAACACGATACCTATGTATACCCTAATCTTGAAAAGTGGGAATGGACATCTAGGTTGTGATGCTAACAAGTGTATGTGTTACTCCTGTTGAAGGCGCATTTTGGGGAAGAATATACAAACTATAAAAGAAATTATAACGTGTTGGATATTTTGAGTGATAATTTGTCATTGATGTCAAGAGTAAGTGGTCATTGATGTCAAAATTACAACATCAGTTAGTGACAGTTTCAATTGGCAACATCCAGTTCGGTTTTAGTTTCAAGACTGTTCTAGGAAGTCAGATGAGGTCCAAAGTGCAATAAAAAGCCCAAATAAATAATATTATAATATTATTTTATAATATTATCCAAAGGAAGTTTAAAATTAATTATAAATTAATTTATTAGTTAATTTTTTTAACTTATAAAGTTATTTAAATTAATTATTAATTATAAATTAATTTAAGCTAAGGTTAAAAAACCTAAGGTGGGTTATTAAAAATAAAATTTGAAATTAGATTTTGAATGACATAACACCGATGTGAGTGAAGTTTAAAAAATGTTTATATAAGGAGGAACTCCCACACTACCAAAGATTACTATGCCTTTGATATACATTGTGAGCTTTGTAATTTGCGCTATGTCCAAGGAATAAATAATGTGCAAATTTGTGGAAAGACAAATGACGGTGAAGGCATAAGAGGAAGGGGTTCTACCTTCCTTCACGTGGGCCTTAGTAGCCCATGCGGTGGGCTCCCAAGTGCTAAGGCTCTTAGGATAGAGGAGACGCCGGATCGAATCTCGTCGAATCCCCTTTTTGGGGAAGTAAGAGGTATGCTTTGATATTGTTCACCAACATTTTTGAGAATATAGTTTGGGCATTTAAAAATTAATTTTTGCACATTTTTATTTGGTTCTAAGGTTGCAAGGGAGTTATAAGGGTTTTGCAAAATTAAATTTTTAATTTTATTTTCTCAAAGGTGTTGAAAGGATTGCAAGGTGTTTGGTTGATATTTTATGGTGTTGGATATTATTTTAAGTTGGAGTTTATAAGGTGTATCAAAAAAATTATTTTTATGTATGTTATTAAGAGTATTATTTTTAAAAGGGAGAAATAAGGCATAAATTGAGTTGTGATTATTTTGTGTCTAAGGGAATATTTTTGAGAAAGTATTGAAGTGATATTATTGTGTTTAACCATTGAAATTGGAAAGAAAGAAATTGTGATTAAGACAGGCTTTTCCAAAGGCACTTTGACATCCAACAAAAGGTATGGGCATATTCTTCCTAGTGAGTGATTGTTGAAAGTTGTGTATGAAAAGTTGGAGTGAAAAGGACTTTTTGGTTAACATTGTTGAGAGTGTTTTGATTTATTGCTTCAAGGTATTATGGAATTAAGAGTTGTTGATAAAACCTTTTTTTATAAGCATTGTTGTTGAAGTGAGTTGTTGAGTGAAGAACTTGAACTAGGGTTTGAAAATAACATGAGTATCATTGTTATGTGAGAGTGGTTGTTAAAGCATTATTGGAAATATTTGAGTGAGTATTCATATGCTTGGACTATGGTTTGTGAGCAAGGATCATTTCATTGAGTTATTGGTTGAGTAGAGTTGGTTGAGCCTATTCAAGTGAATGTGTGAAGTGATTGTTCAAGTTCTGTGAAATAAATTATTCTATATTCTAAATTGAGTTGAGAAAGTGTTTGAGTATTGAGGTGAATGTGAAGCATATTGAGTCTCTAACAATTCTCTATATGTTTCTAAGAGAGTGATTGAAAGTGATTGAGTATTGAGGTGAATGTGAAGCATATTGAGTCTGTAACAATTCTATGTATGTTTCTATGAGAGTGATTGAGCATTACGATGAATGTGAAGCATATTGAGTCTCTAACAATTCTCTTTATGTTTCTAAGAGAGTGATTTAAAGTGATTGAGCATTGTGATGAATGTAGAGCATATCGAATCTCTAAAAATTCTCTTTATGTTTCTATGAGATTGGAAAAGTTCTAGTGAGGACTTGTTGAGAAAATTTGAGGTAAGTATTTGAGAAGACTTGTGGATAGATTTATGTGAGCTTTTGTGAAAGCTTACAACAGATTTGGATAAGTTCTAGTGAGGACTTATTGAGAATATTGGACAAGTTCTAGAGGGGAATTGTGGACAGATTAATGTGAGCTTATGTGGAATATTACAAGGTAGATTTGAGATAAGTTTTTGAGAAGACTTGAGTGTAAAGTTGATTGATTGATTTGTTCAAACCTTGAGTTAAGGTTTGGGGCAGATCCAACAGAGTTGAGTTGAGATTGAGTCAAGATTTGTGTTAAAGATTGAGATAGAGATTGAGGATAGATTTATGCTAGATCGAAGGACTGTGTTTAGTGCAGATCAGAGGATAGAGTTTGAGGATAGATTTGTGTTAGACCGAAGGACTATGTTTAGTGCGAAAGATAGAGATTAAGGATAAATTTGTGCTAGACTAAAGGACTATGTTTAGTGTAGATCAGAGGATAGATATTGAGGATATATTTTTGCTAGAAAAGGACTATATTTAGTGCAGATTTGAGATAGAGCTTTGAAGGTGACAGAGTATAGAGAATGATAGTATTTAGTGGATATAGATCCATTAGCTAGGGTAGTGAGGATAGGAGTCTTTAATGGATAAATATCCATTAGCTAGAGTGAAGAACATGTGCTTATACTGAGAGGGGGGGTGAATAATATAACATAAAACTTTTTTCCAAATAGTACCATCAACATTAATGAAACAATAAACATCACACAAAACATCACACACATGAGAGACATCATTTTAACGTGGTTCACCCAATGTGGGCTACCTCCACAGAAAAATATTTCTTCTAAATATTTCTCAAATAATCTCTTGGGACTCCTTCCCAAATTACAATGTTTATGGATCTCTATCCAAAGGAGATGTTGATCCCCTAATCTCAAGTTCATGGATCTCTTCCATAGGAGAACTCTTTCCCCTTCTACTCTAGCTAGTGATCTTCTAGAAGACTCTGTCTCTATGCTGCATTGACTGGTGGATCTCTTTCCACTTGAAGACTCCTCACTCAGATCTGTCTTCAATTGTCCTGGCTGCTGGATCTCTATCCACTGAGACTCTATCCTCTATACTCTATCACCTCCAAAGCTCTATCTCAATACTATACCAAACATAGTTCAGTCGGTCTAGCATAGTTCTGCTCAATCTCTTGTACTAAACATAGTACAGTCGATCTAGTACAATTTTGCTCAATAGGTTCACTCAGAACCTGCTCAAATCTGCTCAATAGGTCCACATAGAACCTGCTCAAATCTTCTCAATAGGTCCACACAGAACCTGCTCAAATATGCTCAATAGGTCCACACAGAACCTGCTCAAATCTACTCAACAGGTCCACATAGAACCTGCTCAAATCTGCTCAATAGGTCCACATAGAACCTGTCCAAATCTGCTCAATAGGTCCACATAGAACCTGCTCAAATCTACTCAATAGGTCCATAAGAACTTCCAAATCTCAAGTAAGAAACAAATTCAAAGCCAAAACTTTCAAATTCAACAACTCTCTAAGACTTTTCCAAATCACTCAATAAGTCCTCTCTAGGACTTGCTCAAATCTGCATAGCAAGCTTTCACAAAAGCTTACTCAAATCAGTCCACAAGCCTTCTCAAAGACTTGTCTCAAATCACATAGAATCATAAAGAGAATTGTTAGAGACTCAATATGTTCTAAGCTCAATGTTCAATCAATATCTCAATTCAATCTCATAGAAGCATAAAGAGAATTGTTAGAGACTCAATATGTTCTATACTCAAATCCCAATCTCAACTCAAATCAATCTCATAGAAGCATAAAGAGAATTGTTAGAGACTCTATATGTTCTATACTCAAATCCCAATCTCAACTCAATAGAAGCATAAAGAGAATTGTTAGAGACTCAATATGTTCTATTCTTAAATCTCAATCTCAACTCAAATCAGAATATGAAATAGTTTGTTTCTAGGAACTTGAACAACCACATGCATCCACTTGACTAGGCTTAAATCAACTCAACTCAACCAATCACCTCAAGGAACAATCCTTTCTCACAAACCCTAGTCCAAGCATGTATTTAACCAACTCAAAATGTTTCCAACAATGCTCAATCACAAATCTCACATAACAATTATACTCATGTTCTTTTCTAACTCAAGTTCAAGTTCATTTCACAATCAATGGGCTTCAACAACAATGCTTCTAAAACAAGGTTTAATTACAACTCACAAACCAGAAAACCTTGAAGCATTAAACCAACAACTCTCAAAAATGGAAACCACAATCAATCCTTTTCTCTCCAAAGATATTTCAGAAATCAACCACCATAAACAATCAATAGGAGAATGTGCCCATACCTTTTTGATGCCAAGGAGTTGTCCACAAAATCTGCCACACTTAAACACAACTTTCCTTTCCAATCTCAATAAGGGTTAGTGGACTTCAAATAATCACAATATAAAGCATAACTCAATTTACACCCTTTTTACTCCAACTAAATAAACACATCCACCAAAGTCCCTTTTTAATAAAACCCTTATCAAAATAACAATCAATAAGCCTTTCAAAAATACTTTAAAACAACTCCTTATTTCTCCTAAATTCAATTCTTAATAATAATCAAATAAATCATTAAACCCCTCAAGTTTTGCAATAATCAATACAACCCAAATAAAAAAGCTTAATTAAAACTTTAATTTCCACTAACCACCTTATAACTCCAACCTTAGGGCTAAATAAAATTAAATTAATGCAAAACGTAATTACCTCCTCAAGGGGATTCGAACCCCCGACTTGCACACATCACGAGCGTCTTAGCCATGGCTAAGATTCCACATGAGCTAGCCACTCATTGGAAAGGGAAAGGCACAACGTGCCTAATCCCCTTCTCCACCTTCCACAAAATCAAAGGCACTGAAGCGCTTCTCTCACGCTTTCCAAAAAATGTAGTCAAGGGGATTCGATCCTCGATATTTTTATCTACCCTACACCTTAGCCAAAACCAATTGCCAATGCGCCATGCTGCCCATGATGTTTGTTTCTCTGAATGCTACCTGTCTTATTCACTGCTTCACTTCTCAAGAATTTTGCATGAGCTCATAAACGATTCGATAGCCAACAATTTTATTACACGAGCAAGGATGAAATAATAATCAATTGAAGCCCCCTTTATATAGTCCTTTAATCATATCGAAGACGTCAGTAGAAATATGACTTTTTATTTTCTTGATGACGTCGGTGAAAATCTTGCGTATTTAGTTTTAAATTTGAATTCAAATTTTAAATAATTAAAATTTAAACCAAATATTAAAACTTAAATATCTCCATCACCGGGGCACCTTTTTCGATGAAACGAAAGCCCAACTTGGGTTTTAAGAAAAACCCAGATCAAATCTGCTATCCATGGTTTTAAATAAAACCTTTTATTTTTCCTATCTTGGTTTTCACAAAAACCCTTCATTGATCCTTTTGACATTAAATGATCTTTTGACATCAATGACAACATATTAGCTTAGGGACTCAAAATGTCCAACAATCTCCCCCTTTGTCATTGATGGCAACCCAAATCCTTTTACTAAAATCTGACCTTCTTTTCTGCTCCCCCTAGGACTTTGCTCCCCCTGGCTCAATGCTCTCTCAGATATCAAAACTCTCCTCATATCAAAAACTCTCCCCAAAATACACAAATCTCTCCCCCTTTGACATCAATGGCAAAGGGTCACCTTTGGGGCTCGAGGCTAAGAATTAAGCCTCTTAGCTTAGCCCCTCCCCCACCTCCACATGAGGTGGTTAATTCTGGGGTGGGAGTATTTCTACTCCCTGAAAGCACTGTTCTCTGCCTTTGTCTTTTCCTCTTTCTTTTTGTTGAATCCTCTCACTATTTCTTTCCAAGTCATCATCCCTATTCTTGTTCCTATTCTTGTTCTCATCCATGTTCCTGTTCTTGTTTTTATCCATGTTCCTATTCTTGTACCTTCTCTTGTCCTCATTATTTTTTGAGTCTCTTTTCTTTTCTGAGTCTGTGTTCCTGTTCATCTTCTTGTTTCTGTTCATGTTCTTGTTCCTGCCCATGTTCTTGTTCCTGTTCATATTTTTGTTCCTGTTCACATTCCTGTTCTTGTTCATGCTTGATTCTGGAATATTTGCTCTACACCATCTTGCTATGTGACCATCATTATTGCACTTATAACACTTAATGTTATTATTCCTTGGATGTGCAACTATCTTAGGATTTCTCCTAGTGAAGCCATATCCTCTTCTGTCATGAATCCTGCAATTCATTGCCTTGTGACCAAACTCATTACATGAATAGCAATATCCTTGGAAAAGTTGTTCTCTTCCATATACCTATATTTCATGTGACCTGCACTGTGAAGCCATGTGCCCAAACTTGTGACATGAGAAGCATCTCCCATTGAAGCTTCCTTGTCTAGACCTCATTGGTCTCCTATTCTGATTGTTGTTCCATCTGAATCTTCTTTGCCCATTGTCCCTGTTGGACTCACTGCAATCTGACTCATCCTTAGAAGTTTCACTTTCACTTCCACTTTCATCTGAGAATCCCTCTTCTGAAGTGTCTTCTTCTGAAGTTCCTTCTTCTTCAAGACTTGAAGTAGACTTTTCTTTTTCCTGTTTCTTTCCAAAGCCAAGACCTATTGAACATGATGTTCTTTGTTGTCCACAAATGAACTTATCCAAGTTCTTAGAGCTATTTGTGAAACTCTTCATCTTGATCTTGGAGTCCTTTAAATATTCCTTTAGAGTAGCCACTTCTTGTGCTAACTTCTCACATTCCAAAATATTTGCTTCTAACTTTTCTTTGAACTTACTTGCCTTAGCCTTGGACTTCTCTAAGTCCTCTATGAGCAATAATATTTCTTCATCACATTCTTGAAACTGACTTTCAAGCTTAGAGTGTTGCTTTCTTACCTTCTTTACTGTGTCAAGAGCATAGATGAGTTCTCCCTTGAGATCATAACCATTCTCTATTGAATAGTCCTCTATTTGTTTGCCTTTGTCCATGTCATTTCTTTCTTTTGACTTGTCTTCTATAGGAGCACTCAATTATTTATCTTCCAAAGCCATTAGAAGATTCTCATTTGGTCCCAATATTATATGTTGAGACCGGATCTCATTTTCTTTGGATAAGAGACATTTTTCCTTTTTGATCTCATTGAGTACATAAAGATTTCTTTCTCTTATAGCACTAGCTACTAGTTTCCCAGATTCATATTTTCTTACTTCACATCTATCTTGATGAAAAGTTACCATATGGCCTTGATCACAAAGTTGACTAATTCTCAAAAGATTATGTTTTAGACCTTCCACATATAGAACATTTTCAGCTTTTGCTTTTCCATTGCCTATACTTAGAGTTCCTTTTCCACAAATCTTTGTTGAGCCATTGTCCCCAAAATTTACTGACCCTCTATTTCCTTCTTTCAAAACTATAAACTTGTCCTTTTCTCCTGTCATGTGTCTAGAGCATCCGCTATCCAGAAACCATTTTTCTTCTTTATCCTGAGCATGCAAAGCTATTTGAACTAGCAAGGATTTTAATTTTCCTTTCCCTTTTTCTTCTTTTCTAGTAGTTTGAGTTGTGGACTTTCTACTAGACTTAGAGATTTCTAGTTTGCACCTTCTAGCTGTATGCCCAAAATTATTGCATTTGTAACACTTAACATCATCATCCACATGTGGGGCAAGAGAATCTATACTACTACTATCATTGTCTCTGCTAGTACATTGCATAGCTCTATGACCATATTTATTGCAAGAAAAACAATGTCCATGGAAGGAATTTTGTAACCTATTTTGTTGAGGACTCGATCTGGTATTCTTCCTTTTGTGGTCTTCTTTCCTTGAGATATGGTAAGATACCTCCTTTTTGCTTGATGTTCCTACCTCTTGTTGTAATCTCTTGTTTATTTCAGTTCTGCATCTTAGCATAACAATTTCTGCTGCCACTTTCTCAAGTCCTGCTTCTTTGGCTTCCAACATATCTCTCAACTGATGTTCAATCTCTCTTCTTTCTTTCACTTCTATTTCGAGTTCTATTAGCCTTTGTAGAAGCTCAAATCTTGTTGATTCATAGTTTCAAATTTGTTCCTTTAGTTGTGCATTCTCTTCTTGAATCCTTTCAAGATCTTGGAGATAGTTGAAGAGTGCTTCTTCAAAGTCTATACTTTCTTCACCTCCTGAGCACATGTGTGTTACTAATGGATCCTTCTCCAAGTTGTTAAACTCTTCGTGGAGAGACCTGCTCTGATACCAATTGAAGAACATGTGCTTATACTGAGAGGGGGGTGAATAGTATAACATAAAACTTTTTTCCAAATAGTACCATCAACATTAATGAAACAATAAACATCACACAAAACATCACACACATGAGAGACATCATTTTAACATGGTTCACCCAATGTGGGCTACCTCCACAGAAAAATATTTCTTCTAAATATTTCTCAAATAATCTCTTGGGACTCCTTCCCAAATTACAATGTTTATGGATCTTTGTCCAAAGGAGATGTTGATCCCCTAATCTCAAGTTCATGGATCTCTTCCACAGGAGAACTCTTTCCCCTTCTGCTCTAGCTAGTGATCTTCTAGAAGACTCTATCTCTATGTTGCACTGACTGGTGGATCTCTTTCCACTTGAAGACTCCTCACTCAGATCTATCTTCAATTGTCCTGGCTGTTGGATCTCTATCCACTGAGACTCTATCCTCTATACTCTGTCACCTCCAAAGCTCTATCTCAATACTGTACCAAACATAGTTTAGTCGGTCTAGCATAGTTCTGCTCAATCTCTTGTACTAAACACAATACAGTCAGTCTAGTACAATTCTGCTCAATAGGTTCACTCAGAACCTGCTCAAATCTTCTCAATAGGTCCACATAGAACCTGCTCAAATCTGCTCAATAGGTCCACATAGAACCTGCTCAAATATGCTCAACAAGTCCACACAAAACCTGCTCAAATCTGCTCAATAGGTCCACACAGAACCTGCTCAAATCTGCTCAATAGGTCCACATAGAACCTGCTCAAATCTGCTCAACATTATTTGGTCCACATAACCTGCTCAAATTCTATGTCCACTGACTGCTCAATATGCTCATGTCCATCAGACCTATCCAAATTTCAAGTCCTGTTTAATTGTCCTTTCCAATTCTCATCACTTTGTATTTTAAAACTTGTCCAATTCTCAACAAGTCCTCTCTAGGACTTGCTCAAAGCTCATAAGTCCTCTCTAGGACTTGCTCAAATCTGCATAGCAAGCTTTCACAAAAGCTTACTCAAATCAGTCCACAAGCCTTCTCAAAGACTTGTCTCAAATCACATAGAATCATAAAGAGAATTGTTAGAGACTCAATATGTTCTAAGCTCAATGTTCAATCAATATCTCAATTCAATCTCATAGAAGCATAAAGAGAATTGTTAGAGACTCAATATGTTCTATACTCAAATCCCAATCTCAACTCAAATCAATCTCATAGAAGCATAAAGAGAATTGTTAGAGACTCTATATGTTCTATACTCAAATCCCAATCTCAACTCAATAGAAGCATAAAGAGAATTGTTAGAGACTCAATATGTTCTATTCTTAAATCTCAATCTCAACTCAAATCAGAATATGAAATAGTTTGTTTCTAGGAACTTGAACAACCACATGCATCCACTTGACTAGGCTTAAATCAACTCAACTCAACCAATCACCTCAAGGAACAATCCTTTCTCACAAACCCTAGTCCAAGCATGTATTTAACCAACTCAAAATGTTTCCAACAATGCTCAATCACAAATCTCACATAACAATTATACTCATGTTCTTTTCTAACTCAAGTTCAAGTTCATTTCACAATCAATGGGCTTCAACAACAATGCTTCTAAAACAAGGTTTAATTACAACTCACAAACCAGAAAACCTTGAAGCATTAAACCAACAACTCTCAAAAATGGAAACCACAATCAATCCTTTTCTCTCCAAAGATATTTCAGAAATCAACCACCATAAACAATCAATAGGAGAATGTGCCCATACCTTTTTGATGCCAAGGAGTTGTCCACAAAATCTGCCACACTTAAACACAACTTTCCTTTCCAATCTCAATAAGGGTTAGTGGACTTCAAATAATCACAATATAAAGCATAACTCAATTTACACCCTTTTTACTCCAACTAAATAAACACATCCACCAAAGTCCCTTTTTAATAAAACCCTTATCAAAATAACAATCAATAAGCCTTTCAAAAATACTTTAAAACAACTCCTTATTTCTCCTAAATTCAATTCTTAATAATAATCAAATAAATCATTAAACCCCTCAAGTTTTGCAATAATCAATACAACCCAAATAACAAAGCTTAATTAAAACTTTAATTTCCACTAACCACCTTATAACTCCAACCTTAGGGCTAAATAAAATTAAATTAATGCAAAACGTAATTACCTCCTCAAGGGGATTCGAACCCCCAACTTGCCCACACCGCGAGCGTCTTAGCCATGGCTAAGATTCCACATGAGCTAGCCGCTCGTTGGAAAGGGAAAGGCACAACGTGCCTTATGCCCGTCTCCACCTTCCGCAAAACCAAAGGCACCGAAGCGCTTCTCTCACGCTTTCCAAAAAATGCAGTCAAGGGGATTCGATCCTCGACATTTTTGTCTGCCCTACGCCTTAGCCAAGGCCCACTTGCCAATGCGCCATGCTGCCCATGATGTTTGTTTCTCCGAATGTTGCCTGTCTTATTCGCTGCTTCACTTCTCAAGAAATTTGCACTGAGCTCATAAACGATTCGATAGCCAACACTTTTATTACACGAGCAAGGATGAAATAATAATCAATTGAAGCCCCCTTTATATAGTCCTTTAATCATATCGAAGACGTCGGTAGAAATATGACTTTTTATTTGCTTGATGACGTCGGCGGAAATCTTGCGTATTTAGTTTTAAATTTGAATTCAAATTTTAAATAATTAAAATTTAAACCAAATATTAAAACTTAAATATCTCCATCATCGGGGCACCTTTTTCGATGAAACGAAAGCCCAACTTGGGTTTTAAGAAAAACCCAGATCAAATATGCTGTCCATGGTTTTAAATAAAACCTTTTATTTTTCCTATCTTGGTTTTCACAAAAACCCTTCATTGATCCTTTTGACATTAAATGATCTTTTGACATCAATGACAACATATTAGCTTAGGGACTCAAAATGTCCAACATAGAGAAATGGGGGCAAACATTCTTCTAGAATATAACTAGTCAAAGCTAAGGATAAAGGAGTTCTCCTATGGATAGATAAACATGAACCTGATTATGGTATTTGTGTATCCTTTAGACAGAGGTCCATAAACATTCTAATAGGGAAAGGATTCCTAAGAGATTGATTGAGAATATTTTAGTGAAATATTTTTTTTGTGGAGTAGCCCACATTGGGTGAACCACATAAATTTAGTGTCTCTAATGTGTGTGGTGAGTTATGCATTGATTTTATTACTGCTATTGATATTGCTATCTATACATTGCATAACATTGATTGGAAAGAATAGTAAAAGGTGGTCTTATAATGTTTACCCCCCTATATGTATAAGCTTGTGTTCTTCAATTTGTATCAGAACATGTTCCTTCGGAAGAGTTTAACAACTTGAAGGAAAATATTTTAAGAACATAATGGATTCTAAGAATGTGTCCTTAGATAATTCAACACCAATATTTGATGGAAGTGACTACATATATTGGAGTATGAGAATGAAGGTTCACATGATGGCACTTGGCAATGAAATTTGGTAAGTAGTTGAAAATGGATACATACCACCAGTTGATCCACCTACAGATAAGGAAGGTAAGATTCTATAGTATTACAATTCAAAAACAATGAATGCACTTCTAAGAGGTTTGCATAGAACGAAATCAATAAAAGTTATGCATTGTAAATATGTAAAAGGAATCTAGGATAAGTTGCAAAGCATATATGAAGGAGATAAGAGTGTCAAAAAGGCAAAGATACGAAATATCAAAGGACAATTTGAGGAATGAAGAATGAAGAATGAAGAATGAGTAAGACATTAGTTCTTATTTACTTTGGGTAGATGAGGTTGTTATTGCTATGCAAGGACTTGGTCTTAATGTGGATGAATCAGATGTCTGTGAGAAGATCTTAAGGTCTCTTCCAACAAGGTTTAGTGAAAATATTTCAGTTATATAAGAAGCAAAGGATGGTGATTATTTGACAAGAGATATGTTTCTTGGTATTATTATAACTTTTGAGTTAAGAACAAAAGAACCTAATTCCTAGAATGAAGAAACCTTCAAATCAATCAAGAAGACAAAGGGTAAGAAATCAAAATTGAGCAATGAGTCATCCAATGATGAAGAAACAAATAATGGTAGAAGGAACAAGGATTCGAGAAGATTCAAAGATGTAAAATTTATTAGATGTTTCAATTGTGGAAAGTATGGTCACTATGCAACTGATTGTAAATAAGCTAAAAATAACAATGATGAAGAAAAACAGGATCACAAGAACAGGGAATTTGAAAAATACAGGTATCAAGAGAAAGACAAGGATGGACAAAGTAGACAAGGGAAGAAGCTCTTTCAAAGATAAAAGAGGAGATACTATTAAGATAAGGCAAGTAAGTACTCAAGTGATAGTGATGCTAGTTTTTCAGATAATGATAGAGATGAAGTCCTATTTATGATTGAAGAAAAAGAAGTAAAGAAAATATCACCAATCATTCTCAAGTGTTTTAGATATGGTAACTTTTGAAATCTTGAAGATAGTTTTACAAGGAATGGTTATAGTTTTAGTGATGATGAATATGAGAATGCGCTTGAAGGACTAGAAGAGAATATTATAATGGCACTAGAAGAAGAAAGTGATCCTATAGAAGACAAGTCAAAATAAAATGAAGATATGGAAAAAGGCAAACAAATAGAGGAAGAATCAGATAAAGAAGGATATGATCTCAAGGGAAAACTCATTTATGCTCTTGAAACAGTAAAGAAGGTAATAATGCAAAACTCTAAACTTGAATTTTAGTTTCAAGAATGTGATGAAGATATAAGAATATGAGAACTCAATGATGATGAATATGAGAATGCACTTGAAGGACCAGAAGAAAATATTCTAATGGCACTAGAAGAAGAAGAAGGTGATCCTATAGTAGACAAGACAAAAAAAAATGAAGATGTAGACAAAGGAAAAAAAATAGAGGAAGAATTAGATAAATAAGAATTTGATCTTAAGGTAAAAATTATTTATGCTCTTAACATAGTAAAGAAGGTAAGAAAGCAACACTCTAAACTCGAGTTTCATGTTCAATAATATGATGAAGAGAGAAGAAATATTATAGAGGATCTAAACAAGTCAATGGCTAAGACAAAGAAGTTCAAGGATAAGTTAGAAGCAAAGGTCTTAGAATGTGAAAGGTTAGAACAAGAAGTAGCTCTACTAAGGGAAGATTTAGAAAAATATGAGGATAATCTACACAAGTTTAGAAAGAGCTCAAAGGTTGTGGATAATATGATCAAAGTACAAAAAAGGTCAACAAACAAAATAGGTCTTGGTTTTGAACAAGCTCAAAAGAAACAAGAAGAGTCAACCTCAAGTTCTGAAGAAGAAGAAACTTCAAAAGAAGATAATGTAAGAGAAAGTGAGACATCTGAGGATGAGTTGGATAACAAAAAGTTCAACAAGGAAAGGAATAATGCACAAAGAAGAAATAGATGGAATAACAATCAGAATAGGTTAAGAGAGACTAAGAGACCAATGAGGTTAAGACAAGGAAATTTTAATAGAAGGTGTTTCTCATTTCATAGGTTTGGACACATGGCCTCACATTGCAGGACACATGAAAGACAAGAAAATGGGAATTTTAGAAATAGGTAGCTTTTCCATGGGTATTGCTACTCATGTAATCAGTTTGGTCACAAGGCAATGAATTGCAGGGTTCATGATAGAAAAGGATATAACTTCACCAGGAGAAATAATAAGACATTTGTACCTCCAAGGAATAATAAAATTAAGTGTTATAAGTGAAATAATTATGGACATACAACAAAATGGCATAGAGCAGACATTCCAGAATCAAACATGAATAAGAACAGGAACAAGAACAAGAACATAAACAAGGATAGGAACAGGAACAAGAACATGAACAATAATATGGGCATGAATAGGAATAGGAACAGGAATATGGATATGGATATAAATAGGAACAAGAATATGGACATGGACAGGAACAAGAACATGAACAATCAAAGAAATCAGAAGGATAAAATGAGAAGGAAAGAAGATAAAGGTAAAGACCAGTGCTTGCTAGGAGTAGAAATACTCCCACCCCAAAATTAACCACCTCAAGAGGAGGTAGGGGAGGAGCTAAGCTAAGAGTTTCATTCTTATCCCTAAGCCCCAAAGGTGACCCTTTGCAATTGATGTCAAAGGGGGAGATATTTGAGTAAGGGGGAGAGATTTGGTTTAAGGAGAAAGCATTGAGTCAGGGGGAGCAGAACAGGAAAAATGTCAAGATTTGGTAAAAAGAATTTGGGTTGCCATCAATGAAAAAGGGGGATATTGTTGGACATTTTGAGTGATAAGTTGTCATTGATGTCAAGAGTAAGTGGTCATTGATGTCGAACTAACAACATCAATCAATGGCAGTTTTAGTTGGCAGCATCCGTTTTGGTTTCAGTTTCAAGACCCGGTTCCAGGAAGTCAGATGAGGTCCAAAGTGCAAGAAAAAGCCCAAATAAATAATATTATAATATTCTTTTATAATATTATACAAAGGAAGTTTAAAATTAATTATAAATTAATTTATTAGTTAATTTATTTAAATTATAAAGTTATTTAAATTAATTATTAATTAATTTAATTATTAATTATAAATTAATTTAAGCTAAGGTTAAATAACCCTAAGGTGGGTTATTAAAAATAAAATTCAAAATTAGATTTCGAATGACATAGTGCCGACGTGAGTGAAGTTTAAAAAACGTGTATATAAGGAGGAACTCCCACACTACCAAAGATTACCATGCCTTTGATATACATTGTGAGCTTTGTAATTTGCGTTGCGTCCAAGGAAGAAAGAACGTGCAAATTTATGGAAAGACAAACGATGGCGAAGGCATAAGAGGAAGGGGTTCTACCTTCCTTCATGTGGGCCTTAGTAGCCCACGCGGTGGGCTCCCAAGCGCTAAGGCACTTAGGATAGAGGAGACGGCGGATCGAATCTCGTCGAATCCCCTTTTTGGGGAAGTAAGAGGTATGCTTTGATATTGGTCGCCAAAATTTTTGAGAATATAGTTTGGGCATTTAAAAATTAATTTTTGCATATTTTTAGTTGGTTCTAAGGTTGCAAGGGAGTTATAAGGGTTTTGCAAAATTAAATTTTTAATGTTATTTGCTCAAAGGTGTTGAAAGGATTGTAAGGTGTTTGGTTGATATTTTATGGTGTTGGATATTATTTTAAGTTGGAGTTTATAAGGTGTATCAAAGAAATTATTTTTATGTATGTTATGATGAGTGTTATTTTTAAAAGGGAGAAATAAGGCATAAATTGAGTTGTGATTATTTTGTGTCTAAGGGAATATTTTTGAGAAAGTATTGAAGTGATATTGTTGTGTTTAACCATTGAAATTGGAAAGAAGGAAATTGTGATTAAGACATGTTTTTCCAAAGGCACTTTGACATCCAACAAAAGGTATGGGCATATTCTTCCTAGTGAGTGATTGTTGAAAGTTGTGTATGAAAAGTTGGAGTGAAAAGGATTGTTTGGTTAGCATTGTTGAGAGTGTTTTGATTTATTGCTTCAAGGTTTCTGGAATTAAGAGTTGTTGATAAAACCTTGTTTTATAAGCATTGTTGTTGAAGTGAGTTGTTGAGTGAAGAACTTGAACTAGGGTTTGCAAAGAACATGAGTATCATTGTTATGTGAGAGTGGTTGATAAAGCATTGTTGGAAATATTTGAGTGAGTATTCATATGCTTGGACTAGGGTTTGTGAGCAAGGATTATTTCATTGAGTGATTGGTTGAGTAGAGTTGGTTGAGCCTAGTCAAGTGAATGTGTGAAGTGATTGTTCAAGTTTTGTGAAACAAATTATTCTATATTCTGAATTGAGTTGAGAAAGTGTTTGAGTATTGAGGTGAATGTGAAGCATATTGAGTCTCTAACAATTCTCTATATGTTTCTAAGAGAGTGATTGAAAGTGATTGAGTATTGAGGTGAATGTGAAGCATATTGAGTCTCTAACAATTCTCTGTATGTTTCTAAGAGAGTGATTGAAAGTGATTGAGCATTGTGATGAATGTGAAGCATATTGAGTCTCTAACAATTCTTTGTATGTTTCTAAGAGAGTGATTGAAAGTGATTGAGCATTGTGATGAATGTAGAGCATATTGAGTCTCTAACAATTCTCTTTATGTTTCTATGAGATTGGACAAGTTCTAGTGAGGACTTGTTGAGCAGATTTGAGGTAAGTCTTTGAGAAGACTTGTGGAAATATTTGTGTGAGCTTTTGTGAAAGCTTACAATACATATTGAGAGCAGATTTGGATAAGTTCTAGTGAGGACTTATTGAGCAGATTGGACAAGTTCTAGAGAGGACTTGTGGACAGATTAGTGTGAGCTTTTGTGGAAGCTTACAAGGCAGATTTGAGACAAGTCTTTGAGAAGACTTGAGTGCAGAGTTGATTGATTGATTTGTTCAAACCTTGAGTTAAGGTTTGGGGCAGATCCAACAGAGTTGAGTTGAGATTGAGTCAAGCTTTGTGTTAAAGCTTGAGACAAATATTGAGGACAGATTTGTGCTAGACCGAAGGACTATGTTTAGTGCAGATCAGAGGATAGAGTTTGAGGATAAATTTGTGCTAGACCGAAGGATTGTGTTTAGTGTGAAATATAGATATTGAGGACAGATTTGTGCTAGACCAAAGGATTGTGTTTAGTGCAGAGAGGACATATATTGAGGATAGATTTGTGCTAGATCGAAGGACTGTATAGGATTTGAGATAGAGCTTTGAAGGTGACAGAGTATAGAGGATGACAATCTCCAATGGATAGAGATCCATTAGCCAGGGTAGTGAGGACAGGAGTCTTCAGTGGATAGATATCCATTAGCCAGAGCAGTGGGGGCAACAATTCTTCTAGAAGATCACCAATCAGAGCTAAGGAGAAAGGAGTTCTCTTGTGGATAGAGATCCATAAACTTGATTAGGGGATTGGTGTCTCCTTTGGACAGAGGTCCATAAACATTGTAATAGGGAAAGGATTCCCAAGAGATTGATTGAGAAAATTTTAGTGAAATATTTTCTTCGTGGAGTAGCCCACATTGGGTGAACCACGTAAATTTGGTGTCTCTATTGTGTGTGGTGATTTGTGCATTGCTTTGATTATTGCTGTTGATATTGCTATATTTACATTGCATAATATTGATTGGAAAGAAAAATAAAAAGTGGTCTTATACTGTTCACCCCCCTCTCAGTATAAGCTTGTGTTCTTCATAATGAAAAACATATGGATATATGCAATGGGTGTAATATAAATGATGCAAGTGGAGGAATACAATACATACAAGAGGAAGTGCATGAAGTGTAGAGGAAGAAGTTTGGGAAACTTATCTACATATGAGTATGGTGTATCATCATGATAAAAGTGTGATGCTATTATAATGGTTTCCCCAATGTGTGGGGTGTGTGTGTAGTAGGTGTGTATGATGATGGTTTCCCCAACGTGTAGGGTGTATGTGATGATAGGTGAGTAAAATGTGACTTGTGGGAATGCATGTGATAATGATAAAAAGAGGAAGAATTTGAATATAGGATTTACAACTAGAAGAAATGAGAAGAAATAGGCATTGGTAAACAGTGAGATAAGGGGCTACCAAATAATAATGAGGATAGAAGAAATAAAATAGATCAATGTAGGTATGTATACACTCGAAGCGTGATCCTACAACTACGCAAGTAAGTAAGAAGAAATGGAAGAAGAGTGAAGGAGGAAGAATGAAAAGAAACTACTAACAAGTGAAGTGATATGGGTTAGGTCATAAGCGAGGAGGTGAAGTGACAATGCTGATTGGGATTTGGTGATGTGTAGTTGGAGATATGGTGAATGTAGTGGGATGGCACTATCAAGGATTCACGTGATGGCAAAGTTTGAAGGATAATGCAATGTGGGGGACTCTAAAGTTAGGTGGATGAACCAGAATGCTCAGATGATGGGACGTGATCACCAATCAACATGTTGTCTACCAGGGTTTCAAATGTGTAGTAGGCATAAATGTCATGCCCTATTGTCGATGGTATATACAAAACTAATGTTCATTGTAATTTCATAGTTTGGGACATGATGGGTCAATAGGTCTAATTTTAGGTAATACCAGGAAGTTTTGGTGAAGGAGATGGTGAAACATTTTGGATAATGATTAAGATGGGATAGGTGTGGTGTAGATTTAAGGATCCATAGGAGATGTACTATTAGCGAATGGAGTAAGATCAAATGGTGGAGGAGTGGGTTAGGATTCGAATGTGGGACAAAATTTGGGATGAAGAGTAGACCTGGGTGGGGGTGAAGATGTATGAGGTATGATGGATTGGCATGTAGATATAAGGTAATGACAATGGATCAAGTGTAACTCGAGGGCATTGAGTCAAGCTAGGATGTGTTGGATATTAGGATACAGAGGTGAAAAGATCGAAGAAGATGGAGAGCGAGACTCCAATGTGTAAGGAGTAGTGTGGTATGAATGGAAAAGGAACTAGCATGAGGTGACAATGGAGGTAAATGGAATACATTTATAGAGTGCGAGGTTGGCTGGAATGGTAGGCCATGAAGTAGTGAGGATGGCATCTAGAGGATGGTTGGCACAGGAACTAACTATGGATAATGGTGTGTGCGGGATGGAGGTATGCTCATAGAAGCAACTTGGAAAGCATGTGACTACAAGGCTTGAGCATAGGGAGACATCCCACTTGAGAGTGGGGGAGGTAGGCATGATGGACATGTAGGATAAGGTGTATATCCTTGATTGGGAGGGTGGTATGTTCCTAACAGATGGTGAGGTGGAGAGGTAGGTGAGTAGGTATTCCTTGCATCCTTAGGTAGAGGTGGAGGAGACTCCTAGATATGGATATGAGAGCTTTTATCATTTTTATCAAAGGATGATAGGGAGAATTGACTATCTCATAAATGAGGTGAGTAGTATGACCCTCTACGGTGAGGTGAGAGGCATCAGGGTGGAGTGCGATGGTCTGAATGAGAGTAAGATGAAGACTATCTGGTTTGAAGATTAATGGGTGATCTGGTCAGATCAGTCGATGTAATTAGTACTGGGGGTGGTGCTGGATGGTCCTGCATGGTGAGACAGTATGATACTAGTGGCAAGTATGTACCATCATGTATCACTGCTGATGGTGTAGCAGTAGATAATGTGAATCCTACAAAAAGAAATAGACACAAACAACATATAAATGACATAAAAAGAAAAAATACATGTATAATGCAATTGTAAAGGTATGCACGTATCATGGTGTGCATGGTGGGTGGTGTATTTATGAACAACAGTGTGTGCTATTTGTGATAGTGAATGCCTATGTGGGTTAGGCATTGAATGCACGAAGATGAAGGATATTGATCGGTTTGGGTTTAGAGAAACCCTTGAGAGTAGCCAAATGATAGGCACTTGAATCAAACTTGTGTGTGATAATGAAGGGGCCCAACTAGTTCGGGGTAAACTTGTATCACTATTGGTGAGGGTGACTTGTGATCTGCTGCTTTTCTTTGAGAACTAGATCATCAATTTGGAATTCACGTTGATATACCTTACTATTGTAGGCATGATGAAGGTGATCTTGGTAGACACATGTATGCTCGATGGCATGGATGCAGTGATCATCAAGGAGTGTTAGATGATTGAGACAGGCTTGGAAAGAAATGCCATAATAAATGAATTCCTTCATAGATACTATCAAGAAAGGTATCTTGATTTCAAGGGGCATGATGGCTTCAATTCCATAGACCAAAAAAAAAGGGGTTGTTCCAGTGGGGGTACGTATGCTCATACGGTAAGCCCAAAAAGCTAAGGGTATTTGGTTATGCAAATTTTTATGAGATTCTACTACTATTTTGTGAAGTATTGAACAAATTTTTTTATTTGTAGCTTCTGCCTGGCCATTACCTTGTGGGTAGTATGGGGTAGAGAAACTATGATGGATGTTGAATTTGGTGTAGAGAGCATGAAAAATTTTATTTTTAAAGGATTTTCTATTATTAGATATGATTTGGGAAGGAATTCTGAAGCAACATATAATATGGTCTGCAATAAATGCTACAATCTTGGCTCCTATGGTTTGGATGAGTGGGATGGCTTCGACCCACTTTGTAAAATATTCTATGGCTGTAATAATAAATTTGTGGTTGCTTGATGAAGTAGGTGTGATTTGTCCAATAAGGTCGAGGTCCCATTGTGAAAAAGGATACATGGACAGGATTGGTTGGAGCGCTTAAGATGGAAGATGTGTGAGGTTTGCATGTTGTTGGCACTTGACATAGTGCCTCAAATATTCACAATAGTCATGCTCCATATTTGGATAGTAATATCCTATGCGAAGGATATTTTTTGTGATTTCCATGCCACTGAAGTGGGCATCACAAGTACCATCATGGGTTTCTTGTACAACCCATTGAGATTCCTAGGGTTCTAGGCAACACAAGAGGATGCCATCATAGCTATAGTGATAAAGGATATCCCCCAAAAATGTATAATTGATCACTCTTTGCTTGAATTATTGATGCTAAGCATGTGGTAAGTTGCATGGTAGGAATCCTAATTTGATATAATATTTTATCTACAAAAACCAAGGGTCATGTGGTTCGGTATCAACCATGTGAATACCACCATCATCTATAGGATACATAGACGATATGGCAGATTGGGTGAGTGTATGAATGGATACTAATGTGGTATCTGATAATGGGTTTTACGATATTAATGATCCTAAGGAGGACATTATATCTGAAAAATGTTTTTATGATTGTGGAGCAACTTCAATGTCATACCCCTCAAATCGAGAAAGAAGTTGTACAATTTGCTTGTATTGTTGGATAACTAGACAACGACATTTCCAGGTCTCTTTCACTTGGTTCACTATTGGGAGGGAATTGCCTATGATGTGGAGGCATTTGATATGCATGGCATGGGCCTATTTTAATCCTAGGATCAAGGCTTCATATTTTGCATTGTTGTTTAAACAAGGGAAGTCCAATTAGAATGATAAGGGGAGAGGTTCCCCTTCGGGTGTGAAGAAAACAATGCCTACACCCCCAATGTGAGTACATCGAGAGCTATCAAAGTATAGGGTTAAATCGGTCGATGATTCAGGCTTGACATATTCTTCAACTTATATGATGTGGAATATGGAATCATCAAGAAGTTGAATGAGGAGAGGTTGGTCATCAGGTAAGGGAGCTTGTACCAGTTGGTCTGCAATGACCTATCCTTTAATGGATTTTTGTGAAATAAATTCTAGGTTGAATTAAGTTAGGAGCATGATCCATTTCACTAATCGGGAGTTGTGATAGCTTTTGTTCATCATGTATCGAAGGGGGTTGTCTCTGGTGATGATAAAGGTTGTGTGGTTTAACATATAGTGGCAAAGTTTTTGGGTGGAAAAGACTACATCTAGGAATAGCTTTTTCATGTACCTGTATCTAACTTCGTAGCTGACTAGAATATGAATTATGTAGTATATGGCTTGCTTTTGAGCTAGCAATGTACCTAACATAAAATATATGGCTGAGATGTATAAAATTAGTGATAACTGTGGATTTGAAGGAGATATAATTTGTGGGGAAGTGAGGTAAGATTTGATAGTGTCAAAGGGTTATTGGCAGTTGTCATCCCATTTAAAATTTACTTCCTTTTACAAGAGATGGTTGAACAATTTACACTTATCTAACAGTTGTGCAATGAAGCGACGAATAGAGGTTATCTTGCCTTAGAGGCTACATAGTTGTTTTAAGGTAGTAGGCGGGGGCATATCAATGATGACCTTTACTTTTTTAGGGCCTACCTCAATGCCATGTTGAGTGATAATAAACCCTAATATTTTGTTTGAGGTAACTCCAAAGACACACTTCTTCAGGTCAATGTGGATATTGTGTTCTAATAGGCAGTAAAATATCTGGAGGAGATCATCTAGGTGTTTGAGCATTTCTTAGAATTCATAATGAGGTTGTCTACATAATATTCCATGTTTTTGTGCATGTAATCATGAAAGATATAAGTCATGGCACATTGGTAGGTTGCCCTAGTATTGGGGGTTGTGAATGATGTCTTGTATTGATCATTGGGGTTGATATTGATTTGGTTGTAACCAAAGAATCCATCCATGAGGGATATCATCTCATGGACTGCAATAGAATCAATGAGTGAGTCGATATTAGGTAGTGGGAAGTTGTCTTTAGGACAAGCTTTGTTCAAGCCATAAAAGTCAGTGCAAACACAAACTTTGTCAGATGAATTCGGTACTAGAACCATGTTGGAGATCCATTTGGGGTAATCTATAGGTACTATAAAATCTACATCAAGAAGATTTTGTAGCTCTATTTTGATGAGTAACGCAATAGTTGGGTGCATGTGTCATAGTTTTTTCCTTACGGGTTTAGCATATTTGTCTAGTGTGAGGTTATGTAATACAAGGGCTCGATCAAGGCCTAACATATCTTTGTAGGACCACAAAAAGACCCAAATATACTTCCTAAGAAAATTAGTGAATAAAGTGCACTCTTCAGTGGAAAGGCTAGCGGCTAGCTTAATGATGTGGGGATTCTTAGGACCATCATCGATATTAACATTGATGGTTTATTCAATGAGCATGTGAGAACCATCACATAATTGTTTAGGAACTGGAATGAGGTGGAGCTCATCAATGGCCTTGGTAATTTCAGACTCATCATCTAGATATATGTATGTGTGGTGCACTTGTGGTATGTGAGGTGGAACAGATGATGAAGAGGTATTCACAAAATATAAGTTATGTGGTGAGTGTAGGAAATATCGAGGTTCTAATATGGATGAGATGTGGGTGAGATTGATGAAATTAGGGTTTGGTGTGTCATCACACATTGGTTGGTGTGTGTATCAAAGTGGGGAGAAGAGATCCACCTTGACCATATTAACCGATGCTGTGGGAGATATTGGTGGTGAAGAGTGTGGTGATGATGACTTGACAACCTGCGAGCATCCTAAAAGGCTTAAAGGAGGGTGCAAGATAACTGGTGGAGAATGCGATCAAGTAGGAGCTTATTGAAGTTGCTGATGTATAGGTAGAAATGGGGCTAACTATGTTGGTGATGGTAGTGGAGATGTTATATCCTGATCTAGGAGATGAGTGTTCAAGGATAGGGCCACAAATTAGCTCATCAATTTATTGACACAACCTGAAGATGAGGTGTTGAAACATGAGGATTCTTGGAATAAATCACATGTAACTGTAATGGGATAGTGAGGCGATGGAGTGTCCTCTAGGATATCCATGTAAATGTATTCTTCCAAGGCATATTTTGGAAGAGGAGAAGGATGTAGGGTGATATCCTATAACTCATCCTCTAACATGTGAATGATGGTTGGGTAATAACCTAAGCCGAATTTATTGGTAGGTGACTGGACATGAGGATTAATTTGATCATAGTAGCCTATTCCAAAACCATACCAATGGAAACACTTAAGGTAGTGTAAGGTAAAATAAGGATTAAATAGGTGATCAATTGTACCATAAAATATATATTGTGGTGGTGGAGGTACTACAGGAGGGAGTGAGTAATCAACCCCAACATAGACAAAGTTGGTATTATTATTGGGGGATCCTAGTTCTATGATGGTTCCAATGGTCAAAACTAAGGCTAAGGGGTGGCTAAAGTATCATGTGGATTGGACGATAGATGGACATACACGGGCATAATCCACATTGTAATCCCCTAGGCCTAAGTTTGTCATAAAAATAAAAATACATGGTGATGTATGCAATGGCGACTGAGGTGTAAATATAAGACTCTCTTATGGTGGTGGAGGAGGGGTGTAATATATGGTCATCAAGGTGAGAAGCTTACTATTACCACTCATGGCATTTAGCTGTGGTAGCTGGGATATGATGGTTTACTTGTGGGAACTGTGAAGGAGGTGTAGAGTGTCAGAACTGGACTATGCTAGAAAGTGAATGACCTAGGCCATGGGTGAAAGGAAAGGGGAGGTTTTTGTAGTGTAGGCAGGATAGGGGTTTTCATGAGGGAAGATGGGTTAGGTGAAGTGCTAGGGCATGAGCAAGAATACGATGAAGGTCACAAGATCTTGAGTGGAATTTTGGATGATGAGGGTTGTGATGGTGGTGGTGGCCATAAGGATGGTGGTGAAAAAGGTGTGGTAGTAGAGTTAGGTGCTATTGAATATGGTTCTAATGGTGCTGACATCGAGGCATGTGTCCTTGATGAGATTTGAGGTAGTGAAGTGGATGTTGGGGAAGATGTCGACACTTCAACAGATTTATGGGAAGAAATGGGAAGGAGTTGGTGGGAGGTCTACTATGTTGTAGAACTTAAAGAGATCCCCATCGGTAGAGACACAATGAACTAGTCCATCGTGGACATACTTAAGGTAATGATGAAGTGTGGAAGTGACACACTACATGTTCCTAATCCATGGGTGACCAAGGAGGATGTTATACTACATATCCCCTTGGATGATGTGAAAAAGGATGGATATGGTACAAATCCCTACTCAGATAGGTAAGATGATGGATCCTACCATGCGTCTCATGGAACCATCGAAGGCACGAAGGTCAAGAGATAAAGTGGTAAAATGGGCTGGTGGGATATGCAAGTGATGCAATGCCATTGTAGAGATAATACTAATGGAAAAATTGGTATCAAAAAGGATACGCTTGTAGGTGATGTCATTGATAGTTGCTTGAATATGGATAGGAGGATTTGTTACTTCTCCTACCAATTTTGTAATCTCATGATTATGGAAAATAATGGAGGGTTGAAGGCATCGTGGGATGTTCCCTATAAAGTTTAAAAAGACATTCGTGTCATGTGTCTCTAGATATATGGAGAGTAGGATATCATTCAACACCTCATGATGGGGTTGATATTATTGTAGGAGATCGAAAATGGATAGCCAATCGGGGGTGTTTCATAATTGGTGGGTAAGGCTACCATGGATTTTAATGAAGTTTTACAGTAGAGGAGATATGGTGCTAGGAATCGTAGAAGGTTGTAGGGATGTGAGTTGAACTGGTAGGAAAATAATAGGTGTTGTTTGATGTGATGAATATCTTTGGTTGTGCGTAGTAAGGTTGATCATACCCACTATGTTGCATGATAGGGGATCACACTGGATACTATTTACTGGCCTAGGTGGCCTTGGTAGATAGACTAGTGGTATTTGGAGGTTGGTTTCTCTATGGTCAGGTAAGGGGTTCTGGAAGATCCCTAGGTTTTGGTTTTGTGGGGTAAGAGGGTTTGAAACCTAAATGGTACCCCTATAAATTAGGTCTTGGACTTGAGCATGGAAGAGTGACACAAATCGATATCATGGTTGTGATATCGATGGTATTGGCAGAATGCTTGCTCGTTGTATCCATGAAGCTTAGGTAGGTTTGGATCCAATGGTTGAATCTTGGGTAATACGATGTGACCTCATTCATATAACCTCTGGAAGAGGGCTGGAAATGGTTTGGAAAGTGGGATGAGATCATGTTGTTGGGCCTGTGGACGCATTCCAAAGGCTGCTAAAGCCTATGAGGGGAGGCACATTGGTTTGAAACATTTGGCATTGAGGAAGAAGAGGTTGTGAAATTGGTGTGGGTGTCAAGGTAGCAGATACCACTTGATTGGCTTACGGTGGTCAAGTAAAAGGTTGGTTGGGCATATTTCTATTAAAATAGAAGTTAGAATTCTAGTTGGGCTTCTATCTTAACTTGATTTTTCTTGACTGGACCTTGATGTCCTCAATTAATTTGGCTTGGAAAATAGCTTCTTCAAAGGTAAAACTTTGGTGAAGTTGCAGGGAGGTGGAAATGTGTTTGTGGTAACTCTTGGAGAAGAGTGTCACTAGCTCAGTGGTAGGGAGGCTATGAGTTAGTGAAGAACACAAGCTTATACTGAGAGGGGGGTGAATAGTATAAGACCACTTTTTTACTTTTCTTTCCCAATCAATATTATGCAATGTATCAATAGCAATATCAACAACAGTAATCAAAGCAATGCACAAATCACCACACACAATAGAGACACCAATTTAACGTGGTTCACCCAATGTGGGCTACTCCACGGAGAAAATATTTCACTAAAATTTTCTCAACAAATCTCTTGGGAAACCTTTCCCTATTACAATGTTTATGGACCTCTGTCCAAAGGAGACACCAATCCCTAATCAGGTTCATGGATCTCTATCCATAGGAGAACTCCTTTCTCCTCTGCTCTGGTTGGTGATCTTCTAGAAGAACTACTGCCTCCACTACACTGGCTAATGGATCTCTATCCACTGAAGACTCCTATCCTCACTCAGAAGACCTATCCTCACTACCCTGGCTAATGGATCTCTATCCACTAGAGACTATCATCCTCTATACTCTATCACCTCCAAAGCTTACTCTCAGCTCTATCTCAAATCTGTACTAAACATAGTCCTTTGGTCTAGCACAAATCTGCTCAATATCTATCTCTAGTTTGGCATAAACCTATCCTCAAATCTGCACCAAAATCTATCCTCAAATCTGCACTAAACATAGTCCTTTGGTCTAGCACAAATCTATCCTCAATATCTATCCTCAAGCCTTAACACAAAGCTTGACTTAATCACAAATCAACTCTGCTAGATCTACCCCAAACCTTAACTCAAGGTTTGAACAAATCAATCAATCAACTCTGCTCACAAGTCTTCTCAAAGACTTATCTCAAATCTACCTTGTAAGCTTCCACAAAATCTCACACTAATCTATCCACAAGTCCTCTCTAGAACTTGTCCAATCTCAAATCCTATCCTCAAATGTATTTAAGCTTCCACAAAACTCACACAATTTGTCCACAAGTCTTCTCTAAGACTTACCTCAAATCTGCTCAACAAGTCCTCACTAGAACTTGTCCAATCTAATAATTGTGCTCAATCATTTCCTCTCTTTTATACATAAAGAAATATAGAGAATTGTTAGAGACTCAATATGTTTCACACTCACAAACACTCAACCTCTTTCTCAAATCAATTTAGAATATGGAACAATTTATTTCATAGAACTAGAACTATCATTTCAACACTTCCACTTGACTAGGCTCAACCAACTCCACTCAATCAATCACTCAATGAAACAATCCTTGCTCACAAACCCTAGTCCAAGCATATGAACACTCACTCAATTATTTCCAATCAATCTCACATAACAATGATACTCATGTTCTTTCACAAACCCTAGTTCAAGATGTACTAATAAAATGATATATGTTCTCACAAACCTACATTATAGTTAAACTACATAACAATGATACTCATGTTCTTTGCACAAACCCTAGTTCAAGCATATGAAAGCTTTACTCAATATTTCCAACAATGCTTATCAAACAAGGTTTCTAGAATCAACTTTCATTCTAAAAAACCAAACTCAACAATGCTTATCAAACAACCCTTTTCACTCCAACTTAGCATTCACAATATCCAACAATCACTCACTAGGAAGATGTGCCCATACCTTTTGTTTGATGAAGAAGTGACCCTTAAAACCTGTCTTAAACACAATTTTCTTCTTTGCCAATTTCAATGGTTAGATGACAAAATATCACACTAACACTCTCTCAAAAATATTTCTCAATTACAAAAATAATCAAACTCAAATACACCTTATTACTCCTTCTTTGAAATTAGCAATCATCAAAGCATACATAAAAATAATTACTCAATTACTCCTTATAATATCCAATATTTAATTAACAACCTCCAAAAATCAAACCCTCAAAAATAATGTTGCCTATCCTTTTATCTCCCTCAAATACTCAATAATCAAATTTAAAAATAAACTTTATAACCCTCCAAAATATTTAATTTTCATTCAACCTTAGCAAATCTGAAATACCTCATGCAACCTTGGCAATATATTAATGCATACCTTTTATCTCAAGCAAAAGGCCTCGATGGGTTTCGAACGTGAGACCACTCCCAACCGAGCGCCTTATCGAGGTGCTAGCCCACCACATGGGCTACGAGCCTCCACATGAAGGGGAAGGCTCAAGCCTTCCTCTTCTCCCTTTCTGATCGGTGTGGCAAAAACAAATATACTCTTCTCTTGCAAAATGAACTCGATGGGTTTCGAACCCTGCTCTCCTAGCCTGTCGAAAGTCTTAGCACCACCCGTTGTTGCCAACTATGCTACACAATGTTGTGTGAAGACAAAGGAGCCCCACTCCTATTTGTCTTATCCTTTGCTACCGAAAGCTTTTAAAACATGCAAAACTTGTCTCTTCCTTGCGCATGAATCTCTTGGAGCTTTTAATCGATAATTGCATGGGGGTTTTTGACTAAGGTTCTTGCCCTCTTTTATACATGAAGGCCAATGTCTTAGAGACGTCGATGCCTTATTCAAATTTTGAATTTGAATAAATAAATAACCTTTATAACCCAACCTTAGGGTTATTTTAATTAACATAAATTAATTTTATAATTAAATTATAATTAATCTATAATTAACTTAATAACTTTAGAAGTTAATTAAATTAATTAAAAATAATATAATGAAATTATTTATAATTAATTTAAATCTCCCCTTTTAATATTATAATAAAATATTATAATATTATTTTTCTTGGGCCTCTTCATTGCTCTTTGAACCTCATCTGACCACCTGGAACCGGATCTGACCAACTGAAGGTGGACTTTCCTTTTGCACTGATTGCGGAACCGCTTCTTCTTGCACTGCTCACTGAAACTGACTCTTGACATCAATGACAACTCAATTACTCAAAATGTCCAACAATATCCCCCTTTGTCATTGATGGCAACCCAATTATCTTTTCCAATTTCCTTAACCTTTTTCTATTCTGCTCCCCTGGAAACTGCTCCCCCGACTCAATGCTCTCCCCTTAAATCAAATCTCTCCCCTTACTCAAATCTCTCCCCTTTGACATCAATGGCAAAGGGTCACCTTTGGGGCTCGGGGCTAAGAATGAGTCTCTTAGCTTAGCCCCTCCCCCACCTCCTCTTGAGGTGGTTAATTCTGGGGTGGGAGTATTTCTACTCCCAGCATGCACTGATCTTTACCTTTGTCCACTTTCCTTCTCATCTGATCCTTCTGATTCCTCTGACTATTCCTGTTCTTGCTTGTCTCTAGAATTTTTGCTCTACACCACTTTGTTGTATGTCCATCATTATTGCACTTGTAACACTTAATATTGTTATTCCTTGGAGGTGCAAATATCTTAGGATTTCTCCTGGTGAAGCCATATCTATTCCTGTCATGAACCCTGCAATTCATTGCCTTGTGACCAAACTGATTACATGAGTAGCAATACCCATGAAAAAGTTATCTATTTCTGAAGTTCCCATATTCTTGTCTTTCATGTGTCCTACATTGTGAAGCCTTGTGCCCAAATCTGTGACATGAGAAACATCATCCATTGAAATTTCCTTGCCTTGACCTCATTGGTCTCTTAGTCTCTTTTACCCTATGTTGGTTCCTGTTCCATCTGTTTCTCCTTTGTGCATTGTTCCTTTCCTTGTTGAAATTTCTATTGTCCAACTCATCCTCAGAAGTCTCACTTTCTCTTACATTATCTTCTTCTAAAGTTTCTTCTTCTTCAGAACTTGAGGTTGACTCCTCTTCTTGTTTCTTTTGTACTTATTCAAAACCAAGACCTATTTTGTTTGTTGACCTTCTTTGTACCTTGATCATCTTATCTACGATCTTTGAGCTCTTTCCAAACTTGTGTAACCTATCCTTAGACTCTTTTATTTCTTCCCTTAGTAGAGCCACTTCATGTTCTAACTTTTCACATTCTAAGACCTTTGCTTCTAACTTATCCTTGAACTTCTTTGTCTTAGCCATTGACTTATTTAGATCCTCTATAAGCTTTCCTTTCTCTTCATCACATTCTTGAAACTGAAGCTTAAGTTGGGAGTTTTGCTTTCTTACCTTCTTTAATGTGTTAAGAGCATAAATAAGCTCTCCCTCAAGATCAACTTCTCCTTTCTCTGATTCTTCCTCTATTTGTTTGCCTTTGAAAACATCTTCATTCTTTTCTGACTTGTCTTCTATAGGATCACCTCCTTCTTCTTCTAGTGCCATTAGAATATTCTCTTCTGGTCCTTCAAGTGTATCTTCATATTCATCATCACTGAAACTGAAACCACTCTTTGTACAACTATCTTCAAGATGACCAAAGTTACCACATCTAAAACACTTGAGAATTATTGGTGACCTTTTCTTAACTTCTTCTTTTTCTTTTGTCATAAATAGAACTTCATCTTTATCATTATCTGAGAAACTATTATCACTATCACTTGAGTACTTACTTGCCTTGTCTGCATAGTAACTCCTCTTCTATCTTTGAAAGAACTTCTTTCCTTGTTTGCCTTGTCCATCCTTGCCTTTCTTTTGGTACCTATATTTTTTTGATTCCCTGTTCTTATGATCCTATTTTTCTTCATCATTGCTATTTCTAGCTTCTTGAAAATCAGTTGCATAGTGACCATACTTTCCATAATTGAAACATCTAACAGATTTCACATCTTTAAATCTTCTTGGATCCTTATTCCTTCTACCATAATTTGCTTCTTCATCACTGGATGACTCATTGCTTGAATCTGACTTCTTACCCTTTGTCTTCTTAGTAGCTTTGAAGGTTGCTTCCTTCCGAATATTAGGTTCCTCTTTTGTTCTCATCTCAAAAGCTGTAAGAATGCCAAGTAATTCATCTCTTGTCAAAATATCACCATATTTTGATTCCTCTATAGCTGAAATATTTTCACTAAACCTTTTTGGGAGAGATCTTAAGATCTTATCACAAACATCAGATTCTTGAACCTCAAGTCCAAGTCCTTCCATGGCGTTAACAACCTCATCTACATGAAGTAGATAAGCACTAATATTTTCCTCATCCTTCATTCTTAATTCTTCAAATTGTCCTTTGAGATTTCGTATCTTTACCCTTTTGACACTTTTATCTCCTTCATATATGCTTTGCAACTTATCCCAAATTCCTTTTGTTGATTTGCAATGCATAACCTTTATGAACTTTGTTCTATGCAAACCTTTCAAAATTGCATTCATTGCTTTTGAATTGTAATGATGTAGAAGCTTACCATATTTATCTGTAGGTGGAGTAGCTGGTGGTGTGTATCCATTTTCAACTACTTCCCATATTTCATTGCCTAGTGCCATCAGGTGAATCTTCATTCTCATACTCCAAAATACATAATCACTTCCATCAAATACTGGTGTTGAATTATCTGAGGATCCACTCTTAGAATCCATTGTGTTCTTGTAAGATTTTCCTTCAAGCTTGTTAAACTCTTTCGAAGGAACCCGCTCTGATACCAATTGAAGAACACAAGCTTATACTGAGAGGGGGTGAATAATATAAGACCACTTTTTACTTTTCTTTCCCAATCAATATTATGCAATGTATCAATAGCAATATCAATAATAGTAATCAAAGCAATGCATAAATCACCACACATAATAGAGACACCAATTTAACATGGTTCACCCAATGTGGGCTACTCCATGGAGAAAATATTTCACTAAAATTTTCTCAATAAATATCTTGGGAAACCTTTCCCTATTACAATGTTTATGGACCTCTATCCAAAGGAGACACCAATCCCCTAATCAAGTTTATGGATCTCTATCCATAGGAGAACTCCTTTCTCCTCTACTCTAGTTGGTGATCTTCTAGAAGAACTATTGCCTCCACTACACTGGCTAATGGATCTCTATCCATTGAAGACTCCTATCCTCACTTAGAAGACCTATCCTCACTACCCTGGCTAATGGATCTCTATCCACTAGAGACTATCATCCTCTATACTCTATCACCTCCAAATATTGCTCTCAGCTCTATCTCAAATCTGTACTAAACATAGTCCTTCGGTCTAGCACAAATCTGCTCAATATCTATCTCTGGTCTGGCACAAACCTATCCTCAAATATGCACCAAAATCTATCCTCAAATCTACACTAAACATAGTCCTTTGATCTAGCACAAATCTATCCTCAATATCTATCCTCAAGCCTTAACACAAATCTTGACTTAATCATAAATCAACTCTACTAGATCTACCCCAAACCTTAACTCAAGGTTTGAACAAATCAATCAATCAACTCTGCTCACAAGTCTTCTCAAAGACTTATCTCAAATATACCTTGTAAGCTTCCATAAAATCTCACACTAATCTATCCACAAGTCCTCTCTAGAACTTGTCCAATCTGCTCAACATATATGTCTATCAAATCTATAGTTAAGACACTCCAATCTATCCACAAGTCTTCTCTAAGACTTACCTCAAATCTTCTCAACAAGTCCTCACTAGAACTTGTCCAATCTCATAGAAACATATAGAGAATTGTTTAGAGACTCAATATGCTTCACACTCACAAATGCTTAAATCACTTTCAATATCTCTCAAAAATTTATCATAAAAAATATAGAGAATTGTTAGAGACTCAATATGTTTCACACTCACAAACACTCAACCTCTTTCTCAAATCAATTTAGAATATGGAACAATTTGTTTCATAGAACTAGAACTATCATTTCAACACTTCCACTTGACTAGGCTCAACCAACTCTACTCAATCAATCACTCAATGAAATAATCCTTGCTCACAAACCCTAGTCCAAGCATATGAACACTCACTCAATTATTTCCAATCAATGTTGATCAAACAATCTCACATAACAATGATACTCATGTTCTTTGCACAAATGTAACATTGAAAGCTTTACTCAATATTTCCAACAATGCTTATCAAACAAGGTTTCTAGAATCAACTTTCATTCCAGAAAAACCAAACTCAACAATGCTTATCAAACAACCCTTTTCACTCCAACTTAGCATTCACAACATCCAACAATCACTCACTAGGAAGATGTGCCCATACCTTTTGTTTGATGAAGAAAATGACCTCAAAACCTGTCTTAAACACAATTTTCTTCTTTTCCAATTTCAATGGTTAGATGACAAAATATCACACTAACACTCTCTCAAAAATATTTCTCAATTACAAAAATAATCAAACTCAAATACACCTTATTACTCCTTCTTTGAAATTAGCAATCATCAAAGCATACATAAAAAATAATTACTCAATTACTCCTTATAATCTCCAATCTTTAATTAACAACCTCCAAAAATCAAACCCTCAAAAATAATATTGCCTATCCTTTTATCTCCCTCAAATACTCAATAATCAAATTTAAAAATAAACTTTATAACCCTCCAAAATATTTATTTTCATTCAACCTTAGCAAATCTGAAATACCTCATGCAACCTTGGCAAATATAATGCATACCTTTTATCTCAAGCAAAAGGCCTCGATGGGTTTCGAACGTGAGACCACTCCCAATCGAGCGCCTTATCGAGGTGCTAGCCCACCACGTGGGCTATGAGCCTCCACATGAAGGGGAAGGCTCAAGCCTTCCTCTTATCCCTTTTCGATCGGTGTGGCACAAAATAAAATGTACTCTTCTCTTGCAAAATGAACTCGATGGGTTTCGAACCCTGCTCTCCTAGCCTATCGAAAGTCTTAGCACCACCCATTGTTGCCAACTGTGCTACACAATATTGTGTGAAGACAAAGGAGCCTTACTCCTATTTGTCTTATCCTCTACCATCAAAAGCTTTTTAAAACATGTGAAAACTTACTCTTCCTTGTGCACGAATTTTGGAGCTTTTAATCGATAATTGCATGGGGGTTTTTGACTAAGGTTCTTGCCCTCTTTTATACATGAAGGCCAATGTCTTAGAGACATCGATGCCTTATTCAAATTTTGAATTTGAATAAATAAATAACCTTTATAACCCAACCTTAGGGTTATTTTAATTAACATAAATTAATTTTATAATTAAATTATAATTAATCTATAATTAACTTAATAACTTTAGAAGTTAATTAAATTAATTAATAAATAAATTTATAATGAAATTATTTAAATTAATTTATAATTAATTTAAATCTCCCCTTTTAATATTATAATAAAATATTATAATATTATTTTTCTTGGGCCTCTTCATTGCTCTTTGAACCTCATCTGACCACCTAGAACCGGATCTGACCAACTAGAGGTGGACTTTCCTTTTGCACTGATTGTGAAACTGCTTCTTCTTGCACTGCTCACTAAAACTGACTTTTGACATCAATGACAACTCAATTACTCAAAATGTCCAACAATATCCCCCTTTGTCATTGATGGTAACCCAATTATCTTTTACAATTTCCTTAACCTTTTTCTGTTCTTCTCCCCCTGGGAAACTGCTCCCCCTGACTCAATGCTCTCCCCTTAAATCAAATCTCTCCCCCTTACTCAAATCTCTCCCCCTTTGACATCAATGGCAAAGGGTCACCTTTGGGGCTCGGGGCTAAGAATGAGTCTCTTAGCTTAGCCCCTCCCCCACCTCCTCTTGAGGTGGTTAATTCTGGGGTGGGAGTATTTCTACTCCCAGCATGCACTGATATTTACCTTTGTCCACTTTCCTTCTCATCTGATCCTTCTGATTCCTCTGACTATTCCTGTTCTTGCTTGTCTTTGGAATTTCTGCTCTACACCACTTTTTTGTATGTCCATCATTATTGCACTTGTAACACTTAATATTGTTATTCCTTGGAGGTGCAAATATCTTGGGATTTCTCCTGGTGAAGCCATATCTATTCTTGTCATGAACCCTGCAATTCATTGCCTTGTGACCAAACTGATTACATGAGTAGCAATACCCATGAAAAATTTGCCTATTTTTGAAGTTCCCATATTCCTGTCTTTCATGTGTCCTGCACTGTGAAGCCTTGTGCCCAAATCTGTGACATGAGAAACATCATCCATTGAAATTTCCTTGCCTTGACCTCATTGGTCTCTTAGTCTCTTTTACCCTATGTTGGTTCTTGTTCCATCTGTTCCTCTTTTGTGCATTGTTCCTTTCCTTGTTGAAATTTCTATTGTCCAACTCATCCTCAGAAGTCTCACTTTCTCTTACACTATCTTCTTCTAAAGTTTCTTCTTCTTCAAAACTTGAGGTTGACTCCTCTTCTTGTTTCTTTTGTACCTATTCAAAACCAAGACCTATTTTGTTTGTTGACCTTCTTTGTACCTTGATCATCTTATCTATGATCTTTGAGCTCTTTCCAAACTTGTGTAACCTATCCTTAGACTCTTTTATTTCTTCCCTTAGTAGAGCCACTTCATGTTCTAACCTTTCACATTCTAAGACCTTTGCTTCTAACTTATCCTTGAACTTCTTTGTCTTAGCCATTGACTTATTTAGATCCTCTATAAGCTTTCCTTTCTCTTCATCACATTCTTGAAACTGAAGCTTAAGTTGGGAGTTTTGCTTTCTTACCTTCTTTAATGTGTTAAGAGCATAAATAAGCTCTCCCTCAAGATCAACTTCTCCTTTCTCTAATTCTTCCTCTATTTGTTTGCCTTTGAAAACATCTTCATTATTTTCTGACTTGTCTTCTATAGGATCACCTCCTTCTTCTTCTAGTGCCATTAGAATATTCTCTTCTGGTCCTTCAAGTGTATCTTCATATTCATCATCACTGAAACTGAAACCACTCTTTGTACAACTATCTTCAAGATGACCAAAGTTACCACATCTAAAACACTTGAGAATTATTGGTGACCTTTTCTTAACTTCTTCTTTTTCTTTTGTCAGAAATAGAACTTCATATTTATCATTATCTGAGAAACTATTATCACTATCACTTGAGTACTTACTTGCCTTGTCTGCATAGTAACTCCTCTTCTGTCTTTGAAAGAACTTCTTTCCTTGTTTGCCTTGTCCATCCTTGCCTTTCTTTTGGTACCTGTATTTTTTTGATTCCCTATTCTTATGATCCTATTTTTCTTCATCATTGCTATTTCTAGCTTCTTGAAAATCAGTTGCATAGTGACCATACTTTCCACAATTGAAGCATCTAATAGATTTCGCATCTTTAAATATTCTTGGATCCTTATTCCTTCTGCCATAATTTGCTTCTTCATCACTGGATGACTCATTGCTTGAATCTGACTTCTTACCCTTTGTCTTCTTAGTAGCTTTGAAGGTTGCTTCCTTCCGAATATTAGGTTCCTCTTTTGTTCTCATCTCAAAAGTTGTAAGAATGCCAAGTAATTCATCTCTTGTCAAAATATCACCATATTTTGATTCCTCTATAGCAGAAATATTTTCACTAAACCTTTTTGGGAGAGATCTTAAGATCTTATCACAAACATCAGATTCTTGAACCTCAAGTCCAAGTCCTTGCATGGAGTTAACAACCTCATCTACATGAAGTAGATAAGCACTAATGTTTTCCTCATCCTTCATTCTTAATTCTTCAAATTGTCCCTTGAGATTTCGTATCTTTACCTTTTTGACATTTTTATCTCCTTCATATATGCTTTGCAACTTATCCCAAATTCCTTTTGCTGATTTGCAATGCATAACCTTTATGAACTCTGTTCTATGTGTAGCACCTTAAAATTGGCACAGTTAAACCATTAGTAAAAAGTAAAAATTTGAATTTTAACCCCAAAACCACCCGTTATCGACTCACCTCGTTGTTTGCACCATTTTTAGAAGTTATTTTGACCGTTGGACGATATCGTCACCGATCTGACGATATCATCCCAAATCTGATGAATTCATTTGGAACAGAACGTCCAGAAAATTTCATCCCAAAACTAAATTTTCATAATTAGCTTCTGTTTCAACGACCTCTCCAACTTAGGCAGAAGCGTGTCTGCATAGTTGGAGATTCCCACATTGAGGATCTCCTAGATTGGGATGATCCCCAACCTCCTAACCTCCCCCTAATCCTATATAAACTGGGATTTTTCCAGTTTATCCCCCTGATTCCCTGATCCCATGATTCCCTGATCGCTTGATTCCCTGGTTACCTGATTCCCTACCTGCTCTCCCTGACTCCCTGCAGGATTTTATATTTGTGTTTTCAAGTTTTTATGTTGTAGGATTTCACTGTGTTTCAGTCGGAGATAGCTCAGATCGTCGCAGTCGATTCAACCACAATTTCGAATGATCTTGTCAAGATCGGTAATGATTTTGTATGATTGTAGATGATCTTGACTGCAATCCATCTTGGGGGCAATAAAAGTCTTGAGTTTGCATTTTCTACCTCGTTTCTTTAGTTATTAGTGCATTAGATTAATTTACTTCTGTTTTGCATCTTGGAGTTCACCTCATTTAGCATAATTGCATGATAAGATTCAAAATAAGTTATCAAAACATTGCATCTCATTTAATTTGATATCTGTATTTGTTATTTAAGCATCTACACTCTCATTTCTATCACTTTGCATCATTCTTGCAATAGTATTTTTGGTTTTTGGTGTCTGTTTTCTTGATTGCAAGTTTCTGATGAATTCTTTTTAAGAATTCTTTAGGTCACTGACGATCCTGGGTGATCTCAGATGATTAAATGTGATTTGGGATGATTATGTACAATTAAAAATGATCTTGTCATATACGGGACGATCTGGACTCCTACAAGCTTCAGAATCTTCATCAGACATCAAAAATCAGGTGTACTCTTCTCCATTTAACATATTTTTCTGTATTTAATCGCATTAGGATTCATTTATGTTTGTTGTCTTCATATAAATCAGAATTTTCATATAGAATAACTTAGCTTCATTTTGGCCAACCTAGGAATCTGAATGATTGAACATAAAATGAACAAATCAAACCCATTCTCAACCTAGGTGTGGAAACTGCCACTCAAAGTTTCTTGGTGAACCCCACCATCCGTAAAAAATTCACCTTTATACCCCTCCCCCGAGAGGCACAACCTTCAAAGGGCCTCTTCGTTTGAGGTATTGTTCCATCCTTTTCACATCCTCCTTCTGGGAACATATCCTTTAACCTGAAGGTAAGGGTATGAAAAATTTTGGCGATACATTTTGGTGAACCCGACGTGAATCTAAAACACCTTTTGAAAACAATCCAAAAAAAAAAACACATTATTAAGAACATATAGAATCATTAGAAAACTGTTAAATTTGCATATCATACTTAGATGGTAGATTATAATAGAAGACGAGCAGTCTCCATAAATGTTGAAAATCAATTAACGACCATAAAGATTACTTCTGTGCTTAGAGTGCCTCAAACATATAGAGCCCAAACTTTGTGGGACGAACTTGATAGGATATTGGGTATTATTAAATCTAGATCTGTAAAACTTAGGAAAATTAAGAGGTTTGTCCTAGATAGAATCCTGGATCCTGATCAGGTGACTTTGTACCATGAACTTCAGAGAGCTTTCCATAGGTGGTTAGCCGATAAAGAGCACTTGTGTCTTCTGAATTATACACCTTTGAGGAATACCTTGAGAACGTAGTTGTAGTACATAAATTTCTATCTCGTATAGAGTATAAAGAAGTTATTCTTACAGATAGAAAGATATGGAATAGAGTTCCTAGAGTTGTGTTGTATCGAGAGTATTGCCATGAACTTTATTTTTACATGTCAGAGTCTAAAATAGATCATATTACCATAGCACACTTTGTCAAGTTCTTGAAAAACAACTTCCAATTTGAAGAGGAGCATTTCATGACTCCTGATGAACTTGACCCTATCAATGATATACATAAACTATTCATAGAAAACTAAGTGATTCTTTCTACTATTGTTTCTTATAACTAGCATGCTGTTTTTTATTTTTATTCTCGTAAAATAATAATATAATAAAATCACAAAAAAAAATAAAAAAAAAATATTTCCTTTTTAAGTATTATAGTAGGTATATAGTTAAAATATATACCTCTCAACCTTATCACACACACACACACACACACACACACACACACACACACACATATATATATATATATATATATATATATAAGTATATATATTTGCTAAAACCTAAGTTTAGCACAATGCCTAGACTTAGGAATGGAAAACAAATCGAAGAAGATGAAGATTGGTTAAGAAGACCATTAATTGACCAAAATGTCCCTCTTAAGGACCAAGTTTAGGAAGAATAAATCCTAGACCAACAAGAAGAAGAGCTTGCTGTAGGAAATAAACAAGAAGAAACTGTTAAATAGGAAGGATCTTCATCCCCTAAAATGTCTTCGGGAGGAGCCATCACTTTTGAGAACATGGAACAATTATGGAAGTTCATTAATACTAATATTGGTGTTTTTAATAGAGCAGTCCATATGGATAAGGATTGAATTAGTGACACTCAAGCAACTCTAGAAGAAGTGTTTCAAACACGCACTAATCCCTTGTCCTTTATTGATCAAGAGAGTGATCAAGCTTGACCATCCAATTTGGATATGGCAGTTGTGATCCAGAACATGCAACAACAGTAGGTTACCCAACCATATAAAGTTCCTGTTAACAAGCCTAGGGTCATTCCCGCACAAAAGAAACCATAATTTACTTCTCTATTTTGCCAAGCTCTTGATCAACATACCTAAAATCAACAAAAACCTAAAACAAAACTGAACACCAATTACCAACAATCTAAGGTACAACATAATATTATTACAAATCCCCTTCATAACACTCTTCCTACCAACACTTTGCATAATAGCAATATAATAGCTAATCCTTATGTCACACCATCATACACTCATAAATACCTTACCTATGTGCACCGAACCAATATGGTGGACAAAATAGTAATATTGAAGCCGTGGTGAAACAGTTAGTTTCTCACGTGGACCAGATAGATCCCTACCGTCCCTCGTACAATTATCGAGAGATGTGTAGTCAGCCTTTAGATCCTATAGTCGTAGCACAGCCGTATCCTAAACATTTTCCTATGCCTGTTCTTCCCATATATAAAGGAACCAAAGGATCCATAGAGCACCTTCGTATGTTTAGGATAGCATGTCATGATATATCACATGATGACTTGTTATTACTAAAAATGTTCCCGAAAAGCTTGGGAGGAATGGCATTAGAGTGGTATTATCAATTACCCACTAATTATTTGAGGAATTTCGAAGAAACTGTCGAGTCTTTTGTTCATCAATTTAGTGCTTACATCGAAAGATATGTGACCATTAAATATTTGTATGACTTAAAACAGGGCAAAGATGAACACTTTGCTGATTTCCTAGCTAGGTGGAGACAATTGATAGGAAAATTACACTTTGTATTACCTTATAGGGAGATGTTGGACATCTTTATTAATAATTTGCAAGAGCAACTATCTTACGAATTATCAACTGCTACCTTGACCACCTTCGATCAGGCTATAGACTTAGCCCAAAGAGTGGAAGATGCTCTCATTAGGAGAGGCCAACTTAAAAAGAGAGACGATGAGAAAACATCCAAAAATCAATATAAGAATAAACAAGTTGTGGGTGATGGAGTCATCGATAGCAAAAATATTGCTAATGTTAATGCTACGAAGACAACAAAGAAGTTTGTACTGAAACCTCCTGATAGACCTCCTCAAGAATTTACTAGGTTAAATCAACCTTTATAAACTATTCTACCACAATTATTAGAACAAGGTTTGATTCAATTACCAAATATTCGGGAACTTGATCCAACTATACCCGGATACAGAGCAAATTTACATTGTGACTTCCATAGGGGACTTGGACACATTACCAACTCTTGTAAAATATTAAAACATAAAATATAGGACTTGATTGATAACAATGAGATGGAGGTGCAAGCTTTTCAACCTAAGCAAAATCCTCCTAATAATGTTTAAAAGAACACCCCACAAAACCAGAATCAGAATGCCAATCAGTCATTGGACATCTTTCAACATCCCTTACCAAAACATGGTAAGGAGGTGGCTAATCAAATTAAACATCATAATGTCCCTCCTCCTGCATGATATGTAGGAACTATTAGTGGGCATTTACCTGTTCATGATGTGGAAATATTTGACACAACTTTATCCGTGGTTACAACCAGGCCTCTATATAATATTCAGATACCTGATCTTAGTGATACAAAACATGATACTGAGAGTGATATGGAAATCACATCAAATCAATCGAATAGTTCTAATGATGAATCAGATCCTATTCACCCTATCACAAGTTATATGGTTCCAGAAGAGCCATTTCCAATAAGAGTCACTACTAGACCCTCATCTCACCGATTACTTTCTAATGAGCTAGCTATAAATGCTAGACCAAGACCCATTCATCATCCACAAAATAATATTATGGGTACCATCGGAGCTGTTACTAGACAACAGGCTCAAAATTCTCAACAAGATCAAATTTAGAATGGTGGATCAGCTCCATTTGTTTTGAAGGTTCCTAATAAAGGGAATCATTCACCTAATGTTCAGCCTAAACCTCCTTATAATATTAATGAACAATTATCAAATATTACAGCTAGAATTTCTCTTTTGGACATTTTAAGATCTTATCCTACACATAGAGATGAATTAATGCTCACATTGAGCCAGATGATGGTACCACAAGACATTCAACCTGAAGCTATGGCCGATACTATAATAACTCATGAAGTTGATTGTATTGACTTTCGAGATAGAGACATACCGTAACACGGTTTATATAAGTATAACCCCCTGTATATTACTGCCTTAATTGAATATGTAGCAGTCAAAAGAGTCTTGATTGATAATGGTTCATCTTTAAATATCTGCACTTTTGACTTCTACCAAAGATTTGGGTTTAGAAGTGATGAAATGAAAAGAACTGATATGATCATAAAAGCTTTCAATGACAAAATACAAGAAACATGTGGAGTTATTACCATTCCATTGCAGGTTTGTCCAAGAACCTTGGATACGACTGTGTTTATTGTACATTGTCCTGCATCGTACAATATACTCTTGGTTCGTCCTTGGATCAATGCGATGCGAGCTGTTCCCTCAACTTTACATCAATGTGTTAAGTTCAAATTTAAGAATTAGTTGGTTACCATTCATGGTGATCCAAGACCCTTTGATATGTGTGCTTTGGTAGAACCTATTGGAGTTCAATTTTGCCCTGCTCTATCATCCACACATCCTAATTCTCATTATCCATCTAAATGTGTGAAACTCACACCCACAATGTCATCTACTTTTTCTCTATCAATTGCACCTTCACATACAACTCAACCATCTTCTGAACAAACTACATTAGGACCTAAGAAAGATCCTAATCCCACAACCAATGTCTCTTGTTCTACTCCTATAACTTCCATACCTGTAATAGACCCATCTATTGACACATCTACACCATCTACATCCACCAAATTCATATTTTCTGCATCAGAATATGTAGGGAATGTTTTTTCTACCTCTTATGCTCTTACTGACGAGCTCTTACCTGATCTATCTAAAATTCTTATATCAGAAGAAATGAATGCTTCTATGCAAGATTCCCTTATTTTAAATAAATTGCCACCATCTCTCGTACCTTGGGCCTCCCATAGCCTATGGTAAGTATATACCAAGTTGAGAGCTGTGCCTTTATTTATAAGGGATATGACTAAGGTAGAACACCCAAAAACATTAGAACTCATTATGATGGATATGCTCGATGTTATTTTACTAATGAGTATATTAAAGCCAAAAATCTAATGCTTAAATTGGGATATAAAGGGAAAGGTTTGGGACCTTTCCAGAAGGGTATGAAAGAACCTTTTGAAGTAGAAGTGTGGCCCGCCCGATGTGGTGTGGGCATATTTTCTAGTAAGGGTCAGCCATTCCCATTTGAGGATGATGGCCATCTTATATGTTACCAAGATTTTTTAGATGAACGCGATGCTTTGCGTTTAATGAATAAGACATTCACATGTAATATGCTATATATAGCTTATCTTGAGATGATCGTCGAATCCGATGATGAGTTGGAGGGAGATATCTTCCATGATGTCTCCGTTAAGGATTTATTACATAATGGATTTTATTTTTATGGCTCTATACCTAGTATAGCCCAGCTTGAGGCCACGACTCCTCAAGATGAATTATCCAAGCTAACCTTGGAAGATTTACAAAAATTGGGCGTTTCACCTACCCCACCTAATTTTGAAAGAGATCTACATATGGAAGTAGAAAATGTCATAAAAATTAATATTTGAACCGAGGATAACCCTCACATAATCAACATTGGATCAAAATTGAGTCAAGAAAAATAGGATAAATACATTGTGTTTCTTAAAGAATATGAAGATGTCTTTGCTTGGACATATGAAGATATGCCAGGTTTAGACCCTTCTGTAGTTATGCATCACCTAGTAGTGCATTTGGATGCTAAACTTGTTAAACATAAGCTTAGAAAAATGCATCCTAAAGTGGCATTACTAGTCAAAGGGAAGTTAGAAAAACTCTTGAATGTTATTTTTATGCAAGACATTGATTATGCTGAATGGATATTGAATGTAGTTCCAGTAACTAAGAAAGAAGCTACTAATATTAGGGTTTGTACAGACTTTAGAGATATTAATGCCGCATGTCCTAAAGACGATTTTGCCCTTCCCAATATGGATCAGATCATTGATTTTACTGCTGGGAGTGGAATGATATCCTTAATGGATGTATTTTTTGGTTATAATCATATTAGGATAGCTCCTAAATATTAGGCTAAAATAGCCTTTATTACCCCTTGGGGGACTTTCTGTTGGAAAGTGATGCCATTTGATTTGAAGAATGTAGGTGCAACCTATCAACGAGTCATGACTTATATCTTTCATGATATGATGCATGATATAATACATGATTATGTAGATGACATTATAGCACGTTCTACTGAAGAAGATGAACATTTAGATGACTTGAGAAAAGTATTTGATCGGTTAAGGGAATATATTATCAGATTGAATCCAGCCAAATGTATATTCAGAGTTAAGTCGGGTAAATTATTGGGGGTTATAGTTTCTTTACGTGGCATCAAAATTGACCCTCTCAAGATTACGACTATCACTGATATGCCCGCACCTATAAATATATCTAAATTACGGAGTCTACAAGGTAAGCTTCAAGCTATCCGTTGCTTCATCGATAAGTTGGCGGATAAAACTGAACCCTTTCTTAAGCTTCTTAAGAAGGATGTCTCTTTCCATTGGGACGACGAATGTAAGGAAACATTTGAACTCCTCAAACAATATCTTCTTAACACACCTATACTTTTGCCACATAAACCTGATCACCCATTTATCTTGTATATTTCTGCTTCAGATCTTGCTTTAGGAGCTATGTTAGCTCAACTTGATAATGAGAAAAGAGAGCGTGCTAATTATTACATTAGCAAAACATTAATTAGTTATGAAACCCGCTACACAACATTAGAGAAGTTATGTCTAGTAGTCATATTTTCTACACATAAATTATGCCATTATATGCTCAGTAAGAAAACATACGTTATTGCTAAATCCGATCCCTTGCGCTATATCATGAGTCGACCTTATTTATCGGGTCGCACAACGAAGTGGGTTCTTTCTCTAAGTGAGTTTGAACTCATGTTTATAGGACAAAAGTCTGTTAAGGGTCAAATCATAGCAGATCAATTAGCTGCTACACCCTTAGAGTCCACCCATCCCCTCGTCATTGAGTTTCCTGACGAATGCCTTAACCTAGAGGTGGATCATCCAGAGCAATGGTCCTTATACTTTGATAGAGACCGATGTATGAGTGGGGCTGGTGTAGGTATTATTTTGATATCTCCACAGAAACATCTCATACCTCTATCCTTTAAATTAATGTTTGCCTGTACTAATAACACTGCTAAATATGAGGCTCTAATCCTTGGATTACGAGCTACCCTGGCACTAAAAATTAAAAATCTATTAGTTTTTGGTGATTCTAAACTTGTTATAAATCAAATTAATGATGTTAATCGGACTAGAGATGATAAATTGCGCCCATATAAAGCATATGTATTACAATTAATATCTTTATTTAATCAAGTTACCTTGGAAGCTATTCCTAGAACTAGCAATCGTGTGGCTGACGGTATGGCCACAGATGCATCTCTTTTACCCTTGGAGTTAGATGACGAATATGCTACCATCATTATTTGTCGACTCCATGAACCCATTTCAACTAAATCATGCTTAGAACCTTTGGATGTGTTTCTAATCAACGAAACTATTCCTGAACTTTGGTACACTAACATCCTCAATTTTCTTCAAAATGGGACCTTCCCTAAAGGTTTTAATAGAAACCAGTGCCGGTTATTATGTAGACGAGCAATTCGCTTCGTAATAATTGGCAATACATTGTATAGGAGATCTTTTGAAGGTATCCTATTGAGATGTTTGAATATAGAAGAGTCTAGATCAGCTTTGAGTGAAGCCCATGATGGATCTTGTGGAGGACACTTTAGTGGTAGCGCCATTGCTAAGAAGCTCCTTAGGATAGGATATTTTTGGCCTACCATGGAGAATGATGCACATGATTACGTGCACCATTACAACAATTGCCAAAAACATGCTGACCTTGTCCATGCGCCTGCACAAGAACTGCAGGCTATTTCATCTCCTTGGCCCTTTTCAAAATGGGGATTAGACATCATCAAAAAAATTAATCCTGTGTCATATGATGGACATAAATTTATCATAACCACCACCGAGTATTTTATGATGTGGTTCAAAGCTATGCCCTTAGCTTCTTGCACTGGAACACAAGTTTCCAAGTTTATTCCTAATCAAATTATTTGTAGGTTCGAAATTCCTGTAAATCTCATCTCGAATAATGGAACTTGTTTAAAAAACAAAGATGTAGAGACACTGTGTCAAAAATATAAAATTCAACATTGTTGGTCCACTTCCTATTATCCTCAGGGTAATGGCCAAGCAGAAGCATCTAATAAAACATTAATTAAAATCCTCAAGAGACTAGTCAATAAATTTGGCCGTGATTGGCACATTCAATTATATCCTGCTTTATGGGATTATCAAACTAGAATTCGTACTCCCACGGGCACTTCACCTTTTGTTTTGGTTTATGGCACTGAAGCTATTTTTCCCTTTGAATTAGAAGTTCCTTCTTTGGATCTGCTACTTCAAGATACTGAAGTAGGAGATGAATTGCTGGAAAATTTAGTCAGCTGGAACTCCTAGATGATAAGTGCATTAATGCTTTGGAGCATCTTTGTGCCTACCAGAACAAGCTCAAACGAGCATATCTTAAGAAAGTTCATAATCGATCCTTTGAGATCGGCGACCTCGTCTTAAAAGAAAATAAAAAAATACTAATGCAACTAAAGACCTTAAAGGAAAATTTGAGCCTAACTGGCTTGGGCCATATATTATCACTACTAAATTTGGATCATGAGCATACATATTAGCTACCTTAGATGGCAAAGATCTTAAAGAACCTATGAACATTGTGCATCTTAAGCGCTATTATGCATAAATCTGGTAATTTCGTCACTGTATATATTATACATATTATCTCATATTAGTAATTCATATAAAAATTTCAAAAATAGTAATATTATGTATTCTCTCAAATCATAAATTAAAATTAAAATATAAAAAAATCAAAATCATCAAAATCCTCAAAAACATTTTCTATTTTGCACCTGTCAATTCTTGAAGTATTGTAGTTATATTTTCAGTTATTTTGGATAAATTAGCATTTATATGGAACCCCTCACTTTCACACTCACATGAATAAATATCTTGATCTTATTTGGTATGATTATTAATATCTCTTATATCAAAGTCCACAGTTAAATTAAATAAAGTTTTGAGCATAGAGAACTGATCTTGTTATTTACTTGAACCAAGTACACCTTTTCACATTAAAATGATTTCATTGCAAATTCAAAATGATGCTACATAGTAGAAGTCAAAAATTTTCCCCTGCTATCCTATCATGCACATGGTCTAGAATCTTTGAGAATTGACAAAAGGACAAGCTCACCCATGCCCAAAATAAAAATCCCTTGCTCTACAGCCAATCCGAGCAAGTATCCCTAGTCTAGGAAGAAAAAGAAAAAAAAGAAAAAAAGAAAAGAAAAAGAAAAGCAAGAAAAATCATGAGAAAAAGAGAAATTATTTAGAAGCATTATCATTTTGTACCATCTCAGCAATATTTCAGCATTATCTCAGTGGCAAGCAAAAAAAAAAAAAATATATAGAAAAAGAAAAGAAAAGAAAAAGCAAAAAGCAATAAATCCTTCCCCCCCCCTTTGAAAGAAAAGAAGGGTGAATGAGCTTGAATTCCTGGATTATTGTTGTTGCTATTGTTGTTGTTCATTGTATCCATGGCTCTGGCTTCTACTCCTCCTTCAATTTTGGGGTGAGGGATTATGGGAGTTGGATCATGAGGAAATGACAAGATCTATGACAAGTTTTATAAGCTCTTGGATGTCATAAAAGAGTGGTGTGCACTCATTTTTGATGAGGGATGCCACCAAAGTATTGGATTCATCCATGATAGTATCTTGTTGTTGCTTCTTAATAGCTTTTCGAGTGTTGGTTGCTTCTTGTTGGACCTGATGATTCACGTAGTTCCATTTTGAGAGCATTGGACTTCATAATGAATTCTTGATTTATTTTTGATTTCTAATAGGATGCAATCTGTAGATCTATAATTTTACTAAATATTTACTCAATTTTTGCATCAAAATGCATGACAACAACATTCTTCTAAACCTTTAAGCTCTCAAGAAATTTATTTTCTATCGAAATATATACTTCAAACAGGATTTTTGGAAATTCAAGGTGAGCTCAAAAAATTTATTGTCCATCTATTCCTAAAGAGCAGGAGCTAGAATCCAAAGACCTAGAGGTTTCATGCACAGACTGTTTGGCATGGTGCCATCGATGATGCCTTTTTGAATTTTCATGATGAAGGTCTCAATTTTGTGGATCTTGATGAACATAGATTTGAAGGTTTCCAAAAATTTTGAGCTAATATATTTAAAATTCTATGTAAGATCTAGAATGCACATCGAAGGTTGTGCTACTTTAGGAACAGAAAAGAAGGACTGTGCTTGAGTGCATTCTACACACAAAAGGGAAGCTTCAATCTATGGAAGCAACATCTTGGGTCTCTTTTGAGCGGATCTGGTGGATTCCATAACAAGAGAGACTTCACCAAAGAAATAAGGATCCTCTTATAAATTTTGAATAACTAGGGTAGTGTGCAACATCATATTGAAAAGTTTACTTTGATATTAAAAATAAATAAATACTTTGCAACAGTACCTCAGTGCAATAGAAATCAAATAGCGAAGAGGAAGTAGAAGCACAAGTGATCAATGAAAAGGGCACTTCACGACATAAGAACAAGAGAGACTAAAATGAAAGAGAAAACTCTGAAAATGTGTTTCACACCTTAAGTACTCATCATTTTGGCTAATGACCAAACATTACAATCCATATTTTTTATATAGATTTCTCAAGCTAGTGGGTGCGCTAGCCGACATACCACATGGAAATAATCAAGAAAAAATAAACCGTTACCTTGGGATATGTCAAAAAATATAGTGATTGCCAAGGATAATAGTTGAAAGTGCCTAAAAAATTAAATAACACTCCTCTATATGTGCACCTGCGAATACTGGGCATTAATTACCGAAAATAGACATTACAAAAAAATTCTAAACTTTAAAACTCATTTTTGAGGGGTCTAGAGGCTCTAAAAAGGACCTATTTCTTTGAAACCATTTAGGGGTTTTGTTTCTTTCCATAGAAGATTTAATAAGATTTCCAACACTTAAAACAATTCAAGAATCGAAGCCATGTAGCAAACATTATGGCCGATTGAAGTTGGGTTGGGTTCTCACGACCCGACTGTGGCATAGAAATTTCTTCATACTTTTGCTATTTATCCAACACATGATGCCACAACTGATATGGGAGATCTGGGGATCTTTGCTCTATTTTTCATAGATAGGTCCAAGCACACTTTTATTTAGACAAATATCACGGGTAAACTGACAATTGTATAGCTTTATTAGAACTAGGGGAGATTTATTTATACCTGGTTGTCTTAAAGAGATATTCTGGAATATTTTCTAGAGTAGTGCAGGCCAGTGTCGAAAATCTACTTGGGCAAAGAGTGGAAATAAGAAACAGGATGGGTAGCCTCTGGATCTCAACCTATGAAAAAATTGATGCTTCACCTTGCGGAATCCTTCATCATCCACCTGTTTGACTAGAAACCTATTGAGTTTGCAGACTTTGAAGGCTTTTTTTTGGTAGGGTGGATAGAATGAATAGAAAGAGATATACTGATACACATTCATGCTTTTTTGGTATAGTTAACTTCAAAATATCCAGGATGTTAACTTCAAAAGTGGAAATAGCAGCGGTGATGTTGATGCTGGGATAAAAAAAACCATAAACATAAAGGAGAGCTTGAATAATCTCATAAGTACCATTCCAAACTCCAAAAGCATCATCAATATATCATTTATACAAGCAAATATTTTTTGAAATAGATGGAAAAATATTGAAAACTTGCAATTCCAAGTAATAAAGAAAAAAATAGGCATAGACAACTGTAAAATTTCTCTCCATTGTTGTATCTCTTTTCTACATGTAGATCTTACCATCAAATTCTAGATAATGTTTGTTCAGGACCAGTTCTACAAGTTTGAGGATCAACTAGACCAAACATAGCTTGAACCTTCCTAGAATAAAGTTTTGAAGAGCGTCCAATCCTGCTGTTGTAGGAATGCTTGAGTATAGGCTCTCAACATCAAAAGTGAACAAAACATAGCTTGGAGGAAAATATTTTTCATGAAATATTTTCATTAGGCTCACAAAATCTTGTAGATGATTTTTTTGCTCCAGGAGAATAGGAAGAATTTTGTGGTGAAGCCATTTGGAAGCAGGCTCCAACATATAACTGCAGTAGGAGCATATGGGTCTACCCTTCATAGGTTATTTATGAACCTTTGGAATTAGGTAGAAAGTATAGATTTGAGCAATGATAGGGTTATTTTACAAAAAATAATCCACTATTTTTGATCGAGAAAAATACTTCTTTGTGCATTTTTAACAATGGACTCCAAGCGAGAAAAAAGAGAATTCTAGGGAACAAAAATAACCTCTTGGTAACGTCTAGATCTGAAAGTTGTCTGATCCCTTCTTCCATGTACCATGCCTTGCTAAGAATAGTGAGGCTGAGAGTTTTTTCAGTTGGCTTGATGACAATGGAATCATCATATATGAGAGTGAAAGGCTCTTTCCAGATGCCTGGGCAAGGGAGGATTGAAGATACTCTCTGTGGAAGTAATTTTTTGTTCAAATCAATGCTCTTTATCATAAAGAATATCCAGTAGGGGTTGGTATTTCACATCAGGTTCCCATGCAAAATTTTAAATACAGAAGGGAGAGTAGGTAGGTTCTTTCCAGTTGGTGATGTTCCTTCATTTTGGACTAAAAACCATCAGAGCTTTAGAATCTTGGAAAATAAAATAAACTCCGCATAGACATCATCATGGTCCATGGGAGGTGGGATAGGGATATATTTCAATATTAGCCCAAGAAGCTCTTTTTCTACTATTGTGAGAGGTTTGTTAGAGAAATTATGAACAACGATATTTGTGATCATACCATCAACAACACCTACCATGCTCTTGCTAAAAAAGAGTAGGCATCTATTGGTAGTGCTAAAGATGACACTCCAATGATTTAGTAGATATTTGCACCACCATCATGAGGATGGCCTTGAGTCTACTATAATCCTGAACCTAACTGCCTAGGAGTACATATTGCAAAGTTCTAACTTATTTAGGAACTAGATCCTTGGAAAGTCCTCCCAGAGTCCTGTTGTGACCATTGTTGTGCAGGAGGTATGGATTCTTTCTCTGGTTGTTGCCAACAAAATCTACTCTAGAATTGGTCCTATGACCCATGTTTTGACTAAGATCACTGGTTCTATTTGCAGGGGTAATTTTGTTGTTGTTGTTGTTGGCCCGATTATTGAGGTTATTGTTGTTGCTATCCATTGTATCCACAACTCTGTCTTCTATTCCTTATCCTTCGATTTCGGGGTGAGGGATTACAGGAGTTAGGTCAAAAGGAAATGAAAATATCTATGACAAGTTTTATAAGCTCTTGTATCTCAAAAAAGAGTGGTGCACACTCCTTTTTGGTGAGGGAGGCCACCAAAGTGTTGGCTTCATCCATGAAAATATCTTGTTGTTTCTCAATAGCTTTTCAAGTGTCGGTTTCTTCTTGTTGGACCTGAATATCCACACACAGTTCCATTTTGAGAGCATTGGCCTCCACAATAAAGTCTTGCTTGATTTGTGGTTTCCAATAGGATGAAATTTTTAGATCTATCATTTTACTAAATATTTACTCTATTTGTGCATAAAAATGTGTGACAATAATATCCTTCTAAACCTTCAAGCTCTCAAGTAATTTCTTTTCTATCGAAAGATATACTTCAAATAGGATTTTTGGAAATTCAAGGTGAGATCAAAAAATTTCTTGTCCATATATTCCTGAAGATAAGGATATAGAATCTGAAGGCCTAGATGTTTCATGCACACACTATTTGTCATAGTGCCATCGACGATGCCTTTCAGGATTTTCATGATGAAGGTATCAATTTTGTGGACCTTGATGAATGTAGATCTGAAGGTTTCCTAGAATTTTGAGCTAATATATTTAATATTCAATGGTAGATCTATAATGCACATCGAAGGTTGCATTGCTTTAGGAATAGAAGAGAAGGACTATGTTTGAGTGCATTCTACACACAAAGGTGAAGCTTCAATCTCTAGAAGCAACATCCTAGTTCTCTTTTGAGTGGATTTGGTGGATTCCAGAATAAGAGACCCTTCACCAAATAAATAGGGATCCTCTTTTGAATTTTGAATAACTAGGGCAATGTGCGACATCAAATTGAAAAATTTACTTTGATATTAAAAAATAAATAAATACTTCATAGCAGTACCTTAGTGCAATAGAAATCAAATAGCAAAGAGGAAGTAGAAGCATAAGTGATCAATGAAAAAAGGGCACTTCATGACATAAGAACAAGAGAGACTAAAATGAAAGGGAAAACTTCAAAAACATGTTTCGCACCTTAAGTGCTCATCAGTTCAGTTTATGACCAAACATTACAATCCATCTTGTTTATATAGATTTCTCAAGCCAGTGGGTGCGCTAGCCGACATACCACATGGTGATAATAAAGAAAAAATAGACCGTTACCTTGGGATATGTCAAAAAAGATAGTGATTGCCAAGGATAATGGTTGAAAGTGCCTAAAATATTAAATAACGCTCCTTGAGATATGCACCTACAAATATGAGGTATTAATTTCTGAAAAGAGATGTTACGAAAAAAATCTAAACTTTAAAAATTATTTTTGAAGGGACTCGAGGCTTTGAAAATGGCCCATTTCTCTAAAACCCTTTTGGGGATTTTTTTTCTAGTCATAGAAAATTTTATAAGCTTTCCAATGCTTCAAACGATTCGATAATCGAAGCCCTTTAGAAAATGTTATGGCCGATTGAAGTTGGGTTGGGTTCTCACGACCCAGCTGTGGCATAGAAATTTCTTCATGCTTTCACTATTTCTCCAATAGATGATACCACAACTGATATGGGAGAGCTAGGGATATTTGCTCCATTTTTCATAGAGAGGTCCAAGCACATTTTTATTTAGACGAAGATCACGAGCAAACTGGTAGTTGTATAGCTTTATCAGAATTGGTGGAGATTTATTTAGACCTAGGTATCCTAAAGAGATCTTCTAGAATATTTGTTGGAGTAGTGCATGCCAGTGTTGAAACTCTACTTGGGTAAAGAGTGGAAATAATAAATGGAATGGGTAGCCCTGAGCTCTCAACCTATGAAAAATGATGCTTCACCTCTTTAACCAGAAACCTGTTGAGTTCACTGACTATGAAGGATTTTTTTTGGCGGGGTGGATGGAATGAATAGAAAGGAATATATTGATACACATTCATGTTTTTCTAGTATATTTTGGTACCTAGACAACCTGGAATAGTCATGGAGGGTGGTTTGACCACTAGAATATCTAGGATGTTAACTTCAAAAGTGGAAATAATAGTAGTGATGTTGATGATGGGATAAACAGAACCATAAGCATCAAGGAGAGCTTGAAGACTCTCATTATTACCATTCCAAAATACAAAATTATCATCAATATATCATTTATACAAGCAAATATTTTTTGAAATAGATGAAAAAATATTGAAAACTTACAATTCCAAGTAACAAAGAAACAAATAGGCATAGACAAATGCAAAATTGCTCCTCATTGATGTACCTCTTTTTTGCTGATAGATCTTACCATAAAATTCTAGATAATGTCTATTTAGGACCAGTTCTACAAGTTCGAGGATCAACTGGACCAAACCTAGCTTGAACCTTCCCAAAATGAAGTGTTGAAGAGCATCCAATCCTGTTGTTGTAGGAATGCTTGGGTACAAGCTCTTAACATCAAAAGTGAATAGAACACAACTTGGAGGAAAATATCTTTCATGAAGGATTTTCATTAGGTTCAGAGAGTCTTGTAGACAATTTGGCTACTCTAGGAGAATACGGAGAAGCTGGTGGTTAATCCATTTGGAAGTAGGCTCCAACATATAACTGTAGTAGGAGTATATGGGTCTACCCTTCATATGTTGTTTGTGAACCTCTAGAATGAGGTAGAAAGTATAGACTCAAGTAATGATAGGGTTATTTTGCATAAAATAATCCACTATTTTTTGATCAAGGAGAATACTTCTTTGTGCATTTTTAACAATGGTCTCCAAGCGAGAAAAAGAGAATTCTAGGGAACAAAAATAACCTCTTGGTAAAATTCCAAATCTAAAAGTTGTTTTATCCCTTATTTTAGGTACCATGCCTTGATGAGAATAGTAAGACCAAGATTTTTGTCAATGGACCTGATGATAATGGAATCATCAGATCTGAGAGAGTGTAAGGCTCTTGCCATATGCCTGGGCAAGGGAGGTTGGAAGATACTCTCTGTGGAAGAAAGTTGTTGTTCAAATCGATGCTCTACATCATCAAGAAGATCTAGTAGGGGTTGGTATTTCACATCAGGTTCCCATGTAGAATTAGAAATATGGAAGGGAGAGTAGGAAGGTTCTTTTTAGTTGGTGATGTTCCTTCCTTTTGGACCAAAAAACCATCGAAGATTTAGAATATTGGAAAATAGAACATACTCCACATGAAAATAATCATGGGCCATGGGAGGTGGGATAGGGATATATTTCAATCCTAGCCCAAGAAGTTCTATTTCTACAACTTTGAGAGGTCTGTCAAAGAAATTATGAAAAGTGATATTTGTGATCATGCCATAAATAGCACCTACCATGCTCTTGCTAAAAAAGAGCAGGTATCTATCATTAGGGCTGAAGATGACACTCTAACAATTCAATATCAGTTTACACCGCCACCATGAGGACAACCTTGAGTCTACTGCAATCCTAAAACTAACTACCTGGGAGTACATCTCACAAAGTTATGATTCATTTGGGAATTATATCAATGGAAAGTTCCACCAAAGCCCCATTGTGACTGCTACTATGCAGGAGGTATGAATTATTTCTCTTGTTTTCAGCAAACTCTGTTCTGGGATTGGTCTCGTGACCCATTTTTTGATTGATATCACTAGTTCTATCTACCGAGGAAATTATAATGTTATTTTTGTTGGCCTAATTATTAAGGTTTATATTGTTGTTGTCCATTGTGGCCATGACTCTAGCTTCTATTCCTTCTCCTTCAATTTCAGGGTGAGGGATTACAGGAGTTGGGTTCGGAGGAAATGACAAGATCTGTTACAAGTTTTCTAAGCTCTTGGATCTTATAAAAGAGTGGTGTGCACTCCTTTTTGATGAGGGAGGCCACTAAAGTGTTGGATTCATCCATGATAGTATCTTGTTGTTGCTTCTCAATAGCTTTTTGAGTGTTAGTTTCTTCTTGTTGGACCTGACGATCCACACATAGTTCCATTTCAAGAGTGTTGGCCTTCATAATGAAGTCTTGCTCGATCTGTGATTTCCAATAGGATGCAATCTATAGATCTATCATTTTACTAAATATTTGCTCCATTTACGCATCAACCTGCATGAAAATGACATCCTTTTGAACCTTCAAGCTCTCAAGTAATTTATTTTCTATCAAAAGATATACTTCAAATAGGATTTTTTGAAATTCAAGGTGAGCTCAACAAATTTCTTGTCCATCTCTTCCTGAAGAGCAGGATCTAGAATCCAAAGGCCTGGAGGTTTCATGCATAGACTGTTTGGCATGGTGCCATAAATGATGCCTTTCTAGATTTTCATGATGAAGGTCTCAGTTTTGTGGACCTTGATGAACATAGATATGAAGGTTTCCTAGAATTTTGAGCTAAAATATTTAATATTCTATGGTAGATCTAGAATGCACATCGAAGGTTGCACTACTTCAGGAATAGAAGAGAAGGATTATACTTGAGTGTATTCTATGCACAATGGGGAAGCTTCAATCTCTAAAAGCAACATCATGGGTCTATTTTGAGCAAATTTTATGGATTTCAGAATAGGAGAGCCTTTGCCAAAGAAATATTGATCCTCTTCTATATTTTGAATAACTAGGGAAGTGTGTGACATCAAATTGAAAAATTCACTTTGATATTCAAAAAGAAATAAATATTTCACAGTAGTGCCTTACTGCAACAGAAATAAAATAGCGAGGAGGAAGTATAAGCATAAGAGATCAATGAAAAAGGGCACTTCACAACATAAGAACAAGAGAGACTAAAATGAAAGGAAAAACTCTAAAAATGTGTTTTACACCTTAAGTGCTCATCAGTTCGGCTGATGACCAAACATTAAAATCCATCTTGTTTATATATATTTATCAAGCCAGTGGGTGCACTAGCCGACATGCCACATGGTGAGAAACAAAAAAAATGCACTGTTACCTTGGGATATGTAAAAAAACATAGTGATTTCCAAGGATAACTATTGAAAGTGCCTAAAACATTAAATAACGCTCCTTAGTATGTGCACATGCGAATACGGGACATTGATTACCGAAACGAGACACTACAAAAAAATTCTAAACTTTAAAACTTATTTTTAAAGTGTCTAGAGGCCCCCAAAAGGTCTCATTTATCTAAAACTCTCTAAGGGGTTTCATTTATCATCGTAGAAAAATTTATAAGATTTCCAATGTTTTAAATGATTTGGAAATCGGATCCTTGTAGCAAACATTATGGTCGATTGAAGTTTGGCTAGGTTCTCATGACCCGATTGTGGCACAAAAATTTCTTCATAATTTTGCTATTCCTCCAACAGATGATGCCACGACCGATTTGGGAGATTTTGGGGTCTTTCCTCTAGTTTTTGTAGAGATATCCAAGCACATTTTTATTTAGATAAAGATCACAAGAAAAATGGTAGTTGTACAACTTCATCAGAACTGGGGGAGATTTCTTTAGACCTGGCTGTCTTAAAGAGATCTTATGGAATATTTTCTAGAGAAGTGTAGGCTGGTGTTGAAACTCTACTTGGGAAAAGAGTGGAAATAAGAATCGGTATGGGTATCCCCAAGATCTCAACCTATGGAAAAACTGATGCTTCACCTTGCTTAATCCTTCATCCATCTCTTTGACCAAAAACTTGTTGAGTTCACTAACTATGAAGGCTTTTTAGGTACAGTTTGGTACCCAAACGACCTAGAACAATCATGGAGGGTGGTTTGACCACCAGAATATCTAGGATGTTAACTTCAAAAGTGGAAATGGTAGTAGTGATGTTGATGTTGGGATAAACAGAACCATAATAATCAAGGAGAGCTTGAAGACTCTCGTTAGTACCATTACAAACTCCAAAAGCATCATTAATATATCGTTTATACAAGCAAATATTTTCTAAAATAGATGGAAAATAATCAAAAATGTAATTCCAAGTAACAAAGAAAAAAATAGGCATAGACAACCGTAAAATTGCTCCCCATTGATGTACCTTTCTGCCTATAGATCTTACCATTAAATTCTAGATAATATCTATTTAGGACTAGTTTTGCAAGTTCAAGGATCAACTGGACCAAACATGGCTTGAACCTTCCCAAAATGAAGTTTTCAAGAGTGGCCAATCCTACTATTGTAGGAATGCTTGGGTACAAACCCTCAACATCAAAAGTGAACAGAATACAACTTGGAGGAAAATCTCTTTCATGACGGATTTTCATTAGGCTCACAGAGTCTTGTAGATGATTTGGTTTCTCTAGGATAAGGGAGAATCTAGTGGTGAAGCCATTTGGAAGTAGCCTCTAACATATAACCGTAGTAGGAGCAAATGGGTATACCTTTCATAGGTTGTTTGTGAACCTTTGGAATGAGGTAGAAAGTACAGACTTGAGCAATGATAGGGTTATTTACAAAAAATAATCCACTATTTTCTGATCTAGGAGAAGACTTCTTTGTGCATTTTTAACAATGGACTCCAAGCGAGAAAAAAGAGAATTCCAAGAAACAAAAATAACCTCTTGTTAAACTTTCAGATTTGAAAGTTGTTTGATCCCTTCTTTTAGGTACCATTCATTGCTAAGAATAGTGAGGCCAAGATTTTTGTCAATGGGCCTAATGAAAATGGAATCATTAGATATTAGAGAGTGCAAGGCTCTTGCCAAACACCTAGGTAAGGGAGGCTGGAAGATACTCTTTGTGGATGCCAGTTTTTATTCAAATCGATGCTCTCCATCATCAAGAATATCTAGTAGGGGTTGGTATTTCACATGAGATTCCCATGCAAAATTTAAAATACATAAGGGAGATTAGGTAGGTTTTTTCCAGTTAGCAATTTTCCTTCCTTTTGGACTGAAAAACCACCAAATATTGAGAAGACTGGAAAATAGAATATACTTTGCATGAACATCATCATGGGATATGGGAGGTGGGATAGGGATATATTTCAATCCTAGCCCAAGAAGATCTTTTTCTACCATTGTGAGAGGTCTGTTAGAGAAATTATGAACAATGACATTTGTGATCATGCCATCAACAAAACTTAACATGATCTTGCTAAAAAAGAGTAGGCATATATCGGTGGGACTGAATATGGCACCCACTGGCTTGAGAAATCTATATAAACAAGATGGATTGTAATGTTTGGTCATCAACCGAACTGATGAGCACTTAAGGTGCGAAACACATTTTTAGAGTTTTCCCTTTCATTTTAGTCTCTCTTGTTCTTATGTCGTGAAGTGCCCTTTTTGCATTGATCGCTTGTGCTTCTACTTCCTCTTCGTTATTTGATTTCTGTTGCGCTAAGGTACTACTACGAAGTATTTCTTTCTTTTTGAATATAAAAGTTAACTTTTCAATCTGATGTCGCACGCTGCCCTAGTTATCCAAAATCTAGAAGAGGATCCCCATTTCTTTCGTGAAGGCTCTCCTATTCTGGAATCCACCAGATCCGCTCAAAAGAGACCTAGGATGATACTTTTAGAGATTGAAGCTTCCCCTTTGCACGTAGAATGCACTCAAACATAGTCCTCTCTTCTTTTCCTGAAGTAGCATGCAACCCTCGATGCGTATTCCAGATCTACCATAGAATCTTAAAGATCTCAGCTCAAAATTTTGGGAAACCTTTAGATCTGCATTCATCAAGGTCCACAAAACTGAGACCTTCATCATGAAAATCTAGAAAGGCATCGACGAGGGCACCATGCCAAATAGTTTGCGCATGAAGCCTCCAAGCCTTCGGATTCTAGATCCTACTCTTCAGGAAGAGATGGACAAGAAATTTGTCGAGCTCACCTTGAATTTCTAGAAAGCATGTTCGAAAGTATATCTTTCGACAGAAAATAAATTACTTGAGAGCTTGAAGGTTCAAAAGGATGTCGTTGTCACATAGCTCGATGCACAAATGGAGAAAATATTTAGCAAAATGACTTTTATTTTAGATTTTGAGATTGCATCCTATTGGAAATCGCAAATCAAGGAAGACTTCACTGTGAAGGCCAACGCTCTCGAAATGGAACTGTGTGTGGATCATCAGGTCCAACAAGGTGCAACCGACACTCAAAAATCTACTGAGAAACAACAACAAGATACTATCATGGATGAAGCCAACACCTCGGTGGCCTCCCTCATCAAAAAGGAGTGCGCTCCACTCTTTTCTGAGATCCAAGAGCTCAAAAAACTTGTCACAGATCTTGCCATTTCCTCTCGACCCAACTCCCGCAATCCCTCACCCCAAAATCGAAGGAGAAGGAATAGAAGTCGAAGCCATGTCCATAGTGGATAGCAACAACAACAACCTCAATAGTTGGGCCGACAACAATAGCAATAAAATCACCCCGATAGATAGAACCAATGATCTCAATCAAAAAATGGGTCACGAGACCGATCCCAGAGCAGAGTTCACTGGCAACAACCAGAGAAAGAATTCATACCTCTTGCACAATAGTAGTCATGATAGGGCTCTAGCAGAACTTTCCAAGGATCTGGTTCTCGAATGAATCAGAACTCTACGAGATCTGTTCCCAGGAAGTCAGGTCCGGGATTGCAGCAGACCCAAGGCCATCCTCATGGTGGCAGTATAAACTACTACTGAATCATTGGAGTGCCATCTTCAGCCCTATCGATAGATGCCTGCTCTTCTTCAGCAAGAGCATGGTAGGTGTTGTTGATGGCATGATCACAAATGTCATTGTTCATAATTTCTCTGATAGACCTCTCACAGTGGTAGAAAAAGAGCTTCTTGGGCTAGGATTGAAATATATCCCTATCCCACCTCCCATGGCCCATGATGATGTCCATGCGGAGTATGTTCTATTTTCTAGGCTTCTTAAGCTCCGGTGGTTTTTTGGTCCAAAAGGAAGGAACATCACCAACTGGGAAGAACCTACCTACTCTCCCTTTCATATTTCAAATTCTGCATGGGAACCTGATGTGAAATACCAGCCCTTGCTGGATCTTCTTAATGATGGAAAGCATCGAGTTGAACAACAACTTGCTTCCATGGAGAGTATCTTCCAGCCTCCCTTGCCCAGGCATCTGGCAAGAGCCTTGCACTCTCTCAGATCTGATGATTCCATTGTCATCAGGCCCACTGACAAAAATCTCGGCCTCACTATTCTCAGCAAGGCATGGTACCTGGAAGAAGGGATCAGACAACTTTCAGATCTGGAAGTTTACCAAGAGGTTATTTCTGTTCCCTGGAACTCTCTTTTTCTAGCTTGGAGTCCATTGTTAAAAATGCACAAAGAAGTCTTCTCCTCGATCAAAAAATAGTGGATTATCTTCTGCAAAAGAACCCCATCATTGCTCGAGTCTGTACTTTCTACCTCATTCCAAAGGTTCACAAACAACCTATGAAGGGTAGACCCATCTGCTCCTACTACGGTTATATGTTGGAGTCTGTTTCCAAATGGCTTCACCACCAGCTTCTCCCCATTCTCCTGGAGCAGCCAAATCATCTACAAGACTCTCTGAGCCTAATGAAAATCCTTCATGAAAGAGATTTTCCTCCAAGCTATGTTCTATTCACCTTTGATGTTGAGAGCCTGTACCCAAGCATTCCTACAACAACAGGATTGGCCGCTCTTCAACACTTCATTTCGGGAAGGTTCAAGCCAGGTTTGGTCCAGTTGATCCTCGAACTTGCAGAACTGGTCCTGAATAGACATTATCTAGAATTTTATGGTAAGATCTATAGGCAAAAAAGAGGTACAACAATGGGGAGCAATTTTGCAGTTGTCTATGCCTATTTGTTTCTTTGTTACTTGGAATTGCAAGTTTTTGATCTTTTTCCATCTATTTTAAAAAATATTTGCTTGTATAAATGATATATTGATGATGCTTTTGGAGTTTGGAATGGTACTAATGAGAGTCTTCAAGCTCTCCTTGATGCTTATGGTTCTTTTTATCCCAGCATCAACATCACTACTACCATTTCCACTTCTGAAGTTAACATCCTAGATATTCTGGTGGTCAAACCACCCTCCATGATTGTTCTAGGTCATCTGGGTACTAAACTATACTAGAAACCAATGAATGTGTATCAATATATCCCTTTCTGTTCATTCCATCCACCCCACCAAAAAAATCCTTCATAGTCAGTGAACTCAATAGGTTTCTGGTCAGAGAGGCGGATGATGAAGGATTCAGAAAGATGAAGCATCAATTTTTTCATAGGTTGAGAGCCCGGGGCTACCCATCCCATTTCTTATTTCCACTCTTTGCCCAGGTAGAGTTTTGACACTAGCCTGCACTACTCCAAAAAATATTCTAGAAGATCTCTTTAAGACAACTAGGTCTAAAGAAATCTCCCCCAGTTCTGATGAAGTTGTACAACTGCCAGTTTTCCCATGATCTTCGTCTAAACAAAAATGTGCTTGGACCTCTCTATAAAAAATGGAGCAAAGACCCTCAGCTCTCCCATATCGGTCGTGGCATCATCTATTGGAGAAACAACAAAAATATGAAGAAATTTTTGTGCCGTAGTCGGGTCGTGAGAACCCAACCCAACTTCAATCGACCATAACTTTTGCTACAAGGCTCCGATTCTCAAACCGTTTGAAGCATTGGAAAGCTTATAAAATTTTCTATGATAAGAAATGAAACCCATTGGGTTTTAAAGAAATGGGCCCTTTTTGGAGCCTCTAGACCCCTCAAAAATGAGTTTTAAAGTTTAGAATTTTTTGTAACATCTCTTTTCGGTAATCAATGCCCCGTATTCATGGGTGCACATCTCGAGGAGCATTATTTAATGTTTTAGGCACTTTCAACCATTATCCTTGGTAATCACTATCTTTTTTGGCATATCCCAAGGTAACGGTCTATTTTTCTTGATTCTCGCCATATGGCATGTCGGCTAGCGCACCCACTAGCTTGAGAAATCTATATAAACAAGATGGATTGTAATGTTTGGTCATCAACCGAACTGATGAGCACTTAAGGTGTGAAATATATTTTTAGAGTTTTCCCTTTCATTTCAGTCTCTCTTGTTCTTATGTCGTGAAGTGCCCTTTTTGCATTGATCACTTGTGCTTCTACTTCCTCTTCGTTATTTGATTTCTGTTGCGCTAAGGTACTGCTATGAAGTATTTCTTTCTTTTTGAATATAAAAGTTAACTTTTCAATCTGATGTCGCACGCTGCCCTAGTTATTCAAAATCTAGAAGAGGATCCCTATTTCTTTTGTAAAGGCTCTCCTATTCTGGAATCCACCAGATCCACTCAAAAGAGACCCAGGATGATACTTCCAGAGATTGAAGCTTCCCCTTCATATGTAGAATGCACTCAAACATAGTCCTGCTCTTCTTTTCCTGAAGTGATGCAACCCTCGATGCATATTCTAGATCTACCATAGAATATTAAAGATCTCAACTCAAAATTCTAGGAAACCTTCAGATCTGCATTCATCAAGGTCCACAAAACTGAGACCTTCATCATGAAAATCCAGAAAGGCATCATCGATGGCACCATGCCAAATAATTTGTGCATGAAACCTCCAAGCCTTCAGATTCCAGATCCTACTCTTCAGGAAGAGATGGACAAGAAATTTGTCGAGCTCACCTTGAATTTCTAGAAAGCATGTTTGGAAGTATATCTTTCGATAGAAAAGAAATTACTTGAGAGCTTGAAGGTTCAAAAGGATGTCGTTGTCACATAGTTCGATGCACAAATGGAGCAAATATTTAGTAAAATGACTTTCATTTTAGATTTTGAGATTGCATCCTATTGGAAATCATAAATCAAGCAAGACTTCATTGTGAAGGCCAACGCTCTCGAAATGGAACTATGTGTGGATCATCAGGTCCAACAAGGTGCAACCGACACTCAAAAATCTATTGAGAAACAATAACAAGATACTGTCATGGATGAAGCCAACACCTCGGTGGCCTCCCTCATCAAAAAGGAGTGTGCTCCACTCTTTTTTGAGATCCAAGAGCTCAGAAAACTTGTCATAGATCTTGTCATTTCCTCTCGACCCAACTCTCACAATCCCTCACCCCAAAATCAAAGGAGAAGGAATAGAAGTTGGAGTCATGCCCATAGTGGACAACAAATAGCAACAACAACAACCTCAATAGTCAAGCCAACAACAATAGTAGTAGAATCACCCCGATAGATAGAACCAACGATCTCAGTCAAAAAATGGGTCATGAGACCGATCCTAGAGCAGAGTTCACTGGCAACAACTAGAGAAAGAATTCATACCTCCTACGTAGTAGTAGTCATGATGGGGCTCTGGAAGAACTTTCCAAGGATCTGGTTCTCGAATGAATCAGAACTCTACGAGATCTTCTCCTAGGCAGTCAGGTCTGAGATTGTAGTAGACCCAAGGTCATCCTCATGGTGGTGGTGTAAACCACTATTGAATCATTGGAGTGCCATCTTCAGCCCTATCGATAGATGCCTACTCTTCTTTAGTAAGAGCATGGTAGGTGTTGTTGATGGCATGATCACAAATGCCGCTGTTCATAATTTCTCTGATAGACCTCTCACAGTGGTAGAAAAAGAGCTTCTTGGGCTAGGATTGAAATATATCCCTATCCCACCTCCCATGGCCCATGATGATGTTCATGCGGAGTATGTTCTATTTTCTAGGCTTCTCAAGCTCTGGTGGTTTTTCGGTCCAAAAGGAAGGAACATCACCAACTGGGAAGAACCTGCCTACTCTCCCTTTCGTATTTCAAATTCTGCATGGGAACCTGATGTGAAATACCAGCCCCTACTGGATCTTCTTAATGATAGAAAGCATCGAGTTGAACAACAACTTGCTTCCATGGAGAGTATCTTCTAGCCTCCCTTGCCCAGGCATCTGGCAAGAGCCTTGCACTCTCTCAGATCTGATGATTCCATTGTCATCAGGCCCACTGACAAAAATCTTGGCCTCACTATTCTCAGCAAGGCATGGTACCTGGAAGAAGGGATCAGACAACTTTCAGATCTGGAAGTTTACCAAGAGGTTATTTTTGTTCCCTGGAACTCTCTTTTTTCTAGCTTGGAGTCCATTGTTAAAAATGCACAAAGAAGTCTTCTCCTCGATCAAAAAATAGTGGATTATCTTCTACAAAAGAACCCCATCATTGCTCGAGTCTGTACTTTCTACCTCATTCCAAAGGTTCACAAACAACCTATGAAGGGTAGACCCATCTGCTCCTACTGTGGTTATATGTTGGAGCCTATTTCCAAATGGCTTCACCACCAACTTCTCCCCATTCTCCTAGAGCAGCCAAATCATCTACAAGACTCTCTGAGCCTAATGAAAATCCTTCATGAAAGAGATTTTCCTCCAAGCTGTGTTCTATTCACCTTTGATGTTGAGAGCTTGTACCCAAGCATTCCTACAGCAACAAGATTGGCCGCTCTTCAACACTTCATCTCGGGAAGGTTCAAGCTAGGTTTGGTCCAGTTGATCCTCGAACTTGCAGAACTGGTCCTGAACAGACATTATCTAGAATTTGATGGTAAGATCTATAGGCAAAAAAGAGGTACAACAATGGGGAGCAATTTTGTAGTTGTCTATGCCTGTTTGTTTCTTTGTTACTTGGAATTGCAAGTTTTCGATCTTTTTCCATCTATTTCAGAAAATATTTGCTTGTATAAATGATATATTGATGATGCTTTTGGAGTTTGGAATGGTACTAATGAGAGTCTTCAAGCTCTCCTTGATGCTTATGGTTCTATTTATCCCAACATCAACATCACTACTACCATTTCCACTTCTGAAGTTAACATCCTGGATATTCTGGTGGTCAAACCACCCTCCATGACTGTTCTAGGTCATCTAGGTACTAAACTATACTAGAAACCAATGAATGTGTATCAATATATCCCTTTCTATTCATTCCATCCACCCCACCAAAAAAAAGCCTTCATAGTCAGTGAACTCAATAGGTTTCTGGTCAGAGAGGCGGATGATGAAGGATTCAGAAAGATGAAGCATCAGTTTTTTCATAGGTTGAGAGCCTAGGGCTACCCGTCCCATTTCTTATTTCCACTCTTTGCCCAAGTAGAGTTTCGACACCAGCCTACACTACTCCAAAAAATATTCTAGAAGATCTCTTTAAGACAACCAGGTCTAAAGAAATCTCCCCTAGTTCTGATGAAGTTGTACAACTGCCAGTTTGCTCATGATCTTCATCTAAACAAAAATGTGCTTGGACCTCTCTACAAAAAATGGAGCAAAGACCCTCAACTCTCCCATATCAGTCGTGGCATCATCTATTGGAGAAACAACAAAAATATGAAGAAATTTCTGTGCCACAACCGGGTCATGAGAACCCAACCCAACTTCAATCGACCATAACTTTTGCTACAGGGCTCCGATTCTCGAACCATTTGAAGCATTGGAAAGCTTATAAAATTTTCTATGGTAAGAAATGAAACCCTTAAGGGTTTTAGAGAAATGGGCCCTTTTTAGAGCCTCTAGACCCCTCAAAAATGAGTTTTAAAGTTTAGAATTTTTTTGTAACATCTCTTTTCGACAATCAATGCCCTGTATTCATGGGTGCACATCTCGAGGAGCATTATTTAATGTTTTAAGGCACTTTCAACCATTATCCTTGGCAATCACTATCTTTTTTGGCATATCCCAAGGTAACGGTCCATTTTTCTTGATTCTCGCCATGTGGCATGTCGGCTAGCACACCCACTGGCTTGAGAAATCTATATAAACAAGATGGATTGTAATGTTTGGTCATCAGCTGAACTGATGAGCACTTAAGGTGCGAAACATGTTTTTGGAGTTTTCCCTTTCATTTCAGTCTCTCTTGTTCTTATGTCATGAAGTGCCCTTTTTTCATTGATCACTTGTGCTTCTACTTCCTCTTCATTATTTGATTTCTGTTGCGCTAAGGTACTACTGTAAAGTATTTCTTTCTTTTTGAATATAAAAGTTAACTTTTCAATCTGATGTCGCACGCTACCCTAGTTATCCAAAATCTAGAAGAGGATCCCTATTTCTTTTGTGAAGGCTCTCCTATTCTGGAATCCACTAGATCCACTCAAAAGAGACCCAGGATGATACTTCCAGAGATTGAAGCTTCCCTTCATACGTAGAATGCACTCAAACATAGTCCTACTCTTCTTTTCCTGAAGTGTCACAACCCTCGATGCGTATTCTAGATCTACCATAGAATCTTAAAGATCTCAACTCAAAATTCTAGGAAACCTTCAGATCTACGTTCATCAAGGTCCACAAAATTGAGACCTTCATCATGAAAATCTAGAAAGGCATCATCGATGGCACCATGCCAAACAGTTTGCGCATGAAACCTCCAAGCCTTCAGATTCTAGATCCTACTCTTCAGGAAGAGATGGACAAGAAATTTGTTGAGCTCACCTTGAATTTCCAGAAAGCATGTTTGAAAGTATATCTTTCGATAGAAAATAAATTACTTGAGAGCTTGAAGGTTCAAAAGGATGTCGTTGTCACATAGCTCAATGCACAAGTGGAGCAAATATTTAGTAAAATGATAGATCTATAGATTTTGAGATCATCCTATTGGAAATTGTAAATCAAGGAAGACTTCACTATGAAGGCCAACGCTCTCAAAATGGAACTGTGTGTGGATCATCAGGTCCAACAAGGTGCAACCGACACTCAAAAAGTTATTGAGAAACAATAACAAGATACTATCATGGATGAAGCCAACACCTCGGTGGCCTCCCTCATCAAAAAGGAGTGCACACCACTCTTTTCTGAGATCCAAGAGCTCAGAAAACTTGTCATAGATCTTGTATTTTCCTCTCGACCCAACTCTCACAATCCCTCACCCTAAAATCGAAGGAGAAGGAATAGAAGTTGGAGTCATGGTCACAGTGGATAGCAATAGCAACAACAATAACCTCAATAGTCAGGCCAACAACAATAGTAGTAAAATCACCTCGATAGATAGAACTAGTGATCTCAGTCAAAAAATGGGTCACGAGATCGATCCTAAAGTAGAGTTCATTAGCAACAACCAGAGAAAGAATTCATACCTCCTACACAATAGTAGTCATGATGGGGCTCTAGAAAAACTTTCCAAGGATCTGGTTCTCGAATGAATCAAAACTCTACGAGATCTTTTCCTAGGTAGTCAGGTCCGAGATTGCAGCAGACCCAAGGCCATCCTCATGATGGTGGTGTAAACCACTACTGAATCATTGGAGTGCCATCTTCAGCCCTATCGATAGATGCCTACTCTTCTTTAGCAAGAGCATGGTAGGTGTTGTTGATGGCATGATCACAAATGCCATTGTTCATAATTTCTCTGATAGACCTCTCACAATGGTAGAAAAAGAGCTTCTTGGGCTAGGATTGAAATATATCCTTGTCCCACCTCCCATGGCCCATGATGATGTCCGTGCGGAGTATGTTCTATTTTCTAGGCTTCTCAAGCTTTGATGGTTTTTTGGTCCAAAATGAAGGAACATCACCAACTAGGAAGAACCTGCCTACTCTCCCTTTCGTATTTCAAATTCTGCATGGGAACTTGATGTGAAATACCAGCCCTTTTTGGATCTTCTTAATGATGGAAAGCATCGAGTTGAACAACAACTTGCTTCTATGAAGAGTATCTTCTAGCCTCCCTTGCCTAGGCATCTGGCAAGAGCCTTGCACTCTCTTAGATCTGATGATTCCATTGTCATCAGACCCACTGACAAAAATCTTGGCCTCACTATTCTCAGCAAGGCATGGTACCTGGAAGAAGGGATCAGACAACTTTCAGATCTGGAAGTTTACCAAGAGGTTATTTCTGTTCCCTGGAACTCTCTTTTTTCTGCTTGGAGTCCATTGTTAAAAATGCACAAAGAAGTCTTCTCCTCGATCAAAAAATAGTGGATTATCTTCTACAAAAGAACCCCATCATTGCTCGAGTCTGTACTTTCTACCTCATTCCAAAGGTTCACAAACAACCTATGAAGGGTAGACCCATCTGCTCCTACTATGGTTATATGTTGGAGCTTGTTTCCAAATGGCTTCACCACCAGCTTCTCCCCATTCTCCTGGAGCAGCCAAATCATCTACAAGACTCTCTGAGCCTAATGAAAATCCTTCATGAAAGAGATTTTCCTCCAAGTTGTGTTCTGTTCACCTTTGATGTTGAGAGCTTGTACCCAAGCATTCCTACAATAGCAAGATTGGCCGCTCTTCAACACTTCATTTCGGGAAGGTTCAAGCCAGGTTTGGTCCAGTTGATCCTCGAACTTGCAGAACTGGTCCTGAATAGACATTATCTAGAATTTGATGGTAAGATCTACAGGCAAAAAAGAGGTACAACAATGGGGAGCAATTTTGCAGTTGTCTATGCCTGTTTGTTTCTTTGTTACTTGGAATTGCAAGTTTTCGATCTTTTTCCATCTATTTTAGAAAATATTTGCTTGTATAAATGATATATTGATGATGCTTTTGGAGTTTGGAATGGTACTAATGAGAGTCTTCAAGCTCTCCTTGATGCTTATGGTTCTGTTTATCCCAGCATCAACATCACTACTACCATTTCCACTTTTGAAGTTAACATCCTGGATATTCTGGTGGTCAAACCACCCTCCATGACTATTCTAGGTCATCTGGGTACTAAACTATACCAAAAACCAATGAATGTGTATCAATATATCCCTTTCTATTCATTCCATCCACCCCACCAAAAAAAAGCCTTCATAGTCAGCGAACTCAACAGGTTTCTGGTCAGAGAGGTGGATGATGAAGGATTCAAAAAGATGAAGCATCAATTTTTTCATAGGTTGAGAGCCTAGGGCTACCCATCCCATTTCTTATTTCCACTCTTTGCCCAAGTAGAGTTTCGACACCGGCCTACACTACTCCAAAAAATATTCTAGAAGATCTCTTTAAGACAACCAGGTCTAAAGAAATCTCCCCAGTTTTGATGAAGTTGTACAACTGCTAGTTTGCCCATGATCTTCATCTAAACAAAAATATGCTTGGACCTCTCTATAAAAAATGGAGCAAAGACCCTCAACTCTCCCATATCGGTCGTGGCATCATCTGTTGGAGAAACAACAAAAATATGAAGAAATTTATGTGCCGTAGCTGGGTCGTGAGAACCCAACCCAACTTCAATCGACCATAACTTTTGCTACAGGGCTCTGATTCTCGAACCGTTTGAAGCGTTGGAAAGCTTATAAAATTTTCTATGATGATGAATGAAATCCCTTATAGGGTTTTAAAAGAAATGGGCCCTTTTTGGAGCCTCTAGACCCCTCAAAAATGAGTTTTAAAGTTTAGAATTTTTTTGTAACATCTCTTTTCAGCAATCAATACCTCGTATTTATGGGTGCACATCTCGAGGAGCATTATTTAATGTTTTAGGCACTTTCAACCATTATCCTTGGTAATCACTATCTTTTTTGGCATATCCCAAGGTAACGGTCCATTTTTCTTGATTCTCACCATGTGGCATGTCGGCTAGGGCACCCACTAGCTTGAGAAATCTATATAAACAAGATGGATTGTAATGTTTGGTCATCAATCGAACTGATGAGCACTTAAGGTGCGAAATGCATTTTTAGAGTTTTCCCTTTCATTTCAGTCTCTCTTGTTCTTATGTCGTGAAGTGCCCTTTTTGCATTGATCGCTTGTGCTTCTACTTCCTCTTCGTTATTTGATTTCTGTTGCGCTAAGGTACTACTGCAAAGTATTTCTTTCTTTTTGAATATAAAAGTTAACTTTTCAATCTGATGTCGCACGCTGCCCTAGCTATCCAAAATCCAGAAGAGGATCCCTATTTCTTTCATGAAGGCTCTCCTATTCTAGAATCCACCAGATCCACTCAAAAGAGACCCAGGATGATACTTTCGGAGATTGAAGCTTCCCCTTCGTGCGTAGAATGCACTCAAACATAGTCCTGCTCTTCTTTTCCTGAAGCGATGCAACCCTCGATGCATATTCTAGAACTACCATAGAATCTTAAAGATCTCAGCTCAAAATTTTGGGAAACCTTTAGATCTACGTTCATCAAGGTCCACAAAACTGAGACCTTCATCATGAAAATCCAGAAAGGCATCGATGAGGGCACCATGCCAAACAGTTTGTGCATGAAGCCTCCAAGCCTTCGGATTCCAGATCCTACTCTTCAGGAAGAGATGGACAAGAAATTTATCGAGCTCACCTTGAATTTCCAGAAAGCATGTTCGAAAGTATATCTTTCGATAGAAAAGAAATTACTTGAGAGCTTGAAGGTTCAAAAGGATGTCGTTGTCACACAGCTCGATGCACAAATGGAGCAAATATTTAGCAAAATGACTTTCATTTTAGATTTTGAGATTGCATCCTATTGGAAATCGCAAATCATGGAAGACTTCACTGTGAAGGCCAACGCTCTCGAAATGGAACTATGTGTGGATCGTCAGGTCCAACAAGGTGCAACCGACACTCAAAAAGCTACTGAGAAACAACAACAAGATACTATCATGGATGAAGCCAACACCTCGGTGGCCTCCCTCATCAAAAAGAAGTGTGCTCCACTCTTTTCTGAGATCCAAGAGCTCAAAAAACTTGTCACAGATCTTGTCATTTCCTCTCGACCCAACTCCCACAATCCCTCACCCCAAAATCAAAGGAGAAGGAATAGGAGTCGGAGCCATTCCTGTAGCAGACAGTAGCAACAATAACAACCTCAATAGTCGGGCAGATAACAACAATAGTAGAATCACCTCGATAGATAGAACCAATGATCTCAGTCAAAAAATGGGTCACGGGACCGATCCCAGAGCAGAGTTCACTGGCAACAACTAGAGAAAGAATTCATACCTCCTACATAGTAGTAGTCATGATGGGGCTCTAGCGAAACTTTCCAAGGATCTGGTTCTCGAATGAATCAGAACTCTGCAAGATCTTCTCCCAGGTAGTCAGGTCCAGGATTGTAGCAGACCCAAGGCCATCCTCATGACGGTGGCGTAAACCGCTACTGAATCGTTGGAGTGCCATATTCAGCCTTGCCGATAGATGCCTACTCTTCTTCAGCAAGAGCATGGTAGGTGTTGTTGATGGCATGATCACAAATGTCTATTGTTCATAATTTCTCTGATAGACCTCTCATAGCAGTAGAAAAAGAGCTTCTTGGGCTAGGATTGAAATATATCCCTGTCCCACCTCCCATGGCCCATGATGATGTTCGTGCGGAGTATGTTCTATTTTCTAGGCTTCTCAAGCTCCGATGGTTTTTCGGTCCAAAAGGAAGGAACATCGCCAACTGGGAAGAACCTGCCTACTCTCCCTTTCGTATTTCAAATTCTGCATGGGAACTTGATGTGAAATACCAGCCCCTACTGGATCTTCTTAATGATGGAAAGCATCGAGTTGAACAACAACTTGCTTCCATAGAGAGTATCTTCCAGCCTCCCTTGCCCAGGCATCTGGCAAGAGCCTTGCACTCTCTCAGATCTGATGATTCCATTGTCATCAGGCCCACTAACAAAAATCTCGGCCTCACTATTCTCAACAAGGCATGGTACCTAGAAGAAGGGATCAGACAACTTTCAGATCTGGAAGTTTACCAAGAGGTTATTTTTGTTCCCTGGAACTCTCTTTTTCTAGCTTGGAGTCCATTGTTAAAAATGCACAAAGAAGTCTTCTCCTCGATCAAAAAATAGTGGATTATCTTCTAAAAAAGAACCCCATCATTGCTCGAGTTTGTACTTTCTACCTCATTCCAAAGGTTCACAAACAACCTATGAAGGGTAGACCCATCTGCTCCTATTGTGGTTATATGTTGGAGCCTATTTCCAAATGGCTTCACCACCAGCTTCTCCCCATTCTCCTGGAGCAGCCAAATCATCTACAAGACTCTCTGAGCCTAATGAAAATCCTTCATGAAAGATATTTTCCTCCAAGATGTGAAGAATAAGTTTTTTCATAGGTTGAGATCCTAGGACTACTTGTCCTGTTTCTTATTTCTTATCTTGCCCAAGTATATTTTTGATATCATCCTACACTACTCTAGAAAATATTCCAGAAGATCTCTTTAATATAGCCAAGTCTAAATAAATCTCCCCTAGTTTTGATGAAGCTGTACAACTGCCAGTTTGTCCATGATCTTCATATAAATAAAAACATGCTTGGACCTCTCTACAAAAAATGGATCAAAGATGCCCAGCTCTCCCATATTGGTCGTGACATCATCTATTGAAGAAATAGCAAAAATATGAAGAAATTTTTGTGCTGCAGTCAGGTCATGAGAACCTAGCCCAACTTCAATCGACCATAAATTTTGCTACATGGCTCTGATTCTTGAACCATTTCAAGTGTTGGAAATCTTATAAAAATTTTCTAAGGTAAGAAATGAAACCCCTAAAAGGGTTTTGGAGAAATGGGCCTGTTGATAAGCAACACACCCCCAATGAAAAATGAGATTCCATCCTTAGAAAATTATGAACTTCCATTTTTGCAGCAGGGACCCTCTTGGTCATTTTCAGTTTTTAATCCATATTTTGCTTGCCTCCTTTTTAAAGTTGTGCTTTTTCTTGCATTTTAGCTGTGTTATCCAAGAATTCACTTTTTACATGCTAGAATCATTCATGCACAAGAAAATCTTGCACCGTTACCGAGAAAAATCCAGAAAACAGTTGCATAATTCACCGAAAAATCAAACTTTCCATTTTTGGTAGTGTCGCGATATCGCGACACTTCCATTTTTGGTAATGTCGCGATATCGCGACACTTCCATTTTCGGAAATGTCGCGATATCGCGACAGGTAAGTCAAAATGCAGCTAAGTGCCAGAAAGGTCGCGATTTCACGACATGTCGCGAAATCGCGACAGTTTTTGGGCGAGAGAAGCAAGCTGTACGGAGGTCGCGATTTTGCGACATGTCGCGAAATCGTGACATGTCGCATTTTCGCGGCAGGAGAGAGAAAATGGGCTGCAGGATGAAAAATCGGCTAAGTCAGAAAAATGTTCCAAAATCGTGGTCAACGCGGTCAACGCATGCAGGTAAGGGAACTGTCGCGATATCGCGACGTGTTCTAGAATCGCGGCTGAAAATCAAGAAGCGTACGGAGGCCAGGAAGGGTCGCGATTTCGCGACATGTCGCGAAATCGCGACATGTCACGTTTTCACGGTCGACGAGGGAGGAAGTTGCCGATGCTCTGGCAGGGTCGCGATTTCGCGACATGTCGCGATTTCGCGACATGTCGCAGAATCGCGGTAGGAGAGAGAAAGTCATAGTTGACCTGAAAGTGCATTCCGGCGGGAAACAGAAGGCTTCCTGGGGTAGCGACACGTGTCAAAGCGTGAATGGGACAAATAGAAGCCGACATGATTCCACCTGGCACTTACGGGACAACCGGGAAAGACCATAAAGGCGAAGATAAAGTGCGGATTTAGTCAAGGACCGCCATGCTAGGAGAGAAGCTGCCGGTAAATGCATTTAATGGAGATTTATTGCAGAATTGATAGCATGGAGACCATTTCAACTCAGAGATGGATTTACGGAGATCAAATTGATGGAGAAGTGGTGACTCATCCGGCTCACCAGCAGAATTAAAGGAGGCATTTATTTGCAGCTGCGGATGAATGCAAGTTGCATTTGATTTTATCTTCTCCATTTATGGCAGCTGACTGCACAGATTTGCCGAAGGGTTAAGTTCTATCCGGACTTTGGTTTTAAATGGATTTTTATTGTAAAACCCGGGTCCTAGGGTTTAAGTGCGATAAGATTTAGGGTTTGAGCAAGATATTTTGGAAAAGATCAGGGTCTGTCCTGAGTCTATAAATACAAATTCTAAATGTAATCGCAGGAGGCGGAGACTTGGAAATAAAGGCTTATAAGCAATTTCTTGCAAATTTTGTGAAATCCTTTGTTTCTGGACTTGGAGTTGATGTGCTTTAGCTTTTCTGTGATAGCATGGCCAGGAGCCTAATATTTTGCAGAGTGTGATAAGTGTATTTTATTTTGTTATCCGTTCCATTTAAAGTTTGTTAGATATATGCTGTAAATCTGCCATTGTCAAGATTAAATATGTTGTTAGGCTTCAATTGTTCTATTGTCTGCTAGGGGAAATTACAGATTTGAGGTTAAGTTTGTTCTAATTGCTCTGTCTTCACTGTGCGAGCTAGGCTGCCGGTGAAAGATACCAGTTTTAACCAGCTGCCCTTGGATTTATGATTTTCTGCTAGATCTCGTTTCACTCGCCTTGTGCTCTTAGTTGAAAGTGATCTTAGACCGATCGGACACTTTCTTCCGGGATTTGTTCTGTTGTGAAGCCGATAGCATAGATAAGATTGACAGTTTGGGTTTACAATTGATGTTTGATAAACTTCTCTTTTCCGCCTTACCCTACCCTCTCTTTGCTTTCCGTGAATGATCCATTTTTATTTTCTTTGTTTGCCTTTTATTTAAATCATCTGACCCATGAGAGCTAGATCAAATAAATCAAGTCAAATCTGATTGTCAACAACTTTTGCAACTACCGAACAAGTTCAGGAACCCCCTGTAAGGTAACAGAGCAGTCCATATCGAAATCTATTCCAGAAGTGGAAAAGAGTGAATTGCCATTCGACCCAACTCTGTAACTCGCACCTTGGATAACCAACTAGATCCTAAAGATGAGTGGGATCAGTCCCGTGGGTGTCTCCGGAGCTTTCCTTGCCTTCATCCTTTTTCCCGGGGTGTGCATGAAAGCCGGGCCAACACCTAATTGGCGCTAGAAGGAGGGCCACAGAACATCTGTTCTTAGTGCACTTGAGTTGAGAAATCCGACTATATGTGGAACTGTAAAGCTATATTTTATCCAAAGTCTGGTAGCCAATTTTCCCCTCCTCCTCAGCCAACACCTAATTGGCGCTAGAAGGAGGGCATGAACTCAGTTCAAGTATTGTAAGGGCATAACAGCAACATTTGAAGGACCCACAATGAACTCCGGACAGCTTTATAAATTGTCAGTGCAGTTTTTAAATTGTCAGTGCAGTTTTGTAAATTGTCAGTGCAGTTTTTGAAAGTTGTCAGTATAGTTTTTTGAAATTTCCAGAGAAGGCCTTAAGTTCAGTGGTTTGTTAAGAACAGTTCTATCATCACTTGCAGTTATCCAATTACAAATCAAAACATCACTGTCAGCCAAGTATTAATGGCAAATTGGTTGGGCTCCACAGCTTTGAACATTCCGGGTATAGCCCATGACCTCGCCAGAAGTCCAGAAAGGTATCTCCCCAGGTACAAACATGATGGGACAAGAACTGCAGAAGAACATCTGCTAGCTTTTAAAAATGCTTTAAAATTGTTAAATATACAGCATGAAGATGTTGCCTGCAGATTGTTCCCGTTCACTCTCCAGGAGGGAGCTTATGACTCGGTTTTTAAACCTCACCAAGAATTCCATTACAAGTCGGGATGATCTAGAGAAAGCTTTTATATCACAGTTCGGTGAAGTGATAGATCCCAAGAATTTTATATCAGCAATTTTCCAAGCATCAAGAAAGAGTCGGGAGAAACTGTCAGGTCTTTCAATATGAGGTTCCAAAGAGCTTACGGTAGAATTATCGGCCATTACATCCCAAATGCAAATCCGGCCTTAGAAATCTACAAGAATGCATTGGATTCGGTGACCTCTATTTTCCTCAAGAGAGACATTAATATTACAACCCTGGCAGGGGCTTATAAAGAAGCCTTAATTCTTGAAATACAGTTAGGGCCTCAAATTTTGAGCAGTCCTTTGATATCCTATGTTACACAAAACATGCCTGTTCCAAACCCCATTCCACATCATGAGTTAGTGCCAACATGTCATGCTCTACCCAAGGAGACTCCGTTAACTGTGACATCCACTCAACATGTGCAAAATACAGAGAAAAGTTTTGACAAATTCAAAGTGGAAGAGCTTGAAGTGAACAGTTGTGATCTGGCACCACCCAAATCTGAAGTTTTTCCTGGTGAGTTAAATTTTCCTGGAAATCAAAGAAATATTGATCTTTCTAGTTCACCCAAAAATAGTACAACCAGGGTTTCAGATTCTGTCACTTTTCCCGAAGAGACAGAAAGTCTTGTACAGACTTCTGTGGATGAAATGCAAGATTTTCAACAGTTCAAAATGGACAGTTATGACTTGAAATGTGAGAGTCCAGAACTTAATAATGATCCTTCCTCATCAGAGGATGATGAAAGTGAGATTCAATCTCACTATGTAGAAGTAACTGAGGAGGATAGCATCATTGAGGATATGAGGGAACTTAAAGCTGACATCACCCTCTATGAACTGCCTCAGATTGTTGGACAAAACATTAACTTGATTGAGGCTTACTCTGGACCACCTGTTGAATTTCAAGAAAAGGAGGAAAAGATGGTAAATATGAATGTGGTCAGCCAACTTGGAATTGATGAACTGTCTCAACATAAGCCTGCAACTTCTGAACATAATGTCAAAGAGGAGGCTATAAACTGTGTTGATGCAGATATTGGAGTTTATGATTTGGCAACTGAAAAGGTGAGAACAATTATAGCCCTAATCAATAACAACAATGATGTTTGGACATTGCACATTGATGAGGTTAAGTCTAAGCAAGGCTCAGGTGAAAAGGAAAATTGTAAGCATTCTGCTAGAGGGATAAAAATTGAAGTCCTGGATATTGAAGTAGTGCAGCAACCACAAAATGTTCAAGTTGTTAAGAACCAGGGCATACAGATAAAACATGATTTCTTTCAGTTGTCACATCATTTTGAAAATGTGGTGGTCTGGGTCTGTCAAGGTTTTAAAGTATTTGATCCTGGGGGTTTTTTACATTCAGTCCTTTTGAAAGAACTCTTCAAACCCTTTAATTAGAAGCATAAACATGTTATCATATGATTTGTTATTATATGATTTGTTTAATTTGAAGGAGTTGCATATTTGTTTTTCAAATGGGACAGGGAAGACAGTAAACCCAAGTCTTTCCCAGATAGCAAATTTTTGAAGCACAGTCTGGAGTGCATTTCGTCAACAGGACCTGAAAGGTAATTTTTTTTAAATTACTTGCATGGTCAAAATTTTTTAAAGCACCATTTCTCTGCTTTCCCAACCGCTGCATTTTTTGAGTATGAAGGGAAGTTGTAACATATGTATGCATTGTAAATAAGCTTTGAAGTTTTTCGCTTTATTTCTTTGTCGCTGCAGTTTTTATTTCAATGTCTCAGTGCGCTTTTAATCTTTTTCGGTTTAATTTTAATGCTCTCAGCTTTTAATTTATTTGTTTTTCAGTTTATTTCTTTGTCAGTGCAGTTTTATTTTTAAATATCTGTACAGTTGCAGTTTTTCAGTTTTCTTTAGTTGTTTTTCAGTTTTAGCTTGTGCAGTTTATTTCTTTTGTCAGTGCTTTTTATTTCCTTTCTTTGTATTTTTATTTTAGCTTGCTTTTATTTTAGTCTGTACAGTCTTTTCTTTATTGCATTTCTTTTTCTTTGCTGTCTGTACAGTTGCAGTTGCAGTTTATTTTATTTCAGTTGCAGTTTAGTTTATTTCAGTGCTGTTGCAGTTTAGCTTTGCTGCAGTTCAGCAATTTTTATTTGCTTCAGTTCTTTTAGTTTATTTCTTTTATTGCCTGTACAGTTTTTATTTTCTTCCCTGCTTTTCCTTTTCTTTGTTGTCTGTACAGTCTTTTGTTTTAGTTTTATTTTGTTGCTTGTACAGTTCTGTGCTTTAGTCTGTACAGTTTTATTTTGTTTTTGCTTTAAGCCTGTGCCTGTCCTTGGAAGCCTGTATAAAGTCCTTTGGCTTCTAAAATTTTCTGTCCTTTGCCTCTACCTGAGCAATCAATGAAAAGTCAGCCCGCTGAAAATTGTTTTATTCCTAGTCGATAAATCATCAATCCAAGTGCCTCCCCATTCTCGCTCATTATTCTAATTGAGATAGTCTCGCTTGCTCTGAACTGTGGAACTATTTTGTTATCCAGGATGAAGGTAGAGAGATGATTGGATCTTGTGTCTTACTTGCCACGCTTGTTTTAATGATAGAAAAACCGTTATGCTGTTTAGTTGGAGGAACTCCCGGGAATCCAAGAAAAGCTGGTTATAAGAGGGGACTATGGTTCATGCAATTATTTGGGTGTCACCAGAGGCTATCAATGCCTAGACTGAAACAGTTCCAGATTGATCAAATATTAAAAGAAAATTGTAATTTCTCTAAGGTCTTCCAGATAGTGATATATTTCAAAAAGAAGAGAGATAAAAAAAAAGAGAGATAAGAAAAAAAAAGAAAAAAGAAAAAAAAAAGTTACAATTAAAAGAGGCAGCCAATATTAGATTCTGCCCTACAGTTGTAAATTGGGTCGTGTAAATCTAAAGGGTAACTCTGTCTAGGCTGTAAAAAGCTAAACTAGTAAACAGAGCTCTACTCGGTTTCCCCATTTACAATCTAGAAAAGTTGATTAATCCAAGTTTATCATTCAATTCAGTCATCCTTGAAGAAAGTTCTATACCTTTGTAATTGCACATCGGAAATCTTCCTTGAAGTAATCCAAACCCAGTATGTCCTTGGGAAATTTTAACAGTTGGCAGTTAGCAGTCAATTTATTGTGAAGAATGTCCGTGGCAAGGCATGATGCATGGTCTTTTTGTTTTGAAACCAGAGTCTTGGGTTCTAAAATAGTGCTACTATTTTACCCGCAGATATCGCCATTTGTTGATAAGCAACACACCCCCACTGAAAATTGAGATTCCATCCTTAGAAAATTATGAACTTCCATTTTTGCAGCAGGGACCCTCTTGGTCATTTTCAGTTTTTAATCCATATTTTGCTTGCCTCCTTTTTAAAGTTGTGCTTTTTCTTGCATTTTAGCTGTGTTATCCAAGAATTCACTTTTTACATGCTAGAATCATTCATGCACAAGAAAATCTTGCACCGTTATCGAGAAAAATCCAGAAAACAGTTGCATAATTCACCGAAAAATCAAACTTTCCATTTTTGGTAGTGTCGCGATATCGCGACACTTCCATTTTCGGAAATGTCGCGATATCGCGACAGGTAAGTCAAAATGCAGCTAAGTGCCAGAAAGGTCACGATTTCACGACATGTCGCGAAATCGCGACAGTTTTTGGGCGAGAGAAGCAAGCTGTACGGAGGTCGCGATTTTGCGACATGTCGCGAAATCGCGACATGTCGCATTTTCGCGGTAGGAGAGAGAAAATGGGCTGCAGGATGAAAAATCGGCTAAGTCAGAAAAATGTTCCAAAATCGCGGTCAACGCGGTCAACGCATGCAGGTAAGGGAACTGTCGCGATATCGCGACGTGTTCTAGAATCGCGGCTGAAAATCAAGAAGCGTACGGAGGCCAGGAAGGGTCGCGATTTCGCGGTCGATGAGGGAGGAAGTTGCCGATGCTCTGGCAGGGTCGCGATTTTGCGACATGTCACGATTTCGCGACATGTCGCGAATCGCGGCAGGAGAGAGAAAGTCATAGTTGACCTGAAAGTGCATTCCGGTGGGAAACAGAAGGCTTCCTGGGGTAGCGACACGTGTCAAAGCGTGAATGGGACAAACAGAAGCCGACATGATTCCACCTGGCACTTACGGGACAACCGGGAAAGACAATAAAGGCGAAGATAAAGTGCGGATTTAGTCAAGGACCGCCATGCTAGGAGAGAAGTTGCCGGTAAATGCATTTAATGGAGATTTATTGCAGAATTGATAGCATGGAGACCATTTCAACTCAGAGATGGATTTACGGAGATCAAATTGATGGAGAAGTGGTGACTCATCCGGCTCACCAGAAGAATTAAAGGAGGCATTTATTTGCAGCTGCGGATGAATGCAAGTTGCATTTGATTTTATCTTCTCCATTTATGGCAGTGATCGCACGTATTTGCCGAAGGGTTAAGTTCTATCCGGACTTTGGTTTTAAATGGATTTTTATTGTAAAACCCGGGTCCTAGGGTTTAAGTGCGATAAGATTTAGGGTTTGAGCAAGATATTTTGGAAAAGATCAAGGTCTGTCCTGAGTCTATAAATACAAATTCTAAATGTAATCGCAGGAGGCGGAGACTTAGAAATAAAGGCTTATAAGCAATTTCTTGCAAATTTTGTGAAATCCTTTGTTTCCGGACTTGGAGTTGATGTGCTTTAGCTTTTCTCGTGATAGCATGGCCGGGAGCCTAATATTTTGCAGAGTGTGATAAGTGTATTTTCTTTTGTTATCCGTTCCATTTAAAGTTTGTTAGATATATGTCAGTAAATCGCCATTGTCAAGATTAAATATGTCGTTAGGCTTCAATTGTTCTATTGTCTCGCTAGGGGAAATTACAGATTTGAGGTTAAGTTTGTTCTAATTGCTCTGTCTTCATCGTGCGAGCTAGGTCGCCGGTGAAAGATACCGCTTTAACCAACTGCCCTTGGATTTATGATTTTCTCGCTAGATCTCGTTTCACTCGCCTTGTGCTCTTAGTTGAAAGTGATCTTAGACTGACTGGACACTTTCTTCTGGGATTTGTTCTGTTGTGAAGCTAATAGCATAGATAAGATTGATAGTTTGGGTTTACAATCGATGTTTGATAAACTTCTCTTTTTTGCCTTACCCTACCCTCTCTTTGCTTTCCGTGAATGATCCATTTTTATTTTCTTTGTTTGCCTTTTATTTAAATCTACTGACCCATGAGAGCTAGATCAAAGAATTCAAGTCAAATCTGATTGTCAACAACTTTTGCAACTACTGAACAAGTTCGAGAACCCCCTGTAAGGTAACAGAGCAGTCCATATCGAAATCTATTCCAGAAGTGGAAAAGAGTGAATTGCCATTCGACCCAACTCTGTAACTCGCACCTTGGATAACCAGCTAGATCCTAAAGATGAGTGGGATCAGTCCCGTGGGTGTCTCCGGAGCTTTCCTTGCCTTCATCCTTTTTCCCGGGGTGTGCATGAAAGCCGGGCCAACAGGGCCCTTTTTAGAGCCTCTAGATCCCTCAAAAATGAGTTTTAAATTTTAGAATTTCTTTGTAACATCTCTTTTTGGCAATCAATGTCCCGTATTTGTGGGTGCACATCTTGAGGAGTGTTATTTAATATTTAGGCACTTTCAATTGTTATCCTTGGTAATCACTATATTTGTTGACATATCCCAAGATAACGGTCTATTTTTTCTTAATTCTCACCACATGGCATGTCGTCTAGCACACCCATTGGCTTGAGAACTATATATGGATTGTAATGTTTGGTCATCAACCAAACTGATGAGCACTTAAGGTGCAAAATGTATTTTTGATATTTTCCATTTCATTTCAGTCTCTCTTGTTCTTATGTCATCAAGTGCCCTTTTTTTATTGATCGCTTGTGCTTCTACTTCCTCTTCGCTATTTGATTTCTATAGTGCTAAGGTACTGCTATGAAGTATATATTTATTTTTGAATATCAAAGTGAATTTTTCAATCTGATGCTGTATGTTGCCCTAGTTATTAAAAATCTAGATGAGGATTCCTATTTCTTTCATGAACGCTCTCCTATTCTGGAATCCACCAGATCCACTCAAAAGAGATCTAGGATGTTGCTTCTAGAGATTTAAGCTTCTAGATTCTCCATGACCATAATTGTAGCAATATATTCTTCAATAACTAGGATCTCTAGTCCCCACATATGAACAACCCCATCCCTTATGGATTTTACAAACTCATTAGCTACCCTTGCATCTTGGTCTTGACTGACCAATTGATAGTACTCCATCCAAACTACATCATCAAATTGTGCTTGGACGTTCGTAGAAATACTTGAGTAGTTGGTAGGTTCACTTTTTTTAGATCATGGTTTTTAGAATTTCCTCCATAGCTTTGAATTCAAATTTCCCTTCGGCTCATGATTCACTCTGCAACTATTTCACACTCTGGTTCTTCTGAGTTATGATATTGTGTAATTTTTTATTTTACATGGTAATTTTTTTGGTAAGTAGTTTTTTTAAAACTGATTGCTTCCTTGGATTCAGGTGGTTAACTAATGTAATCAATGATTACATTTTATCTGTGTAAAATTTCCTTAGAGCATATACCAGATCTTGTGTAGGTGATAACCATAAGCATTTTACCAATCAGAGCTATGACACGTAGAAAAGTGCCAAGTGGAAAAATATGGGTGGCTAGGATTATAATGGGGGTTGTATTGGCAATTTTCCATAGACACACATGCATATGAAAATAATAGACATAAAAAATAAAATTTAATCATGTACCTAAATTTGTTTTGTGGGTGTATCATACGCATATATCTGTGGTGTATTGTTATTGGCTGGTAGATGATGATGAGGTAAACCAAAACAAAAAACTATGGTCATATTTCCCATGCGATGAATTTATCTCTGTGTGACTAGTTCTTGATAACTACAATATGATACATTTGATACATCCTACATAGTTTCAAAACAAAGGTTAGAAAAAAAATTTCTTCATGGGATGACAAACATCCCCTCCTTGAAATTTGTTTACTGATAAATTTTAATTTTATCCATAGCATATTAAACTTTGTGCATGAGTGGGGTACTAACATGGCTCGGGCCACTTCCCAATGCTAAAGTTTATTTTTATGAGGCATAAACACCCATGAAAATAGAAATTAGGTACTTTTTTCTATGTGGAAATTATGCGCCTTCTTTCGAATCAAGGCATGCATGTGCCTAAAATAGAAAACATGCACCTTAGCAATCAGGTACCTTTCTTAATATCAAAAATAGGCACATTTTGTTGGAAATTAGGTATTGTACATAAATCAAAATTTATACAAAAATTTAAACTTTATATACAACTCTTTTTTTAATGTTCAAGAGATTAGGTGTTGCCTTCTCAAAAAATGGAAGTCAGGTACCATCTCCTTGGAAAAACTAGGAATCAGGTGTTGGTCTGCCATAAAATGGGATGTAGGTGCCATATAATTGACATACTAGGAATTAGGTTCTACTTCCCTGAAATGTAGGAATCAGACACCTTCTTTTGTAAAATAAGAATCAGGTACCATTTTCTCTAAAAATTGAGAATCATGTGCCTTCTTCATCAGAAAATGAAAAATAGGTACATCTTTCTTATTTCAACATCCGCTTGATATTTCCACTTATATAAATTCCATTTTGATCAAGCCTTTAGCACTATGGTTGAAAAATAAAGCCAAAATTAGCATCCACTACCTAAACCAACAGTTGGATGTTCTATTGTCCATAAAGACCAATCCAAACACTCATGTACAAATTTAGGTATAGTATTCCCCTTTTCAAGTGGGTATAAACTACTCCTACTATGAAATATTCTTATAGAAATTTGGGAAGGTGTAGGTTCATGAATCCTATGCTTATTAGACCTAGGTTTCCCAGGCTACCTAGCAGCTGCACTCAGGCCATCATTCTTGCAAAATAGAAATACAACTAAAAAAAGAAAAATTTGAAAGAATTTTTTTTTTGGGACTATATGGACTATGTCCACATATCACTGACTCAATTTGAAATTAGAATCAACTGGGGTCTCCCCCATGCTTAATATAGACTTCATCATTTGTGTTTTAGACACATGGTATGGGCGTAGGTAGTGACCATTGATTATTAATGTAGTGTTGCTACCATTAATTGTTCTAACCCTAATAGCTCCATTTTTTATGACTTCAATCACTTCATTTGGTCCCATCCAATGCTACATGAGATTACCTTTCCTTTTCTAGAATTAGAAGTCATATAGTAATTCATATTCTCCCACTTTAAGTTGCTTTGGCCTAGTTTGGCGGCCATGCCACTTGGTCCTTTATTTTAGTATTCTTTTATTCTTTGCAGAGCAACAAGATGGTATTCATTCAGCTGGTTAAGTTGTTGAATTCATTCTTTCTGTGCATAATCTAGGTTTATATTCAATTCTACTATAGTTCTAAGTGTCTTTACTTCAAAATCTATAGGTATCATAACATTCTTCCCATAGACTAGTTGTAATGGTGTGAAACCAGTAGTAGGTGGTCCTATAGGCCCACACTACTTCTGGTAATCTAGTGGCCTAGTCCTTCCTATGTTGTTGTACTATATTTATCAGGATATTCTCCAAATCTCAGTTGGTTACTTCAACTTACCCATTCACCTATGGATATTAGAGAGTGGTTTTGTTACACCTAATTTTGTATTGTTGCATGAGTTTCTAAATCATATTTGAAGTAACTTGATATCCTTGACTAGTTGTGATATCCCTTAGAACCCCAAACCTTGTGAAAATAGATGAGTACAAGAAGTTTGCTATAATATTCTCTTTTGAATCATGAAAAGCCTGCACTTAAACCCACTTGGTCACATAGTTAGTACAAAATAAAATATACCTCTTACTTGATGACTATGGATTAATGGATTCTATGAAGTCCATCCTCCATTTATAAATGGCTTAATGTGAACACATGGTTGGATTGGAATTTCATCTCTAAAAGTAGGTCTGCCCATCCTCTAACATTGATCACACTGGCTCACATGCTTAGCTCCATCTTTGAATAGTGTAGGCTACTAGTAACCAATATGCAACACTTTATATGTAGTCCTTTTTCCTAAAAAATTGCCACCACAAGGTTCATCATGGCAAGCCTTCAATATTTCTATTATCTCATTCTCAGCAACACACCTTCTCATGATCATATCAGACCCTATTTTAAATAGGCACCCATAAATCCATGAGAAGTCTACACTTTTCTCAATTGAAGTTTGTTTTTCATGAGGTAAAAGTATAGGGGATACTTTACTAGTGGCTAAATAATTAGCCATATCTGTATACCATGGTATCTATTCATTTAGAGTAAAAAATTCTCATATAGAAATTTGTCATCTATAGCTACATTATCTGCAGGTGTCAACCTGGACAAGAAATCAACTACCACATTATCTTTACCTGGCTTGTCTATTATTATCACATGAAACTCCTACAGAAGCAACAACCATCTAATAATTTTACCACTAATCCCAGGTTTTTTTGTTAGGTATATGATAACTGAGTGATTGGTATGTACAAAAACCTAATATCCTGTAATATAATGATGAAATTTATTAAGAGCATATTTAATTACAATAAATTCCTTTCCTATGAAATTATAATTAAATTTAGCACCTATGAGGTGTTTACTAACATAATAGATGGTATAGAAATCATCACCGTCCTTCTATCCTAGCACTGATCCTATTGCATTGTTAGATGCATCATCATATATGTGAAAAGGTATGGTCCAATTTAGACCTCTCAGTACTAGGATAGTAATCAGTTTTGCCTTTAACGTATTAAATGCTTGTTCACATTCCTATGTCTAGACAAAGTCTATATCCTTTGATAACAATGTGCTCATGGGTTTAACAATTTTGCTAAAGTCTGCTATAAACCTCTTATAGTAACCAGCTGATATCAGGAAACTACAGATATCCTTTTGTGTTTTAGGAGTAGGTAAGTTTTGGATAACTTCTATCTTCTTCCTATATAATTTGATCCCATATTCAGAAATGTGATGTCCTAAAAATATCCCTTCCTACATTAGCATATAGCATTTCTCATTGCTGAGGGACATGTTAGTTTCCTCACACTGCTTAATTATTTTCTCCAAATTTTCTATGGTTTTTTCAAAAGTTTCACCATATACGGTGAAACCATCCATGTATACCTCCATAATTTCTCCAATCATGTCTGAGAAGATGTTCAAAATTACCCTCTAAAATGTGGCAGGTGCATTACACAGACAAAAAGGCAAAACTTGGTAAGAATAAGTCCCCCAAGGGCAAGTAAATATGGTTTTATCTTGATCTTCTTCCCCTATTTTAATATGATTATATCCATGAAATCCATCCAAGAAAGAAAAATACTTCTTACCTGATAAGGTATCAAGGACTTGATCTATAAAGGTAAAGGAAAGTGATTTTTCTTAGTTGCTTTATTCAGCAACCTGTAATCCGTACAAATTCACCACTTGCCATTTTTCTTGGGCACCACCACCAAAGGTGATACCCATTCACTATCTAAAATGGGGTAAATAAACCCAACTATGAGGAGTTTCTACAATTAATTTTTGATAATTTCCTTCATTGCTAGATTCATTCTTCTTTGTGGTTGTTTTACTAGTCTAACCTGGTCTTCTAGATATATCCTATAAGTACAAGTTTCAGGAGCTATTCCTCTCATATCTGAATACTCTCAAGAAAAGGCATCTTAATGTTTTACCAATATTTCTTTCAGTTTGATTTGTTGTTCAGCTATCAAGTTGTCATCTATGTTCAACACTCTACTAGGTGCAACCTCTATTTGTTGAATATGGTGGTATTTTTCTCCCAATAATGGCAATTCAGGAGGAGGATAGGAGGGTTCTCCTTGGAAAAAAAATGATATTTCCCTATCCTCATCACTCTCATCTTCCAATTCATCAAGGGTTATGAAAGATTGTATCATTTATAGACTACCAATATTATGATTTTAATTTTTTGTTTCTCCCAAAAATTCTGTAGATTACTTAGGTGGATGGATGATTTGTTTTCTATGTTTTGTCCATAAAAAATGGTCATCTGGCTGAAGAACACAAGCTTATACTGAGAGGGGGGGTGAACAATATAGCGCCCACTTTTTACTTTCTTTCCAAAACAATATCAATTAGTGTCCTTAATTACAATAACCAAATATAGCAGTATGCATTAATGACATAGATAACAATAGTAAACAAGTGCACAAATCACCACACACAATTGAGACACAATATTTAATGTGGTTCCCCCAATGTGGGGTACTCCACAAGATAATCTCCTTATAATATTTCACACAAAAATAAGGATCCTTATCCCAATACAAATGATTACTTTGATTTGCTCAAATATAGGCAATACATTGATCTTCTTAGGTAGAAAATCTAGTGATCTACTTTAGCAAGCTCACCAAAAACTTGCCCAAAACTACTCTAGAAAGCTCACTAAGAACTTGTCCAAAACTGATCTAGCAAGCTCACTAAGAACTTGCCCAAAACTGCTCTAGCAAGCTTACTAAGAACTTGCCCAAAATCTACTCTAGCAAGCTCACTAAGAACTTGCTCAAAATTTTCTTAACAAGATCACCAAGAACTTTCTCAAATATACTCAACAAGCTCACTAAGAACTTGCTCAAAATCTGCTCAACAAGCTCACCAAGAACTTGCTCAAAAACTGCTCAACAAGCTCACCAAGAACTTGCTCAAAAATATGCTTAACAAGCTCACCAAGAACTTGCTCAAAAATTTGCTCAACAAGCTCACCAAGAACTTGCTCAAATGCTATCCCAAATCTGTCCACAAATCTGTCCCAAAAGCCTTCTCAAAGGCTCAACCAATCATGCTCAAGTAGCACTCAAATCTCATCCACAAATATATGAAGGCAAGGCTCAATGATAAATTCAACAATGAATGGCAATGCACTCTACAATGGATGACAACAATGATCCACAATGATATCAACTCAAATCAATCTCAACTCAACTCAAGTCAATCTTAACTCAACTTAAATATTATAGAAGCATAAAGAGAATTGTTAGAGACTCAATATGTTCTAATATCAAAGCTCAATCTCAACCTAAATTAGAATTATAGAATTATTTGTTTCATGGGACTTGAACAATCACCTCACACAATCACTTGACTAGGCTCAATCAACTCAACTCAACCAATCACCACAAGGGACAACTCTTTCTCATAAAACCCTAGTCCAAGCATGTATCAACCAACTCAAATATTTCCAATAATACTCAACCACAAATATCACATAACAATGATACTCATGTTCTTTTCTAACTCAAGTTCTTTGCATAACTAATGGGCTTCAACAACTATGCTTATAAAACATGGTTTAAACACAACTCTCAAACCAGAAAACCTTGAAGCATTCAACCAACCACTTTCGAAAAGGAAACCACAATAAATAATTTTCTCTCCAATGATATTTTAGAAATAAACCACCATAAACAAAGTCAATGGAGAATATTGCTCATACCTTTTGATGCCTTATTGGATGTCCACTAAATATGCCACACTCAACAAACTTATTTTTCAAATTTTAACAAGGGTTAGAGATCATGATTAATATCAAAACAATAATATCCAAATAAAACCTTATCACTCCTACTAAATAAGATACAACATGTCCCATCATGAAATAATTAATCACCTTTGAAAAATAACAAAACAACCTTCACTTTTGAAACCCTTTACAAAAATAGAAATATTTTTTTACATACACCTTATTTCTCCCTCTAATCAAGTTAATCAGATAGCCCTCGAAATAATATTTCCAATGATATATAATATGATAAAATTTCAAAATGAGAAACACCAGAAATCTCTCTTTTTCTAAACATGCATCACAACCCGTATTCCTCCTAGGGTAACTTTAGAAAAAATAAAATATATTAAAAAATTATTAACTTGCCTCTGTCCCTGATGGGATTCGATATCGTGACATCTCCTTGCTCAGCACTTTAACCATAACCAACTTTTCATTGGGCCACACGCCCTCACGTGTCCAAAGGGACACAAACAAAAACTTATACTATAAACTTTTGCACCCTTCAAAAAACTTAACAACGCTTTGAGTGCTTCAAAAAAGCAAATAACCATAGCAGGACTCGATCGTAGGAACTCCTGCATAACACAAAATACACAAACCACTAGGCCATAAATGCTTATGTGTCTTATTAAAATCTGGGAATGACTTTTCAATAGACCAAATTCACACTTCTCTCTCTTTTCGCAATTTGTTCCCCAATCGAAGGCATTCAAAAAATAAGCGCTGGTCTTTTTAAGTCTAAGATTTTGTTGGCATATATATATGCCTTTCCTATTTCTTGAGACGTCAGTGCTATAAATTAATATAACCTTTCCTCATTTCTTTAGTCGACACTAAAATTAATATATTTAATTTTAAAATTTTAATTTTAATTTTAAATAATTTAAAATTTAAACTAAATATTTAAAAATAAATATCTCCATCACGAGGGCACCTTTTTTGAAGAAACAAAAAGCCAATCTGGGTTTTAAAAAAAATTCATTTAAAATCTACCATTTATGGTTTTAAATAAAACCTTTTATTTTGTCTGCCTTGGTTTTCACAAAAACCCTGCATATATCCATGCTCTCCAAAATATCATAAATGCTTATTTATGAAATGCTTTGGCCACCAAAACTCAATGTGATCCATGTGACATCAATGATTAATGTGACATCAATGACAACATAAAATAACTCAAATTTTCAACAATATCCCCCTTTTTCATTGATGGCAACACCTCTAATGCAAAAACCACAATCAGTGGAAAAACCATCTCTGAGATTCAAAGTTGCTCCCCCTGACTCAATACTCTCTATGGAGGTTTCTCCCCTTACTCAATGCTCTCTTTGGAGGCTGCTCTCCTTAACTCAATGCTCTCTTTGGAGGCTGCTCCCCCTAAATCAATGCTCCCCCCCTTACTCAAATCTCTCTCCTTTTGACATCAATGGCAAAAGGGACACCTATGGGGCTAAAAGATATAACTCTTAAGATTAGTCCCCTAACCACCTTCTCTCTTGAGGTGATTAATTTTGGGGTGGGAGTACTTTTACTCACATCTTACATTGTTTCTTTCCTCTGTCAACTTCCTTCCATATTTTTTTTATATCTTTATCTTGATGAATTACTTGATCTTCTTGTCTTGAACCTGTTTGACCTTATTTTCTTGAACCTGTTTGACCTTCTTGTCTTGAACCTATTTGGAATTGATTCCTACACCATTTTGCAATATGTCCAAAGTTATTGCAATTAAAACACTTGATAATGTAGCCTTTGGATGGTGCCCATATCCTAAATTCTTCCTTGAAATGATTTCTTTTTCAACTTGTGCATTGCATCCTTGAACCTTCATTGTAGTATCTAAATCCTCTTCCTTAGTTTCTTCCTTGCTTTCCTCTTCAAGAATTTATTTTCCTTTTGAACTTGATTCACCTATCTCAAAACAAGATCCAAACTGAATATTAGGAGCCATAGGAACTTTGGAACTTTCTTCATAAAACTTAGGTGCTTCCTTGCTTTCATCTATTAGAACTTCCTTTCCTTTTGAGTGTGATTCCCCAAACCTGAAATATGATACCTTTGGTACTTTGGGACCTTCCTCTTCTTTCTCTTCATTTGTGTCAAATAGCAAATTGGCATCCATATTTATTGTCTCTGAAATACATGTTTCCTTCTTAGTTAAAATATCTTGACCTTTTGAGTCATGTGATGGATCAGACTTCTCAAGTATGGAACATCTCAATTCTTTTAGATTCTCCTTAACCTCTTGTAGTTGCTCATGGATATCATTGAAGTATTACTTTAGATCAACTGATACATCTGTATTTCTTACAATGTTCTCTTGCTTAACTTCTTCTGTTTGGAGTGAATGTTCTTCTTATACTTCTTTTATCCCATAGAAAAACCCTTCTTCATCTTCATTGTCACTAAGATCATTATAATATTCTATAGCAAACAAACTTTCATGATTTCTTTGACCATGCCTATTTCCTTGATGTGTCATATCATCTTCACTATCACTGAAACCATTACAATATCCTGATCTGTGATCTCTTTGACCACATACCAAGAACTGTTCTCTTTCACCTTCTATTCCTAGAAATAGATGTTCTTCCTTTTTATCATCTGACTTGTCTCTATCACTGTGATCTGAGCTATCACTTGCTTCTACAATGTAGTAAGTTTTCTTTGTCTTATGAAATTTTTTCTTCTTCTCATACCTGCCTTGCTTGTACTTGTCATCTTTGTCATGTTTATGCTTTCCATATTTTTTTCTTCTGTGACCCTGCTTTTCATCATCACTATTTTCTTCATGTGGACACTTGTGTGCATAGTGACCAAAATAACCACACTTGTAGCATTTGAATTTCTTCATATCCCTATAATTTCTTAAGTCCTTTTTCCTTTTGATGAAGTTAGCTTCCTCATCATTATCTGGATCTCTATCTGTATCTAGAACTTTCACTTTATTTTTCTTCGAATACTTGAATGCAATCTCTTTTATTGGAACCTGATTCTTACTCACCCTCATCTCATAACCTGTGAGAGTTCCTTGTAGTTCTTCCATTGTTAGCTTTTTGATATCCATTGTTTCTTCTATTGCTAAAAACTTTGCATCATACTTCATGGGAAGTGATCTCAAAACGTTTTGAGTAACTTCTGATTATTTCATATCAAATCCTAGGCCTCTCATGGTGTTAGTAATCTCATCAACTCAAAGTAAAAACTTTGCAATATCTTCAGAATATTCCATTTTTAATTCCTCAAATATTTTTCTATGAGTTTGTAGTTTTGCCAACTTTACCTTTGAATCTCCTTCATAAGTATTCTACAACTTGGTCCACATTTCATTAGCTAAATTACATACCATGACCTTTGCAAAATCTGTTTCACGTAGCCCACTCAAAATACAATTCATTGCCCTTGCATTGATCTCAATCAATTTCCTGATAGTCTTATCTACCTCGAGATCACCTTCAACCTTATACTCTTTTTCAACCATCTGCCATACTTCATATCCTTGTGACATCAAGTAGTTCTTCATTCTCATGCTCCATAAAGCATAATTGTTATTATAAAATAGTGGAGCCTTATTTGTAGATAATCCATTCTATGAAGTCATCTGTGTTCTTGTAGAATCTACCCTTAAGTTTTTAGCATTTTTGAAGTAACCCACTCTAATACCAATTGAATAACACAAGCTTATACTGAGAGGGGGGTGAACAGTATAGTGCCCACTTTATAATTTCTTTCCAAACCAATATCAATTAGTTTCCTTAATTGCAATAACCAAATATAGCAGTATGCATTAATGACATAGATAGCAATAGTAAACAAGTGCATAAATCACCACACATAATTGAGACACAATATTTAACATGGTTTCCCCAATGTGGGGTACTCCACAAAATAATACCCTTATAATATTTCACATAGAAATAAGAATCCTTATCCCAATACAAATTATTACTTTGATCCGCTCAAATCTAGGTAATACATTGATATTATTAGGTAGGTAATCCACTGATCTACTTCAGAAATCTCACCAAGAACTTGCCCAAAACTGATCTAGAAAACTCACTAAGAACTTACCCAAAACTGCTCTAGCAAGCTCACTAAGAACTTGTCCAAAACTGCTCTAGCAAGCTCACAAAGAACTTGCCCAAAATCTACTCTAGCAAGCTCACTAAGAACTTACTCAAAATCTACTTAACAAGCTCACCAAGAACTTGCTCAAATCTGCTCAACAAGATCACTAAGAAATTTCTCAAAATCTGCTCAACAAGCTCACCAAGAACTTACTCAAAAACTGCTCAACAAGCTAAACAAGAAATTTCTCAAAAACTGCTCAACAAGATCACCAAGAACTTGCTCAAAAATCTACTCAACAAGCTCACCAAGAACTTGCTCAAATGTTGTCCCAAATTTTTCCACAAATCTATCCCAAAAGCCTTCTCAAAGGCTCAATCAATCATACACAAAAACTACCACAAATTTGTCCACAAATTTGTCCCAAAAGCCTTCTCAAAGGCTCAACCAATCATGCTCAAGTAGCACTCAAATCTCATCCACAAATATATGAAGGCAAGGCTCAATGATAAATTCAACAATGAATGGCAATGCACTCTACAATGGATGACAACAATGATACACAATGATCTCAACTCAAATCAATCTCAACTCAACTCAAGTCAATCTTAACTCAACTTAAATCTTATAGAAGCATAAAGAGAATTGTTAGAGACTCAATATGTTCTAATATCAAAGCTCAATCTCAACCCAAATTAGAATTATAGAATTATTTGTTTCATGGGACTTGAAAAATCACCTCACACAATCACTTGACTAGGCTCAATCAACTCAACTCAACCAATCACCACAAGGGACAACTCTTTCTCATAAAACCCTAGTCCAAGCATGTATCAACCAACTCAAATATTTCCATAATACTCAACCACAAATCTCACATAACAATGATAGTCATATTCTTTTCTAACTCAAGTTCTTTACATAACTAATGGGCTTCAACAACTATGCTTATAAAATATGGTTTAAACACAACTCTCAAACCAGAAAACCTTGAAGCATTCAACCAACCACTTTCGAAAAGGAAACCACAATCAATAATTTTCTCTCCAATGATATTTTAGAAATAAACCACCATAAACAAAGTCAATGGAGAATATTGCTCATACCTTTTGATGCCTTATTGGATGTCCACTAAATATGCCACACTCAACAATTTTTTTTTCAACTTTTAACAAGGATTAGAGATCATGATTAATATCAGAAAAATAATATCCAAATAACATCTTATCACTCCTACTCAATAATATACAACATGTCCGCTCATGAATTAATCACCTTTGAAAAATAACAAAACATCCTTCACTTTTGAATGAATGAATGAAATATTTTAATTACGTCCACGAGACCCAAATATGGTCTATGGGACCTCAATATGGAAGTACAATTACTCAAATCATATCATATGATCTTTAATATCTTTGAGAAGGTTGTTCCTTCTCTTGCTGATTTGTGTTAGCAATTCTCCAACTTTTTTTATTTTACTGTCTTCAAATAAATCTGTAATAAGCTTTTTTTATTTTGAAACCCTTTACAAAAATAGAAATATCTCTTTACATACACCTTATTTCTCCCTCTAAGCAATTTAATCAAATAGCCCTTGAAATAAGCTTTCCAACGATATATAATATTATATAATTTCAAAAGGAGAAACACCAAAAATCTCTCTTTTTCTAAACATGCATCACAACCCTTATTCCTCCTAGGGCAACTTTAGAAAAAATAAAATATATTAAAAAATTATTAACTTGCCTCTGTCCCTGACGGGATTCGATCTCATGATATCTCCTTGCTCAGCGCTTTAACCACAACCAACCTATCATTGGGCCACACTCCCTCACATGTCCAAAGGGACACAAACAAAAAATTATACTATAAACTTCTGCACCCTTCGAAAAACTTAACAACGTTTCGAGTGCTTTAACAAAGCAAATAACCACGGTGGGACTCGATCGCAGGACCTCCTGTGTAACACACAGTGCATGAAACGCTAGGCCAAAGATGCCTATGTATCTTATTAAACTCCATGAATGATTTTTCAATAGACCAAAGTCACACTTCTCTCTATTTTCACAATTCGCTCCCCAATCGAAGGCATTCAAAAAATAAACGCTGGTCTTTTTAAGTCTAAGCTTTTGTTGGAATATATATTCCTTTACTCTTTCTTGAGATGTTGGCGCTACAAATTAATATATCCTTTCCTACTTTCTTTAGCCGACGCTAAAATTAATATATTTAATTTTAAAATTAAAATTTAAATTTTAAATAATTTAAAATTTAAACTAAATATTTAAAAATAAATATCTCCATCACCGGGGCACCTTTTTCGATGAAACAAAAATCCAATCTAGGTTTTAAGAAAAACCCATTTCAAATCTGCCATTTATGGTTTTAAATAAAATCTTTTATTTTTCCTACCTTGGTTTTCACAAAAACCTTGTATATATCCATGCTCTCCAAAATATCATAAATGCTTATTTATGAAATGCTTTGGCCACCAAAACTAAATGTGATCCATGTGACATTAATGATCCATGTGACATCAATGACAACATAAAATAACTCAAATTGCCAACACTGGCCATCTCTACAACTTATGTAAGTATCAGCTATTGTCATACAAGGTCCACCTAAGATTAATGGATATCCATCCAACCCAGACTTTGATTGTAACACTCGGAAATCTGTTGGATACTTCCATGCATCCACTATAACAGTGATATCCTCCAGTATTCTCTCTAGGATAACTATAGACCTATCTGCCAACTGCAAAACAATCTTGGTTGGCTTTAGGTTTGATAGTTTAAGTTTTTACATGGTTTATTTGGGCATGATATTAATGGAAGACCCCAAATATACTAATGTGTTAGGTAAAACGTAGCCCTTTATTTGTATATTTAGGACTGGACTTTTTGGATCTAAGTATTTTTGGCTGTAGGTGTTCCCTATCATAAGATCAGCTAACTGACCCACCAAACTGATTGACTTTGTAGTTTTTCTTCCTTGTTTATTTAGGCATAATTCTCTTATGGCCTTGCCATATATAGGAATATATTTGATGGCCTAAAAGAGAGGGATTGTCACTATTAGGTTCTTTAGACTAGAGAGAATATAAAATTCTAACTGTATTGGTTTTTTGGGTTCCTACAATCTTTGTGGAAAATGTGGAACCTCTTCTCTATTATTTATAGGTGTTGATTCTTCTTCTACTTCTACTATAAGAGGTGATTCATCTTTTCCTAATTTTACATTTTCCTCCTCCTCTAACAGAGGAGTGACTTCTACACCTACTTTTTCCCCTGATAATAATTCTATTGGAATACAACCTACTTTAATATTGTACATAGGATACATCTCATTCTCCACTTGATAAGCTAACTATTTTTTGTTATTTGGATTGGTTGTAGGTTGTGCTGGAAGTTGAGCAGGCTTGAAAGCAAGAACTGGTAGGGTTAGCTATAGTAGAACTGGAGCAACCTATTATGGGTTTTGATTCCAAACATTCTGGTTCCTCCACTACTACTCAGGATGTTGGTATTACATCCATGGATAGGGGTTGTAAGGATTTTCTCCTTGGGGATACTGATTTCAAGGTTGTTGCCCCCACTAGCCCATGTTGTGTGGTTAAGCTTGATCTTGATTCTAAAAATTGCTACCCCATAAGATGACATTCCTACTGGCATGTTGTTTCCCATAGGATACTGCTACCAATTTCTCCTATTATCCATGAAGTATGCTTTTGCTACCTCAAGTTCTTCTCTAGATTTTGATAATTGTGTAAACAACTTTATTTTATGATCCTTTGAACATACATCACATGCTCAAAATTTATTTTCTAGATATTCATTTCTAGGGTGTTTTCCTCTGCATTTGGGACAAAAGTAGGCTAATGTTACCTCATTAACCTGCTTCTTTTTATGAAGTATAAGGGTGTCCATTTGAATATTCAAAGATGATAACACATTACTTTTGAGGTCTTCAAGCATATTGTCTATTTTTGTTTTAGTGATAGTGGCTGATTATTTGATATTTATAGGGATCAACTTACCTTCCTTCTTAAAAAGTTTCAACACAAACACCGAATATCATCCATATAATATTGATAAATATCCCCTCCAAAAATTATGTTTAAAGCTTCCAAAGATTCATTTGTAAGTCCTTTTAAGAAAATACTTCTTAAGGACCTGTCTCCTAGTTTCGAATGGGGTGATCTTTGCAAATTAAAGTTGAACATATCCCAATATTCCTCTATAGATTTCCCTTCTTTTGTGTCATGTCTAGGACTTCTTCCCTTTCATCATATGCTTTGCAAAAATCCTGGTATTGATCTAAGAAAATTTTGTTCAATTATCCCAGATAGTTATCCGTTTATCCCCCAAACTAATGAACCAACGCAAAGTTGAATCATCCAGAATGGAAGGGAATAATTTTAGTTTTTGAGCATCAGTTGTATAATCTAAAGATCTACATAAAATATTAAATTTAAATAAAAAAATATCTGGATATTCTATTGGTAGTCCTCTAAATGTTGGAAGGTGGGTAGGGGAGATATGCTTCATCTTGTGATCTCCCCCTGTCTCTCCTATGGGAAAATTAAAACTAGTGGATGCTTCCTCTACATCATCCATATTTTCTATGAACATGGTATCTACACCAACTATGTTCAAAGTATATTTCAAGGCTTTTAGTTCATTTCTCTTATCCTACAAAAGGATTACTACATCGGTGTTTGATATAGTTCCTTATTTAACTGCTTGCCAGTGTTGAAAGTTCAATAAGTCTTCCTCAGACTAAACTCTCCTTATCTCCAATCCTTCTCTACGACGTTGTTTATTTGTTTAAGAAGGATATTGTGCAAATAATGGATGTTCATTCCAATGCACAGGTGGATATTGTGGAGAAGAGGATTTAGTCTCTAGATTAAGTACATCTAAAGCAGAAGACTTTTGAGAAACATCATTGTTTTTATTAAAACGATCGTCCAGTCCTCTATTCTTAGATAGACTCATACAAAGCTTTAGGAATGGAGGTTTTGTAGGTAGAAACCTATACTACAACTAACATGCTTCCTTCAGAATGATAAATTACAATAGGCTACTCCCCAAAAATGGTGCCAAAATGTTGGGCAAAAATATTTGTTAGTTTTCTACGTTCAAATTAATTGCCTCATTTAATTTGTCAACTCGGGGTAGCTCATAGACTTGTGAGCAGCCTTGCACAATATATGATTGTAATTCCATCCAATGATATGAGTCACTCAGATTTATGGTTTGGGGGGTGTTTGTGTTTTGTTGAATTTTTTATTTAATTTCCAAACCACTAATCTATCCTACACTATCAAAACATGACTAAACTATATTCAAAAACTGAAACTACACACTTGTTGGAAATCACAAAAAATAGGGGAAATAATAGAAATTGAATTTAAGCTATAGGAAATAAAATAGAATTGAAAAGATAGAAAAATATGGGAAAGGTAAGGGAAGAAAACTATTGAGAGTAGGACCACACTTCTAGTAGGTTATGCCTGCATTAATCATTTACAGAACTCAAGTTGATTTAGTTAGAAATGACTTAGAAATATTTATTAAAATTACTGTAGAAAAATATATAGTAAAAATTTGAGATCATGTTTTCAAAGGTGGCCTGCATATTTATAAGATATGCAACCATCCCTATTACAAATTGGAAATAAATCACATGTTCAATTCTATTCTACAACAATATGCATGAATAAAGGGAATCGTGTAAAATATCAAACTTTTGAACTATTTTAGCATATTCTATTTTATCATAATACATTTGATATTTGCTTTACTCGATTTATATGTATCTTTACATAACAGCTAAAAAATAAATGTCTAATCATCTTTGACATTGTCCCTATTCTAGATCCTTTGTTGAGACTTCATCCACATTTGTTGCTGGAATTACATTCGGTTTTGCCCATAACAGAGTTGTGCTAGAATTTGGCTTCAATGGGAATCAGGCACCTTATTTGTAGAAGTTGAGAAGTAGGCACCAAGATAGGATTTAGATACCTAACAGGAATTAAGCACTCGATATTCAAGCATCAAATGGGAATCAGGCACCCACTAGTTCAAGCACCAAAAGGGAGTTGAGTTATTCAAAGGGAATCGGGTACCTGACTTAGCACTTCACACTGATGTACTATCGATGTTTTACCTTCATGAATTTAAAAATTCTAGGTCTGAGTGGGACCTCGATGTAAACATGCTAAAACACAACAAATTCTATGAAATCTACATACAAAGCAATCAAAAACAAATATTAAATAACATGCAAAATAAACTGTTAAAAATATATAAAATTATCATAAAATATATATATCTACATAAATAAGTACCATAGTCTATAAGGAAAGTAGTACAAAAAATGAGCATTTTTAGGGCTCATTAGCCATATTGAATTAATCATCCATACATTCCACCTTGCATTAATCATCCATAACATATCATATGCATTCATCATACATATAAACATGCATTCCAAAAAAGCATTCCATAAAAAACATTCACAAAAAATACATATAACACAAAAGGTAAAAGCCATGTATATATGTGTATAAATATCGCATGTACAATGAGTGCCAAAAGGCTACATACAATGGAGCACTAAGGCTCATATACAAAAAGTGCATCTAAGCACTAAGCTAAGTCCTCTAAGAGGACCCCTATGACCTAGGAGGAGCCCTAGATCTAGAGCTATGCCTATACTTGCTATGCCTAGTACCCTCAGAGACAAATGAGGTTGGAGGATCAGGAAGTGGAATATGGTGTTCCATCAACCTATTCTCTAATACCTTGATATATCTATGCTGAGAGCGAAGATGTGCTATGTCGATATTATACTGGTGCTCCCTCTCTACTTGCTCTTCTTGGAGCCTCATGATCCTTGCATCTCGCTCTACCACCTGCTTCTCCAACCATATCCAATCCTCCTTGCTCTGATCTAGAGGTCCATTTAGAGCCTCCTTCGTATCATCTCCATTGTCATTATCTCTCCCAATATTAGGATCCTACTGATGAGGCCCAAAAATGCCTCATTATTGCACAATGTTTGACTACCATATGATAAGTTAATTTCCAAATAGTTGACTAAAATATACTATTGTTAAGTGTTTACATGATTTTATGTTAGGAATACTATATCTCTGTTTTTGACTATTTTCAGCATTTTGTGACTGATTTTGCTTGATTAAGTAGCAAGTAAGAACATGCATTTCAATTAACAAAATGTGGTATGCTGATATCCATTAACTTCTCAATGGTTTTTGAATGTTTTCCTGCCCTTCAACTTGTTTCAAATCCACATTGAAGCCAAAAGTTTAGGACTGTCATAAATCTGAAAATCTAAAAAAACAGCCATATAAAAATCAGCAAGCTGTTACTTTATAGGAACACCTTGAAGTTGTCAAGAAAAGCATGAGGATATGGATGGAATGAGTTCAGAAGGACTACAGAAGACATCTGACCTATTTAGAAGCATTCCCACATGGTCTAAATAGGCAGCAACAGGGTATAACAGAGCAGGGACAATTGTGCAAAGATCGTTGCACTATTTCAGCATTGTTACTTGGTGAATGAAGTGTATAAATTCAGTAGCAACTTGATGTAATCCTTCATGTTGATATTTGAATAATTTTTCCATGTTCTAATTTGTTTGAATTTGCAAGAAATGCCAATATTTTACAACTATGCAGCAGAATTGGAAAATGCAGTAATTTACCATGTAAATTCCAACAAGCTACAAATGAATGGCAAGGCATGGAATTCACACATGGAGAGGAATGAAGGCTATTGCAATATGATCCTGAGGGCTAATCCACCTGAGAAAAGCAGCTAAAATCACTTGAAGAGCACACAGTTGGTCATTCCGAAGATCTTCGAAATGAGCGGACATCTTCGGAATGAGAAATACAGTCTCTTCGGAATGAGCCACTTATCTTCGAAATGAGAACAGAAAAGTGCTTTTTGAATTTTTGACTATTTTTGATGGTGGAAAAAGGGAAAGAAGGTTGAAAAGGTTAAAGGAAAATATCTCCCATCTGACTTTGCCGTCCTTGCCGTCCAAAGCCACCATTCATGGAAAAGATCAATTTTGATCCTCTTCTAGGATAAACACAGAAATAACTGCAACATAATAGGAAATTGTTTGCAAGATAGAAAGGGCATATTCTGAAGTGAAGAAAGATATGTGAGATATTTCTAGACTTCTCCCATGTACTCCCACCACTGAAGATGCTTTCTAAGGGCCAATGACTACTACTGCAACACAAACTGTCCAGATTTGCATTTATTTCAGATCCAGAATTATTGGCAAATCACTGTAAAGCAGCACATAGGCTGATTTGAGCATGGGATATGTTGTAAATATTTATATAAATAACACAGCTCCCTCCTTGGTTGAGCCAGTTAGGAATTAGAATAGAGGAGAGTTTTCAATAGCAACAATTAGGACTGTACAACAATTTTTTGTAACAATTTTCAGCATGTTCTGTCATCAATAAAAGTGCAGCTATTTTATCATTTTTTGTTTTGAGTGTTAATTAGTTAAGGAGTGCTTTTCACCTCCTTCTAGATCAGGAAGTATGGGCCCACTTTTAGATCTAGAAGGAGGGATTTTATGGCAGGTTTTAATCTGTAATTTTGTTGCAGCAGAATTAATAGATTGCTTGCCAGATTTCATTTTCTTGTTTTTATTTTGTATTATGTGATTTATGTTTTCTATTATGTTTGTGTACAACATTTGTGTGTATGTCAGCTGACAAATTATATTAAGCATTTTTCCTTTGCTTTCTATATTTTCCCTGCTTTTCTGTTTTAACAACTTTTCATTTTCAGCATATTTCATTTTGTTGTCAATTCCTGTAGTAGAAGCTTGACGACCTTTTGTGGTAGGGCATTGACAGGTGTTTTATTTCCAAGCATCACTTCCATTCTGCAAGAGTAAAATAGGTTTCAATTTTGCAAGTGTAATTTAGGATTTCATTTTAGCAACATTTCAATTTAGCAATTTCAATTATGTTATTTCAATTCTGCAAAAGTAGATTAGATTTCAATTCAGCAATTTCAATTCATGCAATTGTAGTTAACTTTAATTTTCTGAAATTAGAATTAGTTTTTATTTCTTGCAAGTTTCCATTCTACAGATTAGGTTTAGTGTGACACCAAAAGGCTAAACCAAATCTGTCTCACCCAATAAATGCTTGAAATATGAATGCCTAAATTGTACTCTGCCCTAGCCTTCTATCGTAGACAGCCTTGGACACCACCCCGGATTGATAAATCATTGAGATTAAATGATGAGACTCAATGACACTCATCATTTTGGCACCGTTGTCGGGGAACATGGTGTTGTTAGAGGGTAAAAGTAGTCAAATAATTATTATTGTGCTAAGTTATGAAGTTTAGAGTTAAATCTGAATGTAATAGCTGGTATAAATAATAATTATTGATAGTTGCATTTCAGTCCATTTAGAAAACAAGCAACCACAGGGAGGTGATCTTCACACTTGGGGGTTAAATTGCTTATGTTTGAAATTCTTGATAAAAATTGAAAGAATTCATCATCCTCATTATCAAGAAACATAAGATCTCTTAGAGGAGCCATCTGCTAGTACTACCATTTTTATATCCATATCATCAGGGTAGTATAAACAAATTTGTACTAGGTGTTGGAAAGATATCATGGTAGATATACAAGACTATCCCTTGAACAAAATAGCCATATCAGCTACCTGTAGCATTTGTTCACAGGGACATATCATTGATGAATGCCATTTACTTCCATAACTTAGAGATGCAAAATTTGTTGCCTAGTCTGAATTCTTCTCAAAGAGAGATCCCAACAACAACAAACAGGGCAAGTAAATCAACCACCACCTTCAGCCCAACCTATGGCCAATATGAATAATACAGGACAGGCAACCCCTGTCTATGTAAGCTGAATCTATTAAAAAAAAAATCACAAAAACTTTTGCACAATCAAAATAGGAGTTTACAACTTAATGATGATCCTAGAGTTTTCCATTATTACTTAAATATTGTTAGGATTTTACCGCGCTAAACCACAACCTAGCAATTCTTAGCCTACATAGACAATAGTTGATCTCATTAGAGGTGATCCTACCTGACAAGTAGTTGATCCGCTAAAGTTGTACACTTCTTGTCTTATTGTGCAAACCAAAAATATTTCTTTTTTTAGCCCAACCTGTGATCAGTCTGAATAATACAGGATAGGCATCCCCTATCTATGTAGCTGAATCTGGTAAAAAAACAAAAAAAATGCAGGAAATGTTATTGACTGCAGCAACATCCAACTGTGCTCAAACAAGAACTTACCTGAGCTTGAAGAGATAAAAATCAATGGAGATACATAGAAAACCTTTAGTCTAAACACACAGAAATTAGCCTTGGATAAAGGAGAAAAACTGCACATAGAAAATTTACTTCCATTGAACTCCTTAGTAAGAAATTACAAAGGGGTAAATTATGTCCTCCTAGGAATGAAACAAATTGAAGTGCAGCCAAGAAAATTCTTGAACATTATTAGCTGGTTGACTTATAAACAAAAAGTAAAATTGTTGCTATTTTGAAACAATATTTCAATCCCTTTACATGGAATTACAAGGGTATATCAAGATTTTATCTTGATGTAAGAACTTAACATCTTTTGGGAATTGGTATTTAATTGTTTCAAGTACAGATTGACAAGATTTTGCAGACTAGGAGGCATTGACAACACTTGATTGAAGAAGTTTTTAGATATGGAGCAGTGCTTCTTTCTCCCATTGGTAATTCATGGAGGATGTTAGTGGTGAATGGATATTGCCTTCGGGTATACCATGCACCATTAACTAAGGAGGAGTTCTTGAAGGAGATTCCATTGGATGTACACATAATGGAAGAGAATTTCTCTTCAATATCAGATTCAGAGTGATGATAAAAAGTTTGACAAAAAGAAAAAAAATACAAGAAAAGCAAAAAGAAGAATAGTCTTGTTTGTGAACTTCCTTCTTGGGTACAAGCAAGACAAGAAAAATTGAAAAAAAAAAAAGAGAAAAAAATTGCAGCAAAGGCATGTCCCACAAAATGGGGATACATGAGGACAAGCATCAATTTCAGCAAGGAAGAGGAACAATGGAGCCAATACTTCATTTCCAGCAATAAGGAGGCAATTATGATAATAAGGATTGGTCTTATCCAAATAAGAGTGAGAGATGTTCTCTCTCATTGAAGCACTTGAAAAAAAAAAGGACAGAAGTTGGTTGAAAACCAGAAATGGCAGCCTCTTCTGATGAAAAAAAAATGAAAAAAAAGATGAAAAAAAATGAAAAAAAAATGATGAAAAAAATAAAAAAAATGAATAATTCAGTAGTGAAAACCTTCTTGGAGGCGCTACTGAGTTGGCTTGCATGAAAACCAATTTTTCGGCATGCATTGCCTTGTTGATCTACCCATCATTGTTCCACCATTGTACAAATCTCACACTGCACATGTGTTATGTTTGTTTATGTTTTCAGATAGCCTGCTAACAATCATCAAAAGCAGCTTGTAAGGTGCATGACCAATTTTCAGGACAAGTAAGGTATGTGTTTCTTGCATTTAATTCATAGTAAACATTTAGCATTTAGTGTATGATAGTCGGTATTTGGCATAAACTATTCATACAATATTGACAAGTTGAAAAAGGAACATGTTCAAGATGTCAAGAAACACCCCTTATGCCCTTAATTGCATGGAAATTCCAAAACTATGCAAAAACCTGATTTTGGGATAGACATGGCAGCAATTCTATTTCAATTTGTAGGGCAAATTTTAGAAGGAGAACTGCAAGTTTATATCTCACAATTGTCTGATAAATTGAAGGAGGATAATCAACAAAATGCACTTGAAGGTTCTATTTTAGTACTACTGGAATAAAACAACAACATACAAAACAAAGAATAACATCTAAACAAAAGGATGAAGAAGGGATTTTTGATGTTATGGAAGGCTTATACACTCTAGAGATGGGCCCACAATAGAATATGTAGCTAAATTTTGCATAGGAGGTCATTTCTGCATTTTTTTTGAAGATCTTTGAAATGAACAGACATCTTCGAAATGAGAAATACAGTCTCTTCAAAATGAGCAGACATCTTCGAAATGAGAAATATAGTCTCTTCGAAATGAGCAGGATATCTTCGAAATGAGTAGAAACTGTACCAGAATTGCTGAAAATGCTACAGAATAGCAAAAAGAGTAGGGTACATCAAATATTGAGGTTTATAAGGCTCTACCACAAGTAAGTACATCCCTCAAGCATTTCAAATCCAAAAATTTTATCAATTTTGTTCAAAAGGTGCAAATAACATAAATAAGCATTCAGACTGAAATATTGTTAAGAACAGAAAATTCCATTAGTAGTAGTGCATCTGCCAAATATGGTTCCACAATAAGACTATTGCAAGATGAATCACATGATATCAAGCCTTTAAGAGGTACCTTGCAACACTAAAACTTGTAGAAAGATAGAAAAAGAGTCATACATGTGCTTAATTGCAAAATACTTGATATAGTGCAGCAAGGAGGAATTTCTCAATTAGCAAGTAGCAAAGGATGTTGTTCACAAGAATAAAACCTACATATTACTATGGCCTACTAAGATGCATGAGGGCATGCATCAGTTCAAGTTGGGGGGGATGATGAGGCCCAAAAATGCCTCATTATTGCACAATGTTTGACTACCATATGATAAGTTAATTGCCAAATAGTTGACTAAAATATACTATTGTTAAGTGTTTACATGATTTTATGTTAGGAATACTATATCTCTGTTTTTGACTATTTTCAGCATTTTGTGACTGATTTTGCTTGATTAAGTAGCAAGTAAGAACATGCATTTCAATTAACCAAATGTGGTATGCTGATATCCATTAACTTCTCAATGGTTTTTGAATGTTTTCCTGCCCTTCAACTTGTTTCAAATCCACATTGAAGCCAAAAGTTTAGGACTGTCATAAATCTAAAAATCTAAAAAAATAGCCATATAAAAATCAGCAAGCTGTTACTTTATAGGAACACCTTGAAGTTGTCAAGCAAAGCATGAGGATATGGATGGAATGAGTTCAGAAGGACTATAGAAGACATCTGACCTATTTAGAAGCATTCCCACATGGTCTAAATAGGCAACAATAGGGTATAATAGAGCAGGGACAATTGTGCAGCACTGTTGCACTATTTCAGCATTGTTACTTGGTGAATGAAGTGTATAAATTTAGTAGCAACTTGATGTAATCCTTCATGTTGATATTTGAATAATTTTTCCATGTTCTAATTTGTTTGAATTTGCAAGAAATGCCAATATTTTACAACTGTGCAACGAAAATTGGAAAATGCAGTAATTTACCATGTAAATTCTAGCAAGCTACAAATGAATGGCAAGGCATGGAATTCACACATGGAGAGGAATGAAGGCTATTGCAATATGATCCTGAGGGCTAATCCACCTGAGAAAAGCAGCTAAAATCACTTGAAGAGCACATAGTTGGTCATTTCGAAGATCTTCGGAATGAGCGGACATCTTCGAAATGAGAAATACAGTCTCTTCGAAATGAGCCACTTATCTTCGAAATGAGAACAGAAAAGTGCTTTTTGACTTTTTGACTATTTTTGACGATGGAAAAAGGGAAAGAAGGTTGAAAAGGTTAAAGGAAAATATCTCCCATCTGACTTTGCCGTCCTTGCCGTCCAAAGCCACCATTCATGGAAAAGATCAATTTTGATCCTCTTCTAGGATAAACACAGAAATAATTGCAGAATAATAGGAAATTGTTTGCAAGATAGAAAGGGCATATTCTGAAGTGAAGAAAGATATGTGAGATATTTCTAGACTTCTCCCACGTACTCCCACCACTCGAAGATGCTTTCTAAGGGCCAATGACTACTACTGCAACACAAACTGTCCGCATTTGCATTTATTTCAGATCCAAAATTATTGGCAAATCACCGTAAAGCAAGCACATAGGCTGATTTGAGCATGGGATATGTTGTAAATATTTATATAAATAACACAGCTCCCTCCTTGGTTGAGCCAGTTAGGAATTAGAATAGAGGAGAGTTTTCAATAGCAAGCAATTAGGACTGTACAACAATTTTTTGTAACGAGTTTTCAGCATGTTCTGTCATCAATAAAAGTGCAGCTATTTTATCATTTTCTGTTCTGAGTGTTAATTAGTTAAGGAGTGCTTTTCACCTCCTTCTAGATCAGGAAGTATGGGCCCAATTTCAGATCTAGAAGGAGGGATTTTATGGCAGGTTTTAATCTGTAATTTTGCTACAATAGAATTAATAGATTGCTTGCCAGATTTCATTTTCTTGTTTTTATTTTGTATTATGTGATTTATGTTTTCTATTATGTTTGTGTACAAAATTTGTGTGTATGTCAGCTGACAAATTATATTAAGCATTTTTCCTTTGCTTTCTATATTTGCCCTACTTTTCTGTTTTAACAACTTTTCATTTTCAGCATATTTCATTTTGCTGTCAATTCCTATAGCAGAAGCTTGACGACCTTTTGTGGCAGGGCATTGACAGGTGTTTTATTTCCAAGCATCACTTCCATTCTGCAAGAGTAAAATAGGTTTCAATTTTGCAAGTGTAATTTAGGATTTCATTTTAGCAACATTTCAATTTAGCAATTTCAATTCTGTTATTTCAATTCTGCAAAAGTAGATTAGATTTCAATTCAGCAATTTCAATTCATGCAATTGTAGTTAACTTTAATTTTCTGAAATTAGAATTAGTTTTTATTTCTTGCAAGTTTCCATTCTATAGATTAGGTTTAGTGTGACACCAAAAGGCTAAACCAAATCTGTCTCACCCAATAAATGCTTGAAATCTGAATGCCTGAATTGTACTCTACCCTAGCCTTCTATCGTAGACAGCCTTGGACACCACCCCGGATTGATAAATCATTGAGATTAAATGATGAGACTCAATGACACTCATCACCTACCTCATCGTAACTTTAGCCCTCCTTTGATTATCTAATAAAAAGCACCACTACCGCTTGGGGGGCTCCTAGATCCCCTCATCCCTAGCCTCACTATCACCATCTCCATCGATTGCTCCTTGAGGTGGTATCCATGTTGGTTGTGTAATAAAATATGTATCATACTTCATGATTATCCTCACATCACCTACATTTGGGAGATCCATCTCCTTGTCATCCTCATAGGCCACCCTCCATAGCTCTATGCATGGTAGCCCTATCGCCTCTCGATGTCTCCTATAGTGAATTGGCTCATTTGGGACATCCTTAGCCTAAACTATCAGAGTACTTGTGAGAATTGAAAATACTCAATATTACTCTAATGTCTCCCAACTACCCACCTAGCCTATCACACTCGATGCAAGTGATATCCATCTCGGGTCCACTTGCAATCCCACCATGGCTTCCATATCACTTGGGTAGATGTCAATCCAACCCATAGCTCCTAGTACAACTAACTCATTTATACTGGCCAACTTGGCTATACCTCCTTGGTCACTGACCATCTCCTAGTGTAGGGCTAATTCCTATGTAAATCCTCTATTAGTAAGCCCTTTGTCTGAGCAATACTGAAGTGCTCCTATCCCCAACACTACTGATGAGTCCCAGAATTGCCTATATTTTTGTATGAGTCTTAGAAGATATTATGCGGTGATATATTAGGAATTGTATGTTTTAATTAATGATTATGTGTTTATTTAATGAGATTATTCATATTATCTGACTTGTGTGTTTTAGTGTGTTTTTATGGAGATATTGTTGATTTTGTCAGATTTAATCAGTCGAGGTCTTTTTCATGGACCTAGCACTTTTTTTATTATGGAACTGATGCATAATGGATAGGCACCTTCCTCTTCTAGGAAGGCGCCAGAAGAAGGTAGGCGCATTCCCCTTTCAGGAAGGCACCAATTGAAGATAGGCACCTTCCTCTTCCAAGAAGACACCAATAGAAGGTAGACGCCTTTCACAAAGGAAGGTGCCTCTATTTTTATACGTTGACCAGATCAAACACGATGCAGGCAATAATAAATGGTGCAGTTACAACTCCATGCCACACAGGATATTTGCGGGAGTTGTGCCGCCCATGCCAAGTGAAGCATGAGCCAATTACGAAACACGCCAATATTAGGAACAAAGCCAATTTTTGGTAGACGACGATCGAAGCTTACCATATTGCCATCATCGAGTCTGGAATAGATTGATGGTTGTAACCGAGTTGTAACAGAAGACCTATGCGTGTGCTATATAAACACACACAAACCTCTTTGAAGGGATATAATATAGAATATAGAACATATAGAAATTGTATAGAAGATATAGAATACACATTGTAATTCTTTGATTGCATAATAAATTCTACAAGTTACTAAAGCATATTCACATTGGGAGGGATTTGCTGGAGCTTGGACCCTCTTCAAAATAATATTCTTCCCCTTCTTTTCTATGCTTTGTAGATTTCATGCTTTCATAGTTTCATTTCCTATATTTGTGTTTTATTATTGCAGTAGGTTTGATTATTTCTTAGATGCACGTATGAATGCTTTCTTTCTAAATATTTAATTGTTCATACACATTTTATTGAGGAGTGCATGAGAGATTGACAACCTTTTGAACACCCCCCAATAGTAGAGTTAGAAGGACTCATCTCAAGGTGGTATTGTGAATGATCCTGTAAGAGATCCTTCGAAAGTTTACAAATCCTTGGTTGATAATTAATGATCGGGAAAGTGACAAAATAGATAGAAAGTTAACCTTGTTTGGCCCGCAACATTTGGGCATCATTGTCGGGGAAGCGTCTTTTAGATCCATTCCAATACCCGAAACCTTCTACCTAAATTTGTATGAGTTCTTCGAGAATAAGAGGACCTGATGGTCGGTTCATAAAACAAAGCTCTTTAGAACTAGAGTTGCCTGAATTGCAACCAACAATCCACTGCAGCGAGGATCAGCACTTTGAACAAAGTGCTTCCTCATCCCATCTACTTGGGGAAGAACGAACAGTTACGAACTCATTGTTTAAAAAAACACCCCTAGAAGAAGCCTTGTTGTGGAAAGTTGTGCAAGATCAGACAATAACTCCAGATAATCTTAGCGCTTTGACTTAGAAAGTTTTAAATAACCATAAGGCCATAAGTGTTGCATTTGATACCACATTTCCTAAAAAAATAGCTAACATAAAAGAAGTCTCATATGGATTTAGCTTCCCGATTGACGAAGGAGTAGGAGAAACCAAGATGAAAAACATATCCCCTACTCATCTCTCTACCTTCAGAGGATACCCGATTGAAGACCCTGACCTATTCTTATTCAAGTTTGATGTTTTGTGCAGGTCTATGGATTACAAATCATATACGCAGAAGCTGAAACTCTTCCCTTCTACACTGGACAATGCAGCTCTATGGTGGTTCATCGGTCTGGGAGAAAAGCACATAGTGACATGGGATCAAATGAAGAAGCTATTTCAAGAGCAATACCAAGATTTTAGGAGAGCAAGAGATTCCAAAGAAGAAGTCCTAATCATGACACAAAAATAGGATGAGCCTCTTGAGGAGTACTAGGAGAGATTTAATTTTAATCTTCAACGATCTCCCCATGCAAATTTGTCCGATAAGTCCCTCAAAAGCATATTCTTGAGGGAATTTAATAATGAATCATGAGAGGCTCTTAATATGATTTCTGGAGGCAATGTCTACCAGCATGATATGGAAGATATCCGACAACTCTATCGGAATTACTCAAGAAGAAGAGGCAAGACCACTTTTAGAAGCATCAAAGTGACTGCTTCGATGACAAAGACAGAACTTGGCAATATGTTGGAATATATGAAAAGTGAGATGCTCTCTTCTCTAGCATTGTAGATGGACACATTGTTGTTAGAGAAGAAGAAACAAGAGAATGAGGTAGCATTAACCTATTTTTTCCCAAAATGCAAAGGAAAGCATGCAAAGAATGCATACTCGGAGGACAAGATTAGAGTATGTGTAGTATGCAAACTGAATCATAAGACTCGATTGTGCCCAAAGTTTCCTAGCAACTAGGAGGAGGTTGAGATATCAAAAGACTATTTCATAGGTAACCGGAAGGGTTGGCCACAACCCCTTGCAGGGAGTATGCCAGATGGAATATCACAATACAAAGGAATGCCATACATGCCATAAGGTCCACCTCAACTGTCCAACATGGGATGGTGGGGGCCATCACCTTGGTCCAACACACCCCCAGGAGCCGTATTCATGAATCAACAACCTTGGATGCAGTACCAATATTTGGGGCAATAGTGGAGAGGCCACACACCATGGAATTTGGCCCCATAGAATGTAGCGCTAGCTCAACCCCATCAAAACTTGTTGGCTCTACTAGTAGTGAGACTTGCATAGCTACCAGCACAACCGACGGCTAATCCAAACAATAGAGTAAATTAGCCGACATACAACATCGAAGGTGAGATGTATCCTATGTACAATATTTAGCTTAGGTCAAGTAGATAGTTAGGAGTAGAAACACCTCCACTGGTATAAGAGGAGGAAGAAGAAGAAACACCTCTTGTGGAAGAGGTGATAGAGAAAATAGCTGAGAGAGCAAAGGCTCCATTCTCTTATCGACTGTAAGAACAGAAGAAACAAAAGTAGCCGGAGTTTGATATCCTATCGAGTCTGAAGAACCTCATAGTGATGATACCACTATTTCAAGCCATCTAAGATGTTCCAATATACATCAAGGCAATAAGAGGAATGTGTTTAAGGAATCCAGGGTGGAAAGCAACCTAGACTATCAATGTTGTGGGTAAATTAGTGGACCTGATGATGGGCAAGATATGTCATCCCAAGTACATGGATCCAGGCAGTCCAATACTGACTTTAAAAATCAAAGGGCATTCCTTGTTTAATAGGTTGGTCGATCTTGGAGAAGCCATCAACGTAATGCCTCAAGAAACCATGTAGAGGCTACAACTCATGAACCTGAGACCCACCACAATAGTGCTACAATTAGCTGACCGATCGACAGTAGCACCAGAGGGAATGCTAGAGGATGTAACGGTGACAGTTAGCGCATGGGAATACCCAACCAATTTCTTGGTCTTACAGTTCAAGACTAGGATGGGTGGATACCCACTCATTTTGAGGAGACCATGGCTGGAAACAATTGATGCCTACATTAGCTGTCAGGATGGGCTGATGACCATCTCTGATGGCCAAAATGTCAAGATATTGACCATTTCACCCCCTACGTAGTTTGTCAACCCATTGGGAGAAGCTACGTTACCCAGGCATAATTATCAGGAGCTATCCATAATCTAGCCAGTAATGGTGTTAGATGAGTTAGCAGAGGAAGAAGATGAGGATGGGTCTATTATAGAATTCCTCCATGGAGAGTCCTCTACCAGCATACCTAGATCGCCATTGGCTGGTGCTCATGATCATCACATCCAACAGATAATTGTTGGGCCAAGAAGGACATTGAATTTTAGTAGTGGGTTGACTCCTGCATAGTTGGCAAAAGTAGAAGAACTCCTGGTAAGACACCAGCAGGAATTTTCATGGGACTACTCGCACATGAATGGTATTCACCCAAAAATCTGCACTCATAGAATATACTTTGATGAGCAAGTGACTCCAAGCAGGCAACCAGAGAGGAGAATGAATCCAAAAATGAAGGACATTGTCAAAATAGAGTTACAGAAACTCTTGGCTGTCAGATTCATATATCCAATTTTTGATAGTGAGTGGGTGTCACCACTTGTGGTAGTCCCTAAGAAAAATGGGAAATGGCAAATCTGCGTGGACTACAGAGCACTAAATAAAGCAACTAAGAAAGACCACTTCTCGCTCCTATTCGTTGATCAAGTCTTGGACACACTTTCAGGATGAAATTACTTCTCCTTCCTGGATGGGTTCAGTGGATACAATAAGATCCAGATAGGAGGAGAGGATTAGGATAAAACAATGTTCACCTGCCCATGGGGAACGTTTGCTTACCAGGTATTACCCTTTGGGTTATGCAATGCACCGACCACCTTTCAAAGGGCAGTGCTTAGCATATTTTTGGATATGATAGGAGAAGTGGTTGAAGTATACATGGATGACTTCACTATTTATGGAGAGACCTTTGAAGAAGCAATGCTGAACCTGGATAAATTTCTTGAAAGAAGCGAGGAGAACAATCTATCCCTGAGTAATGAAAAATGCTTCATGATGATGCAAGAAGGCATCATGTTGGGACACCATATCTCTGTAGTAGGGCTAAAAGTTGACAGAAGGAAGATTGAGGTCATCAAAGACCTACCCAGCCCCAGGATGCAAAAATAAGTGAGGAGTTTCCTCAGATCTTTTAGGTACTACCGGCAATTTATCACCAATTTTAGCAAGATTGTAAAACCACTGCACACTCTATTTTCTAAGGACGTAGAGTTCAACTGGATGGAAGACTGCGAAGAAGCTTTTCAATTGCTCAAGGAGAAGCTGATAACTGCAACGGTTTTAAGAGGACCAGATTGGGCCATACCCTTCCACATTTATTGTGATGCGTCCAATAATGCGATTAGATCGGTCCTGGGACATAAAGATGGCAAAGATTTCTACACCATCTATTACATAAGTAAAAACTTGGCAGGAGCTGAGATTAATTATATGGTAATGAAAAAGGAGTTTCTTGCAGTGGTACACACCATAAACAAATTTTGCCATTACATCAATGGCTATAAGGTGTTCGTCCATACGGACCATGCAGCCATCAGATACCTGATGAGTAAGCCAGATATTTATGGGAGAGTGGTTAGGTGGCTCCTACTATTATAAGAATTTGTATCACCATGGTTGCAAAACTGGGCAAGGACAATGTGGTAGCAGACTTCCTATCTAGGTTGACACCAACAGACTATACGGCAGTGGAAGACCAATTTTTGGATGAACACTTATTTACCATCGACAAGCAAATCACGTGGTATGCAGACATAGCTAATTTCTTGGCCACTGGTAGAACATCACCTCCTCTCTCATACCGAGAAAATCAGGGGGTGATAGAGAAGAGTGCACCCTACCTATGTATCGATGGTCTCCTATTCAAAACAAGATGTGACCAAATCATAAGGAGGTGCGTGGTAGAGCAGGAATTCTTAGAGATACTCAAATCCTGTCACGATGAACCTTGCAAAGAACACTTTGTAGGGAAATGGACTGCATATAAAGTTCTGTAGGCTAGGTATTTCTAGCCTAACCTATTCAAAGATGCAGCCGCATATGTTAGCAAATGTGATGAGTGCCAAAGGATGGGTAGACCAACCCATCGTGATGAAATGCCTCTCCAGCCTCAAGTACACCTAGAACCCTTTGATAAGTGGGTTATGGATTTTGTGGGGCCAATTAACCCACCTTCAATAGGGAAGAGGTTTATCTTAGTCTGCAAAGACTATGTCACCAAGTGGGTTGAAGTCCAGGCACTGAAAGATTTAAAATAAAGAACAGTTGTCGATTTTTCGTTTGCTCACATTTTTACACAGTTTGGGGTCCCCAAGGAAATAACAACGGACCAGGGACCTCAGTTCACTTCAAAGTTGATTAAGGAGCTAATGGAGCAATACAAAATTTGGCATAATAATACTACACCCTACCATCCATAGGCAAACGGGCAAGTGGAAGTAACAAGCAAGGAGATTGAGAATATCCTAACGAAGATCGTGCAACAACACAGAAAGGATTGGGCTACACAACTACTAGAGGCAGTATGGGTATACAAAACTACTTGAAAGTCTACCACAGGTTTCACACCCTTCCTACTGGTCTACAGGAAGAATGCAATGATGCCCATTGAGTTTGAGATTAAAATGTTAAGAATAGCTTTAGAATTGAATTTGAGCTTGGATGACGCTCAAAAAGAAAGGATTCAACAGCTAGATCAACTAGACAAAATTCGAATGGATGCTTTGTAGAATATGGAAATCACACAAAAGCAAAGGAAATGGTGGCATGACCTCCACATCAAACTGAATCAGTTCAAAGAAGGAGAATGGGTACTATTGTATGATTCTTGGTTCCAGGAAATGAAGGGAAAGCTTATGCAAATATGGATGGGACCGTATGAGGTGGTAGAACTCATTAAGAATGGAGCTATGCATGTTAGAACTATCGACGACAACAATGTTCTATTGACTGTCAATGGCCCGCCGACTATGTCCCTATAGCACGTCCAAAAATTTACTAGTGGGATCCAGAACAGGCATGGGGAAGACCTCATCCCCGTGAATTTGGATCCAAACTCTCAGCAAAACAGAACGGTGGGCATGAAAATGATCACCAAAAAAAAAAAATTTAGTAGATAGGTGTAAATAATTTTCTTACAACATATTTTATTTTGTAGGGACGACGCCCGTATGCAAGCTGCTGGCATCCTAGCCACAGGGCCTAATAGGCACAGAATGCGTCTAACTACCCGCATTTTTCTTTTTTTTCATTTGCTTTTTGCAGGTGGAGGAACTGATAGTTCGACGGATAGGCATCTGGGACACTAGGCCTGGTTTGGCTCAACACCCCGATGCCGACACTAATAGAATAAAAGTAGGCATGAAATCAGCCCAAGGAGGTCTGATCACCTTTCTCGATCAAATACGACATGGCCGCCGATAAAATAAGGTGCCTTCCTCTTCCAAGAATGTGCCCTATGTAAATAAGGCACCTTCCCCTGCCAGAAGGCACCCCTCAATAAGGCGCCTTCAGCCACCAAGAAGGTGCCCACCGAAAGAAGGCACCCATCGAAAGAAGGCACCTTCCTCTCCCAGGAAGGCGCCCCGTGTGAATAATGCGCCTTCCACTGCCAAAATACACCCCGCAGAAATAAGAATGTGCTAAAAAAAATAGTAGGGGAACGCCTTCCTCATCAGGAAGGTGTATCCTAAAAAAAAAAAAAGAGTAGGGGAGCGCCTCCCTCATCAGGAAGGCACATCCTACAAAAAAAAAAAAAAAATCAAATCGGACCACCCTCCTATTGAGCAAGGTGCAGGAACAGTATTGTCATTGTTGTCAACACAGTCAGACAGATCGGTTGATGCAGTGGACAGGAGTTAAGAGGTTCTTCAGAGTATGTACAGTGATTCTCCAAAAGATCGAAGTGGCCCATATGCTAAAAATCAAAAGAAAATCACAAGGAAGAAAACTATCGCGATATCGCGACATGTTGAGCAAGAAAGAAAAATTGTCACGATATCGCGACATGTTGAGAAGAAAGAAAAACTGTCGCGATATCGCGACATGTTGAGAAGAAAGAAAAACTATCACGATATCATGACATGTTGAGAAGAAAGAAAAATTGTCACGATATCGCGACATGTTGAGAAGAAAGCGCAAGCAAGAAAAACTGTCACGATTTCGCGACATGTTCGGAGAGAAAGCGCAAGCAAGCAAAACTATCATGATTTCGTGACATGTTCGGAGAGAAAGCGCAAGCAAGCAAAACTATCACGATTTCATGACATGTTCGGAGAGAAAGCGCAAGCAAGCAAAACTATCACGATTTCGTGACATGTTCGGAGAGAAAGCACAAGCAAGCAAAACTGTCACGATTTCACGACATGTTCGGAGAGAAAGCGCAAGCAAGCAAAACTGTCACGATTTCGTGACATGTTGGAAGAGAGAAAGGCAAGTAGAAAAAGTGTCATGATTTCGTGACATATTGCAAGAGAGAGAGTCAAGTAGAAAAAGTGTCACGATTTCGTGACATATTGCAAGAGAGAGTCTGAAAGAAAAAGTGTCACGATTTGTGACATATTGCAGGAGAGAGAGAAAGAAAAAGTGTCACGATTTTGCGACATATTGTAGGAGAGAGTTCGAAAGAAAAAGTGTCATGATTTTGTGACATATTGCAGGAGAGAGAAGAAAAAGTGTCACGATTTCGTGACATATTGCAAGAGAGAGTCCGAAGAGAAAAAGTGTCATGATATCATGACATGTCGGGTTTCGACCGAAGGCAAGAGAGAGAGTCCAGGAGAAAAAGTGTCACGATATCACGACATGTCGGGTTTTCGTGACCCGAAGGCAAGAGAGAGAGTCTAGGAGAAAAAGTGTCACGATATCGTGACATGTCGGGTTTTCGTGACCCGAAGGCAAGAGAGAGAGTCCAGGAGAAAAAGTGTCACGATATCGCGACATGTCGGGTTTCGAACCGAAGGCAAGAGAAAGAGCAAAGGAGAGAAAGTGTCATGATTTTGTGACATGTCACATTTTCGTGACTAAAGGAGGAGAGAGAAAGTAAGAAGGTAGAAGTGTCACGATATCGTGACAAAAGTAAAGAGGAAGAGCAAGGAGGCGAAAGTGTCACGATATCGTGACATGTTTTTTTGCTGGTACAAGCCAAGAAGAGTAGCAAGGAGGCGAAAGTGTCACGATATCGTGACATGTTGTGTTTTCAGGTACAAGCCAAGAAGAGTAGCAAGGAGGCGAAAGTGTCACGATATCATGACATGTTGTGTTTTGGTACAAGCCAAGAAGAGTAGCAAGGAGGAAAGGCCGAACGAGAAGAGGACAAAGAGGCAGAAGTGTCACGATTTCATGATAGGTCACTTTGGCATGAGCTAAGAAGAGAACCCAGTCGAAATAAGATATGTGATAGTTAACTGAAGTTATACGACAGTTACAGGTGCAGTTGTAGAAGAAAATCATGCAGCTAAAATAAGAAGAGTTAACTGAAGTCAGTACGTCAGTTACAGGTGCAGTTACAGAGAAAAATCATGTAGCTAAAATAAGAATAGTGAACTGAAGTCAGAACGACAGTTACAGGGCCAGTTACGGAGTGAAAGCATCGAGCGGCGGTTAAACTGAAAGTCATCAGTCGAAGACCAAACAAAGAGCCGTAACTATTAATAGGATGCATGAGAGAATACTATGTGATAAAGGAGTTACATATAGAAGTTTCTATTAATAAGTTGCATGCAAAAATATGGAAGCTAAAAATAGAGTCAGAACTTTGTTATAAAAGGAGGTCTGCGTGAAGAATTATAGGCGGCTCTGAACTAGAGAGGAAGTGTTGCTGAATAGAGTGAAAGTGCTACAAAAAGGAGGGCTGGAAGAGTGTCGTAAGAGAGCGTTAAGCAGTGAGGGCCGTAAAAGTGCAGTAAGCAGAGCCGTAAGAGTGTGTGGTGTTTTGGTGAATAGCGAGAGAGGTTGGGTTAGCAATAGACCAGTCAGGGTCTTATACAAGTGAAGGCATTTTTATGTCAAACATATAGTTTCAAAATTGAAGTCCAAGTTGGTGCTTGGAATTAGGGGTTGGTGCTCCTTTCTAGTTGGTGCGAGATAAATTAGGGGTTGGTGCTCCTTTCTGTTGGTGCAGATAAATTAGGGGTTGGTGCTCCTTTCTGTTGGTGCAGATAAATTAGGGGTTGGTGCTCCTTTCTGTTGGTGCAGATAAATTAGGGGTTGGTGCTCCTTCCAGTGGGTGTTGGTAAATTGATTGTAAAATTGATATTTTGCAAAGGCTGGATTTGGATGGGAGTCCAAACAGTCAATTTTTGAGGAGTAGCCAAAACTGGTGAACCTCGGTACATCTTGTGTTGTGTGATGCTCTCTTGTTATATTTGCTTTATGTGGTTTTAAGCTTTCATTGTTTTGGCTTTAAGAGTTGAAGTTTTTAAGTTTTAAAGAGCCACACTGATTCACCCCCTCTCAGTGTCATTGTGAGACTAACAATTGGTATCAGAGCTAGTTTCCCTTTTTAGGCTAAATCAGCTAGGGTTGATCTTGGATTAGTATGCAATGGGTAAGAAGAATAGATCCTCCTCCAATAAGGCATCTCAGTCAGTTTCAGTTCCTGTGGAAGAGAAAATTGAACTAGAAAAGGTTGAAGAAGTGAATTCTGAAGTATGTGATGAAAACCTTGAGGCTGAAGTAGATCTAGAAGGTGAGTTGATCTCTGCACTTGAAGAGTGGAAAATAGAGAAGAAAAAGAATAAGAAAATTTCAAGAAAGCTTGAGGATGCCAATGAAATCATAACCAACTTGAAAGTACAGATAGACAAATTTAAGAAAATATCTGAAGATATCGAAGTACAATTAACCATGAAAATAGATGAGTGCAACAAGCTAGAAGAAGAGATTGTTGGTTTAAGGATGCAACTAGAAGAGATGAATCGAAAAATGAGTTGTTATCACAAACTTGAAGAAAGTTCTGTAAAGTTGGATAAGATTATAAATAATCAACGGACTACAGGCATCAAATTTGGTTTAGGCTTCATCGAAGGAGAATCATCAAATGGATCAAAGGCCATAACTGTAGAACCCATAAAGAATGCAGATAAGATCAGGGTTGATCAAGGAAAAATGAATCATGCTAAAGAAAGCAATAATGCCAGGCACGAGAGGAGTATTGACAATGATGGATTCACCAATGTCACTCATCAAAGGAGAAGAAGATTTATGGCTCCCACTACAAAATGGCAAAGACCATCACCCAGGTTCACTCATTCCTTTTTTGGTTATTGTTTTAAATGCAATGGTTATGGACATAAGATTTCAGATTGCAAGTATAATGTAGGACAAAGGAACTTTACCAATAGAAATGTTTTTTTACCGTTGATGGATTATGTAGTAGAATGTTATAACTGTCATAATTTTGGGCACATTGCAAGAAATTGTCGAAGTACATTTGCAGCAAATAAACATCAAGGAAGAAAATTTCAACCAAATGGTTTGAGACAAAATAGAAAATTTCTCGAAAAACATGCACAGGCTACTGACAAAGAAAAGTCAAAACAAGTGACCAAAACTGTAATCAAACCAGAGTGGAAAGAAAAGGAGCGACCCAAGGAAGAAAAGGAATCCTTGATCGTACAGACAACATTTAAAGCACAGAACAAATCTGCACCATGGATACTTGATAGTGGATGCTCCAGTCATATGACAAGTGACAAACAAAAATTTGAGAAGTTACAGAAATATGAAGGTGGTTCTGTAAAATTTGGAAATAATGATGGAGCTAAGATAGTTGGCAAAGGATCAGTTAAGATCAGTGATGGAAAAATCAAGTCAAAAGAAGTCTTGTTTGTGATTGGTCTGAAGCATAACTTGTTAAGCGTAAGTCAGATTTGTGACAAAGGTCATGAAGTAATTTTCAAGAAGCAGGGTTGTGAAGTCAAAACAACAAACTGTGGAAAGTTGATAGCAACTGGATCAAGGACATCTGGAAACCTGTATACTCTCTCAGAGACTTCAGAAGGAGCATGCTTGATTGGACAGGAAGAAGAAAATTGGTTGTGGCACAAGAGGCTCGGTCATATCAGTTTTGACAATCTAGTAAAAATCAGCTCAAAAAGGGCAGTGAGAGATATTCCCACCATTGGCAAACCATTAAATAGCATTTGTGCTTCATGCCAAAAGGGGAAGCAAACTAGAGCCACATTTAAAACAAAAGAGTACTTCACAAGCAAACCTTTAGAACTAATACATACTGACTTATGTGGACCCATGAGAATGCAAAGCATAAATGGTGACAAATACTTTATGTTGTGCATAGATGACTATTCCAGGATGACATGGGTACTATTTTTGAAGCTCAAATCAGATGCCTTTGAGATGTTCAAGATTTTCAAAAAACAAGTTGAGAATCAAACAGGGAAAAGGATTAAATGTTTAAGATCAGATAGAGGAGGAGAGTTCATTTCAGAGGAGTTTGCAGAGTACTATGAAAAATATGGGATTAGGAGACAGTTTTCAGCAGCAAGGACACCTCAGTAGAATGGTGTGGTAGAAAGAAAGAATAGGACAGTGCAGGAAATGGCACGGACTATGTTGACTGAGAGCAAAATAGCAGACAGATTTTGGAAAGAGGCAGTCCATACTACGGTATACATCCAAAATAGGTGCATGTTGAGGACGCATGAAAGCAAAACTCCGTATGAGCTGTGGTTCGGTAAAAAGGCAACAACAAGATACTTTAAAGTTTTTGGCAGCAAGTGTTACATCAAAAGAACTAAAGATAATCTTGGTAAGTTTGAAGATAGAGTTGATGAAGGTATTTTTCTTGGCTATTCGACAAAAAGCAAAGCCTACACATGCTACAACAAGAGGCTAAAGAAAATTGTGGAGAGTGCCGATGTTAAAGTTGATGAAGGTAGGGAACGAGAAATAAGCTATAAAGAAAACTACCCAATTTATGAAGAGGTTATTGAAGGAGATGAGGAAAAGGAAACGAAAAAGAAACAAAAAATTGACTCAGATGATTTAAGTAGTGATTCAGAAGAGGAAGAAAACAAGAAATTCAGAACAGGCAGCTGGCAAAAAAATCATCCTAGAGGGCAAATAATTGGAGACCCCACAGTTGGTGTTCAGACAAGAAGAAGAGTAGTAAGTAACTACTCTCTATTATCCAGCATTGAGCCCAAAAATGTTGTTGAAGCAAGCAAAGATGAAAGTTGGATGACGGCAATAAATGAAGAATTAGATCAGATCGAGAAAAACAAAACCCGGGAGTTAGTACCAAGACCTGCAAATAAAAATATAATCAGTACTAAATGGATTTTTCAAAACATATTGAATGAAGATGGACAGGTAGTCAGGAATAAAGCAAGATTGGTCTATAAAGGCTATGCACAAGTTGAAGGTATAGACTTTGAGGAAACCTTTGCACCAATGGCTAGACTAGAGGCAATTAGAATGTTTCTGGCTTTAGCAGTTCACAGGAATTTCAAAGTTTATCAAATGGACGTGAAATCAGCATTTTTGAATGGAAAACTTGAAGAAGAGGTCTATATTGAGCAGCCAGATGGTTTCCAACTCGGTGATAATCCCAACTTCATCTGCAAGTTGAAGAAAGCATTGTATGGCTTAAAACAGGCACCCAGAGCATGGTATGAAAGGCTAGACAACTATCTTACTCAACAAGGGTTCAAAAAGGGTATGGTGGATAGCAATTTGTATGTCAAAATAGAGAATGGCCATCTCATTGTCCTTGTTGTATACGTAGATGATATCATTTTTGGAAGCAACAATGATGAGTCGTGTAAAGATTTAGCAAATAAGATGCAGAAAGAATTTGAAATGTCAATGATTGGTGAACTTTCGTATTTCCTCGAACTGCAAGTTAATCAAAATGAGAAGGGCATATTTATTTCTCAAGTTAAATATGTGAAAGAGATGCTAAAAAAGTTCACAATGGAGGATTGTAAGCCTGTTAGCACTCCCATGACGACAGGTTGCAAGTTGAGCAAGGATGAAAAATCTCCAGATGTTGATCAAACCATGTACAGATCTATGATTGGGAGCCTACTGTATTTGACAGCTACCAGACCAGATATCTTGCAGGCAGTTTGCATGGTAGCACGATTTTAGGCTAGTCCCAAGGAGACTCATGTGACAACAGTGAAGAGGATTCTTCGGTATCTGAAGGGTACTATGGAGTATGGGTTATGGTATCCGAAAGGTAAGGACTTCACCCTTATTGCGTATTCAGATGCAGATTGGGCAGGATGTGTCGATGACAGAAAGAGTACCAATGGAGGTGCATTCTATCTTGGAGACAGGTTGGTCGCATGGCACAATAAGAAACAAGAGTCAGTCTCCTTATCCACAGTAGAGGTAGAATATATTGTAGCAACTACGTGTTGTACGTAGGTCTTATGGATGAAACAAACCCTGAAAGATCTTGGCATTAACTTCAGTGAGCCAATTTCAGTTAAGTGTGATAACACCAGTGCCATTAACATCTCAAAGAATCCGGTTATGCATTCTCGCACAAAACATATTGCTATCCGATATCACTTTCTGAAGGAGAAAGTTGCGGAAGGTGAGGTTAAGTTGGATTTTGTCCCAACTACAGAGCAAGTAGCGGATATCTTCACAAAACCGCTGCCCAAGGAAATTTTTGAGTACCTTCACAATAAACTGGGAGTGGTCACGTTTCCCAAGAACTGACTAGCTATCGGGATCACATTCTCAGGGGGAGCATTTATATATTTGATTATCTTTTTGCTCATGTTTGTAATTTTTGCTAACTGTATTAATTTGTGCCTGAGAATGTTGTGCATGGACTCAGGGGGAGTCTGCAGCAGCCCTTTGGTATTATTGTCAAAGGGGGAGAAGAATTACAGGAAATTGCATGTGTGTTGCCAACAATTCCAAAGGGGGAGATTGTTGAGCAAGGTGCAAGAACAATATTGTCATTGTTGTCAACACAGTCAGACAGATCGATTGATGCAATGGACAGGAGTTAAGAGGTTCTTCAAGTATGTACAGTGATTCTCCAAAAGATCGAAGTGGCCCATATGCTAAAAATCAAAAGAAAATCACAAGGAAGAAAACTGTCACGATATCGCGACATGTTGAGCAAGAAAGAAAAACTGTCACGATATCACGACATGTTGAGAAGAAAGAAAAACTATCGTGATATCGCGACATGTTGAGAAGAAAGAAAAACTATCGTGATATCGCGACATGTTGAGAAGAAAGAAAAACTGTCACGATATCGCGACATGTTGAGAAGAAAGCACAAGCAAGAAAAATGTCACGATTTCATGACATGTTCGGAGAGAAAGCGCAAGCAAGCAAAACTATCATGATTTCATGACATGTTCGGAGAGAAAGCGCAAGCAAGCAAAACTATCATGATTTCGTGACATGTTCGGAGAGAAAGCGCAAGCAAGCAAAACTATCATGATTTCGTGACATGTTCGGAGAGAAAGCGCAAGCAAGCAAAACTGTCATGATTTCATGACATGTTCGGAGAGAAAGCGCAAGCAAGAAAAACTGTCACGATTTCGTGACATGTTGGAAGAGAGAAAGGCAAGTAGAAAAAGTGTCACGATTTCACGACATATTGCAGGAGAGAGAGTCCAAAAGAAAAAGTGTCATGATTTCACGACATATTGCAAGAGAGATTGTATGGAAGAAAAAGTGTCACGATTTCGTGACATATTGAGGAGAGAGAGTCGAAAGAAAAAGTGTCATGATTTCGTGACATATTGCAAGAGAGAGTAGGAAAGAAAAAGTGTCATGATTTCGTGACATATTGTAGGAGAGAGAGACAAGTAGAAAAAGTGTCACGATTTGTGACATATTGAAGAGAGAGTCCGAGAAAAAGTGTAGATATCGTGACATATTGCAAGAGAGAGAGTCTAGGAGAAAAAGTGTCATGATATCACGACATGTCGGGTTTTCGTGACCTGAAGGCAAGAGAGAGAGTCTAAGAGAAAAAGTGTCACGATATCGCGACATGTCGGGTTTTCACGACCCGAAGGCAAGAGAGAGAGTCCAGGAGAAAAAGTGTCACGATATCGTGACATGTCGGGTTTTCATGAACCGAAGGCAAGAGAAAGAGCAAAGGAGAGAAAGTGTCATGATTTCGTGACATGTCACATTTTCGTGACTAAAGGAGGAGAGAGAAAGTAAGAAGGCAGAAGTGTCACGATATCGTGACAAAAGTAAAGAGGAAGAGTAAGGAGGCGAAAGTGTCACGATATCGTGACATGTTGTGTTTTCACTGGTACAAGCCAAGAAGAGTAGCAAGGAGGTGAAAGTGTCACGATATCGTGACATGTTGTGTTTTCGTGGGTTGAAGCCAAGAAGAGTAGCAAGGAGGTGAAAGTGTCACGATATCGTGACATGTTGTTTTCGGGTTCAAGCCAAGAAGAGTAGCAAGGAGGTGAAAGTGTCATGATATCGTGACATGTGTTTTCATGGGCAAAATCCGAGAAGAGGACAAAGAGGCAGAAGTGTCACGATTTTATGATAGGTCACTTTGGCATGAGCTAAGAAGAGAACCTAGTCGAAATAAGATATGTGATAGTTAACTGAAGTTATACGATAGTTACAGGTGCAGTTGTAGAAGAAAATCATGCAGATAAAATAAGAAGAGTTAACTGAAGTCAGTACGTCAGTTACAGGTGCAGTTATAGAGAAAAATCATGCAGCTAAAATAAGAATAGTGAACTAAAGTCAGAATGACAGTTACAAGGCCAGTTATGGAGTGAAAGCATCGAGCGACGGTTAAACTGAAAGTCATCGATCGAAGACCAAACAAAGAGCCGTAACTATTAATAGGATGCATGAGAGAATACTGTGTGATAAAGGAGTTACATATAGAAGTTTCTATTAATAAGTTGCATGCAAAAATATGGAAGCTAAAAATAGAGTCAAAACTTTGTTATAAAAGGAGGTCTGCGTGAAGAATTAAGTGCTCTGAACTAGAGAGGAAGTGCTGCTGAATAGAGTGAAAGTGCTACAAAAAGGAGGGTTGGAAGAGGGAGTGGGGGTAAGCAGAGCCATAAGAGTGTGTGGTGTTTTGGTGAATAGCGAGAGAGGTTGGGTTAGCAATAGACCAGTCAGGGTCTTGTACAAGTGAAGGCATTTTTATGTCAAACATATAGTTTCAAAATTGCAGTCCAAGTTGGTGCTTGGAATTAGGGGTTGGTGCTCCTTTCTGTTGGTGCAGATAAATTAGGGGTTGGTGCTCCTTTCTATTGGTGCAGATAAATTAGGGGTTGGTGCTCCTTTCTATTGGTGCAGATAAATTAGGGGTTGGTGCTCCTTCCAGTGGGTGCTGGTAAATTGATTGTAAAATTGATATTTTGCAAAGGCTGGATTTGGATGGGAGTCCAAACAGTCAATTTTTGAGGAGTAGCCAAAACTGGTGAACCTCGGTACATCTTGTGTTGTGTGATGCTCTCTTGTTATATTTGCTTTATGTGGTTTTAAGCTTTCATTGTTTTGGCTTTAAGAGTTGAAGTTTTTAAGTTTTAAAGAGCCACACCGATTCACCCCCCTCTCAGTGTCATTGTGAGACTAACACCTCCTTTTTGGGTGCGTGAGCCTCAAAGGTGCCTTCCTTACCCAGGAAGGTGCATGCATTTCAAAGTGCCTTCCATACCAGGAAGGCGCATCCTTCCATCAGGCGCCTTCCACACCAGGAAGGTGCATTTATACAGAAGGGTGCCTTCATTTCCCAGGAAGGTGCACGTGTCCTTAAGGGTGCCTTCCTCTTCTAGGAAGGCACATTCATTAAAGGCACCTTCCCTCATAGGAAGGTGCATCCGTGAATATATCGAGAAGGTAGCCCATCAAGCGCCTTTCGCATCGGGAAGGCACCACAACAAGTGCCTTCCGCATCGAGAAGGTACCAAAGCAGGCACCTTTCGTATGCAACCAATGATTAAGTTTCACACATGCCTCAATCATCATGTGACACATAGCAAAAATTTATCTCTAGGAGTACATAAGTAGAATCTATCCCAATCAAAGAAAATATCAAAGAATTATAGGGTGAAATTGGTGCATGTTCCAACAGTTATCGGTTTTTTTGATTTGTCTTCAACACCTGTCATAAAAGCAACTCAACAGCATAATCCACACCAACAAGGTACCCATCCCCCATAAAGAATTGATGAATCGATGATCCCCACAACACACGAGGCATCCAATCAGGTACATGCATACTCTACTTAGATTTATATGTAATCATTGTTAAAATATGCGAGTACCAAAATATCACCGCCATAAAATTGAAGAACACAAGCTTATACTGAGAGGGAGGGGGTGAACAGTATAAGACCTCTTTTTAATTTCTCTATTTAACTTCAACTTCGCAAAGCAATGAACCAATAGCAATATCAAAGCAATGCATAAATCAACACACAATCAGACACCAATTTTAACGTGGTTCACCCAACATGGGCTACATCCACAAATATTTTCTCTAAAAAGCTTTCTCAAAGTTCTTTGGGAATCCTTCCCAATTACAATGTTTATGAGCCTCAGCCCAAAGGAGAAACCTTCCCCTACTCAAGTATTTATGAGCCTCTGCCCAAAGGAGAATCCTTCCCCTCCTCACGAATTTATGAGCCTCTTGCCCAAAGGAGAATCCTTCCCCTCAGCTCTAGAAATGATACTTCATAAGATCACCTGCCTCTTATTCCGCTAGCACGTGGAACTCCTTTCCACAGAATACCTCCTGTCCTTAATGCTCAACCTCAAGAGACCTATTTCCTCACTTATCACCTCCACAAAAACTCATCAACCTGTACTAAACACGATCAGTCGGTCCAGAACAAGTCTTCCTCACTCTGTCAGATCTGTCCCAAGCTCAACTCATAAAGCTTTGAACAAATCAATCTCTACTGCACACAAGCCTTCTCAAAGACTTGTCAAAACTATCCTCAAGTTCTTCTCAAAGAACCACTTCAACTCTGTCCTCAAGTCCTCTGCTAGGACCTATCCAAATCAGCTCACAAGTCCTCCCTAGAACCTGTCCAAATCAGCTCACAAGTCCTCACTAGAACCTGTCCAAATCATCTCACAAGTCTTCACTAGAACTTGTCCAAATCAGCTCACAAGTTCATCAAGAAAAACTTGCTTAGCATGAACCCACAAAGAGAATTTTTAGAGACCCAATGTGATTCATCAACCTCATAGAAGCATAAAGAGAATTTTTAGAGACTCAATATGTTCTATACTTAACTCCCAATCTCAATCTCAAATCTCATAGAAACATAAAGAGAATTGTTAGAGACTCAATATGTTCTATACTTAACTCCCAATATCAATCTCAACTCAATCTCAATCTCAAAATAATAAGATAGATGTAGTATGCTTTTCTCAAGAACATGAAACACAACCCAACAATTTCCAACCATGCAATATCTCATATAACAATGATACTCATGTTCTTTCCACAACTAATATCTTTGCTCAACCAATTAGGGCTTCAACAACAATGCTCATAGACAAGGTTTAACCAACATCATTCAACTCAACATTAACCTTGAAGCATTCAACCAATCACTACATGAAAAGGAAACTAGTAGACATCTTTTTCCCTCCAAAGGTATTTGAACAAAACAACCACCAACATAAATCACCAATGCAAAGAATAACTTGCTCAAATCAATCTCAATGGAGTAAGCCCAAATCATGTATCAAGTAAAGCATTAACTTGATCAAAACAACCTCTATGGAAGCAACTCAACCATCAATATCAAAACAGCCAACTAAGGGTTTCACCATCTCAATGCAAGTAGCAAGACTTACTAACATAAACCCTAGTGCAAAAATGCTTCCTCTTCCTCAACTAGAATTATGCATTCACCCAAAAAACTCATCAATGATTTTAATGCATAAACAATCTTCAATATCCAGAAAATGGGATTTACACCAACAAGAATACCTAGTAGACAACCTTTTCACTCCAAACTCAATTTCAGAAAATACACCATCAAAAATATACATGGAAGAAGTTGCCCATACCTTTGTTTGAGGAAGAAGAGAATAGTTCTTCAACATGTTACCAACACCACCCTCAACTTTGCCACCAAGTTAGGGTTAGATAATAAAAGTAACCACAAAAATATTTATTCCATAAAACACCTTATGACTCCAATCCTTAGAAGTCAACTACAAAAAATATAAAGCATACAAACAATATATCCTTTTACACCTTATTTCTCCAAATTAATTAAACCATGCTCAAGGAATAATAGTGTATCGCTCCAAATTTTTCACACCCTTACCTTCAGGCTATAGGATCCGTGCCCGAAGGGGGATGTGAAAAGGATGGCACGGTACCTCGGACTGAGAGGCCTTGCGAAGGTCCCGCCTCTCGAGGGAGGTGTATATTGGTGATTTTTTGACGGATGGTGGGTTCACCAGGAAACATTTAATGGCGTTTCCACGCCTAGGTTGGGAATGTGTTTTATGTGTTCATTTTAGCCTTAAGCATTCAAGTCCTAGGTTTGGCCAAAATGCGTCTAAGCTATTCTATATGAAGATGCAGATTAAATGAATACAAAAAATAGAATTAAGATAGAAAATAGAGAAATTAAGGAATGTTAAAAGAAAAATACCTGATCCGGATGTCTGATGAAGATTCTGATTCTTGAAGCAGTCAGGATCGTCTGGATTTGACAGGATCATCTGAGATCAGACAAGATCATCTGAGATCTGACGAATTCATCAGACGAATTCGTCAGAGACCTGCAAACAGAGAAATAGGTGCAAAACATAGAAAATACAACTATTCTAACATAGGGAAACAATGTAAATTGACAGTAACAATATCAAACTAAAACTTAAAAATAGAAACATGAATGCATTATGCTAATTTAATCATAATTATGACTTAATTATGCATTTGATCTAGATGGGTGAACTCCAAAATGCAAAATAGCATAAAATACTGAATAAACTAGCTAATTACAGCATAAAACAACAGATTGAAAGATGAAGAAATGCAAACTTTAGGCACTGATTGCCTCAATGTTGACTGTAGTCGAAATCATCTCGCATTGGTATGAAATCGTCTCTGATTCGACAGGATCGCCTCCGATCTGAACAGGATCGTCCGCGACGATGTAAGCTTGCTCCGACTGAAAAACACTAAGGTACCTGCAACAAAATTGGTATAGAACTAATGCAAATAGAAATTTAGGATGTTTTAATGTGTATGAAGTCAAGTTATAGGGAATTTCAGCCAGGGGGTGCTAAGGGGAGGGCTTAGGATTAAATAGGCTTAGGAGGGAGGTTAGGAGGTTGGAGATCATCCCTATTTGGGAGATCTCCAATGGGGGAGGGTCTCTAACGGTGCAGACACGCTTCTGCCGGATTAGAGACCCGTTGGAACAGAAGCTAATTATGCAAAATCAGTTTAGGGACAAGATCGTCTGGACGTCCTAGCCTAGACGAAATCGTCAGATCTGGGGCGATATCGTCTGATCGGCGACGATATCGTCAAACGGTCAAAACAACCTCTAAAAATGGCACGGGAAAGGGGGAAACGGATTACACGACGGTTAACGGGCGGTTTGGGAGGTTAAAATTTGAATTTAAATTATTTACTAGAGTAAATGTAATTATTAAGATTTCACTGCGCCAATTTTAGGGTGCTACATTTTGCCCCCTCTTTAGCGAATTTTTCGAAGAAAATGCGTTAAAGATGAGTTCTTCTCGATCTACGAGAAAGCAAAAATTATTCCCATTTTTAGGCGACGATTCTTGGTCGAATCGTACGACAACTTACTATGGTGCCCCCTCCGTGTTTTTACCCAAATCGAACGTTTGAGGTAAAAACACGGAAAAGCAAAATTTGAAAAATGTTTTTAATTATGTTTTGAATAAAATTAAGAAAAATAGGGTAAAACCCTAATTCATTTTTACTGTTCATTTTTCTGGTTTTTAGAGCTCTACAAGCAAAAATGGTGGAGACGGCGCACAGATCGACAGAGGTCCGACGCGGGCTACGGGTAAGAGTCTAGACTTAACTTAGAATGCTTCAATTTGAATTTACATGCTTTTTAGGTGAATTTTGAATGAATTTTTGAGCATCGCGGCCATTTTTGGGCCGTCGATGTCATCGGGAAAATCGTCCCGATTTCGACGAAATCGTCTCAAGTTCACCGATTTCGTCTAAGGGCGAAATCGACGAAAGGGGGACGATTTCATCAAATTAGGGATGATTTCGGCTTGCAAAATCGGAGACGATTATGCTCAAATTTGGGACGATATCGTCCAATAGTGGACGATATCATCATTTGTATAAAATTGAACTTATTTTAACTTGCATTTTTAATTAATGAGTTGTTATTAATGATTGTTATTGTTTTGTTGTTTATGTTGCAGAGAGGATTGCTAAAGAGCAGAGAATGGAAATATGGAGGTTTGAGAGATGACTTGGCCGCTCTAACACAGGCAGAGCGGGATCAGCTGGCACAGGCGGCTTACAACATGTGGCAAAAATGCCACAAGTGTCTACAGACATGGGGCTACTGATAGCCCTAGCAGAGAGGTGGTATCCGGGTTCTTCTTATTTTTGGCTACCTATAGGGGAGATGACTCCCACTTTGGAGGATGTATGGAGGATTCTGAGAATCCCCATACAAGGATGGTTGATCACTCCTATGGCCAATCAGGGCCATGCTATGATGCGGTTGTGTGGTGACCCGAGCTTCGCCCTGGAGAAGGGCGGAGTGAACATCGAGGCACTGCGTCAGATGCCTGGGGCATCTAGACTCACACAGGTTTTGGCTGGAGTGGTTGGTGGACTTCTGCTGTGCCACCAGAGTGGGTGCAGGGTACCATGGATGCTAGCAGATGTGATCTACGACATGCGAGACCATGGTTACAGATTTTCTTGGGGCAGCTTTGTGCTATGTCGGCTGTACAGGATCCTGCATGGGGTCGTGTACAAGGGCGGCCGATGTCTAGTTATGACATCGCTCCTACAGGTTTGGTGCTGGGAGCACATTGTAGTGCGGAGGCCGATAGGGCTTCCTTTGATAGGGATTGATGGGGAGAGGCCCCGAGTTTTCTACTGGTGGCTCCGAAGAGGGTCACAACGACGGATTGACCTACCGATGTCCCGAAGACTACTGGATGACCTTGTCCCAGACCAGATCACCTGGAGGCCATGGCGAGAGCACCCAGGGTGGGCCGAGGATGGACAGGAGCTGGCTCACGTCAGGCGAGTTTGCTGGTTGAGGATGGAGAGGGGAGAGGTGGAGCTCCACCGCTACGACCGAGTTTTGTGATAGTTCGGTCTACAGTAGGGGATCCCATCTCTCAGGGATTACGAGTTTTCTCGGACTATCCGGGATAACACCATAGTGAGCGGGGCTCCAGACATGCAGCGCTTCTAGAGTCAGGACTCGGACGATGCCCCCATTCAGCCAGTGGATGGGGACGACGTAGGGGTAGCCGATGGCTATGATGCCTGGTACGTAGGCATCCACCCTCCTCGGATGACGAGGGCTCAGGGTCCGATACACGTAGTTGTGCATCGGATAGGGAGGCGATGCCAGGCGGCTATGGAGGCGGCCCAGGGTCACAGCGAGAGAGAGCTGAGGAGGCCACAGGCATAGGAGAGGCCACGACAGTGGGAGAGGAGGGAGGAGAGACCCCCTTCTCCATAGAGAGAGAGGCCACCATCGCCCGATAAGGGCAAGGGTGTCGACACTAGGGAGAGTAGCGAGACAGTGACTCTTCGAGCGGAGATGATCCGTCTCCAGGCATAGGTGCAGACCCTACAGGAGGAGGCTGCACGACATCGAGCTGAGGTGACACAGCTCAGAGATGAGATTGCACGCCTCAGAGCACGGGGCGGAGGGGCGAGCACTAGGGAGCTGGCATGGGCTATTGCCCAAATCACTTTCTATCAGACATTATACTATCAGATGGTGCCAGAGGAGGATAGACTACCACTTTCGGCTAACATCGCAGAGCCGATCAGGATTGGGTCATCGAGGACTTCATCTCGATCGACGACTAGGACTCGTAGTACCACTCATACTACGATGGGGCCACCTCGTCCACCTCAGGGCGGGGAGGAGATGAGGCTGAGAGCTCAAGGGGTTCTCGAGGCTAGACTACTGCATACAGAGTGATATGATAGCATTTATTATTTTTGATAGAGGATTGAGTATGCCGAGGTATAGATTGTGGCATACCAATCCAGTTTTGATATGATGTATATATTTTTGATATATATAGATGAGATATTTTTGATCATATGACTTGTGTCTTATGTATTTTTATGATGCTTTTATGTTTGATTGATTGATTTGATGATTCATGTAATTATGTCGTTGGAAATATTATGGTTTGAATGTCATGCTTTAAAATTTTAAATGAAATAATCTGATGTAACAAATTGGTTGTTTGTGATGTAATGTGATAAAAGATAAAAAGAGACTTCTAACAATAATTTCAAAGGACATTGTCGCTATTATAGACCATTTCATGGAGTCACCGCTCACTCGGTCGTCAAGCTAATCCCAATATAGAAATATTGTTAAAAAGTAAAAGAGTGCTTAAGAGACTGTCTTAAGACTTTGGTGCAATGGTGCAAATGATGATGATGATGGTTTGTTTTCAGATTTTCATAAAAATAGTATGCATGAAATAATGTTAAAATGATTTTTGCTAGGCATAAATTCCTAAGTGTGATAAAATTTTTGGATAATTCCCTAGGAATTATACCATCATTGCAAAATTGAAGGTTGACATAATGACATGAAATAGTGATAATGTGTTTGCTTTTTGTAAAAGCATAATTTGTATAATATAATGATTTAAGTCATATGGTTTTCATGATTTTTAAATAAATGGGGAATAAAAATTGTTACAATGGTTTGCGCTAGGCATAGAATATGTAGGTATAGACTTATACCATCATCGCAAAATCCAAAAAGAGATAGTTTTATTGCATGGTTGATTTTTAATAAACAGAAAATATGAAGATGAGGACTTGCGCTAGGCATAAAATTCCAATTTTGGTTTTGGAACTATACCATCGTCGCGAAAGTCAATAATATATATATATAATTATTTATTTATTTTTTTTGTGTTGATTGTTTTGATTGTATGGTTTTGAAAGAAATTTTGATTTTTCTATTATGCATGTAGTTGTCTTTATACTAAACAATTGTACTTTAAAGAAGAAAATGAATTATTCCAAACAATTTGCAAGAAAATATTTCAAAGTATCTTAAAGACAAAAGTTAGATTTATAAGGAATCCCATGTGCATATGTGAATTCATTTCCAATCTTGATTTATCATAATGATACACAAAATCTCTCAAATATAAAATGTGTGTGCAATTGCTATGTTCATTTACCAGTTTTGAGCAAGATAATATGATACAAGTGATTTGAATAAACCAAATAAGTGTTCATTAACCATGATGTAGATGCATATAACCATACTAGACTACTATGTAAGTCGGATTATCAAGAGCTAGCTAATCCATAAGCAGACATAGGTCTGTACAAAAGAAGGTCGCTAATGTGACAGACATATCGCCACGCTAGGAGTTACCCAAGGCCAAGCAGAGTTGGGCACAAACCACCTGTTATGGGGCTTACCTCACAGTTTTTGAATAATTGAGAATTCCAGGGATTCAAGCTCATCAACCCTTCTTTTCTTTTCAAAGGGTAGGGAAAGGGATTTTATTGCTTTTGCTTTTGCTTTTTTTTTTTTTTTCTTTTCTTTTGTATTTTTGCTTGATTTTTGAGATAATGCTTGAAATATTGTTGTAATGATATAAAATAACATTTTTCTTTTTCTTTTTTTCTTGAACTTTGCCTTTTCTTCCTATACTAGGGATACTTGCTCGGATTAGTCTGTAGAGCAAGGGATTTTTATTCTGGGTAGGGGTGAGCTTGTCCTTTTGCCAATTCTCAAAGATTCTAGACCATGTGCATGATAGGATAGCAGGGGAAACTTTTCGCTCAAGAAACCACTTCTACTATGTAGCAAAGCATGGAAATTACAAATATAATCATTTTATTGTGAAAAGATGTGCTTGGTTTAAGTAAATAACAAGATCAATTCTCTATGCTCAAACTTTATTTAATTGAATTTTGTGGACTTTGATATAAGAGAGATTAGTAATCATGCCAGATAAAATCAAGATATTTATTTTGTGAGTGTGAAAGTGAGGGATTCCAAATAAATGCTAATTTATCCAAAATAATTTGAAACATATAATTGCAACATTTGTAAGAAGATATATATAAATACTTTTTGAGAAGTTTTGAGAATGTTGACTCTCTCTTTCTTCTTTATATTGTTTTGGTTTCGAAAGAGTCAAGAATATTGTTGTTTTTATTTTTATTATTTTTGTTTTTGAACACAAAATTAACAAGTGCCATAAATAAATACAACAAATAGTTTTGAAGATTTTGATGATTATGAATGTTTTTGGTGTTTTTGAATTTATAAATTGAAAGAAATACAAGATAGTGATTTTGAAATATTTTAAACAAATATATACAAGGATGAAATGACCAAATTTATACATAGTAACGTTTAAGATGCAAAATATTCATGGGTTCTTTAAGTTCTTTACCATCTAAGGTAGATAATTTGTATGCTCCTGATTCAAATTTAGCAGTGATAATGTATGGTCCAAGCCAGTTGGGCTCAAATTTACCTTTAAGGTCCTTAGTTGCATTAGTATTTTTTTGATTTTCTTTTAAAACAAGGTCACCGATCTCAAAGGATCGATGACGAACTTTTTTAGCATATGATCTTTTAAGCTTGTTTTGGTAGGCACGGAGATGCTCCAAAGCATTGATGCATTTTTCATCTAGGAGTTCCAGCTGACTGAGTCTCCAACTCGATATTCATCTCCTACTTCGGTATCTTGAAGTAGTAGAGCCAAAGAAGGAACTTCTAATTCAAAGGGAAAAAGGCTTCAGCACCATAAACCAAAACAAATGGTGAAGTTCCAGTGGGGGTTCGAACACTAGTTCGATAGGCCCACAAGGCTGGATATAACTGAATGTGCCAGTCACGACTAGTTTTATTGACCAATATTTTGAGAATTTTGATTAAGGTTTTGTTAGATGCTTCGCTTGACCATTACCCCGAGGATAATAGGGAGTGGACCAACGATGTTGAATCTTATATTTTTGGCATAATTTTTTAACATCTTTATTTTTGAAACAAGTTCCATTGTCAGAGATGAGATTTGCAAGAATTCCGAACCTACAAATGATTTGATTAAAAATAAATTTAGAGACTTGTGTGCCAGTGCAGGAAGCTAAAGGCATAGCTTCAACCCACTTCGTGAAATACTCAGTGGCGGTTATGATGAATTTGTGTCCATCAGATGACACAGGATTGATTTTGCCAATAATATCTAAACCCCATTTTGAAAAGGGCCAAGGAGATGAAATAGCCTATAGCTCTTGTGCAGGCGCATGGACAAGGTCAACATGTTTCTGGCACTTGTCACAATGGCGCACATAATCATGTGCATCCTTCTCCATGGTAGGCCAAAAGTATCCTATCCTAAGGAGCTTTTTAGCAATGACACTACCACTGAAGTGTCCTCCACAAGATCCATCGTGGGCTTCACTCAAGGCTGATTTGGATTCTTCTAAATTCAAACATCTTAATAGGATACCTTCAAAAGATCTCCTATATAAAGTATTGCCAATTATTACAAATCGACTTGCTCGTCTACGTAATAACCGACGCTGGTTTCTATTAGAATTGGCAGGGAAAGTCCCATTTTGGAGAAAATCAAATATATCCGTATACCAAGGTTCAGGAGTAGTTTCATTGATTAGAAACACATCCAAAGGTTCTAAGCATGACTTATTTGAAGCGGGTTCCTGGAGTCGATGAATAATGATAGTGGCATATTCGTCATCTAACTCCAAGGGAGGAGAGATGCAGCTGCGGCCATAGCATCACTGCACGGTTGCAAGTTCGAGGAATAGCTTCCAAGGTAACTTGATCAAATAGAGACATTAGTTGTAAAACATAGGCTTTATATGGGCATAGTTTATCATCTCTGGTCTGATAAACTTCATTAATTTGGTTTATAACTAGTTGAGAATCACCAAAAACTAACAGATGTTTAATTTTTAGCGCTAAGGCAGCTCGTAATCCAAGGATTAGAGCTTCATATTCAGCAGTATTGTTGGTGCAAGCAAATGTTAATTTGAAGGACAGAGGAATAAGATGTTTTTGTGGGGATATTAAAATAATACCCGCACCAGCCCCACTCATGCATCGGGCTCCATCAAAGTATAAGGACCATTGTTCAATATGGTCTGCCTCTAATTGAAGGCATTCATCAGGAAACTCAATGATGAGGGGATGGGTAGACTCTAAGGGTGCAACAGCTAATTGATCTGCTATGATTTGACCCTTAACAGACTTCTGTCCTATGAATGTGAGATCAAACTCGCTTAGAGCAAGAACCCACTTGGTTGTGCGACCCGATAAATAAGGTCGACTCATGAGATACCTTAAGGGATCATATTTAGCAATGACATAAGTTTTCTGACTAAGCATATAATGTCATAATTTTTGCGTAGCAAACATGACTGCTAGACATAGTTTTTCTAATGTTGTATAGCGGGTTTCATAACTGATGAAGGTTCGGCTAATATAATAATTAGCCCGTTCTCTCTTTTCATCATCAAGTTGAGCTAACATAGCTCCTAAGGCAGAATCTGAAGCTAAAATATATAGGAGAAATGGGCGATCAGGTTTAGGCGGTGAAAGCACAGGTGGATTAAGGAGGTATTGTTTGAGAAGTTCAAAAGCTTCTCTACATTCGTCATCCCAATTAAAAGGGACATCCTTCTTAAGGAGTTTAAGAAAGGGACCAGTTTTGTCCGCCAGCTTATCGATGAAGCGACGGATGGCTTGAAGCTTACCTTGTAAACTTCGTAACTCAGATATATTAGTAGGTGCGGGCATATCAGTGATAGCCGCAATCTTGAGAGGGTCGATTTCGATACCACGTAAAGAAACTAAAACCCCTAATAGTTTACCGGACTTAACTCCGAATATGCATTTTGTTGGATTTAATCGAATAAGATATTCTCGTAATCGATTAAAAACTTTTCTCAAATCATCTAAATGATTATCTTCATTAATAGAGCGAGCTATAATATCATCTACATAATCATGTAGGATATCATGCATCATATCATGAAAAATATAAGTCATAGCTCGTTGATAGGTTGCACTTACGTTCTTTAAGCCAAATGGCATCACTTTCCAACAAAAGGTACCCCAGGGGGTAATAAAGGTTGTTTTAGCCTGATCTTCAGGAGCTATCCTGATCTGATTATAACCGGAGAATCCATCCATTAAGGACATCATCCCACTCCCGACAAGTAAATTCAATGATTTGATCCATGTTTGGAAGAGGAAAATCATCTTTAGGGCATGCAGCGTTAATATCTCTAAAATCTGTGCAAACCCTAACTTTGGTAGCTTCTTTCTTGGTGACTGGAACTACATTTGAGATCCATTAAGCATAATCAATAGCTTGTATAAAAACAACATTCAGGAGTTTTTCTAACTCCCCTTTGACTAGCAGAGCCACTTTGGGATGCATTTTTCTAAGTTTTTGTTTAACAGGTTTAGCATCCGGATGGACCACTAGATGATGCATGACTACATAAGGGTCTAGACCTGGCATATCTTCATATGTCCAAGCGAAGACATCTTCATACTCTTTAAGGAATGCAATGTATTGCTCTTGTTTTTCTTGACTTAATTCTGATCCAATATTGATTATGTGAGGATTATCCTCAGTTCCAATGTTAATTTTAATGACGTTTTCTACCTCCATGTGTAGATCTCTTTCAAAATTAGGTGGGGCGGGTGAAACGCCCAATTCTTGTAATTCTTGTAAGGTTAATTTGGATAATTCATCTTGAGGATTAGCGGTCTCAAGTTGGGCTATAGTTGGTATAGAACCATCAAAATAAAATCCATTGTGTAACATCTCTTCAACGGAGACATCATGGAAGATATCTCCTTCCAACTCTTCATCGGGGTCAACAATCATTTCAGGGTAAGCTATGGATAGCATGTTACATGTAAATGACTGATTTTTTAGAGGCAAATCAACATGCCTATCCAAATAATCTTGATAACATATGAGTTGATCATCATCTTCAAAAGGAAAGGGTTGACCCTTACTAGGAAATAGGCCCACACCACAACGGGCAGGCCACGGTTCTACCTCGAAAGGTTCTTTCATGCCATTTTGGAAAGGTCCCAAGCCTTTCCCTTTATATCCCATTTTAAGCATTATGGGTTTAGCTTTAATATATTCATTGGTAAAATAACACCGAGCGTATCCCTCATGATGAGTTTTGATATTCCGAGGGATTCTTCCCAGCTCATATCCTTTATAAATGAAGGCACAACTCCCGACTTGGTAAGTACTTCCCATAGGTTGTGGGAGGCCCAAAGTACGAGGAGATGGCGGCAAGTTATTTAAAAGAATTGAATCTTGCATGAAAGCATTTGTTTTTTCTGATATTAAGGTTGTGGATAAATCTGGTAAAAGTTCATCAAAAGAGCATAAGATGTAGAAGGATCATTCCCTATATCTTTAGATGTGGAAGGTATGATAGATGTTGATAATGTGGAAGTGTTAATAGATGGGTCTATAGGTTTTGAAATTATAGGGATAGAACATGAAGGATTGGTTGTAGATTGAAGATCTTTTTGAGGTTCTAGAGTGATTTGTTTAGAAGATTGTTGATCTATATAGGAGGATGAAATTAATGGAGGGGAAATAGGTGAAGTTATGGGTGTGTGTTTCACAGTTTTAGATGAAAAATAAGAATTAGGATGTGTGGATGATAGAGCAGGGCAAAATTGCACTCCAACAGGTTCTGCCAAAGCACACATATCAAAGGGTCTAGGGTCACCATGGATAGTGACCAACTGATTTTTAAATTCGAATTTAACACATTGGTGTAAAGTTGATGGGACAGCCTGCATTGCATTGATCCAAGGATGACCCAAGAGTATATTGTACGATGCGGGGCAATGTACAATAAACACGGTGGTATCTAGAGTTCTAGGACCAACTTGCAATGGGATGGTAATAACTCCACACGTTTCTTGTGTTTCGTCATTGAAAGCTTTGATAATCATATCAGTTTTCTTCATTTCATCACTTCTAAAGCCAAATATTTGGTAGAAGTCAAAAGTGCAAATGTTTAGAGATGAGCCATTATCAATCAAGACTCGTTTGACAGCTACATCTCCAATTATAGCAGTAATATATAAGGGATTATCCTTATGTAAACTATGTTGTGGGATATCTTTATCTCGAAAGTCAATACAATCAACCTCTCGAGTAATGATAGTATTGGCCATAGCTTCAGGTTGAATGTTTTGAGGTACCATCATTTGGCTTAATGTAAGCATCAACTCATCCCTATGGGTGGGAGAAGATCTTAATAAATCCAAAAGGGAAATTCTGGCTGTAGTATTGGATAATTGCTCATTAATATTGTAAGGGGGTTTAGGTTGAACATTGGAAGCATGATTCCCTTTATTGGGATTTTTCAAAACAAATGGAGCTGATCCATCATTCTGGTTTGGTTCTTGTTGAGAATTTTGAGCTTATTGTCGGGTAACGACTCCAATGGTACCTACAATGTTATATTGAGGACGTTGAACTGGTCTCGGTCGAGCATTTATGGCTTGTTCATTAGGGAGGAATTGATTAGAAGAAGGTCGAGTAGTAACTCTTCTAGGAAATGGTTCTTCTGGAACCATAGCATCTGTGATGGGTTGAATAGGATCTGATTCATTTTCAGAACTATTCGATTGGTTTGAAGTAATGTCTAGTTCACTTTCAGTATCTGATTCTACATCACTAGAATCTGGAGTTTGAATATTATGTAGGGGCCTGGTCGTAACCATGGATAAGGTTGTGTCAAATATTTGAGGATCAGGATTAAGTAAATGTCCACTAATGGTTCCTACATATCGGGTAGGAGGAGGAACATTATGATGTTCGATTTGATTGGCCACCTCTTTACCATGTCTTGGTAAAGGGTGTTGAAATATGTCTAATGATTGATTAGCATTTTGATTTTGATTTTGGGGAATGGTCTTTTGAGTATTATTAGGAGCATTTTGTTTAGGTTGGAAGGCTTGCACCTCCATTTCATTATTATCAATCAGATCCTGTATTTTATGTTTCAACCTTTTACAAGCGTTGGTAGAGTGTCCAGGTCCTCTATGGAAATCACAGTGTAAGTCAGCTCTGTATCCGGGTATAGTTGGATCAGGTTCCTGGATAGCTGGTAATTGGATCAAACCTCTTTCGAGTAATTGAGGTAAAATAGTTGATAATGGTTGATTCAATCTAGTAAATTCTCGAGGAGGCTTATCAGGAGGTTTCAATATAAATTTTTTTGTTGTCTTCATTGCATTGATATTAGCAACATTTCTGTCATCAGTGACTCCGTCACCTACAACTTGTTTGTTTTTATATTGATTTCTGGATGTTTTCTCATCATCCTTCTTCCTAAGTTGGCCTCTCCTAATGAGGGCATCTTCTACTCTTCGAGCTAAATCTATAGCTTGATCGAAGGTAGTTAAAGTAGCAGTTGATAGCTCATAAGATATTTGTTCTTGTAAATTATTGATAAAAATGTCCAACATTTCCCTATAAGGTAGCACAAAGTGCAGTTTTCCTATCAACTGCCTCCATCTAGCTAAGAAATCAGCAAAACATTCATCCTTGTCTTGTTTTAAGTTGTATAAATCTTTAATGGTTACATGCCTCTCGATGTAGGCACTAAATTGATGGACAAAAGATTCAGTTGTTTCTTCAAAGTTTCTCAAAGAATGAGTGGGCAATTGATAGTACCACTCTAATGCCATTCCACCTAAACTTTTTGGGAACATTTTTAGTAATAGCAAGTCATCATGTGATATATCATGACATGCTATCCTAAACATGCGAAGATGCTCTATGGGATCTTCGGTTCCTTTATATATAGGCAAGATGGGCATGGGAAAATGCTTAGGGTATGGTTGAGCTACAACTATGGGATCCAAAGGTTGACTACAGATCTCTCGATAATTGTACGAGGGACGATAAGGATCTATCTCGGTCCATACGCGAAGCTAACTGTTTCACCATGGCTTCCAGATTACTAGTTTGCCCACCATATTGGTTCGGTAGGGCATTGATATGGGATTTGTGAGCATATGATGGAGGGACATGAAGATTAGATGCTATGTTGCTATTGTGTAAATTGTTGGTAGGAAAAGTGTTATGAAGGAATTTTGAAGTTGTATTATGATGTATTCCAGATTGTTGAAAATTGGTGTTTGGCTTCGTTTTAGGTTTTTGTTTACTTGAAGCATATTGATCAATAGTTTGGCGAAGTAAAGTAGTGAAGGAAGTTTTCTTTTGTGTGGGAATGATTTTAGGTTGAATAACAGGTTCCTTAGGAGGATGGGTAACCTGTTGTTTTGACATGTTTTGAATCATAGTGACCATATCTGTATTGGATGGTCCAGCCTTATCACTTTCTTGATCAATGAAAGACAAGGGATTAGTGCGTACATCAAACGTATGTTCCATGGCTGCTTGAGTGTCACTAATTTGCCCTTTATCAATACGAACTGCCACATTAAGAGCGTCAATGTTATCATTGAGAAATTTCTGGAAATGATCTACGTTGTCAAAAGCAATAGTTCCATCTAGAGCTACTCTAGGGGATGAGGGTCCATCCTCTTTAACACTTTCTTCTTGTTCATTGTCTTCACCTAAGTCATCTTCTGGGTGATCTAGAGTTTCTCCTTCCGGAATTGGATCTTCAGGAAGGACATTTGGGTCTCTAGTTTTATCTTGTAACCAATCTTCTTCTTCTCCTTCAGTTTGTTTACCATTCCTAAGTTTAGGCATTGTGCCTTAATTTTAGATTTCAGCAAATATATATATATATATATATATATATATATATATATATATATATTTTTTTATATATATATATATGCAACAAGCTTAAGAGGTATATATTAATTATATACCTACTACAATATTTAAAATGAAATGTTTTTTGGTTTTTGTTATGTTTTTTTAGTTTTTCTTTGTTTTTGAAATAATATTGTAAAGATAAACAACACAATAAATGCAAGAAATAATACTGAAAGTAATAATCTAGTTTTCTATAAACAATTTATAAATATCATTAATGGGCTCGAGTTCTTCAGGAGTCATGAAGTGTTCTTCTTCAAATTGAAAGTTTTCCTTCAAAAATTTAATGAAAAGAGCTATAGTGATATTATCTGTCTCAGATGCTGGTTGATAGAAGTAAAGCTCATGGCAATACTCTCGATATAACACAGCTCGAGGAACTCTATTCCATATTTCCCTATCCGTAAGAACAACCTCTTGGTCTTCTACATGACCTAGGAACTGGTGTACAATGGTTGCGTTCTCGAGGTATTCCTCGAAGGTGAACAATTCTGAAGATACAAGAGCTCTCCTATAAGCTAACCATCTATGGCAGGCTCTCTGAAGTTCATGATAAAAGACTAGTTGATGAGGATCCAGGATTCTATCTAGGACTAGCCTCTTGATTTGTTTAAGTTTTGTTGACCTAGATGAAATGACACTAAGTCTTCTATCAAGTTCGTCCCACAAGAGTTGATTTCTATCTGTTTCAGGCACACTAAGCACATAATTGATTTCTATGGCTGCCAATTGGTTTTCAACATTTATAGTAACTGCTAATATTTTCTTAGGAGCTACCATCTAATATGCAACTTATTAATTTGAAATGATTTGAAATGCATCTATGTTTTAGTTGTTTTATTTTTTTTTTTTTGTTTTCAAAAGGTTTAAAATGCATTCACGTCGGGTTCACCAAAATGTATCGCTCCAAATTTTTCACACCCTTACCTTCAGGCTATAGGATCCGTGCCCGAAAGGGGGATGTGAAAAGGATGGCACGGTACCTCGGACTGAGAGGCCTTGCGAAGGTCCCGCCTCTCGAGGGAGGTGTATATTGGTGATTTTTTGATGGATGGTGGGTTCACCAGGAAACATTTAATGGCAGTTTCCATGCCTAGGTTGGGAATGTGTTTTATGTGTTCATTTTAGCCTTAAGCATTCAAGTCCTAGGTTTGGCCAAAATGCGTCTAAGCTATTCTATATGAAGATGCAGATTAAATGAATACAAAAAATAGAATTAAGATAGAAAATAGAGAAATTAAGGAATGTTAAAAGAAAAATACCTGATCCGGATGTCTGATGAAGATTCTGATTCTTGAAGCAGTCAGGATCGCCTCTGATTTGACAGGATCATCTGAGATCAGACAAGATCATCTGAGATCTGACGAATTCATCAGAGACCTGCAAACAGAGAAATAGGTGCAAAACACAGAAAATACAACTATGCTAACATAGGGAAACAATGTAAATTGACAGTAACAATATCAAACTGAAACTTAAAAATAGAAACATGAATGCATTATGCTAATTTAATCACAATTATGACTTAATTATGCATTTGATCTAGATGGGTGAACTCCAAAATGCAAAATAGCATAAAATACTGAATAAACTAGCTAATTACAGACATAAAACAACAGATTGAAAGATGAAGAAATGCAAACTTTAGGCACTCGATTGCCTCAATGTTGACTGCAGATCGAAATCATCTCGCATTGGTACGAAATCATCTCCGATTCGACAGGATCGCCTCCGATCTGAACAGGATCGTCTCGCGACGATGTAAGCTTGCTCCGACTGAAAAACACTAAGGTACCTGCAACAAAATTGGTATAGAACTAATGCAAATAGAAATTTGGGATGTTTTAACGTGTGTGAAGTCAAGTTACAGGGAATTTCAGCCAGGGGGTGCTAAGGGGAGGGCTTAGGATTAAATAGGCTTAGGAGGGAGGTTAGGAGGTTGGAGATCATCCCTATTTGGGAGATCTCCAATGGGGGAGGGTCTCTAACGACGCAGACACGCTTCTGCCCGGATTAGAGACCCGTTGGAACAGAAGCTAATTGTGAAAAATTAGTTTAGGGACAAGATCGTCTGGACGTCCTAGCCCAGACGAAATCGTCAGATCTGGGGCGATATCGTCTGATCGGCGACGATATCGTCAAACGGTCAAAACAACCTCTAAAAATGGCACGGGAAAGGGGGAAACGGATTAACCGACGGTTAACGGGCGGTTTGGGAGGTTAAAATTTGAATTTGAATTATTTACTAGAGTAAATGTAATTATTAAGATTTCACTGCGCCAATTTTAGGGTGCTACACTTCCCAACCACTTCTTCTTTAACAAAAATGCAGATTTTATTTAAAAAAAACCTTACCAAAAAAAATGCTTCCAAAAATCACGGGTCAACAGTGCCTCCAAAAAAAATTGGAGCGCAAAAACTCTTCTCACACTCCATGGCGGGAGTCGAACGCTTGACCTCCCTTCAAGCGCCTTCATAGAATAGTCATTGCCACTAGGCCAATGACACTAGCTTGAAGGCTAGCAAGAGTCTCCTTCTCCTTAACCCTTTGGCGGTGGATAAACGTGGCGAAAAAATGATAGCCGTAGCTTTTACTTCCCAACCTTTGCACAATTCGAATTTCTTTTACACAATTGCTTTGGACTATAGGTTATGGCTTATATAGCCAAACTTCCATGCTATGCATGACGTTAGCGGAAGGATAATTCGATTTTTTTGAATTAATATTACTTTGGTGCCTTCGAAACAAATTTAGGGTTTATGAAACCCTTTTTATTATTAAAAAATAATCAAAGGTCTTTTAGACCTTAGACCTTAGGTGGAGAACCCATTAAATTATTAAAATAATGTAATCACTTAATCAAATAAATAATTAATTAAAAAACCTTAAAAAGGTTTTATTAATTAAGTTATTTAATTAATAAGTGTCTCCAGACTTTCCATTAAGCTGAGAGTGGTTTTGAGAAAAACCCTTAATGCATCCACCTGGTTTTAATAAAAACCCTTAAACCTGCCATGGTTTTGATAAAAACCTTTTCATTTGCCACATGGAATCTCTCCAAAATCTTCTAGAAAATATTCTTTGGAATCTTCAACCTTTGAAGCCAATAAATCCTCTTGACATTAATGCCAGTTCCTTTTGACATCAATGACAACTCATAGACAAGAATGTTGACAATTTTGGGTTTATTGGGTACATTGCCTTTAATCTAAGTGTAGATGTTGTCATTGATGTCAAGAAGGTCTTGAAGCAATTTTATTTGATGTCAAAGAATGTGTCTTGATGAAGGTTTCAGCATGGACAGTGTGTTTCCAAGAAGATCAGGGTAGCCCAGTTGCAAAAGATCAAGAAAAAGACAAGTAAGAAAAAGTATGCAGGTGGCTGGAAAAACTGTCACGATTTTGCAACATATTTTAGGAGAGAGAAAGAGCTGGAAAAATTGTCACGATTTCATGACATGTTTGAGGAGAGAGAAATTTTAGGCAAATGTGTCGTGATTTCATGACATGCGGGAAGGCAGAGACGAAGCAGGCAAAACTGTCGCGATTTCATGACATGTCGCATTTTTGCGACTCGGACAGTGCAGGAAGGCCAGAGAAAGAAAAGTGTCACGATTTTGTGACATTCTACAAAGGAGGCTCTACGAACGGAAAAAGTTTCATGATTTCATGACATGTTGCAGAAGAGAGAGTCCGTAGTGTGAGCTGTCGTGATTTCGTGACAAGATTGATGAGAGAGAAAGTTATTCAGGAACTGTCATGATTTCATGACATGATGCAAAGTTCCAAGTGAGGACTGTCACATTTTTGCAACATGCCATAGAGGTCAAGTTGAGGACTATCATGATTTGGCGACATGCTGAAAAGCTCGAAGTGAGAACTGTCACGATTTCGTGACATGCAGCAAAAAGGAAGAGTCTAAAATGAGAAGCGTCGCGATTTCATGACAGGTTACAAATAAGTTGTACGGATGCAGAAAGTGTTGTGATTTCATGATAGGTTGGAGAGAAAGCTTGCGAATACAGAGAGTGTCACAATTTTGTGACAGGTTGAGTTGGCAGCTTTCAGTTGGCAAAAATGTCACGATTTCACGACAGAAATTGATAGCAAGTATTTATCAGAAGAAGCGTCACGATTTCGTGATGAGGTCAAGAAGGAAGAGCTTGAAGGAGAAAGCGTCACGATTTCATGACATGTTCTGTTTGTGCTAGTGCAAGCCTTGAAGAAGGCCATGAAGACTAAAGTGTCATGATTTCGTGACAGAGTGCAGATGACATTAGCAAAATTCATAAGTGTCACGATTTCGTGACAAAAGCTGAAAGGAAGGCCATGAAGATTAAAGTGTCACGATTTCATGACAGAAGTGTGATGACGTCAGCAAGAGGCAAAGGTGTCACGATTTCATGATAGAAGCTGAGAGGAAGGCCATGAAGACTAAAGTGTCACGATTTCACGATAGAAGTGTGATGACGTTAGCAAGAGGCAAAGGTGTCACGATTTCATGACAGAAGCACAAAGAAAGTCGAAAAAGGTCAAGGTGTCGTGATATCATGACATTTTTATAGCCGTACACCTTCTATAGCCTGCTATCATGAAATCGTGACACCTTGACCTTTGTCGACTTCCTTTGTGCTTTTGTCATGAAATCGTGACACCTTTGCCTCTTACTGACGTCATCACACTTCTGTCATGAAATCGTGACACTTTAGTCTTCATGGCCTTCCTCTCAGCTTCTGTCGTGAAATTGCAACACCTTTGCTTCTTACTGACGTCATCACACTTTTGTCGTGAAATTGTGACACTTTAATCTTCATGGCCTTCCTTTCAGCTTTTGTCACAAAATCGTGACACTTATGAATTTTTCTGATGTCATCTGCACTTTGTCATGAAATCGTGACACTTTAGTCTTCATGGCCTTCTTCGAGGCTTGCACTAGCGAAAATGGAACATGTTGCAAAATCACGACGCTTTCTCCTTCAAGCTCTTCCTTCTTGACCTCGTCGCAAAATCATGACGCTTCTTCTGATGAAGACTTGCTATTAGTTTTTGTCGTGAAATCATGACATTTTTGCCAACTGAAAGCTGCCAACTCAACCTATCATGAAATCGTGACACTCTCTATATTCGCAAGATTTCTCTCCAACCTGTCACAAAATCGTGACACTTTCTGCATCCGTACAACTTCTTTGTATACCAGAGGACCAGCTTTGCGGTGATAGAGTTGAGGACAGAGATCTCCAGCCAGAGCAGGGAAGACAGGTGTCTTCTGTGGATAGAGTTCCACTTGCTAAGGGCAGAGGAGGTAGAGGTTCTCTAGAGGATCACCAGCCAGAGCAGAGTTAGGGGAAGGTATCTCCTTTGAGCAGAGGCTCATAAACTTTGTAATTGGGAAGGTTTCCCAAAGAATTGTGATATAACTTTTAGAGAAAAGTTTTATCCGTGAAGTAGCCCACTTTGGGTGAACCACATAATTTGTTGTGTCTCTTTGTGGATGGTGTTTTTGTGCATTGCTTTGATTACTGCTGTTATTATTGCTATCTTTATACTGCATAATATTGAATTGAAAGCTATTTTGAAAGAAAAGGTTAAAAGTGGTCTTATACTGTTCACCCCCCCTCTCAGTATAAGCTTGTGTTCTTCAATTGGTATCAGAGCAGGTTCCTTCAAAAAGTTTAACAGCTTGAAGGAAGATCTTACAAGAACACGAATGGCAAGGAAAGGCAAAAGCAAAACCATAAGACACAAGAAGAAGAAAACACACATGGTCATGAAAGAAAATGAAGATGATCTCAATGTTGCTATTTTGGGAAGAAGAATGGAAATAGATTCAAGAGATGAATCAAACAGTGGAGAATAGGCCAGATTAATAAAGTTGTGCACCAGATGTGGGAAGACCGGTCACTTTGCAGTTGATTGCTCACAAGGTAGAGAATGTTTTGTTTGTGGTCAACTCGATCATGATAAACATCATTGCCATGGGTTTAGTAGCAGTGAAGATGAAGATGATCCGTTCAAAATTGGTGAAGAAGCAGATTCAGAACGGGAATGTGATGAAGAAGGAAGTGATGCAGAAGCAAATTGGAAACATAAACTAATTTCAGCTCTGAGTAAAAAGGTTGAGGATGCGGAAGATATAATCACCAGTTTAAAAGTACAAACAGAAGAATGCAAGAAATTTTTTGAAGATTTCGAAATGCAATTAACCAGAAAAATAGAGTATTGCAGTAAGCTAGAAAAAGAAATTGACGGTTTAAGAATGCAGATAGAAGAAATGAGTAATAAAGTCGATATATGCAGCAAACATGAAGAGGAATCCAACAAAGTTGTTAGCAATCTAAAGCTACAAATAGAAGAGTCCAAAAGGAGTGAAGAAACTCTCAGGTCTCAGATCAATGAGAAAGAGACTATTTGCTGCAAACAAGAAGAAGAGATTGTTTCATTGAAGAAACAACTAGAAGAGGCCAATACAAATCTTAAAATCAAAGATGAGCACAGCAATCAAGAAAAGAGTATGTATCAGGATGCTTCAAAAATCTATAAAGAAGATGCATGTATGGTTTTTGGAAAAGGTAGCACCTCTAGTGATAAGAAATCTGGAAAAAGCTTTGATGATTCAAAAGGCAATCAAATAAAGGATCTTGAAGGTGAACTCACTAGTGCTCTTAGTGCTTTGGAAAAGGAAAGGAAAAAGAATGCTAATCTCAAGGATGAGTTAGAGTCTAAGGTTCTTAAGTATAGTGAGTTAGAACAGAAAATGGCTTCTCTGGAAGTGGAAATTAAAGAGTACAAGGATAAGCTATACAAGTTTCAAGATAGCTCCAAAAGGGTTAAGTCTCTCATCAAAAGTCAAAGAAATCCAACAGATAAAATAGGTCTTGGTTTTGTTAAACCGAACAAAGAACAGGTTGGGGAATCTAGTAAGAAATTTTGAAAGGAAGAAAGTTCTGATGAAGAAAGTACTTCAGATCATGAGTCCATGAGTAATAGATGCGCAAAAATAGAAAACAAAATTCAGATTGAGAAGAAGAAGTTTTCGGGACCCAAGAGGTCGAATAAAGGAAAATTTCATGGTAGATGTTTTGCGTGTCACAGGTTTGGTCACATGGCTGTACATTGCATGGCTCAAGTGAAAAAGGTAAATGACAGCTTCAGAGGTAGTAACCTCTTTCATGGGTATTGCTACTCTTGTAAATAGTTTGGGCATAAGGCAGTCGATTGCGAGGTAAAGAACAAGAACAGGTTTAATCAAAACAGGTTCGGCCAGAACAGGTGGTTTCAAAAAATAGGTATGCCTCAAAGAAGTAACATAGTTACTTGTTATAAGTGCAACAATGAAGGTCACCTAGCTAGACAGTGTAGAGCTGATCTTCCAAGGTATAGGAATAGAAATAGTGGCATGATCAGGTCCAAGGATCAAGGCATGAACAAAAATAGGGATGAGAACAAGAACAAGAAAAGTGACAAGAATAGAAACACTGACAAAGAGTTCAAGAGAAGGCCCAGCAAAGAAATTGTAGACACTGATGATGATGAGTGCCTAATGGGAGTTTCACTCCCACCCTTGTTTTAAATCACCTCATCAGGAGGTGGGGGAGGGACTAAGCTAAGAGGCTCATTCTTAGTCCCGAGCCCCAAAGGTGACCCTTTGCCATTGATGACAAAGGGGGAGAGATATGAGTAAGGGGGAGAGCTTCATAGTGAAGAAGAGAGCTTCAAGTCAGGGGGAGCAAAAACTTCAAAGGCAGATTCTCAGTTGTTGGATCAGTTGTTTTCAGTTTTGGCTCTTGACTTGTGTTTTCAGTTAAGGTTTGCCATCAATGACAAAGGGGGAGATTGTTGGCAATTTTGGGTACATTGGGTACATTGCCTTTACTCTAAGTGTAGATGTTGTCATTGATGTCAAGAAGGTCTTGAAGCAATTTGGTTTGATGTCAAAGAATGTGTCTTGATGAAGGTTTCAGCATGGACAGTGAGTTTCCAAGAAGATTAGGGTAGCCCAGTTGCAAAAGATCAAGAAAAAGACAAGTAAGAAAAAGTATGCAGGCGGTTGGAAAAACTGTCGTGATTTCGTGACATGTTTTAGGAGAGAGAAAGTGCTGGAAAAACTGTCGTGATTTCGTGACATGTTTGAGGAGAGAGAAATTTTAGGCAAATGTGTCATGATTTCGCGACATGTGGGAAGGCAGAGACGAAGCAGGCAAAACTGTCGCGATTTCGTGACATGTCGCATTTTCGCGACTCGGACAGTGCAGGAAGGCAGAGAAAGAAAAGTGTCGTGATTTCGCAACATTCTGCAAAGGAGGCTGTACGGATGGAAAAAGTGTCATGATTTCATGACATGTTGCAGAAGAGAGAGTCCATAGTGTGAGCTGTCATGATTTCGTGACAAGATCAATGAGAGAGAAAGTTATTCAGGAACTGTCATGATTTCGTGACATGATGCAAAGTTCCAAGTGAGGACTGTCGCATTTTTGTGACATGCTGCAGAGGTCAAGTTGAGGACTGTCACGATTTCACGACATGCTGAAAAGCTCGAAGTGAGAACTGTCACGATTTCATGACATGCAGAAAAAGAAAGAGTCTGAAATGAGAAGCGTCACGATTTCACGACAGGTTACAAAGAAGTTGTACGGATGCAGAAAGTGTCATGATTTCGTGACAGGTTGGAGAGAAAGCTTATGAATACAGAGAGTGTCACGATTTCACGACAGGTTGAGTTGGCAGCTTTCAGTTGGCGAAAATGTCATGATTTCGTGACAGAAACTGATAGCAAGTCTTCATCAGAAGAAGCGTCATGATTTCGTGACAAGGTCAAGAAGGAAGAGCTTGAAGGAGAAAGCGTCGCGATTTCGTGACATGTTTCGTTTTCGCTAGTGCAAGCCTCGAAGAAGGCCATGAAGACTAAAGTGTCACGATTTTGTGACAGAGTTGCAGATGACGTCAGCAAAAGTCAGATGTGTCATGATTTCGTGACAAAAGCTGAGAGGAAGGCCATGAAGACTAAAGTGTCACGATTTCATGACAGAAGTGTGATGACGTCAGTAAGAGGCAAAGGTGTCACGATTTCGTGATAGAAGCTGAGAGGAAGGCCATGAAGACTAAAGTGTCATGATTTCATGACAGAAGTGTGATGACGTCAGCAAGAGGCAAAGGTGTCACGATTTCATGACAGAAGCACAAAGGAAGTCGACAAAGGTCAAGGTGTCACAATTTCGTGACAACGAAGCTATAGAAGGTGTACGGTCGTAAAAATGTCATGATATCGTGACATGTTGAAGTTTCACGCCAGAAGCTATAGGGAGGCAGTGAAGCCGACAGAGTTAAATCTGGGCCGACATAAATTAGGGCATGCAACCGACGTAGTTTGAGGGTTATAGCCGACTAAGTTTGAGAGTTTTGATCATGAAATTTAGTCTATAAAAGGAGGGCTATTTCAAGATTGAAAAGTATTGAATGTGCGTATCGAACTTGCGCAAGTAGAGTCCACGGTGCACAGAGACCGAGTCGAGTCGATTCGAGCAAAGTGTGCAAGATGCAGCCATAACAGCGTAGATAGCGCAGAAGTGGCGAGTTGATGTGCAGAGTAAGAAGTTCGATCGCAAAGTGTTGAGTGTTGTTGTGTTTGCGAAGACTGTGCAAAAGTTGGTTTCTACCAAGTGCAGCCGTGACAGAACAGTGAGAAATTGTTGGACAGATTTGAGCAAGCTTTTGTTGAAGCTTGTGGAGCAGTTTGGGTAGATTCTTCTGAGAACTTGCAAAGCAGATCTGAGACAAGTCTTGGTGAAGACTTGGGTGAAGATCAAGCAAGCTATTTTGAAAGCTTGAGAACCATTCTTATAAACCAGATTTGAGGATCTGTTGAGGACAGAGATTGGTGCAGATTTGAGGATAGATTTGTACCCAGATCAGAGGAAGAGAAAGAGGACAGACTTGTGCCAGACCGAAGGACTATGTTTGGTGCAGACCAGAGAAAGAAGTAGAGGACAGACTTGTGCCAGACCGAAGGACTGTGTTTGGTGCAGATTCGAGGACCAGCTTTGCGGTGATAGAGTTGAGGACAAAGATCTCCAGCCAGAGCAGGGAAGACAAGTGTCTTCTATGGATAGAGTTCCACTTGCTAAGGGCAGAGGAGGTAGAGGTTCTTTAGAGGATCACCAGCCAGAGCAGAGTTAGGGGAAGGTATCTCCTTTGAGCAAAGGCTCATAAACTTTGTAATTGGGAAGGTTTCCCAAAGAACTGTGATATAACTTTTAGAGAAAAGTTTTATCCGTGAAGTAGCCCACTTTGGGTGAACCACATAATTTGTTGTGTCTCTTTGTGGATGGTGTTTTTGTGCATTTCTTTGATTACTGCTGTTGTTACTGCTATCTTTATACTGCATAATATTGAATTGAAAGCTATTTTGAAAGAAAAGGTTAAAAGTGGTCTTATACTGTTCACCCCCCCTCTCAGTATAAGCTTGTGTTCTTCAAAGAAGCTAGGATCTCAAACCCAAAATTGTCAACAATCTCCCCCTTTGTCATTGATGGCAGACCATGTTTCTCAACAACACTGAAAATCAAAACTGTTGTATAGAAATCAGCTCCCCCTGACTTGAGGCTTTCCCCCTTACTCATATCTCTCCCCCTTTATCATAAATTGCAAAGGGTCACCTTTAGGGCTTGGGACTAAGAATGAGCCTCTTAGCTTAGTCTCTCCCCCACCTCTTGTTGAGGTGATTAATTTTGGGGTGGGAGTAAAACTCCCATTAGGCACTAATCTTCATCAGTGTCTATACCTGCCTTACCATGTCTTCTCTGTTAGATTTAAAGTGCACTATGCCTTCACCTTGACACTTGTTAGTTTCTCTTAACAAGTGTCATGTGTTTCATATAGGCCTTCAGCCTATATATGTAACTCATTTTTATGAATAATTTAATCCCTTAAGTTTTAGTCCCAACATTTGGTATCAGAGCTCCAGGATTTCTCTGGCCTTGTGAGCTTGAGGGGGGATTTCCATCATGGAAATCCCCCCCTTATTTTTCCCCTCCTTATTTCTCCATAAGGCTCAGGGAGTATGCTCTCCACTTTTGTGGATCAGAAACTAGAAGGCCAAAGGGAGAAGAAGATTTCATGGCTGCCCCTGAAGCTTCAATGCTTGGGGCCATGATTTTATTTTTTTAATGCTCAGATTTTTTGTGTCTTCGAATGGGGTTTCTATAATTTTTTTTTTTAAAATGTGTTTTATCTGTAACTATTCTTTTAAAAATAAAAAAAAAGTCTTTGATCAAAACCAGGCGCTAGAGGCGGTTTGGTTGTGTGATGATTCGTCGCGACAGAAAGGGTTTTGGATCTATGACGATGGGATTCCTTGTAGGCCAGTATGTTGTCTTGATTTTGAGACTACTGTAGCATGCTGCGCTATTCCTGGCATGGGTGAGAAGCACCATGTGTTTGGCACTTGGTCGTGCGGGGCTGGCGGAGATATTCGAACCCGAAATCTCATCGAGAAATTTCTTCTTTTCATGGCAGCGATAACATTTTTGCCATTCTATAGAAGCATTTTTTTTCAAAATATGCGGTGGACCCAGATATGAGGAAGTGGACACCGAGATCATGTGGTTCATGCAAAAATAGGTCCAGTTCTTACGGATCCTAGTCATTGCCTCCGCCAGGGATTCCAGCTTCACAAAGGAATTCCGATCGGTGAGTTCTGGATCAAGTCTTATCTGCACGCAACCTTGCTAATTGGGCCAAAAATAGGAAACTACATGTTTGGCTTCGTGCCTTGTGCGCATCCTGCTCATTGAATATGGATGTGGTTCATTGTACTACGAGAGAGTTTATTTGGATTGTGGTTTTTTTGTTTACTGTGTTGGAAAAACGGCCATCCTGAATATGCATAAGTTTTGCATCTCTTGCAATGTTTTGATTTTTGCAAATCTGAGTTATGATACAGCAGAGTAAAGGAACTCCCGGGGTTTTTAGTGGTGATATCATATTGAGGGATGAAAAGAATGATTAATGCAAGAGTATGGCATGAAAAATGAGGCCATATGGATGGACTGTTGTAACATAAAATGGTGTTGCTCGTATGTTGTTTTAAGACTGCTACTGTTTTTTATCTATGATATCTGAAAGTTCAACATGGAGGTCCAGTAAAATTTATTGAGTATTCCATGTCCATGTCTTCACCAGATATTCACTACCGCACGTGTCATTTTGTTTGATGTGCCAGCACAAGGTTTCCTGTTGATTCGGGCCCGAGCAAATATCTACCACTGTAGGTGCAAATAGTGGAGATCGTGCAAGTTTCTTTTAGTTTATTGTCGACTGATTCCCTGACGAGGTTCGATGTGCAGTCTGGCCTGTCGTGGCTATTACACAAGATATTGGAGCACTCTTGTTGATATTATGGGTGTGCTATTTTAATTTTAGTTTTAGTTGTTACTGTTAGAAAGTTATGGGTGCCTTCTACTGAGTGGGCGCTAAAATCGGTAGTTTTGCTCCAATATGATGTTTCGGTGGCGTTGGTACTACTGATTCTGCATGCATAGCAGGTGGGGCCAACTATACATGTGGGGTAGAGTAAAGCAAATTGGTGATAATTGGATATATCCAGTTATTCACACAACGTATATGGTGCAGATGATTCATGTATAAGTTGGGGTGTAGTTCAGTATTGTGAAAACTTTGTCATGTAATTCCCTACGAGGAAAAAATTGTAAAGTCTATTTTTTTATTCCGCTACAAAGCGATGCCGCCATTGAGCGATGTTGTTTATTTTGCTGCCTTAGATAGGCATGATGATTTTTCCACAAGATGAAGGCCCCTTTGATGGTGGAATATAGGGGTATTTATAGTCGTTGGAAACATTTTTCCATGACGGACACAATGGTGGTGTCATATTGTAATTTTGAGGCTGTTTCAATTGAGTTTTTTAGCCTCAAAGTTTTTTTTACCTTGGAGTGCACTCTCGGTTGTACCCGACACTCCCAAGGTAATTTTATATGTGATCCTTGTACCTAGTGATCTTTTCTATACACTTGGCGAATGCAGCGGCTGGTTACCCATGCATTTCGGTGGGATGACATGGTCACCATAAGGACACTTATTCTAGGGACTACAGACATAGACACCCTAGATTCTATTCGAAGCCTTTTTCGGATCTACTTCTGAAGACTACAGACAAAGACACTTCAGAAGATTCTCTTCTATTCATTCTTCTTCTCCTCCATATTTGGCATCTATGGATCATTTTATTGTATTGAGTGCATTTTCGACAGAGACCGACACTCTTATATGGATTGTTTTTCCTTTGTATTAGGTGCATTTTTGACATAGACCGACACCTTCTAGATTGAGTTCACCATAAAGAGAGAATTGATTTTTATGGTGGGATTAGTCAGTGACCTATGAGATGCAACATCCTTTGAGGATGACCTGCAGAGGCAACAGACCCAGAAGTGGCTGACCTTGAGGCACCCATGATGACCCTGAGGCACTTAGATGGCTGACCCAGTGGCAAAAAACCCATGGAAGTGGCTGACCCTGAGGCAACAGACCGAGATGTATACATAGTGAATCTAGCATTATTCATAGTTGGAGATCCAAGCGCAAAGAGCACGAGCCTAGACAAAAAAAAGAGGATGATAGGTTACTTTTAGAGAAGTCAACATTAAGGGGGAATGTTACCTAATGTTGACTTGTTTTGTTTCTTCTTTAGTTAGGATAGTGCACTTTAAGGGGGAATGTTAGAGTTAAAGTGCACTATGCCTTCACCTTGACACTTGTCAGTTTCTCTTGACAAGTGTCATGTGTTTCATATAGGCCTTCTGCCTATATATGTAACTCATTTTTATCAATAATTTAATCCCTTCAGTTTTAGTCCTAACATTCTCTTGTTCTCCTTGTCCATATTCCTATTCTTGTTCATGTCACTATTGTTGTTCTTGTTATCATTCCTGTTCTTATCCATGTCTTGATTCTTGTGCCTGTTCATACCCATGTTCCTATTCCTATACCTTGGAATTTCAGCTCTACACTATCTAGCTATGTGACCTTCATTTTTGCACTTATAACAACTAACAATGTTATTTCTTTGAGGCATACCTGATCTTTGACTCCATCTGTTCTGACCAACCTTGTTCCTATTATTAGCCTTGCAATAAACAACCTTGTGCCCAAACTGTTTACAAGAGTAGCAATACCCTTGAAAGAAATTACCACCTCTGAATCTGTCATTTACCTTCCTCACTTGAGTCATGCAATGTGAAGCCATGTGACCAAAATTGTGACAAGCAAAACATCTGCCATTAAACTTTCCTTGATTTGACCTCTTAGGTCCTGTAAACTTTCTCCCCTTTTTTTGATTCATGTTTTCTGATTCTATGCATCTATCACTCAAGGACTCTTTTTCTGAAGTACTTTCCTCATCAGAACTCTCTTCCTTTCAAAATATCTTACTAGATTCCCTAGTAGAGTCGCCAACCTGTTCCATGTGTTTCTTACCAAAACCAAGACCTGTTTTATCTGTTGTCCTTCTTTGATCTTTGATGATTGACTTTACCTTTTTGGTGCTATCTTCAAACCTGTAAAGCTTCTCCTTGTACTCTTTAGTTTCCTCTTTCAAGGAAGCCACTTTCTGTTCCAACTCTCTACACTCAAGAACCTTAGACTCTAACTTATCCTTAAGTTTTTGTGTCTTAGCTATAGAGAAGTCAAGAATTTCTATAAGCTCATCTCTCTCAATACAACATTCATCCAATTTATCATTGAGTCTAGCATTCTTCTTTATTTCATTTTTCAAAGCACTAAGAGCACTAACAAGTTTAGCTTCAAGATCTACTTCACCATCCTCTATAACTTCCTCTATTTGTTTACCTTTTGAAACATCAATGACTTTTTCAGATTTCTTATCACTAGAGGTGCTACCCTTTTCTAAAGCCATACAAAGATCTTCCTTACAATTTTTCGAAGCATCCTCATACATAGTATAACTAGAAATCAATCCATCATTTGTGCAATCATCCTCAAGATGTCCAAAATTTCCACATCTAAAACATTTCATAAGGACAAATCTATGTTTCTTTTCTTCTTCTTTTTCCGTTAGGAACAACATCTCATTTCCAACATCACTTGAAGAACTTTCACTATCACTACTAGAACACTTACTTGCCTTGTCTAGGTAGAAAATTTTCTTGTGTTTGTGAGAGTACCTCTTTCCTTGATTGCTTTGCTCATCTTTATTCTTCCTTTGATGCCTGTGCCTTTCAGAATCCTTGCTCTTATAATCCTGTTTATCTTCATCACTTTCATCCTTGGCAGCAGTACAATTAGTAGCATAATGACCAAACTTTCCACAATTGAAACACTTGACATATTTCATACCTTTGTGCTTTCTTGAGAACTTTCCCTTCTTGTTGTAATATGCCTCTTCATCACTAGAAGACTCATCACTATCTTGAAGCTCTTTACCCTTGGATTTCTTGGTAGCCTTGAAAGTTGCCTCCTTCTTAACATCAACCTTCACTTGAGTTCTCAACTCAAATGCTGCAAGTATACTATGAAGCTCATCCTTTTTCAAATTATCCAAATCCTTAGCTTCCTCAATAGCAAAAATATTTTCACTAAATCTATTTGGAAGAGACCTCAAAATCTTATCACAAATATCATTTTTAGCAAGCTCAAGACCTAGTTCCTTCATAGAGTTAACAATCTCATCCATACGAAGCATATAGTCACTAATATTTTCTTCATCATTCATCTTGAGTTGTTCAAACATACCTTTGAAGTGTCTCAACTTGGCCTTTCGGACATTTGCATCACCTGTATGAACCACCTTCAACTGTTTCCACATTTCACTAGTTGTCTTGCAGTGAATCACCTTGGTAAGATCTACCTTCTATAAACCCTTCAGGATTGCATTCATTGCCTTTGAATTGCTATGATGTAGGAGCCTCTCTTCCTTAGTAGAAGGACCATGCTCAGGAATGGTATACTCATCCTCAATCACTTCCCAAACTTCATTTCCAAGAGCCATAAGATGAACCTTCATCCTAGCACTCCAAAGCCCAAAATCTGCCCCATCAAGAATAGGTGCTGCATTACCACTTGTAGATTCCATTGTGTTCTTTACAATATTTTCCTTCAAGCTGTTAAACTTTTTGAAGGAACCCGCTCTGATACCAATTGAAGAACACAAGCTTATATTGAGAGGGGGGGGTGAACAGTATAAGACCTCTTTTTACTTTCTCTATTTAACTTCAACTTTGCAAAGCAATGAACCAATAGCAATATCAAAGCAATGCATAAAGCAACACACAATGAGACACCAATTTTAATGTGGTTCACCCAACATGGGCTACCTCCACAAAATTTTTCTCTAAAAATCTTTCTCAAAGTTCTTTGGGAATCCTTCCCAATTACAATGTTTATGAGCCTCATCCCAAAGGAGAAACCTTCCCCTACTCAAGTATTTATGAGCCTTCTACCCAAAGGAGAATCCTTCCCCTCCTCATGAATTTATGAGCCTCCTGCCCAAAGGAGAATCCTTCCCCTCATCTCTAGAAATGATACTTCAGAAGATCACCTACCTCTTATTTCGCTAGCACGTGGAACTCCTTTCCACAGAAGACCTCCTGTCCTCAATGCTCAGCCTCAAGAGACCTCTGTCCTCACTGATCACCTCCATAACAACTCATCAACCTGTACTAAACACAGTCAGTCGATCCAGCACAAGTCTTCCTCACTCTGTCAGATCTGTCCCAAGATCAACTCATAAAGCTTGAACAAATCAATCTATGCTACACACAAGCCTTCTCAAAGACTTGTCAAAATTATCCTCAGGTTCTTCTCAAAGAACCACTTCAACTCTGTCCTCAAGTCCTCTGCTAGGACCTATCCAAATCAGCTCACAAGTCCTCCCTAGAACTTGTCCAAATCAGCTCACAAGTCCTCACTAGAACTTGTCCAAATCAGCTCACAAGTCCTCACTAGAACCTGTCCAAATCAGCTCACAAGTCCTCACTAGAACCTGTCCAAATCAGCTCACAAGTCCTCACTAGAACCTGTCCAAATCAGCTCACAAGTCTTCACTAGAACCTGTCCAAATCAGCTCACAAGTCTTCATCAAGAAAAACTTGCTTAGCATGAACCCACAAAGAGAATTGTTAGAGACCCAATGTGATTCATCAACCTCATAGAAGCATAAAGAGAATTGTTAGAGACTCAATATGTTCTATACTTAACTCCCAATCTCAATCTCAAATCTCATAGAAACATAAAGAGAATTTTTAGAGACTCAATATGTTCTATACTAACTCCCAATCTCAATCTCAACTCAATCTCAATCTCAAAAGAATAAGATAGATGTAGTATGCTTTTCTCAAGAACATGAAACACAACCCAACAATTGCCAACCATGCAATATCTCATATAACAATGATACTCATGTTCTTTCCACAACCAATATCTTTTCTCAACCAATTAGGGCTTTAACAACAATGCTCATAGACAAGGTTTAACCAACATCATTCAACTCAACATTAACCTTGAAGCATTCAACCAATGTGAAACCATGTGACCAAACTTGTAGACACACAGCAACTCAACCATCTACCATGTAAAATATCCTACTGAGGGTTTCACCATCTTAGGTCCTGAGTAGAGACTTTCTAACATAAACCCTAGTGCAATAGATTCCTCTTCTTCTCCCAGAATTTGTGCATCTACACCCAAGGACTCTTTTTAAGTACTTTACTGCATTATAACTCTCTTCCTTATCCAGAATCTCTACTAGAATTACACCAACAAGATACCAGTCGCCAACCTATTCCATGGTTGTTTCTTACCAAAACCAAGACCTATTTTCATCTCGTTGTCCTTCTTTGATCTTTGATGATTGAATGTTACCTTTTTGGTGCTATCTTCAAACCAATATAAAGCTTCTCCTTGTACTCTTTAGTTCTCCTCTTTCAAGGAAACCACTTTCTGCTCCAACTCTCTACACTCAAGAACCTTAGACTCTAACTTATCCTTAAGTTTCTATGTCTTAGCTATAGAGAAGTCAAGACTTTCTATAAGATCATCTCTCTCAATACAATACATTCATCCAATTTATCATTGAGTCTAGCATTCTTCTTTCTTTCCTTTTTCAAAGCACTAAGAGCACTAACAAGTTCAGCTTCAAGATCTACTTCACCATCCTCTATAACTTCCTCTATTTGTTTGCCTTTTGAAACATCAATGAATTTTTCAGATTTCTTATCACTAGAGGTGCTACCCTTTTCTAAAGCCATACAAAGATCTTCCTTACAATTTTTTGAAGCATCCTCATACATAGTATAACTAGAAATCAATCCATCATTTGTGCAATCATCCTCAAGATGTCCAAAATTTCCACATCTAAAACATTTCATAAGGACAAATCTATGTTTCTTTTCTTCTTCTTTTCTCTTAGGAACAACATCTCATTTCCAACATCACTTGAAGAACTTTCACTATCACTACTAGAACACTTACTTGCCTTGTCTAGGTAGAAAATTTTCTTGTGTTTGTGAGAGTACCTCTTTCCTTGATTGCTTTGCTCATATTTATTCTTCCTTTGATGCCTGTGCCTTTTAGAATCCTTGCTCTTATAATCCTATTTATCTTCATCACTTTCATCCTTGGCAGCAGTACAATTAGTAGCATAATGACCAAAATTTCCACAATTGAAACACTTGACATATTTCATACCTTTGTGCTTTCTTGAGAACTTGCCCTTCTTGCTATAATATGCCTCTTCATCACTAGAAGACTCATCACTATCTTGAAGCTCTTTACCCTTGGATTTCTTGGTAGCCTTGAAAGTTGCCTCCTTCTTAACATCAACCTTCACTTGAGTTCTCAACTCAAATGCTCTAAGTATACTATGAAGCTCATCCTTTTTCAAATTATCCAAATCCTTAGCTTCCTCAATAGCAGAAATATTTTCACTAAATCTATTTGGAAGAGACCTCAAAATCTTATCACAAATATCATTTTCAGCAAGCTCAAGACCTAGTTCCTTCATAGAGTTAACAATCTCATCCATACGAAGCATATAGTCACTAATATTTTCTTCATCATTCATCTTGAGTTGTTCAAACATACCTTTGAAGTGTCTCAACTTGGCCTTTCGGACATTTGCATCACCTGTATGAACCACCTTCAACTTTTTCCACATTTCACTAGTTGTCTTGCAGTGAATCACCTTGGTAAGATCTGCCTTTTGTAAACCCTTCAAGATTGCATTCATTGCCTTTGAATTGCTATGATGTAGGAGCCTCTCTTCCTTAGTAGAAGGACCATGCTCAGGAATGGTATACTCATCCTCAATCACTTCCCAAACTTCATTTCCAAGAGCCATAAGATGAACCTTCATCCTAGCACTCCAAAGCCCAAAATCTGCCCCATCAAGAATAGGTGTTGCATTACCACTTGTAGATTCCATTGTGTTCTTTACAATATTTTCCTTCAAGCTATTAAAATTTTTGAAGGAACCCACTCTGATACCAATTGAAGAACACAAGATTATATTGAGAGGGGTGGGTGAACAATATAAGACCTCTTTTTACTTTCTTTATTTAAATTCAACTTCACAAAGCAATGAACCAATAGCAATATCAAAGCAATGCATAAAGCAACACACAATGAGACACCAATTTTAACGTGGTTCACCCAACATGGGCTACACCCACAAAACTTTTCTCTAGAAATCTTTCTCAAAGTTCTTTGGGAATCCTTCCCAATTACAATGTTTATGAGCCTCAGCCCAAAGGAGAAACCTTCCCCTACTCAAGTATTTATGAGCCTCTACCCAAAGGAGAATCCTTCCCCTCCTCATGAATTTATGAGCCTCCTGCCCAAAGGAGAATCCTTCCCCTCAACTCTGGAAATGATACTTCAGAAGATCACCTGCCTCTTATTCCGCTAGCACGTGGAACTCCTTTCCATAGAAGACCTCCTATCCTCAATGCTCAGCCTCAAGAGACCTCTGTCCTCACTGATCACCTCCATAACAACTCATCAACCTATACTAAACATAGTCAGTCGGTCCAACACAAGTCTTCCTCACTCTGTCAGATCTATCCCAAGCTCAACTCATAAAGCTTGAACAAATCAATCTCTGCTACACACAAGCCTTCTCAAAGACTTGTAAAAATTTCCTCAGGTTCTTCTCAAAGAACCACTTCAACTCTATCCTCAAGTCCTCTCGCTAGGACCTATCCAAATCAGCTCACAAGTCCTCCCTAGAACTTGTCCAAATCAGCTCACAAGTCCTCACTAGAACCTGTCCAAATCAGCTCACAAGTCCTCACTAGAACCTGTCCAAATCAGCTCACAAGTCCTCACTAGAACCTGTCCAAATCAGCTCACAAGTCCTCACTAGAACTTGTCCAAATCAGCTCACAAGTCCTCACTAGAACTCGTCCAAATCAGCTCACAAGTCTTCACTAGAACTCGTCCAAATCAGCTCACAAGTTCATCAAGAAAAACTTGCTTAGCATGAACCCACAAAGAGAATTGTTAGAGACCCAATGTGATTCATCAACCTCATAGAAGCATAAAGAGAATTTTTAGAGACTCAATATGTTCTATACTTAACTCCCAATCTCAATCTCAAATCTCATAGAAACATAAAGAGAATTGTTAGAGACTCAATATGTTCTATACTTAACTCCCAATCTCAATCTCAAAAGAATAAGATAGATGTAGTATGCTTTTCTCAAGAACATGAAACACAACCCAACAATTGCCAACCATGCAATATCTCATATAACAATGATACTCATGTTCTTTCCACAACCAATATCTTTTCTCAACCAATTAGGGCTTTAACAATGATTCTTATAGACAAGGTTTAACCAACATCATTCAACTCAACATTAACCTTGAAGCATTCAACCAATCACTACATGAAAAGGAAACTAGTAGACATCCTTTTCCCTCCAAAGGTATTTGAACAAAATAGCCACCAACATAAATCACCAATGCAAAGAATAACTTGCTCAAATCAATCTCAATGGAGTAAGCCCAAATCATGTATCAAGTAAAGCATTAACTTGATCAAAACAACCTCTATGGAAGCAACTCAACCATCAATCTCAAAACAACCAACTAAGGGTTTCACCAACTCAATGCAAGTAGCAAGACTTACTAATATAAACCCTAGTGCAAAATGCTTCCTCTTCCTCAACCAGAATTATGCATTCACCCAAAAAACTCATCAATGATTTTAATGCATAAACAATCTTCAATATCCAGAAAATGGGATTTACACCAACAAGAATACCTAGTAGACAACCTTTTCACTCCAAACTCAATTTCAGAAAATACACCATCAACAATATACATGGAAGAAGTTGCCCATACCTTTGTTTGAGGAAGAAGAGAATAGTTCTTCAACTCTGTTACCAACACCACCCTCAACTTTGCCACCAAGTTAGGGTTAGATCATAAAAGTAACCACAAAAATATTTATTCCATAAAACACCTTATGACTCCAATCCTTAGAAGTCAACTACCAAAAATATAAAGCATACAAACAATATATCCTTTTACACCTTATTTCTCCAAATTAATTAAACCATGCTCAAGGAATAATAGCTTCTAAGAAAATCTCACTCAACAATCAAGCCAAAAATCTCAACCACACACTATCAACCTTATATCTCCAAAGAAGCATTTAACCTCAAAAATAATTTTAAATAAATCTGCCCAACCACTTCTTCTTTAACAAAATGCAGATTTTATTTAAAAAAACCTTACCAAAAAAAATGCTTCCGAAAATCGCGGGTCAACAGTGCCTCCGAAAAAATCGGAGCACAAAAACTCTTCTCACACTCCACGGCGGGAGTCGAACGCTTGACCTCCCTTCAAGCGCCTTCGTAGAACAGTCATTGCCACTAGGCCAATTGCGCTAGCTTGAAGGCTAGCAAGAGTCTCCTTCTCCTTAACCCTTTGGCGGTGGATAAACGTGGCAAAAAAATGATAGCCGTAGCTTTTACTTCCCAACCTTTGCGCAATTCAAATTTCTTTCACTCCATTGCTTTGGACTATAGGTTATGGCTTATATAGCCAAACTTCCATGCTATACACGACGTCGACGGGAGGATAATTCGAAATTTTTGAATTAATATTATTTTGGCGCCTTCGAAACAACTTTAGGGTTTATGAAACCCTTTTGATTATTTAAAAATAATAATCAAAGGTCTTTTAGACCTTAGACCTTAGGTGGAGAACCCATTAAATTATTAAAATAATTTAATCACTAAATCAAATAAATAATTAATTAAAAAACCTTAAAAGGTTTTATTAATTAAGTTATTTAATTAATAAGTGTCTCCAGCCTTTGCATTAAGTTGAGAGTGGTTTTGAGAAAAACCCTTAATGCATCCACCTGGTTTTAATAAAAACCCTTAAACCTGCCATGGTTTTGATAAAAACCTTTTCATCTACCACATGGAATCTCTCCGAAATCTTCTAGAAAATATTCTTTGGAATCTTCAACCTTTGAAGCCAATAAATCCTCTTGACATTAATGCCAGTTCCTTTTGACATCAATGACAACTCATAGACAAGAAGCTAGGATCTCAAACCCAAAATTGCCAACAATCTCCCCCTTTGTCATTGATGGCAAACCATGCTTCTCAACAACATTGAAACTCAAAAATACTGTATAGAAATCAACTCCCCCTGACTTGAGGCTCTCCCCCTTACTCATATCTCTCCCCCTTTGTCATCAATGGAAAAGGGTCACCTTTAGGGCTTGGGACTAAGACTGAGCCTCTTAGCTTAGTCCCTCCCCCACCTCCTGTTGATGTGATTAATTCCGGGGTGGGAGTAAAACTCCCATTAGGCACTGATCTTCATCAATGTCTATAGATGCATTACCATGTATTCTCTTGTTCTCCTTGTCCATATTCCTATTCCTGTTCATGTCACTATTGTTGTTCTTGTTATCATTCTTGTTCTTATCCATGTCTTGATTCTTGTGCCTGTTCATACCCATGTTCATGTTCCTGTACCTTAGAATTTCATCTCTACACTATCTAGCTATGTGACCTTCATTGTTGCACTTATAACAACTAACAATGTTATTTCTTTGAGGCATACCTGATCTTTGACTCCATCTGTTCTGACCAACCCTGTTCCCGTTATTAGCCTTGCAATAAATAGCCTTGTGCCCAAACTGTTTACAAGAGTAGCAATACCCTTGAAAGAAATTACCACCTCTGAATCTATCATTTACATTCCTCACTTGAGTCATGCAATGTGAATCCATGTGACCAAACTTGTGACAAGCAAAACATCTGCCATTAAACTTTCCTTGATTTGACCTCTTAGGTCCTGTAAACTTTCTCCCCTTTTTTTTATTCTTGTTTTTTGATTCTATGCATCTATCACTCAAGGACTCTTTTTCTGAAGTACTTTCCTCATCAAAACTCTCTTCCTTTTGAAATATCTTACTAGATTCCCCTACATAGTCGCCAACCTGTTCCATGTGTTTCTTACCAAAACCAAGACCTGTTTTATCTGTTGTCCTTCTTTGATCTTTGATGATTGACTTTACCTTTTTGGTGCAATATTCAAAACTGTAAAGCTTCTCCTTGTACTCTTTAGTTTCCTCTTTCAAGGAAGCCACTTTATGTTCCAACTCTCTACACTCAAGAACCTTAGACTCTAACTTATCCTTAAGTTTATGTGTCTTAGCTATAGAGAATTCAAGACTTTCTATAAGCTCATCTCTCTCAATACAACATTCATCCAATTTATCATTGAGTCTAGCATTCTTCTTTCTTTCCTTTTTCAAAGCACTAAGAGCACTAACAAGTTCAGATTCAAGATCTACTTCACCATCCTCTATAACTTCCTCTATTTGTTTGCCTTTTGAAACATCAATGACTTTTTCAGATTTCTTATCACTAGAGGTGCTACCCTTTTCTAAATCCATACAAATATCTTCCTCACAATTTTTTGAAGCATCCTCATACATAGTATAACTAAAAATCAATCCATAATTTGTGCAATCATCCTCAAGATGTCCAAAATTTCCATATCTAAAACATTTCATAAGGAAAAATCTATGTTTCTTTTCTTCTTCTTTTTCTGTTAGGAACAACATCTCATTTCCAACATCACTTGAAGAACTTTCACTATCACTACTAGAACACTTACTTGCCTTATCTAGGTAGAAAATTTTCTTGTGTTTGTGAGAGTACTTCTTTCCTTGATTTCTTTGCTCATCTTTATTCTTCCTTTGATGCCTGTGCCTTTTAGAATCCTTGTTCTTATAATCATGTTTATCTTCATCACTTTCATCCTTGGCAGCAGTACAGTTAGTAGCATAATGACCAAACTTTCCACAATTGAAACACTTGACATATTTTATACCTTTGTGCTTTCTTGAGAACTTGCCCTTCTTGCTGTAATATGCCTCTTCATCACTATCTTGAAGCTCTTTACCCTTGGATTTCTTGGTAGCCTTGAAAGCTGCCTCCTTCTTAACATCAATATTCACTTGAGTTCTCAACTGAAATGCTGCAAGTATACTATGAAGCTCATCCTTTTTCAAATTATCCAAATCCTTAGCTTCCTCAATAGCAAAAATATTTTCACTAAATCTATTTGGAAGAGACCTCAAAATCTTATCACAAATATCATTTTCAGCAAGCTCAAGACCTAGTTCCTTCATAGAGTTAACAATATCATCCATACGAAGCATATAGTCACTAATATTTTCTTCATCATTCATATTGAGTTGTTCAAACATACCTTTGAAGTGTCTCAACTTGGCCTTTCGGACATTTGCATCACCTGTATGAACCACCTTCAACTATTTCCACATTTCACTAGTTGTCTTGTAGTGAATCACCTTGGTAAGATCTGCCTTCTGTAAACCCTTCAGGATTGCACTCATTGCCTTTGAATGAGCCTCTCTTCCTTAGTAGAAGGACCATGCTCAAGAATGGTATACTCATCCTCAATCATTTCCCAAACTTCATTTCCAAGAGCCATAAGATGAACCTTCATCCTAGCACTCCAAAGCCCAAAATCTGCCCCATCAAGAATAGGCGATGCATTACCACTTGTAGATTTCATTGTGTTCTTTACAATATTTTCCTTCAAGCTGTTAAGCTTTCCGAAGGAACCCTCTCTGATACCAATTGAAGAACACAAGCTTATACTGAGATGGGGGGTGAACAGTATAAGACCTCTTTTTACTTTCTCTATTTAATTTAAACTTCGCAAAGAAATGAACCAATAGCAATAAAAGAAATGCATAAAGAAACACACAATGAGACACCAATTTTAATGTGGTTCACCCAACATGGGCTACATCCACAAAATTTTTCTCTAAAAAGCTTTCTCAAAGTTCTTTGGGAATCCTTCCTAATTACAATGTTTATGAGCCTCAGCCCAATGGAGAAACCTTCCCCTACTCAAGTATTTATGAGCCTCTTCCCAAAGTAGAATTATTCCCCTCCTCATGAATTTATGAGCCTCATGCCCAAAGGAGAATCCTTCCCTTCAGCTCTGGAAATGATACTTCATAAGATCACCTGCCTCTTATTCCGCTAGCACGTGGAACTCCTTTCCACAGAAGACCTCCTATCCTCAATGCTCAGCCTCAAGATACCTCTGTTCTCATTGATCACCTCCACAGCAACTCATCAACCTGTACTAAACATAGTCAGTCAGTCTAGCATAAGTCTTCCTCACTCTGTTAGATTTGTTCCAAGCTCAACTCATAAAGCTTAAACAAATCAAACTATGCTACACACAAGCCTTCTCAAAGACTTGTCAAAACTGTCCTCAGGTTCTTCTCAAAGAACCACTTCAACTCTGTCCTCAAGTCCTCTACTAGGACCTATCCAAATCAGCTCACAAGTCCTCCCTAGAACTTTTCCAAATCAGCTCACAAGTCCTCACTAGAACCTGTCTAAATCAGCTCACAAGTCCTCACTAGAACCTGTCCAAATTAGCTCATAAGTCCTCACTAGAACCTGTCCAAATCAGATCACAAGTCCTCACTAGAACCTGTCCAAATTATCTCACAAGTCCTCACTAGAACCTGTCCAAATCAGCTCACAAGTCTTCACTAGAACCTGTCCAAATCAGCTCACAAGTTCATCAAGAAAAACTTGCTTAGCATGAACCCACAAAGAGAATTTTTAGAGACCCAATGTGATTCATCAACCTCATAGAAGCATAAAGAGAATTTTTAGAGACTCAATATGTTCTATACTTAACTCCCAATATCAATATTAAATCTCATAGAAACATAAAGAGAATTGTTAGAGACTCAATATGTTCTATACTTAACTCCCAAACTCAATCTCAACTCAATCTCAATCTCAAAAGAATAAGATAGATGTAGTATGCTTTTCTCAAGAACATGAAATACAACCCAACAATTGCCAATCATGCAATATCTCATATAACAATGAAACTCATGTTATTTCCACAACCAATATCTTTTCTCAACCAATTAGGGCTTCAACAACAATGCTCATAGACAAGGTTTAACCAACATCATTCAACTCAACATTAACCTTGAAGCATTCAACCAATCACTACATGAAAAGGAAACTAGTAGACATCCTTTTCCCTCCAAAGATATTTGAACAAAAAAACCACCAACATAAATCACCAATGCAAAGAATAACTTGCTCAAATCAATCTCAATGGAGTAAGCCCAAATCATGTATCAAGTAAAGCATTAACTTGATCAAAACAACCTCTATGGAAGCAACTCAACCATCAATCTCAAAACAACCAACTAAGGGTTTCACCAACTCAAAGCATGTAGCAAGACTTACTAACATAAACCCTAGTGCAAAGAATGCTTCCTCTTCCTCAACCGGAATTATGCATTCACCCAAAAACTCATCAATGATTTTAATGCATAAACAATCTTCAATATCCAGAAAATGGGATTTACACCAAGAAGAATACCTAGTAGACAACCTTTTCACTCCAAACTCAATTTCAGAAAATACACCATCAACAATATACATGGAAGAAGTTGCCCGTACTTTTGTTTGAGGAAGAAGAGAATAGTTCTTCAACCTGTTACCAACACCACCCTCAAATTTGCCACCAAGTTAGGGTTAGATCATAAAAGTAACCACAAAAATATTTATTCCATAAAACACCTTATGACTCCAATCCTTAGAAGTCAACTACCAAGAATATAAAGCATACAAACAATATATCATTTTACACCTTATTTCTCCAAATTAATTAAACCATGCTCAAGGAATAATAGCTTCTAAGCAAATCTCACTCAACAATCAAGCCAAAAATCTCAACCACACACTATCAACCTTATATCTCCAAAGAAGCATTTAACCTCAAAAATAATTTTAAATAAATCTGCCCAACCACTTCTTTAACAAAATGCAGATTTTATTTAAAAAAAACCTTACCAAAAAAATGCTTCCAAAAATCTCGGTTCAACAGTGCTTCCGAAAAAATCGGAGCACAAAAATTCTTCTCACACTCCATGGCGGGAGTCGAACGCTTGACCTCCTTTCAAGTGCCTTCGTAGAACAGTCATTTCCACTATGCCAACGGTGCTAGCTTGAAGGCTAGAAAGAGTCTCCTTCTCCTTAACCCTTTAGCGACGGATAAACGTGGCAAAAAAATGATAGTCGTAGCTTTTTCTTCCCAACCTTTGAGCAATTCGAATTTCTTTAACTCCATTGCTTTGGACTATAGGTTATGGCTTATATAGCCAAACTTCCATGCTATGCACGACGTCGACGGGAGGATAATTCAAACTTTTTGAATTAATATTATTTTTGCGCCTTCGAAACAACTTTAGGGTTTATGAAACCCTTTTGATTATTTAAAAATAATAATCAAATGTCTTTTAGATCTTAGACCTTAGGTGGAGAACCCATTAAATTATTAAAATAATTTAATTTCTAAATCAAATAAATAATTAATTAAAAAACCTTAAAACGGTTTTATTAATTAAGTTATTTAATTAATAAGTGTCTCCAGCCTTTGCATTAAGCTGAGAGTGGTTTTGAGAAAAACCCTTAATGCATCCACCTGGTTTTAGTAAAAACCCTTAAACCTGTCATGGTTTTGATAAAAACCTTTTCATGTGCCACATGGAATCTCTCCGAAATCTTCTAGAAAATATTCTTTGGAATCTTCAACCTTTGAAACCAATAAATCCTCTTGACATTAATGCCAGTTCCTTTTGACATCAATGACAACTCATAGACAAGAAGCTAGGATCTCAAACCCAAAATTGCCAACAAAAACAAAAAAAATCATACACCCCCCATGGCCGATCATGCCAACGTGTACCTCGAAAGGTATGCCTAGTAAGGATTGGGAGTTAGCTATTTGGCACCCTCCCTATAAGGAAGGTGCCTCCCTAAGAAATCAAATAAGAGAAATAGTAGCTTGCAGGAAGGTTCCATGGGAGGTCGATCAAAGAATCATTCGATAAAAAATAATGAGCCGAGAAGCATAGATGGGATCAAGGGGGTGGTGAGAGCTCAATTTTAGGCATAGGGATGACTCAAATATTGTACCCTGGTTAGCCAGAACTAGGACACAAAGGTAGAAAGGGAGTTTGTTGCCTCCTTAAGGGGATATTCTACTTAGGTGTGGGGGATGGTAATTCCAGTCACCCCAGAATACATCTCATAGGTGATTGGCTTACCCCTGACAAGTGAATGTGTGTACAAGAGCAAGACATTGAAATCCTACACCGAATAGCTACTGCCTGGAGAGAATCCATAGATAGATAGATATGGGCTGATCAAAAGCACCCTCCCTATAAATTTATGGGAGATATTCGAGCAGGTTGCTCGATTCTTCACTTGCACCAGGAAATACACCCACCTGCATGTCCACCATGTGCAGTTTTTGAACCACCTGGTGCATGGGAGAAGAATTAATGTGCCCTTCTACCTGGCACAAACCTTTAAGGAAGAAGCGAAATGATATCAAAAGGGATCACCTACAGATTTGGCCCACCATGGGCTCATATCAGCACTGGCCTACCACAAAGAGGCACAGAGGCAGGACCCTGATGTAGGAGAAGATGGAGGCCAGGCAATGGAAGTTTCCAAGGCAGGGCAAGCAGTAGAAAGTCCTACAATTCAAGTGGCAGGGAGCCCCTTAATGCAAGCAGAAGAAAGCCCTGCAAGGAAAGTAGGGGATATCGGGCCACCAGGTTGCCCAAATGCATAGAAGAGAGAGGACACTCCCCTATGCCCGAACATGAAGATACAGGGGCATAGCTCACCAGCAGCACAATCGAGTCACAGTAGCCAAAATTGGCCCCTAGGAGAAAGCGTCTGTAGCAACTCCTCCTCTCCTCATAGGAAGAGGAAGAAGACTCGGAGGTTAGGGCTACAGCATAGGACCTACGAGAATTGATGGGCCAAGACCCATGAGAAAGAGAAACCCCTATGGGCAATAGTGAGATTGACGTGTCCTTGGAGGAAGCATTAGACTGGCAAACCAACTACTGGATGGCCCAACAGATGTTGGAGGATTGCCAAAGCAGTCAGAGAGGTGAGCTGGAAGAGCAAGCAAATAAAATTTCCCACCTCGAGCAGCTGATTCAACAGCTACAAAAAGAAAATCAAGAATTTAAGGCAGGGCGAGTAGAAAGGAAGGACACATCAACCCAGACTGACTGGGTGATGGAGGTTTCGACAAACTCTCCCACTTCTAGAGAGCGAGTAGTCTCTATGGGAGAGTTCCAATCAGATGCATGATAGAACAACCCGGAGGCAGGGGAACAATCCTCTATTTTTGGGAGCCAAGAGCGCAAGAGCCCCGTAGAGCCCCCTATTATTGACCTAACCGACTCAGATCAGCCCTCGCAGATACAGTTGGAACTCAAGGAAGAACCTGTTGAACCTATAAGAGAAGAAGCTAAAACATCAGTAGCAATGGGGATAGCAGAGTAGGTCCCCAACAATGAAAGAATGGCCGCCAGAGAGACCTCTGATAGAGCTACCGCATTTCCTATAGAGGCCATAGCCAAAAGGCCTAGGACTACTCGAAAGAAGGCCAAGGAGGCTGTCACAGAGCCGAAATATGATGACAGGGATATGTATCTATTTTCCAATAGGAAAAAAGTGTTTGAATGGCTATGCAAAGAGGTGAGGGCAACTAAGCAGGGGATAAAATCCTCTTCGAGGGTCTGAGGAACCTCTGGCATCAGCATTGATTCGGCACATAAGAGTAAATTTTGGAAAATTTATGGCTCAGCCCCAGGGTGACCCTCAAAAATAAGAAAATGGTTAGAGATATGGGGGATATTCGGCCCAGAGTTGGAGGCTACAGCTAAGGCCAAGGAAGATCCAAGGCCTGATCCTGAGGAGGCTAGAACATATAAGGCCTAGGTGGTTCATCAAAGGGGAAGTGATTCAAATATCCCCCTTGTGGTTCCCAGGACCAAAGAAATTGACCTATGTAGGCTGCAAAAGTAGCATTTCAGGCAAGGACACCCACAGTAGTCATTTTGGCCCTAATAGTAGCTAGAACAAGGAGAGCAGATCGACAAAAATCAACAGCAGCAGGAATGTCCAGATATAGGCAATGACCAGAGTGCCTACAATTTTGATGCCACGAGGGTGTGGCATATGTTAGGCATGGGGGGATGATGAGTCCTATAATTGCCTATATTTTTGTATGAGTCTTAGCAGATATTATGCGGTGATATATTAGGAATTGTATGTTTTTATCAATGATTATGTATTTATTTAATGAGATTATGCGTATTATCTGATTTATGTGTTTTAGTGTATTTTTGTGGAGATATTGTTGATTTTGTCATATTTAATCATTCGAGGTATTTTTCATGGACCTGGCACTTTGTTTACTGTGGAACTGATGCATAATGGACAGGTGCCTTCCTCTTCTAAGAAGGCGCCAGAAGAAGGTAGGCACCTTCCCCTTCTAGGAAGGTGCCAATTGAAGATCGGTGCCTTCCTCTTCCAGGAAGGCACCAATAGAAGGTAGGTGTTTTCTGCAAAGGAAGGTGCCTCTATTTTTGCACGTTGACCAAATAAAACATGATGTGAGTGATAATAAATGGTGCAGTTACAACCCCATGCCACACAGGATATTTTTGGGAGTTGTGCCGCCCATGCCAAGTGAAGCATAAGCCAATTACGAAACATGCCAATATTAGGAACAAAGCCAGTTTTCAGTAGACGACGGTCGAAGCTTACCAAATTGCCATCATCGAGTGTGGAATAGATCGATGGTTGTAACCGAGTTTTAACAGAAGACCTGTTTGTGTGCTATATAAACACACACAGACCTCTCTGAAGGGATAGAATATAGAATATAGAACATATAGCAATTGTATAAAATATATAGAATACACATTGTAATTCTTTGATTGCATAATAAAGTCTACAAGTTCCTAAAGCGTGTTCACATTGGCAGGGATATGCTAGAGCTTGGGCCCACTCCAAGATAGTATTCTTCCCCTTCTTTTCTATGCTTTGTAGATTTCATGCTTTCATAGTTTCATTTCCTGTATTTGTGTTTTATTACTGCAGTAGGTTTGATTATTTCTTAGATGCACGTATGAATGCTTTCTTTTTAAATATTTAATTGTTCATACGTATTTTATTGAGGAGTGCATGAGATATTGACAACCTTTTGAACACCCCCCAGTAGTAGAGTTAGAAGGACTCGTCTCAATGTGGTATTGTGAATGATCCTGTAAGAGATCCTTCGAAAGTTTATGAATCCCTGGTTGATAATTAATGATCGAGCAAGTGACAAAATAGATAGAAGGTTAACCTTGTTTGGCCCACAACAACTACAACAACAAGCTACACCCCAATATATTCCTCCTCCACCTCATCACCTCATATAACTCCTAGTATACCTACACCAACAAAGCAGTAGCCCATGCATATACCTGCCACCTAGTGAGCATATCACTCACTATCCCTATCAGGTTCCAAGGGAACTTTCATCTAATGTTTTTTAGGACCATGATGTTGACCAACATGAACATAACCAAGGCATGGAGGGCATACAACTCCTTGTTCACATACATGGACAAGTAGAGTATACCTTCACTCTTCACCCTCACACCCTGCCATGCATCTCCAAACATATTCATCATCTATGTCTTTCGGTTGAGCCTGACCTAAAACCAAATTCCCTCCATAGATACCTTGAGGATGCGATATACATCCTCCAAGGTCACAACCACCTCTCCTATGGGGATATAGAAAGTCCCCCTATCTACATCCCATCTCTTTTCCAAGGTAGAGAGGTACCCCTCATCTGATCTCACCACATCAATGTGGGCTATCTCAGCTAGCCCCACATCCTCTAAAAACTCCCACTCCTCATTCAATACCACCTTTTTCATCCTAGGTATGAAAGGAGAGAACTGGTGTTGAACCTCCAAAATCCTAAGCTGTAGCACAACACAAAATATTTTTCAATAACTTTACCAAAAACAAAACAAAAATTTTGTACAATACAACAAATAAGGGTATTACTTCAGTAACCCACACTCCAGCATCAGCCCCGACCTCCACACCCACTCACTCCACCACCATATATTTTGCGCTCAAATCCCTTTACCTCACTTCACTCCACTTCTCCAAATGTAGCTTCTCAAATTCTCAAATGCACAAATGAGCTTGGTTTTCATCCTAGTAGCTATTTATAGCTACTTCAGGCACCTTAATATACCCATGGGTATTTCTTGGTGCACTGAAGTACCCATGTATGTTTATAGAATTCTGAAATACCAGTGGGTATTTTTGCAAATCAAAAGCACCGATGGGCATTTGGTGCCAAATTCATCAAAAGATAAAAATTTCATAAAATAATGGCTTATCCCTACCAAATATGTTCAGATTATATCCAGGCATCTATACCATCATTTTATAAGGTTTTGTGAAAATTCCAACGAACTTGGATGCACAATTTTTATTTGTGACAACAAATTGCAAATTCACCTAAAAAGTTACAAAAACACTCCAAAATGGTTCAAATCTTCACAAAATAACCATAATCATCAATATCATCATTCATACATCATTTTCACATCATTCCATATCATCATTTTCCAAATCAAACAACATTCAAGTGAACCTTGTATCTAGTAGGTTATTCTATATACTTGGTGATTGCAACGATTTGCATCCATGTAATTTGGTAATATGAATAGCCTACCATAAGGAAACTTGGTCATTTTCATTATTCCATATCTCGTAGTTCAAAATCATAATCATATTTGGTACTTCATATTTTGAGTGAAACCTTACCAAGAACAATTTGCACAAAACTTATCATTGATGGCCTAGTTTGTGGGGCTTAAAATATGGAAAATATCACACTTCATAATTACACATTTCCTTGATAGTCATCATGGCAATTGGCTTTATCTAGGGTGATTGGTTTCGATCATAGGAATGATCTGACAGTCACTAGTTGACCCTCCAAAGTTGACTATTTTTTTTTAATTTTCATCATTGCATATCAATGATGTTGGAAGGCACATTCTTCAACAACATCAAATCACCCAAAATTTGGGACAACCACATTCAGTTTTAAATTTATCATAATGGGATACATCTTACATGATCATGGCATCTACATTTGGAAAAAACTCCTTCATCTATTGGGGCAAAAACATATGCATTTTCATCCCACATTTTCACAAATCCCTTCATCTATTGGGGCAAAAACATAGACATTTTTATCCCACATTTTCACAAATCCTTTCATCTGTTGGGGCAAAAATAGACTCATTTTTCATCAAATATTTTCATAAAACCCTTCATATATTGGGGCAAAAATAGAAGCATCATTTCACATTTTTCACTAATTCCTTCCATACTGTTGAGGAAAAAATGGTATCACATTTGTATCATTCATTTGCACAGATTTTTCAATTGGCTCGTGAGATTCATCCGTAAATTTATTCACCAATTGAGGGGGTAAGATACACAAAATTCAAATTCTTTTATTCTTTACCTTCAAGCTCATGTTCCACATCCCAAGAGAAGTTGTTGCACATAGCCAATTTAGGTATCTTGTATTTTTGCAATGCATTGTGTTTCACGCAACACAGTACAAAAAGGGGTACCTGTAGACACCAAAACCTAGCCACTTATCCTCCATCCATGCTTTCCCACCATTTCCACCCACTATTCATGTATATTTATATATATTTAATATTAATATTATATATATATTTAATAAATATATATTTATATAAGTGAATTAATCCCAACCATCCGATTTCATTTAATCCTATCCATCCATTTACATCAATCCATACCACACCCTAAATTTAATATCCACCCTTCGATGTGATTTTATCTCATCCATACAATTAATGTCTTTGAAACCCTAGCATGCCCTAGGTTGGATTATAAATAGGAGCTATTTTGATGGCTCAATCCCTGAATCTTTCCTAAATTCCTAAGCAATTCATACCTTAAGCCCTAAGCAAGTCGTATCCTAAATTTTAAGTGCTTACTGCTGAGTTCCCTAGAGCATCCAAGTGCTCTTCCCTTCCATCCTTGCTTGTCATAGCCCTCGCATCCATTGTCGCATCCCTCGCTCAACCAGATATGCTTCTATAGACTTTCCCCTCAACCGTTGAACACCTTCAGGAGCTTCCTATCACTCTCGAGTGCCTTTGGGTGCTTCCTTCCATACCACCAAGCATCGATGGGCATCTTATGCAATCACTGAGTGTCTACGAGTATTTCTTATAGCTACAAAGTACTCATGGGTGTTTTACGCCAAAGATCCTGAAGTCTCCCTAGCCTTCGGGTGATGCTAGGGCATCATCGCATCATTTCACTACAACTAGCTTCATCAGATCAGAGAAAAACAAATATGTAAGGTAAATTCATTTTTTGTTATTTTATTTATGCACTTTCAGATTATGTTCATTTATTCATATTGCATAGCTAGGGGTTTTATCTACTTTTTGAGGGCCTCACATTGTGGAGCCTCACAGTTACTGCTAACTCATTTACTATTTTAGTGTGTGTAGATATGGAAGTGTGATATTAACATTGGATGGTTGCTTAAGTTAGAGTGGCCCGAAAATGAATAACTAAAAACCCACTCATTTCTATTGGGAGTAAGGATGCACCTAAAGACACCACTAGCCTTGTTTTCTAGGGTTTTAGAGAACCCTAGCCATTGTAAATATGTATCAAAGGATTCAAAGATCCACATTGTAAAAATGGAGTTTTTAGGCTCCTCCCATTAGTATAAGATCGTTTATTGTGTAATTTTGGGTTCTTTGTGTTCAATTTATTTAGCATTATTTGGTGTTGCATTTTTGTCTCTTCAGTGGCATTGACTAAATTTTTTCTTATCATTCAAATTTAAGTGTTAAGAAGATGTGAGTTTAGCTCTATTGAAAGGGAAATGTTTTTTTGGGCAAAAAGATCTTTATCTAAGAAAATGGATTCCAGAATTTAACCTAGATATAAAAAATATTTATATGGATTCTCTTTGGGTCTGATTACCTAGAACTCTAGTGACTTTTTGTGATGAAGATATTTTTTGAGGAATAGCCAAATCAATGGAAAATTTGATAGCTTTTGATCTAGTGATAAGGGTAAAAACAAGGATGTTTTTTGCTCAATTTTGTGAGAATGTAGATCTCATGAAACCCTTACCCACTACAATCAAATTGATCTCAGATGGAGGAGTTTGGATACAAGAAATACATTATGATTCCTCAATGCCAATTTGTTATGGTTGTAAGAAGGCAGAACACTTAGAAGCAAAATGCCTAGAGAGAAAAGAGTTAAATAAGGCAAATGCTCAAATCTAGAAGAGAAGAGAGTTTCAATCAGAAGAAAAATCAAATCTATTCAAGAAAGGAGAATATTCTAAGACAAAAGCACATAATTTAAACAAGTTTGAAGTTCTACAGGAGATAAATGAGTAAGAGATAGAAAAATAAAGAGAGGATGAAGGAAATATGACCCATCAACAACTAGACCAAAATCAATTGGTTGTTGAAGAAAGAGATGCAAAACAAAACACTCCCAATCAAGTATTCCAGAATTTAGGAGAGGAGATAAATTTAAACCAAGAAGGAGAAGAGGAGGAAGTGGTAAGAGAGACTCAATGTGATGGTGGACGGGAAGAGGTTTTACCCAATGAACAAGAAGGGTGATCAAAAGATATTTGGTCCTCTTTAGAAGAAGAAAAAGACTTCCAAGAGGTAGTGAAGAAAAAGGAAAATGAATAAGAGCAAAATAAGGGTCAAGAAACAACAATTCTAGTCTTTAGTAGAGCAACATAATAGGCAGGGTAAAAGTTCTATGCGAATAATTAGAAGCACTAGAAACACGATAGATTTGGGAAGTGACAAAAATAGAGGAAAACCCAAAAGTGTAGAGGTGAGGAGTAGGAAAGCATCCCAAGTGAACTAGGAAAAAATGGTGCACCTGAGTATGGGTAACAAATTACAATATATCCCTTACTTCTAATGAGCATCAAGTCGGAAACATGCAAGTAAGATGGAAAATATGCCAAATAACAAGAAATAAAGCAAAGTAAATTATTTTCATATTAGTAAAATAGATAAAATATAGGTTACAAATATGTCATCTTGAGGGGTCAAATGGATGATACAAATGTTACAAATTTATGGTACCCAAGGATCAAATCCTTCAAAGAACTCCGATGCACATTTAGTGTCTTTCCTCACACCCACAATTGAAATGGGTGATCTAAGGTTGCTGCCACTTGGATATCTGATTATTTGAGGTCCTATGATGCTCTCCAATGCACTATATAGTCTGCACCTACACATAAGGAAAAAAAATGTCAAATAGCAAGAGTGTATGATCCAAAACATGCAATCCCCATAGGCAAGAAAAGAGCATATATAGAGTGCCTATACCAAATGAATTCCTAATGCTATAAAATTAAAATTATAAGTAAAATAATAGGTTTTGGAAAGATATAATCCAAAATTACATTGAAATTGTGTCCGTTTATGTGTTGTAATCATTGTGCACTTCCTCAACCTACAAAACCCAAAGCATGCAATTTCCTGACCTAAACATATCCAAAACCTATGAAATTTGGACAGTAAGCATAAATAGATATTTTAAGACAACCCATATCATTATATTTCATAAATCAAGCTCATATCATGGTGCATGCTCCAGTGGGTCCCGCAAGCCTACAAAACCTTAAAATCATAATATCTTGGCCAATATAACTCAAAATGACATGAAATTTGAAACGCAATATAATATCAACATGTATAAAATAACTAATTAAAAATAGTCCCAAAATTATTAACAAGTTTGTATTCGTTATAGGGTGGGATGAATATGACTATCACAAATTGGGGGGCACCCGATGGTGGGATGCCCATCAATTCTGCTTAAATTTTACCACCAATTCCAATGGGGAATGGTCCAAAACACTATGGAGGGTATTTTCATTAAATTTGATGAATAAATTCACTCTGATAGTCCAATTATGTGATAAATTGTGCCTACTAGTTTGCTCACAAACCTCCTTCACTAGGTAGAGATTCTGAGGTAACAAGAGCACAAAAGGTGAAAGGAAATCTTAGCAGCACTTTGTCACTTTATACTAAAACTCCTCTATTCTCTTTTGTGTGGAAAATTTATCCACTTTATAGCCACATGGGGCTCAAGTGCAAAAGGGCATGCATGGCAAGAGACGCCACTTGGCCACCGGGGTGGCATGCATTGCAAGAGGAATTGAATCTCCCAATTTTGCCTTCCTTATGAAGCATATCATATGTTTGCTACGTGATCTGACCCGCATGCTAGGCTAAGTAGGATAAATAGATATTTTTGGGTGCCATTTATCCAAAATTTAATTTTTTTGGGGTCAAACTTGCTATTCACCCCACCCTAGGATGAATGTTGCTATTCATACCAAGGTGGGATGAATAGGATCTATATTCATCCCAGGGTGGTATGGCCTTGAATAAGGAGCCAAAAATTCCCAAAAATGGGTTGAAACCTTCCAAAACCTTGCAAGAAGTGGCTAGAACCATTGTATACCTTCTGAGGGCTGCCCTAGGGGCCATGTGATGTCAATTTAGCCATTGCTTATGGTAGCATAATCAGATTGACCAGATTTTAATATCTATAGATGCCTCTTTTTGAGATGTGTTGTGTGCAGCATAATTCTAAGAAAAAATAGATAACTAAAGGGTTCAATGATTAGGGTTTCTCAGTAATATCACCAACTTTAGATGCCCCAATCATGGAAAGAGCATGTATTCTTGAATCCTTGCTTCTGATAAGCTAAGAAACTTGCTTGAGCTTAGATATTATTTAGTAATGAAGAGGTGAGGTCTATGATTCCATGATACCAGCAATGTCAAGCAATTTAATTGATCTTTATATTTTTTTTCTGCCCCAAGCAGGGACATGATTATCTTTGTCAATGATTCATTGTACAAATGCAATTTACGTGATTGAGTGTGTGTTTGTTGATTTGGACTGAGTATGACTACCCCATCAAGCAATGAGTCGATGAGGGAATGACTCATGAGAAAATTGATGAGTCACTTAACCCAGATGACTTTGTTGGGGTTACTTCTTGATCCTGAGTGAGTTCCATCAGATTTGACTTATTTTTGGTGGGTTTTGGACCCTTTTGTTTTTTGAATTTTGATCGTTTTAATCATTTTAAATTTTTTATTTTTTATTTCCTTTCATTGAAGAAATGAAATGAATACCTCTTAAATGCTTGATGACCCAATTGTGGAAAGGGTACACATATTAGAATCATTGCCTCTGAAAAGTTAAGAAACTTGATTTTGGTAATATTTGGCACATTGGCAAACAATCTTAATTCTAATCCTAGCCTTGATGATAATTAGGAGATAAGATTAAATTAAATTCTAGACTTGATGGCAATTAGGAGATAAGCCTAAATCAAATCCTAGCCTTGATGGCAATTAGGAGATAAGGTTAAATCAAATCCTAGACTTGATGGCAATTAGAAGATAAGCTTAAATCAAATCCTAGCCTTGATGGCAATTAGGAGATAAGCTTAAATCAAATCCTAGCCTTGATGGAAATTAGGAGATAAGCTTAAATAAAATCTTAGTCTTTATGGCAATTAGGAGATAAGCTTGAATCAAATCCTAGCCTTGATGGCAATTAGGAGATAAGCTTACTAGTTTTCTTGAATTTGCTTTTGATCATTTGATTATTTTTCCCAAGCAAGGAGGGTGCATGATTGTCTTCGGTAATGATTCATAAGATAAACATGATTAACTTGATTAAGTTATCAATTGTTGGTTGGGATTATACATGTTATTATAGCCAATGTGCTTAGTGGATGTCATTGGGGTGTTTTGGGTGACCAAAGTGTTTATGGGTACCTTTGGGACTTTTGAGGTTGACCAAAGGGTTTACGGATACCTTTGGGGCTTTGGGTTGACCAAAGGGTTTATGGATACATTTGGGGCTTTTGGGTGACCAAAGGGTTTATGGATACCTTTGGGGCTTTTGAGGTTGACCAAAGGGTTTATGGATACCTTTGGGGCTTTTGGGTCACCAAAGGGTTTTTTGATACCTTTGGGTCTTTTGAGGTTGACCAAAGGGTTTATGGGTACCTTTCAGGCTTTTGGTCGACCAAAGGGTTTATGGATACCTTTGGGGCTTTTTGGGTTGACCAAAGGATTTATGGGTACCTTTGGGGATTTTGAGGTTGACCAAAGGGTTTACGGATACCTTTGGGGATTTTGGGTGACCAAAGGGTTTATGGATACTTTTGGGGCTTTTGGGTGGCCAAAGATTTTATGGATACTTTTGGGGCTTGGGGTGACCAAAGGGTTTATGGATACCTTTGGGGCTTTTTGGGTTGACCAAAGGATTTATGGGTACCTTTGAGGCCTTTGGGAGACCAAAGAGTTTATGGATACCTTTGGGGATTTTTGGGTTGACCAAAGAATTTATGGGTACCTTTGGGGCTTTTGAGGTTGACCAAAGGGTTTACGGATACCTTTGGGGCTTTTGGGTGACCAAAGGGTTTATTAATACCTTTGGGGCTTTTGGGTGACCAAAGGGTTTATGGATACCTTTGGGTATTTTGGGTGACCAAAGGGTTTATGGATACCTTTGGGGATTTTTGGGTTGACCAAAGTATTTATGGGTACCTTTGGGACATTTTGAGGTTGATTGCTTAACTTCTTGATTTCTGATTAGGGAAGGTATGATACCAATAATGCCCCAGTTGATATTACAAAATGTTTGCTTGATTTGCAATTGTGTGATTTTGGGACTTTAGGTGTATTATGTGTTATATTTTATGGATGCATTAATGGATGCTTATCATGGATGCATGTGTTATGGATGCATTGTTGGCAATTTGAGTTATTTTATGTTGTCATTGATGTCATATGAATCATTGATGTCATATGATTCATTGATGTCATATGGATCACATTGAGTTTTGATGGGTAGATGATATTTTGGAAAGCATGGATAAATTTAGGGTTTTTATGAAAAACAAGGCAGACAAAATAAAAGGTTTTATTTAAAATCATGGATGGCAGATTTGAAATAGGTTTTTCTTAAAACCTAGGTTGGCCTTTCATTTCATCAAAAAATGTGCCCCGGTGATGGAGATATTTAATTTTAAATATTTAGTTTAAATTTTAATTATTTAAAATTTAAATTTAAATTTTAAAATTAAAATTAAAGTTAGTGCCGACGTCTAAAGAAAGAGGGAAAATCATTAATGCACTGACGTCATTGAAAATGAGGAGAAGACTATATAAAGGAGGATCCTAAGGTTCATTTGAAATTTAATCCTTGCTCATGTTAATCGTTGGCTAAGCATCCGAAGAGAGCTCGTGCAAAAATAATTTTGAAAAGGGAGACAACAAATAAATCCAAGGTTGGTCGAAAGCCCAAGACATTATGGGCAGAGTGGTGCATTGGCAATTGGATTTTTGTTAAGGTGTGTGGCAGTGCTTTACGTCAAGGTTCGAATATCCTTGACTGCATTCGAAGATATTGGAAGGAAAGTGCTTGAAGCACTTTTGGTTTGCATGGAAGGGAGGAAGGACTTAAGGCACATCGTGCATTTTCTTTTCGAACGAGCGGCTAGCTCGTGTAGCAACCTTAGTCGTGGCTAAGGCATTCGTGGTGTGGGTAGGTTTGGGGTTCGAATCCCCTTGAGGAGGTAATTACGTTTTGCTTTAATTAATTTCATTGATGCCCTAGGATAGGAGTTATAAGGTGATTAAGGAATAATTAAAGTTTTTAATTAAACTTTATTTTTATAAGGGTTGTGATTATTATTTCAGAGGTGGATGAGTTGTTGATTTATTTTGATATTCATGAAATTGAAAATGAAAATTTAGGAGAAATAAGGAGTTGTTATAAAATATTTTTGAAAGCCTTGTTGATTATTATTTTTGATAAGGGTTTTTATTAAAAAGGACTTTGGTGGATGTGTTTATTAAGTTGGAGTAAAAATGTGTAAATTGATTTATGTTTATCTTGTGATTATTATTTGAAGTCCACTAACCTTTATTGAGATTGGAAAGGAAAGTTGTGTTTAGTGTGGCAAATTTTGTGGACAACTTCTTGGCATCAAAAGGCATGGGCACATTCTCCTATTGATTTTTTATGGTGGTTGATTTTTGAAATATCATTGGAGTGAAAAGGATTGATTGTGGTTTCTTTTTCGAAAGTGGTTGGTTGAATGCTTCAATTTTTTTTGGTTGAGAGTTGTGTTTAAACCTTGTTTTATAAGCATAGTTGTTGAAGCCCATTGGTTTTGAAAGGACTTGAAAAAGAACATGAGTATCATTGTTATGTGATATTTGTGGTTGAGCATTGTTGGAAAAATTTGAGTTGGTTGATACATGCTTGGACTAGGGTTTTTGTGAGAAATAATAGTCCCTTGTGGTGATTGGTTGAGTTGAGTTGATTGAGCCTAGTCAAGTGATTATGTGAGGTGATTGGTCAAGTTCCATGAAACAAACTATTCCATAATTCTAATTTGAGTTGAGATTGATTTGATTTGAGATTGATTTGAGTTGAGTTGAGTTGAGTTGAGTTGAGATTGACCTTAGATCTAACAATTCTCTTTATGCTTCTATGAGTTGATTTGAGTTGATTTGAGTTAAGATCATTGTGGGTCATTGTTTTCATCCATTTAAGAGGACATTGCCATTCATTATTGAGTTCATATTTGAAGCTTTGCCTTGATAGATTTGTGGATGATATTTGAGTGCTACTTGTGCATGATTGATTGAGCCCTTGAGAAGGACTTTGTGGATAGTTTTGGGACAACTTTGTGGACAGTTTTGGGACAGCTTTGTGGATATTTTTGGGACAGATTTTTGGATAGTTTTGGGACAGCTTTGTGGATAGTTTTGGGACAACTTTGTGGATAGCTTTATGGAAAGTTTTGGGATAGCTTTGTGGACAGTTTTGAGAAAAAAAGTGGATAGTTTTGGGAAAAATTTATGGATATATTTGAGCAAGTTATTTGTGAGCTTGCTAGAGCATATTTGAGCAAGTTCTTGGTGAGCTTGCTAGAGCAGTTTTGGGTAAGTTCTTGGTGAGCTTGCTAGAGCAGATTTGGGCAAGTTCTTGGTGAGCTTGCTAGAGAAGTTTTGGACAAGTTTTGTGTGAGCTTTTTATTCAATTTTGGACAAGTTCTGTGTCAACTTGTTATTCATGTTTGGACAAGTTCTGTGTGAGCTTGTTATTCAGTTTTGGACAAGTTTTGTGTGAGCTTGTTATTCAGTTTTGGACAAGTTCTGTGTGAACTTGTTATTGCCTAGATTTGAGCAGATCAAAGAAATAATTGTATTGGATAAGGATCCTTATTTTGTGTGAAATATTATAAGGAGACTATCTGGTGGAGTACCCCACATTGGGGAAACCATGTTAAATCTTGTGTCTTAATTGTGTGTGGTGACTTGTGCTCTTTCTTACTACTTCTATCTGAGTTATTAATGCACAGTGTTATATTTGGTTATTGCAATTAAGGAAATTAATTGATATTGATTTGGAAAGAAAGTAAAAAGTGATCTTATACTTTTCACCCCCCTCTCAGTATAAGCTTGTGTTATTCAATTGGTATCAGAGCAAGTTCCTTCAAAAAAGCTAACAGCTTGAGGGTAGATTCTACAATAACACATATGGCTTCATAGAATGGATCATCTACAAATAAGACTCCATTATTTTATGGTAACAATTATGCTTTCTAGAGCATGAGGATGAAAAACTACTTGATATCACAATGATATGAGGTATAGAAAATAGTTGAAAAAGAGTATAGGGTTGAAGGTGATCCCAAGGCAGATAATACTATCAAAAAATTTGTTGAGATCAATGCAAGAGCAATAAATTATATTTTGAGTGGGCTTCGTGAGATAGATTTTGCAAAGGTCATGGTATGTAATTTAGCTAATGAAATGTGGACCAAGTTGTGGAATACTTATGAAGGATATTCCAAGGTAAAGTTGGCAAAACTACAAACTCAAATAAAAATATTTGAGAAATTGAAAATGGAATATTATGAAGATATTGCAAAGTTTTTACTTTGAGTTAATGAGATTACTAACACCATGAGAGGCCTAGGTTTTGAGATGAAAGAATCAAAAGTTACTCAAAAGGTTTTGAGATCACTTCCCATGAAATATGATTCTAAGGTTTCAACAATAGAAGAGACAATGGATATCAACAAGCTAACAATGAAAGAATTGCAAGGTACTCTCACAACTTATGAGATGAGGGTAAGTAAGCATTAGGTTCCAATAAAATATATTGCATTCAAGGCTTGAAATAAAGAGAAAGGGAAAGTTTCATAAACAAGTAGAGGTTCAGATAATGATGAGGAAGCTAACTTCATCAAAAGGAATAAGGACTCAAAGAATTTTAGGGATATAAGGAAATTCAGATGCTACAAGTGTGGTGATCTTGGTCACTATGCATACAGGTGTCCACATGAATAAAATAATGATGATGAAAAATAGGGTCAAAGAAGAAAATAAGATGGAAAGCATAAGCATGACAAAGATGATGAATACAAGCAAAACATGTATGAGAAGAAATTTTTTTTTAAGGTAAATAAATCTTACTACAATGTAGAAGCAAGTGATAGCTCAGATCATAGTGATAAAGACAAATCAGATGATGAAAAAGAAGAACATATATTCCTAGGAATATAAGGTGAAAGAGAATAGTGCTTTGTGTGTGGTCAAATAGATCACAGATCGTGATATTGCAATGGTTTCAATGATAGTGAAGATGAGATAACACATCAAGGAAACAAGCATGGTCAAATAAATATTGAGAGTTTGTTTGCTATAGAAGATTATAATGGTCTCAATGATAGTGAAAAAAAAGAAGTCTCACTTTTGGTTATAGAAAAGGAAGAGGATGAGCTAAGTAAACAAAAATCAAAAATCAAAAGGCTAAAAGAAGAATACAGAAATCTTGAAAACAAGATTCGAACAAATGTCAAAATCAGAGAAGACCTACTTCAAACAATCAGTAATCTCAGAGAAGAGCTTCAAAATTCAAAAAGGATAGAATAAAGGATGAATGAAGAACTAAGGGTAACCATAGCAAGACATGATACATTATATGAAAAGGTTCAAAAAGGAGTGGAAACTTATTTTAAGGTTGTATCTTACTTCCAAGAAAAATCACACTCAAAAGGAAAGGAAGTTCTAAAAAATGAAAGCAAGGAAGCACCTAAGATTTGTGAGGAAATTTCCAAATTTCATATGGCTCCAAATATTCAGTTTGATTATTATTTTGAGAGAGGTGAATCAATCTCAAATGGAAAATAAATTCTTGAAGAGAAAACCAAGGAAGAAACTAAGGAAGAAGTTTTAGATACTACAAAGAAGTTTCAAGGATGCAATGCACAAGTTGAAAATGATCATAAGGATAATGGTCAAGAAAGGTATGAAGAACCAAGGCATGAACAAAGGGCTTTTCAAGGACATTATTTTTCTTGTAATGGATTTGGATACAAGGCTATACACTACAGGGTCTATGGATCAAAGAAGTTTGATTTTGCTAGAAGAAACCTCAAAGGAATAAGGTATGGTTTTTAGGGGTATTGCTTCTTATGTAAAAATATTGGTCATAGAGATTTTTAGTGCAAAGGAAATGAGAAACATGGTTTTGGTTTTAGAGCTACACAATTCAGAATTCATGGTTATAACGGTCATGAAAACAGAGCTTCACAATACAGGGTTCAGGAAAGGAATGGATACAAAAATTATTTTAAAAATGAATTCAGGACATGGGAACCATCCAAAGGCTACAATATCAAGTGTTTTAATTGCAATAACTTTGGGCATTTTGCAAAATGGTGTAGGACTCAATTCCAAACAGGTTCAAGGTAAGAAGGTCAAACAGGTTCAAGGCAAGAAGGTAAAACATGTTCTAGACAAGAAGATCAAGTAATTTATCAAGAGAAGGATATTAGAAAAACATGAAATGAAGTTGATAGAGGAAAGAAACAATGTGATATGGGAGTAAAAGTACTCCCACCCCAAAATTAATCACCTCAAGAGAGAAGGTGGTGAGGGGGATAAGTTAGTCATATATTTTAGCCCCATAGGTGTCCCTTTTGTCATTGATGTCAAAGGGGGAGAGATTTGAGTAAGTGGGAGAGCATTGAGTTAGGGGGAGTAGCTTACAAAGAGAGTATTGAGTTAGGGGAGTAGCCTCCATAGATATTATTGAGTCAGGGGGAGCAACTTTGATTCTCATAGATGGTTTTTGCAGTGATTGTGGTTTTTGCTTTAAAGGTGTTTCCATCAATGACAAAGGGGCATATTGTTGGAAATTTGAATTATTTTATGTTGTCATCGATGTCACATGAATCATGGATGTCATATGGATCACATTGAGTTTTTATGGGCAGATGATATTTTGTAAAGCATGGATAAATTCAGGATTTTTGTGAAAACCAAGGTAGGCAAAATAAAAGGTTTTATTTAAAACTATGGATGGCAGATTTGAAATGGGCTTTTCTTAAAACCCAGGTTGGCCTTTCGTTTCGTCAAAAAAGATGCCCCGATGATGGAGATATTTAATTTTAAATATTTAGTTTAAATTTAAATTTTAAAATTAAAATTAAAGTTAGCGTCGACGTCTAAATAAAGAGGGAAAATAATTAATGCACCGACATCATTGAAAATGAGGAGAAGACTATATAAAGGGGGATCCTAAGGTTCATCTGAAATTTAATCCTTGCTCATGTTAATCGTTGGCTAAGCATCCAAAGAGAGATCATGCAAAAATAATTTTGAAAAGGGAGACAACGAATAAATCCAAGGTTGGTCAAAAGCCCACGACATTGTGGGCAGAGTGGCGCATTGGCAATTGGATTTTTTTTAAGATGTGTGGTAGCACTTTACGTCAAGGTTCAAATCTCCTTGACTGCATTCAAAGGCATTGGAAGGAAATTTCTCGAAGTGCTTTTGGTTTGCATGGAAGGGAGGAAGGACTTCAGGCACATCGTGCCTTTTCTTTTTGAACGAGCGGCTAGCTCGTGTGGTAACCTTAGCCACGACTAAGACGTTCGTGGTGTGGGCAATTTGGGGGTTCGAATCCCCTTGAGGAGGTAATTAAGTTTTGCTCTAATTAATTTTGTTGATGCCCTAGGATAGGAGTTATAAGGTGGTTAAGGAATAATTAAATTTTTTAATTAAACTTTATTTTTATAAGGGCTGTGATTATTATTTCAGAGGTGGATGAGTTGTTGATTTATTTTGATATTCATGAAATTAAAAATGAAGATTTAGGAGAAATAAGGAGTTGTTATAAAAAAAATTGGAGAGCCTTGTTGATTATTATTTTTTATAAGGGTTTTTATTAAAAATGACTTTGGTGGATGTGTTTATTAAGTTGGAGTAAAAATGTGTAAATTGAGTTATGCTTATCTTGTGATTATTATTTGAAGTCAACTAACCCTTATTGAGATTGGAAAGGAAAGTTGTTTTTAGTGTGGCAGATTTTGTGGACAACTTCTTGGCATCAAAAGGTATGGGTACATTATCCTATTGATTGTTTATGGTGGTTGATTTCTGAAATATCATTGGAGTGAAAAGGATTGATTGTGGTTTCCTTTTCGAAAGTGGTTGGTTGAATGCTTCAAGGTTTTTTGGTTGAGAGTTGTGTTTAAACATTGTTTTATAAGCATGGTTGTTGAAGCCCATTGGTTGTAAAATAACTTGAAAAGAACATGAGTATCATTGTTATGTGAGATTTGTGGTTGAGCATTGTTGGAAATATTTGAGTTGGTTGATACATGCTTGGACTAGGATTTTTGTGAGAAAGAATAATCCCTTGTGGTGATTGGTTGAGTTGAGTTGATTGAGCCTGTTCAAGTGATTGTGTGAGGTGATTGGTCAAGTTCCATGAAACAGACTATTCCATAATTCTAATTTGAGTTGAGATTGATTTGAGTTGAGATTGATTTGAGTTGAGTTGAGTTGAGATTGATCTTAGAACATATTGAGTCTCTAACAATTCTATTTATGCTTCTATGAGTTGATTTGAGTTGAGTTGAGTTAAGATCATTGTGGATCATTGTTGTCATCCATTGAAGAGGACATTGCCATTCATTGTTGAGTTCATCTTTGAAGCTTTGCCTTGATATATTTGTGGATGATATTTGAGTGCTACTTGTGCATGATTGATTGAGCCCTTGAGAAGGCCTTTGTGGACAGTTTTTGGACAACTTTGTGGACAGTTTTAGAACAACTTTGTTAACAGTTTTAAGACAACTTTGTGGACAGTTTTGGGACAAATTTGTGGATAGTTTTGGGACAGCTTTGTGGATAGTTTTGGGACAACTTTGTGGATAGTTTTGGGATAGCTTTATGGATAGCTTTGTGGATAGTTTTGGGGCATATTTGTGGACAGATTTGAGCAAGTTCTTGGTGAGCTTTCTAGTAGATTTGAGCAAGTTCTTGGTGAGCTCTCTAGAGCAGTTTTGGGCAAGTTCTTGGTGAGATTGCTAGAGCATATTTGGGCAAGTTCTTAGTGAGCTTGCTAGAGAAGTTTTGGAAAAGTTCTATGTGAGCTTGTTATTCAGTTTTGGACAAGTTTTGTGTGAGCTTGTTATTCATATTTGGACAAGTTCTTGTGAACTTGTTATTGCCTAGCTATGAGCAGATCAAATAAATGATTATATTGGATAAGGATCCTTATTTTTGTGTGAAACATTATAATGAGATTATCTGGTGGAGTACCCCACATTGGGGGAACCACGTTAAATCTTGTGTCTTAATTGTGTGTGGTGACTTGTGCTCTTGCTTACTATTGCTATCTAAGTTATTAATGCACACTGCTATATTTGGTTATTGCAATTAAGGAAATTAATTGATATTGATTTGGAAAGAAAGTAAAAAGTGGTCTTATATTGTTCATCCTCCCCTCTCAGTATAAGATTGTGTTCTTCATGCATATTTTTGTTTTTGTAATATGATGTGATTTTAATGGATGTTTATCATGTATGCATATGTTGTAATATGATTTGATCTGATGTGGTGTATATGCGTGGATGCATAATGAAATGGATGAATTGATTGATTTTATGATACAATATGACTAATGATTTGACACACTACATTAGCACCATAGACTATATAAAATTTATTAATCCCTTTTTTTATTTTTACGTAATGGATATATGGACATTTACTATTGCAATGTGATAGAATAGAATAGATGAAATGAGATGTTAGAGAATGTAGATGAGGTTTTAATGAGACCCAAAAAATCTAGCTAACCTGATCAAAGGTTGTATACTGACTATGCAAAACTTTTTAACAAGGCATGAATCTACTAGGACGACCAAGATACTTCATATACCTATATGTACGAGTGAGTTCATTCCTGTGAGATGCATAAGGATACCGCCATTGCCGGATAGGCTATCCACCAAACCTGTAATGAGGATCACCCTATGAATGTCATGATCCTAGGTTTTGTACTTAGTATGATTAGACCACTAGGTAGTATAGGCTACCAAAATCTAGCTCATCCACATGCAAACATTAGTTTGTACACACACAAAATGCTAATGTGACAGACATATCATCATGTGTAAGGATACCGCCATTGCCAAGTAGGTTGTCCACCAAACCTAGAATGAGGATCACCTTATGGTTTGTCAAATGCTAAGAATTCCAAGGATTCAAGTTCAGCTCCCTTATTTTCTTCAATTTTATTGGGATACTTGCTCATGGGTAGTGATCAAAATCACTATTTATTTTGTATATATATATATATATTCTTTTCTTTGAGCAAGGGATTTGGGAAGTGGTGGTGACCACTGTTTATTTTGCTTTTGACTTTTTTTCTTTTTATGGGATTTTGATTTTGACTTTTGATTTTTGGGATTTTGATTTTGAATTTGGGGATTTTGGGAATTGGGATCTTTTATAGTGGTGAAAACCTCTATTTATTCTAGGGAATTGGGTAGGGAAGAGATTGTCATTTTGCCAATTCTCAATATTCTTGAACCATTCGCACAAGGGGATGAGCATGATAACCTTTTCACTTAAAGAAACCTAGACCACTTCGTAGGTTTCATCTTTCCTTGCGAAAAAATTGGATTTATTAGTGTGAAAATGTGTTGGGATTTTGATGTATACAAGGTACAATCTAAGAAAGACCCTACCTCCTAAAAATTATGATAGATTTCTACAAAATATGAAAAGAAAACTAGATATGGTTGAGTGACTAAAAATTGTAAAGACATTATAGAACAAATGACTATGTGATGGGAGACAGAAACTGTTATAACCAATGTAAAATGTAGGTGAACATGATAAGTGAAAAATTGAAATGATGCGGATAATGATTTTGACATAATTGTTTTCTTTTGTTTTTTTTTTGGATTGATGAAGGATGTATAGTCGTAGTGTTGGACACGTATGAGCAACTCTATAGTGCAAAGTACCATAATGAGTATGCCTAATGCATATGATTTTGATAATGCGACAAGATGTAATGTAATGAAATGCAATATGATATTTTTGTGTTTTTGATATTTGGATGATGTTTTTGGATTTTTGATTGATATATATGTATATACATGTGACCAACATGCTTATTGGGGGTCAGTGGGGATTTTTAGGTGACCAAAGGACTTACATATATCTTTGGGGTATTTTGGATTGACCAAGTGGGTTATAGACACCCTTGGAGCCTTTTGGGGTGACCGAGATGGTCATGGACCATCTAGGAGCATTTTAGGTTGACCAAGCAGGTTATAGGAACCCTTTGAGGGTGACCTAGATAGTCATAAACCATCTAGGATCATTTTAGGTTGACTAAACGGGTTATAGGCACCGTTGGAGCATTTTGGGGGTGACCTAGATAGTCGTAGATCACCTAGGAGCATTTTAGGTTGACCAAGTGGGTTATAGGCACTCTTGGATCATTTTGGGGTGACCTAGATGGTCGTAGACCACCTAGGGGGGTTTTGGATTGACCAATCAATATGTAGATACCCTTGGAGAATTTTTGGTTGACCAAAGGGTTTACGGATACCTTTGGGGCCTTTTGTAACTTTGATTTTAGGAGGAAGGTGCAATACCTTATGTACCTCTAGTGTACACTATGATTGATACGATGTTAAACATGACCTATTCTAATGCAAGTGCAATGGATGAAAATACCTAATGCAATGCAATTAAATGTATGCAAGGGTAAATGCAAAATGTTTTTGTGTTCTAATATTTTACAATATTTTTGAAATTTTGATTATTTTGAATGTTTTTGTATTTTGATATTTTATGATTTGTTTGGATTTTTGGTGTTTTAAATTGTTTTTGAATTTTGAGTATTTTGTGAGGGGGAAGGCACGATACCTTAGGCACCCCTAATGTGTGTGCTACTCAATGAAAGTGAGAAAGGTGTGATACCTTTAGATTTCTCACTATGATTCATTGGTTGTGATGTGGATGGTGGGGAAGGTATGCTACCTTTGGGTTGCTCAAATTGGTTGGTAGACATTGTGTTTGCTTTGTGTATGGGCCAGAGGTCTTGGAAGACTCCTATTGGTTGGTAGACGTTGTGTTTGCTTTGTGTATGGGCCAGAGGTCTTGGAAGACTCCTATTGGTTGGTTGTTTGGAGCAAGAGTATTACCCATTGAAAGATCTTACCTCTTGATCATATCCTGAACTAAATATCTAAAGGGATAACATGTTTGGATGTCATGACCTCTTTGTCAATGGTAAACACAGTATAGATATTTTCTGTGTGCCTTTGATCTATGCTTATTAGGTTTCAATGGATGGATCTCGAGAATCCTGATCACTTGTGCCCAATATAATCGATTAATATCGATGCCAAGGGCTCTGAAAAATGAGTATATTATCATGGTGGCCGATGTGATTGGTATTGTCTTTGATTTTTTGGATTGTTGTTGTCATAGTTTCCAAGTGTGGCTTGATAGTTGGGCTTCTAAGGTGGCATAGGTTGTGTAGGTCTTGGAAGACTAATGGAAACTTGATTGATTGATGTTGGCTTTGGTTGTGCTAGGTTGTTTTTTACATCCTTTATCCACTCCTTGTGTGGGTTCATAATTTCTCCCTCTTGAATCTTGATGTCCTTGATTATTCTAGCTTGCGCTAGAGCATCTTCAAGAGTGGGATACTGTTGAAGTTGCAACAACAAGAAGATAGGCTTTAGACAACTCTTAGAAAACATGCCAGTCAACTTAGACATGGGCAATATGTATGGCAACTGAAAAAGAAGCGTTCTCCACCTATTACCATAGTCGGTGATTAACTCATCATCATATTGCTTCAACCCTACAAGGTCAGCCATTGTCACATTTTGCTCAATGTTGAAGGTGAAGTGTTCCAAGAATGCATCTATGAATTGGTCAAGATTGTAGATGCTATGCTTTGGGAGTTGGTTGTACCACTCCATGGCTGGGCCGGAGAGGGTAGTCAAGAATATCCTCAAGAGTAAAGCATCATTATCCTGTATGCCAAAGCATTGGTTCAATAATTTGGTGACATGCTCCTGTGCATATTCCTCCCCTTTAAAGTTAGCTAGGTGGGGCATTTTAAACTGCTCTGGGTAGGAAGGGGTAGACATAGAAGGATGGAGTGGTTGACTATGTAACTGGTGCAAAGTGAGCTTCTGAAACCCAAAACTAGAGGTCTTATTTTCAATTGACTCTAGGCACTTTAGCAATACCCTATATGCATCATAGGATTTGATCTCCTCTTATTTGCTTTAACCCTATGAGGGAGGGTAAGGGATATCATGCCTATTATGGGGTGGTGGAACATCACCCCTCTACCTCGATAAGGTGTCTCAAGATATTCCACTTCTATATCATGCTCAGTATAGGCCTCATAATGCATCTCTTGAGATGGCCTATAAGGAGGGGTAACCACCTGTGGAAGGTGATCTATGTTAGGCCTAGGAGGTAAGTCTCGATTAGGCCTAGGGGGCAACATTTGAGATTGTATTGGACACCTTGTGTGTTGTTGCATATTATAGGTTCTAGGTGTAAGCACCACTTTATGTAATACATTTTACAATTGCTCTTGTTGTTCTTGTATATTTTGTTGATACAACCTTTGTAGGTGTGCTCTTTGTGAGTCCACCCATTGTTGATTTCTTTGTTTTTGATCCAACTAGAGTTGATCCGTATGTTGTTATCTATTAATATTTTGCCTAATTGCCTGATGAGTATGATCTTGTTGCTCAGTTGTATGGGTTTTGTGTGCCCTTGTACTTGAAATATGAATGGGTTTATCATGTCTTTCACCCCCAGTAGGATCTATTGCTTATTTTCCATGCTCCCTAAAGGTTGCACTGACTTGAAACTCTGATCTATGAATCGGCTTTGCATAGTCTTATGATGTATAACCATCATGTGGTTGCACCAAGTACTCTTCATGAGGAGTAGGAGGATGACTTGGGTCTTCTCCCTCATCTATGGGAAAATACTCATATTCAGTTTTATATGTAGGCTCTATATATTCAAGCTACACAGAAGCATGACGTGTGGATGCTGAGTGCTCTCTATGAGGAGTATGGGGGCATCTCACTTGATCAAATAGGGTTGTTTTCTCATCTAGGCTAGGCCATGGTGTAATCTCATGTTCACATTACAATTGATGTATAGAGCAAGCTGGGATGTGAACCCATAATATTGATCTATTAGACCCCTCAATGGGCATATTATTTATTATATAGAACTCTACCAAGGTATCCAAATCAGGATGTTTTCCTAGAGGAACTATGGGTGCTTCTCGAGTAGGGGTATCTTGAAGGTTTGCCCCCCTTGGGATGATATTGTTGTTATGATAGGACCTAGGATGCCATTCAGATATGGGCATATCCTCTAGACTTGTTTGTAGATATTCACTGGCTATGGAGCTTGAATATCTCTCTGAATTGGAGGTCTTATTTTCAATCGAATTTGGACCAAATCCATAAAAGGGGGGTCCATCGACCATTTTTAGAAAAAATTGACTTTTTAGAAAAATGTTATAAGTGTTATATATCAAAATGATTAGTGAGATGAGTTGATCACAATGGGCTAGGGCTCCAAATTTTGAAATTTTGAGTCAAAAATTTGTATTTTTGAAATATTTGGGCAACCGAAGCCCGTGGGGAAATGCCCACTTTTAGGAATTTTTGGGAAATTTTGAAGTATGAAGAGTTAGAACCCAAATTTTCTATGAGAGGTATAAAATGGGATAACTAAAACAACAAAACAAATTTGGAAATTTTTGGAGTTGTCTAGACCATTTTATGATCGTTTTAATTTTTCCCTATTTTCGGCTTCAAATATAGAGTAATCACAAAACCAACATAAATTTTTTGTTATAGCTCTGATTTGCATGATTCTTGATCCATTGGATGCAGAATCAAAAAGTAGATCTTTAGTTGGTTTTTTTTTTTTTAATTATTTTTTTGAAAAATTAAGGTTAGGGTTTGGTCTTAGATCAAGGATCTTAGGTTAATTACCCAAACAACAGAGAAACACACTAAGTAGACAAAATTATTATCTATTTTAAGAATTAGATGTATATTATTATCCCTTTTAAATCTTTGAAACACACAATCAAATGATCAAAGAAGCACACAAGAAAACAATGTGATTATCTCCTTTAAGGATTAGATATGAATCCCTAAGTTGTTTGGTGTGTTTGAATTTGTTGTTGTTCTTGCTTTTGCTTTCATGTTCTTGTTTTGGAATTAGAGTGGGGTAACTAAAAAAAAGTGGTGACTAGGTACACTAGTGCCAAACATGATTTCTCAAAAGAGTCTAGGGTACACTGCTTAAAACCTAGTGGGGGATTTGCCTAGATCTTCCACTTTGAAATAGTGTTTTCAACAGTGGGAGGCAATTTGAATATTAGTGAACTATTCCATCTTGAGAGAGTACCCTATTCTATATAAGGTATCTAGAGGGTAAGCCAGTGTAAGGAGGTAAAATCCAACGTCACCAGTCTGAATTGGGAGTTGATGATGAAATCCAACCTTACCAATGTTATTGTAATATGTGCAAGTGGGTGTGGTTCTTTTTAAGCTCAAAGAAAGTAAATAATGAAGTATTCAATGATCATTCACTAAATGCATGCAAAAGGTGTGTTTTACTTTCAAAAATTTAGTATAAAAATAACTCACAAATATATCTAGAAATGCAAAACCCTAAATGTTAGCCTACCCATTGGGTAGGCTACAAGAAAGCAAACCATAGAGATGCATTCCTACTTTGATTTTCTTTGATTTTTATTCTTTTGTTCTTATTTTGCGTTATGGGAAAATAAAATATACTTTTAACCTTTCTAGGAAAATAAATTATGCAAGAAAAACCAAATTAAACAACTTTCGAAAGTGCAAAATGAAAGCAGGGGGTTTAGGTACCTACCTCATCAAAAATGGAACCTATTATTTCTGGAATTCTAATCAGAAAGCTCTATGGTTTCTATTCACTCTAGGGTGGGATGAATAGAAGTTCTACATTCATCTCAAGGTGGGATGGATTTGCATCTATCGTAGGGTGGCACGAATAGCAGGTCAGAGTTCGTTTCAGTCTAGAACAACTAGAACCTACAACACAAAAATATGAAATATGAGCTTCAAAATTCACCTAAATCAAAAGGGACTAGGTCCCACCATGATCACCACTAAAGTAGGGAAAAATGATGCACCTAAGAATGGGTAACAAATTACAATATATCCCTTACGTCTAATGAGCATCAAATCGAAAACATGCAAGTAAGATGGAAAATATGCCAAATAACAAGAAATGAAGCAAAGTAAATTGTTTTATTATTAGTAAAATGGATAAAATCTAGATTACAAATATGTACCCTCGATGGTTCAAATGGATGATACAAATTTTACAAATTTATGATGCCCAAGGATCAAATACTTAAAAGAACTCTGGTGCACATCCAATGTCTTTCCTCGTACCCACAATTGAAATGGGTGAGCCAAGGTTGCTGCCACTTGGATATATGATTCTTCAAGGTCCTATGATTCTACCCAATGTGCTATATAGCCTACACCTACACACAATAAAATAGAAAATGTCAAATAGCAAGTGTGTATGATCTGAAATATGCAATCCCCATAGGCAAGAAAAGAGCATATATAGCGTACCTATACCAAATGAAATCCTAATGCTATGAAATTACAAGGATAAGTAAAATAAGATATTTTGGAAATATATCACTCAAATTTTCATTGAAATTGTGTCCGTTGATGTGTTGTAATCGCGATGCGCTTCCTCTACCTATAAAATCCAAAGTATGCAATTTACTAACCTAAACATATCCAAAACCTATGAAATTTGGATAGTAAACATAAACATTTTAAGAAAATCCATGTCATTAGATTTCATAAATCAAGCTCATATCACGGTGCATGATATAGTGGGTCTCGTAAGCCTACAAAACCTTAAGATCGCAATATCTTGTTGCATAAATTTATTATTATTAGCATAAACCATTCACCAATATGCAAAAATATCAAATCATTCATCCACAATACATTATCCACAATAAAAATCCACAAATGAGAGAGAGATAGATAATACCCTTAAGGTAGGGAAACACCAATAATAATCCTTAAGGAAGGAATAACTCCACAAGATCTCCCAAGATGAGAGGCCACTTCATGGGCACGACGATTACATAAGATTCTTCAATGATATGAATCATTACAATGACAAATATCTCTTCTTTATATATCCATATTCTTATTCTACTTTGGAGAGCCTACTACTAATATTATATTATATTATAATATAATATAATATAATATTATAATACAATCAACCTTGGGTTATGTGTGGCCCATGCCAACCCTTATACAATATAATAATATATCCCCAAATATCTATTCCTAGGTACCCTACCATGCCACCCTCCTTACAAATGTTTCGTCCTCGAAACATATGAAGAAATCTGATAGTATGATTTGCTAAGCAATGTTAGCAATTGGTACCAATCTCGATCATCCATCCATCCAAGTGAAACCCGATGATGTTGGTATGCCATTTTGTTACTTGAGTATCCAAATATGCTTTGTTGGCTCCACGCTTCTATTGTTGTATTTTGATAACTTGAATGATGGGTCCACTTGTTCCTTGATGCTGATGAACCATGCTAAAAACCATGATCACTATGCTTTCTTTGCCAAACACTACCATAGTTGGTGCCCTACTGATTACATGTAGAACCATAATATTGTTGCCTTGAACCATGTCTCCAATATTGTTTCCACTCATGGTGTTGTGGATGGCGATATGGTGCAACCTTTACTTGATGTTCTACCTTCTTTGACTTCTCAACATTTGGCTCCATTATTTTAAATTCCTCTACACATTGTTCTTTCATGTTCTCTTTGTTTGGTGTGTCCTTGTGCTCTTCTATCAAAGCTTCCTTGGACTCTGTTATCGTTATTTCCATGGACTCATTTTTTGCTACTTCTTCCATGGACTCTTTTGTTGCTACTGACCTTCTTGGATTTTGTTTCAGGTTCTTCAATTTGTTTCTCTACAATCGCTTCTTGATTTTCCTTGGATCCCTGCTCCTTAAGCTGAGAAATATCCTGTAATGTTATCTTATTTTTCCTGTACCATAACTTCATAAACTTCTTTTGCACATTAATGTTAACAATACCCAAATAATCTAACCAAGGATAACCAAGAACAATATCCTTATCATCCATCTCAATAGCATAGAAATCTGAATGTAAAACATATTTATCCATGGTGATCTTTAAATATTCAAAAATCTAAACATTCTCACCCTCTAGTCGTATGTCCTTGATTTTTGTTGCTTAAACTTGCAACTTCTTAGCCAAAGAAATATTAATAAAATTATATCTACTACCAGGGTCAATGGAAATAATAACCTGTTCCTTTTGGATGCTTCCATGAACCTGCATAATAGACTTTTTAGATTCAAACAAATTCCTTTTTCCATTTTCTAATTTATCTTCTACCAGAGGTATGGTTTCCTCTGTCTGCATACTGACATATTTTTTATCTTCCCTGACATTTTCCTCTTTCTTCTTGAGTAATTTTATTTCTTTTTCATAGTCTTCATTTTGTTTCTTTAAAACTTCACATTCTCCTTTTATTGCATTCCGCTCATTTTAAGTTTCCTGTAGTTTCTTTTCATCGTCTTCGATGATATACATTAGGTAATCTATATAATATGGATCCCATATACTCAAGAATTCATTCTCTATTTCATCCCAAGTATATTCATTATTCCTTTCTTTACAAAATTTTATCCACCAAGACAAAGTTTTCCCTTTAAAACATATATCAAGGAAGGATTTCTCAAAAGAAATATTATGATATGGAGACCTAAATGTTTTCCACCATTCCCTAACATCAATATCATCTTCTCTATAAAATATTTCTAGCTCCATAAGTTCACCTCCAGATAATGCAAATCTAGGGTTTCATGAAAATATATATCATGCCCTAATGCAAACTAGGGTTTTATGGAAATAAATATCTTTCCACTGATTTGAAGCTAAAATTCCACATAGACAACTAGATCTTCCATTTTTCTTCCAAACAAAATAAAGTGCAACTGCTTTGCTTACCCGAAATAAACAAAGTTTGTCTTTTGAAAAATTCATGACTTGAAAATTTGTTTCTACCCTTATTCCAGATGACTGAATTCAAAAGGCCGTATCTCTCTCAATACTACTCGGATTCCTTCATATAACCACTCATTTTAAATCTCTTCAAATTCTGCACAATTTGATCCAAGAATCGCCTCAATTGGATTAACTATCGCAAAGATATGGCTTTTGAAAGATGAGACATTTTTTTTTTCCAGAAAAAATCTGCGAAATTTGTCACTATCCTTGTTTCGGATGACTAAATTCAAAAGGTCATATCTCCCTCAATACTACTCGGATTACTTCATATGACCACTCATTTTAAAGCTCTTCAAATTCTGCACAATCTAATCCAAGAATCGCTTGAATCGGATAAACTTGCACAAAGATATGGCTCTTGAAATATGAGATGTTTTTCCCAAAAAAAATTGCCCTAATTCTAGGGTTTCACACAAAAATCCCCACTTTGCCAAAATCGTTGCTCTGATACCACTTGTTGCATAAATTTATTATTATTAGCATAAACCATTCACCAATATGCAAAAATATCAAATCATTCATCCACAATACATTATCCACAATAACAATCCACAAATGAGAGAGAGATAGATAATACCCTTAAGGTAGGGAAACACCAATAATAATCCTTAAGGAAGGAATAACTCCACAATATCTCCCAAGATGAGAGGCCACTTTGTGGGCACGATGATTACATAAGATTATTATTCAATGATATGAATCATTACAATGACAAATATCTCTTCTTTATATATCCATATTCTTATTCTACTTTGGAGAGCCTACTACTAATATTATAATATAATATAATATAATATAATATTATAATACAATCAACCTTGGGTTATGTGTGGCCCATGCCAACCCTTATACAATATAATAATATATCCCCAAATATCTATTCCTAGGTACCCTACCATATCTCGACCAATATAACTCATAATGACACAAAATTTGAAATGCATCATAATATCAACATGTAGAAAATAACTAATTAAAAATGGTCATAAAATTTTTCAATAAGTTTGTATTCGTTCCAGGGTGGTACGAATATGACTTTCACAAATTGGGGGGCGCATGAGGATGGGATGCCCATCGATTCTGCCTAAATTTTGCCACAAATTCTACTAGGGAATGGTCCAAAACACTATGGGGGGTATTTTCATCAAATTTGGTGAATAAATTCACTCAGATAGTCTGGTTATATGAAAAATTGTGCCTACTAGTTCACTCACAAACCTCCTTCGCTAGGTAGAGATTTCGAGGTAACAAGGGCACAAAAGGTGAAAGGAAATATTAGCAGCATTCCATTGCTTTGTACTAAAACTCCTCTCTTTTCTTTGGTGTGGAAAATATATCCACTTTATAGCCATAGGGGGCTCATGTGCAAAAGTGCATGCAAGGGCATGCGTGGCAAGAGGCGCCACTGGCCATCGGGGTGGCATACATTGGAGGAGGAAGAGAATCTCCCAATTTGGACTTCCTTATGAAGCATGTCATATGTTTGCTATAGATCTGACCCGCATGCTAGGCTAAGTAGGACAAATGGTAGTTTTTGGGTGCCATTTATCCAAAATTTGACTTTTTTGGGGTTAAACTTGCTATTCGCCCCACCCTAGGATGAATGTTACTATTCATACCAGGGTGGGACGAATAGGATCTGTAATTGTCCCAGGGTGGGATGACCTTGAATAAGGAGCCAAAAATTCCCACAAATGGATTGAAAACTTCAAAAACCTTGCAAGAAGTGGCTAGAACCACTGTATACCTTCTGAGGGCTGCCCTAGGGATCATTTGATGTCAAATTAGCCATTTCTTATGGTAGCATAATCGGATTGACCAGATTTTAGTGTCTACACTAATAAGTAGCTGATGGAACACAACAAACATTGTAGTTGAGTGGAGGGAAAGTACTACAATCTCCTAGAAGATGAAGATTATATCATGGAATATTCAGGGATTAAATGCCCCATCAAAGCAAAGGGTAATGAAGGACTATAGGAAGAAGTTTAGAGCTGATATTTTCCTTGTGCAAGAAACCAAAGTAGGTATCAATAATTTTGAAAAAATAAAAAAATCTATCTGGAATAAATCTAAAGGAGTTTGTAGAGCATCTCAAGGAGCATCAGGGGGGTTGTGGATGCTTTGGGATCCAAGAATAGTAGAAGGGAAGTTAATCCAAGAAGCAAATAGGTTTCTCTCAGTCCTATTTACGTGTAAGAAGTCAAATTTTTCTTGGTTGGTCACAAATGTGTATGCTCCTAATTTGGCTATAGATAGAAGGAGGCTATGGAGAGACCTCAATTCCTTAGGTACTATGATGGATGTACCTTGGCTACTTTTGGGAGATTTTAACTCTACTCTTTCTCCAAGGGAGAAACAAGGAGGGTCTAACCTTTTCTCTGATAGCATGGAGGAGTTTGGTGAGTTTATCACTTCCTTAGGGTTGATGGACATAGAACTTCAAGGATCCAAATATACCTGGTCCAATAGAAGAATTGGAGTAGGATTGATTCAATCAAGAATAGATAGAGCCCTAGCTTCAGTAAGTTGGATCTTGAATGCTCATGGTTACAGCTTGAAGACTTTGCCAAGAGTAGCATCGGATCATAGCCCTCTTTTGCTAGAATTTATGGAGGAAAGGAAATCAAAAGGACTTCCTTTTAGATTTGAGGCTATGTGGTTTAGTCATCAGGATCTAGAAGGTTTGATTAAGGAATGGTGGGCATCGAATGTGTATGGCACAAAGATGTTTTAGGTATCAAAGAAACTCAAAATCATAAAATAAAATTTGAAGAAATGGAACAAAGAAGAATTTGGTAATATATTTCAAAGAAAGTGCTCCATTATGAAAGAGTTACATGAAATTGAAGAGAAAGAACAAAATGAGGGAAGATCAGAGGAATTAGATAGGATGGAGAAAGGTAGTTTGGCTGAATTTCATAATCTACTTGCTAGGGAGGAGACCTTTTGGTGGTAAAAATCAAGATCTTTATGGTTGAAGGATGGAGATAGAAATACAAAGTTTTTTCATATGTCCACGTTGAAACATAGGAGTGCAAATCGGATCAGGGAAATAATTTTGGAGATGGGTGAAGTTTTGAAGGAAGAAGAGGAGATTGCAGTGGCCACAATCTCTTTTTTCCAAAATTTATTTTCCAAAGATAGAGAGGAAGATCCAGAAGATACAAAAGATCTCTTATTGAATATCCCTACCTTGATTTCTGAAGAAATGAATGCTAGGCTATTGATCCCTTTTTTAGATGAAGAGATCAAGAATACTATATTTGGTATGGAGAAGGATAAGGCACCAGGACCAGATGGATTCCCTATAGGCTTCTTTCAGAAATATTGGCATATAATGGGGAAAGATATTTTAGATGCATTAAGGGAATTTCAATCTTCTGATTCTTTGCTCCAAGAATGGAATACAACTTTTATAGTTTTAATACCAAAGAAATATGGTGCATCATCTCTAAAGGATTTCAGACCCATAAGCTTATGCAACACTCTCTACAAAATGCTCACAAAAACTTTGGCTTATAGAATCAAAAGTCTGCTACCTTTTCTAATCTCTCCGCTTCAAGGAGGGTTTGTTCAAGGAAGACAAATATTAGATGGAATCATCACTGTTCATGAGACAATTCATTCAATAGAGAAGAGAGGAGACCCATGCATGTTTCTTAAATTAGATATGCATAAAGCCTATGATAGAGTCTCATGGACTTTCCTTGATAAGGTTATGCATAAGTTTAGTTTTAGTGACCAATGGAGGAAATGGGTTAATATTTGTATTTCTTCAACCAAATTTTCAGTCATTATAAATGGAAAACCTTATGGTTTCTTTGGGAGCCAAAGAGGTATAAGACAAGGGGACCCTCTATCCCCTTATATTTTTATTTTAATGGCTGAAGCATTAGGAAGATCAATGCAAGCAGCCACAACTATAGGTAGAATCAAAGGTATCAAACTAGCAAGGAGTTCAAAACCAGTTTCATGTCAATAGTTTGTGGATGATACTTTCATTATGGGAGAAGCTACATGTAGAGAGGCAAGGGAAATCAAAGAGATTCTCCATAAATATGAAAGGGCATCAAACCAATTGATAAAATTCATTAAAAGCAATATTTATTTTGTGAACACAGAGAGACGGTTACAATTGAGGATTGCAAAAAAATTGGTTGTAATATTGCTAATCTCCCATCCATTTACCTTGGTATACCACTTTTTTAGGATGCATGAAGGAGGAAATGTGGTCTCCGGTGTTGGATAGGATTCAAAGGAAGTTGGTTGGGTGGAAAGGCAACCTCCTTAGCCAAGCAGGAAAAATACAACTACTTCAAGCAACCTTACAGAGCATGCCAATTTATTATATGTCTCTATTTAAAATGCCCTCCAAGGTTAGAAGGAGGATGGAGAAGATATTTAAAATATTCCTATGGACTGGGGCTGAAGACAAGCAAAGACTTCCTTTAGTGGCTTGGGATAGAGTTTGCACTCCAAAGAAACTTGGTGGGTTAGGCCTAAAAAATTTATAGTTCTTTAACAAAGCCTTAATCTCAAAAACTGCATGGAGACTTTGCACAGAAGGAAGTTTGTTGTGGAAAAATATTATGAAAGCGAAGTACTTAGAAAATCACATTCCCTTTTTTAGAAGTGCAATTTCTCCTAGAGGATCAGCCATATGGAATGCAGTGCTAAAAATGAGAAGTTTTCTAAGGAGCAATATAAGATGGCAGGTAGGAGAAGGGAAGGAAGTTTTCTTTTGGGAAGATTCTTGGATCCTTCAGGAACCTCTAATAAATAAATAGGATTTTTAGGAGTTGTGGGTTCCACTGGCAGCTAAATATGGGGAAAAAGTCAAGGATTATATAGAATGTCTTCATGGTAGAAAGAAATGGAAACACCTTTCTTTAGATTCAGATGAAGTTCATATTTAGCAAGGTCTCTTGAATTTAAATAAGTTGATTAGGAGCTTCCACATCTCCCAAATCAACAAGGAGGATTCTTTTCTATGGAACCATTCTCTGAAAGGAATCTTCTCAGTCAAATCAGCCTATGAAGCTCATATTCCCCCTAGAGGAGGAGCTTATCCAGTGAAGAAGGTTTGGTCCCCTGATTTTGTGTCGAAGACTGCTTGCTTTCTTTGGTTATGCCTTCAGAATAAGATTTTAACAATAGATAATTTATGCAAAAGAGGGTTCCAAATGACAAATATATGTTCTTTGTGCCAGAAGGATGTTGAGTCATTAGACCACTTATTCAACCATTGTGAGGGTTCAAATAAAGTTTTCTATGCTATAATGAACTCTCTTTCAGTCAAGTGGAGCATGCCACAAACCTTTAGAGATTTGTTTAACCAATGGAGATCTCCCTTTGTAAGTGAGAGCTTGACGAGATTATGGAGCCTAATTCTCCCTCACTATATATGGGGTATATGGTGGGAAAGGAATAAACACATATTTAGGAATGAGATGAAGGATGAAGTATATATATTCAAAAGAATCAAAGCTGCTATTGAAGAAAATCTATCCATTCTCCTAGAGGTTAAAGGGTATGACAAAAGAGAAGAAATAATGATTGTTGAAGGGTGGAAGGTAAAACAATCCAAACCATGCATAATGGACTCAGCCCAAAAAATATTGAACACAAGATGGATGAAACCAAGACAAGGTTGGATAATACTTAACTTTGATGGGGCAACCAAAGGAAATCCAGGAAGAGCAGGAGGGGGCGAAGTGATTAGAAATGATAAAGGATAAATTTTATGGGCTTATGCAGAGGATTATGGAATTCAGACCAACCATATGGCAGAAGCCAAAGCTCTTTTTTTAGGAGTTCAACAGTTATATGATAGAGGTTATAGAAAAGTTATGGTCCAAGGGGACTCTCTAAACATTATTAGAGATTTGAAATCAGGAGAAACAGAGAATAGGTTTATACTTAACATTATAAAGGACACTTCAAGGATCCTAAAAGATATGAGTGATGTTGTAATTGATCATATCTATAGAGAAGGTAATCATGTTGCTGATGTTATGGCCAATATGGGGGTGGATAGTGGTCAAAATAGAATTTGGGATGACAACTTTCCACTGCCATTACAAAGAATAGTTGCATTGGAGGCTGAAGGTCAGCCTGTTAGAATGAATAATATCAGAAATTGAATGAAGTGGGTTGTCAATTTCTATCAAGGTCATTGAGCTAAAAGACAATGCTTAATCTGAGTCTAGTCTATCTGGGCAGTATCTTTGTAATTTATTTCTTTTGTTAGTGTATCTTTAGCATCATTCATTCCTAGGAGGAAAGGTGTGTGATTTTTGCTAGGATCTCTTTTGTTGGCCTGTGGTTTTTATTTTCCAATATGATCAGGCCTCTCTTGTAAAAGGGTTAGGGCCCCTTTCAAAACCCTATTTTTCACCCAATATAAAAAAATATATACTTAGTTAAAAATATTTATTCTTAAAAAATATAAATGTATATATAATATTTTATATAAAATAGATCCATCAACTAAATATATACGTAAAATTGACTTTTTATAATTTTAAAGAAAATACAGTATTTAAAAAATATATATAATAAATTTAGGAATGCCAAATACATTTAAATAAATGTCAAATTTTAAACCTACTTGTTAATTATAATATAATATTTAAGGGTCCCCAATGGTTAGGTGGATTGGTAAAGGCTTTATTGGCCAAGTGCTTGCCAAGAAGAGACCTAGGTTCAAACCTTGGGGCATGCTGCTAGCTTTAGCAAAGGTAGCAGTCCATGCTGGATTTTTTGAGTGCACGTCAGACCGATGATGATGGTACAAACCCCGAGCGACCGGTGGTCTCCATCTCATGTCGGATCAACAACAACGAGACGAATAGGTTGTTGGAAGCAATCTCTGTGATTTGACGACAACGGTACAAACCTCGAGCGACCAATGGTCTCCATCTCATGTTGGGTCAACAACAACTAGACGAATAAAATGTTGGAAGCAATCTCTTTAATTTGAACCTTGTTCTTTCTAATTACTAAAAAATAATATCTGTAACCAACTCCATTATATAAAAAAATATATATATATATATAATCTTTAAGACAAAAGCCTATACTTTAAAGAGATTAAGTCTTCTTAGTGTTCTTCATCACATGAACATCACGTGCCTTGTTACACTCCACATAATGAAACACGCCTTATAAAATAATTCCATGCTTTCTTGTGTTTGTGTTTGGATGCATTGGTGGGGTATGGTTTTCAAATCTTCAACAAAAGTTCAAATTCATCGTAGTCCATTTACGTTGGGAGAAGGCAAAGTTAGAGCAATAATCTAATGTCGAACGTAAATTTATAATATTCTAAAAACGAAAAAGTAAAGCAATTTATCAATATATTAAAGTAATAATAAATTAATAATATATATTTTTAATTTTTATAATTTTTAATTAAGTAAAGATGAAGTTAAAGAAATTCTTAATCTTCAAAAAAAAATTGAATAGGACAATTCACTGTCAAGTACTTCGTAGCTATTAACTGTGAATGGTGAGTGAGATCGAATAATGATTAATTGAATTAACTTTGAAACATAGGTTACATAGCTTAAATACAAAGTAAATAACCTATTTGAGAAAGAAAGGGGGAAAGGAGAAATTGGGGGAAAAGAAGAATGAAACGAATTCTCTTGCCGCCCAAATGCTGTCGTCCACTGCCGTCCAGGTAAGGTAAAAGGTAAGTTACCTTTACCCAAGGTAAAAACAATTTTTTATCCTTTTACTAATGGTAATCTTCCAACATTCTCCCCCTTAAAGTTGAGAGGACTGACTATATAGTCTCTCAGCTTTATAAATTGAGCTTTAGCCATGCCTTTGGTGAAGATGTCTGCTAGATTATCCAAAGTGCTACAATATTGAAGCTCAACTGTCTATTGTTCCACCATATCTCTTATGAAGTGATACTTCATATCAAAATGTTTTGACCTTTTGTGGTGGATCGGATTATATGCCAACTGTATGGCACTTATATTATCACAATTCAGTTTGGTTGGACCAATTTGTTTTTCGCCAATCTCTTCAAGGATTTTCCTCAACCGGAGGATCTGAGTACTTGCATGAGTAATGGCTATGTACTCAGCTTCCGTAGATGATAATGCTACAACAAATTGCTTCTTGGAACTCCAAGTTATTAGTCCTGATCCTAGACTAAAACAGTTCCCTGATGTAGATTTTTTGTCATCTATATTACTGCCCCAATCGCTGTCACTATAACCAAATAACTTCACAGAGTTAGACTTGTGGTAATGGATTCCAAAATCCAAAGTACCTTTTACATATCGTAAAATTCGTTTGGTTGCTTGTAGATGCAGCTCGGATGGGCATGCCATAAACCGTGATACAAGAGAAACAACATACTGTATATCTGGCCTAGTGTTGGTGAGAAACATTAAACTCCCAACCATGCTTCGTAATTGGTCAAGTCAACTTTTGGTGCTCCATCTTCTTTGCTTAGTTGGATTCCATGTCCAGCTTGGTGTTTCAGCTGATTTGCACTGTCGCATAGCAAATTTCTTGATCATGTCATGAGCATATTTCTGTTGACATATGAAGATCCCATTCTTTGATTGATGTACTTCCATTCCTAGAAAGTATCTCATTAATCCGAGATCCTTCATCTCAAACCGATTCATCATGGAGTTTTTGAACTCCATATTCATTTTATCATTACTACCCATGAATATTAGATCATCCACATATAAACAAACTATGAGGATATCTACTCCATTTTTCAGGTAGTATAGTGTTGGTTCACTTTTGCTTTTTGTGAAACCATATTTGCTGAAATAGCCGTCAATTCGTGAATACCATGCTCTTGGTGCTTGCTTGAGGCCATAAAGTGCTTTCTTCAATTTATAAACAAGGTTCTCTTTTCCTGGTTCTTGGAAACCTTGAGGTTGTTGAACATACACCTCTTCTGTCATGTATCCATTTAAAAATGCACTTTTCACATCCATGTGTTGAATTTTCCATCCTTTATGGGCTGCCAAGGAAAGAACAGTTCTAATTGTTTCTTGTCGAGCAATTGGAGCAAAGGTTTCCTCATAATCTATTCCATATTTCTGAGTAAAACCTTTAGCTACTAATCTTGCCTTGTGCCTTTCAATGCTTCCATCAGCATTGAATTTGGTCTTATAGACCCATTTACATCCAACACATTTTTTTCCCTTGGGAAGCTTCACAAGCTCCCAAGTATCATTCTTTTTAATTGAGGATATTTCCTCTTCCATGGCATCTTGCCATATATTTTCAGTGCATGCTTTTTCATAGCTAGATGGTTCTAGCCGTGCAGCAGCCAACAAAGCATAATTGACTACATCACCCCTTGGTTCATGAGACTCATCATCCCCTGACATTTGAAGATTTTCAAGTCTTGACAAAATGTCATCCATCTCACTAGCTTGACTCCTAGTGTATCTTTGTTGGAAATTCCTATCCAACATTTGAGTAGATGGATGACTCTGTAGTATGCGCTTTCCTCTATTTGTCTCTTTCCTTTGAGAAACTGAATCAATATCCATCGGGCTTGGAGCGCTTACAGATCTTTGAAATCATTTTGGAGAATTTGGGGGTGCCAACAAAGAAGTCCCTCTTGGACTTGGTGTACCACTTGATGTACTTGATGAAGTTTCCTGTTGTGGAATTTGTGGAGAAGGACTTATTCCACTGCTTTTCTTGGGTAGTACCAATGTGGGAGGTACTAATGTGGAATTGTTCGAATTAGAGTCAAAATCAACAAATTTTTTATGACCCCATTCTCCCCCTTCATCAAAAATTACATCCCTGGAGATAATGATTTTATGTGTTGTGGGATTGTACAATCTATACCCTTTGGTTGAATCACAATACCCTACAAAAACACATGCTTGACTCTTTGGATCAAGCTTCTTCCTCTTCTCCTCAGGAATGTGTGCATAAGCTAAAGAACCAAATACTCTAAAATGTTTGACATTTGGTTTCTTACTGTACCATCCTTCATAAGGAGTGATACCATCTAAACTAGAAGTCGGACTTCTATTTAGAATATATGCACTTGTTCTCACTGCATCTGCCCAATAGCTGTTTGTGAGATGTTTTGCCTGAAGCATTGTTCGTGCCATTTCAACAAGGGTGCGGTTTTTTCGCTCACCCACACCGTTCGTTGTGGGGTATAGGCAGTGGTGAACTGCCTTTTTATCCCATTTTGCTTACAATAATGTAAAAATTCATTTGAGGAGTATTCTCCTCCTTTATCAGTGCGAAGACATTTGACATAGTAGTCACTTTGCTTTTCTACATTATTTCTGAAATCTATGAAGCAATCAAATGCTTCATCTTTGTGTTTCAGAAAATAGAGCCAACACATTCTAGAATAATCATCTATGAATGTTAGAAAATAAGAATTGTTTCCAAGGCTCTTTGTTTGCATTGGACCACAGATGTCCGAATGTACTAGTTGAAGAGGATAGCTTGCTCTCCACGCTCGGCCTCTTGGAAACTTCGTTTTGGAGTGCTTTCCCAAAGCACATTCTTCGCATACCTTTTTATGTTCTAGAATTTTTGGTAGTCCTCGTCACCATAGCTTGTGATGTTAACATTTTCAAGCTAGCGGAATTGAGGTGACCATATCTCAAGTGCCACAATTCACTTGGATTTGTAATAGCAATGTTTGCAAGTTGAGCTCCCCCTGGCTCACCAAACTTTAGAGGGAATAACCTATTCTTTGTCATAGGTACTTCTATGATGACACGGTTACAATTGTTTTTATCAAAGATTGTACATTTTCTTTCATCAAAAACTAATTTGTAATGCTTCTCCATCATTTGGCCAACACTCAACAAATTGTGTTGTAGCTGTGGAGTATAGTATATGTCATTCACATTTTTAAGGCCTTCTTTTGTTGGAACTTCCATAGCTCCTATGCCTTCAACTTGCAAGGATTTATTATCCCCTAACTTAACATGAGATTTGTAATTTGAATCTAATGTAGCAAAGAGATTTTCTTTGCCACTCATGTGGTTGGAGCAACCAGTATCCAAAATCCATACGTCATTTAGATTTTGATCTGGCTGTCCATAAGAGAGAAAAAGGTTTGGTGGACCTTCTTCTTCTCCGTAGAATGAGCCATATTGACTGCTTTGATCTTTTGAAGACTTTGACCAGCAGTCACGAGCGAAGTGACCTTGTTTCCCACAATTGAAACAAGTTGTTTTAGTTTTATTACTTCCTCGTCCTTGATTTCCACGGCCTGCATTGCCGCTTTGGTTCTGATTGGCTCCTCTGTTTTGATTTCCACCTCTGTTTTGATTACCTCCTCTGTAGGAGTTGCTTTGGCCCTTGCCTCTTTGTTGTTGTCCTCTGCCTCGGCCTCTTCCTTGTCCTCGTCTTGCACTTTCATTCGAAGTGAAGGCTTTGTCATCACCTTCATAGCTTGATGAAGGTGCACCCTGAAGTCGCTCTTCATGTGATGTTAATGATCCAATCAAACTATCAAATGTAAGAGTAGAAAGGTCTTTGGATTCTTCAATTATGATAGCAATGTGATTCCACTTAGGAAGAAGTGTTCGCAACACTTTCTTCACAATTGTTTCATTTTTTGTGTCTTCACCTAAAGTTTGCATCATATCAACTATTGCTTTGACTCGTATACAGTAGTTTCCGACTCTTTCATTTTCCTTCATTCTGAGATTTTCAAAATCTCTTTTCAAAGTCTGAAGCCTGACTTGCTTTACTTTATCACTTCCTTGGAATCCTTCTTTCAAGGCATTCCATGCATCTGTAGTAGTTAAGTAAGATGCAATTCTAGGAAAAATACTTGGATCTAATGCTGATTGAAGATGGTATAAGGCAAAAGAATTATTTTTCTGTGCATCTTTGTAGATCTTCTTATCATTTGCACTTAAAGTAGTCCAATCTGTTGGAGCAATGTATCCGTCTTCAATAATATCCCATAGTCCTTTTTCGATGAGTAATGTCCTCATCTTGATGGACCAGTACTCATAATTATCCCCACTGAATTCGGGAATTGGTAGATTATTATGTGATCCCATTTATCTACTAAAACAAAAAACCTCTCTTTTATAGTCTTATTGCAAAAAAGACTTTACAAACTATCAAGCCCTGCTTGATTTACAATCATAAACAACTCAAACTTGTTCAGAAATTACAAAATTGTCAATGACTTGTTCATCATCGTCACTGATCAATATTATTTCAGGAGAAGGAGGTTGTAGGATTTCAACTGAATTACTATAATGAGTATATTCGGATCCTTGTGAAGCAATTGCAACCGTGTTGGATTGTTCAAACCTGCTGCCAAAGGAGTTATCTTCTGAATCTCTTCGTATCCTAGATCAGGATTTCTCTGGTGTGCAATAACCGCGTTTTGCAACTGTGAAAAACTGTATTAAGTCCTAGTGTTTTCACGTGCCTATCAAAGTTTTCAGGAGTTGTTCTCAGTAACAACTTGCAGAGGGCATGATAACAACCTTCCGATCTTATCATTTAAGAAAATTTCCCAAAAATTTTCTTTTACAAAGATTTCCTCTTAGGAAATAATAAAAAAAAAAATTAACTTTCTAAGTTTTTTTTTTTTAAAAACTTTACATTTATTTCCTCTCAGGAAATTTCTATCAACTTTAAAAAAAAATTTAAAATTTTAAACTATTTCTTGAATAGTTATTACATAAAAAAAAATTTTTTTTTTCTAAAGTTTTTTTTTTTTTTTTTATGTAACTATTGACCCCGCCGAGAGTCGATCCTGCGACCTCGCGGGTGTCAGGGCTAAGGGTAGCCGCTGCGCTACCGGGCTGATCCGGGAGCAATGCGTGCTCCCTGCCCTTTAGCTTCCGCGTCGAGCGCGAAGCTAATGTTGGCTTCGCGCTTCGGCGCGAAGCTAAGTTTTATTGGGACTTATTTGTCCCACATCGCCTGTAGGGCGATGTGTGGGCACTTTATAATCAGCCAAGCACATACAGTGCTTTGACTGCCTGCGGGCAGTCTCGAAAGCCGCAGGTTCTCTTTTGCCGATGCATGCGTGCGGGACGCCACGTCACCTTTCCTCGGGCCGCGTTCCAGCGCCACGTCACCAGCGGATCGCCACGACACCTCTCCTCGGGCCGCGTTCCAGCGCCACGTCACCAGCGCCTCGGGCTGCCACGTCAACAGTGCCTCGAGAATCGTGCCTCGGGCTGCCACGTCAACAGTGCCTCGGGAATCGTGCCGATCTGTTGCTCCTGCGGGCCGCCTCGTCCAGCTCCACCAGCGCCTCGAAAAACATGCCGGTCTGCTCCTGCGGGCCGCCTCGAGATCCGTGCCGCCACCTCGAACTGCGGGCCCCATCGCCTCGTGAATCGCGTCGCTCTGATACCAAATGTGAATGGTGAGTGAGATCGAATAATGATTAATTGAATTAACTTTGAAACATAGGTTACATAGCTTAAATACAAAGTAAATAACCTATTTGAGAAAGAAAGGGGGGAAAGGAGAAATTGGGGGAAAAGAAGAATGAAACGAATTCTCTTGCCGCCCAAATGCTGTCGTCCACTGCCGTCCAGGTAAGGTAAAAGGTAAGTTACCTTTACCCAAGGTAAAAACAAATTTTTATCCTTTTACTAATGGTAATCTTCCAACATTAACTGCCAAAGGATAATAGTTTAGTAGGCAGTAGCACACTTTATTATGTTTTAATTTTAAAATATTTTCTTATATTATGTTTTTGTTTACGTCATGATAACTATTTTTTAAGTAAAAATATTTTTTTTGTTTTTGAAATAAGTTGAAGTATAACAAGTAACACTCCCCTTAACACAAGGGACTGATAACTTTAATAATAATCCAATAACATACAATTAAAATATTTTTATAAATTTTATTTAATTTTTTTATTTTGATTCATAGGAGTTTCTGTGAGACATGATAACTATTTTTTTTTTTTAATTTATCTATAGATTGGTGATATTGAGGGAAAAAAAGTTCAAATGGACCAATAAACATATTTACGGCGGATTATTGGACTAGGCTTTCAAACTTTTAGTGGCATGGTGATGGCATCGATGTCAAATATAAAAATTCCAAGTCTCACAAGTGCAATCTCATGTCCAACGAACGTGCCAATGAGAAATCCTCCTATCGTCGTAATAGTCTCGTTGGTTTTCTAATTTGGTGACATGCACGGTATAATTTATAATATAATAATTCAAGCAGGTTCAAATTGACAATGTCGTTTGTTTTCTTTATAATAATGTTTAATCTAAAGAGAAATAAAGTGGTGCTTTCTAGGACATGCAATAAGAATAAACTAAACAAATTAAGAAATTGTCAATTCATTCACAACATGGGGGACAATTTTGCTTCCATGTGATGTTATAATTTCTTTGAAGACATAGTTTTTTAAAATTTACGAAGCCTTATTTATGGGGATTGAGATAAATTTATTATAAAAAATAAGTTAAAATATAAATATATATTTTTAAAATATTTTTTACAAAGTGACAAGTGAAAAGACTTATTTTCAATAAATAATTTTTTCAATATTCTAAGTTATTAAAAAATATTTTAATATATATTTTAAATCCATAATGTAGATTTTTTTATTATAGTGCGACGAAGCTGATCAAGGTGCACTCAAAAGGCATTAGGGGCCGAAAAAAGAAAAAAATTAAATCAAGGGTTACGATCCGCCATTAGTTGGAAGCCTAAAGCTTCTTAAGGCATTTTTTTATTCTTAAAATGGTGGTGAACATCACGAGGATTTTGAAAAATCCTTTGGAAGAGATGATTTTTTTTTTGAATGGAAGAGATGAATTTTCGTCCGTTGCAATACTTGTAATGAACTTCTCAGTATTATTATCAAAATATTGCTAGCCCACTGATGCATGTAGAACAGTTCCCTATGATCTTAAAAGACGTTCTTAAATAATCTTAAGAAGGTTCTCATCTTTTAAAACCGGTATTTAATATTAAAAATGTATATCATCTTTGAATCATTAGAGCACTAGATTTTTTCACAAATAACCAATATAATTTTATTATTCAATATATTAATAAATAATCTTAATTTTAATTGAATAATAAACTATGAGTACATGTTACAAAATAAAATTATTAATATTTATTTTAAATTAAATATTAAATTATAGACAAAGTTTAAAGTGGCATGTATTTTTAAATATTAATTATTACATGTGAGAAGAACATTAAACTTTTTCTTTCGTGTGTATTTATAGCTTTTGCCTCTCCATTCAAAAGAATACAAAAAGATCAAAGACGATTCAACTTTGATCAAAACGCTTGAAGTCAACCAAATTTTGTTTAACATAATCTCTTTTACCTCATCTGATGTCTTTTAACATATGATCACTTTGTTTCAAGATTATTTTTTAATTCTTAATTTTTTATTATTTTAAACTTTTGTTATCTATTGATAAGTATATTATGCTTACATGCATCCTTTGGGTTTTAATTAGTTTAGTGAATGGATCTTTTAGACACTTCATGGTGATAATTTATCTGAGTGGATCAAAGCCATCATTGTTTCTGTTGTTTATAATTGTTTATCAATTTTAATGGTTTTAAATAGGATACAAACAAATTTATATATTTTCCTTTAACACTTCTTATGTACAATTGATATCATCAGCTTTTATTGAAGATGGCATGGGTTTTAACAATACATAAGAAACAATGTTTACAATTGAATCATCAACTCTATTGTAGATGGTATGGGTTTTAACAATATATAAGTAACAAGGTTTACAATTGAATTGAATGAGACCATCATAGAGAGGTAATATTGATTAACAAAATCAATATGTACAATAATATCAAAAATAAAGGTTTTGAATGTTTTGAGCATTTTTTTACCTCTTCATTTGATTATTTTACAAGGATAATTTTTTTTTTTATATTATCTTTAAAAAAATAAATTACTCTAAAAAATATTGTATTTTCTTCTTAATATTTTTATTTTCATTTATATGTTATCTTTTAAAATTTCTTTTTTATAGATATTTTAAAACTTTTAATAAATAAAAAATTCAATATATAATGATATTGAAGAGTCAAACTTATATGATTCAACTTTTTGAAGTTTCGAGAGTGAAAGGAAGTGAGATCTAGGATGAAGGTTTTGAAGGGTTTTAGATAAAATTACAGGGAAAATAGAAAGGGTTGTGCCTGTTGGTCCTAGTGGCCAACAATTTTTTTTGACATGGATGATTACAATAAAGAAAATATGTAATTGGAAGAAATGCAGTGGATTTAAAATGAAATAGAGAATAGATTTTTACAAGCCATAGAGAGTGAAGAAAAAAACAACACTTTTAAATTACAGTACAAAAAGTGACGGGAGATCACAGTCTACCATAAAAATGAGTTCAAGGGTTGAAGAGAACCAGAAACAAAATACATGATGCTGACTAAATAAGAGAAGTTGAAGCAGGGAAAATTGATATGGTCTAAAACTTGAGCAAAATTGTTTTGATGACAAGCTACCAAAAGGGGTTGATTGTACCAATACCCCATATGGGGAAGGAGTTGGGGGAGCTACCCCCAAAAATAAATTTTAGGGATGCTCTTCATGGGAAACAACCCTAACCGGATGTGATCAATAACCTAAGGGCACCGCAAAGACCTTTATAGCTTCTCCTCCAAACTTTGGATTCTCTCATCCTTCTACTGCAATCGCTCCTTATAAGGAGACCCTTCAATGACCCACTTCAATTCTTAGATTTCTCACTTAAGAGCCTCTTGCTCTATCTTTTCTCTACTCAACTTCATTTCCAAGGCTTCAATATTTTTGTTAGTAGCTTCAAGCTTTCTATCTACTTTATGGCCTTGCACAAATAGTGTATCCACTTTAGTGTGGAGGGTCTAGAGTGTCTACTTTTGAAATATTGGATATGTTTTATAAATGTACTCCAATTTGATAATCATTGGGTCTTATTTCTATAACTGTCTTTTTGATATTTGTGTAGGCAATCATCTTCACCCTTTATTTAGTCATATGATCTAATGCATCATATGTTAGGGTACCCACCTCCTTTGCTTTGTCTTGCTATTGTTGCTCTTCTACCCACTTTTGCTTATTGTCTTCTAGATTCTATATGATGGAGAACACCTTTGATAGTGGATTTCTAGAAACAGGGGGTGGAGTAGGGGTAGCTAAAAATGATGAGGAATAGTCAAGGGATTTGATGATAAAATATTGATTTTATAGGAGTGAGGATTTCTTGGACTATTTACCTCTTATGTAAAATGGATGAAGGGGAAGTTTGTGTTGGTAAGTTATGCAATGGGAGTGTTGGTGCTTCATGGGAGGATGATGAGGGTTTCAGTATTGATGGAGGCTATGCTATTATTGGGATGATTTCAAGTTAAGGGGAGGATTTAGGAGATGAAGGAGAATATTGATATGTACCTAGTTCTAGAGCTTCCTACTTTAATTCCATTCTTTTGGCTACTTCAGCTTTAACTACTTCAATTGTTACTTTCGTTCTTTGTACTTCTTGTATTTATTACCTTTTAGTTTTTACCCTCTTTGTATTCGAATCTTCAAAGCTTGGATGATTTTTATGTTTCCCCCCCCATGCGGTATTTTTATAATAAGATCTAGATTGAGTTACTGAATGAGGTTTGAAGTGTTTAGAAGTACTCATTTCTCGTATATAGTCAGCTAACTAAGATAATTTGACATTTAATGTGTCCAATAGTTACTTGCTTAGCATATTTTATGGCCCTTGGACTTACTAGAAAGGTTTCTGTGTGTTACCTTCTTTGGAGCTAGGACTCTTCTATGCTTGTTTATTCCTCAAAATCATCATATGCTACCAAAGTAGCTACTTGTGGAGGAGGATGAGCAGCTTTCTTTGTTTCTTCCTTCGAGTCCTCTATTATTTTTATTTTTAAAATATATCCTTTTCTTATTGTTTCATATAGATGATATAATTTTGGTTAAATTTTGTGATGATTATTTTATCGACATCACTGGAAAAATCATATTTATGCTTATCTTATTCATAGCATGAAATCCACCATTCGCTTGTGCTCTTCCCATCATATTTCATATTTGATCTTCTATATAAATTCAGCTTCCATCCATTGGTCTTCATTTCTTTCAAGATCAAAGATGCATATGTGCTCATACCATTTCCTCCATGGCAACCTCTCTTGCATTACCTTTATATGCAAATATGCTTCTTGGTTTTCATCAAGATTTTTGAACATTTTGATGCTCGGTCTTGATACATGCTCAAAAGAGTCTTGTTATTCAAAGCTGCTAGCTTAGCCTTGAATATGAATTTCGGGTCATTATACCATCTATGAGGCACTATTTTCAAGTAAAGCATACCAATATTTTTATCCAAAAATTTGGATTACCCCCTCTTTATCATTAATATATCCTCAAACTTGATAGAAAGGCAAAAGATAACAATCTTCTTAGCTCCAACCCCATAATGCTTCTCTACTTCGTCAATCTGTTTGCAGAATTCTAAACCAAATACCTAGTTTATAATATAATGTAAAAGCAAATATGGGATGCCCAGGAATCCATATATTCTAATTATTGTGCATACCTTTAAAAATGCTAGTTGCCTAACTCCCACGTTTTTCCTTTTAGTCCATCTAGAGATTCTAAGTTGAGGCATGGGCAATGCCCAAAAATATCAACAAGTGTGGGGTCCAAAAACCTTTTGTTGAACTACATATATGATATGCTTTCTCTAAGGGCACAAGTCTAGTCTACAACAAGGCACATTTACCCTTCTTTGTTTCATTGTTGCAGCTCAAGGCCATGTAATCTTGGGGGTATTTTGAATATAACTAACTAAGCCAAGTAAGATGGATAAGTAAACTCTTCACTTTGGCCAATTTTGAATATCGCCAATTGGCTACGCAATATATAACCTAGTCTAGAAAAATAGGAGTATGTGTGCTAGTTGTAGTGTAATTATGTTAGTGACCACATAGGCTAACTACAATTGATACAAATATAAAATGATATATATTTTTAGCCCCAAATTTACAACCAACATAGACAACACCATTTATATTACACCCTTAAAATTTTCTAGCTCTATAATTTTTTTGTATAATCTCTTGAGAGCGGTCCTAGAAAATTTCCCAGGCAAATTTTGAAAGTTGGATTGGTGAGAAAGCCCATCTATTCATCTATATCTATCACTTTTGGATTACAATATGGCTCAGTATCTACTATGAAAGCTCTAGTGATTTCTTCCTTCATTATTGTAAGAAACTTCTTTTGCTTTGAATTACATACTATTGCTATGTCTAGGTTGTAAAATTATGTAATTGATTTCACTAGCTATGGACTTGTGTTGGACTCTAGAGCATAATTTAAAGTATCTTCCCTAAAGTATAGGTTCTAAATATTTAAAATTCATTTAAATATAGTTGCACCAACTCTACTATTTGAGAGAAAATTAGTTTTTTTGTGAGATCATATAGGGAATTGTTTAGATTATTTCTAAACATAGTAGAAGCAAGTAATATCTCCATAATAGTAGAGATTTTAAACTGATTGGATTACTATAAAAGCATTGTAAGTTCTTATGATTATGAATCTAATGAGAATATTTTATCATTTTGATATCAGAGCAGGTTTTCTCAGATGGATCAAAACCTGTGGAGAGTGGTGTGAAGAGATCTAAAGCATGCACTTTGTCAGAGAAACTCAAGTGGCCAGCACTCAGCAGAGTTGCAAGAGCTTGAGTAAATAATTAATATCTCATGCATCTTGAGGTATTTGATTATGAAATTTTTAGGGTTTTTAGATAATTGTATAAAGAGGATTCAATCAAAATTTCAGGTGATTTGGAGATAATTTTCTGATTTTTATTAGCATTTTGAGTTTTTCAATAAAATGGTTGTATAAGGTGTAATAAAGGGTATTTTCTTCTAAAATTTTAGGAGAAATATTATTTATCTAAAATAATAATTCATACAAAATTTTAAGTCATTTGGATATGTATTGATTGATTTGTGTGAATATTGATTTTTTCTTCAAAAATCCTAAATCTGGAATTGTGATAAAAAGGGAAAAAGTAAATGATAACATATTTTTCACCTTTGCGAATTTTCTTCTAAAATTTAGATGATTTTTAGATTATTGTCTCAGGAATACAAAGTTTAATTTTCATAAATTGTGGAGTTGTATGGATTGATTTATGTGAAAAACATTGAGGTTGTCTCAAAAACACTCTAAGATCTAGAAAATGAAAAAGTAAATTGATCACATATTTCTCATTTGTGTGAATTTGCTTCTAAAATTTAGTGGATTTTTAGATACGTATATCAAAAGTCTACAAGAAAAATTTCAATTTTTTTCAATCAATATTGGCTGATTTATGATAAATTTGGTGCTTGAGACTTTGGTAAATAAAAAGAAGCATGTATTTTTACAATTAGAGGTTAATTCTGAGAGATTGACTTAACAAGTTGAGTCAATTGAGTAAAAGAAGATCTTATGCTATTGTTTATAGTAAAAAAAATGTATTAGAATCTATCTATATTATTCCAATTTTTTTTTATTAGCATAAATGGCTGCCAATAACAATCTTCCCATTCCTAAATTTAATTGGTTCGATTACGAGTATTGGTCCATCAAGATGAGGACCTTACTCATAGGCAAGGGGTTATGAGTTATTGTAGAAGAAGGCTACAATGAACCTGTATATTGGACTACCTTAAGTGCAGCTGATAGAACCAATAAAAATGATGCCCAAAATAAAAACTCATTTGCTCTCTACCATCTCCAAGCAACTTTGGAGAAAAGCATCTTTCCAGGGATTGCTTCTTGCTCAACAACCCTAGAAGCATGGAAAACCCTGAGAGGTAGATATCAAGGGAGCAATCAAGTGAATCAAGTGAGGCTTCAAAACTTGAAGAGATATTTTGAGAATCTCAAGATGCAAGATGATGAAAGAGTGGGAGATTATTGTGTGAGAGTGAAATCCATTGTAAACAAATTGCAAACCCTTAGAGAAGACATCAAAACTAAAGTAGTGGTGAAGAAAGTGTTGAGAACACTTATTCATAAATGGAACCATATTGCTATCATTATTGAAGAGTCTAAAGATTTGTCTACTCTAACTTTTGATGCTCTAATTGGTTCTTTGATGTCTCATGAAGAAAGATTACAGGGTGCTACATCTACTAGCTATGGAGGTGATGAGAAAGCATTCTCATCCAAATAAGGTGATAATGCACAAGGAAGAGAAAAAGAAAAAGGAAAAGGAAGAGGCCAAAGGAGAGGCAAAGGAAGAGGATAAGGTAGATCAAGAGGTGGCAATCAAGGAAGAGGAGGTGACAAATCAAAGAAATTTTGTTACAATTATGGCAAGGTTGGTCACTTTGCTAGAGATTTTTGGTCCAAGACTTCTCAATATGGGAGAGGTCAATATGGAAACTATGGATAAGAGGAAGGAGATTCTTAAAATCTATTCCTCACCTATGGAAAATCAGATAAAAATATTAATGAAACTTGAATTTTGGATACTGGTTGTTCCAATCACATGAGTGGCAAAGAGGAGCTCTTTGCTACAATAAATTCCTCCTACAAATCAAATATCAAATTGGGAGATGACAAGGCACTACAAGTTGAAGGTATTGGATCCATGGAGGTTCCAACAAAATAAGACACCAAGAAGGTAAATGGCATTTACTACACCCCTTTGCTTAGTGTTGGACAAATTATGGAGAATAACTATAGGCTTGTTTTTTTATGAAGGAAAATGTGTCATTTTTGATAAAAATAATTGTAATAGAGTTATTACACAAGTACCTATGACAAATAATAGGTTGTTTTCTCTTAATTTTTGGGAACAAGGAGGTGCTCAACTTGCTAGTGTAGCTATTTCTAATCCAAGTGTGCTTTAGCACTTGAGATTTGGTCATCTTAATTTTGCAAGCTTTAAGTTGTTGACTTATCAAGCTATGGTAAGTGGATTTCCAATAGTTGAATAACACAAGGAGGTGTGTGAAGGATGTACTTTGGAAAAGTACTCAAGATCAAATTTTCCAAAGGGACAAGCATGGAGATCAAGCCATCCACTACAATTGGTACATTCAGACATTTGTGGTCCAATGCAAACCAAAAGCATTGGTAACAACTCTTACTTTCTCACTTTCATTGATGATTTCTCTAGGATGTGTTGGATTTATTTTTTGAAAACTGAAGATGAAGCTTTTAATTGTTTCATATATTTCAAAAATAATGTAGAGAATCAAAGTGAGTTTGTTGTAAAAAGTCTCAGGACTGATAAAGAAGGAGAGTATTATTCAAATGCATTTCTAAAATATTGTAAATATTGTGGAATAAAAAGGCAATTCACAACTGCATACACCCAAAAAAAAAATGGTGTGGCTAAAATAAAGAACCAAACTATAGTATAAATGGCTAGATCAATGTTGCAAACTAAGCATCTAAGTAACATGTATTGGGCTGATGTTGTTAGAACTAGTGTTTACATTTTGAATAGGAGTCCTACTTCTAGTTTAGATGGTATTACTCCTTATGAAGGATGGTATGGCAAAAAGCCAAATGTAAAAAACTTTAAGGTTTTTGGTTGTCTTGCATATGCCCATATTCCTGATGAGCAAAGAAAGAAACTTGACCTCAAAATTCAAACATGTATTTTTTTTGGATATTGTTAGTCTTCCAAAGCATATAGGCTCTACAATCCCAAAACACGTAAAATTGTACTCTCTAGGGATGTAATTTTTGATGAAGGGGGAGAATGGGGTCAACATAAACTTTTTGTTGATGATGGATCTCATGATGCAAGTTCCTCTCAAGTTCATCAAGTGTAGCAAGTGCAGTCCAAAAATAGCAAAGGAAGTCCTCCAAGCCCAAGTATGAGTACTACTTCAATTACAACAGATGCTTCTCCAAGTCCTTCTCCACAAATATCAGTAAGTTCTTCACAAATGGATATTGATTATCCATAAAGAGGTAAAATAACACTTTAGCACCATCCATATTTTAAAATGTTGGATAAGAATTTCTAGAAAAGATACACTAGAAGTCAAGCTAGTGAAATTAATGCAGTTTTGAAAAGACTTGAAAATCTGCATATATATGGTGATGATGACTCCCAAGAGCCTAAGGGAGATGTTGTAAATAATTATTTAATGACTAGTGTAGAGCTAGAACCATCTAGTTATGAAAAAGCATGCACTCATGATGTATGGCAATAGGCAATGAAAGAGGAAATGACCTCTATAAAAAAGAATGATACTTGGGAGCTAGTGGAGCTTCCTAAAGGTAAAAAATGTGCTGGATGTAAATGGGTCTACAAGACAAAATTAAATGCTGATGGAAGTATTGAAAGACACAAGGTAAGACTTGTAGCAAAAGGGTTTACTCATAAGTACGGGATTGACTATGAGGAGACCTTTGCTCCCATTTCTAGATAGGATACAATCAGATCATTACTTTATTTGGTTGCCCACAAAGGGTGGAAAATTCAGCACATGGATGTTAAAAGTGCCTTTCTTAATGGTTACTTGAATGAAGAGGTTTTTGTTAAACAACCTCAAGGATTTTAATAATAAGGTAAGGATAAACTTGTCTACAAACTAAAGAAAGCATTGTATGGCCTCAAGCAAGCACCAAGGGCATGGTACTAATGCATTGATGGCTACTTTCAGAAGTATGGATTCACTAGGATAAAAAGTGAACCTACTCTCTACTACATGAAACAATGTAAATACATTATCATTGTATGATTATATGTGAATAATCTAATATTCATGGGTAGTAGTGCTAAGATGAATGAGGAGTTCAAACACTCCATGATGAAAGAATTTGAAATGAAATATTTAGTTTTAATGCATTACTTCCTAGGCATGGAGTTACATCAAACAGGTAAAGGGATCTTCATATGTCAACACAAATATGCTCAAGATATGATCAAGAAATTTTCTATGGAGCAATGCAAGTCTGTTGCAACTCCAATGGGTCATGGGATCCAATTGAGCAAATATAATGGAGCACCAAAAGTTGACATGACCACTTACAGGAGCATGGTTGGGAATCTAATGTTCCTCACCAACACAAGGCCGGATATTCAATATGCAGTTTCTCTTGTTTCAAGGTATATGGCTGGTCCATCTAAACTTCATCTAGAAGCAACTAAAAGAATTTTGAGATATGTAAAGGGTACATTGGATTTTAGGATCCATTACCACAAATGTAATTCTATAAAATTAGTTGGCTTTAGTGATAGTGATTGGGGCAACAATATAGATGATAGAAAATCTACTTCAGGGAATTGTTTTAGTCTTGGGTCAGGACTAATTACTTTGAGTTTCAAAAAACATACTGTTGTAGCATTATCATCTACTGAAGCTGAGTACATAGAAATCACAAATTCTAGTACCCAATATTTATGTTTGAGAAAAGTACTTGAAGAAATAGGATAAATACAAAGTGGTCCTACAAGATTGTACTATGAAAATATGTGTGCCATCCAATTGGCATATAATCCTATCCACCACATCAGGTCAAAACACTTTGACATGAAGTATCACTTCATTCAAGACATGGTGGAGAAACAGGTGATTGAGCTACAACATTGCAGCACTTTGGACAACATAGTGGACATCTTCACCAAAGGAGTTGCGAAAGCTCAATATATAAAGCTGAGAGACTGTCTAGTCAGTCCTCTCAACTTTAAGGGTGAGAATGTTGGACTCTAGAGCATACTATAGAGTATCTTCCCTAAAGTATATAGGTTCTAAATATTTAAAATTCATTTAAATATAGTTGCACCAACTTTACTATTTGAGAGGAAATAAGTTTTGTTGTGAGAGCATATAGGGAATTGTTTAGATTGTTTCTAAACATAGTAGGAGCAAGTAAGATCTCTATAATAGTAGAGATTTCAAACTTATAGGAGTGCTATAAAAGCATTGTAAGTTCTTATGATTATGAATCTAATGAGCATATTTTCTCAACTTGGGTGAACATTCCTGGGCATATAGAGTAACAATAATGAATTCCATGGATTCGAGTCTAGATGGCTCATTGATAGTCTTATTTCCTTCTCTTCTATAATTTCTCTAAAAATATTAATTTTCACTTAATTATAAAAAATGAGGTGGTGAATACTAGCCAATTTATCCTAGAGCTCCTTGGTAGACTTTTGCACCTTTTAGTTTTTCTTCATTTAAGCTAGCTTACAGACTATATTGGCTATGCTCTACAATAAATCTCTTTGGCAGACTACTTAAGACTTTTTTTTTCTCTCTAAAACATAAATTGTATTGATTATGCAACATTTTATTTTAGCTCTTTTATAATGCAAATTAAAAGACCATTTAATGCATGAACTTTATTCTTTGTGTAGACACCTAAAATGTGTTATCTCAAGGAGACTCTCAAAAGCCTCATTTCCAACCCAAATAATCCATTTTATCAGCTTCATGGCTAAATCCATAGATCTCTCCGATAACAAGCAATATTTAATGAGAATTTTCATGTTTGGTCTAACCGGGTCGACCTGAGATGATACCATAATTATCTTGACCTAAGATGGTCCTGTGATTATCTCGACCCAATATGGTCTCATAAAATCAAAAATAAAAAAATAAAATAAAAATTACAAGTAGGTAAACTACTTGTCAGCGACCACACGTAGGCTAGAACAATACCCCAAGCATTGCATCGATGTCAATCACCTACAGGTAGTAGACCTAACAAAAAAAACCTACCATAAATCACCTACAAATAACACCTACTAGCCCTCAATTGTCTCCTCCATTCCCTCACATTTCTCTCACCAAGGCTTATAAATTGGCATCCTCCCCCCTTACAAGCAAAAGAAATTTTTGAATCTTTTACAACGAAGTGCTATCAAGAATCCATTAGACCATCTTGCTACAAACAAAATGCTATTAGGTTGTTGCTAAGTATTCAATTTCATGTTTTCCCTCCTCATTTAATATTACATCACTCTTTTTCCTATCCTTGGTGCACATCTTGACATCATTTGATATGAGAAACCACCATCCAAAACCCCTCTTGCATTGAAATGTGTGCTTTCTGTACCTGTTCATGTTGAAACATAGACCCACGATGACCACCGTTTCCCCCAAGATGAATCATAGAAAAAATTATCTCGACCTAATATGGTCATAGTCAGGTGACCAATTTCTAAGTTTTAATTGCATTCTTAACCTAGATCTTTCATGTTTGTTATATTCTAGATTAATTTTATACATTTCATGCATTATGTTTTCTTATTTTACTTTGCATATCTTGATTTGATATGAGTCCTATTTTGGTGAAATATTCATATGCTATTGATTCACTACTTTTCCCTCATGCGTAGGCAACAAGACTCAAAGGGATCATAGGATTTAAGATCTTATCCAATGCAATTTCATCTCCACAGGTGCTTGGACTTCCATAGGTGCACCTCCACAGGTGCTTGGACTTCCTCTTATGGGTTGGCAATTTTTATTGTTGCATATTCACCACCCTTTCATCATGTGGATTAAATTGTACTTCTACCACTATTATGGTTATTAGAATTGGATCAAATCATTCTTGGGATGGCCATGTATTCTCCTCCTTTGATTGAATGTTTCCTATTCATATCATAATTATTATTTGAGGCTTATTATTTTCCTTAATTTCATACAGTGAGGCTACTATCACTTCCTTGGATTTCATTTTTGGTGGTGTCCTCACTCAATCCATCCAATACTTAGTTGTATCCAACACTTCAAAATATTTTTTCTAAAGCAATATAGGAGATCCCATCGCTTCTTCCCACTGTTATGTGCCAACTGGTAGACTAATATCTACCAAACCTAAATCCTTTAGATCCAAGAGCACATCATCTAGATTGGTGGGCATAGGTTCTAATTTCTCCTTCTGCATAAGATTTTCCTCATTCCTTTATCTCTCAGGTTACCTATATGTCCTAATACACACTGAATTGGATGTTGATGCTACTACCTCCTCCTCTTGAGATGGTGGCTACTCCTACGACCATTGTGCAAGTACCTACTGCTCTAAATTAGGATCCAATTATACTTGTCTACATATCTTCATATGAGGGTGGACTTCTTCTTTAGATGAAGTTTATATTTTCTCAATTATGAGAGGTTTAGGTTTTCTAGTATTCTTCTTCTATCTTGATTTCTTCAATGTTCTTTTCTAGATAGGTACAAACTTAACCCATCGTAGTATATAAGGTTGATCCTGTAGCAACTCACATGATAATGTTAGTCTAGGAAATGAAATAACAACTCAGGAATTGACATCTAACATGATAGCTATGGCATGGAGGTGTAGACACTAAAATCATGTAAATAGGAATTTTAGCTTCTAATATGACACTCTTATCAACATTATATGGCCCCATTGGGAAACCCTCAAGGTTTAATTAGGTCTACCAACCACTTTTGGGAGGTTTTGGGCCATGTAACCATGGCCATTCCACCCAAGTATGGCCACAGTTCATGGCCATCCCACCCAGGGATAGCCACATGCAACCGTCCCTGGGTGGGATGACCATGACCTAGATCCCTCAAAAATCAAAAGGTAGGACAAATGGCAATCAATTTCTACCATTTATCCCACCGAATCAATCATGATAGATTGGGAGGCTATCATGGCCATGAGGACCTACAAATTGGAGGCCCCAATGGAAGGCCTCTTCCTCCTATTCATGGCAAAGGCATTGCCAAGTGGCAACACTTACCCTACATGACTAAACTTGCCCCTTTGCCCCTATGCCCTCTTTGGGCTATAAATTGAGGTGTTTTCACCCAATTAAAAAAAAAAGGACTTTGCAATTATTGACATGAATCTCTACCAATATTTTCCCTCAACCCTTGCCCACCTTTTTGCATTGGAAACCTCTTCAATTGAAGGTGCTTTTAGGGTGTTCTAGGAGATAGTCATTTGTTCCAAAACCCATCAATTCTAAGAGTTAGTTTCAAAAATTCAATGACAACATCTTGTTGTGGCTGATCCACAACACACCCCAAAATTGGGGACCCACATTTTTTGCATGCTTTCAAAGAAGATCTCAGTGACCCAGATGCTAAAAATCAAGAAAAAGGCAAAATTGCACAAGGATGAAAAAGTGTCGCGAAATCGCGACATGTCGCAAAATCGCGACCGAAAATGAAAAAGTGTCGCGAAATCGCGACATGTTGCTCCGTCGCTGCCAAAAAATGAAAAAGTGTCACGAAATCGCGACAAGTTGCTCCGTCGCTGCCAGAAAATGAAAAGTGTCACGAAATCGCGACATGTCACAAAATCGCGGGCAAAAATGAGAAAGCGTAGCGAAATCGCGACATGTCGCAAAATCGTGGTCAAACCGGTCAAACGGGGTAGGAAGCAGAAAGCGTAGCGAAATCGTGACATGTCGCAAAATCATGGGTCAAACCAGTCAAACAGAGAGGAGAAAAGGGAAATGTGACATGTGAAAATAAAAGGCAAAGGGCAGAAGCGAAAGCGTAGCGAAATCGTGACATGTCGCAAAATCACAGTCAACGGCAGTAAACGAGCTAAGGGGCATGAAGTGGAAAAACGTCGCGATATCGTGACAGGTCACGATTTCGTGGCTCCAAAGCAGCCGAGGCGTATGGAAGGAAAATATGTCATGAAATCGTGACATGTCGCATTTTCGCGGCCAAAAGCAACAAAGCAAGAAAAGAAAAAAGTCGTGATTTCACGATGGAAAGCTGGCCGATGGTACGAAGCGAGAAAATGTCGTGATATCATGATAGAAAGCAGCAAAGAGCACGAAGTGAGAAAACGTCATGATATCAGAGAAGCAAGAAAGAGGCACGAAGTGAAAAAACGTTGCGATATCACGACAACATGCAGCAAAGGTGCTCGAAGTGGAAAAATGTCATGATTTCATGACATGTTGCGGGCAAATGGTACGGAACGAGAAAAGCGTCATGATTTCGTGACATGTCACGTTTTCGCTGGGCGTGATGGCAGAAAGGTTATTGGCAGAAAATGTCGTGATATCGTGACATGTCACGATTTCGCGACATGTCGCGTTTTTGCGGCCAGGAAGGCGGACAAAGTTGCATGCTATTTTTTGTCATGATTTTCATGGGGCCATTACGAAAGATGCAGAAAGTGCAGGACACGTGGCGTACAGGCTGCAGAAGCGTTATAGAGAAGATCAAACGTCTCAATGTCGGGCATAAGGCCAAAACACACGCAGTCAAAGAATATGAAACGATGCGATTTGGAAGATGAAGCGAAGCGTCACAGGCCAAAACAGAGAGCATTGCCAAGCTTTAAAAGCAGAAGCACAGGACAGATACGAGGGTTGGAAACCGCTGGAGCAGAGTTGCAGTGCTAGAGGCCAGAGGGTCATTCTGGGCCTGCTTTGGGGCTGTTTTCCTTCCTTTTGCTGGTTTTGAGAAAACCAGAAAGTTCTGCTATTGTAAAATGACATATTTTTTAATGCAAAAGTGTTCAGAAATTTGCATTTTGTGGGCAAGAAAGAAGGAGATCTTCTGTGCATGCTAATGGATTTAATGTTTATTCTTTTGTTTTCAGATTTCAGATTTATAGATAATGTTAAATGCCACTTTTGTGGGTTGCATTAGGCGAATATTTGAAATCTGAATTTTTATTTCAAACCCTAGGAATCAGCACTTAACTTATCAGGATTGTGCGTGTTTGCAGGTCCCATAGGTTAGGTTGCATGCATGGAAACCTCACATCTTCGGTTTTGCCAAGACGGGATAGCATCAAACTGAATGCAATTTTAAATTTCTTTTCTTTTGCATTTTATTTTTCTTTCTGCTGCACTTTATTTCCAGAAACTCCAACTTTAATTTTTCAAGCTTTAAAATAAAATAAAAATTAAAAAACTTCAAAATCCATAAATAATTCCTTCATTTATGGCCTTTCATTAAATTTCATTTTGAAGTTACAACATGGTCATATAAGGATCAGATCACATTTGCTTTATCAGGGTTCAATGAACAATCATTAAATTTCACAGTAAAATAAACCACGGTGCCCCTTGTTTTCAGTTACTTGCAATCACTAAGGTGTTCCAAGCATTTAAAATGAATATCTTCATTTAAGATTATTAATACACAAATGCAGAATGCTAACATAACAGGAACCTTGGAGAAATTGTTTTTCTTTGCAAGCAGAGGATTTAGAACCCAAATCCTATCGGAGAGTGTGTTTTCACAATCGGGTGAAAATACCACTCAACAGATTGGCGCTAGAAGGAGGGCATGAAAAGGGTTTATTTTATCATGATTTTAGATGCTACGGGTTTATAATTGTTTAAGAGCTTTACATTGCTAAATATTTCAAGTCCATTTTATTAGCATCTACGGCCTCTAACACCACTCAACGGATTGGTGCTAGGAGGGCCGAACGGGTTTATTTTTAGTGTAATATAAATTTAAATTTTTGTATGCTTTAATTCTCTAACACTCAACAAACTGTAAAAAGGACGGCCTGAATTTATTTACTTGTTCTATTTTAATTCAGGTATGCTGTAATATTTTTCTGATTGTTCATACAGAAATATGTGATTTGATTTAATTTTGAAAATTTTGGTCTCATGCAATTACTTGACATTTGATTTTAATAAATACATCTCTTAGTTAATGCTAATTTGATTTTTGTTTATAAATTGCAGGTTGAATATTCAATAGATTTGGTTCTAAAATTACATTTTAAGTTTCACTAATGGCAACACTTGAGGAACAAATGGTATCCCTGAGAGCTGAAATAACATCTCTAAGAGAAAGAATGGTATCTATGATAGAGGATCATTATGAGGGTTTATCTATACCTGTGGTACCCTATCAAATTCCTAAAATGTTATTGGATTTTTTACGGTGTTTTAATCAAGAGGTGCCACTAGGATACTTGCAAAAACTGCATGTCTACAAGGATACATTATATAAATTCCAGATTTTTTATGAGGAGGTAGCTTGTAAGTTATTTGCATACATTTTGGATGATAGACCATTCTTTTGGTATAGCCAACTACCCATGGAGGTTAGGACTTCTTGGATACAACTAGAAGCAGCCTATCTTAATCATTTTGGTAATCGAGTTGACTTAGAAATATTGAAAAATCAGTTTACCTCCATATGTAAAGAGTCTAATGAATCCTTGAGTCAATTCAATGGAAGATTTCATGAGTTGCACTCCCAAATGTGGGAAAATTTTAACACATTAGAAGAGGAAGCCATGGAAGTATACCTAGGAGCCATACACCCCACACTTGCTTCACTCATTGAGGAAAAACTGAGTGGTTTGTCCCTAGAGAAAATCCATGAGGTCTTAGAAGAGATAGAACGACAAGGTCTTGAAGAAGAAAAGGCACAACATGTTCACATGAGAGATTGTTCTTTTTGATGCCAACCTACACCAACCATCAAACATAGCACCCTCCACTCAAATGATACCTAAGGTGAATGATCAAGGGGATAAATTTGAATACCCAAATTTTATGACCACCTTAGATGTAGCCCAAGAGGAGGTGCAAATCGCTAAGACAACATCCACTAGTGAGGATCATGTAGAGATACACGATTATCTAGATGAAGGGATTCTAAATTCAACAATGTTTGATATATGTGATAAGATGGAACCTGCCATGGAATTAAATAAAGTGGTTGAAAGTGAAATGGAAAGAAAATTAATAAATGAATTTGAAGACATGATAGAGTTTCACCACTTGTTCTTGGAAGATACTATTGATGAGATGTGTAAAATTAAAGATCAAGAAATTCTTCACCCTCCAAACTATGATAAAATTGAATCATGGGTTACTAATTTGGATTATGATCGCCTTACAAATTTGAATTCAAGAAATAACCCATTTTTGGAAATAATTGAACCATCTAAGGATGGTGAAGATGAATTTGATGAGAAATACATTGATGAATTGGAAGATGTTGAAGAAGTAGTTGAACGTCACCACTTGATTTTGAAAGATGATTATTATGATGCTTGGAAGAAGTGGGAAGACTACACTCATTCCAAAACTACTAATGAAGCTTGTGTGCCCATTGATATGCAGGATGACATAATCGCCTACTCAAAGGAAGATATTACAACTCCTGTACAATTTGAGGATGTTTTGGAAGAGGGTTTCAAATCTCATCAAATTTTGGAAGATTATAATGATCCTATTGCCAAGGACAAAGAAGAAAAAGAATTTATGAATGAATCAAAAGATCATGTCACAAATACCATGGAGTTTCATCCCACGGGTTTGGATGATAATTTTTATAATGGTTGGGGAAGATATGGTAATGCATTCTTTTCTCACATCCCTATAAATGAAACTCATATTTCACTTGATATGCAGGATGTTGAACCTTCTACATCATACGAAGATCTCATATTCACGGGATTTGAAAAGGTGACAAAATTTGATCATGTTGAATATAAATTCATTGAAAGTGTGGATGCAAGTTTGCATGATGATTTGGAGGATTCAAATGAAGAGATACCATGGATAGTGAACAAAGAATTAGAACCAAATGATAAAGAGATTGATCAATTGGAAGCGACTCAAATGAAGGATCATCAAGATGAGTCATGGGACATACACTTTGACCAAAAATATTTGAGGGTTGAAAATTTGCATGACCATGTTTTGAATTTGATTGATAGTTGTGATGAAATGTCATTAAAGGTAAATGAAAAACAAGGTATAATTTTTAATCACACCTTTAATAACATTGTTTTAATGAATGGAAAAGAAGTTGATGCACTTGAATTGTTAAACCAAATTCATCAACAATTACTAATTGAATCTAGGATAAAAACTTTTAATGATCCTAATTTAGTAAATATCCTAGATGCTTGTAAATTGTTGCACAAATTTGATTGGCCTACAAATTTGGAAAATGATTTGGCTTTGAAATTTGTAGAAATAGGCTACTACTTACAAAATTGCATATTTGAAAAGAATAGCCTAATTCTAAATCAAGGAGGGAATTATGAAATTCACATTTTAAAGAATAGACATGATAAAATTGAAAATCATTTATTGTCTAATCATTTTAGTAATTTGATGCTCACCTATGGGAGTATTATTGGAACTAAATCAAATTGGTATGGTGAGCATGGCAAGTGGAAATTTGTTGCATTGTTTGGTCTGGTCTTGTTTGTGTTGGATTCCCACAACATTTGGTATGCATATCATGTTATATTTTTGTTGAAATGTTCTAACCATGTGTGGGATCCAGGAAAGTGATAAGCCAAGCTTTGCATCATCTTGTATTATAGTGTACATTTGTATATAGATTTTGGTTTTTGGTTTTTGGTTTGTGTTTTCAAATTTTCATTTTTGGGATTGCAGTTTGGTTTTGGATTGAATAAGTTTTAATTTAAAGTTGTGTGTTTATTTGACATTTTTGTTTGTTTATATAAAAAAAAAAAAATGATGAAAAAGTTGCCTTGAGATGCTAACTTATGTTCTAGATCGGGAGAATATGAAACATTGGAATTGTCTTGTAAAAGCTCCACAAGTAACACAAACAGTTTAATAGTATCGTTTGAAACTTGTGATGCATGAAGTAGTCAGTTTTATATGGCAATATTTCATCTACATTTCAAAGGACAATGCATTCATATTACATCTCACTTTGCACATACATGCCATCTTAGTTGCAAATGCATTTCAAATACAAATCATTAAAGTGTGTCAAATCCTCTTAAGGTTATGCTATCACATAAATAAGAAGAAAATCCTAAGGTTGGGAACCGAGTCTTGAGATATCTAGAACCAAGCACATTTTATACACATTAAAAAGGATCTTGAGCAAAATGATCAAAACCTTGCTTGGAAGAAAAGGTTGGGCGAAAGAAGTATTTCATGTCTATCCTATTTATGCAGCATGATCCTTAAGACAGTGGTTTTGACCACTTCCATAAAGCTTAAAGCCTAAAATCAGAGTAGTAAGGATAGGGCTAAATCCTCATCGAACTTAGGTTGAGGATCCAACTCCCCAAAGCTTTGATTTGACCTACATGGAGTAGTAAGGATAGGGCATAAATTCTCATCTCGCTTAGGTTGAGAATCTGATTCCCCAAAGCTCCTATGTCTCATTTCATAATAAATCTTGGATTGGAAGGATCGTACTACTTGTCCTCTGCAAAGGATGGGTAGTCATCCCCAAGGTCTAAGCAATAAAATTAATATTTTCCATTTACATCTAAAGTTTGGATTGGAAGGATCGTACTACATGTCCCTAGCAAGGATGGGTAGTCATCCCTAAGGTCCAAGAAGTAAAAAATAAATTTTTCCCATCTCATATTTATATTGGATTGGAAGGATCGTACTACTTGTCCTCTGCAAAGGATGGGTAGTCATCCCCAAGGTCCAAAGAAATGAGGATAAGTCTTGGATTATGGGGTTAAGTATGCCCATGCATGGCAACATGTCTTGTCTAAAAAACAAGACCACTGTTTGTCCAAAGGGTTAGACTAGCATGACCATTTCTTCCATAATTGGTTAAATTATTTTGCTCAAAGTGAGGTAATGAATTCTAAATCAGAGTAGTAAGAATAGGGTTAAACTCCCATCTCGATTAGGTTGGGAGTCTGATTCCCCAAAGTTCTGATTTCACATTCACTTGCACATGGGTTCAAGATAGTAGGGACTCATAACCAACTTTGGGATATAATAAAACAATCAATATAGTTGATCCTAAGAGGGTTTGATAATCTTGAATGTTTGTGTATGATACTAGAAGAAAGACTATGCCTTTTATAAAAGCAAAATCTCTTAGCATATTTATTAGGTTACACAAATCATTCACAATCTCACATATGCATTCATGTAAAACTGACGATGGAATGTTGATCAATTTCAAACGATAGGGAATGAAACACATTGCACACACCGAGCTGATACTTAATGATTCTGATGATTCATGTATTTCTGATCTATGGGCATTCGTTTATATTTCTTATGTGCTAATGCTGGTTTCCAAGTTTGTAGACTTCCAGGTTGGGTTCTCACAAAATGCTCAGGAGCATTTGACAGCAGAGTCACCATTTGTTGTGGCTGATCCACAACACACCCCAAAATTGGGGACCCACCTTTTTTGCATGCTTTCAAAGAAGATCTCAATGACCCAGATGCTAAAAATCAAGAAAAAGGCAAAATTGCACAAGGATGAAAAAGTGTCGCGAAATCGCGACATGTCACAAAATCACGGCCGAAAATGAAAAAGTGTCGCGAAATCACGACATGTTGCCGTCGGAAAATGAAAAAGTGTCACGATATGGAAGTGTACGAAATCGGACATGTCGAAATCCGGTTCAATCTGGTCATCAACGGGAAGAAAGCGTAGCGAAATCGCGACATGTCGCAAAATCATAATAAAATGTGAAATCGTAGAGGGCATGAAGCGAAAAACGTGTGATATCGTGAAGGGAAAAAGATGGAAGTAAAGGGGAAAGCGTCGTGATTTCGTGAAAAGGAGGTAGGAAAATAAGGAGAGGAAAAATGTCGAATCATGACAGTAAAAGAGGCACGAAGTGAAAAAACGTTGCGATATCGTGACAGCATGCAGCAAAGGTGCCCGAAGTGGAAAAATGTCACGATTTCATGACATGTTGCGGGCAAATGGTACGAAATAAGAAAAGCGTCATGATTTTGTGACATGTCACGTTTTCGCTGGGCGTGATGGCAGAAATGCTGTTGGCAGGAAAACGTCACGATATCGTGACATGTCATGATTTTGTGACATGTCACGTTTTCACGGCCAGGAAGGCGGACAAAGCTGCATGCTATTTTTTGTCATGATTTTCATGGGGCCATTACGAAACATGCAAAAAGTGCGGAACACGTGGCGTACAGGCTGCAGAAGCGTTACAGAGAAGATCAAACGTCTCAATGTCGGGCATAAGGCCAAAACACACGCAGTCAAAGAATATGAAACGATGCGATCTGGAAGATGAAGCGAAGCGTCACAGGCCAAAACAGAGAGCATTGCCAAGCTTTAAAAGCAGAAGCACAGGACAGATACAGGGGTCGAAAACCGCTGGAGCAGAGTTGCAGTGCTAGAGGCCAGAGGGTCATTCTGGGCCTGCTTTGGGGCTGTTTTCCTTCCTTTTGCTGGTTTTGAGAAAACCAAAAAGTTCTGCTGCTGTAAAATGACATATTTTTTAATGCAGAAGTGTTCAAAAATTTGCATTTTGTGGGCAAGAAAGAAGGAGATCTTCTGTGCATGCTAATGGATTTAATGTTTATTCTTTTGTTTTCAGATTTCAGATTTATAGATAATGTTAAATGCCACTTTTGTGGGTTGCATTAGGCGAATATTTGAAATCTGAATTTTATTTCAAACCCTAGGAATCAACACTTAACTTATCAGGATTGTGCGTGTTTGTAGGTCCCATAGGTTAGGTTGCATGCATGGAAACCTCACATCTTCGGTTTTTCCAGGACGGGATAGCATCAAACTGAATGCAATTTTAAATTTCTTTTCTTTTGCATTTTATTTTTTTTTTGCCGCACTTTATCTTTATTTTTCAAGCATTTAAAATTAAAATAAAAATTAAAAAACTTCAAAATCCATAAATAATTCCTTCATTTATGGCCTTTCATTAAATTTCATTTTGAAGTTACAACATGGTCATATAAGGATCAGATCACATTTACTTTATCAGGGTTCAATGAACAATCATTAAATTTCACAGTAAAATAAACCACAGGTGCCCCTTGTTTTCGCTACTTGCAACCACTAAGGTGTTCCAAGCATTTAAAATGAATATCTTCATTTAAGATTATTAATACACAAATGCAGAATGCTAACATAACAGGAACCTTGGAGAAATTGTTTCTTTGCAAGCAGAGGATTTAGAACCCAAATCCTATCGGAGAGTGTGTTTTCACAATCGGGTGAAAATACCACTCAACACATCCCTAGGAAGAGTATTGACCAGATCCAAGTGGAATTGGTGGTAAAAACCACCCTATTTTGTGTTTTCCCCCCCTAGGGCAGTTAGTAGGTCTTATTGGAAATCCTAGGGATGGCCATGAATTGGCCCATAATTTTGATCTAATTTTTGTGTAGATAAATTCTACAACATTAGAATAGTAACATACTCAATTTTGGTTAAGTTTTGAATAGATTTTATGTGTTGATTTATGTTTTTATGATTTTAGTATTATTTTTCCTTCCAGGTATGGCCACATGTTATGATCATAATTTCACTTTAATTTATGCTCATATCCTTCCAAAATCATCTCATTAACATCATACTAAATTTTCAAGTCATTTGGAGTTATTTAGATTTGTCACAAATAAGTTTTACTTTCTTTATTACATACTTTTCAAGGTTTTCAATATCAAACACATATGCTATTAACATCATTCAATATCTTGTGTGTAGGTGCAGGTATTCTATGCATGAGGGAGAAGATAAGGAGCTGAATAAACATAGCCCAAGGATATCTCTCAATTGTGGGTCATGAGAAGAACACTTGATGTGCGCCATTAAGCTCATGGAGGGATTTGATTCCTCAAGTTTTGTAAATTGAAATGTATCACATTGAAAATCCCTCAAGGGGATGTATTGTAACCATTGAATTGATAAATTAATGAATACAAGGAGAACCCCCATTTTTACTTAACACATTTGTCAATTTCAGAGCTTACTTTATTATCTTTCATATGCATGCTTTAATTTAGTAATTACATTAGATTGCATTTCGATTAAATCTATTAGGTGCATATGTTGTTCTTACTTATTTAGTGGTGATCACGGTGGGACCTAGTCCCTTGCCTTTCTTTTTTAATTTTTTGCCATTTATAACCTTGTTTTTATGTTTTGGATGTTGCAAGTTATGACTGTTATTGGTTGAAAAGGCCACTGAATTCCTTATTGGAACTGCCAGGGATGGCCACAACAATTGTCCCACCAAGGGACAGCCCCCAAAATTTTAGTTTTCCCACCTAGGGACAGCCCCCAAATTTTTAGTTGTCCCACCTAGGGACAGCCACAAAACCAGGGGTTGTCCACAAAATTTTCCAGAAACAACAGTTTCCAAAACAGGTAAGGTAAGTTACTAAACCTTAAAGTTGCATCTAGGTTGTCCATAAAAGGTTAAATTTTAGTTTTTCATGTCTTTTATGTGTGGTTGAAAGTTGGATTTCTCTTTCCTAAATTCCGCATTAACACATTGAAAAAAATTTGGAAAAGGAACAACTTTAGACATGTATTTGAATGGTTTTCCTACATATGACCTACCTAAGGGTTAGGTTTTCATATAGGTAAAATATTTTGTAGGTTCCTTCTTTATATATGCATATGATTTTGAAAGTAAAATTCTATTTAGTGAATTTATCCAAAAGCCATTGAATGCTATCTTGTTTACTCTCAATCATTTTAAAAGGAACCACACACACCATGTCTCTTTTAAAATTTAGTGAGTTGGAATTCATCCCCAACAACTGATAGAGTTAAATGATAGTGGGTTTTATCTCCATCCATTGGATAAAATCCTAAAAACCCTATTTTTGGCCAAGGTCAACTCCAAGAACCATCTTAGCCATGGAAAATTGCACACACTCCTCTTCGGAGGGTGTATCACTGCCCACAATAAATATGGGTGAGGACTGGTAGGACCTATGCTCCCTAATCAAGTATGGGCTTCATATCCATACTTTGGTTGGTTCACATGACCAAAATTTCATTTTCTATTGTTGAGCTATGAGTGTATAGGTGAAATCCCTTTAACAATTGAGAATTATATCAACAAACTTTCAAAACATGTGAAATAAATTCTTTACAAAAGCAACAAATCTGAAACACATCAAAGAGTTTAGGAACACATAATATTTAAAAGATATAATCATTTGTATTCTTGTGTGTTTCTATTTTTGTGTGTTTGAATCTATACAAATTGTAATGGAGATAATCACATAGAGGTTCATAAAAAGTAGTCATGGTATATACCCATAGCCAAGCCCACTTAAGGGTGGACGCTATAGGGAGTAGGCAAGAAGACATAAAACATCTTTGATTTAACCCCAAGGACATGGTTATACCTCCTTGGTGGCCACCTACTCTCACAAGTATTAGAAGGTTGGAGAAGGGACCTAGCTTACAAGAGACTCCTACATGGGGTACCCCTACAGGTCACAGTCCCAATCTGGGAAATTATTTCCCAAGTATGGATACTTCCAATGCCTTCTTTCAAGAAAGGCAACCACGTGATGAGGCACCTACACATATAGAAATACCATGCATTCATGTTCTTTCTTGGTCTAATCCATACACTTGTGTATAGGATCTAGACTATGCACCTAAGATAGGGTTAAATGATCATATTATGTTTTCAAATCACCCTTCTCCAAGGTACCAAAACCTATATGAGTATGATACTCATCATAGTGTGTGAGTCAATTATGCCCTACCCTTCCTCATTTATCAAGGAAGACCTAAGTAAGATCCTGATTATCCTCGGTTGCATCATTCCATGTAAGCATTATGTGCCTCTACACCAACAAAATACTAAGAACATATGTTTAGGAGTGAGCCTCAAGTAAATGTGACTTCTCTCAATTGAGGGAAGCACATAGTATATTTAGAAGATCCTTCTGAACAAGATAGATATTAGGGTAATAATACTAAGGCATATAGGTCTAATAAAAATGGTCAAATTAATAAATTAGTCAAAAGGTATGTTGATCATCAAGCTAAGTTTAATCAACTTCAATCTAATAAACAATGCTTGGATATCTTAGAGCATCGACAACTATTAGAAAGATAAAGACTTGAAAAAAACATTCAAGAGACTTTGTGCAATGGGGTTCCTACCCCAAGCACACATAGATAGGAGGCTCATCAGAGGCAACCTACTTTACATCAAAATAGGTCTCCTAGACCTAATCAAATGTTACCACCTAGACCTCCTAGGCTTGATCAGAACTTACCTACTAGGTATGATATAGATCACCTTTAGTAGGTGTTAGTTCCTCCTTGTAGGTCCATTCTAAAAACACATTATGAAGCCTATGATGATTTGGAATGAAATGATGAATACCTATAAGCACCTTTTAGGGGTATGGGTGATGATAATCAACCACATCAACATATGCTTAACATTCCTTGTCCCCCTCTACAGGGCCAAAATAAAGAAGAGAAGATAAAATAATTTGATGTGTATCAAGTATTGCTTGAAATCTTGGAAACTATAGAGAGTAAGATAGTTGGGATTGAGATTCAAAAGCCCACCTTGTGCCAGTTGTGCAATCAACCACTGCATCCATATATACCTTCCCCTACATACACTGAGCATTTTAAAATACCCAAATTAGATAATTTTAAAGGGGAAGAAGATGCTCAAGAGCACGTCACTAGGTTTATGAACCAATGCTTTAGCTTGTAGGAGAATGATGCATTACTCCTAAGAACATTTTTAATTACCCTATCTGGACCAGCCATTGAGTGGTTTAATTAGCTTCCAAGGCATAGCGTCTATACCTTTGAACAATTTGTATTTGCATTCTTGGAATGTTTCACCTTCAATACTAATATAAAGGTGACCCTAACTGATCTTACAAGGTTAAGAAAATATGATGATGATTCTATCACTGACTATAGAAATAGGTGGTGAAAGCTCTTAGCTAAGCTACCGTATTTATTTCTAGTGCCCGAGTTGACTCGGATGTTTTCAAAGAGTTGTCTAAAACCAATATCTTTATTGTTGCAACTCCAATAATATCCCAATCTTGAGGATGCTCTATCATAGGCTAGAACCATCGAAGAGATCAAAATCCAAGAGGGGGAAATAGCAAAACCTCACAAGGAGTGGACTAAAAATCTAAAGAGTAATCCGACACCATCGAAGATGACAATGATCAATCAAGTGGCCATTAATATCCCAGGGCCTACACAAATGATGCCTCCTCAAAAGGTAAATTATCAGACCCAACCTCCTTTTGCAAGTTATAATAATAATACCTAAGCCAATTAGGGCCAAAATCAGCAATGTCACCCTAGGTGATAGTTTACACCCTTTACTGAGTCAATGGAATCCCTGTTCGATCATATGTGGGCTACCAAAATGATTACTTTACTAGAAATTAAGTCTATAGACCTAAATATAGTAAACAAAAGCCTATGCGACATTGAGAAGACATGTTTTGTAGATATTATAGACATAATGGCCATGATTTGCCTACATGCTATGGTTTCAAAAAATTAGTGCAAGATGTGATAGATAGGAATGAACTCCAAGTGGATAATCCTCTCACCCAAAAAATAAATAGATGGGCATTTTTAAAGACCCATTACCTACTCATGAGGTATAGGTAGATCTTGACAAGCAAATGAATGAGGTCAAGACAACACCCCCTTTGCAAGGGTACATCGGGATTGTTAGTATTATGACTAGGAATAGATGCTACCCAAGTTAAGTTGAACCACCGACAACTTCAAGCGATGTTCCATCAATATCACAATCTCCACCACCTCCAGTACAAATCCTTCCACCTAGGCTAGTAGAGATAATAAAGAGTAAGCCTGCACAAAGCTTAAGAATAATGTCGACTAGATTATCCATATATGAGCTCATTCAACAATCTCCACCTCATAGAGAAGCTCTAATGGAAATTATTAAGTTGATAGAGTTGCAGCCCTAGGAGTCTAACTCCATTGATTTTGTGGGGCATGTGCATCAATGTAAGGAACTAGTGATCATGTTCCATGAGCACGAAATCAAACCCATAGCAAGTGATGCAGTTGACCCTCCTTTACACATCATTCCATGTGTGAATTACATATTGTATAAGATAGTTCTAATAGACATTGGTTCATCAAGCAACATAATAACCATTAGTGTTCTTTATTGCAATCCAACAACCAATCCATCATTGCATTGAAGTATAAATAATACATGAACAATTTAGTTGAGTTCGGTGAGAGATATGGAACCAACTCAACTAATCTTGATAACCTCCCCAACTAATGCATATCCGATGGATGATATCTCAAATATGCAAATATGAGATATATAATATAATGTAATAATAATAGAATAGAGGAACCTATGCTAACATCCCCCCTTATTACATTATTGGCATATACAAAGAGCATTGTGAAATAATTCAAATTTGACACGTGCAAGTGCCTTAGTGAAAATATCTACAACTTGCTTATTAGTGGGAATGTACTGGAGCTGAATGTGGTGCTTTGGAACTTCATCATTAATTAAAGGACATTGAGTGTTGATGTGTTTGGTACGCTAATGAAAAACTAGATTCTTGACAAGATTAAAAACACCTTGATTGTCGCAAAAAAATGAAGTGGAAGATTATTTGGAAGATCCATGTTTGTAAGAATGTGACTTAATCACATTATCTCATAGACTGCTCCACTTTTTGCATGATATCTACCTCTATAGAAGATAAAGCAACCACCTGCTACTTCTTACTATGCAAAGAGATAGGTCCAGATCCAAAATAGAAAATGTATCCAAAATTTGACTTGCGATCATCAATGGATCTAACATAGTCTGAGTCCGTGTATCCCTATGAGGAGAACTTGTCATTCTTCTTGTACTCCAGGTCATATTCTATACTACCATGGACATAATGAAGAACTCTCTTTGTTGCTTTCCAATGACTCACCTTAGGTTCCTGCATGAACCTTGAAATATAATCCACAACAAAATTGATATTTGGCGTGGTAATTGTTAGATATATGAGACTCCCAATTAGTTGGTGATAGAGAGTACCATCTACCTATGGTGATTTACCATATCATGATAAATTAATTCTAGGATCCATTGGAGTTTCTTTAGACTTACAATCAGTCATGTGATATTTATCAACCAATGTCTTGGCATACTTCTTTTGTGTTACTCTGATATGATTCTTTTTCTAAGTCACTTTTAAACCAAGATAATAGTGAAGAAGTCCTAGATCTGTCATTTCAAAATATTGTTTCAAATCATATTTTACTGCATCAATCATATTCTTTGAAATTCTTGTTATGATCAGATCATCTACATATAGTACCAAAATCAGTATGTCAAAACCATTTTTCTTGATATAGAGGTTTGCATTTGAAGGACTTCTTTTGAATCCATGCTGCACCAAGTGACTATCGATTTTGATATACCAAGATTGTGGAGCTTGTTTTAGCCCATACAAGGATTTGACCAACTTGCAAACTTTCTGTTCTTTCCTTTCAATGAAAAATCCTTCTGGTTGGATCATGTACACTTCTTCTTATAGGTCACCATTCAAGAAAGCACTTTTTACATCTATTTGATGTAACTTCCATCCAAACTAAGCTGCCATAGCACAAAGTACTCGAATGGTAGTCATATTTACAATAGGTGCAAAAGTCTCTTCATAATATATGCTTTCTTTATGAGCATAGCCCTTTGCAACAATATAGTCCTTATGCTTATCAATAGTACCATTTGCATTATACTTTACTTTGAACACCCATTTGTAGCCAATGGGCTTCTTTCCTAAAGGCAGATTTACTATCTTCCATATATGATTTTTCATGAGAGATGTATGTTATGCTTCCATAGTAGCCTTCCACTGAGGCTCACTAAGTGTATCCTAAATAGTTGTGGGTTCATTTTCATCCAATTTTGACATATAAACCCTCTCATAATCCATATCTATTTCTCTATCTTCCTCTACGTCTATAGATAGTTCATCAAATTATTGGTAAAGCTCATCAACCTTTGAATTTGATACCTCTGCTCTCATCTATTGAGTCATACTATGAGTACAAGGTCGATATAGAGTTATATCTAGAGGTGATATCAAATTTGAATCTCTCAATGTACTATTATACCATTTTGGAACCTTTTTTTGTGGGGATGGAACCTCTTTCTTAAGCTTCTCTTCCTCTAGGTATATAGCTGTAGAAGTGTTATCTTATGCGAAAGCTTCATCAAATACTACATATCTACTTATGTGAGTTTTCTTGGTCATAGGATCTATCAAACGATATCCCTTTGAATGCTCATCATAACCAAGGAAAATACATTGTAGGGTTTTCTCATCTAACTTATTTATTTTCTATTTTGGTATGTACATGAATGCCTTACATATAAAAAACCTTAGATCAGAAATGGAGGGTTTCATACCACTCCATGCTTCTTGTGGAGTTTTGTCTTATAGAGTTCTTGTGGGTGCTATATTTAGGAGGTATGATGCTATACTCACTACTTTTGCCCAATACTCATGCTCAAGATGTGCCCCCTTAAGCATACATCAAACCATTTCCATAATAGAACGATTCTACCTTTTAGCAAATATATTTTATTGTGGAGTATAGGCTATGGCCAACTATCTCTTAATCCCATGTTTTTTCAAAAATGATGAAAATTCCTTGGAGGTATATTCCCCCCTTGATCTGAGTGGAGGTTTTTTATGGAACATCCTAAATCCTTCTCAACAAGCTTCTTGAATTGCTAAAAGTACAAAAATACCTATGAATTCAATTGGAGAAAGAAAAAACACATCTTTCATGAGTAATCATCAACAAAAAATTGCAAATACCTCTTTCCACAATAGTTGTTTGCCATAGGACCGCATAGATTGGTGTGTACCAACTTCAAAGGTTTCTTAGCCTTGGAAGAGCTAACCTCAAATAGTACCGATGAGGCCTGGAAATGCCTCAATCATAACATGTTTTGAACACTAAAATTGCCTACAAAATCTTAAGTTTAATCTAATATGCTAGTTAAGTTAATTCAATATGCTGTGTATTAACTATTTGCATGATAAATGTATCTGAAATACTATATTCTAATTTTTACAGCTTTTTGCATAATTTTTATGTTGTTTTGTTATGAATTTCTAAATGAGATAAGCTTAGGTTGATAGAAGAATTTCATTAATCATGTTTTGATATGTCTCAAGCATTTATTTGACCTAAATCTGGCAACAGTGCAAGTAAACTATTACTGTGCAAAGAAAAATTGGTTTTTCCCATGTAAATTCCAGCCAGCAGCCAATGAATGGCAAGGCATGGAATTCACATATGGAAAGAGATGAAGACCATTGGAATATGATACTAAGAAATAACCCACATGAGAAATGCAGAGGAAATAATTTAAATAGCACACATTTGTTCATTTCGAAGTCTCTTTGAAATGAATAGATATCTTCAAAATGAGAAAACAGAGTGTCTTCGGAATGAAAGGATCTTCGGAATGATAATTGCAGTCTCTTCGAAATGAGCCACTTATATTCAGAATGAAAACATAATGTGATTTTTGACTTATTGACCAATTTATGACAGTGGAAAAAGGGAAATAAAGATTGAAAAGGGTAAGGGAAAATATCTCCCATCTGACTTTGTCGTCCTTGCCGACCAAAGCCACCATTTATGGAAGGATCAAGTTTGATCTTCTTCTAGGATAAAACCAAGAATTGTTGCATTATAATAGGATTAGATATTTTGAGATATTCTCAGTTGTCAGTAGATCTTAGGACATATATAAATATGGCTCCTATTTAGGATGATGTAGTATAGGATAGAGAAAGCAGAGAGTAGAGAAATATAGGAGAACATAGGCAATAATCAGAAAAGTGATTGTTACAGTCCTGTAACAGGTTTTCAGCAGAATTATTGTAATCATGTTCTTGAATCAATAAAGTGTACTATTTCTATTTCATATTGCTTGTAAATGAGTGTGAGTAAGATCTAGAGAGAGAGAGACTCATATCTTCTTTTGGACAAGGAGGCTGGCCACTTCTATACCTAGGAGGAGGACTAACAATAGGTTTTTTATTCTGATTTTGTTGTAGCAGAATGAGTTGTAGAACTTGTCATTTCATTCCTTTGTAAAAAACTAATGGTATTTGCAATCTTAGCTTATTTTATGTTTATATTAATCTTGTGATTAATGGTTTTGTTGTAATCTCCACTTTCAGCAAAGCTTTCAATTTATTGCAGACTATCATTTCCAGAATTTACTATTTTCTATAATTTCTTGCATTTTATGTTTTGTCACAACCCTCGCACAGAATATTGACAACCTTCTATTATAGAGCCTTGAAAAGGTTTCATTTCTATGCTATAATTATGTTTCCATTGCTACAAAAGTAAATATATTTCCTTTCTGCAATTATAATCAGGCTTCTAATTCTGCAACTGTTATTTTTGCAACATAATTAGGTCTCATTCTGCAATTGTAATTAGGATTTCATTTCTGCAGTTAATGATTAGTTTCCATTTTTGTAACTTATATTAAGGTTTAATTTATGCAATTTAGAGATAGGAATGTTCTAAATCCCCCACACAATCGGTTTCACCAATAAGACCTGTTGCTCCGTATTGACCTAAGTTATAACTCTTTTCACCCCTTCTTCTGTAGATAGCCTTGTACACTGCCTTGGATTGACAAATTCATTAAGAATTAATGATGTGTATAATGACTACGCATCATTTTGGCATCGTTTCCAAGGAATTGTGTTGCTAGAAGGTGACAATAGTCCAATAGCTGTTACATAGACTAAGCCGTGAAGATTCAGGATAAAATCTGAATAGAACAACTGGTTAAAGTAACAACTATTGACCTATAATTTATGTCATTTAAGAGTAAACATGAATAAGTCTAGGGATGAAAAAGGTAGAATTACCCAAAAGGATCCTTGGCTTGTTCCATTAAGGAGATCTTCATGCCTAAGGGGTGAATCACCTGTGTTTGAATTACCAAAAATATTGAAAGAAAAATCACCAGTCTCACCATCATTAGAACATTATGAGAAAGAAAAATCACCAGTCTCATCATCATTAGAACATCCTAAGAAAGAAGAATCATCAGACTCATTATCAACAGAGGATCTTGGACCTCTTGAGAGAGAAATTTGGATAGGTTTAACTAAGGAATAGGAAACTATGGCAGAGGGAGGCAATCTAGATAGAGATGACCAACATGGCTATGTCCATAATTAAGGAGATGATCAAGATATACCCCAACCTTCCAGAACATTTGAATATCCTATCCATTTGAATCCAACACAAAACTCTCCCATGAAAACCATTTCACCTTCGCATTTCCAACCTTCCGAGGTGTTGTATCTGAAGATCCTGATCGGTTTTTGTTTGAATTCAAAGTAGTATGTCAAACCTATGACTATGTAAATGACAATCATAAACTTAAGGTTTTTCCCTCAACACTCAAGGACCAAAGATTACGCCGGTTCATGAGCTTAGAGCCAAATTCCATCCGAACTTGGGATCAAATGGAAACTGTGTTTTTAGACAAATATCAGGAGTATTGTCATGTAAGGAACAAGAAAGATGAGTTATTTAGGATTAAACAAGAAGATGATGAAACATTAGAAGACTATCTTGATAGGTTCTCTTTTGTTCAAAGGATATGTGGGCTTGTAGAACCAGAGTTATGTAAAACCATATTTTTAAGAGGATTACAAGATGAATCTAGAGAAGTATTGGATTTGATGGGAAAAGGGGATGTAAATACTCTCAATAATGAGGAAATTGTGGATCTCTATAGGAATTACTCTCGCAATAAGCAGGGAAGAAGAAAAAAGAGTACAAATGGCACTGATGTGAAGGACATAATAGAGGAACTTGCAAATTTTAAAACTGATATTCTAGTGCAATTAAACACAACTTTAGGGGAAAAGTCTGCAAAAGCAAAAAACACAGAACCTTTGGAAATTTATTGCCCAAGATGTAGAAATAAACATGCTTTGTAGGAATTTCCTTTGAATAAAACATCTATCTCAGCCATTTGTAGTATCTGTTCAAATAAGCATTCAACTGATAAATACCACCTGCTACCACAACTCAAAATTATGTTAGAAAATCAGACTGAGGAACTCAACTATGTTGGACCAAAATAAGGAGGAAATTTCTCTCAATACCAAAATATCCCTCATTTTCCTACAAATTGGGGGCATAATCCCTGAACTATGCCTTGGGGACAATCAGAACCACCCCAACGTCCTTGGAATTATCCTCAATGGAAAAATTCCTAAGAATGGCCACAAAAAAATTGGTGTAATTCAGCCTGGAATCAGAATCAGAATAACCCATCATGGAATCAAAAAAATCCATCTTGGAATCAGAATCGACTAATCCACATTGGATGCAAAATCAACCATAGTGGAATCAAGAAGACCACTCCTATCCAAGGCAAAGAAATAAATCAAGGTCAAAATCAACATTTATCGCTCGCACCTAATCAAAGTTTTCAAGAAAAATAGAACCAACCACAACAAACACAACAGTGAAAAAACCTCAACTTCTAGCTCAATCAGTCACTAATACAAACAGCATGAGACAGGCATCCCCTGTCTATGTGGCTGAAGCTGAGGAAAATGTTGAAATAAATGTTATTAATTGTAGTAACATCCAACTTCATTCAGGAAAATTTATACCTGAACCTACTCCAATTAAAATCACGAAAAATGAAGAGCAAGAACCTTTGGAACCAGTTAAACCAATAATAGAGAAAAAAGAAGAAAAAATAGAACCACAGGTAGAACAATTACCTTCATCAAAGATGATTCCATATCCTGAAAGATTCAATACCACAAAGAGAAAATTTTGAGTTAGACCTGGTCAAAGAAATTAAAAAGTTAACTATATCATTGCACTTATTGCAAGCCATTAAGGATATACTGGTGATTAAAAGTACTATCCAAGATTTGTGCATTAGAAGAGCAGGAAGAAAAAATAAAGCATTTCCTAAGACTATTTAGGTTGAAGGAAATATAGCTGATATCTTGTCTGGAAAACTAGTACCTCCAAAGTATAGTGACCCAGAAAGTCCAGTTATCATAGTTACCATAGGTTTAGTACCAATATCAAATGTCTTAGTAGATCTAGGAGTTGCAATAAATGTCATGACCAAGGATATAATGAAACAATTACAGCTCAAACATCTCAGCCCCACATTTATAGTTTTAGAAATGGCTGATAGGTCAGTTGCAAAACCTAAAGGTATCATTGAAGATGTTCCTATAGAAGTTTCTTCTTGGGAATTCCCTATAGATTTTTTGGTTTTACAGCCAAGAAATTCAGCACATGGATATCCCATCATTTTGGGAAGACCTTGGCTTGCAACTGCAGCAGCCTTCATAGACTACAAATCTATAAAAATGAAAATTTCAAATGGTATTGATATAAAACAGATCTCTCTCGTATCCTCCCTGCAAGACCCTCCAACAATTTTTTAGGTCAGTTATGGTTTCCTGATTTAGATGAAGAATCAGAGGAGGTTATTTCCACACTAGCCACCTTGGTAGTAATAGAACACAGAAGATCTCCAAGACACAAAAAATTTAGAAAATGAAAATATCCTAATGAATGTTCTACATGAACAAAGGTTAGAAGAGGAAGCAGTAAATATTCGTCAGTTGTTAAGGAATGAGGAGAACCAAAATTCTGAAGGTGAACCATCTGTACTATCACAGGAAAACTCTATTTCACTACCACATGGGTGGAACCATCACCTGATTTTTCCTTCTCATTGTTCCATATAGGATATGCTTCCATTAGGAAGTAATGAAACAAAAACTTCTTATTACCTCCCATATCAATAGTGTCCTCTTAATTCCCGAATCACCAAGTATGAAGAAGTGAATTTAGTCCTTCCAAATACAAAACAAATAGAAGTCCAACCAGGCAAATTTTTGAACATTTATAGTTGGCTTACTAGGGAAGAGGAAGGGAAATTGATAGTTTTCTTGTAGAAGCATGTTCATGCTTTTTCTTGGGACTATAAAGATATGTCAGGAGTTCACCCTGATATATGCACCCATAGAATTTATACCGAAGAAGTCAATCCAGTAAGACAACCCCAGAGAATACTGAATCCTGCCCTAAGGGATATTGTAAAGGAAGAAATTGAAAAACTTCTGGAGGTAGGATTCATTTACCCAAATTTTTATAGCTAGTGGGTCTCTCCATTGGTTATAGTTCCTAAGAAAAATGGAAAAATGAGAGTGTGTAGACTATAGAGAGCTGAATAAAGTAACATATAAAGACCATTTTCCACTACCTTTCATAGATCAGGTGTTATATACCCTTGCCTGAAAGAAATACTTTTGTTTTCTTGATGGATTTAGTGGATATAATCAAATCCATATTGCACCTGAAGATCAATAGAAAACAACCTTTACCTGTCCATGGGGAAAATTTGTCTATAGGGTTTTACCTTTTGGTTTGTGTAATGCCCCAGCAACATTTCAACGAGCGGTCTTAGAAATTTTTTCTGATATGACTACCAACAATGTTGAGATATACATGGATGATTTCACAGTATGTGGACAGACTTTTGAATTTACATTAGAAAACCTTGACAAATTTTTAACTCGCTATGAAACATACCATTTATCCTTGAATCCAAAAAAATGTTTTATGATGATGAAGGAAAGAATAGTTCTTGGTCATCACATCTCTCTTCAAGGGATCCAGAGTTGATCCAAAGAAGGTGGAAATTATTAAGAATATTCTTCCTCCTAAAACTCAGACTGATGTCAGAAGCTTCCTAGAACACATTGGTTTTTATCGTAGGTTTATTCCCAGCTTTAGCACAATAGCCAATCCCATGTTTTCCCTATTGACTAAAGATTATAAATTTTCCTGGACTGCAAGGTGTCAGGAATCATTTGAAGCTCTGAAAGAGAAATTAGTAACTCCACCCGTGTTAAGAGGACCTAATTGGACATTACCATTTCACATACAGGCTGATGCTTCCAATACTACAATTGGAGCAGCATTAGGACAACTTGACAATGGTGAACACTATGCCATCTACTAAATTAGCAAGAATTTGACTGGAGCTGAGAAAAATTATACCACAACTGAGAAATAATTCTTGGTAGTAATTTATGCCATCAACAAATTCAGGCATTACATCACAGGTTATCAAATATTTATTCACACAGATCACATAGCCATTAAGTATTTGATGAATAAGCCTATGGCAAGTGCAAGAATTATTCTTTGGTTACTGTTGCTACAAGAATTTGATATCACTATAATCAACAAACCAAGAAAAGCTAATGTTGTAGCAAATTTCTTGTCCAGATTATAGAACACGGATGAAGGGGAACTAGTTGAAGACACCTTTCCCGATGAAAATTTATTTGCTATATCAGTCCAATCACCTTGGTTTGCAGATATAGCCAATTACTTGGTCACAGGGAAAGTTCCTCCACATTTCACTTCAAAAAAAAAAAAAAATTGATCAAACAGAGTTCTTCTTTTGAATGGATTAAGGGTATACTTTTTAAGTGCAGTCCTGACCATGTGTTACATAGGTGCATCCGAAAGGATGAGGTGTATGATATCCTTAGGGCTTGTCATGATGAAACCTCAGTTGGACACTACCCTGTAAAAAGCACAATTAGGAAAATATTAGGGACAGGATATTATTGGCTATCTCTTCACAAGGATGTGAAAAAGTACATCAGGCATTGTGATGCATGCCAAAGAATGGGGAAACCCACTCATACAAATGAAATGCCACTACAACCTCAATTGGTTTTAGAGCCATTTGAGAGGTGGGGAATTTATTTTGTAGGACCTATTGATCCACCTTCTCAAGGAAAGGTGCATATTCTAGTATGCACTAATTACTTGACAAAGTGGGTAGAGGTGTGTGATTTCAAACATGCTCGTGAAGAGAAGGTCGTTTATTTCTTGTATACTCAGATTTTTTAGATATTTGGAGCTCCCCGGCCTATCACCATAGACCAAGGACCCCAATTTGCATCTAAAGTCATTGAGGCATTTACATAATTATATGAAATCAAACATAAAAAATCATCACCTTATCACCCACAAGAAAATGACCAGGTTGAGGTAACAAACAGGGAACTAGAACAAATATTAACAAAAATAGTAGCTTTTCATAGGAGAAATCGGCTAGATAAATTACCTGAAGCAGTGTGGGCTTACAATACTACTTGGAAATCCACTATTGGCTTCACATCTTATGAACTAGTCTTTGGTAAAAAGCCCCTCTTACCTATTGAATTTGAGATACTAACACTGCGCACAACATTGGAATTGGAATTGAATTGTCACAGGCACAAAAAAATAGGATTTTGTAGCTAAATGCATTGGATGAACTTAGGTTGGATGATCTTGACCAAACTGAAGTAATTCAGGAGCAGAGGAAGTTGTGGCATGACATTCACATTCAGAAGAGGAAACTTCAACAAGGAGATTGGGATGTACTGTTTGATTCTTGCTATGAGGACTTCCATGGAAAGCTGAGAACTAGATGGCTTGGACATTGCCAGATTGAAGAGGTATTTGACAATGGAGCAGCTCGTTTATCTCTGATTGATGGGTCACAAAGAAAGTTGGTAGTGAATGGACATCGCCTTAGGGTGTACCATACACCTCTGACTAAAGAGGAATTCTTGCAGCAGCTTGTTAGTTTGGATACACAATAGGTGGAAGAAATTTCCTCTTCCACTTCAAAACAATCAGCATGATCATAGATTTCAAGAAAAAAACAGAAAAATACAAAAAATTAGAAAAAGCAAAAAATAAAAAGATGAATAAAATCTGATTATGAATTCCTTCATGGGCATGATTTCAGGGAAATCATGAATTCCTTCATAGGCATAGTCAGAATCAAGAAAAAAAAAAGAATCAAGAAAAAAGAGAGAAAAGGAAAGGTAAAAAAAAAAAAAAGAAGAGAAAAATGAATAACTCAGCAGTGAAAACCTTTTCTAAGGCACTACTGGGTTGGTATGCATGAAAACTAGTTTTCTAGCATGCATAACCTTGAAAATTTTTGAACCATCATTGTACAAATTCACCAACTACACTTGTTTTGAAATATTGCAGAAAATCTCAGCAGAACATCAACAAGGGCAGTCATTCTTCAAAATTTGCATTAACTTGTTTTAATTAGGTATATATTTCTTATATTTCTTCATTGTAAAGGATTGGTATATAGTATATAAATTAACCATTAGCATAAAAGGTATCCATAAGAGTTGGCATACTTAAAACATGTTTTGAGCATGAGAATATTGATTTCTGCCTAATCTTCGAAACAAGAATGCCAAAAATAGTGCCTGCTATCTTCTTCAAATTAATTGCTGTATTGTCTTCGGATTGAAATTGTCTTCGGAATGACAACAAAATAAATGTTACACTTTGTCTATGAAATGAAGCTTTGTCTTCGAAATGATGATTTGTCTTCGGAATGAATATTTATCTTCGGAATGACGATTTGAATTCACAATGAAGCATCATCTTCGGAATGAAGCTTTGTATTCAGAATGAAGCAGGATTTGTCTTCGAAATGCAGCAGGATTTGTCCTCAGAATTAGGATTTATCTTCAAAAAGAGGATTTGTCTTTGAAATAAGGATTTATCTTCGAAAAGAGGATTTGTCTTCGGAATGAGGATTTATCTTCGAAATGAGGATTTGACTTCGAAAAAAGCATGATCTTTGGAATGAAGACTTGTCTTTGGAATGAAATCATAATATTTGAAATGAGGTTTTGTTTTTGCAATAGATCATAATCTTCAGAAAGAGCATTCAATATAACATCTCCACGTGGCATCTAAGAAAAAAAAGAAATACGATCAAGTATAAATTCTTTTGGCTGCATACAATAAATGAACACTTGTCAGTTAGGATGTGGTTTGTTTTTGCACCCATTTAGAAAGTACCAGAATCACGGGGACGTGACCAACAAGATGCCACCATTTTTTTTGATACTAATAAACATGCACGTGAAAGTCTACAGGTAAAACAAAAAAACTAAAAAATGAGTAAGATGGATCTGATGGCAAGGACATCTGCACAACCATTGATGGACATGTGTTCGGAGCAAAAATAGAAATGTGTGCCACCCTTCTTTTTGAAGACATATTTGCTAATGCAAAATGATTACGAGGTACAGTGCTCAGATTACGGTTCATTCCGAAGAACAAAAATAGGGCAATTGAAAACTTGGAACCAAATCCTACAAATCTGCAAATACCAGAAACCAGAGATCTAGCAAAGGAATAGCAGCAGAAGTGAGTAGTTTGTAACATACCAAGACTAGAAAATGGGGCAAAAAACAAAAATGGAACCAGCGGATACCACCCACCTTCGGGAAAATCTAGAAGTGCTGCAGATTTTTGAAGATGGAGGACTTATGCCATTTTTGGATAAGTTTAATGGGTCCTCTGAATATTTGGCTGGCATGTTCGCCCACACATTCAGAAACAACTGGGAACACATTAACGACATGACCATTGAGGTAACCCCCGAAGTTTTGAGTCAAATTATCGAGTCGCCATTAGAAGGTCTTCCAATTTCTAGGTCTGGCAAAAATACATTAGTAAATATAGTTAATCAAATTTTGGAAGAAAACGATAGGGAGCTAGAATATTTAACACATAATAACACATGCAAGGGGGTAAAAAGGGCTAGCCTATAGGAACCTTGGGATGAAGTGGCCACATGGGTAATCAAATTTCTAACCTATGAAGGGCAATATGTATTGTTATTAGGGCATCATCTAAAAATTTTAAACCATCTCAGACATGGTAGGCAACAACCAGAAGTTAGGGTAAATCTTCCCCTATACTTGCACCAAGAATTGAAAAACATGGCAAAAAGATATCAAGAAGGAAAAGGGAGCCTTCGCCAACATGGTCTCATCAAACTAGTTTTCCAGTACCATTTTAGAGGAAACCCTAGGAGCTTTGATAGGTTTTAATCTACCGTAAATGATGTAATTTTTGGATATGAGGATGAGGAGGAAGAAACAAATGCTGCTGATGCTATTACAAAAGAAGAAATAGCTACTGTAGAAGCTGTTATAGAAGAAGAAATAGTTGCTGCAGAGACTGTTGCAGAAGAAGAAACAAAAACTATTATAGAGGCTATTACAGAGGAAGAAAAACACCCAACAGCAGCAATAGAACACCTTGCTCCAGAACCTTCAACCTCACGAGCTAAGAAACAAAAGAAAAGAAGGTCTGAAACTAGCAGCAAAACAAAAAAATAGAAGAAGGTCCATTTTTCTAAAGTTGTTACTAATTTGTCAGAACAAGGCAGTGAAGCACCTAGCCCAATAGGAGAAGAAACAACAAGGGAAACAAAAGCATCTAAAACTGTCCCCACAACCCTTGATATCACCAGAAAACAAAGCAAAAAGAAGAAGTTTGCATCTGGAACTAGGAGGTCTACAAGACTCCACTTGAGGGAAATGACAGAACAGGTCATAGAAGAAGAAGGTGGACAAAGTAGTCCAGATGTCAAAAAAATACAACCAACCCTTGAAAACTTTCTGAAATTGCCTGAATAGATAATTGAGGAAGAGTCTAGACAGGATAGCTTGGAGGTGGCTACAGTTCAATAGGACATAGAAATGGTAGATGCAATTATAGACAGTTTCATAGAGCCTCCTGAACAAGAGCAGACAGATGTTGTAGAGGAAGAGATTGTTGTTGAGAAGCCAACTGTGACTGACTTGTCTACATCTAATTCTGAAGTAGAAACAGAGGAGGAAGACATCACGCAGTAGCCGAGAGCAGCAAGGAGTGTTGTCAAAACACAAACCAGATGGATTGAAGAGAGAGAAAACATCATTGAGATGTAGGAAAGAAAAATTGTAGAGTTACAACAAGAAGTGGCAGAATTGAGAAAAAGGTTGTCATAGTATGAAAAATAACCAACTATATCCATTTATGAGGATGATTTGGCTCAATTGCTTGTGAATTTATCTAGGGCAGATGACTCTGTTGAGGCAAACATAGGTGCTCATTCTGAAGCAACACCCTTTCATTCTAAAGAAGTGCCTTATGCTTCTGGAGCATTACCTTATCATTCTAAAGATGCTTTAGAATTGGCAAAGAGCATAGCAAAAAATATTGGAGATGAGTCACCAGCACAGGAATAGTCCAAGTAGCATCATGAAATTGTTCAAGTAAGTACTCCTTCTATTGATGTCCCTGTATTTCAAACTGTTACACCTTTAGTAGAAATAGCATATAAGGGGGTGCAAGTGGAATTACTGTCTGATGAAAACCCAATAGAAACAACAGATAAGGGGGTATAGGTAGAATTATTGACAGATGATCAACCAATAGAAGTGGTAGAAAAAGGGGTTTAGGTAGATCTGCTACCTAGAGTTCCACCCGTAGTTAGACCACCTAATACCGTGTCCCTAGAACAATACAATGCAGACATAGCTAGTTGGGTGATTAGATATGAGAATCTTGCCACTAAGACTAAAAAATTCAAATTGGAAGGAAAACAACTAGAGGCAAAGGAAACAGAGATTCAAGCATTAAAAGAAAAAGTGTCTGATTTATGTCAAATTGCTGAATTTTTAGTCCAATTCAGACGACCAACCAGATTTTATAGTCTTATTCTGAAGGAGAAATACCTCAGATGGTAGGTCATGAGGATTAGCTCAGGTCTCCCATATAAATTGGACACAACTACAGATTTCCTGGAAGCATATTTTGACAGCCCTATTGAGCAAAAAAATCTCCTATGTGAACTATTTTTACATAGCTTCTTTATTCCAAAAGAAGTAGAATTTCATCCTCAAATCTACATTGGAGATTTTCAATTGAGGGCATTCATGTCCACCTTGCAGAATCAGTTTTATTGGGACCAGAAGAAAAGGCATAATAAAGAAATTGAAACAAGAGCTAAATTTTTAGTCAGAGAAATTTATCCAAATCACCCAATTATCACCAGACAACACTTCACCATGATGAACAGGGATGATGTAAAGAGAATGTACTTGACAAACTTGAGGGACTCGTGGTGACCAGATTCCAAAATTTCTATAATGACAATTTTGTGCCAGCATGATCAGTCTGTAGAAATAGATGGGCTAAAATTTCCATGTATTTACAGAAAAGAGAACCCATCTCCCCCATCAACTTAGAATGGTCCAGAATAAGGGCATAAGGAGTAATACGGTTGATTTAAATCATGCAAAATCATTGGATAGGTCTTAGATTTAGGCCTCCAACCAACATCACTCTAGTTCTATTCTACTTTGAAGAAGATGCCCAACCTGATGAACAGTTTGAAGAATAGCTCAGGAACCTTCAGGAGAATAGGGGGTATTATATAGGCAAGAAGTTATTCTACAGGTCATAGAATTTGAACATGGACATATGTGATTCCATAGCCTAACAGAATGCATGAGGACATGCATTAATATAAGTTGGGGGGAAAATGATGAGGCCTAGAAATGCCTCAATAATAACATGTTTTGAACACTGAAATTATCTACAAACACTTATGTTTAATCTAATATGCTAGTTAAGTTAATCAATATACCACACTGCAGACTATCATTTCCAGAATTTACTATTTTCTATAATTTCTTGCATTTTATGTTTTGCTGTCAACCCCTGCACAGAATATTGACAACCTTCTGTTATAGAGCCTTGAAAAGGTTTCATTTCTATGCTATAATTATGTTTCCATTGCTACAAAAGTAAATATATTTCCTTTCTGCAATTATAATCGAGCTTCTAATTTCGCAACTCGTTATTTTTGCAACATAATTAGGTCTCATTTCGCAATTGTAATTAGGATTTCATTTTCGTAGTTAATGATTAGTTTCCATTTTTGTAACTTAGATTAAGGTTTAATTTATGCAATTTAGAGATAGGAATGTCCTAAATCCCCCACACAATCGGTTTCACCAATAAGACCTGTTGCTCCAGATTGACCTAAGTTATAACCATGTTCACCCCTTCTTCTGCAGATAGCCTTGTACACTGTCTTGGATTGACAAATTCATTAAGAATTAATGATGTGTATAATGACTACGCATCATTTTGGCATCGTTTCCAAGGAATTGTGTTGCTAGAAGGTGACAATAGTCCAATAGTCGTACATAGACTAAGCCGTGAAGATTCAGGATAAAATCGAATAGAACAAATGGTTAAAGTAACAACTATTGACCTATAATTTATGTCATTTAAGAGTAAACATGAATAAGTCTAGGGATGAAAAAGGTAGAATTACCCAAAAGGATCCTTGGCTTGTTCCATTAAGGAGATCTTCATGCCTAAGGGGTGAATCACCTGTGTTTGAATTACCAAAAATATTGAAAGAAAAATCACCAGATCTCACCATCATTAGAACATTATGAGAAAGAAAAATCACCAGCCTCATCATCATTAGAACATCCTAAGAAAGAAGAATCATCAGACTCATTATCAACAGAGGATCTTGGACCTCTTGAGAGAGAAATTTGGATAGGTTTAACTAAGGAATAGGAAACTATGGCAGAGGGAGGCAATCTAGATAGAGATGACCAACATGGCTATGTCCATAATTAAGGATATGATCAGGATATACCCCAACCTTCCAGAACATTCGAATATCCTATCCGTTTGAATCCAACACAAAACTCTCCCATGAAAACCATTTCACCTTCAGTACTTCCAACCTTCCAAGGTGTTGTATCTGAAGATCCTGATCGGTTTTTGTTTGAATTCAAAGTAGTATGTCAAACCTATGACTATGTAAATGACAATCATAAACTTAAGGTTTTTCCCTCAACACTCAAGGACCAGCATTACGCTGGTTCATGAGCTTAGAGCCAAATTCCATCCGAACTTGGGATCAAATGGAAACTGTGTTTTTAGACAAATATAAGGAGTATTGTCGTGTAAGGAACAAGAAAGATGAGTTATTTAGGATTAAACAAGAAGATGATGAAACATTAGAAGACTATCTTGATAGGTTCTCTTTTGTTCAAAGGATATGTGGGCTTGTAGAACCAGAGTTATGTAAAACCATATTTTTAAGAGGATTACAAGATGAATCTAGAGAAGTATTGGATTTGATGGGAAAAGAGGATGTAAATACTCTCAATAATGAGGAAATTGTGGATATCTATAGAAATTACTCTCGCAATAAGCAGGGAAGAAGAAAAAAGAGTAAAAATGGCACTGATGTGAAGGACCTAATAGAGGAAATTGCAAATTTTAAAACTGATATTCTAGTGCAATTAAACACAACTTTAGGGGAAAAGTCTGCAAAAGCAAAAAACACATAACCTTTGGCAATTTATTGCCCAAGATGTAGAAATAAACATGCTTTTTAGGAATTTCCTTTGAATAAAACATCTATCTCAGCCATTTGTAGTATCTGTTCAAATAAGCATTCAACTGATAAATACCACCTGCTACCACAACTCAAAATTGTGTTAGAAAATCAGACTGAGGAACTCAACTATGTTGGACCAAATTAAGGAGGAAATTTCTCTCAATACCAAAATATCCCTCATTTTCCTACAAATTGGGGGCATAATCCCTGGACTATGCCTTGGGGACAATCAGAACCACCCCAACGTCCTTGGAATTATCCTCAATGGAAAAATTCCTAAGAATGGCCACAAAAAAATTGGAGTAATTCAGCCTGGAATCAGAATCATAATAACCCATCATGGAATCAAAACAATCCATATTGGAATTAGAATCAGAATAATCCACATTGGATGCAAAATCAACCATAGTGGAATCAGCAATACCAGTCCTATCCAAGGCAACAAATAAATCAAGGTCAAACTCAACATTTACTGCCTGCACCTAATCAAAATTTTCAAGAAAAACAGAACCAACCACAACAAACACAACAGGTGAAAAACCTCAACTTCTAGCTCAATCACTACTAATACAAACAACATGAGACAGGCATCCCCCGTCTATGTGGGTCAAGTCGAGGAAAATGTTGAAATAAATGTTATTAATTGTAGTAACATCCAACTTCATTCAGGAAAAGTTATACCTGAACCTACTCCAATTAAAATCAAGGAAAATGAAGAGCAAGAACCTTTGGAACCAGTTAAACCAACAATAGAAAAAAAATAAGAAAAAATAGAACCACAGGTAGAACAATTACCTTCATCAAAGATGATTCCATATCCTGAAAGATTCAATACCATAACAAAAAATTTTGAGTTAGACCTGGTCAAAGAACTTAAAAAGTTAACTATATCATTGCACTTATTGCAAGCCATTAAGGATATACTGGTGATTAAAAGTACTATCCAAGATTTGTGCATTAGAAGAGCAGGAAGAAAAAATAAAGCATTTCCTAAGACTGTTTAGGTTGAAGGAAATATAGCTGATATCTTGTCTGGAAAACTAGTACCTCCAAAGTATAGTGACCCAGAAAGTCCAGTTATCATAGTTACCATAGGTTTAGTACCAATATCAAATGTCTTAGTATATCTAGGAGTTGCAATAAATGTCATGACCAAGGATATAATGAAACAATTACAGCTCAAACATCTCAGCCCCACATTTATAGTTTTAGAAATGGCTGATAGGTCAGTTGCAAAACCTAAAGGTATCATTGAAGATGTTCCTATAGAAGTTTATTCTTGGGAATTCCCTACAGATTTTTTGGTTTTACTAGCCAAGAAATTCAGCACATGGATATCCCATCATTTTAGGAAGACCTTGGCTTGCAAATCGCAAGCAGCCTTCATAGACTGCAGATCTGGAAAAATGACTATTTCAAATGGTATTGATATAAAAAAGATCTCTCTATATCCTCCTGCAAGACCCTCCAACAATTTTTTAGGTCAGTTATGGTTTCCTGATTCAGATGAAGAATCAGAGGAGGTTATTTCCACACTAGCCACCTTGGTAGTAATAGAACACAAAAGATCTCCAAGACATAAAAAATTTAGAAAATGAAAATATCCTAATGAATGTTCAGCATGAACAAAGGTTAGAAGAGGAAGCAGTAAATATTCGTCAGTTGTTAAGGAATGAGGAGAACCAAAATTCTGAAGGTGAACCATCTGTACTATCACAGGAAAACTCTATTTCACTACCACATGGGTGGCACCATCACCTGATTTTTCCTTCTCACTGTTCCATATAGGATATGCTTCCATTAGGAAGTAATGAAACAAAAACTTCTTATTACCTCCCATATCAACAGTGTCCTCTTAATTCCCTAATCACCAAGTATGAAGAAGTGAATTCAGTCCTTCCAAATACAAAACAAATAGAAGTCCAGCCAGGCAAATTTTTGAACATTTATAGTTGGCTTACTAGGGAAGAGGAAGGGAAATTGATAGTTGTCTTGCAGAAGCATGTTCATGCTTTTGCTTGGGACTATAAAGATATGTCAGGAGTTCACCCTGATATATGCACCCATAGAATTTATACTCGAAGAAGTCAATCCAAGAAGACAACCCCAGAGAATACTGAATCCTGCCCTAAGGGATATTGTAAAGGAAGAAATTGAAAAACTTCTGGAGGTAGGATTCATTTACCCAAATTTTTATAGCTAGTGGGTCTCTCCATTGGTTATAGTTCCTAAGAAAAATGGAAAAATGAGAGTATGTGTAGACTATAGAGAGCTGAATAAAGTAACATACAAAGACCATTTTCCACTACCTTTCATAGATCAGGTGTTAGATACCCTTGCTGGAAAGAAATACTTTTGTTTTCTTGATGGATTTAGTGGATATAATCAAATCCAGATTGCACTCGAAGATCAATAGAAAACAACCTTTACCTGTCCATGGGGAAAATTTGTCTATAGGGTTTTACCTTTTGGTTTGTGTAATGCCCCAGCAACATTTCAACGAGCGGTCTTAGAAATTTTTTCTGATCTCGACTACCAACGGTGTTGAGATATACATGGATGATTTCACAATATGTGGACAGACTTTTGACTTTACATTAGAAAACCTTGACAAAGTTTTAACTCGCTATGAAACATACCAGTTATCCTTGAATCCAAAAAAATGTTTTATGATGATGAAGGAAAGAATAGTTCTTGGTCATCACATCTCTCTTCAAGGGATCCAGGTTGATCCAAAGAAGGTGGAAATTATTAAGAATATTCTTCCTCCTAAAACTCAGACTGATGTCAAAAGATTCCTAGAACACATTGGTTTTTACCGTAGGTTTATTCCCAGCTTTAGCACAATAGCCAATCCCATGTTTTCCATATTGACTAAAGATTATGAATTTTCCTGGACTGCAAGGTGTCAGGAATCATTTGAAGCTCTAAAAGAAAAATTAGTAACTCCACCTGTGTTAAGAGGACCTAATTGGACATTACCATTTCACATACAGGTCGATGCTTCCAATACTACAATTGGAGTAGCATTAGGACAACATGAAAATGGATAACACTATTCCATCTACTACATTAGCAAGAATTTGACTGGAGCTGAGAAAAATTATACCACAACTGAGAAAGAATTCTTGGTAGTAATTTATGCCATCAACAAATTTAGGAATTACATCACAGGTTATCAAATATTTATTCACACAGATCACATAGCCATTAAGTATTTGATGAATAAGCCGATGGCAAGTGCAAGAATTATTCTTTGGTTACTGTTGCTACAAGAATTTGATATCACTATAATCAACAAACCAAGAAAAGCTAATGTTGTAGCAAATTTCTTGTCCAGATTATAGAACACAGATGAAGGGGAACTAGTTGAAGACACCTTTCCTGATGAAAATTTATTTGCTATATCAGTCCAATCACCTTGGTTTGCAGATATAGCCAATTACTTGGTCACAAGGAAAGTTCCTCCACATTTCACTTCAAAACAAAAAAAAAATTGATCAAACAGAGTTCTTCTTTTGAATGGATTAAGGGTATACTTTTTAAGTGTAGTCCTGACCATGTGTTACATAGGTGCATCCGAAAGGATGAGGTGTATGATATCCTTAGGGCTTGTCATGATGAACCCTCATTTGGACACTACCCTGTAAAAAGCACAATTAGGAAAATATTAGGGACAGGATATTATTGGCTATCTCTTCACAAGGATGTGAAAAAGTACATCAGGCATTGTGATGCATGCCAAAGAATGGGGAAACCCACTCATACAAATGAAATGCCACTACAACCTCAATTGGTTTTAGAGCCATTTGAGAGGTGGGGAATTTATTTTGTAGGACCTATTGATCCACCTTCTCAAGGAAAGGTGCATATTCTAGTATGCACTAATTACTTGACAAAGTGGGTAGAGGTGTGTGCTTTCAAACATGCTCGTGAAGAGAAGGTCGTTGATTTCTTGTATACTCAGATTTTTTAGATATTTGGAGCTCCCCGGTCTATCACCATAGACCAAGGACCCCAATTTGCATCTAAAGTCATTGAGGCATTTACATAATTATATGAAATCAAACATAGAAAATCATCACCTTATCACCCACAAGCAAATGACCAGGTTGAGGTAACAAACAGGGAACTAGAACAAATATTAACAAAAATAGTAGCTTTTCATAGGAGAAACTGGCTAGATAAATTACCTGAAGCAGTGTGGGCTTACAATACTACTTGGAAATCCACTACTGGATTCACATCTTATGAACTAGTCTTTGGTAAAAAGCCCCTCTTACCTATTGAATTTGAGATACTAACACTGCACACAACATTGGAATTGGAATTGAATTGTCACAGGCACAGACAAACAGGATTTTGTAGCTGAATGCATTGGATGAACTTAGGTTGGATGCTCTGCACCAAACTGAAGTAATTCAGGAGTAGAGGAAGTTGTGGTATGACATTCACATTCAGAAGAGGAAACTTCAACAAGGAGATTGGGATGTACTGTTTGATTCTTGCTATGAGGACTTCCATGGAAAGCTGAGAACTAGATGGCTTGGACATTACCAGATTGAAGAGGTATTTGACAATGGAGCAGCTCGTTTATCTCCGATTGATGGGTCACAAAGAAAGTTGGTAGTGAATGGACATCGCCTTAGGGTGTACCATACACCTCTGACTAAAGAGGAATTCTTGCAGCAGCTTGTTAGTTTGGATACACAATAGGTGGAAGAAATTTCCTCTTCCACTTCAAAATAATCAGCATGATCATAGATTTCAAGAAAAAAATAGAAAAATACAAAAAATTAGGAAAAGCAGAAAATAAAAATATGAATAAAATCTGATTATGAATTCCTTCATGGGCATGATTTCAGGGAAATCATGAATTCCTTCATAGGCATAGTCAGAATCAAGAAAAAAAAAAGAATCAAGAAAAAAGAGAGAAAAGGAAAGGTAAAAAAAAAAAAGAAGAGAAAAATGAATAACTCAAAGAGTGAAAACCTTTTCTAAGGCACTACTAGGTTGGTATGCATGAAAACCAGTTTTCTAGCATGCATAACCTTGAAAATTTTTGAACCATCATTGTACAAATTCACCAACTACACTTGTTTTGAAATATTGCAGAAAATCTCAGCAGAACATCAACAAAGGCAGTCATTCTTCAAAATTTGCATTAACTTGTTTTAATTAGGTATATATTTCTTATATTTCTTCATTTTAAAGGATTGGTATATAGTATATAAATTAACCATTAGCATAAAAGGTATCCATAAGAGTTGGCATACTTAAAACATGTTTTGAGCATGAGAATATTGATTTTTGCCTAATCTTCAAAACAAGAATGCCAAAAATAGTGCCTGCTATCTTCTTCAAATTAATTGTTGTATTGTCTTCGGATTGAAATTGTCTTCAGAATGACAAAAAAATAAATGTTACACTTTGTCTATGAAATGAAGCTTTGTCTTCGAAATGATGATTTGTCTTCGGAATGAATCTTTATCTTCGGAATGACGATTTGCCTTCACAATGAAGCATCATCTTCGGAATGAAGCTTTGTATTCGGAATGAAGCAGGATTTGTCTTCGAAATGCAGCAGGATTTGTCTTCAGAATGAGGATTTATCTTCAAAAAGAGGATTTGTCTTTGAAATAAGGATTTATCTTTGAAAAGAGGATTTGTCTTCGGAATGAGGATTTATCTTCGAAATGAGGATTTGACTTCGAAAAAAGCATGATCTTTGGAATGAAGACTTGTCTTTGGAATGAAATCATAATATTTGAAATGAGGTTTTGTTTTTGCAATAGATCATAATCTTCGGAAAGAGCATTCAATATAACATCTCCACGTGGCATCTAAGGAAAAAAGAAATACGATAAAGTATAAATTCTTTTGGCTGCATACAATAAATGAACACGTGTCAGTTAGGATGTGGTTTGTTTTTGCACCCATTTAGAAAGTACCAGAATCACGAGGGACGTGACCAACAGTATGCCACCATTTTTTTTGATACTAATAAACATGCACGTGAAAGTCTACAGGTAAAACAAAAAAACTAAAAAATGAGTAAGATGGATCTGACGGCAAGGACATCTGCACAACCATTGATGGACATGTGTTCAGAGCAAAAATAGAAACGTGTGCCACCCTTATTTTTGAAGACATATTTGCTATGCAAAATGATTACGAGGTACAGTGCTCAGATTACGGTTTTTTTCGAAGAACAAAAATAGGGCAATTGAAAACTTGGAACCAAATCCTACAAATATGCAAATACCAGAAACCGGAGATCTAGCAAAGGAATAGCAGCAGAAGTGAGTAGTTTGTAACATACCAAGACTAGAAAATGGGGAAAAAAACAAAAATGGAACCAGCGGATACCACCCACCTTCGGGAAAATCTAGAAATGCTGTAGATTTTTGAAGATGGAGGACTTATGCCATTTTTGGATAAGTTTAATGGGTCCTATGAATATTTGGCTGGCATGTTCGCCCACACATTCAGAAACAACTGGGCACACATTAACGGCATGACCATTGAGGTAATCCCTGAAGTTTTGAGTCAAATTACCGAGCTGCCATTAGAAGGTCTTCCAATTTCTAGGTCTGGCAAAAATACATTGGTAAATATAGTTAATCAATTTTTGGAAGAAAATGATAGGGAGCTAGAATATTTAACACATAATAACACATGCAAGGGGGTAAAAAGGGCTAGCCTATAGGAACCTTGGGATGAAGTGGCCACATGGGTAATCAAATTTCTAACCTATGAAGGGCAGTATGTACTATTATCATGGCATCATCTAAAAATTTTAAACCATCTCAGACATGGTAGGCAACAACCAGAAGTTAGGGTAAATCTTCCCCTATAATTGCACCAAGAATTGAAAAACATGGCAAAAAGATATCAAGAAGGAAAAGGGAGCCTTCCCCACCATGGTCTCATCAAACTAGTTTTCCAGTACCATTTTAGAGGAAACCCTAGGAGCTTTGATAGGTTTTAATCTACCCTAAATGATGTAATTTTTGGAGATGAGGATGAGGAGGAAGAAACAAATGTTGCTGATGCTATTACAGAAGAAGAAATAGCTACTATAGAAGCTGTTATAGAAGAAGAAATAGTTGCTGCAGAGGCTGTAGAAGAAGAAACAAAAACTATTATAGAGGCTATTGCAGAGGAAGAAAAACACCCAACAACAACAATAGAACACCTTGCTCCAGAACCTTCAACCTCACGAGCTAAGAAACAAAAGAAAAGAAGGTCTGAAACTAGCAGCAAAACAAAAAAATAGAAGAAGGTCCATTTTTCTAAAGTTGTTACTAATTTGTCAGAACAAGGAAGTGAAGCACCTAGCCCAATAGGGGAAGAAACAACAAGGGAAACAAAAGCATCTAAAACTGTCCCCACAACCCTTGCTATCACCAGAAAACAAAGCAAAAAGAAGAATTTTGCATCTGGAACTAGGAGGTCTACAAGACTCCACTTGAGGGAAATGACAGAACAGGTCATAGAAGAAGAAGGTGGACAAAGTAGTCCAGATGTCACAGAAATACAACCAACCCTTGAAAACTTTCTGAAATTGCCTGAATAGATAATTGAGGAAGAGGCTAGACAAGATAGCTTGGAGGTGGCTACAATTCAATAGGACATAGAAATGGTAGATGCAATTATAGACAGTTTCATAGAGCCTCCTGAACAAGAGAAGACAGATGTTGTAGAGGAAGAGATAGTTGTTGAGAAGCCAACTGCGGCTGACTTGTCTACATCTAATTCTGAAGTAGAAACAGAGGAGGAAGACATCACAGAGTAGCTGAGAGCAGCAAGGAGTGTTGTCAAAACACAAACCAGATGGATTGAAGAGAGAGAAAACATCATTGAGATGTAGGAAAGAAAAATTGTAGAGTTACAGTAAGAAGTGGCAGAATTGAGAAAAAGGTTGTCATAGTATGAAAAATAGCCAACTATATCCATTGATGAGGATGATTTGGCTCAATTGCTTGTGAATTTATCTAGGGCAGATGAATCTGTTGAGGCAAACATAGGTGCTCATTCTGAAGCAACACCCTTTCATTCTAAAGAAGTGCCTTATGCTTCTGGAGAATTACCTTCTCATTCTAAAGATGCTTTAGAATTGGCAAAGAGCATAGCAAAAAATATTGGAGATGAGTCACAAGCACAGGAACAGTCCAAGTAGCATCATGAAATTGTTCAAGTAAGTACTCCTTCTATTGATGTCCCTGTATTTTAAACTGTTACACCTTTAGTAGAAATAGCATATAAGGGGGTGCAAGTGGAATTACTGTCTGATGACAACCCAATAGAAACAACAGATAAGGGGGTATAGGTAGAATTATTGACAGATGATCAACCAATAGAAGTGGTAGAAAAAGGGGTTTAGGTAGATCTGCTACCTAGAGTTCCACCTGTAGTTAGACCACCTAATACTGTGTCCCTAGAACAATACAATGCATACATAGCCAGTTGGGTGATTAGATATGAGAATCTTGCCACTAAGACTAAAAAATTCAAATTGGAAGGAAAACAACTAGAGGCAAAGGAAACAGAGATTCAGGCATTAAAAGAAAAAGTGTCTGATTTATGTCAAATTGCTGAATTTTTAGTCCAATTCAGATGACCGACCAGATTTTACAGTCTTATTCTCAAGGAGAAATACCTCAGATGGTAGGTCATGAGGATTAGCTCAGGTCTCCCATATAAATTGGACACAACTACAGATTTCTTGGAAGCATATTTTGACAGCCCTATTGAGTAAAAAAATCTCCTATGTGAACTATTTTTACATAGCTTCTTTATTCCAGAAGAAGTAGAATTTCATCCTCAAATCTACATTGGAGATTTTCAATTGAGGGCATTCATGTCCACCTTGCAGAATCAGTTTTATTGGGACCAGGAGAAAAGGCAGAATAAAGAAATTGAAACAAGAGCTAAATTGTTAGTCAGAGCAATTCAGCCAAATCACCCAATTATCACCGGACAACACTTCACCATGATGAACAAGGATGATGTAAAGAGAATGTACTTGACAAACTTGAGGGACTGTGGTGACCAGATTCCAAAATTTCTATAATGACAATTTTGTGCCAGCATGATCAGTCTGTAGAAATAGATGGGCTAAAATTTCCATGTATTTACAGAAAAGAGAACCCATCTCCCCCATCAACTTAGAATGGTCCAGAATAAGGGCATAAGTAGTAATACGGTTGATTTAAATCATGCAACATCATTGGATAGGTCTTAGATTTAGGCCTCCAACCAACATCACTCTAGTTCTATTCTACTTTGAAGAAGATGCCCAACCTGATGAACAGTTTGAAGAATGGCTCAGGAACCTTCAGGAGAATAGGGGGTATTATATAGGCAAGAAGTTATTCTACAGGTCATAGAATTTGAACATGGACATATGTGATTCCATAGCTCAATGTAATGCATGAGGACATGCATTAATATAAGTTGGGGGGAAAATGATGAGGCCTAGAAATGCCTCAATAATAACATGTTTTGAACACTGAAATTACCTACAAACTCTTATGTTTAATCTAATATGCTAGTTAAGTTAATTCAATATGCTGTGTATTAACTATTTACATGATAAATGTATTTGAAATACTATATTATGATTTTTATAGCTTTTTGCATAAGTTTTATGTTGTTTTGTTATGACTTGCTAAATGAGATAAGCTTAGGTTGATAGCAACATTTCACTAATCATGTTTTGATATGTCTCAAGAATTTATTTGACCTAAATCTAGCAACAATGCAAGTAAACTTTTACTGTGTAGCAAAAACTAGTTTTTCCCATGTAAATTCCAGCCAGCTGCCAATGAATGGCAAGGCATGGAATTCACATATGGAAAGAGATGAAGACCATTGGAATCTGATCCTGAGAAATAACCCACATGAGAAATGTAGAGGAAATCATTTAAAGAGCACACATTTGTTCATTTCGAAGTCTCTTCGGAATGAACAGATATCTTCGAAATGAGAAAACATAGTGTCTTCGAAATGAGTGGATCTTCGAAATGAGAATTATAGTCTCTTCGGAATGAGCCACTTATCTTCGAAATGAAAATAGAATGTGATTTTTGACTTATTGACCGATTTATGATGCTGGAAAAAGGGAAATAAATATTGAAAAGGGTAAGAGAAAATATCTCCCATCTGAATTTGTTGTCCTTGCCGACCAAAGCCACCATTTATGGAAGGATCAAGTTTGATCTTCTTCTAGGATAAAACCAGGAATTGTTGCAGCATAATAGGATTAGATATTTTGAGATATTCTCAGTTGTCAGTAGATCTTAGGACATCTATAAATATGGCTCCCATTTAGGTTGAGCTAGTAGAGGATAGATAAAGTAGAGAGTAAAGAAATATAGGAGAAAATAGGCAATAATAAGAAAAGTGACTGTTACAGTCCTATAACAGGTTTTCAACAGAATTATTGTAATCATGTTATTAAATCAATAAAGTGTACTATTTATATTTCATATTACTTGTAAATGAGTGTGAGTAAGATCTAGAGAGAGAGAGACTCATACCTTCTTCTAGACAAGGAGGCTGGCCACTTCCAGACCTAGGAGGAGGACTAACAACAGGTTTTTATTCTGATTTTGTTGTAGCAAAATGAGTTGTAGAACTTGTCATTTCATTCCTTTGTAAACAACTAATGGTATTTGCAATCTTAGCTTATTTTATGTTTAGATTAATCTTGTGATTAATGGTTTGGTTGTAATCTCCACTTTTAGCAAAGCTTTCAATTTATTGCAGACTGTCATTTCTAGAATTTACTGTTTTCTGTAATTTCTTGCATTTTATGTTTTGTTATCAACCACTGCACAGAAGATTGACAACCTTCTGTTACAGAGACTTGAAAGGGTTTCATTTCTATGCTATAATTAGGTTTCCATTGCTGCAAAATTAAATAGATTTCCTTTCTACAATTATAATCAGACTTCTAATTCTGCAACTGTTATTTCTGCAACATAATTAGGTCTCATTCTGCAATTGTAATTAGGATTTCATTTCTGTAGTTAATGATTAGTTTCCATTTCTACAACTTATATTAAGGTTTAATTTATGCAATTTAGAGATAGGAATGTCCTAAATCCCCCACACAATTGATTTCACCAATAAGACCTGTTGCTCCAGATTGACCTAAGTTATAACCCTGTTCACCCCTTCTTCCACAGATAGCCTTGTACACTGCCCTGGATTGACAAATTCATTGAGAATTAATGATGTGTATAATTACTACTCATCAAGTACCTTATGTTGCTTCCATACTAAGCAATCTGAGCATACTAGTAATGTGGATGAAAGGTTGGGAAGACCTCTCACCATATCATATTTTCTCAACTCAAGAAAATATCCTAAACTTAGATGCTCATATCTCTTGTGACACATAGAATTAGCCTCCTTTGTAGTTGCTACCAGGGCAATGTGAGGTATTGAAATGAAATATAAAATGAATAAGCCATGCTTGTATGATCCTGTTGCTACATGTTTTCCTTTTTTGGTGATAAAACACCTCTTTTTACCTTTCTAAAAACTAAACACAACATCCATGTCTTGATCTAAGATCTGAGGGATTGACAAAAAAATTTTAGCCAATCCAGGAACATAGAGAACTTTCTCAATCTAAAATTTTCCATATAGAAGAGTGACATAAACATCTCCTTCACCCTACACTTGGTAGGTCTGATTGTCAACAATGGTTATTGGCTTACCTTCCTTTTCCTCAAATGTCTCAAACCATAATCTATCTCCAATCATGTATTTACTAGCACCTAAATCAATATACCACACTGCATCTTTTTCCCTAGATGAAGTATGATTCATGATCACCTTATGTGCTTACTCAGAATCTAAGTTCGAGTCTGATTCGGTATAAGCAACATTCCCCTTGGTTTGCTTATTTTTTCTATGGTTTGTATTTCCCTTTGCCCTTATTCTTGTGATCTTGGTCATTCTGTTATTTGTTCTTAAACCAACACCTATTGGTTTTATGGTTATTCATATCACAAATCTTACAATATTGTTTTTCATTTTGCTGATGTTGTTTCCCTTTTTATTTTTATGAAGAACATCCCTTTTGAAAATGATCTTGTTTACTTTTTTTCTTACCCCATTGTTTGGTGTAGAGGATATTATATTGTACTTCATATTTCTAAAACTGATTTTCCTCCTCAGTTTGAAGCAAGTTCACCAATTCCACAAATGAAACTTATCTACAGATACATTAAGAGAGGTAATAAACACCTTGTAGAATTTTGGCAAAGATTTCAAGATGACTGAGGTCAAGAGAACATCTTCCACTATCTATCCCATAGCATTCAATTTGAATTTCAATTTTACCACTCTGCATAGGAATAGATCAACTGTCTCACCATATTTCATACTAAGCGTATGTAGTTGAGTTTGAAGGTTTAGAATAGTGGACCGATTCTTACCTTCATAAATGGTAATCAAAGCATCCCAAGATTCCTTACCAGTCTTGGCATCATAGATATGAGGTTGGACCTCATCTGTAGTAGCAAGAAGAATAAACATGAGACATATTATATCCTTTTTATCAAAGACCTTTTGATCCGGCCCTGCTATTCTAGGTTGTTTTGTAGTGCCAGTCACTACACCTCATAAATATTCAACTTGAAGAATAGCTCTCATATTTGTCTTCCATGGTGTAAAATTAGAACCTTTAAGCCCCTGTGAATCTTATAGATATTTTTGAACAGTGGCCATTGTGAAGGTTTTGTTGAGTGAATATTTTGCCCTATAGCAAAATGATCACCACAACTAGAGTATCAAATAGGAAACTCTCTCTTGCAAAGAAATTAAGTAGCATTATTCATTTCTCCAAGGTTCTTGTGAACAAACATTCATGTGCATATAATCAATCAAGACTAAAGCAAATAAATGAATGTATACCAGAATAACCTAAACCATGCAAGTAATAGTTAACAAGGGGCCTTTAATGATTCGAACAAGTACTTTGCAACCATAATCCATTAAATCAACCAAATGTGAAGATAGCTTCTTTTAATGTTCTTGAGATTAAGGTGATCTACCCGAAACCCAGTTAGTAACCTCTTTTATCTTCAACTTAAAAATATTCCAAATGAGAAAGTGTGTGGTATAAGCCACTTCATTTTAAGCTCCGTGCCTTTAACATGAGGTTCATTTTTTAGAGTTAGCGGGTTCATTTTATCTTCATTTAAAAGTGTTCCACTATCCCTATGTTAGCATTTGGTGTTAGTAAAGTTAGCAATGTTAGCATTAAATGTTAGCCAAACAGTTAGGATTCATTCACTTGATCTGACTTAATGTGCATTTGGAATTAGTAGCCCTCCTAAACCCATGTTTTTTTGTCTAAAAATTAGATGAAGGTGTTTGGAGATGCAAGAATGAAAATCTAAATTAAAGAAGTGGATCTAGAAGCGGCTTTCTCTTCTCCGCTATTAATCCCTGGTTTTCTTTGGGAAACACTAGATCTGTAAACAAACCCTCCAATTTTTGGTGCGAGCAGATCGCTTTCTCAAGCGCAGACGTAGAGCATACTCTTGGTAGATTTATTTACCTTCTTTATAACTTAGATTATTCATGGCAATAAATGAACTATTTATGAACATAAATTCTGGAATGGACCAGAATCAAGAAATCAACTACATACAAAAATTCTGGAATGGACCAAAATCAAGGAACAATTAGCAAAAATTCTGGAATGGACCAGAATAGAATGAAAACAAATGCAAAAATTCTGGAATGGACCAGAATAGAATGAAAATTAATGCAAAAATTCTGGAATGGACCAGAATCAAGGAACAATTAGCAAAAATTCTGGAATGGACCAGAATAGAATGAAAACAAATGCAAAATTTTTTGGAATGGACCAGAATCAGAAAAGTAGCTTTTAAGGTGAGATTAATCTAAATATCAAAAAATAAAACAGAAACATTATTTACAAAAGTTAGCTGGAAAAACCAAAATAGAACATTAATTTGGTTAGCAATCTCCTCCCTGCAAAACCCCAAGTTATGAGATGAAATTCTAAAACAACCTGACCTAACAGACTCGCAACATAAACACAGTCAGATTAGATCAGATGCAAGACTCTAAGGAAACAAATAATTGCATCATTCTATCATTCACCTATCGTAACCCATTTCATGGCATAACAAATAGATACAAGAAGCAATAATGCAAAGGAAAGATTTACAAAAATAACAGCAGTCTTAGTTTCAGTCTCCTTTTGATTTCACACACAAAAGTTGCTCTTGCCAAATAAAAGCTCCTTTATTCCGAAAGATAGTCTTTTTTTCTACAATTTCCAGCCCCTTTCTTCCCTGAAATCTCATGGTAGGCTTAAATAAAAAAAAAAATCTAACCCTTGGCTTTCCTTTTCCTAATTCGTCTCTTCATTTCCCTTGAATATAACAAAATGAATAGCTTCTTTCCTTATAACACCCTTTATATATATTATAACACATATGTATCAAATTAAAATAATATTTCAACCCTCTTAAAATACCATGGCTTCATCCCTTATGACTCCCATCATAAATCTCATGACATTATAATATATAAACAAAACATTAAAAATTCCTTTCCCCCTATAGCTCCCATGTCCCCTACTTTCTTTTATTTTAACCCTTACAAAACAACATGGGCCATGATAGCGAGCACCATCGATGCCCTCAAATATTCTCATTGCAACATGCTATACCCAAAGGGGGGTATATCATGCTCACATTAAAGCTAAACATGAACCACAACAAAGGGTAATTAACTTTGCACCCAGCATCAAAACACAAAAAAAAAAAAATGAGAACAAAAAAATAAACAAATAAAACTCCCTTTGTCTTCGATCGGGGAATGCCAACGAGACTCGAACCCGAGTCGATGGGATGCGAGCCTTATCTTGGCTTGCCCATACCACTATACCCAAGGCTTGGGTTAAGACCCAAGCCTTGGCCTATGAATTACACTTCCTCCTATGCGACAGTCTTCCCCATGGTGTCTCTCATTCTACGTGGCAATATTCTCTATGACGTCTCTCCATTCTGTGCGGCAGTCTCCCCTATGACATCTCTCCATTCTGCGTGGTTCAGCTTCGACAACTAGTCCAAACCCACACTTGGGACTAAACATCGCTCCAAAACCTCATTGATTTTTTATCGAATGAGTTCTTTAGTAGACGCTTAAGGATGCAAGATGTTGGCATTAGGGTTTATGACATCAATGCGTTACACTTTCTCTACTCCCGCCTGTCACGACCATGGCTAGCAGTGTCTCTACCTTCTAACTATGAATTTGTGAGGGGCGTTGTCCCACATTGATGTCGCAACGTCTCTCTGACCATCGGTTATTCCTCTTCACCCAATGTTACTGTCGTTAGCGAGTAGCTTGCTGTGTGCTCTAGCTCCTGGAGTCGCCACGTGTCCATGGGAAGCATTTTGAGTTGAGTGGGAAATCCATTTTTTCATAAGGCAGAGTCCGCATTTAGTGTGTTGAATGTCCCTTGGGCAGTCTTCCTCCCATGCTAAGTAGCATGAAGGCTCCCATTGGTCACCCGTCCATGCTCTGTTGATGTTGCTTCATGCGTTTGGATCTCCATAATGCTCTCTTTGGTTGGTCGCCATCCAACGAATAAGCTGCACACCACAAAACAAAATCTATATTAAAATTAATAAATAAACATGTTTTAAATTCTAATAAATAGCTTTTGATTTCACTTTATTCATCGAGATGCCATTTTTCGAATGCGAGTAATGATACGAAAACATCTTTTTTTATTATTATTTTCATTATCTGAAACACCCATGACAAGAAACACCAACACTCGACAGTAAACTTGCTAAACAACAAAAAATGATGACAAAACTACCATTAACAAAAAAATGACGCTAAAAGTTGTCAACAACAAGAAAAAGATGTCGACAATAAAATATCGTCGACAAGAAAAGGTTGTCGACAATAAAATATCATCGACAAGAAAAAGACGTCGACAATAAAATATCGTCGACAAGAAAAAGTTGTCGACAATAAAATATCATCGACAAGAAAAAGTCGTCGACAATAAAACTAATGATAAATGCAAATTCAGAACAAACCTAACACTAGACACTCAAAACCAACATGCAAACACCCAAATACCAACAATAAAAAAGGGGGGTCCCCAATTTTGGGGTACGTTGTGGAGCAGCCACAACAAATGGTGACTCTACTGAGGAAATGCTCCTGAGCATTTTGGTGAGAACCCAACCTGAAAACCTACAACTCAACTGCAAGCGTTAGCAAATATCCAAAGAATGTAAATAGACCAGAAATACATGAAACATTAGAATCATTCAGCATCAGCTCAATGTGTGCATAGTGATTCATTCTTTATCGTTTGAAATAGTTCCACATTCTATTGCCAGTTTCACATGAATGCATATAATGAATCATGGAGGGTCTATGCAAGATTGAATGTATTGCTAGAATAATAAACTATGACTGGCCTGCTTTGCAAGGATTCATAAAATTTTAGTAGCATGAGCAAAAACATTAAAACTATCAAACCCTCTTAGGACCAATCATGCATGAATTGAGTTCATATACCCAATCTCAAGGTTGGTTATGCGCCACTACCATATTGAATCAATGTGCATGTGTAAGTGAAATCAGAGCTTTGGGGAATCAGATTCTCAACCTAAGCGTGATGAGAATTTAACCCTATCCTTACTACTCTGATTTGAGTTTATTACCTCATCTTAAGCAAAATGATTAAACCTGTTATGGATAAAACTGCTAGGCTAGCCTATCCGTGTGAGCGATCAGAGGTCTTGCTTTTAAATGAGACATGTCACCATGCATGAGCCTACTCCACTGCCAGTCAGGGATGACTACCCATCCTTGTAAGGGACATGTAGTACGATCCTTCCAATCCAAATGATGTGATGGAGGTGGAGTAGTAATGGCTTCCTTGAACCTTAGGGATGACTACCCATCCTTGCAAGGGACATGTAGTATGATCCTTCCAATCCAAATGATGTGTTAAGTATTGTGGGAGTGGTGAAAACCACTGTTTCATGGACTATGTTTTGCATGATGGGATAGACAAGAAAAATTCTTTTCGCCTCACTTTTTCTTCCAAGTATGGTTTCAACCATTTTTCCCAAGATGTTCTTTATATGTGCAGAACGTGTCTAATTCAAGACAATGCGGCATCAGTTTCCAATCCCAAGACCTTACTTAATGTTTATTGTGCAATGATCCTAAGAGGGTCTGACATGCTTTTGGTGATTGTCTTTGAAATATGGAATGGAATGAGACTCAAAGCTATTATGCAATGTATCCTGAAAACAAATGAGTAAGATGGATTATACAAAATGCTTCACCCTATCTTGCAAAATTGACAACTTTCATGTATCCCAAATTTCAAACGATATTCTTTAATGTGTTTGCAGTACTCGTGGAGCTTTCTGTAATACAATTCTGTTGTTTCATATACTTCTAGTCTTAGAACATTGATAAGGATACAAACTAACATCTTTGCTATCCCCTCTCTTTTTTTTTATATCAAGCCCAAAACTGGTCCAATGACCAACACACCAAGCTAAGAAAAGAACAATGCAATCAAAATGCCTCAAAACCTCGTTCAGAACAACCTCATCATGCTAACATAAAGGTTGAAGGCAAAAGCCTAACACACACCTAACAAAATCAAATCTGCACACACAAAAACAAAGCATGACATATTTACATATAATACAAGGCCTTGCCATTTCAGGCCTGGAAATAGTGTTTTAAATGCAGCCCATTGATGGGTAAAGCCAAATATTTTTCATCCAAGGTTTTTAATCTAAAGTTGTTTTCACCTAGGACTTCTGAAATTTGGTAAGGACCCAACCATAAGTAATCAAATTTATCATGATCTCCTTTCCTCTCATGTCTCTTATCCCACAACAACACTAAATCTGAAACTTTAAATGTTTTGACTCTAGACTTTTTATCAAACCACCTTTTTACTACATCTTGGTGTTTACTAAAGTGAAGCATAGCCTCATCCCTCTTTTCATCCAGATGCATCAATTGTGTTAGTCTAGTTTCAAGTTTATTATCAGTTCCAAGGTAATATTTCATGAAATGTAATGTTTGTAACTTAAGATTTGTGGGAAAAATAGGATCTTGTCCATAAACTAAGTGGTAAGGAGATGTTCCTAATGATTCCTTGATTCTCGATTCTATCAGCCCAAAGAGCCAACTTAAGTTTGTTATGCCAATCTCTAGGATTTCTTTCAAGCAACTTTTTAATGACACATAACAAATTCTTATTAGAAGACTCAGCCAAGCCATTACCTTGTGGATAATAATTGGAAGAAAACTTCAAACTCACCATGTTGTCGAATGCCCAATTTGCAAATTCTAGAGAGGAGAAAGCGGAACCGTTATCACTTACAATGGAGTTAGGCATTCCGAATCGAGTGACAATGTTATCCTCTAAGAATTTAATAACAACTTCTGAAGTGGCATTTTTAGTGGGGATAGCTTCCATCCACCTTGTGCAATAATCTGTAGCTATGAGAATGTATTTATGGGAATCGGATGAATTGGGACTGATGATCCCAACAAAATCCAAACCCCATTGTGCAAAAGGTCTAGACTCAATTATAGATTGTAATGGCATAGAAGCACCCCTTTCTCTATTTGTCGCAATTTGACAAGTATGACATGACCTCACATGAGCATGAGCATCTTTGAACAATTGAGGCCAATAGTAACCAACTCTAAGGATTTGATGGGTTGTGGCATTAGCAGACCCATGTCCTATCCCATACTTACCATGGAATTCCTCGAGTATTTGTGCTGCCTCTTTTCGATCAACGCAACGAAGGTAAATTCCTTCATGGTTTTTCTTGTATAATGCATCGGATCTGATTAGAAAATTAGCAGATTTTAGATGCAAGGCTCTTCGTTGAGTAGAATTTAAATGTGGTGGACACTTACCATTTAGTAAAAAATACACAACATCTACGTACCACTCATCTTTAGTTATATCTGCTATTTCATAATGCTGACATGAAACTAAGGGATCATTTTTTGCTATGGCCTTAACCAACCCTTGTCCCCGCACTATCTTCATAGGTTGAATTTCAAGATCAAATTCTTGAAGAGTTGAGATCCACTTACCTCGTCTTTCACCCAGTTCATTCTGTATAAACATGGCTTTAACTGCAGGATCCGGGACTATAGCAAACACCCTACTGTGGACTATATAATGTCTGAATTTTTTAACAGTCTTAAATAGGGCATACATTTGCTTGTCCAAGATGGAATATCTCAATTTCGCATCTTTGAGAGGAGTACTAAGGAAGGCAATAGGATTTTCAATGTTGCGTTCACTCTTCTGAGTTAGAACACTCGCAAAGGAATGGTCTGAAGCAAATGTGTAAATGTAGAAAGGCTTCGCATAATCAGGACTCACTAAAACTGGGGCTCTAGAAATCGCATCCTTGATTCTTTTGAAAGCATCCCTATTTTCATTTGTCCATTTGATTTGGGCCTCTTTCTTCAACATATCGTTCAAGGGTTTTGCAATTTCTGAAAAACCTGAAATAAATTTTCTAACAAAATTAATCTTCCCAAAAAATGATCTCAATTCTTTTTTGCTATTGGGAAAAGAAATCTGTTGTATGGCATCTATTCTTTCAGGATCAATGGAAATTCCATCTTTGGATATTACATGTCCCAATAATTTTCCTTCCGTTACCCCGAAAATGCACTTCTTTGGGTTGAGTGAAATGCCATGTTCCCTACACCTTTGGAGAACTTTCCTTAGATCCTTGACATGGTTCTCCCTATTCTTAGAAAATATAGGAATGTCATCTACATAGACAATAATGCACTTACCGATGAGCCCCTTAAAGGCAAAGTCCATGGCTCGTTGGAATGTGGCACCTACATTCAACAATCCAAAAGGCATTCTCCTATATGCAAAAGTGCCCCATTTTGTGGTGAAGGCGGTTTTCATCCTATCATTAGGATGGATGAGGACTTGATTGTATCCTGAATAGCCATCTAGGAATGACATCATTTCTGACCCATTTACCTTTTGAAGGATTTCGTCAATGGTAGGTAGAGGGTAATTGTCCTTTTGTGAGGCCTTATTCAGATTTCTAAAATCAATACATAGCCTTATCTCTCCACTCTTTTTCCTCACAGGGACCAAGTTAGCAACCCATGTGGAATGCCTAATAGGAAAGATGATTTTAGCTTCTAATAGTCGCTTTACCTCTTTCTCTATCAAGGGCTCTAGTAACGGATTGACTGGCCTCTGTCTTTGCCTAAAGGGTTTGGAGTCTGGCTTCAAAGGAATTGTATGCATTATAACATTCTGATCATAAGTTCTCAACTCCTTATAGCTCCAAGCTATGCAATCTATGTATTCCTTCAATGCATTGGCAATGGAATTCTTTTCATGTTCGGTACATGCCTTTGCAATGAATATTTCGTGAGGGTTTTCTGCACTTCCAATATTGACTGAGTCACAAGCCTCTTTGGGAGGTGGAACTTTTCTCCCTCCTTTCGGTTGGTATCCAATATCAAACATTTTCTCTAATGAGGCCATCCCATTTGGCATCTCATTCCATTTTCTAGTAGCTTCCATTTTCAAATCTGCCTCTTCTTGCCCCCTCTCGTCTTCATCAATAACCTGATTTTCAAAGATACCAGAATTAGTGACAAAATTGAATATATGTCTGTCACTATCAAAGACTTGGAAATTCATGACGTTATCATGTATCGAGGGGCAAGGGACTAATTCTATGGAAAATTTCTTGCACTTCTTGTGATCCACTGGTTTAAGCATGCTAGCAGCTACGACTAAAGAATCTGCCAAACGATTGCCTTTTCTAGAGATTAGAGATATGTTAAAAGCATCAAATTCATTTATTAAATATCTAACTCTGGTTTGGTAAAGGTTGAGCCACTTGTTCTTACATGCATATTGTCCTTTAACTTGTTTTACCACCAATTCAGAATCACCTAAGACCTTGATACATTTGATTTTCTTTCGAAGGGCCAATTGGAGTCCAAAAATCAAGGCCTCATATTCTGCCACATTGTTGGTGGCTGGGAACTGTAATCTATATGCAACCAACATAGGTTTTCTGTCTAGACATGAAAGTTCAATACCAGCTCCTGCCCCTTGTTTGGACTTGGATCCATCAAATCTTAGAGTCCAAACCTTATGGTGTTCTTCAGAATCATTGCATCCAATACTTCCATTTTGAGAATTCTCAAGAATTTCTACGTCCAAGCAATAGGCTCCTAATTCAGTTTCAATGTATTGAATCTCATTAGGTTTGTTGTATTCTGTTATCATTTCCTTGAGCCTAGGTTCACTATCAATTCGAATTTGGTTGGCCACTCCTCTCCAAGGCAACCACATATGTGAAGAGTCTATTACAATGTATCCATTTAAGTTCTTACTCCAATCTCTTCCCAACACCATGCCATATTTGATAGGAATGTTAAGTACCAATATATCTATGTGATGTTGAACCCTAGGTTCTGAGTTGACCTGAATAAGAATATCACTTAATTCTCCCACTGCCTCCATGGCCGATCTATCCAGTTGCACCACCTTGCTTTTAGAAGGTTTTGGTGTAAGTCCCAATTTTTGACAGATTTCTAGGGGCATAATGCTAGCAGAGGCCCCTGAATCTATTAGACAATTGTGTAGATTTCTACCAGCAATTCTAATGGTTATAAGAAAGGGGGGTACGTCTCACTTTTCCCTTTTCAAAACCAATTGGGACTCAACACCCTTAGCTTCATGAACTTGGGTAGGTGGATCCAAACCTTTTGGTGGACTTACTTCTTGGCCTAAAAGTTGGGACATATCATACATTGAGACATTGGCCTTAGTTTTCTTCATGTCTTCTATCAAGTCATAAGTGGGTTTTTCCAAATTTGACATGTTTTGCACCAACTTAGACTTCTCCACCATTGATGGAGGAGGTGGATTGACATCTCCTTTGAAATCAGGAGGAAGTAATGGGTTGTTTGGAGGGGTAGAGGAAGTTTTGGGATCCTTAGAACTCCTTGTGTAATACTTGTGATTTCCTTTCCCAAAACGTTTATTGGCATGAACTTCCAATGTTTCTTCATCTTCTTTTCCAAAAAACTCCACATCCTCCTCTTCTTCACTTTCTTGGGAATGTATAACTTCAGTCAATATAGACTCCTGCTTTCCATGGCAACAGTGCGGGCAATCATTATCACAAGATCCTAACTCTCCAAAATCTTCCGAGACATCTGCCTGATTGGCTACGGGATTGGGTACTCGTCCATTATTAGGATGTGTGTTGTATGTTCCTTTTCCTCTATGGTTATGAGGTCGGTTATGACCCATGACTTGGTCAACTTTTTTATTAACATTTCCCACAGTAACCAAAACTTTGGCCAATGTTTCCTTCATGTCTTCTATCATGGATTCAGGCCCTTGTGGTTGGGGCACGGTAATTCTGGGCCCAGTTGTATTTGCTGCATTAGCCACCTCTGGAATAGGTACAATGGCTTGGGTCTGGGCACTTTGATTCCATCCTGGATTCACACTTTGAATAGGAGTTATTGTTGGATAAGTCATTGGGCTTGGCATACTAATCGGAGTAAACCTAGGTATGGTCAACAAGTTATTGCCCATACTGAACCCAGGCAAGGTCATCGGGTTATTTGGAATCAATGCCTGTGTTGGAACAGAGGCATTAGGATAAGTGGGAAATGATGCGACTTGAGATGGTTGTTGGAAATTGTTCATTGTTGGAACTTGTGGTGCCATTAATTGATTCATCATGGCGAATTGACTGTATGGACCGTATTGTCCCATCCCAGTCAATTGAGACAACCCTACTCCTGGTAAATTCATTTGTTGTTCAAGGGTCATTGTCTCCGCATAAGCTAATGAAAGCGTCGTAACCTGAGGATTCCTTCTAGTCAACAAGGATGTTAACGGATCTAAAGCTCCAAAGTATAGTTGCAGGGCCACCGTAGGATCTACTGCAAAGTGGCGAGTCAAATTTGTATATAGTTTTTGGAACCTCTGATTGAATGTTCTTATGGGCTCATTGGGTAACCTTTTGCATGATACGAATAAATTATAAATTATGGAAGGATCCAACAACATTCAAAATTGGCTAATAAAGGCAGTTTCTAATTGGGCCCATGAAGTAATGGACCCTACGGGAAGATTCCTGTACCATTCATTGGTCGTACTGTCTAGACTAGCAGGGAAAATTTGACAAGCGATATCTTCATGGGTAACTCCTTGTCTAAACATGTAATCCTTGTAAATTTGGACATGTTCTTCGGCTGTTATGGGACCATCATGCATGAATTTAGGCAATCCCCTTTCAATATTTCTAGGCAAGTCATGGACTACCCCAAGGATATCCAAGGGAGAACTTTGTGCACCATACCAAAGGGTAGGTGGTTGTTGTTGTTGTTGTTGTTGGGCCATGTTATTCAAGGGTATCGACCCTATAGGAACAATGGCAACACTTGTAATGATGGGGATAGACACACTTGGTGTAGTTGTCACACTTGAAACTGAGGGCTCAGGCCCACTAGACGTACTTGAGTCTAAAGAAGCTCCTAACTCAAGTATACTGGGTGGTATTTCGATCTCTAATGTTTTGTTTCTCGGCTTCCTAGCAGTGGGAGAAAGGCTTTGGAAAATAGTTTCCCCTGTGGTTTTGGACCTAGTAGCTATGTACTCAGGTTGGGCCAGCTTGAAAACTCTAGAATTCTAAAAGACTTCTCTCAACTCACTTGCAAAAGAAAACAAATAAATGTTATACCCGCAAGCACAATAGGTGGAAACAAAACTACCCACGTTAATCGTTAGAACAGATCGCAATCACAAAGCAATAAAGAAGGCCCTCCTTCTAGCGCCAAAATGTTGAGTGAATATTTTGCCCTATAGCAAAATGATCACCACAACTAGAGTATCAAATAAGAAACTCTCTCTTGCAAAGAAATTAAGTAGCATTATTCATTTCTCCAAGGTTCTTGTGAACAAACATTCATGTGCATATAATCAATCAAGACTAAAGCAAATAAATGAATGTATACCCGAATAACTTAAACCATGCAAGTAATAGTTAACAAGGGGCCTTTAATGATTCGAACAAGTACTTTGCAACCATAATCCATTAAATCAACCAAATGTGAAGATAGCTTCTTTTAATGTTCTTGAGATTAAAGTGATCTACCCGAAACCCAGTTAGTAACCTCTTTTATCTTCAGCTTAAAAATATTCCAAATGAGAAAGTGTGTGGTATAAGCCACTTCATTTTAAGCTCCGTGCCTTTAACATGAGGTTCATTTTTTAGAGTTAGCGGGTTCGTTTTATCTTCATTTAAAAGTGTTCCACTATCCCTATGTTAGCATTTGGTGTTAGTAAAGTTAGCAATGTTAGCATTAAATGTTAGAAAATTAGTAAGTTAGAAAGTTAGGATTCATTCACTTGATCTGACTTAATGTGCATTTGGAATTAGTAGCCCTCCTAAACCCATGTTTTTTTTGTCTAAAAATTAGATGAAGGTGCTTGGAGATGCAAGAATGAAAATCTAAATTAAAGAAGTGGATCTAGAAGCGGCTTTCTCTTCTCCGCTATTAATCCCTGGTTTTCTTTGGGAAACACTAGATCTGTAAACAAACCCTCCAATTTTTGGTGCGAGCAGATCGCTTTCTCAAGCGCAGACGCAGAGCATACTCTTGGCAGATTTATTTACCTTCTTTATAACTTAGATTATTCATGGCAATAAATGAACTATTTATGAACATAAATTCTGGAATGGACCAGAATCAAGAAATCAACTACATACAAAATTTTTGGAATGGACCAGAATCAAGGCACAATTAGCAAAAATTTTGGAATGGACCAGAATAGAATGAAAACAAATGCAAAAATTTTGGAATGGACCAGAATCAAGGAACAATTAGCAAAAATTCTGGAATGGACCAGAATCGAAGGAAACAAATGCAAAAATTTTGGAATGGACCAGAATCAAAAAGCAGCTTTTAAGATGAGATTAATCTAAATATCAGAAAATAAAACAGAAACATTATTCACAAAAGTTAGCTGGAAAAACCAAAACAGAACATTAATTTGGTTAGCAATCTCCTCCCTGCAAAACCCCAAGTTATGAGATGAAATTCTAAAACAACCTGACCTAACATACCTGCAACATAAACACAATCAGATTAGATCAGATGCAAGACTCTAAGGAAACAAATAATTGCATCATTCTATCATTCACCTATCGTAACCCACTTCATGGCATAAACGAATAGATACAAGAAGCAATAATGCAAAGGAAAGATTTACAAAAATAACAACAGTCTTAGTTTCAGTCTCCTTTTGATTTCACACACAAAAGTTGCTCTTGCCAAATAAAAGCTCCTTTATTCCGAAAGATAGTCTTTTTTTCTACAATTTCCAGCCCCTTTCTTCCGAAAATCTCATGGGCTTAAATAAAAAAAAAAAATCTAACCCTTGGCTTTCCTTTTCCTAATTCGTCTCTTCATTTCCCTTGAATATAACAAAATGAATAGCTTCTTTCCTTATAAAACCCTTTATATATATTATAACATATATGTATAGAATTAAAATAATATTTCAACCCTCTTAAAATACCATGGCTTTATCCCTTATGACTCCCATCATAAATCCCATGACATTATAATATATATAAACAAAACATTAAAAATTCCTTTCCCCCTATAGCTCCCATGTCCCCTACTTTCTTTTATTTTAACCCTTACAAAACAACATGGGCCATGATAGTGAGCGCCATCGATGCCCTCAAATATTCTCATTGCAACGTGCTATACCCAAAGGGGGGTACATCGTGCTCACATTAAAGCTAAACACGAACCATAGCAAAGGGTAAATAACTTTGCACCCAGCATCAAAACACCAAAAAAAAAATAAGAACAAAAAATAAAAAAAGAAAACTCCCTTTGTCTTCGATCGAGGAATGCCAACGAGACTCGAACCCGAGTCGATGGGACGCGAGCCTTATCCCGGCTTGCCCATACCACTACGCCCAAGGCTTGGGTTAAGACCCAAGCCTTGGCCTATGAATTACACTTCCTCCTGTGCGATAGTCTTCCCCACAATGTCTCTCATTCTGTGTAGCAATATTCCCTATGACGTCTCTCCATTCTGCGTGACAGTCTCCCCTATGGTGTCTCTCCATTCTATGCGGTTCAGCTTCGACATCTAGTCCATACCCACACTTGGGACTAAACATCGCTCCAAAACCTCACCGACTATTTATCAAATGAGTTCTTCGATAGACGCTTAAGGATGCAAGATGTTGGCCTTAGGGTTTATGACATCAATGCGTTACACTTTCTCTACTCCCGCCTATCACGACCATGGCTGGCAGTGTCTCTGCCTTCTAACTATGAATTTGTGAGGGGCGTTGTCCCACCTTGATGCCGCAATGTCTCTCTGACCACCTGTTATTCCTCTACACCCGATGTTACTGTCGTCAGTGAGTAGCTCGTTGTGCGCTCTAGCTCCTAGAATCGCCATGTGTCCATGGGAAGCATTTTGAGTTGAGTGGGAAATTTGTTTATCCCACATGCCTTGCATCGATGCCTTCGAGCATTTCATAAGGTGGAGTCCACCTTTAGTGTGTTGACTGTCCCTTGGGCAGTCTTCCTCCCATGCTAAGCAGTGTGAAGGCTCCCATTGGTCACCCATCCATGCTCGATTTATGTGGCTTCATGCATTTGGATCTGCATAATGCTCTCTTTGGTTGGTCGTCGTACGATGAATAAGCTGCACACCACAAAACAAAATCTATATTAAAATAAATAAATAAATATATATTATTTTTTTAATTCTAATAAATGGCTTTTGATTTCGCTTTATTCATCGAGATGCCATTTTTTGAATGCAAATAATGATACGAAAACACACATTTTTATTATTTCATTATCTGAAACACCCAAGACAAGGAACACTAACACTCGATAGTAAACTTGCCAAAAAAAACAAAAAATGACGACGAAACTGCCATAAACCAAAAAAATGATGCTAAAAGTTGTCAAAAACAAGAAAAAGACGTCGACAAGAAAAAAATGTCGACAATAAAATATCATCGACAAGAAAAAGACATCGACAATAAAATATCATCGACAAGAAAAATACGTCGACAATAAAATATCGTCGACAAGAAAAAGACGTCGACAATAAAATATCATCGACAAGAAAAAGACGTCGACAATAAAATATCATCGACAAGAAAAAGACGTCGACAATAAAACTAATGATAAATGCAAATTCAGAACAAGCCCAACACTAGACACTCAAAACCAACACACAAACACCCAATTACCAACAATCAAAAAGGGGGGTCCCCAATTTTGGGGTACGTTGTGGAGCAGCCACAACATGTTCCTTATAACACCAAATGGTCCCCCTTTCTTTATACTTGCAAGAGTACATGAAAGGGAATTTGATCAAGATTGATGGCACCTACCTCAAAACCCTTTGAAATAAGGTTGATGAGTTGGAGGAAATTAAGCCAAGCAATCAGAAAGAATTAGGGTATTGAATTGAGTGAATATCACAACTAGTTTACCTTATTTCTCCCTGACTATTGATAAAGAACAATAGCTTAGACATCATTATTACAACTATATTATGTGTTAGATATAGTAGTAAAAGCATGACATCATCACATGTAAGTGTGGACCCGAGGTATCGTATATATTGAACGATGTTGTGCAATAAATTACACAAATAGGTGTAAAATTTAGGGTCTTTTATTTGCTTTGTATATTTTACTTTATGATTGAAATGCAAGAATACAAAAAATTTAAATGTAAAATACAATCACAATTCCCAAAAATTAAAACACTTTAGGTGCCAGTTTCCATCGAAAATGCACCTATTACAATGCCAATTTTTTTACAATGAAGATATTCACTTCCAATTTTTTTTTTCAAATCAACAATTTTTATTCCTCCATTTGTCTTAGAATTTTGTACAAAGAATCCTTGTGATCCCCCTTTTTGTTGCAAAATAAACAAGGATGAAAAAATTGTGCTTGTACCCTTTCAAATTCCAAAAAAAACTTATCCCTCCAAAAAATAATTGCTTGAAAGGAATAAATAAAGTATTTTGTGAAAAATACCTCTTAAGTAGCTTTTTCGCATGCTTTGGTAGAAAAAATATGCTCTAGTCTGCTTCCTTTGACAAAAAAATGCCCCTTATTTGCAAAAAAAAATGAGCCTTCTTTGGCAAAAAATGGTTGACAATTTTTTTTTTAAATCTTGTCAGTAAAATATTTCTTGTCAAAAACCTTGTTAGCGAAAAATTCTTGTCAAAAATCTTGCAGCAAAACATTATTGTCAAAAAGTTGCTAATGGCAAAAAAAATTATGAATGGCGTGGGTGGGATTGGATCCCACATCCTTTGTGTCACCAATAACTTTGCACAAGCCGCCCAACCAACTACTTTATCCGAGTGGATGAAATAGTGAAGGCATAATGTGCCATTTATCTAATTGCCCAATGAACAGTGTGAAAAAAAAATTATCGGGTGCTAGAGAGTTTTGAACCCCTGATCGCTGGCTTCCCCATGCCCTTGCTTGACCAACTCTGCTAGATAAGTGGATGAGTAGTCATAGGCACAATGTGCCTATTATCGTCGGAAGCTACATGATATTTAAACAATATAATGCAAACTCTTGTTCGACGTATGCTCCAAAATACACAACAAAGGTTTTAGATAACCAAAGGTTTAATGTTTGATTAAAAAAACTTTAGGAATAGCTGCGCTCATAATTCTATGGTCAAGATTCTCTGACGGACCTGACATCAGTTTCTCTGAGCCCTACACTCCAAAATAAACTTTGCATCAGTGAAATAGAAAAATAGATTCATCATATCCTGGTTACATGTTCGGTTCACATCAGGTTCACCATATCCCATGCTGCTATTGGGTTGCATTCAGATCCATCATATCCCATTCCACAAATGGATGCAATGGAAATATCTTTCCATCAATACGTGTTGTGCATCCACATATGGTGAAGTGAAGATAGTTGGTCTATGTCCACTTGCATATGTGCATACACCAATCACGTCCATAGTGACTATCTCCAAATCGGCCTACGATGATTTATGTTAGACTTCTACAATCATCTTGCTATACATGTGAAACTAAGTACAAGTATTCATTAATAGGTGTTGTATTTGGTGATGTTTGCATTGCACCCTATTTGTATTTTGCAACATCTGCACTATCTTCAATAGTGAAGTGTGGTATTGTAGGTATGGTTATGGATGCAATCTTCGAGTGATGTAGGTAATGGAGTGAAAGAAATATCACATTACCCATAACCAACAAAAATTTCAAATTTCCCAAAACCATGAGAGCTCTTATACCATATTACAATCCAACCATCGATCCATCATTGCATTTAAGTATAATAATACATGAACAACTTAGTTGAATTCGGTGAGAGATATGGAACCAACTAAACTAATCTTGATAACCTCCCAACTAATGCATATTCGATGGATGATATCTCAAATATGCAAATATGAGATATATAATATAATGTAATAATAATAGAATAGAGGAACCTATGCTAACACTCTTAAATACCTAGGACTTCCAGCATCTCATGTTGTGGTATCCACCTACACCCTTTAAGCATTCAATGATACGATATGCTCCATAGTTGGAACTATAGTCCTACCCATCCAGGTGGGATGCAAAACTATACCAATATTATGTCATATTTTGGAGGGTGCAATGGCCTAAAATATATTTTTGGGTAGACCTTGGATCCGGAATATGAAGTGTTTCCCTTCCATTTCTCATAAATTTCTAAAGTATACTTATGAAGAGTAGGTACACGTAGTCTTTGCAAACCTTGAGCCCTTTAAGTACTGCAACATGGTGTAGAAAATCCTTGAGTTGACTTTACCATCAACTCATGTGGACTTCAAACTAAAAACAGCCATTTAGGATCCACTTCCATCACCATCACCATCCATTACACCATTACCATCTTCATACATACCATCATCATCATTGGCAACTTAAAAAAATCCTTCGTCATCATCATATCCTCCATAGAGAAACATGTCGAAGAGACCAATCGATGAGATCCCTCCCATCATTTCCACCATCTCTACAAAAGAGATTCCTAGCATAGTATATGAGGAACCATCTCAAGAGGTACACGTTGAGTCATATCAAGCCTCACTTCCATCTCCTCCACATTCATCATCCCATGATATAATCTAGATGGCTAGGACAGGGTTAAGAGAGTACTTAGTTAAAAAACATCACAATAGTTCCATTCATAAAGATAATGTAAAATATGGGATGACCTCATCTCCCCATAGATAGCATTGTGCCTCTAGGCATACCACCCAATAAAACAAATTTTATATATGGGGGTATCGAGTATGGAATATTTCTAGTTCCTCAACAAGAAGAAGATGATGAACCTTTCTCTGAGGATATAAACTACATGTCAAATATTTACTACGTGATGTGATATGTACATTATTGCAATTGGCATGGTTTTGGTCTAGGGTTATATGAATAGGGTACTCGTATTCCTTGCCATACACAATATCAATTACCATATGATAAATATGGGTTGGGACACAATAAGCTAGTACCTTTAGATGTCCTCATAGAGAGTCTAGAATCCCTATGTTTGAATTACAAGGATGAGCTTGCATGAGATCCCTATGCCAATACAAATCATGTCCACTCATTAGGAGATTACTTTCCCATAAACATGATAGATCAAGGGTTATCTAGTGATGTCTCTCAACCTCATGAAGTGGGAGAGATTTTGCACACCCTTCAATATGATAGTGAGGAAGAGGATCAAGGTCCTCCTCATGAGTGGACAATAGATGATGAATCAGACTATGGCATAGCTCCCATAAATTACCCAAGTTCAGATGAGGAACACGATCAAGTCATCCCTTTGGATGATGAAGAATATTTCTATCTTTGCATGTTCCCTATATAGAATCCTATTTGGTGACAGGTTGCCCCCAAGGCAGCACCCCCCCCCCCCCCCCCTCCCCCCCCCCCCCCCCCGAACCCCCCCCCCCCCAGGGAGTCATGTATCCTACATGATTTTCATAGATATTAATGCACCATTGAGATATCCAAATAACCCATCAAAGCCATTGCACCTTGATTTTGAGGCAATTGACTTTAATCGGGGAGATTCTCCCCCATATCCATCAGAGTATTGGCCTTGCAAGGAAATGTTACAACCATTTCATTTTTCCCAAAGGACTACTCAAAATGTCTTTCAAGCTGAGGTTGAGTATGAGTTGCCAATTGGTGGTGTAAACCCAGCTTATAACATTCACTTAATCCCTATTCCACATCAATTGGAAGATGGATCACACATGTCAATTGAGCCAAAGTTTGTAGGGATATCAGCATAGATCCTAATAATCCCCATAACATCAAATTAGGGGAAGGTCTATCCCTTGATGAGCAATTTGATTATATAAAATTTTTAATAAATAAGATAGAATATTTTGCTTGGTCCTATAAATATATGCCAGGACTAGATCCTAATTTGGTCATGCATAATATTACACTAGACCCAAGTGTCAAACCAGTTAAGCAAAAGTTGCATAATATGCATCCAAAAATTGCCTTAATAGTAAAATATGAATTCCAAAAACTATTGGATGTCGAATTTATTATATAATTTGATTTTCCACCATGGGTTTCCAACATGGTACCCATCAATAAACCTGATGGGAGGATTCGCATTTGCACTGATTTTAGAGATCTCAATAAAGCGAGTCCTAAGGATGAGTTTTCCTTTGCCAAACATTGATGCATTGGTAGACACCATAGTAGGACACAAAATTTTTTCCCTTCTAGATGATTTATTTGGATACAATCAAATTTATATTAATCCAGAAGATCAAATCAAAATGGTATGTCACAATGCCTTGGGGGACATTTTGTTACAAGGTCATGCCTTTTGGCCTCAAAAATGTTGGTGCCACCTACCAATGATCCATGACCTATATCTTCCATGACTACATGCATAAAATTTTGGAAGATTATATGGATGACTTATTGAAAAAATATTTATTAAACCATGAGTATATCAATGTCTTGCATAATGTTTTAGATCGCCTCATTGAGAATAATGTTAGGCTAAATTATAAGAAGTGTGTATTTGGTGTCACATCTAGTAAACTCTTGGGATTCATAGCATCTAAGTGAGGCATATAAGTAGATCCAAAAAAATTCAAGGAAATCCTAGAAATGCCTCCCCCCCACAAGTATCAAGTAGCTATGAATCTTGCAAGGAAATTTCACATCCATAAAGTGCTTCATAGCACAATTATCAGATAAGTGTTGACCTATGAAAAAGTTAATTCACAAGGGAGTTACATTTCATTGGGATGAGGAATTTCAAGATGCCTTTAATGAGATCAAACAATATCTAGATTCACCACTAATATTAGCTCCTCCATGACTAGGAGTGTCATTCTATATTTACATCTCAACTACCGAGCTTGCATTGGGCACCATGTTGGCCCAAAAGAATGAATTACATAAAGAAAATACTACATATTATATTAGCCACACCCTAGTTAGCTATGAAATAAAATATGCATACATTGAGAAGCTATACTTAGTAGTGGTCTTCACCACTAAAATGCTACACCATTACATGATCAATCATACCATGTATATAGTATCAAAATATAATCCATTGCTTTACATGATGAGTCGAACTTACCATAGTAGTCACATGGGGAAATGGATCATGTTGTTGATGGAATTTAACCTATATTTCATTGGAAAGAAATCAATAAAGGGTCATGTCATAGTTGATAAAATAGTAGAGGCTCCCCTCCAAGATGATGAGCCTCTCACTATAGAGCTTCTCTATGATGGAATTTTTCACGTCTTAGAATCACTTGATCATAAGGAGCTTGAGTCATAGGCTGACATAACTCTATTTTTTGATGGCTCTAAGTGCGAGCAAGGGGGTGGCATGAGAATCATGTTTTCACACCACAAGGGGCTCCAATACCCCTATTATTTAAACTCAAATTCCCATGCACCAATAATAATGCTGAGTATGAAGCCCTTTTAATAGGTCTTCAAACGGAAATCACCATGAAAATAATAAAGCTCAATAATTTTGGTAATTCCTTGCTCATAGTTAATCAGGTCAAAGGAATATTCTAGTGTAGGTGCCCAATCTTGTAAGCCTACAAAGCCCTCGTGGATAAATTTTTGGAAAATTTTGAATGGTATGATATTGAGGCACTCCCTCATTCATCTAACCATTTTGTAGAAATAATGGCCTCCTTAGGGTCTTTAATCCCGTAGAACCCATCTAATGATATCACAACAATTCAAGTCAAAATTTTATTGCACTCTATGATTAAGCGTGATGAGCTTAACTCCATACTAGAATTTCACATGATTCAGATTGAGCCTTCACATGAATGGTTCTCTCAAATTCACAATTATTTGAATAATGCCACTTGGGGGACTTTGTTCCCTCAGAATCCTTTTGACACTAGCACAATACTATATCTACAAGTTCTTTCTCAATCAACATTTGTGAGAGATGAACATCAAAAGGATCATGCAATTCATATAATTGAGGCTTCTTTAAAACAAGATTGGGCCACCCAAATAAAACATTATTTAAAACTTAGAGCAAGATTGTTGTGCTTATGTGAAGAAGTGTGTAAAGTGTCAACACCATGCAAATTTGACACACGTACCTTCACAGGCCTTACAATCGATTCAATCGGTTTGGTCATTTTCACAATGGAGGTTTGATTTAATTGGGAAAATATCACTTGCCTCCTCAGGCCATCACACGTTTATCATTATGGCTATGAAGTACTTTACAAAATAGGTGGAAGCGATTCCCCTTACCACTACTACTAGACCTCGCATCGCGGAGTTCATGCTGCATAATATCATTTGTCATTTTGGTATTCCATCCAAGATAATTTTAGATAATGGGACACCTTTTAAGAATAAATATGTGCATGCTCTAACAATAAAATATAACATAAAACAAACTTTTTATATGCCCTATTATCCATAAGCTAATGGGAAATCATAGGTATCTAATAAAACAATAATTGCAATCTTAAAGAAAATTGTTAAGGAAAATCAAAAGATTGGCATAATTAATTACCTCTTACCCTTTGGGCCTATTGCACTAGTATTCGGACTCCCACTAGGGAAACTTTGTTTTCACTAGTTTATGGTGTTGAAGCTATCATGCATCTAGAGATGGAAATCCTATCACTACGCATATCTATGCATGAGTTCATCGATGATGATACTACATGACAATATCATTTAGATTAGCTAAATTTGCTTGATGAGCAATGTGTGAATGCTCTATGTGTCTATCAAGAGTGCCTTAAGAGAGCTTAAAACATGAAAGTCCACCCTAGATACTTTCAGGTTGGTGATTTAGTTCTAAAAAAAAACTATCAAAATTCAAATTTTCCACCCCATCTACGAGATAAATTTACGGTAAACTAGTTAGGTCCATACATCATTACTAGTTAGATTGGACTTAGAACTTATCACTTAGTATCCATCGAAGGAAGTGAAGATATTGAACCCTTGAATATCAGTCACCTATGACATTTCCATGCTTAGAGAACCATACCCTACCTAAAGCACCCCTAGGCGGTCTACGACCATCTAGGTCACCCTAAAACACCCCTAGGTGGTCTACGACCATCTAGGTCAACCTAAAATATCCCTAGGTGGTCTACAATCATCTAGATAAACCTAGATACCCTTAGGTGGTCTACGACCATCTAGGTCAACCTAAAATACCCCTAGGCAGTCTACAACCATCTAGGTCAACCTAAAATGTCCCTATGTGGTCTATGACCATCTAGGTCAACCAAAAATACCCCTAGGTGGTCTACGACCATCTAGGTCAACCTAAAATACCCCTATGAAGTCTATGACCATCTAGGTCAACCTAAAATACCCCTATGGGATCTACAACCATCTAGGTCATCCTAAAACACCCCTAGGTAGTCTACGACCATCTAGGTCAACCTAAAATATACCTAGGTAGTCTATGATCATCTAGGTCAACCTAAAATACCCCTAGGTGGTCTACGACCATCTAGGTCAACCTAAAATACCCCTAGGTAGTCTAAGACCATCTAGGTCAACCTAAAACATCCCTAGGTGGTCTACGACCATCTAGGTCAACCTAAAATGCCCCTAGATGGTCTATGACCATCTAGGTCAACCTAAAATATCCCTAGGTAGTCTACGACCATCTAGGTCAACCTAAAATACCCCTAGATGGTCTACGACCATCTAGGTCAACCTAAAATACCCTAGGTGGTCTACGACCATCTAGGTCACCCTAAAATACCCCTAGGTGGTCTATGACCATCTAGGTCACCCTAAAACATCCCTAGGTGGTCTACAACCATCTAGGTCACCCCAAAAAGTCCCAAAGGCATCTATAAGCCCTTTGGTCACCCCAAAAAGCCCCAAATGCATCTATAAGCCCTTTGGTCAACCCAAAAAGCCCCAAAGGTGTCTATAAGCCCTTTGGTCAACCCAAAACACCCCAAAGGCATCTATAAGCCCTTTGGTCAACTCATATAAAGCCCTAAAGGCATCTATGAGCCCTTTGGCCACCCCAAAAGCCCCAATGGAATTCACTAAGCCCATTGGTCACACTGTATATACATATATATATCAAAAATACAAAAACATTATTAAAACATCAAAAACACAAAAATATTGCATTGCATTGCATTTCATATCATTGCATTACAACATCATTTGCATTAGGTATCATCATCATTAAATTTTGCATTTTAGAGTTGATCATACATGTCTAGCACCAAGAATATACACTAGGCATCTATCAAAATCAATATTGTCAAAAGGTTAGTTTTTACCACCTGTTTACATTATCTTTACAATTTAAATATACATCCCATACTGTGTGTCTTTTTCCCTTCACTTAGCCATTTTTCCTAAGGCATATTTAGGGTTTTTGGTCACTCAACCGTCTCTAGTTTTCTTTTCAAATATTATAGAAAGTTATCATGATTTTTAGAAGGTAGAATCCTACTTAGATTATACCTTGTATACATCAAAATCCCAACACATTTTCACATTAATAAATCCAAGTTTAGCACAAGGAAATATGAAACCTAAAAAGTGGTCTAGGTTACCTCAAGTGAAAATTTTATCTCTCTCATCCCCCTATGTGAATGGTTCAAAGATGCTAAGAATTGACAAAAGGACAAGTTCCTCCTTACCCAAAATAATCAAAATCCCTTGCCTCACGCCAAATTGGGGCAAGTATCCAAAAGAGAAAAATAAACAATGGTTATTACCACTAAAAATATTCAAAAGAAATAGTGGTTTTCACCATTAGCAAAAATTAAAATAAATAGTGGTTCTCACCACTACTAAAATCCATTGCTCACCAAACAAAAATGAGCAACTCCCTTGAACAATTCAAAATTAAAATAAAATAAGGGAGTACTAAACTTGAATCCCTATAATTCTCAGCATTAGAGAACCATAAGGTGATTCTCATTACAAGTTGAGTGGCATCAAGATCACCTAGCAATGGCGGTATCCTTATGCATGACGATATGTCTATCACATAAGCAACTTGCTTTTGTACAGACCAATGTTTGCATGTGGATGAGCTAGCTTTTGGTAGCCTATATTACCTAGTGGTCTAATCCAACTATATACAAAACTTAGGATAATGATACTCATAGGGTGATATTTAGTACATATGGGCTGAATCAATCATGTTTGGCATTGGGGTAACTTTATGCATTATCATAGAAATGAACTCACATGCACACATAGGGATATTGAATATCTTGGTTATCTTAGCAGATTTATACTTTTCCAAAAGTCTTGCATGGTTACTATACAATTTTTTATTAGATAACTAGAGTGTTTGAGTCTCCTAAAAATCCCAAACATATCATATAACATTATACTATTCATTACAATTCATATCATGCCATCACATGTTTGTTAGTTTACATTTTCACAAGCCATCACATAGTGTCATGATAACATTAAAATAATGAATAGATAAATTTTGTATAGTCTATGGTGCTAGCATCTAGTATGTCAAATAGTATTCATAATCCATCATACACAATTAATAAACCATCCATTTTTATTTCATTATGCATATACATCTATACATATCATCAAATCACATCATATTAAAATACATGCATCCATGTTAGACATCCATCAAAACATCATAAAGAAAATATAAGCATTGCATACATCTCATAAAGAAGTAAAGAAATACATGATGACAATAGAAAACTCATATATATGTGTGTGTGTGTGTGTGTGTGTGTGTGTGTGTGTGTGTGTAAAATCAGAAGCTACATCATCACCCATAAACTACCCGTAGGTTGCAATCAAGTGGGTCCTCAGACCTCATGCTCCCAAAATAATAAAATCAACAAAAAATTAGATAAAGTAAAATCTCAAGTGCACCTCGTAGCCAAGTATTTAACCTACACACTTGGCAGTTGCAACGACTTGTGCTCCATGCAATCTGGAAAGATGAGTAAATTACCATAAGGCTACTTGAACCAAATTATTCATAGTCAAATTGAAATGTCTTCACTTCAATCCCCAAGAAGGCCATTGCATCTAGACTGCTCCATGGGAATGAGGTATTCATTTCCTTTATTCTATGAAATCTCATCAAAAATAAAAAAATTCAAAAACAATTGAAACACCAAAAAATCCTTACAAAAACAACTAAAAAAGTTCACAAAAAGGGCCTAAAACCCACCAAAAATAAGTCAAATTTGACAAAATTAAAAAAGGATCAATATTAAACTCAAAGGGTTTATGGATGCTCTAAAAAGTCTCTACTTCACTCCCCAAGAAGGCCATTATGGCTGGACCGCTCCACGGGAATGAGGTATTTAGTCTTTTGCTTCCATGAAATATCACCAAAATGATCAAAATCCTAGCAAAATTGGTACATCTTATAATGGGAAAAATTGATGGTTATCCCAATTAAGTCATATGGGTCAAGAAACTCATCACTTTATCATTTGTCATGCCCTCATCGACTCATCGCTTTAGGGGGTAGTCATAATAACGAATTCACAATCAAAATCAACACTTAAAACACTCAAAAGTGCAATTTTCATACATTCAAAAGAATCATTGCCAAAGATAAATTTTCAAGCCTACATTGAGGCAAACAATTAACAAATGCAACAAATCAAAATTCTTGGTCTCCTTGAAGCCTCGGTAATTTACCCATGTAAAGGCTTACAAGGAAACAATGAACCAAGACCAAATATACCCTAAGCCCATACAACTATCACTACAGTGAGGTTGAAAGGTATACCACAATCAATCCTTCAACTATGTCAAAAGTAAGGGTTCCAAGAATATATGCTCTTTCCACAATGGAGGTATCTAAATTTGGTTAGGTTACTAAATAACCTCAATAATTTAATGATTTAGTCATCTATTTTTTCTCAACGCTCTATTGCACACAACACATCTCAAAAAGGGGCATCTATAGACACTAAAATCATGTAAATCAAATAATAATTCTAATGTGACACTCTTATAAACATAATATGGCCCAATTGGGAAATCCTCAAGGGTTAATTAGGGCTCCCAACCACTTTTGGGAAGGTTTACCCCACTTTTGGGAGGTTTTGGGGCATGTAGCCATGGTCGTCCCACCCTAGAGATGACCATAGTTCATGGTCATCCCACCCAGGGACAACCATAGCACCTCCGGGTGGGAACCATGACCTAGACCCCTCAAAAGTCAAAGGGTGGGATAAATGGCAATCAATTTCTACCATTTATCCCACCCAATAAATCATGATATATTGGGAGGCTGTCATGGCCATTAGGACCTACAAATTGGAGGCCCAAATGGAAGGCCTCTTCCACCCTATGCATGGCAAAGGCATTTCCAAGTGGCAGCACTTGCCTTGCATGCCTAGAACTTGCCCCTTTACCCCCTATGCCCTCTTGGGCTATAAATTGAGGTGTTTTCACCCAATTCAAAAAGAGAGGACTTTGAAATTATTGACCATGAAGTGTTGCCAATATTTGCCCTCAACCCTTGCCCACCTATTTGCCTTGGAAACCTCTTCAATAGAAGGTAATTTTAGGGTGTTCTAGGAGATAGTCATTTGTTCCAAAACCCATAAATTTTAAGAGTTAGTTTCCCAAATTCTATGGCAATACCCCTAGGAGGATTATTGACTAGATCCAAGTGGAATTGGTGATAAAAACCACCTTATTTTGTGGCCATCCCTCTGGGATGGTTAGTAGGTCTTATTGGAACTCCTAGGGATGGCCATGAATTGGCCCATAATTTTGATCTAATTTCTATGTAGATCAATTCTATAGCATTAGTGACGAACACAAGCTTATACTAAGATGGAGGGTGAACAGTATAAGACAACTTTTTATTTTCTTTATCAAACAATATTATCCAATATATCAATGTAAATATCAACAATAGTAATCAAATAAATGCACAAATCATCACACATAATAGAGACACCAATTTAAAGTGGTTCACCTAATGTGGGCTACTCCACGAAGAAAATATTTCACTAATATTTTCCCAAGAAATATCTTGGGAATCCTTCCCTATTATAGTGTTTATGGACCTCTGTCCAAATGAGACACCAATATCCTAATCAAGTTCATGGATACCTATCCATAGGAGAACTATTTCCCCTTTATTGATTCATGGATCTCTATCCATAGGAGAACTCCTTCTTCTTTGCTCTAGTTGGTGATCCTCTAGAAGACTACTACCTCCACTGCATTGGCTTGTGGATATCTCTCCACTGAAGACCTCTATCCTCACTCAATGAACTCTCTCCTCACCACCCTATCTAATGAATCTCTATCTACTATGTACTATCCTCTACTTTGTCACCTCCAAAGCTTGCTCTAAGCTATGCTCAATCTTTGTCTCAAATATGTACTAAACACTGTCCTTTGATATCACACAAATATTCTCACAAGTATATCTTTGGTCTGGCACAAATCTACCCTCAAAGTTGCATCAAACTCTATCTCTGCTATGGCATAAATATGTCCTCAAATATACACCATAATATATCATAAAATATGTCCTCAAGCCTTAACACAAAGCTTAATCCAATCATAAATCAACTTTGCTTAGATATGCTCTAAGCCTTAACTCAAAGTTTGAAAAAATCAATCAATCAAATATTCTCTCAAGTCTTCTCAAATACTTGCCTCAAATATATCCACAAGTCTTCTCAAGAAATTGCTTAATATGCTCTCAAGTATTCTCTAAGAATTACCTTAAATCTGTCCATAAGTCCTCTCTAGAACTTGTCCAATCTTCTCAACAAGTCTTCACCAAGACTTACCTCAAATCTGCTCAACAAGTCCTCTCTAGAAATTGTCCAATCTACTCAACAATTCTTCTCCAAGACTTACCTCAAATATCCTCAACAAGTACTCTCTAGAACTTGTCCAATTTTTTCAACAAGTCTTCACCAAGACTTACCTCAAATCTACTTGTAAGCTTCCATAAAATCTCACACAAATCTATCCTTAAGTCCCCTCTAGGAATTACTCAAATCTGCCCACAAGCTTTCACAAAAGCTTGCTTAAATATATCCTTAAGTCCCCTATAGAACTTACTCAAATATTTCCACTAGCTTTCACAAAAGCTTATTCAAATCAATTGCAAAAATTGCATACAAACCTCAACTTAATCTCTTGTAGAAAACCTCTTCAAGACCACAAACAGGTTTCACCCAGAATATTGTTTATCCACAAAACCATATAGAGAATTATTAGAGACTCAATATGTTTCACATTCACAAATAAATTCAATCACTTTCAAACTCTCTTTCAAATCAATTTAGAATAAAGAAAAATTTGTTTTACAGAAATTGAACTATCACACCAATGCGTTCAATCAATAATCCTCATCCAACTTCACTCAACCATTCACTCAATGAAACACAACTTGCTTTCAAAACCTAACCAAGTTTTTTACTATACTTCCAACAATTCACACTTATGGAACTCAAAACTTGACTCAAGATGATTCCAAATTCACATAACAATGATACTCATGTTCTTTAACAAACCATAGCTCAAGATAGTTCTCAACTTCACATAACAATGATACTCATGCTCTTTCACAAACCCTAGCTCAAGATAGTTCTCAATCTCACATAACAATGATACTCATGATATTTCACAGACCCTAGCTCAAGATAGCTTTCAATTTCACACTCAAATGTTCTCACAAACATTCACCAATTATGCACATGAAAACTCACTCAAACATTTACACCAATACTTATCAAACAAACCTTTTAACTCCAAATTTGTATTTCACAACATTTAATCCAACAATATATCACTCATAAGGAAGATGTACCCATACCTTTTGTTTTGATGGAGATATGTCTTCAAAATCTATCTCAATCACAATAAAATCTTCTTTTCCAATATCAATGTTAGATAGCAACAATCTATCTCAAAATCTCCACAAATATTCTCCTAAAAAATTAATTCACTATACAAAAATTATCAAGTCTTAAGTACACCTTATAATATCCAAACTTATCAAACAAAGATTCCAATTACTCAATTTCACTATAACCTCCTTTAGCAATTTAATGCATAGATAAATTTAAATTTCTTACTAATGTCTCCCTACTCAAAAATTGCATTTCAAAAATAATTGACCTCACAATCCAGAAATAATGCAATTCACTTTTAAATTAAATTTAAAAAAATTACAACCTTTCACTAAGGTAAAAATAAAATTTATCTTAACCTCCTTATATCTCCCTATGCATGTACTATGCAACCTTAGACAACGCACTCAGCATAAACAAACAAAAATTAAAGTCACCTTTGTGTGCTCCTCAATGGAATTTAATCCTAGGTCATGTTGCCGCCAATGCCCTAGTCGCGGCTTAACCGTCGCATGAGCTAGGCACTCACTTGGGAGGGAAAAGCACCATGTGCACTTAGTGCCTTTGATATGGTGCCAAAATAAAAATTAAAACCTTACCCCTTTGTAACCACCGAGATTCGAATGTGGAATCTCCGCTCTCCCTGCACCTTACACAACGACCACTTGCCACTAGCCCAACCAGTCGGTTGGTGACAAGGCTTTAAGCCTTGGTCAACTTATCCGTCATGATTTTTGGGTGCCTTAAAAAATTAATATCCTCTTTGTCTTATGCTCATGAATTTCGTAATCATAAAATCTTTGCCCTTTTGCACATGCATCAAAATCGAAGACTTTCATTTAGTTGGCAAGTCTTATGGTATTTATACCATATGCTAATCACCTTCAAACTTCAACGGGGAGGAAGAAATATTAAATGAATTTGTGCCCATCCTAACTTAGGGTTTAAATAATATAATTTTATAAATTAATTTATAATGTAAATGACATTAGGCTTTATTTTTAACCTTTAATATTATAATAAAAATTATTTTAATATTATTTCCTTTGGGCCTAGGTATTTTTCTCTTTCACCCTTAGACCTTCTCTGACCTCCTTTAATATTATAATAATAAATAATATAATATTATTTCCTTTAGGCTTAGGTATCCCTTTCCTTTAGGGTACTTAACCATATTTTTTACCAATCATGTGAAGCTCTTAAACCAAATCTCTTGGGCTTAAAATATAAATATTTTAACCCTCCTTTTGCCAAATCCTGCACTAATCGCTGACACTGACTCTTGACATCAATGACAACACAACTACTCAAAATTTCCAATAATATCCCCCTTTGTCATTGATGGTAACCATTTATCTATAACCATTCCTTTTTCCTTTCTCAAAACTTCTCCCCTTGAGAAATTGCTCCTCCTAACTGAATGCTCTCCCCCTAACTCAAATCTCTCCCCCTTTGACATCAATGGCAAAGGGTCACCTTTGGGGCTTGGGGCTAAAAATAAGTCTCTTAGCTCAGCCACTCCCCCACCTCTTCTTCTTGAGGTGGATAATTTTGGGGTGGAAGTATCTCTACTCCTAGCATACACTAATGTTTACCTTTATCCACCTTCTTCCTTAACTGTTCCTTCTGATTCCTTTGAATATTCATGTTCATGCTTATCTCTATAAATTCTGCTCTACACCACTTGGCCATATGCCCAACATTATTACACTTATAACACTTAATGTTGTGATTCCTTGAAGGTGTAAATATTTTGTAGTTCCTCCTATTAAAGTCATCCATTCTTGTCATAAATTCTACAATTAACTGCCTTATGACCAAACTAATTACAAGAGTAGAAATACCCTTGAAAGAGATGCCCAGTCCTAAAATTTCTATTAACATATCCTTGTCTTTCATGTGTCCTACACTGTGTAGCCTTGTGACCAAACCTATAACATGAGAAGCAAAATCCATTGAATAAACCTTACCTTGATCCCATTAGTATCTTAGTCTTGTGTTCCTTGTGTTGTTTCCTCTTCGATATGTTCCTCATTTGTGCATTATTCCTTTCCTTGTTGAACTTTATATTTTCCAACTTATCCTTAGAAGTCTCAATTTCTATTACACTCTCTTATTCTGAAGCTTCTTATTTTTCGAAGCTTGAGATTGACTCCTCTCCTTGTTCTCTATGATGAAGATATTTGTACCTTAATAATATTATCCAAGTTCTTTGAGATTTCCCAAACCTGTGTAGCTTGTCTTTAGACTCTTTTACTTCCTTCCTTAGTGAAGCTACCTCATGCTCTAATATTTCATATTCTTAGACCTTTGCCTCTAAATTTTCTTGTATTAGCTATTGAGTTGGTTAGATCTTCTATAATATTTCCTTTCTCTTCATCATATTTTTGAAATTGAAGCTTGATTTTTGAGTTCTAATTTCTTACCTTTCTTAATTTCTTAAGAGCAAAAATGAGCTCACCCTCAAGATCAACTTCTCCTTCTTCTAAATCTGCCTCTATTCCTTTGTCTTTAAAAACATCTTCATTATTTTCTGAATTATCTTCAATGGAAAGACTTCCTTCTTATTCTATTGCCATAAGAAGACTTTCTTCTTCTGGACCTTCAAGAGCAGATTCAAATTCTTTATTTTTTTATTTGTGGAAAACATTCCAAAAGGGATGCCACTTTCGAGTAAGACCCAAGGAGGCAGGGGTATCCATTCTGCCAAAAACACCCAGGACTCGGACCTGGCCTACCATATTTGACATACTCAAGGAGCAAACAAACACACAAAACCAATTTAAAAATAAGTAAATAACAACAAAAATAATAAAATAAAATAAAAAACATTTTCCTTGAGTGTGTCAAAATAAAAGCACAACCAAACACACACAATAATATAAAAGAAACCATAACACAAACCACATAGAAAAACACAAGAACCACATAACAAAACACAAACAAGACAAAAACAACAGAACACTACAAAGACATAACCCAAAAAAACATGAGAAATAAACACAACCAAAACCTAATTTTTTTTTTGGTTGGGGATCCCTTCCCTTTTTCCCTCAGGCTTCCCCCTGGGGTTTTTTGCAGGTTTTTCGCGTGGATCTGGTCCCCTGCGTTTCTTGGTGCGGTGAAGGTGACAGTTTAGGGTTTGGATAACTTCCCCCTTTTTCTTGTGAATTCTCGGCGGACTCTATGCTTGGACGGGATTCTTGGTCCCTGCTGATGGGATCCTCTTCTGTTTTCCTGGGGTGGGTTCCTTGTGGTGCAACTCTCTGGTCACTTCCTGATGGGATGGATCCTCTCTGTGCTGGCTGTCGGCTTCCTGCAGGATGGCTCTCGCTGAACTGAATGTTTTCTCGATGGGCGGGATGGTTTCTCCACAGGGCGGGATCAGCCAAATCTGTCGGTTTTCCCACGAGGCGGGATCCTTTCTTTTCTACTGGTTTCCCGGATGGCGGGATTTCCCTGTTGCTTCCCGCTAGGCGGGACTGTTTGTGGTGGTTTTGACTGCTTCCCGCGAGGCGAGATTTTATTGTAACATTTTTTTTTTGCTTCCTGCTGGGCGGTATCTTCTCGATGGTGGTTTTTGGCTACTCCTCGCTGGGCGGGATCTCCAAAACTACTTTCTTTCTTATTTGTTTGTTTCCCGCTAATGGGGATTGTTTCATGCTTACTGTTACCGCTGGGCGGGATTTCTGTTTTGGTGTCCAGTTTCAAGGGATTGATGCCCTAGGTCCATTCCTTATGTAATCAGGTTTTGGGATCCTTGTTAAAACCCGTTATAAATACAAACACTTACAAAAAAAAAACCTAAATTTAAAAAAAAATAAAAATAAAAAATAAAATAAAAAACAACCAAAAAAAACAAAAAACAGACAATAAACAAAAACAAAAAACATAGAAAACACTCACACATAAAAACACGAAATAACACAAACAAAGAGAAACCCAAGAACAAGAACGAAAAAAACACAAGAACAATAACAAAAAACATAAAAAAAAAAACAAAACAAAACAAAACAAAAACACAAGAACAACAAAAAACAACACAAAGAACACAAAAACAAAACAAAACAAAAGAACCCACCCACCTTAAAAAACTAAACAAAAAAAAAAAAAAAAAAAGAAAAAAAAATTGAACAAAACAATGACCTATCTAGACCAAAAGACTATTAAGGCAAGAATCAACAGAGGAAACAAAATAAAGAATAGAATGAGCTAGGGAACTAAAAAAAACTGAATGAACCAAAGAGAAGCAAAAAAAAAAACAAGAAGAAACTAGGTACCTTCAGAACCGGAGCCATCCAAAGAAATGATAGAAAGAAGAGCTTCCCTAATTTGAGAAGCCCACCATATAGGAGGGTGGCCATAACAAGTAAGATCACCTTTGTCCAAAGCCCAATTAGCTAAAGCATCAACACTCTTGTTTTGATCTCCGACCACATGATTGTAATCAACTTTCAAAAATCCCATCTGGATTAACTGAATCTTCTCAATAATTCTTTTTATTCTCCAATCCACCTTATGATTCTTAGAAGGAGTCTTCAAGAGATTAATCATAAGTTGAGAGTTCGACTCAACTAACACCTTTTCCCATCCAACCTTAGTAGCCTCCTGAAGGCCTCTCGAGGATACCATACCCCTCAGCAAGGTTATTGGAAAGAATACCCAAATTCTCAGCAAAAGTAAAAACCAGGGAGCCATCCGAAAGTCTACCAATTCCTCCCACACTGGCTTTTCCAGGGTTCCCTCTAGAGGCTCCATCAGTATTGACTTTTCCAAAATCCTTAGGAGGAGGTTGCCAATTTCTAGTCCTATCCATCTTACTAATACTCACATTCCCTTTAAGTTGGTTGCCCTTAGAAGATTTAATCTTCAATATTTGCATCACTTGATCCCATATTTGGTGGGAGTTTTGGGGGTGATTAAGGAGTTGATGGACTGATTCAACTAAGTTGGCTATGGTATTTTGCCAAATATAGTGAATATCCTTCCTATCTTGATTAAAAATTTGGTTGTTCCTTTCATTCCAAATATTCCAAAGAAGAATGGTAGAACCCATCCAAACTAATGGCCTAATAAAATGATCAACACCCTCTTGATTAGGCCAATCCCTCCAAAGCTGTTCAAAAGTAAAAAAATTGGACCACCTGTAAGCCAAGTAAAGTGGCCATTCTCCTCCATAGCTCAGAGGCTAAAGTACACTCAATAAAAATATGGTTGATATTTTCTACATTCTCTTCACACATTTCACATCTAAAAGGGCCATGAAAACCACGCTTCATAAGTTGCTCACCAATAAGCACCCTACGATGCAATAAAAGCCAATTAAAGAACCTCACCTTAGGCCGTAGCTTTTGAGCCCACAATCAAGAAAATATGTCATAAGAATGGTTGGGATTATTATGGCATAAGGTCAAATAACCTTGAGCAACCGAATACTCACCCTTAGTAGTGTTGTTCCATCCAAAACAATCTTTTTCATGGGACCAAGAGAGGGATCTCATATGAAGGATGCCTTGGATATCTTGTCTTTGCCTTTCTGGGATTTGAATAGGCCAGTCCTCAATAGGGATCCAATATCTACCAACCTTTGAATTACCAGTATGGTACCGACAGTAATTAGCCACCTTTATCCAATTAGCTCGATGAAGCTCCTCCATCCAAGGCCTCCAATCGGGAAACTGAGTTATCAAAGGCTTGTGACCATCCCAAGAATCTGTCCAAAAATTTGCATGTTGACCATTATGAATGATCCAAAATAATTTTTTCTTTATCAAATCCTCACCAGTCTTAAGAACTGCTAAAATGGGAGAACCTTTGGTAGGAAGTTGATAGCGAACAAGGTCTTCAGGACTTTTGTTCTCAAGATATTTAGCACGGAGATTATTGGCCCAAAGAGCATTGGGGTTATGCAACATCCTCCAATATAATTTAGCAGCTAAAGCTTTGTTGTTATTAATTGAAGACCGGAATCCTAACCCCCCTTCACTCTTAGGAAGACATAAAGTATCCCATTTCACCAAGGCCCATTTTCTTTTCTCCTTAGTACCACTCCAAAGGAAACGATGACTGATTTGATCCAATTCTCGAAGAACAACCTTTGGGATATTCAAAATGGAAGAAACATAAATAGGAATAGCTTGAAGGACTGATTTTACCAAGGTGATTCTACCCCCGTAAGAAAGCCACTTGTTGGTCCACTTTCCAATTTTCTTCTTGACTTTGTCCAACAACCAATTCCAATATTTATTTTTTTGCCTTTGAATATTTATGGGAATACCTAAATAAGTGATTGGAAGAGAGGTCTTCTTATATCTTAATTTATCCAAGACCATGGATTCCTTGTCTAGCAGAGTAGTGAAAGAAAATAACTTTAGATTTGTCTTCATTGATCAACCGCCCAAGTAGCCTTAGAAAAATAGCTAATGATTTGCTTAATATTAGAAGCTTCCTTAACCGTAGCTTTACCTAAAAGAGTAGAGTCATCCACAAATTGAAGATGAGAGATAGGTCTAGCTCCATGAGCAATGGTAACTCCCTCAAGGGTTTTGTTTTCCCTCTTTTTGGTTATAGTCCTACCCAAGCATTCAACAAGAATGATGAATAAATAAGGGGATAGCGGGTCACCTTGCCTAATACCTCCGGAAGCTGGGAAATACCGAGAAGGCCTACCATTGATAAGAACTAAGTAGGAAACTGAAGAGATACATCCCATAATCCAATCCATCCAATCCTTAGAGAAACCAAATTGCCTCAAAACTTTGATAAGGAAGTGCCAATCCACTCTGTCATAAGCTTTGGATAAGTCTAACCGAATGAACATGGAAGGAGAATTTTGCATATCCATGGAATGGATGGCTTCCCGAGCAAGAACTATCTCATCTACTATTTGACGTCCTTCCACATAACCCCCTTGCTCTGGGGAAATAATCTTATGCAAAAGAGGCTTCAACCTTTCTACCATGATTTTAGTAATGATTTTGAGAAGAACATTACATAAAGCAATAGGTCTAAAAGCTGAGATATGATCAACCTCTTGAGCTTTTGGAACAAGAGTAATATAAGTTTTATTGATAACCTTCAAAATTTCTTTGGCTTTCCTGGCTTCTTCCACCACCTCTAATAAATCAACATGAAGGATATCCCGTAACTCTTGGTAGAACTCAATGGGAAAACCATCAGACCTAGGGTTTTCCTTTTTGCATTTTAAAAACTACTTGTTGAAGCTCATTGATAGTAATAGGAGCAGTCAAAATAGAGTTCTCCTCGTAAGTGATAAGAGAAGGGATTGCTTGAAGAACATTTTGTTGTGAAGCCGAGTCAAGAGGAGTAGCAGAAAAAATATTGGAAAAGTAATCAACAACAATAGAGTTCATGCCATCCCAAGTATAAACAACATCTCCAGAATCTGATTTTAAGGAAGAAATAAAGTTGTGAGATCTTCGAGCTAGAAGAGATTTGTGGAAGAAATTTGTGTTTCGATCTCCTTCTTTGAGCCATTGAATTCTAGATTTTTGCTTCCATAAGATTTCTTCTCTTTTTTCCCATTCCTCTAACCGAGTTGTGAGTTTAATTTCATCTGCACTTCTCTTCTCTCGTGAGGCCATCTAAATGGATTTTCTTATTCAAATTTTCAAGATGAGCAATAACTTCATGTTTTTTTTTATGAACATCCCCAAACTCTTTCCAGCTCCAAGTCTTGATTTTGGATTTAATGTATTGCAGTATTTTGGCAAAACAGAACATCTTAGTCCCATGCCTAGGTTTACCTTCCTTCCACCATTGTTGCACATGAGGTCTGAAGGAAATGTCTCTAAGCCACATTAATTGAAAACAAAAAGGAGAGAAACTCACATTGGTTTTCCACATTTCCACCATGATTGGCCAATGATCCGAACCAACATTATTAAGAGTCTTCACTTTAGGAATGTGACCATGGATTAAGAAATTTTTAGAGAGCAAAAACCTATCCAATCTCTCCATTATACAAGCTAAGCCTTGCCTTCTATTAGACCAAGTCATAAGGCCATTATCTCGGTTGGATATCCACAAGATGGAGGTTTGCAATATATTCGCTCATGAGGTCGGTGCTTTTGTCCAAATTTCTATTTCCCCCCTTTTCTCATCCAGAGAGAGGATGGTATTGAAATCTCCTCCGATCAAGATCCAAGCTTTAGGAAAATGAGAGATAATATGAGTAATATCCTTCCACTGTCTTCTTTTTTCCTCCAAAGAAGTCGAAGCATAAACAGTAATGCAGAGCATAATCTGGTTGGAATGTCTACTTTGAATAGCTATAGCCAACAAACCCCAACTGCCAACCATATGGTGAATAACTACCTCTTTTGGGTCCCAAAGACAAGCAATGCCACCCGAAGTCCCTTGGGAACTGAGGGAAACCACTTTTCCAGCTCGCCAAATTTTATTGGCAATTAAGTCCATATCCTCCATTGACATCTTTGTTTCTTGAAGGAAAACAAGATGTGGATGATTTATCTGAATCATTCTTCTAATTTCATTTTGTTTTGAAAGACTCCCTTTGAGTCCTCTAATATTCCAAGTGATGATCTTCATTAATACCAGGGCTAAAAAATTTGGGAAGGGCATTAATCTTACCTTCCTCTACAAGCTTTTCACCTTCTTTTACCATATGATATTGATTGGTCTTGCGACCTACTTTTTGATTAGAATCCATCTTCAATTTTTTTTTCCCTATTTCTTGACTTATTCCAATTGAATCTGAGATGGCTTCTAACCTTGAAGAATGCTCGTACATAGCCAAAATTTTACTAGATGGTTCAACGGAGTCTATATTGGGACCTGCATTATTTGAAGTTTTGACATTTGAAATATTGTTTTTCTTGTGTAAATTTTCTCCTTTTTTTTTCTGTTGAAAACCTTTGATTTGTTGGTTTGTCTCTGAGTTCTTCCCTTCATATTTAAATTGTGTTTCTAAGATTTCAGTTTCCATTATTTCCTCTTCCTCACTTGGGACATCATTTGTGGAAAGGATTTCAAACATATTAGCAGATGACTTTGATTGATCCTTCATAATTGGTTTTTTTTTAGTGTTCTTCTTCTTAGGTATTTGGAAACTCGCTGAGTTTATATCTTCTTTCTTTTGATCAGGAATTTTATTTGGGCAAGCACTGGCCAAATGACCATATTCATGGCAAATTCTACAATGAAAAGGAATGTTCTCATAGTCCACTACTTGCTCCCAAGTGTCTTCCCCAAATTGTAATGTGATATTTTTAGGTAGGGGTTTGTCAAAATCCATTAAAACACAAATCCGAGCATAAATAATATGTTCAAAATTTTGAGTACAATCAACAATCATCATAAAAGTTCCTAAAGAGTTTCCAATTGAAGAAAAAATAGTAGGATTCCAAAATTCAATAGGGAGGCCAAAGAGTCTAACCCACACGGGAGCTATAGAAGGCATCTCTTCTTCGGCTTTAAATTTAGTATGCCAGGGCTTCATGAAAAGCCCCGCCCTTCCAAAAAACCAAGGACCCCCTTGAAAAGTTTTCTCTCTATCTTCATTATTAGCAAATAAAACAAGAAAATAACCATTTGGATAAATAGAGATTTGTAACTCACCTTTAGTTTTCCAGCTTTTTGTAGCCTAGACTTTGAAAGCAGATAGACTCGGACGAAAACCCACGAACCGACAAATTAGTCCTCTTTTTTCCAAATCTTCAATGCCAGTCTAAATGTTACCCATATCAAGCTTAACAATAGGAGTTCCATCAGCTGCTTTAAGACATCCTGACTCGATTTTCCTAGGATCAATCTTAGGCATTCTTAGAGGTTTATGGGAAGCCCTAATATTGATATTAGCATTGGGCCGAGGCTGTCCACCATGAAGGGCATCCCTAAAATTCATTTTTGGGACCGAGTCTTCGAAATTCTTACCCTTGACAGGGGTTTTCATAGTAGAATTATTTTGTGGGTGCACCTTAGCACCAGATTCACTTGAGATATGAGCCATTTTTTGATCAACTACTTGAAACTTGTTTTGTGATCTCTTTAATCCTTGCCCTAGACGCCGTGGAAAGGTATGGTTTTCACTTTTTTTTGTGCAGCAAATTGGAAGTCGTTGTCACTCAAGTTCACAGTATGATCTGTTGAAAGACAAATTTCTAACCCATCTTGTATCCCCTGCAACATTTCCTGCTAAAATATTGAGCATAAACCACAAAAATATTGGCCGCTAGGGCCCGAAGGCCCTAAAAACCAACCTCTGGAGCTGCTTGCACTCAACCCAGATGAAACCCTCGCATAGCCGCTTGCCAAATATCTCGTTCACACATAGGGATGCGCTAGGATCTGTGTTGCTCCAAATGATATGAAAATTGGTGGAGACGTTCTAGGGTTTTTCAGGCATCTACCCTCAAAATTTTAGCTCAATCCGAGTCCGGATGAGTGAGATATGGCCGAAACGAGTTCGGCAGTTTGGGCAGTCCTACGAAAAACGTCTAATCAATTTTGACTAATTTTTTTTCCCCCATAGCTTCAAATTCATCTTCACTAAAACTGAACCCATTCCTTATACAGTGATATTGAATATGACCAAATAAACTACACCTGAAGCACTTGAGAATTATTGGTACTCTTTTTCTAACATCTTCATTTTCTAATATTAGAAATAGAATTTCTTCTTCTTCATTATCCGAGGACCTTTCATCACTATCACTTGAACTCTTGCCTATCTTATCTGCATAAAAAATCTTTTTATGCCTTTGGAAAAACTTCTTTCCTTGCTTTCTTTGTCCATCCCTACTTTTATTTTGATACCTGTATTTTCCTGCTTCCTTGTTCTTGTGATCCTATTTCTCATAACCACTACTATTTCTAGCTTTTGGACAATTAGATGCATAGTGACCATATATACCACATTTAAAACACCTAACTATTTTTGTACCTTTATACTTTCTTATGTCCTTGTTCCTTCTGCCATAGTTTACTTCTTCATCACTGGATAACTCATTACTTGAATCTGACTTCTTACCATTTGTATTCTTTGTAACTTTGAAGGCTACTTCATTCTAGGGAATAGGCTCCTCTTTTATTCTCATCTCAAAAGTTGTGAGAGTTCCATGTAACTCATCCCTTTTCAAAGTTTCAATATCTTTTGACTCTTCTATGGCTAAAACTTTTTCACTATACCTCTTAGGAAGTGACCTTAAAACCTTTTGACAAACATCCGATTCTTCCACTTTAAACCCAAGTCCTTGCATGGAGTTAAAAACCTCATCCACATGAAGTAAGTATGCATAATTTTTTTTCCTCATCCTTTATATTTATGTCTTCAAATTTTTTCTTGTTATTTTGTAATTTTGCCATCTTGACCTTTTTGTCTCCCTCATATGTTTTCGACAATTTTTTCCAAATCTCTTTTGTTGATGTGCAATGCATAAATTTTACAAACTTTGATTCACGTAAACCATTTAATATTCCATTCATTGCCTTTGAATTATTTTGTTATAGTATCTTACCATATTTATCTGTAGGTGAAGTAGCTAGCAGTGTGTATCCATCCTCAACTTCTTGCCGTATATCATTTTCTTGTGCCATTAGATAAATATTCATTCTTACAATCCATAATGCATAATTATTCCCATCGAACAATGGTGCCTTATTTCTTGAATATCCACTCTAAGAATCCATTTGTGTTCCTATAATATTTTTATTCAAGTTGTTAAACTCTTCCGAAGGAACTTGCTCTGATACCAATTGAAGAACACAAGCTTATATTGAGAGGGGGGTGAACAGTATAAGACCACTTTTTACTTTCTTTCTCAAACAATATTATCCAATATATCAATGGTAATATAACCAAAAGTAATCAAAGCATTGCAAAAATCATCACACACAATAAAGAGACCAATTTAATGTGGTTCACTCAATGTGGGCTACTCCACGAAGAAAATATTTCACTAATATTTTCTCAAAAAATCTCTTGGGAATCCTTCCCTATTACAATATTTATGGACCTCTATCCAAATAAGATACCAATCCCCTAATAAATTTTGTGGATACCTATCCACAAGAGAACTCTTTCCCCTTTGTTGGTTCGTGGATATTTATCCATAGGAGAACTCCTTCTCCTTTGCTCTGGCTGGAGATCCTATAGAAGAATAATACCTCCACTACACTAGTTTGTGAATCTCTATCCACTGAATACCTCTATACTAACTCAAAAGACCTCTATCCTCACTATCCTAGCTAATGGATCTCTATCCACTAGAGACTACTATCCTCTGCTCTCAAGTATTCTCTAAGAATTACCTCAAATATGTCCACAAGTCCTCTCTAGAACTCGTCCAATCTGTTCAACAAGTCTTCTGTCAACAATTCCTCTCTATAACTTGTCCAATTTACTCAATAATTCTTCACCAAGACTTGCCTCAAATATGCTCAACAAATCCTCTCTAGAACTTGTCCAATCTGCTCAACAAGTCTTCACCAAGACTTACCTCAAATCTACTTGTAATATTCCACAAAATCTCACACAAATCTATCCTTAAGTCCCCTCTAGGACTTACTCAAATCTTCCCACAAGCTTTCACAAAATATTGCTTAACTCTGTCCTTAAGTCCCCTCTAGGACTTACTCAAATTTGTCCACTAGTTTTCACAAAAGCTTATTCAAATCAATTGCAAAACTTGCATTCAAACCTCAACTTAATATCTTGCATAAAACCTCTTCAAGACCACAAAAAAGTTTCACTCAGAATCTTGTTTATCCATAGAATCATATAGAGAATTATTAGATATTCAATATGTTTCACACTCACAAAAACACTCAATCACTTCCAAAAAATTTATAATAAAGAATAATTTATTTCACAGAACTTGAACTATCACACCAATGCATTCAATCAATAATTCTCATCCAACTTCACTCAACCATTCACTCAATGAAACATAACTTGCTTTCAAACCCTAACCAAGTGTTTCACTATACTTCCAACAATTCACACTTATGGAACTCAAACCTTGACTCAAGATGATACCAAATTCACATAACAATGGTACTCATGTTCTTTCACAAAACCTAGCTCAATATAGTTCTCAACTTCACATAACAATGATACTCATGATATTTCACAAACCCTAGCTCAAGATAGTTCTCAATCTCACATAACAATAATACTCATGATATTTAACAAACCTTAGCTCAAGATAGTTCTCAATATCACATAACAATGATACTCATGATGTTTCACAAACCCTAGCTCAAGATAGCTTTAAATTCCACACTGAAATGTTCTCACAAGCATTTACTAATCATGCACATGAAAACTCACTCAAACATTTCCAACAATGCTTATCAAACAAAAATTTTCACTCCAACTTTGCATTTCACAACATTCAATCCAACAATATTTCACTCATAAGGAAGATATGTCCATACCTTTTATTTTGATGAGATATGTCTTCAAAACCTGTCTCAATCATAATAAAATCTTCTTTCCCAATCTCAATGTTAGATAACAAAAATCTATTTTAAATTAATTTACTATTTAATTTATATTATTTATAAAGTTATTTAAATTAATTATTAATTATAAATTAATTTAAGCTAAGGTTAAATAACCCTAAGATGGGTTATCAAAATTAAAATTTGAAATTTGTTTTCAAATTACAAGCGCCAACGTGAGGAGAAATAAAAATGCATATATAAGGGGGAACTCCCACCCTACCAATCTTTATCATGTCTTAGATAATCATTGCGAGCTTTAAAAATTGGTGAGCCTTACAAATTGTGCTGCATCCAAAGCAAAGGAGGAGTGTGCAGGTTTCATGGGATATTGATGGTGAGTGAAGGCATAAGGGGAAGGTGCTATACCTTCCTTCACATGGGTATTCATAGCCCACACGGTGGGCTCCCAAGCGCTAAGGCGCTTAGGCTAGAGGAGACGGTGGATCGAATCTCGCCAAATCCCCTTTTGTGGGAAGTATAAGGTATGCTTGGAAATTGGTCACCGAAAATTTCAGGGGATATAGTTTGGGCATTTAAAAATTAATTTTTGCATATTTAAATTGGTTCTTACGTTGCTAAAGGAGTTGTAAGGGTTTTTGTAAAATTAAATTTTTAATGTTGTGTGCTCAAATATTTTGAAAGGATTGTAAGGTTTTTTGTTGATATTTTTATGGTGTTGGATATTATTTTAAGTTGGAGTTTATAAGGTGTATCAAGGAAATTATCTTTATGTATGGTATGATGAGTGTTATGTTTAAAAGGGAGAAATAAGGCATAAGTTGAGTTATGATTATTTTATGTCCAAGGAATATTTTGGAATGTGATGAAGTAATATTGTTGTGTCTAACCATTGTATTGGAAATAAGAAAGTTGTGATTAAGATAGGTTTATAAAGGCATTACTACATCCAACAAAAGGTATGGGCATATTCTTCCTAATGAGTGATTGTTGAAAATTATGAATGGAAAGTTGGAGTGAAAAGGATTGTTTGGTTTGCATTTTTGAGTGTTTTGAATTAATGCTCCAAGGTTTTCTAGAATTAAGAGTTGTTGATAAAACCTTGTTTTATAAGCATTATTGTTGAAGTGAGTTGTTGAGTGAAGAACTTGAACTAGGGTTTGGAAAGAACATGAGTATCATTGTTATGTGAATATTGTTTTATAATAATTATTGTTGAAATGAGTTGTTGAGTGAAGAACTTGAACTAGGGGTTGGAAAGAGTATGAGTATCATTATTATGTGAGATTGGTTGATAAAGCAGTGTTCATATGCTTGGACTAGGGTTTGTGAGTAAGGATTATTTCATTGAGTAGTTGATTGAGTAGAGTTGGTTGAGCCTAGTCAAGTGAATGTGTGAAGTGATTGTTCAAGTTATGTGAAACAAATTATTCTCTATTCTGAATTGATTTGATAAAGAGATTGAGGTTTGATAAGTGTGAAACATATTGAGTCTCTAACAATTCTCTATATGTTTTTATTATAAAAGAGTGAGTGAAAGTTTTTGAGCATTGAGGTGAATGTGAAGCATATTGAGTCTCTAACAATTCTCTATATGTTTTGAAAATAGTGATTGAAATTAATTGAGCATTGTGATGAATGTGAAGAATATTTAGTCTCTAACAATTCTCTTTATGTTTCTATGAAATTGGAAAAGTTCTAGTGTGGAATTGTTGAGTAGAGTTGAGGTAAGTCTTTGAGAAGACTTGTGGATAGATTTGGGTAAACTTTTGTGAAATCTTACAATACAGATTGAGAGTAGATTTGGATAAGTTCTCATGAGGAATCATTGAGAAAATTTGGATAAGTTCTAGTGAGGACTTATTGAGAAGATTTGTCCAAGTTCTAGAGAGGACTTATGGATAGATTAGTGTGAGCTTTTGTGGAAGCTTACAAGGCATATTTGAGATAAGTCTTTGAAAAGGCTTGTATGCATAGTTGATTTATTGATTTTTTCAAACCTTGAGTTAAGGTTTGGAGTAGATCCAATAGAGTTGATTTGAGATTGAGTCAATCTTTGTGTTAAGGCTTGAGGATAGAGATTAAGAATAGATTTGTGCTATACTAAAGGACTGTGTTTAGTGTATATTAGAGGAAAGATATTAAGGACATATTTATGCTATATCGAATGACTGTATTTAGTACATATTAGAGGATAAATATTGAGGATAGATTAGTGCTAGACCAAAGGACTATGTTTAGTACAAATTTGAGACAGAGCTTTGGAGGTGATAGAGTATATAGGATGATAGTCTCCAATGGATAAAGATCCATTAGCCAGGGCAGTGAGGATAGGTGTCTTCAGTGGATAGAGATCCATTATCCAGAGCAGTGGGGGCAATCGTTCTTCTATAATATCACTAGTTAGAGCTTAGGAGAAAGTAGTTCTCCTATGGATAGATATCAATGAACTTGATTAGTGGATTGGTTTCTCCTTTGGATAGATATCCATAAATATTGTAATAGGTAAAGTATTCCTAAGATATTCATTGAGAAACTTTTAGTGAAATATTTTCTCCGTGGAGTAGCCCACATTGGGTGAACCACATAAAATTGGTGCTTTGATTACTGTTGTTGATATTTCTATCTATACATTGCATAATATTGATTAGGAAAGAAAAGTAAAAAGTGGTCTTATACTGTTCACCCCCTCTCAATATAAGCTTGTGTTCTTCAATTGGTATCAGAGCGGGTTCCTTCGAAAGAGTTTAATAGCTTGAAGGAAAAGCTTTCAAGAACATAATGGATTCTAAGAATGTATCCTCAGATAATCCTACACCAATTTTTTATGGAAGTGATTATATATATTGGAGTATGAGAATGAAGATTTACTTGATGGCACTTGGCAATGAAATTTGGGAAATAATGGAAAATGGATACATACCCCCAGTTGATCCACCTACAGATAAGGAAGGTAATATTATACAACATTACAATTCAAAATTAATGAATGCAATTTTGAGAGGTTTGCATAGAACAGAGTCCATAAAAGTTATGCACCATAAAGATGCAAAAGGAATTTGGGACAATTTGCAAATTATATATGGAGATAAAGATGTCAAAAAAACAAAGATACAAAATCTCAAAGGAAAATTTGAAGAGTTAAGAATGAAGGATGAGGAAAACATTAGTACTTATCTACTTTGATTCAATGAGGTTGTTAATGTTATGAAAGGACTTGGACTTAAGGTTGAAGAATCAGATTTTTGTGATAAGGTCTTAAGATCTCTTCCAAAAATATTTAGTGAAAATATTTCTGCTATAGAAGAATCAAAGGATGTTGATTATTTGACAAGAGATATGTTGCTTGGTATTCTTATAGCTTTTGAGTTAAGAACAAAAAAACCTAATCTCCAGAAGGAAGCAGCCTTCAAAGCAATAAATAAGACAAAGGGTAAGATGTCAGAATCAAGCAATGAGTTATCTAGTGATGAAGAAGCAAATTATGGCAGAAGGAGTAAGGATTCAATAATATTTAAAGATACAAAATTTGTTAGATGTTTCAATTGTGGAAAGTATGGTCACTATGCAACTTATTGTCAAGAAGCTAAAAATAACAATGATGAAGAAAAATAGGATCACAGGTATAGGGAATCAGAAAGATACAGGCACCAAAAGAAAGGCAAGGATGGACAAGGAATACAAGGAAATAAGTTCTTTCAAAGAAAAAAGAGGAGCTACTATGCAGACAAGGCAAGTAAGTACTTAAGTGATAGTGATGCTAGTTTTTCAGATAATGATAGAGATGAAGTCCTATTTATAATTTAAGAAAAATAATTCAAGAAAAGGTCACCAATAATTCTTAAGTGTTTTAGATGTGGTAACTTTGGACATCTTGAAAATAGTTGTACAAGGAATGGTTATAGATTTAGTGATGATGAATATAAAGATGCACTTGAAGGATCAGAAGAAAATATTATAATGGCACTAGAAGAAGAACAAGGTGATCCTATAGAAGACAAGTCAAAAGAAAATGAAGATGTAGAAAAATGCAAAAAAATAGAAGAGGAACCAGACAAAGAAGGATATGATCTTAAGGTAGGACTTATTTATACTCTTGAAATAGTAAATAAGGTAAGAAAGCAAAACTCTAAACTTGAGTTTCAGTTTCAATAATGTGATGAAGAGAGAAGAAATATTATAGAGTATCTAAACAAGTAAATGGCTAAGACAAATAAATTCAAGGATAAGTTAGAATAAAAGGTCTTAGAATGTGAAAGGTTAGAACAAGAAGTAGCCCTAATAAGGGAAGATGTAGAAAAATACAAGGATAAGCTACACAAGTTTGAAAAGAGTTCAAAAATTATAGATAAGATGATCAAGGTACAAAGAAGGTCAACAAACAAAATTGATTTTGGTTTTGAACAAGCTCAAAAGAAACAAGAAGAAGAGTCAACATCAAGTTATGAAGAAGAAGAAAATTCAGAAGAAGGCAGTGTAAGAGAAAGTGAGACATCTAAGGATGATTTGGACAACAAAAAGTTCAACAAGGAAAGGAACAATGCACAAAGAATAAATAGATGGAACAACAATCAAAATAGGTTTAGAAAGACTAAGAGACCAATGAGGTCAAGACAAGAAAAATTCAATGGAAGATGTTTCTCATGTCATAGATTTTGGCACATGGCTTCACATTATAGGACACATGAAAGACAAGAATATGGGAACAGATAAATTTTCCATGGGTATTGCTACTCATGTAATCATTTTGGTCACAAGGCAATGAATTGTAGGGTTCATGATAGAAAATGATATGGCTTCACTAAGAGAAATACTAAGACATTTTCACCTCCAAGTAATAATAACATTAAGTGTTATAAGTGCAATGATGATGGACATACAACAAAGTGGTGTAGAGCAGACATTCTAGAATCAAGCATGAACATGAACAGGAACAAGAACAGGTTCAGGTTCTGGAATATGGATATGGATATAAAAAAGAACATGAATGTGGACATGGACAAGAATAGAAACAAGAAAATTCAAATAAAATAGAAGGATCATATAAGAATAAAAGAGGATAAAGGTAAAGACTAGTGCTTGTTGGGAGTAGGAATACTCCCACCTCATAATTAACCACCTCAAGAGGAGGTGGGGGAGGGGCTAAGCTAAGAGATTCATTCTTAGCCCCGAGCACCAAAGGTTAACCTTTGCCATTGATGTCAAAGGGGGAGATATTTGAGTAATGGGGAGAGATTTTGTTTAAGGAGAAAGCATTGAGTCAGAGGGAGCAGTTTCCTAGGGGAAGCTGAACATGAAAATGTCAAAGATTTGGTAAAAATAATTTGGGTTGCCATCAATGAAAAAGGAGGAGATTGTTGGACATTTTGAGTGATATTTTGTCATTGATTTCAAGAGTGAGTGCTCATTAACTTTGAACCTTCAACACCAGTTAGTGTCAGTTTCAGTTGGCAGCATCCGTTTCGGTTTTAGTTTCAATATCCGGCTCCAGGAAGTCAGATAAGGTCCAAAGTGTGAGAAAAAACCCAAATAAATAATATTATAATATTCTTTTATAATATTATGCAAATGAAGTTTAAAATTAATTATAAATTAATTTATTAGTTAATTTACTTAACTTATAAAGTTATTTAAATTAATTATTAATTAATTTAATTATTAATTATAAATTAATTTAAGCTAAGGTTAAATAACCCTAAGGTGGGTTATCAAAATTAAAATTCAAAAATTATTTTTGAATAACAAGCACCGACATGAGGAGAAATCAAAACGTGTATATAAGGGGGGAAATCCCACCCTACCAAACCTTACCATGCCTTCGATAATCATTGTGAGCTTTAAATATTGGTGAGCCTTACGAATTGCGCTGCATCCAAAGCAAATGAGGAGTGTGCAGGTTTCGTGGGATATTGACGGTGAATGAAGGCATAAGGGGAATGTGCTATACCTTCCTTCATGTGGGCATTTGTAGCCCATGCAGTGGGCTCCCAAGCATTAAGGCTCTTAGGCTAGAGGAGACGACGGATTGAATCTCGTCGAATCCCATTTTATGGGAAGTATAAGGTATGCTTGAAAATTGGTTGCCAAAAATTTTGGGGATATAGTTTGGGCATTTAAAAATTAATTTTTACATATTTAAATTGGTTTTAAGGTTGCTAAATGAGTTATAAGGGTTTTTACAAAATTAAATTTTTAATGTTGTGTGCTCAAATGTTTTGAAAGGATTGTAAGGTGTTTGGTTGATATTTTTATGGTGTTGGATATTATTTTAAGTTGGAGTTTATAAGGTGTATCAAGTAAATTATATTTATGTATGGTATGATGAGTGTTATGTTTAAAAGGGATAAATAAGGCATAAGTTGAGTTGTGATTGTTTTATGTCCAAGGAATATTTTGGAAAGTGATGAAGTAATATTGTTGTGTCTAACCATTGTATTGGAAAGAAGAAAGTTGTGATTAATATAGGTTTTCTAAAGGCACTACTACATCCAACAAAAGGTATGGGCATATTCTTCCTAATGAGTGATTGTTGAAAATTGTGAATGGAAAGTTGGAGTGAAAAGGATTGTTTGGTTTGCATTGTTGAGAGTGTTTTGAATTAATGCTTCAAGGTTTTCTAGAATTAAGAGTTGTTGATAAAACCTTGTTTTATAAGCATTGTTGTTGAAGTGAGTTTTTGAGTGAAGAACTTGAACTAGGGTTTGGAAATAACATGAGTATCATTTTTATGTGAAGATTATATTATAAGCATTGTTACTGAGTGAAGAACTTGAACTAGGGTTTGAAAAAAACATGAGTATCATTGTTATGTGAGATTGGTTGATAAAACATTGTTGGAAATATTTGAGTGAGTGTTCATATGCTAGGACTAGGATTTGTGAGCAAGGATTATTTAATTGAGTAATTTATTGAGTAGAGTTGGTTGAGCCTAGTCAATTGATTGTTCAAGTTCTATGAAACAAATTATTCTATATTCTGAATTGATTTGAGAAAGAGATTGAGAGTTGATGAGTGTGAAACATATTGAGTCTCTAATAATTCTCTATATGTTTCTGTGATAAAAGAGTGAGTGAAAGTGTTTTAGAATTGAGGTGAATGTGAAGCATATTGAGCCTCTAATAATTCTCTCCATGTTTCTACAAGAGTGATTGAAAGTAATTGAGAATTGTGATGAATGTGAAGCATATTGAGTCTCTAACGATTCTCTTTATGTTTCTATGAGATTGGATAAGTTCTAGTATGGAATTGTTGAGAAGAGTTGAGGCAAGTATTTGAGAATACTTGTGGATAGATTTGGGTAAGATTTTGTGAAAGCTTACAATACAGATTGAGAGCAGATTTGGATAAGTTCTAGTGAGGACTTATTGAGCAGATTTGGATAAGTTCTAGTGAGAACTTATTGAGCAAATTTGGACAAGTTCTAGAGAGAACTTGTGGATAGATTAGTGTGAGCTTTTATGGAAGCTTAAAAGGCAGATTTAAGATAAGTATTTGAAAAGGCTTGTATGTAGAGTTGATTGATTGATTTTTTCAAAGCTTGAGTTAAGGTTTGGGGTAGATCCAATAGAGTTGATTTGAGATTCAGTCAAGCTTTGTGTTAAGGCTTGAGGACAAATATTGAGAACATATTTGTGCTAGACCGAAGGATTGTGTTTAGTGTAGATCAGAGGACAGATATTGAGGATAGATTTGTGCTAGATCGAAGGAATATGTTTAGTGCATATCAAAGGATAGAGATTGATGATAGATTTGTGCTAAACCAAAGGACTATGTTTAGTACATATTTGAGATAGAGATTTGGAGGTGATAAAGTATAGAGGATGATAGTCTCCAGTGGATAGAGATCCATTAGCTAGGTTACTGAGGGTAGGTGTCTTTAGTGGATAGAGATCCATTAGCCAGATCAGTGGGGGTAATAGTTCTTCTAGAAGATCACCAGTCAGAGCTTAGGAGAAAGGAGTTCTCCTATGGATAGAGATCCATGAACTTGATTAGGCGATTGGTGTCTCTTTTGGACAGAGGTCCATAAACATTGCAATAGGTAAAGTATTCCCAAGAGATTGATTGAGAATATTTTAGTGAAATATTTTCTCTATGGAGTAGCCGAAATTGGGTGAACCACATAAAATTGGTGTCTCTATTGTGTGTGGTGATTTGTGCATTGCTTTTATTACTACTGTTGATATTGCTATCTATACATTACATAATATTGATTGGGAAAGAAAAGTAAAAAGTGGTCTTATATTGTTCACCCTCCTCTTAGTATAAGCTTGTGTTCTTCATCTAACTAAGGATAACCAAGAACAATATCCTCATAATCTATATGAATAGCATGAAAATCTGAATGTGATGCAGGAGCATCCGAGGGCAGCAAAGCAATCGAGCATCAACCAAACTTTTGTTGTTATTTTTTTCTAAGTGTTGCAATGTTATTTTTTCTAAGTGTTGCAAGAAAAATATGTGTCGCGATATCGCGACACAAAAAGTGTCGCGATATCACGACCAAAACGGAAGATAGGGGAGCAGCGGACACAAGGTCGCGAAATCGCGACCATGTCAGGCGAAAAAAGGGGGAAACAAAGGTGCAAAGACCAAAGGTCATGAAATCGCGACCACCGCAGGGGAAACAAAGGCACGGAGACCAAAGGTCATGAAATCGTGACATGTCACGATTTCGCGACATGTCACAAAATCGCGACCACCGCAGGGGAAACGAAGGCGCGGAGACCAAAGGTCACGAAATCGCGACCAAAGCCGGAGAACAAAGGCACGGAGGAACAAAGGTCACGATTTCGTGACACGTCACAAAATCGTGACCAAAGCAGGGAAGGCAAGGCGCGGAAGACAAATGGTCATGAAATCGTGACATGTCACGATTTCGTGACCAAAGCAGGAGAACGGAGGCCGACAGACAAAAATGGCGTGATATCGCGACAGGTCACGATATCGCGGCCAAAATGGAGAGAGAAGGCGCAGGAAGGAAATGGTCACGATATCGCGACATGTCGCGATATCGCGACCAAATAGGAAAACACGCACTCCCAACTTTCTTAAAGGCGGCCCTTCGTGCGCGGCAAGTTAGCGGTAGTGAAGCAGCAGTTTCAAAGAAGGATTTCAATGGGCATGTTGGCCACTCGCGCAGGATATCTAGAAGACGCGTTTAAAGCAACTAACAGCAAGCAACAGATCGAGAAGAAGATTCCGTTGGGTATGGCAGCCAGTCGTGCACCTCACCTAGAGTCTCATCAATGCAACTTTCCAGAATTGTTCCAGGTGGCAATTGTAGATCGTGGGAAGTTTGAAAGCACAGAGGATCGGGACCTCGATAAAAACCCATGGATTGTAATGAGAGGGGGTTGGAAAATGGCAGTTTGGCTGTACATTTTGTAAAAATTCTTTCGAAGTATTGAATAACAAATTTTGGCTCTTGTTTCTCTGGTTTTCTGTCTTCTGTTAGATCTGTTCTCCACCAAGTGGTATCAGAGCCAGTAGTTCCTGAGTGTGTAGCAGATCATCGGAGGAGAGGCAGTTACACCAGGATCTATGGAAGGGCTTGGAATTGGGTGAGCAGAATGCCTCCAAGGAGAAACCCGGTTGGTGGGAGAGGCATGGCAGCAGCGGAAGATGTTCGAGCTTTGCAACGGCAAATGCAAGCCCTGCAAGAAGAAATGCGTAGAAGATTGGAGCCAAGAAGAGACGAAGGTAGTGAAGAGGAAGATGATGAAGAAGAAGACCAACCTGAGGAAGAAGAAGAAGCAGTAGATCCGGCTCAGGCCAGACTCTACAAAGCCATATCCCAGATTGGGAAGAGGCCGAAGATGGAGGTTTCCACATATTTCGGGAACCTTGATCCAGGAGGAATTGATCGACTGGATCAACGATCTGGAAGAGTACTTTGAGTACGAAGAGGTTGAGGATCCTGATAGGGTCAGATTCGCAAAGACCAAACTGAAAGGTCATGCTAGCATTTGGTGGAAGGGAGTGCAGTTGGAGCAAAATAAAAGAGGGAAAGAGAGAATAACTAAGTGGGAACGGATGGCAGAAAAGCTAAAGAGGTAGTTCATCCCTGGTGATTATGAGTTAGACCTGCTAAAGAAGATGCAAGGATTGAGGCAATCAAGCAAGTCTGTGAAAGAATACACAGAAGAATTTCATAAAATAATGATTAGAACAGGCCACTCAGAGGCCAACAAGGAGAAGGTAGCCCGTTACATTAATGGGTTACGAGCAAGTATTCAGGAAGAATTAAGTCTAGTCCGGATGACCACCATAGAGGACGCTTACCAATTTGCCTTAAAGGTTGAAGAAAAGCTCAATAGGAGGTTTGAAAACAAGCAAAGAGGAAGAGGTCATGGCGGAAGAACCGACGGAAGGAACAGTGGAAGAAGAAATGAAGATTCTCAAAAAAATGGAGAAGGTAGCAGCAATCAAGAACAAAGGAGAGAAAATGCAGACCGCCCCCGTAATCAGAATAATGGTTACCGAGGGGGAAGAGGCAGAGCTGGACGTGGCCAGGGAAGAGGAAGATTCCATGGAACTTGCTTCCAGTGTGGGGAAGAGGGACATCACCAATATGAGTGCCCACAACAACGAGAAAGAAATAATCGGAGGCCGAAAGGAAATGCCAGAGTAGCAGTCGCTGATGAAGATGCTGGATCTGAGCATTCTGAAGAAGCTGAGAGAGGAGAAGTAATGATTGCAAGAAGAGTCCTACTGAATGAAGAGGGAGCTGCAGATCAGAGGAAAAGCTTATTCCGCACAAGGTGTAAATGCACGGGTAAGATTTGCAACATTATCATTGACAACGGTAGCACAGATAACCTAGTTTCAGAGGGAATGGTTACAAAGCTACAACTGGAGAGAAAGAAACACCCGCATCCATATCGGATCGCGTGGTTGCAGAAAGACCATAAGGTTTTGGTCAATGAACAGTGCTTGGTAAAATTTAGTATTGGAAATTACCGTGATGAGGTCCTGTGCGACATTCTGCCCATGGATGCGTGCCATTTGCTACTGGGAAGGCCATGGCAGTTTGACAGGTGTGCGGTTCATGATGGCCGAGCCAACACCTATTCCGTGACCAAGAATGGAATGCGTCATAAGTTGAAACCCCTGAAGGAGGTGGAAGAAAAGGTATGTGGCAGTGCAAGAATTTGCTTGGTTGATGGAAGAAAATTTTTAGATGATTTAAAGCATGAACATATGTGTTATGCATTAATTCCTAGAGTCAAGGATACAAAATGCAAAGATGCCCCAGCAGAAGTCCAAGATCTATTGAAGGAATTTCCAGATATCATATCTGATAATGTGCCTGAGGGTTTACCCCCAGTAAGAAAAATCAGTCACCATATTGATTTGGTGCCAGGGTCAAGCTTGCCCAATAAAGCTGCACATAGAATGACACCTGTAGAAATTGAAGAACTAAACAGGCAGGTCCAGGAGTTGCTGGAGAAGGGATTGATTAGGGAGAGTCTTAGCCCGTGTGCAGTACCTACAGTACTAGCACCCAAGAAGGATGGAGAGTGGAGAATGTGCACAGACTCTCGAGCCATCAACAAGATCACAATAAAATACAGATTTCCATTGCCAAGGATGGATGACATAATGGACTGTTTGAGTGGAGCCAAGTACTTCACCAAAATTGACCTCAAGAGTGGTTACCACCAGATCCATGTCAGGGAAGGAGATGAGTGGAAGACAACCTTCAAGACAAGAGAAGGCTTGTATGAGTGGTTGGTCATGCCATTTGGGCTGTCCAATGCACCGAGTACCTTCATGCGGCTGATGAATGAGGTACTGAAAGAGTTTTTAGGAAAATTTGTCATTGTTTATTTAGATGATATATTAATATTCAGCAAAACCCTGGAGGAACACCTGATGCACATCAGGAGGGTTTTTGAAAAGCTGCGGGAGGAGCAGTTATTAATAAATCTGAAAAAGTGTAATTTTGTCAAGAAAGAGTTAGTATACCTGGGATTTGTAATCTCAGCAGAAGGTCTAAAAATGGACCCAGAGAAGGTGAGAGCTATCATCGAATGGCCTACCCCAAGAAGCACAACAGAGGTAAGATCATTTCATGGTCTAGCCAGCTTTTATAGAAAGTTCATAAGAAACTTCAGCAGCATTTGTGCACCCCTCACAGAAACAATGAGAGGGGATAAGAAAGAATTCAAGTGGACCTTAGGGGCTGAAAGGAGCTTTGATGCATTAAAGAAAAGGGTCACAGAACAGCCTGTTTTGGCACTCCCAGACTTTAACAAAGTATTTCAGGTAGACTGTGATGCCAGTGGCAGTGCAATAGGGGTTGTACTGAGTCAAGAAGGCAGACCTGTTGCTTATTTTAGTGAAAAGCTCAATGATGCTCGAAAAAAGTATTCAGTTTATGACCAGGAATTTTATGCTATAGTTCAGGCTCTGAAGAAGTGGAGGCATTATTTGTTGCCAAAAGAGTTTGTTCTATTTACGGATCATCAGGCATTGCAGTACATCAACAGCCAAACAAAACTGAATCAGAGGCACATGAAGTGGGTTGAGTTTCTCCAAAGCTATACCTTTGTGTTAAAGCACAGAAGCGGGAAATCAAACAGAGTTGCAGATGCCTTAAGTAGAAGGCAGAATCTACTGATTGAAATGACAGTGGAAGTGGTAGGATTCGAAGAACTGAAGGGTCTTTATCCTGAAGATCCTGATTTTGCAGAAGCCTGGACGGCTTGCTTGGCACCTATTACTGTGGACAGGACAAAATGGTTAGATTTCCTAATCCAAGATGGAATGTTGTTCAAGGGAAGTAAATTATGCATTCCAAGGAGTTCCATGCGGGAGAACTTAATCAAGGAAAAGCACAGCAGAGGACTGGCTGGGCATTTTGGTCGGGATAAGACCATTGCCCTGGTGAATGAAAATTACTACTAGCCGCAACTTCAGCAAGATGTGAAAAAGTTTGTGCAAAGTTGTAGAATATGCCAGATGGCAAAAGGCGTAAGGCAAAACACAGGATTATACCAGCCGTTACCAGTACCTGAGAGGCCATGGGAGGACATCAGCATGGATTTTATTCTTGGATTGCCCAGAACACAGAGGGGAAATGACTCTGTATTTGTGGTGGTTGACAGATTCTCCAAGATGGCACATTTTATTCCCTGCCAGAAAACAAGTGATGCAGTTCACATTGCAGGGTTATTTTTCAAGGAAGTGGTACGACTTCACGGTCTACCAAGAAGCATAGTTTTTGACAGAGATACAAAGTTTGTTGGGTATTTCTGGAGAACATTGTGGAAGAAGCTGAAGACAGATCTGAAGTTCAGTTCTGCATACCACCCACAAACTGATGGACAGACAGAGGTGGTAAATAGAAGTCTGGGTAATTTACTAAGATGCTTAATAGCAGATAAACCCAAGGGATGGGATTTAGTTTTGCCGCAGGCGGAATTTGCATACAACAATTCTGTCAATAAGAGTACAAACAAATCTCCATTCCAAATCATATATGGAAATAGTCCGAGAAATGTTTCTGAGCTGAGAAAATTAGATAAAGGAGAAAAGTGCAGTGCAGAGGCTGAGGAATTCGCGAAACAGATGAAAAGCCTGCATGAAGAAGTGAAGAAACAAATTACAAAAATGAATACTCAGTATAAAGCAAGAGCAGACCAAAAGCGGCGGTTCAAAGAGTTCGAAGTGGGGGATGAAGTCATGGTCCATCTCCGAAAAGAAATATTTCCAGCCAAAACTTACAACAAGTTGAAGATGAAGAAGTTTGGGCCATGCAGAATACTTGGAAAAACGGGATTCAGGCAATGCATATGAAGTGGAATTGCCAAGTGGGTTTGACATTTCACCTATTTTTAACATATCAGATTTAGTGGAATACCATGAGGGAGATAGTACAGAGGCACCAAGCACAGAATTGTGGAGCATTCCAGCGTCTAACCCAACCAAAGACGAGATCGAGGAAATATTAGATACTCGTGAAGGCAGAAGCACAAGGAACAAACAATATTCTGAGTATTTGATCAAGTGGAAGGGTAGACCTGTAGAAGATGCAACTTGGTTATCAAAAATAGAGGTTGACCGCCTGGGTCTTCCTCCCAAAAATCAGAAGTGAGGATCACTTCTCAATCCACTCGGGTGTCTGATGCAGGAGCATCCGAGGGCAGCAAAGCAATCGAGCATCAACCAAACTTTTTGTTGTTATTTTTTTCTAAGTGTTGCAATGTTATTTTTTTCTAAGTGTTGCAAGAAAAATATGTGTCGCGATATCGCGACACAAAAAGTGTCGCGATATCATGACCAAAACGGAAGATAGGGGAGCAGCGGACACAAGGTCGCGAAATCGCGACCACCACAGGGGAAACAAAGGCGCGGAGACCAAAGGTCACGAAATCGTGACATGTCACGATTTCATGACATGTCACGAAATCGCGACCACCGTAGGGGAAACAAAGGCACGGAGACCAAAGGTCACGAAATCATGACATGTCACAAAATCACGACCACCACAGGGGAAACGAAGGCGCGGAGACCAAAGGTCACGAAATCATGACCAAAGCCGAAGAACAAAGGCGCAGAGGAACAAAGGTCACGATTTCGCGACACGTCACGAAATCGCGACCAAAGCAGGGAAGGCAAGGCGCGGAAGACAAATGGTCACGAAATCGTGACATGTCACGATTTCGTGACCAAAGCAGGAGAACGGAGGCCGACAGACAAAAACGGTGCGATATCGCGACAGGTCGCGATATCGCGGCCAAAACAGAGAGAGAAGGCGCAGGAAGGAAATGGTCGCGATATCGCGACATGTCATGATATCACGACCAAACAGGAAAACACGCACTCCCAGCTTTCTTAAAGGCGGCCCTTCGTGCACGGCAAGTTAGCGGCAGTGAAGCAACAGTTTCAAAGAAGGATTTCAACGGGCATGTTGGCCACTCGCGCAGGATATCTGGAAGACGCGTTTAAAGCAACTAACAACAAGCAACAGATCGAGAAGAAGATTCCGTTGGGTATGGCAGCCAGTCGCGCACCTCACCTAGAGTCTCATCAATGCAACTTTCCAGAATTGTTCCAGGTGGCAATTGTAGATCGTGGGAAGTTTGAAAGCACAGAGGATCGGGACCTCGATAAAAACCCATGGATTGTAATGAGAGGGGGTTGGCAAACGGCAGTTTGGCTGTACATTTTGTAAAAATTCTTCCGAAGTATTGAATAACAAATTTTGGCTCTTGTTTCTCTGGTTTTCTGTCTTCTGTTAGATCTGTTCTCCACCAGAATGTAAAACATATTTATCCATGGTGATATTCAAATATTCAAAAATTTGAACATTCTCGCCCTCTAGCTATATGTCCTTAATTTATTTTTCTTGAAATTGCAACTTCTTAGACAAAGCAATATTAATAAAATTATATCTACTACTAGGGTCAATGGAAATAATAACTTGTTCCTTTTGAATGCTTCCATGAACCTACAAAATAGACTTTTTAGATTCAAACAAATTTCTTTGTCCATTTTCTAATTTATCTTCTACCAAAGGTATGGTTTCCTCTGTCTGCATACTGACATCTTTTTTATCTTCCCTAACCTTTTCCTCTTTCTTCTTGAGTAGTTTTATTTCTTTTTTCATACTCTTCATTCTATTTATTAAAAAATTTCCATGCTCATTTTCTTGCATTTTGCTCATTTAGAATTCGTTGTAGTTTTTTTTCAAGGTCTTCGATGACATCCCACATTCTCTCTATATTTTTATCCCTTTCCTTAAGACTTTTCTTAATATATTATTTCAAATCTAAATTTCTTTGTAATTGAATAGATACCCATGTGCTCACGAATGTCGGTTCAATTTGATCCCATTTGTACAAGCCTTTACCCCTAATAAGGTTGTATATCCATTGTAATGCTTCACCCTTAAAAAAATTACAAAATTCATATTTGAACGTGTCTTCATATTGAGATTTTACTATTTTCAACCACTCTCTCACATCAATATCATTTTCTCCATTAAATAGGTTAAATGCCATAGTTGATGCCCCACTGCAAACTAAGGTTTTATGAGAATGCCCCAATGCAAACTAGGGTTTTATGAAAATAGATATATTCCCACTGAGTTGAAGCTAAAAATCCACATAGACAACTAGATCTTAAATTTTTCTTCCAAAAAAAATAAAGTGGAACTGATTTACTCACCCAAACTAAACAAATTTCATCTTTCAAAAAAATTATTATTTGAAAATTCGTCACTACCCTTGTTCCATATGGATAACTTTAGAAGGTCGTATCTCCCTAAATACTACTTGGATTCCTTCATATGACCACTCATTTTAAATCTCTTCAAATTTTGCACAGATTGATCGAAGAATCACTTGAATCGAATAAAATTTCATAAAGATATGGCTTCTGAAAGATGAGACGTTTTTCCAAAAAAAATCTATGAAATTCATCACCATCCTTATTTCAGATGACTAACTACAAAATTTTGTATCTCCCTCAATACTACTTAGATTCCTTCATATGACTACTCATTTTAAATCTCTTCAAATTCTACACAAATCGATCCAAGAATCACCTGAATCGGATAAAATTTCGCAGATATATGGCTTTTGAAATATGAGATGTTTTTCCAAAAAAAACTGTGAAATTTGTCATTATCCTTATTTCGAATGATTAACTTAAAAAGGTTGTATCTCCCTAAATATTGCTTGGATGCCTTCATATGACCACTCATTTTAAAGCTCTTAAAATGCTACATAATATGATTCAAGAATCGCCTGAATTGGATAAACATGCACATAGATATGGCTCCTAAAAGATGAGATGTTTTTCCAAAAAAAAAATTCCCTAGTTCTACAATTTCACACAAAAATCCCCACTTTGCCAAAATCGTTGCTCTAATACCACTTGTTGCAAAACTTTATTATCATTAAAAAAAATATTCACCATTATGCAAAAATATCAAATCATTCATCGACAATACATTATCCACAATAACAATCCACAAATGAGAGAGAGATAGATAATACCCTTAAAGTAGGGAAACACCAATAATACCCCTTAAGGAAGGAATCACTCCACAAGTTCTCCCAAGATGAGAGAGGCACTTAATAAGGGAAAAGTCCCATAATCCACTTCATGGGCAACAACGATTACATAATATTGATCTCCAATGATGATTACAATGACATATATCTCTTCTTTAATATCCATATTCTTATTCTACTTTCAGGAGCCTACTACTAATATAATATTATATTATAATATAATCATCCTTGTATTATGTGTGGCCCATGCCAACCCTTATACAATATAATAATATATCCCCAAATATGTATTCCTAGGTACCCGATCACCTTATATCTCCCTAGGCACTCACTATGCAACCTTAGACCACACACTTAACATAAAAAAACAAAAATTAAAGTACCTTTGTGCACTCCTCGATGGGATTCGATCCTAGGTTGTGTTTTTGCCAACACTCTAGTCGTGGCCTAACTACCGCATGAGCTAGGTGCTCACTTGGGAGGGGAAATCACCTCATGTGCTTAGTACCTTTGATCCGGTTCCAAAATAAAAATTAAAACCTTGCTCCTTCGTTTCCATCGATACTTGAACTTCGAACCTTCACTCTCCCTGCACCTTACACACCGACCACTTGCCACTAGCCCAACCAGTCGGTTGGTGACAAGGCTTTAAGCCTCGATCAACTTATATGTCATGATTTTTGGGTGCCTTAAAAAAATATATTCTCTTTGTCTTATGCTCACAAATTTTGCAATAAAAAAATATTTACCCTTTCGCACATGCAATAAAATTGGAGACTTGCATTTAGTTGGCAAGTCTTATGGTGTTTGTACCATATGCTAATCACCTTCGAACGTTGATGGGGAGGAAGAAATATTAAATGAATTTGCGCCAACCCTAACTTAGGGTTTAAATATTATTATTTTATAAATTAATTTATAATATAAATATTATAAATAATTTATAAATGACCTTAGGCTTTATTTTTAACCTTTAATATTATAATAAAAATATTATAATATTATTTCCTTTGGACCTAGGTATTTTTCTCTTTCACCCTTAGACCTTTCCTGACCTCCTTTAATATTATAATAATAAATATTATAATATTATTTCCTTTAGGCCTAGGTATCCCTTTCCTTCAGGGTATTTAGCCATCCTTTTGACCAATCATGTGAAGCTCTTAGACCAAATATCTTGGGCTTAAAATATAAATATTTTAACCCTCTTTTTTCCAAATCTTGCACTGATCACTAACACTGATGAAGAACACAAGCTTATACTAATAGGGGGGGTGAACAGTATAAGATCACTTTTTACTATTATTTCCCAATCAATATTATGCATTATATAGATAAAAATATCAATATTAGTAATCAAAGCAATGCACAAATTACCACACACAATAGAGACACCAATTTAACGTGGTTCACCCAATGTGGGCTACTCCATAGAGAAAATATTTCACTAAAAATTTCTCAATCAATTTCTTGGGAATCCTTTCCCTATTACAATGTTTATGGACCTTTGTCCAAAGGAGACACCAATCTCCTAATCAAGTTTATGGATCTCTATCCATAGGAGAACTCATTTCTCCTTAGTTCAGACTGGTGATCGTCTAGAAGAACTGTTGCCCCCACTGCTCTGGCTAATGGATCTCTATCCACTGAAGATACCTGTCCTCACTACTCTGGCTAGTGGATCTCTATCCAATAGAGACTATCATCCTCTATACTATATCACATTCAAATCTCTGTCTCAAATCTATACTAAACTCAATCCTATGATCTATCACAAATTTTCTCAATATCTGTTTCTGGTCTGGCACAAACCTATCCTCAAATTTGCACCAAACTCTATCCTTTGATCTATACTAAACACAATCCTTCGATCTAGCACAAATATATCCTCAATATTTGTCCTCTGATCTGCATTAAACATAGTCCTTCAGTCTAGCACAAATATGTCCTTAATCTCTGTCCTCAAGCCTTAACACAAAGCTTGACTCAATCTCAAATCAATACTACTAGATCTACCCCAAAACTTAACTCAAGGTTTGAACAAATCAATCAATCAACTCTTCTCTCAATTCTTCTCAAATACTTGTCTCAAATCTACCTTGTAAGCTTCCAAAAAAGCTCACACTAATCTATCCACAAGTCCTCTCTAGAACTTGTCCAATATGCTCAACAAGTTCTCACTAGAACTTATCCAAATATGCTCAACAAGTTCTCACTAGAACTTGTCCAAATATGCTCAATAATTCCTCACTAGAACTTATTCAAATATGCTCTCAATCTATATTGTAAGCTTCCACAAAAGCTCACACAAATCTATCCACAAGTCTTCTCAAAGACTTACCTCAAATATTCTCAACAAGTCCACACTAGAACTTGTTCAATCTCATAGAAACATAAAAATATTTTTTAGAGACTCAATATACTTCAAATTCACCACAATGCTCAATTACTTTCAATCACTCTTTTAGAAATGTATAGAGAATTGTTAGAGACTCAATATGCTTCACATTCACCTCAATGCTTATAAAACAATTTCACATAACAATGATACTCATGATTTTTGTAAACCCTAGTTCAAGTTCACTCAACTATATCACTTAAACAACAATGCTTATAAAATAAGGTTTTATCAACAACTCTTTATTCTAGAAAACCTTGAAGAATTAATTCAAAGCATACTCAACGTTGTTTACCAAACAATCCTTTTCACTCCAACTTTGCATTCACAACATTCAACAATCACTCACTAGAAGTGCCCTTAGGAAAAACCTGTCTTAATCACAATTTCCTTCTTTGCCAATTTCAATGGTTAGATGACAAAATATTAGACTAACTCTCTTTCAAAATATTTCTCAAACACAAAAATAATCAATCCCAAATAAACCTTATTACTCCTTAAAATTAGAAATCATCAAATTACACATAAAAATAATCACTCAAGATGCTCCTTATAATCTCCAATTTAATAAATCAAACTTTCAAAAATAATAATTGCCTACCCTTTTATCTCCCTTAAAACACTTAACAACCAATATTAAATTTAGGCAAAAAATAAATCTTATAAACCATCAAACATTCATTTTCCAACCTTGGCACATAAAAATATTTCTATTTCCTTCAACCTTAGCACATTCCAAACAAAAGTGACAAACCCAACAATTATCGGTGCATACCTTTGTTTCAACCAACAAAAGGACCTCGATGGGTTTCAAACCCAAAATATCTCCGACTGAGCATCTTATCAAGGTGCGAGCCCACCACGTGGGCTAGGTTCTCACACAAGGAGGGGAAGATGCTTGCCTTCCTTTATTCCTTATTGGCACCACTTTCAAAATGATGACCTCCTTCCTTGCAAAATGCAAATCCTGTGAGATTTGATCATGTGTCCTCCCTGTTAGCAAACGTCTTAACACCTTTCACCGTTGCCAACTGCACTATGCAACGCGTGTGTAGGGTGAAAGGAGCCTAGCTTCTACTTGTTCTTTCTTTTGCCACTAAGGGTTTTCCAACACAAAAATCATTGTGTATTTTCTATGCACAATACAACATAGGCATTTGATTTTCAAAGCATGGGGGGTTTTCTTAAGGCAAAGGTTTTGCCTATATATACTTGATGTCTTATTTGCATAATACGTCGGCGCTCAAATCAAATTTAATAATTTGATTTATAAATTTAACTTTATAACCCTTTTTAGGGTTTATTTAAATTAATAAAAATTAATTTATAATTAAATTAAAATTAACTTATAATTAACTTAAGTAACATGTAAGTTAATTAAATTAATTAATAAACTAATATATAATAAAATTATATTAATTAATTTATAATTAATTTAAATTTACTTTTTAATATTATAATAAACTATTATAATATTATTTTCCTGGGCCTCTTCTTTTCCCTTTTGACCTCATTTGACTGCTTGGAATCGGGTCTTGATTAACTGAAGGCGGACTGTCCTTTTGCATTTATTGGAGAATCTGAAACTGATGCTGCCCACTAAAAATGCCACTAACTAGTGCTGAAATCTTGACATCAATGACAACTCATGTACTCAAAATTTCCAACAACTGACTCTTGACATCAATGACAACACAACTACTCAAAATTTCCAACAATTAGAATAGCAACATACTCAATTTTAGTTAAGTTTTAAATAGATTTGATGTGTCGATTTATATTTTTATGATTTATATCTTATTGTTCCTGCCAGGGATGACCACAGGTTCTAATCACAATTCCACTTTTATTTATGCTCAGATCCTTTCAAAAGTATCTCATTAACATCATACTAAATTTTCAAGTCATTTGGAGTTATTTAGATTTGTTGCAAATAATTTTTATTTTCTTTATTACATACTTTTCAAGGTTTTCAATATAAAACGCATATGCTATTAACATCATTCAATCTATTATGTGTAGGTGTAAGTATTCTATGCATGAGGGAGGAGCTAAGGAGATGAATAAACGTAGCCCAAGGATAGCTCTCAATTATGGGTCACGAGAAGAACACTTGATGTGCACCATTAAGATCATGGAGGGATTTGATTCCTCAAGTTTTATAAATTGAAATGTATCACATTGAAAAGCCCTCAAGGGGATGTATTGTAATAGTTGAATTGATAAATTAATGAATACAAGGAGAACCCCCCTTTTTACTTAACACATTTTTCAATTTCAAAGCTTACTTTATCATCTTTCTTATGCATGCTTTAATTCAGTAATTATATTAGATTACATTTTGATTAAATCTGTTAGGCACATTTGTTGTTATCACTTCTTTAGGAGGGCCATGGCAAAGGTCTTCTTTCTCTTCAACAATAACATTTGAATCCGTTGTTCCAAGTAGGTTCTCCAATCATACCGTACTCCCTTAGAAATGCCTTCTACACATTGTTCCATCCAGATAGGCATCTTGAAAGAGTGTGCTTCTCCCAATAGTTGAGATATAATAACATTCATCACACATGCCAACTCATCAATATTTAACATGCTCTACTTGATGCCTCTTCCACCTAGACCAAAAGCCTTTATAGTTGATGGTGACATAAGCTTGGTGAGCTATGTAATTAACTTATGGGCCTCAATCTGGTCCATAATATTTCTCTTGATATGATGTCCTTCCTTCGACAACCCAAATATCTATAAAAATGCATCAGCCAAGAATCCCACCTTAATATGATGATTGCCAACTCACACATAGGTGCAATTCTAACTAGGCATATATGATTGTACCATTTGCAATAGGTACTATTTATAGAATACCTTATCTTGTGGTAGAATTTGCGCTCTTGTGCTCACTCTTGCTCAAGTTAGCACAACTTTCAATGGGTGTTTGTCCTCATTCTTGTTCCACAATTTTTGATAAAATTCTCTTATGGGTTTTACAAATGTGATATCCTTGATATCCACTTATCCTCTTTTATCATAACTTGTTGGCTAATTTGAGATAGCTTCCTTATGTACCTCACTGTGAAGTTCCTAATAGTGTGCCCTAGGTGGTTCCATTACCTCCTTATGAAATTGTGGTTGTGCCCTTTCTCTACCACCATGCCAGTTCTTGGGTCCTCTCCACAACCTATAACCTCTTCCCCTCCAAGGTTGGTATCCATGCTTTCCTTGTGTATGAAACCCTCATCCTTTATCTTGCATTGGGTAGGTCACTCCTTCACACCTAGGTCATGAATCCTATTGGTGTAAGGGTCCTAGTGAGCCGTCAAATCTTGTTGCTACAATTCACTACAAATGAGCTTAAAACTCCCTCTCAATTCTCATTCTTCACCATTCATCATTGTGGAACCACTTGGCTATCGGTCTTCTTGAATCTAGAAATTTAGAACAACTACATCACCAATTGTACAAGCTACTCCAAAAAATGTACAATTGCTACTAAAAATGTAAAACTACTTTAAAAAATCAAAACATTGCTACTCACATTTGTACAGGTGCTGTGTGAAACTATACAACCCCTCCAAATCATACAACTATGTTAGCAATCATACAATTGTAGTTTAATTCCATATGATTCACCCAAAATATAATCTAAGATTAAAATCATATAATTTAACTTTGAAATCGTATAAAAAGCCTCAAATAATATAGGTGCACCTCTCCTTCATACAATTGCACCAAAAATTATATAGTTGCACTCAAAATTGTACAATTGCATAAAAATTACTCAATTTAAACTTTGATTTGCACAATCTTCTCTAAAATCATATAATATTCCTCCAAATCATACAATTTCATCCCCAAATTATAAAAATTACATTTTAGGCCATTACTTGTCATAAAATCATCAACCTTGCATGATTTTTGTAGTTAACTTTGCACCCTTTATCTTTGTTTGTGCAAATCCCTCTTTCTAGTGCGTTTTCAGTTCCCTTTGTAATTTTTTTCTCCTATTTGTGCAATTATTCAATTGTACAATTTAATTTTGCCTAAGTGCAATCTGTTGTATGGCCCTCTCCTTTAATATTTTCTACATGCAATAGCTAAGACATATTTGCTTTTCCATATGCTAAATTTTCCTGCACTAGGGTTTGTAATCTTCCACTCTGCTTACTTTCCTGGAACCAATTTAAAACCTAGATATTTTTTCACCATTAGGCTTTTCTCTACTATATTTTTACTAAAACCCTAACTCCATCAATCTAAATTTTTTCTTCAGTACATTTTTTGAAAAAACTCATATTTTTCAGAATAAAACCCTAACTTTGATAGCTTTTTATCCAAATCCAGTTTGCTTTTTCAAAAACAAGAAAATTTCTTGGTACAAATTCATGAGGGTTCATAAATTTTAATTATCATATGATGTTTACATACCCATGTGAGGAAAAAATTGTTCTTCTTACTCCTGGATGCTCAGAAAACAGTTCCATTTTTGTGATTTCAAACCTGGCAAAAATAACATGCATGGTGCCTTCTATTTATATTTAAAACGCCCCTAGCATGAAAATTCACCACCTCAACCTCCTTTGCATGTATTTTTGGATTTTTTATGGATGGTTGCCAACTCACCTCTTTTTGCATGCAATTTTTATCCTATCTTGCTTTTTGAATATATTATTATTTTTTTCCTTAGAAAGGGCCGCCATTTTTGGTTTTCAACCATATTTCATCTAACTTGCATCCTAAGATATTGTCACAATTAAGATAAATTATTATTATTATTATTTTCAAATTGCCAAATTTAAAACTTACCTTCTAGGAAATCGTATAGTGACATTCACTTGTATGATCCCTTCTATCGATGTGTCATTTGGAGGTTGTACCATATCATTTCGAGTAATCATACCTTCAAGTTCCAATGAATAATTTGTATGATTTACTTCCTCTTGCTGGCCCACTGTACGATTTGCAACCGTGTCATTGTTATTTGTACGATTTAGAATTGTACAATTGTATATTGTATGATTTGCAGCTGCATAATTTTCTCCTTGCAAAGCTACATTTTATCACTCAAATTATTGATATCAAGGTAGGGTTACACTTGCTACTCCATTTTAATTTGGCTAGCTTCTACTCCTATATCCTTGTATCAATACTACCTCTAAACTTGGTGAACAAGTTCTTTGACTTCCTTAACTTTCCTCATCTTCAAAGCATACTCTTCCTCTACCAACAAGTCCTCTTCCATGACCTTGTTCGTGTGCCATAAAACCTCATAAAAATGAAGTGGTCTAACCTCTCTATTAGGAAATCCTTTTCTAGATTCTATCCTTGTTCATCCTTATTGATGCATTGGTGGTCACCCAAGTGGGTATCTTCCTATGAGATTTGGTACTTGTCCCCCTCTCCAATTATGACCTTGTGCATTCCTAGTCCAATTCAAACATGTGAGCGGTGTATCTCCAAGTCATATTAGAATAGGAGGTTAGATCCTTCTCCTCCTATCTCTAGGTGATTGTAATCCTCCTCTCTAAAATATATGTTACCCTATGATACTTGGAATCCTTTTTGGTTGATCCTGTTATCGACTAGGTTCCCCTCTTTCCCAAGTGCTTCGAGTCACCTCCACTAGCTCTACAATGGTTAGGTGTCCTTCATTTATTGATGCTTACAACACCAACCATTATAATTCTCTTATCTGATAATGAGAATGACTTAGTATTTTTATCCAACATATTTATTCAAAGTGATATTATGGGGAATAATTTACCAAAGTCACTCTATAATCATCCAAAACATTTGACTCTATACTCAAGTCATTACGATTATCATTTCTTTGTGCTGACCACTCCACTATAAAATTCCTTATTCACTAAAGTCTTCTTACTTCCCTTCTTTACCTTAAAATTTGTTTATATGCTAGTTCATAGGCAACTGGATTTGGTCGAGCATGGGTGCTTCTGTTTGTGCTAAGAGGTCATCATTGCCACTCTCCCAGTCACTATCTCTCACTAGATAGGGCATTCTCTCATCATTGGAATAACTTGATTCTTTATGTAAGTTTCCTTGTGATTCAAAAATTATAAGATCTTCCTCAATGTCTTGCCATACTACCTCAACTACCTCTCCTATGACTAGTGGCTCGTGTGTCGAATATCTTATTTCAACTTGCGCTTTTTACTTCCCATGATAACTTGTACCTACCTATTAGCTTCCCATTTATTGAGGTATTTCCTCACTATTTTTGCTACTTGCACCCAATTCCCTTTGTATTGCAACCTACTTCTCATCATCCATTGCATTGTATCATCCAAATTCTATATGGTCTATTCTCGAAGTCTTGCATTATGGGCTTGCAATTCTTCATATTCTTCCTGTAGTTTTTGTGCTTGATGTTGCATTCTCTATTGCACCATACCTATCTAAGCTAAGAGAGTAAGTCCTACTAATTCCTCTTCTACAACTCCACCCTCATTTGAATATATGATTTCCAATTTAGAGGTGTTTGTTCTATCCTCATAATGTACCATCAATTGTATACTACATCGGTCTTCTGCTATGTGAGGCAACTCTCTTCGTTCTAGTCATGGATACACTACTTATTCTTTTTAATTGGTTGGATTCTTCCTACCACTCCCAATTAATTTCTAATAGTACTGGTTCTCAATTTCTATTTCACTTGGAGAGTTCCATTCTTCATCCTCCTCTACAATTCAATCCATTCTATCTATAAACCTTACATGTACTTGCATTCACCTTCTTTCACGAGGGTGAGGTACCAATTATTGTATTTTTATAATTGGTCTCACCTCCTCCATTGCTAAAAATAGATGTGTGATCCCCATATCATCCTCCTCCTTTGGTGGATCTTGATTGCTTGGAAACACTTCCCAAGGTTCACTGGACTCAATTATTTGTTGTTTTCTTTGTTCAATTTTGTTCAACGTGATGAACATGCATTAGAACATATCGTACTCCTCCATATGTTAGTGAAGGAGTCTATTATCATATCAGGCTTCACCCTCACAATAGTCTTCCAAGTACAACATCCCTTCTTTATTTGGTTTATATTCTTCTTCACCTGAAGAACTGCCTGACTCATCTATCGTGGCAACATCATCACTGATTCTTTGATTCTTCAAGTTAATCATATATTTATGCTACCCCTTTTTGAACATGATTTGATATTTTTCCTAGTTGTGATTAACTTTGGATACAACCTCTTTTTAGAAGTGCATCATATGCGGGCTTCTACATAGTAATCATAACTAAATTCTTGGTTAGTTATTATCACTTACTATGTTATCAATACTTCCTTTGTTTTGATGTCATACTGATCAACACCATACAACCAAAATCTTGGTGCCCATAATTATGGAGCACCAATATCTCTCCAGTTCCTTTTTTGTAGCAGGTTCATTATTATTAGAATAATGTAGGCAATTTAAATTTAAAATGAAAAAATAATAATACAAACAATGTGAGTGGACCCAAAAAAAATTATGCATCTAGAAATTTTAGGCTAATGGTTCCCGATCAAGGGTCCTCATATTAGCCAATTCCAAATTTTGAAAATCCAAATATTTATTAATTCATGACAATTCATCATTATGCATAAACCTCTTTACAAGATACTTATTCCTTCATCATAACTTTCTACCAAAGATACTCATAATATATCTCATTCCAAAAACAATATTACATTCAAGCATCAAAACTCAAAGTCACAAGTTTCTTCCTCTTGTCAAAGTATCCTTCTTGAAATTATTTTTCTCCAATCGAGCTTATGAGCATGAGCATAGGGATCATGACAACACTTTTAAATGAATATGCAAGCCTCACATGCATCATTCAAATAAAATAATTCAATAACAATGCAATATCTCAATCCTAATAGAATGTATATGCAAGTCTAACATGCATCATACAATCATTCAATAACAATGCAAGATCTCAGTTCAATGATACAATGTATATGCAAGCCTAACATGCATCATACAATAAAATCATTTAATAACAATGCAAGATTTCAGTTTCATGATTAATGTATATGCAAGCCTAACATGCATCATACAAATAAAAATCATTCAATAACAATGCAAGATCTCAATTCCATAATCTTACAATATTCTTATAAAATCATGGGTTTACTACTCTCCTAGTAAACCCAACTATAATATTTATTTATCTATCTATATATATATATATATATATATATATATATATATATATATATATATATATATATATCTAAATATATATATATATATATATATATATATATATATATATATATATATATATTTAATCATACAAATAAAATCAACCAATAATAATGCAAGGTATCAGTTCATAAATCTTACAATCTTCTTATATAATCATGGGTTTATATATATATATATATATATATATATATATATATATATATATATATATATATATATATATATATATATATATAATTAATAAACATGAAAGAAATAATGTAATTATAGCTTAAAGAATACCACAAATCAAGAGAAAGATGGTCCGACCTATTTTGGCTTTTTTGAACTTCCTTTCCCACTTCATTCCTTTCGTTCATCCATCCCTAAAGTGCATAAAATATTTTCAAATAGCTATCTTGTTCCTCCTTTTTGAATGGGTACCTTGCACCTATTATACACATCCTTCATGCTAATAATAAGCATACTTCTATATCTGGTTGCCCTCATTTTTATTATTATCTTTCCTTTTTATAATAATAAACAAACTTCTATATTTGGTTGCCCTAATTATTATTATTATCTCTCCATAATAATAATAAAAAAACTTCTATATCTAGTTGTCCTAATTATTATTATTATCTCTCCATAATAATAATAAACAAACTTCTATATTTAGTTGCCCTAATTATTATTATTATCTCTCCATAATAATAATAAACAAACTTCTATATTTGGTTGCCCTAATTATTATTATTATCTCTCCCATAGTATTAAATTAATTAATACTATATTTAGTTAAATATGCCCCTATTTAAACCTTAATAAGATTTAAATTGCTAACTTTAGCAAAGGTATTATTAAATAATTTATTTACTCATAGTATTAAATTAATTAATAAAATTATTAATTGTCTAATGCTAATATAATCAATTTATATGTATATAAGTATTAATAATACTAACATTATTATTAATACCTTACTTCATCAACCAATTAAGAATCAATCAATAATAAGTAAAGATGCATAAATATAACCATTCCCTAAGCAGGAGGATTTATGACAACTTCAAGGTTATCAACCACCTACAAAAGGGATCCCCTAAACACATGGGTAAGGGTCTTTTTCCTTTATAGAAACCTCCTTGTCCATTTATGCATCTAATCACATATGCACACATGCAAATACTTCTACATTATAGGCTTGCATATTACCCCTATGGCTATCAAATTTATTATAATCCATCATTTCCCATTTCTCATTACTCTCAACTCTGGTGGTTGTCCCATACCAATCTACCCATGAGAGTACCCGGTCCTACAACCACAAAATTCATCAACAATACCATATTCTAAAAATAGCATATTTCTAAAAACAACATATCCAACTTTAAAAAGCATAAAGTATAACTTTAAACTCATATTGATAGAAGAAAATAGGATCATGCACTAAATATCCACACATCAATACATAAATCAAGTATCAAGATCAAGTCCTACCAAGGATGGTCATTACCAGTTATCCTTGCAAGAGTAAGGTTCACTAAGGGACACTTGAAGGATGTAAGGAGGTGTCTTTGTTGTCTATGCAACAATGTGAATGGAATTTCTTGTAATTATATAGGTGACAAAGGCTCCATGATTTATTCTTCATCCTTCTATAAAAATCTATGAACTATAGTTCCTTCTTCGTCTAAGCAAGGCTCGCTCATACAATATCTCAAAATCATTTCAAATTTGAATAGGGCTTATTCCCATGGGTTTAGTTCTCCAACATTATCTTTTATGATGACCATCACCAATTGATAAATATTGTTTCATTCCTTAGGTTTTTCCACCCATAGATTTCTAGATAAATCCATGGAAGGTCTAGTCAGGGGGTTAAGAGAATTTTTTTGTTCAATCTATTAGAGATAGTCATATCCCCTGAATGAAAATCTATGAAGGATGTGGTTGTAGCCAACCAAAGTCATCTAAGAATTAATGGATAGTCATTCATCTTGGCTCTTAGTTGAAGAATCATGAAATCAATGGGATATCCCCAAGATCACACAATTACAAGTATATCCTCTACTATTCCTTTGGGTTGAGTTGTTGATTGATTAAGTAGTCGAAGGATAGTAGAAGTGGGCCATATTTTTATCAAAGATAATCTATTCATGGTTTTGGTAATTTTTGCTCCTAAGTCAAATAGCATGTTAGGTATCCTTGTTGTACCAATAAAAATGGTTATCACTAGGTTCCCAAGATCTCCATATTTTGGTGGAATAAACTTTCTTGCTAAGAGGTCAACTAGTTTTCCATCTACTTGTATGGTTTTGGGATAAGTTTTTTGCTTTCTCCCTAGCTTCTTTATGCACATTTCCTAGATAATATTATTGAATATTGGTATATATTTAATGGCTTAGAGAAAAGGGATTCTTATTTTTAAGCATTTTAGTTCTTCCAATAAATTGGACCCCTAAGAACATTCTTTTTTAGATTCTAATATTTTGGGGTATGATGTTTTTTGAGTTTTTAAAATCACATTCTTTGGAATATCTTCTTCCTATTTAATTATGGGCTTAGGGGTTAATGAAGTTGGTTTCTCTTCTTCCTTTAATTCTTTTATTTTTGAGGTTATAGGTCTAGTAAAATATTTCCTGAGTAAATTTACATATTATCATATTCAATGGCATTAATATTGATTGTCTCGTTGTGTTTTGTATTATAGATAGGGCTTACTTTTCTATTGTTATTTTGGTTGGCCACAAGTTCAGCTGATAATGGAGGTAACTTGGATGGTTGTGACTACATAGGTTGGGAAGCACCTATGGGTGGTTGCAACAATGCTTATTATTGAGTTTGAAACTATCATTAACCCCCACATGATTGGTTGGAGTGGGGTGTTCCTGACCATTGATGGCCTTGGTTTGATATTTTATATAAATACTGTATCGCTCCAAATTTTTTGCACCCTTACCTTCAGGCTATAGGATCCGTGCCCGAAAGGGGGATGGGAAAAGGATGTCGCGGTACCTCGGACTGAGAGGACTTGCGAAGGTCCCGCCTCTCAAGGGAGGTGTATTTTGATGATTTTTCGACGGATGGTGGGTTCACCAGGAAACATTTAATGGCAGTTTCCACGCCTAGGTTTGGAATGTGTTTTCATGTGTTCATTTTTAGCCTTAAGCATTCATATCCTAGGTTTGGCCAAATGAATCTAAATTAATCTATATGAAAGTGCAGATTTAATGAATACAGAGAACAAATTTAAGACAGAAAAATAGAGAAATTAAGGAAGAATACCTGATCCGGATGTCTGATGGAGATTCTGATGTTTGAAGCAGTCAGGATCGTCTGGAATTCGACAGAATCATCTGAGATCTGACAAGATCGTCTGAGATCTGACGAATTCATCAGAGACCTGCAAACAGAAAAATAGATGCCAAATACAAAGAATACCACTATGATGACAGAGGGAAACAACACAAAATGACAATATGAATACTAAACAACAGTTATGAATAGAAATTCAAACAAATTATGATATTCTAATGAGAAATTATGATCTTATCATGCAATCTAAGCTAAATGGGTGAACTCCAAATGCAAGATAGTAAGAAATAAGGATAAAACTAACTAAAATGTAGAATAAAACAACAAAAGGAATAAGAGAAAGCGCAAACTCTAGGCACTGATTGCCCCCAATGCAGATTGCAGTCAAAATCGTCTGGAAGTAATGAAATCGTCTCGAATTGCGACAGGATCGTCCGAGATTTGAACGAGATCGTCTGCGACGATCTGAGCTTGCTCCGACTGAAAATCAATGAGGTCCTTGCAAGAAAACTTCAAAATAACAAAGGCAAAATGATACTCTAGGTATTCTAATGCACGCAAAATCAAGTTACGAGAGAAATTCAGCCAGGGGTTGGGAAGGGAAGGTCCTAAGGATTAAATAGGCTTAGGGGAGTAGTTAGGAGGTTGGAGATCATCCCTATTTGGGAGATCTCCAATGGGGGAGGGTCCCTAACGGCGCAGACACGCTTCTGCCCGGATTAGAGACCCGTTGGAATAGAAGCTAATTGTGCAAAATTAGTTTTGCGACAAGATCGTCTGGACGTCCTAGCCTAGACGAAATCGTCAGATCTAGGGCGATATCGTCTGATCGGCGACGATATCATCAAACGGTCAAAACAACCTCTAAAAATGGCATGAAAAAGGGGGAAACGGATTACCCGACGGTTAACGGGCGGTTTGGGAGGTTAAAATTTGAATTTAAATTATTTACTAGGAGTGAATGTAATTACTAGAATTTCATCTGCGCCAATTTTAGGGTGCTACATTTTGCCCCCTCTTTAGCGAATTTTCCGAAGAAAATGCGTTAAAGATGAGTTCTTCTCGATCTACGAGAAAGCAAAAAAATTATTCCCATTTTTAGGCGACGATTCTTGGTCGAATCGTACAACAGCTTACTATGGTGCCCCCTCCGTGTTTTTACCCAAATCGAACGTTTGAGGTAAAAATGCGGAAAAGCAAAATTATTTTTGAATAAAATTAAGAAAAATAGGGTAAAACCCTAATTCATTTTTACTGTTCATTTTTACTGGTTTTAGAGCTCTGAAGCAAAAAATGGTGGAGACGACGCACAGATCAACAGAGGTCCGACGCGGTCTACGGGTAAGAGTCTAAACTTAGTTTAGAATGCTTTAATTTGATTTTACATGCTTTTTAGGTAAATTTTAGATGAATTTTGAGCATCACGGCCGTTTTTGGGCCGTCGACGTCATCGGGACGAAATCGTCCCGATTTCGACGAAATCGTCTCAATTTCGCCAATTTCGTCCGAGGGCGAAATCGACGAAAGGGGGACGATTTCGTCAAATTAGGGACGATTTCGGCTTGCGAAATCGGAGACGATTATGCTCAAATTTGGGACGATATCATCCAATTGTGGACGATATCATCATTTGATTAAATTGAACTTATTTTACTTGCATTTTTAAATACTTGAATTGTTTATTAATGATTGTTTGTTGTTTTGTTGTTTATGTTGCAGAGAGGTTTACTAAAAAGCAGGGAATGGAAGTATGGAGGTTTGAGAGATGACTTGGCCGCTCTTACATAGGCAGAGCGGGATCAGCTGGCACAGGCCGGCTTGCAGCATGTGGCAGAGATGCCACAGGTGTCTACAGATATGGGGCTACTGACAGCCCTAGCAGAGAGATGGTATCCGGGTTCGTCATGTTTTTGGCTACCGACAGGGAGATGACTCCCACTCTAGAGGATGTATGGAGGATTCTGAGAATCCCCATACAAAGACGATTGATTACTCCTACGGCCAATTAGGGCCATGCTATGGGACGATTGTGTGGTGACCCGAGCTTCACCCTGGAGAAGGGCGGAGTTAACATCGAGGCACTGCATCAGATGCCTGGGGCATCTAGACTCACACGGGTTCTAGCTGGAGTAGTTGGTGGACTTCTGCTGTGCCACCAGAGCGGATGCAGGGTACCATGGATGCTGGCAGATGTGATCTACGATATGCGGGACCATGGGTACAGATTCTCTTGGGGCAGCTTTGTACTATGCCGGTTGTACAGGATCCTACATGGGGTCGTGTACAAGGGCGGCCGATGTCTGGTGATGACATCGCTCCTACAGGTTTGGTGTTGGGAGCACATTGCAGTGCGAAGGCCGATAGGGCTTCCTCTGATAGGGATTGATGGGGAGAGGCCCCGAGTTTTCTACTGGTGGCTCCGAAGAGGGTCACAGCGGCGGATCGACCTTCCTATGTCCCGGAGACTGCTAGATGACCTAGTCCCAGACCAGATTACCTGGAGGCCATGGAGGGAGCATCCAGGGTGGGCCGAGGATGGACAGGAGTTGGCTCGCATTAGGCGAGTGTGCTGGCTACGGATGGAGAGGGGAGAGGTGGAGCTCCACCGCTATGACCGAGTTTTGCGATAGTTCGGTCTGTAGCAGGGGATCCCATCTCTCAGGGATTACGAGTTTTCTCGGACTGTCCGGGATAACACCACAGTGAGCGGGGCTCCAGACATGCAGCGCTTCTGGAGTCAGGACACAGATGATGCCCCCATTCAGCCAGTGGATGGGGACGACGCAGGGGTCGCAGATGGCTACGATGCCTGGTATGCAGGCATCCGCCCTCCTCGGATGACGAGGGCTCAGGGTCCGATACACGCAGTCATGCATCGGATAGGGAGGCGGTGCCAGGCGGCTATGGAGGCGGCCCAGGGTCACGGCGGGAGAGAGCCGAGGAGGCCACAGGCACAGGAGAGGCCACGGCAGAGGGAGAGGAGGGAGGCGAGACCCCCTTCTCCATAGAGAGAGAGGCCACCATCGCCCGATAAGGGCAAGGGTGTTGACACTAGGGAGAGTAGCGAGATGGCTACTCTCTGGATGGAGAATATCCATCTCCAGGCACAGGTGCAGGCTCTACAGGATGAGGCTGCACGCCACCGAGCTGAGTCTACACAGCTCAGAGACGAGATTGCACGCCTCAGGGCACGGGGCGGAGGGGCGAGCACTAGGGAGCTGACACGGGCTATTGCCCAAATTACTTTCTACCAGACTTTGTACTATCAGCTGGTGCCAGAGGAGGATAGACTACCCCTGCCAGCCAACATCGCAGAGCCGATCAGGATTGGGTCGTCTAGGACTTCGTCCCGATCGAGGACTAGGACTCACAGTACTACACAGACTGCGATGGGGCCACCTCGTCCACCTCAGGGCGGGGGAGGAGATGAGGCTGAGAGCTCGAGGGGCTCTCGAGGCTAGAGGACTGCATTACACTATACAGATTGATATGTAGGTTTATTATTTTTGATAGAGGATTGAGTATGCCGAGGTACAGATTGTGGCATACCGATCCGGTTTTGATGATGTATATATGCGGTTGATATATATATGAGATGATATAGTTTTGATCATATGACTTGTGTTATGTGTATGTTTATGATGCTTTTATGTTTGATTGATTTGATTTGATAATTGGATTGAGGATTCATGAAATTATGTCGTTTTGAAAATTTATAATTTTGATGTCATGCGGTAATATTTTAAATGAAATAATCTAATGTAACAAATGGATTGTTTGTAATGTGATGTGGTAAAAGAAATAAAAAGAGACTTCTAACAATAATTTCAAAGGACATTGTCGCTATTATAGACCATTTCATGGAGTCGTTGCTCACTCGGTCGTCAAGCTAATCCCAATTATAGAAATATTGTTAAAAGTAAAAGAGTGCTTAAGAGACTGTCTTAAGACTTTGGTGCAATGGTGCAAATGATGATGATGATGGTTTGCTTTCAGATTTTTCATAAAAATAGTATGCATGAAATAATGATTTTTGCTAGGCATAAATTCCTAAGTGTGATAAATTTTTTGGATAATTCTTTAGGAATTATACCATCTTTGCAAAATTTGAAGGTTAACATAATGACATGAAATAATGAAAATGTGTTTGCTTTTTAAAAGCATAATTTGTGTAACATAATGATTTAAGTCATATGGTTTTCATGATTTTTAAATAAAGGGGGAATAACATTGTTGCAATGATTTGCGCTAAGCATAGAATATGTAGGTATAGACTTATACCATCATCGCGAAAATAAAAAATAGATAGTTTTATTGCATGATTGACTTTTAATAAACAAGAAAATATGAAGATGAGGACTTGCGCTAGGCATAAAATTCCACTTTTGGTTTTGGAATTATACCATCGTCACGAAAGTCAACCAGATATATATGTTTTGATTGTATATTTTTGAAAGAAAATTTTGATTTTTCTATTATATAGTTATCTTTATGCTAAACAACTGTACTTGAATTATTCCAAACAAGTTGCAAAAAAGAATATTTCAAAGTATTTTGAAGACAAAAGTTAGATTTATAAGGAATCCCATGTGCATATGTGAATTCATTTCCGATCTTGATTTATCATAATGATACACAAAATCTCTCAAATACAAATGTGTGTGCAATTGCTTTGTGCATTTACCAGTTTTGAGCAAGATAATATGATACAAGTGATTTGAAGAAACCAAATAAGTGTTCATTAACCATGATGTAGATGCATATAACCATACTAGACTACTATGTAGGTCGGATTATCAAGAGCTAGCTAATCCATAAGCAGACATAGGTCTGTACAAAAGAAGGTCGCTAATGTGACAGACATATCACCACGCTAGGAGTTACCCAAGGCCAAGCGAGTTGGGCACAAACCACCTGTTATGGGGCTTACCTCACAGTTTTCGAATAATTGAGAATTCCAGGGATTCAAGCTCATCAACCCTTCTTTTCTTTTCAAAGGGTAGGGAAAGGGATTTTATTGCTTTCTTGCTTTCTGCTTTCTTTTGCTTTTCTTTTCTTTTCCTTTTCTTTTTCTTTTTGCTTTTCTTTTTGTACTTTTGCTTGATTTTTGAGATAGTGCTTGAAATATTGTTGTAATGATATAAAATAACATTTTTCTTTTCTCTTTTTTCTTGAACTTTTCTTTTCTTTTTCTTTGCTAGGGATACTTGCTCGGATTAGTCTGTAGAGCAAGGGATTTTTATTCCGGGTAGGGGTGAGCTTGTCCTTTTGCCAATTCTCAAAGATTCTAGACCATGTGCATGATAGGATAGCGGGGAAACTTTTCGCTCAAGAAATCACTTCTACTATGTAGCAAAACATGGAAATTACAAATATAATCATTTTATTGTGAAAAGATGTGCTTGGTTTAAGTAAATAACAAGATCAATTCTCTATGCTCAAACTTTATTTAATTGAATTTTGTGAACTTTGATATAAGAGAGATTAGTAATCATGCCAGATAAAATCAAGATATTTATTTTTGTGAGTGTGCAAGTGAGGGATTCCAAATAAATGCTAATTTATCAAAAATAATTTGAAACATATAACTGCAACATTTGTAAGAAAATATATATAAATACTTTTTGAGAAGTTTTGAGAATACTGACTCTTTCTTTCTTCTGTATATTGTTTTGGTTTCGAAAGAGTCAAGCATATTGCTGTTTTTATATTTTTATCATTATTTTGTTTTTTTTTTGGTTTTTATTTTTTGTTTTTGAACAAAAAATTTAACAAGTGCCATAAATAAATGCAACAAATAGTTTTGAAGATTTTTGATGATTATGAATGTTTTTGATGTTTTTGAATTGATAAATTTGAAAGAAATACAAGATAGTGATATATACAAGGATGAAATGACCAAATTTATGCATAGTAACGTTTAAGATGCAAAATATTCATGGGTTCTTTAAGTTCTTTGCCATCTAAGGTAGACAATTTGTATGCTCCTGATTCAAATTTAGCAGTAATAATGTATGGTCCAAGCCAGTTGGGCTCAAATTTACCTTTAATGTCCTTAGTTGCATTTGTATTTTTTTGGTTTTCTTTTAAAACAAGGTCGCCGATCTCAAAGGATCGATGGCGAACTTTTTTGGCATATGATCTTTTAAGCTTGTTTTGGTAGGCACGGAGATGCTCCAAAGCATTGATGCATTTTTCATCTAGGAGTTCCAGCTGACTAAGTCTGCCAGCACGATATTCATCTCCTACTTCGGTATCTTGAAGTAGCAGAGCCAAAGAAGGAACTTCTAATTCAAAGGGAAAAACTGCTTCAGCACCGTAAACCAAAACAAATGGTGAAGTTCCAGTGGGGGTTCGAACACTAGTTCGATAGGCCCACAAGGCTGGATATAATTGAATGTGCCAGTCACGGCCAGGTTTATTGACCAATATTTTGAGAATTTTGATTAAGGTTTTGTTAGATGCTTACGCTTGACCATTACCCCGAGGATAATAGGGAGTGGACCAGCGATGTTGAATCTTATATTTTTGGCATAATTTTTTAACATCTTTATTTTTGAAACAAGTTCCATTGTCAGAGATGAGATTTGCAGGAATTCCGAACCTACAAATGATTTGATTAAAAATAAATTTAGAGACTTGTGTGCCAGTGCAGGAAGCTAAAGGCATAGCTTCGACCCATTTCATGAAATACTCAGTGGCGGTTATGATGAACTTGTGTCCATCAGATGACACAGGATTGATTTTGCCAATAATGTCTAAACCCCATTTGGAAAAGGGCCAAGGAGATGAAATAGCCTGCAGTTCTTGTGCAGGCGCATGGACAAGGTCCGCATGTTTTTGACACTTGTCGCAATGGCGCACATACTCATGTGCATCCGTTTCCATGGTAGGCCAAAAGTATCCTATCCGAAGGAGCTTTTTAGCAATGACGCTACCACTAAAGTGTCCTCCACAAGATCCCTCGTGGGCTTCACTCAAGGCTAATTTAGACTCTTCTAAGTTTAAACATCTTAATAGGATACCTTCAAAAGATCTCCTATATAAAGTATTGCCAATTATTACAAATCGACTTGCTCGTCTACGTAATAACCGACGCTGGTTGCTAGTAGAATTGGCAGGGAAAGTCCCATTTTGGAGAAAATCAAATATGTCCGTATACCAAGGTTCAGGAGTAGTTTCATTGATTAGAAACACATCCAAAGGTTCTAAGCATGACTTATTTGAAGCGGGTTCCTGGAGTCGACGAATAATGATAGTGGCATATTCGTCATCTAACTCCAAGGGCGGGAGAGATGCAATTGCGGCCATAGCATCGACTGCACGGTTGCTAGTTCGAGGAATAGCTTCCAAGGTAACTTGATCAAATAGAGACATTAATTGTAAAACATAGGCCTTATATGGACATAGTTTATCATCTCCGGTCGATAAACTTCATTAATTTGGTTTATAACCAGTTGAGAATCACCATAAACTAAAAGGTGTTTAATTTTTAGCGCCAAGGCAGCTCGTAATCCAAGGATTAGAGCTTCATACTCAGCGATATTGTTGGTGCAAGCAAATGTCAATTTGAAGGACAGAGGAATAAGATGTTTTTGCGGGGATATTAAAATAATTCCCGCACCAGCCCCACTCATGCATCGGGCTCCATCAAAGTATAAGGACCATTGTTCAATATGGTCTGCCTCTAATTGAAGGCATTCATCCAAAAACTCGATGATGAGGGGATGGGTAGACTCTAAGGGTGCAACGGCTAATTGATCTGCTATGATTTGACCCTTAACAGACTTCTGTCCTATGAATGTGAGATCAAACTCGCTTAGAGCAAGAACCCACTTGGCTGTGCGACCCGATAAATAAGGTCGACTCATGAGATACCTTAAGGGGTCGTATTTGGCAATGACATAAGTTTTTTGACTAAGCATATAGTGTCGTAATTTTTGCGTAGCAAAAATGACTGCTAGACATAGTTTTTCTAATGTTGTATAGCGGGTTTCATAACTGATGAAGGTTCGGCTAATATAATAATTAGCACGTTCTCTCTTTTCATCGTCAAGTTGAGCTAACATAGCTCCTAAGGCAGAATCTGAAGCTGAAATATATAGGAGGAATGGGCGATCAGGTTTAGGCGGTGAAAGCACAGGTGGATTAAGGAGGTATTGTTTGAGAAGTTCAAAAGCTTCTCTACATTCGGTGTCCCAATTAAAAGGGACATCCTTCTTAAGGAGTTTAAGAAAGGGACCGGTTTTGTCCGCCAGCTTATCGATGAAGCGACGGATAGCTTGAAGCTTACCTTGTAAACTTCGTAATTCAGATATATTAGTAGGTGCGGGCATATCAGTGATGGCCGCAATCTTGAGAGGGTCGATTTCAATACCACGAAAAGAAACTAAAACCCCTAATAGTTTGTCGGACTTAACTCCGAATATGCATTTTGTTGGATTTAATCGAATAAGATATTCTCGTAATCGATTAAAAACTTTTCTCAAATCATCTAAATGATTATCTTCAATAATAGAGCGAGCTATAATATCATCTACATAATCGTGTAGGATATCATGCATCATATCATGAAAAATATAGGTCATAGCTCGTTGATAAGTTGCACCTGCGTTCTTTAAGCCAAATGGCATCACTTTCCAAGCAAAAGGTACCCCGGGGGTAATAAAGGCTGTTTTAGCCTGATCTTCAGGAGCTATCCTGATCTGATTATAACCGGAGAATCCATCCATTAAGGACATCATCCCACTTCCGGTAGTAAAGTCAATGATTTGATCCATGTTTGGAAGAGGAAAGTCATCTTTAGGGCATGCAGCGTTAATATCTCTAAAATCTGTGCAAACCCTAACTTTGGTAGCTTCTTTCTTGGTGATTGGAACTACGTTTGAGATCCATTCAGCATAATCAATAGCTTGTATAAAGACAACATTCAGGAGTTTTTCTAACTCCCCTTTGACTAGCAGAGCCACTTTGGGATGCATTTTTCTAAGTTTTTGTTTAACAGGTTTAGCATCCGGATGGACCACTAGATGATGCATGACTACAGAAGGGTCTAGACCTGGCATATCTTCATATGTCCAAGCGAAAACATCTTCATACTCTTTAAGGAATGCAATGTATTGTTCTTGTTTTTCTTGACTTAATTCTGATCCAATATTGATTATGTGAGGATTATCCTCAGTTCCAATATTAATTTTAATGACGTTTTCTACCTCCATGTGTAGGTCTCTTTCAAAGTTAGGTGGGGCGGGTGAAACGCCCAATTCTTGTAATTCTTGTAAGGTTAATTTGGATAATTCATCTTGAGGATTAGTGGCCTCAAGTTGGGCTATAGTTGGTATAGAACCATCAAAATAAAATCCATTGTGTAACATCTCTTCAACAGAGACATCATGGAAGATATCTCCTTCCAACTCTTCATCGGAGTCAGCAATCATTTCAGGATAAGCTATGGATAGCATGTTACATGAAAATGACTGATTTTTAAGAGGCAAATCATCACACCTATCCAAATAATCTTGATAACATATGAGATGATCATCATCTTCAACAGGAAAGGGTTGACCCTTACTAGGAAATAGGCCCACACCACAGCGGGCAGGCCACGGTTCTACCTCGAAAGGTTCTTTCATGCCATTTTGGAAAGGTCCCAAGCCTTTCCCTTTATATCCCATTTTAAGCATCATGGGTTTAGCTTTAATATATTCATTGGTAAAATAACACCGAGCGTATCCCTCATGATGAGTTTTGATATTCCGGGGGATTCTTCCCCAGTCATATCCTTTATAAATGAAGGCGCAACTCCCGACTTGGTAAGTGCTTCCCATAGGTTGTGGGAGGCCCAAAGTACGAGGAGATGGCGGTAAGTTATTTAAAAGAATTGAATCTTGCATGAAAGCATTTGTTTTTTCTGATATTAATGTTGTGGATAAATCTGGTAAAAGTTCATCAGAAAGGGCATAAGATGTAGAAGGATCATTTCCTATATCTTGAGATGTGGAAGGTATGATTGATGTGTTTATAGGTTTTGAAATTAAAGGAAGAGAACATGAAGGATTGGTTATAGATTTAAGATCTTTTTGAGGTTCTAAAGTGATTTGTTTAGAAAATTGTTGATCTATATAGGAGGATGAAATTAATGGAGGGGAAGTAGGTGAAGTTATGGGTGTGTGTTTCACATGTTTAGATGAAAAATAAGAACTAGGATGTGTGGATGACAGAGCGGGGCAAAATTGCACTCCAACGGGTTCTGCCAAAGCACACATATCAAAGGGTCTAGGGTCACCATGGATAGTGACCAACTGATTTTTAAATTCAAACTTAACACATTGGTGTAAAGTTGATGGGACAGCCCGCATTGCGTTGATCCAAGGGCGACCCAAAAGTATATTGTACGATGTTGGGCAATGTACAATAAACACGGTTGTTTCTAGGGTTCTAGGACCAACTTGCAATGGGAGGGTAATAACTCCACACGTTTCTTGTGTTTCGTCATTGAAAGCTTTGATAATCATATCAGTTTTCTTCATTTCATCACTTCTAAAGCCAAATCGTTGGTAGAAGTCAAAAGTGCAAATGTTTAGAGATGAGCCATTATCAATCAAGACTCGTTTGACAGCTACATCTCCAATTAGAGCAGTAATGTATAAGGGATTGTCCTTATGTAAACTGTGTTGTGGTATATCTTTATCCCGAAAGTCAATACAATCAACCTCTCGAGTGATGATAGTATTGGCCATAGCTTCAGGTTGGATGTTTTGAGGTACCATCATTTGGCTTAATGTAAGCATCAACTCATCCCTATGGGTGGGAGAAGATCTTAACAGATCCAAAAGGGAAATTCTGGCTGTAGTATTGGACAATTGCTCATTAATATTGTAAGGGGGTTTAGGTTGAACATTAGGAGCATGATTCCCTTTATTGGGATTTTTCAAAACGAATGGAGCCGATCCATCGTTCTGATTTGATTCTTGTTGGGAATTTTGAGCTTGTTGTCGGGTAACGACTCCAATGGTACCTACAATGTTATATTGAAGACGTTGAACTGGTCTCGGTCTAGCATTTATGGCTTGTTCATTTGAGAGGAATTGATTAGAAGAGGGTCGAGTAGTAACTCTTCTAGGAAATGGTTCTTCTGGAACCATAGCATCTGTGATGGGTTGAATAGGATCTGATTCATTTTCAGAACTATTCGATTGGTTTGAAGTAATGTCTAGTTCACTTTCACTATCTGATTCTACATCACTAGAATCAGAAGTTTGAAAATTATGTAAGGGCCTGGTCGTAACCGGGGATAAGGTCGTGTCAAATATTTGAGGATCCTGAAGAGGTAATTGTCCGCTAATGGTTCCTACATATCGGGTAGGAGGGGGAACGTTATGATGTTCGATTTGATTGGCTACCTCTTTACCATGTCTTGGTAAAGGGTGTTGAAATATGTCTAATGTTTGATTAGCATTTTGATTTTGATTTTGGGGAACGGTCTTTTGAGTATTATTAGGAGGGTTTTGTTTAGGTTGGAAGGCTTGCACTTCCATTTCATTATTATCAATCAAATCTTGTATTTTATGTTTCAACCTTTTACAAGCATTGGTAGAGTGTCCGGGTCCTCTATGGAAATCACAGTGTAAATCGGCTCCGTATCCGGGTATAGTTGGATCAGGTTCCCGGATAGCTGGTAATTGGATCAAACCTCTTTCGAGTAATTGAGGTAAAATAGTTGATAAGGGTTGGTTTAATCTAGTAAATTCTCGAGGAGGCTTATCAGGAGGTTTCAATATAAATTTTTCTGTTGTCTTCGTTGCATTGATATTAGCAACATTTCTGCTATCAATGACTCCATCACCGACAACTTGTTTGTTTTTATATTGATTTCTGGATGTTTTCTCATCATCCTTCTTCCTAAGTTGGCCTCTCCTAATGAGGGCATCTTCTACTCTTCGAGCTAAATCTATAGCTTGATCGAAGGTAGTTAAAGTAGGAGTTGATAGCTCATAAGATATTTGTTCTTGTAAATTATTGATAAAAATGTCCAACATTTCCTTATAAGGTAGCACAAAGTGCGGTTTTCCTATCAATTGCCTCCATCTAGCTAAGAAATCGGCAAAGCATTCATCCTTGTCTTGTTTTAAGTTGTATAAATCTTTAATGGTTACATGCCTCTCGATGTAGGCACTAAATTGATGGACAAATGATTCAGCTGTTTCTTCAAAGTTTCTCAAGGAATGAGTGGGCAATTGATAGTACCACTCTAATGCCATTCCACCTAAACTTTTTGGAAACATTTTTAGTAATAGCAAGTCATCATGTGATATATCATGACATGCTATCCTAAACATGCGAAGATGCTCTATGGGATCTTCGGTTCCTTTATATATAGGCAAGATGGGCATGGGAAAATGCTTAGGGTACGGTTGAGCTACAACTATGGGATCCAAAGGTTGACTACAGATCTCTCGATAATTGTATGAGGGATGGTAGGGATCTATCTGGTCCATACGTGAAGCTAACTGTTTCACCATGGTTTCCAGATTACTAGTTTGCCCCCCATATTGGTTTGGTAGGGCATTGACATGGGTTTTGTGAGCATATGATGGAGGGACATGAAGATTAGATGCCATGTTACTATTGTGTAAATTATTGGTAGGAAAAGTGTTATGAAGGAATTTTGAAGTTGTATTATGATGTATTCCAGATTGTTGAAAATTGGTATTTGGCTTCGTTTTAGGTTTTTGTTTACTTGAAGCATATTGCTCAATAGTTTGGCGGAATAAAGTAGTGAAGGAAGGTTTCTTTTGTGTGGGAATGATTTTAGGTTGAATAATAGGTTCCTTAGGAGGTTGGATAACTCGTTGCTTTGACATGTTTTGAATCATAGTGACCATGTCTGTATTGGATGGCCCAACCTTGTCACTTTCTTGGTCAATGAAAGACAAGGGATTAGTGCGCACATCATACATATATTCCATGGCTGCTTGAGTGTTACTAATTTGCCCTTTATCCATACGAACTGCCACATTAAGGGCGTCAATGTTATCATCAAGAAATTTCTTGAAATGATCTATGTTGTCAAAAGCAATAGTTCCATCTGGAGCTACTCTAGGGGATGAGGATCCATCCTCTTTAACACTTCCTTCTTGTTCATTGTCTTCACCTAGGTCATGTTCTGATTGATCTAGAGTTTTTCCTTCCGGAATTGGATCTCCGGGAAGGACATTTGGGTCTCTAGTTGTATCTTGTAACCAATCTTCTTCTTCTCCTAAAGTTTCTTTACCATTCCTAAGTTTAGTCATGGTGCTTAATTTTGATTTAAGCAAATATATATATATATATATATATATATATATATATATATATATATGCAACAAGTTTAAGAGGTATATATTTACTATATACCTACTACAATATTTAAAATGAAATGTTTAAGTTTTTGCTATGTTTTTTAGTTTTTTGTTTTTGAAATAATGTTGTAAAAATGACAAACAATACAATAAATGCAAGAAATAAGACTGAAAATAACAATCTAGTTTTCTATAAACAATTTATAAATATCATTAATGGGCTCTAATTCTTCAGGAGTCATGAAGTGTTCTTCTTCAAATTGAAAGTTTTCTTTTAAAAATTTAATGAAAAGAGCTATAGTGATATTATCTGTCTCAGATGTTTGGTTGATAAAAGTAAAGCTCATGGCAATACTCTCGATATAACACAGCTCGAGGAACTCTATTCCATATTTCCCTATCTATAAGAACAACCTCTTGGTCTTCTACAAGACCTAGGAACTGGTGTACAATGGCTGCGTTCTCGAGGTATTCCTCGAAGGTGAACAATTCCGAAGATACAAGAGCTCTCCTATAAGCTAACCATCTATGGGAGGCTCTCTGAAGTTCATGATAAAAGACAAGTTGATGAGGATCCAGGATTCTATCTAGGACTAGCCTCTTGATTTGCTTAAGTTGTGTTGACCTAGATGAGATGACACTAAGTCTCCTATCAAGTTCGTTCCACAAGAATTGATTTCTATCTGTTTCAGGCACACTAAGTACATAATTGACTTCTATGGCTGCCAATTGGTTTTCTACATTTATAGTAACTGCTAATATTTTCTTAGGAGCTACCATCTAAACATGATATTAAACTTAAATGATTTTAAAATGCATCTATGTTTTAGTTGTTCTATTTTTTTTTTGTTTTTGTTTTCTTTTGTTTTTGTTTTCAAAAGGTTATGATGCATTCACGTCGGGTTCACCAAAATGTATCGCTCCAAATTTTTCGCACCCTTACCTTCAGGCTATAGGATCCGTGCCCGAAGAGGGGATGGGAAAAGGATGTCGCGGTACCTCGGACCGAGAGGACTTGCGAAGGTCCCGCCTCTCAAGGGAGGTGTATTTTGATGATTTTTCGATGGATGGTGGGTTCACCGAGGAAACATTTAATGGCGGTTTCCACGCCTAGGTTTGGAATGTGTTTTCATGTGTTCGTTTTTAGCCTTAAGCATTCATATCCTAGGTTTGGCCAAATGAATCTAAATTAATCTATATGAAAGTGCAGATTTAATGAATACGAGAGAACAAATTTAAGACAAAAAAATAGAGAAATTAAGGAAGAATACCCGATCCGGATGTCCGATGGAGATTCCGATGTTTGAAGCGATCAGGATCGTCCGGAATTCGACGAGAATCATCTGAGATCTGACAAGATCGTCTGAGATCTGACGAATTCATCAGAGACTAGCAAACAGAAAAACAGATGCCAAATACAAAGAATACCACTATGATGACAGAGGGAAACAACACAAAATGACAATATGAATACTAAACAACAGTTATGAATAGAAATTCAAACAAATTATGATATTCTAATGAGAAATTATGATCTTATCATGCAATCTAAGCTAAATGGGTGAACTCCAAATGCAAGATAGTAAGAAATAAGGATAAAACTAACTAAAATGTAGAATAAAACAGCAAAAGGAATAAGAGAAAGCGCAAACTCTGGGCACTGATTGCCCCCAATGCAGATTGCAGTCAAAATCATCTGGAAGTAATGAAATCATCTCGAATTGCGACAGGATCGTCCGAGATTTGAACGAGATCGTCTGCGATGATCTGAGCTTGCTCCGACTGAAAATCAATGAGGTCCCTGCAAGAAAACTTCAAAATAACAAAGGCAAAATGATACTCTAGGTATTCTAATGCACGCAAAATCAAGTTACAGAGAAATTCAGCCAGGGGTTGGGAAGGGAAGGTCCTAAGGATTAAATAGGCTTAGGGGAGTAGTTAGGAGGTTGGAGATCATCCCTATTTGGGAGATCTCCAATGGGGGAGGGTCCCTAACGGCGTAGACACGCTTCTGCCCGGATTAGAGACCCGTTGGAACAGAAGCTAATTGTGCAAAATTAGTTTTGCGACAAGATCGTCTGGACGTCCTAGCCCAGACGAAATCGTCGGAATGCAGGGCGGATATCGCTATCTGATCGGCGACGATATCGTCAAACGGTCAAAACAACCTCTAAAAATGGCACGAAAAAGGGGGAAACGGATTACCCGACGGTTAACGGGCGGTTTGGGAGGTTAAAATTTGAATTTAAATTATTTACTAGGATGAATGTAATTATTAGAATTTCACTGCGCCAATTTTAGGGTGCTACAAATACTTTTTCCATCTCATCCCAACTATGTGTAACCCCATGAACCATCGCATAGCGAAATATTTGAGTGTGGAAGAGAATAATTTAAATTTGTAGTTATCAGTTGTATAGTCAGAGGTTTGACATATGATTTTGAACTCAAATAAAAAATAATCTAGGTCTTCTAAAGTAGTTCCCCTAAAGATAGGTAAGTTTATTGGAGATATGTTCTTCATTTGACCTTGCACATTGGGGTCTAATTGCATAGGGTATGTAAAAGTTCTTCCACTATTATTATTTTTCCCATAATGTACAGCACTTTATCTAACTCTAGGGTTGTTTTCTTCTTTCATATATCCTATCTCGTTATTTCTCCAAAAAAGACTATGAAATCATTTGTATTCTTAAAATTTCTAAATGGAAGACTTTAATCACTATCAAGTTCTTGTATTTCAAGGAATCCATCAGATCTTGAAGTAGGTGATCATTTTTAACTAATGTTTTCTCCATATGATTGCAATGGGTTGTTTGGAGTCTTAATTATGGATACAAGGTATTCTTGTGCAACCTCTAAGCATGATTGATTTGTCCTTGTGGCCTATTGGGGGTTCATTTTGATAAACCTCCCTTTGTTATCTCTAGGTCTATGCATTCAAAGAAACTTTCCTAATTACCTCCAATACCTACTACCTCTCAATACCACTATCTTTTACTGGATCTTAACCTAGTTATTTACCATTTGACTTGGAATAAACATAGGATCACCTAATGTTATAGGTTAATATATTAGTTGCAACCTAGTCTTATGACCACCTTACAATGATTGTTATTCATAATATATTGATTTCACTTTCTAATTTAAAAAAAATGAAAATCAAGGTAACAAAATATCAACTAAAACTGATTTGGGCTAAGATTAAAGGAAATGGAATTAAGCACTTTAACATCCAAAACCTTTAATTATATAATCATACTTTTAGGATCATAGTTTTCTCATGACTATGTAAATCAACTATTTAACAAGATAATCAATTGGAAATATGTGGTTTAGTAAAATTATACACGAATAAATGATTAAGAATCTAACAAAAAGATAATAATATTTGATGTTGCATAGTTTTATAGCAACACCGTGTTTCCCAATAATAGTACCAAAAAGTGATGGGTGTTATTATTACCACACTTTACTAAGATTATTTTAATTTTTTTCAAACCAAGGGTGGTGTCCTATGAGAAATATGTGCTAGGAAGTATCTAGTTCATGTTAGGTTTTGGAGTTCTAAAATACTATAATTCAGAAAATATAATTAAACTTCTAACTATAGTTGAAAATGGAAAGGTTCAAACTAATTAACACACTTCCAAGAAATGGAAAAGTTGTAGCAAAAAAGTAAATTATATTGCAAGAAATAAATCTGAAATTAATGCAGATACTTATCTCTTTTTCTTTTATTTTATTTGAAAATAAATAATGTACTAATTAGTTGTTATGAATGCATGAAAATGATAGCAAAATCTAATCTAGTAATGTAAAAAAATAAAAAATCAATGAAAGTACCTTCCACCTAGCTAGGAGTGGGTCCTTGCTCATAGAAACATGGAAGGGATGATGTCTCACTTATAATCATAGATAGATAACACAACAACAAATTTGTAATGAGTTTTATTGCATACTAATTTCAAAAAAATAGCTTTTACAAGTTATAGCAAAAAATCAGCAGCATAACAATACTATTCATCTTCTATATGTCTCTAGGTCCTACGTTGTTGATCTATATATAAGGGAGAGGACAAGGTCCTCTCATACCTATATGGTTGAATGGTTATAACAACAAAATATTTTGTTAACAACTCTATTCCCTAATCGATAGGTGAAGATAAAATGGGAGTTACACCAGACAATTTGATTTAGAAAACAACCTTAGTGAACCTTACCCACCAATTTGGAATATTTTTAAAATAAAGAAAATACATTAAAAATAGTTCCTAAATTATACACCCATAATCTAGTGTTTTGTCTTCTTTCTCAACTTGTTGCCAACTGGTAATAGCATTCAGTTATGATTGTTATAGCTGGTCAAAAGCTATTGACCAAAATTAGCAAAAAGTTGTTCTTTACCAAAATTAGTGTCTCATTGAATATCAACTGGGTAGATTATTATATATAGTGCTAATTCATATTAAGGTATCACATAAACACTTTCAACTAGTTATTGTAGCATTCAGTTATGATTGTTATAGCTGGTCAAAAGCTATTGACCAAAATTAGCAAAAAGTTGTTCGTTACCAAAATTAGTGTCTCATTGAATATCAACTGGGTATATTATTATCTATAGTGCTAATTCATATTAAGGTATCACATAAACACTTTCAACTAGTTATTGTAGCCACCTGATAATTTTAGCCAACTCAATATTCTAGTGATAGGTCCTAGTCTTGTCTGATGTTGGCATATGACTATTGTATGTTATAGGTTGATGTGTTATTCGATGCCTAGTGAAGAAGGTTATAGTTAAGCACTTCATATTACTATAGTCCTATTAGTCATGAATCTACCTAGTTACAAGATCTATGCCTTGTGCACCCTAGACCCGACCAACATTGAAAGGCCAAAGGAAAGAAATGTCCTTTGGGCTAATATCCAGAGAGGGTTGGCTCCCTTACTAATCCTACACTAGTTATAAGCTTAGAGAAATAGGAAAGAAATGGGAATTATAGAAAGAAATGGAAATATAGCTATAATTCGACAATGTAGGATGGGGATAGACTAACAACCGAATTTCCACCAAGCAACTAGTAGCATTCAACAGAAAACACAAGCATAGAAACTTCTAACAGTTATGCAAGAAAATAACCCTCAAAGTGCATTTTAGTGTTCACCCCAACACAAGCAAAGACTAAATTCATAAGTAGAATTCACTCACAACACAATGGGAATAAAATCTTTTAGAAATCACACACAAAAAACTATCTAGTGCAAAACCACTCAAAGAACCAGAAACCAAATTGTTTCTATTAATGCAGAAAACTTGGAGTATTTTTCTGCAGTGTCCATCCTTCCATCATTTGCAATAAAAAATTATTAGTATTTTATAGAGGAATTTTACCTCTATCATTTAATGCATATACAAAAAAATAGTGATAGATCAAAAACCAACGCACATATTTTCCTCCTCAGCATCAGTGATGTCTTCAGTCAAAACATTCTACAAGGAAACCATGATCTAGATTCAATGGGGAAATCACACAAAGAAGTCAATAGGAATAAATTCTTGAAACAAACTTGGATGTCGATGCATAGGGATGCAGAAAAATCATCTTAAAATTGAGCATTTGGTCATTGAATTCGCTTTGCCTCGCCCCTTGGAAATTCACTTTCGTTAAGAAGATCCACTGAGCATTAAATCTTCTTTAAAAATTGGTAAGGTTGATAGTCGATGCATTGGAAATGAACCAAAATTATCTCTGATCTCACAACGTTGAAGCGAACATTCTAGAAGAGTTGTTGCATTGCTCCTAGAATTAAATGCTATCCTTCCTTGCCTCTTTTCTAGGAAATCCATAAAATCACACCTTCAAAGCAATATCTCTATCAAAGAATTGATTTTGCCCAAGGACGAGGTGAAATAAACTTTTCGGGGTAGCATCGGGTAACAACGTAGCTGGGCTTTGACATTTGATAAATTTTGCCTTTCAATTTTTATCCTTATTACTATCCTTTTTGCTTTCACCTCGAAATAGGGTGATAGAGACTTTCATCCTTTTGGAGAGGCAACATCATTTACTAATTTTATGTGGAGTTCTACGCAATGACTTTCACCCAAAATTGAATTTTTAAAATTCCATTCACCCCCTAGAAAGGTGAAACCACTTGGTGCCTCTTCATAGAGGTGAATTTAATTTACTGCACTTTGAGCTTACATCAGGCACTATATTTTACCTCTACCTAGTCATGGATGAAATCGTCCATCACATTAAAATGGGCCTTTACAATTTCAACCTCCTTCTTAGCTCTTGAAAACTCAAAAATACTCTTTCACCCCAAGGAGAGGTGACAATGAGCTTCACCCCTCACTTGGGGTGAAAGCGTTGCCTTGAATTACCCATGTCAGGACCACCATGTTTTAAAACCTTCTTCATATATATTTCACCCCAAGGAGGGGTCACAGAGAGTTGCGCCCCTCACTTGGGATGAAAATGCCTCTTATTTTCTATGATCATACTTTAGTGCCTAGCTCACGAAGTGCCCTTTCTTTTTAAATTTTCTTTTATGTTACATTTTCACCCCAAAGAGAGGCGACAAAGACTTTCACCCCTCTCTTGGGGTGAAAGCACCTTTTGAAATTTTGCTTCGATTCATGGGCATTCGGCCCTCGTGGCATTGCTTTATATATATATATATATATATATATATATATATATATATATATATATATATATATATATATAAATAAGTTTCACCCCAAAGAGGGGTGCCAAGGATTTTCACCCCTCTGTTGGGGTGAAAGTGCCTTCAACCTTTTTTACATAGCACCTTTTAATATATATTTGACGTGGCCAACACTTAAAATGACTTTTGCCCCAAATGGGGGCGACAAGAGTTTTCGCCCCTCAATTGGGGTGAAAGTGCCTTACTCCTTTATTTTCCACTTGAAATCTTTGTTCCTTCCCATCAAGCGAATCCGCTTCCTTAAGATTTGTTTTACCTCCAAGAGGGGCGATAGAGATATTTGTCCCTCGATTGGGGTAAAACTACTCCCTTACCTTCCTTCATTTTTTTCTTTTGAAATCGAGCATGATTTTCATATTTTAGAGGTGAAACTTCTTTTACTTGTGGAGTTTGGGGTGAAAGCCCCCAACTTTATTGTTGCTTCTCTCTAGAGCGCTTCTTCTTTCAGAATCAATTCCTTGTTGATGCTTCTTTTCCTTAGCAATTTTTCTAAAACAAAATTTTTCCTTTCGTTGATGATTTCCATGTTATTTACAGTAATATGACATTACAAAAAGAGGAAAAAAATACAATTAAATATGCATTAAAACTGTAGTGCTTTCATCAGCAAATGCATAAAATTTTTACAATCAATCATTCAACAAATTTGTAATGTGGTAAATTTGCAAAAATTCCAAAATTCTTGGTGGTTTGCGAGGTATTTAGCTCGTATGGATGCAATTGAACCCAGGTCTTCATCCATTGGGCTTAAGAGTCAGCTCTACTAGGTGCATCAGGTTGCTTACTGCTTGCTCCAACATATCGCTCCTTGGTCTCTTTTTCTATAACTTCTTATTCTGAGAGAAATACAATTGTAGCCTCGTACACTGCAACAATGTTGTACCAAGACTCTATGGTGATTATATTTGGGCCATTAAGTGAATCCACCAGGTGCTTGAAAATCTCCACCTACCCCATATCAATGTAGTTCACCCAATGAATGAGTTCTAGTAAACTAGAATCAATGGATGTGAGCCTTATCATCAAGGGTAGCACATGATCTTTGGAAAGTGGCTCGTCCCAAATATCAACTTTGTAGGAATCATTGACAAAGACCATCCAAGCTATTTCCAAGTCCTCCTTCGACAAAATGTTTTCCCTATCATCAGTGAAACTTGGGAAACCATTTTCGAGCACTGCATTGAAATAGGTAGTGGAAATTCTTCTCTCCTGCTCAAATATGTCAAGTAGCTTGTGGGCCTCCTTAACCTGATCTAGCCTGAAGAAATATTGGCACAGTATAAATTTAGGGCTTGTCCAAGCTCGGGGAATATCACTCATAGGATGAAATTGGAGATCCAATCTAGCCAACGTTTGTATTTGTGTTGCTTTTACTAAGAGAGGCTCCAGGTGTTCTTCACCATGCTCCACTATGTACTGGCCATATGAGATGACAGTCTAAATTTCTTAAAGGTACATGAGGACCTATGCCACCCTCGTCACCTAGGTCTTACAATGAGCAAGCAACTGAATGCATGCCTCCTTGATCTCTTCCATTAGGACTATGGTCTATGTTGCTTTCGTAGCTAGCTAATCTTGCAAATTTTGGAGTTGGATTTTCAATGCCTCAACCTATTATTCTACTCCTCCCTTGGCCTGTTGATGTTTCTAGAGCATTGTATCCAAATATTTTTCCCTTTTCTACCATCGAGTTACCTCTAACTGTGCAAATTACAATTGTGCTTGAATTTTTTCTAGAGACTCCTCTAGATTAGCGATCCTAGCTTCAACCTCAAAGAAGTGATTCTTATAATGTTTTCCATGCAAGAATAAGGAGCTCGTCTATGCTTGAATGTTTTCCACTATTTTTGTAGTGTCAAGCTTCATGAGATCCTTGGCGATGATCTCATAATAATAATCATTTGGAGTCATCTCATCCAGAGGCTTCTAATCTTGGGGAATCATCTTCATTGTATGGGCCTCCATGGTGGTGGGATCAAAGACAACCTGCTTCAAAGGTTTCATTGGTGCCTATTGTGATTGTCGCACAACTCGCCCCAAAATTTGGGTCCCACCGTTTATTTTGGTATTTGGGTGTTTGCATTTTATTTTAAGTGTTTAATGCTTTGCTTTGTTCTTGTTTTGTAGTTTTTGTCAATTTGTTGTCAACGATTTTTTATCGTCAATTTGTTGTCGACGATATTTTTATCGTCAGTTTTTTGTCGATGATATTTTTATTGTCAGTTTGTTGTTGACGATGTCGATGATTTTTTATCGTCAATTTATTATCGATGATTTTTATCGTCAATTTGTTGTCGATGATTTTTATCATCAAGTTGTTGTTGATAATTTTTATCATCATTTTTGTTGTTAGCGATTTTGTTATTAATTGTTGTGTTTATTTCATCATTATTATTATATATATATTATATACATAGTGATAATAATAATAAATAATAAATAATAAATAATAAATAAATAAAATTTAAAATAAAAAAATAAAAAACATACATATATTAGTGTTATATATCTCTTATATATAATAATAGTATATACTAAAATAACAAAAATATATATAAATAAATAAGAAATAATATATATATATATATATATATATATATATATATATATATATATATATATATATATATATATATGAAAATTCATTTTATAGCTTTTAAAGAGGCTAGCTTAATGGTTTGAGAGGGTTTAATGTTATATATTTTAAGATTAATTAAATTTTTATGTTTATATTTTTTTAAAGGCTAATGTATTTGTTTCTTTTGATCGTAGATGGGGGAGAACCACGATGACGATGGTGATGCGGAAGGGGAGTCAAACATAGCTATGTAGAGTTTGTTGCATTGACATATACGAGTTCGAAACATGAGGTGGTAGCGGTGGATTACGTGGTGATATGGTGGACCCTATTTGGAAGGTCAAAGCGTTATGAAGAGGAGTCGAGAAACCATATCAGCGACGATGAGAAGACAGAGATGATGTCATCTACGATGGTGCATATCTGCCATATATATGGACATGGGATCACCATGGTGCTTAGACACAGATGATGGGGTAACTCGGGTCCATGAGAATGATATCTTCAAATAAGAGAACACCGGGTACACAATGGATAGTGTGGGAGAAGTCTACACGGCAGGGAAACATCAACAGAGAGGCATAGAAATAACACTATTAGCGAGCAGCTCTAGGGACACACATCGAGTGATGAACATAATGAGGTATGCACCAGTGTTCAGGGAGTCATTGAAGGAGCTAACACAATGATAAATAACATGGCCACAAGATGTCAACATGGGGAGTTTAAGTGAGCATTCTTCAAGACACAACGAACGGATGAACGGATGCATGTAGACGACCAGGGTCACCCCACGGTGGATGCCACATTGTCATAGGTGTATTTAGGCTCCACACACATGGTATATTTTGTATACATGAAAAGCATAGCCTGTGCATGGTAATAACTTTGGTGCACATGGCAAAAGCCTCTCTAGAAGCCAGCGGTAAGGAATATGATAAGACCAATTTTGATACACTATCGGGTAAGGAATATGACACAATGTGTTCAACTGGAAGCCGAGTGTGGACATAGAGTTCACTGTGGACATTGTCCATGAGGTCAAGAATGACATCGCAGTCTCGATGATGAGTTTGGTTGGACGCAAGGCACAGTAGGAAGAAATTTTAGAGGATATCCGTCAGCATACGCAACGGGGAGGCCCATCATCAGAGCGGTGACAATGGCATTGAAATGAAGACCATCACCGACTACGTTTGGTTGATTACAATGAGCAATGTAATGCAGTCAAGGAGGCATTGTCGATGGAGAATACATGACTCATGCAAGCCCAAATTAGCACTATCTGATAGAAGGATGTTCACCACATAAGACGACCTTGGGCAGCAACGATGGAATCCGAAGATGACATACGACATCCCAAAAAGCAAATTCATCAGCTAGATATTGTTACGATGAGTAAGCTTGTATAGGGATGTGTGGCCAAAAGAAATGTCGTAGCGACATTACATTTTTGTACAGGACAAGATTTCTTATTTTATTTGATGGAGAAGTTTTTTTTTATTTAAAATAGTATTTATTTATTATTACCAATAAAATAAAAGGGTAAAAGGGGAAACGGCTTTGTAATTCACCAAGCACTGGGATATTTATGCATGCGGGATATTTGGGTGAATAAACGATGTATTATATCATTGATTTGCAACTGCCAGTTTAATAGAAAATGAAGACATTACATAAACATTACAAAGCGAAACAAAATGAATATTTTGGACATTTTGAGTAAATGAGTTGTCATTGATGTCAAGAGTGAATGATCATTGATATCAAAGGTCAGTTTCAGCGAGCAGTGCAAGGAGAAGCAGTTCCACAATCAGTGCAAAAAGGAGAGTCTCCTTCCAGTTGGTCAAGACTCGGTTCCAGGTAATCATATGTGGTCCAAAGTGCAAAAAGAAGCCCAAGCAGAAAAGTTTAAAATTTATTATATATTAATTAATATAATTTTATTATAAATTAATTTACTTAACTTATAAGTTATTTAAATTAATTATTAATTAATTTTAATATTAATTATATATTAATTTATGGTTATTTTAAATAACCCTAAGGTGGGTTATTAAAGTCAAAATTTGAATTTCGAATTCGACCATCGAGCACCGACATGGGAGTCAAATATCAAAACGTGTATAAAAAGGGACTCTTCTACCTTAGCCCAAGAAAAAAAATGCATTTGAATTAATCTTTGTCTTATGTGAAATTATGCGAATCGTTAGTTATATGAAATCAAGAGGGTTTTCATTTTTAAAAAGGTGCCAAGAGGAGGTAGAGGAATTTCACCCACCAAGGAAGGTGCCTTGGTCACCAAGAACAAGTAGCGGAGTTGGCAACCACAGTGAAAGCAAAGAGCTAGTGGCAGCGAGTGGGGGAGGTCGAATCCGTGGGAGTGTATTTTTGGAAGAATCGAAGGTGGAAAAAGGTTGTAAAAGTAAGGAGGCTTCCCTTCCTTCTCATGGGTGCCTATAGCCCACGTGGTGGGCACAAAAGCGGTAAAGTACTTGGCGCTTGGGAGACGACAGTTCGAAATCCGCCGAACCCCATTTTGGGGTAAAGTATAAGGTATGCATTCGGTTTGGCATCGGATAAAGTTTATTTTTTGCCTAATTTATTTAATTTATAAGTTTTTAAGGGGATTTATAAGGTTTAGGTAAATATTATTTTGAGAGGTTAATTTTGGGAGATTGATTAATTAAATTTTTGGAGATTATAAGGGGTCACTGAGTGATTATTTTTTGTGTGATTTGATGATTGCTAATTTCAAGGATTAATAAGGTGTATTTGAGTTTGATTATTTTTGTAATTGACGAATATTATGAAAAAGTGTTAGTGTGATATTTTGTTATCTAACCATTGAAATTGGTAAAGAAGAAAATTGTGATGAGACAGGTTTTGAAGGACACTTCTACATCAAATAAAAAGGTATGGGTACATCTTTCTAGTGAGTGATTGTTGAAAGTTGTGAATGCTAAGTTGGAGTGAAAATGATTATTTGATAAGCATTGTTGTTGAAGTAATTTATTGAGTGAAGAACTTGTACTAGTGTTTGCAAAGATCATGAGTATCATTGTTATGTGAGATTGGTTGATAAACATTATTGTTGAAGTGATTGATTGAGTGAAGAACTTGAACAAGGGTTTGCAAAGATCATGACTATCATTGTTATGTGAGATTGGTTGATAAGCATTGTTGGAAACATTTGAGTGTTCATAAGTTTGAGCTAGGGTTTGTGAGCAAGTATTATTTCATTGAGTGATTGGTTGAGTAGAGTTGGTTGAGCCTAGTCAAGTGGATGTGTTGAAGTGATAGTTCAAGTTCTGTGAAGAAAATTGTTCTATATTATGAAATTATTTGAGAAAGAGGTTGAGTATTTGTGAGTGTGAAACATATTGAGTCTCTAACAATTCTCTATATGTTTTTGTGGTAAAAAGAGAGGTTGAAAGTGATTGAGCATTGTTGTGAGTGTGAAACATATTGAGTCTCTAACAATTATCTATATGTTTCTATGGTAAAAAGAGAGATTGAAAGTGATTGATCATTGTTGTGAGTATTAAATATATTGATTCTCTAATAATTCTCTATATATTTTTGTGGTAAAAAGAGAGATTGAAAGTGATTGATCATTGTGGTGAATGTGAAGCATATTGAGTCTCTAACAATTCTCTATATGTTTCTATGATATTGGACAAGTTCTAGTGAGAACTTGTTGAGCATATTTGAGGTAAGTATTTGATAAGACTTGTGAACATATTTGTATGAGCTTATGTGGAAGCTTACAATACAGAGTTTGAGGATAGATTTTTTTGAGCAGATTGGACAAGTTCTATAGAGGACTTGTGGACGGATTAGTGTGAGATTTTGTGGAAGCTTATAAGGCATATTTGAGATAAGTCTTTGAGAAGACTTGTGAGCAGAGTTGATTGATTGATTTTCTTAAATCTTGAGTTAAGGTTTGGGATAGATCTAGCAGAGTTGATTTGTGATTGATTCAAGCTTTGAGTTAAGTCTTGAGGATAGATATTGAGGATAAATTTGTGCTAGACTAAACAATTGTGTTTAGTGTAGATTTGAGGACAAATATTGAGGATAAATTTGTGCTAGACTGAAGGACTGTGTTTAGTAAAAATTTGAGGATAGATTTTGGTGTGGATTTGAGGACAGTTTTGTGCCAGACCAGAAATAGATATTGATAAAATTTGTACTAGACCGAAGGACTATGTTTAGTATAAATTTGAGATAGAGCTAAGAGCAAGCTTTGGAGGTGATAGAGTACAGAGGATGATAGTATCCAACGGATTGAGATCCATTAGCCAGAGTAGTAAGGACAGGTATTCTGAGTGGGGATAGGAGTCTTTAGTGGATAGATATCCATTAGCCAATGCAATGAAGACATCAATTCTTCTAGAAGATCACCAACCATAGCTAAGGAGAAAGGATTTCTCCTATGGATAGAGATCCATGAACTTGATTAGGGTATTGGTGTCTCCTTTGGACAAATATCCATAAATATTGTAATAGGGAAAGGATTCCCAAGAGATTTATTGAGAAAATTTTAGTGAAATATTTTCTCCATGGAGTAACCCACATTGGGTGAACCACGTTAAATTGGTATCTCTATTGTGTGTGGTGATTTGTTCATTGCTTTTATTACTATTGTTGATATTACTATCTATACATTGCATAATATTGATTGGAAAATAAAAGTAAAAAGTAGTCTTATACTGTTCAACCCCCTCTCAATATAAGCTTGTGTTCTTCAATTGGTATCAGAGCGGGTTCCTTCGGAAGAGTTTAACAAATTGAAGGAAAGTCTTTCAAGAACATAATGGATTCTAAGAAAGTATCCTCAGATAATTCAACACCAGTATTTTATGGAAGCAATTATATATTTTGGAGTATGAGAATGAAGATTCACCTAATGGCACTTGGAAATAAAATATGGGAAGTAGTTGAAAATGGATACACACCACCAGCTACTCCACCTATAGATAAAGATGGTAAGCTTATACATAATTACAATTCAAAAGCAATGAATGTAATTTTGAGAGGTTTGCATAGAATAGAGTTCATAAAGGTTACGCATTGCAAATCAGCAAAATCAATTTGGCATAAGTTGCAAAGCATATATGAAGGAGATAAAAGTATCAAAAAGGTAAAGATACGAAATCTCAAAGGATAATTTGAATATTTAAAAATGAAGGATGAGAAAAAAATTAGTACTTATCTACTTCGTGTAGATGAGGTTGTTAACGCCATGCAAGGACTTGGACTTGAGATTGAAGAATCGGATTTTTGTGATAAGATCTTAAGATCTCTTCAAAAAAGGTTTAGTGAAAAGATCTTTGTTATATAGGAATAAAAATATGGTGATATTTTGACAAGTGATGTATTACTTGGCATTCTTACAACTTTTGAGATAAGAAAAAAAGAGGAACCTAATCTCCAAAAGGAAGCAACCTTCAAATCTACTAAGAAGACAAAGGGAAAGAAGTCTGATTCAAGCAATGAGTCATCCAGTGATGAAGAAGTAAATTATGGCAGAAGGAATAAGGATCCAAGAAGATATAAAGATGCAAAATCTATTAGAAGTTTTAATTGTGGAAAGTATGGTCACTATGCAATTGATTGTCAAGAAGCCAAAAATAGCAATGATGAAGAAAAATAGGATCATAAGAACAAGAAATTAGAAAAATACAGGTACCAAAAGAAAGGCAAGGATGGACAAAGAAAACAAGGAAAGAATTTTTTTCAAAGATAGAAGAAGAGTTACTATGCAAACAAGGCAAGTAAGTACTCAAGTGATAGTGATAAAAGTTTCTCATATAATGATAAATATAAAGTTCTAATTTTGACTGAGGAAAAGGAAGAAGTTATGAAAATGTCACCAATAATTCTCAAGTGTTTTAGATGTGGTAATTTTGGACATATTAAAGATAGTTGTACAAAGAATAGTTTCAGTTTTAGTGATGATGAATATGAAGATACACTTGAAGGACCATAAGAGAATATTCTAATGGCACTAGAAGAAGAAGGAGGTGATCCTATAGAAGATAAGTCAAAAGAGAATGAAGATGTTTTCAAAAGCAAACAAATAGAGCAAGAATCAGAAAAATGAGAAGTTGATCTTGAGGTAGAGCTTATTTATGCTCTTAACACATTGAGGAAGGTAAGAAAGCAAAATTCCCAACTTAAGCTTCAGTTTCAAGAATGTGATGAAGAGAGAGGAAAGCTTATAGAGGATCTAAACAAGTCAATGGCTAAGACAAAGAAGTTCAAGGATAAGTTATAAGCAAAGGTCTTAGAATGTGAAATATTAGAACAAGAAGTAGCTCTACTAAGGGAAGAAGTAGGAAAGTCTAAGGATAAGCTACACAAGTTTGGAAAGAGCTCAAAGATCGTAGATAAAATGATCAAGGTATAAAGAAGGTCAAAAAATAAAATAGGTCTTGGTTTTGAACAGGTAAAAAATAAGCAAGAAGAAGAGTCAACCTCAAAATCTGAAGAAGAAGAAACTTCAAAAGAAGATAGTGTGAGAGAAAGTGAAACTTCTGAGGATGAGTTGGACAATAGAAATTTCAACAAGGAAAGAAACAATGCACAAAGGAGAAACAGATGGAACTTGAACCAGAATAGGGTAAGAGAGACTAAAATATCAATAAGGTCAAGGTAAGGAAACTTCAATGGACAATATTTCTCATGTCACATATTTGGACACAAAGCCTCACAATGCAGGACACATGAAAGACAGGAAAATGGGAACTTCAAAAACAGGTAGCTTTTTCATGGGTATTCCTACTCATGTAATCATTTTGGTCACAAGGCAATGAATTGCAGGGTTCATGACAAGAATAGATATGGCTTCACTAGAAGAAATCCCAAGACATTTGCACCTACAAGGAATAAAAATATTAAGTGTTACAAGTGCAATAATGATGGAAACATAGCAAAGTGGTATAGAGCAAAAATTCCAAAGACAAGAAAGAACATGAAAAATTAGAGGAATCAAAAGGATCATATGAGAAGGAAAGTGGACAAAGGTAAAGATCAGTGCATGATGGGAGTAGAAATACTCCCACCCCATAATTAACCACCTCAAGAGGAGGTGGGAGAGGGGCTAAGCTAAGAGACTCATTCTTAGCCCCAAGCCCCAAAGGTGACCCTTTGCCATTAATATCAAAGGGGGATATATTTGAGTAAGGGAGAGAGATTTGATTTAAGAAGAAAGCATTGAGTCAGGGGGAGCAGTTTCCTGGGGGATAAAAATAGAAACAGGTTAAAAAAATTTGAAAAGATAATTGGGTTGCCATCAATGACAAAGGGAGAGATTGTTGGACATTTTGAGTAAATGAGTTGTCATTGATTTCAAGAGTGAATGATCATTGATGTCGAAAGTCAGTTTCAGTGAGCAGTGCAAAGAGAAGAAGTTTCGTAATCAATGTAGAAATGAGAGTCTGCTTCCAGTTGGTTAAGACCCGGTTCCAGGTAGTCATATGTGGTCCAAAGTGCAAAAAGAAGCCCAAGAAAATAATATTATAATATTTCTTTATAATATTATAAAGGGAATTTTAAAATTAAATATAAATTAATTAATATAATTTTATTATAAATTAAATTTTTAATTATTTTAATTAACTTATAAGTTATTCAAATTAATTATTAATTAATTTTAATATTAATTATATGTTAATTTAAGGTTATTTTAAATAACCCTAAGGTGGGTTATTAAAGTTGAAATTCAATTTTTTAATTCAACCATCAAACCGATGTGGGAGTCAAATATCAAAACGTGTATAAAAAGGGACTCCTCCACCTTAGCCCAAGAAAAAATGCATTTGAATAAATCTTTGTATTATGTGAAATTGTGTGAATCATTCTGTGAAATCAAGAGGGTTTTCATTGTTTTAAAAGGTTCCAAGAGGAGGCAGAGGAATTTCACCCACAAAGGAAGGTGCCTTGGTAACCAAGCGTAGGTAGCGCAGTTGGCAGCCGTAGCGAAAGCAAAGCATTAGGGGCAATGAGTGGTGAAGGTCGAATCCATGGGAGTGTATTTTTGGAATAATCGATGGTGGACGAAGGTTGTAAAAGGAAGGAGGCTTCCCTTCCTTATCATGGGTGCCTATAGCCCACGTGGTGGGCACAAAAGTGCCAAAGCGCTTGGGAGACAGCGATTTGAAACTCGTCGAACCCCATTTTGGGGTAAAAGACAAGGAATGCATTTGGTTTGATATCAATTTTTTTGGAGGAATTAAATTCAAGCCCTAAAGTTTATTTTTTGCCTAATTTATTTAATTTATAAGGTTTTAAGAGGAGTTATAAGGTTTAGGCAAATATTATTTTAAGAGGTTAATTTTTTGGAGATTATAAGGGGTAATTGAGTGATTATTTTTTATGTGTGATTTGATGATTGCTAATTTCAAGAAGGAATAATAAGCTTTATTTGAGTTTGATTATTTTTGTAACTGAGGAATATTGTGAAAAAGTGTTAGTGTGATATTTTGTCAGCTAACCATTGAAATTGGCAAAAAAGAAAATTGTGATGAGACAGGTTTTTAAGGGCACTTCTAGATCAAACAAAAAGGTATGGGCACATATTTCAAGTGAATGATTGTTGAATGTTGTGAATGCTGAGTTGGAGTGAAAAGTATTTTTATAAGAAATTTTTTTGAAGTGATTAATTGAGTGAAGAACATGTTCTAGGGTTTGAAAATATCATGAGTATCATTGTTATGTGAGATTGGTTGATAAGCGTTGTTGTTGATGTGATTGATTGAGTGAAGAACTTGAACTAGGGTTTGCAAATATCATGATTATCATTGTTATGTAAAATTGGTTGATAAGCATTGTTGGAAACATTTGAGTGAGTGTTCATAAGTTTGGACTAGGTTTGCGAGCAAGGATTACTTCATTGAGTGATTGGTTGAGTAGAGTTGGTTGAGCCTAGTCAAGTGGATGTATTGAAGTGATAGTTCAAGTTCTGTGAAGTAAATTATTCTATATTCTAAATTTATTTGAGAAAGAGGTTGAGTATTTATGAGTGTGAAACATATTGAGTCTAACAATTCTCTATATGTTTTTATGGTAAAAAGAGAGGTTGAAAGTGATTGAGCATTGTTGTAAGTGTGAAATATATTGAGTCTCTAACAATTCTCTATATGTTTCTATGGTAAAAAGAGAGGTTGAAAGTGATTGAGCATTGTTGTGAGTGTGAAACATATTGAGTCTCTAACAATTATCTATATGTTTCTATGGTAAAAAGAGAGATTGAAAGTGATTGAGCATTGTGGTGAATGTGAAGCATATTGAGTCTCTAACAATTCTCTATATGTTTCTATGAGATTGGACAAGTTCTAGTGAGGACTCATTGAACATATTTGAGATAAGTCTTTGAGAAAACTTGTGAACAAATTTGTGTGAGCTTATGTGGAAGCTTACAATATAGAGTTTGAGGATAGAGTTTGTTGAGCAGATTGGATACGTTCTAGATAGGACTTGTGGACAAATTAGTGTGAGATTTTGTGGAAGCTTACAAGGCAGATTTGACACAAGTCTTTGAGAAGACTTGTGAGCAGAGTTGATTAATTAATTTGTTCAAATATTGAGTTAAGGTTTTAGATAGATCTAGCAGAGTTGATTTGTGATTGAGTCAAGCTTTGAGTTAAGGCTTTATGATAGAGATTGAGGATAGATTTGTGCTAGAATGAAGGACTGTGTTTAGTTTAGATTTGAGGACAGATATTGAGGATAGATTTGTGCTAGATTGAAGTATCATGTTTAGTACAGATTTTAGGATAGAGTTTAGTGTATATTTGAGGATAGGTTTGTTCCAGACTAGAAATAGATATTGAGCATATTTGTACTATACCGAAGGACTGTGTTTAGTACAAACTTGAGACAGAGCTAAGAGTAAGCTTTGGAGGTGACAGAGTATAGAGGACGACAGTCTCCAATGGATAGATATCCATTACCTAGAGTAGTGAGGATATGTCTACTGAGTGGGGACAGTATTTGGTGGATAGATATCCATTAGCCAATGGAGTCGAGGCAGCAATTATTCTAGAAGATCACCAAGCAGAGCTAAGAATAAAATAGTTATCCTATGGATAGAGATCCATGAACTTGATTAGGAGATTGGTATATCCTTTGGACAGAGATCCATAAACATTATAATAGGGAAAGGATTCCCAAGAGATTGATTGAGAAAATTTTAGTGAAATATTTTCTCCGTGGAGTAGCCCACATTGGGTGAAGCATGTTAAATTGGTGTCTCTATTGTGTATGGTGATTTTTGCATTGATTTAATTACTATTGTTGATATTGATATCTATACATTGCATAATATTGATTGGAAAAGAAAAGTAAAAAGTGGTCTTATACTGTTCATTCCCCCTCTCAGTATAAACTTGTGTTCTTCAGATTCATTGGTGAGACATGGTATTGGAAAATAAACGAAGACCAAGATATTAGAAGACAAAATGGAACAAAATAGAAAATATGATAGAGATAAGCCAAATGAAAGAGGAAGTTGAAATGGACAGCTTTGGAAAGCGAAGTGGAAATTTTTTTTTGAAGTCTTAAATACATCACAAATTAGAGAACGAGGGGCTGTTTTTTTTTGGAAAACTAGAGATATGCTACTGGAAAATAAATGTAGAAGAGAAATATTATTAATTCAAGAGCCTTTTTCTCAAAAATATGGACTTTTCTAGTAAAATAGGAGGATTTCTGCATGTTTGGATTTAATTATTTTTCATCTTTCCCATTTTTAGATTTTGAATTTATAAATGATGTTTGATACATTTTAGTGGTCACATCATGGAATGTTTGAAATATGGAATTTATTTTTGTGTCCTAGGAGCTAGCACTTAGTTTATTTCGATTGTGTAAATGCATATTTGAATAGACTAGGTTGCATGCAAGAGTTTATCACATCTTCAGTTTTGTAAGATGGGATGTCATCAAACTAATAAAGCTTTGCATTTCTGCGTTTTCAGCATTCAATATATTTCAGATTTTCATTTTTTTATTTTCTAAATTTCATTTTGCATATTTCTTTTAAACTTTGAGGATTAAAATAAAAATAAAAATAGAATAAAATGGAAAAAATAATTACATGGGTGTGAAGAATGAGATACAATCTATCATACGAAACAAATTCGAACTCATTCCGAAATCATTTCGATTTTATAATAAAAATTTAAAATGACCGTTTTATGCAGATTTTTATGATTTTAGAATTTTATTTTTCATATTTTGGAGGTAAATCAGATTTTTTAAACTTTGCTTCTCTATTCATAAGCATAAGATGACCTTTCCTTTATGAAAAATTCAATTTCATTAAAGGGGGTAATTTTTATGGCATTTCATTGACCAATATTTAAGAGCAATAAATACCCTTCTCTTTATGAAAATTTTGATTTCATCAAAGATAGGTAATTTATCATTACATCAAAGTCTAGTGTCTTAAAAAATTAAAGTATTTCTTCTTTATCAAAATTGATTTCATTAAAGAGGAATAATTCATAATGACATTTTGAGGTCATTATTTTAAAGCAATAAATTGATGTCTCTTTATGAAAATTAATTTCATCAAAGAGGGACAATTTATTAATTATATCAAAGGCTATCTTTATCTTCATGATAGAAGCTACATTTAATGGATATTTTCATAATTTTAGATTCACATTCATGGACAGGTTTTAATCTTCTACTCCATGCTTAAAGTAGGATTTAATGCAAGATAAAACTTGTTTAAAATCTACTTAATAAAGGAAGATAAAATCTACCTAAAAACATTCAATATAAAATGAATTAAGGCTACATTGTGGTCATATGAGGGCCAATTCATATTTGCATTTAAGTTTCATGAACAATCATTAATATAGCATGGGTAAAATAAACCAATGCATGCCCCTTGTTAACAGTTACTTGCAATCACTAAGGTGTTCCTAGCATTCATTTGATATATCTTCATTGAGATTACTAATACACATGTGCAATGCTTACATAGAGGAACCTTGGAGAAGTTGTTTTTATTTCTAACTTCTTTGCAAGAGAGGGTTTTGTGATGAAAATCCTAAGGTGAGTGTGGTTTTGCAATTGGGTAAAATTACCACTCAACATTTTGGCACTAGAAGGAGGGCCTGAATTGGTGTTGTTTATTTATACTAAAATTGTTCATTGTTGTTTTAAAATGCTTTTGACTTATCCATGCAATGAATAATGTGATATTGGTGTAAATTTGAGATTTTTGAATTGTTAAATATTTCAAGCTCATTTGATAAGCATCTTTGACCTCATTTAGCACTCAACACTTTGAGAGCTAGGAGGGCATGAATTGATTTATTTTATTGCTATTTAGATGCTAAGTTGTTCATGTTACTTGAAATATTTATTCATAGACATTGGTCTTGATTAACGAGGTTTTGTTTCCATATGATTACTTTCATTGATTCTAACATTCTCCATTTTGATGATGCATTGATGCTAACATTTTTGTAAATTTGAGAATGTTCTTCAATGTCATGGTTTAATTGATGCATATATTTTGGGATGATGTTAACATGATGATCCATATGTTAAACATTTAAATTTTGTTGGTCATTTCATGCTTCTTTGCGAGACATATTTATTTGACTAAAAAATTTGGTTCTGAAGTTATTCTTTGAGTTTCACTAATGGCGACATTTGATGTAAGAGCTGAAATGGTATCTTTAAGAGCAAAAATGATATCTATGTTAGGGGACTATTATGAGTGTTTTCCTATGCTTGGAATGCCCCATCAAATTCTTCAAATTGTATTGGATTTTCTATGACTGTTTAGCCAAAATGATACATTAGGATACATGTAAAAATTGCATATCTACAAGAGCATATTATTTCAATGGCTAATTTTCCATGAGGATGTTGCTTGTAGGTTATTCTCATACAATTTGGATGACATATCATTCTTTTGGTATGTCCAATTACCCATGGAGGTCAGGACGTCTTGGGCCCAACTAAAAGTAGCCTATATTTATCATTTTGGTAATCATGTTGACTTAGATATGTTGCAAAATCAGTTTACCTCTATTCGTAAAGAGCCTAATGAATCCATGAGTCAATTCAATGAGAGGTTACGTGAGTTGCACATTCAAATGTGAGAAAATTTTGACACAACGAAAGAGGAAGCTATTTAAATATACATGGGAGCCATACCTCCTGTACTTGCTACATTATTGAGGAAAAATATTGATGACCCATATTTGCATAGAATCTATGAGGTCACAATAATGGTAGAACAATGGCAAGTGGAGGCACAACATGTTCCCATGAGAAATTGTTCTTCTGGAGTTATTGATGCCAACCTACACCAACCATATAATATAGCATCCTCCACTCCAATGATGCCTAAGGTGAATGATCAAGGGTATGAATTTGAATGTCAAAATTTTATAACCACCTTAGATATTGTCCAAGAGGAGGTGCAAGTTGCCAAGCCAACATCTACCAATGAGGACTGTGTAGAGATGGGTCCATTTATATAAATGCATGAGTATTTATATAATGAAGGTGTCCTAAATATAATTAGTTTTGAGATATGTGATAGAACAGAACCTTCCATGGAATTGGATAAAGTGGTTGAAATTGAAATTAAAATAGAATCAATAAATGAGTTTTACGACGTAATAGAATTTTACCACTGGTTCTCGAAAGACACTTTGGATGAGATTCTTGAAATTGATGGTCAATAAATTCCTCACCCTCCAAATTGTGATGAAATTGAATCATGGGTTACAAATGTGGATTGTGATAGTCTTACAAACTTGAATACAAAGAGTAGCCCAATTTTGGAAATCATTGAACCATGTAAGGAAGGTGAAGGCAAATTTGATGAGAAACATCTTGATGAATTGGAAGAGGTTGAATAAGTAGTTGAGTGTCACCACTTGATTTTGAAAAATTATTATTAAGATTATTGGAAGAAGTGGGAAGAATACACTCACTCCAAACCTTCTAATGAAACTTTTGTGTCAATTTATATGCAGGATAATACAATTGCTTTCTCGCATGAGGATATTACAAGTCCTGTACAATTTGAGAATGTTTTGGAAGAAGGATTGGAATCTCATCAAGTGTTGGAAGATGACAATGATTCTACTACCAAAGACAAATAATAAAAATAATTGATAGATGAATCAAAAGATCATGTCACAAATGCAATAGAGTTTCATCCCACAAATTTGGATGACAATTTTTACAATGGTTGGGGAAGATATGAAGAATCATCTACTTTGCACACCCCCATTGATGAGATTTCTATTGACATGCAGGATGCTAAAATATCCATTTCACATGAGGATATTTCTTTTTCAAGAATAGATAAATTTCTCAAATTATATCATGTTGAATATGAATTTATTGAATATCTTATTGAAATAGAAAGGGAAGAAATGGTAAATGTTTCTTCTGACTCATCTATTTTGGATGAGGAAGAGGTAAAATCTGCTCTTTTATTTTGGAATATTGAAAATATAGATACAAATTCGTATGATTGTTTTGAGGATTCAAATGAAGAAATACCATTGGTGGTCATCAAGGAATTGGAACCAAATGACAAAGAGGTTGATCTATGTGAAGCAACTCAAGTGATTGATCATGGTGATGTGTTATTTGATACACACTTTGACCAACAAGATTTAAGGTTTGAAAAGGATGGGCATATTTTTAATTGGGTGCCTAATTTTGGTATGTTTGATGAACAGGTAATCAATGAAGAAGACAAAGACCATGATATAGAAGAAGAAATTACAATGACTCACCAAGTTTTGGTAAATGAAAATATACAAAAGGTAGAATCTAATCTTTTGTGTCCAAGTATCCAAGCTTCAGGTGAAGATTTTTATAATCACTCATTGGATTTAAATGATATCAAGGATGAAATGAGATTTGTGGTTGATAAAGAATTTGAATTGATTTCTCCTCACACCACTAATAATATTGCTTTGTTGAACGAAAAAGAAGTTGATATTCTTGAATTGTTAAATCAAGTTCATAATCAATTAATTATTGAGTCTAGGATATAAACTCATGATGATACTCATTTAATAAATATCCTAGATGCTTGCAAATTGTTACATAAGCATGATTGACCTAAATATGTGGGAAATGAATTTGTTGGCAATTTTGGGTACATTGCCTTTGCTCAAGTGTTGATGTTGTCATTGATGTCAAGAAGCGGAAGGGTTTTTGTGAAAACCCAGGCAGACAAAATAAAAGGTTTTATTTAAAACCATGGTGTGCTTATGTGGAAAGGGCTTTTCTTAAAAACCAAGGTGGAATTTTGTTTCATCGAAAAAGGACCTCCGATGATGAAGATATTAAAGTTTAAAGTTAAGTTTAAATTAATGGAGGGCCGACCTATGTGCAATTAATGGAAGTTGGCATATATATACATGTAAAGGTTTCAATTTATTTTGAAAAGGGGGCATATTATATATCGTCGGAAAGCTTATTTCAAGGGCTATTTGACTAACTCATTTAGAAGGAGAATTAAGGTGTGTATAAAGAGGTATTTCTGATTTTGCAAAGGGGTTCCAAAAGTGAAGTTTGCCTTGTTCTTTTTCAAGAGGATTAATTTTTTCATGAGGTGACAAGGTATGCATTATTGTGATTTATTTTATTTTATGGTATAAGTGGTTTTGGGAGTGAAAAGGTTATGCAATGTTTTGATTTATTTTATTTTATGGTACAAGTGGTTTTAGGAGAGATAAGGAAGTTGTGCAATTAAAGGCCTTGGTGATGATTATTGAAAAGTGGAATAATGTTGATTATTTTGTGATCTACTAACCTTTGTGAAGATTAGCAAAAAAAACTTTGTGATTGTGGCAGATTTCCAAAGGGGTTCCTTCACTTCAATAAGGTATGGGCACATTCTTCTTATGAGTATGATTGGTGTATGTTTTTCTGAAATAAGTTTGGAGTGAAAAGGGATTCTACTAGGTTTCCTTTGGTTGGGTGTAAATCCTATTTTCTGGTTTGTTGAAGACTACTTATGCATTGTTATCATTGATGAGAGTTTTGGTGAATGCATAATTCTGGTTTGAGATAGTGGAAGCATTGTGCACTAGGGTTTATTGTTGTGAGTCTTGATACTTGCTTTGAGTTGGTGAAACCCTTGGATGGCTGTGTTGAGGTTGATGGTTGAATTGCTTTCATAGAGGTTGTTAGATCAAGTTATTGCTTTTACTTGATTCATGAAATTGGGCTTACTCCATTGAGTTGATTTGAACAAGTTATTCTTTGCATTTGGTGATATTGTGTGGGTGGATGTTTTGTTCAAATATCTTTGGAGGGAAAAGGATTTCTACTTGTTTCCTTTTCTTGTGATGATTGGTAGAATGCTTCAAGGTTAATGTTGAGTTGAATGATGTTGGTTAAACCTTGTCTTTGAGCATTGTTGTTGAAGCCCTAATTGATTGAGAAAAGATATTGGTTGTTGGAAAGAACATGAGTATCATTGTTATATGACATATTGCTTGGTTGGCAATTGTTGGGTTGTGTTTCATGTTCTTGAGAAAAGCATACTTCATCTATCTTATTCTTTTGAGATTTGAGATTGAGTTGAGATTGAGATTGGGAGTTAAGTATAGAACATATTGAGTCTCTAACAATTCTCTTTATGCTTCTATGAGGTTGATGAATCACATTGGGTCTCTAACAATTCTCTCTGTGGGTTCATGCCAAGCAAGCTTTACTTGATGAACTTGTGAGCGAGGTTTAGGACAGAGGTGCATTGGTTCTATATGAGAACTTGAGGACAGAGGTACATTGGTTCTATGAGAAGAACTTGAGGACAGATTTGTGCCGGACCGATGGACTGTGTTTGGTGCTGATCAAAGACAGAGGATGAGGACATTTGTGCTAGACCGAAGGACTGTGTTTAGTGCAAATTCGAGGACCAGCTTTGAGGTGATAGAGTTGAGGACAGAGGTCTCCGACCGGAGCAGGGAAGACAGGTGTCTTCTGTGGATAGAGTTCCATTTGCTAAGGGCAGCGGAGGCAGAGGTCTTCTAGAGGATCACCAGCCAGAGCAGAGGTAGGGGAAGGTATCTCCTTTGAGCAGAGGCTCATAAATTCAGATTGGGGAAGGTTTCTCCTTTGAGCCGAGGCTCATAAACATTGTAATTGGGAAGGTTTCCCAAAGAACTTTGAGATAACTTTTAGAGAAAAGTTTTGTGGATGAACCATGTAAATTGTTGTGTCACTTTGTGGATGGTTTTGTGCATTGCTTTGATATTGCTTTGGATATATTGCTTTACTATTTTGAAGTATAAAGGAAAAAGTAAAAAGAGGTCTTATACTGTTCACCCCCCTCTCAGTATAAGCTTGTGTTCTTCAATTGGTATCAAAGCTGGTTCCTTCGAAAAGTTTAACAGCTTGAAGGAAAAGCTAGTAAAGAACACAATGGATTATTCAAGTGGCAATGCAACACCTATTCTTGATGGATCAGATTTTGGTCTTTGGAGTGCAAGGATGAAGGTTCATCTAATGGCACTTGGGAATGAGGTTTGGGAAGTGATTGAAGATGAGTACACTATTCCCGAACATGGTCCTAATACTAAAGAAGAAAGGCTCCTACATCACAACAATTCAAAAGCAATGAATGCAATCCTGAAAGGCTTACAGAAAGCGAGATCTCACCAAAGTGATTCACTGCAAGACAGCTAGTGAAATGTGGAATCAGTTGAAGGTGGTTCATACAGGTGATACAAATGTCAAAAAGGCCAAGTTGAGACACTTCAAAGGTATGTTTGAACAACTCAAAATGAATGATGATGAAAATATTAGTGACTACATGCTTCGTATGGATGAAGTTGTTAACTCCATGAAAGACTTAGGTCTTGAGCTTGCTGAAAATGATATTTGTGATAAGATTTTAAGATCTCTTCCTAATAGATTTAGTGAAAATATTTCTGCTATTGAGGAAGCTAAAGATTTGGATAAGTTGAAAAAAGATGAGCTCCATAGTATACTTGCAGCATTTGAGTTGAGAACTCAAGTGAAGGTTGATGTCAAGAAGGAGGCAGCTTTCAAGACTACCAAGAATTCCAAAGGTAAATAGCTTCAAGAGAGTGATGAGTCTTCTGGTGATGAAGAGGCATATTACAGCAAGAAAGGCAAGTTCCTTAGAAAGCACAAAAGTATGAAAAATGTAAGATGTTTCAATTGTGGAAAGTTTGGTCATTATGCTACTAACTGTACTGTTGCCAAGGATGAAAGTGATGAAGATAAACAGGATTGTAAGAGCAAGGATTCTGAAAGGCATAAGCATCATAGGAAAAACAAAGATAAGCACAACAATCAAGGAAAGAGGTATTCTCACAAACACAAGAAAAGCTTCTACCTAGACAAAGCAAGTAAGTGTTCTAGTAGTGATAGTGAAAGTTCTTCAAGTGATAATGAAAATGAGATAGTGTTCATATCAAAAAAAGAGGAAGGACCAAAACATAGATTCATTATCATGAAATGTCTTAGATGTGGAAATTTTGGTCACCTTGAGGATGATTGCACAAATAATGAATTGGTTGTTAGTATGTATGAGGATGCTTCAGAAAATGATAAGGAAGATGCATGTATGGTTTTTGAAAAGGGTAGCACCTCTAGTGATAAGAAATCTGAAAAAGGCCTTGATAATTCAAAGTGCAATCAAATAGAGGATCTTGAATGTGAACTTACAAATGCTCTTAGTGTTTTGAAAAAGGAAAGAAAGAAGAATGCTAGACTCAAGGATAAGTTAGATGAATGTTGTATGGAGAGAGATGAACTTATAGAAAGTCTTGATGTCTCTATGGCTAATGCACAAGAACTCAAGAATGAGTTAGAATCTAAGGTGCTTGAGTATAGTGAATTAGAACAGAAAATGGCTTCTTTGAAAGAGGAAAATAAAGAGTACAAGGATAATCTGTACAGGTTTCAAGAAAGCTCCAAAAAGGTTAAGTCTCTCATCCAAAGTCAAAGAAATCCAACAGATAAAATAGGTCTTGGTTTTGTTAAGCCTCACAAGAAACAAGTTGGAGAGTCTAGTAAGAGATTCCAAAAGGAAGAGAGTTCTAATGAGGAAAATATTTCAGATCATGAGTCCTTGAATGATAGATGCATAGAAACAGAAAACAAATTTCGAAATGAGAAGAAGGAGAAGTTTTCAGGACCTGAGAAGTCAAATAAAGGAAAGTTTCAAGGCAGATGTTTTGCTTGTCACAAGTTTGGTCACATGGTTGTACATTGCATGGCTCAGGTGAAGAAGGTAAATAACAGTTTCAAAAGTGGTGATTTCTTTTATGGGTATTGCTACTCTTGCAATCAGTTTGGGCATAAAGCAATTTTTTGCAAGGCAAATATCAGAAACAGGTTTGGTCAGAATAGGTTTGGTCAGAACAGGGTTAGTCAGAACAGGTGGATTCAAAGAACAGGTATGCCTCAAAGAAATAACATTGTTACTTGCTATAAGTGCAACAATGAAGGTCACATAGCTAGACAATGTAGAGCTGAAATTCTAGGATACAGGAACAGGAACAGTGGCATGATCAGGTCCAAGGATCAAGGCATGGCTAAGAACAAGAACAGTGACAATGACAGGAACAAGAATATGGACAAAGAGTTCAAGAGAAGGCCCGGCAAGGAAGTTATAGACGTTGATGATGATCAGTGCCTAATGGGAGTTTTACTCCCACCCCAGAATTAATCACCTCATCAGGAGGTGGGGGAGGGACTAAGCTAAGAGGCTCATTCTTAGTCCCGAGCCCCAAAGGTGGCCCTTTGCCATTGATGACAAAGGGGGAGAGATATGAGTAAGGGGGAGAGCTTCAAGTGAAGAGGAAAGCTTCAAGTCAGGGGGAGCAAAACTTCAAAGGTAGATTCTTAGTTGTGGGTTTCAGTTTTGGCTCTTAAGAAGTGTTTTTCAATAAAGGTTTGCCATCAATGACAAAGGGGGAGATTGTTGGCAATTTTGGGTACATTGGGTACATTGCCTTTGCTCAAGTGTTGATGTTGTCATTGATGTCAAGAAGCGGAAGGGTTTTTGTGAAAACCCAGGCAGACAAAATAAAAGGTTTTATTTAAAACCATGGTGTGCTTATGTGGAAAGGGCTTTTCTTAAAAACCAAGGTGGAATTTTGTTTCATCGAAAAAGGACCTCCGATGATGAAGATATTAAAGTTTAAAGTTAAGTTTAAATTAATGGAGGGCCGACCTATGTGCAATTAATGGAAGTTGGCATATATATACATGTAAAGGTTTCAATTTATTTTGAAAAGGGGGCATATTATATATCGTCGGAAAGCTTATTTCAAGGGCTATTTGACTAACTCATTTAGAAGGAGAATTAAGGTGTGTATAAAGAGGTATTTCTGATTTTGCAAAGGGGTTCCAAAAGTGAAGTTTGCCTTGTTCTTTTTCAAGAGGATTAATTTTTTCATGAGGTGACAAGGTATGCAATGGTGGAGGGGGGAGAAGAATATTGTGATTTATTTTATTTTATGGTATAAGTGGTTTTGGGAGTGAAAAGGTTATGCAATGTTTTGATTTATTTTATTTTATGGTACAAGTGGTTTTAGGAGAGATAAGGAAGTTGTGCAATTAAAGGCCTTGGTGATGATTATTGAAAAGTGGAATAATGTTGATTATTTTGTGATCTACTAACCTTTGTGAAGATTAGCAAAAAAAAAACTTTGTGATTGTGGCAGATTTCCAAAGGGGTTCCTTCACTTCAATAAGGTATGGGCACATTCTTCTTATGAGTATGATTGGTGTATGTTTTTCTGAAATAAGTTTGGAGTGAAAAGGGATTCTACTAGGTTTCCTTTGGTTGGGTGTAAATCCTATTTTCTGGTTTGTTGAAGACTACTTATGCATTGTTATCATTGATGAGAGTTTTGGTGAATGCATAATTCTGGTTTGAGATAGTGGAAGCATTGTGCACTAGGGTTTATTGTTGTGAGTCTTGATACTTGCTTTGAGTTGGTGAAACCCTTGGATGGCTGTGTTGAGGTTGATGGTTGAATTGCTTTCATAGAGGTTGTTAGATCAAGTTATTGCTTTTACTTGATTCATGAAATTGGGCTTACTCCATTGAGTTGATTTGAACAAGTTATTCTTTGCATTTGGTGATATTGTGTGGGTGGATGTTTTGTTCAAATATCTTTGGAGGGAAAAGGATTTCTACTTGTTTCCTTTTCTTGTGATGATTGGTAGAATGCTTCAAGGTTAATGTTGAGTTGAATGATGTTGGTTAAACCTTGTCTTTGAGCATTGTTGTTGAAGCCCTAATTGATTGAGAAAAGATATTGGTTGTTGGAAAGAACATGAGTATCATTGTTATATGACATATTGCTTGGTTGGCAATTGTTGGGTTGTGTTTCATGTTCTTGAGAAAAGCATACTTCATCTATCTTATTCTTTTGAGATTTGAGATTGAGTTGAGATTGAGATTGGGAGTTAAGTATAGAACATATTGAGTCTCTAACAATTCTCTTTATGCTTCTATGAGGTTGATGAATCACATTGGGTCTCTAACAATTCTCTCTGTGGGTTCATGCCAAGCAAGCTTTACTTGATGAACTTGTGAGCAGGTTTAGGACAGAGGTGCATTGGTTCTATCAGAGAACTTGAGGACAGAGGTACATTGGTTCTATGAGAAGAACCTGAGGACAGATTTGTGCCAGACCGATGGACTGTGTTTGGTGCTGATCAAAGACAGAGGATGAGGACATTTGTGCTAGACCGAAGGACTGTGTTTAGTGCAAATTCGAGGACCAGCTTTGAGGTGATAGAGTTGAGGACAGAGGTCTCCGACCAGAGCAGGGAAGACAGGTGTCTTCTGTGGATAGAGTTCCATTTGCTAAGGGCAGCGGAGGCGAGAGGTCTTCTAGAGGATCACCGACGAGAGCGAGAGGTAGGGGAAGGTATCTCCTTTGAGCAGAGGCTCATAAATTCAGATTGGGGGAAGGTTTCTCCTTTGAGCCGAGGCTCATAAACATTGTAATTGGGAAGGTTTCCCAAAGAACTTTGAGATAACTTTTAGAGAAAAGTTTTGTGGATGAACCATGTAAATTGTTGTGTCACTTTGTGGATGGTTTTGTGCATTGCTTTGATATTGCTTTGGATATATTGCTTTACTGTTTTGAAGTATAAAGGAAAAAGTAAAAAGAGGTCTTATACTGTTCACCCCCTCCCTCTCAGTATAAGCTTGTGTTCTTCAGAATTGACTTCAAAATTTTTAGAAATAGGCTCTTATTTGCAAGGTCTCATATCTGAAAAAAAAAACCTAATTCTAAATCATGAATCAAATTGTGAAATAGAAATATTAAGGAATAGACAAGATAGAATTGAAGATCAGCTATTGTCTAGTCAATTTAATGATTTGAGGCTCACCTATGGGATTTTTAATAGAACTAAATCAAAGTGGTGGGGTGAGAGAGATAAGAGGAAAATAGTTGTATTGTTTGGCATAATCTTGTTTTCATTGGATTTATGTAAAACTTCGCACGCATACCATATTATATATCTTTTGAAAAGCGCTAATCATGTTTGGGATCCAAGAAAAGGATAGATCAAGCTTTGCACCACCTTGTACCATATTTTACATTTGTATATAGTTTTGGTTTTTGAATTTTTTGTTTGGTTGTGTTGTTTTTTGTGTTCCGTCATTAAGTTTGATTTGTAAGTTTTGTGTTTGGGTTGTTCACTTGATTTGAGGTGATGTTTCGTGGTCACTAACTTATGGTCTTTGGCCCATTTTTTGTGCTCCTTTATTAAGTAGGATGGAATATCTAATCTGAAAGCAGGTGAACCTGAGAAAAGAGAAATGAATTATTTTGTGATCATGCTCAGATTTCAGGACTAAAATGGTGGAGAGTAGAACAATGAAATATTTTGCTAAAGTTCCACATTAAACTCACATATTAAAGGGAATTTTTTGAATTCCTGAAGGAGGAAGTTATCTTGATTTGCAAATTAAGGCAAAAATTCAACACACTCTATCTCTATGCTTCCTAACCCTAGTGATACATAAATGTTTGCAAAGCTATACAAAAAATAGAGAGAAAAAATAAAAAAGGAAAGAAAACAAGCATGGAAAAGCTTAATCAAATTAGTCACAAAGTCTAGATAAACCTTACCAAGGCTATAGATGCCTGACTGGAAATAGGGCTCTGTCTAGACATAACTTGAGTATAAGAAAGGCTTTGCAAAGTATTAAGAAATACACAAGGGTGAGTTAGATAAACCCTACTAGGGCTATAGATGTCTGACTAGCAGTAGGGCTCTATCTGTAAAAGTTTTCTTCTATGAGTCGTGCTTCATAGCCTAAATGTGAATCATATAATGGAATTTGAAAGGTTTTCAGAGATGCAAAAATGAATCACTTTTTCACACACTGAGAAAATGCAAAAGTATTAATTATTTATTTGAAGCTATTTACCCCCACCTTCCTAGGACATTGCTAAATATTTTACATTTCGTTGATCTTGTGTGTTCTCTTTTCAGATTGGGTTCTTCACCCGAAATGCTCAGGGGCATTTCCCAACAAAGTCACCATTTGTTGTGATTATCGCACAACTCGCACCAAAATTGGGGACCCAGCATTTTTTTGGTATTTGGGTGTTTGCATTTGTTTTAAGCATTTAATGCTTTGCTTTGTTTTGGGTTTGCAGTTTTCGTCAATTTGTTGTCCATGATTTTTTATCAATTTGTTGTAGATGATATTTTTATCGTTAGTTTGTTGTCGACAATATTTTTATCATCAGTTTGTTGTCGATAATATTTTTATCATCAATTTTTTTTCGATAATTTTTTATCATCAATTTCTTATCGACGATTTTTATCATCAATTTGTTATCGACGATTTTTATCGTCAAGTTGTTGCTGACAATTTTTATCGTCATTTTTATTGTTATCAATTTTATTGTTAATTATTGTGTTACTTTCATTATTATTATTATATATATTTTATATACATAGTGATAATAATAATAAATAAATAAAATTTAAAATAAAAAATATACATATATTATTGTTATATATATCTCTTATATATAATAATAGCATATACTAAAATAACAAATATATATATAAATAAATAAGAAATAAAATATATATATATATATATATATATATAATACATGAAAATTCATATTATAGCTTTTAAAGAGGCTAGCTTAAAGGTTTGAGAGGGTTTAATGTTATATATTTTAATATTAATTAATTTTTATGTTTATATTTTTTTAAAGGCTAATGGATTTGTTTCTTTTTATCGCATATGGGGGAGAACCATGATGACGATGGTGATGCGGAAGGGGAGTCGAACATAGCTACGTAGAGTTCGCTACGTTAACACAGACGAGTTCAAAACATGAGGTGGTAGCGGCGGCTTACGTGGTGATATGGAGGACCCCATTTGAAAGGTCAAAGCGTTATGAAGAGGAGTCAAAAATCCATATCAGCGACGACGAGAAGACAGAGACGATGGCATCTATGATGGTGCATATCTATCACAGATGTGGATGTGGGACCACCATGGTGCCTAGACACGAACCATCATCGACTAATTTTGGCTGATTACGAGCAGTATAACGCGGTCAAGGAGGTATTGTTGATAGAGAATACATGACTTATGCAAGCCCAATTAGCACTATCTGGTAGAAGGATGTTCACCATGTAAGATGACCTTGGATAGCAATGATGGAATTTGAAGATGACATACGACATCCCAAATAGTGAATTCATCATCTAAATAATGTTATGACGAGTCAGCTTGTATAGGGATGTGTGGCCAAAAGAAATATCGTAGCGACATTACATTTTCATACAGGACAAGATTTCTTATTTTATTTGATGGAGAAATTGTTTTGATTTGAAATGGTATTTATTTATTTTTACCAATAAAAGAAAAGGGGAAACGAATTTGTAATTCACCAAAAGAGGCATAGTTGGGATATTTATGCATGCGGGGCATTTGGGTGAATAACCAATGTAGTATATCATTGATTTACAAGCGCCAGCTTAATAGAAAATGAGGACATTACATAAATGTTACAAAGGGAAACGAAATGAATTATTGGTGAAACATGGCATTGGAAAATAAGTGAAGCCCAAGGTATTAGAAGACAAAAGGGAACAAAATAGAAAATATGACAAAGAGAAGCCAAACGAAAGAGGAATTCGAAATGGATAGCTTTGGAAAGTGAAGTGGAAAAGTTTCGTTGAAGTCTTAAATACATCACAAAATAGAGGATGAGAGGCTGGTTTTTTTTTTTTTTTGGAAAACCAGAGATATGCTGCTGGAAAATAAATGTAGAAGAGAAATATTATTAATGCAAGAGATATTTTCTTAGAAATTTGGACTTTTCTAGTAAAATAGGAGGATTTTTGCATGCTTGGATTTAATTGTTTTCATCTTTTCCTTTTTCAGGTTTTGAATTTATAAATGATGTTTGATGCATTTTAGTGGTCACATCATGGAATGTTTGAAATATAGAATTTATTTTTGTGTCCTAGGAGCTAGCACTTAGTTTATTTTGATTATGCAAATGCAGGTTTGAATAGACTAGGTTGCATGCAAGAGTTTCTCACATCTTCGGTTTTGCAGGACAGGTTGCCATAAAAATGATAAAGCTTTGCATATCTGTGTTTTCTGCATTCAATTTATTTCAGATTTTCATTTTTTTATTTTCTAAATTTCATTTTGCATATTTCTTTTAAACTTTGAGGATTAAAATAAAAATAAATAAAAAATAAAATGAAAAACATAATTACATTGGTGTGAAGAATGAGATACAATCTATCATATCATATGAAACAAATTTGAACTCATTCCGAAATCATTTCGATTTTATAAAAAGTTTTGAAAATGACCGTTTTATGCAGATTTTTATAATTTTGGAATTTTATTTTTTCACATTTTGGAGGTAAATCAGATTTTTTAAACTTTGCATTTCCATTCATAAGCATAAGATGACCTTTCCTTTATGAAAAATTCAATTTCATTAAAGGGGGGTAATTTTTATGGCATTTCATTGGCCATCATTTAAGAGCAATAAATACCCTTCTCTTTATGAAAATTATGATTTCATCAAAGAGAGGTAATTTATCATTACATCAAAGGCTAGTGTTTTAAAACATTAAATTATTTATTCTTTATGAAAATTGATTTCATTAAAGAGAAATAATTCATAATGACATTTTGAGACCATTATTTTAAAGCAATAAATTGATGTCTCTTTAGGAAAATTAATTTCATCAAAGAGTGAAAATTTATTAATTATATCAAAGGCTATCTTTATCTTCATGACAAAAGTTACATTTTATGGATCTTTCCATCATTTTAGATTCACATTCATAGATAGGTTTTAATCTTCTACTCCATGCTCAAAGTAGGATTTAATGCAAGATAAAACTTGTTTAAAATATACTTGATAAAGGAAGATAAAATCTACCCAAAAACATTCAAGATAAAATGAATTAAGGCTACATCATGGTAATATGAGGGCCAATTCATATTTGAATTTAATTTTCATGAACAAATCATTAATATAGCATGGGTAAAATAAACCAACACATGCCCCTTGTTAACAGTTTCTTGCAATCACTAAGGTGTTTCTAGCATTCATTTGATATATCTTCATTGAGATTACTAATACACATGTGCAATGCTTACATAGCAAAACCTTGGAGAAGTTGTTTTAATTTCTAACTTCTTTGCAAGAGAGGGTTTTGTGATAAAAATCCTAAGGTGAGTGTGGTTTTGCAATTGGGTAATATTACCACTCAATAGTGCCATGGCTTCTCTTCTTTTCTTACTCTTCAACCACTATGATGAACTTAAGTGAGTCTGGTTTATTTTTTCTACAATGGGTTGCACTTGTACAGCTTCTATCATCGATTCAGGTACCGCCTGTAGCTCCAAAAATGGGGTGAAATAGAAATGAGCCGACTATGGATTTAGCTCGAGGAAAGTGGAAACTAGCATAGTGGAAATTACGATGAGAATAGAACTGGTGGTAAAAATAGAAGCAAGGGGTTTGACCATAGTCACACTCACTCAAGGAGAAAATTACGTACTTACAACCATAATGAAGGTTACTTAGGCGGATGATATGGAAAGTGAAAATAGACTCAAAGTAGATGCAAAAGAACTAAAATAAAAAGAAGTAGAAGAAGCAATAATAGAAGAAGCGGGAGTGGTGGTGACTTGTGGTTGGGAAATGGGAGGTGAAACTAAAGTGGAAGGTATACCAAATGGAGGGGATATAGAAGTGAAAACCAAAATAAGGGAAACAATAATCAAAATTCTCTCGGGGAGAGGGGAGAGAGAAGAAAATGTACCTTCAGGCTCTGATGTCTTCTGAGCCAGTAGGGATGCATGTAGTTATGACACTAGATCTTTCTCTACCTAGTCCTTTGGTTCTACTACAATGCCCTCTTAAATATTGATAACATGTGTGCTCTAAACAAATGGAATGGCTTCTAGTAATTTTGTTTGCTCAATCGAAACTACAGGAGGAGGGTTTGATGAAACTACTCTGGTTCTTCACTTCTTAAATTTTTTTATAACCGATAGCTTTTCCTTCCTGCTTGTCTCCTTCCACTACAACGACTCCTCTGGCACTTTCTCCTCTTCCTTAGGAACAAGTGGCACTTCCTGGACCACAAGATGCTCTTCTTCGACCATAAATTCCTCACTGCTTGAATTTTACAAACTCTGAGGTACAATGCAAGTGAACGTAATCAGCTGATAGCTAGAGTAAAACTCATCATAGGTGTCTAAAAACATTCCATCCATTACTAGACCATACGGTGACTTGGTCTTCCTTCGATGAGCCCTCATGATCCACCAGTTCATAATTTTTTCTTCAAATCAAATCGAAAGCTACTCTTTCATCTGGCTAAATAACCCTGGTCAAGGAATCTAATTTTTATGTACTATAGGGTTATATTTGACCTCAATTTCATAGAAACCATGCCAAGGTGGAAGTGACATCATGTTTTCCACATGCCACTCCAAGTCATGCCTCTCTAGATTGTTTTGGTACTTTTCAATATCCAAGCTTGAAAAACTGTGAAAGCTTTTGACCTTGATGTGCTTAGAAAAGAGACCCAAAGGGTCATACTTCCATCACTACAACAGCTCCACCATTTTGATGTTGTAAAAGGCTTCAATTATCAACTAGTTATGGCACACCTAGCTCACCTTGATGCCTCCAAAATTAAAAGGCATATCACATATTAATTTCTTTCTATGCCCTACCCCATACACATCATTAATATAATCGTATTTCCAAACAACCTCCAACACCAAAAAATACCGTGTGGCAAAATATGGGAGAAAATTTAGCTTACTGGTATAACCAAAAATGCATAGCACAATACCTTGTGCTAATAAAAAAATATCACCTCTTTGCTGTGAGATGATCTCTTCTCTCATTGCTCTCTATACCCTCTAACTTTTACATAAAAGACAACTCAAGGGCAAGACCCACAAACATGCGATTGAAATTATAGAAATACTCCTGCCTTGACAAACTAGAAGTCCACATATACACTGGCAATTTTCTATTTTTCTTATAAACTTACCTAATTGCAATGAAAGAAAAATTCTTGAGTAGGTGGAAGAAGAAATACCAAATTAGAAATGACATGTTCTTGAATACCTTCATTTTTTCACTCTACATATTATCTAGCTAGGAATGCATTCTTTTGGCAATATGATCGGCCCAGTCAAATAAAATAGGATTTGTCCTTTCTGTCATTACCATGGGAGCATAGAATTCAACTTGTGCACTATTGTATTTTATGGAATGCCCACAACCCAAGCCACCATAGAGAATAAATAAAGACTCTTAAAATTTGATAATGACTTTGGTAATGTTGGTAGCTCACCATGCTAGGGTGTTTTAATCAACTATGTCTTCATGAACCGACACAATGTCACGATTGATTGATATATTTCTTCTTATTCTTTTATGTACAATTTCTTGAAAATGAAATCTGAGGGTGGTTTTATTCTATAGGTGACCACTTCTTGGACGTCTTCAGCTGATATGGTGAACAACACATCACCTTTTGCATTTTGCATTGTCCTAGTCTTTGGATTATAAACATTTGAAATGGCCTCTACTAATTATGGGTAGTAGTGGACTGGAGTGCACAGGTACTAGAAGATATGGATATGGTATGCTATTATGAGAGGACTCTCTAGTGGTAACCCCTGTTAGACTGCAACATCTACATCTTGGCATAATTTTTTAATGCCCTTGTTGGTAATAACATAGTCTCCCACCTAAGCCAGTATATCCGAGTATGAGTTTAAGTCATCATTTTCATGGTTCCTTGCTCTCTTGGATTTATTTCCTCTCTCTATCTTCATTTTTACCTTCTTCAGCTCTTCAGTGCTAGCAGATTCAATAGTTCTCTTTCCCATTTTTAGTAATGCTCAAGCCCTACTAAACTCTTCAACAATATCACCTTAATGCAGCAACATTTTTAGATAACATAAAATTTTTTTTACCTCCCCTTCGTGGGTGAAGCAAATTTATAATTGCACCTCACCAACCAAATTAAATGCACATGTTGATTTTTGAAGGCATTGGGTGAACGTGTGTTTTGATCTTTACACTGGGCACGATCTTTAATAATTTTTTAATTGCCTTCAAACTCCTTTCTTTCACAATCTTCCTTTATTCATGTGCTTTTTCCATATCCAATATTGAAAAGTTCTTTACGAACCTCAAAGGGTAACCTCGAGAATAAAAACTGCCAAGTGTCTATGCAGGGTGCACCTCAGGATGAAAAAAAATTGACTTCATCGCTTTCAATCTTCAAAACTCCATTCTGTGGTGAACCAGGTAAACTTCAAAATTCTTCAAGTGCTTTTAATTTTTAAACGATGTCAAAATGCTTCCAAAATCACTTCCTGGTGAATAAAATCCTCAATAGGCATGCTTTGCTTTATAAAAAATGTCTTCGGGTGAAAACAAGTTGCACTTGTGCTCCCTCTCCAATCAGTTACGCTCTCGAAGTCTTCCTTCTTGTTGCTTGGTGAAAATAATAGCTGAAGTGCCCTTTTAAGCTTTGAAAATTTCTTTTCTTAGAAAAACCAAGCTTTCTATTTTTGCCTTTTTAGAAAAAGCCAATAAAATCAATTTTACCCCTTGTTTAAACTTTTTAACTAGCACCCCTCCTTTGCATGCGAATTTCCTTTATCTCTTTTCTTTTTTGGAGTTGCGCTTTGAAAATAAAATTTCACCCTACTTTTAGAGAACTGCATGATAGAAAGCTTAAGGCAAAATTCTTATTGCTTGCTTTTCTCTTTTTTTTTTTAATTTCCTATTTTTGCCTTAGGAGAAGGCGAAGATGGCTTTCACCCCTAACTTGGGGTGAAAGTGTTTCTTTTTATTTATTTATTTATGTATTTTATCTTTTTTTTTTCTTTTTAAAATAAAACATTCGCCCAAACAAGGCGCTCAGGAATTTCTCCCCCAATCAGGGTGAAAGTGCCTCTTAATAGTCTGTCACCCCAAAATGGGGTGACTACGACTTTTACCCCTTAATTAGGGTGAAACATGTCCTTTTATTTTTTTAATTACATCGTTTTACCTCAATCATAAGGTGATTATAACTTTCACCCCTTATTTGGGGTAAAAGTGTCCTTTTCTCTATTTTCTTAAAATATTTTTCACTTCTTTTACATATATATCTCTCCAATTACATCATTGAAAATAAACATAAAAATATTTCTCGGGGTGAAATCAAGTTTTACCCTGAAGACGTATTTCTGAGAGGTGACAAAATAATACCATCTTCCTCCTCTTTTTTATTTTTATTTTTCTCTTTTCTTTTCATTTTTTTTTTAAATTTATATCTAAGCATAACATACTTTAGAAAAATAAAAGGAAAAAATTGTACATAAATACATACTTGAGCCCCAATAGCTTTAGTGGTGGTAAGTCTTTAGATGAAGATCATTTACTGGGATCAGCAGCTCTCGGTCATCCATGTCCCAAAGATAATAAGCATTAACAGAATTCCAGGCTTCGCTTTATCTGAATTCCACTTCAACACCAAGTTGTCGACTTGAAATACCCTTTTAGATGTCTTTTTCTTGAACCACTTTTGTGTTGTTCTGGTGTGCTCCATGAAAGTCTTATATGTAATAAAATGCACGAGAAGATTATCAATTTAATCATCAATCCAACATTAGGAATAGCTTACAAATAATAAGCTTTAAGTAGGTTACAAAATAGGCATATTAACCACTTAGCTTAGGAAGCGCTAACGATGATTAAAATAGATTATTCTAACAACCTAACTAAAATATCATAGGATATTTTAGTTACTAACCTCAGTTAACCAGGAGTTAATTTATGAAACAGTAAATATCTCCTATGGTAAAAAGTAGATGTAATAATCTATGTAGTATAATGCAATATACTACCTATTTTACCCTAACATCCCCCCTTTATTACATTACTTTGATATACAAAGTCTACTTTGGAACAACTCAAATTTGACACGTCCAAGTGCCTTTGTGAAGATGTCAACAACCTGTTCGTCGGTGGGAATGTATTGGAGCTTGATCCTGTGTTTAGGAACTTCATCACGAATGAAATGACAATCTGTGTCAATATGCTTTGTGCGTTCATGATGGACTGGATTCTTGACCAAGTTCAAAACACCTGAGTTGTCGCAAAACATGTGAATAGGAAGTTTCTTTGGTAGGCCCATGGTAGCCAAGATGCGACTTAACCATATCGCTTCACACACAGCTCCACGTGCAACGCGATATTCTGCCTCAGTTGAAGATAAAGCAACCACCTGTTGCTTTTTACTATGCCATGAGACAGGACCAGATCCAAGATGAAATACATATCCTGATGTTGATTTTCTATCATCTAGGGATCCAGCGTAGTCAGAGTCAGTGTAACTCTATAAGAAGAATGAGTTATTCTTCTTATACTCTAGACCATAATCTACACTACCCTGAATGTAGTGAAGAACCCTTTTAGCTGCTTTCCAGTGAGAGACCTTTGGTTCCTGCATGAACCGAGAAAGATAGTTTACAACATAAGTAATGTCTGGTCTAGTATTGGTCGATAGATGAGGCTTCCAATCATCTGTCTATATAGCATGCCATCTACCTGTGGTGAGTCATCATACCGTGATAACTGAAGCCCTGATTCCATCGGTGTTGCTTTGGGCTTACAATCAGTCATACGATATTTTTCTACTAAAGTCTTGGCATACTTTTTCTGAGTCACCCTAAGATGATTCTTCTTCTGTTCTATCTCAAGGCCAAGACAGTAGTGGAGAAGTCCAAGATCTATCATATCAAATGACTCTTTCAAGTCATCTTTCACGGCGTTAATCAATTTCTCTGAATTGCCAGTGATGATCAGATCATCTACATACAATACAAGAATCACTATTTCAGAACCCGTGTTCTTGATATAGAGATTTGCATCTGATGGACTTCTCTTAAATCCGTGTTGTAGTAGGTGACTATCCATTTTGATGTACCATGCTCTTGGGGCTTGTTTTAGCCCGTATAATGATTTGACCAACTTGCAAACCTCGTTGCTCATGGCCTTCCTCAGAAAATCCTGGAGGTTGAGTCATGTATACCTCTTATTTTAAGTCACCATTTAGAAAGGCACTTTTTACATCCATCTCGATGTAATTTCCATCCGAACTGTGCTGCCATAGCACAAAGAACTCGAATGGTGGTCATCCTTGCAATGGGTGCAAAGGTTTCCTCATAATCAAGGCCTTCCTTTTGAGCATAGCCCTTTGCCACAAGATGGGCCTTATGCTTGTCTATGGTACCATCTGCCTTATATTTGACTTTGTAAACCCATTTGCAGCCTATGGGCTTCTTTCCTTTAGGCAAATCGACCAGCTTCCATGTTTTGTTTTTAATGAGGGATTTATGTTCAACATCCATAGCTGCCTTCCACCGAGGCTGACTAAGTGCTTCATCAACTGTAGAAGGTTCATTTTCATCATATGAAGACATGTAAACCCTCTCCTCATCAATTTCCATATCATTTCCACTTTCTAAATCTCTATCAACAGAAAGCTCTTGAAAATCTGCACAAAGATCATCAATTGAAGTAGATGCTTCTGTCGTTCTCTATCGAGACATGCTTCGTGTCTTTGGATGATTGAGAGTGAGATCTGGTGGTGAAGTGAGTTTGGAATCTCTCATAGTACTTGTATACCATTTAGGAGGCTTTTTCTGTTGTGGAGGAGGAAGTGGTTGTTGCTCCTCATCATCCAGGTATACTGATGTAGTGTTAGGTGTGAAAGCTTCATCAAACACTACATCTCTACTAACATGTATTTTCTTGGTGAATGGATCTATCAATCGATAGCCTTTTGAGAATTCATCATATCCAAGAAAAACACATTGTAGGGTCTTCTCATCTAACTTCTTTCTTTTCTCCTTAGGTATATGCATAAAAGCCTTACACCCAAATACTCGTAGATGAGATATGGAGGGTTTCCTTCCACTCCATGCTTCTTGAGGAGTCATACCTTCAAGAGCCCATGTGGGTGCCCTATTTAGAAGATATACTGTAGTTGTTATAGCTTCAGCCCAGTAACTATGCTCAAGATTGGCTCCCTTAAGCATACATCGAACCATTTCCATAATGGAACGATTTCTTCTCTCAACAACTCCATTTGACTGAGGAGAATAGGTTGTTGTCAACTGTATTTTTATCCCATGTTTCTATAAAAATGAGGAAAATTCTTTTGATGTGTATTCCCCCCCTCGATCTGAACGGAGGGTCTTTATGAAACATCCCGATTCTTTCTCAACAAGCTTCTTGAACTGCTAAAAATAGTCAAATGCTTCAGACTTCAACTGCAAGAAGAAGACCCACATTTTTCGTGAGTGATCATCTACAAACAATTGAAAATACCTTTTTCCTCCACAACTAGTAGACATAGGACCACACAAATCTATGTGAACTAACTCCAAAGGTACTTTAGCTCAAAAAGAGCTAGGTTCAAAAGGTACTCTATGTTGCTTTCCTGACAAGCAATCTGAGCACACTGGAAAAGTAGATGAAAGAGTAGGCAGTCCTTTCACCATTTGATATTTACTGAGTTCTAGTAAATACCCTGAGCTTAGATGCCCAAATCTCTTATGCCATAGAGAAGTGGCCTCTTTTGTGGTTACTGCCATTGCAGTATGTGTAGAGGTAATTGCATCTAAGATAAACAAACCATGTTTGTATGAACTTGTTGCTATCTGTTTTCCTTTCTGAGTGATAAAGCAACGTTTCTTTTCTTTGTCCACTTTGAAATTGACATTCATGTTATTGTCCAGGATTTGTGGAACTGACAAGAGATTATTTTTCAATCTTGGTACATAAAGAACTTTTTGAATCTTACATTCTCCATCTGGAAGGGAGACAGAAACACTTCCTTCTCCCTGAACTCGATAGGTCTGATTATCAGCAATGGTTACCGGTCTACCTTCTCGAGCCTCAAATGTCTCAAACCAGGACTTATCACCAGTCATATGTTTACTAGCGCCTGAATCTATGTACCAAACAATATCCTTGTGAGGGGAGTCTGTATGTGTCATGAGCACTTTGTGTGCTCATTCAGAGTCTGAACTAGAATCTTCAATGACAACAACATGTCCTTGTTGTTGTTTGTTCTTGTTCTTTGGTTTGCCTTTGCCCTTCTTTTGTCCTTGTTCATTGGGTGGTTTGTTCTTAAACCAACATCTTTTGGTTTCATGAGTGTCTTTATCACAAATTTTACAATACTACTTCTTCTTCTGAATCTCTTTGCCTTTACCCTTGTCTTTGTTAGAAGAAGATCCTTTCTGTTGATTCCACTTTTTCTTTCCACCTTGCCTGTTTGAGAAAAGTGCATTGTTGGATGCCTCATCTCTTTGGAGTTGATTAGCTTCCTCAGTTTGAAGCATATTTACCAACTCTACAAAAGTCATTGTCCTCCCAGAGACTTGTAGTGAAGTGATCAACATTATGTAGGAGTCTGGAAGAGCCCTCAAAATGATAGAGGTCAGGACATTGTCTTCCACTTTTTCTCCTAAGGCTTGCAGTTTTGTTTTTATATCTGCCACTCTGCAGAGGAATAGCTCTACTGTCTCTCCAGATTTCATATGAAGAGTATGAAGTTGTGTTTGAAGGTTAAGAATTGTTGATTGATTCTTTCCTTCAAAAATGGTAGCTAAGGCATCCCATGCCTCCTTACCATTTTTAGCTTCACTTATATGAGGTTGTATGTCATCAGTAATAGCTAGCAAGATCAATAAGGAAAGTCTTTTATCCTTTTTATCATATGCTATCTGATCTGCTCCTGGTGATGTGGGTCTAGAATCAGTGCCATCCACTATACCCCACATCTCCTCTACAGTTAAAATAGCTTTCATCTTAGTTTTCCAGGCAGAATAATTTGAACCTTTTAGCAGTTGGCTTTCATTGAGATACTTGTTGATCATGGCCATGGTGAAGGTTTCAAATTTGATGTGACTAAGATGACTTTATCTTGCAGTATACCCTCAAAAGAGTATATGGAAGATTTTAATTTACTCTTTAAGATATTTAATGGCACTTGCCTTAACACCCTTAACAAGGGATGAAAAGTTTGAGGATTTTAAGCCAAACAAATAGAGCAAATTAAAGGGGTAGGTTTTGAAAGACTTCTGATTTTGCTCTCTAGGATATTTAATGGCACCTGCCTTAACACCCTTCAAGAAGGATGGAAAGTTTGAGGAAATTAAGCCAAACAAAGAGAGTGAATCAAGGTGTTTGGATTTTGACCTTTGATGGGGAGTAAAAATTGACTTGTGAAACCTGTGCAAGGTGTAGCACGATTTTAGTGAAATTTGGGTTTCTAAAATGCTCTTCAATGTTCTTATGATTGTTTAATTGCACACAAAAAACATGATGGTTAGTGCAATAATAAAAAAATGAGAGCAACCCAAATTATTATCACTATAGGTGTCGGATGCAACCGAAAATGCACCTAGTATAGTCAATTTTTAAGAAAAGGTGTCGAGTACAATCGAGAATGCACCTTTCTTACTTTGAAATATCCCCCCTTTCTCTTTACAATTTTGCAAAAAATAGAATCACAAAATATGACTTCTATCCCCCCTTAATTTTTACAAAATTGAAAATTCGAGCACTCCTTTCAAGACAAGTCGACACACGACCCGCGTTTGAAAGGCTTCCAGACCAGTCGACAAACGACTTGGTTTATGTCTTCAACACTCCATCATAAGGATCAAAAATAGGTTCAAAAATTCTTCTCAAGTTTACAACAAAAATTTGCAATTTTATGTATTATATCTCCTGTTGTGAAGGAGAAAACAAAAGCAAATGTGTGGTTTTGTTGCAAAAGAAATGACCTTTGTCCTTGCCCAATGTTTTGGTTTTGCAATAGAATATAAAGTTCCTATGTCTCTTTATCTCCAAAAAAAAATTGGAAGAAAACTATAGGAATGTTGAGGAGTTTATTGCAAAAATGTTGAAGAAAAAAAACTGCTTTGTTTTGCAATCAAAAATTGCAAGGCCTTCTTTTGGTGTATTCTCTCTCTATTGCTTGGTTTTGTAATTTGAATGCATAAAATGATTAAATTTTAAGATAAAAATAATAATTGAATACCTTTTAAAATAAAAAATCATGCAAGATGGTAAATAAGAATGATTTTCTATATAAAAGTTTGTATTAAATTATTATGGAAATAAAAAAAAATCAAGATAATACATTACAAAAAAAAACTTTAGAAAAGCAATTCGAGGAAAATAATGTTCTGTATTAAAAGAATACCTGTTTGAGGCATGCAGGAGTCGATCACGCGACCCCTGGATTTCAACGAGAGCAGCTTAACCAGCGTGCTGCGTGATGGGCTTTGGTGGAGAAAGGACCGCCCGATCATATATTTTTTTCAAAAAAAATATTAAAAAAAATTCACTAAAATGATGTCGCGGGGGCTTGAACCCACGACGTCGGCTGGAACACACGGCCGTATTGACCAGCCGGGCTAGGGAGCCCGACGGGTAGAGAGGGGAGGCCAACGATTCTTAAAATCGTGGCCTTCTCTGAGAAGGTTTGAAAACCTTCAGTGGGAATTATCCCACATGAGCTAGGCGATGAGTCTTTGGCGCTTTAAAATGAAAAGCGCACACCTTGTCCTTTGATTGCCTTCGGGAAATCAGCCAATAGGACACTCCTTTTGCCACGTAGAAACAAATCGTTGACCGCCACGCATGCGAGACTGAACCAATGATTCACTGCCACTTGTCACGTTCTGATCAGTCAACACACCCACGTGTCTTGTCCAGGTGTCGATCGAGTCAGCGTCCAGGTGTCAGGTTGTCAGTCTACGTGTTCGTAGGGGTGGCCACTTCAGCCTACCTCATAGGTCATGCCCGCGTGTCTCGGTCCTGCCCTATCAAAGTTCTGGCTATGGTGGGATCATCGATTGCGATCGACTTGCCTAGAGGGTGCTCCTACCCTCCGGGCTCCACCTGTGGACTACAACCACGTGGGATCGGGAGGGCGCTCCTACCCTCCTCTCGATCCCGTTGGCTAGTCTGCGGGGGTGCGGTCCCGATGGGCCAGATCTGGCCTCGGGATCGTGAGCCTGGCAGGCTTCGACCTGTCAGGTCGAATGCCCTACGGGCGGTCGGTCGGCGCCGATCGCCTTGGTGATCGGTCATGGTCGATCGACCCCAAGATGATCTAGGCCCTGGCAGGTCGAGTTGACCTAGCCAAAAATGGGCCTCCGGTCGCTCCCTTAGCCATCGAGCTCGCCTGTTGAGGTGGGTTTGGTGGCATCCAAAATGTCACCAGCTCGTCCTCCGGGCGAGCAAAAAAGTTGGCTCTGATGCCAATGTAATAAAATGCATGAGAAGATTATCAATTTAATCATCAATCCAACATTAGGAATAGCTTACAAATAATAAGCTTTAAGTAGGTTACAAAATAGGCATATTAACCACTTAGCTTAGGAAGCGCTAACGGTGATTAAAATAGATTATTCTAACAACCTAACTAAAATATCATAGGATATTTTAGTTACTAACCTCAATTAACCAGGAGTTAATTTATGAAACAGTAAATATCTCCTATGGTAAAAAGTAGATGTAATAATCTATGTAGTATAATGCAATATAATACCTATTTTACCCTAAAATTATATGCTTTTTCTATTTCTTCTTCAAGCTACAAGAGTTGTTCTAGTATCGTGCTCATGGGATCAATTTCATCACTCTCATAAAGAAACAACTATAAAATTTGGAGGGCCGAAAGTTCAATATGGGTAGGCAATACTGCCTCCTTGCCATACACCAAAGAATAGGGAGAAGTTTTAATTGACTTCTTTATTGTTATAATATCTACCCACAAAGCTTGCTCTAGTAGTAGGTGCCAACTTCGCTTATTGTTCTCAAGTGTTCTTTTCAATATCCGAAGCAGATTCTTGTTTCTAGACTCAGCTAAGCCATTTTCCTATGATTAATAATTGGAAAATACTTTCAAATAAATTTCATATCTGCTTGTGAAATCAGTAATTTTTTCTTTAGTTAAGGGAGTCCTATTATCAATCACAATGGTGTCTAGCACACTAAAACGGGTAATCAATCCCTCAAGGAAAGAAATAACTGTTGTTTGGTTTGCATTTTTTGTTGGAACGAGCTCTGCCCACCAAGTAAAGTAGTCTATTGCTGTAAAAATATATTTATGCTCAATAGACCAATGAAGTCTAAGCCCCACTATTGAAATGGAGATTATACCTGGATTAGATGTAGAGGCAAGGATACCTTTTTACTCCTACCAACATACCTCTAATAATTATCATAGCTTTAACTCACCTTATGTGCATCTAAGAAGAGGGTGGGCTAGAAATATCCATCTTGGATGATCTTCAAGGCCATAGGCATTCCTGTATAATGTCCACGAAAAATCCAGAGTGGAACTCCTCCAAAAAAAATTGCTTCTCTAACTCTTTCACACATCTGAGGAGTACTTTGTCTATATTTTGGTGGAATAACCAACTTGGCAACAAGATGTATTTGAGCAACTGTAATCTGAATATTCACCTTTGAGAGGAGTTGAGGTGAAGGAGACATATTCCTAATGTGAATAATTTGACAAGGTCCTCTATCCAATCATGATCACCTGCAACTTGGTTGGAAAAATTACTCTCGCTGATAACTTTTTCATGTAATGATACTAGCGACTGAGAAGCTGCGCTCTTAGCCAACTCTTTACAGGGTGCTCAACCATGAACCAATTTGGTCGGTCGAATGCCCACATCATACTCTTGAATTTTTAAAACCCAACCTGCTCTTTTATCACCAATATCTCCTTGAATAATAAAATTCTTGACATTCGGATGAATGACAGACAATCATTTTACTTTGAGAGATGAAATGTCAAAAATATTTCAAGGACTTCATGATTGCATACACCTGTTTTTCAATAAAATTGTACTTTTTCTCGTGTGGCTATATAACTTGACTTAGGAAAGTGATAGGTTGTTCCTCTCCATCATCTTGCTTTTGTGTAAGAACATTGGCATAAATCTCCTGCTCACCCACTACGTAAAGGATAAAATCCTTAGAATAGTCTGGATTGATCAATATAGGTGCTTCGACTATCCTCTCTTTAATTTCTTGGAATTCCTACCTCCTCTTTTCTATCCATTTGAAATCTATATTTTTATTTAGGAGCTCTGTCATGAGTTTCACCACCTAAGTGAAGTCAATAATGAATTTATGGATAAAATTGATTTGGCCAAAAAAGGACTACATGTCTTTTTTGTTAGCTAACAGTGGCTTTTTTAGGGGAGCTTCAACTCTCACACGGTCAATGGCTAGTCCCTCCTTTGAGATCACATGTCCCAAGAGCTTTCCCTCCTTGGCAATGAAAATGGATTTCTTCGAGTTGATGGAAATACCAAACTCCTAGTATTTTTTGAACACCTGTCTAAGATGAGAGCAATGCTCTTCCCTGCAATGCGAGAAAATAGTCATAATCAAGTTATATAAAAATAATCTGATTTAAAAACTCACCAAAGGTGACATCCATGGCTCTTTGAAATGTGGCACTAGAATTGGAAATATTGAAATGCATTCTTTGATAGGTGAAAGTGCCCCACTTTTTAGTAAATGCTATTTTGTGTTGGTCCTCATATTTTACCCATATCTGGTTATAGCCAAAGAAACCATCAAAAAGTGAAAATCTTTATGCTCTAGCGGCAACATGAAGAATCTGATCAATCTATGGCAAGAGGTAGTGAAATTTCAAAGATTCTTAGTTTAGATTATGAAAATATATGGACAAGAGAATATATCCATTCTTTTTCATACTAGAATCAATTTCGCTACCCACATCAAGTGTTTTATGGGACAAATATTTTTGCCTCCACTATTTTTAGTAGCTCTACTTTCATAAGCACTTCAATCTTTGGATTAACAGGCTTTTGCTTCTTCCAAAAAGGGTTCACCCCCTCCTGCAACTCGATGGTGTTCTAGATTACATTTTTGTCGTATCCCTTCAAATTGTGATAGCCCCATATGACAATGTCGAGGAACTCATAACATAGTTTTTTTATTTCTTCGAGCTTTCTCGAAGAGCAATCTGTCATATTTTTTATGACTTTGTCAGGTTCTAAATTTAGTTCAGTGTATTCATTTTCATCCACCTTGATTCAATGCTTTTTTGCTTTGTCATTTTGATCAAAGAGACTTTTCAATGTAATCAATCCTTTTGTGATATGATTATTTTTTAGTTGGATCAAGCCTTCAACTTCATCTCCATCTAGCATTTTTTCCTCCATAATACCAGCTTCTTTAATCAGAAATTTTATGATCTGTTCATCAGTATCAAAAACTTACCAGTATATGTTCTTGTTAGGGATAGAAGGTCTATAAATCAACCTTACAATCTATTGTGGAGTTTCCACAACCACCCCAAAATTCTTGGGGACCCACTTGTCATATTTTGATATGAAAGGTTTTTGGTTTTCTTTGGTTTGTAAGAATAGGGATGTTTGACCGTTTTGTTTTAATGATTTTAATTGCTTTGGTTATTTGATATTTAATGATTAATTAATCTAGGCATTAATGCTTAGATTAATTAAAATCCATTTTGATGAATAAGAGTTTAATGTTCTTCATACTATCTAAGGTGATGGAATGTGTTTAACAAAGCAAGGCCTGACCTAAAACAAAAAGAGGATACAAAAGGTACAAAGAAATTGAGATAGAAGCCAATATGCTATTATCTACCTAATATAATTGCATTAACTATATTATGTACATAATAGTAATATTTTTAAGATTATGTTATAAGGTTCTAAAATGTTATCATTATAATAATATTATTATGATTATATTATAATGTTATTATTATAATAATATTTTTGTGATTATATTCTTTGTATATAATAATATTATTATAATGTACTTTATAAAAGACGTGATAATAATATTTACGATAAGGTAAAGTTTAACGTCGTTTCGTTTGATTGCAGATAAGGCGATGGTGGCTATTCGAAAACATTCGAAGACATGAGTGGCTAGTCCAAGAACGTTCAACGCTATGGCAGTGAAGCTTCATGGAGCAACATCGACAAAGAAGAGGTGGTCCAAGATGGTGTTAGGGTTTTAGAAGAACAACATGAAAGGCATGGAGTTGTCAGTGAAATGGTCGAGAGGTAGAGGTATGCCATCGAACAAGGAAGGAAGAAGCGTTATTAGGGCAACTTGTGATGCCAATTGATGGAGTTAAAGGTCGGCCTCGAAGAGCATGGAAGGTTTTAGTGTTGCATCTATTTCATTATGCTATGGCAGCATGAGTGTGAGAGTAGGGAGTTGAACAGTGCCATGGTTGCGTAGGTTTGGTAGCACCACGACATGGGATGGTGTAGGTTTGGAGACATGATGGATGGGAATGGCGTAGGTTTGGTAGTGCCATGACGATGATGGTAGTGCTATGGCTGCGTAGTCTTGGTAGTGCCATGGTTGCGTAGGTTTGGCAGTGCCATGATGTCGATGGCAGCGCTATGGCTACGTAGTCTTGGCAGCGCCATGGTTGCGTCGTTGGTAGTGCTATGGCTACGTAAGTTGGACAGTGCCATGGCTGCATAGGCAGTGTGATGGTTTCATTTGGTTACATGGAAACCAAAGTGCCCAGGATGGGGGAATGCCATCCTAGTCCTTGGGCACATTGGTATGGCTTAGGAGAAATACCATCGGGTCTCGGCCTCAAAAAGTGACAATGAAAGTTTCTTTGAATAAGATTGGCCTGTATTATTTTAGTTAATGTGAATGTGGTTTGATCACGTTCAATGTTTTAAAGGAGGTCTAAAATCGTAGGGGTTATAAGGTATAGTTAATGCTTTTATCATTCGTTTGATGGATGTAAAGGGGTATTCTTGGGTAGAATGCTTATAAGAGAAAGGGGAGATATAAGGAGTCATGCAGGGTTATGTTTTTGTTGTTAGTTTTTTAAAAATAAATAACGTTTAGAAGTGTTATGTTTATTAAATCATAGAAAATGATGATGGATTATTTTCTTATATCCATTCATTATTTTGGTTGTGAGAGAAGATGAAGCGAAAGGACTTCTAAGCATTATTTATACCTTGCTATCCTACCTTTTTCAAGGGGGCTGGAAATGATGTAACATTCCGAGAAAGCAATAAAGAAAGAGCATTTTTCAGATTTTGAGAGGGTAGCAAACTTCTGTGAGCAAAATCAAAAGGAGGGTTTTTATCATAAAACTAACGTTTTTAGTGTCTTATCATTTCTGCATTTTAGTGACTTCTAGCCATTGTCTTATGCCATGAAATGGGTTGCAATAGGCGAAGGTCAAGATTATGCAGTTTCTTTATGTTTCCTTTGAGTCTCGCACTTGATTTAATGGTATTGTGCTTATGTTGCAGGTCCATTGATTCAGAGTTGTTTTATGATTACCTCATAACTTGGGATTTTGCAGGGAGGAGCTTGCTAAACTAATTCAGAATTTGACTTTTTTAGCTAACCAAATTTACATGTTTATTTCATTTAATGTTCTCAAAGTTTATTTTATTTCAAGCATTCAAGCATTCCATTCTGGTCCATCCAAAATTTTAGTTTCTTTCATTTCCATTCTGGTCCTTTTCCAGAATTTTTGCTAATTTCCTGTTAGTTTCATTTTTTCTGGTCCATTTCTAGAATTGTTAAGCTTTCAAGTTATTTCCATTCTGGTCATTTTCCAGAATTTTTGCACCTCCAAGTTTCATTAATCTAAAGCTTTCAGATAAAACACATGGTTTAGGAGGGATACTAACCTACTATTTCACATTAAACTAAGATAAGAAATGAAAGCTAACTTTGCTAACATTGCTAACATGCTAACTTCTACTAACCACTATTAGGGTAGTGACATCAACATAAGGAAGATAAAATGAACCCAACTATCTAAAATTTACTTCATCTTAAAGGCACGGGCATTAAAATGAGGTGGAAAATTCCACATTTTGTCATTTGAAACCTTTTAAATGAAGATAAAATACTCTACTAATAGGGATTCAGGGTAGCACCAATTTAAAAAACCCTAAAAAGAACTGCTTTTATTTTTAGTTAGATCTTTCAAATCACTAAGCATTGTTTAGAACCAGTAAAGGCCCCTTGTTTATGGTCACATGCATTATTGAATTATTTCTGGCACTATTGTAATCTTTTAGATATTTTACCTGAACCTTGGAGAAGTTGAATGTTTGTCATTTGGTTTCTTTTCAAGAGAGAGTTTTCTATTCAATACTCTGCATGTGGTGGTATTTTGCAATTGGGAAAAATATACACTCAACATCTTTGGCGCTAGAAGGAGGGCCTTCTTTTATGCTTTGTGATTTAGTTTTTTGCTAATGCTAACGTGGTCAGTTTTGGTTCAACAGTATTGTGTTTGCAGGTGCAACATTTTACTCTTGACTAGTTTGTGAGAAGCCTTAATAGAATAGATTTGAGTTTTCCCAAGCTGGACCCACCTAGACGCATTGCTACTAGGTCTAAAACCACTGAGGAAACCATTTTTCAAAGTCTTTCTCCCAAAACTAGGAAATCGAGGTACAAAATCTAGGAGATTAAAATCTCGTCCGAGCTTTCTGATACGTTAGGTTTAGAGACGCTTTGCCAAGATTTGGAAAGGCTAGCTCTCAGACCTCTGAATCTGAATACCTTTAGTGGATGTGCACCCATTAGTTCCACCATAAGAGCTACATCAAGTGTACCCATCTCCGTCATCTCGAGTGTATCAACTACTTTAGTAGGGTCATTACCTTTGGTTAATATGGCCCAACAATAGTAGCAGCAACAACTAGTTCCCTGGTTTGGTACCCAAAGTTCTCCGTTAAGTATACCTAGGGATGTCCATGACATACCTAGGCACCTTGAGAGGTCTATCCCTAAGTTTTTCCATGATGGTCCCATTTCAGCTGAAGAGCACGTTCAAATTTACAAGGACCATATGATTAGGCAGGGAGTCAGTCATGAAGACGTCGCTTGTCGACTCTTCCCTAATAGCTTTGACCAAATGGCTCATGAATGGTACAAGAATCTTCCTGCAGGGTCCATTACATCTTGGGCCCAGTTGGAAGCTACCTTTGTTAATCAATTTAGGTCATTGCTAGATCCTACCATCATGTATAACCAATTCGTGTCATGCAAGAGGTATCCTAATGAACCTATCAAAACATTTAATGCCAGATTCCAAAAGCTTTACATAAACGTGACTCGTCACTTTGCAATAGACGTTGTTGTGGCATTGCAATTATACCTCGTAGCCTTAGATCCGATGACAACCATGTTTACTAGGAGAAATCCTCAAGTTACAATGCTGGCCTTAGCCTATGCTGAAGCCATGACTATTGAGCAACAAATGACACCGCAAGGTGGCACTATGCCTCAATTTCCCATGTTAGGGCAATATGGCCCTTACAATCAATTTTCCATGATGAATCAAGTTGTGACACCTCAGATGCCCATGATGAATGCTTTGCCATATCATCATTCATACCCATTCGCTCCCATGCTTCCATATTTTTTGACATACCCTAGTGTTGCCATTCCACCCACTCCAAAAATGATGGTTGCTAATCAAATAACCTTGCCAGGATTTGAGGTGAGTAGTACTCAAGCCTCAAATGCCTATCCCATGGTTGCACCTCTTCAGGCCAAGGGTCCATGGTGGACCCAAAACACCCAGAGTCAAACCTTAGTGCCTAATCCAGAGGTTGCTAATGTCAAAAATGTCAGTGGATCTGGGGCTGTCATGCCCCAACCACAAGGACCCAATTCTGAGCTGGAAGAGCTCAAGAGAATGACCATCAAATAGGGCAATGACATCATTCGGTTACAAAAACAAGTTGCCCAAAATCACATGCCCAATAGAAACCATGACCATAGGAGAACAGGACCGTACAATACGTAGCCTAATAATGGGTGCGTACCCAATCCGATAGCCAATCAGGCTGATGCGTTAGGAGATTGTGATGAGTCAGAGTCATGTGATGAGGAAATGCATCATTGTTGCCATAGAAAGTCAGACTCTTTGGTGTCTGAAGTCATTCATTATTTAGAAAATGATGAGATGGAGGAAGATATGAATGTGTTAGGAGAGGAAGAGGATGAAGCTTTGGAAGCCTAGGCCGCTAAACATTTTGGGAAAGCTAATCACAAGTATTTTACTAGGAGTTCTAAGGATCCCAAAACCTCCTCTACTCCCCCAAACAACCCTTTAGTTCCTCCTGATACAAAAGGTGATGTGAATCCACCACCTCCATTTTTGGAAGCACCTAGGACAATGCCAAAAGTGTCAAATCCTGGAACATCCACTTATGACTTGGAAGAAGATATGAAAAGGACCAAGGCCAATATCTCAATGTATGAGGTCTCTCTATTGTTGGGGTAGGATAAAATCATGGGGAAGAGATTAAATTCCTCGAGTCAAATTCATGAGGTTAAATCTGTAGAACCCCAACTTGCTATGATGAAAGAGAAACCAGAGGTACCTCCTTTTCTCATAACTATTAGGATCATAGGCAAGAATTTACACAACTATTTGATTGATTCTGGTGCCTCGGCCAACATCATGCCTCTTGAGATAAGCCAAAAGCTAGGACTTAAGCCTGTTCATTCGAATAGCAAAGTGGTCCAATTAGACAGATCTATGGTGGATGTAATAGGTGTTGTAAAATATGTCCTAGTTCAGATCAACTCAGAGCCTAGGGTCCAACATTACATGGATATCCTTGTGCTAAATATTGCTGCCAAGTATGGCATGGTGTTGGGCAGGGATTGGAGCAAAAATCTCAATGGTTATGTGGTGACTGATTCCTCCCATATGTGGTTGCCATGGAGAGGAGTTGCAAACCAAATCTGGGTAGACAGAGAGCCCAGAACTTAGGGAAATGATTACAGAATATAATAAACCCAATGAGATTCAGTTTACTAAAATAGAATTAGGGGTTTACAATTTTGACATAGAGGACATAGCCGAAGGGTCCCAAAATGATAATCTTTACCATTGTACTTCGGAAGAAAACAAGAGGGTGTGGACCCTAAAGTTTGATGGGTCCAAATCAAAACAAGGTGCGGGAGCTGGGGTAGAGCTCACATGTCCCGGTAGTAAGCCTTTGCTTGCTGCCTACAGATTACAGTTCTCGACCACCAATAATGTGGTGGAGTATGAAGCCCTAATTTTTGGACTTCAGTTGGCCCTAAGAGAAAAGGTAAAATGCCTTAAGGCATCGGGAGACTCAGAGTTAGTAGTCAAATAGGTCAAGGAGCAATATACCTATAGAGACAAGAGGTTGAACCTCTATAAAACTAGAGTGAGGGAATTAATTAATGAGTTTGATGCTTTCAATATTTCCCTCATCTCAAGAAAAAATAATAAAATGGCTGATTCGTTAGCCATAGCGGCCAACATGCTTTCGCCTGCCGACCATAAAAAATGTAAAAAAAATTCCATTGAGTTAGTGCCTTGCCCCTCCATACCAGACAATGTCACGAACTTACAGGTCTTTGATAGTGATAGACACATTTTTAGTTTTGTCACTAATTCTGGTATATTTGAAAATCAGGTTATAGATGAAGAAGAGAGGAGGCAAGTAGAAGTAGGAACAACCAGAGTATGGAACGAGATGCCAAGTGATAGGGCCTCTCTAGAAAAGTTGTTTGATATTGGATATCAAAAGAAAAAAGAAATAAAAATACCATCCCCCAAGGAATCATGCAATTCAATCAATTTGGGGAGTGCAGTAGATCCACGTGAAGTGTTCATTGCAAAGGCATGCACACAACGAGAGAAGGAATCAATAGCTCAGGTTTTAGGAGAATACATTGATTGCATAGCTTGGAGCTATGAAGAGCTGAAAACTTATGACCCGAATGTAATCATGCATACTATTCCTCTGAAGCCTGATTCCAAGCCTTTTAGACAGAGGTAAAGAATGGTTAACCCAATCCTAGAGCCCCTGATAGAGAAGGAAGTGAAGAGGTTGCTGGAAGCCAAAATCATCTTCCCTATTAGGCATTCCACATGGGTGGCTAATCTTGTCCCTGTTAGGAAGAAGAGTGGAGAGATTCGGTTGTGCATAGATTTTAGAAATCTGAACAAAGCTTGCCAAAAAGACAATTACCCATTACCCACCATTGACGAGATACTCCAAAAGGTAAATGGGTCTGAAATGATGTCATTCTTGGATGGATACTCGGGATATAATCAAATTCTCATACATCCAAATGATAGGATGAAGACGACCTTCACCACGAAGTGGGGAACATTTGCCTATCGGAGGATGTCGTTTGGTTTGTTGAACGCTGGAGCCACTTTCCAAAGAGCCATGGATTTTGCATTCAAGGGGCTCAGTGGTAAGTGCATTATTGTCTATGTGGATGATATTCCTGTCTTCTCCAAGAAGAGGGAAGATCATGTTAGAGACTTGAGGAAAGTGCTCCAAAGGTGCAGGGAACATGGAATTTCCCTAAATCCAAAAAAGTGCATCTTTGGGGTAACGGAGGGTAAGCTGTTAGGACATGTCATTTCAAAATATGGGATTGCTATAGACCCAGAGTGGATAGCCGCTATCCGGGATATTCCTCATCCCAATAGCAAAAAGGAGCTTAGGTCCTTTTTCGGTAAGATTAACTTTGTGAGAAAATTCATTTCAGGTTTTGCTGAAATCGCCAAGCCCCTAAATGACATGCTGAAAAAATATGTTCAGATAAAGTGGACCAGTGAGAATAGGGATGCCTTCACAAGCATCAAGGATGCTATTTCCAAAGCCCCTGTTCTCATTAGTCCAGACTATGCTAAACCATTTTATATTTACACATTTGCTTCAGATCATTCTTTTGCAAGTGTGTTAACTCAAAAAAGTGAAGACAACATTGAAAATCCTATAGCCTTTCTGAGTTCTCCTTTGAAGGATGTGAAACTGAGGTATTCTGTCCTAGACAAGCAAATGTATGCCTTGTTTAAAACTGTAAAAAATTCAGGCATTACATTGTGCATAGTAAAGTTTTTGCTATAGTTCCTGACCCGAAAGTAAAGTCCATGTTCTTACAGAGTGAGCTAGGTGAAAGAAGGGGGAAATGGCTTTCCACCCTTCAAGAATTTGACTTAGAGATAAAGCCCATGAAGATAGTGCATGGACAAGGTTTGGTCAAGGCTATCACAGAAATTGACCCTTTAATAACGTGCCAAAACTACGAGGTTAATGATATCACTACAGAGGAATGGTACGTAGATATTGTATATTTTTTGTTGCATGGTAAGTGCCCTTCTCATTTGAATTCCACTCAATGTAGGGCACTGCATTTAAAATCAGCTAGATTTCTGATTAAATCTGGTGTGTTGTACAGGAAGAATCATGAAGGAATTTTCCTTCGTTGCATTACTCAAGAGGAAGCAACCCAAGTACTCAAAGACTTCCATGGTAAGTATGGAACTGGACATGGGTCAACAAATGTGATAACACACCAAATTATTAGAGTTGGGTATTATTGGCCCCACTTGTTTAAAGATGCACATGCACATGTAAGAACATGTCACATATGCCAAGTGGCAGCCAATAGAGAGCGGAATGCAACAATGTCATTGCAGTCAGTGGTAGAGACGAGACCATTTGCACAATGGGGATTAGACTTTGTTGGGGTGATAAATCCTAACTCGTCCGATTCCCATAAGTTCATCCTCATCACTACTGATTACTGCACAAGGTGGATAGAGGCTATACCTACTAAGAATGCCACCTCCGAGGTTGTGATTAGATTTCTAGAGGAAAACATAGTCACTCATTTTGGAATGCCTAACTCCATAGTAAGTGACAATGGTTCTGCCTTTTCCTCTTTAGAATTTGCAAATTGGGCGTATGACAATAAGGTGAGTCTAAAATTCTCTTCCAATTATTACCCCCAAGGCAATGGTTTGGCATAATCATCAAATAAAAATTTATTATGCATAATCAAAAAATTACTTGAAAAGAACCCTAGAGATTGGCATAGTAAGTTAAAATTTGCCCTTTGGGCAGATAGGACCAGAAGCAAGGAGTCAATTGGGACATCTCCTTATCACTTAGTCTATGGGCAAGACCCTATTTTTCCTACTAATCTGAAATTGCAAACTTTACATTTTATAAAAGACTATGTTGGGACTGATGATAAACTTGAAACCAGATTAACCCAATTAATGCATCTTGATGAGAAAAGGGAGGAAGCCATGCTTCATTTCAGCAAACATCAAGACATAATCAAAAGGTGGTTTGATAAATGGTCCAAAATTAAGGTCTTTAAAGTTTCAGATTTAGTTTTGTTGTGGGATAAAAGGCATGAAAAAAAGGAGAACATGAAAAGTTTGATTGCTTGTGGCTGGGACCCTATCTAATATCCGAAGTCCTAGGTGAAAATAGTTTCAGATTAAAAACCTTGGATGGAAAATATTTGGCCTTACCCATCAATGGCCTTCATTTAAAGCATTATTTTCAGGCCTAAGGGTAGAGTCATTGTATTATATGTACACTAATCAACTTGCTTAATTGTTTGTCTTATCAGTTTTATTTCCTATTTATTTGATCTTGTTTCTTTGATTTCAGAAGTCTTTAGTATGTCAAAGTGGTCCAGTTTTGGATTTGATTGTAGGAGTAAGAGGTCAGCCTATGTGTATACGAATGTCAACCAAGACTAAAAGGATGTGAAAAATTGGAATCATATGGCAAAAGGCTTGAACATGTGAAATATTATTTGCAACTCATGAAGCATGAAGTCGTTGATCTTGCATATCATCCACCCATGTCTCAAAGGCACATTCTTATTACATAAACATCATATGCTAAACCCAAACACTGAAAGTGATGTCCAATTATCTTGGGATCAAAGGCACAAAGAACACTAAGAAGATCTTAGGTTTGGAAGTTGTTGCCGAAGTTGTCGTAGGTCTATCACATTTCTGTCCATGTCCAACATCTTGGGTAAAATAATATGAAACCATACTTGGATGGGGATGTGAGGTGAAAAGATAATTCTGGTCTATCCCACCCTGCACATAGTCCATAAAACAATGGTTTTTACCACTTTCGCAATACTTGAAAGCCCAAAATCAGAGTAGTAAGGATAGGGTCAAATTCTCATCATGCTTAGGTTGAGAATCCGATTCCCCAAAGCTTTGATTTTGCCTCCATCACACCATGGATCATTGGGTTGTAAGGATCGTACTACGTGTCCCTCATAAGGATGGGTAGTCATCCCAAGATTCAAGAAATCCAAAGCAAAATGTTCACCACTCCGTTTCCATCACACCATTGACTATTGGGTTGTAAGGATCGTACTACGTGTCCCTCAGAAGGATGGGTAGTCATCCCAAGATTCAAGAAGTCAAGAGCAAAATCATGGACTATGGAGTTAACCTCCATCGGGGCTATAGACGCTTGACTGGCAGTGGAGTACACTCATGCCTGGTGACATGACTCCCGTAAGGTTGAGATTTATGGCCGCCATGAGGATAGATTAGTCTGATGACCTCATCCATAACCGGTTTAATTATTTTGGTCAAATATGAGAGCAGTAAAGGATAGGGCTATATTCTCATCACACCTTGGTTGAGAATCCGATTCCCCAAAGCTCTAAGGTACACTTGCACACACTGGTCCTTGATGATGATGACTCATAACCAAGCCCTAGATCTAGTCAATGAATTCATCGCACACACAATTGATCCTAAGATGGTTAGACATTTTTGAGGTGTTTGCTCAAGCCACCATAGAATGTGTTGCTCATGCTATAAAAAATTTTACCCTCAAAGCTCTCCATATCCATTGCCATAATTCTAGTCAGGTAAAATTGATGATGCAATGCGAAAAAGTTACAAAAAAATAAGGTGTGGAGTGCTACACACACCCATAGCTAATATTGCATGATTCTAATATTTTACTGTTCTTATAAGTCTATTGACATTATTCATGCATTTGTTGATGCTTGCTGCTTTCTGGTTTGGAGTGTGTTTTCAGATTTTCTTTTTGGGTTCTCACCGAAATGCTCAGGAGCATTTCCCAATAGAGTCACCATTTGTTGTGGAGTTTCCACAACCACCCCAAAATTCTTGGGGACCCACTTGTCATATTTTGATATGAAAGGTTTTTGGTTTTCTTTGGTTTGTAAGAATAGGGATGTTTGACCGTTTTGTTTTAATGATTTTAATTGCTTTGGTTATTTGATATTTAATGATTAATTAATCTAGGCATTAATGCTTAGATTAATTAAAATCCATTTTTATGAATAAGAGTTTAATGTTCTTCATACTATCTAAGGTGATGGAATGTGTTTAACAAAGCAAGGCCTGACCTAAAACAAAAAGAGGATACAAAAGGTACAAAGAAATTGAGATAGAAGCCAATATGCTATTATCTACCTAATATAATTGCATTAACTATATTATGTACATAATAGTAATATTTTTAAGATTATGTTATAAGGTTCTAAAATGTTATCATTATAATAATATTATTATGATTATATTATAATGTTATTATTATAATAATATTTTTGTGATTATATTCTTCTAAAATGTTATTATTATAATAATATTATTATAATAATATTATTATAATGTACTTTATAAAATATGTGATAATAATATTTATGATAAGGTAAAGTTTAACGTCGTTTCGTTTGATTGCATATAAGGCGATGGTGGCTATTCGAAAACATTCGAAGACATGAGTGGCTAGTCCAAGAACGTTCAATGCTATGGCAACGAAGCTTCACGGAGCAACGCTGACAAAGAAGAGGCGGTCCAAGATGGCGTTAGGGTTTTAGAAGAATAACATGAAAGGCATCGGAGTTGTCAGTGAAATGGCCGAGAGGCAGAGGTATGCCATCGAACAAGGAAGGAAGAAGCGTTATTAGGGCAACCTGTGATGCCAATTGATGGAGTTAAAGGTCAGCCTCGAAGAGCATGGAAGGTTTTAGTGTTGCATCTATTTCATTACGCTATGGCAACATGAGTGTGAGAGTAGGGAGTTGAACAACGCCATGGCTGCGTAGGTTTGGCAGCACCATGACGTCGATGGTATCGATGGAGGTTTGGAACAGGATGGAGGTTTGGACTGATGATGGAGGTATGGTTGTAGTCTTGGAGGCATGGTTGTAGGTTTGGCAGTGCCACGATGTCGATGGCAGCGCTATGGCTACGTAGTCTTGGCAGTGCCATGGTTGCATCGTTGGCAGCGCTATGGCTACGTAAGTTGGACAGTGCCATGGCTGCGTAGGCAGTGTGATGGTTTCATTTGGTTACATGGAAACCAAAGTGCCTAGGATGGGGGAATGCCATCCCAGTCCTTGGGCACATTGGTATGGCTTAGGAGAAATACCATCGGGTCTCGACCTCAAAAAGTGACAATGAAAGTTTCATTGAATAAGATTGGCCTGTATTATTTTAGTTAATGTGAATGTGGTTTGATCACGTTCAATGTTTTAAAGGAGGTCTAAAATCGTAGGGGTTATAAGGTATAGTTAATGCTTTTATCATTCGTTTGATGGATGTAAAGGGGTATTCTTGGGTAGAATGCTTATAAGAGAAAGGGGAGATATAAGGAGTCATGCAGGGTTATGTTTTTGTTGTTAGTTTTTTAAAAATAAATAACGTTTAGAAGTGTTATGTTTATTAAATCACAGAAAATGATGATGGATTATTTTCTTATATCCATTCATTATTTTGGTTGTGAGAGAAGATGAAGCGAAAGGACTTCTAAGCATTATTTATACCTTGCTATCCTACCTTTTTCAAGGGGGGGCTGGAAATGATGTAACATTCCGAGAAAGCAATAAAGAAAGAGCATTTTTCAGATTTTGAGAGGGTAGCAAACTTCTGTGAGCAAAATCAAAAGGAGGGTTTTTATCATAAAACTAACGTTTTTAGTGTCTTATCATTTCTGCATTTTAGTGACTTCTAGCCATTGTCTTATGCCATGAAATGGGTTGCAATAGGCGAAGGTCAAGATTATGCAGTTTCTTTATGTTTCCTTTGAGTCTCGCACTTGATTTAATGGTATTGTGCTTATGTTGCAGGTCCATTGATTCAGGTTGTTTTATGATTACCTCATAACTTGGGATTTTGCAGGGAGGAGCTTGCTAAACTAATTCAGAATTTGACTTTTTCAGCTAACCAAATTTACATGTTTATTTCATTTACTGTTCTCAAAGTTTATTTTATTTCAAGCATTCAAGCATTCCATTCTGGTCCATCCAGAATTTTAGTTTCTTTCATTTCCATTCTGGTCCTTTTCTAGAATTTTTGCTAATTTCCTGTTAGTTTCATTTTTTCTGGTCCATTTCTAGAATTGTTAAGCTTTCAAGTTATTTCCATTCTGGTCATTTTCCAGAATTTTTGCACCTCCAAGTTTCATTAATCTAAAGCTTTCAGATAAAACACATGGTTTAGGAGGGATACTAACCTACTATTTCACATTAAACTAAGATAAGAAATGAAAGCTAACTTTGCTAACTTTGCTAACATTGCTAACATGCTAACTTCTACTAACCACTATTAGGGTAGTGGCATCAACATAAGGAAGATAAAATGAACCCAACTATCTAAAATTTACTTCATCTTAAAGGCACGGGCATTAAAATGAGGTGGACAATTCCACATTTTGTCATTTGAAACCTTTTAAATGAAGATAAAATACTCTACTAACAGGGATTCAGGGTAGCACCAATTTAAAAAACCCTAAAAAGAACTGCTTTTATTTTTAGTTAGATCTTTCAAATCACTAAGCATTGTTTAGAACCAGTAAAGGCCCCTTGTTTATGGTCACATGCATTATTGAATTATTTCTGGCACTATTGTAATCTTTTAGATATTTTACCGGAACCTTGGAGAAGTTGAATGTTTGTCATTTGGTTTCTTTTCAAGAGAGAGTTTTCTATTCAATACTCTGCATGTGGTGGTATTTTGCAATTGGGAAAAATATACACTCAACACGATCTTGGGCTTTCGCACCACACTCTCAATAGAAGAGAAGTTTTCACCAAGATATGCCAAGAGATATACATGCTTATTTTATTCTCACAAAATTGCTTGAACATTTAATGCATAAAATAATTAAAAAAAGTCCCATACCTTATTATGATACACCTTCAGGTAGTGCTTCTTTGAAATGCACTTGTTGATCACCTGGTTGAAAATCAACTCAAAATTGCCAAAGATATGTAACTGTTTAATTCTAAGCTTCTCCACTTTCTTCAGGCCTAATCATAGTGCTTTGTACTTGATGGCATTATTTGTATAGCTCCAGGTCAACTGGTACAAATAGGTTTTTTGGATCCCTGAAGAAGAGATGAATACAACTCCAACTCTAGAACCATCTTGCATCGACCACCATCGAAATACATTTTCTACAATTGGTCTGAGGTAGAAACTAGACCATCAACCACCTTCTCTTCACCCTTCTTAGGTTTAGTTATGGTATAGCAGCCAATCTCAATATCCATAATTACATTGAAATCAAGCATAGAAAACTTGTGCTCTAATCAAAGCCTGTCTAAAGCTTCCTCCATTAGGTTCACCTCCTCCAATTATTCGATCACCATGTTCATTGAGTCTACAACCTTCTCTTCATATTTAATATTTTTTATATGAAATGTGGAGGGATTCTCATTGTAAATCCGTATTAATTTCCCTTTGAAAAAAATTTCTAGGTGAGAATAGTCCAACGATAGGTAACCTCCCAACTTAGTTGTGAATTCTCTTGATAGACACATACTAAAGAATGATTCCAAGTCTACCACAATGACTTCTTGTATGACAGTAATCTGTGGCAAGTTGTGTAGAACAATTGTGATATCTTTGATTACTCCTACTATTTTGATAGGAGTACCATCCAAATAAAAAATACCTGGGCTACTTATTGTATACTCCATTCCCATAATTTCGCATATCACCTTCAACATGATAGTCATTGCTGCATCAGAGTCAATAATGCAATTGTGTACAATGCAACCCTTCATATTGAGAGATAGATATAATGACGGAGGTCTATTTTTTCTAATGGTTGAAGTGGGCAATGTATGGGTTAGCACTGTCTACGTAGGATTTTTCTTCTTATCCTTAATAAATTTCAATGATTTCTACAATAGATCTACTTGTTCAAGTAGTTGTAATGCATCATAGAGACTTGCCTTGGTGGGAATATTATTTAGTTCTTCAACAATATTATATGACTATGCATTAGGCTCCTTTGATTCACCAACAACTTCATATTTACTTCAATACTATTGAGTAGCCTCTACCCTCTGACGCTTGGTCAAAGATGGGTATTTAAGCTTCTCCTTTGCCTATTATTTTATTATGATCTACACTTGTATAGTGGTAAGTTATGAAGTTGATGCTTTCACTTGCATTTTATCCTTTACTGATGTGGACAAAAGATATTTCAATAATACATGCTCATCCGCTTTGGCTATTAGCATAGGCACTTTCACTTGAGGTTGTTTTTTCCATATTGCATAATTTTTTTAGAAAGCACCTTCAATGGATCCATTTTGGTCGGATCTACAGTGATAGTTTTATTCCCAGACATTGTGAGAACTGAAACTTGCTCAATGGATGGGACCATGAAGTTGCGATCAATTTCTAAAATCATGTTGACTTGACCATCGATAGTGCTTTTAGCCAGTGTCTGCACATAGTTCAAATGAACCATATAGGTATCTTCACTATTAGTATCATTGCAAGTAGAGCACCAATATGTCCACTCTGATGTACGAGCTTCTTTATTAACCAATACGGTTGTATTTCTCTTAGCACCTTTGCTAGTCAAAGTTGCTTGCTCTCTAGTAATCGAGGGAGTTTGAAATCTTCTCAATCAAAACTCAGCTTTAGCTTACTTCTTGATAGATGTGATTTTGTTTGACATTGTCCTCACTATTGAATTAAGTGACTGCATATCCTACAATAATTTCATGTGGAGATCAGGATTTAAAGGCATTGGAGGTGCTAGCAAAGGTACTAGAAAAGAAAGTAATGTTGGGATAGAAGGAGCAGGTAATTGTGGAATAGCTAGAGAGGGTAATTGCAGGACTAGAACTGGTGCAATTTGAGGTGGAATTGAGCTCCTAAAGGAACAGGATACAGAGAAGGCATGGGTTCTAAAAATACACTAGAATATAGATGTTGTCGAAGATCAATAAGAATAGCATTGTTATCTTTAGAGGCAGTTTACCTATGGCAATCAAATCCACATTGGCCTTTTGCACCTGCATGTAAAGTGTAGACACCTAAAACATGTCATGTTCAGGGAGACTACTCACATAGGCACACTCATAGGTCATGTGACTAAACCTTGGGACTTTCCAAGTATCAAAAGTGGTTTTACCACTCATCTAGGGCATTTTTTAGCCCATCCAAGCCTGGCCGCTATGGACCAGAGCGGCTAGATTTTGGCTGTTGAAGCTCAAAGTGGTCAAACCTTAGCCGCTACAGACGACAATGACTAAAATTTAAATACATTTTTCCGCAAATCTAGCCTAATCTCGGGTGAAAGTGGCAGTCTGCATGCAATAAGGTCGAGCGGGGATAACTTTGCATTCCTCCTCATATCCAAGTCTACATGAAAGACTCAAGTCTAGATTTAGACATTAGTTAACTACCCCTCAAGGGTAGACAAAGGCAAAACTTCTCATGCCAACGTCCAGTGTGCATGCAGAAAAGCAATCCTAGGGTTTTGACATTGACCTAGGGTTTCAAACACTTTATAAGGAGTAAACCTAAAAGCACTAGGGGACCTTCTTCTTGGACCTTCTTTTATGAATCAAGAGAGAGAGAGAACATCACATACTTGGAGAGCTTCCCTTGGAGATCATTTTTATAATGAAGCCCTATCGGATTGGAGAGTGAATCTGAGCACCCTTGAGGAGCAACGAAGTGCTAGCCAAACTGAGAGGTAATCATCCATGCACATACATTAATCATTTAACATTAGTAGCAGACTTAAGCCCATAGCCTTTGGATAATAGAGACAGATTTCACCTTAGCGGTCATTGTCCTGGATAGTGGCCCACGACCTAGTCTAGGGTTTAGGTGTAAGTTTCTTTTATTCTACTTTCTTCATGTTTTCATATCATTAGCATAAGATTTACTTCATTTATTGGCATTCATAGTACTAGTTTCATTACAGTTGTTTTCATTATGCTAACAACCTCATCCGGGAGGCAATCTCGGACATCTAAGCGTGTGTTGTTGTTTCATTGATTATAGGGCTACAGGTTCATCGGATAAATCTACAACATACGAGAGCAAGAGGATCCCTCTAGGAATTAGACCTAGAGAAGGAGGCATCTGTAAGCCCTCATACAGTTTTGTGTGCATCATCGAGAAGCCTGGAAAAGTGCATCTCCCTTTGCAAGGGGATATTTTATACATCTGCTACCCTCTTTGTGTAAAATCATGTATCAAATGAAGGGTATCCCGTAGAGGGATTTATATGTAATCGGATCTTGGAAATATCAATACAAAGCATTCATTCATTTATTTCTTCGTATTTTGGCTACGCCTTTATTTTATGCTTTTTCATTTAATGCATGTTAAACGTTAAAATATTTAATAATAATAATCACAAATAGAGTGAGTGGATGGTGCATCGCTTCCCCGGGGTCGCTACAGATGGCGATCACGGTGGGACCCCCACCTAGTTTTTATTTTTTTTGGGTTACTGATCCATGTTTTTATGTGCAGGTTTAGCCACTCTGGTCTACAATGGCCAAAAATTAGCCACTCTATTCTACAGTGGCCAGGAGTCAGCCACTCTGGTCTACAATGGCCAAGAATCAGTCGCTCTGGTCGACAATGACTAGAACTGGAGTGCAACAGAGGATAAAATAGTGGTTCTCTGAGCTGGATTTGAGGTTGGTACAACTTTTCTAATGATTTATGTTCTTTTATCTACTTCTATTTTCCTAAAAAGACATTAAGACACATTTTAATTTGGGAAATCAAGGAATGGAAAGGAAAGAACCTGCATCTTGTGCATCTTAGAGTCTCTTTAGATTTCCACTAGGCGTTGCTAGGAACAATGGCTTATGCTTGTAAATTCCACCCTAGAATCCAGCGTGCTAGAAATCGTGTGTTGGTTTGCTTGCTTGAGGCCCTACTAGAGGCCATATTTGCACAAGATAGAGTGCATCCATGAATCTCATACTAGTTATGCATATTTCTGAAAAGTGAAACGTCATTCATATCAGGCATATAGGAAAGAGTCATTTCTGTTGTATGATGCATTTTATTTTATACAAACTTAAAATGAACCCCACACACACACGCATGTTTTAAACATTGGAGAGTTGGATTTCATCACCAACCTTCAATTCAGTCCGATGACATTGGCATTCATCTCCTTCCACCGACTTGCCCCCTAGATCTTCTTAGAATGGAATTGGAAACTTATTTATAGTGGTACTAAGTTACTCATGTTCAAACTGTCTCCCACTATTGGAACAATTGGTTCAGAGTGGAAGAGCTAGGCGAACCCCCCACTAGGATTTAAGCGGTGTACCCTAGTCTCTTTTTGAGAAAATCATGTTTGGCATGGGTGTTCTTGATTCCCACTATGGATGAGTCTCCTTATTCTAAATCCAAAACAAGAGCAAGAAACAACAAGAACAATGCATCAAAGACACATCAAATAGTTTAGGGCACACATAAATTGGTAATCAAGATAAACACTTGTTTGATATTGTTTGGTTACATCTAAAATTGCAATCCAATGAACTAATTCACAAGCACAATGGTCAAAACTAGAAGTAAACATCCTCGGTCCAATACCAAGGGAGAATCTGAAGCAACACATACTCATAGATGGAGTCGTAGTAACATTGAACCACATGCTCATAAAATAGTGAGACGTAGTTCTGCAAGTCTATGGGGTGATAATTCAACCCTTGGGGTTCTCCTCGAGAAACCCCAAATAGAGAGTCAAATCATGGAACTAAATCACAACAACACAAAGAGGCCTCATGGCCATCATCATCAAGGAGACACGAGGAAGCCTCAAGGTCTTCCTCTAAACACATAGAAACTTCTCAAAGACATGAGGAGGCTTCAAGGGCTTCCTCCCCACATGGACATAAGAAGGGTTCTAGACCCCATTCTTCATGCAGGGATGATGAGGTTTCCCCATATCCATCCTCATGGAGGGTAGATAGGGCTACAAAGCCCTCATCACCAAAAAGACACACAAGAGTCACAACACCTCAAACTTCACATGAGACATTGAGAATAGGTCTACCTACTGAAGGGCAAGAAACTAGAGCCACATCTAGTCATAGACATCAAACAGAAGATACCCTTCACACAAGAGGAAGGATTCCAATAGACCATGACCTCATTGGAGTAAATGGCACCCCAAGGGATCAGCCATGGAAAACAAGATAGTTAGATGAGTTGGATCGGTTGCATCCGAGGCCACCTCCTAGAACCGTAGCCACAAAAAATTTTGCATCTGGGAGTTCATGAACTATTACTTCTAAATGCACCTCTCAATCTGGGGATGCTTTAGAGTGACTCCACAAGTCTCATGCAGATTCTGACCATAGAGACACTTATCAACATATGGAACAAATTACCGTAGCTAGCCAGAGCAAAGAAACTGCAGAGACCTCTTCGAGGAATCTGTGAATCAAAACCACAAGAACAGAATCAGACAAACTTGAGTCCTCTTCAACAATGCAATCTGACCGCATGCGATGGTTAGAAAATGTGTTGCACAAAGAGTGAGAGCTAGTGGAAGCTCTTGAGCATGACAAACAAAGAGAAAGGCTTTTGTGCCAACATGAGCAACGTCTAAGAGAACAAGTTGAGCAACTAGCTCATATCAATTTACAAGCCAATGGCAATGATCATCAAAGAGATAAATATGTTGACTCACCAAGAGAGGGGCACAATAGACAAGAAGAAATCCCACAATGAAACCACCACTCAAATCATGAGCAACATCAAACTGGTGGGGAAAGGGTAAACTTGATGAATCAGGATCAAACACATCTTGAATCCCCTCGTAGGAGGGAAGAGAATAGAACAAGTCAAGTGCACATAGGGTTACCTCCATTACCACCATGAGGGGGCCTACAAGAAGAGGAACTCCTCACCTCAAAGGCATTCCAGGCACTCACTAAAAATATGAAGTCCTTTGAGAAACAAGAAATGGTAGGGAACCAACCAACATTGAGTAAAATACACAACCAACCATTATGCCCATCGGTCCCTAGCCCTACCTATCCTAAGCATTTTGAGATGCCTAGGTTAGAAAATTTCAAGGGTGAAGAGGATGCACAAGAGCATGTCACCAATTTCATCAATGCATATTTTCATCTTGAAGACAATGATGCTCTTATGCTAAGGACTTTCATTATGACATTTTTGGGTGCTGCCACTCAATGGTTCAACCAACTGCCTAAGCACAACATATCCAATTTTGAACAACTAGTAAACGCATTCCTAAAGCATTTCTCCTTTGGTGCCAAAATAAAGGTGAACCTTTCAGACTTGGCCAACTTAAAACATTATGACGATGAGCCAGTAATGGAATATGGGGATAGATGGAGAAAATTCATGGCAAAGTTATCATTCTCCGTCCCCATAGAAGAAATCATCCGCATGTTCACCAAGAGTTGTTCTAAACACATTTCCCTCTTGCTACAACTTCAATAATATCCATATTTTGAGGAAGCCTTGGCATAGGCCAAACTCATTGAGGACATAAAAGTAGATGAGGGAACCATTAAGCTCCAAAACAAGGAGTGGAACAAAAATGGCAAAAATGACAAACACAAGCAGAAACAGGCCAACCCGGCTCTAGTTAATCAAGTAGTATTGGTTGCACCTAAGGATGGGGCTACATAGCAACCCCAAAATTATCAAGCACAACCCCCACCAGCCAATTATGATCAAAAGAACAATCAGGGGTGAAACAGAGAATGCAAGCCACCTCACTATTTTACACCTCTATCAGAGTCAATGCAATCAATTTTCAACCAATTGAACGAGGCTAGAAAAATTAGATTTCTTGATATACCTCTCATAGATCCCAACCATCCTAAGCCAAAATGATATAGGGAAGATCAATTTTACCCTTATCATAGGATATCAGGGCATAATATCGAGGTTTGCATTGGTTTCAAACATCAGGTGCAAAACATGATTGAGGCGGGAGAACTTAAAGTTGACAACCCATTGGCTCCCGATAATAGAGATATGGGCATATACAAAAACCCATTTCCCAACCATGAGGTCCCTAGAGGGCAAGGTGCCCAAGTCAATCAGGTTCGAATTGATACACCTACCCATGGGTGTGTTGGGATGGTTGAAATTATCAATATAGCTACCAGGACTAGATGATATGGTCAACCATAACCTCCTACGGCTCCAATCAATGTCCCAACTGCACCTAGGTAGAGGTAGGGGTAGAACAACTTTCCAGGTCCACCAACTCGACCTGTGGTAACTATTTGGAGTAGATTAGAGCAAAACTTACAAATGACTCCGGCCAAGCTATCTATCTATGAGCTCATACAATAGTCCCCAAAGCACAGGGAGACTTTAATGGAGATTTTGAGATCGATTGAGCTCCAACCATAAGACCCCAATGCATTCATGCATTTTGTGGGACAAGTACAAGAGTGTCAGGAACCTGTAATTCGATTCTATGATCATGAGATTAAGACAGTGCCTACTACCTTACCAGACCCTCCACTACACATTATTGCATCAGTTAATGATTTACCTTTCAAGCGGGTCTTGATCGATACAGGTTCATCAATCAACATCATCACAACTACAACAATAGAACACCTTAAGATCCCCAAGTCAAATATCATTTCGGGAGCCTACACATTAAGAGCTTTCAATGATGCTTTATGCAATACTATGGGAATGATAGTCCTACCCATCAAGGTAGGGCATAAGACCATCCCTATGATGTGTCATGTCTTGGAAGGGGCCATGCAATACAACATCCTCTTAGGGCACCCTTGGATAAGAGATATGAAGTGTGTTCCTTCAATTTTACATCAATGTGTCAAGTATGTGCATGATGACAAAGTCTATGTGGTGTTGGCGGATGAAGAGCCATTCAAGTATGTCCATCAGGTGGATTTTCTAGGAGAATTTGTGATTCCTTCTACCCACATGTATGTAGGACCTTCATCTCCAACTACGCAACTAGATAATAGAGACAAAGGGGTATGAAAAGACCCATCAACATCAACACCTCATCTTGCACCCAAAATGACTACTGCTTCTAAGAGACCATCAACATCTAAACCAAAAGACAATCTGAAGCTAAAGGCACCCTTAGTTGAGGAAGGAAAGCCCAAGGAAGTGCTAACCATAGCCATCAATAAAATTCCAAGTCCAATGGAAGAAGAAGATCTCCAAGATCAAGCTGAGGAGATACTAGAACCCACTTCGCTAGTGTCATCTGTAGGATCATCCACATCACATGCGATAATACACTTGGCAAGCATAGGGATAGGAGAGTATCTTGTGTAGAACATAACATTCACGCCCATCATAGAGTCTACATAGGATATGGGATGGTCGAAAGACCTGAGACCACCAGTGGGAATAGTGGTTCCACTTGGAATCCCTCCCAACTAGACCAAATTTGTCTATGCTGGCCTGGACTACGCCCATAAGTCTACAGACATAGAAGAGGACAATGATGAACTATTCACTGTTAATGTTTGTTACCTCTCTAATCTTGAGTTTTCTCTAAGCTACTTTGAATGTTGCCATTGGCATGGCTATGGTCTTGGTATATATGAGTAGGGGCGTAGGCGGCCATTCGAGCCACAATACCAACTTCCCTCTAATAGGTTTGGGTTAGGCTATCACATCAGAGGTCGAGATGACTCTCTAGTAGTAGCCTTGGATAGGTTAAGCCTGGTGTTAGGAGAAGACATCAATTTTATTCCTTATCACCCACCAAGTACAAGACATCCAAGTAATAGATAAGTGGTCATGGTAAACATACCACCACCCAAGATTTATCATCCAAGCTTCACAATTGATGCCACCCCAATAGGGTACAACTCATGGGATGAAGAGCGAGAAGAAAATGGATATGTTGTAAGTGATGATGAAGAGCAAATAGGTTTAGCCTATCATGGGCCTCGCTATTTATGAAGACTTACCTGGTCCATCCACAATGAGAGTGGATATATATCGGATGAAAGTGACTATGAGTTAGAGGACTCAATAGAAAGGGCCTACCTAGGGCTAAGGCAATGGCCCCATGACTTGGGGCAACATACTAATGCAAATGGTATCTTCATAAGTGATGAATAATATGAATATGAAATAGAAATGGCCTACTTGGGGTCGAGACATGTACCCCCTATCTTAGGGCCACATACCAATGCTAATGGTTTTTGGATAAGTGATGATGACTTTGAGGATGAGACTGAGATGGCTTATCTTGGGCCTCACCATTTATGGCAAGTCAACATGTTGGTAGAAAGAGAAGCGACACTTCGTGCCATAGACCCCGACTTGTAATTTTTGGGGAGACCTATCGATGTAAATGCCATTTACCATGTGGTCAATCCCCCTCCACCTACATTCAGAGAGCTCTTAGAACCCAATGATCCTATTATCTGGCCTACTCATGGGCTAGATCTAGAGATTCCTTTTCCTCTAGAGCCCCATCATGAGTATGGAAGAGAAACCTCTGAGACAATGTTACACCCATGTGGTCCTGGAGATTTCATTCCATCCATCAATACAATCTCCATTGATTTGACCACTCCACTTCATAACCCAGTAGATCCCACTAAACCACTGTGTCTTGATATAGAGGCTATTGATTGGGATCATGTTGATTCACCCATAGAGCCTGAAGACCTTTTTCCTAGCGATGAGGTGTTACAACCATTTCATTTTGCATCAGGTTGTGCATATGATGTATTCCATGCTGGTTTGGATCCTGACTCAGTAGGACCTATAAATCCTATCGATGACATTCATTTGATACCCATGCCTCATCATTTGGAGGATGGGTCACATATGGCTATAGAAGTGACTTTCGATATGGACATCAGTGATGATCCTACTCAACCAAAGAAAGTCAAGTTCGGAGAAAGTCTGTCTCCCGAGGAACAAGCCATCATAATTCCTCTCCTTAAAGAGAGGCCAAATATTTTTTCTTGGACCTACAAAGACATGCCAGGGATTGATCCAAAGTTAGTTGTTCACAATATTTCATTAGATCCCCTGAAGAAACTAGTCAAGCAAAATTTGAGGAAAATGCATCCAACCATCGCTTTGATGGTGAAGAACGAGTTACAAAAACTGTTGGATGCGATTTTCATAGTCCCAATCGATTATCCCAAATGGGTTTCGAACATGGTGCCCATGGGAAAGCTTGATGGAAGAGTCCACATTTGCATAGATTTTAGAGACCTGAATAAGGCAACTCCAAAGGATTCATTCCCATTGCCAAACATAGATGCTCTTGTTGATGCCACTATAGGTCATGAGATGCTCTCCCTAATGGATGGGTTTTTTGGATACAATCAAATCCGAATCAAACCCGAAGACCAACACAAGACTACTTTCATTACTCCATGGGGGACATTCTATTATAAGGTGATGCCATTTGGCCTAAAGAATGTTGGTGCCACGTATCAACGGGCCATGACATACATATTTCATGACTATATGCACACAATCTTAGAAGACTACATGGATGACTTTCTAGCCAAGTCTTTAGTGTGGCAAGAGCATGCTGAAATCCTTACAAAGGTCTTCGATCGCCTCATTGAGCACAATGTCAGATTGAACCCTAAGAAGTGCATGTTTGGCATGACTTCTGGTAAGCTCTTAGGTTTCATCATTTCTAAGAGGGGCATCGAAGTTCGATCCTACAAAGGTAAAGGCTATAATGGAAATGGCCACCCCTACCAACATTAGGGAGTTAAGAAGCCTACAAGGCAAGGTAGCATCCATCAAATGGTTCATTGCTCAATTATCATACAAGTGTCAGCCCATGAACCGGTTGCTATGCAAGGATGTCCCATTTCATTGGGATGAAGAATGCCAACAAGCCTTTGTAGAGATAAAAACTTACCTGGCAACATCACCAATGTTGGCTCCACCAAGGCCAGAGGTACCATTTTTACTGTACATATCAGCTACTGATTTCACTTTGGGCACCATGTTGGCCCAAAAGAATGCACAAGATAAAGAGCAAGTCGTATATTACATCAGTCGCACCTTGGTGAGTTATGAGCTAGGATATGCGTATGTAGAAAAGTTGTGCTTAGCAAGTGGTCTTTGCAACCAAAAAGTTGTGACACTACATGTTGAGCCATACGACCTACGTTATATCAAAACAAAATCCTTTGCAGTATATGATGAACAAGACCTATCACAATACATGTACTGCAAAGTGGATCATGCTATTGATAGAATTTGATCTAGAGTTCATAAGCTAGAAGTCCATCAAGGGACAAGTCATAGCAGATCAATTAGCAGAGGCACCTCTTTAGGATAGCAAGCCTCTCACCATAGAATTTCTTGATGATGCGGTCTTCGCATTATCAGATCCACTCAAACCCAAAGAGCCTAAAAAAGAAAGAGACATGGCATTGTTCTTTGATGGTTCGAAGTGCGAGCAAGGGGGCGGAGCAGGGATAGTATTTATCACACTACAGGATGCTCCATTACCCCTATCATTCAAACTAGACTTCCCTTGCACAAACAATAACATAGAGTATGAGGCCCTGATCTTGGGACTCCAAATAACCATTGCAATGGGCATTAAAATATTGAATATCTTTGGTGACTCTTTGCTCATAGTTAATCAAGTCAAAGGATTGTTCCAATGTAGGTGCCCACTCCTAAAATCTTACAAGGAGCTTGTTGACACTTACCTAGCCCGACTGGAATGGTATGACATTGAGGCAATCCCTCGTACGTCAAATAGATTTGTAGACACCATGGCATATTTGGGATCCTTAATCCCTTAGAATCCATCTATTGATTTCACAACCATTCATGTAAAAGTGCTCATGCACTCAACAATACAATGTGAGGCTATGGATAATCAAGAGTCAGTCAACATGATTCAGATTGAACCTAATCAGGATTGGTCCTTCAGAGCTAGAGCTTTCTTGCAAATGGCACCTTGGGAATATTTGATCTCTCAAGGTCCTACGGAGTGTGGTACGACCATTCACCATAGGGTTGTTTCTCAATCTATGTTCTCAAGTTCTGGATCATAGGAGGAACATGTCATTTTATCCATAGAGGTTGTGGCTTATCAGGATTGGCTTTCCCAATTACGGGACTTCCTAAAACTTGGAATGGTACCGCAAGGCCTATCGCATGCTGAAATATGAGCATTTAAATAGAAGGTGATGAGGTACATCTTGCTAGGAGAGATCCTTTATAGACGAGGCTATGATGGAATGCTCCTTCATTGTCTTGAGCCCCAGGAAGCATCCTAGGCAATTTTGCAAGCCCATGATGGCACGTGTGGTGGTCACTTCAGTGGCATGGCCATCGTTAAGTGCATCTTGAGAATGGGTTATTATTGGCCCACTATGGAAAAGGACTATTGTGAGTATGTCAAGAAATGCGTTAAGTGCCAGCATCATGCAAACCTCACTCACTTGCCATCACAAGCCTTGCAACCCATCCAGGCAGCATGGCCCTTCTCATAGTGGGGACTAGACTTAGTGGGGAAGATCTCACCCCCATCCTCAAGCCGACACACGTTCATCATAATGACCATTGAGTATTTCACCAAATGGGTCAAAGTGATCCCCTTGACATCGACAACTGGACCTAGGATTGTGGAGTTTATACTCCACAATATCATAAGTCATTTTGGGGTCCCTTCAAAGATAATATCGGATAATGGGCCATATTTCAAGAACAAAAATGTGCATGCTTTAATGAACAAATATCACATTCAACATAGTTTTTCAATGCCCTATTATCCACAAGCAAATGGGCAAGCAAAAGCCTCAAACAAAACAATAGTCTCCATCTTGAGGAAGATAGTGAAAGATAATCATAAGGACTAGCATTTGCAATTGCCTTTAGCATTGTGGGCATACAGGACTAGTGTGCGGACGCCCACTGGGGCAACACCATTTTCACTTGTATATGGCACTGAAGCCATCATGCCCCTAGAGTTGGAAATTCCAACCCTACGCATAGCATTGAAGGATTTCATAGATGATGACACCGTGCAACAAGCCCACCTTGATCAGTTAACACTTCTTGATGAACGTCGATTCAATGCCTTGGAGCATCTCCATGTTTATCAGGATCACCTTGCATGAGCTTACAATAATAAAGTCCACTTGAGAGAATTCAAAGTTGGGGATCTTGTGCTTAAAGAAAACCAATAGAACTCGAATCTATTATCGCACCTATGAGATAAATTTATGGTAAACTGGATAGGCCCTTACATGATTTCAGAGAAGGTTGGGCCTGGGGCATATCGCCTCACATCATTGGATGGCATTGAGGAGCCTGAGCCCCTCAATATCATTCATTTGAAGACATTTTATACATAAAATACAAAAACATTCAAATATACATAAAATACAAAAACATTCAAATATACATAAAATACAAAAACATTCAAATATACATAAAATACAAAAACATTCAAATATGTCATAAAAATACAAACAAATTTGAAAAACATAAAAATTCAAAATTCAATCAAAAATGCTCCAAGGGTATACAACTTGGTCAAATTCAATAAAAAATGCTCCAAGGGTATACCAACCGCTTGGTCAAATTCAATAAAAAATGCTCCAAGGGTATACCATCCGCTTGGTCAAATTCAATAAAAAATGCTCCAAGGGTATACCAATCGCTTGGTCAAATTCAATCAAAAATGCTCCAAGGGTAAACCATACCGCTTGGTCAAAATTCAATCAAAAAGGCTCCAAGGGTATCTTCACGCTGCTTGGTCAAACTCTAAAAAGCCCCAAAGGCACAATAAGCCCTTTGGTCAAAATACAATCAAAAATACAAAAACAATGCAAAAATCAAAAATACAAAAATAGTTGCATCTTACATCTGCATCCATATAGTTGCATAACATCAAACATGCATATCCATTACATTTGCATATGTTATGATCACACTCTTGCAAATGATGCCATAGTTTGTATCACAACCACAAATACACAAGTCCACCTTCATCCATTCATCCATGTGTGTAACTGTGTTTTTCAACACAACCATATCATGTTGCTATAAGGAATAGGCTAAGATTTTTTGGTCATTCAACCATATCTAGTGGTCTTATCAGTTTTTGTGGGAAGCCATCTTGATTAGTAGAGAGTAAGGTCTAGTCATGAATGCCTTAGATATTCAGGATCCCATCACTAATTGAAACACTAAAATCCTAGTTGGTACAAGGGAAATATGAAAGCTACATAAAGTGGTCTAGGTTACCTTAAGCAAAAAGGATCTTCCTTGCTTATCCCCCTGTGCGACCGGTTCAAAGGTGTTGAGAATTGGCAAAAGGACAAGTTCCACCCTACCTAAAAATGAGTGATTATCATCACTACATAAATCCCTTGCTTTCATTAAAACAAGCAAAAATCCTGAAACAAAGCACAAATTCAAAACCCCAGTTTCCAAAGTCATAAGTTCAAAAGGTACAAAAACAAAGCAAATAGTGATTTTCATCACTACATAAGTCCCTTGCTCAAGAAAAAAAATCAGTCAAAAATAAACAGTGATTTTCATCACTAAGCATGAGCAAGTATCCCAAATGAAATGAAGAAAAGAAGGGAATGGAACTTGAATCCCTGGAATTCTCAGCATTGCACAAAATCGGAAGGTGATCCCCATTACGGGTTGGTGTACAACCATGCCTGACAATGGTGGTACCCTTACGCATGATGATATGTCTATCACAATAGCATCTTGCATTTGTGTAGACCAATGTTTGCATGTGGATGAGCTAGCTTTAGGTAACCCAAAGCTACCTAGTGGTATAGTCCAACTAAGTCCAACATAGGATAAGATGAACAATTGAGGATCCACGATCTTAGCAATGGGCTGAAAGAATCCCACCTGACATCGAAGGAAATGCTTGAGTTCTATCTAAATATATTCATTTGCACACATAGGGATAATGAGTATCTAGGTCCATGATGAAAGCCTTACTTTTCAAAAGTCTTGTATGGTCAGTACGTAGTTATTGATAGGATAACTAGAGTGTTTGAGTCTCAGGAAGAGCCTCAAAAATTCCTACATAGCAACAAATCATATCATTCACCACATCATCAATTTTCTTTATGAAGTTTTGTAAATTAAAGGGTATTACCAAAGTAGGATAGATACCGGATGGATGTCAGAAATGATGTTCAGATGACCACTGACTACTTTGTATCTTTTAAATTACATAAGTTTATCAAGAAATTACATACATTCCACACCATTACATTTCACATATGAATGCCCAAATAATTAGTTCTTATGATAAGAGTGATTATTTACATTCATGATTGTTATACTTTCTATGGTATCACCCATTTAGATTGATGAATCATATCATATACATCCCTTATGTTTTAAGTGATTAAAGCATACAGGTTCATAAACATCATATAAATAGTGCATGACACATTGCATCTACCATATCATAACACAAGTTAGATACATACAATTAAATCAAAATTAAACATGCATCTAACGAAAACATTGCATCCATAAATACATAATGTCATAAATCATCCATCCATATCTAAGATCACATCATTGCATCCACCCATACATAGAATCATAAATCCATCATCAAATCAACTCATGATACATCACATCATGTCACAATAATCAAATCATATAAGCATCTACATAAACATATACATAAGCATCCATATCGAATCCATATCATCATAAATATCACCTATCATCTAAACACATATATCAACTCATCATAATGCCATCAACACATCACATAAGTAAAACAAAAACATAAGCAATAAATGACACACATAATGAAGCATAATGCAAAGATCTCATATAAATATGTGTGTCTCAAAAGTGTCTCAAAATGTGTATCTCAAAGTGCATAGATATACAAAATTTCTCGAAGGCTACAATCATAATAGGTCAACTGACCTCAAAAATAAGAGCCTAATGCATCATCAATCAAACACTGGGCCTATGCCCCCTATAGTACCACCCCTTGTGGATGGATCACGGGTGGAGCGGTGTGAGCCCATTGGCCTCTCTATGCGAGTCCGGGTCCTCTGACTAGGCCGGATGGAAGACTACCCTGAAGTAGAGTGCCCACTAGCCTGTGATCCACCTGCACCTACCCTCTCCCTAGGAGTGGCTCCTAGCCTCCTGATCTACATCTCGAGAGAAGCAATGTGGCCTACATGACCCTCAATATCCATCTCATACTCATCTAGTAGAGTCTGCATCCACCTGATCTCTACCCCCAGATCTATCCCTGTAGAGCCCTGAGGTATGGAAGGATCAACAACAACCTGTATCCTGGTAGCACCACCCTCGATAGCAGCCTACAAAGCCTGTATCTGAGCCATGAGCTACTCTATAGTAGCATCCTACTGTACTATAGTAGCATCCCATTGGGCAATGATAGCATCATGCTGTTGTACCTGGATCTTGGCCGATTGGAGCTCGACCTCTACATCATGCAACTATGCTCTCAAAGGAGAATCTCTCTCCTCAGGATCCAACTCCTCATCCTCATCCTCAGGAGCCTCCTGCTCCTCCACTACCACCTACTCTACTAGCTGGCCCCATACCTCAGTCCTAGCTTAGACTCTATGCCCTACTGGATCTGCACCATCTCTGCCATCACCCTCATGGCCTAGACTACCATCACCATGCCACATCCGATCACCCCACCACTATGCAAATGCATCTGTGACTCCCCCAAGAACTCATGGGTCAACTATTGGGCATCCTCCTCATCATCCAACTCTATGATATGTGGGGGAGGGAGGTCTCTCTCTGCTCTGATGCACCTATATAAGAATGGGATAAGTGGCACATCCTACTGTAACTCATACTGATGAAGAACTTGGGAGTAGAAGAAATACTCCTTGATGTCGATCTTACGGCCAATGAGCCATCGCTCGTATCATGTCCTAGTAGTAAAACTGGTGGATCATCCCAAGTTGGGCACTCATAATATGGGTGCCACATGATGGCTTCGGCCTATAGCCTAGTGAAAGTAGTAGTATAATGGGGGAGCTCCCTTGCATTAGGATAGCTCTTGTACTCCTCACACTCTCGAGCCCACCTGGTAGCATAGCACTGCATCCTAGCATCAATAACTATAATCTTAGTGGGGAGTCCTCTGGGATGATCCATGCTGATGTGCTCCCATCCCCATACCTAAAGGAGCAAGCTACAACCAATGTTGATGTGGCCTCATCGGTGGATGTGATATAACTCATCATAACACTGTGCTAGTAGAGACCTCCCCATGCATAGATGATGGGCTCCTCACTATCCAACAAATCTTGAACCATCGCAAGGAGGTTCCATGGGAACCTCAAGCCTAAGCAATCTAGGATCAGAATGTTGTTGATGACCATCAACAATACCGCATGCCTCTCTATGAAGACATGCTCCCTGTACCAACGTATAATAGATACACCTCCAGACTTGGTGTCCTTGAAGGCAGCTATCGCATGCCTCCTCGAACACCCAAAGAAAAATTGCATCATGATCATTAGTGGTCAAAGAGACGATGGCCACTCCATCAAAGGGGATCCAAAAAATCTTGTACACATCCTCCGGTGTGATAGTCATCTCACCGGTAGGAATGTGGAAGGTGTTCATCTTGGGGTCCCATCGGTGAACCAGGGTAGTGAGGTAGGTCTGGTCTGACATAATCTATGGCAACCTGGTAACATACTGTAGTCTATGGGCCTTAAGCTAGGTCCAGTCCATATCATCCAGGAGTGGGAGAAGATCATTAAGGAGCTTCGGGTCTCAAGCTCGAGCAGTGAGAATCTAAGAGCAAAAATCAAAGGTATAACTACAATGCATCTAAGGCATGAATCACAAATAAAACATGAAAAGTGGTGCAAATAATGATAAACTATCCTAAGTCTGAGTAAAAGAGGAATAAATGCACCTAATCATGCAACATAGTACAAGAAAGTATTCCAAAAATTCAAAAAATCAGATAAATCATCTCACAAAATCCAAAAAAATTACAAAATTTACCTAAGTATCTTGGTCGTTGTCGCCTATAATGACCAAAAACTGGTCGAAGCTAGAAGCGACCAAACCCCAATGGTCAAATTTTTGACCATTGGGATTCAAAGTTGGCCGCTCTGAGCGATAATGGCCAAATTGCAGGCCAAAATGGCTGCTCTGAGCGATAGTGGACGATGGGCGATGCGACAAATGCATATGCCCTAGGCTAAAAATACCAAAAAAAATAGAAAAATGGGGGCAAGCCCACCAAAAAAAGCCTAACCTAAACTTATCTACGGATTCGGTTCATTGCCAACAAGTTTAGTGAGGTTCATTTACCGGTTACTTAATGAGGTTCAATTTTACCCAAAAAGAAAGTAGGGTTAAGGTTTGAGAGAATACTCGAGAAGCTCTGGCTCCTCCGCTCACCGATGTCTCTCCCTACGTAGCCATAGTCTCCAACGCAACAACACTCCAAGTCGTAAATGTCACTTTCTCGTCAGAGCTCTAGAAAGCAAAATTGCCAGCTAGAAAATGAAAATTCAAAACCCTAGATTCCTTTTGTACTCCTCAAGTTATGCTTCGATCGCTGCTAATGTCAGTGACCCAAACTTTTTGGCCACTCAAGGTGAGAGCGGCCACAGGCAAGGACTTAACGACCATTGGATCTGACAACGGTCGGGTGCACAAGAAAAATCAGGAAGATTCCTTCCAGGAGGAATAGCAAAAAAATCAAATAAGCACATTTTGATGGTCCCTGATCATCATAATAATCAAAATAACAAAAAAATTACATAAAAACAAATCTCGAGTAAGCTTCGTATTCAGTTACTTACTCTATCAACTCGGTGGTTGCAACGATTTGCACTCCATGCAACTTGGTGAGATGAGTAAGTTACCATAGAGCTACTCGGGGAAAATTATTCATTTTAGAATTATGATGCATCACCTCAATCCCGAAGAAGATCAAGATGGTCGAACTACTCCACAGGTATGATGGAATCATCCTAATTCTCTTATGACACCAAAAACACTGAGCCAAGTGATGCAATACAAGCATAAATAGAATCACTCATCCTAACTCCCTAAGAAGGCTATTTGTGGTCGGACCGCTCCTCGGGATAGGGATGAGTGATCATCATAAACAAATTGGAATCACACTTGGATGGGGGTTTGCCCATTAAAAGAACAAACAACTAGAAAGGAACCAAAACTAGTCAAAGTGGTCAAGCGACTTGTCACTTCATTCATTGCCTTTCCCTCACCAATTCATTTGTGTGAGGGGGTAGTTCAAATCTTCAAATAAATCATAATCAAAGTCAACCAAAGATCACTCGATCATATCAAAATAGTATTCATCCTATGAATCATTGCATACAACTCTTACAAAACTTTCCCCCATTTGTTGGGTTCATAAGCAAATATGACATCTTCAATTTGTAGCTCTCCTCTAGTCGGTTCTGTTGTAGCATCATAAAGCTACCCGATTGTGTTTGAGGAATGAGTGCAAGTGGACATGTGCAAGCCCTATGCTAAATTAAGCCTTCAATCAGGTTGAAGCAATGATTCAAGGATGCATGCCATCTTGCATGATTGGGCCATCCAACATTGATCAGATCAATGATCATCATACACCCTACAAACATAGTAGTCTACGTTTTTGCTCCGCGCTGTGTTTTCCACTCAGCGCATCACAAAAAGGGGCATCTGTAGACACCTAAAACATGTCATGTTCAGGGAGACTACTCACATAGGCACACTCATAGGTCATGTGACTAAACCTTGGGACTTTCCAAGTATCAAAAGTGGTTTTACCACTCATCTGGGGCATTTTTTAGCCCATCCAAGCCTGGCCGCTATGGACCAGAGTGGCTGGATTCTGGCCACTGAAGCTCAGAGCGGCCAAACCTTAGCCACTGTAGATGATAATGGCTAAACTTTAAATGCATTTTTCCACCAATCTAGCCTAATATCGGGTGGAAGTGGTAGTCTGCATGCAATAAGGCCGAGCGAGGATAACTTTGCATTCCTCCTCATAGCCAGTCTACATGAAAGACTCAAGTCCAGATTTAGACATCAGTTAACTACCCCTCAAGGGTAGACAAAGGCAAAACTTCTCATGCCAACGTCCAGTGTGCATGCAGAAAAGCAATCCTAGGGTTTTGACATTGACCTAGGGTTTCAAACACTTTATAAGGAGTAAACCTAAAAGCACTAGGGGACCTTCTTCTTGGACCTTCTTTTGCAAATCAAGAGAGAGAGAGAACATCACATACTTGGAGAGCTTCCCTTGGAGATCATTTTTATAGTGAAGCCCTATCGGATTGGAGAGTGAATCTGAGCACCCTTGAGGAGCAACGAAGTGCTAGCCAAACTAAGAGGTAATCATCCATGCACATACATTAATCATTTAACATTAGTAGTAGACTTAAGCCCATAGCCTTTGGATAATAGAGACAGATTTCACCTTAGCGGTCGTTGTCCTGGATAGTGGCCCACGACCTAGTCTAGGGTTTAGGTGTAAGTTTCTTTTATTCTGCTTTCTTCATGTTTTCATATCATTAGCATAAGATTTACTTCATTTATTGGCATTCATAGTACTAGTTTCATTACAGTTGTTTTCATTATGCTAACAACCTCATCCGGGAGGCAATCTCGGACATCTAAGCGTGTGTTGTTGTTTCATTGATTGCAGGGCTACAGGTTCATCGGACAAATCTGCAACATACGAGAGCAAGAGGATCCCTCTAGGAATCAGACCTGGAGAAGGAGGCATCTGTAAGCCCTCATACAGTTCCGTGTGCATCACCGAGAAGCCTGGAAAAGTGCATCTCCCTTTGCGAGGGGATATTTTATACATCTGCTACCCTCTTTGTGTAAAATCATGTATCAAATGAAGGGTATCCCGTAGAGGGATTTATATGTAACCGGATCTTGGAAATATCAATACAAAGCATTCATTCATTTATTTCTTCGTATTTTGGCTATGCCTTTCTTTTATGCTTTTTCATTTAATGCATGTTAAATGTTAAAATATTTAATAATAATAATCACAAATAGAGTGAGTGGATGGTGCACTGCTTCCCCAGAGTCGCTACATAAAGATCTAGAAATATATTAACATTGGCTTGTTGGATGGCCATACCAATGTCTGAATTGAATGCTCAAAGATAGTAAAACATGGCTTGTTCATGGGTAGGCCAAAGACCATCAAGGACTCTCTGCCAACTTCTAGCGAACCTAACATTGAAATCCATTATTTCCTCCTTTGGATTTTTGTGAACTGACGCAATAAAGGAAAGTGATTTGCCTGCTCATGGGAATTTTTAATCAACAATTCTGTGAACTAATCCCACGTAGTAATAGTAGTAGGTGGAAATGATCGATACCAATACAGTAAATTTCCTCTGAGAGACAACACGAGTAATATTACCATAATGTCATCATCTGGAATGTCATGTATTGTTGCCAAAGAAACCACATCCTAGATATGCTCATAGGCAGTCTTACCTGTACCATCATAGGTGGGCAAATATTTCAATGTTACTTGACGGATTGGGTTTTGAGATTGTATATTCAAATCTCATAAGCTATTCCATGTTGGAAACTGCCTTGGTGGTGGCTACTGTGGTGGTAGATTTTGAGCCATGTGGACTGGTGTGTGTGGTTGGGAAGGTGGAAAACTAGTAGTTGTACTAGCAGGACTTGCAGGGACAAAAAACACACTAGCTATTTGAGAAGATGTTGTAGTTGATGGGATAGTTGGAGAAAATAACCTAGGGTGTTCTCCTAGCTCTTGGATGTCGGGTGCGTAAAAATCAATAGGCTCTTCAAAAATTTTAGTTTTCAATTTTGTAATCATGAAGAAATATTTCACTCACTTCATGTTTGGATGCTTCTAGGTAGACTTGAGTCACAAGACGTTCTAATAACACAGTACTAGGAAAACATCAAATATTAATATTGTTAATAGCAAAACCTTTTGATAGTCCCACCGGGTGTGCCAAAAACTGTTGGTCACAAATCTACCTAGTTACAAGATCTATGCCTTGTGCACCCTAGACCCGGCCAATATTGAAAGGCTAGAGGAAATAAATGTCCTCTAGGCCAATCTCCAGAGAGGGTTGGCTCCCTTACTAATCCTACACTGGTTATAAGCTTAGAGAAATAGGAAAGAAATGGGAAATGACAGAAAGAAAGGGAAATATACCTATAAGTCGGTAATGTAGGATGGGGATAGACTAACAGTCGAATTTCCACAAAGCAACTAGCATCATTCAATAGAAAACACAAGCGTAAAAACTCCTAATAGTTATGCAAGAAAATAACCCTCAAAGTTCATTTTTGTGTTCACCCCCACACAAGCAAAGACTAAATTCAAAATCAGAATTCACTCAGCAAATAATGGGAATACAAGCTTTTAGAAATCACATACAAAAAAACTATCAAGTGCAAAACCACTCAAAGAACTAGAAATCGAATTGTTTCTATTAATGCAAAAAACTTGGAGTATTTTTTTGCAAAGTGTCCATCCTTCCATCCTTTACAATGAAAAATGATTAGTATTTTATAGAGGGATTTTACCTCTATTATTTAATGCATATACAAAAAATACTAGTAGATCAAAAACCAGCGCACATATTTTCCTCCTTGGCATTAGTGACATCTTCAGTAAAAACATTCTACAAGGAAACCATGATCCGAATTTGATGGCTAAATCACACAAAGAAGTCAAAAAGAATAAATTCTTGAAACAACCTTGGACTTCGATGCATCGATATGCAAAAAAATCATCTAAAAATTAGGCATTTGGTCATTGAATTTGCTTCGCCTCATGCCTTGGAAATTCACTTTCGTTAAGAAAGTCCACTGAGCATTAAATCTACTTTAAAAATTGGCAAGGTTGATATTCGGTGCGTTGGAAGTGAACAAACATTATCTCTAATCTTGTAATATTGAAGTGAACATTCTAGAAGCACTGCCTACATTGCTTCCAGAATTAAATGTTATCCTTCCTTGCCTCTTTCCCAGCAAATCCATAAAATTGTACCTTCAGAGCAATATCTCTATCAAAGAATTGATTTTTCCCAAGGATGGGGTGAAATAGCCTTTTAGAGGTAGCATCAGGTGACAACATAGCTGCTCTTTGACATTTGAGCAATTTTTCCTTTCAATTTTCACCCTTATTACTATCCTTTTTTCTTTCACCTCGAAAGAGGGTGACAAAGACTTTCACCCTTCTAGAGAGGTAGCATCATTTACTAATTTTATGTAGATTGCTATGCAATGAATTTCACCTGAAATTGGACTTTTAAAACTCCATTCACCCCCTAGAAAGGTGAAACCACCTGGTACCTCTTCATAGATGCAACTTTAATTTACTACACTTTGACCTTACATCAAGCGCTATATTTTACCTCTTCCTAGTCGTGGATGAAATCCTCCATCGTATTAAAATGGGCCTTTACGATGTCAACCTCCTTCTTAGCTCTTGAAACCTCAAAAATAATATTTCACCCCAAGGAGATGCGACAATGAGCTTCACCCCTCACTTGGGATGAAAGCATTGTCTTGAATTACCCATGCTGGGACCACTATGTTTTAAAACCTTATTCATATATGTTTTTCCCCAAGGAGGGGCAACAAAGAGTTTTACCCCTCACTTGGGGTGAAAGCGACTCTTATTTTTTATGGTCATACTTTAGTTCCTAGTTCATGAGGCGCCCTTTCTTTTTAAATTTTATTTTATGTTACGTTTTTACCCCAAAGAGAGGTGACAAAGACTTTTACCTCTCTCTTGGGGTGAAAGCACCTTTTGAAATTTTGCTTCGATTCGTGGGCGTTCGGCCCTCGTGGTGTTGCTTTATATATTTTTTATAATACATTTGACCCCAAAGAGGGATACAAAGGAGTTTCACCCCTCTGTTGGGGTGAAATCACCTTCAACCTTTTTTACATAGCACATTTTAATCTATCTTTGATGTGTCCAGCACTTAAAATGACTTTCGTCCCAAAGGGGGGTGACAAGAGTTTTCGCTCCTCAACTGGGGTGAAAGTGCCTTACCCCTTTATTTTCCACTTTAAATATTTGTTGCCTCCCATCAGGCAAACTTGCTTCCTTAATATTTATTTCACCTCCAAGAGGGGCAACATATATATTTACCCCTCGATTGGGGTGAAACTACTCCCTTACCTTCATTTTTTTTATTTTGAAATAAGAGCACTATTTTCATATTTCTGAGGTGAAAATTCTTTCGTTTGTGGAGTTTGGGGCGAAAGCGCCCAACTTTATTGCTGCTTCTCTCTGGAGTGCTTCTTCTTTCAAAATCAATTCCCTGTCGACGCTTATTTTCCTTAGCAGTTTTTCTAAAACAAAATTCTTCCTTGCATTGATGATTTCCATGTTATTTACAGTAATATGACATTATAAAAAGAGGTAAAAATATAATTAAATATGCATTAAAATTGTAGTGCTTTCATTAGCAAATGCATAAAAATTTTACAATAAATCATTCAACAAAATTGTAATATGGTAAAGTTGTAAAAATGCAAACAAGTCCTATGCAAAGAGTGATCCTACCCAATATTGTCAAAATTCTTTTTTGTGATAGAAGATACAAAACCCTTCTTTTTATTACATCGACTTGACAAAATCCAACATATTAGTGGTTTATTACCTATCTTAGCAAATGATTGCACTCTATCTATATAAGTGAATACTTCCTCCTATTTACCCTATCTAATCACATCATTAATACAATAATTAAACAATACATATCCTATAGGTGCAAAAAGTTGGACAAAAGTCCTAAAACTGAGGTATTTATATGCCTCATCACAAGCATGTTGGTCATGTTATCCCTGTCAGACCTATAAAAAAATTGAATTGTAATGCTTGAGCTAGTGGATTTATTATAAACTTATAAATAGCCCAAATCACCTCAATATGTGGGTTGACTCTTTAGCACTTTGTCTGTTATATGTTGTATATCTTTCTCGACAACCAGTATAAGCATAAAGTTATTTTGCCTCCATTGAAGATAGTGTTTTAGGATTTTATATGAATATGAATTGTGTAGCTTGATACATTTTTGCTAATGCTTTATGGTTGATTAATTTTGTTAGACAAATTATGCTATAATTTGAATTATCTTCGTTAAAGTTCTTGGAATGTTTAAGAAGCATAATATGACCATAATAATTTCTTTGATTCTCTGTTAATGGTTGGTCTGTTAGGCTTGGTCTTAGTTTGACTATAGGGTATTTACTTATTGTATTTCATTATTATTAAATTATATCCTAGCCATATTTTAGTCAATCTATAACCCTACCTCTTCTCTAACCCTGGCATCTCTATCTTTAGTCTTGAAACCTTTTTTTTTTCTTTAGCATTACAAGGAACCATCCTTCTCCAAAGTTGACTTAGAAGAAATTTAAATTCATCCAATATTGGTTATGGTCTAAGAGCAAATTTTCCAAATTAGGAATATTGTTAACCAAGAGGTGCCTATAGGCACCCCCACTATATTTTCACATATCAAACTATATTACAAATTATTAATCATTGGGGGTATTTATAGTGATACCAAAAAAAAACCAACGAGTAGTTAACCTCAAGATGACAATAACTTGACTTTGAGGTTAACTTACAATAAAAAATAATAATAAATTACAACCTTTAGTAAATTTTATCCATAAAGGTGGATTATCCAATATCACTAACATTGAATACATGAGGGTGACCTTAGGCTTACATGAAGATGCTCATAAGCTTAGACAAATGTCCATACAATTACATAGAAGAGTGCTCATAGGATTACATAGAAATATGCCCATAGGCTTACATATAGAATACCCATAGGCTTACTTGAATATTCCTGAAGGATTACATAGCACTTGCCTTTAGGCTACATCAAGACCACCGTAGGTACATCATTTTCAACCTTGGCCTATTAAGATAAAACTACAAATTTCAACACCCCCTCATAGTTTGAGTTGACAGACCAAGGATAGAATACATTAGAGATGATACATATCCCCCCATAATGAATGCTCACATAGGCCAATGGATCCTACTATTTTCTCTTGCCAAAGTTACATGAACTAGATCAACCTCTCCTAAACATGAATTCATAATTCCACCTATATTGCGATGTTGATATTCCCATGAGAATATCTCTAACATGCACTATGATGACCATAATTTATCCTTAAGTATCAAGAGAAGGTAGTTGAATCATCAATTAAAAGGAAGGATTTTGAATAATCAACCCCAATGTGTATAAAAGATAGATAGAAACAAGGCTTACCTTGCACTAATCATCTAACTTACTTCTCTTATATCTCAATGGATTACCAATCACCATACTAATGGGTTGTTTGGGATAGAACAAACATCCACTATGAGAAAAAAGAAGGATAAAAATAGGGATTTTGAAATCTCTCAAATATAGTAGAGCTAACCAATTGTTACAACATCAAGCTCAATTCGAGTTTGATTTTTGGTGCTCCATGAAGACATCAAACCTATTTTGATAAAAGAAATTAGAGAAAATAATATTTTAACATGATCTTCTTGTATAAGAAGGATTTTAATTCATACATGATCTGGATGTGAGGTAAATTGCTAGTTATCATGCCAATGGACTATTAGAGTTAAAATTGCATAAAAAAGAAGAATGTTAGCTAGGTCTATTTTACATAGAAAAAAATATTATAAAATTAATAGCAAGTCCTTGAATTAATATAAGCAATCTATAGAGCTTTAAAACTTTACAATTTGAAAACAAAAGGTCCTACAATGCTTCCACGTGTAAAAGTTATGGCCTCTATAAGTTTGTGCATAATAGAGCTAAAAAAAAGTGAAAAAATAAATAATACACTTTAGAGAAAATTTTGGCCAACTAGAGACCACCACTTATCACCTCCATGTGCCACCTCTATTGACATCACTCATTGATAGGATAGCCAACTAGGATGGTGAACAATAAATACAACTATGACACTTGGAAGATGTGGATATTGGAATATATTACATTATTTGGTACATGCTTATGTACCACCTTGGGTACATATTTAGGTTAGGAGTGAGTCTTAGATTAGGGTTTGAGTATTTTATGTCATGTAATAAATGCACAAGTATTATTACAATGTGCAGTGATATAAATGTGCATGTTGTCCATGTGTACATGAGTCCTAGAATAGGAAGATGAGTCAGGAATATGGAAGGCCAAGAGTCACATCCTATTATATATTGGCCTTTGTATAAGCATTTATAATGCATGAAAAGTGCATAACTCATAGCATGCATTAGTAGATCTCCATTTCATGTACTATTTTCATGATATTTCATTAATGGATTTTTTATGAGTAGTTATAGAAGTCTCTCATGAGTTTTACATGCTTAGTATATTGCCATTATCATAAATTTTAATATTGCATGCTCATTTTAGATATTGTGGTTAATTTTACATTAAGTATTGTGGGATAGACTAACAGTCGAATTTCCACAAAGCAACTAGTATCATTCAATAGAAAACACAAGCGTAAAAACTCCTAATAGTTATGCAAGAAAATAACCCTCAAAGTTCATTTTTGTGTTCACCCCCACACAAGCAAAGACTAAATTCAAAATCAGAATTCACTCAGCAAATAATGGGAATACAAGCTTTTAGAAATCACATACAAAAAAACTATCAAGTGCAAAACCACTCAAAGAACTAGAAATCGAATTGTTTCTATTAATGCAAAAAACTTGGAGTATTTTTTTGCAGAGTGTCCATCCTTCCATCCTTTACAATGAAAAATGATTAGTATTTTATAGAGGGATTTTACCTCTATTATTTAATGCATATACAAAAAATACTAGTAGATCAAAAACCAGCGCACATATTTTCCTCCTTGGCATTAGTGACATCTTCAGTAAAAACATTCTACAAGGAAACCATGATCCGAATTTGATGGCTAAATCACACAAAGAAGTCAAAAAGAATAAATTCTTGAAACAACCTTGGACTTCGATGCATCGATATGCAAAAAAATCATCTAAAAATTAGGCATTTGGTCATTGAATTTGCTTCGCCTCATGCCTTGGAAATTCACTTTCGTTAAGAAAGTCCACTGAGCATTAAATCTACTTTAAAAATTGGCAAGGTTGATATTCGGTGCGTTGGAAGTGAACAAACATTATCTCTAATCTTGTAATATTGAAGTGAACATTCTAGAAGCACTGCCTACATTGCTTCCAAAATTAAATGTTATCCTTCCTTGCCTCTTTCCCAGCAAATCCATAAAATTGTACCTTCAGAGCAATATCTCTATCAAAGAATTGATTTTTCCCAAGGATGGGGTGAAATAGCCTTTTAGAGGTAGCATCAGGTGACAACATAGCTGCTCTTTGACATTTGAGCAATTTTTCCTTTCAATTTTCACCCTTATTACTATCCTTTTTTCTTTCACCTCGAAAGAGGGTGACAAAGACTTTCACCCTTCTAGAGAGGTAGCATCATTTACTAATTTTATGTAGATTGCTATGCAATGAATTTCACCTGAAATTGGACTTTTAAAACTCCATTCACCCCCTAGAAAGGTGAAACCACCTGGTACCTCTTCATAGATGCAACTTTAATTTACTACACTTTGACCTTACATCAAGCGCTATATTTTACCTCTTCCTAGTCGTGGATGAAATCCTCCATCGTATTAAAATGGGCCTTTACGATGTCAACCTCCTTCTTAGCTCTTGAAACCTCAAAAATAATATTTCACCCCAAGGAGATGCGACAATGAGCTTCACCCCTCACTTGGGATGAAAGCATTGTCTTGAATTACCCATGCTGGGACCACTATGTTTTAAAACCTTATTCATATATGTTTTTCCCCAAGGAGGGGCAACAAAGAGTTTTACCCCTCACTTGGGGTGAAAGCGACTCTTATTTTTTATGGTCATACTTTAGTTCCTAGTTCATGAGGCGCCCTTTCTTTTTAAATTTTATTTTATGTTACGTTTTTACCCCAAAGAGAGGTGACAAAGACTTTTACCTCTCTCTTGGGGTGAAAGCACCTTTTGAAATTTTGCTTCGATTCGTGGGCGTTCGGCCCTCGTGGTGTTGCTTTATATATTTTTTATAATACATTTGACCCCAAAGAGGGATACAAAGGAGTTTCACCCCTCTGTTGGGGTGAAATCACCTTCAACCTTTTTTACATAGCACATTTTAATCTATCTTTGATGTGTCCAGCACTTAAAATGACTTTCGTCCCAAAGGGGGGTGACAAGAGTTTTCGCTCCTCAACTGGGGTGAAAGTGCCTTACCCCTTTATTTTCCACTTTAAATATTTGTTGCCTCCCATCAGGCAAACTTGCTTCCTTAATATTTATTTCACCTCCAAGAGGGGCAACATATATATTTACCCCTCGATTGGGGTGAAACTACTCCCTTACCTTCATTTTTTTTATTTTGAAATAAGAGCACTATTTTCATATTTCTGAGGTGAAAATTCTTTCGTTTGTGGAGTTTGGGGCGAAAGCGCCCAACTTTATTGCTGCTTCTCTCTGGAGTGCTTCTTCTTTCAAAATCAATTCCCTGTCGACGCTTATTTTCCTTAGCAGTTTTTCTAAAACAAAATTCTTCCTTGCATTGATGATTTCCATGTTATTTACAGTAATATGACATTATAAAAAGAGGTAAAAATATAATTAAATATGCATTAAAATTGTAGTGCTTTCATTAGCAAATGCATAAAAATTTTACAATAAATCATTCAACAAAATTGTAATATGGTAAAGTTGTAAAAATGCAAACAAGTCCTATGCAAAGAGTGATCCTACCCAATATTGTCAAAATTCTTTTTTGTGATAGAAGATACAAAACCCTTCTTTTTATTACATCGACTTGACAAAATCCAACATATTAGTGGTTTATTACCTATCTTAGCAAATGATTGCACTCTATCTATATAAGTGAATACTTCCTCCTATTTACCCTATCTAATCACATCATTAATACAATAATTAAACAATACATATCCTATAGGTGCAAAAAGTTGGACAAAAGTCCTAAAACTGAGGTATTTATATGCCTCATCACAAGCATGTTGGTCATGTTATCCCTGTCAGACCTATAAAAAAATTGAATTGTAATGCTTGAGCTAGTGGATTTATTATAAACTTATAAATAGCCCAAATCACCTCAATATGTGGGTTGACTCTTTAGCACTTTGTCTGTTATATGTTGTATATCTTTCTCGACAACCAGTATAAGCATAAAGTTATTTTGCCTCCATTGAAGATAGTGTTTTAGGATTTTATATGAATATGAATTGTGTAGCTTGATACATTTTTGCTAATGCTTTATGGTTGATTAATTTTGTTAGACAAATTATGCTATAATTTGAATTATCTTCGTTAAAGTTCTTGGAATGTTTAAGAAGCATAATATGACCATAATAATTTCTTTGATTCTCTGTTAATGGTTGGTCTGTTAGGCTTGGTCTTAGTTTGACTATAGGGTATTTACTTATTGTATTTCATTATTATTAAATTATATCCTAGCCATATTTTAGTCAATCTATAACCCTACCTCTTCTCTAACCCTTGCATCTCTATCTTTAGTCTTGAAACCTTTTTTTTTTCTTTAGCATTACAAGGAACCATCCTTCTCCAAAGTTGACTTAGAAGAAATTTAAATTCATCCAATATTGGTTATGGTCTAAGAGCAAATTTTCCAAATTAGGAATATTGTTAACCAAGAGGTGCCTATAGGCACCCCCACTATATTTTCACATATCAAACTATATTACAAATTATTAATCATTGGGGGTATTTATAGTGATACCAAAAAAAAACCAACGAGTAGTTAACCTCAAGATGACAATAACTTGACTTTGAGGTTAACTTACAATAAAAAATAATAATAAATTACAACCTTTAGTAAATTTTATCCATAAAGGTGGATTATCCAATATCACTAACATTGAATACATGAGGGTGACCTTAGGCTTACATGAAGATGCTCATAAGCTTAGACAAATGTCCATACAATTACATAGAAGAGTGCTCATAGGATTACATAGAAATATGCCCATAGGCTTACATATAGAATACCCATAGGCTTACTTGAATATTCCTGAAGGATTACATAGCACTTGCCTTTAGGCTACATCAAGACCACCGTAGGTACATCATTTTCAACCTTGGCCTATTAAGATAAAACTACAAATTTCAACACCCCCTCATAGTTTGAGTTGACAGACCAAGGATAGAATACATTAGAGATGATACATATCCCCCCATAATGAATGCTCACATAGGCCAATGGATCCTACTATTTTCTCTTGCCAAAGTTACATGAACTAGATCAACCTCTCCTAAACATGAATTCATAATTCCACCTATATTGCGATGTTGATATTCCCATGAGAATATCTCTAACATGCACTATGATGACCATAATTTATCCTTAAGTATCAAGAGAAGGTAGTTGAATCATCAATTAAAAGGAAGGATTTTGAATAATCAACCCCAATGTGTATAAAAGATAGATAGAAACAAGGCTTACCTTGCACTAATCATCTAACTTACTTCTCTTATATCTCAATGGATTACCAATCACCATACTAATGGGTTGTTTGGGATAGAACAAACATCCACTATGAGAAAAAAGAAGGATAAAAATAGGGATTTTGAAATCTCTCAAATATAGTAGAGCTAACCAATTGTTACAACATCAAGCTCAATTCGAGTTTGATTTTTGGTGCTCCATGAAGACATCAAACCTATTTTGATAAAAGAAATTAGAGAAAATAATATTTTAACATGATCTTCTTGTATAAGAAGGATTTTAATTCATACATGATCTGGATGTGAGGTAAATTGCTAGTTATCATGCCAATGGACTATTAGAGTTAAAATTGCATAAAAAAGAAGAATGTTAGCTAGGTCTATTTTACATAGAAAAAAATATTATAAAATTAATAGCAAGTCCTTGAATTAATATAAGCAATCTATAGAGCTTTAAAACTTTACAATTTGAAAACAAAAGGTCCTACAATGCTTCCACGTGTAAAAGTTATGGCCTCTATAAGTTTGTGCATAATAGAGCTAAAAAAAAGTGAAAAAATAAATAATACACTTTAGAGAAAATTTTGGCCAACTAGAGACCACCACTTATCACCTCCATGTGCCACCTCTATTGACATCACTCATTGATAGGATAGCCAACTAGGATGGTGAACAATAAATACAACTATGACACTTGGAAGATGTGGATATTGGAATATATTACATTATTTGGTACATGCTTATGTACCACCTTGGGTACATATTTAGGTTAGGAGTGAGTCTTAGATTAGGGTTTGAGTATTTTATGTCATGTAATAAATGCACAAGTATTATTACAATGTGCAGTGATATAAATGTGCATGTTGTCCATGTGTACATGAGTCCTAGAATAGGAAGATGAGTCAGGAATATGGAAGGCCAAGAGTCACATCCTATTATATATTGGCCTTTGTATAAGCATTTATAATGCATGAAAAGTGCATAACTCATAGCATGCATTAGTAGATCTCCATTTCATGTACTATTTTCATGATATTTCATTAATGGATTTTTTATGAGTAGTTATAGAAGTCTCTCATGAGTTTTACATGCTTAGTATATTGCCATTATCATAAATTTTAATATTGCATGCTCATTTTAGATATTGTGGTTAATTTTACATTAAGTATTGTGGGATAGACTAACAGTCGAATTTCCACAAAGCAACTAGTATCATTCAATAGAAAACACAAGCGTAAAAACTCCTAATAGTTATGCAAGAAAATAACCCTCAAAGTTCATTTTTGTGTTCACCCCCACACAAGCAAAGACTAAATTCAAAATCAGAATTCACTCAGCAAATAATGGGAATACAAGCTTTTAGAAATCACATACAAAAAAACTATCAAGTGCAAAACCACTCAAAGAACTAGAAATCGAATTGTTTCTATTAATGCAAAAAACTTGGAGTATTTTTTTGCAGAGTGTCCATCCTTCCATCCTTTACAATGAAAAATGATTAGTATTTTATAGAGGGATTTTACCTCTATTATTTAATGCATATACAAAAAATACTAGTAGATCAAAAACCAGCGCACATATTTTCCTCCTTGGCATTAGTGACATCTTCAGTAAAAACATTCTACAAGGAAACCATGATCCGAATTTGATGGCTAAATCACACAAAGAAGTCAAAAAGAATAAATTCTTGAAACAACCTTGGACTTCGATGCATCGATATGCAAAAAAATCATCTAAAAATTAGGCATTTGGTCATTGAATTTGCTTCGCCTCATGCCTTGGAAATTCACTTTCGTTAAGAAAGTCCACTGAGCATTAAATCTACTTTAAAAATTGGCAAGGTTGATATTCGGTGCGTTGGAAGTGAACAAACATTATCTCTAATCTTGTAATATTGAAGTGAACATTCTAGAAGCACTGCCTACATTGCTTCCAAAATTAAATGTTATCCTTCCTTGCCTCTTTCCCAGCAAATCCATAAAATTGTACCTTCAGAGCAATATCTCTATCAAAGAATTGATTTTTCCCAAGGATGGGGTGAAATAGCCTTTTAGAGGTAGCATCAGGTGACAACATAGCTGCTCTTTGACATTTGAGCAATTTTTCCTTTCAATTTTCACCCTTATTACTATCCTTTTTTCTTTCACCTCGAAAGAGGGTGACAAAGACTTTCACCCTTCTAGAGAGGTAGCATCATTTACTAATTTTATGTAGATTGCTATGCAATGAATTTCACCTGAAATTGGACTTTTAAAACTCCATTCACCCCCTAGAAAGGTGAAACCACCTGGTACCTCTTCATAGATGCAACTTTAATTTACTACACTTTGACCTTACATCAAGCGCTATATTTTACCTCTTCCTAGTCGTGGATGAAATCCTCCATCGTATTAAAATGGGCCTTTACGATGTCAACCTCCTTCTTAGCTCTTGAAACCTCAAAAATAATATTTCACCCCAAGGAGATGCGACAATGAGCTTCACCCCTCACTTGGGATGAAAGCATTGTCTTGAATTACCCATGCTGGGACCACTATGTTTTAAAACCTTATTCATATATGTTTTTCCCCAAGGAGGGGCAACAAAGAGTTTTACCCCTCACTTGGGGTGAAAGCGACTCTTATTTTTTATGGTCATACTTTAGTTCCTAGTTCATGAGGCGCCCTTTCTTTTTAAATTTTATTTTATGTTACGTTTTTACCCCAAAGAGAGGTGACAAAGACTTTTACCTCTCTCTTGGGGTGAAAGCACCTTTTGAAATTTTGCTTCGATTCGTGGGCGTTCGGCCCTCGTGGTGTTGCTTTATATATTTTTTATAATACATTTGACCCCAAAGAGGGATACAAAGGAGTTTCACCCCTCTGTTGGGGTGAAATCACCTTCAACCTTTTTTACATAGCACATTTTAATCTATCTTTGATGTGTCCAGCACTTAAAATGACTTTCGTCCCAAAGGGGGGTGACAAGAGTTTTCGCTCCTCAACTGGGGTGAAAGTGCCTTACCCCTTTATTTTCCACTTTAAATATTTGTTGCCTCCCATCAGGCAAACTTGCTTCCTTAATATTTATTTCACCTCCAAGAGGGGCAACATATATATTTACCCCTCGATTGGGGTGAAACTACTCCCTTACCTTCATTTTTTTTATTTTGAAATAAGAGCACTATTTTCATATTTCTGAGGTGAAAATTCTTTCGTTTGTGGAGTTTGGGGCGAAAGCGCCCAACTTTATTGCTGCTTCTCTCTGGAGTGCTTCTTCTTTCAAAATCAATTCCCTGTCGACGCTTATTTTCCTTAGCAGTTTTTCTAAAACAAAATTCTTCCTTGCATTGATGATTTCCATGTTATTTACAGTAATATGACATTATAAAAAGAGGTAAAAATATAATTAAATATGCATTAAAATTGTAGTGCTTTCATTAGCAAATGCATAAAAATTTTACAATAAATCATTCAACAAAATTGTAATATGGTAAAGTTGTAAAAATGCAAACAAGTCCTATGCAAAGAGTGATCCTACCCAATATTTTCAAAATTCTTTTTTGTGATAGAAGATACAAAACCCTTCTTTTTATTACATCGACTTGACAAAATCCAACATATTAGTGGTTTATTACCTATCTTAGCAAATGATTGCACTCTATCTATATAAGTGAATACTTCCTCCTATTTACCCTATCTAATCACATCATTAATACAATAATTAAACAATACATATCCTATAGGTGCAAAAAGCTGGACAAAAGTCCTAAAAATGAGGTATTTATATGCCTCATCACAAGCATGTTGGTCATGTTATCCCTGTCAGACCTATAAAAAAATTGAATTGTAATGCTTGAGCTAGTGGATTTATTATAAACTTATAAATAGCCCAAATCACCTCAATATGTGGGTTGACTCTTTAGCACTTTGTCTGTTATATGTTGTATATCTTTCTCGACAACCAGTATAAGCATAAAGTTATTTTGCCTCCATTGAAGATAGTGTTTTAGGATTTTATATGAATATGAATTGTGTAGCTTGATACATTTTTGCTAATGCTTTATGGTTGATTAATTTTGTTAGACAAATTATGCTATAATTTGAATTATCTTCGTTAAAGTTCTTGGAATGTTTAAGAAGCATAATATGACCATAATAATTTCTTTGATTCTCTGTTAATGGTTGGTCTGTTAGGCTTGGTCTTAGTTTGACTATAGGGTATTTACTTATTGTATTTCATTATTATTAAATTATATCCTAGCCATATTTTAGTCAATCTATAACCCTACCTCTTCTCTAACCCTTGCATCTCTATCTTTAGTCTTGAAACCTTTTTTTTTTCTTTAGCATTACAAGGAACCATCCTTCTCCAAAGTTGACTTAGAAGAAATTTAAATTCATCCAATATTGGTTATGGTCTAAGAGCAAATTTTCCAAATTAGGAATATTGTTAACCAAGAGGTGCCTATAGGCACCCCCACTATATTTTCACATATCAAACTATATTACAAATTATTAATCATTGGGGGTATTTATAGTGATACCAAAAAAAAACCAACGAGTAGTTAACCTCAAGATGACAATAACTTGACTTTGAGGTTAACTTACAATAAAAAATAATAATAAATTACAACCTTTAGTAAATTTTATCCATAAAGGTGGATTATCCAATATCACTAACATTGAATACATGAGGGTGACCTTAGGCTTACATGAAGATGCTCATAAGCTTAGACAAATGTCCATACAATTACATAGAAGAGTGCTCATAGGATTACATAGAAATATGCCCATAGGCTTACATATAGAATACCCATAGGCTTACTTGAATATTCCTGAAGGATTACATAGCACTTGCCTTTAGGCTACATCAAGACCACCGTAGGTACATCATTTTCAACCTTGGCCTATTAAGATAAAACTACAAATTTCAACACCCCCTCATAGTTTGAGTTGACAGACCAAGGATAGAATACATTAGAGATGATACATATCCCCCCATAATGAATGCTCACATAGGCCAATGGATCCTACTATTTTCTCTTGCCAAAGTTACATGAACTAGATCAACCTCTCCTAAACATGAATTCATAATTCCACCTATATTGCGATGTTGATATTCCCATGAGAATATCTCTAACATGCACTATGATGACCATAATTTATCCTTAAGTATCAAGAGAAGGTAGTTGAATCATCAATTAAAAGGAAGGATTTTGAATAATCAACCCCAATGTGTATAAAAGATAGATAGAAACAAGGCTTACCTTGCACTAATCATCTAACTTACTTCTCTTATATCTCAATGGATTACCAATCACCATACTAATGGGTTGTTTGGGATAGAACAAACATCCACTATGAGAAAAAAGAAGGATAAAAATAGGGATTTTGAAATCTCTCAAATATAGTAGAGCTAACCAATTGTTACAACATCAAGCTCAATTCGAGTTTGATTTTTGGTGCTCCATGAAGACATCAAACCTATTTTGATAAAAGAAATTAGAGAAAATAATATTTTAACATGATCTTCTTGTATAAGAAGGATTTTAATTCATACATGATCTGGATGTGAGGTAAATTGCTAGTTATCATGCCAATGGACTATTAGAGTTAAAATTGCATAAAAAAGAAGAATGTTAGCTAGGTCTATTTTACATAGAAAAAAATATTATAAAATTAATAGCAAGTCCTTGAATTAATATAAGCAATCTATAGAGCTTTAAAACTTTACAATTTGAAAACAAAAGGTCCTACAATGCTTCCACGTGTAAAAGTTATGGCCTCTATAAGTTTGTGCATAATAGAGCTAAAAAAAAGTGAAAAAATAAATAATACACTTTAGAGAAAATTTTGGCCAACTAGAGACCACCACTTATCACCTCCATGTGCCACCTCTATTGACATCACTCATTGATAGGATAGCCAACTAGGATGGTGAACAATAAATACAACTATGACACTTGGAAGATGTGGATATTGGAATATATTACATTATTTGGTACATGCTTATGTACCACCTTGGGTACATATTTAGGTTAGGAGTGAGTCTTAGATTAGGGTTTGAGTATTTTATGTCATGTAATAAATGCACAAGTATTATTACAATGTGCAGTGATATAAATGTGCATGTTGTCCATGTGTACATGAGTCCTAGAATAGGAAGATGAGTCAGGAATATGGAAGGCCAAGAGTCACATCCTATTATATATTGGCCTTTGTATAAGCATTTATAATGCATGAAAAGTGCATAACTCATAGCATGCATTAGTAGATCTCCATTTCATGTACTATTTTCATGATATTTCATTAATGGATTTTTTATGAGTAGTTATAGAAGTCTCTCATGAGTTTTACATGCTTAGTATATTGCCATTATCATAAATTTTAATATTGCATGCTCATTTTAGATATTGTGGTTAATTTTACATTAAGTATTGTGGGATAGACTAACAGTCGAATTTCCACAAAGCAACTAGCATCATTCAATAGAAAACACAAGCGTAAAAACTCCTAATAGTTATGCAAGAAAATAACCCTCAAAGTGCATTTTTGTGTTCACCCCCACACAAGCAAAGACTAAATTCAAAATCAGAATTCACTCAGCAAATAATGGGAATACAAGCTTTTAGAAATCACATACAAAAAAACTATCAAGTGCAAAACCACTCAAAGAACTAGAAATCGAATTGTTTCTATTAATGCAAAAAACTTGGAGTATTTTTTTGCAGAGTGTCCATCCTTCCATCCTTTACAATGAAAAATGATTAGTATTTTATAGAGGGATTTTACCTCTATCATTTAATGCATATACAAAAAATACTAGTAGATCAAAAACCACTAGGCATATTTTCCTCCTTGACATTAGTGACATCTTCAGTAAAAACATTCTACAAGGAAACCATGATCCGAATTTGATGGCTAAATCACACAAAGAAGTCAAAAAGAATAAATTCTTGAAACAACCTTGGACTTCGATGCATCGATATGCAAAAAAATCATCTAAAAATTAGGCATTTGGTCATTGAATTTGCTTCGCCTCATGCCTTGGAAATTCACTTTCGTTAAGAAAGTCCACTGAGCATTAAATCTACTTTAAAAATTGGCAAGGTTGATATTCGGTGCGTTGGAAGTGAACAAACATTATCTCTAATCTTGTAATATTGAAGTGAACATTCTAGAAGCACTGCCTACATTGCTTCCAAAATTAAATGTTATCCTTCCTTGCCTCTTTCCCAGCAAATCCATAAAATTGTACCTTCAGAGCAATATCTCTATCAAAGAATTGATTTTTCCCAAGGATGGGGTGAAATAGCCTTTTAGAGGTAGCATCAGGTGACAACATAGCTGCTCTTTGACATTTGAGCAATTTTTCCTTTCAATTTTCACCCTTATTACTATCCTTTTTTCTTTCACCTCGAAAGAGGGTGACAAAGACTTTCACCCTTCTAGAGAGGTAGCATCATTTACTAATTTTATGTAGATTGCTATGCAATGAATTTCACCTGAAATTGGACTTTTAAAACTCCATTCACCCCCTAGAAAGGTGAAACCACCTGGTACCTCTTCATAGATGCAACTTTAATTTACTACACTTTGACCTTACATCAAGCGCTATATTTTACCTCTTCCTAGTCGTGGATGAAATCCTCCATCGTATTAAAATGGGCCTTTACGATGTCAACCTCCTTCTTAGCTCTTGAAACCTCAAAAATAATATTTCACCCCAAGGAGATGCGACAATGAGCTTCACCCCTCACTTGGGATGAAAGCATTGTCTTGAATTACCCATGCTGGGACCACTATGTTTTAAAACCTTATTCATATATGTTTTTCCCCAAGGAGGGGCAACAAAGAGTTTTACCCCTCACTTGGGGTGAAAGCGACTCTTATTTTTTATGGTCATACTTTAGTTCCTAGTTCATGAGGCGCCCTTTCTTTTTAAATTTTATTTTATGTTACGTTTTTACCCCAAAGAGAGGTGACAAAGACTTTTACCTCTCTCTTGGGGTGAAAGCACCTTTTGAAATTTTGCTTCGATTCGTGGGCGTTCGGCCCTCGTGGTGTTGCTTTATATATTTTTTATAATACATTTGACCCCAAAGAGGGATACAAAGGAGTTTCACCCCTCTGTTGGGGTGAAATCACCTTCAACCTTTTTTACATAGCACATTTTAATCTATCTTTGATGTGTCCAGCACTTAAAATGACTTTCGTCCCAAAGGGGGGTGACAAGAGTTTTCGCTCCTCAACTGGGGTGAAAGTGCCTTACCCCTTTATTTTCCACTTTAAATATTTGTTGCCTCCCATCAGGCAAACTTGCTTCCTTAATATTTATTTCACCTCCAAGAGGGGCAACATATATATTTACCCCTCGATTGGGGTGAAACTACTCCCTTACCTTCATTTTTTTTATTTTGAAATAAGAGCACTATTTTCATATTTCTGAGGTGAAAATTCTTTCGTTTGTGGAGTTTGGGGCGAAAGCGCCCAACTTTATTGCTGCTTCTCTCTGGAGTGCTTCTTCTTTCAAAATCAATTCCCTGTCGACGCTTATTTTCCTTAGCAGTTTTTCTAAAACAAAATTCTTCCTTGCATTGATGATTTCCATGTTATTTACAGTAATATGACATTATAAAAAGAGGTAAAAATATAATTAAATATGCATTAAAATTGTAGTGCTTTCATTAGCAAATGCATAAAAATTTTACAATAAATCATTCAACAAAATTGTAATATGGTAAAGTTGTAAAAATGCAAACAAGTCCTATGCAAAGAGTGATCCTACCCAATATTGTCAAAATTCTTTTTTGTGATAGAAGATACAAAACCCTTCTTTTTATTACATCGACTTGACAAAATCCAACATATTAGTGGTTTATTACCTATCTTAGCAAATGATTGCACTCTATCTATATAAGTGAATACTTCCTCCTATTTACCCTATCTAATCACATCATTAATACAATAATTAAACAATACATATCCTATAGGTGCAAAAAGCTGGACAAAAGTCCTAAAAATGAGGTATTTATATGCCTCATCACAAGCATGTTGGTCATGTTATCCCTGTCAGACCTATAAAAAAATTGAATTGTAATGCTTGAGCTAGTGGATTTATTATAAACTTATAAATAGCCCAAATCACCTCAATATGTGGGTTGACTCTTTAGCACTTTGTCTGTTATATGTTGTATATCTTTCTCGACAACCAGTATAAGCATAAAGTTATTTTGCCTCCATTGAAGATAGTGTTTTAGGATTTTATATGAATATGAATTGTGTAGCTTGATACATTTTTGCTAATGCTTTATGGTTGATTAATTTTGTTAGACAAATTATGCTATAATTTGAATTATCTTCGTTAAAGTTCTTGGAATGTTTAAGAAGCATAATATGACCATAATAATTTCTTTGATTCTCTGTTAATGGTTGGTCTGTTAGGCTTGGTCTTAGTTTGACTATAGGGTATTTACTTATTGTATTTCATTATTATTAAATTATATCCTAGCCATATTTTAGTCAATCTATAACCCTACCTCTTCTCTAACCCTTGCATCTCTATCTTTAGTCTTGAAACCTTTTTTTTTTCTTTAGCATTACAAGGAACCATCCTTCTCCAAAGTTGACTTAGAAGAAATTTAAATTCATCCAATATTGGTTATGGTCTAAGAGCAAATTTTCCAAATTAGGAATATTGTTAACCAAGAGGTGCCTATAGGCACCCCCACTATATTTTCACATATCAAACTATATTACAAATTATTAATCATTGGGGGTATTTATAGTGATACCAAAAAAAAACCAACGAGTAGTTAACCTCAAGATGACAATAACTTGACTTTGAGGTTAACTTACAATAAAAAATAATAATAAATTACAACCTTTAGTAAATTTTATCCATAAAGGTGGATTATCCAATATCACTAACATTGAATACATGAGGGTGACCTTAGGCTTACATGAAGATGCTCATAAGCTTAGACAAATGTCCATACAATTACATAGAAGAGTGCTCATAGGATTACATAGAAATATGCCCATAGGCTTACATATAGAATACCCATAGGCTTACTTGAATATTCCTGAAGGATTACATAGCACTTGCCTTTAGGCTACATCAAGACCACCGTAGGTACATCATTTTCAACCTTGGCCTATTAAGATAAAACTACAAATTTCAACACCCCCTCATAGTTTGAGTTGACAGACCAAGGATAGAATACATTAGAGATGATACATATCCCCCCATAATGAATGCTCACATAGGCCAATGGATCCTACTATTTTCTCTTGCCAAAGTTACATGAACTAGATCAACCTCTCCTAAACATGAATTCATAATTCCACCTATATTGCGATGTTGATATTCCCATGAGAATATCTCTAACATGCACTATGATGACCATAATTTATCCTTAAGTATCAAGAGAAGGTAGTTGAATCATCAATTAAAAGGAAGGATTTTGAATAATCAACCCCAATGTGTATAAAAGATAGATAGAAACAAGGCTTACCTTGCACTAATCATCTAACTTACTTCTCTTATATCTCAATGGATTACCAATCACCATACTAATGGGTTGTTTGGGATAGAACAAACATCCACTATGAGAAAAAAGAAGGATAAAAATAGGGATTTTGAAATCTCTCAAATATAGTAGAGCTAACCAATTGTTACAACATCAAGCTCAATTCGAGTTTGATTTTTGGTGCTCCATGAAGACATCAAACCTATTTTGATAAAAGAAATTAGAGAAAATAATATTTTAACATGATCTTCTTGTATAAGAAGGATTTTAATTCATACATGATCTGGATGTGAGGTAAATTGCTAGTTATCATGCCAATGGACTATTAGAGTTAAAATTGCATAAAAAAGAAGAATGTTAGCTAGGTCTATTTTACATAGAAAAAAATATTATAAAATTAATAGCAAGTCCTTGAATTAATATAAGCAATCTATAGAGCTTTAAAACTTTACAATTTGAAAACAAAAGGTCCTACAATGCTTCCACGTGTAAAAGTTATGGCCTCTATAAGTTTGTGCATAATAGAGCTAAAAAAAAGTGAAAAAATAAATAATACACTTTAGAGAAAATTTTGGCCAACTAGAGACCACCACTTATCACCTCCATGTGCCACCTCTATTGACATCACTCATTGATAGGATAGCCAACTAGGATGGTGAACAATAAATACAACTATGACACTTGGAAGATGTGGATATTGGAATATATTACATTATTTGGTACATGCTTATGTACCACCTTGGGTACATATTTAGGTTAGGAGTGAGTCTTAGATTAGGGTTTGAGTATTTTATGTCATGTAATAAATGCACAAGTATTATTACAATGTGCAGTGATATAAATGTGCATGTTGTCCATGTGTACATGAGTCCTAGAATAGGAAGATGATTCAGGAATATGGAAGGCCAAGAGTCACATCCTATTATATATTGGCCTTTGTATAAGCATTTATAATGCATGAAAAGTGCATAACTCATAGCATGCATTAGTAGATCTCCATTTCATGTACTATTTTCATGATATTTCATTAATGGATTTTTTATGAGTAGTTATAGAAGTCTCTCATGAGTTTTACATGCTTAGTATATTGCCATTATCATAAATTTTAATATTGCATGCTCATTTTAGATATTGTGGTTAATTTTACATTAAGTATTGTGGGATAGACTAACAGTCGAATTTCCACAAAGCAACTAGCATCATTCAATAGAAAACACAAGCGTAAAAACTCCTAATAGTTATGCAAGAAAATAACCCTCAAAGTGCATTTTTGTGTTCACCCCCACACAAGCAAAGACTAAATTCAAAATCAGAATTCACTCAGCAAATAATGGGAATACAAGCTTTTAGAAATCACATACAAAAAAACTATCAAGTGCAAAACCACTCAAAGAACTAGAAATCGAATTGTTTCTATTAATGCAAAAAACTTGGAGTATTTTTTTGCAGTGTCCATCCTTCCATCCTTTACAATGAAAAATGATTAGTATTTTATAGAGGGATTTTACCTCTATTATTTAATGCATATACAAAAAATACTAGTAGATCAAAAACCAGCGCACATATTTTCCTCCTTGGCATTAGTGACATCTTCAGTAAAAACATTCTACAAGGAAACCATGATCCGAATTTGATGGCTAAATCACACAAAGAAGTCAAAAAGAATAAATTCTTGAAACAACCTTGGACTTCGATGCATCGATATGCAAAAAAATCATCTAAAAATTAGGCATTTGGTCATTGAATTTGCTTCGCCTCATGCCTTGGAAATTCACTTTCGTTAAGAAAGTCCACTGAGCATTAAATCTACTTTAAAAATTGGCAAGGTTGATATTCGGTGCGTTGGAAGTGAACAAACATTATCTCTAATCTTGTAATATTGAAGTGAACATTCTAGAAGCACTGCCTACATTGCTTCCAGAATTAAATGTTATCCTTCCTTGCCTCTTTCCCAGCAAATCCATAAAATTGTACCTTCAGAGCAATATCTCTATCAAAGAATTGATTTTTCCCAAGGATGGGGTGAAATAGCCTTTTAGAGGTAGCATCAGGTGACAACATAGCTGCTCTTTGACATTTGAGCAATTTTTCCTTTCAATTTTCACCCTTATTACTATCCTTTTTTCTTTCACCTCGAAAGAGGGTGACAAAGACTTTCACCCTTCTAGAGAGGTAGCATCATTTACTAATTTTATGTAGATTGCTATGCAATGAATTTCACCTGAAATTGGACTTTTAAAACTCCATTCACCCCCTAGAAAGGTGAAACCACCTGGTACCTCTTCATAGATGCAACTTTAATTTACTACACTTTGACCTTACATCAAGCGCTATATTTTACCTCTTCCTAGTCGTGGATGAAATCCTCCATCGTATTAAAATGGGCCTTTACGATGTCAACCTCCTTCTTAGCTCTTGAAACCTCAAAAATAATATTTCACCCCAAGGAGATGCGACAATGAGCTTCACCCCTCACTTGGGATGAAAGCATTGTCTTGAATTACCCATGCTGGGACCACTATGTTTTAAAACCTTATTCATATATGTTTTTCCCCAAGGAGGGGCAACAAAGAGTTTTACCCCTCACTTGGGGTGAAAGCGAATCTTATTTTTTATGGTCATACTTTAGTTCCTAGTTCATGAGGCGCCCTTTCTTTTTAAATTTTATTTTATGTTACGTTTTTACCCCAAAGAGAGGTGACAAAGACTTTTACCTCTCTCTTGGGGTGAAAGCACCTTTTGAAATTTTGCTTCGATTCGTGGGCGTTCGGCCCTCGTGGTGTTGCTTTATATATTTTTTATAATACATTTGACCCCAAATAGGGATACAAAGGAGTTTCACCCCTCTGTTGGGGTGAAATCACCTTCAACCTTTTTTACATAGCACATTTTAATCTATCTTTGATGTGTCCAGCACTTAAAATGACTTTCGTCCCAAAGGGGGGTGATAAGAGTTTTCGCTCCTCAACTGGGGTGAAAGTGCCTTACCCCTTTATTTTCCACTTTAAATATTTGTTGCCTCCCATCAGGCAAACTTGCTTCCTTAATATTTATTTCACCTCCAAGAGGGGCAACATATATATTTACCCCTCGATTGGGGTGAAACTACTCCCTTACCTTCATTTTTTTTATTTTGAAATAAGAGCACTATTTTCATATTTCTGAGGTGAAAATTCTTTCGTTTGTGGAGTTTGGGGGCGAAAGCGCCCAACTTTGTTGCTGCTTCTCTGTGAAGCGCTTCTTCTTTCCAAATCAATTCCCCGTCGACGCTTATTTTCCTTAGCGGCTTTTTCTAAAACAAAATTCTTCCTTGCATTGATGATTTCCATGTTATTTACAGTAATATGACATTATAAAAAGAGGTAAAAATATAATTAAATATGCATTAAAATTGTAGTGCTTTCATTAGCAAATGCATAAAAATTTTACAATAAATCATTCAACAAAATTGTAATATGGTAAAGTTGTAAAAATGCAAACAAGTCCTATGCAAAGAGTGATCCTACCCAATATTGTCAAAATTCTTTTCTGTGATAGAAGATACAAAACCCTTCTTTTTATTACATCGACTTGACAAAATCCAACATATTAGTGGTTTATTACCTATCTTAGCAAATGATTGCACTCTATCTATATAAGTGAATACTTCCTCCTATTTACCCTATCTAATCACATCATTAATACAATAATTAAACAATACATATCCTATAGGTGCAAAAAGCTGGACAAAAGTCCTAAAAATGAGGTATTTATATGCCTCATCACAAGCATGTTGGTCATGTTATCCTTGTCAGACCTATAAAAAAATTGAATTGTAATGCTTGAGCTAGTGGATTTATTATAAACTTATAAATAGCCCAAATCACCTCAATATGTGGGTTGACTCTTTAGCACTTTGTCTGTTATATGTTGTATATCTTTCTCGACAACCAGTATAAGCATAAAGTTATTTTGCTTCCATTGAAGATAGTGTTTTAGGATTTTATATGAATATGAATTGTGTAGCTTGATACATTTTTGCTAATGCTTTATGGTTGATTAATTTTGTTAGACAAATTATGCTATAATTTGAATTATCTTCGTTAAAGTTCTTGGAATGTTTAAGAAGCATAATATGACCATAATAATTTCTTTGATTCTCTGTTAATGGTTGGTCTGTTAGGCTTGGTCTTAGTTTGACTATAGGGTATTTACTTATTGTATTTCATTATTATTAAATTATATCCTAGCCATATTTTAGTCAATCTATAACCCTACCTCTTCTCTAACCCTTGCATCTCTATCTTTAGTCTTGAAACCTTTTTTTTTTCTTTAGCATTACAAGGAACCATCCTTCTCCAAAGTTGACTTAGAAGAAATTTAAATTCATCCAATATTGGTTATGGTCTAAGAGAAAATTTTCCAAATTAGGAATATTGTTAACCAAGAGGTGCCTATAGGCACCCCCACTATATTTTCACATATCAAACTATATTACAAATTATTAATCATTGGGGGTATTTATAGTGATACCAAAAAAAAACCAACGAGTAGTTAACCTCAAGATGACAATAACTTGACTTTGAGGTTAACTTACAATAAAAAATAATAATAAATTACAACCTTTAGTAAATTTTATCCATAAAGGTGGATTATCCAATATCACTAACATTGAATACATGAGGGTGACCTTAGGCTTACATGAAGATGCTCATAAGCTTAGACAAATGTCCATACAATTACATAGAAGAGTGCTCATAGGATTACATAGAAATATGCCCATAGGCTTACATATAGAATACCCATAGGCTTACTTGAATATTCCTGAAGGATTACATAGCACTTGCCTTTAGGCTACATCAAGACCACCGTAGGTACATCATTTTCAACCTTGGCCTATTAAGATAAAACTACAAATTTCAACACCCCCTCATAGTTTGAGTTGACAGACCAAGGATAGAATACATTAGAGATGATACATATCCCCCCATAATGAATGCTCACTTAGGCCAATGGATCCTACTATTTTCTCTTGCCAAAGTTACATGAACTAGATCAACCTCTCCTAAACATGAATTCATAATTCCACCTATATTGCGATGTTGATATTCCCATGAGAATATCTCTAACATGCACTATGATGACCATAATTTATCCTTAAGTATCAAGAGAAGGTAGTTGAATCATCAATTAAAAGGAAGGATTTTGAATAATCAACCCCAATGTGTATAAAAGATAGATAGAAACAAGGCTTACCTTGCACTAATCATCTAACTTACTTCTCTTATATCTCAATGGATTACCAATCACCATACTAATGGGTTGTTTGGGATAGAACAAACATCCACTATGAGAAAAAAGAAGGATAAAAATAGGGATTTTGAAATCTCTCAAATATAGTAGAGCTAACCAATTGTTACAACATCAAGCTCAATTCGAGTTTGATTTTTGGTGCTCCATGAAGACATCAAACCTATTTTGATAAAAGAAATTAGAGAAAATAATATTTTAACATGATCTTCTTGTATAAGAAGGATTTTAATTCATACATGATCTGGATGTGAGGTAAATTGCTAGTTATCATGCCAATGGACTATTAGAGTTAAAATTGCATAAAAAAGAAGAATGTTAGCTAGGTCTATTTTACATAGAAAAAAATATTATAAAATTAATAGCAAGTCCTTGAATTAATATAAGCAATCTATAGAGCTTTAAAACTTTACAATTTGAAAACAAAAGGTCCTACAATGCTTCCACGTGTAAAAGTTATGGCCTCTATAAGTTTGTGCATAATAGAGCTAAAAAAAAGTGAAAAAATAAATAATACACTTTAGAGAAAATTTTGGCCAACTAGAGACCACCACTTATCACCTCCATGTGCCACCTCTATTGACATCACTCATTGATAGGATAGCCAACTAGGATGGTGAACAATAAATACAACTATGACACTTGGAAGATGTGGATATTGGAATATATTACATTATTTGGTACATGCTTATGTACCACATTGGGTACATATTTAGGTTAGGAGTGAGTCTTAGATTAGGGTTTGAGTATTTTATGTCATGTAATAAATGCACAAGTATTATTACAATGTGCAGTGATATAAATGTGCATGTTGTCCATGTGTACATGAGTCCTAGAATAGGAAGATGAGTCAGGAATATGGAAGGCCAAGAGTCACATCCTATTATATATTGGCCTTTGTATAAGCATTTATAATGCATGAAAAGTGCATAACTCATAGCATGCATTAGTAGATCTCCATTTCATGTACTATTTTCATGATATTTCATTAATGGATTTTTTATGAGTAGTTATAGAAGTCTCTCATGAGTTTTACATGCTTAGTATATTGCCATTATCATATATTTAATATTGCATGCTCATTTTAGATCTTGTGGTTGATTTTACATTAAGTATCTAGCATCAAAATCTAATAGTGGTATCAGAGCCACAAGGGATATTGAGATAAGAGGCCACTGAATTGGAGAATTTTGGGATAGATTTGAGAGATCTCTTGTAAAACAAGAGGGAAGCACTTAAATTTGTAAAATTAACAAGGTTGAGGTAGCAAATAAGTGAATGAAATCACCAAGAGAGACTACCTACAGAGGATGCCAAAAGATATTCCACATTGGTGCTATAAAAGTTCATTATTTAAGCATTATTATAAAGTTTTTTGAGAGCCCCATATTTGAGTTAATTAAGGAGTAGAAGCTAGTTTAATTTGAGTATCTCGAATCCAAGGAAGGAGACATCATTTTTATCATTAAACCTGCCAAATACAAACAAAAAAGGATAGAGTTAAAAGGAGAAATAAGGAGGAAGAAATAGTAAAGAAAACATTGTTTTTGGATGCATACGCAGTATAGTAAAAGAAGGTCGAATAAGTTTAAGGAAGCAAGATTTTTTAGAAGTGTCTAAAGACACCAAAATCTGCATAGTAGGAGATATGTGACATCATGTTCAAATAAATTAAGCCATCATTGAGAGGTGGAAGCACCAAGTCAACCTATAGAAGTCACTAGAAGGAATAAAGAGCATTGTTTGAGAAACCATTGGAGAGGAAAATAAGTGCCATTAGAATGAAATAAAAAAACCATCGAATAAGAATCCAAGAATTAGGTTTGAGCTCCATTGGAGAAAAGTTGAAAATATTGACAAGCAACTTATGCATCAAGGAAAAGTGAAGCATCATTTTAAAGGCAAGAGACTGAAAGAAAGTGAAGTGCATTCAAGAGTTTTTGAAGCATGTAATAGTCAAGAAGATAAAAAGGGTGCAATAGAAATTTGGAGTTTTAGGGCAAAGATAAATTGTAAATTTAATGAGCTCCACTAGGTAACATCATCTTGATCAAGTAAAGAAGCTATTTACTCTTGTCATATCATAGAAGGAGAGACAAAAACTACTCATTATCGAGCATTACATAGCAAGGAAGAGCATTGGATAATAAATGTACCTATATGGTTGGTAAATAGAAGGAGTAAAGTTATTACTTGCCACTTGGCACATCAAAAACAAAGGGCCAATCACCAAAACATAGTCTGAACACAAAATAATTCCAATCACTATTGTAGAGGAGACATGAGTATAGCGAGGAAGAATATATAATTTTAACCAAAGGGATGTTACAATTCATAAGCAAAGGTGCATATGTGGAGGAATAAAGAGCAAATTGGATCTCACACGTAGAGGAATTTAAGTACCTCAATCCCACTTGCAAGAGCTAGTGAAGAGGCATTGAAAAATAAATATTGAAGAGCTACATTGAAGAAGAGAGTGATTTATATTAAAATATTCAAGAACCCTAGAAGAAGCACCAATTTGAATGCCAAATACCCAAGTGAAGCGAAGCACCAACCACCACATAAGTAATACCTACTTATATATTATTAAGGTACAAGTCAAATTTTCTATTGAAGAATGATCGAGCAAGGTGTGTAAGGATATTGCACAAGCACTGCAAGTAGAGGAGAAAGAGATGTATTGAAGAGTCAAAATATTGAGCACCAAGGAGCATTAAATGCAAGAAGAGCATATTTAGAATGCAGGTTACAAAATCAAGGAGTAGCAAGTTAAAGCTTTAAGCACCATATTCAAGAAGGAAAGAAATATTTAACCTTTGCAAAATTTAAGGAAGTATAAGGCATAATAATTTTGAAGTCATTAAATATAAGGTTATTTGAATAATAGGAAAATAAGGTGATAACCTTAGAAGAAATATTTAATACCTTAGAAGATATTTTAAGAAGTATTTTGAAAAGTTTTTGAAATTACTATATTGCATTGAAATATTTGCAAATTACTTAACTAGGAGGAATAAGGATTTCTACACAAAAAAATGAAATATTAATTTTGCAAATACCTTTGTTTTCTAAATTTTCAATTCGGGAGCCATAAGGAATTCAACATCAAGTTAGGATTTTTTGAAATTTATATAGGTAGTCAACCTCATATAGAAAAATAAATATTGAAGAGCTATATTGAAGAAGAGAGCGATTTATATTAAAATATTCAAGAACCCTCAAAGAAGCACCAATTTGAATACAAAATACCCAAGTGAAGCGAAGCACCAACCACCACATAAGTAATACCTACTTATATATTATTAAGGTACGAGTCAAAAAATTTCTATTGAAGAATGATCGAGCAAGGTGTGTAAGGATATTGCACAAGCACTGCAAGTAGAGGAGAAAGAGATGTATTGAAGAGTCAAAATATTGAGCACCACGGGGCATTAAATGCAAGAAGAGCATATTTAGAATGCATGTTACAAAATCAAAGAGTAGCAAGTTAAAGCTTTAAGCACCATATTCAAGAAGGAAAGAAATATTTAACCTTTGCAAAATTTAAGGAGGTATAAGGCATAATAATTTTGAAGTCATTAAATTTAAGGTTTTTTGAATAATAGGAGAAATAAGGTGATAACCTTAGAAGAAGTATTTAATACCTTAGAAGATATTTTAAGAAGCATTTTGAAAAGTTTTTGAAATTACTATATTGCATTGAAATATTTGCAAATTACTTAACTAGGAGGAATAAGGATTTCTACACCAAAAATTGAAATATTAATTTTGCAAATACCTTTGTTTTCTAAATTTCCAATTAGGGAGCCATAAGGACTTCAACATCAAATTAGGATTTTTTGAAATTTAGAAAGGTAGTCAACCTCATACAGACCAAAAAATTGATTATGGATTATTGGTACATAGATTCAGGAGCAAGCAAACATATGATTAGAAATAAACAATGGTTTGACTCTCTACAAGAAAAAAATGAAAAACCAGTTGCTATAGTAGATAGTAAAACTTATGAAGTAAGAGGAATAGAAAATGTTCAAATCAATCTAATAAATGGAAAAGGAATAATTAACAATGTGTTATATGTTCTTGGATTGACTACCAACCTTCTTTCAGTTTCTCAACTCATGGATCAAAACATGATAGTAGAATTCAAAGTTATCAATGGAAGAAAACAATGTCATATCATCAAACAAGGGAAAATGATAGCTTTAGGATCCAATAAAGGTAGTTTGTTTGTTTTGGATACTACTACACATTTGGCTTTTTTAGCTAAGACATCAGATCTATGGCATAAATGTTTGGGACATACCAGTACATCATCTATAAATAAAATAGTCAAATATAAAATGGTTGAAGGAATACCAAACCTATCTATGGAATCCACTATTTGTCCAGAATGTTTAGACATAGAATTCTGTTTGAAATTCGTTAGCATAGATATCAACAACCATTAGAATTAATATATACAAATTATGTGGTCCAATGAATACTAGGAGTATTGGAGGACGTAAGTATTTTCACTATTTGTTGATGATCATACTAGAAAAATGTGGGTATACTTTATGAAGTACAAATTAGAAGCATTTACTTGTTTTAAGCAATTCAAACTTCAAGTAGAAAAGGAATCAAGAAATACTATCAAAATTCTTTGTTCAAATAGATGAGGGATTTGTATCAAAATAATTTGATCTATTTCTATAAGAAAATGGAATTAAAAGACAACTCACTACAACATATTCACCACAACAAAATGGAATTGTTGAAAGAAGAAATAGGTCTATAATGGAAATGGTAAGATGCATGATAAAAGAAGCTCATCTTGATCATCAATATTGGGAAAAAGGAGTCAAAATAACAATATATTTACAAAATAGATTACCTACAAGAATACTCAATCATGTTACACTAGAAGAGGCATGGTTAGGACAAAAACCAAATATTGAAAAATTAAGAATCTTTGGATGCAAAGCTTATATGCATATTCCAAAATAGAAAAGGATAAAATTAAATAAAAAAACTATGGCTGGTATATTTGTTGGCTATGATGATGAATCTATAGGATATAGAATAATATATCCAAGTACAAAGAAGGTATATATAAGTAGAGATGTAGTTTTTGATGAAAGAATCAAGAGTGAAACTGAAAAAAAAGTAGTGATGTAGAAGTTCTTCTAAATTTCTTAGAGGAAGACTTGGTAAATGATGAGACAAAATCAAAATCCTAGGATGAAGTAGGTGAAAGTACAAATACTTCCACAATATCTCAAAGGAAGGAACCAATATGGCTTAGAAACACACTAAAGGAATCAAACTTGGAATAAATGCCAAATCTTACTACTACAAGACCTCAAACTTGTAGTCAAAGTAGAATGAATAGAGGATTACTAAGCACTATAGTAGAGCCAACATCAACACTTCAAGATCTAAATCATTCACATTGGAAGGCAACTATGGAATCTAAATACTCATCACTACAAAAGAATAAAATATGGAATCTAGTAAAATTACCTCCAGGAAAGAAAATTGTGGGTTGCAAATGGATTTACAAGATTAAGTATAAATCATATGAGACACTTGACAAGTACAAAGCTCAGTTAGTAGCTAAAGGATATACTTAGACAAGGAATTGACTATGAAGAAACATTTGCACCAATAGCTAGAATAACTACTATCATAATAGTATGTGCCTTAGCATCTCATCAGGGTTGAAAACTTCATCAAATGGATGTAAAAAGTACCTTTATTAATGGTGACTTAGAAGAAGAAGTCTACATGTCACAACTAGAAGGATTTGTTGTTAAAGGACAATAACATAAGGTTTGCAAATTGAAAAAATCCTTATATGGTCTGAAGAAAGCTCCCAGAGCATGGAACATAAAAATTAATAATCATTTGTTACAACATAATTTCAAATGAAGTACATCTGATCCAAGTCTATATACAAATAAAATTGGAAATGATATACTAATACTTATAGTGTATGTTGATGACATAGTGATTACTGGAAGCTCTGGAAAACTAATAGGTGAGATAAAAAAGGACCTTGAGAAGGATTTTGAAATGATATATTTAGGATTGATGAATTATTTTCTTGGTCTAGAAATTCATCAAAAATAAGATAATATTACCATTACACAGTCAAAATATGCAAAATCTCTACTTGAGAAATATAAAATGAATGATTATAAACCTAAAAATACACCCATGGAACAAGGAATTCAATTATCCAAAAATGATGGAGAACCTTTAGTTTTAGCTACAAAGTACCAATAATTAATTGGAAGTCTTTTATACTTAACAAATACTCGACCTGATATGGTTTTTACTGTAAATTATCTTTCAAGATTCATGCAAAGAGTCTAGAAAGAGTCATTGGAAAGCTACAAAAAGAATATTGTAATATGTTAATACTACATATTATGGACTAACTTATATGAATAATGCTAAATATTTTCATCTATAGGGTTACTCATATTATGATTATGTTGAATTATTAATGATAGAAAATCTACTTCAGGATACATTTTTTTATCTTGGGTCAGGACCAATATCTTGGCATAGTAATAAAAACATACAGTAGCACAATCATCTACTGAAGCAAAATATAAAGTAGTAAGAGATACAACTTGTGAAGCTCTGTGGTTATAATATATATTATCTGGCATGGGAATTAAATGAACTATAATTCTAATACATTGAGACAATCAAGGAGTACTCAATCTAATAAAAAATCCAATTGTACATGAATGAACTAAGCATATTAAACCACAATGTCATTTTATTAGAGATCATTTTTAGAATCATCATATCATTTTGAAGTATATACCTATAGAAGAATGGCTAGCAAATATATTTACAAAAGCTCTAGGATAGAACAAGTTTCAAACATTCAAATATTATCTATGCAAATCAAAAGAAATTCATCCCAAATAATGTAATACAAGGGGATGTTGGAATATATTACATTATTTAGTACATACCCACCTTGGGTACATCTTTAGTTTAGGAGTGATTCTTAGATTAGGGTTTGAGTATTTTATGTAATGTAAGAAATGCACAAGTATTATTACAATGTACAATGATGTAAATGCACATGTTGTCCATGTGTACATGAGTCCTAGAATAGGAAGACGAAGAGGTATAGGAATATGTAAGGCTAAGAGTCACATCCTATTATATATTGGCCTTTGTATAAGTATTGATAATGCATGGAAAGTGCATAGCTCCATTTCATGTACTATTTTCATGAGCTTTCATTAATGGTTTTTTATGAGTAGTTATAGAAGTCTCTCATGAGTTTTGCATGCTTAGTATATTTCCATTGTCATATATTTAGTATTGCATGCTCATTTTAGATCTTGTGGTTGAGTATATTTCCATTGTCATAAATTATAATGCCCAATATTTGGGCTAATTCAACAATTGGACTTAAACTTAGACCTTTTTTCACAATGCAAGACCCCAACCACTATTCCACTAACACAAATGCAATAGAATAAAGGAAATTTTTAATTTGAAATACACCATAACACTTCACATAAACAAATAGGATATGCTTAGATTCAAACATGAGACCTCCTTCCTTGAATATAAATAGCTTACCACTATTCCAACTACATGGATGTGTTTCAAAATGGAGGTTTGCTTCACCTTAAGGTAGCATCAAGGCTCAAGAATCATATACACAATCTAAAAAAATACATTTGATATGACTTGAACTTGAGATCTCCTAGTTAGGAGCCATCACACTTTCTGTTATTACATAGCATTACCTTGAAACAATAGCCTACTTCACTCTTTAATAAGCACTATAAAATATCAAGTAAAGAATGTGAAAATTAGTTACCCCTATAAGGAATCAAATAAGGATCTTCAGTAGGAAACACAGATTCACTACCACTCACTGGCAAGGTCTAAAAAAGAGCAAAAAATGTAACCGTCACATGTGGATTTAAATATTTATTTTTGATTTCCCATAAAAATACCCACATGCACCTTTGTGGTCTCTCCCACTGAACAAAAGAATATTTCGTTGAACATTTGGAATTTTAAAATTTGGAGGTAAAATAGGCATATATTTTTAATACAAAAAGAGTCATTAAGAAGGTGAAATCTCTAAAAGTAATAAATTGGGACCCCCTAAAATGTTGCAAGCAATCCAATGGAACGAAATCTTCATCTATATCTACCATATTTTTTCCTATACATCAGTGATTGAATGAAGTTGCTTCATTTTGGCTTTGATACCATTTTGGCATTCATAATATTTTTTAAAAACATCTCAAAACATCCCTTCACCACAATTGTATGCAAAAATAGGAAGAAGAGTGAAATAGAAGAGCATATAGACATAAAAATATGGAAATAGATAAATGAGATTATTTGAGAGAAATAATAAGGGGTGGGTGTCTATATGCACCCCCACTATATTTTCATATATCACACTATATTACAAATGATCAATGATTGAGGGGTATTTATAGTGATACCAAAAAAACCCAATGAGTAGTTAACCTCAAGTCGACATTAACTTGACTTTGAGGTTAACTTACAATAATAAAATAATAATAAATTACACCCTTTAATCAAGGTTATCCATAAATGTGGATTAACCAATATCACTAAGATTGAATATATAAGGTTACCCTTAGGCTTACAAGAAGATGCCCATAGGCTTACACATAGATGTTTCTAGAATTACATAGAAGAATGTTCATAGGATTAAATAGAAATCTATCCATAGACTTACATATAGAATTTCCATAGGCTTACATGAAGATACCTAAAGGCTTAAATAGAACTTGCCCTTAAGCTCCATCAAGAGCACCCATAAGTGCTTCGTCGCTATTAGATTTGGCCCAATAATATCAAACTACAAATATTTTAACACCCCCTCATAATATGAGTTGAGGTTCCAAGGAGAGAAGACATTAAATATGATACGTCTCCCCTATTATAAATGTTTTTTTAGTCCAATGGATTATGATATCTTCTCTTGCAAAAGGTACATGAATTGGATCAACCTCTCCTAAACATGAAGTCATAACTCCACCTCAAAGATAAATATGTTGAGATTCCCTTGAAAATATATTTAACATGAACTATGGTGACCATAATTTATCTGTAATCTTAAGAGAAGGGACTTGAATCATGAAGTAAGAGGTAGGTCTTTAAATAATCAACCGTAATGCCTAAAAAGGGCCCATAAAAATAAGACATACCTTACATTGATAATCCAACACCTACTCTTGTAGCCCAACAAATTACCAATCATCATACTAATGGGTTGTTTTAGATAGAGCAAACATCCACTATGAGAAAAGAGAAGAATAAATACAATAATTTTGAAATCTCTCAAATATAGTATAACTAGCCAATTACTACACCATCAAGCTCAGTTGGAGTTATATATTTGATGCTTTGTGAGGATATCAAACCTATTATGATAAAAACCTAGGTGTTGTAGGTGAGTTGGAGAGGAGAGAGAAATCCTCCAAGGGAGGTCCCAGGTTCAAATCTCCACCCTACAAAAAAATTGAATTGGGTACCCAAAATCTAATTGATAATGTTAGTGCAGGCAGGGCCGGGTGCGACTCCCGAGTGACTTTGATGGTGTAGAACCCCTTGGTCATGGTCTCTTAGACCAAGGCGGCCCCATAAGGGGTTTTTCACTTAAAAAAAAAAACCTATTATGATAAAATAAATAATAGAAAATAAAATCTTGACCTACAACCTTCTTATATAAGAAGGATTTTAAATCATACATTATCTAGATGCAAAAAAAATTGCTAGTTGTCATGCTAATGAACTATTGAAGTTAAAATCGCTTAAAAAATAAGAATTCCAATTGGGTCCAGTTTGCATAGAAAAAATCCCATAAAATTAATAAATTTCTTGAATTGATGTCACCAATCTATAGAGCTTGAAAAGTTATACAATTTGAAGAAAAAGAGGCCCAAAATGCTTTCATATGCAAAATTTAAGGTCTTTGAAATTTTGGCCATAATAGAGCTAAAAAAGAGTAAAAATATAACAAAAATTTGATGAAATTTTGTCCAACTAAAGACTACCACTTGTCACCTTCATGTGCCACCTCTATTGACTTCACTCACTTATAGGATAGCCAACTAGGAAGGTGAATGACAATATAACTATGACACTTGGTAGATGTGGATTGGCTAAATTTATATATGCATATAAAATTAAATCTAAATGCCTAATATTTGGGTTAATTCAATAATTGGATTTGAATCTATAACCTTATTCTTAAAGTGCAATACCCCAACTTGTATGCCATTGATGTGAACACAATAGAAGAAAGATTTTTTTTTTAATTGAAATGCACCATAGTGTTGCACACAAATGAAAAGGATTCACTAATATTCAAATGTGATACCTCCTTCCTTCAACAAAAATACCTTCTTGTTGCACTAGCTACATGGATGTGTCTCAAAAGAGAAGGCCTCTCCCTGCACACCAAAAAATTACAATTGATGTGACTTCAACACTTAAACTCAATATTTCCTAGTTAGGAGCCAACAAACTTACCGTTATACCATATCATTACCTTGAACAAAATGCTTGCTTCATTCTTTAGTAAACACTAGAAAAGCTCAAAAATAGAATGCAAAGTAATTACCCTGGCCAGGAGTTGAACACAGGATCTCCAGTAGGCAACAAAGATGCACTACCATTGTATTGTCACTTGTTGGTAAGTTTTGAAGAAAGACCAAAAAAATTTAACTATCATATGTGAATTCAATATTTTTTGAATTTCTTGAAAAACCTTGCATGCACCTCTATGCCCTCTCCCACCACACAGTGGAGTATTTCATAAAAATATTCCAAATTTAAAAATTTGAATTTTAAATTTTGGAGGTAAAATAGGCATTTTTTAGACGTAAAACAGACATTAAAATGGTAAAATCTCCAAAACTATTGAACTAGGACCCCCTCTAATTTTTTTAAAGGAATATAATGGAACTGATAATTTATCCATATCTACTATAGATTTTCCTATACAACCTTTTTGTGTGTTCGAGTGAAGTTGCTTAATTTTGACTCTAATACCACGTTGGAATTCACAATATTTTCCAAAAACATCCATTCACCATAATCATATGCATAAAGAAAGAGTAAAATTGAATATCATATAGATAAAAAATAAGGAAGGAGTTAAACAACACGATTTGAGAGAAAGAATAAGGGTTGGGTGTTCATAGGCACCCCACTATATTTTTATATATCACACTATATTTACAAATAAAGAATCATTAGGGGGTATTTACAGTAATACCAAAAGACCCCAATGAGTAGTTAACCTCAAGCCAACATTAACTTGACTTTAAAGTTAACTTACAATAATAAATTATACCCTTTAATCAAGATTATTTATAAAGGTGGATTAACCAATATCATTAAGGGTGAATACACAAGGGTACCCTTAGGCTTACATGAAGATGCTTGTAGGTTTACATAGAAGAACATTGATAGGCTTACATAGACGAATGCTTATAGGTTTACATAGAAATATTCCTATAGGCTTACATATAGAATGCATGTAGACTTACATCAAGATGCTAGAAGGCTTACATAGCACTTGCCCTTAGGCTACATTAAGATCATCATAGGTAATTTATTACTATCAGCCTTGGCCTAATAAGATCATATTACAAATATTTTAACAAAAATTACCTAAATGATTTTGATTTTCTTGAATAAGTTATTTTTCTAATGCAAAAGAAATAAAATTTATAATGTTTCAATAAATGCAAATAGTTTAAAAGCTATAAGAACTAAGAAAACATCTAGTTCATTTAGAAATATAACACTTAAAAAGAATGTGCAAGAGAGATAAAATTATGTGATATGACCTAAATGACTTTCAATTTCTTGAAATACAATATACCTTTTTTATATAGAAAAAAAGAATAATTTTGTTTTGACAATTAATACAGATAGAGTAACTATTTTCTAGCTAATATCTAGAGTTACATTTTATTCAATTTCTAACTCACAAAAGAAATAAAGGCAAGAAACATAAATAAAAATGCAACTACATAATGGTGACTTTATAGAAGATACAAATAAAATTATTAAAATAAGAAAATAAGACCCTATATTGTAGTCTAAATATATTTTCTTTCAATTTTCTTTGCATACAATTTAATGATGCAAACCTAAAGATTCTATTACATATAAAAGAAAGACATGATAGTGTATAATGCATATATTTTGAGGTAATTCTGATTGGCATTGTTCAAGAGCAATCCATACACCTCTCAATTTTGACTGTGCTTCATGAACCTGCATACAAGAAAAGAAAAAGGGTTAAATTCATTGTCATTTTGCCTTGCTTCTAAACTTGCATTGTTGAAAAAGTAGGAAATTTTTAAATTATTATGCTTTTTGCATTATTAGGAGAATTATCATATTGGGAAGATGCCTTGGATGAAGGAAATCTAATTTATTAAATAAGTGGCCAATTACTAAATTAGAGTACTTTTTGGACTAAGAGGAAAATCATATATATTTTTTAAAGCAATTCAATCGCTTGTTGGAGATATTGTATATAATTTTAGTTTCAAATAGGAACATTTTTTGTTTCATACTTTGTAATTTAAGTTTTATTATTGGATTAGAAAATTAAGATTGAGGATAATTTTAGTTTGTAATATGAATATTTTTAATTTCATGTCTTGTAATTTAAGTTTTAATTTTTTTAATTATGTTTTAATTTTATGGATATAAGTTAGACAATTGTAGCTTCTAATATGAATATGTTATGTTTCATGTTTTAATAATTTAATTCTTTTTACTTAATATTTTGAAGTTTTGAGTTTAATTTTATATTTTGAATTTTACTTTATCAAAATTTATGTTTTAAAGTTTTTAAATATTCATAAAGTTTATTTAAACTTATGTTGTGAGACTTAATTTGATTAGTATAATTGATAGATCAAGTTTAAGTTTATGCAATAGTCTATTTTTATTTATTTTTCCTATATGGAGAACAACTATTAAAGTAAAGTGAAATTGTATTATAAAATAAGTTGCAAGTAGTTTTATTGCAAGTCAAATTTTTGGTAAATTTCATCGTTTGTTAATTGGACTAAATAAAAAATAATTAAAATATTTATTTTTTTCATTATGAGGCCTAATTTTAAGTGTCTATGAATGTCACACTTTGTACGTGGACTGGTGATTCCAAATTTGTTGTGGAATGATGGTCAACGAGGCTCCACATGATTTTCATAAAATTACTTAATCCAATGTTAGGATAATATAGTGTGATATTGATATTATATTGTGTTCAAATGCGAACAACAATATGGATAATTGATCATTTATTATATACCTAAACCAATATTTGAATGTGATACCTCCTTCCTTCAATGGAAACACCTTACTATTGTAATAGCTACATGGATGTGTCTCAAAAGGTAAGGCTAATTCCCCTTAAAGGTAGCACCATGGCTCAAGAATCATATGCACACACCAAAAAAGTACATTTGATATGATTTGAACCAAATATTTCCTAGTTATGAGCCAATAAAATTACCATTATGCCATAGAATTACCTTGAACAAAAAGCATGCTTCACTCTATAATGAACATTAAAAAATATCATAAAAATACAAAATATTGTTACCTTTGCTAGGAATTGAATGCAAGGTCTCCCATAGGCAACAAAAATGCACTACCATCCATTAGTGAGGTTTGAAGAAAGACAAAAAAAAATATCACATGTGGGATTGGTGTTCTCAAGGGAGAACATTTTTTCTACCTTCATGAGGAGTTGTTGACCCCCTCTTTTGGTTGAGGGGCGGTGTCTTTGGGCTTAATGGTTGTAAGTCTCTGGTTGGAGCTTGATGTTAAGGTTGTGGGATCCTCTCAAAACCCTCACCATACAATTAATCAAAAAAAAGAAAGATAAAAAAAATTAACTGTCATATGCAAGCTCGAGTTTTTTAGATTTCTTGAAAAAAACTTGCATGCGCATTTATGCCCTCTTCCAATGCACAATAGAATGTATGATGGAATATTCAAAATTTAAAAAAATAAATAAATTTCAAAATTTGGAGGGAAAATAGGCATTAAATGATAAAAATATCTAAAAGTTATAACATTTTCTAAAAGTATCTTGAAACATCAATTCACCACAATCATTTGTAAAAAAAGGAAAAAGAGCAAAATAGAAGAGCATATAGACAAAAAATAAGGAAAGAGATCAATGACTCGATTTGGGAGAAAAAGTAAGGGGTGGATGCCCATAGGTACCCCCACCAAAATTTCATATATCACACTATATTACAAATTATCAATCAATGGAGACTATTTAGAGTGATACCAAAAAACCTAATGAGTAGTTAACCTCAAGTCAACATTAACTTGACTTTGAGGTTAACTTAAAATAATAAATAGACCCTTTAAAAAAGGTTATTCATTAAAATAGATTAACTAATATCAATAAATATGAATACGTGAGGGTGCCCTTAGGATTACATGAAGATGACTAGAGGCTTACACATTGATGTTTGTAGGCTTACATAGAAGAATGCTCATAGGCTTACATCAAGATGCTCAAATTCTTACATAACACTTACTCTTAGGCTATATTAAGAGCACTTGTAGGTACTTCATCAATATCAACCTTAGCCTAATAAGATCATATTACAAATATTTCAATAAATACTACCTAAATGATTTTGAATTTCTTGAATTCGTTAATTTTCTAATGCAAAAGAAATATAAAGTATTATGTTCCAAGAAATACAAATGGTTTAAAAGCTATAAGAACTAAGAGAACACTTAGTTCATTTAAGAAATACAACACATAAAAAGAATGTGTACGAGAGAAAATTATGTGATATGACCTATATGACTTTCAATTTCTTGAAATACAATCCACCTTTTTGGATATAACATAAAGAGAATAATTTTGCTTTGACAATTTATACAAACAAAGTAACTTTTTCCTAGCTAAGATCTATAGTTACAATTGATTCAATTTTATATATAACTCACAAATTTACTAGAGACAAGCAACATTAATAAAAATACAAGTACATGAATAGAAGCATCACTATTGTTTAAAATGCAAATTTTACCAATTTGAGGATACATAAATAAATTTTGATATGAAAAAAAGCTACACTATGATGAATTTTGTAGAAGATACAAAGAAAGTGATTAAAATAGAAAAAATAAGACCCTATGCTATTGTCTAAATATATTTCCTTTTGATTTTCTTTACATACAATATAATGATGCAAACCTAAAGATTCTATTACATATAAAAGAAAGAAGGGAAAGTGTATAATGCATATGTTTGGAGGATATTTTGATTGGCATTGCTCAAGAGCACTTGATATACTTCTCAATTTTTATTGTGCTTCATGAACCTACACACAAGACAAGAAAAATGGTTAAATTCATTGACATCTTGCCTTGCTTTGTTGAAAAGGTGAGAAGTTTCCAAATTGTTATGATTTTTGGATTATCAAGAGAATTGTCATATTGGGAGGATGAGTTGGATGAATGAAATCTACTTTATTAAAAAATGACTAGTTACTAAATAAGAGTGAATTGCTTTTTGGACTAAGAGGAAAATTATGTTTTTGTAAAGCAATTCAATTGCTCGTTGGATGAAAAATGGAGATTGGAGATAATTTAGTTTCTAATATGAATATTTTTTGTTTCATGTTTTGAAATTTAAGTTTTTATTATTGAATTAAAAAAATATAGACTAAGGATAATTTTAGTTTATAATATGAATCTTTATAATTTCATGTCTTGTAATTTTTTATGTTATGTTTTAATTTTATGAATATAAGTATTCTTTATTTCATGTTTTAAGAATTTAAAATTGTTATCATTTTTTAAATTGGATATATGGGATTGAAACGAGTACCACCCATTAATACACCATGACTACATAGTGGTATTACAACTTGACTATTATGTATATCATTTGATAAGATTTAAGGAATTTTAAAATTTTAAAATTTAATCAATTTAACTAATACCATTTAATAATTATATTATAATTTAAAATTTTATGTTTCAATTTAACTTTAGAATTTTTAATTAAGAATTCAAATTTGTTATTGCTTTATTGAAAAAGTGAGAAGTTTCCAAATTGTTATGATTTTTGGATTATGAAGAGAATTTCCATATTATGAGGATGACTTGGATGAACAAAATCTACCTTATTAAAAAAAAGGGCCAATTACAAAATAAGAGTGCACTACCTTTAGTTCTAGGAAAATCATATTTTTTTCTAAAGCAATTCAATTGCTCTTGGATGAAAATATGGAGACCGAAGATAATTTAGTTTCATATTTTGTAATTTAAGTTTTTATTATTTAATTAAAAAATATAGATTAATATCAGTCTTTGTAGTGCAAGTGGTGTGGAGAAGGCATGGCCCTGTTGAACAGGAGGTCCACGGTTCGAACCTCAACGATACAAAGGGGGATATATGGTTAGATTAAAACCCAAAGAAAAACTCCCTGGTGGAGTTGTTGGAACAGGTTGGGGGATTCCTGGTCAAAATCCTCACTTCTTAATATTAGATAAATTTAGCACTTGGGGATGCAGTGCAACGGTTTGGGCTTTGGATATTCTTTGGGAGGTCCAATGTTCAAACCATGGCATGGGTGAGTGTGTGAGGGGGTGGGTGTGTGTTTCCCTAGTGGAGTTGTTGTAACAATTGGGGGATTCCTAGTCAAAACCCCCCATATCTTAATATTACAAAAACAAATATATAGATTAAGGATAATTTTTTTTTTTTACATGGTGGAATCGGTAGCCACCACAAATCTAGGCAAGTTACCTAGCATTTTTATGGACGCTACAATATTCTTTGTTGTCTGCCCAAAATTTGCCACATAGAGCTCCACGCAATCCATCCCTATAACCACCATGCTATGATCATTTTAAACCTTTACGCCATTGAGAGCACCAAGAAAGAGACAAGTGTTCAGTCCGACGAGGCTCGAGATTTGAACCTTGGGACCTCCACCCCTTACGGGGTTTGGGGGAACCAAATGGTCTACACGGACCTGATTAAGGATAATTTTAGTTTGCAATATGAATCTTTATTAGTTCATGTATTGTAGTTTTTTATGTTATGTTTTACTTTTTATGAATATAAGTATTTTTTATTTCATGTTTTAAGAATTTAAAATTGTTATCATTTCATAAATTGGATATATGGGATTGAAACAAATGACTACACAGTGGTATTACAAGTTGGCTATTATGTATATCAATTCAAAGAATTTAAAATTTTCAAAATTTAACCAATTTAATTAATACCATTTGAAAATTATATTATAATTTAAATTTTATGTTTTAATTTAAATTTTTAATTTTTAATTTTTAATTTAAACTTGTTATTGTTTTTAATTAGATATATGAGATTTGAAATAAGTACCACCAGTTAATGGTGACTACATAGTGATATTAAAACTTAATTATTATGTATATCATTTAATAAAATTTAAAAATATTAAAATTTGTAAAAATTTAACAAATTAAACTAATACCATGCGGTAATTATATTATAATTTTATGTTTTAATTTAACTTAAAAATTTTAATTAAATTTTTAATTTTGAATTTAATTCTATGTTTGAAACTTTTATAAAAAAATATTAAAACTTATGGTATAAGATTTAATTGGATTGGTACAGTTGATAGACCAAGTTTAGGATTTTGCAATAACCTAATTTTTTCTCTATGGAGAACAACTATTAAAGCAAAACGAAATTGTATTATAAAATAAGTTGTAGTGCAAGTGGTGTGGAGAAGGCATGGCCCTATTGAATAGGAGGTCCACGGTTCGAACCTCGGCGATACAAAGGGGGATATACGGTTGGATTAAAACCCAAAGAAAAACTCCTTGGTGGAGTTGTTGTAACAGGCTAGGGGATTATTGGTCAAAATCCTCACTTCTTAATATTAAATAAATTTAGCACTTAGGGATCCAGCGCAACGGTTTGGACTTTGGATCTTCTTCGGGAGGTCCAAGGTTCAAACCATGGTGTGAGTGAGTGTGTGAGGGGGTGCGTGTGTGTTTCCCTAATGGAGTTGTTGTAACAGTTGAGGATTTTTGGTCAAAACCCCCCATATATTAATATTACAAAAATATATATATAGATTAAGGATAAATCTATAGCCGCCACAAATCTAGGCAGGTTATCTAGCATTTTTATGGCTGCTACAATATTCTTTGTTGTCTGCCCGAAAGTTGCCACATAGAGCTCCATGCAGTCCACCCCTATAACTAACATGCAGTTCGCCCGATCCCATATGGTGGAATCGGTAACCGCCACAAAGCTCCATGCAGTCCACCCCTATAACTACCATGCAGTTCACCCGATCCCATATGGTGGAATCGGTAACCGCCACAAATCTAGGCAGGTTATCTAGCATTTTTATGGCTGCTACAATATTCTTTGTTGTCCGCCCGAAAGTTGCCACATAGAGCTCCATGCAGTACACCCCTATAACTACCATGCTATGATCATTTTAAACATTTACGCCATTGAGAGCACCAAGAAAGAGACAAGCATTCAGTTCGAGGAGGCTCGAGATTTGAACCTTGGGACCTCTGCCCCTTTACGGGGTTTGGGGGAACCAATTGGTCTACACGGACCTGATTAATTTTAGTTTGCAATATGAATCTTTATTATTTCATGTCTTGTAGTTTTTAATGTTATGTTTTACTTTTATGAATATAAGTATTTTTTATTTCATGTTTTAAGAATTTAAAATTGTTATCATTTTATAAATTGGATATATGGGATTGAAACGAATGACTACATAGTGGTATTACAACTTGGCTATTATGTATATCAATTCAAAGAATTTAAAATTTTTAAAATTTAACCAATTTAATTAATACCATTTGAAAATTATATTATAATTTAAATTTTATGTTTTAATTTAACTTTTTAATTTTTAATTATTAATTTAAACTTGTTATTGTTTTTAATTAGATATATGGGATTTGAAATAAGTACCACCAGTTAATCGTGACTACATAGTGATATTAAAACTTAACTATTATGTATATCATTTAATAAAATTTAAAAATATTAAAATTTGTAAAAATTTAACAAATTAAACTAATACCATGTGATAATTATATTATAATTTTATGTTTTAATTTAACTTAAAAATTTTAATAAAATTTTAAATTTTGAATTTAATTCTATGTTTGAAACTTTTATAAAAAAATATTAAAACTTATGGTATAAGATTTAATTGGATTGGTACCAAGTTTAGGTTTTTGCAATAACCTAATTTTTTCTCTATGGAGAACAGCTATTAAAGTAAAACGAAATTGTATTGTAAAATAAGTTGTAAGGAAGTTTTATTGTAAGTCAAAGGTTTCGTCGAATTTTAACAATTGTTAATTGAATTAAATTTAAACCGAAGAAGTTAAATGTTATACTTTGTCGGTGATTCCTAATGAGTTGTGGGATGATTTCCATAAAATCACTTAACCCAATGTTAAGATAATATGGGTATTATATTGTGTTCAAAATGCAAACGACAATACGGACATTTGACCGTTGATTAGTCCATACCTAAATCAAGTTTCGCGTATCCATATTAAACTGCAAGCGTGCTAACCGTGCTCACGTGCGTCCATGCACGTGGACGTGTTTGATTTCCATGATAGATACCACTTGATTGTTCCTGTTCATATTTGCCATGGAATAAGACAACGCTCAGTTCCAATATATATAATAAACATGTTTCCGAAGCCCATTGTAGATCACGTGAGTAGATAGAACATACCAATCGCAAAACTTGGATTCAAATTAAAATATTTGGTATAAGCTTTTTTTTAATTATTATTACCACTGCTTATAGCGGTGGAGTCCGGCCAAGTCAAACTTTCGGTGCAAACTCCAGCCGGGCACATGCTGTCCTTCGCGTATTTCGATGACGCAAAAGCTGTTTCAAATTAGGTGAACAATCATCATCCACAAACTGTGAGAGAGCTTCCGTCCCGTTAAAATGCAGGGAGGGATTTTGGACTCCTTTTATCACGGGGTAGAGATCTGTTACGCCTACGCTCCGCCGGAAAAACAATTTAATAAAACGACGAGCAGGTGGAAAGGTAAAGCGTAAGAAATGAGAATAAAGAATGAAACGGCGAACGGTGAAAGGTGGTGTTTGTGGCGCTGAGATCGCTGCCGTCGCGGGTTCAAGTTCCCCGAGTGGCAGACCGATGGTCAAATAAACTTTCGTCAGTCAACCGTCGCGCATGACATTGGCCCCGCTGGTTTCTATTTTATAACTGCCATTTTTTAAACCTTTGTTGGCCTCGGACGGAGCAACTCCCAGATGCCCCGGCGGCGCTTGGTAAATTTTGTGATTACCTGCCTGTCCTCCAATTACCGCAGTTTGTTATCGCCCGCTCACTGGCCCGCCTTTCGATTCTGGCCGTTGCGATAATTTTATTTTAATCATAATGATTTGCTTCGCATGGGTCCCACGCACCCACGAGATGATGTAACAATAACACCTAGTACATTCCGTCCATCGCATTATTAAGTGATTGCCCCCCTCAAACCCATCCCATGCAAATGCCTTTTGGCCCCCCCACATTATGAAACATACGTTATTTATCATTTCATGCTACTTTTTGCCTTTCAAAGTTCAAATACACCATTTAGCGAGGGAGAAGCCAACCCCTAAACAACTAATGTCCTCTTTAGTCAAAATTTTAAACAAATAAAATAAATAATTACAATTGACATGTCATGTCTACCCAACACATCAAGGGGCAAATGTTCCTTTCATCATCGTAACAATTTGATTTGTCGTCTATTGCCTGCACTATATACTTTAATAAATATATATAGTTTAATAATTCAAATTTTTAACTTTTGTTAAAGTTGGGCAAGGGACAAAATGGCGTGTACATATCTTCTCACATGCAACAGGGCTGAACCCAAGCAAACCAAAAAATATAAATAAATTAAAATTGAGGAATTCATCCACAACTTTGGTGAGACATTTCTGGATTTGATTTGAGGTTACCAATTTAACATCATTAGTCAAAGTACGAGCCCTTATTTCGGGGATTGAGAAGAATCTAATTCAACCAACAAGTCGGAATTAGCATATTATTATAATAAAGCCCTCTCCATCAAGTTGCAACCCAGAGACATAAGGGGCCGACCGACAATATATGAAATACAATAAAATATTATTAAAAATTTGGGTAACGTCCCTTCCTTTAAGATCCCCCCATTAGTTGGAAGCGTAAAAGCTTCTAAAGCATTCTTAATTTCTTATACTGCAAAATGGTGGTGAACATGATGAAGATTTTGACTAGCATATAATCACGTAGCCGAACTCCTTTCTAAAAGATGAATTTTTGTCCTGGTAAATTAGTCAAATGTTGAAAATTTTATACACCCAGTCAAAGAAGGCTCCATATAAAATTATTTAAATTTAATAACATTATATAATTTAGCTTTTGCAGTTCTTTTAGCGTCCAAAATAATGTGTTGCATAACCTCGAGACATGTGAGCAGAATACAAAAATAACATGTCTAGACAAGGAAACACAAAAGGTGGTGCTTGAAATTTGAACGAGGCTGACGTGGAGGAAGCAAAGCATCATACGAGGTTATGGGAGAATGATCCATGACTGTACGTTAAGAGGAAAAAGGCACGGGAATACAAGCACCGCATGTGGCTACTGGCTACGATCATTTAGGTAAAAACCTCGGAACGCTACGGGCTCACGTAGGTTACGGCGACCGGTAGACGGGAAAAATGCGTCATCTCCGCACGGGATCCACCCAGATGCGTCGCGCCGTGTTGGAGGACGAAAGCAACGTATGGCCGGAACCGCCGGGTGTGCGGTCTCTTTTTCTCTGCCACGTACGCGGGGCTGCAGTGGCGTGTGAGGGATTATCCGACAGACCCCGGCAGTTCGTGTGCTGGGTGGGTTCGTACCTGGGTGGTTTTGTTCTGTTGACAGGACGTTGTGTCCCCTTGATGGATTGCATGCTAATCCATTCACAAAAGTTCCGTAAGCTTTTCCTTACTATTATTATTATTAGTCAAACTTGGTAGCCCCTGAACAAGCAAGTCTCAAGTCTCTTCCGTTCAGGTGGTGCCCTTCCCGAATGCCGATGCTGTTATTGGATAATTTATGGCATGGAACATCGGGAAGCAGCGAGATGCCATGCCCTGATGCGTAGTCGGTCCGAACCAGAAGGACATTCATAGACATACGCGCCGACTGATCTAATCACGTTTTTTGCGATAGTCCCACGTCTATGCCAAACCCACCCATACGTGCAATCACTGACCCTTCTTCTAGTCTATTTTCAATTTTATTTTTTTTCTTTTCTTTAGGAGGAGGAGAAGGGTGGCTACAACAGCAAGCCCTTGGTTTTGTCGTTTTCTTGTTTCTTTCTCTCTCTTTTTTTTTCCTTAAAAATCGTTCTGATTTAAGATTTCCTAAGGCTCACGTTTGTCTGTTAGCCTTCCCACAAGCCTTTGGAATGTGCAAAAGATTAGCTATGCGTTGCATGGAATACAAAAAGGCTCTGTTTGGACACATGCCTGCCCCACGCAACATTAAATACTTGTCACGAAAGAATATTCCCCTGTGGGGAGACCTCTCGTTGTAGGTCTCTGTTGGCCGGACGAGTATATTCTATATTGCTGGAGAATCGTGGTTTTGTATTATTTGAGCCATAGCCTGCCTCCATAGTAAAAAATGCCAGTGGAAAAAAAAAATAGAGCTCAGGATGTGAGTGTTTTTTAGGTTGGAGGACCACATTATTTTTATAATTAAATTAAAAAATATATAATATCGGATTTTATGATAATTTGTATGGGAATTGCATTGATTTGTATGAATCCGTACTATACGGATCCCGCCCCACATCAACTCCACTATGCACCTACCTTTTTTAATATTATTGTGAATGAAAAAGTTACCCTTCAGGATGTTAGTGTTATTGTGGATGAAAAAGCAATAGTGGTTGATCGCAAGGTTTTGACGGAGTAATATGTGAAAAAGTTATCAAAGATTGAAGCTCCTTCGACATTTCATAATTACTTATGATTTCATGTTCTATATGCGTACTTAGAAGATGTCTACAGATTTTTATACTAATTAATTAACAAGTAAAACGTAAGGTTTGGCCTGCCTTGAATCATAACTAATATAGGATGAGAAGCATATCTGAATTTACTTTGAATTGTTTATTGTCTAGATTTGACATCAAAGCTCTTTACCCTAAAAAATGAAATAGTATAAAATTCATCAAAGCAAGCATAGAGATAATATTTAAACATGCAAGATTCATTAGGTGTGGATAATGTATGTTTCAAATAGGTGCTTATATTCATTACCATGTATAACTCTTGACTAACCTCTAGCCGGCCTTGGTTGTAAGAACCTTTAGTTAAAGCGCATTCAGAATTTAATAAAAAAGTAGGAAAAGACGCAACAAAAGTATAAATTTTATTAATCACAAAAGTCAAATAGCAAGCCTTCTTGAGGGGTAATTATTTTTGTTTGAAAGCAAAGCTTTCATTATAATTGGAAAATAATAAATTAATATAAATAAATTTTATTTTTGTTTTTTTATAGATTATTATTAATTCTAATGTTCAAATAAATAAATATATTTGTTATTAACTTCTTCTTATAATAAGTAATGCTTATATTATATGGGTTTATATGTATTAGACACCTAAGGTGTTACATACACATATACATAATAACGTGAGGATAGGGTCCTAACATTCCCTTTCCTTTCAAGAAGCTTTGTCCTCAAACCTTGAGATGAGGAAACTATTATTGGAGCTGATGGAGTAATTCTTATGTGGTATCATCTAAATGTAATTCTCATCATTATATTAAAATGTCAGTAATGGTTTGGTTGTAGAGTGCACGTGTTTGTCGATCTAAAATATGTCAAGGATCTAATATAACTGATCCTTTTTCATCCAATTTAAAAGTGTTGTTTGGACCTATACTTGACTGCCAAGAACATTTTTCAAGGATGAAACATAAAAAAATTGGATGTATCTTGGAAAAGGGGAACAAGTTGAGCTTGTAGGCAACTAGGCCAATCCATTGTAGTAATCTAACAGGGTCTATATATTTTTTTGTAAGCGGTTGATGACCATGAAGTTGTAATTATGGTTGCTTGTATGGCTATAGGTAAAGGAATACCATATCCCCTACATAAAAATTGTGCTTCAAACAATATTGATCAAGCTATTAATGCATATGATTCTAGACCATCACCAAATTCTTCTTGAGTTATTAAAGGAGTATTGCATGCTTGAAAAGAGTGGAATCTAATGGTTTTTGAAGCCTTATACTACTACATAATATCACAGGTTATATCACATAGGACCCAATATAAAATAGCCACAATATATAAATATCAAGATAATAATAAGAGTAGAATGATATGAGCAAATTAATATGTATATCAAGGCTTATAATAAATCAAATAGCATTCAATTATATATTGAAATATGAATGTAAATAGCCTTAATCATTCATGTACTATGCATGAAGAACAACTTACAATATTAATTGTTCAAAATGTATACAAGCTTTATTACTCCTCTACTTCTTACAATCAGATAATAATATCTATGAATATGATCTTTTCTATATGTCCCTATGGAGCATTACCTCCATAATATAACCATAGTAATGTGACTCTTTGGATACTTGACTATTGCTCTCCATATGCCAAGTCTCATGACTCTTGGCTTATCTACTTGCCACTTGCATACTTGATGAACACTTGACTCTATAATACTTGCACACATTTACATGACTCTTACACTTCTATAACTTGCACACCTAACCTAGGACACTTGTGCACATATTTACATTACATATTTGCACTCTTGCATACAAGATACTTATGTATATTTATTCGATCTACACTTGCACTCTAACTAACATGACACTTGTGCATTTCCTGCACATTACAACTTTACATGAAACTTATGTATTTTATAAACATTCACACTTACATAAAGAGGAAAATATAAATCACACTCTAAACTATAGACTCAATCCTAATGAAGAACATGTGCTTATATTGAGAGGGGGAGTGAACAGTATATAATATATTTTTTTGCTTTTTAATCCAAATAACATCATCAGTAGTATTAAAGCAGTAAACATCACACAAAGCATCACACATATGAGAGACATGATTTTATGTGGTTCACCCAAAGATGGCTACTTCCACGGAGAAAATATTTCTTATAATTTTTTCTCAAATAAATTCTCTTGGGAATCCTTTCCCTATAATATTTATGGACCTCTATCCAAAGGAGACACCAATCTCCTAAATCAAGTTCATGGATCTCTATCCATAGGAGAACTCCTTCTCCTCTACTCTGGTTGGTGATCCTCTAGAAGAATACTGCCTCCATTGCACTAGCTTGTGGATCTCTCTCCACTGAAGACTCTTGTCCCCACTCAGAAGACTTATCCTCACTACCCTGGCTAATGGATCTCTATCCACTGGAGACTATTGTCCTCTCTGCTCTGTCACCTCCAAAGCTCTGTCTCAAATCTACACTAAACATAGTCCTTTGATCTAGCACAAATTTGCTTTATCTCTGTCTCTGATCTGGCACAAACCTATCCTCAAATTTGCACCAAAATTTTCTCTCAAATCTGCATGCACAAATCTGCTCAACAAGTCCACATAGAACTTGTCCAAATATGCTCCACATGTCCTCTCTATAACTTCCTTAAATCTGCTCAATAATTCCACATAAAACTTATCCAAATCTACTTTAAATTTGTATTGTAAGCTTCTACAAAAGCTCACACCAAATATGTCCACAAAACTTCTCAAAGACTTGCCTCAAATCAACTCAACAAGTCCACACAGAACTTGTCCAATCTCATAGAAACATAAAGAGAATTGTTAGAGACTCAATATGTTCTACACTTATCACAATGCTCAAATACTTTCAATCACTCAGTTCAGAATATAGAATAGTTTGTTTTATGGAACTTTGAACAATCACTTCACATACCCACTTGACTAGGTTCAACCAAATTTACTCAACCAAACACTCAATGAAACAACCCTTGCTCACTAACCCTAGTACAAGCATATGATTACTCAACTCAAAATATTTCCAACAATGTTCAACGTCAAATATCACATAACAATGATACTCATGTTCTTTTCAAACTCTAGTTCAATTTCTTTACTCAACAACTCACTTCAACAACAATGCTTATAAAACAAGGTTTTAACAACTCTTTATTCTAGTAAACCTTGAAGCATTAACTCAACTCATTCAATAAGAAACCCTAATCAAGTCCTTTTCACTCGAAAATTATTTTCCAGAAAACCAACCAATCAATTTAACTATGGAAGAATATGCTCATACATTTTTCTTGATGATGAAGGAATCTCATAAATCTGCCACAACCATAAACACTATTTTTCCAAGCTCAAAGAAATTATTAGATAGTAATATTCCTTAAAATACAATGTAAATATCAAGACAAATATACACCTTATAACTCCACCTTTAAGAAATCATTCATCAAAATTTACACAAATTAATATACCACTTACACCTTATGATATCCCCAACTAAAATAAATATTCAATGCACTCTTCTTTAAAAATAACTCAATGCTTAGAAGTTCCCTCTATCCTCTTGAAACTTAAAATAATTTAATGTAACACAGACACTTTAGTAAAATAAACTAACACCTTATTTCTCCAACATATCAAAAATTAATTTCTAACTACCAATCCTTTAAGCAACCCTTTTAACTCCAAATTTTAGGCAACTCACAAAATATTAAACAAAACATTATTACCTTGCCTTGGATGGGATTCGAACTCATAGCTCAACCTCAACCAGTGTCCTAGCCACGGCTCCAACCGCTATGCGAGCTAGGCGCTCATTTGGGGACTAACGAGCATCGCATGCTCCAAAAGTCTCCCCACTTGCCTAGCACAACAAAAATGTGCGCCTTCCTTTGGCGCTTTCAATTACCAATGCAACCACCAAAATGCTGCCACTGAGTTTCAAATGCAAGTCTCCTAGAACCCAACACTTTAGCTTCCATCCTCTTTCCACTAGGCCATGCTTCCCAGTTGGTTCTTGGTCCTGTTCATTGCTCCTCTTTAAATCCTATTTGCTAGCACTAAACACAAAAATCACTTTCTCTTTTCCACACAAGTATCAACACAATTGCATGCTTTCTTTTTTTGAGCAAAAGGATGAATTAAAATACCTCTTAGGCATTGGTATATATATCGATTTCCCTCCTTCATGCATGATGTCAACGCTCGAATTTCCTTCAATGAATTTAGACGTCAGTGCTCAAATTTCCTTTGGAGCTTATTCATTTGAATTTAATTCTTTAAAACCCTTTGGTTTTATTAAGACCATATTCCATTGTACACCTTGGTATAAATAATATTTATTAATAAAATTTAAATTCACTTTGAATATAAATATTTTATTAAATATATATTAAACCTTCCTTTAGCTTTGCAATAGTCTTCCTTGGGTTTTTATGAAAAACCTTCCACATAATATTAAAAATATTATGGAGCCCTTTTACCTTTAACCTCTGCTTTATTCCTATTGATCTTTGACATCATCAGTGGCTTATTTTTGGATATCAATAACAACTTTGTTTCTTGACTTCATTTCTTGACATCAATGACAACTTGAATTAATGACTCAAAATGTCCAACAATATCTCCCTTTGTCATTTATGGCAACCCAAATTCTTTTTACTGAAAACTTGGTTTTTTATTTGTTCTACTCCCCCTGGGATATTTCTCCCCCTGGCTCAATGCTCTCTCAAATACCAAATCTCTCCCCATTTGACATCAATGGCAAAGGGTCACCTTTGGGGCTCGGGGCTAAGAATGAGCCTCTTAGCTTAGCCCCTCCTCCACCTCCTATTGAGGTGGTTAATTCTGGGGTGGGAGTCTCACTCCTAGTCTTCCTCAAAGATACTCAAAGGTTTCCTTTGAAAGTGGCTTGGTGAAAATATCTACTATCTATTCCTTTGTAGAAATATATTCCAACCTGACCTATTTATTTGTCACATGTTCTCTCAGAAAGTGGTACTTAATAAAAATGTGCTTTGTCTTGGAGTGCATCACTCTATTTTTGAGATACTTATAGCACTTGTATTATCACATAGTATGGTAATAGGATGATCATGCTTTATCTTGAAGTCTTCTAGAGTTCTCTTCATCCATAACACCTATGTACAACTAGCTACTATTGTAATGTATTCTGCTTCTGTTGTAGATAAAGATACTAAAACCTGCTTCTTTCTTAGCCAAGAGACAAAACAGTCTCCAAGAAAGAATGCTCCTCCACTTGTGCTTTTTCTATCATCAATGCTATCGATCCAATTTTCATTTGTATAAGTTGTTAGTGCAAAACTGTCACTTTTGGGATACCAAAGCCCAAAATCCATAGTCCCTTTTAGATACCTGAAAATTCTTTTTACTACTGCCACATGTGTTTTCTTAGGTGCTGCCTGAAACCTTGCCACTAATCCCATTGATTGTACAATATCTGGTCTTGTAGCTGTAACATACAATAAACTGCCAATCATAGATATGTATAATCTCTTATCTACCTTTGGAGATTCATCATCCTTACTCAACTTGCATCCTATGACCATGGGGGTACTTACCGGTTTACAATATTCTAACCTAAATTTATTTAATATTTCTTTTATATACTTGGATTGTGAAAGAAACACCCCTCTTTCTGATTGTGAAATCTTAAGTCCAAGAAAGGGACAATTCACAAAGCATAGACATCTCAAATTCATTTTGCATGTTCTTAGCAAATTCTTTACACATCTTATCATTGTTTTCCCAAAAAATTATGTCATCAACATAAACAATCACTATTAGTTGATCACTCTCTTCATTTTTTATATATAATTTATTGTCTGCTATTCCTTTTCTGAATCCATGTTCCTGAAGATACTTATCCAATCTTGAGTACCATGCTCTAGGAGCCTAATTTAAACCATACAGTACCTTTTTCAATCTGCATACATAATCTAGTTTATCTGTTAATATGAATTCCTCTGGCTATTCAATATAAACTTCTTCTAGAACACCATTTTGAAAAGCTGACTTGACATCCATCTGATATACCTTGAAGTTCTTGAAACTTGAGAAAGCTAAAAACATCTTTATAGCTTCAAGTTGTGCAACTGGAGCAAATATCTCATCAAATTCAATTCCTTCTACTTGTGCATAACCTTTGCATACTAACCTTGCTTTATTTCTGACCACTTGTCCATCTTCATTTAATTTTTTTTTTAATACCCAATTTGTGCCGATCACATTTTTGTCCTTTGGTCGTAGAACAAGTTCCCAAGTTTTGCTTTTCTCTATTTGATCTAATTCCTCATCCATTGCCTTAATCCAAAATTTATCCTCACTTGCCTGAGTGAAGTCTTTTGGTTCAATCTTAGATATCAAGGAAAAATTTGCTTATTGAGATGGTTTTATTATTCTTCTTCTTGTTTGTATTTCATTTGGATTCCCAATTATCTGCTCTTTTGGATGATTATTTTGTACATACCTTGATGGAGTTTTTGGAAGAAGTCTTTGTGTTTCTTCTTCTTCTTTATCTGACTCCTCACAAAATTCTTCTTGACAACATCCATCTTCTTGATACATAATTTGTTGAACTAGTTCTCTTGAATCTATCTTCTCATCCATTGTTATATTCATACTTTCCACCATAGTGCGTGTTCTTTTATTGAAACATCTGTAGGCTTTACTCCTTGTGGAATAACCAAGAAAAATTCCCTCATCACATCTTGGATCAAACTTGCCTAATTTTTTATCTTCCCATATTATGTAACATTTGCTTCCAAAAATCCTGAAGTGTTTTATAGTGGCAGGTCTTCCTTTCCAAAGCTCATATGGAGTCTTGTGATGATTTACCCTCATTTTAGCCCTAGTGATTATGTATACTGCTGTATTTATAGCTTCTCTCCAAAAACCATCTGATAGCGTAGATTCATTTAACATAGCCCTAGCCATATTTTCAATAATCCTATTTTTCCATTCAACTACCCCATTTTGTTGAGGAGTTCTTGCTACTGAGTACTCTCTCTTGATCCATGTTCACAAAAATCTACAAATTAATTTGAAGTAAATTCTCCTCCTCTATCATATCTCAGACACTTTATCATTTTACGAGTTTCATTCTCAATCAATTCCTTAAATGCTTTAAATTTTTCAAAGGCCTCTGACTTTTCTTTTAGGAAGGCTACCCAAACCATTCTGGAATAACATCTATGAATAGTATAAAGTATCTATCACCCAAAATACTTTGTATTCTGGTAGAGCCACATAGATTACTATGCATTAGGCTTAATGGCTCATATGACATATATCCTTTTGACTTAAAGGTTGTCCTAGTTTGCTTTCCATGTTGACAGGGTGCATAGATTATGTTTTGAGGTCTCCTTATTTTGGGTATATCTCTGACTGTCTATTTATTGCTTATGTTGACTATGTTGTCAAAATTCAAGTGACCCAATATTATATGCCATAGGCAACTCTCATCTTCTTGTGATAGAAAACACTTTTTCCCTTTGATCTCATTGAGCTTGTATAAGTTGTTTGGGGTTCTTCTTGCATTGGCAATGATTTTTCCAATTTTTGGTTTTCTTATCTCACATCTATCTGGATGGAAAGTAACTATTGTAATGTCCCCATTTTGGCTTGTCGGTAGTGTGGATGCACTCAGGTGTTGTTTGGACATTGCAGGGATGCTGATTTGTTTTTAGATGCCAGTTTTTAGAAGTCATTATGTACTTTGATGATGGACTTACTATTTTTAGTAAGTCAGTGGCTAAGGTTTTTGATCGTGCAGATAGTGGATTGGTGTTCTATGCAGAATTGGGTATCCAGATGTATCTTCAGTTGTCAGTTTTGAGTCCGTTTGGACACTAGAGCAGGAGACTTACTATTTTTAGTAAGTCAGTTAGGGTTGGCATTTTGGGAAACGGAAAAGGTACGTTTGTCATCTACGATGAAAAGGGTATCCGTTTCTACCATTTGATTGGTGATTGGATGTTGGGAGCCTGATTATTTTTAATGCCCGAAGTTAATTAATATTATATTTAAATGTAATATTTAAATATATTAAAGTTGGGCTTATATTTTTGATTAAAAGGGGCCTTGTGAGTACTCGTTTTAAAGGGGAAGAAATAAAGATTTGATTGGAAAGATTATTTTATCATTTTTAATTACTTTTGTCACCTTGGGAAGTGGGACGCTCATTTTGGCTCTTAAGTTATGAAATTAATGTATTTCTTTTATCCCACATTCATCAAACATGAGGATCGCCCAACTTGAAGAAAGAATAAAAGGGCGTTGAGGAGGCATAAGGAGACATCTTTTTGCTATTGAATTCTCTTTGTCTTGAGGAGAGCTTGCAGGTTTGTAGGAGCTTCCAATTTCCAGCTTTGCTTGTGATGAAAACCACAATAGAGGACGCCATTACCGGGAGTGAAAGACCTCCTCACTTTGGCAGTTGCATTCTCAATCTATGGGAATGACTTGAGCAGATTGGGATACAGATTTTCAGTGTTTTTGTGACTTGGTGATGAGTTGAAGACCATTTTCAGAAGACATTACTTGCAGCTCCTTTCCACCATAGTGCCGCACCATTTGGGGGTGCAAAGACCTCGATTCTTCAGTGAATACTTGCTTGCTTTGGAGAGCATTACCTTGGGAGGTTTCCTATAGCCCTACTGTACCATTTCCAAGAGATTTGAGTGAACATTGAAGCATATTTTGGTTAATATGATGTTGGTCATACAATACCAAGCTGAACGTATGCTTTGAGGAAGGACGTGAGGTTTAGGAACTTTGTATTTCAAAAGTTATGAGCTTAAACGTAGATTTTCTGTAGTTGATATGTGTTTCCAACTTTATATCAGTCATCAATAAATCTAGGTATTTTCATTCCCAGCTCTATTCCTTCATTGGGTTTGTAGTTAATGTTGGTATCTTGCTTGTATCCAAATTTCATAGCGTTTGGAATAGTGGTTTGTAAGTTATGGATCATTTACAATCTGTTGCACTATCTTTTCTGAGTATGCATGACAAGTGTTTGTCAAAATGACTTATTGAAAATCTTAAGTGAATGAGATCCTTTGAAGGTAGGGGTTTGTATATTGAATGATTATATGTATTTCACACCAACAAAACTCAGAATATTCCAAATCAACAAATATTAAAGTGCAAACACAAACAATTACATAAGGGGAGCAGTTTTACAGTTGTCTCAGTTGGGGTGGGACACTACATTGGTATCAGAGCAGGTTCAACACTGCTCGCCTGTTTGGGTATCCACTTTGCTGCTACAATGTCAAATTTTCTACCTACAATTACAGAGTTGCATGATCAGTTTGTTCAAGAATGGACCAATGCCAGTATGAAATTCAAAGAATTAATGTCACTTTGGGATTATGTGGACATGAGAATGAGGCAACAACCGAATGGTGATGAGAAAATGAACCTTCTTGAAAAGATGAATAGAGAATCAACTCTCATTGATGATAGGGTTGAAAATTCAGAGGTTATTGAAGAAGGATGCAAATCAAGGATTGCAGATGATGGTGTAAAAAATACTTCATCACATGAAATGTGTTCATATGTACCACCGAAATTCCCTATGGTCATGCATGCACATAATAATGATGACATTGATCACAAGATTCATGATATGGAAGCTGATTTGGACTCAAACACGGATACAAGAAATGGTGGTGGAACTGCAGTTTTAGGATTGCATACACCTAGCAATGAGGGTGTTGAGCACGGAGGCGATGACTTGACAGTAGATGCAGATTCAGATTTTGACATACCATTTGGAGTCTCTACAGCTGTTAGTGGACATGTAGTCACTACGGGTTTGGCTATCGGTGTTGTCCGTTCAGTAGAGTCGGATGTGTATGTTGCTTATGATGGTGTTGTCACAGATTCTAGAGCAACTTTTCCTGATGATTCTGTTACTTATTCTCAGCTTGTGCATGGAATTGTTTTTGAGCGTCAGGTTAGTCATGGTGATATTGGGATTGACAGGTATACTACAGGTGATGATACATTTGTTGATTCAGAGCATGATGGTACAGGTGGTGTTGGATTTGGTCTTCAAACCAAATCTATGGTGGATAATGCACAGATTAATCTACCTATGGATGATTCACAGTGTGTTTTTATAGGGGGAGTTCATCCTGAGGATCATGGTTATTATGACGGTATTGAGCAGCATGGTTCCCTTACATCGATCGACACTTATGAGCGCAGTCCTGGCATTGGCATTGGGTTAGTGGATCATCTCATTGTACCATGGGATCTTGGTGTGTTGACACCTGGTGGTGACCTTGCACCAGAGGGAGATGTTTCTCCTTCTAGTGATATTGCTGCCCCAGATTCACAGCATGGGTTAGGCACAGAGGGCAGTATTAGAGATGAGCACCCGATCAGTACAGTTGAGATTGACTTGTTTTCAAAGCAGTGTCGGGTAGTTGTTGCATTGGTTGACCGCCAGATTGAGGATTCATGCACATGTTCTTGTTCTAGCCCATTAGTGCATGACGATGCTTTTCATGACATAGTTGACGGAGACCCCAGTTCAGAGCTAGAGTCAGTTATTGTTGAGGGTGAGTCTCTACATGTTGAGAGCGGTCATAGTTTTCTTGATGGGCATGCTGATTTAGGTGATAAGTCAGCAGAGTATGCAGTTGAGGACTCTGAGGTTGAGCCGGATTCAGTTTTCACTTCAGTTCATGAGACTGGAGAGTGCAGTGTGAACAGAGGATCTGACTCTGTTCTTCTTACTGGAGGTGACAGTTTAGGGATACAGATGTGTGATATCGACTGTGAGCATAGTTATGATGCAGCGCATAGTTGGAGAGATCATCTGCAGGTCTCAGAGGAGATGATTGCTCAGGCTTTGTCACATCTTGATCATGCTCATTCATTTGTGGAGGGCCTCCGTCATTCAGCTCAACTCAGGGAGAGAAAGGGAGAATTGATTGATGACCCATCTATTGCTAGCATGCAGACTCTTACGCATGCTTTGGAGAAAATCAAGTCTGATTATTTATAGTTATTATCAGATCGGGACGTGGCTGTCGAGTTCACTCGGAGGACTTTTCAGAGATTAGCAGAGAGAGAGCAGGAATTGGATGAGATGAGTTTGCAATTGTCTTTAGCTCACTACTCTCTTGATCAGGCGAGGGCTCAGTTACCTATTGTAGCTACTACACAACATTCGGAGTGGGTGACAGAGAGCACTGTGATTCGATAGTTGGTGGAGGATATGCATGAGATTGGGTGTGATGAGGAGTTACATAGCATTGGCAGAGTTTCCCCTTCCACTCAGCAGGATCAGCATGAGCATGGTGTGGATGATGGTGTTTCCCCTTGGCAGGATGCCATTCCAGTTGTAGTTGATTCCATGACTCTTTCCTCATGTGACGATGATGATGGTGAGGTTGGTGAGATTTTGATGGATTGCATTGTGTGTTATGCTCACCAGTTCACTTTCAGCCCATATATTAATGAGTGGATTTCATTTTTGTTGACACATGGTCATGGAACGAAATATTGTGACGGTGGGTTGTTTCCTTCTTTTGAGTATGAGGTGTTTCCTTCTCTAGAAGGAAAGATGGTTTTATATAGGGATGGTGGACTATTTCAGCGGGACAACACTTTTTCAGAGATTGAGTTTGGGATTAGCAGCTTTACACCTGTATGTATATTTTTCCAGCAGGATTCTTCAGATAGTTATGATGTTTATATGTTGGATTATGGTCTACTCCTTGGTGTGAGGTACGATAGTGATCAGTTACACATCTGGGATCCAGGGAGTTATCAGTGGTGTTTGTTCTGTCCCACTGAGTCGGCAGTTGCTGTGACTGCTAGGCTCTACTTTTGCCCATGGGATCCGAGAGGTATGTATCCACGGGGGACAGTGGTCGGTAGAGGTTGCGCTATGATGTTACTTTCGTTAGCTGGTTGGTGGTAGGAGTTAGTTCAGATTTTTAGATGGGACTCTACTGCTAGGTTGCAGATCGACAACCATTGGACTCCAGTCTTATCTCTTTTGGTTGATTGGAGAGAGATTCTAGTCAGGGCATGAATACCTTGGTTATCGAGAGATGATGGAGAGTTAATTATGGCTTTTCTTCAGCATACCATCCTTGTTAGGCTCTTCTATTCATGCAGAGATCTCATTTTAGACTGGGTTGATTCTTTTGACACATGGAGTTATGGTATCATCATGGTGTCTTTGGACTTTGATGGCAGATGTATCCCTAGGAGAAATTTTTTCAGGATGGATAATGTTGATTTCCATATTTACCAGTTGAGGGAGTCTGATCGGCATTCTTGTTGGACCATTGTGGTGAGATCAGCAGAGCGTTGTGATACCTTGATGAACAGATTATTTTCTTGGATGCCCTTGATCAGTTTGGACAGTGTCATTGTAGGGATGGATCATGTCGAGTTGGTTATCCTTGAGCCCCCTCAGGATTTTGAGCACATTCTAGACAGGCACACTGGTTCCGATTTTGTGGATGAGCTTAATTTTGATATACAGGAGTGGGATGTGCAGTTTGAGCAGATGGAATTTATTGTTGTGATCAGAGTGGTGCAGCGTCAGCGTGGTAGATCTGACATGACAGTAATCTGGGACCCAGGGATCACATGGTATTCATTCTTGAGAATGATGTGTGATGAGTTTGGATTGCTTGAGGACAAGCAATCTCGAGGAGGGAGGACTGTAATGTCCCCATTTTGGCTTGTCGGCAGTGTGGATGCACTCAGGTGTTGTTTGGACATTGCAGGGATGTTGATTGCTTTTAGATGCCAATTTTTGGAAGTCATTATGTACTTTGATGATGGACTTACTATTTTTAGTAAGTCAGTGGCTAGGGTTTCTGACCATGCAGACAGTGGATTGGTGTTCTATGCAGAATTGGGTATCCAGATGTATCTTCAGTTGTCAGTTTTGAGTCCGTTTGGACACTGGAGCAGGAGACTTACTATTTTTAGTAAGTCAGTTAGGGTTGGCATTTTGGGAAACGAAAAAGGTACGTTTGTCATCTACGATGAAAAGGGTATCCGTTTCTACCATTTGATTGGTGATTGGATGTTGGGAGCCTGATTATTTTTAATGCCCGAAGTTAATTAATATTATATTTAAATGTAATATTTAAATATATTAAAGTTGGGCTTATATTTTTTATTAAAAGGGGCCTTGTGAGTACTCGTTTTAAAGGGGAAGAAATAAATATTTGATTGGAAAGATTATTTTATCATTTTTAATTACTTTTGTCACCTTGGGAAGTGGGACGCTCATTTTGGCTCTTAAGTTATGAAATTAATGTATTTCTTTTATCCCACATTCATCAAACATGAGGATCGCCCAACTTGAAGAAAGAATAAAAGGGCGTTGAGGAGGCATAAGGAGACATATTTTGGCTATTGAATTCTCTTTGTCTTGAGGAGAGCTTGCAGGTTTGCAGGAGCTTCCAATTTCTAGCTTTGCTTGTGATGAAAACCACAGCAGAGGATGCCATTGTCGGGAGTGAAAGACCTCCTCACTTTGGCAGTTGCATTCTCAATCTATGGGAATGACTTGAGCAGATTGGGATACATATTTTTAGTGTTTTTGTGACTTGGTGATGAGTTGAAGACCATTTTTAGAAGACATTACTTGCAGCTCCTTTCCACCATAGTGCCGCACCATTTGGGGGTGCAAAGACCTCGATTCTTCAGTGAATACTTGCTTGCTTTGGAGAGCATTACCTTGGGAGGTTTCCTATAGCCCTATTGTACCATTTCCAAGATATTTGAGTGAACATTGAAGCAAATTTTGGTTAATATGATGTTGGTCATACAGTACCAAGCTGAACGTATGCTTTGAGGAAGGACGTGAGGTTTAGGAACTTTGTATTTCAAAAGTTATGAGCTTAAACCTGGATTTTCTATAGCTGATATGTGTTTCCAGCTTTATATCAGTCATCAATAAATCTGGGTATTTTCATTCCCAGCTCTATTCCTTCATTGGGTTTGTAGTTAATGTTGGTATCTTGCTTGTATCCAAATTTCATAGCATTTGGAATAGTGGTTTGTAAGTTATGGATCATTTACAGTCTGTTGCACTATCTTTTCTGAGTATGCATGACAAGTGTTTGTCAAAATGACTTATTGAAAATCTTAAGTGAATGAGATCCTTTGAAGGTAGGGGTTTGTATATTGAATGATTATATGTATTTCACACCAACAAAACTCAGAATATTCCAAATCAACAAATATTAAAGTGCAAACACAAACAATTACATAAGGGGAGCAGTTTTACAGTTGTCTCAGTTGGGGTGGGACACTACAACCATGTACCCTTGATCACAAAGTTGACTTATACTCAAAAAATTTTGTTCTAACCCTTTAACATACAATACATTTTATGTTTTTTTTTCCCATTATCTAAACTTAGAGTTCCTCTTCCACGAACCCTTGTTGATCCATTATCACCGAAACTAACTGATCCTCTATTTGTTTCTTTTAGTACAATGAATTTGTCTGTGTCTCCTGTCATGTGACTAGACCAACCACTATCAAGATACCATTGTTCTTATTTATCCTGAGCATGAAGGGTTTTTGAACTAACATTGATCTAGCCTTAACATTTTCTCTTTCATATTTCCTAGTTGTTGAAATTGCTTTTCTAGACTCAAGAAGTATCATTTTACACCATCTAGCCTTGTGCCCAAAATTATTGCATTTGTAACATATAATATCATCATCCATGAGAGGTGCAAAAGAATTTAAATTTCTATTGACATTGTTTCTTGCATGATGAATACAATGTACAACTCTATGACCATATTTATTACAAGAAAAGCAATGACCATGGAAGAAATTATGTAATCTGTTTGGATGTCTTGGAATTTGTGGTGAAGTAATCTTCCTCTTGTGATTAACTCTTATCCAGGGTTCTCCTTTGCTTTATTCCTTTCTTATATCCTTTTCTTGCTTATCCTTGTTTGAAGTTTCTTCTTTTTGAAGACTTGATTCCTCTTTCTATTTCTCATATTCTACATCTTGTAGTGCCTTGGTCCTTTTGACTTCATTCCTTAGGTGGACAATTTTTGCTTCCAATATTTCACATTCTGTTTCCCTGGCTCTCAACAGATCTGTCATGTCCTGCTCAATTTTATTTCCTTCTTCCACCCTAATCTTGAGTTCTATGAGATTTTGTACAAGTTCCATCCTTGCTTCTTCATCTTCTTGAACTTGTTCCTTCAGGCATGAATTCTTCTCTCTAAGTCTTTCCAACTTTTTGAGAGCAGCAAAGAATTCCTCTTTTATGTCAAACATAGTCTCTTATTCATTTTCTGAAGTCATGTGTACTACTAATGGATCCTCCTCCAAGTTGTTAGTCTTTTCATGGAGGGACCCGCTCTGATACCAATTGAAGAACATGTGCTTATACTGAGAGGGGGGTGAACAATATATAATAAATTTTTTTGCTTTTTAATCCAAATAATAACATCAGCAATATTAAAGTAGTAAACATCACACAAAGCATCACACACATGAGAGACATGATTTTACGTGGTTCACCCAATGAGGGCTACTCCACGGAGAAAATATTTCTTATAAATTTTTCTCAAATAAATTCTCTTGGGAATCCTTTCCCTACAATGTTTATGGACCTCTGTCCAAAGGAGACACCAATCCCCTAAATCAAGTTCGTGGATCTCTATCCATAGGAGAACTCCTTCTCCTTTGCTCTGGTTGGTGATCCTCTAGAAGACTACTGCCTCCACTGCACTAGCTTGTGGATCTCTCTCCACTGAAGACTCTTGTCCCCACTCAGAAGACCTATCCTCACTACCCTGGCTAATGGATCTCTATCCACTAGAGACTACTATCCTCTCTACTCTATCACCTCCAAAGCTCTATCTCAAATCTGCACTAAACACAATCCTTCGGTCTAGCACAACTCTGCTCAATCTCTATCTCTGATCCGGCACAAACCTATCCTCAAATATGCACCAAACTCTATCCACAAGTCCTCTCTAGAACTTGCTCAAATCTTCTCAATAAGTCCTCTCAAGAACTTATCCAAATTGTAAGCTCACAAAATTCACAAGTCTCCTCAAAGACTTCCTCAAATTGCTCAACAAGTCCACATAAAACTTGTCCAATATCATAGAAACATAAAGAGAATTGTTAGAGACTCAATATGTTCTATACTTATCACAATGCTCAATTACTTTCTCAACTCAATTCATAATATAGAATAGTTTGTTTTATGGAACTTGAACAATCACTTCACATACCCACTTGACTAGGCTCAACCAACTCTACTCAACCAATCACTCAATGAAACAACCCTTGCTCACAAACCCTAGTCCAAGCATATGATCACTCAACTCAAAATATTTCCAATAATGCTCAACAACAAATCTCACATAACAATGATACTCATGTTCTTTTCAAACTCTAGTTCAAGTTCTTTGCTCAACAACTCACTTCAACAACAATGCTTATAAAACAAGGTTTTAACAACAACTCTTTATTCTAGAAAACCTTGAAGCATTAACTCAACACACTCAATAGGAAACCCTAATCAAGTCCTTTTCACTCCAAACTTATTTTCTAGAAAACCAATCAATCAATTTAACTATGGAAGAATGTGCTCATACCTTTTTCTTGATGATGAAGGAATCTCATAAATCTGCCACAACCATAAACACTTTTTTGCCAAGCTCAAAGAAATTATTAGATAATAATCTTCCTCAAAATACAATGTAAATATCAAGACAAATATACACCTTATCACTCCATCTTTAAGAAATCATTCATCAACATTTACAAAAATTAATACACCACTTACACCTTATAATCTCCCCAATTAAAATAATATTCAATGCACTCTTCTTTAAAAATAACTCAATGCTTAGAAGTTCCCTTTATCCTTTTAAAACTTAAAAAATTTAATGTGACACAAACACTTTATTAAAATAAAGCTAACACCTTATTCCTCCAACTTATCAAAAATTAATTATCCAACTAACAATCCTTTTAAGCAACCCTTTTAACTCCTAAACTTTATGGCAACTCATAAAATATTAAACAAAAATTTATTACCTTGCCTTGGATGGGATTCGAACTCACAACGCAGCCTCAACCAATGCCCTAGCCATGACTCCAACCATCGCATGAGCTAGGCGCTCACTTGGGGAGTAGAGAGCACCATGTGCTCCAAAAGTCTCCCCACTTTCCTAGCAGACAAAAACATGTGCCTTCCTTTGGCACTTTCAATTACCAATGCAACCACCAAAATGATGTCATTGAGTTTTGAACGTAGATCTCCTAGCACCCAACACTTTAACCACCGTCCTCTTGCCACTAGGCCACGTTGCCTAGTTGGTGCTTGGTCTTGTTCATTGCTCCTCTTTAAATCCTATTCGCTAGTGCTAAACACAAAAATCACTTTCTCTTTTTCGCACAAGTATCAACACAATTGCACACTTTATTTTTTCAAGAAAAAGGATAAATTAAAATGCCTCTTAGGCATTGGTATATATATCGATTTCCCTCCTTCATGCATGATATCGACGCTCGAATTTCCTTCAAAAAATTTAGACGTCGGTGCTTGAATTTCCTTTGGAGCTTATTAATTTATAAAATATTTTAAATTCATTTGAATTTAAATTTTATAAAATAATTCTTTAAAACCCTTTGGTTTTATTAAGACCATCTTCCATTGTACACCTTTGTATAAATAATATTTATTTATAAAATTTAAATTCACTTTGAATTTAAATATTTTATTAAATAAATATTAAACCTTCCTTTAGCTTTGCAATAGTCTTCCTTGGGTTTTTATGAAAAACCTTTTAACTTATGCTTCCACATAATATTAAAAATATTATGGAGCCCTTTTGCCTTTAACCTCTGCTTTATTCCTCTTGACCTTTGACATCATCAGTGGCTTATTTTTGGAGATCAATAACAACTCTTGACAACTTTGTTTCTTGACTTCATTTCTTGACATCAATGACAACTTGACTTAATGACTCAAAATGTCCAACAATCTCCCCCTTTGTCATTGATGGCAACCCAAATTATTTTTACTAAAAACTTGGCTTTTTCTTTGTTCTGCTCCCCTGGGATATTGCTCCCCTGGCTCAATGCTCTCTCAAATACCAAATCTCTCCCCCTTACTCAAATCTCTCCCCCTTTGACATCAATGGCAAAGGGTCACCTTTGGGGCTCGGGGCTAAGAATGAGCCTCTTAGCTTAGCCCCTCCCCCACCTCCTCTTGAGGTGGTTAATTCTGGGGTGGGAGTCTCACTCCCAGTCTTCCTCGAAGATACTCAAAGGTTTCCTTTGAAAGTGGCTTGGTGAAAATATCTGCTATCTGTTCCTTTGTAGAAATATATTCCAGCCTGACCTATTTATCTATCACCTGTTCTCTCAGAAAGTGGTACTTAATCGGAATGTGCTTTGTCCTGGAGTGCATCACTAGATTTTTTGAGATACTTATAGCACTTGTATTATCACATAGTATGGGAATAGGATGGTCATGCTTTATCTTGAAGTCTTCTAGAGTTCTCTTCATCCATAACACCTGTGTACAATTGGCTACTATTGCAATGTATTCTGCTTCTATTGTAGATAAAGATACTGAAACCTGCTTCTTACTTAGCCAAGAGACTAAATAGTCTCCAAGAAAGAATGCTCCTCCACTTGTGCTTTTTCTATCATCAATGCTACCGGCCCAATCTGCATCTGTATATGTTAGTGTGAAACTGTCACTTTTGGGATACCAAAGCCCAAAATCCATAGTCCCTTTTAGATACCTAAAAATTCTTTTTACTGCTGCCACATGTGTTTCCTTAGGTGCTTCCTAAAACCTTGCCACTAATCCCACTGACTGTACTATGTCTGGTCTTGTAGCTGTAACATACAATAAGCTGCCAATCATAGATCTGTATAATCTCTGATCTGCCTCTGGAGATTCATCATCCTTACTCAACTTGCATCCTGTGACCATGGGGGTACTTACCGGTTTACAATCTTCTAACCTGAATTTCTTTAACATTTCTTTTATATACTTGGCTTGTGAGAGAAACACCCCTCTTTCTGATTGTGAAATCTGAAGTCCAAGAAAGAAGGACAATTCACCAAGCATAGACATCTCAAATTCATTTTGCATGTTCTTAGCAAATTCTTTACACATCTTATCATTGTTTCCCCAAAAAATGATGTCATCAACATAAACAACCACTATTAGTAGATCACTCCCTTCATTTTTGATATATAAATTATTATCTGCTATTCCTTTTCTGAATCCCTATTCCTGAAGATACTTATCCAATCTTGAGTACCATGCTCTCGGAGCCTGCTTTAGACCATACAGTGCCTTTTTCAATCTGCATACATGATCTGGTTTATCTGTTAGTATGAATCCCTCTGGTTGTTCAATATAAACTTCTTCTTCTAGAACACCATTTAGAAATGTTGACTTGACATCCATCTGATATACCTTGAAGTTCTTGAAACTTGAGAAAGCTAAAAATATCCTTATAGCTTCAAGTCATGCAACTGGAGCAAATGTCTCATCAAATTCAATTCCTTCTACTTGTGCATAACCTTTGCATACTAACCTTGCTTTATTTTTGACCACTTGTCCATCTTCATTTAACTTATTTCTGAATACCCATTTTGTGTCGATCACATTTTTGTCCTTTGGTCGTGGAACAAGTTCCCAAGTTTTGCTTTTCTCTATCTGATCTAATTCTTCATCCATTGCCTTAATCCAAAATTTATCCTCACTTGCCTGAGTGAAGTCTTTTGGCTCAATCTTAGATAGCAAAGAAAAATTTGCTTGTTGAGATGGTTTTATTATTCTTCTCCTTGTCTGTATTTCATCTGGATTCCCAATGATCTGCTCTTTTGGATGATGCTTCTATACATACCTTGATGGAGTTTTGGGAAGAAGTCTTTGTGTTTCTTCTTCTTCTTTATCTGATTCCTCACAAAATTCTTCTTGACAACATCCATCTTCTTGATACACAATTTGTTGAACTGGTTCTCTTGAATCTATCTTCTCATCAATTGTTACATTCATACTTTCCACCATAGTGCGTGTTATTTTGTTGAAGCATCTGTAGGCTTTACTCCTTGTGGAATAACCAAGAAAAATTCCCTCATCACATCTTGGATCAAACTTGCCTAAGTTTTGATCTTCCCATCTTATGTAACATTTGCTTCCAAAATTTTTGAAGTGTTTTACAGTGGCAGGTCTTCCTTTCCAAAGCTCATATGGAGTCTTGTGATGATTTACCCTCATTTGAGCCCTAGTGATTATGTATACTATTGTATTTATAACTTCTCTCCAAAAACCATCTGATAGCTTAGATTCATTTAACATAGCTCTAGCCATATTTTCAATAGTCCTATTTTTCCTTTCAACTACCCCATTTTGTTGAGGAGTTCTTGTTGTTGAGTACTCTCTCTTGATCCCATGTTGTTCACAAAACTCTACAAATTCATTTGAAGTAAATTCTCCTCCTCTATCAGATCTCAGACACTTAATCCTTTTGCCAGTTTCATTTTCAATCAATTCCTTAAATGCTTTGAATTTTTCAAAGGCCTCTGACTTCTCTTTTAGGAAGGCTACCCAAACCATTCTGGAATAATCATCTATAAATAGTATAAAGTAGCTATCACCTTGAATACTTTGTGTTCTGGTAGGACCACATAGATCAGTATGTATTAGGCTCAATGGCTCAGATGACATATATCCTTTTGACTTAAAGGTTGTCCTAGTTTGCTTTCCATGTTGATAGGGTGCACAGATTGTGTTTTGAGGTCTTCTTATTTTGGGTAAATCTCTGACCGCCTGTTTATTGCTTATGTTGACTATGTTGTCAAAATTCAAGTGACCCAATATTCTATGCCATAACCAACTCTCATCTTCTTGTGATAGAAAGCACTTTTCCCCTTTGATCTCATTGAGCATGTATAAGTTGTTTGGGGTTCTTCTTGCATTGGCAATGATTTTTCTAGTTTCTAATTTTCTTATCTCACATCTATCTGGATGGAAAGTAACCATGTACCCTTGATCACAAAGTTGACTTATACTCAACAGGTTGTGTTTTAACCCTTTAACATACAATACATTTTCTATTTTTGTTTTCCCATTATCTAAACTTAGAGTTCCTCTTCCACCAATCCTTGTTGATCCATTATCATTGAAACTTACTGATCCTCTATTTGTTTCTTTTAGTACAATGAATTTGTCTTTGTCTCCTATCATGTGACTAGAGCAACCACTATCAAGATACCATTGTTCTTCTTTATCCTGAGCATGAAGGGTTGTTTGAACTAACATTGATCTAGCCTTAACATTTTCCCTTTCATCTTTCCTAGTTGTTGAAATTACTTTTCTAGACTCAGGAAGTATCATTTTACACCATCTAGCCTTGTGCCCAAAATTATTGCATTTGTAACATATAATATCATCATCCATGAGAGGTGCAAAGGAATTGAAATTTCTATTGACATTGTTTCTTGCATGATGAATACAGTGTACAACTCTATGACCATATTTATTACAAGAAAAGCAATGACCATGGAAGAAATTATGTAACCTATTTGGATGTCTTGGAGTTTGTGGTGAAGTAATCTTCCTCTTGTGATTAACTCTTATCCAGGGTTCTCCTTTGCTTTCTTCCTTTCTTATATCCTTTGCTTGCTTATCCTTGTTTGAAGTTTCTACTTTTTGAAGAATTGATTCCTCTTTCTGTTTCTCATATTCTACATCTTGTAGTGCCTTGGTCCTTTTGACTTCATTCCTTAGGTGGACAATTTCTGCTTCCAATATTTCACATTATGTTTCCCTGGATCTCAATAGATCTATCATGTCCTGCTCAATTTTCTTTCCTTCTTCCACCCTAATCTTGAGTTCTGTGAGATTTTGTATAAGTTCCATCCTTGCTTCTTCATCTTCTTGAACTTGTTCCTTCAAGCTTGAATTCTTCTCTCTAAGTCTTTCCAATTTTTTGAGAGTAGCAAATAATTCTTCTTTTATGTCAAACATAGTCTCTTCTTCATTTTTTGAATTCATGTGTGCTACTGATGGATCCTCCTCCAAGTTGTTAGTCTTTTCATGGAGGGACCCACTCTGATACCAATTGAAGAACATGTGCTTATACTGAGAGGGGGTGAACAATATACAATAAAAATTTTTGCTTTTTAATCCAAATAATAACATCAATAATATTAAAGTAGTAAACATCACACAAAGCATCACACATATGAGAGACATGATTTTACGTGGTTCACCCAATGCTGGCTACTCCATGGAGAAAATATTTCTTATAAATTTTTCTCAAATAAATTCTCTTGGGAATCCTTCCCCTACAATGTTTATGGACCTCTATCCAAAGGAGACACCAATACCCTAAATCAAATTTATGGATCTCTATCCATAGGAGAACTCCTTCTCCTCTGCTCTGGTTGGTGATCCTCTAGAAGACTACTACCTCCACTACATTGGCTTGTGGATCTCTCTCCACTGAAGACTCTTGTCCCCACTTAGAAGACCTATCCTCACTACCCTAGCTAATGGATCTCTATCCACTAGAGACTACTATCCTCTCTACTCTATCACCTCCAAAGCTCTATCTCAAATCTGTACTAAACATAGTCCTTCGGTCTAGCACAATTCTGCTCAATATCTATCTCTGATCTGGCACAAACCTATCCTCAAATCTGCACTAAAATCTATCTCAAATAAAATCAAATTTTCTCAACAAGTCCTCTCTAGAACTTGCTCAAATCTTCTCAATAAGTCCAACAAAGACTTACTTCTCAAATATGCTCAACAAGTCCACACAGAACTTGTCCAATCTCATAGAAACATAAAGAGAATTGTTAGAGACTCAATATGTTCTATACTAATCACAATGCTCAATTACTTTCTCAACTCAATTCAGAATATAGAATAGTTTGTTTTATGGAACTTGAACAATCACTTCACATATCCACTTGACTAGGCTCAACCAACTCTACTCAACCAATCACTCAATGAAATAACCCTTTCTCACAAACCCTAGTCCAAGCATATGATCACTCAACTCAAAATATTTCCAACAATGCTCAACAACAAATCTCACATAACAATGATACTCATGTTCTTTTCAAACTCTAGTTCAAGTTCTTTTCTCAACAACTCACTTCAACAACAATGCTTATAAAACAAGGTTTTAACAACAACTCTTTATTCCAGAAAACCTTGAAGCATTAACTCAACTCATTCAATAGGAAACCCTAATCAAGTCCTTTTCACTCCAAACTTATTTTCTAGAAAACCAACCAATCAATTTAACTATGGAAGAATGTGCTCATACCTTTTTCTTGATGATGAAGGAATCTCATAAATCTGCCACAACCATAAACACTCTTTTGCCAAGCTCAAAGAAATTATTAGATAATAATCTTCCTCAAAATACAATGTAAATATCAAGACAAATATACACCTTATCACTCCATCTTTAAGAAATCATTCATCAACATTTACAAAAATTAATATACCACTTACACCTTATGATCTCCCCAACTAAAATAATATTCAATGCACTCTTCTTTAAAAATAACTCAATGCTTAGAAGTTCCCTCTATCCTTTTGAAACTTAAACAATTCAATGTGACACAACCACTTTACTAAAATAAACTAACACCTTATTCCTCCAACTTATCAAAAATTAATTATCCAACTAACAATCCTTTAAGCAACCCTTTTAACTCCAAACTTTAGGCAACTCATAAAATATTAAACAAAATTTATTACCTTGCCTTGGATGGGATTCGAACTCATAATGCATCCTCAACTAGTGCCCTAGCCATGGCTCCAACCATCGCATGAGCTAGGCGCTCGCTTGGGGAGTAAAGAGCACCATGTGCTCCAAAAGTCTCCCCACTTGCCTAGCACAACAAAAATGTGCACCTTCCTTTGGCACTTTCAATTACCAATGCAACCACCAAAATGATGTCGTTGAGTTTCGAACGTAGGTCTCCTAGCGCCCAACACTTTAACCATCATCCTCTTGCCACTAGGCCACGTTGCCTAGTTGGTGCTTGGTCTTGTTCGTTGCTCCTCTTTAAACCCTATTCGCTGGTGCATAATCACAAAAATCACTTTCTCTTTTTTGCACGAGTATCAACACAATTGCATACTTTATTTTTTGAGCAAAAGGATAAATTAAAATACCTCTTAGGCATTGGTATATATATCGATTTCCCTCCTTCATGCATGACGTCGATGCTCGAATTTCCTTCAATTAATTTAGACGTCGATGCTTGAATTTCCTTTGGAGCTTATTAATTTATAAAATATTTAAATTCATTTGAATTTAAATTTTATAAATTAATTCTTTAAAACCCTTTGGTTTTATTAAGACCATCTTCCATTGTACACCTTGGTATAAATAATATTTATTAATAAAATTTAAATTCACTTTGAATTTAAATATTTTATTAAATAAATATTAAACCTTCCTTTAGCTTTGCAATAGTCTTCCTTGGGTTTTTATGAAAAACCTTTTAACTTATGCTTCCACATAATATTAAAAATATTATGGAGCCCTTTTGCCTTTAACCTCTGCTTTATTCCTCTTGACCTTTGACATCATTAGTGGCTTATTTTTGGAGATCAATAACAACTCTTGACAACTTTGTTTCTTGACAATTTCCTTGACATTAATGATGACTTCATTTCTTGACATCAATGACAACTTGACTTAATGACTCAAAATGTCCAACAATCTCCCCCTTTGTCATTGATGGCAACCCAAATTATTTTTACTAAAAACTTGACTTTTTCTTTGTTCTTCTCCCCTTGGATATTGCTCCCCCTGGATCAATGCTCTCTCAAATACCAAATCTCTCCCCCTTACTCAAATCTCTCCCCCTTTGACATCAATGGCAAAGGGTCACCTTTGGGGCTCGAGGCTAAGAATGAGCCTCTTAGCTTAGCCCCTCCCCCACCTCCTCTTGAGGTGGTTAATTCTGGGGTGGGAGTCTCACTCCTAGTCTTCCTCGAAGATACTCAAAGGTTTCCTTTGAAAGTGGCTTAGTGAAAATATCTGCTATCTGTTCCTTTGTAGTAATATATTCCAACCTGACTTGTTTATCTATCACCTGTTCTCTCAGAAAATGGTACTTAATCGAAATGTGCTTTGTCCTGGAGTGCATCACTAGATTTTTTGAGATACTTATAGCACTTGTATTATCACATAGTATAGGAATAGGATGATCATGCTTTATCTTGAAGTCTTCTAGAGTTCTCTTCATCCATAACACCTGTGTACAATTGGCTACTGCTGCAATGTATTCTGCTTCTACTGTAGATAAAGATACTGAAACCTGCTTCTTACTTAGCCAAGAGACTAAACAGTCTCCAAGAAAGAATGCTCCTCCACTTGTACTTTTTCTATCATCAATGTTGTCGGCCCAATCTGCATCTGTATATGTTGTTAGTGTGAAACTATCACTTTTGGGATACCAAAGCCCAAAATCCATAGTCCCTTTTAGATACCTAAAAATTATTTTTACTGCTGCCACATGTGTTTCCTTAGGTGCTGCCTGAAACCTTGCCACTAATCCCATTAATTGTACTATGTCTGGTCTTGTAGTTGTAACATACAATAAGCTACCAATCATAGATCTGTATAATCTCTGATCTACCTCTAGAGATTCATCATCCTTACTCAACTTGCATCCTGTGACCATGGGGGTACTTACCGGTTTACAATATTCTAACCTGAATTTCTTTAACATTTCTTTTATATACTTGGCTTGTGAGAGAAACACCCCTCTTTCTGATTGTGAAATATGAAGTCCAAGAAAGAAGGACAATTCACCAAGCATAGACATCTCAAATTCATTTTGCATGTTCTTAGAAAATTCTTTACACATCTTATCATTGTTTCCCCCAAAAATTATGTCATCAACATAAACAACCACTATTAGTAGATCACTCCCTTCATTTTTGATATATAAATTATTGTCTACTATTCCTTTTCTAAATCCCTGTTCCTGAAGATACTTATCCAATCTTGAGTACCATGCTCTCGGAGCCTACTTTAAACCATACAATGCCTTTTTCAATCTGCATACATGATCTAGTTTATCTGCTAGTATGAATCCCTCTGGTTGTTCAATATAAACTTCTTCTTCTAGAACACCATTTAGAAATGTTGACTTGACATCCATCTGATATACCTTGAAGTTCTTGAAACTTGAGAAAGCTAAAAATATCCTTATAGCTTCAAGTCATGCAACTGGAGCAAATGTCTCATCAAATTCAATTCCTTCTACTTGTGCATAACCTTTGCATACTAACCTTGCTTTATTTCTGACCACTTGTCCATCTTCATTTAACTTATTTCTGAATACCCATTTTGTGCCGATCACATTTTTGTCCTTTGGTCATGGAACAAGTTCCCAAGTTTTGCTTTTCTCTATCTGATCTAATTCTTCATCCATTGCCTTAATCCAAAATTTATCCTCACTTGCCTGAGTGAAGTCTTTTGGCTCAATCTTAGATAGCAAGGAAAAATTTGCTTGTTGAGATGGTTTTATTATTCTTCTTCTTGTCTGTCTTTCATCTGGATTCCCAATGATCTGCTCTTTTGGATGATGCTTCTGTACATACCTTGATGGAGTTTTGGGAAGAAGTCTTTGTGTTTCTTCTTCTTCTTTATCTGATTCCTCACAAAATTCTTCTTGACAACATCCATCTTCTTGATACACAATTTGTTGAACTGGTTCTCTTGAATCTATCTTCTCATCAATTGTTACATTCATACTTTCCACCATAGTGCATGTTCTTTTGTTGAAGCATCTATAGGCTTTACTCCTTGTGGAATAACCAAGAAAAATTCCCTCATCACATCTTGGATCAAACTTGCCTAAGTTTTGATCTTCCCGTCTTATGTAACATTTGCTTCCAAAAATCTTGAAGTGTTTTACAGTGGCAGGTCTTCCTTTCCAAAGCTCATATGGAGTCTTGTGATGATTTACCCTCATTTGAGCCCTAGTGATTATGTATACTATTGTGTTTACATCTTCTCTCCAAAAACCATCTGATAGCTTAGATTCATTTAACATAGCCCTAGCCATATTTTCAACAGTCCTATTTTTCCTTTCAACTACCCCATTTTGTTGAGGAGTTCTTGTTGCTGAGTACTCTCTCTTGATCCCATGTTGTTCACAAAACTCTACAAATTCATTTGAAGTAAATTCTCCTCCTCTATCAGATCTCAGACACTTAATCCTTTTTCCAATTTCATTTTCAATCAATTCCTTAAATGCTTTGAATTTTTCAAAGGCCTCTAACTTCTCTTTTAGGAAGGCTACCCAAACCATTCTGGAATAATCATCTATAAATAGTATAAAGTAGCTATCACCCTGAATACTTTGTGTTCTAGTAGGACCACATAGATCAGTATGTATTAGGCTCAATGGCTCAGATGACATATATCCTTTTGACTTAAATGTTGTCCTAGTTTGCTTTCCATGTTGACAGGGTGCACAGATTGTGTTTTGAGGTCTTCTTATTTTGGGTAAATCTCTGACCGCCTATTTATTGCTTATGTTGACTATGTTGTCAAAATTCAAGTGACCCAATATTCTATGCCATAACCAACTCTCATCTTCTTGTGATAGAAAGCACTTTTCCCCTTTGATCTCATTGAGCATGTATAAGTTGTTTGGGGTTCTTCTTGCATTGGCAATGATTTTTCTAGTTTCTAATTTTCTTATCTCACATCTATCTGGATGGAAAGTAACCATGTACCCTTGATCACAAAGTTGACTTATACTTAGCAGGTTGTGTTTTAACCCTTTAACATACAATACATTTTCTATTTTTGTTTTCCCATTATCTAAACTTAGAGTTCCTCTTCCACCAATCCTTGTTGATCCATTATCACCAAAACTTACTGATCCTCTATTTGTTTCTTTTAGTATAATGAATTTATCTTTGTCTCCTATCATGTGACTAGAGCAACCACTATCAAGATACCATTGTTCTTCTTTATCCTGAGCATGAAGGGTTGTTTGAACTAACATTGATCTAGCCTTAACATTTTTCCTTTCATCTTTCCTAGTTGTTGAAATTGTTTTTCTAGACTCAGGAAGTATCATTTTACACCATCTAGCCTTGTGCCCAAAATTATTGCATTTGTAACATATAATATCATCATCCATGAGAGGTGCAAAGGAATTGAAATTTCTATTGACATTGTTTCTTGCATGATGAATACAGTGTACAACTCTATGACCATATTTATTACAAGAAAAGCAATGACCATGGAAGAAATTATGTAACCTGTTTGGATGTCTTGGAGTTTGTGGTGAAGTAATCTTCCTCTTGTGATTAACTCTTATCCAGGGTTCTCCTTTGCTTTCTTCCTTTCTTATATCCTTTGCTTGCTTATCCTTGTTTGAAGTTTCTGCTTTTTGAAGACTTGATTCCTCTTTCTATTTCTCATATTCTACATCTTGTAGTACCTTGGTCCTTTCAACTTCATTCCTTAGGTGGAAAATTTTTGCTTCCAATATTTCACATTCTGTTTCCCTGGCTCTCAATAGATCTGTCATGTCCTGCTCAATTTTCTTTCCTTCTTCCACCCTAATCTTGAGTTCTGTGAGATTTTGTATAAGTTCCATCCTTGCTTCTTCATCTTCTTGAACTTGTTCCTTCAAGCTTGAATTCTTCTCTCTAAGTCTTTCCAATTTTTTGAGAGTAGAAAATAATTCTTCTTTTATGTCAAACATAGTCTCTTCTTCATTTTTTGAAGTCATGTGTGCTACTGATGGATCCTCCTCCAAGTTGTTAGTCTTTTCATGGAGGGACCCACTCTGATACCAATTGAAGAACATGTGCTTATACTGAGAGGGGGTGAACAGTATATAATAAAACTTTTTGCTTTTTAATCCAAATAATAACATCAACAATATTAAAGTAGTAAACATCACACAAAGCATCACACACATGAGAGACATGATTTTACATGGTTCACCCAATGCGGGCTACTCCACGGAGAAAATATTTCTTATAAATTTTTCTCAAATAAATTCTCTTGGGAATCCTTTCCCTACAATGTTTATGGACCTCTTTCCAAAGGAGACACCAATCCCCTAAATCAAATTTATGGATCTCTATCCATAGGAGAACTCCTCTCTCCTCTAGCTTGTGATCCTCTAGAAGACCTACCTCCACTACATTGGCTTGTGGATCTCTCTCCACTGAAGACTCTTGTCCCCACTCAGAAGACCTATCCTCACTACCCTGGCTAATGGATCTCTATCCACTAGAGACTACTATCCTCTCTGCTCTGTCACCTCCAAAGATCTATCTCAAATCTATACTAAACATAGTCCTTCGATCTAGCACAATTCTGCTCAATCTCTGTCTCTGATCTGGCACAAACCTGTCCTCAAATCTGCATCAAATTTGCTCAAATATGTCTAAAGTCAATAGAACTTGCTCAAATCTGCTCAACAAGTCCACATAGAACTTGCTTAAATATGCTCAATAAGTCCACATAGAACTTATTCAAATCTGCTCAACAAGTCCACACAGAACTTGTCCAATATCATAGAAACATAAAGAGAATTGTTAGAGACTCAATATGTTCTATACTAATCATAATGCTCAATTACTTTCTCAACTCAAATCAGAATATAGAATAGTTTATTTTATGGAACTTGAACAATCACTTCACACATCCACTTGACTAGGCTCAACCAACTCTACTCAACCAATCACTCAATGAAACAACCCTTTCTCACAAACCCTAGTCCAAGCATATGATCACTCAACTCAAAATATTTCCAACAATGCTCAACAACAAATCTCACATAACAATGATACTCATGTTCTTTTCAAACCCTAGTTCAAGTTCTTTACTCAACAACTCACTTCAACAACAATGCTTATAAAACAAGGTTTTAACAACAACTCTTTATTCCAGAAAACCTTGAAGCATTAACTCAACTCACTCAATAGGAAACCCTAATCAAGTCCTTTTCACTCCAAACTTATTTTCCAGAAAACCAACCAATCAATTTAACTATGGAAGAATGTGCTCATACCTTTTTCTTGATGATGAAGGAATCTCATAAATCTACCACAACCATAAACACTCTTTTGCCAAGCTCAAAGAAATTATTAGATAATAATCTTCCTCAAAATACAATGTAAATATCAAGACAAATATACACCTTATCACTCCACCTTTAAGAAATCATTCATCAACATTTACAAAAATTAATATACCACTTACACCTTATGATCTCCCCAACTAAAATAATATTCAATGCACTCTTCTTTAAAAATAACTCAATGCTTAGAAGTTCCCTTTATCCTTTTAAAAATTAAAACAATTCAATGTGACACAACCACTTTATTTAAAAATAAACTAACACCTTATTCCTCCAAATTATCAAAAATTAATTATCCAACTACCAATCCTTTAAGCAACCTTTTTTACTCCATAAACTTTAGGCAACTCATAAAATATTAAACAAAAATTTATTACCTTGCCTTGGATGGGATTCGAACTCACAACGCAGCCTCAACCAATGCCCTAGCCATGGCTCCAACCACGTGAGCTAGGCGCTCGCTTGGGGACTAACGAGCACCACGTGCTCCAAAAGTCTCCCCACTTGCCTAGCACAACAAAAACGTGCGCCTTCCTTTGGCGCTTTCAATTACCAATGCAACCACCAAAATGTTGCCATCGAGTTTTGAATGCAGGTCTCCTAGCGCCCAACACTTTAACCATCATCCTCTTGCCACTAGGCCACGCTGCCCAATTGGCGCTTGGTCTTGTTCATTGCTCCTCTTTAAACCCTATTCTCTGGTGTTAAACACAAAATTCACTTTCTCTTTTTTGCACGAGCTCTCAACACAATTGCATGCTTTAATTTTTGAGCAAAAGGATAAATTAAAATGCCTCTTAGGCATTGGTATATATATTCATTTTCCTCCTTCATGCATGCACGTCGGTGCTCGAATTTCCTTCAACGTATTTAGACGTCGACGCTCGAATTTCCTTTGGAGCTTATTCATTTGAATTTAATTCTTTAAAACCCTTTGGTTTTATTAAGACCATCTTCCATTGTACACCTTGGTATAAATAATATTTATTAATAAAATTTAAATTCACTTTGAATTTAAATATTTTATTAAATAAATATTAAACCTTCCTTTAGCTTTGCAATAGTCTTCCTTGGGTTTTTATGAAAAACCTTTTAACTTATGCTTCCACATAATATTAAAAATATTATGGAGCCCTTTTGCCTTTAACCTCTACTTTATTCCTCTTGACCTTTGACATCATCAGTGGCTTATTTTTGGAGATCAATAACAACTCTTGACAACTTTGTTTCTTGACTTCATTTCTTGACATCAATGACAACTTTGACTTAATGACTCAAAATGTCCAACACCTAATCTATTATTTACAAATATACCATGAAGGTACCATGGGGGTACATTAGCATACCAAATAATATAATATACTCTAGTAGAATTTATTGCTTGGAATTTGGAACTACCTAGGATATATGAGGAAAGTGATGGAGGAGGATATTCACATATCACCTCAAATGATATCATCTTGGTAGCAGTATGATAAGAAGTGTTATACCACAATTCTACTAAGATAATCCATTTAGCCCATTAAGTAGGATTCTTGGATGCAAAGCAACAGAGGTACATCTCCAAGCACTTCTTGAAAATCTCTATTTGATCATTTATTTGAGGATTATATGTCAAATTTATTTTTAATTCAATCCCTATACTTTGAAAAATTCTTGCCAAAAATGACTAGTAAAGGTGAGGTCTTACTAAAAAATAATAGATTTGGGCATATCATGTAGGAAAAAAATGGAACCAAGGATATGTGGCCAACTATGGATACCTTGGAGGGATGGGTTAGAGAATGGAAATGAGCATGCTTTGATAAATATTCTACCACCACAAGCATGGCTATTTTACCTCTAGACTTTGGAAGTCCTTCAATAAGATCCATGAATACATATGTCCAAACATTCACTAGAGTTGGAAGAGGCTAGAGTGTGCCTAGAGTGTATACAATTTATTCCTTCATCTGCTGTCAAATATCACATTTGACCATAAAAGTATAAATATCCATTTTTATTCCTACCCAAAAGAAAATGCATTAAGTCCTCTCATAAGTTTACAGAATCAAGAATGGCTCATAGTTGAGGATGCATGCATTTCTTGTAATATGGATTCAAAAAATGATGATATTTTTTAAAATAATATAGTAACCTCAATATCTTAATTGTTGCCCATATTATGAATATAATGGCTAAGAGTTAGGATCATTTTAGAGTTGTTGAACTAGGATTTGCAAGGTAGATTTTTTAGTTACCTCATATTGAAGCTATTGGATCCATTTATAAAGCATAGTTAAGATGGCACACAACATACTCTGGTCCTCATATTGGCAAGAAAAAGCATCAACCACTACATTCTCATTACCTATTTTATAAATTATTTCATAATCATACCCTAGTAGTTTGGAAACCTATCTCTATTGTTCTAACGTGAGACCCATTTCTATAAAACATATTTCAAACTTTTATGATTTGTTTTAATTAAAAAATATCATCCAATAAGGTAGGGTCACCAATTATTGATAGTGTGTAAAATTACCATAATTTCTTTCTCATAGGTTGATTTACCCAAAAAAAAATTTGTCAATATATTGATTATAAATCCAATGACCATCTATCTTGCATCAACACTACACCAATTCCACTACCTAAAACATCACCTTAAATCATAAAAGGCTTAGAGAAATCAAGCATCACCAACATAGATGTAGTTAACATGACTTGTTTAAGGTTTAGGAATGATTGTTCTAACCATACACATGAGTTGCTTTCTAACATACTTATCAAAGAAGCTACGATCTTCCCATAGTTTTGGATAAACTTTTTATCATAATTGGTGAGACCCAAGAAACCTCAAAGGTATTTGAGAGTGTGGTGCTTTGGCCATTTTTAAAAGGATTCTTGGGACTCTTCTCATTCTCTTTAGGATTTTTGTCATTCTAAAATTTAGTGCCTAAGTTATTTGAATTTGCATTTATAAAGGTGGAGTTATAAGTATAAAATAATATTGCATTTATTAAGCACATATTATTGTAATTTGATTATTTAAAAAAGAAAAAAATAAAATTACAATTTAAAAAAGGATTTATTTGAATTTAATTTTGGAGAGGTAAGGTTTGATTTTTTATATAAAATTGAAATTAATTGTTTTGATTTGAGAAATTGATTATTGAAATTTGAATTAGTGATTGAAGTTTATTATTTGATTAAAGAAATTATATTTGCGAGTCATAAGGTATTCAACTTCAAAGGAATTATATCTGAACAATTTAAAGAGCTTGTTTAATGAGTAGTTCCATTATGTCAAATAGTAAGATTTTCCTTTCTAAATATCAACTTCTAAAAGAACCCAATTATGCATCATGGTAAAACAAAATGAAATCAATTATCATTTTTGAGAAACTTTAGGATATATTAGATGGAACAAAGGATAAACCAGAGGAAGAAAGAGAAAGAAAATTGAATAAAATGATGTAGAAGCCCTTATGTTAATTACATTTGGGATAATTGATGAAATCCAACCATACATAAGTGAAGTAGAGACTTCAAAATATTCTTGGAAAAAATTATGCATAATATTTAAAGGGAAGAACAAAGCAACTATATTGCATTTACAATCACAATTATATTCATTAAAGGTCAATAGTGGAGAGAGTATAGAACTCTTTCTTCGAAGAATAGTAGATTTAAAGGCTAAGTTATTAACTTTGGGAGAAAAAGTAAAAGATAAGCTTCTTGTCCAAGTTACATTAATATCACTTCTAGAAAGTTATAAACATTTAGTCACTTCACTTCAAGTACTAAGCAAAACAAAAACCTTCAATGAATAAGTCAATGTTCACCAAGAATATGATGTAGAAAATTTAGTCAAAGATGAAATAACTAGTAATAATTTGATATTAAAGGAAAATGCACCAATAAAAACTATAGCATCATCATCGTATCAGCCTGAATAGAAATAGAGATATTACCACATATGTAGGAAAAAAGGTCATATGACAATTTTTTGTAGATACGATTCCTTGAATCAAGAAAATCAAATGAATAGATATTTTAAAAAAATTCAAACAAGGCAATATTAGCCTTAGTATCAATATGGACAACAACAACAACAACAACAACGATGACCAAGAGAAGAGAATCAAAAGGGTAATTTAGTTCAAGAAATCCAAGAGGTTCAAGAGACGAAAGAAGCTAAATAAAGAAATGAAATTAAGGCCTTACAACAAGGATCATAGTTGAAGATCAAATTCAAGAGGATAAAAATGAAAATCATCTAGAACTTCCTAATGGCACTAGTGTTTTAGATGATAAAACAGTAGTAGAAAATGAGACTATAGAAACAAATAAAAGACTCAAATTGAAATCCGAATATTTTCAAAATTGTAGGCTTTATAAGAAGACTAAATAAAAATAGGTCATGAAAAGATAATTGAAGTGCACTATGGATGGATTAAGAAAAAAAATTGAAATAGGATCATAGATATGTTAAAATATTTTTATGGTCATAAGGAAATTCTAATGAATACGACAAAAAATAGGTTAGTAGATTATTACCAAAATCTCAAGCAATGCCAGAGCTAGAGCTAGATCAAAAGGATAAAAGCAAGAAAAAAAAATTAAATATTAAAGTCTTTAGTAACCAAATAATGTAATATAGGAGGTGTTATAGAATATTACATTATTTGGTAGAAATGAATGTACCGCCATGGTACTATTGTAGTATTGTAAATATTAGAATAAGGTGTGAGTCAATAATTCAGGTGTTTGATTGATATTTCCCCTAAAGTATGTGTCTATGTGTAGGATGAGTACACGTGTCATGTAGCAATGTGTGTAGAGTGTGAAAGTGTGCATGTGTCTTATAATAGAGTGTGCAAGTGTGTATTAAGTTAAGAGTCATATATAGATGTCAAGTATACAAGTGGAATGATGTAAAGCCAAGAGATATGAGAGGTTTGTCTTAAGTGTGGAATATGAATGGATGCATATCCTGAATATGTGAGGAGATCAATATTCAAGTATTGAAGATTCACCTCCTAAGGTTATATTATGGAGGAAAATCTCCATGTATTATAATAGAAGATTTATCAAACAATATTGAAGCTTATCTATAATTTTGAGCATTTATATTGTAAGTTCCTTTATGTATATCATTGTTATTTTATGAATGATATATTCATTGTTATTTCATGAATGTTATGTTCATTAATATTGGCCATTTATATTGAATGTTAAAATATTGAAGTTTTTTTTAAGATACTAGATCTTGGGACCTATGATTTAATCTAGATAAAAATCCATTAGTGGTGTCAAAGCTACTTTGAGTAGACTCTATAGATAGCATCAACAAAATTTGGTGTGAATATTTGAAGAATATTGGAGTGATAAGCTTTAGATTGAAAAGCTAGCATCAGAAGAAAATTTTGGTGTGAATTTGAAAATAAATTTCAAATTGAAAACTAGCATCAAAGAAGAACTCTAGGGTGAATTTATTGACAAAGTTGGATATTGAATGTCTTGTATTTGTATTATATTGAGGAAGATATATATTTGAATATTTGTTGGTTAATTGATATTTTAAATTTTTTGAAAATAAGTTATTTAGTTTGCTATTAAAAAATTTGATCAATGTTGGCATAAGAGTCTGTTGTGATATCCAAGCTTAAAGAGCTTGAATAATATCTAAGAGGACATTAATATTGGAAGCCTAGAGGGAATATACAATATAAGTTAAAGTCAAAAAAATATACACCTTTGTAAGTTCGAAATAAAATGATTAAAAAACCAACTTATTGAAAAAGGGTTACTAGATTTATAAACTAATTAAAGAGAAGAGAAAAGCCCTAAGTAGATCCCAATAGATTACAAGGAGTATAAAAAATATAAAAAACCTGAGAGTGTTACATATCTGCTTGAGAGAAAAGTTATATCTTCCTGAGACCATTGCATATATTCCTGAGAGCATTGCATATTTTCTTAAGAACCCTAAGCTTTGAAGAACGACCTAAGAACATATAAGGAGAATCACCAAAGAATATAGTGCATGTGAATGCATTAAAAGGACATTCAAGCAAGAATATTTTCTCGGTTGACGACCATATATTAGAAGGATGTTCATATTCCAACACAAAATTTGAAGATATGGTATAGGAGAAATTCAAGTTTGATAGCATGAATAAAGGTAAGAAGACTTAATTCTATTTAGTTCTAAATTTATTTGAATTTACATTTATAAGGTGGAGTTATAAGGATAAAAAAATATTGCAATTATTAGGCCCATATTATTGCAATTTGATTATTTGAAAAAGGTATAAATATAATTACAATTTGAAAAAGAATTTATTTGAATTTAATTTTGGAGAGATAAGGTTTGATTTTTTTTATGTAAAATTGAAATTAATTGATTTGATTTGAGAAATTGATTATTGAAATTTTAATTATCAATTGAAGTTGATTATTTGATTAAATAAATTAAATTTGGGAGTCATAAGGTATTCAACTTCAAAGGAATTAAATTTGAAGAATTTAAAGAGCTTGTTTAATGAGTTCCACTATGTGTTACTCAACTTCTGAAAGGACCCAATTATGCATCATGGAAAAAAATGAAATCAATTCTCATTGTTGAGAAAATTTGGGATAAAGCAAATGGAACAAAGGATAAGCCAAAGGAAGAAAGAGGAAAAACAAAACTTTGAAGAAAATTATGCAAAATCCCTTATGTTGATTATATTTGGGATAATTGATGAAATCCATCCATACATAAGTGAATCAAAGACTTCAAAAGATGCTTGGAAAAAATTATGCACAATATTTGAAGGGAAGAACAAAGCAACTATATTTCGTTTACAATCACAATTATATTTATTAAAGGTCAATAGTGATCAATAATAGATTTAAAGGGTAAGCTATTAAATATGGGAGAAAAAATAGAAGACAAACTTCTTATCCAAGTTACATTAACAACACTTTTAGAATGTTACAAACATTTAGTCACTTCATTTCAAGTGCTAAATAAAACAACCTTTGATAAATTAGTCAATGTTCATCAAGAATATAAAGTAGAAAATTTAGTCAAAGATGAAATGACTAGTAATAATTTGATATCAAAGGAAAATGTACCAAGCAACACTATAGCATCATTATAGTCTTAGCCTATCTGGAAATAGAGATACTATCACATATGTAGGAAAAAATATCATACTACAAATTTTTGTAGATACAATTTCCTTGAATTAAGAAAATAAAATGAATAGATATTTTCAAAAATTTCAAACAAGGCAATATTAGCCTTAATATCAATATGGACAACAACAACAACAATGTCAACCAAGATAAGATAATCAAAAGAAAAATTTAGTTCAAAAAAACTAAGAGGTTCAAGAGATAGAAGCTAAATAAAGAATTGAAATTAGGACCCTTACAACAAGGATCATAGTTGAAGATCAAATTAGAGAGGATAACAATGAAAATCATCCAAAATTTTCTTATGGCACTAATATTTTAGATGAAAAAATAAAAGTAGTAGAAAATGATACTATAGAAATAGATGAAAGGCTCAAATTGAAATTCAAATCTTTTCAAAGTTTTAGGCTTTATAAGAAAACTAAATAAAAAATAGGTCATGAAAAGATAATTGAATCACACTACGGATGGATTAAGAAATAAATTTGAAATAGGATCATAGATATGTTAAAATATTTTTATGGTCACAAGGAAAGTTTAATGAATACTACAGGAAACAAGTTAGCATATTAACACCAAAATCTCAAGCAATGCCAGAGCAAAAGGAGAAAAGAAATAATTAGAGATTGAATACTAAAGTCTTCAGTAACCAAATAATTTAGTAGGGGGGTGTTAAAGAATATTTTATTATTTGACATAAGTGAATGTAAGCCTATGGTGCTATTTTTATATTGTAAATATTAGAATAGGGTGTGAGTCAATAGTTTAGGTGTGTGATTTATATTTCCCCTAAAGTATGTGTCTATGTGTAGGATGAGTACAAGTGTCATGTAACAATGTGTGCAAGTGTGTAGAGTGTGAAAGTGTGCAAGTGTCATATAATAGAGTGTGCAAGTGTGTAGTAATTCAAGAATCATATAGGTGTCAAGTATACAAGTGGAAATATTTAAATCCAAGCGACATGAGAGGTTTGTCTTAAGTGTGGAATATGAATGGGTGCATATCTCAAATATGTGAAGAGATCAATAGTCAAGTACTAAAGAGTCACCTTCTAAGGTTATATTATGGAGAAAAAGCTCTATGTATTATAACATATAATTCATCAGAGAATATTGAAGCTTGTATATGATTTTAAGCAATAATATTATAATTTTATGTATGTATCTCATTGTTATTTCATGAATGGTATATTCATTGATACTATCCATTTAAACCATATTATTTTTATTTCATGAATACTATTTTCATTGATATTGACCATTTATATTGAATGCTCAAATATTGAAGTTTATTTCAAGATACTAGATCATGGGACCTTTGATTTAATCTAGATAAAAAGCCATCAGTGGTATCAAAACTACTTTGAGTAGACTCTAAAGCTAGCATAAAAAAAATTTGTGTGAATATTTGAAAAATATTAGAGTGATAAGCTTTAGATTGAAAAGCTAGCATCAACAGAAAAATCTAGTGTGAATTTAAAAAAAACTTACAAATTTAAAACTAGCATCAGAGAAGAACTCTAGTGTGAAATGATTGGTAGAGTTAAATATTTTTTTTTGTATGATATTGAGGTGGATATATATTTGAATATTTTCTAATGAATTGATATATTTATATTTTTGAAAAATAAGTTATTTAGTTTGCTATTCAAAAATTTGGTTATTGTTGGTATAAGACTACTATGATATTCAAGATTGAAGAGCTTGAAGAATGTCTAAGAGGACATTAATATTGGAATCCTAGATATCACATACAATGATAAGTTAAAGTCAAAAAAATATCCAAGCTTTGTAGGCTTGAAGAGCAAATGATTAAAATACCAACATATTGAAAATAGGGTTACTAGATTTATAAACCAGTTAAAGAGAAGAGCAAAGCCCTAAGTTTATCCAAATAGAGTTCTAGGAGTATACAAATAGTAAAGCACATAAGAGTTTTGCATATCCACCTAAGAGAGAAATTATATCTACCCAAGAGCATTGCATATCTGCCCAAGAATGAAGTCATATATGCTTGAGAGCATTGCATATTTGCTTGATAATCCTAAGCACTAGAAAACAACTTGAGAATGCAGAAGGAGAATCACCTGAGAATACAATGCATGTGAATGAATTAAAGGGATATTCAGACGAGAATATTTTCATGTTTGGTGACTAGAGATTAGGATTGTATAGATATTTCATCTTCTAATGTGTAATGTGGAATATTAAGACATGGCATAGGCAAAATTCAAGTTTGGCAACGTGAATAAAGGTAAGAAGACCTAATTTTATTTAGTGCCTAATTTATTTGAATTTGCATTTATAAAGGTGGAGTTATAAGGATAAAATAATATTGCATTTATTAGGCCCATATTGTTATAATTTGATTTTTTGAAAAAGGTAGAAATATAATTGTAATTTAAAAAAAGGATTTATTTGAATTTAATGTTGGATATATAAGGTTTGATTTTTAATGTAAATTTAAAATTAATTGATTTTATTTGAGAAAGTGATTATTGAAATTAGAATTATTGATTAAAGTTGATTATTTAATGAAATAAATTAAATTTAGGAGTTATAAGGTATTCAAAGAATTATATTTAAAGAATTTAAAGAGCTTGTTTAATGAGTTCCATTATGTCAAATAGTAAGATTGTTCTTTTTGAATCTCAACTTCTGAAAGGACCTAATTATGCATCATGAAAAGCAAAATAAAATAAATTCTCTTTTTTGAGCAACTTTGGGATATAGTAAATGGAACAAATTTACCGATTCCTCTAGTATATGCCAAAAAAAATAGTAAATGGAACAAAGGATAAGCCAAAAGAAGAAAGAGAAAAATAAAAATTTGAAGAAAATGATGCAAAAGCCCTTATGTTAATTACATTTGGGATAATTGATGAAATCCAACCATACATAAGTGAAACAAATACTTCAAAATATGCTTGGAAAAAATTATGCACAATATTTGAAGGGAAGAACAAAGCAACTATATTGCATTTACAATCACAATTATATTCATTAAAGGTCAATAGTGGAGAGTATAGAACTCTTTCTTTGAAGAATAATATATTTAAAGGCTAAGCTATTAAATTTAGGAGAAAAGTAAAAGATAAAATTCTTGTCCAAGTTATATTAAAAACACTTCTAAAAAGTTACATATATTTTGTCACTTCACTTCATGTGCTAAATAAAACAACCTTTGATGAGTTAGTCAATGTTCATGAAGAATATGAAGTAGAAAATTTAGTAAAAGGTGGAATGACTAGTAATACTTTGATATCAAAGGAAAATGTACCAAGAAACACTACAACATCATCATAGTCTCAATCTAAATGGAAATAAATATACTGCCACATATGTAGGAAAAAAGATCATACTACAATTTTTTGTAGATATAATTCCTTGAATCAAGGAAATCAAATGAATAGACCTTTTCAAAAATTTAAACCAACATAAGGTTAATTGGGATTTCATTTTTGTTGTTTTACTCAAGTTTGGGTTTCATCTAAAATGGGTGGAACTGATTAAAGGTTACATCTCAACTGCATGGTTTTCAATTATTGTAAATGGTTCCTCAACCGGTTACTTCCAAAGCAGTAGAGGTCTTCGACAAGGAAAACCTTTATCTCCACTACTTTTCATCATAACTATGGAAGATTTAGGAAGGACAACTCATATTTCCAGAATATTAGGTCTCATCTTTGGAATTAAAGCAACAACTCAAATTGATCTTGTTACTCACCAATAATTTGTGGATGACACGATCCTATCCACTTTTTCCTCCATACTTGAAGCTAAAGTAATCAAATACATTCTTTTGCTATATGAAGAAGCAGTAGGTCAAAAAATAAATTTCCAAAAAAATTATTTCTTGAACACTCCTCACCAAAGACATATCAAAATAGCTAGGATATTGGGATGCTCAATTGCGTCATTCCCTACAGTTTACTTAGGTCTTCCTCTTTTTGTGGGTACACCAGTTGAGTGGATGTGGAACCTAGTGATTGAGAGAGTTCAAAAACATTTAACTGGATGGAAAGGGAACCTTCTGTCCCAAGAAGGGAAAGCCATTTTAACCATGGTATGCCTACAAAGTATCTCAATCTATTTCCTTTCAGTGTTTAAAGCTCCCTTAAAAGTGTATGACAAGATTGGACAAACTCGAAAACAATTCTTATGGATTGGGGCTGAAAAAAAAATTGTTTCCATATGGTATCCTGGGATAAAGTTTGCAGATCTAAAGACCAAGGAGGAATTGGATTGAGAAGACTTAAAAACTTAAATCTGGCATTAGTGGCTAAATAGGCATGGAGATTATTATTGAAAGAGTAAGTGGAGTGGATCACTATAGTCAAGAGGAAGTATTTGTAGGGCATGGAGTTTCTAAATGAGAAAGCACCCACAAATGGCTCAGCTTTTTGGAAATGAATAATCCAAATAAATAATCTGTTGAGGAAAGGACTCAGGTGGGAAATGGAGGATGGTAGATCAATAAACTTATGGTTGGATAGGTGGATAGAAAATCAACCACTCATTCAAGCTGAAAAAATCATGATTCTCAAAGACTTTACAGATGAAACCTTTGGATACAAAGTGGCTGATTTCCTTCACAAAACAAATAACATCTACATGTGGAAAAGCATTCACAACATCCATCACCCTAAAGAATAAAGGGCCTTAGAAAGACTGCTCAATTCCATAATCATACCCATAGGAGAAGTTAAAGATAACATTATTTGGGCCCCAAAAGAAGATGAAAATTTTACAATCAAATTTGATTATCAGCTCCTCATTCCCCATGAAGAAACCCAAATTCCTTTCAATTTGATATGGATCAAACACCTCACCCCCAAAATTTCTTTCTTTGCTTGGATTGCCTTTCAAAATAAAATTTTGACAGTTGATAACCTCATAAAAGAGGGATCATTATCCCAAATAGACATTTTTTATGCTTATCTAACTAGGAATCCTCCCACCACATCTTTCTCAACTGTCCCTATTCCATTTCTATTCTTGAAAACCTCTTCCAAATTTTCCAAATTAGTCGGGTAAAACCTCCTTCTATTATGGAGTTATTCATTCGGTGGCCTCAACCTTTCCACCATCCCAAGTTGAGCACAATTTGGAGGTTCTGTCTATATCATTTTCTTTGGCAAATATGGTTATAAAGGAACCAGGGAGTGTTCTCTAATTTTTCCAAGGATATTTCATCTCTAACTAGTAGAATTATTTCCTTTTCCAAAGAGAATGCTTCCATTATTCCGTATGATCCAAGGCCTTGTTCCAGGTTTGAAACTATCATTCTTCATTCTCTGAATATTTCCCAGGATGCGATTGTATCTCAAATCAATCCCAAAAGCAACATTAATGGTGTCCCCCACCCTAGGGATGGGTCAAATTGAATTTTTATGGAGTAGCAAAATATAATCCAGGTAAAGCAGGAGCATGAGGTATAATCAAATATCATTAAGGAAACTTGATTTTAGGATTTGATGAATACCTTGGTGAATAGTTCAATCATATGGCTGAAGCAAAGGCATTATGGAGAGGTCTTGCATTAATCAAATATATCACAGGAAGAATCATCATCGAAGGGGATTTTCTCAATATTATTAATTATATGAAAGACTGAAAAAGACCATATTGGAAATTTAGAATCTGCATTGAAGAGGCCAAGAAAATTGCTACTCACCAACATGAAGTTATCTTCCAACATGCTTTCAGAGAAGCAAATAAGGTAGAAGATAAACTAGCAAACATTGGGATTGATGGTCCAGTTTTGTTGACTTGGACAGACACACTACCACATGAGGTACGTGCATTAGCCACTACTAAAAAAATTATCAATGATTAGCTGGGTTACCATATTTTTTATAAGTTTCCTCACTATGTGTAAGAGTGTTTAAGTTTCAAAAGGTCCTAGTGGACAATAGGCACCAAATTTTAAAAAGTATTTGAGGTCTTGGTTTTCTAGCCCATCCTTTTGAATAACAAATTCCATCATTTTCATGACCCCTTCTCTCTGTGGAACTGTCAGTTGGATGTTTGTCTCATGATCATATAGACTTGTTTCAAACCCATTCATCTCACGAATCTTAATCTACATAATTTCCATAATAGGTGGGTTTCCTGTCACATAACCCCTAGCATGTTTGGTATCTATGCACATTGCCACATGATCTATCTGTTTCTCCAAAAAACTTGTGATTTTTCAAAAATCAAGAGTGCTAGTTCATTCCCAAAGCCTACTAACGTCTCAAATAGAAATTTTGGGAACAAATCAAAGGATATTTTTTGTAGATATAGTGGGGATATCAACAATGCAAATGGAGGTCTCACTCTTTCCAATTCGAGTGATCCCTGTCACATGTGGAAATATCATTGACACCAAAATATTTTTAGAGATGTTTATTTGAATATTGGTAAGATTTTCTCCAGGATTGAGATAGGAAATCTAACAATACTGAGAATCATCATTTTTGAAAAATCTAGAAGTCTTGGAACCATCACCAAATGTGATAGGGTGGGAAAAATTTGCTGCATCAAAACCAATTCAAAAAATTACTCACTTCTTCCTAGAATTCTTAGACTTTGGGAGGATCTAAGAATAATTTGAAAGATTCTAGAAAAAAGGTGGACAAATAGAAGGAGGCCATGGGTTGTCTTGATTAGTAGATTGTTTCTCGGATGTTCTTGTTGTTTGTTTTGGGTAGTACCCAAGGGGCTTCTTTGTTTTTCTTGAGTTTGGATTTCATCTTGTAGTCTTGAAGGATGGATCCCTTTCTCTGTGTTTTTTGTAGTGTTTTTTGTTGATGTAATAGGTGAAGATTTACCTGCTTTTTGGAGGGTTTTGTATACTTCCTCTTGGGCTTAGGCTGATTCATGTTGTTCCCTATTGATGTAAAAGGTTTTTGGGAGCCTTCATAATTCCTGACATAATATAATATCAATTAACTTTCCAAAAAAAAATTAAACCAAGGCAATATCAAACCTTAGTATCAATATGGACAACGACAACAATAATTACCAAGATAAGAGAATCAAAAGGACAATTTAGTTCAAGAAATCTAAGAGGTTCAAGAGACAAAAGAAGCTAAAGAAAGAAATTAAATAAGGGCCCTTACAACATGGATCATAAATGAAGATCAAATTCAAGAGGATAAAAATGAAAATCATCCAAAAGTTCTTAATGACACACATATTTTAGATCAAAATAGAAGTATTAGAAAATGAGACTATAGAAATAGATGAAAGACTAAAATTAAAATTTAGATCTTTTTAAAATTATAGAATTTGTAAGAAGACTAAATTAGAAATAGGTCATGAAAAAATTGAAATGCATTGTGGATGGATCAAGAAATGAGACTGTAATAGGATCATGGATATGTTAAAATATTTTTATGGTCACAAGGAAAGTCTAATGAATATTGTAGAAAATAGGTAAGTAGATCAAAACCAAAATCTCAAGCAATGCTAGAGCCAAAGCCAAAGTAGAAATATAAAAGCAAGAATTAAAGATGAAATATTAAAGTCTTTAGTAAACAAATAATGTAATACAGGGGGTGTTAGATAATATTGCATTATTTGGTAGAAGTGAATGTACCGCCATGATACCATTGTAATATTGTAAAATTTAGAATCAAGTGTGTACCATTGTAATATTGTAAATATTAGAATCAAGTGTGAGTCAATAATTTATGTGTGTAATTTATATTTCACTAAAGTATGTGTTTATACGTAGGATGAGTACAAGTGTCATGTAACAATGTGTGCAAGTGTGTAGTGTGTGAAAGTGTGCAAGTGTGTATTAAGTCAAGAGTTGTCAAGTAAACAAGTGGCAAGATGTAAATCCAAGAAACATGAAAGATTTTCTTAAGTTTGGAATATGAATGGATGCATCTCCCAAATATGTGAGGAGAGCAATAGTTAAGTATTGAAGAGTCATATTCTAAGGTTATATTATGGAAGCAAAGTTCCATGTATTTTAATAGAATATTTATCATAGAATATTGAAGCTTGTATATAATTTTGAGCAATAATATTGTAAGTTTCTTTATGTATATCATTATTATTTTATGAATGATATATTCATTGATATTGACCATTTAATTCATATTATTGTTATTTCATGAATGTTATGTTCATTGATATTGGTTAGTTATATTGAATGCTAAAATATTGAAGTTTGTTTTAAGATCCTAGATATTGGGACCTATGATTTAATCTAGCTAAAAATCCATCAGTGGTATCAAAGCTACTTTGAATAGAATCTAAAGCTAGCATCAAAAAATTTGGACATGAATATTTGAAAAATATCAAAATAATAAACTTCAATTTAAAAAATTAATATAAAAAAATTCTAATGTAAATTAATTGCCAAAGTTAAATATTAATTTTTTTTCCTTTTAAATTATTACTTCAAGTTATTGAAAAACTAAAAAATTATTAACTTCAAATTATTATTTTGTAGAAGCAACCCTTATAATAATACTATAAGAAATCCATGAACTAATTTCTTCAATCAATTAGCACCATAATAAATATATAAAAAAGTATATATATATATATATATATATATATATATATATATATATATATTGATTTGGTTAGACCTATAATTGACAGGGTTGGCATCTCCATCCCACCGTAACCTCCCATAATGGAAAAAAACTCAACTTATCAATAAGAAATTTAACACACAACCACACATATTGCGGTTTGATAAAGAATCAATATATTATTAAGACTTAGAAAATAAAACAAAGAATATTGAAAAATGAACATTAAAAGATGCCATGTAATATTTTTATATACCAAAAAAAAAAAACTGCGTGATGTGGTCTACCAACAAGGAGACCACTTGCATTATCGGTGATGTGGTCTACCAACAAGGACACCATAAATGACGAACTCCAAAAACCATATGATAGCACAGCGCTAAGAAAGTCAGACTTTTTACGGTTAGCGCGAACTTTGGTTCTATGACATAGAAGAGGGATTGGTAGGTATTGGTATAAGTAAGGCTTACCCCACCTATTGTAGCACCCTAAAATTGGCACGATTAAACCTTAGTAAAAAGATAAAAATTTGAATTTTAACCCCAAACCGCCCGTTAACCGCCCGTTACCCGCTTTCCTTGTTTTTCGTGCCATTTTTAGGATTTGTTTTGACCGTTGGACGATATCATCGATGATCAGATGAAATCATCCCAGATCTGACGAATTCATCTGGAACAGAACGTCCAGACGATTTCGTCCCAAAACCAAATTTTCATAATTAGCTTCTGTTTCAACAGACTTCTCTAACTTGGGCAGAAAGCGTGTCTGTACAGTTAGAGTCTCCCCGTTGGAGATCTCCCAAATTGGGATGATCTCCAACCTCCTAACCTCTCCCTAATCCTATATAAACTGGGATTTTCTCAGTTTATCCCCCTGAACCCCCTAGCTGACGGATTTCCCTACAAATTTAGTTCCTTGTGCCTTAGAACACCTTCATACTTTTGTTTGCATTGCATATTTCAAGTTTTCTTGCAGGAATCTTACTGTTCTTCAGCTGGAGCAAGCTTGGATCGTCGCAGGCGATTCCAGACGATTTCGGACGATCCTATCGTAGATCGACGATGATCTCGTACGATTGGAGGCGATCTCGATTGTAGTCCAGATTGGGGGCAATCAGAGCCCAGAGTTTGCATTTCCTTATTGTTTTTCTGCATTTCTTTATGCATTATCTTAGTTATTGTATTTATGCATCTTGGAGTTCACCTCATTTAATATAAATGCATGATAAAGTCAAAATAAATTGTCAAATTGATGCATTTCCTTTTAATTGCTATCTGGATTTATCATTTAGGCAAATTTACTATTATTTCTATCATTTCCCCTTGCTTTTGCAATTGCATTTTTGGTATTTTGTATCTGTTTCTGTGATTGCAGGTTTCTGATGAATTCGTCTGACGAATTCATCAGATCGACGATGATCTCGTCTGATCTCAGATGACCGATCGAGATCTGAGATGATTCTGTGCAATTCCAGATGATTACGTATGATTTGAGATGATTTGGACTGCTACAAGACTCATAATCTTCATCAGACATCCGAAATCGGTATGTTCTATCCCATTTAGCATATTCTCTGTGTTTAGCATTTATTCATGTTTTTTGTATCCATAAAAATCAGCATTGGCATATAGAATAGTTTAGATTCATCTTGGCCAAACCTAGGAATTGAATGATTAAAGCACAAAATGAACACATCAAACCTACTATCAACCTAGGCATGGAAACTGCCACTCAAAAGTTTCCTGGTGAACCCACCATCCATCGAAAATTCACCCTTATACCCCTCCCCCGAGAGGCGGGACCTTCAAAGGGCCTCTCAGTCCGAGGTATTGTCCCATCCTTCTCGCATCCCCCTTTCGGGCACGGATCCTATAGCCTGAAGGTAAGGATGCAAAAAATTTGGAGCGATACATTTTGGTGAACCCGACGTGAAAACTAAAAACCTTTTGAAAACAATCCAAAAAAAAAAAAAAAAAACATAAATGCATTTAGAATCAAAGATTGCATATCATATTTAGATGGTAGATTATAATAAAAGACGAGTTGTCACCATTAATGTTGAGAATCAATTAGCAGCTATAGAGATTACTTCTGTACTTAGAGTACCTCAAACAAATAGGGTTCAACCTTTATGGGACGAACTTAATAGGAGATTGAATATCATTGAGTCTAGATCAACCGAACTTAGGCAAATCAAGAGGTTTGTCCTAGATAGAATCCTGGATCCCGATCAAGTGACCTTGTATCATGAGCTTCAGAGAGCTTGCCATAGGTGGTTAGCAAGATAAAAGAGCCCTTGTGTCTTCTGAATTGTACACCTTTGAGGAATACCTCGACAATGCAGTTGTAGTACATAAATTTCTATCTCGTATAGAGGATCAAGAGGTCGTTCTTACGGATAGAAAGAGATGGAATAGAGTTCCTAGAGTCGTGTTATATCGAGAGTATTGCCATGAACTCTATTTTTACAAGACAGAGTCAAAATTACATCACCATAGCACACTTTGTTAAGTTCCTGAAAAACCATTTCCAATTTGAAGAGCATTTCATGACTCTTGATGAACTTGATCCTATCAATGACATCTATAAACTATTTATAGAAAACTAAGCCATTCTTTTATTATTATTATTTCTTGCATTTAGTGTGTTGTTTGTTGTCTTTATAATCATAAAAAAAAAACAAAAAAAAATAAAAATAAAAACAAAACAAAATCATAACAAAAATCAAAACATTTTCTTTTAAGTATTATAGTAGGTATATAATTAAAATATATACCTCCCAAATTTGTTGCAAATATATTAATATATATTTGCTAAAATCTAAATTTAAACATAATGACTAGACTCAGGAATGGAAAACAGACTGAAGTAGAAGAAGATTGGTTAGGAAAAATAGTAAATAAACCAGATGTCCTTCCTGAAGACCCAATTCAGGAAGAAGGAACCCTAGACCAACAAGAAGAAGAGTTTGTTGATGCAAATGAACAAAGAGAAATTGTTAGAGAGGAAGGATCCTCATCTCCTAAAATATCTCCGGAAGGAGCTATTACTTTTGAGAACATGGAACATTTCTGGAAGTTCCTCAATACTAATATTGGCACTCTTAATAGAGCAGTCCATATGGACAAGGATCAAATTAGTGACACTCAAGCAACCCTAGAAGACATATATCACACACGCACTAATCCCTTGTCCTTCGTTGATCAAGAAAGTGATCAAGCTGGACCATCCAATTTGGATATGGCCGCTATAATCCAGAACATGCAACAACAACAGGTTACCCAACCATCTAGAGTGCCTGTTACCAAGCCTAGGGTTATTCCCACACAAAAGAAACCATCATTCACTGCTCTATTTCGCCAAGTTATTGATCAACATACCTCAAATCAACAAAAGCCTAAAACAAAACCAAACACCAATTTCCAACAATCTGGGGTACAACATAATGCTACAACAAATCTTCTTCATAATACTCTTCCTACCAACCATTTGCATAACAACAATATAGCATCTAATCCTTATGTCACGCCATCCTACGCTCACAAATCCCATACTCATGTACCACCAAACCAATATGGTGGACAAACTGGTAATCTGGAAGCCATGGTGAAACAGTTAGTCTCCCGCATGGACCAGATAGATCCCTACCGTCCCTCGTACAATTATCGAGAGATGTGTAGTCAGCCTCTAGATCCTATAGTTGTAGCACAACCATATCCTAAACACTTTCCTATGCCTGTCCTACCTATATACAAAGGAACTGAAGATCCCATAGAGCATCTTCGTATGTTTAGGATAGCGTGTCATGATATATCACATGATGATTTGTTATTACTAAAAATGTTCCCAAAAAGTTTAGGAGGGATGGCATTGGAATGGTATTATCAACTACCCACTCATTCTTTGAGAAATTTCGAAGAAACCGTCGAGTCTTTTGTGCATCAATTTAGTGCCTACATTGAAAGGCATGTAACCATTAAAGATTTGTACAACCTAAAACAAGACAAAGATGAATGTTTTGCTGATTTCCTAGCTCGATGGAGACAGTTGATAGGAAAATTGCACTTTGTGTTACCTTATCGGGAAATGCTGGATATCTTTATCAATAATTTACAAGAACAACTATCCTATGAGTTATCAACTGCTACCTTGACCACCTTCGATCAAGCTATAGATTTAGCTCGAAGAGTGGAAGATGCTCTTGTTAGGAGAGGTCAACTTAAAAAGAAAGATGATGAGAAAACATCCAGAAATCAATATAAAAATAAACAAGTTGTGGGCGATGGAGTCACTGATAGTAGAAATATCGCTACTATTAATGTTGCAAAAACAACAGAGAAATTTATACTGAAACCTCCTGATAAACCACCCCAAGAATTTACTAGGTTAAATCAACCTTTATCAACCATTCTCCCGCAATTACTAGCACGAGGATTGATCCAATTACCAAATATCTGGGAACCTGATCCAACTATACCCGGATACAGAGCTGATTTACACTGTGATTTCCATAGAGGACCTGGACACGCTACCAACTCTTGTAAAATATTAAAACATAAAATACAAGACCTGATTGATAACAATGAGATGGAGGTGCAAGCCTTTCAACCTAAACAAAATCCTCCTAATAATGCTCAAAAGAACATCCCCCAAAATCAGAATCAGAATGCCAATCAATCATTGGACATATTTCAACATCCTTTACCAAAGCATGGTAAAGAGGTGGCTAATCAAATTGAGCATCATAATGTTCCCCCTCCTACCCGATATGTAGGAACTATTAGTGGACATTTACCTACTCATGATCCACAAATATTTGACACAACTTTATCCATGGTTACGGCCAGACCTCTACATAATATTCGGACACCTGATCTTAGTGATACCGAATATGAGACTGAAAGTGACATGGAAATCACCTCAAATCAATCGAATAGTTCTGAAGATGAATCAGATCCTATTCAACCTATCACAAGTTCTATGATTCCGGAAGAACCATTTCCTAGAAGAGTCACTACTCGACCATCTTCTCACCAATTACTTTCTAATGAACAAGCCATAAATGCTAGACCAAGACCCATTCATCATCCGCAAAATAATATTGTAGGTACCATCGGAGTTGTTACTCGACAACAGGCTCAAAATTCTCAACAAGATCAAACTCAGAATGATGGATCAGCTCCATTTGTTTTGAAAAATCCCAATAAAGGGAATCATGCGCCTAATGTTCAACCTAAACCTCCTTATAATATTAATGAACAATTATCAAATACTACAGCTAGAATTTCCCTTTTGGACCTTTTAAGATCTTCTCCTACCCATAGGGATGAATTAATGCTCACATTAAGCCAAATGATGGTACCACAAAATATTCAACCTGAAGCCATGTCCAATACTATCATAACTCGAGAAGTCGATTGTATTGACTTTCGGGATAGAGATATACCGCAACATAGTTTACATAAGGATAACCCCTTATATATTACTGCCCTAATTGGAGATGTAGCAGTTAAACGAGTCTTGATTGATAATGGTTCATCTTTAAACATATGCACTTTTGACTTCTACCAAATATTTGGGTTTAGAAGTGATGAAATGAAAAGAACTGATATGATTATAAAAGCCTTCAATGACGAAACACAAGAAACATGTGGAGTTATTACTATCCCATTGCAAGTTGGTCCTAGAACCTTAGACACGACCGTGTTTATTGTACATTGCCCTGCATCGTACAATATACTCTTGGGTCACCCTTGGATCAACGCGATGCGAGCTGTTCCCTCAACTTTACATCAGTGTGTTAAATTCAAATTTAAAAATCAGTTGGTTACCATTCATGGTGATCCTAGACCCTTTGATATGTGTGCTTTGGTAGAACCTATTGGAGTTCAATTTTGCCTTGCTCTGTCATCCACACATCCTAATTCTAATCATCCGCCTAAACGTGTGAAACACACACTCATAACATCATCTACTTTTTCCCCACCAACCACACCTCTACATATAGTTCAACCATCTTCCGAACAAACCACATTAGGACCTCAAAAAGATCCTAAACCCACAACCAATGCTTCTTGTTTTACTCCTATAACTTCCATACCTTTAGACCCATCCATCGACATCCCTACAACGTCTACGCCTATCAAAGGCATGTTTTCCGCATCCAAAAACATAGGAAATGATCCTTCTACCTCTTACGCTCTTACTGACGAGCTCTTACCCGATTTATCTAAAATTCTTGTATCAGAGAAAACAAACGTTGCTATGCAAGATTCCCATATTTTAAATAAATTGCCACCCTCTCCTCGTACCTTGGGCCTCCCACAGCCTATGGGAAGTATCTACCAAGTCGGGAGTTGTGCTTTTATTTATAAGGGATATGATTGGGGAAGAATACCTAGAAACATCAAGACTCATTATGATGGGTATGCTCGTTGTTATTTTGCTAATGAGTATGTTAAAGCTAAGCCTATAATGCTTAAATTGGGATATAAAGGGAAAGGTTTGGGACCTTCCCAAAATGGTATGAAAGAACCTTTTGAGGTAGAACCATGGCCCGCCCGATGTGGTGTGGGCCTATTTCCTAGTAAAGGTCAGCCCTTCCCATTCGAGGATGATGACCATCTCATATGTTACCAAGATTATTTGGATAAACGCGATGCTTTGCATTTAAGGGATAATCCATTTACATGCAATATGCTATCCATAGCTTACCCTGAGATGATTGTTGAATCCGACGATGAGTTGGAGGGGGATATCTTCCATGATGTCTCCATTGAGGAATTGTTACATAACGAATTTTATTTCGATGGCTCTATACCTAGTATAGCCCAGCTTGAGGCCACGACTCCTCAAGATGAATTATCCAAGCTAACCTTGGAAGAATTACAAGAATTAGGCGTTTCACCCGCCCCATCTAATTTTGAGAGAGATCTACATATGGAAGTTGAAAACGTTATAAAAATTAACATTGGAACCGAAGATAACCCTCACATAATCAACATTGGATCAGAATTGAGTCAAGAAAAACAAGATAAATACATTTCATTCCTTAAAAAATATGAAGACGTTTTTGCTTGGACATATGAAGATATGCCAGGATTAGACCCTTCTGTAGTTATGCATCACCTAGTAGTCCATCCGGATGCTAAACCTGTTAAACAGAAACTTAGAAAAATGCATCCTAAAGTGGCCTTACTAGTCAAAGGAGAATTAGAAAAACTCTTGAAGGTTATTTTTATACAAGCCATTGATTATGTTGAATGGATCTCAAATGTAGTTCCAGTAACTAAGAAAGAAGCTACCAAAGTTAGGGTTTGCACAGACTTTAGAGATATTAATGTTGCATGCCCTAAAGATGATTTTCCTCTTCCCAACATGGATCAGATCATTGATTTTATTGCTGGGAGCGGAATGATATCCCTAATGGATGGATTCTCTGGTTATAATCAGATCAGGATAGCTCCTGAAGATCAGGCTAAAACAACCTTTATTACCCCTTGGGGAACCTTTTGTTGGAAAGTGATGCCATTCGGTTTAAAGAATGCAGGTGCAACATATCAACGAGCCATGACTTATATCTTTCACGATATGATGCATGATATTCTACATGATTATGTAGATGATATTATAGCTCGTTCCATCAAAGAAGATGATCATTTAGATGACTTGAGAAAAGTATTTGATCGGTTAAGGGAATATCTTATCCGACTAAATCCAACCAAATGTATATTCGGAGTTAAGTCCGATAAATTATTGGGGGTTATCGTTTCTTTACGTGGCATTGAAATTGACCCTCTCAAGATCACGGCTATCACTGATATGCCCGCACCCACAAATATATCTAAATTACGAAGTTTACAAGGTAAGCTTCAAGCTATTCGCCGCTTCATCGATAAGTTGGCAGACAAAACCGGACCCTTTCTTAAGCTTCTTAAGAAATATGTCTCTTTTCATTGGGACGACGAATGCCAGGAAGCATTTGAACTCCTTAAGCAATATCTCCTTAAACCACCGGTGCTTTCCCCACCTAGATCTGATCGTCCATTTATCTTGTACATTTTTGCTTCAGATTTTGCCTTAGGAGCTATGTTAGCTCAACTTGACGATGAGAAGAAAGAACGTGCTAATTATTACATCAGCAGAACCTTAATCAGTTATGAAACTCGTTATACAGTATTAGAGAAGTTATGTCTCGTAGTCGTATTTTCTACATAGAAACTATGCCATTATATGCTCAGTCAAAAAATGTATGTTATTGCTAAATTCGATCCTTTGCGGTATCTCATGAGTCGACCGTACTTATCTGGTCGCACAGCCAAGTGGGTTCTTGCGCTAAGCGAGTTTGAACTCACGTTTATAGGACAAAAGTCTGTTAAAGGTCAAATCATAGCAGATCAATTAGCTGTTGCACCCTTAGAGTCTACCCATCCCCTCATCATTGAGTTTCCTGATGAATGCCTTAAATTAGAGGCAGACCATCCTGAGCAATGGTCCCTATACTTTGATGGAGCCCGATGCATGAGTGGGGCTGGTGCAGGTATTATTTTAATATCTCCATAGAAACATCTTATACCTCTGTCCTTCAAACTAACATTTGCTTGCACTAATAATATTGCTGAATATGAGGCTCTAATCCTTGGATTACGAGCTGCCTTGGCACTAAAAATTAAAAATTTATTGGTTTTCGGTGATTCTCAACTTGTCATAAATCAAATCAATGATGTTTATCAGACCAGAGATGATAAATTATGCCCATATAAAACATATGTCTTACAATTATTATCTTTATTTGATCAAGTTACCTTGGAAGCTATTCCTCGAACTAGCAACCGTGCGGCTGACGCTATGGCTGCAGCTGCATCTCTTTTGCCCTTGGAGTTAGATGATGAATATGCTACCATCATTATTCGTCGACTCCAGGAACCCGCTTCAAGCAAATCATGCTTAGAACCTTTGGATGTGTTTCTAATCAACGAAACTACTCCTGAACCATGGTACACTGATATATTTAATTTTTTGCAAAATGGGACCTTCCCTGAAGGTTGTAATAGCAACCAACGTCGGTTATTACGTAGACGAGCAAGTCGCTTCGTAATTATTGGTAATACCTTGTATAGGAGATCTTTTGAAGGCATCTTATTGAGATGTTTGAATCTAGCAGAATCTAGATCAGCTTTGAGTGAAGCCCACAATGGATCTTGTGGGGGGCATTTTAGTGGTAGCGCCATTGCTAAGAAGCTCCTTAGGATAGGATATTTTTGGCCTACCATGGAGAATGATGCACATGATTATGTGCGCCATTGCGACAAGTGCCAAAAACACGCTGACCTTGTCCATGCGCCTGCACAAGAACTACAGGCTATTTCATCTCCTTGGCCCTTTTCAAAATGGGGCTTAGACATCATTGGAAAAATCAACCCCGTGTCATCCGATGGACACAAATTCATCATAACCGCCACTGAGTATTTCATGAAATGGGTTGAAGCTATGCCCTTAGCTTCTTGCACTGGAACCCAAGTTTCCAAGTTTATTTTTAATCAAATTATTTGTAGGTTCGGAATTCTTGCAAATCTCATCTCAGATAATGGAACTTGTTTCAAAAATAAAGATGTCAAAAAATTATGTCAAAAATATAAAATTCAACATCGTTGGTCCACTCCCTATTATCCTCAGGGTAATGGCCAAGCAGAAGCATCTAATAAAACATTAATCAAAATCCTCAAAATACTGGTCAATAAATCTGGTCGAGATTGGCACATCCAATTATATCCTGCTTTGTGGGCCTATCGAACTAGCGTTCGCACCCCCATCGGTACTTCACCTTTTGTTTTGGTCTATGGCGCTGAAGCTATTTTTCCCTTTGAATTAGAAGTTCCTTCTTTAGCTCTACTACTTCAAGATACTGAAGTAGGAGATGAATATCGTGCTGGCAGATTTAGTCAGTTGGAACTCCTAGATGAAAAGCGCATCAATGCTTTGGAGCATCTTCGTGCCTACCAAAACAAGCTTAAGAGAGCATACCTCAAGAAAGTTCATCATCGATCCTTTGAGATCGACGACCTTGTCTTAAAAGAAAATAAAAAAAATACTAATGCAACTAAAGACCTTAAAGGTAAATTTGAGCCCAACTGGCTTGGACCATATGTCATCACTGCTAAATTTGGATCGGGAGCATATCGATTAGCTACCTTAGATGGTAAAGATCTTAAAGAACCTATGAACATTATGCATCTTAAGCGTTATTATGCATAACATTTGGTCATTTTCATCATTTGTATATATTGTGTATTTTGCATATTGTTTCATTTTAGTCATTTATATAAAAATTCAAAAACAGTAACAGTATTTATTCTTTCAATTCATCAATCAAAATCAAAATATAAAAACATCAAAATCCTCAAAATCTTCAAAAACATCTTTTATTTTCGTACCTATCAATTCTTGAAGTATTGCAGTTATATTTTCAATTATTTTGGATAAATTAGCATTTATTTGGAATCCCGCACTTTCACACTCACATGCATAAATATCTTGATTCTATTTGGTATGATTATTAATCTCTCTTATATCAAAGTCCACATTTGAATTAAATAAAGTTTTGAGCATAGAGAATTGATCTTGTTATTTACTTGAACCAAGCATATCTTTTCACATTAAAATGATTTCATTGCAAATTCAATATGATGCTACATAGTAGAAGTGGTTTCTTGAGCGAAAAGTTTCCCCTGCTATCCTATCATGCACATGGTCTAGAATCTTTGAGAATTGACAAAAGGACAAGCTCACCCCTACCCAGAATAAAAATCCCTTGCTCTACAGCCAATCCGAGCAAGTATCCCTAGCATAGGAAGAAAAAGAAAAGTCAAAGAAAATGAGAAAAAGAAAAATATTATTTTGTACCATCGCAGCAATATTTCAGCATTATCTCAGTTCCAAGCAAAAATACAAAAAAAAAAAAGAGAGAAAGAAAAAACAAAAGCAAACAGCAAATAAAATCCCTTTCCCTACCCCTTGAAAAGAAAAGAAGGGTGAATGAGCTTGAATCCCTGGAATTCTCAATTATTCGAAAACTATGAGGTAAGCCCCATAACAGGTGGTTTGTGCCCAACCCGCTTGGCCTTGGGTAATTCCTAGCGTGGTGATATGTCTGTCACATTAGCGACCTTCTTTTGTACAGACCTATGTCGGCTTATGGATTAGCTAGCTCTTGATAACCCGACTTACATAGTAGTCTGGTACGGTTACATGCATATAAATCATGGTCAAGGAACACTCATTTGGTTAAGTCAAATTACTTGTATCAAATTTTCTTGCTCAAAATTGGTGAATGAACAATACAATTGCACACACATTTGTATTTGAGAGATTCTGTATCATTATGATAAAGCAAGATCGGTAATGAACTCACATTTGCACATGAGGGTTCCTTATAAATCTACATTTGTCTTTGAGATAATGTAAAATATTTTTGCAACTCTTTTTGGAATAATTTTATCTTCTTATTTCAGAACATCTGTTTAGTATAAAAACAATTACATACATTGTTTTCAAAAATCACAAAATGCTTTCAAACAACATATGACACAAATATAATCAATAAAGTCATGTTCATATTATTATTTTTTGTTTATCAAAAGTCAAAAATCAATCATGCAATAAAACTAAAATATCAATTTCTTCTTTGGATTTCGCGATGATGGTATAAGTCTATACCTATAATTCTATGCCTAGCGCAAACCATTGTTCTAATTTTATTTCCCATTTATTTTAAAAATTCATAAAAACATATGACTTACATCATTATGTTACACAATTGAGCTTTAAAAATGAACGAACACTTATTCTATTTCATGTCATTATGTCAACATTCAATTTTGCAATGATGGTATAGTTCCTAGGGACTTATTCAAAAAATTTATCACACTTAGGAATTTATGCCTAGCAAAATCATATTTCTTTAATATGTCATGCATAATATTTTTTATGAAAATCTGAAAACAAATCATCACCATCATCACTTCCATCATCACAACACAAAGTCTTAAGACAGTCTCTTAAGCACTCTTTTACTTTTAACAATATTTCTATCCTGGGATTAGCTTGACGACCTAGTGAGCGGCGACTCCATGAAATGGTCTATACCAGCGACAATGTCCTTTGAAATTATTGTTAGAAGTCCCTTTTATTTTTCATCAAAACACACCACAAAACAACCAATTTATTTACATCAAATTATTTCATTTACAATTTTATAGCATGGCATAAAAAATTATAATTTCTTTCCAACGATATAATTACATGAATAATCAATCACAAAATTCAAAATTAAAGCATCATACAACATATACACAAGTCATATCATCAAAAAGATAATCTATATATCTCAATCAATTATGTACATCATCTGGATTGGTATGCCACAATCAAAACCCTGGCATACTCAATCCCCTCAAAAATATATAATAATACAATCTGCCCTCTGTAGCAACTAGCCTCGAGAAGCCCTCGAGCTCTCAGCCTCATCTCCTCCCCCACCCTGACGTGGAGGAGGTGGTCCCATAGAGGTCCGGGCTGTGTCCCGGGTCCTCATCGTCGATCGTGAGGATGTCCTCGATGATCCCATCATGACCGGCTCTACAATGGGGGCTGGCAGTGGTACCCTCTGTCCCTCTGGGACCACGTGATAGTATAGCCCCTGGTAGAATGTGGTCTAAGCAATAGACCATGCCAGATCTTGAGTGCTCGCCCCTCCGCTCTGAGCCCTGAGCCATGTAGCCTCATCCTGTAGCGTCTGCACCTGAGCTCGAAGGTGGGCAACCTCAGCCCAGAGAGCCATCGTCTCACTGCTCTCCCCTACCTCGACACCCTTGCCCTTATCGAGCGATGGTGGTCTCTCCCCTTGTTGAGAAGGGACTCCCTCCTCCCTCCTCCCTATCTCTTGAGGCCTCTATGGAGCCTGGCCCATCCTCTGGCGTCTCTCCTATGGAGACCATCGCTGCTCTCTCCCACCGTGACCCCGCGCTGCCTCAATAGCAGCCTGGCGCCGCCTCCCCATCCGTCGCACCACAGCGTGCACTGGACCCTACGCCCTCGTCATCCGAGGAGGGCGGATGCCTACGTACTAGGCATCATACCCATCTGTGACCCTAGCATCGTCACCATCCACTAGCTGGATGGGGGCATCATCTATGTCCTGACTCTAGAACCGTTGCATGTCTGGAGCCCCGCTCAACGTGGTACTATCCTAGAATAGTCTAGGAGTACTCGTAATCCCTGAGAGAAGGGATCCCCTACTATAGACCAAACTATCGTAGAACTCGATCGTAGCGGTGGAGCTCTACCTCTCCCCGCTCCATCCACAGCCAATAGACTCGCCTGATGCGAGCCAGCTCCTACCCATCCTCTACCCACCCGGGGTGCTCTCGCCATGGCCTCCAGGTGATCTGGTCTAGGATGAGGTCGTCCAGCAACCTCCGTGACATCGACAGATCTATCCACCACTGTGACCCCCTCTGTAACCACCAGTAGAAAACCCGGGGCCTCTCCCGGTCAACCCCTGTCAGTGGGAGCCCTACCGGCCTCCGCACCATGATGTGCTCCCAGCACCAAACCTGCAGTAGTGATGTCAAGACCAGACATCGGCCTCCCTTGTATACGACCCCATGTAGGATCCTATACAAGTGGCATAGCACAAAGCTACCCCATGAGTATATGTAGCCGTGGTCTCTCATATCGTAGACCACATCTGAGAGGAGCCGGGGTAATCTGCATCCGCTTTGGTGGCACAACAGTAAGCCACCTACCACCCCTGCCAAAACCCGAGTCAGCCTAGATGCCCCCAGGCATCTGCCTTAGAGACTCGATGTTCACTCCGCCCTTCTCCAGGGCGAAGCTCGGGTCCCCGATCAACCTCATCATCGCTTGGCCCTGATTGGCCATAGGCGTCATCAATCGTCCCTGTATGGGGATCCTCATGATCCTCCATACGTCCTCTAGTGTGGGAGCCATCTCCCCTATCGGTAACTAGAAGTAGGACGACCCCGGATACCACCTCTCTGCTAGGGTTGTCAGTAGCCCCATGTCTGTCGGTACTTGTGGCATCTCTGCCACATGCTGCAAACCGACCTGAGCTAGTCGGTCGCGCTCCGCCTGATCGAGCATGGCTATGTCATCTCGTAGCCCACCGTATTTCCACTCTCGACTCTTTAGTAATCCCCTCTGCAAAACAAACAATAAAACAATAAAATTCATTAATAAACCAATCATTAAAATAAAATTAAAAACATTTTAATCAAGCTTAATTTCTTAAAAATGATGATATCGTCCACCATTGGATGATATCGTCCCAAATTGGGCAAAATCGTCCTTTGTAGGATGAAATCGTCTTCGATTTCACAACTTGGGGATCACCCCTTGTTTGTCGATTTTGCCCTTCGACAAAATCGACGATTTAGCGACAATTCCGACGAAATCAGGATGATTATGATGAAATCGGTACAATTTCATCCCGACATCGTTGATGGCCTAAAAACGGCCATGATGCCCCAAAACAATCAAAATTTCAAACAAAAAATTGCATAAATTAAATTCAAACCTAATTTACTAGGATTAGATCCTTACCCGTAGCCCGCGTCGGACCTCTGTCGATCAGTGTGTTGTCTCCACCATTTTTTTCTCTGTAGAGCTCTAAAACCAATAAAATTGAACAGTAAAAATGAATTAGGGTTTTACCCTATTTTCTTAATTTTATTTAAAATCAACAACATTTTTTTAATTTTGCTTTTTCGTGCTTTTACCTCAAACGTTCGATTTGGGTAAAAACACGGAGGGGGCACCATAGTAAGCAGTCGTACGATTCGACCTAGAATCATTGTTTAGAAAATTGAGTACATTTTTGCTTTCTCGTAAAATGGGAAGAACTCGTCTTTAACATATTTTCTTCAAAAAATTCTCTAAAGAGGGGGCAAAATGTAGCACCCTAAAATTGGCACAGTTAAACCTTAGTAAAAAAATAAAAATTTGAATTTTAACCCCAAATCGCTCATTAACCGCCCTTTACCCGCTTTCCTTGTTTTCTACGCCATTTTTAGGATTTGTTTTGACCATTGGACGATATCGTCGATGATCAGATGAAATCATCCTAGATCTGACAAATTATTCTGGAACAGAACGTCTAGACGATTTCGTCCCAAAACCGAATTTTCATAATTAGCTTATGTTTCAACAACTTCTCTAACTTGGGCAAAAAGCGTGTCTACGTAGTTAGAGTCTCCCCCATTGGAGATCTCCCAAATTGGGATGATCTCCAACCTCCTAACCTCTCCCTAATCCTATATAAACTAGGATTTTCTTAGTTTATCCCCCTGAACCCCCTAGCTGACGGATTTCCCTGCAAATTTAGTTCCTTGTGCCTTGGAACACCTTCATACTTTTGTCCCATCCTTCTCGCATCCCCCTTCCGGGTGTGGATCCTATATCCTGAAGGTAAGGATGCAAAAAAATTAGAGTGATACACCTATTTCCAAGCCCACAATGAGACTGAACAAAACCATAGTGGCTGAGAAAGCCCCCGGGATTCTATGGAAAATTGGAAACGTCGAATTCTGCTGCGGCATGTAAATACTAAGATGAGGTGATAACGGCCGAATGATTCTCATTTGTTATTTATTAAAAAAACAGTTGAGTTTGTTGACGGATAAGGAGTCTAAACGCTAGATCAAATAAGCATAAGCTGCTTTTCAACCCACTTTTATATGAGAGAGGTGCGAAAGGCTCAACGCACATCTATCGATTGACGGCTTGCTTTTCAAAGTCAAGCTCTCCTTTTTTTTGTTTTAAAAGGGCTCAATCGACTTGCTTTATACACGTATTAACAACCTAACCTCTCTATCTCAACCTCTCAAGTCTAGATCAAATACTTAAAGCCTATGGAGATACATAGGGGACCAACCTCTGTGCACTGACTGCTTATAAAGGCATCTGCGGAATAAAATAAAAGCCCAGAAGAGAAGTGTTCACCCTTTTAAAATAGAGAGGGGTGTCTCTGCTGCTCTGCTCTGGAGGTGCAGATCGCAATTCAGGGGCAGTCTTATCAACTGGGGTGGCTTGTAACTCTGGAGTAACCTTCACTAGGCCCACCTAACCAAGATTTGGTAGCATAATAGCTTTAAGAGAGTTCTGGGGGTGTTAGTTACATGGCATTGGTTGTCACCTTTTAAATCAAATCAAGGCTCTTTAATTTAAAAGCCTTTTAGTAGTAGCTCCCTTGCCCTAGAGAGGGTGTGGAAAGATTTCATTATACTTTCTCAATTCTATTATGCATTACGAATCAGCAAAAGAGATTTGGGATAAACTAAAGCAAACATATGAAGGAGATAAAAAGGTCAAGATGGCAAAATTGCAAAATCACAAGAAGACATTTGAAGACTTGAAGATGAAATATGAGGAAAACATTGCTGCATACTTACTTCATGTGAATGAGGTTGTTAACACCATGCGAGGACTTGGATGTAAAGTTGAACACTTTGATGTTACTCTAAAGGTTTTAAGGTCACTTCCTATGAGGTATGATGGAAAAGTTTCAGCCATAGAAGAAACAAGAAATATTGAAAAGTTGACTATGGATGAGTTACTTGGAACTCTCATAGCTTATGAAATGAGAATAGCAAAGGATCCTATTCCCAAGAAAGAGGCAACATTCAAAGTAGCAAAGGAGAAGAAACTAGAATCAAGTGATGTGTCAAGCAGTTATTAAAAAGCTAACTATGGCAAAAGAAACAAGAAGGATTTGAGAAAACAAAAAGGTATGAAAATAGTAAAGTGTTTTAATTGTGGTAAATATGGTCACTATGCATCTAACTGTATAGAAGCTGGAAGTAGTAGTAGTAGTGAGGAGAAACAAGACCATAAGAAAAAGGAAGCAGGAAAATCCATATATGAAAAGAAAAACAAGTATGGACAAAGCAAGCATGAGAAGTTTTTTCAAAGGCATAAAAAGAGTTTCTATGTAGATAAGACACGCAAGGTTTCAAGTGATAGTGATGAAATATACTCATATAGTGAAGGAGAATAAATTCTCTTTTTGGCAATAGAATGGTGGCCCGCTGACAACTGATTATGGAACTTTAAAATGCCGGGGGAATATATCTTTTGATGGCCAGAGAGAGGGAATAGAAGCACCTGACCTTGCTTTGCCTTATAAAAATTATTTTAAAAGCTTTAAAGCCTCTCCCTTTTCAAGATAGATATAAACCTTTTTGTATGTTTAATTTGGAATATAGATATAAGCCTTTCCCTTTCCCTTAATCATTCTGTTGAGCGCATAAATGACTATCTTAAGAGGGAAATCAATCCGTTTGTTTTAAGAGCCCTCGACCTTTTTTAAAGGTCCTGTAGTCGATCGATCATATTACTACTGCCCCTTTAAAACAGAGAGAGGTCGAGCTTATTCCTCTACTTCACTAGTAATTAAGGACCCTATAGATATAAAGCAATCATGCCTATTTATAAATCTTTCCATGACCTCTCAAGGGAGATTGGGGGGCCCCTCTCCCCCTCCTTTTTAAATTTGAATAAGGAGGGTCCCCCACTTTTGAAAATCAAAATTGGTTCCTCCAAAAAGGAAAAGTAGGAATATGTGTGGTGTGGTGGTGCACCAATATTATTGATGCTACTGATTGAATGCTCCAATTGATTGAGAACGTCTATATACACCCTACCCTCCCAACTTGTTTAAATTGTTCCTGATCCATTCGAGTAGATGCTTGGGAGTAGTGGAGGCATGAGTTGGGTAAGCATAGAAATTGATCTATATCTATATCCTGGAGCTGGGCTCTCTTGTGTGGGTTGGGGAAGGAGAAGGATAAAATCTAAACCTTTGATATGATGGGGCGCCCCTCACTGAGTAATGTCCCATGCCCCTAACCGAGTCATTCTAGGTTCTATATCACAAGGCACATTTCAATTGATCTATAGGCAGATCTCCCCATTCATGAGGTTCTACATCCCTCAACACATTTCAATTGATCATGCTCTCTTATATAAGGGTTGAAATAAATATTTCCATAATAGATAGATACTAACGAATAGATATAGACAAGCTGATTCTCTCTCCCCATTTTGAAAAATGCAACCACCTTAAAATCAAAAGGGAGGGGCCCTATCTTATATAAGGCCAAGGAAGTTTGATGCAGGGTGGTGCTGCTCTTTACCACCTCTTAGAATTGGAATAGGAAACCAGAACCAGGATTAGGCTAGCGGAAGGAGGAAGTGAGGTGTGGCCCGGAGGGGTTGTTCCCAAGGTGTTGGAGTGGGTTACGATGAGGGGTGGAGAAAATAGAAGCGAAGGGATGGGAATATAGGGTTGGGTTGGAATAAATAATGAATATCATGGAATAAGAGGAACGTGTAGAAAGTAATCAGTCCCACCAACCTCGGGAATCTATATTCTAGGCCCACCCTTACGCCCTCTCTATTTTAAGGAGATAGTTTCTAAACCTTTAGGAAGTGCTCTCTTATATAAGGCCTGAAGGATGAGGACATTTTTAGTAGTTAGCTCAAAACCTAGCTCCAACTATTAATTTAATTGAGGGCTTGCTTTTGGCTCCTTAGATGAATTGGTAGATGCACCTGCTTTTTCCTTATCATATATAGAATCTAGTTAGTGCTAAAACCTCCTTATTCATAAATACTTCCCAGTTGATCAAAGTATATTTTCTCCCTTTGGCCCAAACAAGCCATGGCCAGGGATAGTCAATTGGAACACTTTCATCCTACTTATCAAAGTGTATCCTCCTAGAAATTTACCACCACCTCTTGTTTTTTGCTAACAGTTGACACGACACTTAAAATAGAGAGTTGTGTGCTCTAATTTTTCATTAGCACCTCAAAGTTTTTTGAGAAGGTTCACTTATGTTAAGAGGGCTCATGGAAGGTAGGCCGGAGGGCCTCTATTGGGACCTATAGGAATTGCTTCAACCAGAGAGTTTTGAATCTGGAGTTATAATAGAGAGCCGAGCCAGATTTTAGAGAGAATGACTTAATTTGTCAACAGGTGCTTGCTACCTCATATAAGAGAGCTTTTCCAGGATGTTTCTTCTACAAGAAGATCCCACCTCTCTATAATCTCAAGGTTGAGTCCGCTCGAGTTCAATAGGTCGAGTCGTTTTATATACGTATTAACAAATGAACTTTGAAGAAAGCTCTTTTATATAAGCCTTTCAACTCAACCTTTGAAATGCTTATAATAACTTGGGAAGGGGGTGTTGCTTATAATAAATAAGAGAGCTTGCCCCAAATAGAGAGGTTGAAATAGAGAGGTGCCTCTATTAGACACGGGGGTGTGGCCTGGCCCAACCTGGATTTTTTAACAAGGGCTCTTTCATTCATTTTGAGCTCAAGGGTTACCCTTTATTAAAATATTTGAAACTTGGGGAGCCCTTTTAAAATAAAATAAACTTTGGGGTGGGGTTGCCCTTTATTAAAATCTTCGAAACTTTGAGCCCTTTTAAAATTTAAGCTTTCACGCCCCCACTTTTCTAAGGAGGTTTTAAAAAGGGAATAGATTCGGTTCTTATAAATGGTGAAATCCCCATGTTTTAAAAAGGCTGAACGATGCTCACCTGACCCAGATCAGGTGAGCATCGTTTGGTCTGACATTGGGAGAATTCCTGGAAACCGCCAATGTGGAAGATTTAATCACAAACAGGATTGAAGAATTTAATTGTGAGCCTGATGATGAAAGGGAAATGGCTAGGCAGGCTACATTCCTGGTTAATACAGTAGATTCTCTCGTTAACACGTATGAGAAGAACAAAGTTGTCATCAATATACAGAAGTGTAAAATCTTGCAGGAGATGAACACGGTCAGGTTTGCCACATCATTCCACAAAGAGGCATGGGAACTCATAGAAAAACAGGTTAAGCAGCTGCAGCAAGCCAAAAAGATGAAAGAAACCAGAGTGCGTGGGTTACAACTGAAGCTAAGTACACCGCCAGGAGAAGAGATAAGAACTACTGAGGTTGGCCAGGTTTCAAAAACAGGGGACACTTCCGAAGAAGGAACAGAAACAGAGCCAGAATACTCAACAGAGCCAGAAGAGATCACTCAATAAATTGATCAATGAAATCAAAATTGAAGGCCACCCGAGCTATAAATAATAACGAATTTTGGAATGAAAAGACAACAGAAGACAGCTACTTCTTAGCTGGAAGATCAAGCCAGAGGATGACAGCTGTAAGGCCCAGATCAGGTCAAAAATAACCGATTCAAGAACCAGAGGCTATAAAGCAAGCAGCTGCGGACAGAATCGGCATCAAGCATTAGAGATAGCTAATTTTTGCTAAAGGTATACTTGAGTGCCCCAAGAGTTGTGCTGTTGTATTTCCTTGTGTCTTTCTTCTTTTCCATCCCTTATTTCTTCCCCTTGCTGTGCAGGTTTTTGGCAGAATAGTGCTCAAGAAGCTGAGATTATTTCCTGTCCTATTGAGCCTGAGGTTCAGAGGTTTCTGCTGTTACCAGATTGGAACAGAAGGAATTGAAGGACTCTGTTACATTATTTGAACGGAGAAATTCATTGTATTAATCATTTTAGACAGAGTTAAATGGCGTTTTGCCAACTCTGATTGTAATTTATTTTTAAAAGAATTAATACAATTCTGGGGTTCAGTTCTGTCAATTTCTTGTTGGTTTTGTTTGTTACATTACAATGGGTTACATTATTTGAATGCATTGTAAGCGTTTCTTTCGTTGGTCCAACTGTCAGTTTTGTTACGATATTCGAACGAAGTTGATAGAGCCAATTCTTCTCATTCCCCTTCTTTCTTGTCTTTTGGAGATTGTTATTAAAATTTGCGGGCCGGGGCCCAATTAATCAAGGCACCGGTCCACGCAATAGGCATAATCAGAATAGTTATCTCGCTTGGTCATTTTCATTATAATAGTTTCAAGTGTAAAATCTGAAGGTGTTTGAACTCGCTAAATCATTAAGTTCACCACAGGGGTTTCCTTACCCGTTTCGGCCTTCTCTCATATCTTTTACCGAAATAAAGAGGCAGGTGCTCCAGAGCCAGCTCGTTGGTTCCAAACGATTTCTTGTAGCGTGACAGCTAAACCCTATGGATGCAATAAATTGTTCCAACAGGACGGCTCTCTACCCATAATCCTGTGAGCGATAGCGCCAGAAAATGTTTTTCGTATCATGGTGAACGGGCTTATGACTGGAATGGTGAATGGGCTCATGCATTGACCGGGGAATGATGAATCGGTTGTTCCATCCAATAGAGAGGCCATTTAGAGGCCGGAATAAACGCCCATCTATCTAGCTTTGATGCGAATGACTCCACCATGATACGTGCAACTCTTCAATCTTAGCGGGTTGGTGTATTAAGAGAATGACTCCACCATGATACATGTAACTCTTCACACATTATAGAATTTATTACAGTATGCTAGTGTCACTCCCTCTCTCTGCTGTGTTTGGGTGTTCAATCCCTCTCTCGTGATAAATATATCATAATTTGATATTGTGTATATAAATGAATATTCTTATAGCTAAATATCTCTTCTATCTTAATATCTTAAATGGATTTAGATGGAAGTGTTGTTCTGAAATGTGTGGATATAATATGCCTCTCTATTTTTCAAAAGGGCAATAAGATCATCTGAATTCTCTTAAGCTCTTCCCTTTTCTGAATACGATGAATGGGTTTAAGATTCTGGGATTGCTCTTTAATTATTCAATGACCCCTTCAAAAAAATAGTTGCAATCAATCAAGGCAAGCTTCTTGTTTATAATGCTTTTTCCAGGTATAGATCAACCCCTATGGTTCATAGAGAATGGATTTGATCCTTGTTTGTAATCGCATCCATCGGGACAGCGGGGCATCCTATAGTGTGACCTTTTGTGTCCTACTCTTCTCTAAATCTTTTCAAAGTCCATGAGTTTTTAGTAGAAGGGCGGAGCCTCTGCATCCCATGTGTTTGTTAGATGCTCTTAAGATGTGTCCAGTGTCCTCTGGACTAAACCAGGGTCATTTAGATGCTCAACCGAGGGATATAGAGATAAGGTCCTTTGGTTGGTCATTGATTGCACTCGACCTTATTAATTTAAAGAGAGGGGCTTGAGAGGGCTTTTAGGTGGGAGAGGGCGGTAATTTATGCGACCGGTTGGCTCAACTAACCGATATATGGGGAGAGGCACTAGTGAATGCTGTTTGTCGGGATCCCAGGATTTTCGAAAAGTTTGGCTCTTGCACGCATGTTGGTTGTCGAGAGAGATAGCACTCGATATTTAGTAAGCATGAAGCCCCTTTATTTACATTAATTTCTTTCCCGCTTATGGTGCAAGTACGAAGAAATAGATGATAAATATCCCTTTTGAAATAGATCCCTCGGGTATGAGGACAAGGATTTGAAATCATGGACAACAACTTTGTTTCATAATCTACAAGGACTTGATGATGCTGAAAAGTCAAAACGACATGCAAAAATTTCAAATTTATTCTTTAAAATTGAAAGACATGATGAGCATGCCTATTGCAATTGATTGAAGTTTGAAAGAGCAATAAAGCAGAGGATGTTGGAGTATCTCTGTATGCATGGAAATAAAGCCTAAAGGATCTTATCAATTTCCCTATCAAAGTGTCTAGACTAGGTTTCAAGCATGAACCATCAATAGATAAGATACCTAGGGGTTTATTCAGATTTGTAGGTAACCAACCTAGGGTTTGATACTAAAACAGGGAGAGAGCGAGAAATAGATGTAGACTAATGTAAGAGACTAGCAACTAGGGTTTTGATTGATCAAAATAGCCAAGAACGGATAAGTTACCACTAGATCTAGCTAGCTATGAGGTAGGACAAGAACCTTCCATTTCAGGTTTTTTTAGGGGTGTCAGAACTATAGATGGGTAGTGTAGACAAGTGGAATACGTATAGGGTAATGAGTAGTACATAATTTGGACACCTTTTGAGGTTCGGACTAGGCTGCACCTCTAAAGCTATGCATGCATCTATTTTATGACCTTTATCATGCACGCACCCCTCTCAGGAAAGTATCCTCCAATCGCCAATATCTCATTGATGGATGCTCCATGTCAGTATCTCATTGAAGACAGGACAATGGGAATTCGGGACTTTAAAATGCTCTTCTTTGAGTGGAGGATGATGGGACCATCCTTTAATAGAGATGTCATGCCCGTCCGATTAACTAAATTTTGGGACTGCAACCCCCTATTCTCTGTCGCTCGCCTCACCCGCTCTAAAATTCCCCTCGAAAGAGATAAATTCTCATTCATTCCTAGCCTTGATTCCATATTAAGCAATTTATCCTTTTTTATGATGAAGATCGAGAACCAGAAACGAGAAGCTTCCTGAAGTGCTTGTCTCCACCTATAATAAACGGCTTATGACAAACACAACCTGACAGCCAAGAAACCTCTCCCCTCCCCTCCCCCACCATTTGAAAGGCAAGGCAAACCTCTCCCTAAAATAAAAGTCTTTTAAAGGGCTTTTGAAAATAGGCAGGGCAACCCTGCTCTTAAAAATCTCGGCGCTCTCTATTTTAAGTGTTATAGTCCTTCGCCTCGCTAACCCCACATTTGAAAGGCAAGGCCCATTTTTCAAACAAGAGCAACCCTACCCCTTTTTCAAAACTGAGAGGCCTCTCATTTTTAAAATAGAGAGGAAACCCCTCAAAGTTTAGTTTAAAAGGGGCCCTTGTTGAAAAATCCAAGCCAAGCCCCGTGTATAATAGGCACCTCTCCCCTCTATTTTAAAGTAAATGGGAATGTATCTGCTTGTTGTGGTGCAGTGGCAAATGCCCTGGTTGTTGGTAGAGGCCAACCCAGGTTCCATTCCCCTTGTCTCCATCCTACATATATATGGTATAGTTAGGAATGTCCTATGTGCTGGTAGAGGCCAACAAGGCTCCATTTCTCCTATGCCCAAACTGTTGAAAGTGGCACCTCGAAAAGGTGTTTTCCACTATAAATTAATTTACCCAGGTGTTGTAGGTGATTTGGATAGGAGAGGGCAATCCTCCAAGGGAGGTACCAGGTTCGAATCTCCACCCTACCAAAAAGCTGAATTGGGTACCCAACAATCCAATTGATAATGTTGGTGCGGGCAGGGCTAGGTGCGACCCCCGGGTGACTTTGACAGTGTAGAACCCCCTGTTCGTGGTCTCTTAGACCAAGGTGGCCCCGCAAGGGGTTTTTTGTTTAAAAAAAAAAATTAAAGGGGAATGCATAAAGAAAAGCTATCTCCCTGATGGAATAAGGAGAGGAGACACAAATTCGATCAATAGACTTAGCTATTGAAATAGTAGCCCCTCTTTATTTTAAAAGGGGAATAAAGAGGGCTTTTATTTATGCATTCCCCTTTACTTTAGAATTAGGCTTTCTTTTTCAAATATGAGGTCTTGCAAGAAGAAACCTATTTCTAAAAATTTTGAAACCAATTCATTTTCCATGTTTTTAGTCCAATCAAATGCATACAACAATTTACAAGTATCTAGGATGTCTACTAAATGAGAATCATTATGAATTTGTATCCTAGATTCAATTATTAATTGCCTATGGACTTGATTTAAAGCTTCAATCATGTTTTCTTTTGTTTTACTTATGGCAACAAATTCAGGGGTTATCTCCAATTCTTTGTTAACCACATTTGATATTTCATCCTCAAAAGCATAAGTATTCAAAGAAATATCATATTGCTTATTACCTAGAATTTCCATAGCCAATAACAAAGGTGAATATTCTACCTTGTCATCCATACTCAACACATCATGAGTAGCATTTACCAAAACTTGGTGAGCCATTGCAATTTCTTCTTTTTCCTCATGATCTCTATCATCATCACCATCTTGTATTCCTTCATCTTCATGTAAAACCTGCTTTTCAAAAATACCAAAATTAGGCACCCAATTAAACATATGCCCATCCTTTTCAAACCACAAATCTGGCTGATCACAAGATGTGTTAAATAACAAATCTTCTTGATCAACCACCTGAGTTACTTCAACTAGATCGACATTTTATTTTGGGTCATCACCAACATTAAATCCAAACCATTCACGTGAATTTGTATTCAAATTTTCAGTAGTCAAGGGTAAAAGAGAAGACTTTACCTCTTCCTCATCCCTAAAAAATGAGTCATAAGAAATATTTACCATGTTTTCATTTTCAATTTCAGCAAGGTGTTCATTAAACTCTTCTTAAAAATGATTGAACTTTGAAACCTTCTCTATTTCTGCAAGTGGCTTGCCATCTTTTGATTGCATGGGAATTGCAAAATTTTCATTTGAGGTAGAATTTTCAATATCCTACATATCAATAGAAATTTCATCAATAGGAATGTGAGAAAACAATGATTCCTCATATCTTTTCAAACAACTATAATAATGATCATCTAAGCCCATATGATGAAACTCTATTGCATCTTCCTCGTAATTTTCAAGTTCTTCAAGAAATTATTCTTCAAACTTACTTTCAACTATTCTTGATGACTCCAGTGTTTCTGAAATTGAATCATCCCAGTGGGATATCCCAAATGCATTCACTAATACCGCTTGTCGGGATCCCAGGATTTCCGGAAAGTTTGGCTCTTGCACGCATGTTGGTTGTCGAGAGAGATAGCACTCGATCTTTAGTAAGCATGAAGCCCCTTTATTTACATTAATTCCTTTCCCGCTTGCGGTGCAAGTACGAAGAAATAGATGACAAATATCCCTTTTGAAATAGAGCCCCCGGGTCTGAGGACAAGGATTTGAAATCATGGACAACAACTTTGTTTCATAATCTACAAGGACTTGATGATGCCGAAAAGTAAAAGCGACATGCCTTTCAAATTTATTCTTTAAAATTGAAAGACATGATGAGCATGCCTATTGCAATCAATTGAAGTTTGAAAGAGCAGTAAAGCAGAGGATGTTGGAGTATCTCTGTATGCATGGAAATAAAGCCTAAAGGATCTTATCGGTTTCCCTATCAAAGTGTCTAGACTAGGTTTCAAGCATGCACCATCAATAGATAAGAGACCTAGGGGTTTATTCAGATTTGTAGGTAACCAACCTAGGGTTTGATACTAAAACAGGGAGAGAGTGAGAAATAGATGTAGACTAATGTAAGAGACTAGCAACTAGGGTTTTAATTGATCTGAATAGCCAGGAACAAATAAGTTACCACTAGATCTAGCTAGCTATGAGGTAGGACAAGAACCTTCCATTTCAGGTTTTTTTTAGGGGTGTCAGAACTGCAGATGGGTAGTGTAGACAAGTGGAATACGTATAGGGTAATGAGTAGTACCTGATTTGGACACCTTTTGAGGTCCGGACTAGGCTGCACCTCTAAAGCTGCGCATGCGTCCAGTGCCCCACGCACGCGTCCTAGACAAATCAGGAGGAAGATCAGATCATTTAGGCTTTCAACTAGAGGAGCCTTCCTTTTTTGGGTTACCCATCATGGAATTCCTAGAGGTCGAGAGAGATCTATAAGTGTCCCATATTTAATATTGAATATAATCTAATCTTATCTTTAATCCTTTCTTTAGGAGGAGAAGCTCTTTTATTTTAAGAGCTCTTATCTTAAAGGAGAAGCTGTTTTATTTTAAGCCCGCCTCCAACAAGATCTATGGTCTATCGCTCACTCGGCCATTCATTCCTCTCGAAACCGGTTTTTAAGCCTTTAGGCTTTATATAAGGCTCTTGGGTTTGAGAGAGCCGTAAAGAAAATGGATGCTTTGGTGTGTCAGATGAGTAATCCCTCATGGCTGTTCGGTATCTCGTGATTCTTGACGTGTTTTGTGGGATTCTGTGTATTTTAAAAGGCGTTTCCCCTCTCTTATATAAGGGTCGTGTTCCTGGGCTCAAAAGGACAATTATAGATAGAGAGTGTCGGTTGAGGGAGATAGCCCCCACTTTTATAAGGATGAGCACTCAACCGACATCTATAACTGTTAAGAGGGAGAGAGCATGCACTGAACCGGTTTCCCTCGACCATCTTAATACGTATATAAGAGACTCGGTTCAGCCCCGAGAGGGTGCCCTTTTAAGAGCCCTTTTAAATGGTGGGGGAGAGGGGAGAGGGGCTCTGGTTAAATCCTTCACAGGTCTCTCTGAATGTTCAATTGATGCATATCATTTGGAAGAATAAATCCAAGCTGTAAGATCGACTCTCTTTTGCTTGCTGGAATTGGGATATACATGCGCTTTTACCAGTAAGTATTCTCTGTCTGTTTGAGATTGTGCATGGGGCCTCTGAAATTAAAGTCCCCCTTTTAAAATAGAGAGCTGCTGGTGGACTTAAGTGTTATGAGGCACCTCTCGTAGGGTAGCAATAGTCTTTGGAACTGTGTGTCGGTGGACTTTAAAAGGTTATGAGATACCTCTTCCTTCTGTTAGTCCTTTCTTGACAGTCATAAGCATGGTATGTTCTTAAAATAGTTTTCTTTTAAGTATTGCATTGCTGTGAACAACTGTGCATGGGCGCTGGTCCCGCTGAGACTGTGCGTTGGTGGGCTTAAGTGCTATGAGATGCCTCTCGCAGTAGGAGTACCAGCCCTTGTTAGTCCTCTTGTCTCAGAGTGTTCTGCTTCACTTCAAAATAGCCCCGGCTTTGAGCGAGCTATTTCATTTTAAAGGCAAAGGCAAGATATTTAAGTGTCTCATATTTAAAATGAGATAAGGCATCTAGGAAGTTTTGGGCGCTACTTCTATCCCATACTCAATATAGAAGCAATGCCCATAACTTCATAACAAACTCCTACAGGGCTTGATACAAGAAAAGGAGAGGAAATTACCACTATCACATCCCACAAGTTGGCTACTTCATAACAACAAGCTGGTACCCCTGTTCCTGACCAACTGCCAGCTTTAACCAACGTGAAAAAGTTAACCCTGTGGGTAGTTCCTAGTTCTCTAAAAATTAATGATACAGAAATACCAATTCAACCAGCAATCCAGACGAACATAATGAAAGCTGGTGGTATGGGAGAACTAATAAGAGAACATAGGGTCTAAGTACAAGAAACTATATCATCCCCTGAAGCAAATAAAGCCAAATTTGCTTTGAGTGCATCAAAAGTTGTACTGAAGAGAGTAGAATATGAAACAGTTTTTAGTATCGCTAATGAACAAGAACTACAGATGGTTGCTAAAATGGGTGGCATGAAAGTAAGATCCAATGCAGAAACAAATGAAGACATAGCCAGAACAACTACCACAAAAATATCCATTCCCACACTTCAAGAACCTTTTGTTTTCTCAGTAGATAGCTTGATAGGAAAGATTGCAGTTCAAGGAAAAAAAGCTGACATAGTCAAGGTAACGAAAGCTCTGCAAGAGCAAACTTTGGAGCAATAGCATCAGAGGACTGAAGCTTTGAGAGACCAACTGGAGGAAAGTGTTAAGGAAAAAGTAGAGATGCGATCTCTGACTAATAGTTTACAAGAACAATTGGCCAAGACTACTGACACACCAGTACAACCACCACTAGTCATAAGAGAAACAAATTATGTAGAGTGTTTATCCAAGATCTAAAAAGAAGTATCTTTTAAGATTCAAGACAGAATTGGAGGAATCACAAAATTCTTTAGACAAATCAGAGTGATCCTAGTCACTGCAAAGGAAATAGAGAGCCTACTATATAAAAAAGAACAAGACTTAAAAGTCATCCTTCCCACTCTACACTTGATGGCATAAAATTTTGAGGAAATGCAGAGTGAAGAAGTGGTCTTAAGGGATGGCTCTGGTGTTAAGAATAATATGGAGTTCATGAAAGCTTCAATGTTTGAAGTAAACATGGGAAGATGATATAATGATGCAACCAATATGCATAGCTTGCTGGAGGATATTAAAGAGGAAATGGCGACAGTCAGGATTTCATTAGAAGAATTCTTAGAAACTGCTAGCATAGAAGACCTCATAATGAATAAAGTGGAAGAGTTTGAATGTGAACCTGATGATGATAAAGAGATGGCTAGGCAGGCCACCTTCTTGGCCGACACCGTAGAAAATTTTGTATCCATGTATGAGAAAAATAAAGCCTTGGTTAATATATAGAAAAATAGAATTCTACAAGAAATGAACATAGTGAGATTTGTTGCCACCTTCAACATTGATGCCTCGAGGCTCATTGAGAAGCAAATCAAGAGGCTTCAGCAAAATAAAAGGAAGAAATAAACCAAGGCATGGGGCTTACAGTTGAAACTGAACACCCCTCCAGGTGGAGAAATGAAGGTTTTTGAAAAAGGTCAAGCAAAAAACCGAAATATAAAGAATACTCGAATTCTCTATTTGAAAAATCAAAATCTTCCTCTATTGGGACTAAAACTGAAGGGATTATTTTATTGATAAAAATGAGTTACATATATAGGCAGAAAGCCTATATGAAAGACATGAAATTTGTCAAGAGAAACTGACAAGTGTCAAGGTGAAGGCATAGTACGATAAGAAACTTTTCCGATCATCCAACACTTCCTATGGGAAAAAAAAAACTTCGAACTAAGTAGCATATGAAACCTGCATCAAAGAAAAATAATAAAAAAATAGATAAAAATTCATGGCCCCGAATATTGAACAAAGAAAACCAGGTAGAGGCAGCCATGAAGTCCTCTATTTCTCATCAACCCTTCACTAATTTTTTTGGATTTGGCAGCCATGAATTTTCTCAAGCTATCTGGTTTCTGATCCATTTAAAAAATGGAGAGCATACTCCCTAGGCTTGAAAAAAAAAAGAAAAATAAGGAAGAAATGGAGGGAGGGAGGATTTCCATGAGGGAAATCCCCCCTCAGGGGTCACAGGGCACGAGAGCGAACCGCTCTAATACCAAATGTTGGGATTGAAACTGAAGGGATTATTTTATTGATAAAAATGAGTTACATATATAGGCAGAAGGCCTATATGAAACACATGACACTTGTCAAGAGAAACTGACAAGTGTCAAGGTGAAGGCATAGTGCACTTTAACTCTAACATCCTCTCTCTAAAAATGAGAGATATAAATTAAAATGAGAGATAGAAATGAAACCCCTGCCTTCAATGAAAGATAGAAATGAGAACCCTGCCTTCAATGAAAGATAGAAATGAGAACCCTGCCTTAAATGAGAGATAGAAACCTGGAATAATCCCATCCCTAAAATGCCTTAAATGAGAGATAGAAACCTGGAATAATGCCATCCCTAAAATGGAAGATCTAATGAAAAGAGAAACCCTTTAAAAGAGGGGAAAAAGAGAGGGCATTGTTTTTCTGTTGTTTCATAACCATCTCAATCTCAACCTCTCCGCTCATTGAATTAAATTAATGGGGTAGAGCCCTTCACTAAAAAGGTTCCTTTCTTAGCTTATCTCTCCCACTTGATCACGGTCAAATAGGAACAACTGGAAACCCTTTAAAATAAAGAAATGGACGAGAGAATTAGACACAGAAGAAAATACAATAACACAACCTAGGGCACTCTAGTCTACCTTAGCAAAACAAAAAATGTGTTTCTCTGAATGCTTGATCATGTTCTTGTCCGCTGCTGTTGCTTTTATAGCAGATTCTGGTTCCAAAACCGGTTATTACTGTCTCCAGCTGGATATTGCGATTTGTTGGTGCCAGCAAAATTTTACAGCTGTACTCCACTTTTCCTTTTATTTTCTTCCTTCTGCAGCGTCTATCTCTTCTGTTTCAGCTTCTAGTCCCTCTTCCAAATGAGAAGACTCCCCTGTTTCAATACTTCGGATTTCTTGACCTGGAGGTGTGTTAAGTATTAACTGGAGGCCACTTGCTCTGCTTTTATCCCTTCTCTTTCTTTGCAGCAGCAGTTTAATCTGTTTGTCTATAGTAGTCCATGCTTCTTTGTGAAAAGAGGTGACAAACCTGACTGAAACTATTTCCTGCAAAATTATGCTTTTTTGTACCTCAACAAAAACCTTATTTTTCTCATACATATTGGTTAAATATTCTGCAGTATTTATCATGAAAGTGGCTTCCCTTGCCATGCCTTTCGCGTCATCTGTTTAACATGTAAATTCCTGCATCTTATTTAGAATGAGGTCTTCTGTGCTAGCTGTTCCCAAGAATTCTTCCAGTGACAGTCCCACTCCTGCCATATCAGCCTGATCTTCCTCAATGATCAAGCCATCAAGAGGAAGATTAGATCCATCCGTATATTCAGATTCCTCTTGGTTAGGAATGGCTCACTACTAGATCTATTTCTTCAAGGATCTCCTTCAAGAAATAGATCTAAGAGAACCAGCTCAAGAGTTTGTGTATCAAGAAGGATAAAGTTACAAAGAAGAAGGTGAAGAAACTAAAGAAGATGAGACACAAAAGGCACCACCTAAGAAACCATCCGAGTATGTGCAAAAGAACCATCCAAGAGAATTGATTATTGGGAATCTAGATGAAAGACAAACAAGGAGGAAGATAACAGGAACAGGTGAACATGTAAACTTTTCTTTGCTATCTAAAGTTGAGCCCAAGAATTTCAATGAAGCAAGTGAAGATAAATATTGGATTAAGGCAATGGAAGAAGAGTTGGACCAAATAGAGAAGAGTGAGACTTGGGAACTTGTCCCACGTGCAAAAGACAAGAATGTAAATGGCACCAAATGGGTCTACAAAAATAATTTGAATGAATATGGTCAGGTTGTCAGAAACAAAGCAAGACTTGTGTGCAAAGGCTATGCACAAGTTGAGGGGATTGACTTTGAAGAGACATTTGCTCATGTTGCACGTCTTGAGGCCATAAGAATGTTCTTGGCTTTCTCAAGTTTTAGAAACTTCAAAGTGTACCAAATGGATGTGAAGAATAACAACCACTACTTAATATATATGAATTAATATAATCTAGCTTTTTCTCAAAATATATATAAATTATCGAACTTTAAAATACTACATATATCACCTTTTAAGATGAATACATTTTTTTATTATAAAAACACAATACACTATCATAATACCGATTATAAAAATATGTATGTATGTTAGGACTCTGGGCTTTTGAGAGACCCAAATTTAAACTGCAACAAAATATGTGTAAGTTTGTGTTAGTAAACATGACAACAAAAAAAACAATTACAAATTTTATCATAGGTTAATTATTTTAATATATATATGGTTAGTGTGAGAAACCCCTATGATCAACGTACACATCTGAGCAAGATCTCTCAACCATGACCCTTCCTAAAGTCAAGATCTATTCTTATCAATAGGTAATTTAACACACAACCACCACACAACCACCCCCTCACACACTCGCCCATGTCGTGGTTTGAACCTTAGACCTCCCGAAGAAGAACCAAAGCCCCAATTGTTGCGTTGTCCTGATATTGGAACAATTATTCTAATATTTAATTTAGTGATTAATTATATATATATATATATTGATTGATTATATAGCACAGTTGGTTACAACCACTATTTTTAGTAACTGGCCAACGTAGGGTTCAAACCACAAGGACTGTTGCCACCAAGTTTATCCATCTTGTTCTTGTTGATCCGATGTGAGATAGAGACCATCGATCGATCGAGATTCGTACCATCGTCATCAGTCTGACATGCACTCAAAGGATTCAGAGTAGACTACTACCTTTGCAAAGGGTTGGCTTTTCCCTAAGGTTTGAACCTAGATCTCTTCTTGGTAAGTGCCCAACCACACTTGCACTTACCAATCCACCTAGCCCTTGGGGTAATTTTTTTTTTGTTAGTGTGATAAACCCCTATGTTGATAGCCATTTGGGTATCAACATGGTGGGCACAAGGGGAATGAAGCCTTTATCAACCTCTACCAGCACATAGGACATTCTCAGCTGCACCTTGTATCTACAGGGTGGACATAGGGGAATTGAACCTAGGTCGGCCTCTACCAACACCAAAGACTTTTACCAACTGCGCTACATAAGCAGATAAAACCTTATGTTAAGAAAAACCATTCCTCATATCTCTTGGGGGCCAGGACTTTCCATTCCATGGGGCCTATTCTATTCGGATATACCCCTCAAGCTAGTTGGGAAGGTTTTTTGTGTGTCCGATGCAAGCCTCCAAGCTTGAACCCTAGACCTCCTTCCAAGGATTGAGGGAACTTGCCAGTAAGGTACCTGGTGGTGTGGATAAAATATTAGAAAACATAATTAAATTAACCATATAAATTTTATTCATGCTTATAGAGTCAATAAAGTTTAATTAAATGTTACCTGTCTTTGGTTTAATGGATAGGATAAATAATTAATGTAGCTTGCACCAAGGTTCAAATTTCGAAGACACTAAAGTTCAAATCTTAATAGCACCAAATAACTTAATGTGATTAATAGTGTTAAAGAAAAAAACAATCTTTTCAAAACCTTACTTTAAAAAATTAAATCCTTATTATAATTAATAAATATTAAAGAAAAAAACAACCCATTCGAAATTTTACTTTAAAACATTAAATAAACCGAAATCACAAATACTATTAAAACATTTAAGTGATGTTATCAACTTTAAACTATAGCTAAAAAAAAAAAAAAAAACATATTATCATTTGATTAGTTGATCACGTGAACACAATGGCAAAATCACTACACCTCCATTGAGTTATTTAATTAAAAGAAAAAACATCTTGCTTACTAGAATCAAGATGGGTAATTATATCAAGGTCGTGAATGATTCTGATTATTAACCATAATAAGAAAATAAAACGGTATAAAATAATTATATTTACTATTTGAATTTACTTTTCTAACGAATTATATTAGTTTGAATGGATAAACCATTAAATATTTTTTGTAAAGAAAATTTTAAAAATAAAATCTTTTATGTGATAATAATTTTTATTTTTTGATATATAAAAAAATTGGTAACACTATTAAATGATGTATCTATAAACTCTAGCTCACTAGATAAGATGAATTCAATTGGATATGTCAACTGGAAAACACTCGACTGCTTAGGTATGTCATGGTTTGAATCTTGGACCTCCTCAAAGAAAGTCCAAAGTCCTAACTGTTGCATTGTCCTAGGTGGATAAATTTTTTAGGGTAAAGTGTAAGTTATTGAAAAGATTTTGGTCCCTTGTATAGTGGTTTGAACCTAGATCTTCTGGATGAGAACCCAAAGTCATACCACTACAATGTTCCAATGAGTAAAAGCCACATGTTTTTATGAGGGATCTCGGCTCCCTTGTACTGGAGTTTAAACGTAGGAAAGAGATACTGCTATGGTATCCTTGGCGAACAAAAATTTAAAGGTAAAACACTTGTTTTTGAAAGGGATCTCGATCCCCTTGTATTAGGTTTGAGTTTGGGTTTTTGGATGAAAAACCCAAAGACATACCACTACAATATCCTTCTTTGGATAGATAAATTATAGAAAACATAGAATAAATTATTAAAATTTGAAAAAGTAGAATTTATGGTCATAAAAAAATGTGGTAAGGTATTTAGTTTGTGTAATTATTTAATAATGGGTGTTACAGATAGTGTAACTCATGCCACCGAAGCTAGCTCAAAATTTTGTTCTAAAAGTGATGGACGAGGTAATGATTCCTCTCCAGATGTTGTGCTTTCTCTTAATGTTGTTTCTCCAGTTTTAAAAAATGGTATGAGAATCATTGTCTTATAGCTTATTTTGTGGGTTGAATCACGTCACAAAAATATTTTCAAAATTGGTTGAAACTTAACTGGGAAGCTTATGGCATTGTGGTTGCGGGTATCCGTAATCTTACTAAGGTTTTTTTTTTCTTTCCTTTAAAGAACCCTCACAAGTGCAAACTATGGTTGGTAAGTCCAATTGTTGGTTTCTTCGCAATACTTTGATGGTCATCTCTCCTTAGACTCCTTCCGAGTTTCAGATCAAGTTGCCTTGAAAGTGCTGGTTTGGCTTGAAATCCCTGGTCTTTCGTTGCCCTTATGGGATTTTATTGATGATATTGTTAAACCCATTGGTCGGGTGGTCTGTCGGGAACAAGAGCGATTCTTCTCGGCACGACCTAATAAGAGAGTCTATGTTGAGGTTGACCTCACACAAGATCTCAGATAATTTGTGGATATTTAGGTTGGAACAAAGCATTGTGTAAAAAATTGTTTATTATAATTTTCTTAATAATTATTTTTGATGCCAATCCACCACACATCATATCAAGGATTGTCCGTTGGTTTCTCAAAAACCTTCGATAGTTGTTCCTGCTCCTCAGACCGTACCTGCACCTTCCAAATCCTCTATTGAGGGTTATTGGATTACAATTTCTAATAAGAAAGAGGTGATCAACCCTAAGTCGATGCTTTCTAATGAAGATAAGGTTGCGAAGCCACCATCTCAGCCTCCTATTGTTCATGTTCATCCTATTTTGGCTCCTCAGGCTCCACCTGCTGAGAAACCTCTCAAGCATAAATCAACCTCAGAAGAAGGGAATTCACTAACAATACCTCCACTCCCCAGGAGTTCACATAGTCCATCTTGGGATGGCTCACCATAATCGAGGGGAAGCTAGGAGTCTAAGCATCGTATTTCGATTGTTGGTGACATATTTAAATATTCTCAAACCTCTTTATTTAATAGGTTTTTAGTTCTTGTTGATAGTGTGGGCAATCCCTCATTTGTTGGTGATTTACTTCAACCTTCTCAAACTTTTGCATTTAATAATTATTCAATGTCAGTTGATAGTGGAGGCAACCCTATGGGAGATGACTCCATGGATATTCCTCCTCCATGAATTTCCTTTCATGGAATGTTTGAGGACTTACGGAGTCCTCAAGAAAATTTTATGTTCGATTTGCTCTGCAAAGTATTGGTCATGTTGATGTTATTTGTTTACAAGAAGTTAATATTTTTGGTTTTTTGTTAGATGTTTCTCTCAACTGTATTGCAAGTTCTTTTATGTACTTCACTACTCACCATGAAGATGGGCGAGGTGGTGCTTCTATTTCTATCTCCTCTAAACTTGAGGATTGTCTTCTTGGATCTGGCGAGGATCCTTCTTATCATGTGGTCTAGATTTTTTTGAATATTAATAAGAATACCCTAGGCATTGCCAATATTTATGCACCTAATGATGGGCCTAGTCGCTCTACCCTTTGGTGGTACCTAGTTGATCACCTGTCGATGGCATATTGGATTTTTTATGGTGATTTTAATATGGTTGAGCATGCTGAAGATAAATTTGGTCACCTCCCGATGCACTAGTGTGTTGGAGAGCGTGAGGCTTGGTTTTTTATTAAATGCATATGGGGTATTTTTTATCCCCTTTTTTGTTAGCGTAATTGCATGCCTCCATGCTGGTTCACATGATCTAGTTATGATGTTAGAGCAGAAATTTTTTTATTCTCCTCCATCAATAACAAGATTGTGATAGTCTGGGATCAATTCCTGTTATCAAATCATTTTCCAATTTCCTTTCATATTGAGTGGAGTGGTCGCCAATTTAATTTTTTGTGCAAGCAATTTTATTTAAATACTTATTTATTGTAACACCCTATCACCATTGCTATGATTGAGTGAATATAGAATTTATTACCTCGGCCTCCTCACTCTGTTAGTTGGATTTCTTGGTGGAATGAAGCAATTTCCTGTACTACCTCTTTCATGCGATATTTTGGAAAACAAGTGGCACATGTCAGAAAGCATGCTCATTTGGTTGTTATGAAGGAGTATCAACAAAATTTATGGTTGCTGGAAAATGATCCATATGATTGATAGTTGTAAGACAAGGTTTCTAGTCTTCACCACCAGCTTATAGTCCATGAATGACATGAAGCTAAGGGGACTCAGATTTGGGCTCATCTGCACTAGCTGAGGGTTGGTGATCGCCCGTCCAAAGCTTTTTTTAAGTCTCTTCATTCTAGGCAGGTTAGGATTCATACTAAGGCTATTCAAGTATCTCATGGTAGGTTGCCTTCTCTTCTTAATATTTCTTCAACATTTGTGGATCATTATAAGCTTGTTTTTCAAGATCAACAAGATTCTCTAGAACATCATATGATGCTCCAACAATATCTTGATGTTGTTCCTGCTAAATTGTCTGCTTATGACAGACTTCTTTGTGAGGATCCTCTTTCACTTTATGAGCTTCATAATTCTCTTATGACTATGTCAGATGGCAAGTCCCATGGTATTGATGGCTTTCCATATGAATTTTATAAAGCCACTTGGAAGTTTACTGGGCCTGATCTGCTCAATGTCTACAATGAAGCGTTAGCCAATAATTCTTTGGGAAATTATCAATCGTGGAAACATTAAGTTTATTCCTAAAGCGAGTAATCTTGAGCTTATCACCATTTGGTGATCTATTACTCTGCTTAATTTCTCTTACAATATTTTAGCTAAAGCTTTAGCTCTTCGTATTTGCAACATTCTCCCTGTGATTATCAGACCAGAGCAAACATGCTTCATTATAGGACGTTACATCTTAGATAATATTATTGTTGTTTGGGAAGGTTTAGAATGGGCTAGTATCTCTATACAAAATCCCATTTTCCTTAAATTAGACTTTGAGAAAGCTTATGATCATATTGAGTGGCCTTTCATTCTTACCATGCTCTAAGGTCTCAACTTTGGACCCTTTTTTATTAGGGTTGTCAGTATAATTTTTTTCTGATGCTTTAGTTTGTCTTACTATTAATGGACTTAGTTCAGAGGATTTTGGTTTATTTCGTTCTATTCGCCAAGGCCATCCTTTGGCCCTATCACTTTACATCCTTGTTGCTAAAGCTTTTGGTTATCTTCTTGCCAATCAAGCATCTAAGGGGTTGATCAAAGGTATTATTTTGCTTGATATGTCCACCCAACTTATTAATGGGCACTTTGTAGATGATTCTTTTATCACTATCAATGAGGATGAGGTTTCAATTTCAACTACTTTGGTTTGTTTGGATACTTTTTGTAAGACCTCGAGATCCAACATCAAATGGTCTAAGTCCCTTTGTTTCCACCTTGCTTCTTCTTGTATGCCTACTTGGCTTAGATATTTTTTTTTATGGCTTTGGCTTCAAAAGGGTGACCATTTTAAGTTCTTAGGAATCCCCTTTGCTTTTGATAGCTCACCCTATAAACTCTAGAAATATGTCATTGATAGAATTTAATAAAAGATTTCTTGTTGGGCCTCGCATCCCCTTTCTCTTGTCGATAAGTTTCAGGTTTGCACAAAGATTCTTGCTACCACCCATGTTTATTACTCTTCCTATTGGGCCCCCTCTAAGAATTATTAGAATAAGTTGGACCAAGAAAAATAATTTGTGTGGTTTTCATCGAGTTGCTTGGAATATTTGTTGCATGCCTACTGACAAGGATGGAATGGGCATCATTGACATTTACAAATAAAGCATTTATTTGTGTGCTAAGTGGGTGGTTAAAAATATTGAAGGACCTAAAGCCTAAAAGGTTTTGATTCATCATTGTATTTATTCAGGGCTACCTTATGGGTGCAAATATTAGGCTAATATTGGCCTCCATAATCTCATCATTACTTCTTCTCCAGTTAAGATTCAATATTCCTTTGTTGTTAAAAGTATTTGGCGAGCTTTTGCGGGGGTGAAACCTTATATTCATTGGATTGGTGATGGTTTTCGTAATGTTATTTCATTCAATTATTTGAATATTTGGTGGTTTCCTATTATATCTAACTCTTTAGCTCTTCTTGTTGATACACCGAGGATTAAAGATTTATGGTTGTTTTGCAAGGGCATCTGCTATATTAATGATTTAGTGCACTGTCAAGACTAGATTCCTTTGCCTGATCTCAAATGGAAATTTAATCTTCAAAATTTATATTTTCCTTCTATTTTTAAGATTCAAGAGCTCATACCTGATATCATGCTTTATAAGCTTGGCCTTCAACCCCCAAGTGTCCAGTGGAGGGATTGACGCTGGAATGTGGATACACCTTTCAAGAACTACTCTTCTTCCTTGATTTATCAGCTACTTAGTCCTGTTTCCCCTGGTGTTTCTAAAATTAATGAGAGATGGCAAACTGATTCTACCTCATATACTTGGGTTGCTTTTCTAAACCATATATGGCAGTTTAAACTTGAACCCAAGATTACCCTTTTTCTCTGGTCTCTTATTTATCAAGGGCTTCCTATGGGAGAGAGACTTAGTAGGATTGATCTTCCTAATCCTAAGTTTCTAGCTTGTGATCATTTTGAGACTTTAAAACATCTATTTTGGTTATACCCTCTTGCTAAATCTGCTTGGTCCTAGATTCACTCATTATTCAAGCCCTTTCATCTTGAATTTTTCAGATGGAAGATAATATTTTTTGGATATAACCGTTGTTTGCCTACCTATATTGCTGCTCTATGGAAATTCTTCTATGCTATTATTTTGTTTCAACTTTGTAAAACTAGGAATGCTACTGTCTATTCTGGAGATTCAATTTCTAGTCAATTTTCCTTGCATGAAAAAATTATAGTATTTTTTATTGTTACTGTACAACTCCATTCATAGGATTCTAAGTTGACTCATGAGTTGATGCATTTGATAAATTTTGTTAGGTTTTGGTACGAGGCTTCGTGCACTATCAACATGAATTCACCTAACCTCCTTCTGCCTCAAGGTCCCTCTATTTCTTTGAGGCCTTAGTATAGCAGGTTGAGGGGGTGATATTTTATAGCATCAGGTTGTTCTATCAGTGCCCATAGTAGGGCTCGATATCCTCTTGGAGTGGCTCCCTTTGTTTAGTTATTCTATTTATTCACCCTTTTAGGGGTTGGTTTTGTTTTTGGCCTCAGGGCTCTACGATGTTGATTTTTTGGGTGGCCTTACTCCCTTTTTATTGTAACCTCTCTTATTTTTTATTGAATATAATTATTGGTTCCAATAAAAAATATTTAAAAAAATATATTAATAAATTGTGATTTTACAAATATTTAATGCATATTTATTCAATAAGCAACATGTAGTTTTACTCATGTGCTGTAGGTGAACTCACGTGTTGTAGGTGAGTTGGAGACGGTAGGGAAATCTTCCAAGGGAGGTCCTTGGCTCAAATCTCCACCTACCACATGCACATAGGGTATCCAAAATCCAGTTGATAATGTTGGTGCGGTCGAGACCGGGCATGACTCCCAGGTGATTTTAACGGTGTAGAACCCCTTTGTCGTGAACCCAAAATACAATTGATGATGCTGGTGCGGTCAGGGTCGGGCGTGACTCCCAAGTGATTTTAACGGTGTAGAACCCCTTGGTTGTGGTTTCTTAGACCAAGGCGGCTCTGCAAGGGATTTTTTGCTAAATTCAAAATAAAAAACATGTAGTTTTTATTAGTAACTATTCCCATTAGAACAACGCAATATTATTTCTATTATTAGATGAATTAGACAATATCTAATTTGCTTCCTCTTAAAAATATTTTTCATCTTCTCAAAATTTAATGAAACCTATTATTTCTAGTAAATTCTAGATATAAATATGGGTGTGAACACAATAATAGAGACTTTTTAGATATATTTAAATTTAATAAATAGTAAATTTTATATTAATAATAATAATAATATTTTATTATATGTTTAATGCATTCTTCTATTCTTGGTTAATTTTTTAAGTTATAGAATAAATTAACTTTTAAATAAGAAATTTGTAATAAATAAGTTTAGTTTTACATTATGATTGGTCTAATATATATATGAAAAATCACTATACTAAGTAATGGTATTAATGTGGTTATATGGAATATATTTTATTTTTCAATTTAGGTCCTTGAGGTTAAGTTGAGTGGACCTTTAGCATTAGGGTGTGGGTTTGTAACTTTGATAGTTTATAAATAGGAAGAAATTGTTAGGAGTTATTACATCATGAATAATATGAATGTAAGTTGAGTAATCACTCAACACATGGTTTGTGAGGTTCATTAATGGACAAGGGTAGTTATAGGATTAGTTTAAGATTTTTGTGTTTTATTTGGCCAACCATTGTGTCTAAATACCACTTACGTTCATAATACAAGCATCAAAGCATTGAGTTCTAGCATATGGTATCAAAATAAGTAGAAAGGTCAAGATAGCACTCTAGGATTTGAGAACTCTTTGGTGTGAACTATTCTTGCTTTGTATTAGGGTTTGTATGACTTATATTGGTTGGATCCTTATGATTTCAATGGCGTCCACCCATGGTAGGCCAACAAACAATGATGGCAACATAGGAGAAAGGACAAGCAAAAATGACATCCATCAAGCAACCTAGGGAATTCACACCAAAGGTGGTTCATGAGGTAATTTCTACTCTTTTGATGTAATTTTACCATTACCAAAATTTGACAATTCTTGTAAGTGGTTAGAATATTTTACCCTAGTACGGTATTTTATGGGGCACATTACTAATGAAGCTACTTTGTGGTCTTGGTTCAACTCAACTTGGGCTCCTCATGGAGTCAATATCGAGTTATTTAGAACTTAACCAAGGGATGTTTTCCTCTTTTATTGTGCATATTTGCTCATTCAAAGTAATACATAAGTATAGGCCATGATTCATGAGGATCTATTTGTTGTTCTTATTTCCATGGACCCACAATTTTTCAATTTTTGAGTGGACCTCTAAGGTCCCAATCTGGATCAAGTTCCTTCGTTTTCCCCTCCCTCTTTGGCCTTTCTTGAACCACATAGTGGTGGCCTTAGGGTGTGTCATCTTGGTCAAGGCTACCAAGTTTTTCATGTCCACCCATAAAAAAGAGTGTATGTCGAGGTTGATCTATCCAAATATCTCAAGGAATCCATTGAAATACAATTTGGGTACTATTATTTCATAATAAGTGGTATATATCAACCTGTTAGCTTTCGATGGTGTATTACAAGAGAATACAATCATAAGATATATAAAATATTTAAAAATATAAGATGCTGAAATATACTATTAGTGGAAAGTGACAAAAATAATACAATGTAATATGGAGGAAATGAACACTCTAGAACTGATACTGAAGAACTACATTATATCCATCACCAATATATATGGTGATCTACATAGCACAACTACTACTATCTACAATAATATATAATCACTCACTATGAGGCCCTTTATAATTGCTTGGCCAACACTCTACCTAGCTATACAAAGGGACACCTTTCACAACTTGCACATAGACACTTGTGCATTTATTATATTACTTGAAGTAACTAGCTAACTACCTTGTAAAGTAATCTACTATTCTAGTTATGTACAAAGGGTGGTACATTTACATAACCCAAATAATGTATATACTCTAACACCCCCTATATTACATTATTTGGGTATTGAAGACTTTAGTATTTAATATGAATCTTCTTCTCTTGAATAGTCTAGGCTTCAACTGGTTCTTATTTTGTAGTAGTCTTCATGTTATATCCATTGTTCCTTGTTGTCAAGAATTTTTTGATGAACTAGAGATCTCATAATTTTGCATGTTGCAAGTGGATCAGGGAAACTCCATTTTTCCTCCTTTGATTCTTTGTATAACCTGCTTCTTTGATCTTCACAAATGTTAAGCTTGAAATTATTGTTAGTGGATGCTTCTAAATTGAGATCTTGAAAGAAGCAATCTATTTTGTGTAGTAATATTTATTCATGAATTCTATAGTATTTATAGTAATAGAAGGATAAATGGTTCTTTCCTCCACAATATTTACAAGGATGAAGTCTCCAACAGTTCACATTTTCATGACCAAATTGGTTGCAGTCAGTGCATAGTAAAGATATTTCAACTTCTTAGTTATCTATTTTAGGAATATCATGTTTATCTATATCCTTAATGATATACTTAAACCATATGTGGATATTGAAGCAATTTTATTCTTACTTTGTTCATACATTTGTATGATATATTTTTGTTCAATACTCTTTTCTTCTTCTATGTCTTCATTAGTGCAACTATCAGCAATTTATTTTGTTGTACCATTTGAAGATGTAACAGATGGATCTATCTTTCTATTATCAAAAATCATTTTAAACTCTATTGATTCTTTCCTTATGTCTGTATCTTTCTCATTATTATCCATTGAATCATCAATCATACTTCTAATCTAGATTGGTACTTTTCTTAAGTCTTTTCTGATATCATTATTCAAGATGTTAGTAGACATCCTTATGGCTCCCTAGTGATTTAAGTTTAGGCTAGAGAACTTTGATATATAGTATTCTTTTTGCTTCTCTAGTATTTAAATTTGTAGAATACTATATCTATCTTGAGTATATGATCCAATTTGATAAAACCTTTTAGGTTTTGTAGAATTCCTTATTTCTCCCTAGTTTAAGAGTATATGAATTAGTTTGATAAAACTATCCAAGTCTTAGCTTTTGTAGAATCCCTTATTTCTCCTTAGTTAAGAGATGTGAACTAATTTGGTAAAACATTTCTTAGAATTAGGTTTTTTAGGCTTCTTTATATCTCTCTAATAATTAGAATATGCTTAGTTCACTTTCTAAGTTGATTTTGTAATGTTTTGAGAATAATCAACAGTTTAATTTTACCTTATATTTCCCAATGAAGTATGCTTTAATGGTTGGATTTATTTTTGTCTCATTAGAATGAGTATGAGACAATTTTTACCAATTAATTCCAACTCTATATGTAGGCAATTGATTTGCTTCTCTTTCCAATAGATTAATTTTCTAAGTTACAATTATATGTATATAGTTTGAAGTAGTATGCATTATATCTCCCTACTATTTGCAATATTAGAAAATAATGGTATTTGAAATTTAATAATTATTTAAACAAAGTTGACAACCTTATATCTCCTACTTGGTTAATTGAAAATATGTATATTCAATACCTTGAAATAAGTTTGCTTGATAATTATTAATGCTTGATAAGTTTATTTGAATGCAGTAGTCTATATCACATTATAAATCTGATTTTAATTAAAGCAAGCAAATTTAATATTTATCTTATTAAGGCTTTATGCTCTCCGTATCCTTGAGTAGCTCCACGTACTTTGATGGTTGGCTGGTACATATCTCCATGTTGTATTAATCCTTCTTTGACCTTGTTGTCCAACGAAGGCCATTCATGCTCTTTCTTCAAACTTTGTGCTTCTACAATGCCTATTTTGGCTTGGTATCCTCCTTAATAGGTGCTTATTACCATGATAATTTAATGTTGGTTTATGACAGTCCTTGCTACCTCCTTTGACTCCGATTTTTAGCATGCTCTTACTCAAACATTGTAATTTTGCTCCAATTTCACTTCACTTCTTTACCTTGGAGTTGAATGCTTATGTAGCTACATGGCACATGCACTTTGAGAAATGTCTGAGGTAGATTTTAATTCTTCTTTGTGAGATATCCAAGTGGCTTTTGAGCTCCAATGTGCATGGGCTTCTTTACGTAATGCTTGAGGTTGGTTTCAATGCCTTCTTGAGTAACGCTCATGGTTGGAATTAATGCTTTCTCCAAGTGGCTTATGAGCTTCGATTATTGTAGGTGAAACTATTGTAATGCTTCTTCCTATCAAAGATGCTTTGTAAACATCTTCAATATAACATTTGATCATTTTCTTATGAGATGAGTGCTTCTTGTCAATGGTGAAAAATGGTAGATTGCATGTATTTTTCCTCCAATGCTTCTCTTCTTCTATATATTCCTCCTACCAACATAAATCTAGTTGTTTCTTGTTCCTCAACGCTTCTTCCAAGAAATTATGGGTTGGATCTTGATTTTATGGAGATCATGGGAGATTAGAGGTGGTTCTACGATGGTTTGAGAGCTAATTTGAATGCTCATTTAGTGGACATCTTCTCCAAGTAGGAGCTTGGATATTGCTTCTTTCACTCTATGTGTTTGCTTTCAATATGTAAGTTCAAATGCTCCCTTTGCACTATTCAATAGATGAAAACCAATGTAGATGGATAATGATCCTTTTGTGATATCTTGTGCTTCAAATTGATTTCTAGGAACACCTACTTTTATGATTGTAAGGGTATCTTTGGACACCGTAATGAGAGATCTTTGTTAGCTCTTCTCTCTTGCTTCAGATAGTGCTCCTCTACGATCTCTTGTATGATGTTCCTCACTTATGGAGGATGTGTCCTTAAGAAACTCAATTTTTGTCCTCTTTCCTATGTAGGACAAGATGTTATGGTGCAGAATAATGTAAATATATTTGTAATACAATACCTTAATTTTGCACCTTCTCTTTTGCAAGCTTATTTTTATGGTTTTAATGGTGGCTTCTCTATACTATTTCTTGTAATAAAGGGTTGATTGATGTTTTCTTCTCTTCTAGAAAACTCTGTCATTCACTTGGTTAATATAGTAATGAACCCAAACTAATAATCATGTAGATAATATACCCTTGAAGGGGTAATTTTTGAACTAATATGTAGACACCAAAATCTAGCCACTTGTCATCCATCCATAGCTTCCCGCCACATTTACCCATTATTTATATATATTTATATATATTTGTTTAATATATATTTAAATAATAATATTTTATATATTTTATTTATATATATTTAATAAATATATGTATATTTATATGAATTAATCCCAACCATCCATCATGATTTAATCCCAGCCATTCACCCACCTTAATCCATGCCACCTGCCCAGATTTAATCTCCACCCTCCATCATGTTTTAATCTTGACCACACAAATTGTGTCGTTGAAACCCTAATGTGCCCTAGGAGAGATTATAAAGAGGAGTCATTTTGATGACTCAACCCCTAAGTTTTTTCTCTAAGAAGTTTGCTAAGTTTTCTCTAAGTCTTGAGTTCTCTAAGCACTTATCCCTAAGTCCTCAAGCATCCAAGCCTCCTCACCATTTTCATCTTCCATCACTTATCATCGCCTTTCACATCCATTGCCACCCACCTCACATGAACCATATCTGCTTCTATAGATTCCATTTCAATTCTCCAAGAGCCTCTGGGCATCTCCTATCACTCCCAAGCACCTCTGGGTACCTTTCACCATCATCGAGTGCCTCTGGGTGCCTTCCTTCCATCATCGAGCACCTCTGGGCACCTCCTACCATCATCGAGCACCCGTAGGCATTCACAAGCCCTAGTTCTGTAGTCTAGCAATCCCTCGGGTGTCACTAGGGCATCTGCACACCAAATCCTACAACAACGATGAAGAACAAAGATCAAAGAATTAATGTGACAAGGTAATTTATTTATTGCAAGTATTTTTTATTCTTTAGATCTATTTATAGCTTCATTTTTGCAACTAGGGTTAGTAATTTTCTTATTGAGGGCCTCACATAGTGGAGCCCTCATAGATATTATTGACTTTTTATTGTTGTTTGTTGTTTGTAGGTTTAGAGATCAAGTTCATTGGAAGTTTCTGAAGCACTTGAGTGGTCCGACCTATGGATATCTGAAGCCCACTCACCTTACTATTGAGATCAAGTCGAGCATGAAGACACCACCCTTGTTTGTTAGCTAGGGTTTCAGAGAACCCTAGCATATTGAAATCATTGTATTGGATAATATATGAACTTTGGGGTACACTTGGTTGTAATATCAGAGATCCACCTGATAATAAGAATAAAATTTTATTTCTATGCAATCATCTATATTTATTCTGCTTTGTTCATTCATTTATTTAAGTATATTGTTTGGTGTTGTTCGATTTCACATCTACAAATGGTGATCATGGTGGGACCCACAATGGGTTCTTTATGCTAATTATCTTGTCATTAATTCACTATTTTGTCTTCTATCTTGTAGGTTTTTCAGAAAAATAGGTCACATGAATTTTGTAGAACTAGTTTTTGAGGATTTGTAGAAGTTGCAGAAGGTGTGCAGATGCCCCGTGGTGCTCGTGGGACATTCAGGAAGTGCCTAGGTGCATTTCACAGGTACCCAAGTGCATTTCATAGAGAAGAGGAACAATACGTAGGCTTATCTGTAAGTCTACTGTAAAACCCTAGCTTCTCTATTTTACGTATTTTCATGTTTTTATAGATTTAGCTAAAAAGAACATCATTAACAATATGGTAAAAATAAACATTTTAATCTACATTTCTAGGCATTAAAATAATTCTTTGCATTCATTTTTGCATCCACATTCAATCATAAATCACACATTTCCATTTAAGGGTTTCACTATTTTTTGGTGTGTTGCAATTGCATCTCTGTTTTCATGTGAATGATTAATTGCATAAAATAGTTTGCATTCTAGGGTTAGGGATTTCTCCTTTTTCTGGTCTAAGTAGGAACAACATTAGAATAATTGAAAGTACCCCCACATTTGGTGATTCAATGTGGAAGAGTAGATGAACCCTCCTCTATTTAGAGAGCGGTCTTAAGCGGTGTACTCTACTTCTTTTGGGAAAATCAATATTTCTTGTGTTGGCTTCTAATTTAGACTAGTGAAATCAGTCATTTCTGACATTGTATGTACACCTTAATAAACTAAAAACTTTTAAAAGGAATCACACACACAACATGTTTCATTTTTAATAGTAATGGTTGGATTTCATCACCAACCATTGCTTGAGATCTGGTGATGGTGGGTTTCATCTCCATCCACCAATATCTACCCCTAGACACCATAGGTTACCCCCAAGCAAACTTGTTGGATTTCATCACCAGTAAGAATCTCGTTGTCCATCCTAGCCATAGTGTTCACCCATTTTAATTTATATTAGTGCATTGAAACACACAAAACCAAAAAAAAGAAGAAACATTAACACGAGATAATCAAAGAACCAGGTAAGACACATTTTTGTTGCATAAACATAGGATTGGATTGCTTGTTTGATTTTGTGAGTTTTTCATTCCACATTTCATTTTTAGCATATTTTATATTTGGTTCATTAGTTTATGGTATTAACAAGAAATCAAGCTAAAATAATGAATCAAATATCCACCAATCAAACCACTTCAGCAATGGAGTGTTCATCATCACCTTCCACCACCACTTCCATGATCAATCCCCCTAGTGTGATACAGGTAAGTCATTCATATTTTTTGCAGGTCCCTCACACACTGTGTCATCCACATCATTTCATATGGCCATGCCCCAAATAGAATCATCATCACCAACCATTGACCATCACATCACCCACATAGACATGGCACAAGTGGAAGCTCTTATGAAATCCACTAACTATGTCTTAGAGTCAGTCCCCAACTCACCTAGACATGATCCTTCTTTACAGTAGGAACCTATCTCCTCCCAACCTTCAAGCTTTACCCAGGTGTACAATAACCCTCTTTTTGAGGTATCTACTGCACCTTCCCAACATTTTTCCATACCCCAATCATCATGTGTCCAAAGCACATCCATCCCATCCTCATATACCTCAGTTTATGGTAACCCCTTGTATGAAGCACATGTTAATGCTGCTTCACAAGTGCCCACATCCATACCATCTAGTGTCTCCCATCAAGTTGCAATTCCTATTGCAACTTACCCCCCACCTACCTCATCAATCCCATCCACATCCATTCCATCAACCACTGATTTGGAAATACATGAGACATGGGAACATCTCAACAAATTGCTTAAGAAGTGACAGAATGCTCAACAACAAGTTCAGGTGAACCCTAAGCCTCAACCTATTTCCACTCAACCCATTTTTGTTAGCCAAGGTCCATCTTGGGTACCACAATCTTCTATGGTTTCCATTCCAACACCATCGCCAACCCATACCCATCCTATTCCCATTGGCCAACCTATCCAAAGCCCTCATACATCATCTCCATATCTTCATTCACCATCATTCCTTCATCAACCACATCATCATCAACATCAATCTACTCCACCAAGTCATCATCACCTCATCACACCTCAACATATTTCCACCTCACCATCACAAAATCATCAAGTGATTCAGGGTTTCCACATTCCTGGGGAGGACCCTCGAATCCAGGCTATGCAACAATAGATTGATAGTTTGATGCAACATACTCCTGGCATGATAAACCATAAGCCTACCTTACACCAACTAATCAATCAACCAATTCATCCTTCGGTACCATCACCGCCATATCCAATAGATTTCACAATACCAAAGTTTGATAAATTTAAAGGGATAGAGAACCCTAAAGAGCACGTGAGTTCATTTGTTCATTCTTGTTTTAGAATTCAAAGCAATGATGCTCTAATGCTTAGGACCTTCCCTCAAACATTAGGGGGAGATGTTGTAGAATGGTATAACCATTTTCCCAATCATAGTATTTATACTTTTGAGCAATTGGTGGACCAATTTCTTGAAATATTCTCCCTCAATATAAGAAAGAAAGTCTCATTATCTGATATCTATGATCTAAAATAATATGATGATGAGTCTATCTATGACTTTGGTAACCATTGGAGGGCTTTTATCACCAAATTGCCATTTGCCTTACCAACGAAAGAGTTGACCCGATTGTTCGCTAAGAGTTGCTTAAAACCCATCTCTTGGCTATTGCAATTACAACAACATAGATCATTTGATGAAGCTCTTGCCCAGGCTAGCACAATTGAGGAGATAAAAATCCAAGGAGTGCTTAAGCCTAAGAAGAAAGAATGGCAAAACAAGGGCCAATATAGAGGAAATTATTCTAGCCAATCAAAATCCAATCAGGCCAATCCGGCCAATTCATCCAATCAAGTAAATCAAGTGGTCATGAGCCAGCCAATAATGGCTCAACAACAACCCATGCAACAACAACCATGACAAATTGAATATCATGCGGTTCCCTCAACTACTCAATCAAGTCAAAACATAGTGCTAGTTATGGACAACCGACCACATCGATAATCTGTTCGACAACCCCATCAATATACCCCATTGGCTGAATCTTATGCCTCCATTTTTTGTAGGTTATATGACACAAATCAACTTCCCTTGCTTGAGGTCAGACCTGATGATCTCGCTAAATATGGTAAACACTATAGGGAGATTTTATTTTATCCTTATCATAGATAGAATGGGCATGACATTAATAACTACCATCAATTCAAAGATAGAATACAAGACCTTATTGAGTTAGGAGCTATCAAACTTGATAGTCCTCTAGCTCAACAAAATCAAAATCTTGGGATCTTTCAAACACCACTTCCTCATCATGAGGAGGCACAACCAACAATAGGAGGGTCAAATACCAAGATTCCTCCTAATCAGGTTAATCATGTTCAACAGTACCAAGGTTTTGTGGGTGCTATTCATGTAGTAACCCGAGGTCAACAACAATGCTCCAATCAACAAAATGCTCAACAACAGTCTAGTCATTCACCCATACCTCCATAGGCAAGTGTGTCTCAACCTACCACATCATCATCTCCCATCCAATTATTCACCAATCCCTCTCAACCAATCCATATTCCAGCCCATCCATCTCAACCCATTCATCATTCCAATCATCCATCTAGGCCAATCATCTCATTGAGCAACCGGTTAACCACAAGCTTAAAAATGGCTTCAGCCAAACTATCTATATATGAGCTAATCCAACAATCTCCTCCACATCATGAAGCATTAATGGATATTCTAAAATCCATTGAACTTCAATCTCAAGATGCTAATGCTTTTAAAAATTTTATGGGGAATATTCAAACATGTATGGAGCCTTCCATTACTTTCTATGATTTTGAAATCAAACCAATATCATCAGAATTAGTGGATCCTCCATTACATATCATGGCTCAAATTGATAGGAAGCCTTTCAAAAGAGTTTTAATTGATATCGGCTCCTCCATAAACATCATCACCACATCTACCCTTCAACATCTCAAGCTTCCACTAGATCACATCACCAAATCCTCATTCACCTTGAAAGCATTTAATGATGCTCTCTGCTCCATAGTTGGCACTATTGTTTTACCCATCGAAGTGGGGGTCAAAATATTGCATACTATGTTCCACATCTTGGAAGGGTCCATGGCATATAATGTACTCCTTGGATGACCTTGGATGAGGGAAATGAGATGTGTCCCCTCCATATTACATCAATGCTTGAAATACGTACATGAGGGACAAGTACATTGCATACCAATGGATGTTGAACCATTTAAGTATTGCAATTTTATCTCAAACCCCTATGAGTCCATGCTTCCTTCCACTCATCTATTCCTCACTTCATCAACCACTTCATCATCCACCCCATCCATATCATCATCTAAAGCCCCTATTCTTGAGGAGCTTCCCAATCACCAATTCTCATCAAGCATCCACTTCCATACCCCCATCTTCATCACCATTGACTACATGCACATGTGGTCAAACTCAATCAACATTAGCCACATCATCAACATTCCATAATCACTCCTTCCAAATCATCATCATCCACTCAACCAAATCCATCTCCATCCACATCAGCCAATGTCTCACAAGTCAAAATGATGGATTGTGAGATACCATCAACCAACCATGAGTCAGTTCCATCCACATCCAATCCATCCACATCATCCCAAGTCGAGGTCCACCTCACTAATCTTGGTATTGGTGAATATGTGGTCCAAGATATTATAGTCACACCACTCAACATTCAAAGTGCTAAGGACTACGGTCACCCACATGACCCACCCTTATCTATAGGAGCGGTATATAACATGGGTTCAGTGCCTAATAGCATTAATTTTGTGTATGGGGGACTTGATTCATCATCCAATCTAGTTACCCCAGATGAACCCAAATCACCCACACCAACCAATATACAACATATGTCGGGTTTTCCATCCTAGTATTTCCACATTGTTAATTGGCAAGGACATGGCCTAGGATGACATGAATAGGGAGTGCATGAGATTATCGATGTTTCATATCGAGAAATGCATGACCATTCAGGTTTAGGTTATCATCCACTTTCATCCACCTCTTCTCTTGAACAAGCTTTTCAAAGTTTAAATTTAAATTCAGGAGAAGATATCCATCTCATAGATGACTTTGAAGATGAAGTCTATGAAGAATTTGACCTCATGTCAATTATTTTTGATGAATCTGAAGAGGAATCAGACCCCATCATTCCACACACTGAACATGATGAGTTTTACCTCAGAACGTTCCCCATCCATCAACCCATATTTCACTTGCTTCTTCCACAAGAGCGAGCTGACCCAACTGGTGAACCACCACCTCCATTCCATTAATCCATATCATCGACCATTTTGTTTGTAATATATGTACATAAAAACAAAAATAAAAAATTAAAAAAAATATAAATAAAATATTTTGCATGTACATTGCATTTATTTGTGTTGCTTGTTGTTGTCTAGGTTTAACAGAGTTCTAGCATCGATTCTAGCCAAAAGGATCCATTCCATTCACCTTCGCCACCCATCCATTTTCCCTTTAAGTCAACATGAATCCTGTTGACTTATTCACCCCACTCCGTAATCCATATGATTTGGCAAAGCCAATTCCTATTGACATGAGTCTTATTGATATGGATCGAATTTCCTCACCACCATCCTTTTTTGAGTTTGTCCTATCTGAGGAATTGTTAAGGGCTTCAACCAACTACATTCCTCCATCACCTCCACCTTCACCTTCACCTTCACCTTCAGATCCTGAGGTTTTCTAGGAGACATAGATGAGGATAAGTTAGAAGAGTTTGATGACCTCATAGATGACATTCATCTAATCCCAACTCCCCATCAACTTGAGGAAGGTTCTCACATGTCTATTGAAGATACTATCGATGTGAACCTTAGTTCAGATGTCGAAAATCCCCAAATTGTCAAGCTTGGCAAAAGCTTATCCAAATATGAACAAGAGCAATTAATTGCTCTCCTCAAGAGGAAGAAGGGAATTTTTGCATGGTCCTATAAAGACATGTCTGATCTTGACTCTAATTTGGTTGTCCACAATCTCACCTTAAACTCTGATGCTAAGCCGATCAAACAAAAACTTAGAAGGATGCATCCTACCATTGCCCTCTTGGTCAAAGAAGAGCTTCAAAAGCTATTAGATGTGGGTTTCATTGTCCCCATTGACTATCCTGAGTGGCTCTCAAACATGGTACCCATTCGTAAGCCTAACGGGGTGATACATGTTTGCACTGATTTTTGAGATCTTAACAAAGCATGTCCTAAGGATGATTTTCCTCTCCCAAACATTGATACTCTTGTCGACACCTACATTGGCCATGAAATGCTTTCTCTCATGGATGGTTTTTTAGGATACAACCAAATTCGAATAAATCTTGATGACCAACACAAAACAACATTCACTACACCTTGGGGGACTTTTTGTTACAAGGTGATGCCCTTTGGCCTCAAAAATGTAGGTGCCACTTATCAACATGCCATGACATACATCTTCCATGATTACATGCATAAGATCATCGAATATTATGTGGATGATCTCTTGGAAAAATCCAAAACTCGACAAGAGCACATTGGTGTATTGGAAAAAGTCTTTGATCGACTTCTAGAGCATAATGTAAGGTTGAACCCCAAGAAATGTGTCTTTGGTGTTACCTCTGGAAAACTACTAGGGTTCATTGTCTCCAAAAGAGGCATTGAGGTGGACCCAAACAAATTCAAGGCCATCATGGAGATGCCTCCCCCAACAAATTTAAAGGAATTGCATAGTTTACAAGGAAATATTCAATCAATCCATCATTTTATTGCACAACTTTCTGACAAATGCAGGCCATTCAATCACCTGCTACAAAAGGGGTGCCATTTTCATGGATAGATGAATGTCAAAAAGCCTTTGATGACATTAAGCAATACCTGGCTTCTCCACCAGTCTTAGCTCCTCCTCATCTGGGGTCCCCTTCCATCTTTATGTTTTAGCAATGGACTTTGCATTAGGGACAATGCTTGCACAAAATAATGAAAACAATCGAGAGCAAGTTATCTATTACATTAGTCGAACATTGGTAAGCTATGAAACCAGATATGCTTACATGGAAAAATTGTGCTTAGCAGTGGTTTTTACCACTAAGAAACTTAGATATTACATGCTTAGTCACACCACATATGTCATAGCTAGAGAAAATCCTCTGCGTTATATGATGTCTCACACTTATAATAACACTCACACCGCTAAATGGATAATGCTTCTCACTAAATTTGATCTTGAGTTTATAAGCCAAAAATCCATTAAAGGTCAGGTTATAGCCGATCAACTTGCGGAAGCTCCACTACCTAGTGATCATCCTTTGATTATTGAGCTCCCAGATGATTCGGTATTCACTGTCACTGAACAAGAAGAAGATGTCATTCCAGAGGAAGACGTCGATATCACACTATTCTTTGATGGTTCTAAGTGCGAAAAAGGTCAAGGTGTTGGAGTCATGTTTCATACACCCTAGGGGGTGCCTATCCCCTTATCATTCAAACTAGACTTCCAATGCACAAACAACAATGCAGAGTATGAAGCCTTAATCTTAGGTCTTCAAGCAGCTATAGCTATGGGCATTAAGCGTATTAGGATATTTGGTGATTCTCAACTTGTTGTCAAATAGGTAATCAGAGAATACCAATGCAAAGAGCCTACCATTAAGCTTTACCATGAAGTAGCAATGAAATTGCTCTCTAAGTTTGATTGGTATGAAATTGATAGTTTGCCACGTTCGACTAATAGATTTGTAGATGTGATGGCCTCTCTTGGATCATTGATTCCAAAGGATACCTTAGGAGAGGTACAACCCCTTATAATTACAATGATCTCTAAATATGCAATTGTTCGTGCTGAATCTAAGGATGAAAAGGATGTTTGCTTTATCCATTTGGAGTCATGTGAGCCTTGGTCAAGCCAAATAATAGCCTTTCTCAAGTTTGGAACACTCCCATCAGATATGTCATGGACTGCTAAATGCACTTTCAAGCAAAAGGTAGCTCATTTTACTCTCTTGGGGGACGTGTTGTATAGACGTGGTTATGATGGAATCCTCCTTCGTTGTCTCGAGTCTGCTGAGGCACAAAGAGCCATAGCTGAAGCTCATGATGGTACTTGTGGTGGTCATTTTAGTGGAATGGCCATTGCAAAGCGTATTCTATGCATGGGTTATTATTGGCCCACAATGGAATGAGATTATTGCACATATGTCAAACATTGTAAGCAATGTCAAGAGCATGCTAATTTAACTCATGTACCATCACAAGCATTACAACCTATTCAAATCCTTTGGCCCTTTTCACAATGGGGTCTAGATTTAATTGGTAAAATATCACCTTCTTCCTCGAGACAACATACATTCATCATCATAACCACATAATACTTCACAAAGTGGGTTGAGGCAATTCCTCTAACCAGTATGATAGGACCTAGAATTGTGGAGTTTATACTTCATCATATCATTTGTCATTTTGGTATTCCCTCTAAAATCATCTCTGATAATGGTAAGTCTTTCAAGAACAAGGATGTTCGAGCACTTTGCAAGAAATATAACATCCAACATAGTTTCTCGACTCCTTATTACCCATAAGCAAATGGATAAGCTGAGGCTACCAATAAGACCTTAATTGCTATTCTCAAGAAACTTGTTAAAGAAAATCATAGAGATTGGCATACACAAATTCCCTTGGCATTATGGGCTTATCGAACAAGCATCCGCATGCCTACTAGGGCAACACCATTTTCATTGGTCTATGGAGCTGAAGCAATCATGCCTCTTGAGCTTGAGATCCCCTCATTGCAAATTTCATTGCAGGAATTCATAGATGATGACACTGCTAGACAAGCACGTCTTGACCAACTCACACTTCTTGATGAAAGGTGAGTCAATGCTTTAGAGCATTTATGAGTATATCAAGACCACCTAAAATGTGCTTATAACACCAAAGTTCATCTACGTGAATTCCAAGTAGGAGATCTTGTCCTTAAAGAGAATCAACAAAATACCAATGCATTGCCGCACCTTCGTGATAAATTCATGGCTAATTGGTTAGGTCCATACATTGTTACTCAAAAAGTGGGTAAAGGTACTTATAGGCTTGCCAGTCTAGAGGGAGTTGAAGAGCCCGAACCACTTAATGTTATACACTTGAGAGCATTCTATGCATAATGTGATTTATATATATGTATATATACATGGCTATTACACAAAAACAACATTGCATTGCACACATCTCATTTCACATATTGCATTTCATACACACATTTGCATAAAACTCATCTCATTTCATACAATTGCATTTCATACATTGCATTCGCACCCTCATTTTCACACATTTCATATTTCATATTAGGGATCATTTATTCAGTTCAGATATAAATTGGTCAAATAAAGTCATGTTGCCTTAATCAGGGGCACCTTCAAATTCATTTCATTTACACCATTCCATAAAGCCAAATTATCATTAGCAAAGTCACATGCCCATAATTCCTAGGTGTTTTTGGTCACTCAGCCACTCCTAGTGTTTTAAGCAAACCATAAATACATGTCGAGTTTTCTTTAGGACCAAGACACAATTTTCACTAAGAAAATCTTGAGTTTTGGGAATTGACTCCAAAATATTCTTGAACCAAACACAAATCACACATCTTAAAAACATCTTGTGTCAAAGAGGGATAACACCATACTTGGTTTGAACCTCAAAGTGAAAAGGGTAGTCCTTGCTTGTCCCATCATGCAACATAGTCCACAAAAATAGTGGTTTTCACCACTATCACAATTTCAAAATAAAAGAAAGAGTAGGGAAAAACCCCTAAAAACTCTAAATATTTTACATCACACACCACTGATCCTCAAGTTGTAAGGATAGTACTACATTTCCAGTCAGACGGTTAGGTAGTCATCCCCAAAGCCTAAAGGTCAAATCCTTGGACTATGGAGCTAGTCTCCACCGGAGCTATAGATGCTTGATTGGTAGTGGAGTACGCTCATGCGTGGTGACACGTCTCTTTTAAAGAGACCTCTGACCGCACATAAGGACAAGCTAGCTTCTTGGTCTCATCCATAACAGGTCACACCCAATTTACTCAAGATGAGTTAATGAACTCACTTGCACACACATTGGTTCTTGATTACCTCGAGTCATTACCATGCTCTTGATTTGGTAAATGAATTCACTGCACACACATTTGGTCTTAGAGGAATTAGGCAGTATTTAGTGAGTTTGTTTGATACCACTAGTATGTCTGAGTCTCTACAAAATAGTCAGTTTTCCATATCAACATCCATATCTTCTTCCATATCAACATCCATATCTTCTTCCATATCAACATCCATATCTTCTTCCATGTCAACATCCATGTCATTTCATGAGTCTTTTCACCCCACCTACCACCAAGTTTGGTGCCCCTGATTAAACAACAATGCTAAAACATGGCCAAGCAAAATCTAAACTATGAATGATCATTAGAACATTTGCATTCCATAACTTGCATTAATCATCCATACACATACATTACATTTGCATTTTTTTTAAATAAAGGGGTAAAAATTTATTGATAAAAAGTTTGGATTACAGAGTACAACTGAGCTTCCAACCAGGACTCAAATAAATGGCCAAACAAAGCTAAAACCACTAGACTAGAATGACACCCAAAAAAGACAACAAGAAAAAACCACATTAAGTTTGTACATCCTTGTGGATCAACTCCCACAGGCATTGAGATTCCCCAAATGGGAGACTCTCCCAATTATCGATACTCCAAGGATCCAGCAGCTTAGAAGCCCTTTTGGCCAGGTAATAAACAACCACATTCCATTCCCTTGGAATGTGTACAAAGGATATAAATTCAAACTCTTCATTCATTCTGAGAATTTGAATGGCTACAGAGGCCAACTGCCTATTAAATTCCTCCACCCTTTTACTGTTTAAAATATTAACCATAATTTGAGAGTCATACTTGTAGATAATCCTATGCTAGCCAAGATAAAACCCCCTCTGCAAGGCCTCAAGAATTGTAAGAGCTTCCATAAAATTGTTGGAGTGAACACATTTATAAATGGAAAAGAAAAAATTGACACCACCAGTAGAATCTCTCCCAACACCGCCAATGCCAGCATGTCCAGGATTATCCCTGGATGATCCATCAGTATTAATTTTTAAAACTTCTCTAGGGGGTGGCCTCCACCTACCATCTTTCCTAACCTTCTTACTGAGTTGAGGAACCCTACTAGGGCTAGAAGAGTTCACACCATCCCCAAAGAGACCAAGGGATTGTTGTACCTTCTCCTCCCTAGAATCCAAAAGAGGGTCCACATCACATTTGCTATGGATGGTTTCCTGAACCATATACATGATCCTTTGCTAGATCTATTGAAATATGCGCTGGTTCCATTCGAGCCAAATTTTCCAAATAATGCAATAAGGACCCAAATTCCAATCCACCTAAAGGAAGGGGGCCTTGGCCAAAGGTCTGCCCAGACTACTCCAAAAATCCACTAGGGACAACACATGAAAACATGGATTGTTCCAAGTGCTCCACCAACAGTGCCAAATATCTCTGGCAAAGGAGCATTGGAAAAATAAATGAGAAGAGCCATCCTCATTCTTACTGCAAAGGACACAAAAAGAGGTACCCTAAAATCCCATATTCCTCACATTATCCCAAGTGAGGCATTTATTACGAGCTACCAACTAGAGAAAGAAGTTACATTTTGGCCAGTCAAATTTGTTCCTCACCTTTTTCCACCAAGTGATAGGAAGACTCCCATACTTTTTCTTATCAAGAACCTAATAACCATAGGCTACCGAGTAGGTTCAGTTAGGATCAGGGTTCCAAGCTAGAATATCTTTACCCCTCAATGAAGAACAATGCCCCCTATAATAATAAGAGCAAGCACCTCTCTATCCTTGGCCAGTCCCCCTTGGGGCCATTCTTGCGGATATTTCCACATGTACATCTCCATATTTCCAAAAGACTAGATTTTTTTAAAGTCCTCCACATGAGACCAGCCTGCTTCCAAGAAAAAAAATGCTTAGGGAATGTAACCTAGGATATTTATTCAATATAGGAGGGTGACCATCCCAAGAATCCTCCCAAAAAAGAGTATTTTATCCCTGATTGCAAATCCAAAACAAACCCTGCTTGATTAAATTAGCTCCTCTTTTCAGAGTGTCCTAGATAACTGAAACTTTCCCAACCAAGCTGACTCTAGGGATATCAGCCTCAAAAATACCTCTCAAGTATTTACAAGATAATATTTTAGTCCAAATCTGATCTTGAGAGGTACACCATCTCCAATAAATTTTTTTAGCTAAAGCCTACTCAAAAAGAGTTGTCTATCGCAACCCAAGGCCTCCCTCTTGCACCAACCTACATATAGAATCCCACCTAACCAAACTCCATTTAGATTGATCAAGTTTTCTAGACCATAAAAATTGTCTTAACAAAGCATCCATGTCCTTGATGAAGTGAGAGGGAGCTATTTGTACAAAACATCTATAAATGGGTAAAGCTTGAACAATAGATTTTAAAAGCAACACTCTACCTATAGTGGATAGCCATCTGAAAGTCCAGTGATTCACATTCCTTCTAAACTTATCAAGCATAGACTGCCAAGAAGATCTAGGTAGAAGATGCAATGAAATTGGAATACCAAGATAAATGAAGGGGGGAGTCCCAACCTAGAATCTTAGAATACGAGCAATCCTGGATTGAATAAGAGTAGGGGTATTGAAGAATAAAATAGAAGACTTTTCCTCATTAATCAATTGTCTAGAAGCACCAAGATATTTTCAAGAGACTATCTAATATTTCTTGCTTCCTCGATAGTGGAAACTCCCAACAAAGTAGTATCATCAAAAAATTGAAGGTGGGAAAGAGGTGGCAAACTACTATCCCACTTCGACCCCTGAATGAGACCCTGCATGACTTGAGAGTTGAGCAATATTCCCAACCATTTTGCCATAATTATAAACAAATAAGGAGATAAAGTATCTCCTTGCATCAATCCCCTTAAGGCCTCAAACAACTCTAATGACTCATTATTAAGAAGAAAAGAGAATGAGGAAGAAGAAACATAGCTCATCACCCATCTAATCCATTCCTCCTCAAATCCAAAAGCAGCAAGAACTTTCTAAAGAAAGGACCATTTGACCTGATCATAGGCTTTGGCCATGTCTAAATTAATGAACATAGTTTTCTCCTAAAATTTTCCATCAAGTGAATAGCTTTTGTAGCAATAACAACCCCATCCAAGATTTTTTAGCCAGCAACAAACCCTCCTTGCTCCTCAGAGATGATTTTGCTCAACCATATCTTCAACCTCTCAGTAATAATTTTTATGATGATCTTATACACAACATTGCAAAGAGCAATAGGCCTGAACATATACAAGGAATTTGCTCCTTCTTTTTTGGGTATAAGCACCACAAAGGTATCATTTAGGACCCTTAGCATATGTTTGTTATTTTGGGACTGATGGACCACCTCCAAAAGATCAAATTTGATTAATCCTAAAAATCCTAATAAAACTCAATCGAGAATCCATCTGGTCCTGGGGCTTTTCCTTTTTTCATCTTGAATACAACATTTTCCAACTCCTCAAGGGAAATTGGACCCATCAAGTGCTCATTCATCTCTCTAGAAACAATCATTGGAATACAATTTAGAATAAGCTTTTCATTCTCATCATATGATAGGGAGTCCTCCTTAAAGAGAGAGGAAAAATACCTCTTAATCTCTTCTAAAATATCCTTGAAAGAATAGAGTAGGGCACCCTGAGAATTCACAAGAGAGGTAATAAGGTTACCATTACGATGAGCCTTAACTGAGTTATAAAAGAAGGTTGTGTTCCTATCCCCTTCCTGAATCCAATCTACTCGAGCTTTTTGTTTCCAAAAAAATTCTTCCCTCAGTTCCCATTCAACAAGGTCTTTCGCAGCCTCAAATTCCTCAACAAGAAGCTCCTTCATGAATCCCTGATCTCTAATATTCCTTGAAGCTTCTTCCATCCTCCTAAGAGCTACCAACTTAGCCAAGGAAAGATTCCCAAAATTTAGTCTATTCCATCTCTTCAATTTATGTTTTACAAATTGTAGTCGCTTCATAAAGGAATACATAGTGGTGCCATGAGGAGGTTTTCCAGTGGTCCAAAAGCCTCGCATGAAATCATGAAGCTTAGGATCACGAAGCCACATAAGTTGAAACTTAAAGGAGGGATTCTTTTTTAGCCCTAACTCCAAAGAAGAGAGTTTGATAGGCCAATGATCAGATCCCCTACCCTCCAGAATCATAGAACTAGCACTTATGTTATTACCCATCCAATAAATGGATATCAAAAACCTATCTAGTCTCTCTGATATGGAAGCTTCCCCACACCTTCTATTGTGCCAAGTAAAGATCCCATTATCTAGCTTGATGTCAACCAATTTTAGGGCCTGGATATGAGCACTAAAGATAGAAGAAAAAGGCTCGAGATGGTCCACCCCACCACGTTTCTCCTCCAAACAAGTGATAGAGTTGAAGTCTCCAGCAAAAATCCATGGGTACAGGGGAACCAAACTTCTCACAAAGCAAATGTGCTCCCACAAATTCACTTTACCATTGTAATCAATAGGAGCATACACATTTGTAAGTAGGATGGTTTCACCAGATTCATTATCATGCCCGACCATCAAAATAGACCATCTACTGGAAATCCAAGTAAGAGGGGATATCTTAACCAGATCCCATAAACAAGCAATGCCACCAACATATCCACATGCACCAATACACTGGCATTACCCCCTTCTCCACAACTTGGGAGCAATATTGAACATACTATCAATAGACAATTTAGTCTCCTAAATAAACACCACATCCGGAGAATGCACACGAACCAAATCACGAACAACTTTTTGTCTGGGGATGTTGTTCAACCCCCTTACATTCCATGAGAGGATAATCATTTTTTGGGGTTATAAAAATGGGAGTCCAATGTTCTCACCAAGCCTGAATCCACCAAAGTCTCCCCCATTAACTTAATTTTATCTTGGTCCTTCTTTCGACCCACCTTCATATTCTTATCCGAAAAACTTTTTTTAATTATTTTATGTTGCAATCCCAACACCGTAGGAGTTTTGTAGTCCAAGGATGACTGCATCAGTGCTTGAGTAGGAGAGGGCATAACTAAATCTATACCACTTTCCAAAATAGTTTCCCTTATAGGGCTAGACCCAACCATGTCCCCTATACTTAGATCCAAAGCCCTTTGTTCTTCATTTAAACCCCCTAGATATGATTCCTTAAGTTCCCCCTCAAGAAGAGACATATGATTTGGCCTTGTTATATTTGCATTAGGTAGCGACATTTTAGGTATCTCCATGCACTGATCAAGATCATCTAATATTTCAAAATGGTTGAGTAGAGCATCTAGCTGGCTATCCTTAAGGTCTTTGTTTGCCCTTCGTCCTTTATTTTAGGATTTTACTAGAACAAAACCTTCCTTATCCCATTCTCCTTCCTTTATCGAGGCTTTTCCTTTATCCAAAATTTGTCCAGACCGAGAGGGCCTAGGATTTGAAGCCATAGGTGGGACAAACTTAGGGCATTTTCTTTGTAGGTGGCCATATTCACGGTAAATCCGACAACGAAATGGAAGAGCTTCATAGTCAAGTTTTTGAACCCATGTAGTTGATCCAAATTGTATTTCAATAGAATCTGGAATAGGATTATTTAAGTCAATTTCAACACAAATACGAGCAACAAAGATTACCTTTTTATCCATTTTCTGTTGTGATGGTCCAATCGGATTCCCAAGCAGAAGGGAAATCTTATGCAAGATATCAGTTCTCCATAATTCCAATGGGAGCCATGGAAGCCACACCCATACTAGAACCCACGATGGCCGCTCCTCTGATGGGTTGAAACCCACATGCCAGGGTTTAAGAAAGAGTCCCACTTGGTTATAGAAATAAGGACCCCCTTCAAATGCTTTGTTACAATCTACAATACAAGAGAAAACCACCATAAAATAGTTGTTCGCACTCAGCATCACCTCCACATCACCTTCAGGATTCCAAGTCTTCCTGACCCAAGCCTCCACAAAGGGGAGAGAAATTGGGATGCCCAAAAATTTTCCAATAAGGGCATGTTTGGTTAGATACTCCACATCTTCCACCACCGAGTCTAGTTGAACCACTAGAACTGGCCTGGCATCACATCGTTCCAAACATCCATTGTTCTTTAACAAGCAGTTCCCAACATGCACTGGGAAAATCCTATTCCTTCTAGTCATTTTCAGATGAAAAAACATCACGAGCATGCACTCTCTTTGCCGGACCCGATGCCATCATGACATTCCTCCAATTTTTTAGACCTCCTCTAAAAGTTGTTGCCATCCCCGTAGAGTAGTTTTTCTTCATCAAATCCTAGCAGAGTAGTTTTTCATAATCAACTTGTTTCCCAAGTAAATTTTCAAAAAACCTTTCTTCTACATTAAATTTGCATTAATCATCCATTATCACATTAATCATCCATGTATATATTCATCCATACACAAATGCATCCACACAAAAAAATTCACATAAAAGCATAACACAAAATGTAAAAGCCATGTATATATATATATATATTTATTGCATGTACAATGAAAGCCCAAAGGCTATATACAATGGATCACCAAGGCTCATATACCAAAAATTGCATCTAAGTACTAAGCTAATACCTATGAGAGAACCCCTGTGACCCTAAAGGAGACCTAAAACTAGAACTATACCTAGAATCACTAGGCCTACTTGACCCAGATATGGATGAGGAGGGCAATTCTGGAAGCCCAATATCATTCTCCATAAACTTATCCTCCAATGCCTGAATATATCCCTCTTGAGCTTGAAGGCTATGTACATCATGTCTCTACCTACGATGTCCCTCTAGTAGCTCTACCTAGAGTCTCATGATCTTGTCCTTGCCTCCATCAACTATCAGTTGTGCATCCAACTCTATTCACAATAAAGCTATCTCTACCTCTAGAGCCACCTCCCTATCTCATAGTTGAGCTATCTCCATATCCCAAGCTACTATCATAGCATCTCGCTCTACCACCAGTTGCTCTAGCCTTTCCTGATCATCCTCACTTTGACTAGGAGGCCCATTCAGAATATCCCACCTATCCTCCATATCCACTACATCTCCTCCAAACTCTAGAGCCCACTTTGCTACCATCATAGTATGTCTTCATTGGCTACTATCTAGAAGGTACAATAGGTGCTTAGGATCCTAACAAACATCCTTAGACTCATCCCCATAACCATCCCCATCCACTACTGGACTCAGTATCCATGGTAGCTGAGTCACAAACCATGCATCATACTCCTCCATAGTCCCTACATCATCCAAATTGAGGATATCCATATTCTTGTCATCCTTGGGTGTGGCCCTTCATGCTTCGACATACGATAGACCTATCTCATCCCAATGATGCCCATAGAGTACTATCTCCTCAGGAACCCCCTACCTCAATCCAAAATATCATAGCATCTTAGAGAATTGTATCAACTCCACATCCTTTGTATGTCTTACAACCACCCATAGAGCCTACCGCACCTACCACAGATGCTCTCCATCACCTATCCACATGGTATCTCACCATGGTCTCTATATCACCTGACCCTTCATCATGTTGCTACTTTTTTTTAAATGAACCTTCACCATTGCGAATATAAATATTCTTACAATATATCCACAACATAATCCACAAATGAGAGAGGTAGATATACCCTTAAGGTAGGGAAACACCAATAATACTCCTTAAGGAAGGAATAACTCCACAAGATCTCCCAATATGAGAGGCCACTCGGGGCACGATGATTACATAAGTTCTTCTTCAATGATATGATCCTTACAATGACAAATATCTCTTCTTTTTATCCTTTCTTCTTTGGAGAGTTTAATTTTTTTAAATTAATTATTTATAATAACTTGGGTTTGTGGCCCTGCCACCTTATACATTATATTTCCCCAATTTTGGTTGCCCTCTTGTCGAATTGAAGAAGTTGTTTGCTAAGCATGTACATTGGCCTTCTCATCCATCCATCCAAGTGAAACCCGTTGCTGTCGTTTTGAGTCCAATCGTTGGTCCGTTTGGTTTTGTTGAGTGGGCTTGTCCTTGTGTGATGACCTGCGAACCTGATCTTGCTCTCCAGCTGTTGGGCTTTTGTAGACCTTTGTTGCCTTGAACCTGCCTCATTTGTTTCCGCTGGTGGTGGGTGGGTTGGTGCCCTTTTTGTTTCTCCTTGCACCTTTGGTTCTTGTTTATTTCATTTTTTCTGTTTTTTTGGGTGTCTGTGTTTTATAAGCTTTTGGTTGTTTTTGGTGCTTGTCTCTCACCTGTTTGGATTGTTGGTGGTTGGGTTGTTTGTATGTTTCCTGTCCTTGGGAGAATGTGTTGCTATCTATTTCCATTGTATGTACCCAGGTCTAACCAAGGATCACCAAGAAATATCCTCCTCATCCATCTCAATAGCTAGAATCTGATGTAAAACTTTTTCTGGTCTTCATTTCAAAATCGTTCCCCTTGTCCTATTGTGTGATGCAACTGAAGTTTATATTAATGGGTCTGATTCTTCCCTGATGTTCAAGAACGCATAGATTTTAGTTCAAACAATTCCTTTTCCTTTCTTTTACCAAGGTTGTCTTGCAATTTGTTTTCCCCGACTTCTGAGTTGTTTTTTGTTTTTGTTTGAAATTCCCTCTCTTTTGTTATTTTGGTTCGGTTTCTTGTGTGTTTTATGGTTCTTGGCCCTTTATAGATGTGCTTTTTCATCCCGTGTTTTTTAATTTCCAAGTTTCCCTTGAAGTCCAGTGGGTTTCCCCTGAGTTATTGGTTAAATTTTTCCACCTTCTTAGCTCATATCTTCCAATTGGGCTTGTTGCCCCGTGGGTTTGTATAATTTGCCCTTGCAACTAGGGTTTTGGAAAATTCTTCCCACCAAGTTGAAGCTAAAAATCCACTATTATTTCTTCAAACAAATAAGGCCCGTTTGTTCCGACTAAACATTGCTTTTAAATTCTGTTGAACTCGCTCCCTTGTTCGATGGTGATTGGTTGTTCCCTCAATCTTTCTTCTTGACCTTCTTTTAATCTTTCATGCTACAATCTGATCCAAGATTGCCTCAATCGTTAGCTTTGCAAAGTTGGCTTCAAAGTGGTGTTTTCCAAAAATCTAATTCGCACTTCCTGTTTAGATGACTAATTCAAAAGGGTTCCCATTCGATTCCTCATTGACCACCTTTTAAAGTCTTAATTGCAAATCGTCCAAGTGCCAATAAATAAACTTGCCGGTTGGTTAGTGAGTGTTCCAAAAATTGCCCTATTTAGGGTTTCACAAAAATCCCCTTTGCAAAAATCTTGCTCGATACCCTTGTGCTAATATTTTTTAAACTGAACCTTCACCAATTGGAAATATCAAATCATTATCCAATACTATCAAACAAAATCCAAAATGAGAGAGTAGTATCCTTAAGTAGGAAACACTATATAATCCTTAATGAAGGATAACTCCAAAGATCTCCCAAGTGAGAGCCACTTGGCGTGTTCTAAGTTCTTCTTCAATGTATGATACCACTTATGAAATATCTCTTCTTTATATATCCTTTCTTATTCTACTTTGGAGAGTATATAATTTTTTATATTAAAATATAATTAATATTATAATACAATCAACCTTGGTTATTGTGGCCATGCCAACCCTTATACAATATAATAATATATCCCCAAATATCTATTCCTAGTACCCTACCACATCAGCCCAATCCAAAAATACTTAAACCACTGAGTCATTCACACTGGATGACTTGACTGTACATCCTCTACCATGGGCTACCTCATTGCATACGGTTTCTCCCTATCCCATCGCTTAGTCGGTAAACCCATATGATGAGCCACACTAAAGTGCTTCTAACCCCAACATTATAGTAGCAAACTATAACCTAGTCCCTAGCACTTCTACCTCCTCACCTCATATAAATCCTGGTACACCTATGCCAATAAGGTAGGAGCCCATGCATACACCTGAGGTGTAGCAATCATATCACACACCAACCCAATAAGGTTCCATGGGAACTGATATCTAGTACTGTTCAAGGCCACTATGTTGGCCAACATGAACATCACCAAAGTAGTAAGAGCATCCAACTTCTTGTCCACATACATGGACAAGTACGTAATCCCTCCACCTGTCAACTTCACACTCTCCCATACATCCCCAAATATGTGTCTCAACTCTTATTTCTTGTTGTGTCCAACCCTGACATGCAAGACCTCCAATGGTAACTTAAGGATGTGGTATACATCCTCAAGTGTCACAGCCACCTCACCAGTAGGGAGCAAAAGCATTTGCCTATATGGATCCCATATCTCTGCCAAGGCAGAGAGATACCCCTCATATACCCTCACCACATCTATCTTGGTTGTCCCAACCAGCCCAACAACCTCCAGCTAATCCCACTTGTCCTCTTGTAGTGCCTTCCTCACCCTAGGGATGAGAGGTGAGAACCAATGCCGAGCCTCTAAAATCTTTAGCTGCAACACACCACAAATAATTAATATCACATACATTGCATTATTTCAAAAATTAAAAAATTAAAAAAATAATAATAATTTTCACAAATAAAAACAAAATCAATTTAAAGGCACTTACCTTGGCAAAACGCACACCTACTCCTGCTACCGCATCCACTCCATCCGCTACCATAGCTTTCGGAGCTCACTCTGTTCAAAATTTGAGGTAATTTGAGGCATTTTATGTTGGCATTTATGTCACATGGATCATTGATATCACATGTATCACATTGAGTTTTGGTGGTCAAAATATTTCATAAATAAGCATTGATGATATTTTGGAAAGTATGGCTTTTACAAGGTTTTTGTGAAAACCAAGGCAGGAAAAATAAAAGGTTTTATTTAAAATCATGGATGGCATATTTGAAATGGGTTTTTCTTAAAACCCAGGTTGGCTTTTTGTTTCATCGAAAAAGGTTCCCCGGTGAAGGAGATAATTAATTTTAAATATTTAAGTTTAAATTTTAATCATTTAAAATTAAAATTTAAAATTAAAATTAAAATTAATATTTTAATATTGTCGACATCAAAAAGGAGGAGGCAAATAATATTAAGTCATAGCCGACATCAAAAGAAAAATGTGGGCATATATAAATATGCCACTAAACTTTTTATTTTCCTTAAGTCCTCGATGAAGATAATTCGTTCGAAGCTCTAAGGGAGTAGAAGTGTCGTATTCGTTCAAAAAACAGTGAAGAGAAGAGGGAACAAAGGTAAGAGAGTTTCCTTACCCATCACCATAGGAAATTATGGCCTAGCAACAAGAGGAAGGCATGTAAGGTGTTTAAGTGCCAGCAGATCCGAAGTTCAAATTCCACCGACGCTGGTTTTTGCAAGGTAAAAAGGGAGAACCTTTTGCCCATGTGATTTTTGAGGGCAAGTTCATAGGAAGTAAGAAGGATGTCTTGCACTCTTGTTTTCTATGTGAGTGGTTGGCTCACGTGGTTGTTAATGTCATGGTTTGAGTGGTGCAGGGACAACAACAGGGGATCGAATCCTGTTGATGTTAAAGGCAAGTTATTAATTTTTCCAAATATTTTATTTTTCTAAGGTTGCCCTAGGAGAGATAAGGTTTGTGGCGCATGTTGTGAAAAGGAAATATTTCTGGTGTTTTTACTTTTAGAATTATATCATATTATATATCATTGGAAAGCTTATTTAAAGGGCTATTTGATTATTTTGTTTAGAAGGAGAAATAAGATGTACATAAAGATATATTTCTATTTTTGTAAAAGGGTTCAAGTGAAGGTTGTTTTGTTATTTTCAAAGTGTGTTGAGTGTGGCAGATTTTCCAAAGGGGTTTCTTCATATTCATAAAAGGTATGGGCACATTCTCCTATTGATTTTCTATGGTGGTTGATTTCTAAAATATCATTGGAGGGAAAAGGATTGTTTGTGGTTTTCTTTTTGAAAGTGGTTGATTGAATGCTTCAAGGTTTTCTAAATTGAGAGTTGTGTTTAAACCTTGTTTTATAAGAATAGTTGTTGAAGCCCATTGGTTGTGAAAGAACTTGAGTTAGAAAAGAACATGAGTATCATTGTTATGTGAGATTTTTAATTTAGCATTGTTCGAAACATTTGAATTGGTTGATACATACTTGGACTAGGGTTATGTGAGGAAGAATTGTCCCTTGTGGTGATTATTTGAGATTAAGTTTAGAACATATTGATTCTCTAACAATTCTCTTTATGGTTCTATAAGACTTGGGTTGAGTTGAGTTGAATAAACCTAGTTAAGTGATGTATGAAGTGATTTTTCAAGTCCTATGAAACAAACTATTCCATTATTTTGAGTTGAGTTGAGTTGAGATTGAGCCTAGAACATATTGAGTCTCTAACAATTCTCTTTATGATTTTATGAGTTTATTTTAGTTGAGTTGAGTTGAGATCATTGTGGATCATTGTTTTTATCCATTGAAGATTACATTGCCATTCATTTTTGAGTTAATATTTGAGCTTTGCCTTGATAGAGTTGTGGATGAGTTTTGAGTGCTACTTGAGCATGATTGGTTGAGTCTTTGAGAAGATCTTTGGGATAGATTTCTGGAAATATTTGTGGCAGTTCGTATATGATTTATTGAGCCTTTGGAAAGTTCCTTGTGGAAATTTTTGGGAAAACTTTGTGGATAGATTTATGGATAAATTTGTGGACAGATTTTGGGCAAGTTCTTGGTGAGCTTGCTAGAGCAGATTTGGACAAGTTCTTATTGAGCTTGTTGGAGCAGATTTGGGTAAGTTCTTGGTGAGCTTTCTAGAGCATATTTGGGCAATTTCTTGGTGAGCTTCCTAGAGAATATTTGGGAAAGTTCTTGGTTAGCTTGCTTGAGCGAATTTGACAAGTTCTGTGTGAGATTGTTAAGTAGGTTCTTAGTGAGCCTATTGATAGAGATTTGGAGGTGACAGAGAATAGAGGATAGAGTCTCAGTGGATAGATATCCAAAAACCAACACAGTTGAAGAAAAATCTGAGTGAGGATTCTTCAAGTGGAGAGAGATCCACCAGTCAGTGCAGCAGAGAGACATAGTCTTCTAGAAGATCACATAGCCAGAGCAAAAGGGGAAAGAGTTATCCTATGGAAGAGATCCATGAACTTGAGATTGAGGGATCAACATCTCTTTTGGACAGAGATCCATAAACATTTTAATTGGGAGTTATTTCCAAATATATTGATTGATAAAGTTTTAGTAAAATATTTTGTCCGTGGAGTAGCCCACATTGGGTGAACCATGTAAATTGTGGTGTCTCTATTATGTATGGTATTTTTGTGCATTGCTTTGATTACTACTATTGATACTGCTATCTATACACAACATAATATTGGATTGGAAGAAAAATTAAAAAGTGGTCTTATACTGTTCATCCTCCTCTCAGTATAAGCTTGTGTTCTTCACACTCCACTCACTTCACTCAACTCCCTTCACTTCACTCCTTCAAATGCAACTTCCAAAATTTACGGATGCACAAATGAGTTGTTTTTTCTCTATAGGCTACTTATATTTGTTTTAGGTGCATTGAGATGCCCATGGATTCTTCTTGGTGCATTGAGGTGCCTCCTTGCATTTGGGAAAGCACCAAACCCTGGTGGGTGTTTGTGCAAGCAATAAGTGCCCATGGATATCTGGTGTCATCTTTGACAAAAAGAACAAACTAATCCAAAATGGTATCTTACCTCCACCAAATAATTCCAAATTGCATCCATTCATCAAATTCATCATAATATCATATTTTGTGAAAACCAAAATTTATTTGGAGTCATAATTTTTGCTTGCGACCAAAAGTCATAAAATCACATTACAAGTTACAAAACATTCTAAAATGGTCCAAATTTTCACAAAATGACCATTTCCATTATTCTTGTCCTCAATTTAGTTATTTCACTCATTAAAAAATCATATTTCAATCATCACATTCAAATATTTTCCAAGTTCACAAATTTCAAGTAAACTTCGTATCTAGTGGTCTATTCTGTCTCCTTGGTGATTGCGGTGATTTGCATTCATGCAATTCAGTAAGATGGATAAACTACCATAAGGATACTTGGCCATATTCATCATCTAATATCTCATTGTTCAAAAAATAAAATCAATTTTGGTACTTCATCATTCAAGTGAAACTATGCCAAGACCAATTTTCTCTCTAGTTGTCATTGATGGCCTAGTTCATGGGGCTTAAAACATGGACAAAATTATAACTCATCATTTTTCCATGATAATCATCATGGTGATTGGTATTAGCTAGGGTGATTGATTTTGACCATAAGAATTATCTGACTGTCACTAGCTGGCCCTCCGAAGTTGACTCTTTTTCTTACATTTTCATCATTTTACAAATCAATGACGTTGGAAGGCACATTCTTCAACAACATGGAATAACCAAAAATTTGGGGTAACCATATTTGAATTTAATTTTCCCACAACAGGATACATCATACATGATCATGGCATCTACACTTGACAAAAATCCCTTTTCTCTATTAGGGAAAAAATATAATCAATCAGTTGCATATTTCAACAACCTCCTTCCACCATTGGGGCAAAAATATCACATTTACATCATTCATACAATAATTTGCACTCATCTATCAATTGGCTAGTGAGATGCATCCATCAATCATTCACCAATTGAGGGGGTAAGCTACATAATCAAAATTATTTTGTCTCCAAGCTCATATTTGCATTTCAATAGGAAGAAGTTGCTTCTACATCAAGCCAAAACTAGGTGTCATGTATTTTTGCACCACATTGTGTTGCAGGCAACATGGTAAAAAAAGGGTATTTGTAGACACCAAAATCTAGCCACTTGTCATCCATCCATGGTTTCCCACCACATTTACAAATTATTTATATATATTTGTTTAATATAAATATTTAAATAATAATATTTTATACATTTTATCTATATATATTTAATAAATATATGTATATTTATATGAATTAATCCCACCCATTCATATGATTGAATCCTAGTTATTCACCCTCCTTAATTTATGCCACCTATCCAAATTTAATCTCCACCCTCTATCATGTTTTAATCTTGACCACACACATTGCATCGTTGAAACTCTAATGTGCCCTAGGAGAGATTATAAAAAGGAGTCATTTTGACAACTCAACCCCTAAGTATTTTGATCTAAGAAGTTCGCTAAGTTTTCCCTAAATCTTGAGTTCTCTGAGCACTTGTGTATTAATTTCTCAAGAACCTAAGACTCTTCACCACTTTTCATCTTCCACTACTTATTGTCACCTTTCACATCCACTGTTTCCCATCTTACATGAACCAGATCTATTTTTGTAAATTTTGTTTCAATTCCTCGAGCATCTTTGGGCATCTCCTATCACTACCGAGCACCTTTGGGTGCCTTCTACCATCTTCAATTACATTTGGATACATTCCTTCCATCATAAAGCACCTCTAGGTGCATCCTACCATCATCAAGCACTCACGGGTGTTCACAATCCTAGTTTTGCAGTCTAGCAATCCCTTGGGTATCGCTAGGGCATCTGCACACCAAATCCTAAAACAACGATGAAGAATAGAGATCAAGCATTAGTGTGATAAGATTATTTATTTATTGCAAGTATTTTTTATTCTTTAGATCTATTTATAGCTTCATTTTGCAATGAGGGTTAGTAATTTTCTTATTGAGGGCCTCACATAGTGGAACCCTAATAGATATTATTGACTTTTTGTTATTGTTTGTTGTTTGCAGGTTTAGAGATCAAGTTTGTTGGAAGCTATTGAAGCATTTGAGTGGTTTAGTCTATGGATATCTAAATCCCACTCACATTATTTTTGAGATCAATTCAATCATGAATACACCACCCTTGTTTGTTATCTAGGGTTTTGAATAACCCTGACATATTGAAATCATTGTATTGGATAATAAAGCATTGTAAACCCCCATTTGGGGTACACTTGGTTCAAATATGAAGTATCCACATGGCAGTAGGAATACAAGTTTATTCTATGAAATAATATGTATTTATTCTACTTTATTCATTCATTTATTTAAGTATATTGTTTGGTTTTGTTCGATTTCGCATCTACATAATATTTTACTTGTAATGAGTTTTTAGTGCACCTTGAATTTGAGACTCACCAAGTCTCAATTTTTGGCTTCTATCACTGATTTAATGGCTTCCTTCTTCTTCTCCACTCCTTGGAGGAATTTTAATTAGCTTGGTGGCTTCTATAGGCCACAATACCTTATAGGTATTGAGTTTTGAATAGTGTCTTTACACACTTTGATTTTTTATAGATTTTTGTATCCTTGATCTGTAACAATCAATACACAAAATAACCCTTTGAGAGTAACTAGTTTAATGAACAACTAGTATAGTGCAATGAACCATTAATATTTCTAATTTGATGTGCTTTAATAATATCACCTTATTGATCTTATTAATAAACTCTCAAAGTAGTTTCAAATGCACTAATGATCACTGCAAATTTCTAAATGTAGTCCTCTTCTCAATAATTAGATAATAGGAAGAATGCATCTAACTCCTATTAATGTGCAGCTAATGAACCTTAATAGAAATTATCTTTTGCACTTTCTTTGAGGACTTAAAATGCAACCTTCTATTTTGCAACTTTCAAATTCTAATAAGGTGCTTAATGAAGTTAAGTAGTAATCTGAATTAAGTGTTCAAGTAATGAACCTTTTACACCTAAGTTTATTACCTTGGAAAATGAATATCTTGGTGAGTTGCTCACCAAATTTCTTGTTTGGAATGGTGGTTGTTTGTAGCTATGAATACTTCTAGTCTACTTCTATGAAATTGTAGTAGATGATTTAAAATTCTCCTTCAAGATCTAGCCTAGAACTATGAAGTCTTGTAGCTAGTAATGCTATCATGATTGTTGCCCTTTAGCAATCAATCTATTCATTGAAATTTTGTCCTTCTAGAACCCTTTCAGTATTTTTCTATGAATCCAACAAATATATATCTCTAAAATGTGCCTTCTTTAGCTATGAAGTGCAATCTCCAAATCTTCTTGGATTTGGTAGGTTTCTTCAATCCGAGTTCTTCTTCAACCTCTTGATTAGGTTTTGACTTAAAAAAAATTCTTCTCAAGAATATAAAGGTCTTGAGGTCTTCAAGAATCTTCTCTCTAAATTTTGACAAGTTTTTTGCCAAATATTTATCTTTCTAGCTTGTTTTTGAATGGCAAAAATTGTCCCAATTCTTTCATTATCTTTTGTAGTGAATTTTTCCAATGAGTTCTCCTGGGAACTTCTTTGATGGTTTTTCCAATTTCTACAATGAGGCTATCCAAGCCTTCTCCTTGTTTCTACTTGAGACCTCCCTAATGTCTTTAGTATTACATATTTTATGGTCTTCTTGATGATTCCTTTCCTTCAACCTTCATCTATGAAAGTGTTGGCAATAAGATCTTATTCATGGATCTCTATAACATGACTTTTGATAGTCCTTATATATCTCTTCCAAGGATGGAAGTTCTTCAATAAGACATTTGATGGGTCTCTTCACCTTCTTGTAGAGGAAGTCTTCAATCAGCAAAGGAGATCACCAATATCCTATCTTTCATGGACTCTTATTTGGAGTCTTCTTCAATTTTAAAGATTCTTCTTTGGAGTCGTCTTAAAGATCAAGGCTTCTATCATATTTTATTTTAGATCAAGGCTTTTGTGGCCTTTTCTTCATTAATAAATCTTTTGTGGCTTTTTCTTCTGCAATAAGTCTTTTGTGGTATTTTCTTCTACAATAAGGCTTTTGTGGCCTTTTGTTCTACAATAAGGCTTCTATGGCCTTTTCTTCTACAATGTGTAGGTCTGCAATAGGGCTTCCTTCAGTTTAATTTTTTTGAAATAAGATATTGCTAGCATAACACATTAGGTTATGTAAGGATATGTGTAAGGGTATATCCCTTCACATTATATTGTATAAATATTCATCATTGAATTAATGTAATGTTGTGCATTTTTCTATATTGTTTCCTATTATATGGTATCAGAGCACCAGGGTTTACCATCATATCTAAGCGGATTGGTGCATCCAATGCCCAAGACCAAATAACAACCAATGACACCATTGATCTCTGCCCACATAACAGGCTATAGGAACTTGAAACGTTGGCATATGAAGGAAATAGAGATCCATATGAAGTAACTTGCTCTTCTATGGGTTTATTCTACCTTAAAATAGGGTTCATAGACTTCATTAAATCCACCTTAACCCAATCGAATGGCCAACAAAACCTGCATTCCTAGAAATGTAAAGGTTCACATAAAGAGAGAATCTGATTAAATGCCTTCCAAGATAAAATATGTAGAATGCAACAAGTTGTGAGAACTTCTACACTGCTAGAAGCTATCACATGAGGTCTACAACATGTGGCATTGAACCAATGGATGCATCTATAGTTAAAAATGTTGGTACTCTACTTTGAATAGCTAAAACTATGGAGTGTCATTAGCAAATAATAACAAGCACAACAATACCACCACTCCTCGTACCCTACGGTGTGATTGAGCAGTGAAGCACCCAATACCTCAATTTCTACTGCACGATACCTATACCTGCATGCATATAGAAAATAAGGAGCTTAAGATTGAAGTTTTTTGGATGTGAATGAGATTTACTGAACTAGAGAAATACTACAATTCCATAAAATAGGATACCCCATGAATTTGAGGTCGTCATTGAGAAAACCACCTACAAAATCAAACATAGAATGATGTTGTCATGTTCTACTGTATAAGCAAAAGCTTTCTTGGAGGACTTCGATCAGAAATAGTAGATAAAATAAATATTAAAGTTCCTTTATATTATAAATATATTAAGTTATAATATAAATATATAAATATATTATATATTTGTATATAAATTTATATACAAATATTAAATTTATAAATTTAATATCTATAAATTTTAATATAAAAAAAGGACGGTGAAGGTACATGAATATTTTGCCCTCGTGAAATGGCGATATCAACTGCTCCCAAAATTTTGCTCTTCGATTCTCAAGTCCTCAAAGGTGATAATTATGTGGCCTAGAAAACAAATATTCAAGCCATTCTTGAATTCAAAGGCCTATGGGAGATTGTTACTGGGATTGAGCAACGTCCACAAATAGTTGGAAAGGATCAGGAGACATTTGATCACTAGAACCGCAAGGCCCATATGATCCTTCTACTTGGTATCTCGGATGATGTCCAACCTCATGTTTGGGATGCTAAGACTTCTACTAAAGTATGGATGAAGTTGCAGCAAGTGTATGAATCCAAGAACCAAAATCAAATTCTTCATCTTCAAGGATAGTTGCATACTCTAAAGTTGAAAGGTGGTAAAAAATTGGAATCATTTCTTCGTCGAGTAGCTACGCTTCGTGCCTCCCTACAAGCACTAGGAGAGACTATGGAAGATAAGCTCCTTGTACCCATTGTCCTGAGAGCACTCCCAGAGTCATATCACACTTTTGTGATGACCTTAAACATCCTAAAGTAGAAGCTCAATTTTGAAGAATTGGTCAACCTATTGCAACAAGAGGAAGCCTTCCATGAGAACTCAAATGAAGAAGAGCAAGCCATGATAACGAATCAGAAGGGCACGATGCCATTCAACCAGAAAGGAAAAGACCAACAAAATCCCAACAAGTCAAAAAAGAGTTGCTTGATTTGTGGTAAAAAGGGCCATGACTTGAAATATTGTTGGTACAATTATTTTACTCAGAACGATTCAAGTAACAAGAATTCCAAGCAAAAAGGACCACCTCCTAAGAACAAGGGGGAGTGGAACCAATGGATACCCCAATGACAACAACAAGAGAATGTTGCTAATGCTGAAGATAAGGAGGAGATCAAGAATTTTGCTCTTGCTCATCAGGAGCAACCATCCACCCCTACCACTTGGTATGTTGATTTAGGAGCTTCCAGGCACATGACTGGCTAAAAATATTGGTTTGTCTCGTTGGATGAAAAATCTTATCCAGGTTAGGTACATTTGGGGGATGACACACCCTATAACATTGAAGGAATAGGCGATGTACAAATCCGGCTTGGAAAGCATCATTGCTAGATAAAGAAGGTCTTGTATGTGCTTGAACTCATGAAGAACCTCTTGTCTATCAATCAGATGTTGGATAACAATTTGCGAGTGGAGTTTGATACTGTGGATGGAGAAAAATGTTGTCTCATTCGAGACAAAGCTAGAGATTCTCACATCATCACTAGAGCATCAAGAGTTGGGAAGATGTTCTTGCTTGATTGTGTGGCTTCCAACAATCAAGCGCTCATTGTTCATGTTGCATATGTCCCTACCCTTTGGCACCGATGATATGGACATATGAATCCCCACTACTTGATGACCTTACAAAAGCATGATTTGGTACATGGTCTTCCATCCCTTGCTCTTCCTTCTACCATTTGTTCTACTTGCATAGCAGGAAAACAACATAGAATTCCATTTGAGGCTAGCACACATCGTGCTATAGGACCTCTTGATGTGATTCACACTGATCTGTGTAGACCGTTAGAGGCTAGCCACACTGGCCTTCGCTATTTCTTGCTCTTTGTTGATGACTACTCCAGAAAAATGTGGGTGTATTGCTTGAGATCAAAGGATGAAACCTTTCAATATTTCAAGGAGTTCAAAGCTCTTGTGGAGAATTTTGCTCATCATCATATTCATGCACTCCACTCAGATCGAGGGGGAGAGTACACATCAAATGAATTCTCTACCTTCTTAAAGGAACATGGGATTCGACGACAATTAACCACATCATACATGCCACAACAAAATGGAGTTTGTGAAAGGCGAAATCGTACCATCATGGAAATGGTAAGAAGCATGTTGAAAGATGCACAATTGAGTCTAGTATTTTGGGTTGAGGCAGTGAACACTATCGTATACTTGCTAAATAGAGCACCTACAAAGGCTCTTCAAGGAATGACTCCTCAAGAAGCATGGTCAAGAGAGAAACCATCCATCTCTCATCTTTGAGTGTTTGGTTGTACTACCTACATGCACATTCCCAAAGAGAAATGAAATAAAATTGAAGAGAAGTCCTTAAGGTGTATTCTTCTTAGGTATAGTAGTGAATCTAAAGGCTATAGGCTCATGGACCCTACTACTCGAAAGATTTATGTTAGCAGAGATGTTATATTTTATGAAATTAGTAACCCTCCAACCAATCCACCTACAACACCATCTGATCCTGAAAATGGTCCGAGACTCATCCATGATGATGAAGATAATAATAGTGGAGCTACTCCTATTACAAGTTTACCTCCAAATAATTTGAGTCAACCATTATGGTATAGAAAGCCACTGCAGGATTCTCATATAAGTGCTCCATCTGAAACTTCTACCTCCATAACACAAACACGTAGCATGGCTCATGAGGAAGTGAATTTGGCATTAATGAGAACCATAGTAAATAACCCTAAACCTAAAACAGTTCGTGAAGCTCTTGAGCTACCACATTGGATGTTAGCCATGGAGGATGAGTATAATTCATTTATGAAAAATAGTACATGGGAGCTAGTTGATCTTCCACCAGGGAAGAAGGCCATAGGATGCAAATGGGTATTTAAAACAAAGTATAAAGCTGACGGAACACTCAATAAGTACAAGGCTTGTTTAGTTGTAAAAGGGTATGCACAGGAGGAAGGCATCAACTATGAAGAGATATTTGCACCTATAGCCAAGATCAAGACCATTCATATTATTTTTGCAATGGCAGCATAGTTTGGTTGGAAGGTACATCAAATGGATGTCAAGAGTGCATTCCTAAATGGAGACTTAGTAGAAGAGGTCTACATGAAGCAACCTGAGGGATTTATCCTTGATCTAGGCAAAGGAAAAGTGTATAGATTGATCAAGTCTCTGTATGGTTTGAAATAGGCTCCACGAGCCTGGTACATCAAAATTGATGAACACCTTTTACAACATGGCTTTGTTAGGAGTCCATATGATCCTAATCTCTACCTTCGACAACATGGGGGGAGACAACCATTGTTTTAGTTTATGTCGATGATTTAGTCATCATAGGGAGTACTGAGGATTTGATTTTATCTTGCAAGGATGATCTCAAAAAATCATTCGACATGTCTGATCTTGGTTTACTTCACTATTGCCTTGGATTGGAGGTCTGGTAGATGCAGGATCAAATATTTGTTTCTCAAATGAAGTACACCAAGACCTTGTTGGAGAGATTTAGAATGATAGAGTGTCAACCCATGCCCACACCAATTGAACCTGGTCTACATCTATCTCGTCAGGATAGCTCTCCACAGGTAGATGCAACTCTCTATCGTTAGTTGATTGGAGGGTTAATTTACCTAACATATACAAGATCAGATATTTGCTATGTTGTTAGTTATCTATCTAGGTTTATGCATGAACCTACGAAACCTCATTGGACAACAGCTAAGCATGTGTTGAGATACATTCATGGTACTACTAGTTATGGCCTAGAGTACAAAAAGAATGATAAATTCTTCTTGATTGGATACATAGATGCAGATTATGGAGGATCCTTGGATGATAGGAGATCGACGATAGGATATGTGTTCTTCCTTGGATCTAGATCAATTTCTTGGGGTAGTAAAAAATAGAGTATCACATCAAAGTCTTCCACAGAGTCGAAGTATCGTGCTGTTGTCGATGCTGTTTGTGAGGCAGTATGGTTACGTCGCATTTTGATAGACATTGGAATTCCACAGAGTCAGCCTACACTTATGCACTATGACAATCAAGGTGTTTTGAAACTGGTTCGCAATCCTATTTTTCATGAGTGCACCAAACACATTGAGATACAAGTGCACTTCATTCATGACCATGTTTCCTTGCACAATATTCAACTCCAGTACATTTCCACGAAGGAGCAAGTTGCTGATGTTTTCACCAAATCTCTGGATCATGGAAAGTTTGAATACTTTCGGAGTTTCCTCTCTTGTTCTCTAAAGACCTAATGTATTATGGGGGGAATGTTAGCATAACACATTAGGTTATGTAAGGGTATGTCCCTTCACATTATATTGTATAAATATTCATCATTGAATTAATGTAATATTGTGCCTTGTTCTACATTGTTTACTCTTATAGATATTAGTAAAATGATTATAAATCTTGTCAATGATGAATCTTCACTAGTTTATTTGTCAATATAGTGGGATGAATATTGAGTCCAAGTCTTCATGATTTTTCTATAACTCTGTAGAAATAATCTAGCCAAATGCATTCTCAAAAATTTTAAAACTGAGATTTGCTTCTCCTATCTATCTCTCTTACGGCTCTTCCTAATCCTATTAAACTATCGTGGCTCTTATACCATTGTTATATTTTGATAATATATGCCAAAGGAGAATAAAATACTAGGATATATAAAATATTTATAAATTTAAGATGCTAAAATATGCTATTAATGGAAAGTGATAAAAATGATATAATGCAATATGGAGGAAATGAACACTCCATAAATAATACTAAAGAACTAAATTGTATCCATAACTAATATATATGATGATCTACACAACACAAATACTACTACCTACATTAATACATAATCACTCACTATGAGACCCTTTATATAGAAATATGGATTACTTGGCCAACACTCTACCTCACTGTACAAGGGGACACCTTGCATATTTACAACTTGCACATAGACAATTGTGTATTTATTATATTACTTGAAGTAGCTATCTAACTACCCTCTAAAGTAATATACTACTCTAGTTATGTACCAAGGGTGATGACCCAAACTATGTAATATACTCTAACACAACTTGCCAAATACTTCCTTCAAATGTCAAACATCTAACCACAAGGTTAAGGATTGTTTGCTTATGCCTCATATAAGCTAAAACTGGTCCACATGCAAACCACTGTGTCACCCCCTCAATCTCATGAGGATTATTGGATCACCATATAAAGTCATAAAAACATATACATGAATGCCACCAAAGTTCAACAATCCAAATCAATAGCAAATTCAATCCTCATTTTAGATCCAAAGCCCATAAAAAATGCAAATGAGCAACCAACTATAGGTCTATAATTTATTGAAGTGGTTACCAAAGATTCTTCTTGACCTTATTAGAATCACATCCCAAATTCAACCAACATGGTTAAGGAATATTATATTATTTGATACATGTTAATGTATCCCCATAGTACCTGTAGGCCCAAAATGGCCACATACTTAGGAAAATTTTGATATTTTTTACCTAAGGCATGAAGTTCCCATTCTGCATACATTTTAGTGTATATTGGAGTGGATCCACAACAAAGGTTCTCAATCTGCCCAACACTTAGTGTATTTTTGCACTAGGAGAAATTCCACATAGTTTCTAATGTTTTTGGCTCTAGACTGGCGACACATTTCGAATTTGCAAAATTTTTTGGGGAAAGATGATGTCAGCATAAAAAGGGTGTGGATTGGTGATCGCTTTGTATTTTTAACATATTCTAAGCATCTAAGTGTTGGAGAGCCTGGTTCTGGGGAGCACATAGAACATTTTTACCTAGAATGGTGACAGGAGGTGGAAAGTAGAACAAAGGCATGTGTACTCGTGACAAAGGTCATTTTGACTAACTTTCTTTTAGATTTGTGACAAGCAATATTGTATACTAATGTCAATGTAAAATGAAATAAGAGTTACCTTTACACTACAATGGGTCCAAAATGGTGTTATGAGTTAATACACTTGCTTGGGTCCGAATAGAATCCGTAAAAGTTTTGAAGAAAATATGATGTCATCAACTTTTTTGTGCAGATTTGTGAATGCTTCATCACCAATAAAGGAAAACAAAGGATAAAGAGCAAATTTCATCCCACTTCACTTTCAATGATTTTTTATGCCGGATTTGCGTTCCACAAGTTTTGAGGCATAAAAGGTGACGTCATTAATTTTAAAAGCAGAATGGTATTTTGGTTCTTCCCTGCCATTGCTCCAAGAATATTCCTTATCAAATCGTAGTCGTGCAATGGGGGAAGATCTACAATCAAGATTTTGTCAATAATTTTGAAGTATATTAAGGTGATTTCTCACCGGATTCAAAACATAGGCAACTAGTTGTAGGAGGAAGCAAAAGCACCGAGGGTTTCAAGAAAAAAATAACTAGAGATGGTTGCAGATCGATGGCAGTGAAGGCTTCCAAGAAATATTAATGATGCAGATGCACTATCCAATGGCCAAAAATTTTTTGACATCGAACAACCAACAAGTTGTAGAGGCTCCGAGATGCCATGGTGGTCCACTTGTAGCGGATTTTGTGGAGGATGAACCAATAAGGAAATGCTAGCTAGAACTCTCTACTGAGTTGTAAATGATAAATCTTTATAATGTTTCTTAATATTTTTAATTCTACAAACTATAAATAGAGGTCGAACCCTCAGTTTTAAGGGTCAAATCTAGTGTATTTGCCTGTGCTACTATAAATATTCCCAAGAGCTAATGAAAGGAGCATTACATTGATTTTCACCTCAAATTTTATGTCTTTATGAGTCGATATCAGAGGTTCAAATTCTTAAGCTGTATTTTTGTAATTACTTGAATGGTTAGTTTGTGCGAGATTAATGGATTACTAACTACTAGGGTAATTGAAATCTACTTCTGAATTAGATCTTTGTTGTTAGGGAGTGCATTTATATAAAATCTAGATATTGATTAATTATGTTATTTGGATTATCATTGTTTGGATATTGCAATTGCTATCTACAATATTTCTTTGTTGTTCTTTAATGAATGAATGTGCATTTAATTTGGGATAACTTTGAACTGAGTAATGTGTATCTGAGTTGGTTTATGGTAGATTTTTACTATAGTGATAATGTTTTTAGCCTATCCATCCACTGTTGTTCACATTTTCTAACCCTAATCTCTTTATCAACCCTAATTCCCAAAATCCTAAGTGAGCATAATTGTGTCAATACCCTTTTAAGTTGACAAGGAACCAGCCTACTTTTGAGGTTGGATTTGAAACCTTGTTTTGGTCCATCCAATATTGAGTGTTGAGCTATAGTTATTGGGTGTAATCTTGGATAGAAAGTAGGAATATAGATAACCACAATATCGAGTAAAACTTGATGTAATTTAGTTCCCAATAATTTTTTGCACTCCCAGTGGGACCATTTCACAAGGAACATGAAAACCCATCACAAGAATTATTGTTTATCTTTACCTAGAGGAATCAAGATTTGGTGAATTGTCTTGTCCTTGCTAAGTAGAGAATAGTAAATTCACCTGGCGACTCCCTAGTCTGTGAGACCAGAAAAGAATCATCCCTATAGACCAATGCCATTTCATTTATACCAGGTATTTTAAGAGAAATAATCTAGATTATTTCTTCTTTTATGAGTTTCCTTAAAGAGGGACAACTATTATAAGGATTCTGCATAGATATTTTCAAGAAGAAGCAAATTACACTAAATAAAATCCTGCAGTTAATCAGAACCCTCCCCTAGTGGTAACCATACTTGGAAACATGGTAGCTAATGCAAACCAAAATCAGGGAAATGCACAACCTAATCAACCCATACAAAAATACCTCAGTTGGAATATAGCTGGTCCACTTAGATTGCCCCAAATGCATGCCATTCCCAAAAACTTATCCAAAGATATACCTACTTATTATGGATTAGGGAAGATGACATATGAGAACTATCAAGATATTTTAAATCTGGTAGCAATTCATGAGATAAAGAATGAATATGTGATTGTAAGGATTCTAGCCCTATATTTTAGATGGAAGATCTTACATTGGTTTAGGACTCTTGAAGATAGTACCATTACCTCATGGGCTTCATTAGATGAACCATTCATAGAAGAATTCAATGAATCTGCTGACCTCTTCTCCCTACTTAATCAGTTTACTTCTATGTAGAAGGGTCCCCAAGAATTAGTCTCATATTTTAACATGAGGTTTAGCAGAACCTGGAAAAGAATCCCTCTGTAGCAAAACTACCTGCAAGGTTAGCCTATCTATACTATGTCAGAGCTCTGGTATCAAGGCTAGGTTTACTAACCCAGAAATATGGAATAGAGGATTTCCCCTGAGTTTATAATGTTGTGGTTCATGCAGAGAATGTTTTAATCAATGTAGGGAGATTACCTCATAAGGCTGCTTTGCCCTACAATCAAGAGATTGCCAGTTTCTACGGCAATTAGAAACTACATCATACATGGATCCCCCTCCATTATCATCAGGATTTTGCATAGTGGTGAATTTTACAATTTATCATGAATATTGGTATTTTCAAAATGTTAATTTTACAAATTTTGGGGCCATAGATGTCGGCCCGTTCACCCAAAAAGTTTGGGATAATTTTTTTTTAAGGGTAAATTCACCTCATTTTCATAAGTTTTCTCGCCTAATTTTTGTCCTAAATTTATTAAAAATAAGAAATATCCTACCCAAATCACCCCTTGTACCACTATATATAGCTAACCCTGATAGCGACTCCCATACAATTACAATATTTTTTTGGATAGTGAGTGATACAAAGCAAAATACGACTGGTAGAAGATGACTGGCATAAGGTGATTGGCAAAATGTGAGTGGCATAAGGTGACTGCCATAAGGTGACTAGCAGAAGGCAACTGGAAGAAGGTGATTGGAAGAAGGTGACTGGCAGAAGGTGACCTACATAAGGCAACTGTCATAAGGTGATTGGAATAAGGTTACTGGCATAAGGTGACTAGCAGAAGGTGAGTGGCACAAGGTGACTGACATAAGGCGATCGACATAAGGTGACTGGAAAAATATGACTGGAAGTAGGTGACTAGCATAAGGTAATTGACATAAGGTTCCTGGCAGACGATGACTAGTAGTAGGCGACTGGAATAAGGTGAATGGCATAAGGCGAGTGTCATAAGGTGAGTGGCAGAAGGCAAATGGCAAAAGGCGAGTGGCATAAGGTGACTGGATGAAGGCGAGTGGCATAAGGTGACTAAATTAACCGGTATATTTCTTTTACCATTAAATTTCACTTAATTTTTAATTCATGGACACTCAATAAGGAGGTTTATTCTTCTTGCAAACGATATTATTGGGGTAGATATTCTACTGTCTCTTGCAGTAGTATTTTTTATACCAGTTATTTTTATTTTTAATAATAATGTTATTTTTTCATGTTATTCTTCTATTCATATAGGTAAAATTTCAACTACAAGTAGTGGAAAGAAGGGAGGCCAGTATTCCAATAAAAGGAGTATCCTCAAATACTTTCATAATATTTATAAACCCGGTCAACCATCAACATTTGCACAAACTGAAGGTATGAACACCTTACTCACCAGTTAATTTTTTTACTTTGTTAATTTTAAATATAATGTCTTCATTTATAAATAAGTGTGGTTTTTGGTTGATGTCTTTGTCCATTTTTATCTGTAGAAGGTATGCTTTTAAATGCCATAGTGATAATGAACCTATTATTGACACTAGTATTATCTCTACAAAAAATACTGTTAACCCTGGTATGCCTCCACATCCACATATCCAATTTAATGAATAGTCCACAGATGAAAATATTCTCAATCAAATCGAACAACAACATGAAGAGATTCTTGAATCTAACATGCCAAGTGGAAAATAAACTAATATTTCTTATGCAATCCCTACTTCCGAAGAATATTCATAAAAAATGTGCAAGGTTATCTAGGTGGATAATTAACAGATCATTTTAGCTTAATTGGATATAAGAATATCCATTTATTGAGCCAGTGCTTCCAAAGAATAGTAGTGATGCTATAACAGAATTGAGATACGTAATTTGGAGTTGTAAACATGGAAAGGATCATAGATTACAACTTAATAAATATACAGTAGAAAAACATTGTGGAAATGTTTATATCAAAACAAAAGAAGGTGATCCACCAACACCAAAAACTTATAGGTGGAAGGATGAATTAGAGTGCACACATATAAGAAATGTACAAGAATATGATAAATAAATGAAACAAAAGCAAACATTGGTTGAGAAAGGTGCAATGATTCAAGCCCAATTTCAAAAAATGAATAAGTTAACTTTAGCTTCAAAAAGTTTGCATTTTGCTGCTATGTTATCTATTCTTAATATGGGTAGAACTATGTGTGATTTCATGAATTATAAATATCTATTTTGACTAGTTGATATGTAGAACTTACCCAACGCTCATTGATCAGATCGAAGTGGTTGAGAAATGGTAAAATATCTCTCATTGGTTGAGCAGGATGACCATAGAGAGAAAGTAAAAAAGGCAAAATTTATTTCACTTTAAATTGATGAGGTGACTATTGTTGACAATACATATTGGATTTTCATGCATGTTTACACATTGGAAAATCATTTAAGGCAACCTCATTTACTTGGAATACATAAAATGGTGGAAAATTGTAATGCAGAAAACATTTACAATGTTGTTGTAACTAGTTTAAAAGAAGAAGCAAGAATGAATGAAATTGAAATAGCCACTCAATTAATATGTGTAGGAGCTGATGGTTCTGCTACAATGCAAGGACACAAGAATGGTCTTTGTGTTAGACTACAAACATCGATTTCCCCATATTTTATCATTGCATGGCTCATAGAATGAATCTTGCATACAAAATTGTGGATACATTTACAAATTTTGCGAGAGTGGAAGAGCTTGTCCATGAAATTCATGAATATTTTTCACGTAGTCCAAAAATATTTTTAGAGTTTCAAAAGTTTGCACTAGGATTTACCGAAGGTAAAAAATTGTTGAAAGATGTGGATACTAGGTGGATTTCGATGTATCAACCGACATTAAGAGTTTTCAAAGAATATCAATCCTTGATAGGGTTTACGTTTGTAAATAATAGGGTAGTTAATAAGGCAAAATATTTACTTTTTCGAATGAGTGACTTTGAAACTCTTCTCACATTGTGTGGAATTCTTACAATGTTGGAAAAAATGAATACTTTGATCAAAATTGCACAAGAAAGATCAATTTATATTGTGGATTTCATCAGGGCAAGAATACAATTTTTATGCATATTGATATGATGTACGCATCTGGTCAAAATATTATGGATCCCATGTTTGAGATTTGGAGAGCATTAACAAATGTGAATGGTCCTCAGAGTTTTCTGAAGTTCAATATAAACGATCATCTATGTATTAATGTCCGCGAAAATAAAATACCTTTATATTGTTATGGTGTGCAAATGAATATAGTTACAAATTAATTTGAGCAAATGCCCATAACCTACAATAGATTTCATGTAGTTGTAGATGATACAAAATTTAAACTGAAACAAATAGTTGAATCATTGACAAAATAAATAAGAGACCATTTTCAAAGAGATGAATTTCTAGAGGCTATGGGTGTGGTTAATCTGATGTTTTGAGATCCTTGTAATGAATACCAAAATATAAATTCTTTTTTTCTCAAATACATGGGTAGTCTTGCTAGCCATTTCAATAAAAGTGTTGTAGTCAATGGTATTGAAATCAATGGCATTCTTAACAGAGATCTTTTGATGCAAAAATCAAATTATTTTGGAACAACAATGTCTACTCAAGTTTCACAACTCTCTAACCGTCATGAAGCAGGTTCTATTTCACGTTTGTGGAGATTATTACAACCAAGTACTATCTTACAACATACTATGAGTGAATATTTTAATTTATATAAATTATGTCAAACGATGATTTTGGGATCTGTGGAAGATGAAAGGGTGTTCAGTGCACTATCATATGTAAAATCTAAAGTTCAAAATAGGTTGGACAAAAATTTGAATAATTTTTTGATATTATATGTGTCGACCTATGAGGTGGATTGGTTTTCTTATGAAAGAGCAATGTCACATTGGAATTCTTTGGCAGAGAGAAGAGGTGTAACAAATATTGATGATGATGAGGATGATAGTAACACTGGTCAGATTATGATGACAAAAATTTTAGGAATGAGTGCAGAAGATTTTTTACAATATGAAAAGAGTTTTTTCCAGCTTCCAGCACTATGATGCAAGGATGCATTCATTTGATTTGATTTGAGTTCACATATTATAATTTGATTTGATTTAACATATTATCATTTGAATTGATTTCACATATCAGAATAAAAGGATACTTTCATTTGATTTGATTTGAGTTCACATATTATTTTTTGATTTAATTTCACATATTATCATTTGATTTGATTTCACATATTATCATTTGATTTGATTTCACATATCAGAATGAAAGGATGCTTTCATTTGATTTGATTTGAGTTCACATATTATTATTTGATTTGATTTCACATATTATCATTTGATTTGATTTCACATATCAAAATGTTTGATTTCACACATTATCATTTGATTTGATTTCACATATCAGAATGAATGGATGCCATTGGATACTCTGTATAGCATAGCCATATGATTTGATTATGTATTATTTGATTACACATGTGTTACACATATTCTTTGATTGCACATGATTTTATTATTGGATTATCTAAAATGTGTTACTGGATATTTTATATATCATTTTACAATAGCCTTGTTATTGAAGTATTAGTCTAAAGTTTCTATTTTTCTTGTAGATTTGTAATGTATAAATCGTTATAGGCAACTTGTGAAAGTAAATGTATAACTGCATTTTCTGTCATTTCAAATTAATTCATATAACATAAAATAACATCTTACTACATCCACATGCTTCAAAATTACTTAATAAATCAACAAAAACAATCAAAACATAACAACATTCAAAACAAAGTTTCCTAGAGATAACACATTTTTTTGGAAATGTTCTCTTGCAAAAAAAATACCATTCATTCACAATTTACAAAATATATCAAACATTATTTCTTCCACTTCAAATTAAAAACAACAAATTTCTACATCATCATAAATAATCAAAACATAGTAATAATTAAAACAAAATAGTCTCTTTCATTGAATTCATTTTTCAAAGAAGATACCATTCGTTCACAAATTACAAAAACTATAAAACATTATTTCTTCCACTTCAAGTTACTTAATACATTGAAACATATAATACTAACATAACAATATTCAAAATAAAATTTCCAATAGATAACACATTTTTCAGAAATAGTCTCATTCATTGATTTCAATTTTCAAGAAGGATACCATTCATTCGATATTTACAAAACATATCAAACATTATTTCTTCCACTTCAAATTAAAACATAACAATAATTAAAAATAAAATTTCAAAATGATAATACGAATTTTTCAAAAATTGCCTCTATCATTGATTTCAAATTAAAAAAAAATACCAATCTTAATAATTTATAAAAATATAAAGAGTTTTTGTTTCACTTCAAATGCAACACAACAAACTTCTATTCTTTTCCAATGTTTCCTAAAGGTCCACCCACATCTACCTCAATATCCTTTTCTTCTAATGCCCCAACCCTAACCAAAATTTATGTTGTAGTGTTGATCCCCGATAACAAGGCACCCTCTTCCTTCGTTGGATCTTCTTTGAAAGGTGCATTTAGATCCTTCTCATTTTATTTTAGTTTATCCTCGACATCCAATCCCCCATCTCTGATAATCCTCTTCAGCAAATTATTTTCTCTAACCATCTGCTGTAACCTCTTCTTCAATTCAATAGCATTATTAATGCTAATTTTGGTAGTCTTGATCACAATTTTCATGGCAACAACTTGTTGCTTTAGGTGCTAGAAATTAGACTACAAAATAGAAATGAAAAAAGGTTAATATTTATAAACAAAACATATTTAACAAAAAAAATTAGTTAGATGTAAAACTTACATCAGTTGTAAGTCGTGTTGTTTCTGCAACTGTTACTTTGTTCTGATATAGTGCCCATTCATTGAAATATGCTTGGGCTTCAACATTGAGGTTTTCCAAATGATTCAAAAAAATAGCCAGAATTTCATCTCTATATGTAGAATCGACCTCCATAGTGCCAAATTCAACTTTATGTAGCAAGGCATCAAGCTTTTGGGGCTCATTCTCAATATTTAAAACAATTGCTCAATATTTAAGCTTAACCTTGTTAGATGAGTCTGTGCCTAGGGTAGTCAACCCTAGAGCCAATTTTAAGTGGTCCCCACCTCCTATGGGTTGGTTTAATCTTAATTTTGATGGAGTGGCTAAGGACAATCCTAGCATAGCAAGCACTGGTGGCATTGTACAAGATCATAATGGGAATATGATGCTTATGTTACAACGAAGCTAAAGCTAGAGCTATGTGGAGAGGCCTTCAAATGACTCAAGACTTAGAAGGCAATTTTATCGTAGAAGGAGAATCTATGCATGTTATAAATATCCTCAATAATTGGAAAACACCTCCTTGGAGGATTAAAACAATTTTTGAAGAGGCTAGGATCCTTTTCCAGGGAAGATAAGATAGAAAAACCCAACATGTCTTTCGGGAAGCTAACAAAGTTGTTGATAAGCTGGCCAATTTGGGTGTCTATGGTGACAAACTTTTCAAATGGGAACACGGTGTCCCGAGTGAGTTAGAGGAGCTTATTCAACAAGAATTCCAAGAATGATAGTCGAATTTACCAACAAGGAAGGCACCGTAAGTTTGAAGGCTTTGAGTATTACCATCTCTTTTTTGAAATGGAATCACAATAAAAATTATTCAAGTTGTCAATCTTGGTGGATGCTGCTTGGAAATACCACAAAGACTAATGGGGACAGTCACATGTCAGATAACATGGCTCCTAATCATAGTAGTAATTTGAGGCTGGTTTATAATCATAGGGCAAGAAAGAAACGACAATATAAGACTTCGAACTAGAGCCATGTGGACCACCAGATAGCCACCGCCATAAATCTAGCTAGCAGTTTCACTTCTCCAAGGCTAATTGGCCAAGACAGGATGTGGTCCTAAATCATGTCATATACAGAATAAAGCAATTACCAAAAAATTATTAAGAGTAACTGTCAATATAGAGCTTGTGAGAGTTTTTAGTACTCTGCTATGTGTGTCTGTAGCTTTTTATTTCTCCACTATTTCAAGGAAGGGATTTGTGTCTGTTTATTTTTTTGTAATTATGATGCAGGTGTGTTTTCTCGGGGTATACCCAAAATGTTGTATGGGAAGTTTCCTTTTTATAACAGGCTATGTGCCTTACCGGATGTAATGGCTTTGGTGGCATGTAGATTTTACATATATAGGATCCTTAGTAAGGACATATTCATCAACAAACCTAGGCTGATTTTTGTGAAAGGTTTTGGGTCAACCTGTAAAACCCGGTATTAATGCTATAGTATATTATCTACCAAAAAAAAAAACTAAAGTAATACAATATATTTCCAAGCAATATTGCACCATGTTGCTTTATCCTTTAGTAGGTGACTTTTTAAGATAACCAAAATGTTATCCCCACTTGCTAAGGATGACTTCTTTACCAAAGCAATATCATGGCCCATTAGTGTATTCAAACACAAGAAAATATGCAGTGCATCTAAATGAAGGGCACTCTATACCCTTAAGTTGTCGATGAACAAGTCATCAACCATCATTTTCCTATTTTTTCTCTCAACTTAGGGGATTGTCCTATACCAATCCATTGATGAGAGTACTTGCTCTTGGAATAACAAATACATCAATAGTACCATATTCTAAGAATAGGTATCAAAGCATAAAGTGTGACTATCCACTCTTATTGAATATAAAATAAGACTATGCATTAGATATCCACACATCAATACATAAATCAATGTCAAGAATAAGTCCTGCCAAGGAGGGCTGTTACATTTTGTAAAATAGGAATATTCCTGGCCAAAGGAGATGGTAAGGAATTTGGCTACTCAATTTTAGGAGGAATCATAGCAAGAGGAGCAATAGGAAGAGAATATTATGATGAAGTTGGAGGTGGTGCAACTAGAGTTGGTATGTCTTGTGGCCTATTAAATATTAATGCAATATTTTATGGTTGAGTGGAATAGAGAAAAAGTGTGTTATTCTTGATGCAATAAATTTCTAATATCTTATTATAATTATGTAAGGTTTATATATTAAAATAATCATACCAAACCCTCCTATTGTACTAATAGGGCTTTCCAAGAATTATATGACAACAATCCATCAATCACATCACAAGTGACTCTATCCATAAAATGTAGGTGCAAAGGATACTATGCAATTCTATGTTATGTATGAAGTGGAACCATTATCCTTCCATCCAAGTTATTATAAATTAGGATGTGGTACCATATGTAATTACAACCTATAAATAATGAATCTCACAATCAAATTCTTTTCTAATCCATTGTTTATTACACAATCCTTAGAAAAATTGTAGGTGAGGTAAGCTCTTGTAACAAAAATATTATCATGATCACCTCTAGACAAGTGATGAGACATTAGGGTTACATTGTTTAGTTTTTCCTTAAGCTCATCATATTCTCTATCTTCTCCTATAATCTCAATGGGAACATCTTGTGGTTCCTCACCTTGAGATTTTACAATGAGGTTCTTCTTCTTCCTAAAGCAATCAAATTCCACATGACCTCTTCTATTACAATGATTAACAAATTTCTTGCTATGGAAAGATGAAGTAGAAGAAGAATAAGAAGATTTTTTCACCTTCTAGTATGGTTCCTTGGAAGTGCCTACAAAAACTGAATATTGAGATCCTTGTGATTGAGCAACATGTTTGTCCTTCACAAGTTGTGCATGGTTAAAAGCAACATCAAGTGTGGCTAAGGGAGTGTTACTAAATCCCTATACATTTATCCTATAATCCACTCTTGAATTAGGTGATGATTTCTTTAGCTACAACTTTCATGCCAAGTAGAATCTACAACCTATTGAATTGGAATACATAATATTGCATAGACATGTTGTTACTTTACCTTAATATATACCATATTACATTGAGAAATTGCTCATAGTTTGAAGGATAGAATGTTACATAACTTTATTATCATGAACATATATAATTCACAAATATGCAAAAATATCAAATCATTCATCCACAAATAATTATCCACAAAAATAATCTACATAAGAGATAGATATATATAATACCTTTAAGGTAGGGCAACACCAAAATTTTTTCTTATGGAATGAATGACTCCACAAGATATCCCAAGATGAGAGTGCCACATAAGGAGGGAAAGTCCCATAAGCCACTTCATGGGAAAATATGATTACATATGATTGATCCAATGCTTTTATTAGGCCATCCCAAGCTTCGATTTTGGCCTTCTTGTCATTCCATAATCAAAACATTTGATAACCTAGAGAGTTTGAGTTTTACAAAGGAAACCTTCTCTTCAACAAGAATCTCAATGTAGGAGAACCATATCCATATCCAATATCCAACTACCTAAGACATCTGGATTTCTAGAACCATCATATAGTGTGACTTCACATTTAGTCTTAGTACAAAGATCACTATTGTAGATATTCATATATGAGGTGCTTTGGACTATGATATCATTGACCTTATTGGCCAGTTGTTCAACTATATTGGATAAAATAGTTGTCTACAGTAAACCAACAATACAATTAAAAAAGTGCTTAGTTTACCCCAAAAGGGTTACAAAAAGATATTTGGAAATTCCAAGTGATAAAAAAAATGCAACCTCTTGCATTTACACAATTTCAATAGTCATAGTAGACTTTAACAAAAGTGAAAAATTATATTTCCACTAATTGCAAGGGTAGTTTAATTCACAAACTTATAATATTACAACTAAGCACTTAAATGTGCATAATAAAGCAAATGGATAAACCTCATAAATGCTTATAAAATAGCAAATTTATTTACTCTTAAAGTATTAAAAATAAATAAATTAATAAATATGCATAGTTCCCCCATCCATTTTAAAAATTTATTTATTTAATTTAAAAATATTATAAATAATTAAACGGTCACTTTTTTTAATAAAACAAATTTTGTATATTTTATACTAAATATAAAATATAATATATTATAGTGCTAATCAAAATGCATAGAAAGTAAGTCCAATATCTAACGGGAGAGTTATGCAGGGGTGGGAAATAATAAAAAATTATTCCAAAGAGGAGAATAAATAAAAATAAGAATGCATGCACAATATATAGAACAAGGGGATATATTTAAAAATAAAATAAAATACATGCAATAGTCACCTAAAAAGCAACTGCACCTGCAACACTAGTCTACAACCTCAACTGCAACTGCAACACCACAATCACGTAGCAATTAGGACTTTGTAGGTAAAATTGATCCCTCTCCTCAAATAACAAGGTCAATTCCAAATATATAATAGAGTTATCCTTGTCACAATAAGAGCTCAACACCACCCAAACCAATGAATCTTCACTAAGACCAACTATGCAATGAACAATTTTCCTATTGGAGCTTCCAAATGTTGTAAATAAAACCAAGAAACAATGTATATGCAATAAGGGATAGGAAGTAATCCAAAGTCCACTTGATCAATTGCTCTTATACCAATTATGTGGATCAAATAAATGAAGCTAACAATTGCATTAACAAAGAGTGCTTAAATAACATAGTTTACAACTATAATATTACATACTTAGAAGATATGCTAACAAATTATTTATGCATACAATTTGTGTATGCCAAAACATTCCTATCTAAAATATATTTAAAACTAAATATATATAGATATAGGTCCTAGGTGTATACCAATTGATTCATCCAAACCCCATAAGGGGGGTGGAGGTCCAAGGTTCAAATCTCGGGCCTCGTCGGACTAAACGCTTGTCCCTAACCAGGTGCTTTCAGCGGCGTAAAAGGTTTAAAATGATTGTGGCATGGTGGTTATAGGGGCGGACTGCGCAAAGATCTGTGTGGTGACTTCTAGGACAGACAACGTAGAATACTAAAGTGGCCATAAAAGCTATACATCCTACTATACAGGCTACCGATTCCACCATGTATATATATATATATAGATATAAATATTTACAATAATAAAACTAAGTCCTAGACTAACATGTTATTACATATTATTCCTCATAAAATTTAGTAAAATTTTCTCTTGGGGATAATACATCATTTGAAATAAAAGACATAGGTGATATAAAGTTACAACTTGGATCACAAAAATGTAGAATCACAAAAGTCTTGTATGTTCTAGGACTCACCAAAAAAAAAAATTAAAATATATATGTATATATATATATATATAGATATAAAAATTAACAATAATAAAACTAAGTCCTAGTCTAACATGTTATTACATATTATTCCTCATCAAATGTAGTAAAATTTTCTCTTGGGGATAATACATCCTATGAAATAAAAGGCATAGGTGATATAAAATTACAACTTGGATCACAAAAATGTAGAATCACAAAAGTCTTGTATGTTCTAGGACTCAACAAAAATATACTCTCCATAAATCAACTACTTGCCCACAAATTAAAGGTCAAGTTTAACAAAGATCCAAGGTATGCATCATTTATGATAAAACTAAGAATTCTAAGATTATTACACATGTAAAAGGAAAAGAAAAGATGTTTGAACTGCATACAATTAATCATGATAATTTAGCATTAATTTTCCACTCCAAATTATCTACATGATTCTAGCATTGATGATATGGTCATCTAAGCTATGGATATTGTATTGCATTACAAAACAAAAATATGGTTGAAGCTCTTCCTTTTTTACAAAAATCCACACAAATTTATTTGTGTTGCTTGGATGGGCATTCAATGATAGCTAAAAACTATTTTATCATCATAGAAATGGTATTGTAGAACACAAAAATAGAACAATCCTAGAAATGGTATGGAGTATGTTGAAGGATTCCCAACTTGGACACTCTGTTTGGGCAAAAGTAGTACCATACAATAGATTACTTAATCAATCATGCTCCCACTACGTCACTTGAACATATCACTCCAGAAGAAGCATGGAGAAGACATAAACCATCAATATCTCATATTTTAGTATTTGGTTGTATAGCATATATGCACATTCAAAATGAGAAGACATAATTTGGATGAAAATCTCATCAATGCATCCTACTAGGCTACAATGATGAATCAAAAGCCTACAAATTATTTGATCCAAATACAAAGAAAGTATATATTATTCATGATGTTGTCTTTGATATAGAAGAAAAATCATCTTCACCACCATCACAAGAATATTCATCTAACTCAACTCTAGTAATGATTGAAAGTGATGAATATAAAGTTACAAATGAAGAAAATTTTAGTGACATCAATGATGAAGTATATCAATCTACACCACCACAGTACACAAGAAAAATACCTACATGGTAAACTAATATATTGATAACATTTGGGATAGATGAACTTCCAGATACATCTTCTACAAGACTAAGAACATAAAGTATAACCCATAATATGGCTCTAATGAGTATAGTTGAACCATATACAACACATAAAGCTCTTCAATCTAATGCTTGGAAAAATTCCATGAACACTCAATATCAAGCACTACTGAAAACAAGACTTGGGATCATGTTTATCTTCCACTAGAGAAAAATACTATTGGATGCAAATGAATCTTTGAGAAAATAATTCTAGTTGGTCATCGCAAGAAGTTTTGACAAAATAATTCTAGTTGTAAAGGAATATTTGAAGAAATATTTTGACTTGACTATTCTTAGGTTATTACACTATTGCCTTGGATTGGAGGTAAAGGAAAATCATCATCACGTATTTATTTCACAAAGAAAATATCACATGGAATATTGTAAGCCTATGGTAACTCCTATGAATTAGGTCTACAACTCTCATAGTTTAATTCCTCTCTTCCAGAAAATGCAACTCTCTATCGATAGTTAGTTTGAATTCTTGTCAACCTAACTTACACAAGACTAGATATAATTTGTTTAGTGAGTTATCTCCAATTTTTCATATAGGAACCAAAGTTGACACATTGGAAGGTAGTTAAACGAGTTCTAAGATATTTACAAGGGACTATTAAGTATGGTCTAAAATTCAAGAAGAGTGATAAGTTCCTTTTTTTAAGTTATATAGACACAAATTGCATAGGATGTATTCATGACAAAAAAAACCACATCTGGATATGTATTCTTTCTAGGTTCTACATCTATATCATAGGAAAGCAAGTTTGATCTTCCACTAAATCAAAATACTATGCAACAAGAGGAACTATCTATGAAGTAATATGGTTAAAAATATGTTGAAAAAATGGAAGTACCACAAGATAAACCTGTAATCATGCGCTATAACAACCAAGGAGTACTAAAACTTGTTTATGATACAATATTTCATGAAAGAACCAAACACATTGACATGGAGTGTCACTTAATCTATGAACATGTTCAACATGAGAACCTTCAGCTCAAATTATATCCTACTTGATAATAACATGAAAACATATTCACCAAATCATTGGACACATTAAATTTGAATAATTTTAAAGTTTTCTTTCCAAGACTATGATATAAAAAGGGGGAATGTTAGAAATTATTACATCATGAATAATGTGAATGTAAGTTGAGTAACCACTCAATACATGGTTTGTAAGGTTCACTAAGGGATAAGGGTTGTCATAGGATTAGTTGAAGGTTGTTGTGCCATATTTGAGAAACCATTGTATTTAAATACCCCTCACTTTTATAATACAAGTATTGAAGCATTGAGTTCTAACAAAAGTATGTTGTAGTTTTAATAATTAGTTCATTATTCTAATTTTTATTCCCTGTTATACACATAAGATACTTTGACCTCTCTTAATGGATACGAGACTCACCCTATTTGTTTGGCTTGAATTATTTTTGAGATTTGGATATGGATGTACAATATTTATTAGATTTGTTATTTTGAATTATATGACTTGTTTTTGTTGTAAATAGTTTGATGAATATTGTGGAAAATTACTTTTTTTTTTAAGTTGTTTTTATCACAAGTGGTATTAGAGCAATGATTTTAGCTCCTTATGGCAATAAAAAGTGATAGTAGAACTATTAGAGTATATTACATTATTGGGTACATGTCAATGTACCACCTTGGGTACATTATTAGATTAAGATTTTATCTTATGTTAAGTAGTTACTTGGGGAATAAGTAATAAATGCACAAGTGTTAGAATATGCAATTATGTAAATATGCATGTAGTCCACATGTACATGAGTCATAGGAATAGGTAGAGTAAATCCTAAGGAAATTATATTATATATATGTACCTTGATCTAGAGTGAGAGATAATGTTAATATAGAGTAGTGAGTAGGTAAAATGTAGATCTTCATTGTAAAGTTCCAGAGTGTTCATAGTCCTCCATTACATTACATTGGACTATTTTCATAGGATTTCATTACTGGTATTTTATTGAGTTATTGTAAAATTCTATTATCTTATTTTCCTATATATTTAAGTACTTATCATAGCCCACATGTTTTCCATATTGTGGTTGCATCTCCATTAATATACATCACCAAAAACTAATAGTGGTATTAGAGCACATGATAGATAAGATAGGAAATAGGGAGAGCCACAAGTGAGATGGAGAGAAATCCAAAAATCTCATTTCCAAAATTTATGAGATTAAATTTGGCTAGAGTATTTCCACAAGTTTATAGAAAACTCGTGAAGACTAGGACTTAGCATGGATTCCACTAGATTGACAAATAAACTAGTGAAGATTCATCATCTCTAGATTTATATTTTCTTCCATTACAATCCTAATACTTTGTTGTAGGGAAAGGATATTCAAAGTGAGTTGGGAATCTTCCTACAAAAATAGCTAGGAATAATATCTTCTTTAGAATCAATCCAGCACCAAAAGAAACAAACAGAAGAACGAATATTTGGAGGCCTGTCTCATTTCTAGAGATTGCAGACCCGTAGAGTGCTGAAGGAGAAAATTCCATAGGAGTCTTATTACAAATTCGAGGGAGAGAATAAGACTCTAGTGAAGAGTCTCGATGAATATAGTAGATTGGTGATCTCCAGTGTAGATTGAAGACTTCACCTTGAAGAAGTTGAAGAGACCCTTAGAATGTCTTGTAAAATAACTCCAAATATTGGAATATTGGAGGTTGGTGTTCTCCATTAAAGACTACATATTGTAGAGTAGATAAGGACTAGAAAAATTTCCATTCTAGATTCCAGTAGTAGTAAATTTTAGATATCCAAGAAGTAGATCTCATTGCCAAAACTTCCATAGAAGAAGGTTGAAGAAGAGACCTCATTTGGAAGACCAAAGAAGTGATGATATTTAATACCTTGGAGAGGTCTCAAGGAGAAACAAGGAGAAATATTGGTGAGCCTCATTGAAGGAGATTCAAATAAGGCCATTAAACGAGTTCATAGGAGAACTCATTGGATAAATTTACCACCAATGAGAAGTTAATGATAAAGGAAGAACTTGGGATAATTGTCACAATCTGACAACAAGACCAAGGAAGAAGTATTTGACAAGAAGCTTGCCAAATTTTAGAGGAAATTGGTGAATACTTTAATATTTTTAGATTCTTGAGAAGAAGACCTAGATTGTAGTTAGAATTCGACAAGGATACTGAAAGAGAAAGGAGCCAAAATTTACTGCCAAACCTAAAATATTTGAAGATTACATTTGAAGGCTATAAGTCTCATTCGAAGATAGGGATTTGTTGAATCTACAATACAATACTAAAGGTTTCTTGAAGGAAAATATTAGCTACAATTTGGAGGAGTTTATTACCAATTTTTGAGATTAAAGGATAGCATTTCAGTTCAAAAATATTGACTATGAAAGGGCAAAAATTAGGACATCATTACTAACCTGCAAATTGGTGAGTTAAGGAGCTATTTAGGACAGCCAAGAATAATTACAAGTCCATCCAGTAAAATGTAGCAATAAGGTGAATCTAATCACCTTGCAATACTTCATCTATAGAGTTCGTTAAGGTGAGCAGATTTGGTGCAATAGGTTCATCACTGAACATTAAGTTACTTAGTTCTTTATTAAGTTTTATTAAGCACTATTTCAAAGTTAAAGTTGCAATGAGGAGGTTGCATATTAAAGTCTTCAAAGGGAGTGTAGAAGGAAGTTTCTTTTAAGATTTATGTTTGCAAATTAAAATAGAAGTTAGATATATTTTTATAGAAATAAAAATATCATCTTCCTATTATATAGTTACAACAAAGAAGACATTACTACTAAGTATTTTAAGTTGTGAAAATTAAGTACATATTTCAAACTACTTTGAGGGTTCATTTACAAAAGCAATCAAGTGATATTATTATTATACTTAAGTGTATTGATTTTATGATATTACTGGTACATTAAGGATTGATTGCACTATTCTAGTTATTAATTAAATTAGTTACTCTCAAAGGATTATTATGTGCATTAATTTTTAATTTAATGTTAATATCATGAGCATAAAACCTGCATACTATCAAAGCGCATATAAATACTACTTAGTGCATAAAACCAACAACTTATTGTGGCCTAGAGAAGCCACCAAACAAGGTAATATTCCTCCAAGGAGTGGAGAAGAAATCTACCATAAAAACTAGTAGAAGGAGCTACATAATCTGTTGTAATCACAATGACACTGAGAGGGGGGGTGAATCAGTGTGTTCTTTAAAAACTTCTAAAACAATTAGATTATAAAACCAACAGCAGTTTAAAGCAGATAAAAGAGATACTAAATGCATCAAGAAAGCATCACACATAACATAGCATTTTAATGAGGTTCACCAATGTGGCTACTCCTCAAAAATACTGCTTGGACTACCATCCAAATCCAATCAATGCAAAGCTACAACTTTACATAATCCTTTACCAGCACCAACTGGAAGGAGCACCAACCCCTTAACTTTATCTGCTTCAACGAGAATGGAGCACCAACTCCTATTTTACCAGCACCCTACTGGAAAGAGGCACCAACCCATTAATTTTCCAGCACCAACTGGACAAATTGTTTACCAACACCAACTGGAAAGAGGCACCAACCCCTTAATTTGCTAGCACCAACTGGACTTCAATATTGAATAAAAAAAATGTTTGACATATACCTTTGTTATTGCAAGACTCTAACTGGTCTACATCACCTTTGCAATCTCTGTGCACTCTGCTCTCTCTTGCACAATCACTTCACACAGTTTGCTGCACTGCTACAGCCAGACTTTGCAATCAACTTTGCCCTTCGCGCTTCTCTGCACACTCTGCTTTCTCTACGCACACGCTTCGCACACTCTGTGTCGTTTCACATTCTGCTCTCTGCTCAACATGAACTTCACTTTTACAAACACTATGCTCACATTTGCACTTTATATTTTACACCCCACTTTTCAAACTCGAAGTACCCTTGCTTTTATAGAAGAAGTTTTAGGAACAAACCCTAAAAGAACGTCGGTTGAGAAACCCTAGAATTTGTTAGCTGCCAAACCCTAAAATCCATCGGCCCAGATTTAACTTTGTCGGCCTCAAACACTTCTTCCACCTTCGTCACTTTCCTATAGCTTATTTTCGTGAAATAGTAACATGTCGGCCCTTTTAATTTAATTTAATATTTTAATTTAAATTTTAAATAAAATAAAATTTAAACTAAATATTTAAAATTAAATATCTTCATCACCGGGGCATCTTTTTCAACGAAACGAAGAGCAAACTTGAGTTTTAAGAAAAACCCATTTCAAATCTATTACCCATGGTTTTAAATAAAACTTTTTATTTTGACTGCCTTGGTTTTCACAAAAAACCTTTAAAATTTAAACTAAATATTTAAAATTAAATATCTTTATCATCGGGGCATCTTTTTCAACAAAACGAAGAGCCAACTTGGGTTTTAAGAAAAACCCATTTCAAATATGTTATCCATGGTTTTAAATAAAACTTTTTATTCTGACTGCCTTGGTTTTCACAAAAAACCTTTTTGCTTCTTGACATCTCAGGTTCTGAAGACTTCTTCTCATTCTGAATTATGTTTTCTATTTCTATGCATCTATCATTTAAGGACTCATGATCTGACTAACTTATGAACTTTATCCTCTGCATCTGAGTGACTTCTGAACTGCTTGTCCATTGCATCATTAGATCTAATTGACTGTATTGACAACAATGACAATCCTCCTGCAACACCTTGCTCAACACTGAACTCCTATCCATTGTACTTAGGCTGCACCTTGTTGTTCAATAAACTCTTGTCCATTGCATTAATAAATCTGTCTGACTGTGTTGACAACAATGACAATATTGTTGGCCCAGCTTTCATGCACACCCCAGGAAAGGATGAAGCAAGGAAGCTTCGGAGACACCCACGGGACGGATCCCACTCATCTTTAGGATCTAGCTGGTTATCCAAGGTGTGAGTTACAGAGTTGGGTCGAATGGCAATTCACTCTTTTCCACTTCTGGAATAGATTTCAATATGGACTGCTCTGTTACCTTACAGGGGGTTCTTGAACTTGTTCAGTAGTTGCAAAAGTTGTTGACAATCAAATTTAACTTGAATTCTAGATCTAGATCTCATGGGTCAGTAGATTTAAATAAAATACAAACAAAGAAAATAAAAATGGATCATTCACCGAAAGCAAAGAGAGGGTAGGGTAAGGCAAAAAAGAGAAGCTTATCAAACATTAAACTGTAAAACTTAAACCCACCAATTTTATCTATGCTACTAGCTTCACAACAGAACAAATCAAAGAAGAAAGTGTCCAGTGAGTCTAAGATCACTTTCAACTAAGAGCACAAGGCGAGTGAAACAGATCTAGCAAAAAATTATAAATCCAAGGGTAGTCGGTTAAAACTGGTATCTTTCACCGGCAGCCTCGCTCACACAGTGAAGACAGAGCAATTAGAACAAACTTAACCTTCAAATCTGTAATTTCTCCTAGCAGACAAGAGAACAACTGAAGCCTAACAACATATTTAAACTTGATAACTCAGATTTACAGCATATATCTAATAAACTTTAAACAAAATAGAAAACAAAAGAAGATACACTTATCACACTCTGCAAAATATTAGGCTCCTGGCCATGCTATCATAGAAAAGCTAAAGCACATCAACTCCAAGTCTAGAAACAAAGGATTTCACAAAATTTGCAAGAAATTGCTTATAAGCCTTTTATTTCTAAGTCTTCGCCTCCCGCAATTACATTGAGAAGAAGTATTTATAGATTCAAGATGGACCATGATCTTTTCAGAAATATCTTCTTCTCATAACTGCAAATATTATCACATCTAAACCTTCGAACCCGGGTTTTACAATAAAAATCCATCTTAAGACCAAAGTCCGGATAGAACTTAACCCTTCGGCAAATCAGGGGAGTCAGCTGCCATAAATGGAGAAGATAAAATCTAAATCCACTTGCATTCATCCATAGCTGCAAATAAATGCCTCCATTAATTCTGCTGGTGAGCCGGATGAGTCACCACTTCTCTCAGATCTGATCTCTGTAAAGCCAATCTATCCCGGAGTTGAAATTGTCTTCATGCTATTAATTCTGCCATAAATTTGCCATTAAATGCATTTACTGGTCTTTTCTCCTCTAGCATGGCGGCCCTTGATCGAATCTGCACTTTAACTTTGACTTTATGGCCTTTCCCGGTTGTCCCGCAAGTGCCAGATGGAATCCTGCATGAAAGACAAAAAGATTATATTAGCACTTTAATAAACATTAAATTAAAGCATTAAAGGTTAAAACAGATTAAAAATCGCAAAACAAGCTTGCATGTCGGCTTCTGTTTGTCTGCCTCACGCTTTGACACGTGTCGCTACCCCAGGATGCCTTCTGTTTCAGCTGAAATGCACTTTCGGCTCATTTGAGGACTTTCTCTCTCCTATCGCGATTCTGCGACATGTCGCGATTTTGCGACATGTCGCGAAATCGCGACGTTCCCAGCGCTATGGCAACTTGTCCCCCTATCGACCGTGAAAATGCGACATGTCACGATTTCGCGACATGTCGCAAAATCATGCCTCCTACCAGTGGCCGTACAACTTTGCTCCAGCATGTCACAATTTCGCGACATGCTTGTCTTGCAAGACTTCCTCAAAACGTGCAGCGCGTCGCTACCATTTTCACCCTTCGACTTTGAAACATGCATCGCATCGCTACCACTTTTTCTTTCAACTTGGAACATGCAGTCCATCGCTGCACCCTTTTACCCCTGATTTGAAACATGCAGCGCATCGCTGCAATTTTCTCCCTTTAGCTTCGAAACGTGCAGCGCATCGCTGCAAGCTCCCGCCTGCGATTTTGAGACACGCAGCGCATCGCTGCAATTTTTGGACTTAGCCACTTTTTCATTTATCCTCAGCGAAAATGTGACATGTCGCCAAATCATGCTCCTCCGTACAACCTTCTTCTCCCCGTCGCGATTTCGCGCATCTTTCTCCCCGGCTTTCTCTCTCCTCATCCTGCAGCGATTTCGCGACACTTTCCAAAAATGGAAATGTCGCGATATCGCGACACTTCCAAAAATGGAAAGTGTCGCGATTTCGCTACACAAAAATGACTTGGTGGATTTTTGACTCTTCAGCCCACTTTCTCTCTCCTGCTGTGAAAATGCGACATGTCACGATTTCGCGACATGTCACAAAATCGTGCCCTTCCGTACAGTTCATCTTCTCTCTCCAAAAGCTGTCGCGATTTTGCGACATGTCGCAAAATCATGCCCTTTCTGGAACTTAGCCGATTTTCATGCATTTTCTCTCTCTTGCCGTGAAAATGCGACTCGCGATTTCGCGCTGATCTGTACAACTTACTTCTCTCTCCTCTGGCCGGTAGCGATTTCGTGACACTTCCAAAAATGGAAATGTCGTGATATCGCGACACTTCCAAAAATGGACATGTCGCGATATCGCGACACTTCCAAAAATGGAAATGTCGCGATATCGCGACACTTCCAAAAATGGAAAGTGTCACGATTTCGCTACGCAAAAATGACTTGGCGGGTTTTCTATTTTCCTGTCGTGATTTCGCGACATTTCCATAAATGGAAGTGTCGCGATTTCACGACATTGCCTAAAAAGGAAAGTTTGATTTTTCATGAATTTATGCAACTGTTTTCAGGATTTTCTCGGTACCGGTGCAATATTTTGTTAAGCATGAATGATTTCTAGCATGTAAAAGTTAAGTCCAAGAAAACACAGGCTAGAAAGACAGGAAAAACACAACTTAAAAAGGAAACAAGCAAAACTGGATTTAAAACTGGAAAGGATCAAGAGGGTCCCTGCTGCAAAAATGAAAGTTCAGAATTTTCTAAGGATGGAATCTCATTTTTCAGTGGGGGTGTGTTGCTTCTCAACAAATGACGATATCTGCGGGTAAAATAGTAGCACTATTTTAGAACCCAAGACTCTGGTTTCAAAACAAAAAGACCATGCATCATGCCTTGCCACAGACATTCTTCACAATAAATTGACTGCTAACTGCTAGCTGTTAAAATTTCCCAAGGACATACTAGGCTGGATTACTTCAAGGAATATTTATGATGTGCAATTTCAAAGGGTATAGAACTTTCTTCAAGAATGACTGGATTGAATGATAAACTTGGATTAATCAACTTTTCTAGATTGTAAAAGGGGAAACCGAGTAGAGCTCTGTTTACTAGTTTAGCCTTTTACAGCCTAGACAGAGTTACCCTTTAGATTTACACGACCCAAATTTACAACTGTAGGGCAGAATCTAATATTGGCTGCCTCTTTTAATTGTTCAACTCTTTTCTTCTTCTTTTTTTATATATCTCTCTCTCTCTTTTGAAATATATCACTATCTGGAAGACCTTAGAGAAATTACAATTTTCTTTATCATTTGATCAATCTGGAACTGTTTCAGTCTAGGCACTGATAGCCTCTGTGGATACCCAAATAATTGCATGAACCATAGTCCCCTCTTATAACCAGCTTTTCTTGGATTCCCTGGGAGTTCCTCTAACAAAACAGCATAGTAGTTTTTCTATCATTAAAACAACTGTGGCAAGTAAGACACAAGATCCCATCATCTCTCTACCTTTGTCCTGAATAACAAAATAATTCTACAGTTCAGTGCAAGTAGATTATCTCAATTGGAATAATTAACAGAATGGGGGTACTGGATTGTGGATTTATCAGCTTAGAATAAACAATTTTAGCAGGCTGACTTTTCATTGATTGCTCAGGAAAAGGCAAAGTACAAAAAAATTTTAGAAGCCAAAAGACTTTGTAAAGGCATCCAAGGACAGGCACAGGCTTTAAAGCAAAACAGAATCAAAACTGCACAGACTGCAAATAAAACTGCACAAGCAACAAAATAAAACTAAAACAAAAGACTGTACAGACTAAAGCACAGAAAATGAATTGCAGGGAAGAAAATAAAAACTGAACAGGGAAAAAAAGAAATAAACTAAAAGAACTGAAGCAAAGCAACTAAAACTGCTGAACTGCAGCAAAGCTAAACTGCAACAGCACTGAAATAAACTAAAGCAACTGAAATAAATTAAACTGCAACTGAAAACTGCACAGCTGTACAGGCAGCAAAATTAAGCTAAAACAAAAGCAAAGCAATTAAAACTGCCTAGACCTGAAAATAACTTAAAGCAACTGTACAGACAACAAAGAAAAAGAACTGCAAGGCAGAAAATACTGTACAGACTAAAATAAAAGCAAGCTAAAATAAAAAGACAAAGAAAGAAAATAAAAAGCACTGACAAAAGAAATAAACTGAAAAACTTCAAAGCTTACTTACAATGCATACATATGTTACAACTTCCCTTCATACTCAAAAAATGCAGCAGTTGGGAAAGCAGAGAAATGGTGCCTTAAAAAAATTGGACCATGTGCAAGTAATTTAGAAAAATTACCTTTCAGGTCCTGTTGACGAAATGCACTCCAGGTCGTGCTTCAAAAATTTTCTATCCGGGGAAAGACTTGTGTTTACTGTCTTCCCTGTCTCATTTGAAAAACAAATCTGCAACTCCTTCAAATTAAACAAATCATATAATAACAAATCATATGATAACATGTTCATGCTTCTAATTGAAGGGTTTGCAGAGTTATTTCAAAAGGACAGAATGTAAAAAACCCCCAGGATCAAATACCTTAAAATCTTGACAGACCCAGACCACCACATCTTCAAAATTATGTGACAACTGAAAAAAATCATGTTTTATTTGTATGCCCTAGTTCTTAACAACTTGAACATTTTGTGGTTGCTATACTGCTTCAATATCCAAGACTTCAATTTTTATCCCTCTAGCAGAATGCTTACAATTTTCCTTTTCACCTGAGACTTGCTTCGATTTAACCTCATTAATGTGTAATGTCCAAACATCATGGTTGTGATTGATTAGAGCTGTAACTGTTCTCACTTTCTCAGTTGCCAAATTATAAACTCCAATATCTGCATCAACACAGTTTATAGCCTTATCTTTGATATTATGTTCAGAAGTTGCAGGCTTATGTTGAGACAGTTCATCAATTCCAAGTTGGCTAACCACATTCATATTTACCATCTTTTCCTCCTTTTCTTGAAATCCAACAGGTGGTCCAGAGTAAGCCTCAATCAAGTTAACCTTCTGTTCAACAATCTGATGCAGTTCATAGAGGGTGATGTCAGCTTTAAGTTCCCTCATATCCTCAATGATGTTATCCTCCTCAGTTACTTCTGCATAGTGATATTGAATCTCACTTTCATCATCCTCTGATGAGGAAGGATCATTATTAAGTTCTGGACTCTCACATTTCAAGTCATAACTATCCATTTTGAACTGTTGAAAATCTTGCATTTCATCCATAGGAGTCTCTACAAGACTTTTTGTCTCTTCAGGAAAAGTGAAAGAATCTGAAACCCTGGTTGTACTGTTTTTGGGTGAACTAGAAATATCAATATTTCTTTGATCTCTAGGGAAATTTAACTCACCAGGAAAAACTTCGATTTGGGTGGTGCCAGATCACAACTTTTCAGTTCAAGCACCTGCACTTTGAACTTGTCAGAACCTTTCTCTGTATTTTGCACATGCTGAGTGGATGTCACAGTTAACGGAGTCTCCTTGGGTAGAGCATGACATGTTGGCACTAACTCATGATATGGAATGGGGTCTGAAATAGGCATGTTCTGTGTAACATAGGCTATCAAAAGACTGCTCAAAATTTGAGGCCCTAACTGTCTCTCAAGAATTAAGGCTTCTTTATAAGCACCTGCCAGGGTTGTGATATTGATGTCTCTCTTGAGGAAAATAGAGGTCACCGAATCCAATGCATTCTTGTAGATTTCTAAGGCCAGATTTGCATTTGGGATGTAATGGCCAGTCATTCTACCGTAAGCTCTTTGGAACCTCATATTGAAAGACCTGACAGTTTCTCCCGACTCTCTCTTGATGCTGAAAAATTGTTGGTATAACACACTGGGGTCTATCACTTCCCTAAATTGTGATATAAAAGCTTTCTCAAGATCATCCCAGCTAGTAATGGAATTGCTGGTGAGGTTTAAAAACCAGTCATAAGCTCCCTTTTGGAGAGTGAACGGGAACAATCTGCTGGCAACATCTTCATGTTGTATATTTAACAATTTTAAAGCATTTTTGAAAGCTAGCAGATGTTCTTCTGTAGTTCTTGTCCCATCATGTTTGTACCTGGGGAGATATCTTTCCGGGCTTCTGGGCAGGTCATGGGCTATACCTGGGATATTCAAAGTAGTGGGGCCCAACCAATTTTCCATTATTACTTGGCTGACAGTGATGTTCTGAGTTGTGATTGGATAACTGCCAGTGGAGATAAAACTGTTCTTAACTTGAGGTCTTCTCTGGCAATTTTAAAAACTACACTGACAACTTTCAAAAAAAATACTGACAATTTACAAAATTGTTCGGAGTTCACTGTGGGTCCTTCAAATGTTGCTGTTATGCCCTTACAATACTTGAACTGAGTTCAGGCCCTCCTTCTAGCGCCAATTAGGTTGTTGGCTCGGCTTTCATGCACACCCTGGGAAAGGATGAAGCAAGGAAGCTTCGGAGACACCCACGGGACGGATCCCACTCATCTTTAGGATCTAGCTGGTTATCCAAGGTGTGAGTTACAGAGTTGGGTCGAATGACAATTCACTCTTTTCCACTTCTGGAATAGATTTCAATATGGACTGCTCTGTTACCTTACAGGGGTTCTTGAACTTGTTCGGTAGTTGCAAAAGTTGTTGACAATCGGATTTAACTTGAATTCTAGATCTAGATCTCATGGGTCAGTAGATTTAAATAAAATACAAACAAAGAAAATAAAAATGGATCATTCACCGAAAGCAAAGAGAGGGTAGGGTAAGGCAGAAAAGAGAAGCTTATCAAACATTAAACTGTAAAACTTAAACCCACCAATTTTATCTATGCTACTAGCTTCACAACAGAACAAATCAAAGAAGAAAGTGTCCAGTCAGTCTAAGATCACTTTCAACTAAGAGCACAAGGCAGAGTGAAACAGATCTAGCAAAAAATTATAAATCCAAGGGCAGCTGGTTAAAACTGGTATCTTTCATCGACAACCTAGCTCACACAGTGAAGACAGAGCAATTAGAACAAACTTAACCTTCAAATCTGTAATTTCCCCTAGCAGACAAGAGAACAACTGAAGCCTAACAGCATATTTAAACTTGATAACTCAGATTTACAGCATATATCTAATAAACTTTAAATGGAACGGAAAACAAAAGAAGATACACTTATCACACTCTGCAAAAGAATAGGCTCCTGGCCATGCTATCACAGAAAAGCTAAAGCACATCAACTCCAAGTCCGGAAACAAAAGATTTCACAAAATTTGCAAGAAATTGCTTATAAGCCTTTTATTTCTAAGTCTCCGCCTCCCGCAATTACATTGAGAAGAAGTATTTATAGATTCAGGACAGACCCTGATCTTTTCAGAAATATCTTCTTCTCATAACTACAAATATTATCACATCTAAACCCTAGGACCCGGGTTTTACAATAAAAATCCATCTTAAGACCAAAGTCCGGATAGAACTTAACCCTTCGGCAAATCAGGGGAGTCAGCTGCCATAAATGGAGAAGATAAAATCTAAAGCCACTTGCATTCATCCGCAGCTGCAAATAAATGCCTCCATTAATTCTGCTGGTGAGCTAGATGAGTCACCACTTCTCTCAGATCTGATCTCCGTAAATCCAATCTATCCCGGAGTTGAAATTGTCTTCATGTTATTAATTCTGCCATAAATTTGCCATTAAATGCATTTACTGGTCTTTTCTCCTCTAGCATGGCGGCCCTTGATCGAATCTGCACTTTAACTTTGACTTTATGGCCTTTCCGGTTGTCTCGCAAGTGCCAGATGGAATCCTGCATGAAAGACAAAAAGATTATATTAGCACTTTAATAAACATTAAATTAAAGCATTAAAGGTTAAAACAGTTAAAAATCGCAAAATAAGCTTGCATGTCGGCCTCTGTTTGTCTTCCTCACGCTTTGACACGTGTCGCTACCCCAGGATGCCTTCTGTTTCAGTTGAAATGCACTTTCGGCTCATTTGAGGACTTTCTCTCTCCTGTCGTGATTCTGCGACATGTCGCGATTTTGCGACATGTCGCGAAATCGCGACGTTCCCAGTGCTATGGCAACTTGTCCCCCTGTCGGCCACGAAAATGCGACATGTCACGATTTCGTGACATGTCGCAAAATCGTGCCTCCTACCAGCGGCCGTACAACTTTGCTCCAGCATGTCACGATTTCGCGACATGCTTGTCTTGCAAGACTTCCTCAAAACGTGCAACGCGTCGCTACCATTTTCACCCTTCGACTTTGAAACATGCAGCGCATCGCTGCAACTTTTTCTTTCAACTTGGAAACATGCAGCGCATCGCTGCACCCTTTTACCCCTGATTTCGAAACATGCAGCGCATCGCTGCAATTTTCTCCCTTCAGCTTTGAAACGTGCAGCGCGTCGCTGCAAGCTCCCGCCTGCGATTTTGAGACACGCAGCGCATCACTACAATTTTTGAACTTAGCCACTTTTTCATTTATCCTCAGCGAAAATGGGATATGTCACCAAATCGCGCTCCTCCGTACAACCTTCTTCTCCCTGTCGCGATTTCGTGCATCTTTCTCCCCGGCTTTCTCTCTCCTCATCCTGCAGCGATTTCGTGACACTTTCCAAAAATGGAAATGTCGCGATATCGTGACACTTCCAAAAATGGAAATGTCGCGATATCGCGACACTTCCAAAAATGGAAATGTCGCGATATCGCGACACTTCCAAAAATGGAAATGTCGCGATATCGCGACACTTCCAAAAATGGAAAGTGTCGCGATTTCGCTACACAAAAATGACTTGGCGAATTGCCCACTTTCTCTCTCCTACCGTGAAAATACGACCCTTCCGTACAGTTCATATTCTCTCTCCAAAAGCTGTCGCGATTTCGTGACATGTCACGAAATCGCGCCCTTTCTGGCACTTAGCCGATTTTCATGCATTTTCTCTCTCTTGCCGCGAAAATGCGACATGTCGCGATTTCGCGCTGATCCGTACAACTTGCTTCTCTCTCCTCTGGCCGGTAGCGATTTCGTGACACTTCCAAAAATGGAAATGTCGCGATATCGCGACACTTCCAAAAATGGAAATGTCGCGATATCGCGACACTTCCAAAAATGGAAATGTCGCGATATCGTGACACTTCCAAAAATGGAAATGTCGCGATTTCGCTACGCAAAAATGACTTGGCGGGTTTTCTATTTTCCTGTCGCGATTTCGCGACATTTCCATAAATGGAAGTGTCGCGATTTCGCGACATTGCCTAAAAAGGAAAGTTTGATTTTTCATGAATTTATGCAACTGTTTTCAGCATTTTTCTCGGTACCGGTGCAATATTTTCTTAAGCATGAATGATTTCTAGCATGTAAAAGTTAAGTCCAAGAAAACACAGGCTAGAAAGACAGGAAAAGCACAACTTAAAAAGGAAACAAGCAAAACTGGATTTAAAACTGGAAAGGATCAAGAGGGTCCCTGCTGCAAAAATGAAAGTTCAGAGTTTTCAAAGGATGGAATCTCATTTTTCAGTGGGTGTGTGTTGCTTCTCAACAAATACTATTTGCTGGACTTTGCTCAACAATCTCCCCCTTTGGAATTGTTGGCAACACGTGCAATTTTCCTGTAAATCTTCTCCCCCTTTGAAAATAATACCAAAGGGCTACTGCAGACTCCCCCTGAGTCTATGCACAATATTCTTAGACACAAATTATTACAATTAGCAAATATTCCAAGCATGAACAAGAAGAAAAAAAGTACACAAATGCTCCCCACGAGTCCAAGACCACTTCATTTCACTGATTGACAACATCATGATAAGCATAATAGGCATCAATAAAATCAACAATGTGAATAGCAACAATAACCAGTGAATGACACCATCACCGTCAACTTCACCAATATAACATGTGTAAGAACATGACTAAACCACTGTCTTCTGTGCAACTACCCTCTGTTGCTTTGCAAACTCAAACTTGTCCATTGTTAGTGAAGGCATACAATAATCTTATATAGACAACTTTTTGTTCTGCAATGCCAGCAACATCTGCATACAACTTCACCACACATCTTGGATATATTCTCAACAAGCTTGAACCCAATGACAGTTGTTTGTCTCTCTCTGCAGTGAGAATCCAATAGGCTACCTCAATCCACTTTCAACTCTGTGTAGGTACCAAACACTGTACCACAGCACAACCAACATCTTTTCTCAACCAATTAGGGCTTTAGCAACAATTCTTATAGACAAGGTTTAACCAACATCATTCAACTCAAGATTAACTTTGAAGCATTCAACCAATCACTACATGAAAAGGAAACTAGTAGACATCCTTTTCCTTCCAAAGGTATTTGAACAAGACAGTCACCAACATAAATCACCAAGGCAAAGAATAACTTTCTCAAATCAAACTCAATGGAGTAAGCCCAAATAATGTATCAAGAAAAGCATTAACTTGATCAAAACAACCACTATGAAAGCAACTCAACTATTCATCACCAGGTTGGAAATCATCTGGCTGCTCATTAAAAAACTTTTTTTTTTTTTCAATCTTCCCATTCAACATGCTGATTTCACTTTTGTCAACAGAATTGACAAGTGACTCACATCTGTACCAATTTTTGTCCAACACTGCAATTTTGCTGCCAACTCTTACTTTCAACTATGCATGTCGGAAGAAGACATTTTGTCAAATACTTTATGGCCAACCGTAGTGCACCTTACTCAGCCTCAAGCTTCTTATCCTTGGACTAGCATTAAATCAATAGTTAAAACAAAACTGTCTGTGAATTAAATATATTCACCAAGGTGTCATGAAAGATCTGGCAATCTTCACATCAAAGAGTAAAAACAAATACATGCTGCTCGAAACACACATACACAGCTAGGGCAAGCATTCTTTTGTTGAGCAAATTATCTGGACTATTATGATTCGTAATTTTGAACAGTGGTATTAAGAATCATCAACAGTACAACAATGACATATCTCAAAACTACCAATGGTGATAGCTCTCAAATTAAACACCACACTTCACGGCATTTCCACAAACCACTATATAAACTAAAAAACACACTTTAACAACTATACAACATTAACCCGACTGCTTACCTTTCATCCTTAGATACCTAGACAAATACATAGGAGCATTAAAATAAAACTTTAATATTGCTCCTCCTGAGGATGTGCCACCTGGAGTTGCTTAGAGCAATGACAAAGTAGCCTCCTTCAGTCCAAGGAGACACAATTTCCTTTTTTCTATCTTTCTCCAAAATTTTCTGAACTTGGGCTTGGGTTTTTCAACATCCCTATTTTTCTCATGTTCGTGAACTTGAACATTTCTCTTGTGGGGTTGTCTCTTGTGCATTCTTGATGGATGATTATTTTGTTTTCTTTTATGCATATGATATGTTCCTTGTCGGTGTTGTCCTCTTTGTGTCTGATGAAATCTAGGGTTTTGCATTAGATTAGATATAGAAGTGCTTGGACAGAACCTTGCTATGTGCCCTTGACCGTTGCATTTTAAACATTGCACATGTTTTATTCCCTGTCTGTATTGCATTCTATGTGTATGATGAAATATATGGTATTGCCTTAGATTGGATACAGAAGTGCTTGAACAAAACCTTGCTATGTGCCCATGGCCATTACATTTAAAACATTGCACAGGGTGTTCACTCAAAAAAATAGAAGTATTTTTATCAAGCATAACTCTTTGATCTATTGTTCAGTCCACAATAAATTGCCTTGTGACCAAAGTGGTTGCATTTAGAACAATAGCCATAAAAAGCATTATTATTAAAAGAGTGAGAGTGAGAGGACCTCTTTTGCTGTGGTTGCTTTGTTGTAGGTCTTCTTTGATATTTTCTTCAATTTTGAGGATTCAGCTTCAGAATTTTCTTGTTTCAATCCTTCAACCAAGGACTTCTTCTTCTCTGCATATTTGGAGGATGAAGGTTGTTCAGCTTCATATCCAAGACCAAACTTAGCTATGGGGCTTCTTTGTTGATTTATCATTGTATCTAGCAACTCTGTGCTCTTCTCAAATTTGAGATTTATATTGGCCTCTTTTAGTTGTTTCTTCAATGAAACAATCTCTTCTTCTTGTTGGCAGCATACAGTCTCTTTCTCATTGATCTAAGACCTAAGAATATTTTCAATCTTTTTGTTCTGTTCTACTTGCAGCTTTAGATCAACAATAACCTTTTTATATTCCTCTTCACTTGTGTTGTATACATCATTCTTATTATCCAGGTGTGTCTTCAAGGCTTCTTCTGATTTCTTGGCCTTTTGAACTTGTAGGAAGAGATCTTCAATATCATCCTCATATTCTTCTAACTTCTTGGACAATATTTTGTTCTTTTTCTTTTCTATACTCCACTCTTCACGTGCAGATATTAACTCTCCTTCAAAATCTACTTCAGCCTCAAGATTTTCATCACAGACTTCAGGATTCACTTCTTCTACCTTTTTTGGTTCAAATTTCTCTTCTATAGGAACTGAAACTGACTGGGATGCCTTTTTGGATGAGGATCTATTATTCTTAGCCATTGTGTACTAATCCAAGATCAACCCTGACTGATTTAGCCAAAATTGGGAACCTGGCTCTGATGCCAATTGTTGTAATCACAATGACACTGAGAGGGGGGGTGAATCAGTGTGTTCTTTAAAAACTTCTAAAATAATTAGATTATAAAACTAGCAATAGTTTAAAGCAGATAAAAGAGATACTAAATGCATCAAGAAAGCATCACACATAACATAGCATTTTAACGAGGTTCACCAATGTGGCTACTATACTGCTTGGACTACCATCCAAATCCAGTCAATGCAAAGCTACAACTTTACATAATCCTTTACCAACACCAACTGGAAGGAGCACCAATCCCTTAACTTTATTAGCTTCAATAGAATGGAGCACCAACTCCTATTTTACTAGCACCTACTGGAAAGAGGCACCAACCCCTTAATTTGCTAGCACCAACTGGACAAATTGTTTACCAGCACCAACTGGAAAGAGGCACCAACCCCTTAATTTGCTAGCACCAACTGGACTTCAATATTGAATAAAAAAAAATGTTTGACATATACCTTTGTTATTGCAAGAATCTAACTGGTCTACATCACCTTTGCAATCTCTGTGCACTCTGCTCTCTCTTGCACAATCACTTCACACAGTTTGTTGCACTGCTACAGCCAGACTTTGCAATCAACTTTGCCCTTCGCGCTTCTCTGCACACTCTGCTTTCTCTGCGCACACGCTTCGCACACTCTGTGTCATTTCACATTCTGCTCTCTGCTCAACATGAACTTCACTTTCACAAACACTATGCTCGCATTCACACTTTATCTTTTACACCCCACTTTTCAAACTCAAAGTACCCTTGCTTTTATAGAAGAATTTTTAGGAACAAACCCTAAAAGAACGTCGGTTGAGAAACCCTAGAATTTGTCAGCTGCCAAACCCTAAAATCCGTTGGCCCAGATTTAACTTTGTCGGCCTCAAACACTTCTTCCACCTTCGTCACTTTCCTGTAGCTTATTGCCGTGAAATAGTAACATGTCGGCCCTTTTAATTTAATTTAATATTTAAATTTAAATTTTAAATAAAATAAAATTTAAACTAAATATTTAAAATTAAATATCTTCATCACAGGGGCATCTTTTTCAACGAAACGAAGAGCCAACTTGGGTTTTAAGAAAAACCCATTTCAAATCTGTTATCCATGGTTTTAAATAAAACTTTTTATTTTGATTGCCTTGGTTTTCACAAAAAACCTTTAAAATTTAAACTAAATATTTAAAATTAAATATCTTTATCACCGGGGCATCTTTTTCAACGAAACGAAGAGCCAACTTGGGTTTTAAGAAAAACCCATTTCAAATATGTTATCCATGGTTTTAAATAAAACTTTTTATTCTGACTTCCTTGGTTTTCACAAAAAACCTTTCCGCTTCTTGACATCTCAGGTTCTGAAGACTTCTTCTTCTCATTCTGAATTATGTTTTCTGTTTCTGTGCATCTATCATTTAAGGACTCATGATATGACTAACTTATGAAATTTATCCTCTGCATCTGAGTGACTTCTGAACTGCCTATCCATTGCATCATTAGATCTAACTGACTGTATTGACAACAATGACAATCCTCCTGCAACACCTTGCTCAACACTGAACTCCTATCCATTGTACTTTGGCTACACCTTGCTGTTCAATAAACTCTTGTCCATTGCATCAATAAATCTATCTGACTGTGTTGACAACAATGATAATACTATTTGCTGCACTTTGCTCAACAAAAACGAGACTAGGAGAGTCTTAGGTTTCAGGTGTAAATAAGGAGGTTTTATAGGTTGTTATTCAAGTACAAAAATTGTATTCTATTACATCAAAGTAAGAAAAAAGTATCTTAAGGACACTCTATGTACCCTTCAATCCTATCTAAAAGTGGTAACCACTAGCACCAGTAAAAGTGCTCAAAGAGGAGCCATACAAAAGAGGCTCAACATCCACCATTTACAAAGGGTAAGTACTAGAAAATGTGCTTAAGAAATAAGCCAATCGAAGGTTTTAATATCTATCATTGGTAAGGGACGCACTACCCAAGGTGCATGAGCAAAAATCCATCCATAAGTCTTGGTATCCAACTCATGAAGGTGTTAGAAGATACCTTAGTCCATCACCCAAAGTGATGTCAACCTACAACATAGTAAGGACCTATGTAAGGTGAATATAATCTATTGCACCCTAGGTAAAAATATAGTGCTAAGGACAATATATCACAAGAAAGGAGGATCAAGGTATAAGGTAATATCAAAGGCGTATTACCATAGCTCCAATGTGGTAGAATCACCAATCGATAAATGCATGAGCAATTGAAATCCATCACAACTAGAGCTAGCTTCATCACATCAATGTTTGCTTGGAAAGAGAGCATTGAACACAAGAAAAAATAAGGCATTTGCTAGCATAAAATTGATGAAGAATAAGAGATGTTGGGTAGCTCTACATGCATGGTTTTGGAGTGACACTTATAAAACCTGTTAGGATCCTTCATCCTAACATTATTAGTTAGTATTATTAATCATTTAATTATTATATTATTAACTCACAAAATGAACCATCACATCTCTTCATAACGTGAACCATCACGTCTCTTTATCAACGTAGCTTTAGGGTATATATATATATATATATATATATATATATATATATATATATATATATATATTAGGTTGGCCATTCACACAAATCATCCATGAAGAAGAATATATAATTTTTTATTGAATGCATTGGAGGGACCTTCCTACCAGTGAAATAGTGATTCTTTTAATTTAGATGCTATTTTAATTATTTCTTTATTAAAATTGTTCTAGAACCTTTAGGGTTCTACCATTTGGTATTAGAGCCATGTGGGACCCAACCATGTGGGATTTTCTCATGTATCTTCATAAAAATACTTGGGACCTTCATCAAAACACTTTTGTGCATGAGTATGAAATTTGATTTAAGGATATCACCAAACAATACACAGGGTTGGATGATTTTTTTTTCATATATTACTTCATCAATGGATTAAAGGAGGAAATTAAAGTTGAGGTGATAAAATTAAAACCCTACACCATGAGGCTAGCCATAATATTGTCCCTATTAGCCAAAAGCAAATTAAATGCTCAACTTGGAATAATATCGGAGGATAAAATTACAAAACCAACTATATGGGAATCACAACAATCCAAAAACTTGCCCAAATCTTACCCATTAAACATATTAACCCACAAAAATGAAGGCATTATGAGAAAAGATCCCTTGCTTTCATTTTTATGATAAATTTTTTTACATTCATCAATGTATTACACCTGCACTATATATTTTGGATGCAACTATTTCTTGTAGTTCTCCCAATGATGAAAATGTGATTGAGGTAGTCATAGTGATGGATACACTTGAAGATGACACTAAATATGGGGATGATGAGGAAGGTAAGGAAGATGAGGAAGCCATGAAAGATAAGAAAGAGGAAGAAGATGTGGAAAAAAAGACAATGAGTAAGAAATATCCTAAACACCTGATCACAATGATAAAGGCAATACAATTGATATACCATAAGTTATCTATGCATCAAGAAAGGATGAGGTAGACATTCCCAAAATGACCAATTATGGCTAAACTTACACTCTACAAGAACTATGCTCAAATTTCCTCCCGATTGTGAGTTCTTGCCACATAAGAAAACTTATTCTAAAATAATGCAAAAAGGTGATTACACACTCATTCTCCATTGGCTCTCCTAGGGAACAACAAAAGTATATGGAAGTGTTACCACCACTTTTGATGCATCCTTATAAAGTGTTTGAGGAACCCCAAGGGTTTCCCTCCCATCATCATCATGATTATCCTAAGGAATATTCTACTATTGTTCTTGGAAACCCCCCACTAACACTCTGACCTTCAAGATATCTCTGCCTTCGGAAATTTGACATTAAAATAGTACAAGAACTTGCAAAAATTCTGCTTGGAAAACAAAATACAAAGCTCCTCACTTTGATATTTGAGGATAAAGCTCTTTTTAAGGAGGGTGGCATGTTAGGATCCTCCATCCTAACATTATTAGTTAGTATTATTAATCATTTAATTATTATATTATTAACTCATAAAGTGAACCATCACATATCTTCATAATGTGAACCATCACTTCTCTTCATAACGTGAACCATCACATCTCTTCACCAACGTAGCTTTAGGGTAGATATATATATTAGGTTGGCCATTCACACAAATCATCCATGAAGAAGAATATATAATTGTTTATTGAATGCATTGGAGGGACCTTCCTACTAGTGAAACAATGATTCTTTATAAAAGTGATTCTTTTAATTTAGATGTTATTTTAATTATTTATTTATTAAAATTGTGCTAGAACCTTCAAGGTTCTACCAAAACCCTATCAGGGATGGTGTGTCACTTGGCACAAAGGTGAAAGAGAATATTCATATTCATAATGCTAGTGCTCAATAGAAAATGTGCCTAAGCAATGTAACACTGCTCATCATAGATACAATACTCAAGAAGGCATCTACATCATTAATCAATGCTTGGGAGTTACATTCGTAATATAACACTTCTCAAGACCTATAATAGGTGTTGCACCACCTAAGGAGGAGATCAAAGAATCTTGGGCAATGCCTAGTGTCACTTGGTACTTGCTTAAATAAAAGGGAACATATTTATATATGCCATAATTAATAGCACTTACACATAGGAGGAAGCATATCTTCATCCAGCATCAAGAAAGAGAATTAAGGTGCGATCCAGAGAGAATTGAAGGCACAATAGAGACAAAATTCAAGGGATGTCTGAGCAAGCATTCAAAGCATGAAGTCAAGGAGTTGAAAATTAGTCAAAGGTGATTAAATGTGTGCATAAGATATTTCTATCAAACTTATTTCCATCACTATCATACATTCATAGTACAACACCCATTATCATGAAGATACAACATTATAAAGGTATGATTTCACTTTGATTAAAAATGCTTTCATTTAGGAGTGATAAGGTGAATAATTTAAGGTTGAATCCATTTATTATTTATGTTGGAGATATAAGTTAAATCAGCCTTAGTAAGTTGAAATCAAATCAAAGGAATATTATATCCTTAAATAGTATTTCAAATCACTTTAATTGATATACAAAGTACTTTAATATTTGCAATTAATACCATAAGAGATATAAGGGTTTCTACTTGGAAAATAAATATTTTTATTACAAATATTATTAACTTCTAATATTCCAAAATCAGAGAATTATAAGGTATGCTACATAAATATAGATTATTGGAATTTAGAAATATTAAACTTGTTGGAATATATTACATCATTTGGTTCTTTACTAATGTACCTTCATGGGTACATAGTTAGAATAGGATTAGCTTAGGAGTTAAATGCTTTATTATGTAATTCAATAAATGCACAAGTGTTAGAATGTGCAATGATGTAAATGTGCATGTAGTCCACATGTACATGAGTCTTAGGGTTGAGTGAGAGGCAAGTAATCTATCTTTCTATATAAAGGCCTCATTGTGAGTGTTTTCGAGAGCAAGTGAGAGAGTTGAGTAGTGCATAGGTGAGAGTAGTAGTAGGCACAATGTAGCTCCATTTTGATATCATGGAGGAGTTGCAAACTCCATGATAGGAGCATTGTAATTTTTCATGAGCTTTCTTATATAAGCATTTCTAGAGCATTGTATCAAGTTTTCTATTATATTTTCATGCATGTTAATTTTCCTTTATCATAGTTATAATATTGTATGCTTATTTTTATACTTGTAATCACATTTTCTTTAAGTTCAAGGCTCCAAAAGCTAACATGGGTATCAGAGCCATGGTGGATCAAAGGAAATCATAAAGTGATCACCATTGCTATTGTTGAGTATTTGCAAACCGGATCAGCCATAGTGCACCACTGCATGCAAATACCATCACAATAGATTTTTGATAGAAGTAGATCTAGATAAAATAATAGAAAGTAGAGAAAGCCACATGATAGATTTGGCTAAAGCTTTTCCATAGAGTTGCAATAACTTGTGAAGACTAGAACAACATTACATACACTATATTGGCAATCCAACTAGGGAAGATTATTTTTCTTAGAGTCATAGAATTTTTTTATTATTTCTAATATTTCATTGCAAGAGAGAAAATATTTTTTTAGGAAAAACATTTGATTACTATCATCTAAGTTTTTCTTGTTGCTGAAAATCAACTCTCAAAAGGTGGAAAGCTTTCTACAATAGATAGAAAAGAACTTCATATTTTTTACCTAAAGTTCTACATTACTTTTCTATTGTAGGGATTAATTATTTATTGCAAAAAAATAAGGATTGAAGATTTTGAGGTCTAAGGAAAAAGTCCCATTGAGAGATTTGTAAATTGAAGACTCCTAGTTAAAATATTGAGGAGAATATCTAGTGGTCAAGGAATCCACATTGAAGATTATAAATCTAAGAAGGAGGTCCTAGAAAGAATACCCCATTGAAGATTAAAGATACTCAAGGAGAAGAGTCCTAGAAAATATTGGAGATTGGTGATCTCCATTGAATATTGAAAACTTCACATTGAAGAAGAGGTCCATTGAAGGCCCTATTGAAGAACTTCCATATTGGAAGATTGAGCATTGAGAAGAACTAACAAAATTTCTATTGTAAATTTTAGTAGGATTAGATTCAAGAGATCCCACTAGAATATCTCACATTCATAATTGAAGATTTAAGAGGCCAATGAAGGTCTCATTGAATATTTTGAAGCTGTAAGTTTGAGGACCTTGGAAATATCTCAAGGATAAACAAGAAGAAGGCTTGGTGAGCCTCATTGAAGGAGTTTTTATAAGGAATCATTAGAAAAATTTCTACCAAGGAAGAAGCTAAGGAATTGGGACAATCATTGCCATCCGATGATAAGCCCAAAGGAGAATATTTGGCAAGAATATTGTCAAATAACAAGGTAGTATGAAATAGATATCAAGATTGATAGATTACTTGAGGAGGATATCTACTTTGAAGTCATAATTTGGCAAGAGAAAAGATATAGAAAAACCACCAAATCTGAGAGATTTGGGGGCCATCATTGAAGGGTTCTTGAGTGAACATCTCAACTATGATTTGGAGGAGGATACTACTAAAGTTTTGGGATTCAAGGATAGCTTTTCAATGAAGGTATTGAAAGCCTTACAATATGAAAATTTTCATATTTTTTTTTTATTTGTGGAAAACATCCCAAAAGGAATGCCACTTTTGAGTAAGACCCAAGGAGGTAGGGGTATCCATTCCGCCAAAAATGCCCAGGACTCGGACCTGGCCTACCACATTTGACATACTCAAGGAGCAAACAAACACACAAAACCAATTTAAAAATAAGTAAATAAATAAGTAAATAACAACACAAATAATAAAATAAAATAAAAAACATGCTCCTTGATTGTGTCAAAAACAAAAGCACAACCAAACACGCACAATAAGATAAAAGAAACCACAACACAAACCACATAGAAAAACACAAGAACCACATAACAAAACACAAATAAGACAAAAACAACAGAACACTACAAAGACATAAACCAAAAAAAACATGAAAAATAAACACAACCAAAACCTAAAAAATAAAAAATAAAAATAAAAACAACCAACATCAGACAATAAACAAAAACAAAAAACATAGAAAACACTCACACATAAAAACATGAACTAACACAAACAAAGAGAAACCCAAGAAAAAGAACGAAAAAAAACACAACAATAACAAAAAACATATAAAAAAAAACATAAAACAACAAAAACACAAGAACAAAAAAATAACAACACAAAGAACACAAAAACAAAACAAAACAAAAGAACCCACCCACCTTAAAAAACTAAACAAAAAAAATAAAAATAAAAAAAGAAGAGAAAAAAAAAATTGAAGATAACAATGACCTATCTAGACCAAAAGACTATTAAGGCAAGAATCAATAGAGGAAACAAAATAAAGAATAGAATGAGCTAGGGAACTAAAAAAAATTGAATGAACCAAAGAGAAGAGAAAATAAAGCAAGAAGAAACTAGGTACCTTCAGAATTGGAGCCATCCAAAGAAATGATAGAAAGAAGAGCTTCCCTAATTTGAGAAGCCCACCATCTAGGAGGGTGGCCATAAGAAGTAATATCACCTTTTTCCAAAGCCCAACTAGCTAAAGCATCAACACTCTTGTTTTGATCTTTGACAACATGATTGTAATCAACTTTCAAAAATCCCATCTGGATTAATTGAATCTTCTCAATAATTCTTTTTATTCTCCAATTCACCTTATTATTCTTAGAAGGAGTCTTCAAGATATTAATCATAAGTTGAGATTCAGACTCAACTAATACCTTTTACCATCCAACCTTAGTAGCCTCTTGAAGGCCTCTAAGGATACCATACCCCTCAGCAAGGTTATTGGAAAGAATACCCAAATTCTCAGCAAAAGTAAAAACCAAGGAGCCATCTGAAAGTCTACCAATTCCTCCCACACTGGCTTTTCCATGGTTCCCTCTAGAGGCTCCATCAGTATTGAATTTTCTAAAATCCTTAGGAGGAGGTTACCAATTTATTGTCCTATCCATATTACTAATACTCACATTCCCTTTAAGTTGGTTACCCTTAGAATATTTAATCTTCAATATTTGCATCACTTGATCCCATCTTTGGTGGGAGTTTTGAGGGTGATTAAGGAGTTGATGGACTGATTCAACTAAGTTGGTTATGGTATTTTGCCAAATATAGTGAATATCCTTTCTATCTTGATTAAAAATTCGGTTGTTCCTTTCATTCCAAATATTCCAAAGAAGAATGGTAGAACCCATCCAAACTAACTGCCTAATAAAATGATCAACACCCTCTTGATTAGGCCAATCCCTCCAAAGCTATTCAAAAGTAAAAAAAGGGCCATGAAAACCACACTTCATAAGTTGCTCACCAGTAAGAACCCTACGATGCAATAAAATCCAATTAAAGAACCTCACCTTAGGCCAGATATTTTGAGCCCACAATAAAGAAAATATGTTAGAAGAATGGTTGGGATTATTATGGCATAAGGTCAAATAACCTTGAGCAAATGAATAATTACCATTAGTAGTGTTGTTCCATCCAAAAAAATATTTTTCATGGGACCAAGAGAGGGATATCATATGAAGGATACCTTGGATATCTTGTATTTGCCTTTCTAGAATTTGAATAGGCAAGTCCTCAATAGGGATCCAATATCTACCAACATTTGAATTACCAGTATGGTACCAACAGTAATTAGCCACCTTTATCCAATTAGCTCGGTGAAGCTCCTCCATCCAAGGCCTCCAATCAAAAAATTGAGTTATCAAAGGCTTGTGACCATCCCAAGAATTTGTCCAAAAATTTACATGTTGACCATTATGAATGATCCAAGAACCTTTGGTAGGAAGTTGATAGCGAACAAGGTATTCAAGACTTTTGTTCTCAGTATATTTAGCACAGAGCTTATTGGCACAAAGAGCATTGAGGTTATGCAACATCCACAATATAATTTAGCAGCTAAATCTTTGTTGTTATTAATAGAAGACTAGAATCCTAACCCCCCTTCACTCTTAAGAAGACATAAAGTATCCCATTTCACCAAGGCCCATTTTCTTTTCTCCTTAGTACCACTCCAAAGGAAATGATGACTGATTTGATCCAATTCTCGAAGAATAGCCTTTGGGATATTCAAAATGGAAGAAAAATAAATAGGAATAGCTTTAAGGACTAATTTTACCAAGGTGATTCTACCCCCAGAAGAAAGCCACATGTTGGTCCACTTTCCAATTTTCTTCTTGACTTTGTCCAACAACCAATTCCAATATTTATTTTTCTGCCTTTGAATATTTATGGGAATACCTAAATAAGTGATTGGAAGGGATGTATTCTTATATATTAATTTATCCAAGACCATGGATTCCTGTATAGCAGAGCAGTGAAAGAAAATAACTTTAGATTTGTCTTCATTGATCAACTGCCCAGTATCCTTAGAAAAACAGCTAATGATTTGCTTAAAATTAGAAGCTTCCTTAAGTGTAGCTTTACCTAAAAGAGTAGAGTCATCGAAAAATTGAATATGAGAGATAGGTCTAGCTCCATGAGCAATGGTAACTCCCTCAAGGGTTTTGTTTTCCCTCTTTTTGGTTATAGTCCTACCCAAGCATTTAGTAAGAATGATGAATAAATAAGGGGATAGCCGGTCACCTTGCCTAATACCTATGGAAGCTGGGAATGACTGAGAAGGCCTACCATTGATAAGAACTAAGTAGAAAACTAAATAGATACATCCCATAATACAATCCATCCAATCCTTAGAGAAACCAAATTTCCTCAAAACTTTGATAAGGAAGTGCCAATCCACTCTGTCATAAGCTTTGGATAAGTCTAACCGAATGAACATGGAAAGATATTTTTGCATATCCATGGAATGGATGGCTTCCTGAACAAGAACTATCTCATATAATATTTAATGTCATTCCATATAACCCCCTTGCTCTAGGGAAATAATCTTATGCAAAAGAGGCTTCAAAATTTCTGCCATGATTTTAGTAATGATTTTGAGAACATTACATAAAGCAATAGGTCTAAAAGTTGAGATATGATCAACCTCTTGAGATTTTGGAACAAGAGTAATATAAGTTTTATTGATAACCTTCAAAATTTCTTTGGCTTTCCTGGCTTCTTCCACCACCTCTAATAAATCAACATGAAGGATATCCCATAAATCTTGGTAGAACTCAATGGGAAAACCATCAAGACCTAGGGTTTTCCATTTTTGCATTTTAAAAACTACTTGTTGAAGCTCATTGATAGTAATAGGAGCAATCAAAATAGAGTTCTTCTCTAAATTTATAAGAGAAGGGATTGCTTGAAGAACATTTTGTTGTGAAGCTGAGTCAAGAGGAGTAGCAGTAAAAATATTGGAAAAGCACTCAACAACAATAGAGTTCATGCCATCCCAAGTATAAACAACATCTCCAGAATCTAATTTTAAGGAAGAAATAAAGTTGTCATATCTTCGAGCTAGATGATATTTATGGAAGAAATTTGTGTTTCGATATCCTTCTTTGAGCCATTGAATTCTAGATTTTTGCTTCCATAAGATTTCTTCTCTTTTTTCCCATTCCTCTAACTGAGTTGTGAGTTTAATTTCATCTGCACTTCTCTTCTCTGTGAGGCCATCTAAATGGATTTTCTTATTCAAATTTTCAATATGAGCAATAACTTCATGTTTTTTTTATGAACATCCCCAAACTCTTTCCAGTTCCAAGTCTTGATTTTGGATTTAATGTATTGTAGTCTTTTGGAAAAACAGAACATATTAGTCCCATGCCTAGGTTTACCTTCCTTCCACCATTGTTGCATATGAGGTATGAAGGAAATGTCTCTAAGCCACATTAATTGAAAATGAAAATGAGAGAAACTCACATTGGTTTTCCACATTTCCACCATGACTGGCAAATGATCCGAACCAACATTATTAGGAGTCTTCACTTTAGGAATGTGACCATGTATTAAGAAATTTTTAGAGATAAAAAACCTACCCAATATCTCCATTATACAAGCTAAAACTTTCCTTATGTTAGACCAATTCATAAGGCCATTATCTGGTTGGATATCCACAAGATGGAGGTTTGCAATATATTCGCTCATGAGGTCAGTTTGAGGGTTTGTTATTTTTATGTCTTTGTTCGGTGGAAGCAGAGGAGGTAATAGAGTGTGTGGGCACTCTAGCTCTCATGTGAGTGCCTAGCTCACATGGTAGCCAAGGCTACAGCTAGGGCACTTGGGGAGGTAGTGTCATGGGTTCAAAACCCACTAAGGGCAAAGGTACATTTTTAATTTAATTTTTTATTACCCTAAGGTTTGATGTGAGGCAGTTGGAAGGCATAAGGATTAATTAAGGTTAATATTTTGTGGTGATTTTTAATGGTAAGATAGTGAAGGGAGTTATAAGGAGTTTGATTTTAATTTTAAAATAAATTCCTAATTGTTATATTTGCATATTGGAAGATTAAGCCTTTTTAGATATTGATTTTATTTTGAAGGACTTTTTGCCAAAGGGTTTATTGTGGAAATAACTGATCTAATATTTTTAAGGTGTTGGATGTTATGTTAAAGATGTTGTGATAAGGTGCATTTGTTTTGATATTATTTTGTATTGTGAGAGATTATTATATTCTAACCTCCTTGAGTTTGGCAAAGAAGTGTTTATGATTGTGGCATATTTGTGTGATCTACTTCAACATCAAATAAAAGGTATGTGCATATTTTTCCTTCGTTGAGTTGATTGGTTGGTTTTCTGGAAAACAACTTTGGAGTGAAAAGGACTTGATTAGATTTCCTTATTGAGTTGTTGAGCTATTGTGAAGTGAATACTATGCACATTGTTTTATAAACACTGTTGTTGAAGTGATTGGTTGAGTGAAGAACTTGAACTAGGGTTTGCAAATATCATGAGTATCATTGTTATGTGAGATTGGTTGATAAGCATTGTTGGAAACATTTTGAGTGAGTGTCCATATGCTTGGACTAGGGTTTGTGAGCAAGGATTATTTCATTGAGTGATTGATTGAGTAGAGTTGGTTGAGCCTAGTCAAGTGGATGTGTGAAGTGATAGCTCAAGTTCTATTTAACAAATTGTTCTATATTCTAAATTGATTTGATAAAAAGGTTGAGTGTTGATGAGTGTGAAACATATTGAGTCTCTAACAATTCTCTATATGTTTCAATGATAAAATAGATATTGAAAGTGATTAAGAGTTTGTGAATGTGAAGCATATTGAGTCTCTAAAAATTCTCTATATGTTTCTATGATAAAAGAGAGATTGAAAGTGATTAAGAGTTTGTGAATGTGAAGCATATTGAGTCTCTAACAATTCTCTATATGTTTCTATGATAAAAGAGATATAGAAAGTGATTAATATTTTGTGAATGTGAAGCATATTGAGTCTCTAACAATTCTCTGTATGTTTCTAAAAGAGTGATTGAAATTAATTGAGCATTGTGATGAGTGTGAAGCATATTGAGTCTCTAACAATTTTTTTTATGTTTCTATGAGATTGGACAAGTTATAGAGAGGACTTGTGGATAGATTAGTGTGATCTTTTGTGGAAGCTTACAAGGTAGATTTGAGACAAGTCTTTGAGAAGACTTGAGAGTAGAGTTGATTGATTGATTTGTTCAAACCTTGAGTTAAGGTTTGAGGCAGATCTAGCAATGTTGATTTGTGATTAGATCAAGATTTGTGTTAAGGCTTGAGGATAGATATTGAGGATAAATTTGTGCTAGACTGAAGGATTGTGTTTAGTACATATTCGAGGATAGAGTTTGGTGCAGATTTGAGGACAAATTTATGCCAGACCAGAGACAGATATTGAGCAAATTTGTGCTAGACTGAAGGACTATGTTTAATGCATATTTGAGATAGAGGTTTGAAGGTGACAAAGAATAGATAATGACAGTCTCCAAAGATAGAGATCCATTAGCCAGGGCAGTGAGGACAAGTGTCTTCAATGGATAGAGATCCATTAGCTAGAGTAGTGGGAGTAAAAGTTCTTCTAGAAGATCATTGTTGATGATTTTGTCACATTGCTTGGAGGGGTAGTAAAATCCAAAACTCTGTGATGATTTCTTGGTTTGTTTTTTTTTTATTTTTGTTGTAAACAACACTCTAGTAATTTTGGCTATCATTTTTGCCCCCTTTTTCTAAATAAACTATATGTATAGAAGCTTCGCCCATAGCTTCGCAAGAAAAAAAAAAAGGAAAATGAAATACATGCCCAAAATTTTCTAAGGCATGAAAAGAGCTTCACAAGTGAAGCTTCTATGAGACTAGATTTGGGCCCCATTTTTGCAAAGCAATAGAGCAGTGAAGGAGAAAATTACAAGTATGAAAAATGCTTCACTGAAATCTTAGCGAAGCACCCACTTCGGCCCCTTTCCTTGGTGAACCATTTTTCCAGCAAGATCTTGCTTCACCTGGAAATGTTGCAAAGCACCTGCTTCGGCCAATTGTCATGCAAAGCCCCATCACTAGGATCCTAACTACCTTGGAGAAGTCAGAGAAATATCCTAAGGCAAAATTCTACTTCAACCGAAAAACCCCTGAATGGCCATTTTGAAAAAGCTTCGCAGCGAGGCATTATTTTAGTCCATCAATGAAGCATTCATTTGCGAAGAGATTTTCCTGGTGAAGCGATGAGAGATTGGGAGCCATGTTTTGAAGAAGTAGATATGCTTTGGCACTAAGTCCTTGTGAAGCTATTTTTGAAGGTCCCTTCATGCGAAGCACCCATGTAAAGAGGTCAGTCCAGCTTCGGATCACATCCATCATGAAGTAGGTCCTCGAACTAGAATTTGGTGAAGCTCTCTAGGGCATACACACCAAGGTCAAGTATCTTTTTGAGTCAATCAAGTATTTCATAAATACATTTTTACTTTCCCGAAAGACCTGAGACTCATTTTTAGCAATGGAAAAGGAAATATCAGTCATAGGAGGAGAACCCGATGGACCTGGCAGCCACTCAAGCATCGCACTCAGAGATTCAAGATGAGTCAAGCAGCCCATTAATGCATATTTCCTTGCCTAATGTGGCCATAACTTCTAAATATAGAAATAGATGTGAGAGCTCGATCACGGGAGGAGCAAAGGTAGATTTATCATATTTTTGAGAGCGTACTTCTGGATTTTGTGCATTGATGGCTTAGAGGGTTGGGTCTTCTATAAAAACCCATACATTGTAATGGGAAAAGGAGGGGAACTTTTGCTAGAAAATTGTTGTAACTTGATTCCTGCAATTGATATTAAAGAATTTCGGCTCATTTCTCTCTTGTATGCTACCTTCTGTGATTATTTCTACTATTCTATCTTCGTTTGTATACCATTATTTTGAATCCTAAATTTAGGTGTGTAATTGGGGACAAAACTCTAGAATTCTCCTGAAGGATACATAGGGGAGATAATATTGCATTAAACTCATTTTATGTTGCCTGTGGTTAGTGGTTTCTGTTACGTTCATTTATTTTCTCAATCGTTGTAATTCTAAAATCTGGATTTAGGCATGGGAGAATAGTTGAATTTTGGAACTCTTCCATAGGATACATAGGGAACTTTGCATGATGTTCATTTATGCATTATTCTTGATATTTATTACTATTGTTCCAAGTTATTAGTTGATAATCATGTTGTTGGTTCTTTCCCAAAAAATTGTTCAAACTTCTTACCCTATCCCTTTTATTTCTTTCCTACACTCTTGTCTTAAAAATACCAAGTAGTTTAGTTCAGGAGCCTACATTTCTCTGGAGATTGGCACGGAGGGCATATCTTCCCTCTGACATTTCAATGTTGGTCCAGGTCTAGGGTGTGTATATGTACAAAATCCTTTCCTATGGTATATTTGTGACCAATAGTTTCTAGCACACCCAGTGGGACCCGATCAATCTCAACTTGTGAGTGGTAGTGAGAGCAGATGCTCATCTCATTACCCAAAATACTGTAGCATCTGGAGACTCTGTTCAACCTAGAAATATCAAAGTCATTGATACCATTACTAAAAAAATTGTGCCTTCATGCAAACAAGATATAGAGTTAGTAATAATGGAGAAGAAACTGAGTTTTTTGAACTTGATATTGACACCTTCGAGGAACACCCTAGGTTAGTAACACCTGAATTGATGTTACATGGAGTGTCTTTACAAGAGGCTACTTTTGACAAAGAAGGCCTAACTTCAGACAACACAACAACTAGTCTTCCTCCCAATCCTCCTAACTCCCCTGGTCATCCTAGTCTCTCTATTTGGTCGGCCATCAACAAGGAACTTTGGGAGCTCCTATTTTTCCAAACCCAGACACCAACATGGCACAACAACAGTAGCAGCTATCGCCATAGCAACAACCACCCAGATTGTTTCCAGCATGGACTCCTCTAGACCATTAAACTTAGTGGGACAAGGGTAGGTTCCACCTACTGTAATGAAGAAGATCCGTACCTTTCATAGCACGAGGAAGATAACTTTAGAACACATTCAATATATAGTTTCTATGGCAGTGATTCATGAAATTACAGAAGAAAGAGTCATGGTGAAGCTCCTGGTTTTGTCTTTTTGAGGAAAACTCCTCTATTGGTATAGATCGCTACCACCTGGCACTATAACAAGTTGGGACCGGTTATATGGACAAATGATGAGAGGTTTTGATGATTCTGTCGATCCCTCCTCCCTCTTGCATCAATTTACAATAATTCAGAGGCACCCACAGGAGGAGATTGTAGATTTTAATGTGAGGTTTGCTCGGACTTGGCAAAGAGTGCCTGATGGACTTCAACCAACCAAAAAAGTTGTAACATACTACTACCTTAGGGCCTTTAAACTAGATATCAGTGTAATGGTAAGGTATTCGAATGTGAATACTTTTCTTGAACTATATGAGCTAGCCTAGAAAGCAAAAATGGATTTTATAGCCATAGGGAAGCTTCCCCAAAGGACATTGATGCCTATATTCCTAGAACTGCAGACATAGTACCTGAGTGCCACTACTTTGCAAACCTCCATAACCCTTGTATATCCCATCTCATCATGGAATCCCAACCCCATTGTAACCTAGATCGTCACTCCACAAGTGCATTTCCCTACATTTTTAGCACCATAACCTACTGTTCCTTCAGCATTTCCTGTTTTACCATCACCACCCCAACACCTTGCCTTACCTCCGATATTGACAATGAATCCATTGCCACCAACCGCCAAAGCTGAAGATATGCAAGCAAAAATATTGCAGGAAGTTCAATATTTGAACACCACGATGCAGAATTTGTCCACTGATATGATTATCATGAAAAAGACACAAGCACAATAGGAATTACTTCCAAGAAGGTCTTACCCCCCACCAACACTCACCAAAGATCAAGTGGTTCAACCAAGGAGGTCTTCGACAAGAAATGCTATGATCGACGAAGGAATAAGCACTTCTGACACTGTGCACTAGTGCTCCACATGCAATGACCCACATGAGGAGAATACCTATATGTTGCATCAACATTATATGCAGGCACTATCAGGGAGTAACCCTAGTGGACAAGACAATATGATAAGGCAAGAAGATCAGAACTTGGTGGTGGATGAAGAAGAACAAATTTTAGTTCTTACTAAGGAAGGAAAAAGGCCAATGGAGGTGGATGCAACTCAAATGGCTCCCTTGAAGGTGTATACTCATCGCCCAAAAGAGCAGCAACCTATTAAGACCCCAGAAAAAGTTTCACTTCCCACACCAACAAAAGAAAAGAATCAAAAAGTCTCTGCAGCCCCACCTTAGGCCAAAACCAAATAATAGGCTAGGAAAAAGCTTAAGTTCCCTTCATTGACTAAGCGGAAAAGAGTGGAAGCCACGAAGAAATATCGCACAAATTATGAAGCCAAAAGGGAGCCTGAAGCACATGCACTCATAGGGTATAACAACATGGATGAATTAAAAAGGACCCCCACCAATATTAGCTTATATGACACTTTACGGCTGCTAGGACAAGTGGACCTGTTGTAGGAGTCCTTGAAGTCCACAAAAGCTGCAAAGTCAGCACCGCTCGCCATAGTGTAAACCATGTCCACATCCATAACAAGAAAGAACATGCCTCCTCCATTCTACCTATCCTTACAAATGGAAGGACATATCATCCATAATTGTATGATTAATTTAGGGGTAGCAACGACAGTCATGCCTAAGGCAGTCTACGAAGAAATAAAAATGGAGTACATGCAAAGTAGCCATGGGGTGCTCCAACTAGACGGTACTCCCATGAAAATGGTTGGTGTAATCAAGGATATACCTATTCGGCTGCACAAGGTACCCCAAATTGTGGTAATATAGGATGTGGTAGTCGTAGATCTAGAGCCCCATTTTAGCATGTGCCTTTCAAGGGAATTCATGATAAAGCTGGAGGGATACTTGTCCATGGACTATTTGCATTTAGAGATTCTATTCAAGGAAAGGAAAGTCAAAATTTACATTGAGAAATCTTATGCATTTCTCATACATAATATGACCATAGAGGAATGCAATGATCCCATCCATGCGATAATAGGAGTAGAACAAGTGGACTTAGTAGAGGAATCCTTTGCACAACTAAATTTGAAGATGAATTTTCATTTATAGATTTCAATGCCATGATAGAGACAAAAATAAGATGTTACACCATAACAGAGCTAAAGAAACACACAAAACCAAAAGATAAAATACTTGCCCAAGAAGAATTATGCATACTTTTAGTATCACCATCTGGAGAGTAGAAGGAATATTGCTACAGGTTGGTTTGGAGCTGCACCAACAATGTAGTAGAGTATGAAGCTCTATGCCTAGGATTGAAAAAAGCAAGAAATTTAGGCATAAAACATCTCAATATTTTCAAAGATTCAGAATTGGTATACAATCAGGTCACCAACAAGTGCATCTCCAAGAACCACTATCTTAAAGCCTACCGCAATAGAGTATGGGGCCTGCTTGAATAGTTTGAATCACTCAATCTATAGTCCATACCATGAGAGAAAAATAGGCATGTTAATGTCTTGGCCTCCATCATGGCTATATATTCTCCAATCGACGACATTATGCACAAGCCGTAGGTCATAAGGATGATTTATAGGCCCTATGTGCTGGATAGGGATATGCATTGGCAAGTTTTCAACAATTATGAATAGATTGTTAACTTCCTGGTCCAAGAAGTAGCCACTATCGAGGGAAGAAACCCAAAAGTCGAGGAGTATGAAGGACTAGTCCAGTTAAAAAAATAACCATGTTCCAAGAGGATTGATCACTCTAGAGAGCATGTTCGATCAGAATGACATAGCAGTCTCCCACATAATCAAAGTTGATGCTAGGCAATATCAAGATCTAGAGCTTGAATTTGGAAACGTGACAAAAGATGGAATAGACTGTACTACAACCAAGTTAGAACAAATCTTATCTTTGTGTAGGAGGTATCTAGATATAGTGGCATGGTCTTACCAAGACCTAAAGGGTTATGACCGAGGACTGGTTCAACATATAATCGAGCTGCAAGAAGGGGTCAAACATTTTAAACAAAGGCAAAGATCGGTCAACCCGAAGATTGAAACCTTGATGAAAGCCAAAATTCTAAAAATTCTTGAAGCCAATATCACTTATCCCATAAAGCACTCTTCTTGGGTAGCGAACTTAGTTCCCGTCAGGAAGAAAAATGGGGACACTCGGCTATGTGTAGACTTTCACAATCTAAATCAGGCTTCGCTGAAAGACCACTACCCTCTCCTATAGATTGATCAAATCTTGCACTCAGTAGCTGGAGCCCAACGTTTCTCCCTACTGGATGGTTTTTTAGGATATAACCAGATTTGGGTTAGAAATGAAGACCAACACAAAATGACATTTACTACTAAGTGGGGGACGTTCGCTTCCTAGTGGATGCCATTTGGCCTTTTGATGCAGGAGCATCCGGAGGTGGAAGAGCAATCTTGCATCACCCAAAAATATTTTTTTCTCTAAGCACCAAGGTTGTCGCGATATCGTGACACTTTTTGCGAAAAGGTGCCAAGGGGCCAAACTGTCGTGATATCGCGACGCATTTTGAGAAAAGGGGCCAAGGCGCAAAATGGTCATGAAATCGTGATATTTTTGAAGCAAAGGAGCCAAGGCGCAAAATGGTTGTGAAATCGTGACATTTTTGAAGCAAAGGAGCCAAGGCACAAAATGGTCACGAAATCACGACACTTTCGAAAGCAAAGGCTCAAGGTGCAAAGTGGTCACGAAATCGTGACACTTTCGGAGGCAAGGCTCAAAGGCGCAAAGTGGTCATGAAATCATGACACTTTCGGAAGCTAGGCTCAAAGGCGCAAAGTGGTCATGAAATCGTGACACTTTCAAAAGCAAGGCTCAAAGGTGCAAAGTGGTCACAAAATCGTGACACTTTCGGAAGCTAGGCTCAAAGGCGCAAAGTGGTCACGAAATCGTGACACTTTCGAAAGCAAGGCTCAAAGGCACAAAGTGGTCATGAAATCGTGACACTTTCGAAAGCAAGGCTCAAAGGCGCAAAGTGGTCATGAAATCACGACACTTTCGAAAGCAAGGCTCAAAGGCACAAAGTGGTCGTGAAATCATGACACTTTCGAAAGCGAGGCTCAAAGGCACAAAGTGGTCATGAAATCATGACACTTTCGAAAGCAAGGCGACAGGGTGCAAAGTGGTCATGAAATCGTGACACTTTTGGGGCAAAGGCACCAAGGGGCAAAATGGTCACAAAATCGTGACACTTTCTGAGAAAGAAGAGCCGAAAGGAGCAACTGTCACGAAATCGCGACATGTCACGATTTTCTGGCCCAAAGGTGGAAAGCGAGTGCGAAAGGCGGAGGCGTCACGATTTCACGACGTGTCATAAAATCACGGCCCGAAGGAGAAAATAGAGGCCAAACACCAAAACGTCATGATATCACGATCGAAGAGGAGAGAGGGTGTAAGGAAGCAAAAACGTCGCGATATCGCGACAAAACGCTCATGACTCCAGACCAACCGGCGATTGCAGAGGCCATTGCAAAATGGCACGTGGCATCAAATTATAGGTGGCCATAGAGCACTAGGTGGTTACAGAGGCCATTGTAGAAGGGCACGTGGTAGTAGATTACAGATGGCTATGGAGCATTCCTATGTATGATGACTCGACGATGGATGGACAGGTGGCTTCAGGGCACTCTGCCATCCCTTGCCATGATGATGGAAGACACCTGGCCACAACATGCAGGTGGTGACAGAAAATTTGTGTAGGTGGTTACAGGGAATCCCGCATTCTGTGTAATGATGTCCGAAGGGGGTCGAGTCTGTTATAAAAAGCAGTGCATACATTGTAAAAGGGGTTCTTGGCCATTTGGATATAACCACTGTATTTCCGAATTTGAAACCTCTGTTAATGAAATTTGTGTAAATTTTTGTGTGTGTTATAACAGTTCTACTTCAAGTGGTATCAGAGCTAGAAGGTTTTGAGTGCGCGAACCGATCGTCGATAGTGAGGCAGTTTGCGCTAGGATTGTGGTTATGGGTTGTGAGGAAGCGAGCAGGATGCCTCTGCATAGGAACCATGGTGGTGTGAGTAATAGGGGAGCAAAGGTCGATATTAGAGCCTTCCAGAGGCAAGTTCAAGCCCTATAGAAGGAAATCAAAATAGGAGTTGAGCCAAGAAGGGAGAACCCAGTGAAGATGAAGTTTGGGAAGAAGAGGGTCCATCTGATGAAGAAGAAGCGTTGGATCCAGCAGAGACTAGGTTGTATAGGGCCATATCCCAAATCAGGAAGAATTCGAAGTTTGATGTCTCCACATATTCTAGGAATCTCAATCTCGAGGAGTTGATAGATTGGATCAACGACATGGAGGAATACTTCAAGTATGAGGAGATCTCAGATCCGAATCGGATCAGGTTCACAAAAACAAAGTTGAAGGGACATGCTAGCATCTGGTGGAAAGGAGTGCAGCTAGAAAGGAATAGGAGGGGAAAGGAAAAGATCACCAGGTGGGATAGGATGGTGGAGAAATTGAAGAGGCAATTCATCCCCACATATTATGAGTTGGATATTTTTAGGAAGATGCAGAGTCTTAGACAGGCAAGTAAATTTGTTAAGGAGTATACGGAGGAGTTCTATTAGATCTCTATTAGAACCGGCCATTCTGAGGTGAATAAGGAGAAAGTCGCATGATACATCAATGGATTGAGAACCGACATTCAAGAAGAACTGGGTCTGGTTAGGATGAGCACGATTGAGGATGCATACCAGTTTGCATTAAAAGTGGAGGAGAAACTAAATAGGAGATTTTATGGTAAGCAAAGAGGAAAGGATAGGGGTGGAAGAGTTGGTGGAAGGACCAATGGTGGAAGATACAGAGATTTGAGGAAGACTGGTGAAGCAAGTAGTAGCCAAAACTAGAAAGAAGAGAAATAGGAGAATACCCAACACCCACGCAATCAAAACAACAACTACCCAAGGGGGAGAGGCAAGCCTGGGTGAGGGTTTGGAAGAGGTGTCTTTCGAGGAACCTACTTCAACTGCGAAGAAGAAGGACATCGGGCATACAACTACCCGCAACATCAAGAAAGGCCAAATCGAATACCTGAGGGTCAGGCCTGAGCTGTTGTAGCAGACGAAGGCATTGAATCTGAGCACTCTAAGGAGGCAAAATGAGGGGAAGCGATGATCATCAGAAGAGTCTTGTTTAACGAAGAAAAGAAGGCAGACCAGAGGAACAACCTGTTTCAAACAAGATGCAAGTGCGTAGGCAAGGTCTGTAACATCATCATCGATAATGGAAGCACTGACAACTTGGTCTCTGAGGAGATGGTTGCTAAGTTGTAGCTGGAGAGAAGAAAACACCATCACCCTTATCGGATTGCATGGTTGCAAAAAGACCATCGGGTGTTGGTCAGTGAGCAATGCCTAGTGAAGTTTAACATCGAAACTTACCATGATGAGGTCCTTTGTGACATCTTGCCCATGGATGCATGTCACTTGTTGCTTGGGAGACCATGGCAGTTTGATCGAAGTGTTGTACACGATGGTCGAGCCAATACATATTCCTTGTCAAAAAATGGAGTTCGACATAAGTTGAAACCCCTAAAGGAGGCGGATGAGAAGGTATGCAGTAGTGCACGAGTCTATCTAGTTGATGGAAGAATATTTTTGGATGGCCTGAAGCCAGATCATATGTGCTATGCAATAATCCCTAGGGTTAGGGAAGAAGAATGCAATGAAACTCCAGTGGAAGTCATGGGACTATTAGAGGAGTTTCCAGATATCATTTTTGATAATGTTCCTGAAGGTTTACCACCTGTTAGGAAGATCAGTCACCACATAGATTTGGTGCCTGGATCGAGCTTGTCGAATAAGGCTGCACATAGAATGACGCCTATAGAAACTAAGGAGTTAAATCGGCAGGTTCAAGATCTGCTAAAGAAGGGGTTGGTTAGGGAGAGTCTTAGTCCATGTGCAGTACCTACAGTACTGGCACCCAAGAAGGATGGAGAGTGGAGAATGTGCACAAACTCTCGAGAAATTAATAAGATCACTATCAAATACAGATTCCCATTGCCCAGGATGGATGATATCATGGATTGTTTAAGTGGAGCTGAGTACTTCACAAAGATTGACCTAAAAAGTGGTTACCATCAGATCCACATTAGAGAAGGGGATGAGTGGAAGACAGCTTTCAAAACCAGGGAGGGGCTGTATGAGTGGTTGGTCATGCCTTTTGGGCTAACCAATGCACCGAGTACCTTCATGCGGTTAATGAATGAAGTCCTAAAGGAATTTCTAGGAAAATTTGTTATTGTCTACTTGGATGATATCTTGATTTTTAGCAAAACCCTGGAGGAACACCTGATGCACATCAGGAGGGTTTTTGAGAAACTATGGGAGGAGCAGCTGCTGATAAATCTGAAAAAGTGTAACTTCGTGAAGAGGGAGCTAGTATACCTAGGATTTGTTATCTCAGTAGATGGTCTCAAAATGGACCCCGAAAAGGTGAGGGCTATCATAGAATGTCCTGCTCCAAGAAGCGTGACTGAGGTGAGATCGTTTCACGGTCTGGCCAGTTTCTATAGAAAGTTCATTAGGAACTTCAGCAGTATTTGTGCATCCCTTACGAAGACAATGAGGGGGAACAAGAAGGAATTCAAGTGGACAGCTGGAGCAGATAAAATTTTTGCTATGCTAAAGAAGAAGGTCATAGAGCAACCTTTCTTAGCCCTTCTATATTTTAACAAGGTGTTTCAGGTAGACTGTGATGTGAGCGGTAGTTCCATAGGGGCCGTATTGAGCCAAGAGGGTAAGCTTGTTGCTTATTTTAGTGAGAAGCTCAACGATGCCAGGAAGAAGTATTCGGTATATGATCAGGAGTTCTATGCCATAGTTCAGGCTCTGAAGAAATGGAGGCATTATTTTTTTCCAAAGGAGTTTGTTCTTTATACTGATCATCAGGCACTACAATATATTAACAGTCAAGGAAAGTTAAATCAGAGGCACCTGAAATGGGTGGAGTTCCTGCAGAGCTACACCTTTGTGCTAAAACACCGGAGTGGGAGGTCCAACAGAGTTGTGGATGCCTTGAGTAGGAGGCAATGTTTACTGATGGAGATGAAGGTGGAGGTTGTAGGGTTTGCTAAGCTCAAGGGTTTATACCCTGCAAACCTTGACTTCGTAGAAGCTTGGAAAGCTACGCACTGCGCCTGTTACATTGGACAGGACTAAGTGGTTAAATTTTTTGATTCAATATGGAATGATGTTCAAGGGAAACCAATTATGCATCCTGAGGAGCTCAATGAGGGAGAATATCATCAAGGAAAAGCACAGTGGAGGTTTAGCTGGACACTTTGGTCGAGACAAGACCATCTCTCTTGTTAGTGAAAACTACTACTGGCTGCAATTGCAACAAGATGTGGCAAAATTCATGCAAAGTTGTAAGATATGCCAGATGGCAAAATGTGTGAGGCAGCCTACTGGTTTATATCAACCACTACCTATAACCGAAAGGCCATGGGAGGATATTAGCATGGATTTTGTTCTTGGTTTACCCAGGACGCAGAGGGGACACGACTCCATATTTGTGGTAGTGGACGGGTTTTCAAAAATGGCTCATTTTATTCCCTACTAGAAGACTAGCGATGCGGTCCATGTGGCTGGTTTATTCTTCAAGGAAGTGGTACACCTTCATGGGCTTCCAAGGAGCATTGTGTCGGACAGGGATACCAAGTTTGTAGGGTATTTTTGGAGAACCCTGTGGAAGAAATTGAAGATGGATTTAAAATTCAGTTCTGCATACCACCTCCAAACAGATGGCCAAACAAAGGTGGTAAATAGGAGCTTGGGCAATATACTGAGATTCTTGGTCAAAGACAAGCCCAAGGGATGGGATTTAGTTCTACCACAGGAAAAATTTTCTTACAACAGCTTAGTCAACAGAAGTACCAATAAATCGCCATTCCAGATAATCTATGGGAGCAGCCCAAGAAATGCTTCAGAGTTGAGAAGGATGGATACAAGAGAAAAATGCAGTGCTGAGGCTAAAGACTTTGCTAAACACCTGAAGGGAGTGCATGAGGAGTTGACAAGGCACATTGCTAATATGAATACTCAGTATAAAGCCAGGGCAGACCAGAAGCGTCGGGCTAAGGAGTTTGAAGTAGCAGATTCTGTCATGGTCCATCTAAGAAAAGAGAGGTTTCTTGCCAAGACCTATAACAAGCTGAAGATGAAGAAATTTGGGCCATGCAGGATCATTGGGAAACAGGACTCAGGTAATGCATATGAGGTGGAGTTGCCGAGTGAACTTAACATCTCATCGGTTTTTAACATTTTAGATTTGGTCGAGTTTCATGAAGGAGATAGCAATGCAACACCAATCCCGGACTTTGATGAGTGTCGTTGTTCATTCATCATTTAATCATTATGTGTGTCAATCTAGGGTGGTGTCCAAGGCTATATACGAAAGAAGGCTCCAATAGGTTAAAGATTAGTTCATTCAGAAAATAGGCTTTATTGATGGATCAATTAATGTTTTTGGGGGTTTTGTGTGTTCTCTAACTCCTAGTATTGAAAATCAAATTGCAGAAGATAAAACTACACTAAAACTACGATAAATGGAAATTGCAGAATTTGAAAGAGCAGAAAATGAAATGTTGCTGTAGAATTGACAGAAAACAAATTACAGAAAACCACACACATTTGCTAAATGCAAGAAACACATACCTTACTGTCCTGAAAATTTATCATACACCTTACAAGCTGCTTCTGATGATGATAGTTTTCTGAAATAAGAACAACATAGGTGCAGGAGGTGAGATTTGTACAATGGTAGAACAATGATGGGTGGATCAACAAGGCAATGCATGCCGGAAAACCGGTTTTCATGCAAGCCAACTCAGCAGCGCCTCCGAGAAGGTTTTCACTACTGAATTATTCATTTTTTTTTTTCATTCATTTTTTTTTTCATTTCATTTTTTTTTTTTTCATTTTTTTTTTATCAGAAGAGGCTGCCATTTCTGGTTTTCAACCAACTTCAATTTTTTTTTTTTTTTTCAACTTTTTTTTTTTTCAAGGCTAAAAAAAATGTGATCATTTGGAAACCTTGTTAGAAGAGGAATCCTCTTCTATCATATGCAAATGTGACTGTGTGAAATATTGAGCAAATTCCTTCTTTGTGAGTGGTTTATGGTACAACTGTAAAAGATGTCCATTCACCACTAATGTCCTTCTTGAATCATCAATCGAAGAAAGTTGAACAACTCCATTCACAAACTCTTCTGGTTCATCCTTGTTGCTCTTAATGTGATCATCATGCCACATTTTCCATTTTTGTTGAATGAACTCTATTTGGTGAAGTGTTGCCAACCAAAGTTCATTAACTGCATTCAACTATGAAATCTGTTTTTTTCGTACTCGCAACAACTCAATGCCAACTGCTAAAGATGCATAAAGTGTTAGTAGAGCATTAGGATGTTGGATCAATACATCAAACAAATTTACTTCTTGGTTTTTAGTCAACCAACTATTGTTGTTCAAAGGTTGTTCTGGCTGCATTTCAATTTGTTTTGTACCAAGATGTTTTGAATTGGCTCTTGGAGAATGATGCATTAATGAATTAAGAGAACAATGATATGGTGGAAAAGAATGGAAAATCTGTGTATGTTTACCAAAAACAATTCTTAAAAGAATTATCTTTGATAAATGGAAAGGAAAAGATGAGAAAAAATGATGACATCCATGTGACAAGTGAAGAAAATTGTTTTGTATTGGAATAGATGACAAATTTTTAGAATTTTGTTTTTCATCATTCCATAATAATTGTTGAACAGTGATTGGTTCATCTTTAAAATCTGAATTATGAACATTTTCATCAAAAATAGACAGTTTGGATGAATCCATCTTTTCTACATTATCCTTTACAATGATAGAGGCCAAAATTGAAATGTCCATTTCATTTTCCTTATATGTTTCACGAAACCATGGGCATCCTAGACAATCATACTTAGGTGGACTAAGGTTTCCTGCAAGCAAGTTTACTCTTTTACCACCGACTTGTATGTTTTTAGGATATATTTTCTTTTTTTTTCTTGGTTTGTTAAAACATATTTCTTGAACAATTGTAGTAATGATTGACACATCTTTAATATCTTGAAGTAAAGGGACTATAACATTTAAATGTTTTAATTCCCTTATCAAATCTGATTTCAAAGATGTTGGTTTTGATATTTCAAACTGTTCAAGATATGATTCTTTTTGTGGGAGATTTTCTTTTTCTTCTTCTTGTTTCAGTGCAGGTTTATGTGCATTCATTTTAGCTCCCATTTCTACACTGGTAAGTGGAATATGTTCAAGAAGTGGTTTTCCTAAACACAACTGATTTTTATGACAGTCACCAACATTTATTATGGTTGTATTTTCTGATTTAGCCATAGAGACAGGGGTTACCTGTTTAACATTGTTTGGAATGACCACAGGTTGAGCTGAAAATAGAGGTTGTTTTTCATTTTGTTGTTGTTGTCCATGAGAGAAACTATGAGAGTGGGCAATAAATTTGATTTATGTGTTTGATAATGTTGCTGCCCTTTGTGCAATTTTTGTTGTTGTCCCCATTGATATCCTTGTAGTTTTGGCTGCAACCATGGTGGATGTGGTTGATTCCATTGTTGTTTCATCCATCCATGTTGATACCACTCTTGGGAATATGCCCATGGTGGTTGACTCCAACATTGTTGAAGTGGACCTGAAGCATACCATGGCATATACCAAGGATTATTTCCCCAATGTATAGGAAATTGATAAGCATTCTGATATGGAAACTTAAGAAAATTATCTCCTTGTCCTTGTCCTACAAAATTGAGTTTTTTCATAGGTTGAGGTTGTTTTTCAAAGACACTTTTGAGTTCTGGCAATAAACTACATTGATTTGTGGAATGTCCTTTTTGACAAATGCTACATATAGTTGGTATAAATGTTTTGTTCAAAGGACAAGTCATGAACAGAGTGTTGTTGCTCACATCTTGAACAATAGATAACTGAAGGTTCAGTAGATTTACTCTTTTTATCTACTGTTTTATCAAGATGTACAACAATATCAGCTTTAGCAAACTCTTTCATGCATTCTTTCAAATCATGTTTATCATTATCAATTCTATGTTTTCTATGCCTTGAATGAGAATAATTTTTGCAAAGTTTAATGATTTCCTGGATTTCAAGTGCATTTGCATCTCCTCTTCCTAAAATATCCAATGCATCCCGAAATTCATCTTGTAGTCCCCTTAAGAATATAATTTTGCACATTTCAGGTTCAACACTACCACATCTCTTATGAACAAAAGAAAATCTGTCTACATAATCTTCTAAGATTTCATTTTTCTTTTGTTTCATTTCAAGCAATTCATTGTTTTGATTCTTGACTTGACAATATTCTTGGTATCTCTCCAAAAATATATTTTCCATCTCATTCCAGGTTCTAATTGAATCAGGTTCTAAGGTGATAAACCATCGTAGAGCCGACTCTTTAAGAGTGGAAGGAAACAATTTGAGCTTTTGATTGTCGTTAGTGTAATCATGAGCTTGACACACAATTTTAAACTCAAACAAAAACAAATCAGGGTCTTCAGATGTAACTCCCTTAAAAGTCGGTAACACTGAAGGTGAAATGACCTTCATGGGAGCATTTTGATTAGGATCTAATTGGATGGGATTTTGAAAAGTTTTTGCAGGTGTACTAGTTGCACTAGGTTGGAGCACATTACTGGCTCTCCCTAGATTCTCTTGTGAGCCTACCCTTATAGGTTCCCAATCACAATTAGATATCCTATTAAACTGTCCTGATTGTATGGATTTGTCAAGAAAAAAGGTGTTGAACTATTGATTGTTCCTCCTTGTGATGATTTCTCAAAGGATGCTACAGTTCTGGACATAGATGATTGTAATTCTTTGAAAGTTCCAACAGTTTTGGGAATCATAAATTTGGACAACTTTGACATACTTTCAACCTCTTGTGAAATTTTTCTTCCTGTGGTAGGCAAAGGATTTTGCATACTTTGACATCGTGCTTTCACATCCTTTAACCTATTCATACTTGCTTGTTCTCTAAATGAACTGAAATGGAATTTACCAACAACTATTAATTATGCCAGTTATTACATTCAAATTTCACTCTAAAGTTCACAACTTAGCACACTAACAATTATTGGACTGCTTTCCCCTTCTAACAACACCTATCCCCGACAACGACGCCAAAAATGATGAGTGTCGTTGTTCATTCATCATTTAATCATTATGTGTGTCAATCCAGGGCGGTGTCCAAGGCTATATACGAAAGAAGGCTCCAACAGGTTAAAGATTAGTTCATTCAGAAAATAGGCTTTATTGATGGATCAGTTAATGTTTTTGGGGGTTTTGTGTGTTCTCTAACTCCTAGTATTGAAAATCAAATTGCAGAAGATAAAACTACACTAAAACTGCAGTAAATGGAAATTGCAGAATTTGAAAGAGCAGAAAATGAAATGTTGCTGCAGAATTGACAGAAAGCAAATTACAGAAAACCACACACATTTGCTGAAGGATAAACTAACTACAATTTCTCTGAGCATGTTATAAATCCATAAAATCAAATTAACACCTGTTTGCAAACTGGAAATGTCATAAATCTAGAAATTGCAGTAAATTACAGAAAACTGGAAATTGCTGCAAATCTTGGCAAATGTCAGAAAACCTGAAGTTGCTGCAAAGCTGAAACAGAAATACTAAAATTGCATGGAAATATGAGAAATAATGTCAAATGCTGAAATCTGAATTTAAAGCTGCTAAAGAAATCAAAAGACTGACAAAATTTTGCTAATCTGCTGCAGTAGAAAATCAGCAGGATATTCTGTCAAAAGTTGCCTTCTTCTGGTCCTGCAAGTGGCCCTTGCTTCCAGAACCAGATGAAGGTGTAGAATTTATGCTAAGGAAACTTAAATGTCAACCATAAACTCAATCATGCTAATTGATAATTAGAAAAATTGCACTTGTTATTAAATCTGGAAATGCATTACAGTAATGCAGGAAAAACCTATAGATTACTGTTCTGCTACATAAATGATTGCACTCTATTGCCTATTCCTCTCCTATATGCCTAAATGCCTATATCACTATATGCTCAACCGTGCTGGGAGCTTTATTATTTATAATGCAGTACTGATATGCTTGGTTGCTGATTTGCAGGGATTTACAACTGTTTGCACAACTACTTCCTGAAATGCAGCAATTGGCTTTGTCAAAACTTTATCCAGTCAACCTTATTGAGCTGCATTTGTTGAGGAAATCAGTTAAGATGAGTTGGGACAACTTCCTGGTCAACTGCAAATTATTTCCTCCACTGATTTGTCACTTTTGACCACTTTCTGTTGTTCCTGCGCTATTCCTTGTTCCTGCGCCAGATTTCCTGCATTTTAGCCTTTTGACTTGTTGCTTCCATTTGCATCACGTGGAAGTGTTGTCAGGTGGAGAAATAGTCATGCCTATTCTCCCTCAACTATTTCCAAGCATTTACCTCTTCTTTATTTGACAAATTCCATGCCTTCCTTCAAAGTGACAGGTGGCTGGAATTTGTATGGATCGTGGACTCGTTGTTTCCAGCTGCCAAAACATGCCCAGATGCCTTTTTGGAGTGATCATAACTTGTTCATCGTAACTCCATTTTTTACCAAATTATGTCCACATGTTCTTGGTTATATGAAAAACATTGGGTTAAATTTTCAACTCTTAGTTCCTCATAAATTACTCCCTGCATCGCTGTCAAGTTGGCATTTAACACAGATTTTTACCAGCATTTCCAGCAGTCAAAAAGTGTGAAACTGCCATTTTGCAGGCCCCATAACTTCCAGGTTACTTATCCATATGCCTTAAAATTTTGGCTATGTTTTCTCTATATTATGAAGTACCATTGGTATGAATTTGGTACCTTAACTCACTCTGGATCATTCCCAGTAGATCCGCCAATGTGCCCTTTAACGCAGATTTGCACCTGTTAACAGCTCCAAAAAAGACTAAGGCATGAACAATGAGCGCAGGAATGAACAATGAGCGCAGGAACGATGTAACCTTCATAACTTTTTATTTATAGCTCGGATTGACTTGCTTCAAAAAGCAAAGTTGTAGTTCTTGATGAGAGGAATCTATTCATGCCATCAGAATGTAATTGCAATACATATTTTATTTACTACCTAATCAACTGAAACAATGGCATAAAATGTTGAAAACAAGTAAAACAGAGGTATAATGTTCCAAACATGAAATCATGCAAACATGTAACAAATAACATATTCTAATCACTATTTGGCACTTTAACTTTGTCATATTTAATATTATGGCAGTTTTTATATGTCAACAATAGTGTAATAATGAGGCATTTCTAGGCCTCATCAGACTTGTGGAGCATTCTCGCGGTCACTCCAGTCGTAGACAAGATAGAAGAAGTCCTTGATACACGTGAGGGCCGAAGTACTCGAAATAGGTGTTATTCTGAGTATTTGATCAAGTGGAAGGGTAGGCCCATAGAAGATGCGGCTTGGTTATTGAAGGCAGAGGTTGACCGCCTGGGTCTATCTCAGACAGATCAGAAGTGAAGGTCACTTCTCAATTCACCCTGGGTGTCTGATGCAGGAGCATCCGGAGGTGGAAGAGCAATCTTGCATCACCCAAAAATATTTTTTCTCTAAGTACCAAGGCTATTGCGATATCATGACACTTTTTGCGAAAAGGCGCCAAGGGGCCAAACTGTCGCGATATCGCGACGCCTTTTGAGAAAAGGGGCCAAGGCGCAAAATGGTCGCGAAATCATGACATTTTCGAAGCAAAGGAGCCAAGGTGCAAAATGGTCACGAAATCGTGACATTTTTGAAGCAAAGGAGCCAAGGCAGAAAATGGTCGTGAAATCATGACACTTTCGGAGGCAAAGGCTCAAGGCGCAAAGTGGTCACGAAATCGTGACACTTTTGGAGGCAAGGCTCAAAGGAGCAAAGTGGTCATGAAATCACGACACTTTCGGAAGCTAGGCTCAAAGGCGCAAAGTGGTCACAAAATTGTGACACTTTCGGAAGCTAGGCTCAAAGGCACAAAGTGGTCGCGAAATCGTGACACTTTCGGAAGCTAGGCTCAAAGGCACAAAGTGGTCGTAAAATTGTGACACTTTCAAAAGCAAGGCTCAAAGGTGCAAAGTGGTCACAAAATCATGAAACTTTTGAAAGCAAGGCTCAAAGGCACAAAGTGGTCATGAAATCGTGACACTTTCGAAAGCGAGTCTCAAAGGCGCGAAGTGGTCGCAAAATTGTGACACTTTCAAAAGTAAGGCGAAACGGTGCAAAGTGGTCGCAAAATCGTGACACTTTTGGGGCAAAGGCACCAAGGGGCAAAATGGTCACGAAATCATGACACTTTCTAAGAAAGAAGAGCCGAAAGGAGCAACTGTCGCAAAATCGTGACATGTCACGGTTTCACGGCCCGAAGGTGGAAAGCGAGTGCAGAAGGCAGAGGCATCGTGATTTCATGACGTGTCATGAAATCGCGGCCCAAAGTAGAAAATAGAGGTCGAACGCCAAAACGTCACGATATCATGAACAAAGAGGAGAGAGGGCGTAAGGAAGCAAAAATGTCCTGATATCACGACAAAACGCTCACGACTCCAGACCAGCCGACAGTTGCAGAGGTCATTGCAGAAGGGCACGTGGCATCAAATTACAGGTGGCCATAGAGCACTAGGCGATTACAGAGGCCATTGCAGAAGGGCACATGGTAGCAGATTACAGATGGCTATGGAGCATTCCTATGTATGATGACTTGGCGATGGATGGACAGGCGGCTGCAAGGCACTCCGCCATCCCTTGCCATGATGATGGAAGACACCTGGCCACAACATGCAGGCGGCAATAGAACATTCGTGCAGGTGGTTATAGGGAATCCCGCATTCTGTGTAATGATGTCCGAAGGGGTTCGGGTCTATTATAAAAAGCAGTGCATACATTGTAAAAGGGGTTCTTGGCCATTTGGATATAACCACTGTATTTCCAAATTTGAAACCTCTGTTAATGAAATCTGTGTGAATTTTTCTGTGTGTTGTAACAGTTCTGCTTCACCTTTCAAATGCAGGAGCTACTTTTCAGAGGGCTATGGACCTAGCATTTGGCGAATTGCTGAATAAGGTTATCGTCATCTATTTAGATGACATGACTGTCTTTTCCCGGAAAAGAGAGGATCATCCTTCGCACTTGCAGCAAATATTCGAAAAATGCCGAGAATTTGGCATTTCAATCAATCCGAAGAAGTCCATCTTTGCAGTAAATGAAGGGAAATTACTGGGACATCTTATATCAGAGAAAGGTCTCGCAATAGACCCCGACAGGGTTGAGGCTCTCTTAAAACTCCCACTCCCGATGAATAAGAAAGGGCTGCAGTCCTTCTTCGGCCAAATAAACTTCGTGAGGAAGTTTGTCCCGGACTTCGCTCAAATCATCAAGCCGATGTCCGAGCTTTTGAAAAAGGATGCTGAGTTCATCTGGACTGACAACAGAAGAGCGGCATTTGAAGAAATCAAGGCCCGAATCGCTCAGGCACCCGTTCTGACTAACCCTGACTATAGTAAGGATTTCATCCTGTATGCTGTAGGGGAACCTGAGAGTTACGCCGCAGTCTTGACACAAAAGGGAGAAGATGGCGAAGAGCGCCCTATTGCGTTTTTAAGTCAAGTGATACACCCCCACGAGGAGAAATACAACTTCATAGAACGACAAGTGCACGCCGTCATGAAATCCCTGAGAAAATTCAAACATTTTGTCTCCCAAAGTCGGGTTACAGTGTTTGTTATCCACCCAGACGTACGGAACTTCATTATCCAAGGAGAGTTGGGCAGCAAAAGGGCTGGTTGGGTCAACAAAATACAGGAATTTGATATTGAAATCCGACCCACAAAGTTGGTTCGCGGTCGCGCGCTGTGCCAAGAGCTTGCGAAGAGTGTAGCGGCCGAAGTAACAGCCTGCCAATGGGATGATTTGATAGCAGGAGAAAGCTTCGTAAACCAAGAAATGGATGAAAGAGACTAGGTCAGTGAAATAGTTGAATATTTCAACACCAGGAGGTGTCCTTCACATTTGAATGCTTCGCAGCGAAGACACTTCAAGCTGCGGACCCTTCGCTATGTTTTACGCCCCGAAGGCCTGTTCTACCGAAACATTGATGGTGTCCTTCTAAGATGTATAAGGGAGGACGATAAGAAAAGGGTCCTTGGTGAATTCCACTCAGGGTTATCAGGAGGCCACTTCGCAGGGAGAACAACTGCTTTAAAAATAATCAGGGCGGGCTACTACTGGCCCACACTCTTCGCCGATGCCTTTGCGGTTTGCCGAAAATGCGAACAATGTCAGAAGTTCGTTGGGCGAAGCAAAAACGCTCCCATGCCCCTCCAGCCGATACAAGTGGAAGCACCATTTCAACAGTGGGGATTGGACTTCGTGGGGGTCATCTCTCCGAACTCTTCCGCAGGGCATAAATTCATCCTGACCGCAACTGATTATTTCACCAGATGGGCTGAAGCAGTGCCCACAAAGCACGCTGATCAAGAAACGGTGATTACTTTCCTAGAAAGCTTGATCACCCGGTTTGGCATCCCCGAAGCAATAGTCACGGATAACGGTCCCGGGTTCACAGGCGCCAAAATTAATGAGTTCACTTGCAAATATGGGATATACCGCAAGGTCACCTCCAACTACTATCCCCAGGGTAATGGATTAGCAGAATCGACAAATAAGACCCTGTTGAGGTTGCTGAGAAAGCTCATAGACAAGAACAAAAGGACTTGGCACCTTCTCTTAGACCAAGCCTTATGGGCTGATCGAATATCTATCAAGAAGTCGATCAAAACCTCACCGTATGCTTTGGTGTATGGTAAAGAGGCTGTCCTGCCAACCCATATAGAAATTCCTGCGTTGAAGATGTTAAATGATGAAGAAGCAGAATCTGGTCCTATGGAAGTTAGGCTAGCCCAATTATTGCAATTAGAGGAAGACCGGGATAAGGCATATCAGAACTTCGCAAAGCATGCCCAGATCACCCGAAACTGGTTCAAGAAGAAGTCCTCCGTCCGGACATTTAAAGTGGGAGACTTGGTCTGGAAATGGGATTCATGGAAGGTTAAGCCAGGCAATCATGATAAACTGGATGCGTTTTGGGAAGGGCCGTTCGAGATTGCCAAAGTAAATTCAGCTAACTCCTTTATCCTCAAGGATGCGACTGGTCAGACTCTGCCAATTCCCGTAAACGGTCTTCACTTGAAGACCTTCTATCATTAAAAGTTTTCTTGAAAATCTTAACCCTTGTATATATTGTTGTTTATACTTGTACAAACTTTGTTTTAAGAGTCTCTAGAATTAAGCATGTAGTTAGATATAGATTGTATTCTCACGCCATTGTGAAAATGAAGTTTTGCCTCGTGACTAAGGTTCGGCTCTGCCAAATCAAAAGTAAAATCTCCTTCGGAATTTTTTCGCGCGAAGTAGCCGACGTAGGTCGGTTCGCTGCGAAGCACTTTCAAATCAAGACGTGAAAAAGGCGCGAAGAAGGCCAGAGTACAATGTGTCATCGACAACAAGGGATGGCTCATAGCGCCCAGATCCTAAGGGAGAAAGCAGATGCAACCTGCTTCGCTTGGCAGCAGGCTTCGCTGAAGAGGCAAAAGAAATACTTCTCCGAAGTATAAAGGCATGGAAAATGCTTCGCAAAAGGAAGCTGAGCGAAGCAACTTCAAAAGGAAAATTTTGCGAACCACTTCTTTGAGACAAAGGAACGCGCTTCGCTCCTAAGGTATCCTAAGCCCCACTTCGGGGCTAATCTTGCGTGAAGCGCCTGGTAAGACAACAATGTAGCCTAGATCCCGTGAAAAGGCAGCTTCGGGTCCGAAGCATAGAAGACCAAGGGAAAGTTTGAGGTTCGCCGCGAAGCACTTTGCGCCAAAATCAGCTTCGCCAAGCCGTAGAGCGCAAAACGAGAAGCATTTAAAATGTGCCTCGAGGCGTGTGCCAACGACAATCTAGGAAAGCGCCCAGGACGTGCGGGTTTAATGCAAAGGTGGCGGAGCGCATCCCAAGAGAATGTCGTTATGATTAAAAGTTGTGCCCAGGTACGAGGTGGCAGGGGAATTAGATTTTCGAAGCCGGGCCAGGTCCTCGAAGTACATAGACCCGCGTGCAACCCCGCCGCAAAGCCAATGAAAAAGCAAAGCAATCCCTTCCGCCTGATTTTCGAATTTAATTTTGGCAGTTGCCATTAATGATGGTGGCTATAACCTTCGGCTATAAATCCCGAGCTTCACCAGTGAATAAGTTGTTTATCTGCTGTCGAGCAAGACTGTAAGAAACTTGGCCAGAGCTCTACGATATTCCCATTTTCTGCATTAAAATTCTGCTCCTTGAGAACGAAATGGGGAAGAAGAATTCTAAAGAAAAAAGGAAAGAGCCCGAGGTAGCGACTCCAGAAAAGGCAAAAAGGGGCAAGGAAGAAAAGAAGCATAGGCCCAAGAAAGTTGATTTAAACCTGCGCCCTGAGAAGCAGCCCATGGAAGAGGGGGAGGAGTCAGAAGATGAGCAACTGGCAGAAGCACCCATTGACGGGTGGGAGAGGATAAAAGACACAGAACTTTCAAAGAGCATCGTGGAGCTACGATACACTATCGACTACATGAGAAGTCGATTGTCTGCGGAAAATAAGAGGGCTGCCGCGTATTATTCACAAATATACTGGTATCTGACTCCGCCGACTCATCACTGTCCTGAGTTGATATGCGCTATCGCCCGAAACTACCAGCCATCCACCAGACAGGTTCTGGACGCTGCGGGTAATAAGTTATTTTCAATTTTCAAGGAGGATGTGCAAGCAGCTTTCGCTCCCTTGCAGGGGCCACCGAAAGGTTATTCTGTTCGCAATGTCATTTTAAACGAACAGATGGACAGATTCAACACTTCCAGCCACATGGTAAAATTCCTGAGTGAAAATCTCAAGGATGGGCTCCCTTCGGGTAAGCTCCCGCAGATGCCTCGCCGATTAAAGGATTTTAAGAACACTGATATTTTTTCCATCATTGCGTGGGTCGCGGGCCTGTCCACAGACGCTGATGTGTATCCCTGGCAAGTGTCACTGGCCGAATGTATTTCGCGAGGGGAGTTTTATGCTCCAGATCCGTCCAGGCCAAACACGAACCCGATTTTCTTTGATTGGGCAGAATGGGTGGCCCGAACTCTGCATACGCGGCTAGCTAGTATAAAGAATGCTGCTACTGGCCAATATTTTGGGCCTTGCTCTTTTCTGGTTTGGCTCTTTTTCCATCATACCCACAGGCATTTTCCTCATATTGCCATTACCCCAAGCGGCAAGGATGGAGCCCCGTTGCCGGTATATCAGTGGACTCCCCTCCTAGCGAAGACGGGGTCATATTATGTGTTTAACCAACAATTTTTAGGACCGGCTCTTCAGTTATTGCAGGGTTCTTGCCCTCGAGTGCCCGTGGACCTCAGAGACAAAGTGATTAATGACCGGAAAGGAGACGTTTTTCAGTTGACCCAGGGCCTTGTCGTCCGCCTGTTTGGATTCGCGGGGAAACCCTTCCTCTTGCCTGTGTATCCTTCTGAATACCAGTTCGCTTTGGAGGTCGCTCGTCAGAGCGACGCGACAAATGTCATCTACGGCCATGGCCGAAAGTGGGCTCCGACTTGCGATTTCCCTTTCAAAATGGGAGTCGTAGAAGTCTTCGCCCTAAAACAACATGTATATTTGGAGAATAAACTTGCTGACTTCGGTTTGCTGCAGCTTCCGCAGCGGTGGTGCTATGACCCCTTGGGGGTAATGAGGGACCATCTGAGATTCAAAAATTTTCATGTTTGCCCTCGACCGGAGATAGTAGAACAGAGGAATAATCCCACCGGCAGAGATTTAGAGTGGCACTTAGAAAGGATGAAGACGTTGCCCCCGTGGCACGAATTTTACACTATGGAAGTTGAGTATGATCCCATTAAGCACCCCTTCCCGAGCCCAGACTCTGCATTCTGGAGAAAAATGAAAGACGATTTGAAGGGAGAGATAAGGAATTGGCGCGAACCACAATTGAAAGAATGGTGGGTTATGAGAGTTCATCGTCGGAAGCAGAAGTCATACGGACTCTTGGAGACAGATAAGGACTTCGCTATCTACTATGAAGCGTATGCCGGATCTTGGCAACCCCTCTCCTTTGGTGATTTCATTCCTCCTAGTCCCCCAGGTTCGGGCGATAGCCCCAGAAGAATTGCTGATGATTCTGAACAGGAAGAGGAAGACGAAGTTGTAGTGACACATCAGGAGCCGCTTAAGGAGCCTGTTGAAGGTTCCGAAGTTGATGTCGGGAGGCCATCGCAGCAGCAAGAAAAGGAGGATATGAGGAAAAGAAAAAGACCCGAACAGGTCCAACTGCCCCCTCCTCATCCGAAGCGGCCTCGCACCAGACCCTCCGGTGCTTCCAATGAACAGTCTACAGCAGGCTCGGTGGAGATTGATGTTGAGAAAACAGTGTCTCAAAAGACGGGGGAAAGTGTTGAGGTAGACGTCGTTAATGTGGAGGAATTCCTCCAAGATGAAGAAAACGTTGGTGAAAAGGTTGAAAATGTTGAGGATGTAGAAGCTGGGAGAAGTAGCGAACCCAACACGCAGGAATTTGCCGCTTTTGCCCTGCCAGTAGGGCACGCAGGTACGCATTCCTCTTCTTCAACTCTGGTTTCCCAAGTTGTGTCAACAGTGGTCTCGACCGAAGGTCTCTTGGAGCCTTATAAAAAAATTACTTGTCCAGTTGTACAATCACCCCAGTGCAAAGTTTCTTTTGCCGTAGCAGATGTGTCCCATGATTCCACCAAATCCCATAGGTGTTTCCACCCCATTTGAGTCGTCAGGCCGGGACGTGTCCGCAGCCGCCACTTCACTCACCCATGCCACCATTCCGTTGGTACTTGGTCAAACCGAAGGTGATACTTCATCTCCAAACCCCGACTCCCACCCCACACCCACGCATACTATCGCTTCACTAGCCAAACCCCCTACCACGCCCGCCACCGAACCCACCGGCGACACGTCACCAGTACAGTCCTTATACTTGTTTACCCCTTCGGCTGTTAACCCAGCCTCATTAGAAAATGAATTAGCTATGATCAAGGAGAGCCCTCTAGCAGAGAAATTGATCCGAGCCCGTCAAAACACCGACAAAGTACTCAAGGAGGCGAGGAGGAGGAGAGGGCGTTCCCTGGCGAAACCGGAAAAGTGCGCGGTGATTGATTTGAAAAATGGAAAATTGTATAAGGTCAAGAAGATTCCCAAGGTCCAGAAACCCTTGGATGAAATGACCTCTGCAGATTATGAGTATCAGGAGAAGGTCAAGGACCTGGAACACATGGACATCGACAATGAATCAGAATCCATGCATGTAAGAATAGAGACTTTCCGCACACACGCCAGGATTGCCAACCAGCGCCGCTGTGAGGCAGAAAATGCCAATGTCAAGTTAGAGGAAGATCTGGCTAGAATCCGCTCTCAGTTGGAGGATGCTCTGAAGCAATGCGAGCAAATGAAGGAGGAGAGGGATGCCTTGAAACAACAGATAGAACAACTGCGGAATGAAGCAGAAGATCATAGCAAGACCCAGGCCGAAGCTGAAGTAAAGGCCAAGGAGTTTGAATATAGGATCTTGCAGATGCAACAACAGTTGTATGAAAAGGAGAGTTTAGAGTTGTTCGACAGGAACAGAATCAAGGACATTCGCTCGCATTTGCTTAGGAATTTCAGATCTCGGGCCTCCAGTGCCCTTTCAATATTGTCATACATTACCGAAGCCCAGAACGCTGCTACCCAGAAAGGGCCGATAGTGGACGAAATCATCCAGGAGATAAGAAGCCGACTCAATTTGGCCTTTGAAGTACAAAGCATCAAATATCAAGACTTGCAGGTCGCTGCCATGAGTCGGACAACAAGGGATTGGTCCACCGCTCAGGCCACGGTTCGCGCCTTCTTCTCCAAAGTGAGGAAAGCTCAGAAGGCCAAGAACCTCATGGACATATTTGAACAGGAGCAGCGTACCTCTCTGGGATATTTCCAGAACCTTTCAGAATTGGGTTTCCCGAGTTTCACCGACGATGACGGGAACCTTTTGACAAAAGAAGAATTAAAACCAGCCTGGCTCAGCTTTGAGAGCGATGTTTCTGAGATTGATGAATGGAAGGAGCCAGTTACGGAGGGCCAAGTCACGGATTTTATTTTAAGATATTGTAGGATCGCGGCGTGTTTGAACGACTTGAGCGCGAGGGCCAAATATGCTGATATCGGGCAGATCGACAGGTTCCATGTCCTGATTAAGGCACTGCAAGATCGGGAACCTTTTCAGAAGGGAGCATGGGCCCATATTCGCCGAACAATGGAGAGAATCCGTGACCGCCTTCCACCGCCGCCATTGGAACAAGCACCCGATGAAGATGAAAGAGGAAAAAAGATAACTGATGAGGCACCCTTAGAACAAGAAGAGCAGAAAGGAGAAGGGTCTGGAGGTAACTCTGGCCCAACGGATGAAGGCTAAAGGGTCCTCACACCGAGGCGAGCTCGTTGCCCCGCGAGCCGCCAGGAATGTTGACGATTTTGTCACATTGCTTGGAGGGGTAGTAAAATCCAAAATTCTGTGATGATTTCTTGGTTTGTTTTCTTTCTTTTTGTTGTAAACAACACTCTAGCAATTTTGGCTATCATTTTTGCCCCCTTTTTGTAAATAAACTATATGTATAGAAGCTTCGCCCATAGCTTCGCAAGGAGAAAACAAGAAAATGAAATACATGCCCAAAATTTTCTAAGGCATGAAAAGAGCTTCGCAAGCGAAGCTTCTATGAGACTAGCTTCGGGCCCCGTTTTTGCGAAGCAGTAGAGCAGCGAAGGAGAAAATTACAAAGTATGAAAACTGCTTCGCCGAAATCTCAGCGAAGCACCCGCTTCGGCCCCTTTCCTTGGCGAACTGTTTTTCCAGCAAGATCTTGCTTCGCCTGGAAATGCTGCGAAGCACCCGCTTCGGCCAATTGTCGTGCGAAGCCCCCTCACTAGGAGCCTAGCTGCCTTGGAGAAGTCGGAGAAATATCCTAAGGCAAAATTCTACTTCGGCCGAAAAACCCCCGAATGGCCATTTTGAAAAAGCTTCGCAGCGAAGCATTCTTTTAGTCCATCAGCGAAGCATCCATTTGCGAAGCAATTTTCCCGGCGAAGCGATGAGAGATTGGGAGCCATGTTTTGAAGAAGTAGATCTGCTTCGGCACTAAGTCCTTGCGAAGCTGTTTTTGAAGGTCCCTTCGTGCGAAGCACCCATGCAGAGAGGTCAGTCCCGCTTCGGCTCACATCCATCGCGAAGTAGGTCCCCGAACTGGAATTTGGCGAAGCTCTCCAGGGCACACACACCAAGGCCGGGTATCTTTTCGAGGCAATCGAGTGTTTCATAAATGCATTTTTACTTGCCCGAAAGACCCGGGACTCATTTTTGGCAATGGAAAAGGAAATATCAGTCGCAGGAGGAGAACCCGACGGACCTAGCAGCCACTCGAGCACCGCACCCGGAGATTCAGGACGAGTCAGGCGGCCCATTAATGCAGATTTCCCCGGCTAATGCGGCCGTAACTGCTAAATATAGAAACAGATGTGAGAGCTCGGTCACGGGAGGAGCGAAGGCAGATTTCTCAGGTTTTCGAGGGCGTACTTCTGGATTTTGTGCATTGATGGCTCAGAGGGTCGGGTCCTCTATAAAAACCCATGAATTGTAATGAAAAAAGGGGGGGAACTTTTGCTAGAGAATTGTTGTATCTTGATTTCTGCAATAGATATTGAAGACTTTGAGCTCCATTTCTCTCATGAATGCTACCTTCTGTGATTATTTCTACTATTCTATCTTCATTTGTATATCGTAATTCTGAATCCTAAATTTAGGTGTGTAATTGGGGATTGAACCCTGGAATCATCCTGAGGGATACATAGGGGAGATAATATTGCGTTAGATTCCTTTTATGCTGCCTGTGGATAGTGGTTTCTGTCAAGTTCTTGTGTTTCCTAATCGCTGTAATTCTGAATTCTGGATTTAGGCATGGGAGAATACTTGAACCCTGGAACTCTTCCGGAGGATACATAGGGAAGTTAGCGCGATGTTCATTTATGCATTATTCTTTATATTTATTGTTGTTGTTTCAAGGTATTTGTTGATAATCGTGTTGTTGGTTCTTTCCCACCAAAATTGTTCTCACTTCTTACCCTATCCCCTTTTATTTCTTTCTTGCACTCTTGTCTTAAAAACACCGAGTAGTTTAGTTCAGGAGCCGGCCTTTCTCCGGAGATTGGCACGGAGGGCATCTCTTCCCTCCGGCCTTTCAATGTTGGTCCAGGTCTAGGGCGCGTATACGTACAAAATCCTTTCCTGTGGCAGATTTGTGACCAAAAATCACCAATCATAGCTAAGGAGAAAGGAGTTCTCCTATGGATAGAGATCCATGAACTTTATTAGGGGATTGGTGTCTCCTTCGGATAGAGATCCATAAAAAATTTAATAAATAAAGGATTCCCAAGATATTGATTGAGAAAATTTTAGTGAAATATTTTCTCCATGGAGTAGCCCACATTGGGTGAACCACGTTAAATTGGTGTATCTATTGTGTGTGGTGATTTGTGCATTTCTTTGATTATTGTTGTTGATATTTCTATCTTTACATTGCATAATATTTATTGGGAAAGAAAAGTAAAAAGTGGTCTTATACTATTCACCTCCCCTCTTAGTATAATCTTGTGTTCTTCAATGTACTCTCCATTGATCTTCTGCAAGTTTTTTGACCTTCATGGATTCTATATGTATGAGTTTGACCAAGAATGCATCCCAATCATCCCATGTTCTTATAATAACTCTTTTCCATAGATCTAGAACTAAATCTACTTAGGAATATTAAATATCAAATGTTTCATTTTCCAAACTCAATGATTTTGTCTCTTTAAACTAGCTTAGAAAGAGGAACCTCAAGCTTATATTATGTCATGATGGAATATCTATTTTGTGGATGTCTTTAGCTAAGTTCAATGTCACCTATTGATCTACCATTGAATAGTCGAGCTTAAATCCATTGAAAATATTTGTGTGTTTTTAGTGGTCATAACCTAGGGACACTTATCGTTCTTCACTTTTGGAGTCTCAAAATTGTGATCAATTTCTACTTTAGGAAGATCTTAACCAGGTTGATTGTGATGTAGAGCCTACTATGGGATGGGATCCACCTATTAGTTTATTGCCTTAAGTTATATTCATCATTCATGGCATAGAACCTACTCTAGGTTGGGGTCCACTTTAGAAAATTTCTTTGTTTGACTCCTTTGACCATGGTATAGATACTATCTCGTAGACACCTAAATCATGTCATATTGAGAAGACTACCTAAATCAACCCCTTTTGGACCATATGACTCACTCTAGGTAGTCTTAGGCCTAAAATAGTGGTTTTTACCACTTAAATAGGGATATTTCTCTTTGTAGCCCCCTTGGCCACTCAAGCCCTTTCCTACACTAAGCCCTTGGTCACCATGTGACCACCCTTCCATAGGTTGACCTTAGGTGCATGCATGATATAACCTTGGTTTAACCTAACCATCACCCCCCTCACCTTACCCCAAAGACTATAAATTTTCCTCTCATTTGAGAGGAAAAGATAATAAGGAAATTGAGAGGGCTAAAAGGAGTGAATGTTATTTTTATGTTGCTTAGATATTTATGCATGTATGCGAATGCTCGTTATCCATTTCTATTACCATTAACCATTTTTCTAGCTGCATATCTCATCTTGGTTTTATCTATCTTAACAGGTGCTACTAAATATTTTTATCTATTTGCATGTGTGTAGGTTCCAGATTCGAGGATTCCAGGTTCCAAGTTCAAGATCACATCGATTCAAAGTTTCCAGATCCAAAGATACAGATCCATTGTGGTGGTCACGATAAACCCACCTCCCACTTTGAGTGTAGTAGAAAGAAGATCATGACACCATATTTCATTGTAAAAAGGGGATCATCTCCTTTGGTGGTTGGATTGTAAAAATACCCTTTTCAAAAGGGATCTATTGTAACTGAGAGTTTACTTTCAATATAATAAAAGATTTTTTGTTTTTGCATGGTGTTATATTTTTTTTTGGCTTACAAATGGTGATCACGGTTTTTCACGAACACTAACTCCTTGTCAATTTTTTTTGTTGTTGTAGGACTAGAACTTCGTTTTAAACGGTCCCTCCACACGCAAAAAAATATAGTAAGCCCTCCTTGTTTTCTTTTCGTTGTTTGTATTTTTATTACATTTTTTTTTTCTTCCATTCTTGTTTCCAATAATTTTCCTTTTTTTTTTAATTTTCAAAGCAAAAACAAAACAAAAAAACAACCAAACTTTTTTTTTTCTAGATTCAAAACATAAAAAAATATAAAACCTAGTTTTATTTTTCTTGTTTTAATTAAGATTCATTTTAATTAAAGAAATAAAAATAAATAAAAAATATATAAAAATAAAAATAAAAATATAACAACAAAAAAAACTAGGCCCTACGTAGGTTGCATAGTGCAGCCCATGCTAAACCAACCCCCTGCACAGGTTGCACAGTGCAGCTCATGCCAACCTCTCCCTCACCCACATCCCTCAACCCCCACGTAGGCCACACAGGGTAGCCTGCATTGCTCCCCATCCCTACCCTCCCCCACCTTCCCATACTCCCATCCCCTCCCATCACCCCCTACCCTCCCCTCACCCACCTTCACCTACCTTCGCACCCTCCCTACACCCCTGCCACACTAGCCATGCGCAGGCTGTAGGCCTTGCATCCTATGAGCTGCACAACCCATGCAAACCACAACCCACATGATGAGTGCGTAGACCATGCGGGCCACCAGGTAGCTTTCACTGCGCCTAATAGGTGACAAACCTGCCACATGTAGACCTGCCACTATCAAGTTTGATAGTGATAAGTCTGCAACAGGCTTGTCATGACCAAGCCCTATCGCAGGCAGTCATGTGCATTGTCGCACCAAGCCTCGGTCCTTTATTATTATTATTTTTTAATTTTAACTTTTTTAATTGTAAAATTAAAAAAAAACTTAGGAACTTTAAAATTTTAATTTTTTTTCTTAGGAACTTTAAAATTTTAATTTTTAACCTTACAAAAAAAAACAAAAAATCAAAATGTTAGAAAATGATTTTTTTAAAAAAAACTTTACAAAATTCAAAAAAATCAAAATTTTTTCATGAAAAAAAATAAAAAATAAATTGCTACTTTTTGATTTTGCATCCAACAAAATGAAAATCGTGCAAATCGGAGCTATAACGAAGAAGTTATATTGGTTTTAATATTACTCTATTTTGAGTGATTTTTTAGCCAAAAATAGGTGAAAACAACACTAAAACAGTCACAAAAATCTCTAGACAACTCCAAAAAACTTCAAATTCATTTTGTTGTCTTAGTTAACCCCTTCTACACATCTCACAAAATTTTTGAGTCCTAACTCTTTATTTTGCGAAATTCCTCAAAGTTGTCATTTTTCCACTAGCCTCGGTTGGCCAAATATTCCACAAATACAAATTTTGATCCAAAAAAAAATTGAGTCCTAGCCCATTGTGATCTGCTCATCGCACTAATCATTTTGATATATAAATTTCAAAAAAAAAAATCATCACAAAAAAAATGGTCAACAAAATAGTCAAACACAAGAAGAAAAATAAGACAATTTTGCACACTTTATGCTCTTTTTGCTATTTTTGTGTGCTTTTATGTGTTTGGTGTGCTTTTGATTGCATTTTTAGGCATCAAAATTTGAATTGCATCCTAGATTGCATTTAGGGTAGCTTTTGTATCTTGCTTTACAAAAACCATAAAAAAATAAAAACACACACACACACACTTGCACGTATCACAATAACATTGGTAAGGTTGGATTTCATCACCAACCTCCAATTCATACTAGTGATGTTGGATTTCACCTCCTTCCATCAGTTTGCCCCCTAGAAAACTCAGATAGAATAGGGCACTTTCTTAAGCTAGAATAGGTCACTTGTGTTCAATTTGCCTCCCACTATTGGAATCACTTATCGGTTCAGAGTTAAAGAGCTAGGCGAACCCTTCACACATTGTGGGTTTTAAGTGGTGTACCCTAGAATATTTTGAGAACCTCATATTTGGAACTAGTGTTCCTAGTCACCACCTTGTTTGAGTTCCCTCATTCTAAGACCAAAACACGAACAATAAAGAAAGAGCAACAACACATCACAACACACAAGATAGTGTAGGAACTCACAAAGAAACACTTAAAAGAGATAAACACATTGTATGCTTTAATTATTTTCTTTGTAATTTGTGTAATCTAAAAAAAACATGGTAACTACATGCAATCAAGCTCAGCCACGAGCTGATAAGACAAAAAATAAACAATGGGGCCTTGAATGCCTTTGATTTAGTCATGAAGACTTGGTCATTCCTAGATGGCGTCTAGGTATTCATAAAAATGCTAATATTACCTATAGGGAGTCCTACCTTTAGGATGTCCCAAGTCATGAGGTACCCTTTGACCCCCGATATGATCAAGGAGATGAAAATTTTGGTCAAAGCACAAAGAAGAAATAAAAAATCACTCAAAAACAACTAAAAACATCAAAAAAATTGCAAAACACAAAAACATTGCATCATCAATCGCATTGCATCTCATCATGCATTTCTCATCATTGCATTGATCTATTAGCTACATTAGGCATATTCATTACTTTTCCATTAGGATATGTTGTTCTTGCATTTTCCATAAATAAGCACCATGCTTGTATGATTGTCATAAGTCTTGATCAACCTTATCTACCATCATCATTTGCAGTTTTTCTTATGAGATCTTGCTTATTAAGGGGTCTTTGTAAGATAGGGTAGATACTAGATGAACATTAAAAATGATGTTTAGATGACCAATGACTATTTTATGAACATATTTTAGTTTGTAAGATATTATCATGAAATCCCCCATATTTTCAACATAATATCATCCACATTTCCCTTTGTGAGTAACTATATTTTTCAACACAACCAGTAAGTTGCTATGGGGCATTCACTAGGGTTTCGATCATTCAACCATTCCTAGTTTTCCTTTCATATTGTGTAGAAAGATATATTTATTTTTTAAGGTAGGCTATTGCTTTGTTCATACCTTGCATATCTCAAAATACCAACACAAAATCACCCATTAAAATCCAATTTTGAACAAGGAAAGTTTTCCTGATTTCTTTCCTGAAGGTGTTCCTCAAGCCTTTCATGTTGTCCTTCATTGGACTATTCCTTTTGAAGTTTAATGTAATCAGGTTTTGGGATCCTTGATTAAAACCCACTTTTAATTCAACTTAACTTACCAAAAAAACAAATCCAATTCTGAACAAGGAAAGATAAACCTACAATGTAGTCCTTGCCATATTGAGCGAAAAGTTTTATTTGCTCATCCTATTATGCACATGGTCTAGGATGCTGAGAATTGACAAAAGGAAAAGCTCCCCCCTACACAAGAAATCCCATTTATCCTCCACAAAATGGGCAAGTTCTCACAAAACATAAGAAACTATGGTTTTCACCACTAACAAAATCCCTTGCTCAAAAAAAAAAAAAAACCAATAGTGGTTTTCACCACTAAGCATGAGCAAGTATCCCAAATGAATCAAAATAAAAGAAGGGGGTAATGAGCTTAAATCCTTGGAATCCTCAGTTATTCAGAAACTATGGTATGATCTCCATTACAGCAATGGGTTGAATGAAACCCGCCTAGCAATGGGATAGTCTTATGCATGGTGATATATCTGTCACATTAGTGACCTTTTGTATAGACCAATTTCAGCTTTTGGATGAGCTAGCTTTTGATGGCTTGTATTTCTTAGTAGTCAAGTCCAACTACGTCCAACATCAGGATCATGATGACCATGAGGTGATCCTCATTACAACAATGGGTTGAATGAAACCCGCCTAGCAATGGGATAGTCTTATGTATTATCTTAAATAAACATCACATGCATACACAGGGAAATTGAATATCTTGGTCTTCGTAGCAAAAGTTTATCTTTAAAAATATTATAGAGTCAGTAGGCATATTTTGACTGGTTAACTAGGGTGTTTGAGTCTCATGAAATCCATGTTGTTCCCTTATAACATCTTGCTAGTCATCCATCCATCATCTACATGTTTCATCACCTTACATATGGTTGAATTTCAAATGTATGACTTTGGTTGAAAAGGTTAACATTTTGATTGATGACTTTTATACATCCCATGGTGCTTACATTTAGGTTCTTTTGCATCTTACAATGTCTAGGCACACATTCATCATCCACAATTGCATTCATCAAACGCATCCATGCATCATATAAAAACAATACCCCAAAGACATGTAAGCCCTTTGGTCAACAATCACAAGGCTCCAAAGGCACCTCACCCCTTTGGTCATGTAAATCTAAAAAAATTGAGTGAATATCATATCTAGTAATTTACTCTATAAACCTGGTGATTGTAATGATTATTTATCCATGCAATTCAGTAGGATGAGTGAATTACCATAAGATCACTCACCAAAAATAGTAATAAATAGATCAATTCAAGGTTATAATGGGGCATGCACCCTCTAAATTTTGTAATGGTCCCAGAAAGCCTACATCAAGTCATCTTGGTCTAGCAACTTGTTGCTTTCATCATGTTATCATTTTATCATCGACTCATCGCTTGAGGGGGTGGTCATACATCACACAATTCATGACCTTTGTACAACTATGGTGCTAATATTTAGATTGTTTTGCATCTTAGATCCATTATATAAAAAAAAACAACAAAAACAACAAAAAAATAAACAAACACAAAATCATCATCACAAAATGCCCCAATTGCACTTAAGCCTTTTGGTCAAATCATCACAAAAGGCTCTAAAGGCACCTACATTCCTTTGGTAAAAAATCATCCAAAATACCCCAAAGACATTTAAGCCTTTTGGTCACCATCAAAAAAATACCCAAAGGTACCCAAATTCCTTTGGTCACAATCAAAAGGCTCCAAAGGTACCCAAAATCCTTTGGTCAATTTTATCCAAAATCCCCAAAGGCACTCAAGCCCTTTGGTCAAATCATCACAAAAGGCTCCAAAGGTACCCACATTCCTTTGGTCAAAAATCATCCAAAACATCCCAAAGGCACTTAAGCCCTTTGGTCACCATCATAAAAAGCCCCAAAGGTACCCAAATTCCTTTGGTCACAATCAAAAGGCTCCAAAGGTACCCAAAATCCTTTGGTCAATTTCATCCAAAAGCCCCAAAGGCACTTAAGCCCTTTGGTCACATCATCACAAAAAGCCCCAAAGGTACCCAAATTCCTTTGGTCACAATCAAAAGGCTCCAAAGGTACCCAAACTCCTTTGGTCAATTTTAAAAATGCTCCAAAGGCACTTAAGCCCTTTGGTCACATCAATTTCAAAAGGCTCCAAAGGCACCTCACCCCTTTGGTCACATAAAATCAACAAAATCAAGTGAACCTCATATCTAATGATTTACCCTATACACCTGGCAGTTGTAGCGACTAACTATCCATGCAATCCGGTTGGATGGGTAAGTTATCATAAGGTCACTTGAATAAAAAATAGCTCCAATTAGAATTGAAATGTTATCATCTCAACTCCCCAAGAAGACCTTATGGTCGGACTGCTCCAAGGGATAGAGGTGTACATTTCATTCTCCCATTTCACCTTAAGAGATCATCGAATATAGTGATTCACCTCATGCAAGAAATAAATTGTTACCATATCAACTCCCTAAGAAGGCCATGTTGTCGGACTACTCCAAGGGATAGAGGTCTACAATTACCTATAATGGTTGAAATCATAGTGGTAACAAGATTTTCTCCATTCCACAATCACCAACATCCTACAATATCCAAAACAAGTCATCTTGGTCAAGTGACTCGTTGCTTTCATAACTTTCCATATCCTTATTGAATCGTCACTTGAGGGGATAGTCATCACAAAAATTATAATCAAATCAATAATCAAACACCTAACCATATAAGTTGCATTCATTCAAGAATCATTACCAAAGATAATCATGTCATTTTTGCTTGGGTCAAATAACAAGAAAAAATTAAATTAAATGCATTACAAGATAGATGAGCCTCTGCCTATTTGGTATACCTAATATCATTGCCTTTTGTACTAGACAAATATCTACCCTTGGTTGAAAGGTTTATTAAAACCAAGTTCTTCGATTGCCTGTTTGATATGCCCAAGGACATTGCTTTGTGGACTAGACGAAAGTCCACTCTTGGCTGAAAGGTTTATTAAAATCAAGTTCCTCAAATTTTCAAAAGCAATGATTCAAAAATGCAATGTCCCTTCTATGATTGGGGCATATAACATTGATCAGATCCATGAACATCATCAACCCTCAATTTGACTCAAGGTCATCTATTTTTTCTCATCACTGTGTTTTCACACAATGCATTTGAAAAAGGGGTATTTGTAGACACCTAAAATGTGTCATATTGAGAAGACTATCTAATTCAAACCCCTTTTGGACCATTGAATCACTCTAGTTATATTTAAGCCTAATATAGTGGTTTTTACCACTTAAATAGGGACATTTACCTTTGTAGCCCCCTTGGCCACTCAAGCCCTTTCCTACACTAAGCCCCTAGTCACCATGTGACCACCCTTCCATAGGTTGACCTTAGGTGCATGCATGACCTAACCTTGGTTTAACCTAACCTAGGGACACCTCATCACCCCCTCACCTTGCCCCAAAGGCTATAAATACCCCTCATTTGAGAGGAAAAGATAATTAGGAAAAAAGAGAGGAGAGGAGATTGAGAGGGCTAAAAGGAGTGAATGCTATTGTTATGTTGCTTGAATATTTATGCATGTATGTGAATGCTCGTTATCCATTTCTATTCGCATTAACCATTTTCTAGTTGCATATCTCATTTTTGTTTGATCTATCTTAACAGGTGCTACTAAATATTTTTGTCTATTTGCATGTGTGTAGGTTTCAAATTCGAGGATTCTAGGTTCCAGGTTCAAGATCACATCGATTCGAAGTTTCCAGATCTGAAGATACAGATCCATTATGGTGGTCACGATAAACCCACCTCCCACTTTGAGTGTAGTAGAAAGAAGATCATGACACCATATTTCATTGTAAAAATGGGATCATCTCCTTTGGTGGTTGGATTGTAAAAATACCCTTTTCAAAAGGGATCTATTGTAACCGAGAGTTTACTTTCAATATAATAAAAGAGTTTTTGTTTTTGCATGGTGTTATCTCTTTTTTTTTGGATTACACTATCATGGGTTGTGACTCTTTACTCTATTTTATCACTAAATGTTTAGAAGCTACTTTGGGCTATGAATATTTTCACGTAAATAAGCCTTTGACCAATTTTATCCATGGCCTAGAGCCTACTATGGGCTAGACCTTTTCTCATTTTGGTAATTTTCTTGGATGGGTGACTCATGATGTAGAACCTACTATCAACTATGATTTGATCTTCAAGATTCATTTGTTTTACTTTTTTGACCATGACCTGGAGCAAGGGGTGCATTGGGACTTGTGTACAACCTAGAAATCATTTTTATCATGGGTCCATGACTTCTGTTAGCTTTCCTTGATTCTCAAATCTTCAATTATAGCCTAGATCCTACTCTATATCGTGATACACTTTTCTCTCAAATGTGTTTTGACCAAGTCTATCTATGGCCTAGAGCGTGTTTGAGTGTCACGTAACCATGAATTCCACCTCTTTGTTTTCCTCAAACCAAAATTTTATCGTGGTTTAGAAGTTTGCTCTAGGACATGTTTAAAATTTCAAAAATAACTCATTTAATCGTGTTGACCATGGCCTAGGGCCTATTGGCATGGGGCCACGATCACGGTTGAGTGACACACTTCAACACTTACTAAATTTTTTGAAGTTTTGGAAAATTTTCTAAGGATGTAGTCTTTTAGGCATACATTATGGTGCCTTCCAGGGAACTTTATTAGTAGAGTTACAGAACTCAGAGCCTTATCCTTTGGGTATATGGAGTTAAAACTTGAATGGATAGGAAAATAGGAAATGATAAAAGAAAATAATGTGAAATAATATGGACAGATGGAAAATGATATGTGACAGTAAAAAAATGAATATATGGATAGAGTGGAAATAATGAGTTATGATAGAAATTGGGTGGGGGAAAAGGAATGGGAGAATGGAATTCAATTAGCTACCAAAATTATGTCTTATAATATTACCTCCTTATGAATATTACCCTCTTGAACATTTGAAAACATATTTAGAGGGTAATGGTCCATATGGAAGCAATATAAGAGGTAAAATATCTACTTCATTAGTATGAAATTTATCCTCTTTTAAAGGCTCAACTACATGACTTCCTTATGATGTTTGAAAGATCATGCTTTTCTTGTTGTATCTGATGACTATCAAAGTTGAAGTCACTCATAAGGTATGTTCTGGGCCTCATTCCAACTGTGATGCTATTGAATGTTTGGTGTGCTTTGGAGGTGATCCTTATTATTCCTATCCCTATTCTTTTTGAGTTTTCATCTCTTTTCCTTGCTCTTCAGGCTTCTCAATTATTTCCACATTAACATCATCTTCTTATTCATACCTCTCTTCAACATTATTTTCTTATTCTTATTCATATTCAACATCATCCTCTTCTTCTCTCTCTTTCTCATCGCCTTCCTCTTCATATACTTCATCTTTATATTCTACCTTTTTACCAAATATTTGATTCATATAGTCTAATATTTTTAAAGCTTTGTCCCAAGCTACTTGAGTGGGATTTTCTATTTCCATCAATTGCTAATGAGTGAATTAGAGCTTAGCTAGTTTTCTTAAGACATAAACTATCCCTTATCCAAAATATCTTCCATAAAATTCTTGAGCTTGGTCAAGCCTTTCACAAGTTGGATCATTTGATCTTACTAAATGGGTTTTGTCCAAGCATTTGTCTCATAATCATCCTACATAATTTATTTCAAGTTTACTTGAAGGTATTAAATTATTAATATCAACCTCTCTTTATCCCATAACCCTTGGAAACCATATTGCATCATTTCTTTGGTGGTTTCTACAATTTTATGGATCTTCCCTTCAATTTTATCAGTTAATAGTCATCCTTTTTTTAATCAACTTGTGTCTTCTAAGGATATTCTTGGCTACTAATCTTGCAGTATTCCATTATTTGCTAGGAATAGGCTTAGCAATAAAATTACATCTAGATTTAGATAATTTACATATTCTTACTACTTGTGGCATCAATGATTGTACTTCACTTTGAGCAATTTCAATATCCTTTTGGGTCTTCAATAACAATTGAATAGATTCATCTAAGAAATCAAGTATCGGCTACGTATCCAAATATTTTATCATAATTTCATTCCACATCTCCTTTCTAATCTATTTGAATTTATCCTTGGATAATCCTATAGCTCTGGCCTTTTCTACTTGATGTTGTTGATGTAGAGACTCTTTTAGTTTGACTTGAGTCTGGCTCTATTTATTTAATTTTTTAGCTTCTTGTTTGAGTTTGGCCATTTCTTGATATTTGCTCTACCACTTCGCCTTATTTCTCATAGCTTTCTCCACATTATTTTGTTCCCATTGATTTCAATTCTTTTACCTTTTTCTCTAGCTTTTCATATTTCTCTTTATAAATGTCATCTTGTACATAAATGGTATCAAGATGAGCCTTGTTAACTACAACCTCATCTTCCAAATGAAACTAATTGATATCTTTAGTTTACTCCTCAAGTTGATAGTCTTCTAAAGTCATGTCCTCTTCTGGCTTATCAACTAGAGGAGTAAGAGATATTTTTGTTCTCTATCAAGCAACTGGATCTACTATCATAGTTTTTCTTAGATGAGTAGCTTTTTTGGAAGGTTGAGCTTGCTCCAGTAATTTCAATTTTTGTTTGAAACACTTTTGATATTTTGTAAAGAAGCTACTATAGTATGAGTGGAAGGTTTGGAATATATGATAAGTGATGAAAAAAATAGGATTAACACAAGTGGAATAGTTGAAATTTTCATGATAGTAGAATCTATATTTATGGTAGGAGTTGCAATAGATGTTGCAACAGTAAGAGTTGTTGCCACTGTAGAGGATGGTGGAGAAGATAGTAATGTTTATTTTTCTAATGAAATATGAGGTTATGATTTTGGGGATGAAGGACTATGAATTAGAGGTGATGAAGTTTGAATTTCTAATAAATGAGGCAAAGAAGGTGTAGAGTGAGATGGAGGAGGCTTAGGCAATGATGGAGAGGAATTATGTGGTGGTGATGATGTTACTTGTGCCTCTTTTTCTTGAGAAGGGGAGGTAGGATTCTTTGTATAATTATAAGTAGAAGGAGAATAAGTTGTAGAAATAATACCTAATACTACTAGAGTAGATTGTTGAAAAATGTTATCTACACTCGACTACTAAACCGTTTGAGCTGATTGTTTTATTTTTGAAACATATGTATGTCCAACTGCATGATGTGCTTGGTCCAATATCTTCTTTTTAATGATCTCTTTAGTAGTCTCTCCAAGTAAATATTTTTATTTTCTCTTAAATACAATGATAAATGAAGGATTAGATATTAAATCATCATCCTATTATTGTGGTAGAGATGATACACCATTTTGGATAGGAGGACTTGGAGGTTTAGAAGCGGATGCAAAAGTGAATCTAATAGGAGAAGAGGTTGGAGTATAATCTACCCCATTTTTTGTTAGCTCTTGTGAAGTATTTGTTGCCTCCAATGCTAAATACTTTGGGATTTCTACCTTAATTCCCTTCGTAGGTCCTGATTCATCTTTCCCAAGTCCACCACCAAAGTATCCCAACTTCTTCATCATTACAACCCCTTTAGTATATTGTTGCAAATGTTGTTGTGAAGGTTAAAAATATTCTATACCTTTTCAACCATTGGATATGTTGTTGTAGTATCATCCTACTGTTGGGGTTGAGGGGATGGAGGAGGTAGAGGTGTCTAGATGTTTTTCTATTTTTTCACCTCTGACCTTGTTCTTATTGTCTTAGTTTTCTCTATTTCTTCCTTTATTTCAACCTTTCTAAAACTTAATGCTAAGATTTTTTTATTACTAACCTTCCAATTTTATAACATTCATCATATATATCAGAGAAATATTTATCAGATTGGTGACCAAACTTAGAGCCTATAGTATTTGTCTCAACCCTCATTTTCCACCAATCTAGAATCTTAGCCTCATCCCAACTAGTCTTTTCTTGAATGGTTTGAATTTTTGACTCCTTTAACTCATGTGCTTTTTTGTGCTCAAGATCATAATCTACCAATTGATCATAAAAATCTCTCCAAGGAGGCAGTGGTTCCATTTTGCCCACATTCCATTCCAATGGGGAATCTTCCTTATTATTTCTAAATTTTCAATGTGTGGCCTCAAAGTCCTTTCAAATTTTGGAGCCTTAGCAGCATTAAGAGCTTTTAGCTTTTCCAAAAATTTATTAGTAGGTTCATACCTCCATATTTGTGGGAGCTCTCTAAGCCCTAGTCTTTCCATTACCTGAGTAATCTCCTCACTCTAGCCCCTCCTTGTTAAGGTAATATCTTCCACATTAAAAAAATAGTTGATTGTCCCCTGTCTTCTTACTTCGATGCCAAAATCGCAGTTAATGTAGCCAGCTTATCTATGATATTCCAAATCCAACATCTGAGTGGTGACAAGCACCAACAAAAAATGGTTTCCTTATGAAGCCATAAAGCTTAATCACTCTACCATTAGTTGGAATATACCCATATCCTTCTTTAGATTGATCTATTTGTAACAATTCTCATGCTAGAGGGGGTATTACAGGAAATTGTCCATACATAATCCTAAGGGCTGGACATAAAAATTCTCTCTTAAAAGTATAGTAGGATTCATACTTATTCAATAATTTTCTCCTTCAATAATTTTGTAGAGGGTTCCCATTTTCATATTTTGTTGTCACTGCTATCCAAGGTGGTGAGTAGAAAATATGTTTATGAAAATAGCTAATTATGCTTCCATTTAATTTTATCAATCTAGAGGTTTGTAAACTTGTTTAGTACCAGTGCAAAGAATATACCTATAATAAAATAGATATGAGTCCTATGTGTCACTTTGGTTTGGGTAGGGATGGTTGTTGGTGTAGTTGGAATTCAACCAAACCAGTAGAATTGAATTATAGGAAAGTAAAATTTATAGGAAATTGTAGGAAAACTAAAATTAAACTGTCAAACACATGACTGAAAGGAAATGTACAAAAAAAGAAATTTGAATGAAAGCAAAAATGTTTGCAGAATTAAATAAACAGGAAAATGCAGAATTAAAACACTCTGTGTAAAAATAAATAAAACAAGAGGAACACACTTGCAAAAAATAAATGAGAGAAACTAAATAATGAAAGCAGAATGAAATAGGGGAGGAATACTGTCTAGAGTGGGACCCGGATCTTGCAGACATCCACTTGGTTAATTCACATGATCACTCTCTAAACACGATGAAAATAATCAAACACTCAATATTTTATTATGTAGTATCAATTTTACAAAGCAAGTTTGGGATCCTTTCTTTAGGGGCAGCCTGTATTTTTATACAGACCACAGTTGTCCCCTATTTACAAATTTAGATGCAGCTAATTTTATCATTCTAATACGATTTGCTATGATAGGCACACATTAATTTATTAAATGCTTAATAATAGAGAAGTCATACTAAAATTAACCATCATTGGATAATCAAAGCATTTCCTATGTTTCCTTAACAAAATGCACCAATTTTATACATGGCCTTCAATATTTACAGTCAATGCACACATTTTTATTATGTTGGGTGCACACGTTTTTTGGCCTATTCCTAGAAAATATGCACCTTTCTAACCTATCATCGGGATAAAGATATCGTATTTAGCCTTTTCTTTTTTTCTTAAGATCATTGTTTTTTTTTGGGTTTCAAATAGTGAGCACTTTATTCTGTCATCGAGAGACAAGCATCGTCCAGCCTATTGCTGGGAGACAGGTGCTTGTCCTATGTACTAGGAGATAGGAGTCTTCCAGCCTATTATCAGGATATAGGTGATTATTTTGTGCACTAGGAGATAAATTCTTCTCTTTCGCTGGGTGTTGGGAAAAACATTGGTTAATCTACAGTTTAATTTATTGCCTCCAGTTAAATTGTCAATCCGGGATAGCTTGTAAACTTGTGAGTGTCATGCACAATATATACCTGTAGTGTGGGGAATGAATTCCTCTGTACCTATTTCATTTGGTGGGGGTGTTTTTTAATTTTTATTTTAGCCAAACCAAATAAAATAAAGTGAAGAAAAATAAATAAATAAACTAAAACTAAAGCTAAAATTAAAATGCTAAAATAAAAGTGCAGGAAATAAAAGTACAAAAAAATAAACACACAACTAAATTAAAATAAAGTAGGAAAATAAAGCAAGAAACTAATCTATTGAAAATAAATAACAAAAATAAAAATGGGGAGGACTACTATAGAGAGTAGGCCTAGGCTCTCGTAGGTAGTCCATCCGGTTAATTACATAAATATTACTTTAAAAAATAAGAGTATTTGCAACTTTGTAGAATAAAAGAAATAGAATTATTCCATTGAATGTGTAAAACGATCCTTCGATCCCTCCTTTCATCTAGCTTGCATTATTATATAGAATGCAAGTAGATCCTATTACAATAATAAATTGGTATATTTTAATCACATAATGTGATTTGTTACAATATGTTTACACACATATATTATTCTCCTATTTAAAAGCATGTTCATTCACCAAAAGGATAAATATAGTAATCCTTAGGTGTACATAACAATCTAATCCTAAAAATAATGCTTTAAAAGCTTACATGGTCAACCGGTCAATCGGTCAAATTTTAATAATTAGAATAAAAGTGCTTTATTCTATTATAATCATAAAAATCTAATATGCATAAGAATACGAATATTTCTCCTTTATATTTTGTGCAACAACCTCCTTCAAAAGTGCATGGTCAATTGGTCAACCGATCAACGTTGAATTGGTCAATCGGTCAACATTGACTTGGTCAACCAAAACTTGTAGTCGAGATTTAGGTGCCACCAATAGTTGGGAAGTAAGCACCACCAATAGTTAGGAAGCAGGCACCACCAACAATCAGGAAGCATGTACCATCAATAATCAGGAAGCAGGTACCACCAACAATCGAGAGTCGGGCACCACCAATAGTCGGGAGTAGGGCGTTGCCAATAGTCGGGAGTAAGACACCTATCTTCACCATTTACCATTGTTCTTTTTAAGATGTATTCGTGCATTGCCAAGCCCAAATGGGATGTAGACTCAAAAACACCATATTAGTAGCAAAAACCTACATTTACACACACTTTCCACTAAAAACACTAGTCAAACATAATACTTCATTTTATATCAATTATATGCAAAAGATATATAAAAATACATTTCAAATGCTAATTAAACCAATAATGATACCCTTAAAAAGTGTATGTAAAATGAGCATTTCTGGTGCTCATCATTCCCCCATGCCAAATATTTGACATGCCCTCATGTCACAGCCCCTCGATATAGATTTTTTAAAATATGATATGGGAGGCAAGCACAAAAATTGGATGTTGATGGGAGTCGGGCATCACTCTCATGGAAGACGGGAGTCGGATGCCTTCCTTTTGAAATATGGGAGATGAGTTTTTTTTTTTGAAAATGTTCATGGGGTAATGAAATTTGTCTCATGTCTAAGGCATGCCATGTGGCTGAATTCTAATGGAAGAATTAATAAATAGAAATATGGGGGTATCTATTGGTATTAACATAGAATTGATTTTAAAATAAATATGCACATAATTAACAAAAAAATCTATACATACCTAGTTAAATTTTGCAAAACATGTTGTGTATGATGTTGATGGTGTGAAATGTCTGCATGCATCTTGAAATCATGATGTTCCAAAAAATAAAGTTGTTGTGACCTTGATGTATCTTGGAGATAATATATATATATATATATATATATATATATATATTATCTCTCTAAATTTTTTCTCTCACTTTCTATTTTTTTTTCTTTTCTCAGCCCATCATCTATTCCATGGGAGGAAGCATGACCAGAATAGATTTTCTCAACCCATATTTTTTTTATTTTTTCTTCTTTTGGCTGCTTTCATCATCCACACCGTTCATCATCTTCGTTGTTCTTCCATAGAGCATTGTTGCACCAATAGTGAAACCAATAAATTGAACATGTCATGATCAGCAATCAAATTATGATCAAATAGTTAAATCATAGCCACTACAAAAAATTATGAGATCTCTTGCTCCTCTGGGAATCAAACTTGTAAGCATCATCTAAATATCCAGAATCTTCTTTGCAGTGGGGGTCCCCATCACTGCAACCAATTTTCTCCTCATAGCTTCACAACTCAGAACAAATCATGTAGACTGAACTATTATCCATCTCAACTACCCTTGGTAATAAAGACAACATTATTTTCCAGTGAGCACAAAAATCTAGAAATTAATACAATTGAATTTTTGCCAATGATTTTTTTCTACACAACTTTTGGAATGCAATAGAGAATATGAAATCTTTGTGTTCAATTGTATTGCTAATAGAGAATAAAAAATAAACTATACCAATTTGAGCTAGTGAATTAAAAACTAGGTGGCCAAGCTGGAGGCTATCAATAGCCCATCCTAGGAATTTTAGCTCATCACTATTTGGCTAAATCTGTTGTGCTAGAATATCTTCTCCACCAAGATTCCCTTCATATTGAGATGGTGCATGACTGAAAAAACATCAAAAAATTTTGTGTGAACACCAACCATTTTTTGATCTTGTTATATTCAAAAGGAATCTATCAAAGTGACCACACTGCTCAAACACAGATACAAGACCACATCACCACTATACTAATTTTGATAAATATTACCTATAGTGTGGTCATTATCCACACCAACACAATTTCATATGTGGATGATTTATTTGGTGACATGGAGTAATTTGTTTTAAATTTTTGCATTGATAGATAACTCACAACAACTGTGTAGTGTCCCCTCTTCTAGGCATTCAGTGTGCCGGGGAGATTAGCCTATACACGAGCTCTCGTAGGCTAAGTCAATTATTGATGAGCCATATTGACAGGTTATTATCTTCTTTAGCTTACAAAGAGCTCATGTTTATCAATCATTTGGGATTATTTGGAGATCATTTGAATGGACTTGCTATTTTTAGCAGTGTCTATTTTTAGGGTTTCGGATGACGACTTCAACACAGTATTATTCTTCGATGAAATGGGTATCTAAAACCATTCACAGATTGTTTCTTTGAGGAGCAAAGGTCCAATATTTTAATGGGTGAAGTTATATTCCATTAAAGTAATTTATTATTTAATGAATTTATATTATGAAATCACTTTATGGATGTGAAAGGGGCCACTTTATAATATAATGTTATAATGTTAAGTTATAACTTAAAAAATAACTTAAATTGGTATGCCTAGGCCAAGGGGAGGGACGTGGCCCTCTTTATGATGTAAAGGGACATAAATTAAATATATTAAAAATAAAAAAAATAAGTATGTGCAACCCTAATTAGGGCACCCAAACCCTAATTGCACCTTTATATTTTGGAGTTGGGTCTCATTTTGCATATGGAAGAATTTATGTTTTTTGGAGAAGCTTTTTAGGGATTTTCGTCAGAGAATCTACAAGGCTTTTTTGGAGTGGATTTCTTAGTAGGATTATTAGTTTCAGATGTGTGATACCATATCTAGCTGATCAGGGATTGAATTTCTCATCACAGAGAGATTATCTAAGCTTAACAGAGGCAAAAAGGGTTTGCCAAATTTTGAATTCATTTGGGTTGATGAACTGACCATCTGGGTTATATTTTTTTGGCTATACTTCATATGGGTCAATGCCATTTTGATTTATTTTGGAGTGATAGATGCAATACTGTAGTAGACCATACAACATATGGGTGCTTAGGGAATCATGTCATTTTATCACAATAGGAAAATCATCGAATCATTCTAGGTATCTACCAATATCTTCGGCTCACCAGTTGATCATTTTAGTGGTATTTTGAAGGCATTTAGAGTGAGGCATGAATTTCAAGGCAAGGTCAAACTCTTCAACAGTCATACATATTTCTTGTAACTACCTTAGAGTATGTGCAACAATTAATTGGTCTTATATTCACATTTCTAAAGGTTACATTTTGGGTGGCTTCATTGGAAGAGACAACTGCACTTTACGGGGAAGGAATCAGAGTTCCGGTGATCGAGTTATAAGCAAATAAATATTTTAGCTATGTAATTTCTATTTTGTTGTGCAAATATAGACCTATACTTTCATGTTAGAAAATTAAATAAATAAATCTCCTTATCACAAATTTAGATTTTGTTTAAATTTTTGTTTCCTTATTGCATTATGAATGAAATTCAAGTCAATATCTCAAACTAAACAAGCAAAACCAATCATTTCATTGCAAAAACAAACAAGCACAAACCAAAATAACTCAGAACCAGTAAGTGCGGGTGTTCATTATAAACTATCACTCTTACCATGTATTTTCCCATCCGAGCCTACATGCTACCTCATCGATAAAAACACATCAGCTATCAAAGGGTCACATGTTCTAGTTTTGCATAGTGATCAAATTTGGTGAGACCAAATTTTAAGAAGATAAGTGTGGTCACCTACTTCTACTTTTACCCACATCTAAAACATTTTTGACCCATCTGTAGAACCTCCTTTTTGGTACAAAGTAGTTTCATATATATATCTTCATACAAATTGGTCACCATTGTCATGATGCAGTATTGAGGATGAGATGCAAAATGAAACAATACCAAATCTATTCATGTAGACATCATGTTTTTTTTTAAATGTCTAGCGCTGCAACCAATAGGAGTGTCTATTTTTACCCATTTTTGTGCATGGTATATTTCTCAGAATAGAAATTCAATGGGAAAAATAACAATTTCAATGAATCTCATCTTGTTTCATTCCCATTCATTGTTAGTTGTTGAGCACTCCATATTTTTGTTGTAGCATTTAAAAATACTGTTATTGAAAACCAATTGTTATTAATAGAATGTGTGGTGATATGGATGTGCATTATCAATAGATCCACATAGCGCAACACCATACATTTGCTATCACACCATAAACTGAAGAAAATAGCCAACAGACCAAATATGGCAACCATTAAATTGAAAACTCCTTAAACACTCCTCTTGGAAAACTGCTGGCATAATCACACAGTACTAATTTTTTCTAGATCTGGCTGTATGCAAACAACAACTAAAATTTGAAAGTGGACTAAGTAATTTAAGGCTCCTCCATTTTATTTTACTACCACTAGTTGGATATTTCTCATTCCCCTTCTAAACAAAGCTGATTCTAGGGAAATAAGATACTCTCTACCAACCAATAACAAAAAATAAAGTACCTATTTCAAATTTGCACTTCAACTTGGAGCTATATTAACAAAGGATTTTGGTTGGCTAAAAATGGGCACTATTTTTTTTTTTTGACTAACTAGGCACCGCTCTTCCTGGTGGAAGATTGAAATCACTTATTAGTACCTTACTTTAGGTGGGAATAAGGCACTATTGTACTGGGTTGATTGTAGGCACTATCTTCTTGGTGGAAAGTAAGTGTCTTTTTTTGCATTGTTGCACTCCTAGAAGGGCACGAGATGACTGTATTTGTTAGGCCTAGTTTAAGTCGATTGCTTACAGATTATACTCAGCACCATGTCCTGCAAAACTAAATACACAAAAGTAGAAAAATAGGAATCATGAATCTTGTGTCTTATAGGCCTAGGTTTTCCAAGTTGCCTATAGATTGCATTCAAGGTATGATTTCTTACAAAGCAAAAATAAAAATTGTAAAGCCAAAAGAAAAACTATGTTAAGAAAAATATATTCCATGCTATTTTTCTTTTTTTTTGAAGTTGGGAAATAACTCCCAACCATAGGGAGGATTCACATAGTTCTCTTTTTTTCACGTATCCTCCTTTTTTTAACCTCTTTTTTTCACAACGAATGTGTGAACATTCATCAAAACTATTGGTATGGTATGGGGTCTCCCCCATGTCGATATCTAATCTAATATTGCAAATGTGAGGTGGTTGTAAATGGAGCCCATTGATTGTTACTCAAACACTATCTTGGTACTCTACCTTGCTCTTGGTGTAGCATCTCTAACTCTATTTACTATATACTCAGGCTATAATAGTCATGCACATTGCAACAAATTTTTTCCCAAGTTCCATAAATACCTTGGGCTGGAAATATTTCGCTTGATCAGGGTTACTTAGCCTACCTTCATATGCCTATGTTGTCAAAGCAAATTATGCTCGCTTCACCTATTTGGATTGGATGCTACACGATCGAGGTACACAAGATGGTTCGTATATGGTTATTATGAACTCCACATATAAATCCAACTTAACAAAATATTCATAGACAACTCCTTATTCATTTACATCACACTGCATGCTATCCTACAAATTTTAAAAGAAAAAATTTAAACTAAAGGCATTAAATTAAAACTCTAAACTAATGGCATTAAAATAAAATTTTAAAATATATATTTTTTAAATTGAACAATGTGAACAATGCTCACTATGTTTTTGGTGGATGTAATGGAGGTGGGGTCTCCCCCATGCCTACAACTGAACTAGTCTCTAAAAATCATCCCTTTCTTCATCAACTAGTATGATATGTTGTAGCATGAGAAGAGCATGGCCTCAAAAAAATTCTTCCAACTCATTGGAAAATTGTGCAGGTAGATAAATGACTACTTTTTTTTAAAATGGTGTAGTAGTATTCTAAAAAACACGTGTTAGTTTCTGATTCACCTGATTGCCTTAAGTGCAAGTGAAGAGAATACTCCTGGCAAGATGTTCTTTTTGAATTATACTTCTTTTTTTCATTTCATCATTTTTTTTGCTACTAATGTCATTGTTAAAATTTACCAATGTGTTGAGAAATGTTAAGCCTATAATTTTTTTATCGTTAAAACTAGGCTTCTTGAGGCATAATTCCCTAATGGTTTCTATGTAAATAGACACATCCCTAATAGTTTGATAGTAAAAAAATTTCAACTGTTTTATAATATCAAATGTAGGTTGTGTCATCTCTCTCTAATTTCATGAAACCATTGAGAATACAGTGGAAATATTTTATTGCCTAAATTTTCAACATGATTTATTTCTACTTCTACATTTAATATGGTACATCGGGTTCATTCCTAGATTTACTTGATAAGCTAGTAAATTTAAAGTATTTCCTATGGGATTCTACTCTGGTTATGCCATAAACTATTTTGGCTTTGTAAAAAGGCCCTTGGTGAACTCATGCTTCTTAGATAAAGGATCTACAGGTAAGGTAATCTGAATGTAATTTTTAAACCAAATGACCTGTGGATCATACACTATAGTTTTGACACTTCCTAGCAACAACACCAAAATGTTGGATAAAACATTGGTTAATATATAGTTTGATTTATTGCCTCCATTTAAATTATCAACTCGGGACAACTCATAAATTGTGAGTGTTATGCATAGTATATGACTATAGTGTGGGAAATGAATTCCTCTATACCTATTTAGTTTGGTGTGGATGTTTGTTCATTTTCATTTCAGCCAAACCAAATAAAATAAAGTGCTGAACCCTATGAATGTAGTGGTATCCTTTTGGAATGTCAGCTTAACTTGCTTCTAGTATTGATGGTTTGGGGGAAGCTGGTCTACCACTAGGAAATAAGGCTTATCCCAAGGAAAATAATGGGATGTATCATGTACCTAGACCTTTGGTAATTCTGCCTCCTTTGAGTTGAGTGTTTTGTCCTTTGCATTATTCTCCTCTGCATCTTCAGGTGGTAGAGACTCGAGTGCTCAAACTGGTGATGGCATAATTGGTTATTTGTTAAATATACCCATATTCTATAGATATTCTTGCATCCTTAAGGGATTGCCATCAGTTGAACCATATAGGTTCTAAAATTATTTTGGCTAGGTAGGATTGATAAAAATATATGGCTCTCAAGCCATCTATTTGTGAGTCTTTTGCTCCTTCTTAGCCTCCTTCAGGTTCTTCTTGAGCTCTTATAACTACTTTTTCTATATGGTGAAGGCTTTCATTGATGCAAACCACTCTTCAGCTGAGTTTGGGTCTGGCTGCACCTTCAAATATTTTTGGGGTGCTTTCTACTTTCACTGGGTTGCTACTCTGGCCCTTTTCTTCCACCTTATCTATGATGCTCTCTCTACTTTTTATCTGGGCTATAATTTCTTGTTTGATTTGGATGTTGTTGCATCAGTTGTGGATGTTGAGGGACCAACCTCCTTTGTATTCTATGGAGGTAGTATTTACTAGATCTTAAAAGACTCTATTTATTGCATATCCTAGTCTACTGGTATTTTCCTAATTAGTTCAGTTGTGGTCTACCCATCAAATCGATCAATCATGGTTTGGTAAATTGATGGCTAACTAGTTGACTGTACAGCCTCTGTGGGATCGTTTGAATCTTATGGGTGGTCCACCTTATGTTATTTCTCTTGCCCTTCCTCTAACTGGATAGTAGGGTTAGATATATGCATGTTATCAATGGGTTGAGTGGTATCTTCTTGTGACTTAGACTCCCAAGTTGACTGGGTAGTTCCTGCTTGGTCATCTAGTAGTTGACCATTTTATTGGGTAGCAACATGTGTTCTAGCTGAATCCTCAACCTCACTATCATCGATTTCTATTATAGGGGGTTCTTATTGCACAATAGGGCTCCCATATTCCTAGGAAGCAGTCTTCACAAGGGCTTCTAATTGGTCCCTTATTTGGATCTTTTGATTTATTTATGCCCTTATAGCATCAGAGTGAAATGATCCTGTGGATACAATTTTTTCCTTCAAGTCCATAGAAGAAAATGTTGCATCCATTGCTCAAACTATTTGTACAAAAACATTGACTTTATCTAGTTTGATGGCTTGCAACTACTGGACTCTATTTTCCAACTACTGTGTCATTTATCATAGCTAATACAAAGTGTTGTTTGCTTCTTGCTACCTTTTTATAGCAACCCATCAGGATTCCTAAATTTTGGTCTGTTCCTTTTTATATATTTTCTCCCAATTGGAGGCTTGTTCTTTCATGTTCTACAACTAACTCTTTAGGTCTTCTTCCTGAGCATTATGATAAAATGCCTCACCATTGGCCATGACATGCAATACTTGATTAGCCAATTCATCCTCTACATGTTCTTATTTGAATGAACTATAGTAAAAAAGGTGTTCCTTTTGTGCTTTGCTCCTAGTTTTTGGTGGTGACAAATCCCAAAATAAGATTGGAACAGTTTTGTTTACCTCCAAATTTGAATGTTCAGAGAAAGGCAATGATAGTACCTATAACAAAATCTATTCAGCTTGTCCTACCTCCAATTTAGAATGGCTATGCTAGAAGGTAGATGATGGTATTGGGGGAGAAGGACCTGATTCTACCTACCCTATTATTTCTACAACTTGGTGGCTATGGGAGTCAAGTGCCTCTTCTTCCCCCTACTTCTTCCTGGTTGTATCTATAAAAATACATTCTTCATCTTCTACATATTCCTATTGCACTTCAATTGTGTTTGCAATATTATCTCTAGCATCTAGTGCATCCTTATGTGTCTCAACATATTGAACTAGGGCTAAAACCAACCTATGATGCACTAATGCCATTCTTGTTCTTGCCTGGTACCGATTAGATTCATATTTTAGAGCACACATTAAGTAGTAGGGAATATTGATTTTATCTCCATGTAGTACATGATTTAGAAATCTAAAATGGTTGGCATTCAAATAAGAATACTTACCAGTTCAAGTAAAAAATTGAGCCACTTGCTCAAACACATTCCTACAAAGGTCTGGCATATGCTATTTTGGCAACCCTTGGTGTGTTTTCTTCATTGATGGCTACCCAAAAAATTATTGTATGTATTGCACTATACTATCCTCATTATATGTCCGATCCCATGTGGGTGGAATACCTGCCACCTACACAATACATGCTTTTGTGACTGGTATGACTAGTTTGTGCATCCGTACGATACCATCATCCATTGAGGCTACAAATTTGCATGCCATTGTAGGGCCTTGATCCTAGCTAACAAAGTGGAAATACTCCATCCATCCCATAGCCTCAAATTGGTTCATGATATCTCTGGTTATGCTCAAAAGATCCCAGGGCTCATTCTTCTTCAATGTATGACTAGTTGAAGGTCCTCCCATGGTGGTTATTGGCTCTATTCTCTAGATTTCTTTGTGTTTACAAAACAAGCACTATTTATGGTTTATAATATGTTGAAGCGTGTGACTATATCTATGCATACAAGGTACCTATATCCCTTGTAATTAATAGTAATTATGGGTAATCTATGTATTTAAATCTAAAATCATGTGCCAAATTTATATGGGTACTATTACAACCACTTCCTTCCATCTGATTGGTACCATGTGGCATAGTGCAAATTTAGGGCTTATACAATTGGATATGAGTTTCGTGGGACATGTTTTGACACATTATACATAAATATTTTCTTTATGAAAAAACATGCACACACATAATAGAAATTTTAGTACATACGTGGATGGTGTTTTGTGATTCATCATATGCAAATATCTATGATGTAATTTTAATGGCCGATGCATGACAACAGTGTCTCCGAGACAAATGAACGGTGTGTGTTTTTTTGTGCAAAGTAATCACATCAATTTGAATCATCATTGGGTACTGAAATTTTATTATTATTGAGGTCTCATGCAAAAAAATAATGAAAATAGAATTTTTATTTTACCATGGGATGACACACATCCCCTCCTTCAAAGTTGTTTGATTTGCACCTTGGGAGATTGCATGCGTCACCGAAAAAAATCGTGAACTCCTTCGATCAAAAAATGAGAAGTAAATAGATTTCATCGATAAAAAGATAAATAAACATACTTGTATTTGTGAAAATTTTTAACTCTGAATACACATGGATTTCATTGCCAATGTGACTCCAGTCGCTTCTCCAATGTCAAATATAAGGGTCGTCACTGTGTTGGAATACAAACACCCTTTATTCATGTGGAAGATAGGTGTCTTTCTATATATTACGGATACATGTGCTTGATTTGCTAGAAGACATGTACCCTCATCTGTATTGTGGATACATGCACCTAATTTTCTAGAAGACAGGTGTCCTCTGTATTATGGATATAGGCACCCGGTTTGTTGGAAGACATGTGTCTTACTCTGACTTATTAGATACAAGTACCCAGTTTGCTAAAATACGGATGCCTTACTCTGACTTATTGGATATAGGTGCTCGGTTTGCTGGAAGATAGGCACCTCACTCTAAATTACTGGATACAAAAACCATTTGTTATTATGAATACATGTGCCTTTATTGGACATACCAATACTTGTAAAAGATAACATTTTTTTAACAAATAGGTGAGTGTTTTTTTTCACTTCTGTATATGGGAGATAGGCACCTTTGTGAATACAGGTGCCTTCAAAATGTTACATATGTAGGTGCCTTTGCTATATGTGGGATATAGGTATATTCTCTTGGTTGGATAGTCAACATCCACTGAGTTGACTAGTAGTTAGGTGCCTTTCATCGATATGAATACAAGTGCTTCTCCTTGGTGATAAAGTCAACATCTATCACCTTGATCCGTATAGGTATTTTCTTCCCTGAGGAATTAGAGACTTGTATACATGTCCAACTATAAGTACCCCCCTCCTGGTGTGTATTGATGCTTCTTTCATTCATTTATCCTTCTAGAAAGCTAAAAATACATAGGCCATTGTGGATCTTGTGCCTAATAGGCCTAGGTTTCCCAGGATACCTATAGATTGCATTCAAGGTATGGTTTCCTACAAAAAAATAAATACATACGCAAAATATAAAACAAGAATAATGGATCCTATGATTGATAAGCCTAGTTTTCCTAGGATGCCTATAGATTGCATTCAGGGCATGATTTCCTACAAAACGATAAATAAAATAAAACTAAAAAATATAGATAATTTTTTTTTTGGAGATGCACATGTGTTCATAAACTACTAGAGAAGAATTTTCATTACGATGGGGTTTCCCCCATGCCTAATTTGGATTCAATCATATGGACTAGTGGTGCATGATACAGTCACAACCAATGGTCATTTACTGTCAACACAATGCTACTTTTGTCTATGGTTTGGATGCACACAAAACCATTGTTGATAATTTCAACCACTTTGTACGGTCCTATCCAACACTATATAAGCTTTCTCTTTTGCTCCTAAAACCAAGAATTGTACAACAATACCCAATATTCCACTTTGAACTATTTTGACCGTATGTGGTAGTCATGCCATTGAGCTCTATATTTTTGCATGATTATACTCATCCAACTTGTTGAGCTATTTAATATGGTCTCTTTGTGCAACATCCAAATTTAAATTTAATTCTACAGTAGTTTGCAGGGTTTTGATTTTGAATTCAATGGGCATCATGGCATTTTTCTTGTACACCAATTGGAATGGTGTAAATCCAATGGTAGTTTTCCAGGTAGTGCAATATGCCCACACTACCTCTAGTAAATGAGTTACCCAATCCTTTTGGTATTGTACCATATTAGTAATAATATTTTTTGACTCTTGATTTGTGACTTCCACTTGCCCATTTGCTTGTGGATGATAGGAAAGAGTTTTGTTGTATCAGATTTGATACTACTGCATCAACTCTAGAATCAGTTTTGAGGTGAATTGAGGTCCCTAATAAGTGGTAATTTCTCTAGGAATCCCAAATTAGGTGAAAATAGATTTATAAAATAAATAGGTTATAGTATTCTTCTTCAAATCTCATAGTGTATACACTTCAAACCATTTAGTCACATAGTTAGTACAAACTAGAATATACCTTTTTCTACCTGACTATGGATTGATGGGACCCACAAATTCCATCCCTCATTTATTGAAATATTTAATGTGTACATGGGGCTAAAGTGGCATCACATGTCAAAGAGTTGGTCTACCCATTCGTTTGCATTGATCGCATTGGTTAACATGTTTGATTGCATCTTTAAATAAAGAAGGCCAAAAATATTCAACTTGTAAAATTTTAAATGTAGTCCTTCTCCCTAAAAAATGACCACTACATGGTTCATCATGGCAAGACTTAAGGATTTTTATGGTTTCATTTTCTGCAACACACCTTTGCATTATTTTATCAAGGTTAGTTCTAAATAAGCATCCATCAATCCATGATAAGCCTACACTCTTTTATATCAAAGTTTGAGCTTCTCGAGATGATATTGTAGGAGTTAATTTACCAGTGGCTAAATAATTAGCAATACCTACATACCAAGGAATCTATTCATCTAAAGAAAAAATATGCTCATTGAGAAATTAATCCTCAATGGTTGTATGGTCCCGAGATATTAACCTAGAGAGAAAATTTGTAAAATTATCTCTATCGGTTTTTTCAACAATGGTTAATCAAATTTCTATAAAATTAAATTTTGGGAAAAAAAATGGTTAGTTTTTTACATTTAAATTCATTGCCTCATTTAATTTGTCAACTCGGGGTAGCTCGTAGGCTTGTGAGAAGCCTTGTACAATATATACTTATAATTTCATCCATAGATATGAGTCCCTTAGATTTATGGTTTGAGGGGTGTTGATGTTATTTGAAGTTATTATTTTATTTCCAAACCACTAATATATCATGTGCTTATGAAAACATGACTAAATTACATTCAAAAATTAAAACTACACATTGCTGGAAATTACAAAAAATAGGGAAAAATAATAGAAATTTAAATTAACTTATAGAAAATAAAATAAAATTAAAGAAGACAAAAAATAGGTGAAAGGTAAGGGAAGAACACTATTGAGAGTAGGCCCACACTTCTAGTAGGTTCTGCCCACATTAAATCATTCACCGGATGCTAGTCGATTTAACCAAAAATGACTCATAAAATATTTTATTAAGAATTATAGCAGAATAGATACAAGGGAAATTTGGGATCATGTTTTTAGGGGTGGCCTACATATTTATAAGATATGCAACCATACCCTATTACAAATTGGAAATAAATCAAATTTTTTTATTCTACTTTACAATAGCATGCATGAATAAAGGAAATCGAGCAAAATATCAGACTTGGTAGACTATTTCAACGTATTCTATTTTATCAGAATACGTATGATATTTTCTTTGCTCGATTTACATAGATTTTTACATAGCAGCTAAAAAATAGATGGCTATTCATATTTGAAATTTTCCTTAGGTTAGATCCAATGCTAAAACTCCATCTGTACTTATTATTGAAATCGTGTTTTGTTTTATCAACCATAGAGTTGTGCTAGAATTTGGCTTTAATGGGAATTAGGTGCCTTGTCTATAGAAGTTAGGAAGCAAGCAACTTGTTTGTAGAAGTCAAGAAGTAGGCACGAACACAAGATTCAAGCCTATAATGGGAAGCGAGTGCCTAACAGGAAGTAGGTGCCTAACAAAAATCAAGCACCCGTCAGTCAAGCACCAAAAGGAAGTCAAGCGCTTTAAAGGGAATTGGGTGCCTGACTTAGCATTTCACACTAGTGTACTATAGATTTTTTGCCTTCATGAAATTGAAAGTTCTAGGTTTGAGTGGGACCTTGATGAAAATATGCTAAAACACAACAATTTCTATGAAATATACACAAAATGCACTCAAAAACAAATATTAAATAACATGTAAAATAAACTATTAAACATATATAAAATTTTCATAAAACATATATATCTACAAAAATAAGTGTCATAGTTTATAGAGAATGTAGTACAAAAATTGAGCATTTTTAGGGCTCATAATCCCCCCATGCTTAAGGGGTGGCACGTCCCTATGCCACTTTATACTGGTAATTACCAATTTTTTTACAACCTTCTAATAAGCCTTGACTGGTCATTTCCTTTTCTTTACAATGGTCTTAGATTTTTATTTATCTCTGGGCTTTCACCCCTTTGGTGCTTTGGGAGTGGCTATCTCCTCTTGTTTTTTGGTGCTTGTTGCATCGAACTAGATGACTTGTACTTGCTCTTTTTCTTTGATGTTCCATTGTCCAGGCCACCTTACCTTTCTCAATATTTAAATAGTAGCGAGTAAAACTGGTGACATCCTTCTGGAATGCAGGCTTAGCCATTTTCTAGTATTCATAGTGAAGGGTTAACTATTCTCCCATAGGTACGATAGATTCATATCCAAATGGGATACTGGACTTCTTAGCAACTTTAGCTATGGGTAAATCAACCCCTATTGGGTCGAGTTCAACATTAGTACTAACTTCCATTTCTGCCTGTAGACACCTAAAACACGTCATGTTTAGGAGACTACTCATATGGGTACATCCACAGACCATATGAATCATATTGGACCTCTCCAAGAGCTAGAAGTGGTCCTAACCACTCATAAGGGGTAGTTCTGGCCCATTCATGTGTGGCCACTATCGACCAGAGTGATTGCCAATACAGGCTGCTAAAGCTCAAAGCAGCCACGTCTAGTCATTGCTCTAGACAACATCTAGCACTGAAACACAAACTAGACATGAATGTGAGCCCTAAATCATGTAGGGTGACTATAGTTGCATTGGATTTGAGTAGTTTTTGGTGTGGATCTCCCAGAGTTCCTCTTGGCTTCCCCTTCCATGCAAATCTATAACTGGACCTTTCTCTCCAATGGCCAGTAACATGCAAATATAGATCGTGGCTTCTCCAGGAATCCAAGATATAGAATTAGATAGGCCTACATATGCATATTACCAAGAACAAGAATAGATCTGATTTTTTATGCAGTGAAGCCCTAAAAAATTGAATAGTAATTTCACATCCCCTTGAAGAGTAACGAAGTGTTGTTCGATTAAGCAATGATAATGCACCATTCAAGTATTCAGTTCCACACGAGTTTCATTGCTAATCCATCTCTAGATACAAAGGTGAAACTTTAACATCAATTTGAATGAAGGATGGAGTGTTGAAGCCCCTGGTTTGTGAGGTAGAAAGTTTTAGTTCATGGCTGTTGTCCTCAATAGCGTCCTACAAGCACAACCTAGGGTTTGATTCATCATTTCCTAAGTTTTTTTAGCATAGATTTCTTATTGCTTTTGCTTTATCAACTTAGATTATCATAGATCCATATTTTCCATTACATTTATACAATAATTTCTTATTTATTCATGCATTTCTACTTATATTCACACCTTTATGCTTGTATCATGCTTCTATATCATTTTATGTAGATCTTCAGAAAGAGCCTCATCATGAGAGGCCGCATATACTACTAATATTTCTATGTTGTTTTTTGATCATAGATCATAGGTTCTTGGACTAATTCAAAGTATATTTAGCATCATATCCCTCCAAGCAAGTGAGAAGAAGGCATCTATAAGCCCTTGAGCAAATTCATGTTGAATCTAAGAAGCCTGTGGAGTACACCATCCCTGTTCAGGGGCTATTCCATTTGTAATCATTGTATCAAGTGTTTGGTATCCCTAAGAGGGACCTATCTATAATTGAAGTTCAACATGAATTAATGAAAAGAGATATTATGTTTTGTTAATTCGTTGTATTTCATGCTTTCATGGTTTTATGCTTGATATTATGCTAAAATAGCTTAGATGTATGATTTTTAGGATTGTACAAATGGTGATCATGGTGGGACACCCACATTTTATGTTGTTTTACTAATTTAATGAGTTTTTCTTATGTGCAAGTGTGGCCACTCTAGTTTACAATGGCTAGTAGAGCTTACCCACTTTTGAAGATAGTGGTAAATCATGGCCACTCTGAGTGACAACAATCAACAAAAAATATGCAACAACAGACAACCTAAGCAACAACAGACTTGGAATCCAGCTTGGTAGGATTATCTGTAATTTTTTAGTTCTTTGTCTATGTTTAATTTCTAGAATGCAGTAGAGAAATTTATTTTAATTAGAAAACATAGAGAAAGTTAAAGGAAAAATGCTTATTAAATTCTCTTAGGTTTTCTACTAGCCGTTTCTAGGAACAATGAACTTTTGATTTCAATCCATCCTAGTTTCTAGTGGTCTAGATTGTTTGTAGAGATTGCATGCTTGGGATCCAAACAGAGGCCAGTGATTCATAAGTAATATTGCATTCTCTTAAAATCATGTAGTTGTTTAGATATACATTTTCTTAAAGTAAAACATTTATTTTTAGGCATATAGAAAAAAAGCATGAGTGCTTCATGATGCATTTATTCATTTATACAAATTTAAAAGGAACGATCACACACCATGTTTCATTTAAATACTAGTGAGTTGGAATTCATCACCAACCACTAGTAGAGTTCAATGACAGTGGGTTTCATCTCCATCTTTTGGCTCAAATCCCATGAACCCATTCTATTTGGTCGTTGGCTCCAAGATCCGACATAGCTTGGAAAATTTGTATATACTTCTCTTCGGAGGGTATGGCACTGACCAAGTGAGTGCTGGGTGAGGAATGACAAGACATATGCTCCATGATTGGGTGTGGGTTTCATCTCCACACTTTGGTATATTTACGCTATCGTGACTTTCATTATTGGTTGTCGAGCTGTGAGCATAAAATTTAAATCCACTTAAAAAATCTGAGTATATCATCAATGAAATGCAAAACACGATGAAAGTTATATTGTAGTTTGCAACAAATATAAAACATACAAAACTAGTTTTAAGAACACCAAGAACATTTAAAATAGATAAACATTTTGTCTAATTTTTTTTTGGGTCCTAAAAATTCACACAAAGGATAATTCCACATTGTCATGGTATTAACATGGAGCAACTTCCCTCGGTCCAACATCGAGGTACAAAATTATGCTCTACCTAATCACAATAACAACCGCAATGATGTTGTACCACCCACATGCAATTCCATTGAATGAATCTCATTGAGCCTTAGGGGGGATAACTCAATTCATGGGGTACTCCTCAAGAAACCCCAGCTAGAGAACCACATCTAGGTTCTTCTCGTGATAGACATGAGGGAGCTTCAATGCCCCAATATTCACATGATAGACATAGGCTATATCAACTCACTAAGGGATAGAACATAAGGGTTGCATCCAATCACTGACCTACCATAACTTCTAGCCTCCCTAAATATGGTAGGATAGCAATAGACCACAATCTCATTGGTGCCAATGGAACCCCATGAGCTTAGCCATGGAGATCTAGATATCTTGATGAGTTGGATCAGGTTTTATCAATACCAAATAAGAGAAGCAATGCTACTACGCATTCTATTTCTAGGATTTTGCATAGCCATAAAACAATGAGGTACACTAATGAGCCATAGTAAGCTTCGAAGGACCCCCATAGCATGCACACTACTTCCGATCATGGGGGTATGAAATATAGGTCATAGTATAATTATCATGTTTCCCTTATAAACAAGGGTAAAAGCATAGCAGGAGCCTCTCCAAGGGGCCTCTCCATTAGGGCTCCTCGTATAGAGTTATGAAGTCATATATCTTTAGTAGCAGATCAATTTGACCACATACGTAGGCTATATGAAGATGCACAACATAAAAAAAATTAATCCAAGACAAGGAGGATGCACTGCATGTAGAAAAAGAGTGCTTAGACATATTTGAATAGGAGGAAGCACGAAGGAAAAGGTATTTGAGCCTAAATGAGCAACACTTGAGAGAGGAACAAATAGAGTGCAAATAACAAGCAAATAGGTTAGCTCAAACCAACTTACACATGGGTAGTGAGTATTACCAATCTAATAGATGTGTCATTTCTCAGCATGTGAGATGCACTAAACAAGAAGATGAGTTCACTCACTGCACATCACATCATGCTTCAAAACACTAACAGTGCCTAGATCTAGGACATGTACAACATGAACAAGAATAGACAAAGATGGAGGATCTGGAGCAGACATATCCTGAACCCTTATCATTAGGCATGGGAGATGAATATATATGTCCAGAATAGAAAAATGTAGAGTTACCTCCCTGGCTACCCACAGTAAATCTTCGAGAACATGAGATCATATCTTCAAAGGTATACAAGATACTCACTGAGAGAGTCAATTCTATTGAGAAATAGGATATAACTGGATAGAATCCAACCTTGAGAAAGATACACAATCAGCCTATGTGCCCTTCGATACAAATTCCTACTTATCCTAGACATTTCAAGATTCCTAGGTTAGATAAATTCAAGGGAGAGGAATATTTGCAAGACAATGTGATAAGTTTCATGAATGCGTGCTTCAAGCTAGAACACAATGATGCCTTGATGTTAATATTATTTATCATTACATTATCAGGCATAGTAATTGAGTGGTTCAATCAACTACCTAAGCATAGTATCATCAGTTTTGAGCAGCTGATGAACGCATTCCTTGAATGCTTTTCTTTTGGCATAAAGAAGAAAGTAAACTTGTCTAAATTAGCTAATTTAAAGCAATACGATAATGAGCTAGTCATGGACTATGAGAACATATGGAGAAAAATAATGGCAAAACTACCATTTTCTATTCCCACTATTTAGCTCACTTGAATATTTACTAAGAGTTGTGTTGAGCACATATCTCTGCTCTTGCAGCTACAATAGTATGAAACATTCAAGGAATCCTTGGTGCAAGACAAGTTGATAGAGGACATCAAGGTTGAAGAAGGATTTCTTAAGCTCCACAACAAGAAATATTGGAACAATAACAACTGCAACAATTAAAATCAATAAAAGTAGACCAAGTCAACTCTAGTAAATCAAGTTGTACTAAATTCACCAAAGGGAGGAAATATCCAGTAACCACAAAATTACCAGGCTCAGCCTCCCCCGACCAATTACAATCAAAGTAACAACCAAGTACAAAATAGGGAACGTTGACTGCCTCACTACTTCACACCTTTGTCAGAATCAATGAAATCGATATTCAATCAATTGAGCGAGGCATAAAGAATTAGATTTCTTGAAGTACAACTTCTTGAACCTAATCATCCCAAGCCCAAGGGATATAGGGATGACTGTTATTTCCCTTACCATAGATAACAGGGGCATGATATTGAGGCGTGCATCGGTTTTAAACACATCATACAAAATGTGATCGAGAAGGGAGATCTAAAAGTTGATAATCCACTAGCACCCAACAACAGAGATATGGGCATATTCAAAAACCCATTTCTAAAACATTAAGTCCCTAGATATAAGGGAACTCAAGTAAATCAAATATGAGTTGAATATCCCACCCAGGGGTTTATTAGGATGGTCAAAATAGTCAACATGGTAACAAGAATCAGATGATACAATCAACCAGAGCCTCTAGTGGCTCCTACTCACCTCTTGATTACACCTCAACAAAGGCCAGTGGAAAATCATCCTCCAGGTTTTATAGCAAGACCTATGATAACTGTTCAAAACAAACTTGTGTAGAATCTCCAAATTATGTTGGCCAAGTTATCAATATACAAGCTCATTCAACAGTCTCCCAAACATAGGGAGACTCTAATGGAAATATTAAGATCAATTGAGCTATAGCCCTAGAACCTTGACATATTCACAAACTTTATGGGGCAAATACAATAGTTTCAAGAGCCCGTGATTCATTTTTATGATCACGAAATAAAGGTAGTCCCTACTATCATAGCAGACTTGCCTGTGCACATCATAACATGTATCGATGACATACCTTTCAAGTGGGTTTTAATCGACATAGGCTCATCAATTAACATAATCACAACCAAGGCTATAGAGAAATTGAATATTCCTAGGTCAAACATCATCCCTACCTCCTACACATTGAGAGCCTTCAATGATGCACTATGCTCCATAGTAGGCTCAATAATCGTACCTATGCAAGTAGGACATAAGACCATCCCTATGATGTGTCAGTTTTTTGGAGGGGGTCATGCAGTATAATATCCTCCTAGGGCATCCTTGGATAAAGGACATGCAATGTGTTCCCTTGATATTGCATCAATGTATTAAATATGTGCACGAGGGATAGGTACATGTGGTGCCATAAAATGAAAATCTATTCAAATATTTTCATCAAGTTGACTTATCGAGTGATTTTGTCCTTCCATCCACACACCTGTAAATTAGGTTGTCATCACCTACCACATAGCCAGGAAGCACATCCAAGTCAGTGAGAGGTGATCCATCCACATCAGTGCCAACTCTAGCTTCTAAACCCACTGACACTTCTGAGAAAGCAACAATGTCTAAAGCAAAATACTCTCAAAAACTAAAAGCACCTTTGGTGGAGGAAATACCTAAGGAAGTCCCAACCATAGCAACAACAAAAATTCTAAATCATATGGAGGAGGAAGATTCCCAAAATATAGTTGAGGAGGTGCCTCAACCTGCATCACCTACATCATCATCAACGTCATCTACACCGTAGGTGACAGTTCACCTAGCTAATATAGAACTAGATGAATATCTTGTGCAGAATGTTATTTTCACTCCGATTATCGAGTCTACACAAGATATGGGATGACCAAGAGTTCCAAGCTTACCCATAGGTATAGTGGTACCATTAGGGATCCCCTCTAATCAAACAAATTTCATTTATGTTGGATTGGATTGTGCCCATGATGCTTCAAACATTGAAGAGGATGAGGATGATGTTGGAAATATGAGCAAGTTTTGTTGTCATTGATGTCAAGAGGTTGATGTCCTAGTTTCGTCATCATTAATGTCATCAAGTGGTTTTTCCAAAAGGCAAGGAAGAAGTTTAAAGGAATAGGATATAATATTTATTTTTAAATATTATATGCCTAAAATGCCTAAAAATATTGAAGACCCAAGGAAGGAGAAGCAGGTTTAAAAGGAAATAATAATATTATAATATTTAATATTATAATATTATAATATGGGTTAAAGGTTGAGTTGAAGAAAAAACAAGGTCCAAGGAGTTATTAAATTATAAATCCTCGAAAAACCCATTTGGCAGATTTTAAGGTTATTATTTAATTTATTTAAATTTAAATATTTTAACCATAGGTTAAAATTTAAATTTAAATAAATAATAAAGGCGCCAAAAGTTTAAATTTTGAAATTTGAATTAAAAATCAAATTTCCTAAATCATCGACGTGTTGGACAACATGGCATATGGTATAAAAGGGGTAAAGTTTTTAATTAAAACTTATCCATGCGATTTGTGTGCCCAAAGCCCTAAGTAATTCGTGCACTGCAGAGAAAGGATAATTTGCATGTGTTTAATATTAGTGGGCAGACTTGTTGATAATATGAAGAGGAGTGCCAAGAAGGTCTCAAGCACTTGGTAGCGCAGGTGGCAGCCAAGGGCTGCGTTAAGGCGTGTGTGAGCACGAGAACACGGGTTCGATTCACGTGATCATATTTTGCATAGGGGAAAGTGTTTTCGTTTGCGCTAAGTGGAGAAGAGACGAGGCATAAAAGGAAGTCATGCACCTTGTATTTTTGTGTGGGCACGTAGCCCAACCGATGGATGCACTTTGTGCTAAGGTGTTTGGAAAGGCAAGGTCATGTGTTCGAATTTCGTCGAAGTCATTTTTTTGGGCAGAATAAATTAAAGGTATGCTATACACATTTTAATTTATCCAAAGGTTTTGAAATTCAGAAATTGCATTAGAGGGTTTCATGAGTTCTAAAAGGAAGTTGTGAGTTTGTTGAGGGAGTTATAAGGCATAATAAAATTAAAATATTTTATTTTGATTTTTGGTGGTTAGAATTTATTTTATAAAGTAGGAGTGATAAGGTATGCAAGGAAAATTATATTTTGTATTTTGAAGTAAAGCTACATTGTGATAATTATTTTTGAGAGGAGAAATAAGGTGCATAAAGGAATTTATTGTGAAAGTGAGTTATTTGAATCATTGCTAATTAATTTTTGAAGTTTGGAGATTATAAGGTGTACTTGAGATTTAATATTTTTGTATGGTGAAATAATTTTTGAGGGAAATATTTGAGTGAAGTTTTTGAGAAAGATTGTTGCTATCTAACATTGAATTTGGCAAGGAGGAGTTGATTGTGATTAAGACAGGTTTTGAAGATATATCTCCATCAAACAAAAGGTATGGGCACATCTTCCTTATGAGTGAAATATTGTTGGATTGAGTGTTGTGAAATGCAAAGTTGGAGTGAAAAGGATTGTTTGATAAGCATTGTTGGAAATGTTTGAGTGAGCCTTCATGTGCATGATTAGGGTTTGTGAAAGAACATGAGTATCATTGTTATGTGAGATTGTTTGATAAGCATTGTTGGAAATATTTGAGTAAGCTTTCATGTGCATGATTAGGGTTTGTGAAAAGAACATGAGTATCATTGTTATGTGAGATTGAGAACTATCTTGAACTAGGGTTTGTGAAAGATCATGAGTATCATTGTTATGTGAAGTTGAGAACTATCTTGAGCTAGGGTTTGTGAAAGATCATGAGTATCATTGTTATGTGAATTTGGAATCATCTTGAGTCAAGGTTTGAGATTCATAGTGTGAGTTGTTGGAAGTATAGTGAAACACTTGGTTAGGGTTTGTAAGCAAGTTGTGTTTCATTGAGTGAATGGTTGAGTGAAGTTGAATGAGCATTATTGATTGAATGCATTGGAGTGATAGTTCAAGTTCTGTGAAAAAAATTGTTCTTTATTCTGAATTGATTTGAAAGTGAGTTTGAAAGTGATAAAGTGATTTGTGAGTGTGAAACATATTGAGTCTCTTACCATTCTCTATATGTTTCTATGGTTAAACAAGATTCTGAGTGAAACTTGTTTGTGTGATTGAAGAGGTTTTCTGAAAGGATTGAGTTGAGTTGTGTATGCAAGTTTTGCAATTGATTTGAATAAGCTTTTGTGAAAGCTAGTGGACTATTTTGAGTAAGTCCTAGAGGGGACTTAAGGACAAAGTTGAGGTAAGCTTTTGTGAAATCTTGTGAGCATATTTGAGTAAGTCCTAGAGTGGACTTAAGGACAAATTTGTGTGAGATTTTGTGGAATCTTACAAGAATATTTGAGGTAAGTCTTGGTGAAGACTTGTTGAGAATATTGGACAAGTTCTAGAGAGGACTTGTTGAGAAGATTTGAGGTAAGTCTTGGTGAAGACTTGTTGAGCAGATTGGACAAGTTCTAGAGAGGACTTGTTGAGCAGATTTGAGGTAAGTCTTGGTGAAGACTTGTTGAGAATATTGGACAAGTTCTAGAGAGAACTTGTTGAGAAGATTTGAGGCAAGTCTTGGTGAAGACTTGTGGATATATTTGAGGTAAGTCTTTGAGAAGACTTGAGAGAATAATTGATTGATTGATTTGTTCAAGCTTTGTGTTAAGGCTTGAGATAGATCTAAGTAGAGTTGATTTGTGATTGGATCAAGCTTTGTGTTAAGGCTTGAGGACATATTTGAGGATAGAGTATGGTGCATATTTGAGGATAGATTTGTGCCATAGCAAAGATATATTTTGGTGCAAATTTGAGGGTAGATTTGTGCCAGACTAAAGATAGACTTGTGAGCAGATTTGTGCTAGATCAAAGGATAATGTTTAGTGTAGATTTGAGATAGAGATTGAGAGATTAAGATTTGGAGGTGATAGAGTAGAGGATAATAGTCTCCAGTGGATAGAGATCCATTAGCTAGGGTAGTGAGGATATATGTCTTTTGAGTGAGGATAGAGGTCTTCAGTGGAGAGAGATCCACAAGCTAGTGTAGTGGAGGCAGTAGTCTTCTAGAGGATCACCAGCTAGAGCATAGGAGAAGGTGTTCTCCTATGGATAGAGATCCACAAACCAATTAAGGGGAAAGAGTGTCTCCTGTGGATAGGTATCCACAAACTTGATTAGGGGATTGGTGTCTCCTTTGGATAGAGGTCCATAAACATTGTAATAGGGAAGGATTCCCAAGAGATTTGTTGAGAAAATTTTAGTGAAATATTTTCTTCGTGGAGTAGCCCACATTGGGTGAACCACATTAAATTGGTGTCTCTATTGTGTGTGGTGATTTATGCATTGCTTTGATTATTGTTGTTGATATTGCCATTGATATATTGCATAATATTGTTTGGGAAGGAAAAGTAAAAAGTGGTCTTATACTGTTCACCCCCCCTCTTAGTATAAGCTTGTGTTCTTCAATTGGTATCATAGTGGGTTCCTTCGGAAGAGTTTAACAACTTGAAGGAAAAGCTTACAGGAACACAGATGGATTCTCAGAGTGGATCTTCAGGGAATAAGGCACCATTGTTCGATGGGAACAATTATGCATTTTGGAGTGTGAGAATGAATATTTTCCTAATGGCACTAGGAAATGATATATGGCAAGCAGTTGAGGATGGGTACATACTACCAACTACTCCACCTACATATAAATATGGTAAGCTCTTACAATTGAATAATTCAAAGGCAATGAATGGAATCTTAAATGGTTTGTGTGAAACATAGTTTGTAAAAGTTATGCATTGCACATCAGCAAAAGAGATTTGGGATAAACTAAAAAATATATATGAGGGAGACAAAAAGGTCAAGATGGCAAAATTGTAAAATCACAAGAAAACATTTGAAGACTTGAAGATGAAGGATGAGGAAGACATTGCTACATACTTCATGTGGATGAGGTTGTTAACTCCATGCAAGGACTTGGGTTTAAAGTTGAAGAATCAGATGTTTGTCAAAAGGTTTTAAGGTCACTTCCTAAGAGGTATAGTGAAAATATTTCAGCCATAGAAGAAACAAGAGATATTGAAACTTTGACAAGGGATGAGTTACATGGAACTCTCACAGCTTTTGAGATGAGAATAAAAGAGGAGTCTATCCCCTAGAAAGAAGCAACCTTCAAATTTACAAATAAGACAAAGGGTAAGAAGTCGGATTCAAGTAATGAGTCATCTAGTGATGAAGAAGTAAACTATGGTAGAAGGAACAAGGACACAAGAAAGCACAAAGGTACAAAATCAGTTAAGTGTTTCAAATGTGGTAAATATGGTCACTATGCATCTGATTTTCTAGAATTTGGAAATAGCAGTGGTGATGAGAAACAGGATCATAAGAATAGGGAAGCAGGAAAATCCAGGTATCAAAAGAAAAATAGGTATGGATAAAACAAGCATGAAAAGAAGTTTTTCCAAAGGCATAAGAAGAGTTTTTATGCAGATAAGGTAGGCAAGAGTTCAAGTGATAATGATGACAGGTCCTCAGATAATGAAGAAGAAGAAATTCTATTTCTGACAGTAGAAAAAGAAGATGTTAGAAAAAGGGCACCAATAATTCTCAAGTGTTTTAGGTGTGGTAACTTTGGTCATCTTGAAGATCAGTGCACAAGGAATGGATTCAGTTTTAGTGAAGATGAATATGAAGATGCTCTTGAAGGACCAGAAGAAGAAAGTCTTCTTATGGCAATAGAAGAAGAAGGAAGTGCTTCTAGTGGAAATAAATCAGAAAATAATGAAAATGATCTTGATGATAAAAGGGTAGAGGAAGAATCAAAAAATGAAGAGGAAGGAGAAGTTGATCTTGAGGGTGAGCTTATTTCTACTCTTAATGCATTAAGGAAGGTAAGAAAATAGAACTCAAAACTCAAGCTTCAATTTCAAGAATGTGATGAAGAGAAAGGAAAGCTTATAGAAGATCTAACCAACTCAATAGCTAAGACAAGGAGATTTAAAGAGAGGTTAGAGGCAAAGGTCTTAGAATGTGAAATATTAGAGCAAGAGGTAGCTTCACTAAGGAAGGAAGTAAAAGAGTCTAAAAACAAGCTACACGAGTTTGGGAGAAGCTCAAAGACCTTGGATAAGATTATCAAGGTACAAAGATCTTCATCAAACAAGATAGAGAGGAGAGGAGAGGAGTCAATCTCAAGCTCCAAAGAAGAAGAAGCTTCAAAAGAAGAGAGTGAAATAGAAAGTGAGACTTCTAAGGATAAGCTAGAAAATAGAAAGTTCAACAAGGAAAGGAACAATGCACAAATAAGGAACAGATGGAACAGGAAACAACACAGGGTAGAAGAGACCAAGAGACCAATGGGGTCAAGGCAAGGTTTCTTCAATGGACGATGCTTCTCATGTCACAGGTTTGGTCACAAGGCTACGCAGTGCAGGACACATGAAAGACAGGGATATGGAAATTTCAGAAATGGGCATCTCTTTCAAGGGTATTGCTACTCTTGTAATCAGTTTGGTCATAAGGTAGTTAATTGCAGGGTTCATGACAAGAATGGATATGGCTTCACCAGGAGGAACTACAAGATATTTGCACCTTCAAGGAACCACAACATTAAGTGTTATAAGTGCAATAATGTTGGGCATATGGCTAAGTGGTGTAGAGAAGAACTTCCAGAGACAAGCAAGAACAAGAATATTTAGAAGAATCAAAAGGATCAGTTAAGGAAGAAGGTGGACAAAGGTAAAGAGCAGTGTATGCTAGGAGTAGAGATACTCCCACCCCAGAATTAACCACCTCAAAAATGAGGTGGGGGAGGGGCTGAGCTAAGAGTCTTATCTTTAGCCCCAAGCCCCAAAGGTGGCCCTTTGCCATTGATGTCAAAGGGGGAGATATTTGAGTTAGGGGGAGAGCATTCAGTCAGGGGAGTAGTTTCTCAAGGGGAGCAGAACTAAAAAAGGTAAAAGAAATGGTTAAAGGAAAATGGGTTGCCATCAATGACAAAGGGGGAGATTGTTGGAAATATGAGCAAGTTTTGTTGTCATTGATGTCAAGAGGTTGATGTCCTAGTTTCGTCATCATTAATGTCATCAGGTGGTTTTTCCAAAAGGCAAGGAAGAAGTTTAAAGGAATAGGATATAATATTTATTTTTAAATATTATATGCCTAAAAGGCCTAAAAAGATTGAAGACCCAAGGAAGGAGAAGCAGGTTTAAAAGGAAATAATAATATTATAATATTTAATATTATAATATTCTGGGTTAAAGGTTGAGTTGAAGAAAAAACGAGGTCCAAGGAGTTATTAAATTATAAATCCTCGAAAAACCCATTTGGCAGATTTTAAGGTTATTATTTAATTTATTTAAATTTAAATATTTTAACCATAGGTTAAAATTTAAATTTAAATAAATAATAAAGGCGTCAAAAGTTTAATTTTGAAATTCGAATTAAAAATTGAATTTCCTAAATCATCGACATGTTGGACAACATGGCATATGGTATAAAAGGGGTAAAATTTTTAATTAAAACTTATCCATGCGATTTGTGTGCCCAAAGCCCTAAGTAATTCGTGCACTATAGAGAAAGGATAATTTGCATGTGTTAAATATTAGTGGGCAGACTTGTTGATAATATGAAGAGGAGTGCCAAGAAGGTCTCAAGTGCTTGGTAGCGCAGGTGGCAGCCAAGGGCTACGTTAAGGCGTGTGTGAGCGTGAGAACGTGGGTTCGATTCACGTGATCATCTTTTGCATAGGGGAAAGTGTTTTCATTTGTGCTAAGTGGAGAAGAGACGAGGCATAAAAGGAAGTCATGCACCTTGTATTTTTGTGTGGGCACGTAGCCCAACCGATGGATGCGCTTTGTGCTAAGGTGTTTGGAAAGGCAAGGTCGTGTGTTCAAATTTCGCCAAAGTCATTTTGTTGGGCAGAATAAATTAAAGGTATGTTATACACATTTTAATTTATCCAAAGGTTTTGAAATTCAAAAATTGCATTAGAGGGTTTCGTGAGTTCTAAAAGGAAGTTGTGAGTTTGTTGAGGGAGTTATAAGGCATAATAAAATTAAAATATTTTATTTTGATTTTTGGTGGTTAGAATTTATTTTATAAAGTAGGAGTGATAAGGTATGCAAGGAAAATTATATTTTGTATTTTTGAGTAAAGCTACATTGTGATAATTATTTTTGAGAGGAGAAATAAGGTGCATAAAGGAATTTATTGTGAAAGTGAGTTATTTGAATCATTGCTAATTAATTTTTGAAGTTTGGAGATTATAAGGTGTACTTGAGATTTAATATTTTTGTATGGTGAAATAATTTTTGAGGGAAATATTTGAGTGAAGTTTTTGAGAAAGATTGTTGCTATCTAACATTGAATTTGGCAAGGAGGAGTTGATTGTGATTAAGACAGGTTTTGAAGACATATCTCCATCAAACAAAAGGTATGGGCACATCTTCCTTATGAGTGAAATATTGTTGGATTGAGTGTTGTGAAATGCAAAGTTGGAGTGAAAAGGATTGTTTGATAAGCATTGTTGGAAATGTTTGAGTGAGCCTTCATGTGCATGATTAGGGTTTGTGAAAGAACATGAGTATCATTGTTATGTGAGATTGTTTGATAAGCATTGTTGGAAATATTTGAGTAAGCTTTCATGTGCATGATTAGGGTTTGTGAAAAGAACATGAGTATCATTGTTATGTGAGATTGAGAACTATCTTGAACTAGGGTTTGTGAAAGATCATGAGTATCATTGTTATGTGAAGTTGAGAACTATCTTGAGCTAGGGTGTGTGAAAGATCATGAGTATCATTGTTATGTGAATTTGGAATCATCTTGAGTCAAGGTTTGAGATTCATAGTGTGAGTTGTTGGAAGTATAGTGAAACACTTGGTTAGGGTTTGTAAGCAAGTTGTGTTTCATTGAGTGAATGGTTGAGTGAAGTTGAATGAGCATTATTGATTGAATGCATTGGAGTGATAGTTCAAGATTTGTGAAACAAATTATTCTTTATTTTGAATTGATTTGAAAGTGAGTTTGAAAGTGATAAAGTGATTTGTGAGTGTGAAACATATTGAGTCTCTTACCATTCTCTATATGTTTCTATGGTTAAACACGATTCTAAGTGAAACTTGTTTGTGTGATTGAAGAGGTTTTCTAAAAGGATTAAGTTGAGTTGTGTATGCAAGTTTTGCAATTGATTTGAATAAGCTTTTGTGAAAGCTAGTGGATTGTTTTGAGTAAGTCCTAGAGGGGACTTAAGGATAGAGTTAGGCAAGCTTTTGTGAAAGCTTGTGAGCAAATTTGTGTAAGTCCTAGAGTGGACTTAAGGACATATTTGTGTGAGCTTTTGTGGAAGCTTACAAGCAGATTTGAGGTAAGTCTTGGTGAAGACTTGTTGAGCATATTGGACAAGTTCTAGGGAGGACTTGTTAAGTATATTTGAGGTAAGTCTTGGTGAAGACTTGTTGAGCAGATTTGAGGACAAGTTCTAGAGAGAACTTGTTGAGCATATTTGAGATAAGTCTTGATGAAGACTTGTTGAGCAGATTGGACAAGTTCTAGAGATAACTTGTTGAGCAGATCTGAGGTAAGTCTTGGTGAAGACTTGTTGAGTAGATTGGTCAAGTTCTAGAGAGAACTTGTTGGGCAGATTTGAGGCAAGTCTTGGTGAAGACTTGTGGATAGATTTGAGGTAAGTCTTTGAGAAGACTTGAGAGCATAATTGATTGATTTATTTTTTCAAGCTTTGAGTTAAGGCTTGAGATAGATCTAAGTAGAGTTGATTTGTGATTAGATCAAGCTTTGTGTTAAGGCTTGAGGATAGATTTGAGGATATAGTATGGTGCAGATTTGAGGATATATTTGTGCCATAGCAGATATATATTTTGTTGCATATTCAAGGGTAGATTTGTGCCAAACCAGAGATAGACTTGTGAGAAGATTTGTGCTAGACCAAAGGATAGTGTTTAGTGCAAATTTAAGATAGATATGAGAGCAATATTTGGAGGTGATAGAGCAGAGGATAGTAGTCTCCAGTGGATAGAGATCCATTAGCTAGGGTAGTGAGGATAGAGGTCTTCTGAGTGAGGATAAAGGTCTTCAGTGGAGAGAGATCCACAAGCCAGTGCAGTGGAGGCAGTAGTCTTCTAGAAGATCACCAACCAGAGTAGACAAGGATTTCTCCTATGGATAGAGATCCACAAACCAACAAAGGGGAAAGATTTCTCCTATGGATAGGTTTCCACGAACTTGATTAGGGGATTGGTATCTCCTTTGGATAGAGGTCCATAAATATAGAGAAGGATTCCCAAGAGATTTGTTGAGAAAATTCTAGTGAAATATTTTCTCCGTGGAGTAGCCCACATTGGGTGAACCACATTAAATTGGTGTCTCTATTGTGTGTGGTGATTTGTGCATTACTTTTATTACTATTATTGATATTGCCATTGATATATTGCATAATATTATTTGGGAAAGAAAAGTAAAAAGTGGTCTTATATTGCTCACCCCCCTCTCAATATAAGCTTATGTTCTTCAGATGATCCATTCACCATGAATGTTCATTAATTGTACAATCATGAGTTTGCTTTGAGATACTTTGAATGCAACCATTGGCATGTATATGATTTGGTTCTATATGATCAAGGGCTATGGAACCTAGTCAAACCATGATATCAATTACCTAATGATAGGTCAACCCTAGGATATCATATTTGAAGCTATGATGATTCATTAGCAGCATCTCTAAGTAGGTTGAGCTTAGGGTTCAAGGAAGACATTGAATGGAATCCTTATCAAACTAAATAGAATCTACTTGAGTGATAAGTGGGTGGCTATGATTAATATAGAGCCACCCACTAAGTATCATCCAAATTTCTCTCTCAAATAGAGCCCATTAGAAATTATCTTATAGGAGGATGAACCATGCTATGGTTATGAGCAATAATAGAATGAGTACATCATGGATCATAGTGATTATGAGGATGAGATCGAATTGGCCTACCTTGGGCCTCAATATTTAAATAAACTCATAGATCCAATTAATATGGATAGTGGATACATCATATATGATAGCAACTATGAGTCAAAATATTCTACTAAGATGGCCTACCTTGGGCCTCGACATTCATGTCACCTCACAATACCAGTGGGTATGAATAATGGATTCTTCATAGATGACAGTGATTATGAAGATGAAATTGAGAGCACCTACCTTGGACCTCACTACTTGCATCATCCCAATGAACCATTCGACATATATGAGATGTACCATAAAGTATATCCTAGCCCTCACCTCAGGGGAATATCGACCAATTTAGATGTAATCCATCGTATAGTCTTCCCCGATCCTCCCAAATTTAGAGAGTTGCTTTAGCCAAATGATCCCATATTCTCATCTATCCATAGACCATATATTGAGATCCCCATACCCATAGATCCACATATTGGGTATGGAAGGTAAATAAATAATTCAAAGTTATATTCGTGTGGTCCTAGAGATTCCATCCCATCCATCAACATGATATCCATTGATTTGACCACTCCACTTCACACCGATCCTTCTAAACCATCATGTATTAACTTAGACACTATTGATTAGGATCACACTGATTCACCCTTAGAGCCTAAATATTTCTTCCCCAATGAAGAAATGCTACAACCATTTCATTTTGCACTAGGTTGTGCACATGATGTTTATCACACTGGTTTTGACCTTAATTCAGTTGAATCTTTAAACCCAATAGATGACATCCATTTGATCCCCACTCCTGACCAGCTTGAGGAGGGGTCACACATGTCAATAGAGGAAACTTTCAAAGTGTACATCAATGATGATCCTTCTGATCCAAAGAAAGTTAAGTTTAGAGAAAGCTTATCTCTAGAATAACAGACCATCATCATACCTCTATTGAAAGAGAGACCTAATATCTTTGCTTGGACCTACAAGGATATGTCAGGTTTAGATCCAAAATTGGTTTTCTGCAACCTTTCGTTAGATCTTGCAAAGAAATCGATCAAGAAGAAGCTCAAGAAGATGCATCCTACTATCACCTTGATGGTAAATAATGAGTTACAAAAGCTAGTGGATGTAGTATTTATTACCCCCATTGACTATCTAGAATGGGTATAAAACATGGTGCTTGTAATAAAACCTGATGGAAGGATCCATATTTTCATGGATTTTAGATACCTCAATAAGGAAACACTGAAAGATTCATTCATGTTTCCCAAAATATATGCTCTTGTAGATGCAACTACAGGTCATGAGATGCTCTCCCTCATGGATGGTTTTTTTTGTTACAATAAGATTCAGATTAAACCTGAAGACTAGCACAAAACCACGTTCACAACTCCATGGGGGACATTTTGTTATAAAGTAATACCATTTGGTCTTAAAAATATTGGTGCCACATATCAGCAGACCATGACATATATTTTACATGACTACATGTATAAGATCATAGAAGATTATATCAATGAATTACTGGACAATTCATTGCTACATGAAGAACATGTTGAGGTTCTAAGAAATGTCTTCAATTTCCTGATAGAGCATAATGTCAGATTGAATCCCAAGAAATGCATGTTTGGCATAACTTTAGTAAAACTCTTGGGATTCATTATTTCTAAGTGAGGGATCAAAGTCGACCCATAAAAGGTAAAGGCTATCTTAGAAATGGCTCCACCCACTAACATCAAAGATATAAGAAGCCTACAAGGCAAAGTAGCATCTATAAATCATTTCATTGCATAACTATCATACAAATTTTAACCCATGAATTGACTGCTACACAAGGGGTTCCTATTCCACTGGGATGGAGAATGTTAGAAAGCCTTTGCTGAGATCAAGAAATACTTGGCAATGCCACCAATACTAGCTCCACCAAGGCCAAATGTGCTATTTATGCTTTATGTATCGACTACTAATTTTGTTTTGGGCACCATGTTGACTCAAACGAATGTGCAAGACAAAGAACAAGCAATATAATATATCAGTCGCACCTTGGTGAGTTACAAGCTAGGGTATGCATACAAAGAAAAGTTGTGTTTAGCAGTGGTATTTGCAACTAAGAAGTTGTGCCACTACATGCTAAGCCATACAATGTATGTGATATCAAAAAAAAATACTTTGCATTATATGATGAGCAATATGTATCATAATACACATACTACAAAGTGGATCATTCTCATGACAGAATTCGATTTGGAATTCATAAGCCAAAGGTACATTAAGGGATGAGTCATAGCTGATCAACTGGAAGAGGTGCCACTTTAGAAAAAAAAGACCTCTCACCATAGAACTTCCCAATGACGTAGTACTTTCATTATCGAAAGCACCCAAACCCAAATAACCTAATAATAAAGTTGAAATGACTTTGTTCTTCGATGGTTCGAAGTGTGAGCAAGGGGGTGGTGTAAGGATTGTATTTGGCATGCCGTAAGGTGCTCCAAAGACCTTGTCATTTAAGCTACACTTCCCTTGTACAAATAACAACATTGATTATGAGGCCTTAATATTGGGTCTCCAAACAAAAATCACTATGAAGATTAAAAATATTAATATCTTTGGTGAATCCCTTCTCATAGTTAACCAAGTTAAGGGATTGTTTCAATGTAGGTGTCCAATCCTAGAATATTACAAAGATCTTGATAACACTTACCTTGCCCAACTATAATGGTATAGCATCGAGGCAATCCCTTGCATGCCTAACATATTTGTAGACACTATGGCATATTTGGGATCCTTGATCCCTCAAAATCCATCTACTGATTTCACTACCATTCATATGAATATGCTCTCACAATCAAAAATACAGTGTGAGGCTTTTTACAACAAAGAATAATTCAATATTATTCATATAGAACCAAACCATGAGTGGTTCTATAAAGCTAGAAACTTTCTAAAGAAGGTTCCTTGGGGGTATTTGATCTCATAGGGTCCTACGGGGAATGGTACCACCATTCACCATAAGGTTATCTCTCAATATAAATTTATGCATATCAAATCACAAGGAGAATAATTTTTCTTATCTGTTGAGATTGTAGCTTATCAAGATTGGTTATGCTAGTTACAAAATTTCTTGAAGCTTGGAATCATCCCGTAGGGATTGTTGTAGGCCACAAAACAAGCAATCAAACAAAAAATTAGTAGATATATTTTGCTAGGAGATATATTGTACCATTGAAACTATGATGGAATCCTCCTTCATTGTATTGATCTCCAAGAATCATCTTGGATGATTTCACAAGCTCATGATGGTACCTGCAATGGCCATTTTAGTGGCATGACCATCATCAAGTTCATCCTTTGAATGGGTTATTACTGGACAACCATGGAAAATTATTGTTGTGAGTATGTCAAGAAGTGCATTAAATGTTAGCATCATGTGAATCTGATGCACCTACCATCATAGGCCTTACAGCCCATTCAAGCGGATTGGCCATTATCTCAATGGGATTTTGATCTAATTGGAAAGATATCTCCCCCATATTTGGGCCAACATATGTTTATCTTAATGGCCATTGAGTACTTCACCAAATGGGTGGAATCGGTCCCCTTAAAGTCAATGATAGGACCACAAATTGCGGAGTTCATACTTCACAATATTATCTATCGCTTTGGGATCCCATTCAAGATAATTTTGAATAATGGTCCTTCATTTAAGAATAAAAATGTGTGGGATTTAACGTCCAAGTATAACATTCAACATAGTTTTGTAACACCATATTATCCACAAGAAAATGGAAAAGAATAAGCCTCAAACAAAACAATCATCATCATATTAAAGAAGACGGTGAAATAAAATCATAAGGATTGGCATCTGTAGTTGCATCTTGCATTATGGACTTATAGAACTAGTGTGTGGATGCCCACTGGGGTAATATTGCTTTTGCTTGTATATGGTGCTAGGGCCATTATACCCTTGGAGTTATAAATTCCAACATTGCGCATCACATTGAAAGAGTTTATCGATGACGACACTACGTGACAAGATCACCTTGATCAATTGACCCTTCTTTATGAATGTTGCATCAATGCTCTTGAGCATCTTTGCATTTAACAAGATCATCTAACATGAGCTTATAAAAATAAATTCCACCTAAGAGACTTTAAGGTTGGCAATCTCATGTTCAAAGAGAACCAATAGAATTCAAACATGTCGTCGCACCTGCAAGACAAATTTTCAGCCAACTGGATAGGTCCTTATATTATCTCAAAAAATATTGAACCTGGATCATATTGCGTAACATCGTTAGAAGGTGTTGAAGAGCTTAAGCCTCTCAAAATTATTCATTTGAAGGCATTTTTCACATAAAAGCAATCAAAATCCAAAAACATTTAAAATAATCAAAATTTCAAAAACATCTGAAAATCAAAAAATTCTAAACAAAGCAGAAAACATCAAAATCAAAAAATCCCCAACGGAAACTTAACCCCTTTGGTCAAAATCAAAGGGCTCCAAAGGCATCATAAGCCCTTTGGTCAACTCAAAAAAGTCCCCAAAGGCATCATAATCCCTTTGGTCAACTCACAAAAGGCACCAAAGGCATAATAAGCCCTTTGGTCATTTCACAAAAGGCTCCAAAAGCATCATAAGCCCTTTGGTCAACTCACAAAAGGCCCCAAAGGCACATGATAAGCCCTTTGGTCAACTCATAGAAAGGCCCAAAGGCACGTTAAGCCCTTTGGTCAACTCATAAAAGGTCCCAAAGGCACATCATAAACCCTTTGGTCAACTCACAAAAAGCCCCAAAGGTACATTAAGCCCTTTGGTCAACTCAAAAAATACCCCAAAGGCACATCATAAGACCTTTGGTCAACTCACAAAAAGCCCCAAAGGCATCATAATACCTTTGTTCAATGCACAAAAGGCTCCAAAGGCATTTAATCCCTTTGGTCAAAAACAAAACACAAAAACATAAAAACAATTGAAAACATTAAAATACAAAAACATTTGCATTTGCATTCATGTAACTGCATTGCATTTAGGCGTTCCCATCCATCGCACTTGCATTAGGATAGGTTTTTTTTGCAATATATCAAATGACACCGCATTTGTATTTTAATCATGCATCTATGCATAATTAGTCATCCATCACCCTTGTGAGTAATTATGTTTTTCAACACAACCCCTCCTATTGCTATAAGGAATATACTAGGGTTTTTCGGTCATTTAGCCATACCTAGTGATATTCTCATATTTTGTAGAAATATATATTTGCTTTTGTAGATGATGTCTAGTTTTTATAGAACCTAGAATATATCAAAATCCCATCACTAATTAAACACATTAACCATCCTAATTAGGACAAGGAAATATGAACACTACAAACTGATCCTAGTCACCTTAAGGAAAAGGCTTTTACTTTCTCATATTGTGATGTGCATGGTCTATAGTGTTGATCATTGGTAAAAGGACAAGCTACCCCCTACCCAAAGAAACCCCTTGCTTTATAAAAATGATAAAAATCCAAAAATCAAATCAAATCCCTTGATAAAAACAAAAAAGAAAACAAAAATGCAAAACAAACAATGATTTTCATCACTATGCATGAGCAAGTATCCCAATAAAAGTGAATAAAATAAGGGGTGAAGAGTTTGAATCCCTGGAATGGTCATTACTTGAAACCATAGAGTAATTCCTGATACAATAATGGACTGAATAAATGCCGCCTGACATTGGGGTAGGTCTAAACAATTTACAAATGAGTTAGCTTTGGGTGGCCTGTATTATCTAGTGGTCTAGTCCAACTACATCCAAAATTAGGATCATGATGAACATTTGGTGATCCTCATTACAAAAATGGGCTAAATGAATCCCGCCTGGAAATGAGGTAGGCTTATGTCTCATCTAATATATTTATTTACACATGCAGGGATAATGAATATCTTGGTCTTCATAACAAAAACTTTTATCTTTCAGGAGTCTAGTATAGTCATTATACAACTTTTGATAAGTCAACTAGGGTGTTTGAGTCTCATGGAGAACCTCAAAAATTCCCTAATAGCAACAAAACATCTCATCTCATAAATCATTACATATATTTCAAACTCATCGTTTCATATATGAATGTTAAAATGATCCTTTCTTATGATAATACTGATCATTTTCATTCATGATTTTATACATTCTATGATGTCATCCATTAGATTGTTAAACTCATATCACATTAATTCCTTATGTTTTATGTAATTAAAGCATACAGGTTTATTTACATTAGATCATCATCATGTTTGTATCATGGAGATATTGGATAGGTTTTTTCTCTTTGAAAATTTCTTAATCCATGGTCACATTCCTAAAGTGAAGACTCTTAATAATGTTGGTTCGGATCATTGGCCAGTCATGGTGGAAATGTGGAAAACCAATGTGAGTTTATCTCCTTTTAATTTTCAATTAATGTGGCTTAGAGACATTTCCTTCAGATCTCATGTGCAACAATGGCGGAAACCTAGGCATGGGACTAAGATGTTCTGTTTTGCCAAAATACTGCAATACATTAAATCCAAAATAAATACTTGGAACTGGAAAGAGTTTGGGGATGTTCATAAAAAAACATGAATTTATTGCTCATCTTGAAAATTTGAATAGGGATATCCATTTAGATGGCCTCACAGAGAAGAGAAGTGCAGATGAAATTAAACTCACAACTCAGTTAGAGGAATGGGAAAAAAGAGAAGAAATTTTATGGAAGAAAAAATCTAGAATTCAATGGCTCAAAGAAGGAGATCGAAACACAAATTTCTTCCACAAATATCTTCTAGCTCGAATATCTCACAACTTTATTTCTTCCTTAAATTCAGATTCTGGAGATGTTGTTTATACTTGGGATGGCATGAACTCTATTGTTGTTGATTAGTTTTCCATTATTTTTGTTGCTACTCCTCTTGACTCAGCTTCACAACAAAATATTATTCAAGCAATCCCTTCTCTTATCACTTCTTAGGATAACTCTATTTTGACTACTCTTGTTACTGTCAATGAGCTTCAAAAAGCAGTTTTTAAAATACAAAAAGGGAAAACCCTAGGTCCTGATGGTTTTCCCATTGAGTTCTACCAAGAATTCTGGGATATCCTTCATGTTTATTTATTAGAGGTGGTGGAAGAAGCCACGAAAGCCAAAGAAATTTTGAAGGTTATCAATAAAACTTATATTACTGTTGTTCCAAAATCTCAAGAGGTTGATCATATCTCAGCTTTTAGACCTATTACTTTATGTAATGTTCTTCTCAAAATCATTACTAAAATAATGGCAGAAAGGTTGAAGCCTCTTTTGCATAATATTATTTCCCTAGAGCAAGGGGGTTATGTGGAAGGATGCCAAATAGTATATGAGATAGTTCTTGCTTAGGAAGCCATCCATTCCATGGATATGCAAAATTCTCCTTCCATGTTCATTCGGTTAGACTTATCCAAAGCTTATGACAAAGTGGATTGGCATTTCCTTATCAAAGTTTTGAGGCAATTTAGTTTTTCTAATTATTGGATGGCTTGGATTATGGGATGTATCTCTTTAGTTTCCTACTTAGTTCTTATCAATGGCAGGCCTTCTCAGTCTTTCCCAGCTTCTAGAGGTATTAGGCAAGGTGACCCGCTATCCCCTTATTTATTCATAATTCTTGTTGAATGCTTGGGTAGGACTATAACCAAAAAGAGGGAAAACAAAACCCTTGAGGGAGTTACCATAGCTCATGGATCTAGACCTGTATCTCATATTCAATTTTTGGATGACTCTACTCTTTTAGGTAAAGCTACAGTTAAGGAAGCTTCTAATATTAAGCAAATCATTAGCTATTTTTCTAAGGTTACTGGGTAGTTGATCAATGAAGACAAATCTAAAGTTATTTTCTTTCACTGCTCTGCTAGATAGGAATCCATGGTATTTGATAAATTAAGATATAAGAAGACCTCTCTTCCAATCACTTATTTAGGTATTCCCATAAATATTCAAAGGCAAAAAAATAAATATTGGAATTGGTTGTTGGACAAAGTCAAGAAGAAAATTGGAAAGTGGACCAACAAGTGGCTTTCTTCGAGGGGTAGAATCACCTTGGTAAAATCAGTCCTTCAAGCTATTCCTATTTATGTTTCTTCCATTTTGAATATCCCAAATTTTGTTCTTTGAGAATTGGATCAAATAAGTCATCGTTTCCTTTGGAATGGTACTAAGGAGAAAAGAAAATGACCCTTGGTGAAATGGGATACTTTGTCTTCCTAAGAGTGAATGGGGGTTAGGATCCTAGTATTTAATTAATAACAACAAAGCTTTAGCTTCTAAATTATATTGGAGGATGTTGCATAACCCCAATGCTCTTTGGGCCAATAATCTTTGTGCTAAATATGTTGAGAACAAAAGTCCTGAAGACCTTGTTCGCTATCAACTTCCTACCAAAGGTTCTCCCATTTTAGCAGTTCTTAAGACTGGTGAGGATTTGATAAAGAAAAAATTATTTTGGATCATTCATAATGGTCAACATGTAAATTTTTGGATAGATTCTTGGGATGGTCACAAGCCTTTGATAACTCAGTTTCCCGATTGGAGGCCTTGGATGGAGGAGCTTCACCGAGCTAATTGGAAAAAGGTGGCTAATTATTGTCGGTACCATACTGGTAATTCAAAGGTTGGTAGATATTAGATCCCTATTTAGGATTGGCCTATTCAAACCCCAGAAAGGCAAAAACAAGATATCCAAGGCATCCTTCATATGAGATCCCTCTCTTGGTCCCATGAAAAATATTGTTTTGGATGGAACAACACTACTAAGGGTGAGTATTCAGTTGCTCAAGGTTATTTGACCTTATGCCATAATAATCCCAACTATTCTTCTGACATATTTTCTTGATTATGGGCTCAAAATATTTGGCCTAAGGTGAGGTTCTTTAATTGGCTTTTATTGCATCGTAGGGTGCTTACTAGTGAGCAACTTATGAAGTGTGGTTTTCATGGCCATTTTAGATGTGAAATGTGTGAAGAGAATGTAGAAAATATCAACCATATTTTTATTGAGTGTACTTTAGCCTCTGAGCTATGGAGGAGAATAGCTACTTTACTTAGCTTACAATGGTCCAATTTTTTTACTTTTGAACAGCTTTGGAGGGATTGGCCTAATCAAGAGGGTGTTGATCATTTTATTAGGTAGTTAGTTTGGATGGGTTCTACCATTCTTCTTTGGAATATTTGGAATGAAAGGAACAACCAAATTTTTAATCAAGAAAGAAAGGATATTCACTATATTTGGCAAAATACCATAGCCAACTTAGTTGAATTAGTCCATCAACTCCTTAACACCCCCAAAACTCCCACCAAATATGGGATCAAGTTATGCAAAGATTGAAGATTAATTCTTCTAAGGGCAACCAAATTAAATGGGATGTGAGTATTAGTAATATGGATAGGACTAGAAATTGGCAACCTCCTCCTAAGGATTTTTGAAAAGTCAATATTGATGGAGCCTCTAGAGGGAACCCTAGAAAAGCCAGTGTGGGAGGAATTGGTAGACTTTCAAATGGCTCCCTGGTTTTTACTTTTGCTGAGAATTTGGGTATTCTTTCCAATAACCTTGCTAAGGGGTATGGTATCCTCAGAGGCCTTCAGGAGGCTACTAAGGTTGGATGGGAAAAGGTGTTAGTTGAGTCTGAATCTCAACTTATGATTAATCTATTGAAGACTCCTTCTAAGAATCATAAGGTGGATTGGAGAATAAAAAGAATTATTGAGAAGATTCAGTTAATCCAGATGGGATTTTTGAAAGTTGATTACAATCGTGTGGTCAAAGATCAAAACAAGAGTGCTGATGCTATAGCTAATTGGGCTTTGGACAAAGGTGATCTTACTTGTTATGGCCACCCTCCTATATGGTGGGCTTCTAAAATTAGAGAAGCTCTTCTTTCTATCATTTCTTTGGATGGCTCCAGTTTTGAAGGTACCTAGTTTCTTGTTATTATTATTATTTTTTTTGCTTCTCTTTGGTTCATTCAGTTTTTTTTAGTTCCCTAGCTCATTCTATTCTTTATTTTGTTTCCTCTATTGATTCTTGCCTTAATAGTCTTCTGGTCTAGATAGGGCATTGTTTTGTTCAATTATTATTATTATTATTTTTTCTTTAGTTTTTTAAGGTGGGTGGGTTCTTTTCTTTTGTTTTGTTTTTGTGTTCTTTGTGTTGTTTTTTGTTGTTCTTGTGTTTTTTTTGTTTTGTTTTTTTTTTTTTAATGTTTTTTGTTATTGTTCTTGTGTTTTTTTCGTTCTTGTTCTTGGGTTTCTCTTTGTTTGTGTTATTTCATGTTTTTATGTGTGAGTGTTTTCTATGTTTTTTGTTTTTGTTTATTTTCTGTTGTTGGTTGTTTTTTATTTTTATTTTAATTTTATTTTTTTAATATTTTTAGGTTTTGGTTGTGTTTATTTTTCATGTTTTTTTTGGGTCATGTCTTTGTAGTGTTTTTTTATTTTTGTCTTGTTTGTGTTTTGTTATGTGGTTCTTGTGTTTTTTCTATGTGGTTTGTGTTGTGGTTTCTTTTATCTTATTGTGCATGTTTGGTTGTGCTTTTGTTTTTGACACACTCAAGGAGCATGTTTTTTTATTTTATTTTATTATTTTTGTTGTTATTTACTTATTTTTAAATTGGTTTTGTGTGTTTGTTTGCTCCTTGAGTATGTCAAAGGTGGTAGGCCAGGTCCGAGTCCTGGGTATTTTTGGTGGAATGGATACCCTTGACTCCTTGGGTCTTACCTGAAAGTGGCATTCCTTTTGGGATTTTTTCCACACACAAAAAAAAAAGATCATCATCATGTAAATAATGCATTACACACATTGCATTTACCATAATCATAACATCATAAATTATATGCATACAATTAAATCAAAATCAAACATGCATTTAACAATAAGCATTACATCTATATATGCATACGTAGTAGTGCACCTACATCTTTAGATCATAGCATATTAGCATACATATTATATAGTTAGTACATGTCATTAGTACATTGCATACATAAGCATAATTAAATCGTCATTTAGGCATTGCATACATAATTGATCCATAACATAAAATCAAAACAAAAATATTTTCAAGCATCAACTAGGGAATTATCAATATCTTACCTCCCAAAAATACTTCAAATACACCTTAGTTCTTTGGTCAATCCCATAAATTCACACCATAAGGAGTTCCATAATCAACATTAATGCATATCCATTGGTCCAAAATTTTCAAAAATAACAAAAAAATCATAGAATTCAAAATTTCAAATGTGTCTTGTACTCAGTTATTTACTCTACATACTTGGTGGTTGCAGTAGTTTGCACTTCATGCAATCCATAAAGATGAGTAAATTACCATAAGTCCATTTGAACCAAATTATTCAAAATCAAATAACAACAAACTCTCAATTGAGCCTTGTATTTAGTTATTTATTCTATACACTTGGTAGTTGCAGTGACTTACACTCCATGCAATCTGGCAAGATGAGTAAATTACCATAAGGTCATTTGAGTCAAATAATCAAAAATCATCAAAATTTAAAAAAAAATCAAATAATATCAAAATTTTCAAATGCACCTCGTACCTAGTTATTTACTCTATACACTTGGTGGTTGCAGCGAATTGCACTCCATGCAATCTGACAAGATGATTAAATTACCATAAGGTCATTTGAGCCAAATTAATCATCATTGAATTGCAATGCTTCACTTCAATCCCAAAAAATGCCATGGTGGCTAGACTGCACCATGGGAATGAGGTGTTTGTTTCATTTCTTCCATGACATTTCAGCAAATCATCGAGTGATTCAACACAAGATTAAAAAAAATTACTATCATCTTGATTCCTTAAGAAGGCCAATGTGGCTAGACTACCCCATGGGATAAAGATATACAATTACTATTATTGGTTAAAATCACACCTGTAATGGGGTATACCATATAACAACAAATGCAAAACTTTTAAATCATCTAAATCAATCAGCTTTGTCAAGTGAATCATTTCTTTATTCATTGTCCTTCCCTCATTGACTCGTTGCTTGAGGGGGTAGTTATAATATCAACAATCATAATAAAAATCAACAAAGGATCACTCGATCATGTCAAATTACATTTATTTTATGAATAATTGCTAACAACTATCATAATCTTACCCATTGTTGGGGCAAAAAGTAAATATGATAGTCAAGCTTGAAGCTCTCCTCCTATCAGACCAATTTTAGCACTGATACTACCCGATCGTCCCTAGACTTATGAAATATTTTGCAAATTTAAGCCTTCCATCCCATTGGAAGCAATGATTCTAAGATGCGCACCTTTCTCATGACTTGGGCATCTAATGTTGATCAGATCAATGATCATCATACACCCTATAATATGGCCCTAAGTGGTCTATTTTTTCTCAGCATAGTGTTTTCTCATAATGCATCCCAAAAAGGGGCATCTATAGACACTAAAACACGTCATGTTTAGGAGACTACTAATATAGGCACATCCACAAACCATATGACTGATCTTGAATCTCTCCAAGAGCTAGTAGTGGTCCTAACCACTCACAAGAGGCAATTCTAACCCATTCAAGTGCAACCACTATCGACTAGAGCAACTACCAACATAGGTCATTGAATCTCAGAGTGGCCATGGCTAACTACTGCTCTGGACAACGGCTAGCACTGAAACACAAACTGGTCATGAATGTGGGCCCCAAATCATGCAGGATGACTAAAATTGCATTGGATTCAAGCAATTTTTGGCATGGATCTCCCAGAGGTCCTCCTAACTTCCCCTTTCATGTAAATCTATAACTAGATCTTTCTCTCCAATGGCTAGTTACATGTAAATCTAGATCTTGGCTTCTCCAAAAAGCCAAGATATATAATTTGGGAGGCCTACATATGCATCCTCCCAAGAATAAGAATAGATCCAAGTTTTTATGCAATGAAGCCCTAGTAAATTGGAGAGAAATTTCACATCCCTTTGAGGAGTAACGAAGTGTTGTCTAATTGAGCAATGGCATACACCATTCAAGCATTCAGTTCCACATGAGTTTCACTGCCAATCCATCTTTGGAAATGAAGGTGACCCTTGAACATCAATTTGTATGAAGGATGGAGTGTTGTAGCCCCTAGTTCATGAGGCAAAAAGTTTGAGTTCACGATTGCTATCCCTAACAGCGGCCTGTAGGCACAGTCTAGGGTTTGAGTCATAATTTCCTAAGTTTTTTTAGCATATATTTCTTATTTCTTCTGCTTTATCAACTTAGATTATCATATATCCATATTTTCCATTGTATCTATACAATAATTTCTTAGTTATTCATGCATTTCTGCTTATCTTCGCACCTTTATGCTTGTATCATGCTTATATGTCATTTTATGTAGATCTTCATAAAGAACCTCATCATGCGAGGCCGCATATGCTAATAATATTTCTATGTTGTTTCCTAAGTTCATATCACTAGTTCCTGGACCAATTTAAATTATATTTAGTATTAGATACCTCCAAGAAAGTGAGAAGAAGGCATCCATAAGCCCTTGATAAAATTTGTGTTGAATCTAATAAGCGTGCAAAGTACACCATCCCTGTTTAGGGGCTATTCAATTTGTAATCATTGTATCAAGTTTTTGGTATCCCTAAGAGGGACCTATCTATAACCGAAGTTCAACATGAATTAATAAAATGATATCTTATGTTTTGTTAATTCATTGTATTTCATGCTTTCATTGTTTTATGCTTGATATTATGTTGCAAATAGCTCAGGTGTATGCTTTTTAGTATCGTACACTACCATAAAAAGGGTTTTTCTTCTTGATGCTTGATCTACAGGTGATACAAGACCTAAAAATACCATCTTCATGAAATATTCCTTCATCTTGAAGTTTGATCACCTCTCAACCCATATAAACCCCAAAATTGATGAGGTTGGGTAACTAGAATTTTCTTGGGAGGCTTCTTGGCCTTCGTTTTGGCCTTTTTTTCTGATTCCTTATGTGCCCTCTTAGAAGCCTTTTTCTAGTTATTTTTTTATTCTTCTATATCTTCTTTTTCAAAATTTTCTTTTTTTGATGCCTTCCATTCCTCATTGAAATTCATGCCTGATTCCTCCTCAAGATCCATGTCTGATTCCTCATCAAAATTTATGCCCAATTCCTTTAATTATGCAATTCTTGCTTTGGTTTTGGGTCTTCGTTGAGATGCCCTTACAACATTTCATTTTGATCTCAAATTTTTGGGTTGTATCTCAAGGTATACTAGTGCTGCTACTACTTCCTATTTTTTAGCAGATGTAGACTACTGTGCCTCTTTTACTTGTGTAGCAAATTGTTGCTATTCTAGAACTACCTTTTTCTCCTGAGGTTGTTCAGCCCTTATATCATTTGGATAATGTTCTAGCTCTTTATCCTTATCTAAAATTTTAGGCTCTTCAGCCTCCATTTCATTCTCCTTTTCATATCCTTTTTCTACTAATTGTTTTGAATTCTAAGGTTCTTCAACCTCAACTTCATATTCTTGGATTACCTATTCTACAGAATGAGTGTTGAACAGACCTTCTCTACTTCCATTACAACATCCACCCCTTGATCAATTTATATGTGAGTATGTAGGAAAGTGCTTTCAATTACAATTGTGGAGGACCTCTTCTAAGATTGAGGGCTTCCATGTTCAGATAAAATTTAAGTAGTAGCCATTGAGTGATCTCCTACCTCAACCTCTTGGTTGGTAGTGGGTACCTCTATTTCCTAATCAGTCTAAATTCCTGCATCTACTTTAGTTGGCTACTATGCTTCCACTGGTCTGAACTATAGTTGTAATCTTCCTATTTTCCCCTACAACTATCAAATTGTTCAATACAATTCATGCATTTTCAATGCAACTTCTTTCATGGATTCTTGAAACAAAGTTCATTCTTTCTTATATTTGGCTTCCCAAGTGGAAGCATACTCTTTTAATAACTACAAATGTTGCTGCAAATCCTCCACCTGGTCCTCCTATGGTAAATATTTTGTTGACACCTCCTATTGAGGATTTTGCCCCCTTGAAATATCCTATAAAATTTGGGTTAGATATTCTTCCCTGTTTAGCTCATTAATTTCTACTTCATCATCTGATGAGCTCAAAATCACCATAGACACCTTCATCCTTCTAATTTTGGTGGAAACTAGTGTGAAAGTAGAGCTTGGTGGATCTTTCCTTGCCTCATCATCAAATTAAGGGCCAGTGGGGGACAAATCCTGCCCTACTTCCTCATCAAATTGGAGAAAAATAATGGATGAGGCTTGTCCTACTTCTCATGTATTTTCCTCAAGTAGGGATGTAGATACCATATCTTCTCATTTCGTTACCTTCTTGACTAATTTTTCATTCTGTATGGGAACCTCCACTTCTTCTTGTACCCATGAAACTATATTAGTGCCCTCAGTTTCCTCAATCGTCACATTTCTACGTGACTCTGCATATTGTACCAAGGCTGAAATCAAGACATGGTGAGCCAAGGTAGATGTTGTATTTGCTTGGTATTGTTTGACCTCATATTTGAGTGCACATGTAAGGTAATGTGAGAAATTGATCTTGTTTCCATGTAGTATATGGTTTAGAAATAAAAAATTATTCGATTTTAGCTTGGAGTACCTACCAAAATAGGTGAAGAATTGTGTGATCTATTCGAAATCACTCTCTAGAGCTTGGGGATGTGCTACTTGGGAAAAATAGCATACATTAGGTACTCTATCGATCTTCCAAATAATATTTGTGCATAGAGATCTGGGTTTTATTATTTTTACATGTGCTTCCCTATCAGGGGAAATACCATCATCATGGTGATATACTCTTCAATGATTGGAATCTCTAGTCCTAGCATATGCACAACCCCATCCCTCATGGATGCTGCAAAATCATTGGCTACCACTGCATCTTAGTCCTGAATGACCAGTTGATAGTACTCCATCCATCTTGTGGCATCGAATTGGGTTTGGATGTCCACATAAATCCCTGAGAAGTTGGTAGGTTTACTTTTCTTTAGTCATGATTCTTAGATTTCCACCCCATGCTTAGAGTGCAAATTTCCTTCAATTTATGATTCACTCGACAACTTCTTCACACTATAGTTTTTTTGAATTACCACACTCTATAATTTCCCTCCTTACATAGTAGTTATTTAGTAAGTAGTTTTTAAAACCATCTTCTTCCTTGGACGTAGGTAGTTAACTACCATAATTAGAAGTGATTATGGTTATTCGTGTAAATTTTCCTTAGAGCATGTGCCATATTATGTGGAGATGATAACCATACGAATTTTACCAATCATATCCATGACATGTAGCAAAGTACCAAGTGGAATTATTCGGGTAGCTAAGACTATAATGGGGGTTGTGTCGACACTTTTACATAGACACACATGTGTATGAAAATAATATAAACTAAAAATAGAAAATTTAATCATGTACCTAAATTCATTCTATGGGTGCACCCTATGTAGATATCCATGGTGCATTGTTATTTACTGGTGGATGATGACTAGGTAAACCTCAACGGACAATTATGGCCGTAATTTCCATAAAATGAATTTCTCTCCATGTGATTGGTTCTTGATAGCTACAATATGATTCATTCGAGACATCCTGCATGATTTCAAAACAAAGGTTAGAAAAAACATATCTTCATGGGATGACAAACATCCCCTCCTCAAAAGTTGGTTGCTGAAAACTTTTAATTTTATCCATGATAGATTTGACTTTGCGCATGAGTGGGGTGCTGATGTGGCTTGAGCCACTTCCCAATGTTGAAGTTTATTTTTACAAGGCAAAAACGACCATGAAAATGGAAAGTAGGCACCTTTTTTGTGTGGAAATCAGTTGCCTTCTTTTTTAATTATGGCACAAAGGTACCTCAAAAATAGAAAGTAGGTACCTTAGCAATCGGGTGCTATGCTTAACATGGAAAGTAGGCACCTTAGCAATCAGGCGCTATGCTTGAAATGGAAAGTAGGTGTCTTTTGTTGACAATTGAGTGTCATACTTTTAAAGCAAACTTTATTCAAAATATAAAAAAAATTACCATGTTCATGAGATTTGGTATCGCTTTTGTTGGACATTTTGAGTCATTAAGTCAAGTTGTCATTGATGTCAAGGAATGAAGTCATCATTAATGTCAAGTAATTTGTCAAGAAATAAAGTTGTCAAAGTTGTCATTGATATCCAAGAATAAGCCACTGATGATGTCAAAGGTCAAGAGGAACAATGTAGAGGTTAAAGGCAAAAGGGCTTCATAATATTTTTTAATATTATGTGGAAGCATAAGTTAGAAGGTTTAAAATAAAAGGTTTTGCATAAAAACCCAAGGAAGCTTATTGCAAAGTTAAAGGAAGGTTTAATATTTATTTTATAAGATATTTAAATTCAAATTGAATTTAAATTTTATAAATAAATATTATTTATACAAAGTTGTGCAATGAGAGAAGGCCTTAATAAACCAAAGGATTTTAAAGAATTAATTTATAAAATTTAAATTCAAATGAATTTAAATAATTTATAAATTAATAAGTTTCGAGGAAAATAAAAAGCACCGACGTCTAAAAGTTAGAAGGTAATTCGAGCACCGACGTATATGCATCAAGAGGAAATAAATATATAAATCTATGCCTTAGAGGCATTAACACTTATCCTTTTGCTTGATCGAATTAATGTGTGCAATTGTGTTGAGAACTCGTGTGGAAAAGACAAGCAAATTTTGTGTTTTAGTGCCAACGAATAAGGTTTAAAGGGAACCATGCTAAATTTTCAAGCACCAATTGAGCAACATGGCCTATTGGTGAGAGAACAATAGTTAGAGTGCTTGGGTGCTAGGTGACCTATGTTCGAAATGTGGTGGTAGCATTTTTAGTGGTTGTGTTTGTGTTGGAAGCACCAAAGGAAAGGTGCACATTTTTGCTATGCAAGACAGGGAGCCTTTTGGAGCACATGGTGCTATTTAATCCCAAGCGAGCACCTAGCCCACGTGCCAGTTGAAGCAGTGGCTAGGACGTTGGTTGAGGTTGCGTTGTGAGTTTGATTCCCTCCAAGGCCAAGGTAATAAATTTTGATTATTATTTTTGTGTGTTGCCTAAAGTTTGGAGTTAAAAGGGTTGCTTAAAAGGATTGTTAGTTGAAAATTATTTTTGATAAGTTGGAGGAATAAGGTGTTAGCTTTATTTTAATAAAGTGTTTGTCACATTGATTTGTTGAAGTTTTAAAAGAATAGAGGGAACTTCTTGCATTGAGTTATTTTGAAAAGAAGAGTGCATTGAATATTATTTTAATTGGGAGATTATAAGGTGTAAGTAGTGTATTATTTTTGTAAATGTTGATGAATGTTTTCTTAAATATGGAGTGATAAGGTGTATGTGTGTCTTGATATTTACATTGTATTTTGAGGAAGTTTATCATCTTATAATTTCTTTGAGCTTGGAAAAGAAGTGTTTATGGTTGTGGCAGATTTATGAGATTCCTTCATCATCACGAAAAAGGTATGAGCACATTATTTCATAGTTAAGTTGATTGGTTGGTTTTCTGGAAAATAAGTTTAGAGTGAAAAGACTTGATTAGGGTTTCCTATTGATTGTGTTGAGTTAATGCTTCAAGGTTTTTTGGAATAAAGAGTTGTTGTTAAAACCTTGTTTTATAAGCATTGTTGTTGAAACCATTGGTTGTGTGAATAACTTGAACTAGGGTTTGAGTATCATTGGCATGTGAATATTGATAAGGATAAACTACCAAGAAGGCTCACACACATCACACAAAAGATTGCACTAAAAAATATTTGTATAATGCTTAGATTGAAGGACTATTTATAACAAATTTAACATATTTTTGGATAAGCATAATAGTTGTTCCAAAATATTATCCGGTGCATAATATAGAAACTATAACATGCATAAAATATTATTCATAGAAAGTCTATCAACATGCATGTCATTCCTTATCATTCCTCCCCACCGTAAGAGCATTGGGCTCCAATGTAGTCAAAAGGGAAGGAAATTCATGAACCATCTGGCTATGAGAGATCCCCTTGGGCATGATGTGGTAGTTGTCCTCATTTGGCCACAAGGTAAGAAGTTGAAGATCCCTGGCGAGTGTGGTGCATCTTGGTGTCAAAAATATGATCATTCTCTAAAGGAAACTAAAATTTAGGTACAATATCAGTAGGGTGACTAATAACAGGGTTTATCTCCAATGTAGACTTATGGTACGATCAAAGCAAGTCAACATTGATGACATCATGGATACCCAAGTATGCTAGAAGATCAAGTAAAAAAGCATTCTTGGACACCTACTATATAATAGTGTAGGGCCCAAAGCGAATTGGTTTGATCTTGCTATGGGCCATCCTCGGGAACCGATGACGATCAAGGTGCAACAAAAATCTATCTCCCACTTGGAAATGATGTGGAACATGATGTTTGAAAATGGCTTTCTTTTGTTGTTGCTAGGTTTCTGCAAAATGGAAACAATGTTAGAGTGAAGTTGCTACAAATGGTGGATGAAGGAATGGGCTTTGTCTTGTTTTTTTTTTTCATATGGGCTATGATAAGATATGGAAGGGACAAGGGTAACTCATAAGGTGCTAAGGGTTGAAAACCTAGACATACTTCAAAGGGTGAGTGACCTATGGATGAATGGACAACCTGATTATATGCATGATCAATGTGGGTAAGACTCAAATACCTGAAGAACACAAGCTTATACTGAGAGGGGGGTGAACAGTATAAGACCTCTTTTTACTTTTTCCTTTATACTTCAAAATAGTAAAGCAATATACCCAAAGCAATATCAAAGCAATGTACAATATCATCCACAAAGTGACACCAATTTTAACGTGGTTCACCCATAATGGTTGGGCTACGTCCACAAAACTTTTCTCTAAAAGTTATCTCAAAGTTCTTTGGGAATCCTTCCCAATTACAATGTTTATGAGCCTCGGCCCAAAGGAGATACCTTCCCCCAATCAGAATTTATGAGCCTCTGCTCAAAGGAGATACCTTCCCCTCTACTCCGGAAATGATCCCTCATAAGATCAACTGCCTCTACCTCTTGCCAACACGTGGAACTCCTTTCCACCGAAGACCTCCTGTCCTCAATGCTTAGCCTAAGAGACCTCTGCCTTCTATGATCACGTCCACAATAGCTCAAGAACCTATACCAAACACAGTCAGTCGGTCTAGTACAAGTCTTCCTCTGTCTGTCAGATCTGTCCAACTCTTGAACAAATCAATCCTCTGCATACAAGCCTTCTCAAAGACTTGCCAACTGTCCTCAGGTTCTTCTCATAGAACCAATGCACCTCTGTCCTCAAGTTCTCTGATAGAACTATTGATAGAACTATCAAACTCAGCTCACAAGTCCTCTGCTAGGACCTGTCCAAATCTGCTCACAAGTCCCCACCGAAACTCAAAAACTCACAAGTCCCCACCGAAACCTGTCCAAAACTCGCTCACAAGTCCCCACCGAAACCTCGTCCAAAAACTCAGCAAGCTCACCAAGAAAAACTTTCTTAGTAGGAAATCACAAAGTGAATTGTTAGAGACCCAATGTGATTTGTCAAACTCATAGAAGCATAAAGAGAATTGTTAGAGACTCAATATGTTCTATACTCAAATCCCAATCTCAAAACTCAACTCAAATCAACTCAGCTCAAACTCAATCTCAAATCTGAAAACTCAACTCAATATCTGAAATGGATAGGATAGAATGTTTTCTTTCAAGAACATGAAACCCCAACAATTGCCAACTATGCAAAGAATCACATAACAATGATACTCATGTTCTTTTCACCATCAATTAGGGTTTCAACAACAATGCTCATCAAACAAGGTTTAGTCAACCAACATCATTCAACTCAACATCAACCTTGAAGCATTCAACCAATCATCACAAGAAAAGGAAACAAGTAGAAATCCTTTTCCCTCCAAAGATATTTGAACAAAACAACCACCAACACAATATCACCAAATGCAAAGAATAACTTGCTCAAATCAACTCAATGGAGTAAGCCCAATATCATGAATCAAGTAAAGCAATAACTTGATCAAACAACCTCTATGGAAGCAACTCAACCATCAAACTCAAAACAGCCAACCAAGGGTTCCACCAACTCAATGCAAGTAGCAAGACTCACAAACATAAACCCTAGTGCACAATGCTTCCACTACCTCAAACCAGAATTATGCATTCACCAAAACTCTCATCAAGGATAACAATGCATAAGAAGTCTTCAACAAACCAGAAAATAGGATTTACACCCAACCAAAGGAAACCTAGTTGAAAACCTTTTCACTCCAACCTTATTTCAGAAAAACATACACCAATCATACTCATAAGGAAAATGTGCCCATACCTTTTTGGAGTAGAAGAAAATTGATCCTTAAAGCTGTCACCACACACAACCCTCAAACTTCCAACCAAGTTAGGGTTAGAACCAAGATAAATGAGCATATATAAAAACTTTCCTTAATACACCTTTTAGCTCCTCTTCTTTAAAAACAACCACCAAAGAAGCCAAAAACACAACAACCAAAACTTACACCTTATATCTCCATTTTTAAATTTAGCATAGCAAAAGACTAATCTCAAAAATACAACCAAAGAAATATCCCCTTATTTCTCCTATGTCTTTTAAACAATGCTAAACAATGCCAAAAATCATATCAAGAAAATAATCACACCTTATAATGGCTGCCCTTGAAGAATCCAAAATTCGCGGCACAAAACACGTTTTAATAAAAACGTGACTAATCCATGCACAACTCCCTCCGCGGGGATCGAAATGCAGACCTCCGCCTACGCAAGGCCCAAACGCAGCCTTCGCTGCCACTAGCCCACAAGGGGCTTACGAAGTCCAAGACGGACTTCCTTCCACATAAACGGTCAAGCTTTCCGAAAGCTTTTCAAACCACGAGCTCTCCTCTTTCGCAGCGTAAATAGAACATTCGATCGCAGCCAAACCAATTAATTGCCTTCGATTTTCCAAGTGGGTTTAACCTTAGGAACCTTCTCATATTTATAGTCCATACGTGGACTTTAGAACACGTCGGCTGTAAAGAAAAGTAATTTTGAATTTAATCAAAATTTGCTTTCTAAAGGGTTTAAAAACCCTTAAAGTATTTTTAATAAATTAAAAATAATTTCTCCCTTAATTAATTAAATAATTAATTAATTAAAACCTTGAAGGGTTTTAAATAATAATTAAATAAATAATAAAGAGAACCTCCATTGGTTTTAATAAAAACCATTGCCAATGGAATCTCTCTCGATTCTCTTAAAAATATTCTCTTGGAATCTTCCACCTTTGAAGCCAACACATCCTCTTAACATTAATGTCATTTCCTTTTGACATCAATGACAACTCATAGACAAGAAGCTAGGATCTCAAACCCAAAATTGCCAACAATCTCCCCCTTTGTCATTGATGGCAAACCATGCTTCTCAACAACACAGAAACTCAACATAAACAACTCCCCCTGTCTTGAGGCTCTCCCCTTACTCATATCTCTCCCCCTTTGTCATCAATGGCAAAGGGTCACCTTTGGGGCTTGGGACTAAGAATGAGCCTCTTAGCTTAGTCCCTCCCCCACCTCCTATTGAGGTGTTTAATTTTGGGGTGGGAGTAAAACTCCCAACAGGCACTGATCATCATCAGTGTCTATAGCTGCCTTACCATGTCTTCTCTTGTTCTCCTTGTCCATATTCCTGTTCTTGTTCCTGTCACTGTTCCTGTTCCTGTTATCATTCCTGTTCTTATCCATGCCTTGATCCTTGGACCTGTTCATACCACTGTTCCTGTTCCTGTACCTTGGAAGTTCAGCTCTACACTGTCTAGCTGTGTGACCTTCATTGTTGCACTTATAACAAGTAACAATGTTATTTCTTTTAGGCATACCTGTTCTTTGAATCCACCTGTTCTGACTAACCCTGTTCCTGTTATTAGCCTTGCAAAAAATTGCCTTATGCCCAAACTGTTTACAAGAGTAGCAATACCCTTGAAAGAAATTACCACCTCTGAAACTGTCATTTACCTTCCTTACTTGAGTCATGCAATGTGAAGCCATGTGACCAAACCTGTGACAAGCAAAACATCTGCCATTAAACTTTCTTGTAAATGACCTTCTAGGTCCTGTAAACTTTCTCCCCTTTTTTGTTTCCTATTTTCTGTTTCTGTGCATCTATCACTCAAGGACTCCTTTTCTGAAATACTTTCCTCATCAGAACTCTCTTCCTTTTGGAGTCTCTTACTAGACTCTCCAACTTGTTCCTTGTGTGGCTTAACAAAACCAAGGCCTGTTTTATCTGTTGTCTTTCTTTGACCTTTGATGAGTGACTTAACCTTTTTGGAGCTATCTTGAAACCTGTAAAGCTTATCCTTGTACTCTTTAGTTTCCTCTTTCAAAGAAGCCATTTTCTGTTCTAACTCATTATACTTAAGAACCTTAGACTCTAACTCATCCTTGAGTTCTTGTGTCTTAGCTATAGAGAAGTCAAGACTTTCTATAAGATCATCTCTCTCCATACAACATTCATCTAACTTATCCTTGAGTCTAGCATTCTTCTTTCTTTCCTTTTCCAAAACACTAAGAGCACTAATAAGTTCACTTTCAAGATCCTTTATTTGATTTCCTTTTGAATCATCAAAGCCTTTTTCAGATTTCTTATCACTAGAGGTGCTACCCTTTTCAAAAACCATACATGCATCTTCCTTATAGTTTTCTGAAGCATCCTCATACATACTAGAAACCAAATCATTATTTGTGCAATCATCCTCAAGGTGACCAAAATTTCCACATCTAAGACATTTCATGATAATGAATCTATGTTTCGGTTCTTCCTCTTTTTCTGATATGAACAACATCTCATTTTCATCATCACTTGAAGAACTTTCACTATCACTACTAGAACACTTACTTGCTTTGTCTAGGTAGAAACTCTTCTTGTGCTTGTGAGAATACCTCTTTCCTTGATTGTTGTGCTCATCTTTGTTTTTCCTGTGATGCTTGTGCTTTTCAGAATCCTTGCTCTTAGAATCCTGTTTATCTTCATCACTTTCATTCTTGGGAATAATACAATCAGTAGCATAATGACCAAACTTTCCACAATTGAAACATCTTATATTTTTCATACTTTTGTGCTTTCTAGAGAACTTGCCTTTCTTGCTGTAATATGCCTCTTCATCACTAGAAGACTCATCACTATCTTGAAGTTGTTTACCCTTGGAATTCTTGGTAGCCTTGAAAGTCGCCTCTTTCTTGACATCAACCTTCACTTGAGTTCTCAACTCAAATGCTGCAAGTATACTATGGAGCTCATCCTTTTTCAACTTATCCAAATCTTTAGCTTCCTCAATAGCAGAAATATTTTCACTAAATCTATTAGGAAGAGATCTTAAAATCTTATCACAAACATCATTTTCAGCAAGCTCAAGACCTAAGTCTTTCATGGAGTTAACAACCTCATCCATACGAAGCATGTAGTCACTAATATTTTCATCATCATTCATCTTGAGTTGTTCAAACATACCTTTGAAGTGTCTCAACTTGGCCTTTCCGACATTTGTATCACCTGTATGAACCACCTTCAATCGTTTCCACATTTCACTAGTTGTCTTGCAGTGAATCACTTTGGTGAGATCTGCTTTCTGTAAGCCTTTCGAGATTGCATTCATTGCTTTTGAATTGCTGTGATGTAGGAGCCTTTCTTCTTTAGTATTAGGACCATGTTCATGAATAGTGTACTCATCTTCAATCACTTCCCAAACCTCATTCCCAAGTGCCATTAGATGAACCTTCATCCTTGCACTCCAAAGACCAAAATCTGACCCATCAAGAATAGGTGTTGCATTGCCACTTGAATGATCCATTGTGTTCTTTACTAGCTTTTCCTTCAAGTCGTTAAACTTTTCGAAGGCACCCGCTCTCGATACCAATTGAAGAACACAAGCTTATACTGAGAGGGGGGTGAACAGTATAAGACCTCTTTTTACTTTTTCCTTTATACTTCAAAATAGTAAAGCAATATACCCAAAGCAATATCAAAGCAATGCACAATATCATCCACAAAGTGACACCAATTTTAACGTGGTTCACCTAGAATGGTCAGGCTACATCCACAAAACTTTTCTCTAAAAGTTATCTCAAAGTTCTTTGGGAATCCTTCCCAATTACAATGTTTATGAGCCTCGCCCCAAAGGAGATACCTTCCCCCAATCAAAATTTATGAGCCTCTCCTCAAAGGAGATACCTTCCCCTCTCTCTAGGAAATGATCCCTCGAAAGATCAACCGCCTCTACCTCTTGCCAGCACGTGGAACTCCTTTCCATCGAAGACCTCCTATCCTCAATGCTTAGCCTAAGAGACCTTCGCCTTCTATGATCACGTCCACAGCAGCTCAACAACCGTACCAAACACAGTCAATCGGTCTAGTACAAGTCTTCCTCTGTCTCGTCGATCTGTCCAACTCTTGAACAAATCAATCCTCTGCATACAAGCCTTCTCAAAGACTTGCCAACTCTCCTCAGGTTCTTCTCATAGAACCAATGCACCTCTGTCCTCAAGTTCTCTGATAGAACTATCAAACTCAGCTCACAAGTCCTCTCGCTAGGACCTGTCCAAATCTGCTCACAAGTCCCCACCGAAACCTGTCCAAAACTCTCACAAGTCCCCATCGAAACCTATCCAAAACTCAGCTCACAAGTCCCCACCAGAACCTGTCCAAAAACTCAACAAGCTCACCAAGAAAAACTTTCTTAGTAGGAAATCACAAAGTGAATTGTTAGAGACCCAATGTGATTTTTCAAACTCATAGAAGCATAAAGAGAATTGTTAGAGACTCAATATGTTCTATACTCAAATCCCAATCTCAAAACTCAACTCAAATCAACTCAGCTCAAACTCAATCTCAAATCTGAAAACTCAACTCAATATCTGAAATGGATAGGATAGAATGTTTTCTTTCAAGAACATGAAACCCCAACAATTGCCAACTATGCAAAGAATCACATAACAATGATACTCATGTTCTTTTCACCATCAATTAGGGTTTCAACAACAATGCTCATCAAACAAGGTTTAGTCAACCAACATCATTCAACTCAACATCAACCTTGAAGCATTCAACCAATCATCACAAGAAAAGGAAACAAGTAGAAATCCTTTTCCCTCCAAAGATATTTGAACAAAACAGCCACCAACACAATATCACCAAATGCAAAGAATAACTTGCTCAAATCAACTCAATGGAGTAAGCCCAATATCATGAATCAAGTAAAGCAATAACTTGATCAAACAACCTCTATGGAAGCAACTCAACCATCAAACTCAAAACAGCCAACCAAGGGTTCCACCAACTCAATGCAAGTAGCAAGACTCACAAACATAAACCCTAGTGCACAATGCTTCCACTACCTCAAACCAGAATTATGCATTCACCAAAACTCTCATCAAGGATAACAATGCATAAGAAGTCTTCAACAAACCAAAAAATAGGATTTACACCCAACCAAAGGAAACCTAGTTGAAAACCTTTTCACTCCAACCTTATTTCAGAAAAACATACACCAATCATACTCATAAGGAAAATGTGCCCATACCTTTTTGGAGTAGAAGAAAATTGATCCTTAAAGTCGTCACCACACACAACCCTCAAACTTCCAACCAAGTTAGGGTTAGAACCAAGATAAATGAGCATATATAAAAACTTTCCTTAATACACCTTTTAGCTCCTCTTCTTTAAAAACAACCACCAAAGAAGCCAAAAACACAACAACCAAAACTTACACCTTATATCTCCATTTTTAAATTTAGCATAGCAAAAGACTAATCTCAAAAATACAACCAAAGAAATATCCCCTTATTTCTCCTATGTCTTTTAAACAATGCTAAACAATGCCAAAAATCATATCAAGAAAATAATCACACCTTATAATGGCTGCCCTTGAAGAATCCAAAATTCGCGGCACAAAACACGTTTTAATAAAAACGTGACTAATCCATGCACAGCTCCCTCCACGGGGATCGAAACGCAGACCTCCGCCTACGCAAGGCCCAAACGCAGCCTTCATTGCCACTAGCCCACAAGGGGCTTACGAAGTCCAAGACGGACTTCCTTCCACATAAACGGTCAAGCTTTCCAAAAGCTTTTCAAACCACGAGCTCTCCTCTTTCGCAGCATAAACAGAACATTCGATCGCAGCCAAACCAATTAATTGCCTTCGATTTTCCAAGTGGGTTTAACCTTAGGAACCTTCTCATATTTATAGTCCATACGTGGACTTTAGAACACGTCGGCTGCAAAGAAAAGTAATTTCGAATTTAATCGAAATTTGCTTTCTAAAGGGTTTAAAAACCCTTAAAGTATTTTTAATAAATTAAAAATAATTTCTCCCTTAATTAATTAAATAATTAATTAATTAAAACCTTGAAGGGTTTTAAATAATAATTAAATAAATAATAAAGAGAACCTCCATTGGTTTTAATAAAAACCATTGCCAATGGAATCTCTCCGGATTCTCTTAAAAAGATTCTCTTGGAATCTTCCACCTTTGAAGCCAACACATCCTCTTAACATTAATGTCATTTCCTTTTGACATCAATGACAACTCATAGACAAGAAGCTAGGATCTCAAACCCAAAATTGCCAACAATACCATTTGGCTGGAGATGAATGATGAAAAATACAAAGAATTTGGACAAGAGTACGATTGACTACTTTAGTTTGACCATCGATTTGAGGATGAAAAGTTATGTAAAAGTTAAGAGACACCCCTAAAAGTTTCCATAATGAAAGCCAAAAGTTATTGACAAAACGGGAATCACGGTCAAAGAAAATACTAGTGGGTAGACCAAAGGAACTCCAGACAATATCAAAGAAGAGTTGGGCTAAGTTGGCAGCAGAAATGGTTTTTCTACAAGGGAGGAACTTAGCCATTTTACCGAATCAATCAACTATGATAAAAACACAGTCATGCTGACGGACTATCTTAGGAAAACCACTTATTAGATCCATTGAAATACTTTCCCACGGACGATATGCAATGGGCAAAAGCATGTTGAGGTCGAGCTTTCTGTTGGATGGCTTGGATTTGCAATAAGCAGCACACTGCCTCAAATACCTCAAAACATCATGCTGCATGTGGGGCCAGTAGAAGAATCACTTCAAGTGATGAAGAGTTTTATGCTTGCCAAAATGTCCACCATAAAGAGTAGAATGTGCCTCCTTAATAAGGGTTTTCCAAGACTCAAAGGGTACACAAAGTTTATCCAGATGGTAAAGCAATCCTTAAGACGATAATCTTGAAAAGGGGCCAAATTTGAAGAGGAAGGATGGTGTAAATACTTAAAAACTATGGCAAAGTCATGGTCATGAGGATACGAAGAAGGCCAAGACTAAAATCCCAAGTGTGAGGTAGTAACAATAGTCAAATCATGGGAGGAAGGAGGATGACTTAGGCAATCGGCCACATAATTTGTACTACCCTTTTTGTATTTTATGACAAGGTAGAATTTCTAAAGGTAAGAAGCCCATTTCATGTGGCATGCTTCTTGGATTTTATTCTGATATTGGAGAAACTACAAAGGCAAATGATCTGTATGACCAATGGTTTCTTTGCCTAGGAGGTAATGACGTTAATATTTGATAGCTTGGACTAAGGCATAAATCTCTTTGTCATATGTAGAATAATTTTGCTTGGGAATGGAAAAGGACTCGAAATGATAAGCAATAGGATGACCATTTTGTTTGAGGACAACACCAAAGGCAAATTGAGAAGCATCAGTTTCAATCTCAAAAGGTTATCTAATGTCAAGAATAATGATAATAGGATAAGAACAAAGCTTATCTTTCAAATTGGAAAAAGCATTGGAATGGGCAGGAGTCCAATGGAAAACAGATTTTGCCTTAGTCAAATTGTACAAAGGAGTAACAATGGTGGAATATCCTAGAATAAAATTGTCGTAGAAGTTGGCTAGGCCAAGGAAACTTCTTAACTTAGTGGTAGTGGTAGGAGTAGGCCAATTAAGGAGGACTTCTAATTTTCTAGGATCCACCTGAATGCCTTGCTCATCAATGATAAAGCCAAGGTAAGAAATAGAATTTTGGCCAAAAGAGCACTTAGACAAATTGGCGTACAATCGATGTTGTTTAAGGATGGAAATAACATGATCCAAATGCTACAAATGGGTCTCCCATGTTGGAGAAAATATGAGAATATCATCAAGATATATGATTAAATATCTATCCAAAAAGTCTTTGAAAACTTCATTCATTAGCCTCATGAAGGTGGTAGGAGTATTGGTGAGGCCAAAAGGCATAACAAGCCATTCAAAAAGACCCATATTTGTTTTGAAAGTCATATTCCATGTATCTTCAGCCTGGATGCGGACCTGATGATATCCACTTTTGATATCAATTTTTGTGAAAAATTGGCTCCCTAAATTTGGTCTAAAATATCATGAATACGAGGGAGTGGATATCTATTTTTTATTATGATTTTATTAAGTGCCTGAAAATCGATACAAAGACGCCAAGTGCTATATTTTTTGAGAACACAAAAAATAGGAGAGGCACAAGAAGAAATGCTTTGTTTAATGAAACCTTTATTTAACAGGTCTTGAATTTGCTTCTTTATTTCATCATATTGAAAATGTGATTGCCTATACATGGGGGTATTAGGAAGAGGTGCAGCAGGAACTATATCAATAGTGTGGTTAATGGCCCATTCTAGAGGTAAGCTAGTGGGCTCTTGAAAAAAACTTCGATATTTGTGTAATATGTTATCAATTGATTTGGGTCTATTGGATTTAGAAGTTGTTTTTGAAAAATGCTTATGTTGTGGATGAATGAATATGAGAGCAAGTGCCTGTACTTGATTGGCTACTTTGCATGCTTATCTATAACTTAGAAATAGATTATTGGAGTGCTTGGTAGGTTCTTGAATTGAGTGAATGAGATAGTACTTATTATCTTGTTGCAATGTGTATATATTTTTGTAAGCATCATATGTAGCACACCTATCATATTGATAGGACTTACCAAGAAAAAGACCACAACAATCCATTGGGGTCACATCACAAGTGACCTTGTCTCTAAACTTTGGATCAAAGGCAAATGCAAGAGTACATGTGTGTGTGTAATCTGCAAAGAGATTGCACTATCCTTCAATCCAAGGGAGTAAGGATGAGGATATGGAGAAGTAGGGATATTGATATTATCAACAATGGGTTGTGTGATCAAGTTATTTAACGAGCCATTGTCGATGATACAGTCGACTGCAAAGTCATGGCATAAATGAGCATGTGTGATGAAAAAATTATCATGGTCTCGAGCATCAGAATGGTGATTCATTACAAGATTAATTTTACCTTTCAAATCCTCATAAAACTTCTCTTCACCAATAGTCTTGATGGGGTTATCATTGGTTCCCTCATCAGACTGTACATACAAGATCTTATTCTTCTGCAATTATCTACATTCATATTTAAGATACCATTTACATTTACAATAATTACAAAAATTTTGAGACTTAGCATTAGAAAAAGAAGAAGCATGAAATACAGGCTTAGAAGTAGAGAACTGAGAAGGAGTGGGAGTAGAAGAAAAATGAGAATGGGGAAAATAGAAAGAGCTCCATGGTGCCTGTTGTTGAGGACAAGGTGATGGCTTTGAACCTCCTGAAGAGTAGTGGTTCCTCTTATGTTGTGCTACAAACTTCTCCTCCACAAGTTGTGCCTATTTTAAAACATCATCAGGAGTTATACAAGAAGTGTACTTGATTTCCCAATAAAATTGTGTGAGAATACCACTTTTGAATTTGGCAATAAGGGAAGTAGTGGGATCTGAAATGTGAAACAACACGTGTAATCTATTTAATTGATGGACATAGTCCTGAATGGACTGATTCTTGCCCTAACAAAGGCAAAGCCAATGGTTGAGAAGATCATCATCATAGATGGATGGATAAAAAGTGGCTTTCAAGGTTGTAATCAAAGCATCCCAAGTGGAGATGGGGTTCTTAGTTCCTTGGAATTCGGTAATGAGAATATTAGCCATGCCAGAGAGTTTGAGCTTGTAAAATGGAACTTTTTCATCATTCAGGGTTTGAGTGATTTCAAACCAAGTCTCCATATCTAGGATCTAGGTATTGAGGACATACGGATCCCTAGAGCCTTCGTAGATCTTGACTTCACATTTAGGAGAATGAGTATGAGAGGGGGAGGAAGAATGTGATTGGATATCTCTAGTAGTGTCGGCCAAAGAAAGAACTAAGGCAGTAACCTCAGCTAATTTTTCTGCTACATTGGTAGCCATAGGTCTAGGTGGAGCCAGTGAAGACTATGATGCCCACTAAATAAAAGATAACAAGTTTTTTTTTTTTTTTTTTTAAAGCTTGCTTACAATAAAAACTAAAAAGCTTTGAAAATTTTGAAAAATTGACCGACATTTTTTTTTTTTTTTACGATTCCACTCTCTTTATTTATTTATATTTTTAATACAATAAAATCTTAATTTTTTTTTTTTAAATACAATAAAAGCTTAAAAAGCTTTAAATATATGTATATGTGAAGAAAAAGATATATATATTTTTTTTAATCAAATCTCATGATATGGCTACTATATTGGCCAAATTATAGCCGATATGCAAAATATAAAGTTTTTATACCTCCCTCCTTGAAGATGCATGACTAGCTCCAAAATGGCAGTAAAAGAGATGATAGGTGTGGCAAAGAGCGTGTCAACCTCAGAGGTATGATTAGGGCACATCAATGATGCCTCTATAGAAAGACTTCTCAGACTTGTAATCAACCTTCTTAGATTCGATCGACAACAACGTCACGAAAACGGAGGAAGGGTATGCAATAGAAGTCGAAGGCGATGGTGCAGAAGCCTAAATTATGAATGACACCAGTGATTTGTAGTGTGCGCCATAGGATAATGATTGTGACTAGTGGATTGGTGATTTATGATAGAGCCCTAGCAAAAAAATACCGAATAGTACAGGTAATCTAAAAATACCTATGGTGAGACCAGATTGGAGTGGCTAGAAGAAAATGTAGGAAGACAATCATAAAATATGGTCTGTCACTCGATGTAGGAAGGCAAAGGGGCATCAATATTTAGGAGTAGATGGAAAAATCTAGCAATCCCAACAATAACTAAGGATGAAACAACGTGAATGGGGATAGGGCATAAACAAAGGACATATACTCAGGCCCAATCAAAGGCTCTGAAACCACTAATAAGGATAAGCTACCAAGAAGGCTCACACACATCACACAAAAAACTGCACTCGAAAAGATCTGCATAATGCTTATATTGAAGGACTATTTATAACAAATTTAACATCTTTTCGGATAAGCATAATAGGTGTTCCAAAATATTATCTGGGGCATAATATAGAAACTATAACATGCATAAAATATTATTCATAGAAATTCTATCAACATGCATGTCATTCCTTATCAAATATTGTTTTATAAGCATTTTTTTGAAGTGAGTTGTTGAGCAAAGAACTTGAAAAGAACATGAGTATCATTGTTAGGTGAGATTTGTTGTTGAGGATTGTTGAAAACATTTTTGAGTGAGTGATCATATTCTTGGACTAGGGTTTGTGAGCAAGGGTTATTTCATTGAGTGCTTTGTTGAATAAAGTTGGTTGAGCCTAGTCAAGTGGGTGTGTGATGTGATTGTTCAAGTTCCATAAAACAAAGTATTATATATTCTGAATTGATTTGAGAAAGTGATTGAGCATTAAGTTGAAATTGAAGCATATTGAGTCTCTAACAATTATCCTTATGTTTCTAAGAGAGTCATTGCAAGCAATTGAGCATTGTGATGAGTATAGAATATATTGAGTCTCTAAAAATTCTCTTTATGTTTCTATAAGATTGGATAAGTTCTTGAAAATATTTATTGAGCAGAGTAGACAAGTTTTGTGTGGACTTGTTGAGCAGATTTGAGGTAAGTCTTTGAGAAGACTTGTGGAAATATTTGGTGTGAGATTTTGTGGAAGCTTACAATACAGATTTTGAGTAGATTTGGATAAGTTCTTGAGAGGACTTATTGAGCAGATTGGACAAGTTCTAGAGAGGACTTGTGGACAGATTAGTGTGAGCTTTTGAGGAAGCTTACAAGGCATATTTGAGACAAGTCTTGAGTAGACTTGAGAGCATAGTTGAGTGATTGATTTGTTCAAACCTTGAGTTAAGGTTTAGGGAAGATATAGTAGAGTTGATTTGAGATTGAGTCAAGCTTTGAGTTAAGGCTTGAGGACAAATATTGAGAATGAATTTGTGCTATACTGAAATACTGTGTTTAGTGCAGATCAGAGGACCGATATTGAGGATAGAGTTTGGTGCATATTTGAGGACAGGTTTATGCTAGACCAAAGACAAATATTAAGCAGAGTTATACTAGACCGAAGTATTGTGTTTAGTGTAGATCTAAGACAGAGCTTTGGAGGTGATAGGGTGTAGAGGACAATAGTCTCTAGTGGATAGAGATTCATTATCTAGGGTACTGAGGATAGGTCTTCTAAGTGGGGATAATAGTATTTAGTGGAAAGATATCCACAAGCCAGTGTAGTGGAGGCAGTAGTATTCTAGAAGATCACCAGCCAGAGCAAGAGGAGAAAGGAGTTTTCCTGTGGATAGAGATCCACTAACTTGATTTTGGGGATTGGTATCTCCTTTTTACAGAGGTCCATAAGCATTGTAATAGGGAAAGGATTCCCAAGAGATTGATTGAGAAAATTTTAGTGAATGATTTTATCCATGGAGTAGCCCACATTGGGTGAACCACGTAAATTGTGGTGTCTCTATTTTTGTGCATTGCTTTGATTACTGTTGTTGATATTGCTATCTATACATTGCATAATATTGTTTAGGAAATAAAAGAAAAAAATGTCTTATACTGTTCACCCCCCCTCTCAGTATAAGCTTATGTTCTTCAATTGGTATCAGAACAGGTTCCTTCAAAAGAGTTTAACAGCTTGAAGGAAAATCTAATAAGAAAATAATGAATTATAAGAATGTGTCCTCAGATAATTCAACACCAATATTTTATGGAAGTGACTATATATATTGGAGTATGAGAATGAAGATCTACTTGATGACACTTGGCCATGAAATTTGGGAAGTAGTTGAAATTGGATACAATCCCTTAATTAATCCTCCTACAAATAAAGAAGGTAAGCTCCTACAACATTACAATTCAAAATAAATGAATGCAATTTTGAGAGGTTTGCATAGAACAAAGTCTATGAATGTTATGCATTGTCAAACTGCAAACGAAATGTGGGATAAACTTCAAAATATATATGGAGATAAAAGTTTCAAGAAATCAAAGATACAAAATATCAAAGGATAATTTGAAGCATTAAGAATGAAGGATGAGGAAAATATTAGTACTTATCTACTTCGAATTGATGAGGTTGTTAATTATATGCAAGGACTTGGAATGAATATTGATGAATTAGATGTTTGTGATAAAGTCTTAAGAACTCTTCCAAAAATATTTAGTGAAAAGGTTTCTGCTATAGAAGTGTCAATGGATGGTGATTCTTTGACAAGAGATATGTTGCTTGGTATTCTTACACCATTTGATATGAGAACAAAAGAGGAACCAAATCCTCAGAAATAAGCATCATTCAAAGAAATCAATAATACAAAGGGTAAGAAGTCAAAATCAAGCAATGAGTCATTCAATGTTGAAGAAGAAAATTATGGTAGAAGGAATAAGGACTCTGTTGGAATATGTAATGCAACATTGTGTAAATTATTTGTAGACTAAAATATAAAGTCTAAAGAATAATATTTAGAAAATAATTCTATGTAAAAATATTCCCACCCAATTAATAAATAAAATAAGGGTGCTAGGAATATTTAATTTATGAAAAAAAGTTATTCCCCATTTTCTAGAAAATATTAGAAAGTAACTAATAACTTTCTAATATTTGATAGATGCCACTTATCACATATCTCAAATATTATATTGTGATAAAATTAGAAAGTAACTAAAGCACTTTCTAATATTTGATAGATTGTGATAAGATTGGATTATGATAAAGGGTTGTAGTAGAAAAGCTTCTCTTTAAATAGGGGTGTTTTGTACTACATATCATCCTATATCCTCACATTTATAGATGATTATTCAAGAATGATCTTTGGGTATCTACTTAAGAATAAATCATACTGTTTTGAGACATTCAAGGAGTTCAAAGCTTTGGTAGAAAATCAAAAGGGAGCAAAGATCAAAATGATTAGAAGTGACAATGGAGGGGAGTCCAATAACAATGATTTCAATGAGTTTTGTTCTTCTCATGTGATCAAAAGGTAGTTTACTTGTCCATACACTCCTCAAAAAAATGGTGTTGTAGAGAGGAAAAATAGGACAATAATGGAGATGGTAAGATGCATTCTTGGTGATCACTTAGCTCAATTTCTTTGGGGTGAAGCAGCCAGTACAACAATCTACATTCGTAACAGGTGTCCTTCAAAATTAGTTGAGGGGAATACTCCTTATGAGGTTTGAAATGATAATAGGCCAAATTTTTCACACTTAAGAGTGTTTGGATGTGATGCATTTTCATATATTCCTTCATAAAAGAGGAAGAAATTGGACAAAAAGTCTCAAAAATACATCTTTGTTGGCTATGATGTAGAACATAGGGGCTACAGGTTATACTCACCTTCTTCACACATTGTATTTGTTTCAAGATATGTCAAATTCAATGAATACCTTCTTGAGTTAGAAAAGGGTGGGCCTTGTGTCAAAAGGACCAAGTGGTTGGATCATTCTAGGGGTCCTAAAGAGAAGAATTCAGTTAGCCAAAGGATAACTAGAAGTATGACCCTTAACATGTATCTTCTAGCTAAGATAGAGAATGATCATGAGCCTACTTCTTACCAAGAAGCTTCACAACACTCTTGTTGGGTTGATGCCATGAAGGTTGAGATGGATTCTCTTCTAAAGAATAAAACTTGGGATCTATTTCCTTATCCTAATAAGAGAATTGTTATTGGGAACAAGTGGATCTATAGAATCAAGTACAATTCTAATGAAGAGATAGAAATGTATAATGTTGGATTGGTTGCTAAGGGTTATGCTCAAAAACATGGCATTGACTATGATGAAACCTTTTCACCAATTGCCAAAATGCCTACCATTCGACTTCTCATTGCTATTGCTGCTGCTCAAGGTTGGCAGATTTTTTAGCATGATGTGAAAAGTGCCTTTCTAAATGGTGATTTGGATGTGGATATCTACATGAGTCAACCAAAAGGATTTTTTGTACAAGGTAAGAAAAAACTTGTGTGTAAACTAAAGAAAACCTTGTATGGTCTAAAGCAAGCACCTAGAGCATGGTACATGAATATTTCAGGTTACTTCTTGTCTCTTGGATTTGATAAATGCTATTTAGATACAGATCTCTATGTACTTAGGAAGGATAACTTGGTCATTTTAATTGCTCTATTTGTTGATGACCTTGTTGTAACTGGAAATGAGAATGAGGCAATTTTTGATTTCATATCCAAATTAAATTTAGAGTATGAAATGAATGACCTTGGTCTTCTACACTACTATCTTGGCATGCAAGTTTATCAGCATGAGGATTGTACTTTTTTGAGTCAATCCAAGTATATTGGAGATCTTCTTAAAAGGTTTGATTTGGAGGATGGAAATCCTACTTCCATTCCTATTTCTACAGGGGTTAAGTTGGAAGTAAGTATAGAATCTCAGTTGGTTGATGCTACATTGTATAGGCAGCTCATTGGTAGTCTTTTTTATGTTACCATAACAAGGCCAGATATTGCTTTTGCACTTTGTATGATGGCTAGGTTCATGCAGGAACCTTATATTGAGCACTTACAAGCTACCAAGAAGATTTTGAAGTACCTTGTAGGTACTAGAGATTTGGCACTCAAGTATTCTAGGCTTCCTTCCTTTGCTATTTTTGGCTATGCTGATTCTGATTTTGGAGGGGATAGAATAGACAAAAATTCTACCACAACATATGTTTTTAGTATTGGGTGTATAACTATCTCTTGGTATTCCAAGATGTAAGATACAATTACTCTTTCTACAATGAAATCAGAGTATAAGGCTATGACAACAGCTACACAGGAAGTTGTTTGGCTTTGTACCCTCATGAAGGAAATTGGCTTTGAGCAATTTGGTCCTTCACGTTTGCTCTCCGATAATCAATCAGCTATTGCCTTGGCTAAAAATCCTATAATGCATCAAAGGACAAAGCATGTTGAAATCCAAGCCCATTTTATCAGAGAGAAGGTATTGGATGGGACTATTCAGTTGGAGTATTGCCCATCATCTTCTAATTCTGTTGATTTTTTCACCAAACCTCTTCCCAAGGAGCAGTTTTGTAAGATGAGGGACTCACTTGGTTTTGTGAAGTTGTCCTCAAGTGGGAATGAAGTGTAGTTACACTTGTGTGATGACAAATTCATCCTTATGAGGTGTTTTGTGCTATATATGAGTTGATATTTGGTGGTATAATTATTTTTTGCATCTGTTTTTAACATGGTACTTTCTTGTTTGCCTTGTACAACTTTTGTACATGTTACTTTGTAGATGGCATTGTGCAATTATGGTATATGATGCAATTGCTTTATGCGACTCTTTTACATGGTACTTTCTTGTTGTCTTGTGCAACTTTGTACATGTTTTTATGTAGTTGGCATTATGCAACTGGTTTATCATGGTACTTTCTTGTTAGCATTTATGCTACTTTTGTACATAATATTTTATGGTTGGCTTTATGCAATCGGTGTACACACTTTATTATTTTCATATACCTTATGCAACTCTTGTACATGGTACTTTTTGTTAGCCTTGTGATACTTTTGTACATGGTACTTTAGAGTTTGCATTATCATGGTACTCATTGTTTGCTTTATGCAACTTTGTACATGATATTTTTTGATCAACTATATAGCACGTGACTATAAGTATGGCTTGACATCTTTTTGTGATGACTTATAGTTCACTATTTGTTAGATCAGTTTTTTTATCATCTTTGGATATTCATATATGCTATGGTGAATATATTTATGATGATGTATCTAACAGATCTTATGTTGAGCTACTTGTAGCTTGTAGGTACTTTCGTTTGGGGTTTTGTAGGCTTACTGAAGACACCCTTGTGATGTTTTCTTATTTTCATTTGCAACCACTTGTGGTTGATGGATGGCTTTGTAATTTGCTTGTATCTGAAGCTACTCTGTTGGGGGCTTGCAGTCTCATTTTGGCCCATTTTGTATTTGTGCCTTATTATAGACCATTCTTGGTCATAGAAGCTCATTGTAACTATATTACTTAGTTGATTCTCATCCCTGTTTGTATCTTTAGGGGGATAATGTTTCTTTGTATAATAATTCCTTTCTCCAATAATGAATTAAGGGGGAGTGTTGGAATATGTAATGCAACATTGTGTAAATTATTCTTAGACTAAAATATAAAGTCTAAAGAATAATATTTAGAAAATAATTCTATGTAAAAATATTCCCACCCAATTAATAAATAAAATAAGGGTGCTAGGAATATTTAAGAAGCTAAGAATAACAATGATGAAGAAAAACTGGATCACAAGAATAGGGAATAAAAAATATACAAGCACAAAAATAAAATCAAGTATGGACAAAGTAGACAAGGAAAGAAGTTATTTCAAAGAAAAAATAGAAGCTACTATTTGGATAAAGCAAGTAAGTACTCAAGTGATAGTGATGCTAGTTTTTCAGAAAATGATAGAGATGAAGTCCTATTTATGATTGAAGAAAAAGAACAAGTTAATAAAAGGACTCTAGTAATATTTTTGGAAGAGTCTTAAGAACTCTTCCAAAAATATTTAGTGAAAAGGTTTCTGCTATAGAAGTGTCAATGGATGGTGATTCTTTGACAAGAGATATGTTTCTTGGTATTCTTACAACATTTGATATGAAAAAAAAAGAGGAAGCAAATCCTTAGAAATAATCAACTTTCAAAGCAATCAAAAAGACAAAGGGTAAGAAGTCAAAATCAAGCAATGAGTCATTCAATGTTGAAGAAGAAAATTATGGTAGAAGGAATAAGGACTCAAGAAGATCTAGAGATACAATATCTGTTAAATGTTTCAATTGTGGAAGGTATGGTCATTATGCAACTTACTATCAAGAAGCTAAGAATAACAATGATGAAGAAAAAATGGATCACAAGAATAGGGAATAAAAAATATACAGGCACAAAAATAAAAGCAAGTATGGACAAAGTAGACAAGGAAAGAAGTTATTTCAAAGAAAAAATAGAAGCTACTATTTGGATAAAGCAAGTAAGTACTCAAGTGATAGTGATGCTATTTTTTTAGACAATGATAGAGATGAAGTCCTATTTATGATTGAATAAAAAGAATAATTTAAGAAAAGGATAGAGTTTGCTGCAAATTTGAGGTTAGGTTTATGCCAAACCAGAGATAGATTGAGTAGAGTTGTACTATACCGAAAGAATGTGTTTAGTATAGATCTGAGATATAGCTTTAGAGGTGATAGGGTATAGAGAACAGTAGTCTCCAGTGGATAGAGATCCATTATCCAGGGTAGTGAAGACAAGTTTTTTGAGTGGGGAAAAGAGTCTTCAGTGGAGAGAGATCCACAAGCCAGTGCAGTGGAGGCCGTAGTCTTCTAGAATATCACCAGCAATAGCAAGAGGATAAAGGATTCTTCTATGCATAGACATACACTAACTTGATTTAGTGGATTGTTATCTCCTTTGGACAAAGATCCATAAAAAATTTAATAGGGAAAGGATTCCCAAGATATTGATTGAGAAAATTTTAATGAAATATTTTCTCCGTGGACTAGCCCACATTGGGTGAACCACGTAAATTATGGTGTCTCTATTTTGTGTGGTGATTTATGCATTGCTTTGATTATTGTTTTTTATATTGCTATCTATTAATTACATAGTATTGTTTGGGAAAGAAAATTAAAAAGTGGTCTTATACTGTTCATCCCCCTTTCAGTATAATCTTGTGTTCTTCAACTTTCCCAAAAAATGAAAATCAAGCACCATCTCCTTGGAAAAACTAGGAATTAGATGTTAGTGTGCCAGATAATGAGATGTCGGTGCCATCTCCTAAAGATATTGGAATTCAGTAACCTTGTACCATATAAATGGGAATCTGGTGCCTTATACCGTATAAACAGGAATCAGGTGCCACCTTCCTAAAATATGGGAATAAGGTACATTTTTTCCTAAAATGGGAATCAAGCACCTTTCTCATCAGAAAATGGAAATAGGTGCTCCTCATTTATTGTATTGTTTGCTTGACATGCCCACTTATATATGCTTAAGGTTTATCATTCCTTTAACGCTATTGGTTGAAGAACATGGACAAAATCAGCATCCAATATTTGAACAAATAGTTGAGTGTTTTACTGTCCATAAAGACCAATCCAAACACTCCTGTACAGATTTAGGTATAGTATTCCTCTTTCTAAGTGGGGAAAATATACTCCTATTATAAACAATTCTTATAGAAATTTGGGAAGGCATAGGTTCATGGATATTGTGCTTGTTAGGCTTAGGTTTCCTAGGATGCCTAACATCTACACTCAAGGCATCATTCCTAAAAAATAAAAATACAGCTAAAAAATAAAAAAATTGAAAGAATAATTTTTTGGGACTATGTGGACTACGTCCACATATTACTAACTCAATTTGAAATCATAATTAACTAGGGTCTTCCCCATACCTAATCTAGACTCAATCATGTATGCTTCAGACACATGGTATGGACACAGGTGGTGGCCATTAATTGTTAATGTAATGTTGCTACCATAGATTATTCTGATCCTCACAATTCCATTGTTGATGATTTCAGTCACTTCATATGGCCCCATTCAACACTGCATAAGCTTACCTTTCATTTCCTAGAACTAGGAGTTATATAGTAATGCTTATTCTCCCACTTTGAGCTACTTTGGCCTGGTGTGGTAGTTGTGCCACTTGAACCTTTGTTTTTGAATGATCTCTATTTTATGTAGAGCATTAAGGAGGTATTCATCTAGCTGATTAAGCTATTGAATTTGTTATTTCTACACAACATCCAGATTTATATTCAAATCTACCATGATCCTAAGTGTTTTGACTTCAAAATATATATGCATCATAGCATTCTTCCCATAGATTAGCTAGAATTGTGTGAAACCAGTAGTAGTCTTCTAGGTGGTCTTGTAAGCCCACACTGCTTTTGGTAATATAATGGTCCAGTCCTTCCTCTGTTGTTTTATTTTCTTTATTAGGATATTCTCCAACTCTTGGTTGGTTACCTCAACTTGCCCATTCGTGTGTGGGTGGTAGGGAGTGGTTTTTTTATGCCTGATTTTATATTGTTGATTGATTTCTTGAATCATATTTGAAGTAAATTGAGGTTCTTGATCAGTTTTTATCTCCCTTGTAACCCCAAGCCTTATGAAAATAAATGATTACAAGAAGTTTGCTATAGTCTTCTCTTTTGAATCATATAAAGTCTACACTTCAACCCACTTGGTCACATAGTCAGTATAAACTAAGATAAACCTCTTACCTACTGACTGTGGATTAATGGATCCTATGAAGTCCATCCCCCATTTATCAAATGGCTCAATGTGAACATGTGGTTTGAGTGTAATTTCATTTCTGAGAGTAGGTCTTCCAATCCTCTGACATTTATCACACTGGCTCACATGCTTGGTTGCATCTTTAAATAGTGTAGGCCAGTAGTAACCAACCTACACCACTTTATATGTAGTCTTTTTTCTTGTAAAGTGGCCACCATAAGGTACATCATGGCAAGCCTTCAATATTTTTATTATCTCATTCTCAGCAACACACCTTCTCATGATATGATCAAGCTCTATTTTAAATAGGCACCCATAAATACATGAGAAGTCTACACTTTTCTCAATTAATTTTTTTTTTTCACAAGGTAAAAGTGTAGGGGATACTTTACCAATGGATAAATAATTAGTGATATCTACGTACCATGGTATATATTCATTCATATTAAACAAATGGTCATATAGAACTTTATCATCTGTAGTTGCATCATCTAGAGGTGTCAACCTAGATAAGAAATCAACTACCACATTGTCTTTACCTGGCTTGTCTACTATTGTCATATCAAAATCCTGTAGTAGTAAAAACCATATAATAATTCTACCACTAATCCTAGGTTTATTTATTAGGTATCTGATGGCTTAGTGATCAGTATGTACAAAAAATTGATATCCCATAATATAATGATGAAATTTTTTAGGAGCATGTATAACTATAAGAAATTCCTTTTCTGTGATAGTATAATTGAATTCAACACCTGTGAAGTGTTTATTGACATAATAGATGGCATAGAAATCATCACCATATTTTTATCCCAGCATTAATCCTATTGCATTGTTATATGCATCAGCATATATGTGAAAAGGTATGGTCTAATTTAGACATCTCAATACTGGGGCAGTAATCAATTTTTCCTTTAAGGTGTTAAATGCTTGTTCACATTCCTCTATCCAGATAAACTCTATGTCCTTTGATAATAATGTGCTCAGGGATTTAGAAATTTTACTAAAGTCTTCTATAAACCTCCTATAGTAACCAACTAATCCTAGGAACTATGGATATCCTTATGTATTTTTGGAGTAGGCAGGTTTTGGATATCTTCTATCTTCTTCCTATATACTTTGATCCTATCTGTAGAAATATGATGTCCTAAAACTATCTCTTCCTACATTAGCATGTAATATTTCTCATTGCTGAGGAACAAGTTAGTTTCCTCACATCATTGAAGTGTTTTATCCAAAATTTCTATGGCTATTTCAAAATTTTCACCATACCCAGTGAAATAATCCATGTATACCTCCATAATTTCTCCAATCATGTTAGAGAAGATGCTCAAAATTGCCCTTTGAAATGTGGTAGGTGCATTGCATAGACCAAAGGTAAAGCTTGGTAAGCAAAAGTTCCCTAAGGGCAAATAAATGTGGTTTAATCTTGATATTATTCCCCTATTTGAATCTGATTATATCCACTGAACCCATCCAAAAAATAAAAATACTTCTTACCTGCTAAGGTTTCAAGGACTTGATATATGAAGGGTAAAGGAAAGTGGTCTTTCTTAGTTGCTTTATTCAGCAACCTGTAATCCACACAAATTTACCACTTGCCATTTTTCTTGGGCACCACCACCAAAGGTGATACCCATTCACTATCTAAAAAGGGGTAAATGAACCCAATTGTGAGGAGTTTTTGCAATTCAGTCTTGACAATTTATTTCATTATTGGATTAATTCTTCTCTATGGTTATCTTATTGGTTTAACCTGGTCTTCTAGATATATCCTATGATTACAGGTTTTAGGAGTTATTCCTATAATGTCAGAATACTCCCAAGCAAAGACATATTAATGTTTTACCAATGTTTCTTTCAGTTTGATTTGTTTTTCAATTGTCAAGTTGTCATCTATGTTCAACACTCTACCAGGTGCAACCTCTATTTGCTGAATTTGGTGGTCTTTTCCTCCCACTAATGGCAACTCAAGAGGAGGACAAGAGGGTTCTCCTTGGAAAATTTTTGATATTACCCTATCCTCATCACTCTCGTCTTCCAATTCATAAAGTTTCATGATAGATTGGATCATTGATAGACCACCAATGTTTTGATTTTTATTTTCAGGTTCTCCAAACACTTATGTAGATTGTGCAAGTGGATGGATGATCAATTTTTTTATGTTTTGTCCATCAAAAATGGTCATTTGGCCATATCTATAGCTTATGTAAGCATCAGCTATTGCTAGCCAAGGTCTACCTAAGATTAATGGATATCCACCCAACCTAGAATTTGATTGTAACACTAAGAAATATGCTAGATACTCCCATGAATCCACTGTAACTATTATATCCTCCAGTATTCCTTCTAGGAGTATTGTAGATATGTCTACCAATTGCAAAATAGTCTTGGTTGGATTTAGGTTAGATAGTTTAAGATTTTGCAAGGTTTCTTTGGGAATGACATTAATGGTAGCCCCCAAATATACTAATATATTAGGTAAAATATAGTCCTCTATTTGAATAGTTAGGATAGGGCTTCCTGGATCTGAATATATTTGGTTGTAGGTATTCTCGAACATAAGATCAGCTAACTGACCTACAAAATTGATTGACTTTATAGGTTTTCTTCCTGGTTTTTTTAGGCACAATTCTCTTATGGCCTTGCCATAGATAGGAATATCTCTGATGGCCTAAAAGAGAGGGATTGTGAATGTTAGGTTCTTTAGACTAGAGAGAATATCAAATTTTGATTGTACTGGATTTTTGGGTTCCTGCAATATTTATGGAAAAGGTGGAATCTCTTCTCTGTTATTTATAGGTGTTGATTCTTCTTCTACTTCTACTATAAGAGGTGATTCCTCTTTTTCTAATTCTATGATTTCCTCCTCTTCTACTAGAGGAGTGACTTCTACACTTACTTGTTTCCTTGATATTAATTCTATTGGACTATAATCTATGTTAATATTGTACATGGGGTATATATCATTCTCTACTTGATAAGCTAGTTTTTGTTTATTATTTGTATGGGTTGTAGGTTGTGTTGGTAGTTGAGTAGGCTTGCAAGTAGGAGAAGCAGGCAGGGTTGGATATAGTGGAACTGGAGCAACTTGCTTTGGGTTTTTATTCTAAGCATTATGGTTCCTCCACTACTGCCTAGGATACTAGTATTGCATCCATGGATAGGGATTATAATAATTTGGTCCTTGGGGATATTTATTCCAAGGTTGTTGTCCCCACCAACCCATATTGGGTGGTTGATCTTGACCTTGGTTCTAAAAATTATTGTCCCCATAAGATGGCATTCCTACTGGAATGTTGTTTCCCATAGGAGACTGTTGCCATTTTCTCCTATTACCCATGAAGTATGCTTATGCTACCTGTTGAGTGTATATTTTGCCCAATTGTAAAATACCAACACATGCAAAGTATTGAACAAAAAACTCTCTCTTGAAAAGAAACCAAATGACAAACATTCAACTTCTCCAAGGTTATGGTAAAATATCTAAAATATTACAATAATGCCATAAATAATTCAATGATGCATGTGACCATAAACAAGGGGCCTTTGATGGTTCTAAATAATGCTTAATGATTGAAAGATCTAACTAAAATCAAATGCAAAATAAAAGTAGTTCTTTTTAGGGTTTTTTAAATTGATGCTACCCTGAATCCCTATTAGTAAAGTATTTTATCTTCACTTAAAAGGTTTCAAATGATAAAATGTGGAATTGTCCTCCTCATTTTAATGTCTGTGCCTTTAATATGAAGTAAGTTTTAGATAGTTGGGTTTATTTTATCTTCCTTATGTTGATGCCACTACCCTAATAGTAGTTAGTAGAAGTTAGCGTGTTAGCAATGTTAGCAAAATTAGCTTTCATTTCTTATCTTAATTTAATGTGAAATAGTAGGTTAGTATCCCTCCTAAACCATGTGTTTTATCTAAAATATTAGATTAATGAATTTTGGAGGTGCAAAAATTTTGGAAAATGACCAGAATGGAAATAACTTGAAAGCTTAACAATTTTGGAAATGGACCAGAATAGAAATGAAACTAAAAGGAAATTAGTAGAAATTTTGGAAAAGGACCAGAATGGAAATAAAAGAAACTGAAATTCTAGATGGACCAGAATGAAATTATTGAATGCTTGAAATAAAATGAACTTAACAAAAATGAATGAATAAACAATGCAGATTTGGTTAGCTGAAAAATTCAAATTCTGAATTAGTTTAGCAAGCTCCTCCCTACAAAATCCCAAGTTATGAGGTAATCATAAAACAACATGAATTAATGGACCTGCAACATAAGCACAATACCATTAAATCAAGTGCAAGACTCAAAGGAAATAATAGAGAAACTACATCATCTTGACCTTCGCCTATTGCAACCCATTTCATGGCATAAGACAATGGCTAGAAGTCACTAAAATGCAGAAATGATAAGACACTAAAAACGTTAGTTTTATGATTAGAAACCCTCCTTTTGATTTTGCTCACAAAAGTTTGCTACCCTCTCAAAATCTGAAAAATGCTCTTTCTTATTGCTTTTCGGAATGTTACATCATTTCCAAGCCCCCTAAACAGGTAGGATAGCAAGGTATAAATAATGCTTAGAAGTCCTTTCGCTTCAACTTCTTTCACAATTAAAATAATAAATGGATATAAGAAAATAATCCATCATCATTTTTTGTGATTTAATACAATAAAATAACACTTCTAAACATTATTTTAAACAATAATAAAACCAAAAACATAATCTTACGTAACTCCTTATGTCTCCCCTTTCTCTTATCACATAGGCATTTTACCCAAGAACACCCCTTTGCACCCATCAAAATGAATAATAAAAAATTTAACTATACCTTATAACCCCTATGATTTTAGGCCTCCTTTAAAACATTGAATATAATCAAACAACATTCACATTAAAATAAGGTAGGCCAATCTCATTCAACGAGATTTTCGTTGTGCTCTTCGAAACCAAGGCCCGATGGTATCTCTTCGAAGCCATACCAAACGTGCCCAAGGATTGGGATGACGTCCCCCATCTTGGGCACTTTGGTTTCCATATAACCTAGTGAGGCCATCACGCCATCGACACAGCCATGGCACTGTCAACACCACGTCATGGTGCTACGATCGATGCAGCCATGGCACTGTCAAAACAACGTCGCCATGGTGTTGCGTTCGATCGCAGCCATGGCACTGTCAACACCACATCAGGGGGCTGCCATCAATGTAGCCATGGCACTATCAACCCTTTGCCATGGTGCTACCATCGATCGCAGCCATGGCACTATCAACACCACATCAGGGGGCTACCATCGATGCAACCATGGCGTTGTCAACCCTTCGCCATGGTTTTCGAGCTCCTTGCTCTCGCACTCACGTTGTGCAATACCAACGAAAAAATTTCCATGCTCTCGAGGTAGACCTTTATCTCCATCGATTAGGGTTACGGGTTGCCCTAATAATGTTTCTTTGTTGGCTTGTTTGACGACATGCCTCTGGTTTCAACCGTTTCACTATCAAATCCGATGCCTTATGTGTTGTCCTCCTGAAACCCTAACGCTATCTTTGGACCACTTCCTCTTTTTCCAGCATTACGTAGCCTCAAACATTTTGGAATAGCCACCCTTGCCTTCGATCATTTTGAATAGCCACCATCGCCTTCTCCTACAATCAAACGTAACATGGTCAAACATATTATTATCACATCCTTTGTAAAGTATATTATAATAATATTATTATATACAATATAATAATATTATTATAATAATAACATTTTAGAATAAAATAATCATAATAATATTATTATAATAACATTTTAGAACATCATAATAATATTACTATTATATACATAATATAATTAATGTAATTATATTAGGTAGATAATAGCATATTATTTTCTATCACAATTTCTTTGTACCTTTTGTATCCTCTTCTTGTTTTAGGTAATGTTTTGGTCAGGCCTTGCTTTATTAAACACATTCCATCACCTTAGATAGTATGAAGAACATTAAAATCTATTTATCAAAATGGATTTTAATTAATCTAAGCATTAATGCCTAGATTAATTAATCATTAAATATCAAATAACTAAAGCAATTAAAATCATTAACATAAATGGTCAAACATCACTATTCTTACAAGCCAAAGAAAACCAAAAACCTTTAATACCAAAACATGACAAGTGGGTCCCCAAGAAGCTTGGGGTGGTTGTGGAAACTCCACAACAAAATGACGACTCTGCTAGGAAATGCTCCTGAGCATTTCGATGAGAACCCAAAAAGAAAATCTGAAAACACACTCCAAACCAGGAAGCAGCAAGCATCAAGAAATGCATAAATAATGTCAATAGACTCATAATAACATCAAAATATTAGAATCATGCAATATTAACTCTATGTGTGTGAAGTACTCCACACCTTATTGTTTGTAACTTTTTCGCATTGCATCACCAATTTTACTTGACTAGAATTATCGCAATGAATATGGAGAGCTTTGAGGGTAAAAATTTTATAGCATGGGTAGCACATTCTATGGTGGCTTGGGCAAACACCTCAAAAATTTCTAACCATATTAGGATCAAATGTGTGTGTGATGAATTCATTGACCAGATCTAGAGCTTGGTTATGAGCCATCATCATCAAGGGTCAGTGTGTGCAAGTGGACCTTAGAGCTTTGGGGAATTGGATTCTCAACCAAGGTGTGATGAGAATATAACCCTATCCTTTATTGCTCTCATATTTGACCAAAATAATTAAACCGGTTATGGATGAGGTCATCAGACTAATCTATCCTCATGGTGGACATAAATCTCAACCTTGTGGGAGTCATGTCACCAGGCATGAGTGTACTCCACTTCCAGTCAAGCGTCTATAGCCCCGGTGGAGGTTAACCCCATAGTCCAGTCTTCTTTGCTTGGCTTTGCTCTATATTTTTTTTCTTAAAGAATTTTGGGGATGACTACCCATCCTTCTGAGGGACAAGTAGTATGATCCTTACAATTCAGTTTAGAGTTTTGGGGAATCATATTCTCAACCAAGGTATGATGAGAATTTGACCCTATCCTTACTACTTTGATTTGTAAAACATGCTAGTGGTGATAACCATTTTTTTATGAGCATAAATATTGTAGTGGTAAAAACCACTATTCATGGACTATGTGTAGGGTGAGATAGACCAGAATTATCTTTTCGCCTCACATCCCCATCCAAGTATGGTTTCATATTATTTTACCCAAGATGATGGACATGGAAAGAAATGTGATAGACCCACGGCAACTTCGGCAATAGTTTCCAAACCTAAGATCTTCTTAGTGTTCTTTGTGCCTTTGATCCCAAGATAATTGGACTTCACTTTCAGTGTTTGGGTTTAGCATATGGAGGTGGATTGGTCATGATGTTTATGTGATAAGTGTATCGCTCCAAATTTTTTGCATCCTTACCCTCAGGCTATAGGATCCACGCCCGGAAGGGGGATGCGAGAAGAATGGGACAATACCTCAGACTGAGAGGCCCTTTGAAGGTCCCGCCTCTCGGGGGAGGAGTATAAAGGTGAATTTTTGATGGATGGTGGGTTCACCAAGAAACTTTTGAGTGGCGCTTTCCACGCCTAGGTTGGGAATGGGTTTAATGTGTTTATTTTGTACTTTAATCATTCAACTCCTAGGTTTGGCCAAGATGAATCTAAACTATTCTATATGCCAATACAGATTTAGATGAATACAAAAAATAGAAATGCATGCTAAACACAGAGAATATGCTAACTAGAATAGTACATACCTGATTTCGGATGTCTGATGAAGATTCTGAGTTTTGTAGTAGTCCAGATCATCTCAACTCGTACGTAATCATCTGATATTTCACATAATCATCTCAAATCATAGTCGGTCATCTGAGATCAGATGGAATCATCTAAAATCTAATGAATTCATCAGACGAATTCGTCAGAAACCTGCAATCACAAAAATAGATACAAAATACCAAATATGCAACTGCAAAAGCAATAGAGAATGATAGCAATAATAGTAAACGTGCCTAAATAATGGATTCAAATAACAAACAAGAGAAATGCATTAGATTTAATGTTTGATTTTAACTTTATCATGCGGTTATGCTAAATGAGGTGAACTCCAAGATGCATAAACATAATAACTTAAGATAATGTAGAATTACAATGGGAAAATAGAAAATTAAGAAAATGCAAACTCTGGGCTCGATTGCCCCCAATCTAGACTACAGTCAGGATCACCTCCAATCGTACGAGATCATCTGCGCTCCTCGACAAGATCGTCCAAAATCATCTGAGATCGCTTGCGATGATCCGAGCTAGCTTCGACTGAAAAATAGTAGAGTTCCTGCAAGAAAACATGAAATACAAAATGCAGACAGTAGTGCGAGGATGCTCTAGTGTATAAGGAACTAAATCTATAGGGAAATCCGTCATCTAGGGGGTTCAGGGGGATAAACTAGAAAAATCCTAGTTTATATAGGATTAGGGGGAGGTTAGGAGGTTGGAGATCATCCCAATCTGGGAGATCTCCAACGGGGGAATCTCCAACTGCATAGACGCGCTTCTGCCCAAGTTGGAGAGGTTGTTGAAATAGAAGCTAATTATGAAAATTTAGTTTTAGGATGAAATCGTCTGGACGCTCTGTTCCAGATGAATTCGTCAGATCGGGGATGATTTCGTCTGATATGCGACGATATCGTCCAACGGTCAAAACAAATCCTAAAAATGGCATGGAAAAGAAGGGAAGCGGGTAACAAGCGGTTTTGGGGTTAAAATTTAAATTTTTATCTTTTATCTTTTACTAAGGGTTTAACTGCGCCAATTTTAGGGTGCTACATTTTGCCCCCTCTTTAGCGAATTTTTTGAAGAAAATGCGTTAAAGACGAGTTTTTCCCGTTTTATGAGAAAGCAAAAATGTACTCAATTTTTTAGATGATGATTCTTGGTCGAATCGTACAACTGCTTACTATGGTGCCCCCTCCGTGTTTTTACCCAAATCGAACGTTTGAGGTAAAAACATGGAAAAGCAAAAAAAAATTAAAATGTTGTTGTTTTTGAATAAAATTAAGAAAAATAGGGAAAACCCTAATTCATTTTTTTTACTATTCATTTTTACTGTTCTAGAGCTCTACAGAGAGAAACAATGGTGGAGACAACGCACAGAGCGACAGAGGTCCGATGTGGGCTACGGGTAAGGATCTAATCCTAGTAGATTAGGTTTGATTTTACTTTGTGCAATTTTTTGTTTTAAATTTTGACTATTTGGGGCATCACGGCCATTTTTAGGCCGTCGACGACGTCGGGATGAAATCGTCCCGATTTCATCGAAATCGTCCCTAGATCATCGATTTCGTCTGAGGGTAAAATCGACGAACTAGGGGCGATCCCGTTCAACAAGGGGCGATCCCCAAGTTGTGAAATCGAAGATGAATTCATCCTACAAAGGATGATTTTGCCCAATTTGGGATGATATCATCCAATGGTGGACGATATCATCGCTTTTAAGAAATTAAGCTTGATTAAAATGTTTTTAATTTTATTTTAATGATTGGTTGATTAATGAATTTTTGTTGTTTTATTGTTTGTTTTGTAGAGGGGATTACTAAAGAGCCAAGAATGGAAATACGATGGGTTGAGAGATGACTTGGCCGCTCTCGACTAGGTAGAGCATGATCGACTAGCACAGGTCAGGCTACGACATGTGGCAGAGATGCCACAAGTACCGATGGACATAGGGCTTCTGACAGCCCTAGCAGAGAGATGGTATCCGGGGTCATCCTATTTCTGGTTATCGATAGGGGAGATGGCTCCCACACTAGAGGACGTATGGAGGATCATGAGGATCCCCATATAGGGATGGCTCATGATGCCTACGGCCAATCAGGGCCAAGCGATGATGAGACTGACCGGAGACCCGAGCTTCACCCTGGAGAAGGGTGGAGTGAACATCGAGTCTCTGAGGCAGATGCCTGGGGCATCTAGGTTGACTCAAGTTTTGGTAGGAGTAGTAGGTGGCTTACTATTGTGCCACCAGAGCGGGTGCAGATTACCCTGGCTCCTGTCAGATGTGGTCTATGACATGAGAGACCATGGCTACAGATTTGCATGGGGTAGCTTTGTACTATGTCACTTGTATAGGATCCTGCATGGGGTCGTATACAAGGGAGGTCGATGTCTGGTCTTGACATCACTACTACAGGTTTGGTGCTGGGAGCACATCACGGTGCGGAGGTCGGTAGGGCTCCCATTGATAGGGGTTGATCGGGAGAGGCCTCGGGTTTACTATTGGTGGCTACAGAGAGGGTCACAACGATGGATAGATCTATCGATGTCACGGAGGTTGCTAGATGACCTCATCCTAGACCAGATCACCTGGAGGCCATGGCGAGAGCACCCTGGTGGGCAGAGGATGGGCAGGAGCTGGCTCACATCAGGTGAGTCTTGGTGAGGATGGAGCGGGGAGAGGTAGAGCTCCACCGCTATGACCGGGTTCTATGATAGTTCGGTCTACAGTAGGGGATCCCTTCTCTTAGGGATTATGAGTACTCCTAGACTATTTGGGATAGTACTACGTTGAGCGGGGCTCTAGACATGCAGCGGTTCTAGAGTCAGGATATGGATGATGCCCCCATCCAGCTAGTGGATGGTGATGATGTAGGGGTTGCAGATGGCTATGATGCCTGGTACGTAGGCATCCACCCTCCTCGGATGATGAGGGCATAGGGTTCGATGCACGTGGTTGTGCGACGGATGGGGAGGCGATGCCAGGCTACCATTGAGGCAGCAGGGGTCACGATGGGAGAGAGCAATGATGGTCCCCATAGGAGAGATGCCAACGGATGGGTCAGGCTCCATAGAGGCCATGGGAGACAGGGTAGAGGGAGGAGAGACTCCCTTCGTAGTAGGGGAGAGACCACCATCGCCTGATAAGGGCAAGGGTGTCGATGTAGGGGAGAGCAATGAGACGGTGGCTCTTCGAGCTGAGGTTGCCCACCTTCGAGCTCAGGTGCAGTCACTACAGGATGAGGCTACTCAGCTCAGGGCTCAGGTACAGACACTATAGGATGAGACTACATGGCTCAGGGCATGGAGCGGAGGGGCGAGCAGGGATGAGCTAGTGCGGTCTATGATGCAGACCACATTCTACCAGGGGGTATACTTTTAGCTGGCTCCAGAGGGTCAGAGGGTACCGCTGCCAGCCAACATTGCGGAACCAATCTGGATGGGATCGACGAGGACATCCTCACGATCGACAACGAGGACCCGAGACACAACACGGACTGCTATGGGACCACCTCCTCCATGTCAGGGCAGGGGAGGAGATGAGGCTGAGAGCTCGAGGGCTTCTCGAGACTAGCTGGCTATAGACTGCATAGAGATTGTATAGATTTTTGAGAGGATTGAGTATGCCAGGGTATAGATTGTGGCATACCAATCCAGTTTTGATATGATGTACATAATTTGATATATATATATATAAAATATGGTCTTGTTTTTGATGATATGACTTGTGTATATGTTGTATGATGCTTTAATTTGTGATTGAATATTCATGTAATTATGTCATTTTGAAATATTATATTTTGATATCATGGCATAAAATTGTAAATGAAATAATCTGATGTAAATAAATTGGTTGTTTTGGTGTAATTTGAAAAAATAAAAAGGACTTCTAACAATAATTTCAAAGGACATTGTCGTTGTTATAGACCATTTCATGGAGTCGCCGCTCACTAGGTCATCAAGCTAATCCCAGGATAGAAATATTGTTAAAAGTAAAAGAGTGCTTAAGAGACTGTCTTAAGACTTTGTGTTGTGATGATGAAAATGATGATGGTGATGATTTGTTTTCAGATTTTCATAAAAATATTATGCATGACATATAAAAGAAATATGATTTTCGCTAGGCATAAATTCCTAAGTGTGATAAAAATTTTTGCATAAGTTCCTAGGAACTATACCATCATTGCAAAATTGAATGTTGACATAATGACCTGAAATAGAATAAGTGTGCGTTCATTTTAAAGCTTAGTTATGTAACATAATGATGTAAGCCATATGTGTTTTTATTAAAATGAATGGGAAAATAAAATTAGAACAATGGTTTGCGCTAGGCATAGACTTATAGGTATAGACTTATACCATCATCGCGAAATCCAAAGAAGAAATGGATATTTTAGTTTTATTGCAAGATTAATTTTTGACTTTTGATAAACAGAAAAATAATAATATGAACATGTTGTTTGAAATCATTTTGTGATTTTGTGAAACAATGTATATAATTGTTTTTATACAAAACAAAAATTCTGAAATAAGAGGATAAAACTATTCTAAAAAGAATTACAGAAATATTTTAAATTATCTCAAAGACAAATGTAGGTTTATAAGGGATCCTCATGTGCAAATGTGAGTTCATTACCGATCTTGATTTATCATAATGATACAAAATCTCTCAAATACAAATGTGTGTGCGATTGTATTGTTCATTCACCAATTTTGAGCAAGATAATTTGATACAAGTAATTTGCCTTAACCAAATGAGTGTTCCTTAACCATGATTTATATGCATGTAACCGTACTAGACTACTATGTAAGTCGGGTTATCAAGAGCTAGCTAATCCATAAGCTGACATAGGTCTATACAAAAGAAGGTCGCTAATGTGACAGACATATCACCATGCTAGGAATTACCCAAGGCCAAGCGGGTTGGGCACAAACCACCTGTTATGGGGCTTACCTCACAGTTTTGAATAATTGAGAATTCCAGGGATTCAAGCTCATTCACCCTTCTTTTCTTTTCAAGGGGTAGGGAAAGGGATTTTATTGCTTTTTGCTTTTTCTTTTCACTTTTGCTTTTCTTTCTCTTTTTTTTTTTTGTATTTTTGCTTGGAATTGAGATAATGCTGAAATATTGCTGCGATGGTACAAAATAATATTTTTCTTTTTCTCATTTTCTTTGACTTTTCTTTTTCTTCCTATACTAGGGATACTTGCTCGGATTAGCTGTAGAGCAAGGGATTTTTATTCTGGGTAGGGGTGAGCTTGTCCTTTTGTCAATTCTCAAAGATTCTAGACCATGTGCATGATAGGATAGCAGGGGAAACTTTTCGCTCAAGAAACCACTTCTACTATGTAGCATCATATCGAATTTGCAATGAAATCATTTTAATGTGAAAAGATATACTTGGTTCAAGTAAATAACAAGATCAGTTCTCTATGCTCAAAACTTTATTTAATGCCAATGTGGACTTTGATATAAGAGAGATTAATAATCATACCAAATAAAATCAAGATATTTATTCATGTGAGTGTGAAAGTGCGGGATTCCAAATAAATGCTAATTTATCCAAAATAATTGAAAATATAACTGCAACACTTCAAGAATTGATAGGTATGAAAATAAAATATGTTTTTGAAGATTTTGATGATTTTGATGTTTTTGTATTTTGATTTTAATTTATGAATTGAAAGAAATACAATGTGATTGTTTTTGAAACTTTTTATATAAGTGACTAAAAGGAAATAATATGCAAAACAAATATATACAATGATGAAATGACCAAATTTTATGCATAGTAGCGTTTGAGATGCATAATGTTCATAGGTTCTTTAAGTTCTTTACCATCTAAGGTAGATAATTTGTATGCTCCCGATCCAAATTTAGCAGTAATAATATACGGTCCAAGCCAGTTGGGCTCGAATTTACCTTTAAGGTCTTTAGTTGCATTAGTATTTTTTTGATTTTCTTTTAAAACAAGGTCGTCGGTCTCAAAGGATCGATGATGAACTTTCTTGAGATATGCTCTCTTAAGCTTGTTTTGGTAGGCACGAAGATGCTCCAAAGCATTGATGCACTTTTCATCTAAGAGTTCCAGCTGACTAAATCTGCCAGCACGATATTCATCCCCTACTTCAGTATCTTGAAGTAGTAGAGCCAAAGAAGGAACTTCTAATTCAAAGGGAAAAACAGCTTCAGCGCCATAAACCAAAACGAAAGGTGAAGTTCCAGTGGGGGTGCGAACACTAGTTCGATAGGCCCACAAAGCAGGATATAATTGGATGTGCCAATCTCGACCAGATTTATTGACCAGTATTTTGAGAATTTTGATTAATGTTTTATTAGATGCTTCTGCTTGGCCATTACCCCGAGGATAATAGGGAGTGGACCAACGATGTTGAATTTTATATTTTTGACATAATTTTTTGACATCTTTATTTTTGAAACAAGTTCCATTATCTGAGATGAGATTTGCAGGAATTCCGAACCTACAAATAATTTGATTAAAGATAAACTTGGAAACTTGGGTTCCAGTACAAGAAGCTAAAGGCATAGCTTCAACCCATTTTGTAAAATACTCGGTAGCGGTTATGATGAATTTGTGTCCATCAGATGACACAGGGTTGATTTTTCCAATGATATCTAAGCCCCATTTTGAAAAGGGCCAAGGAGATGAAATAGCCTATAGTTCTTGTGCAGGCGCATGGACAAGGTCAGCATGTTTCTGGCACTTGTCGCAATGGCGCACATAATCATGTGCATCATTCTCCATGGTAGGCCAAAAATATCCTATCCGAAGGAGCTTCTTAGCAATGGCGTTACCACTAAAGTGTCCTCCACAAGATCCATCGTGGGCTTCACTCAAAGCTGATCTAGATTCATCTAGATTCAAACATCTCAATAATATGCCTTCAAAAGATCTCCTATACAAGGTATTACCAATAATCATGAAGCGACTTGCTCGTCTACGTAATAACCTGCGCTGGTTACTATGACAACCTTCAGGGAAGGTTCCTTTTTGCAAAAAATTAAATATATCAGTGTACCATGGTTCAGGAGTAGTTTCGTTGATTAGAAACACATCCAAAGGTTCTAAGCATGATTTGCTTGAAGCGGGTTCCTGGAGTCGATGAATAATGATGGTAGCATATTCATCATCTAACTCCAAGGGTAAAAGAGATGCAGTTGCAGCCATAGCGTCAGCCGCACGATTGCTAGTTCGAGGAATAGCTTCCAAAGTAACTTGATCAAATAAAGATAATAATTGCAAAACATATGTTTTATATGGGCGTAATTTATCATCTCTGGTCTGATAAACATCATTGATTTGATTTATGACAAGTTGAGAATCATCGAAAACTAATAAATTTTTAATTTTTAGGGCCAAAGCAGCTCGTAATCCAAGGATTAGAGCCTCATATTCAGCAGTATTATTGGTGCAAGCAAACGTTAATTTAAAGGACAGAGGTATAAGATGTTTTTGCGGAGATATTAAAATAATACCCGCACCAGCCCCACTCATGCATCGGGCTCCGTCAAAGTATAGGGACCATTGTTTAGGATGGTCTGCCTCTAATTTAAGGCATTCATCGAGAAACTCAATGATGAGGGGATGGGTAGACTCTAAGGGTGCAGCAGCTAATTGATCTGCTATGATTTGACCCTTAACAGACTTCTGTCCTATAAACATGAGTTCAAACTCGCTTAGCACAAGAACCCACTTGGCTGTGCGACCAGATAAGTACGGTCGACTCATGAGATATCGCAAAGGGTCAAATTTGGCAATAACATACGTTTTCTATTGAGCATATAATGTCGTAGTTTCTGTGTAGAAAATACGACTGCTAGACATAACTTCTCTAATATGGTATAGCGAGTTTCATAACTGATTAAGGTTCTGCTGATGTAATAATTAGCACGTTCTTTCTTCTCATCGTCAAGTTGAGCTAACATAGCTCCTAAGGCAAAATCGAAAGCAAAAATGTACAAAATAAATGGACGATCAGATCTAGGTGGTGAAAGTACTGGTGGTTTAAGGAGATATTGTTTAAGGAGGTCAAATGCTTCCTGGCATTCATCGTCCCAATGAAAAGAGACATCTTTCTTAAGAAGCTTAAGAAAGGGTCCGGTTTTGTCTGCCAACTTATCAATGAAGTGGCGAATAGCTTGAAGCTTACCTTGTAAACTTCGTAATTCAGATATATTTGTGGGTGCGGGCATATCAGTGATAGTCATGATCTTGAGAGGGTCAATTTCAATGCCACGTAAAGAAATGATAACCCCCAATAATTTATCGGACTTAACTCCGAATATACATTTGGTTGGATTCAATCGGATAAGATACTCCCTTAACCGATCAAATACTTTTCTCAAGTCATTTAAATGATCATCTTCTTTGATGGAACGAGCTATAATATCATCTACATAATCATGTAGAATATCATGCATCATATCATGAAAGATATAAGTCATGGCTCGTTGATATGTTGCACCTGCATTCTTTAAACCGAATGGCATCACTTTCCAACAAAAGGTTCCCCAAGGGGTAATAAATGTTGTCTTAGCCTGATCTTCAGGAGCTATCCTGATCTGATTATAACCAGAGAATCCATCCATTAAGGATATCATTCCGCTCCCAACAGTAAAATCAATGATTTGATCCATGTTGGGAAGAGGAAAATCATCTTTAGGGCATGCAACATTAATATCTCTAAAGTCAGTACAAACCCTAACTTTGGTAGCTTCTTTCTTAGTTACTGGAACTACATTTGAGATCCATTCAGCATAATCAATGGCTTGTATAAAAATAACCTTCAACAGTTTTTCTAGTTCTCCTTTGACTAGTAAGGCCACTTTAGGATGCATTTTTCTAAGTTTCTGTTTAACAGGTTTAGCATCTGGATGGACTACTAGATGATGCATAACTACAGAAGGGTCCAAACCTGGCATGTCTTCATATGTCCAAGCAAAGACATCTTCATAGTCTTTAAGAAATGAAATGTATTTATCTTGTTTTTCTTGACTTAATTCTGATCCAATATTGATTATGTGAGGGTTATCTTCGGTTCCAATGTTAATTTTTATAACGTTTTCAACTTCCATATGTAAATCTCTCTCAAAATTAGGTGGGGCGGGTGAAACACCCAATTCTTGTAATTCTTCCAAGGTTAGCTTGGATAATTCGTCTTGAGGAGTCGAGGCCTCAAGCTGGGCTATACTAGGTATAGAGCCATCAAAATAAAATCCGTTATGTAACAATTCATCAACGGAGACATCATGGAAGATATCCCCTTCCAACTCATCGTCGGATTCGACAATCATCTCAGGGTAGGCGATGGATAGCATATTACAGGTAAAGGGATTATTCTTTGAACGCAAAGAATCTTGTTTATCCAGATAATCTTGGTAACATGTAAGATGGTCATCCTCCTCAAATGGGAAGGGTTGACCTTTACTAGGAAATAGGCCCACACCGCATCGGGCAGGCCATGGTTCAACCTCAAAAGGTTCTTTCATACCATTTTGGGAAGGTCCCAAACCTTTCCCTTTATATCCCAATTTAAGCATTATAGGTTTAGCTTTAATATACTCATTAGCAAAATAGCATCTAGCATATCCATCACAATGTGTCTTGATGTTTCTAGGTATTCTTCCCCAGTCATATCCCTTATAAATAAAAGCACAACTCCCGACTTGGTAAATACTTCCCATAGGCTGTGGGAGGCCCAAGGTACGAGGAGAGGGTGGGAGTTTATTTAAAATAAGGGCATCTTGCATGGCAGTGTTTGTTTTTTCTGATATAAGAATTTTAGATAAATCGGGTAAGAGCTCATCAGTAAGAGCGTAAGAGGTAGAAGGATCATTTCCTATGTTTTTGGATGCAGAAATCATGTCTTTGATAGGCGTAGACGTTGTAGAGATGTCGATGGAAGGATCTAAAGGTATGGAAGTTATAGGAGTAAAACAAGAAGCATTGGTTGTGGGTTTAGGATCCTTTTGAGGTCCTAATGTGGTTTGTTCGGAAGATGGTTGAGCTATATGTAGAGGTGTAGTTGATGGGGGAAAAGTAGATGATGTTATGGGTGAGTGTTTCACACGTTTAGATGGTTGATGAGAATTAGGATGTGTGGATGACAGAGCAGGGCAAAATTGAACTCCAACCGGTTCTGCCAAAGCACACATATCAAAGGGTCTAGGGTCACCATGAATGGTAACCAACTGATTTTTAAATTCGAATTTAACACACTGATGTAAAGTTGAGGGAACAGCTCGCATTGCGTTGATCCAAGGGTGACCCAAAAGTATATTGTATGATGCAGGGCAATGTACAATAAACACGGTCGTGTCTAAGGTTCTAGGACCAACTTGCAATGGAATAGTAATAACTCCACACGTTTCTTGTGTTTCATCATTAAAGGCTTTTATGATCATATCAGTTCTTTTCATTTCATCACTTCTAAAGCCAAATATTTGGTAGAAGTCAAAAGTGCATATGTTTAAAGATGAACCATTATCAATCAAGACTCGTTTAATGGCTACATCCCCAATTAGGGCAGTAATATATAAGGGGTTATCCTTATGTAAACTATGTTGTGGTATATCTCTATCTCGAAAGTCAATACAATCGACTTCTCGAGTTATGATAGTATTGGACATGGCTTCAGGTTGAATATTTTGTGGTACCATCATTTGGCTTAATGTGAGCATTAATTCATCCCTATGGGTAGGAGAAGATCTTAAAAGGTCCAAAAGGGAAATTCTAGCTGTAGTATTGGATAATTGTTCATTAATATTATAAGGAGGCTTAGGTTGAACATTAGGCGCATGATTCCCTTTATTGGGATTTTTCAAAACAAATGGAGCTGATCCATCGTTCTGAGTTTGATCCTGTTGAGAGTTTTGAGCCTGTTGTCGAGTAACGACTCCGATGGTACCTACAATATTATTTTGAGGATGATGAATTGGTCTCGGTCTAGCGTTTATGGCTTGTTCATTAGAAAGTAACTGATGAGAAGATGGTCGAGTAGTAACTCTTCTAGGAAATGGTTCTTCCGGAACCATAGAATTTGTGATGGGTTGAATAGGATCTGATTCATCTTCAGAACTATTCGATTGATTTGAGGTGATTTCCATGTCACTTTCAGTATCATATTCTACATCACTAAGATCAGGTGTTCGAATATTATATAGAGGTCTGGTCGTAACCATGGATAAAGTTGTGTCAAATATTTCTAAATCATGAATAGGTAAATGCCCACTAATGGCTCCTACATATCGGGTAGGAGGGGGAACATTATGATGTTCAATTTGATTAGCCACCTCTTTACCATGCTTTGGTAAAGGATGTTGAAATATGTCCAATGATTGATTGGCATTCTGATTCTGACTTTGAGGGATGTTCTTTTGAGCATTATTAGGAGGATTTTGTTTAGGTTGAAAGGCTTGCACCTCCATCTCATTGTTATCAATTAAATCTTGTATTTTATGTTTTAACCTTTTACAAGAGTTGGTAGCATGTCCAGGTCCTCTATGGAAATCACAATGTAAATCAGCTCTATATCCGGGTATAGTTGGATCAGGTTCTCGGATAGTTGGTAATTGGATCAATCCTCGTGCTAGTAATTGCGGGAGAATGGTTGATAAAGGTTGATTTAACCTAGTAAATTCTCGGGGTGGTTTATCAGGAGGTTTCAATATGAACTTCTCTGTTGTTTTCGTAGTATTAACATTGGCAATGTTTCTGCTATCAGTGACTCCATCACCCACAACTTGTTTATTTTTATATTGATTTCTGGATGTTTTCTCATCATCTTTCTTTTTGAGCTGACCTCTTCTAATGAGAGCGTCTTCCACTCTTCGGGCTAAGTCTATAGCTTGATCGAAGGTGGTCAAGGTAGCAGATTGATAATTCATAGGATAGTTGTTCTTGTAAATTATTGATAAAAATATCCAACATTTCTCGATAAGGTAACACAAAGTGTAATTTTCCTATCAACTGCCTCCATCGAGCTAAGAAGTCAGCAAAACACTCATCTTTGTCTTGTTTTAGGTTGTACAAATCTTTAATGGTTACATGCCTTTCAATATAGGCACTAAATTGATGCACAAAAGACTCAGCGGTCTCTTCGAAATTTCTCAAAGAATGAGTGGGCAATTGATAATACCACTCCAATGCCATCCCTCCTAAACTTTTTGGGAACATCTTTAGTAATAACAAGTCATCATGTGATATATCATGACATGCTATCCTAAACATACGAAGATGCTCTATGGGATCTTCAGTTCCTTTATATATAGGTAGGACAGGCATGGGAAAGTGTTTAGGATATGGTTGTGCTACAACTATAGGATCTAGAGGTTGACTACACATCTCTCGATAATTGTACGAGGGATGGTAGGGATCTATTTGGTCCATGCGGGAGACTAACTATTTCACCATGGCTTCCAGATTACCAGTTTGTCCACCATATTGGTTCGGTGGTACATGAGTATGGGATTTGTGAGCGTAGGAAGGCGGGACATAAGGATTAGATGCTATATTGTTGTTATGTAAATGGTTGGTAGGAAGAGTATTATGAAGAAGATTTGTTGTAGCATTATGTTGTATCCCAGATTGTTGGAAATTGGTATTTGGTTTTGTTTTAGGCTTTTGTTGATTTGAGGTATATTGATCAATAGCTTGGCAAAATAGAGCAGTGAATGAAGGTTTCTTTTGTGTGGGAATAACCCTAGGCTTGATAACAGGCACTCTAGGTGGTTGGGTAACCTGTTGTTGTTGCATGTTCTGGATCATAGCGGCCATATCCAAATTGGATGGTCCAGCTTGATCACTTTCTTGATCAACAAAGGATAAAGGATTAGTGCGTGTGTGATATATGTCTTCTAGGGTTGCTTGAGTGTCACTAATTTGATCTTTGTCCATATGGATTGCTCTATTAAGGGTGCCCATATTATTATGGAGGAACTTCCAGAAATGTTCCATGTTCTCAAAAGTAACAGCTCCTTCTGGAGATATTTTAGGGGATGAGGATCCTTCCTCTCTATCATTTTCTTTTTGTTCATTTCCTACAACAAATTCTTCTTCTTGTTGGTCGAAGGTTCCTTCTTCCTGAATTGGGTCTTCAGGAAGGACATCTGGGTTATTCTCTGTTTTCCTTAACCAATCTTCTTCTACTTCAATTTGTTTTCCATTCCTGAGTTTAGTCATTATGTCTAAATTTAGATTTTAGCAAATATATATATAATATATTTGCAACAAATTTGGGAGGTATATATTTTAATTATATACCTACTATAATGCTTAAAAGAAAATGTTTTGATTTTTGTTATGATTTTGTTTTGTTTTTATTTTTATTTATATATATATATATATATATTTTGTTTTTATGTTTACAAAGACAACAAACAACACACTGAATGCAAGAAATAACAATAATAAATGAATGGCTTAGTTTTCTATAAATAGTTTATAGATGTCATTGATAGGATCAAGTTCATCAGGAGTCATGAAATGCTCCTCTTCAAATTGGAAATGATTTTTCAAGAACTTGATAAAATGTGCTATAGTGATATTATCTATTTCATACTCTGATTTGTAGAAATAAATTTCATGGCAATACTCTCGATATAACACAGCTCTAGGAACTCTATACCATATTTTTCTATCCATAAAAACAACCTCTTGATCCTCTATATGAGATAGAAATTTATGTACTACAACTGCATTCTCAAGATATTCCTCAAAGGTGTATAGCTCTGAAGACACATGGGCTCTTTTATCTGCTAACCACCTATGGCAAGCTCTCTAAAGTTCATGATATAAGGTCACTTGATCAGGATCCAGGATTCTATCTAGGACAAACCTCTTAATTTGCCTAAGTTCTGTTGCCCTAGATCCAATGATACCCAATCTCCTATCAAGTTCATCCCACAAAGGTTGAACCCTATTTGTTTGAGGTACTCTAAGCACATAAGTAACCTCTATAGCTGCTAATTGATTCTCAACATTAATGGTGACAACTCGTCTTTTATTATAATCTACCATCTAAATATGATATGCAATCTTTGATTCTAAATGCATTTATGTTTTGTTTTTTTTTGGATTGTTTTCAAAAGGTTTTTAGTTTTCACGTCGGGTTCACCAAAATGTATCGCTCCAAATTTTTTGCATCCTTACCCTCAAGCTATAGGATCCACGCCCGAAAGGGGATGCGAGAAGGATGGGACAATACCTCGGACTGAGAGGCCCTTTGAAGGTCCCGCCTCTCGGGGGAGGAGTATAAAGGTGAATTTTTGATGGATGGTGGGTTCACCAGGAAACTTTTGAGTGGCAGTTTCCACGCCTAGGTTGGGAATGGGTTTAATGTGTTTATTTTGTACTTTAATCATTCAACTCCTAGGTTTGGCCAAGATGAATCTAAACTATTCTATATGCCAATACAGATTTAAATGAATACAAAAAATAGAAATGCATGTTAAACATAGAGAATATGCTAACTAGAACAGTACATACCTGATTTCGGATGTCTGATGAAGATTCTGAGTTTTGTAGCAGTCCAGATCATCTCAACTCGTACGTAATCATCTGATATTTCACATAATCATCGCAAATCATAGTCGGTCATCTGAGATCAGACGGAATCATCTGAAATCTGACGAATTCATCAGAAACCTGCAATCACAAAAATAGATACAAAATACCAAATATGCAACTGCAGAAGCAACAGAGAATGATAGCAATAATAGTAAACGTGCCTAAATAATGGATTCAAATAACAAACAAGAGAAATGCAGTAGATTTAATGTTTGATTTTAACTTTATCATGCGGTTATGCTAAATGAGGTGAACTCCAAGATGCATAAACATAATAACTTAAGATAATGCAGAATTACAATGGGAAAATACAAAAATAGTTTAAGAAAATGCAAACTCTGGGCTCTGATTGCCCCCAATCTGGACTACAGTCAGGATCACCTCCAATCGTACGAGATCGTCTGCGCTCCTCGACAAGATCGTCCGAAATCATCCGAGATCGCTTGCGACGATCCGAGCTAGCTTCGACTGAAAAATAGTAGAGTTCCTGCAAGAAAACATGAAATACAGAATGCAGATAGTAGTGCGAGGATGCTCTAGTGTATAAGGAACTAAATCTGTAGGGAAATCCATCAGCTAGGGGGTTCAGGGGGATAAACTAGAAAAATCCTAGTTTATATAGGATTAGGGGGAGGCTAGGAGGTTGGAGATCATCCCAATCTGGGAGATCTCCAACGGGGGAATCTCCAACTGTGCAAATGCGCTTCTGCCCAAGTTGGAGAGGTTGTTGAAATAGAAGCTAATTATGAAAATTTAGTTTTAGGACGAAATCGTCTGGACGCTCTGTTCTAGACGAATTCGTCAGATCGGGGACGATTTCGTCTGATATGCGACGATATCGTCCAACGGTCAAAACAAATCCTAAAAATGGCACGAAAAAGAAGGGAAGCGGGTAACAAGCGGTTTTGGGGGTTTTGGGGTTAAAATTTAAATTTTTATCTTTTATCTTTTACTAAGGGTTTAACTGCGCTAATTTTAGGGTGCTACAATAAGAATGTGCCCTTGAGACATGGATGGATGATATGCAAAAATCAAAGACGTCATGCTTCATGAGCTGCAAACAATATTCACATTTCCAAGCCCTTTTGCCATATGATTCCAATGTTTCACATCATTTTAGTCTTGGTTGACATTCGTATACACATAGGCTGACCTCTTACTCTTACAATCAAATCCAAAACTGGACAACCTTGACACACTAAAAACTCCTAAAATCAAAGAAAACAAAATAAACAGGAAATAAAACTGACAAGACAAACAATCAAGCAAGCTGATTAGTGTACATATAATACAATGACTCTACCCTTAGGCTTGAAAATAATGCTTTAAATGAAGGCCATTTATGGGTAAGGCCAAATACTTTCCATCCAAGGTTTTTAATTTGAAACTATTTTCACCTAGTACTTTGGATATTAGATTAGGTCCCAACCACAAGCAATCAAATTTTTCATATTCTCCTCTTTTCTCATGCCTTTTATCCCACAACAAAACTAAATATGAAGCTTTGAAGACCTTAATTTTGGACCGTTTATCAAACCACCTTTTTATTATGTCTTGATGTTTGCTGAAATGAAGCATGGCTTCCTCCCTCTTCTCATCAAGATGCATTAATTATGTTAATCTGGTTTCAAGTTTATTATCAGTCCCAATATAGTCTTATAAAATGTAAAGTTTGCAATTTTAGATTAGTGGGAAAAATATGATCTTTCCAATAGACTAAGTGATAAGGATATGTTCCAATTGACTCCTTGCTTCTGGTCCTATCTGCCCAAAGGGAAAATTTTAACTTACTATGCCAATCTCTAGGGTTCTTTTCAAGTAATTTTTTGATTATGCATAATAAATTTTTATCTGATGATTCTGCCAAACCATTGCCTTGGGGGTAATAATTGGAAGAGAATTTTAGACTCACCTTATTGTCATACACCCAATTTGCAAATTCTAAAGAGGAAAAGGCAGAACCATTGTCACTTACTATGGATTTAGGCATTCCAAAATGAGTGACTATATTTTCCTCTAGAAATATAATCACAACCTCGGAGGTGGTATTCTTAGTAGGTATAGCCTCTATCCACCTTGTGCAGTAATCAGTAATGGTGAGGATGAACTTATGGTAATCGAATGAGTTAGGATTTATCACCCCAACAAATTCTAATCCCCATTGTGCAAATGGTCTCATATCTACCATTGACTGCAATAGCATTGCTGCATTCCGCTCTTTGTTGGCTGCCACTTGGCATATGTGACATGTTCTTACATGTGTATGTGCATATTTAAATAAGTGGGGCCAATAACACCCAACTTTAAGAATCTGGTGTGCTATCGCATTTGTTGAACCATGTCCAGTTCCATACTTACCATGGAATTCTTTGAGTACTTGGGTTGCTTCCTCTTGAGTAATGCAACAAAGAAAAATTTCTTCATGATTCTTCCTGTACAACACACCAGATTTAATAAAAAATCTAGCTGATTTTAAACATAGTGCCCTGTGCTAAGTGGAATTCAAATGAGAAGGGCACTTACCATGCAAAAAAAAATATACAATATCTACGTACCATTCCTCTGTAGTGATATCATTAACCTCATAGTTTTGGCACGTTATTGAAGGGTCAATTTCTCTGATGGCCTTGACAAAAATTTATCCATGCACTATCTTCATGGGATTTATCTCTATGTAAAATTCTTGAAGGTTAGAAAGCCATTTACCACTTATTTCACCTAGCTCACTTTGTAAGAACATGGACTTTACTGTAGGGTCAAGAACTATAGCAAAAAATTTACTATGCACAATGTAATGTTTGATTTTTTTTATATTTTTAAACAAGGCATACATTTGCTTGTCTAAGATAGAATACCTTAGCTTCGCATCCTTCAAAGGAGAAATTAGAAAGGCTATAGGATTTTCAATGTTGTCTTCACTTTTTTGAGTTAACACACTTGCAAAAGAATGATCTGAAGCAAATGTGTAAACATAAAATGGTTTAGCATAGTCTGGACTAATGAGAATAGAGGCTTTGTAAATAGCATCCTTGATGCTTGTGAAGGCATCCCTTTTCTCATTGGTCCACTTTATCAGAACATCCTTTTTTAGCATATCATTTAGGGGCTTGGTAATCTCGAAAAAACCTGAAATGAATTTTCTCACAAAGTTAATCTTACCGAAAAAGGACCTAAGCTCCTTTGTGCTATTGGGATGAGGAATATCCCAAATAGTGGCTGTCCACTCTGGGTCTATAGTAATCCCATATTTTGAAATGACATGCCCTAACAACTTACCCTTTGTTACCCCAAAGATGCACTTTTTTGTATTTAGATAAATTTCATGTTCCCTACACCTTTGGAGTACTTTCCTCAAGTCTTTAACATGATCTTCCCTCTTCTTGGAGAAGACAGGGATATCATCCACATAGACAATAATGCACTTACCAATGAGCCCCTTGAATGCAAAATCCATGGCTCTTTGAAAAGTGGCTCCAACGTTCAACAAACCAAATGGAATCCTCTGGTAGGCAAATGTTCCCCACTTCATGGTGAAGGCCGTCCTCATCCTATCATTTGGATGTATGATAATTTTATTATATATTGAGTATCCATCCAAAAATGACATCATTTTAGACCCATTTACCTTTTGGAGTATCTCATCAATGGTGGGTAATGGGTAATTGTCTTTTTGACAAGCTTTGTTAAAATTTCTAAAGTCTATGCACAACCAAATTTCTCCACTCTTTTTCCTAACAAGGACAAGATTAGCCACCCATGTGGAATGCCTAACAGGGAAGATGAGTTTGGCTTCCATCAGCTTCTTCACTTCCTTCTCTATAAAGGGATCTAGGATTGGGTTAACCATTCTTTACCTTTGTCTAAAAGGCTTGGAATCAGGCTTCAGAGGAATAGTATGCATGATTACATTCTGGTCATATGTTTTCAACTCTTCATAGCTCCAAGCTATGCAATCAATGTACTCTCCAAAAACTTGAGCTATTGAATCCTCTCATTGTGTGCATGCCTTTGCAATGAACACTTCACGCGGATCTACTGCACTCCCCAAATTTACTGAATTGTATGATTCCTTAGGGGATGGTATTTTTATTTCCTTTTTCTTTTGATATCCAATATCAAACAACTTTTAAAGAGATGCCCTATCACTTGGCATCTCGTTCCATACTCTGGTTTTTCCTACTTCTACTTACCTCCTCTCTTATTTGTCTATAACTTGATTTTAAAATATACCAGAATTAGTAACAAAACTAAAAATGTGACTATCACTATCAAATACATGTAAATTCATGACATTGTCTGGTATGGAGGGACAAGGCACTAACTCTATGGAATTTTTTTTACATTTTTATGGTTAGCAGGCGAAAGCATGCTAGTCGCTATGGCTAATGAATCGACCATTTTATTATTTTTTCTTGAGATGAGGGAAATATTGAAAGCATCAAACTCATTATTTAATTCCCTCACTCTGGTTTTATAGAGCTTCAACCTATTGTATCTATAGGTATACTGCTTCTTGACCTATTTGACTACTAACTCTGAGTCTCCCAATGCCTTAAGAAACTTTACCTTTTCTCTTAGGGCTAACTGAAGTCCAAAAATTAGGGCTTCATACTTGGCCACATTATTAGTGGTTAGGAGTTGTAGTCTGTAGGAAGCAATCAAAGGCTTACTACCAGGGCATGTGAGCTCTACCCCAGATTTCGCACCTTGTTTTGATTTAGACCCATCAAAATTTAGGGTCCACACCCTCTTGTTTTCTTTCAAAGTACAATGGTAAATATTATCATTTTGGGACCCTTTGGCTATGTCCTCTATGTCAACATTGTAAATCCCTAATTCTATTTCTGTAAATTGAATCTCATTGGGTTTATTATATATTATGTAATCATATCCCTAAGTCTGGGCTCTTTGTCTACCAGGATTTGGTTTGCAACTCCTCTCCATGGCAACCACATATGGGAGAAACCAGTCACCACATAACCATTAAGATTTCTGCTCCAATCCCTGCCCAAAACCATGCCATACTTGGCAACAATTTTTAGCACAAGGATATCTATGTAATGTTGGACCCTAGGCTCTGAGTTGATCTAAACTAGAACATATTTTACAACACCTATCACATCCACCATAGATATGTACAATTGGACCACTTTGTTATTCGAATGAACAAGCTTAAGTCCTAGCTTTTGTCTTATCTCAAGAGGCATGATGTTGGCCAAGGCACTAGAATCAATAAAACAGTTGTGTAAATTCTTGCCTATGATCCTAACAATTATGAGAAAATGGGGTACCTCTAGTTTCTATTTCATCATAGCAAGTTGGGGTACCTTTGGTTTCTGGTTTCTCTAATTTTATCCTGCCCCAACAATTGAGAGACCTCATACATTGAGATATTGGCCTTGGTCCTTTTCATGTCTTCTTCCAAGTCATAAGTGGATGTTCCAAGATTTGACACTTTTGGCATTGTCCTAGGTGCTTCAAAAAATGGATGTGGTGGATTCACATCACATTTTGTATTGGGAGGAACTAAAGGGTTGTTTGGGGGAGTAGAGGTTGTTTTGGGATCCTTATAACTCATAGTAAAATAATTGTGATTGGCTTTACCAAAATGTCTAGCGATCTGAGCTTCCAAGGCTTCATCCTATTCCTCTCCTAACACATTTATATCTTCCTCCATCTCATCATTCTCTAAATAATGAATAAATTTAGACACCAAAGTGTCTAACTTTCTATGGCAATAGTGATGCATTTCCTCATCACATGACTCTGACTCATCACAATCCCCTAACGCATCAGTCTGATTGGCTATCGGATTGGGTACGCACCCATTGTTAGGTTGTGTATTGTACAGTCGTATTATACTATGGTCGTGGTTTTGATTGGGCATAGGATTTTGGGTAACTTTATTTTGTAATTGAATGATGTCATTGCCCTATTTTATGGTCATTCTCTTGAGATCTTCTAGCTCATAATTGGAACCTTGTGGCTGGGACATGACAACCCCAGATCCACTAAAATTTTTGACATTAGCAACCTCTAGATTAGGCACTAATGTTCGACTTTAGGTGTTTTGGGTCCACCATGGAACCTTGGCCTATAGAGGCACAACCATGGGATACACATTTGAGGCTTGATTACTACTCGCCTCAAATATTGGCAAGGTTATTTGATTAGCAGCCATTGTTTACAGAGTGGGTGGAATGGCAGAATTAGGGTATGTCAGAAAATATGGAAGCATGGGAGTGAATGGGTATGAATAATGATATGGAAAAGATTTCATCATGGGCATCTAAGGTGTCATAGATTGATTCATCATGGCAAATTGATTGTAAGGGTCATATTGCCCTAACACAGGAAATAGGCTAAGGCCAACATTGTAACTTGAGGGTTTCTCCTAGTAAACATGGCTATCATCGAGTCTAAGGCTATGAGGTATAATTGCAATGCCACAGTAGCATCTATTACAAAATGACTTGTCATGTTTGTGTAAAGATTTTGGAATCTGACATTAAATATTCTTATAGGTTCATTAGGATACCTCTTGCATGACACGAATTGGTTATACATGATGGTAGGATCTAGAAATGACCTAAATTGATTAACAAAGGTAGCTTCCAAATGGGACAAATATGTAATGGACCCTACAGGAAGATTCCTATACCATTCATGAGTCATTTTTTCAAAGCTATTAGGGAAGAGTTGACAAGCAACGTCTTCATGATTGACTCCCTACCTAATCATATGGTCCTTGTAAATTTGAACATGCTCTTCAGCTAAAATGGAACCATCATGGATAAACTTAGGGATAGACCTCTCAAGGTGTCTAGGTATGTCATGGACATCCCTAGGTATACCTAATAGAGAACTTTGGGTACCAAACTAGGGAACTGGTTGTTGCTGCTGCTGTTGTTGGGCCATATTAACCAAATATAATGACCCTACTAAAGTAGTTGACACACTCGGGATGATAGATATGGGTACACTTGATGTAGCTCTTATGGTGGAACTAATGGGTGCACACCCACTAAAGGTATTCATATTCAGAGGTCTGAGAGCTAGCCTTCCCAAATCTTGGAAAAACATCTTTAAACCTAATGTATCAGAAGGCTCAGATGGGATTTCGATCCCCTAGATTTTGTATCTTGGTTTCATAGGTTTGGGAGAAAGACTTTAAAAAATGGTTTCCTTAGTGGTTTTAGACCTAGTAGCAATGTGTCTAGGTGGGTCCAACCTGAGTGTAGCACCCTAAAATTGGTGCAGTTAAACCATCAATAAAAAGATCAAAAATTTGAATTTTAACTTTAAACTGCCCGTTAACCGCTCACCTCATTTTTCATGCCATTTTTCATGATATCATCGATTTGACGATATCATCCCAGATCGGATGAATTCGTTTGGGACAGAACGTCTAGACGATTTTGTCCCAAAACCAAATTTTAATAATTAGCTTATATTTCAACAACCTCTCCAACTCAGGTAGAAGTGTGTCTGTGTGGTTGGATATTCCTACATTGGAGATCTCCCAGATTGGGATGATCCCCAACCTCCTAACTTCCCCATAATCCTATATAAACTTGGGATTTTCCTAGTTTATCCCCCTGGCTGATCATTTCCCTGCAACTTTAGTTTTGTGTTGTATTAGAACATCCTTGCCCGCATCATTTGCATTTTTATTTTCAAGTTTTATTGCAATATTTTACTGTGTTTCAGTTGGAGGAAGCTCGGATCGTCGTAGGTGATCCAACATGATTTCGGATGATCCTGATGAGATTGGTGACGATCTCGTACGATTGCAGATGATTTTGATTGTAGTTCATATTGGGGGCAACCAGAGCCCTGAGTTTGCATTTTCTACCTTTCTCTCTTATTTAATTATGCATTAGATCAATTTATTTCTGTTCTACATCTTGGAGTTCACCTCATTTAGCATATTTGCATGATAAACTTTAAAATAAGTTATTAAAGTAGTGCATCCCATTTGATTTGTTATCTGGATTTATTATTTAAGCATCTATACTGTCATTTCTATCATTTTGCATCATTCTTGCAATTGCATTTTCAATTTTTGGTGTCTATTTCCATGATTGCAGGTTTTTGATGAATTCGTCTAACGAATTCGTCAGGTCACTGATGATTTTGTTTGATCTCAGATGATCTCCTATGATTTGAGATGATTCTATACAATTACAGACAATCCTATCATATCCGAGATGATCTGGACTCCTACAAGCTTCAAAATATTCATTAGACATCAAGAATCAAGTGTATTCCTTTCCATTTCACATAGTCTCTGTATTTAAGATTCATTCATGTTTTTTGTCTGCATATAAACCCAAAATTTCATATAGAATAGCTTAGATTCATTTTGGCCAACCTAAGAATATGAATGATTGAATATAAAATGAACACATCAAACCCATTCTCAACCTAGGCACGGAAAATGCCACTCAAAGTTTCTTGGTGAACCCCACCATCCATAAAAAATTCACCCTTATACCCCTCTCCCGAGAGGCATGACCTTCAAAGGGCCTCTCTATCCAAGGTATTGTCCCATCCTTCTCACATCCCCCTTCCAGGGCATGGATCCTTTAGCCCAAAGGTAAGGGTGTGAAAAATTTGGGCGATACATTTTGGTGAACCCGACGTGAATAACATAGGCATCTTTCTAATTCAAAAATAAAAAAAAACAATATATATATATATATGTATGTATGTATATGTATACAAGAAAAAAAAAACAACAAAATCATCATTTCAAGTTTGTATGTTTTAGATTCAATTCTAAATAATAGATACTAAATATTACTTTTAGAAGTACTAGAGAAACCATGAGTTTTTACTCAAATCAATATGAGCCCATCAATAATGTTGGAAGAATTCAGCCAAATACATTTGTTGATTATGACCAACCTCATCTCTATTCAACATCACCTCCATCATACTTTTCTCATTTTTCATCCTTACCCCAACAGGACAATCCCTTTTCCAATCCTCTTCATAACGATATTATCTATTCTCCCATATATCCATATTATGTCTATCAATCCACATACAATCCTCCTCCACCCTTTCAATATTCTTATTTCAATATAACACATCCATTTCAACAAGAAAATACTTATTCTTCCAATCCTACCATGCACTCACATCATACTTCGCAATCTTCATATCATCATTCTACCCATAATAAAGAAAAAAGAGGTAAGAAACCATTAAGTCCTTTTATGACTGAATTCCTAAGGCTATTATCAAAAACCTCTCGAAAACCTTCATCACGTAAATATACCAAGCTCAATCAACCAATGGATATAATTCTCAAGCATTTACTTGATACAAATAAGATTTAACTCCCTTCCATAAGGCAATTTGATACCACAAAAAATTGGTTTAAACCTGAGCTACATTGTGAATATCATAGAGTAGATGGACATATGACATAAAAATGTAAATATTTAAGATGTGCAATTCAAGATTTGATTGATGAGGGTCTTTTTAATATAAAGGAATTACAATCTACAACTGAGTATAAATCTCCGGTAAATAATCAAACTCCTACACAACAAATACCAATAATCAATCAAGACATGGAGACATCCCAAGAACCCCTATTCAATTATCAACAACAGGAAACCAATCAAATATTGCATGTTAATGTGTCCCATCATGATGGTATTACTAATATTGTAACAAAAGTTACAAATGAGCAACCTCAAGTTCAATCAACTCAATCTGATATTCAAGATATGGATTCCTCATTTGACCAACCTTCAAAACTACCTTTGGCTCTAGAGAATGATCCAAAATGGAATGTAAGCATAGAAAGCTCATATTTAGAATCAAAATATCAATCTGAAATCCACTTTGATAGCCAAAAACAAGTGATTAATCCTAAAGCAAAGATATCCATTTTAGAAGTATTACAAAGTTCTCATAAGGAAACTTTGTTCAAGATACCTAGCCAACAATTTGTTCCTCATGATATTTTCCCTAAGAACATAATTAATGGTGTAAGCCTTCTTAAGATTAACCTTATTTCATTCTATGATGAGGATATTCCTTCCTCTACTCCACAAGAAGACTCCTCTCTTTACATTATAGGATCTAGTAAAGAAACACCTGTTAAAACTATCATGGTAGATAATGGCTCCTCTCTTAATTTATGAACTTATCAATTATTCCAAAAATTCAAATTAAAGAAAGAAGATCTTAATGAATCAAATGTTATTATAAAATATTTTAACAATGAAATTCAAGAAGCTCAAGGTACTATAATTCTTCCCCTTAATATTGGATCCAAAATCCTGGATACTTTGTTTTATGTAGCTTTTTGCCCTTCCACTCTTCACCAATGTTTGAAGTTTGAACTTGCAAATAAAATTGTTACCATACATGGTGACCCAACACCATTTGAAGAATATTTAATGGTTGAAACATCAAGTTCTATACATTCTCCATTGTCACAATTACCTTCTATCCATCACTTTTCTTCATCCATATATGATCATCCTTGTTTACCAAATAACACCCATGCATATATTTCACATATGCTCCCTCCATCTTATCAAGACTTGGAAGATAATGATAAGAATGAAGAACCTTCTTATCCTTTTGACATTTTATTTTGTAACATGATCAATTTTACACATATAAAAGTCAAATATTTTGCTTGATGAGCAAGGTGCAACCAAAGTATTGTCATTGTTGTCAACACAGTCAGGTTGATCAGTTGATGCAATGGACAGGAGTTGATTGATGAGCAAGGTGCAGCAAAAGTATTGTCATTGTTGTCAACACAAACAGATAGATCAGTTGATGCAGTTGATGCAGTGGATAGGAGTTCAGAGGTCAATCAGAACATGTACAATGAATTTCCAAGAAGACAGAAGTGGCCCAGATTCAAAAAATCAAAGAAAAAGACAAGTAAGAAAACTGTCGCGATATCGCGACATGTTTTCTGTCGCGATTTCGCGACATGGCCGAGGAGAGAGAAGGCGCAAGCAAAATTGTCATGATTTCACGACATGGCCGAGGAGAGAGAAGGCGCAAGCAAAATTGTCACGATTTCGTGACATGGCCGAGGAGAGAGAAGGTGCAAGCAAAATTATCGTGATTTCACGACATGTTCGAGGAGAGAGAAGGTGCAAGTGGAGAAACTATCACGATTTCGTGACATGTTGGAGGCAAAGAAGCCAAGTGGAAAAACTGTCACGATTTTGCGACATGTTGGAAGCAAAGAAGGCAAGTAAGAAAACTGTCACGATTTCACGACATGTTTGGAAAGAAGGCACAAGCAAAGAAAACTGTCACGATTTCGTGACATGGTTGGAGAGAAGGCACAGGAAAAGAAAACTGTCATGATTTCATGACATGTCAGGTTTTCGTGATCCGATGAGAAGAAAAGCGCCAAGGAGAGAAAGTGTCACGATTTCGTGACATGTCAGGATCGATAGAGAGAAAGTGCCAAGGAGAGAAAGTGTCATGATTTCGCAACGAAGTTCAAAGAGAAAGAGCTAAGGAAGAAAAAGTGTCATGATTTTGTGACATATTCAAGGAGAGAAGTGCTAAGGTAGAAAGTGTCATGATTTAGACATATTGACTAAGAAAGCTAAGGCAAAAAGTGTCACGATTTCGTGACATGTTAGCATGCGGAAAGAAGATCTAAGAGAAGGAAGCGTCGTGATTTCATGACATGTCGTTTTCGTGACATGCAAAGAGGAAGTGCTAAGGAAGGAAAAGATGTCACGATTTTGTGACATGTTCGATTTTCGTGCATGCAAAGAAGAAGTGTAAGGCAGTGAAAGTGTCATGATTTCATGACATGTTTCATTTTTATGGGCGAAAGCGAAGGAAAGAGGAGAGATAAAAAGTGTCACGATTTTGTGACATGTTTCATTTTCACGGGTGCATGCGAAGGAAAGAGGAGAGAGAAAAAGATGTCACGATTTCGTGACATGTCTCATTTTTGTGGGCGAAAGCAAAGGAAAGAGGAGAGAGAAAAGATGTCACGATTTCGTGACATGTTCCATTTTTGCGGGCGAAAGAGAAGGAAAGAGGAGAGAGAAGAAAGTGTCACGATTTTGCGACATGTTGCGTTTTCATGGGTGCAAGCCGAAGGAATGAGGAGAGAGAAAAAGATGTCACGATATCGTGACATGTCCTCGTTTCCATGGGCGAAATTGCCAAGGAAAGAGGCAGAGAGAAAAAATGTCACGATATCGCGACATGTCTTAGTTTCATGGGTAAAAGCCGAGAAGCATACACAGGGACAGTTGCAGAATAAAATCATGCAGCAAAACAAGAACTGTTATAGGTGGGGTTACAGAAATGCTCAGTGTAACAAGCAGACAAAAACTACAGTGCGGCAGAATGAGCATGGCAAACGAGGAAAATGAAAGCATGGCAAAACAGGAAAAAGGAAGCACGGCAAAATATGGTAAAAAGGAAAACACGAGAAAACAAGGAAAAAGCAGAGTGCAGTAGTGGGTCCGCAGTGCTGCAAAAAGAGCGCAGAAAGCATGGGCTGTAATAGAATATAATAGGTTGCTGTAAAACATGCAAAAGTTGAGAAAGAGTGGCAGTTAAAGAGGCAGTTATAGTAACAATAAATGGGAGTCAGAACTGCAGTTACAGGAGTGTCAGTGAAGTCAGAGCGGCAGTTACAGGGTCCATTACGAAGTAAATTCGGTGAGCGGTGGCTCCGAGAATCCAAATTAAAGAGACAAATCTATTAATAGGCTGCATGCGGGATTATGGCAGTTACAGAAGACTTAGGGTTTCAAGATGAATATATTATTATAAAAGGGCAGTTGCGTGCAAAAGTGAATGAAGCTCAGAATTGAAAAGGGTGCCACCATAAAGAGGGAAGGTGCCATTGATAAGGATGTCAGAGCACCGAAATAAGAAGATAAGGCTATCAGAGCATAGAGCCACAAGAATTTAGGGTTTAAGCTCAGTACAGTAAGAAAAATAAAGTGTGTCGCTATCCATAGAGGAGGTGAGTTGGAGAGCTGGTTAAGAGAGATAGAGAACTACTGAGAGAAAATAGCGGTGAGGAAAGAGTGCTACTGTATAGAGGGATAGTGTTGTGGGCTGGAAGAATGTTGTAAGAAGTACAGAGTTGTGAGAGCTGCAAGTGCAAGCCATATGAAAGGGCTGTAAGTGTGCGGTAGGTAGAGCTGTAAAAGAGTGTATGCTTTGTGGACGGGAAGTTGAGATTAAGAGTAAGAAATAGAATATATTGAGTCTCTAACAATTCTCCTTATGCTTCCATGAGATTGATTTGAGTTAAGATAGACCAGTGAGGGTCTTGTAACACAGAAGGCATTTTTATGTCAATCAAGATTTAAAATAGAAATCCAAGTTGGTGCTTGGAATCAGGGGTTGGTGCTCCTTCCGGTTGGTGCTTGGTAAATTAGGGGTTGGTGCTCCTTCCAGTGGATGCTGGTAAATTGATTGTAAAGTTGGTGCTTTGCAATGGCTGGATTTGGATGGGAGTCCAAGCAGTCTAATTTGAGGAGTAGCCAAAATTGGTGAACCTCGTTACATCTTGTGTTATGTGATGCTCTCTTGTGGTACTTGTTGTTTCTGGTTTTAAGCTTTCATTGTTTTGGCTTTAAGAGTTAAAGTTTTAAGTTTTAAATAGCTGCACTGATTCACCCCCCCTCTCAGTGCCATTGTAAGACTAACAATTGGTATCAGAGCCAAGTTCCCAGTTTTGGCTAAATCAGTCAGGGTTGATCTTGGATTAGTACACAATGGCTAAGAAGAATAGATCCTCCTCCAAAAATGCATCCCAGTCAGTTTCAGTTCTTGTAGAAGAGAAATTTGAACCAAAAAAGGTAGAAGAAGTGAATCCTGAAGTTTGTGATGAAAATCTTGAGGCTGAAGTAGATCTTGAAGGAGAGTTGATATCTGCACTTGAAGAGTTGAGTATAGAAAAGAAAAAGAACAAAAGAATGTCCAAGAAGTTAGAAGAATATGGGGATGAGATTGAAGATCTCTTCCTACAAGTTCAAAAGGCCAAGAAATCAGAAGAAGCCTTGAAGACACACCTGGATGATGAGGATGATGTATGCAGCACAAGTGAAGAGGAATCTAACAAAGTTATTGTTGATCTAAAGCTGCAAGTAGAACAGTACAAAAGGATTGAAGATATTCTCAGGTCTCAAATCAATGAGAAAGAGACTGTATGTTGCCAACAAGAAGAAGAGATTGTTTCATTGAAGAAACAACTAAAAGAGGCCAATATAAATCTCAAATTTGAGAAGAGCACAGAGTTGCTAGATACAATGATAAATCAACAAAGAAGCTCCACGGCTAAGTTTGGTCTTGGATATGAAGTTGAACAACCTTCATCCTCCAAATATGTAGAGAAGAAGAAGTCCACGGTTGAAGGATTGAAGCAAGAAAAGTCTGAAGTTGAATCCTCAAAAGGAAGAAAATATCAAAGAAGATCTACAACAAAGCAACCACAACAAAAGAGGTTCTCTCACTCTCACTCTTTTAATAATAATGCTTTTAATGGCTATTGTTCTAAATGCAACCACTTTGGTCACAAGGCAATTTATTGTGGACTGAACAATAGATCAAAGAGTTATGCTGATAAAAATACATCTGCTTTTTTGAGTGAACACCCTATGCAATGTTTTAAATGTAATGGCCATGGGCACATAGCAAGGTTTTGTCCAAGCACTTCTGCATCCAATCTAAGGCAAGACCATAGATTTCATCATACACATAGAATGCAATACAGACAGGGAATAAAACATGTGCAATGTTTTAAATGCAACGGTCAAGGGCACATAGCAAGGTTTTTGTCCAAGCACTTCTATATCTAATCTAAGGCAAAACCCTAGATTTCATCAGACACAAAGAGGACAACACAGACAAGGAACATATCATGTGCATAAAAGAAAAGAAAATAATCATCCATCAAGAATGCACAAGAGACAACCCCGCAAGAGAAATGTTCAAGTTCACGAACAGGGGCAAAATAGGGATGTTGTTGAAAAACCCAAGCCCAAGTTCAGGAAAGTCTGGAGAAAGGCAGAAGAAAGGAAATCATGTCTCCTTGGACTGAAGGAGGCTACTCCGCCATTGCTCTAAGCAACTCCAGGTGGCACATCCTCAGGGGAAGCAATATTAAAGTTTTATTTTAAATGCTCCTATGTATTTGTCTGGGTATCTGAGGATGAAAGACCAGCAGTCGAGAAATTGTTGTACAGTTGTCAAAGTTTTTGTCGGTTTATGTAGTGGACTGTGGAAGTACCATGAAGGGTTGTGATTAATTTGAGAGCTGGCACCCTTGGTAGTTTTGATATTTGTCATTGTTATACTGTTGATGATTCTTCTGCCACTGTTCAAAATTTTGGATCATAACAGTTCAGATTTTTTGGTTTAATGCAAGAATGCGTGCATGCCCTAGCTGCATACTTGTGTTTCGATGCAGCAGCTGATTGGCGTTATCTGAGATAGAACATGCAGCAAAGAGATGCCAGAGTCAAAACAAATAGTGACACTTGCACCCAGTTCGTCAAGAGTGCCAAGTTGCACATGCAAGGCAGAGACGTTGAGAGAATAGTGCCCAGGTGGTGAAGCGTCAAGGAGGACAAGATGCCTATGCACCTAAGAAAGTCTTGCATTATTTGAGGAATGCGAGATATTGCTTGAGGAAGCAGAATACCGAGAGTTGATGACTGGGCGCAGTTTGAGGTTCCAACGCTAGAGGTAACGGTCCAGAAGTATGAGTTTGAGTAAGGTGTAAAAGGATATATTGTTTGTATGCTTTATATTTTTTTTGTAGTTGACTTCTAAGGATTGGAGTCATAAGGTGCTTTATGGTATAAATATGTTTGTGGTTACTTTTATGATCTAACCCTAACTTGGTGGCAAAGTTGAGGGTGGTGTTGGTAACAGGTTGAAGAACTATTCTCTTCTTCCTCAAACAAAGAGGAAGCATGTTGCACTAGGGTTTATGTTAGTAAGTCTTGCTACTTGCATTAAGATGGTGAAACCCTTAGTTGGCTGTTTTGAGATTGATGATTGAGTTGCTTTCATAGAGGTTGTGTTTGATCAAGTTAATGCTTTACTTGATACATGATTTGGGCCTACTCCATTGAGATTGATTTGAGCAAGTTATTCTTTGCATTGGTGATTTATGTTGGTGGTTGTCTTGTTCAAATACCTTTGGAAGGAAAAGGATGTCTACTAGTTTCCTTTTCATGTAGTGATTGGTTGAATGCTTCAAGGTTAATCTTGAGTTGGATGATGTTGGTTAAACCTTGTCTATAAGCATTGTTGTTAGAGCCCTAATTGATTGAGAAGAAGAAAATTGGTTGTGGCTGGGTGGATTGAGGTAGCCTGCTGGATTCTCACTACAGAGAGAGACAAATAGCTATCATTGGGTTCAAGCTTGTTGAGAATATATCCAAGATGCATGGTGGAGATGTATGCAGATGCTGCTGGCATTGCAGAACAAAAAGTTGGCTATATAAGATTATTGTATGCCTTCACTAACAGTGGACAAGTTTGAGTTTGCAAAGCAACAGAGGGTAGTTGCACAGAAGACAGTGGTCCAGTCATGTTCTTACACATGTTATATTGGTGAAGTTGACGGTGATGGTGTCATTCACTGGTTATTGCTGCTATTCACATTGTTGATTTTGTTGATGCCTATTATGCTTATCATGATGTTGTCAATCAGTGAAATGAAGTGGTCTTGGACTCAAGGGGAGCATTTATGCATTTGTTTATCATACTGCTCATGTTTATGCTTTTGCTAACTATAATAATTTTTGCCTGAGAATGTTGTGCATGGACTCAAGGGGAGTTTGCAGCCGCCCTTTGGTATTATTGTCAAAGGGGGAGAAGAATTACAGGTAATTGCACGCAATTACGTGTGTTGCCAACAATTCCAAAGGGGGAGATTGATGAGCAAGGTGCAACCAAAGTATTGTCATTGTTGTCAACACAGTCAGGTTGATCAGTTGATGCAATGGACAGGAGTTGATTGATGAGCAAGGTGCAGCCAAAAGTATTGTCATTGTTGTCAACACAAACAGATAGATCAGTTGATGTAGTTGATGCAGTGGACAGGAGTTCAGAGGTCAGTCAGAACATGTACAGTGAATTTCCAAGAAGACAGAAGTGGCCCAGATTCAGAAAATCAAAGAAAAAGACAAGTAAGAAAACTGTCGCGATATCGCGACATGTTTTCTGTCATGATTTCGTGACATGGCCAAGGAGAGAGAAGGCACAAGCAAAATTGTCATGATTTCACGACATGGCCGAGGAGAGAGAAGGCACAAGCAAAATTGTCATGATTTCATGACATGGCCGAGGAGAGAGAAGGCACAAGGAAAATTGTCATGATTTCATGACATGTTGGAGGCAAAGAAGCCAGGGAGAATATCATGATTTCGCGACATGTTGGAGAAAGCAGGGAAAATACGATTTCCGACATGTTGGAAGCAAAGAAGGCAAGTAAGAAAATTGTCACGATTTCATGACATGTTTGGAAAGAAGGCGCAAGCAAAGAAAACTATCACGATTTCGTGACATGGTTGGAGAGAAGGCACAAGCAAAGAAAATTATCATGATTTCGTGACATGTCAGGGTTTCGCGATCCGATGAGAAGAAAAGCGCCAAGGAGAGAAAGTGTCACGATTTCAGAAAAGAAGGAGGAAGTGTCACGATTTCGTGACAGAAAGAGCTAAGGAGAAAAAGTGTCACGATTTCGTGACATATTGTAGGAGAGAAGTGCTAAGGTAGAAAAGTGTCATGATTTCATGACATGTTGAGGGAAGAGAGAAAAAGTGTCACGATTACGAGAGAAGGACAAGAGAAGTGCAAGGAGAAAAGTGTCACGATTTCGTGACATTGAAGAGAAGTGTAAGGAAGCAAAAGTGTCACGATTTGTGACATGTCAAAGCAAAAGAAAGAGGAAGAGAAAGTCACGATTTTGATGCACAAAGTTCAAAGAAAGAGAATAGGAGAGAGAAAGTGTCACGATTTTACGACATGTTCCATTTCGGGAAGAAGAGGAGAGAGAAAAGATGTCATGATTTCATGACATGTCATTTTCGGCTAGTGCAAGCGAAAGAGTGAGTGAGAGAAGGAAAGATGTCACGATTTCACGACATGTTTCATTTTCACGCGGCGAAAGCGAGAGGAAGTTCAGAGGAGAGAGAAAGATGTCACGATTTCATGACATGTTGTTTTTTTTGTGTTTTCGTGGGTGCAAGCAATGAAGCCGAAAGATGGAGAGAGAGGAAGATGTCGCGATATCATCGACATGTCTTCGTTTTCCGGGGTGACAATGCGAAGAAAAGAGGCAGAGAGAAAGAAATGTCGCGATATCGCGACATGTCTTAGTTTCATGGGTAAAAGCCGAGAAGCATACACAGGGACAGTTGCAGAATAAAATCATGCAGCAAAACAAGAACTATTACAGGTGGGGTTACAGAAATGCTCAGTGTAACAAGCAGACATAAACTACAGTGCGACGGAATGAGCATGGCAAACGAGGAAAATGAAAGCATGGCAAAACAGGAAAAAGGAAGCACGGCAAAATATGGTAAAAAGGAAAACACGAGAAAACAAGGAAAAAGCAGAGTGCAGTAGTGGGTCCGCAATGCTGCAAAAAGAGCACAGAAAGCATGGGCTGTAATAGAATATAATAGGTTGCTATAAAACATGCAAAAGCTGAGAAAGAGCGGCAGTTAAAGGGGCAGTTACAGTAACAGTAAATGGGAGTCAGAACTGCAGTTACAGGAGTGTCAGTGAAGTCAGAGCGGCAGTTATAGGGTCCATTACGAAGTAAATTCGGTGAGCGGTGGCTCCGAGAATCCAAATTAAAGAGACAAATCTATTAATAGGCTACATGCGAGATTATGGCAGTTACAGAAGACTTAGGGTTTCAAGATGAATATATTATTATAAAAGGGCAGTTGCGTGCAGAAGTGAATGAAGCTCAGAATTGAAAAGGGTGCCGCCATAAAGAGGGAAGGTGTCGCTGATAAGGATGTCAGAGCGCCGAAATAAGAAGATAAGGCTGTCAGAGCGTAGAGCCACAAGAATTTAGGGTTTAAGCTCAGTACAGTAAGAGAAAATAAAGTGTGTCGCTATCCGTAGAGGAGGTGCGTTGGAGAGCTGGTTAAGAGAGATAGAGAACTGCTGAGAGAAAATAGCGGTGAGGAAAGAGTGTTGTTGTATAGAGGGATAGTGTTGTGGGCTGGAAGAATGTTGTAAGAAGTACAGAGCTGTGAGAGCTGCAAGTGCAAGCCATATGAAAGGGTTGTAAGTGTGCAGTAGGTAGAGCTGAAAAAGAGTGTATGCTTTGTGGACAGGAAGTTGAGATTAAGAGTAAGAAATAGAATATATTGAGTCTCTAACAATTCTCCTTATGCTTCCATGAGATTGATTTGAGTTAAGATAGACCAGTGAGGGTCTTGTAACACAAAAGGCATTTTTATGTCAATCAATATTTAAAATAGAAATCCAAGTTGGTGCTTGGAATCAGGGGTTGGTGCTCCTTCCAGTTGGTGCTGGTAAATTAGGGGTTGGTGCTCCTTCCAGTGGATGTTGGTAAATTGATTGTAAAGTTGGTGCTTTGCAATGGCTGGATTTGGATGGGAGTCCAAGCAGTCTAATTTGAGGAGTAGCCAAAAATGGTGAACCTCGTTACATCTTGTGTTATGTGATGCTCTCTTGTGGTACTTGTTGTTTCTGGTTTTAAGCTTTCATTGTTTTGGCTTTAAGAGTTAAAGTTTTAAGTTTTAAATAGCTGCACTGATTCACCCCCCCCTCTCAGTGCCATTGTAAGACTAACATTGCTACATTATTCTACATTATAACAAAGTTGTTGTTATCACTAACTTTTATTCATCACCTTTTGTTCTTACCTTCACCACAACCAAATTATCCTTCAAAACCGCCTTTGATTTTGAAGAAACCTTAGACATGCTATACTCAAATAACCTTGTATAGTGTATATAGACCATATTGTATATACCACCAGTTCCATCATCAAAAAGAAAAAAATTCAAAAAATAGTAATATTATGTATTCTCTCAATCCATAAAAATAAAAATCAAAATATAAAAAAATAAAAATCATCAAAATCTTCAAAAACATCTTTTTTATTTTTGCACCGTCAAGTCTTGAAGTATTGCAGTTATATTTTCAGTTGTTTTGGATAAATTAGCATTTATTTGGAATCCCTCACTTTCACACTCACATGAATAAGTATCTTGATATTTTTTGGTATGATTATTAATCTCTCATATATCAAAGTCCATAGTTGACTTAAATAAATATTTGAGAATAGAGAACTGATCTTGTTATTTACTTGAACCAAGTATACCTTTTCACATTAAAATGATTTCATTACAAATTCCAAAACAATGCTACATAGTAGAAGTGGTCTCTTGAGCAAAATGTTTCCCCTGCTATCCTATCATACACATGGTCTAGAATCTTTCAGAATTGACAAAATGACAAGCTCACCCCTACCCAGAATAAAAATACCTTGCTCTACAGCCAATCCGAGCAAGTATCCCTAGTATAGGAAGAAAAAGAAAAAGAAAATTAAGAAGAAAAAAAAAATCATGAGAAAAAGAAGCATTATTTCAGTAGCATTTTTGTACCATCTCAGCAATATTTCAGCATTATCTCAGTATCAAATAAAAATACAAAAAAAATGAGAGAGAGAGAGAGAGAAAAGAAAAGAAAAAGCAATAAAGCAATAAAATCCCTTCCCCTACCATTTGAAAAGAAAAGAAGGGTGAATGAGCTTGAATCCCTGGAATTCTCAATTATTCGAAAACTGTGAGGTAAGCCCCATATAGGTGGTTTGTGCCCAACCCGCTTGGCCTTGGGTAACTCATAGCATGGTGATATGTCTGTTACATTAGCAACCTTATTTTGTACAAACCTATGTCTGCTTATGGATCAGCTAGCTCTTAATTGACCCGACTTACATAGTAGTTTGGTACGGTTATATGCATATAAATCATGGTCAATGAACACTCATTTGGTTAATTCAAATTACTTGTATCAAATTATCTTGCTCAAAATTGGTAAATGAACAATACAATTGCACACACATTTGTATTTGAGAGATTTTGTATCATTATGATAGATCAAGATCGACAATGAACTCACATATGCACATGGGGTTCCTTATAAATCTAAATTTTATCTTTAAGATAATTTAAAATATTTATGCAAATCTTCTAGGAATAATTTGACTTTCTTACTTGAGAAAATCTACTTAGCGTAAAAACAATTACATACATCCAAAATTTCTTTCAAAACATGTTCAAAAATCTAGCAATAAAGTCACATTTATATATTTTTGACTTTCGCAACGGTGGTATAGTTCCTAAACCTAAATTGGAATTTTATGCCTAGTGCCAGTCCTCATCTTATATTTTTTGTTTATCTCGAAATCACAAATCAACTATGCAATAAAACTATTATATCAATTTCTTCTTTGGATTTCGTGATGATGGTATAAGTCTATACCTAAAATTTTATGCCTAGCACAATCCATCGTTTTAATTTTATTTCCCATTTATTTAAATTCATAAAAGCATATGGCTTAAATCATTATGTTACAAAATTGTGCTTTAAAAAGAACGAAAAATTTCCTATTTCATTTCATTATGTCAACATTTAGTTTTTTGTGACGATGGTATAATTCCTAGGCAATTGTTCAAATTTCTATCACACTTAGGAATTTTATGCCTAGAAAAAATCATATTTTTAATATTTCATGCATAATATTTTCATGGACATCTAAAAACAAATCATCACCATCATCATTTTTTTCATCATCACATCACAAAAGTCTTAAGAAAGTCTCTTAAGCACCCTTTTACTTTTAGCAATATTTCTCTACTAGGATTAGCTTAATGACCTAGCGAGCGGTGACTCCATGAAATGGTCATGTAACAGCGACAATGTCCTTTGAAATTATTGTTAGAAGTCACTTTATTTTTTTCATCAAATCACACCACAACAACCAATTTGTTTACATCAGATTATTTTATTTAAATTTTATGGCACGACATAAAAATTATAATATTTTCAATGACATAATTACATGAATAATAAATTAACAATTGAAATATTAAAGCATTATAAAACATAATACGCTAAGTTTAGATCCTTACCCGCAAGCTGCGTCAGACCTCTATCGATCTGTGTGTTGTTTCCATAATTTCGCCTGCAGAGCTCTGAAACAGTGAAAGTGAACAGTAAAAATGAATTAGGGTTTTACCCTATTTTTCCTATTTTTATTTTAAAAACAACATTTTTTATTTACTTATTTATTTATTTTTGTTTTTTTGTTTTTTCGCATCTTTACCTCAAATGTTCGATTTGGGTAAAAACTCGGAGGGGCACCATAGGAAGCAGTTGTACGATTCGACCTAGAATCGTCGTCTAAAAAATGGAGTAAATTTTTGCTTTCTTGTAAAACGTGAAGAACTCGTATTTAACGCATTTTCTTTGAAAAATTTTCTAAAGAGGGGGCAAAATGTAGCACCCTAAAATTGGCACAGTTAAACCATCGGTAAAAATATCAAAAATTTGAATTTTAACCCCGAAACCGCCCGTTAACCGCTCACCTCATTTTTTTTGCCAATTTTAGAATTTGTTTTAACTGTTGGACGATATCATCGTCAATCTGACGATATCATCCTAGATCGGATGAATTCATCTGGGATAGAAAATCCATATGATTTCATCCTAAAACAAAAATTTTATAATTAGCTTCTATTTCAACAACCTCTCCAACTCGGGCAAAAGTGTGTCTGTGCGGTTGGAGATTCCTACGTTGGATATCTCCCAGATTGGGATGATCCCCAACCTCCTAACTTCCCCCTAATCCTATATAAACTTGGGATTTTCTCAGTTTATCCCCCTGGCTGATCATTTCCTTGCAACTTTAGTTTTGTGTTGTATTAGAACATCCTCGCCCGCATCATTTGCATTTGTATTTTCAGGTTTTATTGCAGGATTTTACTATGTTTCAGCCGGAGGAAGCTCGGATCGTCGTAGGAGATCCAACACGATTTTGGATGATCCTGATGAGATCGACGATGATCTCGTACGATTGCAGGTGATTTTGACTACAGTTCATATTGGGGGTAACCAGAGCCCTGAGTTTGCATTTTCTACCTTTCTCTCTTATTTAATTATGCATTAGATCAATTTATTTATGTTTTGCATCTTGGAGTTCACCTCATTTAGCATATTTGCATGATAAAATTTAAAATAAGTTATTAAAGCAATGCTTTCCATTTTATTTGTTATCTGGATTTATTATTTAAGCATCTATACTATCATTTCTATCATTTTGCATCATTCTTGCAATTGCATTTTTGGTTTTTGGTGGCTGTTTCCATGATTGCAGGTTTCTATCAAGTTGCTGATGATTTTGTCTAATCTCAGATGATCTCCTATGATTTGAGATGATTTTATACAATTACAAATGATCCTGTCATATCCAAGATGATCTGGACTCCTACAAGCTTTAGAATCTTCATCAGACATCAGGAATCAGGTGTATTCATTTCCATTTCACATAGTCTCTATATTTAAGATTCATTCATGTTTGTTGTCTGCATATAAACCCAAAATTTCATATAGAATAGCTTAGATTCATTTTGGCCAACCTAGGAATATGAATGATTGAATATAAAATGAACACATCAAACCCATTCTCAACCTAGGCGTAGAAACTACCACTCAAAGTTTCTTGGTGAACCCCACCATCCGTCAAAAATTCACCCTTATACCCCTCCCCCGAGAGGCGTGACCTTCAAAGGGCCTCTCCATCCGAGGTATTGTCCCATACTTCTTGCATCCCCCTTCCAGGGCACGGATCCTTTAGCCCGAAGGTAAGGGTGTGAAAAATTTGGGCGATACACTGAGAAACTTAAATCTATTCTACTAAGGTTTCTCACAAACTAGTCAAGAGTAACATGTTGCACCTACAAACACAATATTGTTGAACCAAAACTAACCATGTTAACATTAGCAAAAAAAAACTAAATCACAAAGCATAAAATAATGCCCTCCTTCTAGCGCCAAAGATGTTGAGTGTATATTTTACCCAATTGTAAAATACCACCACATGCAGAGTATTGAACATAAACTCTCTCTTGAAAAGAAACGAAATGACAAACATTCAACTTCTCCAAGGTTCTGGTAAAATATCTAAAATATTACAATAATGCTAGAAATAATTCAATGATGCATGTGACCATAAACAAGGGGCCTTTACTGGTTCTAAACAATTCTTAATGATTGAAATATCTAACTAAAAGCAAATGCAAAATAAAAGCAGTTCTTTTTAGGGTTTTTTAAATTGATTCTATCCTGAATCCCTGTTAGTAAAGTATTTTATCTTCATTTAAAAGGTTTCAAATGATAAAATGTGGAATTTTACACCTCATTTTAATGTTCGTGCCTTTAATATGAAGTAAGTTTTAGATAGTTGGGTTCATTTTATCTTCCTTATGTTGATTCCACTACCCTAATAGTAGTTAGTAGAAGTTAGCATGTTAGCAATGTTAGCAAAATTAGCTTTCATTTCTTATATTAATTTAATATGAAATAGTAGGTTAGTATCTGATGAGGATTGATGTTTGATCACTCATATGACCCCTCTAGTAATTCCTAGCTAGGTTTTCATAGTTTATTTCTTGCAAATTAATAATTGTAAGTGAGTCTCCTTCTCACATGCACTTGTGGGCACTACTTATCTTCTAGTTGTCATTTAGGAGTGTTAGTTAAGAAATGTGAACTCAAATTAGGAAGTGTGTACTTCAAGATAGCTAAAATGGATCTTATAGTTAGCATTATTCCTTTCTTCTTAACTTAGAAGTTACGTGCATTCTCCTTTGCACTTTTGTAGCTTATGGTTAAGCATATTGGATCAAATCCATGATTTGATGGGTTTGGTTATGTATTTTGGGCCATTAGAGCCTATATAATAAGTTTGTAAATAGTATGAAGTTAGTTGGATTTTCAATCCTTTTCATTGGTATCAAAGCCTAGTTCAAGTTTGCACTAGGGCTTATGAGGTGAGAGGAAAGGAGTTAGTTTTCTTATGAGAAACCGGTTCTCATTGAGGACTCGATTCAAGCTCAAGGGGAGCTTGAAAATCATTTGCAGAAGGAAGTTCCTTAGGCGTCAAAATCCTCGTTCCAAATTTCTTCGTATGCTTAAGAAGTATAGGAGAAGTTTACCCCGATTTATGTCTTACAAAAATCCTTTGGCAGGTTTGGATTTCTCCTACGGTGAAATGCGAATTAGAGAGCCTTTCGTTCCTGATGTTTTTGCCATTGAGGAGTCTTGAAGACTGAGGAGCATCTATACCAGGTCATGTGTCGACTTGGGTTTGGTTGCCTTTCAAACGCTGGTCGTGTGTCGACTAGATCTTGAAAGGAGAGCTACTGAAGGGGTCTTGGTGATATGCAAGAAAATTAGCAAATTGTTAAGAAAATTTGAAGGTAATTTAACTTCAAAAATTGCTAATATTTGTAACAGTTTAAGTTTTCCATGATTTTAAATTAACCCTCCTAGTTAATTTTAAAATTTCATTTTTTTATTTCGAAAACTTAATTTTAATTAATATATTATTTTTCTTAATATATTAATTAAAATATTATTGTGTAAAAAAAAAAATTGGCACAGTTTGCCTTTCGGCCACTAGGTCCCAAATACGGCATGTGAAGTGCCTTGCCCCGATGATCGAGCTCGGTCGGCGTGCCTATCTGGCTCAACATTACGTCAACACAGGCATCGCTGTCAACCTGAAAACATGTGACCGATGCATTGAACCTGCTACATAGGACACAGGCTTGCTGCCTAGTTCTGACAGCATCTTGTCATCTTGACAGCGCTATCAGCATGATAGCATGCGGTCGATGCATTGAACCTATTGCGCAGAGTGCATGATTGCTATCTAGTTCTAACAGTGTCCTATCATCTTGATAGCGCTATCAGCATAATAGCGTGCGGTCGGTGCATTGAACCTACTATGTAGGGTGCAGGCCGTTGCCTGGTTCTAACAGTGTTCTGTCATCCTGACAGCACTGTCAGTCGGATAGCGTGTGACCGATAGGTGAGCCTGCTACACAGGGTGCTGGCCAACTAACTGCCAGGATCTTACAACAACTCTGTCAGCCTGACAGTGTGCGGCCAGTAGGGTGGATCATGTGCCATCCCACATAGGACAAATAGGATCTGCCTGTGTCAAGAGGCAACAGACCCAACCCTCTCTCATGCATGCCTAGCACGCACGTGTCAGTTTTATTTTTTTTCCCAGGCACAGCAGGCCCTCTATCCTGTTCGAGATTTGTGTGCACAGGATAGGAGGTCCTTGGATATGCACGTATTTTGTGTTTTTGTAAACCTCAAGTTTCGCATCTCAAACTGCATCTGGCCCTAAAAAAGGCACCTCAAGAAACATGCAACAACAGTTGCAGAATTTCATGCAACAGAGGGTGGAGTGCAGTTTCGGCAAGATCGAGGGTAATAATTGTAATTTTTTAATTTTACTATTCTAAGGTTTTGCATGTAATTTTTATTTTTTTATTAATTTAATTTTTAATAACTTAATTAAATTAAATTAATCTTTGATTAATTAAAATTTAATTTTTAATTAAGTTATTTTTAAATTAATAAAATATAAATTGTAAACCTTAGGTTAGTTTAAATTTTTAAAAATTTTGAGCCTTAGGAGCATTTTTCAATTCAGGGCACAACATTGTAACAAGGAAACTCCAATTTTTACCTTGATTTTCAGTGCTTTTCCCTTTTACTCCTGGCTTATACCCAGTTTCACATGGCTTCTAACTTGGCTGCCCAAGTGGTAGAACTTGCACACATTGTAAATGCTTTAGCAGATAAAGCTAATGATACTACCATGGTAGAAGTTCTTGGTAACCTTGCAATGAAGGTAAATGATATTTCTCTCCATAATGCTTCAACTTCTGCTCAGGATTCCCACTTGAGAGTTCGTTGTGAAATACCACTTTATGATGGATCCCGAAACCCTGAAGTCTTGAATAGTTGAATTCTTGACATGAGTTCATGGTTTTCTTATACTCAGCTTTTAGATGAGGATATGGTTCCATATGCTAAACTAAAACTTTTTGGTTTAGCTAAAGTACTTGTTGAAAGAAAAAAAGGTCATGATGAACTCACCTCATGGGATGAGCTTGTCGATTGTCTTAAGACAAATTTTTATCCTTCCAATTATTCTAAGGAATTGGTCATTAAGTGGTTTCGATTTTGACAAAGTACTAATATGACTGTGCAGGAATATATCTTTCAATTCAACAGGTATAGGATACTTTTGAATGTGGAGGAAGATATTAAAGCTTTGATTCTCAAATTTCAAAGTGGTTTGTTGGGACATTTGTATAAGGAAATTATGTTTGTTTCTATGGAAACATTGGATTCAGTTTTCAACCAGGCGCAACTTGTGGAGGACAAGTTTAAGGTGCATTCGTAGGCCTTCCATGCACCTGCTACTCAAGTGGTTGCAAACTCATCAAAATGGAATAGTTATTTCTCACAAAAGAATAATTTTGCGCAAAAGAAGATTGTTTCTTCTCCATCTCCTTCTGCTTCTACTCCTTCTTCTTCTTCTAAAAAGTTTTGTAACTATTGTAAGAAGAAAAGGTCATGAAAAATCCTATTATTTTGAGCTTAAAAAGAAGAGTTTAGTCATCACTACTCAAGAGGAGGAAGCTTCCAAAGGTCCCCTTGAGTCAGTAGGAGAAAATAGAATATACAAAGAATTACGAGGTAAGCTCAATGAGGTTACCTTGGTAAATGTAAGTTCATCAGGGGGCGCTCGTGATGCTTTTTTCATCACTCGAGCTCATTTGCTCCATAATTTTGCAACAGATTGTATAGTGGATAATGGCTCGCAGAAAAATCTAATTACGAGGTCCATTGTCGAGCGATTGAAGTTACCTATGGAGCCTCATCCTAAACCTTATTATTTGGGTTGGAAGGATAGTGGAAGGGGCTCAGAAATCACTCACACTTGCACATTAAAATTTGCACTTGGCCCACATTTCATAGATCAAGTCACTTGTGATGTGACTCCTATGGATTATTGTGGGATTTTGCTTGGACAACCTTTTCAGTATGACAAGAGAGTTGTTTATGATGCTTTCAAAAGAACCTACACACTTCAAAAATATGGTCAGGTCTTTCTCATTAAAAGCACCAACACTCCTAACATCATTCTAAATTCCAAGCAAACAAAAAGAGTAATTAAAAAATGTGGTGACGTTGCTCTAATTTTCATTCGCTCTCAAAACACTCCTACATCCACATCCATTCCAAAGCAACACTCTTAAATGGATAAAATATTGCAAAGTTACTCACACATATTTCAAGAGCAAAGTCTCTTCCTCCAATTCGCACAATTAATCACAGCATTGAAATCATTCTTGGTTCTTCACTACCTAATGCTCCCATGTATAGACAATCTATTTTGCAAAATGAAGAAATAAAAAGGCAAATAGAAGATTTGTTGTCTAAGGGTTTCATTAAGGAAAGTACTTCTACCTATTTTTTTGGTTCTTAAAAAATATGGTACTTGGAGATTGTGCATTTATTTTTGTGCTTTGAACAAAATTTCTATAAAGAATAGATATCCACTACCATGCATTGATGATTTATTAGATCAGCTCCAAGGAGCTAAGTTCTTTTCAAAAATAGATCTCAAAAGTGGATATCATCAAGTGCGTATCCAAGCTGAGGATACATGGAAGACAACTTTTAAAACAAATATGGGCCTCTTTGAATGGTTGGTCATGCCCTTTGGTATTACTAATGCTCCTGCAACCTTCATGAGGTTGATGAATGATGTATTTCGTGATGTACTTGACAAATTTGTAATAATATGTCTTGATGATATATTGATATTCTCAAAAAATTGGGAGGAACACCTTGGGCATATCCATCATACACTTGATCTTCTTGCGAAGAATCAATTATATGCCAATTCTTCCAAGTGTTCTTTTGGCAATGCTTTAGTTTCTTACCTTGGTTATGTGATTAGTGAAAGTGGAATTTAGGTAGATGCCACAAAAGTTGATGTTTTACTTAAGTGGTCCCCTCCTTCAACTCTCACTGAGTTAAGGAGTTTCCTAGGACTTGCAAATTTTTATCGCAAGTTCATTCCTCAATATTCCACTCTTGCAGCTCCATTGCATTATCTCACTAAGTCTAAAGTTCCATTTCATTGGGAGAAAATCCAAGAGATTGCATTTGAGAAACTCAAAAAGAAACTTTGTACAACACCTATGTTAACTTTACCTGACCTCTCTCAACCTTTTGAGATTGAAATGGATGCCTCTAAAGTTGCCTTAGGAGCTGTGCTCAAACATAATGGTCATCCAATTGCTTATCATTCAGAAACTTTTTCTGCTACTAAGTTGAACTATTCTACATATGACAAAGAGTTGTATGCATTAGTTCAAGCTATCAAGTACTAGAGACATTATATTTTTGGAAAAGATACAGTAGTACACACTGATCATATGCCTCTCAAGTTTTTACAATCTCAAAGTAAAATTGAAGAGTCAAGACATATGAAGTGGGCCTCTTACCTCCAACAATTTCACTTGGTGATCAAGTACAAAAAGGGGAAGAGTAATATTGTTGATGATTGTTTGAGTAGGCCTCTTGCCGCTCTTGCCTTAATAGTTATGTCCACTTCACACTTGGGATTTCAGACTTGGCCTAATCAGTATTCACAAGATCCTGATTTTGGGAAAATATTTGAGCAAGTAAGCATTCTTCTCCCAATTTGCGTCCTTTCCAAGATTTCTACATCAAAGGACTTCTTTAAAAATTGGACAAGGCTTGTGTTCCTTGTGAGCCTAGAGTTTCACTTCTTAAGGAAGCTTATTCTACACTTTATGGTGGTCACTTTGGGAAGCATAAAACACTTCATCACTTGCAAATATTTTTCTACTGGCCTAAAATGTAGAGGGATGTGTTGAGATTTCTCAAACAGTGTGCAGTTTGTTGTCGCTCAAAACCAGCTAACAGGAAGTTTAGCCTAGGCATGCCTTTGCCCATTCCTTCCCGTCCTTGGGAAAGCATTTCCATGGATTTGGTTAGTGGTTTTCCCATGACAGTGCGACAACATGATTGTGTGTTCATGGTGGGTGACAGATTCAGTAAGATGGCTAAGTTTATTCCATGCCGCAAGACAAGTTCTATAGTAGACTTAGCCTAATTGTTCTTTGACAGCATTTGGTGTTCCTTTGGTCTACCTACCAGAATTATATCGGATCGTGATTCATGCTTTGTGGATCACTTTTGGCATTCTTTGTGGAAAATTTTGGGAGTTTCCCTTAACTTTTCCATCACCTATCATCCCAGTCAAATGGGCAGACTGAAGTGGTAAACCGTACCCTTGTGTAAAGTTTATGAATTTATCATCATGCTTCACCAGCAAAGTGGGAGTTGAGTCTCACTCATATTGAACATGCCTACAATAGGGCCCTACATTCTTCTATAAGTCACTCACTTTTTGAGGTTTGTATGGGATTTCAGCCCTTGGCACCTTATGAGTTACCTTTGTCTTTGCCTTCTCCTGTCACTTCACATCTTCAGAAGGAGTAAGACAAGGCACACTCATTTATTCAACACTTGCACAATCTTCAGTAAAAGGTGATTGAGATTTTGTAAAAGACACAATGAGCAGCAGAAAAAGGCCATGGATCGACATCGCATTCCTCATCCATTTTAGGCTGGTGACAAAGTTTGGTTGCATCTTAACAAGCAACGTTTTACTGATAAGACTCATAGTAAAATCAAACCGATTTGCTATGGGCCTTATACTATTCTTCAATAGGTGTCCTAGAATGCTTTCCACCTTGATATTCTTGCACACTTGGGAATTCATGACGTCGTCAATGTAGATCTTTTGAAGTTGTACTTTGACTCTACATTGGAGACTGCACCAGCTATCAGTCATCCTGTGGACGTGGTTCCTAATTCTTAGTTACCATTGGATTTAAATAAGATCTATGACACAAAGACTTGATAGACTCGCTAGGGGTCTACCACCTCATATCTTTTGGCTTGGCAAGGACAGCTGCTGCATCAGTCTTGTTGGATTTCTTTTCATTAGATGTCCCGTGAATTTCCTACTATTCTGAAAGCATTGGAGGCCAATGCGTCTATTGTGGGGAGGCATGATGAGTATTTATGTTTGATCACTCATATGATACCTCTAGTAATTCCTAGCTAGGTTTGCATAGTTTATTTCTTGCAAATTAATAATTGTGAGTCTCCTTCTCACATGCACTTGTGGGCACTAGTTATATTCATGTTGTCATTTAGGAGTGTTAGTTAGAAAGTGTGAACTCAAAGTAGGAAGTGTGTACTTCAAGATAGCTAAAATAGATCTTATAGTTAGCATTATTCCTTTCTTCTTAACTTAGAAGTTACATGCATTCTCCTTTGCACTTTTGTATCTTATGGTTAAGCATATTGGATCAAATCCATGATTTGATGGGTTTGGTTATGTATTTTGGGCCATTAGAGCCTATATAATAAGTTTGTAAATAATATGAAGTTAGTTGGATTTTCAATCCTTTTTAGTATCCCTCCTAAACCATGTTTTTTATCTAAAATCTTAGATTAATGAATTTTGGACGTGCAGAAATTCTAGAAAATGACCAGAATGGAAATAACTTGAAAGCTTAACAATTCTAGAAATGGACTAGAATAGAAATGAAACTGAAAGGAAATTAGTAGAAATTCTGGAAAAGGACCAGAATGGAAATAAAAGAAATTGAAATTCTGGATGGACCAGAATGAAATTATTGAATGCTTGAAATAAAATGAACTTAACAAAAATGAATGAATAAACAATGCAGATTTGGTTAGCTAAAAAAGTCAAATTCTGAATTAGTTTAGCAAGCTCCTCCCTGCAAAATCCCAAGCTATGAGGTAATCATAAAATAAACTAAATTGATGGACCTGCAACATAAGCACAATACCATTAAATCAAGTGCAAGACTCAAAGGAAATAATAGAGAAACTGCATCATCTTGACCTTTGCCTATTGCAACCCATTTGATGGCATAAGACAATGGCTAGAAGTCACTAAAATGCAAAAATTATAAGACACTAAAAATGTTAGTTTTATGATTAAAAATCCTCCTTTTTATTTTTCTCACAAAATTTTGCTACCCTCTCAAAATCTGAAAAATGCTCTTTCTTATTGCTTTTCGGAATATTACTTCATTTTCAGCCCCCCATTAAACAGGTAGGATAACAAGGTATAAATAATGCGTAGAAGTTCTTTCACTTCAACTTCTTTCGCAATTAAAATAATAAATGGATATAAGAAAATAATTCATCATCATTTTCTGTGATTTAATACAATAAAATAACACTTCTAAACATTATTTTAAACAATAATAAAACCAAAAACATAATCTTACATAACTCCTTATGTCTCCCCTTTCTATTATCACATAGGCATTTTACCTAAGAACACCCCTTTTCACCCATCAAAATGAATAATAAAAAATTTAACTATACCTTATAACCCCTACAATTTTAGGCCTCTTTTAAAACATTGAATATAATCAAACAACATTCGCATTAAAATAAGGTAAGCCAATCTCATTTAGCGATATTTTTTTTGTGCTACTAGAAACCAAGGCCCGATGGTATCTCTTCAAAGCCATACCAAACGTGCCCAAGGATTGGTATGACGTCCCTCATCATGGGCACTTTGGTTTCCATATAACCCAGTGAGGCCATCACGCCATCGATTCAGCCATAGCACTATCAACACCACATCGTGGTACTACGATCGATGTAGCCATGGTGCTATCAAAACAACATCGCCATGGTGTTGCGTTCGATCATAGCCATGGCACTGTCAACACCACATCAAGGGGCTACCATAGACGCAACCATGGTGTTGTCAAACCTTCACCATGGTGCTGCCATCGATCGCAGCCATGGCACTGTCAACACCATGTCAGGGGGCTACCAACCCTTCACCATGGCTGTCGATCTCCTTGCTCTCACACTCACGCTATGCAATACCAATGAAAAAATTTCCATGCTCTCAAGATAGACCTTTATCTCCATCAATTAGGGTTACAAGTTGCCCTAATAATGTTTCTTTGTTGGCTTGTTTGATGGCATACCTCTGGTTTTAACCATTTCATTGTCAAATCTGGTGCCTTATGTGTTGTCCTCCTGAAACCCTAACGCTATATTTGGACCGCTTCCTCTTTTGCCAACGTTACGTAGCCTCAAACGTTTTGGAATAGCCACCCTTGCCTTCGATCATTTTGAATAGCCGCCATCGACTTCTCCTGCAATCAAATGTAACATGGTCAAACATATTATTATCACATCCTTTGTAAAGTATATTATAATAATATTATTATATATAATATAATAATATTATTATAATAATAACATTTTCAAATAAAATAATAATAATAATATTTTTATAATAATAATATTATAGAACATTATGATATAATCATAATAATATTATTATAATAACATTTTAGAACATCATAATAATATTACTATTATATACATAATATAATTAATGTAATTATATTAGATAGATAATAGCATATTATTTTCTATCACAATTTCTTTGTACCTTTTGTATCCTCTTCTTGTTTTAGGTAATTTTTTGGTCAGGCCTTGCTTTATTAAACACATTCCATCACCTTAGATAGTATGAAGAACATTAAACTCTATTTATCAAAATAGATTTTAATTAATCTAAGCATTAATGCCTATATTAATTAATCATTAAATATCAAATAACTAAAGCAATTAAAATCATTAACATAAAATTCAAACATCACTATTCTTACAAGCCAAAGAAAACCAAAAACCTTTAATATGAAAACATGACAAGTGGGTCCCCAAGAAACTTGAGGTGTTTGTGGAAACTCCACAATACTACCTCAACTTCCTCTCTAGGTTTTGATAACTGTGGACACAACTTTATTTTGTGATCCTTTGAACATACATCACACACTTGAACTTTGTTTTTTTGATATTTGTTTCTATGGTGTTTTCCCCTACATTTGGGAAAAAAGTAGGCCAATGCTGCCTCATTCTCCTACTTCTTTTTCTAAAGTAGAAGGGTTTCCATTTGAAGAGTCAAATATGATAACATCTCTCTCTTGATGTCTTCAAGCATGTTATCTATTTCTGTTTTAGTGACAATGGATGATTGTTTGATGTTTCTAGGGATCAACTTACCTTTCCTTCTTGAAAATTTTTGATACAAACACTGAATATAATCCATATGATGTTGATAAATATCCCCTCCATAAATCATTTTTAAGGCTTCCAGAGATTCATTTGTAAGTCCTTTTAAAAAGATACTTCTTAAGGACCTATCTCCTAGTTTTTAATGGGGTGATCTTTGCAAATTAAAGTTGAACCTATCCCAATATTCCTCCACAAATTTTTGTTCCTTTTGTATCATGTACAAGACTTATTCCTTTCCATCGTGTGCTCTACCAAAATCCTAGTATTGATCTAAAAAGGTTTTTTCAATTGTTCCTAGGTAGTTATCTGTTTATCCCCTAAACTGATGAACCAACACAAAGTTGAATCATCAAGAGTGGAAGTGAATAATTTTAGTTTTTTATCATAAAATGTATAATCCATAGATCTACATAAAATATCAAACTTAAATAGAAACAAATCTGGATCTTCTATTGGTAATCCTCTAAATGTTGGAAATTGGATAGGGGAGATATGTTTCATCTTGTGATCTCCCCCTGCCTCTCCTATGGGAAAATCAAAACTAGTGGATGATTCCTCTGCATTAGCCATCTTATCTGCGAATGGGATATCTACACCAGCTACATTCAAGATAGCTTTCAAGGCCTCTAGTTAGTTTCTCTTATCCTGTAGAAGAATTACTAAATCTGTGTTTGATATAGTTCCTTCTCTAACTGCTTACCAGTATTGAAATTTTAATAAGTATTTCTCATATTGAACTCTACTTATCTCAAATCCTTATCTATGATGTTGTTGATTTATTTTAGAAGTATTTTGTACAAATAATGGATGTTCACTCTAATGCATAGGTGGATATTGTGGAGAAGAGGATTTTGTCTCAGGATCAAGTACAACTAAAGCAGAAGACTTTTTAGAAACATATTTGTTTTTAACAAAATGACCGTTTGGTCCTCTATTCTTAGGTGGACTCATACAAAGCTTTAGGAATGGAGGTTCTATAGGTAGCAACCTAAACTACTTCTAGCATGCTTCCTTCAGAATAATAAATTACAATAGGATAAACCTCGACAACGGTGCCAAAATATTGAGCAAAAAAATTGGTTAGTTTTTTGTGTTTAAAGTCATAGCCTCATTTAATTTGTCAACCCAGGGTAGCTCATAGACTTGTGAGCAGCCTTGCACAATATATAATTATAATTTCCTCCATAGATATGAGTCCCTTAGATTTATGGTTTGGGGGTTGTCGATGTTCATTAAAGTTATTATTTGATTTCCAAACCACTAATCTATCCTACGCTTATGAAAACATAACTAAATTACATTTAGAAATTAAAACTACACATTGCTGGAAATTATAGAAAATAGGAGAAAATAACATAAATTTAAATTAACTTACAGAAAATAAATAAAATTAAAGAAGATAGAAAATAGGGGAAAGGTAAGGGAAGAACAATGTTGAGAGTGGGTCCATGCTTCCAGCAGGTTCTGCCCGTGTTAAATTATTCACTGGATGCTAGTCGATTTAACTAGAAATGACTCAGAAAATATTTTATTAAGAATTGCAGCAAAATAGATACAGGGAAAATTCGGGATCATGTTTTTAGGGGTGGCTTGCATATTTATAAGATATGCGGCCACACCCTCTTAAAATTTGGAAATAAATCAATTTTTTTATTCTACTTTACAAAAACATACATGAATAAAGGGAATCGAGCAAAATATCAAACTTGGTGGACTATTTCAACGTATTCTAATTTATCAAAATACGTTTGGTATTCGCTTTACTTTATTTACATAGATATTTACATAGAAATTGAAAAATAGATGGCTAGTCATATTTGACATTATCCCTAGTCTAGATTCAATGCTAAAACTCTATATGCGCTTGTTTCTAAAATCATGTTATGTTTTATCAACCATAGAGCCATGCTGGAATTTAGCTTTAATGGGAATCAGGTGCATTGTATAGAAGTTGGGAATCATGTGCCTTGTTTGTAGAATTTGATAAGAAAGTGCCAACACGATAGTCATGCGCCTAAGGGGAAGTAGGTGCCTAACGGAAATCAGATGCTTGTTAGTCAGGTGTTGAACAAAATTAGGACACTTCAAAGGGAATCGGGCACCTAACTTAGCACTTCACATCGATGTACTATAGATTTTTTGCCTTCATGAAACTGAAAGTGCCAGGTCCAAGTGGGACCTTGATGAAAACATGCTAAAACACAAAAAAATTTACAAAATCTACACAAAATACACTTAGAAATAAATATTAAATAGCATGTAAAATAAACTATTAAAAATATATAAAATTGTAATAAAACATATATCTACAAAAATAAGTGCCATGGTTTATAGGGAAAGTAATGGTAGAATTTATTAATAGCGTGATATATTGCAAGTAATTCTTTCTTCATGACAGTATAGTTGAACTCAAAACCTATAATATTTTTACTGACATAGTAGATGGCATAAAAATCATCTACATATTTTTGTCCTAATGCAACCTATATCGCATTGTTAGATGCATCAGTGTAAATATGAAATGGGAGGGTTCAGTTTGGACCTCTCAACATAGGAGCAGTGGTCAGTCTTTCTTTTAAAATATGAAATGCTTGTTTACACTCACTGGTCCAGAAAAACTCAACATTTTTAGACAACAATATATGTAGAGGTTTTGTAGTCTTGCTAAAGTCTTGGATAAACCACCTATAATATCCAACAGAACCTAGAAACCTACGGACATCTCTCTCTATTTGGGAAGTAGGTAGATTTTTAAGTACTACAACTTTTTGTTTGTCTACTTTAATCCCCTATGAATATATATGATGTCCTAACATTATCCATTCTTGCATTAGCATAAAATACTTTTCGTTACTAAGGGACAAATTTATCTCCTAACACTACTAGAATACTTTCTCTAGATTGTCTATAGCTTTTTCAAAAATTTCACTCTAAGCAATGAAATCATCCATGTACACTTCTACAATTTCTCCTACTTCTGAAAATATACTAAGTACTTTCTTTTGAAATGTGGCAGGTGTGTTACACAACCCAAATGGTAAGACCTGATAAGCAAAAGTACCCCATGGATAAGTAAATGTGGTTTTGTGCTAGTATTCATCTCCTATTTAAATTTGGTTGTATCCACTAAACCCATCTAGGAACGAAAAATATTTTCATCCTTCCAAGGTGTCGAGGACTTGGTCAATAAAGAGTAAGGAGAAATGATCTTTCCTAGTGGATTTATTAAGAATCCTATAATCAAAACAAATGCATCACTTGCTATTTTTATTAGGCACCACCACTAAAGGTGATATCCATTGCCTATCCGATATTGGATAAATAAACCCAACCGATAAAGGTTTTTTAATTCAACTTTGATAATTTATTTCATGGCTAGATTCATTCTTCTTTGGGGTTGTCTTACCAATATCACATTGTCTCACAAATATATCCTACGAGTATAGAGTTCAGGTGCAATCCCCCTCATGTATGTGTAATCCAACATAAAAGTAGTTTTATGTTTGACTACTATTTCCTTTATTTTTTCCTCTTGAATAATTGACAACTCATTATCAATATTCAATACTCTATAAAGTGCTACCTCTATTTGTTTGATAGGATTATATTTGTTGCCTACAAGTGGAGATTATATAGGAGTATGGAAAGATTCCCCTTGGAAAAAGTGTGTTATGAATTATTCTTCATCAGTGCAAAGATTCATAATTTGGTTCTTCCAACAAATTAGTGGACTGTGCAGGTGGATAAATGATAAAGTTTTTGATATTTTATATATTTGAGATCGTCATTTATCTTGTCCTACAACTTATATAAGCATCAGTTATGGCCATCCAAGGTCTCCCTAATATAATTGTAGAACCACCCAATCTAGATCTAGATTGCAACACTAGAAAATCTATCAGATACTCCCATGCATCCACTCTGACAACATCTTCCAGTATTCCCTCCAGGAGTACTGTGGATCAATTGACCAATTGAAGGATAGTTTTAATTGGCCTCATATCTATGAGTTGTAGTGTCTACATGGTTTCTTGGGGCATGTTGTTTATGGCAGCCCTTAGATCTACTAATGTGTTGGGTAATTGAAATCATGCAATTTTAAATATTAGCACTGGGATTCCTAGATCATAGTATTTGGGATGGTAGGTATTGCCTAACATGAGATCAGCCAATTGTCCTACCATATTTATTACTTTTGATTATTTTCTTCCTATTTTTCAAACATAATTCTCTTACAAATTTGTATATATGGGAATGTATCTAATGGCCTGATAAAGGGGAATCATGATTGTTAGGTTTTTTAAGCCTTCCATAATGTTAAATTCTAGCTACATTAGCTTTTTGGATTTCTGTAATATTTTTGAAAAAGGTGGAACCCCTTCACTTTTGTGTTTCTTAGCAACTTCTTGTTCTTCGACCTCTTCTACCAAATGTGGTTCTTCTACTTCTAACTCTACATCCTCTTCCTCCACTACATGAGGAGTTGGTTCTACTCCTAATTGTCCGCCTGATCTAAGTTGTATAGGGTTGCAATCTACTTTAATATGATACATTGGAAAAATATTTGTGTCTACTTGATAGGTGGGTAAATTTATCTTGTTTTGATTTGGAGTTGGTTGTGTAGGTAGTAGAATTATTCTTGAAGTAGGAGGTGCAGGAAAACTAGGTTGCGGTGGGATTTGATTTGTATTTTGTGGAGGTGAAGTCCACGCATTGTAATTCCTCTACTGTGGTCTAGATTGCTGATAAGACATCCATATAAGATGAGTGATTATTTGACACATATTTTCATAATAAATTGTTTCATTTTTATATTTAATTTATTATTATAATGTATTCTAAGTTAGTTGTTTTTATTTATTTCTGTGATTTTTCAGTAAACATATGAATGCATATAAATATAACAAATGTGTGCATTTTATGTAAAATACATCCGAGTTATTGGTAATTATGTAGGAAAGTATGAAAGGGTGTTCTAGAGATGCACAATTCAGCAATGCAAGCCTCGTATATACCTTGGATGAGAGGAGATGGACATAAGAACAAAGGATTAAGGATGCTCTAGGCACGGTGACAGAACAGTGGTTGAAGACTGTTACGAAATATGGTAGTTGAAGTATGTTACAGAAGATAGTTACCAAAGTATGTTATAGAAATTAGCTACTGAAGGATATTACCAAAGATAATTCTTACCAATAGTTACCGAAGAGAGTTGACTAACACCGCACACCACATCAGTGAAAATATGGCGCTCTCACATGGCAATAAAGGATTACATTAAGCTTAGATTAATTTGAATCATCACATATTCTTCATGAGGATATTGTGATTAGTAAAGTTATTATCACTTTATTTTGTAGATATTGTATAAATGGAATATTTTTAGGTTGATTAGATTTAAATGCAATATTGTTATATCTTTTTCGATAATAAAGGACATATGATTATATTGTACATCTTGCAAAATATTCAAACTAGTATAGTTTTGTTAAATGCGTTTATAAAATACCACTTGGACAACTTAGGATGTTTACTAAGTCCAAGTAGAATTAGGAATGTCATTAGTTTAGATTATTTTTGTTAGTGCATAGTTGTTGCATTATCAAGTCCACAACTCCACATGGCAAAATATATAGAAGAGTATTATTTAGAATTGTCCAAGTCACAATATAAATTACATAGGGAGACCTTTGAAAAGGTCTAATGGAAAAATATCAAAAAAGTCTAAGGAAGAAATTTCTAATGTTTAAACTACGGATAACTGCACAATTTTTGAAGAATTGCACCAGCATGTACATTTGAATTTCTAGCAATCAAAGTAGTACTTAATTCTTCATAGATGATAACTGTATCATTTGTATTTACTGCTTAATTTCTTTTATGTAGTTGTAATTGTACATTCTTGCATTCATAGAATAAAATAATGTTAGGAATAGTTATGCATTTTAGTTACTGAGATAAAGTAAATTAGGGGAGAAATACTTACATTGTCTTCTAGGAGGCAGGGCCCACTCCTACAACCAATCCCTAAGCTCTTGCCCCTACAATAGGTTAGAAATAGTTAATTAACCTTAGAATATAAAATAAATTAAATTGCATTCTTATAAAACATATAGTCATATAATGGATCAATAAAACTAACTACATGAGGATCCTCAACCATATATTACCTCAACAATAAATAAATTCACCAAATAATTAATTTATTAATAGGTAATTATCACACTTACTATAGAAATCATAAATTGCATTCTATTTTCATTCTTGCACAATTAAATTTTTGTTTATTATATTTTCTAGCAAACATCTAAAACTAAAAGAAATCTGAACTAAGCTTAGCATTGATCCCCACAGTACAATATATATTGGATTCCTACTCTTTAAATATAACCTTGATTTACCTTTGGATTGAAAAATTAAATGTAAGCTATTACAACCGATCATTTTGGTACTGTTGTCGGGGAGAGTAGCATTGTAGTGGTTAATCAGAAAAGTTGTTTGGAAGTGCAAAAAGGTGAGGCTTACTTATATGTGGAAACATGTACGCATGAGTCCTTGGTGTGCATATGAGTCAGAGTGGCATGATATGGTCCTAACAAGCCCCTTCGTTTGACATTGCTAGGTTCATTTCTCTTAAGGAATCAGTTTTACTACTTTCTTAATTAAAATTTTAATTTTTGCAAATTTTATTTCTTGCACATTTCATTTCTTGCAAATTTTATTTCTTGTAAATTTATCGCTTTGGGTAATTATTATTTCTTAGTTTGAATTAGGACCTACAAGTAAAATAGGAAGTAGGTATGCCTGAGTGAGACACAAATACTAAAATAAACCTAAACTTGGCTTAGTGATGAGAGGATATTTGACATATATTTCTATAACAAAATGTTTCATTCTTATGTTTAATTGATGATAATAATATGTCTTATGTAAGTTATTGTTGTATAATTTTGTAATTTGTCAATAAAATGATAAATGCAGTTAATTTGATAAATGTGTTTGTTTTATGAAAAATACATCCGAGTTATGAGTAATTATGCAGGTAAGGTGTTGAAGAATATTCTACAGACGAACAATGTAGTAAGCACAATATTTAGGATGTATCTTAGACGCAAGAATATGGACATAAGAACAAAGGATGCAGAAGCTTAAGGCATGGTGACATAGTAGTAGTAGATGACTATTACAGAAGATGGTAGTTGAAGCATGTTACAAAATATAGTTACCGCAGTACGTTACAAAAGGTAGCTACTGAAGTATGTTACTGAAGGATTTTTACCAGCAGTTACAAAAGGATTTTTACCAGCAATTACTGAAGGATTTTTACTAGAAGTTACCAAAGGATGACTTAGTTTGTTGAATAACACTACATACCACATCATTTTCACACAATAGCCAAGTATTTCTAGTCAACATAATATTTGATTTGTCACGTATTCTTCACATGGAATATTGTGATTAATAAATTTATTTTACTTTATTCAATAAAGTTGTGTAATCCAACTATTGTTAGGTTTATTAGATTTAGACGCAAGATTGTTATGCCTTTTCCTAGAATAAAGGATATATTATTATGTTGTATATCTTATGAAATATCAAAGTTAGTGTTTCTTTGTTATCTTACGTATTGCCACTTGGACCATTCAAGATGTTTACCAAGTCCAAGAAAAAATAGGAATTGTATTAGTTTAAATTATTTTGGTTAGTACATAGTTGTCACATCATAAGTCCACAAACTCCACATGGCAAAATACATGGAAGAGTTTATTCAGAAGTGTACAAGTCATAGTATAAATTACATAGGAGACCTTTGAAAATGTCTAATGTTCTAATGTCAAAATAATTTGAAGAACTGTGTCCAGCATGTACATTTGAATTTCCAACAATAAAAGTAGCACTTCATTCTTTGCATATGGTAACTGTGTCATTTATATCTACTGTTTAATTTCATTTATGTAATTGTAACTATACATTCCTGCATACATAGAATAAAACAATTTTAGGAATAATTATGTATTTTAGTTACTGAGATAAAGTAAACTAGGGAAGAAAGACTTACATTGTCTTATAAGAGGTAGGGCCCACTCCTACAACTAGTCCCTAAGCTCTTACCCCTATAATAGGTTAGAAATAGTTAATTAACCTTAGAATATAAAATAAAGTAAATTGTATTTTCATAAAATATAAAGTCAGAATAGATAAATAAATCTAACTGCATAAGGATCCTCATCAGTAGGCAATTACTATTAGTTATCCTCACCAATAGATCAACTCATCAATAGGCAATTACTATTAGAATAATTCATTAATAGGTAATTATCATATTTATTGCATAAATCAAAAATTGCATTTTAATCTCATTCTTGCACAATTTAATTTTTGTTTATTTATTTTTCTGCAAACACCTGAAATTGAAAAGAAATATGAACTAAGCTTAGCATTGATCCCCATGATACAATCTATACTTGATTGCTATTATTTAAATTTAACCTTGATTTACCCTTGGATTGATAAATTAAATGTAAACTATTACAGTCAATCATTTTGGCACCATTTCTGGGGAGAATAGTGTCGTAGTGGTTAATCAGAAAAGTTGTTTGGAAGTGCAATTAGGCAAGGCTTACTTATATGTATAAAAAGGTACGTATGAGTCCTTGGGAAGCATATGAGTCAGAGTGACATGAGATGGTCCCAACAAGTCCCTTTTTATGATGCTACCAGGTTCATTTTTCTTGAGGAATCAGTTTTACTGCTTTCTTAATTAGAATTTTGTTTCCTACAAATTTCAAATTTTTGCAAATTTTATTTCTTGCAAATTTTCTACTTTGGGTGATTATTATTGTTGGTTTGACTTAGGTCCTATGAGAAAATTAGGAAGTAGGTATCCACTAAAATAAACCTAAACATTAGTTTAGGACCCTATCAAAAGTAGGAAGTAGGTAAAGGTGAGTGACATAGCCTTAGTGAAACCCTCCTAAATAATAAAACAAACAGTAATTGTTTAACCTTTTATTTTCAGTAAATTTTACTTTTACTAAAATATTTCATTATGTTCCTAATATGGTAAAGTTGGTTTTATAAAGATTCATAGGAACACGAGTCGCATCTAATTTTAGCAAAATATTAGGATTATTGTGAAATTTTATTTCAATTATTCTCTATTGTATTAAGGATAGTTATAAACTCAATTGTTGTGATTTGTATCTTAACTTGATTACAATAGGATTAAAACAGAAAATCAATACCAAAACCCAAAAAAAACCAAAACCAGAGAGAAATAAAATAAAAATAAGTTGCTAGATGGTGGAAAACAGTCTGAGTCAGTCTGCACTTATAGGCCTTAGATAACTATTGATAAAACAAGAAGTTAACCTTCTTTTTGGATAAGGAAATAAAGCATCTAGTAAAGGGTGGGAAAGTTTGTATGAACGCATTGACATTATTAAAGAAAAAATAGATGAATTGAATGAAATAAGATTGACATAGCTAAAACTCTAGGGGCAAACTACCATTCATCTTACCTGGATCTTAAAAGGAACTGTGAATGTTGGCTTTGGGATAGAAGAGCAATAGTAAATCCAAAAATTTACACTTGGAATCAATATTTTGAAGACTCCCTCCTCATTCACAGGTTCCTGGGAGACTTAGAAAAGAAAAAAGTGGCCCTAGAATATAGCAAGAAATATTAGAGGATACCTAGAGCTATGTACTTTAGGGAGCTATGTCAAGATTTACGTTGTGAGTTACAATTTGGAAATCCCGACCCCATTCCAACTCAAGATTTTCTCATTCAATTTATCCAATTGGTGGTAGACCATTTTTTTGAAGAAGAACACATCATGACATCTGAACAACTTGATCCGATCAACAATATTCATAAACTATTCAAGGAATATTAGATGTGTTGCAAAAATAAGAAACTTCGAAAATTCATGAGCAGACCTAGAGACTCTAAGGGAAGATTCATAAAAATTAGAAACTCAGAAGGAAACTTCTAAAGAGACTTTAGTAGGTAGCCTGGAATTTATAAGTTAGAAGAATTTGAAACAACAACATCAACCAATCAAGCTAAAATCCTAGAACAAGATCCCGACTCATACTTATTACCTGAACCATAATTTGATAATCACATAGATCCTTCTTCTATTTTTACTAAACCCATACTTGGTCCAATTCTTGAAATTTTACATTCAATTATGGCTAACTAACAAAGTGGGTAGGGAGAAGTAGAATAGAACCAAAGAAGGAATGAACAAAGACAAAATAGAGACCAAAGAAAAATGGGAAGAGGAAGACATTTTCCTTCCCAATATTACATACAAACGGGACAATAAGAGAACCTAAGTCAATCTCTTTTTTTGTATTACCCACCTTCCATGGGAAACCACATGAATATCCATATACTTTTCTCTTTAATTTCGAAGTAGTGTGTCAAGCTTACTTTTACACTACCGATGAACAAAAGCTAATGTTATTTCCCTCTACTCTTATATATGTAGCTTTAAGATGGTTCATGGGTCTAGGAGAAAATATTTACAATCAATGGGACAAAGAACATAGATTAAAAGAGCTATTCCTTGAACGATATCAGGATTACTATAGAGTTAGGGATAAGAAAGTTGATCTATTTTGCATGAATAAAAAAGAAGATGAATCTTTGGAGGATTACCTTGAGATATTTCTATCTATTGGATCTAGGGTAAATATAGACCTTGATGAAGAAATCTTAAAAGAACTCTTTTTAAAAGGACTGAAGGAATATGTTCTTGAGGTTTTAAATCTCATGGAAAAATAATATATCCATCTTATGGTATTTGAGGATATTGTGAATCTTTACAAAAACTATTCAAGAAACAAACCTCTAAGGGGTAACAAGTATACATCTACTGGAGGAGTGATAAGAGCAGAAATTGGAAACATGTTGGAAGGATTAAAAATTGATTTGTTAAGTACCATGACTACATCTCTATATTTAACGGATAAAAATCCAAAGGGGTAATACAGTGAAGAAATTTACTACCATAGATGTAGGAAAAAGTACAATCTGAGGGAATGTCCTCTTAACATTACCAACATTTCCAATATTTCTACTTGTTATAAAATTTATGATAAAGGCCACAAAACTAAAAACTGCAAATACATATCTACTCTTAAAGCTACCATAAAGGAACCTAAAGTTTAAGAGGTAGAAGACGTTTATTTTTTAGCCCAAACATAGAATGGTCCATTCAAAAAACCACCAAATTGGTTAAACCCTAGTTATTCCAACTCCCAAAGGCCTAATCAATGGTATAATGCACCAAAATAGGAAAATTATAATTCTTATTCAAATAATAAATACTGGAAAACACCTCCATGGACCCAATTTATGGCCAATACCTATGGAAATCCACCATGGAATCAAGGAATTTCGAATAAAAATAATTGGAATACTAGTGGCCAATATAACCAAGAAGGATCTGGTTGGTTTCAAAATCTGTCGCAACAAAGAAACTTTCAAAATAAATTTAGGGGACAAGCCCCTCAAAATATGCTTCAAAATCGACTTCTTCCACCTCTAGTTAATAATAATAATCCTCATAAGCAACCTCCTCTTCCAGCTCAATCAGTCCCTAATCCTAACAACAACAAGAACATTCAACAAGCCTATGAAACTAGTGAGACATGTTCTATATTTGTAGTACCTTGTCAACAAATTCAATTGAGATTATAAAAAGTATCATAAAATAATGTAACCTCACAAATCTTGAAAATCCCACTACAAATTTATTCAAAAAGGAGGATAACAATGAATATGAAATGGAAAATTCACCAAAAAAAATTCCAACAAAACAACAAGAAATCCAAATTCCTCAAAGGAAGGAAGTAGAGGTACCTTTTCCTCAAATATTGGTAATACCAAAAGAACCACTTAAGCCATTCTTTAAATTCCTTTAAGAATTAGAAAATGTTACTATCAAGATCCCTTTGTTACAAGCTATCACGGATATACCCATCTATTCCAAGCTCATTAAAAATATGTGTACAAATTCACGAAGGAAAAAGAAGAACAAAGCCCAAACTATTCAAGTCATTGGACAATTGTCTAAGATAATAATGGGAGGCAGGTTATTACCAAAATACACAAATATTGGAATACCTATACTCACGGTACACATTGGTGACATAGCCTTGCAAAATGTCGTGGTCAATTTAGGAGCTGCTATTAATTTCATGACTAAAGAGACAATAGAATATTTAGGGTTTTATAAATTACAATCAACTTCTATTGTACTCCAACTCATAGACAGGTCTATTGTTAAGCTAGAGGGAAAACCAAAAGATGTTATAGTCTCCATAAGTTCATGAGAATACCCTGTAGACTTTATAGTCTTACAACCTAACAAAAAGTTAGGGGGACATCCCTTAATTTTAGGGAACCCATGGCTTGCAACAATGGATGCTTATATTAGTTGTAGAATGGGAAGTATGACTATTTATAATGGCAAAAATACTAAAGACCTTAGCATATTCCTTGAATCAACAATAGAATATGATTTTTCAAAGCAATTATGATATGATTTCCCTCGTGATTTTGATAAAATCATAACCTTATCAATAAATTTTCTGAGTGAACATATTCAACAAGAGGTTGAGGGACCATTACCATTACTGTTAGGGAATAAAAGCAAGGATTAAGGTCAAGACAATGGTTGTTCATATGAATCTACCATGGCTATTAATGAAGTGAGCATAAGTCAGTCTCAAAAAATGACATTGGATGACTGTTAATTAAATTTTATTTAACATGAGATAATGGGAATAGATGTGAACATAGAGAAATGCAAGCAAATAGATATCACACTAGGAAGGACCTTGAATATCACAATCATACAAGAGTCACAACTAATAGATGTGCTTAAATAATATCAATTGGTATTCACATGGAACTACGAGGATATAAAGGGGATACATCCAAATGTTTGTACCCATCGTATTTTTATCCAAGAAGGATGTTATCCAGTAAGACAACCTCAAAGAAGATTGAATCTAGTTATGAAAGACGTGGTTCAGGAGGAAATCATTAAAATATTGAAGGTACGATTTATATATCCAATTTCCAATAGTCAATGGGTGTCTCCTCTTGTGATAGTCCCTAAAAAGAAATGCAAATGGAGTATTTGCATGGACTATAGAGAATTAAACAAGGTAATGAAGAAGGATTATTTTCCCTTGTCATTCATTGATCAAGTTCTTGATACATTGGCTGGAAAGAAATATTTGTGTTTTCTAGATGGGTTTAGTGGCTATAATCAAGTTTCTATAGCTGAGGAAGATTAGGAAAAGACAACCTTCACATGTCCATTAGGCACCTATGCTTATAAAGTATTACATTTCAGATTATACAATGCACTTGCTACTTTACAAAAAGTTGTTTTAACTATCTTTGCTGATCTAATAAATGAGTGTGTAAAAGTCTATATGGATGACTTCATAGTCTGCGATAATACCTTTGAAGAAACCTTGTCAAGCTTGCAAAAAGTTTTGATTAGATGCCAATATAAAAACCTTTCTTTGAGTCATGAAAAGTGTTTCATGATGATGAGAGGAGGGATTGTTCTAGGATATTACATATCATAATAAGGTGTTAAAGTAGATCCTACAAAAATACAAGTTATTCAAACCCTTCAACCTTCAAAAATACAAACAGAGGTGAAAAGCTTCCCAGGACATGCAAGATACTATTGTAGGTTCATTCAAGAATTCAGTAAAATTGTTGCTCCTATGCTTAAGATCTTAACTAAAGAAAGTGAATTCAATTGGACTAAAGCATGTCAAGAAGCATTTGAAGTTATAAAATATAAATTGATTACTGCTCTAATCCTAAGAGGACCAAATTAGAAATTACCATTCCATATACATTACGATGCTTCGGGTTACGCAATAGTATTATTGCAACAAGTTGAGAACAAAATACCTTATGCTATCTATTATGTAAGTAAAAATTTGCATGGAGCTGAGCTTAATTACACTGTTACTGAAAAAGAATTTTTAGTTGTGGTCCATGCCATTAAAAAATTTAAACATTACGTAACAGGGTATGAAGTATTCGTTCACACTGACCACTCTACCATTAAATACTTAATAAAAAAAGTGATAGCAGGAGGTAGAGTGGTTAGATGGCTTATTTTTCTACAAGATTTCAATATCACGATTATAGATAAGGTAGGAAAAGATAAATTCATCACAAATCATCTATCTCGTATGCAAATATTTGATGATGACGAGTTAATTCCTGATAATTTCCTATATGAATATTTGTTTGCTCTCTATATTTTTACCCCTTGGTATGCTAATATTGTAAATTACTTAGTAACAGGTAAAATACCTCAAAACTATACACTATATGAGCATAGAAAATTGATACGTCAAAGCACTCCTTATATGTGGATTCATGGAGTCTTGTTTAGAAGATGTCCTGAACAAGTAATTAGGAGATGTGTGCAAGAAGATGATGTATATGACATCATTCGGGCAACACATGAAAAACCCTATGGAGGCAATTATATAACCTAAATAATAGTTAGTAAAATACTTCAAATTGGTTATTTTTGGCCTATCTTGAAAAGAGATATACATAAATTTGTTGATAGATGCGACGCTTGTCAAAGAGCTAGTAAGCCTACTCCTTCGATGGAAATATCTTTGGTTTCGCAAGTAGTATTTGAACCATTTGATAAATGGGGAATTGAATTTGTTGGACCAATAGACCCCTTTAAGTGAAGGTAATAAACACATACCTGTGTGTATAGATTACGTTACTAAGTGGGCTGAATTTAAAGCTTTACCACGAGTGCAAGCCAAACTAGTCATTGACTTCCTTTATGAAAACATTATGCAATGCTTTGGAGCACCTAGAGAGTTAGTTTTAGATCATGGAACCCAATTTGTATCCAAATTTATTGAATATTTTGTTGACACATATCAAATAAAATATAAGAAAATCTCACCATACCACCCTCAAGCCAACGGACAAGTAGAAGTTATGAATAGAGAAATTGAAAAGATCATTACAAAAATTGTAACTGTTAATAGGGGTGATTGGGTTGAGAGATTAAAATAAGTTGCATGGGCATACAATACAACCTATAAAATTACCATGGTATTATCACCTTATGAAATGGTTTATGGAAAACAAGTTATCATGCCCATAGAATTTGAGATAGAAACTCTTTGCACAATGGTACAGCTTGATGTAAATTTGGATAAAGTGCAAAAAGCTAGATTGGAAAATTTAAACATTCTAGATGAAAAGAGACTAGAGGCATTACATAGGACTGAAATAATACAACAATAATGAAATAAATAGTATGATAAATACATTGTACCACGTACATTCAAATTAGGAGATTGGGCTTTGTTGTTTTATTCTCGTTACCAAGACTTTCAAGGTAAATTGAGGACCAGATGGCTAGGACCCTATGAAATCTAAGAGATATTCATAAATGGTACAATAAAGCTAAAGCCTATAGATAATTCAACAAGAAAAATACTAGTAAATGGCTATAGGATTAAACTTTATAAGAAGCCAATATCTAAGTAAGAATTTGTATACCATCTTAAGTAGCAAGCCAAATTGTAGTGCATTTCTGAACTGCAATCAACCATTATTAAATAATAAATTCTCTCACTTAAAAAAAATAATTATGCTTCCTTTATTTCATCATGAATTTTTTACATTTGCAACATTTCTATCTTATTCTCACCAGTTTTTAGTCTCCATGTTTAAAAAATAACTTAAAAAGGTAATTCTTTAAAAATCTTGTAGGACATGACTATCATATGTTGCATAATACTTTGTTTTCTAGATAAAATTTGGATGTTTTTCAATTACTCAAACAACATTAGTTTTTAGAGCAATTTTTATTGAAATTCAAGCAATATTTTGATGTTGTAAATTATTCCGAGTCAATCAAAATCTTTCTTGGACTACGCACATTTGAACATATAAAAACATTGTGATATATGGAGAGATTGACTCACGTATTACTATTTCCATAAGTGAATAGTTTCTCTTGCTTATCCATCTATGTGCATGGTCTAGAGTACTACTGAATTGGCAAAAGGACAAGCTCACCCTTCATCCCTAAACAAAAATAAGAAAAGGAAAAGAATAGTAAGGATAGGATCAAATTCCCATCAAGACTTTGATAGAGTGGTTGGGAATCCAACTCCCAAAAATTCTTACTCCTTAAAAAAAATAATTATGCTTCCTTTGTTTCATTATGAAGTTTCTACATCTGCAACATTTCTACCTTATTCTCACCAATTTTCAGTATCCATGTTTCAAAAATAGCTTAAAAAGGTAATTCTTTAAAAATCTTGTAGGAAATGACTATCATATGTTGCATAATACTTTTTTTGCTAGATAAAATTTGGATTTTTTTCAATTACTTAAACAACATTAGTGTTTAGAGCAATTTTCATTGAAATTCAAGCAATATTTTTATGTTGTAAGTTATTCCTTATCAATCAAACTCTTTCTTGGACTGTGAACATTTGAACATATAAAAACATTGTGATATGTGGAGAGATTGACTTATGTATTACAATTTCCATAAGTGAATAGTTTCCCTTGCTTATCCATATATGTGCATGGTATAGAGTACTACTGAATTGGAAAAAGGACAAGCTCGCCCTTCATCCTTAAATAGAAATAAGAAAAGGAGAAGAATAGTAAGGATACGATCAAATTCCCATCAGGAATTTGATAGAGTGGTTGGGAATACAACTTCCCAAAATTCTTACTCAAAAAAAAAAAATCCCTTGCTCCTCATCTAATCGAGCAAGTATCCCAAAAGGCAAGAATCCCAAAAGAAATAAAAATCCCTTTCTCCCTCTCAAAATGAGAAAGTATCCCTATAAAATTCAAAGAAGGTTAAAAGAGCTTGAATCCCTAGAATTCTTAGTATCTCAAAAACTATGGGGTGATCCTCATTATAGCAATGGGTTGAATGAAACCCACTTGGCAATAAGGTATTCTTACGTAGTATCACTAAGTATGGATAATACCTATGGATGCTCATAGATAAGCTAGCTTATTGGCATAAGTTATTTTTGTTGTTACTCAATCGTCACTCATAATGGTAAATTAATAATCACTTCACACACAATTGGTCCTTGAGGAATATTGAAAACATTAGGATAACTTTAACACCATAATGATTTATGAAATAAATAGATGAAATTGTTTAAAAAACATTAGGATATTTTAAGTCTTTGAGAAATAACTCTAGAATATCCTGAGCAGGCAAAAGTCAGAAGCAAATTTCTACAGTTCATTTTCTCCTCTCAAAATATGGCTTTCATCTCTCAAAATCTTGTATCTTTTAACAAAAGCCATCATAATATTAGAATATCTATTCCATTTTTAAATGAGTGAAAATACTCCAAGTCTTTGATAGATATCTATTTTTATATACATTTATGACTGATATCAAGCTTTATATTCATTGTCTTTCTCTCACTTGGTTACTCCTTAATGAAATTTAGGAAGTAAAATCACAAAAATTATAATAAACCCCCATAAATAAAACTTATTATTATATTATCCATCAATATAAATAAAACACCCTTCATCTCATTTTGGCTTTATAGCCAAAATTATAGTTTGGGGGGGGAATAAATAGAGGTATATAAAGTTCACAATACAGTTTGGAGGGGAAGAAATAGGTAAAGTATTATCTCAAACTCTAGCAACTATAGTTTCGTAGACGTCTTCTATAGATGTCTTCTGTAGATGCCTTCCATAGGTATATTTTGTAGGTATCTTCCATAGATGTCTTTCATAGATGTCTTCTATAGGTATCTTTCATAGGTGTCTTTCGTAGGTATCTTCCGTAGGTATATTTCGTAGATGTCTTCTGTAGAGGTTTTTTGTAGATATCTTCCGTAGATGTCTTCTATAGATGTCATCCATAGATGTATTCTAGATATGTCTCTCGTATAGGTCTTTTGTAGAAGTCTTAAGTAATTTTCTTCCATAAATATTATCGGTAACAATATTATGTAAACAATTTATGTAGGTATCATCAGTAACAATCTTCTATAAGCATCATCTGTAGATGTCATCCATAAATATATCATGAAATATTCGAAGTGTTAAAATCTAAAATTAGCTAGGCAAGTGAGACACGTGGCAATTCAATAAATGCCAAGACAAGTAATAAGGGTGCGTCAACAAAGACTTTAAGGGAAACTTGGTGTTAATATTTTAAATCAATTGAGGGAGACAAGACAACAAAATTAAAAACAATTAGTCTTCTTATGACATGTACACTTAACCCAGCACCACGTGCCACCTCTTATGACATGTCCATGCAAACGGGTGTCACGTGCCGATTAGAATTTAAAATCCTTATTGAAAACATAACTTTTCTTGAGGTCAAAAGTAATAAGGACGATGTTTTATTGGAGTGAGTGCATAAATGAAGATGTGGACCAATGCACTTGGACACATCAGCAATAAAGTGCCACATAAAGACAAAATATGGCATAAGAGAATGATTATGATTAAAATCATTTTTTAGCTGGTGGGTGACCAAGGAAATTATAGCATGTGGTAGGTAAAGTCCACCCTTGCCATGCAAGGTGGTGAGTAGGGTTGACGCCAAGAGGAAACCAACCACACAAAGATCCATACCATTGGAGGATAGGTGGATTCTCTTAAGTAATCATAGATTCACAAGAGATGATGCAAATGAACAACACCAACCCTTGATTAAATTTTAAATGAAGGGTCATGATGCAAGGAAAAAATATGATGGGTTTAGAAGCTTTGCAGGAAGGACACAATCGTCGATGTATGGATTTAATCGATGAATCATGTACTAGCAACACAGATCTAAGCCATATGCCATCGATCAAAGCCAAATCGATGAACGCTGATTTATAAACCATATATCACTCTTGTTGTCATTGATTTTAGGGCAAATGGTCCCCATCATCGATAGAAGTTAGATTAGTCTCTGTCATTGGATAGGGTTAATCGATGATTTATGACCTCTACATGTAGCCATGCAGAGTAAAACTAGCCTAAATCATATCTTCTGGAGATAGCCACTTGAAATCATTGATGACCCTTTATAACTCGATCTTGAGTGAAATTTCCTAGTTTTTTGGTAGAAATTGTTGAATTCTTTCAATTAAACGATGGCGAGCTTCAGAATTTTGAAGAAACGTGTCGGTAGGAGGTTAATTTATTCAAAAAAGTAGGAAGGGTGGCAAAGTAACACTGAAAGCGATAGGTAAAACACTATTGCTATTGTCACAAATAATTTTTATTTATTTTTTCATTCTACTGCACATAAAGTAAGGGACATTAAAACAAAAATATAGAAGGTGTGTAGAAGATTAGGATGGATTAAAAATGGTTTTGTCAATAATTTTTTTTGTGTTTACCATTAAATAGGTTTATAAAAAAAAAAATTTACTTCAATTTTGTTTTACATTTTCGAAGAAAATAAAATACTCTACAGAATTGTAAAACAAATTTTCTTTTGTTATTGAAATATTTGTAGGATTTTCGGGCTATAAAATATTGAAAATTTCTATAAAAAAAAATTTGCCTACCCCTTTCTACCTTAAAAACCCTAAAATCCACTATTCCTCACTCTATGTTTCAGAAATGCAGCAAACCGTCCTCAGTTGAAACCTAGGATCCTAGTGATTCTGTAACTAAGTTATTCCAAAAATCTAGATGGTGGGAGGATCTCACAAAATTTAGAGGGCATGACCAAGGGGTGGCTAACATTTTATCCTAAATTGTGACCCTGATAGGATGACCACCCAAGTTGGAGGCATTCAATTTGACATTAACCCTAGCTTATTTTATAAGGTACTGGGTCTACTGGAAGTAGGGTTACCATACTACAAAATCCCCTCTAAAAGTGTCACCCAGCTAGTAGCTAAATTTGATGAGAAATTTACTATTATCAGAGATAATGAGGGTTGGATTAAGGGTGTGTCTACTTCTTCACTCCCCCTCTCATGGCAGGAGGTAGCCATCCTGATTATTAAGTTCTTTACCCTAGAAGGACGTATGTCCACCTGCGTAGCCTACCATATTCGTATGTTAATGAATTTGAAGTTTCATAAAAATAGTGATTGTGTTATCAATTTACCTTCTTGTTTCAATTATTAAAGTCTATAGTTTTGTGAGTTAAGCCTAAAAATTTCCAAGAAAAATCTAAATTACACCTACTTGCACATCATGACCTGATTAAGTTAATAGTTTTAAAGAAAGCTCATGAAGTCAAAGTTGCTTGGAATTAGATAGTGGATGAATATAACCTGCCGGAGTACTCTAAATCCAATGAGAATGAGTTTGAAGAAAATTATTCTATCAAAGAAGAACATGAGTTCTACAATTAGGAGGAAGAACCTGACAGTCCAAAATGTAAACGTTGACCTGCTAAAAACATTAAACCAACCCAATAAAAATTTAGGCATTAGAAAAAGACTATCAAAACTCATAAGAAAAAGGATACACTAGGTCATGAGTCTAATTTACCTGAACCTAATTTTACTACCGAAATCCTATCCTACCTTTGGGAAACAATTACTGTATTACAAATAAAAATTGACAATTTGTGAGAGGATTTCATAGAGCATTCTAAACTGATTCAGTGAGCCCTTACCCTTAAGATAAACATGATTAAATAACTTTCAGTGAATAGGGTGATGAAACACATTGATTCTATCAACCGACCGCCACCTATCAATGCTTCTCCAAACAAAATTTCCACACCTGGTAAAAAGCAAAAAAAGTTAGTGAACTTCAGCAAAGTAGCCCATACGAATAAGATTATTGAATCTTCTAAACTCCTTGAAGAAGAAAGTTCCCACTAGCTCATTAGCCTGACGTAGCAAAATCAACCTAAGAAATTGGTTTCTCCCACCAAGAAAATAATCGCACTAGGGAATCTTGTTTTGAATTTTGGGATACCCCAAAAAATCAATGCAGTGATAAATAATATTGTTACATCAGTTGAGGAACTCCTACCTTCTCAAATGTAGGATGCAAAGCAGAAGGAAGATTCTCATGAAGTTGAGCATATCAATACTGTCATGGTTGAGACACCAGTGGGTGAATAGAAAGCCAAAGAGCAGATACATAAAGTAAAAATGGAACACATTTTACCATAGCTAAGACCACCATCTTCAAGAATATCCACTCGATGGACACAAGTCGGATAAACTAAACTGCATTGAAAAACTATTTAATATTTTATAATTGCTAAAGACTTCAAAATTTGATTTGTATATTATTATCTGTAACATGTTTTATATTGTTTATCTATTAATAGTTTAAGCATTACATATATCTATGCCTCTGATAAAATACTATGAATGTCTTCAATTATTTTTTGTGAAACTATTTTGGGTAATACAAGTTTGGTATCTATGATCATAGTTTTAGTATATTATTGTAGTAAGATAAACTAAAAAATTATTATTTTTATAATGAAGACTGTTATATCACATAATTGTTCTCTTAATATGATCAGATGATTTGTATTGTATGTGATTGATGAAACTATTATGTTATAAAATTTTTAGAAAATAATCATTTTCTGATTTGTTCTTTTTAGAATCTGTATTTTTATCAAAATGATACATGAAAACCCAAAATATTTCATTTCAACTATAGAATTCAGCACTTTAATCTGATTGATAATTTATGTACTATGAAGGTTGTCATGAAAATGATCTGGAAGATCCAAAATACTGTATTCTACTATAGATGTATGACTGAAACTGTGTGCTCTAATTGTGACATGTTGGCTTATGTTTTACGTATTTCTGGAAATATTCATTTCTTAGTATCAATATTTTTTTTCTAGAAATTATGTCTTATTTTTGTTTGTTCATTTATAAATAATTAGGATGTCTTGTTTTGTGAATTGCAAATGATTTTATGAAAAGACAATATGGAAAGATAGTATGAATTTTGATAAAATTTAATCTTTCATTTATTTACAAATATCTGGATGGTGACATATGATATATGTGTAAAACTTTTCATATTATGTTTGTCTTATTCTCCATATGCATGAGGACATGCATTGATTTCAGTTTGGGGAAAAATTATAAGAGGATATTTGGCATATATTTCTGTACCAAAATATTTTTTTTTTTGTAAGTAAATTTCTTCATTGATTACCGGGTTTTGCAGGTTAACCCAAAACCTATTACAAAAGTCAGCCTTATGTTGATGCTATGGATCCTATTTATCCTAAGGATATTTTATCCTCTACTACTATTTATCTTCCTAACAACCCTTACTAGGCAGGTGAAGCAAAAATGGACCAAAAGCCTGACAAGACCAACCAAGATGGGTAACTCACTTTTATCATCATTACAAAAATGTAAAAATACATTATCCATAGGAGAAATATTTCCTCTATACAAAATTTAAGACAAAATTGAAACCCCCAAGACCCGAGGATCCTCAAGCCTCATCTTCAACGTCTTCCTTGAGCTCCTCTTTCTTTTCATCCTCTTCTTCCTCATCATCGTCCTTGGCTTCTACTTTCGGCATGTACCCCTCGTTGAAGAACACCTGAGTCAGGGTGTCATAAGCCTCCTGCATCTGGTGGATGATGCTAGTGTGAGATTTTAGGATGAAACGTTTGAGGACCATGATGGTAGGTCCCTCATCTTCCATATCGTTGGTGCTCATTTTGGAGCTGCCTTGAATTTTTTTGTTCGTCAGTATCAAGGAGGATCTCATTGGGGGTTCCTCGATACTTAGTTTTTTCTTAGCTATGCCACCTCTGGTGATTGGCTCCCCAAATCTCTTCTTCATAGGAGACACAGAGGAAGATTTTTTTATTCCCAAACTGGATCTTGCCCCCAAAATTTTTGCATGGTGGTTGGGCAAAATTTCCTCAATGATCAGAGGTTCAGGGTTTGGTGTCATGGCCAAAATCCACTTGTAAATCACTTTGAACAATCCTTGGTGCATTGGCATAGTAGACCCCCTCTTGATGCGGTAAGCGTTGATGCTATAGTTCATCGAGTTCATCAGGAACTGAGGAATACTTATTGGGTTGACATCCTGAAAGAAATTCATGAATTCATTGTGGAAGCTTAACAATGTCTTACTAGGATCCTCCACCATGATAAAATCCATCACATTCTTCATGACCCCATTCCACGGGGTGGTCAAATCCATTCTGGTCAGCCCATTCTTAGCTTCCTTAAAAAAAATTGGGTTATCATGAAATTCCTTTAATTCCACCTCCCAATGGTGTTTTTGGTGATGGATGGAGCGACCTTTCACCGTTTGTCCTATCACCATAGCAAGAATGTTCACATCGATGATGAAATCTCTTCTTCAGATCTCCACCTTCCTGTCTTCCCACGTATCCATCATCGCTCGGTGATGTCCTCCTCTATTCTCGAGAATAGGTCAGAAAATTGGGTAAACCATCGCTCAGTAAGGATGGCATGAGCAACGGATTCCATTATGACCATACAGGGCTCTACGTATGTCATATTTCCGCTCCTGTAACAAAATTTTTCATTCTTATGTTTAATGGATGATTATAATATGTTTTATATAAGTTATTGTTGTATATTTTTGTAATTTGTTAATAAAAGGATAAATGTGGTTAATCTGATAAATGTGTTTGTTTTATGAAAATGCATCCGAGTTATGAGTAATTATGTAGGCAAGGTGTTGAAGAATGTTCCATAGATGAACAATGCAGCAAGCGCAAGCTTTAGGATGTATCTTGGATGCAAGAAGATGGACGTAAGAACAAAGGATGCAGAAATCTTAAGGCACGATGATATAGTAGTAGTAGATAACTGTTACAAAAGATGGTAGCTACAGCATGTTACGAAATATAGTTACCAAAGTACATTATAGAAGGTAGCTAACGAAGTATGTTACCAAAGGATTTTTACCAGTAGTTACTGAAGGATTTTTACCAGTAGTTACCGAAGGATTTTTACTAGTAGTTACCAAAGCATTTTACTAGTTGTTATCGAAGTATGACTAAGTTCATTGAATAATTTGGCATGCCACATCATTTTCACACATTAGACAAGTATTTCTAGTTAGCATAATATTTTATTTATCACATATTCTTCACATGGAATATTATGATTAATAAAGTCGTTATTACTTTATTCAATAAAGTTGTGTAATCCAACTATTGTTAGGTTTATTAGATTTAGAAGCAATATTGTTATGCCTTTTCCTGGAATAAAGGACATATGCTCATATTGTATATCTTGCAAAATGTCAAAGTTAGTGTTTCTTTGTTAAGTTAGCTTACGTATTGCCGCTTGGATCATTCAGGATGTTTACCAAGTCCAAGAAGAAATAGGAATTGTATTAGTTTAGATTATTTTGGTTAGTACATAGTTGTCACATCATAAGTCCACAAAATCCACATGGAAAAATACATGGAAGAGCTTATTCATAATTGTACAAGTCATAGTATAAACATAAGAGACCTTTGAAAAGGTCTAATTTTGAAATATATAATGTTCTAATGTCAAAATTTTCTAAAGAATTGCACCAACATGTACGTTTAAATTTCCAGCAATAAAAGCAGCACTTCATTCTTTGCATATGGTAGTTGTGTCATTTGTATTTACTATTTAATTTCATTTATGTAATTGTAACTGTACATTCCTACATACATAGAATAAAACAATGTTAGGAGTAGTTATGTATTTGAGTTACTGAGATAAAGTAAACTAGGGGAGAAAGACTTATACTATCTTCTAGGAGGCAGGGCCCACTCCTACCACCATACCTAAGATCTCACCCCTAAAATAAGTTAGAAATAGTTAATTAACCTTAGAATATAGAATAAAGTAAATTACACTTTCATAAAATATAAATTCAGAATAGATAAATAAAACTTACTACACGAGGATCCTCATTAGTAGGCAATTACTATTAGTTGTCATCACCAATAGATCAACTCATCAATAGGCAATTAATATTAGAATAATTCATTAATAGGTAAATATCATATTTACTGCATAAATTAGAAATTGCATTTTAATATCATTCTTGCACAATTTAATTTTTGTTTATTTATTTTTCTGCAAACACCTAAAACTAAAAAGAAATCTGAACTAAGCTTAGCATTGATCCCCACAGTACAATATATACTGGATTGATATTCTTTAAATCTAACCTTGAATTACCCTCATATTGATAAATTAAATGTAAGCTATTACAGTCGATCACTTAGGACCCTATCAGAAGTAGGAAGTAGGTATGGTTGAGTGGCACAACCATAGTGAAACCCTCATAATAATCAAAGAAGCAATAATAGTTTATCTTTTATTTTAGAAAAATTTATTTCCTGCAAATTTTCTAGCTTTGAGTGATTATTATTGTTTAGTTTGACTTAGGACCTATGAGAAAAGTAGGAAGTAGGTATGCTTGAGTGAGACACACATACTGAAATAGACCTAAACATTGGTTTAGGACCCTATCAGAAGCAAGAAGTAGGTATGGTTGAGTGACACAGCCATAGTGAAACCCTCTTGAAAAATTATACAAACAGTAATAGTTTAACCTTTTATTTCCAATTAATTTTACTTTTCTAGCAAAATTTTATACTATTCCTAGTGTGCTAAGGTTGGTTGTATAAATATTCATAGTAATGTGAATTGCATCTAATTTTAGCAAAATATTAGGATTATTGTAAAATTTTATTTTAATTTTTCCCTGTTGTATTAAGGATAGTTATAAACTCAAATGTTGTGAATTGTATCAAAACTTGACAATAGTGGGATTAAAATAGAAAATCAAAATCAAAATCCAAACAAAACCAAACCAGAGAGAAAAATAAAATAAAAATAAGTTGCTAGATGGTGGAAAATAGTTTGAATCAGTCTGCACTTATAGACCTTAGAGAACTATTGATAAAATAAGAAGTTAATCCTCTTTTTTAGCAAGGAAATCGAGCATCTAGTAAGGAGTGGGAGTGTATGTATGAACGTATTGACATTATTAAGGAAAAGTCAGACAAACTGAAGGAAATCAAAAGGATTGACATAGCTAAAACTCTAGGGACAAACTACCATTCATCTTACCTAGATTTTAAAAGGAATTGTGAGCGTTGGTTTTGGAACATAAGAGAAACATTAAATCCAATAATTTACCCTTGGAATTAATATTTTGAAGACTCTATCCTCATTCACAAATTCCTAGGAGACCTAGAAAAGAAATATGTAGACCTAGAATATAGCAAGAAATATCAGAGGATACCTAGAGCTATGTGCTTTAGGGAGATGTATCAAGATTTACATTGTGAGTTATGATTTGGAAATCCCAACCCCATTTCAACTCAAGATTTTCTCGTTCAATTGATCCATTTGATTATAAACCACTTTTATTTTGAATAAGAACACTTCATGACACCTGAACAACTTGATCCAATCAACGATATTCATAGACTATTCAAGGAGGACTAGACATGTTGCAAAAACAAGATAACTTAGAAAATTCATGAGCAGACCTAGAGACTCTAAGGGAAGATTTATAAAGATCAACAAATTAGAAGGAAATTTCCAAAGTGAATTTAGTAGGTAGCCTAGAATTTATAAGTTAAAATAATTTGAAACAACAACATCAACCAATCAAGCTAAAATCCTAGAACAATAACTCGGTTCATACTTATTATCAAAACCAGAATTTGATAATCACATAGATCCTTCTTCTATTTTTACTGAACCCATACCTAGTCCAATTCTTGAGATCTTACATTCAGTTATGGTTGACAAGCAAAGTGGGTAGGGAGAAGTAGAAGAGAACCAAAGGGGTAATGAACAAAGATAGAATAGAGACCAAAGAATAAATGGGCAAAGAAAGACATTTACCTTCCCAATATTACACACAAATGGGACAACAAGAGAACCTAAGTTAGTCTTTATTTTTCATGGGAAACCACATGAAGATCGGAACATTTTTTTTTGAATTTGAAGTAGTGTGCAAAGCTTAATTTTACACTACCGATGAACAAAAGCTAAGGTTGTTTTCCTCTAATATTAAATATGTAACTTTAATATGGTTCATGGGTCTAGGAGAAAATATTTGTAATCAATTGGATGGAGAACAAGGATTAAAAAAGTTATTCCTTGAACAATATCTGGATTACTATAGAGTTAGGGATAAGAAAACTGAGCTATTTCGCATGAATAAAAAATAAGAAGAATCTTTGGAGGATTACCTTGATATATTTCTATTTGTTGGGTCTAGAGTAAATATAGACCTTTATGAAGAAATCTTAAAAGAACTCTTTCTAAAAGGACTAAAAGAAGATTTTCTTTAGGTGTTTAACCTCATGGTAAAAGGAGATATCCATCTTATGGCATTTAATGATATTATGAACCTTTACAGAAACTATTCAAGAAACAAATCTCTAATGAGTAATAAGTATACATCGACAAGAGGAGTGACGAGAGCAAAAATTGGAAATATGTTGGAAGGTTTGAAAACTAATTTATTAAGTACCTTGAATACATATTTGGATTTAATGGATAAGAATCCAAAAACATAGGACAATGAAGAAATATAATGTCACATATGTAGGAAAAAGCACAATCTGAGAGAATTCCCTCTCAACATTACCAACATTTCCAATATTGCTACTTGTAAAATTTGTGATAAAAGTCACAAAACTAAAAATTGTAAATATATTTCCACTGTTAAAGTTGCCATAAAGGAACCTAAAGTTGAAGAGGTAGAATACATTTATTTTGTAGCCCAAATATGGAATGGTCCATTCAACAGACCACAAAATTGGTCAAACCCTAGTTATTCCAACTCACAAAGGCCTAATCAATGGTCTAATACACTAAATTGGACAAATTGGAATTCTTATTCAAATAATCAAGACTGTAACATACCCCCATGGACCCATTTTATGGCCAATACTTATGGAAATCCACCACGAAATTAAGGAATATCCAATCAAAATAGTTGGAATACTAGTGGCCAATACAACCAAGGAGGATCTGGTTGGTATCAAAATTTGTTGCAACAACAGAACTTTCAAAACTAATTTAGGGTACAAGCCCCTCAAAATCCACCTTAAAATAGACTTCTTCCATCTCCAGTTAATAATAATAATCCTCCTAAGCAACCTCCTCTTCCTGCTCAACCGGTCCCTAGTCCTAAAAATAACAAGAACATTCAACAAGCATATGAAACTAGTGATATATGTTCTATATCTGTAGTACCTTGTCAAAAAATTCAATTGAGATCAGGGAAAGTATTGGAAAACAATGTAACTCTCACAGATCTTGAAAATCCCACTACATATTTTTTCAAAAAGGAGGATAACAATGAAAATGAAATGGAAAATTCACCAGAAAATATTTCAACAAAACAACAAGAAATACAAATTCCTCAAAGGAAGGAAGTAGAGGTATCGCTTCCTCAAATATTGGCAATACCAAAAGAACCATCTAAGCTAGCCTTTAAATTCCTTTAGGAATTAGAAAATGTTACTATCAAGATTCCCTTGTTACAAGCTATCAAGGATATACCCATCTATTCCAAGCTTATTAAAAGCATATGTACAAATTTAGGAAGGAAAATGAAGAATGAAGCCCAAACTATTCAAGTCATTGAACAATTTTCTAAGATAATAGCGAGAGGTAGGTAATTACCAAAATACACAGATCCTGGAATACCTATACTCATGGTACAAATTGGTGACATAGCCTTGAAAAATGTCTTGGTCGATTTAGGAGTCACTATTAATGTCATGACCAAATAAATAGCAAAATATTTAGGGGTACATAAATTACATCAACTTCTATTATACTCCAACTCGCAGACAGGTCTACCGTTAAGCCAGATGGAAAACTAGAAGATGTTATAGTCTTCATAAGTTCATGGTAATACCCTATAGACTTTAGTCTTACAACCCAAGAAAATGTTATGGGGACATCCCTTAATTTTAGGGCACCCATGGCTTGCGATATTTGATGCTTACATTAGCTATAGATCAAGAAATATAACTATTTATGATGGAAATAATACTAAAGACCTTAGCCTATTCCCTGAATCAACAATAGAAGATGAATTTCCAAAGCAATTATAGTATGATTTCCCTCATGATTTTGATGAAATTCAAAACTTATCAATTAATTTTCTCAGCGAACATCTTGAATAATAGGTCGAGGGACCATTACCATTACTATTAGGAAATTAAAAAGAGGATCAAGGTCAAGACAATGGTTGTTCATATGAATCTACCATGGCTATTAATGAAGCAAGCACAAGTCAGTCTCAACAAATGATACCATATGACTATTACTTAAATATTCTTGAACATGAGATAATGGGGATAGATGCAAACACAAAAAAATGCAAGCAAATAGATATCACACTAGGAAGGACCTTGAATATTAGTGATGAGCTCACAAGCATACAAGAATCACAATTAATAGATGTGCTTAAGGAATATCAATCGACATTTGCATGGAACTATGAGGATATGAAAGGGATACATCCAAATGTTTGTACCCATCATATTTTTATCCAAGAAGGATGTTATCCAATAAGACAACCCCAAATAAGATTGAATCCATCTATGAAAGACATGGTTGAGGAAGAAATCATTAAACTCTTGAAGGTAGGATTTATATATCCAATTTTTGATAGTCAATAGGTGTCACCTCTTGTGATAGTCCCTAAAAAGAATGGAAAATGGAGGATTTGCGTGGACTATAGGGAATTAAACAAAGTAATGAAAAAATGATTATTTTCCCTTGTCATTCATTGATCAAGTTCTTGATACATTGGCTGGAAAGAAATACTTCTACTTTCTTTATGGGTTTAGTGGCTATAATCAAGTTTCCATAGCTGAGGAAGATCAGGAAAATATAACCTTTACATGTCCAATAGGCACCTATGCTTATAAAGTCTTACCTTTCGGGTTATGCAATGCACCTGCCACTTTTCAAAGAGTTGTTTTGGCTATATTTGCTGATTTAATAAATGAGTGTGTAGAATTCTATATGGATGACTTCATAGTCTACGGTAATACCTTTGAATAAACCTTGTCAAGCTTGCAAAAAGTTTTGATTAGATGTCAAGAGCAAAAACTCTCTTTGAGTCATGAAAAATGCTTCATGATGATGAGAGGAGGCATTGTTCTAGGACATTACATATCATAGGAAGGTGTTAAAGTAGATCCTGCAAAAATACAAGTTATTCAATCCCTCCAACCTCTAAAAACACAAACAGAGGTGAGAATTTTCCTAGGACATGCAGGATACTATCGTAGGTTCATTAAAGACTTCAGTAAAATCATTGCTCCCATGCTTAAGCTCTTAACTAAAGAAAGTGAATTCAATTGGACTGAAGCATTTCAAGAGGCCTTTGAAGTTATAAAAGATAAATTGATTACTGCTCCAATCCTGAGAGGACCAAATTAGGAATTACCATTCCATATACATTGCGATGCTTTGGGTTACGCAATAGGGGCAGTATTGCAACAAGTTGAGAATAAAATACCTTATGCTATCTATTATGTAAGTAAAAATTTGCATGGAGTCGAGCTTAATTACACTATTACTAAAAAATAATTTTTAGTTGTGGTCCATGCCATCAATAAATTTAAACATTACATAACGGGGTATGAAGTATTCATTCACACTGATCACTCTGCCATTAAATACTTAATGAACAAAGCAACAGTAGGAGGTAGAGTGGTTAGATGGTTTCTTTTGCTACAAGAGTTCAATGTCATGATCATAGATAAGGTAGGGAAAGATAACATCATTGCAGATCACCTATCTTGTATGCAAATATTTGATGATGACGAGTTAATCCCTGATAATTTTCCATATGAACATTTTTTTGCTCTTTCTATTTTTACCCCTTGGTATGCTGATATTGTAAATTACTTAGTAATAGGAAAAATGCCTCAAAAATATACACCACATGAGCATAGAAAATTAATACATCAAAGCACTTCTTATATGTGGATCCATGGAGTCTTGTTTAGAATATGTCCTAACCAAGTAATTAGGAGATGTGTGCAAGAAGATGATGTATATGATATCATTTGGGCAGCACATGAAGAACCCTGTGGAGGCCATTATGCCACCCAAAGGATAGTTAGTAAAATACTTCAAATTGGTTACTTTTGGCCTACCATGAATAGAGATGTCCATAAATTTGTTGATAGATGTGATGCTTGTCAAAGAGCTAGTAAGCCTACTCCTTCGATGGAGATGCCTTTGGTTTCACAAGTAGTATTTGAACCATTTGAGAAATGGAGAATTGAATTTGTTGGACCAATAGACCCTCCAAGTGAATGTAATAAACACATACTTGTGTGTACGGATTATGTTACTAAGTGGGATGAAGTTAAAGCTCTACCATGAGCACAAGCTAAACCAATTGTTGATTTCCTTTATGAAAACATTATGCAATGCTTCGGAGCACCTAGAGAGTTAGTTTTAGATCATGGAACTCAATTTCTCTCCAAAGTGATTGAGCACTTTGTTGAAATCTATCAAATAAAACATAGGAAAACCTCACCATATCACCCTCAAGCCAATGGACAAGTAGAAGTTACAAACAGAGAACTTGAAAATATCATTACAAAAATCATAACTATTAATAGGGGTGATTGGGCTGAGAGATTGAAAGAAGTTGTATGGGCATACAACATAACTTGGAAAACCACCACAGGATTATCACCTTATGAAATGGTCTATGGAAAACAAGCTATCATGCCCATCGAATTTGAGATAGAAACTCTTCGCACAACGGTACAACTTGACATGAATTTGGACAAAGCGTAGAAAGCTAGATTGGAAAAATTAAACATTCTAGATGAAAGGAGACTAGAGGTATTACATAGGACTAAAATAACCCAACAACAATGAAAGAAATGGCATGATAAACAAATTGTACCATGCACATTCGAATAAGGAGATTGGATCTTGTTGTTTGATTCTCGGTACCAAGACTTTCAAGGTAAATTGAGGACCAGATGGCTAGGACCCTATGAAATTAAAGAAATATTTAGAAATGGAGCAGTCAAGCTTAAGTCAATAGATGATTCAATAAGGAAACTACTAGTAAATGGCCATAGGCTTAAACTTTATAAGAAGCCATTATCTAAGGAGGAATTCATCCACCACCTTAAGCAACAAGTCGAATTGCAATGCATTTATGAACTGCAATCATCCACTATTAAATAATAATTTCTCTCACTTTCAAAAAAATATATTATGCTTCCTTTGTTTCATCATGAAGTTTCTATATTTGCAATTTTTCTATCTTATTCTCATCAATTTTTAGTCTCAATGTTTCAAAAATAGCCCAAGAGGTATTTATTTAAAAAGTTTATAGGAAAATGACTATCATATGTTGCATAATACCTTGTTTGCTAGATAAAATCTAGGTGTTTTTCAATCACTCAAACAACACTAGTTTTTTGAGCAAATTTTCATTGAAATTCAAGCAATATTTTGATGTTGTAAGTTATTCCTAGTCAATCAAAAATTTTCTTGGACTACGCACATTTGAACATATGAAAACATTGTGAGATTTGGAGAGATTAACTCATGTGTTACTATTTCCATAAGTGAATAGTTTCCCTTGCTTATCCATCTATGTGCATGGTCTAGAGTACTAATGAATTGGAAAAAGGACAAGCTCACCCTTCATCCCTAAAAAGAAAGAAAAGGAGAAGAATAGTAAGGATAGGATCAAATTCCCATAAGGACTTTGATAGAGTGGTTGGGAATCCAACTCCCCAAAGTTCTTACTCCAAAAAAAAAATTCCTTGCTCCTCATCTAATCGAGCAAGTATCCCAAAAATTATCTTCTTGCTTCTCATAAAATAGGCAAGAACCCCAAAAAGCAATAAAAATCCCTTGCTCCCTCTCAAAATGAGCAAGTATCCCAAGAAAAGTCAAATAAGGGTAAAAGAGCTTGAATCCTTGGAATTCTTAGTATCTCAAAAACCATGGGGTGATCCTCATTACAACAATGGGTTGAATGAAACCCACCTAGCAATAAGGTATCCTTACGTAGTAGCACTAAGTCTGGACAATACCTATGGATGCTCGTAGATAAGCTAGATTATTGGCATAAGTGATATTTGTTGTTACTCAATCCTTACTCATAATGGGAAATGAATACTCACTGCACACACAATTGGTCCTTGAGAAGCTTGAAAACATTAGGATAACTTTAACACCATGTTGATTTGTGAAATGAATAGATGAAGTTGTTTCAAAGTCACTAGGATGTTTGAAGTCTTTGAGAAATAACTCTAGCATATCATAAGCAGGAAAAAGTCAAAAGAAAATTCCTATGGAAGTACTATGGTTCATTTTCTCCTACAAAAATATGGCTCCTATCTCTCAAAACCTTGTATCTCTTAACAGAAGCCATCATATTAGAATATCTATTCCATTTTTCTAATTGATTGAAAATACTCCAAGCCTTTGATATATATCTATTTTTGCATATATTGATGACTGATATCAAGCTTTATAATCATTACTTTTTCTCTCACTTGGATACTCCTTAATGAAATTTAGGAAGCACAATCACAAAAATTATAATAAACCCCCATAAATAAAACTTATTATTATATTATCCACCAATATAAATAAAACACCCTTCATCTTGTTTTGGCTATATAGCCAAAATTACAGTTTGGGGGAGGAGTAAATAAAGGTATACAAAGTTCACAATATAGTTTGGGGGGAAGAAACAAGTAAAGTATTTTCTTAAACTCTAACAACTACAGTTCCATAGATGTCTTCCGTAGAGATATTTCGTAAAGGTCTTATGTAGATAACTTATTTAGATGTCTTCTATATATGTCTTCCATAGATATCTTCCGTAGAGGTCTTCTATAGAGGTCTTCCGTAGAGGTCTTTTGTAGATGTCTTCTGTAGATGTCTTTTGTAGAAGTCTTCCGTAGATGTCTTCCGTAGACATCTTCCATAAATATTTTCAGTAGTAATTTTTTGTAATAATATTATGTAGTAATCTTCTGTAATAATCTTATATAGTAATCTGCTGTAATAATCTTATGTAGTAATATTTTGTAATAATCTTATGTAGTAATATTCTGTAACAATCTTCTATAGTAAACACCATCCATAGATGATACCCGTAAGACATATCATGAAATATTTCTAAGTGTCAATATTTAAAATTGGCCCTTGATATGAGCAACACATGGCAATTCAGAACATGATAGAATGTGTCAACCAAGAATATGAAAGAACGCATCAATGCTAAATATAAAAGAATGTGACATAAAATTTTAATGGCATTCATAAAGGTTTGGGGAGATAAAATTATACAAATATTTATAACACCCTTTTAATACCTTTGGCATATGGACTAAGGTATCAAAATTAAAATTTAAACTTTAAAAAATCCTTACATTGGTAAATATGTCGAAAGCTTGTGTAAAATTTAGCATATTATGAACATGTTTGAGACGGTGCCACATATCGCCCATCTTTAAATTTCCTTTGAAAAGCACAGACACTCTTTATGAATGCATGAAGGCTCACCACCAAGTTTCAAAGGTACCTACTACCAATACATGTGGATGCCAGAGTTAATAAAAGTTGCCATGGGAATACAAATTGGGCATAAAACACTATGGTAAGGGAAAATACACATGTCATGTAGACATGAGTGAAAAATTGAAACGATTGACGAACGCATACCACATACACACCATTATGTGAAATTTAAATAATTTTTTTTGTTACATCAATGGTTAAGAAGGTAGCAATCATCAAAGCTAACCTACGATTACCCTTCCACGCAAAAGAGGTGGTAAGAACTTAGAGAAAGGACGTCGATGATGATCAACACGTGGCACATGCAACCAATAGCCAACACTACCGCAGATGAAGAACGATGACCATTGATTAAAAATCCCATGGAGGGCTATGATTAAAGGAAAAATTTTGTGCTAGGTCTAGAAGCTTCATCACGACATCAACACGAAGCTTTTTTCGGCCAATTATATGAAGGTGATGCGGATTCACATTTTTTACCGTCGATTGAAATAGAATTAAAGGGTTGTGATTTTTAAGCCGCAGTAAGAGTTGCTATCGTCAATTTAGGATAAACAAGTGGTCACAATTCGTTGCATGGCAAAAACACGATGTATAGGAAAAACAAACCCTAATTTGATTTCCTCTCATAGAATGCAGTAAGCACTGAATGAAAACTTTCCAACCTAGTCAAAAACTCTACAAGCTAGTCAAAACTCTATGATTTTTTTTAGCAAAGCTGAATTGAAGGTTTTGAATCAAAATTCAAAAGAGGGAAACATCGACTAAGGATGGAATTGTGGAAAATAAGGGTGAAATAACTTAGAAACTACAATGTAGGGTGATAGAATTTTGGCGCAATGAAAAAGCAAAAATGATAGGTAATATTTTACTATTCCATTTTTTTTTTAGTCACAAGATTAGATATTTAAAAAAATATATGCCCTAATCATTCTACTACAGGAGTAATTAGTGAATATATTTTTTAGAAAATTATGCAAAATATTAGGTTTGGATTAACATGTCTATTAGGGAGCAATTAGTGAATATTTTTAGGAAATATGCAGAAGATAGGTCATAGTCATAGACTGTTTATATCGATAATAAAACCGTAAAATGAAGATGATTATTTGCTTAAGTTCGAATTGTATGTTTTTTATTAAGTCCAATAGTGAATTATTTTGTAAAAATTTGTAAAATTCATTTTTTTGTGTGCGGATGGAAATTGTTGCAGGTTTTTCAGCTCCCAAAAATTGAAATCCTATCTACCCTCTACCCTAAAATCCATGCCCGTTCCATGTTCCAAAAATGTAGTGAACCCCCATTCATTGAAATGCATAATCCTAGTGATTCTATAACTGAACTGTTTCAAAGGGCCAAATGGTGGGATGCCCTCACGAAATTTAGAGGGCATGACCAAGGGGTGGCCAAACAATTTGTCCTAAATTGTAACCCCGTAAAAATGACTACCCATGTTGGAGACATCCAAATCAACCTTAACCCAAGCATTATTTCTGAAGTGTTAGGTTTACCAGAGGTAGGATTGCCATACTATAAAAACCCCTCTAAAAGTGTCACCCAACTAGTGGAAAAATTTGGAGAAATGTGGATTAAGGGTGTTGCTACTACGTCACTCCCTCTCATGTGGCAAGAAGCCACCATTTTAATTATCAAATTCTTCACCCTAGAAGGATGTATGTCCACCTATGCAACCTACCATATTTACATGTTGATGAATCTAAAATTCTTAAAAAATAATGATTGTGTTATCAATCTACTTGTATTTCTTGTTTTAGTCTTTAAATTCTATCGTTGTCCATGTGCAGCATAAAAATTCTTAAGAAAATCCTAAATTACATCTACTTGCACACCATGGCCTTATTAAATTGATAGTTCTGAAAAAAGCACATGAAGTTAAAATAGCTTGGAATAGGATAGTCATAGAATCAAACCTTCCAGAATACTTCGAGTCGACTGAAAATGAGCTTGAGGAAGATAGTCTTGTGAGGAAAACCATGAGTCAGATAGCCAGGAGGAGGAACCTAAATCCCCAAAATGTAAACACTAACCTATCAAAAATATTAAACCAATCCATCCTACACAAAAGGATCGGCATCAAAAACATACTCTTGAAACCCATGAGAAAGGAAATACATCAAGGCATGAATCTGACTTACCTGCACCTGAATCAACTGCTAAAACCCTGTCTTATCTACGGGCACAAAATATTGTTCTACAAATAAAAATTGATAACTTAAGGGAGGATTTTGCAGAACATTCAAAATTAATTCAATGAGCCCTTGCCCTCTAGATAGATATGATTAAACAGCTCTCAGTGGATAGGGTGACAAAACCTGTTGATTCTATCAATCGACCACCACCTGTCGATGCTTCCCCTAAAAAATCTCCACCATCGGTAGAAAGTAAAAAAAGTCTATTAATTTTAGCAAAGTGGCCCACACCAATAAGCCCTTTGACTTTTCTAAGCTTCTCGAGGAAGAGAGTTCCCAACCATTCATCAGTCTGATGCAGCAGAATCAACCAAAAATATCGGTTCCTTCCACCAAGATAGGAACTACACCTAAGAATCTTGTCTTAAATGTCGGGATGCCTCCAAAAATTAATGCAGTGATAGACAACATTATTGCATCAGTTGAGAAACCTCCACCTTCTCAAACGTAGGATGCAGAGCAAAGAGAGGATTCCCTTGAAGTTGAACATATCAAAACTGTCATGGTTGAGACATCAAGTTGGTGACCAAAAAGCCAAAGAGCAGGTACAGAAGGTGAAATGGGAATGCAAGCTACCACCACCAAGACCCCCATCATCAAGAATCTCCACCCGACGGACACAAGTCGAATGAACTGAACTAAAAAAAAATTATTAATATTTTATGATTTTTAGACTTCAATATTTGATCTGTATATTATTATCTGTAACATGTTTAATATTTTCTATCTGTAGATATTTTAGTAACATATATATATATGTGTTGTAAATAGTATTTTATATTTGAACCTATTTTGTATATGCAGTGTTTGATGTTTTATGATCACAGTTTTAGTACATTACTACAGTGAAATAAATTGGAAAAAAATCATTTTTTTGCTAAGGATTGTTATGATATTGTGCTATTGCAGAAACTGTTCTCTGAAAACAATCATAAACAACATATTTTTTGAAAATGATTAAATGTTCTACATTTAATTGATGAAATTATTTTTGTTATAAGGAATTTTAGAAGTCATCATTTTATGTTTGCTTAAATGGTTTCTGAGAATTTGTATTGTTATAAGAATAATATATGACAACCTGAAATATCTTATCTTCAACTTCAGATATCAGTACTCTGATATGTTTGATAGATGTTGTAATATTTATGTTGTCATGAAAATAATTCTAGAAAAAATCTGAAACATTGTATTTTGCTGCAGATATCTGATTGAAACTGTGTGCTATATTGTAATATGTTGGCTTATGTTTAAATTATATCTGAAAATATGTTTCTCAGTATTGCTACCAATGATCTTTGAAGATAATATCTGATAACCTATTTTCTTATTTTTGAAATAATAATTGTGATGTCTGTTTCATGGTCTTGCAAATGACTTTCTGGAAGAAAACGTAAATCTTGATTGATTCTAATGTTTCATTTATTTGCAAAGATCTGGATGATGACAGTTGATATATGTGTAAAATATGTAAGCTTTTATTTGTCTCATTTTCTTCCCATGCATGAGGACATGCATATATTTCAGTTTGGGGGAAAATGATGAGTGATTATTTGGCACATATTTTCATAGTAAATTGTTTCATTTTTATATTTAATTTGTGATTATAATGTATTTTAAGTTAGTTGTTTCTGTTTATTTCTGTGAATTATCAGTAAAAATATGAATGCAGATAAATCTAACAAATGTGTGCATTTTATGTAAAATACGTCCGAGTTATGGGTAATTATGCAGGAAAGTATTGAAGGGTGTTCTAGAGATGCATGATGCAGCAATGCAAGCCTCGAATGATGCTCTAGATGTGGTGATAAAATAGTGGCTGAAGACTATTATAGAATATGGTAGCTAAAGTATGTTATGAAAGATAGTTACCAAAGTATGTTACAGAAGGTAGCTACTAAAGGCTGTTATCAAAAAGAATTATTACCAATTGTTATCAAAGAGAGTTGACTAACATCATACGCCATATCAGCGATAACATGGCGCTCTCACATGGCAATAAAGGATTACAGTCAACTTAGATTCAGTTGACTCGTCACATATTCTTCATGAGGATATTGTGATTAATAAAGTTGTTATCACTTTATTTCGTAGATATTGTATAATTGGAATATTGTTAGGTTGATTAGATTTAGATGCAAGATTGTTATACCTTTTTCGAGAATAAAGGACATATGATTATATTGTACATCTTGCAAAATATTCAAATTAGTATAGTTTTGTTAAGTGCGTTTATAAAATGCCACTTGGACCACTTAGGATGTTTACTGAGTCCAAGTAGAATTAGGAATTTCATTAGTTTAGATTATTTTTGTTAGTGCATAGTTGTCGCATTATCAAGTCCACAACTCCACATGGCAAAATATGTGGAAGAGTATTATTCAGAATTGTCCAAGTCACAATATAAATTACATAGGGAGACCTTTGAAAAGGTCTAATGGAGAAATATCAAAAAATTCTAAGGAAGAAATATCTAATGTCTAAACTACGGAGAACTATACAATTTTTGAAGAATTGCGCCAACATGTACATTTGAATTTCCAGCAATCAAAGTAGTACTTCATTCTTCACAAATGGTAACTATGTCATTTGTATTTACTGCTTAATTTCTTTTATGTAGTTGTAACTGTACATTCATACATTCATAGAATAAAATAATGTTAGTAATAGTTATGCATTTTAGTTACTGAGATAAAGTAAATTAGGGGAGAAAGACTTACACTGTCTTCTAGGAGGTATGACCCACTCCTACAGCCAATCCCTAAGCTCTCACCCCTACAGTAGGTTAGAAATAGTTAATTAACCTTAGAATATAAAATAAATTAAATTGCATTCTTATAAAACATAAATTCAAAATGGATCAATAAAACTAACTGCATGAGGATCCTCAAACATATATTACCTCAACAATAGATAAATTTACCAACAAATTAATTCATCAATAGGTAATTATCATACTTACTGTAGAAATCATAAATTGCATTCTGTTTTCATTCCTACACAATTTAATTTTTATTTATTATATTTTCTGCAAACACCTAAAACTGAAAGAAATCTGAACTAAGCTTAGCATTGATCCCCACGGTACAATCTATACTGGATTCCTACTCTTTAAATCTAACCTTGATTTACCCTTGAATTAATAAATTACATGTAAGCTATTACATCGATCAATGGATACGGGTTGTAAGGAGTAGACTTTTGGATGGCATTCATCCAAGGAGGTTGACCCCACCATCCCATGTTGGGTGGTTGAGTCTGACCTTGTTTCATATAGTTATTTCTCCCATAAGGTGGCACTCCTCTTGGCATACTAGTTCCTATAGGAAACTATTTCCAGTTTCTCCTATTACCCACGAAATAGGTTTCTGCTACTTTAGGTTCCTTTTAACATTTTCTATTTTTGGACATAACCTTGTTTTATAATCCCTTTGATAGATCACAAACACTCTAACTTTGTTTTCCAGACACTCATTTTTAGGATGTTTTCTCCTACATTTTGAGTAAAAGTAGGCTAGTGTTGCTTCAATTTCTTGCTTCTTTTTATGAAGCAAAAGTGTATCCAATTGAAGTGTGAATGATGAGAGCATCTCACTTTTCATATCATCCAACATGTTGCCTATTTCAACCTTAGTTACTGAGGCTATAGTTTTTGTGACTCATGTGGTTGGTTTACCTTTTGTACGAGAATAATTTTGATACAATTATTAGATGTATAACATCTAATGTTGGTAAATATCCCTTCTTGATATCAAATTCAAATATTCTAGAGACTCATTTGTGAGACCGCTCATGAAAATTCTTCTTAAGAACTTCTCACCCAACTTTGCATGGGGTGATCTTTACAAATTAAGTCTAAATATTTTACAGTAGTCTTCCAACGATTCTTCCTCTTTTTGAGTCATATCCAAGACTTCTTCCCTGACATCTTGTGCCCTACCAAATTTTTGGTTTTGGTCTAGGAATATCTTTTTCATATCTTCTTATGTTGCAATGTGTTTTTTTCCAAAACTGATGAACCATCATAGTGCTAAATCATATAAAGTGGAGGGAAATAATTTTAGCTTTTGGGAATCTGCTTTGTAATCCATTGACCTACATAATACATAAAATTTAAAAAGGAACGAGTTAGTTTATTCAGTTGGAAATCCCCTAAAGGTAGGAAAATTAATGAGAGATATGTGTTTCATCTTAGTTTCACCCCTTGCTTCCTTAATTGGGAAGTCAAATATGGTTGAAGCTTCTTTAATTTTAGCCATATTTTTAGGTAATATTGGTTCTACACTGTTAGGATCCTACTATAAAATAAACTCAAATAAACACACTCTCACACAATTGCTTGGAAATAAACTCACATAAACATCATATTAATATTCAGAACAAAATACACATTATAACAAAAATTTGCATAAAGGAACAATCTCACAATAAGATAGAATCGCAAGGCCTCTTCGAGGGGGCAACCTCCTTCAACACTTCATTAATTTGCAAAAATATGAATACATTGGTGCCTTCTCGGGTATTTAAAGAGTTCCCTTCCATGGTTGGCTTACATGCAAAATGCCACCTGGATTACATGCATAATGCCACCCGAATTACATGCATAGTGCCACTCGAATTACATGCACAATGCCACTCGAATTACATGCACAAGGCCACCTTACATAACCTATCTACCATGTGTTACATAAAAAGGGTGCCATTTGTCATAGGCACTATATAAGCTAAAACTTAGAACATTACAAAATATTAATCATGGGTACTACCCACGTTATTTAGGAATTATTACATCATGGAAGTTATTACATTAAGGGTTAGGATGGGATCCTAACATGTCCTTCCCCTTGAAGAAGCTTTGTCCTCAAAGCTGAAATGAGGAAACTGTTGCTGGAGTTGGTGGAGAGATTCCCATGTAGCATCTTCAGGTTGAAGCCCATGCCACTGAACCAGGATCTCTGTAATTGTATGGTTGCGAAGAGTGCGAGTCCGACGATCCAACAACTGCTCAGGTTCAAGTAATATGGAGCCTTCTTCATCCAATTCAGGAAGTGTGGATTGAACCTGTACCTGTGTGCCCACAACTTTCTTGAGAGCGAAAACATGAAAAATAGGATGAAGCTTGGAAGTAGGTGGGAGCACCAATTTGTAAGTTGTGGGGCCAATCCTTTGTAGAACCTGGTAAGGACCATAGAATTTTGTAGCAAGCTTCTGGCACCTACGAAGTTGTAGGGATGATTGTTTGTATGGCTGCAAGCGAAGGAAGACCATATCACCTACATCAAAACTATGCTCAGAATGATGTTGATCAGCTTGTTGGCGCATCCGATTCTGGGCCATGTTCAAATTCTGCTTAAGTTGGCGAAGGACCTCGGTGTGTTGACTCAGAGTGTTGTCGATGGCCTGGACCTTGGAGCTGCCAGGAATGTAAGAGGAAGGCGTAGGTGGAAGGCACCCATAGACTACTTCAAATGGTGTGAGTTTGGTTGTGGTATGATAGGAAGTGTTGTACCACCATTCGGCCAAGGATAGCCATTTGGCCCATTGAGTGGGATGATCTGAGACAAAGCAATGAAGGTAGGTTTCCAAGCATTTATTAACAACTTCTGTTTGACCATCCATTTGTGGATGGTAGGCTGAACTCATTTTGAGTTGAGTCCCCTGCAACTTAAACAACTCTTGCCAAAAATGACTAGTGAAGGTGGGATCACGATCAGATACAATGGAGGTGGGCATGCCATGAAGGTGAAATATGGAGTCAAGAAAAATTTGTGCAACAATGGATGTTGTATAAGGATGGGCAAGGGCACAAAAGTGAGCATATTTTGAAAGGCGGTCCACTACCACAAAAATAACTGACTTGCCTCCAGATTTAGGGAGCCCTTCTATAAAGTCCATGGAAATGTCGGTCCAAACCTGATCCGGGATAGGCAATGGCTGAAGAGTGCCCGGAGAGCGCACTGTTTCACCTTTCATCCTTTGACATGTGTCACAGGCAGCAACAAAAGAGTGGATGTCCCATTTCATACCTTTCCAAAAGAAGGTGCGCTTGAGTCACTCATATGTTTTAAGGAACCCTGAATGGCCTGCAGAGGGAGTGGCATGCAATTCCTTCATGAGGAGCTCTCGAAGTGGGGACTTATGAGGTAGAACTAGGCATTGATGGTAGCGTAGATCATGGCCATTCCAATTATATCCTGGTGCAAAATCTGGATCATCCATTAGTGAGGCTATCAAAGCTTGCAAATCTGCATCCTGACGTGCTTCTTGATGCAAGGAATCAATCCATTGGGGAAGTGGTGCTGAGATGGCACACAACATACTTACGGTCTCCATTTGGTGAGAAAGAGCATCAGCCACAATATTCTCCTTTCCCTTTTTGTAGGTGATATCATAATCATAGCCCATGAGTTTAGACACCCACTTTTGTTGGTCAGGCATGGCAACTCTTTGTTCCAAAAAATATTTGAGACTTTGATGGTCGGTTTTGATGGAGAAGTGACGCCCAATGAGGTAAGGTCACCAATGTGTGATTGCATGCAATATGGCTAACATTTCCTTAGCATATGTGGATTTCCCCAGATTACGATCAGAGAGTGCCTTGCTAGTAAAAGCCACAGGTCATCCTTCTTGCATCAATACTACCCCAATACCATGACCAGAAGCATCACTTTCAATGACAAATGGTTTAGAGAAATCTGGCATGGCTAAGATGGGAGTGGTGGTCATAGCATGCTTGAGTTCAATGAAGGCTTGGTCAGCAGGCCCTGTCCAAGTGAAGGAATATTTTTTCAACATGGAGGTGAGGGGGGCAGCTATCTTCCCATAATTGTAGACAAATTTGTGATAATAGCCTGTAAGCCCTAAAAATCCTCGAAGTCCCTTGAGGGTGTGAGGTTTCGGCCACTCTTGAACTGCTTGAATCTTCTTAGGGTCAACCTTGATGCCATCCTGTGAGACAATGTGTCCCAGATACTCTACTTCAATAAGACCAAAGGAACACTTGGACCTTTTGGCAAAAAGGTGATGGGTGACCAACAACTGTAAAGTTTGATCCACATGATTGAGGTGCTCTTCCCATGTGCGGTTGTAAATCAAGATGTCATCGAAGAACACAAGGATGAACTTCCGTAGAAAGGGCCGAAAGATGTTGTTCATAAGACTTTGGAATGTAGAAGGAGCATTTGTGAGACCAAATGGCATTACCAAGAATTCATAATGACCTTCATGAGTGCGAAAGGTAGTTTTGGGGATGTCCTCATCCTTGAGCCGGATCTGATGGTAGCCAGAGCGGAGATCAAGCTTGGTGAAATACATGGTCCCGTGTAGTTCATCGAGTAATTCATCAACCACTGGAATAGGAAATTTATCCTTGATCGTAGTCTTGTTGAGTTCCCGATAGTCAATACATAGGCGCCATGAGCCATATTTCTTGGGAACAAGTAGGACAGGCGAGGAGTAGGGGCTAGTACTAGGCCGGATGACACCAACCTTGAGTAATTCCTGTACCAATTTTTCCAGTTCTGATTTCATGGCATGAGGGTACCTGTATGGCCTGATATTTGGTGGTGCACTACCCGGGAGCAATGGGATAGCATGGTCGTGAGAGCGACGCGGTGGTAGTGTAGTTGGTTCTGCAAAGACAACATCATGTTTGTGTAGAACTAGTTGTAGGTCTGATGGAATTTCAGCCATTAGTGAAGTGGTTGGTTGGATGGAGAAGAGTTGTGCAATGACCCCACGTTTTGATTTCTTTAGCACTTTCTCCATACGATTGGAACTAATGAGGTGAGGTGTTCCTATAGGGGAGCCCTTGAGTAAGTGTGTTTGTCCATTTTGGGAGAATTGCATCCAGAGTTCTGCAAAGTTCCAACTGATAGTGCCCAACGTACTCAACCATTGAGATCCCAAAACCATATCACATCCTCCCAACTGGAGGGTAAACATGTCCTGCTTGAGTTCATAGTCCCCTATCCTGATCTTGACATTGCGGCATTTTCCTTTACAAGGTAATGTTCCCCCATTGGCTACCATGACCTCGAATGAATTACAAGTGTGGATATAGCAATTTTCCTGCTTAGCAACTCTAGGATCAATGAAGTTGTGTGTGCTGCCTGAATCAATAAGGATGGTAAGACGTTGGCCCTTGAAAAATCCCACAACTTTCATGGTTTGTGGAGTGGTAATGCCTGCAAGAGCATGGACTAAAATCTCTGCCTCAGACCCTTGTGTATCTTCTTCCTATGGAGAAGGTGTTTCAAGGGGGTCCTCATCCTCATCACTCTGGTCAGTGTTAGCAGGTTCCTCAACATCTATCAAGAATAGTATTTTGTTTGCACACTTATGTCCTTTAAAAAAATTTTCATCACAATTATAACATAATCCTTGGGCACGACGTGCATCCATCTCCTCTGTAGTCAGTCGCTTGGGTGTAGTAGGTTTACTATCCACTAAATTTTGGGTTCAAAAAGGAAATGAAGGTCGGTTTGGAGGAAACCGTGGGGGCACCTTTGGTTTGAGAGTTTAGATTCGGCCAGACGGGCCAAACTGATAGCTTCCATCATGGAATGTGGTTTCAACATCTTTACTTCAGCTTGGAGATCCCCTTTTAACCCATTGATAAAACAACTCGTGAAGAACCCTTCCATCAATCCTCTTGTCTTATTGGCCAATTTTTCAAATTGAGTTTGGTAATCATGGACTGAGGATGTTTGTTGTAGTTTGGTCAAGGCCCCTGTGAAGTCCTCATACTCACTAGACCCAAATCGGTTCAGTAGTTGGGACTCAAATTCCTCCCAAGAGAGATTTGGGTTGGAATTACGTAACCACTGGAACCAGTGTAGAGCCTCAGATTCCAAATTGAAGGAAGCCATCTGAACTCGATGATATATGGGAACATTATGAAGTCTAAAGAATTGATCAACCCTACATAACCACCCATCAACATCCTTCCCATTAAATCGAGGGAAGTCCAATTTTGGCATTTTAAAGGATGGGTCATGGTCATTCCTTGTAGAGTTTTCAGCTTGGTGTTCTATTTTGAGTGGTCCCTTATGTAACTTGCTACCCACATTTATCAGTGTTTCTTCTAAGCGAGCGCTAGTGGCCTCATGATCTAGACGAAGACCTTGGACCTCTTCCCTTATGGAGAAAATTGCCAAGTTCAAATTCTCAATGGCTTTTGTTAAGGAGTCCATCTGTTCTAGCTCCTTTTGATGTCCACGGGTACCCTGGGCCATTTTGGAACCTTTTGTGACCAGTTACTAAAATTAGAATTGGGTTTCAGGACTTACTATTTTTAGTAAGTGTCCAAAAAAGTGCTTGGGTGCTATATATCAAAATGATCAGATCGAAGAGGTGGTCACAATGAGCTATATCCCACAACACTACTTTTGGGCACCCTAGACTTTTTTTTATCTCCTATTTTGTCGAGTCTAATGGTGTTTACAGTTTTTTATTTTGAGCTACAATGCAAAAGTTGGGTATTGGAGCACTATCTATAATTGGTCTCTGGTCACTCGCTCACTATTTTGCTCAGCCTGGATAGTCTCTCTGACACTACTTACCTCACTAGTCTAAAGATTCTCTGTATTGTGTAGGTTACTGTTATGACAGTTCTGTTTTGACACTGAAAACTGTAGTCTCTGACCTGACTGTGCTGACCTGACTGACCTCACTATTACTGCCACTATAAATTTGACTGTTATTCTCTAGACTATCAACTTAACTATCACCCTCATATTCTATCTCGAATCCATGCAATGTATGTTATTTTTTTGGTAGAGGATTCCTTTCTCATATGCTCACTTTTGGGAATTTGGAATGCAGGTTTACAAATAGGGAGTTTTGGTTTGTGATTTTGTTGCAGGTTGAAGTTTTAATAGAACCAGGGTATGCTAAGTAAAGGAGTATGTAACACCCATAGGCCCTCTATTATACCGTAGTGATGAACAATAGTGCTCGGACCAATATTTTAGGCCACTACCCAAGGAGGATTCCACACATACCCTTGAGCACACTATCTACCTCTCTGATAGTACGGGAGGGTAATCGTCCAGGATGTTGTGTCCCATGGACTATGGATGATACAAGGCCGATAAGCTTCCTACTGGATAAAATTTTGTTAACCCTAGAATGGTCTCCCGATACACCCAAAGATGCGTGGGAGCTCAAGTCCATGCGCGAGTTCTATCTGAGGCCTGGGTATTGGAGCTTGATCGCCCCTCACTTCACTAGACGTTGTATGGGCTATCTAGCTTAGCCAATAATGACAGATCCTTCATGATATTTTAAAACCCTCGACATAGGGTTTCTACCTACTCAACTAAAAAGGACTATTTTTTTTTTTTGACTGGTATTTGTCTTTTTTTTTTGATAATAGTAAAAAAAATTACATGAAAATAATAGAGGATTATACCTAACAGGCAAGAATCATTACTGTTGTAGTAGAACTTGGCCCTGGAAAGTGCTCTGATACCACTTGTTAGGATCCTACTATAAAATAAACTCAAATAAACACACTCTCACACAATTGCTTGGAAATAAACTCACATAAACATCATATTAATATTCAGAACAAAATACACATTATAACAGAAATTTGCATAAAGGAACAATCTCACAATAAGATAGAATCGCAGGCCTCTTCGAGGGGGCAACCTCCTTCAACACTTCATTAATTTGCAAAAATATGAATACATTGGTGCCTTCTCGGGTATTTAAAGAGTTCCCTTCCATGGTTGGCTTACATGCAAAATGCCACCTGGATTACATGCATAATGCCACCCGAATTACATGCATAGTGCCACTCGAATTACATGCACAATGCCACTCGAATTACATGCACAAGGCCACCTTACATAACCTATCTACCATGTGTTACATAAAAAGGGTGCCATTTGTCATAGGCACTATATAAGCTAAAACTTAGAACATTACAAAATATTAATCATGGGTACTACCCACGTTATTTAGGAATTATTACATCATGGAAGTTATTACATTAAGGGTTAGGATGGGATCCTAAAATACACCTACTAATTCTAAGGTAGCTTTCAAGGCTTCACACTCATTTTGTTTATTCTCTAAAAGTATTCCTTAGTCAATGTTTGAAATGGTTCCTTCAAATATTTTACACTATTGAATATTCAATAAATCTTCCTTAGATTGAGTTCTCTCAAATAGATGTTCTAAACCAAAGTTTGAAACTAGTCCTTCATCAAAATATGTTTTCTTTAATTGGTGAGAAAAGCTTTGTTCAAATATTGGGTGACTACGCTAATGTAGTGTTGGAGGAGATGGTAATTTAGTTTTAGGATTTTTTCAAATGTTTCAAAAGTAATTTTAGAAGGTTTTTTAGGTACTTGTGAAGTAATTTCTTTGCTTTTCATAAAATGGCCATCCAGTCCTCTTAATATTGGTGGACTCATATAATATGAGGTATAAAATCTATGGGTAAGCTAATATGAACTATAAGTTTTAGGTTTGACTGACCTATAGATTTGAATACTAGTGTTGGCACTTCTCGAAAACGACACCAAAATGGTGAGGATAAAATATATTTCTAAAAATGCTAATAATACTTCCATTTAATTTTATCAATCAAAAGGTTTGTAAACTTGTTGAGTACCAGTGCAAAGTATATACCTACAGTAAACTAGAGATGATTCCTATGTGTCACTTTGGTTTGGGGAGGGGTGCTTGTTGTAGTTGGAGTTCAACCAAACCGCCAAAATTAAATTGCAGGAAAGTAAATTCTATAGGAAATTGCATGAAAACTAAATTAAACTATCAAACACATGAATAAAAGGAAATGTGCAGAAAAGTAAATTGCATGAAAGTAAACACTTTTGCAGAATTAAATAAACAAGAAAATGTAGAATTAAAACACTCTGTGCAAAAATAAATAAAACAAGAGGAACACACTTGCAGAAAATAAATGATAGAAACTAAATAATGAAATTAGAATGAGGCAGGGGAGGAATACTTCCTGGAGTGGGCCTAGGATCCTGCAAACATCTGCCCAGTTAATTCACATGATCAATCTCCAAACATGATGAAAATAATCAAACACTCAAGATTTTATTATGCAATACCAATTTTACAAAGCAAGTTCGGGATCCTTTCTTTAGGGGTGGCCTACATTTTTATACAAAATGTGGTCATCCCTTGTTTATAAATTTAGATGCTGCTAATTTTATCATTCTAACACGATTTGCTATGGTGGGCATGCATAAATTTATTAAATACCTAATAATAGAGAAGTCACACTAAAATTAACCCTCACGGGATAATCATAGTGTTTCCTATGTTTCCTTAATAAAATGCATCTAATTTTATACATGGTCTTCAATATTTAAAGTCAACATTGTTTTATCCATCGCTATAAAATAGGTATCTTTTTGGCCTATCATCAAGATAAAGGCACCATATTTAGCAATTTCTTGTTCGTTGAAGATCATTATTTTTTTAGTGTCGAATAGTGAGCACTTTATTCTATCATCGAGAGATAAGCACCGTATAGCTTGTTGTTGGGAGACAAACACTTATCCTATTTACTGGGAGATAGGTGTTTGTCCTGTGTACTAGGAGACAGGCATTTTCCAGCTTGTTGTCGGGAGAAAGGTACTTCTATTTCTCTAGGAGATAAGAACCATCCAATAAATGGTTGGGAGATAGGCATCATACCTTAGTGTGTTTCACAACACCTTACTCATTTTCCATTATCATTGTTTAGTCACCAACCATTCCTTAATCACGTTTTAAAAGTATCAAATGCCAGGTCTACATGGGACCTTGATTAAAAGGTGCAAAAAATACATAAGGTACTGCATATACACACAATTTTCACTCAAAACACACATAAGGCAAAATACATCATTTTCCATTAAATATATACAAAAATCTCATAAAAAAATGTATTTCTAATATAATAATTATACACATTTATGTATGTAAAACATAGAAAAATGAGCATTTTTGGTGCTCATCACAAGGTATTTATTGCATGGTGGCACTAAAAAACAGCCATACCAAGTTAGAACAATGTCTAAATGAGGTAGCTTGAGAATCCTTCTTCATTTTAACCAACTACTCATGGATCCTTTTGTAAATGAAAAGGGCTAATCAAAATAAATGGGGTTGGTATTACTATCTATTTGAGACATATCATACATTTTTCATTTGCAATGCAATAAGTTGTATTTATCTACCAATTTTACACATTTATATCATAATTCAACTCTGCTAATGCTGCTCACATAAAAAAACTTTGATTTGGCAAACTACTTAGTAGCAATTTGGGTTGTTGGAAAATGATCTTTGATTACTAGGCTTTTAAACTACATATTCACCCAATTCTTAAAATGTTCCCCATTCTTAGGATGCCCCTTAAATGTATAAAATTTATCCTATTCTTTTGGGTCAAAAGGCTTAGGGCTAACATGGGAAGTCCTAAAAATGGCAAAGAGGTTACAACAAGCTTTGAGAGTTATCTTAAAAAGGAATTTACCCTAAGCTATTTTTATTGCCCTATTCTTTGGGTCATAAAATTTGATAGTTAAAAAAACTAACTTGAAGTATGAGTGGAAAAAGTCATAAATTTAAAAATATAAGATAGAGTGAACAACAAAAGAACCTAAACTTTGTTGGACTTGTGTTGAATATTTTCCATGTTATTCAAGTGGGGCTAACTCTAAAAGGACTTTACAATCTAGCCTATCCTCGTTAGGGAAATATTTTGGGGGTTTAAGCTATTTTTAGACCCATAGGGGTATTTTTGGAATAATGTAATGTCAACCCATGGTTTTTTGCCCATGGTATTGTAAAACTTCTTCTTGTGTTGTTGGTATATAAAACAACACTTGTATGAGGGTTTGGTAATGAATTTGCAAGAAATGTACTTGCAAGAAAAAAATGAATAAAAGGATATTACTATATTGGAGATGGTCAAGTTTATACAATAGGGAGATATTCTTACTAGGTTTTTCTTGAAAGGGTTTCCCAAGATAAATTCTTGTGTAACGTATTTTTTTCTCTTTTTCCTTTTGATTTTGCACTTACAACTTTTCTAGATTTTTTTTATCGGGGTATTATTTCTCTTCATTTGGTATCAGAGCTAGGTTTAAGCTTTGTTTGAGGAGTAAGGATTTCAACCCTAAGATAAATTGATTATTGAGTGGGAGCAGTGGGTGGAAGAATCTAGGTGAAGGAAAAATGATAAGAAGCACATAGGTAGAGATTGAAAAAGTTAATGGATAGAATTTTGAGTTATGGAAACTCAAGATGGAGGATATGTTGGTGGATAAAGATCAGTGGATTGTGGTCTTGGGAGTAAAATCAATAGGATTTACAGATCAGGAATGGTTAAATATCAATAGGAAGGCAAGGAGCTCTATCATATTATGCTTATCTAATTTAGTATTGTTGAATGTATCAAAAAAGGCCACAACAAAGTTGTTATGGTAAAATCTAGAAGCATTATATGATACAATCACTGGTAAATAAACTCTTTCTTTGAAATAAGTTGTATTCTCTTCAAATGAATGATGGTGACTTTGTGGCTAAGAATATAAATGCATTTAACATTGTGGTAAGTTAATTAGACTCTGTATATGTAAAAATAGATGAAGAGGAAAAGTGTATATCTTTACTTTTTTCATTACTTGACTCTTGGGATAACCTAGTTATGGTTATCACTAATACTACTTCTAAATTGAAAGTAGAGGATATAGGAGGAACATTGCTATTTGAGAAAATTAGATGAAAATATTCTGAGTGTTATCATCAAAAGGATGCCTTATTTGTGAGGTCATTCTCAAGAAAGAAGAAAAAAGAAACTAGGAGAAAGAAAATCAAAATCTAGGGGAAAATATGTTGTTCTTGACAAAAGGAAAAGCTGGAAGTATGGTAAAATAGGGCATTATAAAATATACTATAGATCTAAAAAGGTTTATGAAGGAACATCTACAAAAATGAAGACCACAAATGAATATTCAGGGGACCTATTCATAGTTGCAACATGCTCAAGTGAACACCATGACTCATGGTTGATTGACTCAAGTACTTCTTTTCATATGACTCCTCATAGGGAGGGGTTTTGTGAATATGAAAAGATAAATGGAGGTGAAGTATTCTTGGGAGACAATTTGACAAAGAAAATAATAGGTTGAGGAAGAGTCAAATTGAGGTTAAAATATGGAAGAGTTAAAACCCTTCTTGGTGTGTTGCATATTCTAGGTTTGGCAAGGAATTTGATATATGTTAGTAAGATGAATGATGTGGGTGTGACTATGGAATTCAATAAGGATAGTTGCAAGATGGTTCATGGATGCTTAGTGTTGGAAAAAGGATTTCATACATGAACTTTGTTCAAATTTGAGGATGGCACTATAAATATTGATTACAATAAATTTTTAATTGTAGAGGAGATTAATATGATATAAGAAGCTCCAAGTATTCCTATAGTGAAGACAATGTTGTGGAATCAATGCATGGGGTACATTGGTGAGAAAGACCTTCAAACATTGAAAATGAAAGGTATGTTTTTGAAGGAATTTTTAATTGTCCATTAAATTTTGATTTTTTGAGCACTCTGTTTTTTGAAATCAAACCAGAGTTGAGTTTCCAGGTAGTGCTATAATATTTGAAGGAATTTTGCTTCTAGTTCATAGTGATGTGTTTGGACCTGTAAAAGTACCATCATTAGGTAAATCCATCTATTTTGTTACATTTATAAATGACTTCTCAAGGAAGACCTAGGTATACTTTTTACGGTAAAAATATGATGTTTTCAATAAATTTAAAGAGTTCAAGACTCCTGTATAAAATAAAATAAAAAAAAAGATAAAGGTTTTGATAAGTGATAATGGTGGTGAGTATTGCTCTAAATAAATTTAAGCAGTTTTGCAAGGACAATGGAATAGAAATACATAGAACAACTTTGTATACTCCATATCAGAATGGATGAACAAAACATTGATGGATATGGATAGAAGCATGCTAAGTGGTGTAGGGTTAGAAAAGAAATTTTGGGCAGAATCCAGGTTAACTGCTTGCTACCTCATCAATAAATATCCTACCTCAACTTTGGTGGATAAAACTCCATAGGAAGTGTGGACTAGTAAAAAAACCTATCTCAATCATATAAGGGTTTTTTTTGTGAAGCTTATATGTATGTACCAAAAGAAGAAAGGACTAAGCTAGACTATAAATCTGAGAAATGTATATTTTTGGGTTATAGTACTGGTGTGAAAGGATATAAATTGTAGAATCCAAAAACATAAAATATTACTTACAATCGTAATGTAATCTTTAGACAAAAAAAAGGAGTTCTAAAATAGGAAATGCAACCAAGAAAATAACCAAAAATAGTTTAGGTAAAATTGGAATAGGAGGAAGAACCTATGGTAGAACTTGATGCTATAGAAGAATATGAATTACAAAGAGAGTCTGAAGAGGAATATTCAAAGGAAGAAGGTGAGGAGGAAGTTGAAGATGCAGAACCTAGAACTCTAATTTTAAGGAGATTAGATCAAGTGAGAAGAATCCCAGAAAGATATAGCTCTTCAAATATTTATCTTACATTTAATTTATCAGTTATTGATGAAGAAACCAAGACTATAAAGGAGATACTTCAGTCAAGTGAGAATAAGTCTTGGAAAAGGGCTATGGAAGAAGAAATGGAGTCCCTAGATAAAAATAAGACATGGTGATTGGTGAAATTACCCCATTTGCAGAAAAATTGTTGGTTGTAAGTGATTATTCAAGAAAAATTACAATGTAGAAGGAAAGTTGGAGAAGTACAAATCTTGCCTAGTAGCAAAAGGATTTTCTCAAGTTGAGGGTATTAACTTTGGTGAATTTTTTTCTCCTATGTGATGAGCACCAGAAATGTTCATTTTATATACACTTTTAAGGGTATCATTATTGGTTTCATTAGTATTTGAAATGATTTATATATATATATATATATATATAAATTTTGAATATAATTGATATAAAATGAAGTATTATGCTTGACTAGTATTTTTAGTGGAAAATATGCATAGATGTAGATTTTTGCTACTAATTTTATATTTTGGAGTCAATATTCCATTTAGATATGACAAATGCACAAATACATATTGAAGAGAACTGCGGTTAATTGTACAAGTTGGAACCTACCTCCCAATAGTAGGATGGCATCTGAATCCTAGTAATAGAATGGCAACTGACTCCCGACCTGTCTCTTGATGCCTAACTCTCGGTGTCAAACTCCTAGTATCTGAATCTTGACCTATCCCTCAGTGCCTAACTCCAATATTGACTCCCAATGCTTGAATCCCATCTTAACTCCCAGCATCTAACTCCTGGTACTCGAATCCTGGTGCTTGACTCCTGATCTATCTCTCAATTTTTGAATCCTGGTGCCTGACTCCCATTGATGAGTTGATCGATTGACCAAGTTAATGTTGACTAATTGACCAAATAAAAATTTACCGTTTGACCAATTGATAAAAAAAAATTGAAGGAAGTTGTTGCAAAAAAATAATGTAGAATCATTCTTTTCTATGCATATTAAAATCATGAATTATGGTTAAAATAGAATAAGTGCTTATATTCTATATTGATGGTTGACTAGTTGACCATGTAATGTTTAATAAAAGCACCATTTTTAGAAGTAGTTTGTTGTATACACCTAAGAAGCATTGAACTTATCCTTTGGTGATTAAAATCAAATGATCATACCTAGGTGTTGTAGGTGAGTTGGAGAGGAGAGGGCAATCCTCCAAGGGAGGTCCCAGGTTCGAATCTCCATCCTACCAAAAAGTTGAATTGGGTACCCAAAATCCAATTGATAATGTTGGTGCGGGCAGGGCTAGGTGTGACTCCCGGGTGACTTTGACAGTATAGAACCCCCTGTTCGTGGTCTCTCAAACCAAGGTGGCCCCGCAAGGGGTTTTTTGCTAAAAAAAAAAAAAAAAATCAAATGATCGTGCTCTTAATATAAGAGAATAACAACTATGCATAAAACGATCATAGAAAATCATATTGTATGATTAAAATAGAGCATGTTATTGTTGTAACAGGATTGACTGCATTCTATATAAGAATGCAAACCATTCCTAAGAAAATGTAAATCAATAAATCAACAAATTTTGAATTGCATATTGTACTGTATAATTTATAATAAAGTTTGAATTTTCTATTTGCATGGTTTAAGAGCGTGATTTTTACGTAGTCAACCAGGAAAACCATCTGCATGAGCTTGGGCGCACTCCAAGCAGTAATACTACCCTATTTCTATTTTTATTTATTTATATTGTGTGACTGTTCCTACTTTATTTATTTATGTAATTTCCTACTTTATTTATTTTTGCATGTGTGTTTAAATTCCTGTAATTTCCTTTCAGCCATGTGTTTATTTTTAGTATCTTTATTTATTTATTTTTCTTGCACTTAGTTTTTTGGGTTGGATGAACTGAAAATATACGAACAACAATTCCCCCACCAAACCAATAGGCACAAAGGGATTCATTCTCTACACTACAGGTATATATTGTGTGTGACACTCATAAGTTTACGAGCTTTCTTGGGTTTGATAATGTAAATGGAGGTAATAAATTAGTTGTATTTGTAACCAATGTTTTTCCCAACATTTTGGTACCATTGTCGAGGAGTGTCAAAACTGTAGTGTTAATATCCATAGGTTAGTTTGAAAAAAATACATTCAAATTACCTTACTTGTAGATCCCCTATTTGAGAAGCATGAGTCCACCAAAGGCCTAGAAAATCCAATGGATAATTTATTAAAAAAATAGAAAATACCTCAAAGCCATAATTTTAGGATATTTTAGAAATATTTATTAAAGAGAAAATTTCCTCCACTTGAAATTCAGGATGACATCGATGGGAGAAATTCAACAACTATTCCAAAATTATTTTAAGAAAAATGAAAAACTTTCAACACGAGGAATAATAGTCGCCATAATCAAGAAAAAAAATAGGAATGTTGCTCGAAGGTATAAAAAGTAATATTTTTTCATCTCTTGCTTTACAATCAGACACATTCCAGAAGCAAGAAATAGAAGCAATGTTTGTCTCTTTCTGCTTGAGGTGTAGAAAAAATCATGAAAAAATAAATGTCCAAAAAGCAAAGTGAGAGTTTGTGGAATCTATCACCTGGATCATAAGACCAGGTTGTGTCCAAAAATAACACTCATAAAAGAATACATATAAGAAGAAAGTTACTTCATGGATCCACTTCCACAAACACAACCACCAGAACATCCTAGCTTACCAGCTCCACCTACCACAAGGCCAAAACAATTACCAACACAACCAGAGCTAAATCCCAGTGGTAACATTTTAAATTCACCAGCTTATCAAGTAGTTATAGGAATGAACCTGATGTACCATATTAGTGTAGAAGTAGAAAATAATTGTGTTGTTGAACAATCAAACATTGAAGGAATTCCACCATATTTCAAATGGTTTCAAGAAATTAGAGAAAAGATACAACCTAAGTTTGATATTATGGGATAGCTAAAAACTCTTACTGTTACCATTCCTCAAACTATGAGGGATGTGTATATTTACAAAGAATCCATTAGGCATTTATGCCTCAAGAAAATGATATGGGAACAACATTCAAAAGCATTGAAGGTGATAGGTCAACATGTTGATTTAATATTAGACAAAAACTATCTCAGAAGCCCAGTTTTAATGATAAAAATTGTAGGCTTAACATTTTCCAACACTTTGGTGAATTTTAACGCTGATATTAGTTGTAGAGTAGGAAAAATGATATTTAATATAAAAAATTTAAAAAACATAGTCATTTTCCTGCTTGCACAATATGCCATTGAGTTGGAAAAATTTGGCTTATAGGCCATCCAAGAAGATGATCTTCCCATTTTGCAATGTATCATAGTGTTGGATGAAGTAGGGGATGGAACAAATGAAGACTTAGTCATATCAAATTTTAGACACAAACTAAGATCTTATTACAAGCCCTAAATTCTAGATACTAGCTTAGTTGCAAGCATGGAGGAGACCCCACCTTGAATATTACAATAAACAACATGATGAATGCTATTACAATGTTCAATAAAAAAAAAATTGTTTTTAACACCACTATTTTAGGTTTTTATTTTTTATTTTTTATTTTGTTATATTTTTCAAGATAGCATGAAATTCCATGCAGACTATAGGCATATAAGGTAATTGAACCCACAAACAAATGTTGCTCGATCATGTTTTCCTCAGCAACAAAAAAAAAGTGTGGGGAGGCACCTAACTCCCATATACAGGCACTTAACTCCCATATAAAGGTGCATGAATCCCATATACAAGTGCCTGATTCCCATATACACATGCTTGAATCCCATATACATGCATCTATCTCCCATTTAAAGGTGCATGACTCACATATACAGATGCTTGTATCTCATATATAGGCGCATGTCTTCCATATATATATAAAAAATGCAGAATAAAGAACTGGTTATGGAGATTTTATGAGGTTCACATTTGCAAGATTGAATCAAATGCAAGCATAGGGGAGACCTCATATTTCAAGACCATACCAGTAGTTTAAAAAATGGCTCCTACGTTCATCATGGTAAAAAATCATTATGAGGAAAAGAGGTATGGAAACTTGCTTAAACATAGTTTTTCTTTTTGCTTTGTAGGAAATCATACCTTGAATGTAGTTTGTAGGCAACTTGGAAAACCTAGGTCTATCAAGCACAGGATCCACATGATTCCTATTTTTCTACTTGAAGTATTTAATTTTGCTTTGCAAAAATTGTTGCCTTGAATGCAATCTATAGGCATATTGGGTAACCTAGGCCTATCAAGCACATATTCCATGATTCCTATTTTTCTGCTTTTTTGTGTTTAGTTTTGTAGGACATGGTCCTGAATAAAATCTGTAGGTAGCCAGCTTAAACTAGGCCTAATGCTAGGAGTGCAACAATGTGAAAAAAAAGAACTTATTTTCCACTAGGAATAGAGTGCCTATAATTAGACCAGTGTATAAGTGTCTTCTTCCCACCTAGAGGAAGGCACCAATAAACGGTGTCAATCTTCCACCAAAAAGAAGCGGTGCCTAGATATTAAAAAAATAGTGCCCATTTTTAGCCAGCCAAAATATTCTACTGAGAAGGCTCCAAATTGAATTTCAAGCTTGCTAGAAAATGCTAATAGAGATAATAAGAAAAAAAAATAGAGGGCTTGCTGAAAAATGTTGATAGAGATAATAAAGCATTTTTTGGATACCATAAAAGATAAAGGCAACAATGTGGTATAAAAAATATGGAGGATGTTATCCATACAATCAAGCTACAAAATTTGTAGAAGACCGGGAGATTAAATTTCTAGAGGATGTACCTATTGTTTCCAACAATCAACATCTATTGAAAAATGAAAGTTGTCACTTGAAACATTGGTAGTATTTTATTCAAATTCCACAAGATTCAAATTTGGCTTCATTAGTGTCCCTGGACCTACATTATTTTGGCACATTTAGAATTTTCTTTGGAGACAATGATTTCAAAATTAGCAGTCTTCCTTGTGACTAACTCCACCTCCAACTTGGTCATCCAATTCTAAATTTACTAGCTCTAATTATTGCAGTTGATTTTGTTGAGCAAGGTGTTGCAAGAAGGTTGTCATTGTTGTCAACACAGGCAGTTAGATCCAAGGATGCAGTGGATAGACAGATCAGAAGTCATTCAGATGCAGAAGATAGAAAAAATTCGAAGAAAAAGACAAGTTAGAAAATTGTCGCGATATCGCGACATGTTTTCTATCGCGATTTCGCGACAAGTCGGAGGAGAGAGAAAGTGCAGCCGGAAATGTCGCGATTTCGCGACGAAAGTGAGGAGAGAGAAAGTGCAGCCGGAAATGTCACGATTTCACGACGAAAGTGAGGAGAGAGAAAGTGCAGCTGAAAATGTCATGATTTCACGACGAAAGTGAGGAGAGAGAAAGCGTAACTAGAAATGTCATGATTTCATGACGAAAGTGAGGAGAGAGAAGGCGCAAGGCAAACTGTCACGATTTCACGACAAGTCGGAGGCCAAGAAGCTAAGTCGAGAAACTGTAGCGATTTCGCTACATGTTGAATTTTCGCTAGCAGAAGCAGGGAGAATGTGTTAAGTGAAAAAGTTGTAGCGATTTCGCTACAAGTTGCAAAGGCACAACACAAAGGTGTAGCGATTTCGCTATGGGTAAAAGTTGCACAGAACAAAGGTGTAGCGATTTCGCTACGAGTTGCAAAGGCACAAAGCAAAGGTGTAGCGATTTCGCTACAGGTAAAAGTTGCACAACATGAAGGTGTAGCGATTTCGCTACCAGACAAAAGTGCAGAACTTAAAGATGCAGCGATTATGTTACAAGTCAAAATTTCACGGGAAGAAGCAAGTTGGAAGCACAAGGCACAAAGTTGTAGAAATTTCGCTACTGCATGAAGCACAAAATGTACGGAAGCCGAAAGCGTCACGATTTCATGACAAAGATGAAGATGACGTCAGCGAAAGCTGAAAGTGTCACGATTTCGTGACAGGTTGCAAGAAAAGCCGCCAGAAGCCGGAAGCGTCACGATTTCATGACAAGAATGAGGATGACGTCAACAAAAGCTGAAAGTGTCACGATTTCATGACAGGATGCAAGAAAAGCTGCTGGAAGCCGGAAGCGTCATGATTTCGTGACAAGAATGAGGATGACGTCAGCAACTGATCAAAGTGTCACGATTTCATGACAAGAATGGTAGTGAAGCGTTCAAAGGCCAAAAGGGTCACGATTTCACGACGACAAGGTCAAGGAGGCGTACGGCCACAAAAAGTGTCACGATATCGCGACGTGTTACTATTTCGTGGCAATAAGCTACAGGAAGGTGATGAAGGTGGCAGAAGAGGTTGAGGTCGACAAGTTGAATCGAGGCCGACGGTTTTTAGGGTTTTGAAGCCGACATTGTCAAGGGTTTTAAGGACGTTTAGGGTTTAAAGGACATTTTAGGGTTTAATAAAAGTTAGGGTTAAGCCGACATTTGCTAGGGTTTTACAATGGACGTCTTTTAGGGTTTTAAAGCCGACATTTGCTAGGGTTTTATAGTGGACGTCTTTAGGGTTTTAAAGCCGACATTTGCTAGGGTTTTACGATGAGCATTTTTAGGGTTTGCAGCCGACAATCACCAGGTTTAAGCAGCCAAAAAATTCTAGGGTTTGAAGTTGACATCATTAGGGTTTGCAGCCGACGTCTTTGAGTTACAGCCGACTATGATTGATGTTGTATTCTCTTCTATAAAAAGGGGGCTATTGTGAGGTTAAGTAAGTTTATGTGTGTGAAAAGTGTGAAACAAGTTCGCATCTAGCAGAGAGCAAGTCATTTCGATTCAGAGCGTGAGCGAAGTGATAGTTCTTTGAAGTTGCAATAAGGTGTGTGTTGCGATGAGATAATGTGCAAAGAGCAAGTAGAGTGACTTGTGCGAAGATAAGAGCACGATGTGCAGAAGTTGTGTTCCAAGTCCGAAGTGACTAGTGCGTAGTTTACGAAGTGATCGATCATCTAAATGCAACGAGAGTGCAAAGAAGTTCGAGAGAAGAGGTCGAATAGTGCGAATCGTGTTGCGTAGAAGCGACGAGAATGCGAGAAAAATAGCAGACTATGAGAATTGAGGTGAAAGTTTTATTCTGTAATCTTTATTATTGTCTTCCAAGTTGTAGCTTGGCATAAGGGGTTGGTGCCTCTTTCCAGGTAGGTCTTTGGTAAAATAGGAGTTGGTGCTCCATTACGTTGAAGCGAGATAAAGTTAAGGGGTTGGTGCTCCTTCCGGTTGGTCTTGGTAAAGGATTATGTAAAGTTGTAGCTTTGCATTGACTGGATTTGGATGGTAGTCCAAGCGGTCATTTTTGAGGAGTAGCCACATTGGTGAACCTCGTTAAATTGTTGTGTTATGTGTGATGCTTTCTTGATGCATTTAGTATCTCTTTTATCTGCTTTAAACTACTGCTGGATTTAAAACTAATTGTTTTAGAAGTTTTTAAAGAACACACTGATTCACCCCCCCTCTCAGTGTCATTGTGATTACAACAATTGGTATCAGAGCCAAGTACCTGAACAGGCTTAAACAGCTAAGGTGATCTTGGAAGTTATGCAATGGCAAGTGGTGAAGGATTCTCCTCAAACAAAGCACCATTGTTTGATGGGACCAATTATGCGTTCTGGAAAATTAGAATGCAGACATATCTCGGTGCTTTGGGTTTTGACATCTGGGGTGCGGTAGTTAATGGTTACAAAGCTCCTGCCACCGCTCCAACAGACACTAGTGGTAAAAAGGCATTTGAATATGATTCAAAAGCAAGAAATGCTATCATGTGTGGACTAGTTGACAGTGAGCTAGTCAAGGTCATAAATTGTGAATCAGCAAAAGATATCTGGGATAAACTAGAGAACATTCATGAAGGAGATGATAGGATCAAGGAGGCCAAACTTCAAGCACATCGAGCTCAATACGAATCTTTAAAGATGGACAATGATGAGAACATTGAGACCTTCATGCAAAGAGTCAATGGGATCACCAATTCAATCAGAGGTCTTGGCGAAGAATTAACCGATCTTGCTATCGTGAAAAAGGTATTGAGATCACTTCCTCCTAGATTTGATTCTAAAGTCTCTGCCATAGAAGAAGCCAAAGATCTAAATCATTTTAGTATGGATGAGATGCATGGTTCTTTGACTGCTTTTGAAATGAGAATAGGAAGGTCTAATCCCACAGATAGAGAAGCGACTTTCAAAGCCCTAAAAGGCAAAAGCACAAAACAAGAGTCTAAAGAAGAGGATGCTTCAGATGAAATGGAAGCAAATTTTGTAAGAAAGTTGAGAAAAGGAAAAGGAAAATACAAAGGAAAGCTACCTTTTAAATGTTTCAATTGTGGAGGCATTGGACACTTTGCTACCAAATGTCCTCTCAATGACAAGAACAAAGGTGAAGAAACTCAACATCAAGAAAGAGGTGAATGGAGGAAGAAAACAAACTTCAGAAAAGGCAATTTCAAAAAGAAAAGCTTTATCTCCCGAAATGCAAAATCTTCAGAGGACAGTTCTAGTGAAGACTCTGAAGAAGGAACAGGTGAGGCTCTCTTTATGGCATTTGAAATAGAAGAATCAGAAGAGGCAAAAAACACAGAAAAGAGAGAAGGAATGAACTCTGAAGTATCTATTGAAAAAGGTGAGGCTGAAGTTGATTTAGAAGGTGAGCTGGTTTCTGCTCTTATGGAATGGAAATCTGAGAAAAGAAAGAATAAAAAATTGTTAAGGAAACTTGAGGATGCAAATGACATTATAGCCAGTCTAAAAACACAGACAGAAGAGTACAAGAAAATGTCAGAAGATCTTGAAGTACAGGTAACCATGAAGATAGATTACTGTTGCAAATTGGAAGAAGAAAATGTTAGTCTCCGAATACAGATACAAGAGCTGGATCGAAAAATCAGCTGTCATTTAAAACGTGAAGAAAGTTCGATGAAGCTGGACAAAATTCTAAGCGATCAAAGATCCACAGGTATCAAATTCGGTATGGGCTTTATTGAAGGAGAATCATCAAGTGGACCAAAGGCAAGCAATGTTGAAAGTGAAAAGAGTAAAGACAAGAAACAGGCTGTGGAAAGAAAAACAAATCAGGCAAAAGAAAGCTGTAATGCCGAGTCCTAAAATAGCAGCTGACAATGATGGCTTTACCAAGGTCACACATCAAAAGAAAAGAAGATCTAAGGCTCCTGCAACAACTTGGCCAAGACCATATTTCAGGTTCAATCATTATTTCTATGGTTTCTGTTTTAAATGTAATGGTTATGGGCATAAAATTGTTGACTGCAAGTACAATATAGGTCCAAGAAGTTTTAATAGTAGAAATGCTTTTGCGCCTCTAATGAGTTATGCAGTAGAATGCTTTAAGTGTCACAACTTTGGGCATATTGCCAGAAACTGTCGTAGTATTTCTGTTTCATATCAATCTCAGAAAAGAAGAACTCAACCATATAGGGCAAAACAAAATAGAATTTCTTCTGAAGGATATGTGCAAGATTCTGAAAAGGGGAAATCCCAGCTAGAACCCAACACCACAGTTAAAATAGAATGGAAACAAAAAGAACAGCTCAGGAAAGAACAGGAATCTTTAATAGTGCAGACAACTTTTAGAGCTCAGAATAAATATGTACCGTGGATTCTTGACAGTGGTTGCTCAAGTCATATGACAGGTGATAAACAGAAATTTGAAAATCTACAAAAATATGAGGGTGGTTCTGTGAAGTTCGGCAATAATGATGGAGCCAAAATAATAGGTAAAGGATCGGTCAAAATTAGTGAAGGGAAAATCAAGTCAGAAGAAGTTTTATATGTGGATGGTTTGAAACATAACCTGTTAAGTGTGAGTCAAATCTGTGATAAAGGACATGAAGTGGTTTTCAAGAAGCAGGGTTGTGAAGTCAGAAAAATAAACAGCGGGAAATTGATAGCAACCGGCTCAAGGACGTCTGGCAACCTGTACACACTCTCAGAATTTTTAGAAGGTATGTGCTTCATTGGACAAGAAGAAGAGAACTGGTTGTGGCATAAGAGGCTTGGACACATAAGTTTTGATAATTTGGTAAAAATCAGCTCTAAACAAGCAGTGAGAGATATTCCAACCATTAAGAAACCTTCAAACAGTGTTTGTGCTTCATGTCAGAAGGGAAAGCAAACCAGAGTTTCATTTAAAACAAAAGAATATCACACTAGCGAGGCCTTTGGAACTCATTCATACAGACTTATGTGGACCCATGAGGACTCAAAGCATAAACGACGACAAATACTTTATGCTTGTGTATCGATGATTATTCCAGAATGACATGGATATTCTTCCTAAAAGATAAAACAGAAGCTTTTGAAATGTTCAGAACCTTCAAACAGCTAGTCGAGAATGAAACAGGGAAAAGGATTAAATGCTTGCGATCGGACAGAGGAGGAGAATTCATTTCGAATGAATTTACGAAATACTATGAAAAATATGGTATCAGGAGACAATATTCAGCGACCGAACTCCTCGACGAGAATGGTGTAGTAGAGAGGAAGAACATAACTATACAGGAAATGGCACGCACCATGCTGGCAGAAAACAAAATAACAGATAGATTCTGGAAAGAAGCAGTTCACACAACAGTATACATTCAAAATAGGTATATGTTAAGAACTCATGAATGCAAAACACCGTATGAGTTGTGGTTTGGTAGAAAAGCAACAACAAAACATCTCAAAGTATTTGGCTGTAAGTGCTACATCAGAAAAACTGATGACAACCTTGGAAAGTTTGAAGATAGAGAAGATGAAGGTGTTTTTGTTGGTTATTCTCCACATAGCAAAGCTTACAAATGCTACAACAAGAGACTCAAGAAAATTGTGGACAGTGCAGATGTTAAATTCGATGAAGGGAGGAAACAAACAGTTAACTTTGAAGAAAACTACCCAATCTACGAAGAAGTCATTGAAGGAGATGAAGTGCATGGAACAGAAAACACGTCTACGGCTGATGCAGATAACTTATCAGATGACTCAGAGGTGCAAGAAAATAGAAAATTCAAAATGGGTAGCTGGCAAAAAAATCATCCTAGAGACCAAATAATTGGAGATCCCACAGTTGGCATTCAGACAAGAAAGAAAGTAATAAGTAATTACTCTCTTTTATCCAGCATTGAGCCCAAGAACATAGATGAAGCAAGCAAAGATGACAGTTGGATGAAGGCAATAAATGAAGAGTTAGATCAGATTGAAAAGAACAGAACTTGGGAGTTAGTACCTAGACCTGCAAACAAGAATGTAATCGGCACCAAATGGATATTTCGAAACAAATTAAATGAAGACGGACAGGTTATTAGGAACAAAGCAAGACTGGTTTGTAAAGGATATGCACAGGTCGAAGGCATTGATTTTGAAGAGACTTTTGCTCCAGTGGCCAGATTAGAAGCAATTAGAATGTTTTTGGCCTTAGCAGTTCACAAAAACTTCAGGGTGTATTAGATGGATGTCAAATCTGCCTTTTTAAATGGGAAACTCGAAGAAGAGGTCTATATTGAACAACCGGATGGATTTCAAATTAGTGAGGATCCTAACCTTGTCTACAGATTAAAGAAAGCACTGTATGGATTAAAGCAAGCACCACGGGCTTGGTATGCTAGGCTAGATAACTATCTCTCTCAATAGGGATTCAAGAAAGGTTTAGTAGACAATAATCTGTATGTGAAAACAGAAGGTGGGCATCTCATTGTTTTAGTTGTCTATGTAGATGATATTATATTTGGCAGCAACAAAGATGAAGCTTGTAAAGACTTAGCAAATAAGATGCAGAATGAATTTGAGATGTCTATGATTGGTGAACTGTCTTACTTTCTGGGGCTACAAGTTAATCAAAATGAGAAAGGCATATTCATTTCCCAAATCAAATATGTGAAAGAAATGCTAAAGAGGTTCACTATGGAGGACTATAAGCCAGTCAGCACTCCCATGACAACAGGCTGCAAGTTGAGTAAAGAAGACAAATCTCCACCTATAGATCAAACCATGTATAGATCAATGATAGGAAGCTTACTATATTTAACAGCAACCAGACCTGATATTCTGCAGGAAGTTTGCATGGTAGCCAGATTTCAGGCCAGTCCCAAAGAGACTCATGTAACAACAGTTAAAAGGATTTTTCGGTATCTCAAAGGCACCATGGAGTATGGGTTGTGGTATCCAAAAGGCAAAGACTTCACTCTTATATCATATTCAGATGCAGATTGGGCTGGATGTGTTGATGACAGAAAGAGTACCGGTGGAGGAGCATTCTATTTGGGGGACAGATTGGTTGCATGGCACAGTAAGAAGCAAGAGTCAGTTTCTTTATCTACAGTTGAGGCAGAATATATTGCAGCAGCAACATGTTGTACACAAGTCTTGTGGATGAAACAAACTTTGAAAGATCTAGGTATCAATTTTAGTGAACCAATATCAGTAAAGTGTGATAACACCAGTGCAATTAACATCTCTAAGAATCCAGTAATGCACTCACGGACAAAGCACATTGCTATAAGGTATCATTTCTTGAAAGAGAAAGTTGCAGAAGGAGAAGTTAAATTGGATTATGTCCCAACTACAGAACAAGTAGCAGATATTTTTACAAAACCTTTGCCCAAGGAAGTATTTGAGTACCTTCGAAGCAAATTAGGAGTAGTCACACTTCCTAAGAAGTGACTAGCTACAAGGATCACTTTCTCAGGGGGAGCAGTTGAGTATTTGACTATTCTTTTGCTCATGATCATAATTTGTGCCAGTTGCAACAAATTGTACCTGAGAAGTGTGAGGATGGACTCAGGGGGAGTCTGCAGTAGCCCTTTGGTATTATTGACAAAGGGGGAGAAGAGTTATAGGAATGTATACAGGTGTTGCCAACAATTCCAAAGGGGGAGATTGTTGAGCAAGGTGTTGCAAGAAGGTTGTCATTGTTGTCAACACGAGCGGGTTAGATCCAAGGATGCGGTGGATAGACAGATCAGAAGTCATTCAGATGCAGAAGATAGAAAAAATTCGAAGAAAAAGACAAGTTAGAAAAACGTCGCGATATCGCGACATGTTTTGTCGTGATTTCGTGACAAGTGGAGGAGAGAGAAAGTGCAGCCAGAAATGTCGTGATTTCGCGACGAAAGTGAGGAGAGAGAAAGTGCAGCTGGAAATGTCATGATTTCGCGACGAAAGTGAGGAGAGAGAAAGCACAGCCGAAAATGTCACGATTTCACGACGAAAGTGAGGAGAGAGAAGGCGCAAGGCAAACTGTCACGATTTCGCGACAAGTCGGAGGCCAAGAAGCTAAGTCGAGAAACTATAGCGATTTCGCTACATGTTGAATTTTCGTTGGCAGAAGCAGGGAGAATGTGTTAAGTGAAAAAGTTGTAGCGATTTCGCTACAAGTTGCAAAGGCACAACACAAAGGTGTAGCGATTTCGCTACGGGTAAAAGTTGCACAGAACAAAGGTGTAGCGATTTCGCTACGAGTTGCAAAGGCACAAAGCAAAGGTGTAGCGATTTCGCTACGGGTAAAAGTTGCACAACACGAAGGTGTAGCGATTTCTAGAAACATGCAGAAGGTGTAGCGATTTCGCTACCAGGACAAAAGTGCAGAACTTAAAGATGCAGCGATTATGTTACAAGTCAAAATTTCATGGGAAGAAGCAAGTTGGAAGCACAAGGCTCAAAGTTGTAGAAATTTCGCTACTGCATGAAGCACAAAATGTACGGAAGCCGAAAGCGTCGCGATTTCACGACAAAGATGAAGATGACGTCAGCGAAAGCTGAAAGTGTCACGATTTCACGACAGGTTGCAAGAAAAGCTGCCGAAAGCCGAAAGCGTCACGATTTCATGACAAGAATGAGGATGACGTCAGCAAAAGCTGAAAGTGTCGCGATTTCGTGACGAGGATGCAAGAAAAGCTACTGGAAGCCGAAAGCGTCACGATTTCGTGACAAGAATGAGGATGACATCAGCAACTGATCAAAGTGTCACGATTTCGTGACAAGAATGGTAGTGAAGCGTTCAAAGGCCAAAAGGGTCACGATTTCACGACGACAAGGTCAAGGAGGCGTACGACCACAAAAAGTGTCGCGATATCGCGACGTGTTACTATTTCGTGGCAATAAGCTATAGGAAGGTGATGAAGGTGGCAGAAGAGTTTGAGGCCGACAAGTTGAATCGAGGCCGACGGTTTTTAGGGTTTTGAAGCCGACATTGTCAAGGGTGTTACAGTGGACGTCTTTAGGGTTTTAAAGCCGACATTGTCAAGGGTTTTACAACAGACGTCTTTAGGGTTTTAAAGATGACATTTTCTAGGGTTTTATAGTGGACGTCTTTAGGGTTTTAAAGTCGACATTTGCTAGGGTTTTATAATGGACGTCTTTAGGGTTTTAAAGCCGACATTTGCTAGGGTTTTACGACGGGCGTTTTTAGGGTTTGCAGCCGACAATCACCAGGTTTAAGCAGCCAAAAAATTCTAGGGTTTGAAGTCGACATCATTAGGGTTTGCAGTCGACGTCTTTGAGTTACAACCGACTATGATTGATTTGTTGAATTCTCTTCTATAAAAAGGGGGCTAATTGCGAGGTTAAGTAAGTGATGTGTGCGAAGATAAGGTGCGAAAGCAAGTTTGCGGTCTAGCGAGAGAGCAAGTCGTTTCGATTCGAGCGTGAGCCAAAGTGATAGTTCTTTGGAGTTGCGATGAAGGGGTGCATGAGATAATGTGCGAAGAGCAAGTAGAGTGACTTGTGCGAAGATAAGAGCGCGATGTGCGAGAAGGTGTGTTCCAAGTCCGAAGTGATGATGTGCGGTACAGAAGTGATCGATCATCCGAATGCGAAGAGAGTGCAAAGAAGTTCAGAGAAGCGGTCGAATAGTGCGAATCGTGTTGCGCAGAAGCAGTAGAATGCAGAAAAATAGCAGATCATGAAATTGAGGTGAAAGTTTTATTTTGTAATTTTTATTATTGTCTTCCAAGTTGTAGCTTGGCATAAGGGGTTGGTGCCTCTTTCCAGGTAGGTCCTGGTAAAATAGGAGTTGGTGCTCCATTCTGTTGAAGCAGATAAAGTTAAGGGGTTGGTGCTCCTTCCAGTTGGTGCTGGTAAAGGATTATGTAAAGTTGTAGCTTTGCATTGACTGGATTTGGATGGTAGTCCAAGCAGTCATTTTTGAGGAGTAGCCACATTGGTGAACCTCGTTAAAATGTTGTGTTATGTGTGATGCTTTCTTGATGCATTTAGTATCTCTTTTATCTGCTTTAAACTGCTGCTGGATTTAAAACTAATTGTTTTAGAAGTTTTTAAAGAACACACTGATTCACCCCCCCTCTCAGTGTCATTGTGATTTCAACAGATTTCCTATTCTTTGTTAGCAACATAGATGAGCATAGAGATTTCATATTCTCTATTGTAGTCCAGAAGTTGTGTAGAACAAATCACTAGTAGAAATTCAACTATTTTTCTTATTTTCCAAATTTTTGTGTATAACTAGTTTTTACAATTCATGGGATATGACATGTTTTCATGGAAGCTAGTTCATTCTACACATGCTCCTGAGCTATGAGGAGAAAATTGGTTGCAGTGATGGTGACCCCCACTCTAGATAATATTCTAGATGATGTGGTAATCAATTTGAAAAAACAAGTACAATTTCACCATACACCCGATGCAACATAGCCAGGTGTGTGGCGGCTCTTGATACAACAAAAGCCACCAGGAGTGGAGGTTCATTTCATTATTGCTGCATGTGAAAATATGATTGGTGGCACTGGTATGTAACCTAATGACATAATTACAACTCCAAATGGGAAGACAATCCAAAAGCCTATGTTGTACTTGGAATTAAAATTATTGGAATTTTCAATCCCAATGACCTGGCAGAAGAAATATCCAAAGCTTCATAGGTCATTATAGAAATTTTTTTGGAGAATTCCATTGGAGGAAATTTTTTGGGAAAACATGAAATCATTTTTAGGCCTCGTGTTAATACAATTTTGGATGATGCTTGTGAATTTAATTCCTAGAGAAAAAATAAACCTTAATTTTATATAGAGGTTGTGATTTGACTATTGGGCTGTAGTGATGGCGTCAAGGAATGATCACTTAGATTGCTGGTTTGGTGTAGTGCATGGAAAAAACTACATGGTTGGAATTATATTTTTGTTCAGAATATTTTGTACCCACTATTAAATACAACAACCTAAAGAAGCTTTGGTAGAGATGTGGCCCACATGAGTCAACTTGAATATCCTATCGTGTTGGTTGTCCGCATCCTGGTTTTAATGGAATATCTTTTCCGATCATGTTTCCACCCATGGAATAGATGATGGGCTGAAAAAAGAGAGAGACACAAAGAGAATGAGAAGAAGAAAAAAATAGAGAGGAATGAAAAAAAATTCAAAAATACATTAATGTCACAACAACATTTTTTGGGACATCATGATTTCAAGCTACATACAGACGTTTCACACCATCAAGCATTGTACATATTCATGAAATTCATCCAAGTATATACTAAGTTTTCCATTAATTATATGCATAATTATTTTAAAAATTATTTTTATGTTAATACCAGTAGAGGCCCCCACATTTCTTTTTATTAATTCTCCCTTTATAATTCAGCCACATGCCATGCCACAACCATGACAAGAAGTGCGATGAATATCACTACCCCTTGCACACTTAAGAACACAAGCTTATACTAAGAGGGGGGCGAACAGTATAAGAACAACTTTTACTTTTCTTTCCCAACCAATATTATCCAATATTATCAATGGTAATATCAACAATAGTAATCAAAGCAATGCACAATTCATCACACACAATAGAGACACCAATTTAACGTGGTTCGTACAATTTGGGCTACTCCACAGAGAAAATATTTCTACTAAATTTTCTCAACAAATCTCTTGGAAATCACTTCCCTATTACAATGTTTATGAACCTCTATCCAAAGGAGACACCAATCCCCTAATGCACTGATTTGTGGATCTCTCTCCATAGGATAACTCTTTCCACTTTTCATTGGTTTGTGGAACTTGATCCAGGAGACCTCTATCTCCTTAATTGGTTAATGGATATCTTTCCATAGAATAAATATATCTTCCCAAATGGTTCATGGATCACACTTCATAGGAGAACTCTTTCTCCTTGCTCTGGTTGATGATCTTCTAGAAGACTTTTACCCCCACTACTCTGGCTTGTGGGTCTCTCTCCATAGAAGACCTCTATTATCACTACCCTGGATAATGGATCTCTATACATTAGAGACTGCTATCCTCTATACTCTATCACCTCTAAATATTGCTCTCAACTGTGTCTCAGATCTACACCAAAATTTATCCCAAGTGTAGTACAAATCTTCTCTAAATATGTCTTAGGTCTAATACAAATATACTCACAAATATATATGAAAATATATCCTCAAATCTATCCTCAAGCCTTAACAAAAAGCTTGATCCAATCACAAATCAACTCTACTTAGATTTAACCCAAGCCTTAACACAAAGCTTGAATAAATCAATCAATAAAGTTTGTCCAGATCTACCCCAAGCCTTAACACAAAGCTTGAAAAAATCAATCCTGCTCTCAAGTCCTCACAAAGACTTACCTCAAATCTACCTTCAAGTCCTCTCAAGAACTTGCTCAATATGCTCTCAAGTATTCACCAAGACTTACCTCAAATCTACCTTCAAGTCCTCTCAAGAACTTTCTCAATCTGTTCTTAAGTCTTCACCAAGACTTACCTCAAATCTGCCTTCAAGTCCTCTTAATAACTTGCTCAATCTGCTCTCAAGTCTTCACCAAGACTTACCTTAAATCTACCTTCAAGTCCTCTCAAGAACTTGCTCAATCTGCTCTCAAGTATTCACCAAGACTTACCTCAAATCTGCTCAAACACATGCTCAATATAGCTCACAAGATATGCTTAATCAATCTCAAATCTTGCACACAATGCTATCAATTGCTTTGTCTAATATTCAAAGTAATTCCTTTAACTTGAAGTAGTTTAGAATTATTCTATTTAAAATTCGTTTAACCTCTAGAACATATAGATAATGATGTACTCTATCAAGGACTCTATGTTCTACTCAATCATTAAGTTTATCGCTTTCATAAATCTTATTTCTAATGTTTGCACATTTACTTTCAATATCACTCAAAACCAATGCTCAAGAATTTCACTCAATCATTCAACCAATGAAACACAACTTGCTCACAAACCCTAAATAAGTGTTTTCATACTTCTTCAAAAAAAGAGCACAATATGGGTCTCAAACCCTAACTCAAATAATGTTCAATCTCTATCTCAAATGCTCTCTAAACATTCACCAATCATACATATAAAAACCCACTCAAATATTTCCAACAATGCTTATCAAACAATCCTTTTCACTCCACCTTATATTTCATAACATTCAATCCAACAACACTTCAATCAAAGGATGATGTGCCCATACCTTTTTACTTTTATGGAGATATGTCTTCAAAATCTGTTTCACAATCAATTCTCCTTGTGCCACTCAAAAGGTTAGATAGCAACAATCTATTTCAAAACATCCACAAAGTATTCCTTCCAAAATGTGTCCAATTAAATTCCAAACCACTCCCTAGGTTTCTCAAATAATCAAAACCTTCAAAATGATTAAAAATATATATAAATAATCATAATTACCTCATACACAACTCCATCTTAACACACTTAAAACACACTCAGCAAAGACTCCAATAATTCACTTTCAAAATAATTCACTATAACTTCCTTCAAAATTTAAATGCATAGAATAATAAAAATTATTCCCTTATATCTCCCACTTATCATAAATGCATTTTAAAAATAATTATAACCACCATAAAAATATTTCAATGCACTTACTAAATCACAACTCATATTATTTCAACACTCTTTATATGGCAAAAATAAAAATTATTTTTAATACCTTATACCTCAATGACAGCGCATACCATACAACTTAGAACCATAGCATAAATTTATTAATGCAAAATAAATACCTTTGCACGCTGCCTCCCATGGGATTCAATCCCTCGTTGCATTGCCTCTTGCACCTTAGCCGCAACCTAACCATCGCATGAGCTAAGTGCTCACTTGAGACCTCTAAAGCACCAAGACCTCTTTGTCCCTTTTGCTGGCGCTCAACTTGCATAAAATAAAAACTTTCTTCCCTCTACTGTCGTCAGGAATCGAACACGAGACCTCCCGTTTGCCAACAACCTAGCACTGCCAATATTTGTCACTAAACCAACCATGTGGTTGGTGATAGGGGCATGAAACCTTGTTGCTTTATCCTTCCACATGCTCCACTTTACTTTTAAAAATAAAATTCTTTTGTCCTCTTGTGCTCACGAATTCACATCAACAAATTAATTCAATATTCGCATGTGCATTCGTAGACTTGCCTTATGTGTTCAAACCTTATATTATAAATACCAAAGTCCTTCCTTGCTCGAACTTCTATGGGAATAAATGTTTAAACTTAATTTTTTGCACCAACCCCTTACTTAGGGTTATAAATTTATTATAATATAAATATTGTAATTAATTTATAACTTAACTTAGGCTTTTATTTTAACACTTAATATTATAATAATAAATATTATAATATTATTTTCTTTGGGCCTAGGTATTTCCTTCCTTAACCTTAGGCCTTATCTTAACAAATTTAATATTATAATATTATTTCCTTTGGGCCTAGGTATCTCCTTCCTTCGGGGTATTTAGACAATATTTTTACCAATCATGTGAAGCTTTAAACCAAATCTCTTGGGCTTAAAATATAAATATTTTAACCCTTATTTTGTCAATTCCTTGCACTAACTTTTGGCATCATTGAATCTTGACATCAATGACAACATAACTACTCAAAATTTCCAACACACACATCTAAAAAAAAAACATGTATTGGGGTGTGTAACATGAGGGCATGTCAAATCTTCAACATGGGGGAATGTGACATGAGGACATATCAAATCTTAAACATGGGGGAAAATTCATTGTATATGAAAAAATATATACAACAACATAGAGAAAAAAAAAGGGCCAAATAGAGTCCAACCATTTGAGTAGACCCAACACTCACAACCCAACTCCCATAATTTTATGAAAATAAAAATCTATACCGAGGGGCTATCACATGAGGGCATATCAAATCTTTGGAATGGAGGAATGATGAGCACCAGAAATGCTTATTTTATATACACTTTTAAGGACATCATTATTGGTTTAATTAGCATTTGAAATGAATTTTTAAATATAGCTTTTGCATATAATTGATAAAAAATAAAGTATTATGCTTGGCTAGTATTTTTAGTGGAAAATATGCGTAGATGCATTTTTTTGCTACTAATTTGGTATTTTGGAGTCAAAATTTCATTCAGATCTAACAAATGTATGAATACATCTTGAAGAGAACTACAGTGAATGGTACATGTTGGAGCTTTCCTCCCAGCAGTAGGCTGGCACCTGAATTCCAGTAATAGGATGACACTTGACTCACAACCTATCTCTCGGTACCTAAAAGCTGACCTGTCTCCCAGTGCCTAACTCCCAGCACCTAAATCCCAGTGCCTGACTCCTGACCTATCTCCCGATGCCTGAATCTTGTCTTGACTCCCAATTCCTAAATCTCGGTGCTCGAATCTTGGTGCTTGACTCCTGACCTGTCTCCTGGTACCTAATTTCTAGTGCTTGACTCCCAGTGCCTGAATCCCAACACCTGAATCTTGGTGCCTGACTCTCATTGATGAGTTGATCGATTAACCAAGTCAATGTTGATTGGTTAACCAAATCAATGTTGATCAGTTGACCAATTGACCATGCAATTTTAAAGGATGTTTTTGTAAAAAGATAATGGAGAATCATTCTTTTCTATGCATATTAAAATCATGAATTATGGTTAAAATAGAATAAGCGCTTATATTCTATATTGATGGTTGACTATTTGACCATGTAATGTTTAATAAAAGTGTTATTTTTAAAGTAGTTTGTTGTATACACCTAAGGAGCATTGAACTTATCCTTTGGTGATTAAAATCAAATGGTCATGCTTTTAATAGAAGAAAATAACAACTATGCATGGAATGATCATAGCGAATCACATTGTACGATTAAATAGACCATGTTATTGTTGTAACAATATTGGCTACTTTCTATATAAGAATGCAGAAAATTCCTAAGAAAAGGTCAATCAATAAATCAACAAATTCTGAATTGCCAATTGTACTGTATTATTTATAATAAATTTTGAATGTTATTCTATTTGCGTGGAATAAGAGCATGATTTTTATGGAGTTTTTGGCATTTTTGCCACATTGTTTTGATTGTTGCTTATTCATGCATAAATTGTTGAAGTTCTCACTCCTCTGTGTTTCTCTATGAGTTTTGGTGCCAAAATAGCTAAGTCCAAAGACTGTCATGATATCATGACCAAAAGCAGCATGGAGAGCATGGCTTCAAAACTATCGCGATATCGCGACATGTCACGCTATCATGGGTTTTTAGAGGAGAGAGAAGCCAAAGTCGAAGAATGTCGCGATATCACGACGTGTTCCAAAATTGTGGTCAAAGTGGTCAATGGAAGCAAAGTAGTAAAACTATCGCAATTTCATGACATGTCGCGTTTTCGTGACTTGCGATGGCCATGGAGCAGAGTGATAGAAAAGGTCGTGATATCATGACATAATTGAGCAAAGGGCAATGTCAATGAACCTCGTCGTGATATCACGATAGAAAAGTGAACAAGGAGCAAAATGTAGAAACGTCGCGATATCGCGACATGTCGCATTATCGCGATAAGGTTGAAAGAAAAGCATAAGGCATGAAAGACGTCGCGATTTCATGACATTTTTGAAGATGAGGCCAAGCAAGAGGAAGACATCGCGATAGAAAGCGACAACACTAGAGAAAGCAAGGAAACGTCGCGATTTCAACATATTGTGGAGAAAAGGCTAAATAGAGAAATATGTCGCGATTTCGCGACATGTTTCGTTTTAGCTACTTGCAAGAGGATGAAGTCCAAGGAAGAGAAAACTATCGCGATTTCGTGACATGTTGCAATTTCATGGGTATACAGAAGAAAAGGACACAGAAAGTAGAAGATGTCACGATTTCATGACATGTCGCATTTTCGCGATGAGAAGCAAAGAGAAAACCAAAAGAGAGAAAGATGTAGCGAAATCGTGACTTGTCGCATTTTTGCGGTTTGAAACAGCGAAAGGACAACATGGGGAAAGAACGATGCAAAATTGTGACATGTCGTAGTTTCACGAGAGCAAAGTAAGGAAGGAGAAAAATAGTATGAAACGTTGCAAAATCGCGACATGTTGGGTTTTCACGACTTAGAGGTGATAATGAAGATGATAAGCAAGAAATTGTCATGATTTCGCGACGCGTCGCGTTTTCGTGACCTAAGGTGATGAAGGAGAACAAAGAGCCAAATACGTCGTGATTTCGTGACATGTTTGGTTTTCGTGACCCAAAGTGGCAAAAGCTTATGGAGAAGGAAAATGTTGCAATTTCGCGACATGTCATATTTTCGCGACCCGTCACGATTTCACGCCAGAAAGCAGTTCAACGACCCGATGAAGTATTGCGATTTCCAAGGATTAAAAGCTCTCCAAAATTTAATGTTTTGCTGCTTTCCAATGCATGCAAGATGAAAGAACGTGCTCAGGCCTGTAGCTTTTGAAGCCACCAGAATTGAAGATGCCTCCATTATTCAAAGCTTATGTTCATGATTTTCTAATGGTCCAAGCATGCTCCGAGAACGACCATTTAATGAAGACGATCGGTTCCTTGTTTCCATTCAATTTTTGATTTCTTTGAGGCTGGTTTAAGGGGATCATTTCCTTATTTTTGTTGCACATTTTGTAGATCTCAAGAAAGTCTGTTTCATGTTTTAAATGCTACAAAGAGGCAAGACCTCTATAAATATCAATGTATATCTCAAGAACAACTATTGGGAGTTTGAGAGACATGTTGCATGAAAACATTCAAGTTCTCTACGTAAATAAGAGATATTTGGCCTCTGATTTTGCAAGCATCTTTTTGTGTGATTTCCTTCTATTTCATGCATTTCTCGATTATGCTCGTCTTTCTAATCTGTTGTTAGATTTAAATTCTGCATCTGAGTTTGAATATTGCTAATGAGGAAGTGAGTTCTGGAATGCAATATAATCCTAGAGGTTATCCGTGCAAGGTCGTAAGTGGATTATGTTGCATTCTATTATTATATGTTGTTCATACGCTTGAGGTTAAATTCTTGTTGATAATATTTCCTCGATCATACAAATTCGGCCTGTGGCCATATTTCCCATCTCTTTTCGTAATTTCCCATTTCTTTCTGCATATTTCCAATTCCTTTCCTGTAACTTTAGTCTGAAATCAAGCTTAGATTTAGTAAGGGAACCAACCCTCTCTAGAGATTGGTCCGGGAGACATTTCTTTCTCTCGGCCTTTCAATGTTGGCCGGGTCTAGGGCGCATTTCACATAAAATCCTTTCCTATGGCAGATTCATGACCAACAATTTTTGGCACGCCCGGTGGGACAGATTGTTTTTGTCTCCCAAAGATCCATAATTGGTGAGACTGATTGTTTCATTGTTTAACACCCGGAGGTATCAAGACTTTGATGAACTGTCTTGACCTCATAGCGGAGATTTGTAAGTTCATCTGGTGACTCTGCTGAGTTGAAGATCCAAATTTCTCGATCGTAGAGCCTTTTGAAGCTAAAAGAAGACACCCCAGAGGAATCAAGGTTTGGTGAGCAGCCTTGACCTCACAAGCAGAGAAAATAATGTGCACTTGGCGACTCTGACTTAGTGGCAATAACCGTGATCTTTGCAGACCACCTCTATAATGGCAAGAGTAAGTTGTCCTAGCTGGAATGATCCTGGCCCCCTGAATCTTCAAAGTTTTCATGAAATTCCCAAGGATGCTTTGAAGACATTGACGAAGTATGATGGCACTACGGGCATGGCTCTAGAGCATATTGAAGATGTTGCCACTTTGTCAATCATCCATGGCATAAACCATGAAGATGTCATGATCAGACTTTTGGTTCTGTCTTTGGAAGGAAGGGCGTTGCAGTGGTACAGACTACTCGGGCGTAAAAGCATCAGCTCATGGGATGACTTAGCGGGAGCACTAATCAAAATATTCGATGAGGATCCCTTTAACGGCTCTCACGATCCCTTTCAACTTTTAATGTACATCACGAGAGCACCTCTAGAGAGCATCACAGACTTCAATGTCCGATTCTACAGAAGTTGGAAGAGAATTCCAGAGATGATCCAACCGACACCCACCCAAGCCCACCTCTTCTATGTTCGTAGTTTCCACCCGGACATAGGCCTCCTCTTGCTGCAATCAGGTGAACGAAGGTTCCCTCAAATATTTGAGGAAGCAGTGCAAGCGGAACAACTTTTGCTCCTATCAGGAAAGTGGTAGTGGGGAGAAACCCCATCACCTTATCCAGTAGTCACCACTCCTGTCTACCCTACACAGTATTCATCATGGCAGATTCCTCATACTGAGCAGAGACCTGAGATGCAGCTGTGTGGAGCTCAAGAGCTAGCTTTCATCCAAGTCCCACGATGGGAATCGACAAGCCTTGTCCTGACAATAGATAGTATGATTGCTTGTAGTTTCTATCAGGAGATGGATCAAGAGGAGATAAGCGAAGAAGAAGAACAAACTCAAGTGGTAGAACCTGAGAGCAAAGAGGGCACATTTTTGCACTCTTTTTATATCCCAAGGCATAACACGCAAGTGTTCAGCCAGAGCCCATTAACTATGCCTCATCAACAGGCTGAACCTGAAGAGATCCTGGAGAAAGGACTATCGTCGAACAATTCTTGTTATCGCATCAAGGGGTTGGAGGAACCTGTACTCAGCCCACAACCAGGGGACTCTTCAAGATGGTGGTATTGGCTTCAGCCATTACTGCAACTGGTACCCATAGGAGCCCTCCATGTGGCAAATCTCTTTGCTACATTATTCATCGACTGTGTGGGTACTGGCATGCATGATAACTTGCCCCTGTTTGCAACATGGAGAACTTCGGGAGGTCATCCCAACTTCAAGGACCGACTCAAGTATGATTAGATTTGGTCCGGACACTGCAGATTCATCGGATAAGCACCTAAAGCTAGGTTTGTGGTGGCGGCATGCCAATCATGTCGTAAACTTTTGTATATAGTAAAAAAAAAAAAAAAAAAAAAGTATTGTGAATTTCCACTATCTTGCACCAACTTCGGCTCTTTTTGTATGCGAGCCCGCAGGTATGTTATTTCTTTCTTTTTTCCTCTTCCTTCCCAACAGATAGTGGCTTCCATTTCTCTCTTCCTTCCACTTCCTTATTTTCATTCCCTTCCTCTCTTCAATTCCTTCTCCCTCTATCCGTAATCAAGCCACTTTTATTGTTTCTACTCTCCTCTCTGATATTCCCGTTTCTTCTTTTCCTTTTCTTCTAATCCATTGTCATTTCAGCATTTATCCACAGTTTCCACCGCTTTCACCATCCCATCCACTTCCATTTCATTATTCGTTTTTCCTCCATCCCCGCAGCTGGTGACACAGTAGCTCCCTCTTCAGTTGTTGTATCTACCGCTTCCACTCTTCCATCTTCGACCATTCCATCATTCCACATTCCCATTCCATGGCCTGCACATTTGTTGGCCATCACTCCATTCATTCTGTTCATTTCTATTTTTGCAACCCAGGTGCTTTCATCACTGTCATGGAGATCCTTTTATAGCACCTGGTGATTACCCAGCTCGACTGAGCTAGGTGCAATGCAGATCCACTTGAGTGCCGAATATCAACAAGAGTTTGTTGCAGCAGTCCACAAAGATGTCTCCCATCAGTCAGCATTCTGTTCCTCCAGTTTTTCTTGACTCTGTTGCCCAATGGATTCAGGCCTGGAGTTCATGCATACAACAGAACTGTATACCCCACGAGCCACCAAGAATGTTGGTATTTTTGCCACATTGTTTTGATTGTTGCTTATTCATGCATAAATTGTTGAAGTTCTCACTCCTCTGTGTTTCTCTATGAGTTTTGGTGCCAAAATAGCTAAGTCCAAAAACTGTCGCGATATCATGACCAAAAATAGCATGGAGAGCATAGCTTCAAAACTATCGCGATATCGCGACATGTCGCGCTATCGCAGGTTTTTAGAGGAGAGAGAAGCCAAAGTCGAAGAATGTCGCGATATCACGACGTGTTCCAAAATCATGGTCAAAGTGGTCAACGAAAGCAAAGCAGTAAAATTATCATGATTTCATGACATGTCGCATTTTCGTGACTTGCAATGGCCATGGAGCAGAGTGATAGAAAAGGTCATGATATCGTGACATAATTGAGCAAAGGGCAATGACAATGAACCTCGTCGCGATATCGTGACAGAAAAGTGAACAAGGAGCAAAATGTAGAAACGTCGCGATATCGTGACATGTCGCATTATCGCGGTAAGGTTGAAAGAAAAGCATAAGGCATGAAAGATGTCGCGATTTTGCGACATTTTTGAAGATGAGGCCAAGCAAGAGGAAGACGTCGCGATATCACGACAGAAAGCGGCAACACTAGAGAAAGCAAGGAAACGTCACGATTTCGCAACATATTGTGGAGAAAAGGCTAAATAGAGAAAGATGTCACGATTTCGCGACATGTTCCATTTTCGCTACTTGCAAGAGGATGAAGGCCAAGGAAGAGAAAACTATCGCGATTTCGTGACATGTTGCAGTTTCGCGGGTATACAGGAGAGGACACAGAAAGTAGATGTCCCGATTTCATGACATGTCGCATTTTCGCGATGAGGAGCAAAGAGAAAGCCAAAAGAGAGAAAGATGTAGTGAAATCACGACTTGTCGCGTTTTTGCGGTTCAAAACAGTGAAAGGACAACATGGGGAAAGAACGTCACGAAATTGCAACATGTCATAGTTTCGTGAGAGCAAAGAAAGGAAGGAGAAAAATAGTACGAAACGTTGCGATCGGCTGTTGGTTTTCTGACTGAGGTTGAGATGAAAGCAAGAAATTGTCACGATTTCGCGACGCGTCGCGTTTTCGCGACCTAAGGTGACGAAGGAGAACAAAGAGCCAAATACATCGTGATTTCGTGACATGTTTGGTTTTCACGACCCAAAGTGGCAAAAGCGTACGAAGAGGGAAAATGTCACGATTTTGCGACATGTCATGTTTTCGTGACCCATCATGGTTTCATGCCAGAAAGTAGTTCAATGGCCCGATGAAGTATTGCGATTTCCAAGGATTAAAAGCTCTCCAAAATTTAATGTTTTGCTTCTTTCCAATGCATGCAAGATGAAAGAACGTGCTCAGGCCTGTAGCTTTTGAAGCCACCAAAATTGAAGATGCCTCCATTATTCAAAGCTTCTGTTCGTGATTTTCTAACGGTCCAAGCATGCTCCGAGAATGACCATTTAATGAAGACGATCGGTTCCTTGTTTCCATTCAATTTCTGATTTCTTCGAGGCTGGTTTAAGGGGATCATTTCCTTTCTTCTGTTGCACATTTTGTAGATCTCAAGAAAGTCTGTTTCATGTTTTAAATGCTACAAAGAGGCAAGACCTCTATAAATATCAATGTATATCTCAAGAACAACTATTGGGAGTTTGAGAGACATGTTGCATGAAAACATTCAAGTTCTCTGCATAAATAAGAGATATTTGGCCTCTAATTTTGCAAGCGTCTTTCTATGTGATTTCCTTCTATTTCATGCATTTCTCGATTATGCTCGTCTTTCTAATCTGCTGTTAGATTTAAATTCTGCATCTGAGTTTGAATATTGCTAATGAGGAAGTGAGTTCTAGAATGCAATCCTGGAGGTTGTCTGCGCAAGGTCGTAAGTGGATTATGTTGCATTCTATTATTATATGCTGTTCATACGCTTGAGGTTAAATTCTTGTTGATAATATTTCCCCGATCATACAAATTTGGCCTGTGGCCATATTTCCCATCTCTTTCCGTAATTTCCCATTTCTTTCTGCATATTTCCAATTCCTTTCCTGTAACTTTAGTCTGAAATCAAGCTTAGATTTAGTAAGGGAACCAGCCCTCTCTGGAGATTGGTCCGGGAGACATTTCTTTCTCTCGGCCTTTCAATGTTGGCCGGGTCTAGGGCGCATTTTGCATAAAATCCTTTCTTGTGGCAGATTCGTGACCAACAGTAGTCAACCAGGTGGACCATCTCTGAGAGCTTGGGCCCACTCCAGGAATTAATCCTCCCCTCTTTCTATTTTTATTTATTTATGTTGTGTGAATTTTTCCTACTTTATTTATTTATGCAATTTCTTGCTTTATTTATTTCTACATGTGTGTTTAAATTCTTGTGATTTCATTTCAACCATGTGTATATTTTAGTATCTTTATTTATTTATTTTTCCTACACTTAGTTTTTTTGGGTTGGATGAACTGAAAATATACAAACAAAATTTTTTCTACCAAACCAATAGGCACAAAAGGATTCGTTCTCCACACTACAGACATATACTGTGCATGATACTCATAAGTTTATGATATACTGTGCAATAAATTTGTTGTATTTGTAACCAATGTTTTGCCCAACACTATGGCTAAACTAACATCAATTAGAGTTTTGTTGTCTATTTTATTGCTTTTGATTTTGAAATAGAACAAATGGATGTAAATATAGTTTTTATACATGGTGAACTTGATGAAGACATATATATGTCACAACCATAATGCTTTAAGGTAAAAGGTAAGGAGGACTTGGTATGCAAGTTGAATGAGTCTCTTTATAGGTTGAAGCAATCTCCAAGGATGTGGAATCAAAAAATTGACAGATTTGTTTTGACACTTGGGCTTGGAAAAAGCAAAGCATATCCATGTGTATATTTCAAAAAGGAAGGTGAAAATTTTGTTATCATTGTATTATATATGGATGACATGCTATTAATTGGTAAAAATAAGAAGATAAAGTTACTAAAATATCAGTTATTTTTTGAATTTGATATGAAGAATTTGGGTGCTACAAAAATTATTTTGGTATGAAAATAATAAGGGATCATGCAAATAGAAAGTTGTGGCTAAATCAAAATAAATATGTTGATTTGATACTACAAAGGTTTAGGATGTTTGATTGTAAACCAACATGTACTCCATATTCGTTTGGTCAAAATTTATCTGTTGAACAGTATCCTAATACATATGAGGAAATTGAATAAATGCATCATGTTCCTTATGCTAGTGCTATGGAAAATTTGATATATGTAATGGTCTATACTAGACCTGATATTGCACATGTAATGAGAGTAGTTAGCAGATATATATCCAATCCAAGAAAGGAACATTGGACTATTGTGAAGAGGATCTTTAGATACCTGCATGGAAATATAAATTACACTATCTATTATGAATAAAAATCTAGAGATAATGATATTATAAATCTACAAGGGTTTATGGATGTTGACTGGGTTGGATATCCTCATAAGAGAAGATCCACGAGTGCTTATATGTTCAGGTTTTTTAGAGGGGTAGTAAGTTGGATGAGTAAAAAGAAATCAATTGTTGCTTTGTCCACTACAAAAGTATAGTACATTGTAGCAAATCATACCTATAAAGAAGCAATGTGGCTATAGAGGCTATGTTCAACAATTGGAATTAAGCAGAAGGCTATGAGAATTGATAGTGATAGTTAGAGTGCAATATTTTTGGTAAACAATTATAGTTTTCATGATCAATCAAAACATATTGATATCAAGCATCCTTTTGTGAGAGATATGGTTGAAGAAAACTGGATGATGTTGGAGAAAGTTGATATAGAGAAGAATATTGTTGATTTGTTAACAAAGGCTATTCCTTCTCCAAACATTTCTTGCTGTAGAAGATCTATGGGCATGGTTGCCCATGACAATTGACAATGGCAATTTTTAGCCCCTATGGAAAGTATTCAACAAGTGGAAGAATGTTGGGCTTGTGTTGAATATTTTTGATGTTATTCAAGTGGGGCTAACTCTAGAAGGGATTTACACTCTACCCCTATCCTAACTGGGGTTTAGGTCTGGTTTGGGTTCCAAGTAGGGTTATAGGGGTGGTAGCCCCTGTTTGAGGGTCCAAGGGCGTTAGCCCTTAGGGAAATATTTTTTGGGATTTAATGCAATGTCATCCCATGGTTTTGTTCCCATGGAATTGTAAAACCTTTTCTTGTGTTGTTGGTATATAAAACAATACTTGCATGAAGGTTTGGTAATGAATTCACAATAAATGTAATCGTAAGCAAAAAGTAAGAGAAATGATATTATTGTATTGGATATGGTTAAGTTTATACAATAAGGAGATATTCTTTTTGGGTTTTTAACGAAAGGGTTTCCCAAGAAAAAATCTTGTGTAATGTGTTCTTATTTTATCTTTTTCATTTTGATTCTACACTTACTAATTTTCTAGATTTTGTTTTATTAAGGTATTATTTCTCTTCAGACTCGAAGTCAAGAGTCCCTTGAACACTCTATTATCAATTTATTTCCTCAATCGATCCCTCATCTTCCATGTCATAATGGTGTTAGCTACTAAAATAGTTACATCTAGGAAACATGCATTCTTGTTGCTCTCAATCTCAATGGTATTTTTTGGAGCTAGGGGTACCATTGTAGTCAATTGGATGTTTGAAGGAGTTTCTATAATTGCTCTTTTAAAGCCTCTACAAGAATATCTAGGTCCCTTTGTAAATGATCTCTAAAGCTTAGCAAAATTTGCAAATAGAATTACTGAAAATGCCCTAGCTTAAATAGCTTGCATGCACATCTTCCACCATTAATGTGGTAGTTGTATTGCCACTTAGTCGTACACTTCAAATTCTTAAACTGGTAGCAAATGGTGAAGCTTGCATGAGAAGCTTTTATTAGTTTCTTCTTCCATGTTGACTATGCTTGATAATGGCATGGACCCTATCAATGGTCATGCTCCACTCAATGCTTTACTTATTTCATCATGCCTTTGTACATGATGCAAAGCATAGAGGATTTAAAATATCACATAGACTATTTTGACCATGATTTGGAGTTTGCCAGCGGTTGTATTGTGACTCCTTCACAACAACCCCAAAATTGGGGACCCACTTGAATTTTGAAAATTATTTTAATATGTGCCTTTGCTCGTTGTTGATTGTATTCATCATATGGTGTTGAAAACATCGATCTTTAAGAATGTTGTATTATGGTTGGTTTCACTAGCAGATTTGATTTCATGTTAAAATGGTGATTTTCTTGTTTGGTGTTGTTATGTTGTGTTTTGTCAAGTTTTGTTTTATGCTGTGTTCTATTTGTTTATAGGTGTCTTTATGTTATTATTTTAGGTTGTATAAATATTGTTTGTGTTATATTATTTTTATTATGTTAAAAGTTTAATGTTATAATGTTTTTATGGTTTTATTTTAAATTGTTCTTTTATGTTATAATGTGTGTTTTGTTTTTGTAGTTGTTTTATGTTGTATTTAAATTATATGTTTGTTATTTAGTATATATTTTTGGTGTCAGTTTAATATATTTTCGTTTATTAAAGTGGTGTTCATATAGGTTGCATGTTCGTATGTAATGTTTAGTTATGTCTTGTTTTAAATTAATTAAATTATAAAGTTTCATAATTTTATAATTTAATATATTTAAAATTGTTATTTTATAAACTTTTTTAAATTAATTAAATTATATAGTTTTATATGTTTATAATTTAATATAGTTAAAATGGTTATGTTATAAATATGTTTCAAATTAATTAAATTATAAAGTTTTATAACTTTATAATTTAATAATATTTATATTCGAAAAATCTAGGGCATCGGCTGGATTGCAAAAGTGCTTTCGAGGTATAGTGGATCTGAAGGCTAGATTGGTGCCCCATGAGGGTCCAATGGGGACTTCTTTGGCTCATTTTATTGGAAGTAGCATCTCATACACAGATTTGTTTAAAGAAAAATCTCCTCCAAAGAACGATGAAGCTCAAAAAATGGCATATAAAATGCTCTTCATGACTATTGGGAATAGGTCGACAGCACATCGTGTGAATGGATGTTTGCCGCAGGTCGAAACTAGGCCAAAAATTGTCATTGAGCCAAGTATGATTGAAGAATCAGTCATTTACAGAGCTAATCATGATTTAATCTACAAGTTCATGGGTATACGTCCTTCCCTAAATTTTCTACACTCTTGGATCCGCCAAAACTGGGAGCCTCACAGTGAGTACTCATTGTGGTTTATTAGCAATGGATATTTTATTGTTAGATTTTTGTCTTTTGCCGATAGAAATAGGGCTTTCGAGTCAGAGAATAAAAAGCATGGCCCAACAGGGCTATTTGTTCAACCATGGAGAGTGGGATTCGATCCTCGAGTTGAACCTACTGCTGTCCCAGTATGGATCCGACTATATGCTCTTCCAATGGAATTCTGGAGTGAGCAGGTGTTGGCAAGGATTGACAATTCTATTGGAAGACATCTGGGTGTTTCTAGAGACACAATTGAAGGGAGCATGGTGGTGTATGCAAGAATATGTGTGGAGATGGATCTCAACCAACCTTTGCTGGTAGAGATGGAAATTGAATTGGTAGGACTCTCTTGGATTCAACAACTGGACTATGAGGCCCTACCATTTAGATGTAGGGTTTGTCACAAACATGGACATTTGGCCCGTTTTTGCCCTAATAATATGAATGCTAAAATGGAGGCCCCTTTAGGAATGCCAAACCTGCTTAAAGAGGATAAGGCAACACTTAATAAAGATTCTAATAGCACTGTTCAGGACCAGGAAGCTCAGAGAGAGGGTTTTGAACAGCCCAGAAGAAAAATATGGACAAAGAAAAAAGAGGGAAAGGAGCAATCCCATCTCAGACCTGCCAATAGGTATGAGATATTTAAGTCACTAGTTGAAAAAGAGGAACAATTTATGGAGGGCATGGAGGGTAATAAGAAAAATTCTAATATTCCCATGCAACTCCCCCTCTCATCTCCTCCCGTCATACAGCAGGTAGTTGAACTCTGTGAGGTATCACGACCAGTGTGTTCAGGGGCTTTAGTAGTGCATAACTAGGATCAGATAGTATCTTAGGATGTCAGCATGGGAATAGCAGAGAAGAACAAGGAAAGGCCAACTTTGGGGATAACCCAGGTAGAAAAAATATCAAAAAATAGCAATTCTCAGGGAGTAGGTAGAAGATCCAATAAGGAGTTGCTAGCAGTCCAAGGAGACAAACTGATCACGGGAGGATCGGTGAGGCCAATAGACTCTTATTGCTCCCAGGGTAACCAATGATTATACAATCATGGAATGTGAGGGGTTTAAACAGCAGAACCCATCAATCTACTATTCGAAGACTTTTAGAGAATCGTAATGCTAATTTTTTGCTTTTACAAGAGACTAAGATGTTATTAGATCTTATGTCCAAAATAGTCAACAGAATTTGGAGGGGTGCTGGTCATATGGATGTGGCTACCCAAGGTGCCTCAAGGGGGATTGTTACTCTATGGAACTCTCTTGAATGGTCTGCAATAGAACATCTTGCCTGGAGGGGTGTTCTCACTTCTCTTTTTAGGAATAATGTCACTGCGGAACACGTTCTAATCAAAAACTTTTATGGGTCTCAAAACCTAGATGGTCAGAGGCGGCAGTGGAAGGTTGTGCATAACATGCGAACCTCAATGGAAGATCTAGACTGGATTATAGCGGGGGACTTTAATGCTAAATTATCTTCTAGAGATCAGTAAGGGGGAACACCATTTTTGGACCCAGGGGACCATTTAATGATTGCCCAATTCTAGGCTTTGCACTTAGTGGACATTAAATTTCCTGGCATTAACTACACTTGGACTAATAAAAGGCAAGAGCCACATAGCAGGAAGGTTAAGCTAGATCATTTTCTGGTTTTAGAGGTGTTTGTAAAATGGAATATAAATTTTTAGATTTTAGAAGGCCCAGTTTCATATCACTGTCCCATTCTGTTGGAAGGCGGGACTAGGATGGGGTAGCATCACAAACATTTTAGATTTGAGAATTTTTGGCTTTAGAAAGAAGAAATTTGGGAGAAAATTCCAAAGTGGTGGGAATAAGGCTGCCCAGCTTATGGGAGAGCAATGTTCAGAATCCAAAAACAACTACAGTATGTCAAAACTTAGTTGAAGTATTGGAGGCGTGCTAATAAAATAGACTTCTAGGCCCAAAGAGCTCCATTGGTGGCCAGATGGGATGAGGTCAAAAAAAAGTTTAGAGAAGGAGTAATTACAGAGTAGCTCAAAGCTGAGGATGATGCCCTGCGTACAACGGTTGAGGACATTGACAACCAGGAGGAGACCTATTGGAAGCAGAGAGCAAGAACCACCTGGTTATTAGAAGGGGACATAAATACAAAATTCTTTCATCGATTTGCTTGTGCTCGAAGACGAGATGAACAAGATGGAGGCCCTTCAAGATGAGAATGGTCATTCCTTTGATACACTTCCAGGTATGCATTCCCATGCTATGGATTATTTTTCTAAGATTTTTAAGGAAAGTGTGGTACAAGATGTAGAGGCCCAAAATGAAGTTATTTCTATCATACTGTCTGTTATTTTTGAGGATGAAAATCAGGCCCTCCTCAAACCCATTGATAGATATGAATTGAAAACTGTGGTCTTTGGAATGAGCACTGGTAAAACTCCAAGTCCAGACGGCTTCCCAATTGAGTTTTTTTAGGATTTCTAGGACTACTTAGAGGAAGATGTAATGGCTGTTGTAGAATAGTCCAGAGAAAATAAGAGAATGCTTAAAGCTATAAACCACACTTTCATTACCTTAATTCCAAAAGGGGAGGAGGGGGTTCATATTTCGGATTATAGGCCTATTGCCTTATGTAATGTGTTGTACAAAATAATCACAAAGGTAATGGCTGAGCGCCTAAAACCTCTTCTTCACAACATTGTATCCTCTGAGAAAGGGGGTTTTGTTGAGGGACGACAGATTTTGGATGGGGTGGTTGTGGCCTAGGAAGCAATCCATTCAATGCACACTTCTGGTAATAAAGGGATGTTCATAAAATTGGACATGTCAAAGGCTTATGACAGGGTTGAATGGAGTTTCCTGGCTAAAATGATGGTAGCCTTTGGTTTCTCTTAGGACTGGATAGAGTTGGTCATGAGCTGTGTCTCTACCCCGAATTACTTTGTGCTAATCAAGGGTCTTCCTTGCAACCATTTGGAGCTACTCGGGGACTGCGCCAGGGGGATCCATTTCTCCTTATATTTTTCTCATTTTGGTTGAAGGTCTTGGCAAAATTTTCTTGAGGAGAAGACAACAAGGTAGATTATTGGGTATCAGGGTGGGTGACGAAGTTTTAACGCACCTATAGTTTGTGGATGACACTGGTTTGGTGGGAGTGGCCAGCTTTAGGGAAGCAATAATGATTAGGGATACTCTTAATTTCTATCTCAGGGCTACTCAACAGGTCATTAATGACAATAAATCCAAAGTGGTTTTTTTTAATCTAGAGCAAAGGCTTCAAAATAGAATTTTAGAAATCCTGGGATTCACAAGGACTTCTCTCCCAATGGTTTACTTGGGGATCCCTTGCACTTTAAGAAGCTAAAATTAGACACATGGAGGAATATGCTGGAGTGTATCAAGGACAAAATTAATCACTGGTCTCACAAGTGGTTAAGTTATGGTGGTAGATTAACGTTCTTACAGTCAGTCATTCAAGCCATGTCAATTTACAAATTCTCTATCCTGGTTGCCCCGATTACAATATGGAAAGATTTGGACAGGATGGCTAGAAAGTTTTTATGGGAAGGAGCAAAGGGAGAGAGAAAGTGGGCCTTAGTGGGCTAGGACAAAGTTACCCAACCCAAGGTTAAAGGAGTTCTGGGTTTGAGAAAATCTAAGCTGAATAATAAAGCTTTGGCTGGAAATCTGTACTAGAGATGGATCTCCCAACCCACCTCCCTTTTTAGTAGAATCCTAACTAGAAAATACTTGGGACAGACCAACCCAAATGATGTAGCTCGCATCCCCTTGGATGGTACTGGGTCCCTAGTTTGGTAGGCTCTCAAGTTAGGGTCTCAGGTTGTTAAAGACTGCTTATTTTGGAAAGTGGGAAGAGGGGAGAAGGCTCATTTTTGGACAGATTCTTGGGATCAGTTCCCACCCATCATTGTTGAATTTCTAGAATTACAGCCAATAAAAGCAACCATTGAATCCAAGGTATGGATCCATATTGAAAGTCATTTCACAACTACTCATTTGGGGGAGTGTAAGTTTAAGTAGTTCAAGAAGTTGGATGAGTGGCCCATTTCAATCCCTCCGGATTTGACTCCCATCATGACTAAAATTTTGATAGAAATATTTCTTACAGGCAGATATGTGGAGGATGAATTAGCTTGGGGCTTTGGGAGTCTTGGCATCTATACAGTAAAGGATGGATATGAGAGCATTCTCCTAGAGCCACCCCTCATACTTTTTAGGTTGAGGACTGGAGGAAAATCTGGCACTCTAAAGGTTGGTCGAAAGTTAACTTTTTTGCTTGGCAATGCATGAACAATGGAATCCTCACTTTTGATAATCTCATATCAAAAGGTATAATCGACCCTTCTCAATGTTTACTATGCTACAAGAGTGAGGAAACTGCTGACCATTTGTTGTTTGGTTGCCCTTTCACTCGACAGATTTGGCTGCGTTGGTTTGCATACTTTAAAATTCAAGTAAGTGGTGACTTGAACCGGATGAATATCTAGGAAAAATGGTAGAAAGGTAGATTCAAATCTAAAGCTCTTCGTATTGGCTAGGAGCTCGGTTTAAGCTTTATCTGGTGGCAAGTATGGCTGGAAAGAAATGCCAAAAATTTTAGAGAAACTTTTACTGCTCTAGACAGGGTTTGGCAGACCATTTGGAGCAAGGTTATCGAAACTGTGGCTGTTCATGATGAGGAGAAAGCTCAAATTGACATTGGATCTATGGAATTATGCGTTGAACTACAAGAGGGATAGGACAAAAATTGTTGGAAACCTCCCCCTAAAGGTTGGATTAAAATCAATACTAATGGAGTTGCAAAAGGCAATCCAAGTAGAGCCAGAATTGGAATGGTGTGCCGAAACCATGCTGGGACTATGCTCTATTGGGAATTGCAAGGTCTGGGAAGAACCACTAACAATGAAGCCGAAGCCATTGCCATCAATTCTGCTTCTATTTTGGCAGTGAAACATGGCCACCGCAGGATTATTCTTGAATCAGACTCACAAATCATGGTTGGAGCTCTAGACTGCATGAGGAACTTTGATCTGAAAGCTTGGAGGTTGAGGGCTCTTTTTACCCAAATTAAAGAATTATGGAAGGAATTGGAGGATGTGATCCCAGTTTATGCGAGTAGATATTTGAATAAATGACTGACTTTCTGACTAAGATGGCTATGGAAAAGGAGGTTGGAGTTTAGTTGCACAGTGACATGGATATTGAGGATGAGGTGATTAGACAGGGTCTTGAAAGGTCCTTGAGCTAATGACCTTCGAAAAAATAGAGTACAATGGGGGGCCCCATGGCAGCTAGTTTTTGGTTCACGAAAATTTGCTCTGGTGCAGTTCTTCCTTTACTATTGTATGACTGTGTCCTCTCGAACCTCGGCTGGGAAGAGGCTCTTCCCACATTGTAATTGATCTATGTCTTAATACAATTTTTTTTTTCAAAATTTACAAAAAAAATAATTTAATAATATTTAGGAAGGTTATTTTATAAATGTTTTATATTTTAATTAATATTTGTCTTGTACCCAAGTGTTGTAGGTGAGTTGGAGAGGAGAGGGCAATCCTCCAAGGGAGGTCCCAGGTTCGAATCTCCACCCTACCAAAAAGCTGAATTGGGTACCCAAAATCCAATTGATAATGTTGGTACGGGCAGGGATGGGTGTGACCCCTAGGTGACTTTGATGGTGTAGAACCCTCTGTTCGTGGTCTCTTAGACCAAGGCGGCCTCGTAAGGGGTTTTTCACTTAAAAAAATTAATAATAATATTTGTCTTGTTGGCAGGATTATTAAAGTATGTTGAATAGAGGATGTGTTCATGGGTTACATTGGCATGTCTTAACTTTAATTTTCAAATGCCAATGAGGAGAAATATTAAATCGTTTGAAAAAGGTATTGGTGACATTAGGGTTTCATTAAGAAATTGTTTTTACAACTATATAGAAACCATAATGGAATGGGAAAGAACCAACCATATTTCAAATTATTCAAACCATAAATGGAGAATGAAAAGCCAAGAATAGGGTCAGACATTTTGCAGGGCAGAGAAAGAATAAGGATTCAAAGGAGCAAAGGCTAGAGACGAAAGAGGCTACAATGATTTGGATTTACAGAGGATTCAAATTTTTATTGTAAGATCTATTTATTATATCAAATCATTTTGATTCAAATATGCGAGAATATGGTATTTGAGTTTTGATTAAATAATTTGATATAGTTTCTGAAAATTAAATTTCCATTGAAGATTGCACCATTTTTATTGTTTTACTATGTGATTTCTAGTGGGCATAAATATGGTTTTAGAGTCTTTGTGTTTTTCCATTCTGTAGTTGTTTGTCCGAGATTTAATTTATTTCTTTACTTTAAAATACTTTTGAAATTTATTTCATATTAAATTTGCATATATTTAACCTAGTTTGATTAAAGTTAAACTTTATAACTAGGTTATAAATAAATTTATTATTCAAATATTTGAATAAATAAATTTACCGAGGATAAATGACTATTTTGATTCTAACTTTAATTTCATAAAGTTGATAATTCAAAATTGATATCTTTTCACATTAAATAGTTTGGGTTTATTTTAATCTGGTTTCAATTTATTTAAAGATCCAAACTTTATATTTGAGGCTCATATTTATTCTTAAATATTTAATTCAATAGATATTTAAGGGATAAATATTACGAGAAGGAAATCCCTTTGAACTTTATTTGCATATCATAAGATTTAAAAGTTCATAAATAATATTTACATTAAACCCTATTTTCATAATTATTAAAGGTTTCAAACCTTATCATTTGGGTTTAATCATTATTGCATTATGATTATTGGGATTCCAACTTTAATTTCATCAAGTTGAGAATTCATGATTAATATCTATTTATATTAAAGAGTTTGGTTTATTATAATTTTATTTCAAATTATCAAATGATCCAAACTTTACATTTAAGATTCATATTTATTCTCAAATATTTAATTCAATAAATATTTGAGAAATAAATATTACGGGAGGAGATTTTTATGAACTTTATTTTCATATCATAAAATTTAAAAGTTCATAGACAAGATTTATATTAAACCCTATTTTTTCATAATTATTAAGGTTCAAAACCTTATAATTTGGGTTTAATCATTATTACATTTGTTCATTCTTCAAATATTTCAATTTCAATTTCATATTTGGATGAGCAAATATTTACATTAAATAAAGCCTTAAATATTGAATATTATAAAGTTTAGACTTTATAAATGAAGGTTTATATTTAATCACTTTTATTAAAATTTCATAAACTTTGATTTTTATTAAAGTTGATTGAATTTTAATGTTAATTAAAATGCTAGATTAACATCTATTTTGAAGTCACTTGAAGCATTTTAATTAAAACATTGTTTTAAGGTTATAGAATAAATTTGCATAAGTTATTAAAATTAAACTCAAAAGGTAAATTTATCTATTATTGCTTAGAGAGAGAATTTGATTAAAAGATACTTAACACATGATGAATTTAAAGTTAATTACCTGATTTCTAGGCCCCTTGTTATCAGTTATTTGAAAACAATTGAGATTGTTCAAGCACTTATTTTAGCACATATGCATGATACATAAAAACATTAAGTGAGAACCTTGGAGAAATACCTTTTTCTTTGCAAGAGAGGATTGTGATCCTAATTTTCGGGTGATATTTGTAATTGGAAAAAATCACACCTCAACAAATTGGCGCTAGAAGGAGGGTCTGAAAGGTAAATATTTGATTTTCATTTGTAGTCATTCAAATCGTAGTTTTTTTTAAAAAATTGCAAATTGAAGGATGTTATTTAATGCCAAGGTTTAATTGATGCATATATTTTGATTAATTATTAGTCATTTCATGCTTATTTGCAAGATATATTTCTTTGACTAATAATATTGGCATTAAAGTTGTGTTCTTTAAAGTTCACTAATGGCATCGCTTACTTCAATAAAGAAAATAATGGCATCTTGGATAGGTGATTATTATAGTAGTTTAAACATACCTATTCATCACATTCCTGAAGGTATAGAAGTTTGTTTACCCAGATTTAGGCATGATGTGGATCAAGCCAAGGAACATATTTAGAAATACAAGTGTGTTAAGTCATTTGCAGCTTATGCAGGGAGATGTTCCTTGCAGATTATTTTCATACCCATTGGATGAGGTTGCGTTTAAGTGGTACATACAATTACCTGTAAGGTCTACTACTTCTTGGGTTAAATTAGAAAAAGAATTTCTCAAACATTTTAGAAATTTGGATGACCCAGTTAGGATGTTAAATCAATTTGTCTCCATCCGCAAAAAATTTAACGAACCCATGAGATCATTTAATGATAAATTCCATAGGTTGTATACTGAGGTGGGGATACATTATATCATTTCATAAGAAAGAGCTACTCAAATATACATGGGAGCCTTAGATCACGTTACTTCTATGTTTTTGGGAAAAGGTCTTAAAATTACATCATTACCTAGAGCTTACCATGAGGCAGTAACATTTGAACAACAGTTGATCTCTCAAGGTGTTAATATGGAACAACTATACAGACTTAGACCTAAAACTCATAATCAAAGATCACAAATGAGTCAGGTTGAGATTGATAGTTTAGATGTCACAACTACCTTAGATGTTGAGAATGAGGTGCATGTTTCAGATTCAATACCCATCAATGAACATTGTGATGATCAAGTTGATCAAAATGTAGAAACTAATTTAGAGCCATTATTCACAAAGGAGGATTGGGATGATCTTACAAAATAAAGTACATAAATTGATCCTATGAAAGAAATTCTTATCTTACCAAAGGATGAATTTGAGAAAGATGAATTGTTTGAAATTAAAGAAAAAATGAATTTGAAGATGAATTTAAAAATGTCATAAAAGAAGATATGAAATTTCACCATGTGCTTCAAAAAGATAATGATGTACTTATTTCAGATAATGAAAAAGAATCATTCACTTCTTTTGCAATTTCCAAAGAAGAGTCTATTTCAATTGATATGTAGGAAAATGAAAACCTTATCTCATTTAAGGATTCTATAATATCTATACAACAAGAAACTAGTAGGTTTTCACATCAAGTGATTGATGAAGGGGAATGTGAAAAGGAATTTATAGGTATATCTGAGGATTGTACAAAATATATGGTTGAAGCGCACCCTTTAGTTGTAGAAGATAACTATTATAATGGTTGGGGAAGATATGATGAATGTTTTTCTTTTATGCCTACTGATAAGAATTTTTCTTCATCTGATATGCAGGATGTTGAAATTGATATCTTACATGAAGAGCCTACAACTCCTATACAGTCAAAGAATCACATGTTTTCTAAAGCCACGATAAAATCTCACCCCTTAGCTTTAGAAGATAATTATTATAATGGATGGGGTATGTATGGTGAATCATTGTTTTCTCACACTCCTACTGATAAAATTTTTGTTTCACTTGATATGCAGGATGTTGAAACTTCTATTTCAAAAGAAGATTTCACAATTCCTATGCAATCAGAAAATGACATGCCAATTTCAAAAATAGAACAGCTTCCAAAATTTGATCATTTTGAACATGAGTTTGTAGAACATCTTGTTGCAATAGAAAGAGAAGAAATGGTCATTGATGAAGGAATACAAAATGATGATGATGATGATAGAGGTCATGAAGAAAGAGAAAATATTATAATGGCTCATCAAGTAGTGGTAAATGAAAGCGTACAAAAGGTAGAATCTTATCCTTTGTATTCAAACATCCAAGAATCAGGTAAATTTTTGCATAATCATTTATTGGATTATGTTGTTATTTATGATGAGATGTCATTAGAGGTTGATGAAGCAATGGAATGGATTCTTATTCCCACCACAAATAGAATTGCATTGCTAAATGAAAAATAAGATATGCTTGAATCATTGAACCAAGTTCATCAACAATTGATAATTCAATCTAGGATACAAAATTATAATGATTCTTATTTTATAAATGTCCTAGATTCTTGCAAATTCTTGCATGAATATGATTGGCATAAAAACATAGATGATGATCTTGCTTTAAAACTTTCAGAAATAGCTTCTTATTTGAAAGAAATTCTATATGTTTGTGAAAATGAAAAGTTAAGTCAGAGTGATGAATTAAGGTTTGAAATTCACATTGCATTGAATAAACAAAAGATAATTGAAAATCATGTTTTCAATTTTAAGTTTAATGAATCAAATTTTAAACATGGAATTGCTTATCAACTTGAATCAAATCAGTGGGATGAGATAGGCACAATGAGAATTTCTATTTTTGGCCTAATCTTATTTTTATTGGATTCTTATAAAACTTGGCAGGCATATAATCATATATGTTTTCTAAAGTGTGCTAATCGTATTTGGGATCCAGGGAAATGATGGCAGAAATTTTGTAGTGTCTTGTACATAATGTATATTTTTGTAAATAGTCTTTTGGATTTTGTTTTCTTATTTTTGTGTTTGTACATAAGTTGTAGTTTTGTAATGTTTTGTTATTGGTTTTGTTGTCAATGTTGTCAAGTTTAGGAAGTGGATTCACTCGCTTTATCAACTTTGCAATTTTGGTTTTGTAAATTTATGTTTTGTATAGCTTGTTGTTTTGTGAGCTTGTTAGTTAGTTATTTTGCTGATTTTATTAGTTGGTGATGTTGTTGATGTTTATTTTTGTTTGTTTAGTGTTTATCAGATTTTTGGTTGTGTTTTTAGTATAGCAATAAATTGGCTTTGCCATATTTTGGAGTTTCATTATTTTGATGTGTGTTGTTGAATTTGACAAAGTTTCAGTGAGGTTTTCTTGATTGAGGTAGTTGTTACCGAGACACTAATCATTTGATGATTTTGTATGGTATTTGGGCTTGGGTCATATAGGATAAAATTACCTATTTTGAAAACATGTAAAACCTGAAGAAAAAGGAAAATGAAATATTAGTGTATATCTTCATGAATTTAAATTAAGATAAGGAAATTTAAAATATTAGAATCATATTACAAAAGCTTCACAAGTACTACAAACACATTAAAGAATATCTTTTGGAATTCTAGAAGTATGAAGTTGTCAGTTTTGCAAATTAAGGTGAAAAATCTTATATACTCTTTCAACCTTACCTGATCTCTAACCCAAATGGCAGGTGAATTTTTTGCAAAGTACCATATTACTGGATAAAAGAAAAAGAAGAAGAAAAAAGAAGAGGAAAACGATGAATACGAAGAAAGTAAAGTTAAATCTATCACCATAAACTAGATAACCTTCATCGGAGCTATAGACGCTCGGCTGGAAGTGAAGCTATGTCTAGAATAAAAGGGAATGCAAAATACAAAATTCACCTAATATATGGGAGATTCAGATAATATCTATCGGGGCTATAAATGCCTGGCCGAAAGTAGAGCAATGTCTGAAGAGAGTCAAGTGGAGGTATACTTCAAAGAGAAAATGTTCATAACCTAAATGTAAAACTAACAATGGAAGCTGAATGGTTTCAAAGATATAGAATGAATCACTTTACACACACCAAGAAAATGCTAATGATTCTATTGTTTCATGTTGAATTGGTCTATTCACATTCTCTGGATATTATTGATGCTCACATTTCTAATATTTGAGTTTTTATTATTTTCAAAAGTTGGGTTCTTAAGTCTGAAATGTCCAGGGACATTTCCTAGCAGAGTCACCATTTGTTGTGACTCCTTCACAACGACCCCAAAATTGAGGACCCACTTGAATTTTGAAAATTGTTTTAATTTGTGCCTTTGCTCGTTGTTGATTGTCTTCATCATCTGGTGTTGAAAAAATCGATCTCTAGGAATGTTGTATTATGGTTGGTTTCACTGACGAATTTGATTTCATGTTAAAATTATGATTTTCTTGTTTGGTGTTGTTATGTTGTGTTTTTTCAAGTTTTATTTTATTTTGTTCTTTTATGTTGTGTTCTATTTGTTTATAAGTGTCTTTATGTTATTCTTTATTTTGTTATTATTTTAGGTTGTATAAATATTGTTTGTGTTATGTTATTTTTATTATGTTAAAAGTTTAATGTTATAATGTTTTTTATGGTTTTATTTTAAATTGTTCTTTTATGTTATAATGTGTGTTTTATTTTTGTAGTTGTTTTATTTTATGTTGTTTTAGTTTTATGTTATATTTAAATTATATGTTTTTTGAAAATTTTGAAAAAACTTGTATAAAAAAGTAATTATAATTTGGGAAGATAATTTTCCAAATGAGAGAAACATGCTTAAATAGTAAAGAGTTTGAAAGGGCATCTCTTGTTCATTATAGTAAGGTGTTCGTATTGGTTGTTGATGCAACTTGTATATTATGTTATATTTGTTACGTCTTTTCTTTGGCTTCAAAAATGAACATGTAGTTATACGAAGTTTTATCCTTTGAATAATTTAACATGTAATATTAAATTTTTATCTTTAAAATAAATGATATACTTTTTTTAAATAAATGTATATATTAAAAATTTTTTTAATAGAACTTTTTCCTTGAATTGAACATTAAATCATGACGCTAAATTAATATAGTTATAATGGTTATGTTATAAATATATTTTAAATTAATTAAATTATAAAGTTTTATAACTTTATAATTTAATTATATTTAAGAAGGTTATTTTATAAATGTTTTATATTCTAATTAATATTTGTCTTGTTGGTAGGATTATTAAAGTATGTTGAATAGAGGATGTGTTCGTGGGTTTCATGGGCATGTCTTAACTTTAATTTTCAAATGCCAATGAGGAGAAATATTAAATCCTTTGAAAAAGGCATTGGTGACATTAGGGTTTCGTTAAGAATTCGTTTTTACAACTATATAGAAACCATAATGGAACGGGAAAGAACCAACCATATAACGAATTATTCAAACTATAAATGGAGAATGAAAAGCCAAGAACAGGGTCGGACATTTTGCAGAGCAGAGAAAGGATAAAGGATTCAAAGGAGCAAAGGCTAGAAACGAAAGAGGCTACAGTGATTTGGATTTATAGAGGATTCAAATTTTTATTGTAAGATCTATTTATTATATCAAATCATTTTGATTCAAATATGCGTGAATACGGTGTTTGAGTTTTGATTAAATAATTTGATATAGTTTTAAAAATTAAATTTCCATTGAAGATTACACCATTTTTATTGTTTTACTGTGTGATTTCTGGTAGGCATAAATTTGGTTTTAGAGTCTTTGTGTTTTTCCATTCTGTAGTTGTTTGTCCGAGATTTAATTTATTTCTTTACTTTAAAATCCTTTTGAAATTTATTTCATATTAAATTTGCATATATTTAACCTAGTTTGATTTTATAAAGTTAAACTTTATAACTAGGTTATAAATAAATTTATTATTCAAATATTAAATTTAATTAATATTTGAATAAATAAATTTACCGAGGATAAATGACTATTTTGATTCTAACTTTAATTTCATAAAGTTGAGAATTCAAAATTGATATCTTTTCACATTAAATAGTTTGGGTTTATTTTAATCTGGTTTCAATTTATTTAAAGATCCAAACTTTATATTTGAGGCTCATATTTATTCTTAAATATTTAATTCAATAGATATTTAAGGGATAAATATTACGGGAAGGAAATTCCTATGAACTTTATTTGCATATCATAAGATTTAAAAGTTCATAAATAAGATTTACATTAAACCCTATTTTCATAATTATTAAAGGTTTCAAACCTTATAATTTGGGTTTAATCATTATTGCATTATGATTATTGGGATTCCAACTTTAATTTCATAAAGTTGAGAATTCATGATTAATATCTATTTACATTAAAGAGTTTGGTTTACTATAATTTTATTTCAAATTATCAAAGGATCCAAACTTTACATTTAAGATTCATATTTATTCTCAAATATTTAAATTCAATAAATATTTGAGAAATAAATATTGCGGGAAGGAGATTTTTATGAACTTTATTTTCATATCATAAAATTTAAAAGTTCATAGACAAGATTTATATTAAACCCTATTTTTTCATAATTATTAAGGTTCAAAACCTTATAATTTGGGTTTAATCATTATTACATTTGTTCATTCTTCAAATATTTCAATTTCAATTTCATATTTGGATGAGCAAATATTTACATTAAATAAAACCTTAAATGTTGAATATTATAAAGTTTAGACTTTATAAATGAAGGTTTATATTTAATCACTTTTATTAAAATTTCATAAACTTTGATTTTTATTAAAGTTGATTGAATTTTAATGTTAATTAAAATGCTAGATTAACATCTATTTTGAAGTCACTTGAAGCATTTTAATTAAAACGTTGTTTTAAGGTTATAGAATAAATTTGCATAAGTTATTAAAATTAAACTCAAAAGGTAAATTTATCTATTATTGCTTAGAGAGAGAATTTGATTAAAATATACTTAACACATGATGAATTTAAAGTTAATTACCTGATTTCCAGGCCCCTTGTTATCAGTTACTTGCAAACAATTGAGATTGTTCAAGCACTTATTTTAGCACATATGCATGATACATAAAAACATTAAGTGAGAACCTTGGAGAAATACCTTTTTCTTTGCAAGAGAGGATTGTGATCCTAATTGTCGGGTGATCTTTGTAATTGGATAAAATCACACCTCAATAAATTGGCGCTAGAAGGAGGGCCTAAAAGGTAAATATTTTATTTTCATTTGTAGTCATTCAAATCATAGTTTTTATAAATAAATAAAAATTTGCAAATTGAAGGATGTTATTTAATGCCAAGGTTTAATTGATGCATATATTTCGATTAATTATTAGTCATTTCATGCTTATTTGCAAGATATATTTCTTTGACTAATAAGATTGGCATTAAAGTTGTGTTCTTTAAAATTCACTAATGGCATCGTTTACTTTAGTAAAGAAAATAATGGCATCTTGGATAGGTGATTATTATAGCATTTTGTGGGGGCTCTTACTCGCCTTGGTGGGTTTTACCCCTGGTCCCCAAAAAAAATAAAAATAATGATTTATAGCAATTTAAACATGCATATTCATCACATTCTTGAAGGTATAGAAGTTTGTTTATCCAGATTTAGGCATGATGTGGATCAAGCCAAGGAACATATTCAGAAATACAAGAGTGTGTTAAGTCATTTGCAACTTATGCAGGGAGATGTTCCTTGCAGATTATTTTCATACCCATTGGATGAGGTTGCATTTAAGTGGTACATACAATTACCTAAGGTTTGCTACTTCTTGGGTTAAATTAGAAAAAGTATTTCTCAAACATTTTGGAAAGTTGGATGACCCAATTAGGATGTTAAATCAATTTGTCTCCATCCGAAAAAAATTAACGAACCCATGAGATAATTTAATGATAAATTCCATAGGTTGTATATTGAGGTGGGGATACATTATATCATTTCAGAAGAAAGAGCTACTCAAATATACATGGGAGCCTTAGATCACGTTACTTCTATGTTTTTGGGAAAATGTCTTAAAATTACATCATTGCCTAGAGCTTACCATGAGGCAGTAACATTTGAACAACAGTTGATCTCTCAAGGTGTTAATATGGAACAACTATACAGACTTAGACCTAAAACTCATAATCAAAGATCACAAATGAGTCAGGTTGAGATTGATAGTTTAGATGTCACAACTACCTTAGATGTTGAGAATGAGGTGTAGGTTTCAGAGTCAATACCCATCAATGAACATTGTGATGATCAAGTTGATCAAAATGTAGAAACTGATTTAGAACCATTATTCACAAAGGAGGATTGGGATGATCTTACAAAACAAAGTACAAAAATTGATCCTACAGAAGAAATTCTTATCTCACCAAAGGATGAATTTGAGAAAGATGAATTTTTTGAAATTAAAGAAAATGAATTTGAAGATGAATCTAAAAATGTCATAAAAGAAGATATGGAATTTCACCAGGTGCTTCAAAAATATAATGATGTCCTTATTTCAGATAATGAAGAAGAATCATTCACTTCTTTTGCAATTTCCAAAGAAGATTCTATTTCAATTGATGTGCAGGAAAATGAAAACCTTATCTCATTTAAGGATTCTATAATATCTATACAACAAGAAACTAGTAGGTTTTCACATCAAGTGATTGATGAAGGGGAATGTGAAAAGGAATCTATAGATATATCTGAGGATTGTATAGAAGATATGGTTGAAGCTCACCCTTTAGTTGTAGAAGATAACTATTATAATGGCTGGGGAAGATATGATGAATGTTTATCTTTTATGCCTACTGATAAGAATTTTTCTTCATCTGATATGCAGGATGTTGAAATTGATATCTTACATGAAGAGCCTACAACTCCTATACAGTCAAAGAATCACATATTTTCTAAAGCCACGATAAAATCTCACCCCTTAGCTTTAGAAGATAATTATTATAATGGATGGGGTATGTATGGTGAATCATTATTTTCTCACACTCCTATTGATAAAAATTTTGTTTCACTTGATATGCAGGATGTTGAAACTTCTATTTCAAAAGAAGATTTTGCAATTCCTATGCAATCAGAAAATGACATGCCAATTTCAAAAATAGAACAGATTCCAAAATTTGATCATTTTGAACATGAGTTTGTAGAACATCTTGCTGCAATAGAAAGAGAAGAAATGGTCATTGATGAAGGAATACAAAATGATGATGATGATGATGATAGAGATCATGAAGAAAAAGAAAATACTATAATGGCTCATCAAGTAGTGGTAAATGAAAGCGTACAAAAGGTAGAATCTTATCCTTTGTATTCAAACATCCAAGAATTAGGTAAATTTTTGCATAATCATTTATTAGATTCTTGTTGTTTTTATGATGAGATGTCATTAGAGGGTTGATGAAGAAATGGAATGGATTCTTATTCCCACCACAAATAGAATTGTATTGCTAAATGAAAAATAAGATATGCTTGAATCATTGAACCAAGTTTATCAACAATTGATAATTCAATCTAGGATACAAAATTATAATGATTCTTATTTTATAAATGTCCTAGATTCTTGCAAATTCTTGCATGAATATGATTGGCATAAAAACATAGATGATGATTTTGCTTTAAAACTTTCAAAAATAGTTTCTTATTTGAAAGAAATTCTATATGCTTGTGAAAATGAAAATTTAAGTCAGAGTGATGAATTAAGGTTTGAAATTCACACCGCATTGAATAAACAAAAGATAATTGAAAATCATGTTTTCAATTTTAAGTTTAATGAATCAAATTTTAAACATGGAATTGCTTATAAACTTGAATCAAATTGGTGGGATGAGAAAGACAAAATGAGAATTTCTTAGATTTTGGCCTAATTTTATTTTTATTGGATTCTTATAAAACTTGGCATGCATATAATAATATATGTTTTTTAAAGTGTGCTAATCGTATTTGGGATCCAGGGAAATGATGGCAAAAATTTTGTAGTGTCTTGTACATAATGTATATTTTTGTAAATAGTCTTTTGGATTTTTGTTTTCTTGTTTTTGTGTTTGTACATAAGTTGTGGTTTTGTAATGTTTTGTTATTGGTTCTGTTGTCAATGTTGTCAATTTTAGGAAGTGGATTCACTCGCTTTATCAACTTTGCAATTTTGGTTTTGCAAATTTGTGTTTTGTATAGCTTGTTGTTTTGTGAGCTTGTTAGTTAGTTATTTTGCTGATTTTATTAGTTGGTGATGTTGTTGATGTTTATTTTTGTTTGTTTAGTGTTTATCATATTTTTTTTGTGTTTTTAGTATAGCAATAAATTGGCTTTGCCATATTTTGGAGTTTCATTATTTTGATGTGTGTTGTTGAATTTGACAAAGTTTCAGTGAGGTTTTCTTGATTGAGGTAGTTGTTACCGAGACACTAATCATTTGATGATTTTTTCTGGTATTTGGGCCTGGGTCATATAGGATAAAATTACCTATTTTGAAAACATGTAAAACCTGAAGAAAAAGGAAAATGAAATATTAGTGTATATCTTCATGAATCTGAATTAAGATAAGGAAATTTGAAATATTAGAATCATATTGCAAAAGCTTCACAAGTACTACAAACACATTAAAGAATATCTTTTGGAATTCTGGAAGTATGAAGTTGTCAATTTTGCAAATTAAGGTGAAAAATATTATATACTCTTTCAGCCTTACCTGATCTCTAACCCAAATGGCAGGTGGATTTTTTTGCAAAGTACCATATTATTGGATAAAAGAAAAAGAAGAAAAAAGAGAGGAAAACGATGAATACGAAGAAAGTAAAGTTAAATTTGTCACCATAAACTAGATAACCTTCACCGGAGCTATAGACGCTCAGTTGGCAGTGAAGCTATGTCTAGAATAAAAGGGAATGCAAAGTTCACCTAATATATGGGAGATTCAGATAATCTCTACCGGGGCTATAAACGTCTGGCCGGCAGTAGAGCAATGTCTGAAGAGAGTCAGGTGGAGGTATACTTCAAAGAGAAAATGTTCATAACCTAAATGTAAAACTGGCAATGGAAGGTTGAACGGTTTCAGGGATATAGAATGAATCACTTTACACACACCAAGCAAATGCTAATGATTCTACTATTTCATGTTGAATTGGTCTATTCACATTCTCTAGATATTACTGATGCTCATATTTCTAATATTTGAGTTTTTGTTGTTTTCAAAAGTTGGGTTCTTAAGTCCGAAATGTCCAAGGACATTTACCAATAGAGTCACCATTTGTTGTGACTCCTTCACAATGACCCCAAAATTGGGGACCCACTTGAATTTTGAAAATTGTTTTAATCTATGCCTTTGCTCGTTGTTGATTGTCTTCATCATCTAGTGTTGAAAAAATTGATCTCTAGGAATGTTGTATTATGGTTGGTTTCATTGGCGGATTTGATTTCATGTTAAAATGGTGATTTTCTTGTTTGGTGTTGTTATGTTGTGTTTTGTCAAGTTTTGTTTTATGTTGTTATTTTATGTTGTGTTCTATTTGTTTATAGGTGTCTTTATGTTATTCTTTATTTTGTTATTCTTTTAGGTTGTATAAATATTGTTTGTGTTATGTTATTTTTATTATGTTAAAAGTTTAATGTTATAATGTTTTTATGGTTTTATTTTAAATTGTTCTTTTATGTTATAATGTGTGTTTTATTTTTGTAGTTGTTTTATGTTATGTTGTTTTAGTTTTATGTTGTCTTTAAATTATATGTTTGTTATTTAGTATATATTTTTGGTGTTATTTTAATATATTTTTGTTTATTATAGTGGTGTTCATATAGGTTGCATGTTCGTATGTTATGTTTAGTTATGTCTTGTTTTAAATTAATTAAATTATAAAGTTTTATAACTTTATAATTTAATTATATTTAAGAAGGTTATTTTATAAATGTTTTATATTCTAATTAATATTTTAGTAACTTGTTGGTAGGATTATTAAAGTATGTTGAATAGAGGATGTGTTTGTGGGTTTCATGGGCATGTCTTAACTTTAATTTTCAAATGCCAATGAGGAGAAATATTAAATCCTTTGAAAAAGGCATTGGTGACATTAGGGTTTCGTTAAGAATTCGTTTTTACAACTATATGGAAACCATAATGGAACGGGAAAGAACCAACCATATAACGAATTATTCAAACTATAAATGGAGAATGAAAAGCCAAGAATAGGGTCGGACATTTTTGCAAGGCAGAGAAAGAATAAGGATTCAAAGGAGCAAAGGCTAGAAACGAAAGAGGCTACAATGATTTGGATTTACAGAGGATTCAAAGTTTTATTGTAAGATCTATTTATTATATCAAATCATTTTGATTCAAATATGCGTGAATACGGTGTTTGAGTTTTGATTAAATAATTTGATATAGTTTTTGAAAATTAAATTTCCATTGAAGATTGCACCATTTTTATTGCTTTATTGTGTGATTTCTGGTGGGCATAAATCTGGTTTTAGAGTCTCTATGTTTTTCCATTCTGTAGTTGTTTGTCCGAGATTTAATTTATTTCTTTACTTTAAAATCCTTTTGAAATTTTATTTCATATTAAATTTGCATATATTTAACCTAGTTTGATTTTATAAAGTTAAACTTTATAACTAGGTTATAAATAAATTTATTATTCAAATATTAAATTTAATTAATATTTGAATAAATAAATTTACCGAGGATAAATGACTATTTTGATTCTAACTTCAATTTCATAAAGTTGAGAATTCAAAATTGATATCTTTTCACATTAAATAGTTTGGGTTTATTTTAATCTGGTTTCAATTTATTTAAAGATCCAAACTTTATATTTGAGGCTCATATTTATTCTTAAATATTTAATTCAATAGATATTTAAGGGATAAATATTATGGGAAGGAAATTCCTATGAACTTTATTTGCATATCATAAGATTTAAAAGTTCATAAATAAGATTTACATTAAACCCTATTTTCATAATTATTAAAGGTTTCAAACCTTATCATTTGGGTTTAATCATTATTGCATTATGATTATTGGGATTCCAACTTTAATTTCATAAAGTTGAGAATTCATGATTAATATCTATTTACATTAAAGAGTTTGGTTTACTATAATTTTATTTCAAATTATCAAAGGATCCAAACTTTACATTTAAGATTCATATTTATTCTCAAATATTTAAATTCAATAAATTTTGAGAAATAAATATTGTAGGAAAGAGATTTTTATGAACTTTATTTTCATATCATAAAATTTAAAAGTTCATAGACAAGATTTATATTAAACCCTATTTTTTTCATAATTATTAAGGTTCAAAACCTTATAATTTGGGTTTAATCATTATTACATTTGTTCATTCTTCAAATATTTCAATTTCAATTTCATATTTTGATGAACAAATATTTACATTAAATAAAGCCTTAAATGTTGAATATTATAAAGTTTAGACTTTATAAATGAAGGTTTATATTTAATTTCCTTAATTAAAATTTCATAAACTTTGATTTTTGTATACATAAAAACAGAACACCATTGCAATAAAAATGAAACATTGTATTAAATTCGGAAAAGTCCCTTTTGATACAATTTGACCCTTTGAGGGTGCATTTTACAATAAAATGTGCCAAAGGGGAAATCCCTTTTACAATAAAATATGGTGTCTTCGTCTCTTCATGCTACAACAATGTGGGAGGTGGGTTTGTCGTGACCACCATGATGACCTTGAGCTTGTTGAATCTTGAACCTGGAATCTGCACACATGCAAATGGACAAGGGTTTAGTAGCACCTGTCACAATGAATATGATAAATGTAAATAAAATGACTAATGTAAAATGAATATAGAAGAAGATGAACAATGAATATGGCTTACATAGCATAATCCGAGCAGCATAACATTAGCATTCTCCTCCTCTCCTTTCTCCTCATGTGATGGTGCCTTTATAGGCCTTTGAGGGTTTTGGAGGGAAGGATAGGTGGCAAGCCAGGGCTGCCAAGTGGCAGGGACTGGGTAGCCACCTATCCTAGGTAGTTGCAGTGAGTCACTAGAAGTGTCTCACTTAACTAGGGAGATGTGGCAAGTGGGTAGTTGGAAGTGGAGTGATGTGTGGAGTGAGGTGTGAGATGTGGCAAGTGGGTAGGTGGAAGTGGAGTGAAGTGTGGAGTGAGGTGTGAGATGTGGCAAGTGGGTAGTTGGAAGTGGAGTGAAGTATGGAGGGTTACCCCATGTGAAGGGACAAAGGGGACAAGGGTGTATGAGAGGTGGCAAAGGAGTGATGGTGATGTGGCCAGGACACATGTCAAGTGAGGAGAGAGGGTATCCTAGGAGGATATTTCCCAGATTTAATAAAATCTAGAAAATATAATTATGTGCAGGATTTTATGCCTAAGTCAAAACTTAGGCACATAATGTTATGCAGAACTAAAATGTGCAATGTGGATGAATAATGTGTAGGAATTATATGCCTAAGTTTAGACTTAGGCATATATTATTATGCAGAATTGTGATGTGCAATGTGGGTGAATGATGTGCAGGAATTATATGCCTAAGTTTAGACTTAGGCATATATTATTATGCAAAATTATGTGATGAAATGCAAATGCCTAGATTTTGGTGTCTATAGATGCCCCTTTTTGTACCGTATTGTGTGAAACACAATATGGTGCAAAAAAAAGACACCTAGTTTTATTTGATGGAGGAATGGACTCAAATCTTCTCGATGCAAAGAATGAATGACTTTTTTAAAATTTTTGATTTGTTTGCTTACCCCCTCAATTGGCGAATGGGTAAAGGATGAAACCCATGAGCCAATTGACCAAATGTGGATGATGAAAGGAGGTGGTTGATTGAATGATGTGGATATGAGAAATGTATGTCATTTTGACCAACTTGATGCCCCAAGTTTGGGATTATTTGTGTTTTTGTAAATTTACCTTTGGTTTCGTTGATGTGCAAAATGTGTGGTAAAATCTTCGACCACGTTTGGAGTTCTTGTTCCACTGTGACTTTAGCAATTCCTTCCAAATGATGGGTTCAAGGAACCAGTCGTTCGGGAATTTGATACTCGAGTGATTTTTGATTATTACCAAATTGTTTTTGGTTGTTTTTTGCTTTTGACCCAACGAAAGGGGTTGAAGGATAACCTTGTGCAAATCTGTTTTGAACACATCTAAGCTCAAATATTTAGGGACCTAGCTGATTTAATGTCATAGTGATTTGATGTTGAATGTTTGAATGAGTTTCCTTATGGTGAGCTACCCATCCGACCGGATTGCATGGATTGCTAGTCGTTGCAACCGCTAGGTGTATAGGGTAATCCACTAGATACAAGGTTCACTAAATGATGTGATGATGATGATGATGATGTTTGTAAAAATGAATGATTTGATGTATGCAAATGTTGAAAATCAAGATCAAGTTGGATGCCCCAAGTTTGGGGTGGACCTATGTTGTTGCAAATTTACCTTTTGGTTTGATTGACATGCAAGATGATGAAGTAAAGGAACCAATCACCCTAGGAGCTCGTTGTCCTAGTGATTGTTAGCAATTCCTTAATGCAAAATGATGAAGTATAAGTTTTCCATGTTTTGTAACCCCATGGAGTAGGCATCAATGACAACCTTGGACAAATCTGCTTGAACGCAAGTCACTCAAAAATTGAAGGATCAACCTGATTTAATTTCAAACATGATGATGTGAAATGATTTTGAATAAGTGTCCTTATGGTAATTTATCCATCCTACCGGATTGCATGGATAACCAATCGCTGCAACCGCTAGGTTTCTAGAGTAAATCACTAGATACAAGGTTCACTTGAGATGATGATGATGTGAGATGATGATTTTGAGGGTTTTACAATGTTTTTGTAGCCATTTGCATTTGAAGGGGAGTTGTGTAAGATGGTCACAAATAAAATTCAACTTGTGTTGCCCCAATCATGGAAAAGATGCTCATTTTAATGAGCGTAATTTGCATGATTGAGTGTTTTGAGTGTTGACTTTGATTATGAAACTGAATTTGTTGATTTTGTCTTTCCCTTCAAGCGATGATTCGATGGAGAAGATATGAAATGATGAAAGCGATGAAACAAATGATAATGGTTGGAATGAGATGGATGTTTTTGTTTTTGTTTCAACTATGATTTTGACCATTGTTGATAATTGTGCACTTCTATCCCTTGGAGCAGTCCATCCGTATGGCTTTCTTAGGGAATTGAGATGATAACAATTCATTTTTTGCATGAGGTGAATCACTTTTCAAGGGCCTTATGGTAACTTATCCATCCTACCGGATTGCATGGATTGCTAGTCATTGCAACCGCTAAGTATATAGGATAAGTTACTGTATACGAGGATCACTTGAGGCTAAGTGGAAGAAGGAAATGTACACCTCTATCCCTTGGAGCAATCCAACCTCATGGCCTTCTTAGGGAGTTGAGATGAGAACACTTCTATTCTTTCAAGAGCCTATTGAATTTGTTTTTGACCAAAGGAATTGAGATATCTTTGGATTTTTTTTTTTTTTTGGAGAATGCATGATTGTTTTGTGTTTTTTTTGTTTTTGTATGACAAAAGATGCATGGAAATATTTTTGGTGTTTTATGTTTTATATGACAAAATATTCATGGCAATGTTTTTGTTGTTTTATGGTTTTGTAAGACAAAATATGTATGGAAATGTTTTTGGTGTTTGATGTTTTTGAAATGGAAAGAAAGCACAAGATGTTTTTTTGTGTTTTTATGTTTTGATGATTGATTTTTTTTTGACCAAAGGAATTTGAGTACCTTTAGAGCATTTTGGATTGATTTGACCAAAGGGGTTTATGCCTTTGGGGCTTTTTGAATTGTGTTAATGATAATTGTCCTTATGGTAATCTACTCCTCCTACCGGATTGTATGGATAGCCAATCGCTACAACCGCTAGGGTGCTAGAGTAAATCACTAGATACAAGGATCACTTAAGGTTGAGTGAAATAAGGAAATGTGCATCTCTATCCCATGGAGCAGTCCAGCCACATGGCTTTCTTAGGGAGTTGAGATTATAGCATTTCAATTTTTGAAAGCCTTGTTGAGATTGAATTTGACCAAAGAAATTGTGTTACCTTTGGAGTTTTTTTTTTGAATTGAATGTGACCAAAGGGTTTGATTCCATTGGAGCTTTTTGAATTTGATTATTTGAAATGTGAATGTTTAATGTGATTGTTGGGGTAGGTGTGAGACCTTGAATCCCCCCAAGTTGTTTGATTGATTGTTTGATGTGATTGATGGGGAAGGTGTGAGACCTTGAACCCCCCAAGTTGTTTTGTGATTGTTTATGTATATGTGTAATGATTGATTGTTCAAATTGTTTTTTTGTACATGTTATGAAAAATATTAAATGAATGCAAATGAATGAAGGGTGTTGCTTTATTAATCATTGTTCAAAGATATTTTGAACCATTTGAATGAATGGTGTTGCTTTATTGATTGTTTTTCAAAGATATTTTAAAATGTTTGAATGAATGGTGTTGCTTTATTGATTGTGTTCAAAGAGATTTTGAACCATTTGAATGAATGGTGTTGCTTTATTGATCGTTGTTCAAAGAGATTTTGAACCATTTGAATGAATGGTGTTTCTTTTTAATGATGGTGTGTGTTTATTGATCTGTTCAAAGAGGTTTTGAACCATTTGAATGAATGGTGTTGCTTTATTGATCGTTTTTCAAAGAGGTTTTTGAACCATTATTTAGCAAACTTTACCTTTATTGCTTAATCAGGGGCACCAATATGATACTACTAGTATGACCACATGGATGAAATGGATTATGATATTTATGACTATGTGATGGTGGTATGGAATGGAGGCTTGCTTATGACTTTATTGTCCTTAGGGATAAAGGATCTAGAGTTGTTTTGCAAAGACTCAAACATCCTAGTTATCTCAAACAAACTCACTAAAACTGCCTAATTCTTCTAGGACCAAATGTGTGTGTAGTGAATTCATTTACCGAATCAAGAGCATGGTAATGACCCGAGACAATCAAGAACCAATGTGTGTGCAATTGAGTTCATTAACTCATCTTGAGTAAATTGGGTAAACTTGTTATGGTTTGAACCTAGAAGCTAGCTTGTCCGTATGAGCGGTCAGAGGTCTCTTTTAAAAGAGACATGTCACCACGCATGAGCGTACTCCACTGCCAGTCAAGCGTCTATAGCTCCGGTGGAGGCTAACTCCATAGTCCATGATTTTTGTTTTTGATTTCTTGAATTTTGGGGATGACTACTTAACCGTCTGACTGGAAATGTAGTACGATCCTTACAACCCAATTAATCAGTGGTGTGTGATGTAAAAGATTTAGAGCTTTGGGGAATCAGATTCTCAACCTAAGTGTGATGAGAATTGTACCCTATCCTTACTACTCTATCTTTTGAATTTGAAGCAACTGTGATAGTAGTGAAAACCACTGTTGTCATGGACTATGTTGCATAATGGGACAAGCAAGGATGACCCTTTTCACCTCAAGGTTCCTACCAAGTATGGTGTTATCCCTATTTGACACAAGATGTTTTTAAGATGTGAAATTGTGTTTGGTTCGAGAATGTTTTTGAGATCAATTCCCAATACTCAAGATTTGCTTAGTGTATATATGTGCAATGGTCCTAAAAGAATTCGACATATTTTTTGAAGGTTGCTTAAGACACTAGGAGTGGTTGAGTGATTGAAAATATTAGGATTTTGCTTAGGAAGCAATGTATTATTATGAGTGATGGTTTTGGTGATGTTTGATGTGAGGTGCCCCTGATTAAGGCAACAAGACATAGTGCACTATCAATTATTCTTGATTTTAATGAATATGAATGGTATGAATGTGCAAATGCTATGAAAGTTGGAATGTGTGAATGCAATGGAAGATGGATTGTGAAAGTGATTTATTAAAAATACAATGTGTATGAAAATGTTTTTGTGTTTTATATTTATTATTGTTTTTTTTTTCTTTTGATGTTTTTGAGATGAAATGTGACCAAAGGGGTTTGGTTCCTTTGGAGCTTTTTGAATTTCATGTGACCAAAGGAGTGTTGGTTCCCTTGGAGCCTTTTGAATGGAAATTGACCAAAGGAGTGCCTCCCTTGGAGCATTTTGAAATGAGATTTGACCAAAGGGGTTAGGTTCCTTTGGGGCCTTTTGAATTGATTTGACCAAAGGGGTGTCCCCTTTGGAGTCTTTTGATTGATTTGACCAAAGGGGTGTCCCCTTTGGAGCCTTTTGATTGATTTGACCAAAGGGGTGTCCTTTGGAGCTTTTTATTTGACCAAAGGGTTTATTTCCTTTGCAAGGTGTTTTTGATTTGATTTGACCAAAGGGGTGTCCCCTTTGGAGCCTTTTGAATTGAATTGACCAAAGGGGTGTCCCCTTGGAGCATTTTGAATATTGACCAAAGGGTTCCTTTGGGGCTTTTTGATTTGACCAAAGGGGTGTCCCTTTGGAGTTTTGGATTGAATTGACCAAAGGGGTGTCCCCCTTGGAGCATTTTGAATTGAAATTGACCAAAGGGGTTAGGTTCCTTTGGAGCCTTTTGATTGATTTGACCAAAGGGGTGTCCTTTGGAGCATTTTGAATTGTATTGACCAAAGGGTATCCCCCCTTGGAGCATTTTGATTTTATTTGACCAAAGGGGTGTCCTTTGGAGCATTTTTGATTTGTCCTTTGTTTTACCAAGGGTCCTTTGGAGCATTTTGATTTGATTTGACCAAAGGGGTTTTGTTCCTTTGGAGCCTTTTGATTTGATTTGACCAAAGGGGTTTGGTTCCTTTGGAGCCTTTTGATTTGAATTGACCAAAGGGGTTTTATTCCTTTGGAGCGTTTTGATTTGATTTTTTTTTTTGCATTTTGAATTTTGATATGAATGTGGAAGGTGGTTCAGGTGAAATGAGGTGGTGAATGTGAAGGTATGTGTGTGAAAATGTGATGGAAATACAAATGAATAACACACAAATCAAATAAACAAACAATGTTTTCTAAGTTTTTTCAAATTTTGTTTTTGATGTTTGATTTTTTTATTGTTTTTGGATTTTTGAAGTTTTTGATTTTTTTGTAATTTTGAGGTTTTTGATTTTTTTTGTTTTGAGTTTCAGTGTGTTTTGATGTTGTTGGAATTTTGAAGAAGTTTTTTTTTTTGGATTAGAATAAAGGAACTCGATTAAGATGGTGATTAGGAACACTAGTGTCAAGCATGATTTCTCAAAAGAGTCTAGGGTACACCGCTTAAATCCTAGTGGGGGGTTCGCCTAGCTCTTCCACTCTGATTCAACAATCGTTCCAACAGTGGGAGACAACTTGAACACAAGTGACCTATACCAACTTAAGGAGTTCCCTATTCTGTCTAAGGATATCTAGGGGGCAAGCCGATGGAAGGAGATGAATTCCAACGTCACCGGTCTGAATTGGAGGTTGGTGATTAAATCCAACCTACCAATGTTATTATGAAACGTGCAAGTGTGTGAAGATTTTTGTTTTCTATTGTTTTTGTAAAGCAAGATACAATGCAATCTAGGATGCAATTCGATTTTGGATGCCTAAAAATGCAATCAAACGCACACCAAACACATACAGTTGATTAGCTTAGATAATATTTGTTTTGATAATTTTTTTTGACATGTTTTTGTATTTTTTTGTTTTGTTGTATTTTGTGTATTTTGATTTTTTTTTTTTTAATGCCTAGTATAATGCAAATGCTTTTGTAAAATGCAAAATGGAAGCTAAGGATGCAAAATGCAATGCAAATAAATATTATGCCTAAAATGCTTTTATTATGAAAATACAATGGAGTTGAAGTTGTAATTCTATTTTTTTTTTTGTTGTTTTGTATGTTTTTTTTTGTTGAAATTTTTAGTTTTTTTTTTTAATTTTTTTGAAATTTATTTTTTGTTTGTGAATTTTTATTTTTTTTTATTTTTTATTTTTTGTTATGTTTGATGTTTTTAAAATTTTTTTTATTTTTTGATTTTTGAATTATTTTTATGTTTAATTTTTGTTTGTTGAATGTTTTGATTTTTTGAATATGATTTATTTTTTAAATTTATTAATTTTATTATTTTAAATGTTTATTTTTATTTTTTATTTTTGTTTTTAATTTAAAATGTTTTTAATGTTTTTTTTTGTTTTTTATTTTTTATAAATTTGATTTTGAGGGGGTTTATTTTTTTATTATTATTTTTTTTTAACTTTTTTTTTTTGTGTTAATGTTTTGTTTTTTTTTTTTGAAGTGCGCTAACTGCGCAGTTAGCACAGTTAAACTACACTAACTACGCAGTTAGTGCATCTAGCGCAGTTAAACTATGCTAACTGCATAGTTAGCGTAGTTAACATTAATTGTGTAGTTAGCACAGTTTCTAACTGCGTAGTTAACGCTAACTGCGTAGTTATTGCACTAACTGCACAACTGTGTAGTTACCACGCTAACTACACATTTAATTAATTGTGTATTTAGCAACTGCGCTAATTGCGTAGTTAATTCTATTTGCGTTAACTGCATAGTTATCGTTCCAACAGTGGGAGACAACTTGAACACAAGTGACTTTTACCAAATTAAGGAGTTCCCCATTCTGTCTAAGGATATCCAAGGGGAAATCCAATGGAAGGAGATGAATTTCAACGTCCCCGATCTGAATTGGAGGTTGGTGATTAAATCTAACCTACCAATGTAATTGTGAGAGGTGCAAGTGTGTGAATGTTTTTGTTTATTATTGTTTTTTTAAAGCAAGATACAATGCAATCTAAAATGCAATTCGATTTTGGATGCCTAAAAATGCAATCAAATGCACATTAATTTTTGTCTTTGATAATTTTTGTTTTGATAATTTTTTTTTTGACATGTTTTTGTATTATTATTATTTTTGTTTTTTGTTGTATTTTGTGTATTTTGATTTTTTTGTTTTGTTTTTAATGCCAATATAAATGCAAATATTTTTGTAGAATGCAAAATGGAAGCTAAGATGCAAAATACAATGCAAATAAATAGTTTACCTAGCTTTTATTATGAAAATGTAATGTTGATGAAGTTGTTATTCAACTTTTTTTTTTTTTTTATGTATGCTTTTTTTTTGGAAATGTTTTAGTTTGATTTTTTTTTTAACTTGGTTTTTGACAATTTATTTTTTGTTTAGTGAATTTTTTTTTTTTGCTTATGTTTGCATGTTTTTCATAACTTTTTTGACATGTTTTTGTTGACATTTTTTTGAATTATTTTTAAGTGATAATTTTTTGTTTGTTGAATGTTTTGATTTTTTGAAAAAGATTTATTTTTTAAACTTTTTTATTATTATTATTTTTTTAAATGTTTATTTTTAAATTTTATTTGTTTTTAATTTAAAATGCTTTTAATGTTTTTTTTTTCATAAATTTGATTTTGAGGGGGAACGTGCTCCCCTTGTTTTTCTTATTAATTTTTTTTTTTTTTGTTAATGCGGCTACATGCTTATGATTTTCTTATGATCACCAATTTGTATACATAAAAACACAACACCATTACAATAAAAATGACACATTTTATTAAATTTAGGAAAGTCCCTTTTGATACACTTTGACCCTTTTAGGGTGCATTTTACAAAGATATGTGTCAAAGGGGAATCCCTTTTACAGATCAAGGATGGTGTCTTCGTCTCTTCATGCTACAACAATGTGGGAGGTGGGTTTGTCATGACCATCGTGATGACCTTGAGCTTGTTGAATCTTGAACCTAAAATTTGCACACATGCAAACGAATAAGGGTTTAGTAGCACCTGTCACAATGAATATGATAAATGTAATGAAAATGACTAATGTAAATGAATATGAATAGAAGAAAACAAACAATGAGTATGGCTTACATAGCATAATCCGAGCAGCATAACATTAACATTCCCCTCCTTTTTCTCAGCCTCATGTGATGGTGCCTTTATAGGCCTTTGAGGGTTTTGGAGGGAAGGATAGGTGGCAATCCAGGGCTACCAAGTGGTAGGGACTGGGTAGCCACCTATCCTGGGTAGTTGTAGTGAGTCACTAGAAGTGTCTCACTTAACTAGGGAGATGTGGCAAGTGGGTAGTTGGAAGTGGAGTGATGTGTGGAGTGAGGTGTGAGATGTGGCAAGTGGGTAGGTGCAAGTGGAGTGAAGTGTGGAGTGAGGTGTGAGATGTGGCAAGTGGGTAGGTGCAAGTGGAGTGAAATGTGGAGTGAGGTGTGAGATGTGGCAAGTGGGTAGGTGCAAGTGGAGTGAAATGTGGAGGGTTACCCCATGTGAAGGGACAAAGGGGACAAGGGTGTATGAGAGGTGGAAAAGGAGTGATGGTGATGTGGCCAGGACACATGTCAAGTGAGGAGAGAGGGTATCCTAGGAGGATATTTTCTAAATTTAATAAAATCTAGAAAATATAATTATGTGCAGGATTTTATGCCTAAGTCAAACTTAGGCACATAATGTTATGCAGAACTAAAATGTGCAATGTGAATGAATGATGTGTAGGAATTATAAGCCTAAGTTTAGACTTAGGCATATATTATTATGCAGAATTGTGATGTGCAATGTGGGTGAAATGTACAGTAATTTATATGCCTAAGTTTAGACCTAGGCATATAATTTAATATGCAAAATTATGTGATGAAATGCAAATGCCTAGATTTTAGTGTCTACAATTTTTATTAAAGTTGATTGAAATTTAATGTTAATTAAAATGCTAGATTAACATCTATTTCGAAGTCACTTGAAGTATTTTAATTTAAACATTGTTTTAAGGTTATAGAATAAATTTGCATAAGTTATTAAAATTAAACTCAAAAGGTAAATTTATCTATTATTGCTTAGAGAGAGAATCTGATTAAAATATACTTAACACATGATGAATTTAAAGTTAATTACTTGATTCCTAGGCCTCTTGTTATCAATTACTTGCAAATAATTGAGATTTTTCAAGCACTTATTTTAGCACATATGCATGATACATCAAAACATTAAGTGAGAACCTTGGAGAAATACATTTTTCTTTGCAAGAGAGGATTATGATCCTAATTGTCGGGTGATCTTTGTAATTGGAAAAAATCACACCTCAACATGTTGCACTCTCTATTTTATTTTTATCTAAAATTTAACAAGAATGAACATATAATACAATTATGTACATATAATACAAGGGGAAGGATTTTACTTGAAGAACAACTTCAGATGATATCCATTGACTGAGATTGGCTGCAATCGCTCTCCTTGATCTTGCAATTGAAAAGCATTGTTCTGTTTGATTGCAATAATATTATATGGACCTTCTTACAATAAATTAATTTTTTTGTGATTGCTTGGTTTTGATTTCTCCTCATTCCATCTTAAGACTGGGTCCAATCTTAAATTTTCTATATGTGGCCCATTTATCAAATCATCCTTTAGTCTGTGTCAATTGTTTCTAAAATTATTCATAGGATTTATTCCTGCATTCCTCTATTTGCAATAATTACAATAGCCTTATATCTTATGAATCATCCTAGTTGGCTAGCTTTAGAGTAGGTATTTCAAGGTGTGTAGGCAAAATAGTTTATTTTCCATATACCAAGCCATAAGGAGATGTGCCTATTGAATTCTTTATTGTGATTCTATTTTCCTATAATACCTAGTTTATCAACAAATTTTAACTCAATTTTTTATCCTTCAAGGTTATCTTTAGCATTCAAATAAAATTCTTATTGGTAGATTCTACTAGGCCATTTCCTTATGGATAATAATTTGAAGAATTTTTTAAACATATACCATATCTAGTGGAAAATTCAATGAACCTTTTGACTATAAAATATGGACCATTGTCACTTACGAAAGCTTCAGGAATGCCAAACCTTGTGATCAAGATTTCAATAAACTCAATTACTACATCCTAATCAGACTTCTTAGTTGGAACTACCTCAACCCATCAAGTGAAATAGTCAGTAGCATTTAGGATGTATTTGTGACTTGCTAAAGAGTTTGGATTTATCACTCCAACAAAGTCTAGCCCCCACTACTGGAATGGTTGTTCTACTTGTATTGGCTTGAGTGGCAATGATGCATTCCTATTTCTCCCCACATATCTCTAACATTTATCACACGATCTACCAATTTTGAAAGTGTCAAAAAAAATATTAGGCCAATAATAACCAACCCTTATTATCTTGTATAGGTGTTCTACCTAAATAGTGACCTCCTGATAGTCCTTCATGAAATTATTCTAGAATATTTTATTTTTGATCATCTTTCATGCATCTTAAAAGGACTCCATCCAAGTTCTTTTTGTATAATCCTTCAAGCAATGGAACATAAATCAAGGCTTGCAACATATATCTTATTCTTTGTGAAGCATTAAGATTTTTGGTGCATATCCCTGTTTAAAAGTAACTTATAAGCTAATCAACCCAATCTACTTATTCTAAAAGACTAACTTCCCTTTGCTTTGATTTTGATGTTTGACAAGCTATATTTTCTTCTTTATTTGCTTTAGTAGTTAATTCTTGATATAATGATGTTACTATTACCAATTTTATAGGATGAATCTCTACATTATATTCTTGAATCTTAATAATAAACCCTACTCTTATATCACCCGGATATCCTTGTAGAATGAAGCTTCTAACATTAGGGTGCACTACATATACCAAAGTATTACTCTGAGCTAGATATTACCTGAAATTTTTCAATGATTTTATAATTGCAAAAACCTGTCTCTCAATGAAGTTATATTTCATTTGGTATTCATGGAGAGTTTGACTCCAAAATAATATGGGATGTTCATTATCTGCATCATCTTTCTAAGTTAGTACTGCAACATAACTCTCATCAACTCCATAGGCATATAAGATAAAATCTTTGTTAAAATTAGGGTTGATTAACACAGGGGTAATAACAATGGCTTACTTAATAATTTGAAAGGCTTGCTTTCTCTTATCAGTCCATTGGAATTCGACATTTTCTTCAGAATCTTTGTAATGGGTCTAACTATTTGAGCAAAATAAAAAAAATAAAAGTTTACAATGTTGATCTACCCAAAGGACTGGAAAACCTTTTTGTTCATTGGAAGGGGAAGAGACAGTATGGATTCGATTCTATTTGGATCTATTAACATTTCCTATTTGGAAACCACATGCCCAAGTATCTTTCCTTCATGAACTACAAATATTGACTTCTTTGAGTTAAGAGATAGACCAAATTCTTTGCACTTATAAATGACTAGTTCCAAATGCTTGAGGTGTGCTTGTTTTTCATGAGAAAAAATTGTCATGTCATCCAAATATATCAAAATTATTGTATTAATCATTTATCCAAAGGCATAATCCATAGCTTTTTGGAATGTAGCTCCTGCATTAGATAAACCATTCTCTAGTAAGCCAAAGTACCTCACTTTGTAGTGAAAGATGTCTTATATTGATCTTCATCTTTTACCTAGATTTGATTATAACCAGAGAAGCCATCTAAAAAATAAAACCTTTTAGCCCTAGCTACTATCCTTAAAATATGATATATTTGTGACAAGGGGTAGTGATCTTTGACTTGGTTCAAATTTCTAAAATCCACACATAGGTTAATATCACCATTCTTTTTCTCACTAAAAATAGATTGGTAACCCATTTGGAGTGCTTAATAGGATAAATAATTTTTGCCCTAGGTGATTTAAGCAACTCTTGCCTCATGATTGCTTCAATCTTGGGATTTACTAGTCTTTGTTTCTATCTAGATAGTCCTGCTTCAAGAACTAATTCAATTGTATGTTGGATTATTGCTTTTATCATAGAATTTCAAATATTCATAGGTCGAAGCTATTATGTCCTAATATTGAAGACACAAAGCCTTAAATTCTCCAACTTCCTTTGGAGTGCATTGGATACCAATTTTAAGCTTTTTTTTTTCATTTTCTATTGTTGGACATTTTGAGCTCATTTAGTTGTCACTGATGTCAAGGTGAGAAGTTGTCATTGATGCCAAAGTGAACACATGAAGCTATCATTAATACCATGGAGTACACCATTACTTTCACCAGGAACAATGCCAAGAGTTGAAGAAAAAGTTGTTAAAATATTGTTTTATAAGGGTTTATGGAAGATTGTTTGATTGATAATTGATTTATGTTATTTGGAGTTATAAGGGTTTATGGAAGATTGTTTGATTGATAATTGATTTATGTTATTTGGAGTTATAAGGGTTTATGGAAGATTGTTTGATTGATAATTGATTTATGTTATTTGGAGTTATAAGGGTTTATGAAAGGTTATTTGATTGATAATTGATTTATGTTATTGGAGTGGATTTGATTTTTGCCAAAGTTCTTCTTGCCATTAAAATTTGATTTAAAGAGGTTTTGAGTTAATTTTGGTGGATGTTGAATTTATTTTTAATTGGGATATTATAAGGTGTTATTTGGAAAATATTTTATGTATGTTGATGGTTGTTTTGAAAGGAGGAGTGATAAGGTGCAATTGAGATTTTACATTACATTGTGAGAAATATTTATCTTCTAACCTCTTTGAGCTTGGCATAGAAGTGTTTGTGGTTGTGACAGATTTATGAGAGCACTTCATCATCAAGAAAAAGGTATGAGCACATTCTTCCATAGTTGAGTTGATTGATTGGTTTTTCAAAAAATAAGTTTGGAGTGAAAAGGACTTGATTAGGATTTCCTATTAAGAGTGTTGAGATAATACCTCAAGGTTTTTTGGAATAAAGAGTTGTTTTATAATCATTGTTGTTAAAGTGAGTTGTTGAGTGAAGAACTTGAACTAGGGCTTGAAAAGATCATGAGTATCATTGTTATGTGAGATTTGTTGTTGAGCATTGTTGAAAATATTTTGAATTGGTGTTTACATGCTTGGACTAGGGTTTGTAAGAAAGGGGTGTTTCATTGAGTGATTGGTTGAGTAGAGTTGGTTGAGCCTAGTCAAGTGGATGTGTGAAGTGATTTTTCAAGTTCCATAAAATAAACTATTCTATATTTTGATTTGAGTTGAGAAAGTAATTAAGCATTGTGATTAGTATAGAACATATTGAGTCTCTAACAATTCTCTTTATGTTTTTATGATATTAGAAAAGTTCCGTGTGGACTTATTGAGCATATTTAAGCAATTTCTATGTGGACTTGTTGAGAATATTTGAGCAAGTTCCGTGTGGACTTGTTGATAAAATTTAAGCAAGTTTTGTGTGGACTTGTTGAGCAGATTTGAGCAAGTTCCGTGTGGACTTGTTGAGCAGATTTAAGAAATTTTTGTGTGGACTTGTTGAACATATTTGAGCAAGTTTTGTGTGGAGTTGTTGAGCAGATTTAAGCAAGTTCTATGTGGACTTGTTGAGCAAATTTGAGGATAGATATTATTGAGTAGATTGGACAAGTTCTAGTAAGGAATTTTTGAGTAGATTTGAGGTAAATATTAGAGAAGACATGAGGACATATTTGTGTGAGGTTTTGTGGAAGCTTACAATAAAGATTTGAGAATAGATATTATTGATCATATTGGACAAAGTCTTAGAGAATACTGAGGATAGATTAATGTGAGCTTTTGTGGAAGCTTACAAGGCATATTTGAGACAAGTTTTTGAGAAGACTTGTGAGTAGAGTTGATTGATTAATTTGTTCAAACCTTGAGTTAAGGTTTGGGATAGATCTAGCAGAGTTTATTTTGTGATTAAGTAAAGCTTTGTGTTAATGCTTGAGAACAAATATTGAGGACATATTTGTGCTAGATTGAAGGACTATGTTTAGTGTAGATCAGAGGACAAATATTGAGGACATATTTGTGCTAGACAGAAGGACTGTGTTTTGTGTATATTTGAGGAGAAGTTTATGCTAAACCAGAGATAGAGAGATCCATTAGCCATGGAAGTGACGACAGGTATTTTGAGTGAGGATAAGAGTCTTCGGTGGATAGATATCCATTAGCCGGTGCGAGTGGAGGTAGCAATTCTTCTAGAAGATCACCAACCAGCACAGAGGATAAGGAGTTCTCTTGTGGATAGGGATCCATGAACTTGATTTAGGGGATTGGTATCTCCATTGTACAGAGTTCCATAAACATTGTAATTGGTAAAGGATTCCCAAGAGATTGATTGAGAAATTTTTAGTGAAATATTTTCTCTATGGAGTAGCCCACATTGGGTGAACCACGTAAATTATGGTTTCTCTATTGTGTGTGGTGATTTATGCATTGCTTTGATTACTTCTATTTATATTGCTATATTTACATTGCACAACATTGATTGGGAAATAAAAAGTAAAAAGTGGTCTTATATTGTTCACCCCCCTCTTAGTATAATCTTGTGTTCTTCATCTATTTCTATTTATTTATAAATCTTATTATCTACTTGCATCTACTTTAGTTTTTTCCATATTCATTGTCAAAAATACTTTCTAAATTAATCAATCCCTTAGGTATGTTATTAATATTTTAATTGTATAATTTCTTGTTGCTCAATATCTTGAGCTATATCACCTTGTGAACTGATACAACTAGCCTCTCTGACTAAGAAATCAAAAATCTGATCATCATTTTTTAATACCTACCAAAATATCTATCTATCTAGCATTGAAGGTCTAAAAACCAATTTAACTCTCTTATTATTAGTTGATCCATAATCTAAATATGGGGAAAATTTAGAAATTTTTATGGCCAAGGCATCTCGCCAAAATATTTTGTTGTCTTGGAACAACATTTAGATTTAAAGCATCAAAAGATTCCATTAAATCCTAGACCCTATTTCCGTAAGTATTTAAATAATGATGCTTACTATTACACTTCTTTGTAACTTGATTTACTATCAATTCTAAGTCACCATAAATGTCAAGTAATTTAATACCCATTTTCTTTGCTTGCATTAAACCTAAACATAAAGCCTCATATAACAATATTGTTTATGCAAGATCAATTTAATCTATAGGAAAATATTTTAACACCCTCTAAAGGTTATTATAGAACTACTCCTACCCCAAATTCATTCTTGCATCTTGCTCCATTAAAATGCATAGTCCAAATTTTAGATTCTTGTTAGCTTTTGATGTTATATATTAAAGGAAATGCAAACACAAGGACTAAAATAAGCATGCAATATTAACTATATGATAATGTCAATATACTAAGCATGCAAAACTAATGAGAAAATTCTAAAATAACTCATAAAACTGACATTAATGAAAGCTCATGAAAATAGGATGTTCATACAAAATGTGGAGATCTCCAATGATCCATACTTCATACAAGTTCTACATTGTATCTACTCTAGTCTATCTTGTGCTACCTCCTCCTCTCTATCACTCTATCAAAGGCTTGTATATAAAGAGATATGTCTCTTGGTATTTCACCTACCTATGACTTTTCATCTTACTATTATATGACTCATGTACATGTGGACTACATGCACATTTACATTATCAAGTACTTTGCACATTCTAACACTTGTGCATTTATTAAATTGCATAAAGTAAATACTCAAATACTAATATAAGACAAACTTCCTAATCTAAAGATGTACCCAAGGTGGTACATGCCAATGTAATGTATTCCAACACCCCTATATATTACATTATTTGGTTATTGAATACCTTAGTTTTCAATATGGATCTTCATCTTTCAGATGTTCTTCAACTTTATTGGTTCATATCCTTCTATTGGTTTAGTCTTCATTTTATTCTTGGAGTTCATGTTGTATTTTCTTATCTTATTCATTTCACTGCTTCTATGTATTTCAAAGTGGTTGATAAGATCTTCATTCTTGAATTTATTCAAGTATCTTTGATGAACAAGAGATCTCATTATCTTGCAAGTCCTAAGTGGATCATAACTGATCTATTTTCATTCCTTTTGTTAGTTTAATGACCTCTCTTCTTGTTCTTCAAAAAATTCAAACTTGAACTCATAATTAGTAGATGCTTAAAAAATTAGAACTTGAAAAAAAAATCTAATATGAATACCATTATCTCTTAAAATATCCTATAGTACTTATTTTTATAGTAATAGAGAAAAGATGAGTGAGATTTTCCTCCACAATATTTACATGGATGGAAAATCCAATAGTTTATTTCATCATGACCTGCCTTGTTGCAATAAGTACATTGTGAAGATATTCCTATTTTTTGTTACTTGTCTTTGGAAATTCAAGTTCATCCATTTCCTTGATAAAATGGTAAAACCATTTATGTACAACTAAAGCTACTCTACCTTTACTTCTTTCATAGATTTTTAGGATGTCTTTATGATCAATATTATCTTCTACCTTTTGAGTATGGTTTTTTTATTTTATTCCCAATATCTCCATTAATATAGTTGTCATCAATTCCTTTCATCATGTCATTGGAAGATGTTTCTATAGAATCTGCTTTTGCCAAACTATTAGCTTGTGAGTTCTCAAAAATATTTCTATGCCATATTGGTTCTTATATTCTAATTGCATCTTTCCTATTATCATTTCTAGAATCAATTATATCTCTGAATCATTTTTATTCCTTGAATATTGTATACTTAATAAGCTTTTCCATAGTTATTTTTAAAGTAACGTTCCTTGTAAATTTTTGGTTTAAAAAGAATAATTTTTGGTATAATTTTAAAATCTCCAAACATTTGAGGCTAACTACCTTATGACTCCCTAGTTTTGAGACTTGATTTTTTTGTCCAACTTGGAATTTGAGTATAGGATCAAATTTGATATATTCTATTCAATTCTAAATTTGTAGGATACCTTTTATCTCCAAGTATTTTGAATATACTATGGTCTTGATTAAGTGCTTAGCTTTCTTATTTTTCTATTGAGTTGAATCCATTTTATTTCCCTAATGTTCAACTACTATTCTTCATATTATTTCTCACTATTTGTGAATAGAAAGCTCAAAATAATTTTAATTCACTTTCAATTGATGAAATTTTCTATCTTCAAGACATTAGAGTTGAATTCCTTATGTATCATTAATTTAAGAAAGAGACTAATTTCAATTTAGTTTTCCAAATTTAAATTTATTTTAAGCAAAAGATATTAATTTAATTTAATTTTCCAACTTAATGGTTTTCCAAGAGATAATAATTTTCCAATTTGCCAAGGTTATTCACTTCTTTACGTTTTCCAACTAGTAATTTCAATGTAGTTTTCTATGAGAAATGTTGGTTGATGTTACTAGTTGGTATTTTCAATATGGAACTATGTTTTCCATCCTCCAATGGCCAAATAACCTTGGCCCTTGAAAATGGTATTTTGGTGACTTTGAACTTGTTGTTTCATGGATTTTTGCTATCTCACAATGCCTGCTAGCTATTGCTCATAGCTATAGGGAAACACAGGCTCATGCCTTTCAATTACTTTCCCCTTATACTTTCAATCATCACCCTTTTTTTATTGAAATGGTGGTTTTCCTCTTCAATGTGGCGGTGGTACCTCTCCATTTTACTACTCTTTTGATGGCTCCTCTTTACCAAGGTATGCTTGGTGGTTTCTCTTCCACATCAATTGTTCCTTGTTGGATACTCTTCTACTACGACTCCTACTTGGCTCAATCCTTGGTGGTTTCTTCTATGGTGACTCCAAGCTTCTAATTCATGCCAAAAAAATTCCATTTTGGATAGTTTATTATATCCAATATTTTCTATATAGTATTGGCTTGTTTATTTTCCAATAGATAGTAAGGATTTGATATTTTATTTTCCTTGTATTATATCTAACTTTTCCTTTATTTTGTGTAGGTTTTAATCCCCTCCAATATTATCTTCTCCATATTTGAAGACATAAAATTGATACCTTCCCTCTCTCTACTTTAAAACCTCAAATGTGGTGCTTTTAAAGACTTAATAATAAGCTAAATATTGAATTTTTATTGCACCAATATTACATACATTTTTGTCTCCTTTTGTAGCTAGATTTATTGGTTATTTGAATCACCTATTTTTTGCCTTGAACTTGTCACTTTTGCAGCTCTAATTTCTTCCCAACGTTTCTTCCTTTTAGCCTTTAATTTACTATCCAGAAATATGATTTTTGTGGCTCCAATTCTCCTTCAACCTTTCTTTCTCGGACTCTAAAATTTATAGCTATTAGTGATGCCAAAATTGCTGCCCTCTTGCTATCTTAAACTCTATAATTTTTAGCTTCTAATGCAGTAAATTCCTCCTTTATTTTTCTATCCTTAACTCTCTCAAATTTGGTGGTCTCTTCTAGCTCCTTTCTCCTTCGATCTCCTTGTAAAATTTTGAATTTAAATTGGGCCTCCTTACCAAGAATATAAATGTCTTGAGATCTTCAAGAATCCTTTCCAAAATTTAGAAAAATTCTTGCCAAATCCTTATTCCTTTTGGGGCTTATTTTTGGATGGTGATAATTTTCCTAGATTCTTCTTTTTATTAGGAGCTTCTACTTGCTATCAATATTCTACCTTGAGCTTTCTTCAAATATCCTCCAATGACCACTTCTTCAACTTTTTAGTAGAGCTTCTCTAGCATTTTTCTTCTTTCTTCTTTCAAATTTTTTTGAGACCTCTTCTTTGTGGTCTTCAAATTTTGTAACTTCTCAAATATTCAATAGGAATTTTCCTAGTCCTCATCTATATTCAATCTTCTATCTTCCAAATTTGGAAGTTCTTCAATGGAACATTTCTCTTGGGTCTCCTCTTTCTCAATCTGTAGTCTTTCATATTCTATGGGACTCTTTCTTCTTTATTCTCCTCTTCCTTCAATATGGAGTCTTCAATATTCTACTTTTTTGTAAAAAAGAACTAATATTTTCATAAGGAAAGCACACAAAATTTTATGATATCAAAGATAAAATCCTTCTCTATCCATTGTATGAAGCTTCTCAACTTTTGAGAACTAATTTTCTATAGAAAAAATCTTTATATAGTAGCAAGCAAATCCATGCAAATATCTAGATCTCTATAATTCAGTAAACATCACTAGTTATCCTTCAATATAGTGGAAAAGAGATCTATGTTGAGTCCTAGTCTTCATGAGTTTTTTTACGACCCCGTCGAAAGACTCTAGCCAAATAGAAATTTAAAAAATTCTTAAAATTTTGAAAATAAAATATCCTATCTCCTCTCAATATATCTTGTGGTTTTTTTATCTCCTATAAATCTACCTAGAGCTCTGACACCTCTATTAGCTTTTGATGTTATATGTTAAAGGAAATGCAACCACAAGAACTAAAATGAGCATGTAATATGAACTATATGATAATGGAAATATACTAAGCATGCAAAAATAATGAGAAACTTCTGAAATAACTCATAAAAGTTCTATAAATGAAATCTCATGAAAATAGGATGTTCATACAAAATGTCAACATCTCAAATGCTCCATGCTTCATACAAGTTCTACATTATATCTACTCTAGTCTATATTATGCTACTTCCTCCTCTCTATCGGTCTATCAAAGGCCTATATGTAAGGAGATATGTTTCTTTGCCTTTCACCTACCTATGACTCTTCATATTCCTATTCTATGACTCATGTACATGTGGACTACATGCACATTTACATTATCAAGTACTTTGTACATTCTAAAACTTGTGCATTTATTACATTACATAAAGTAAATACTCAAATCCTAATCTAAGATAAAATTCCTAATCTAAAGATGTATCCAAGGTGGTACATTAGCATGTACCAAATAATGTAATATATTCCATCAATTCTCTTAAAATTTGATTCAAAATTATAGGTGTTGCTTTCTGATATTTAGAAGAGATGTTGTATATACCTAGTTTAGTTTCAAAAAAAAAAAGACTCTCCTCTAATGGTAGACCATATTCGAGCTCTAAATATTCTAGTACCTCTACCAATTCTGGTTCCTCCATGATATATTTGTTGTACATGTCATCATCTATTTTCTCAATATGATATGATACTAGATTCTATGGGACTATTTTTATTCTTTTACCCTTAAATGGGATCATCATGTGAGAATAGTCCAAATACATGTATCTGCCTAGTTTGGTAGTAAATTTTCTTGATAAGCATAGGCTAAAATATGGTTCTAAATCAACTACAACTATATCTTGAATCACAGTAACCTCTGTGGCTCTATGTAATCTCACAAGAACATCTTTGACTAGCCCAATTATTTTAATTTGATTTTTGCTAAAGTTCTTCTTGCCATTAAAATTTGATTTAAACAGGTTTTGAGTTAATTTTGTGGATGTTGAATTTATTTTTAATTGGGATATTATAAGGTGTTATTTGGAAAATATTTTATGTATGTTGATGGTTGTTTTGAAAGGAGGAGTGATAAGGTGTAATTGAGTTTTTACATTACATTGTGAGAAATATTTATCTTCTAACCTCTTTGAGCTTGGCATAGAAGTGTTTGTGGTTGTGACAGATTTATGAGAGCACTTCATCATCAAGGAAAAGGTATGAGCACATTCTTCCATAGTTGAGTTGATTGATTGGTTTTTCAAAAAATAAGTTTGGAGTGAAAAGGACTTGATTAGGATTTCCTATTAAGAGTGTTGAGATAATACCTCAAGGTTTTTTGGAATAAAGAGTTGTTTTATAATCATTGTTGTTAAAGTGAGTTGTTGAGTGAAGAACTTGAACTAGGGCTTGAAAAGATCATGAGTATCATTGTTATGTGAGATTTGTTGTTGAGCATTGTTGAAAATATTTTGAATTGGTGTTTACATGCTTGGACTAGGGTTTGTAAGAAAGGGGTGTTTCATTGAGTGATTGGTTGAGTAGAGTTGGTTGAGCCTAGTCAAGTGGATGTGTGAAGTGATTTTTCAAGTTCCATAAAATAAACTATTCTATATTTTGATTTGAGTTGAGAAAGTAATTAAGCATTGTGATTAGTATAGAACATATTGAGTCTCTAACAATTCTCTTTATGTTTTTATGATATTAGAAAAGTTCCGTGTGGACTTATTGAGCATATTTAAGCAATTTCTATGTGGACTTGTTGAGAATATTTGAGCAAGTTCCGTGTGGACTTGTTGATAAAATTTAAGCAAGTTTTGTGTGGACTTGTTGAGCAGATTTGAGCAAGTTCCGTGTGGACTTGTTGAGCAGATTTAAGAAATTTTTGTGTGGACTTGTTGAACATATTTGAGCAAGTTTTGTGTGGAGTTGTTGAGCAGATTTAAGCAAGTTCTATGTGGACTTGTTGAGCAAATTTGAGGATAGATATTATTGAGTAGATTGGACAAGTTCTAGTAAGGAATTTTTGAGTAGATTTGAGGTAAATATTAGAGAAGACATGAGGACATATTTGTGTGAGGTTTTGTGGAAGCTTACAATAAAGATTTGAGAATAGATATTATTGATCATATTGGACAAAGTCTTAGAGAATACTGAGGATAGATTAATGTGAGCTTTTGTGGAAGCTTACAAGGCATATTTGAGACAAGTTTTTGAGAAGACTTGTGAGTAGAGTTGATTGATTAATTTGTTCAAACCTTGAGTTAAGGTTTGGGATAGATCTAGCAGAGTTTATTTTGTGATTAAGTAAAGCTTTGTGTTAAGGCTTGAGAACAAATATTGAGGACATATTTGTGCTAGATTGAAGGACTATGTTTAGTGTAGATCAGAGGACAAATATTGAGGACATATTTGTGCTAGACAGAAGGACTGTGTTTTGTGTATATTTGAGGAGAAGTTTATGCTAAACCAGAGATAGAGAGATCCATTAGCCATGGAAGTGACGACAGGTATTTTGAGTGAGGATAAGAGTCTTCAGTGGATAGATATCCATTAGCCAGTGCAGTGGAGGTAGCAATTCTTCTAGAAGATCACCAACCAGCACAGAGGATAAGGAGTTCTCTTGTGGATAGGGATCCATGAACTTGATTTAGGGGATTGGTATCTCCATTGTACAGAGTTCCATAAACATTGTAATTGGTAAAGGATTCCCAAGAGATTGATTGAGAAATTTTTAGTGAAATATTTTCTCTATGGAGTAGCCCACATTGGGTGAACCACGTAAATTATGGTTTCTCTATTGTGTGTGGTGATTTATGCATTGCTTTGATTACTTCTATTTATATTGCTATATTTACATTGCACAACATTGATTGGGAAATAAAAAGGAAAAAGTGGTCTTATATTGTTCACCCCCCTCTTAGTATAATCTTGTGTTCTTCATCTATTTCTATTTATTTATAAATCTTATTATCTACTTGCATCTACTTTAGTTTTTTCCATATTCATTGTCAAAAATACTTTCTAAATTAATCAATCCCTTAGGTATGTTATTAATATTTTAATTGTATAATTTCTTGTTGCTCAATATCTTGAGCTATATCACCTTGTGAACTGATACAACTAGCCTCTCTGACTAAGAAATCAAAAATCTGATCATCATTTTTTAATACCTACCAAAATATCTATCTATCTAGCATTGAAGGTCTAAAAACCAATTTAACTCTCTTATTATTAGTTGATCCATAATCTAAATATGGGGAAAATTTAGAAATTTTTATGGCCAAGGCATCTGCCAAAATATTTTGTTGTCTTGAAACAACATTTAGATTCAAAGCATCAAAATATTCCATTAAATCCCAAACCCTATTTCTGTAAGTATTTAAATAATGATGCTTAATATTACACTTCTTTGTAACTTGATTTACTATCAATTCTAATTCACCATAAATGTCAAGTAATTTAATACCCATTTTCTTTGCTTGCATTAAACCTAAACATAAAGCCTCATATAACAATATTGTTTATGCAAGATCAATTTAATCTATAGGAAAATATTTTAACACCCTCTAAAGGTTATTATAGAACTACTCCTACCCCAAATTCATTCTTGCATCTTGCTCCATTAAAATGCATAGTCCAAATTTTAGATTCTTGTTAGCTTTTGATGTTATATATTAAAGGAAATGCAAACACAAGGACTAAAATAAGCATGCAATATTAACTATATGATAATGTCAATATACTAAGCATGCAAAACTAATGAGAAAATTCTAAAATAACTCATAAAACTGACATTAATGAAAGCTCATGAAAATAGGATGTTCATACAAAATGTGGAGATCTCCAATGATCCATACTTCATACAAGTTCTACATTGTATCTACTCTAGTCTATCTTGTGCTACCTCCTCCTCTCTATCACTCTATCAAAGGCTTGTATATAAAGAGATATGTCTCTTGGTATTTCACCTACCTATGACTTTTCATCTTACTATTATATGACTCATGTACATGTGGACTACATGCACATTTACATTATCAAGTACTTTGCACATTCTAACACTTGTGCATTTATTAAATTGCATAAAGTAAATACTCAAATACTAATATAAGACAAACTTCCTAATCTAAAGATGTACCCAATGTGGTACATGCCAATGTAATGTATTCCAACACCCCTATATATTACATTATTTGGTTATTGAATACCTTAGTTTTCAATATGGATCTTCATCTTTCAGATGTTCTTCAACTTTATTGGTTCATATCCTTCTATTGGTTTAGTCTTCATTTTATTCTTGGAGTTCATGTTGTATTTTCTTATCTTATTCATTTCACTGCTTCTATGTATTTCAAAGTGGTTGATAAGATCTTCATTCTTGAATTTATTCAAGTATCTTTGATGAACAAGAGATCTCATTATCTTGCAAGTCTTAAGTAGATCATAACTGATCTATTTTCATTCCTTTTGTTAGTTTAATGACCTCTCTTCTTGTTCTTCAAAAAATTCAAACTTGAACTCATAATTAGTAGATGCTTAAAAAATTAGAACTTGAAAAAAAAATCTAATATGAATACCATTATCTCTTAAAATATCCTATAGTACTTATTTTTATAGTAATAGAGAAAAGATGAGTGAGATTTTCCTCCACAATATTTACATGGATGGAAAATCCAATAGTTTATTTCATCATGACCTGCCTTGTTGCAATAAGTACATTGTGAAGATATTCCTATTTTTTGTTACTTGTCTTTGGAAATTCAAGTTCATCCATTTCCTTGATAAAATGGTAAAACCATTTATGTACAACTAAAGCTACTCTACCTTTACTTCTTTCATAGATTTTTAGGATGTCTTTATGATCAATATTATCTTCTACCTTTTGAGTATGGTTTTTTTATTTTATTCCCAATATCTCCATTAATATAGTTGTCATCAATTTCTTTCATCATGTCATTGGAAGATGTTTCTATAGAATCTGCTTTTGCCAAACTATTAGCTTGTGAGTTCTCAAAAATATTTCTATGCCATATTGGTTCTTATCTTCTAATTGCATCTTTCCTAATAACATTTCTAGAATCAATTATATCTCTGAATCATTTTTATTCCTTGAATATTGTATACTTAATAAGCTTTTCCATAGTTATTTTTAAAGTAACGTTCCTTGTAAATTTTTGGTTTAAAAAGAATAATTTTTGGTATAATTTTAAAATCTCCAAACATTTGAGGCTAACTACCTTATGACTCCCTAGTTTTGAGACTTGATTTTTTTGTCCAACTTGGAATTTGAGTATAGGATCAAATTTGATATATTCTATTCAATTCTAAATTTGTAGGATACCTTTTATCTCCAAGTATTTTGAATATACTATGGTCTTGATTAAGTGCTTAGCTTTCTTATTTTTCTATTGAGTTGAATCCATTTTATTTCCCTAATGTTCAACTACTATTCTTCATATTATTTCTCACTATTTGTGAATAGAAAGCTCAAAATAATTTTAATTCACTTTCAATTGATGAAATTTTCTATCTTCAAGACATTAGAGTTGAATTCCTTATGTATCATTAATTTAAGAAAGAGACTAATTTCAATTTAGTTTTCCAAATTTAAATTTATTTTAAGCAAAAGATATTAATTTAATTTAATTTTCCAACTTAATGGTTTTCCAAGAGATAATAATTTTCCAATTTGCCAAGGTTATTCACTTCTTTACGTTTTCCAACTAGTAATTTCAATGTAGTTTTCTATGAGAAATGTTGGTTGATGTTACTAGTTGGTATTTTCAATATGGAACTATGTTTTCCATCCTCCAATGGCCAAATAACCTTGGCCCTTGAAAATGGTATTTTGGTGACTTTGAACTTGTTGTTTCATGGATTTTTGCTATCTCACAATGCCTGCTAGCTATTGCTCATAGCTATAGGGAAACACAGGCTCATGCCTTTCAATTACTTTCCCCTTATACTTTCAATCATCACCCTTTTTTTATTGAAATGGTGGTTTTCCTCTTCAATGTGGCGGTGGTACCTCTCCATTTTACTACTCTTTTGATGGCTCCTCTTTACCAAGGTATGCTTGGTGGTTTCTCTTCCACATCAATTGTTCCTTGTTGGATACTCTTCTACTACGACTCCTACTTGGCTCAATCCTTGGTGGTTTCTTCTATGGTGACTCCAAGCTTCTAATTCATGCCAAAAAAATTCCATTTTGGATAGTTTATTATATCCAATATTTTCTATATAGTATTGGCTTGTTTATTTTCCAATAGATAGTAAGGATTTGATATTTTATTTTCCTTGTATTATATCTAACTTTTCCTTTATTTTGTGTAGGTTTTAATCCCCTCCAATATTATCTTCTCCATATTTGAAGACATAAAATTGATACCTTCCCTCTCTCTACTTTAAAACCTCAAATGTGGTGCTTTTAAAGACTTAATAATAAGCTAAATATTGAATTTTTATTGCACCAATATTACATACATTTTTGTCTCCTTTTGTAGCTAGATTTATTGGTTATTTGAATCACCTATTTTTTGCCTTGAACTTGTCACTTTTGCAGCTCTAATTTCTTCCCAACGTTTCTTCCTTTTAGCCTTTAATTTACTATCCAGAAATATGATTTTTGTGGCTCCAATTCTCCTTCAACCTTTCTTTCTCGGACTCTAAAATTTATAGCTATTAGTGATGCCAAAATTTCTGCCCTCTTGCTATCTTAAACTCTATAATTTTTAGCTTCTAATGCAGTAAATTCCTCCTTTATTTTTCTATCCTTAACTCTCTCAAATTTGGTGGTCTCTTCTAGCTCCTTTCTCCTTCGATCTCCTTGTAAAATTTTGAATTTAAATTGGGCCTCCTTACCAAGAATATAAATGTCTTGAGATCTTCAAGAATCCTTTCCAAAATTTAGAAAAATTCTTGCCAAATCCTTATTCCTTTTGGGGCTTATTTTTGGATGGTGATAATTTTCCTAGATTCTTCTTTTTATTAGGAGCTTCTACTTGCTATCAATATTCTACCTTGAGCTTTCTTCAAATATCCTCCAATGACCACTTCTTCAACTTTTTAGTAGAGCTTCTCTAGCATTTTTCTTCTTTCTTCTTTCAAATTTTTTTGAGACCTCTTCTTTGTGGTCTTCAAATTTTGTAACTTCTCAAATATTCAATAGGAATTTTCCTAGTCCTCATCTATATTCAATCTTCTATCTTCCAAATTTGGAAGTTCTTCAATGGAACATTTCTCTTGGGTCTCCTCTTTCTCAATCTGTAGTCTTTCATATTCTATGGGACTCTTTCTTCTTTATTCTCCTCTTCCTTCAATATGGAGTCTTCAATATTCTACTTTTTTGTAAAAAAGAACTAATATTTTCATAAGGAAAGCACACAAAATTTTATGATATCAAAGATAAAATCCTTCTCTATCCATTGTATGAAGCTTCTCAACTTTTGAGAACTAATTTTCTATAGAAAAAATCTTTATATAGTAGCAAGCAAATCCATGCAAATATCTAGATCTCTATAATTCAATAAACATCACTAGTTATCCTTCAATATAGTGGAAAAGAGATCTATGTTGAGTCCTAGTCTTCATGAGTTTTTTTACGACCCCGTCGAAAGACTCTAGCCAAATAGTAATTTAAAAAATTCTTAAAATTTTGAAAATAAAATATCCTATCTCCTCTCAATATATCTTGTGGTTTTTTTATCTCCTATAAATCTACCTAGAGCTCTGACACCTCTATTAGCTTTTGATGTTATATGTTAAAGGAAATGCAACCACAAGAACTAAAATGAGCATGTAATATGAACTATATGATAATGGAAATATACTAAGCATGCAAAAATAATGAGAAACTTCTGAAATAACTCATAAAAGTTCTATAAATGAAATCTCATGAAAATAGGATGTTCATACAAAATGTCAACATCTCAAATGCTCCATGCTTCATACAAGTTCTACATTATATCTACTCTAGTCTATATTATGCTACTTCCTCCTCTCTATCGGTCTATCAAAGGCCTATATGTAAGGAGATATGTTTCTTTGCCTTTCACCTACCTATGACTCTTCATATTCCTATTCTATGACTCATGTACATGTGGACTACATGCACATTTACATTATCAAGTACTTTGTACATTCTAAAACTTGTGCATTTATTACATTACATAAAGTAAATACTCAAATCCTAATCTAAGATAAAATTCCTAATCTAAAGATGTATCCAAGGTGGTACATTAGCATGTACCAAATAATGTAATATATTCCATCAATTCTCTTAAAATTTGATTCAAAATTATAGGTGTTGCTTTCTGATATTTAGAAGAGATGTTGTATATACCTAGTTTAGTTTCAAAAAAAAAAAGACTCTCCTCTAATGGTAGACCATATTCGAGCTCTAAATATTCTAGTACCTCTACCAATTCTGGTTCCTCCATGATATATTTGTTGTACATGTCATCATCTATTTTCTCAATATGATATGATACTAGATTCTATGGGACTATTTTTATTCTTTTACCCTTAAATGGGATCATCATGTGAGAATAGTCCAAATACATGTATCTGCCTAGTTTGGTAGTAAATTTTCTTGATAAGCATAGGCTAAAATATGGTTCTAAATCAACTACAACTATATCTTGAATCACAGTAACCTCTGTGGCTCTATGTAATCTCACAAGAACATCTTTGACTAGCCCAATTATTTTAATTTGATTTTTGCTAAAGTTATTCTTTCCATTAAAATTTGATTTAAAGAGGTTTTGAGTTAATTTGGGTGGATGTTGAATTTATTTTTAATTGGGATATTATAAGGTGTTATTTGGAAAATATTTTATGTATGTTGATGGTTGTTTTGAAAGGAGGAGTGATAAGGTGTAATTGAGTTTTTACATTACATTGTGAGAAATATTTATCTTCTAACCTCTTTGAGCTTGGCATAGAAGTGTTTGTGGTTGTGACAGATTTATGAGAGCACTTCATCATCAAGAAAAAGGTATGAGCACATTCTTCCATAGTTGATATGATTGATTGATTTTCTGGAAAATAAGTTTGGAGTGAAAAGGACTTGATTAGGATTTCCTATTAAGAGTGTTGAGATAATACCTCAAGGTTTTTTGGAATAAAGAGTTGTTTTATAATCATTGTTGTTAAAGTGAGTTGTTGAGTGAAGAACTTGAACTAGGGCTTGAAAAGATCATGAGTATCATTGTTATGTGAGATTTGTTGTTGAGCATTGTTGAAAATATTTTGAATTGGTGTTTACATGCTTGGACTAGGGTTTGTAAGAAAGGGGTGTTTCATTGAGTGATTGGTTGAGTAGAGTTGGTTGAGCCTAGTCAAGTGGATGTGTGAAGTGATTTTTCAAGTTCCATAAAATAAACTATTCTATATTTTGATTTGAGTTGAGAAAGTAATTAAGCATTGTGATTAGTATAGAACATATTGAGTCTCTAACAATTCTCTTTATGTTTTTATGATATTAGAAAAGTTCCGTGTGGACTTATTGAGCATATTTAAGCAATTTCTATGTGGACTTGTTGAGAATATTTGAGCAAGTTCTGTGTGGACTTGTTGATAAAATTTAAGCAAGTTTTGTGTGGACTTGTTGAGCAGATTTGAGCAAGTTCCGTGTGGACTTGTTGAGCAGATTTAAGAAATTTTTGTGTGGACTTGTTGAACATATTTGAGCAAGTTTTGTGTGGAGTTGTTGAGCAGATTTAAGCAAGTTCTATGTGGACTTGTTGAGCAAATTTGAGGATAGATATTATTGAGTAGATTGGACAAGTTCTAGTAAGGAATTTTTGAGTAGATTTGAGGTAAATATTAGAGAAGACATGAGGACATATTTGTGTGAGGTTTTGTGGAAGCTTACAATAAAGATTTGAGAATAGATATTATTGATCATATTGGACAAAGTCTTAGAGAATACTGAGGATAGATTAATGTGAGCTTTTGTGGAAGCTTACAAGGCATATTTGAGACAAGTTTTTGAGAAGACTTGTGAGTAGAGTTGATTGATTAATTTGTTCAAACCTTGAGTTAAGGTTTGGGATAGATCTAGCAGAGTTTATTTTGTGATTAAGTAAAGCTTTGTGTTAAGGCTTGAGAACAAATATTGAGGACATATTTGTGCTAGATTGAAGGACTATGTTTAGTGTAGATCGGAGGACAAATATTGAGGACATATTTGTGCTAGACGGAAGGACTCGTGTTTTGTGTATATTTGAGGAGAAGTTTATGCTAAACCGAGAGATAGAGAGATCCATTAGCCATGGAAGTGACGACAGGTATTTTGAGTGAGGATAAGAGTCTTCGGTGGATAGATATCCATTAGCCGGTGCGGTGGAGGTAGCAATTCTTCTAGAAGATCACCAACCAGCACAGAGGATAAGGAGTTCTCTTGTGGATAGGGATCCATGAACTTGATTTAGGGGATTGGTATCTCCATTGTACAGAGTTCCATAAACATTGTAATTGGTAAAGGATTCCCAAGAGATTGATTGAGAAATTTTTAGTGAAATATTTTCTCTATGGAGTAGCCCACATTGGGTGAACCACGTAAATTATGGTTTCTCTATTGTGTGTGGTGATTTATGCATTGCTTTGATTACTTCTATTTATATTGCTATATTTACATTGCACAACATTGATTGGGAAATAAAAAGGAAAAAGTGGTCTTATATTGTTCACCCCCCCTCTTAGTATAATCTTGTGTTCTTCATCTATTTCTATTTATTTATAAATCTTATTATCTACTTGCATCTACTTTAGTTTTTTCCATATTCATTGTCAAAAATACTTTCTAAATTAATCAATCCCTTAGGTATGTTATTAATATTTTAATTGTATAATTTCTTGTTGCTCAATATCTTGAGCTATATCACCTTGTGAACTGATACAACTAGCCTCTCTGACTAAGAAATCAAAAATCTGATCATCATTTTTTAATACCTACCAAAATATCTATCTATCTAGCATTGAAGGTCTAAAAACCAATTTAACTCTCTTATTATTAGTTGATCCATAATCTAAATATGGGGAAAATTTAGAAATTTTTATGGCCAAGGCATCTGCCAAAATATTTTGTTGTCTTGAAACAACATTTAGATTCAAAGCATCAAAATATTCCATTAAATCCCAAACCCTATTTCTGTAAGTATTTAAATAATGATGCTTACTATTACACTTCTTTGTAACTTGATTTACTATCAATTCTAAGTCACCATAAATGTCAAGTAATTTAATACCCATTTTCTTTGCTTGCATTAAACCTAAACATAAAGCCTCATATAACAATATTGTTTATGCAAGATCAATTTAATCTATAGGAAAATATTTTAACACCCTCTAAAGGTTATTATAGAACTACTCCTACCCCAAATTCATTCTTGCATCTTGCTCCATTAAAATGCATAGTCCAAATTTTAGATTCTTGTTAGCTTTTGATGTTATATATTAAAGGAAATGCAAACACAAGGACTAAAATAAGCATGCAATATTAACTATATGATAATGTCAATATACTAAGCATGCAAAACTAATGAGAAAATTCTAAAATAACTCATAAAACTGACATTAATGAAAGCTCATGAAAATAGGATGTTCATACAAAATGTGGAGATCTCCAATGATCCATACTTCATACAAGTTCTACATTGTATCTACTCTAGTCTATCTTGTGCTACCTCCTCCTCTCTATCACTCTATAAAAGGCTTGTATATAAAGAGATATGTCTCTTGGTATTTCACCTACCTATGACTTTTCATCTTACTATTATATGACTCATGTACATGTGGACTACATGCACATTTACATTATCAAGTACTTTGCACATTCTAACACTTGTGCATTTATTAAATTGCATAAAGTAAATACTCAAATACTAATATAAGACAAACTTCCTAATCTAAAGATGTACCCAAGGTGGTACATGCCAATGTAATGTATTCCAACACCCCTATATATTACATTATTTGGTTATTGAATACCTTAGTTTTCAATATGGATCTTCATCTTTCAGATGTTCTTCAACTTTATTGGTTCATATCCTTCTATTGGTTTAGTCTTCATTTTATTCTTGGAGTTCATGTTGTATTTTCTTATCTTATTCATTTCACTGCTTCTATGTATTTCAAAGTGGTTGATAAGATCTTCATTCTTGAATTTATTCAAGTATCTTTGATGAACAAGAGATCTCATTATCTTGCAAGTCTTAAGTAGATCATAACTGATCTATTTTCATTCCTTTTGTTAGTTTAATGACCTCTCTTCTTGTTCTTCAAAAAATTCAAACTTGAACTCATAATTAGTAGATGCTTAAAAAATTAGAACTTGAAAAAAAAATCTAATATGAATACCATTATCTCTTAAAATATCCTATAGTACTTATTTTTATAGTAATAGAGAAAAGATGAGTGAGATTTTCCTCCACAATATTTACATGGATGGAAAATCCAATAGTTTATTTCATCATGACCTGCCTTGTTGCAATAAGTACATTGTGAAGATATTCCTATTTTTTGTTACTTGTCTTTGGAAATTCAAGTTCATCCATTTCCTTGATAAAATGGTAAAACCATTTATGTACAACTAAAGCTACTCTACCTTTACTTCTTTCATAGATTTTTAGGATGTCTTTATGATCAATATTATCTTCTACCTTTTGAGTATGGTTTTTTTATTTTATTCCCAATATCTCCATTAATATAGTTGTCATCAATTCCTTTCATCATGTCATTGGAAGATGTTTCTATAGAATCTGCTTTTGCCAAACTATTAGCTTGTGAGTTCTCAAAAATATTTCTATGCCATATTGGTTCTTCTCTTCTAATTGCATCTTTCCTAATATCATTTCTAGAATCAATTATATCTCTGAATCATTTTTATTCCTTGAATATTGTATACTTAATAAGCTTTTCCATAGTTATTTTTAAAGTAACGTTCCTTGTAAATTTTTGGTTTAAAAAGAATAATTTTTGGTATAATTTTAAAATCTCCAAACATTTGAGGCTAACTACCTTATGACTCCCTAGTTTTGAGACTTGATTTTTTTGTCCAACTTGGAATTTGAGTATAGGATCAAATTTGATATATTCTATTCAATTCTAAATTTGTAGGATACCTTTTATCTCCAAGTATTTTGAATATACTATGGTCTTGATTAAGTGCTTAGCTTTCTTATTTTTCTATTGAGTTGAATCCATTTTATTTCCCTAATGTTCAACTACTATTCTTCATATTATTTCTCACTATTTGTGAATATAAAGCTCAAAATAATTTTAATTCACTTTCAATTGATGAAATTTTCTATCTTCAAGACATTAGAGTTGAATTCCTTATGTATCATTAATTTAAGAAAGAGACTAATTTCAATTTAGTTTTCCAAATTTAAATTTATTTTAAGCAAAAGATATTAATTTAATTTAATTTTCCAACTTAATGGTTTTCCAAGAGATAATAATTTTCCAATTTGCCAAGGTTATTCACTTCTTTACGTTTTCCAACTAGTAATTTCAATGTAGTTTTCTATGAGAAATGTTGGTTGATGTTACTAGTTGGTATTTTCAATATGGAACTATGTTTTCCATCCTCCAATGGCCAAATAACCTTGGCCCTTGAAAATGGTATTTTGGTGACTTTGAACTTGTTGTTTCATGGATTTTTGCTATCTCACAATGCCTGCTAGCTATTGCTCATAGCTATAGGGAAACACAGGCTCATGCCTTTCAATTACTTTCCCCTTATACTTTCAATCATCACCCTTTTTTTATTGAAATGGTGGTTTTCCTCTTCAATGTGGCGGTGGTACCTCTCCATTTTACTACTCTTTTGATGGCTCCTCTTTACCAAGGTATGCTTGGTGGTTTCTCTTCCACATCAATTGTTCCTTGTTGGATACTCTTCTACTACGACTCCTACTTGGCTCAATCCTTGGTGGTTTCTTCTATGGTGACTCCAAGCTTCTAATTCATGCCAAAAAAATTCCATTTTGGATAGTTTATTATATCCAATATTTTCTATATAGTATTGGCTTGTTTATTTTCCAATAGATAGTAAGGATTTGATATTTTATTTTCCTTGTATTATATCTAACTTTTCCTTTATTTTGTGTAGGTTTTAATCCCCTCCAATATTATCTTCTCCATATTTGAAGACATAAAATTGATACCTTCCCTCTCTCTACTTTAAAACCTCAAATGTGGTGCTTTTAAAGACTTAATAATAAGCTAAATATTGAATTTTTATTGCACCAATATTACATACATTTTTGTCTCCTTTTGTAGCTAGATTTATTGGTTATTTGAATCACCTATTTTTTGCCTTGAACTTGTCACTTTTGCAGCTCTAATTTCTTCCCAACGTTTCTTCCTTTTAGCCTTTAATTTACTATCCAGAAATATGATTTTTGTGGCTCCAATTCTCCTTCAACCTTTCTTTCTCGGACTCTAAAATTTATAGCTATTAGTGATGCCAAAATTGCTGCCCTCTTGCTATCTTAAACTCTATAATTTTTAGCTTCTAATGCAGTAAATTCCTCCTTTATTTTTCTATCCTTAACTCTCTCAAATTTGGTGGTCTCTTCTAGCTCCTTTCTCCTTCGATCTCCTTGTAAAATTTTGAATTTAAATTGGGCCTCCTTACCAAGAATATAAATGTCTTGAGATCTTCAAGAATCCTTTCCAAAATTTAGAAAAATTCTTGCCAAATCCTTATTCCTTTTGGGGCTTATTTTTGGATGGTGATAATTTTCCTAGATTCTTCTTTTTATTAGGAGCTTCTACTTGCTATCAATATTCTACCTTGAGCTTTCTTCAAATATCCTCCAATGACCACTTCTTCAACTTTTTAGTAGAGCTTCTCTAGCATTTTTCTTCTTTCTTCTTTCAAATTTTTTTGAGACCTCTTCTTTGTGGTCTTCAAATTTTGTAACTTCTCAAATATTCAATAGGAATTTTCCTAGTCCTCATCTATATTCAATCTTCTATCTTCCAAATTTGGAAGTTCTTCAATGGAACATTTCTCTTGGGTCTCCTCTTTCTCAATCTGTAGTCTTTCATATTCTATGGGACTCTTTCTTCTTTATTCTCCTCTTCCTTCAATATGGAGTCTTCAATATTCTACTTTTTTGTAAAAAAGAACTAATATTTTCATAAGGAAAGCACACAAAATTTTATGATATCAAAGATAAAATCCTTCTCTATCCATTGTATGAAGCTTCTCAACTTTTGAGAACTAATTTTCTATAGAAAAAATCTTTATATAGTAGCAAGCAAATCCATGCAAATATCTAGATCTCTATAATTCAGTAAACATCACTAGTTATCCTTCAATATAGTGGAAAAGAGATCTATGTTGAGTCCTAGTCTTCATGAGTTTTTCTTCAACCCTGTGAAAATACTCTAGCCAAATAGTAATTTAAAAAATTCTTAAAAATATGAAAATGAGGTATCCTATCTCCTCTCAATCTCTCTTGTGGTTTTTTTATCTCCTATAAATCTACCTAGAGCTCTGACACCTCTATTAGCTTTTGATGTTATATGTTAAAGGAAATGCAACCACAAGAACTAAAATGAGCATGTAATATGAACTATATGATAATGGAAATATACTAAGCATGCAAAAATAATGAGAAACTTCTGAAATAACTCATAAAAGTTCTATAAATGAAATCTCATGAAAATAGGATGTTCATACAAAATGTCAACATCTCAAATGCTCCATGCTTCATACAAGTTCTACATTATATCTACTCTAGTCTATATTATGCTACTTCCTCCTCTCTATCGGTCTATCAAAGGCCTATATGTAAGGAGATATGTTTCTTTGCCTTTCACCTACCTATGACTCTTCATATTCCTATTCTATGACTCATGTACATGTGGACTACATGCACATTTACATTATCAAGTACTTTGTACATTCTAAAACTTGTGCATTTATTACATTACATAAAGTAAATACTCAAATCCTAATCTAAGATAAAATTCCTAATCTAAAGATGTATCCAAGGTGGTACATTAGCATGTACCAAATAATGTAATATATTCCATCAATTCTCTTAAAATTTGATTCAAAATTATAGGTGTTGCTTTCTGATATTTAGAAGAGATGTTGTATATACCTAGTTTAGTTTCAAAAAAAAAAAGACTCTCCTCTAATGGTAGACCATATTCGAGCTCTAAATATTCTAGTACCTCTACCAATTCTGGTTCCTCCATGATATATTTGTTGTACATGTCATCATCTATTTTCTCAATATGATATGATACTAGATTCTATGGGACTATTTTTATTCTTTTACCCTTAAATGGGATCATCATGTGAGAATAGTCCAAATACATGTATCTGCCTAGTTTGGTAGTAAATTTTCTTGATAAGCATAGGCTAAAATATGGTTCTAAATCAACTACAACTATATCTTGAATCACAGTAACCTCTGTGGCTCTATGTAATCTCACAAGAACATCTTTGACTAGCCCAATTATTTTAATTTGATTTTTGCTAAAGTTATTCTTTCCATTAAAATTTGATTTAAAGAGGTTTTGAGTTAATTTTGGTGGATGTTGAATTTATTTTTAATTGGGATATTATAAGGTGTTATTTGGAAAATATTTTATGTATGTTGATGGTTGTTTTGAAAGGAGGAGTGATAAGGTGTAATTGAGTTTTTACATTACATTGTGAGAAATATTTATCTTCTAACCTCTTTGAGCTTGGCATAGAAGTGTTTGTGGTTGTGACAGATTTATGAGAGCACTTCATCATCAAGAAAAAGGTATGAGCACATTCTTCCATAGTTGATATGATTGATTGATTTTCTGGAAAATAAGTTTGGAGTGAAAAGGACTTGATTAGGATTTCCTATTAAGAGTGTTGAGATAATACCTCAAGGTTTTTTGGAATAAAGAGTTGTTTTATAATCATTGTTGTTAAAGTGAGTTGTTGAGTGAAGAACTTGAACTAGGGCTTGAAAAGATCATGAGTATCATTGTTATGTGAGATTTGTTGTTGAGCATTGTTGAAAATATTTTGAATTGGTGTTTACATGCTTGGACTAGGGTTTGTAAGAAAGGGGTGTTTCATTGAGTGATTGGTTGAGTAGAGTTGGTTGAGCCTAGTCAAGTGGATGTGTGAAGTGATTTTTCAAGTTCCATAAAATAAACTATTCTATATTTTGATTTGAGTTGAGAAAGTAATTAAGCATTGTGATTAGTATAGAACATATTGAGTCTCTAACAATTCTCTTTATGTTTTTATGATATTAGAAAAGTTCCGTGTGGACTTATTGAGCATATTTAAGCAATTTCTATGTGGACTTGTTGAGAATATTTGAGCAAGTTCCGTGTGGACTTGTTGATAAAATTTAAGCAAGTTTTGTGTGGACTTGTTGAGCAGATTTGAGCAAGTTCCGTGTGGACTTGTTGAGCAGATTTAAGAAATTTTTGTGTGGACTTGTTGAACATATTTGAGCAAGTTTTGTGTGGAGTTGTTGAGCAGATTTAAGCAAGTTCTATGTGGACTTGTTGAGCAAATTTGAGGATAGATATTATTGAGTAGATTGGACAAGTTCTAGTAAGGAATTTTTGAGTAGATTTGAGGTAAATATTAGAGAAGACATGAGGACATATTTGTGTGAGGTTTTGTGGAAGCTTACAATAAAGATTTGAGAATAGATATTATTGATCATATTGGACAAAGTCTTAGAGAATACTGAGGATAGATTAATGTGAGCTTTTGTGGAAGCTTACAAGGCATATTTGAGACAAGTTTTTGAGAAGACTTGTGAGTAGAGTTGATTGATTAATTTGTTCAAACCTTGAGTTAAGGTTTGGGATAGATCTAGCAGAGTTTATTTTGTGATTAAGTAAAGCTTTGTGTTAAGGCTTGAGAACAAATATTGAGGACATATTTGTGCTAGATTGAAGGACTATGTTTAGTGTAGATCGGAGGACAAATATTGAGGACATATTTGTGCTAGACGGAAGGACCTGTGTTTTGTGTATATTTGAGGAGAAGTTTATGCTAAACCGAGAGATAGAGAGATCCATTAGCCATGGAAGTGAGGACAGGTATTTTGAGTGAGGATAAGAGTCTTCAGTGGATAGATATCCATTAGCCAGTGCAGTGGAGGTAGCAATTCTTCTAGAAGATCACCATCCAAAGCACGAGAGGATAAGGAGTTCTCTTGTGGATAGGGATCCATGAACTTGATTTAGGGGATTGGTATCTCCATTGTACAGAGTTCCATAAACATTGTAATTGGTAAAGGATTCCCAAGAGATTGATTGAGAAATTTTTAGTGAAATATTTTCTCTATGGAGTAGCCCACATTGGGTGAACCACGTAAATTATGGTTTCTCTATTGTGTGTGGTGATTTATGCATTGCTTTGATTACTTCTATTTATATTGCTATATTTACATTGCACAACATTGATTGGGAAATAAAAAGGAAAAAGTGGTCTTATATTGTTCACCCCCCTCTTAGTATAATCTTGTGTTCTTCATCTATTTCTATTTATTTATAAATCTTATTATCTACTTGCATCTACTTTAGTTTTTTCCATATTCATTGTCAAAAATACTTTCTAAATTAATCAATCCCTTAGGTATGTTATTAATATTTTAATTGTATAATTTCTTGTTGCTCAATATCTTGAGCTATATCACCTTGTGAACTGATACAACTAGCCTCTCTGACTAAGAAATCAAAAATCTGATCATCATTTTTTAATACCTACCAAAATATCTATCTATCTAGCATTGAAGGTCTAAAAACCAATTTAACTCTCTTATTATTAGTTGATCCATAATCTAAATATGGGGAAAATTTAGAAATTTTTATGGCCAAGGCATCTGCCAAAATATTTTGTTGTCTTGAAACAACATTTAGATTCAAAGCATCAAAATATTCCATTAAATCCCAAACCCTATTTCTGTAAGTATTTAAATAATGATGCTTACTATTACACTTCTTTGTAACTTGATTTACTATCAATTCTAAGTCACCATAAATGTCAAGTAATTTAATACCCATTTTCTTTGCTTGCATTAAACCTAAACATAAAGCCTCATATAACAATATTGTTTATGCAAGATCAATTTAATCTATAGGAAAATATTTTAACACCCTCTAAAGGTTATTATAGAACTACTCCTACCCCAAATTCATTCTTGCATCTTGCTCCATTAAAATGCATAGTCCAAATTTTAGATTCTTGTTAGCTTTTGATGTTATATATTAAAGGAAATGCAAACACAAGGACTAAAATAAGCATGCAATATTAACTATATGATAATGTCAATATACTAAGCATGCAAAACTAATGAGAAAATTCTAAAATAACTCATAAAACTGACATTAATGAAAGCTCATGAAAATAGGATGTTCATACAAAATGTGGAGATCTCCAATGATCCATACTTCATACAAGTTCTACATTGTATCTACTCTAGTCTATCTTGTGCTACCTCCTCCTCTCTATCACTCTATCAAAGGCTTGTATATAAAGAGATATGTCTCTTGGTATTTCACCTACCTATGACTTTTCATCTTACTATTATATGACTCATGTACATGTGGACTACATGCACATTTACATTATCAAGTACTTTGCACATTCTAACACTTGTGCATTTATTAAATTGCATAAAGTAAATACTCAAATACTAATATAAGACAAACTTCCTAATCTAAAGATGTACCCAAGGTGGTACATGCCAATGTAATGTATTCCAACACCCCTATATATTACATTATTTGGTTATTGAATACCTTAGTTTTCAATATGGATCTTCATCTTTCAGATGTTCTTCAACTTTATTGGTTCATATCCTTCTATTGGTTTAGTCTTCATTTTATTCTTGGAGTTCATGTTGTATTTTCTTGTCTTCTTCATTCCATTGCTTCTATGTATTTCAAAGTGGTTGATAAGATCTTCATTCTTGAATTTATTCAAGTATCTTTGATGAACAAGAGATCTCATTATCTTGCAAGTCTTAAGTAGATCATAACTGATCTATTTTCATTCCTTTTGTTAGTTTAATGACCTCTCTTCTTGTTCTTCAAAAAATTCAAACTTGAACTCATAATTAGTAGATGCTTAAAAAATTAGAACTTGAAAAAAAAATCTAATATGAATACCATTATCTCTTAAAATATCCTATAGTACTTATTTTTATAGTAATAGAGAAAAGATGAGTGAGATTTTCCTCCACAATATTTACATGGATGGAAAATCCAATAGTTTATTTCATCATGACCTGCCTTGTTGCAATAAGTACATTGTGAAGATATTCCTATTTTTTGTTACTTGTCTTTGGAAATTCAAGTTCATCCATTTCCTTGATAAAATGGTAAAACCATTTATGTACAACTAAAGCTACTCTACCTTTACTTCTTTCATAGATTTTTAGGATGTCTTTATGATCAATATTATCTTCTACCTTTTGAGTATGGTTTTTTTATTTTATTCCCAATATCTCCATTAATATAGTTGTCATCAATTCCTTTCATCATGTCATTGGAAGATGTTTCTATAGAATCTGCTTTTGCCAAACTATTAGCTTGTGAGTTCTCAAAAATATTTCTATGCCATATTGGTTCTTATCTTCTAATTGCATCTTTCCTAATAACATTTCTAGAATCAATTATATCTCTGAATCATTTTTATTCCTTGAATATTGTATACTTAATAAGCTTTTCCATAGTTATTTTTAAAGTAACGTTCCTTGTAAATTTTTGGTTTAAAAAGAATAATTTTTGGTATAATTTTAAAATCTCCAAACATTTGAGGCTAACTACCTTATGACTCCCTAGTTTTGAGACTTGATTTTTTTGTCCAACTTGGAATTTGAGTATAGGATCAAATTTGATATATTCTATTCAATTCTAAATTTGTAGGATACCTTTTATCTCCAAGTATTTTGAATATACTATGGTCTTGATTAAGTGCTTAGCTTTCTTATTTTTCTATTGAGTTGAATCCATTTTATTTCCCTAATGTTCAACTACTATTCTTCATATTATTTCTCACTATTTGTGAATAGAAAGCTCAAAATAATTTTAATTCACTTTCAATTGATGAAATTTTCTATCTTCAAGACATTAGAGTTGAATTCCTTATGTATCATTAATTTAAGAAAGAGACTAATTTCAATTTAGTTTTCCAAATTTAAATTTATTTTAAGCAAAAGATATTAATTTAATTTAATTTTCCAACTTAATGGTTTTCCAAGAGATAATAATTTTCCAATTTGCCAAGGTTATTCACTTCTTTACGTTTTCCAACTAGTAATTTCAATGTAGTTTTCTATGAGAAATGTTGGTTGATGTTACTAGTTGGTATTTTCAATATGGAACTATGTTTTCCATCCTCCAATGGCCAAATAACCTTGGCCCTTGAAAATGGTATTTTGGTGACTTTGAACTTGTTGTTTCATGGATTTTTGCTATCTCACAATGCCTGCTAGCTATTGCTCATAGCTATAGGGAAACACAGGCTCATGCCTTTCAATTACTTTCCCCTTATACTTTCAATCATCACCCTTTTTTTATTGAAATGGTGGTTTTCCTCTTCAATGTGGCGGTGGTACCTCTCCATTTTACTACTCTTTTGATGGCTCCTCTTTACCAAGGTATGCTTGGTGGTTTCTCTTCCACATCAATTGTTCCTTGTTGGATACTCTTCTACTACGACTCCTACTTGGCTCAATCCTTGGTGGTTTCTTCTATGGTGACTCCAAGCTTCTAATTCATGCCAAAAAAATTCCATTTTGGATAGTTTATTATATCCAATATTTTCTATATAGTATTGGCTTGTTTATTTTCCAATAGATAGTAAGGATTTGATATTTTATTTTCCTTGTATTATATCTAACTTTTCCTTTATTTTGTGTAGGTTTTAATCCCCTCCAATATTATCTTCTCCATATTTGAAGACATAAAATTGATACCTTCCCTCTCTCTACTTTAAAACCTCAAATGTGGTGCTTTTAAAGACTTAATAATAAGCTAAATATTGAATTTTTATTGCACCAATATTACATACATTTTTGTCTCCTTTTGTAGCTAGATTTATTGGTTATTTGAATCACCTATTTTTTGCCTTGAACTTGTCACTTTTGCAGCTCTAATTTCTTCCCAACGTTTCTTCCTTTTAGCCTTTAATTTACTATCCAGAAATATGATTTTTGTGGCTCCAATTCTCCTTCAACCTTTCTTTCTCGGACTCTAAAATTTATAGCTATTAGTGATGCCAAAATTGCTGCCCTCTTGCTATCTTAAACTCTATAATTTTTAGCTTCTAATGCAGTAAATTCCTCCTTTATTTTTCTATCCTTAACTCTCTCAAATTTGGTGGTCTCTTCTAGCTCCTTTCTCCTTCGATCTCCTTGTAAAATTTTGAATTTAAATTGGGCCTCCTTACCAAGAATATAAATGTCTTGAGATCTTCAAGAATCCTTTCCAAAATTTAGAAAAATTCTTGCCAAATCCTTATTCCTTTTGGGGCTTATTTTTGGATGGTGATAATTTTCCTAGATTCTTCTTTTTATTAGGAGCTTCTACTTGCTATCAATATTCTACCTTGAGCTTTCTTCAAATATCCTCCAATGACCACTTCTTCAACTTTTTAGTAGAGCTTCTCTAGCATTTTTCTTCTTTCTTCTTTCAAATTTTTTTGAGACCTCTTCTTTGTGGTCTTCAAATTTTGTAACTTCTCAAATATTCAATAGGAATTTTCCTAGTCCTCATCTATATTCAATCTTCTATCTTCCAAATTTGGAAGTTCTTCAATGGAACATTTCTCTTGGGTCTCCTCTTTCTCAATCTGTAGTCTTTCATATTCTATGGGACTCTTTCTTCTTTATTCTCCTCTTCCTTCAATATGGAGTCTTCAATATTCTACTTTTTTGTAAAAAAGAACTAATATTTTCATAAGGAAAGCACACAAAATTTTATGATATCAAAGATAAAATCCTTCTCTATCCATTGTATGAAGCTTCTCAACTTTTGAGAACTAATTTTCTATAGAAAAAATCTTTATATAGTAGCAAGCAAATCCATGCAAATATCTAGATCTCTATAATTCAGTAAACATCACTAGTTATCCTTCAATATAGTGGAAAAGAGATCTATGTTGAGTCCTAGTCTTCATGAGTTTTTCTTCAACCCTGTGAAAATACTCTAGCCAAATAGTAATTTAAAATATTCTTAAAAATATGAAAATGAGGTATCCTATCTCCTCTCAATCTCTCTTGTGGTTTTTTTATCTCCTATAAATCTACCTAGAGCTCTGACACCTCTATTAGCTTTTGATGTTATATGTTAAAGGAAATGCAACCACAAGAACTAAAATGAGCATGTAATATGAACTATATGATAATGGAAATATACTAAGCATGCAAAAATAATGAGAAACTTCTGAAATAACTCATAAAAGTTCTATAAATGAAATCTCATGAAAATAGGATGTTCATACAAAATGTCAACATCTCAAATGCTCCATGCTTCATACAAGTTCTACATTATATCTACTCTAGTCTATATTATGCTACTTCCTCCTCTCTATCGGTCTATCAAAGGCCTATATGTAAGGAGATATGTTTCTTTGCCTTTCACCTACCTATGACTCTTCATATTCCTATTCTATGACTCATGTACATGTGGACTACATGCACATTTACATTATCAAGTACTTTGTACATTCTAAAACTTGTGCATTTATTACATTACATAAAGTAAATACTCAAATCCTAATCTAAGATAAAATTCCTAATCTAAAGATGTATCCAAGGTGGTACATTAGCATGTACCAAATAATGTAATATATTCCATCAATTCTCTTAAAATTTGATTCAAAATTATAGGTGTTGCTTTCTGATATTTAGAAGAGATGTTGTATATACCTAGTTTAGTTTCAAAAAAAAAAAGACTCTCCTCTAATGGTAGACCATATTCGAGCTCTAAATATTCTAGTACCTCTACCAATTCTGGTTCCTCCATGATATATTTGTTGTACATGTCATCATCTATTTTCTCAATATGATATGATACTAGATTCTATGGGACTATTTTTATTCTTTTACCCTTAAATGGGATCATCATGTGAGAATAGTCCAAATACATGTATCTGCCTAGTTTGGTAGTAAATTTTCTTGATAAGCATAGGCTAAAATATGGTTCTAAATCAACTACAACTATATCTTGAATCACAGTAACCTCTGTGGCTCTATGTAATCTCACAAGAACATCTTTGACTAGCCCAATTATTTTAATTTGATTTTTGCTAAAGTTATTCTTTCCATTAAAATTTGATTTAAAGAGGTTTTGAGTTAATTTTGGTGGATGTTGAATTTATTTTTAATTGGGATATTATAAGGTGTTATTTGGAAAATATTTTATGTATGTTGATGGTTGTTTTGAAAGGAGGAGTGATAAGGTGTAATTGAGTTTTTACATTACATTGTGAGAAATATTTATCTTCTAACCTCTTTGAGCTTGGCATAGAAGTGTTTGTGGTTGTGACAGATTTATGAGAGCACTTCATCATCAAGGAAAAGGTATGAGCACATTCTTCCATAGTTGATATGATTGATTGATTTTTCAAAAAATAAGTTTGGAGTGAAAAGGACTTGATTAGGATTTCCTATTAAGAGTGTTGAGATAATACCTCAAGGTTTTTTGGAATAAAGAGTTGTTTTATAATCATTGTTGTTAAAGTGAGTTGTTGAGTGAAGAACTTGAACTAGGGCTTGAAAAGATCATGAGTATCATTGTTATGTGAGATTTGTTGTTGAGCATTGTTGAAAATATTTTGAATTGGTGTTTACATGCTTGGACTAGGGTTTGTAAGAAAGGGGTGTTTCATTGAGTGATTGGTTGAGTAGAGTTGGTTGAGCCTAGTCAAGTGGATGTGTGAAGTGATTTTTCAAGTTCCATAAAATAAACTATTCTATATTTTGATTTGAGTTGAGAAAGTAATTAAGCATTGTGATTAGTATAGAACATATTGAGTCTCTAACAATTCTCTTTATGTTTTTATGATATTAGAAAAGTTCCGTGTGGACTTATTGAGCATATTTAAGCAATTTCTATGTGGACTTGTTGAGAATATTTGAGCAAGTTCCGTGTGGACTTGTTGAGAAAATTTAAGCAAGTTTTGTGTGGACTTGTTGAGCAGATTTGAGCAAGTCCTGTGTGGACTTGTTGAGCAGATTTAAGAAATTTTTGTGTGGACTTGTTGAACATATTTGAGCAAGTTTTGTGTGGAGTTGTTGAGCAGATTTAAGCAAGTTCTATGTGGACTTGTTGAGCAAATTTGAGGATAGATATTATTGAGTAGATTGGACAAGTTCTAGTAAGGAATTTTTGAGTAGATTTGAGGTAAATATTAGAGAAGACATGAGGACATATTTGTGTGAGGTTTTGTGGAAGCTTACAATAAAGATTTGAGAATAGATATTATTGATCATATTGGACAAAGTCTTAGAGAATACTGAGGATAGATTAATGTGAGCTTTTGTGGAAGCTTACAAGGCATATTTGAGACAAGTTTTTGAGAAGACTTGTGAGTAGAGTTGATTGATTAATTTGTTCAAACCTTGAGTTAAGGTTTGGGATAGATCTAGCAGAGTTTATTTTGTGATTAAGTAAAGCTTTGTGTTAAGGCTTGAGAACAAATATTGAGGACATATTTGTGCTAGATTGAAGGACTATGTTTAGTGTAGATCAGAGGACAAATATTGAGGACATATTTGTGCTAGACAGAAGGACTGTGTTTTGTGTATATTTGAGGAGAAGTTTATGCTAAACCAGAGATAGAGAGATCCATTAGCCATGGAAGTGACGACAGGTATTTTGAGTGAGGATAAGAGTCTTCAGTGGATAGATATCCATTAGCCAGTGCAGTGGAGGTAGCAATTCTTCTAGAAGATCACCAACCAGCACAGAGGATAAGGAGTTCTCTTGTGGATAGGGATCCATGAACTTGATTTAGGGGATTGGTATCTCCATTGTACAGAGTTCCATAAACATTGTAATTGGTAAAGGATTCCCAAGAGATTGATTGAGAAATTTTTAGTGAAATATTTTCTCTATGGAGTAGCCCACATTGGGTGAACCACGTAAATTATGGTTTCTCTATTGTGTGTGGTGATTTATGCATTGCTTTGATTACTTCTATTTATATTGCTATATTTACATTGCACAACATTGATTGGGAAATAAAAAGGAAAAAGTGGTCTTATATTGTTCACCCCCCTCTTAGTATAATCTTGTGTTCTTCATCTATTTCTATTTATTTATAAATCTTATTATCTACTTGCATCTACTTTAGTTTTTTCCATATTCATTGTCAAAAATACTTTCTAAATTAATCAATCCCTTAGGTATGTTATTAATATTTTAATTGTATAATTTCTTGTTGCTCAATATCTTGAGCTATATCACCTTGTGAACTGATACAACTAGCCTCTCTGACTAAGAAATCAAAAATCTGATCATCATTTTTTAATACCTACCAAAATATCTATCTATCTAGCATTGAAGGTCTAAAAACCAATTTAACTCTCTTATTATTAGTTGATCCATAATCTAAATATGGGGAAAATTTAGAAATTTTTATGGCCAAGGCATCTGCCAAAATATTTTGTTGTCTTGAAACAACATTTAGATTCAAAGCATCAAAATATTCCATTAAATCCCAAACCCTATTTCTGTAAGTATTTAAATAATGATGCTTACTATTACACTTCTTTGTAACTTGATTTACTATCAATTCTAAGTCACCATAAATGTCAAGTAATTTAATACCCATTTTCTTTGCTTGCATTAAACCTAAACATAAAGCCTCATATAACAATATTGTTTATGCAAGATCAATTTAATCTATAGGAAAATATTTTAACACCCTCTAAAGGTTATTATAGAACTACTCCTACCCCAAATTCATTCTTGCATCTTGCTCCATTAAAATGCATAGTCCAAATTTTAGATTCTTGTTAGCTTTTGATGTTATATATTAAAGGAAATGCAAACACAAGGACTAAAATAAGCATGCAATATTAACTATATGATAATGTCAATATACTAAGCATGCAAAACTAATGAGAAAATTCTAAAATAACTCATAAAACTGACATTAATGAAAGCTCATGAAAATAGGATGTTCATACAAAATGTGGAGATCTCCAATGATCCATACTTCATACAAGTTCTACATTGTATCTACTCTAGTCTATCTTGTGCTACCTCCTCCTCTCTATCACTCTATCAAAGGCTTGTATATAAAGAGATATGTCTCTTGGTATTTCACCTACCTATGACTTTTCATCTTACTATTATATGACTCATGTACATGTGGACTACATGCACATTTACATTATCAAGTACTTTGCACATTCTAACACTTGTGCATTTATTAAATTGCATAAAGTAAATACTCAAATACTAATATAAGACAAACTTCCTAATCTAAAGATGTACCCAAGGTGGTACATGCCAATGTAATGTATTCCAACACCCCTATATATTACATTATTTGGTTATTGAATACCTTAGTTTTCAATATGGATCTTCATCTTTCAGATGTTCTTCAACTTTATTGGTTCATATCCTTCTATTGGTTTAGTCTTCATTTTATTCTTGGAGTTCATGTTGTATTTTCTTATCTTATTCATTTCACTGCTTCTATGTATTTCAAAGTGGTTGATAAGATCTTCATTCTTGAATTTATTCAAGTATCTTTGATGAACAAGAGATCTCATTATCTTGCAAGTCTTAAGTAGATCATAACTGATCTATTTTCATTCCTTTTGTTAGTTTAATGACCTCTCTTCTTGTTCTTCAAAAAATTCAAACTTGAACTCATAATTAGTAGATGCTTAAAAAATTAGAACTTGAAAAAAAAATCTAATATGAATACCATTATCTCTTAAAATATCCTATAGTACTTATTTTTATAGTAATAGAGAAAAGATGAGTGAGATTTTCCTCCACAATATTTACATGGATGGAAAATCCAATAGTTTATTTCATCATGACCTGCCTTGTTGCAATAAGTACATTGTGAAGATATTCCTATTTTTTGTTACTTGTCTTTGGAAATTCAAGTTCATCCATTTCCTTGATAAAATGGTAAAACCATTTATGTACAACTAAAGCTGATCTACCTTTACTTCTTTCATAGATTTTTAGGATGTCTTTATGATCAATATTATCTTCTACCATTTGAGTATGGTTTTTTTATTTTATTCCCAATATCTCCATTAATATAGTTGTCATCAATTTCTTTCATCATGTCATTGGAAGATGTTTCTATAGAATCTGCTTTTGCCAAACTATTAGCTTGTGAGTTCTCAAAAATATTTCTATGCCATATTGGTTCTTATCTTCTAATTGCATCTTTCCTAATAACATTTCTAGAATCAATTATATCTCTGAATCATTTTTATTCCTTGAATATTGTATACTTAATAAGCTTTTCCATAGTTATTTTTAAAGTAACGTTCCTTGTAAATTTTTGGTTTAAAAAGAATAATTTTTGGTATAATTTTAAAATCTCCAAACATTTGAGGCTAACTACCTTATGACTCCCTAGTTTTGAGACTTGATTTTTTTGTCCAACTTGGAATTTGAGTATAGGATCAAATTTGATATATTCTATTCAATTCTAAATTTGTAGGATACCTTTTATCTCCAAGTATTTTGAATATACTATGGTCTTGATTAAGTGCTTAGCTTTCTTATTTTTCTATTGAGTTGAATCCATTTTATTTCCCTAATGTTCAACTACTATTCTTCATATTATTTCTCACTATTTGTGAATAGAAAGCTCAAAATAATTTTAATTCACTTTCAATTGATGAAATTTTCTATCTTCAAGACATTAGAGTTGAATTCCTTATGTATCATTAATTTAAGAAAGAGACTAATTTCAATTTAGTTTTCCAAATTTAAATTTATTTTAAGCAAAAGATATTAATTTAATTTAATTTTCCAACTTAATGGTTTTCCAAGAGATAATAATTTTCCAATTTGCCAAGGTTATTCACTTCTTTACGTTTTCCAACTAGTAATTTCAATGTAGTTTTCTATGAGAAATGTTGGTTGATGTTACTAGTTGGTATTTTCAATATGGAACTATGTTTTCCATCCTCCAATGGCCAAATAACCTTGGCCCTTGAAAATGGTATTTTGGTGACTTTGAACTTGTTGTTTCATGGATTTTTGCTATCTCACAATGCCTGCTAGCTATTGCTCATAGCTATAGGGAAACACAGGCTCATGCCTTTCAATTACTTTCCCCTTATACTTTCAATCATCACCCTTTTTTTATTGAAATGGTGGTTTTCCTCTTCAATGTGGCGGTGGTACCTCTCCATTTTACTACTCTTTTGATGGCTCCTCTTTACCAAGGTATGCTTGGTGGTTTCTCTTCCACATCAATTGTTCCTTGTTGGATACTCTTCTACTACGACTCCTACTTGGCTCAATCCTTGGTGGTTTCTTCTATGGTGACTCCAAGCTTCTAATTCATGCCAAAAAAATTCCATTTTGGATAGTTTATTATATCCAATATTTTCTATATAGTATTGGCTTGTTTATTTTCCAATAGATAGTAAGGATTTGATATTTTATTTTCCTTGTATTATATCTAACTTTTCCTTTATTTTGTGTAGGTTTTAATCCCCTCCAATATTATCTTCTCCATATTTGAAGACATAAAATTGATACCTTCCCTCTCTCTACTTTAAAACCTCAAATGTGGTGCTTTTAAAGACTTAATAATAAGCTAAATATTGAATTTTTATTGCACCAATATTACATACATTTTTGTCTCCTTTTGTAGCTAGATTTATTGGTTATTTGAATCACCTATTTTTTGCCTTGAACTTGTCACTTTTGCAGCTCTAATTTCTTCCCAACGTTTCTTCCTTTTAGCCTTTAATTTACTATCCAGAAATATGATTTTTGTGGCTCCAATTCTCCTTCAACCTTTCTTTCTCGGACTCTAAAATTTATAGCTATTAGTGATGCCAAAATTGCTGCCCTCTTGCTATCTTAAACTCTATAATTTTTAGCTTCTAATGCAGTAAATTCCTCCTTTATTTTTCTATCCTTAACTCTCTCAAATTTGGTGGTCTCTTCTAGCTCCTTTCTCCTTCGATCTCCTTGTAAAATTTTGAATTTAAATTGGGCCTCCTTACCAAGAATATAAATGTCTTGAGATCTTCAAGAATCCTTTCCAAAATTTAGAAAAATTCTTGCCAAATCCTTATTCCTTTTGGGGCTTATTTTTGGATGGTGATAATTTTCCTAGATTCTTCTTTTTATTAGGAGCTTCTACTTGCTATCAATATTCTACCTTGAGCTTTCTTCAAATATCCTCCAATGACCACTTCTTCAACTTTTTAGTAGAGCTTCTCTAGCATTTTTCTTCTTTCTTCTTTCAAATTTTTTTGAGACCTCTTCTTTGTGGTCTTCAAATTTTGTAACTTCTCAAATATTCAATAGGAATTTTCCTAGTCCTCATCTATATTCAATCTTCTATCTTCCAAATTTGGAAGTTCTTCAATGGAACATTTCTCTTGGGTCTCCTCTTTCTCAATCTGTAGTCTTTCATATTCTATGGGACTCTTTCTTCTTTATTCTCCTCTTCCTTCAATATGGAGTCTTCAATATTCTACTTTTTTGTAAAAAAGAACTAATATTTTCATAAGGAAAGCACACAAAATTTTATGATATCAAAGATAAAATCCTTCTCTATCCATTGTATGAAGCTTCTCAACTTTTGAGAACTAATTTTCTATAGAAAAAATCTTTATATAGTAGCAAGCAAATCCATGCAAATATCTAGATCTCTATAATTCAATAAACATCACTAGTTATCCTTCAATATAGTGGAAAAGAGATCTATGTTGAGTCCTAGTCTTCATGAGTTTTTCTTCAACCCTGTGAAAATACTCTAGCCAAATAGTAATTTAAAATATTCTTAAAAATATGAAAATGAGGTATCCTATCTCCTCTCAATCTCTCTTGTGGTTTTTTTATCTCCTATAAATCTACCTAGAGCTCTGACACCTCTATTAGCTTTTGATGTTATATGTTAAAGGAAATGCAACCACAAGAACTAAAATGAGCATGTAATATGAACTATATGATAATGGAAATATACTAAGCATGCAAAAATAATGAGAAACTTCTGAAATAACTCATAAAAGTTCTATAAATGAAATCTCATGAAAATAGGATGTTCATACAAAATGTCAACATCTCAAATGCTCCATGCTTCATACAAGTTCTACATTATATCTACTCTAGTCTATATTATGCTACTTCCTCCTCTCTATCGGTCTATCAAAGGCCTATATGTAAGGAGATATGTTTCTTTGCCTTTCACCTACCTATGACTCTTCATATTCCTATTCTATGACTCATGTACATGTGGACTACATGCACATTTACATTATCAAGTACTTTGTACATTCTAAAACTTGTGCATTTATTACATTACATAAAGTAAATACTCAAATCCTAATCTAAGATAAAATTCCTAATCTAAAGATGTATCCAAGGTGGTACATTAGCATGTACCAAATAATGTAATATATTCCATCAATTCTCTTAAAATTTGATTCAAAATTATAGGTGTTGCTTTCTGATATTTAGAAGAGATGTTGTATATACCTAGTTTAGTTTCAAAAAAAAAAAGACTCTCCTCTAATGGTAGACCATATTCGAGCTCTAAATATTCTAGTACCTCTACCAATTCTGGTTCCTCCATGATATATTTGTTGTACATGTCATCATCTATTTTCTCAATATGATATGATACTAGATTCTATGGGACTATTTTTATTCTTTTACCCTTAAATGGGATCATCATGTGAGAATAGTCCAAATACATGTATCTGCCTAGTTTGGTAGTAAATTTTCTTGATAAGCATAGGCTAAAATATGGTTCTAAATCAACTACAACTATATCTTGAATCACAGTAACCTCTGTGGCTCTATGTAATCTCACAAGAACATCTTTGACTAGCCCAATTATTTTAATTTGATTTTTGCTAAAGTTATTCTTTCCATTAAAATTTGATTTAAAGAGGTTTTGAGTTAATTCTGGTGGATGTTGAATTTATTTTTAATTGGGATATTATAAGGTGTTATTTGGAAAATATTTTATGTATGTTGATGGTTGTTTTGAAAGGAGGAGTGATAAGGTGTAATTGAGTTTTTACATTACATTGTGAGAAATATTTATCTTCTAACCTCTTTGAGCTTGGCATAGAAGTGTTTGTGGTTGTGACAGATTTATGAGAGCACTTCATCATCAAGAAAAAGGTATGAGCACATTCTTCCATAGTTGATATGATTGATTGGTTTTTCAAAAAATAAGTTTGGAGTGAAAAGGACTTGATTAGGATTTCCTATTAAGAGTGTTGAGATAATACCTCAAGGTTTTTTGGAATAAAGAGTTGTTTTATAATCATTGTTGTTAAAGTGAGTTGTTGAGTGAAGAACTTGAACTAGGGCTTGAAAAGATCATGAGTATCATTGTTATGTGAGATTTGTTGTTGAGCATTGTTGAAAATATTTTGAATTGGTGTTTACATGCTTGGACTAGGGTTTGTAAGAAAGGGGTGTTTCATTGAGTGATTGGTTGAGTAGAGTTGGTTGAGCCTAGTCAAGTGGATGTGTGAAGTGATTTTTCAAGTTCCATAAAATAAACTATTCTATATTTTGATTTGAGTTGAGAAAGTAATTAAGCATTGTGATTAGTATAGAACATATTGAGTCTCTAACAATTCTCTTTATGTTTTTATGATATTAGAAAAGTTCCGTGTGGACTTATTGAGCATATTTAAGCAATTTCTATGTGGACTTGTTGAGAATATTTGAGCAAGTTCTGTGTGGACTTGTTGATAAAATTTAAGCAAGTTTTGTGTGGACTTGTTGAGCAGATTTGAGCAAGTTCTGTGTGGACTTGTTGAGCAGATTTAAGAAATTTTTGTGTGGACTTGTTGAACATATTTGAGCAAGTTTTGTGTGGAGTTGTTGAGCAGATTTAAGCAAGTTCTATGTGGACTTGTTGAGCAAATTTGAGGATAGATATTATTGAGTAGATTGGACAAGTTCTAGTAAGGAATTTTTGAGTAGATTTGAGGTAAATATTAGAGAAGACATGAGGACATATTTGTGTGAGGTTTTGTGGAAGCTTACAATAAAGATTTGAGAATAGATATTATTGATCATATTGGACAAAGTCTTAGAGAATACTGAGGATAGATTAATGTGAGCTTTTGTGGAAGCTTACAAGGCATATTTGAGACAAGTTTTTGAGAAGACTTGTGAGTAGAGTTGATTGATTAATTTGTTCAAACCTTGAGTTAAGGTTTGGGATAGATCTAGCAGAGTTTATTTTGTGATTAAGTAAAGCTTTGTGTTAAGGCTTGAGAACAAATATTGAGGACATATTTGTGCTAGATTGAAGGACTATGTTTAGTGTAGATCAGAGGACAAATATTGAGGACATATTTGTGCTAGACAGAAGGACTGTGTTTTGTGTATATTTGAGGAGAAGTTTATGCTAAACCAGAGATAGAGAGATCCATTAGCCATGGAAGTGACGACAGGTATTTTGAGTGAGGATAAGAGTCTTCAGTGGATAGATATCCATTAGCCAGTGCGGTGGAGGTAGCAATTCTTCTAGAAGATCACCAACCAAGGCAGAGGATAAGGAGTTCTCTTGTGGATAGGGATCCATGAACTTGATTTAGGGGATTGGTATCTCCATTGTACAGAGTTCCATAAACATTGTAATTGGTAAAGGATTCCCAAGAGATTGATTGAGAAATTTTTAGTGAAATATTTTCTCTATGGAGTAGCCCACATTGGGTGAACCACGTAAATTATGGTTTCTCTATTGTGTGTGGTGATTTATGCATTGCTTTGATTACTTCTATTTATATTGCTATATTTACATTGCACAACATTGATTGGGAAATAAAAAGGAAAAAGTGGTCTTATATTGTTCACCCCCCCTCTTAGTATAATCTTGTGTTCTTCATCTATTTCTATTTATTTATAAATCTTATTATCTACTTGCATCTACTTTAGTTTTTTCCATATTCATTGTCAAAAATACTTTCTAAATTAATCAATCCCTTAGGTATGTTATTAATATTTTAATTGTATAATTTCTTGTTGCTCAATATCTTGAGCTATATCACCTTGTGAACTGATACAACTAGCCTCTCTGACTAAGAAATCAAAAATCTGATCATCATTTTTTAATACCTACCAAAATATCTATCTATCTAGCATTGAAGGTCTAAAAACCAATTTAACTCTCTTATTATTAGTTGATCCATAATCTAAATATGGGGAAAATTTAGAAATTTTTATGGCCAAGGCATCTGCCAAAATATTTTGTTGTCTTGAAACAACATTTAGATTCAAAGCATCAAAATATTCCATTAAATCCCAAACCCTATTTCTGTAAGTATTTAAATAATGATGCTTACTATTACACTTCTTTGTAACTTGATTTACTATCAATTCTAAGTCACCATAAATGTCAAGTAATTTAATACCCATTTTCTTTGCTTGCATTAAACCTAAACATAAAGCCTCATATAACAATATTGTTTATGCAAGATCAATTTAATCTATAGGAAAATATTTTAACACCCTCTAAAGGTTATTATAGAACTACTCCTACCCCAAATTCATTCTTGCATCTTGCTCCATTAAAATGCATAGTCCAAATTTTAGATTCTTGTTAGCTTTTGATGTTATATATTAAAGGAAATGCAAACACAAGGACTAAAATAAGCATGCAATATTAACTATATGATAATGTCAATATACTAAGCATGCAAAACTAATGAGAAAATTCTAAAATAACTCATAAAACTGACATTAATGAAAGCTCATGAAAATAGGATGTTCATACAAAATGTGGAGATCTCCAATGATCCATACTTCATACAAGTTCTACATTGTATCTACTCTAGTCTATCTTGTGCTACCTCCTCCTCTCTATCACTCTATCAAAGGCTTGTATATAAAGAGATATGTCTCTTGGTATTTCACCTACCTATGACTTTTCATCTTACTATTATATGACTCATGTACATGTGGACTACATGCACATTTACATTATCAAGTACTTTGCACATTCTAACACTTGTGCATTTATTAAATTGCATAAAGTAAATACTCAAATACTAATATAAGACAAACTTCCTAATCTAAAGATGTACCCAAGGTGGTACATGCCAATGTAATGTATTCCAACACCCCTATATATTACATTATTTGGTTATTGAATACCTTAGTTTTCAATATGGATCTTCATCTTTCAGATGTTCTTCAACTTTATTGGTTCATATCCTTCTATTGGTTTAGTCTTCATTTTATTCTTGGAGTTCATGTTGTATTTTCTTATCTTATTCATTTCACTGCTTCTATGTATTTCAAAGTGGTTGATAAGATCTTCATTCTTGAATTTATTCAAGTATCTTTGATGAACAAGAGATCTCATTATCTTGCAAGTCTTAAGTAGATCATAACTGATCTATTTTCATTCCTTTTGTTAGTTTAATGACCTCTCTTCTTGTTCTTCAAAAAATTCAAACTTGAACTCATAATTAGTAGATGCTTAAAAAATTAGAACTTGAAAAAAAAATCTAATATGAATACCATTATCTCTTAAAATATCCTATAGTACTTATTTTTATAGTAATAGAGAAAAGATGAGTGAGATTTTCCTCCACAATATTTACATGGATGGAAAATCCAATAGTTTATTTCATCATGACCTGCCTTGTTGCAATAAGTACATTGTGAAGATATTCCTATTTTTTGTTACTTGTCTTTGGAAATTCAAGTTCATCCATTTCCTTGATAAAATGGTAAAACCATTTATGTACAACTAAAGCTACTCTACCTTTACTTCTTTCATAGATTTTTAGGATGTCTTTATGATCAATATTATCTTCTACCTTTTGAGTATGGTTTTTTTATTTTATTCCCAATATCTCCATTAATATAGTTGTCATCAATTTCTTTCATCATGTCATTGGAAGATGTTTCTATAGAATCTGCTTTTGCCAAACTATTAGCTTGTGAGTTCTCAAAAATATTTCTATGCCATATTGGTTCTTATCTTCTAATTGCATCTTTCCTAATAACATTTCTAGAATCAATTATATCTCTGAATCATTTTTATTCCTTGAATATTGTATACTTAATAAGCTTTTCCATAGTTATTTTTAAAGTAACGTTCCTTGTAAATTTTTGGTTTAAAAAGAATAATTTTTGGTATAATTTTAAAATCTCCAAACATTTGAGGCTAACTACCTTATGACTCCCTAGTTTTGAGACTTGATTTTTTTGTCCAACTTGGAATTTGAGTATAGGATCAAATTTGATATATTCTATTCAATTCTAAATTTGTAGGATACCTTTTATCTCCAAGTATTTTGAATATACTATGGTCTTGATTAAGTGCTTAGCTTTCTTATTTTTCTATTGAGTTGAATCCATTTTATTTCCCTAATGTTCAACTACTATTCTTCATATTATTTCTCACTATTTGTGAATATAAAGCTCAAAATAATTTTAATTCACTTTCAATTGATGAAATTTTCTATCTTCAAGACATTAGAGTTGAATTCCTTATGTATCATTAATTTAAGAAAGAGACTAATTTCAATTTAGTTTTCCAAATTTAAATTTATTTTAAGCAAAAGATATTAATTTAATTTAATTTTCCAACTTAATGGTTTTCCAAGAGATAATAATTTTCCAATTTGCCAAGGTTATTCACTTCTTTACGTTTTCCAACTAGTAATTTCAATGTAGTTTTCTATGAGAAATGTTGGTTGATGTTACTAGTTGGTATTTTCAATATGGAACTATGTTTTCCATCCTCCAATGGCCAAATAACCTTGGCCCTTGAAAATGGTATTTTGGTGACTTTGAACTTGTTGTTTCATGGATTTTTGCTATCTCACAATGCCTGCTAGCTATTGCTCATAGCTATAGGGAAACACAGGCTCATGCCTTTCAATTACTTTCCCCTTATACTTTCAATCATCACCCTTTTTTTATTGAAATGGTGGTTTTCCTCTTCAATGTGGCGGTGGTACCTCTCCATTTTACTACTCTTTTGATGGCTCCTCTTTACCAAGGTATGCTTGGTGGTTTCTCTTCCACATCAATTGTTCCTTGTTGGATACTCTTCTACTACGACTCCTACTTGGCTCAATCCTTGGTGGTTTCTTCTATGGTGACTCCAAGCTTCTAATTCATGCCAAAAAAATTCCATTTTGGATAGTTTATTATATCCAATATTTTCTATATAGTATTGGCTTGTTTATTTTCCAATAGATAGTAAGGATTTGATATTTTATTTTCCTTGTATTATATCTAACTTTTCCTTTATTTTGTGTAGGTTTTAATCCCCTCCAATATTATCTTCTCCATATTTGAAGACATAAAATTGATACCTTCCCTCTCTCTACTTTAAAACCTCAAATGTGGTGCTTTTAAAGACTTAATAATAAGCTAAATATTGAATTTTTATTGCACCAATATTACATACATTTTTGTCTCCTTTTGTAGCTAGATTTATTGGTTATTTGAATCACCTATTTTTTGCCTTGAACTTGTCACTTTTGCAGCTCTAATTTCTTCCCAACGTTTCTTCCTTTTAGCCTTTAATTTACTATCCAGAAATATGATTTTTGTGGCTCCAATTCTCCTTCAACCTTTCTTTCTCGGACTCTAAAATTTATAGCTATTAGTGATGCCAAAATTGCTGCCCTCTTGCTATCTTAAACTCTATAATTTTTAGCTTCTAATGCAGTAAATTCCTCCTTTATTTTTCTATCCTTAACTCTCTCAAATTTGGTGGTCTCTTCTAGCTCCTTTCTCCTTCGATCTCCTTGTAAAATTTTGAATTTAAATTGGGCCTCCTTACCAAGAATATAAATGTCTTGAGATCTTCAAGAATCCTTTCCAAAATTTATAAAAATTCTTGCCAAATCCTTATTCCTTTTGGGGCTTATTTTTGGATGGTGATAATTTTCCTAGATTCTTCTTTTTATTAGGAGCTTCTACTTGCTATCAATATTCTACCTTGAGCTTTCTTCAAATATCCTCCAATGACCACTTCTTCAACTTTTTAGTAGAGCTTCTCTAGCATTTTTCTTCTTTCTTCTTTCAAATTTTTTTGAGACCTCTTCTTTGTGGTCTTCAAATTTTGTAACTTCTCAAATATTCAATAGGAATTTTCCTAGTCCTCATCTATATTCAATCTTCTATCTTCCAAATTTGGAAGTTCTTCAATGGAACATTTCTCTTGGGTCTCCTCTTTCTCAATCTGTAGTCTTTCATATTCTATGGGACTCTTTCTTCTTTATTCTCCTCTTCCTTCAATATGGAGTCTTCAATATTCTACTTTTTTGTAAAAAAGAACTAATATTTTCATAAGGAAAGCACACAAAATTTTATGATATCAAAGATAAAATCCTTCTCTATCCATTGTATGAAGCTTCTCAACTTTTGAGAACTAATTTTCTATAGAAAAAATCTTTATATAGTAGCAAGCAAATCCATGCAAATATCTAGATCTCTATAATTCAGTAAACATCACTAGTTATCCTTCAATATAGTGGAAAAGAGATCTATGTTGAGTCCTAGTCTTCATGAGTTTTTCTTCAACCCTGTGAAAATACTCTAGCCAAATAGTAATTTAAAATATTCTTAAAAATATGAAAATGAGGTATCCTATCTCCTCTCAATCTCTCTTGTGGTTTTTTTATCTCCTATAAATCTACCTAGAGCTCTGACACCTCTATTAGCTTTTGATGTTATATGTTAAAGGAAATGCAACCACAAGAACTAAAATGAGCATGTAATATGAACTATATGATAATGGAAATATACTAAGCATGCAAAAATAATGAGAAACTTCTGAAATAACTCATAAAAGTTCTATAAATGAAATCTCATGAAAATAGGATGTTCATACAAAATGTCAACATCTCAAATGCTCCATGCTTCATACAAGTTCTACATTATATCTACTCTAGTCTATATTATGCTACTTCCTCCTCTCTATCGGTCTATCAAAGGCCTATATGTAAGGAGATATGTTTCTTTGCCTTTCACCTACCTATGACTCTTCATATTCCTATTCTATGACTCATGTACATGTGGACTACATGCACATTTACATTATCAAGTACTTTGTACATTCTAAAACTTGTGCATTTATTACATTACATAAAGTAAATACTCAAATCCTAATCTAAGATAAAATTCCTAATCTAAAGATGTATCCAAGGTGGTACATTAGCATGTACCAAATAATGTAATATATTCCATCAATTCTCTTAAAATTTGATTCAAAATTATAGGTGTTGCTTTCTGATATTTAGAAGAGATGTTGTATATACCTAGTTTAGTTTCAAAAAAAAAAAGACTCTCCTCTAATGGTAGACCATATTCGAGCTCTAAATATTCTAGTACCTCTACCAATTCTGGTTCCTCCATGATATATTTGTTGTACATGTCATCATCTATTTTCTCAATATGATATGATACTAGATTCTATGGGACTATTTTTATTCTTTTACCCTTAAATGGGATCATCATGTGAGAATAGTCCAAATACATGTATCTGCCTAGTTTGGTAGTAAATTTTCTTGATAAGCATAGGCTAAAATATGGTTCTAAATCAACTACAACTATATCTTGAATCACAGTAACCTCTGTGGCTCTATGTAATCTCACAAGAACATCTTTGACTAGCCCAATTATTTTAATTGATGTTCCATCCAATTGTAGGACTCTTGGACAAGAACGGGTATATTCCATACCCATTTCTTCCATATTCCATACCCATTGATTCTCCTTTTTTTTATATTTACGTTTTAGAGAAGATTTTAGCAAGTCTATATGACTGGGAATGAAGAGAGTATCATATAAACTTGAATTAGAAGGAATTTTATTCATTTCTTCCATAATATTAAAATTATATTTGCGTAAAGTTTTATTTTCACCTTCACCATATTTTCTTTTAAATTTCTAAGTTGCCTCAATTATTTGTTTCTTAATGATAGAAAGAAATCTTAGTTTCTCGCTTGCTTCCTCTTTAGATTTATCTTGTTCTTTCCCCTTTTCTTTATCAGCTTGTTTTGGAATAAATTTCTCATTCCCTTATTCCTTAGAAATTAAAGCTCTCTTTTCCCCAACTTGAGGAACTATAAATAATTCATTGCTTGTTGAAGGTTGATCTTCCTTATTTTGAGAAGGTACTTGGAATTGTCCCATTTTATATGGATTGAATTGTAATAGATTTTTTCCTAATATTATGAGGACATAAATAGCTTCTTCCTATAGAGAATCTTGGCCAACCATTATTTGTTCGGGTTGCCACATCATATTGACTATACTCTTTTGGGATATTTCATCCTTTTCCTTATCCTATTGCACATGATGTTGATACATAGCACAAGTCTCTAGACTATGGATGTCATTGCAAATTAAACACTAGATATATCCACTAGTTTTAAGGATTGACTCATACTCATCAATATTGGCATTAACCCTAGGCCTTGTGTTACTACTAGTAGTAGGTCTTTGGTCTCTATTTATATACGAAAACCATATTTGTTGAGATATTTCCATTTCTATTTTTTCCATGGTATTTACCATGTTATTAAATATCTTCAAGGTATTTGGGATGTTAAACAACAGAGGTGATGCATGGGTATTTTAATATGGAAGAGGAGAAAAAGAGATTGAAGTTGATGATGTTTTAGGAGGAGGAATTGGAGCCATGTTAAAAAGTGGCAATGACAGTGGAGGGGATACATATATGAGTATTTTTATGTTCTACACTGATTTGAAAAATAAGGAATTTCAAAGCAATAAGGAATGACCAATTTTAGAGGTAGCCTTTCTACATGCACAACTACATGGTAATATTGTGGAAAAGTAGTTATACTTTATTGTTGAGTTTGTAACCCCAGGTCTGAACCAAGATCTCTAATGTAATACAAATATGCTAGGGGAGCATCTAGTCTAGCTTTAGGGGAAATCCTTTTCCACATTCTACTGAACCTCAAATTGAATTCAGAGACTAACTCTTGAGGGTGTTTTTGCATAGAAGTGAATTGATTCAAAAGAAAGAAAGGATCATCTGACTCATTAAAATATTACATGAAATGACTAGCCAATTCAACCCATAAATAGATGTTGTTGTCTTCTTGGGTTCTAAACTAGTGAAGGATTTTACCTCTAAAGGACAGGGCGATAAGTCTGACAATAACATCTTCATTTCTAATATTGTGAATAGCTACTAAATTTAATATATCCTAACAATACTCATAAGTAGTCTTACCTAAACCATCATATATAGGTATGGCTCTCAATGCAGATGAAGGGATATCACTTTTATGAGAAAGTCCTAGAGGACTAGAGGTATCCCAATCGGGGTAATTCTATGGAGGTTGATTTTTATTTTGGTTTTGAGCCATGATTACTGGGGTATTTAATAAAATTGGTTTTGTGGGTACCCAATGATTTTATGGTAATGGGACCTCTTCAAAAGGTGAATCTAGAGATAGACTTCTTGTATGCCTTGATATCCTAAATGGTAACTCAAAGAATGATACTAGTTCTCAACTATTCTTAGCAGATGACCTAGTAAACATGAAATATGAAATAATAAAAAGTTTTTTAGATTGTTATATTTAGGGAGTCACCAAGTGAATTAATTTTCATCACTTGGTGAGGTCAAGAAAATTTACTGAATTCCTTCAAAAAATAAAAGAAAATATCTAGTGAGAAAATGATATCTTGTAAATGGTCCCACTGAGTGTATTAAATATTGTTGTGGCTTAGATTAATATCAAGATAAACTTGAGTTGTAACTATTATCTATAATATTTTGAAAGGTGATCACATACTAATCATAGCCAAAGCCACACATTGGATGGGACAAAATGTTTTAACCCAACCTCTAGAGTAGGTTGGTTTCTTGTCAACTTACTAGATGTTGTCTCATTTAAGAACAATTAAATGAACAAAGGATAGGGATATAAATAAGAAAGGGTTAAGAAGGATAAGGTTAGAAATAAATGAATCAAATGTGGATGGATAAATCTAACAACATAGGCTTATACAAAGCACCTCTGATAGATTAACTTCAAGAGTAAAACTTGGAACTAACAACATTCACAACTACCATCTTCAAAATTAAGAACAGTTGCATACTTTAAGAATCACTTAAAACATCTAAGGTATTAATAATCTAAATTATTAGAATTAGATTAACACTTTGACTAACAAAAATGAATTCTTGAAAGCATACATTCATAAATGAATCATTCCAATTTACCTTAAGTTAGCAATCTAAATTAGTAGAATAAACTAACCATAGCAGTAGTAGCATAAATAATTTCACAAGTTTGTTATAAGAAGATAAATAAGATACAAGTCTAAGGTAAAAATACCAAGTAATTCTCCTATTAATGTGAAAAATGTGTACAATAGTAGTGCAAACAAACGCTTTTGAGCTGATCCTCTGAAACAAGGGTATGACCTTTATTTATAGTTTTATAGTAGATTTGAGAAAATTAGAGCATTAAAAGGATGTTGGAGTGCCAAGATGGAAAGATGTTGATGTGGTAGTATCTTATTCTATCAAGGAAATAAATACACTCTCACTCCATTGATCTTCTACAACTAGCTTTAGTGACTTGTTCAGCTTTTATGGCTTCCATCTATATGAGTTTTTCTAAGAATGCATCCTAGACATCCCTTATTATTATTATTGCTCTTTGCCATAGATCTAGAACTGAATCTATGTAGGAATCTTGGATATTATGTTTCATCTTCTAGGTATGATGATTTTATCTCTTTGAACCATCTCAATAATAGGCACCTCAAGCTTATCTTATGCCATGATGGAATCCATGTTTTGTGGATGTCTTTAGCTAAATTCAATATCGCCCATTGATCCACCATTGAATGGTTGAGATAAAATCCATTGAAAATATTGGTGTGCTTTTAGTGGTTATGGCCTAGGGAAACTTATCATTCTTCACTTTTGGAGTCTAAAAACCATGATCATTTTTTGCTTTAGGAAGATCTTGACTAGGTTGATCGTGATGTAGAGCTTGCTCTGGGATGGGATCCACCTATTAGTATTTTACCTTAAATCATCTTTGTCATTTACAACATAGAACCTACTATGGGCTAGGGTCCAATTTAGAAAAAAAAATTAACTCCTTTGACCACAGTACATAGCTTATTATGGGCCATGACCTCTTTGCTTGATGATGTTATCACTAAAGTTTGAAAGTTGCTTTGGATCGTGATAATTTTTGCACAAATAAGCCTTTGACCAATATTGACCATGGGCTAGAGCCTACTCTAGTTTAGGCATTTTCTCCTTTTGGTGCTTCTCCTAGCTAGGCAACTCATGATGTAGAACCTACTATCGACCATGATTTGATCTCCAAGATTCATATGTTTGATTGTTTTGATCGTGACCTAGAGCAAGGGGTGCACTAGGATATGTTCATGGTCTAGAACTCATTTTGATCATGGGACCATTAATTATGCTATCTTTCCTTGATTATCACAACTTTAATTATGGCCTAGATCCTACTCTAGACCATGATACACTTTGCTCTCAAATATGTTTTGACCAATTTTGACTAAATTTGACTAAGTGTTGCATAATTGCGACTTCCACCCCTTTGTTTTCCTTGAATAAAAATTGTTTGAGATGTAGAAGATTGCTCTAGCCCATGATTAAAATTAAAAAAATATCCCATTTGACCACACTAACCATGGCCTAGATCTTGTTTTCAGTAGGCCATGATTGTGGTTGTGAGACACCCTTCAACACTTAATAAATATTTTAAAATTTTGAAAAATTTTCTAAGGATGTAACCTTTTGGGCCTACAAGACCTAGGGGTAGCTTCAATGATGATTTTATCAAAAAGGGCCATGATTTTATTGATAATGTCTTGTATGTATTAATATTTTCATATTTCATTTGATAAATATCATTGACTTGGTTGACTATATGTTAGGAATATCCAAAGACAAAGAGGGTTCAAACTAAAATAACTAATGCTACATGAAGTCCTAGGATAAGGGATTTAGATTTAATGGTATTGTTGGTATAGGATAACCTAATATTAAAGGATAGAGATATAATCTATTATTGAGGAGTGGCCAAGATGATTCCTACTCGTACTCCTTTAACACATCAAGTTTCAAGAATCAAGTTGATCTGCTTCAAGGCTAAATATTGGCTCATCTGAGAAGTCTACTACTAAGGGATGGCCAGTTGTTAAATGTGTGACTTCTAATTGATTAGTGATAACCTAATTTTTCATATACATTTAGATGAAAAACTCAATATTGAATTCACTAAGGGCAATTATCCACTTAGTGGTTCATCATGAGAGGTGAGGCTTGGGCATGAGATATCATAAGGGATCAAATATTGCAATGACAAAGATAAATATTTTATGGCTAACCATGTGGTGTTATAAATTTTAGGAATCAAACACTAGGATAGGTAAAACTTCTCTAAAGGGTATAATAGACTTCATAATTAACCAAATTCCTATTAATATAGAAAATACCTTGCTCTCAATGTCATAATACCACACCGACATATCACCTAAGGCATGGTCTATTGCTACTATATATAGCAATAAGGATCCAAATAATTAGGAGGGACAAATATGGGAGGATATACCAAGTGGGGTTTGAGAGCATTGAATACTACTTAATAGCCAATGTCCCAATAAAAAAATGCATCCTTCCTAAAAAACTTGATGAAAGGTTAACACTTGTTAGCAAGTTGGGAGATGAATATTTATATGGCTTGGATTTTTCCTAGGATACTCCTAACCTAGGTTAGACTTTGAGGAGGTGTCATATTGACTATAGTAAATATGTTTTTAAGATCAACATTTATTTTGCATTGGGATACAATGAATATTGATAGTTTTCCTCATGTGACCCTAAAGATGTATTTTTGAATCTTTAGACATACCTTATACTCTTATAGACAGTTAAATATGTGCCTTAGGTATCAAACATGGTCTTCCTAGTTTAAAGACTAACTAAGAATATCATTGACTATATTTCATGATGTCATGCATTATGTCATAAAAATATATGCCATGGTTCTCTCATAGGTAGTTCTTGCATTCTTCAATTGAAATGTATGACTTGAGATTGGAATATTACCCATGGGATGGTGAAAGATATTTTTATTGGTCCTCAAGAGTGATTTTATATGATTGTAGCTTGATAATATATCCATCAAAACAATATTTCACATCATATAGTAAAATTTATGATCATATTGATGTTGGGAAAAGTGAATTCATCCTTGGAACATGCTTTATTGATGTCTCAATAGTTAGTGTAGAATCTAACACTATCTATTTTATCATCAATAGGGACAACATTAGAGATCCAATCAAAAGAGTTGATGGATTTGAAACTAAAATTGTAAAGTTTTTTATTGGATATGTTATATTTTTATAGGAAAATACTATAAACCCTAACACAATTGGTAAGGTTTGGAGCTCCTTAATTATTAGTTATGGGTGGTTTTAACCCATGGTTTTATAACCATTGTATTATAATACCACTTTATAGTTTAGTGTTGTTTGATGTTGTAAAATACTTATATATTGCATTTTAAGCTACTTTGGTAAAATATAATATATAGAAGTAAGATGTGCAACTCTAATTTTTTGTTGGGTTTCCTAATCATAGTTTTTTAGCGTAAATCTTGGTGTTTATTATGGATGTATGTTATTTTTCATTTTGTTTGCATTATATTTCTAGAATAGGTTTATCAAAATATTCATTTGGTAGCGAAGTAAGGTTATTAGATTTAGGGGGATGCCTTTGTTGTTAGGGTTTAGCTTAGTTTGAGAACAAAAAGGGTATCTTGGGTCTATAATAAACCTATTTTTTAGTGGAGGATTTATATAGGTGAATCTAGTGTGAAGGAAAATGGCTAGAAATTCAAAAATTGAGATAGAAAATTTTAACTAGAGATTTGAGTTATGGAAGCTAAATATGAAATATAACCTTATGGATAGAGATCAAAAGGCTAATGTGTGAGGAAAATAATCTATAGGTATGATGCAAGAGGACTAAAATAAGTTGTATAAGAAGGTGAAGAGTACCATTTGGATTTACCTTGTATATTTAGTTTTGATTAATTACTCTATATAGAAAATCACTAAGGAGCTATGGGAGAAGTTAGGGGCTTTATATCAGTCAAAGTTCTTGGTAAATAAATTATTTCTTTGAAATAAGTATCTCCTTAGGATGAATGATAGGGATTATATGGAAGAACACCTTAATGCATTAACAATATGGTAAGCTAGTTAGATTTTGTTGATATTAAGATGTCTAAAGAAGATAAGTGTATTAATTTTTTATTTTGTTTGTTAGATTCATGTGATAAGCTAGTTGTGGCCATTGGTAGTACTATTACAACCACTTTAAATTTTGAAGATGTGGTTGCATCCTTGTTATTAGAAGAAATGAGATATAAATCCATGGAGGACCTATCAAAGGATGCCTTGTTTGTAAGGGATCATTCCAAATATAAAATTAAGAATATATTTTGGTACAAGTTGGATTCAAGAGAGAGGTCTACATATCCCAAAACTATTATAAAAAATGTTAGAAATATGGTAAAGTAGGATATTTGAAGAACTATATATATCAAACATTGATCAAAGTAAGGGGTCCAATGATGCTCCTTCCATAGAAGTAATGATATCCACAAAATGAGGGGATGTATACTTAGCATTTTCATGTACACATTCAAATCATAATGCATGGTTGATCAACTAAGGGGTTTCTTTTCATATGATTCCTCATAGGGTGTGGTTTTTTCAACATAAAAAGTATATTGGAGGTGATTTATTCCTAGGAAATGACTCAACAAACAGAATCATAGTACATGGAAGGATCAAACTATTACTCAAATATGGAAGGGTTAAAATCCTCCTTGATGTTTTTTATATTCTAGGGTTGTCTAGAAATTCAATATCTATGAGTAAAATGAGTAATGTAGGTGTGAAAATAGAATTTTGAAAAGGATACCAATAGGATGGCTTAAGGAGAAATGGTGTCAATAAGAAGAGTTTGGATTGGAACACTATACAAGATATTAGGTAGCAATGTGACTAATGGCTGTAATAGTTCTATTATTCTTAAAATAAAATAGACAAAACCACTACTCTTACTAGAGATAAGATAATTTTTTAGCATCAAAGAATGGGACATATTAGAGAAATTGGACTTTGATGCTTGCACATTAAAGGTATGGTTGAAGGTACATTTGACTACTCCTTAGGTTTTGATTTCTATGAATATTATGTATATGGTAAACAAAATCATGTAAATATTATATCTGGTGTTACAAGAGTGGAAGGGATTTTGGAGTTGATACATAGTGATGTGCTTAGACCTACGCCTATTCTATCACTCAGAAAATCATTTTACTATGTTTTACAATGGATTATTTCTCAAGGTATGGATGGATATATTTCCTATAAAATAAATATAAGGTATTCAAAATGTTCAAAATATTCAAGGCTCTTGTAGAAAACCAAGTAGAGAATAAGATACAAGTATTGTGGATAGATAGTGGTGAAGAGTTCTATGGAAAGGAATTTGAGGAGTTTTGAAAGTAATGCATAATAGCAAGGAAAAATATGAATTCATACACTCCTCAACAAAATGAAGTTACAAAAAAACAAACAGGACATTGATGTAAAAGGAAAGGTGATATGCTCAATGGTGTAGGGTTAGCACAAAAGTTATGGGCATAAGTAGTGGATACTATATGTTACCTAATAAATTTATCACCTACATCAACATTGGTTGATAGAACTCCATATGAGGCATGGACCGGTAAGAAATCTTGTCCTAAACATCTCAACATTTTTGGTTACTATGCTTATGTGTATGTTCCAAAGGAGAAAAGAAGTAAGTTGGATAATAAAGCAAAATAAAATAATTTTATTGGTTATAAAAATAATGTAAAAGGATAAAAGCTTTGGAACCCCAAAATAAGGAATATTGTTTATAGTCAAGATGTAATATTTATAGAGTTTAAAAACACTCCTAAGCAAGAAGAACATCCAAGAGAGAAAGAAATAAAAAATATGTAGTTTGAGTTCATGGATGAAAAATTTGACTCAACAAAAGATGATGAATCAAATTATTAAACTTAATTGATGAGGATATAGGTTCTATAAATAAGGCAACTTGTCACAACCCTCCCTTGGAGAGTCCCATTGATAATGAAGATTATCATATTTTGTAGAGATAAATATGATTAAAGGTTAATTATCATTAATATTGAATATGATATTACTGATGACTTGATGATGGTAGGTACTTCCAAAAGTGGTAAGGAAAGCAATCACCATCATCAAATTACTTGAAAGGGATAAGTCTTGAAAAATATCCATCAAGAAGAAGGATGTCAATAATTGATATTGATTTTGGTTTTAAATTAACCTAATTGCTTTAATACCTAGATGGTATTTATTTTAAATTTTTTTTGCTACAAAATGATAACAATTGAAATAATAAGAAATTTATAAAAAGGAATTCTAGAAGAAATAGAAAAGTAAATTAATAATATATGGCCTAAAAATTAGCATGTGGCTCAAATAAAGCTAAAACTAACTTCTAGAAGAAGATGAAAAAATGTGGCCTAAATTCTAGAAAGGAAGAAATTTGGGGTATAAAAGGTACTAGGAGAAATTAAAAAATAAAGCTTTGATTATTTTAGTCCTAGAATGGTAGAAAATTATCTTGCTAGGAACTTTCCTTCTGTCTTCCTTAGTAAGATTTCTCTTGAACTCTTCATTGTTTTGATTAGTTAAAAAATTTAGATTAATCACGGGTTTTAGTAGGGACCCAAAACCTGATTACAAAAAATAAGCCAGGCTAGAGAAGCCAAGAAACCAAAGTAGAAGTGAACATAATGCAATCCTTAAAAATAGAAATACCATTAAGGTTATCCATGAGAAGCAACCAACAAAATATAGGAAAAATAGAGGATTCCCTTAAGTAGGAAAAAATAATAGTAGAGAAATGATGCATCATATGGAAGAGATAAAGCCCACAAAAAAATTGTGTGGGGTAGGATACCCTTAATTTTCTTCATCTGGTTTCACTCTGACCTCTTAGAGCTCATAGTTTGACGTGTCCATGACAGCATACTTGTCCTCATATTTGTCTTTTGTTAGGGCAAAAACAACCTTGACATCCTTAGCAGGGGCTTTAATACCATCCTCATAGAAAGACTTCCTGAAGAAAAATAAATTCAGTGCATTGCACAGGTCTTCCAATTGAGATATACAATTAGAGATTGAATTTATTATAAATTGTTGCATGCACTGGTCAAAAGTGTCCTTCTCATCATCCTCTAAATAAATGATCAGGGATACCCTTTGTTGAGTCAATTTTTTTAGATAAATAGAGGAGCAAATATTTTTTGGATTTGGCTCAAGGGATTCACTTTTGGGTCATTTCCTCAGCCTACAGATCATTTCAATCACCTCTATATTTTTGGCAGAAAGCCTATGAGTGCCAAAATATTGAGGAGTGGTATAATAAGAGCTAGGATTTATAGGAATAGGTTTGGATTTAGGAGTAGGTGGTAGGATGACATATTGGGGGCAGTGGATGAGCCAATGACTATACATAACCTTAAATAGACCTTGATGAGCAAGCACTTCAAAGTAGTTTTTCTTTTGGCTATGCTCACTGATGTAACTAATGGAGTTAAACATGAATTGTGGAATATTCACCATATTCATGTCATGGAAGTGGTTGAAAAATGCAAAGTGGAAGCTACATAAGAACTTATTAGTGTCTTCCACTATTATGAACTCCATGATAGGCTTCATGATGCTATTCCATGGGGAGGGGAGCTCCTCATGATGACTTCCCATCTGGTATTTCCTGCATAGCTCTTTGTCTTTAATATTCTTAAGCTTGATATCCCAATTATTTTTCTCCCTATGTATAGATCTACCTTTGTCTTGTTTTCTAGTGATTTCAACCAAATTTTTAATATCAACATCATAAATCCTATCATGAATTGTCACTCTGCCATTATCTCGAGAGTTTAGGAATGCAATAGTGATTTTGGAATCCTCTCCATTAAATTTATGAAAGAATATGAGGAAACCCCTAGGAAAAAGTATGGCTTCTATAATTGAATCCATGAAAACACAATATGGCTTGATGGAATTCATGGCTACGGTAAAGCAATGACACTAACAATGCAATTGGTATGGACAAATATGGAAATGAATTGAAATAGGATAAGTATAAAAAGAAATAACCATGGGTTTCAAAATGGAAATAAACCAACCATCATCTCGACAAGGGTGCCAAGTGAATCGGGGATGGGAAAAATTACACGTATCAAGGAGACTGTGATAGAAAAAACATGAAAAATTATGAATATGAAGCATGTGGGAATCCTTCCCAAACTCCCACATGATGGAAAAGGTGTACTAGGGAAAGAAAACTAAGGACAAGATATGAAAGGAGGTGCTAATGTGTATGGAGGAAGGATGTTGTTGGAAAGGGGTAATGAGATAGGAGGGAGTCTTAGAAGCTATGAGGTGAATGGACATGATGGAAATGGGGGAAAGGAGAGAGCAGAAGACAGGAAAGTGGAGGCTAGCAAGGCACAAATGAAAGGTAAAGTGAATGGATGAAGGAAGCCCACAAAAAGAAAAAATTTGGAAGACGGTGGGTATAGGATTAAGGTTGAAAAACCCAAAAAAATAAATTAAACCATGAACCAAGGTTGCATGGGAATCAATGGATGATGAAGCAAATTCAAATACCATTTGTCCTATTTGAAAAAGAATTGACTTGCTCAATTTTAGCATCGGTATCATTTAAATATGATCTATCTTACTCCATTACCACATTCAAATATTGAGGAAGACTATTGGTCCAAATCAGCAAGCTTGTGGAATAGGCACCAATATTAGCAAGTTTGTCAGCTGCCTTATTGCTTTCTCTGAAAGCATGCTGAAAAATTATTTCTTGGAAAGTTTGACTGATAGTCCTAACTTCGTCAATGCAGGTCCTTATCCTCCAAGAAGGATTTTTGGAGTTCTTTAAGTAATTTATGGTAGTAAAAGAATCACCTTTGACCATGAGTCTATCATAATAGTATTTTTACAAAATAATTCCATGCCACAAATCTCTAGCTTCAGCAAATTGATTCGATTGATTTTTCAAAAATTTATAAAATGCAAGGATAACCCTACCATTGCTATCTCTAAGGACACCCCTAGCTCCAGTTAATCCAGGGTTTCCCTTAGTAGCACCATAAAATTTTATTTTTAACCAATCTAATGGAGGGGGAATCCATTTAGAAATAATATTGATGTTTGAAGGTGGAATCGAGTGAAATTCCACAATAGGAAAATTAAGGGCAAGACCCAAAGAAAACTCAAGGTAGGAAGCATGGTGGGACAAGAGTGTACATAGGGAAGCATTATCTGAATCAAGGGAGAGAATTTTATTCAGAAAACAATATGGTATTAGCGAGATATTAGAAAGAACTCTACGATTTCTTTTCAACCAGAATTTCTAGATGAAATGATGAAGATAAAATTGCCACATCTTGAGACAAAAGTTATAGAAAGGATTCAACCATTGGGTGAAGAGGTTAGGAATAGAGTAGGGTTAAACCTAGAGGATGTGGAAGAAGTCAAAAATTTTATTGAGGATGGAAGAAGAAAAAGGACATGCGAGAAAAATGTGGTGGGGGGATTCCCAGTCTGACAAGCAAAGAAAGCACCTATTGGGAATGGGTAGACCTCTTTTGAGAAGGTTTTCAATGGTAAGAATATTTTCTTGAATGGCTACCCAAGAAAAAAGGGCAATTTTAGGAATGGGTAGACCTATTTTGAACCATTCCTTTAGTTCACACTTAAATTTACCTATTCTTTAATCAAAAGGGACACCTTCACAAGTCTATAAATACCCATCAATGTTTATCTAAAATTTGGGGGCAGTCTTAGAGAGGATTGAATGAGAAGTAGCTTTGAAATAAAAAAAGGGCAATGGAGGAGGTGGAATGCGTGCATGAAAATCATGGGAGTTTTGAGGATATAATATTTGATATAATTCCTTTAGGTTAGAACCCATCCTTAGGAATATTTGATATGTTTTTTTCATAATGGATGCTTGTGATTTTATTAATCACTGTTTGATGCTCTTGGTGCTCATTTTTTTCATTAAATTTGATTTCAATACCTTGACTATCATTGGTGGTTGTCAATGGTGTATATTTAATATATTTAATAGAGTCCCCTCAGAGCATGGTGTTTGAAGGTCTTTGTGAAGTGTATATTTAATAGAACCCCCTACGAGCATGATAGTTTTTTTAATATTATTAATAGATATTTATGGTCCCATGCTATTTAGATATAGTATCAAAAGAAGGGGAAACTCAAGAGTCATGACCCAAATTAGATTTGGTTAAACCATCTATTAAACCCTTTCTAAAGATGTTTAAATACTCAAACCACCACCACCACCATCAATGAAGCCTTGGTGGTGACCGTTTGGTGGTTACTTCCCTTTTAATGTGTGAACACCTTTATGTTGCATCCTAACAACCATACATAGCATGTGGGATAAATTTCCACATTGATTTTTATGCTATAGTTACACCATTAATGTCTTTAGACCTCGGTGTGTGAGATCATTGGTCTTTTTTGTATCAAAATCTGCATATATTAGATTTGGATAATTAGGGAAGACCATCCTACGTAAACCTCTTTGCAGTAATTTGCTATAAATATCTATGTTGGGATATATATTGCATTTAATACCTTTCAAAAAAAACATCACTTTAAATTAATCATGACTGTAAATAATTATATTTGGAAACCTTCTGGAAAGGTCTGACATTTTTTCATGTAATAGATCCCTAGTCCAGTTACTGATTAATGAATATGGGTGATATATATTCTTGACAAAACCCCTATTAGACTATAAATGACAGGATTAGTTTCCATATAATTATTTATTTTGACAACAAATCAATGCCCACTCCTAGAACATTAGTATACGTTTTCTTTTAGACACCTTATTTTAATCAAACCAACGTAATGATTTTGGTGATAGATAGTCCCTCCCTATTTTACTCTATCACAAAAGAATATAGAACCATGAAACCTCATTTTTTGCACCACTTTTCAAACCTCCATTGCATGTTTTTTAGTGCTCTACTGAAGTTCAGGTGGAAGATCTTCAAGGCCCATCATAGGTATTGTCCCACATGGGACATGCCACGGTCGAAATGAGGTATAAATGGGAAATGTCTCCTATTGTAACTTGACCATCAAGAGGTGGTCAAGAGGTATGCTAATTATGATTGACTAGTACCAATTGGAAGGTACACTTAGCTCATGGATAATGTTACCACTATTGCAATGTGTGCACTATCTAACCATTTTTAATAGTTTCATGGTTTAAAATGCACATCTAGTATTCTAGACCACTATAGTAAAAATAAATCAATTTTATTATTAACCATGTAGAATATATTTAATAAGGATATCACACTAAATATAGAGACCACAAGTCATGGTTAGGGCTAACATGCACTAGATACCTAGTCGTAGATACTAGGGTGCTAGTGGTTGGTTGCTAGTAGTTTTGACTCCGACGAAGTTTGACACTGTAATGATGACCTTGACTAGTTAGATTACCATGGTTTTATAACTGTGCTATGATGTGGTTTGTAAATTACCATCCTATTTTGGGTTTTCTTAATTAATATTTTTTATTTATCACTAAAATTTTGATTTAGTAAAGGTATTTGACATTAAACATTTGATTATGGAATAAGGGTTTTAGTGTAAATAATAGCAAAAGCAAACATTTGAATGATGCCAAATCCTATAGTACAAATTTGGGTGAATTTGTATGGGTTGTTATGAATAGACTATGAGATAAAATGAGACATCATTTATGAGATTCATAGTGAAGTTTCCTTAATATTTTATAAGACAAACTTTGTGGAAACTATTATGGGACAATTAGTGAAAAACTATAGATAAATTTGAGAGATAATTTGTGGAAAACTATAAAGTAATACTAAGGCAAAATTGTGACTAACTATTGTGTAATATTGTTTGATAGATTACAAGACAAATTTGTGATTAATATGTAATCTTGTTTGATAGATTACAAGATAAATTTATGATTGACTATAGGGTAATATTTTTTGATAGGTTACAAGACAAAGTAGTATAATCTTGTTTGATATATTACAAGGTAAACTTGTGACTAACTAGATTATGATAATTATAATACAGTCTTGTTGGTAGACCAAGTTATAATATGGTAGAAAATGTCTAATTCAGGAAGAATGGATGAGGAATCCATTCTTTAGGAAGATATGGTATTTCCTTTAGTAATGCATTTGATGATGAATGCATACGAGTACTTAGGAAATTCATTTAATGTATATAAGAATGAATCTAGGAATATTAGATGTGGAATCTAATATTGAAGAGATTATGGGGTCTCTTCTTGGGATACAAAACTTTAGATAACTTCCATTCCATATTGGATTAAATGAATTAATAATATCTAGGTTTGAAGAATGAATGCAAGATTTATTCTTGAGGAAATCATGAGGTTTCTTCATTCTCAATTTATATGTATCCAGTGAACATTTCATTTATGTGCTTCAATTGTAATGATGACCTAAAAATAGGATTGTGTGGGGTTCTCCTATAGCCATGTATTTAATTATGGTTCAAAATAATCTTTAATATTCTTTATATCATTGTAAATCGATATAGAAAGATTAATGAAATATGATGATGCATATTTTGAGGCTGGATTTTTTCCCATTAAGATTTTTCTAGGATATATGTGGTGTTATGGATTTTTATCATGTGAACTTGATATTGACTCTTATTATGGATGTTTCATTTACAAGGTATTATATGATGCAATGATTTTTGTTAACAAGCAATGTTCTATATTTAAGATTGGTTTATATTTGCACTTGAGGTTTATTAAAATTAATGATGGATGTTACATTTACTTTCCAAGGAATGGTTATTGAGTAGGATGCAATGGTTTATGACATTTATACAATGGCTCAAGTATTAGTCTTTGATTGAATAAGGTAAACTCTATGATTTGGTTAAGAATGTATGAGATTCTACTGTGTTAGAAATAATTGATTAATGATCAATTAGTTAGGTGAGTAGGCTTAATTAAACTCCTTAGTTTAAAAGAGAGAGACAACCAAGTAATGAATTAATTAACATCATGAAAGTATATAAGTTTAGATAGGAGTTGGTCAATCCTATCATAAGAGTTGACACTAACCATGTCGTAAATATCTTGGCTACTTACGACCTTGATTGATGTTAGTTTAAAAATGCTTTAGTAAGAACTTGACATGACAGATATGTTATAAATAAATAAATAAATAAATAATTTTACTCTCTCTCTAGTAGGTTGGAAATTGAGGGTTGTTACACAACTAGAAAGGTATAGTCCAATTTTGTTTTTTTACTTTTGTTTTATCTACTATTGTATATGATCCCAAAACTATTAGGGAGTCAATTGACACAAAGGAAGGTAAATTCTAGAACAATTACATGGTTTATGAGATGAAGGCCTTAGACTTAAATATGATATATTAATTGGCGAAGTTGTTTGTTGTAAGAAAACCAATTGAGAGCAAATAGGTAGTCAAAAATAATTTCAATGTACAAGGTAAAGTGGAGAAGTACAAAGGTTGCCTAGTAGCAAAGGGATATTTCTAGGTGGAGGAATTGATTTTAGTGAGGTTTTATCCCCTATTGCTAAACTAACTTCTATTATATTTCTTTTATCTATCATTGTTGTATTTTACCTTGAAGTAGAGCAAATGGATGTGAACACAACATCCCTACACAGGGATATAGAATATGAAGTCTATATGTCTCAACCAAAAGGTTTAATAGTAAAAGAAGAAGTGGAATTGGTATGTAGGTTGAAGAAATCTCTCAATGGTCTAAACAATCACCAAGGATGTGGTATCAAAATTTTGATAATTATGTTTTAGGACTTGGTTTTTTCATGAAGCAAAGGTGATCACTACATGCACACGAAACATTTTGATGATCATTTTGTTTTTGTGGTGTTGTATTTTGATGATATGTTATTAATTATAAATGACAAGGAAATCATCAAGGATGTTAAGTCTCAATTTTATTCCTAGTTTGATATGAAGGATCTTGGTCCTAAAATTTAATCTTGGACATGTGGAATAAGATTGATTATTCAAACAAGAGACTTTGGTTGAATTTGAAAAAATATGTTGAGATGATATTAAATATATTTGATATGCAGGAATGTAAACGAGTCAAAAATTCCATTCTGTAGGGTATAAAGCTATGTATAGATTTTTTTTTAAAAACAAAAGGATGAACAGGAAATATCTCATGTTCCTTAAGCAAGAACTAGTGGAGGTTTGATGTATGTCATGGTATGTACCAGACTATACATTACCCATGTAGTGGGAGTTCTAATAATATATGTCAAAATAAGGAAAGAGAAATGGATTATTGCAAAGCAAGTTTTTAGATATGTGCATGGCACATTAGATTATGCAATCTGCTATCAAGAAAAGGGTTGAACCAAATAATATATTGAATGTATAAGATTTTGTTGATGTAGATTGGGCTAGAGATCTTGATCATTGAATATCCATAAGTTTGTAGATATTTAGCTTGTTTGGTGGAGTAGTCATCTGGATGAGCAAGAGGTAAGCTATAGTGACACTTTCAACTATAAAAGTTGAGTACATGGAAACCACTCATGCAAGTAAGGAAGTAGTATGGTTACAAATATTGTGTGCTAATGTTAGGTTATTATAGGGAGTTCTAAGGATAAATTATGATAGCCAAAGTGTAATTTTTTTTTAAAGATCCTACTTATCATTATAAGACAAATCCTATCATAGTGTAGTACCATTTTATTAGATATAGTTGAAGACAAGAAGGTGTTACTAGAGAAATTTGATACCCTAAAAAATATTGTAAAATTCATTAACTAAGTCTATGGGTGCTATAATTTTTCTTGGTGCAAGGAGAAAATGGGTTTGGTTGCCCCAAGTAGCTGATTTTATGATTTATATAGGCCCTATTACAAAGTATTCAATAAGTTGGATATTGTTGGATGTGTTGTATTCTTTTTAAAAATAGATTGTACATCCCAATATGATTGGTAGGGTCCAAGGCTCCTTAATTATTGGGTATGGGTAGGTTTAGCCCAATGGTTTAATACCCATTGTATTATAATACCACTCAATTGTTTAGGGTTGTTTGCTAATATATAATACATGTATTATATCATAAATTACTTTATTAATACATAATCTATAGAAGTAAGAGGTGTGCCTCTAATTTTTTGTTGGTTTTCCTAGTTAAGGTTTTCCAAGGTAAATCTTTGTGTTTGTTATGAATGTATGTCATTATTCCTTCTATTTTGAAATTCTATTTGAATTATCTTTCTAGAATAGGTTTATTAAAATCTTCATTTTTGTAGCTCCTCTTTGTGTAGTCAAGAATATTTTGAATATCATTTTGTAAATTGTACTTTATCAAATTTTCACTAGGAGTTATGACTAGGTTATGGACAACTAGAGAAGGATCAATACCTAGCATTTTGAAATGAAACCAAGAAAATATGTCTTTGAAATATATCAAAAGCTTGGTGTATCCTTCATTCTTGGTTAAACTCAAGCATTTTCCTAGCTTAAGGACATTGGAATATTTGGAAGTCCTAATATCAATGTTCATATTTTACTCCATCAAAATATGAGACTCATATTCCTATTGAGGGGGAGCTAGTAGCACTCCTATGTTCTCAAGACTTGTAGGATCTAGAGATGAATTATTGTAATCAATTGTCTATTAGATAACAAAATTTATGATTAGGTAAAAATATCTAGCAAATTAGAAGTTGTTTTGGCTTAGATAGTCTAAGGGACCATCCTAAGGAGGATATTGTAGGATACCATTAAATAGATAGTTATAGGGATGACCCATCATCATCATCATCATCATCATCACCCATAATCATCAACATAAATTATGGGATAAGAACCATGAAGCATACTATTGTTTAGCTAGGAAAGGGTTACTCTTGATATTTTTATTCGCTTGGGGGTTAGATGTGTGCCCTATATTAGATTCAATATTGGATGATCTAAAAGTTATTTTAGATAAATATTTGGAGTTGTATGACTCCTTGAAAATTATTGAAAATTAATAAATAGGGAAAAAAATAAACAGGATAAAAAATATAGGAATAGGATTGAAGGCAGATGAAATTGAGCTAATACTAAGAATTTAGACCCAATGGACTTAGGTTAGCTATTATAATAAAATACCTAGTATAAATTCCCCCATAAAAGTTCTTATGAAATTTATAACATCCAATAATCCAACCATTTCACTCAAATAATCCAAAAAGTATTTTCACCTAACATAATTCACCCTAGTTGAAACTAAAAAAAATATTAGAAATGCAATTATCACAACATTCAATACCTCAAATGCCCTATGAGAAATTATCCAAACAAATTCAAGCCTAACAAAATTTACTTCAACCCTTGTTTAAATAATACAAACAAAATTGAGCCTAAGAGAATTCACTACCATTAAATATTAAATGAAATTCTAACGTGTAATTTAATATTGTAAATGGTGCATAAACATTGATAGAAATAAGCCAAACAACCCTTTGAATATTATTAGAACACCAGCTTACAAAAAGATGAACATTGAATATACAACCCTTACAAATCGGGAGAATTTATCCTTATATAGCTTTCACTAACCTCATGAAATAAACTATTACAAATTAATTATTAGCTAAAATTATTATATAGAATATTGGATTGACATGGCACCACTCGACCTCTTCATATTGCTCGATACATCCTATTTTAGGTAGTTATGATTCTTAAGATTATTTATCATGCTTGATTTATGTGGCTATCACTTTCTAGCTCTGATATATGATATGTGGATTAACCACCAAACTCTAGAGTCCCAAGTGTTATTTTAACTAAGTTCCTTTCATCTAGGTATTACTACTACATCTCTTACCTTCCTAGCTCCCTTCTTGCCTATGCTAGTATGTCAAACCATTTAGAGTTGTCCTAAGTGACTTGGATTGTTTCTTTGCTTGTTTTTTCCCTTTGAACTTCCTTGTATGTTTTTTGAATTGTTCTTAGACTCTTAGAAGCTTAGTTGAAATTATATGGCAAGGTATTCTAGCTCACCTTATTTTGGGTTTAATACAATCTATATTATGATCCTTGAATTGTGATAAAAATTTGAAGCACTCTTATTGACATAAAAAATAAAAAGGCTTTGGTATGCTTTCCTTTAGCTTTGCTTCTAGAATTTTTGAGGCGAAACATTATTAACTACTTTCTATATTTGACTTTACACTTTACTGAAACTTTTAAATGTTATGTTAAATTCAACACAAATTTTTTGGCTTTCTATTTTTCTTTTCAAGTCTAGGAATAAGTCAATCTATCTATGAACATTTGGCTTGCAATATTAAGCCTACCTTGAACAATTTTTTAGTCTAAAATTTCTTACCTTAGCCTCCAAAATAAGGTATTTGAGGGAATAATATCTTCAAACGAGTCCTTCAAGCTTAAATTTTTGTTCTTATCTTGGTGCCCTTTTGTTGTTGATATAATTTCTACTTATCCTTTGATGCTTTTGAAATTACCATGAATTTTGGGGTGACATTCATATGTCTCAGTAAGCTTAGCCAAAATTATTGACTTCTCAACTTGCCTCCTTTTCTTCCTCTATTATTCTTGGGTTTTTCCTTGTTGGAATATTGTATTACTAGTTCCATTTTGTAATAGCACCAAGGTATATGTTACGTTGTAATACCAATTACCAAAAGAGGGTGGCTAAATATATGAACCCAAATTTCTACTTGGGAGGTGTGTTTATAGCTACTGATTGGATTCAAAAATTATCAATGGCATAGCCCTTTTAGTTACCATTAGAAAGGCTCTAGGGTTCCTACCTATGGTGAGGTTTGGCTTAACTACCATAAAAAATACTAGAAGTCATTATCCTTCTAGTTTGGTGGTTTAGTAGAGCCTCATGGCATAGGGAATTTTAAACTTTCTTGTAGCTTTCTTTTAAGGCCTCCCCTTGTAATAATATTTGATATATTCAAAATATTAACAACTTGAAATATTGATGGAGCTCTAGGTCCTCTCATCATGTTTAACATTGGGTAGTAATTTAGTTCAAACTTCCTCTTTTAGGTTGGATTTGCTTAGTGTAGTGAAATTTCACTATAGTTTGGTGACTCATAGGAAAAATTTTCTTACAAGAGGTAAAGAACCCAAAAATAGAAGCCTTATCTATTGGGTATAGAGTCTATAGAATAAAATCTAGGAACTTGGATATTAAGAGGATAGAAAATAAACTAACTTACTTGAAGGGAATCTTTGCTTAAGGCTTGTGAAATGCTATGAAGGGAAGAATCCTTATATAAATTTCTTCAACTAAGATAGTCATTGAAGTCACTCATCTAATTGGCCCTTCTTTCTTATATTTTTATTTTGCAAGATCATGGGAAATGAATTTTCAATGTAGCTAAATCAACAAAAACATTATTATCTATCATTATTTAGATATTTTGTTAAGTTTCGGACCTCCTAATTTGTGTAGCCATCCATCCATTTGAGTATATGAATCATATGTGTGATTTCCCAATTATTTTCTCTGTGTGAGCACTATGTTGTTGTCTAATCTAACCAATAGCTATACAAAATTTAGATTTTATCAGTTTTATTACATGTTGCATATTTACATAAAATTTTGCAAGGTTTCCCCTAGAAATTGTTTCACATGTTACAAATTCATCAAAATTGGTAATGTCCAAACAAAAATTACTCAAAATTCTTATGCTCCTACATATTTATCTTATAGAACATGTTACTTTCTTGATCCAATATATTTTCATTTTGGCTTTGAATGAGTTCCAAAGCCTTTATGGTCTATAGCATTGAAACCTATCAAAAATAGCTCACATTAAGCTTGTGACTCATCTATTTGATCCTTTAGGTATTCTATATCCCATGCTAGATTGATGTTTTGCCCTTCATGAGGTCCTAGGCTTACGTGTATAATTGCATTGAAATGGATCATGAAAAATCATTTCCTATAAATGAACTTTTTGTTAGCTTCCCTAGATATTTTGAATATGCTTTCTAGAACATGTGACTAGTTGGATCCAAGAATCTATTACTGGTTGGCTTAGGTATGCACTAGGTTCTCATGTATGAGTGAATTATTGTATTGATATCAAACATGTAAACCCCATCCTCCACTAGTGACTCATATATTAGCTCCTCCAATATTTTTAAATAATCCTCTATATCCACTTAGGGGTGCTCCAAAGCACTTTATCTAGATTGACAATTTGTTAATCATACCTTTCTATGTGGTAGGGATTGAGCTTCTTGACATAGATTCAAAACTTCTTTTATTTGTAGGGGGTTATTGTATGAGTGAAATCCAATGATAAATATCCCTAAGATTTATAGTGAAATCTATTTATAGGAATAACCCAAATAGTGGTGGAAGATCCAGTACTATCACCTCCTAGATTATTGAGATATTTGAAACCTTGTGCAGTAGCATTGGAATATCTTTTATAGTTCCCATTGTCTATATTGGATTTTTATCTAGTTGTAATACATTAAAACTAGTCAGAGTTTATTCTAAGCCCATTTTATCATAAATATACTTAGGCATGACTATTGTGGTAGCTCTAGAATCCACCATACAATTATGTACTATCCAACCCTCCATACATAAAGAAATATAAAAATATAGAGGTTTAATCTTACCCATGCCATGAAAAGGAAGGCTTTGTATGATATTGAATTATGAGAGGGTGAGTCCACATGATATTGAATATTTAAAGCTAATTAAAAAAATCAATTTATCAAAGAATCAACAAAGCATCATACATACTAACCCTTGAGGGGGTTTTCTTCAATTCTATAATGCTAAATCTAGATGCTTCTAGCAATTTCTCTTCTTTTTAGACTAGTTGTTTGAACCTTCTTTTATACTATTGATAAAATTATTATCTTTGTTTTCTAGTCATTGCAAGGTACCACAACTTCCTCAAAACATGCTCCATTGACTCTTATTGATTATCCTTTGGTTCTTCTAACTTTTGGTAGTCTCTTGGTACTTATAACTCTTTGTTAGCCTTTGGCACCTCTAACCTTTCATTGGTTTTTTGTGCTTTAGGCCCTAACTATTATTAGGTACTTTTGTCTTAGTTAGCTCTTTATACTAATGCTTATTCTACTATTTTTTATGTTATAGAGGATTTTTTGGCTTTCAAGGATCTAATAGAAAAGGTATTTTTCAAGATATTATCAGTATATAGGATGGATTAGAAGTTGCACTCTCTTAAATGGCTACATTCTATTCTAGATTCATCAACAAGTCAATAAGCCCTTTTGATTTTATTCCTACTTCTAAAGATGTAGCTCATCGGTACTTGTAGACACCTAATTACATCATGAGATTCTACAAATTTCTAGAAACCAACCTCCAAATTCCTCTAGCCTTAATTTAAAATTTTGAGCTTACAAAAAAAATTGCTACCCATAGAATAAAATTTTTGATGGAAATTTTCTCATCTTGGTAGTGAACCCTTTTCAAAGAATAAATTTCAATATTTTCTCCAAATGTTCAAAATGTAGAATCACCGACTAGTCTAGTTTATTGCTAGAAAAAATTTGTAGGAGACAATATTTCCATTAAAGTTGCAAAATAAAATGTTTCTCATCTAGGTGGTTGTTCTTATCCATGCCAACTAGGATGTGGTAGTTGTACCTCATGAATTTACTAATATTACATGAATTTTATTTTTAACAATATGATATTATCTTGTCAACCTCCTCCATATTGTATTCTTGTTAATTTGGATTTAATTTTCTCCTTAATCTTGCTTTATTGCCAATTGGAAACTCATTCTTCTAATTCATGCTCATCCACATGAATAATAGAATCTAGCCTCATCCATTTCCCTCTCAAACTATAGAAATATAACCTTCACCCTCAAAACTAGTCATGATGATGATGACAATTATTTCCTATGACTTATGAGCATTACGATGATTTAGATATGTGAAGACTCCAACATGATTGAGATATAATTTTTTACTATTTTGACACTCTTCCACTATGTTTTTGTGACATCCAAGTTTATTGTAAAAGCTTTGCCCATGTTCTTATATATAGACTCTTGGATTATTTGTTGCAGGTGCTTTTAGCATCACATACACCAATACCTTTTATGCGAGAGTGTTGGCTACACAATGTAGAGGGGAGTTTTTCCATTATGATCATTGTTTGTTATTTTAACTCAGTATATTTAGTCTTTGTATCTTTTTTAGAAATTTTGTTATCTTAACCTCTAAATTTTCATCTTTAGAAAAATTTGTTCCAAATCTTGTTATGGGATTTTTGTAGGAACTCATTAGATTTTGTCATAATCATGTTTGGACTATCACCTATCAACGTTGGCAATATTTTTACCTTTGTAGACATCCTTATAAAAATTTTTTTTGCAAGACTAGCAAGTAGTGAACTTGTTTTTCTCACTCTTTTTTTACAAGATCATTGAACTTTATACTCCATATGAATCTCTAGAATTAGAAAAATATAAAAATCTATTTTTTGTGGTTTCACTCCATGTCTACACCTCTAAACAAAATCATTGTTAATAGACTCCATAGGCTAAAATTCTATTTTGAGGACAGAAAACGCATCATGTAAGCAGAAATGTTTACTCAACTAGTCAAACAATCATCTCTCAACTTATAATTTCCTATTTTAAGTTCATATCAATCATTTACATATTTGTTATTAGTTAATATTATATTTTATAGAATTTAGTTTTAGTACTTTTAGCAAATATTATGTTCCAAAGGGTTTCACATTTGATTTTGTATTAAATAATAATGGGATTGACTACAAATTAGAGAGTTAGCACTTTTCCAGGCATCAAGCAAGCCCTCTAAAAACTAACACTCCATTTTTTATCATTTTAGTTCCTTTTTGCACATTCATTGGGTATAGGGTAAAATTTATAGCAATAATTTGGGTTCACAGGCAATAAAGTTGTAGGGTGGCCATTTGGATTTCAAGATAGTCTCTACAAGGTCGTAGGTCTAAAGGTTTGCTAGCAATTATCTGGGTCCATAGGAAATTATTTTCAATAAGAAGCAATTCTGGTTTCTATTTTTAAATTCATTAGTTTGTAAAACTTAGATTTAGTATTTCATCATCCATAGTTATCGAGGTATTCTCATTTCTTTCTTCTTCTACATTTTCAAATTCAAAAATATCTTGTTTGCTACTTGTTTCCTAGTTTTTCACATATTCTGAAAAACAATATAAGGAACTTAGGCTTATTTTCACTATAACTTTAATATAACACTAAATAAATATTAGATAAAATAACCTTGGCTTCTACATTTTCTATTATACATCAAATTTAAAAAGGTATTTAGAATGTATCTAGGTTAAATCTATTTGTTTGCATTATTTTCTTGACCCCTTGCTTAAAAAGAAAAAAAATTACTTCTTAATGTAGATATCTAGAAATCAGAACACATATAGGTTAGAACTTGTTTTATGTATATTTAACTTCATTTTGCATTGTATATTACATCATTATTTACATTTATTAGATCCTAAAACCTAATTTATTATTAAAACCTACTTATAAAATATAGATCTAGGGTACATCTCTAAATACCCTTGGTGAACCCTTTCACCAAAGACAACACTTGCATAAACAATAATATTCAAGCATGAATCTTAATCTAAAAGTGAATCACAATATTAGGAGTAAGCACTCCCAAATCCTAGTCCACATATTTGGTGAATTTGATTTGAAACACTACATGGGTCTCAAACACCCTTTTGCCCAAAACCCTCACCTTAATAAAACTTAAAATTCACCAAATTAATCAAAGATCACTTAAAATTGTTTTCCTAGCATAACTAATATTAATTCAATACAACGAGAGCGTAACCAAGTTCTAGTACTACTATAGGAAGGTTAGTGACCCCTTGAGAAAAATGACATACAAACCTTAAGGGTTATCTCTCTTGGCTAGTATATAATGGTAGTCTAGTGGGATTCATAAGGAGGGATTGTTCTATCATTAAAGGAGATATAAGGTAATTTTGAAACATCTTCTCTTTATTTAACTAATGCTATAAATAAAATTTATTCCCTCTTCCCAAGCATTACTATACCAACCACCTCATTATATAACTAGAATTGTAGCATGACCATTACCTCATGGTATTGAACCACTATCTCCAATCCAAGAAAACTCTACAATATTCAAGAATATTGTATATGATGAAGAAGAAATGTTTTCCTCAGGACACCTATTCCCCATACATAATGAAAAGGGAGAAGTGGTCTTTGGATCCATTGATAACCTAGCCACATTTTCCCACAAGAAAAAAGATTCCTTGTTAATGATCATCAATGAAAACACCTCATAACATCCTAATAGAGCATATCATTATATTTGAGATACTTCTCATATATAATCCATCTAAAAACCTAGATAAACTCCTTTGTATTCTAAGCCCTTTGAGGTTTCTCAAGGACCTTCAAACATAGAATTTAATACCCTTAAATTAATACCTTTAACAATTACTATAGAAGGAGAAACTTTAAATCCACATATTCTATAGGAAAAAAAACTTTATCAACCTCCATAGAGGAGATTTTAAGGATTTATAGTCATGTCACCTCTTCTACCATAGAAGAAAGATGTCTAGAAATTCCCACTAGTAAACTAATGCCTTAGCTGGTCTTTCCTAGATAAACACTTTTTTCAAATATTAAAGGAGGAACCACATACAACTTGGTTCCTTCCACTTCTAATTCTATAGATCTATTTGATCTCAATAGTTTTAGAATAACATCCATGCAAGACTTAATAAACCCCTCAACTAATCCATTTAACACCTTCTCAAATCCTTGTACCTTTCAACCTACACAAACTAGCTCTTTGGTTAATATTTTGAATCTTTCCAAACTTCTCAGAACCCCTTGACTTCAAAAAATTAAATCTTGTCTAAAGTTCAAGATCTTATATCATAAGTGTGGAAACTAACCCAATAAGTATCCTTTCTTCAAAGTTTTTTGAAACCAATTTGCACATTTTATGATATGTGCAACCAACATTTAGATTCACTCATAGATAACCAACCATTTTCCCATAATTTTGAAGTTCCTAAGCTTTCTAAATATAATGGTTTAGATGACCCTATAAACCATATAGAAATTTTCATGATTTATTGTATTAATTTAGCATATGATAAAATTTTATTGTTAAAACTATTCACACAATCTTATAGAATTGTTGTTAGAATGGTATTTTCAATTATTATACTACTCTCTCAAAATATTTAAGAAATTAGGTGAAAATTTCATTCAAAAATTCACCATAGATATAGAAGAAACTACCACCCTTACCAAATTATACCTATTAAAAAAAGAAAGGAAGAAAACCTCTCAAATTTATTTAACAAATGGAGGTCATTGGTGGTAAAACTAGAATATAAGCCTTGTCTGAAGGACCTCCTTAGTGTTTTCAAGAAAATCCTTAATGAACACCTCTCCCATCCTCTTGAGATGACTATAGTACCTGTAGACATGGAAAATTGACCCACCCAAATGAGTCAATTCTTACTTAGATACCTAGCTAGCAATATAAACTTACTAAGTACAAATTTGGGACCCTTTTGCCCTCCCCCTTGGCCTTGTTTCCCTAGATTTACCAAATTCATGCCCTATCTAGCCATCTAAACTTGCTAAGTACAAATTTGGGACCCTATTGTTGTCACCCTTGGCCTTTTTTCCTTATATTTACCAAATTCATACTCGGTCTATAAAGGGCATTAATTTTGATTTCTATATTCATGCCCTATAATTATAGGGCATGAATTTGACATTCTAGGATTTTTTCTCACTAAAACCCCTCCCCTCGTCGATCCATTTTGGGATCAACCTTGGACCATGGTGAAATTTTATTTTACCACCTATTTTTCCCTTAAAACCTATTATAAATAAGGTTTGGATTCCATATTTTCCCATAAGCAATCCCAAAAAGTTGTTTTAAGATCCTAATTATTGATTTGCTCATTGTTCATGCCAACGAGTGCTCATCTGCTCCAAATTGTTATTTTGTGCTTTTACAGTGGATACCATTGGGGATTGAGTGAAGTCTTGGTAAATATATATATCAAAATTATTGTAGTTCTTCATCCACCTCTTAATTGATCCTTTTCATATCCATCAACTCATCAGGTTTTGTGTTCATATTAGTCATTGTTTAGGTCTATTTTTTACTATTTTATGCCTTGTTTTTCATCATTTCGGGGCCCAAAAAGGGAATTTGAACCAAATTCATGCCCCATACTTAAACTAAATTAATTTTTTCAACCCAATTCATGCTCCATATTTATAGGCTATGCATTTGGTAAATTAGGACTTGGGGACAAGCTTTGCACACTAAAATCCTAATTTACACCTTGAATTTTAGCATTCTATTATGCTCATCATGTTTACATTTTATTTTAATATCACATATCTGTTTCCACTTATTTGTGCATGTTCCAAATTTCAAAGATCAATTTTTATTTTGAATGGTTAGCTAAAAATACCAAGGGGGCTTTACTGATGCACCTCCAAGCTCAGTCTTATACCAACCTAAGCAAGCCCCCAAACTCTAATCAAATTTTCTAGGGTTTTATGAGGTTATTTTGTAGGTTTGAAGATAATGAATATTCTAGACACAAGATAAAAACTTGGAACCACCACCATATTAGATAAGTGCCCTTATATATATTTAGGTTGTTTGGTGTTTACTCTTATCAATTTTTAGCCAAAACCTAGATTATAAGTAAACGAAAAAATACTTAATTAAATTTCTAGGCATTTGAAAGAATAAAAGCATATAGTATGCATCTAGGATTTTAATATTTTTTTTGCATTTTGAAGAACATGGGATTATATTGAGAGGGGTATTAATAGTATAAGATAAAACCTTTTACTTTTCAATCCATATGATAACATCAAAACCATCAAAGCAGTAAACATTACACACATCATCACACACATGAGAGACATGATTTAACATGGTTCACCCAATGTGGGCTACTCCATAAAAAAAGTATTCCTTATAAATTTTCTCAATGAATTCTTTGGGAATAAATTCCCTATTATAATGTTTATGGATTTCTGTCCAAAGGAGACACCAATATCATTGCTCTGATTTGTGGATCTCTATCCACAAGAGAACTCTAGCCCCTATGCTCTAGCTGATGATATTCTAGAAGAATTTTGCTCCTACTACTCTGGCTTGTGTATCTCTCTCCACAGAAGACCTATGTCCTTATTGCCTTGGGTAATGGATCTCTATCCACTAGAGATTGTTGTCCTTTGCTATATCACCTCCAAATCTTGTTCTAATATCTATCTCAAATTTGTACCAAAATTTGTCTCAAATATGTACCAAAATCTGTCTCAAATATGTACCACACCCTGTCTCAAATATGTACCACACTCTATCTTAAATCTATACCAAACTCTATCTCAAATATATACTTAAGCCTTTAACACAAAGCTTGAATAAATCATTCCTACTCTTGATGCTTTTTCAATACTTCCCAAGACTTGCTCAAATTTACCTTCAAGTCCTCTCAAGAACTTGCTCAATCTATTCTCAATTCATCATAAGGACTTGCTCAAATATGCTTAAACACATGCTCAAACATGTTCTAACACATGCTAAAAATATTCTCATTCATTCAACCAATGAAACACAACTTTTTCACAAACCCTAAACAAGTATTTTCATACTTCTTCAAACAAAAGCACAATATAGGTCTCAAACCCTAACTTAAATGATACTCAATATCTATCTCAATTGTTCTCTAAACATTCATGAATGAAGCATATAAAATGTCACTCAAATATTTCCAAAAATGCTTCTCAAACAATCCTTTTCACTCCATATTATATTTCACAACATTCATTTCAATATTTCAAACAAAGGATGATGTTCCTATACCTCTTTACTTTGATGGAGAGATGTCTTAAAAACCTGTTTTACTCAAAACCAAATCCTTTTGCCAATTCTAGGTTAGATAGCAACAGTCTATCTCAAAAATATCCACAAGAATATTCAACTCAACAAATATTTCACCATACAATAAATATAGTAAAATATCAAATCATAAATACACCTTATCACTCCTTCGCTTTCAGAATAATATTCAACATACATAAAAAATAAAGTTCCTTGTTTACACCTTATAATCTCCAATACTTTTTTCATCTTTGTTTTATTCGATCCGTGGCTTTTTTCTCCCAATTATCGTCCTTCCTTATTTTACTTTGTCACCATGAAGGAAGGAAAAGTTATTTTCATCAAGCCTGAAACTATTGATTTGGATTCTGTATCTACTGACATGTTCAAGGATAAGCATGGGATTATCAATTTCTTCAATCTGTTTAGCGGGGTGGATGACAAGATCACTAAGGTTTTCATGACAACCTGGGATAATGGGTTGGTATCCATCCACGGAATCTAGTTCCAAATTTCTTTTGAGCTGCTGGTGAACCTGACAGGGCAAGATTTGGAAGGAAAAATCATCAAAAGAAACAAGCACAACTGGGAGGCGGAGTTGACACTCTTCGAGAAAAATTCACCCATCCACAAGAAGGTAAAGAAAGGTTTATTTCACCATGACTTGTCAACTCCCTGGAAAGAAATACTTAAGCCAATAATGCAATATTTTACCTATGACAATCTTGAGTCTCAATTATGTTGTTTTCATATTGCATTTGTTATTCATTTTCAAGATTAAAAATGATGATAATTCTCGTTGCTCTATTCTGGTCCATGGAATATACCATCACCACCAACCGTTCCAAGAAGGATGAGGCCAAACCTTGCCACCAGGGTCTTTTTAAGGTCCTTTATAAATACGTCCTTCTTCAATTCCCTTTAGGTAATCTCCCTGCCCCTAAATTTGATGAGGAGAATTCTTCCTCAACCTTGAGCTCTAAAACTTCCAAATCCAAAAGAAAAGAGAAAGGGGGCAAATCTATTTTCGATTTCTCCATTAGAAAGAAAGCCAAACTTGAAAAGACCCCTGTCCGTAGTTCCCAGAGGCTAAAGCATAAATATGTTGTCAAAAATCCTCCGTCCACCTCTATAAAAACTCCAAAGGACAAGTCTTATTCTCCTAACCTTGTTGAAAGGTATCTTCACAAGGTGGCTCTGCATGCTACTTCTGTGACCATTGACCATCTTGAAACTGCTCACTTGGCCATTGGAAAGGCAATTTCAATCCTCAAAGAGTAGCGTCATGCACTTAGCCTTTTGTTCTTCTGTGACAATTTTGAGAACATTTCTATCCTAGCTGGTGCTGAGGTGTCCTTCGACACAAAAATTGATGTCAAATATATTGCAAATGATGAAGATGTAATGGAGATTGCTAAGGAGGCTTACATCATTGTTATTGAAGATAGCAAGGAGATTTATGTGAAAGATACTGCTCTGGAAGGGGTTGATTCGTCCCTCATGCAGATGGACACTCCTCTTGACGACTAATGGTTCTTCCTATGGTTTCCTGGGTCCTCTACGGTAGTGGATTACATCTTTTTTGGTTCCTTTTTGGTTGAGGACCATTCCTTTTTGAGCCCTGTTGTTTCTCTTAGTGTTGGTTTGTTCAAGGTTGTTGAATCATTTTAGTTTGAGGTGTATTTTTGAGATTGTATGTTGTTTCATCTGGCAGTTTTTAGTGTCCTTCTCCTATTCCTTTTTTATCCTTTTTGATCCTCTAAATATCCTCTATTGTACAAGGCATTAGAAAACCTTTCAAATGCCCTGGTTTCAATAAAATTATTAATCTACCAAAAAAATAATAATCTCCAATGCTTTCAAAATAATATTCAACACACATAAAAAATAAAGTTCCTTGTTTATACCTTATAATCTCCAATGCTTTCAAAATAATATTCAACACACATAAAAAATAAAGTTCCTTGATTACACCTTGTAATATCCAATGCTTTCAAAATAATATTCAACACACATCAAAATAAATTTCCTTGTTTACACCTTATAATATCCAATGCTTGATTTATTTCCTAAGCACGCAAAATAAAATATTTAATCAGAACACCTTATGAATCCCTAAACAATTCCATACTTAACCTTTTCAATATGATGTGGTCTCAAAACAATTTTGTTTTCCAAAGCCTTTGACAAATTTAACTCAAAAATTGCATACCTTAATAATTTACCCACTTCACAAACATGTTTGCACGTGCATCAATATCCACAGTCAAAATCAAAACCATGAACTTAGCCACCACAATTGATGGATACACGCACATACAGGGAACGTAAAATACAGAAAATCAGTAATACAGAGAATCACTCCAGCTTTCCATTCCTTGAAATTAAAAAAAAAAGAATTACAATACTAGCCAACAGGCATAGTTTTCTTATTCTGAGGACCCCCCTCTTGATGCACTCCCCTGCATCTATATCCAGGTCCGACCCTCTAGGATATTAATGACCCATATGCCCCCAAAATACGTTCTCCTAATTGAACCTTTACATATTTCCCTAACTTGCAACTACCATCGGGTTGGCCATGGATCTGATGATTACACAATGACACTGAGAGGGGGGGGTGAATCAGTGTAGCTATTAATTTTTATATCTACAGCATTTAATATGAAATAAAGAGAACTTGACAGCTGAAAAACAACTTGAACAAGAGAGCACACCACAACACTCAATATACCGAGGTTCACCAATTTGGCTACTCCTCAAAAATGATTGCTTGGACTCCAATCCAAATCCAGTCTTTGCAAAATCAATTTTACAAATACTTTACCGGCACCAACTGGAAGGAGCACCAACCCCTGTAATTTTTCTGTTGCAACGAGATGGAGCACCAACTCCTAGTACCAAGCACCAACTTGGACTGCAATTCCGATCAATTTAGAATGACATAAAAATGTCTTCACTTCATGCACGACCACTGGTGATGCCGCAATTAACCCAACTCTACACACTCTCACGGCTCTGCTTATTTTTCTCTTGATTCTTCTCTAACCCTCCTTTTACAGCAATTTCTCTCTAATAGTGACAACATCTTCTCTGTACGATTATTCTTTTATAACCTTTCAATCCTGCATGCAATCGAATCACATACTCGATTGTTCGAATCCATGCAATACGGATATTCGGTTCCATGCACTTTGACTGTTCGAAACCCTGCAATACGTCTTTTGAAACCATGCGATGCGGCAATTTTGTTTCATGCACTTGACTGTTCAATTTCTTCGAATACGGCTTTTCGAATGCTTTTTCAAAATTCCATATGTGATTCTTCGAAAGCTTTTCGATTCTTCATGTTCGGCTTTTATGTATGCTTCAAATATGTCTATTAGAATGCCTACAAATACGACCTTTCGAATGCTTTTATTATCCTTCATATTCGGCTTTTCGAATGCGTTTCAATTATGCATGTTTGGCTGTTGCATTGCATGTCCAACACCTGTCAACGTTTAACTATCTGTCTGACTTCAGTTACTTCTTATGTGACAGACTGCATGATGCTTTTCTACCATGTGTCACCTTTCATGTTGCTTCGGCATTTTCCAGTCTAACTGTTTCCTATCGCGATATCGCGACACTTTTAACTTATGCTGACGTCACCCTGAAGGTTGTCGTGAAATCGTGACCGTTTTGACTCTTGGAAGCTTTCCCTGCATCTTGTCACGATATCGCGACACTTTCAACATTTGCTGATGTCATCCTTAAGCATGTCGTGAAATCATGACGCTTCGGCTTCCAGCAGCTTTCCTTTCATCCTGTCATGAAATCGTGACACTTTTCAACTTTGCTGACGTCATCATCCTTCTTGTCGTGAAATCGTGACACTTTCGGCTTCCGTACACTCTTCTTTGCCAGCAGCAACGAAAAAGGAACATGTCGCGAAATCGCGACACTATGCTTCATGCAATGGCGAAATTTTTACATCTTTGTGCCTTGTGTTTTCACCTTGCCTCTTTTCATGAAATTTTGACTTGTAATATCATTGTTTGCATCTTTCAGTTCTACACTTTTGACTAGTAAGCGAAATCGCTACACCTTAGTTTCCCTTTGTTTCAACATGTAGCGCCATCGCTACACCTTAGTTTCTCTTTGTTTCAACATGTAGCGAAATCGCTACACCTTAGTTTCTCTTTGTTTCAACTTGTAGCGAAATCGCTACACCTTCTTCTTTGTGATTTTTCACTTGTATCGAAATCGCTTCAACTCGGTTTTCTTAACTTTCCGCATCATGTAGCGAAATCGCTACACCTTTGTGCCATGTATTTTCATCATGCAGCGATATCGCTACACCTTTGTTGCTGAGCATTCTCTCTCCTCTTCGGGTCGCGAAAACCCGACGTGTCGCGATATCGCGACACTTTTCGTTGCTAGCTCCTTTTCTCCATTTATGTCACGAAATCGTGACATCTTTTCACCTTGCTTCCCTCTCTGCCAGCATGTCACGAAATCGCGACAGTTTACCTTTCACTTTCTCTCTCCTCTGCCATGTCGCGATATCGCGACAGTTTTGCTCGCATCTTCTCTCTCCTCGAACATGTCGTGAAATCGCGACATTTGCTCGCATCTTCTCTCTCCTCGGACATGTCGCGAAATCGCGACAATTTGGCGTGCATTTTCTCTCTCCTACTTTTTGTCACGAAATCGCGACACATTTTCTCTCTCCTCAACGAAAACTCGACATGTCACGAAATCGTGACATTTTCGGTTGCGCCTTCTCTCTCCTCGACCATGTCGCGAAATCGCGACAGAAAACATGTCGCGATATCGCGACAGTTTTCTTCCTTGTCTCTTTTTGCAGGTTTTCGAATCTGGGTCACCTCTGTTTTCCTTGAAACTTTCTGCACTTGATCTGACTGACCTCTGAACTGCATCAACTGCATCAATCTGACTGTGTTGACAACAATGACAATACTTTTGCAATTCTTTTTCTGCACCTTGCTCAACAATCTCCCCCTTTGGAATTGTTGGCAACACTGATGCACTCTCCTAGAATTCTTCTCCCCCTTTGACAAGAATACCAAAGGGCTGCTGCAGACTCCCCCTGATTCTATGCACAACATTCTCGAGACTTAAAAGGTTTGAATGCTCCCCACGAGAATGTGTTTCCCATAGCTAGTCGGTGCTTGGGTGGGGTGACTACTCCCAACTTCTTCCGAAGGTATTCAAATACTTCCTTTGGCAAAGGTTTTGTGAATATATCGGCTACTTGCTCTGTAGTTGGAACAAAATCCAATTTAACCTCTCCTTACTGCAACTTTATCCTTCAAGAAATGATATCGGATTGCAATATGTTTGGTTCTTGAATGCATTACTGGATTCTTGGATATGTTGATAGCACTAGTGTTATCACATTTTATTGAAATTGGCTCTTTGAAGTGGATACCAAGATCTTTTAAAGTTTGTCTCATCCATAATATCTGTGTACAACAAGTTGTGGCTGCAATGTATTCTGCCTCTGCAGTGGATAGAGAGACTGATTCTTGTTTCTTGTTGTGCCATGCTACCGACCTGTCTCCAAGATAAAATGCTCCTCCACTTGTACTCTTTCGGTCATCAATGCACCCTGCCCAATCTGCATCAGAATATGCAATCAAAGTGAAGTCTTTGCCTTTTGGGTACCACAACCCATAATCCATAGTGCCCTTGAGATATCTGAAGATCCTCTTTACAGCTGTTACATGAGTTTCTTTGGGGTGGCACTGAAATCTTGCAACCATACATCTTGCTTGTAATATATCTGGTCTAGTGGGCTGTTAAATACGACGAGGCTTCCAATCATAGACACTGTACATTGTTTGATCTACATCCGGGGATTTATCATCCTTGCTCAACTTGCGACTGTTGTCATAGGAGTCTTGACCGGTTTCTTGTCTTCCATTGTGAACTTTTTCAGCATTTCTTTTACATATTTAACTTGAGAAATAAAAATGCCTTTTTCATTTTGATTGACCTGCAGATCCTAAGAAATAAGAAAGTTCACCAATCATTGACATCTCAAATTCTTTTTTCATTTTAATTGATATGTCTTTGCGAGTATTCATCCATCTTGCTTGCCAAATATTATGTCATCTACATAAACAACAAGAACAATAAGATGACCCTTCTCTGTTTTGACATATAAGTTGCTATCCACCAAACCTTTCTTAAACCCTTGTTTAATTAGATAATTATCCAACCTTGCATACCATGCTCTGGGTGCCTGTTTTAATCCATATAAAGCTTTCTTTAACCTGCAAACAAAATCTGGATTATCACCCAGTTGGAAGCCATCTGGTTGTTCAATGTAAACCTCTTCTTCCAGTTTTCCATTCAAAAATGCTGATTTTACATCCATTTGATATACTTTGAAGTTTTTATGAACTGCTAATGCGAGAAACATTCCGATTGCCTCTAGTGCAGCTACCGGTGCAAAAGTTTCTTCAAAATCAATGCCTTCAATCTGAGCATAGCCTTTACATACCAATCTTGCCTTTTTTCTGACAACCTGCCCATCTTCATTCAATTTATTTCTAAAAACCCATTTAGTGCCAATTATGTTTTTATTTGTTGGTCTAGGTACTAATTCCCAGGTATTGTTTTTCTCTATCTGATCTAGTTCTTCATTGATTGCCTTCATCCAACTTTCATCATTGCTTGCTTCAGCAACATTTTTAGGTTCAATACTAGATAACAGAGAATAGTTCCTCACTGTTGTTCTTCTTGTTTGAATACCATCTGTGGGATCCCCAATAATCTGTTCACTTGGATGAATTTTTTGCCAGTTGCCTGTTTTAAATTTCTTGTTTTCTTCTTCTTCATATTCAGTTTTTACACCATCTGGATCAATTTTCTGATTCTTCTCTGTTTCTTTTTCATCATCACCTTCAATGACTTCTTCATACATAGGGTAGTTTTCTTGATAAGTAGTTTCTTGTTCTCTACCTTCATCAACTTTCACATCGGCACTTTCAACAATTTTCTTCAACCTCTTGTTGTAGCATGTGTATGCCTTGCTTTTTGTTGAGTAACCAAGAAAGATACCTTCATCAGCTCTATCTTCAAATTTACCGAGGTTATCTTCAGTCCGTTTTATGTAGCACTTGCTGCCAAATACTTTGAAATGTCTTGTTGTTGCCTTTCTGCCAAACCACAACTCATAAGCTGTTTTGCTTTCATGTGGTCTCAGCATGCACTTGTTTTGAATGTAAACTGCAGTATGAACTGCCTCTTTCCAAAATCTGTCAGCTATTTTGTTTTCTGCCAGCATTGTCCTTGCCATTTCCTGCCTTTGTTCTATTCTTCCTTTCTACAACACCATTTTGCTGAGGTGTCCTAGCTGCTGAAAGCTGTCTTCTTATCCCATGTTTTTGACGGTTATTCTGCAAATTCTTCGGAGATAAACTCTCCTCCCCTGTCTGATCTTAGGCATTTAATTCTTTTTCCTGATTGATTCTCAACAAGATTTTTGAAGGTTTTAAACATTTCAAAGGCTTCTGACTTGAGTTTCAGAAATAGTACCCATGTCATTCTTGAGTAGTCATCTATACACAGCATAAAATATTTGTGTCCATTTATGCTTTCGGTTCTCATGGGTCCACATAGATCGGTGTGAATTAGTTCTAATGGCTTGCTAGTGAAGTATTCTTTTGCTTTGAAAGTGGCTCTGGTTTGTTTTCCCTTTTGGCATGACTCACGGATGCTATTTACGGGTTTGCCAATGTTTGGTATATCTCTAACTTGCTCTTTTTGAGCTGATTTTTGCCAGATTGTCAAAACTAATATGCCCAAGCCTCTTGTGCCATAGCCAGTTTTCATCTTCCTGTCCCATCAAGCATGTTCCTTCTGCAGTTTCGAAAGTGTATACAGATTTCCTGAAGTTCTCAGTCCAGTGGCTATTAACTTTCCATTTTTTGTCTTTCTTACCTCACAACCCTCCTTCTTGAAGATTACATCATGACCTTTGTCACATATTTGACTTACACTTAGCAAGTTATGCTTCAGGCCAATTACAAACAAGACTTCTTTTGATTTTATATTGCCATCACCGATCTTGGTGATCCCTTTCCAACAATCTTTGCTCCATCATTATTTCCAAATTTCACAGAACCACCTTCATAATTCTGTAAATTCTCAAACTTTTGCTTGTCACTGTCATGTAGTTGGAACAACCACTATCCAAGTATCCAAGGTGCTGATTTGTTACGAGCTTTAAAAGCGATCTGGACAATCAAAGATTCCTTTTCTTTCCATTATGGTTTGATAGCAGATTTTGCTACTTGTTTTGCCTTTGTCCTTTCATTAGCATGTGCCTGTTTTTCAGGAAATTTCTGGTTTTGTTTCAACCCACTTGGCTGAGATTTTCTACCCTGATAATTATTTGATGCAAAAGTGCTTCTGCAGTTTCTAGCAATATGTCCAAAATTATGACAATTATAACATTCAATTGCATAATTCATTAAAGGAGAAAAAACATTTCTACTGGTAAAATTCCTTTGAGATACATTATGCCCGCAATCTGAAATCTTATGGCCATAAGCATTGCATTTAAAACAATAACCAGAAAATGCATGATTAAACCTGGGTGCCGGTCTTTGCCGGTTTGAAGTAGGAGCCATGACTCTTCTCCTCCTCGGATGTGTGACTTTTGTGAATCCATCTTTGTCGAGTATTCTTCTTGAATCTGGCATTATTGTTTTCTTTTGCATGATTTTGTTTTTCGGTTCAACCCTGATCTTTTCTTCTTTCTTTATGGGTTCTATATTCAAGTTCTTTGAATCCTTTGAAGATTCTCCTTCATCAAAGCCTAAACCAAATTTGATGCCGGAAGGCCTTTGGTTATTTAACATTTTATCCAGCTTTACAGTACTTTCTTCAAACTTATGAAAACAGTTCAATTTTCTATTCATCTCCTCTAGCTGCATCCTTAACTTAACAATGTCTTCCTCTAGCTTGTTGCATTCAACTGTCTTTACTGAGTTAATTGTTCATCAAGAACTTCAGACATTTTCTTGAATTCCTCTGTCTGTATTTTTAGATTGTTTATTATGTCTGTGGCATTCTCTAATTTCTTTGAAAAATTTTTATTCTTCTTCCTTTCTGCACTCAACTCTTCAAGTGCAGCAACCAATTCTCCTTCCAAATACACTTCAACTTCATCCTTGGAATTTTCATCACCTTCCTAATTTTCCTCTGTTCTTTCTTCTTCAAGTGCCATGAGCAGAGCTTCACCTCCTTCTTCTTGAGACTCCTCATCTGTGCTTTCTTGAGAACTGCTGACATTCTTGGTTATGAAGCTTTTCTTCTTGAAGTTGTTCTTTCTGAAATTTTGTTTCTTCTTCCAGTCACCTTTTTCTTGGTGTGAACCTTCACCATTTTTGGTTCTCTCCTGCATTGGACATTTGGCTGCAAAATGACCGACTCCTCCACAATTGAAGCATTTAAAAGGTAGCTTCCCTCTATATTTTCCTTTTCCTTTTGTGAGTTTTCGAACAAAATTGGCTTCTGTTTCATCCAGGTGTTCCTTCATCCTCGGATTCATGTTCGAGCTTTTACATTCTTGTGTGCTTTAAAAGCTGCTTCTCTGTCTGTAGACTTGGTTTGTCCTATTCTCATTTCATATCTTTGTCGGGGGAACCATGCAACTCATCCATGCTTGAAGTTGTTTAGATCTTTTGCCTCTTCTATTGCGAGAGACTTTGGAGTTAAATCTTTTGTGAAGTGTTACGAGAACCTTTTTCACAACAAGCTGCATCATCAATTTCTTCACCGAGTCCTCTGATTGCATTAATAATTCCGTTGACTCTCGGCATATAAGTCTCTATGTTTTCATCTTCATTCATTTGCGAGTGCTTCGAGCTGTGCTCGATGAGTTTGCAGTTTTGCTTCCTTAATCTTCTTGTCTCCTTCATGGATGCTCTTGAGTTTATCCCACATGTCTTTTGCTGATTTACAACTCATGACTCTTATCGGTTCACTTGTCAACAAGCCCACACATTATGGCATTCTTAGCTTTGGAGTTGTTTTCAAATTTCTTTTTCTCGGCGATGTCTGTTGGAGGGGTAGTGGGTCTTTGTGTATCCACTATCTACGAGAATCCCAAATATCGTATCCCAATGCACTCGAGATATGTTTGCATTACGAGTTTCGAGAAGGTGTAATTTGTTCCATCAAATAAGGGAGCTTTGTTGGATGAAAATCCTTCACCACCTGCCATTGTTTCTTCCAAGATCTCCTTAGGCTGATTAAGCTTGTACAAGGAACCTTGCTCCGATACCAATTGATGATTACACAATGACACGAGAGGGGGGTGAATCGGTGTAGCTATTAATTTTTATATCTACGACATTTAATATGAAATAAAGAGAACTTGACAGCTGAAAAACAACTTGAACAAGAGAGCACACCACAACACTCAATATACCGAGGTTCACCAATTTGGCTACTCCTCAAAAATGACTGCTTGGACTCCAATCCAAATCCGAGTCTTTGCAAAATCAATTTTACAAATACTTTACCGGCACCAAGCTGGAAGGAGCACCAACCCCTGTAATTTTCTCTGCACATGAGATGGAGCACCAACTCCTAGTACCAAGCACCAACTTGGACTGCAATTACGATCAGTTTAGAATGACATAAAAATGTCTTCACTTCATGCACGACCCTGACTAGTGGTTCTGCAATTAACCCAACTCTACACACTCTCACGGCTCTGCTTATTTTTCTCTTGATTCTTCTCTAACCCTCCTTTTACAGCAATTTCTCTCTAACAGCAGCAACATCTTCTCTGTACGATTATTCTTTTATAACCTTTCAATCCTGCATGCAATCGAATCACATACTCTGACTGTTCGAATCCATGCAATACGGATTGTTCGGTTCCATGCACTTACTGTTCGAAACCCTGCAATACGTCTTTTGAAACCATGCAGTACGGCAATTTTGTTTCATGCACTTCGATTGTTCAATTTCTTCGAATACGGCTTTTCGAATGCTTTTTCGAAATTCCATATGTGATTCTTCGAAAGCTTTTCGATTCTTCATGTTCGACTTTTTTGTATGCTTCAAATACGTTGCATTAGAATGCCTGCAAATACGACCTTTCGAATGCTTTTATTATCCTTCATATTCGGCTTTTCGAATGCGTTTCAATTATGCATGTTTGGTTGTTGCATTGCATGTCCAACACTGTCAACGTTTAGCTTCGTCGACTTCGATTACTTCTTATGTAGAGTTGCATGATGCTTTTCTGCCATGTGTCACCTTTCATGTTGCTTCGGCATTTTCCAGTCTAACTGTTTCCTATCGCGATATCGCGACACTTTTAACTTATGCTGACGTCACCCTGAAGGTTGTCGCGAAATCGTGACCGTTTTGGCTCTTGGAAGCTTTCCCTGCATCTTGTCGCGATATCGTGACACTTTCAACATTTGCTGACGTCATCCTTAAGCATGTCGCGAAATCACGACGCTTTCGGCTTCCAGTGGCTTTCCTTTCATCCTGTCATGAAATCGTGACACTTTTCAACTTTGCTGACGTCATCATCCTTCTTGTCGCGAAATCGTGACACTTTCGGCTTCCGTACACTCTTCTTTGCCAGCAGCAACGAAAAAGGAACATGTCGCGAAATCGCGACACTATGCTTCATGCAATGGCAAAATTTTTACATCTTTGTGCCTTGTGTTTTCACCTTGCCTCTTTTCATGAAATTTTGACTTGTAATATCATTTTTGCATCTTTCAGTTCTACACTTTTGACTAGTAGCGAAATCGCTACACCTTAGTTTCCCTTTGTTTCAACATGTAGCGCCATCGCTACACCTTAGTTTCTCTTTGTTTCAACATGTAGCAAAATCGCTACACCTTAGTTTCTCTTTGTTTCAACATGTAGCGAAATCGCTACACCTTCTTCTTGTGAATTTTTACTTGTGTCGAAATCGCTGCATCTCAGTTTTCTTAACTTTCGAATTGTAGCGAAATCGCTACACCTTTGTGCCATGTATTTTCATCATGCAGCGATATCGCTACACCTTTGTTGCTGAGCATTCTCTCTCCTCTTCGGGTCGCGAAAACCCGACGTGTCGCGATATCGCGACACTTTTCGTTGCTAGCTCCTTTTCTCCATTTATGTCACGAAATCGTGACATCTTTTCACCTTGCTTCCCTCTCTGCCAGCATGTCGCGAAATCGTGACAGTTTACCTTTCACTTTCTCTCTCCTCTGCCATGTCGCGATATCGCGACAGTTTTGCTCGCATCTTCTCTCTCCTCGGACATGTCGCGAAATCGCGACAGTTTTGCTCGCATCTTCTCTCTCCTCGGACATGTCGCGAAATCGCGACAATTTGGCGTGCATTTTCTCTCTCCTACTTTTTGTCGCGAAATCGCGACACATTTTCTCTCTCCTCAACGAAAACTCGACATGTCGCGAAATCGTGACATTTTCGGCTGCGCCTTCTCTCTCCTCGACCATGTCGCGAAATCGCGACAGAAAACATGTCGCGATATCGCGACAGTTTTCTTCCTTGTCTCTTTTTGCCAGTTTCTGAATCTGGGTCACCTCTGTTTTCCTTGAAACTTTTTGCACTTGATCTGACTGACCTCTGAACTGCATCAGTTGCATCAATCTGACTGTGTTGACAACAATGACAATACTTTTGCAATTCTTTTTCTGCACCTTGCTCAACAGGATCCATGCATTGATGAGCCGTCTGACTTCTGGGCATAGTATTCAAACGGTCGCCATGCTCAACGAGCTTACTAGGCAAGAAATCATACATTAATGAGGCCCTGACCGCCTCGAAAAACACTATTTTGGAATGTGGGCTTTTTTGAATAGAGAACTAGTAGTATGTCACGATATCGTGACATGTCACAATATCGCGACATTGTTTTCTTGCTTGCTGCCCTTCTCTCCTTCGGGTCGCGATATCGTGATATGTCACGATATTGCGACATTTTTTTTTCCTTCCTTGTAGCATTTCTTTCCTTTGGGTCATGATATCTTGACATGTCACGATATCACGACATTTCTCTTCCTCACTGCCTTCTTCTCCTTTGGGTCACAAAATCATGACATTTCATGATATCGCGACATCTTTGCTCTCTGTTTCTCTTCACCTTTCGGGTCGTGAAATCGTGACGTGTTGTGATATCATGACAGTTTTGCCTTCTGTCTTCGTTCTCTACTTCGGGTCACAAAATCATGACAGTTTTCTTCCTTGCTTCCATTTCTGCTTCTTCGGTCACGATTTCATGACATTTTTCACTCTTGTGCCTCTTTTCGTCCCTTGGTCGCGATATTGCGACATGTCGCGATATCGCGACACTTTTCCTCCTTGCGCCTTCTTCCGTCTTCTGACATGTCGAAATCATGACACTTTTGGCTCTGCACCTTCTCTCTCCTCCTTGAGTCATGAAAACGTGACATGTCGCGATATCGCGACACCAAAGCTAACATTTGGAAAAAAATTGTTGATGCAAGATTGCTCTGCTGCCACCGGATGCTCCTGCATCAGACACCCGGGGTGGATTGAGAAGTGTCCTTCACTTCTGTGCTATTGGAGGAAGACTCAAGCGGTCGACCTCTTCTTTTGACAACCAAGTTGCATCTTCGACAGGCCTGTCCTTCCATTTGACCAGGTATTCAGAATACTGCCTGTTCCTGGTACTTCTGCCTGCTCGAGTGTCTAGTATTTCCTCGATCTCATCTGTTGCTGGAGTAGATGTTGGAATATCCCACAAATCTGTTCTTGGTGTCTCACTATTACCTCCTTCATGGTATTCTACCAAGTCTAAAATATTAAAAATAGGTGAGATATTCAACTCGCTTGGCAGTTCTACTTCATAGGCATTTCTCGAATCTCTTTTACCTATGATCCTGCATGGTCCAAACCTCTTCATCTTCAGCTTGTTGTAGGTTTTGCTAGGAAACCTTTCCTTTCTCAAGTGAACCATGACCTCATCTCCCACTTGGAACTCCTTGAAATGCCGCTTTTGATCGGCTTTGGCTTTGTACTGAGTACTCATCTTACTGATATGTTGCTTTACCTCTTCATGTAAACTCTTCATGTGCTCTGCAAAATCTTCAGCCTCAGCACTACTCTTTTCTCCTTTACCCATCGTTCTCAATTCAGAAGCATGCCTTGGGTTGTTCCCATACACAATCTGGAATGGGGATTTACCAGTACTTCTGTTGATGGAATTGTTGTAAGCAAATTCTGCCTGTGGCAAAATCAAATCCCATCCTTTGGGCTTATCTCCCACCAGGCATCTTAGGAGATTACCCAAACTTCTATTCACCACCTCTGTTTGCCCATCAGTCTACGGATGGTACGCAGAACTGAACTTCAAATCCATTTTCAGCTGCTTCCACAAAGTCTTCCAGAAATAACCCACAAATTTGGTATCTCTGTCAGATACTATACTCTTGGGTAGACCATGAAGGCGTACCACCTCCTTGAAAAACAAGCCTGCAATATGAACTGCATCACTCATTTTTTGACATGGGATAAAATGAGCCATCTTCAAAAACCTGTCCACCACAACAAAAATGGAGTCACTCCCTCGTTGTGTCCTTGGTAGGCCGAGAACAAAATCCATACTGATGTCCTCCCATGGCCTCTCTGGCACAGGTAATGGCTGATACAATCCTGTATTCTGTCTCACTCCCTTAGCCATCTGACAGATTCTACAGCCCTGCACAAATTTAGTCACATCTTGCTGCAACTGTGGCCAATGGTAGTTTTCACTAACAAGGGCAATGGTCTTATCTCGACCAAAATGTCCAGCTAGTCCTCCACTATGCTTCTCCTTTATCATATTCTCCCTCATTGAACTCCGTGGAATGCATAATTGACCTCCTTTGAACAACATCCCATCTTGGATCAGGAAATCCAGCCACTTGGTCCTGTCCAAAGTAACAGGTGTCAAGCAAGCCTTCCAGGCTTCTGCAAAATTAGGATCTTCAAGGTACAAACCCTTCAGTTCATCAAATCCTACCACTTCCACCTTCATTTTCATCAACAAACACTGCCTTCTGCTTAAGGCATCTGCAACTCTGTTGGACTTTCCGCTCCTGTGCTTCAACACAAAGGTATAACTCTATAGAAACTCAACCCACTTCAAGTGCCTCTGGTTTAGCTTCCCTTGGCTATTAATATACTGTAAGGCCTGATGATCAGTAAATAGAACAAACTCTTTTGGCAACAAGTAATGTCGCCACTTCTTTAGAGCCTGCACTATAGCATAAAACTCTTGATCATAAACTGAATACTTCTTTCTGGCATCATTGAGTTTCTCACTAAAGTAAGCAACAGGTTTACCTTCTTGGCTCAAAATAGCTCCTATGGCACTACCACTAGCATCACAGTCTACCTGAAATACCTTATTAAAATTTGGAAGTGCCAAAATAGGTTGTTCTGTAACCTTCCTTTTCAACATATCGAAGCTCTTATCTGCTCCTAAAGTCCACTTAAATTCTTTCTTATTCCCTCTCATTGTTTCTGTAAGGGGTGCACAAATACTGCTGAAATTCCTAATGAATTTCCTGTAAAAACTTGCTAGACCATGAAATGATCTTACCTCAGTCGTGCTTCTCGGAGTAGGCCATTCAATGATAGCTCTTACCTTTTTTGGGTCCATTTTTAGACCCTCAGCTGAGATGACAAATCCCAGGTACACTAACTCCTTCTTCACGAAATTACATTTCTTCAGATTAATCAACAACTGCTCCTCCCGTAGCTTCTCAAAAACCCTTCTGATATGCATCAGATGCTCTTCCAAGGTTCTGCTAAATATTAGAATATCATCTAAATAGACAATAACAAATTTTCCTAAGAACTCTTTCAATACCTCATTCATCAACCGCATGAATGTGCTTGGTGCATTGGTCAGCCCAAATGGCATGACCAACCACTCATACAAACCTTCTCTGGTCTTGAAGGTTGTCTTCCACTCATCTCCTTCTCTGACACGAATCTGGTGATAACCACTCTTCAGGTCAATCTTGGTGAAGTACTTGGCTCCACTCAAATAGTCCATAATGTCATCCATCCTTGGTAATGGAAATCTGTACTTTATGGTGATCTTGTTAATGGCTCGAGAGTCTGTACACATTCTCCACTCTCCATATTTCTTTGGTGCTAGTACTGTAGGTACTGCACATGGACTCAAACTCTCCCGAATCAGTCCCTTCTCCAGCAGTTCTTGGACTTGTCTGTTCAGCTCTTCAGTTTTTGTAGGAGTCATTCTATGTGCTGCCTTATTGGGTAAACTAGATCCTGGTACCAAATCTATGTGGTGACTGATCTTCCTCACTGGTGGTAAACCCTCAGGCACATTATCAGATATAATGTCTGGAAATTCTTTCAACAGTCCTAAGACTTCTACAGGGGTATCCTTGCATTCTTCCTTCCTAACTCTAGGAACTAATGCATAGCACATATGCTCATGCTTTAAACTATTCAAAAATTTTCCTCCTTCAACTAAACAAATTCTAGCGTTGTTGCATACCTTTTCTTCCACCTCCTTCAAGGGCTTCAGCTTATGGTGCACTCCATTCTTCGTTATTGAGTAGGTGTTGGCACGACCATCATGCACTGCACACCGATCAAACTGCCATGGCCTTCCCAACAGCAAATGGCAAGCATCCATGGGCAGGATATCACACAGGACCTCATCACAGTAATTCCCAATATTGAACTTCACTGAACATTGCTCACTGACCAAAACTCTATGGTCCTTCTATAACCACGCAATCCGGTATGGATGCGGGTGTCTTCTCCTTTGTAGCTGTAACTTGGCAACCATTTCTTCTGAAACCAAGTTATCAGTACTACCATTATCTATGATAATATTGCAGACCTTACCCAAACTTCTGCACCTAGTGCGAAACAGGCTCCTCCTCTGGTCTGATCCTTTCTCCTCATTTAACAGGGTCCTCCTGGTGACCATAACTTCTCCTCTCTCTGCCTCCTCAGAATGTTCTGATTCAACATCTTCATCTGCTACAACGGCTCTGGCAGGACCCTCAGGTCTCTTATTCATCTTTTCTCGGTGTTGTGGACACTCAAATGCTCGATGTCCTTCTTCACCACAGTGGAAACAAGTTCCACGAAATCCTCCTCTTCCAAACCCACGTCCAAATCTACCTCTCCCTCTTGGGTAACCATTGTTCTGATTACGGGGTTGATAGATGTTCTCATCTTTCTGTTCTTGGGTATTACTGGTTTCACCAGCCTTCTTTTGGTCCTTATATTTTTCTCCACTGGTCCTTCCACCAGTCCTTCCACCATGACCTCTTCCTCTTTGCTTGCTCTCAAACCTTCTATTCAGTTTCTCTTCAACCTTCAGAGCAAACTGGTAAGCATCCTCTATGGTGGTCATCCTGACCAGGCTTAACTCTTCTTGAATACTTGCTCGTAACCCATTAATATAACGGGCTACCTTCTCCTTGCTGGCCTCTGAATGGCCTATTCTGATTACAATCTTGTAAAACTCCTCTGTGTATTCTTTAACAGACTTGTTGGCCTGCTTCAAACCTTGCATTTTCTTTAGCAGGTCCATCTCATAGTCAGCTGGGATGAACTGCCTCTTTAACTTTTCCAGCATTCTATCCCACCTGGTTATTCTCTCCTTTCCTCTTCTATTTCTTTCCAACTGTACTCCCTTCCACCATATGCTGGCATGACCCTTCAGCTTGGTCTTAGCAAACTTGACCCTATTAGGATCTTCAACCTCTTCATACTCAAAGTACTCTTCCAAATCATTGATCCAGTCAATCAATTCCTCTGGATCAAGATTTCTAGAATACGTAGAAACCTCCATCTTTGGTTTCTTCCCAATCTGAGAGATGGCTCTGTATAACCTGGCTTGTGCAGGATCTACAGCCTCTTCCTCTTCCTCAAACTGGTCCTCTTCTTCATCAACCTCATCTTCACTTCCTTCTTCCCCTCGAGGTTCAAGTCCTCTATGTAGCTCCTCTTGCAGGGCCTGAACTTGCCTCTGCAAAGCTCTAAAATCTTCCACTGGCACCATGTTTCTTCCACCACCATGGTTTCTTCATGGAGGCATCTTGCTTCACTCTCTTCTCACAACCCTTCCATAGATCCTGGTGCAAGCTGCCTCACTTTCGGCGATCTGCTCACACACTCAGGAACTCCCGCTCTGATACCACTTGATGGAGACACGCACACACAGGGAATGTAAAACACAAAAAATTAGTAATACAGAGAATCACTCAAGCTCTCAATTCCTTGAACTTTCAAAAAGAATTACAATACTAGCCAATAGGCATAGTTTTCTTGTTCTGAGGACCCCCTTCTTGATGCACTCCCCTGCCTCTATATCCATGTCTGACCCTCTAGGCCATTAATGACCCATCTGCCCCAAAATACATCCTCCTGACTGAACCTTTACATCTTTCCCTAACTGGCAACTGCCATCGGGTTGGCCGTGGATACATGCATTGATGAGCCGTCTGACTTCTGGGCACAGTCTTCGAATGGCCGCCATGCTCAACGAGCTTACTGGGCAAGAAATCATGCATTAATGAGGCCCTGACCGCCTCGGAAAACACCGTCTGGGAATGCGGGCTTTTTCGAACAGAGAACCAGCAGTATGTCGCGATATCGTGACATTTTTCTTGCTTGCTGCCCTTCTCTCCTTTGGGTCACGATATCGCGACATTTTTCCTTCCTTGCAGCATTTCTTTCCTTCGGGTCGCGATATCATGACATGTCGCGATATCGTGACATTTTTCTTCCTCGTTGCCTTCTTCTCCTTCGGGTCACGATATCGCGACATGTCACGATATCATGACATCTTTGCTCTCCGTCTTCTCTTCGCCTTTCGGGTCACGATATCATGACAGTTTTGCCTTCTATCTTCATTATTTTATTTGAGTCACGAAATCACGACATGTCTCGATATCACGATAGTTTTCTTTCTTGCTTCCTTTTCTACTTCTTCGATCATGATTTCGTGACATTTTTCACTCCTACGCCTCTTTTTGTCCCTTGGTCGCGATATTGCGATGTGTCACGACATCGTGACACTTTTCCTCCTTGCGTCTTCTTTCGTATTCTAGTCACAATTTCGTGACATGTCGCAAAATTGCAACACTTTTGGCTCTGCACCTTCTCTCTCCTTCCTGAGTCGCGAAAACGTGACATGTCGCGATATCGTGACACCAAAGCTAACATTTGAAAAAAAAATTGTTGATGCAAGATTGTTGTGTTGCCACCGGATGCTCCTGCATCAACAACACCCTATCCAAAGATAGGCTACCACCTGAGCTATGCACCCACATGAGAACCGAAGCACACTCACACTTATACAATGTCTGCATCTCATAAGGTTCTCCAAAAATGAAAATCTCTTTCCTCCACCAAAAATGAACTACATGGGATTTGAAACCAATACCAACCTCCATGAATGCCTTAGCCAAGCCTCAAATACCATCTGCGCTAGCCAGCATGGATGAATCTAAGTCTTGTCATTTACTTTTACACCGCAACGTATGCCTCAAAGTTAGTGCAAACCTTTGTCTTCTTCTCCCTTTCGAAAGTCAATCGAGCGCATGCAAAGGAGATTTAATTCATGGGATGTTTTTGGAAATGCAAACCTTTGAATATTTATATGTGCTTCGAGTTATATTGTGACGTCGACTCATTTAAAATCCACCTTTGGCTTTTGGTTTAAATTATATTTTAATCATAATAATTAAATTCAATGAGTTTAAATATTATAATTTAAATATTAAAAATATTTTTGGGTATTTTCTTAAGGCTAACCTTTGCTACCATTTAATGAATATTTTAACCTTTGTCCCATATATTATAATGCAAATCATTATAATATTATTTTTTTTAAACTTGCTTTCTTTTCCTTTCAAAAGGTCTTATTGGTCAGATATTATAATATTAAAATATTATAATATTAGTCTTTTTCACTTGCTCTCTTTTTGCACATAGTCTTCAAACTTTGCCTTTAATATTTTCTTGTCATGCTTTCATAGCCCATGCCATTTTGACATCAATGACAACCTAGTATGCTCAAATTTCCAACAAAATTCTCCTTTGTCATTTATGGCAACCACTTTCTAAAACACTTGATTTCAAATTTGCTCCCCTGAGAAACTACTCCCCCTGACTAAATGCTCTCCCCCTAACTCAAATATCTCCCCCTTTGTCATCAATGGAAAAGGGACTCCTTTGGGGATAAATATAAGACTCTTACCTTAGCCCCATCTCCACCTCCTCTCCTTGAGGTGATTAATGTTGGGGTTGGAGTAGAACTACTCCCAATTTTCCTCTAAGATAGTCAAAAGTCTCCTTTGGAAGTGGCTTAGTGAATATGTCCACAATATGCTCCTTTGTAGTAACATATTCCAATATAACTTGCTTATTTGTCACCTTCTCTCTCAGAAAATGATATTTAATCAAAATGTGCTTGTTCCTGAAGTGCATCACTGGATTTTTTGAAATGTTTATATCACTTGTATTATCCTATAGTATGGATATAGGATGATCATGCTCTATATTAAAGTCCTTTAGAGTTCACTTCATCCATAACACTTATGTACAACAAGAAATCACTGCAATATACTATACCTCTATTGTGGATAAGGATACGCCTATTTCTTTCTTAGCCAAGAGACTAAATATTCTCTAAGAAAGAATGCTCCTCCAATTGTACTTTTTTTTCATCAATGTTGCCAGCCCAATATACATATGTATATGTTATGAGAGTGAAATTTTTGCTTTTGGAATACCAGAGCCCAAAATCTATAATCCCTTTTAAATACCTAAGAATTATTTTTACTATCATTACATGTATTTCCTTTGGTGCTGCTTGAAACCTTGCTACTAGTCCCACTACATGCATTATATCTAGTCATGTAGCTGTGATATATAGTAAGCTACCAATCATAGATCTATACAATTTTTTATTTGCTTTAGGAGATTCATCATCTTTACTTAACTTACATATTGTAATCATGGGGTTACTTACTGTTTTGTAATATTTTAACTTGAATTTATTTAGAATATCTTTTATATACTTGGTTTGTGAGAGAAATACACCTTTATCTAATTATGAAATTTGAAGTCCAAGAAAGAAGGACACCTCATCAAGCATCGACATTTCAAATTAATTATGCATGCTCTTTGTAAATTTATAACACATATTATCATTGTTGCCTCCAAAAATGATATCATCCACATAAACAACCACAATTAGTAAGTCATTTCCTTCATTTTTTATGTATAAGTTACTATCCACTATTCCTTTCCTAAAACTCCGTTCTTGAAGATACTTATCCAATATTGAATACTAAGCTTTGATTTAGTCCATAAAATGCTTTCTTTAATCTGCATACATAGTCTAGTTTATCAGTTAGGTTGAATCCATCAGGTTGCTCAATATAAACCTCTTCCTCCAAGACACCATTGAGAAAGGTTGATTTAACATCCATTTGATATACTTTGAATTTTTTGAAGCTTGAGAAAGCTAAAAATATCCTTATGGTCTCAATCCATGCAATTGGAGCAAATGTCTCATCAAATTCAATCCCTTCAACCTATGCATAACCTTTGCATACTAATCTTGCTTTATGTCGAACTACTTTTTCGTCTTAATTTAACTTGTTTCTGAAAACCCATTTAGTGCCAATCACATTCTTACATTTTGGTCATGAGACAAGTTTCCAAGTTTAACTTTTTTCTATTTGATCTAGTTCCTCATTCATTGCCTTGATCCAAAACTTATCTTCTCTTGCCTCGTTGAAATCTCTGGGCTCAATTTTAGATAACAAGGAAAAATTTGCATGCTCACTTTTTCCTATTATATTCCTCATTTTTTGTCTCTCATTTGGATTTCCAATGATTAGATCTTTTGGATGATGTTTTTGTACATACCTGGATGGAGTTTTGGGTATTAGTCTTTGTGTTTCTTCTTCTTATGATTATTCACAATTTCTCTTGTTGGTTCTTTTGACCCTATCTTTCATCAACTATCACATTTATAATATCTATAATAGTATGTTTTCTCTTATTATAGCATCTATAGGCTTTGCTCTTAGTGGAATAACCAAGGAAAATACCCTCATCACATCTTGAATCAAATTTACCCAATTTTTTCTCTTCTCATCTTATGTAACATTTGCTTCCAAATATTTTAAAATATTTTACTATGGTTGATATCCCTTTCCAGAGCTCATATGGGGTTTTGTGGTGATTTAATATCATTTTAATTATATTGATGATATATATTGTTGTATGTACTACCTTTTTCCAAAATCCATCTAAAATCTTAGACTCATTTAACATGGCTCTAGCCATATTTTCAACACTCATGTTTTCATTTCAACTACCCCATTTTATTGAGGTGTTCTTGCTGCTGAATATTCTCTTTTGATCCCATGTTTTTCACAAAAGTCTATGAATTCATTTGAGGTAAATTCTCATCCTCTATCTAATCTTAAATCCTTAATCCTTCCACCTATTTCATTTTCTACTAATTATTTAAAAGCCTTGAACTTCTCAAGGGCTTCTAATTTTTCTTTTAGGAAGGCTACCCAAATAATTCTAGAATAATCATCTATAAATAATATAAAATAACTTTCACCTTGTAGACTTTTTGTTCTTGTAGCACCACATAGGTCAATGTGCACAAGTTTCAATGGCTTAGATGACATAAATCCTTTTTACTTAAAACTTGTTCTAGTTTGCTTCCTGTACTGACATATGCATAAATTGTGTTTTGTGGTATTTTTATCTTGGGTAAATATTTGATTGGTTGCTTGTTGCTTATTTTTACTATGTTTTCAAAGTTCAAATGACCTATTCTTCTATGCCACAACCAACCCTCATCTTCTTGTGATAAGAAGAACTTTTGTCCCTTAATCTCACTCAACATGTAGAGATTATTTGTAGTTCTATTTACATCTGCAATGATCTTTCCAATTTTAGATTTTCTAATCTCACATCTATTTGGATGAAAGGTAACTGTGTGTCCCTGATCACTGAGTTCACTAAAACTTAGTAAATTGTGCCTCAATACCTTTACATACAATACATTATTTTTCTCTATTTTTTCATTATCCAAGCTTAAGGTTCCTTTCCCATAGATTTTTTCTAAACCATTGTCACCAAATTTAACTGATCCTCCATTGATTTCTTTAAGTACAATAAATTTACTTTTATCTCCTGTCATATGACTAGAACAACCACTATCAAGGAACCACTATTTTCTTTTATCTTATACATGAAGAGTTGTTGTACTAATATTGACTTAACTTTCTTTTGCTCTTTTCTCTCTCTTAATTTTTGAAGTTGTATTCTTTTTGCTTGATTCAGGAAATATTGTTTTACACCATTTTGCCTTGTTCCCAAAATTATTACATTTATAATTCCAAAAATTGTAGTCTTTTCATGGTTGGTTATCTAAGGAAGAATTCTAACCATTGATAATATGATGCGTAAAGGTATTTGTATCACTAATCATTGTTATCTATGAAGGGCTAATTGGGAGACCATTTATCACATTTTCCTTGAGTGCCTTTTTTCCTTGACTATCCTAAGTGGGGTTTTTCAGGCCTTAAATATTTCTTGGGTTAAACCAGCCATCGTACTTGATTTTTTTGTCCATTGGCCTTACCCCTTTTCAAGACAAAGACTTAGATACATGTGTAAAATTTATCTCAATCACTATCTTTGGTAGGTGTGGTTAGAAAGGAACCATAGAGTCTTTAATGAGTCTATCCATGATCATCAAACTATCATTGCTAGGATCCTATCATTTGCCAATGAGAATGTGAACCTTATCCCTTTTGATAGTCATAAACCTCATCTACAAGAGACCAATATTGCTCAATATTTAAGATTAACCTTGTTAGATGAGTCTGTGCCTAGGGTAGTTAACCCCAGAGCCAATGTTAAGTGGTCCCCACCTCCTACGGGTTGGTGTAAGCTTAATTTTTATGGAGCAGCTAAGGAAAATATTGGAAGAGCAGGCACTGGCTGTATTGTGTGAGATCATAATGGGAATATGATGCTTGCATTTTTTGAATATTTGGAAACAAGGACGAACAACGAAGCTGAAGCTAGAGCTATGTGGAGAGGCCTTCAAATGACTCAAGACTTAGAAGGTAATTTGATCGTAGAAGGAGACTCTATGATTGTTATAAATCTCCTCAATAATTGGAAAATACCTCCTTAGAGGATTAAAACAATTGTTGAAGAGGCTAGGATCCTTTTCCAGGGAAGACAGGACATAAAAGCCCAAAATGTCTTTCGGGAAGCTAACAAAGTTGCTGATAAGCTGGCCAATTTGGGTGTTGATGGTGACAAACATTTTAAATGGGAACATGGCATCCCAAGTGAAGTAGAGGAGCTTATTCAACAATAATTCCAAGAATGATAGTTGAATTTACCAATAGGGAAGGCACTGTAAGTTCAAATGCTATGAGTATTCCCGTATTTTTTTTGAAATGGATTCATAATAAAAATTATCCGAGCTATCATTCTTGGTGGATACTGCTTGGAAATACCACAAAGACTAATGGGTATAGTAACATGTCATATAACATGGCTCCTAGTCATATTAGTAATTTAAGGTTGGTTGATAATCATAGGGCAGGAAAGAAACGACAATATAAGACTTCAAATTAGAGCCACGTGGACCACCAGATAGCCACCGCCATAAATATAGCTAGCAGGTTCACTTCTCCAAGGCTGATTAGCCAAGATAGGATGTGGTCCCAAAGCATGTCATATATGGAAGAAAGCAATTACCAAATAATTATTAAGAGTAACTGTCAATACAGAGCTTGTGGAAGTTTTTTTTAGTACTTTGCTATGTGTGTCTGTAGCTTTTTGTTTCTCCATTGTTTCAAGGAAGGGATCTGTGTATGTTTATTTTTTTGTAATTATGATGCAGGTGTGTTTTCTTGGGGTATACCCAAAATGTTGTATGGGAAGTTTATTTTTGATAACAGGCTATGTGCCTTACCGGATGTAATGGCTTTGGCGGCATGTATATTTTACATATATAGGATCCTTAGTAAGGACATGTTCATCAAAAGCCCTGGGCTGATTTTTGTAAAAGGTTTTGGGTCAACCTGTAAAACCCGATATTAATGCTATAGTATCTTATCTACCAAAAAAAAAATTATTACATTTATAACATATGATATTGTTATCCATAAGAGGTACAAAAAAATTGAAATTTCTATCAACAATATCTTTCACATAACTAGTGCAATGTACAACTCTATGACCATATTTTTTACATGAAAAACAATAGCCATGGAAGAAATTTTGTAACATGTTGGCATCCCTTGAATAATATGGTCGTGTGCTTTTTATTTTGCTATTATTGTAATTTTTTTTTGTCCATGGATATTTTTTCTTGATGCTTTTTCCTTTTAGTGCATTAGCATAAGTCATAGGCTCTTCTTCATTTGATGTCTTTTTTTCTTGGAAGCTTGACTTCTCTTTCTGTTTCCTTGATTTTAAGTCTTGTTGTAATTTACCCTTAGCCTTTTCAACTTCCTTCCTTAGAGAGAAAATTTCTTATTCCAATATTTCACATTCTACTTCTCTTACCTTTAACAGTTTTGTCATATCTTGTTCAATTTTCTTTTCCTCTTCAACTTTTACCTTGACTTATGTGATATTTTGTAGAAGTTCCATTCTTGCTTCCTTATCTTATTAAATTTTATCCTTCAAACTTGCATTCTTATTTTTGACCTTTTCCAAAGTTCTATGAGCAACAAAGAATTCCTATTTTATGTTGAGCATGGCTTCTCTCCATTTTTAGAGGTTATGTATGTTCTTGTGTGATCTTCCTTCAAGTTGTTAGGATTTTTATAAAGGAACCCAATCTTATACCAAATGAAGAACATAAGCTTATACTGAGAGGGAGGGTGAACAATATAAGATAAAACATTTTACTTTTCAATCCATATGATAACATCAACAACATCAAAGTAGTAAACATTGCACACATCATCACACACATGAGAGACATGATTTAACGTGGTTCACCCAATGTGGGCTACTCCACGGAGAAAATATTCCTTATAAATTTTCTCAATGAATTCTTTTGGGAATCAATTCCCTATTACAATGTTTATGGACTTCTATCCAAAGGAGACACCAATCCCCTTGCTCTGATTTGTGGATCTCTATCCATAGGAGAACTCTATCCCCTCTACTCTAGCTGATGATCTTCTAGAAGACTTCTGCCCCCACTACTCTGGCTTGTGGATCTCTCTCCACAGAATACCTCTGTCCTCACTACCCTGGCTAATGGATCTCTATCCACTGGAGACTACTATCCTCTGCTCTATCACCTCCAAATATTGTTCTAATATCTATCTCAAATCTGCACCAAAATCTATCTCAAATCTGTACCAAACTCTATCTCAAATTTATACCAAAATTTATCTCAAATTTGTACTCTATCTCAAATCTGCACCAAACTCTATCTCAAATCTGTACTCAAGCCTTTAACACAAAGCTTGAATAAATCAATCTTGCTCTTAATGCTTTTTCAAGTCTTCCCAAGACTTGCTCAAATCTACCTTCAAGTCCTCTCAAGAACTTGCTCAATATTTTCTCAAGTCTTCACAAAGACTTGCTCAAATATGCTCTAGCACATGCTCAAACCTGCTCTAACACATGCTCAAAATAGCTCACAAAAATATGCTCACTCATTCAACCAATGAAACACAACTTGTTCACAAACCCTAAACAAGTGTTTTCATACTTCTTCAAACAAATAGCACAATGTAGGTCTCAAACCCTAACTCAAATAATTCTCAATATCTATCTCAAATGTTCTCTAAACATTCACCAATGAAGCATATAAAAATTCACTCAAATATTTCCAACAATGCTTATCAAACAATCCTTTTCACTCCACCTTATATTTCACAACATTCATTCCAACATTTCAAACAAAGGATGATGTGCCCATACCTCTTTTCTTTGATGGAGATATGTCTTCAAAACCTGTTTTACTCACAACCAAATCCTTTTGCCAATTCTAGGTTAGATAGCAATAGTCTATCTCAAAAATCTCCACAAGAATATTCACCTCAACAAATATTTCACCATACAAGAAATATAATAAAATGTCAAGTCACAAATACACCTTATCACTCCTTTAAAAAAAAAAATTAAATAAAAATAAAGTTTTGTTTACACTTATAATCTCCAATTCTTTCAAAATAATATTCAACACATATCAAAAATAAAGTTCCTTGTTTACACCTTATAATCTCCAATTCTTTCAAAATAATATTCAACACACATCAAAAATAAAGTTCCTTGTTTACACCTTATAATATCCAATACTTGATTTATTTCCTAAGCACCCAAAATAAAATATTTAATTAACACACCTTATGACTCCCTAAATAATTCCACACTTGGCCCTTTCAATATCACATAGCCTCAAAACAATTTTTGTTTTCCAAAACCTTTGACAAATTTAACTCAAAAATTGCATACCTTAATAATTGGCCCACTTCATAAAAATGTTTGCACGTGCATCAACAACCATCATCGAAATTGAAACTATGACCTTAGCCACCATAACACCCTAGCCAAAGCTAGGCTACCACCTATGCTATGCGCCCACATGTGAATCGAAGTGCACTCTCTCCTATACAATGTCTGCTTCTCACAAGGTTCACCAAAAATGAAAAGCTCTTTCCTCCTTCACCAAAAATGAACTGCATGGGATTCAAAATTGAGACCAACCTCCATGAATTCCTTAGCCAAGCCTCAACTATCATCTATGCTAGCTAGCATGGATGAATCTAAGTCTTTCATCATTTCCTTTTACACTGCAATGTCTACCTCAAAGTTAGCATAAACCTTTGTCTTCTTCTCCCTTTCGAAAGTTAATCGAGCGCATGCAAAGGAGATTTAATTCATGGGATGATTTTACCAATGCAAACCTTTAAATATTTATATGTGCTTCGAGTTACATTGTGACGTCGGCTCATTTAAAATCAAACTTTGGCTTTTTATTTATATTATATTTTAATTATAATAATTTAAATTCAATGAATTTAAATATTATAATTTAAATATCAAAATTCTTTTTGGGTCTTTTCTTAAGGATAACCTTTGCCACCATTTAATGAATATTTTAACCTTTGTCCCATATATTATAATGCAAATCATTATAATATTATTTCTTTTAAACTTGCTTTCTTTTCCTTTTGAAAGGCCCTGTTGGCCAGATATTATAATATTAAAATATTATAATATTAGTCTTTTTCACTTGCTCTCTTTTTGCACATAGTCTTCAAACTTGGCCTTCAAACTTTTCCTTGTCATGCTTTCATAGCCCATGCCATTTTGACATCAATGACAATCTATTATGCTCAAATTTCCAACAATCTCCCCCTTTGTCATTGATGGCAACCACTTTCCAAAACACTTGATTTCAAATCTGCTCCCCTTGAGAAACTGCTCCCCCTGACTGAATGCTCTCCCCTAACTCAAATATCTCCCCCTTTGTCATCAATGGCAAAGGGACTCCTTTGGGGCTAAATATAAGACTCTTAGCTTAGCCCCCTCCCCACCTCCTCTCCTTGAGGTGATTAATTTTGGGGTGGGAGTAGAACTACTCCCAATTTTCCTCTAAGATACTCAAAAGTCTCTTTTGGAAGTGGCTTAGTGAAGATGTCCACAATATGCTCCTTTGTAGTAACATATTCCAATCTGACTTGCTTATCTATCACCTGCTCTCTCAGAAAATGATATTTAATCAGAATGTGCTTGGTCCTGGAGTGCATCACTGGATTCTTTGAAATGTTTATAGCACTTGTATTATCACATAGTATGGAGATAGGATGATCATGCTCTATCTTAAAGTCCTTTAAAGTTCACTTCATCCATAACACCTGTGTACAACAAGCAACCACTGCAATATACTCTGCCTCTACTGTGGATAAGGATATTGATGCCTATTTCTTGCTTAGCCAAGAGACTAAACAATCTCCAAGAAAGAATGCTCCTCCACTTGTGCTTTTTCTGTCATCAATGTTGCCAGCCCAATCTGCATCTGTATATGCTATGAGAGTGAAATTATCACTTTTGGGATACTAGAGCCCAAAATCCATAGTCCCTTTTAAATACTTGAGAATCCTTTTTACTGCCATTACATGTGTTTCCTTTGGTGCTGCTTGAAACCTTGCCACTAGTCCCACTACCTGCATTATATCTGGTCTTGTAGTTGTGACATATAGTAAGCTGCCAATCATAGATCTATACAATTTTTGATTTGCCTCAGGAGATTCATCATCTTTACTTAACTTGCATCCTATAATCATGGGGGTACTTACTAGTTTGCAATCTTCTAACTTGAATTTCTTTAGCATCTCTTTTATATACTTGGTTTGTGAGAGAAATACACCTTTCTCTGATTGTGAAATCTGAAGTCCAAGAAAGAAGGACAACTCACCAAGCATTGACATTTCAAATTCATTCTGCATGCTCTTTGCAAATTTTTGACACATCTTATCATTGTTGCCTCCAAAAATGATATCATCCACATAAACAACCACAATTAGTAAGTCATTTCCTTCATTTTTTATGTATAAGTTACTATCCACTATTCCTTTCTTGAAACCCTGTTCCTGAAGATACTTATCCAATCTTGAATACCAAGCTCTAGGAGCTTGCTTTAGTCCATAAAGTGCCTTCTTTAATCTGCATACATAGTCTGGTTTATCAGTTAGGCTGAATCCCTCAGGTTGCTCAATGTAAACCTCTTCTTCCAAGACACCATTGAGAAAGGCTGATTTAACATCCATTTGATATACTTTGAAGTTTTTGAAGCTTGAGAAAGCTAAAAATATCCTTATGGCCTCAAGTCATGCAACTAGAGCAAATGTCTCATCAAATTCAATCCCTTCAACCTGTGCATAACCTTTGCATACTAATCTTGCTTTATTTCTGACTACCTGACCATCTTCATTTAACTTGTTTCTGAAAACCCATTTAGTGCCAATCACATTCTTACCTTTTGGTCATGGGACAAGTTCCCAAGTCTCACTTTTTTCTATTTGATCTAGTTCCTCATTCATTGCCTTGATCCAAAACTTATCTTCTCTTACCTCATTGAAATATCTGGGCTCAATTTTAGATAATAAGGAAAAATTTGCATGCTCACTTGTTCCTATTATCTTCCTCCTTGTCTGTCTCTCATTTGGATTTCCAATGATTAGATCTTTTGGATGATTTTTCTGCACATACCTGGATGGAGTTTTGGGTAGTAGTCTTTGTGTTTCTTCTTCTTCTGATTCTTCACCTAACTCTTCTTGGCAACTTTCTTCTTCATACACAATTTCTCTTGTTGGTTCTTTTGACCCTATCTGTTCATCAACTATCACATTTATACTTTCTATAATAGTATGTGTCCTCTTATTATAGCATCTATAGGCTTTGCTCTTAGTGGAATAGCCAAGGAAAATACCCTCATCACATCTTGAATCAAACTTACCCAAATTTTTCTCTTCTCATCTTATGTAACATTTGCTTCCAAAGATTTTAAAATATTTTACTATGGCTGGTCTCCCTTTCCAGAGCTCATATGGGGTTTTGTGGTGATTTACTCTCATTTGAGCTCTATTGATGATATACATTGTTGTATGTACTACCTCTTTCCAAAAACCATCTGAAATCTTAGACTCATTTAACATGGCTCTGGCCATATTTTCAACAGTCCTATTTTTCCTTTCAACTACCCCATTTTGTTGAGGAGTTCTTGCTTCTGAATATTCTCTTTTGATCCCATGTTGTTCACAAAAGTCTATGAATTCATTTGAGGTAAATTCTCCTCCTCTATCTGATCTTAAACCCTTAATCCTTCTACCTATTTCATTTTCTACTAATTCTTTAAAAGCTTTGAACTTCTCAAGGGCTTCTGATTTTTCTTTTAGGAAGGCTACCCAAATCATTCTGGAATAATCATCTATAAATAATATAAAGTAACTTTCACCTTGTAGACTTTTTGTCCTTGTAGGACCACATAGGTCAGTGTGCACTAGTTTCAATGGCTCAGATGACATAAATCCTTTTGACTTGAAACTTGTTCTAGTTTGCTTCCCATGCTGACATTGTGCACAAATTGTGTTTTGTGGCCTTTTTATCTTGGGTAAATCTCTGACTGCTTGCTTGTTGCTTATTTTTACTATGTTGTCAAATTTCAAATGACCCATTCTTCTATGCCACAACCAACTCTCATCTTCTTGTGATAAGAAGCACTTTTCTCCCTTAATCTCACTTAGCATGTAGAGATTGTTTGTAGTTCTATTTGCATCTGCAATGAGCTTTCCAATTTTAGATTTTTTGATCTCACATCTATTTGGATGAAAGGTAACTGTGTGTCCCTGATCACAGAGTTGGCTTACACTTAGTAAATTGTGCCTCAATCCCTTGACATACAATACATTCTCTATCTTTGTTTTTCCATTATCTAAACTTAAAGTTCCTTTCCCATAGATTTTTGTTGAACCATTGTCACCAAATTTAACTGATCCTCCATTGATTTCTTTAAGTACAAGAAATTTACTTTTGTCTCTTGTCATATGACTAGAACAACCACTATCAAGGAACCACTATTTTCCTTTATCTTGTACATGAAGAGTTGTTTGTACTAACATTGACTTAACTTTCTTTTGCTCTTTTCTCTCTCTCCTAATTGTTGAAGTTGTATTCTTTTTGCTTGATTCAGGAAATACTATTTTACACCATTTTGCCTTGTGCCCAAAATTATTGCATTTATAACATATGATATTGTTATCCATAAGAGGTGCAAAAGAATTGAAATTTCTATCAACATTATCTTTCACATAACTAGTGCAATGTACAACTCTATGACCATATTTGTTACATGAAAAACAATAGCCATGGAAGAAATTTTGTAACATGTTGGCGTCCCTTGAATAATATGGTCGTGTGCTTTTTCTTCTGTTGTTCTTGTAATTTACTTTTGTCCATGGATCTTCTTTGCCCTCTTCTTTCTTGATGCTTTTTCCTTTTAGTGCATTAGCATAAGTCATAGGCTCTTCTTCGTTTGATGTCTTTGTTTCTTGGAAGCTTGACTCCTCTTTCTGTTTCCCTGATTTTATGTCTTGTTGTAATTTACCCTTAGCCTTTTCAACTTCCTTCCTTAGAGAGACAATTTTTTATTCCAATATTTCACATTCTACCTCTCTTGCCTTTAATAGTTCTATCATATCTTGTTCAATTTTCTTTCCCTCTTCAACTTTTACCTTGAGTTCTATGAGATTTTGTAGAAGTTCCATTCTTGCTTCCTCATCTTCTTGAATTTGATCCTTCAAACTTGAGTTCTTCTTTCTAACCTTTTCCAAGTTTCTAAGAGCAGCAAATAATTCCTCTTTTATGTCGAGCATGGCCTCTTCTCCATTTTTTGAGATCATGTATGTTCTTGTGGGATCTTCCTTCAAGTTGTTAGGCTTTTTACAAAGGAACCCACTCTGATACCAATTGAAGAACATAAGCTTATACTGAGAGGGGGTGAACAGTATAAGATAAAACTTTTTACTTTTCAATCCATATGATAACATCAACAATATCAAAGTAGTAAACATTGCACACATCATCACACACATGAGAGACATGATTTAACATGGTTCACCCAATGTGGGCTACTCCATGGAGAAAATATTCCTTATAAATTTTCTCAATGAATTATTTTGGGAATCAATTCCCTATTACAATGTTTATGGATTTCTGTCCAAAGGAGACACCAATCCCCTTGCTCTAATTTGTGGATATCTATCCATAGGAGAACTCTATCCCCTCTACTCTAGCTGATGATCTTCTAGAAGACTTCTACCCCCACTACTCTGGCTTGTGGATCTCTCTCCATAGAAGACCTCTATCCTCACTACCCTGGCTAATGGATCTCTATCCACTGGAGACTATTATCCTCTTCTCTATCACCTCCAAATCTTGTTCTAATCTCTATCTCAAATCTGCACCAAACTCTATCTCAAATCTGTACAAATCTGCTCAAAAAAAAAAAAAATCTATCTCAAATCTATACCCAAGCCTTAACACAAAGCTTGAATAAATCAATCCTGCTCTTAATACTTTTTCAAGTCTTCCCAAGACTTGCTCAAATATGCCTTCAAGTCCTCTCAAGAACTTGCTCAATATCAATTTAAAAAACTCAAACTTTCTAACACATGCTCAAAATAGCTCACAAAAATACTCACTCATTCAACCAATGAAACACAACTTGTTCACAAACCCTAAACAAGTATTTTCATACTTCTTCAAACAAAAGCACAATATAGGTCTCAAACCCTAACTTAAATAATCCTCAATCTCTATCTCAAATGTTCTCTAAACATTCACCAATGAAGCATATAAAAATTCACTCAAATATTTCCAACAATGCTTATCAAACAATCCTTTTCACTCCACCTTATATTTCACAACATTCATTCCAACATTTCAAACAAAGGATGATGTGCCCATACCTCTTTTCTTTGATGGAGATATGTCTTCAAAACCTATTTTACTTACAACCAAATCCTTTTTCCAATTCTAGGTTAGATAGCAATAGTCTATCTCAAAATCTCCACAAGAATATTCACCTCAACAAATATTTCACCATACAAGAAATATAATAAAATGTCAAGTCACAAATACACCTTATCACTCCTTCATTTTAAAAATATTAAAAAATAATTTTAATTACTCTTTCAAAATAATATTCAACACACATCAAAAATAAAGTTCCTTGTTTACACCTTATAATCTCCATGCTTTCAAAATAATATTCAACACACATCAAAAATAAAGTTCCTTGTTTACACCTTATAATCTCCAATGCTTTCAAAATAATATTCAACACACATCAAAAATAAAGTTCCTTGTTTACACCTTATAATCTCCAATACTTGATTTATTTCCTAAGCACCCAAAATAAAATATTTAATTAACACACCTTATGACTCCCTAAAAAATTCCACACTTGGCCCTTTCAATATCACGTAGCCTCAAAACAATTTTTGTTTTCCAAAGCCTTTGACAAATTTAACTCAAAAATTGCATACCTTAATAATTTGCCCACTTCACAAAAATGTTTGCACGTGCATCAACAACCACTGCCAAAATCGAAACCATGACCTTAGCCACCACAACACCCTAGCCAAAGCTAGGCTACCACCTATGCTATGCACCCACACGAGAACCAAAGTGCACTCTCTCCCATACAATTTTGCTTCTCACAAGGTTCACCGAAAATGAAAAGCTCTTTCCTCCTTCACCAAAAATGAACTGCATGGGATTCAAAACCGAGACCAACCTCCATGAATGCCTTAGCCAAGCCTCAACTACCATCTATGCTAGCCAACATGGATGAAACTAAGTCTGTCATCGTTTCCTTTTACACCACAACGTCTACCTCAAAGTTAGCGCAAACCTTTGTCTTCTTCTCCCTTTCGAAAGTCAATCGAGCGCATGCGAAGGAGATTTAATTCGTGGGATGATTTTGCCAATGCAAACCTTTGAATATTTATATGTGCTTCGAGTTACATTGTGACATCGACTCATTTAAAATCCAACTTTGGCTTTTGATTTATATTATATTTTAATTATAATAATTTAAATTCAATGAATTTAAATATTATAATTTAAATATCAAAACTTCTTTTGGGCCTTTTCTTAAGGATAACCTTTGCCACCATTTAATGAATATTTTAACCTTTGTCCCATATATTATAATGCAAATCATTATAATATTATTTCTTTTAAACTTGCTTTCTTTTCCTTTTGAAAGGCCCTGTTGGCCGATATTATAATATTATAATATTAGTCTTTTTCACTTGCTCTCTTTTTGCACATAGTCTTCAAACTTGGCCTTCAAATTTTTCTTGTCGTGCTTTCATAGCCCATGCCATTTTGACATCAATGACAACCTACTATGCTCAAATTTCCAACACATTTCCTTTGGACCCTTTCTCAAAGGATTTATTTTGAAATCCTAGGGTTAGATATCACTGAATCAAAGAATCATTCTAGGGTTAGCCCTTGTCTTCTTGCATTTGGTGTGTCTTGCATTGTTCTTTCATATTTCTTAGCTTAGTTTAGAAATACCAAAAAATAGGTATATGCTTAATTGACACATCAACCATTTCCATCCTGGACTTGGAGCGAGTCCTAAAATTATTCTTGGTGAACCCTTTTTCTTTGTCCATTGAGTGTATATTTATAACACACTCTTATGATTCACCTCAGTTCCCAATGGATCCAACCAAGAATCATACGTAGAAGGGTAGTTTTCCCCCTCTACATCTTTGGTAAAACCGATGTGAAAACATATCTTAGTGGCCAAAATAGTAAGCATCTTCCTTTGCTCTTTTGAAAACTTAAACAAGACCACTAATTTTATTTGTGTAGATAAAAAACATTTAAAAATATCTTAATAATCCTTTTTTGTGTATCTCTCATTAGTTTTCTCATATATCCTTTCACTTCTTATAATGGATCCCTTCCTTAGGATTCGGTGAAGGCATCTAGAATCTAATCAAATTCCTCAATAAGATGATCAGATTGATAGGAAAAATCATAACCTTGAGATAGAAGAGCAAGAGCATATTGAAACTAATACAAACTATGATCCCTATGAGGGGCCCAGTGGAGGCTTCATATTCACAATAGTTGATCATCTATAGGGTTTCATGAAACTCCACAAGGAGACTTTGATTAAATTTATGAAGTGGGAAGCCCAACTTTGTTGTGACCACTTTATAACGACCCCAAGATTGGGAACCCACTGAATTTTTGAAGCTTTTGATGCTTGTTTTTGAAGTGTTGACATCATTCAATTGGTTGTTATTTTGTTGTGTTGATATTCTTTTGAAAATATCAAGATTTGATAATTGTGATTTTAAATGTTTTAATTTAAAAAAAAACTTTTAATTTTAATGTTTAAAATAAATCATTTAAAATCATTAAATAAAATACTTTAGAGTATAATTTTAATGTTTTAAATTATTCATTTTAAAAGTTTAATTAAAATATTTAAAGTTCATTTTGAATGTTTTTATTTCAAAGTGTATTGTAAATGTTTTAATTAAAATATTTAAAGTATATAATTTAAATGTTTTAAAACATTCATTTAAACTTTAATTAAAATATTTAAATTTTATTTTGAATATTTTTATTTCAAAGTGTATTGTAAATGTTTTAATTAAAATATTTAAAAATATGTTATTAAAACTATCTCGGAACGATTGAAACATAATGAATTGAACAAGAAAAGGAAACCAAAAATGAAAGAAATATTTAATACGAGAGGTCGAACAAATTGGAAAGAGAAGACCAGGAGAGAAGATATATTGGAGAATTGAAGAATATATTTATTGCATGGAAGGACGTCATCCATTGGTACAAAGTTCAGGTTTTATGAAGTCTAATATTTTAATTGAAATATCAATCACATTTGACCTTATTGTTTTATTTAATAAAAATTGCACATGCATTTTATTAAATAATTTTTATTTCATTTATTTCATTACCCTAGAAGATTGCATCTATTTTACTATTGATAGTGTAAATGTAGATCACAATAGAGTAGGTTAAGATTTTCTAGAAATTATTTTCTATAAATGCAAGGTTGACAAATTTCATTTTAGTAATGAAATTTTTGTCCTTCTGTTCTAATTTTCTGCACATTTTATTTTTATTTTCCTAACCTAATATTTTTTAATTTTTATTTAATTTCATTTCATGTATAAATCAAAACCCTAATTTTTAATATAAAGTTTTCAATCTTATATTAGGGTAAATGTTATTTCATTTATTAAACTCTTTGTATTTCATATTCTAAAATCAACATTAGAGTTTAATTAATGGAAAATCAAAACCCTAAGTTCATGCAAAGTTTCAATTTTATATTAGGGTAAATGTTATTTCATTTATTAAACTTAGTATTTCCTATTCTGAAATCAACATTAGAATTTTTAATTAATTAATTGGAAAATCAAAACCTTAAGTTCATGCAAAGTTTCAATTTGATATTAGGGTAAATGTTATTTCACTTATTAAACTCTCAGAATTTCATATTCTAAAATAAACATAAGAGTTTAATTAATTAAAAATTCTAAATAACTATAAAGTTCTAACATTAATTATTTGAATAATTTAATTTAAATTGTTTTCCTAAGGTTTAATTCAAATATTTGCATTTCATAAAGTTTATTGGCAATATTTGATTTTTAATCTTACTTGTGGGGAATTAATTTTATGAACAATCATTTGCATGGCATCATAAAATATTACCAACACAGGCCCCTTGTTATCAGTTACTTGCAAACCACAGAGGTAGTTTGAGCACTTATTTTAATACATTTTTATGATACTTAAACATATTTAGTGAAATAACCTTGGAGAAATACATTTTTCTTTACAAGAGAGCATTTCAATCCTAACTATAGGGTGATTTTATAATTGGATAAAATCATACCTTAACAAGCTTGAAAGAGGTGAGACTCCTCCTCCTTCTACCATCTCTCTTAGCAATATTCATAACAACCCCTTATTTTAATCTTTACATCATTGTAATATTTTTCATAACCCAACATATGCCACTACTTTTACCACCAATGTTGAAAAGGTTTTACAAATTCCTCCAACTAGTAGTGCATATCGATATCATATTCAATTTCCTCCTCATTTAGCTAATCTCAATATTCATGCTTCTATTCCACCAAATGTTGGTTATCCTCCACAACAAGATACCACATATCATAACCCATATCATAACAATGTCAATACATCCAATATAAGCTAAGTTCCCTTTCAATAGCCTACTTATACCCCTCCCTTAAATAATCTAAGTATATCGTACAACAACAACCTTGAAGTGTAGAGCTTAAAAAATATGGTGAAATAATTAGTTTCGAGAGTGGATATGTTTCAGCCACCTAGTTTTACCTACAACTACAGAGAAATGTGCAATCAATTCTTAGACCCTATCATTACCTCTAGGTTCTACCCTAAGAATTTTTTGATGTTGATTTTACCTATCTATAAGGGAAAAAGGATCCAATTGATCATTTAAGAATGTTTAGAACAACATGCCATGATATCATATATGATGATATGTTGTTACTAAAAACATTCCCTAAGAGCCTTGGTGGTATGGCATTAGAGTGGTATTATTGGTTGCCCAATCATTCTTTGAGAAATTTTGAAGAGATAAATAAAATGTTTGTTCAACAATTTGATACTTATGTTAAAAATAATATTACTATGGAAGATGTCTATATGTTGAAACAAGCTAAGAATGAAAGTTTTTCAGAATTCTTATCTTTTTGGAGGAGTCTATTTGGATTCTTGAGATATACCTTATCTTCTCGAGACATGCTTGAGATATTTATTAGAAATTTGTAAGAATAGATCTCTTATGAGTTGTAAACTACAACTATCACATATTTTGACCAAGCTATAGATCTGGAAAGAAGGTTACAACAAGCCCTTATAAGAATAGGTCAACTTAAGCTTAAATAATATAGGACCATTAAAAGTCAGTATAAGAATAAGCATGTGGTTGGTTATGGGGTAACATATAGTAGGCATGTTAATAGTGTTGTTAACTCCCTATAAAAAAGGTGCTTAACAAACCACAAACCTTGATGAAGGAATTTCATGAGACTCAACACACTTATGAATGTGGTCCTACAACAACTTTTGGAAGCCAACATGTTTGATGTACCTCGCATAAGGCAACCATATACCATGACTAATTGGTATAAGCTTGGTCAACATTGTGAGTATCATAGAGTGGAGGGGCACTGGAGAAATTCTTATAAGAGGTTAAAACATGTGGTTCAAGACCTAATTGATAAAGGACTATTTGTCATAGAAGTTTCTCAATTCAATCCTCCAATAAACAATCAATCTCATATATAACAAGCACCCACAATAAATCAAGGCATGGGGATATTACAAGATCCTCTCCCCAAGCATGGTTAGTAGGTAGCTAATCAAGTGTCATATCAGAATGTGCCACCTCCCTATGATAATATGGTTGGTATGATAGTAGAAACTACAAGGCAACAAGCACAAAATCATTAGATTCAACATTATTAGTAGGAGGCGAGTTCTTCATCCAATCCACCTTTGAAACCTACCTTAGTTTTAAAGGATACCCAAAAAGGTAGCATAAGGTTAGAAAACCCACCTTTAGTGTTGAAGTTACAACCTAAAGTCTCCTTCAACATCCAAAAATATTTAGTTAGTACCTCAATGAATATTTCCCTCTTAGAAATTTTACAAACTTCTCCTATTCATGGGAAAGCCTTGTTGAAGCTTCTATTACAACAATCGGTTCCTCAAGATATTTCCCCTAGTGCTATGGCTAATGTTGTGAGCTCTTTTGGGATACATCATATCACATTCTTAGATGATGATATTTCTTCTTCCCTCTACATTACTACATCTATTAGGGAAAATTTTATCAAGAGGATTCTAATTGATAATGGTTCTTCTCTCAATTTATGCACATATTATTTTTTCCAAAAGTTTGGATTAAAAGAGGAAGATTTAACTAAATCTGAGACCATCATCAAATATTTTAACAAAAAATCCCAAGATTGTGGTATTGTATCCCTACCCTTAGGTTTGGACCCAAGATCTTTGATACCTTGTTCTATGTGGTGTCTTGCCCTACATATTTTAATCTGCTTCTTAGATGTCCTTGGATCCATGTGATGCAAGTTGTCCCTTATGCCTTTCACCAATGTTTGAAGTTCAAATTTAATAATCAATTTATTACAAATTTTGTTGATCCTCACCCATTTGAATATTGTTCACAAGTTGAGCAAGCTCAATCTGATCTTCATTTATATCCATCAGATTACTTGTCTCACATAACTAAACAATTTGAAAATATAAACATTAGAGAGGAATCATTAATAAATGTTTCATCATAGGATCTGTAGCGACCCCGGGAAGCGGTGCACCATCCACTCACTCTATTTGCGATTATTATTATTAAATATTTTAACGTTTAACATGCATTAAATGAAAAAGCATAAAATAAAGGCATAGCCAAAGTACGAAGAAATAAATGAATGAATGCTTTGTATTGATATTTCCAAGATCTCGGTTACATAGAAATCCCTCTACGGGATACCCTTCATTTGATACATGATTTTACACAAAGAGGGTAGCAGATGTATAAAATATCCCCTAGCAAAGGGATGATGCACCTTTATAGGCTTCTCGGTGATGCACACGGAACTGTATGAGGGCTTACAGATGCCTCCTTCTCTAGGTTTGATTCCTAGAGGGATCCTCTTGCTTTCGTATGTTGTAGATTTGTCCAATGAACCTGTAGCCCTGCAATCAATGAAACAACAACACATGCTTAGATGTCCGAGATTGCCTCCCTGGATGAGGTTGTTAGCATAATGAAAACAAATGCAATAAAACTAGTACTATGAATGCAAATAACTGAAATAAATCTTATGCTAATGACATGAAAACATGGAGAAAGCAGAATAAAAGAAACTATCACCAAAACCCTAGACTAGGTTGTGGGCCACTATCCAGGACAACGGACCGCTAAGGTGAAATCTGTCTCTATTGATCCAAAGGCTATGGGCTTAAGTCTGCTATTAATGTTAAATGATTACTATATGTGCATGGATGATTACCTCTCAATTTGTCTAACACTTAGTTTCTCCTCAAGGGTGCTCATATTTTCTCTCCAATCCGATAGGGCTTCGCCATAAAAATGATCTCCAAGGGAAGCTCTCCAAGTCTCTAGAAGCTCTCCTCAATGATCCAACCTGTTCAAAGTTCTGATATGTGATATGTGATGTTCTCTCTCTCTCTTGATTCATAAAATAAGGTCCCCTAGTGCTTTTAGGTTTACTCCTTATAAAGTGTTTGAAGCCCTAGGTCAATGTTCAAACCCTAGGACTGAATCCCTCATGCACACTGGATGTTAGCATGAGAATTTGAGCTTTTGTCTACCCTTGAGGGGTAGTTAACTGATGTCTAAATCCGGACTTGAGTCTTTCATGTAGACTGGCTGTGAGGAGGAATGCAAAGTTATCCCCGCTCGGCCTTATTGCATGCATACTGCCACTTCCACCCGAGATTAGGCTAGATTGGTGGAAAAATGCATTTAAGGTTTAGCCGCTGTCATCTGCAGTGGCTAAGGTTTGGCCACTCTGAGCTTCAACGGCCAGGATCCAGCCACTCTGGTCCATAGCGGCCAGGCTTGGATGGGCTGAAAAATGCCCCAGATGAGTGGTGAGAACCACTTTTGATACTTGGAAGGTCCCAAGGTTTAGTCACATGACCTATGAGTGTGCCCATGTGAGTAGTCTCCCTAAACATGACATGTTTTAGGTGTCTATAGATGCCCCTTTTTGTGATGCACTGAGTGGAAAACATAGCGTGGAGCAAAAATGTAGACTGCTATGTTTGTAGGGTGTATGATGATCATTGATCTGATCAACGTTGGATGGCCCAATCATGCAAGATGACACACATCCTTGAATCATTGCTTCAACCTGATTGAAGGCTTAATTTAGCATAGGGCTTGCACATGTCCACTTGCACTCATTCCTCAAACGCAATCGGGTAGCTTATGTTGCTACAATAGAACCGACCAGAGGAGAGCTACAAGTTGAAGATGTCATATTTGCTTATGAACCCAGCAAATAGGGAAAGTTTTGTAAGAGTTGTATGCAATGATTCATAGGATGAACACTATTTTGATATGATCGAGTGATCTTTGGTTGACTTTGATTATGATTATTTGAATATTTGAACTACCCCCTCACACAAATGAATTGGTGAGGGAAAGGCAATGAATGAAGTGACAAGTCGCTTGACCAATTTGACTAGTTTTGGTTCCTTTCTAGTGTTTGTTCTTTTAATGGGCAAACCCCCATCCAAGTGTGATTCCAATTTGTTTATGATGATCATTCATCCCTATCCCGGGGAGTGGTCTAGCCACAAATAGCCTTCTTAGGGAGTTAGGATGAGTGATTCTATTTATGCTTGTATTGCATCACTTGGCTCAGTGTTTTTGGTGTCATAAGAGAATTAGGATGATTCCATCATACCCGTGGAGCAGTCCGACCATCTTGATCTTCTTCGGGGTTGAGGTGATACATCGTAATTCCAAAATGAGTAATTTTCCCCAAGTAGCTCTATGGTAACTTACTCATCTCACCGAGTTGCATGGAGTGCAAATCACTGCAACCGCTGAGTTGATAGAGTAAGTAACTGAATACGAAGCTTACTCGAGATTTGTTTTTATGTGATTTTTTTGTTATTTTGATCATTATGATGATCAGGGACCATCAAAATGTGCTTATTTGATTTTTTTGCTATTCCTCCTAGAAGGAATCTTCTTGATTTTTCTTGTGCATCCGGCCATTATCAGATCCAACGACCGCTAAGTCCTTGCCTGTGGCCGCTATCACCTTGAGCGGCCAAAAATTTTGGGCCGCTGACATCAGCAATGGTCGAGGCATAACTTGAGGAGTACAAAAGGGAATCTAGGGTTTTGACTTTTCATTTTCCAATTGGCAATTTTCTTTCTAGAGCTCTGATGAGAAAGTGACATTTACGACTTGGAGTGTTGTTGCATTGGAGACTATGGCTGCGCAGGGTGAGACATCGACGAGCGGAGGAGCCGAAGCTTCTCGGGTATTCTCTCAAACCTTAACCCTACTTTCTTTTTTGGGTAAAATTGAACCTCACTAAGTAACCGGTAAATGAACCTCACTAAACTTGTTGGAAATGAACCGAATCATGTAGATAGGTTTAGCTTAGGTTTTGTTTTGGTGGGCTTGCCCCCATTTTTCAAATTTTTCAATTTTTTTTGCATTTTTGGCCTAGGGCGTACATGTTTTTTGTGTCGCCCATCGTCACCGCTACAGAGGCATTTGGCCTATAGTTTGGCCATTGTCACTCAGAGCGGCTAGCTTTGAATCCCAACGATCAAAAATTTGACCATTGGGGTTTGGCCACTTCTGTCCTCAGCGGCCAGTTTTTGGTCATTGTAGGCGACAACGGCCAAGATACTTAGGTAAATTTTGTAATTTTTTTGGATTTTGTGAGATGATTATCTGATTTTTTTGAATTTTTGAGCTGCTTTTTTGTACTATGCTGCATGATTAGGTGCATTTATTCCTCTTTCACTCAGACTTAGGATAGTTTATCATTATGTGCACCACTTTTCATGTTTTATTTGTGATTCATGCCTTAGATGCATTGTAGTTATACCTTTGATTTTTGCTCTTAGATTCTCACTACTCGGGCTCGGGACCCGAAGCTCCTAAATGACCTCCTCCCACTCCTGGATGATACGAACTGGGCCTGGCTTAAGGCCCACAGACTACAGTATGTTACCCGGCTACCTCAGATTATGTCGGACCAGGCCTACCTCACTGCCCTGGTTCACCGATGGGACCCCAGGATGAACACCTTCCATATTCCTATCGGTGAGATGACTATCACACCGGAGGATGTGTATAGGATTTTTTGGATCCCCTTTGATGGAGTGGCCATCATCTCTTCGGCCACTAATGATCGTGATGCAGTTTTTCTTTGGGTGTTCGGGGGCATGCGATGGCTGCCTTCAAGGACACCAAGTCTGGAGGTGTATCTATTATACGTTGGTACAGGGAGCATGTCTTCTCAGAGAGGCATGCGGTATTGCTGATGGTCATCAACAACATTCTCATTCTAGATTGCTCAGGCTTGAGGTTCCCATGGAACCTCCTTGCGATGGTTCAAGATTTGTTGGATAGTGAGGAGCCCATCATCTATGCATGGGGGAGGTCCCTGCTAGCACAGTGTTATGATGAGTTGTATCACATCCATCGATGGGGCCGCATCAACATTGGTTGCAGCTTGCTCCTTCAGGTATGGGGATGGGAGCATATCAGCATGGATCATCCCAGAGGACTCCCCACTAAGATTATAGTTATTGATGCTAAGATGCAGTGCTATGCTACCAGGTGGGCTCGAGAGCACGAGGAGCGCAAGAGCCACCCTAATGCAGGGGAGCTCCCCCATTATACTACTACTTTCACTGGGCTACAGGCCGAGGCCATCATGTGGCACCCATATTACGAGTGCCCAACTTGGGATGATCCACCCAGTTTTACAGCTAGGACGCGGTATGAGCGGTGGCTCATTGGCCGCAAGGTCGACATCAAGGAGTATTTCTTCTACTCTCGAGTTCTTCATCAGTATGGGTTACAGCAGGATGTGCCACTTGTCCCATTCTTATATAGGCACATCAGAGCAGAGAGAGACCTCCCTCCCCCACATATCATAGAGTTGGCTGATGAGGAGGATGCCCTAGTAGTTGACCCACGAGTCACTAGGGGAGTCATAGATGCATTTGCATAGTGGTGGGGTGATCGGATGTGGCATGGTGATGGTAGTCTAGGCCATGAGGGTGATGGTGGAGATGGTGCAGATCCAGTAGGGCATAGAGTCCGAGCTAGGATTGAGGTATGGGGCCAGCCGATAGAGTAGGTGGTAGTGGAGGAGTAGGAGGCTCCTGAGGAGGAGGATGAGGAGTTGGATCTCGAGGAGAGAGATTCTCCTCTGAGAGCATAGTTGCATGATGTAGAGGTCGAGCTCCAGTCAGCCAAGATCTAGGTACAACAGCGTGATGCTATCATTGCCCAATGGGATGCTACTATAGTACAGTGGGATGCTACTATAGAGCAGCTCACGGCTCAGATACAGGCTTTGCAGGCTGCTATCGGGGGTGGTGCTTCCAGGATGCAGGTGGTTGTTGATCCTTCCACACCTCAGGGCTCTACAGGGATAGATCCGAGGGCAGAGATCAGGCGGATGCAGACTCTGCTGGATGAGTATGAGGTAGAGATTACTGGTCATGTAGGCCACATTGCTTCTCTCGAGATGTAGATCAGGAGGCTAGGAGCCACTCCTAGGGAGAGGATAGGTGCAGGTGGATCACAGGCTAGTGGGCGCTCCACCTCAGGGTAGTCTTCCATTCGGCCTAGTCAGAGGACCCAGACTCGCATAGAGAGGCCAACGGGCTCACACCGCTCCACCCAAGATCCATCCATAGGGGGTGGTGCTGCAGGGGTACAGGCCCAGTGTTTGATTGATGATGCATTAGGCTTTTATTTTTGAGGTCAGCTGACCTATATGACTGTAGCCTTCGGGTATTTTTGTATATCCATGCACTTTGAGATACATATTTTGAGACACCTTTTGAGACACACATATTTATGAGATCTTTGCATTATGCTTCATTATGTGTGTCATTTATTGCTTATGTTTTTGTTTTCTTATGTGATGTGATGATGGCATTATGATGAGTTGATATATGTGTTAGATGATAGGTGATATTTATGATGATATGGATATTGAGATGGATGCTTATGTAGATGCTTATATGATTTGATTATTGTGACATGATGTGATGTATCATGAGTTGATTTGATGATGGATTTATGATTCTATGTATGGGTGGATGTAATGATGTGATCTTAGATATGGATGGATGATTTATGACATTATGTATTTATGGATGCAATGTTTTCGTTAGATGCATGTTTAATTTTGATTTAATTGTATGCATCTAACTTATGTTATGATATGGTAAATGCAATGTGTCATGTACTGTTTATATGATGTTTATTCTAATGTGAATGAACCTGTATGCTTTAATCACTTAAAACATAAGGAATGCATATGATATGATTTCATCAATCTAAATGGGTGATACCACAGAAAGTATAACAATCATGAATGTAAATAATCATTCTTATCACAAGAACTAATTATTTAGGCATTCATATGTGAAATGTAATGGCATGGAATGTATGTAATTTCTTGATAAAGCTTATGTGATTTAAAAGGTTCAAAATAGTCAGTGGCCGTGTAGATATCATTTCTAACATCTATCCGGTATCTAGCCTACTTTGTTAATACCCCTTAATTTACAAAACTTCATAAAGAAAATTGATGATGTGATGGATGATATGATTTGTTGCTATGTAGGAATTTTTGAGGCTCTTCCTGAGACTCAAACACTCTAGTTACCCTATCAATAACTGCGTACTGACCATACAAGACTTTTGAAAAGCAAGGCTTTCATCATGGACCTAGAGATTCATTATCCTTGTGTGTGCAAATGAATATATTTAGATAGAACTCAAGCATTTCCTCCGATGTCAGGCGGGATTCTTTCAGCCCATTGCTAAGATCGTGGATCCTCAATTGTTCATCTTATCCTGTGTTGGACTTAGTTGGACTATACCACTAGGTAGCGTTGGGTTACCTAAAGCTAGCTCATCCACATGCAAACATTGGTCTACACAAATGCAAGATGCTATTGTGATAGACATATCGTCATGCGTAAGGGTATCACCATTTCCAGGCATGGTTGTACACCAACCTGTAATGGGGATCACCTTCCGGTTTTGTGCAATGCTGAGAATTCCAGGGATTCAAGTTCCATTCCCTTCTTTTCTTCATTTCATTTGGGATACTTGCTCATGCTTAGTGATGAAAATCACTGTTTATTTTTGACTGATTTTTTCTCTTGAGCAAGGGACTTATGTAAGGATGAAACTCACTTGTTTGTTTTGTTTTTGTACTTTTTGAACTATGACTTTGGAAACTGGGGTTTTGAATTTGTGCTTTGTTTCAGGATTTTTGCTTGTTTTAATGAAAGCAAGGGATTTATGTAGTGATGATAATCACTCATTTTTGGGTAGGGTGGAACTTGTCCTTTTGCCAATTCTCAGCACCTTTGAACCGGTCGCATAGGGGGATAAGCAAGGAAGATCCTTTTTTGCTTAAGGTAACCTAGACCACTTTTGTAGCTTTCATATTTCCCTTGTACCAACTAGGATTTTAGTGTTTCAATTAGTGATGGGATCCTGAATATCTAAGGCATTATCATGACTAGACCTTACTCTCTACTAATCAAGATGGCTTCCCACAAAAACTGATAAGACCACTAGATATGGTTGAATGACTAGAAAATCTTAGCCTATTCCTTATAGCAACATGATATGGTTGTGTTGAAAAACACAGTTACACACATGGATGAATGGATGAAGGTGGACTTGTGTATTTGTGGTTGTGATACAAACTATGGCATCATTTGCAAGAATGTGATCATAACATATGCAAATGCAATGGATATGCATGTTTGATGTAATGCAACTATATGGATGCAGATGTAAGATGCAACTATTTTTGTATTTTTGATTTTGCATTGTTTTTGTATTTTTTTGCATTGTTTTTGTATTTTTGATTGTATTTTGACCAAAGGGCTTATTGTGCCTTTGGGGCTTTTTAGAGTTTGACCAAGTGGTGTGAAGATACCCTTGGAGCCTTTTTGATTGAATTTTGACCAAGCGGTATGGTTTACCCTTGGAGCATTTTTGATTGAATTTGACCAAGTTTTTTGAATTTGTATTGTTTTTGTATTTTTGACATATTTGAATGTTTTTGTATTTTATGTATATTTGAATGTTTTTGTATTTTATGTATAAAATATCTTCAAATGAATGATATTGAGAGGCTCAGGCTCCTCAACGCCATCCAATGATGTGAGGTGATATGCCCCAGGCCCAACCCTTTCTGAAATCATGTAGGGGCCTATCCAGTTTGCCATAAATTTGTCTCGTAGGTGCGGTGACAGATTTGAGTTCTGTTGGTTTTCTTTGAGCACAAGATCCCCAACTTTGAATTCTCTCAAGTGGACTTTACTATTGTAAGCTCACGCAAGGCGATCTTGATAAACATGGAGATGCTCCAAGGCATTGACTCGACGTTCATCAAGAAGCGTTAACTGATCAAGGCGGCCTTGCCACGCGGTGTCATCATCTATGAAATCCTTCAATGCTATGCGTAGGGTTGGAATTTCCAACTCTAGGGGCATGATGGCTTCAGTGCCATATACAAGTGAAAATGGTGTTGCCCCAGTGGGCGTCCACACACTAGTCCTGTATACCCACAATGCCAGAGGCAATTGCAAATGCCAGTCCTTATGATTATCTTTCACTATCTTCCTCAAGATGGAGACTATTATTTTGTTTGAGGCTTCTGCTTGCCCATTTGCTTGTGGATAATAGGGCGTTGAAAAACTATGCTGAATGTGGTATTTGTTCATTAAAGCATGCACATTTTTGTTCTTGAAATATGGCCCATTATCCGATATTATCTTTGAAGGGACCCCAAAATGACTTATGATATTGTGGAGTATAAACTCCGCAATCCTAGGTCTAGTTGTCGATGTCAAGGGGATCACTTCGACCCATTTGGTGAAATACTCTATGGCCATTATGATGAACGTGTGTCGGCCTGAGGATGGGGGTGAGATATTCCCCACTAAGTCTAGTCCCCACTGTGAGAAGGGCCATGCTTCCTGGATGGGTTGCAAGGCTTGTGATGGCAAGTGAGTGAGGTTTGCATGGTGCTAGCATTTAACGCATTTCTTGACATACTCGCAATAGTCCTTTTCCATAGTGGGCCAATAGTAACCCATTCTCAAGATGCACTTAACGATGGCCATGCCACTGAAGTGACCACCACACGTACCATCGTGAGCTTGCAAAATTGCCCAAGATGCTTCTTGGGGCTCAAGACAATGAAGGAGCATTCCATCATAGCCTCGTCTATAAAGGATCTCTCCTAGCAAGATGTACCTCATCACCTTCTATTTAAATGCTCGTATTTCGGCATGCGATAGGCCTTGTGGTACCATTCCAAGTTTTAGGAAATCTCGCAATTGGGAAAGCCAATCCTGATAAGCCACAACCTCTATGGATAAAATGACATGCTCCTCCTATGATCCAGAATCTGAGAACACAGATTGAGAAACAACCCTATGGTGAATGGTCGTACCACACTCCGTAGGACCTTGAGAGATCAAATATTCCCAAGGTGCCATTTGCAAGAAAGCTCTAGCTCTGAAGGACCAATCCTGATTTGGTTTGGTCTAGATCATGTTGACTGACTCTTGATTGTCCATAGCCTCACGTTGTATTGCTGAGTGCACGAGCACTTTAACATGAATGGTTGTGAAATCAGTAGATGGATTCTGAGGGATTAAGGATCCCAAAGATGCCATGGTGTCTGCAAATCTATTTGACATGCGAGGGATTGCCTCGATGTCATACCATTCCAGTAGGGCTAGGTAAGTGTCAACAAGCTCCTTGTAAGCTTTTAGGAGTGGGCACCTGCATTGGAACAATCCTTTGACTTGATTAACTATGAGCAAAGAGTCACCAAATATATTCAATATTTTAATGCCCATTGTAATAGTTGCTTGGAGTCCCAAGATCAGGGCCTCATACTCTGTGTTATTGTTCATGCAAGGGAAGTCTAGCTTGAATGATAAGGGCAATGGAGCACCCTACGGTGTGATAAAGACTATCCCTACTCCTCCCCTTGCTCGCACTTCGAACCATCGAAGAACAATGCCATGTCTCTTTATTTTTCAGGTTCTTTGAGTTTGGGTGGATCTGATAATGCGAAGACCACATCATCAGGAAATTCTATGGTGAGAGGCTTGCTATCCCGAAGAGGTGCCTCTGCTAATTGATCTGCTATGACTTGTCCCTTGATGGACTTCTAGCTTATGAACTCTAGATCAAATTCTATCAATAGCATGATCCACTTTGCAGTACGTGTATTGTGATAGGTCTTGTTCATCATATACTGCAAAGGATTTTGTTTTGATATAACGTAGGTCGTATGGCTCAACATGTAGTGTCACAAATTTCTGGTTGCAAAGACCACTGCTAAGCACAAATTTTCTACATACGCATATCCTAGCTCATAACTCACCAAGGTGCAACTGATGTAATATACGACTTGCTCTTTGTCTTGTGCATTATTTTGGGCCAACATGGTGCCCAAAGCAAAATTAGTAGCCGATATGTATAGTAAAAATGGTATCTCTGGCCTTGGTGGAGCCAACACTGGTGGTGTTGCTAGGTAAGTTTTTATCTCTGCAAAGGCTTGTTGGCATTATTCATCCCAATGAAATGGGACATCCTTGCATAGTAACCGATTCATGGGTCGACACTTATCTGATAATTGAGCAATGAACCATTTGATGGATGCTACCTTGCCTTGTAGGCTCCTTAACTCCCTAATGTTGGTAGGGGTGGCCATTTCCATTATAGCCTTTACCTTTGCAGGATCAACCTCAATGCCTCTCTTAGAAATGATGAACCCTAAAAGCTTACCAAAATTTATGCCAAACACGCACTTCTTAGGATTCAATCTAATGTTGTGCTCTATGAGGCGATCAAAGACTTTTGTAAGGATTCTAGCATGCTCTTGCCACACTAGAGATGGATCTCATTCGGGAGGCTTACTTCCCCCTCCCGAAGGGAGGATTACTTCTATGTTTCCTTGCCTCCTTGTTCTCAATATGTCTAAATCTGTCTATAGATGTATTGAATGATGGGATATAGATCCCTTGAGTCTTAAATAGATGGCTATAGATGCCTTAAATGAGGGCTATAGAAGCCTTAAATGAGGGCATTATATTTATATACGTGATACAGATTCTTTCCATTACTTGTTAGTAGGTGCTTATAGGACTCCCCTCCCCTGGTTTAACTCTTTCCAGGTTTCCCGGTAGAGATTTGGGGCTTTTGAAAGAATGATTGCATTCTCTCGAGCCCGCTAAATCTCTACTTTCTACCGGTGTAACCAATTTGCTATATCCGAAAAACGATATCCGGATTATAGAGTTCAGCATAGAGCTATCTCAACCAGTAACGGAGTGGGTAGCCAGTAGAATGCCCCGAGAGGAAGCGACAAGCCTCTGCTTTTCAGAGTGCCTCGTTGCTTTCCGGTCAACATATACACCATCTAGCCCTGTATGAGCTTGATCCCCGAATGAGCCTCCCCATAGCGAGCCGGTACAACTACGTGCACTCGAAACGCACATCCCTCCCCTGGCCGACTGGTAATACGTATAGTATTTCGGTGGGTGAGGGGGATCCTAAGCTCTTGAAGTAAATAGCCCGAACTCTGATGGTCTCTCCAATCCATGATATAATCCACTCTACGATAACTGCTAGGGCACCCCCTACCTTTAGTGGGAGACCGCCGCTAAAGGCAGTTCTAGCATGCGTAAGATTACCGCCCTATCAAGCTTTAAAATACGAATTACTGACCGCTTTAAAGGGGTGTGATTATATCGAGCAGGTCGCCATCGGCGTGCGGGATTGGATTCAAAGACGGCGAGGAGGGGGCTCTCTCAGCCCCGCGCTACCCCTCTAACTATTTACCTCGTTTCCGGTTCAGAATGGCTTCTTGTCACTACTGGAGCTCGTTATTGTTGATATGGGTAATTAAGACACCTCCCATAGTGTTGAGATTCGCGTTCGCCCTATGCCTAAAGATCACGAGGGAGTCGAACCCTCGATAATGCTCCAGCTGATCTAAAAAAGATAAGATTTAAATCATCTCATTATTTACGTTATAACAATTATGATTATGCTCCTGCTAATCTCTGCAAGGCAAGGGGGCCCCGTCGTACTCCAAAAATGAGCAAGTCACCCATGTAGTCCTCTAGGATTGTGTACATATAGTCATGGAAGATGTATACCATGGCCTGCTGATATGTGGCACCATCATTATTTAGGCTGAATGGCATCACCTTGTAACAGAATGTCCCCCATGGAGTAATGAAAGCGGTCTTATGCTGGTCTTCGGGTTTGATTCGGATTTGATTGTATCTAGAAAACCCATCCATTAGGGAGAGCATCTCATGACCTGTAGTGGTGTAAACAAGAGCATCTATGTTTTGCAATGGGAATGAATCCTTTGGAGTTGCCCTATTCAAGTCTCTGAAATTTATGCAAATGTGGACTCTTCCATCTGGTTTTCCCACGGGCACCATGTTCGAGACCCATTTGGGGTAGTCAATTGGGACTATGAAAATCACATCCAATAGTTTTTGTAACTCGTTCTTCACCATCAAAGCGATGGTTGGATGCATTTTCCTCAATTTTTTCTTGACCGGCTTCTTCATGGGATCCAATGAAATATTGTGAACAACTAACTTTGGATCAATTCCTGGCATGTATTTGTAGGTCCAAGCAAAAATATTTGGCCTCTCTTTAAGGAGAGGAATTATGATGGCTTGTTCCTCGAGAGACAGACTTTCTCCAAACTTGACTTTCTTTGGTTGAGTAGGATCATCACTGATGTCCATCTCGAAAGTTACTTCTATAGCCATATGTGACCCATCCTCCAACTGATGAGGCATGGGTATCAAATGAATGTCATCGATGGGATTTATAGGTCCTACTGAGTCAGGATCCAAACCGGCATGGAATACATCATATGCACAGCCTGATGCAAAATGAAATGGTTGTAACACCTCTTCTCTAGGGAAAAGGTCCTTAGGCTCTATGGGTGAATCAGCGTGATCCCAATCAATAGCCTCTGTATCAAGACACAGTGGTTTAGTAGGATCTACTGGGTTATGAAGTGGAGTGGCCAAATCAATGGAGATTGTATTGATGGATGGAATGAAATCTCTAGGACCACATGGGTGAAACATTGTGTCAGAGGTTTCTCCTCCATACTCACGATGAGGCTCTAGAGGAAGAGGAATCTCTAGATCTAGCCCATGAGTAGGCCAGATAATAGGATCATTGGGTTCTAAGAGCTCTCTGAATGTAGGTGGAGGGGGATTGACCGCATGGTAAATGGCATTTAAGTCGATAGGTCTCCCCAAAAACTGCAAGCCGAGGTCTATGGCACGAAGTGCCACTTCTCTTTCGACCAACATGTTGACTTGCCATAAGTGGTGAGGCCCAAGATAAGCCATCTCAGTATCATCATCAAAGTCATCATCACTTATCCAAAAACCATTAGCATTGGTATGCGGCCCCAAGATAAGGGGTACGTCTCTTGGCCCCAAGTAGGCCATCTCTGTTTCATCCTCATATTCTTCGTCACTTATGAAGATGCCATTTGCATTAGTATGTTGCCCCAAGTCATGGGGCCATTGCCTTGCCCCTAGGTAGGCTCTCTCTATTGAGTCCTCTAACTCATAGCCACTTTCATCCGATATGTACCCACTCTCGTTATGGATAGACTAGGAAAGGCTTTGTAAATAGCGAGGCCCATGATAGGCTAAGTTGGCTTGTACTTCATCATCACTTGCCTCATATCCATTTTATTCTCGCTCTTCATCCCACAAGTTGTAACCTATTGGGATGGCATCAATTGTGAAGCTTGGATGATAAGTCTCAGGTGGTGGTATGTTTACCATGGCCACTTGTCTGTTACTTGGATGTCTTGTACTTGGTGGGTGATAAGGAATAAAATTGATGTCTTCTCCTAACCCCAAGCTTAATCTGTCCAAGGCTACTACTAGAGAGTCATCTCGACCTCTGATGTGATAGCCTAACCCAAACCTATCAGAGGGAAGCTGGTATTGCGGCTCGAATGGCCGCCTATACCCCTACTCATATATACCAAGACCATAGCCATGCCAATGGAAACGTTCAAAGTAGCTTAGAGAAAACTCGAGATTAGAGAGGTAATGAACATTAACAATGAATAGTTCATCATTGTCCTCTTCTATGTATGTAGACTTATGGGCACAGTCCAAGCCAACATAGACAAAGTTGGTCTGGTTGGGAGGGATTCCAAGTGGCACCACTATTCCCATTAGTGGTCTCAGGTCTTTCGGCCATCCCATGTCCTGTGTAGACTCTATGATGGGTGTGAATGTTATGTTCTACACAAGATACTCTCCTATCCCTATGCTTTCCAAGTGTATTGTTGCATGTGATGTAGATGATCCTACAGATGACACTGGCAAAGCGGGTTCTAGTATCTCCTCAACTTGATCTTGGAAATCTCCTTCTTCCATTGGACTTGGAATTTTCTCAATGGCTATGGTTAGCGCTTCCTTGGTATTTCCTTCCTCAACTAAGGGTGCCTTTAGCTTCTGATTGTATTTTGGTTTAGATGTTGATGGTCTCTTAGAAGTAGTAGTCATTTTGGGTGCAAGATGAGGTGTTGATGTTGATGGGTCTTTTCGTACCCCTTTGTCTCTGTTATCTAGTTGCATAGTTGGAGATGAAGGTCCTACATACAGGTGGGTAGAAGGAATCACAAATTCCCCTAGAAAATCCACCTGATGGACATATTTGAATGGCTCTTCATCCACCAACACCACATAGACTTTGTCATCATGCACATACTTGACACATTGGTGTAAAATCGAAGGAACACACTTCATATCTCTTATCCAAGGGTGCCCTAGGAGGATGTTGTATTGCATGGCCCCTTCCAAGACATGACACATCACAGGGATGGTCTTATGCCCCACCTTAATAGGTAGGACTATCGTTCCCACGGTATTGCATAAAGCATCATTGAAAGCTCTTAATGTGTAGGCTCCCGAAATGATATTTGACTTGGGGATCTTAAGGTGTTCTATTGTTGTTGTTGTGATGATGTTGATTGAAGAACCTATATCGATCAAGACCCACTTAAAAGGTAAATCATTGACTGATGCAACAATGTGCAGTGGAGGGTCTGGTAAGGCAATAGGCACTGTCTTAATCTCATGATCATAGAATCGAATTATAGGTTCCTGGAATTCTTGTACTTGTCCCACAAAATACGTGAATGCATTGGGGTCTTGTGGTTGGAGCTCAATCGATCTCAAAATCTCCATCAAAGTCTCCCTGTGCTTTGGGGACTATTGTATGAGCTCATAGATAGATAGCTTGGCCGGAGTCGTTTGTAAGTTTTGCTCTAGTCTACTCCGAACAGTTACCACAGGTCGAGTTGGTGGACCTGGAAAGTTGTTCTACCCCTGCCTCTACCTAGGTGCAGCTAGGACATTGATTGGAGCCATAGGAGGTTGTGGTTGACCATATCATCTAGTCCTAGTAGCTATATTGACAATTTCAACCATCCCAATGCACCCATGGGTAGGCATATCAATTTGGACCTGATTGACTTGGGCACCTTGCCCTCTAGGGACCTCATGGTTTGGCAACGGGTTTTTGTATATGCCCATATCTCTGTTATCAGGAGCCAATGGGTTGTCAACTTTAAGTTCTCCCACCTCAATCATGTTTTGCACCTGGTGCTTGAAACCAATGCAAAATTCAATGTTATGCCCCGGTATCCTGTGATAAGGGTAAAATTGATCTTCCCTATATCCTTTTGGCTTAGGATGGTTGGGATCTATGAGAGGTATATCAAGAAATATGATCTTTCCAGCCTCACTCAATTGGTTGAAAATTGATTGCATTGACTCTGATAGAGGTGTAAAATAGCGAGGTGGCTTGCGTTCTCTGTTTCACCCCTGATTGTTATTTTGATCATAATTGGTTGGTGGGGGTTGTGCTTGATAATTTTGGGGTTGTTGCATAGCCCCATACTTAGGTGCAGCCAATACTACTTGATTAACTGGAGCAGGGCTTGCCTACTTCTACTTGTATTTGTCATTCTTGCCATTTTTGTTCCACTCCTTGTTTCGGAGCTTGATGGTTACCTCATCTACTTTTATGTCCTCAATGAGTTTGGCCTGTGCCAAGGCTTCCTCAAATGATGGATATTGTTGAAGTTGTAGCAAGAGGGAAATGTGTTTAGAACAACTCTTGGTGAACATGCGGACAATTTCTTCTATGGGGATGAAGAATGATAACTTTACCATGAATTTTCTCCATCTATCCCCATATTCCATTACTGGCTCATCGTCATGATGTTTTAGGTTGGCCAAGTCTGAAAGGTTCACCTTTATTTTAGCACCAAAGGAGAAATGCTTTAGGAATGCATTTACTAGTTGTTCAAAATTGGATATGTTGTGCTTAGGTAGTTGGTTGAACCATTGAGTGGCAGCGCCCAAAAATGTCATAATGAAAGTCCTTAGCATAAGAGCATCATTGTCTTCAAGATGAAAACATGCATTGATGAAATTGGTAACATGCTCTTGTGCATCCTCTTCACCCTTAAAATTTTCTAACCTAGGCATCTCAAAATGCTTAGGATATGCAGGGCTAGGGACTGATGGGCATAATGGTTGGTTGTGTATTTTACTCAATGTTGGTTGGTTCCCTGCCATCTCTTGTTTCTCAAAGGACTTCATCTTTTTAGTGAGTGCCTAGAATGCCTTTGAGGTGAGGAGTTCCTCTTCTTGTAGGCCCCCTCATGGTGGTAATGGAGGTAACCCTATGTGCATTTGACTTGTTCTATTCTCTTCCCTCCTACGAGGGGATTCAGGATGTGTTTGATCCTGATTTATCATGTTTACCCTTTCTCCACCAGTTTGATGTTGTTCATGATTTGAGTGGTGGTTTCATTGTGGGATTTCTTCTTGTCTATTGCACCCTTCTCTTGGTGAGTCAACATGTTTATCTCTTTGATGATCATTGCCATTGGCTTGTAAATTGATATGAGCTAGTTGCTCAACTTGTTCTCTTAGACGTTGCTCATGTTGGCACAAAAGCCTTTCTCTTTGTTTGTCATGCTCGAGAGCTTCCACTAGCTCTCGCTCTTTGTGCAATGCATTTTCTAACCATCACATGTGGTCAGATTATGTTGTTAAAGAGGACTCATGTTTGTCTGATTCTGTTCTTGTGGTTTTGATTCACATATTCCTCAAAGAGGTCTCTATAGTTTCTTTGCTCTTGCTAGCTACTGTAATTTGTTCTATGTGTTGATAAGTGTCTCTATGGTCAGACTCTACATGAGACTTGTAGAGTCACTCTGAAGCATCCCCAGATTGAGAGGTGCACTTAGAAGTAACAGTTCATGAACTTCTAGATGCAAAATTTTTTGTGGCTACGGTTTTGGGAGGTGGCCTCGGATGAAACCGATCCAACTCATCTAACTATCTTGTTTTCCATGGTTGATCCCTTGGGGTGCCATTTACTCCAATGAGGTCATGGTCTATTGGAATCCTTCCTCTTGTGTGAAGGGTATCTTCTGTTTGATGTCTATGACTGGATGTAGCTCTAGTTTCTTACCCTTCAGTAGGTAGACCTATTCTCAATGTCTCATGTGAAGTTTGAGGTGTTGTGACTCTTGTGTGTCTTTTTGGTGATGAGGGCTTTGTGGCCCTATCTACCCTCCATGAGGATGGATATGGGGAAACCTCATCATCCCTATGTGAAGAATGGGGTCTAGAACCCTTCTTATGTCCATGTGGGGAGGAAGCCCTTGAAGCCTCCTCATGTCTTTGAGAAGTTTTTGTGTGTTTAGAGGAAGACCTTGAGGCTTCCTCATGTCTCCTTGATGATGATGGCCATGAAGCCTCTTTGTGTTGTTGTGATTTAGTTCCATGATTTGACTCTCTATTTGGGGTTTCTCGAGGAGAACCCCCAAGGGTTGAATTATCACCCCTTAGACTCGCAGAACTACATCTCACGGTCTTATGAGCATGTGGTTCAATGTTACTATGACTTCGCCTATGGGTATGTGTTGCTTCAGATTCTCCCTCGGTATTGGACCGAGGATGTTTACTTCTAGTTTTGACCATTGTGTTTATGAATTATTCTTTTGGATTGCAATTTAGAGATAACCAAACAATATCAAGCAAGTGTTTATCTTGATTACCAATTTATGTGTGCCCTAAACTGTTTGATGTGTCTTTGATATGTTGTTCTTCTTGTTTCTTGCTCTTGTTTTGGATTTAGAATAAGGAGACTCATCCATAGTGGGAATCAAGAACACCCATGCCAAACATGATTTTCTCAAAAAGAGACTAGGGTACACCGCTTAAATCCCAGTGGGGGGTTCACCTAGCTCTTCCACTCTGAACCAATTGTTCCAATAGTGGGAGATAGTTTGAACATGAGTAACTTAGTACCACTATAAAGAAGTTCCCAATTCTATTCTAAGAAGATCTAGGGGGCAAGCCGGTGGAAGGAGATGAATGCCAATGTCACCGGACTGAATTGAAGGTTGGTGATGAAATCCAACTCCCCAATGTTTAAAACATGTGTGTGTGTGTGGGGTTCATTTTAAGTTTGCATAAAATAAAATGCATCATACAACAGAAATGTATCTTTCCTATATGCCTGATATGAATGACGTTTCACTTTTTAGAAAGATGCATAACTAGTATGAGATTCATGGATGCACTCTATTTTGTGCAAATATGGCCTCTAGTAGGGCCTCAAAGCAAGCAAACCAACACATAATTTCTAGCACGTTGGATTCTAGGGTGGAATTTACAAGCATAAGTCATTGTTCCTAGCAACGCCTAGTGGAAATCTAAAAAAACTCTAAGATGCACAAGATGCAAGTTCTTTCCTTTCCATTCCTTGATTTCCCAAATTAAAATGTGTCTTAATGTTCACTGTTTTAGGAAAATAGAAGTAGATAAAAGAACATAAATCATCAGAAAAGTTGTACCAACCTCTAATCCAGCTCAGAGAATCAATATTTTGACCTCTACTGCACTCCAGTTCTAGCCACTATCGACCAGAGCGGCTGATTTCTGGCCACTGTAGACTAGAGCGGCTGACTCCTAGACGTAGACTAGAGCGGCTAATTTTTGGCCATTGTAGACTAGAGCGGCTAAACCTGCACACAAAAACATGGATTAGTAAAGTGGTAGAAAAATAAAAACTAGGCGGGGGTCCCACCGTGATCACCATCTATAGCGACCCCAGGGAAGCGGTGCACCGTCCACTCACTCTATTTGCAATTATTATTATTAAATATTTTAATGTTTAACATGCATTAAATGAAAAAGCATAAAAGAGAGGCATAGCCGAAGTACGAAGAAATAAATGAATGAATGCTTTGTATTGATATTTCCAAGATCCGGTTACATAGAAATCCCTCTATGGGATACCCTTCATTTGATACATGATTTTACACAAAGAGGGTAGCAAATGTATAAAATATCCCCTAGCAAGGGGTGATGCACCTTTATAGGCTTCCCGATGATGCACATGAAACTGTATGAGGGCTTACAGATGCCTCCTTCTCTAGGTCTGATTCCTAGAGGGATCCTCTTGCTCTCGTATGTTGTGGATTTGTCCAATGAACCTGTAGCCCTACAATCAATGAAACAACAACACACGCTTAGATGTTCGAGATTGCCTCCTCGGATGAGGTTGTTAGCATAATGAAAACAAATGCAATAAAACTAGTACTATGAATGCAAATAAATGAAGTAAATCTTATGCTAATGATATGAAAACATGAAGAAAGCAGAATAAAAGAAACTAACACCTAAAACCCTAGACTAGGTTGTGGGCCACTGTCTAGGACAATGGCCGCTAAGGTGAAATCTATCTCTATTGATCCAAAGGCTATGGGCTTAAGTCTGCTATTAATGTTAAATGATTATTGTATGTGCATGGATGATTACCTCTCAGTTGGCTAGCACTTCATTGCTCCTCAAGGGTGCTCAGATTTGCTCTCCAATATGATAGGGCTTTGCCACAAAAATGATCTCCAAGGGAAGCTCTCCAAGTCTCTAGAAGCTCTCCTCAATGATCCAACCTGTTCAAAGTTTTGATATGTGATATGTGATGTTCTCTCTCTCTTGATTCATAAAATAAGGTCCCCTAGTGCTTTTAGGTTTACTCCTTATAAAGTGTTTGAAGCCCTAGGTCAATGTTCAAACCCTAGGACTAAATCCCTCATGCGCATTGGATGTTAGCATGAGAATTTGAGATTTTGTCTACCCTTGAGGGGTAGTTAACTGATGTCTAAATCTAGACTTTGTTGAGCAAGGTGCAGCAAAAGTATTGTCATTGTTGTCAACACAGACAGAAATTGATGCAGTTGAAGCAGTGGACAAGAATTCAGAAGTCAGTCAGAACAAGTACAGTGAAATTCTAGGAAATCAGAAGTGGGCCAGATTCAGAAATTTGCAGAAAAAGACAAGTAAGAAAACTGTCGCGATATCGCGACATGTTTTTTGTCGTGATTTCGCGACAAAAATGAGGAGAGAGAAGGCACAGCCGAAAATGTCATGATTTCATGACAAAAATGAGGAGAGAGAAGGCGCAGCCGAAAATGTCACGATTTCACGACAAAAATGAGGAGAGAGAAGGCGCAACCAAAAATGTCACGATTTCATGACAAAAATGAGGAGAGAGAAGGCACAGCCAAAAATGTCACGATTTCGCGACATGCTGGAAGGAAAGAAGCAAAGTTGAAAAACTATCGCGATTTCGCGACAAGTTTGGAGAAGCAGCGCCAAGGACGAAAAGTGTCACGATTTCGCGACAGTTTCGAAAGAAAAGCACTAAGGGCGAAAAGTGTCGCGATATCGCGACACGTCGGGTTTTCACGACCCGAAGAGGAGAGAGAATGTATGGCAACAAAAGTGTAGCGATTTCGCTACATGTTGGAGTTTCACGGGCCAAAGCAGAGAGGAAGAGTCAAAGCACAAAGGTGTAGCGATTTCGCTACAAGTCAAAAGTCAAAGCACAAAGGTGTAGCGATTTCGCTACAAGTCAAAAGTGCAGAGCACAAAGGTGTAGCGATTTTGCTACAAGTCAAAAGTGCAGAACACAAAGGTGTAGCGATTGCTATCAGTCAAAACTATAGAACGAAAAGGTGTAGCGATTTTGCTACAAGTCAAAACTACAGAACATAAAGGTGTAGCGATTTCGCTACAAGTCAAAAGTGCAGAACACAAAGGTGTAGCGATTTCGCTACATGTAGGATTTTCGGAGGCTGCAACAAAGAAGAAGTGCCAAGTCAAAAAGCTGTAGCGATTTCGCTACATGTCTTGATTTCGCTAGTGCATGAAGCGAGAAATGTACGGATGCGAAAGATGTCGCGATTTCGTGACATGTTGCATTTTCACGGGCGAAAAGCAAAGAACAGCACTAAGGCAGAAAAGCGTCACGATTTCGTGACATGTTCCGATTTCGCTGAGGCTTGCGGAGAAAAGTGTATGACAGCAAAAAGTGTCACGATTTCGTGACGTGTTCCATTTTCATGGGTGCAAGCGAAGGATAGTGCAGGAAAGCAAAATGTGTCACGATTTCGTGACATGTTCCGATTTTGCTGAGGCTTGCGGAGAAAAGTGTAGAAGGAAATGTGTCACGATTTCGTGACATGTCTCATTTTCATGGGTAGGAGACAGAAAAGAGCTGGAGGCAACAAATGTGTCATGATTTCGTGACATGTCTCATTTTCGTGGGTAGGAGACAGAAAAGAGCTAGAGGCAGCAAATGCGTCATGATTTTGTGACATGTTCTATTTTCACGGGTGCATGCCAAGATAAGGTCGAGGAGGTGAAAAATGTCACGATATCATGACAGGTCAGGTTTTCACGGTCAACAGTCCAAAAAAAGTCAAATGGGCAGAAATGTCACGATATCACGACAGGTAATAGTTTGGCGGGTAAAAGCCGAAGAAGCATGCACAGTGACAGGTGTCAAAAAAGTGCAAAGGAAAATCATGCAGCCAGTTACGTAAGAGTTAACTGGAGTCAGATCTGTAGTTACACAGTGACAGGTGTTGGAAAAAGCATAGAGGAAATTCATGCAGCCAACCATGTAAAAGTTAACTGGAGTTACAAGGGAAGTTACGAAACAGTCGTATATGCAGAATTCGAACAGCCGCATATGGAGAATCGAAAATGCATTCGAACAGTCGTATATGCAGAATCGTAAAAGCATTCGAACAGCCATATTTGCAAAATTCGAACAGCCGCATATGGAGAATCAAAAATGCATTCGAACAGCCGTATATGCAGAATCATAAAAGCATTCGAACAACCATATTGTAGAATTCAAAATGTCAATCAAAGAGAAAATATATGGAATCGTAAAAGCATTCGAATAGTCGTATTTGTAGAATTCGAACAGTCGCATATGGAGAAGAGAAAAGAATTCGAATAGTCGCACAAGCAGAAAAAAAAAATTGCATGCACGCACATAAAGGAATTCGAACAGTCAAAGTATGTTATTCGACTGCATGCAAGATTAGAAAAGTCATAGAAGACGAGGAGTCTCGATGAGGAAAAGGGGTTATAAAAGGACAGTCGTGCAGAGAATCATGTTGCTGCTGTGAGAGTGAAATTACTATGAAAAGAGGGTTAGAAGAGGGCCAAGAGAGAAATAAGCAGAGCCGTGAGAGTGTGCAGAGTTTGTTTAATTGCAGACCAGTCAGGGTCATGTAAACAGTGAAGACATTTTTATGTCATTATAATTGCTCAGAATTGCAGTCCAAGTTGGTGCTTGGTACTAGGGGTTGGTGCTCCTATCTTTTGCAGCAAAAAATTAAGGGGTTGGTGCTCCTTCCAGTGGATCTTGGTAAAGTGTTTGTAAAATTGATATTTTGCATAGACTGGATTTGGATTGGAGTCCAAGCAGTCATTTTTGAGGAGTAGCCAAATTGGTGAACCTCGTTATATTGTGTGTTGTGGTGTGCTCTCTTGTTCAATTTGCTTTTCTGGTTTTCAAGTTCTCTTTGCTTCAGTTTTAAATGTTGTAGATTTGAATATTAATAGCTACACTGATTCACCCCCCCTCTCAGTGTCATTGTGTGAATATCAATTGGTATCAAAGCAAGGTTTCTTGAACAAGCTTAATCAGCTAAGGTGATCTTGGAAGAAACACAATGGCAGGTGGTGAAGGATTCTCATCCAACAAAGCTCCCTTGTTCGATGGAACTAATTACACTTTCTGGAAACTCGGGATGCGAGACATATCCGAGTGCGTTGGGATACGACATTTGGGATTCCGTAGATAGTGGATACACAACACCCACTACTCCTCCAACAGATACTGCTGAGAAGAAAAAATTTGAGAACAACTCCAAAGCAAAGAATGCCATAATGTGTGGGCTTGTAGACAGTGAACCGATAAGAGTCATGAGCTGTAAATCGGCAAAAGACATGTGGGATAAACTGAAGAGCATCCATGAAGGAGACAACAAGATCAAGGAAGCCAAGCTGCAAACTCATCGAGCTCGGTTCGAAGCATTACAAATGAATGAAGATGAGAACATAGAGGCCTATATGCTTGAGAGTCAATGGAATCATTAATGCAATCGAGAGGACTCGGTGAAGAAATTGATGATGCGATTGTCATGAAAAAGGTTCTCAAAACACTTCACAAAAGATTTAACTCCAAAGTTTCTGCAATAGAAGAGGCGAAAGATCTAAACAATTTTAGCATGGATGAGATGCATGGTTCCTTGATTGCATACGAAATGAGAATAGGACAAACTAAGCCTATAGACAGAGAAGCTGCTTTTAAAGCACACAAGAATATAAAAGCTGAACATGAATCTGAGGATGAAGAGACACTGGATGAAACAGAAGCTAATTTTGTTCGAAAACTCACAAAGGGAAAAGGAAAATATAGAGGAAAGCTACCATTTAAGTGCTTCAATTGTGGAGGAGTCGGTCATTTTGCAGCCAAATGTCCAATGCATGAGAAAACCAAAAATGGTGAAGGGTCACACCAAGAAAAAGGTGACTGGAAGAAGAAACAAAATTTTAGAAAGAACAACTTCAAGAAGAAAAGCTTCATATCCAAGAATGTCAGCTCTTCTGAAGAAAGCTCAGGTGAGGATTCTGAAGAAGAAACAGGTGAAGCTCTGTTCATGGCACTTGAAGAAGAAAGAACAGAGGAAAATCAGGAAGGTGATGAAAACTTTAAGGATGAGGCTGAAGTGTATCTGGAAGGAGAATTGGTTGCTGCACTTGAAGAGTTGAGTGCAGAAAGGAAAAAGAATAAAAAGTTTTCAAAGAAACTAGAGGATGCCACTGACATAATAAACAATTTGAAAATACAGACAGAGGAATTCAAGAAAATGTCTGAAGTTCTTGATGAACAATTAACTGTAAAGACAGTTGAATGCAGCAAGCTAGAAGAAGACATTGTTAAGTTAAGGATGCAGCTAGAGGAGATGAATAGGAAATTGAGCTATTTTCATAAGTTTGAAGAAAGTATTGTAAAGCTGGATAAAATGTTAAATAACCAAAGGCCTTCCGACATCAAATTTGGTTTAGGCTTCGATGAAGGAGAATCATCAAAGGGTTCAAAGGCCTTAAATGTAGAACCCATAAAGAAAGAAGAAAAGATCAGGGTTGATCAAGAAAAAACAAATCATGCCAAAGAAAGCAATAATGCCAGACTCAAGAAGAGTACTTGACAAAGATGGATTCACAAAAGTCACACATCCAAGAAGGAGAAGATTCATGGCTCCTACTTCAAAGCTGGCAAAGACCTGCACCCGGGGTTTAATCATTCCTTTTTCGGTTATTGTTTTAAATGCAATGCTTATGGCCATAAGATTTCAGATTGCGGTCATAATGTATCTCAAAGGAATTTCACCAGTAGAAATATTTTTTCTCCTTTAATGAATTATGCAGTTGAATGTTATAATTGTCATAATTTTGGACATATTGCAAGAAACTGTAGAAGCACTTTTGCATCAAAGAATTATCAGGGTAGAAAATCTCAACCAAATGGGTTGAACCAAAACAAGAAATTTCTTGAAAAATAGGCACATGCTAATGAAAGGGCAAAGGCAAAACAAGTAGCCAAATCTACCATCAAACCAGAATGGAAAGAAAAGGAATCTTTGATTGTTCAGACTGCCTTTAAAGCACAGAACAAATCTGCACCTTGGATACTTGACAGTGGATGCTCCAGTCACATGACGGGTGACAAGCAAAAATTTGAGAAGTTACAGAATTATGAAGGTGGTTACGTGAAATTTGGAAATAATGATGGAGCAAAGATAGTTGGAAAAGGATCAGTCAAGATCAGTGATGGAAAGATAAAATCAAAAGAAGTCTTGTTTGTGATTGGTCCGAAGCATAACTTGCTGAGTGTAAGTCAAATACGTGATAGAGGTCATGAAGTCATTTTTAAGAAGCAGGGTTGTGAAGTGAGAAAAGCACACAGTGGGAAGCTGATAGCTACTGGATCAAGGACTTCTGGTAATCTATATACTCTCTCAGAAACTACAGAAGGAACATGCTTGATTGGACAGGAAGATGAAAATTGGTTGTGGCACAAGAGGCTCGGTCATATTAGTTTTGACAATCTGGCAAAAATAAGTTCAAAAAGAGCAATAAGAGATATACCAACCATTGGCAAACCAGTAAATAGCATCTGTGCTTCATGTCAAAAAGGAAAGCAAACCAGATCCACATTTAAATCAAAGGAATACTTCACCAACAAACCGTTGGAGATAATTCATACTGATTTGTGTGGACCCATGAGAACACAAAGCATAAATGGTGACAAATACTTTATGTTGTTCATAGATGATTACTCCAGGATGACATGGGTATTATTTTTAAAGCTTAAATCAGATGCCTTTGAGATGTTTAAGATTTTTAAAAACCAGGTTGAAAATCAAACTGGAAAAAGGATTAAATGCCTAAGATCAGACAGAGGAGGAGAGTTTATTTCAGAAGAATTTGCAGAATACTGTCAAAAATATGGGATAAGAAGACAGTTTTCAGCAGCAAGGACACCTCAACGAGAATGGTGTTGTAGAAAGGAAGAACAGGACAGTGCAGGAAATGGCACGGACAATGCTGGCTGAGAACAAAATAGCTGACAGATTTTGGAAAGAGGCAGTCCATACTGTAGTTTACATTCAAAATAGGTGCATGCTAAGACCGCATGAAAGCAAAACACCTTATGAGTTGTGGTTCGACAGAAAGGCAACAACAAGATATTTCAAAGTATTTGGCAGCAAGTGCTACATCAAACGGATTGAAGATAATCTCGATAAATTTGAAGATAGAGCTGATGAAGGTATTTTTCTTGGTTACTCAACAAAAAGCAAAGCCTACACATGTTACAACAAGAGGCTAAAGAAAATTGTTGAGAGTGTTGATGTTAAAGTTGATGAAGGTAGAGAGCGAGAAATTACTTATCAAGAAAACTACCCTATTTATGAAGAAGTCATTGAAGGAGATGATGAAAAGGAAACAGAAGAGAATCAGAAAATTGATCCAGATGTTTTAAAAACTGACTCGAGAAGAAGAAGAAAACAAGAAATTTAAAATAGGCAAGCTGGAAGAAAAATCATCCCAGTGGAGCAGATTATTGGGGACCCCACGAGATGGTATTCAGACAAGAAGAGCGATAGTGCGGAACTATTCTCTGTTATCTAGCATTGAACCTAAAAATGTTGCTGAAGCAAGCACGGATGAAAGTTGGATGAAGGCAATTAATGAAGAACTAGATCAGATTGAGAAAAACAAAACCTGGGAATTAGTACCACGGCCAACAAATAAAAACATAATTGGCACTAAATGGATTTTTCGAAATAAATTAAATGAAGATGGACAGGTTGTCAGAAATAAGGCAAGATTGGTCTATAAAGGCTATGCTCAGGTTGAAGGCATTGATTTTGAGGAAACCTTTGCACCGGTAGCCAGACTAGAGGCAATCAGAATGTTTCTGGCTTTAGCGATCCATAAAAATTTCAAAGTATATCAAATGGATGTAAAATCAGCATTTTTGAATGGAAAACTGGAAGAAGAGGTTTACATTGAATAGCCAGATGGCTTCCAACTTGGTGACAATCCAAATTTTGTTTGCAGGTTAAAGAAAGCATTATATGGTTTGAAACAGGCACCCAGAGCATGGTATGCAAGGTTGGATAACTATCTTATTAAACAAGGGTTCAAGAAAGGTTTGGTGGACAACAATTTATATGTCAAAACAGAGAAGGGCCATCTTATTGTTCTTGTTGTTTATGTAGATGATATAATATTTGGCAGCGACATGGATGAATATTGCAAAGACATATCAACTAAAATGAAGAAAGAATTTGAGATGTCTATGATTGGTGAACTTTCTTATTTCTTAGGATTGTAGGTCAATCAAAATGAAAAGGGCATTTTTATTTCTCAAGTTAAATATGTAAAAGAAATGCTGAAAAAGTTCACAATGGAAGATAGTAAACCGGTTAGCACTCCCATGACAATTGGCTGCAAGTTGAGCAAGGATGACAAATCTCCAGATGTAGATCAAACAATGTATAGGTCTATGATTGGAAGCTTGCTATATTTAACAGCCACTAGACCAGATATATTACAGGCAGTATGCATGGTTGCAAGATTTCAGGCTAGTCCCAAAGAAACTCATGTGACAGCTGTAAAGAGGATCTTTAGGTATCTCAAGGGTACTATGGATTATGGGTTGTGGTATCCAAAAGGTAAAGACTTCACACTGATTGCATATTCTGATGCAGATTGGGCAGGATGTATTGATGACAGAAAGAGTACCAGTGGAGGAGCATTTTATCTTGGAAACAGGCTGGTAGCATGGCACAACAAGAAACAAGAATCAGTCTCTCTATCCACAGCAGAGGCAGAATACATTGCAGCAACAACATGTTGTACACGAATATTATGGATGAGACAAACGTTGAAAGATCTTGGTATTCACTTCAAAGAGCCAATTTCAATTAAATGTGATAACACTAGTGCTATCAACATATCCAAGAATCCGGTTATGCATTCTAGAACCAAACATATTGCGATCCGGTATCATTTCTTGAAGGATAAAGTTGCAGGAGAGGTCAAATTGGATTTTGTTCCAACTACAGAGCAAGTAGCTGATATATTCACAAAACCATTGCCCAAGGAAGTTTTTGAGTACCTTCGAAATAAGTTGGGAGTGGTCACAATTCCCAAGAATTGACTATCATTTGGGATCACATTCTCAGGGGGTGCATTTATGCCTATGCTTATAGTTTTGCTTATATTTATGATTTTTGCTAACTATAACAATATTTGTTTGAGAGTGGTGTGCATAGACTCAGGGGAGTCTGCAGCAGCCCTTTGGTATTATTGTCAAAGGGGGAGAAGAATTACAGGAGAGTGCATGAGTGTTGCCAACAATTCCAAAGGGGGAGATTGTTGAGCAAGGTGCAGCAAAAGTATTGTCATTGTTGTCAACACAGACAGAAATTGATGCAGTTGAAGCAATGGACAAGAATTCAGAAGTCAGTCAGATCAAGTACAGTGAAATTCCAGGAAATCAGAAGTGGCCCAGATTCAAAAATTTGCAGAAAAAGACAAGTAAGAAAACTGTCGCGATATCGCGACATGTTTTCTGTCGTGATTTCGCGACAAAAATGAGGAGAGAGAAGGCACAACCGAAAATGTCACGATTTCGCGACAAAAATGAGGAGAGAGAAGGCACAGTAGAAAATGTCATGATTTCATGACAAAAATGAGGAGAGAGAAGGCGCAACCGAAAATGTCGTGATTTCATGACAAAAATGAGGAGAGAGAAGGCACAGCCAAAAATGTCACGATTTCGCGACATGCTGGAAGGAAAGAAGCAAAGTTGAAAAACTGTCACGATTTCGTGACAAGTTTGGAGAAGCAGCGCCAAGGATGAAAAGTGTCGTGATTTCACGATAGTTTCGGAAGAAAAGCACTAAGGGTGAAAAGTGTCACGATATCGCGACACGTCGGGTTTTCATGACCCGAAGAGGAGAGAGAATGTACGACAACAAAAGTGTAGCGATTTCGCTACATGTCAAAAAGAGTCAAAGCACAAAGGTGTAGCGATTTCGCTACAAGTCAAAAGTGCAGAGCACAAAGGTGTAGCGATTTCGCTACAAGTCAAAAGTGCAGAACACAAAGGTGTAGCGATTTCGCTACAAGTCAAAATTACAGAACACAAAGGTGTAGCGATTTCGCTACAAGTCAAAATTGTAGAACAAAAAGGTGTAGCGATTTTGCTACAAGTCAAAAGTGAAAGAACACAAAGGTGTAGCGATTTCGCTACATGTAGGATTTTTGGAGGCTGCAACAAAGAAGAAGTGCCAAGTCAAAAAGCTGTAGCGATTTCGCTACATGTCTTGATTTCGCTAGTGCATGAAGCGAGAAATGTATGGATGCGAAAGATGTCACGATTTCGTGACATGTTGCATTTTTGCGAGCGAAAAGCAAAGAACAGCGCTAAGGCAGAAAAGCGTCACGATTTCGCGACATGTTTCGATTTCGTTGAGGCTTGCGGAGAAAAGTGTACGACAGCGAAAAGTGTCACGATTTCGTGACGTGTTCCATTTTCGCGGGTGCAAGCGAAGGATAGTGCAGGAAAGCGAAATGTGTCACGATTTCGTGACATGTTCCATTTTAGAGGCAGAGAAAAGGGAAAGAAAGTGTCATGATTTCGTGACATGTCCCATTTTCATGGGTAGGAGGCAGAAAAGAGCTGGAGGTAGAAAATGTGTCACGATTTCGTGACATGTCTCGTTTTCACGGGTAGGAGACAGAAAAGAGCTGGAGGCAGAAAATGCGTCACGATTTCGTGACATGTTCTATTTTCGTGGGTGCATGCCAAGATAAGGTCGAGGAGGCGAAAAATGTCGCGATATCATGACAGGTCAGGTTTTCATGGTCAACAGTCCAAAAAAAGTCAAATGGGTAGAAATGTCGTGATATCGCGACAGGTAACAGTTTGGCGGGTAAAAGCCGAAGGAGCATGCACAGTGACAGGTGTCGAAAAAGTGCAAAGGAAAATCATGCAGCCAGTTACGTAAGAGTTAACTGGAGTCAGATCTGTAGTTACACAGTGACAGGTGTTGGAAAAAGCATAGAGGAAATTCATGCAGCCAATCATGTAAAAGTTAACTGGAGTTACAAGGGAAGTTACGAAACAGTCGTATTTGTAGAATTCGAACAGTCGCATATGGTGAATCAAAAATGCATTCGAACAGTCGTATATGCAGAATCGTAAAAGCATTCGAACAGTCGTATTTGTAGAATTTGAACAATTTAATTAAGTATATGTTAAGATAAAGTCGTATTTGCAAAATTTGAATAGCCACATATGGAGAATCGAAAATGCATTCGAACAGTCGTATATGCAGAATCGTAAAAGCATTCGAACAGTCGTATTTGCAGAATTCGAATAGCTGCATATGGAGAAGAGAAAAGAATTTGAAAATAAAAATTGCATGCAGGAGAAAGGAATTCGAACAGTCAGAGTATGTCATTCGACTGCATGCAGGATTAGAAAAGTCATAGAAGACGAGGAGTCTCGATGAGGAAAAGGGGTTATAAAAGGACAGTCGTGCGAGAGAATCAGGTTGCTGCTTGTGAGAGTGAAATTACTATGAAAAGAGGGTTAGAAGAGGGCCAAGAGAGAAATAAGCAGAGCCGTGAGAGTGTGCGAGAGTTTGTTTAATTGCAGACCAGTCAGGGTCGTGTAAACAGTGAAGACATTTTTATGTCATTATAATTGCTCAGAATTGCAGTCCAAGTAGGTGCTTGGTACTAGGGGTTGGTGCTCCTATCTGTTGTAGCAAAAAATTAAGGGGTTGGTGCTCCTTCCAGTGGATGCTGGTAAAGTGTTTGTAAAATTGATATTTTGCACAGACTGGATTTGGATTGGAGTCCAAGTAGTCATTTTTGAGGAGTAGCCAAATTGGTGAACCTCGTTATACTGTGTGTTGTGGTGTGCTCTCTTGTTCAATTTGCTTTTCTGGTTTTCAAGTTCTCTTTGCTTCAGTTTTAAATGCTGTAGAATTGAATATTAATAGCTACACTGATTCACCCCCCCTCTCAGTGTCATTGTGTGAATATCATACTTGAGTCTTTCATGTAGACTGGCTATGAGGAGGAATGTAAATTTATCCCCGCTCGACCTTATTTCATGCATACTACCACTTCCACCTGATATTAGGCTATATTGGTGGAAAAATGTATTTAAGGTTTAACCACTGTCATCTACAGAGGCTAAGGTTTAGCCACTCTGAGCTTCAATGACCAAAATCCAACCGCTCTGGTCAATAGTGGCTTGGCTTGGATGGGCTAAAAAATGCCCCATATGAGTGGCAGAACCACTTTTGATACTTGGAAGGTCCCAAGGTTTAGTCACATGACCTAGGAATGTGCCCATGTGAATAGTCTCCCTGAACATGACATATTTTAGGTGTCTACAAGATCAAGTCAATCCTTCTCATCAAGAGCCTATCCTGAGGATAATCAATATCTAGATTGGAGTGTCAAGTATGAGGGACCACCCTCTCCCTCTCTATTAGTTGTGATCCCAAAGGAGTATGCTAAATATGACACTCCTTATGACATGCTTCATGAGAATGTCCTTCGTAGTGGCATCTCCTTTGATGGACCAATCCCTTACACTGCACAGGTTGAGTCTACAATTTCTCAAGAGGATTTTGGTTCTATGTCTCTCAAATACCTCAAGCAACTAGGATTGATTCCTACCCCACCTCTTGAGGATGAGTCATCCATTCTCATTGAGGAGACTATAGATGTTAACATAGTTTTTGAGGATATCCCTAGAATACTTAACCTAGGTAAAACCTTGTCCATGGATGAGCGAGAGTAGTTTATCAATCTGTTAAAATAATTTTATTATGTTTTTTCTTGGTCATATGTCGACATGTCAGGGCTTGATCTCTCCATTTTTATGCATAATTTGGTATTTCACCCTAGTGCTAAGCTTGTTAAGAAAAAACTTTGGAAGATGCATCCTAATGTCACCCTTTTAGTCAAGGAGGATCTCCAACAACTCCTTGAAATCAATTTTATAGACTATCAACTATTCTGATTAGATCTCCAATATCATTCCTATGGCTAAGAAGATGAGAACAATCAAAATATGTACTGAATTTCGAGACATTAACTTAGCATGTCATAAGGATTATTTTTCCTTGCCCAACATAGATTAGATCATAGATTTCACCACCAAATGTGGTATGCTCTCGCTTATGGATGGTTTCTCAAGATATAATCAGATCATGGTTTCCCTTGAGGAGCAACCCAAGATAATTTTTATCTCACCATGGGTGTAACAACCCAAATTTTTACTACTCATCCACTAGTTTTTTTGCTGTACGTATAATAATCTTTGTCCACATTTCAATGAGTTAAGAGTATGATAATGATCTAATACAAGGATATCCCAAATGAAAAGTAAGTAATCCAAGTCACAAAATATTAATCCAAAGTCATATTTAAGTAGAAGTACCAACTTCTACAATTCATTCAAAGTCATTCACAAATAGGAGCACCAACACCTACAATTCTATCATAACATCACAAAGTGGTTATGAGGAGAATACAATGGCTATGTATTTAATGAGGACATATCAATGGTTATACCATTAATTGGGAGTTTTACCCAATGAAATTCATCCCCTCATCTCCATACTATCCATGAAGTCTAGTATTAAGGAGAGAGCCATTAATATTGTTATTTCTCATGAGAACTTATAAGTGACTTGGAATATTGTCTTAATAACCATTATAGAATTTACTCATTTACTAGGTGTGATGGTGTTGGTGATTGTTTGTCTTTTCCGATTTCATGAAGTGATTGGTTTTCTTCTAGCTATCTTAGGTGGACGGTGTAGATATTGTTTTATCTCATATTATTATGGAGATTATAATGATTTTTCTTCTACACTATTATAGTCCTTGAGAGAGAATTTAAATACATCCATCTAATCTACTAGAGCAACATAAATTTCAAAGCCATACACTTGACAATGTGCAATATCCAAAGTAGTTCCTATATTTGCTCATATTCCAAAACATATATCACATAACATTTATTAGAGGTGAATACTACAATATGAAGTTTTTATCTCTAATTTACAAAGCTTGTAATCAAATACATAAAATATTACAATTCATATCTGATTTTACATAAATTATATCAGCCCTGCATAATTACATTGGATCTATATCAATACAAGCTTGTACATGATGAACATTGCAATAGTCTTAAAAAAGTATTGTCTAGATCTTCTCTGAAATATCTCAAGTTATTCATGGTTGGAAGAGATGATAGTGAAGGTATTAGGACAACTTGGATGCAAAGTATGCCAAATGCATTACAAGCAAGCCATGCTTATCAATTTTGAATGCAATCATGCATCACACATTTGCCAAATGTATATCACATATAGAGAAATCATCAAGCATGAATTTCAAATTCATCCATATTTAATATTTTCATAACAAGGATTAATTCTTAATCCCATTTATAATTCATTTGGATTAACATAAAACATAAGGAAGAGTCCCATAACTCTTTCCAAAGAATGGACACCAATCCATTCCTTCCCAAAACTAGAAAATATTCCATCCTTCTAGTTGAGATATATTTATTTAAAAAATTTATCAAACACATAATAGTTTACTATTTGTTTTCTAGAATTATACAAAGACTATGATTTCACTTGTTCATTCTACTAGACCTCAAATCATAGTTGTTTTTCTTATTTTTTAATCCATAAAAAATTTAATAAAACAAAACCAATATTTATAGATCTAATTGATTTCAATTTGATTTTCGAGTCATTCCAAAAATAAAGGAAATTGCTTTAATTTTTAAAGTCATCATTTTTTTATTTGTGAAATACATCCCAGAAGGGATGCCACTTTCGGGTAAGACCCAAGGAGACATGGGTATCCATTCCACCAAAAATGCCCAGGACTTGAACCTGGCCTACCACCTTTGACATACTCAAGGAGTAAACAAACACACAAAAACAAGTTAAAAAATTTAATAAATAAATAACAATAAAAATAATAAAATAAAATAAAAAACATGCTCCTTGAGTGAGTAAAAAAGAAAAGCACAATTAAACACACACACAATAATATAAAAAAAAAACACAACACGAACCACATATAAAAAACACAAGAACAACATAACAAAATACAAATAAGACAAAAACCACAGAACACTACAAAGACAACAAAAAAAACATGAAAAATAAACACAACCAAAACCAAATAAATAAAATAAATAAAATCTAAATTAAAAATGACCAACAGTAGACAATAAACAAAAACAAAAACACTCACACATAAAAATACTAATTAACACAAACAAACAGACACACAAGAACAAGAAGGACAAAAACACAAGAACAATAAAAAAAACATTAAAAAAAAAACACAAAACAACAAAAACACAAGAACAACACAAAGAACACAAAAAAAACAAAACAAAAGAACACACACACCTTTAAAAACTAAACAAAAAAACAAAAAAGAAAAAAAAAATGAACATAACAATGACCTTTCTAGACCAAAAGACTTTTAAGGCAAGAATCAACAAAGGAAACAAAAGAAAGAATATTTTGAGCTAGGGAACTAAAATAACTTGAGCAAACCAAAGAGAAGCAAAAATAAAGCAAGAAGAAACTAGGTACCTTCAGAACTAGAGCCATCCAAAGAAATGATAGAAAGAATAGCTTCCCTAATTTGTGAAGCCCACCATCTAGGAGGGTGGCCATAACAAGTAAGATCACATTTATCCAAAGCCCAATTAGCTAAAGCATCAACACTCTTGTTTTTTTCTTTGACCATATGATTGTAATAAACTTTCAAAAATCTCATCTGGATTAATTGAATCTTCTCAATAATTATTTTTATTCTTCAATCAATCTTATGATTCTTAGGAGTCTTTAAAATATTAATCATGAGTTAAGATTCAGACTCAACTAACACCTTTTCTCATCCAACCTTAGTAGCCTCTTGAAGGCCTCTGAGGATACCATACCCCTCAACAAGGTTATTGGAAAGAATACCCAAATTCTTAGCAAAAGTAAAAACTAGTGAGTCATCTGAAAGTCTATCAATTCCTCTCACATTGGATTTTCTAGGGTTCCTTCTAGAGGCACCATCAGTATTGAATTTTTCAAAAATTTTAGGAGGTTGCCAATTTCTTGTTCTATCCATATTACACATACTCGCGTTCCCCTTAAGTTGGTTTCCCTTAGAAGATTTAATATTCAATATTTGCATCACTTGATCCCATATTTGGTGGGAGTTTTGGGGGTGATTAAGGAGTTGATGGACTGATTCAACTAAGTTGGCTATGGTCTTTTGCCAAATATAGTGAATATCCTTCCTATATTGATTAAAAATTTGACTATTCCTTTCATTCCATATATTCCAAAGAAGAATGGTAGAACCCATCCAAACTAACTGCCTAATAAAATGATCAACACCCTCTTGTTTAGGTCAATCCCTCCAAATGTGTTCAAAAGTAAAAATATTGGACCACTGTAAGCCAAGTAAAGTGGCTATTCTACTCCATACCTCAGAGGCTAAAGTACACTCAATAAAAATATGGCTGAGAGTTTCTACATTCTCTTCACACATTTCACATCTAAAAGGGCCATGAAAACCATGCTTCATAAGATGTTCTAAAGTCATCATCTTTAATTTAAATTAAAATAAACCAATTAACACTAGTCTCCTTATGAAAATATAATATAATCATAATTCTCCAATTCAGTTTTGTCATATATTATGATAGACTAAGATTTACAAATATTCTCCATATAACTAAACATGTATATTCTAAACTTAAAGGAGATTTATTTTAATCAGGATTTCATAAAGATAAGTAATACAACCTATTTAAAATATCGATATATTATATGATTTTATTGTCCATAGCATAGTTTCATTTGATAAAATCACTCATACATTTTAATATATCATGCTTTAATTCAAATGATAAAATCTGAAAGCATTCCAAATATTTTAAAAAAACTTTCGAGGTTAATTATTGTTTATAACTGATGATTCAATGCACACAGACATAAAGAGAACAAGGCCTGAACAATACATAACAACTTGCATAGTCGTAATGACTATTTGTCTAAGTGACAAGAGATCATTCCCAGAAGTACCAATGTACTATTAAACAAATTCGATGGTTGTTGGGCTTTGTAACAGATAATCCAGTAATAGTTCAGCAGTCCATTGTTGGGAAATAAAATCAAGGATTCGGCCATTGGTAGACAATAATAATGGTTCTATTTTAGAAATGAACAAAGGACTGAATCCGATAGATCTATATTAATGGAAATTAAAATATACATGGGAGGCTTTTAACCATAGTTGTATGGGAAATATTTTAACATTGCACAGCCTAGCCAAAGCTATATTACACAACGCATTACCAACACATCATTATGGAGTTTCCAAAAGCCATTCTATATCATAGACGCCCAATAGGATTGTATATAAGCTACTGAAAGCACATAAGGTTAATTAAATATCAGCTCTATAAAATTTACATGACTCCCCTTTCATAGAGTATGCACAAAGGATATCCGAGTTGGACCTAAAGTCGTCAGAGGCTTCTCTTCTACGTGTTTAAGCATGACCGTATTCTAGCCAATCAATGGGAAAAGGCTAATCTATGAAGGCTTCTACTTAAACTTCGAAGGAAGATTATATATTAAAACATTCTATATAAGAGAAGCAATCAGATAAAGTAAAACATTCAACACATATAACTAGATTTCAATTCATTCTAGCAAGCATTAAAATAAAATACAATGGACAGATCCAACCTGGAATTCTCCAGCAGTTGAATGCTTCCCAAAGCTTGTAAATCCCTTCTCCTACCTTCTTCAGTTCAGCATAACATAGTATAATATAACATATTTTTTTTCTCAACCACAATGGCAATTTATAGCTTTCTTTCTTTAAGAAAAAGATGCTTCTAAATATATATTTTATTTTTTTATCTTCTTTTTCTCACCCCATGTGAAGGCTTCCTTTAATATATATTATTTTAATGGAAAGGGAATCCATAGAGATAAGAGAAGAATCTTATCCACCATTTCAACCTTCCCAAAGTAGCCATGTGTAGGAAAGATTGATTATTTAAATCTACAAGGTAGTTTTTTTCATGTTTTGGTCCAATCAAAATTGAACAAGTTCATAAAAAACAAACTACCTAATTTCCTTCTAAAATAGGATCAACTAGATCAAATAAGCATGCTCAACAAAATAAATCCTTTACTTTAGAAATTGCTCAAATTAAGATTTCACAAAATCATAATAAATTGCATGATATTCTTTTCAATATTTTCTAGAATAATTTGTAAAATGCAAAACATTATTTAATGTGCATTTTCAAAGTAAAATTCAATTAAACCAATCTCATGCAAATTAATCATGAAATCAAATATAAATCACACACAAATGGCATACAAGCACTCGATGCATGTGCTCAGTATCCCCCATCACCATTTTTCCTTTGATTGGGTGGGACTTTTAGAGTAATACTCAAGTAACACCACCATCATGGAGGTAACTAGTGATGATAGGAATATGAGCTTTACCTGTTGAGTTGTCATAGTCATCATTTCCCTTCTCATCTCTTGGTGGTCAATCTTCCACCTACGAGAATAAATGTTCTTGCAATCAAGCAACGCAACATCATTTTATTTTAATAGAAACAAATATAATGCAAATATATTAAGCATTAAAACCAGCTATCATTACACAAATAGCATCTTAAAAATAGTCCTCCAAGGTGGGATGTGACATACTCCCCCCTTAGATTAAACATAGTCCTCTGTGTTTTCCTACAATATTACATAACAATCAATAAAACATAGTTTTTGGCATAGTTTCCACTTTGCATAAGTGGTCCATAGTTCAACTTGTATTATTACATAGCATCATTAAATAAATAAGGAAAGTGTCTTTTCATATCTTCCACTTTTTCCCAAGTGGAATTATTTTCAGAATACTGGTCCCACTGGACCTTACACTGATCAATATTACGCTTCCTCATAGTCTTGGAATGAAATTCCAAGATCTTCATAGGTCTCACTTCAAAGGTTGTCGGATCTACCATCTATAAATTAGAAACATCTAACACATGATCAGGATCAACAATATATCTCCTAAGTAGGGATACATGAAAAGTATTATGGATCTTTGATAGGTTAGGTGGTAATTCAAGCCGATAGGCTATAGGACTTATCTTCTCCACAATCTCAAATGGACCAACAAATCTAGGATCCAATTTTATTGATTTAATGGCACTCTTCTTAGGTTTTACCCTTAGAAACACTCTATCACCTATAGAGAATTCTCTAGGTGTTCTTTTCAAATCTGCATAACTCTTCTATCTATCTGTGGCTTCCTTGAGCCTTTGATGGATTAGTCCTAGCTGCTCTTCCATTATTTTGACCATTTCTAGTCCAATGACAACCCGATCCTCGGGATTATCCCATGATAATGGAGTTCTACATCATCTACCATACAAAGCTTCGAAAGGGGCCATATTCAAGGAAGAATGATAGCTATTATTATAAGCAAACTCAACCAGATACAAATAGTCTTCCCAATGAGACTTCTGGTCCATGCAATACATGCATAACATATCTTCCAGAACTTGGTTAACCCTTTCTATCTGTCCATCCATTTTAGGATGATATGCAGAATTGATATTCAAAGTTGTGCCAATTGCATGATGGAGAGCCTACCGAACTCATAAGTAAACCTAGAATCCTTGTCAGAGATAATCATCTCCAAAAATCCATACAACCTAAAAATTTCTTTTGCAAATTTATTGGCAACAACTACAACATCATCTGTAGTACATCCTGGTATAAAATGTGCAACCTTAGTGAGTTTATCTACTATAACAAATATTGCATCATGATGATATTTTGTCTTTGGCAAACCGATAATAAAATCCATTGATATTACTTGCCATTTGTGAGTGGGTATAGCATGTGAAAACAATTTTCCTATTGGATGTTGATGTTCAGCTTTCACCTTCTGACATTGTAAACATCATGCCACAAAATTAGTGATATCTTTCTTCATGTCCGACCAATAAAAGGTCTTTTTCATATTTTCCCTCATCTTGGCTCCTCCAGGATGAGTGGAATAAGGAGAATTATGAGCTTCATACATGATCAATCTCCTCAAATCACCCATTTTAGGTATGACTACTCGATCTCTAAAGCATAAAAGTCCATATTTCATGCTATAATCTTGATTTTCATTCAATTTTTGCTCTATCTTAACCCGAATTTCACTACATTCAGGATCCTGACATTGCATCTTTCTGACTTGCCCCATTAAATCCACATGACTACGAGTCAATGCAGCTATGTGCTTCCTCCTACTTAAGGCATCAACGACTTTATTTTCTTTTCCTTTTATATACTCAATACCAAAATCATATTCTTCTAAGAACTCTATCCACCTTCTTTGTCTAGCATTTAGTAATGGTTGAGTGAAGATATACTTCAAACTCTGGTGATCGGTTCTTAACTCAAATGGTCTACCAACCAGATAATATCACCAAATTTTCAAGGCATGCACAACTACAACAAGTTCTAAATCATGAGTAGCATAGTTAACTTCATGCTTTTTGAGTTTCCTAGACTCATATGCTACTATAGAATCATCTTGGGATAGGACTCCTCCTAACCCTTCCAAAGAGGCATCAGTGCAAACTAAAAAATTTCCTATGGGATCTAGAATCTTCAGAATAGGAGCTGAGGTTAGTTTCTATTTAAGCAAATTAAATGCTTCTTCACACTTTTCTATCCATTTAAACTCCTTCCCTTTCTTCTGAAGGTTGGTTATTGGATAAGCAATCTTAGAGTAGTCTTTAACAAACCTCCTATAATATCCTGACAAACCCATGAAGCTTCTTACTTCTATCACATTTGTTGGAGGTGGCCAATTCAAAATGGCTTCTATTTTCTTTGGATCAATAACGATCCCATCTACTGATATAATATGCCCCAAGTAATGCACTTGTGGAACATAGAATTCACATTTAGACAAATTCCCATAGAGTTGGTTCTTCCTTAAAATTTCTAGCACTATCCTCAAGTGCTTATCATGTTCCTCTCTATTACGAGAATAAATCAAAATGTCATCCAAGAATATCAACACAAATCAATCCAACTAATTTTTGAACACACTATTCATCAAATTCATGAAAGTTGTTGGTGCATTAGTCAATCCAAATGGTAGGACTATAAATTCATAGTGACCATATCTAGTCTTGAATGTGGTTTTATGTGTGTCTTCTTCTCGGATTCTCAATTGATGATATCCAGATTTTAGATCAATCTTTGTGAAAATGGTGGCATATTTTAATTGATCAAATAAATCTTCTATCCTTGGCAATGGATATCTATTCTTGATAGTTGCCTTGTTTAACATTCTATAATCTATGCATAGCCTTAATGAACCATATTTCTTCTTCACAAATAAAATAGGTGCTCCCCAAGGTGATACACTTGGTTTTATCAACCCTTTTTCTAGCAACTCTTGAAGTTGCACTTTCAATTCCTGCATCTCGATGGGGTTCATTCTATAAGGAGCTCTATGGATAGGCTCAATACCTAGCATTAATTCTATGGTGAAATCAAATTCATGTTTAGGCAGTAATCCAGGTATCTCATCAACAAAAACATCATGAAATTCTTGCAATAGTGGAAATTTTCCAATAATTTCTTCCTTTGGAATTTCCTCTTTTTCCTTGAGTTTAACTACATAAACCAATCCTCCTTTTCTAATAGTTTTCTTCAGTTGCATTGCTAAAATTAGCATTGGTTGAAATTCTCTTGGTTCACTATACATCCTTTGCCTTTCTTTGTCTTCATTGGTAAACTCAATCCATCTCTCTTGGAAATTTACCAAGGCTTCATGAGCCTTCAACCAGTCTATTCCCAAGATGATGTCAAAAGCATGTAGGGGTGCTACATACAAATGCCACCTAGTAAAGCCATTGGGTAGGGTAATTTGAGTTGAGGAAAAATATTTATTAACATGATAAGTTTACCCTGATCCATACTCAACCTTCCACCCTTGTGCCAAAGATCCTGGCTTTTCTGGCATATCCCTTACTAGGTTACTAGAAATAAAACTATCGATAGCCCCACTATCAATTAAAATGCTAACTTATTTATCAAAAATTTTACCATTTAGTAGCAGAGGTGTAGCTTGTCCATCCAAGTTTTGTGTTGTTGCTACATAGATCTTGTGATTTGGCCTGTCAGAGCTAGTGCTTGCATGTTGTGGGTAGTTAATGGCAAAATGTGAACCTCCACACTTGAAGCACTTTATCCTTGAGTTTGAATCTCCTTCTTGAACCTATTTTCCTGTATCCACTACTTGTAGTGGAACTGGCTGCTTAGGAGCCTGGAAATCCCTATTGTTGTTGTTGGAGTAATTGTTATTCTTATGGTGAAATTCTTTCTTGAAATTATTCTTACCACCATTGTTGTGCTTCTCAAATTTTGGATTTCCTTTGTTCTTCTGATTTTGTCCATTATCCCACTTTCTCTTTTTTTGAAACTTCTATCCCTTGTTTGACCATTTTGTGGAACTATTGTGAGTTTCATTAGTAGTCTGAGTAGACTCTGTCCTTCGAGCCATATCATAAGCTTCTTGCATAGTTTTATGAATATGTACGCTTACCCTATCTCTAATCCAAGGCTTCATTCCTAGGATAAATTTATGTATTTTCATCTCATTATTCTGATTATAGGATGACACATATTTAAGGAGTCTCACAAATTGTTCATAGTATTCCTCCACAGATCTTGATCCTTGTTGAAATGCGAAGAATTCCTTAAATTTATTCAAATAAAATTGCTTTGTAAGGAATCTATCCTTAAAAGCTTCCATAAAAACTTCCCACTTCAACTTGTTAGGTGAGATCTTATGTTCATATTTATAAGCATTCCACCAGTCAATTCCTATTCCTCCTAGATGAGAAAGAGCAAATGTCGTTTTAGTTTTAGAGGAGTAGTTTCTTATGGAGAAATGAAGTTCAAGTTCATCTAACCATGACTCAACTGCATCTTCTCCTCCTTTTCCCATGAACTTAGTCACTTTAATATGCTTTATGTCATTGCCCATTTCTTTCTTCATGCGGGCCTTGTTTTCATGCTCTTCAGGATCTTCATCCTCTCTAATCTCAACCTCTGGATTTTCCATCTCATGATTGTTGTTGTGGTGATGTTGTGAATTTATAGCTTGTAAAATCTATTGAATTTGATCTTGCATTATGGAAACCATGGTAGTAAGGTTCTCCATATCTTTATCTAAATTCCTAGAACTTTCTCCTATCTGTCTGGCTTCAGGACTATCGGGACTAGCTTGTTGCAAGGTTCCTTTCTTCTTACTTCTCAAGCTTGTCACCATGTTTACCTGGAGTAAAAATTTGTATTAATTCTCACTGATTTTCATAGTTGAAATTCTAGATAACTAGATTTCATCATAATTTCTCAAGTAATCTATTACTACTAGGTTCATTCCCTAGTTTAGTCCACTAACTCTGTTGTTGTTCATACACACTTGAGAATAAGGAGTAAGTCAAAAGATATAGATGTCGAGTAATTTTCCCAAAAGATTCTAAGGTACACCACTTAAAACCCATAGAAGGAGGGTTCACTTAGCTCTTCCACTTTTGAATGACTGTGGATCTATTCATGGGGGATAGGAACTCAGACATCAGTAATCTCAAGTACTGACCTTGTCCTTACCAAGTGTGCATCATTTAGAGTTATGGAACTTATGTTTTGAGTTGTTTTGTTTCATGCCCAAATATTTTTCTAACCTAGATCTAGCTAGAATCCACTAGTTAGCCTAGGCTCTGATACCAACTGTAACAACCCCAATTGTTACTACTCATCCACTAATTTTTTTTGTACCTATAATAATCTTTGTCCACCTTTCAATGAGTTAAGAATATAATAATGATCTAAGACAAGGATATCCCAAATGAAAAGTAAGTAATCCGAGTCACAAAATATTAATCCAAAGTCACATTTAAGTAGAAGTACCAACTTCTACAATTCATTCAAATCCATTCACAAATAGGAGCACCAACTCCTACAATTCCATCATACCATCACCAAGTGGTTATGAGGATAATACAATGGCTATGTCCTTCATGAGGACATCTCAATGGTTATACCATTAATTGGGAGTTTTACCCAATGGAATTCATCCCCTCCTCTCCATACTATCCATGAAGACTAGTATTAAGGAGAGAGCCATTAATCTTGTTATTTCTCATGAAAACTTACAAGTGACTTGGAATATTGTCTTAAGCACCATTATAGAATTTACTCATTTACTAGGTGTGATGGTGTTGGTGATTATCTGTCTTATCTGTTTGCATGGAGTGATTGGTTTGCTTCTAGCTATCTTAGGTGGATGGTGTAGATATTGTTTTATCTCATATTATTGTGGAGATTATCCATGAATTTCCTTCTACACTATTATAGTCCTTGAGAGAGAATTTAAATACATCCATCTAATCTACTAGAGCAACATAAATCTCAATGCCATACATTTGACAATGTGCAATATCCAAAGTAGTTCCAATACTTGCTCATATTCCAAAACATATATCACCTAACATTTATTAGAGGTGAATACTACAATATGAAGACTTTATCTCTAATTTACAAAGCTTGTAATCAAAATACATAAAATATTACAAGTCATAGCTGATTTTACATAAATTATATCAGCCCTACATAATTACATTGGATCTATATCAATACAAGCTTGTACATGATGAACATTGCAATAGTCTTCAAAAAGTGTTGTTCGGCTCTTCTCTGAAATATCTTGAGTTCTTCATGGTTGGAAGAGATGATAGTGAAGGGATCAAGACAACTCGGATGCAAAGTATGCCAAATGCATTACAAGCAAGCCATGCTTATCAATTTTGAATGCAATCATGCATCACACATTTGCCAAATGTATATCACATATAGAGAAATCATCAAGCATGAATTTCAAATTCATTCATCTTTAATATTTTTATAACAAGGATTAATTCTTAATCCCATTCATCATTCATTTGGATTACCACCAAACATAAGGAAGAGTCCCATACCTCTTTCCAAAGAATGGACACCAATCCATTCCTTCCCAAAACTAGAAAATATTCCATCCTTCTAGTTGAGATATATTTATTTACAAAATTTATCAAACACATAATAGTTTATTGTTTGTTTTCTAGAATTATACAAAGACTATGATTTCACTTGTTCATTCTACTAGACCTCAAATCATAGTTGTTTTTCTTATTTTATAATCCATACAAATTTTAATAAAACAAAACCAATATTTACAAATCTAATTGATTTCAATTTGATTTTCCAGTCATTCCAAAAATAAAGGAAATTGCTTTAATTTTTAAAGTCATCATCTTTAATTTAAATTAAAATAAACCAATTAACACTAGTCTCCTTATGAAAATATAATATAATCATAATTCTCCAATTCAGTTTTGTCATATATTATGATAGACTAAGATTTACAAATATTCTCCATATAACTAAACATGTATATTCTAAACTTAAAGGAGATTTATTTTAATCAGGATTTCATAAAGATAAGTAATACAACCTATTTAAAATATCGATATATTATATGATTTTATTGTCCTTAGCATAGTTTCATTTGATAAAATCACTCATACATTTTAATATATCATGCTTTAATTCAAATGATAAAATCTAAAAGCATTCCAAATATTTTAAAAAAACTTTCAAGGTTAATTATTGTTTATAACTGATGATTCAATGCACACAAACATAAAGAGAACAAGGCTTGAACAATACATAATAGCTTGCACAGTCGTAATGATTGTTTGTCTAAGTGACAAGAGATCATTCCTAGAAGTACCAATGTACTATTAAACAAATTTGGTGGTTGTTGGGCTTTGTAATAGATAATCTAGTAATAGTTTGATAGTCCATTGTTGGGAAATAAAATCAAGGATTTAGCCATTGGTAGACAATAATAATGGTTCTATTTTAGAAATGAACGGAGGACTGAATCTGATAGATCTATATTAATGGAAATTAAAATATGCATGGGAGGCTTTTAACCATAGTTGTATGGAAAATATTTTAACATTGCATAACCTAGCCAAAGCTATATTACACAACACATTACCAACACATCATTATGGAGTTTCCAAAAGCCATTCTATATCATAGATGCCCAATAGGATTGTATATAAGCTACTGAAAGCACATAAGGCTAATTAAATATCAGCTCTATAAAATTTACATGACTCCCCTTTCGTAGAGTATGCACAAAGGATATCCGAGTTGGACCTAAAGTCATCAGAGGCTTCTCTTCTACATGTTTAAGCATGACCGTATTCTAGCCAATCAATGGGAAAAGGCTAATCTATGAAGGCTTCTACTTAAAATTTGAAGGAAGATTATATATTAAAATATTCTATATAAGAGAAGCAATCGGATAAAGTAAAACATTCAACACATATAACTAGATTTCAATTCATTCTGGCAAGCATTAAAATAAAATACAATGGACAGATCCAACTTGGAATTCTCTAGCAGTTGAATGCTTCCCAAAGCTTGTAAATCCCTTCTCCTACCTTCTTTAGTTCAGCATAACATAGTATAATATAACATGTTTTTTTTTCTCAACCACAATGGCAATTTATAGCTTTCTTTCTTTCAGAAAAGATGCTTCTAAATATATATTATATAGCTTTCTTTCTTTCAAAAAAGATGCTTCTAAATATATATATATTTATATATTATATATATATATATATATATATATATATATTTTATCTTCTTTTTCTCACCCCATGTGAAGGCTTCCTTTAATATATATTATTTTAATGGAAATGGAATCCATAGAGATAAGAGAAGAATCTTATCCACCATTTCAACCTTCCCAAAGTAGCCATGTGTAGGAAAGATTGATTATTTAAATCTACAAGGTAGTTTTTTTTCATGTTTTGGTCCAATCAAAATTGAACAAGTTCATAAAAAAAAAACTACCTAATTTCCTTCTAAAATAGGATCAACTAGATCAAATAAGCATGCTCAACAAAATAAATCCTTTACTTTAAAAATTGCTCAATTTAAAGATTTCACAAAATCATAATAAATTGCATGATATTCTTTTCAATATTTTCTAGAATAATTTGTAAAATGCAAAACATTATTAATGTGCATTTTCAAAGTAAAATTCAATTAAACCAATCTCATGCAAATTAATCATGAAATAAAATATAAATCACACACAAATGGCATACAAGCACTCGATGCATGTGCTCAGTATCCCCCATCACCATTTTTCCTTTGATTGGGCAGGACTTTTAGAGTAATACTCAAGTAACACCGCCATCAGGGAGGTAACTAGTGATGATAGGAATATGAGCTTTACCTATTGAGTTGTCATAGTCATCATTTCCCTTCTCATATCTTGGTGGTCAGTCTTCCACCTACGAGAATAAATGTTCCTGCAATCAAGCAACGCAACATCATTTTCTTTTAACAAAAACAAATACAATGCAAATATATTAAGCATTAAAACCAGCTATCATTACACAAATAACATCTTAAAAATAGTCCTCCAAGTTGGGATGTGACAATGGGGCACCTTCTATTATAAAGTCATTTCTTTTGGCCTAAAGAACAATGGTGCCACATATTAGAGGGCTATGAATTATATTTTTCATGACATGATTCATTATATTTTATAGGATTATATGGATGATATTTTGGGTCACTCCATACATCAATAGGATCATGTTCATGATATAAGACAAGTTTTTGAAAGGATTTGATAATTTAGAGTTCCTCTTAAGCCTTCCAAGTGTGTGTTTGGATTCACATCTGGAAAGATGTTAAGTTTCACCATTTCTAGGTGAGGTATTGAAGTGGATCCTATTAAGATAGAGGCTATCATTGACATACCTCCTCCCCACACCCTAATAGAGTTTCATAGATTTCAAGGTTTGCTTCAAGCTATACATCAATTTATAGCCCAACTAGACAATAAGTGTTAGTCCTTTCTTAATCTTATTAAGAAATATTCATGTTCAAGTGGGATGATGAGTGTTAAAAGTCTTTTGATGCACTCAAGATATATCTCACTTTCCCACCTATCTTAGTTCCTCCTATGCCTGGTAAGCATATGATGCTTTACATAGTAGCCACAACTCATGCTTTGGGAGCCTTGTTGGTCCAACATGATGATCAAAACAAAGAGCGAGCTATCTACTATATCAGTAAAACTTTGGTCAATTATGAAACCTGGTACACTCCCTTAGAGAAGTGTTGCCTTACTATGGTGTTTTCTTCCTAGAAGCTAAGACACTACATGTTCATTCATAAGACATTGGTAGTGGTAAAGTTTAATCCTTTGCACTACTTAATGTCTAATTCGCACCTTTCAAGTCGAGCTACTAAGTGGTTTTGACCTAACCTTCATAGTTCAGAAGGCTATCAAGGGTTAGGTGATTGCTAATTAGTTATCCTTCGCTCCCTTAGAAGCTACCCATCATTTGGTCATAAAGGTTTTTTATGAATACTTTAGTATAGAAGCTGAATATCTAGAGTCTTGAACTTTTTTTTTTTATGGATCTTGATGCATGAAAGGCATTTGTGCTAGCATCATTCTAGTTACCCCATAAAAATATCTTAGCCCCCTTTAATTCAAGATTCATTTCTTCTACACAAATAATACTATTGAGTACAAAGCCTTGATCCTTGGCCTTACAATAGCCTTAGCTTTGCAGGTTAGAATTATCTCCATATTTGGTGACTCTCAAATTATGGTCAATTATATTAACAATATTTATCATACTTAGAATGATAAGCTAAAACCTTATATGGAGATTGTCACCAAAATTTTATCTGCCTTCAATTAGGTAACCATAGACTCTATCCCTAAATCCTCCAACCACCATGTGAATGCCATGGTCACTACTGCATCCCTATTTCCTTTGGAGTTGGATGATTATCAAGCATCAATTATCATTAGATAACTTCAAGAGCTTGTGTCACCAAATTCTTGTCTTATCCCATTAGATATTTTAACCATCAAAACTTCCCCATATGAGCCACTGTATACTAAAATTTTTAATCTCCTTAAGGATGGTTTTATTCTTGATGGTTTGGACCACAATCAACGTAAGATTTTGCACAAAAGAGTATGTCAATTTATAATAATTGATAATACTTTATATTAATGTTATTTTGAAGGTATCCTATTACGATGCCTTAACTCTGATGAAGCCTAGCTAGATATTAGTGAGGCTCATGAAGTTTCATGTGGAGGTCATTTTAGCAACAATGTTATTATCAAAAAGATCCTTCATATGTGGTATTATTAGCCTTCCATGGAGAAAGATGCATGTAGTCATGTTTGATATTGTGACAAGTGTCAGTGCCATGACAACCTTGTACATGCTCCTTCTCAGTACCTTTAGGTTATTTCTTCTCCTTAGCCATTTTCCCTATGGGGATTGGATATTATAGGGAATCTTAACCCAATGTTGTATGATGGTCATAATTTTATCATAATAGTGATATATTACTTTACGAAATGGATTGAAACCATATCCGTAGCTATGATAACTAGAACTTAGACCTTCAAGTTCATCTTTAACAATATATTTTATAGGTTTGAGATTCCTTCAATGATTATCTCTATTAATGACACTCCTTTCAAGAACAAGGATGTCCATAAAATTTGTGCTAATTATAATATTTAGCACATGTGGTCAAATTTGTATTACCCTTAAGGTAACAAATAAGTTGAAGCATCGAATAAGTCTTTGATCAAGATCCTCAAGAAGCTGGTTAGTAAGATTGGTCATGACTAGTATATCCAGCTTTATCTCACCTTGTAGGATTATCTTACTAGCATGTGTACTCCCACGAACACCTCACCTTATGTATTTGTATATGGATATGAGGTGGTCTTCCCATTAAATTTTAAGGTTCCTTCATTGTGCATCTTATTGCAAGATGCATCGATTGGTGATGAGTATTGCTTAGATCATTTGAATCAATTGGAGTTTTTGGATGAAAAGCACATTCATGCCTTATATAATTTTCAAGCCTATTAGAATAGGCTCAATTTATATTATTCCAACAAATTTCATAGTCATTATTTTGAGTTTGGGGATTTTATCCTCAAGGAAAACCAAAATAATACCAATGCTCGGTCAGATATCAAAAGTAAATTTTAGTCCAATTGGTTAGGGCCCTTTATCATAACCAAAAATTTTGGTTTAGGGGCCTATCATTTGGCTTCTTTGGATGGTACAACTTAAAAAACCAATGAATATAATGCATCTAAAGATATACTATGCATAATTTGGCACTCTGCATCTTCATATTGCATGTAGCTTAGATTTCATATTATGTTTGGTTTTCTTGATCATATTGCATGCTCACCTATCATATTTTGTATGATTTGATTGATATTATATCCCTTTCATATTTTCTTGTCATATAATTGCATTTCTACTTGCTTATTTTTGTATGATTTCTCGATCATATAGTTTTGTAGGGATTCCATGATAATGACAAGTGATGACATCTAGTTAGGTCATAGCTCATATGCATTGCACTCACACTAGGACTTTGATACCTAGTGAATCCCAAACCTAGGGATCATCTCATTACATCTCCTCATGTTGTTCTATAGTACTTGACCTTGAAAGTTTTAATGATCATATTTTAATCTTTCCCAAGTCAAGGAATATAGTTCTTATTTTGTGTACCCTTGTCCTTTGCATATTTTTTCTTTCTTTTCACCAATACAAGGATACATGTTCTTCCTTTCATTTGAGAATCCTGTTTGTCATTTACAATTTCTCCTTTCTTGATCTTCTTCTTCGATAAGGGTGCACACATGCACTATTCTTCTTCTTTGTCTCTATTTTCCCTATCTAGTTTTTAGCATGTGTGCACATATGTTATGCTTCACTTTGATAAATCATATTTTGCACACAACACACCCTATTGGGCAGTCCTCATTTTTGCAATATCAATCATATCATTTTAACACCCATAGTAGATAGTTTCATGGTCACAAGAAATGAGTAGCCTCCATTCGACCATTTATGAGCATATATTCCAATGGGTATCTCTTCTTTTCTTTGGCCATTAGTGAGCACTACACCCATAGTGGATATCACTCCACCTATCCATCTCAATGAGCATAACATCCTTAAAGGATCAACCTCATGGTCACTAGTGAGGGGTAACCTCCATTCAGCCATTTGTGAGCATACATCCTCATAGGCTTCCACTAATTTTCTTTTGTTTTATTTTCTTAAACCTTTTTTGGAGCTTTCACTTTATTCTTTTTTTGCCTTTATTCTCTCTTTCATCATTTACCTTTTTTATTTTTTTCATCCAATCATCTGTGCATTCCACATTGCCTTAATTTTAGATTGCATGATAACTTGCATTGCATATTAGTTAGGATCATTATACATTGCATTCCCTATGTTCATGATAAAGTATATAATAATAATAATAAAGATAAATATGATGTGTGTGTCTTTTCCTTGTTTGTCACCTTCTTTTTCTATATGTCCTTTTTTAGTCTTTGAAGGAATTTAAAATTCCTTCCAATACTCAAGGGGGCATCCTAGCCTTAGAGGAATTAATGGTATTAGTACCTCAATTTGCATGCAAATTTGTGGTGTTCATGATAACACCCCTTTTGTTATAAATAGATTATATTACATTATTTGGGTCATGTAAATGTATCTTCCTAGGTACATACTTAGGACATTAGATTACTTTAGGGGGAAGTTATCTAGCTACTTCATGCAATGTAATAAATGCACAAGTGTTAATGTGCAAGTTGTAGATGTGTAAGGTATCCATTGCACAACTAGGTACAGTGTTGGCCAAGGATCTTATCTTCTTATATAAAAAGGGCATCATTGTAACAAGTAGGATAGAGATAAGCTTAGAGCATATTTATAGGTCATAGCAAAGTGTTGTGTAGATCACCATATGTTTGTGATGGTTGTAACGTAGTCCAGTAGCTTTGTTCATGGAGTGTCCATTTCCTCCATAGCTACATTTTCCATCATTTTTATTTATAGCATATTTCAGTCATCTCACAGATTTACTTTCTTTCATATTATTCTGCATCTTATGAATGTTATATCCCCTTACATACTACATAAAAAGCTAATATTGGTATCAGATCCATGATAGATCTAGCCACAACAAATCAATAGGAAAACCACCATTATCATTGAGCCTGAGTGTTTTGTTAACTTGGTGCACTGTTGGACTAGCCATTGTCAAAAACTCTCAAAATAGTCTAGGTGGTAAAATTAGGGAGAGCCACAAGTGAGGACTAAAAGAAACCTCAAAACTACTAATATTACATTTGGCTAGAGTCTTTCAATAGAGTTGTAAGAAAAACTCATAAATACTAGGACTCAACATTCAATCCACTATATTGACAAATCAACTAGTGAAAATAATTTAGGATATATGGAATTTGTTAACTATTGCCCAAAGTTTATTTTTTTATAGAAAATTAATTTTCAAATGATTGGGACTCCTACTAAAACATAAAACTAGGAGACTTCAAATTCATTGCCTGAAGGTTAGTGTGTCTTCATATTATAGAGATTAGTTCCTTGTGTAAGAAAAGAATACTATGAAATAGGACTTCTGGAGAAGAGTCATGGTGAAGTTAGGAGACTGTAGATCTCCATTGCTAGATTGAGAACTTCATAGAATAAAATTACATAGAATCCTTGATCTGGAAAAAAGGCCATAGAAGCCTTGATATTGATGAAAAGGCCATAGAAGCCTTGATATTAAAAAAAAATGCCACAAAAACCATGATATTGAAGAAAAAACCATAGAAGCCTTGATATTAAAAACATACCACAAAAGCCTTGATACTAAAAAAAGGCCACAAAATCCTTGATATTGAAGAAGAATCTAGAAGAGAGTATCTGATTTAGAAGCATATTAATATTTTAGTTACTAATACTTTGTTGCAGGGAAAGTAGATTCAGTGAGTTGGGAAAATTCCTACAAGAAAGTTAGGAAGAGTATCTTCTTTAGAATAAATATAGCACCTAAAGTAAAACTGAAGGTAAAGATATTAAAATAAGATCTCATTAAATAACTTCTAGTCTTGGAAGAAGAAGAATGACTAGGATAGTCCTGCTCGAATCAAGAAGTAGCAGAATCAGATATCCAAAAGAAGATCTCACCACCAACACTTCCAAGAGTATAAGGTTGAATAAAAGGTCTCAAGAAATATTAGAATAAGCTACAAGATCAAAGACCTTGGGAAGGTATCAATGAACATCCAGTAAAAGGCTTGGAGAGCCTTACTAAAGAAATAATCAAAGGAGAACTCATTGGAAAAATCCACTACCAAGGAGAATCCTCTGGTAACGAAGGTCTTGTGATAATTATCGCCATCCAAAAACAAGCCCAAGAGAAGAAGAATTTGGCAAGGAGTTGAAAATATCATAAGACCTATAGACATTCAAAATATTGAGAATAAGATCCTACTTGAAGTTAAAATTCAATAAGAAAACTTGAATACAGGAGAAACCTGCCAAACCCAAGATGATTTGAAGATTACCTCTCACAATAATAAGGCATTATTTTCTGAGATAAAGACTTCTAAAAATCTACAACAAAAAATGAGGAGACTACAAGAGGAGAACAAGCCACCAAATCCTAATTTCGTGAAAGAAATTTTGAGACCATATTTTGGTGAAGGAGTTGTTTAGGACATCCTACAAAGAGCTGCAAGATCTTACTCAAGGAAGCAACTTGGTCCTCTACAAGATCTACATCCTCTAAAGAAACTAAAAAGGGATACAAAATATTTTAGAAATAGGTAAGAAACTATTGATGCAAGTAGATTCATTAGTTGGATTACTTATCAGATTCATTGGAGCACTTTATTTGGATTAAAGTTGCTAGAAGAAAAATTGGATTACAGTCTTCAAAAGTACAAAAAGATAAAATTTTCTTTTAAGATTAATTTTCACATTAGTTAGGAGTTGATTATATTTCAAAACTACATCTATCAACTACATATCATCTACTTTGGAAAATAAAAATAAGACTAAGTCCTACAATATTAATTGTAGTGAAATCACAGGTTCATTTCAAATTATTCTTGACTAGTTACAGTAAATTAATTAAGTGCATTATTTTGAGAGTTGATTGGAGTGATAAGGTAAAAGTTTTAGTGCAATAAATTTGAAATTTTATTAGATTCATTTTCACTATTCTATTTCTCTCAAAAATATTATTGTTTGTGTTCTTAAAAAATGCACAAAAAAATAATTTGACAAGTGTCTAATGACATTATTAACGCACAAAAATCTGTAACATATAGTGGCCAAGAGAAGCCACCAAAAACATATTAGAATTCTCCAAAGTTTGGAGAAGAAGACAACTAACCAAAATAAAAAATAGAAGCTTCAAATATTGAGACTTGTTGAGTCTCAAATCCAAAGCATTACAGGGTTTGTTGCAAGGAGAAAAGTGTAGAAAATTGCATCAAATAAGGAGATTTTATATACTTCTATCCAATATTGGATTTATCATCAAAGTATCCAAGAAAAAAGGAGAAGGTGTCTAATCAAAGAGACAACCTCAAAACCCCTACATTGCATTCAGAAATCGTGCCACAAAACTAGAAAATCAAACTTGCAAAAAGGAGTGCAAGAAAGGGTGCAATAAAGGCATCTTATTTACAAATATTGTTACATTATATTGCACTTATCTAATTCATTATACATAGGAATTAGGGCATATTTTAAGGTTTCATAAAGGTACAACATTCTCAAGAAGAGTGCAGCTGAATACCAGCATAAAGAAACCTCTCAAAAAGGCTCACATTGTGTATGGGTTGTACAGCCATAATAGGTAATTTGTAAAGCACAAGAAATGTGTCACATTGCTCACTAAAGGAGACAAATACAAAAAAACATAAGCAAGGTAAATCAAAGAAAAAAAATTAGAATTGTATGTCCAATCAAGGAGCATTCAATACTACCATTGGAGCATCAAGAAGTCTCCACCAAAGTGTTGTCATTCAAACTCCATTCAAGAGACATCAAAGCTCCTCCAAATATCTACCAAAGCTCCACCATAAGCATTGTTTGGCTGGAACCATCTCAGTACCATCAAAATACAACAAGGAATAAGGTGGAAGAGTACATTGAAAATATTGCAAGAAGGTTTTGATAAGACTAGGGCATGTAAGTGCCACTTGTCATTCTCCAAAAGAAACCTTAAATGCCCTCAAAGGTACATTGGAATTTCACACATGTGATAAAAAGTGTTATAGTATCTCTTTGGCACCCATATTCCACATGTAAGAGGATTTAATTTCAACAATAGGTGTTACAGAAGGAATCCTTATGAACAACACACTATGAAGGAGTGAAAATGTTTCTTATGTTACACTTGTAAAAGACATCCAAGAACATCTTTGAAGCATTAAATGTAACCATTGTGACACTTGTCACTCATCAAAATATTTAATGCCTATTAAACACATCTTGGACCAGGGAGACCGTAATATTCAGAAGCAATTTAGAATCATTTAGAAGTATTATCATTCAGCACTTTGCAGTATTCACACATAAGACCGAGTTGCAATGTGGAAGCAAGGTGGAAGAGCCTTAAATGCTTTGATAAAAAACATTCAAAGGTAGAAGGTGCCATAGTTGAAGATTAAATCTAAGCTTACCATTGGAGGTAATTTTCAAGGTAAATACACTCACATTGCAACCATCTCACATCCAAAAATAGCGCATATTTGAATATTGCAAGGTGAAATTTATTTCCTACTTTAATGTGCTTTCATTTAAGGGAGTTATAAGGTTGATAAACCAAGGTTAAACTTAGAAGAAATTAACCATATTGAAACAAAAGCATCAAAGGGAATAATTTATCAAATTACTACAATATTTGGATTTTTTTTTTTTTGAATTTACATGGTGGAATCGATAGCCGCCACGAATTTGGGCTGGTTGTCCATATTTTTATGGTCGCCACAGTATTCTACGTTGTCTGCCCCAGAAGCCGCCACAAAGATATTCACACAGTACACCCCTATAACCACCATGCCACAATCATTTTAAACATTTTATGCCACTGAAAGCACCAAGAAAGGGACAAGAGTTTATTCCGGCGAGGCCCGAGATTTGAACCTTGGACCTCCACCCCCGTTATGGGGTTTGGATGAACCAATTGGTCTACACATCGGACCTACAATATTTGGAATATTAGCCATAGAAGAAATAAGAATTTCTACTAGAAATTAATTTTTAAATATTTGCAAATATTATTGTGTTCTAATTTTCTATATTTGGGAGCTATAAGGGTTACAACATCAAATTAGGTTATTGAAAATTAGAAACACTAAAATAAAATCCTGAGGGATATTAAAAGAGGTTATTAAGGCTTTTGCTAAGGTTGGAAATTTTTAATACTCTTGTCTCAAAATTTCTCAAAAGGGATAAAAGAAATCCAACATTAAAACCTCTTAAAAATTAGAAAAGTGCTTAGTTCAATAGGAGCAATAAAGGATAATAGAAGTTGATTTTGGGATTTATAAAAAATTTACAAAATCAACCAAAATTGAACTACAATTTAAAAAAGCACTATATATATCATATATCTTATCTAAAATATACTAGGTAGTCATCAGGGATTCTACAAAACTTCATAATATCAGCATTTATCAAAGATTATCAAGTTGGAGCTCTCTAAAAAACCTAAAATCCCATTAGGTGTATATACTCTTATTACTAGGGAGATATAAGGAAGCCTACTGTAGCACCTTAAAATTGGCATAGTTAAACCCTTAGTAAAAATATAAAAATTTGAATTTTAACCCCAAAACCACTCGTTAACCGCTCACCCCATTTTTCATGCCATTTTTAGGATTTGTTTTGATCGTTGGACAATATCGTCGCCGATCAGACGAAATCATCCCAAATCGGATGAATTCATCTAGAACAGAACGTCTAGACGATTTCATCCCAAAACCAAATTTTCATAATTAGCTTCTATTTCAATAGCCTCTCCAACTTGGGCAGAAGTGTGTCTGCGTAGTTGGAGATTCCTCCATTGGAGATCTCCCAGATTAGGATGATCCCCAACCTCCTAACCTCCCCCTAATCCTATATAAACTGGGATTTTCTCAGTTTATCCCCCTGAACCCACTGACTCCCTAGATTCCCTACCTGGATTTTCTCCTAACTCTTTCCCTAGTTGATTTTCCCTACCATGTAAGCTTTGCACTCGTAGTTTTAAGTTTTCATTATAGGTTTTCACTATGCTTCAATCGAAGGAAGCTCGAATCATCGTAGGTGATTCCAGATGATTTCAGATGATCCTGTCGTATATCGGCGACGATATCGTACAATTAGAGGTGATCTCAACTACAGTTCAGATTGGGGGCAATCAGAGCCTTGAGTTTGCATTTCTCATCTTTCTTCATTATTTTTATTATGCATTAGCTTGATTATTTTCATTCTGCATCCTGGAGTTCACCTCATTTTAACATAAATGCATGATAAAGTTAAAATAAGTCATTAAAACAATGCATTTCCTTTAATATGCTATCCATATTTATCAGTTAGGCATTTATACTATCATTTCTATAATTTTGCATTATTCTCGCAGTAGCATTTTTAGTTTTTGGTGTCTATTTCTGTGATTGCAAGTTTCTGACAAATTCATTAGATCAACAATGATCTTGTCTGATCTCAGGATATCGCCTATGATCTGAGATGATTATTTACAATTACAGATGATCTTGTCATATTCAGGACGATCTGGACTCCTAAAAGCTTCAAAATATTCATCAGACATTCGGAATCAGGTGCAGTCTTTCTCATTTAGTATATTCCTGGTATTTAGAATTCATTTATGCTTTCTGTATTCATGTAAATCAGAATTTTCATATAATATAGCTTAGATTCATTCTGGAAAACCTAGGATTATGAATGATCAAGTATAAAATGAACACATTAAAACCATTCTCAACCTAGGCATGGAAACTGCCACTCAAAGTTTCCTGGTGAACCCACCATCCATCGAAAATTCACCCTTATACCCCTCCCTTGAGAGGTGCGACCTTCAAAGGGCCTCTTAGTCCGAGGTATTGTCCCATCCTTCTCGCATCCCCCTTCCGGGAATGGATCCTATAGCTTGAAGGTAAGGGCACAAAAAATTTGGGTCAGTACATTTTTGGTGAACCCGACGTGAAACTAAAAACCTTTTGAAAACAATAAAAAAAAAATCATTATTAAAAACATCTAGAATTATTAGACAAACAGTTAAATTTGCATATCATGTTTAGATGGTAGATTATAATAAAATATGAGCTATCACCATAAATGTTGAAAATCAATTAACGACCATAGAGATTACTTCTGTACTTAGAATACCTCAAACAAATAGAGTCCAACCATTGTGGGACGAACTTGATAAGATATTGGATATTATTTCATCTAGATCAACATAACTTAGGCAAATTAAGAGGTTTGTCCTAGATAGAATCTTGGATCTTGATCAGGTAACTTTATATTATGAACTTCAGAGAGCTTGCCATAGGTGGTTAGCCGATAGAAGAGCACTTGTGTCTTCAAAATTGTACACTTTTGAGGAATACCTTGAGAATGCAGTTGTAGTACATAAGTTTCTATCTCATATAGAGGATCAATAAGTCATTCTTACGGATAGGAAAATATGGAATAGAGTTCCTAGAGCTGTGTTATATCAATAGTATTGCCATGAACTTTATTTCTACAGGTCAGAATCCGAGACAGATCATATTACTATAGCACACTTTGTCAAATTTTTGAAAAACCATTTCCAATTTGAAGAGGAGCATTTCATGACTCTTGATGAACTTGATCCTATCAATGATATCCATAAATTATTTATAGAAAACTAAGTTATTATTTTTATTATTGTTATTCCTTTTGCAACTAGAATGCTATTTGTTATCTTTATAATAATATTATAAAACACAAAAACAAAAAAAAAAAAATAAAAAAAAAAAAAAAATCAAAACATTTCCTTTTTATAGTAGGTATATAATTAAAATATATACCCCTCAAACCTATCGCATATATATATATATATATATATATATATATATATATAAGTATATATATTTGCTGAAATCTAAGTTTAAGCACAATGCCTAGACTTAGGAATGGAAAACAAACTGAAGAAGAAGAAGATTGGTTAGGAAAACCATTAAATAACCTAGATATCCTTCCTGAAGAAGAAATCCTAGACCAACAAGAAGAAGAGCTTGTTGTAAGAAATGAACAAGAAGAAAATGTTAGAGAGGAAGGATCCTCATCCCCTAAAATGTCTCCGGGAGGAGCTATTACTTTTGAAAACATGGAACAATTCTGGAAGTTCATTAATACTAATATTGGTGTTCTTAATAGAGTAGTCCATATGGACAAGGATCAAATTAGTGACACTCAAGCAACTCTAGAAGATGTATTTCATACACGCACTAATCCCTTGTCCTTTATCGATCAAGAGAGTGATCAAGCTGGACCATCCAATTTAGATATGGCAACTATAATCCAAAATATGCAACAACAACAGGTTACCCAACCATCTAAAGTGCTTGTTAGCAAGCCTAGGGCTATTCCCACACAAAAGAAACCATCCTTTACTGCTCTATTTCACCAAGCTATTGAGCAATATACCTCAAATCAGCAAAAACCCAAAACAAAACCAAACACCAATTACCAACAATCTGGGATACAACATAATACTATTAATCCTCTTCATAATGCTCTTCCTACCAACATTTTACATAATAGCAATATAGCGTCTAATCCTTATGTTACACCGTCATACACTCATAAATCCCATGCTTATGTCCCACCAAACCAATATGGTGGACAAACTAGTAATCTTGAAACTGTGGTGAAACAGTTAGTTTCTCGCATGGACCAGATAGATCCCTACCGTCCCTCGTACAATTATCGAGAGATGTGTAGTCAGCCTTTAGATCCTATAGTTGTAGCACAACCATATCCTAAACATTTTCCTATGCCTGTCTTGCCCATATACAAAGGAACCGAAGATCCCATAGAACATCTTTATATGTTTAGGATAGCATGTCATGATATATCACATGATGACTTGTTATTACTAAAAATGTTCCCAAAAATTTTAGGAGGAATGGCATTAGAGTGGTATTATCAACTACCCACTAATTCTTTGAGGAATTTCAAAGAAATTGCTGAGTCTTTTGTTCATCAATTTAGTGCCTACATCGAAAGGCATGTGACCATTAAAGACTTGTACAACTTAAAACAAGACAAATATGAATGCTTTGCTGATTTCCTAGCTAGGTGGAGACAATTGATAGGAAAATTGCACTTTGTGTTGCCTTATAGGGAGATGTTGGACATCTTTATTAATAATTTACAAGAACAACTATCCTACGAATTATCAACTGCTACCTTGACCACCTTTGATCAGGCTATAGACTTAGCCAGATGAGTGGAAGATGCTCTCATTCGGAGAGGACAACTTAAAAAGAAAGACGATGAGAAAACATCCAAAAATCAATATAAAAATAAACAATTTGTGGGTGATGGAGTCATTGATAGTAGAAATATCTCTAATGTTAATACTGTGAAGACAACGGAGAAGTTTATATTGAAACCTCTCGATAAACCTCCTCAAGAATTTACTAGGTTAAATCAACCTTTATCAACCATTCTACCACAATTATTAGAACGAGGTTTGATTCAATTACCAACTATCCGAGAACCTGATCCAACTATACCCGGATACAAAGTTGATTTACACTGTGACTTCCATAGAGGACTTGGACACACTACCAACTCTTGTAAAAGATTAAAACATAAAATACAGGACCTGATTGATAACAATGAGATGGAGGTGCAAGCCTTTCAACCTAAGAAAAATCCTCCTAATAATGCTCAAAAGAACATCCCCCAAAACCAGAATCAGAATGCCAATCAGTCATTGGACATATTTCAACATCCTTTACCAAAATATGGCAAGGAAGTGGCTAATCAAATTGAACATCATAATGTTCCCCCTCCTACCCGATATGTAGGAACTATTAGTGGGCATTTACCTGCTCATGAGCTAGAAATATTTGACACAACCTTATCCGTGGTTACAACTAGGCCTCTATACAATATCCAGACACCTAATCTCAGTGATACAAAATACGAGACTGAGAGTGATATGGAAATCACATCAAATAAATCGAATAGCTCTAAAGATGAATCAGAACCTATTCTCCCTATCACAAGTTATATGGTTCCAGAAGAACCATTTCCAAGAAGAGTCACTACTAGACCATCGTCTCACCAATTACTTTCTAATGAGCAAGCCATAAACGCTAGACCAAGACCCATTCATCATCCGTAGAATAATATTGTGGGTACCATCGGAGTCGTTACTAGACAACAGGCTCAAAACTCTCAACAAGATCAAATGCAAAATGATGGATCAACTCCATTTGTTTTAAAAGTTCCTAATAAAGGGAATCGGGCACCTAATGTTCAACCTAAACCTCCTTATAATATTAATGAGCAACTATCAAATATTACAACTAGAATTTCTCTTTTGGACCTTTTAAGATCTTCCCCTACCCATAGAGATGAATTAATGCTCACATTAAGCCAGATGATGGTACCACAAGACATTCAACCTAAATCCATGGCTAATACTATAATAACTCATGAAGTTGATTGTATTGACTTTCGGGATAGAGACATACCTCAACATAGTTTACATAAGGATAACCCCTTATATATTATTGCCTTAATTGGAGATGTAGCAGTTAAATGAGTCTTGATTGATAATGGTTCATATTTAAACATCTGCACTTTTGAATTCTACCAAATATTTGGGTTTAGAAGTGATGAAATGAAAAGAACTGATATGATCATAAAAGCCTTCAATGACGAAACACAAGAAATGTGTGGAGTTATTACCATTCCATTGCAGGTTGGTCCGAGAACCTTGGATACGACCGTGTTTATTGTACATTGCCCTGCATCATACAATATACTCTTGGGTCACCCTTGGATCAATGCAATGCGAGCCGTTCCCTCAACTTTACATCAATGTGTTAAATTTGAATTTAAGAATCAGTTGGTTACCATTCATGGTGATCCTAGACCCTTTGATATGTGTGCTTTGGTAGAACCTGTTGGAGTTCAATTTTGCCCTGCTTTGTCATCCACACATCCTAATTCTCATTATCCATCTAAAAATGTGAAACACACACCCACAATGTCATCTACTTCTTCTCCATCAGTTCTACCTCTACATACAACTCAACCATCCTCTAAACGAACCACATTAGGACCTCAAAAATATCCTAATCCCACAACCAATGTCTCTTGTTCTACTCCTATCACTTCTATACCTATAAAAGACTCATCCATTGACATCTCTACAACATCTACATCCACCAAAGGCATAGTTTCCACATCAGAAGATGTAGGAAATGTTCCTTCTACCTCTTATGCTCTTATTGACGAGCTTTTACCCGATTTATCTAAAATTCTTATATCAGAGAAAACGAATGTTGCTATGCAAGATTCCCTTATTTTAAATAATTTACCACCATCTCCTCATACCTTGGGCCTCCCACAACCTATGGGAAGTACTTACCAAGTCGGGAGCTGTGCTTTTATTTATAAGGGATATGATTGGGGTAGAATACCCGGAAACATCAAGACTCATTATGATGGATATGCTCGATGTTATTTTACTAATGAGTATATTAAAGCCAAATCTATAATGCTTAAATTGGGATATAAAGGGAAAGGTTTGGGACCTTTCCAAAATGGTATGAAAGAACCTTTTGAGGTAGAACCATGGCCTGCCCGATGTGGTGTGGGCCTATTTCCTAGTAAAGGTCAGCCCTTCCCATTTGAGGATGATGACCATCTCATATGTTACCAAGATTATTTGGATGAATGTGATGCTTTGCGTTTAATGAATAAGCCATTTACATGTAATATGCTATCTATAGACTACCCTGAGATGATCGTTGAATCCGACAATGAGTTGGAGGGAGATATCTTCCATGATGTCTCCATTGAGGAATTATTACATCATGAATTTTATTTTGATGGCTCTATACCTAGTATAGCCCGCCTTGAGGCCACGACTCCTCAAGATGAATTATCCAAGCTAACCTTGGAAGAGCTACAAGAATTGGGCGTTTCACCCGCCCCACCTAATTTTGAGAAAAATCTACACATGGAAGTAGAAAATGTCATAAAAGTTAACATTGGAACTAAGGATAATCCTCACATAATCAACATTGGATCAAAATTGAGTCAAGAAAAATAGGATAAATATATTGTATTTCTTAAAGAATATGAAGATGTCTTTGCTTGGACATATGAAGATATGCCAGGATTAGACCCTTCTGTGGTTATGCATCACCTAGTAGTCCATCCGGATGCTAAACCTGTTAAACAAAAACTTAGAAAAATGCATCCTAAAGTGGCCTTACTGGTCAAAGGGGAGTTAGAAAAACTCCTGAATGTTATTTTTATACAAGCCATTGATTATGCTGAATGGATATCGAATGTAGTTCCAGTAACTAAGAAAGAAGCTACTAAGGTTAGGGTTTGCACAGACTTTAGAGATATTAATGTTGCATGCCCTAAAGATGATTTTCCTCTTCCCAATATGGATCAGATCATTGATTTTACTATTGGGAGTGGAATGATATCCTTAATGGATGGATTTTTTGGTTATAATCAGATCAGGATAGCTCCTAAAGATTAGGCTAAAACAACCTTTATTACCCCTTGGGGAACCTTTTGTTGGAAAGTGATGCCATTCGGTTTGAAGAATGCAAGTGCAACCTATCAACGAGCTATGACTTATATCTTTCATGATATGATGCATGATATACTACATGATTATGTAGATGACATTATAGCTCGTTCTACTGATGAAGATGACCATTTAGATGATTTGAGAAAAGTATTTAATCGGTTAAGGGAATATCTTATCCGATTGAATCCAACTAAATGTATATTCAGAGTTAAGTCCGATAAATTATTGGGGGTTATAGTTTCTTTATGTGGCATCGAAATTGACCCTCTCAAGATTGCGGCTATCACTAATATGCCCGCACCCACAAACATATCTAAATTATGGAGTTTACAAGGTAAGCTTCAAGCTATCCGTCGCTTCATCGATAAGTTGGCGGATAAAACCGGACCCTTTCTTAAGCTTCTTAAGAAGGATGTCTTTTTCCATTGGGAAAACAAATGTCAGGAAGCATTTGAACTTCTCAAACAATATCTTCTTAACCCGCCTATGCTTTCACCACCTTGACCTGATCGCCCATTTATCTTGTATATTTCTGCTTCATATTTTGCCTTAGGAGCTATGTTAGCTCAACTTGATGATGAGAAAAGAGAGCGTGCTAATTATTACATTAGCAGAACCTTAATTAGTTATGAAACCCGCTACACAACATTAGAAAAATTATGTCTAGCAGTCATATTTTCTACACAAAAATTACGCCATTATATGCTCAGTCAAAAAACCTATGTTATTGCTAAATCCGATCCTTTGCGGTATCTCATGAGTCGACCTTATTTATTTGGTCGCACAACAAAGTGGGTTCTTGCGCTAAGTGAGTTTGAACTCACGTTTATAGGACAAAAGTCTGTTAAGGGTCAAATCATAGCAGATCAATTAGTCTATGCACCCTTAGAGTCTACCCATCCCCTCATCATTGAGTTTCTTGATGAATGCCTTAAACTAGAGGCGAGACCATCCAGAGCAATGGTCCTTATACTTTGATGGAGCCCGATGCATGAGTGGGGCTGGTGCAGGTATTATTTTAATATCTCCATAGAAACATCTTATCCCTCTGTCCTTTAAATTAACGTTTGCTTGCACTAATAATATGGCTTAATATGAAGCTCTAATCCTTGGCTTACGAGCTGCCTTGGCATTGAAGATTAAAAATATATTAGTTTTTGGTGATTCTCAACTTGTTATAAATCAAATTAATGATGTTTATCAGACCAGAGATGATAAATTGTGCCCATATAAAGCATATGTATTACAATTAGTATCTTTATTTGATCAAGTTACCTTGGAAGCTATTCCTCAAACTAGCAATCATGCGGCTAATGCTATGGTTGCAGCTGCATCTCTTTTACCCTTGGAGTTAGATGACGAATATGCTACCATCATTATTCGTCGACTCCAGGAGCCCGCTTCAAATAAGTCATGCTTAGAACCTTTGGATGTGTTCCTAATCAACGAAACTACTCCTGAACTTTGGTACATTGATATATTCAATTTTCTTCAAAATGGGACCTTCCCTGAAGATTTTAACAGAAACCAGTGCCGATTATTGCGTAGACGAGCAAGTCGCTTCGTAATAATTGGCAATACGTTATATAGAAGATCTTTTGAAGGTATCCTACTGAGATGTTTGAATCTAGAAGAATCTAGATCAGCTTTGAGTGAAGCCCATGATGGATCTTGTGGGGGACACTTTAGTGGTAGCGCCATTGCTAAGAAGCTCCTTAGGATAGGCTATTTTTGGCCTACCATGGAGAATGATGCACATGATTATGTGCGCCATTGCGACAAGTGCCAAAAACATGCTGACCTTGTCCATGCGCCTGCACAAGAGCTGCAGGCTATTTCATCCCCTTGGCCCTTTTCAAAATGGGGCTTAGACATCATTGGAAAAATCAATCTTGTGTCATCTGATGGACACAAATTCATCATAACCACCATCGAGTATTTCACGAAGTGGGTTGAAGCTATACCCTTAGCTTCTTGCATTGGAACCCAAGTTTCCAAATTTATTCTTAATCAAATTATTTGTAGGTTCAAAATTCCTGCAAATCTCATCTCGGATAATGGAACTTGTTTCAAAAATAAAGATGTCAAGAAATTATGTCAAAAATATAAAATTCAACATCGTTGGTCCACTCCCTATTATCCTCAGGGTAATGGCCAAGTAGAAGCATCTAATAAAACATTAATTAAAATCCTCAAAATAATTGGTCAATAAATTCGGTCGAGATTGGCACATTCAATTATACCCTGCTTTGTGGGCTTATCGAACTAGCGTTCTTACTCCCATGGGCACTTCACCTTTTGTTTTGGTTTATGGTGTTGAAGCTATTTTTTCCCTTTGAATTAGAAGTTCCTTCTTTGGCTCTACTACTTCAAGATACCAAAGTAGGAGATGAATATCGTGCTGGCATATTTAGTCAGCTGGAACTCCTCGATGAGAAGTGCATCAATGCTTTGGAACATCTTCGAGCCTATCAGAACAAGCTTAAACGAGCATACCTCAAGAAAGTTCATCATCGATCCTTTGAGATCGGTGACCTTGTCTTAAAAGAAAATCAAAAAAATACTAATGCAACTAAAGATCTTAAAGGTAAATTCGAGCCCAACTGGCTTGGACCATATATTATCACTGCCAAATTCGGATCGGGAGCATACAGATTAGCTACCTTAGATGGTAAAGATCTTAAAGAACCTATGAACATTATGCATCTTAAACGCTATTATGCATAAATCTGGTCATTTCATCATTTGTATATATTTTGCATATTGTTTCATTTTAGTCATTCATATAAAAATTTCAAAAAGACAATAATATTATTTTTTCTTTCAAGTCATAAATTAAAATCAAAATATAAACAAATCAAAATCATCAAAATCTTCAAAAACATTTTCTATTTTTGCACCCATCAATTCTTGAAGTATTGCAGTCATATTTTCAATTATTTTGGATAAATTAGCATTTATTTGGAATCTCGCACTTTCACACTCACATGAATAAATATCTTGATTTTATTTGGTATGATTATTAATCTCTCTTATATCAAAGTCCACAGTTGAATTAAATAAAGTTTTGAGCATAGAGAATTGATCTTGTTATTTACTTGAACCAAGTATATCTCTTCACATTAAAATTATTTCATTGCAAATTCAATATGATGCTACATAGTAGAAGTGGTTTCTTGAGCGAAAAGTTTCCCCTGCTATCCTATCATGCACATGGTCTAGAATCTTTGAGAATTGACAAAAGGACAAGCTCACCCCTGCCCAGAATAAAATTCCCTTGCTCTATAGCCAATCCGAGCAAGTATCCCTAGTATAGGAAGAAAAAGAAAAGTCAAAGAAAATGAGAAAAAGAAAAATATCATTTTGTACCATCGCAGCAATATTTCAGCATTATCTCAAGTTTCAAGCAAAAATACAAAAAAAAAAAAAAAAGAAGAGACAAAAGCAAAAGCAAAATGCAATAAATCCCTTTCCCTACCCCTTGAAAAGAAAAGAAGGGTGAATGAGCTTGAATCCCTGGAATTCTCAATTATTCAAAAACTGTGAGGTAAGCCCCATAACAGGTGGTTTGTGCCCAACCCGCTTGGCCTTGGGTAACTCCTAGCGTGGTGATATGTCTGTCACATTAGCGACCTTCTTTTGTACAGACCTATGTCTGCTTATGGATCAACTAGCTCTTGATAACCCGACTTACATAGTAGTCTGGTACGGTTACATGCATATAAATCATGGTCAACGAACACTTATTTGGTTAATTCAAATTACTTGTATCAAATTATCTTGCTCAAAATTGGTAAATGAACAATACAATTGCACACACATTTGTATTTGAGATATTTTGTATCATTATGATAAATCAAGATCGGCAATGAACTCACATATGCACATGAGGGTTCCTTATAAATCTACATTTTGTCTTGGAGATAATTTAAAATATTTTTGCAAATATTTTGGAAATAATTTCATCTTCTTATTTAAGAACATCTGTTTAGTATAAAAACAACTACATACATTGTTTTCAAAAATCCAAAATTTCTTTTAACAACATGTTCAAAAATCTAGCAATAAAGTCACGTTTATATTTTTTCTATTTATCTCAAAATCAAAAATCAATTATGCAATAAAATTATTTTTTGGATTTCGCGATGATGGTATAAGTCTATACCTATAATTCTATGCCTAGCGCAAACCATTGTTCTAATTTTATTTCCCATTCATTATTATTTATAAAAACATATGGCTTAAATCATTATGTCACACAATTGTGCTTTAAAAAGAAAAAAACACCTTTTCTATTTCATTTCATTATGTCAACATCCCGTTTTGTGACGATGGTATAATTCCTAGGGAATTGTTCCAAATTTTATCACACTTAGGAATTTTATGCCTAGCAAAAATCATATTTCTAATATTTCATGTATAATATTTTCATGACAATCTGAAAACAAATTATCACCATCATCATTTTGCATCATCACAACACAAAGTCTTAAGACAGTCTCTTAAGCACTCTTTTACTTTTAGCAATATTTCTATATTGGGATTAGCTTGACGACCTAGTGAGCGGTGACTCCATGAAATGGTCTATAACAACGACAATGTCCTTTGAAATTATTGTTAGAAGTCCCTTTATTTTTCATCAAATCACATCACAAAACAACCAATTTGTTTACATCAGATTATTTCATTTAAATTTTATGGCATGACATAAAATTATACTATTTCCAATGACATAATTATATGAATAATCAATCAACAATTCAAAACTTAAAGCATCATAAAACATATGGACAAGTCATATCACAAAAATATCATATATATATGTACATCATATCAAAACTGGATTGGTATGCCACAATCTATACCCTGGCATACTCAATCCTCTCAAAATATACAGTCCAACCAAATAGCAGCTAGTCTCGAGAAGCCCTCGAGCTCTCAGCCTCATCTCCTCTCCTGCCCTAGCATGGAGGAGGTGGTCCCATGGAGGTCCATGCTGTATCGTGGGTCCTCATCGTCGATCATGAGGATGTCCTCGATGATCCCATCATGATCGGCTCCACAATGGGGGCTGGCAATGATATCCTCTGGTTCTCTAGAACCACATGATAGTATAATCCCTAGTAGAATGTGGTCTGAGCAATAGACCATGCCAAATATTGAGTGCTCACCCCTTCGCTCCGAGCCCTGAGTCATGTAGCCTCATCCTATAGTGTCTGCACCTGAGCCCGGAGGTGGGCAACCTCAACCGGAGAGTCACCATCTCGTTGCTCTCCCCCACCTTGATCCCCTTGCCCTTATCGAGCGATGGTGGCCTCTCCCTCTACTGAGAAGGGAGCCCCTCCTCCCTCCTCTCTGGCTACTGCGGTCTCTCCAGAGCCTGTGGCACTCTCCGGTGTCTCTCCTGAGGAGACCATCACTGCTCCCTCCCTCCACGACCCCTCGCTGCATCGATAGTAGCCTGGCATCGCCTCCCCATTCGTTGCACCATGGCATGCATCGGACCCTGTGCCCTCATCATCCGAGGAGGGCGGATGCCTGCATACCAGGCATCATATCCGTCTGTGACCCCAACGTTGTCCCCATCCACTGGCTGAATGGGGGCATCATCCGCATCTTGACTCCAGAATCATTGCATATCTAGAGCCCCGCTCAGTGTAGTACTATCCTGAATAGTCCGGGAGTACTCGTAATCCCTGAGAGAAGGGATCCCCTGTTGTAGACCGAACTGCCTCAAAACTCGGTCATAGCGATGGAGCTCTACCTCTCCCCACTCCATCCTCAGCCAGAAGACTCATCTGATGTGAGCCAACTCTTGTCCATCCTCTCCCCACCCTGGATGCTCTCTCCACGGCCTCTAGGTGATCTGGTTAGGGATGAGGTCATCTAGCAACCTCCGGGACATCGGAAAATCTATCCGCTAGTGTGACTCTCTCTGGAGCCACCAATAGAAAACCCGGGGTCTCTCTCGATCAACCCCTATCAGTGGAAGCCCTATCGGCCTCCGCATCGCAATGTGCTCCCAGCACCAAACCTGTAGTAGTGATGTCAAAACCAGACATCGACCTCCCTTGTATACGACCCCGTGCAGGATCCTATACAAGCGGCATAGCACAAAGCTACCCCAAGAAAATTTGTAGTCATGGTCTCTCATATCATAGACCACATTTGAGAGTAGCCAGGGTAACCTGCATCCACTCTGGTGGCATAGCAGTAGGCCACCCACTACCCCTACCAAAACCTGAGTCAATCGAGATGCCCTAGGCATCTGCCACAATGTCTCGATGTTCACTTTGCCCTTCTCCAGGGTGAAGCTAGGGTCTCCGCATAGTCGCATCATGGCATGGCCCTGATTGGCCACAGGAGTCATCAATCATCCTTGTATGGGGATCCTCAAAATCCTCCATACATCCTCTAGAGTGGGAGCCATCTCCCCTATCGATAGCTAGAAACAAGATGACCCCGGATACCACCTCTCTGCTAGGGCTGTCAATAGCCCCATGTCTATAGGTATTTGTGGCATCTTCGCCACATGCTGTAGCCCAACCTCTGCTAGTCGGTCTCACTCTGCCTTGTCGAGTGCGGCTACATCATCTCTTAGACCCTCGTATTTCCATTCTTGAATTTTTAGTAATCCCCTCTACAAAATAAACAATCAAACAACAAAAATCATTAATAGATAATCATTAAAATCAGTTAAATCAATTTCATCTTATAAATAAATGATGATATCGTCCACTATTGGACGATATCATACTAAATTGAGTCAAATCGTCCTTTGTAGGATGAAATCATCTCTAATTTCTCAACTTGGGGATCACCCCTTGTTGGACGGGATCGCCCCTATTTCGCCGATTTTGCCCTTAGACGAAATCGACGATCTAGGGACGATTTTGATGAAATTGGGATGATTTCGACAAAATTGGGATGATTTCATCCCGACGTCGTCGACGGCCTAAAAATGGCCACGATGCCCCAAAAATAGTCAAAATTTAAATTTAAATCACACAAATCAAATTAAAAACATAATTCATCAAGTTTAGATCCTTACCCGCAACCCACGTCGGACCTCTGTCGATCTGTGCGCTGTTTCTACCATTTTGCCTATACAGCTCTAACACAGTAAAAATGAACAGTAACAATGAATTAGGGTTTTACCCTATTTTTTTAATTTTATTTAAAAACAACTTTTTCTTTTAAAATTTTGCTTTTCCATGCTTTTACCTCAAACGTTCGATTTGGGTAAAAACACGGAGGGGGCACCATAGCAAACAGTTGTACGATTCGACCTAGAATCGTCGTCTAAAAAATTGAGTAAATTTTTGCTTTCTCGTAAATCGGGAAGAACTCGTCTTTAACGCATTTTCTTTGGAAAATTCACTAAAGAGGGGGCAAAATGTAGCACCTTAAAATTGGTGCAGTTAAACCCTTAGTAAAAAGATAAAAATTTGAATTTTAACCCCAAAACCGCCCGTTAACCGCTCACCCCATTTTTTGTGCCATTTTTAGGAGTTGTTTTGACCGTTGGACGATATCATCGCCGATCAGACGAAATCATCCCAGATCGGATGAATTCGTTTAGAATAGAACGTCCAGATGATTTCGTCCCAAAATTGAATTTTCATAATTAGCTTCTGTTTCAATAACCTCTCCAACTTGGGCAGAAGCGTGTCTACGCAGTTGGAGATTCCTCCATTGGAGATCTCCCAGATTGGGATGATCCCCAACCTCCTAACCTCCCCCTAATCCTATATAAATTGGGATTTTCTTAGTTTATCCCCTTGAACCCCTTGACTCCCTAGATTCCCTACCTGGCTCTCCTCCTAACTCTTTCCCTGGTTGATTTTCCCTACCATGTAAGCTTTGCACTCGTAGTTTTAAGTTTTCATTGCAGGTTTTCACTGTGCTTCATCTGGAGGAAGCTCGGATCGTCGTAGGCGATTCTAGATGATTTTAGATGATCCTATCATAGATCGGCGATGATCTCGTACGATTGGAGGCGATCTCGATTGCAGTTCAGATTCGGGGAAATCAGAGCCCTGAGTTTACATTTCTAATATTTCTTCATTATTTTTATCATGCATTAGCTTGATTATTTTCATTCTCGCATCCTGGAGTTCACCTCATTTTAACATAAATGCATGATAAAGTTAAAATAAGTCATTAAAACAATGCATTTCCTTTAATATGCTATCCAGATTTATCAGTTAGGCATTTATACTATCATTTCTATCATTTTGCATTATTCTCACAGTAGCGTTTTTGGTTTTTGGTGTCTATTTCTATGATTGTAGGTTTCTGACAAATTTGTCTGACGAATTCGTCAGATCAACGATGATCTTGTCTGATCTCAGGTGATCGCCTATGATCTGAGATGATTCTGTACAATTGCATATGATCCTATCATATTCGGGATGATTTGGACTCCTACAAGCTTCAAAATCTTCATCAGACATCCGAAATCAGGTGTATTCTTTCTCATTTAGTATATTCCTGGTATTTAGAATTCATTTATGCTTTTTGTATTCATATAAATCGGAATTTTCATATAGGATAGCTTAGATTCATTCTGGCCAACCTAGGATTATGAATGATCAAGTATAAAATGAACACATCAAAACCATTCTCAACCTAGGCATGGAAACTGCCACTCAAAGTTTCCTGGTGAACCCACCATCCATCAAAAATTCACCCTTATACCCCTCCCCCGAGAGGCACGACCTTCAAAGGGCCTCTCATTTTGAGGTATTGTCCCATCCTTCTCGCATCCCCCTTATGGGCACGGATCCTATAGCCTGAAGGTAAGGGCGCAAAAAATTTGGGTCAGTACACCTACAAACCTAAGGAATAATATAGGTTTTATAAAATCAAGCTTATATATTAGGGAATTATATCTTGCCATGTCTAAAACTAGGGATCTATAAGGATGTCTACTTCTCAAAACACAAAAAACACTAATAATTCCTTTATAAAAGAGAAGTCCAGTGCCATAAAACTTAGAATGATGAATATACTCATGAAATCTAAAGGAATGTTAGATCTAACTTCAAAGGTAATTCATATTAAAGCCTTAGAAGATAAATTTTATACTATGGAGTGTTATCTTCAAGCCCATCTCAATGAAGTAATTGACAATGGAAAAGTGACATTTCACTTTCCCTAGAATTTGTGAGCATATTATACATGGCATTGCTCACATATAAACACTACAAGAATGAAAATTTAGAATAAAAAGGATTGATAGAACTACTCAAAAGGAAGGTAGAACTTAATAAATCATAGCTAGAAATTTTTTTCAATCCTCATGTAGCAATGGCACTTTAGGTTCTACTAACTCAAGATCTTATCATGATCATTTAAGTGGTGGTTCATAAGCTTCTATACAGATTTAATATAGGAATGGAGAATCTTTCTTACAAGAACCAAGCAATAGAAAAACCACCTAAGAAAGCACAGAATCCAAAATCAAAGGCAAAGAAGAATATAAAGCAGACAAACGAGGAATACAATGCAAATTCAAATGAAAGAACCTTTAGCTACAACTTATTTTTCATCATATGAAGACATAGATTACCTGATGAACCTAATAACAGTAAGCAATTAAGGAAAATATAAATTCCATTATCCAATGGAAGGAGATCCACATTGAAGACTAGAGTCTTCGATACCCAAATAATATAAAGAGGTGTTGTTAGAAATATATTATATTACATCATTTGGGTCATGTAAATGTACCTTCCTAGGTACATACTAAGGATGTTATATTACTTTAGAGGGAAGTTATCTAGTTACTTCATGCAATGTAATAAATGCACAAGTTTCAATGTGTAAGTTAATGTGAAAAGTATCCCTTGCACAACTAGGTAGAGTGTTGGCCAAGAAAATTATCTTCCTATATAAAAAGGGCCTCATTGTAACAAGTAGGATAGAGAGAAGCTTAGAGTATATTCATAGGTAGTAGCATAGTGTTCTGTAGATCACCATATATTGGTGATGGGTGCAATATAGTCTAGTAGCTTTTTTCATGGAGTTTCCATTTCCTCCATAGCTACATTGTATTCATTTATGTCATTTCTATTTATAGTATATTTTAGTCATCTCACATATTTACTTTCTTTCATATTATTCTACATCTTGTGAATGTTATCTCCCATTGCATACTACATCAAAATCTAACACCTCTTTCACATAACTCCTCCATCTAAACCTAACCACCCTTTTTTTGTTTGATGCTTTCATCCTTAGGAGTGTACATATTTCTTTTATGCATTAGTTGGCCATAAATGCATAAAAAAGGGACCAAACTGTAGACATGGAAAATTGACCCACCCAAATGAGTCAATTCTTCCTTAGATTCATAACTAACCACTTAAAATTACTAAGTGCAAATTTAGGATCCTTTTGCACTCTCCCTTGGCCTTGCTTCCTTAGCTTTACCAAATTTGCATGCATGAATTTGGTATTCTAAGGGTTTTTCTCACTAAAACCCCCCTCTCATTGGCCTGATTTGGGGTTGGCCTTAGCCCACGATGAAATTTTAATTTCCCACATATTTTTTCCTCAAAACCTCTTATAAATAGGGGTTTGTATTCTCTATTTTTCCATAAGCAATCCCAAAAAGTTATTTTGAGATCCTAATTCTAGACTTGCTAATTGTTCATGCCAACAAGTGTTCATCTGCTCCAAATTATTATTTTTGTTGTATTGTGCTTTGACAATGGCTGTCCTTAGGTATTGAGTGGAGGAGTCTTGGAAACTATATGGATAAAAATTCTTGGAGTGCTTAATCCACCTCTTCATTTCTCATTTCCCTATCCATCAACTCATTAGATTTGATGTTCATGTTAGTCGTTGTTTAGGTCTATTTTTCATTGTTTTATGATTCATTTTTCACCATTTTAGGGCCCAAAAGGGGTATTTGAACCAAATTTGCACCCCATCCTTATAGGGTGTGAATTTTGTCAACCAAATTTATGATCCATATTTATATGGAATGAATTTGGTAAATTAGGACTTGGGGGTAAGTTTTGCACCCCAAAACCCTAATTTGCATCTTGCATTTTAGCATTTTGTTATGCCCATCCTATCTGCATTTTATTTTACTATCACATATATGTTTCCATTTGTTTGTGCATGTTACAAATGTAAAAATAAAATTTTATTTTGAATATTCAGCTAAAATGACCAAGGGGGCTTTACTACTATGCCTCCAAGCTCAGTTTTATAGTGGCCAAAGTAGGCCCCCAAATGTTGATTAGATTTTCTAGGGTTTTGTGAGGTTATTTATCAGGTTTGAAGCCATTGGATATTTTGGATACAAGATAAAATCTTGGAACAACTACCATATTAGATAATTTCCCTAGTATATCTTTAGGTTGTTTGGTTTTTGCTCTTATTCATTTCTATCCAAAACCTAGATTACAAGTAAAGGAAAAGCATTTTATTAAATTTCTTGGTATTTAGAAGAATATAAGCATAGAATTTGCATATAGGATTTTAATATTGTTTGTGAATTTCCATTGGAACCTTGCTCAAAGGCTTTATTTTGCAATCTTGGGGTTAGATATCATTGAATCAAAGAATCATTCTAGGGTTAGCCCTTTTCTCCTTGCATTTGGTGCATCTTGCATTTTTCTTTCATATTTATTTAGCTTAGTTTAGAAAGACCAAACAATAGGTGTATGCTCAATTGGCACATCAAATTTTTACACCCCAAACTTGGAGTGAGTCATAAAGGTTTCTTGGTAAACCCTTTTTCCTTGCCCACCAAGTGTAGAGTTATAACACACTCCGCGGTCCACCTCAGCTCCTAGTGGATCCTACTAAGAATCATACATTGCAAGGTAATTTTCCCCCTCTACAATACCCTCTTTCAAACATGTAATTCATTTGGCTAAGAAAGTAGAATATAATTTCATAAAAAAGAGAAATTAATATTGAATAAGGAAGAAGAAAAAGGCTTCTAATCAGAAAGGAAAATATAAAAAATAAACATGTTATAAGTGATAGAATCACTAACTTTAGGCTGAATAATAATAGTGGAGGTAATGTATTATCCCTACAAAAAAAAAATTATGAATAAACAAGATAGACCTAAAATACAATACACTAAATTTGACCTACATCATTCGGTCATTTTAGAAGTATTGGAAGCAAAAATGATTGAATTACCACCTATAAATCCTTGAAGTCTGAAAATGGAAAAGCAATATAGATTTAATGCTATAATGCAATACACCTATTATCATTTTAATGGGAATTCAACTAATATATACAAGAACCTTCAAGGCCTCATTCAAGACCTCATAAATCAATGGTGAGTCACTTTTAATGAATCTCAACCTTCCTCATAATCTAACCAATATTTGGGTATCTTCCAAAACCCTTTACCCAACTATGAGCAAAATAATACCAATAACATACATTATAAAAATGCCCTACCACCTTACCAAAATATGGTGGGAATTATCAATGTAGTTACAAGATAACAACACATTTTCCAAATAGAAAACTCATCTACTAACCCTCCTCCAAGTTCATACTCTAAACAAGACCACCACATAAAAGACATACCTTTGTTCTAAGAACTTAGGAGAAAGTAAAGGCAACATTCAATATTTAGCAATAACTCAAGGATATATCAATAAAAATATCCCTACTCGAGTTATTAAAACCCTCCCCTATCCATAGGAAAAATATCTTAAATTTTTTAAATGAGCAAGTAATTTATCAAAATTTAATTCTATCTTACTTAACTCATATGGTAGGCACTATGGAAGTTAATCATGAAACCATTTCATTTTACAAGGAATATGTCCCATCACCATCCATGTTTGGGTAAAACCCATTGCATAATATATGTGATATTGGTGATAGTTACATTAAAATAGTGTTAATAAATAATGGATTTGATCTTAATGTATGCAACCTTAAATTCCTTAATAATACCATGATAAACAAGCAAGACTTGAAAAAGTTTGATGTTATAATTAAGGCATACAACAACAAAGAGAGAGGAGTTGTGGGTAAAGCTAGGACCCAAAATACTCAACACTCTAATTTATATTGTAACATGTGATTTAAAATATAATATTCTCCTAGGATGACCATGGATCCATGCTATGCAATCAATCCCTTCTACATATCACCAATGTTTAAAATTTGATTATAAAGGCTAACTTTACACCATCCCAACAGATCCTAACCCCTTTGCTTATTGCCAATCCTTATAAAAATATAACCCAAACATGTGCCTTTTCCATATATAAGTGCCAATCCTACAATCCATAGTAAAATGGTAGGATATCCATTTCTCACTTTAGAAAATAATGATCATGAGGTTAGTACTAGCAATCATCTTGAAATTCCAAAAGAAACAACTAAATGAACATAAAATATTGACCCTCAAAATGAGTTATTAGTATTAGATATATTTAGGTTGCCTTCATTACTCATGACCTTAGAAATGCCCTCCCACAAAGGTATGGTAGTTCAAATAGGTAGTTGCATCTTTATTCATGCTAATACAACCAATGAAGAAGTAATTCATGGAAGCAATCCCCATTCAAACAAGAAACATTATGTGTCCTGCTACATATCTAACTTGTATCAAATACCCAAACAAATAGTATGCAACTTTGGATATCATGGAATAGGCCTAGAAAAATTTAGGTAAGGCATAAAAGAACTCTTGGATCCTAAACCATGGATAGAGATATGGGGATTAGGATACAAACCCCACTCCAATAAATGCTAATATTGTTCATTATCCTCCAATAGTTATGATGTAAATAATTTCCTTGAACCCTATGAGAAAAAAAGACTATAAGATAAAAAGGAGTGTGACTATTCCTCTCTTATCATAAATACCATAGAAATAATTTACCCTAAACACAATATTCTCTCTAAATTATCATCTCAAATCAACAACATTATGACACATGAATTTTAATTACTTGCTAATGAAATCAAGATAGAAGCCTTCAATGATCATTTTGCTTAAGAAGTTTTAAATCGCTTACCGCAACAAGCATCATAAATACCTCAAAATCACCTAAATTAGACATAAGAACATTAAGTCTGACTAACCTTGAAAACCTAGGGGTACTTCCTACACCCTTGTAATTTAAATATGAGTCCCAAATCCCTATTAAAGAAATGACTGATATAAATATTGAGGCTCAAGATTACTCAAGAATATTAAAAATAAGTAAATCCTTGACTCTTTAAGAACATGAAGCTTACATAAGTCTCTTATCCTAATTTTGTGATATCTTTGCATCATCTTACATGGGCATGCCTAGGTTAGATCCCTGCCTTATGGTGAATCCTATAGATGTTTATCTTTATGTAAAACCAATAAATAAAAAATAAGATGCATCCAAAAGTAACACTCCTTGTTAAATATGAGCTTAAAAAAATACTTGAGGTTAAGTTCATCAAAGCCATTGATTATTTTTATTGGATAGTTAACATAGTGCATGTTGCTAAAAATAAAGACATTGTTTGTGTCTATACTGATTTTTGAGATATTAATAAGTCTTGCCAAAAAGATGAATTTTCTCTTCCCAAAATCGATATGATTGTTGATTTTTCTACCAAGTCTAGTATTTTGTCCCTTATGTATGGGTTCTTGGGATATAATAAAATCTAGATAGTTATTGAGGACCAATTTAATATAACTTTCATCACCCCTTGAGGAACGTTTTGCTGGGAAGTTATACCTTTTAGTCTAAATAATGTTGGGGCAACTTAACAACACACTATGGAATATATATTTCATGGCATGATTTATAAAATGGTGTAATCCTATGTTGATGATCTCCTTGATCACTCCCAATAACAAGAAGATCATGTTCTTGATTTACAACAAACCTTCGATTGCTTAAGACAATATCAAGCCACATTAAACCTTCCAAGTGTGTATTTGAGGTTACATTAGGAAAACTACTAGGAATTATTGTTTCTCATCAAGAAATTGAAGTAGATCCTACTAATATTTTTGCCATTATAGATATGCCTCCCTTAGATACATTGATAAAATTTTACAGTCTTTAAGTAAATTTACAAGCCATAGGATGATTCACCTCTCAATTGGTAGATAAATGCCAACCCTTTACTAAAATTCTAAGGAAGGATACCAAGTTCAAATGGTATGATGAATGCCAAAGATATTTCCATGCTATCAAAACATACCTCTTATTGCCTCCAGTTATTATCCCACTACAACCTATGAAACCCCTATTATTGTACATTGCAACAACTATACATGCATTGGGAGTCATGTTTGCTCATTACATGAACAACCTAAAGAAGAGTAATTTACTACATAGTAGAACTTTGTTAAGCTATGAAACATACTACACACTCTTATAAAAACTTATTTTAGTAGTAGTATTTATCTCCTAGAAATTGAGACACTACATGCTCAATAAGAAGGCCATAATAATAGCCTGGGCAAATTGTTTCAGGTACATTATATCAAAACCACACTTTTTGGGTTGTACTACCAAGTGGGTGATGGCCCTCAATGATTTCAACCTTGAATTTTTCAATCAATAATTCTTAAATGGGTAAGTCACAGTTGAAATTCTAGTATATTCCCTACTAAAATCTCATTAATCCATAGAGGTCCTTTTTCCTGATGAAACTATTGATTATTTAGAAACTAAGCATTCAATTTCATGGTTCCTTTATTTTTATGTGTTAATAATTTCCAAAGGATCATGGACATGAATAGTTCTAGTTTCCCTATAAAATGTCATTATCCCTTTGTCATTTAAGCTTCAATATTCTTGTACCAAAAATACTACTAAATATGAAGCTCTTTGTGCTACACAAAACCTAAAGGTTGTAGCCCTATTTATTTTTGGAGACTCACAGATTTTCATTAACCAAATAAAATGAACACATCAAACTAAATATGGCAAACTAGATTCTTATAAGTAAATTGTTGATCAATTAATGACCACTTTTTATAAGATCACTATAGATGTCATTATAAGGTTAAGAAACTTCCATGCCAATGAAATGGTAGATATTTCATCCCTTGTTACTTTAGAACTAGAATATCAACATGCCACCATTATCATTCATTAAATTAGACAACCAGTGACTTGAGTTTAGTCAAATACCCTTAACAATTTTTTCCACTAAATAAGCAACCCCTACAAATCCTTGGTATAAACACATTTATGACTTCCTTAAAAATAATATGATGTCTCTAGGTGTCAACCAAAATGAGCACAATAATATTAGGCAACATGTTTTTTTATTTGTCATCATTAATAATTTTTTTATAAATGATCCTTTTATGGTATTTTACTACATTACCTAAATTTAGAAGAAGCTATTCAAACAATACAAAAAATTCACAATAGAGTATGTGGAAGCCATTTCATAAATGTTTCCACTACAAAAATCAATACAATGCCAATACAAAATATTAATCAAATGAATATAAAATATTAGTACACTAATTAAGGAGGAAAAAGTCTTGTAGCCACTTGGAGAGGGCGGAGTCTCTTGTGATTATGCAAATTGATAAAATGATTGATGATGATTTAAATCAAATATATTATACTCCTATTTATATGAATTGATGAATAAATAATAATATTGGAAATATAGCCGACTAAGCTATATTAGGGTTGTAACATGGCTCCCCTCCTCAAAAATCTTTGTCCTCAAAGCTAGAAATGACTAGAAAATACTTTCAGATTTTTCATGTAGCATCTTCTTCTGTAAGGTTCTACCATTTAATAAAAAATTATTGAATTTGGTGAGATCAAATATAATGTACTTTGGTTTGCAATATTGCTTCAATTTGAAGAATTATTCACCCTTCTTCATCTAGTACTAGAAGCTCTATCTATGATTGCACTTTATAACCAATCACTTGTTTGAGACAAGATACATGAAAAACTGTATGTATACGATAAGAAGCTCCAATTGATATGCGACTTCACCAATGCGATGAACTATCTTATAGGGACCATAAAATTGAGGAGACAACTTTTGACTAGACTTGATCTTCAAGGATATCTACTTATAATGTTGTAGGCACAAAACAACCATATATCCAACATTGAATTGTTGTTCTAAATGATGTAAGTCATGTTGTTGCTTCATACGATTTTGTGCCTAGATCAAATTGTCTTTAAGAAGGTTGAGCATTGTTTGATAGTTTTGAAACAAATCATCTAATTGAGCTACTTTGGAAGAGCCTGGGACATAGTTTGTGATTACTGGTGGCTTTTGACCATACAAAGCTTCAAATGGAGACATTTTGAGGGAGAAATGGTAAGAAGTGTTATACCACCATTATGCTAATGAAATCCATTGAATCTAGTGATATTGCTTATTTTGAACAAAGTAATGAAGATAAGTACCCAAAAACTTGTTAACTATTTCTTTTTTACCATCTAACTATGGGTGGTATGTGAAAGACATGTTCAACTTGGTACCACTAAGATAAAATAATTCTTTCCAAAAGTTTCTAGTGAAGATGAGATCACGTTTGCTCACAATATTTTTGGGTATACCACGTAACTCAAAAATGGAGTCAAGAAATATATTGACCACTTTACTTGCTGAGTAGAGATATTGTATGGTACAAAAGTAAGCATATTTGGAAAAACAATCCACAAACACAAAAATAACTAATTTACCCTCTAACTTGGGGAGACCCTCAATGAAATCCATTGATATGTGTTCCCATTCGTGGTCTAGAATTGGCAAGGGTTGTAGTAGTCATGTTGATTTAACTATTTCACATTTATTACATTGACATACCTCACATTCAACCACAAATATCTTGACATCATATTTTAATCCTTTCCAAGAAAAATATTGTTTCACTTGTTGGTATGTTTTCAAGAATCCCAAGTGTCTTGCTGAAGGGGATGCATGCAATTCTTAAAGAACCCTATATTTAATAGTGGAACCTTGTGAAAGGTACACGTAATATTTCTTGCAAAGAATACCGTCTAAATATGAGAATTAAGGATGCCTTTATGATCCTATATTCATATCTTGAATAATTTGAGTAGTTTCAATATCAACCAACCATTCTTCTTGAAGTTGAGACAACCATTGGGGATAATGGTTCAAAATGGTATTGACAAAGACCTCATCCTCATATTTGAAATAAAATGTATTAGCTACCGTATTTTCTTTATCTTTCTTATACTCAATCATGAAATCATACCCCAAAAGTTTGGTCATCCATTTATTCTATTTAGGGCATGAGAGACATTATTTTTTTTAAATGCTTAAGACTACTATGATCAATCTTAATGATGAAATGATTGCTTATTATATAATTCCTATATTTCTCAATTACATGTAAAATAGCCAACATTTACTTATCATAAGTGGATCACCCCAAATTCTTTCCTAAAAAATGTTTTCTCTCAAAATCCAAGGGGTGAACTTCTTGCATTAAAACAATGCCAATTCTTGTACCCAAAGCATCACACTCAATGATGAAAGGTTTGAAAAAATTATGAGTATCCAGTACTAAGGTAGAGCACATAGCTTCTTTGAGATATTGGAATATTGAAGATGTTGCTTCATTCTACTTAAAGGCATCCTTTTTGGTAAGTATCATGAGAGGTGCTACAATTTTTCCATAGTTACGTATAATTTTTTGGTAATAGCTTGTAAGACCTATAAATACCCTAAGTTTCTTGAGGAATTTAGGTAGGGTCTAATTTTGAATAGCTTTGATTTTTTGGGGGTCTAATTTGAATCCTTCATGGGATAAGATATGACCTAAGTATTCAACTTCTTGGACCCTAAAGGCACATTTAGATATTTTAAAAAAGAGTTTTTCCTTATGTAGTAGATGAAGGACCTTTTCAACATGGATTAGGTGATCCTTCCAATATTTGTTGTAAATTAGGATATCATCAAAGAAAACTAAGATGAACTTACAAATATTGTCCTAAAAACATGGTTCATAAGGCTTTGAAAGGTTAATGGAGCGTTATTAAGACCAAAAGTCATGACTAGGGATTCATAATGATCTTAATGAGTTTGAAAAGTGATTTTAGGTATGTCCTCTTCCCTAACCCAAATTTGGTGAAATCCTAAATGAAGATCTAATTTTTATGAAATAGCTAGCACCATGTAATTCATCTAATAAGTCATCAATGATAGGGATAGGAAACTTATCCTTGATGGTAATTTTTTTGAGAGGTTGAAAATATAGACACATGCACCAAGAGGTATCCTTACGATGTACCATTACTACTAGTGATGAGTAAGGACTGATGCTAGAATGAATGATGCCATGTTCTAACATTTCTTGGACTAGCTTCTCTATTTCTATATTTTGAGGTTGAGGATAGCAATAAGGATGAACATTAGGAGGAAGACTTCTAGGAATGAGATGAATGGTGTGGTCATGTGATCATCCGATGCATAAAACATAGTTCAAGATGCAGTCAGTTCATAGTTCATTTTAATATTTCAATTTACTTCAATGGATAAGAACCAATGCATAAAACACAATCAAAGATGCAGTCCAATCACCTGAATAATTTTAGTCATGCAAATTTTAAATAACCAGCGGCAACAGACTTAATAAAATAAATATTCAACTTCCTAATTATTTTGAGACTTATTAAAATCCTAATAAAGCCAGCCAATTAGCCTTCACCATGTATCAATCACGTCAGTCCATTTAAATTTTGTTAACTCGATTATCAACGTCGTAGGTAAAATTTGTATTCTTGAGGAGATATTATCACACATCAATCATGTAAATGGATATAAGTGAAATATATTCATCAATGCTCATATAAGCTTTTGATCAACCCTTTCTGGTCAATCCACCATAATCTGTTGCCTATACATGTACCCCAAAATCCATGCTCACCTTTGATTTTAACCGTAACTCACTTCTCCTTGTTCATCCACTTCACCATCATTTGTTCCCTCTGGTCTTGCTTGCTTTATGCTATCCTATCTGGGTCCCTTGAATTTCATGTCTAATTCATACCACTGCATCTAAATCATCACTTAGCATCCACGTATAATTCATATTTTCATGTCTAAATCATCACTTAGCATCTTGTTTGACCATTTTCTTCTAGTTAGCAGAACACAATTGAAATATTGACTGCTGGATAGGCTTTCAACCATCATTGTAGCTAAACCAATTTTGTGCATGATCCAAAAAAGTAGTTTTTGGAAAAAATTGATGCATAAATTAGCCATTGTGGTGATGCAAAAATTAGTTGTCGGGCAATTGTGACACATAAATTAGTTGTTGGGTGATGTAAAAATTAGCCATTGGCCAATTACGAAAAATTTTACAACTCAATAGTTTATCAAACAAAATTTTGAAATAATTTTTTTTTGCTGCCACCATCCATAAAAGCATTCACCCATATAAATAAGAAATATTAAGGTCACTTCAAACTAAAAATTTAGTTTCCAGGTATCACAAAGTGCATGAGTAATCAAACCACTCCAAACAAGTGCAATCGAGGAGCAAACAGAATATTACAACACACAAATAGACCAAACGAAGGGTCCCTGAATACACCAAAAATACAAAAATGAAATAAAGTTATGCAACATAATTCTTCTAGAATTAATAGTTTTAACCCTCACCACTGGTCCATGGCTTCTCCAAGTCATAAAAATACCACTCCTCCTACTCTAGACAATAATGACACTTCGTCTAACCAAGAAGAACTTGTCTCTCTTTGAGAAGACCTTGTCGCTAAAATTTCCCTTACAGTAGATGTCAATGTGCATCAGTGTTTAGGGCAAAAACAAAAATACCTTACTACTATTTATTAAGTACTACAATAGATACAGGCTTCAGTGGCTAAACTTCTCCCTCCAGATAAAAAAGCTTCTCAAGACATTGTCAACCCTCAACCTTTAAATACTATCAGTACCTTCAATAAATTTTTTTGATTTTGATCCTTTAGTAGGTGATGTCTTCCAATTCATAGAATGACCTCATGATGTTCAAGTTCCTCATATTCACATGCCCAATTTTGAAGGATATGATCCCTAAGGTTGTTTAGCCAAAATGGATGGTATTTTTTTACTATATCATATTATAGAAATTGATCATGTCACATTTACATATTATAATTTTGGTATGTAGGTGTATCAGTGGTTGTTATGGTAGCTTCATCAACATAATAACTCCCTTATGTGGCCTGAATTTAAGGAAAATTTCCTTAGAATATTTGATAAATTTTCCTTAGAATATTTGATAAATTTTCTTCCTCATCATATGTGGTTTGCCTTATGGAACTCAAGAAAACCAGTTCAATAGAAGACAATATCTCTGAATTCACAAGTCTTCTTACCTATACACATGAATTGAATCTAGTAGTAGTGGTATCCACTTTCTATCATGGTATCAAGGATAAAATAATAAAAGAATTTGAAATGCATGATCCATGTACTCTTGATGATGCCACCCATATGCACCGGACGATTTTGTGTTTTAAACTAAACTGCAAAATGCAGTAAAGTGCTCTGATACCACTTGAAATGTTAAATGCCAATATGAAATATTAATTGAATGAATATAAAATATTACTACACCACTTAAGGAGGGTAAATTCCTATAGCCACTTGGAGAGTGCAGAGTCCCTTATGATTACACAAATTGATAAAATGATTAATGATGATTTAAATCAAATATATTATTCTCCTATTTCTATGAATCAATGAATATATAATAATATTGGAAACATATCCAACTAAGCTATATTAGGGTTGTAACAAATTCCATGGCCAAAATGCTCCTTAGGTTAGGGTACTACTGGTCTTCCATGGAAAAGGATTCTTATGATTTTGTTCATAAGTGCAAAAAATATAAAAAAATATAGTAATCTTGTACATGCTCCTTCACAAGAATTATGATCTTTGACTTCTCCATGGCCCTTTTCAACATGGGGCCTTGATATCATAGGAAAAATAAATCTTACCTCATCATATGGTCATAAGTTTATAATCACAACAATTGAATACTTTACCAAGTGGGTTGAGGTAATGCCTTTATCTTCTTGTATAGGAATAAAAGTATCTAAATTGATCTTCAACCAAATCATATCTCGCTATGGAATCTCTTTCATCATAACTTTATATAATGCCATTTCTTTTAAAATAAAAAAATGTAGCTAAACTTTACAACAAGTATAAAATTCAACATAAATGGTCTATGCCTTACTACCCTCAAGGGAATGGTCAAGATGAGGCTTCAAACAAAAACCTTATTTTTATATTCAAGAAACTAGAAGTTCCTTCTCTTAGGAATGAGGCTATATTTCCTTGATTTTTTTGTGCATATCATCCTTTTGAACTAGAAGTTCCTTCTCTTAGGATTTTATTAAAAGATGCTATAGTAAGCGATGAATATCATCATAATTGTCTAAGTTAGCTAAAAATCCTTGATGAAAAGAGGATAATGCCCTAGAGAATTTACAAGTCTATCAACAAAGACTCAAATGAACATAAAATAAGAGAATTTAACCTTGTACATTCAGGGTTGGTGATTTAATGCTCAAATTTAAAAAAATACCAATGCTCAAAACAAATTGAAAGAAAAATTTGAACCTAACTAGTTGGGGCTATTCATTGTAATTTCTAAATATAGTTTTGGTTCTTATCACCTAGCCACATTATATGGGTATGAATTAAAGGAATATATGAACATAATACATCTTAAAAAGTATTATATCTAGATCTACATTGCTTGCCTAAACATGTGCCTATGTGCATCAATTGCTTGCTACATGACCAATTCACTTGCCTATGTTCATATTCTTGTTGCTTGGATACCTACTACTCATAGAGTTGAGAGGTTTTTCAGGACCCATGATGATATTGGTTAGGATATTGCATTAAACTTTTCTAGGTAGCTAAGGTACAAAATCTCTCTAAATGCTCTTTCTTCATAATGAGTGCATATCTCATCACTTCTCACCATTTAATTTTTCCAAATTGCTAGCACCCAATATATTCTTGTTTTCTCAACATATCCATCATCTTGTTTTCATTATCCCTTATTACAAATTCCTAGCATTGTATGATAATTTTTATACTACAAAGCAAATTTATATATTGTATTCAAAAAGGGTATTCCAAGCTAGAAAATGTTTTCCCCAAAAATCTATTTTCTACTTCAAAATATCTTCATCAACCCTCCCTCTTTTACCTATAAACACTTAGGAGGGGTTTGTAGCCACATAGAATATTTAGAAAAATGAGTAGTCCTATATATGTCAAACATTGAGTGGAATTAGAATCATATTCTAACTATTTATATGATAGTTGAGGGAAAACATAATATTCTACACTTCTTCCTTTACATCAAAATATTATCATACATAATTTATTTAATCTCTATACATAAGAAAAATAGTTGGTAGAATTTTTTTTGGTAGGTTAAATTTATATAAAAGCGGGTTTTTATCAAGGGACCCAAAACCTAATTACAACAAAACATCAAAATTCAATAGGAAAGGCCACGGGAAAGGTCGTAGGAAAGACCAATGAAGGACAACAAGATAGGAAAGAGGAAACCTTCAGGAAGGCAACAAGGAATCCATCAAGAAGGAAAAAAGGAAAACATCTAGGAAGAAGGAAACTGCAATTTGAAACTCCCTCCAAGCGAGAAACTACAAATTAAAATGCCCAGGAAGCTAGAAACTGCAATTTGAAATACCTAGGAAGTGGGAAACTACCCAGGAAGTGGGAAAGTACAATTTGTAACACCCAAGAAATAGAAACCTGCAATTTGAAACACCTAGAAAGTATGAAAATGCATTTTGAAATGCCCATGAAGTAGGGAACTACAATTTGAAGTGTCTAAGAAGCAGGAAAACACCCAGGAAGTGGGAAAATACCTAGCAAGTTGGAAGCAACAAATTGAAGCACCCACTAGTGGGAAATAATAGATTTGAACAACCCCAAAGGTGGGAAAAAGAAATAGGTGCCAATACAAAAAGGGGAAATTTAAAACCAAGAGAGTTCAACATCCCATGTAGGGGAAAACCATCATATAAGGAAAAACCACCCTACACCAGAGGGTGGAGTAGTAAAACAACAAATATAGTAAATCCCACCCAAGAAAATATGGGAAAAAAATAGGGACACTAGAATATCAAGCAAACATATAAGAAGCCACATCCCTCATAGGCCTAGAAAGTGGAATAGCACTATGAGAATATCCATAGGCCACAAAATCCTATTGTAGTGAAGAAATGAGCCATTGAAGACACCAGTCAAGCAGAGGAAGCATCAGACGCAAAACAATAAACTATAGGAAAGAGATTGGAAAGTTCCCAAGGAACAAAAAAGGAAGGAGTCATAGGGAAACCCAGTTGTAGGTATTATAAATAGGTCATTCCATACAAAGAGGATGCAACCAAAAATACTAGACAACCTTCAACACCACTAATGAACAGCTTTAGGGAAACATATGAGGAAGTCCAACAGGGACACAACAGCAAGTAAACCAGAGCCACAAAAAATACTAAAATCCCACTGAACCTGCAACACTGAACCCAAAGAAGAGGGTCATAGTAGAAAGCACATGGTCCCCTTGAAGACTAAAAAGGATGTTGTACAAAAATTTTCATGAAGACACACTCCCACAACCCCCGCAATCCACAAATAAAGAACCAAGCAAGCTAGTATCAATAAGACACCTACAAAACCTAGGAAAAATTGAGAGCTCCAAGGAAATAAATCCTTGAAGAAACCCAAAAAACCTAGGAAAGATCCCAGGGAAAAACCCAAAACCATATTAGAACCCAGACAACAAAAGAAAACCCCACCAAAGAGCAAGGAAAGGGGAAGACAAATGAAGAAGTTATCTCCCACCCCAATGAGATCATCTGCAACACCATCCTACCAAGGAGGAAGGGTTAAGGAAGTGCCAGGGAAGCTGGGACATGATCAAGGACCTGGGACAGGGCCAGGGAAGGGATACAAGGAAGTGGAACATGACTTCCCAAGGAAGTCACCTACAGAGCCCTGAAGAAGGTCAAGCTTAATCTTCCCCCAAATAGTTGGTAGAATTATTCAGTGACTGGAAAGTGCTTAACATCCTTTAGCATCCAACATAATTTAATAATTCTATCAAATATTTTTCCTTAGTATATGGATCAATCAAAAACCTAATTAATCCTCATTTTTGTCTTATAAACAATTTGAAGGTGTTCACATTTTTATTCACTAACGGGTATTTATGTAGACAAGTATATGCCCATCACTGGTAAAATTTTGGGAACATCTCCTAACTATTTGTGAGTAAACCACAACAACACAATCATATTAAAATTAATCACACATATCAATCTAATTCATCCATATACCTAATAAATATGGATGGGAGAATCATTCAATTATTGGCAAGTGCTTCACATACTTAACATTCAACAACATGGGGTTATTATGTTAAAAATCCTTCTTTTTTATATGGATCTATCAAAAATATTAACTCTTTTCATCAAAATTCTTCTCTTCTTTCTCTATTGGGACAGATGATTATAACTATTACCATTGACTTCTTTACTTTTAAATATTTTTTTATCATGATAATCACATGATTTTTTGGATTGCTTGGTGCATATAGAGTTAAATGATTTTGCAAGGATGCAATGATGATGCTAGTTAAGATAGCATAACACTTGCAATGCACTTGCACTAGGTATTTGATGCTAGGAGACCCCTACCTTTAAGAAATTATTTTGCTTGATGTATGATTGCACCTACCAAGATGCAATGATAGACCAAAACTATATCAATGGTATCAAACCCTAATAGATGATATATCTCTATTTTGCATGAATCATTTTCTTACATACAACATCTATATTATCAGATGATGTCTATTCATTTTAAGAACCATAGGAAAGGGTGATTTTAAACTCTAAATTTTCAACCTGATTCCTTTGAGCCTATTATTAATATCCACTAGGTGATGGATTTGAGCATAATACATTTCCTTATGATCCCTAATAAAGGCCTAAAGTACCAAAATATTTATAATTATAATTCAATTTCCTTAAGTAAACCTAGTATCAAAGGATCTCATATAAACTCTTAAAAATCTTTGCTTCTTATTAGGACATGTCAAGTGATGGATTGAGTATATCCCATCCCCTCAGAAGCTCTAATGAGGGGTTCAAGTAAAAAAAACCATGGATTGATCTATTTTTCTAGTTCTCTAAATGATGAACATGGGATGATGAAGCACTTACCAAAAAACTCATATTAAATCTTAAGACTTACTACAAAACATACACGACATGGTGAATATCCTATGACATATTTATCAATTTATGGCGAGATATCTCATAAAAAATCCCCACAAATAGGGACATCAAGTATAAATTCTCAATAAATGCAAGACTTCACATCACTTTAAGAGCAACTTTCCACTTCTTAAAGGAGAGTGGTAACCCAACCATGTTACTTGGTGAATGCATACACATTGCAAGAGTACCTATTATAATGATTGAGGATTTCAATAAGTATAAAAATACCTTAATAAAACATATCCTATTAGACAAAACATACATTCAGTAAAAGATACATTACATTAAAAATTACTTGAATCTTTACAAGACTTCATGGAAAGCCCTGGTTAAGCCTAGCCATATCAAATGTTAAATATGAATTCCTTTAGATTTAAAAAATCTAAGCATGATAATACTTCAAGTTTTAAAGTCCTTTAGATTCACAAAAATCTAGATATACAACAAACATAAATTCATTCAGGTATGTCATGATCCAGGCATATAACAACAAAAAAGCTTAAAGTCATTTGGATCTATCATGGTTTAGCACTCATTAATGTAATGATTGATGTCCTCCATATAATACAATGATTAAATTCCTTTGTATGTATTAGGGTCCATACACACATCAATACAAATAATGAAGTCCTCTAGGGAATACAAAGATCAAAGTCCTTCAAGAAATACTAATCAAGTCCTCTATGTAATACAACTATTACACAAAAACCCTAGCAACCCTAGGCATATGTAAATAATTTTATAATACCGACAATGGTCAAGTCATAGAGATCCAAGCAATTAAAAACCTTAGCTACCCTAGCAATTAAAGTATTACAAATCAAAGTCCTAGCAACCCTAAGGACTTGCATAAAATATTTCAAAATTCTATGATGAAAGTCCTTCAAACCATCTTGGTCAAGGTAAATAAAGGCTATAAAAATCTACAAAGGTCTTACCTCATGGCAAAATTGTTACTATAATTTAAACAACTAATTTATGATAATAATAAGCATCAAAACATAATTTTCAACTTACATAACTACTACATCATCATATCATCATCATATTATCAAGACATCATCAAAATAAAAGTATAGACCATCAAAGAATGATAGCCTCACAATCACATATATACATCATATTTTTGGTTCATTGTATCACAATAGCAAAATAAATATGTTTACCCAATAACAGAATCATGAGAGACATGTTAGAGAATATTACATTATTTAGTACATGTCAATGTACCACCATGGGTACATGTTTAGATTAGGAGTTTGTCTTAGATTAGTATTTAAGTATTTACTTTATGCAATGGAATAAATGCACTAGAATGTGCAATGATGTAAATGTGCATGTTATCCACATGTACATGAGTCCTTTAGAATAGGAAGAACAAGTGTCTTTAGTTAGGTGTGCATGTGCACAAGTGTCTATCATGCAGAATGCACATGTGTCCTTAGGGTAGGAAAGTGAAGAGTCACATACTAGTATATATTTATGACTCAACATTGTAATTGAGAATGAAGCATGCATTGTTCATAGCATGCACTAGTAGAGTAGTAGAGAGATCTCCACATATTGTATCAAGTTTCAAATTTTTGTGAGCTTTCATTAATGGCTATTCCATGAGTATTTTTTAGAATTTTCTCATGTTATTTACATGCTTATTAGTTAGCCATTATCATAGATATAACATTGTTTTCTTATTTCACTACTTGTGGTTGCATTTCATTCAAGTTTATAGCTTCAAAAGCTAACAGTGGTATCAGAGCACATGGTAGATCAAAATAAAATAGAGAGCCACAAGATAAATTGAGGAGACTCAAGAAATAATATCTCCATTAAAGATTGAAGAGATTAAGGAAAGCCCCATTGAAGGACTTGAAGAAGGACATTGGAGAATATTTCTAGCAAGGAGAAGTTCCTAATAGATAAGTATTTGGGATAATTGTCACCATCCAACAATAAGCCCAAAAATAAAAAGAATTTGGCAAGAAGTTTGCCAAACTTTCAAGGCATATTTGCAAGGATAAATGGACAGCATTTGGTCAAGGAAAGGTGCTGCAAAATTTAGAGGTTAAAACACCTTCTAGAACAACAATTTGAAGGTGAAATAGGTAGAACATAAAAGTTTCAAAGATAAAGTCTTAAAGGAAGAGTAGAAGATAGTGTTTTTTACAAGGTTCAAACCTGCATATAAAAAAAGGAGTTTAGATATATTTCAAGAGAAAGAAAATCATAAACTTCCTACTATCTATTGGAAGAAAATATTTTAAAGCATAGATTGCATAAAGCAAAGTAGTATCATCCAAAAGGTATTCTATTTGCATGATTAAAAGGCTTATAATCAATATTATCACTACTTGCACCAAGGATAAGAGAGATCCATCATTGAAGAGGCATAAATCATTGTTTTACTAAAGTAAAACTGCCATAAAGAGTGACACATGCAAGGACTATGACTTCATGGATTGACTATTCTTAAAATTTATAGTGGAATAATTGTTGAATGATTGTGTGTCAATAGGAACTATTTTTTCCTTAGCACTGAGGCATCGGCACTATATTCTAGAAGAAATTTAGAGGAGGATCAGATACACCACCATCATAGGAGCTTGAAAATTCATGCATCTATATAAGGTGTAGTTTAGAAGGCCTGAAAGATAACATGAAGACCCTAACACATATATCATGTAATCCTAAGTAGGAAAAATTATTATAGTGTGAAGAGATCCATTGATCATCACATTACTCACACAATTTGCTAGGCAAAAGTACAACTAGAGAGCAAGCACCAATTCTTGGGAACAAAGGTAACATTAATCGCATATATCACAATTGAGAAGACCATTGTATAAACTAAATCTAGTAAGTTGTCATTTGATTCAATCCATTGAGGATGAGGAGATTCAACAATGCATGGGGAATATTACACTACTAGCCATTGATAGAGAAGGATATACTTGGAAAAGTTATCATCTATTTTCTATTGATAGAAAGGAATATTACAGTGCAATGCTTCTTTTTGAAGAGAAGTGTATTGAAGCTACAATATAATTCTTATACTAAATTTTATTGGACCCACATGAACAATAATATAGAGAATATAGTAAATAGGAAACCGTTCTTATCTTTTCCAAGTTGCACCACATAGCTCACAGTTTGATGGTGGCTCAATTTGTGCCTAGGGTTTGGTGCAGTACAAAGGGTTTGGGAAGCTTAAAAGGAGATAATTGAATTATATGTTGTTACTTTCATGTGAACATCAAAGCTTCAGGTGGATCAAGTATTATGTACAACAATCACTACTATTGATGGTCACATATGGGCATAAGAGGTACACCAAACAAAGCAAAAATGGTTCTTTCCAAACAACATTTAATGGTTGCAAGGGGTGAGGTTGGTGCAATAGCAGAGTGAGCATGGGTAAGAACCAAAAACCAACTACTAGGTTAGGATTTTTAAGTATTTTTTTAATGAAAAATTAAAAATAAATTGTTGCACGAGCACTCAACATGAATTTGATGGCCAACCATGAATTTGGCCATACCTAGCAATGATTGAATTCTTGCAATATGTGTGAATTCATGAATTTACAACCTAGAACATAAGAGGTATAAATTTTAACAAGAAGAGAAAGAGAAGAAAATAAGAGAGAAGAAGAAGAGAGAGAAAAATAAATAAGTAAATTAGATGTGTTTCTTAAAAGTTTGCTTATTATGCTCATTCATTTTTTTATGAAACTGATGAAATTTGATTTTATTAATGTTTGTGATTGCAGCATGATGTACTCAAGAGTAGGGAGTGGCAATCAAGCACCTTAGAGGAGGTATTTTGGTAGCTCATGCCAATAGAGTAGGATACTTTATGGGAGGTGGAGCTACTACACTTGGTAGAGATACCTTGATTTGAGGTTGACAGAGCACTACTTATGACGTTGGCGAAGAGGTGGTATCCATATTTATCCATATTTAAAATATCGATGAAGGAAATGACCATCACACTGAAGGATATGTGGCACATCTTGAGGATCCCCGTTAGAGGGGGATATTTTATAGAGCATAAGGGCTATAGGTGCCAGTGTAGAGATTGTCAGGGAACCCAACACATGAAATCCAATAAAGTGCTTTTCATATCAATGAGATGCCATGATGATATGCAATTTGGGAACTAATGACTATGTTGTATGGGGTGGTGGTGGGACTATTTATGTGCCACATAAGTAGGAAACACCTACCATGGACATTGGTAGGAGTAGTGGAAGACATGTGAGACTAGCAGGTTAGGTTCACATGGAATATGTATGTGTTGGCCCGTTTGCAGAGGACATTGTACAATGCCATGTACAAGTAATATAAAAGGTTGGTGTGTATGACATTGCTCCAAATGTGGTGTTGGAAGAACATAGCCATTAAAATACTAGATGCACTACTAGGGCCACTACCTGACCTAGAGTGGCCAATAATATACAGGTGGCCAAAGATCTAGAGTGAGTCCAAAGGATGTATGACAATATCCTTCCACTTGGGATGTGGGTAATAGATGAGCTATGAGATCACCAGATCATATGGTGGTCATGGCATCTACATCCTATATGGGAAAAGGATGCAAAGAGCTATATTGGATTAGTATGATCCAATGGGTCACTACTAAGAAGGGTAAGCTATAGCTATACAAGTTTGATCAATTACAACAATAGTTCAACATTTTATAGAAGATACCAAACCTAGGAAACTATTGGTTTAGGAAAGTGCATATGGACCCATCAAGAGTTTGATACCTTGATATGGGGAGGCCCGTGGAGGAGGACCTAGATAACAATCTATATGTTAACCTAAGAGTGGATGATGTTTAGGTGGCATTCAGATATTAGACATAGTACAAGGATATTATAAACCCAAGGATATCCCCATGGGTGCCAGTGTAGAGGCACCAAGTCATGTACTAAGGAGTGCATCTAGAAATTTAAGAGGCTACCTAACACACAATAGATAAATGTTATAGGGATCTAGATACATCCAAGTAGACATGGGTATAGGTTTAGATAGAGATGGTAATGACCATGATGATGATCATCACTCTTTTTAGCTCAATAGGATGGGGACATCCAGGGGAGACCCCACAATGGTGGGTTTTGGTCTAAGAAATGCAGTAAGAGATGCCCTCATAGTAGCAATATTAGGATTGAGTGGGACCACAGGTAAGGAGGACCTAACAAGGGAGGTAGGGGTGCTACGGGCTAGGGTGGCCACTATGCAAGGGGGTATGGACATGGTGAGGTATGAAGTAGAGTGCCTTAAGGGGAATATGGGTTATCTAGAGTGGGATTTGTAGTAGGCCCAGGAATAGGGGATGGTTATCATCACGGTAGACAAATGAGTGATGGGATTTTATGCTACAAGAAGAGCTACTAAGAGAGAGGGAGAGACACGAGACATCTATGTAGATGAATACCTTCTACCAAATGATGTACTTTTAGGTAGTACCCATTGAGTAAAAGTTACCTCTACCATAATATTTATGATCATAGAGCCAATATCATAGATGAATGACATCATATGATCCATGAACATACCACTACAAGGACCAACTCTAGTAAGTGAGGCTAAGGGGATTGGATCACATAGTTGAGGCTAATATCAGGATTGCATGCCAATTTTGAGTGTGACATACATCCCTAGGGATGGTAAAGCATGCCATGCTTCTACCATGGCACATAAAACCAACTGACATGTACTCTTTGATTATCGAGTAATATATCATAATACTTTTGTTGATATTAGTTTTTTTTTATTACTATGTGTTTGTTAAGTTGTAATTATGCATGAATGGATGAATGAATGTAACAACCCAGACATATCTCACTTGATTTTCCCTTCCAGTATTACTCCCTAGAATCATAAAGAGAAAATTTGGACTCAACACGAAGCTAGAGTCCCAGTTAAGCTATGAATCATCCAATAATTCAGTTAGTACATAGGCATAGGTTACTTGCTCTGAGATTATTGACCACTATAGACAGTATCTTGAATGGTCGATATTGGCTAGATCCTGCAAAAGTTACCATCTTTTTGAACACATTCTTCTCCTTTGCTAGAATCCTATATACACGGTAGGGGTTGTCCTTATAGAGTCCATAACACCTAGAAGGGTGAACACATAGTTCCCTTCCCTAAGCAAGAAAAGTATAGGCTCCACTGACCTATGACTTATTTTTTTATCCATAACTGCTCACACACACACACACTATATATATATATATATGCCATGTCATGGTATATTATTAGTATTCCTAGTGCCTAGATGCAATCCATCATCTTATGGAAACCACTACGACTCACCAACTCTTTGGTTCAGGTCAAGGTATACCAAGTCTTGTTTGTAACTAATGATGAGATGCCCCATACCATTTCACCATTGTATCTTCTAGCTCTAGATTCTAGCATCTTCTAGATTCAGCTTTCTACTAGTAATTCCCTTGTTGAACAATGTATGTGATATCCCTCATAGTACATTTTGTGTGATAACCTCAAAGGGTGTCCCATTCCACCTTTCATTTCTTCCTAGTAGAAGAACCACTTGTTCTTTGTTAGTCTACTAGGAATGGTTACCACTTAATCATGATAGTGCCACTTGCAACCTGTCATTGTTGGGTGATTATTCGTCCACCTTGATGAATATTTGAGAAGAAAGGCTCACAAATCTTGGTGGAACATATTCTTTTTCAAGAGGTATTTTAATTTAACCTAAGGAGGTTCCCAATTTTATGGTATGGGGGTGTTTCTATGTTCCAAAAAGCTCTTCTACCATGATATAACATTTAAGCATGTTCACAGTAATGCTATAATTCTATAGCATGGGTAATATCATTAAAAGAGTTTTATCTTTAAATATTTTGTATTTTATTTTTCCCTTAAAAACATAATACATAAACGAGATTGAAAATTAAAACAACAATGACACTACAATTTTACAAAAATCTATATAATTATCATAAACCTTGTAAAATTCGATGAAACCATGCTCTAGTAGAAAACATTATTTTAACCATATGATTAAAAAAATTAAATCTATGTATTTAATGATAATTGGTTTATAGTAAGCGCAATAAAGAAACAATATTATGATAATAAATTGTGAATGATAATTATACACACCTATGCATAAAATAAAGAGCCTCTTGGTTAAACTTTGATCCTTTCATTCTTCGCTATCTTTGTTCATTAATTGTCAAGGTTTTTTTTTTTAACTAGATCATTTTGAGAATATATTTTTTTAAAAAGAAGTTATCAAAAAAAAGCAACCATGTGATAAGCCTAAAATTTATTAAAAGAAAATCTCTAATTATTCCCATATGACTTGACCCTTTTTTGTTTGAAAAAAAGTCTCACGTTTTGACCTTCAATATATATATATATATATATATATATATATATATATATATATATATATATACACACATATATATATATATACACACATATATATATATATATATATATATATATATATATATATATATATATATATATATATACACACATATATATATACATATATATACACCATTTATTTAAATTCTAAAGTTGAATAGCATATCTATTATAAATAAAGCCCACTGCCCTCCATGAATAAATCTATAATGACAAGAGGGTTTCTTAAAAAATTGTGGTGAACAATTGCACGCATTATGATGATATGATGACAGTGAAGTTAATCACCCCAAGGGCACAATCATGGAACATGCTGATTTGAACATTAGTAAGCTTTACTATTAACTCTTTAGTTGGGATTGTAAACTTTGGCACGAAACTAAGTTCACTTTCATGTCCACGAAAACAAGTTGCCATAATAATTTTTAATGATAATATCAATGTACTGTAAAATATGAATTTTCTGACAAAATATTCATCAAAAACATACGACTTGATAGTAGTGCATTGCGATTGTGAATATCGAGGTATATTAATTGGAAGATGACACACATAATTATGAATTGGAAAATTTTACCACAGTGCATATAATTAGGGATTTTTGCAAATGAGTGTCTCAGGTAATTAGACTGTCTACTTTAGTGACTAAAAACCAAGTTTTATCATAAACGATTTAGATATATAAACATTTCATAACGAAGCCAACAAACACCATGCAACTGCCAATGGAAGATACAAATAGGAAATTCTTATCTTATAATTGGTTGTGATGATGGATGGAAAAGTCATACTAAGGTCTCTATCGCATATCCGGAGCTATTAAATTTTTTTTTTGCGCAAAGCATGGAACAACACAATTTGGATTTCTTTAGAAACAAGTGATTTTATTTAAACAGTTTAATAACTAGAATGGTGCTTCATTATCAAAGGTGAAATTCACCATCAAACTCTAAACATAAATAAGGTACAGTCCATACAATAAAATTTGACATTTATTTGTATAAGAGAGAAAATTAGTGGCAGACATTCACAACTATGTCTATCCATTTGTGAATCATCTTCAAGCTGCACTGCAAGGTTGTTCTACATATTTCTATAGGTGGTAATTCCATATATTCATACTCGTAATCAAGCCTCAAACTCAAGGCTCCACCCAACGTTCCAAATGCAAAAGCTCTATTGAAGAATTAAAAAAGTATTTAACAAAATTATTACAAACAAAAGGATAATATATATAAAGTGTACAACTTGCGACTCCAATTTGTTTCGATCCAACTTGACAGAGTAGAGAGGTGTTTGTTTCCCCAACTTGGTTTGATTTTCCATTAGCATTTTCACTCCTACGGAACAATCGTCGATCCTCAATATTTTGAAGGTAGTTCGATGGAAGGTGAGAAGAGTGCATTTAGGATCAGTCCCAACCCTCACATGCATGCATAACTAACCTATATGTGGCTTATGTAATAAAAAATACATTTCTAGTTCCAGTGAATATAAAAAGAATTTCAAAATAACTCTAATATTATTGAGATACATCCCCAACGTTACTAGATTTTTATGTATACCTACATTTGTTGAAAAAAACACATTTTCAAATTGACTATATTAGGTTATCTTCCAAGAGATCCACAATTTTCTCAGCTTTATTTGACAAATTTTTGTATGCACTCAATTTTTGTTAAGGTATCACCTAATATATGTTACCCTTCTTTAGTTTTACTAGGTGAGTTTCTCAAAGAACATTTTATGTTTTATTTTCCATTTCTATAGCACTGTCAAGCTCACGGCTCTATTATTTTTTTTTTTTTGGTAAATTTCACAAGGTATATTTCCAATTTATTTTATCACCACGTTATCATAGCTCCATTAAATTTTATTAAACAAGTTTCACAGTAAAAAAAACACAAATTTATATTGAACTATCACTGTTATCAAATTCACAATTTTGTTAACTAGACAAACTTCTCAAGCATATTTTCCCAATTCACACTACAACCAATCAAAATTAGAAGCTACAATGATTTTATCATACATATGGATAAGATTTCCAACCTGGTTTTGCTTCACTCTGAAATGCTCTTTAGTTGTCGCTTGTCCATCAATGACTCAAAAGGCTTTCTCCAGTGAGAATACCCCCCAACTATTATCAATCATATTTAAATAGAACTTCAATTTTAATCTTTGTTGGATAAGTGTAATAGCCATGCAAATAACCTTACGTGTTAGATGGTGGCTTGAATAGATGGTGAGTGGCCAACATTTTTTATAGCAATTTTTATCTAATTTAATTAAAAATTACTTGTTGGCCCTCTAAAATCTAATTATATTTTATTTTTTTATTTGTTATTTTTGTCTTATTACCATTTGTATAGATACACACACAAAAACACACACACACACACACACACACACACACACACACACACATATATATATATATATATATATATATATATATATATATATATATATATATATATATATATATATATATATATATATATAATTTTTTACCAAACACCAATTTAGCAATATTATAGTAAGAACACCTATTTTAAGTGCAAGACTATCTAAATGGATGCAACTACATGATTGTATACTTTTGTGAGCTTCCATGTACTCATGAGGGTTGTATTTGCATCATGTCCCTACTTACCTCATGTGAACTACTTCCATATTTTTTCTAGGAGGGTACCATGTGTGCTTGGCTTGATTTCTTGGTGGTGATTACCTGCTCCTTCACTCATAGATTTTTATCAGTGATACCTCATCCTAAAGGATATAGCAAGTACATAAAATAGCAAACGAGAGGGATGTTATATTCTTCCCCACTAAGAATAAACATAGTACTTTGTGTTAGTACTAAAAGATATAAATGAGAACTATGCATTAGACTATAAACCCAATAATATGTAGCATTCATCAAATATCCATTAAAGTATTAAGAGACACCCATAATATGTATGCATATATGTATATATAATATATCATTTTAGTCAAACAAATAGGAAAATTATTTTTTCATGATTTACACATCTTCTTAGGTGGCATTTATATCAAAATAGTGGTCCCACTAGATATTGCAATGATCTATAGTTTTTTTCCTGAGTTGCTTGGATCTGAACCCAAAAATTTTGACTGGATGGACTTCAATGAGGCATGGGTCCAAAAACTACAAATGTGAAACATCCCACACATGTTATGGATCTACTAAATACTTTCTAAGGAAGGACACATGGAAAGTTTCATGGATCCTAGACAAATTAGGTAGCAAGACCAATTTGTAAGCTACTAGACTAATTTTATTGATGATCTCGAATGGTCCTACAAACCTAGGATTGAGCTTAGTGGATTTTATCAATATTTTGGATGATTTTACTTTGAGGAAAACTTTGTCACCTATAGCAAATTCTCTAGGGGATTTCTTAAGATATACATAGCTATTCTGGCGATCTATGGCTTCCTTGAGCCATTGATGGATTTCTTTTAGTTGCTCCTCCATTTGTTTTACAATATTTGATCTGATCATTGCTTGATCTTCTAGGTTATCCCAAGATAGGGATGTTCTACACCTATGCCCATATAGGGTTTCAAATGTTGTCATGCCCAACATGGCATGATAGCTATTATTGTAAGAAAATTCTACCAAAAATAGATAGTCCTCCCACTTGCTTTGGTGATCCATACAATACATTTGTAGTATATCCTCTAATACTTGATTAACTCTTTCAATCTACCAATTGATTTCAAGATGATATATGGTGCTAATGTCAAGATTTTTACCCCAAGCTCGATGTAATTCTTACCAAAATTTTTATGTAAATCGAGAGTCTCTATATGATATGATTACCTTAGGAAATCCATGTAGATACACTACCTCTTTGGAAACTTTTTAGGCTATAGCAGTTGCATCATCATGTACATTTCCTAATATGAAGTGATCCACTTTGGTCAACTTATCTACTATAACCAAAATAGTATTATGCTAAATCCTCTTTGTAGTAGGTCGACTATGAAGTCCATGGAGATGACTTTCCATTTTTGAGTAGGGATTTCATAAGGGTATAATTGTCCTCCTGGATGTTGGTGCTCAACTTTGACCTTTTGGCACTCCAAACATCTTGCCATAAAATTTATTATGTCCTTTTTCATTCCAGGCCAATAGTATTCCTTTTTCAAGTTCTCATTCATATTTACTACTCTTGGATGCATGGAGTACATAGCATAATGTGCTTCTTGTAAAATAGTTTTTCTCATTTCCTCATTATTTGGAATGATTACTCTATTTCTAAAATACAACAGGTCCTCCTTGACCTTAAAATCCTTGTTTTTGTTAGATCCTTACTCGATCTAAACTCAACACTAAATGAAAAATTCATCATATTTTTGTAGTTCTTTAATTTTCTAACTAACCCATACTAACACTATGTCATGGTAGTTATATGTTTTCTTCTACTAAGTGCATCTGCTAATTGTTTTCTTTCACCTTTATATACTCAACTCCAAAGTTGTACTATGCTAGAAATTCTATCCAATGTTGTTGCCTAGAATTTAGCAATGGTTGGGTAAAAATGTATTTTAGACTTTGGTGATCTATATTAAGCTCAAAGGATTTACTGAGTAAATAATATTGCCATATTTTTAGAGTATTACAATGACCAGTTATAGATCATGGGTGGCATAGTTGATTTCATATTTCTTTATTTTTCTTGATTCATAAGCAACTATCACATCATCTTGCATAAGAACACCTCACAAACCTTCTACGGAAGCATATGTACACACTGTAAAAGACTTATTTGGATATGGTATCTGGAGGATAGGTGTTGTTGCTAGTTTTTTCTTGAGTATTTTAAAATCTTCCTCACATTGGGTTGTCCATGTAAAGGCTCTTCCTTTTCTTTGCAGGTTGGTTATGGAACAAAAAAAATTTTAGAATCCTTGATTAAATCGACGGTAGTAACCTGCCATTCCCATAAAGCTTCTTACCTCTGTGAAATTTGTGGGGTTGACCATTCCATAATGGCTTCTATATTTTTGGGATCTCCTGCAATACCTTCTGCTAAGACTATACACCCCAAGTATTGTACCTGAGAGGTGTAGAATTCACATTTTTATAACTTGTTGTATAACTAATTATTTCTAAGGATTTCCAGCACAACTCTCATGTGTTGACCATGCTCCTCCTTGGTATGAGAATAAATTAAAATATCATCTAAGAATACTAGTACAAATCGATCTAACTATTCTCTAAATATATTGTTCATTAAGTTCATAAATATGGTAGGAGAATTTGTTAAACCAAAGGGTAATATGGCAAATTCATAATAGTCATATCTATTTCAAAAATCAGTCTTGTAGGTATCCTCTTCTTTAATTCTTAGTTGGTAATAACTAGACCTAAGATTAATTTTTGAGAATTTGGTGGCCCCTCTTAGTTGATTGAAAAGGTCATCAATTCTTTATAGAGAATACTTATTTTTGACTGTCATCTTGTTGATCATCTAGCAATCAATTAATAATATTAAATATCCATCCATTTTCTTTACAAAGAGAACTAGAGCACCCCATAGTGATACACTAGGCTTGATGTATCCTTTTTCTAGCAATTCATGTAGTTGTATTTTTAAGCTCTTGTAATTCTATGGTGGTAATTCTATAAGTAGTTTGAGAAATAGGTGTTGCTATTGGTAAGAGTTCTATGGATAAATCAAATTCTCTCTGAGGTGGGAGACCTGGCAATTCTTTAGGGAATACATCCTTAAATTCATTTAACATGGGATATTGTTGTAAAAGGCTTGTACTAGATTCAGTTTCCTTCCTTTTATTCATCTTGACTATGTAAAGTTTACACCCTCTTCTTAAGGATATTTTTACCTTCATCGCTAAAAAAAAATTGGGTTCTAGAGTGTCTCAGTCATAGTGGACTCAAATTTTTTATTGGGAATCATTTGTATAGTTCAGCCATATTTCTTCAAATTTTAGTAGGGCGTTATGTGCCTTTAGCCAGTCTACATCTAAAATTATATCAAAAGCATGTAGGGGGCCTATGTAAATGTGTCATCTATTTTTTCCTTAAGGTAAAGTGATTTGTGGATCAAATAAGCATTGATTTATGGAGTAGGTCTATCCAGATCCATAATCAACCTTCCACCCATTTTCCATAGATCTAGGTATTTTTGAAATGCCTCTCAAAATACTAGTAGATATAAAACTATCAATAGGTCCACTATCAATCAAAATACATACTTCCTTAGCACATATTTTCCTTTTTAATAGAAATGGTGTATCTTATCCTGAGAGAGTAGGATTATTTGTAGCCATGTAGATATTATGAGTAGATTCTTCTGCTACCTTTATTTTATCCATCCTTTATGGACATTGGATGGAATAATAATATCCAAAAAATACACAACATCCATTTGGTGGAGCTTTATTTTTTATGCCTATCCTCATCTTGCTCTTGTTGGTAGTCCATTTTCCTAAATCTTGATTTGTAGTCCTTTGTTCATTCCTACCTGTGAAGCTCCTCTTCTCTTGTCGACCCTTACTATTCTAGAATCAGTCTCTATCACTATTTTTATTATCACCCTTGTATTGGTCCCCATCCTTGGGCCTTCTATACTGGTCCTTGCCCCCTCTTACTAGTCTTGAGTTCTTCCTCTTCTTACGATCATCTCTATATTTCTCTATATTTTGATAATAGGCCTTATTATTTTTATGACTTAACTCTTCATTTCGAGCTTAATCATAGGCCTCAAACAAGTCCTTTAATTTTAGTATACCCACCAGAGATCCAATCCTTCGGTGCAAACCCATGATAAATTTTTGTACCTTAAATTCTTTCCTTCAATCATACTCAGGTACATATTTTAGTTATTGCACCTCTGGTAATATTCTATGACTAATATATTTTCCTAGTGTAAATTTGTGAACTCAACAATTTTTTCAACATAAAATTATCGAGTCAAAAATTTGTCCTTGAATTCCTTTAGGAATGTGTCCCAGGGTACATCAATAGACTCAACTTGTTTATTTCTCTTATATATTTTCCACCAATATAATGCAGTTCCTACGAGATGAGCCACCACCTATGCTATTTTAGATTCTCATGAGAGGGGTATAATAGCAAAGTATCCTTTGAACTCACTTAACCAATTTTTGACTACCTCTCCATCACATTTTTTGTTAAATTTAGAAATGTCTAGTTTCATTATTTCTTTGCTTAATTCTAGACCAAATTTCTTTCTACTAGATCCCTCGGGTAGATCATTTTGACGGTTTTTACGTTCCTCACTCCTAGTCAAATTCTCAATTACTTTTTTTTGTTGAGTTATTATTTCTTGTTTTTGGGCTAGTTGAGATTTTTGTTGTTCCATGTGTTTCACCATTTGGTCTCATTGAAATTCAAGGTGTTCTTTTTGTTGGTTCAATTGTTCTTGCATTAATTGTAACATCTTAGTCATGTTGTCTTCTTTTTGTGCAAGCTCCTTTTCTTGTTTCTACAACTCTTTTCCCCTATGACTCTCTAACAATCCTTCTCGATCCCTTTATCAAATATTCTGTAAGCCCTTCTTGTAAATTTGTGGTAATTATTTTAGAGGTTCCTACCATGTAACCTGAATGTAAAAGAGCTATGCTATTTTTGGTTTGTCATATTTTTAAGGTATAAGTTTTAACATAAGGTTTATGACCTAGGGTTTTGCAACCTAGGGCTATGATACCAACTATAACAACCTAGACATATCTCACCTGATTGTTCCTTCTAGTCTTACTCCCTGGAATCACAAAGAGAAAATTTTGACTCAACATGAAGCTAGAGTACCGGTTAAGCTTTGAATCACCCAATCATTTAGTTAGTACATAGGATAGGTTACCCACTCTAATATTATTGACCACTACATATGGTCTCTTGAATGTTCAATATTCGCTAGATCCTACAGAAGTTTTCATATTTGTTAACACCTTCTTCTCCTTTGCTAGAGTCTTATGTTCATGGTAGGGTTTGTCCTTCTAGGGCCCATAACACCTAGAAAGGTGAACACATAGTTCCATGCCCCAAGCATGAAAGGTATAGGCTCCACTTATTTATGAATTATTTTTATTTTCCATCACTACTCACACACACACATACACACACACACATATATATATGGTATGCTAGGGTATAGCATTAGTATACCTAGTGCCTAGCTAGAGTCCATCATCTTATAAAAACTACTAGGGTCTATCAATTCTCTGATTTGGGTCAAGGTATACCAATTCTTGTTTGCAACTGATGATGATATGTCTCATACCATCTCACCACTAGACCTTCTAGCTTTGAATTCTAGAATCTTCTACAGTTGGATTTCTGCTAGTAATTCCCTAGTTGAACAATGTACGTGAGACCTCTCATAGTACCATTTATGTGATAACCCTGAAGGACATCCCATTCTAGATATCATTTTTTCCTAGTAGAAGAACCACTTATCCTATGCAAGTCTACTAGGAATGGTTACCACTTAATGATGACAGTGCCACTTGCAACCTGTTGTCATTGGGTGATTATTCGTTTGCCTTGATGAATATTTGAGAAGGAAGGCTCACCCGTATTGGTGGAATATATTATTTTTCAAGAGGTGTTTTAATTTAACCTAAGGAGGTTACCAAGTTTATGTATGAAGGTGTTTCTATGTTCCAAAAATATCTTCTAGCATGATATAACATTTAAGCATTTTCACAGCAATGCTATAATTCTATAGCATGGATAATATCATTAAAAGAGTTTTTATCTTTTAATCTTTTGTATTTTATTTTTCCCTTAAAAACATAAAACATAAACAAGCCTAAAAATTAAAACAACAAGGATACTATAATTTTACAAAAATTTATATAATTATCATAAATCTTGTAAATTTTGATGAAACCATACTCTAGTAGAAAACATTCTTTTAACCAAATGATTAAAAAAATTAAATCGAAGTATTTAATGATAATTGGTTAATAGTAAGCACAATAAAGAAACAATATTATGATAAGAAATTATGAATGATCATTATACACACCTATGCATAAAATAAAGAGTCTCTTGGCTAAACTTTGATCCTTTCATTCTTTACTATCTTTGTTCATTCATTGCCAAGTTTTTTTTTGTATTTTTTTAATAAACTAGATTATTTTATGCATATAATTTTTGAAAGAGAAGATATAAAAAAAACCAACCATATGATAAGCCTAAAATTTATTAAAAAAAAGTTGCTAATAATTCCCATAGGGCTTGACCCTTTTATACAAGTTATGTTTTAGTTGCATAAGGTAATACTAGTTATTTTTTTGTTTGAAAACAAGTCTCATGTTTTGACCTTAGATATATATATACACCAATTATTTAAATTCTAAAGTTGAATAGCATATCTATTATAAATAAATTCAACTTCCCTCCGTGAATAGATCTAAATGATAAAAAGTTTACTAAACAACAACGGTAGATAATTACACGTATTATGATGATATGATGATAGTGAAGTTAATAACCCTAGGGGTACAATCATGGAATATGTTTATTTGAATGTCAATAGGTTTTACTATTAACTCTTTAATTGGGATTGTAAACTTTGGCACGAATCTAAGTTTACTTTCGTGTCCATGGTAGCAATCTACTGCTTAATGATAACATCAATGCACCGTAAAATATGAATTTCTTGATAAATAATTCATTAAAAACATACAGCTTGATAGTATTGCATTGTGAATATCTAGGTACATTAATTGGAAGATGACACATATAATTATGAATTGGAAAATTTTACCACAATGCATATAATTAGGGATTTTTGTAGAGTGTCTCAGGTAATTAGACTTTCTACTTTAGTGACTAAAAACCAAGTTTTGTCATAAACAATTTAAATATATAAACATTTCATCACGAAGCCAACAAACGCCATGCAACTACCAATAGAAGATACAAATAGGAAATTCTTATTTTATAATAGACTATGACAACGGATGGAAAATAAATACTGAGGTCTCTGTCGCATATCCGGAGCTACTAAAATTTTGTTTTGCACAAAGCATTGGAACAACACAATTTGGATTGCTTTAGAAACAAATGGTTTTATTTAAATCGTTTAATAACTAGAATGGTGCTTCATCATCAAAGGTAAAATTCACCATTGAAATCTAAACATAAATAAGGTACACTCCACACAATAAAATTTGACATTTCGTTGTATAAGAGAGAAAATTAGTGGCAGATATTCACAACTACGTCTATCCATTCATGACTCATCTTTAAGCTACATTGCAAGGTTGTTCTACATATTTCTACAAGTGGTAATGCCATATCTCCATACTCATAATCAAGTCTCAAACTCAAGGCTCCACCCAGTGTTGCAACCGTGAATGCTCTATTGAAGAATAAAAAAAGTCTTTAACAAAATTATTACAAACAAAAAGAATATATATATATATTTAAAGTGTATAGTCTGCAACTTCAATATGTTTTGGTCCAACTTGACAGAGTAGAGATTTGTTTATTTTCCCAGCCTGTTTTGATTGTCCATCAATGTTTTCACTCCTACAAAATAGTTGTCGATCCTCAAGATTTTGAAGCTAGTCCAATGAAAGGTGAGAAGAGTGCATTTAGGATCAGCCCAGCCCTCACATGCATGCATAACTAACCCATATGTGGTTTATCTAAACAATACATTTCTTATTTCCAATGCATATAAAAAGAATTTCAAAATAACTCTAATATTGTTGAGATATATCCCCAATGTTACTAGATTTTTATGTATACCTATATTTATTGAAAGAAAACACATTTTTGAATTGACTATTTTAGGTTATCTTCCAAGATATTCATAGTTTCGTCAGCTTTATTTGAAAAAATTTCATATGCATTCAATTTTTTTTAAGGTATCACCTAATATAAGTTACACTTCTTTAGTTTTACCAGGTGAGTTTCTATAATAACATTTTATATTTTATTTCTCATTTCTATAGCATTGTCAAGTTCACAGCTCTATTAATATCTTTTTTTTGGAAAATTTCATAAGGTATATTTCCAATTTATTTTATCACCATTTTAGCATAACTCCATTAAATTTTATTAAATAAGTTTCACAGTAAAAAAACACATAAATTCATATTGAACTATCACTAATATCAAATTCATAGTTTTGTTAACTAGACAAACTTCTCAAGCATATTTTCCCAATTCACACTACAACTAGTCAAAATTAAAAGCTACAACAATTTTATCATACATACGGACAAGGTTTCCAACCTGGTTTCGCTTCACTCCAAAATGCTCTTTTACTGCCACTTGTTTGTTGATGACGCATAAGGCTTTCCCCACGGAGAATATCCCCCAACTATTCTCAACCACATTTAAATAGAACTTTAGTTTTAATGTTTGTTGTACAAGTGTAATTTCCATGCAAATAGCCTTGTGTGTCATATGGTGGCTTGAATAGACGGTGAGTGGTAAATGTATCTTATAGAAATTTTTATCTAATTTAATTAAAAAATACTTGTTGGCCCTCTAAAATTTAATTATATTTTATTTTTTTATTTATTATTTTTCTCTTATTCCCATTTATAGACACACACACATATATATATTATTTTTTAAAAAGTATGATGGTTTAACCTTCACCAAATACTAATTTACCAATAATATAGTAAGAACACCCATTTTAAATGCAAGACTATCTAAATAGATGCAACTACATGATTGTATACTTTTGTGAGCTTCTGTGTACTCATGAGAGCTATATTTATATTATATCCCTCCTTACCTCATGTATACTACTTCCACATTTTAACCAGAAGGAGGGTACCAGGTGTGCCCAGCTTGCTTGCTTGGTGGTGATTACCTGCTCTTACACTCATAAAATTTTATCAGCAGTACCTCATCCTAAAGGAGATAGCAAGTGCATACAATAACAAATGGGAGGGATGTTACAATGAAATAAAATGAAAAGAATTAAAACTAAAGAAATACATGATGAATAAATTAAAATAATAGATGCATAATTTATATGACTACATGAAAATAAAAAGAAGCAATGGAAGAAGGATGAAGAAGCAAAATAAAAAAGAAAATATGAAGTAGAAGAAGGTCAAAAAAGAAAAAATATGCTTAAGAGTATGATATTTGAATCAATGTATACTGCAAGGGGTTAGCATGATCAAATGATCATAAGCTAAGCAAAAACATAAAATAAAATATGGAGTGGAACCTTATGAGGATGTATGCTCGTAAATGGATGAGAATGGATCAAAACCCATTCAGGGTGTACTACTTGTGAGTGACCATGAAGCTATCCTGCAAAGGTGTTATGCTTACTAAAAATAATAAGTATGGAGTGATACCCACTATAGGTGTAACTCTCACTAATGGTTTATGTGGAGAGATACCCACTAGGATGTATGCTCACAAATGGCCTGAGGCGAAGGCTAATGGTTGCTAGTGGTCATGAATCTATCCCATATAAGGTGTAATGTGTGATTGATTTACCAAAAGGAGTGTAACTCTATAGGGGTGTGGTGTTTAAAAAATATAAGTGAGCAAAGAAAAGCATAGCAAAAATATGTGTGTGTGCATGTATTAGACAAAAGGAAGATAGAAGGATGAGAGAAGTAAGAAGTAAACAATAGTGTGTGTGTATCCCTTTTTGATATTTCAATAGCTAAGATATGTGCATAAGATAGTGGTCGTATGAATACCATAAATGATATTCATGCAATATCTACCCTATCCCATGAGGATCCCTTAACAATTGAAATATCAAGAAGAAAAAGTGTGAGCAAAACAAGATGCATAGATAGAAGAAGGAATGTATATCCTTTATCTTGGAGAAAAGAAGAATGATTGAAAACTTGGGAAGGACAAGGATATACAAGAGACAAAGAACAATATCCCTTGACTTGGAGAAATTTAAGATCACTATTAAAACTTTGAAAGGTCAATGAATACTCCCTAGGTTGGTGATTTGATATGCATTAGTTACCTAGTATTTTTTTTTATTTGTGGAAAACATCCCAAAAGGGATGCCACTTTCAAGTAAGATCCAAGGAGGCAAGGATATCCATTTCACCAAAAACACCCAGGACTCGAACCTGGCCTACCCCCTTTGACATACTCAAGGAGCAAACAAACACACAAAACCAATTTAAAATTAAGTAAATAACAACAAAATAAAATAAAAAACATGCTCCTTGAGTGTATCAAAAACAAAATCACAACCAAACACGCACAATAAGATAAAATAAACCACAACATAAACCACATAGAAAAACACAAGAACCACATAACAAAACACAAACAAGACAAAAACAATAGAACACTACAAAGATATAACCCAAAAAAAACATGAAAAATAAACACAACCAAAACCTAAAAAATTAAAAAATAAAAATAAAAAACAACCAAAAACATACAATAAACAAAAACAAAAAACATATAAAACACTCACACATAAAAACACAAAATAACACAAATAAAGAGAAACCCAAGAACAAGAACGAAAAAAACACAAGAACAATAACAAAAAACATAAAAATAAAAAATAAAACAAAACAACAAAAACACAAGAACAACAAAAAACAACACAAAGAACAAAGCCGCTCAGACCAAATAAGCAATCATGGCTTTAAAGTTAGACATGAACAAAGCTTATGACAGGATAAATTGGGAATTCCTAGAGGCAGTTTTACTAAAATTTGGCTTCAACATGAAATGGGTCAAGTTAATAAGAGAGTGTATTTCTAAGCCTTGTTTTTCAGTTTTGGTTAATGGGTCTACTGCAGGTTTTTTTCAAAGCAAATGTGGTCTAAGACAAGGAGATCCCATAAGTCCTATGTTGTTCATCATTGTAGTTGAGGCCTTGGGAAGAACCTTTAAGGCAGCAGCGGTAGTTGGACTCATATCAAGTATCAAGGCCACGTCGCTAACTACCCCGGTGACACATAAGCAATTTGTTGATGATACATTGCTACTAACTTTGGCTTCTGTGGTTGAGGCAAGAAGGATTAAAAATATTCTCATAATGTATGAAGAAGCGATTGGACAAAAAGTGAATTTTGATAAGAGCAAACTTTATTTCATCAATACCCCCATTCCTAGGCAAAACAGCATAGCAAGGATCATGGAATGTCAGATTGCATCCCTTCCCACCTCCTATTTAGGTCTTCCCCTATTTACGGGGAAACCTGAAGGATCAATGTGGAACATAGTTCTAGAGAGGATCCAAAAAAATCTAGCAAGTTGGAAAGGACATCTATTATCTCAAGTAGGCAAAGCATTTTTAACTATGGCTTCACTTCAAAGTATACCCGTTTACTTCCTATCAGTCTTCAGAGCTCCCAGCAAGGTGTATCACAAAATTGAGCAGCTTCAAAAAAAAATTCTCTGGTCAGGGACTAAGGATAATAAAAGGATCCATTTAGTAGGTTGGAACAAGGTTTGCAAACCTAAAGCTGATGGGGGGTTAGGATTGAGGAGATTTGATCATCTCAATACAGCTCTATTAGCCAAACACGCATGGCGGTTATTGACTAAGGTCGATAATGAATGGACTGCCATAGTTAGGAGGAAATACCTCCAAGGTGTGAACTTCCTTAATGACAACTTAGCAAGCAGGGGGTCTACTTTTTGGAAGGCAATCCTCACGAGCAGGGATATCTTCAAGAAAGGTCTTGGATGAATTCTAGGAAATGGGCAAACAATAGACTTTTGGAAGGATCGGTGGGTGAGAGCTGAGGAGTTATCCCAGAATCCTCATTTGGCTAGGATTCAAGAGCATATGGAGCAGCATATTGGGAAGAAGGTTGCAAATTATATGTGGTAGGATATAAATATCAATAGGTGGAAACACATTAGAGTACAAGGTTTTGAAGCAAAGTCTGAAGAGCTTTATAATATTTTAACTTAGCAAATTATTCCCTCTGGAGAGGATGAAGATCACATTGTTTGGGCTAAGACTAAAAGTGGTGACTTCACAGTTAAGTCTGCCTATAATTTTCTTCTCAATGTGGAAGGTCAACAATTTCAACCGAGTTTGGTTTAGATCAAAGGCTTAATTCCTAAAATATCCTTTTTTTCATGGCTGGTGATTCAAGTAAAAATCCTCACTATGGACAATATGTTATCCAAAGTTATGGTTATTGCTAACCATTTCTACATGTGTAGGGTAGGATGGGAGACAACCCAACACTTTTTTTTGGAGTGTCCGGTAGTGGAGTCCATCCTAGATGAATTTTTCCAAACCTTTAGGATCTCGTCGGTTAATCCTACTCTTATATCCTAAGTGTTCCATCAATGGCCTCAACCCTTTGTTAGCCTAAAACTTAAGTACCTATGGAAAATTTGTTTGCATCATTTTCTCTGGTAGATTTGGCTAGAAAGTAACCATAGAGCCTTTAAGGATACCATTCACAACCCAAAAATCATCCTCAATAGGATTATTGTCTTTGCGAAAGAAAACCTTAGCACCTTAGTGGATGACAACCACTCAATTCTTCCCCAAGAAAAAAAATTAGCTTGAGCCTTAGGTATTGAGGAAAAACCTTCCATTCCTTTGCCCAATCCCAGAAATGGGATTTCTTGGGAGCCACCCCCCCAAGGTTGGTTTAAACTAAATTTTGATGGTGCAGCCAAGGAGAACCTGTGAAGAGCTAGAGTTGGAGGAATAATCAAGGATCATCAAGGAAATATGGTCAAGGCCTTCGTTGAACCATTGGGAATCATAACTAATAACGAAGCAGAAGCTAGAGCCCTTTGGATAAGGTTGCAAGTTGCCCAAGTAACTCAAGGTAACTTGATGATTGAAGGTGATTCTATGAACATCATCAACCTGTTAACCAATGGCAAAAAACCTCCATGGAGAATCGAGAGAGTCATCCATGAAGTGAGGATCCTTTTTGTGGCAATATAGAACAAGAGGGCTCATCACGTGTACCATGAGGCCAACAAGTCAGCTGAAAAATTAGCCAACATAGGTGTTGATGTTGGTAGTTTGGTGACATGGACACAAGGTGTGCCACGTGAAGTGGAAAACATTATTAGTCATGAAAAGAAACCTACCCATTAATGAGAAAGATGAATGGGTGTTCTTTCCCCATGGAGCTGGTAATAACTATGGGGTTTCCCTCTGAATCATACCAAATTGGAAATGAAGGTAGCAGGGTGTAAGCCTTGGAATATTCTGACAGAGAATAGGAAATGGGCAAGTAATGGGTTTCACAAGTGCAAAGTTCCAAACTTCAATTCTTGTCAATGTAAGTAATGTTTACAGTTATGTTTAAGTATGGGTGTTCTTTTTTAGTAAGGTGTTGTAGGGGATTCAACACAATTTTTGGTAAGAAAGTTTCAAGGATGACTAGGATCTACAATCTCAGTAGAAGGTTGGATATTGTAATAGGTTTTGGGTTAACCTACAAAACCCGGTAATTAATGAAGACTTTTATTTACCAAAAAAAAAAAACAACACAAAGAACACAAAAACAAAACAAAATAAAAAAAAACCCACCCACCTTAAAAAACTAAACAAAAAAAAAAAACAAAAAATAAATAAAAAATAAAAAATGAACAAAACAATGACCTATCTAGACCAGAAGACTATTAAGGCAAGAATCAATAGAGGAAAAAAAATAAATAATAGCATGAGCTAGGGAACTAAAAAAATATTGAATGAACCAAAGAGAAGCAAAAAAAAAAAAAAACAAGAAGAAACTAGGTACCTTCAGAACTGGAGCCATCCAAAGAAATGAGATAAAGAAGAGCTTCCCTAATTTGAGAAGCCCACCAAATAGGAGGGTGGCCATAACAAGTAAGATCACATTTTTCCAAAGCCCAATTAGCTAAAGCATCAGCACTCTTGTTTTGATCTCTGACCACATGATTGTAATCAACTTTCAAAAATCCCATCTGGATTAACTGAATCTTCTCAATAATTCTTTTTATTCTCCAATCCACCTTATGATTATTAGAAGGATTCTTCAAGATATTAATCATAAGTTGAGAGTCAAACTCAACTAACACCTTTTCCCATCCAAACTTAGTAGCCTCCTGAAGGCCTCTGAGGATACCATACCCCTCAATAAGGTTATTGGAAAGAATACCCAAATTCTTAGAAAAAGTAAAAACTAGGGAGCCATCTGAAAGTCTACCAATTCCTCCCACACTAACTTTTCCAGGGTTCCCTCTAGAGGCTCCATCAGTATTGATTTTTCCAAAATCCTTATGAGGAGGTTGCCAATTTCTATTCTTATCCATCTTACTAATTCTCACATTCCCTTTAAGTTGGTTTCCATTAGAAGGTTTAATCTTCAATATTTGCATCACTTGATCCCATCTTTGGTGGGAGTTTTGGGGGTGATTAAGGAGATGATGGACTGATTCAACTAAGTTGGATATGGTCTTTTTCCAAATATAATGAATATCCTTCCTATCTTGATTAAAAATTTGGTTGTTCCTTTCATTCCAAATATTCCAAAGAATAATGGTAGAACCCATCCAAACTAACTGCCTAATAAAATGATCAACACCCTCTTGATTAGGTCAATTCCTCCAAATCTGTTCAAAAGTAAAAAAATTGGACCATTGTAAGCCAAGTAAAGTGGCCATTCTCCTCCATAGCTCAGAGGCTAAAGTACACTCAATAAAAATATGGTTTATATTTTCTACATTTTCTTCACACATTTCACATCTAAAAGGGCCATGAAAACCACACTTCATAAGTTGCTCACCAGTAAGCACCCTACGATGCAATAAAAGCCAATTAAAGAACCTCACCTTAGGCTAGAGATTTTGAGCCCACAATTAAGAAAATATGTCAGAAGAATGGTTGGGATTATTATGGCATAAGGTCAAATAACCTTGAGCAATTGAATACTCACCCTTATTAGTGTTGTTCCATCCAAAACAATTTTTTTCATGGGACCAAGAAAGGGATCTCATATGAAGGATGCCTTGGATATCTTGTCTTTGCCTTCCTAGGATTTGAATAGGTCAGTCCTCAATAGGGATTCAATATCTACCAACCTTTGAATTACCAGTATGGTACCAACAGTAATTAGCCACCTTTATCCAATTAGCTCGGTGAAGCTCCTCCATCCAAGGCCTCCAATCGGGAAACTGAGTTATCAAAGGCTTGTGATCATCTCAATAATCTATCCAAAAATTTGCATGTTGACCATTATGAATGATCCAAAATAAATTTTTTTTATCAATTCCTCACCAGTCTTAAGAAATTCTAAAATTGGAGAACCTTTGGTAGGAAGTTGATAGCGAACAAGGTCTTCAGGACTTTTGTTCTCAGCATATTTAGGACGGACATTATTGGCCCAAAGAGCATTGGGGTTATGCAACATCGTCCAATATAATTTAGTAGCTAAAGATTTGTTGTTATTAATTTAATACCATAATCCTAACCCCCCTTCACTCTTAGGAAGACATCAAGTATCCTATTTCACCAAGGCCCATTTTCTTTTCTCCTTAGTACCACTCCAAAGGAAACGATGACTAATTTGATCCAATTCTTGAAGAACAACCTTTGGGATATTCAAAATGGAAGAAACATAAATAGGAATAGCTTGAAGGACTGATTTTACCAAGGTGATTCTACCCCCAGAAGAAAGCCACTTGTTGGTCCACTTTCCAATTTTCTTCTTGAATTTGTCCAACAACCAATTCCAATCTTTATTTTTTTGCCTTTGAATATTTATGGGAATACCTAGATAAGTGATTGGAAGAGAGGTCTTCTTATATCTTAATTTATCCAAGACCATGGATTGCTATCTAGCAGAGCAGTGAAAGAAAATAACTTTAGATTTGTCTTCATTGATCAACTGCCCAATAGCCTTAGAAAAACAACTAATGATTTGCTTAGTATTAGAAGCTTCCTTAATTATATCTTTACCTAAAAGAGTAGAGTCATCCACAAATTGAAGATGAGATAAATGTATAGCTCCATGAGCAAGGGTAACTCCCTCAAGGGTTTTTTTTTCCCTCTTTTTGGTTATAGTCCTACCCAAGCATTCAATAAGAATGATGAATAAATAAGGGGATAGCGGGTCACCTTGCCTAATACCTCTAGAAGCTAGGAAATACTGAGAAGGCCTACCATTGATAAGAACTAAGTAGGAAACTGAAGAGATACATCCCATAATCCAATCCATCCAATCCTTAGAGAAACCAAATTGCCTCAAAACTTTGATAAGGAAGTGTCAATCCACTCTATCATAAGCTTTGGATAAGTCTAACCGAATGAACATGGAAGGAGAATTTTACATATCCATGGAATGGATGGCTTCTTGAGCAATAACTATCTCATCTACTATTTGACGTCCTTCCACATAACCCCCTTGCTCTATGGAAATAATCTTATGCAAAAGAGGCTTCAACCTTTCTGCCATGATTTTAGTAATGATTTTTAGAAGAACATTACATAAAGCAATAGGTATAAAAGCTGAGATATGATCAACCTCTTGAGATTTTGGAATAAGAGTAATATAAGTTATATTTATAACCTTCAAAATTTCTTTGGATTTCCTGGCTTCTACACCACCTCTAATAAATCAACATGAAGAATATCCCAGAACTCTTGGTAGAACTCAATAGGAAAACCATCAGGACCTAGGGTTTTCCCTTTTTGCATTTTAAAAACTACTTGTTGAAGCTCATTGATAGTAACAGGAGCATTCAAAATAGAGTTCTCCTCAGAAGTGATAAGAGAAGGGATTGCTTGAAGAACATTATGTTGTGAATCTGAGTCAAGGGGAGTAGTAGCAAAAATATTGGAAAAGTAATCAACACCAATAGAGTTCATTTCATCCCAAGTATAAACAACATCTCCAAAATATGATTTTAAGGAAGAAATAAAGTTGTGAGATCTTCGAGCTAGAAGAAATTTGTGGAAGAAATTTGTGTTTCGATCTCCTAGAATGAGTGCAATGCATATAAACTAAAAACTAACTAGGTTTCATCACTTTCCTCATTGCAAAGTCCCAAAAAATCTATAAGATCAAGTAGCCATGCAAGTATGATAAAGCAACAAATAATAACTATATGAAAAATAGTACATAAAAAGATAAGTATAGCAAGTAGTCCATGCAATATATGACAAGTAATCATGTAGTATGAGCAAGAAAACTGATCCAATATGACACAAAAGAAGAAGAAAAAGAAGAAATAATAGAAATTTGAGAGGTGGTTAATTCATGCATAATATCATTTTAAGTGCATTATGTTCATTGGTATTTTAAAATATTTACCATCTAACAATGCTAAATGATAGAATCTGATAAGGTATTTCTACCTTACCTGTTGCTTAACTGTTATCCTCCCTTAACATAGCATACAAATATAGAAATACAGAAAGAGATAAACGGATATGTAATGAGCTGAAGATTAAATAACGAATTTACTAATATGAAATCAATTGCCACTAGGAGGGCAGATCCCATCGTGAAGGCAAGGTGCGGATGCACAGAGAATAAAAATATAAAAAATGATGATTCAATTTAATAACTATCTAATCTATATATATGAATTTTAGCACATGGAATACCTAGCCGACGGCTAGGTTTGGTATGTAACATGACTCCCCTCCTCGAAAAGCTTTGTCCTCAAAGCTGGAAATGTCTGGAAAATACTTTCAGGTTCCCATGTGGCATCCTCCACTGGGAAGTCTCGCCATTTGATGAGATATTCTTGAATCTGGCGCGACCGTAGTCTCCGTACTCTTTGTTGTAAGATTTCCTCAGGTTGGAGATATATGCGTCCTTCCTCATCGAGCACCGGTAATTCTGATTGACTTTTCACCTTCTGACCAATTACTTTTTTGAGACACGAAACATGAAATATCGGGTGTATTCTTGATGATAAAGGTAGCTCTAACTGATAGGCTACTTCTCCAATGCGGCGCACAATTTTGTAAGGACCATAGAATCGTGGAGCCAACTTTTGGCTGGACTTTATCCTTAATGATGATTGTTTGTAAGGTTGCAATCTTAGGAAAACCTTTCCACCTATATTAAAAGTTCTCTCTGATCGGTGCAAGTCTTGTTGTTGTTTCATACGATTTTGTGCTTGGACTAAATTCTCTTTGAGGATGGTGAGTGTAGACTGCCTTTGTTGGAGCCAATCATCTACTTTGGCTACTTTGGATGACCCTGGTACATAATCTGCGACGATTGGAGGCTTGGTGCCGTATAATGCTTCAAAGGGAGACATCTTAATTGAATAATGGTAAGAAGTGTTGTACCACCATTCTGCCAATGCTAGCCACTGGCTCCATTGGTATTGTTTATCTTGAACAAAACATCTTAAGTATGTACCCAAACATTTGTTAACTATTTCTGTTTGACCATCTGTCTGTGGGTGGTAGGCCGAAGACATATTCAATTTGGTACCACTAAGTCGAAATAATTCCCGCCAAAATTTACTAGTGAAGATGGGATCTCTATCACTGACAATATTTTTTGGCATACCATGTAATTTGAAAATTGAATCCATAAATACCTTGGCCACCCTGCTTGCGGAAAATGGATGTTGTAAAGCCTGAAAATGAGCGTATTTGGATAACCGGTCTACGACTACGAAGATTACTGTCCTGCCTTCTGATTTAGGAAGTCCTTCAATAAATTCCATGGATATATGTTCCCACTGACGCTCAGGGATGGGTAATGGTTGTAACAATCCTGGTGATTTGGTTGTTTCTCCTTTATTGCATTGGCAAACTTCGCATTCTGCTACCCATTGTTTGACTTCTGCTTTTAATCCTTTCCAAAAAAATGATTGTTTGACCCTTAAATATGTTTTCAAAAATCCTGAATGTCCCGCAGATGGAGAAGCGTGCGATTCATCAAGAATCCTTGATTTGAGTTCTGAATTGTGTGGAATGTAAATGCGGTTCTTCTTCCAGAGGATTTTATCTTCATAAGAGAACAAAGGGTGTTTAGAGGACCCTATAGATAATTCTTGAATTATCTGAGCAGTTTCGCTATTGGATAACCATTCATCTTGTAATTGAGTCACCCATTGGGAGCAAGGACCTGAAATAGCGTTAATGATTACTTCGTCTTCATATTTCCTGGATAGCGCATCGACGGCTACATTTTCCTTCCCCTTCTTGTATTCGATAACAAAATCATAACCCAATAGTTTGGTTAACCACTTATTTTGTTTCGGATAGGAAAACCTTTGCTCAAGAAAATGTTTGAGACTACTATGATCTATTTTTATAATGAAGCGGCTACTGATTAGGTAGTGTCTCCATTTTTCTATTGCGTGAAGAATAGCCAACATTTCTTTTTCGTATGTTGATCTTCCCAAATTTTTCCCCGAGATCTGTTTACTTTCAAATGCCAACGGATGACCTTCTTGCATTAATATAGCCCCAATTCCTATTCCTGACGCATCACATTCGATAATAAATGGTTTGTGAAAATTGGGAGTTGCTAAAACTGGAGTTGTACACATGGCCTCCTTAAGAGCTTCGAAGGCTTGAGTAGCCTCTTCCGACCAACGAAAAGCATCCTTCTTTGTGAGTGTTGTGAGAGGTGCTGCAATATTACCATAATTTTGTACAAACTTGCGATAGTAGCCCGTGAGACCCAAAAAACCACGAAGTTTCTTGATGGTTTTAGGTAAAGGCCACTCTTGAATTGCCTTAATCTTATTGGGGTCGACTTTGACGCCCTCGTGTGAAACTATATGACCAAGATACTCGACTTCTTGGACACCAAATGAACATTTGGAACGTTTGACAAATAACTTTTCTTTGTGTAAAATGTGAAGGGCTTTATCCACATGATGTAAATGATCCTTCCATGTTTTGCTATATATGAGAATGTCATCAAAAAAAAACTAACACAAACTTACGGAGGAGTGGACGAAACACTTGGTTCATGAGACTTTGGAATGTGGATGGTGCATTGGTGAGACCAAAAGGCATGACCAAAAATTCGTAATGACCTTCATGAGTACGAAAAGCGGTTTTGGGAATATCTTCTTCTCTGACACGGATTTGGTGAAATCCTGAGCGAAGGTCTAATTTTGTAAAAAATTTGCACCATGCAACTCATCTAGTAGGTCATCTATGACAGGGGATAGGAAATTTGTCCTTGATAGTGAGTTTATTGAGAGAACGAAAATCAGGACACATACGCCAAGAGTTATCTTTTCGTCGAGCCAAAACTACAGGTGAGGAATAAGGGCTAGTGCTGTGACGAATGACTCCATGATCTAGCAGATCCTGAATGATCTGTTCGATTTCTATCTTTTGTGGTTGAGGATAGCGGTAAGGACGGCTGTTAGGTGGGACACTCCCTGGAATCAAATGGATGGCATGGTCATGAGATCGTTTAGGTGGTAATCCTTTAGGTTCTTGGAAAACCTCTTCGTAATTTGTTACGATGTCTCGTAAATTTGGAGCAGTAATATCCGAAGTTGCTCGAGATTGTTTTTCCAAACAATTAATTTGAGCTATAAATCCATATCCACCCTTTTTTAATATCTTCTCCATACTATGAGAGCTCACCATTTGTGATGGAGGAGTAGTAATGCCTTGTAAGCGAATGACTCGTCCGTTTTCCTTCCATTCCACAAATAATTTTTTGAAATTGAAGCTAACCGTGTCTAATGTTTCCAACCATTCAACTCCCAAAATGACATCCGAGTTCCCTAAATTCATGACGAAAAGGGATCCAACCCAGGTATAAGTTCCCATTTTTATGGAAACTTGAGATGTTCTACCAACACATTGCGCATTCACCCCGTTGGCTACTAGAACCTGGAATTTGTCTTTGTTGGAAGAGTTAATGAATAAATTCAAAGCTTTTGCTGTTTTGATGTCGATAAAATTGTGGGTACTGCCGAAATCAATTAGCACATTCACCTTTTTCTGGCGGAGAAATCCTGGTACCTTGATGGTATGGTGGGCTGTTAACCCCATGAGGGCATGCACGGAGATCGCCATTGTATCCTCTTCCTTCTCTTCTAGAGTACTTGGTAGTTCTTCTTGCATAGGTTCTTCTTGGTGGTAAGTTTCTTCCTCTTCTCCTTCATATTGATCGCATTCAATATGAAAGTTTTGTTTTTGGGCACATGCTTGTTCCCTGGGATGATGAGTGCGACATTTATAGCAAAAGTATCTTGATGGTTGATCATTTCTACGAAAGGAATTGTTGCGATACGAAGGACGACTATAAGTTTCACGCCGTGCATACAACTGAATTCTCTTCTCAACCAGCTTGGCTATTCTTATACAATCGTTCAACGAGGTTGGATTTTGAATGTCCACCTCCACCCTAATATTTTCTTTCAATCCATTGCGAAAAGCTCCTACCACTGTGTCGGAGTGAGGTCTAATGTATACGGTAGTAAACTAGTGAATTCCGAGACGAACTCACTAACCGATCCTTCTTGTTTAAGAGATAATAGTCTTACTGTGTATGACGATGTAGCTCCTTCATCAAATCTTTCTAAAAAATAGGTAGTGAATTTTTTCCAGTTAATAGTGGCTCCTTTCTCTCGCTTAAGCCATACGAACCATTGGTAGGCCTCAGTGCCTAATTTTGATGCAGCGAAAGGGACTTTATCAAAATCCTTAATTTGGTATAAGTCGAGAATGCCTTCCATTTTGGCTATCCAACCACGAGGATCATGACCCTCAAAAGTGGGCATATCAATGCGTGGAAAATTATTAGGGCCTCTCGGTTGGTGATAACCCATATCCCTTCCCTGATCTTGGTTATATCGCTGTCTATGATAGCGATTCCCGTAATTATCCGGATTGCCTCTTTGCTGCTCCCAATCTTCATCCTGGTCGTCATTTTCTTCATTCCTTTGTTCATGGGAGTGATTTTGGGAATTAGTATTGGGATTAGGTCGGTTTTGTGTGCTCAACAGTGTAGTTAGGTTGACACTAATTTCGTGCATACCATCTAGTAAGAGTCGAAGAGTTTCATCCGTGGTAATGGCCGAGTTACTTGAGTCTCCTTGTGTGATGTTTTCATGAGTTGGGGGAGGGTTAGTAGCCATAGGGTCTACCAGTGGATGATGTGGATTATAACTGCCAATTTTGAAAGGAGAAGGAGAATTTTTTGTACCTGGGCTTCGATGAGGTCTTCTTGCATTGTTATTGGTCGTCTCCGAGCTTGATAGTCGACCGTCAGGTCCTTTGGTCCACTGTTTGGGCATGCACTTTCAAAAAAAAAAAATTTGGGCTTCCCTTCTCCAATAATAATTTGATGAATTGCCAAAATTTGTGTGTTCCGCTTCAACTGTCGCTCCAACTGCGACGCGGATTTGAATTTGGGTGGCCTCCTTGACAAGAACTTTCAATTTGGACAATTTTAGCAACTTCCTAGCAACTTTTCAAGTTTGACAATGATGGAACTGAGACTAACCTCACAATAGAACTGGACTAAGACTGACAACTGACATGACAGAGATAGCGAGGACTAACGCAGGGACAAACACGATAGAGCGAGGATCGAAGACGACTGACATGACAAAGACAGCGAGGACTGATGCAGGGACTGACACAATAGAGACAACGAGGCAGGGACTGATACGACAAAGACGGACCACAGAAAGGACAACGAGGATAGACGACGCAAGGCTACAATAGCGAGGACTGATATACGTGAGGAAGGAACGGCTATGTGACCGGAGTCACAACCAAGTAAGGAAACCGGTTTAATTTTAAACCCTTCGACGACACCCACGCAACGAATGTGGGATAAACGACTAAAATTAAATTTTTCCAGGCCTCTGATTGGTCGACGTCCTGCGAACAGCTTTCGACGATTTGCAGTGTATTTTCTCGATGGATCGCGAACGATTTCTGTTAGAATCATTCAGCAGCCCTATTGCGGGGTCGCAGATTACTAATTTTCTCGGTGGATCACGAACGATTCTACAGTGATTCAGTGGACCTATTTCAGCGAACTGGCGGCACTTGGAAAACGTAGGATTGCCAGATAAAACGGAACGCAGACCTGTGTAGCGTTGGTGGCTGTATGGCGAATGGAATTTCTCCCAAGCGTGTTGGATCGTACCAACCTGATACCACTTGATAAGGTATTTCTACCTTACCTGTTGCTTAACTGTTATCCTCCCTTAACGCAGCATACAAATATAGAAATACAGAAAGAGATAAACGGATATGTAACGAGCTGAAGATTAAATAACGAATTTACTAATATGAAATCAATTGCCACTAGGAGGGCAGATCCCGTCGTGAAGGCAAAGTGCGGATGCGCAGTGAATAAAAATATAAAAAATGATGATTCAATTTAATAACTATCTAATCTATATATATGAATTTTAGCACATGGAATACCTAGCCGACGGCTAGGTTTGGTATGTAATAGAATCTTGAGCTAAACTTGGTTGTTATGACAAAGGGGCCTAACCAATTGGATTGAAACTTACCTTTTATATCTATCCAAGTATTAGTGTTCTATTTTTCTTTGAGAACAAGGTGCTCAATTTCAAAAGAATGAGTGCAAACATTCTTGGACTAAGATCACTTAGGCCTATTCTGATAGGCTCACTCTAAGGAATGGATGTGCTTTTCATCCAAGAGCTCCAATTGGTTTAAATAATCTAAACAATACTCATTGCTAACTGAAGTGTCTTGCAACAAAATGCATAAGGACATGATCTCTAACTCAAAAGGGAAAACTACCTTAGTGTCATAGACCAAGATATAGGGGATGAACCCTATAGGAGTTTGTACAATAGTAATATAGGCCCACAAGGTAGTATACAACTGGATATGCCAGTCACAATTGATCTTACTAACCAATTTCTTAAGAATCTTAACCAAGGATTTATTGGATGATTTAGCTTGATCATTACCCTAAGGGTAATATGAATTTGACCACTTGTGTTGAATCTTGTACTTAGAAAAAAGTTTATGGACATCCTTGTTCTTGAAATAAGTATCATTGTTAGAAATAATCATTGAAGAAATTATATACCTATAGAGGATTTCGTTGAAGATGAAATTTGAGACTTGAGCTCTAATAACCATAGCCAAGGGTATGGCTTCAACCCATTTAGCAAAGTACTTCATTGTTGTGATGTTAAAATTATGACCATAAGAAGACATAGGGTTAATATTCCCTATAATTTCCAGCCCCCACATGGAGAATTGCCAAGGGGAAGAAATAACTTGAAGGATTTTGGAAAGGAGCATGAAAAAGGTTATCATGGTGTTGAAACTTGTTGTAGAATCGAACATAGTCACATGCATATTTCTCCATGGAATACCAATAATAGCTAATCTAAAGGATATTATTGGCAATAGCATTGCTACTAAAGTGTCATCTACATGATCCTTCATGAGATTCACTAAAGGCTAGTTGGGACTCATCAAAGTTAAGGTATCACAAGAGGATACCCTCGAAATAATATCGATATAAAGTATTGCCAATTATGATGAATCAACATGATCTTTTGTACAAAAGCTTTCATTATTTGTAGTATAAGCCATCAAGAATCAAACCATCCTTTAAAAAATTAAATATGTCCATGTACCATTGCTCAAATGGGGAAACTTTGATGTTTAGGAAATCTAACATGATGAGGCTAGAACTAAGGGACACGAGCTCTCAGAGTTGTCTAATTATAATCATTTATTTATAATATTCTAATTCCAAAGGGACCAAGGATGTAGTAGTATCCATGGCATATACATGGTGGTTAGAGGATCTAGAGATAAACTCTATATTTAACCTATCAAAAGCTAACAAAATATTAGTGACAATATCTTTGTAAGGTTTTAGTTTATCATCTATGGTTTGATAAATGTCATTGATTTTATTAACCATAAGTTGAGAGTCACCAAATACTGAAAGTACTCTAACCTTCAAGGTTAACACTACTCTAAGACTAAGAATCAAAGATTTATACTCTACAATATTATTAGTGCAAGAGAAATTATTCTTGAAGGAAAGGGGGATGAGTTGTTTTGATGGGATGACTAGAATAATTCCAACACCAATTCCCTTTAAGCATTGGGTTCCATTAAAATAAAAATTCTAAGATGCAGTATCTTCTACTTCTAAGATAAAAAACTTATCGATAAAATTAATGACTAAAGGATGGACGGACTCTAGGGGAGTAGTGGCTACTTGATCAACAATCACCTCGCCTTGTATAACCTTTTGACCTATGAAGGTTAGGTCAAACTCACTAAGGGCTAGAACCCACTTGGTGGTTTAACATGAAAGGTGGGATTTTGACATTAGGTAATAAAGAGGATCAAATTTAATGACTACCACTATCTTATGGCTAAGCATGTAGTGTCTCAAATTTTGAGAAGCAAACACTACAACAAGTTAAAGCTTCTCTAAGGGGGTATATTATTTTTCATAGATAACCAAGGTTTTATTGATATAGTAGATGGATCGCTCTTTATTATGGTCTTCATGCTAAGTAAATTTGACCCCCAAAGCATGGGTTGTGGCTATTATGTAAACTATTAAATTCTTATCTAGCCTAGTGAAGAACATGAACTTATACTGAGAGAGGGGGTGAACAGTATAAGACTTAACCATTTAATAATTTTAATTTCAGATAGTAGTGGCATCAACACAACATTAAACAAGACAGAAAACATCACACATTGAAGACCCATTTTTAACATGGTTCACCCAGAATGGCTGGGCTACGTCCACCAAAATTTTCTCTAAAATTTTATCTCAAATTCTTTGGGAAACCTTCCCAATTACAAAGTTTATGAGCCTCGGCTCAAAGGAGATACCTTCCCCTAAATCTACTCTGGCTGGTGATCCTCTAGAAGACCTTTGCCACTGCAGCCCTTAGTAAATGGAACTCTATCCACAGAAGACACTTGTCTTCCTTGCTCTAGCTAGAGACCTATACCCTCAACTCTATCACCTCAAAGCTGGTCCTTGAATTTGCACTAAACATAGTCCTTCGGTCTAGCACAAATGTCCTCAAATTTGTTTCTCTGATCTGTACCAAACACAGTCCTTCGATCTGGCACAAAATTCCTCTTCCTCTTTCTTTTGTCTGGGTACAAATTTGTCCTCAAATCTGCATCAAAATTTGTCCTCAACAGGTCTCTCTGCTCAGTCATAGCCACACTTGGTCAAAACCAACTTTTGCACTGTCTGCACAAACACAGCAGCACTCAGCTCTTGGCGATTGAACTTCTCACTTTGAGTTCTACAGCATGTCACAAAATCATGATAGTCCTCACTTCATCTTTTGCAGCATGTCACGAAATCATGACACTTTGTCTTGCTACTTTCTCTCTCTTCGAACTTGTCACGAAATCACAACAATTTACACTACGGACTCTCTTTTCAGCATTATGTCATGAAATCGCGACACTTTTTCTTTTGGAATCTCTCTTCTGCATTATGTCGTGAAATCATGACACTTTTCCTTTTGAACTCTCTCTCCTGCAACATGTCACGAAATCGTGACACTTTTTCTTTCGGACTTCCTTTCCTGCAACATGTCACAAAATCGTGACACTTTTTCATCCGTACAATCTTCTTTGCAATATGTCGTGAAATCACGATAGCTTTTCCACTTGCATTTTTCTCTGCCAACATGTTGTGAAATCGTGACAGTTTTGCCAGCTTCTTCTCTCTCTTCCAACATGTCACGAAATCGTGATAGTTTTTCCAGCTTCTCTCTCTTCCAACATGTCGCGAAATAACGATAGTTTTGCCAGCTTCTTTTCTCTCTTCCAACATGTCACGAAATTGCGATAGTTTTGCCAACTACATACCTTTTCTTACTTGTCTTTTTCTTCGATATTTTGCAGATGGGCCACTATGATCTTCTTGGAAACTCACTGTCCATGCTGTAACCTTCATCAAAACAAATTCTTTGACATCAAATCAGAATCCTTCAAAAGCTTCTTGACATCAATGACAACTTCTACACTTGAGCAAAGGCAATGTACCCAAGGTACCCAAAATTGCCAACAATCTCCCCCTTTGTCATTGATGGCAAACCTTTACTAAAAACACATCTCAAGAGCAAAAACTGAAACCAACTGTACTATCAACTGAGAATCTACCTTTGAAGTTTTGCTCCCTCTGACTTGAAGCTTTCCTCTTCACTTGAAGCTCTGCCCCTTACTCATATCTCTCCCCCTTTGTCATCAATGGCAAAGGGTCACCTTTGGGTCTCAGGACTAAGAAAGGGCCTCTTAGCTTGGTCCCTCCCCCACATCTTGATGAGGTGATTAATTCTAGGGTGGGAGTACAACTCCCAATTTCTCCCTTAGATACTCAAACGTATCTCTTGGAAGATTTTTGGTGAAGATATTGGCAATCTACTCTTTTGTAGACACATACTCTAGCTTGACCTGCTTGTCTTACACTTTCTCCCTTAGAAAATGATATTTGATTGAGATGTGCTTCGTCCTTGAGTGCATTACTGGATTTTTGGAAATACTTATGGCACTTGTATTATCACAAAGAATGGAGATGGGTTGTTCATGCTTGACTTTGAAATCCTCCAAGGTGGTTTTCATCCATAAAACCTGTGTGCACCCAGCCACTGCTTGCTATGTATTCAGCCTCTGCTTGTGGATAAGGAAAGCGAAGGTTGTTTCTTACTTAGCCAAGAAACCAAACTCTTTCCTAGAAAGAATGCTCCACCACTAGTGCTTTTCCTGTCATCAATACTGCCTGCCCAATATGCATCTGTATAAGTTGTGAGGGTGAAATCATCACCTTTGGGATACCAAAGCCCAAAGTCCATAGTGCCCTTCAAATATTTGAATATCCTCTTAACTACTATAACATGAGATTCTTTTGGAGCTTCCTGAAATCTTGCTACTAACCCAATGGCCTGCATGATATCTGGTCTAGTAGTTGTACTATATAGTAAATTGCCAATCATAGATTTGTACAACCTCTGATCTGCACTGGAGATTCATCATCTTTACTCAGATTGCACCCTGTAATCATTGGAGTACACACGGGTTTGTTGTCCATCATCCCAAATTTCTTCAACATTTCTTTGATATACTTTCCTTGAGAGAGAAATATACCATCTTTTGTTTGCGCAATCTGAAGACCTAAAAAGAAGGACAGCTCTCCAATCATAGACATATCAAATTCCTTCTGCATGGTGTTAGCAAAAACTTTGTACATCTGAGTATTATTTCCCCCAAAAATAATATCATCAACATAGACAACTATAATCAACATATCATCATCTTTATTCTTAATATACAAGTTGCTATCTTCCACGCATTTCCTAAAGCCTTGCTCATGAAGATAACTATCAAGTCTTCAATACCACGCCCTTGGTGCTTGCTTTAACCCATATAAGGCCTTTTTTAGTTTACACACATAGTCTGACTGTTCTATGAGAGACACTCCTTCTGGCTGTTCTATGTAAACTTCTACCAACACCCCATTTAGAAAAGTTGACTTTACATCCATTTGATATACCTTGAAATATTTGAAGCTTGAAAGGGCCAAAAACATTTTGATAGCTTCAAAACGAGCAATAGGAGTGAACATCTCTTCGAAATCCACACCTTCTACTTGAGCATAACCTTTGCAGACTAACCTAGCTTTGTTTCTGACAATCTTTCCATCCTTATTGAGTTTATTTCTGAATATCCATTTTGTGCCAATGACATTCTTGTCCTTAGGTCTTGGAACCAAATCCCAAGTTTCACTTTTCTCTATTTGATTTAGCTCTTCATCCATCGCTTTTACCCAAAATTTATCTGCACATGCTTCACTGAAATATTTTGGCTCAATCTAGGATAATAATGAAACATTCGTAGAATCATGTGAAGTAATGACTCTTCTTCTTGTTTTCCTGCTATTTGGATCACCAATGATCAAATATTTGGGATGATGTTTTTGAACATACTGTGAAGGAGTTTTGGGAAGCAGTTGTTGTCTTTCCTCTTCTTCACATGAAACCTCTCTGAATTCTTCTTGACAGATTTTATCACTGAGTTCCTTGATTGGTTCTCTTATCCCTGTATTTTCATCTACTATTACATTTATGCTCTCTACAACTGTATGAGTTCTTTTTTTGAAGCATCTGTAGGCCTTGATTCTTCTGGAATATCCAAGAAAAATTCCCTCATCACACCTAGGATCAAACTTACCCAAATTCTGATCTTCCCTTCTGATGAAGCACTTACTCCCGAACACTTTGAAGTATTTTACTGTAGCTGGTCTTCCTTTCCACAACTCATAGGGAGTTTTATGATGATTGACTCTGAGTTGAGCCCTGGTGATGATGTAGACTGTTGTACTGACTGCTTCTCTCCAAAAGCCATCTGAAATTTTTGACTCATTTAACATTGCTCTAGCCATATTTTCAATAGTTTTGTTTTTCCTTTCAACTACTCCATTTTGTTGAGGAGTTCTTGCTGCTGAATATTCTCTTTTGATTTCGTGTTGCTCACAGTATTCCACAAATTCATTTGAAGTGAACTCTCCTCATCTATATAATCTTAAGCATTTGATTCTCTTGTCAGTCTCATTTTCAATCATTTCTTTAAAATCTTTAAATTTTTCAAAAGCTTCAGATTTTTCTTTGAGAAAAGTAACCCAAGTCATTCTAGAATAATCATCTATAAACAGACATGAAATAGCTTTCTCCCCGAATGCTCTGAGTTCGGTAGGGCCACACAAATCAGTATGAATAATATCCAATGGTTTTGAAGATGTATACCCTTTTGATTTGAAACTGGTTCTGGTCTATTTTCCATATTGACAAGGACCGCAAATGATGTTATGGGGCCTTTTTATTTTGGGCAAGTCTCTAACTACTTCCTTGTTACTAATATTGATAAGATTATCAAAGCTCAAATGCCCCAATATTTTATGCCATAACCAACTCTCATCTTCTTGAGTTAGAAAACACTTTTCCTTTTTTATCTCACTTAGCATGTAAAGATTGTTTGGAGTCCTTGTAGCACTAGAAATGAGTTTTCCATTTTTTTCTTTACTTATCTCACATCTATCTGAAAAGAAAGATACTATGTGCCCTTGATCACAAAGTTGACTCACACTAAGAATATTATGTCTTAGGCCTTCTACATAGAGCACATTTTCTGTTTTGGATTTCCCATCCAAACTAAGAGTCCCTTTACCACAGATTTTAGCGGACCTGTTATCTCCAAAACTAACTGTTCCTCTGTTTGTTTCTTTTAAGACCAAAAACTTTTCCTTTTCACCAGTCATATGTTTTGAACAACCACTATCAAGATACCATTTTTCTACTTTGTCTTGAGCATGAAAAGTAGTTTGAACTATCATTGACTTAGATTTGATCTCATTCCTCTTTTTAGTGAACTCAAGGCTAAATCTATCCAAACTGCACATCCTTGCTATATGCCCGAAATTCTTGCATTTGTAACACATGATATTTTTATTTATAAGAGGTGCAAACGAGTTAAAATTTTCCTTAATATGGCTATTCAGAGACTTATTGCAATGCATAGCTAAGTGACCAAATTTCTTACAGGAAAAACAATAGCCAAGGAAGGGATTATGTAACTTGTTTTTATGCCTTGGATGATTGTTCTTCTTGTGATCAATTGGAATCCACTGCTCTTCAGGATGAAGATTGATCTTGCTCGAAGACCCTATTTCATGAATGGTGATACCATCCTTCTTTTGCTTTTCACACGGAGTATTTTGTCTGAGAGTCAACTGTTCCAACTTCACTCTAAGAGACATAATCTCTTCTTCTATTTTCTCACAATCATCTTCCTTTCCTTTTAGAGCTTCTGTCAGAACCTGTTCAACCTTCTTCCCTTCTTCAGCTAGAATTTTGAAGTCTATAACCCTTTGAGACAATTCTGATCTTGCTATCTCTTCTTCCCTGACATTGATGCTTGAGAACAAAATTCTCTTCCCTGAATTTCTCAAGCTTTCTCAAAGCCAAGAAGAATTCACCTTTGAGATCGAACTCAACCTCTTCATTTCTTTCTAAATCTATATGTTCCTCTGATAGATCCTTCTCCAAGCTATTAGGCTCTTTCTGGAGTGACCCACTCTGATACCAATTGAAGAACATGAACTTATACTGAGATGGGGGGGTGAACAGTATAAGACTTAACCATTTAATAATTTTAATTTCAGATAGCAGTGGCATCAACACAACATTAAACAAGATAGAAAACATCACACATTGAAGACCCATTTTTAATGTGGTTCACCTAGAATGGCTGGGCTACGTCCACAAAAATTTTCTCTAAAAGTTTATCTCAAATTATTTGGGAAACCTTCCCAATTACAAAGTTTATGAGCCTCTGCTCAAAGGAGATACCTTCCCCTAACTCTAATCTGGATGGTGATCCTCTAGAAGACCTCTACCTCTGCAGCCCTTAGCAAATGGAACTCTATCCACAGAAGACACCTATCTTCCCTGATTTGGCTGGAGACCTCTGTCCTCAACTCTATCACCTCAAAGTTGGTCCTTGAATTTGCACTAAACACAGTCCTTTGGTCTAACACAAATGTCATAAAATTTATTTCTCTGATCTATACCAAACATAGTCCTTCGATCTGGCACAAATGTCCTCTTCCTCTTTCTCTGGTCTGGGTACAAATCTGTCCTCAAATCTGCACCAAACTCTATCCTCAATAGGTCTCTCTGCTCAGTCACAGCCGCACTTGGTCGAAACCAACTTTTGCACTATCTACACAAACACAGCAGCACTCAGCTCTCGATGATCGAACTTCTCACTTTGAGTTCTGTAGCATGTCGCAAAATCATGATAGTCCTCACTTTGTCTTTTGTAGCATGTTGTGAAATTGTGACACTTTGTCTTGCTACTTTCTCTCTCTTCGAACTTGTCATGAAATCATGACAATTTACACTACGAACTCTCTTTTTAGCATTATGTCACAAAATCGTGACACTTTTTCTTTTGGACTCTCTCTTCTGCATTATGTCGTGAAATCATGACACTTTTCCTTTTGGACTCTCTCTCCTGCAACATGTCATGAAATCGTGACACTTTTTCTTTCGGACTCCCTCTCCTACAACATGTCGCGAAATCATGACACTTTTTCGTCCGTACAATATTCTTTGCAATATGTCACGAAATCGCAACAGCTTTTCCACTTGCCTTTTTCTTTGCCAACATGTCACGAAATCGTGACAATTTTTCCAACTTCTTCTCTCTCTTCCAACATGTCACGAAATCACGACAGTTTTGCCAGCTTCTCTCTCTTCCAACATGTCATGAAATCGTGACAGTTTTGCCAGCTTCTTTTCTCTCTTCCAACATATGAAATCGTGACAGTTTTGCCAGTTGCATACCTTTTCTAACTTGTCCTTTTCTTCGATCTTTTGCATATGGGCCACTATGATCTTCTTGGAAACTCACTATCCATGCTGTAACCTTCATCAAAACAAATTCTTTGACATCAAATCAGAATCCTTAAAAATCTTCTTGACATCAATGACAACTTCTACACTTGAGCAAAGGCAATGTACCCAAGGTACCCAAAATTGCCAACACCTAGGAGGAACAAGGATAGGCAATGAAGTGGGATAATTCTTAAGTTCATTGAAGGCTTTTTGACACTTAGAATGCCACTTGAACACTACATATTTGTGTAGAGGAGGAAAATTTCCCTACCACATATGATTCTTAGCTAGATCCACAAAATAAAGCCAAGGTGATCATGGGGGCATGTTGTTCTCTACACACCAATGTAAAAAAAATGGAGGAAGGGTTCACCAAGAATGATTTAAGGACTCACTCCAATTCTGGGGTTTAATAAGGTTGGATGTATTTAGTTTCAATATAATCACCTATGTTTGACCTTCCTAGATCTATACTATGAAAGATAAAGGACAATGCAGAAATACATAATGCAAGAATACAAGAGCTAATAGAATGATTCTTCATTTTGAATGATTTCTAACCTAGGATTGCAAAATGAGATTACTTTTGAGCAATGCTACAAGAGAAGATGCATAAGCAATATTAAATCCCAAGTGCACACTATATGCTATTTTCCTTTCAAATGCCTAGAAATTAAAATATATTTTCTTTTATATCAAATCTAGGGTTCAAAAAAGAATAACAAACATTCATCAAGAAACCTAAACATTAATTATGGAAATTATCTTATCCGGTGTTTGATCCTAACTTTTGTCTCTTATCCTACAATATCCAACAATTCCTATTCCTACAAAATAACTTGGAAAACACTTGAAAATATGATTAGCATTAGGGGGCCTACTGAGGCCATTGTACAATAATACTTGGAGGTACAGTAGTTAAAACCTCTAGGTCCTTTTAGCTAACCTTTTAAAATAGAAGCGAAAGTTGACCTTTGGAATATTAACAAGCACAACAGAATGTAATAGAATAGAATGATAAAGGAGAGTACAAAATGCAACAATATATCTTAAATGTAACTTATAATATAAATATAGGATTTAGGGGTAGCAATTTACCCCCAAATATGGTCCGTGTGAAATTGTACCTTGTAAGGAGCGATCACGATTTTGTAGGCTGGAAAAATCATGCCTCAAAATGGATAGGCATGATTTTGTAGAAGTGAGGCAAAAAACCTTAAAAGATACAAATTATGCAATCTTAAAATCTGAATGCAGTGAAAACACCTGGTAGATAGCGCAAAAGTAGACAAAAGGATTAATATCTCTAAATAGTTGATCTCTCCTTAGGGATTCAACACTTGTCCACCAAATATCTGCAACACGTAATCCAATATAGTAGAAAGTAGATTTTCAATAGATTATATTTCATACTAGAAAAATGATCACTTATCAACTTGCGAATTAGCTTGCTTGCAGAAAAATAATTAATATAAAAGACTTGAGAGATTTTTCATGATTAGATCACTTCTATTACTTGGTAACTTGCTTATTTGGGAAAATAAGACTTAAAACCCTCCTTTTATAGTGGATTTGAAAACCGAATAGGTAGGAAAACTAAGAAAAATAGATGCCTAAAGACACCAACCTCAAAAATTAGGGTTTTCTAAGAAAAAATCCTAATATGGAGAAATCTCTCCCCATAAACACCGATCATGATTTTGCTTAGGAAAAGTCATACCTCGTTAGGAATGACAATCATGCCTAATTAGGGCTGATCACGATTTCACAGAAGGAGAAGAAAAAGAAGAAAAAATGTAAAGAGAAGCCTAGTCCTACTTTGGGTAAGCCTGAAGGGTCTCTTTAAGGGCCTAGGGAAAATGACTCACTCAAGTGGGTCAATTTCCATGTCTAAACTTTCCCCCCTATTTGATGTATTTATGGACTAATAAATACATCAAAGAAATATTTAAACACCTACAAGTGAAAGACAACAAGTAGAAAAGGAGTGGCTAGTTTAGAAGAAACAGGTGGTGTGAAAATGGTGTTATTTTGGACACTTTCTTGCTCCAGAGAGTGTGGTTCACATGGGACCCATATGTGTTGGCCTACTTGTACAAGATATTGTACAATATTGTGTAAAAGTGATATACAGGAATGTTTTGTACAACATTTCTCCAGGTATAGAGTTGGAATCACATAGTGGTGAGGAGATAGGATGCACTACTAGGACTATTGCCCAACCCAGAGTGACCAACTACATATAGATGGTCTAGATGAGCAGGTCTAGAGGACCTATACTAAGAACATACCACTAACGAAGTAGGTGGTAGATGAGTTAAGGGTGACCTAGATTATATAGTGACCCTAGCATATACATCCAAGATAGATTGAGTATAGGGAGGAGCTGGCTAGGGTGAGAAGTATTATAAGGTTGACCATGGAGAGAGAGAGCCAAATATATCTTGATTTGATAGAGTCCTACAATAGTTTGATATCTTACAAGATATCCCATACTTAAAAGACTATTGGTACAAGAGGGTGTACCGAGACCCAATGGGAGTTAAAGGAGAGTTTATCTAGTTAGATGGGTGGAGAAGCACTTGGATGATCCTCCTTACATGTATCCTAGGGTGGATGATGTATGAGTTACCTTAGGATACCAAATATGGTATAGAGGAGTCATGTGCCATAGGGTCTCCCCTCTAGTACCAATATAGAGGTGACAGGTGATGAGCCTAGATATACAGTGAGCTTTTTGAGAGGTTGATCACAGAGACATAAAGAGAGAGCAACAATTTTAGGTAATCCTAAGGCAAAGACAGACACAATTTTAAGTGGAGATAGTGATGGAGGTCACTATCACTATTGGGATCATAGAGGTAAAGGTAGTTGTAGTTGCCCCCATGGTGGTCAAGGTACTACCGAGTAGAGGAGTGGAAGATACCTCTACATTAGTAGCATCTAACCTAAAATTCAAGCATAGGTGGAAACTCTATAGAGGGATATGTACCTACTCTAAAAGGATAGGTCCAAGAGGATCGATGGGCTATGGATTGTCTTGGGCAGTTTAGATATAGAGAGGGATGTAGCCTAAGCAAAGGCTGATCATCTTTGAGGGAAGGCAAGTTGTATGGACACAAAGCATCAAATGGATTAATCTAAGGGGATGGATATCATTGGGAGTATCTAGATTATAAATGTGATCTACCTGCTAAAGGTAGAACTACAAAGGATATGGAAGAGGTTGGAGGTGTCCATCCATAGCACTACCTTTTACGATATGATGTACTATCATGTGGTATCGGAGGAACAATGGGTGACACTCCCTCCATCCCTATAGTCAACTAGTAGGACATAGTATAAATCATGGACAATATCTTAGTCCATGGGTATATCTCTTTCCTAAGGCCACCCCCAATAAGTAGGGCTAAGGAGACAGACTCCCAGAGCTAGAGTTGGGGTTGGGTATTAGTATGACTTGTCAATTTTTAATTATGGTATGCATACCTAGGGATGGGTTGAGTGTACCAGGATTGGATTGTGGTAGACTGACTGGACATATAGGTACCTATTTTTTTGAGTAATAAAAAGCTACTTTTATTATTATTATTGGTTAATTTATGTGTGCTTTATATGTTTGCTTTACTTAATAATTTTTATGATTCTTATGATTGTGAAATCTTATGCATGAAACTAATTATGCAATGCATGAACTATATGAGTGAAAATGGGATGGATGCAAGATAGAATAAGAAGCACAAAGAAGAATATGAGATAATAAGAACAAGAAGAAATGAAGGTCAACAATAAAAAATGAAAGGAGTGCTCAAGGCATGAAGCTTGAATCAGCGTAGGTTGCAATAGACCAGTGTGACCAAACATCATGAATCAAACATGAAGAGGAAGTTGAACCCATTATAGGTGTAGAACTCACTAAAGATAACCACATGTTGGAGCATGATCCACTATGGGTGGTTTCTTTCTAGTCACTGCTATGGGATGATTACCTACTAGGATGTATGTCATGGTCTGCTGAAATGGCCATAGAGCTTATCCTGTAATGGGGTGTTGAGCCCACTGAGTCAAAAGAAGTATAACCTGATAGGGAAACATGTCCAATAAAGGAAATATATCTAGTAGAATGTACATTATCCTATTTGGGGTGTAATAAATATAGATAAAAATAATGAGCAAGTGTTACCTCCAATAGGGGTGCGATGTGTGCAATATGTGAAAGCAAAAATAAGAAGCAGAGAAAAATTGCAAGAAGATAAGAAAACATATATCCTTATCTAGGTAAAATACAAAGGAAAAGAAGATATCATAAAAAGTGACAAGGATATATTTGCAAAAAAGGTTGCCATCCTTGACCTAGGAGAAAAATTATGGGCATGAATAATACTTGCATTCAATGCCAAGGAGGGAAATAAAAAGAACAAAAAAGAAGAGGAAGAAATATAGAACAAAATAATTCCTAAGTGGGGATTTTGCTAGGCATTAGAACCCTAGTGAAAGTGCAATGAATGTGAGATACGACCTAACAAGATATAATCACATGCCATTATCAGGAAATTCCCAAAAAGCTATATACTCAAGCAATCATGAACAAGCAGCCATGCAAAATGTCAATCAAGCGTGCAAGTTAAATTAAATGTTAGGCAAACTGTGCAGAATATGACAGACAATAGTGCAATTATAAGAAAGCATATGTATGCAACAGAATGAAAATTCATACATATTTGATGATTAATTTGTATTAATTAGTTTAAGTAAATACAGCAATAATCAACACACATTCTGAATGTTCCTCCTATCTTGAAAAAGAGAATAGGTGTACCATGAGCTGTATTATAAAAGAAACATTCAGAAGGCAAGCCATATCAATTATTAGAATCACATGGATACTTCTTCATAGTTTTTTCTTTGATAGACATATCACGATAATCAATTCATTCTTGAACAAAATAATCATTCTTAACATAAAAAGGAGCAATCCCTAACTTTACAAGATCCTTATAGGATAGCGAGGTAGGGTCTTTTCTAGAAGTCAAAAGCTTATTTATTAAACACATAAAAACTAATCATATAAAAAATAATATCTCAAAATAATAAGGGATATCATCATCCTCATCACCCATTTTTTACTTCTGATGATCCAAATATTCAGCATAAGTCATAACATGATCATCATCATAAAATGGAAAAGGTTGGTTTTTTTCAGGTATTAAAAATATGCCACATCTCCTAGGCAAGATCTAAACACATAAGGTCTCTTGAATACCTCTTTGTTGTGGCCCTAGACCTTTACCTACATATCCCATACTAGACAAGATATTTTTAGGAAGTGAGTAATCATTGGAAAGTTAGCAAAGAGTGAAAGAATGCTCAACAGGAGAGGGGTTGCTACCACATATATTTTCTTTGAAGGTAGTTTATATGAATATAAAGGTGCATGTTTCAATGTGTACAACATAACCATTATTATAGGGTAAGCCCATAGTCCTTCGTGATGGTGGTAGCTTGGATAGATCTAGAAAAGGCTCTCAAAAAAATTGATTATCTTGATCCTGTGATGAAACATCAATTCGAGGTTCCTAACTCAATTTTAAATTTTCAATTTTCTCTAATGTTTGATATAAGTACTGTGGAGAAAACATCAATGAAATAGAAAGACATAGGTGAAAATTAGATTGAGCTCGCTCAACAATTGAACAATATTCAAATGGTTGGGGGTCGCTTGGAATGGTGATAACTTGTTCCTTAAATTTAAACTTCAAACACTGATGAAGAGTAGAAGGTATGGTATTCATTGCATGAATCCAAGGACATCCAATAAGAGGATTAAAATATGTGTTGAAATGTACCATATAAAACAAAGTATTCAAGATATTAGGTCCAACCTTAATGGGAAGTGATATAACACCACAGGCTTCCTGGGACTCGTTCTTGAAAGCTTTTATGATGATATCAAATTTAGTTAAGTCTTCCTCTTTCAGATCAAATTTTTGAAAAAAATAATAAGTGCACAAATTGAGAAAAGAATTATTATCAATCAAGACTCATTTGATAAAAGTATCCCCAATGAGTGTTGTGATGTAAAGAGAAGAATCATCTTGTAATTTTTAGGAAGGCTTGTCTTCATTTGAGAATGATATATGATGTATCCCAAGATAACCTACAACATTAACTATAATATTTGGGGAAATATCTGGAGGAACAAACTATTTCTTTAGAAATTCCAATAAAACTTCTTTATGGGTAGGAGAAGTTTGTAAAATCTCTAAGATAGAGATCTTAGTTGTAGTTCCATCTAGTTGTTGTTAGATATAAAAGGAAACTTTGGTTTGGGGTCTTAATATCAAAGGTTATGTTCTTGTTTCTATATTCTTTCTCTAATTATTCCTCACATCCAAAGTAGGTTTTGATGTAGAACTCTTTTCTTGCTAAGAATACAGAGTTGGATGAATCTAATATTGTCTTCTTGTAGTTACCCCAACCATGCCAACCATATTACTATTAGGAGGAGGCTCATTCTAATAGGATACTTAATTAGCCATCTGCTAACCATGCTTTGGTAGTGAATCCTTGAATATTTCCATATCCTAATTTTTTGTGAGTTTATACTAAGTAGAATATTGATTCTTTGATGACTGATAATTCCCCATATCAATACATTTTACACAAATCAAATATTGTACCACATGTTTCAATTTGTTACAAGAATTTATCCAATGTCCTTCCACTCTGTGATATATACAATACTGACCTGCCTTGTGCCAACTAGTTATAGTATATGGTTACCTTATGGTAGGTAACTCAATCATATTAGCTTCTAGAAGTTGTTTCAAAACTGCTTCCATGGACATGTTAAACTTTGTGAAATTCCTTTGTGGAGGTATTTGGAGTATCATCTTTTGTAAGTTGTTAATAACATTATCAACAAGTCTACTACCCATTGCACCATCAGCTTTTGAATGTTTATTCTTATGTTGTGACTTAGTAGATTTCTCTTAGTTTATTTTGAGTTGGCCTATTCTAATTAGAGCTTGTTCTACTTTCCTGGCCAATTTAATTGCTTTCTCAAAAGATGTTATGGTTATCATCTCTAATGCATAATATAGATATTCTTGCAAGTTTCCAATAAATATCTCAAGCATATCTTAATAATCCAACTAGACTTCTCCAACGAGATAGAAATTATGAAAAAATTTCTTCTTTACCTTATTTCAAATTATAAACATATTTCATGGTCACATCCTTTTCAATGTAGGCACCAAACTATTGAACAAACAACTCTGTTGTTTCTTCAAAATTCCTCAAAGAATAATTAGATAACCGATAGTACCACTCCAATGCCATACCACAAAGACTTTTAGGAAATGTTTTTAGTAACAACATGTCATCGTATATGAGATCATGACATGCTATTCTAAATCTTCTTAAATGCTCTATTGGATCATTTTTTCCCTTATATATAGGTAAAATTGGTATGGAAAATTGCTTAGGATATGGCCTAGCAGCAACAATGGGATCCAATGGTTGATTGCAAATATCTTTATAACTGTAAGTGAAACTGGAAGGCTGAATATATCCACTTTTAAAACTATCTTCTTTGTCATATTTGTTAAGTTCTAAACTTCTAGATTACTATTATTCGATATCCCAAAACTCCCCAAATGAGGTCAATGAAAAAGTGCTTGGCTTGAGTTGGAAGCATGAATATTTGTGTTATATGTGATGCCCCATGTGAGAGGACAACTGATATTTGATATATCAAAAGCAAGAGTGTTTAGACTAGTAGATTGAGAAGGAAATTGAATATTATTTTGAGTGACACTACTAGTTGGAGGATCTTACAGATTTCTTCCAACATTGGTGGTTAGAGTAGTGGCATAAGTTGGTTTGTGCCTCAGATTACCATGATGCAAAGATTCAGACAAAGGGTTGTTTTCAACAAGATTAGGAGAATTTAGTGGAGGAAGAGTAGCATGAGTCTCACCTCTTTCAAGTCGAGCCTCCCACTCCATAAAGCCCCAAATATGTTAAATGATGTAAAAAGAAACCCTCCATTGGGACCTTCATGGGGATAAAATTTTATATCATTTTCAACATTATCTTGTTCTTCTAAATCTATGTTAGGATCCTTTCTATCAATCTCATCACCTTCTAGAGGAACATAATCATATTTTGGATGCTTTCGTTGACTTCCAAGGAAAGGAGCCATTAGAAGGAGCAAAAGGATAGAGGAGAAAACTAATGAAACACAAATAAGAAAAGATTTTAAGTTATTATTAATGTTCTAAAAACCCAAACAAGCAAATTAATAGTCTTATTTAAAGTTTTCATATAAAATGTGTAGAGGGGGAAAATTTCCCTACCACATATAATTCTTGGTTGGATCCACAAAAGAAAGCTAAGGTGACCATGAAGGCATGTTGTTCTCTACACCTCAGTGTAAAAAATGGGTGAAGGGTTCACCAGGAATGGTTTAAGGACTCACTCAAAGTTCAAGGTTTTAATAAGGTTGGATGTATTTAGTTTCAAGAAAATCACCAATGTTTGGCCTTTCTAGATCTATGCTATGAAATATAAAGGACAATGTAAAAATATATAATGCAAGAGTACAAGATCTAACCCTAGAATGATTCTTTGTTTTGAATGATTTCTAACCTAGGATTGCAAAATAAGATTCCTTTTGAGCAAGGGTGAAAGAGAATATGCATAAGAAATATTAAACCCTAAGTGCACACTATATGCTATTTTCCTATCAAATACCTAGAAACTAAAATATCTTTTATTTTATATCAAAATTAGGGTTCAAACAGAAATAATAAACATTCATTAAACAACTTAAATATTAATCAGGACACTTATCTTATTTGGTGTTTAATCCTAACCTTTATTTGTTATCTCGCAATATCAAAGAGTTTTTGTTCATGCAAAATTACTTGGAAAAAACTAGAAAAATGTGATTAGTGTTAGGGGGGCTACTTAGGCCACTGTACAGTAATTCTTGGAGGCATAAAAGTCAAGCCCCATAGGTCCTTTTAGATGACCTTTGAAAATAAAAGTGAAATTTGACCTTTGGAAGATGAACAAGCATAACAGAATGATAAATTAGAGTATAAAATACAACAGTATCTCTTAAATGCAACCTAGAACATAGATCTAGAGTTTGGGGTAGCAATTTACCCCCAAACATGGTCTATGAAAAATTGCACCTTGCAAGTGTTAGAATTATTGAGTTTTCATTGATGTCAAGGCAGATATATTCAAGGGTGATTTAATGTTGTCATTGATGTCAAGGAAAATATCTTCAAAGGTTATTTTATATGCTTTAATATTTAAATGAAATATTTAAATATTAAAGTGGAAGATTTATATTTAAATCAAAATATTTAAATATATAAAAGTTTAAATATTATAATTTGCATAGGCCGACCTCCTTGAGTGCACCATACAAAATTGAAATTAAATTCAAATGTTTAAATGCATGGCTGACCTCCTTGGACGTAAATGACAAAAGGGAAGCATATTAATATGAGGCCATTAATTCACTTTGGTGATGGCAAGCAATTCGAATATCCTTCAAGAGGAGAGCGAGTAGCAAGTAGAAGACAAGGGAGGACATCCCAGAGAGAAGCATGAGTTTGGTGGTGTACCAGCGATCCAAATTAGGCTTTAAATATTTGATTGTGCCACTTTGATCTCAACCAGGTGGTTAGCCCAACTTGTTGCCCAACCCACATTAGGACGCTATGGTGCAGAAGGTTCAAAATTTGAATCCCCTTGGTGGCTTTTTGTTGTCTAACTAAAGTGCAAGGTATGTAAGGTTTAAATATTTTATTGTGCCACTTTAATATCAACCATTGGGTTAGCCCAACCGATTGCCTAACCCATGTTAGGGCACTACAGTGTAGAAGATTTGAAGTTTCAATCCCCTTGATGCTTATTTTGTTGTGGTTTTATTGTTCGAGATAGCCTGACGAAGGATCCATATATTTTATTGTGTCCCTTTGGTTTCAATCATTGGGTTAGCTCAGTTGGTCATGAGCCCACGTTAGGGCACTGCACTACTAGAGATCGGAAGGTCGAATCTCATCCGTGGCTCGCTAAATTTTTTTGTGCAAGGTAAGGGTAAATTTTTTAATTAAATTTAATAAAATAGAGATATAATGAGTCATATTGTTATTATAATGTTTTATTTTGCAAGTTATAAAAAGGGAGATATAAGGAGTCATGTTTTTATTATAAAGTTTTATTTTGTAAATTTTAAAAGGGAGATATAAGGAGTCATGTTGTTGTTACAAAGTTTTATTTTATAAGTTTCAAAAGAAGATCATCATTATTAAGGTAGATTTGGAAAGCACATGCAAAAGAAAGATCATCATTATTGAGGCAGATTTGGAGGGCACAAATTTGAAACAAGTCAAGGCTTCAAGGAATAGAGTAAGAGGATTAAGTGAACATATTCACCCAAGAATTCAATTAACAAGGAAGGACAATTCAGCAATTTCAAGAAGAGAAAAATGTGCACATGATAGTGGAATAAAAGCAAGGTATTAGCATCTCCAATTCAACACACAAGTAAGTTAACTAATGCTAGACTTGAGATACCTTTAAAGTGTAATAAATGTGAGATATGTGGAAGTGACAGACTTAATGAATGTGAAGGACATTGTGGCCATTTGAAGCTTCCAACACCAGTATATCATTCTCTATATGTTCATGAAGATAAAATAATTTTGGGTAGAATATGTCTATATTGTTTTTAGTTGAAGAATGCAAACTCAAGAAAATGTGAAGAATTTGATGCCATTAATAATCATATTTTGGAGTAGATTTGAGTAGTATTTGTGAGCAAATTTTGGAACCAATTTGAGCAGTGTTTGTTGTTGAAAATATGAGCAAGTGTTTTTGTCATTGATGTCAAGAAATTGATGTTCAAGTTTAGCCGTCATTAATGTCATTGGGTGGTTTTTCCAAAAGGCAAGGAAGAGGTTAAAAGAAATAGCATATAATATTTATTTTAATATTATATGCCTAAAGCGTCCTAAAATATTAAAAGGAAGGAGAAGCAGGTTTAAAAGGACATAATAATATTATAATATTTAATATTATAATATTATGGGCTAAAGGTTGAAGTGAAGAAAAATGAGGTCCAAGGAGTCTTTAAAATATAAATCCTCAAAAGACCAATTTGATAGAATGTAAAGGTTATTATTTAATTTATTTAAATTAAAATATTTTAACCATAGGTTAAATTTTTAATATAAATAAATATTAAAGGCGCCAAAAGTTTAAGTTTACAATTTGAAATAAAATTCGAATTGGAAAGCGTTGATGTTTTGGAGTACATACAAAAGGATATAAAATGGGGAAATATTTTTTATTTCAACCCATCCATGCAATTTGAATTCCCAAGAGAGAAAAATATTTCATGCACTGAAGAGAAGAGAAGAGTATTTGCATGTGTGACCTTTTTATAAGACAAAGTGGAGTATTACAAAACTCACCAAGCGCTTGGTAGTGCAGGCAGCGATCGGTGGTTGGTTAAGGCGTTTGTGCAAGGTAGGTCAGGGGTTCGATTCATGTTCCCTTCATTTTGAGTGTGGCAAAGATTTTCATCCATTTTTTAAAGGCACCAGAGAGCAAGGTAAAAGATGCATCATGTGCCTTTGGGTTTATCTTGGGCATGTGGTCCAACAGTAGCCAAGCCTTAGGGCTTAGGCACCACAGCGATGGTTGGTCACGGGTTCGAGTCGAGCGCACTCATGAGGGCATTATTTTTTAATGTGGGTCATCATCTAAGGTAAGCGGTTAATTTATTTTTCCAAGGTGTGAATAGTGCTAGGGGGCATGTAATTTTTTAATGGTGCTTTTATTAAATTTTTCTAAGGTAAAATATAGGGAGTCATAAGGAAGTTTAAATATTTTAATTTTTACTTAGCATTAAAAATAGATATTGGAGATATAAGGTGTTTGAAATGAAATTAATTGTGTTGAATATTATTGTGTGAATATTGGAGTTAAAAGTGTTAAATAAAGGAATTAATTTTTATTTTTGATAAGTGTGAAAATTGGATTTATAAAGTGTTTCAAAGAATTTTTGATTGGTTATGAATTGAATATTAATTTTATGAATTTTGGAGATTATAAGGTGTAATTGAGAGCTAATATTTTTGTATGGTGAGATAATTATTGAAGGAAATATTTGAGTGGATATTTTGAGATAAATTATTCCTATCTAACCTTGAGAGTAGCAAAGGAAATTTTATTGTGATCAAGACATGTTTTTTAAGACATATCTCCATCAAACAAAAGGTATGGGCACATCTTCCTTGTGAGTAAAATATTGTTTATTGAAGTTGTGAAATGCAAAGTTGGATTGAAAAGGATTGTTTGATAAGCATTGTTGGAAATGTTTGAGTGAGTTTTTCATTTACATGATTTGTGGATTTGAAATATCATGAGTATCATTGCTATGTGAAACTAGAATCATCTTAAGTCAAGGCTTAAGTTCCATAATATGAGTTATTGGAAGTATAGTGAAACACTTGGTTAGGATTTCTAAGCAAGTTGTGTTTCATTGATTAAATGATTGAGTGAAGTTGGATGAGCATTATTGATTGAAAGTATTGGAGTGATAGTTCAATTTCTGTGAAACAAATTGTTCTTTATTTTTTAGTTGATTTGAAAGAGAGTTTGAAAGTGATTGAGTGCTTTTTGAAACATATTGAGTCTCTAATAATTCTCTATATGTTTCTATGATTAAACAAAATTTTGAGTGAAACTTGTTTGTGGTATTGAAGAGGTTTTCTATAAGATATTAAGTTGAGTTTTTTGAAATTTTTAATAATATTTTTGTGAAATTTTAAGGATAGATTAGGGGTAAGTCTTTATGAATACTTGAGAACAGATTTGATTCATTTGTTCAGGCCTTGTGTTGAGGATTTGGGCAAATCTAAGTAGATTTGGTGTGTGATTTGATCAAGCTTTGTGCTAAGGCTTGAGAATAGATTTGAGGATAAATTTTGGTACAGATTTATGAGCAGGTTTGTGCCAGAGGAAAGATAGATTTATGAGTAGAGTTGATAGAGCAGAGGATAGTGTTCAGTATATATCTGAGATAAATATTAAGCAGAGTTTATAACAAGCTTTGGAGGTGACAGATCAGAGGATAGTAGTCTCTAGTGGATAGATATCCATTAGTTAGGGTAGTGAGGATAGAGATCTTTTGAGTGAGGATAAAGGTCTTCAGTGGAGAGATATCCACAAGCCCATGCAATGGAGGTAGTATTCTTCAAGAGTATCACCAACTAGAGTAGAGGATAAGGAGTTCTCCTGTGGATAGGTATCCATGAACTTGATTAGGGGATTGGTGTCTCCTTTGGATAGAGGTCCATAAAAATTGTAATAGGGAAGGATTCCCAAGAAATTTGTTGAGGAAATTTTAGTGAAATATTTTCTCCATGGAGTAGCCCACATTGGGTGAACCACGTTAAATCATGTCTCTCATGTGTGTGATGCTTTGTGCAATGTTTATTGCTTTAATATTGCTGATGTTATCATATGGATTGAAAAGGAAAATTTTTAATCTTATACTGTTCACCCCCCCTCTCAGTATAATCACATGTTATTCAATTGGTATAAGAGTGTTTCTCTCCATGAAAAGACTAATATCTTGGAGGAAGATCCATCAGGAACACACATGACTTCAAATAATGAATAAGAGACCATGTTTGACATAAAAGAGAAATTATTTGATGCTCTCAGGAACTTGCAAAATACTAGAAATAATAACTTAAGTTTGAAGGATAAAATTCAAGAGGATGAAGAAGCAAATATGGAACTTATATAGATTCTCACAGAAATCAAGATAAAGGTAGAAGAAGGAAAGAAAATTGAACAAGATATGATAGATCTATTAAGAGCAAGTGAAATAGAGTGTGAAATATTAGAAGAAAAAAAATTTCTCTAAGGAATGAAGTTGAAAAGACCAAGTTACGACAAGATATAACGTTAGAAAAATAGAAAGAGGAGTCAAGATTTCAAGATGCAAAGACATCAAACAAAGATAAGCTTGTGACTCATACTCTAGAAGGAAAACATATCAAGAAAGAAGAAGGCAAATAAGAACCATGGACAAGAGTTAATCACAACAAAAGGAGGAGCACTCGACCATATTTTCCAAGGCATTCAAACAAGTTACATAATATCTTCCATGGCTATTGCTTTTCATGTAAAAAATATGGTCATAGAGCTATACATTGCACTAGTTATGTTAAAAATAATGTTGATAGAAATTTTAATTTTTTTGCTCCTCTTATGAATAATGATGTCATATGTTATAAGTGAAATAATTTTTTTCACAAGGCTAGATGATGCAAAATGGTATTTTCTGAGTCAAGTAAAAATAATACAACATCAACAATTAGGAAAAAGAGAAAAGGGCATGAGAAATCTAGATTAATGTTAGTACAAATAGCTCTTCATGTTCAGGATAAGGGAAAACAATGGTTTCTTAATAGTGGATGTTCTAGTCACATGACAGGAGATAAAAGTAAATTTCTTGTACTCAAATAAACTGATGGAGGATCAATAATATTTGGTGATAATGGATCAACAAAAATTTGTGGGAAAGGAACTCTGAGTTTAGATAATGGGAAAACAAAAATAGAGAATGTATTGTATGTCAAGGGGTTGAGGCACAATCTATTAAGTGTGATCCAACTTTGTGATCAAGGGCACATGGTTACTTTTCATCCAAGTAGGTGTGAGATTAGAAAGTCTAAAACTGGAAAACTTATTGCAAGCAAATAGAACTACAAACAACCTCTACATGTTAAGTGATATTAAAGGAGAAAAGTGTTTTCTATCACAAGAAGATGAGATTTGGTTGTGGTATAGAAGAATGGGTCATTTAAACTTTGACAACATAGTAAACATAAGCAACAAGCAGGATGTCATAGATTTACCAAAGCTAAAAACACCACAAAAAAAAATTTGTTCACAATGTCATCATGGGAAGCAAACTAGAACAAGTTTCAAGTCAAAAGGATTTATGTCATCTAAGCCATTGAAACTAGTGCACACTAACCTATGTGGTCCTACAAGAACAAATAGTTTACAAGGTGAAAGTTACTTTATATTATTTATTTATTCCAGAATGATTTGGGTAGTCTTTCTGAAAGAAAAGTCAAAAGCTCTTGAGAATTTTAAATATTTTAAAGAGTTAGTGGAAAATAAAATAGGTAAAAGCATTAAGGGTTTAAGGTTAGAAATAGGAGGATAATTTACCTCAAATGAATTCATAGACTTTTGTGAACAATATGGGATCAAAAGAGAATATTCAGTAGCAAGAACTCCTCAAAAAAGTGGGGTAGTTGAAAGGAAAAATAGAATAGTTGAGAATATGGCTAGAGCCATGTTAAATGAGTCTAATATTTCATATGGTTTTTGGAAAGAGGTAGTGCATACAACAACATATATCATCAATAGAGCTCAAGTAAGAGTAAACCATCACAAAACTCCATATGAGCTCTAGAAAGGAAGACCAACCACTATAAAGTATTTCAAAAAATTTGGAAGCAAATGTTACATAATATGGGAAGAGAAAATTTTGGGTAAGTTTGACTCAAGATGTGATGAGGGTATTTTTCTTGGCTATTCCACTAAGATAAAGGCCTATAGATGCTATAACAAAAGGACATGTACTATTATAGAAAGTATAAATGTAACAGTTGATGAGAAGATAGGATCAAGAGAACCAGTTCAAGAAATTGTATATTAGGAAGATGAAAGTTGTCAATAAGAGTTACGTGAAGAATTAGAAGAAGAGGAAGAAGAAACACAAAGACTTTTTCCTAAAACTCCATCCAAGTATGTATAGAAAAATAATCCAAGAGATATAATTATTGGAAATCCAAATGAGAGACAAATAAGTAGAAGGGTATAACATCAAATGAGCAAGAAAATTTCTCTTTGTTATCTAATATTGAGCCAAAATACTTCAATGAGGTAAGTGAAGATGATTTTTGGATCAATGCAATGAATGAGGAACTAGACTAGATAGATAAAAGTAATACTTGGGAACTCATCCCATGACCAAAAGGTAAGAATGTGATTGGCACTAAATGGGTATTCAGAAATAATTTAAATGAATATGGTAAGGTAGTCAAAAAAAGGTAAGGTTAGTTTGCAAATGTTATGCACAGTTTGAAGGAATTGATTTTGATGAGACATTTGCTCCAGTTGCATGACTTGAAGTAATAAGAATGTTCTTAGATTTCTAAAGTTTCAAAAACTTCAAAGTATATCAAATGGATGTTAAATCAGCCTTTTTAAATGGTGTCTTGGAAGAAGAGGTTTATATTGAGCAGCCAAAGGGATTCAACTTAACTGATAAACCAGACTATGTATGCAGATTGAAGAAGGCACTTTATGGACTAAAACAAGCTCCTATAGCTTGGTACTCAAGATTGGATAAGTACCTTCAAGAATAGGGTTTTAGGAAAGGAATAGTGGATAGTAACTTATACATCAAAAATAAAGGGAATGACTTACTAATTGTGGTTTTTTATGTGGATGATATCATTTTTGGAGGCAACAATGATAATATGTGTCATAAATTTGCAAAGAGCATGCAAAATGAAATTGAGATGTCAATGCTTGGTGAGTTGTCCTTCTTTATTGGAATTTAGATCTCACAATCAAAGAAAGGAGTATTTCATTCACAAATCAAGTATATAAAAGAGATGCTAAATAAATTCAAGTTAGAATATTGTAAACCAATGAGTACCCCCATGGTTACAGGATGAAAGTTAAGTAAATATGATGAATCTCTAGAGATACATCATAAATTGTATAGATCTATGATTGGAAGCTTACTGTATGTCACAGCTATAAGACTAGATATCATGCAGGCAGTTGGATTAGTGGTAAGATTTCAAGAAGCACCCAAGGAGACACATGTAGTAGCAGTAAAAATGATTCTCAGGTATCTAAAAGGGACTATGGATTTTTGGCTCTAGTATCCCAAAAGTGATAGTTTCACTCTCATAGCTTATACAGATGTATATTGGGATGGTAGCATTAATGACAAAAAAATCATAAGTGGAGGAGCATTTTTTCTTAGAGACTATTTAGTCTCTTGGCTAAGTAATAAATAGGCATCAATATCCTTATCCACAATAGAGGCAGAGTATATTGCAGTAGTTGCTTGTTGTACATAGGTATTATGGATGAAGTGAACTTTAGAGGACTTCAAGATAAAGCATGATCACCCTATTCCCATATTGTGTGATAATACAAGTGCTATAAATATCTCAAATAATCTAGTGATGCACTCCAAGACAAAGCACATTCTGATCAAATATCATTTTATGAGAGAGAAGGTGACATATAAGCAAGTCAAGTTGGAATATGTTACTACAAAGGAGCATATTGCAGATATTTTCACTAAGCCACTTTCGAAAGAGACCTTTGAGTATCTTAGAAGAAAATTGGGAGTAGTTCTACTCCCACCCCAAAATTAATCACCTCAAGAGAGGAGGTGGTGGGGGAGGGGCTAAGCTAAGAGTCTCATTCTTAGCCCCAAGCCCCAAAGATGGCCCTTTGCCATTGATGTCAAAATGGGAGATATTTGAGCTAGGGGGAGAGCATTCAATCAGGGGGAGGGATTTCTTAGGGGGAGCAGAACTAAAAAAGAAAAATAAATGGTAAAAGGAAAAAGGGTTACCATCAATGACAAAGGGGGAGATTGTTGGAAATATGAGCAAGTTTTGTTATCATTGATGTCAAGAAATTGATATTCAATTGATATTCAAGTTTAGTCGTCATTAATGTCATCAAGTGGTTTTTTCAAAAGGTAAGGAAGAGGTTAAAAGAAATAGGATAAAATATTTATTTTAATAATATATGCCTAAAGCGGCCTAAAATATTAAAATGAAGGAGAAGCAGGTTTATTATGATATTTAATATTATAATATTTCGGGCTAAAGGTTGAAGTGAAGAAAAACAAGGTCCAAGGAGTCTTTAAAATATAAATCCTCAAAAGACCCATTTGATAGAATGTGAAGGTTATTATTTAATTTATTTAAATTAAAATATTTTAACCATAGGTTAAAATTTTAATTTAAATAAATATTAAAGGTGCCATAAGTCTAAGTTTAAAATTTTAATTAAAATTTGAATTGAAAAGCGTCGACATTTTGGAGTACATAGGAAAGGATATAAAAGGGGGAAATATGTTTTATTTCAACCCATACATGCAATCTGAATGCCCAAGAGAGAAAAATATTTTTTGCACTGAAGAGAAGAGAAGAGGATTTGCATGTGTTAAAAATAAAAAGGGTAGACCTTGTAATAAGACAAAGTGAAGCATTAAAAAACTCACCAAGCGCTTGGTAGCACAAGCGACGATCAATGACTAGTTAAGGCATTTGTGCAAGGCAGGTCAGGGGTTCGATTTGCATCCCCTTCATTTTGAGCGTGGCAAAGATTTTCATATATTTTCAAAATGCACCAGAGAGCAGGATAAAAGGTGCATCGTGCACCTTTGGTTTTGTCTTGGGTGTGTGGCCCAACGATAGCCAAGCCTTAGGGTTTAGGCACCACGACATTGGTTGGTCATGGGTTTGAGTCAAGAGCAATCATGACGGCATTATTTTTTAACGTGGGCAATCATCTAAGGTGAGCGATTATTTTATTATGCCAAGGTGTGAATAGTGATATGGGGCCACATGATTTTTTAATGGTGCTTTGATTAATTTTTGCTAAGGTAAAAGATAAGGAGTCATAAGGGAGTTTAAATATTTTAATTTTTACTTAGCATTAAAAATAGAGATTGGAGATATAAGGTGTTTGAAAGGAAATTAATTGTGTTGAATATTATTGTGTGAAGATTGGAGTTAAAGTGTTAAACAAAGGAATTAATTTTTATTTTTGATAAGTGTGAAAATTGGGTTTATAAAGTGTTTCAAAGAAGTTTTGATTGGTTATGAATTGAATATTGTTTTTATGAAGTTTGGAGATTATAAGGTGTACTTGAGAGCTAATATTTCTATACAGTGAGATAATTATTGGAAAAAATATTTGAGTGGATATTTTGAGATAAATTATTGCTATCTAACCTTGAGAGTAGCAAAGAGAATTTTATTGTGATCAAGACAAGTTTTGAAGAAATATCTCCATCAAAAAAAAAGGTATGGGCACATCTTCCTTGTGAGTAAAATATTGTTGATTGAAGTTGTGAAATGCAAAGTTGAAGTGAAAAGTATTGCTTGATAAGCATTGTTAGAAATGTTTGAGTGAGTTTTTCATGTACATGATTTGTGGATATTGAAATATCGTGAGTATCATTGTTATGTGAAACTGGAATCATCTTAAGTCAAGGTTTGAGTTCCATAGTGTGAGTTGTTGGAAGTATAGTGAAACACTTGGTTAGGGTTTGTAAGCAAGTTGTGTTTCATTGAGTAAATGATTGATTGAATTTGTATGAGCTTTATTGATTGAAAGTATTGGAGTGATAGTTCAATTTCTGTGAAACAAATTGTTCTTTATTTCTGAGTTTATTTGAAAGAGAGTTTGAAAGTGATTGAGTGCTTTGTGAAACATATTGAGCCTCTAATAATTCTCTATATGTTTATATGATTAAACACAATTTTGAGTGAAACTTGTTTGTGGTATTTAAGAGGTATTCTATAAGATATTAAGTTGATTTTTATGAAATTGTTAGTAAGCATTTTGTGAAATTTTAAGGATATATTAGAGGTAGGTCTTTGTGAATACCTAAGAGCACAGTTGATTCATTTTTTTAGGCCTTTAGTAGATTTGGTGTGTGATTTGATCAAGCTTTGTGCTAAGGCTTAAGGACAAATTTAAGGACAAAGTTTGGTATAGATTTGTGAGCAATTTTGTGTCATAGGAAAGATAAATTTATGAACAGAGTTGACAGAGCAGAGGATAGTGTGTAGTACAAATCTAAGACAGAGATTAAGAAAAATTTAGAATAGGCTTTGGAGGTGATAGAGCAGAGGATAGTAGTCTCCAATGGATAGATATCCATTAGCCAGGGTAGTGAGGATAGATATCTTTTGAGTGAGGATAGAGGTCTTCAATGGAGAGAGATCCACAAGCCAGTGCAGTAGAGGCAGTAGTCTTCAAGAGGATCATCAGCCAAAGTAGAGGAGAAGGAGTTCTCCTATGGATAGGTATCCACAAACTTTATTAGGGTATTGGTATCTCCTTTGGACAGAGGTCCATAAATATTGTAATAGGGAAGGATTCCCAAGAAATTTGTAGAGGAAATTTTAGTGAGAGATTTTCTCTATGGAGTAGCCCATATTGGGTGAACCACATTAAATCATATCTCATGTATGTGATACTTTATGTAATGTTTACTGCTTTAATATTGCTAATGTTATCATATGAATTGAAAAGTAAAAATTTTTATCTTATACTGTTCACCCCCTCTCAGTATAAGCACATGTTCTTCATTTGTGAGCATATTTTAGAGCATATTTGAGCAATATTTGTGAGCATGTTTTGGAGCAAATTTGAGTAATGTTTGTGAGCAGGTTTTGGGGCAGATTTGAGTAGTCTTTGTGAGTAGGTTTTGGAGCATATTTGAGCAGTATTTATGAGAAGGTTTTGTATTGGTATCCACTAACTTGAGCAAGGGGATTGGTGTCTCTTGTGGATTGGTGTCCATGAACTTGAGCAAGGGGATTGATGTATCCTATGGATTGGTGTCCATGAACTTGAGCAAGGGGATTGGTGTCTCCTGTGGATTGGATTAGTGTCCACAAAATTGTATAGGGGATTGGTATCTCTTGTGTATTTGTGTCCATGAACTTGTATAGGGGATTGGTTTCTCCTATGGATTTTTGTCCATGAACTTGTATAGGGTATTGGTGTCTCCAAAGGATTTATGTTTATAAACTTGTATAGGGGATTGGTGTCTCCTATGGATTGGTGTCCATGAACTTGTATCGGGGATTGGTGTCTCCTGTGGGTTGGTGCCCATGAAATTTATTGAATATTTTGTCATGATTTTCTCTCGATAGGGTGTCTCTACGTAAAAGCATTGTCTCTTATGTGTATGGAAATTGTGCATTGATTTATTATTGTGTTCATATTATAACTGTTATCTTTTGGAATGAAAAGTTTTATCTTATACTGTTCACCCCCTCTCAGTATAAGCTTGTGTTCTTCAATTGGTATTAGATTTGTTTCCTTCGTGAAAGCCTAACAGCTTGAAGGAATATCTTACAAGAACACACATGGCTTGCCAAGAATGTTTTTCATCAAATAGGGCTCCATTATTTTATGGGACTAACTATGCTTTCTAGAGCATAAGGATGTAAACCAATTTAATTATACATGGCTACGATATATGGCAATCTATTGAGGATGGGTTCACACCACCTACAACTCCTCCCATGAATTGAGATGGTAAGAAATCATTTTAAAATAATACCAAGACAATAAATGCAACATTAAATGGGTTATGTGAATCTGATTTTGTGAAATTCATGCAATGCACCTCAGCAAAAGAAATATGGGACAAGTTACAAAGAACATATGAAGGAGATGACAAGGTTAAAATGGCAAAACTTCAAACCCACAAGAGGAAGTTTGAAGATTTAAAGATAAAATAAGAGGAATATATTACCAAATATTTACTCCATGTTGATGAAGTTGTCAACACCATTCGTGGACTTGGAGAAAATATTGAAGACTCTAATATTGTTCAAAAAATCTTAAGGTCACTTCCTATGAGATTTGATGCAAAGGTTTTGATAATTGAAGAAATGGAGGGTCTTAAAACCTTAAGCATGGATGAGCTACACATAATTATCATAGCCTATGAGATAAGGACTAAAAAATATCAAACATCCAAATGGAAGGTCGTGTTTAAAGCTTCAAATAATACAAATAATAAAGAACCATATTCAAGTGAATAATAAAGCAACGAAGAAGAAACTAAATTTGTGCAAAGAAATAATAAGGGTCTAAGAAAACACAAAGGTATATGTTCTATGAAATGTTTTTATTGTGGATTGGTTACTATGCATATAATTGCCCACAAGCTGGAAGTAGTAGCAATGAAGAATAAAAGGAATACAAGAAAAATAAAGAAATAAAAATTTATTATGAAAAAAAAACATGTACGATCAAAACAAGAATGAGAAGAAGATATTTCAAAGGCACAAGAAAAATCTTTATTGTGAGAAAGTAAGCAGTTCTTCCAGTGGTGATGAAAGTATCTCTAATAGTGAAAGAGAAGAAATCCTATTTTTTTCCATAGAGGAAAAAGAAGAAGCTCCTGATGTTGAAAACTAAGAAAAAAGAGAAAGATCCAGAAAATGAAGAGGAAACCATAGTTTACATAGAAGAGGAACTTGTTCTTGCTCTTAAATATTTGAAAAGGCTTAGAAAGAAGAACTCAATATTTAAGACTCAAGTACAAGAGGATGAGAAGACAAAGGTAAAGTTGTCGCAAGAACTCATTAACTTAAAATTTAAATTTGAAGAGGTAAAGAAAATTGAAGAATGTATGGCTAAGCAGTTAAAGGCAAAAGAGTTTTAATGTGAAAAACTGGAACATGAGATTATCTGTCTAAGGAAGAAAGTTAATGAATCTAATGATAAGCTACATCAATTTGAGAGAAGTGCGAAAATGGTGGATGGTATTGTAAAAGCATAGATATCTTCGGTTATAAATACTGGACTTGTTTTTGAAGAAATTCAAAAGAAATAAAATGCAGAGTCAAGCTCAAAAGGAACAAAGGCATCAAATAAAATGATTAAAGAAGATCCTAAGACCTATGCTAATGTGTTGAGAAGTGGAAGCATAAAGAAGGATGAAAACAAAGCATCATAAAGGAACAAAGTCCATCACAGAAACATAAATGAGAGAACCATGCATCCTCCAAGGCAATCATATAGATTTCAATATTTCTTCCATGGTTATTGTTTCTCATGTAACCAATTTGATCATAAAGTTATAAATTGCAGGGTCTATGCTAAGAATGATTTTGGTTTCACCAAGAGGAATTTAAATTCATTTGCACCTCTCATAGACAACAACATCACATGTTACAAATGTAATAATTTTGGGCATACAGCTAGATGGTGTAGAATAGTGTTCCCTAAACATCCGAAGTCAAGCAAGAAGGAGAATAGTCAATCTTTTCAAAAGAATATGACCTCCAAAGTGTGGATAAATAAAATAGAACAAGAAAAATAGTATAGCAATTTGGTAATTCCCATCTCATAATTGATTGTCTTAGTAAGAGCAGGGAGTAAGGGGTGTTCTCAAGTTTCTAATATTATAGCCTCGAGGAGCCTTTGCCATTGATGTCAAAGGAGGAGAATTTTAGTAAGGGGGAGCAAATTGTGATCCTATTTTAGTAAAGGATAGTTTCTTTGCAGGGTTGCCATCAATGACAAAGAGGGATATTGTTAGAATTATTGAGTTGTCATTAATGTCAATGCAGATATCTTCAAGGGTGATTTAATGTTGTCATTGATGTTAAGGCAGATATCTTCAAAGGTGAATTTATATTCATTAAATATTAAAGTGGAAGGTTTATATTTAAATCAAAATATTTAAATATAAAATTTTAAATATTATAATCTGCATAGGCTGACCTCCTTGAGCACACCATACAAAAGTGAAATTAAAGTCAAATATTTAAATGCATGGGCTGACCTCCTTGGGTACAAATGACAATAGAGAAGCATATTAATATGAGGTCATTAATTCACTTTGATGAGGGCATGCAATGAGTAGAAGACAAAGGAGGACATCCTAGAGAGGAGCATGAGTTTGGTGGTGTAGAAACGATCCAAAGGAGGATTTAAATATTTGATTGTGCCACTTTGATATCAACTAGGTGGTTATCCCAACAAGTTGCCTAACCCATGTTAGGGCACTATGGTATAGAAGGTTTGAAGTTCGAATCCCCTCAATGGAGTTTTGCTATACGATTGAAGTACAAGGTGTGGAAGGTTTAAATATTTTATTTTTCCACTTTAATCTCAACCATTGGGTTAGCCCAACAGATTACCCTAGCCCATGTTAGGGCACTACGATGCAGAAGGTTTGAAGGTCGAATCCCCTTAATGCTTGTTTTTTTGTGGTTTTTTTGTTTGAGATAGCACGACAAAGGATCCATATATTTTATTGTGCCCCTTTGGTTTCAACCACTGGGTTAGCTCAATTGGTCATGAGCCCATGTTAGGGCACTGCGCTACTAGATATCATAAGGTCGAATCTCATCCATGGCTTGCTAAGTTTTTTTGTGCAAGGTAATGGTAAATTTTTTAATTAAATTTAATACAAGAGAGATATAAGGAGTCATATTGTTATTATAGTTTTATTTTGCAAGTTATAAAATGGGAGATATAAGGAGTCATGTTGTTATTATAAAGTTTTATTTTACAAATTTTAAAAGGGAGATATAAGGAGTCATGTTGTTGTTACAAATTTTTATTTTATAAGTTTCAAAAGAATATCATCATTATTAAGGTAGATTTGGAAAGCACATGCAAAAGGAATATCATCATTATTGAGGCAGATTTGGAGGGCACAAATTTGAAACAAGTCAAGGCTTCAAGAAATAGATTAAAATGATTAAGTGTACACATTTGTTGGAAATTTGAGGTATTTTATGTTGTCACTGATGTCACATGGATCATTGATGTCACATGGATCACATTGAGTTTTTGTGGCCAAAGTATTTCATAAATAAGCATTTATGATATTTTGGAAAGCGTGGATATATACAGGGTTTTTGTGAAAACCAAGGCAGGAAAAATAAAAGGTTTTATTTAAAACCATGGATGGAAGATTTGAAATGGATTTTTCTTAAAACCCAGGTTGGCCTTTCGTTTCGTCGAAAAAGGTGCCCTGATGATGGAGATATTTAATTTTAAATATTTAGTTTAAATTTTAAAATTAAAATTAAAGTCATCACCGACGTCATAAAAACCATGCGCCATCAAAAGGAAATTAATAATTAAAGGTGCCAACGTATGTGAAATTAAAGGAAGGTTGCATATATATATATATATATATATATATATATATATATATATATATATATATAGATAGATAGATAGATAGATAGATAGATGCAAAGGCTTTCGATTCAAAAGGCTAAGTATTGAACGAAGAGAACAAAAAGTGGAAGCCTCGAAATCCTTCGATGTGACAGCGTGGTCCAACGGTGAGCTTGGGAAGCGTGGAGTTTTTGGTTGCGACAAGGCATGCGTTCGATTCCCACCGGGTTCGATTTTCATAGAGTGTGGAAGAAGAACATTTGGTGCACATTTTTAGCATGAGCAAGGGCAGCAAAATATAGGGATCATTTTTACTCTCTGTCCTATGTGAGCAGATAGCTCACGTGGTCTTTGGCATCGCAGTTGTGGTGTTGAGTGGGCAGTGACGAGGGTTTGATTCCCTCTAAGAGGCAAGTAAACATTTTATTGAATATTTTTTATTATTGCCTAATGTTGGAGGAATAAGGTGATGCTAAGGGAATAATTTTTGATTAAATTTTTATTTACTTGGAAGGCAAGATATAAGGGTTGAAATGCACTTAGAAAAAAAGAAATTTCTAGTGTTTTCCTCTTTTAGAAGTATACCATATTATATATCGTTGGAAAGCTTATTTTGAGGGCTATTTGATTAACTTGATTATATGGAGAAATAAGGTGTATGTAAAGATATATTTCTATTTTTGTAAAGGGGTTCAAAGTGAAGGTTGTTTTGTTCTTTTTCAAAGTGTGTTGAGTGTGGCAGATTTCCAAAGGGATTTCTTCATCTTCATAAAAGGTATGGGCACATTCTCCTATTGTTTGTTTATGGTGGTTATTTTCTGAAATATAATTGGAGAGAAAAGGATTGATTGTGGTTTCCTTTTTGAAAGTGGTTGGTTGAATGCTTCAAGGTTTTATAGTTTGAGAGTTGTGGTTAAACCTTGTTTTATAAGCATAGTTGTTGAAGCCCATTGGTTATGCAAAGAAATTGAAAAGAACATGAGTATCATTGTTATGTGAAGAATGTTTTATTAGCATTGTTGTTGAAGCCCATTGGTTATGCAAAGAACTTGAACTTGAGAAGAACATGAGTATCATTGTTATGTGATATTTGTGGTTGAGCATTATTGGAAACATTTGAGTTGGTTGATACATGCTTGGACTAGGGTTTGTAAGAAAGAGTTGTTCCTTGTGGTAGTTTATGAGAAGAGTTGTTTAAGCCTAGTCAAGTGATTGTGTGAAGTGGTTATTCAAGTTCCATGAAACAAACTATTCTATATTCTGGATTTAAGTCTAGATTGAGATTTGAGGATAGAACATATTGAGTCTCTAACAATTCTCTTTATGCTTCTATGAGATTACCTTGAGTTGAGAAAGATATTGGATTTGAGTATAGAACATATTGAGTCTCTAACAATTCTCTTTATGCTTCTATGAGATTTATTTGAGTTGAGATCATTGTGGATCATAGTTGTCATCCTTTGAAGAGTGTATTATCATTCATTGTTGAGTTCATCTTTGAGCCTTGCCTTCATAATATTTGTGGATGAGATTTGAGTACTACTTGAGTATGATTGATTGAGCCTTTGAGAAGGATTTTGGGATAGATTTATGGATAGCTTTGTGGATAGTTTTTGGGATAGATTTGGACAAGTTCTGTGTGAGATTTTTGAGCATATTTGGAAAAGTTTTGTGTGAGCTTGTTGAGCAAATTTGGATAAAGTTTTACATGAGCTTGTTGAGCATATTTGACAAGTTCTATGTGAGCTTGTTGAGCATATTTGGACAAGTTCTGTGTGAGCTTGTTGAGTAGATTTGGACAAGTTTTGTGTGAGCTTGTTGAGCAGATTTGGACAAGTTCTGTGTGAGCTTGTTGAGCAGATTTGGACAAGTTTTGTGTGAGCTTGTTGAGAATATTTTTATAAGTTCTATGTGAGCTTGTTGAGTAGATTTGGACAAGTTTTGTGTGAGCTTGTTGAGAAAATCAGTGGAGTGCCTACCTAAGCAGATCAGTGGATTGCCTACCTGAGCAGATCAATGTGTTGCCTAGCTAAGCAGATTAGTGGATTGCCTACCTGAGTAGATCAGTGTGTTGCCTAGCTGAGCAGATCAGTGTATTGCCTACCTGAGTAGATCAGTGTGTTGCCTAGATGAGCAGATAATTGGATTGTATACCTAAGTAGATCAGTGTATTGCCTAGCTTTGAGCATATCAAAGTAATCATTGTATTGGATGAGGATCCTTATTTTTATGTGAAATATTATAAGGATATTATCTTATGGAGTACCCCACATTGGGAGAACCACATTAAATATTGTGTCTCAATTGTGTGTGGTGACTTATGCTCTTGCTTACTATTGCTACCTAAGTTATTAATGCACATTGCTATAGTTGGTTATTATAATTAAGGACATTAATTGATATCGGTTTGGAAGAAAGTAAAAATTGGGCGTTATACTGTACAGCCCCCCTCAGTATAAGCTTGTGTTCTTCAATATTCACCCAAGCATTCAATTAACAAGAACAATTCAGCCATTTCAAGAAGAAAAAAATGTGCACATGATAGTGGAAGAAAAGAAAGGTATTAGCATCTCCAATTCAACACACAAGTAAGTTAACTAATGCTAGACTTGAGCTACCTTTAAAATGTAATAAATGTGAGATATGTGGAAGCGATAGACTTAATGAATGTGAAGGACATTATGGCTATTTTAATTTTCCAACACCAGTATATCATTCTCTATATGTTCCTGAAGATAAAAGAATTATGGGTAGAATATGTCTATATTGCTTTCAATTGAAGAATGCAAACTCAAGAAAAGGTGAAGAATTTGATGCCATTAGTAAGCAAAGTTTGGAGCATATTTGAGCAGTATTTATGAGTAGATTTTGTAGTATATTTGAGCAGTTTTTACGAGAAGACTTTGGAGCATATTTGAGCAATATTTGTGAGTAGGTTTTGGAGCAAATTTGAGCAGTATTTGTGAGTAGGTTTTGGTGCATATTTGATTAGTGTTTGTGAGCAGGTTTTGGAGCATATTTGAGTAGTTTTTATGAGCATATTTTGGATTGGTGTCCACAAACTTGAGCAAGGGGATTTGTGTCTCTTGTGGATTTGTGTCCATGAACTTGAGCAAAGTGATTGGTGTCTCCTGTGGATTGGTGTCAATGAACTTGAGAAAGGGTATTGGTGTCTCTTGTAGATTGGTGTCCATGAACTTGTATAGGGGATTGGTGTCTCCTGTAGATTTGTGTCCATGAGCTTGTATGGGGTATTGGTGTCTCCTATGGATTGGTGTCCATGAACTTGTATAGAGGATTGGTGTCTCCTATGGATTGGTGTCCATAAACTTATATAGGATATTGGTTTCTCCTATGGATTGGTGTCCATGAACTTGTATAGGTGATTGGTGTCTCCTATGGGTTGGTGCCCACAAAATTTATTGAAGAAAAATATAAGCAATATTTTGTCGTGATTTTCTCTTGAGAGGGTTTTTCAACGTAAAATCATTGTATCTTATTTGTATGGAAATTTTGCATTGATTTATTATTGCATTCATATTATTATTGTTATCATTTGGATTGAAAAGTTTTATCTTATACTATTCACCCCCCTTTCAATATAAGCTTGTGTTCTTAAATTGGTATCAGAGTAGTTTCCTTCATGAAATCCTAACAGCTTGAAGGAATATCTTACAAGAACACACATGGCTTTCCAAGAAGGTTTTTTATCAAATAGGACTTCATTGTTTGATGGGACTAACTATGTTAGATTTATTGATGGTTTTGTTACTAGAGGCTGATTGATATTTTATCATGTGTGGAAATATTCTAGGTTAAAATTTTCTCTCAGCTTTCCTCCTTTTCATAGTAGAAAACTCATTCATCAAGTTTTTCATCATTGTTGCTATTTCTTTCAGGATAGCCATTTGAGGATCGAGATCTAGTAATACAGGTATAGTAGGAGGTGTCAGTAAAACTTGAGTTGTTTGATTTGTTGGTAGTATTGGGAGATTGATGGTTGGAGATACATCTAGAAAAGAAGTTTTTGCAATAGGGGATTGTGTTTGTTGTTGAGAGATATCTAGAAATATTGGCATTATATTTTTTGGAGGAAGTATGTGAATTAATATCAATATGTTTTCTATCATTGATGCTGCTTTCTTCCCAAATGTTTCTTCCTATCCATTTTTTGTTCTAGGGAAGAAAGAGAAAAATCTTAAAAGGGGGTCCTTGGTTTATGGTAAGAGCAAGACTCTTCCTTACCCACCGGTATGAAGGCTTTTCACCTAAAAAAGTAAACCTATCCCTAGTAATATTTTGGGTTACCCATTGAATTTTAGAAAATAGATACCTTGAAAGAAATAGGTAACATTCTAGGAGAATTCCTTGATATTTCAGATACAATGAAAGATGGATTCTTGTCTATTTATGCTCGAATATTGGTCTTGATTGATATAAGTAAAGCTTTATCAGAATAAATCATTCTTAAGTATGGGAATAAGATGTGGATCCAAACTATAGATTATGAAAACATATCTTTTAGATGTATAAGGTTTCATGAGGTGGGGCATATTGAGAGACCATGCCCTAAGAAGAGCCCAACAACATCATATGGAAAAACCATAAGAGAAACTTACAAATGTTTATAGATGAAGATGGTTTTTAACTTCTAAAAAATAGATCTAGAAAATAAAAGAAAATAAATAGTGGAGACCAATAAGGAAGGATATTGGAAGAAATACCAACTCTTCTGAGGCTTTAGACTATGAAGAAAAAACAAATCAAAATTTAGAGGATACAATACAACAATTTCAACATATTAACAAGGAACCATCTATTCCAAATGGTCTTGTTTTAAGGAAGAACATTCTTGATGAACCTAAGGAATGTGTCTCATCATATTTTGAATAGTCTCTTGAAGTACCATGAACCATTCAAGAGAAACAAATTGGTAAATAAAATGTATTTTTAGAAGTTAATACCTATGCCATTAATAAGGAAATACCAAAAAATGAGCAGGACAGATCAAAAGCTTCTGTAATAGAACCAAGAGAGGATAAATATGATGAAAAACAAAATTGTGAAAGAATATTGAGTAATAGAATAATAAGACCTACTCTCGATATAGGTAAGGAAAAAAGAGAAAAACCCTCAAATTATCAAGCAAGATTCAAGGAAGCAAGAGCAAATATAGAGAAAGGAACACAAACTATGTTGGTTGAACTTCTCTTTACCAAACAACAAAATGATATTGGTAATACATACGCAGGGCCAAAATACCCTAATGAGACATGATTATCATTTCATGGAATATAATGGATGCTAATACCCCCTCAAAACATAGGTGTATTAGGGACCTATGTTTATGTAATAAGCCTAATATTCCTTGTATTCAAGAAACTAAAACGACAAAAGAAAATGTTTCAAAAACTATGAAAGCAGTATGGATAAGATATGAATGGGATGCTATGGATTCTGAAGGAGCAGAAGGAGGAATTCTAAATTATTGGAATTCTTCTAGAACCTCTTCTATAACCATTAATAAAACTAGGCATTGGATAACCTCTTTAGTCACTTGCTACTTTGCAGATATTTATTTCATCCTTATCAATGTCTATGGGCCTACAACTCAATCAAGTGGATTAGAATTTTGGAGTGGGATTGAATCCTTTATGAGAAGTAAATACCAAGAAACATGATTCATGATCATTAGATATTTTAATTCCATAACCAAGTTGGATGAGAAAATTGGGGGAATTATAAAATTGATCCAAAGTATGAAAGATTCCTCAAATTTTATTCAAAATAATAATCTATGGGAGGTTGAGTTTGAATAAGACAACTATACTTGGACCAACAACAAGATAAGCCAAAATATTATAGCATAAAAATTAGATAGATACATTCTCTCATATCATTGGCTAGATGAGGGAACTTGTGCTAAAATTAATAGCTTAACAAGGATCGGTTCAGATCATTGGCCAATAAGAGTTAAAATGGTGGTAAGTGAATTTAGAAAAATATTATATTTTAAATATGAGCATATATGGGAATGTCATCCTCAATTTGTTGATATGATAGCTCATACATGGAATTTTTTAGGTAATGGTGGGTTGTATGCTCTTCCAAATCAATTTAAATCTATGACATCTAGATTAAAATAATGGAATAATAACACTTTGGAAAATATTTTTGAGAAGAAAGAAAAACTAAAAATTAAACTTTCAAATTTTTAAAAAGGTGATTTAATAACCCAAGGTTAGAGGAAAGGGAGTTGCTTAGTGAATATCATAATATTTTGAATAAGGAAGAGAAATTCTAGAGATTAAAATCAAGACAAACTTGGTTAAAATAAGGATATAAAAATACAAAGTTTTTTCATAGGATGGCTATAATACAAAGATCAAATTCCAAAATTAGTAGAATTAAATCAATAGAAGGGGTTTGGATTGAATATCAGAGTGAAATTATAAAAGAGGTAAAATATTTTTATTAGAATATTCTAGGTTCAAAGGCAATTGAAGTTCTTAATGATAAAATTCTTCAAGATGTTCCTTTAGTTATAATGAATGAAGACAATAGGAAATTGATGGAGCCTGTTACTCTAGAAGAAGTTCATTTAGCTCTTTTATATTTTAATAAGGATAAATCCCTAGGTCTAGATGGGATCTCTACAGCTTTTTACCAACATAATTGGGATATAGTGAAGGATTATTTATTGGTGGCAGTGGATTAGTCTAGGGTAAAACAATACATACCTTATAAAATAAATGCAACATATCTTACCCTAATTCCAAAAAAGAAGGATGCTAAATTATTTGATTCTTTTAGACCCATAAGCCTATGTAATATGGCATATAGGATTATCTCCAAAGTTATGGTGAATAGATTAAGGCCATTGTTAGAAAAAAAATATTTTAGAAGAGCAAGGAGGATTTGTGAAAGGGAGACAAATTATGGATGGGATCATAGTAGCTCATGAAGTTATGCATTCAAAAACTTCAAGAAAAGAGAAAGTAATGATCTTAAAACTTGATATGGGTAAAGCCTATGATAGGGTTAAATGGTATTTTTTTTGTAGAAAAGTTTGGTTTTGAGAAGAAATGGGTTAGATGGATTAAATCTTGTGTCTCTATAGTTTCTTATTCAGTGTTGGTCAATGGGTTAGTAACAAAATATTTTAAATCCAAGAGAAGCCTTAGACAAGAAAATCCTCTATCTCCTTATTTTTTCATTATTATGGCAAATAATTTGATTAGGAACTTAAATAAGTCTTAAAAATATGGGCTTATAAGTAGACTTAATGTTAATAATAACATAGATAACATTACCCATCAATAATTTTTAGATGATACAACCCTTTTTGGAATGGTATGGATAAATTCGGCTAGAGATTTGACTAAATTTTTAAAAGAGTACAAAAGAGCTTTAGAAAAAAAATTAATAGGACTAAATCCAAATTTTACTTTCTCTAATATCAAACCAAGAATTTGCAAGTTGCTTCAAATGGATGTTGAGCAAGGTACAGCAACAGTATTGTCATTGTTGTCAACACATTCAGATAGATTTGTTAATGCAGTGTACAGGAAGTTTGAAAGCTATTCAGATGCAAAATACAGGAGTTCAAAGGTTACTCAGAGTATGTACAGTGATTTTCCAAGAAGACCGAAGTGGCCCATATGCAAAAGATCAAATAAAAATACAAGTAAGAAAAGTGTCACAATATCGTGACATATACAGTAGGCAAGAAAAACTATCACGATTTTGCGACATGTTGGAAGAGAAAAAGGCAAGTGGAAAATTTGTCGTGATTTCACGACATGTTGGAAGAGAAAGAGAAAGCAAGAAAAACTATCACAATTTTGCAACATGTTGGAAGAGAAAAAGACAAGTTGAAAAACTGTCACGATTTCGCAACATGTTGGAAGAGAAAGAGAAAGCAGGAAAAACTGTCACGATTTCGTGACATGTTGGAAGAGAAAAATACAAGTTGAAAAACTATCACGATTTCGTGACATGTTGGAAGAGAAAGAGAAAGAAGGAAAAAATGTCATGATTTGCGACATGTTGGAAGAGAAAAAGGCAAGTGGAAAAACTGTCACGATTTCGTGACATGTTGGAAGAAAAAGAGAAAGCAGGAAGAAGTGTCGCGATTTCGTGATAAGTTCGAAGAAAGAGAACAAGTAATAAAAGTGTCATGATTTCGCGACATGTCGCATTTTCGTGACTAAAATATGAGAGAGAAAGTAAGTTGGAAAAGTGTCACGATTTTGTGACATGTCGCATTTTCACGACTAAAATAGGAGAGAGAAAGCAAGTTTAAAAAGTGTCACTATTTCACGACATGTCACATTTTCATGACAAAAGAAAGAGAGGAAGCGTACAGAAGCAAAACTGTTGCGATTTCATGACAAATGCAAAAAGCAAGACTTCAGAAGCAGAAGTGTCATAATTTCACGACAAAAGCAGAGAAGAAGACTTCAAAGACAGAAGTGTCACGATTTCATGACAAAAGCAAAGAAGTGAAGTACGAAAGCAAAAGTGTCATGATTTCATGACAAAAGTAGAGAAGAATACTTCGAAGGCAGAAGTGTCGCGATTTTGCGACAAAAGCAAAGAAATGAAGTACGAAAGCATAAGTGTCACGATTTTGTGACAAAAGTAGAAAATAATACTTTGGAAGCAGAAGCGTCGTGATTTCGCAACATGTCACATTTTTGCAACCCAAAAAGGACAAGAAGGCAGAGAAGCAAAAGTGTCACGATATCGCGACATGTCGCATTTTTGCGACTCAAGAAGGGCAGGCAGGCAGAATAACAAAAGTGTCACGATATCGCACAATGTTGCATTTTCGTGACAAAGGAATAGAGAAAGCGTATGGAGGTGAAAGTGTCATGATATTGTGACATGTATTTTCGAGGGCCAAAGCTAAGAAAAATATCAAGGAGAAAAAGTGTCGCGATATCGCGACATGTTGCATTTTCGCAGTCCAAAGCAAGGAGAAAGAGAGAGAAAGAAAAAGTGTCGCGATATCACGACATGTTGTATTTTCACGATTGAGTTGAAGCCGACGAAGACCGATGATAGCCGACTAAAATTAGGGTTTACATTTGTTGTGAAAGTTGACTAAGATTAGGGTTTATAGCCGACTAAGATTAGGGTTTTCATCACAACAATTTTGTTATAAAAGGAGGGTTGTTTGGAGATTTGTAGAGGAAGTGGAATGAGTGTGAAATACAGTCATTGTGCACAAAGATCAAGTCATGTCAAATCATGCTAAGTGTGAAATTAGCTAAGAAATTAGAGTGTGCAAAAGGGAGAAGATGATTGTGAAGTTTGACTGTAGCAAAGCAGAGTGTGCAAAGTGATTGCGTAGAGAAAGCAAAGTGCACAGAGAAAGCAAAGGTGAAGAGGACAAGTCAGGGTCTAGCAAAAGCAAAGGTATCTTACTATCAATCTTCTAGTTTCAAAATTGAATTCCAAGTTGGTGCTTGGCATAATGGGTTGGTGCTCCTTCCAGTTGGTGCTAGTAAATCAGGGGTTGGTGCTCCTTTCTGTTGGTGCAGATAAATCAAGGGTTGGTGCTCCTTCCAGTGGGTGCTAGTAAATTGTTTATAAAGTTGTTTCTTTACAAATGCTGGATTTGGATGGTAGTCCAAGTAGTCATTTTTGAGGAGGATCCATATTGGTGAACCTCGTTAAATCTTGTGTTGTGTGATGTTCTCTTGTGATACTTGCTTTATCTAGTTTTAAGGTTTCATTATTTCAGTTTTAAGAGCTATGAATTTAATTTTAAAGAGCTACATTGATTCACCCCCCCTCTCAGTGTCATTGTAAGACTAACAATTGGTATTAGAGCCAATTTCCTATATAAGCTTAACCGACTAGGGTGATCTTGGAAGTAACACAATGGCAAGTGGTGAAGGCTTTTCATCAAATAAAGCACCATTGTTTGATGGATCTAATTACACGTTCTAGAGAATCAGGATGCATACATATCTCTGTGCTTTGGGTTATGACATCTGAGATTCAGTAGTTAGTTGATACACAATACCCATCACTCCTCCAAAAGAGGCTAACAAAAAGAAACTGTTTGAAAATAACTCAAAAGCAAAAAATGCTCATGTGCAGATTAGCAGACAGTGAACTAGTAAAGATCATGAGCTGTAATATGGCAAAAGAGATATGGGACAAACTAAGGAGTATTCATGAAGGATACGATAATATCAAGGAGGCCAAGTTACAGACACATCGAGCTCAGTTCGAAGCATTAAAAATGAATGACGATGAAAACATTGAGGCATATATGCTGAGAGTTAATGGAATCATTAATGCGATCAGAGGACTCGGCAAAGATATTGAAGACTCTATCGTCGTGAAAAAGGTATTAAGATCTCTTCCTCAAAGGTTTGATTCTAAAGTCTCAGCAATAGAAGAAGCTAAAAATCTAAATTATTTTAGTATAGATGAGATGTATGGTTCTTTGACTGCATATGAGATGAGGATAGGAAGATCTAAACCCACAGACAGAGAAACGGATTTTAAAGCTCTTAAAAATAAAAATGCAAAACAAGAGTCCGAGGAAGAAGAGACATCAAATGAAATGGAAGCAAACTTTGTCAGAAAACTAAAAAAGGAAAAAGGAAAATACAGAGGGAAGCTACCGTTTAAATGTTTCAACTGTGGAGGCATTGGGCATTTTGCGACTAAATGTCCACTTAAAGAGAAGAATAAAAATGATGAAGGATCGCACCAAGAAAGAAGTTACTGGAAGAAGAAAACGAATTTCATAAAAGGCAACTTCAAGAAGAAAATTTTCATATCCAGAAATGCCAGTTCATCAGAAGGCAACTTCGGTGAGGATTCTGAAGAGGAAACAGGTGAAGCTCTTTTCATGGCATTTGAAGAAGTAAAATCAGAAAAGGAAGAAGGAGTTAACTCTAAAGTATGTGGTGAAAACCCTGAGGCTGAAGTAGATCTAGAAGGTGATTTGATATCTACACTTGAAGAGTGGAAGATAGAAAGGAAAAAGAATAAGAAATTTCAAGAAATATTGAAGATGCAAATGAAATCATAACCAGTTTGAAAGTATAGATAGAAGAATCCAAGAAAATCTCTGAAGATCTCGAAGTGCAAATAACCATGAAAATATATTATTACAGAAAGCTAGAAGAAGGGATTGTTGGTTTAAGAATGCAACTAGAAGAGATGAATAAGAAAATTAGTTGTTATCACAAACGTGAAGAAAGTTCTATGAAGCTGGATAAGATCATAAATGACCAAAGTCCTGCAGGCATCAAATTTGATATGGGTTTCATCGAAGGAGAATCATAAAATGGATCAAAGGCCAGAAATGTAGAATCCATAAAGAATGAAGATAAGAAATAGGTTGATCAAGGAAAAACGTCTCATGCAAAAGAAAGCAATAATGCCAAGCACGAAAGGAGAATTGACAATGATGGATTCACCAATGTCACACATCAAAGAAGAAGAAGACCTATGGCTCCTATGGCAACATGGCAAATACCATCACCCAGGTTCAATTATCCCTTTTCTGGTTTCTATTTTAAATGCAATGGCTATGGACATAAAATCTCAGATTGCAAATATAATGTAATACCAAGGAATTTCACTAGTGGAAATGCTTTTTCTCCTCTGATGAATTATATAGTAGAATGTTATAACTGTCATAATTTTGGGCACATTGCAATAAACTGTAGAAGTACATTTGCATCAAATCAATTTTAGGGAAGAAAATTTCAACCAATTAGGATGAGACAAAATAAAAAACTTTTCGAAAAACATGCACAAGCTACTGATAAGGGAAAGGTAAACAAGAGCCCAAAACTATTATCAAAACGGAGTGGAAATGAAAAGAGCGACTTAAGGAAGAAAATGAATCCTTAATCGTACAAACAACATTTAAAGCACAGAATAAATATGTACCATAGATACTTGATAGTGGATGCTCCAGTCATATGATAGGTGACAAATAGAAATTTGAGAAGTTACATAAATATGAAGGTGGTTCAGTAAAGTTTGGAAACAATTATGGAGCTAAGATAGCTGGCAAAGGTTCAGTTAAAATTAGTGACGAAAAAATTAAGTTAGAAGAAGTCTTGTTTGTGGATGGTTTGAAACATAACTTGTTGAGCGTAAGTCATATTTGTGATAAAGGTCATGAAGTAGTTTTTATGAAGCAAGGTTGTGAAGTAAGAAAAACAAATAGTGGAAAATTGATAGCAACTGGATCAAGGACATCTGGTAACCTGTACACGCTCTCAGAGACTTCAAAATGAGCTTGTTTTATTGGACAGGAAGAAGAAAATTGGTTGTGGCACAAGAGACTCGATCATATCAGTTTTGATAATCTAGTAAAAATCACCTCAAAAATGGCAGTGAGAGATATTCCACCATCAGCAAACCTGCAAACAACATTTGTGCTTCATGCCAAAATGGGAAGCAAACTAGAGTCACATTCAAAACAAAAGAGTACTACACAAGCAAACCTTTGGAACTAATACACACTGATTTATGTGGACCCATGAGAACACAAAGCATAAATGGTGACAAATATTTTATGTTGTGCATTGATGACTATTCCAGAATGACATTGATATTCTTCTTGAAGTACAAATCAGAAGCTTTCGATATGTTCAAGATTTTCAAAAACCATGTTGAGAATGAAACAGGAAAGAGGATCAAATGTTTAAGATCGGATAGAGGAGGAGAATTCATTTCAGAGGAGTTTGCAGAGTACTATAAAAAATACGGTATTAGGAGACAGTTTTCAACATCCAGGACACCTTAGCAGAATGGAGTGGTAGAAAGAAAGAATAGGACAGTGCAAGAAATGGCAAGGACTATGTTGGTTGAAAGTAGAGTAGTAGACAGATTTTGGAAAGAAGCAGTCCATACTACGGTGTATATCCAAAATAGGTACATTCTAAGAACACATGAAAGCAAAACTCCTTATGAGTTGTTGTTCAGTAAAAGGGCAACAGCAAAATACCTCAAAGTTTTTGGTAGTAAGTGCTATATCAAAAAAATTGAAGATAATCTTGGTAAGTTTGAAGATAGAGCAGATGAAGGTATTTTTGTTGGTTATTCGTCAAAAATCAAAGCTTAAAAATGCTACAAAAAGAGGCTAAAGAAAATTGTGGATAGTGTCGATGTTAAATTTGATGAAGGTAGAGAAAGAGTAATTAGCTATGAAATGAACTACCCAATTTATGAAGAGGTTATTGAAGGAGATGAGGAAAAGGAAATGAAAAAGATACAAAAAATTGACTCAGATGATTTAAGTTGTGATTCAAAAGTGGAAGAAAATAAGAAATTCAAAATAGACAGCTGGCAAAAAAATCATCCTAGAGAGCAAATAATTAGAGACCCCAAAGTTGGTGTTCAGACAAGAAGAAGAGTAGTAAGTAACTACTCTCTATTATCCAGCATTGAGCCCAAAAATGTTGTTGACGCAAGCAAAGATGAAAGTTGGATGAAGGCAATAAATGAAGAATTAGATCAGATCGAGAAAAATGAAACTTGGGAGTTAGTACCTAGACCTACAAATAAAAATATAATCGAGACTAAATGGATTTTTTGAAATAAATTGAATGAAGACGGACAGGTAGTCAGAAATAAAGCAAGATTGGTATGTAAGGGTTATGCACAAGTTTAAGGCATTAACTTTGAGGAAACTTTTGCACCAGTAGCTAGACTAGAGGCAATTAGAATGTTTTTGGCTTTAGCAATCTACAAGAATTTCAAAGTTTATCAAATGGATGTGAAATCAGCGTTTTTGAATGGGAAACTTGAAGAAGAGGATTATATTGAGCAAACATATGGTTTCCAACTTGGTGATGATCCCAACTTGGTTTGCAAGTTGAAGAAAGCATTATATGGCTTAAAACAGGCACCCCGAGCATGGTATGCAAGGCTAGACAACTATATCACTCAACAAAGGTTTAAGAAATGTATGGTGGATAGTAATTTGTATGTCAAAACAAAAAATGGGCATCTTATTGTTCTTGTTGTATACGTAGATGATATCATATTTGGCAGCAACAAAGATGAGTTGTGTAAATATTTAGCAAATAAGATGCAGAAAGAATTTGAAATGTCAATGATTGGTGAACTATCGTATTTCCTTAGGTTGCAAGTTAATCAAAGTAAGAAGGGCATATTTATTTCTCAAGTTAAATATGTAAAAGAGATGTTAAAAAAGTTCACAATGGAGGATTGTAAGCCAGTTAGCACTCCCATGATGACAAGTTGCAAGTTGAGCAAGGATGACAAATCTCCACTTGTTGATCAAACCATGTACATATCTATGATTGGAATCTTACTGTACCTGACAGCTACCAGATTGTAGCATGATTTTAGGCTAACCCCAAGGAGACTCATGTGACAGCATTAAAGAGGATTCTTCGGTACCTCAAGGGTACTATGGAGTATGGATTATGGTATCCAAAAGGTAAATACTTCACCCTTATTTTGTATTTAGATGCAGATTGGGTAGGATGTGTAGATGACAGAAAGAGTACCAATGGAGGTGCATTCTATCTTGGAGACAGATTGGTCGTGTGGCACAGTAAGAAACAAGAGTCATTTTTTTTATTGACAGCAAAGGTAGAATATATTGCAGCGACAACTTGTTGTACGTAGGTATTGTGGATGAAACAAACCCTAAAATATTTTGGTATTAGCTTCAGTGATCCAATATCAGTTAAGTGTGATAACACCAATGCCATTAACATCTCCAAGAATCCGGTTATGCATTCACGCACAAAACACATCGCTATCATGTATCACTTTTTGAAGGAGAAAGTTGCGAAAGGTGAGGTTAAGTTGGATTTTGTTCCAACTACAGAGCAAGTAGTAGATATCTTCACAAAACCATTGCCCAAGGAAGTTTTTGAGTACCTTCACAACAAATTGGGAGTGGTCACACTTCCCAAGAATTGACTAGCTACAGGGATCACATTCTCAGGGGGAGCATTTAAGTATTTGATTATCTTTTTGCTCATGTTCATAATTTTTGCTAAGTGTAATAAATTGTGCCTAAAAATGTTGTGCATGGACTCAGGGGGAGTCTACAGTAGCCCTTTGGTATTATTGTCAAAGGGGGAGAAGAGTTATAGGAAATTGCACATGTGTTGCCAACAATTCCATAGGGGGAGATTGTTGAGCAAGGTGCAGCAACAGTATTGTCATTGTTGTCAATACAGTCAGATAGATCTGTGGATGCAGTGGACAGGAAGTTCAAAAGCTATTTAGATTCAGAATATATGAGTTCAAAGGTTATTCAGAGTATGTACAGTGATTTTCCAAGAAGACCGAAGTGGCCCATATGCAAAAGATCAAATAAAAAGACAAGTAAGAAAAGTTTCACGATATTGCGACATATACAGCAGGCAAAAAAATTGTCGTGATTTTGTGACATGTTGGAAGAGAAAGAGAAAGTAGGAAAAACTGTCACGATTTCGTGACATGTTGGAAGAGAAACAGACAAGTTGAAAAACTGTCACAATTTTACGACATGTTGGAATGGAAAGAGAAAGCAGGAAAAACTATCACGATTTCGCGACATGTTGGAAGAGAAAAAGATAAGTTGAAAAACTGTCGCGATTTCGTGACATGTTGGAAGAGAAAAAGAAAGCAGGAAAAACTATCACAATTTTGAGACATGTTGGAAGAGAAAAAGGCAAGTGGAAAAACTATCATGATTTTGCAACATGTTAGAAAAAAAAGAGAAAGTAGAAATAAGTGTCGCGATTTCGCGACAAGTTCGAAGAAAGAGAACAAGTAAGAAAAGTGTCACGATTTCGCGACATGTCGCATTTTCGTGACTAAAACAGAAGAGAGAAAGTAAGTTGTAAAAGTGTCACGACTTTGTGACATGTCACATTTTCACGACTAAAATAGGAGAGAGAAAGCAAGTTTGAAAAGTGTCACGATTCCATAACATGTCGCATTTTCATGACAAAATAAAGAGAGGAAGCATACGTAAGCATAACTGTTGCGATTTCGTGACAAAGGCAGAAAGCAAGACTTCGGAAGCAGAAGTGTGGCAATTTCATGACAAAAGCAGAGAAAAAGACTTCGAAGGCAGAAGTGTCACGATTTTGCAACAAAAGCAAAGAAGTGAAGTACGAAAGCAGAAGTGTCATAATTTCATGACAAAAGCAGAGAAGAAGACTTCGAAGGCAAAAGTGTCACAATTTCATGATAAAAGCAAAGAAGTGAAGTACGAAAGCATAAGTGTCACGATTTCATGACAAAAGCAGAAAGCAAGACTTCAGAAGTAGAAGCATCATGATTTTGTGACATGTCGCATTTTCACAACTCGAAAAGGACAGGAAGGCAGAGAAGCAAAAGTGTCACGATATCGCGACATGTCGCATTTTCGCGACTCAAGAAGGGTAGGCAGGCAGAATAACAAAAGTGTCGTGATATCGCGCAATGTCACATTTTCATGACAAAGGAATAGAGAAAGCGTACGGAGGCAAAAGTGTCATGATATCGTGACATGTTGTATTTTCATGGGCCAAAGCTAAGAGAAAGAGCAAGGAGAAAAAGTGTCGCGATATCGTGACATGTTGCATTTTCGTGGTCCAAAGCAAGGAGAAAGAGAGAGAAAGAAAAAGTGTCATGATATCGTGACATGTATTTTTGCGGTTGATTTGAAGCCGACGAAGACCGATGACAACCGAATAAAATTAGGGTTTACAGTTGTGAAAGCCGACTAAGATTAGGGTTTACAGTCGACTAAGATTAGGGTTTTCATCACAACAATTTTGTTATAAAAGGAGGGTTGTTTGGAGATTTGCAGAGGAAGTGGAATGAGTGTGAAATACGATCATTATGCACAGAGAGCAAGTCATGTTGAATCATGCTAAGTGTGAAATTCGCTAAGAAAATAGAGTGTGCAAAATGGAGAAGATGATCATGAAGTTTGACTATAGCGAAGCAGAGTGTGCAAAGTGATTGCGTAGAGAAAGCAAAGTGTGTAGAGAAAGCAAAGGTGAAGAGGACCATTCAGGGTCTAGAAAAAGCAAAGGTATCTTACTATCAATCTTCTAGTTTCAGAATTGAAGTCCAAGTTGGTGCTTGGCATAAGGGGTTGGTGCTGGTAAATCATGGGTTGCTGCTTCTTTCTGTTGGTGCAGATAAATCAGGGGTTGGTGCTCCTTCCAGTGGGTGCTGGTAAATTGTTTGTAAAGTTGTTTCTTTGCAAAGGCTGGATTTGGATGGTAGTCCAACCAATCATTTTTGAGGAGTAGCCACATTGGTGAACCTCGTTAAATCTCATGTTGTGTGATGTTCTCTTATGATACTTGTTTTATCTGGTTTTAAGGTTTCATTATTTCAATTTTAAGAGATTTGAATTTAAGTTTAAAGAGCTACACTGATTCACCCCCCCTCTCAGTGTCATTGTAAGACTAACAATGAGGAGGTAAATTTTCCAACAACTTATCTAGGGATTCCTTTATTTTAGGGGAGTATGAGAATAATTTTATGGAATCCAGTTATTAGTAAATTTTAGAATAAACTTCCAACTTGGGAAGGTAGATGGTTATCATTATCATAAAGAGTGAAGTTAATTAAGTTAGTATTACAAGCCATTCCAACATATTATATGTCATTGTATTCTATGCCAAAATTAGTTGAAAAAGTTTAATCTATATTATGCAATCATTTTTTATGGTCAGGTGTACATGATAAAAACAAATTTCCTTTGGTGAAATGGAGCAATATGTATGATTATAAAACTATGAGAGGTCTTGGTTTAAGAGTTCTTACATATGCAAACTTAGCTCTTAGAGGAAAAGTAATCTAGAGATTATACAAAGAGAGTCAAAGATAATGGGCAATAATTCTTCTAAGTATGTTGATCCTAATGACCCAAGTTTAATATTTACTATATTTTCTCTACCAAATGGTTCAGCTCTTTGGAATGGTTTAAAAAAATCTATTGATCTTATGATTAAAAGTTTAATATGAATGGTGGAAATTAGAGAAAAAAATTATATTTGGATGGATACTTGATGTGATAAAAACCACTCAATTTAGATCCAATTTTGAAACCTTGGATGGGATTGATTCAAGACAAATATGGTGATAGAGTTTCAAACATTTTATACAAGGATCAGGAAGTAAGATATAAATGGAAATAAGATTTTTTTACAAATATACAAGACATTGATGTTAGGAGGCAATTGAGTAGAAAGATAAGAATTGTGATTATTCTGAGGGGAGCCAAGGATAAATTATTTTGGGGAGTTGAATAGCTCAGTAAAATAAATAATAAGAAGTGGATATAATGTACAACACCAATAAAATAATAATGTCACTAGAATATGGAGAGATATTTGAGATAGCCCAAGCATTCCTAAAGTCAAAATGTTTGTTTGGCTAGTAGGTCATAGAAGAATTTTATCCTGGGATAACCTTATGAAAAAGGGATTTTCATGGTTCCTCTCAATGTATTTTTTGTAAAAGGGAGGAGGAGAGATTATTAATATGTTTGTTAAATGAATGGAGATGAATGGAAAAATTTAAGAATGATTAAAGCAATGGTAGATCATTTATAAAAGTGAGGCTTTACATACAATATGGGATATATCGAAAGATACAATACTTTGGACTATATGGCTAGAAAGAAATAGAAGAATATTTAAAGGAAAGGAAAACAATTTAGAGATAATGAAAAGGAAGATATGTTTAGCCATAGAGGAGTCTAAATCAACCCTATCAACTCACCCAATCCCTAATCTAAAAGTAGAGAGCCTTGATAGATGGAGTCAAGTCATTAAATGGAATTATGATGTTGGGTACAAGAGAAGCAAAAAGAATGCAAAGAATATAAAGTGGAAACCACTATATGTGGAGTGGGTTAAATTTAATTTTGATGGAACATCTAAAGGAAATACAAGACCAGGAGGAGGAGGAGGAGTAATTAGAAATAATAGAGGAGAAATTTTGTCTCATTATGCTTTCAATAGTGTATTTAAGACAAATAATGAAGCTGAAGCTTGGGAAGCTTTAGAAGGGTTAAAAATATGTAAAAAATAAGGTGGAATAGAGTATGGATGGAAGGTGATTCTCTCATAGTAATAAATACAATTTTGAGGAAAGTAAAGGCTCCATGGAACATACAAGAGATAATTGTGGAAATTCAATATCTTGCTAAAGAGTTTGAAGAAATTAGGTTTACACATATATTAAGGGAAGGAAAAAAATGTGCAGATAAGATAGCCAATAGAGGGATTTTGATTGAGGATCATGAATTTAAATTCTCCTTTCCATGGTTAGAGTAAGTAGTAAGTCTAGTTGAAGCTGACAAGAAACGTTGATTGCCTAATTGAATTAATTATTAAGATTTTCTTTAATGTTTTTCATTTGTAATATATACTTTATTTTGTAACTGTAATGTGTTTTCATTTAGACTATATATTATAATTTTTGTGGTTGCACTTGTGTTTTAGGAAGGAAACTAGCAATCTAGATTTGGTAAAGCAGACTATGATAGTGTGATATTTTGAAAATATTACCCTACTAATATGAAAGGCATAGATAGTAGAGGTGAATTTTTGGCATTGTGAAAGCTACAATAGGAAAATGTTAAGAAAAATGCTAAATTTTGGAATAATTGTATTCATACAAAAAATTGAAAAGATACAAAAAATAAAAATCAAGAATTCAAACATTCTATGTAAAATGATGTAGGTTTCTAGCTATAGCATCTCAATTGAGACAAAAAATGTATTTATTTATAAACTCTCAAGCTCTAAAGAAGAGATTTGTAATTTTTCAAGGGTGGGGGACCCAAGTACAACCCCTTATTATCCAACCAAAATAAAATAACCATAAACAATAATATTTTGTGTATGAGATATCATACATGCACACTAGGATCTTAGACCACGAGGTATTATAAAGTGAACAATTATCTTTCTATCTATCTATATATATATATATATATATATATATATATAATAGGATTTTGAAAGGGCTTCCTTTTACATGGAATTAGTCACATTAATTATTTGATGCCACCAAGATTTGAACCTTGGTGTTGTTGGAATTACTCCTACATAGACTCTATAATCTTATTGTTAGCATTATTAAATTTTCAAAGCATATTATTGTTAGGTTAGAGGATTTAGTGCATATGCTATTGTAAGATTAGTGGTTAGCAAGAATTTGGGCTTTCAAAGCCTATTTAAATATTATAATGTTTCCTTCAGATATATGGAATAATTTGTATTAGTTTCACACTTTGGTATCAGAGCCAATCCTATGGGTTGCCCATCACACATTGTGAGTTCAATCCAGGAAGAGGATGTGCTGCATTGTATTGTTGTTGTCCATTCTGCTGTGAATATGCATCTGCCCTGTGTGGTTCATGATACAACGATTTTCTATTGTATATCACCGATGAAATAGTAATAGGATAGGAGATAGTGATTTGTGTTCAACCACGAAAGCACTCTGTAATGTGGAGAAACATTGTGTGACGAGGAGCAGGAAATCACATTTGTTTTTAATGTGACAACGGAAGGTGAAGGCACCACGCTGTAAAAGTCCACTTCATTGGCGACCTGATAAATATGAAATTTAGCACTGTAACATGTGGAGTTGTAAATACGATGTCTCTGTGTGAGATAAGCATTAATCCACGACATGTTTTTGGTCCGCTTGAAGGACAAAGATGTTTGTTTGATCACAGGCAGATAAGGTTTTGTTTATCCTTGAGTGAGTCGTGGATCAAAACAGATGATAGCTTGGAGGAGAGACATCATTCAAGGAGCCATATTGAAGATAATGAATTCCCCGTGATAACATGTTATAGTGAACTCTGTGAGATTTACCTACGTGAAATTTGATTCGCGTGTTAAAATAAAGACTAGAATTGAATTTAAATATTGATTAATGTTATTTATCCACGTGATTAATGTTATTCAATATTGATTCACATAAAAAACAAAGGGTGATAGTAAACTTGGTTTATAATTTGCATGCATAAGACATTTTGCATGTGAATCACCATTGGAAGTCCCATTGGAAGCAACGACCGATGGGAGAGAATAGATATTTGATGAAGGCTATTTGAAGTCATGAAGAAAAGATACCGAAGAAATATAGAGAAGTGTAGTCTATTTTTCGTCATATACTAGAGAAGTGTAGTCTATTTGTCATGTTGTGCTATCAATCTAGCATAAATTCAGCATTGTATAGGAGACTGCAACTATCAATAGTCTGCAGTGTTGCATTCCATTTGAAGGAGCAACAGTGTTGGAAACGACCCATTAATGTGTTGTGTATATGACACATTGACATGTTGAGAGAATATGTGCACTCATCACTAAAAGTTGAAAACTTCAAAGCAATAGGAGATACTACAACCTAAGCACTTTTGTTGTTGATTTTACTGCTATTCAAATATCTATTTTGTTGCAAAGTGAGATATTGCAAAAGAGTGTTATTTTGTAATTATTTTTTGCATTAAAAGATAGAATATTAGTTTAAATGACAACCAATAATAACCTGCCCATTCTTGAGTTCAATGGCCTGGATTATGAGTATTGGTCTATCAATATGAAGACCTTACTTATTGACAAAGGGTTATGGGATATTGTAGAAGAAGGCTATAGTGAACCACAGGATTTGATAACCTTGAGTGTAGCTGATAGAACTGCTACGAAGGATGCCCAAAAGAAGAACTCTTTTTCCCTCTACCATATCCAAACAGCTTTGGAGAAAAGCATTTTTCCAAGGATTGATTCTTGTTTAATAGCACAATATGCATGGCAAGCTTTGAAATATGGCTATCAAAGCAAAAATCAAGTGAAGCAAGTGAGGATTCAAACATTGAAGAGAGACTTTGAGAATCTAAAAATACAAAATGATGAAAATGTAGGTGATTATTGTGTTAGAGTGAAAGCCATTGTAAACAAAATGTAAACCCTTGGAGAAGATATCAAAATTGAAGTGGTTATGAAGAAAGTGTTGAGAACACTTCTTCATAAGTGGAATCACATTGCTATTATTATTGAAGAATCTAAATATTTTTCTACTCTAATTTTTGATGCTCTAATTGGTTCTTTGATGTCCCGTGAAGAGAGACTACAGGTTTCTACATCATCTAGATTTGGATGTGATGACAAAGCATTTTCATCCAAGTAAGGTGAGGCTTATGGAAGAGGACAAGGAAGATGCCAAGGAAGAGGACAAGGAAGAGACCAAAGGAGAGGCAAAGGAAGAGGAAGATGTAGATCAAGAGGTGGTAACCAAGGAAGAGGAAGAGGAGGTGATAAATCAAAGAAAACTTGTTACAATTGTGGTAATCTTGGTCACTTTGCTAAATATTGTTGGTCTAAGACTTCTCAATAAGGGAGAGGTCAATATGGAAAATATGGAGAAGAGGAAGGAGCTTCTTCAAATTTATTCCTCACATATGGAAAATCATATCAAAATCTTAATGAAACTTAGATTTTGGATATTGGTTGCTCAAATAATATGAGTGGCAAAGAAGAGCTATTTGCTACAATGGATTCCACCTACAAGTCAAAGATCAAATTGGGAGATGACAAGGCACTACAAGTTGAAGGAATGGGAGCCATGGAGGTTCCAACAAAAGAAGACACAAAGAAGGTAAAAAACATCTATTACACCCCCAAACTCCAACATAATTTTCTTAGTGTTGGAAAAATCATGGAAAAGAACTATAAACTTTTTTTTGAAGATGGAAAATGTGTAATTTTTGACAAAACCAATTGTAATAGAGTTGTTACACAAGTACCTATGAAAAATAATAGGTTGTTTCCTCTTAAGTTTTGGGAACAAGGAGGTGCTCAACTTGCTAGTGTGGCCATAGAAAATCCAAGTGTGCTTTAGAACTTGAGATATGGTCATCTTAATTTTTCAAGCTTGAAGTTATTGACTTCACAAGCTATGGTGTGTGGATTACCAAAAGTTGAAGAGCACAAGGAGGTGTGTGAAGGATGTGTTTTGGGAATATACTCAAGAATAAATTTTCCAAGAGGACAAGCATGGAAAGCAAGCCATCCACTACAATTGGTATATTCAAACATTTGTGGTCCAATGCATACCAAAAGCTTGGGAACAATTCTTAATTTCTCACTTTCATTGATGATTTCTCTAGAATGTGTTGGATTTATTTTTTGAAAACTAAATATGAAGCTTTTGAATGTTTCAATGATTCCAAAAATAATATAGAGAATCAAAGTGAGTATGTTGTAAAAATATTAAGTACTGATAGAGGAGTGAATTTTTGTTCAAGTGCATTTCTAAAATATTATAAATATTATGGGATCAAAAGGCAATTAACTACTACCTACACCCCACAACAATATGGTGTGGCTGAAAGAAAGAACCGCACTATTATATAAATGGCTAGATCAATGCTTCAAACAAAGAAACTAAGTAACATGTATTAGGTTGATGTTGTTAGGACAAGTGTTTACATTTTGAATAGGATTCCTACTTCTAGTTTATATGGGATAACTCCCTATGAGGGATGGTATGGCAAAAATCCAAATGTAAAGCACTTCAAATTTTTTGGTTGTCTTGCATATGCACACATTCCTGATGAGATAAGAAAGAAACTTGACCCAAAAATTCAAGCATGTAATTTCATTAGGTATTGTGAGTCTTCAAAGACATATATACTCTACAATCCAAAAACTCATAAAGTTGTAATCCCAAGAGATGTAATTTTTGATGAAGGGGGGAATGAGGTCATAAAAAACTTTTTGTTTATGATGGATCTCAAGATGCAAGCTCCTCCCAAATGCAGCTCATTAACAAGAACAACAATGGAAGTCCTCTTCCAAGTCCAAGAAAGAGTTCTACTTCAAGTACAACAAGTGCTACTTCAAGTCCACAAAGATCAACAAGTTCTTATCCAATGCCCATGGAAGTAGATCCACCATCAAGAGGTAAGAGACCACTTTAGTACCATCCCTCCTACCAAATGATGGACAAGAATTTTCAAAGAAGATACACTAGAAGACAAGCTAGTGAAATGAATGAAGTCTTGACAAGACTTGAAAATTTGCACATGTATGGTTATGAAGACTCCCATGAACCTAAGGGAGATGTTGTAAATTATGCTTTAATGACTAGTGTAGAGCCAGATCCACTAGTTATTAAAAAGCATGTACTCATGATGTATGGGAATAGGCCATGAAAGAGGAAATGACCTCTATAAAAAATAATGATACATGGGAGCTAGTGGAGCTTCCTAAGGGCAAGAAATGTGTTGGATGTAAATGGGTCTATAAGACCAATTTCAATGCTTATGGGAGCATTGAAAGACACAAGGCAAGGCTAGTAGTAAAAGAGTTTACTCAAAATTATGGTATTGACTATGAGGAGACCTTTGCTCCTGTTGCTAGACAAGAGACCATTAGACTAGTGCTTTCTTTGACTGCCCAAAAAGGGTGGAAAATTCAACACATGGATGTTAAGAGTGCATTTCTCAATGGGTACTTGAATGAAGAGGTTTTTGTGCAAAAACCTCAAGGATTTGAAGAACAAGGTAAGGATAACCTTGTCTACAAATTGAAGAAAGCATTGTATGGCCTAAAGCAAGCACCAAGGGCATGGTACTCACACATTGATGGCTACTTTCAAAAGTATGGATTCACTAGGAGCAAAAGTGAACCTACTCTCTACTACATGAAACAAGGTAAAGACATTCTCATTGTGTTCTTATATGTGGATGATCTAATATTTATGGGTAGTAGTGTTAAGATGAATAAGAAGTTCAAAAAATCCATGATGAAAGAATTTAAAATGAAAGATCTAGGTTTGATGCATTACTTCCTAAGAATGGAGATACATCAAATAGGAAAAAGGATCTTCATATGTCAACACAAATATGCTCAAGACATGATAAAGAAATTTTCTATGGAGCAATGCAAGTTTGTTGCAACTCCAATAGGTCATGGGATCCAATTAAGAAAATAATATGGAGCACCAAAATTTGACATGACCACTTACAAGAGCATGATTGGGAGTCTAATGTTCCTCACCAACACAAGGCCAGATATTAAATATGTTGTTTCTCTAGTTTCAAGGTATATGGATGATCCATATGAACTACATCTACAAGCAACTAAAAGAATTTTGAGATATGTAAAGGGTACATTGGATTATAGTATCCATTAAAATAAATGTAATTCTATAAAATTAGTTGGCTTTAGTGATAGTGATTGGGGCAAAAACATAGATGATAGAAAATCTACTTCAGGTAATTAGTCTTGAGTCAGGACTAATTACATGGAGTTCCAAAAATCATACTGTTGTAGCATTATCATCTATTGAAGTTGAGTACATAGCAATCACAAATGCTAGTACCCAAGCCTTATGGTTGAGAAAATTTCTTGAAGAAATAGGTGAGAGACAAAGTGGTCCTACCATGTGACAATATGAGTGCCATCCAGTTGCCACATAATCCTATCCATCACAGCAGATCCAAACACTTCGATATGAAGTATCACTTCATTAGAGACATGGTGGAGAAAAAGGTGGTTGAGCTAAAACATTTCAGCACTTTGGACAACATAGTGAACATCTTCACCAAAGGAGTTGCTAAAGCACAGTATATAAAGTTGAGAGATTGTCTTGTCAGCCCTCTAAACTTTAAGGGAAGAATGTTGGAATTACTCCTACATAGACTCTATAATCTTATTGTTAGCATATAATCTTATTGTTAGCATTATTAAATTTTCAAAGCATATTATTGTTAGGTTAGAGGATTTAGCACATATGTTATTGTAAGATTAGTGGTTAGCAAGAATTTGGGCTTTCAAAGCCTATTTAAATATTGTAATGTTTCCTTCAGATATATGGAATAATTTTTATTAGTTTCACAGTTGTTTGTCCCAATTGTTGAACCAAAGACTAGTTGACAATGAACAATAATATTTTAAAATCATATGTTTATTATAATTTTTTTATAAATTTAAAAATAATTATGATTATGACCAATTACTAAAAAAATACTATTATAGGATTGCATGTTTATAAATTAAAAATTAGTTATAATTAAGATCACTTATTAAAAGAAGGCTACATCACTTTATTAATGTTTTTCTAATTATTAATGGTGTTTAATTTTTAATCAATCTCAAGGCCCATGGTTTACCTTAATAAAGTATTTAAGGCTTTCTTTTAATTTAATAACCATAAACAATAATATTTTATATGTATGAGATATTATACATGCACATTAGGACCTTAGACCATGGGGTATTATAAAGTGAACAATAATATAGCTCTGGGTTTTACAAGGGATCATGGTTGGGAGGAGACTGCTTAGACCTGTGCATCGGTCATAGAGGTTTCTCACAATAACCAAATCAATATATATAAGGTTTTGAAAGGTTTTCCTTCTACATCGATTTAGTCACATTAGCTATTTTATGCCACCTAAATTTGAACCTTGATGTGGGATCCATCAGTTATTTGTCCCAATCATTGAACCAAAGACCCATTGGCAATGAACAATAATATTTTAAAATCACATGTTTATTATAATTTTTTATAAATTTATAAATAATTATGGTTAAGATCAATTAATAAAATATATAGAGAAAATGCTATTATAGGATCACAGTTTTATAAATTAAAAAATGGTTATAATTAATATCACTTATTAAAAGAAGGCTACATCACTTTTTTTTTAATTTAGCGAAAAACCCCTTGTGGCGCCGCCTTGGTCTGATAAACCATGACTGGGGGGTTCTACACCATCAAAATCACCCTCGAGTTATTCCCGGCCCTGATTGCACCAGCATAATCAATTGGATTTTGGGTACCCAATGTGCATTTGGTAGGGTGGAGATTCGAACTAGGGACCTCCCTCGGAGGATTGCCCTACCCTCTCCAACTCACATCACTTTATTATTGTTTTTCTAGTTATCAATGGTATTTTATTTTTAAACCTAAAATAGAAATATATTTTAAATATAAGAGGATGAGTTAAACATTTTCACTTAATGATTCATATGATTTCAATTAATTAAACCAATGTAAAATTTGTGAATTAGTTTCTACAAGTAGAATTAAACAAAATCACTCATACTTTTATTTATTTTTGATTGGTGAATAGGGGTTTTGAAAGGATCCAGTAACCTTTTACAAAAATATGATGATTGAAAGAAGATCTCCCAACCAATATACAACAAAAGCAATATACACTCTACAGGCCATTGGATATAAACTGCTAAAACTAAGAGGACAAGCCCATGCAAGGGTAGGAGAGAAAGCCTCACAAGGCAAGAAGAGAATCCCTCCTAGGGCAGCAATAAATGTCATTCGTGCTAAAACATATCTTCCATATATGACACTGGGTAATGTTTGTGAAGTCCACATTGTAACAAGTCCTCCATATATGGCAACTATTATCACCTATGAGAGCTGCATTGTGGTGGATCGAAACTAGGTATCGGATGACACCTATGAAATCTTCATTGATACACATATTCCCCATGCACCTAGGAATAAGAACAAACATAGTTCAAAGAATTCTCTAAACACCAATGACCTCAAAGAGCTGGATATGCATTGTAAACCCTTCCACAGGAACATGGAAACTTCGTGTTGTAGCAAATATGTGGATGATGGTAATGTTGGCTAAGCCCCATAAAAGGAAAATATATCTCCAACCCTTTGGGGAGAGATCACTTAAAATAAACATAGGAAATTACCATCAAGTAGTGCAGGAGGAAAATTCTTAGTCCAGATCATAAGGTTAGGATTTGAGATACCCAAATTGGCTAATTGATCAGCAACTTGGTTACCTTCTCTATAGACATGCAGAATGGTAACATTGGTGGATAAGCTCAGGAGGGTTTTGGTTTTGAAAATTAGGCTAGAGATGTTCCAGGAAGTAGACTGAGTCCAAGTAAAGCTTTTAATGATGTTCATAGAGTCACATTCAACCACTAAGTTAGGACAATGTAAGTGGGATAGAAGACATAGAACTCAAAAAAGATCTTGTGCTTCAGCAAAATGATTAGTTTGGACCCCAAGGTTTTTTGTAAATGCTAGAATGATCTTCCCTTAATGATTTTTGAAAATACCTCCAACACCAACAGGGCCAGGGTTACCCTTGGTCGCTCCATAAAAATTGAATTTTATCCAACCTAGGGGTGGAGGAGACCATTTAATGAGTGAATGATCCACCATAGAGTTTGGGGGAGAGATAGGACAATAGAGAAGCTTCAGGAACCTATCTACATTGGCTTCATTTAAAGATTTAGGAGGCCCAAAACCTTGGGTGACAGAGAGGTTCTCAATAGCCACCAAGAGGATTCTTGAGAGCACAAACTAGAAATCATGGGTATAGTTATTAAAGGCTCTTAAGTTACGTTATTTCCAAAATTCTCATAAAAAATGAGGGAGAAAAAAAGTCCAAAAAAAATTTAAGTGAAAGCTCTTGAAGGTGTTAGGCCACTACAAGCAAAGATAATTCAAGAGAAAGTGTGGAGCCTATGCTATACCAACAGTGGAAAATAAGTATGATAATAGATCCAAATTATTTCCTGAGCCTCATGTCTCATTATTTCCTAGAACAGACTTGATCCCATGCAACTAAATGAAATCTTAGCTTATGTTTAGAGCCAGACCATAGGAAATTCCACTAGATTTGTTCTATTTTGTTGCATACCTCAATTGAAATCTAAATTATAGAAAGAAAGAAAATAGGGATGCTCTAGATGGTGGCTTTGACTAAGGTGGCATTTCCAACCTGATTGAGAAGTCACCCTTTCCATCTGGCCAACTTTTTGTGGATTCTTTCCATTATGGGATTCCATAAATATTATTTTGCAAGTCCATCAAATAGAGGAAATCCAAGATAAATAGATAGGAGGTTAGCAACAACACAACCAATAATGTCAGCTATATAGGCTTGCCATCTTATGGAGGTATTGATAAAATAAATTTTGCTTTTTAAGAAGTTGACCTTTTGACCAGCAGCTAACTCAAAAGAGAGAAAGATCGACTTGATGGCTTTAGCTTGAGGAAGAGAGGCACGAGTGGCAAGTATGGTGTCATCGATGAATTATTGATGGGAGATGGGATTAAAATAGGAGGTTGGTTTAATACCTGAGATTTCCACTTTGGAACAAGAAGACCTTAAGGTTCTACCTAGAGCTTTAGCAAGTATGAAAAGAAAAGGAGATAAAGAGTCTCCCTATCTTAGACCTTTAAAGCTTGAAAAATATCTGACAGTAGAGCCATTGACAAGAATTGAGAAACTAGCATTTGTAATTCATTCTCTAATTAGGTCAATCCACTCAGAATGGAACCCAAACCTTGAGAGGAAAAAAAAAACTTTCATAATACCCTATTGAAAGCCTTATTCATGTCTAATTTGACTAAAAGACCAGCCTTGTTACTTTTGGACACTAAATGGATAAGTTCATGGATGGTGATGATGTTGTTAGTGATGAGTCTCCCTTGAACATAGCTACCTTGGTTGAGGTCAATGATGTGTGGTAGAATTGGATTCAATCTGGTGGCTATCACTTTGATGAGGATTTTGTAGAAGACATTACAAATATTGATTGGGCGAAAGTCAACAAGGGTTTTGGCATTACCAATCTTTGGGATTAGGTCCAAGAAGGTGGAATTGAAATCCCTAGGAATGCTTTTGGTTCATTGTATTTTTTGGGTAGCAAAAACAATATCATGTCCCACAATGTTCCAATAGCATTGAAAAAATATAGGGGGAAAACCATCAAGACCCAAATCTTTCCCACCTTGCATGGAGAAGACTGTAAAACGAATTTCCTTAGCAAAAAAGGGTTTAATCAAAATATTGTTATGCTCTTGGGTGACTAACCTAGAAATTTTGCACATGAGAGTCTCTGTAGTTTGATGGTTACAATCTAGGCTTAATCCAAGCAGATCTTCAAAAAAGCAATCACTTCAGCTCTAATGCCAAATTTATCTAAAATAACAGTCCCATCTACCTTGGTGAATTCCCATATTTTAGTAGAGCCTCTATGTCTCATTGTAGTGGCATGGAAAAATTTAGTGTTGGAATCACCCTCCTTCAGCCAAGTTACCCTAGATTTTTGCTTCCAAAAAACTTCCTCATTTTTTAGAATGTTGTGGTATTCAGACAGGAGGCTCTTTTCAATTTCCTGGAGACTAGGGTCAAGGTATCCTTGTTGGGTAGAGAGCTCAATGCTTGTGGGTTAGGATTGGATGTTCTGCTTCCTAGAAAAAATATTGCCAAAAACATCCATGTTCCATTGCTTGATATTTGCTTTAACAAAATGGTTTTTTGCTCACTTGGGAGGCAAGGGACCCAAAAAAGCTACGGGACCACCAAGATGCTATGAGTGACTTGAGGTCAGGATCCTGAAGCCACATCACCTCAAATCTAAAAGAGAATTTGAAAGGAGAACATTGAGGTGAGAAATCAAGGAGGAGGGGTTTGTGATTAGATCCGATTATGGGAAGAGATTGAAGGATAAAATCTTCAAAGGGACATATGGCATTAAGGGATATGAGGACCCTATCAAGTTTGATCTGGATGAGTTGATCGTCCTTTCTTCGGTTTCTCCAGGTGAATTTGGGATCTCTTAGTTGGATATCCATGAGTTGATTACCATCCACAAATGATGTGAAGTCTTCATTAGAATTAGCTATGATTTTGGAACCTCCTTTCTTTTCTATAGGAAACTAAAGAATTAAAATCTCCAACCAACATCCATGCCTCGTTGAAAAAGACTTCTCTCATTTGGCTTAGGGTGTTCCAGAGCCGAAATCTTCCAAAAAGGGAATTTGATGCATAGATGTTTGAAAGAACTCATATGTAGTGATGATGTTTGCTAAAAATATGATGTTCATGAAATTCTTTTCCATAGTTAGGAGTTTGCCTTCAACAATGTCCGAATCCCACAAGCATAGCAAGCCACTAGAAGCTCCATTGGCAAGGCTTATGAGGAAATCACAATTTTTCTAAATATATTTAGAGATACATGAAGCATTTTGGATGTCCAACTTGGACTCTTGCAAAAGGAAAATGGTAGGCTTTAAATCTTTCCTCATGGACTTAACCAAACGTTGTTTGTTACATCCATTGAGGCCTCTCACATTCCATAAGAGGATCTTCATTTGATACTTGCGGAAGAGGATCTCTTCCCTATCCCTTGTGAAGAGGGAAATTTGAATCTATTATCATCTTCATGAGGCCAATCCTGGCCCCCAAGGGATACGGGGAACGATTTTCCTTAACAAAGGTTTGCAAAACCTTCCATCAGGTACTCATACTTATTTATTACTAAACATCATTATTAATATTAAAACACAGATAATAAATATTAATTTTAATTGTGACTAAAATTAAATTTTATAAAATATAAAGTAAAATTTAATAACTATCAAATCCAAGACTTCATAGTTACGACACTTGTTTAAAATTTGATAGTATCACAAGTTTATTCAATAAACCATGTAATAATAATTTACTAAAATTCTCATTTTGTTAACACACAAAGCATACCATTACACACATAGCCCTAACCACTGCTTTGTCGGGATAAATTTTAGATTTTAAGTATACTTAAAATCTAAAAGACTAATTATTATTTTTTATTTTAGGTATAAGATAGGATCAAATAACATTTGCTCAATTGATTAGATTCTTCAATATTCAAACTAGGTTCCATCCTTACTAAATGATACATAGATAATATCTAAATTATATATATATATATATATATATATATATATATATATATATATATATATATATATATATATATATATATATATATATATATATATATATTTATTTATTTATTTATTTATTGGTGGAGAGTTGGTTACAACCACATTATTTTTAGTAGCTAGCAAGGGTAGGATTCAAACCATAGGGGCTGCATCCACCAAACCTATTCCACCTCGTTGTTTTATAGCCCAACGTGAAATGGATCACCGGGTGCTCAGGATTCGTACCATTGTTGTCAATCTAGTACACACTCAAAGGATTTGGATCAGACTACTACCTTTGCAACATGCTTCCCCCAAGGTTTGAACCTAGGTCTCTTCTTGGTAAGTGCCCAACCAAACTAGCACTTACCAATCCACCTAACCCTTGGGGTGAAATTATTGTAATATTATAATACGGGAGAGTTGGTTACAACCACACTAGTAGCTGACAAGCGTAGGGTTCAAATCACAGGGACTGCATCCACCAAACATATTCCACCTCATTGTTTTATAACTCAACGTGAAATGGACCACTGGGTGCTTAGGGTTCAAATTACAGGGATTGCATCCACCAAACATATTTCACCTCATTGTTTTATAGCCTAACGTGAAATGGACCACTGGATGCTTAGGGTACTTACTCAGAGGATTTGGATCAGACTACTACCTTTGCAACAGGCTTCTCCCAAAATTTGAACCTAGATCTCTTCTTGGTAAATACCCAACCAAACTAACACTTACCAATTCACCTAACCCTTGAAAGTAAAATTATTATACCATTATATAACAATGATACAATATAAATAAATCTATAATACAGCCAATTATATTTTAATGTCGTGCAAACATTATTCACATGCTCATGTTCCAACGTGCTTTAGTTCTAAAATAATCTAGAAGGCAGACAATTATATTTTAATATCGTATAAACGTTAATCACATGCTTTAGTTCTATATAGTCTTTGAACAAAACTAGAGTACAACTAAATGCTTTAACGTATGGTTTACACTTTGGTTCTTTTCACCGTCTTAATTAATTAATTTAATTGTTTTCTTTAAACGTGGTCATAAACTCTTATAATAAATGATCTCCGTCCTATTATCCTCACGATCACGATTTAATAACACGACGGAAACCACGATTTAACATGATGGAAACCATGATGCAATTCGGAACCTTTATGCTACAAGGATCAGGATCAGCTTTATGTACATGTTGAAGAACCATTCAATGCAATGATGCATTTTTAAATGGATTATAGACGTAATACCGTAGAAAAAAATAGTTATTTCCTTTTTAATATCCACCGCAATAATATTTTAATAATATAATATGATTATATAATATTTTTATAATAAAAAATAGTTGTAAGTTTTTTTTTAATAATAAGGTTTTTGGATTTTCTTTAAAAATTTTAAGGTTTAAACTCTGTTCAATGTAATTGAAATACTTTATAAAAATCTCTATAAACTTGAAAAAAAATCATTTATTATAAAATATATTTAAAATATAGAATTTTTATTCTGTAATATTAAGGTTTTTGGTTTTTCTTTAAAAAGTCTAAGGCTTAAACTGAAATAGTTGTAAGTTTTTTTTTAATAATAAGGTTTTTGGATTTTATTTAAAAATTCTAAGGTTTAAACTCTATTCAATGTAATTGAAATACTTTATAAAAATCTCTATAAACTTGAAAAAAATCATTTATTATAAAATATATTTAAAATATAGAATTTTTCTGTAATATTAAGGTTTTTGGTTTTTCTTTAAAAAGTCTAATGTTTAAACTGAAATACTTCATATGTATAAACTTGAAAAAAAATATTTATTATAAAATATATTAAAAATATAGAATTATTAGGTCCGAGGTGTAGACCAATTGGTTCATCCAAACCCCATAAGGGGGCGGAGGTCCAAGGATCAAATCTTGGGCCTCGTCGCACTGAACGCTTGTCCTTTTCGTGGTGTTTTCAGCGACGTAAAAGGTTTAAAAAGATTGTGGCATGACGGTTATAGGGACAGACTTCGTGAAGATCTCTATGGCGGCTTTCGGAGCAGACAACACAAAATATTGTGGCGACCATAAAAGATGGACAACCTGCTCGTATTCGTGGTGGCTACCGATTCCACTATGTAAAAAACAATAAAAAAAATTATAGAATTATTTATTAAATTAATAATTATCATTTAATGATAAAATATATACTTCTCCATAAATTAATTTCAATATCATATCATTATAATATATAGATTTTAGTTTTAATTTATGATACACTAAATAGTTTTGAAGGGGAAAGTACATATTCAAGCATATTTTTATTTTTTATTTTTTATTTTTATTTATTTATTTATTTTTGAGTAATACTTCTTATACACATCTACTATGGGGATTGAACCTAGGTCACATCATCGATAACGTAAGTGGCGTCTTTGTTCAATATTTGTTCATAGACCACACTCACGGGGTTAATTTTATTAACAAAATGTGTTACAATGCTATTTTTTTACAAACTAAATATATAATGCACTTATAAGATTGATATTCTTTAGATATATTTTTCACTCAATTGCATTTTATTTTTATTTAAAAAACATAATGTATCTTTTTAAGTTATATCTAATTTTAAATTTAAGTTAATATAAAAATATGTGGTTAAATTATTATAAGTATAATCCACTCTATAAAACCTATTTAATAGTTAAACTTAATACCTCACAAATCTTTAAAAATTTAATTTAATTTTTTTAAAATATTGCTTATATTAATACAAGAAAATCAAAATACAAGACATCGCAATAGATTACAAAAATCTGCTCAAGGACATCCAACCATCTGACTTGTCCTCAACAGAGCAGTCTTTGAGATCTTTGATTATAAGCCTCTTAAAGGCTCTACATTGGAACTGAATATCAATAACAACATTAGACACAATCCCAAAAACATGAATAGCTTCATCTCGAAAAACTAAATTGCATCTCATCTTCCAAATAGCATATAAAGTCGTTGCTTTGATAACAGTCCACACCCCTCTAAGATGTTGAGGGCAACTAAAGGCATCTCCCAAAAGAACCAATTTCCAACTCCACTTATCACCTAGGATAGGATAATAGGTCCACTTCAATATTTTCCAAACATTCCTTGCTACAATACAATTCCAAAATATATGTTTAACAGTTTATTTTTTGCCACAACTACTACAGAGGTCTGATATATTCATCCACCTTGCCAACCTTGCATCACAATGGATACCTTGGAAAATAAGCAACCAAAGAAAAACCTTGAGCTGAGTAGATAATCAAAATTTCCAAACTTGCTTTAGCCTCTTCTTCCACTTCTTCTCTAGACAGACAATGTCCCAACGTCTATTTAATAGAATATGCAAAGAAGTCTTAGGCAATAGAGTTTTGTAAATCTTAGTGGATTTGCAAGAAATGATACTCCCCTAAAAGTTCCACCTCCAATCACGTTAGATAGGGCTAGGAAAACCACCATTTAACTTATATCATTGTTCAGAGGGAAGAAGAGAATGAATCTGAACAATAACATCCTTGTCAGAAGCTTTCAACTTAAACTTATTACAAAGATCCTCCCATTTAATCCAATCAGCGGCTCTTGAATCCCACAGATCTACCCATTTCTTAATTCCCCTCTTAACCAACCTCTTGCATCTAAGATGAGGGAGGTTCGAGGCATACACCCCATTGTCTTTCCATATCCAAATAGACCTATATGGAAGCACCCAACCTCTACGCTTTTCCTTATAGGCCTAATAAATCGCAGAGCCAACCATCTTCCATGCATCCCAGATCCTCTTAATAAGGATACAACCCCGTATTTTAAATTGAACAGGATGACCCACAATATCCTCAATATGAAAATCCCCCTTAACACCATCAACATGAAGACAGTTCTGAATTCTATATCTCAAGAATTTTTGCCAAGGATTAGCACCTTCCAATGCTTTGACTACCCATTTGGTTGCCAACACCTTACCCTGCATCTGAATGTCCAAAAGACCCAGACCACCTTCCTCCTTAGGAATAATGCAATAGTTCCAAGAGATAGAGGGCATTCTCTTGAAGCCATCGTAATTAGACAAAATAAAGCCTCTAATAAGCCTTTCCAATCTTCCAAACTAAGAAGTATTGGGTAGCCAACATGAAGAATAATAAATATGACAAGCTTGTAATATTTTTCCAATAATAATTATGATACCAGCAAAGGATATGAGCTTATTTTTCCAGAACTATATTTTCTTTGCAAATATCTCAAGACATCAATCCCACATGCCCTTCAAAGAAAGAGTCTTGCCAAACGGGATTCCAAGGTACCTAACAATTTTGCCATCCTTCACCCACCGCCAACCAGGAGAGAAATTATCTGGAAGAGTGTCATTACCAATCAACCAATAGTCTGATTTTTCTTCACTAATGATGGCTCCAAAGGCTTTGCAAAACTTCTCCAAACAACCTTTGACATTCTGCAATGACAAGGCATCCAACTGAAAAGAAATAAGGGAATCATCTGCAAAATGATTATTCAGAATAGGACCTCCAGGAGTATCAATCCCTTTGATTAAACCCGCACCTCTCTTCGATTCCAACATATAACCCAGAGCATCAACAGTGATAACAAACATAAGGGGAGCAAGAGGGCACCCTTGTCTAATGAACTTGAAAAGACTTATTTGATTAGTGAGCTTACCATTAACTACAACTTGAGTAGAGGCACATGTAAATAAGACCTTGATTTTATCCACTACTCGTTTGCTAAAGCCAAGATATTCCATCATACTAAAAATAAATGACCAATCCACCCGATCATAGGCTTTTTCAAAGTCAATCTTAAGCATAATGGATTTCTTCCCACTTTCCTGTGCCCATTCCAAAGTCTCCCAAGAAGTCAGGACCGTATCAAGAATGAACCTGCCCTTGATAAAACATGTTTTCTCTTGTCTCACAATTCTAGCAGCAACATCTTTGAAGCAAAAAGCCAACACCTTAGCCACAATATTATAGGAAATATTTAAAAGAGTGATAGGTCTCCATCCCCCCATAGTATCTTTCCTGTTAGCCTTCAGGATAAGATTAATGAGACCTTGATTAAGCATACCATAAAAGGAGCCTTTCTCAAAAACTTCCTGAATCATCTTAGTATAGTCATTACCCACAATATCCCATAAAAGTTTATAGAACTCAGCAAGAATGCCATCAGGGCCTGGGAATTTGCCATCCTTCATTTTCTTAAGCGCTTCAAACAATTCATCCTTTGAAAATAAATTAGGTAGATTATGAGTTTCATAACTATATATCTGCTTAGGAACACACTTCTTAAACTCTTCTCTAGCCTCCAAAACATCAGGACTCAAAGGATAAATGGAAAAAATCTTACAAAAATGATCTTCAATAGTGGCTCGGATACTATCATCATCTTCCACCAATATATCATTAGCAGTGCAAAGAGCAGTGATTCTCTTAGAAGTAATTTTCTTTTTAATGTGACTGAAGAAAAACTGAGAGGGGGCATCTCCTTGTTGAAGCTAATGAATCTTGCTTCTAATACGGGAACCTCTGCTAACATAATCCTCATAGCACCTGATTTTATGTTCACACTTAGCTACTTTCTCCTAAAGCTGAACATTAAAAGAATCACCTTCAAGATCTCTTATGGCTACCTCCAAGTCCTTCCTGAGTTGTTTTAATATTCCCTTCCTTCTCCTAGCAACCAATCTGCCCCAACCCCTCAAAAATTTGATAGTGTGTTTGATAGTCGCTTCCCACCAACCAATCCAGCCAGAGCCAACCGGGCATGGCTCCAAATTCCAAACATAATGAATCAGGTTCCTGCAGGCTTTATAATCCATATGAGAAACATTAAGTTTTAAGGGAAGTTTCTTATCCACCACAACAACTCCTCCAAAGAAAATGGAAGAGCTAATAGGAAAATGATCAGAACTAGAGGTCGAAAGATCCACAAAAATAGCTCTTCTCCCTCGACCAATACATGTAAACACATTTCTGTCCACATAAATCCTATCCAAATGAGCCATGATTATGTCTTCCCCTCTTCTCTTATTAGACCAAGAGAACCATCCTCCATATTCCATAGACTTTTACCTAAAATTAGCATCAAAGATTTTTAAAGAAGCCTTCAAGCTACACCAAGAGTCCTTCTCGGCACCTGCAATACAACCACCATGCCCCCTTCATGATCTCCATCCCATTCCACCATATTAAAATCTCTCCCTATGATCCAATTAGCATTGGGTAAATTTATATGCATCTAATCCCATAAGGTAGTCCTCTCACTAGAAGAATTAGGAGCATAAATAGAACAAATACCAATTACCTGGCCAACAATCGTGAAAGTAGCCCAAAAAATCCTAGCAAACGAGTCCTCCCCTTGATCAGTCAATAGCGCAGCTAGCCAAGACTTGATGACAATGAACACCCCCCCAAAACCTCTATCATGATAAGAAGCCCACCAGGCCCCAGACCAACTGTTATCCATACAGTTGTGGAAAGCAAATCCATCCACCTTAACCTCCTGAAGACAAGCTACATCAACACTAACAGAACACAAAAAATTACTAACCAAACTTCTTCTAGTGGGAATAGGCATTCCCTTGACATTCCATGAACTGAAGTCCACTTTCATTGAGAAACCTTAGTATTAAGGACTTCAAATCGATTGTTGACCTGCGTAGATCTACCAACTGGAGATCTACTTATTTCTAAAGTTGAGCTTCTGCTATTCTTTCTACCCTCCATAGCCTCCAAGTCTTCATTGAGGTTCCTACCAATCTCTGATATTTTGTTAGCCCAAGAAGTATCCTTGGAGCCAACATTAACCTCTCTGGATCTACCCCTAGAGGAAGAGGAGCCTTTCTTAAATTTAGAGGGCTTATTTTGTGAATCCTCTATCTCTCGCCTCTTCTGAACCAACTTCCAACCAGTGTCTTCTTTGTTACCCATTACCTGGTTCCCTGCATCCATCTCCATTTCTTGAGTCTCCTCATTAGTATCCTTGTTGGGTTGAACCTTCCCACTGACTATAGAAGAGTCAGGTCCTATCACACCCTTCTCATTTTTTGCCTTCTGAAGTTTTATCAAATGAAAATCACGGATTAAGTAATCCTGAGATTGGAAAAAAAAGCAGGCATTAGGTAAATTTAAATAATGAACCTCCTACGAGACTACCTCTTCCTGTGTGATGATTTTCAAACATTTTGGTAACTTCCTTTTCAAGTCAACTTCTACACACATCCCTTGGGCTAAATAAAAAATACATACCTGAAGAGGGTTCAATAAGAATCTATCCAAATCCTTGAGCCATAGAATGGATCATACCTCGAAATTCTAATTTCATGGCAACAAATTCTATCCAGAGAGGATATCTAGCATGTAAAACATCTTTAGGGTCAAAATTTGGCTGCCATAATTGAGCAAACGCAACCGAACCCGCAATAGACCATGTCTCGAATTGCAACACAAATTTGGCAGCTTTCATAGAATAAAAAAGAATAGAAATATAGCGCCCTCCCAAACCCCAGTAGGATTGCACATGAAATCCTTTAGCCTCCCAATTCAGTCCCACCCATTTTTGAAAATCAGCTTCCAAAGGCATTTTGTGAAGAAAAAATAGAATAACTCCATTTCTCAAGAGGTTATTCCTTGCTGCCAAATACTCTTCATGTTCTTCTGCCATAAAAGTAAACTCATCCTCACCTAAATCTACCAACATGGAGTCCATTCTGTCTAATATGATAGCCTCATCCTCCAACAAATATTCACTGTATAAATCTACATTTGAATGCAAATAATTGCTCAGTCCTCCATTTTTTGTTACCTCCACAAAACATTTTGCCAGCCCTTGCATGGCCGAATCATGAGAATTGTTTTACTAGCATTCAAAATCTATTAATTAAATATAAATATTTTAAGAGTATGTATATCAAATAATATTTCTAATGAGATTAAACTATAATAATTTTTATTATAATAAAGATATGTTTAAAAAAATAAAAATAATAAAATGAATAAAATAATTGAATCAATTATTTATATTGGTTTATACTCATTTTTAAATAATTAAACCTAAATAAAAGGTATGATTGGACATAGGTAGAAGAAATATGGATGGTTTACACTAAGTTTTTTTGTTGAGTCTTTTCCAGCTTGAGGTTGACTATTCCAATCCAGACCTTTCCAAGGTCCTCTCCAAGGTCCTCTTCACTTGGAGTAAAATTCTTATCAAGGTGGGGTGGGAGATATAGTAGTAGGTTTCAGGATTCGAATTGTGCTTGCAAGGATAATATGATGCTGCAAGGATAATATGATGGAGATTGTTGTCGATTCTCCGATATGTACAAAAAAAATACTCATTTGGCAAGTTTCGAAATTGGGTTTCCTCTTTGAAATATTGAGGAATAATGTATCATTTGGCAAGATTCGAACTTGGGTCTCTTATTTGAAATATTGAGGAATCTAAGCAGAGTAAATATTATTTGTTAATATATTTATAATTAAACTCTATAAAAGTGTAAAAAAAATTTTATTGGGTGTCGTATAAAACATCTTATCCTTGGATGTAGATAATTAAAAATAAATAACATTACCTTTATCATTTTTTAACTGTATCTTTTACTAATAATTATTAAATATTTATAGTTTTCATTGGTTGAATTTTCCATTCTTTATTTGTTTTGGTGAATTGGATAGAAGCTATAATCTTAGGATTGACATGAACTAATATGATGGTAGATTAACTATTTGTAATATTTTATCTTATAATTTATGATATTGAATATATCAAATTTGCATGAGTTCAAATGGTTTAAAAAGGTAGGTAGAGACACAAGTTTGAAGCTTACATAGTTATATATGCATGCATGCCAAATATCTTTACATGGTTTGCTGAAATACCATGGTAATGTAGCCATGATATAGTAAGAGTAGATCTTGTTTCACTATCAAATAATCAATTAAAATTTGATATTTAATAAAATTTATTACTAAAATTATATATAATAAAATGTCATTATAATACTCATGTCATGTGCACCAAAAATTAATAATTTTGATACTATGTTTATCACCTTATACATTAAATAAATGTAAGTAGTTAATAGGTGTTACTTAGTATAACAAAACTATAAGTAAATCATATTCATCTCAAATTGTATAGAGAAAAACATGGTCTATATATCTATATAACAAATTACAACTTTTTTTTTTTTTTATGAGGAACCTTTTATATACAACATGTCCGCAACATGTGAGGGAAGAGATTTGAACCTGGGCCTCTCGATAACTGGAGAGTTTTAACTATCCATTTGCTCTCCAACTCCTCTAATCCCATTATTGTTATCTATTAGTTTCTTAAGCTTTTGCTTGATATCATATCTATCTTGAAGAAATTAACTATGATTTAATATGGTAAACAATTTTTATATTTGCATCTCTTGATGTGACCATTTATAAAGTTTGTAGCTCATAAAGTTTAAGAGAAAAATAAATAATTTTTAGCTAATTCAGCTTTTCTCTCCTTTGGCCTCTCTAATCCTTAGATTACTTTTAGATTTTTTTCATGTCATATTTGATGCAATTGAAGAAAGGATTTAACAAAAGAATGAATTATCCCATGAAGGTCCAACCTAAATCATTCAAGAAAAGAATATACATCTTTCAACATGAGCATATCAAGGGTTATGCTTCTCTGTCTTGATCAACGTTCAATTCTTCTTTCTTGTTAGACATCTCCATGGCAATACATACAATAAAATATAAGACTTGAAAATATCCAAAATATAGCCTTTTAAGATAGAGATCTCATGAAAGTTGTAAGCTTACTACAGTGGTAAGGGCTTTGGCCTCTCTTTGGGAGGTCTAAGGTTCAAACTCCACTCAATATGAGTGGACTAGGACCCTTCATAAAAACTTGTGTAAACTCATTGAAAAAAGATAGAGATCTCATAAGGATCACATATCTCTATCACTTAAAAACCCAAAAATATTATAAATTGAATATTCATTCTAACCATAATATAATACTACCATAAAATACCTATAGTAGTTTGTTTATTGTCCATTAAAACGCTTTACTTAGAGTGATATCTCAAAACCACAAACTCATATTATCTTTACCAAAGAAATTATAGTAAATCAATCAATAAAAGAATTTTAATATTTCATATAATATTTTTTCAATGGGTTTACACATGTTTTTACAAGGGTCATGGTCCCCTCATATTGAATGGGGTTTGAACCTTGGACCTCTCAAAGAGAAGTCAAAGCCCTTACCACTAAAATAAGCTTGCAACTTAACATTTTATATAATATTAAATACAACAAAAATATTTATTTCAAATATTTAAAGTACATTGAAAAAAAAAAAAAAAACTTCAATCTTCCTAATAAACTAATAAATGAGCTATCAAGTTTTTCTTTATATTTCAAGTACAATGTGTTGATCTAGTACATAAAAACCCTTTACTTAGAGTGATATCTCAAAACCACAAACTCATATTATCTTTACCAAAGAAATTATAGTAAATCAATCAATAAAAGAATTTCAATATTTCATATAATATTTTTTCAATGGGTTTACACATGTTTTTACAAGGGTCATGGTCCCCTCATATTGAATGGGGTTTGAACCTTGGACCTCTCAAAGAGAAGTCAAAACCCTTACCACTAAAGTAAGCTTGCAACTTAACATTTTATATAATATTAAATTCAACAAAAATATTTATTTCAAATATTTAAAGTACATTGAAAATTAAAAAAAACTTCAATCTTCCTAATAAACTAATAAATGAGCTATCAAGTTTTCCTTTATATTTCAAGTACAATGTGTTTATCTAGTACATAAATTCAATAGTTTTACACAATATCAAAACCACCTTAAAATTAAAGAACATATTTAACTTTTAAGCCAAAAAGTTCCACAAAATTCTTGAGTATTCTCGATTATCCAGTGATGTGACCCGGATTCAATCCCCACGATGGATGTGTATAAGAAGTATTATTAAAAAAAAAATATTGAGTATTCTACTTTTTAAACTAAAATAATATATTAATATTATACTAATTTATATTTCAACCATTTATCTAAATTACTTACACCTTTATGTATTGAATATTTATTTCATAATTTTGTTAAAATTCTTTAGCAAAATCATTATAAATATTGTTTTTGCTTAAAATATAAGAATGGTTTTCAACATTTAAATAAAATTAACTTAAAAAAACAAATAAAATGAATATAATTGATTGAATGTATAAATAAATAATCAAATGGTTTGAGCTCAACCATTTATATTCCTTGACTTTCAAGGAGGGTCGGGTCCAAATCTTGCCAAGTAATATATGCATGATTGTCAACTTGCAATACACTATATATTATACATGAGCCTAATTAAATTCCATATAACCAATTTAATAATATATAATTAAATAATAAAATTATTTATTTTAATTCTAAAAAATCGCTTAATTTTATCCAAAATTAAAAACAATAATATATATATATATATATATATATATATATATATATATATAATATATTAAAAACATATCTTTGCTTTGATCGTGAAGGCATGGTAAATGCTTATAGTTAAAATGAGGTTATGATTTATAATGAAGCTTAAACCAAAGACAAGTAGATAGATAGATATTAATATTAAGTAGATAGGTGGATAAGTATTCTCATGGTTTGAAAAGATAATTGAAAAAATATGATGTCCATGCAAAAAAATAATTTTCTTGCCAAGTAATTAGAAAAACTAGTTTTTTTTTTTTTTTAATTAACCTAACTTAATGCAAGGTAGTAATTTTTTGTAAGATAAAGTATATATACACTTTAAAAATAAATGGTCAACACATTGTATTGTATATATGAAAATCACACCAATGCTAAGATATGTAAAAAAAAAACTAGTATTATCAAATTAGCATTATGGTGTTTTTTTAGATTTTAAATTAATTAGTTTTTTAATATTTATATATGAGTATTATGAAAGAAAGTGTAATTATACAGCCAAAATTAAATAAATGAAATATATAGGTTTTTAATTCATCTTAAATAAGAAGATAAATAATATATTTTAACTAACAAAAGAGTGGAAAGCGCCTGATCCTATCAAAGTATTATGTCATATTATATATGGATATGGAAGCTTAATGGCGAAGATAATAAGAAATCGTGTAATTGGCTTCTGAACAACTCAAACGATGGTTGTCTGGATCATCGCGATCGAAGGACATGCAATTTAATTAAAGAAGAATTTGTATTTAGACATGGATCTGGACCTGAGATGAGGAGCGAATATGAGATTTTGTTCAAGGATATGGCGAAACGAAGATGCTAAAAAATTTAGGGTTTCTTGTAATGGAGATGGAGCTAAAATTAGTGGCATCAATAGCGGTCATCGTTTGAATGTGAGTGTGGCAGAGTGTGGATGGACAAGGGAAGGAGTGAATAGCATTAGGGAAACTAAGTGTAGAAAAATGGTCTTTGAAGGTGAAAGCGGTTGTGTCATAGAGATTTGAAGTTCCATTAGGGTTTATGGTGGAAATTTAGAGTTTCCTGCAACTTTATTTTTTGAATTTTGGGATGAAGGGTTTCAACAAAGATGCATATATTGAGCCAAAAATAAATTTTAAAGAAGCAATCAATGGAGGACTACCTCAAATAGGAGGGAAACACAATCAACGATTACCATGGAAACCACTGAGAATGCCAAAGGTTGATTCAAGGAAAACAGATATGGGTTGCATGAAAACAACTAATGGATCTCCATTAGTGAAGTTAGAAATAATGGATCTCCAGGAAGGAATAGATAATATGGAGAGGAGAGGGCTAATTTATCGATTCATGGGATTTCGACCAACTCTTGCTACCTTCAAGCAATGGGCTACTAAAAACTGGAGCACTAAAGGTGAGTTTCAAAATTTTACTTACCCTAATGGCTACTTTATTATTATTTTTTTGCTATTGAATAAGATAGGGAGGACATTTTTCAAGGGGTACCATGGTTATCTGGTAGGGAAGGGCTCTTCATGAAGCCCTGGCATACCAAGTTCAAAGCTGAGGAAGAAATGTTATCAACTGCCCTTATTTGGGTCTGTTTATTTGGTCTTCTAATAGAATACTTGCATCCAAAGATATTCATAACAATTGGAAATTCTTTTGGAATTTTAATGATGATTTCTGATAACACCCAACACTTAGAGCATATGATTTATGCAAGGATTTGTGTTTTGATTGATTTTGACAAACCACTTCCAGAGAAGATTAATTTACAATATGGGGAAGAAATATGGGAGCAAGTAGTAGATTATGAAAATATTCTATTTAGATGTATAATTTATCATTAATATGGCCATATAGCCAAGGATTGTCCACATAAGGTCCATAAAAAAGAGAAATAGGATGGGGACTTGGTAAGGTTTCAAATCCCTAAACAGAAAAATACAAAAAAAAAAGCAACAAAAGAGAAAATAGTAATTTCACCTAATACCTTTGAAATTCTCTCCATGGATGAGCAAGTAGATGATGAGGATGATCAAATGGAAAATGAGCAAGCATATGATGAGGATGGTCAAATGGAAACAATTATTATGGAAACACAGTTTGATGAAGAGAGGGAACAAGAATGATTGCATGATGAGAAAACACTAAAAGAGCTTGTCTTGATGCTGAGAAATAATAGTAACGAAAAAAAAAGTACAATGTAAAAAACCAACCCAAGTGCAAAACAAAAGGGCAGATTAAACTACAAACAAAATGGATCCTCAATGAGACCATACAATTTCCAATAGTAGTGTCATGGTTCTAAGTAAGCAGCCTATAGTCCCAGTTGGAATGAAGCAAGATACGAATAAAAGGATGAGGATGCCATAATACTAAGGGTTTATAGGATGGGTGTTATCCTTCAGTCTCTTGATTGCAATGTTAGAAGCTTTGGTTATTTTTCTAAGCAATTTATGATATTTTTGGTAATTTGTTAAGATTTGGTTTATTAGTAGTGTTACGTTTTTTTGTTTGATTTGTCTATAGCTCTTTTATCTTAGTTTTTGTTGTATTTGTTTTTCATATTTTTGTTTGTGGTGTACTTGGATCATTTTTTTGTTTCTATTTTGGTTCTATTTTTTTATGTTGTTTTTGTGGGTTTTTTTGTGTGTTTTGTATTATGTGGTTTTTTGTTTGTGGTATATTTGTATCTTTTTTGTTTTTTTTGTTATGGTAGTGTTTTTTTATGCCATGTTTATGGTTTTTTCTGTGTGTTTTGTGGTTTGGTGTTGTTTATTTTTTTCATTTATTTATTTATTTATTTTTATTTTTTATTTTTTTATTTTTTTGTGTATTTTTTTGTTTGTTTTGTTATGTTATTTTTGTGCTTGTTCTGTGTGGTTCGTGTTTTTTTTTTTCATTCTTAAATATGTGTGTCTGGTTATGCTTTTTCTTGTTGACACACTCAAGGAGTATGCTTTATTTGTTTTAACTTATTGTGTGTTTGTGTTTGTGTGTAATTGTTTTTTATTGTTTTAGGAATGCTCCTTGCATGTGTCAAAGGTCATAGACCAAGTGCAAGCCCTGGGTATTTTTTGTGGAAGATATACCCCTGCCTCCTTGGATCTAACCCAAAAGTGGCATCCCTTTTGGGATTTTTTCCACAAACAAAAGAAAAAAACTAAAAAAAGAGTGAAATATCAAAGAACGTAGATGTAGGTGCAAAACGTAAGTTGTAACATCAAAGAGGGGTGTACAAATATCCCTAACTAAGGGTTTTTAAAAGACCCTTAGCTAAGGATTTATAGATATCAATGGATAATGAAATGATAGAGCCCTATATGGTGGAAGGAGGGTTCCATGGGAATAGGATGGATATGCAACATAAACTAGAGGATGTGGAATCTAAGAAGGACCAAAATAACCATGAGCACATGCAAGTGGAATATATAATACAAGCCAATGATAAAATACCATTCCAACAAGAGAAATTTGAATATTTATTTGAGTTCACAACAACCAATCTTAAACAAGGGTTTAACCAAGGGTGCAAATGCACAAAAGGCTAAGGACCAACTTTAAAACAACAAGGTAGGATTTTATTGCAACAAGTAATAAAGCAGGGGCCAATGTTGTTGATCTCAGTAAGAAAAATGGAATGATGCTCAAAATTGGAAGATATTCTAGTAAAAAATTACCAAAGATGACCATCTAGGATGCCTTGAGAAGGGGAAAACCACAAATAGCTATAGTTAAAAACACTAGGATTTCTTACAAATCTTTGAGAATGCCCCAAATGGATCCTAGGAAAATAGTCTTGAGATGCATGAAAGTGGTATATGGCTCTCCTATAGTACAAATTTAGATAATAGACATACAAAATGAGGTCAATGCTATGAAACATAGAGGATTAATTTATTTATTTATGGGTCTTTGTATAGGCCTCCCTACTTTCAAGATGTGGAATACTAGACAATGGAGAACTAGAGGTGAGTTAAATATTTTTTCTCACCCCATGGTTATTTATTAGTTATTTTTTCTAATAAGGAGGATAGAGAACAAGTTTTCGAAGGGAGTCCTTAGTTTTTAGGCAGGATAGGAATTTTTAAGAAACCTTGGCATAACAAGTTCAAGGTAGAAGAGGAAATTCCCTTAGTAGCCCTAGTATGGGTGAGAATTTTTGGGTTACCAATAAAGTTTTAGAGCCTAGCTATATTCACGAAAATAGGCAAATAATATAGGTTTTTATATGATGAAAAAAATAGTACAAGCTAATTTGAACAAATTATCTATGTCATAATTTGTGTTATAATTGATCTTGATAAGTCCTTACCAAAAAAATTACTTTGTAGTTTAGAGAGGATACCTAGGAACAAGATGTGGACTATGAGAACATCCCATTTAGGTGCAGGATTTATCATGAAAATTATCACCTAGCTAGGGATTATTAATATTGGATCCTAGAGCAACCATAAGAGGAAACAACTCTTGAAGGTTTTGAACTGCCTAAATAGAAGAACATGTAGAGAAAAAAAACATCTAAATAGTAGGTAGTCATTTCCACAAATAATTTTGTAAACCTCCCAATGGATGATGCAGAGAACATCATGGATACAAAGATATTAGAGACTCCTCTTCAAGACCTAAGAAATGAACCAATAGTCAAAAAAATAAATTGCAATATTGAGCCAATTCTAGATCTACTAAGTAGCCCATAAGAGGACTCACATCCAAAGTTGAAGAGATCCCAAAGAAAATAGAAGCCAAGAGAAATACAATGAATCTAACCAATCAAATGGAGGAACTTATAAAGGAATAGATAGTGGAGGTGACACCCAAGAATATTTTGATATGACCATGGTGTTATTCTCACCTACGCTAGGTTTGGAGTCCATCCTATAATTAATAAGAGTGAGTCAAAAGTCTACTAAAAATATGAAGCTAGATACATACCAAAGAGTAAGTAGGAAGACTACTTATCATCAAATAGGGAAATAAGATGTAAATTTGATAGCAATGGGTAAGGTCAAGGATCTTACCCATATTTTCAATCCCTCTATTTGATGAAGTGCATCACCTAGAATATTTGAGAGATTAAGGGTAGCCTAGTAAAGCATAATGAAGTAAAATGAATAATTCAATGGCATTGTTCATAGATGATTTTCATATAAGAAATGAATGTGTCAAAATAAGAGATATGGGTTTTTTCCAAATATATTTGATCTATATTTATGGTGGAATCCCTAAAATCCCAAAGAGCTTCTAGAGGAGTGGCTTGTCATTGGGATCTAAAAGAAATAGTGACACACCAAACAAATGGGAAGTTGGGGGATTTTGGCTTTACTAGCCTAGAGTATAAATTCTTCTCAACATTGGTTATGTATTAATGTATACTCTTCTATTAGCCTAGATGCAAGCAAAAAAAATGGAGGAATGTAGCTTATATTATCGATTATTTCAATGGATCTTGGTTGCTTATAGGTGGTGATTTCAACACCATCCTCTCATTGGAAGAGAGGATAGGGGTAAATGTAACAACCCAAAAACTAGCTAAAAAGAAATAAGAGTATCTTTTAAGAACTAATAGAGAGGGATCCATAAATCCCTAACTAGAATAATATTTTAAGTTAATCTATTATTTAGGTTTATCAAATATCCCAAATCGACTAAGGGTTACATCATACTCTATACCCTACACAAGTTTGTTTGTGTAGGTATAGTACACGTACCATAGATAAGCTATCCATATCATCTTTTCGATGAGCTAACTTATCACCTTCAGTACAGTTGAAGGTATACACCCATCTCCATACCATACACAAGTCTATCTGTGTAGGTATGCTATGCATACTACGAGTTAAGTCATCCATATCATATTTATGATGAGCTAACTTAACCCTGATGTAAATAATCAAATTGGTTCATAATTAAAATCATCCTAAGAGGTCTTAATCTCTTAGGTCCCTTCTATGTTCACCCTAAGAGGTCTCAATATCTTAGGTCCATTCTATGTTCACCCTAAGAGTTTTTAATCTCTTAGGTCCATTCTATGTTCACCCTAAGAGTTCTTAATCTCTTAGGTCCATTCTATGTTCATTAGAAGGATAGGCTAACTTTATCTATCTAATCAAAGCTAGAAAAAATCTATTAAGCATATAATAAGTAACTAATATGAAACATCATATACAATAAATATTAAAGCAAAAGAGAAGTTGAATATCCATGATGTCTACATATTTTATAAACTGTAAATTAGAAATACATTCCTCATCCATTTATTATATTATTACATAAAATCCAAGTATGGTAAAACCTACATACTTTAAAAGAATAAAGTATTACAATCATGTCCATCTAGGGGTTACTCCCCAAGAGTATAGTCTACTGAACATAAATAATTACTGTAACCAAGGTCAAGTTTGGGCGTTGGTTTCAACTGTCCTCTTTGGTTATTTTTGTCTCCCCATAATTTATTGGAGGGTAATAGGGGATTAGGACAACGCATGGATCTACAAAAACATGCATTTAAATACTTCTAATAAAATATAAAGTAAGTGCATATATAGATTGTTTTGCAAAATTACAACTATACAAATATAATTCAAGCATCCAACCATCTGTTGCCTAGTTGATCTCATAAGAATTCCCTTATTTCCATTCTTATCTCTTATTAACTAAACATGAGATTCATTTCATCAAATACAAGAAGTTCACAATTATTCCTTTGGTCAATCAAGGATCATGCTCTTTCAATATGCAAAGTCATTTTCCTAGCCCCAATTAAGGGTTCATTTCCTTAACCAAATATGGAATACAAGTAGCCTCTTTATTCAAGTAACTAGGGTCCCTTACCCTAAATTAATCAAATAATGCAATACCATTTATTCAAATAAACCATTTACTTAATTAACTAAAGTCCCATTCCTTTAATTAATCAAATATCCAAATAAATCATATATTTAATTAACTAAAGTTCCATTCCTTTAATTAATCAAATATCCAAATAAATCATATATTTAATCAACTAAAGTCTCATTCCTTTAATTAATAAAATATCCAAATAAATCATATATTTAATCAACTAAAGTATTATTCATTTAATTAATCAAATATCCAAATAAATCATATATTTAATTAATTGAAGTCCCATTCATTTAATTAATCAAATATCCAAATAAACCTATATTTAATCAACTAAAATTTATTTTCTTTAATTAAAAAAATATCCAAATCAGTCATGTATTTAATCAACTAAAGCGTATTTTCTTTAATTAAATAAATATCCCTTAATTTATTTACTTGATTCACTAAGGTATCTTTAATTAAATAGACTCATAAATAAATAACAACAAGCACTCAATTTTCCCAACTAGAGAATAAAAAAAAAAGAGAGCATATGTTTCAAGGAGAAGTAAGACCTAAGGTAAACAAGTACACGAGATGAGCAATCCTCAACCTGATAAAGGGATATTTGACCACCACTAAGCTTGTGGTGCTGCGACAATTTTTAACGATGGCTCAACCATCATGCAAGTCAAGCTACCTACATTGTGAGGTCATACTTGGCTTACCAACTTAGTAGGCGCGTAAACCCTCTCAAATGTACATTGCATAGGATGACATCCGCTAAAATTTTTTGTGAACCAAACACTCAATCAATGTGAAGGCGATGATAAAATCAAGGGAGTATAGTTAGGGCGTTTCGACCAAATTTACTTACACAACATGAATAATGTTAGACACTAGGCAAAAGGAGGATGTCATAGCCAGAGTGGCTAGGCATCCACTGCACTAGACACAACCAACAAGAAATTTTAAATATAATTGGTTGCTACATCGAAATATGAATTAAACATAGCCACAACATACCTCACATTCAGATAACTCCTCAATAGCCATGTATACTAACCTAAGGAAAAAGCCATAATTTGGCACAATGATCTTAACACACATTCTAGCATGGGGATACACAAAATATGGTTGAGTAGATTGGTTCACTCAATAGGGAATTTATCCAAAATTTTCCAATAAAACAACCACAACATTATCAGGTTCAAATGAATGGAGATAAATTGGTCATAAGTTTAAACAAAACTAGCAAAGTAGGCCAACATGAACCATCGGTGAAAGCTTAGATTAAAATAATTCAGCTACTAATTTTTTTAAAGGGAAGATAGTTCATTAAACCAACATGAAGTTTCTTTACATGACTTCCCTTCATTCAACTGGAGTGCGACTTGTCAAGATGTTCAAATCCTCCTATCTAGTTTCTTTAGTCCTCTTCTCCAAATAGTGAAAAAAGCATGCCCTTCTCCATCACTTCTCCCTTTTGACTTCAAGAAATGAGGCCTCACTTCTCACATCTCCTTTCTCATCTCCCTTAACTTCTACCTTCTCACTATTAATTCCCCCTCACTTCTCACATCTCCTTTCTCATCTCCCTTCACTTCTAACTGCCCACCATTAATTCCCCCTCATCCAATTGACGATAGAAGAATATATATATATATATATATATATATATATATATATCAATTTTAAAAACATCTTCACCTTATTCCAAGTTCATCATAAATGAAGCTTCCTTCTTCAAGTCAACAAGAAACTTCCTTCTCCTTCCTTCGAAGGAAAATACTTTTATATTCAAACAATCATGAGGAGAAGAACTCACGATAATACTAGGTCATTTCAAATAAGTTTCTCTTACCATAAACTTAAATGATAATCCTTTGTTATTTAAGATCTTGATATATATATATATATATATATATATATATATATATATATATATATATATATATATATATATATAGAGATAGATAGATAGATAGATAGATAGTTTTTTTATCATAACCTATCAACAGATTTAGAAAGCAAAATAGAGAGATTTTATTTTAAAGACATCAAAACTTAAGCACAACAATTCAATGATTTTAAAGGCAACCAAATTTATGCAAAATTTTATCAAAATCAATGTTGTAGTAGAGTGATGAAGTAAAATATAATCAATCATATGCAACAAGCAAAGAGGGAGTCTTTCCATCAACCTAGTCACCCATCTTAGTCGAATAATTTATGATGGCTACTAGGAAATCAACTGTGGCTCTAGGTGGCTGGCTAGTTGATGATTATTCCTAATGCTATAATGCATACCTATATGAGGGTATTCATCCATGTTATCCTGAGCCATCATAATCATCATTTCTCCTACTTCAAGTACCTCGTTCTTGGTGGATGATTCTACCTCTTCCACCCATGAGTGTACCTGATCTTATGCATTGACAATCATATCAGTAGTAACATATTCTTCAAAGATGAATCAATCTAAATATTTTATAATCATCCATTTGTAGCAAAAAATAAGTATCAAATTATCATTGATCATCACATAGTTTTCCATGTTAAAATTTTGAACAGGGAGGGTCATGACATACTACCCCCTAGGGCTAAATACCATCCTAGGTATTTCTTGTTTAAAGAAATAAAAGTTATTACAAATTATTTTCAAATAAGAAAGGAAAATATTTTTCCATGTCCTCCACTTTTTTGCAAGTGGTATTTTGTTCAAAAAAATGGTCACATTGGACCTTATATTATTCTAGAGTCTGGTTTTACTTAAAATTAGAATGGAACTCTAGAATATTTACCAACATCACTTCAAAATCCTTGGATTTTTCCATCTATAATTTAGAAATATCCCACACATTTTTAGGGTCAGCAACATATTTTCTAAGAAGTGATAGGTAGAATGTGTCATGGATATTTGATAGGTTAGGTGGTAAGGCAAGTCGATATGCAACCAAACTGATCTTCTCAGTTATCTCAAAGGGTCCTACAAACTATGGATCTAAATTTATGGATATGATGGTGCTTTTCATCAATTTAACCATTAAGAATATTTTATCTTCTATAGAATACTCCCTTGGGGTTATTTTCTGATCAACATATATCTTCTATCGATCGATGACTTCCTTAAGCCTTTGCTTGATCACTTTTAGTTGATCTTCCATTTCTCTAACCATATCGGGCCTAATCACAACTTGATCTTCCATATTATCCCAAGATAATGGTGTTCTACATTCCTAGACATAGAAGGCATCGAAAGTAGCAATTCCCAAAGAAGAGTGATGTCCATTATTGTAGTTGAACTCTACAATGTTTAGGTAGCCTTCCCATCAAGACTTTGATCCATGCAGTATATGCAAAACACATCTTCTAGTACTTAATTTAACCTTTCTGTTTGATCATCTTATTTAGGGTGGTATACTGAGCTTATATATAGTTTCATACCTATTGCATGATGTAGGGATTTCCAAAACTAAAAAGTGAATATAGAATGCCTATCTAAAATTATTATTTTAGGAAATCCATGCAATCGAAATACCTATTTGGAAAATCTGCTAGCCACTACCTGAGCATTGTCTTTGATGTTTCCTGGTATAAAATGTGCAACCTTAGTCAATCTATCGACTATTACAAGGATTGCATCATGTTGGTACCTGGTCTTGGGTAAGCCTACTATGAAGTCCATGGATATAACCTACCATTTCTATGTAGGTACATTGTATGGATACAATTGTCCTGTAGGATGATTGTGTTCAACCTTAACGTTTTGAAATTCAAGATACCGAGTAATAAAATAAATGATATCCTTCTTCATCCCTATTAATAAGAAGATCTATTTTATATTTTCTCTTATTTTTTCCCCTCTAAGGTGAGTGGAGTAAGGAGATCTATGGGCTTCTTACATTATTAGCTTCCTTAAATCACCCATTTTTGGTATAACGATCCTATCTTGGTAGCATAAAAGGTCATCTTTCATGCTGAAATCCTTATTACCTTTAGGGTCCCTACTCATTTTAACCTGAATTTCATTGCAATACTCATCTTGAGATTGCTTCTTCCTTACCTGATCTATTAGATTCATATTACTCCTAATTATAGTTGCTATGTACTTCCTTTTTCTCAAAGTGTCAATAACCTTATATTATTTCCTTTTGATGTACTCAATATTAAAGTCATATTCAATGAGAAACTTGACCCATATCCTCTATCTTACATTGAGCATAGGTTGGATGAATATATATCTCAAAATTTGATGGTCAATATTTAGCTCAAAGGGTATTCCCACCAAGTAATGATACTAGGTTTTTAGAATGTGTACTATTGTAGTTAGCTCTAAATCATGCGCAGCGTAATTGGATTCATGCTTCTTAATATTCCTTAATGTATAAGCTACTATTGAATCATCTTGGGAGATAACTCCTCCTACCTCTTCTAGTGATGCATTAGTGCCTACTGATAAGTTCCCTATAGGATCTAGGATTTTCAATATTAGTACCATCATGGGTTTTTGCTTTAGCAATGCAAAGGCAATCTCACATTTTTATATCTACTGGAACTCCTTTCCATTTTTCTGGAGGTTAGTTATTGTAGTCGTAATCTTGGAGTAATCCTTTATATAACATCTATAATAGTCTATCATCCCCATGAAGCTTCACTTCTATCACATTGGTAGGGGATGGCCAATTCAAAATAGCATTAATTTTCTCTAGATCTACTAAAATTTCTTCATCAGGTATTATGTATCTAAGATATCATACCTCTAGGACATAAAAATCACTTTTTACCATATTTCCATAGAGTTTATTCTCCCTCAACAACTCTAACATGATTTTGAGGTGTTTATCGTGTTCCTTTCTATCTTGGGAGTATATTAAGATATCATCTAAAAATACAAGGACAAATTGGTCTAGGTGCCTCCTGAACATATTGTTCATTAAATTCATAAATGCAGCTAGGGTATTAGTCAATCCAAAGGGTAGGACTATAAACTCATAATGCCCATACCTAGTTTTGAATGTCATTTTATGACTATCTTCCTCATATATTCTTAATTTATGGCATCTCGATTTTAAATCAATCTTCATGAATATTATGGTATCCTTTAGTTGGTCAAAAAAATATTTGATTCTAGGTAAAGGGTATCATTTTTTTATTGTATCCTTGTTAAGCATTATGTAGTCAATACATAATCTTAATGAACCATCCATATTTTTAATAAATAACATTGTTTCACCCCAAGGCGATATGTTTAGCTTTATCAATCCTTTTTCTAGCAGCCAACCTAGAGATGATAGAAAAAGTGTTATTATCCCTTTCATAAAATAGCACACTTGTTATTCTATCGCAAGAAGACCACTAAACCTTCCAAATGAAGATTCTCTCATGGAATGTGAGGGGTCTTAATGGGCTAGCTAAGCAGAGAGTGGTTAGTTAATTAAGAAGAGAGTTAAAGCCTATGATATTCATAATGCAATAAAATAAAATTGATGCAAGTAGCTCCATTAACATAGCAAAGAAAATATGGAAGAGAGGAGAAGCAATTTTTTGTCATGCAAGAGGCTCTTTAGGAGGCCTAATGTGCTTATGGGACCCAAAAAAACTTGAAGGTATATTGATTCATTCAAGCGATAGAATAACAAGTGTGCTATTTTATGAAAGGGATAATAACACTTCATGGATCCTGTCCAATATTTATGCTCCAAACACATTACCAAGAAGGGATCAACTATGGGACACATTAAGAAACATAAAATATTATTTTCACAACATTCCTTGGATTGTAGCAAGGGATTTCAATACTCCCCTCTACTCCTCATATAGAAAATGAGGAACAAGTTTCCCTCTCAAAATTATGGAAGACTTCAACGAGTTTATCAATTCAAATAATATCATGGATGTAAAACTCAAGGATGCTAAATTTACTTGGAGCAATAGAAGATTGGGTAACCAACTTATCCAGGTGAAATTGGATAGGGTTTTCCTCTCTCAGGAAGTTGTTCAAATGTTTGGATATGATAGCCTCAACTCTTTGCCCAAGATAGGATCTGATCACAAACCTCTCTTGATGGAAATTGAGAAAGGCAATCCTTTCAAAAGTCTGTTTAGGTTTGAAGCAATGTGAATCCACCATCCTAATATCAATTTTTTTTTTTTTTTCCAGTGGTAGCAATAGGTAGGACAAGGATGTCCCTCGTATAAACTAGCACAAAAACTTATACATGTCAAATAAAATCTCAGAGTTTGGAATAAAGAAGTATTTGGCAACTTATTTACAAACAAGCAGTCAATCAAAGATAGGCTTGCAATCATAAAGAAAAATATTTAGAATAGACAGAGCGATGAGCACATCAAGATAGAAGAAAGAAACATCCTTTTCGAATACCACAATATCCTAGCCTATGAAGAAACTTTTTGGATATAGGAGTCAAGAGCCTTATGTATTAAGGAGGGGATTCAAACACCAAATTCTTCCATGAGTTGACTTTGAGAAATAGGAGCAACAACAGAATTAATGAACTTGTGAAGAGTGATGGGTCTTCCACTTTAGACATTATGGAAATAAGATTTGAGGTTGTTTCATACTTAAAATCCCTCCTCAAAGAATGTAATACTTGCTCTGATTATGCGAGAGACTCTATGCTCTATCACATTCCCTAATCCATTCCTGAGGAATTCAATATTAATCTAGTAGCCCCTTTTTCTTATGATGAAGTTAGATAGGCTCTTTTTTTTTATGAATCCTGACAAATATCCTAGTCTAGATGGTTTTACTCCTCAATTATTTCAAACCTTTTGGGATATTGTTAGCTAAGATATTTTCTCCAATGTAAGGGAATTTCAATCCTCCAAATGCATCATGTGTAGCTAAAATTCTACTTTCATTGCTCTTATTCCAAAAGGCCTTGCTTCCAAATTGATGATTGATTATAGGCTTGTTAGTCTTTACAATGTGTTTTATAAGATCCTTACTAAAGCCATTACCAACATGATAAAGGAAGTTTTTCTAAACCTCATTGATACATGTCAAGGAAGTTTTATCCAAGGTAAATCTATTTTAGATGGTGTCATAACTATTCATGAAGCTTTGCATTCTATGTACCAGACCAAGAAACCTGCCTTCGTTCTCAAGCTTGACATGAATAAGGATTTTAATAGAATCAACTAGGAATTCCTTAAAGCTATTATTCTCAAATTTAGCTTCCATATTGATTGGATTGATCTAATTAACTGATTCATTTTGAAACCATGGTTTTATGTTCTCATAAATGGATCTACAATAGGTTATTTCTAGAGTAGCAGAGGACTAAGACAAGGAGATTCCATATCTCCCTTACTACTCATTATTCTAGCTGAATCACTTGGAAGGACCATTAAGGATGCTTGCAAATTAGGAATCATATCAATAATTAGAGCGATATCCTAGACCAATCCAGTCACACACCAATAATTTATGGATGATACCATCATCTCTATATTTGCCTCTATTTTTGAAGCCAAGATAATCAAATATATATTTATTTTATATGAGTAAACGACTGGTCAAAAAATTAATTTCAATAGAAGCAATATATATTTATTTAACACCCCTTTTCAGACATAAATCAAAATAGCTAGAATTTTAGAATGCTTTGTGTCTTCCTTTTATGCAACCTACCTGAGACTTCTTCTATTCACTAGTAATCCTTTATATTCAATGTGGAATAATATGATTGAAAGGATTCAGAAGAAATTGGTGGGATGGAAAGGAAACCCCTTATCTCAAGCTACAAAATCCACTCTTACTATGGCTTCTCTTTAAATCATCCCTATGTAATTTTTATCTGTCTTCAAGGCTCTTGCAACGGTCTACCATAGAATAGAATAAATTCAAAAAATATTTCTTTGGTCTGGGATAGAAAATAAATAGCACTTACATATTTTTGCCTGGGATAAGTTGTACAGACACAAGGATAAGGGAGGAATTGGTCTTATGAGAGTCCATCTATTAAATTTATCCTTCATGGCTAAACAAGTTTGGTGCCTAGTCACCAAAATCAGTAATGAATGGATAACTATAGTCAAGAGAAAATACTTACAAGGAATATAATTCCTCAATGAAATGACCCCCACTAGGATTTGGCTTTTGGAAATCCATAATGAACACCAGACAGCTACTGAAGAAAAGTCTAAGGTGGAAGTTAGGAGATGACCGCAATATAGACTTTTGGAATGACAAGTGGATTAGAGGAGAACCCCTTATTGAAGATCCTAACCTTTTTGTTTTGAAAGAATTCACTGATGTCATGTTTGGTCAAAAAGTCTTTGATTTTTTGAGCTTCCAGAATAATAGGAGTAACTGGAAACCTATTAGAAGCAACACTCACTCAGCGGAGTCTACTTCACTAGAATCCTTGCAAAATTCCACCATAATTTCTTCTGGAAATCCCAAGGACCAATTATTTTTGGAGCCCACTGAGAGTGGAATTTTTTTTAATAAAATCCACTTACAAATTTCTCCTGAATCATGAGGAACCTTTATTTCCTTATCATCTCATTTGGCCCAAAATCGTCATCCCTAAGATTTCATTTTTTCTTGGTTGTTCATTCAAGAGAGAATCTTAACAATTGATAATTTTCTCAAAAGAGGTATTATCTTCCCTAACAGGTGTTATCTATGTTTGTCTAATTGGGAGTCCCCTATTCACCTCTTTCTCACCTACCCTTTCTCCTCTTCTATACTTAATAAAATCCTCCAAACCTTCCACATCCTGTGGGTCAAACCTTATTTTGTTGTTGACCTATTCTTTAAATGGCCTACTCCCTTTCATAACCCACACCTCAAATTCCTTTGGAAAACCTGCCTCCACCATTTCCTTTGGCAAATCTGGCTTGAAAGGAATCATAGAATCTTCTCCAATAGCAATATGGTTCCTAACTCAATTACTAGAAAAATTCTATCATTTGCCAAAGAAAATGCTCTCCTTATTCCTCCTTCCATATTTGAGGCTTCCTTAGGTTTTTCCTTGAACCTCCCTCTTGCAAAAATTTCAAACTAACCTATATCCAATATTAGAGCTAACTCCAAGTGGAATACTCCATCTCGCTTCCATATTCAAGGCTTTATTAGGTTTTTTATTGAACCTCCCTCTTGCAAAAATCCCAAACTAACCTATATCCAATATCAGAGCTAAATTCAAGTGGAATCCTCCATAGAATGGATGGTTCAAGTTGAAATTTGATGGTGCTGCCAAGGGAAACCCAGGAAGGGTGGCTGCAAGAGGTATTATCAGGGGTAACTATGGTAATGTTATTTTTACCTTCGTTAAATGTCTAGGGGTCCATCCTAACCATGTTGTCGAAGCTAAAGATATGTGAAGAGGATTATCCCTTGTGAAAAATTATCCTGGTAGGTTGATTGTTGAAGGAGATTATCTTAACATAATTAGTTGCCTAAGGAACCACAAAAATTCTTCATCGATGGTCAAGGATTGCATTGAGGAAGCAAGGATTTTAATTCTCAATCAATAGGAGACCATATTTCAACATACTTTCAGAGAAACCAATAGGGTAGCTGATAAATTGGCAAATCATGGAGTCAACATAACTAGCCTAATCACTTTGATAGATGGCCTTCCACAAGTGGTTAGTGAAATCTTAGACCAAGAAAGAACACATAATGTCAATAGCATTGAAGATTAATTAAATGGTCATATTTGTTTTACTAATAATCCACCTTAACACCAATGTTTCCTTGGTTCTTGGTCTCAAAAAGTTTTTCCCCAAGCATAGAATATTTAGCATTTTAAATACATTTTACCAAGAAAGTGTTGTTGTTAGCCTCAATCACAGAGTCTTCCATGCCACCTTTATCAACGCAGGGACACTAACTAGAGAGTTATCCATGTTGTCCATGTCCATGCGAACCCACTCTCCATTAATCACATCCATCATATGTGTCATCATCATTCTCTCCCCCGTCATAGCCTCATCCTCTAGTCTGTCTCTTTCGCTTCCTACTGCCCACTGCAAACCTAACTATCGGTTCATGTGGTCCTTCTTGGTGGTTTGGAGAACCTTAGAATTCAAAATTGCTTTTGTTATTACGATAATTTTTAAGAAAGGTGAGAAACCCCAAGTTGATATATGCAATATCCAAGGCATTCTATAGAAGTTTTGGCTCCTTCTATGAGAAGCCAATTTCCATAAGCATGTGCAAATTATTCATTTTAAGAACTCGTCTAGTAATTGCAAAATCAATCTTCCTAAATAATTCCTCTTATCCTCCACCATTTCCTTCAATAAGTACCCCTTCTATCAGTCCAAAATGAGTTTTGTTGAGACAAAAACCTTGGAGTTGGAAACCATTGCAAAGACCATTCTTGATGAGAGAGGTTTTATCCCCTTTTTTAAGAATTTTTTAGGAGATGAGCTTGATATTACTATAGTGATTCTAGAAATTTGGGATGGGGGCAAGTTCAATATTCATGGCAAGGATTATATAATTGACATTAAACTATTGGTTGAGCTCACTGGGTAACCTGCTAAAGAGCGGTCAATTCGTCATGAAAAACACAATTGGGAAGCTGATTTAAAGGAATTAAAGGACCAAAACAAGATCTGCAAGTGGTTGAAGGTAAGAATGTACCGTAATGATATCCCCACCCTATGGAATAAGATAATGAAGCCTGTAATGGAGTACATAACCATAGATGACCTTGAAAAACTTTTATGTAGCTTTCATTTTGCCTTTGTTAACCATTTCAGGGACATTAACCCCATTAGAATCCCATAATTCTTATTTAATTTCCATAGAGGCTTACAGGAATAATAAGGGAGATGACATCCCTTCCCACCAAGGCCTATTTAATGTTTTATACAATCATTGGCTGGTCCATTGCCCTAATGGCATAACCCTTCTCGCTACCTAGAATGTTGCTCCTAAAGGAAAACTTAGCCCTTAATAGGTTAAATTAATCCCACCCTTAGCCTCTACCTCTCCCCCAACCATGTCTTCCAAGAAGAGAGTGGATGTAGAGGCAATCAGAAAGTTGCTTGCGAAGAAGAAAATCAAGTATGAGGGCACTGTAAGGATTTCATCTTGCCTGAGAAACAAATTTATTCAAGATAAGCAAAAAAATCTAAAAATTGAATATGATGAGGATGACATTATAGCTCAAATTCTATAGTAGTTCATCATCAAAACTATCTCCAATGGCATTTCTCAACTAAAAAAAGGTATTTCCCAATTAAAAGATCTGGTGGACACTCTCACAAATCTTCGTAATGCCTTATATATCCTATTTTTCATGAAAAGTTCAATAAGGCAACTATGGAGGACACAAATGCATCTAAGGTCAACACCGAGGATGAGGTCAAGGATGGGGTAAAGTATGACGCAAAGGATGGAGGTGTTAGAGTAGGCGAGAAGGACTAAAGTCTTCCTTTATTTGTTAGCTATTGGTTTTAGGGCTTCCCTATGTGGGGCCTTTTTCTTTGGTGCTATGTTACTATTGCTCTTTCCTATTTGGGTCTCTATCCCCATATTTTCTTATGTTTCTATTTTTTCAGCATCCTTAAGTTGTGGTTGTAAGCAGGTTTTGGGATTTCCTTTCAAAACCTATTTTGAATGAAAAACTAACTTATCAAAAAAATCCTATATGGAGATCTATGGATGGGTCTTGATCCTGGCATAAGTTCAATAGTAAAATCAAATTCTTGCACAAGAGAGAGTTCAGTTAAATCCTCAAGAAATACATCTGTAAAATCCAACAATATTGGTTGTTCTTCTAACACTTCTCTCTTCTGATTTTCTCCAACTTTGTTGATTTTTACGACATAGACCATCCCTCCCTTCTTGAGGGCTTTGTTTAGCTGCATAGCCGATAGCATATGGGGTTTAAATGACCCTTTTTTGGTATGAATTCTTAGTATCCCCTTGAATTTTTTTGCATACGCGATCCATATATCTTAGAAATTGATCAAGGTTTTATGAGCCTGTAACCAATCCATTCATAGGATTATATCAAAAGCATGAAGTGGAGATACATACATATAACCTTCAATGGAACCACTAGTTAGAGTAATCTTTGCCATTGGAAAATATTGGTTTACTAAGTAGGTTTACCCAGAACCATACTCTACCTCCACCCTTGGCCAAATATCCTAGCCTTATCGGTATATCCCTGGATAAACTAGAATAAGAACTAAAAAAGAAAATTTATCTAAAGAAATTTTCTTAAAGAGGGGAGAAGAGAATTTACACTCCTATACTAATGGCAAGGGTGCTCTATTCCAGTCTCGATTTCCTATTGTTGCTTGTATCCTATAATTTACCCCTTTTATTAGAATAACTAGTTCTACTTTATTTGGGTAATTGAAATCATAATGAGGTCCTCCACACTAGTAGCAACCTCCCTTGGGACCCTTGTGCTTCTTTTGGATCTATTTTCCAACTTGCTCTACTTGGGGTGTCTTCAGGTGCCTTTGGTTTCCTTCATACACAGATTTAACTATACCTTCCTCAAGTTGAGCAGGTTTTCATTTTATTTGTTCATAACCCCTCCTCTTCTTTAAGTGGGTGTTAATAGTTAGTTTGAGTTAGATTTTTTGTTCTTTATATTGATATTTACATTTAAAAAAGCCAACACTTTTTCTCATATTTAGGGGTGGTTGATATTTCCTTCACAAGTTTACGAGATATGAATCATTCAATCATTAGTGTTGATTTATTTGTTCTCTTTATTGGTCTATTAACTCTTGTTGTTTTTCTATCTATTCCTGTAACATCGTGGCAATGGTGATGAGGTTACCTACCTCTTTGCTCAATTTCCTTGAGCCTTTGTCTTGGATCTTCTCCAAAACATCATCCTCATGATTTTCTCTATTAGAGGAAGTAAACTTCCCTCCTCTTGTCTTGGGTACCATTTAACCTGGTCACAACCAAGAAGTTAAGATTATATAATAGCTTCAACTTGAATGTACCATTAATTCAAGCCACACTACAAATTTCTCTTGCTAAACCCATCCATACTCTAATTAGGATGGTATGCTAAGCTATGAAGCAAATTTACTATATATGTTCATTCTTACTATAAGTAAGGTGTCAGAACGTTCCAACAACCCTTGGGGTTAGTCCCCCATTAGATTCTAGCAAGCGGGAATTCTAGATCCTCCTGATTTTATCTCAAGGTCTAAGCAAAGCCTAAATAGAAAGACATCCAAATCCCCTATGCATTCCATGAAGCTTTAGTCCCTTGTACCTAAAGCTTTGATACCAGATGTAATGACCCAAAAACTAGCTAAAAATAACTAACTTTTTTAAAAATAACTAACAAAGAGGGATCTATAAATCCCTAACTAGCATAATAGTTTAAGTTAATCTATTGTTTAGGTTTATCAAATCTCCCAAATCGACTAAGGGTTACATCATACTCTATACCCTACACAAGTTCATCTATGTAGGCATAGTACACGTACCACATATAAGCTATCCATATCATCTTTTTGATGAACTAACTTATCACCTTTAGTACAGTCAAATGTATATACGCATCTCCATACCATACATAAGTTTGTCTGTGTAGGTATGCTACACATACTATGATTTAAGTCATCCATCTCATCTTTATGATAACCTAATTAACCCTGATTTATAATTAAAATCACCCTAAGAGGTCTTAATCTCTTAGCTCCCTTCTATGTTCACCCTAAGAGGTCTCAATCACTTAGGTCCATTCTATGTTCACCCTAAAAGTTCTTAATCTCTCAAGTCCATTCTACGTTCACCCTAAGATTAATCCCATTCTATGTTCACCCTAATATTTCTTAATCTCTTAGGTCCATTCTATGTTCATCAAAATGATAAGTTAATTTTTTCTATCTAATCAAAGCTAGAAATAAATCTATTAAGCATATAATAAGTAACTAAGATGAAACATCATATACAATAAACATTAAAGCAAAGGAGAAGTTGAATATCCATGATGTCTACATATTTCATAAACAGTAAATTAGAAATACATTCCTCATCCATTTATTATATTATTACATAAAATCCAATTCTGGTAAAACCTCCATACTTTAAAAGAATAAAGTATTACAATTATGTCCATATAGGGGTTACTCCCTAAGAGTATAATCTACTGAACATAAATAATTGCTATAACCAAGGTCAAGTCTGTGCATTGGTTTCAACTATCCTCTTTGGTTATTTATATCTCCTCATAATTTATTGGAGGGTAATAGGGGATTAGGACAGCTCATGGTTCTATTAAAACATGCATCTAAATGCTTCTAATAAAACATAAAGTAAGTGCATATAGAGATTGTTTTACCAAATTGCAACTATACAAATCTAATTCAAACATTCAACCATATGCTTCCTAGTTGATCTCATAAGAATTCCCTTATTTCATTCTTATCTCTTATTAACTAAATAGGAGAATCATTTCATCAAATGCAAGCAATTTCATAATTCTTCCTTTTCTCAATCAAGGATCATGCTCTTTCAATATACAAAGTCATTTTCCTAGCCCCAATTAAGGGTTCATTTCCTTAACTAAATATGGAATACAAGTAGCCCCTTTATTCAAGTAACTAGGGTCCCTTACCCTAAATTAATCAAATAATGCAATACCATTTATTCAAATAAACCATTTACTTAATTAACTAAAGTCCCATTCCTTTAATTAATCAAATACCCAATAAATCATATATTTAATCAACTAAAGCCTCATTCCCTTAATTAATAAAATATCTCAATAAATCATATATTTAATCAACTAAAGTCCCATTCCTTTAATTAATCAAATATTCAAATAAATCATATATTTAATCAACTAAAGTCCCATTCCTTTAATTAATCAAATATTCAAATAAATCATATATTTAATCAACTAAAGTCCCATTCCTTTAATTAATCAAATATCTAGATAAATCATATATTTAAATAAACTAAAAATTTCTTTTCTTTAATTAAATAAATATCCAAATAAATCATATATTTAATCAACTAAAGTTTCTTTTCTTTAATTAAATAAATATCCCTTAATTTATTTACTTGATTCACTAAGGTCTCTTTAATTAAATAGACTCATAAATAAATAACAACAAGCACTCAATTCTACCAACTAGAGAATCAAAACAAAAAAGAGCATACACTCCAAGGAGAAGTAATACTAGGGTAAAAAAGTATGCGAGACAAGCGGTGCGCAACCTGAGAAAGATATAGTTGACAACTACTAAGCTCATGGTACTATGGTAGTTTTCAATGATGGATCAACTGTCATGCAAGTCAAGCTATCCTACACTGAGAGGTCAGACTTGGATTACCCACTTGGTAGGCACATAAACCCTCTCAAACACACACCGCACATGATGACATTTGATAAAATTTTTGTGAACGATATGCCCAACCAGTGTGAAGATGATGACCAAAGCAAGGGAGTAAAATTGAGGTGTTTCGACCAAATTGACTTACACAATGCAAACAACGTTATACACCAAGTGGAATAAGGAAGTCATAGCTAGAGCATCTAGGCATCCAATACACTAGACATGGCCCACAAGAAAGGTTAAAGCTAACTAGTTGCTACAGTGGAATATGACTTAAACATAGCTACAACCTACCTCACACACTGATAATTCCTCAATAGCCATGGATGGTAATCAAAGGACAAAGCCATGATTCAACACAACACTCACAACACATAGTCTAACATGGGGATACACAGAATGTGGTTGAGTAGCTTGGTTGACTCAATAGGGAATTTATCCAAAATTTTCCAATGAAACAACCACAACACTACCAAGTTCAAATGAATGGAGGTAAACTAGTAATAAGTATAAACAAAACCAACAAAGCAAGCCAACACGAGCCAATAGTGAAATCTTGGATTAAACCAATTTAGCTATTACTTTTTTAAAAAGGAGGATAGTTCATCAAACCAACCTAAAGTTTCTTTATATGGCTTTCCTTCATTCAACTGAAGTGTGACTTATCAAGACGTCCAAATCGTCCTCTTTGGTTTATTTAGTTTTCTTCTTCTCCAAACAATTAAAAAAGTGTGCCCTTCTCCACCACTTCTCCCTTTTAACTTTAGGAAATGAGTCCTCGCTTCTCACATCTCCTGTCTCGTCTCCCTTCACTCCTACTTACCCACCATTAATTCCTCCTCATCCAACCAACGATAGAAGAATATATATCAATTTTAAAAATGTCTTCACCTTGTTCCAAGTTCATCATAAATGAAGATTTTTTCTTCAAGTTGGCAAGAAACTTCCATGTCCTTCCTTTTAAGGAAAATACTTTTATATTCAAGCAATCACAAGGAGAAGAACTCACAATAATACGAAGTCATTTCAAATAAGTTTCTCTTACCCTAAATTTAAATGATAATCCTTTTTCATTTAAGGTCTTGATATATATATTTTTAAATAAAATTGCATTATCATTTAAATTAAAATCTATTTAAATAAAATTCTTCTATTATTTAAATTAAGATCTAGTAAATAAAATATATTATTATTTAAATTACATATATTTAAAAAATTTCTATTATTATTTAAATTAAGATCTATTCAAATAAAATTCTATTATTATTTAAATTAAGATCTATTAAATAAAAATATATTATTATTTAAATAGATTTTACTATATATTTATAGGTTCTTTTTATAATAACTTATCAACAGATTTATAAAACAAAATAGAGAGTTTTTCTCTTAAAGATATCAAAACTTAAGCACAAAAATTCAATGATTTTAAAGGCAACTAGATTTATGTAAACTTTTCCCAAAATAAATGTTGCAGTAGAGTGATGAAGTAAAAGACAATAAATCATATGCAACAAGCAAAGAGGGAGTCTTTCCATCAACCCAATCACCTATCTCAGTCGAAGAATTTAAGATAGCTACTAGGCTATCAATTGTAGCTCTAGGTGACTGGCTAGTTGATGATTATCCTTAACACGATAATGCATACCTATATAAGGTTAGTCATCCATGTTACCTTGAGCCATCATAATAATCATTTCCCCTACTTCAAGTACCCCATTCTTGGTGGATGATTCTACCTCTTCCACCCATGGGTGTACCTAATCTTGCACATTGACAATCATGTCAACAATACCATGTTCTTCAAAGATGAATCAATATAAATATTGTATAATCATCCATTTACAACAAAAAATAAGTATCAAATTATCATTGATCATCACATAGTTTTCCATGTCATGCTTTCCTCAAAATTGCATTTATTACTATATGAGATTAATTTTTGTTTATAATTTAAAATAATATTGTAAATATCATTGTCTTACTTAGTGTAATGTTTGCAATATACAATATATAACATCTATAACTCTATCTTCTATTGTAGGCATGACCACCATATAGCCTTACTAAAATTGTTATAAAATTATCAATTGTTTAAAAATTTAATGTATACCAATGAAAATAAGAGATTTAGATATATTTTATAATGGTCATGAAATGTATGTAGATTTCACACACACACACACACACACATATATATAAATTAGATATAGAAGGGGTTTTTAAAGGGTTCCCGAACCTTTTACAATAGGAGAAGCCCTAAAAAAATTGGTCTAAGACTAGAAATTCAAGGACAAGAACAACTATAGAGCACTACAATTGGTCACCCATCACCAAGTAAACCAACTACAAATTGATACAAGAAACAAAAGTTAGAACAACACTGGTGAGCCCCCTAGCCAACCAAAAATCCCACATAGCTATGCCACAAAACCTTTTTTCATAAATAGTAAAAGATTATATAGCATCAATAACCATGCATTGCTAAACCCAATTGAAAAAGACCTTCAAGAAAATTGTCTCTCCAAATAGATATACCATTGAGACTTATACCCAAGTTTACCATAAAGTCAACGTGGGAGTTTCCTTCTCTAAAGATATGCTTTATCTCCTTATCCTCTCTAGCCTAAAGAATCCACCTAGATTCCATAATCATGGCCTCAATATTCCAAATTGGGACTAAATCACCTTTGACTAAGTTTATAATATTAAGTGAGTCTCCTTCAATACAAACTTTTTGGTACCCCATCTTCTCCATAAGCAAGAGACCTTGGTAAAGGGCTTTGGCCTCCACAACATGGCAAGTCTAAATATCTAAGAATTTAGCATATGCCAATAGAAGCCCACCACTATCATCCCTAAGCACCCCATCAACACCAACATTACCAAGATTACCCTTTGAAGCTCCATAAAATTTTGGTTTAACCTAATATAGAGAAAGAGGTTCCCTCATCACAAGGGCTTGAGGATTAGGACCAGGAATACCAACAACCCTATTGCTCTATTGAAATCTAAGTTTCCTTTAGAGATTAGCCTCCTCAAATCTGCCCTCCTCCAAAGCTAGAGAGGACACATTCTTCAAGGTGAAAGCCAAGGCTTTGGCGTAGATAGAAATAGGATCTCTTTTGAAGTTTTTAAAACTTATCCTACTCCTCTCCTTCCACACCCACTAGAAAATATATAAAAAATAGAATTTACAAAAATATTTTAGCCTTGGAGAGTAAAGAGAAGATGAACATTATGCACAAACATCAACAAGCTAAGTCGATGCCACCCAACTCAGTCCTAAAAAATTAAAAATAGAGATAAGCATTTCCATAGAGAATGAGCATTAAAAGAATAGATTGATTATCTTTTCCTCACTAGCACCATAGAGGCAACATATTTTTGGCCAACCAACCTTTTTTTAAGATTTTCAATGGTCAAAATATTATTCTGATTTGTCAACCAAAAAATGATATTCATATTTGGTTGTAGACCCTTAAGACATACTTTGAAAGGTGGGACCCATAAATGAGTCTTGATAACTAGCAGATTGTAAGTGGAATTGACTAAAAAGGATGTGCTATTTCCCCTACCCAAAATATCTCATCCTCTTCATTTCTCTATTTAATGACATGAAATCTCAACTTATTAGCAATTAGAATCTAAGATTCAAGTTCAAAATTGTTGATAATAGCCTAGTCTAACAATTTTTAAACCTTCGGCCCATTGACCACCTCGATAAATTCAACCACCTTAGACCCATAGATCAATCTGGTCCTAGGCTCCAAACATGCTAGATTTATAATATGCATAATGGGTTGGTCCATTAGCCAAATATATTTTAAAAAATCAATCTTGAGTCCATCACTCAACCTCCATCTACAACCTTTGGAGAATAGCATCCTTGAATTTTACAAATTCAACCAAAAGGTTGAACCAGAAGTCGATAGAGGATCAATAAGTAAACATTTCTTCTATCTTAAGTATTTGAGAAACATAATATTGATCCAACTAGTTCCAGTTTGATTTACCAACTTCCATATTTTTTTTGCAACCTGAGTCGTATTCATCTACCTAATGTTATGGAGACCTAAACCACCATACTTTTTAGGTCTTTAGACTTACTCCCAACCAACTAAGTAAATTTTTTTCTTCTCATTAGACTCAAACCAAAGAAATGAATTTTGAATATGTTTAATCTTTGATAAAATATTATTAGAAATTTTGAACATAGAGAAGAATATTGGAATGCTATAAAGAGTAGACTTTACCAGGGTAGCCTTTTTGGATTGACTAAGGAGGTATCCTTTCCACCCTATCACCTTCCTTTGCAATATTTCCACCATAGGTTCCCAAAGCGAATCCTGGATCCTACCTTTAAACAAAGGTATTCTAAGGCAAATATAAAAGAGGGCAACCAACTCACAACCCAAGATGAAAGAATTTATCCTCTACCTCACTAAGGGGTATTTAGAAATATTTTTTTTGCTTTTTATATAATTTATCTTTTTCCCAGTTGCAATTTAAAATACTTTCAAGATTCCTTTTAGCACCTTTACTTAGGGAACTAAAGAAATGAGGGAGAGTACAACATCTACAAACTAGTGATGAGAAATAGGATCCATCAATAAAGCAGGCTTGATACATTCCACAAAGGATTCTAACTTGATAGCCCTACCCATATATTTTACCACTAAGATATAAAGGTAAGGGGATGGGGGTCCTCTTGGTGAATGCCTCTTAGATTTAAAAATAACATGTTGGGGACTTGTTTATTAAGATTGAAAACTTGGTAGAAGAGATACAAGCATGGACAAGTTTTATCCAACTTTGGAAAAAATAAAAATTTCCCAGAACCTTTAACAAAAACTCTCACAAAACCTTGTCATAGTCCTTGTTCATGTCTAATTTGAGGAGGAGACCAACTCGACCACTTTTATTAGCTAAATGAAGAATTTCTTTGACAACTATGATACTGTACAGGATTTGTCTCCCTGGCACAAATCCACTTTGGACCGAATCAATCAAGCTTGGAAGAAAATATTTTAATTTGTTAACAATGGCCTTTGTAAAAAAATTATAAACAATGTTACATAAGTTGATGGGTCTAAAGGCACCAAATACCTTTGCACCAATAGTCTTGGGGATAAAAGTTTAAAAAGTAGAGTTCACTTTGAATAGGATATGATTGGTGTTTTGGACCTCCTGAAAGGCATTAGCAATATCCTTCCCCACAATATGCCAATACTTCTAAAAAATAATAGGGGAAACTATCAGGATCTAAAGCCTTCATTCCTTCCATCACAAAGATAGCAACTCCGACTTATTCATCACTGAAGAGAGAGACAAGGGCTTAGTTCATATCAATTGTACCAAGGTTGGGAATACTACCAAGTACCTTATTTTGGGCTTCCTCATTACAAACCTCTTCCACCTCAATGAGATTTTTGAAAAAGAGCCATAGCCTCAACTCTTATATCCTTAATGTGTAGCACTGGATCCATAAGCTTTTTGAATTCCTCTAATATTGTTGGTGTTTCTATGCTTCAGGGTTGTGATGTAAAAAAACTTGGGATTTCTAAGAATAAATTTACTATTTAATATTTTTCAATAAATTTATTTTTATTTTTAAATTATTTTGTTAAAATTTTTTAATAATTAATTTTTTTGAAGATATGATTGATAAAGCTATTATAAGTGTATTATTTGAGCATACTGCATGATAGCATGATAGACATACATACATGTATTAACGTGAAATGAAATTCCAATCATGGAATATGCCACTAGATAGGCATTTGATAAAAAATAAAAGGAAGATGATATATTAGTAGAAGACAATCCTAAAAGGACAAAACTATGTATATATTTTAATAAGAATGAATAACTTAAAAAAAAGTCTAATATCCATGGTGGATACATCATGTTTTAGTAACTAATGTTTGGTTGAATAAACACATTGTTCCATATGACCTATGGCCTTGTGTATGTTAAAATCTATTTTATATTATTTTATTTTTTGAATGAGGTTAGTGTGATAAATCCCTACGTCTGATGCTCAAGACTGGGCATATTCATCCCAACCATGACCTTTCATAAGGGTGAGAGTTAAGCTTATCAATAGACAAAACCATACACACCCACCCCCTCACACACTCGCCCACATCACAGTTTGAATTTAGAACCTCCTAAAAAAGAGCCAAAGTATGAACCATTGTGTTGTCCCCTAGGGACAAATCTATGTTACTTTATTTTAATGCTGATGCTATTTTATTTAATAATTAATGACTTAGAAATAATTTTTTTAATGTTTTATGTTTTTAATGGTATTATATTTGATAAATTGATCTAATGATATATTATATGCTAGTTAAAAAATACGTAAATATATAATAAACCAAAGTGCTTTAATGAAGATTATAAACAATCCTTCAATATAATTAATTGAATTGATTATGACCTTTTGAAGGTGTACAATACATATAAACTATAATCCTTAGTTATACCACATTTATGGGTAGCATAGTAAAGTTGTAGATACAACATATTTAAATAACAAATTAAATAACTTGATAATGTTTTGAACAATTGTAAATTTATTTTTAATTATTTATTACATATAATTTTTAATTATTTATTATATGCATTTTAATTTAAATAATGCATGAGTCTAATAAGATCTTGGTAATAACTTTAAGAAAAATATGTTCTTGCTTACAAGAAGAGCACAACTTTTACTTAGGTTTAATTTATTAATATTAATATAAATCCAAATGTATATTTTTTCATAATGGATAATTTTTTTAAATTAATAATTAAAAAATAAAAAATTCTCATGAGAGAGGAATCAAAATCCATGAGCTCAAGTAGTTACAAATGTGGGAGCCTTTCTTGATGTGTTGTAATATTATTATATTTGTTATAAATGTTGTGATAATATTGTAACTTCCATTGCATTCCCTTGAGAGTTGGTAGTTTACCTTATATCACTTAAAAGGGGTATTTATCATGTATGTATTAATAATAATAAAGTTTATAATAACAATGTTTAAATTGAACCCTTGGCCAACGATAGAGATAGATACGTATCAATTCCCTTATTTACCAAAAATATTGCAAATGATTTGTGTATGGCATAGCTCATGCTTTATAAAACCTTATATAAGAGAGAAATCATTGCCCAAAATAGGTAGTAAATTTATCTAATATGTATCCAATTAATGGTATATTATGTTGCCTATTGGATTGACAAAAATGGTGAGAGAACTAAACTCATTCACCAAAATATTATGCCAAATCAAAAAGTTATAGGGAAATGCCCATTAGAGATAGTAAGTATAAAGCTATATGTGGTAACATGAATCTACTCATGTAGAGGAGTTGGAGAGCAAGTGGGTAGTTAAAACTCTCCAGTTGAAATTGAGAGGCCCCAGGTTCAAATCTCTCCCCTCACATGCTACGAATATGCTATGTACATAAGGGGTTACAAATTAAAAAAATGTGGTAACATGATAAGGATATAATAATAATAATAATAATAATAATAATAATAATAATAATAATAAAATTAATTACTAAAATTTTAAATTATTCTTCTCTTAATTATAGTTGTGATTCTTTTAATAAGTTTTGATCAAGTGGTGGGAAACAAAGAATTTCACATAAGACAAGGTCTTCATATCTTGGATGAACCTTATCATTTTGGCCTATAGGATTCAATACCAATGGTTGATAGTGAAGAATTTCACATCATAATCCAAAGTTTAAATCCCGTGGTAAAATTTTAAATTTTCATCCCAAAGGGTTTGGGGTAAGTATGTGATGGAAAACGAAGAAATTCACATAAAATAATTCTCCATATTGTTTGAGTTAGATTCTATTACATCATTTGGGTTATATAAATGTACCTTTCTAGCTACATACTTAGGACATTATATTACTCTAGGGGGAATTTATCCAGTTACTTTATGCAATGTAATAAATGCACAACTATTAAAAGTTGTAAATGTGCAAGGTGTCTCTTGTACATCTAGGTAGAGTTTTGACCAAGGAATCTATATTCCATTATAAAAGGGCATCATTGCAAGATATTGGAATGATAGTAGGTAGTAGTAGAATAGTTGTGTAACTCCATTAGTGATGGAGTACAATGTAGTCCTATAACTTCTTGCATGGAGTGTCCATTTCCTCCATAGCAACATTGTATTTATTTTCATCATTTATATTTATAGCATATTTTTATAATCTTGTAAATTTACTTTCTCTCGTATTTTTGCATCTTGTGATCGCAATATCCCATTGTGATCTACCTCAAAAGCTAACAATGGTACTAGAGCCACGGTAGATCTAGCTACTAAATATTGAGAGGAGAACCACCATTATTATTGAGCCTAAATTTTTTGTGAACCTGATTCACCACAATACATAGGCTCTTGCAAAAATATTTAGAAGAATCAAGGTGGTAGGTGTTGAGCAAGGTGCAACAACAGTATTGTCATTGTTGTCAACACAGTCAGTTAGATCTATTGATGCAGTGGACAGGAAGTTCAAAAGCCTTTCAGATGCAGAAGATAGGAGTTCAAAGGTTACTCAGAGTATGTACAGTGATTGTCCAAGAAAACCGAAGTGGCCCATATGCAAAAGATCAAAGAAAAAGACAAGTAAGAAAAGTGTCGCGATATCGCGACATATACAACAGGCAAGAAAAACTATCACAATTTCGTGACATGTTGGAAGAGAGAAAAAGCAAGAAAAACTGTCACGATTTCACGACATGTTGGAAGAGAGAGAAAAAGCAGGATAAACTGTCACGATTTTACGACATGTTGGAAGAGAAAAAGGCAAGTGGAAAAACTGTCACGATTTCATGACATGTTGGAAGAGAAAAAGGCAAGTGGAAAAACTGTCACGATTTCGCGACATGTTGGAAGAGAAAAAGGCAAGTAGAAAAAGTGTCACGATTTCGTGACATGTTGGAAGAGAAAAAGGCAAGTAGAAAAAGTGTCGCGATTTCGTGACATGTTGGAAGAGAAAAATGCAAGTAGAAAAAGTGTCACGATTTCGTGACATGTTGGAAGAGAAAAAGGCAAGTGGAAAAAGTGTCATGATTTCGTGACATGTTGGAAGAAATAAAGGCAAGTGGAAAAAGTGTCATGATTTCATGACATGTTGGAAGAAAAAGAGAAAGTAGGAAGAAGTGTCACGATTTCATGACATGTTAGAAGAGAAAGAACAAGTAAGAAAAAGTGTCACGATTTCGTGACATATCGCATTTTCGTGACTAAAATAGGAGAGAGAAAGTAAGTTGGAAAAGTGTCATGATTTCATGACATGTCGCATTTTCATGACAAAAGAAAGAGAGGAAGTATGAAGGTAGAAGTGTCATGATTTCGTGACAAAAGTAGAAAGGAAGAGTTGAAGGTGGAAGTGTCACGATTTCGTGACATGTCGCATTTTCGTGACTCAAAAAGGACAAGAAGGTAGAAAAGCAAAAGTGTCATGATATCGCGACATGTCACATTTTTGTGACTCAAGAAGGGCAGGTAGGTAGGATAACAAAAGTGTCATGATATCGCGACATGTTGTATTTTCGTGGGCCAAAGCTAAGAGAAAGAGCAAGGAGAAAAAGTGTCATGATATCATGACATGCATCTTTTTCGTGGTCCGATACAAAGAGAAAGAGAGAAAGAAAAAGTGTCACGATATCGTGACATGTATTTTTGGGGACCAAAGCAAGGAGAAAGAGAGAGAAAGTGAAAGTGTCATGATATCGCGACATGTTGTATTTTTGTGGTTGAGTTGAAGCCGACGAACCTATGACAGTCGACTAAAATTAGGGTTTATAGGTGTCATGAAAGCCGACTAAGATTAGGGTTTGCAGTCAACTAAGATTAGGGTTTTCATCACAAGAATTTTGTTATAAAAGGAGGGCTGATTTGAGAATTAGTGTGGGTCGAAGTGTGCGAAATACGGTCACTGTGCACAGAGAGCAAGTCGTGTCGAATCATTCCAAGTGTGAGATTTCGCTAAGGAAGCAGAGTGCGCAACAGGGAGAAGACGACTGTGGAGTTCGAGTGCAGCAAAGCAGAGTGTGCGAAGTGATTGCGCAGAGAAAGCAGAGTGCGTAGAGAAAGCAAAGGTGACCAGTCAGGGTCTAGCAAAAGCAAAGGTATCTTACTATAAATCTTCTAGTTTCAGAATTGAAGTCCAAGTTGGTGCTTGGCATCAGGGGTTGGTGCTCCTTTCTGTTGGTGCGAGATAAATCAGGGGTTGGTGCTCCTTCCAGTGGGTCTTTGGTAAATTGTTTGTAAAGTTGTTGCTTTGCAAAGGCTGGATTTGGATGGTAGTCCAAGCAGTCATTTTGAGGAGTAGCCACTTTGGTGAACCTCGTTAAATCTTGTGTTGTGTGATGTTCTCTTGTGGTACTTGCTTTATCTGATTCTAAGGTTTCATTATTTCTATTTTAAGAGCTAAGAATTTAAGTTTAAAGAGCTACACTGATTCACCCCCCCTCTCAGTGTCATTGTAAGACTAACAATTGGTATCAGAGCTAAGTTCTCATACAAGCCTAATCGGCTAGGGTGATCTTGGAAGTAACACAATGGCAGGTGGTGAAGGTTTCTCATCAAACAAAGCACCTTTGTTTGATGGATCTAATTACGCGTTCTAGAGAATCAGGATGCAGACATATCTCTGTGCTTTGGGATACGACATCTAGGATTCAGTAGTTAGTGGATACACAATACCCATCACTCCTCCAAAAGAGGTTGACGAAAAGAAACTATTTGAAAGTAACTCAAAAGCAAAGAATGCTATCATGTGTGGTTTAGCAGACAGTGAACTAGTTAAGATCATGAACTGTAAAATGACAAAAGATATATGGGACAAACTAAGGAGTATTCATGAAGGAGACGATAAGATCAAGGAGGCCAAGTTATAGACACATCGAGCTCAGTTCGAAGCATTGAAGATGAATGACGATGAAAACATTGAGGCATATATGCTGAGAGTTAATGGAATCATTAATGCGATCAGAGGACTCGACGAGGATATCGAAGACTCTACCGTCATGAAAAAGGTATTAAGATCTCTTCCTCAAAGGTTTGATTCTAAAGTCTCAGTGATAGAAGAAGCTAAAAATCTAAATTACTTTAGTATAGATGAGATGTATGGTTCCTTGACTGCATATGAGATGAGGATAGGAAGATCTAAACCCACAGATAGAGAAGCGGCTTTTAAAGCTCTTAAAGATAAAAATGCAAAACAAAAGTCCGAGGAAGAAGAGACATCAGATGAAATGGAAGCAAACTTTGTTAGAAAACTAAAAAGGGGAAAAGGAAAATACAGAGGAAAGCTACCGCTTAAATGTTTCAACTATGGAGGCATTGGGCATTTTGTGACTAAATGTCCTCTTAATGAGAAGAACAAAAATGATGAAGGATCGCACCAAGAAAGAAGTGACTGGAAGAAGAAAACGAATTTCAAAAAGGGCAACTTCAAGAAGAAAAGTTTCATCTCCAAAAATGCCAGTTCATCAGAAGACAGCTCCGGTGAGGATTCTGAAGAGGAAACAGGTGAAGCTCTTTTCATGGCATTTGAAGAAGTAAAATCAGAAAAGGAAGAAGGAGTGAACTCTGAAGTATGCGGTGAAAACCTTGAGGCTGAAGTAGACCTAGAAGGTGAGTTGATCTCTGCACTTGAAGAATGGAAAATAGAGAGGAAAAAGAATAAGAAACTTTCAAAAAGGCTTGAGGATGCAAATGAAATCATATCCAGCTTGAAAGTACAGATAGAAGAATCCAAGAAAATCTCCGAAGATCTTGAAGTGCAAATAACCATGAAAATAGATTATTGCAGCAAGCTAGAAGAAGAGATTGTTGGTTTAAGAATGCAGCTAGAAGAGATGAATAAGAAAATTAGTTGTTATCACAAACGTGAAGTAAGTTCTATGAAGTTGGATAAGATCATAAATGACCAAAGGCCTGCAGGCATCAAATTTGGTCTGGGTTTCATCGAAGGAGAATCATCAAGTGGATCAAAGGCCAGAAATGTAGAATCCATAAAGAATGAAGATAAGAAACAGGTTGATCAAGGAAAAACATCTCATGCAAAAGAAAGCAATAATGCCAGGCACAAAAGGAGAATTGACAATGATGGATTCACAAATGTCACACATCAAAGAAGAAGAAGACCTATGGCTCCTACGACAACATGGCAAAGACCATCACCCAGGTTCAATTATCCCTTTTCTGGTTTCTATTTTAAATGCAATGGCTATGGACATAAAATCTCAGACTGCAAATATAATGTGAGACCAAGGAATTTCACCAGTAGAAATGCTTTCTCTCCTTTGATGAATTATACAGTAGAATGTTATAACTGTCATAATTTTGGGCACATTGCAAGAAATTGTAGAAGTACATTTGCATCAAATCAGTTTCAAGGAAGAAAATTTCAACCAAACAGGATGAGTCAAAATAGAAAACTTCCCATAAAACATGCACAAGCTATTGATAAGGGAAAGGCAAAACAAGAGCTCAAATCTACTATCAAAATAGAGTGGAAAGAAAAGGAGCGACTCAAGGAAGAAAAGGAATCCTTAATAGTTCAAACAACATTTAAAGCATAGAATAAATATGTACCATGGATACTTGATAGTGGATGCTCCAGTCATATGACAGGTGACAAACAGAAGTTTGAGAAGTTACAGAAATATGAAGGTGGATCAGTAAAGTTTGGAAATAATGATGGAGCTAAGATAGTTGGCAAAGGCTCAGTTAAAATTATGATGGAAAGATTAAGTCAGAAGAAGTCTTGTTTGTGGATGGGTTGAAACATAACTTATTGAGCGTAAGTCAGATTTGTGATAAAGGTCATGAAGTAGTTTTTATGAAGCAGGGTTGTGAAGTCAGAAAAACAAATAGTGGAAAATTGATAGCAACTGGATCAAGGACATCTGGAAACCTGTACACGCTCTCAGAGACTTCAAAAGGAACTTGTTTTATTGGATAGGAAGAAGAAAATTGGTTGTGGCACAAGAGACTCGGTCATATCAGTTTTGATAATCTAGTAAAAATCACCTCAAAAAGGGTAGTGAGAGATATTCCCACCATCAGAAAACCTACAAACAACATTTGTGCTTCATGCCAAAAGGGGAAGCAAACTAGAGTCACATTCAAAACAAAAGAGTACTACACAAGCAAACCTTTGGAACTAATACACACCGATTTATGTGGACCCATGAGAACACAAAGCATAAATGGTGACAAATATTTTATGTTGTGCATTGATGATTATTCTAGAATGACATGGATATTTTTCTTGAAGCATAAATCGAAGCTTTTGATATGTTCAAGATTTTCAAAAACCAAGTTGAGAATGAAACAGGAAAGAGGATCAAATGTTTAAGATCAGATAGAGGAGGAGAATTCATTTCAGAGGAGTTTATAGAGTACTATGAAAAATACGGTATTAAGAGATAGTTTTTAGCAGCCAGGACACCTCAATGAGAATGGAGTGGTAGAAAGAAAGAACAGGACAGTGCAGGAAATGGCATGGACTATGCTTGGCTGAAAGCAGAGTAGCAGACATGATTTTGGAAAGAAGCAGTCCATACTGCGGTGTATATCCAAAATAGGTACATGTTGAGAACACATGAAAGCAAAACTCCTTATGAGTTGTGGTTCAAAAAAAGGGCAACAAGAAAATACCTCAAAGTTTTTGGCAGCAAGTGCTACATCAAAAGAACTGAAGATAATCTTGGTAAGTTTGAAGATAGAGCGGATGAAGGTATTTTTGTCGGTTATTCATCAAAAAGCAAAGCTTACAAATGCTACAACAAAAGGCTAAAGAAAATTGTGGACAGTGCCAATGTTAAATTTGATGAAGGTAGAGAACGAGTAATTAGCTATGAATCGAACTACCCAATCTATGAAGAGGTTATTGAAGGAGATGAGGAAAACAAAATGGAAAAGATACAAAAAATTGACTCAGATGATTTAAGTTGTGATTCAAAAGTGGAAGAGAATAAGAAATTCAAAATAGGCAGCTAGCAAGAAAAATCATCCTAGAGATCAAATAATTGGAGACCCCAAAGTTGGTGTTCAAACAAGAAGAAGAGTAGTAAGTAACTACTCTCTATTATCCAACATTGAGCCCAAAAATGTTGTTGAAGCAAGCAAAGATGAAAGTTGGATGAAGGCAATAAATGAAGAATTAGATCAGATCAAGAAAAACAAAACTTGGGAGTTAGTACCTAGACCTGCAAATAAAAATATAATCGGGACTAAATGGATCTTTCGAAACAAATTGAATGAAGATGGACAAGTAGTCAAAAATAAAGCAAGATTGGTATGCAAGGGGTATGCACAAGTTGAAGGCATTGAATTTGAGGAAACGTTTGCACCAGTAGCTAGACTAGAGGCAATTAGAATGTTTTTGGCTTTAGCAATCTACAAGAATTTCAAAGTTTATCAAATGGATGTGAAATCGGCATTTTTGAATGGGAAACTTGAAGAAGAAGTTTATATTGAGCAACCAGATGGTTTCCAACTTGGTGATGATCCCAACTTGGTTTGCAAGTTGAAGAAAGCATTATATGGCTTAAAACAGGCACCCCGAGCATGGTATGCAAGGCTAGACAACTATCTCACTCAACAAAGGTTTAAGAAAGGCATGGTGGATAGTAATTTGTATGTCAAAATAGAAAATGGGCATCTTATTGTTCTTGTTGTATACGTAGATGATATCATATTTGGCAGCAGCAAGGATGAGTCGTGTAAAGATTTAGCAAATAAGATGCAGAAAGAATTTGAAATGTCAATGATTGGTGAACTTTCGTACTTCCTCGGATTGCAAGTTAATCAAAATAAGAAGGGCATATTTATTTCTCAAGTTAAATATGTGAAAGAGATGTTAAAAAAGTTCACAATGGAGGATTGTAAGCCAGTTAGCACACCCATGATGACAGGTTGCAAGTTGAGCAAGGATGACACATCTCCAACTATTGATCAAACCATGTACAGATCTATGATTGGAAGCTTACTATACCTGAAAGCTACCAGACCAGATATTTTGTAGGCAGTATGCATGGTAGCACGATTTCAGGCTAATCCCAAGGAGACTCATGTGACAGTAGTGAAAAGGATTCTTCGGTACCTCAAGGGTACTATGGAATATGGGTTATGGTATCCGAAAGGTAAAGACTTCACCCTTATTTCATATTCGGATGCAGATTGGGCAGGATGTGTAGATGACAGAAAGAGTACCGGTGGAGGTGCATTCTATCTTGGAGACAGATTGGTCGCATGGCACGAGTAAGAAACAAGAGTCGGTTTCTCTATCGACAGTAGAGGAGAATATATTGCAGCAACAACATGTTGTACGCAGGTATTATGGATGAAACAAACTCCGAAAGATCTTGGTATTAGTTTCGGTGAGCCAATATCGGTTAAGTGTGATAACACCGAGTGCTATTAACATCTCCAAGAATCCGGTTATGCATTCACGCACAAAACACATTGCTATCAGGTATCACTTTTTGAAGGAGAAAGTTGCGAAAGGTGAGGTTAAGTTGGATTTTGTTCCAACTACAGAGCAAGTAGTAGATATCTTCACAAAACCATTGCCCAAGGAAGTTTTTGAGTACCTTCGCAATAAATTGGGAGTGGTCACACTTCCCAAGAATTGACTAGCTACAGGGATCACATTCTCGGGGGAGCATTTAAGTATTTGATTATCTTTGTGCTCATGTTCATGATTTTTGCTAAGTGTAATAAATTGTGTCTGAGAATGTTGTGCATGGACTCAGGGGGAGTCTGCAGTAGCCCTTTGGTATTATTGTCAAAGGGGGAGAAGAGTTACAGGAAATTGCACATGTGTTGCCAACAATTCCAAAGGGGGAGATTGTTGAGCAAGGTGCAGCAATAGTATTGTCATTGTTGTCAACACAGTCAGTTAGATCTATTGATGCAGTGGACAGGAAGTTCAAAAGCCTTTCAGATGCAGAAGACAGGAGTTCAAAGGTTACTCAGAGTATGTACAATGATTGTCCAAGAAAACCGAAGTGGCCCATATGCAAAAGATCAAAGAAAAATACAAGTAAGAAAAGTGTCACGATATCACGACATATACAATAGGCAAGAAAAACTATCGTGATTTCGCGACATGTTGGAAGAGAGAGAAAAAGTAGGAAAAACTGTCACGATTTCGCGACATGTTGGAAGAGAGAAAAAGTAGGATAAACTATCACGATTTCGCGACATGCTAGAAGAGAAAAAGGCAAGTGGAAAAACTATCACGATTTCATGACATGTTGGAAGAGAAAAAGGCAAGTGGAAAAACTGTCACGATTTCACGACATGTTGGAAGAGAAAAAGGCAAGTGGAAAAAGTGTCATGATTTCGTGACATGTTGGAAGAGAAAAAGGCAAGTAGAAAAAGTGTCACGATTTCATGACATGTTGGAAGAGAAAAAGGCAAGTGGAAAAAGTGTCACGATTTCGTGACATGTTGGAAGAGAAAAAGGCAAGTAGAAAAAGTGTCACGATTTCGCGACATGTTGGAAGAAATAAAGGCAAGTGGAAAAATTGTCACGATTTCGTGACATGTTGGAAGAAAAAGAGAAAGTAGGAAGAAGTGTCACGATTTCGTGACATGTTTGAAGAAAAAAGAACAAGTAAGAAAAGTGTCACGATTTTGTGACGTATTTTTGCGACTAAAATAGGAGAGAGAAAGTAAGTTGGAAAAGTGTCACGATTTCGTGACATGTCGCATTTTCGCGACAAAAGAAAGAGAGAAAGTGTACAAAAGCAGAAGTGTCACGATTTCATGACAAAATCAAAAAGCAAGACTTCGAAAGTGGAAGTGTTGCGATTTTGCGACGTCACATTTTCGTGACATGTCGCATTTTCATGACTCAAAAAGGACAGGAAGGCAGAAAAGCAAAAGTGTCTTGATATCGCGACATGTCGCATTTTCATGACTCAAGAAGGACAGGCAGGTAGGATAACAAAAGTGTCGCGATATCACGACATGTTGTATTTTCGTAGGCCAAAGCTAAGAGAAAGAGCAAGGAGAAAAAGTGTCATGATATCGCGACATGTAGCTTTTTCATGGTCCGATGCAAAGAGAAAGAGAGAGAAAGAAAAAGTGTCACGATATCGTGACATGTATTTTTGGGGACCAAAGCAAGGAGAAAGAGAGAGAAAGCGAAAGTGTCACGATATCGCGACATGTTGTATTTTCATGGTTGAGTTGAAGTCGACGAACCTATGACAACCGACTAAAATTAGGGTTTACAGGTGTCATGAAAGCCGACTAAGATTAGGGTTTATAGTCGACTAAGATTAGGGTTTTCATCACAAGAATTCTGTTATAAAAGGAGGGTTGTTTTGAGAATTGAGGGTGTGTCGAAGTGTGCGAAATACGGTCGTTGTGCGCAGAGAGCAAGTCGTGTCGAATCATTCCAAGTGTGAGATTTCGCTAAGGAAGCAGAGTGCGCAACAGGGAGAAGACGACTGTGGAGTTCGAGTGCAGCGAAGCAGAGTGTGCGAAGTGATTGCGTAGAGAAAGCAGAGTGCACAGAGAAAGCAAAGGTGACCAGTCAGGGTCTAGCAAAAGCAAAGGTATCTTACTATAAATCTTCTAGTTTCAGAATTGAAGTCCAAGTTGGTGCTTGGCATCAGGGGTTGGTGCTCCTTTCTGTTGGTGCAGATAAATCAGGGGTTGGTGCTCCTTCCAGTGGGTGTTGGTAAATTGTTTGTAAAGTTGTTGCTTTGCAAAGGCTGGATTTGGATGGTAGTCCAAGCAGTCATTTTGAGGAGTAGCCACTTTGGTGAACCTCGTTAAATCTTGTGTTGTGTGATGTTCTCTTGTGGTACTTGCTTTATCTGATTCTAAGGTTTCATTATTTCTATTTTAAGAGCTGTGAATTTAAGTTTAAAGAGCTACACTGATTCACCCCCCCTCTCAGTGTCATTGTAAGACTAACGATAGGGAGAGCTTCGAGAAAGTAGTATTGTTAAAAATTGGGCCAATAACCATAGCTTTGATTTTTTGCAAATTGGATGTGCCTTTGGACCTGATGCATGTAAATTTAGTTTCTTTGAGATAATTTGGTAGAATAGACTAAAAAGAGAGACTGTGAGATTCATTTGGCTAAGATTCTCCTCATAGAGTTGCAGGAAAACTCGTGAAGATAAGGACTCAATATTTGATCCACTAGTTTGATGAATCAACTTGTGAAGCTCATCTAAGAGATCTGAAAAGTTTACTATTGTATAAAGTTTATTTTATTGTAATAAACTAACTCTTAGATGATTTGAACACCTCCTACAATAGAAATATAGGATATTTCAACTTCATTACCTGAGGCCAGAGTTCCTTTATAGTGTAGATATTAGTTGTTGCAAGAGAAGAATACTATAGAAGAGACTCTAGGAGAAAGAGTCATGGTGAAGTCTGGATATTGAAGATCTCCATCAATAGAGTCAACTTTATAGTAGAAAAGGCCATATAAGCCTTGATCCTAAAAAAGGCCACAAAAGCCTTAATCTAAAGAAATATCATAAAAGCCTTAATCTTGAAGAAGACTCTAGAAGAGAGTACCTGATTCAAAAGTAGATTAAAATTTTAGTACTAATATCTTGTCACAGGGAAAGGATATTCAGTGAGTTGGGAAACTTCCTACAAGAAATTTAGGAAGAGTATATTCTTTAGATTCATTCCAGCACCTGAAGAAAACTTCGAGGTGAAGATATCAGTGAAGATCTCATTGAAGAAACTTCCATTCTTGGAAGAATGAGAAGGACTAGGAGATTCCTATTCAAATATAGAAGTAGTTAAACTAAGAGATCTAGGAAGGAGATCTCAATTTCATAAGTTGAATAAGGTCTTAAGGAAGACCAAATATGCTACAAATTTGAATACCTAGGAGAGGTCTCAAGAAAAAAGGCTTGGAGAGCCTTATTGCTAAAGTAAGAGAAAGATCATAAAATGAGTTCCTAGAAGAACTCATTGGAGAAATTCACTATAGAAGATAGTGAAATAATTAGGACAATTATCACCATCTGACAACAAGCCCAAAAAGTAGAAGAAGAATTTTCGAGTTCCAAAGAAGATATATAAGACCTCAAGACATTTAGAATCTTGAGAAGATACTATTTGAAGTTTAGAATTCGATAAGAAGACTTGAAGACAGAAGAATCTTACCAAATCTAAGATATTTGAATATTGCCTTTCATAGCAAGAAGACATTGTTTTAGAGATAAATATTTCTCCAAATCTATAGAAAAAATAATATTACAAGAGAGTAACAAGCCACAAAATCCTAGGCTCGTGAAAGAAAGTTTGAGACCACAATTTTGGTGAAGAAAGAAGCTTTTTGGAAAGCTAACAAAAGTTGTAGAACTCTATCTAAAGCAACAATCTTGGTTGACCTAAACACCAAGATCTACATCCTCTATAAAAATCTTTCAAAAAAAGGTAAGAAACTATTGGTGCAAGTAGATTCATTAATTGGATTACTTATAAAATTTGTTAAAGCACCTTATATTGGATCAAAGTTGTAAAGAGGAAAATTGAATTACAGTCTTCAATAGGGCAAAAAGAGAAATATTTTTTTTAAGGTTCATTTACACATTAGTTATGATTTTATTAGATTTTAAAACTAAAATTATCTATCACCTACCTATCTTCTACTTTGAAAAAAGAGAAAAAAAGAACTAGATCCTACAATATTTTTTGTAGTGAAATTTGCAAGGGTTCATTACATATTATGCTTGAAAGGTTGCAGTGGAATTGTTAAGTGCATTTTTGAGAAATTAGTGGAACAATAAGGTGAAATTATTGTTACCATTAAAAGTGCATCTATTAAACACTATACTAGTTGATTTTTTAACTAGTTATTTTTAATTAGTTTGTGTTGTTAAAAGCACAAAAAGTAGAAATTTTTTTGTAGCACTATCATGGCTAAAATAAGCCACCATTACAAGTAAACAAGTGGAGAATATATCCACCATTTAATTCCTTTAAGTAAGCCTCAAATCTATACCTTGTGAGTATCAATATTCAAGGAGAATATAAGGGTTTCATTTCAATACAAAGTGCAGGAGTCCTTATTAAAAAAAACATCTCATTAGCTTGGATTGACCATCATCCAAGGAAGAAGAAGCAAGAAGGATTACGTAAAAAATTCTTAATATTGGTTCAAGATCCAACTATTACAAAGCACCTCTTTTGTTCCTTACAAAGCACCTCTTTTGTTCCTATGAAAGTAAAAAAATATTTCTATTTACAAGGGGGTAGTAAGGACGACATATCCAACATATTGAAGGGTAGAATTCAAGCAAAGAGGAAGGCTCACATGTCCAAGAATCAAGGTGTTCAAAAACACCATTTTCCCTCATCCAATCCAGCCCTATAAGCAACACGTCACCTGCAACATTGAAGCCATTGAAAGAAGGCATTATCACATGTGTCTACATAAAAAAGGATAACATTTAGTAAGATATTAGCTACATAAAATCTAAGAAAAAGGGCTACCTATTGGTTGTTACAAACAACACTATATTTCAAGCACTAAAGAAGGGCACAAATTGGCATACAAAACCTGCAAAAAGGTGAATAGAAAGGAGCTATACCTAAGGTATCCATTGAAGCAAACATCCACCAAAAAGGAGCTCAAAAGTGTACCATAGAATTGTGGAGCAATCTAGTTGTATCCATCCATCATCCTCACCAAGCTAGCATGCAAAAGGGAGCTTGAATATTAAGAAACATAGCAAGCTCACATAGGATGCAAAGATAAAGGAATAATTAGGATTGCAAGTTGATTTTGAAGCATTAGAAAGAAGTATTACATGCACAAGCCTTGAGTACCACTTGGCACAAATTCTTTAAGCATCCCAATGTTCATGAAGACCCAAGTTCTCATATAAAAGGGATTTACATACATTTATATAGAGTTAATAATCTTTGGAGGTTACAACCAACCTCATCATTACCAAAGGTACGTTGAAGACACCTACCTTGTAATGCTTCAAGTGACACTTGTCATGACTTGCAAGAAGTTCGTCCTATTTAAGGTGCTTATCCTAGAAAAGGAGTGAGAATGAAGTCAAAAGGAATTCAAGCATTTATGTATTGAAGCTCACTTGAAGAAAAAGGCTAATTCAAGTCATACACCATTCAAAGGTGTAAGAGAAGTATTTAAGACACTATCATAAAACCATCAAATCAGTGCTTGCATTTGGAAGAAGCAAAGTGCATTCCAAGGAGGCTTCAACACCATTTGCAGAAGAGAAGGAGTGTCATTTGAGGAAGAAACAAGTGTAGGTAAAATGGGGCTTTGACTACCCATGAGTGCTACACTCCACTCAGCTAAAAATTTGCCATTTCACAACATTGAAGATTAATTAAGGTAAAGGTTGATTTTCATTATTTGCTTGCTTTTTGGAGTTATAAGGGTACATTATATCTACTATTGCAATATGCTGCATTGTTGATTTATTAAGCATGCATATTTTAGGATTATTAATATTTTCAAAATGTAACCTAGGAGGAATAAGGGTTATTACTGAAATTTAAATTATTTGCAAATATTATTTTCTAATTTTTCTAAATTTAGGAGTTATAAGGAATACAACATCAAATTAGGAATTGAAATTATAAAACATTAAAATCAACCATAAGGGATATTTAAAGAGTGTTATTAAATATTTTTAAAGGTTGGAATTTTTATAATAGTGTTGTCTCAAAATCACTTAAACGAGGTAAAATAAATCCAACATCAAAACCTCTTTATAAGTTAAAATAGTGCATAGTTCAATAGGAGTAAAAAGGAGATTAGAAAAGTTGATTTTGGTGTTTACAAAATTTCACAAAATCAACCCAAAATTGAATTACAATTTACAAAAATCACTATATTGATCTCATATCCTATCCAAAATAGCCTAGGGAGTCATAAGGCATTCTACAAAACTTGGTAATATTAGCATCCATAAAAAATTATCAAGTTCTAAATTTATTGTATAGATGTAAGCTTTCTACAAAACCTAAAAAACTTATTAGGTTTGTGAACTCTCATAATTAGGGAGATATAAGGAAGCCTACAAAATCTAAGGATTAACAAAGGTTTTATCAAATCAAGCTTACATATTCTAAGGGTTACATATACCTTAAGGTTGGGAGCTATAAGGTATACTACTAAGATTCTATCAAATCCATTTATACAATTTTTTTTTTTGAGAAAAATTGAAAAACTTGAATTAAAACAAAGAACCTGTACAAGAGGGAGCCAAAACATCCCAAACCAGAGCAAGGAAGCCAGAAGCCAAAACAAAAGACAAGAGGGCAGCACTTCCCAACACAAAGCACAAGAGGAAAGACAGGCACGAAATCGCGACATGTCGCAAAATCGTGACATGTCACGATATCACGACAGTCAAGCCAGCCGAAGCCGCCACCGAGCAACCGATCGCGAAATCGTGACATGTCACGAAATCATGACATGTCGCGAAATCGTGACAGCATAAGCCAGCAACCCTTGACCACCAACAATGTCGCGATATCGCGACGGATTCTCAACAAAGCAATCAGCCCTCAAAAATGTCGCGATATCGTGACACAAATTCCTTTTGACACCCCCACGCCAGAAGTGTCGCGAAATCGCGACAAAAATGCCAAACTGCAAACAATCCTCCCAAGTGTCGCGAAATCGCGACAAAAAATCTTCATGAGGCACAAGCTCCAAAATGGTCGCGAAATCGCGACGTCTCTTCCAGAAGTCATCCATTTGCCAAAAATGTCGCGAAATCGCGACAGTTCTTCTAGCAGGCACACAGTCATCAAAAACGTCGCGATATCGCGACGGTTTTTTCCTTTGTCGCCGAAACACACAAACTGTCACGATATCGCGGCTGTTTTCCTCCTTGTTGCAACTTTTCTCAAAGCGTCGCGATATCGCGACGAAAAACTTCCAAAGGCCGTGGCGACGAAACCTGTCGCGATATCGCGACAGTTTTTTCCCTTGTCGTCGAGACACAAAAACTGTCGCGATATCGCGACGGAAAACTTCCAAAGGCCGTGACGACGAAACCTGTCGCGATATCGCGACGATTTTTTCCCTTGTCGCCGAAACACAAAAACTGTCGCGATATCGCGACTATTTGCCTCCTTGTTGCATCTTCTCCCAAAGCATCGCGAAATCACGACGAAAACCTTTCGAAGGCCGTGGCGATGAAAACTGTCGCGATATCGCGACAGTTTCCTGCCAAAGGCCACAGCAGCACAACAGGTCACGAAAACGCGACGAAAATCAACCTTAGCACAAAAATTTCTCATTGACTCAAAAATTTTGCAAGTCCTTTTCCCTTGTCGAATCTCAGTATCTTCCACAGGCATGTCACTGTGCTGCTGAACTCCAACCTCTTTTTCCGCACCCATCTTTGCAAGGAAATCGGCTGTCGAATTTAAGTCACGACTCACATGGATAGGGATCACATCTTCAAGTTCCTTCCAAAGGTCCTTGATTTGAGAGACAAGAATCTGAATCTTCCAAGCTTTCAAAGCAAAGTTCCTCAAACAATCCAGAGCGCCAACCAGAATTTGAGAGTCGGTCTCAAGGATTATCTTTCTGTAGCCCCGATTGACAGCCCAGAAGGAAGCAATTTTGATAGCATAGGCTTCGGCTTCATTGTTGGTGGCTCTTCCCAGACCCTGAAGTTCCCAGTAAAGCATAGTTCCAGCATGATCACGGCACACAACACCAATTCCAGCATTTCCCGGATTGCCCTTTGCAGCTCCATCTGTGTTAATTTTAACCCAGCCTACTGGGGGTTTCCAACTGGCTATGTTCTTTCTACCTTGTACCGCAGCTCCCTCTTCCTGTGGACCCAGCTCAGCCAAAATTTCCTCTTCAGCATACATGGCAACCGTCTCTGTGACTTTACTCCAGATAACCTGCCATATTCCATCTAGCGAGGAGAAGGTCTCTCTAAAGATTCGAGCGTTTCTTTCTAGCCATACTTGCCACCAGATGAAGGAAAGACCAAGATCCCACCCCAGTCGGAGGGCTTTAGATTTAAATCTACCTTTCATCCATCTTTGCCAGATATTGTTCCGAGTCAGAGCACCAATATTCTGAAGTTTAAACTGAGAGAACCACCGATTCCAGATCTGAACTGTGAAAGAGCACTCAAACATCAAGTGATCAGCAGTCTCCTCATTCTTATGGCATAAAATACACTGAGAGGGACCAATGATTCCTCTGTTTCTGAGGTTGTCAAAGGTGAGAATGCCATTGTGCATAAACTGCCAGGCAAAGAAGTTCACTTTCGGCCAGCACTTGGAATGCCAAATCTTCTTCCAATATTGAACCGGGAAAGCATGCGGGGGAGGCTCTGGGAGGATCTGAACATATCCAGCCTTCACAGTATAAACCCCAAGGTTCCCATGGCCCCAAGCTATCTCATCCTCTTCATCTCTGCCCGTGAGAAACCTAGCTGTTAAGATGTTGGTCAAGATGGTTGCTAGCTCCGGAGGGATTGTGACTGGCCACTCCTCCAACCGCTTAAACTTCTTGAATTTATACTGACCCAATTGGCTAGTGCTGAAATAATTCTCAATATTGACCCAGCCCTGGGACTCTAAGACAGTTTTAATTGGAAGCAATTCAGGATATTCAGCAATGATAGGTGGATACTGGTCCCAAGAGTCAGTCCAGAACCGAGCCTTCTCCCCTCTTCCCACTTTCCAGAACAATTGGTCTTTAATAACTTGAGAGCCCAGCTTGAGAGCTTGCCAAACTAGGGATCCATTGCCATCCAAAGGGAATCGGCTTACTTCAGAGGGGTGGACTTGGCCCAAATATTTGCTGGTTAAGATTCTGCTGAATAGTGATGATGGCTGGGAGATCCATCTCCAATACAATTTACCTGCCAAGGCTTTGTTGTTGAGTTTAGAGCTTCTCAATCCCAACCCTCCTTTTTCTTTGGGCTGCGTAACTTTATCCCAGCCAACCAAGGCCCATTTCTTCTCACTTTTTGCACCTTCCCATAAGAATCTTCTGGCCAATTTGTCCAGCTCTTTCCAAATAGAAGGTGGGGCAGCCAGGATAGAGAATTTATAAATTGGCATGGCTTGAATAACAGACTGTAGAAAGGTTAACCGACCGCCATAGCTTAACCATTTATGAGACCAATGATTCATTCTGTCTTTCAAGCCGTCCAAAAGATCTTTCCAAATGTCAATTTTCAATTTCTTGAAGTGCAAAGGAACCCCCAAGTAGATTATAGGAAGAGAAGTTCTAGTGAAGCCCAAAATCTCTATAATTTTGTCCTGTAGCCGTTGGTCGAGGTTGAAAAAGACCACTTTGGATTTTCTGTCATTGATAACTTGATTGGAGGCCCTAAGGTAAACATTAAGAGAGTCTTTGATTCCCCTGGCTTCCCTGAGACTGGCCACTCCAACCAGGCCAGTATCATCCACAAATTGTAAATGAGTCATAGTTTCTGCACCAACCTTAATACCTGTTAACAGGCCTTGATGTCTCCTTCTCGAAAAGAGTCTACCTAATCCTTCAGCCAAAATAAGGAATAAGTAGGGAGAGCAAGGGTCCCCTTGTCGGAGACCACGAGAAGCTCCAAAAGGAAGCGAGGGAAGCCCCTTAATTAGAACAGAATAAGAAGGCGTGGAAACACAGCTCATAACCCAGTCAATCCAGTCCTGGGAAAAACCAAAGGCAGCTAGCATCTTTGACAAGAAGCCCCACTCCACTCTATCATAAGCCTTGGACATATCCAGTTTGATGAACATTCCTTTGTTGCCAGAGTTCTGCATTGAGTGAATAGCCTCCTGGGCAAGGACCACTCCATCCAAGATCTGTCTACCCTCAACAAATCCCCCTTGTTCTGAGGAGATGATGTTATGAAGGAGAGGTTTGAGACGTTCAGCTATTATCTTTGTGATAATTTTATAAATCACATTACATAAGGCAATAGGTCTAAAGTCAGAGATATGAATCCCTTCCTCCCCCTTGGGAATTAAAGTGATGAACGTATGATTTAATGCCTTGAGCATTCTCTTATTGGTTCGGGACTCCTCTATAACAGCCAACACATCCTCCGCCAAGGTATCCCAAAAGGCCTGGAAAAACTCAATAGGAAAACCATCTGGGCCGGGAGATTTGCCTGTGCTCATTCCAAAGACCACACTCTTCAATTCATCTCCATCAATGGGTCTAAGGAGAGCCTGATTTTCTTCATGAGTGATAATAGGGGGAATAATATCAAGGACTTCATTTTGCGCCCTCACATCTTGCTCCCTGTTTTCTGCAAAAAGCTTAGAGAAATAATCCACTGAGTGGGAGTGCATACCAGGAAGAGTGTCAAAGGAGTGACCAGTCTCATCCTGCAGAACTGCCATGTTATTAATCTGTCTTCTAGCACAGGCTGAACGATGGAAAAATTTTGTATTTCTATCTCCTTCCAACAACCAAGAATTCCTAGCCCGCTGTTTCCAGTAGATTTCCTCTTGGTTATCAATGTCTTCAACAGCTTTGCGCAAGGTATCATCTTCATTTTTAAGTTGTTCAGTAATTAATCCTTCCCTGAATTGTTTCTGCACTTCCTCCCAGCGGGCCATCAAGGGGGCTCTTTGCAGTTGGAAATCCGACTTATTGGCATGCCTCCACTGTTTCAATTTACATTTAACAAAATGAAGCTGTTTGTGGAAAGTAAACATTGCTGTCCCAAAAGGTGGACGGCCTTCTTCCCACCATTGTGGAATTTTCTCATGAAGGTCCTCCTTTTGTAGCCAAAAATTCTCAAATCTAAACGGTTTGTTGTACTGCCCTGTCTGAGTCCCACCCTGCAGCAGGATGGGAGAGTGATCAGAAACAGGGCCATCCAAAATCTGAAATTTAACATTCCACTTAACAAATGCCTCCTCTGAGACCAGAAAGCGATCCAGCTTAACCTTCCTGCAGTATGGCTCCCTCCTCTTATTAGTCCAAGTAAAAAAAGTTCCAGGGCCTTGGATATCCACTAAGTGGAAGGCCTGGACTTGGGCAATCAGAAGCCTGTCCCCCGGGTCCAAAACAGGGGTTCCACCTTCCTGATCCCGAGCAGATAATTTGGCATTGAAATCTCCAGCAATGATCCAGTCAAAAACTTGTCTTGAGGACCTCATGTTGTGAACAACTTTCCATTGGAGCCTCTGGCTGTCAAGGCTTTGAGCCCCATAGAAATTTGTAATTAAAACATGCTCAGCTGTGACAGTATTCCTGAAGTGAGATGTGAGAACACCCCTCCAGGCAATATGTTCTAAAGCCGTCCATTCCTGAGGGTTCCAAAGAGTAACAATCCCCCCTGAGGCACCTTGGGCAGCCACATCCATATAACCAGTGCCCCTCCAAATCCTATTAACAGTTTTACTCATAAGATCTAGCGACATTTTTGTCTCCTGGATAAGCAAAAAATATGTTCTATACTTTCTTAAGAGTCTTTGAACAGCAGATTGATGGGTTCTACTGTTTAAACCCCTAACATTCCAAGATTGTATAATCATTGAAAACCTTGGGAGCAGTAAGAATCAATTGACCTCACCGATCCTCCATTGATCAGCTTGTCTCCCTGTGCTGTGAGTAATTCCTTATTGGATTTTCTCCCCGCTCCTTGCGAGTTACTGCTTTTAGATCTCTTCTCCACCTGAGTGATCCCTAAAGCTGGCCTTTCTCTATTTTTATCTGCATTTCCCATGGTGACATCTTTAATAGCAGGTTGTGCTGGGGAGTGTATCACCAATGCCCCTGGGTTCTCTAACTGCAGACTTTCAGAGGGTGCAGTCACCTGTTGGACTACAGGAGTTGGTAAAGGAGAATCCTGAGAGTGAGAACTATTAAGCTCACCATTCCCATCCACTCCCTCCATGACTTGGTCTTCCAGATCCACTAATGACTTAAAAATTTCATACCGATTGTTTGGCTTGAGTTGCATCTGCTCCTTGCCATTCTTCTTTTTGTTTCTCTTTCGTTTCGGCTGTTCGAAGCCATCCTTCTGAACATCAGGACCTGGAGAAGTGTTGGAAGGTTCATTGATAGGGGTAGGCTTACCCTCTCTAGGGCGGCTTGGCATTCCAGTCGGAGCTTTCGCTTTTGTGCTCAAGGTGTTAGGACAGAACCTAGCCAAATGTCCATGCTTATGGCACACTCTGCACCTGAAAGGTAGGGCCTCATAGTCTAACTGCTGGATCCAGGTTACTCCTGCCAACTCAAGTTCCACCTCAGCTGATAAAGGCTGGCTAATGTCCATTTCAACATAGATTCTGGAAAAAATAGTTGTATTTCCCTCTATGGTATCTTTAGAGACTCCTATATATCTGCCTAGGGAATTACCTATTATTTCTAGAACCTGCTCTCCCCAAAACTCCATCGGGAGAGCATACAGTCGGATCCAGACCGGAACAGCCGTGGGTTCAATGCGGGGATCGAAGCCCACTCTCCAGGGTTGAACAAATAACCCTGCTGGTCCGTGGCTTCTTTTTTCTGATTCAAATGCTCTGTTTCTATCTGCTAAAGAAGAGAAACTAATGATGAAATACCCATTGCTTATTGTCCATAAAGAGTACTCACCTTGTGGTTCCCAGTTCTGTCGAACCCAGGTATGCAAAAAATTCAGAGAAGGTCGGATGCCCATGAATTTGCAGATCAAGTCATGGTTAGCTCGGTAGACGATTGTATCCTCGACCAGCTTGGGTTCAATAACAATCTTAGGTCTGGAAGCGGATTGCGGGAGGCATCCATTAACGCGGTGAGCATTTGGGCCATTGCCAGCATTCTTGAGAAGCGTTTGAAAAGCATTCCTCTGAGCTTCTCCAGTGGAAGACGAGGGATTTTCTTTCAACATTTTGGCATAAGAACTCTTTCTCCCTGCAAGAGGGACTGGAGGAGACCCCATCGGGCCCTCCCGAAGCAACGAGCAAACCTTCAGAATAGAACAGAAACAAACCACCGCAGACTCTGGTTAGATCTTTCGGATCGAAAACCCTCGAGCATCGCCCGACGCCTGTTCAGAAGTTTTCCCGCCAAATCGCCAGAGCTCAGTTCCCTATTCTAACGTTATTATTATATGATCTATTCCATCCATTTATACAATTACTACTTCTCATGGATGAAATTTTGATAAAAGCTTTCAATAATGAAGAACTATTCCATGAAGAAAAATTTTACTCTCAAAATTTAATAGATACTCTATAAGGGTACATGTATCTATCAACTAACAACAAAGAAAAATTCTCCTTATTTCTTAAGGAAACCAAAGAAGGTAACTTTGCAGCCTTGATTGGTTATCTCCATGAAATCCTCTTCACAACATGGTGGAACTCACAAAAATTGGCTATATTCTTACAAGAAGAGTGTTTAATGATTTATCTATCATTAATTATTTTGTACTTACTCAATACAAGAAGTAAGCCAACAATAAGGAACAATATTATTGTGATGATCAACTAACTTTCCATGAAGCGAAAATTCCACTAGCTTCAATGCAGAATCGTAAGAAGAGAAGAAGGAAGAAGAAGAAAAGGTATGCCAAAAAGGAACACAACACTACAAATATTGAACCAGTTGAGCACACCTAAAAGAAAGAGAAACCTACAGTATCAGCTTACTCTACATCAACTGAAGAAATAAACTACTGGCTGAATCTGATCACAGTAAGCAATGAAGGAGAATACAAGTTCCATTATCCAATGGAAGAAGATCTATATTGAAGACTAAAGTCTTCAATACCCAAATAATGTAATATAGTGGGGTGTTAGAGTTAGATTCTATTACATCATTTGGGTTATGTAAATGTACCTTTATAGGTACAACCTTAGGACATTATAATACTTTAGGGGGAATTTATCCAGTTACTTTATGCAATGTAATAAATGCACAAGTGTCAATGTGCAAGTTGTAAATGTGCAAAGGTGTCCCTTGTACAACTAGATAGAGTGTTGGCCAAGGAATCTATCTTCCATAATAAAAGGGCCTCATTGTAAGAGATTGGAATGACAGTAAGTAGTAGTAGTAGAATAGTTGTGTAATTCCATTAGTGATGGAGTACAATGTAGTTCTATAGCTTCTTGCATGGAGTTTCCATTTCCTCCATAGCAACATTGTATTCATTTCCATAATTTCTATTTATAGCATATTTCTACAATCTCATAAATTTACTTTCTCTCATATTTATTTATCTTGTGATTGTCATCTCCCATTGCGATCTACCTCAAAAGCTAACACATCTCTTGGATGAACCTTAAAATTTTTCCCTATAATATTCAAGGAAAATAGTTGAACGTGAATAATTTCACATCATAATCCAAAGTTTAAATCCTATGGTAAAAATTTATATTTTCATCCCAAAGGGTTCTGTGGTAAGTATTAGGGTGTGAGAGTTTCATACCTTGAACCAAGGTTTCAATATTATGGGTGAACCTTAGTACTTTAGTTGAATAAGTTTAGGGTATTTAGTGGGAGTAAAGTGTTTCACACCATAAGTGAAGATATCATTCCCATGGGTAAACCCCAATATTTTAATCCACTAGATTTGGGGTATGTAGATCCAAGGTTGTATTCTTATGGATGAACCTTAATATTTTAGTTCACTGGGTTTGGATAAGTGGTAGAGGACATAAAATTTTATATTATAAACCAAGGTTCACCTTTATAGTTTAACAAATGACATGAACTTAATTGGTTAGAAATATTGGCTCAATGTAGAGACCATGGTAAAACACCTATGATATGAAAATGATAAAGACATTTCAATCCCATATATTGTTAGTTGCAATACCAATAATGATTTTTGAAATATTATGGTCATTTCAATAATTTTTCTAATATTTATCTATCTATCTATATATAAACTTAAAATATAATATTATTGAATTAAAGAACTAATATATGAGAAAAACTCTTCAGTTGAGGGCATATCCATTAGGAAACCGGGTGAGGGAAGAAAGTAGAGAGGGGAGGGCTCTGGTCCCTCCCCTGCTCCCCCTCCCATGGCTCCTGGTTCCTGCCCAGTTCCTGGCTCAACCCAGGTCATCCCACCCGGGGAGTGGTTGTTTGCAGATGATCTCCTGGGGAGATCCTTCTCCACTATCCGTGCCCCTCCCGGCCGGCTAGGGTTTCCTTGGTTGTTTTTTCGGATCGGTGCTTCCCGGGGATCCCTGTTTGGTTGGGGATCCCTTCCCTTTTTCCCTCAGGCTTCCCCCTGGGGTTTTTTGCAGGTTATTCGCATGGATCTGGTCCCTTGCGTTTCTCGGTGCGATGGAGGTGATGGTTTAGGGTTTGGACAGCTTCCCCTTTTTCTTGTGAATCCTCGGTGGGCTCTGTGCTTGGACGGGATTCTTGGTCCCTGCTGCTGGGATCCTCTTCTGTTTTCTCGAGGTGGGTTCTTTGTGGTGCAACTCTTTGGTCACTTCCTGATGGGCTGGATCCTCTCTATGCTGGCTGTCGGCTTCCTGCCAGGATGGCTCTCGCTGAACGAAATGTTTTCCCGATGGGCGGGATGGTTTCTCCATAGGGCGGGATCCGCCAAATCTGCCGGTTTTCCCGTGAGGCGGGATCCTTTCTTTTCTGCTGGTTTCCCGAATGGCGGGATTTCCCTGTTGCTTCCCGCTAGGTGAGACTGTTTGTGGTGGTTTTGACTGCTTCCCGCGAGGCGGGATTTTATTGTAACGATTTTTCTTTGCTTCCTGCTGGGCGGTATCTTCTTGATGGTGGTTTTTGGCTACTCCCCGCTGGGCGGGATCTCCAAAACTACTTCCTTTCTTATTTGTCTGTTTCCCGCTGACAGGGATTGTTTCATGCTTACTGTTATCACTGGGCGGGATTTCGTTTTGGTGTTCGGTTTCAAGGGATTGATGCCCTAGGCCCATTGCTTATGTAATCGGGTTTTTTTTAGGGGTTACGTTTTTATGTAATAGGCTTATACATAAAGCCAAGAGGCATGATGCAAGGCTGATTTTGTACATAAGGTTTTGGGATCCTCTATAAAAACCCTTTTTTAATCTACTATAATAATTACCAAAAAAAAAAATATAATATTATTCATTTTTTTATAATCATAATTGTACTTCATATTCATTATAACTCAAAATATTTTCAATTACCTTTTTGTACCTACAATTTAATCTTTGATGTTAACTCCAATGGAATTTTTTAAAACTCGTTAATCTATATATTTATATATAACAAAATGACTTTTAATTTTTTTAAATATTTTTTTCTTAAAAAATATATTAAAACTTATACCATAACCTTAACATTTTTTATATTTATATTTTTATTACATATTGTTTATAATTCAAAATAATTTCATTTACCTTTTTATACCTAAACTTTAGTTCTTTATTATTCTTATTATCCTTTTGCTCCATCCTCACTTATTAAGTTTCTATTTTTTTTAATTGTCTTTAAACATTTAATTGATTCTATAAATTACACCTTTTATCTTTCCAATAATTCTAGCCAAACTCCCTTAGAAAACCCATCTTCATGTCAATATTTGTGTCAAACTATCCACATACTCATTATTTAGCCTTTTTAGAACATTTAAAAAAAAAGTTATATGTGGTTTCTACTGGGGGCACTCCTATCAAAATACCAAAATAATACCTTGTTGTTAGGTCAATTAAACCATATTTAGCATGTCTTTTTATTACAAATATTTCACTAGGATGAATATCAATACCATGATTGGCTAAACTATCTTGTACCCAATTTCCTTCTTTATAGATATGCTCATATTTCCAAGAGATTGCCTCCAATAATAGATGATGAAAAGTAGCAATGTTTTTTAAATATAATCCCTACATCCCTTTTTGTTGATAGCATTAATGATAATTTATGATTCCTCCTCAATTCAAATATATTTCCATCATTTTTATATTGTAATCCATCTATGAAGTACCCTCACCTTTATATAGTTATTAGTTGAAGTTCCATATGATTCTGAGTAAGTGAGAATAATTTTTCCTTCATTATTTTAAAAAATACTACCTCCACTAGATTTTTTTGAATTTCCTTTACAAGTACTACAAAAATAAATTTTAATAAAATTAATTTCTAGACATTTCCATTTTACCCTATATCAAAGTATATCTTTTGTTTTAATACTATTATCAATATGACTCTTCCATCTATGTTCAAATCTTGTCACCAAGTTGTCACCACCTCTTTTTCCACACTTGATACTTCTCACGATGAGCAAAATATCTATAAAAGTTTTATAAGAGAGTGGATAATTAGGCTCTAAACTTGAGCATAATTTTGAGATTTGTTTTTAAAAAATTACTATTCCTTTAAGCCATAAATTCCATCAAATAATGACACCACAAATCCTCCATGGAATGCATAATATTTTAGCTTTAAAATAATTAATCTAACATTTCATCAATTCTTCTAATTTTTGATGGAGCTACCTAGTATATTCTTATTTTCTTTAAAAAGTAACCACAAATGGTATGAGCAAAGTGACAATGAAGAAGTAGATGGTTTGATGTTTCTAAATCCTTCTCATACAAAGCATATTTGAAAGGTTCATGATATCCCCTTTTTTGTAGACTCTCTCCTTTAAAAATATTACTTTGAATTGTTAACCAAAGGAATATTGAGGCCTTAGAGAGAACCTCTAGTGACCAAATACTCTTCCAACCAAAATCTATGGGAGTAGAAAATTTTGATCACTCTAAATCCCCATATCCCAACTTGATTGAGTACCACCATCTTCTCATAGATTTCAAGCCAACTCATCCTTTGGAATAAAAATTGGAAAAGAAAACTCTTGAAACATATTTTGAAATTTATTTACAATTTGTTTGAGTTCCTCTCCTTCAACTAGATTTCTAATAAAAATCCATGATTTGGAGTTGTTGCTTATATTAGCATAGTCTTTGACCTTTGGACCTTTACAAGCTAGGTATACCCAAGTCAATAGTTTCCATTTTGAGTAAGAGATAAGAGGATAAGGATTTAACCCAACATGAAACCAAAAATTTGCATAATTTCCCTCATTGACTAACCATAAAATATATTTCTTGATCAATAGAAAACTCTCTAATATGAAGTTCCATGTTGATGGCCCTTTGGATGGGGTAGATTTCCTAAATAATTTCATTGCATTAAGAGAACCTTTATATGTTTGAAGTAAAAATTTTACACAATTCTTTCATTGATCTCTAAATAACATTCAACCAAGCTTTACCCCTAAGGCCAAAATCATAATTCTACAATTCCGTAAGCCTACTTCTTTAACATTCTTTCCTTTGCAAACCCTATCCCACTTACAAAGAGGAAACCTGAATTTTTCCTCTTATCCTTTCCAAAGAAAGTCTCTTTGAATTTTGTCAATTTTTGATGCTATATCTACTAGCAATCTTGAGAGTGACACCATATAAACAAGGATTGATTTTAGTGTAGTGTTCATGAGTTATAGACTTCTCACCATGGTTAAGAACTTACATTTCCAACCTGCCAAACAAGCTTTCATTCTATCCAAATACAAACAAGATGCGTAAAGCTCCTTTATATTTCCTTTATGAGACAAATTAATACCCAAGTAGTTTCATGGGAAATTTTTAATTTTATACCCTAAAATATCCATAGTAATTCATTGTAAACCTAGGGTAGTGTTAATAAAGTTTTTGGCTTTTGTAGTATTAACCAATAGCCTTCTCATAGTACAATAAAATTGATTTAAAATCCATGGCTTCACTAACTAAGTAATGGACCAAAAGAAAAGTATCATCAATAAATTAGAGATGAGATTCAAAGGCACCAATTTTTGCAACCTGAATACCTTTGATTTTTCCTTTCATTTTGCCTTTAATAAAGCTCTCCCTAATGCCTTTGTAAGAATAATGAATAGATATGGAGATAGTGGAACACCTTGGTAGAGTCCATAGGATGAATTAAAGTAACTGGAATAGAACCATCGATCAAAATAGTATTTCACAATGCTATAACAACATTTAATCCATTTACACCAACAGTAATCAAGACCATTTTTTTGAGAATATCATGTAGAAAACTCTAGGAAACTGTATCATATGCTTTGTTCATAATTTATTTCATAAACAAAAATAGATTTTTCACAGAATGAAGAGAGTGTGTTACCTATTGTGCAATGATTATACCATCAAGAATTTGTTTACCATGATTAAAACCATCTTCTTCTTCTAACATAATCTACAATTTATTTCAACCTATTTTCCATAATTTTTGAAATGATCTTATAAATCATATTACAAAGGATTATTGGGTGAAAATATTAGAATATCTTGTGTCATATTTCTTGGAAACCAATGTAATAAAAATGGCATTTATCTCACTTATTACAACCCTCCTTTTCTAGGTCTCTAAAACTGCAACTAACATACCACTCTTTAATAAAATACCAAACTTTTTGAAATAAATTATAGGAAATCCATTAGATCCAAGTGCCTTTTTAATATGGAAAGAGAAAATTATTTCATGCATCTCCTCCATAGATATCTTCTTCATCAAGCTTTCATTTTGTCCTTGTGTGATAATTGATAGGATATTTTCCAAAAGTTTATCTTGTGTCTCTTTATCTTGCACAATATTTGAAAAAATATTTTTGGAATAACTAATTTCTTCCTTCCTTATATTTTATTCTTCCTCAATATTTATTCCATTTAGAGTTAAACTATTTTTGAGGTGATGAAAAGAAAAAAAAAATTGTTTTAGCATGAAAAAAAAATTATCTCTTTCCTTGAGTCATTTCTTCCTATATTGTTGGAACTAATACAACTCTTACTTTTTCAATATATTATGATATCATAAAGTAATTGTTCACATAGGAATACTTATCCATTCCATTACTTTCTACTCTCTTGTAAAATTTTCAGCTTTGACTCAATTTCTTTCTTTTCTTTAAAAATATTACCAAAATATTTGGCATTCAAAATCTTTGTTTGCTTCTTTAAATATTCCATCTTTTGAAAAATATTTACATATATGATCCTTTAAAATTTTCTTCATCCCACCATAACAAAATCATATAAAATAAATTGAGGTCTCAGAGCCACATATATTGAAATCAAAATGTATTTCAATGACCATTATTGGATAAATCATAAGTCAAAAGAATGGTTTTGTGATCTAATCCTACTCACAATAAAATATCTAAAGAGATTGTATACTCTATTTGCAACCATGTGTTGGATAACAAGAATCTATCCAATATTTTTGCTATATGAGTTTATCCAATGCATCTATTATCTCATGTATATTGAAAACTTGAAGGACTAACATCCGAAAGGCCATTTGAATTGAAAAATAAAGCAAAATATTACATTGATTTAGACCATCCTAGAGTACATCCCTTATTTTCCAAATAAGATATAATAGTGTTAAAATAATCCATAAATCACAATTATGAATCATCATTATTCTTAACAAAAATATGATAAGGTCCTTCCAACATCTTTCACAAAGAGTAACTATAGTTGGAACATATGTATTTATAACCCCAACTTTAATGTTTTCTCTTTGTTGCAAAATAGTCCAACAACCCAATTACTTTTTGCTTCTAAGAATTTCTCATCCCATTTGTGTTCGTCCCATATTATTGTAATACCACATGAAGCTCATGTAGAAGAAGCTTCTACATAATCACCCATCTTCCAAATATTTTTAAAAGCATCCTTACATTCCTCACTACTTAATTTTGCTTCTTGTATTAAAATAAAATTTTGACTATAAAAACCTATTAATTCCTTAATAACTCTTTTTTTATGCTTTGATGGCCTTCCTCTCTTTTTTCCCAAATCAATATCCCTTTGAGTTTCTTGTTCTCTTTGTTCATGCTTTGAATACCTTCCTCTATTTTTTCCATTCCCACCAACACTTTCATCTTCATCAATCCCTTCTATTTTTTCATATTGTTCATAATGAGATTTATCTTTTCAAGATTTATGTTGGCCTAAATAATCTAAAATGTAAAGAATAACCTTAGAAACACTTTCTTCTTTATGTTGCCTTGAAAACCCTAAAGTGTATGAATAATCCTCCATACTCATTAATATTTTATGCTTCTCTAAAAACCCTTAATTTCCTTGGATATCCTTCATATGTTTTTTTTATTGTATTGCTCTTGAAACCCTAAAGTGCAATAGATACACTTTGTATTACTTTCATTTTTATTGCAAGGAGAATATATTATGCTACTTGAGGAAAATGGAGATGATTTACCTAATCAACCTTCACCTCCTTTACTTTTTTCACTTTAAAATTTTCCTCCCCATCTTCCTTCACACTTTTAACTCATTTTGTATTTGAACTTGCATGTTGTACTTCCTCATCCCTTGTTTCATTTTATTTTCTAATGGTTAATTTGAGCAAAATATAATGGTATTTTTCATGTGATGATGTAGAGGGTTTTTGAGTGGAAAATCCTTGATTTGATCCAACTTCTCCTATGATACGATCTCCTTATTTCATATTAAGATTTGCCTCATGCCAAAAAAATTTCATCTCTTTCTCTATTGTTTTCACTTTGCATATTTTGCCATGTTTCTAGTTTCATGATATTTGTGACAACGAAATGCAATGTTTTCATAATCCACTTGGTGAATCCATTCTTTTGGTTCAAATTTAATCATAAAGGACTATGATAAAGGTTTTGAAATATCCATAACAACATATATTCGAGTGTACACAACATGTCTTCCCTCCTTAGTAGTTGGTCCTTCCTAGATGAAATCACCTAGAATATTGTCAATGTTCTCCAAAGATTCCTTATTGATGAGTTGATAAGGAAGTCTAAAAAGCCTAATCCAAATTGAAGTTTTTTAAAGGTCTCAATCTCCATAGAAAATTCTCACTCCATGGTCATAAATATAATGCATCTTTCCCTAAAAACCAAGGGCTTTCATCTATTATTTTCTCCCTTATTTTTGAATTGGAGAAGATAATGATAAAAAATCCTTTTAGAAGAAACGTAATGGAGTAATTTGAATTCAATCCCCATTTCAACTTGATCCAATTTAAAATATCATAGAATTTGGTCAGTATCCATAAAACTTGCATACTAACCCTTTGGTTTTAAGAACCATAAAATTATGCTTAATCATCTCATCCTTGATAATCACTTTTGGTAGTATCTACTACCTAGATAGAGTTTGCTATATATTCACTCTTCCTCTTATTGCTAACTAAGACATCCTTACTTCTATTAAGAACTTTCAAAAATGACTTTATCGTCATCTTACCTAGATTTTCTTTAGATGAACGCTTTAGGGTTTGGGTTTCTTCTAAGATCTAGAACAAGAAGAAATGATGCTCACTTCTTGCTTGCACTTTGCTTGTTGCTTCCTACTTTCAACTCATGCCTCGTCTTCACTCTTGACTCCCATTTTAAAACATATTAAAAAATAATTTATATATATATATATATATAATGTTTGTATTAATTTATCTTTTTAATTAAAAATATTTTTAAAAAGTCTTGATTGGTCCCCAAATCAATTATAATATCCCTTCCATTGAGTGTCATTAGTCACATCAAGTTATATAACCTTTTTCAGTGTTGCTGAGATTTGAACCTTGGTATAATATGTGTCATCCACATGTCTCAACCATTGAACCAAAAACTTATTATCTTTATTATTAAAAATATTGTGTGATATATATTTTTTTGGTTGCAGTAATGTGAAGTACAATGGATGGAAACAACTTGGTACCACACTCCTAGGGCATAAGAGGTGTTTCCTCATGGTTTGAACTAGGGTCACCAAGATGAAATGCTAAAGACATACCATTTTATTATTGAAAATATTATGTGATATTTTCTTTGGTTTGAAGTAATGTCTACAACAAGTAGCACAATGAGCCACATTCCTCAGGGCATAGCAATAAAGAACCTCCTTTCATAATTTAAACCCTCCCAAATAAAACACTAATAACATACCATTAAAATATCTAAAAAAAATATTATGTGCTATTTATTTCCAACACATTAGACTTAACCGACATTGGATAAACCCAATTACTCGTTTCAGCAATATTATGCGCTATTTATTTCCAACACATTAGACTTAACCGACATTGGATAAACCCAATTACTCGTTTCAGCAAGTACTCCATACTTGCACGCCATCTATGTTAGTTTGATTTTTAATTTATTTTTACTTTAATTCTTTAAATAAATTTTTGCTGACTTAAATTTATGTGGTTTTGCTCCTATTCTTAATTTAGTCCTCCGTTCCAAGGAAATAGCGCAACTGTTTGAACTTTGGCTCTTTTTCGGGAGGTCCAAGGTTCAAACCGTGGCGTGGGTGAAGGGGTGGGAGTGTGTTCATAAAAAAAGAATGACTCTTCCATCTATTTTCAAATCTTGTAATCAAGTTGTTATCACCTCTTTTTCTACACTTGAGAATTTCCATGATGAGTAAAATATCTATAAAATTTTTATAAAAGAGGGGATAATTAGGCTCTAAACTTGGGCATAATTTTGAGATTTATTTATTTTTAAATTACTATTCCTTATAAGCCATAAATTTCATCAAATAATGACACCACCAATCCTCCATGGAATGCATATTAGCTTTAAAATAATTAATCTAACATTTCATCAACTCTTCTAATGTTGATGGAGCTACCCAGTATATTCTTATATTCTTTAAAAAGTAACCACAAACGGTATGAGCAAAGGGACAATGAAGAAGTAAATGGTTTGATGTTTATAAATCCTTCTCATACAAAGTATATTTGAAAGGTCCATGATATCTTATTTTTTGTAGACTCTCTCCTTTAAGAATCTTACTTTGAATTGTTAACCAAAGGAATATTGAGGCCTTAGGGAGAACCTCTAGTGACCACACATTCTTCCAAGAAAAATCTATCGGAGTAGAAAATTTTGATTGCTCTAAATCCTCATATCCCAACTTGACTGAGTACCACCATCTTCTCATAGATTTCAGGTCAACTCATCATTTGGAATAAAAATTGGCAAAGTAAACTCTTGAAGCATCTTTTGAAGTTTATTTACAATTTGTTTGAGTTTCTCTCCTTCAACCATATTGCTAATAAAAATCCATGATTTGAAGTTGTTGCTCATATTAAAATAGTCTTTGACCTTTGGACCTTTACAAGCAAGATATGCCCAAGTCAATAGTTTCCATTTTGAGTAAGAGATAAGAGGATAAGGATTAAACCCAACATCAAACCTAAAATTTGCATAATATACCTCATTAACTAACCATCAAATATATTTCTTGATCAATAGAAAAATCTCTAATATGAAGTTCCATGTTGATGGCCCTTTGGATGGGGTAGCTTTCCTAGATAATTTCATTGCATTAAGATAACCACACAATTATTTCCTTGATCTCTAAATAACCTTCAACCAAGCTTTACCCCTAAGGCCAAACTCATAATTCTACAATTCCGTAAGCCTAATTCTTTAATATTCTTTCCTTTACAAAATCTATCCCACTTACAAAGAGGAAACTTGATTTTTTGCCCTCATCCTTTTCAAAGAAAGTCTCTTTGAATGTTTATCAATTTTTGATGTTATATCTACTATCAATATTGAGAGTGACATCATATAAACAATGATTGATTGTAGTGTATTGTTCATGAGTTATAGACTTCTCACCATGGTTAAGAACTTTCATTTCCAACCTATCATGGTTTCAATCTCCATAGAAAATTCCCACTCCATTGTCATAAATATAATGCATATTTCACTCAAAACCAAGGGCTTTCATCTATTATTTTATCCCTTATTTTTGAATTGGAGAAGATAATGAGAAAAAATCCTTTTAGAAGAAAAGTAATGGAGTACTTTGAATTCAATCCCCATTTCCACTTGATCCAATTTTAAATCTCAAAGAATTTGGTCAGTATCTATAAAAATTACATACTAACCCTTTGGTTTTAAGAACCATTAAATTATGCTTAATCATATCATCCTTGATAATCACTTTTGGTATAGTATCTGCTACGTAGATAGGGTTTGCCATATATTCACTCTTCCTCTTATTGCTAACTAAGATATCCTTACTTCTAGTAAGAACTTTTAAAAATGACTTTCTCGTCATCTTACCTAAATTTTCTTTAGATGAACCCTTTAGTTTTTGAGTCTTCTAAGATCTAGAACAAGAAGAAATGATGCTCACTTCTTGCTTGCACTTATTCCTTAATATCTCTTTTTTTAGCATTCTTATTCATACCCTTAATATTCCATAATATCATTTTCATCATCATCACTTTTTATTTTTATTAGTGGGATTATCTCCACTTCTTGTTAACACTTATGATATATTTATTCGGTTTCCCAAATCAATATCCCTTTGAGTTTCTTGTTCTCTTTGTTTGTGCTTTGAAGGCCTTCATCTCTCTTTTCCATTCCCACCAACACTTTCATCTTCATCAATCCCTTCTATTGTTTCATATTGTTCATAATGAGATTTATCTTCTCTAGATTTATGTTGGCCTAAATAATCTAAAATGTAAGTAATAACCTTAGAAACACTTTCTTCTTTATGTTGCCTTGAAAACCCTAAAGTGTATGAATAATCTTCCATACTCATTAATTTTTTATGCTTCTTTAAAAACCCTTAATTTCCTTGGATATCCTCCATATACTTTTTTTAACTGTGTTGCTCTTGAAACCCTAAAGTGCAATGGATACACTTTGTATTACTTTCATTTTTATTGCAAGGAGAAGATTTTATGCTACTTGAGGAAAATGAAGATGATTTACCTAAATTAACCTTGAACTCCTTCACCTTTTTCACTTTAAAATTTGCCTCTCCATCTTCCTTCACACTTTTAACTCCTTTTGTATTTGAACTTGCATGTTGTACTTCCTCATCCCTTGTGTCATTTTCTTTTCTAATGGTTAATTTGAGCGCACTATAATGGTCTTTTTCATGTGATGATGTAGAGCGTTTTTGAGTGGAAAATCCTTGATTGACCCAACTTCTCCTATGATATGATCTCCTTATTTCATATTGAAGTTTGCCTCATGCCCAAAAATTTCCATCTGTTTCTCTATTGTTTTCACTTTGCAATATTTTGCCATGGTTCTAGTTTTATGAAATTTGTGACAACGAAATGCAATGTTTTCATAATCCACTTGGTGATCCCATTCTTTTGGTTCAAATTTAATCCTAAAGGACTATGGTAAAGATTTTGAAATATCCATAACAACACATATTTGAGTGTATGCAACATGCTTTATCTCCTTAGTAGTTGGTCCTTCCTAGATGAACTCACCTAGAATATTATCAATGTTATTCAAAGCCTCCTTATTGATGAGTTGATAAGGAAGTCTAAAAAACCTATTCCACATCAAATTTTTTTTAAGGGTTTCAATCTCCATAGAAAATTCTCACTCCATGGTCATAAATATAATGCATCTTTCCCTCAAAACCAAGGGCTTTCATCTATTATTTTCTCCCTTATTTTTGAATTGGAGAAGATAATGAGAAAAAAATCTTTTAAAAGAAAACTAATGGATTAATTTGAATTCAATCCCCATTTCCACTTGATCCAATTTTAAATCTCAAAAAACTTGATCAATATCTATAAAACTTACATACTAACCCTTTGGTTTTAAGAACCATTAAATTATGCTTAATCATCTCATCCTTGATAATCACTTTTGGTATAGTATTTGCTACCTAGATAGAGTTTTCCATATATTCACTCTTCCTCTTATTGCTAACTAAGGCATCCTTACTTACTTCTAGTAAGAACTTTCAAAAATGACTTCTTCGTCATCTTACCTAAATTTTCTTTAGATGAATCCTTTAGTTTTTGAGTTTCTTTTAAGATCTAGAACAAGAAGAAATGATAATCACTTCTTGCTTGCACTTTGCTTATTGATTCCTACTTCCTACTCATGCCTTGTCTTCACTCTGGACTCCCTTTTTAAAACATATTAAAAATAATGCAATTATTAATTATTTTTAAATAAAAAAATATTATTATTATTATTATTATATATAAATAAATAATGTTTACATTAATTTATCTTTTTAATTAAAAATATTTTTAAAATATTTTGATTGGGTCCCAAATTAATTATATCCCTCCTCCCATTGAGTGTCATTAGTCACATCAACTTATATAACCCTTTTTAGTGTTGTTGAGATTTGAACCTTGGTATAATATGTGTCATCCACATGTCTCAACCATTGGATCAAAAATTGACTGATTTTATTATTGAAAATATTATGTGATATATATATTTTTTGGTTGAAGTAATGCGAAAGTACAACGGATGGAAACAACTTGGGGTCACACTCCTAGGGCATAGGGGGCTTTCCTCATGATTTGAACTAGGGTCATCGAGAGGAAATGTTAAAGACATATCATTTTATTATTAAAAATATTATATGATATTTTCTTTGGTTTGAAGTAATGTGAAGTACAACATGTGGCACAACTGGACAGTATTCGTGAAGGCATAGCAATAGAGGACCTCCTCCCCATAATTTAAACCCACCGAAATGAAACTTCAACGATATACCATTAAAATAACCCAACAAGATTATGCGCTATTTATTTCCCACACATTAGGCGTAACCGACATTGGAAAAACCCAATTACTCGTTCCAGCAAGTACTCCATACATGCACGCCATCTACGTTAGTTTGATTTTTAATTGATTTTTACTTTAATTCTTTAAATAAATTTTTGCCGACTTAAATTTATGTGGTTTGGCTCCCATTCTTAATTGAGTCCTCCGTTCCAAGGAAATCTTATTGAAAAAAAATCCAGAACATTATTCAAAAATTTATTACAGTTTCTAACATGAATAAGCGCTGTACACTTGTCAAATCTCAAGAGGGCAAGAGCAAGCTGCGCATTGGAAATCTAATAACCGTGAATTTAGCTGAACGAAGCCCACCATAGCATATAGCCTAGGCCAGGCCATATCATTAGCCCATGCACAATTCTTAATTAAAGTATAACCCCATGGATTCAGGTTTCGTACATACGTTCGTTTTTTTTCCCCACAAATTAGAGAAAACATCCGTAGAGCCAGTACTATCATCCTTGGGATGCAGGTTCTCATAGAGTAGCAACAATTTTATATGTTTAATGTACTCTAGATAGATATGCCAATGCAATATTCTTAGGTCCCGCTAAAAATTAGAGTATTTCTCTTACACAACAATCATTAAAAATATTGATAAAACTGGATCACATGGCTAAAAAAAAGAACTTAGGTCCCGGTGCACTCATGTCACATTTCACTTGTGAACTTTAATAGCAATGCATGTAATCGTGGACAAACTTTTCTTGTCCTCATGTTCATCCATCATTCTCTGCTATCTTTGACTAAATTGGACCCTTTACCCATTCCTTGTTGGTCCCGTCATCATTTCTTCAAACCAAAAGCTTTCCTTTCGTTCCCTTCCTTCCATCCTAGAAATTATTAACAAAAACTGGACATTCATAAGAGAGCGTGTCATACGATTGTCTAAGGCAGTAGCACCCTCCATTAATTTAAATATGAAACCTTATATAATGTCGGGAATACTGGTAAGTTGCAGAAAATAATCTAATTCGCATCGGAACAAGAAAGGATGGGTTGTGGGTATGAAATAATTTTAAAAATCATAAACGTGTTCCTCTATAAATGATCTAATCTTCAACCATCATCAAACCCAGCATATTTTTTGCACCCCCTCTTTTTTTTTTTTACTGTGCTTTGCCATAAAAAACACGTGTACATGCACCCAGCAGAGACGTGATCGAATCCAACACAAGAGGACGAGATGCCAATGATAAAAGGGGAACAAGAGAGGGGACACTCCTACTCCTCAACCCAACATCAACTACTACGAAAATTCCATGTCAGCTGTATCATTATTATCATTATAGCCGATTCTATTATTATTACAGAGCCCTCAGCCTTTGCCTTATCAAATATGCGAGCAGCGAATCTTTGAGACAAAAATTTTACACGGTCGTGTAAGCTTACCACATGTGGTTACGATCGCTATTATTATTATTATTATTATCATTCCTTTACCATGCATGCACCCGTGTGAAAAGGATGATGAACAACTCAGCACTCGTGGCTAAACACGTACACGCATAAACGCATGGTTAAGGGAAAAATATTTGACCAGGGTGGGGAGTTCAAAAAGGTTAAAATTTTAAATACGATGTTAGGGCTGGCTTCACGTACCTGTTGCTTGTTGCGGGCGATACGCGACGATTTAACCTTGGGACTTGGGACTTGGGACTAGTTTCCCAGTGCCTATCTGAGGTTTAATTATTTTTTAACCCCTCGCTCTTTCTTCGTCGTAGGATCGTTTTTGAATCCAAGGTAATCTTTACCTAATGGGTACCTATGGCGAACAGTGGAGCTTCCTCCTTCTATTGGTGTGCACTGCACCCCCTCTCTCCTAGTTGGTGAAATACTCCCGGATTCCCTGCGCCCTCTCTTTCTCTCTCTCTCTCTGAAATGACGTTTTTCCGCCCTTCCTTTTTCATTCCTGTGGCTGTTTGCGAGGCTTATAACACGGTGCTGCTCTTGACAGAAAGGGGGATATAACTTTGTCAGGAGAGAGTGTAGGGTCATTAAGGTTTGGGTTGCCTTCCCAATACGAAGAGGAGGAGGAGGAGGAGGAGGAGGAGGAGAAGAAGATGCTTTTGACCCACGGTTCTCTCTTTTGTCTTCTGCTCACCCACACGCCCACGATCATCATTCCGCTGTTGTATTCCTATTCCTAATCCTAATCCTCCCCCTCATACATTCCTGGTCTTCCCATGGCCGCGCCTCTCGCATCTTTAGCTTACTAGTTTGGTCCATTAATGGCCGCCCAAGTCTAATAAAAAGGAAAACAATTTTATGCCCAGGTTTTGGAATGGTACGCCCATCATCTGCATCTCTGTAGCGGTCGGGGAGGAGAGAGAGATTGGGAGCGTAGGGCAAGTGGATCTGTCGAGATATCAGTCGAGATATTTGGAAGGATGGGTGCCGTTAACAATTGTTGGTTAGGGTTTTCGCTTTCGCCTAATCTGACGGTGGATTTGCAGGAGTCGAGCCACTCGCAGTCGGCGTCAACGGTGGCCACCAATAGTATGGTTCATTCCAACGTGCCACAGCCTAGCGTCGGCTTCGGCAGAGATTCGTGCTACGAGCTTCTGCCCTCTTCCGATAATGTGCACCTCCCCGATGGTTCGCTCTACATCCTCGACTCCATCAACCGCACCCAAGCCCAAGGTAAATAATAATAACTCGAGTTCGAGTCCCACCTACGGGATATGGAACCACTTTGTTTTTGTATTTTTGGGGGCTAGGGAACATATAGTGGGACGAATCTGGGCTATGTCCTCTGGTAGATATTACTCCAGGTTCGAGTCCCTGACTAGAATATCGCGGCAATAGTCGTGTAGCGCCGACAGAGATTATTCGCTGCGATGCACCGACAGCCGTAGTTTATAGTCGTACTCGTAGTGCAGGAATCCACTTTAGGCGTAAGTAAATTGTACCGGAGTCTAAAAGTTGAATACGTAGATGAAGAGTTGGGTTTGAATTCTTCGCTAATCTGCGCTTCTTTTGCGTTTTGGCAAGGCCTGATCTTGCTCTTGTTTTTTTGTTTCGTGTTTGGCAGAGTGGCAAACGAGGAGCATGGACACGGGATCAGATTTACAGTCCCAGCACCTGATCAATGCCGATCTTTCCATGTTGGTGGGAGGCAGAAGCGAGCGAATGTGCTCCAATACGCGGTATGATCACCGCCATGAACAAGAAGGCCCAAAACTGGAGGATTTTCTTGGCGGCGCTTCCCTCGGAGGAGGCGGAGGGCAGCAGCATCAGCAGCATCAACAGCATCAGCACTACTCGGACAGCAGAAACGAATCACGGCGAGCATCTGATAACTTGGAGGGCATGTATGGCGCCGCGCCATCTTTCAACGATGGGGAGCAGTTGGCCATGAAGATGATCGTCCCGGATTCGGGTCGGCTTAACTGTTTCAACGCCTTTGACATAGCGGAGTCGGAATTGTCGGCGACTAATGATTCCAAGCCTTCCGAAGGACAGACCTTGAAGCCCGACAGCGTCCCCGCCGTCAGCGCGTTACACGGTTCGAATCTCCGCGAGTCGTATGGTCAGAACTCCAACGACTATGTGTTCCCAGACTGCAGCCTCCAGCTTCCCCAGACCACTGGCCTCAATAATAGCAACAACAATAATAATGCCAATGAAATAAATGGACTTTCCATGATCAAGACATGGTTGAGGACCCAGCCTTCTTCTGCTGAGAGCAAGATGAACGCCTCCAGTTTCGGTGGCACTTCATGCTCGACGATTGGCACGACCGCCGCAACCACCTCCGACCCCAAGGAGGGGTTGAATGCGCTCACAAATATTCAGTCTTTGTCTCTGTCGATGAGCCCCACTTCACAGTCGACAGCGACCATGGCCATTGTTCCAGTGGCGCCAGCGGCTTCGCAAAACGGTATACTCGACTGTTCTTCGTCCGACAGCAAGAAACGGCTCATCCCAGAGAAACCCACAACTTCGGAGCCCGCTTTAAGGAAATCCATTGATACATTCGGACAGCGGACTTCGATATATCGTGGTGTCACCAGGTAATAATAATAATAATACAGTGCAAAAATGACCAAGATGGAAAAAACACATAGCACTTGGATTCTTCAACGGCAAATCAAATCCTGATGTTGAGTAATGTGAGACTTTAGATGGCCCAAAATTATGGGTATCTAATAGATTGGCTTTGTTTTGTTTTTTTAATATCAGGCATAGGTGGACGGGGCGCTATGAAGCTCATTTGTGGGACAATAGTTGCAGACGAGAAGGCCAGACACGCAAAGGCAGACAAGGCAAGTTTTAAAGTTTTTATTTTTTCCACTAATGGATTCGCTGCGGCGGCCAAGTTAAATTTTGCAACCAGAAGAGACATTACCTATTTATTTCCACCATATTAAAAATATTGATGGGTGTATTCATGTCTTTTGTTGTCATGTGTATGGACGACACCGATCGCGAATCCACAGTCTATTTGGGTGAGTCGAGCATTCTCTATGTCTGTTTGCAATGACGAATGAAACAAATCAATATTTTTTTTTTTTTTTTGGGTTCGTTACATCACATATTCCTTTGATTTGATGAATGAACTGTTAGAAACATCCCGTATGTCCCCTAGGTTCATCTTTATTCACTGTTGTTAGTCATCATAATGTCACCTAATGTGAGGACATGATAGCTGTGGCTACAATATCATGGCTTAGCCCCAGCATTAGAAGAGCAATGAATAAGGTTATACAGTGAACATACTAAATTCGGAAATTGGTGAATAATGGAGAAGAGTATTGTGTTTTTAGGTAACGCACAGACAATTTTATAGGATATGTTTCAATGTATGGTAATCCTTAGCTCTTTTAGTAATTTATAACTGACAAATCCCGGCGGTGCTGATCAGGTGGATATGACAAGGAAGAGAAGGCAGCTAGAGCTTACGATCTCGCAGCTCTCAAGTATTGGGGTCCAACTACTACCACCAATTTTCCTGTAAGAAGATTTATTAGTCTAGATCTCAACACACTTGATTTCTTGTTCGACTAGAACGGATCCATGTTCCATCTTAATTCCTAATATGTGGGGGCATGGAATTTCATTACATGAATCTATAAATAACACTTCCATGGCTTTTGCAGATAAGCAATTACGAAAAGGAGCTGGAGGAAATGAAACACATGACAAGGCAAGAATACGTTGCATCTCTGAGAAGGTAAACAATTTTTTTTCTTTTTTTTGGTTTTTTAAATAAGAATAAAAGTGGAGGAGCAATTCCAATTCGAGGATTTAGATCAAGTATTCATTTGTTTCTATTACTTTCTTATCGCAGAAAGAGCAGCGGTTTCTCCAGAGGCGCATCTATGTATCGCGGGGTTACAAGGTTCGCCCTTAAATTTTGAGTCCTTAACTAAAATAGCACACTTGTACTACTATGTTGTCATTATAAATCCAAGGATCTCAAGCCATGGACTGCATTTTGGGCACCAGAAATTATAATTGCTTCCATTGTTGGTACTTGGTATGGCAGGCATCATCAACATGGAAGGTGGCAAGCAAGAATTGGAAGAGTTGCAGGAAACAAAGACCTATACCTGGGCACATTCAGTAAGTTATATCGTCATTAAAGCTGAAAAATCATAAATACATCCAATGTGATGTGGGTACAGATCTGATCTCTTTGCTCGGAAATCTCAGGCACACAGGAAGAGGCAGCAGAAGCTTATGACATTGCTGCAATCAAATTCAGGGGTTTGAATGCGGTAACAAACTTCGACATGAGCAGGTACGATGTGAAAAGCATACTGGCTAGCAGCACCCTACCGGTGGGAGGCCATGTTAAGCGCTTAAAGGAAGCGGAACCATCGGACCCAAGCGTGGACGGGCGCCGCAACGATGACGACAGCATAAGCTCCTACGCCGCTGTCAGTTACAACAATGCCGCCTCCAAAGCTCATGAATGGCCTCTGATTGCTGCATTCCAGAACCATGCAAACCACCAGAGCCGGTCGTGGTGCAAGCAGGAACAAGGCACCCAACCTCAGGATTTCCAAGTCCAACTGCATCATTCCCTCCACAACCAAAAGTATTACCAGCCCTCTTTGATGACACCCAACGCAACTGTTTTACACAACCTAATGAGTCTGGAGTCACCCTCTACTGTAGATACCAACAATAACAGCACAGGCTCTACTTCGGCTCTTTTCACCAATATCTCAAATAATAATAATGGAATTCTCATGGCCAGCGGTCCCTCTTTCCAAGCCGGTGCAGTGACATTGGCATCTGACAACCAAACTAGAGCTCCCTTCGGTCAAAATGAGCATGGAAATCTTAAGGCGTATGAGAACATGAACATCTACAGCGATCCCTTTCAGCGGGGGGTGTATTATTTACCCCAGCAGCCCTCGGGTAATGTGAAGGCTAACTACGATCCAAATGCTGCTGCTGCTGCAGGATATAACAACTGGATAGCGCCGGCGCCGACACAAGCCTTGGCGCCGAGACCACACACCACGGTATGCCATGCCCCCATTTTCAGCATATGGAACGATTCATGAAGTTCTGGAAGGCAAACTGTGTAGCCCACCCCTTGGCCTTAGCATTTGGCTATGGCGATTTTGAAAGGGTCTAAAAACTTAAAGGGCCTTCGAGGAGGAGGCTTCGCTTGCGATCATTTTTTTTGGCCGAAAAATATTCAGAAAGACACACCCCTGGGAAGTGAATTTTGTGGCGCCTTTTATCACTTCTACTACTGCGTTGGAGACGGACATCACTGGGCCTTTGTTACAGATGCTCCACGGCTACTACTTCATGTGGCAATCTTTTGTATATTCGGCACTTTTTGTATATCGGAAGTTTATACTGTATTACGTTTTCTCAAGTCCTGTTGAGAAACTCATCACTGATCTGATTTAACTAACACGATTTTAGTTAAATTTCTTTCTATGCATCGCTGTAAAATCGATCGATGATTCTAACCTATAGGCATTGATTTCAGTTCTCAGCACAATTTACACTTCAGGACTTTTTAATATTTTTTCCTTTTTCTGCTACCAAAAAAAAAAAAAAAAAGTGGCTGGTAGTAGCTGTCTATTGCATACTGAAATTTTCAAAACAATGAAACCATAGTTATCACTTTAATATTTTTTATGAGTTATACTATTATGATTGTTCTCAATTTTCCTTTCAACCATACATATGGAATGCTTCCATGTAACTGTTTAGCCTTCTCATAAACGACTTTTTTTTTTTTCAAAAAATCCTTAAGCTGTGGTATTGTTTTTCTTGTACCCAATACTGGAAACAAACTTATAAAACAGTATGTTATCAAGACTTGCATGGATGTAACTGTATGTAGTTGTGCTGCGGCATATGAAAACTTAAAGAGTTGATAATCTCATTGAATATTGTATAATGGCATCTTCTATATATCAATGTTTGATTTTCAACGCAGATGACCAGGCGGCACAATGTATGATGAGCATAATTTCCTCGATTTCTTTTCTAAAGTTGCTTTTTAACTTGATTCTCCATGGAAAAGTGATTGTATTCTGTGTTTGAATCTTCATCTCATGATGTTATTGAAAAATCATGGGTTTTAAAAAATAAAGCCCCGTCCCGCGGCTTTCTGTGTTTTTTTTTTTCTTTTAAATATTGCTAGTCGCCACTATCCATGTCATGGAACCCACTTCAGCTTATCATTTCATTTATTTTATAGCGGATGTTCTAGGAGAGCAGCGAATGGATTACTGTTGAACTTGGGGCTGTGCAAAATCTTTTTCCCGTTTAATAGAGAACTTTATTTTAGCCTAGCGCCTGTAGTTTTATCTCCTTCTGATCTCTTAAGCCGAGAAAAATTATAACGGCGAAGACTACGTTCATGGCGCTTTACTCATGTTAATTCACAAATTGTTTATACTCAAGTATAAACAGGTAACCACATGTGCCCAGGAGTATTCCTTGCTAAAAATAATAATAATAGAGGATGATTTACTTGTCCTCCACACTAAAATTAAATTGATAAATAGCATTAGACGAACTAAAGAATAAGTGACGCTTAGCAAAGCATAGATGCAGAGATCATGAAAGATATTGTCTAACAAGGAAGAGAATCTAGGAGGCAGGCCTTCCACTCGAGAATTCTTTTTCAGAACTTCTTTCCTTGGTTGTCTTCTTTTATTATTATTAATGAATATATTTGACAATAATTTTTAAAGTTTGTTGTGAAATGATAAAGCACACATCCTATCGATATTCAAAGATTTAGTAGAATTCAATTAAGATTAATCGTGGTAATCTTTTTTAAACAATACCTTTTAAAAATATATATAAATGCTTAAATAAATAAATAAATAATTAGTTTTTAATTTTATATATTTATTATTGTAGATGCAGTGACATTATAATGGAAAAAGGTATTGAGTTTTTTCGGGAGATCCAAATTCAATTCTCACAAGGAGGGTGGCTCCATATGCCTCCAACTTTTTAACCCATTCACAAAAAAAAAATACATATCTACCCATTGTATGTTTATCTAATCAAGCTTCCAAAATATGGTATACAACCCTACCTTTTTATAGGATTCAAACCTTAGTTTTAAAGACTTACCATTTGGTCCAAAAAGACTTGAATGAAGTTCGATCTTAATAATGTTTATATAAAAACATCTTGTTTGTTAGTATGTGGTGATTTGGTAAAAGATAGAGTAGAGGTTGCTATAAAGAGTCTTAGGTTCAACCCTTATGCTCAATTTATTTAAAATAAAACATTACTTAAGGGAAAAAATAATTTAATTAACTTTTTAAAATCTGGTAAACCGGAGTCCTAAAGTTTCCTAGAGTTTTCTTAGAGTTTTCTACATGATATTCTCAAAAAAAAATGGTCTTGATTATTTTTGGTGTAAATGGATTAAATGTTGTTATAGCATTGTGAAATGTTCTATTTTGATCAATGGTTCTATTACCAGTTACTTTAAGTCATCTATGTACTCTACCAAGGTGTTCCACTATCTTCATATCTATTCATTATTCTTAAAGAGGCATTATGGAGAGCTTTCTTAAAGGCAAAATGAAAGGAAAAATCAAAGGTATTCAAGTTGTAAAAATTGGTCCATTTGAATCTATCTCTAATTTATTGATGATACTTTTCTTTTGGGTCATTCCTTAGTTAGTGAAGCCATGGAGTTTAAATCAATTTTATTGTGCTATTATAAGGCTATTTCTTAATACTACAAAAGCCAAAAACTTCATTAACACTACCCTAGGTTTACAATGAATTACTATGGATATTTTAGGGTATAAAATTAAAAAATTCCCATCAACCTACTTGGGTATTACTTTGTCTCATAAAGGAAATATAAAGGAGCTTTGGGCATCTTGTTTGTATCTCATGAACAATACACTACAATCAATCATTGTTTATATGATGTCACTCTCAAGATTGATAGTAGATATAGCATCAAAAATTGATAAACATTCAAAGAGACTTTCTTTGAAAAGGATGAGAGGAAAAAATCAGGTTTCCTCTTTGTAAGTGGCATAGATTTTGCAAAGGAAAGAATATTAAAGAAGTTACGAAATTGTAGAATTATGAGTTTGGCCTTAGGGGTAAAGCTTGGTTGAAGGTTATTTAGAGATCAAGGAAATAATTGTGTGGTTCTCGTAATGCAATGAAATTATCTAGGAAAGCTACCCCATCCAAAGGGCCATCAACATGGAACTTCATATTAGAAATTTTTCTATTGATCAAGAAATATATTTGATGGTTAGACAATGAGGGAATTATGCAAATTTTAGGTTTGATGTTGGGTTTAATCCTTATCCTCTTATCTCTTACTCAAAATGGAAACTATTGACTTGGGCATACCTTGCTTGTAAAGGTCCAAAGGTCAAAGACTATTTTAATATGAACAACTCCAAATCATGGATTTTTATTAGCAATCCGGTTGAAGGAGAGAAACTCAAACAAATTGTAAATAAACTTCAAAAGATGCTTCAAGAGTTTACTTTGCCAATTTTTATTCCAAATGATGAGTTGACCTGAAATCTATGAGAAGATGGTGGTACTCAGTCAAGTTGGGATATGAGGATTTAGAGCAATCAAAATTTTCTACTCCGATAGATTTGTTTTGGAAGAATGTTTGGTCACTAGAGGTTCTCCCTAAGGCCTCAATATTCCTTTGGTTAACAATTCAAAGTAAGATTCTTAAAGGAGAGAGTCTACAAAAAAGAGGATATCATGGACCTTTCAAATATACTTTGTATGAGAAGGATTTATAAACATCAAACCATTTACTTCTTCATTGTTCCTTTGCTCATATCATTTGTGGTTACTTTTTAAAGAATATAAGAATATACTGGGTAGCTCCATCAACATTAGAAGAGTTGATGAGATGTTAGATTAATTATTTTAAAGCTAAAATACTATGCATTCCATGGAGGATCGATGGTGTCATTATTTGATGGAATTTATGGCTTATAAGGGATAGCAATTTAAAAAAAAAAAAATCTCAAAATTATGCCCAAGTTTAGAGCCTAATTATCCCCTCTTTTTTAAAAATTTTATAGATATTTTACTCATCATGGAAAGTCTCAAGTGTAGAAAAAGAGATGATAACAACTTGATTACAAGATTTGAACATAGATGGAAGAGTCATTTTTTTTATGAACACACTCCCACCCCTTCAACTACGCCACGGTTTGAACCTTGAACTTCTCGAAGAAGAGCCAAAGTTCAAACAGTTGCACTATTTCCTTGGAACAGAGTTATATTTAATAATAACATTAAAACAAAAAATATACTTTGATCTAAAATAAAATGAAAATATCTAGAAATTGATTTTATTAAAATTATTCTTTATATTATTTATAAAGGAAATTTAGGGAAATCTAGTCGAAGTAATATTTTTGGAAAAAATATTCACTTACTCAGAATTCACGGTTATTAGATTTCCAATGCGCAGCTTGCTCTTGCCTCCTTGATATTTGACAAGTGTTTAGCGCTTATTCATGTTAGAAGCTGTAATAAATTTTTGAATAATATTCTGGATTTTTTTTTAATAAGATTTCCTTGGAACGGAGGACTAAATTAAGAATAGGAGCCAAACCACATAAATTTAAGTCGGCAAAAATTTATTTAAAGAATTAAAGTAAAAATAATTTAAAAATCAAACTAACATAGATGGCGTGCATGTATGGAGTACTTGCTGAAACGAGTAATTGGGTTTATCCAATGTCGGCTAAGTCTAATGTGTTGGAAATAAATAGGACATAATATTTTTTTAGATATTTTAATGGTATGTTATTAGTGTTTTATTTGGGAGGGTTTTAATTATGAAAGGAGGTTCGTTATTGCTATGTCCTGAGGAATGTGGTTCATTGTGTTACTTGTTGTAGACATTACTTCAAACCAAAGAAAATATCATATAATATTTTCAGTAATAAAATGGTATGTCTTTAGCATTTCATCTTGGTGACCCTAGTTCAAACCATGAGGAAACGCCTCCTATGCCTTAGGAGTGTGGTCCCAAGTTGTTTCAATCCATTATACTTCACATTACTGCAACCAAAAAAATATATATCACACAATATTTTTAATAATAAAATTAGTAAGTTTTTGGTTCAATGGTTGAGACATGTGGATGACACATATTATACCAAGGTTCAAATCTCAACAATACTGAAAAGGGTTATATAACTTATGTGACTAATGAAACTCAATGGGAGGGATATTATAATTGATTTGGGGACCAATCAAGACTTTTTAAAAATATTTTTAATTAAAAAAATAAATTAATATAAATATTATATATATATATATAAATAATTAATAATTAAATTATTTTTTAATATGTTTTAAAATGGGAGTCAAGAGTGAAGACAAGGCATGAGTAGAAAGTAGGAAGCAACAAGCAAAGTGCAAGCAAGAAGCGAGCACTATTTCTTCTTGTTCTAGATCCGAGAAGAAACTCAAAACTTAAAGCGTTCATCTAAAGAAAATCTAGGTAAGATGACGACAAAGTCATTTTTGAAATTTCTTAATAGAAGTAAGGATGTCTTAGTTAGCAATAAGAGGAAGAGTGAATATATGGCAAACCCTATCTAGGTAGTATATACTATACCAAAAGTGATTATCAACGATGAGATGATTAAGCATAATTTTATGGTTCTTAAAACCAAAGGGTTAGTATGCAAGTTTTATGGATATTGACCAAATTCTTTGAGATTTTAAATTGGATCAAGTTGAAATGGGGATTGAATTCAAATTACTTTTTTACTTTTCTTCTAAAAGGTTTTTTTCTCATTATCTTCTCCAATTCAAAAATAAGGGATAAAATAATAGATGAAAGCCCTTAGTTTTTAGGGAAAGATGCATTATATTTATGACCATGGAGTGAGAATTTTCTATGGAGATTGAGACCTTTAAAAAAATTTCAATGTGGATTAGGCTTTTTAGACTTCCTTATCAACTCATCAATAAGGAGGCTTTGGAGAACATTGACAATATTCTAGATGAGTTCATCTAGGAAGGACCAACTACTAAGGAGGGAAGACATGTTGTGTACACTCGAATATATGTTGTTATGGATATTTCAAAACCTTTACCATAGTCCTTTAGGATTAAATTTGAACCAAAAGAATGGGTTCACCAAGTGGATTATGAAAACATTGCATTTCGTTGAATCCAATTTCTATTGTATGCTTTTTAGAGCATTTGAAGACTTCATCATAATATCTGTCACTAATGTTATCTATTTTTATAATATGTTCTTTATCATTTCTAATACAACTACTTTTTGCATCATTCCTATCTTCTCAAACAACTTTCATATCTCTAGTGTCACAAAATAAGTCCTTTTGGATATTGCTTTTATTAATACCAATTTCCTCCTGTTTAATAAGATCACCTGTATTGCACATGAAATTTTTTATCAAGGGCTTGTTCCTTATATTTGCAATTATTTACTATTTTTTAGTAGTTTTCTCTTTAAATATATTAAAGTTAAGAAGTGACACATCTATGATCTTGACTATATTAACAGGCATTGTAACATCTTTCTAACTATAGTCAACTACTTTATCAAGATAAAGACTTATATAAGTCTTAAGTGTCAAGAAAGTTTCATCATTAGCCTCTTTGAAGATTGATTGTAAGTATTTTATAACATTAGTTATTTTGGGAATAATGTGTAACAAAGACTTACACAATGTGTATTCATCTTGAGAATCATCTTCTTGTGTGTCAAGTACTGGATCTTCATCTTGTTTCTCTTTTCTTTCTTCTGAATTATTTTGATTTAACATTTTCTTCCTTGTATTTTTTGCCATAAGAATTTTATATCTAGTTTCATATGATCTATTCCTCTTTGAATTTTTCTTTCCTAGTATATATTTGTGATTTTGAGATGAATGTACTTCTTGAAGTTGGTATGTAAAAGGAGGGTTAACAATATCTAAAGAAAATAGTCTATTTTTTTAAAGATGTAGTAGCTTCTAATTTTTCTTATCTTGAGATAAAGCACCTTTTATATCTATTAACAAATTGAAAATAAATAGTTACTCCTTTTATCCATCATCTGAGAAATTGAAAGTAAGTTATTGGTAAGTCCTGGCACATACAATACTTTCTCTATTGTGCACTCTACAAAGGTAAATTTAGGGAGATAGTTCATATTCCTTTTATTTAGTAGCAAGTGTTATCTACCAATATCACTAGCCAACCATGTATTTCTTGAAGAGTGTCAAAGTAGTGCATATATGGTTACTAGATCCAATATCAATATATCAATTATTATTCGTAATTTATTTTTTAATGTGTGTCATCAATACCTTATGTACTATTTTTTGTTCTTCATCATGATCTGACTCAAGTTCTTCCTATGCCACATATCCCTACTATGATGGAGAAGTTTTTCTATACCCTTTATTTGTTCTTGGTGAATCATTCGAATATCCATATTGGTATTGCTCTTGTTTAGTTGTTTGAAAATTTGTGTTTGATTTCACTTTTTCAAAGCATTATATTTGTAGAACTTAGTATCATGACCTTCTTTCTCACATATATGATAATATCTTCTTCTCCATTTTTATTGGTTTTATGAAGAAGATGAGTAAGAAGTAGTAGGACCCTTGGTATTTCTTTGGTATCTCTTCTTAGAAATGAGAGCATTGTTTGAAGAGTCATCTCTTAATCGATTTTTTAGTTCATGTGGTTAAAGTATATTTATTATCTCTTCAAATTATACTCTATGACTAGAAACTTTCAAACAGGTTACTAAAATTCTTTATGAATTTGGTAGAGCACACACTATAATTGATACTAAAAAAATAACATCAATCATTTCTCCCAAAAGATTTAATTTTAATTTTAATTCTATAGTATTATGAAGAAAATGTTCCAAAATTTAATTGTCTTGCATCCATAATGTATATGATCGATATTGTAAATGATGAATAGTTGCTTAATTTTTACCTTCAAAAATAGTGTATAGGATATCCCAAGCCTCTTTTGATGAAGTTACTTCACTAATATTTTGTTGTATTTCATCAGTATTTCTAATAATATTATTAATCATACCTCATCATATTTTTCATCATAGTTTCTTTGTGCAATTGGTTCTTCAGGATGTATTTCATCTCCTGATACTATATCCCATAGTATTTCAACTACAAGGATAGTTCTCATTTTATTTTTCTATAGAATAAAGTTTTAGCTTCTTAACAATTGTGACTCAAAGAAAAATAATTTAGGAGTGGTCATTATGGATGTTTCCTTATGACTCAATTAATCTTTAAATGCAAATCTATTTTAAACTTGTCTCAATTTGTAGATTTTTTTTTTAATGCACTTATATTGTTCTATAGTTTAAATTGTTTTAACTATAGAAAAATATTTAATTTTTCAAATTATACTTTCAAATTTTAAAAGAATACTTAAGATATTTGAACCTTGGTAGATCCTTAGCTCTTCTCTGGTAACACATAGACACTTCTGAACAACATTTGATTTCTATGTAGAAAATACACATTCTTGCTTTTTTATTGTGCATGTTCCTACTCAGAAGCACACATTCCTACTTAGAAGTACATATTCATGTTTGTCTACTACACACATTCATGAAGAAAATATTTCGGTGCATAACCTTTGAGTCTTGAAAATATTTTTGTATACAACCTTTTCTTGGAAATATTTTGACACACAACCTTTGAGTCTTGGAAAAATATTTTGGTGCACAATATCTTGACGTATTTTTCTATATGTCCTTGTCTCAAACATGTAAAATGCGTTTAGAGTAAAAATAGTTTCGTATTGGATATCATTCTAATAGTGAAATTCCTCCAAAATCATGATGAAGGGACATTTTGGAGACTACTCTAGCAATGAAATTCCTTCACATCCATGATGAAGGAGTCCATTTCAACTTCTTAAAAAAATCCTAGATTAATGATTAATCCTCTGAGGATGCCAACATTTCCCTTTATTTCATGATTTGAAAGGGTAAGTAATGGAATAATTACCCCCCTGAATCTAGAGGTATGAGTTTTCATGTTGGCTCTAGATTTGGATTTGGCTCTAGAACTAGCTTTGTTAAATAATATTATGATCTCCGGGTCATCTTTGTGGATCACCTCAAGAGCAACAACATAGTAGGTTTTATTTTATAATGTTCATTAAAAATATCTTTTATCTTATTTCATTCCATGATATCCATCCATCTACAATTCAACTAGATCTTTGTGTAGTTTCTTTGAAGTTGGTATGTGCTTTGAGGAATGTGCCAACATTTTTTGGATTTATGTCCATAATTTCCACAATATTTTTAATTGCTTATTGAAGAGGACATATATTGTGTTGTGGCAACTACTAACATGTATTTATTTGTTGCTTGTCCTTAATAACCAAGACTTTCATAGTTTGGGCACAAATTGGGTACTATGGATTTTTGAATGTCATGTCCATTTCTTCCTAAACTAGTTTCATTGTATCCCATTTTTTATTATGTTTAATCCACTTTCTATTGTATGATTTTTAGATTATTTGAAGACTTCATCATAATATCTATCACTAATGCTATCTATTTATGTAATATGTTATTTATAATTGCTTATACAACTACTTTTTACATCATTCCTATCTTCTCAAACAACTTTCATATCTCTAGTGTCACAAAAGAAGTCCTTTTGGATATTATTTTTAGTTATACCAATTTCCTTTTGTTTGATATCATCACCTATATTGCACATGAAATTTTTCATCAAGGGCTTGTTCCTTATCTTTGCAATTATTTACTCTTGTTTTATATTTTTCTCTTTAAATATATTAAAGGTAAGAAGTGACACATCTATTATCTTGACTATATTAATGGGCATTGTAATATATTTCTAACTATATACAACTACTTTATAAAGATAAAGACTTATATAAGTCTTAAGTATCATGAAATTTTCATCATTAGCCTCTTTGAAGATTGACTATAAGTATTTTAGAACATTAGTTATTTTGGCAATAATGTGTAACAATGACTTAAGCAATGCATATTCATCTTGAGAATCATCTTCTTGTGTGTCAAGTACTGGATCTTCATCTTGTTTCTCTTTTCTTTCTTCTAAACTATTTTGATTTAACATTTTATTCCTTGTCTTTTTTGCCATAAGAATTTTATATCTAGTTTCATATGCTCTATTTCTTTTGCCATAGGAAATTTAAAAATATCTAAAGTAAATAGTACATTCTTTAAGATGTAGTAGCTTCTAATTTTCCCTATCTTGAGATAAAACACGTTTTATATCTATTAACAACTTGAAAATCAATAGTTTCACCTTTTATTCATTATTTGAGAAATTGAAAGTAAGTTATTGGCAAGTCCTAGTACATATAGTACTTTCTCTATTGTGCACTCTACAAAGGTAAATTTAGGGAGATAGTTCCTATTCCTTTTATTTAGTAGCAAGTGTTATCTACCAATATCACTAGCCAACCATGTATTTATTGAAGAGTGTCGAACTAGTGTATATTACTAGTTATATGGTTACTAACTCCAGAATCAATATGTTAATTATTATTCCTAATTTATTTCTTAATGTGGGTCATGAGTACCTTAATGTGTTATATTTGGTTCTTTATCATGATTTGACTCAATTTATTTCTATGCCACATGTCCCTACTATGAAGAAGAAGTTTATCTATACCCTTTATTTGTTCTTGGTGAATCATTAGAATATCCATATTGGTATTGCTCTTGTTTACTTGTTTGAAAATTAATGTCTGATTTCACTTATTCAAAGCATTATATTTGTAGAACTTAGTATCATGACCTTCTTTCTCACATATATGACAATATCTTCTTCTCCATTCTTGTTGGTTTTGTGAAGAAGATGAGTATGAAGTAGTAGGACCCCTAGTATTTATTTGGTATCTCTTCCTAGAAATGAGAGCATTGTTTGAAGAGTCATCTCTTATTTTAGTTCATGTGGTTGAAGTATATTGATTAGCTATTCAAATGATACTCTATAACTAGAAACTTGCAAAGAGGTTACTAAAATTCTATATGAATTTGGTAGAGCACATACAACTAATACTAAAAAATTATCATCAATCCTTTCTCCCAAAAGTGTTTAATTTTACCTTTCTGTAGTCTTATGAAGAAAATATTCCAAACATTAATTATCTTGCATCCATAATATATATGACTGAGATTGTAAATGATGCATAGTTGCTTGATTTTTACCTTAAAAAATAGTGCATAGGATATCCCAAGCCTCTTTTGATGTATTTACTTCACTAATATGAGGTTGTATTTCATCAGTATTTCTAATAATATTATTAATCATACCTCATCATCCTTTTCATCATAGTTTCTTTGTGAAGTTGGTTCTTGAGGATGTATTTTATCTCCTGATACTATATCCCATAGTCTTTCAACTAAAAGGGTAGTTCTTTTTTTTCTATGGAATAAAGTTTGGGCCTCTTAAAAATTGTGACTTAAAGAGAAATAATTTAGGAGTGGTCATTATGGATGTTTTCTTATGACTCAATTAATCTTTAAATGCAAATCTATTTTAAAATTATCTCAATTTGTAGATGATTTTTTATTTTAATGCACTTATATTGTTCTATAGTTTAAATTGTTTTAACTATAGAAAAATATTTAATTTTTCAAATTATACTTTCAAATTTTAAAATAATACTTAAGATATTTGAACCTAGGTAGATCCTTAGCTCTTCTCTGGTAACACACAGACACTTATGAACAACAATTTATTTTTTATGTAGAAAATACACATTCTTGCTTGTCTATTGTGCATGTTCCTACTCAGAAGCACATATTCCTGCTTAGAAGCACATGTTCCTGTTTGTTTACTACACATGTTCATGAAGAAAATGTTTCGGTGCACAACCTTTGAGTCTTGAAAATATTTTGGTATACAACCTTTGTCTTGGAAATATTTTGACACACAACCTTTGAGTCTTGGAAAAAAATTTTGGTGCACAATATTTTGATGTATTTTTCTATATGTCCTTGTCTAGAACATGTAAAATGCACTTATAGAACATATAGTTTCATGTTGGAGACCATTCTAACAATATTCTAGTGAGATTTTAGAGACTTATACAATCCTTAGGATTCCATATTGCCTTGCACCCATTTTTAAAGAGTGATATGAATTTTGCAAATTACACTCTGATAGTAATGGTGATTCGTTACAACACTCATATTCTTCAAGAATTCTATCACAATAGACAAACTAGAGATTATAGTCAATGTAGGGTAGGTCCTCTTAAATGCTCAAAATGCTTCTATCGAGACTTATCAAATTGAAACTTTAGTACTTATTGGGTGTGCAAGATTCATTAACCACACTCTAATACATATTCAGTAAGGTGCAGCAACAATATTGTCATTGTTGTCAACACAGTCAGATAGATCGGTTAATGCAGTGGACAGGAGTTCAGAGGTTACTCAGAGTATGTACAGTGATGTTAAATGCTTATGAGGATGTTTACCCACCTTTTTGCATATTTTCCAAGAAGACCGAAGTGGCCCATATGCTAAAGATCAAAGAAAAATCAAAACACCGCAAAGAAAAAAGTGTCGCGATATCACGACATGTTGCATTTTCGCGGCCAAAAGAGAAGCAAAAAATGCAAGGAGAAAAAAGTGTCGCGATATCGCGACATGTTGCATTTTCGCGACCAAAAGAGAAGAGAAAATGCAAGGAGAAAAAGTGTCGCGATATCGCGACATGTTGCATTTTTGCGGCCAAAAGAGAAGAGAAAATGCAAGGAGAAAAAAGTGTCGTGATATCGCGACATGTTGCATTTTCAGGCGAAAGAGCAAAGAGAAAAAAGTGTCGCGATATCGCGACATGTTGTATTTTCGCGGGCCAAAGCAAAGAGAAAGAGCAAGGAGAAAAAAGTGTCGCGATATCGCGACATGTTGTATTTTTGCGGGCCAAAGCAAAGAGAAAGAGCAAGGAGAAAAAAGTGTCGCGATATCGCGACATGTTGTATTTTCACGGGCCAAAGCAAAGAGAAAGAGCAAGGAGAAAAAGTGTCGCGATATCGCGACATGTTGTATTTTCGCGGGCCAAAGCAAAGAGAAAGAGCAAGGAGAAAAAGTGTCGCGATATCGCGACATGTTGTATTTTTGCAGTCCAAAGCAAAGAGAAAGAGCAAGGAGAAAAAGTGTCGCGATATCGCGACATGTTGTATTTTCGCGGTCCAAAGCAAAGAGAAAGAGCAAGAAGGAAAAAGTGTCACGATATCGCGACATGTCGCATTTTTGCGACTCAAAAAGGGCAGGCAGGCAGAGAAACAAAAGTGTCGCGATATCGCGACATGTCGCATTTTCATGACTCAAAAAGGGTAGGCAGGTAGAGAAACAAAAGTGTCGCGATATCACGACATGTCGCATTTTCATGACTCAAAAAGGGTAGGCAGGCAGAGAAACAAAAGTGTCGCGATATCGCGACATGTTGCATTTTTGCCAAAGGAACAGAGTAGTTGACAATGCGTCTGATATTAGTGATGAACACCAGGATGGTGAAACTGAAGACTGCATAGTGACATGGACCCATAAGGAATATTTAATGATTTGAAATCATTTAAGATGGTCATTACACATGGAAAGAAGCGGATGCATGCCCATGTGGAGAAAAGGAAATGAAGGGCCTCAAAATAGAAATGAAAAGCCTTTTTTTGGAAACCAAAACACATGCATGCATAAGGGAAAGAGAAAATGAACAGTCATGCAAGGAGAAAATGAATAGTCATGCAAAGAGAAAATGAACAGACATGCAAAGAGAAAACGAACAGTCATGCAAGGAGAAAATGAACAGTCATGAAGGAGAAAACGAACAGTCATCGAAGGAGAAAATGAACAATCATGACCGAGAAAACGAACAGTCATGGTAGGAGAATATGGTGTCAATTATTTGCATGTGACGTGTTTGACGAAATGCCTTCTCAATATATACAAAAGGAGTTACAATTGACAAGTGGCAGATGAGAATATGAAAGAAGGTGTTACAATTGACAAGTGGCGTATGAGAATATGAAAGAAGGAGTTACAACTGGAGTTACAAAGAGAAAGGATAGTTATAAAAGGAGTGTTGCTTGGAGAATTTTAAGGTGTGCGATAGGTGAGCGAGAAGGGTGTGTGTTTTGTGAATTGTGGGAGATGTTGGGTAAGCAATAGACCAGTCAGGGTCTTGTAAAAGTGAAGGCATTTTTATGTCAATCTTCTAGTTTCAAAATTGAAGTCCAAGTTGGTGCTTGGCATCGGGGGTTGGTGCTCCTTCCAGTTGGTGCTAGGTAAATCAGGGGTTGGTGCTCCTTTCTATTGGTGCAGATAAATCAGGGGTTGGTGCTCCTTTCTATTGGTGCAGATAAATCAAGGGTTGGTGCTCCTTCCAGTGGGTGCTGGTAAATTGATTGTAAAGTTGGTGCTTTGCAAAGGCTAGATTTGGATGGGAGTCCAAACAGTCATTTTTGAGGATGTAGCCAAATCGGTGAACCTCGATACATCTTGTGTTGTGTGATGTTCTCTTGTTATACTTGCTTTATTTGGTTTTAAGTTTTCATTGTTTTGGCTTTAAGAGTTGAAGATTTAAGTTTAAAAGAGCTACACTGATTCACCCCCCTCTCAGTGTCATTGTGAGACTAACAATTGGTATCAAGCCAAGTTCTTGAACAAGCTTAACCGGCTAGGGTGATCTTGGAAGTGACACAATGGTAGGTGGTGAAGGCTTCTCATCAAACAAAGCACCATTGTTTGATGGAACTAATTACGCATTTTGGAGACTCAGGATGCAGACATATCTTTGTGCTTTGGGATATGACATTTGGGATTCAATAGATAGTGGATACACAATACCCACCACTTCTCCAACCGATGCTGTCGGTAAGAAACTGTTTGAGAATAACTCAAAAGCAAAGAATGCTATCATGTGCGGATTAGTGGACAGTGAACTGGTAAAGATTATGAGTTGTAAAATGGTAAAAGAAATATGGGACAAACTAAGAAGCATTCATGAAGGAGACGTTAAGATCAAGGAGGCCAAGTTACAAACACATCGAGCTCAGTTCGAAGTATTAAATATGAATGACGATGAGAACATAGAGGCATATATGCTAAGAGTTAATGAAGTCATTAATGTGATTAGAGGACTCGACGAGGAAATCAAAGATTCTGTCATCGTGAAAAAGGTATTAAGATCTCTTCCCCAAAGATTTGATTCTAAAGTTTCAGCTATAGAAGAAGCTAAAGATCTAAATTATTTTAGTATGGATGAGATGCATGGTTCTTTGATTGCATATGAGATGAGAATAGGAAAATCTAAACCCACAGATAGAGAAGCTACTTTTAAAGCCCATAAAAATATGAAAGCAAAACAAGAATCCGAGGAAGAAGAGACATCAGATGAAATGGAAGCAAACTTTGTTCGAAAACTAGAAAGGGGAAAAGGAAAATACAAGAGGAAAGTTACCGTTTAAATGTTTCAATTGTGGAGGCATTGGGCATTTTGCAGCTAAATGTCCACTTAATGAGAAGAACAAAAGTGATGAAGGATCACACCAAGAAAGAAGTGACTGGAAGAAAAAAACAAATTTCAGAAAAGGCAACTTCAAGAAGAAAAGTTTCATCTCCAAGAATGTCAGTTCATCAAAAGATAGCTACAGTGAGGATTCTGAAAAGGAAATAGGTGAAGCTCTTTTCATGGCACTCAAAGAAGAAAAAATAGAAAAATAACAGGAATGTGATGAAGAAGAAATTGATGCAGAAGTAAATTTGGAAGAGGAACTAATTGCAGCTCTGGATGAATTGAAGATAGAAAGAAAAAAGAATAAGAAAATTTCAAGAAAGCTTGAGGATGCAAATGAAATCATAACCAGTTTGAAAGTACAGATAGAAGAATCCAAGAAAATATCTCGAAGATCTCAAAGTGCAAATAACCATGAAAATAGATTATTGCATCAAGCTAGAAGAAGAGACTGTTGGTTTAAGGATGCGAGATAGAAGAGATGAATCATAAAATTAGTTGTTATCACAAACGTGAAGAAAGTTCTATGAAGATGGATAAGATCATAAATAACCAAAGGACTACAGGCATCAAATTTGGTTTGGGCTTTGACGAAGGAGAATCATCAAATGGATCAAATGCCATAAATGAAGAATCCATAAAGAATGAAGATAAGAAATAGGTTGATCAAGAAAAATTGACTCATGCAAAAGAAAGCAATAATGCAAGGCACGAAAGGAGAATTGACAATGATGGATTCACCAATGTCACACATCAAAGAAGAAGAAGATTTATGACTCCTACGACAACATGGCAAAGACCATCACCCAGGTTCAATCATCTCTTTTCTGGTTACTTTTTTAAATGCAATGGTTATGGACATAAGATTTCAGATTGCAAGTATAATGTAGGACCAAGGAATTTTACCAATAGAAATGTTTTTTCACCTTTGATGGATTATGTAGTAGAATGTTATAACTGTCATAATTTTGGGCACATTGCAAGAAATTGTCGAAGTACATTTGCATCAAATCAATTTCAGGGAAGAAAATTTCAACCAAATGGAATGAGACAAAATAGAAAATTTCTCGAAAAACATGCACAAGCTACTGAAAAAGAAAAGTCAAAACAAGAGCCCAAAACTGTAATCAAACCAGAGTGGAAAGAAAAAGAGCGATCTAAGGAAGAAAAGGAATCCCTGATCGTACAAACAACATTTAAAGCACAGAATAAATCTTCACCATGGATACTTGATAGTGGATGCTCCAGTCATATGACAGGTGACAAACAAAAATTTGAGAAGTTGCAACAATATGAAGGTGGTTCTGTAAAATTTGGAAATAATGATGGAGCCAAGATAGTTGGCAAAGGTTCAGTTAAGATCAATGACGAAAAAATCAAGTCAAAAGAAGTCTTGTTTGTGGTTGGTCTGAAGCATAACTTGTTGAGCGTAAGTCAGATTTGTGATAGAGGTCATGAAGTGATTTTTAAGAAGCAAGGTTGTGAAGTCAGAAAAGCAAACAATGGAAAGTTGATAGCAACTGGATTGAGGACATCTGGCAACCTGTACACTCTCTCAGAGACTTCAGAAGGAGCTTGCTTGATTGGACAGGAAGAAGAAAATTGGTTGTTGCACAAGAGACAACCACCCAAGAGAAATGTTCAAGTTCACGAAAAGGTTCAAAATAGGGATGTAGTTGAAAAACTCAAGCCCAAGTTCAAGAAAGTTTGGAGAAAGAAATAAGAAAGGAAATCGTGTCTCCTTGGATTGAAGGAGACTACTCCTCTATTGCACTAAGCAACTCCAGGTAGCACATCCTCAGTGGGAGCAATCTTAAAGTTTTATTTTAATGCTCCTATGTATTTGTTTGGTTATCTGAGGATGAAAGGCAAGTAGTCGGGGGAGTTGTCGTATAGTTGTCAAAGTGTGTTTTAGTTCATGTAGTTGTTTGTGGAGGTACCATGAAGGGTGGTGATTAAATTGAGAGTTGTCACCATTGGTAGTATTGCTATATGTCAATGTTGTACTTTTGATGGTTCTTATTGCCATTGTTCAAAGTTATGGATTATAACAGTTCTGATAATTTGGTTTAGTGAAAGAGATGTTAAAAAGTTCACAATGGAGGATTGTAAGCCAGTTAGCACTCCCATGACGACATGTTGCAAGTTGAGCAAGGATGACAAATCTCCACATGTTGATCAAACCATGTACAGATCTATGATTGGGAGCTTATTGTACTTGATAGCTACTAGACCAGATATTTTGCAGGCAGTATGCATGGTAGCACGATTTTAGGCTAGTCCCAAGGAGACTCATGTGACAGCAATGAAGAGGATTCTTCGATACCTCAAGGGTACTATGGAGTATGGGTTATGGTATCCGAAAGGTAAGGACTTCACCCTTATTGCGTATTCAGATGTAGATTGGGCAGGATGTGTAGATGACAGAAAGAGTACCAATGGAGGTGCATTCTATCTTGGAGACAGGTTGGTCGCATGGCACAGTAAGAAACAAGAGTCAGTCTCCTTATCCACAGCAGAGGCATAATATATTGCAGTGACAACGTGTTGTACGCAGGTATTATGGATGAAACAAACCCTGAAAGATCTTGGTATTAACTTCAGTGAGCCAATTTTAGTTAAGTGTGATAACACCAGTGCCATTAACATCTCAAAGAATCTGGTTATGCATTCTCGCACAAAACATATTGCTATTCGATCACTTTTTGAAGGAGAAAGTTGCGGAAGGTGAGGTTAAGTTGGATTTTGTTCCAACAATAGAGCAAGTAGCGGATATCTTCACAAAACCATTGCCCAAGGAAGTCTTTGAGTACCTTCGCAATAAATTGGGAGTGGTCACGCTTCCCAAGAATTGACTAGCTATCGGGACCACATTCTCGGGGGGAGCATTTGTGTATTTGTTTATCTTTTTGCTCATGTTTGTGATTTTTGCTAAGTGTAATAATTTTTGCTTGAGAATGTTGTGCATGGACTCAGGGGGAGTTTGTAATAGCCCTTTGATATTGTTGTCAAAGGGGGAGAAGAGTTACAGGAAATTGCACGTGTGTTGCCAACAATTCCAAAGGGGGAGATTGTTGAGCAAGGTGCAGCGACAATATTGTCATTGTTGTCAACACAGTCAGATAGATCGGTTGATGCAGTGGATAGGAGTTCAGAGGTTACTCAGAGTATGTATAGTGATGTTAAATGCTTATGAGGATGTTTACCCACCTTTTTGCATATTTTCCAAGAAGACCGAAGTGGCCCATATGCTAAAGATCAAAGAAAAAGCAAAACACCGCAAAGAAAAAAAGTGTCGCGATATCGCGACATGTTGCATTTTCGCGGCCAAAAGAGAAGAAAAAATGCAAGGAGAAAAAAGTATCGCGACATGTTGCATTTTCGCGACCAAAAGAAAAGAGAAAATGCAAGGAGAAAAAAGTGTCACGATATCGCGACATGTTGCATTTTCGTGGCCAAAAGAGAAGAGAAAATGCAAGGAGAAAAAAGTGTCGCGATATCGCGACATGTTGCATTTTCGTGATCGAAAGAGCAAAGAGAAAAAAGTGTCACGATATCGCGACATGTATTTTCGCGGGCCAAAGCAAAGAGAAAGAGCAAAGAGAAAAAAGTGTCACGATATCGCGACATGTTGTATTTTCGCGGCCAAAGCAAAGAGAAAAAAGTGTCGCGATATCGCGACATGTTGTATTTTCGCGGGCCAAAGCAAAGAGAAAGAGCAAGGAGAAAAAGTGTCGCGATATCGCGACATGTTGTATTTTTGCGGTCCAAAGCAAAGAGAAAGAGCAAGGAGAAAAAAGTGTCGCGATATCGCGACATGTTGTATTTTCGTGGGCCAAAGCAAAGAGAAAGAGCAAGGAGAAAAAGTGTCGCGATATCGCGACATGTTGCATTTTCGTGGGCCAAAGCAAAGAGAAAGAGCAAGGAGAAAAAGTGTCACGATATCGCGACATGTTGTATTTTCGTGGTCCAAAGCAAAGAGAAAGAGCAAGGAGGAAAAAGTGTCGCGATATCGCGACATGTCGCATTTTTGCGACTCAAAAAGGGTAGGAAGGTAGAGAAACAAAAGTGTCGCGATATCGCGACATGTCGCATTTTTACGACTCAAAAAGGGCAGGCAGGTAGAGAAACAAAAGTATCGTGATATCGCGACATGTCGCATTTTCACGACTCAAAAAGGGTAGGCAGATAGAGAAACAAAAGTGTCACGATATCGCGACATGTTGCATTTTCACCAAAGGAACAAAGTAGTTGACAGTGCATCTGATATTAGTGATGAACACCAGGATGGTGAAACTGAAGACTGCATAGTGACGTGGACCCATAAGGAATATTTAATGATTTGAAATCATTTAAGATGGTCGTTACACATGGAAAGAAGTGGACGCATGCCCATGTGGAGAAAAGGAAACGAAGGGCCTCAAAATAGAAACGAAAAGCCTTTTTTTGGAAACCAAAACACATGCATGCATAAGGGAAAGAGAAAACGAACAGTCATGCAGGGAGAAAACGAATAGTCATGCAAAGAGAAAATGAACAGACATGCAAAGAGAAAACGAACAGTCATGCAAGGAGAAAACGAATAGTCATGAAGGAGAAAACGAACAGTCATCGAAGGAGAAAATGAACAGTCATGATCGAGAAAACGAATAGTCATGGTAGGAGAATATGGTGTCAATTCTTTGCATGTGACGTGTTTGACGAAATGCCTTCTCAATATATACAAAAGGAGTTACATAAAGGAGTTACAATTGACAAGTGGCATATGAGAATATGAAAGAAGGTGTTACAATTGACAAGTGGCGTATGAGAATATGAAAGGAGTTACAACTGGAGTTACAAAGAGAAAGGATAGTTATAAAAGGAGTGTTGCTTGGAGAATTTTAAGTGTGGATTTTATCTTGTGAAGTGCGCGATAGGCGAGCGAGAAGGGTGTGTGTTTTGTGAATTGTGGGAGATGTTGGGTAAGCAATAGACCAGTCAGGGTCTTGTAAAAGTGAAGGCATTTTTATGTCAATCTTCTAGCTTCAAAATTGAAGTCCAAGTTGGTGCTTGGCATCAGGGGTTGGTGCTCCTTCCAGTTGGTGCTGGTAAATCAAGGGTTGGTGCTCCTTTCTGTTGGTGCAGATAAATCAGGGTTGGTGCTCCTTTCTATTGGTGCAGATAAATCAGGGGTTGGTTCTCCTTCTAGTGGGTGTTGGTAAATTGATTGTAAAGTTGGTGCTTTGCAAAGGCTGGATTTGGATGGGAGTCCAAACAGTCATTTTTGAGGATGTAGCCAAATCGGTGAACCTCGGTACATCTTGTGTTGTGTGATGTTCTCTTGTTATACTTGCTTTATTTGGTTTTAAGTTTTCATTGTTTTGGCTTTAAGAGTTGAAGATTTAAGTTTAAAAGAGCTACACTGATTCACCCCCCCTCTCAGTGTCATTGTGAGACTAACAATACATGTTGGAAACAAGACACAAAATATAATATTTTATTGATCTCACTGATAAAAAATATACATTGCAAGCATGCTATATTTCTTACATGAGAGTCCCGTAGGAAAAGAATCCCGTAGAAGTCATTAAAGTAAGAGGATAATGAAAAATCCTAACCCAAATTTTATTAAACATAACATGGAGCATGATATGCAAATAAAGAATGATATCAAAAGTTTATGAAACTATATCCTAACAAATATTTTATTTTTATTAATTTTATAAAAATACATACAATAATAATCAAAGAGTTGAATAATTAGTTTTGTTTTATTAATATGCTATAGTAGGTATTTGAATATTTGTTATTAATTTTTTTCAAACATTATCCATTAAAATATTAATTAATTTATATTCACTAGCTATTAAAAATTTAAAATAATATTTTGGATTGAATTTATCATTATCATATGTTTTTATTTATAAATTATTATTTTGATGTAGCTAGATTACATATTTAAATCTTACAATATATTTTTTAATTGGTTTAGTCAAAATATTTATTTTTTGACCTTAGTGAAAAAACTAAGGTGTTTGATAACTCTTCTAATGATGAATAAAATATGTTTTTCTTTGGTTTTATATAAAAATTTAATTTTTAAATATAAATGATGATAATTTGAATTTTAATATAAAATATAATTGAGTCATTTTTTTTAACAATATCCCAAAGGGTCAATCTTGACCAAAAATATAGTTATATAGCCTTCCCATAAGGAAAACTATAATCATATTGTCCAACATTAAAAGAAGTTTAAAGGACAATTATAACCCTTGTAATATTAAGCATTCATGTTGCCCAAGAATAAAATAAATTTATGATATAAACAAATGACTAGATCAATGATAAATCAATAACATAAAGAAATAGATTGTAGCATAAATATTTTTTACCCACATCCACATTGCCCAACAATTAAATCAATTCATGGCATAAACACATATATAGATGAACAACAAACCAAAAAATGGATTAGACATAAAAATAAATCATAGCATAAACTATTTATATAAATGAAAGATACATAAATAGGGGGATTAATTATCTATAAGTAGTTTACATGCATCGCCTTATTCACTTTACACTTATTTTTGTGAATCTATAATTATAGAGCATAAAGCACATCATATACATCAATTTAAAATTAGTACAAAACTATTACACTTGAAAGTAAATACTAACACAATTTTATAATATTAAATTAAAAATATATAAATTATGGACTATAACCAATAAATAATATAAAAATAAATATAAAAATTCTATTTTGTTTTACTCTTAAATACATTAGGAAATAACAAATTTATTTCTCCATTAGAATATTGTAAGACCTAAAAATAATAAACATAAAATAGAATAGTGTTGGTCTCATTCTCAATATACACTAAGCAAACAAAAAATTATATTACATACAAAACACCTACACTAGGAGACTAAGATTCTTTAACTTGACCTATTTTGGCTTGATGTGGGATAAGATGAAAACAAGATAGGATATAAATTCGGGTATAGCTAACATCAACAAAAAGCAATGCAACAAACACAACTCTACTTTAAGGCACACACAAGACAATATATGAATAATAATTATTGAATGGGTTGAAGAAATATTTGAATGTACTTAGATATCACTAATTTTTTTCCAAATGGAATATAGACCATTCTAGAACCTATTCCTAAATTGTCTCCACAACTTGTAAACAAAAATGCGAACATGACACAAACAACAAAAAAAATGTTAATGTTTCTCTTAATAATTAGTCAGATTTCCTATGTTCTCCTTTTATAGAGGATACAAAAACAAAAAAATATAAATATGCTAGTATGATAATTACATTACTAGCTAGAGAGCATAATATGCAAGAATGAATAAATAATATCCCTATGAGTGTGGTCTACCGGAAAGAATACCACTTGCATTATCGGTGATGTGACCCGGGTTCAATCCCCATGGTGGATGTGTATAATAAGTATTACTAAAAAAAAAGAATGAATAAATAACTTTAAGACAAAAGTAACCAAATAACTAAAATATTTTCAGAAAATAAAGGCACACACACCCAAAAAAATATTGATTGCAGAGAAATAAAATAGAGTTACAGGGAAAAAAATAGAGTTTTTTTTTTACAATGAAGTTTTTTTTTTAAAGCTACTGAGAAAAACAAAGCCACTGGCTTTATTGAAGACAAAAAAAAAGAAACTATACAGCAAAAGCAAAAAAAACTTTCAAAAAATAGTTGGAGTTCATGAAGTTATCTCCAATGCCCTCCTTATCCTTCCACTGCTGGAAAATCTATTTTTTTTCCTTATCTTTCTATTCCTGGCAGTTTGCTTTGTCATTGCTTTTCACCATGCTTATCCGGAAAAAGTACACCCATGAGATCAAACAGATTTTTCAATCTCCCCCTTGAGCGAAATGGGATGTACGCGTAGGCAGTCTCTGATATAGCAAAAGCAAGCTTTTGGTAGGGGCTTGGTGAAGATGTCTGCTAACTGAGCATCAGTAGAACAAAAGGTAAATTGAAGGAAACCATCATCGACCAAGTCTCTCATGAAATGGTGCCTGATATCAATATGCTTGGTTCGACTGTGAAAGACGGGATTCTTTGTCATTGCAATTGTGCTTTTATTATCACAGTGAATAGAAATGGGTAGCCCAAGCTCCATACCAAGCTCACCAAATAGATGCTCCAGCAAAATAGCCTGAGTACAAGCTGAAGATGCTGCAATATACTCTGCCTCCACTGTAGAAAGAGCTACAGTCTGTTGTTTCTTGCTACTCCAAGAGATAAGAGATTCACCAAAGAAGAATGCATACCCAGAGGTGCTCTTCCTATCATCAAGAGACCCGACCCAATCAACATCGGTGTAAGCAGTAAGTAGATTGTTGTCAGTGAATTTATACCACAATCCATGGTCTTTGGTGCCACGAACATATCTTAAAATGCGTTTGGCTGCCCTCCAATGAGACTCATGAGGAGAATGCATAAACCGTGCTACCAAACTCACAACATACATGATGTCAGGATGAGTAGCAGTCAAATACATCAAGCTACCAACTAAGGAGCGATACAAGGTTGCATTGACAAGTGGTGAAGAATCATCTTTCATGAGTTTGCAACCAACAATAGCTGGAGTATCAATAGGGTGGCAATCCTTCATGCCAAATTTGACAAGCATATCCTCAACATACTTGGATTGTGAAATGAAAATGCCAGAAGAAGATTGTTGAACTTGCATGCCAAGAAAGTAACTCATCTCCCCTAAGTCACTTATTTCAAATTCATTAACCATGGCACTCTTAAACTGATTTAACAAGAAATCAACATTGCTCAAGAAGATAATGTCATCAACATAAAGGTAAATAATGATGAAATCATTACCTTCAACCTTGGTATACACCGTGCTCTCCGTTGTGCATCTCTGATAACCATGTTGCCTAAGATAGCCATCAATCCGAGCATACCAAGCCCGGGGTGCTTGCTTCAAACCATAGAGAGCCTTCTTCAAGCGGTATACCTTGTGTTGTTGGCCAGCCACCGTGAACCCTTCTGGTTGCTCCACAAAGACCTCTTCCTTCAAGTAGCCATTCAAGAAGGCAGACTTGACATCCATTTGATAAACCTTCAAACCAAAATGAGATGCAAGTGCCAAGAGAGAATGAACAGTCTCCAAGCGAGCTACAGGAGCAAATGTTTCATCATAGTCAAGTCCCTCTTTCTGAGCATAGCCTTTAGCAACAAGATGTGCCTTGTGTTTTGCAACTGTCCCATCAACATTATGCTTTATCTTATAGATCCATTTTACACCAATGACCTTTCTATTATTGGGAGCATCAACTAGTTCCCAAGAGTCATTCTTTTGGATCTGTGTTATCTCTTCTTCCATGGCCCTTTTCCAAACATCATGAGCAACAGCTTCTTGAAATGATGAAGGCTCAGAAAATGAAGGAGAGATAAGAGCATATGTGATGTTTACCTCTTGATTACCCCCTCTAGTTTGAGACCGAGTCACTCTCTTGTTGAAGTCTTCATCCAACATTAGTGATGGAGGATGATACCGCTCGCTAATCCATTTATTCTTAGCCGGTGGGAATGTAGGAGCAATAGGGGGACTATTTGGCTGGGCTTGCTATGGTGAGGTGGTGGCCTGTGTGGGAGGTGATGAAGGCTGAGGTTGAGAGGCCGAATCAGAATCATCAGGAGCAACATCATCATCAAATGTAAATGTAGGAGGATTGTCAACAACAGTGTCCTCCCCCTTCTTGTAGACTCCCCCTTCATGGAAAATCACATCCCTGCTAATATGTAACTTGCCAGTAACAGGATCGAAGCACCGATATGCCTTAGACTCATCAGAGTATCCAACAAAGATACATTTGATGGACTTTTCATCAAGTTTCTTCCTGTTCTCCTTGGGGACATGAACGTAGCAAGTGGATCCAAAAATTTGGAGGTGGGAGATGCTTGGTTTCTGGCCAAACCAAGCTTCATATGGAGTGGAATTTGTGAGAACTTGAGTAGGACAACGGATTAAGAATATATACCGTAGTATGAATAGCCTCCCCCCAAATATTGTTATGAAGATGCATCTCTTTGATCATGCATCGAGCCATATCCAAAATAGTTTGGTTCTTTCGCTCAGCAACACCATTTTGTTGCGGTGTGTAAGCAGTTGTGTACTACCTCTGAATCCCATGTTTGCTACAATATTCTTTAAATTCATTGGATATAAACTCTCCCCCTCTGTCAGTCCTAAACTTCTTAATGAAATAACCAGATTGCTTCTCAACATAAGCTCTAAACTTAACGAAGCAATCAAAAGCATCTGATTTAGTTTGTAGCAAATAACACCAGCTCATTCTAGAGTGGTCATCAGTGAAGAGTAGCATATATCTGCACTTACCTCCAAGAGTAGGAGTCTGCATTGGTCCACATAGATCAGCATGCACCAGCTCAAGAGGAGACTTTGCCCTATAATTATGCTTTGGAAAGGACTCCCTGTGTTGTTTACCAGCAATGCAACTTTCACACAAAGGATGAGAGGGATGGGAAAGGGTGGGCAAACCTTTAACCAACTTCTGCAAACTAGTCAAGGATTTAAAGTTGAGATGCCCAAACCGTTTGTGCCACAACCAAGGAAGGTCTTCAGTGGCTTTCAAGCAATTTGTAGCCGGTTGCATCCTCAACATGTACATTCTATTCTCAGACATGAGAATAGTAGCAATCACCCTATGATTTGTCTCATCCGTGATCTTGCAGCTCCTCTTTTCAAAGACAACCTTGTAGTTTTTATGGCAGAGTTATCCAATGCTGAGAAGATTATGCTTCAGCCCAAGAACATAGTAGGTGTCATGCATATACATAATCTGACCGGATCTTGCTCTAAAAGCAATTGTTCCTTTGCCAACAATATTTACCTGGTTGTTATCTCCAAACTTGACATGACCACCAACCATTTCCTCAAGTTTGACAAACAAGTTTCTATTGCCAGACATGTGATTAGAACAACCACTATCGAGGTACCAAATACAGTCATCTACAGCTTCAAAGTTGTTATGACTGAGCAAGAAAACATTGTGGTTACCTTCTCCTTCAGTGTAGTGGGCTGACTGTTGTGTTTTCTTCTTCTTCCAGTAGTATTGTTTAGTGTGGCCATCCTTACCACATAAATCACAATGTCGGGTAGTCAAGCTCTGAGATCTGCCACCAGTAGAACGTCCTCCCCCACGACCTCTACCATGGGCTCTTCCACACCCAGATCTACCATGACCTCTGGAGGAAGATGAAGAACCAGAGGGAGGAGCTTCGTTTCCTGATGTAGACCCCTGATCACTAAAACGAAGCTTCCCCTGAAATGCCTGATCGAGGGACTCAGCTCTATCACGAATTCTGTGCTCATAGGTAGTCAAACTACCAAGCAACTCTGCTACTGTTAGCTGAGAAATATCTTTCGATTCCTCAATAGCTATGGTGATGGGGTCGAATCTTCTGGGTAGACTACGCAGTACCTTTTCAATGATCTTGGTGTTGCCCAGCTCCTCTCCATGAGAGTGTATAGCATTGACCAAGTCTTGAACCTTTGCAAAGAAACCATCAATGGTCTCCTCCTCAGACATGCGAAGAGATTCAAAATCCCTACGCAGCATTTGTAATTTAGGCACACAAACTTTGGTCGATCCCTTGTAAGCAGCTTCAAGGGTATCCCAGGCTTCCTTAGAAACCTTGCACTCTGCAATCTTGGGAAAGATAGCAACATCAATCCCGCTCTGGATAGCAAAAAGAGCCTTAGCATCCTTTTTTCGGGTCTCCAGGAGCTCCTTCTTCTCATCCGCAGTCATAATAGCAAAGTCAACTGCATCCACCTCAGTATAGCCCTGTGAAACCAAATCCCACAGGTCTTGAGATATCAAGAGGGTCCTCATATGAATACTCCAGTATTCATAATGATCTCCACTGAACATGGGTATTTGCAACTACAGAGAACTAGGTTTTGCATCCATTTAACCCTACAGATCGAGTTGCTCTGATACCAAATGAGATATTTTCAAAAAATAAAGGCACACACACAAAAAATATTGATTGCAGAGAAATAAAATAGAGTTACAAGAAAAAAAAGCAGAGTTTTTTTCAATGAAGTTTTTTTTTTAAAGCTACTGAGAAAAACAGAGCCACTGGCTTTATTGAAGACAGAAAAAGAAACTATACAACAAAAGCAAAAAAAACTTCCAAAAAATAGTTGGAGTTCATGAAGTTATCTCCAACGCCCTCCTTATCCTTCCACTGCTGGCAAATCTATTTTTTTCCCTTATCTTTCTATTCCTGGCAGTTTGCTTTGTCATAGCTTTTCACCATGCTTATATGGCAGAAGTAGATTCATGAGATCAAATAGATTTTTCAATAACTAGTTAAAGGAAAATAACAGTGCATATGAAAATATAACAAGGAGACTAGGATGTTGATAGTTAAAAAAATAGCTAGTGTAAAATAAATAGTAACAACAATGGAAAACGTGTGCTGATAGAAATAATTGTAGATATAGTTAAGAAATAATAATATTATTATTACAAATGTAGCTAAAAGAGATAAGTGTAGGTATAGATGCTATAAAAATGCAAATACAATTGAAAATAAAATGCAATTGCAATTAAAAGATAATCACAGGTGAAATCAAAATATAAAATGCAAATGCAGTGTTACATAGGTGTAGTTAAAAATAAAATACAATAAAAAATAGTTGTAACCTAAAATAATAAAGTTAGAAGCATAAATGGTAAAACTAAGTTATACAACAAAGGTAAAAAATTGAACAAGAGTGTAGGCAATAAATCATGGCTAGGAAAGACAAGCCAATATTGAATTTGTGGGTAGCAAGCAAACTTTACTATCAAACAATGAATAAACAAATCAAGGGTGCAAAATATTAGGAAAGTAAAGCAGATCATGTGAGAGCCTTTCACATCAACTTTTATTCACAAATCCCACCAATTTCTACCTATATGCCTATAACTATGTGTTAAGAAAACTTGTTCATATTTCAAAGGGGATCCTAACCCCCCTTTTATAGGCTGGGATGGGGAGGAAGGTGGGTTGAAGAGTGTGGAGTTGACGTGCTACCAAGCACTATGAATTTAAGTGTTGTTTTAGGATTTTGTTTTTATTTTATTTTTTTAACATTACTTTTTATTTTTAACTCTTATTTTTATTTTATTTATTTATTTTTTTGGTAGGTAAAAAATATTTTATTGCTTTATGGGTTGAAGGGACCCGTCCCTATTATATCAGTAGCAAAATGAGACACTTGAGGCCTCCATTGGCAACAACCAAAAACCAGCTTACCAAATAAAATTCCACCACATACAACATATCTTATATTAGAAAGACAACCCTTAAGATAAGGGACACAAAACAAAAAGATACAGCTGAAGGACATACACCAGACAGTCCACCTGTCTATCCGACATCCTCTCAGGTTACTAGGATTTCTTGTTCTTTTTCTATCGAGCAGCGTCATCCTGATTAACAGAGAGTCAGCTTTCCACATCCTGATTTGCTTGGGAGATAACTTCTTGAGGGAAATCTTCTTCCCAGATGATCAAGTTTGACTGATTAACAACTTTGTTAGCGAGAATGTCAGCCACTTTGTTGGCTTCCTTGAGAACATGGTTGATTTGAATTTGGGGGTTGTTGTTGAGGAGTAATTGGCACTCCTGAATTATATTATGAATGTTCTCCCCCCCTGAGCTATTATTGGTAATGTGGCCAATAATAACAGATGAGTCGCCTTCAAAGATGTTTGGCTTGAGAAAGGTTCTACTTTCCACGATGCTCCTCCATAGGGTTCTAGCTTCTGCATAATTATTGGTTTGGGTCCCCAAATTTTTTGAGAATGCTTTTATTATGCTTCTTGTGTGGTCTCTGATGACACCTCCTGCCCCATATCTCCTTGGATTTCCCTTTGAAGCACCATCAAAGTTGACTTTGAGCCATCCCTGCGGGGGAGGGGTCCATTTAGCCAGGGTTCGAGAGTTACCAGTCTTCTAAATTTTGCTATAGTCTATGGGAATCTTAAGGGAAGTAAAAAGAAGATATTCCAACCCATAGTTGGGAACCTCTTCGCACGGAATCAGACTACTATTTTCGATAGCTAGGGATAGTGCTCTGTTGACATATTCTGGATCTTTGGTATCCTCTTTGAATATACAGTTATTACGTTCCAACCAAATTTTCTAGACCGCATGGTGAAGCATGAAATTCCATAGGAATCAAAGTCTAGAGTTTTTGAAAATTCCTGGCCATTGAATGAACATTTCAGCAACAGTCTTGGGCCGGGTCCAGCAGACCTGGAATTTGTTGATCAAAATGGATAACACATTATCAGCAAAGGGGCAGTCCAAGAGGAGATGTTGTGTGGATTCCCAAGCTTTAGTACAGAGGTAGCACCTATTGGGGACTATAATTCCTCTACGAATCAAGTTGTCAATGGTCAAAATTTTGTTATGAGCATCAAGCCAGCAAAAATGTGCCACTTTTGGGATCAACAGCTTGAGCCACATACTCTTGGCTAGAGTCTGGCTGTCATCTTTCTTGGTGCCAATAAAAGTGTTTTCTAACATCTGGGCAGCAATTTTGATCGTGAATTCCCCATCACTCGACCCCTTCCAACAACGTTCATCCTCCTTCAGGGTATGGGGTATGAAGTTAGCTTTGAAGATGTCCATGAGAGTGGCGAGGCCTTTTTTAATCACATAATTCTTAATTCTAAACTGAACCTTTTTCCAACCATGGGATCCTTGGTCAAAAGTGATGAAATCGGCAACATGAGCTCCATAATTCCTATCGATGATGTGCTTAATGAGGGCTAATTTGGGATCACTGATGAGTAGTTCTTTTCTAGCCCACACATCTTCCCAAAAATTGATGGTCTTACCATATCCTAGTTGCCACAAAGATCCCTTTTGAACCAGCTGCTTAGTGTGGCTGATGGATTTCCAAAAGTGGGACCCATAGTAAGGGGTCTCTGTTTCAAGGAATGAGTGTTGTTGTAGGTATTTCATTTTGAAAATGGTCACCCACTCTGTTTTAGCATTTGTAACCACCTTCCAAGCCTACTTATCCAGGAGGGCTTGATTTGTGATGGTTATACGTCACAATTCTAGACCTCCCATATCTTTAGGAGAGCAGACTTTGTTCCAGGCTACTAAGTGAAACTTCTTGTGATTAGCATTACCCGACCATAGGAACTTCTTGTGATTAGCTTATCCTACCACAACAGGGATTTTGAACACTGAAAAAAAGTAGGTGGGGATGCTCTGTAAGAATGACTTGACCAAAGTCACTTTGTCTGCAATGGAGAGTAGGGCCCCCTTCCATCCTGCCAACTTCTTATGAATCTTGTCAGTGACATTGTTCCACATTTTCTGTTGGGGCCTCCCCTTGAACATGGGTAGGCCCAGATAAGATGTTGGAAAATTAGCAATGGAGCACCCCAATATGCTTGCAATCTTGCCCTGTCGTCTAGCAGGGGTGATGATGAAATGAAGCTTACTTTTGGTGTAGTTGATCTTTTGACCAGCTGCTTCCTCATACAGATTGAGAATACCCTTGATGTTTTTGGCTTCAGAGACTGAAGCTTTAGTTGTCAGCAAGGTTTCATCCACAAATTATTGGTGGGTGATGGGATTTAAACCTGAGGCTACCTTGATACCATAAATCAAGTTTCTATGACAAGCATTCTTAATGGTTATGCTGAGACTCTCCACTAGGATGATAAAGAGGATGGGGGAAATAGGGTACCCCTGTCTTAGCCCCTTAGTGCTAGGAAAATATTTGGCAACGGACCCATTCACCAGGACCAAGAACTAAGAAGAAGAGACATAATTAGAAATCATATTTACCCAAGATTCATTGAAACCAAATTTGAGGAGGATTTTGAACAGGAATTCTCAATTCACTCGGTCAAAGGCCTTATTCATATCAAGTTTTAGAAATAAGGAAGCAGATTTATCATTATAGGTAGAGTGGATTAGCTCATGGATGGTGATAAACCCATCCAAGATGTTTCTACCTTTGACAATACTTCCCTGGCAGTGGTCAATAATGGTAGGAAGGATCCCAACGAATCTATTGGCCAAAACTTTGTAGATTACATTACAAAGACTGATGGGCTGATAATAAAATAGAGACTAGGAATTGGACCCCTTGGGGATGAGGACCAGGAAAGTGGAATTAATTTCTCTAGTAATGGATCTAGAATTATGCATGTCAGAGATGGCCAGGCACAGGTCAGGTCCCACAATGTTCTAGAAGGTTTGGAAGAACCTTGGGGAAAAGCCATCAGGTATGGGAGCTTTGTCAGGATGCATTGAGAAGAGGGCTTGGTGGATTTCTTTGTGGGATAGGAGGCTGAGGAGGAACTCATTGGTTTCATCAGGAATGATATTGGAAATGTTCTCAAGCAGGGAATCCATGGTCGTAGGGGAGGAAGTGGGGGAGGAGGTAAGGAGGTCTTTAAAGTGGCTGACGACTTCATCCCTGATGTGGTGGATATTAGATATAAGGGTCCCATCCTGCTTAGTAAGGCTTTTAATCTTGTTACAACCCATGTGCCTTAGAGTGGATATGTGAAAAAACTTGGAGTTGGAGTCTCCTTCCCTAAGCCAGAGCTATCTCGACTTTTGGTGCCAAAAGGTTTCTTCCTTACTCAGGGTGTTGTGGTATTCAAATAGCAATATCCTCTCTTCACTTCTGAGACTGTCATCACCCTGGACTCTTTGAAAACTATCCTTAATTTGCCCTAATCTGGTTTTGATGTTCTGATTGGTTTCACAGATGTTTTGGAAGGTTTCTCTATTCCAGAATTTGAGATTCTCTTTGACCCATATGAGTTTTTGCATAAACTGGTTAGAGGCTATCCCTGGAAAGCTTACCTGCCACCATTATGCTATTCAATTTCTGAGATCCATGTGGTGAGTCCACATGGATTCAAACTAAAAAAGGGTCTTGAACTGAGGCTTGTTACCAGTATCAAAGAGGAGTGGGCTATGATCAGACCCAATCTTCGAGAGAGCCTATAGACTGACATCACCGAAGAGGGGGAGGGCTTCTTGGGAGAGCAACATGCGGTCAAGGTGCTCTTGGATAAGATTGTTTCCCATCCGTCTGTTACTCCAAGTGAAACTGAGGCCTTGAATCGAAACACCCATAAGGGCATTACTATCAAAAAATTGTCTCAAGTCCTTTATATCCCTGTTAGTAACTACATTTCCTCCCTTCTTGTCATAGAATTGAAGAGGGGAGTTAAAATTCCCTGCTAAAACCCATGGAATATTGGCAAAGGCCTATCTCATCTGGGTGAGGGTGTTCCACAACATCATTCTTCCTGGAGAAGTATTGGGAGCATAGATGTTGGACATAATCCAAGAAGTCTGGGAGCTGAGGTCGTGAAACAGGATATAGACAACCTGTCATGACCAGAAATAAATCTACCCTCGACTATGGATGGGTTCCAAAGGCATAGGATCCCACCTGCAGTGCCAGAAGCTGGGGAGTAGAAAAAATCAAAATTTTTCCAGATGATTTTTGCTATCCTATGCGAAAGTTGATTGTCCAATTTAGTTTCTTGAATGAGAAAAGTTGTGGGGTTGTAATCTCTCTGCATGGCTACAACCAATCTCTGCTTGGCTGCCCCATTCAGTCCTCTCGCATTCCAGGAGAGGAATTTCATTTGGAAATTTTGGAGGTTTTCTTGCCCCCTTTACCTTGTTGTGTAGGGGGTTTGGGTCTTTGGATTTCATCCTTGATAGAACTGACATTTTCTTGGAACAAGGTTCTTTGCATACCATTTGCTATATCCTCATATGTGTCCCGATTTTGATGTTCAGTGTCGTAAGGCCTACCTTTATTTATGTATGCTCCAACATCCATTTGGGACCTTCTAAAGCTACAAGTTTGTTTGGGACTTCGATGGTCAGGGGATTCTGGGGTGGCCTGATCGCTATCAGAATTGACATCGATAGAGGAGGATAGGGAATTTGGAAAGCCAAAATCTTGAAGGGGTTGGTATCGGGATATGGATAACGACAACCAGAGGGGTTTTTGTGATGGGCTCTGGGGGACATTGTTGGAATTGGGGATCTACTCCTGAAGGGGGGAACATGGAATATTCTGAATGGGCATGGGGTCAAGGGACCCTGGAGGGGAATTGATATGTTTTGGGGATTGAGGGACAAGAATTTCACCTTGTTCAAAGACATCATTGGTTCCAGAATATTTAAGTAAATAAAATTTATTAGTAGTGGTGAAAGAGGAACTTGCATTTTGGAGAGCTTGAGCTTGATCTTGAAGAGGCTGGTTCTGCTGCGCATTCCTCCTGGCATGCAATTGATTGCTAGTTTCCTTCTGACTAGTTCTTAGTTGTGGATGCCCAATTGGTTGGGAATATTCATTAGGGTTTCTATGCTTAGGGCATTGATAATGGAGGTGCCCTTGTGACTGACAATATGGACAAAAAATAGGTTTGTTTTCGAATTCAGTGATTGCCTTCACTTGAAATCCTAGTATATAAGATTGAGGTGATCTGGAAGTTACGATTCCAGATTCACATTTACACAGATGCAGGCCTAGGTTAGGCACGTTCTGGCATGGGTAGCTAGTTCAATAGCTACCAAATCTCCAAAAGCCCTAGCCAAACCTCGGAGAGCATCCTCATAGAAAAAATGTGCAGGGAGGTTGGGGAGGCAGACCCAAATGCGAGAAAAATTGATGTTCTGAGAGTCGGGGTCAAAATTTGGTTCCCATTTTTTGAGGAATAGGGTTCCTCTTCCGAATAACCAAGGAAATTCAAAAATAATACGCTCTACATCCTCCCAGGTATTCAGCTGAATCATATAAAAACCTCTGGTCATTGCCGAAAGACCCAAATTTCTCATAAATTTCCATTTCGAAGTAGCCCACTACCGAATCGCATCCATGTATGGGCATCCTCCTATGAACTTTCCAAATAATGAGAAGGAATCACAAGATGCATAATATTCCATGAGGTGTTTAGGGCACAACACATTGCTGCCTTGTAGAATGAAATCCATCAATCTACTAGGGGGAAGTCTAGGATTTTGTTGCAAACATTCTACGTAAGATTTTTTTGGTCCGCCCAATTTATCGAGAGGTTTTTTTCCTCGTTCAATGTCGCTATGGGAGGCTTCATTTTTAGCTACACTCCAGTCAAACCCTATCATCATCGTGGAATTGTGGGCTTCTTCCTCCTACGAAACCTACTTCTTAGGGTTTCGGTCTTCGATCGCCGAAACCATCGCTCGCTCCTCCTTCAGACAGGAAAGTGTCTCCATTTGTAAAATGATATTCCATTTTATTTTTATTTTTAATTAGTTTAGCATAAATCTATTAATCCTTAACATTTTAGTGTTAGTTTAATATTTAATTTGAATTAATTTAGATTAATCTGGGTTGTTAATGTTTTTTTAATTTACAAGGTGGAATTGGTAGCTGCCATGAATCCGGGTAGGCTATCCAACTTACAACCTCGAAAATCATCACACAAATATTCGCGCAGTCCCCTCATATAACCACTATGTTACAATCATTTAAAACCTTTTATGTCACCCAAAGCACATCTTCAAAATTGGATTGTTTATGTTAAATTAATATTTAATTTAAATAAATTCAGATTGTTAATATTACATTAATTTGAATTATTCTTAATGCTTAGTTTAAATTAGTTCTTAATTTTAAATTATTTTTTAATTATCTTGAATTAATTTAATTTTTTACTTGATGTAATTAATTTTAGTTTTATTTTAAATTTGTTTATCTAATTTTAAGTTTTAACTTTTCATTTTTACTTCATTTTAATTTGTTTTTAGTAGTTTTATTATTTAATTAATCCAACTTACATCGCATGTCAATAAGGGAGATAAATTGAATTAATTGTTCAATAGCTTAATGGTTGAAGTTCATAGAGATCTAAGGTGCATTGATTTTGGGGACTCTATGTTTGTCTTCTTTTTGATGCATTTATTATACAATGAATGCATAAAAAATAAAGGTGACCCCAATTTTGGGGTGTGTTTGACATGTACTTAAAATGCTAATAGGATTGCATTGAGGGCAACATAAAATTATATCCCGTCCCTATGTGTGTTCCCTCAAGTTTTAGAGGGAAAACCAAGTTGAACTGAGAGAACTCAATTTACATGAAGATGATGGGAATAGGTTGGTTTAGGTAGGTTGAGAGGAGTGAGTTGGTTAATATTAGGAGAATGATTATGATCTACCAATTATGCAATTATATGATTAGATAGATTTATTTAAAGGTAGACGCTTGTATTGCTTAGACATATAAATAGAATTTTAAATTTAATATCTCCCACTAAGAGGATATTAGAAAATACAAAATGTATAACTTTTGAAAATGATGCAAAAATATAGACAAGCACAAGAAATAAAATGCTTACCTCTAAGCAAATATTCTTCTGTATGCTTACATCCAAAAGAAGATGCTTCGATATGCTCATCTTCAACAAAGATGCTTTAGTACATTCACCTATGAAAATATTTCAATAAATAAAAATGCTCATCCATGAGGGTGTTTCAAAGTATGCTCACCTGTGAGGGTGTTCTAGAAAATATTCACATACGAGGGTGTTTCAAATAATGCTCACCTATGAGGATGTTTAGATAATGCTCACCTGAGAGGGTGTTTTAGATAAAAGCTCACAATAAATGTTCATCAAATATTTTCCAAGATGTAATATGCTATGAAAAATATGTGCATACCCCCAACATGAGGGAAAATTGTTGTACTTAACATTATAAATATGCATGTGCCTCATTAATAATCAAGTAAAAGGACTAGGAGAGGAATCACTACCTCAAATACCTAGTGCAAATGCAATGCAAGTGAGTTATTCCTAACTAGAATCATCATGGGCCATTGTGGTCCTCTTGACTCATCAAGCATACATCATACAAAAGCAAGCAAACATGCATTGATCAAACATTTAAAATTAAAGAGCGTCACTAGCAAAAAAAAACATCCTTGCAAGCTTTGCAAATGAAAGAGTTTGTAAGATAACATGTAATCATGGTATGCAAGGAATAATTCATAGAAAAAGAAAGATAGATAAAGAGAAATTTGCTAGCACCAATGACCTAGTGCAAATACAATGCATGTGAGCTTTATTTGACTTGTGTTACTATTGTAAGAAAAAAGTATTAAGCTTTTTTTGGAGACCCAAATTCAATTCACAGGAAAGGTGGCTCCATATGCCTCCAACTTTTCAACCCATTCAAAAAAGAAAAAAATACATATCTATTATATGTTTATCTAATAAAAATTCCAAAATATGGTATACAACTCTACCTTTTTATAGGATATAGACCTTAAACCTTTTATTAGTTTTAAAGACTTACCATTTGGTCCAAGGAGACTTGAATTAAGTTTAATCTTAATAATGTTTATATCAAAACATCTTACGCATCCAACTTTTCAACCCATTCAAAAAAGAAAAAAAAATACATATCTACCCATTATATGTTTATCTAATAAAACTTCCAAAATATGGTATACAACTCTACCTTTTTATAGGATTCAAACCTTAAACCTTTTATTAGTTTTAAAGACTTACCATTTGGTCCAAAGAGACTTGAATTAAGTTTTATCTTAATAATGTTTATATCAAAAAATCTTGTTAGTATGTGGTGATTTGGTAAAGGATAAAGTAGAGGTTGCTATAAAGAGTTTTAGGTTCAACCCTTATGCTCAATTTATTTAAAATAATTTAATTAAATTTTTAAAATATTTAATCAAAATATAAAATCCTATAGATGATATAAAGCACATAAAATAAAATGTAAAATAAAATTATTTAATTATATTATTGTTGGGAAGAGAGTATAAAATATAATATTTTATTTATATTTTATTGATAAAAAACATGAAGGAACGCACGAAGTAGTTGCTCATTGAAAATATTTTAGAATACATACAAAACATAGGTGGTTTGGTTAGTTCAACCAACCAACCAATGTCCTCAACTACCCAACTACAAAAAGAGCGACGACTAAAATAGATTAGGACCTATAATGTAATATATATGCATAATATCATATATCATATGCTAACATCCCCCCTTATTACATTATTGGAAAATACAAAGAGCATTGCGAAACAATTCAAATTTGACATGTGCAAGTGCCTTGGTGAAAATGTCTACAACTTGCTCATCAATGGAAATGTATTGGAGTTATATGTGATGATTTGGAACTTCATCGTGAATGAAATGACATCAAGTGTCGATGTGTTTGGTACGATCATGAAATATTGGATTCTTGACGAGATTCAAAACACCTTGATTATCATAAAACAAATGAAGTGGAATATTCTTTGGAAGACCCATGTTTGTAAGAATGCGACTTAACCATATTATCTCGTAGACTGCTCCACTTGTTGCACGATATTCTACCTTTGTAGATGATAAAACAACTACTTACTGCTTCTTATTTTACAAAGAGACATGACCATATCCAAGATGAAAAATGTATCCAAAAGTTAACTTGTGATCATCAATGGATCCGACATTGTCTGAATCCATGTATCTCTGTAAATAGAACTTGCTATTCTTCTTGTACTCCAAGCCAAAATTTGTAGTACCATAGATATAATGAAGAACACTCTTTGCTACTTTCCAATAACTCATCTTAGGTTCTTGCATGAACCTTGAAAGATAACCCATAGCAAAACTGAGATCTGGCCTAGTATTTTTTAGATACATGAGACTCTCAATCAATTGGTGATAGAGAGTACCATCTACTTGTGATTTATCATATCATGATAAATTAAGTCCAGACTCTGTTGGAGTTGCTTTAGGCTTGCAGTCAGTCATGCGATATTTATCAACCAATTTCTTGGCATACTTCTTTTGTGTTACTCGATATGATTCTTTTTTTGAGTCACTTCCAAACCAAGATAATAGTGAAGAAGTCCTAGATTTGTCATTTCAAAAGATTATTTTAAATCATATTTTATTGCATCAATCATATTCTCTAAACTCCCTATTATGATCATATCATCTACATATAGCACCAAAATCATTATGTTAGAACCATTGTTCTTGATATAGAGATTTACATCCTAAGGAATTCTTTTAAAACCATGCTGCACTAGGTGACTGTCTATTTTGATGTACCAAGCTCATTGAGCTTATTTTAGCCCATACAAGGATTTGACCAACTTGCAAACTTTATGTTCTTGCACTTTAATGACAAATCCTTTTGGTTGGATCATGTACACTTCTTCTTGTAGGTCACCATTCAATAAAGCACTTTTTACATTCATCTGATGTAAATTCCACCCAAATTGAGCTACCATGGCACAAAGTACTTGAATGATAGTCATTTTTTAGTATGGTCAAAAGTCTCTTCATAATCTAAGCCTTCTTTCTTAGCATACTCCTTTGCAATAATATGGGCCTTATGCTTATCAATAGTACCATATACCTTATACTTCACTTTGAAAACCCATTTGCAGCCAATAGGCTTCTTTCCTGAAGGTAAATTTACTAGATTCCATGTATGATTTTTCATGAGAGATGCATGTTCTGCTTTCGTAGCAGCCTTCCACTAAGTCTCACTAAGTGCATCCTAAACATTTGTGGGTTCATTTTCATCCAATGCTGACATATAAACCCTCTCATCATCCATATATATTTCTCTATCTTCCTCTATGTCTACAGATAGTTCATAAAATTGCTGGCAAAGCTCATCAACCTCTGAAGTTGATGCCTCTGCTCTCATCTGCTGAGTCATACTATGAGTAAAAGGTCAATCTAGAGTTAGATCTAGAAGTGATATCAACTTTGAATATCTCAATGTACTAGTATACCATTTTGGAATCTTGTTCATTGGGGGTGGAACCTCTTTCTTAGGCTTATCTTCCTCAAGGTATACAGTTGTAGAAGTGTTATATGATGTGAAAGCTAAAACATCTCAACTTATGTGTATTTTCTTGGTCATAGGATCTATCAATTGATATCCCTTTGGATGCTCATCATAACCAAGAAAGATACATCGCAAGGTTTTCTCATAACTTCTTCCTTTTTTGTTTTGGTATGTGCATGGACACCTACATCCAAAAACCCTTAGATAAAAAATGGAGGGTTTCTTACCACTCATGCTTCTTGTGGAGTATTTTCCTGTTTAATTTGATACCAAATAAAATATTTTCAGAAAATAAAGGCACACACCTAGAAAAATATTGATTACCAAGAAATGAAATAGAGTTACAAGAAAAAAAACAGAGTGTTTTTTCAATGAAGTTTTTTTTTTAAGCTACTGAGAAAAACAGAGCCACTGACCTTATTGAAGACAGAAAAAAGAAACTATACAACAAAAGCAAAAAAAACTTCCAAAAAATAGTTGGATTTCATGAATATCTCCAACACCCTCCTTATCCTTCCACTGCTGGCAAATCTATTTTTTTTTCCCTTATCTTTCTATCCTGGCAGTTTGCTTTGACATTGCTTTTCACCATGCTTATCTGGCAAAATTAGATTCATGAGATCGAATAGATTTTTCAATAACTAGTTAAAGAAAAATAAGAATGCATAGGAAAATATAACAAGGAGACAAGGATGTTGATAGTTAAAAAAATAGCTAGTGTAAAATAAATAGTAACAACAATGGAAAATAATGGAACTGTGTGCTGATAGAAATAATAATAATATTATTACAAATGTAGCTAAATGAGATAAGTGTAGGTATAGATGCTATAAGAATGCAAATACAATTGAAACTAAATTTCAATTGCAATTAAAAGATAATAACAGGTGAAATCAAAATATAAAATGCAAATGCAGTGTTTTTTTTGAAAAAAATGAAAAACTTGAATTAATACAAAGAACAATTACAAGCGGGAGAGAACACATCCCAACCAAGAACAGCAAGCAACACAACAAGAGAAGAGCACAAAGGCAGCCCAAAGACAACACAAAGCAAAGAAGTCAATCAGGCGCGAAAAACGACATGTCACGAAATCGCGACATGTCGCGAGATCGCGATAGTCAACCCCGGCTCCCCCACTGCGGTGCCAACAAGCGAAAACGCGACATGTTGCGAAATCGCGAGGCATGTCGCAAATCGCGACATGTCGCAAAGTCGCAACGACAAAACCCACCTGCAACCCTTCGACAAAAGTGTCGCGAAATCGCGACGAATTCACCAAATGGCAACCAGATCGCAAAAGCGTCGCGATATCGCGACAGTTTTCGCCAACCCGCTGGAAAGCCAAAATTGTCGCGATTTCGCGACGGGTTTTCCTTATGACACCGCATCGCCAAAAGTGTCGCGATATCGCGACGGTTTTTCCTTTCGGCTCCCGCTCAAAACCGTCGCGAAATCGCGACGAAATATCCTCTCGCACCCGGCTCAAAATCGTCGCGATATCGCGACGAGTTTTCCACTTTGCACTCCGTCTGCAAAAGTGTCGCGATATCGCGACAATTTTACCCGTTAGCACCAAATTGCCAAAACTGTCGCGAAATCGCGACCAATTAACCAAGCGCCTTCCCCAAGGGCAGCGATGGCGCGACATGTCGCGATGGCGCGACATGTCGCGAAATCGCGACAAAAACCCGTCAAAGGCCGAGAAGGCGCAACCTGTCGCGATATCGCGACAAAAACCCGAAAGAGGCCAAAAGGGCGCAACCTGTCGCGATATCGCGACAGAAACCTTCCTTAGCAAAAAAACACTGCACATCATTTCAGAAAACGTTCAAGGCCTTGTCGAATCTCTGCATCCTCCACAGGCATGTCACTGTGCAACCGCATCCCAACCTCCCTTTCAAGACCCATCTTAGCAAGGAAATCGGCCGCCTTATTGAGATCTCGATTCACATAGACAGTATCACATCATCTAATTCCCTCCGGAGCTCTTTGATTTGGGAAACTAAGATCCGCAACCTCCAAGATTTCGAGACAAAGTTTCTCATACAATCAAGAGCACCCACCAAAATTTGGGAGTCAGACTCAATAATAATCTTCCTGTGTCCTTTTTTGGCAGCCCATAAGGAGGCAGATTTAATGGCAAAGGCCTCGGCTTCATTGTTTGTGGCACATCCCGCACTCCGCAGCTCCCAATAGAGCAAAGACCCAGCATGATCGCGGCACACAACTCCAACTCCAGCACTTCCCAGATTGCCTTTAGCTGCTCCATCAGTATTGATTTTAATCCAACCTTCAGGAGGAGGTTTCCATCTACCACTCACCTGCCTTTGTTGAAAAACAACTCCCTCGTCCAAAGGCTCGTAGCGCATCGAATTTCCCCTCGGCATGAATGGCAACCGTTTCCGCCACTTTGCTCCAAATGACTTGCCATATTCCTTCTAGAGAGGAGAAGGTTTCACGAAAAATACGGGCATTTCTCTCCAACCAAACCTGCCACCAAGATAAAAAATAAACCAAGCTCCCAGCCAATTCGAAGAGCATTGGATTTAAATCTACCTTTCTTCCAGCTTTCCCATATGTTGTTTCGAGACAAGACCCCATTAGCCTGAAGTTTAAAGTGGGAGAACCAGCGCTTCCAGATCTGTCGTGTGAAAGAACATTCAAACATTAGATGATCCGCCGTTTCCTCCTGCTTATGGCATAACACACATTGGGAAGGGCCAATGATGCCTCTGAGTCTGAGATTGTCATAGGTGAGAATTCCATTATGCAAAAACTGCCATGCGAAAAAGTTCACTTTCGGCCAGCCCTGGGGATGCCATATCTTTCTCCAGTCAAGAACCAAAGAAAAGGGTGGAGGGGGCTCTGGGAGGATCTCACCATATCCTTCTTTCACAGTATAAACCCCAAGGCTTCCATAGCCCCATGCCGCTCATCCTCCTCATCTCTCCCAAGCAAGAAACCGTTCCGCCAAGATTTTTCCCAAAGTAGGTACCAACTCCGTGAGGGATAGGTATTGGCCACTCATCCAGTCGCTTAAACTTTATGAACTTGTAGTCCCCCAAATGACTAGTGTTAAAGTAGCTCTCAATTTGAATCCATCCCTTATCTTCTAAAGCAGATTTTATCGGTTGCAATTCAGGAAAAACAGCAATAATGGGAGGATTCTGGTCCCAGGAATCAGTCCATAACCGAGCCTTATCCCCTCGCCCCGCTTTCCAAAAAAAAGTTGATCTTTGATGAGTTGAGCTCCAAGCTTGAGCGCCTGCCACACCGGTGATCCAAAACCTTCCAGAGGAAAGCGTCCCACATCATTAGGATGGACAGAACCCAGGTATTTGCTAGAGAGAATTCTGCTGAAGAGGGATGTTGGCTGAGAAATCCACCTCCAGTATAGTTTGCCAGCCAAAGCCTTGTTATTAAACTTGGAGCTTCTTAGTCCCAAACCCCCTTTTTCCTTGGGTTGGGTAACCTTGTCCCACCCAACCAAGGCCCATTTCCTCTCTCCCTTGGCACCTTCCCATAGAAATCTTCTAGCCATTTTATCCAGCCTCTTTCCAAATAGACTCGGGAGCAACCAGACTGGAGAATTTATAAATTGGCATGGCCTCGAATAATTGACTCGCAGAAAAGTTAGACGACCCCCATAACTTAACCATCTATTAGACCAATGGTTCATTCTATCTTTGATGCCATCCAAAAGGTCCTTCCAAACATCAATTTTCAGTTTTTTGAAATGGAGAGGGACCCCCAAATAGACTACTGGGAGAGAGGTCCGAGTGAAACCTAAAATCTCAATAACTCTGTCCCGTAACCGTTGATCAATATTGAAGAAGATCACTTTGGATTTATTGTCATTGATGACTTGATTAGAGGCCCGGAGGTAGACATTTAGAGTATCTCCGATTCTTCTTGCTTCCCTAAGGCCGGCCACTCCCACCAATCCAAATATCATCTACAAACTGTAAATGTGTCAAAACTTCAGCCCCGACCTTAAAACCTGTTATCTGACCTTGAAGTCTTCTTTTCAGAAAGAGTCTGCCCAATCCTTCAGCCAAGATGAGGAAGAGATAAGGAGAGCAAGGGTCTCCTTGCCGCAATCCTCGAGAGGCACCAAAAGGAGGCGAGGGAAGTCCCTTGATAAGAACAGAGTATGAAGGCGTAGAAATACAACTCATGACCCAGTCTGTCCAGTCCTGAGAGAAACCAAAGGCAGTCAACATATTTGCCAAGAAGCCCCACTCCACCCTGTCATAAGCCTTGGACATATCCAGTTTAATGAACATTCCTTTGTTCCCAGTTTGGTGCATTGTATGGATAGCCTCCTGAGCAAGAATCACTCCATCCAAAATTTGCCTCCCTTCAACAAAACCCCCTTGCTCCGGGGAAATTATATTATGCAGAATAGGTTTTAACCTTTCAGCCATAATCTTCGTAATTATTTTATAGATCACATTGCATAAGGCAATAGGTCTAAAATCAGATAAATGAACCCCCCCTGCTCCTTTTGGAATTAAAGTAATGAATGTATGATTTAGAGCCTTGAGCATTCTTTTATTGGTTCCGGACTCCTCAAAGGATGCCTTAACATCTTCCTCCAGGGAATCCCAAAAGGCCCGGAAGAACTCAATAGGGAAGCCATCGAGACTGAGCGATTTACCGCAGACTCATCCCAAAGACCACCTTCTTAAGTTCATCTTTATCTATAGGTCTAAGTAGAGCCTGGTTTTCTTCAGGAGAGATTAAAGAAGGAATGACAGGAATAACTTCATCTTGGGCTGCCCCATCTTGCTCCATGCTTTCCTTAAAGAGTTTTGAGAAATACTCCATTGAGTGGAAGTGCATACCAGGAAGAGTGTCAAAAGAGTATCCATTCTCATCTTGAAGGAAATCCATAGTATTCATTTGTCTCCTAGCACAGGCAGAGCGCTGAAAAATTTTTGTATTTCTGTCTCCTTCTAATAACCAAGTATTTCTTGCTCTCTCGCTTCCAGTAAATCTCTTCTTGGTTATCAATATCCTCAACCGCTTTGCGCAAAGCATCATCCTCGGATTTAAGGTGCTCGAAAATGTTTCCTTCCCTGAAATGTTTTTGCACCTCATCCCATCTAGCCAACAAGGGGGCCCGTTGGAGCCGGGAAGTCTGATTTGTTAGTTTGCCTCCACTGTTTCAATTTACACTTGACAAATTGAAGTTGTTTGTGAAATTTAAACATTGCAGTCCCAAAAGGTGGGCGGCCATCTTCCCACCACTGAGGAATTTTTCTTCGGAGATCTTCTTTTTGCAACCAAAAATTTTCAAATTTAAAAGGTTTATGGTACTGCCTTGTCCTAGCCCCTCCCTCCAGGACAATGGGAAAGTGGTCTCGAAACTCGGGCCTTCCAAAATCTGAAATTTAATATTCCATTTCACAAATGCTTCCTCCGAGACCAGAAACCGGTCTAGTTTTACCTTCCTACCGTGTGGCTCTCTTCTCTTATTAGTCCACGTAAAATAAGTACCAGGACCTTTGATATCAACAAGGTGAAAGGCCCGGACTTGAGCAATCGTAAGCCTATCCCCCGGATCCAAAACTCGGGAAACCACCTTCCCGATCACCGGCGTATAATTTGGCATTAAAATCCCCAAAGAACAATCCAATCGCAATCTTCCCGGAGGATCTCATTGAATGAACAACATTCCATTGAAGCCGCTGTCCATCAATGCTTTGAGCCCCATAGAAGTTTGTAATTAAAACCTGTTCAGCTGTAACAATATTCTTAAAGAGAGATGTGAGAACCCCCCTCCAAGCTGTATGTTCTATTGCTATCCACACCAGAGGATTCCACAGAGTAACAATTCCCCCCGAAGCTCCTTGGGCCGCCACATCCATATATCCAGCGCCCTCCATATTCTACTAGCAATTTTACACATAAGATCCCAAGACATTTTTGTTTCCCGAAGGAGCAAAAAGTCTGCTTTGTGTCTTCCTAAAAGTCTTTGAACAAGCAGATTGATGGGTTCTACCGTTTAAACCCCTTACATTCCAGGATTGTATAATCATTGGAAACCTTGGGAGCAATACGAGTCAATTGTTCTCACCGATCCTCCATTGATCACCTTGTCCCCTTGCGCTACTATTAGATCCTTATTGGATTTTCTACCAGCCTCCTTGGGAATTACTATTCTTAGACCTCTTTTCCACCTCGGGTGATCCCCAACGCCGGTCTTTCTCTCTGTTCTTTTCTCGCACTTCCCATGTGGACATCCTTAATAACTGGTTGTGCAGGGGAATGAATTACCATAGCCCCTAGGTTCTCTGGTTGCAGAGTCTCAGGGGTTTCAATCACCTGTTCTAAGACAGGAGTAGATGATAGAGGATCATGAGAGTGGGTGTTAGTATCCCCATCATTCCCAACCACTCCTTCCATGACTTGGTCTTCTTGGTCTACAAGGGATTTGAAGATTTCATATCGATTGGTTGGCTTGGATTGGGTCTGCTCTTTGCCATTTCTCTTTTTGTTTTTCCTCCGCTTCTGTCGTTCAAAGCCATCTTTCTGGGCATCAGAACCCTGGGGGATATTGAGGGGATCTTTAACCGAAGTGAACTTACCCTCTCTGGGGCGATTTGACGCTCCCGACGGAGCTTCCGATTTTGTGGTCAGGCTATTTGGGCAGAACCTAGCCAAATGGCCATGCTTATGGCAGACTCTGCATCTGAAAGGTAAGGCTTCATAGTCTAGCCGCCGTATCCAGTGTTAGTCCCGCCAACTCCAATTCCACCTCGACAGGAAGTGGTCGAGCTAATGTCCATTTCTACACATATTCTAGCAAAGACAAGAAGATTTCCTTCCATGGTATCTCTTGAAACTCCCAAAAATCTACCTAGAGAATTACCAATCAACTCAAGGATTTGCTCACCCCAAAACTCCATTGGGAGAGCATACAACCGTATCCAGACCGGGACAGCCGTGGGCTCAATGCGAGGGTCAAAACCCACTCTCCACGGTTGGACAAATAATCCTGCCGGGCCGTGGTTCCTCTTCTCTGATTCAAATGCTCTGTTTCTATCTGCTAGAGAAGAGAAACTAATAATAAAATACCCATTGCTTATAGGCCATAGAGAGTACTCACCAATGGGCTCCCAGTTCTGTCTCACCCAGGTGTGAAGGAAGTTCAGAGTGGGCCGAATACCCATGAATTTGCAGATCAGATCATGGGTAGCACGGTATATAATCGTATCCTCAACCAGTTTTGGCTCTATGACAATCTTTGGCCTGGACGCAGATTGTGGAAGGCAGCCGTTAACTCTGTTTGCGTGTAAACCCTTTCCAAGATTCTTAAATAGCATTTGATAAGCACTGCGTTGAGCTTCATCGGAAGAAGATGCAGGGTTTTCTTTTAATTTATCTGCATATGAGCTTTTCTGCCCATCGGAAGATCCTGGAGGAGACCCCATTGGGCCCTCCCAAGGCAACGAGCAATCCTTCAGAGAGGTGTAGAATCAATCCACAGGAGGATCTGGAAGAGACTTCCAACCAGAGACCCTGGAGCTTCGCCTGGTGCCTGCACAGAAGGTTTCCCGCCAAAACGCCAGAGCTCAGAAAAAATTTCTCCCAAATGCAGTGTTACATAGGTGTAGTTAAAAATAAAATACAATAAAAAATAGTTGTAACCAAAAATAATAAAGTTAGAAGCATAAATGGTAAAACTAAGTTATACAAAAAAGGTAAAAAGTTGAGCAAGAGTGTAGGCAATAAATCATGGCTAGGAAAGACAATCCAATATTGAATTTGTGGGTAGCAAGCAAACTTTACTATCAAACAATGAACAAAAAAATCAAGGATGCAAAATATTAGGAAAGTAAAGCAGATCATGTGAGAGCCTTTCACATCAACTTTTATTCACAAATCCCACCAATTTCTACCTATATGCCTATAGCTATGCGTTAAGAAAACTTGTTCATATTTCAAAGGGTATCCCAACCCCCCTTTTATAGGCTGGGATGGGGAGGAAGGTGGGTTGAAGAGTGTGGAGTTGACGTGCTACCAAGCACTATGAATTTAAGTGTTGTTTTAGGATTTTGGTTTTATTTTATTTTTTTAACGTCACTTTTTATTTTTAACACTTATTTTTATTTTAAATTATTTTAGCATAAATATATTAATCCTTAACATTTTAGTGTTAGTTTAATATTTAATTTGAATTAATTTAGATTAATATAGATTGTTAATGTTTTTTAAATTACATGGTGGAATTGGTAGCTGCCATGAATCCGGGCAGGCTGTCCAACTTATAGCCTCGAAATCTGTCACACAAATATTCGCACAGTCCCCTCTTATAACCACTATGCTACAATCATTTAAAACCTTTTATGTCTCTCAAAGCACATCTTCAAAATTGGATTGTTTATGTTAAATTAATATTTAATTTAAATAAATTTAGATTGTTAATGTTACATTAATTTGAATTATTCTTAATACTTAGTTTAAATTAATTCTTAATTTTAAATCATTTTTTAATTATCTTGAATTAATTTATTTTTTTACTTGATGTAATTAATTTTAGTTTTATTTTAAATTTGTTTATCTAATTTTAAGTTTTAAATTTTCATTTTTACTTCACTTTAATTTGTTTTTAGTAGTTTTATTATTTAATTAATCCAACTTACATCAAATTTCAAGAAGGGAGATAAATTGAATTAATTGTTCAATAGCTTAATGGTTGAAGTTCATAGAGATCTAAGGTGCATTGATTTTGGGGACTCTATGTTTGTCTTCTTTTTGAGACATTTATTGTACAATGAATGCATAAAAAATAAAGGTGACCCCAATTTTGGGGTGTGTTTGACATGTACTTAAGATGCTACTAGGATTGCATTGAGGGCAACATAAAATTATATCCCGTCCCTATGTTTGTTCCCTCAAGTTCTAGAGGGAAAACCAAATTGAACTGAGAGAACTCAATTTACATGAAGATGATGGGAATAGGTTGGTTTAGGTAGGTTGAGAGGAGTGAGTTGGTTAATATTAGGAGAATGATTATGATCTACCAATTATGCAACTATATGATTAGATAGACTTATTTAAAGGTAGATACTTGTATTGCTTAGACATATAAATAGAATTTTAAATTTAATATCTCCCACTAAGAGGATATTAGAAAATACAAAATGTATAACTTTTGAAAATGATGCAAAAATATAGACAAGCACAAGAAATAAAAATCTTACCTCTAAGCAAATATTCTTCTGTATGCTTACATCCAAAAGAAGATGCTTCGATATTCTCATCTTCAAACAAATATGCTTTAGTACATTCACGTATGAAAATATTTCAATAAATAAAAATGCTCATCCATGAGGGTGTTTCAAAGTATGCTCACCTGTGAGGGTGTTTCAGAAAATATTCACATACGAGGGTGTTTCAAATAATGCTCACCTATGAGGATGTTTAGATAATGCTCACCTGAGAGGGTGTTTTAGATAAAAGCTCACAATAAATGTTCATCAAATATTTTACAAGATGTAATATGCTATGAAAAATATGTGCATACCCCCAACATGAGGGAAAATTGTTGTACTTAACATTATAAATATGCATGTGCCTCATTAATAATCAAGTAAAAGGACTAGGATAGGAATTGCTACCTCAAATACCTAGTGCAAATGCAATGCAAGTGAGTTATTTATAACTAGAATCATCATAAGCCATTGTGGTTCTCTTGACTCATTAAGCATACATCATACAAAAGCAAGCAAACATGCATTGATCAAACATTTAAAATTAAAGAGCATCACTAGCAAAAAAAACATCCTTGCAAGCTTTGCAAATGAAAGAGTTTGTAAGATAACATGTAATCATGGTATGCAAGGAATAATTCATAGAAAAAGAGAGATAGATAAAGAGAAATTTGCTAGCACCAATGACCTAGTGCAAATACAATGCATGTGAGCTTAATTTGACTTGTGTTACTATTTTAAGAAAAAAGTATTAAGCTTTTTTTGGAGACCCAAATTCAATTCACAGGAAGGGTGGATCCATATGCCTCCAACTTTTCAACCCATTCAAAAAAGAAAAAAATACATATCTATTATATGTTTATCTAATAAAAATTCCAAAATATGGTATACAACTCTACCTTTTTATAGGATTCAAACCTTAAACATTTTATTAGTTTTAAAGACTTACCATTTGGTCCAAGGAGACTTGAATTAAGTTTAATCTTAATCATGTTTATATCGAAACATCTTACGCGTCCAACTTTTCAACCCATTCAGAAAAGAAAAAAAATACATATCTACCCATTATATGTTTATCTAATAAAACTTCCAAAATATGGTATACAACTTTACCTTTTTATAGGATTCAAACCTTAAACCTTTTATTAGTTTTAAAGACTTACCATTTGGTCCAAAGAGACTTGAATTAAGTTTTATCTTAATAATGTTTACATCAAAAAATCTTGTTAGTATGTGGTTATTTGGTAAAGGATAGAGTAGAGGTTGCTATAAGGAGTTTTAGGTTCAACCCTTATGCTCAATTTATTTAAAATAATTTAATTAAATTTTTAAAATATTTAATCAAAATATAAAAGCCTATAGATGATATAAAGCACATAAAATAAAATAAAATGTAAAATAAAATTATTTAATTATATTATTTTTGGGAAGAGAGTATAAAATATAATCTTTTATTTATATTTTATTGATCAAAAACATGAAGGAATGCACGAAGTAGTTGCTCATTGAAAATATTTTAGAATACATACAAAACATAGGTGGTTTGGTTAGTTCAACCAACCAACAAATGTCCTCAACTACCCAACTACCAAAAGAGCGGCGACTAAAATAGATTAGGACCTATAATGTAATATATATGAATAATATCATATATCATATGTTAACATCCCCCCTTATTACATTATTGGCAAATACAAAGAGCATTGCGAAACAATTCAAATTTGACACGTGCAAGTGCCTTGGTGAAAATGTCTACAACTTGCTCATCAGTGGAAATGTATTGGAGTTGTATGTGATGATTTGGAACTTCATCGTGAATGAAATGACATCGAGTTTTGATGTGTTTGGTACGATCATGAAATATTGGATTCTTGACGAGATTCAAAACACCTTGATTATCGTAAAACAAATGAAGTGGAATATTCTTTGGAAGACCCATGTTTGTAAGAACGAGACTTAACCATATTATCTCATAGACTGCTCCACTTGCTTTACGATATTATACCTTTGTAGATAATAAAACAACTACTTACTGCTTCTTATTGTACCAAGAGACATGACCATATCCAAGATGAAAAATATATCCAAAAGTTGACTTGCGATCATCAATGGATCCGACATTGTCTGAGTTAATGTATCCCTGTAAATAGAACTTGCTATTCTTCTTGTACTCCAAGCCAAAATTTGTAGTAACACATATATAATGAAGAACTATCTTTTCTACTTTCCAATCACTCACCTTAGGTTCTTGCATGAACCTTGAAAGATAACCCATAGCAAAACTAAGATCTGGCCTAGTAATTTTCAGATACATGAGACTCTCAATCAATTGGTGATAGAGAGTACCATCTACTTGTGATTTATCATATCATGATAAATTAAGTCAGAACCATTGTTATTTATATATATATTTACATCTTATGGACTTATTTTAAAACCATGCTGCACTAGGTGACTGTCTATTTTGATGTGCCAAGCTCATGGAGCTTATTTTAGCCCATACAAGGATTTGACCAACTTGCAAACTTTATGTTCTTGACCTTCAATAACAAATCCTTTTTTTTGGGTCATGTACACTTCTTATTGTAGGTCACCATTAAATAAAGCACTTTTTACATCCATATGATGTAACTTCCACCCAAATTGAGCTACCATGGCACAAAGTACTTGAATGATAGTCATTTTTGTAGTAGGGGTAAAAGTCTCTTCATAATCTATGCCTTCTTTCTTAGCATAGTCCTTTGCAATAATATGGGTCTTATGCTTATAAATAGTACCATATACCTTATACTTCACTTTGAACACCCATTTGCAGCCAATAGGCTTCTTTCCTAAAGGTAAATTTACTAGATTCTATGTATGATTTTTCATGAGAGATGTATGTTCTGCTTTCGTAGCAGCCTTCCACTAAGTCTCACTAAGTGCATCTTGAATAGTTGTGGGTTCATTTTCATCCAATGCTGACATATAAACCCTCTCATCATCCATATATATTTATCTATCTTCCTCTACATCTACAGATAGTTCATCAAATTGTTGGAAAAGCTCATCAACCTTTGAATTTGATGCCTCTGCTCTCATCTGTTGAGTCATACTATGAGTACAAGGTCAATCTAGAGTTAGATCTGGAAGTGATATCAACTTTGAATATCTCAATGTACTAGTATACCATTTTGGAATCTTGTTCATTGGGGGTGGAACCTCTTTCTTAGGCTTATCTTCCTCAAGGTATACAATTGTAGAAGTGTTATATGATGTGAAAGCTTCATCAAATATCACATCTCAACTTATGTGTATTTTCTTGGTCATAGGATCTATCAATTGATATCCCTTTGGATGCTCATCATAACTAAGAAAGATACATTGTAAGGTTTTCTCATCTAACTTCTTCCTTTTTTGTTTTGGTATGTGCATGAACACCTTACATCCAAAAACCCTTAGATGAAAAATAGAGGGTTTCTTACCACTCATGCTTCTTGTGGAGTATTTTCCTGTAGAGATATTTTGGGTGCTCTATTAAGGAGGTATTATGTTGTATTCACCACTTCTACTCAATACTCATACTCAAGATGTGTCCCCTTAAGTATGCATCGAACCATTTCTTTAATGGAACGATTCTTTCTTTCAGCAACTCTATTTTTTTGTGGAGCATAGGCTATTATTAGTTGTCTCTTAATCCCATGTTCATTAAAAAATGATGAAAATTCCTTGGAGGTATATTCCCCCCTCGATTTGAGTGGAGGGTTTTGATGGAACATCCCGACTCCTTCTCAACAAGCTTCTTGAACTACTAAAAATACAAAAATACCTTTGGCTTCAATTTAAGAAGAAAACCCACATATTTCATGAGTAATCATCAATAAAAAATTGAAAATATCTCTTTCCACCACATGTAGTTGGCATTGGACCACACAGATCGATGTGTACCAACTCCAAAGGTTTCTTAGGTCTTGAAGAGATAACTTCAAATGGTACCCGATGTTGCTTCCTTACTAAGCAATCCGAGCAGACTAGCAATATGGATGAAATATTGGGAAGACCTCTCACCATCTCATATTTGTTGAACTCGAGAAAATATCCTAAACTTAGATGCCCATATCTCTTATGCCACAAAGAAGTAGCCTCCTTTGTAGTTTCTACCATGGCAACATGAGGTATTGAAACGACATCTAATATGAACAAGCCATGCTTGTAGAATCCTGTTACTACATGCTTTCCCTTATTGGTTATCAAACATCTCTTTCTACCCTCATCAACACAAAAAACAACATTCATATATCTATCCATGATCTAAGGGACTGACAAATTTTTTTTGGCCAATCCAAGAATATAGAGTACCTTCTCAATCTAAAATTTGCCATATGGAAGAGTGACAAAAATATATTCTTCACCCTAGACTTGGTAGGTTTGATTGTCAACAATTATCACTGGTTTACCTTCCTTTTCCTCAAATATCTCAAACCATGATCTATCTCCAATCATGTGTTTACTGGCACCTGAATTAATATACCACACTGTATATTTTTTCTTGGATTAAGTGTGAGTCATGAGCACCTTGTGTGCTCGCTTAGAATATGAGTCCAAGTATGATTTGGTATAAGCAACATTCCCCTTGGGTTGCTTATTCTTATTTTGTGGTTTGTATTTCCCTTTTCCCTTCTTCTTGTGATCTTGGTCATTCTGTTGTTTGTTCTTAAACCAACACTTGTTGGTGTCATGATTATTCATATAACAAATCTTGCAATATTTTTTGTCTTTCTACTAATATTTTCCTTTTCATTTTGATTAAGATCCTCCCTTTTAAAAATGACCTTATTTCTTACCCCCTTGTTTGGTGTAGAGGGCATCATCTAGCACTTCATCTTTCTAAAACTTATTTGCCTCCTGAATTTGAAGCAAATTCATCAATTCCATAAATGAAACTTGTCTACCAGATACATGAAGAGAGGTGATCAACACCTTATAGGATTTTATCAAAGCTATCAAGATGATTGAGGTCAAGAGAGCATCATCCATTGTCTATTCCATAGCATTCATTTTGGATTTTAATTTTACCACTCTGCATAGGAATAGATCAACTGTCTCACCAAATTTCATACTGAGTGTATGTAGTTGAGTTTGAAGGTTTAGAATAGTGGATTTATTCTTACCTTCATAAATGGTAATCAAAGCATCCCAAGCTTCCTTACCAGTTTTGGCATCACAAATATGAGGCTGGACCTCATCTATAGTAGCAAGTAGAATAAATATGAGACACTTCCTATCCTTCTTATCAAAGGCCTCTTGATCTGCTCCTATTGTTCCAAGATGTTTTGTAGTGCCAGTCACTACATCCCACAAATATTCAACTTGAAGTACAATTCTCATCTTTGTCTTCTATGGTGTAAAATTATAACCTTTGAGCAACTGTGAATCTGATAGATATTTGTGACTAGTGGTCATTGTGAAGATTCCTTATAACACCAAATGGTACCCCTTTTTTATACTTGTAAGAGTAAGTGAAAGAAAATTTGATCAATATTTATGGTACCTGCATCAAAACCCTTCGAAATAAGGTTGATGAGTTGGAGGAAATTAAGCCAAGTAATAAAAAAGAAATAAGATATTAAATGGAATGAATATCAGAATTGGTTTACCTTATTTCTCCTTGATGATTTATAGAGAATAATAACTTAAATGTCATTATTGCAGCTATATTAGGTTTTAGATACAATAGTCCAAGAACGATAACATCACCTGTAAGTGTGGACCAGAGGTATCGTATATATCGAACGCTGATGTGCAATAAATTACATAAATAGGTGTAAAATTTGGGATATTTTCTTTTCTTTGTATATTTTACTTTATTATTGAAATGCAAGAAACCAAAAAATATAAATGCAAAATACAATCACAAGTTCCCACAAAATTAAACACTTTAGGTGTTAGTTTCCACCAAAAATGCACCTATTACAATTCCAGTTTTAAAATGAAGATATTCGCTTCCAAAAAACAACAAATTTTCTTCCCCCTTTGTCTTATAATTTTGCAAAAGAAAATACTTTGAATCCCCCATTTTTGTTGAAAAATAAACAAGGATGAAACAATTGTGAAATACCCTTTCAAGTTCCAAAAAAAAACTTATCCCTCCAAAAAATTGCTTGAAAGGAATCAACAAAGTATTTTTTTAAAAATACCTCTTAAATAGCTCATCCACATGCTTTGGTAAAAAAAAAGTGCTAGTGTACCATATGTTGAAAAATAAATTACCCTTTCTTTGCAAAAAAATGACCCTTCTTTGGCAAAAATTGGTTGACAAAAAATTGTCAAAAAACTTGTTAGCATAAAAAACTTGTCGACAAAAAAATATTGCCAATAAAATCTTGTTGATCAAAATTGCTCGTCAAACAAATTTCGCATGCAAAAAAAAATTTGGGAAAAAAATTGTTGTTTTGTCAATCCCTCTAAGGGATTCAAACCACAAAATTTCGCTAAGCTATTGTGCCATGCTCACCAGTCGAGCTATAGCGCTCTATGGGAATGGAAATGAGGGTGCCTCATCTTATCTCCGTCAAGCCTTAATAGCACCAAAAAAAATTATTTGTTAGTGGCCTTCGTGAGATTCGACCAGAGAACCTAGTGGATCAGAGCACCTTAGATTCAGGTATCAAACCATCCTGACTACACTACCTGATGAGAACAAAGGAGCACGGGGGGAATTTGTCTCTAAAACTGTGAGGTTTTAAAAAAAAACCAAGACTTTTAGTCCCACATGAATGATGTTGTGAGCATTTGCAGCATTGATAAGTGATAATGCTCACTACTATATTTTATTGCCTATGGGTAGTTAGTGATATTAACAAACCCTTTTACCACTGTCGACCACTAAAAACTCACCACATCAGCAATCTTATGTCCTCGCCATGTCAAATGGTCCTCCTACACGATAACCAATTCGATGCTGCCACATTAGAGCGCCAGTGCCAAGTGTCTGCCTTATGCCACATGTACAACTATCTTCTCGAGATCCTTGCACATCCAGTTTGTCATCATGCTATCCTCGTTAGCTTGCCACATCAACCTGCTATCCTCATCAGCCTACCACATTAGCCTGCATAGGTCCTTCATCAGAACCTTGGGTTTTATGCCCAGAGTTGCATATCATCCGTGTCAGGTCCTTGGGTTGCATGTTGAAAGGTCAGTCACATTGGGAAATGTGCTCAACGCTTTCTTGCCCCAATATTTGTGCCTCCTCACCTATGCCTGGATTTATCCCTTCTATATTGTGACAAATCACTTTGATACCATAAAGAAATGCATGAAGTAGTTGCTCATTGAAAATATTCCAGAATATATATAAAGCATAGGTGGTTTGGTTAGTTCAACCAACCAACCGGTGTCCCCAACTACCCAACTACCAAAAGAGAGATTGGTAAAATATATTAGGACCTATAATGTAATATATATGCATAATATAATATGTCATATGCTAACAAAACATATATTGCAATTACATTATATTTCTTACATGAGAGTCATGTAGGAAAATAATCATGTAGAAGTCATTAAAGTAATCAGATAATAAGAAATTCTAATATAATGTGGAGGATGATATGCAAATATACAAATATGATATAAAAATATTATAAAACTATAGCCTAATATTCCCTCTTATTATATTATTTGAGAGTGTAAGTAATGGAATAATTACCCTCCCTTAATCTAGAGGTAAGAGTTTTCAAGTTGGATTTAGCTCTAGGTAAGAGTTTTCAAGTTGGCTCTAGCTCTGGCTTTGGATCTGGTACTAGCTTTGTTGAATAATATTATGATATTTCGGTCATCTTTGTGGATCACCTCAAGAGCAACAACATACTAGGTTTTATTTTGTAATGTTCATTAAAAATATCTTTTATCTTATTTCATTCCATGATATCCATCCACCCATAATTCAACTGAATCTTTGTGTAGTTTCTTTGAAGTTGGTATGTGCTTTGAGGAATGTGCTAATATTTTTTGGATTTATGTCCATATTTTCCACAATAATTTTAATTGATTATTTTAGAGGATATATATTGTGTTGTGGCAACTACTAACATGTTTTTGTTTGTTGCTTGTCCTTAATAACCAATACTTTCATATTTTGGGCACAAATTGGGTAGTATGGATTTTTGAATTTCATGTCCATTTCTTCCTAAACTGGTTTCATTGTATCCTATTTTTCATTATGTTGAATCCAATTTCTATTGTATGTTTTTTAGAGTATTTTAAGACTTTATCATAATTTATGTCACTAATGCTATCTATTTGTATAATATGTTCTTTATCATTGCTTAAACAACTACTTTTTGCATCATTCCTATATTCTCAAACAACTTTCATATCTCTAGTGGCACAAAAGAAGTCCTTTTGGATATTGCTTTTATTAATACCAATTTCCTTCTATTTGATAAGATCACCTATATTACACATGAAATTTTTCATCAAGGGCTTGTTCCTTATCTTTGCAATTATTTACTCTTATTTTATATTTTTCTCTTTAAATATATTAAAGGTAAGAAGTGACACATCTATATTAATGAAAATTGTAACATCTTTCTAACTATAGTCAACTAATTTATCAATATAAAGACTTATATAAGTCTTAAGTGTCATGAAAGTTTCATCATTAGCCTCTTTGAAGATTGACTATAAGTATTTTAGAACATTAGTTATTTTGGCAATAATATGTAACAAGGACTCAAGCAATGTAGATTCATCTTGAGAATCATCTTCTTGTGTGTCAAGTACTGGATCTTCATCTTGTTTCTCTTTTCTTTCTTCTGAACTATTTTTATTTAACATTTTCTTCCTTATATTTTTTCCATAAAAAAATTATATCTAGTTTCATATGCTCTATTCCTCTTTGAGTTTTTCCTTCCTAGTGTATATTTGTGATTTTGAGGTGAATGTACTTGGAGTTGGTATGTAAAATGAAGGTTAACAGTATCTAAAGCAAATATTCCATATTTTAAGATGTAGTAGCTTCTAATTTTCCTTATCTTGATATAAAGCACCTTTTATATCTATTAACAACTTTCAAATCAATAGTTACTCCTTTTATCCATCATTTGAGAAAGCGAAAGTAAGTTATTGGTAAGTCCTAGTACATATAGTACTTTCTCTATTTTGCACTCTACAAAGGTAACTTTAGGGAGATAGTTCCTATTAATTTTATGTAGTAGAAAGTGTTATCTAACAATATCACTAGCCAATCATGTATTTCTTGAAGAGTGTCAAACTAGTGTATATTACTAGTTATATGGTTACTAGCTCCAAAATCAATATACAAATTATAATTTCTAATTTATTTCTTAATGTGTGTCATCAGTACCTTATGTGCTATTTTTGGTTCTTCATCATGATCTGACTCAAGTTCTTCCTATGCCACATGTCCCTACTATGATGGACAAGTTTATCTATACCCTTTATTTATTTTTGGTGAATCGTTAAAATGTCCATATTGGTATTGCTCTTGTTTACTTGTTTGAAAATTTGTGTTTGATTTCACTTATTCACAACATTATATTTGTAGAACTTAGTATCATGACCTTATTTCTCACATATATGACAATATCTTCTTCTCCATTTTTATTGGTTTTATGAAGAAGATGAGTATGAAGTAGTAGGACCCCTGGTATTTCTTTGTTATCTCTTCCTAGAAATGAGAGCATTGTTTTAAGAGTCGTCTATTAATCATTTTTTTAGTTCATGTTGTTGAAGTATATTGATTAGCTCTTCAAATGATACTTTATGACTAGAAATTTTCAAAGAGGTTACTAAAATTCTATATGAATTTGGTAGAGCACACACTACAATTGATACTAAAAAATTATCATCAATCCTTTTTCCCAAAAGTGTTATATTTTACCTTTAATTATATAGTCTTATGAAGAAAATGTTCCAAACTTTAATTGTCTTTTGCATCCATAATGTATATGATTGAGATTGTAGAATAGTTGTTTTATTTTTACCTTCAAAAATAGTGCATAGGATATCCCAAGTCTCTTTTGACAAAGTTACTTCACTAATATGAGGTTGCATTTCATTAGTATTTCTAATAATATTATTAATCATACCTTATCATCTTTTTCATCATAGTTTTTTTGTGCAGTTGGTTCTTCAGGATGCATTTCATCTCCTGATACTATATCCTATAGTCTTTCAACTACAAGGATAGTTCTCATTTTTCTATGGAATAAATTTTAGGCCTCTTAACAATTGTGTCTCAAAGAGAAATAATTTAGGAGTGGTCATTATGGATGTTTCTTTATGACCCAATTAATCTTTAAATGTAACTCTATTTTAAAATTGTCTCAATTTGTAGATAAAATTTTCTTTTAATGCACTTATATTGTTCTATAGTTTAAATTATTTTAATTATAGAAAAATATTTAATTTTTCAAAGTATACTTTCAAATTTTACAAGAATACTTAAGAGATTTGAACCTAGGTATATCCTTAGCTCTTCTCTGCTAACAAATAAATACTTCCAAATTACATTTGATTTCTATGTAGAAAATACACATTCTTGTTTGTCTATTGTGCATGTTCCTACTCAGAAGCACGTATTCTTGCTTAGAAGCACACGTTCATGTTTGTCTACTACACACGTTCATGAAGAAAATATTTCAGTGCACAACCTTTGAGTATTAAAAATATTTTGGTATACAACCTTTGTATTGGAAATATTTTGACACACAACCTTTGTCTTGGAAATATTTTGACACACAACCTTTGAGTCTTGGAAAAATATTTTGATTCAATATTTTGATGTATTTTTCTATATGTCCTTGTCTCAAACATGTAAAATGCACTTAGAGGACATATAGTTTCGTATTGGATACCATTCTAACAATGAAATTCCTCCAAAATCATGATGAAAGGACATTTTGGACACCTCTCTAGAAATGAAATTCCTCCACATCCATGATGAAGGGACATTTTGGAGACCACTCTAGCAATGAAATTCCTCCATATCCATGATGAAGGGGTCCATTTCAAATTCTTAAAAAAAATCCTATATCAACGATGAATCGTTTGAGGATGCCAATGCTAACAATATTCTGGTGAGATTCTAGAGACTTATACAATCCTTAGGATTCCATGTTGCCATGAACCTATTTTTAAAGAGTGATATGAATTTTGCAAATTGTACTCTGATAGTATAATGATTCATTACAACATTCATATTATTCAAGAATTCTATCACAATAGACAAACTAGAGATTATAGTCAATGTAGATTAGGTCCTCTCAAATGCTCAAATGCTTATATCAAAACTTATCAATATTGAAACTTTAGTACTTCTTGGGTGTGCAATATTCATTAACCACACTCTGATACATGTTCGAAACAAAGAATAAAATATAATATTTTATTGATCTCACTAATAAAAAATATACATTGCAAGCACATTATATTTCTTACATGAGAGTCCCGTAGGAAAATAATCACGTAGAAGTCGTTAAAGTAAGAGGATAATGAAAAATCCTAACCCAAAATTTATTAAACATAACATGGAGGATGATATGCAAATAAAAAAAGTATGATATAAAAAGTTTATGAAACTATATCCTAACAAACATTTTATTTTTATTAATTTAATAAAAATATATACAAAGAATCAAAGAGTTGAATAATTAGTTTTGTTTAATTAATATGTCCTAATTTAAAGTAGGCATTTGAATACTTGTTATTAATTTTCTTCAAACATTATCCATTAAAATATTAATTAACTTATATTCAGTGAGCTATTAAAAATTTCAAATAATATTTTGTATTGAATTTATCATTATCATATGTTTTTCTTTATAAATTATTATTTTGATGTAGCTAGAGTACATATTTAAATCTTACAATATTATTTTTTATTGGTTTAGTCAAAATATTTATTTTTTGACCTTAGTGAAAAAACTAAGGTGTTTGATAACTCTTCTATGATAAATAAAATATGTTATGCTTTGGTTTTATATAAAATTTTATTTTTTAAATATAAATGATGATAATTTGAATTTTAATCTCAAATATAATTGACTCTTTTTATATTTAAAATATACCAAAGGGTCAATCTTGACCAAAAATATAGTTATATAGCCTTCCTATAAGGAAAACTATAATCCTTCTTGAACTTTTTTATCCATCTTGTCCAACATTAAAAGAAGTTTAAAGGATAACCATAACCCTTGTAATATTAAGCATTCATGTTTCCCAAGAATAAAATAAATGTATAATATAAACAAATTACTAGATCAATAATAAATCAAACATAATGAAATAGATTGTAGCATAAATATTTTGTACCCACATCCACATTGCCCAACAATTAAATCAATTCATGGCATAAACACATATATATATGAACAACAAACCAAAAAATGGAGTAGACATAAAATAAATCATAGCATAAATCATTTATACAAATAAAAGATACATAAATAGGGGGATTAATTATCTATAAGTAGTTTACATGCATCACCTTATTCAATTTTACACATTTTTGTGCATCTATAATTATAGAGCAGAAAGCACATCTTATACATCAATTTAAAATTAGTACAAAACTATTACACTTGAAAGTAAATACTAACACAATTTTATAATATTAAATTAACAATATATAAATTATGGGCTATAATCAATAAATAATATAAAAATAATTATAAAAAGTCTATTTTGTTTTATTTTTAGAAAAATTAAGAAATGAAAAATTATTTCTCCCTTAGAATATTGTAAGACCTAAAACAATAAACATAAAGAAGAATAGTGTTGGTCTCACTCTCAATATACACTAAGCAAACAAAAACTTATATTACATACAAAACACCTACACTAGGAGGCTAAGGTTATTTAACTTGACCTATTTTGGCTTGATGTGGAATAAGATGAAAACAAAATAGGAGATAAATTCAGGTATAGCTAACATCAACAAAAAGCAATGTAGCAAACACAACTCTACTTCAAGGCATACACAAGATAATAAATGAATAATAATTATTGAATGGGCTGAAGGAATATTTGAATGTACCTAGATATCACTAGTTTTTTTTCAAATGGAACATAGACCACTCTAGAACCTATTCCCAAATAGTCTCCACAACTTGTAAACAAAAATGCGAACATGACAAAAAAAGAAAAAGAAGATGTTATGTTTCTCTTAATAATTAGTCAGATTCCCTATGTTCTCTTTTTATGGAGAATACACAAACAACAAAATATAAATATGCTAGTATGATAATTACATTACTAGGTAGAGAGCATAATATTGAAGAATGAATAAATAACTTTAGGACCAAAGTAGCCAAATAACTAGTTAAATAAAAATAGTAGTGCATAGGAAAATATAACAAGGAGACTAGGATGTTGATAGTTACAAAAATAACTAGTGTAAAATAAATAGTAATAGCCATGGAAAACAATGGAAATGTGTGGTGATAGAAATAATTGTAGATATAGTTAAGAAATAATAATATTATTATTACAAATGCAGCTAAATGAGATAAGTGTAGGTATAGATGCTATAAAAGTGCAAATACAATTGAAAAAAATGCAATTGCAATTAAAAGATAATCATAGGTGAAATCAAAATATAAAATGCAAATGCAGTGTTACATAGGTGTAGTTAAAAATAAAATACAATAAAAAATAGTTGTAACCTAAAATAATAAAGTTATATGCACAAATAGTAAAACTAGTTATACAAAAAAAAAAAAAAAGTAAATAATTGAGGAAGAGTGCAGGAAATAAATCATGTCTACGCAAGACAAGCAAATATTGAAATTGTGGGTAGCAAGCAGACTTTACTATCAAACAATGAGCAAACAACTCAAGGGTGAAAAATATTAGCAAAGTAAAACAGATCATGTGAGAGCCTTTCACATAAACTTTTATTCACAAGTCCCACCAATTTCTACGTGTATGCTTATAGCTATGTGTTAAGAAAACTTGTTCCTCTTTCAAAGGGGATCCCAACCCCCCTTTTATAGGCTAGGATGGGGAGGAAGGTGGGTTGAAAGAGTGTGGAGTTGATTTGTTTTGGTTTTATCTTATTTTTTTAAGGTTATTTTTTATTTTTAACTCTTGTTTTTATTTTTAATTAGTTTAACATAAATTTATTAATCCTTAACATTTTAGTGTTAATTTATTATTTAATTTGAATTAATTTAGATTAATATGGATTGTTAATGTTAAATTTAAATTAATTTAGATTGTTGATGTTACATTAATTTGAATTATTCTTAATACTTAGTGTAAATTAATTCTTAATTTTAAATTATTTTTTAATTATCTTGAATTAATTTAATTTTTACTTGATGTAATTAATTTTAGTTTTATTTTTAATTTGTTTATCTAATTTTAAGTTTTAACTTTTCATTTTTACTTCATTTTAATTTTTTTTTAGTAGTTTTATTATTTAATTAATCCAACTTACATCGCATGTCAAGAAGGGAGATAAATTGAATTAATTGTTCAAAAGCTTAATGGTTGAGGTTCATAAAGAGCTAAGGTGCATTAAAAATGAAGTATACACTTAATTGTTCAAAATATTAATGGTTGAGGTTCATAAAGAGCTAAAGAAGTTAATGTCATCAACATAAAGGTAAACAATGAAGATTGCTGAACTTGCATGCCAAGAAAGTAACACATCTCACCTAACTCACTCATTTCAAATTCATTAACCATGGCTCTCTTAAACTGATTTAACAAGAAATCAGCAGTGCTGAAGAAGATAATGTCATCAACATAAAGACAAACAATGATGAAATCATTACCTTCAACTTTGGTATACACTGTGCGCATTGAATTAATTGTTCAAAAGCTTAATGGTTGAGGTTCATAAAGAGCTAAGGTGCATTAAAAATGAAGTATACACTTAATTGTTCAAAATATTAATGTTTGAGGTTCATAAAGAGCTAAAGAAGTTAATGTCATCAACATAAAGGTAAACAATGAAGATTGCTAAACTTGCATGCCAAGAAAGTAACACATCTCACCTAAGTCACTCATTTCAAATTCATTAACCATGGCTCTCTTAAACTGATTTAACAAGAAATCAGCAATGCTAAAGAAGATAATTTCATCAACATAAAGACAAACAATGATGAAATCATTACCTTCAACTTTGGTATACATCGTGCGCATTGAATTAATTGCTCAAAAGCTTAATGGTTGAGGTTCATAAAGAGCTAAGGCACATTAAAAATCATTAATTATGGGTTTCAAATAATGCTCACCTATGAGGATGTTTTAGATAATTTTCACCCAAGAGGGTGTTTTAGATAAATTCTCACAATAAATGTTCATCAAAGATTTTCCAAGATGTAATATTCTATGAAAAGTATGTTCATGCCCCCAACATGAGGGAAAATTGTTGTACTTAACCTTATAAATATGCATGTGCCTCATTAATAATCAAGTAAAAGGACTAGGAGAGGAACTTCTACCTCAAATACCTAGTGCAAATGATATACAAGTGAGTTATTTCTAACTAGAATCATCATGGGCCATTGTGGTCCTCTTGACTCATTAATCATACATCATACAAAAGCAAGCAAATATGCATTGATCAAACATTTAAATTTATAGAGTGTCACTAGTAAAAAACACATCCTTGCAAGATTTATAAATGAAAGAGTTTGTAAGATAACATGTGATCATGGTATGCAAGGAATAATTCATAGAAAAAGAGAGATAGATAAAGAAATATTTGCTAGCACCAATGACCTAGTGCAAATACAATGCATGTGAGCTTAATTTGACTAGTGTTACTATTTTATCTTGGTGGATATTATGCAAAAAAACCAAGTAAGCACAAGCAAAGACACATACACAACATCATTATCAAATAATTATGCAAATAGGCAATAAATGAGAGGATAAGTACTGGGGGTTCTACTACCTTAGCCACCTTACCAAATGCAATGCATAAACTATTCTAACTAACATCATCATTAGATCTTGGTAGACCCCCTTAACACATTATGAAGTAAGAAACTTAAGTACTCATAAGCATGTGCAACCATGTAATAATTATGTTAGTCGATTATACAAATAAACAACAAATATAAGTAAACACATAATCATGCAATCAATGCGAATAAATAAAAAATTATTAAGAATTATAAAATTTAAAGGTTCGAGGTGTAGACCAATTGGTTCGACCAAACCTCGTAAGGGGGCGAAGGTCCAAGGTTCAAATCTCGAGCCTTGTCGGACTAAACTCTTATCCCTTTCCTGGTGCTTTCAATGGTGTAAAAGGTTTAAAATGATTATGGTATGGTGGTTATAGAGGAAAACAGTGTGAATATCTATGTGGCAACTTTTGGGGTGGACATCACAAAATACTGTGGTGGCCATAAAATTTGAACAGCTTAACCGGATTCATGGTGGCTATCGATTCCACTATGTAAATTAAAAAAAAACATTTAAGGTGCATAATATTAAGGGTTTATTTAAGTTCCTTACCATCAAGTGTGACAAATTTATATGTTCTAGACCCATACTGAATAGTAATTATAAATGGACCTAGCTAGTTTGTTCAAACTTACCTTTAAGATCATCTTTAGCATTAGTGTTCTTTTTATTTTCTTTAAGGATCAAATCACCAAATTTGAAAGATCGTGGTCACAATTTATTATCATAAGAAGTTAAAGCCTTTTCAAGCTATAATATTCTATAAGGTTATCATTAAATCCTACATTGATATCTATTGTTTCCTCAATTATAATTGAGACTCACCTTCTAACCAAGGAGGTGCAAACAAGATTCTTAGATTTTTGAGGTCGACAATATTTAAGGATAAGGTCTCAAAGGTGGATGAATGTGAAGTAGGGAGGTTAAAATATAGTATAAGATATGTCTTGAGACAAGAATTTTTTTTTTTAGGAGTGTGATAAGACTTCTCTACTTTGCACATCACTAGTGGTAATAATATTAGGATGAATTATAGCTAAGAGGTTCACATTGGAAAAATTTATGAATGGGCTATGACTTGAGCCTAAAAGAGACCATTGTTATTTATCATCTTCCTCATCCCAACTCAATCCATGTAAAGATATGGTTCCATGGTGGGAATACCAAAAAAAAAAAATAGATTTATCATCACTATCAAATGACATCAAAGTAGGTAGAGGTTTTCTCTTACTAGAAAAGTAACCTATCCCACAATGACCAATTCAGGATTTGATTTATAATGTTTCTTTATTTCATTATTCATGGTGGCCTAGAAATTTACCTTGGTAACCCGCATAATCCAACCTTTGCTTGGGGATGATGTAAAAAGTCGATAAATAGCATGAAGAGTACTATCTCTTAGTCAAAAATATGTTATGTTGTTGATATATTCATAATTTGTAGTGCCAACACAAATGAAGGATCAATTTCCTATTTGTACTATCATTCCTTTCCTGGAAATAAAACGTAAGGTTCAAGGAGATAGAAAAAGTATAGATAGGTCTAAGGTTAGATATTCATTACGATGTTCATTAGATTTTATGTGATTTGAGTCATGTTCTTGTTTATTTGGTTTTGAACTATAATATTGATCTTAATATAATTTAATTGGGTTTTAGGTTTGTGATGTATCATTTGTGGAGGATGATGATGAGACATTATAGGAAGAAGGATAGAGTGAAGGTCAAAGGTTATTTTTGGTTTGCTTAGATTTAATTATTTGGCAATAGGAAAAGGGTTCAAGATGATGAGGCCCAAAAATGCCTCATTATTGCACAATGTTTAACTACCATATGATAAGTTAATTGCCAAATAGTTGACTAAAATATACTATTTGTTAAGTGTTTGCATGATTTTATGTTAGGAATACTATATCTCTATTTTTGACTATTTTCAGCATTTTATGATTGATTTTGTTTGATTAAGTAGCAAGTAAAAACATGCATTTCAATTAACCAAATGTGGTATGCTGATATCCATTAACTTCTCAATGGTTTTTGAATGTTTTCATGCCCTTAAACTTGTTTCAAATCCACATTGAAGCCAAAATTTTAGGACTGTCATAAATCTAAAAATCTGAAAAAAACAGCCATATAAAAATTAGCAAGCTGTCACTTTATAGGAACACCTTAAAGTTGTCAAGCAAAGCATGAGGATATAGATGGAATGAGTTCAGAAGGACTACAGAAGAAATATGACCTATTTAGAAGCATTCACACATGGTCTAAATAGGCAGCAACAGGGTATAACAGAGCAGGGACAATTGTGAAACACTATTGCACTATTTCAACATGGTTACTTGGTGAATGAAGTGTATAAATTCAGTAGCAACTTGATGTACTCCTTCATGTTGATATTTGAATAATTTTTCCATGTTATAATTTGTTTGAATTTGCAAGAAATGCCAATATTTTACAATTGTGCAATAGATATGGAAAATGCAGTAATTTACCATGTAAATTCCAGCAAGTTACCAATGAATGGCAAGGAATGGAATTCACACATGGAGAGGAATGAAGGCTATTGCAATATGATCCTGAGAGCTAACCCACATGAGAAATGCAGATGAAATCACTTGAAGAGCACACAGTTGTTCATTCTAAATATCTTTAAAATGAGTAGACATCTTTGGAATGAGAAATACAGTCTCTTCGGAATGAGTGGACATCTTCGAAATGAGAAATACAGTCTCTTCGAAATGAGCCACTTATCTTCGAAATGAGAACAAAAAGTGCTTTTTGACTTTTTGACTATTTTTTGACAGTGGAAAAAGGGAAATAAGGTTGAAAAGGTTAAAGGAAAATATCTCCCATCTGAATTTGCCGTCCTTGCCGTCCAAAGCCACCATTCATGGAAAAAAGATCAATTTTGATCCTCTTCTAGGATAAACCCAAAAAAACTGTAGCATAATAAGAAGTTGTTTGCAAGATAGAAATGGCATATTATGACATGGAGAAATATGTGTGAGATATTTCTAGACTCCTCCCACATACTCCCACCACTGAAGATGCTTTCTAAGGGCCAATGACTACTACTGCAACACAAACTGTCCAAATTTGCATTTATTTCAGATATAGAATTATTGGCAAATCATTGTAAAGTAGCACATAGGCTTATTTGAGCATGGGATATGTTGTAAATATTTATATAAATAAAACAGCTCTCTCCTTGGTTGAGCCAGTTAGGAATTAGAATAGAGGAGATTTTTCAATAGCAGCAATTAGGACTGTACAATAATTTTTTGTAACAGTTTTTAGCATGTTTTGTCATCAATAAAAGTGTAGTTATTTTATCATTTTCTATTCTGAGTGTTAATTAGTTAAGGAGTGATTTTCACCTCCTTCTAGATCAGGAAGTATGGGCCCACTTTCAGATCTGGAAGGAGGATTTTTATAGCAGGTTTTAATCTGTAATTTTGCTGTAGCAGAATTAACAGATTACTTATCAAGTTTACTTTTCTTATTTTAAGTTTGTATAATGTTATTTATGTTTTATATTATGTTTGTGTACAACATTTGTGTGTGTGTCAACTAAAAAATTATATTAAGCATTTTTCCTTTGCTTTCCATGTTTTCCCTGCTTTTCTATTTTAGCAACTTTTCATTTTCAGCATATTTCATTTTGCTATCAATTCTTGTAGTAGAAGCTTGATGACCTTTTGTGGCAGGGCATTGACAGGTGTTTCATTTCAAAGTATCACTTACTTTCTGCAAGAGTAAACTAGGTTTCAATTTGACAAGTGTAATTTAGGATTTCATTTCAGCAACATTTCAATTTAGCAATTTCAATTCTGTTATTTCAATTATGCAAAAGTAGATTATATTTTAATTCAGCCATTTTCAATTCTTGCAATTATAGTTAATTATTAAATTCTACAATTTAGATTTAGTTTTCAATTCCTGTAATTTATTTAGTTTTCTATTTTGCAGACTAGGTTTAGTGTGACACCAAAAGGCTAAACTAAAATCTTCTTCACCAATAAATGCTTGAAATATGAATGCCTGAATTACACTCTGCCCTAACTTTCTATCGTAGATAGCCTTGGACACCACCCCAAATTGATAAATCATTGAGATTAAATGATGAGATTCAACAACACTCATAATTTTGGCATCGTTGTCAAGGATCATGGTGTTGTTAGAGGGTAAAAGTAGTCAAATAATTATTATTGTGCTAAGTTATGAAATTCAGAGTAAAATATGAATTTAATAGCAGGTATAAATAATAATTATTGATAGTTGCATTTCAATCCATTTAGAAAATAAGCAACCACAGGGAGGTGATCTTCACACTTGGGGGTTAAATTGCCTATGTTTGAAATTCTTGATAAAAATTGAAAGAATTCATCATCCTCATTATCAAGAAACATAAGATCTCTTAAAATATTTAGAAGAGCCATCTACTAGTACTGCCCTTTTTATATCCATATCATTAGGGTAGTATAAAAAATTTATACTAGGTGTTGGGAAAGATATCATGGTAGATATACAAGACTATCCCTTGAATAAAATAGCCATGTCAGCTACCTGTAGCATTTATTCACAGGGACATATCACTGATGAATGCCATTTACTTCCACAACTTAGAGAAGCAAAATATGTTACCTAGTCTGAATTCTTCTCAAAGAGAGATCCCAACAACAACAAACAGGGCAAGTAAATCAACCACCACCTTCAGCCCAACCTGTGGCCAATATGAATAATACAGGACAAGCAACCCTTGTCTATGTAAGCTGAATCTATTAAAAAAAAATCACAAAAACTTTTGCACAATCAAAATAGGAGTTTACAACTTAATGATGATCCTAGAGTTTTCCATTATTACTTAAATATTGTAGGATTTTACCGCGCTAAACCATAACCTAGCAATTTTTAGCCTACACAGGCAATAGTTGATCTCATTAGAGGTGATCCCACCTGACAAGTAGTTGATCTGCTAAAGTTATACACTTCTTGTCTTATTGTGCAAACCAAAAATATATATTTTTTAGCCCAACCTATGATCAGTCTGAATAATATAGGATAGGCAACCCATGTCTATGTAGCTAAATTTGATATAAAAAAAAACTACAGGAAATGTTATTGACTGCAGCAACATCCAACTGTGCTTAAACAAGAACTTACTTGAGCTTGAAGAGACAAAAATCAATGGAGATACACAGAAAATATTTAGTCCAAACACACATAAATTAGCCTTGGATAAAGAAGAAAAATTAAAAAAACTGCACATAGAAAATTTACTTCCATTGAACTTCTTAGTAAGAAATTACAAAGGGGTAAATTCTGTCCTCCTAGGAATGAAACAAATTGAAGTGTAGCCAAGAAAATTCTTGAACATTATTAGCTGGCTGACTTATAAACAAAAAAAAAAATTGTTGCTATTTTGAAACAATATTTCAATCCCTTTACATGGAATTACAAGCGTATATCAAGATTTTATCTTGATGTAAGCACTTAACATCTTTTGGGAATTGGTATTTAATTATTTCAAGAATAGATTGACAAGATTTTACAGACTAGGAGGCATGGACAACACTTGATTGAAGAAGTTTTTAGATATGGAGCAGTGCTTATTTCTCCCATTGGTAATTCATGGAGGATGTTAGTGGTGAATAGACATTGCCTTCGGGTATACCATGCACCATTAACTAAGGAGGAGTTATTGAAGGATATTCCATTGGATGTACACATAATGGAAGAGAATTTCTCTTCAATATCAGATTCAGAGTGATGATAAAAAGTGACAAAAAGAAAAAAAAATACAAGAAAAGAAAAAAGAAGAATAGTCTTGTTTGTGAACTTCCTTCTTGGGTACAAGCAAGACAAGAAAATTTGAAAAAAAAAAGAGATTTTTTTTTGCAGCAAAGGCATGTCCCACAAAATGGGGATACATGAGGATAAGCATCAATTTCAACAAGGAAGAGGAACAATGGAGCCAATACTTCATTTCCAACACTAAGGAGACAATTATGATGTATGAATATTCTTACTGCTCATCTAGAAAGGAAGGTTGCATCAATGTTGCAGGTTTCAACAGAAAGAGATGGTGTTTTCATACAACAATTGACATGTTTTTGCAGAATAAGGATTGGTCTTATCCAAATAAGAGTTAGAGATGTTCTCTCTCATTGAAGTACTTGAAAAAAAAAAAGGGACAGAAGTTGGTTGAAAACCAGAAATGGCAGCCTCTTCTGATGAAAAAAATAAAAAAAAGAGATGAAAAAAAATAAATAAATAAAAAAAAGAGGAAAAAAAAAATGAATAATTCAGTAGTGAAAACCTTCTTGGAGGCGCTACTGAGTTGGCTTGCATGAAAACCAATTTTTTGGCATGCATTGCCTTGTTGATCTATCGATAATTGTTCCACCATTGTACAAATCTCACACTACACATGTGTTATGTTTATGTTTTCAGATAGTATGCTAACAATCATCAAAAGTAGCTTGTAAGGTGCATGACCAATTTTTAGGACAGTAAGGTATGTGTTTTATTCATAGTAAACATTTAGCATTTAGTGTATGATAATCGGTATTTGGCATAAACTATTCATACAATATTGACAAGTTGAAAATGGAACATGTTCAAGATGTCAAGAAACACCCCCTTATGCCCTTAATTGCATGGAAATTCCAAAACTATGCAAAAACCTAATTTTGGGACAAACATGGTAGCAATTCTATTTCAATTTGTAGGGCAAGTTTCAGAAGGAGAACTGCAAGTTTATATCTCACAATTGTCTGATAAATTGAAGGAGGATAATTAGCAAAATGCACCTGAAGGTTCTATTTTAGTACTACTAGAATAAAACAACAACATACAAAACAAAGAATAACATCTAAACAAAAGGATGAAGAAGGGATTTTTGATGTTATGGAAGGCTTATACACTCTAGAGATGGGCCCACAATAGAATCTATAGCTAAATTTTGCATAGGAGGTCATTTCTGTATTTTATGATGCATCTTCGGAATGAACAGTCATATCTTCGAAATGAACAGACATATCCTCAGAATGAGCAGGATATCTTCGAAATGAGCACAAACTGTACCAAAATTGCTAAAAATGATACATAATAGCAAAAAGAGTAGGGTACATCAAGTATTGAGGTTCATAAGGCTCTACCACAAGTAAGTACATCCCTCAAGCATTTCAAATCCAAAAATTTTATCAATTTTGTTCAAAAGGTGCAAACAACAGAAATAAGTATTCAGGCTAAAATGTTGTTAAGAACAAAAAATTCCATCAGTAGTAGTGCATCTGCCAAATACGATTCCACAATAAGACTATTTCAAGATGAATCACATGATATCAAGCCTTTAAGAGGTACCTTGCAACACTAAAACTAGTAGAAAGATAGAAAAAGAGTCATACATGTGCTTAATTGCAAAATACTTGATATAGTGTAGCAAGGACAAATTTCTTAGTTAGCAGGTAGCAAAGGATGTTGTTCACAAGAATAAAACCTGCATATTACTATGGCCTACTAAGATGCATGAGGGCATGCATCAATTCAAGTTGGGGGGGATGATGAGGCCCAAAAATGCCTCATTATTGCACAATGTTTAACTACCATATGATAAGTTAATTGCCAAATAGTTGACTAAAATATACTATTTGTTAAGTGTTTGCATGATTTTATGTTAGGAATACTATATCTCTGTTTTTGACTATTTTCAGCATTTTATGACTAATTTTGTTTGATTAAGTAGCAAGTAAAAACACACATTTCAATTAACAAAATGTTGTATGCTAATATCCATTAACTTCTCAATGGTTTTTGAATGTTTTCTTTCCCTTCAACTTGTTTCAAATCCACATTGAAGCCAAAATTTTAGGACTGTCATAAATCTAAAAATCTAAAAAAAATGGCCATATAAAAATCAGCAAGCTGTCACTTTATAGGAACACCTTGAAGTTGTCAAGCAAAGCATGAGGATATGGATGGAATGAGTTCAGAAGGACTATGAAAGACATCTAACCTATTTAGAAGCATTCACACATGGTCTAAATAGGTAGCAACAAGGTATAACAGAGCAAGGACAATTATGCAGCACTATTGCACTATTTCAACATGGTTACTTGGTGAATGAAGTGTATAAATTTAGTAGCAAATTGATGTACTCCTTCATGTTGATATTTGAATAATTTTTCCATGTTCTAATTTGTTTGAATTTGCAAGAAATGCCAATATTTTACAACTGTGCAGCAGAGTTGGAAAATGCAGTAATTTACCATGTAAATTCTAGCAAGCTACCAACGAATGGCAAGGCATGTAATTCACACATGGAGAGGAATGAAGGCTATTGCAATATGATCCTAAGAGCTAACCCACCTAAGAAATGCAAATGAAATAACTTGAATAGCACACAGTTGTTCATTTCAAAGATCTTCGAAATGAGCAGACATCTTTCAAATGAGAAATACAGTCTCTTCGGAATGAGCGGACATCTTCGGAATGAGAAATACAGTCTCTTCGAAATGAGCCACTTATCTTCGAAATGAGAACAAAAAGTGCTTTTTGACTTTTTGACTATTTTTTGATGGTGGAAAAATGGAAAGAAGGTTGAAAAGGTTAAAGGAAAATATCTCCCATCTGACTTTTCCGTCCTTGCCGTCCAAAGCCACCATTCATGGAAAAAAGATCAATTTTGATCCTCTTTAAGGATAAAACCAGAAAAATTGTAGCATAATAGGAAGTTGTTTGGAAGATAGAAATGGCATATTCTGAAGTGGAGAAATATGTTTGAGATAATTCTAGACTCCTCCCACATACTCCCACCACTGAAGATGCTTTCTAAGGGCCAATGACTACTACTGCAACACAAACTGTCCAGATTTACATTTATTTCAGATCCAAAATTATTGACAAATAATTATAAAGTAGCACATAGGCTGATTTGAGCATGGGATATGTTGTAAATATTTATATAAATAATATAGCTCTCTCCTTGGTTGAGCAGTTAGAAATTATAATAGAGGAGAGTTTTCAATATCAGCAATTAGGACTGTATAGTAATTTTTTGTAACAGTTTTCAACATGTTTTGTCATCAATAAAAGTGTAGTTATTTTATCATTTTCTGTTCTTAGTTTTAATTAGTTAAGGAGTGTTTTTCGCCTCCTTCTAGATCAAGAAGTATGGGCCCACTTTCAGATCTAGAAGGAGGATTTTTATGGTAGGTTTTAATTTATAATTTTGTTGTAGCAAAATTAACAGATTACTTGTCAAGTTTACTTTTCTTATTTTAAGTTTGTATAATGTTCTTTATGTTTTCTATTATGTTTGTGTACAAAAATTGTGTGTGTGTCAGCTGAAAAATTATATTAAGCATTTTTCCTTTGCTTTCCATGTTTTCCTTGCTTTTCTATTTTAGCAACTTTCCATTTTCAGCATATTTCATTTTGCTGTCAATTCCTGTAGTAGAAGCTTGATGACCTTTTATGGTAGGGCATTGACAGGTGTTTCATTTCCAAGTATCACTTCCATTCTGCAAGATTAAACTAGGTTTCAATTTTTCAAGTGTAATTTAGGATTTCATTTTAGCAACATTTCAATTTAGCAATTTCAATTATATTATTTCAATTCTGCAAAAGTAGATTATATTTTAATTCAGCCATTTCCAATTCTTGCAATTGTAGTTAATTGTTAAATTCTGTAGTTTAGATTTAGTTTTCAATTCCTATAATTTATTTTAGTTTCCATTCTACAGACTAGGTTTAGTGTGACACCAAAAGGCTAAACCAAAATCTTCTTCACCAATAAATGCTTGAAATATGAATGCCTGAATTGCACTCTGCCCTAACTTTCTATCATAGAAAGCCTTGGACACCACCCCAGATTGATAAATCATTGAGATTAAATGATGAGACTCAACGAAACTCATCACAATACAAATAGGGATATAAACTATTTTATTTTGAAGGTTATATTTTAGATATTGATGATAGGTGGAAGGGAAAACACACATTTAATGGATCTAAGGTTATACCAGAAGGATATTATAAGAAACATCATGAGGAATCACATAGAAAAGAAATTTGAGGACTCACAACCCAACTTTAATAGGTAAAGTTATTGTACCACTAAATACTTGTTTTTTGTTATCAAAGGATTGAATAGTTAAGTTAGATATTTGCAAGTATTGCTTGCTTAGTAAAAAATTATTGGCTTTTTAATCCTTACTACCATAGAATATCACAGGTTATCACATAGGAACCAATATAAAATAGCCACAATATTAAAAGTCAAAGTAATAATATTATAAGTATAAAATATGATCAAATTAATATATTTATCAATGCTTATTTAATAAAGAAACAAACATTTATTTATATAATCAAATATGAATGTAAATACCCTAAATCATTCAAGAACTATGCATTAAGACAAATTAAAATATTAATTGCTCAAAATTTTATATATAAGTTTTATTACTCCTCTCCCTCTTACAAACAGATAATGAGACATGAGTTAGATTTTCCTTTTTTTATCATGGAGCATTGTCTCCATTATATAGCAATAGTAATGTGACTCTTCAAGTATTTGACTATTGCTCTCCATATGCCAAGTCTTATGACTCTTGGCTTATCAACTTGCCACTTGCATACTAGATGGACACTTGAATCTAAGACACTTGCACACATGAATCTTACACTTCTACATGCACTCCTAATCTAGGACACTTGTGCACATCCTCACATTACATATTTGCACTCTTACATACAAGATACTTGTTGTTGAGGATAACTTAAGCTTATCCACTTAAGCCTAAGTTAATTATTATTATTATTTACTATTCCTTTTTCATTGCACTTTGTATTCACGTGAGGCACAATATGCCCATGTTAGAAATAGGTTGTTAGCATGTTGTTAGCATGTTTTTAGATGGTTGTTAACTGTTAGAGATCTTGTTTGTCTTCTAGCAGTTAGTGGACATCCATAGTTAGCATTTGGTTAACTAGTAGTTAAGTGGTTGGCCATTTTTGGCATATTGTTTCAACCACTTAACCTACATAACATCCATTGTAATTCTATATATACTTGCATTATGATGAATAATATAGCTTCATACTATTGTTACTACATCATTGGTATCAGTTAGCTTCAAGAGAATTACAGGAAGGAGGAGAGAGCTACCACTTCATTGCAGATCCTAGGAGGTGTTGAGTGGAGTTGAATTGAAGTCACCTACAACACCAAGCGAAGCTGCGGTGACAGAGGGCAAAAATTACCCCTCCACCAAGTGTTGACTATCAGTTGCACCAGTTTGAGGCCAAGTTGTGGCCAAGAAAAGGCATTTGCAGAGAAGCACCAAAAGAGTTGCAGTTGAAAGACAAAGTTCCTCTTAGTATTCTTCTTGTAGAAGGAAAAAAGAGTTGAGTTCATTCTTACTCAACTAAAAGTTGCATTAATTTAATGCATAAAAAGCTTTTTATAAAATATTAATATTTTTTATTAATATTTTATTAAAAAAAAAAAAAGTGCATGAAAATCTATAGGCCTTAGCCTACTTGGAGTGACCACTCTTTTGATGGATCATCGTACGGCCTGACAGCCAGTGCCATCGCACGGCCAGAGCCATCCACCAGCCGATGGACCGCAACCACCAATAGCAGGCACTGGCCACCCGTAGAAAGTCGGCACCCACCGACGGCCACCCACCAGCCAATGGCAGCCAGCTCTGTCGCCTGTCGATGACTGGCCAGACCTGACACTGACACCACAGGGCCAACCGACCACCAACATCGATGGCCACGTAGTCGGCGACCACAATGACAGTGCCGATCCGCAGACCTCTGATGCGACCACCAGTCAGTCGACCACCTGTCGACGGCCAAGCACAGCATTGACGACCCTTCTTCAAACACCAGCCAAACGAAACACAGTCGACAAACCTCCATGATTTTTGACGACCTGTGTAAGTCCATTAAAACAGATCGCAACATAAAAAAAAAAAAATTCTACAGACGAGCGTCGTGTGACGAAGAAATCATTTTTTCGACGAGTTGCAGACGTTTCGATGAGTAGGTTCATTTTTCGGCTTATGACAGGTTCTTGGGCGAGAGTTTCATTTTTTCGATGGTCACCCCTATCATGCTTACGCGCGACAGCTCCTAGTGGCAGGGCACTCGGCCTTTGAGGTGACTATAGGCAGCGCCCAGTGGAGGGGCTTTGCCTTGCCAGTTGTTGACCTTTGCAAACAACGATCGACTGACAAACTTGGTAGCACATCGGTGAATCACCTCCCTCGGCTGACAGAGACCTCGCTCGTGCAGTTGTAGGTGGTGAGATTTTTATAGCAAACGACGTCGTCGGTGGACGTGGAGAAGCCCGGGAGTAGAAGGGTTTGAAAAATTTCAAAGGGATATTTGTCCCACATGTTTTGTGGTGGGAAAACCAAGGAGGAATATTTGAGAATTTTGAAATTTTGAAATTTCAAATTCAAATATTTGGCGCCAAAACCAGCAAAAAGGAGAACAACTTCAAGAGGTGATATCTCCTCCGTTATTGGTCCGTTTTTGACCAAATTTTGGCATTGTAAAAGAGCTAATTTTTCAGCATTTTTAGTGCACCATTGTAATTGCAAAATTGAAATTTTTAATTTTGTAAAAGCACTAAATAGCCCATTTTTGCTATTTTTTGAGAGCAAATTTGTAAAATCTAGGCATTTGCTGCATAGGAAACTGAAATTGTTCCTAAGCCTAGATTAGTTCTTGCATCCATTTTGTAATCCTCCTAGTCTGGCATATACTAGGCAAAATATGGCTCATGATCTCAGAACAAACATGGAAAACCTCACTGAAGCAGTAGACATTTTGGCAGAAAAAGTGAGAGACATTGTTGTGCAGTTTAATCCTGGTGAAATAAAAATCCACCATAACCATGCAAACAAAGCCAAATGTGAGGTTAAAATGTATGATGGATCTAGGGATCCCGATGTCTTATCTGCATGGATTTTGGATATGCAAACTTGGTTTGCTTATGCTAAAATTTTGGAGGATGAAAAAGCCACATTTGCTACACTAAAACTCACAGGTTTAGCAAAAGTTATCATTATAGAAAGACAGAGTCATAATGCCACCATGAATTGGAAAAAATTAACTCAAATTCTGAAAAACACCTTCTTTCCACCAAACTACCAATGTGACCTCACTACCAAGTGGTATAGATTGAGGCAAACCTATGGAATGTCAGTTTTTGATTTCATTTTCCAATTTAATAGGTTAAGGGTATTACTTGGTGTGAAAGATTCAGAAGATGATTTGATTAATAAATTCACTCGTGGCTTGCAAGATCATATTTTCAGGGAGATAAAATTCAATGTCTTCCTCACCTTAGATGTGGCATTCAATCATGCCATTCTTGCAGAGGAGAAAGTTGGTGCATATCAAAAGTCTCATTCATCACAGGAGGGATCTTCCAAAGGTGGGAATCAACATCAACAACAGGTGAAGAACAATTCTCAATCTTCCCCTCATTCTTCTTCTCCTACCACTTCTCCTCAAGCACATTCTTCTTCCTTTCATGCTAAATATTCTTCTTCTTCATTGTATTGTGACTTTTGTAAAAAGCATGGACATGTAAAATCCAAATGCTATACTTTTGAAAATTTTAAGAAGAAGAAATCCCTAATTATACAGCCTACACATGAGGAACCACAAGATGGTCCCATTTTGGCTACAGGGACAGAAGAAGAATATCCTGCTTTAAAGGGTAAACTGAACAAAGTTACCCTAATGTCCAATGCATTTTCTCAAGGGGGCGTGATCATTTTTTTGTCACTAGAGCCCACTTGACGCATGATTTCTATGTTGATTGTATCATTGATAACGGATCGCAAAAGAACCTCATTGCAAAGTCCGTTGTGGAGAAGTTGAAACTTCCCATCAAACCACATCACCAACCTTATGCACTTGGGTGGAAATATGTAGACTCCACATCCAACATCACCCATACTTGCACCTTGACTTTTGCTTTTGGTGACAAGTTTGTGGACAAAGTTAGGTGTGATGTCATAGATATGGATTATTGTGGACTCTTTCTAGGTAAACCCTATCAATTTGATAGGAATGCTATTTATCATGCTAAAAAGAACACCTACACATTGGAGTTGCATGGTAAAAACTACTTGATACAAAGCACTACACCTACTTCCAATTTGATGTTAAGTTGTAGGCAAGTAAGGAAGCCATTGAGTCAAGCACTTATTTTAGCTCCTACTAGCATTTTTCCCACACAAAATGAAGAAAAAGCACCACCTAAGAAACATGCAAAGGAAGAAGTTTCACTCCCACATGATGAACAGTCACAAGAGCAAGTGGTTAAGGAACCCACCATTCTCATTCATGAGAAAGATACCATTGATTCCATTGGTATAATTTTGGGTACACCTACAACTATTGAACCACTTGTTCCACAGAAGTTACCTTTGGCTTTGCCCACTCCCATTGCACACATGGAGGAGCAAGCTAAGGTTACTTCCCTTACTGAGCATCGACAGAGCCTTCTAGGCAAGATACCACATGACTTGTAGGAGACTCCGTAGGGAGTGGTGCGAAAGCATCACAATCCTCACTCACCACAGGTTCGAGGTAGAGTTTGGGTTCCTTTGGATGAGCACCGCTTTCCAGAGACACAATTTTAGGACCCTCTTTTGGTACCTGATCCTGTTTTCAGTCCTACAACAATAGTGGCACCTGATCGTCAGCTTTCGCTCATTTCAGATAGAGTTTTCGAGATGAAGACTCATCACACGGGATAGGGTTCTTCCACTACTTACCTTGTTGCTCGTCGCAGTCACTTTCCACACATGGCTCGCTAGATTCCTCACCATGAGATGGCCCATGACTTTCCACATTTTTTGAGAGCATTGGGGTCCAATGCTTATATGGTTGGGAGGAGTGTTGAGGATAACTTAGGCTTATCCACTTAAGCCTAAGTTAATTATTATTATTATTTACTATTCCTATTTCATTGCACTTTGTATTCACGTGAGGCATAATATGCCCATGTTAGAAATAGGTTGTTAGCATGTTGTTAGCATGTTGTTAGATGGTTGTTAACTATTAGAGATCTTGTTTGTCTTCTAGCAGTTAGTGGACATCCATAGTTAGCATTTGGTTAACTAGTAGTTAAGTGGTTGGCCATGTTTGGCATATTGTTGCAACCACTTAACCTACATAACATCCATTGTAATTCTATATATACTTGCATTATGATGAATAATATAGCTTCATACTATTGTTACTACATCACTTGTGCATATTCTCTCAACCTACACTTGTGCTCTAACTTACATGACACTTGTGAATTTCTTGCACATTGACACTTACATAAAAGGGGAAATATAAATTACACTCTAAACTATAGAATCAATCATGATATCATGTTTATATTATACCATGAAGTGAAGAACACAAGCTTATACTGAGAGGAGGGGGTGAACAGTATAAGACCACTTTTTACTTTTCTTTCCCAATCAATATTATGCAATGTATAGATAGCAATATCAATAGCAGTAATCAAAGCAATGCACAAATCACCACACACAATAGAGACACCAAATTTACGTGGTTCACCCAATGTGGGCTACTCCACGGAGAAAATATTTTACTAAAATTTTCTCAATCAATCTCTTGGGAATCCTTTCCCTATTACAATGTTTATGGATCTCTATCCAAAGGAGACACCAATCCCCTTAATCAAGTTTGTGGATCTCTATCCATAGGAGACACCAATCTCCTAACTCTACTCTAGTTGGTGATCCTCTAGAAGACCTCTGCCTCCACTACCCTTAGCAAATGGAACTCTATCCATAGAAGACACCTATCCTCCCTACTCTGGTTGGAGACCTCTATCCTCAACTCTATCACCTCCAAATATCTATCTCAAATCTACACTAAACACAGTCCTTCGGTCTAGCACAAATCTATCCTCAATATCTATCTCTGGTCTGGCATAAACCTATCCTCAAATCTGCACCAAACTCTATCCTCGAATCTGTACTAAACATAGTCCTTCGATCTAGCACAAATCTTTCCTCAATATCTATCCTCAAGCCTTAACTCAAATCTTGACTCAATCTCAAATCAACTCTACTAGATCTACCCCAAACCTTAACTCAAGGTTTGAACAAATCAATCAATCAACTCTGCTCACAAGTCTTCTCAAAGACTTGTCTCAAATATGCCTTGTAAGCTTCCACAAAATCTCACACTAATCTGTCCTCAAGTCCTCTCTAGAACTTATCCAAATATGCTCAATAAGTCCTCACTAGAACTTATCCAAATCTGCTCTCAATATGTATTGTAAGCTTCCACAAAATCTTACCCAAATCTATCCACAAGTCTTCTCAAAGACTTACCTCAAATCTTCTCAACAAGTCCACACTAGAACTTGTCCAATCTCATAGAAACATAAAGAGAATTTTTAGAGACTCAATATGCTCTACACTCATCACAATGCTCAATCACTTTCAATCACTCTCTTAGAAACATATAGAGAATTGTTAGAGACTCAATATGCTTCACATTCACCTCAATACTCAATCACTTTCAATCACTCTTTTAGAAACATATAGAGAATTGTTAGAGACTCAATATGCTTCACATTCACAAATCTCAATCACTTTCAATCACTCTTTTATCATAAAAATATATGAGAATTGTTAGAGACTCAATATGTTTCACACTCATCAATACTCAATCTCTTTCTCAAATCAATTTAGAATATAGAATAATTTGTTTCATAGAACTTGAACAATCACTTCACACATTCACTTGACTAGGCTCAACCAACTCTACTCAACCAATCACTCAATGAAATAATCCTTTCTCACAAACCCTAGTCCAAGCATATGAACACTCACTCAAAATATTTCCAACAATGCTTATCAACCAATCTCACATAACAATGATACTCATGATCTTTGCAAACCCTAGTTCAAGTTCTTCACTCAATCAATCACTTCAACAACAATGCTTATAAACCAATCTCACATATAGCTCAACAACTCAATAAGGAAACCTAATTAAGTCCTTTTCACTCCAAACTTGTTTTCCAAAAAACAATCAATCAACTCAACTATGGAAGAATGTGCCCATACCTTTTTCTTGATGATGAAGGAACCTCAAAAATCTACCACAACCACAAACACTTCTTTTCCAATCTCAAGGAAGTTATAAGATGATAAACTCTCTCAAAAGTACAATGCAAATATCAAAACATACATACACCTTATCACTCCATCTTGAAGAAAGCATCCATCAACATATACAAAAATAATTGACCAAATACACCTTATAATCTCCCAGTTAAAATAATATCCAATACCATAAATAATGTCAATAAAATCACCTTCTCAAAATAACTCAATGGCAAGAAGTCCTCTCAAAATTTAACCAACACTTTAATCCACTATTTTTCCAATAAACCAATATGTCATAAATACTTTATTTAAAAATAAATCTAACTCCTTATTCCTCCAATTAACCAAAATAATGATTAATTAAAAATACTTTTTATCTACCCATTTTAACTCCCTAGGACCTTATGTCAAAACCTTAGGCATCACAAAATATATTAAAAATTTTATTACCTTTGCCTTGGTGAGACTCGAACTCACGACGCTGCCTCTACCAGCGCCCTAGCCATGGCTCCAACCATCATGTGAGCTAGGCGCTCACCTTGGGAGGGAAGAGCACCACGTGCTCTATCTTCTCCCTCTTGGTACCTCACCCAAAAAGGATTTGTGCTGCTTCCTTTGGCGCCTAACCAAGTCCACTCAAAATATTGACCAAGTCCACTCAAAATGTTGCTTGTCGAGATTCGAACGTGGGTCCTCCCACTCACAAGCACCTTAGCTCACTCCAACTTGCCACCAGACCACCATGCTGGATGGTTATGAGGTTTAGGGCTTCTTTCATCTTATTTCTTCATCGACGCACTTAAGACAAAACTTTGTCTTCTTCCTTGCATGAAATCGCATGAAACACACAACTCGTAGACCTTTGGTAAATCAAACAAGGGATGATTCTTTTGCCACTTAGGCATATGGTTTTTATACCAATATGCCACCATTTAAATTGGTGGATCTTTTTTAGACTTTTAAATATTTAATTTATAAATTATTTAAATTCTTTAGAATTTAAATATTATAAATTAATATTTAAATCCTTTTGGCTTTATTAAGGATTAAAGCCTTCTTAGGTTTTACCACTTTGTATAAATAATATTTATTTATAAAATTTAAATTCAATTTGAATTTAAATATTTTATAAAATAAATATTAAAACTTCCTTGGGCTTTCTAATATGAATTTAAAAGCCTCCTTGGGTTTTTATGAAAAACCTTTTATTTTTGCTCATCCATGGTTTTAATAAAAACCCTTCTACTTATGCTTCACATAATATTAAAAATAAATATTATGAAGCTCTTTTGCCATTAACCTTTGCATTGTTCCTTTTGACCTTTTGACATCAATGGTAGCTTATTCCTTGACATCAATGACAACTTCGTTCCTTGACATCAATGACAACTTTGACTCAAAATGTCCAACAATCTCCCCCTTTGTCATTGATGGCAACCCAAATTATTTTTACCAAAAACTTAACCTTTTCTTTGTTCTGCTCCCCCTAGGACATTGCTCCCCTAGCTCAATGCTCTCTTCAAATCTCTCCTCTTTACTCAAATACTAAATCTCTCCCCCTTACTCAAATCTCTCCCCCTTTGACATCAATGGCAAAGGGTCACCTTTGGGGCTCGGGGCTAAGAATGAGTCTCTTAGCTTAGCCCCTCCCCCACCTCCTCTTGAGGTGGTTAATTCTAGGGTGGGAGTATTTCTACTCCTAGCAAGCACTGGTCTTTACCTTTATCCTCTTTTCTTATCTGATCCTTCTGATTCCTTTGACTGTTCCTTTCCATGTCCATGTTCCTATTCCTATCCATGTCCATATTCTTGTTCTTGTTCCTATTCTTGTTCTTGTTCATGTTTATATCCATGTTCCTATTCTTATTCCTGTTCATATCCATATCCCTTTTCCTATTTCTATTCCTGTTCCTGTTCATACTTGATTCTAGAATGTCTGCTCTACACCACTTTGTTGTGTGTCCATCATTATTGCACTTATAACACTTAATGTTATTATTCCTTGGAGGTGCAAATGTCTTAGGATTTCTCCTAGTGAAGCCATATCCTTTTCTATCATGAACCCTACAATTCATTGCCTTGTGACCAAACTGATTACATGAGTAGCAATACCCATGGAAAAGTTATATGTTCCCATATTCTTGTCTTTCATGTGTCCTACACTATGAAGCCATGTGCCCAAATCTATGACATGAAAAACATCTTCCATTGAAGTTTCCTTGTCTTGACCTCATTGGTCTCTTAGTCTCTCTTAACCTATTCTGATTGTTGTTCCATCTGTTTCTTCTTTGTGCATTGTTCCTATCCTTGTTGAAATTTCTATTGTCCAACTCATCCTCAGATGTCTCACTTTCTCTTACACTGTCTTCTAAGTTTCTTCTTCTAAAGTTTCTTCTCCTTCAGAACTTGAGGTTGACTTCTCTTCTTGTTTCTTTTGAGCCTGTTCAAAACCAAGACCTATTTTGTTTGTTGACCTTCTTTGTACCTTGATCATCTTATCCATAATATTTGAACTCTTTCCAAACTTTTGTAGCTTACTCTTGGACTTTTCTAAATCTTCCCTTAGTAGAGCTACTTCTTGTTCTAACCTTTCACATTCTAAGACCTTTGCTTCTAACTTATCCTTGAACTTCTTTGTCTTAGCCTTTGATTTGTCTAGATCCTCTATAAGCATTCTTCTCTCTTCATCACATTCTTGAAACTGAAACTCAAGTTTAGAGTTTTGCTTTCTTACCTTCTTTACTATTTCAAGAGCATAAATAAGTTCTCCCTTAAGATCATATCCTTCTTTATCTGATTCTTCCTCTATTTGTTTACCTTTGTCTACATCTTCATTTTCTTTTGACTTGTCTTCTATAGGATCACCTTCTTCTTCTTCTTCTAGTGCCATTAGAATATTCTCTTCTGGTCCTTCAAGTGTATCTTCATATTCATCATCACTAAAACTATAACCATTCCTTGTACAACTATCTTCAAGATGTCCAAAGTTACCACATCTAAAACACTTGAGAATTATTGGTGACCTTTTCTTGACTTCTTTTTCTTCAATCATAAATAGGACTTCATCTTTATCATTATCTGAGAAACTATTATCACTATCACTTGAGTACTTACTTGCCTTGTCTGCATAGTAGCTCCTCTTTTGCCTTTGAAAGAACTTATTTCCTTGTCTACTTTGTCCATCCTTGCTTTTCTTTTGGTGTCCTGTATCTTTCTGATTCCTTGTTCCTGTGATCCTGTTTTTCTTCATCATTGTTATTTTTAGCTTCTTGATAATTAGTTGCATAGTGACCATACTTTCCACAATTGAAACATCTAATAGATTTTGTATCTCTAGATCTTCTTGAATCCTTATTCCTTCTACCATAATTAGCTTCTTCATCACTGGATGACTCATTGCTTGATTCTGACTTCTTACCCTTTGTCTTCTTGATTGCTTTGAAGGTTGCTTCCTTCTGGGGATTAGGTTCCTCTTTTGTTCTCAACTCAAAAGTTGTAAGAATACCAAGCAACATATCTCTTGTCAAAGAATCACCATCCTTTGATTCTTCTATAGCAGAAATATTTTCACTAAATATTTTTGGAAGAGATCTTAAGACCTTATCACAAACATCTGATTCTTCAACCTTAAGTCCAAGTCCTTGCATAGCATTAACAACCTCATCGACTCGAAGTAGATAAGTACTAATGTTTTCCTCATCCTTCATTCTTAACTCTTCAAATTGTCCTTTGAGATTTCATATCTTTGCCTTCTTGACACCTTTATCTCCTTCATATATACTTTGCAACTTATCCCACATTCCTTTTGCATCTTGACAATGCATAACTTTTATGGACTCTGTTCTATGCAAACCTCTCAAAATTGCATTCATTGCTTTTGAATTGTAATGTTGTAGAAGCTTACCTTCCTTATCTGTAGGTGGATCAACTGAGTGGTATGTATCCATTTTCAACTGCTTCCCAAATTTCATTGCCAAGTGCCATCAGGTAAATCTTCATTCTCATACTCCAATATATATAATCACTTCCATCAAATACTAGTGTTGAATTATCTGATGATCCATTCTTAGAATCCATTGTGTTCTTGTAAGATTTTTCTTCAAGTTGTTAAACTCTTCCAAAGGAACCCGCTCTAATACCAATTGAAGAACACAAGCTTATATTGAGAGGGGGGGTGAATAGTATAAGACCACTTTTTACTTTTCTTTCCCAATCAATATTATGCAATGTATAGATAGCAATATCAATAGTAGTAATCAAAGCAATGCATAAATCACCACACACAATAGAGACACCAAATTTACGTGGTTCACCCAATGTGGGCTACTCCACGAAGAAAATATTTTACTAAAATTTTCTCAATCAATCTCTTGGGAATCCTTTCCCTATTACAATGTTTATGGATCTCTATCCAAAGGAGACACCAATCCCCTTAATCAAGTTTGTGGATCTCTATCCATATGAGACACCAATATCCTAACTCTACTCTGGTTGGTGATCCTCTAGAAGACCTCTGCCTCCACTACCCTTAGCAAATGGAACTCTATCCATAGAAGACACATGTCCTCCCTACTCTGGCTAGAGACCTCTATCCTCAACTCTGTCACCTCCAAAGCTCTATCTCAAATCTACACTAAACATAGTCCTTCGGTCTAGCACAAATCTATCCTCAATATCTATCTCTGGTCTGGCACAAACCTATCCTCAAATCTACACCAAACTCTATCCTCGAATATGTACTAAACATAGTCCTTCAGTCTAGCACAAATCTATCCTCAATATCTATCCTCAAGCCTTAACTCAAATCTTGACTCAATCTCAAATCAACTCTATTGGATCTTCCCCAAACCTTAACTCAAGGTTTGAACAAATCAATCAATCAACTCTGCTCACAAGTCTTCTCAAAGACTTGTCTCAAATCTGCCTTGTAAGCTTCCACAAAATCTCACACTAATCTATCCTCAAGTCCTCTCTAGAACTTGTCCAAATCTTCTCAATAAGTCCTCACTAGAACTTATCCAAATCTTCTCTCAATCTGTATTGTAAGCTTCCACAAAATCTTACCCAAATCTATCCACAAGTCTTCTCAAATACTTACCTCAAATCTTCTCAACAAGTCCACACTAGAACTTGTCCAATCTCATAGAAACATAAAGAGAATTGTTAGAGACTCAATATGCTCTATACTTATCACAATGCTCAATCACTTTCAATCACTCTCTTAGAAACATATAGAGAATTGTTAGAGACTCAATATGCTTCACATTCACCTCAATACTCAATCACTTTCAATCACTCTTTTAGAAACATATAGAGAATTGTTAGAGACTCAATATGCTTCACATTCACAAACTTCAATCACTTTCAATCACTCTTTTATCACATAAACATATAGAGAATTGTTAGAGACTCAATATGTTTCACACTCATCAATACTCAATCTCTTTCTCAAATCAATTCAGAATATAGAATAATTTGTTTCATAGAACTTGAACAATCACTTCACACATTCACTTGACTAGGCTCAACCAACTCTACTCAACCAATCACTCAATGAAATAATCCTTGCTCACAAACCCTAGTCCAAGCATATGAACACTCACTCAAAATATTTCCAACAATGCTTATCAACCAATCTCACATAACAATGATACTCATGATCTTTGCAAACCCTAGTTCAAGTTCTTCACTCAATCAATCACTTCAACAACAATGCTTATAAACCAAGTCTCACATATAGCTCAACAACTCAATAAGGAAACCTAATTAAGTCCTTTTCACTCCAAACTTGTTTTCCAAAAAACAATCAATCAACTCAACTATGGAAGAATGTGCCCATACCTTTTTCTTGATGATGAAGGAACCTCAAAAATCTGCCACAACCACAAACACTTCTTTTCCAAGCTCAAGGAAGTTATAAGATGATAAACTCTCTCAAAAGTACAATGCAAATATCAAAACATACATACACCTTATCACTCCATCTTGAAGAAAGCATCCATCAACATATACAAAAATAATTGACCAAATACACCTTATAATCTCCCAGTTAAAATAATATCCAATACCATAAATAATGTCAATAAAATCACCTTCTCAAAATAACTCAATGGCAAGAAGTCCTCTCAAAATTTAACCAACACTTTAATCCACTTATTTCTCCAATAAACCAATATGTCATAAATACTTTATTTAAAAATAAAGCTAACTCCTTATTCCTCCAATTAACCAAAATAATGATTAATTAAAAATACTTTTTATCTACCCCTTTTAACTCCCTAGGACCTTATGTCAAAACCTTAGGCATCACAAAATATATTAAAAATTTTATTACCTTTGCCTTGGTGAGACTCGAACTCATGATGCTGCCTCTACCAGTGCCCTAGCCATGGCTCCAACCACCGCGTGAGCTAGGCGCTCACCTTGGGAGGGAAGAGCACCATGTGCTCTATCTTCTCCCTCTTGGCGCCTCACCCAAAAATGAATTTGCGCTACTTCCTTTGGTGCCTAACCAAGTCCACTCAAAACACTGACCAAGTCCACTCAAAACGTTGCTTGTCAAGATTCGAACGTGGGTCCTCCCACTCACAAGCACCCTAGCTCACTCCAACTTGCCACCAGACCACCATGCTAGATGGTTATGAGGTTTAGGGCTTCTTTCACCTTATTTCTTCATTGGCGCACTTAAGACAAAACTTTGTCTTCTTCCTTGCATGAAATCGCACGAAACACACAACTCGTAGGCCTTTGGTAAATCGAACAAGGGATGATTCTTTTGCCACTTAGGCATATGGTTTTTATACCAATATGCCACCACATTGAAACATTGGTGGATTCCTTTTCTTTAGACTGTTGTTAAATAATTAATTTATAAATTATTTAAATTCTTTAGAATTTAAATATTATAAATTAATATTTAAATCCTTTTGGCTTTATTAAGGATTAAAGCCTTCTTAGGTTTTACCACTTTGTATAAATAATATTTATTTATAAAATTTAAATTCAATTTGAATTTAAATATTTTATAAAATAAATATTAAAACTTCCTTGGGCTTTCTAACATGAATTTAAAAGCCTCCTTGGGTTTTTATGAAAAACCTTTTATTTTTGCTCATCCATGGTTTTAATAAAAACCCTTCTACTTATGCTTCCACATAATATTAAAAATAAATATTATGAAGCTCTTTTGCCATTAACCTTTGCATTGTTCCTTTTGACCTTTTGACATCAATGGTAGCTTATTCCTTGACATCAATGACAACTTCGTTCCTTGACATCAATGACAACTTTGACTCAAAATGTCCAACAATCTCCCCCTTTGTCATTGATGGTAACCCAAATTATTTTTACCAAAAACTTAACCTTTTATTTGTTCTGCTTCCCCTGGGACATTGCTCCCCTAGCTCAATTCTCTCTTCAAATCTCTCCTCTTTACTCAAATACTAAATCTCTCCCCCTTACTCAAATCTCTCCCCCTTTGACACCAATGGAAAAGGGTCACCTTTGAGGCTCGGGGCTAAGAATGAGTCTCTTAGCTTAGCCCCTCCCCCACCTCCTCTTGAGGTGGTTAATTCTAGGGTGGGAGTATTTCTACTCCTAGCAAGCATTGGTCTTTACCTTTATCTTCTTTTCTTCTTATCTGATCCTTCTGATTCCTTTGACTGTTCCTTTCCATATCCATGTTCTTGTTCCTATCCATGTCCATATTCCTATTCCTATTCCTATTCTTGTTCTTGTTCATGTTTATATCCATGTTCCTATTCTTATTCCTGTTCATATCCATATCCCTTTTCCTGTTCTTGTTCCTTTTCCTGTTCATACTTGATTCTGGAATGTCTACTCTACACCACTTTGTTGTGTGTCCATAATTATTGCACTTATAACACTTAATGTTATTATTCCTTGGAGGTGCAAATGTCTTAGGATTTCTCCTGGTGAAGCCATATCCTTTTCTATCATGAACCCTACAATTCATTGCCTTGTGACCAAATTGATTACATGAGTAGCAATACCCATGGAAAAGCTATATGTTCCCATATTCTTGTCTTTCATGTGTCCTGCACTGTGAAGCCATGTGCCCAAACCTGTGACATGAAAACATCTTCCATTGAAGTTTCCTTGTCTTGACCTCATTGGTCTCTTAGTCTCTCTTAACCTATTTTGATTGTTGTTCCATCTGTTTCTCCTTTGTGCATTGTTCCTATCCTTGTTGAACTTTATGTTGTCCAACTCATCCTCAAATGTCTCACTTTCTCTTACATTGTCTTCTTCTGAAGTTTCTTCTCCTTCAGAAATTGAGGTTGACTTCTCTTCTTATTTCTTTTGAGCCTGTTCAAAACCAAGACCTATTTTGTTTGTTGACCTTCTTTGTACCTTGATCATTTTATCCACAATATTTGAGCTCTTTCCAAACTTTTGTAGCTTACTCTTGGATGGTAGGAACCTAGGGTTCCTAGCACATAAAATGATAAATAAATAATAACCTAAATCTAAAAGAATCACTTTTGAATTGTCGGGAAGTCCCTTCAATGATTTAATAAATCATATATTATATATTTCATGGATATTGGAATGATAAGTTCTTACAATATTTTATACCCACTCTAGGGTTATAGGTGAAAGGTTGCAATGCTTCCTAACCCTAATATTATAATAATAATATAATAATTAATTATATTAATTATTATATTATTTATTATTATATTATTTTATTATTATAACTATAGGATATGAAATACATTATTACTATTATTATTATTAATTAATGTTAGGATAGGACCCTAACATTCCACCCTCCTTAAAACAAGATTTGTCCTCAAAGCTTGGAATTGTAGTGTGTAAGTATATGCTCTTCAAATATTCCACCTTGGAATAGTACTTGCTCTATGGTTTACTAAGGGAGTAGGTTAATTTGACTCCCATGGAGTAGTAAAATTTATACAATTCACCTTTAGCTCCTTTTGAACCTTAATAAAAAATTATCTCCTTTAATGAGTTCGAGCACCACCTCATAGACTGTGTAAATTAGAACGATTTCTTCCACCTTGTCTTCTAATGGGATTATTGCAAAGATTATGTATAAATTGTTATGTCCTATTATCATTAATACAATTTAAGGACCTCTTGGTATTATCCCCTTGCATATAACTTCCTTTCCATGTGATCAATCATTTCATCTACTTGTTCTAGGCATTACTCTATGGAGATAAATTGAAAGTACTCATAGGCATTTTCACCTCTTCCTTGATCTTGTACAATAGGAATTTAACCTTTTATAATATTTTGTAACCTCGAATTTCATTACTTTTATGACCCCTCGTTTACATTTGAATGATGGGCTATTTCTAATTTAGATAAAACGTAGTAGTCAAAGACATAATCCATCCACCAAGACAGTGGGCAACACCATTTATGTCGATCTGAAATACCGTATTCCATTGGTGTTTTCGCATGCATGTACAACTGGCAAGACGTTTGGCCAAAAATCTATCTATTTGCTTTCACCTCGTATGCTTTTCCCATTCACCCTATTCTTTTCTCGATTCGTTCTTATCTTTGGTATCTCACTTTATCAAAGTTTATTCTCATTGTTCATTATTCCATTCAAACTGATATAACAAAACTTACAATGAAAGTTTCCATAAGATACCATCTAAACCATATAAATTTTATGGATTCCCTTGCAGCATATCAATTTTTAAAACCTGGTCATTATGTCATTCCTTGTGCATCGGCCTTCATATCTTTAGGATTGAATTGCTTAGAGTATTTGAAAATTTGGAAGTATCCGAAAAGGGAAAGTAGCATTCCTTGATAACATTGACTCTTGCCCCATCATTGTTCTCTGAGAACTTCATAAATTATCTTTCTTTTTTGACAAAATGGTAGACCCAGGTGGTTTAGTCTCCAAATTTGTTGGCGTGGGCATAGACAAGGCAATCAACGAGATCCTTCACCACATCTCCATTGTCGTCCGTTGCAGGAAGCAGTTGGAAGACCTTCGAACTAGACTTAGCAGTCTTCAAGATATCAACTCCACTTTGCAGAAGTATCAAGTGGCCCTCACCTCAGGTCAGTTTAGTTCTTCTAAAAATCTTATTCCTGAAGTTGTAAATAAGTGGCTCAAACAGTTAGACGGGATTCTCCATCAAGCAAAAGAAATGGTTGAGGAGTGCACAATTTCAAGATATAATGTCATTTCTCGTTATAAAATGAGTAGTTATATTGCTAGTATTATGAGAAGCATAGAGGAGCATCTACAAAATGCAACATTGATTTGCATCACCACCCAGCTTGTCCAAACCCTAAGCTCTATTCAGCAGTCTAACAGACAAATCATCGCATGAACCAGCTCCAGCTCAATGCCATCTGTGATAGAATTGACAAAATATATAGGGGAGCCACTTATTGTTGGTCAAGACTCTATTTTTCACAAGAGTTCAAGGCCCTTGCAAAAACTCACTTTATGGTAGGCTTCGATTAAGCTATGACACTTTTGCTCAGACTTATGTTTCCTTGTAGTTGTGCTTTCTCTACCTTGCTGCTTTCCAAAAAGATGTTGTTATAGTCACTGTTTACGCAGTTTTATTATGGATGGAAGAAGGTTTGCTACAAGGAGATGATCCATTCCACACTGGGCAGAGTTATGTTAATATTTTAGCTGACCGTTGTCTGATTGACACAATTCAGAAAGATATTCATGGAGTCGTGATCTGTTTTAGGGTGTATGATGTGTTGCACGATCTAGCAGGATGAATCGTTGAGAAAAGAAGAGAATTGTTTTTTTTTTTCATGCTGGTAGGGGCTTCCAACAGTTTCGGGCTCGATCGTTGTCTACGACAAGAAATAATTTCATTGGCCTACACCAGGTTGACAAGTGTTCCTAGGACATTCAGAGATCCAGATATACGCTCGTGGGTAATGGAGGGAAATTCTGATTTGAAAGTAATTCTAAGAAAAGTGATAGGGAGCATGATATCGCTAAGAGTCCTAAATTTGTCAGAGACGTCCCTTGAGTCATTGCCTGAAAGCATAGGAGGGTTGAAGCATTTGATTTGCTTAAGGTTAGCACATGTGCACATCAAGAGACTGCCTAATTCTATTACTTCACTTAAGAAGCTTCAAATATTGGACCTGTGGGGATCTACTATCAACGAACTGCTGTCCAAAATCAACCAGTTGAGTTCCCTCTTTAGAGAAAGTGTATATTACTGGTTGATGGAGGTATGGTAGAACTGGCTATCATTTTCTGTGACACATGATTTTTAAGAAACCAGGTTCATTGAGGTCATAGGGAATATCAAATCATTGAAAAATCTCACGCTTGTCTACATGAAAACATATGTTCCAAGCAACACAGTCACAATAGTTTCTGTACTATTGGAATGACTTCCACATCTTGAAGGTTTGGCGGTGACCATCAAAGAATGGGTAAAAATGACATCTGATGTTGTTTGAGTGATATATTCTAAACCTTAATATATTACAGGTTTTGGTACTGATATGATTTAGAATAATTTTATCATTGATATAAATTCTTGACTTTATAAATATTTCAGCCACTGTTAAGAGACAACAATTTTGGATAAAACGAACAATGTTGAAGTTAAATGGTACCATATTATTGCTGGCTGGAGAAATGGCAGCAGCTTTGATAGCGGCTTTCATTATTTTCAAGCCATATCACATGTGTCATTTTTGATTTGGGAGGAGGCCAAGGTGGAGGACGAGAGTGTAACACAGATTTTGAAAATACACTCCCTTCAACATCACCAACAAACTCAGTTTTTTGTGAAGTTATCTCATGCCAAAAGTTCAATTTCAAAATTTTGGCAGGCAAGGTTGCAAAAGTAGATAATTTATGAGCAATTAACCTGTTTGTTATTTCTTGAATTTCATAGAAGGGATACTTTCTTCCATTTATATAGTATTTATTTTGATCTTCATAATACCCATTTGTAATTTTAATTGGTTGCACCTTTGGAAACCATACAATCTGTGCATTGTTGTCCAAAAAATCTTCTTCATCATTCACTTTTTTTATAAAAAAATTTGCATTATTAGGGTTTTGATTAATTTCTTTCGGAAATGCAATAGGTATTTCTAGAAGTTCTCTGGTTATGGGCTCTTCCTCCTCCTCATATTCCATGGCTATGGGCTCCTCTTCTTCCTGGGATTCCATGGCTAGGGTCTCCTCTTGCATTTCCATTAAATATTGTATAATACGATCATAACGTTCCATTTGTTTTTTTTGTTTTTGTTCAATCATTCTTCTAATTTTTGCAATGTCATTTTTCATTTCCTTGACCAATGTGGTTGGATCCATAAGGCTCTGATACCAGATGGTAGGAACCTAGGGTTCCTAGCACATAAAATGATAAATAAATAATAACCTAAATCTAAAAGAATCGCTTTTGAATTGTCGGGAAGTCCCTTCAATGATTTAATAAATCATATATTATATATTTCATGGATATTGGAATGATAAGTTCTTACAATATTTTATACCCACTCTAGGGTTATAGGTGAAAGGTTGCAATGCTTCCTAACCCTAATCTTATAATAATAATATAATAATTAATTATATTAATTATTATATTATTTATTATTATATTATTTTATTATTATAACTATAGGATATGAAATACATTATTACTATTATTATTATTAATTAATGTTAGGATAGGACCCTAACATTGGACTTTTCTAAATATTTCCTTAGTAGGGCTACTTCTTGTTCTAACCTTTCACATTCTAAGACCCTTGCTTCTAACTTATCCTTGAACTTATTTTTCTTATACTTTGATTTATCTAGATCCTCTATAAGCATTCTTCTCTCTTCATCACATTCTTGGAACTAAAACTCAAGTTTAGAGTTTTGCTTTCTTACCTTATTTACTGTTTCAAGAGAATAAATAAGTTCTCCCTTAAGATAATATTCTTCTTTATCTAATTCTTACACTATTTGTTTACCTTTGTCTACATCTTATTTTTCTTTTGACTTGTCTTCTGCAGGATCACCTTCTTCTTCTTCTTCTAGTGCCATTAGAATATTCTCTTCTAGTCCTTCAAGTGTATCTTCATAGTCATCATCAATGAAACTATAACCATTCCTTGTACAACTATCTTCAAGATGTCCAAAGTTACCACATCTAAAACACTTGATAATAATTGGTGACATTTTCTTGACCTCTTTTTCTTCAATCATAAATAGGACTTCATTTTTATCATTATCTGAGAAACTATTATCACTATCACTTGAGTACTTACTTGCCTTGTCTGCATAGTATCTCCTCTTTTTCCTTTGAAAGAACTTATTTCCTTGTCTACTTTGTACATCCTTGCTTTTATTTTGGTGCCTATATATTTCTAATTCCCTGCTCCTGTGATCCTTTTCTTCATCATTATTATTTTTAGCTTCTTTACAGTCAATTGCATAGTGACCATACTTTCCACAATTGAAATATTTAATAGATTTTGTATCTTTAAATCTTCTTGAATCCTTATTCCTTCTGCCATAATTTGCTTCTTCATCACTAGATGACTCATTGCTTGATTCTGAATTCTTACCCTTTGTCTTCTTGATTTCTTTGAAGGTTGCTTCCTTATGGGATTAGGTTCTTTTGTTCTTAAATCAAAAGCTATAAGAATACCAAGCAACATATCTCTTGTCAAAGAATCACCATCCTTTTATTCTTCTATAGCAATTTTTTTTTCACTAAATATCTTTGGAAGAGATCTTAAGACCTTATCAAAAACATCTGATTCTTCAACCTTAAGTCCAAGTCCTTGCATATCATTAACAACCTCATCGACTTGAAGTAGATAAGTACTAATATTTTCCTCATCCTTCATTCTTAACTCTTCAAATTTTTCTTTGAGATTTTGTATCTTTGCTTTCTTGACACCTTTATGTCCTTCATATATACTTTGCAATTTATCCCACATTTCTTTTGCGTCTTGAAAATTCATAACTTTTATTGACTCTATTCTATGTAAACCTCTCAAAATTGCATTCATTTTTTTTGAATTGTAATGCTATAGAATCTTACCTTCCTTATCTGTAGGTGGATCAACTGAGGGGTCATATCCATTTTCAACTACTTCTCAAATTTTATTTCCAAGTGCCATCAGGTAAATATTCATTCTCATACTTCAATATATATAATCACTTCCATCAAATACTGGTGCTAAATTATCTGATAATCCATTCTTATAATCCATTATGTTCTTGTAAGATTTTCCTTCAAGTTGTTAAACTCTTCCAAAGTAACCCACTCTAATACCAATTGAATAACATAAACTTATACTGATAGGGAGGGTGAACAGTATAAGATCACTTTTTACTTTTATTTCCCAATCAATATTATGCAATGTATAGATAACAATATTAAGAACAATAATCAAAGCAATGCACAAATCACCACACATAATAGAGACACCAAATTTATGTGGTTCACCCAATGTGGGCTACTCCATGGAGAAAATATTTTATTAAAAAATTTCTCAATCAATATCTTGGTAATACTTTCCCTATTACAATGTTTATGGATCTCTACCCAAAGGAGACACCAATCCCCTAATGAAGTTTTTTGATCTCTATCCACATGAGACACCAATATCCTAACTCTACTTTGGATGGTGATCCTCTAGAAGACCTCTGCCTCATCTGCCATTAGAAAATATAACTCTATCCATAGAATACACATGTCCTACCTACTTTGGATGGAGACCTATGTCTTCAACTCTGTCACCTCCAAAGCTCTGTCTTAAATCTACACTAAAAACAGTCCTTTGGTATAGCACAAATCTATCCTCAATATTTATCTCTGGTCTGGCACAAACCTATCATCAAATATGTACCAAAATTTGTCCTCAAATATGTACTAAACACAATCCTTCAGTCTAGCACAAATCTAGCCTCAATATATATCCTCAAACCTTTAATCAAAGCTTGACTCAATATTAAATCAACTCTGCTGGATCTTCCCCAAACCTTAACTCAAGGTTTGAACAAATCATCAATCAACTCTACTCACAAGTCTACTCAAATACTTGACTCAAATCTGCCTTGTAAGCTTCCACAAAAGCTCACACCAATCTGTCCACAGGTACCCTCTAGAAATTATCAAATCTAATCAATAAGTCCTCACTAGAACTTATCCAAATTTGCTCTCAATCTGTATTGTAAGCTTTCATAAAAGCTTACAAAAATTTATCCACAAGTATTCTCAAATACTTACCTCAAATCTGCTCAACAAGTCCACACTATAACTTGTCCAATCTCATAGAAACATAAAGAGCATTGTTAGAGACTCAATATGCTCTGCACACATCACAATGCTCAATCACTTTCAATCACTCTCTTAGAAACATATAAAGAATTGTTAGAGACTTAATATGCTTCACATTCACTTCAATGCTCAATTAATTTTAATCACTCTTTTAGAAACATATAGAGAATTGTTAGAGACTCAATATGCTTCACACTCACAAAATTTCAAGCACTTTCAATATCTCTTTTATCACATAAACATATGGAGAATTGTTAGAGACTCAATATGTTTCACACTCATCAATACTCAATATATTTCTCAAATCAATTTAGAATATAGAACAATTTTTTTCATAAAACTTGAACAATCACTTCACACATTCACTTGACTAGGCTCAACCAACTCTACTCAACCAATAATTCAATGAAACAATCCTTGATTACAAACCCTAGTTCAATCATATTAACACTCACTCAAAATATTTCCAACAATACTTATCAACCAATCTCACCTGAAAATGATACTCGTGATATTTGCAAACCCTAGTTCAAGTTCTTCGCTCAATAAATCACTTGAAAAACAATGCTTATAAACCAATCTCACATATAGCTCAACAACTCAATAAGGAAACCAAATTAAATCCTTTTCACTCTAAACTTATTTTCCAAAAAACAATCAATCAACTCAATTATGGAAGAATGTGCCCATATCTTTTTTCTTGATGATGAAGGAACGTCAAAAATCTACCACAACCACAATCACTTATTTTCCAAGCTTAAGAAAGTTATAAGATGATAAAATCTCTCAAAAGTACAATGCAAATATCAAAACATACATACACCTTATCACTCCATATTGAAGAAAGCATTCATCAACATATACACAAATAATTGATCAAATACACCTTATAATATCCTAGTTAAAATAATATCCAAAACCAAAAATAATGACAATAAAATAACCTTCTCAAAATAACTCAATGGCAAGAAGTCATCTCAAAATCTAACCAACACTTTAATCTCCAATAAACCAATATGTCATAAATACTTTATTTAAAAATAAAGCTAACTCCTTATTCCTCCAATTAACCAAAATAATAATTATTAATTTTTTTTTTTATCTACCCCTTTTAACTCCCTAGGACCTTATGTCAAAACCTTAGGCATCACAAAATATATTAAAACATTTATCACCTTTGCCTTGGTGAGATTTGAACTCACGATGCCACCTCTACCAATGCCCTAGCCATGGATCCAACCATCGAGTGAGCTAGGTACTCACATTGGGAGGGAAGAGCACCACATGCTTTATCTTATCCCTCTTGGTACATCACCCAAAAAGAATTTACACTGCTTCCTTTTGTGCCTAACCAAGTCCACTCAAAATGTTGTCTGTCGATATTCAAACACGGGTCCTCCTACTCACAAGTACCCTAGCTCACTCCAACTTGCCACTAGACCACCATGTTGGATGGTTATGAGGGTTAGGGTATTTTTTGTCTTATTTCTTCGTCGGTGCACTTAAGACAAAAATTTTATTCCTTGCATGAAATCGCATGAACCACACAACTCACAGACCTTTTGTAAATCAAACAAGGGATAATTATTTTTCCACTTAGGCATATGGTTTTTATACCAATATGCGACCACACTTTCAAATGTTAGCAGATTTCTTTTTCTCTTAGACATCGACGCCTTAAATAATTAATTTATAAATTATTTAAATTCTTTAGAATTTAAATATTATAAATTAATATTTAAATCCTTTTGGATTTATTAAGGATTAAAACCTTCTTAGGTTTTACCACTTTGTATAAATAATATTTATTTATAAAATTTAAATTCAATTTGAATTTAAATATTTTATAAAATAAATATTAAAACTTCCTTGGGTTTTTTAACATGAATTTAAAATCTTCCTTGGGTTTTTATGAAAAACCTTTTATTTTTGCTCATCCATGGTTTTAATAAAAATCCTCCTACTTATGCTTCCACATAATATTAAAAATATTATGAAGCTCTTTTGCCATTAACCTTTGCATTGTTCCTTTTGACCTTTTGACATCAATAGTAGCTTATTCCTTGACATCAATGACAAATTTGACTCAAAATGTCCAACATGAAGGTACCATGGGGGTACATTAGCATATACCAAATAATATAATTTTTCTCATAAAAAATTTCCAAAGAATTTAAAATTTAGAGCTAACCCATTATCAACAAGAAATTTATTAATCAAAATTTCACCAATGTTGCAAGTGATGTAAAGAGTTAGATCTCCTGGTAAAGTAGGTTGAGAAATATATTTTTCATGGAAGGAAAAAATGTTATAAATTTCTCAAGAGCCAATAAAATTAGAGACATCATTAGGTGGTAAATTTTGGGATAGAACTTGTTCACTTAAAATTTTGAGAAGGATATCTCAATATGTTGTAGAAGTTTGTAAGAACTCTAGGAGAGACATTTGAGTAGGATCACTTTCAATATATTGATGTAGGTTAAAAGAAATTGGATTAGAGACCGATATAATCAAAGGTGATCACTCAGATTAGGTATTTTTATTTTCTTTGCAACACCAAAGGAGGTTTGGAAATTTTATCAATAGGTTGATTTTTTTGTTGCTATTTGGTTATGACATTAATTATGGAAATATTGATGACATCTATCATTTTTTGACTTGGGGGTGGAACATTCCTATAATTAACATTTTTTGTCATTTGGTTATGATTTGGTAAAATATTCTAAATGATCCAAATGTCTTGGTTAGATGAGGATGAAGTTTTGGGATTATCCATGACAATTTGACCTTTCTCAATAAAGCCCTAAATGATGTTATGTAGGGTATTACATATATCAATCTTGTGGCCTTCCACATGATGAAAATCATAATATTATTTGGCATAATACCAATTAGATTTTCCCTTAGAGAGGCCTACTAGTCTAATGGTTGGTAGGTACATCATGCTTACATCTAAAAGTTGCTTAAGGACTTTAGAAAGGGATTGACTAACACTATTAAATATCCTTTTAGGCTTTTCTTGCTTTGAGAGGATAATATTTCGAGATTCTTAGAATAATGTATTTATGTTATTGGTTTGACAATAATATATGACACCATCATATACTACATGTCTATTTTGTATTGACTCTTATGGTTAGGTTTATCTTCTTCCTTTTTGAGTTTAAGTTATCCTATCCATAAAAGAGCAACCTCTACTTGTTTGGTGAGATCAACTATATCTTCAAAAGAGGGGATATAAGTGGTTTCTAGATGATAGGAAATTTGGTCATGTAAACTACAAATGAAGATTCACATAAAGTATTTAGGTGGAGGAAGTCTCCTTACAAGCACATGCCACCTAGAAAAGAAATAAATGAAAGCTTCATCCTTGCCTTGTTTCAATTGATAAATATCATCAATTGTAGCTATGTATTGGATGTATACTACAAATTGTAAGACAAATGACTCAACAATATCTTTAAAGGTTTTGATTGAATGATGAGGTAACTAGAAATACCATTTTAAGGTTGCATCGCTAAAACTCATGGGAAAGAGACAAATAAGCAACATCTTATCATGAGTAACATCACTATAAATGATTCAGAAGGCTCTAATATGATTAATGGGATCTCCCCTACGTTTATATATTCAAAACTTGGGCACTTTAAAATTGAGAGTAAATGACCTACTATTCATAGAAGGATCTAGCAATTAACTATAAAATTCATCAAAGAAATACTTTTGACTAGGATTTCCTTAAATGGAGGCCAATTATTATTTTACCTGTTCTAATTCATATTCTCCTCTAGATAGGATTTGATACAAGTGGAATGTGATTTTGAGAGGAAATAATATGTGAAATGGTAGTTAGTCAGGTTATATGGTGAGGGTGTAATTCATCAATAAGATATGTAGGCATGTAGTGTTTGAATGATAAGGCACCTAGGGTCATACTCCTATAAGTAGTAGGAGGGGTAGTTGAATCAACAGGGTGAACCATAGAGGTATTAAATCCTAAAGTATTTATTTGAGTGGTAATTTGACTAATATTTTTTGCTATTTGAGTACTTGATTGGTCAAGATTAGAAGACACGGGATTTATGTGGGTAGGATGATAATTTGATTATAAAATTCCTTTTATTTGGTTATATCCCTTGAGATCATCCATGAAAATGTGTCTATTATGCCAAATAAATTATCTCAAGTGATCAATAGAATAAAAACATATTTCCTCAAAGTTTTATTTTAGGGGATAGGTTTCCTCTTCCTCAAAGTTAGGGTTGAAAAAAGGATTCTCCTTCTCAAGGTTGATCTTAATAGGAAGGGTGCAGGGAAGATATCGATGCCCCTTGTTTCTAGTATTATAAGGATGGTCAACCATTGGAGAATCTTGAAAAAAGGTATTAAAGAAAATCCAAAATCTAATAAGGTTTTGATCCATGATATTTTCACATCATGTTCATAAAAAATGTAAGACTTAAAAACACAACCTAAAATAGAATAGTGTTGGTCTTACTCTCAATATACACTAAGCACTGATTCAAACAAAAACTTATGTTGCATAGAAAACACCTGTATTAGGAGGCTAAGGTTATTTAACTTGGTCTATTTTGTCTTGATGTGGGATAAAATGAAAATAAAAAGCAATTTAGTAAACACAACTCTACTTCAAGGAAAAAATGCATACACAATACAATAAAATAATAATACACAATTTTACTTCAGGGCATACATAAGGCAATAAAATAATAATAGTTTTTTTATGGGATGAAGGAATATTTGTTGAAGAACACAAGCTTATACTGAGAGGGGGGGTGAACAGTATAAGACCAGTTTTTACTTTTCTTTCCAAATAAATATATGCAATGTATATATAACAATATCAATAGCAGTAATAAAATCAATACATAAAACACCACACATAATAGAGACACCACAATTTACGTGGTTCACCCAATGTGGGCTACTCCACAGAGAAAATATTTCAGTAAAATTTTCTCAATCAATATCTTGGGAATCCTTTCCCCATTACAATGTTTATGGACCTCTGTCCAAAGGAGACACCAATCCCCTAAATCAAGTTCATGGATCTCTATCCATAGGAGAACTTCTTCTTCTCTACTCTAGCTAGTGATCCTCTATAAGACAACTGCCTCCACTACACTGGCTTGTGGATATATCTGCACTTAAGGCTCTTGTTACCAATCAGAAGACCTATATTCATTGCCCTGGCTAATGGATCTCTATCCACTAGAGACTACCGTCCTCTCTGATCTATAACCTCCAAATCTCTATCTCAAATATGTACTAAACATAGTCCTTTGATCTAGCACAAATTTGCTCAATATCTATCTTTGGTTTGGTACAAACCTATCCTAAAATCTACAACAAACTCTATTCTCAAATTTGCACTAAACATAGTCCTTCAGTATAACATAAATCTATCCTCAATTTGTGTCTCTGGTCTAGTACAAATTTATCCTCAAATCTACACCAAACTCTGCTCTCAAATATGCACTAAACACAATCCTTCGGTATAGCACAAATCTATCCTCGATATCTGTCTTCAAGCCTTAACTCAAGGCTGGAATCAACTCTTCTGGATCTACCCCAAACCTTAACTCAAGGTTTTGAACAAATCAATCAAGTCTGCTCTCAAGTTTTCTCAAAGACTTATCTCAAATCTTCCTTTCAAGATTCCACAAAAGCTCACACTAATATGTCCACAAGTCCTATCTAGAACTTGCTCAAATATGCTCAAAAGGTCCACTCAGAACTTATCCAAATCTACTCAACAAGTTCACACAGAACTTGTCCAATATTCTCAAAAAGTTCACATAGAACTTGTCCAAATCTACTCAACAAGTCCTCATAGAACTTGTCCAAATCTGCTCAACAATTCCACATAGAACTAGTCCAAACCTGCTCAACAAGTCCTCATAGAACTTGTCCAATCTCATAGAAACATAAAGAGAACTGTTAGAGACTCAATATATTCTATACTAATCACAATGCTCAATTACTTTCAATCAATATATTAGAAACATAAGGAGAATTGTTAGAGACTCAATATGCTTCAATTTTAGCTCAATGCTCAATCACTTTTACAACTCAATTCATAATATAGAATAGTTTGTTTTATGGAACTTTGAGCAATCACTTCACACATCCACTTGACTAGGCTCAACCAAATTTACCCAACCAATCACTCAATGAAACACTCATTTCTTACAAACCCTAGTCCAGGCATGTAAAAACCAACTCAAAATATTTCCAATATTGCTAAACAATAAATCTCACATAACAATGATACTCATGATATTTTCAAAACCTAGTTCAAGTTCTTTGCTCAACAACTCACTTTAGCAACAATGTTTATAACAATGATAATCAAACCCTAGTTCAAGTTATTTTTTCAACAAATTACTTCAACAACGATGCTTATAAAACAATGATACTCACATAGCAATGATACTCAAATCCTAATTCAAGTTCTTCATACAACCAATGGTTTCAACAACAATGCTTATCAAACAAGGTTTAACAACAATTCTTTATTTTAGAAAACCTTGAAGCATTCACTCAACACTCAATAAGGAAACCCTAATCAAGTCCTTTTTACTCCAAACTTATTTTTCAGAAAACCAACCAATCAAATTAGCTATGGAAGAGTGTGCTCATACCATTTTATTGATGATAAGGAGTAGACCTCACAAATATGCCACAACCATAAAAAAAATCTTTGCCAAACTCAAGAAGGTTAGAATACAAAAATATTATTCCAATATTTCCTTAAAGATATTCCTTGGACCAAAATATAATCAATGCCTTATTTCTTCCTCTTTCAACAAATCATACATAACAAAATACTTGGAAACACCTTATCAACTCCAATCTTAGAATAGTGACCAACACCCTAATAAATCAGCCACTCCTAAAATAATATCCACCACCATAAGATATTAACCACTTTAATAATATTCACCACTATAGAATATCAACCATTCTTAATAATATTCATCACTATAGAATATTGACCAAACTTAATAATATTCACCACTATAGAATATAAACCAAACATTTTTCACTCCATGCATAAAACCTTTGAGCAAACAATGTTAAAAATTTAATTTTGCCAAACCTTATAACTCCCTTGCAACCTTAGAACCAATAATAAACATGCAAAATTAATTTTTAACTTTCCCAACCAACCTTCAAAAAATTTAGAGATTAAACACCTTGCGTACCTTGTATTCCCCACCAAAAGGGGATTCGGCATGACTCGATCCGCCATATCCTCTTGCCTAAGTGCTTAGGTGCTTGGGCACTCACTGCGTGGGCTATGAAGGCCCACGTGAAGGAAGGATAGATGCCTTCCTCTTATGCCTTCAACACTTCTCCTTTTCACACGTGAAAAACACATTTTTGTTTCCCTTGGTCGCAGCGCTAAATTCTTTGCTTCATACATTCGTCTCTTAGGCATGGTAATTTCATTAAAGTGGTAGGTGCTCCATTTTATATGCATAAATTAACATTCCTCCTCACGTCGATGCTTTTCGAAATTGAATTTCGAATTTCAAATCTAAAACCCACTTTAGGGTTTTAACCTTAATTTAATTAATTTATAATTAATAAATAAATAAATTAATAATTAATTTAAATAAATTTTCAAGTTAAGTAAATTAACTAATAAATTAATTTAAAATTAATTTATAATTATTATACTTTATTTTCCAATGGTTTTTATGAAAAAACATTTTATTTTCTCCTTCAGTTGTTTTAATGGAAAATATTTTATTTTCTCCTCCAATGATTTTAATGGAAAACCTTTTATTTTGTTTTGTGAGGGTTTTAATTAAAAACCTTTTTGGTCATGCTTCATAAGACATTATAAAACTTTTTGGAACCAATCAATTGCATTCCTTTTGACATCAATGACAACTTCATGCCTTGACATCAATGACAACTCGATGGACTCAAAATTTCCAACAATTGTATGTACCTAGATATCATTAACTTTTACCAAATGGAACATAAACCACTCTAAACCCTGGTTTCCACATGAGAAATTCCCAAACGGTTTTCATAATCTATAAAACAAAATGCTAATAGGACACACACAACAAAAAATATATTAATGTTTGGGAGCCTACCACATTAGAAAGAAATAAATAACTCCCTTAATAATAAGTTAGACCCATGTTCTCCTTTTATGGAGGATATAAAAGAGAAAAATATAAATATGCTAGTATGAAAGTTATATTACTGGCTAGAGAGCACATGTCCAAGAATGGGTAAACAAATTTAGGACCAAAGTAGCCAAATAACCAATTAAAGAAAAATAAAAATGCATAGAAATGTATAGTAGGGAGATTAGGATGTCGGTAGTTATAAAAATAACTATAGTGTACAAAATGTATTAATAGCCATAGAAAACAACATAAATAGGTGTTAGTATAAATAATTGTAGGTATAGTTAATAAATAATAAATTAAAAAACGGAGATGTAGCTAAATGAGATAAGCATATATGTAGACACGATAGAAATGCATATAAGTATAGACACAATGAGAAATAAAATACAACTAAAATAAAAAAATAAGATAATCACATATGTAATTAAAATATAAAATACAAATGCAGTTATACTCAGGTGCAGTTAAAAATAACTACAACCTAAAACAACAAATTTAGATGCATAAATGGCAAGACTAAGTTATACAATAAAGGTAATAGTTGAGCAAGAGTGTAGGCAATAAACCATGACCATGCAAGAGGTTGTTGTTGTAGGCAGCAAACAAACTACACTATCACATAGCAGTCAAAGAGCTCGAGGGCTAACAAAGAAAAGAACATGTGAGAGCCTTTGATCACTTAAAATTTTATTCACAATCTCACCAATTTCTACCTGTATGTGTATAGCTATGTGTTTAAAAAAATTGTTCCTCTTTCAAAGGGAATCCCAACCCTTTATTTATAGATCGATATGTTGAGAAGTTGGGTTGAAAGGGAGTGTAGCTGACATGCTCCTAGGTGCTATTAATTTGAACACCCATATAGGGTTTTGGTTTCATTGAAATTTTTTAATGTTACTTTTTAATTTGTTTTGGTTTTTAGTTAGTTTAACAAAAAAATATTAAAATATAATATTTAATTTGAATTAATTTAGATTAATCTCAATTGTCAATGTTAAATTAATATTTAATTTAAATTAATTTGAACTAATTTACATTAATTTGGATTGTTTTTTCCAATTGGTTATATGGGATTGAAACGGGCCCCATATGTATTACATTATCACCACATAATGGTATTACAACAAAGCTTGGATATTATCCATGTACCGCTTGGCAATATTTGAACCTTGGTCTCCACCTGAAATGTTGAGGAATTTAATTATTTGAGCTAATTCCAATCGATTTTTTCAATGCGTTTACATGGGTTTTTATGAGGGGTCTCGGTTCCCTCATACTAAGTGAGGTTTGAACCTTGAACCTCTCAAAGAGAGGCTAAATGCCTTACCACTAAAATAAGCTCACAACTTAATTAATTTGGATTTTTTATATCAAATTAATATTAAATTTAAACTAATTTGAATTAATTTAGATTATTCTATATTGTTTTTGAAAAATGAAAAAAATATTATATTTATAGAAACTGTATTACAAAGTAAAATGATCTTGACAAGAAATGCAAGAGAAAAAAATCCTCCACCAATCCTTCCTGGCTAAAAAAATATCCATCCCTCTATATTCATGTTGTTTCACTCTGTGGCATAACTATGATAGATTAATTAGAATCATTAGCTACTCTTCCTATTCTACTATTTGTTTGTACCACCTCTCACATCCCTTGGATTCTTTGGTATCATATTATCTAATATTCCATCTGAGAGTCCACATATTGCCCTTCCTTCAGTTATTTTTCCCATTTTGCTAAATAATCTACCACTCTATTTCCCTCTTGCTTGATATGTGTAATAAAAACATCCTAAAAAACCTTCCAAATATTTTGAACTTCTTCCACCTTCCTCTCACCAATTCCTAGCACTTGAAGGGTTTTATAGGATCCAAGATTCCAGTCCATATCTGAGAGTCTATCTCTATCCATAGCTTACGTATATATATATATTTGTAACTATCATTGATGTTGAAAAGATCGCTTGTCCTTCTACTTCATTATTTGTTCTCCCCATACCTTATACTTTCTAGTACACTTATTCTCCTTTCCAATTTCGTATGATAATGTTAAAACTAGCTTTTCTAGGGTTTTTACTAGAAGCCTCATCTATGTTTGCCTTCACCCACTCTCTAGTAGGATATCCCAACTCTAAATTATTTGAGGATATTTCACCTGCACATCCAACCCTTAATTGTTTTTCTTTTTTAGTTATTCCAAAGTTTCATAAAATAATCACTTCCTCCATTTCTATGTTTGTTTCCTCCTGTAATCTAATAAACAATGTTTCCATTACCTTACTCATAATCCTCTCCCATAATTGCTCCCTTGTTCTATGCTTAAATATAAATATGTGTGCATTTTGTTCTAGCCATAACTACCTGTAGACACTAAAATGTGGTAAACCCAATTAAGCATCCACAAGAAGTGATCAATTTGACATAATATGGCCCCTTGGGTAGCCCTTAGGAAGCTCACAGTGGTTCTAGCCACTCTGAAAAGGGTTTTGGAGGCTACCGGACCAATTTTGGGAGGTTTTAGCCCACAATTCACCACCATACCACCCTGGGATGAGGGTAGATGCTCCTCGTCCCACCATGGGATGGTGGCGAGCCCTCGTCCCAGGGTGGGACAGTGGTGAAGTTTGACCCAAAAAAAGTCAAAATTCGGCCAAATGGCACCCAAAAACTGCCATTTGACCACCCAAACAGAGCATGTGAGGTATATTATAGGGAATCATTATGAAATCCATATTTATGATGGCCAAATTGGGATATCCTCTTCCACACCCTGTGCATGCCTCCCATTTTGACAAGTGGCACCTCCTGCCATGCATGCCCTTGCATGCCTTTTTGCACATGAGCCCTTTTGGGCTATAAAATGGGTTATATATCCATAAAAAATAGAGGATAGGAGTTCTAGGATATGTAATAAAGTACTTTCAATATTTACCCTCACCTTATTGCACCTTTTTACCCTTGAAATCTCCCTTTTGCCAAGGAGGTTATCGGGTGACTTCAAGAAGGTAATATGAGCGTAAATTTTCCATCCGGGTGAATTTTTTCACCAAATTTGATTAAAAAACACCTTAGGTAGTTTAGGAAAATATTCCAATTGTTTTGTAACAAAAAGTGACTGGATTTTATGGTTATCACCATCGCTCCCCCCCAGGATGAGGGTAAATTATTAAGAAATTTCTTTACTTTTTTTAATTGGTTATTTTATAAATTATTCCATTATACTACAGTCCAAATTTTAGGTCATTTTGAGTTAAAATGAATTAGTTATGCTATTTTCAAGTTTTCACAGGCTCGTAGGGCCCATCTGGGCACCCCAGTTTGATGCAGATGTATCCGGTATCCAATTTGAAAATATGACCATATGGGTTCTCTTGAAATGAAAATTCATGCATAATTACCAAATTTCATGAGTTTTGGATGAGTGCAGGTTTGATATTTTGTTGTCTTCATTTTTGTAGGTTACAGGCGGGCGATGCTTAATCGAGGTGTCTACAGGTGCAATTTTTGATATGTTTTGGGTGATATATTCCCAAAACCTCCTATTTAACATATCTAAAAATTTTCAAGTAATTTGGATATCTTTTGATGCACTTTTAATTCATATGCCCTTTTTCCCTTGTGGGGATTGCATGTTTTTACCATACACCCTTGCTATTTGACCCCATTTTTCTCTCTTGTGTGTAGGTGCAGGTCCTTAGAAGGATTTGGTAAGTAATAACAGACATAAGAGAACCTAGATACAATTAGTAGTGGCATTTTCTCACCCACCTCAATTGTGGGTATGCGAAGAAATATTGGATGCGCACTCGAATTCCATGAAAGACTTGGTATTTGGGCACCAAATATTGTAACAATTGTATAAAAATTTTGAGCCCTCAAGGAGACTACTGTAACCTTGGATTTAATCCAACAAATTAATGAGAAAATACTTGCTTTGGTTCATTTCCTTTTTGTTTGGTACTCTTTCCTTTTGCATGCATGCTCTCTTTTTGATGCCCATTAGCGAGATGGGGTATATACGATTATTTTTCCACATAATTTGGTGCACCGTTTTCCCCTAATTTAGTGGTGATCACAGTGGGACCCTTGTCCCTTTTGATTTGGGTGAAAATTTGACTTCTTTCTTGCATTTTTGCTCTTTTTGTGTTGCAGGTGCTCCCCTCCCAACCCTGGAATGGTTGCAGAGACTTTATATGGAACACTCTAGGATGGTGGCTTCACTGTCCCACCCTGGTATGGTGGTAGAGTTGCTACTCGCCCCACCCTGGAGCGGTGGTGAAACAGAGAGATTTTTTTCCAAATTTTTAGAATTTGGAGGCTTCAAAGTGGACAAGGTAAGTGCCTAAACCCTCTGATTTTTTGCTATATTTTTAGAGACTGTCAAAATAAGTTTCCTTATTTACTTTCTTGCATATAAATGTTAAAATTTATGTCCTTGCTTTTCTTATAACATCACATAGCAAAAGGTAGAAGGAAAATAAAAAAGAACTTATAGTAGCAATGCATATGTTTGGATTGATTGCTTGTGGCCTGCCCATTGGGTAGGTTAGCATGTAGGATTTGCATTCGTAAAGTCAATTTGTAGGTTTATTATATTATTCTTCTAAAATTAAAACACACCTATCACATGCATTTAGTGAATATGAAGAACACAAGCTTATACTGAGAGGGGGGGTGAACAGTATAAGATTTAACCAATTAATAATTTTAACTTTAGATAGCAGTGGCATCAACACAACATTAATCAAGACAGAAAGCATCACACATTGAAGACCCATTTTTAACGTGGTTCACCCAAAATGGTTGGGCTACATCCACAAAAACTTTTCTCTAAAAGTTATCTCAAAGTTCTTTGGGAATCCTTCCCAAATACAATGTTTATGAGCCTCGGCCCAAAGGAGATACCTTCCCCCAATCAGAATTTATGAGCCTCTGCTCAAAGGAGATACCTTCCCCTCTGCTCTGGAAATGATCCCTCAGAAGATCAACTGCCTCTACCTCTTGCCAGCACGTGGAACTCCTTTCCACCGAAGACCTCCTGTCTTCAATGCTTAGCCTAAGAGACCTCTGCCTTCTATGATCACGTCTACAATAGCTCAGCAACCTGTACCAAACACAGTCAGTCGGTCTAGCACAAGTCTTCCTCTGTCTATCTCTCTGCTCACACTCTACACTGTCTTCGCACGTTCTGCGCACTTCGATCGAATTTTGCACTCTGCTCTCGACGATCGAACTTCTCACTCTGCGCTCTATCTACGAACGTCACAACGAACAACACATACATTTTTTTTTTAACTCTCCAAACAACCCTCCTTTTATAACAAAATTTTCATGATGAAAACTTCAATCTTAGTCGACTGTTATAACAAATGCAAACCCTAATCTTCGTCGACTGCAAGCCCTAATCTTCGTCGGCTAAAATTTGACTTTGTCGTCACTCTGTTAACTCTTCTGTAGCTTCTACCGCGAAAATACATGTCGCGATATCGCGACACCTTTGCATCCGTACACTTTCTTTTGGCTTTTGTCATGATATCGCGACACTTCTGCCTTTGTCGACTTCAACTAAGCTCTTGTCGCGATATCGTGACACTTCTGTCTTTGTCAGCATCAACTTTGCTTTTGTCGCGATATCGTGACACTTCTCCCTTCGTCGACCTCCTTTCTGCTTTTGTCGCGAAATCGTGACACTTCTGCCTCAGCAGACTTCGTCTTCACTTCTGTCGTGATATCGCGACACTTCTGTCTTCATAGTTCACAACTTGGCTTCTTGTCACGAAATCGTGACGCTTTCAGCTTTCGTACGTCTTCTTTGCAACCTATTGCGAAATCGTGACGCTTTCAGCTTTCGTACGTTTTCTTTGTAGCCTGTCGTGAAATCGCGATGCTTTCAGCTTTCGTACGTCTTCTTTGCAACCTGTCATGAAATCATGATAGTTCTTATTTCAGACTCTTCCCTTTGCTGCATGTCATGAAATCATGACAGTTCTTACTTGGAACATTTTCATCTGTAGCATGTCACGAAATCGTGACGGTTCTCACTTCGAACTCTGTAGCATGTCACGAAATCATGACACTTTTCGAGTTACTTTCTCTCTCTTCGAACTTGTCATGAAATCATGACAATTCACACTACGGACTCTCTCTTCTGCATTATGTCATGAAATCATGACACTTTTTCTTTCGGACTCTCTCTCCTGCAACATGTCACGAAATCATGACACTTTTTCGTCCGTACAACCTTCCTTGCAATATGTCACGAAATCGTGACATTTTTGACTCCGTACATTCTCTCTCCTCTTTGAGTCGCGAAACTATGACATGTCGCGATATCGCGACACTTTTCTAACTTGCTTTCTCTCTCCTGCTTAAGTCACGAAAATGCGACATGTCACGATATCGCGACACTTTTCCAACTTACTTTCTTTCGAACCTGTCAGCTTGGGGATTGCAAAAGACCTTTGAAACTGTCATGCCGTAACCTTCATCAACACAAATTATTTGACATCAAATCAAATTCCTTCAAAAGCTTCTTGACATCAATGACAACTTATTCACTTGAGCAAATGCAATGTACCCAAAGTACCCAAAATTGCCAACAATCTCCCCCTTTGTCATTGATGGCAAACCTTTACTGAAAACACTTCTCAAGAGCCAAAACTAAAACCAACTGTGCTAACAATTGACAAACTGTGCCCACAACTGAGAATCTTCCTTTGAAGTTTTGCTCCCCCTGACTTGAAGCTTTCCTCTTCACTTTGAAGCTCTCCCCCTTACTCATATCTCTCCCCCTTTGTCATCAATGGCAAAGGGTCACCTTTGGGGCTCGGGACTAAGAATGAGCCTCTTAGCTTGGTCCCTCCCCCACCTCCTGATGAGGTGATTAATTCTGGGATGGGAGTACAACTCCCAATTTCTCCCTTAGATACTCAAACGTATCTCTTGGAAGAGGTTTGGTGAAGATATCTGCAATCTGCTCTTTAGTAGACACATACTCTAGCTTGACCTGCTTGTCTTGCACTTTCTCCCTTAGAAAGTGATACTTGATGGAAATATGCTTTGTCCTTGAGTGCATTACCGGATTTTTGGAAATACTTATGGCACTTGTATTATCACAAAGTATGGAGATGGGTTGTTCATGCTTGACTTTGAAATCCTCCAAGGTGGTTTTCATCCATAAAACTTGTGTACACCCAGCCACTCGTGCTATGTATTCAGCCTCTGCTGTAGATAAGGAAATTGAAGGTTGTTTCTTACTTAGCCAAGAAACCAAACTCTTTCCCAGAAAGAATGCTCCACCACTAGTGCTTTTCCTGTAATCGCCCTGCCCAATATACATCTGTATAGGCCGTGAGGGTGAAATCATCACCTTTGGGATACCAAAGCCCAAGGTCCATAGTGCCCTTCGGATATCTGAATATCCTTTTAACTGCTATAACATGAGAATATTTTGGAGCTGCCTGAAATCTTGCTACTAACCCAACTGCCTGCATGATATCTGGTCTGGTAGCTGTAACATATAATAAACTGCCAATCATTGATCTGTACAACTTTTGATCTGCCACTGGAGATTCATCATCCTTACTCATCTTGCACCCTGTAATCATTGGAGTACATATTGGTTTGTTGTCCATCATCCCAAATTTCTTCAACATTTCTTTGATATACTTCCCTTGAGAGAGAAATACACCATCTTTTGATTGAGCAATCTGAAGACCTAAAAAGAATGACGACTCTCCAATCATAGACATCTCAAATTCCTTCTGCATGGTGTTAGCAAAATCTTTGCACATCTGAGTCTTATTTCCCCCAAAAATAATATCATCAACATAGACAACCATAATCAACATATCATCACCTTCATCCTTAATATACAAATTGCTATCTGCCACACCTTTCCTGAAACCTTGCTCATGAAGATAACTGTCAAGTCTTGAGTACCAAGCCCTCGGTGCTTGCTTTAACCCATACAAGGCCTTTTTTAGTTTACACACATAGTCTGACTGTTCTGAGAGAGACACTCCTTCTGGTTGTTCTATGTAGACTTCTTCTACCAACACCCCATTTAGAAAAGCTGACTTTACATCCATTTGATATACCTTGAATGATTTGAAGCTTGAAAGGGCCAAAAACATTCCGATAGCTTCAAGACGAGCAACGAGGAGCAAACGTCTCTTCGAAATCAACACCTTCTACTTGAGCATAACCTTTGCAGACTAACCTAGCTTTGTTTCTGACAATTTTTCCATCCTCATTGAGTTTATTTCTGAATATCCATTTTGTGCCAATGACATTCTTGTCCTTAGGTCTTGGAACCAAATCCCAAGTTTCACTTTTCTCTATTTGATTTAGCTCTTCATCCATTGCTTTTACCCAAAACTTATCTGCACATGCTTCACTGAAATATTTTGGCTCAATCTGAGATAATAATGAAACATTTGTAGAATCACGTGAAGGAATGACTCTTCTTCTTGTTTGCCTGCTATTTGGATCACCAATGATCAAATATTTGGGATGATGTTTCTGAACATATCGTGAAGGAGTTTTGGGAAGCAGTTGTTGTCTTTCCTCTTCTTCATCTGAAACCTCTCTCAAAATCTTCTTGACAAATTTCATCACCGAGTTCCTTGACTGGTTCTCTTATCCCCGTCTTTTCATCAACTGTTACATTTATGCTCTCTACAACTGTATGAGTTCTTTTGTTGAAGCATCGGTAGGCCTTGCTTCTGCTGGAATATCCAAGAAAGATTCCCTCATCACACCTAGGATCAAACTTACCCAAATTCTGATCTTCCCTTCTGATGAAGCACTTACTCCCAAACACTTTGAAGTATTTTATTGTAGTCTGGTCTTCCTTTCCACAACTCATAAGGAGTTTTATGATGATTGACTCTAAGTTGGGCCCTCGGTGATAATGTAGATCGCTATACTCGATCGCCTCTTTCCAAAAGCCATCTGAAAGTTTTGACTCATTTAACATAGCTCTAGCCATATTTTCAATAGTTCTATTTTTCCTTTCAACTACTCCATTTTGTTGAGGAGTTCTTGCTGCTGAATATTCTCTTTTGATTCCTTGTTGCTCACGGTATTCCACAAATTCATTTGAAGTGAACTCTCCTCCTCTATCCGATCTTAAGCATTTGATTCTCTTTTCGGTCTCATTTTCAATCATTTCTTTGAAAGCTTTAAATTTTTCAAAAGCTTCAGATTTTTCTTTGAGAAAAGTAACCCAAGTCATTCTAGAATAATCATCTATAAACAACATGAAGTAGTTTTCTCCCTGAATGCTCTGAGTTCTGGTAGGGCCACATAAATCAGTATGAATAAGATCCAATGGTTTTGAAGAAGTATACCCTTTTGATTTGAAACTGGTTCTGGTCTGTTTTTCGTGTTGACAAGGACCGCAAACGATGTTATGGGGCCTTTTTATTTTGGGCAAGTCTCTAATTGCTTCCTTGTTACTAATATTGACAAGATTATCAAAGCTCAAATGCCCCAATATTTTATGCCATAACCAACTCTCATCTTCTTGAGTTAGAAAACACTTTTCCTTTTTTATCTCACTTAGCATGTAAAGATTGTTTGGAGTCCTTGTAGCACTCGCAATGAGTTTTCCATTTTTTTCTTTACTTATCTCACATCTATCTGAAAAGAAAGATACTATGTGCCCTTGATCACAAAGTTGACTCACACTTAGAAGATTATGTCTTAGGCCTTCTACATAAAGCACATTTTCTGTTTTGGATTTCCCATCCAAACTAAGAGTCCCTTTACCACAGATTTTAGCTGACTTGTTATCTCCAAAACTGATTGTTCCTCTGTTTGTTTCTTTTAAGACCAAAAACTTTTCCTTTTCACCAGTCATATGTTTCGAACAACCACTATCAAGATACCATTTTTCTACTTTGTCTTGAGCATGAAAAGCAGTTTGAACTATCATTGACTTAGATTTGATCTCATTTCTCTTTTTAGTGAACTCAAAGCTAGATCTATCCAAACTGCACATCCTTGCTATATGCCCAAAATTCTTGCACTTGTAACACATGACATTTTTATTCATAAGAGGTGCAAAAGAGTTAACATTTTCCTTACTATGGCTATTCAAAGACTTATTGCAATGCATAGCTTTGTGACCAAATTTCTTGCAGGAAAAACAATAGCCATGGAAAGTATTATGTAACCTGTTTTGATGCCTTGGATGATTGTTCTTCTTGTGACCAACTGGAATCCACCGCTCTTCAGGATGAAGATTGATCTTGCTCGAAGACCCTATTTCATGAATGGTGATACCATCCTTCTTTTGCCTTTCACACGGAGTATTCTGTCTGAGAGCCAACTGTTCCAACTTCACTCTAAGAGACATAACCTCTTCTTCTAGTTTCTCGCAATCAACTTCCTTTCCTTTTAGAGCCTCTTTCAGATCCTGTTCAACCTTCTTCCCTTCTTCAGCTAGAATTTTGAAGTCTATAACACTTTGAGACAATTCTGATCTTGCTATCTCTTCTTCCTGACATTGATGCTTGAGAACAGAATTCTCTTCCCTGAATTTCTCAAGCTTTCTCAAAGCCAAGAAGAATTCACCTTTGAGATCGAACTCAACCTCTTCATCTCTTTCTCGAATCTGTATGTTCCTCTGATAGATCCTTCTCCAAGCTGTTAGGCTCTTTCTTGGAGAGACCCGCTCTGATACCAATTGAAGAACACAGGCTTATACTGAGAGGGGGGTGAACAGTATAAGATTTAACCAATTAATAATTTTAACTTTAGATAGCAAGTGGCATCAACACAACATTAATCAAGACAGAAAGCATCACACATTGAAGACCCATTTTTAACGTGGTTCACCCAAAATGGTTGGGCTACATCCACAAAAACTTTTCTCTAAAAGTTATCTCAAAGTTCTTTGGGAATCCTTCCCAAATACAATGTTTATGAGCCTCGGCCCAAAGGAGATACCTTCCCCCAATCAAAATTTATGAGCCTCTGCTCAAAGGAGATACCTTCCCCTCTACTCTGGAAATGATCCCTCAGAAGATCAACTGCCTCTACCTCTTGCCAGCACGTGGAACTCCTTTCCACCGAAGACCTCCTGTCTTCAATGCTTAGCCTAAGAGACCTCTGCCTTCTATGATCACGTCTACAGTAGCTCAGCAACCTGTACCAAACATAGTCAGTCGGTCTAGCACAAGTCTTCCTCTGTCTGTCTCTCTACTCACACTCTGCACTGTCTTCACACGTTCTGTGCACTTCGATCGAATTTCGCACTCTGCTCTCGGTGATCGAACTTCTCACTCTGCGCTCTATCTGCGAACGCCGCAATGAACAACACATACATTTTTTTTAACTCTCCAAACAACCCTCCTTTTATAACAGAATTTTCATGATGAAAACTTTAATCTTAGTCGGTTGTTATAACAAATGCAAACCCTAATCTTCGTCGACTGCAAGCCCTAATCTTCATCGGCTAAAATTTGACTTTGTCGGCTTCACTGCCTCTGTAACTCTTCTATAGCTTCTACCGCAAAATACAACATGTCACGATATCGCGACACCTTTGCATCCGTACACTTTCTTTTGGCTTTTGTCATGATATCGTGACACTTCTACCTTTGTCGACTTCAACTAAGCTCTTGTCACGATATCGCGACACTTCTATCTTTGTCAGCATCAACTTTGCTTTTGTCACGATATCGCGACACTTCTCCCTTCGTCGACCTCCTTTCTACTTTTGTCATGAAATCGTGACACTTCTGCCTCAGCAGACTTCATCTTCACTTCTGTCATGATATCGCGACACTTCTGTCTTCATAGTTCACAACTTGGCTTCTTGTCACGAAATCGTGATGCTTTCAGCTTCCATACGTCTTCTTTGCAACCTGTCACGAAATCATGACGCTTTCAGCTTTCTTTTATTTGTCGCTGTCGTGAAATCATGGACTTTTCGTACGTCTTCTTTGCAACCTGTCGTGAAATCATGATAGTTCTTATTTCAGACTCTTCCCTTTGCTGCATGTCACGAAATCATGACAGTTCTTACTTGGAACATTTTCATCTGCAGCATGTCACGAAATCATGACGGTTCTCACTTCAAAATCTACGAAATCATGACACTTTTCGAGTTACTTTCTCTCTCTTCGAACTTGTCGTGAAATCATGACAATTCACACTACGGACTCTCTCTTCTGCATTATGTCACGAAATCATGACACTTTTTCTTTCGGACTCTCTCTCCTGCAACATGTCACGAAATCGTGACACTTTTTTGTCCGTACAACCTTCCTTGCAATATGTCACGAAATCGTGACATTTTTGACTCCGTACATTCTCTCTCCTCTTTGAGTCGCGAAACTGCGACATGTCGCGATATCGCGACACTTTTCTAACTTGCTTTCTCTCTCCTGCTTAAGTCACGAAAATGCGACATGTCGCGATATCGCGACACTTTTCCAACTTACTTTCTTTCGAACCTGTCAGCTTGGGGATTGCAAAAGACCTTTGAAACTGTCATGCCGTAACCTTCATCAACACAAATTATTTGACATCAAATCAAATTCCTTCAAAAGCTTCTTGACATCAATGACAACTTATTCACTTGAGCAAATGCAATGTACCCAAAGTACCCAAAATTGCCAATAGAATAGTCATTGATTGCTTCTTTGCTTACTTTCTTGGATAATAATGAACCACACACACCATGATTCATGTAAACGCTAGTGAGGTGGACTTCATTACCATCCACTAGTAGAGTGCAAGTGATGGTGGGTTTCATCTCCATCCACTTGGATCAAATCCCATGAACCCGATCCATCTTGCCAAGGCTGGTTCCAAGATCCATCATAGCCCGTGGGTTATAGCATGCATCACCCTTCGGGGAGGTGTATCGCATACTACGGGTGAACTGGGTGAGGAACTGGTAGGACTTGTGCTCCCTGGCCGTGTGTGGACCTCATCACCACACATTATAGGTGGGATAACACAACTTGGAGTTCATAGCCGGGTTGTCGAGCTATGAGTATATAGGTGAAATCCAATTGAACATGAGATTACAATCCAACAATATTTCAAACATGTGACACGAGGTCATTCTTTACAAACAACACATCTGAAACACACGAAATAGTTTAGGGATTCACACTTAAAACTTAAAAGAGATAATCATCTATCTTATTGAGTGTTTTCTTTCTTGTATACTATTTCATTAAAGAATTTGTAAATAAGATAATCACCTTGGGGTACTAATAGAGGAGCGCAATGGTGCGCACCCACAGCCAAGCCCAATCATGGGTGAAAGCTATGGAGAGTGGATTAGGAGACATGAATCATCTCTGATATAGCCCTAGGGACTTGGTTATACCTCCCTGGTGAGCTTCCACTCCACCTAGCCCCAAGACAGTAGGGCATGAGCCTCATCTCCGAAGGGATCCTCTCCAGGACACCCCGAGGGATGATGAGCATTACTTGGGAGAGTGTTCCCGGTATGTAGATATCTCATAGGCCTTCCTTGGTGAAAGGCAACTATGCACTGAGGCGCTAATAGATAGAGTGGTGCCATGCATCCATGCATACCCACTAGGGCTGACATGCCTAAGCAGAGGCAGGAGTATGACTTCACACACTGGCCGGAGCAAGTCGACATGACTCTACCTCCATGTCACCTTGATAGGATACAACAACTCTTGCAGCCCGATGGGAATGACACCTATCGGTCTAGGCGAGCCAACTCAGCCCTACCTTTCCTCGTCCAGGAGGGAAGACATGAGGAGATCCCAGATTTTCCTTAGGAACAATATACCGTGCATGCCCGATGTGCCTCTATGCCAACTAAATGTAATGAACACATGTTCCAGCCTGAGCCTCAAGTCAATGCGGTGAACCTCGAGAGAGGCAAGCACCCTATGGAGAACACAGAGTACCTTGGACAAGGTCGACCCTAGGGTGAGACTCCTAGGCCTCCTAGGCCTCACACTATGGATCAAATTAGGCAAGCGGTTGTGAGATACATAGAATGCCAAGCTCAGTTCAAGCAGCTTCGATGGGATAAAGAGCAACTAGATCACTTGCACCAGCTTGAGAAAGAAAGAATCGAACAGCAGACCAACGAGCTATTCCAAAAAACTTTGAGAGAGAGGGTCCCTACCCCTAAGACACATAGGCAGGAGGTCCATCCGAGGTAACCCACGCTCGTTCGAGAGAGGTCCCCGAGACCTTATCAAATGTTGCTTCCATGACCTCCTAGGCCAGATCGGGAGATGCCTCCCAGGCCAAACATAGGGTACCCACCATGGGTAGATACCCCCATTCATAGGCCAGCTCGAGAGATGCCTTACGGGGCTTATACTAAGCACGAGCCAAAAATAGAATATGTTGAGATGCCTTACCGAGGTAGGGGGTGACTTACCACCACCTCACCCTAGGTTGGAGGAGCCTAGACCTCCACCACAAGATGTGAACAAAGATGAGGAGATCAAGTCCTCAGGTCCTTACAAAGCATTGTTAGAATGCTTGGAGTCAGTAGAGAACAAGACCTCTGGGTCGGGATCTCAAAAGCCCACTATGCATCAATTGCATAGTCAACCTATCCATCCATCAGTACCTATGCCTCCCTATCTAGAACAATTTAAGTTGCCTCAGTTGGCTACCTTTAAGGGAGAAGAGGATGCGCAAGAACATGTCACTAGGTTCTTAGGCCAATGCTTCGGCATTCATGATGATGATGCTTTGCTTCTGAGGACATTTGTGACTACCCTCATCGACCCTGCCTTCGAGTGGTTTTACCAACTCCTTAAGCATAGCATCCATAATTTGGACCAACTTGTGGATGCATTCCTGGAGTGCTTTGCCTTCAATACCAAGAGGAAGGCAACGCTGGCCGATGTAGTTAGGTTAAAACAATATGATGATGAGTCAATAACAAATTATGGCAATAGATGGTGGACCTTGCTCGCCAAGCTACCTTATCTTCTCCCCATGTTGGAGTTGACTCAGATGTTCTCCAAAAGTTGCTTAAAGCCAATCTCATTGTTGCTACAGTTGCAACAATACCCCACTCTTGAAGATGCCTTAGCATAGGCTAGGATCATCGAAGAAATCAAGATTCAAGAGGGTGAGATTGTGAAGCCTCGCAAGAAAGAGTGGAGCAAGAACACTAAGAACACCCCAATGCAACCTAAGTCAATAGTGGTAAATCAGGTTGCCATTAGTGTCCCGGGGCTAGCACCAGCCATGCCACCTCAAAAGCCTAATTATCAGGCCACCCCCGAGAACTATGCCAAGGATAACCAGAATGGTCAAGGGCAAAATCAACAGCGTCACCCCAAGTGACAATTTACGCCCATTGCAGAGTCTATGGATTCAGTGTTTGATCACCTCTTGGTGGCTAATGCGATCCATCTACCTGATAGTCGACCTATCGACCCTAATGCACCTAAGCCCAAAGGATACAGAGAAGACCTATACTGCAAATTTCATAGGCAAAATGGGCATGATGTGCAAATGTGCTATAAATTCAAACATCTGGTGCAATACCTGATTGATAGGAATGCCCTCCAGGTAGATAACCCTATCGCACCGAACAACCAACAGATGGGGGTCTTTAAGGACCCCTTGCCTGCCCATGTGGAGTAGGCCAAACCAGTGCCCCAAGTGAACGAGGTTCACCATGCCCCTCCTAAGCAAGGATATGTTGGCATGGTAAGTATTGTGACAAGAAATAGGTGGTATCCAAGTCCAGCCACACCACCTATGGCTCAGAGTGATGTCCCTTCGACATCACAGCCTATACCACCTCTTGGACCGAGCCTCCCACCTAGGCCTGTAGTCACCATCAAGAGCAAGCTCACTCAGAGCTTAAGAACAACATCTACCTGACTCTCCATCTATGAGCTCATCCAACAATCGCAACCTCATAGAGAAGCCTTGATGGAGATCCTTAAGGCAATTGAGCTTCAGCCCCAGGAGTCTAACTCCTTCAACAACTTTGTGGGGCATGTGCGACAATGCACGAAACTGGTAATTACTTTTTGAGAAGATGAACTTAAACCGGTTCCACATGATATGGTGGATCCCCCTTTACACATTGTCACATGTGTGAATGGAACACCATACAAAAGAGTCTTGATAGATACTGGGTCTTCGAGCAACATTATAACTACAACAACTCTGAAGCACCTGAAGCTTCCAACATCTCATATTGTCACATCTACCTACACCCTCCGAGCATTCAATGATGCCATATGCTCAATGGTTGGTACAATCATCTTACCTATTCAAGTAGGGGAAAATATCATCTCGACGATGTGCCACATCCTGGAGGGTGAGATGGCATACAACATTTTGTTAGGAAGACCATGGATCAGGGACATGAAGTGCATCCCTTCCATCGCTCACCAGTGCCTCAAGTACACTCACGAAGGGCAAGTTCATGTCATCCCCATGGACCTAGAGCCCTTCAAGTACTACAACATGGTGCAGCAGTTACCCGAGTTGACCTTGCCATCGATACATCTGGATTTTCAACCGAATAAATCTAGCCGAGGTTCGACCCCACCGCTACAACATACCATGCCCTCCTCATCATCGGCCCCACCCCAGATGCCTAATACATCAGTGGATCCTTTGCCTAGGAACCCAGAGAAGTGGCCCATTGAGGAGGACCAACCAATCATATCCACCATCTCTACAGAGGAGATACTTAGCCCGGATGATGAAGAGACACCACATGAGGCAAACAATGAGCCTGATCAAGTCTCACTCTCATCCCTCTTCTATCCGTAGCCCTAGGTTATAGTACATCTGGCTTCTACCGGATTGGGAGAGTACATGGTTAGGAATGTTACCACTACTCCTACTTTAGAGTCGATGCAAGACATGGGTAGACCCCGTCTTCCCATAGGCACTATCGTGCCTCTTGGTATTCCCCCTAATCAAATGAAATTTATCTATGGGGGCCTTGACTATGGCATCGAACCTTACCAACAGTAGGAGGAAGATGAGGAACCTTTTGGAGAGGATATCAACTACTTGTCTAACCCTGACTTCACCTTGAAGTACCTTGACCTATGCAACTGGCATGGTTATGGGTTAGGCTTGTATGAGTAGGGCACTAGAATCCCTTGTCAACCACAATATCAAATGCCCTATGACAAGTCGGGAGTGGGATGCAACAATCCATTGCCTCTAGATGTCCTCTTAGATAGCCTAAATCACTTGAATATAGGCTATGAGGGTGGGTTGGCCCAAGACCCTTATGCCAATCCCAATACAGTCTACTCCCTAGGGGATTACTTTCCATGGCTAGATGGGAACCCCATGATCCCTAGTGACATTCCCCCACATTTTGAGAGAGGGGAAGGGTCACGGAGTTGTCCCCATGTCTGTGATGAGTCAGATCCAGGCACCTCATATGAGTGGACCTCAGAGGATGAGTCGGGTTATGAGGTAGCGCCATATGACCCTTTTGAGTCGGATAGTGATCATTCACAAATTGTCCCCATTAATGACCAACAGGAAAGCCTCATACATTTGTTCCCTTTCCCTGATCCTGTTTGGTGGTAGCTCCTTCCTCCTGAAGAGTCGGTTCATCCGTAGGAAGATAGACCTCTTGGGGGAGGAGCAGTCAATTTACTTGAGCAGTTGGGCCCTCGGGAGCTTGAGGCACTGCAAGATGAGAATGAAGGAATCCTCATCCATGATGATGATTATGAGGAATTAGCATATATGGGACCACACCTACCTGATCGCCCGATCCCAAGGGGCAACAATGAGGTTCCCATATATGATAGTGACTATGAGGATGAGACAGAGAGGGCATACCTAGGTCCTCATTATTTGTGACATCATCATGAGAATATTGACATAGATGAAGTCTATCATCAGTTACATGTTGGCCCATGCTTGAGGGCCAGGCCTATCAATCTAGGCCAGATTCATCATGAGGTCTTCCCTGACCCACCCACACACATGGAGCTCCTTGAGCCTAATGATCCCATCCTACAGTCTATTCCTAGATAGGATCCAGAGATCCCAATCCCCCAGAGCCACATCTAGGGGTGAGAGATAACACCAATACATAGTCACATGCATGTGGTCCTAGAGAGCAAACACATTTCATCAATATGATCTCCATTGATTTGACCACACCACTCCACAACCTAGTCGATCCTTCCAAACCACTCCATCTAGACCTAGATGCGATTGATTGGGATCGTGTTGATTCACCCCCATCACCCTCTGAGTATTGGGCTTGCGGTGGATTGTTTCACTTCTCCGTAGGACCAACTCATGATGTCTTCCATGCTGAGGAGGAACCCGAGGTTCCCATCAAATATTTAAATCTAGCTAATGACATCCATTTGATACCTACTCCCCATCAGTTGGAGGAGGGGTCTCATATGTCAATCGAGCCTATGGTTGATAGAGATATCGGCTCAGATCCTAAAAACCCATAATATATCAAGCTAGGGGAAAGCCTATCCCCCGAAGAGCAAGCCGATTATATAGCCCTTCTCACAAGAAAAGAAGGCAGCTTTTGCATGGTCTTATAAAGACATGTCGGGACTAGATCCAAATCTGGTCACCCATAATCTCATGCTTGACCCCACAGTCAAACCTGTCAAGCAAAAGCTGAGAAAGATGCACCCAATAGTGGCCTTGATGGTCAAATATGAGCTACAAAAACTGTTGGATGCCCAGTTTGTCATTTCTGTAGACTATCCACCATGGTTGTCCAACATGGTTCCCATCAAGAAGCCTGATGGGAGGATTCACATTTGCACCGACTTTTGAGACCTAAACAAAGCGAGTCCTAAGGATGATTTTCCTTTGCCAAGCATAGATGCCTTGGTAGATGCCACTGCAGGACATGAAATGCTCTCCCTTATGGATGGCTTCTCTGGGTACAATCAGATTCGTATCAACCCAGAAGACCAGCTCAAAATGGCGTTCACAATGCCTTGGGGGACATTTTGTTACAAGGTCATGCCATTTGGCCTTAAGAATGTCGGTGCCACCTACCAGCGTGCCATGACATATATCTTCCATGACTACATGCATAAAATTTTGGAAGATTACATGGATGACTTATTGGCAAAATATTTATTACGTCATGAGCACCTAGATGTCTTGCGCAAAGTCCTCGATCACCTAATTGAACATAATGTGAGACTGAATCCCAAGAAGTGCATCTTTGGTGTCACATCTGGAAAGCTCTTGGGATTTATAGTTTCCAAATGAGGCATCGAAGTGGACCCTAACAAAGTCAAGGCAATCCTTGAAATGCCTCCCCTGACTACCATCAAGTAGCTTCGTAGCTTGCAGGGGAGGATTGCATCCATCAAATGCTTTATAGCACAACTGTCGGACAAGTGTAGACCCATGAACAAACTTTTACACAAGGGGGTCACATTCCACTAGGACAATGAATGTCAGGATGCCTTTGACACAATTAAACAATACCTGGCTTCGTCACTAGTGTTAGCTCCACCCAGACCAGGGGTGCCATTCCGATTATACATCTCAGCTACTGAGGTCGCATTGGGTGCCATGTTAGCCCAAAATAATGAATTTCATAAGGAACATGCCACATATTATCTCAGTCGCACCCTGGTGAGCTATGAGATTAAGTATGCATACGTAGAAAAGTTATGTCTAGCGGTGGTTTTTGCTACCAAGAAGCTATGACACTATATGCTCAGTCACACTATGTATGTTGTATCCAAAGAGAATCCATTGTGATACATGATGAGTCATACTTATCATAGTAGTCGCATGGCGAAATGGATTATGTTGTTGATAGAATTTGACCTAGAGTTCATAGGATAGAAGTCAATCAAAGGATAGGTCATTGTTGATCAACTTGTAGAGGCTCCTCTCTAGGAGGACCAACCTCTTAGCATGGAGCTTCCCGATGATGGAGTCTTCCAAATATCAGAGTCGCCTGATTTTGATGAGCCTGAGTCATAGGCGGATATGACTCTCTTCTTCGATGGCTCCAAATGCGAGCAAGGGGGTGGCATGGGAATCATGTTTTTCACACCGCATGGGGCTCCCATACCCCTATCATTTAAACTTGATTTCCCTTGCACCAACAATAATGTTGAGTATGAAGCCTTACTCATAGGGCTTAAAATGGCTATCACCATGAAAATCACCAAGCTCAATATTTTTGGTGACTCCTTGCTCATTGTCAACCAGGTCAAGGGAATCTTCCAGTGCAAGTACCCAGTTTTGCAAGCCTACAAAGCCCTTGTGGACAAATCCCTGGAAAATTTTGAATGGTATGACATCGAGGCACTCCCTCGATCATCTAATCATTTTGTAGATACAATGGCCTCTTTAGGATCCTTGATTCCACAAGACCCCATAGGGGAGATGACAACCATTCAAGTCAAGATGCTATCGCAATCAGCGGTTGAGCGTGAGAGCACTCAAGCCATACCAGAAGTCCACATGATTCAAATAGAACCTCATCAAGAGATATTCTCACACATTCATGAGCACTTGAATCATGCCGCTTGGGGGACTCTATTCCCCCAAACCCCTTTTGATAGCAACACAATGCTATTCTTACAAGTTCTATCCCAATCTGCATTTGCTTGGGATGAACTTCATGAGGGACAAGCGATTCATGCAATCGAGGCTTCCACACAGTAGGACTGGTCCACACCAATTAGAGAGTACCTAAAGCTTGGTAACCTCCCTCTTGGATTATCGCACGCTGCCAAAAGGACATTTAAATGGAAGGCAACAAAGTTTGTCTTGTTAGGAGACATCCTATACCGTCGAAGCTACGAAGGAATCCTCCTTCATTGCTTAGAGTATCAAGAATCGACTTGGGCAATGGCCCAAGCACATGATGGTACTTGTGGTGGCCATTTTAGTGGCATGGCCATCGCAAAGCGCATTCTCTGCATGGGCTATTATTGGCCAACTTTAGAGTGAGATTGTTGCGCATATGTGAGGAAGTGCATGAAATGTCAACACCATGCTAACTTGACACATGTACCTTCCCAGGCCTTACAACCGATCCAAGCGGCTTGGCCATTTTCACAATGGGGGTTGGATTTAATCAGGAAAATCTCCCCTGCATCCTCGGGCCACCACACATTTATCATCATGGCTATCGAGTATTTTACAAAGTGGGTGGAAGCAATTCCCCTTACCACTACGATAGGACCCCACATAGCGGAGTTCATATTGCATAATATCATTTGTCATTTTGGTATTCCATCCAAGATCATTTTGGATAATGGGACATCATTCAAGAATAAATATGTGCATGCTTTGACAGCAAAGTATAACATCCAACACAACTTTTTGACACCCTATTATCCACAAGCAAATGGGCAAGCAGAAGCATCAAACAAGACATTAATTGCCATATTGAAGAAAATAGTCAAAGAGAATCATACCGATTGGCATACACAAATGCCACTTGCCCTTTGGGCTTACCGCACTAGCATTCGGACACCCACTGGGGCAACTCCATTTTCGCTAGTGTATGGTGCTGAGGCGGTCATGCCTCTAGAGTTGGAAATCCCATCACTACGCATATCCATGCAAGAATTTATTGATGATGATACTGCATGACAAGCTCACCTAGATCAACTTATGTTGTTGGATGAGCATCACATTAATGCGCTTGAGCATCTACGTGTGTATCAAGAGCGGCTCAAAAGAGCCTACAATATGAAAGTCCATCTCAGAGACTTTCAGGTTGGTGATCTCATCCTGAAAGAGAACCAACAGAATTCTAGCTTGCCACCCCACCTACGAGACAAATTTATGGTAAACTGGTTAGGTCCCTTTGTCATCACTAGTCAAATAGGGCCTGGAACTTATCACCTAGCTTCACTTGAAGGTGTCGAGGATCCTGAACCTTTGAACATCCTTCACTTGTGGCCATTTCATGCTTAGAGAGCACCCAAAAGGCTCCTAGCGGGTTCTCACCATCTAGGTCAAGTAAAAATGCTCCTAGACTATCTACGATCATCTAGGTCAACCCTAAAAGCCCCAAAGGCATCCATAAGCCCTTTGGTCATAGCTAAATACCCCTAGGTAGTCGTAGACACTTTTTAAGTGCCATTGCATGTCTAGGTCACCCAAAAGGCTCCTAGCAAGTTCTCACCATCTAGGTCAAGTAAAAATGCTCCTAGACTATCTACGATCATCTAGGTCAACCCTAAAAGCCCCAAAGGCATCCCTAAGCCCTTTGGTCATAGCCAAATACCCCTAGGTAGTCGTAGACACTTTTAATGCTTTTCCCCAAAGGCTTAGGTTCTCAATCTAGGTCAAGTAAGTGCTCCTAGACTATCTAGATCATCTAGGTCAACCCTAAAAGCCCCAAAGGCATCCATAAGCCCTTTGGTATAACAAATACCCCTAGTAGTCGTAGACACTTTTTCAGTCTAGGTCACCCAAAAGGCTCCTAGCAGGGTTCTCACCATCTAGGTCAAGTAAAAATGCTCCTAGACTATCTACGATCATCTAGGTCAACCCTAAAAGCCCCAAAGGCATCCATAAGCCCTTTGGTTCATAGCCATATGCTTTTATGTCCCTAAAGTCTGGTTTCTGTTTTCATGCTATCTTGATCTATAGCCCTAAACGTTTCCATAAGGCTTTGTCTGTCCCAAAAGGCTTTAGGTTCTCACCATCTAGGTCAAGTAAAAATGCTCCTAGACTATCTACGATCATCTAGGTCAACCCTAAAAGCCCCAAAGGCATCCCTAAGCCCTTTGGTCATAGCCAAATGCCCTAGGTAGTTGTAGACACTTTTAAGTGTCGTTGCACATCTAGGTCACCCAAAAGGCTCCTAGTGGGTTCTCACCATCTAGGTCAAGTAAAATTCTCCTCTAGCTATCTTCGATCATCTAGGTCAACCCTAAAAGCCCCAAAGGCATCCCTAAGCCCTTTGGTCTCAAATAAATCCCTAGGTATTGTAGACACTTTTTAAGTGATATTGCACGTCTAGGTCACCCAAAAGGCTCCTAGCAGGTTCTCACCATCTAGGTCAAGTAAAAATGCTCCTAGACTATCTATGATCATCTAGGTCAACCCTAAAAGCCCCAAAGGCATCCATAAGCCCTTTGGTCATAGCCAAATACCCCTAGGTAGTCGTAGACACTTTTTAAGTGCAGTCGAGTTAGGTCACCCAAAAGGCTCCTAGCAGGTTCTCACCATCTAGGTCAAGTAAAAATGCTCCTAGACTATCTACGATCATCTAGGTCAACCCTAAAAGCCCCAAAGGCATCCATAAGCCCTTTTGTCATAGCCAAATGCCCCTAGGTAGTCGTAGACACTTTTTAAGTGTCGTTGCATGTCTAGGTCACCCAAAAGGCTCCTAGCGGGTTTTCACCATCTAGGTCAAAGTAAAAATGCTCCTAGACTATCTACGATCATCTAGGTCAACCCTAAAATCCCCAAAGGCATCCATAAGCCCTTTGGTCATATCCAAATACCCCTAGGTAGTCGTAGACACTTTTTAAGTGTCGTTGCACGTCTAGGTCACCCAAAAGGCTCCTAGCGGGTTCTCACCATCTAGGTCAAGTAAAAATGCTCCTGGACTATCTACGATCATCTAGGTCAAACCTAAAAGCCCCAAAGGCATCCATAAGCCCTTTGGTCCCCCTAAATGCCCCAATGGCCCCCAAGTAAGCCCGTTGGTCACATGTGTATACATATCAATCAAAAATTCAAAAAAAATCATCAAAACATCAAAATACAAAAACATTGCATCGCATTGCATTTTCATACATACATATCCATCAAAGTTTCAAAAATTCAAAAATATTGCATCACACCACATTGCATTTTATCATCACTTGCATCTAGGCATATTCATCATTAGCACTTTACATTTTAGAGTTGCGCATACATGTCTAGCACCATGATGGTACATTACTTACCGCTCAAAATCAATGTCATGAAAGTACTCATAGTTCAAATACCACAATTAGCATTTTTCACCCACATTTTTCACATTTTCATAATCATGTCTATTCCCTTCACTTAGCCATTTGTTTTAAATAATGTCAGTAGGGTTTTCGGTCACTCAACCATATCTAGTCTCTACTCAGATTTTGTAGCAGGCTAGCTTGATTTTTAGGAGGTAGAGTCTTGCATTGATTATGCCTTGCGTACATCATATCCCAAACACAATTAATCATTAAAAATCTAAGTTTTGCACAAAGATAGATGAAATCCATGAAGTGGTCTAGGTTGCCTTAAGCGAAAAGGTCATCCTGCTCATCCCCCTGTGCGAATGGTTCAAGAATGCTGAGAGTTGGCAAAAGGACAAGCTCTTCCCCACCCAATTCCCCAAAATCAACAGTGGTTTTCACCACTATCAAAATTTCCAAACACCCTTGATCCCTAAAGTCGTAAGGATTCGTACTACACGTCCCCGCGAAGGATGGGTAGTCATCCCCAAGGCCTAAAAGATCAACACCACTCCACAACAAAATCCCAAAAGTTTCCCATCAACATTTCCACACACCTTTGATCCCTAAAGTCGTAAGGATTCATACTACACGTCCCTATGAAGGATGGGTAGTCATCCCCAAGGCCTAAAGGATCAATGCCATCCACAAGCCAAAAATCCCACAAGTTCAACTTTGAAATCAAAATCCTCAAAAAGCAACAATAAAAAATAATAGTGGTTATCACCACTACTCAAACCCCTTGCTCAAGAGAAAAAAGAAAAAACTCAAAATAAATAGTGATTATAGTCACTAAAAAGAGAAAAATAAACAGTGATTTTCATCACTATATATGAGAGCAAGTAATCCCAATCAAGTGAATAACCAAAAAAAACACCTGAGCTTGAATCCCTGGAACTCTCAACATTTGGAAAACCATCAGGTGATCCTCATTACGGGTTTGGTGGATAGCCTATCCGTCAATGGTGGTAGCCTCATGCATGACGATATGTCTATCACATTAGCTTTCGGGCGTATGTGTAGACCAATGTTTGCATGTGGATGAGCTAGCTTTGGTAACCTAGATTGCCTAGTGGTCTAGTCATACTTAGTACAAAACCTACGATGGTGGCATTCATTTGGTGATCCTCAGTACAGGTTTGGTTGAGAGCCTACTTGGCACTGGTGGTATCCTTATGCATCTCATAGGAATGAACTCACTTGCACACACAGGGATATGAAGTACCTTGGTCGTCCTAGCAGATTCATACCTTGTCAAAAAGTCTTGCATGGTTAGTATACAACTTTTGATAAGTTGACTAGAGTGTTTGAGTCTCATGAAAACCTAATGAGCATTTCCTAAGCAGCATATCATTCATATCACTTCACCTCATTCATTTCAATTACATTATTCACAAATCCATTATATAAAGTCTCATGACAACATTACATATGAGTTGGTGCAAAATACATCATCTATGGTGCTAGCATAATACAACATGTAGTCTACACATTGCATCCTCTAGATCAAGAAATCATCCATCTCAATATACATCCATGCATGTACACAATAAAATCAAATCACATTACAAAATATGCATACATAGGCATTCATCATCATTACATAAATCAAATTGCATACATTTGCATACATCTCATAAAACAATAAGCACATGATGATAAACCACATAAAAAGCTCATATATATATATATGTGTGTGTGTGTATGTATGGGGCACAAAAAGATACATCATGTTGCCCATCGGCTACAATAAAGTGAGTCCTCAGACTTCACACTGCTAAAACATCCAAAAACACAAAAAGAGTCACGCGAGCCACTACCATGATCATGCAGGACCGATACTACGACTCGCACTCCCACCTACAGTAGGAGTCCTCTGTGAACTCCCATATCTGCTACCACCTACCCTGTCAGCTCTCTACCTAGACCCTGGTGCCTCTGACCTAGAGGAGGACTACCCTGTCCTACTGTGGTGACTCTGGTATGACCCACTGGCACCTCCATCATCTCGTATACGCCCACCAAGGCATACTACCTCAGTCTCCAGCTCATCCGCATAAGCCTACCCCTATCGACACCGTGCCTAGTAAGTCTCCACCATAGAATGGAGTCATGTCACCTCTGCCTATAGCCTAGTCACCTCCCCACTACTGGAATCCTCCCATGTAGGGCTTTGAGATCACAGCTATGCCCAAAGAGATGCTATCTCAGCCTGAGCCACCTGTACCTTGGCTCGCTCGGCTGCTAGCTCTACCTGTACATCGTGCACCTATGTCCATAGGAGATCTCTCTCCTACCTCACCCTGAGTAGCTCCTCTCGTAGCTCTACCTCTGTATCCCTCGATGCCATCGATGGTGCCTACACCTCCTCATCCCCAACATCATCATCCCCCAAGTCACCTTGATCTCCTAAGTCTAGGAGATCCACATGCTCCCCTACCCTATGTCCCTACCAATCACCTGCCTCACCCTGGTCCTCACCAGAAACATCCTGATGTGCCTCCCTAGCTGCACCCCTCCTCAGTGGCCCCTCTCCATGCCCCTGGCCTATCACCCACCAAGCATCATACTCCGCTGTAGTCCCGACATCATCCACATTTGGAATGTCCACTACAGGATCTGCATCCCATGCCACTGCCTCTACCATCGGCCATGCCAATGTCCTCTCATCCCCATGATGCCGATAAGGCATCGACTCACTAGGCACCCCCTGGCGTAGCCCAAACTATCGCATCACCCAAGAAAAATGGAAGTACTCCCACTCTGTGCCATGTCATCCAACCAACCATCTACCTCGCCGCACCCTACGGAGCTATACAGTAGCATCTGCCCACTCTGGACAATCTCTGTATGGCCTCTAGAATACCTGACCTACCCCGAGTTGGGAAAATAGATCTGCATAGTAGGCCACCTCACCTATGAATCACTGACTCTGTCCCCTCTCCTGAGCCCTCTGCCATAGGATACCGTATCCTATCTCCCTATCTGCTAGCTGTGCCCGAGTCATCCAGGGTAGCCCCTGTGGTCGCCCCACAGCTATGTGCTGCCATCCCCAACACTGCAGCAAAAAGCTACACCCAATACCCTTCTTTTGACAGTAGTGGATCTCATACAACTCATCATAGAGCTGTGCCAATAGTGTAGTACCCCATGCCATCACTAGTGGCTCCACCATAGTAGACCCCACCAGCGCAAACACTATCTCCACTAGGTTCCATGGGAACCTCACTCTAGAAGAATTCGGTAGTAGCATATTGGAGATGAGCATCATGAGTAGTGTATGCCTCACCCCCAATACCTTTGCCTCATGCCAAAATCCTACCAGCATACCACCCTTCAAGCAGTCCAGCTCTGCCGTCTCTAGATCATAACTGAAGTACCTCTCGAGCACTGCCTACCTTCGGTCTCATGGTGTCGTGCGGATCAACCGCCCTTCTATCGAAATCCAAAGAATCTAATAGACATCCTCCAGCATCACCATCATCTCCCCAGTGGGTAGGTGGAAGGTATTGGTGCACGGATCCCACAGATCAATCAGGGTAGTCAGATATGCATGGTCTCCTATGACAGCCTCTAATCGGGTCACCTGCTTGAGGCCGAGGGCATCCAGCCACTCCCAGTCCTCTATGGTCAAGGCATCCCTCATGGAATCAAAGAGAGTAGGTACTCGATACCGACTCCTCACCACCTGACAGGGATAAGCAACTCAATAATACACCACCAAAATGGCCTCGCATGGCCCCAAAAACATTCAAAAGAAAAGACTCAAAATGGCCCCTCTTTGAGGCCGGTTTGTGGCCATTCCTCCCAGGAATGGCCCCCAAACCTATGGCCAACCCATAAAGGGATGGCCTATGATCAGCCCACACTAGCCATCCCACCTAGGGATGACTCCAAAAAATTGGGCTCAAAAAGGCCTTTCAGGCCATCAAAAATAGCAAAAACAATGCAAAATTGATCTACAAAATGCAATCTAATTGCACAAAAACATGGGTAAAACACAAAAGTTGGTACATATCTCATAAATTAGGTTTAATTACCTACAATATAGTGTGATATGTTTCCAATCCAAAAACATACCATAAAAGCAAGAAAATCAACTCCTAACACTAGGAAAATGCAATAAGAGAGACTTGGCATACTTGTCTCGCACCGGCTCCTCCACTGGCTGAGTCTTCCCACTGACTCATGGTGACTATGGGATGAATTTGATAGTGCTCCGCTACTCTGAATCACTCTCCTACTCCTCACCTCTCAAACTGCCAAAGAAAGCATGCAAAAATGAGCCTAACCTTCATATTTTGGGTTTATATAAAGATGCAGGGGTCACCACCATACCAGGGTGGGACGAGTGCACATTTGGCTGACTGTGCCACCCTGGGATAGTGGTAGAACATGCCCTCATCCCACCCTAGGATGGTGGTAGCAAAAATAGGCCAAAACAGCCCAAAATGACCCAAAATAGGTCCAAAACTGCACCAAAATAACTCAAATTGGGTCCAAATTTCACATAGATCAAAATGCAACCCTGAGGATCCTAGGAGGGATGGAAAAGTTGTTAATTCATGCCCTAAGAAGGACATTGTGGCTGGAACACCCCTTGGACATGCAGTTTTCAGCTCCTTTCCTCCAGGAAAACTCACCAAAGTCACCAAAATCCTCTCCAAATTGCCCTATTTTTCAAGGGACAAAGTTGAAGGTAAGCATAACACAATTCAATTGGATCAAGAGACTCATAAATTTTCTTACTGGTCATTCCCTCATCGACTCGTCACTTGAGGGGGTAGTGTTGGTCACAAATCTGCCACAGGAAAGGATTTTATATGTATATGCGCCCTAGACTTGGCCAACATTGAAAGGCCGAGAGAAAGAGATGTCTCTCGGGCCAATCTCCAGAGAGGGCTGGCTCCCACACTAATCTAAACTGGTTTCAAGACTAGAGATGCAGGAAAGAAATGGGAAAATGCGGAAAGAAATAGGAAATAATGCGGAAAGAAATGGGAAATAATTGAAAGGGATGTAAATATGGCCGAAGCCGATCGTTAATGGGGAGAACAACCTCGAACAACAATAACTTCAACTAGATCCTAAAGCTAAGCAACAACTGACTCTTAGAATACTTATACAAAAATTAGATTACGCATTAGCCATGAGTCCGCTTCCAATTGTACTTCAAACATTCAAATGCGAACACAGCCAAATTCAGAACAACAGAATTTAACTTATGCTAACACTGGACTAACAGAAGTAACTCAGACAGAAAGCTAAACATGCACAACCATTTAGATCACCAACTCCAGAAGACACTAAGAATGGAAGCAAATGCATCTAGGAAAACTATTTCAATTTTTGCAACAAGATCCTCCTCCTTTTGCTTGAGTTTTACATTGGTATTTATAGAGGTCCGTCCTCTTCCTTTCATATTACAACATTTAATACATGAAACAGATTTTGAAAAAATGATCCCCTTAATCTGCTTTGGAGAAATGATAGTTATCGGGGTGAGCCGAAAGTTGTTAAGAGATCACGAATAGGAGCTTTGAATATTGGAGGCATCTTTAATTCTGGCGGCATCAAAAACTGCCTCTGGTTCTTCCATCTTGCGCACATCGGTAATCAGCAACATTTAATCTTGGAACCGCTTCTTTGACCACGATCTCAAAAATAGTTGGAGAGCTTTTACTTGATCCTTATCTCTTCTGCACGTTCTCCTATGCAATCCTGAAGAAAAATGCAAACTGAACTGTATCGGGCCTTTGTTGTTGCTTCGGTCACGAAAATGAGACAGGTCACAAAAATGCGACATGTCGCGATATCGCGACACTTTTACCTTGTTGCCTTCTCTCTCCGCCACCAGTCGTGAAAACATGACATGTCACGAAATCGTGACATCTTCTTCTCATTCAGCTTCATCTCCATGACATGTAAAATCTGACATTCGCCTCTGCTTTGGCTTCTTCGCTGCTCCTTATCACGAAAATGGAACATGTCACGAAATCACGACATCTTTCTCTTGCGTTGTCTTTTCCTCCTTCTTACCCGCGAAAACATGACAGGTCACGAAAATGAGACATGTCGCGATATCATGACGTTTTTCATTTGCCTTGTACGGTTCAGCTCTCAACCCACGAAAACGCGATAGGTCGCGAAAATGCGACATGTCGCGAAATCGTGACGTTTTTTCCATTTGGTTCTTTCATCTTCAACACGTCACGAAATCGTGACAGGTTTCTATGTTCTCCTTATTTCTGCCTTCCACCTCGCAAAAATGCAACATGTCATGAAATCACGACAATTCTCCGCACTTTGCCCTTCTTGTCCAATATGTCGTGAAATCGTGACATTTTCTTGCTTTCTCTATTGTTGCCGCTTCCTGTCGCGATATCGTGACGTTTTTCTTAGCTTCATTTCTAAAAATGTCATGACATGACTCTTTCATGCCTTATGTTTTTCTTTCAACCTTGCCACGATAACGTGACATGTCACGATATCATGACATTCCATACCATTTTCTCCTTGCTTGCTTTTCTGTCGTGATATCATGACATTTTTCATTCACATTGCCCTTTGCTGCTTTATGTCGCGATATCGCGACATTTTCTATCACACTGCTCCATGGCCACCACAAGTCGCGATTTTGTGACATGTCGCGATATCGTGACAACTTCATTTTAGTGCTTTCGTTGACTACGTTGACCGCAAAACTCCAACACGTCGCGATATCGTGACAGTTTTCATTCTTTGCTTCCGTTGACTGCTTTGACCACGATAACGCGACAGGTCACAAAAATGCGACATGTCACGATATCACGACACTTTCTTGACTTAGCCCTTTTTTGCATTTGGCACCGTGAAACTATGACAGGTCGCGATATCGTGACAAATTCCCATGCTTGCACATTTTGGATTTGGACCCCGCGAAAATGTGACAGGTTGCAAAAATGCGACATCTTTTGGGCTTAGCTTTTTTATGGTACGGACGTCACGAAAATGCGACAGGTCACGATTTCGTGACATGTCATGAAATCGTGACACCTTTGCTTTTTACAAAATTTGTTAAGTGTCTTCACAATTTGAGCATTCTTTTGCTTGAACAGCAACAACAAAAACAATGTGGCAAAAATGCCAACATTCTTGGCGGCTCATGGGGTATACAGTTATGCTGTATGCACGAACATCAGGCCTTTATCCATTGGGCAACAGAGTCAGGAAACAGGAGAAACAGGAGAAGTGAATGTTGAGTGATGCTGGACATCTCTGTAGGCTACTGCAACACGCTCTTGCTGGTACTCGGCATTGAAAAATAGGACCTACAACAAAAATTATGGAAGAGCAGAACTCCCTTATTTCTTTAGAACTACTACACTTTGCCTAGCTTGGATGAGCTGGGTAAGGACCAGGTGCTATGCAAAGATCTCCAGGGCAGTAGTGAAAAGCACCTTAACTACGAAAATAAAAATGAATGGAGTGATGACCAGCGGAGGCGCAGGCCGTGGAATGGGGATGGTGAATGATGGAAGGATGAAATATGGAGGAATAGAAGTGGTAGATACAGCAACGGGGTGCTACTGTGCTACCAGCTACTGGGATTCTATGAAAATAGAGAATGAAATAGAAGTGGATGAAATGGAGAAGGTGGTATGAACTGTGGAGAAATGCTTAAAAGACAAAAAATTAGAAGAAAGGGGAAGTAAAGAAAAGGGAACATCAAAGAGGGGAGTAGAAACAACAGTAGTGGCTTGATTATTTGTAGAAGAAGAAGGAGAAGGAGAAGAAGGGAATGAAGTAGAGGGGAAGAAAGAAGTAGAAGAAAGCCACTATCTGCTGGGAAGGAAAAGAAAAAGGAAAAGAAATAAATGTACCTATGGGCTCGCATGCAAAAAGAGCCGAAGTTAATGAATTTTTTTTTTTTTTTTTTTTACTTTTGTTTTTCTATGTACAAGGTAACTCCCGAATTAGCTGTGAACTCTCGAGAGAGACATGCACCCAAACATGGCTCTATGATCTCCTGGATCCCAGACTTTGGACAGACACTCAGTGGTCTCCTGATTGATAATCCGCTCGGAGTCGCTAAAGATTTGCAACCATCGCGTTCCAAGTGTCTCAGCCGTCTTGAAACCTAAGCACAAAGCCTCATCATCTGTAGTATTATCTGTGCAGCTCCAGGTTAACTAGTCTGAAGAAGAACGTTGAATTCTAGAAGGTGACATTAGAACAGTCCTAATGCCAGTGCCATTTCTGCATTGTGCCCCATCGAAATAGAGCTGATCTTGACTTCCATCATTATGTTCTTGAGCCTTTTCAGTCTTGAGAATAGAATAACAACCAATCTCAGTTTCCACCATGGCATTAAAATCAAGCATTGAAAACTCATCCTCCAAGCAAAGCTCATCCAGGACTTTACCCATCAAATCAGGATCTTTCAATTCTTCAGTTATCATGTGAACAGAGGGTTTGGACCTTTCTTCTTCCCCCATCTTCTCTATATGAAAAGTAGAAGGCTTCTCATTGGAGATCCGGATTCTTCTTCCCTTGAAAGGAATTTCCAAGTGAGAATAATCCAGAGAAAGGTAGCCTCCTAGCTTGGCAGTGAATTCTCTTGACAAACACATGCTGAAATATGGTTCCAAATCAACCACAACTATCTCCTGAATTACTGTAATCTGAGGCATACTATGTAGAACCATAGGAACATCCTTGATTACACCCACTATTTTCATGGGAGTCCCATCCAACTGCAAGACACCAGGGCTACTTCTTGTATATTCCATACCCATGACTTCACAAACTACCTTTGGCATGACAGTTGTCGTAGCACCAGAATCAATCATGCAGTTGTGCACTATCCAACCCTCCATTCTGAGTGACAAGTAAAATGGGGGTGGTCTATTTTTCCTAGTGGCTGAAGAAGTTAATGTTTGAGAAAAAATCATCTGGGTAGGATTCTTCTCACTATCTTTCATAGACTTCAATGATTCTTGCAATAGATCAACTTGACCAGGTAATTGCAATGCATCATAGAGACTAACCTTGGCTGGAACCTTCTTCAATTCTTCAACAATGTTGTATGCAGATGCACCAGACTCCCTCTTTTCACTAGTGTCCTCATATTTGCTTCGATACTGCTGAGTGGCTTCTACCCTCAGTATCTTAGTCAAATATGGGTACTTGAGCTTTTCTTTGGCTCGTTCCTCTATTTCAGCTCTTGCCTTTGAAGTCGATGCTTTTTCTTGCAATCTTTCCTTTGCTCGTGGTGGCAAAAGATCTTTTAACAAAATAGGTGGATCTGGATTTGGTACTAAAATAGGAGCTTTCACTTGTACTTGTTTCCTTTCATTCTGCATCTTCGGATCAGCTGGTACCCTCAAAGGTTCCATCTCTATTGGATCTACAGAGACTGGCTTCTTCCCAATCCTCGTGAGAACTAAGACTTGTTCTTCAGATGGAACCATAAAATTATGATCTACCTCAAAAATCATATTAACTTGTCCTCCAGAAGAGCTCGTAGCCAATGTTTGCACATAGTTCAGATGAACCATACAAGTGTCTTCTCCGTGTGGATCATTACATGTAGAGCACCAATATGTTCTTTCTACAGGGCCAGCTTCCTCATTTGTCAGCACAGTTAGGTTCTTTTCTGGCACCTTGCTTGTTGAAGCCGCTTGTTCTCTAGTGATCGGCGGAGGTTGAAATCTCCTGGGTTGGAAATCTCTCTTGGCCTGCTTTCTTTCAATGATCATGATTTTGTTTCCCATCGCTCTTATAGCTGAATTAGCATATTGTACCTCTTGTAATAGGATTGTGAAAGGATCAAGATTTGAGGGCACAGGAGGTGCCGATAGAGGTAGAGGTGTTGGCGGTGCAGGTAATGCGGGGAATGAAGTGGGAGCTGGCAATTGCGAAATGATTGGTGTAGACAACTATGGAATAGTTGGAGCAGGAAGCTGGGGAACTGGAATGGGTGCGATCTGAGGTGCACTTGAGCTCCATGAGGGAATAGGATACATGGAAGGCATAGGCTATGAAAATGAACTAGAGTACAAATGCTTAGGAAGATCAGGTAAGATGGGCATTGTTACCTTTGGTGGAAGCCTACCTATGGCAATCAAGTCAGCTTTCACATTTTGTGCTTGTTCGAACAGTTCTGGAAATGTAGTCACGTTGGACTGTCGGATAGCCCAACCGATGTCTGTGTTAAATGCTCTGAGGTAATAAAATGCAGCTAGCTCATCAGCAGGCCGAAGACCATCAGGAATTCTCTGCCAGCTTCTGGTAAATCTGACATTGAAGTCAGCTATCTCTTCCTGTGGGTGCCTTTGAATTACATTAAATTGATACAATAAGGAGTATGGATCAGCTTGTTCATGAAAATTTTTGACTAACAATTCTCCTAATTGATCCCATGATGTAATAGTGCCTGGTGGCAACGTTCGGTACCAATACAACAATTTACCTCTTAGTGACAACACCAACAATTTTATCATTACATCTTCATCTGTTATGTCATGGATGGCCACCAAAGAGGCTACATCATTAATATGCTCATAAGCAGTCTTACCAGTACCATCATAGGTCGGAAAAGATTTCAAAGCAGCTTGAGGAACTAGATTTTGTGCCAATAAGTTCAAGGCTCCCGAACCATTCCATGCCGAGAACTTCCTTGGTGGAGGATGCTGGGCCATTTGGACTGATGGATCTAGATGTAGCAAGCTCGTAGCAGTACTGGGAGGAGTCGGGGATGGCACAAACTGACCTGCAGCCTGTGATGAGATAACAAATGATGGGTTCACAGGACTTACCAATCTTGAGCGCTCCCTCCAGTTCTGAACATCAATCTCGAAGAATTCGACTGGATCTTTCGATTCTTTGGCACTTGATCTCGTGATCATGAAGCAAATATTTTCACCAGCTTCACAATTAGAAATTTCTAGGTACAATCACCTTTAGCAGAGTCACCAGATGAACTTACAATCTCTGCTTTGAGGTCAAGACAGTTCATCAAAATCTTGATTCCTCTGGGTGTCAATTTGAAATAATGCTTGTCCCACCGATTGTGGATCTTTCAGAGATAGAAATAGTCTATCCCACCGGGTGTGCCAAAACTGTTGTAGGGGTCCGTCCCATCGGGTGTGCCAAAAACTATTGGTCACAAATCTGCCATAGGAAAGGATTTTATATGTATATGCGCCCTAGACTTGGCCAACATTGAAAGGCCGAGAGAAAGAGATGTCTCCCGGGCCAATCTCCAGAGAGGGCTGGCTCCCACACTAATCTAAACTAGTTTCAAGACTAGAGATGCAGGAAAGAAATGGGAAAATGCGGAAAGAAACGGGAAATAATGCGAAAAGAAATGGGAAATAACTGAAAGGGATGTAAATATGGCCGAAGCCGATCGTTAATGGGGAGAACAACCTCGAACAACAATAACTTCAACTAGATCCTAAAGCTCAGCAGCAACTGACTCTTAGAATACGTATACAAAAATTAGATTACGCATTAGCCATGAGTCCACTTCCAATTGTACTTCAAACATTCAAATGCGAACACAGCCAAATTCGACACAATCAGAATTTAACTTATGCTAACACTGGACTACACAGAAGTAACTCAGACAGAAAGCTAAACATGCACAACCATTTAGATCACCAACTCCAGAAGACACTAAGAATGGAAGCAAATGCATCTAGGAAAACTATTTCAATTTCTGCAACAAGATCCTCCTCCTTTTGCTTGAGTTTTACATTGGTATTTATAGAGGTCTGCCCTCTTCCTTTCATATTACAACATTTAATACATGAAACAGATTTTGAAAAAATGATCCCCTTAATCTGCTTTGGAGAAATGACAGTTATCGGGGTGAGCCGAAAGTTGTTAAGAGATCACGAATAGGAGCTTTGAATATTGGAGGCATCTTTAATTCTAGCGGCATCAAAAACTGCCTCAGGTTCTTCCATCTTGCGCACATCGATAATCAGCAACATTTAATCTTGGAACCGCTTCTTTGACCACGATCTCAAAAATAGTTGGAGAGCTTTTACTTGATCCTTATCTGCTCCACATGTTCTCCTATGCAATCCTGAAGAAAAATGCAAACTGAACTGTATCGGGCCTTTGTTGTTGCTTCGGTCACAAAAATGAGATAGGTCACGAAAATGCGACATGTCGCGATATCATGACACTTTTACCTTGCTGCCTTCTCTCTTCGCCACCAGTCACGAAAACATGACATGTCACGAAATTGTGACATCTTCTTCTCTTTCAGCTTCATCTCCATGATATGTCACGAAATCGTGACATTCGCCTCTGCTTTGGCTTCTTCGCTGCTTCTTATCGCGAAAATGAAACATGTCACGAAATCGTGACATCTTTCTCTTGCGTTGTCTTTTCCTCCTTCTTACCCACAAAAACGCGACAGGTCACAAAAATGAGACATGTCGCGATATCGTGATGTTTTTCATTTGCCTTGTACGGTTCAGCTCTCAACCCACGAAAATGTGACAGGTCACGAAAATGCGACATGTCACGAAATCACGACATTTTTTCCATTTGGTTCTTTCATCTTCAACATGTCGCGAAATCACGACAGGTTTCTATGTTCTCCTTATTTTCGCCTTTCACCTCGTGAAAATGTGACATGTCACGAAATCACGACAATTCTCCGCACTTTGCCCTTCTTGTCAAATATGTCATGAAATCATGACATTTTCTTCCTTTCTCTATTGTTGCCGCTTCCTGTTGCGATATCGCGACATTTTTCATGCCTTATGTTTTTCTTTCAACCTTGCCGCGATAACATGACATGTCGCGATATCGCGACATTCCATACCATTTTCTCCTTGCTTGCTTTTCTATCGCGATATCGTGACATTTTTCATTCACATTGCCCTTTGTTGCTTTATGTCGCGATATCGCGACATTTTCTATCACACTGCTCCATGGCCACCACAAGTCACGATTTTGTGACATGTCGCGATATCGCGACAACTTCATTTTAGTGCTTCCATTGACTACGTTGACCGTGAAACTCCAACACATCATGATATCATGACAATTTTCATTTTGGTGTGCTTTCGTTGACTGCTTTGACCGCGATAACGCGATAGGTCACAAAAATGCGACATGTCACGATATCGCGACACTTTCTTGACTTAGCCCTTTTCTGCATTTGGCACCACAAAACTATGACAGGTCGCGATATCGCGACAAATTCCCATGCTTGCACATTTTGGATTTGGACCTCGCAAAAACGTGACAGGTTGCGAAAATGTGACATCTTTTGGGCTTAGCTTTTTTATGGTATGAACGTCGCAAAAATGCGACAGGTCACGATTTCACGACATGTCACGAAATCGCGACACCTTTGCTTTTTACAAAATTTGTTAAGTGTCTTCACAATTTGAGCATTCTTTTGCTTGAACAGCAACAACAAAAACAATGTGGCAAAAATGCCAACAGGTAGTCATACTTAATCCAAATCATCAAGCACACACTCAATTATGCGAATTGCGTTCGTTCAATGAATCTTCGATAAAGACAATCACGCTCCTGCTTAGGGTAGCAAACAAGCACACAAAATCACATTATAACTCTTGATATTATTGGCATATTGAAGTCATAGGCCCTGAAACTTCATGATAGACAATGTGTAAGCATAATAACACTCATTCAATGAGTTAGAAGCAAAGATTCAATAACACATGCCCTTTTCATGATTGGGGCATCTAAAGTTGGTTAGGTTATCGAGTAACCTTAATCATTCTAAATTTTGGTCATCTATTTTTGCTTAGTGCTATGCTACACACAATGCATCTAAAAAGGGGCATATTTAGACACTAAAATATGGTAAACCCAATTAAGCATCCATAAGCAGTGATCAAATTGACATAATATGGCCCCTTGGGAATCCCTCAGGAAGCTCACAGTGGTTCTAGCCACTCTGAAAAGGGTTTTGGAGGCTACCAACTCGATTTTGGGAGGTTTTAGCACAAAATTCACCATCGTCCCACCCTGGGATGAGGGTGGATGCTCCTCGTCCCACCCTAGGATGGTTGTGAGCCCTCGTACAAGGGTGGGATGGTGGTGAAGTTTGACCCAAAAAAAGTCAAAATTTGGCCAAATGGCACCCATAAATTGTCATTTGACCACCAAAAAAGAGCATGCAAGGTAGAGGACAGGGAATACTTATGAAATCCATCTTTATGAAGGCCAAATTGGGAGATCCTCTTCCACACCCTGTGCATGCCTCCCATTTTGACAAGTGGCATCTCCTGCCATGCATGCCCTTGCATGCCTTTTTGCACATGAGCCCCTTTGGGCTATAAAATGGGTTCCATATCCACACAAAATATAGTATAGGAGTTATAGGATATGTAATGGAGTGCTTCTGATATTTCCCCTCACCTTATTGCACATTTTTGCCCTCATAATATCCCCTTTTCCAAGGAGGTTACCGGGTGACTTCAAGAAGGTAATCTGAGCGTAACATTTCCATCTGGGTGAATTGCTTCACCAAATTTGATGAAAATACACCTTAGGTATTTTAGGATCATTTTAAAGTTGTTTTGTAACAAAAAGTGATCGTATTTGGTGGGTATCCCCTCCTAGGGGGCCCCCAAATAGTTGCAGTCACCATCTCCCCCCCTAGGACGAGGGTAAATTATTAAGCAATTTATTTACTATTTTTAATTAGTTATTTTCTAAATTATTCCATGATGCTATAGTCAAAATTTCAGGTCATTTGGAGTTAAAATGAATTAGTTATCCTATTTTTAAGTTTTCGCAGGCTCATAAGGCCCATCTGGCACCCCAGTTTGATGCAGGTGGATACAGGATCCAATTGGAAAATCTGACCATATGGGTTGTCTTTAAATGACAATTCATGCATACTTACCAAATTTCATGAGTTTTGGATGATTTCAGGTTTGACATTTTGTTGTTTTCCTTTTCGTAGGTTATAGGTGGGCGACGCTTAATCGAGGGATCTACGGGTGCAATTTCCAATCTGTTTTCAGTGATATCTTCCCAAAAACTCCTCTTTAACATCTTTGCAAATTTTCAATTCATTTTTATATCTTTTGACACACTTTTAATTCATATGCCATTTTTCCCCTGTGGGGATTGCATGTTTTTACCATACACCCTTGCTATTTGATCCCCTTTTTCTCCCTTGTGTGTAGGTGCAGGTCCTCAGAATGCTTTGGGAAGAGATATCAGACATCATAGAACCTTGATACAAGCAGCATTGGCATTGTATCACCCACCTTGATTGTGGGTACGCGAAGAAACATTGGATGTGCACCCGAATTTCATGAAAGACTTGGTCTTTGGGCACCCAATATTGTAATAATTGTATCACCATTTTGAGCCTTCAAGGGTACTACTATAACCTTGGATTGTATCCAACAAATTAATGAGAAAATACTTTCTTTGATTCATTTCCTTTTTGTTTGGTACTCTTTCCTTTTGCATGCATGCTCTCTTTATGATGCTCATTAGAGAGATGGGGTAGATACGCTTATTGTTCCACATAATTTGGTGCACCATTTTTCCCTACTTCACTACCACCATATGAAGCTAGGCCCCAAATTCCATGTCATTTTCATTGTTTTAGTCTTAAATTTGCATTGTTTCCATTTCTCATAAAAGCTTTCCTGGCTCTCAAAACATTTCCAATGCTATCTCATATACCTCTACCAATTGATCCATATTTCTTTAGAAAAAGAACACCCAAAAAATATGTGATTCAAGTTCTCCTCTAATTTTCCACACATAACACATTTGGAAGGCCTGTAAAAACCTCTTTCTATCAGATTATCAAATTTCAAGAACTTTTTATGGTTAATCAACCATGAGAAAATGTTAATTTTTGGCCATCCTTCCTTTTGCCAGATAAATATCCATGGAAGTGGTGTTGGGGTAATCTCATATCCACAAACTACCTTGTATATCTCCTTTGCCTTATATATTCTCAGCTTGCTTCCTCCCCATACAAGCATATCCCTCGTAGAACCATCTTGAATTGAGTGTCCTTGGAGATGCCTCCATAGTTTTTTGGTTAGTTCCTTTGTCCCTCTCACTGGCCATTCTTGGGAATGTTTCTATTGTAGTAATTCTGGCACATGTTGATTCCATTATTTCATATAGGAAGAGGTTTTCCACCACCCTACCTTTTAGAGCTCTACTTTCCAACTCTCAATATCTGAGAATATCTGAATAATTGGTTGAGATTGATTCCATGAATCCTCCTAAAATAGGTCTTCCTTTCCATTCCATAACTACCAATATAGGTATAGCTTTATTAACTCCTGGCCTTCTTCCATTGTTCTCCATACTATAGATCCCTCTCCTTCCACTCTATCTTGGGATGTCTTTCTCAGCCACTCTTGGGTAATATTTAGCTTGTAATAGTCTACTCCATAAGCCCCTAGTAGTTGTAATCCATCTCCAATATAACTTCCCTGCTAGTGCCTTGTTGCTTTGGGATGCTGATATTATCCTTAATCCTCCTTTTTTTTTGGTTGATATATCTTCTCCCACCCAAGTAGAGCTAATTTTATTTCTTACCTTGCACATGACCACAAAAAATTTCTTATGTGTTTATCAATATATTTCAGAATATTATTTGGAGCCTGAAGTATGGAAAATTTATAAAATGGGAGATCTTGTAGCACAACTTTAATTATTGTAAGCTTTCCTCCCAAGCTTAGCCATTTGTGTGTTCAGTTTATCAACTTAGCTTGAAGTTTGTCAATCAACCCTTTCCACTCCTTGCTTTTTATTTTCTTTGTGGATAGATGTACTCCTAAATCAAAAAATTGTGTAATTTATCTCTCACCCTCTTCATTGTATTGAAAAAAACTATTTGATATATTTTTCCATTAAAAGTTTGCCCTGTAGCTTGAGTATACCCATCTAAAATTTCTTTTATGTTTCTTGCTACTAGGATATTGGCTTGACTAATAAGAGTTGTATCATCCACAAACTAGAGGTGATTTATCTCAATTTGAGAATTGATTTTTAGACCCCTTAGCCTCCCCTCTTGTCTCCCTTTTTTTAACAGTCTCCCTAGACCCTCTACATAAAGGATAAAAAGGTAAGGGGAAAGAGGGTACCCTTGCCTCAACCCCCTTCCTACTGTGAACATGGGAAAGGGACTTCCATTCACCAGAATTGAGAATGATGTGGTTTATGTACAACATTTTACCTAATCTCTCCACTCCTCTGCAAAGCCCATTTTTTATAAAATCCTTTGCAAAAAGACCAATCTACTCTATCATAGAATTTAGAAATATCCAATTTAATAAACATACATGAGTCCTTTTTCTTGGACATTGTGTGTATCACTTCCTATACCACTAATATTCCATATAGAATTTATCTGCCTTCAAAAAAACCACCTTGCTCACTTGAAATCAAATTTGGTAAAAAATATTTTAACCTCTCTGCCATAAGATTTGTTAATATCTTGTATACTAAATTACAAAGAGAAATAGGCCTATAATTATCAATTATCTCACTAGGTAGGCCCTTAGAAATTAAAGTGATAAAAGTATGATTCAAGGCTTTTAACATTTTCTTACTCTATCTGATTTCCTCTAGTGCCTCCACCACTGCTTGACCCACAATTTCCCAAAAAAATTGATAAAATTCAATGGGTAATCCATCTGGTCTTGGGGTATTTCCTATTTGTATTTTTTGTATGATCTATGATGTTTCTTCTAGATAAATTTCCTCCATTAATAATTTATTATGTTTTGGTTTGACTAATTGTGGAATTGCCTCTAGTATCTTCTCCTACCATATTGCATTTAAATTTTCATTGCTACTAAAAAGAGTATGGAAGTATTGATTTGCTATAGTTTTCATTTGACTTCCACTGGTTTTTACCTAATCCATCATATCTGTAAGACCTATAATTTATTTTGTTGTCTTCTATCTATTGATTTATTATGAAAGAAAGTTGTTTGTTGATCTCCCTCCTTTTACCATGTAACTCTGGCTCTTTACCTCCAATAGATCTCTTCTTGTTCCTCCAAAGCTTCCTCTCTCCTAATAATTTCTGCCTCACATTATAACAAATATTTCGTAATAGTTGCTTGTCTTATCTCTTGAGAAATATTTTCCTTCTGATCCTTATTTCATTCTTTTGGATTCTAGTGAGTTCCTTCTTGTGTTTACTCCTCTTATTTAGTTGGGTCCTAACATATTTTAGTTGTTTGTGAAGTTTGAATTGGGTTTTTCCAAATCTTGGTTTCCCTAGTTCCCACCACTCCTTTATGTGGTCCCCCAACTCCTCATATTTTAGCCACTATAGCTCAAATTAGAAAGTTCCTTCAAATTTATGATTATCTTCTTATATGGTCAGGCTTATTGGAAAATTATCTAAATAAAACCTATCCATGACCCTTTATTGATGCTTGGTATGCAGGTATAGTTCCTCTCCCATGAAGAAAAAATCCAAGCAAGATTTGATTGTCTCCCCTTACTTTATTCTATTATTTTAGATCATGGAGCTATCCACATTTGGGATATCTATTAGATTCATTTGATATGTTATTTATGAAAAAAACCTATCCTTTTCCTCCAAAATGGATCTACCTCCTTGTTGCTCCTCTATTCTAAGATTTACATTGAATTCTCCTCCCACAATCCATTGGTCCTCTGGGTAGTTGTCTCTAAAATTTTGGATGGTTACCATTGATCCCTCTATGCTCTAACTGTCTATGCTCCATAAAAATTAACTACTCTAATTTTTCCACTTTCCCTATTTTGTAATTGGACCATCAACACCCTCCTCATAGAGACCCACCTATTTCTAAGAACAATTAGTGATTCCATATAATGGCCAATGCACTTGATTTTCCTTGAGCATATTAAGTAAGGATCTCTCCTTTTTTCCATATCTTCCTATTTATTTTTGTAAGTCTTCTCCTTACATTTTGGTTTCCTATAATAAAAATATATCTGGACTCATATCTATGATAATTTTTTTGATTACCTTTTGTCTAGGGTGATAGCCTAAACCTCTCACATTCCAACTAATTAATATCATTGAGAATTAGGAAAGAAAAAATCATCCATCGATTTTACCTTTACCTTATGGCTCAAATATCTTCCATGTTCCTCCATATTTTCCTTGTTTGACTTCCTCCCTACATATTGGTTTGGTTTTTATTTCTTCTCCACTTTATGAATCCCTAAAGTAGGGCTATCTTTGTTCTTATTTTCTTCTCTATTTTTTGACTTAAAACTATCCCCTGCTCTATTTCACCTCCTTTGGTCTCCCTCATGGGTTGAATCTTCTCTTCCATGAGAGAGGTTGTGTCTCATTCCACTCCTTGTTTGTTCTGTGACACTAGATTGCAGTATTGTTCCTGATCTATCAGTGTGACTTATTAGATATCCTCCTCTAATATTTCTATTAAAAAATTTCCTTCAGTTTCCAAGCTTCCCAATTTTTTGAATATCTCATATCTATTTTTTGTTCTTCCTGCTTTTTCTGCTTGTCTCTAGTTACTATACTAATTTCTTTTATTTGAATTTCTGATTAATTTTTGGAAGCCCTCAGATTTTTTTGGGCCTTTTCCTTACTTCTGATTTATCTTATGCTGAGGAGATTGGTCTGTCATTTTAATATTTGCTCTTGTCCCCTCTTATTCAAATTGATGATCCTTAAATATTGAGCACATTCAAGCCATATGTCCATGAGCATGGTACACCCGACATCTGAATGGAATAGACTCATAATCTAGTTGTTAGAAACAAAATAAATATCATATTTTTAGGTCTATCTTTATTGGAAGAGGTTTACTGAGGTCCATTTCTACACAAACCCTAGCAAACATTATCAATCCTCCTAAAAATGTTTCTCTTGATCTACCTTGATAATGACCTTGTAAGTTGTCTATTGCCTTGAGTACCTCCTCTTTCTAAAATTCAAGGGGAAGGGCAAATAATCTTACCCATATTGGTAATGTAATTGGTTCCACCCTCGGGTTGAATCCCATCTTCTAGGGTTGTAGGAATAGTCTCGTTGGCCCGTGATGATATGACCTTCCCTCAAATACTTTTTGTCGGTATGCCACTGATGTAAACTCTAAAAAACAATATCCATTTGGGAGAGTTAGAATTTTTATTGTTTTTATAGATACCATTTTTTCCTTATCCACGTGTGAAGGAAGTGCACAAATGGTCTAAAACCCATGAATTTACCTATTAGGTTGTGTTTTATCTTATAAACTATATCCTCAACTATCCAGTCCTTAGCTATTTCTAATACTGGTATTTCCTTTGCTTGTGGTAAACATCCATCCACCCTTCTTGATATAGAATCCTCCTTTTGTCACTTTCCCATGGTGTTTATGATTGTCCTTACCTATGTTTTATGGTCATTGAAGCTATCTTGGGTACCACATAGCTTCTCCCAGTATGAGATTCCTTGTTTTGGAGGATTTGGTACCAAAGTACCTATGTCCCCCATTCTTGAATGTGATCCATACTATTGAAAGACCCTCCAACAAGATTGATCCTCTTTGATGGTGTTTTTTGCATGAAAATATTCTCCAAGCCTCTACCCTAGCCTCTGAAACCTTAGTTCGATTCCTCAGGATTAGTCTATATTGTTAATGTTAATTTTTTTGAATTGATTTGTGTTTTTTTTTTTAAATGGTGGAATCAATAGCCGCCACGAATCTGGGCAGGCTGTCCAACTTTTATGGCCACCACAGTATTCTGTGATGTCCACCCCAAAATTTGCCACACAGATCTTCGTGCAGTCCGCCCCTATAACCGCCATGCCACAATCATTTTAAACCTTTTATGTCGTTGAAATCACCAAGAAAGGGACAAGAGTTCAGTACTGACAAGGCCCAATATTTGAACCTTGGACCTTCACCCCCCTTATGGGGTTTGGAGAATTGAATTGTGTTAATATTAATACTTAGTTTAAATTATTTTTTAATGTTATATTAATTTTTTAATTGTGTTGAATACATATTTTATTGAATTAATTTAACTTTTTATCTAGCTTAATTAATTTTAGTTTTCTTTTTTATTTGTTTTTTAATTCTATGTTTTAGCTTTTTCATTTTTACTTCAATTTATTTTTTTTAGTAGTTTTATTATCTAATTAATCCAACTTACATTGCATGTCAATAAGGAATATAAATTGAATTAATTGCTCAATATCTTAATGGTTGAGGTTCATAAAGAGCTAAGGTGGGTTGATTTTGAAGTCTCTACAAATTGAAAAGTATGAGATCTATTTTAGCTATCCTATGATCATTACTTAATATATTATGTAAGATTTATAACTCAATACATTTATAGAATTTATAGTTACCATTCATCAAGATAAATGTATTTACCCTTATTAAACACAAATATCCAACGTTTATTAGTTATTTGTGCATGTACAACATAACTAATTATTTGCAACACTTGCTTTGCAAGAAGAAATTGGGCATCAACTTGTTGGGTCATATATAGGAATCATGTTCAATGTTTAGGCCCAAATCGCCCTCATAATTTAAATTTGAATTTGAACCCAGTTCATGCCCTCTAGAGGGGGGACTGGGGTCGAGGGTGGCAAAGGCACAAGTGGCATATTCTATTCATTAGTAGGATGGGGAAAATTGAGTGGGAATTAGCTCATAATATTCATTTGTACCACCTATTTTTATCTTTAAATTTTATCTCATTCTTTCCCACTAAGGACAAAGATTCAAGGCTAAGATGGAGATTTCATGGGTGATAGATTTTGATTGGTTTTAAGATCACATTTCAAACCAAGGAGTATGTGATAAGGAACCATCATCATCTTAGGTGGGTCATTTACCTATGTACATATTTGTTTGATATGTGTGTTAGCATCTCAAGGATAGGTGGAGCAAGACGTATCAACAATAATTTTGTTGAGAGGCTTTGGGTAGTAGACTTGTTTACACTTTGGTCAGACTTCCCTCATGGCATGAGGCCACCTAGTTGAAAGGATAAAATGTGGTCCAACTTGGTTGGGCTAGAGAGAAGGTTTTTTCCATGGTAATTTTGCATAGGCTAAGGTGGTAGCATGGTGCTCATGCAAAATTTGAGTCCAACTAGTTTTCTACGAGCACATGCAGGGAGTTGTATCACTAAATCCATGATTATCACCACCCTTATTCTTAGAGAAGGGTGCCAAGAATATAGATCATTAATTTTCATATTTTTAAGGATCTTGATAACCTTTAGAAAGATTATCCTGGTACTTTTTCTATGATGCAACTCCCAGTTCAAGAGCTAGCATGAAGGTGGCATGTAATAAATTGGTCACTTTGGGTATAGTAGTCCCTGCCATCCCAACTATTTGTATGGTTGGTAAAGTGCCCCATTTTCTTTGTTTCTCAAGACTTTTAGGAGTATCCAAGGTTGTAGGGTGTTTGGGATGGTTACACTTACAATCCTTATGAGATTTATTTATTTTTCTTAAGTGCTTTGTTGAGCAAGGTGTAGCAAACAGTATTGTCATTGTTGTCAACACAGTCAGACAGATTTATTGATGCAATGGACAAGAGTTTATTGAACAGCAAGGTGCAACCAAAGTACAATGGATAGGAGTTCAGTGTTGAGCAAGGTGTTGCAGGGAGTATTGTCATTGTTGTCAATACAGTCAGTTAGATCTAATGATGCAATGGACAGGTAGTTTAGAAGTCATTCAGATGTAGAGGATAGAAGTTCAAAAGTTATTCAGATCATGTACAACAAGTTTTCAGGAAGAAAGAAGTGGCCTAGTTTCAAACATTCGAAGAAAAAGACAAGTAAGAAAACTGTCGCGATATCGCGACATGTTTTTTGTCGCAATTTCACGACAAGTCGAAGGAGAGAGAAGGCACAGCAGGAAATGTCGCAATTTCATGACAAAAATGAGGAGAGAGAAGGCGCAGCTAAAAATGTTGCGATTTCACGACAAAAATGAGGAGAGAGAAGGCGCAGTCAGAAATGTTGTTATTTCACGACAAAAATGAGGAGAGAGAAGGCACAGCTAAAAATGTCACAATTTCGTGACAAAAATGAGGAGAGAGAAGGTGCAAGGCAAACTGTCATGATTTCGTGACATGTTGGAGGCCAAGAAGCTAAGTCGAGAAACTATAGCGATTTCGCTACATGTTGAAATTTCACTGGCCAAAGCAAGAAGAAAGCGTTAAGTTGAAAAGTTGTAGTGATTTCGCTACATGTTGAATTTTCACTGTCCGAAGCAGGGAGAAAGTGTTAAGTGAAAATTTGTAGCGATTTCGCTACAAGTCAAAACTGTAAGACGCATAGGTGTAGCGATTTCGCTACAAGTCAAATATGCAGAACTCAAAAGTGTAGCGATTTTGCTAAAAGTAAAAATTTCATGGGTAGAAGCAAAGTTGGAAGCACAAGGCACAAAGTTGTAGCTATTTCACTACTGCATGAAGCAAGAAATGTACAGAAGCCGAAAGTGTCGTGATTTCATGAAAAAGATGAGGATGACGTCGGCAAAAGATGAAAGTGTCACGATTTCATGATAGGCTGCAAGAAAAGCCTCTGGAAGCCGAAAGCGTCATGATTTCACAACAAAGATGAGGATGACGTCAACAAAAGCTGAAAGTGTCACGATTTCACGACAGGAGGCAAGAAAAGCCGTTGGAAGCCGAAAGCATCGCAATTTTGCGATAAGAATGAGAATGATGTTAGCAAAAGTTTGAAGTGTCACGATTTCATGACAAGAATGGTGGCAAAGCTATCAACGGCCAAAAGGGTCACGATTTTGCGACAACAAGGACAAGAAGGCGTACGGCCACAAAAAGTGTCGCGATATCGTGACATGTTATTATTTCACGACAGTAAGCTACAGGAAGGTGACAAAGGTGGCAGAAGAGTTTGAGGCCGACAAAGTTAAATCTGGGCCGACGAATTTTAGGGTTTTATAGCAAACAATTTCTAAGGTTTTGCAACCAAAATTCTTAGGGTTACAGCCAATAGATTTTAGGGTTTGGCAGCCGACAATTTCTAGGGTTTCTTAGTCGACGTTCTTTAGGGTTTGTTCCTAAAATTTCTTCTATAAAAGGAGGGCTACTTCAAGTTTGAAAATACGCGGGGTGTGTGAGTATTGTGTGCGATATGCGGCTGTAAAAGCACAGATAGCGTAGAGCTGGCAAAATGATAGCGAAGTGTGTAATGTGAGCTGGTCATGTCGAGTTGTTCGAAGTTTGATTGTTAATACGCATAGAGAGCAGAATGAGAAATGACACAGAGTGTGCGAAGCGTGTGCACAGAGAAAGCAGAGTGTGCAAAGAGCACGAAGGGAAAAATTGATTGCAAAGTTTGGCTATAGCAGTGCAACAGACGGTGTGAAGTGATTGCGCAAGAGAGAGCAGAGTGCGCAGAGATTGCAAAGGTGATGTAGACCAGTTAGAGTCTTGCAATAACAAAGGTATATGTCAAACATTTTTATTCAAAATTGAAGTCCAGTTGGTGCTGGCAAATTAGGGGTTGGTGCTCCTTTCTGTTGATGCAGATAAATAAGGGGTGGGTGCTCCTTCCAGTTGGTACTGGTAAACAAATTGTAAATTTGGTGCTTTGCAAGAGGCTAGATTTGGATGGGAGTCCAAGCAGCCATTCTTTTTGAGGAGTAGCCATTTTGGTGAACCTCATTAAAAATTTGTGTTGTGTGATGTTCTCTTGTGGTACTTATTATATCTGTTTATAAATTTTATCTGTTGCAATTTTTAGAGCTGTTAATTCATGTCTTGGAATGCTACATTGATTCACCCCCCCCCTCTCAGTGCCATACTAAGTACAACATGTTTTTCTCTTTCAAGAAGTTTCTAGGGGTGGTGGTGCTCTGGTTGGTGGTAGGAGTTTATTTTAGAGTTTTAGAACCTATTTCAGGTGTTACCTCAAATGACATCCTTAATTTTGGAACCAAGATCATTGATAGTGGATGAGGATGTTAAGAAAGGTAATATTTTCCAATGTCTAATTAAATTCAATGGGCATCATAGAGATATGGCCAAATATATGGCCTATTTGTGGTGTTACAGGGTGATCACGATTGAAACCCTCAAATTTGAAGTTAATATTCTATTCATAATCGAGGTGATGGGCCTTCTCATGAATGGCTTCAAGCATAATAGAGAAAAATATTCTCTTACTAGGGAATCGCAAATATTTTTGGGTAGGGAAGAAAAGCTAGTAAGAATTCAAAATGGGTTCAAGAAAACCTATTTGAAAGCACCCTAGGACAGAGTGGAATTAATAGTAATGTAATACTTTATACTTGATGAGAATCAAGAAATTCTCAAAAGATATTATTTTATATTTTTGAACCATCTTCATCATAAGAGGTTGATGAACATCCCTTTGTTCATTTTTCAATCCTTGTCTAGGTCTAAGAGCAAAGTAAAAAAAGGACTAGCCCTTGAGCCAATCCACCAAGGATTATAAAAAATGCTATTCAACCATGTGGTCAATATTAGAGGCTTTTTAGGGGAGGACATCCTAAAGTCCCTTGCAAGAGTGCTAACTGTTAGCTTTTTATTTAATGAGCAATGGGAGATAGCAATCACAAAATGCATAATAATATAAAAGAAAGTAAATCTACTAGATGACTGAAGTATTCTGAATAGAAATAATATAAATGAATACAATGTAGCTATGGAGAAAATTAACACTCCATTAATTAAGATACTGAACTACATTGCACCCATCACCAATATATGGTGATATACACAAAACTGCACTACTACCTACAACTATGTTGTAAGAAGATCCATCTATCTATGTCCTCCTTATTATATCTATCTAACTATGAGATCTTTATTATATAGTAATAAAGGTTCCTTGGCCAACACTCTACCTAACTATGTAAGGTATAACTTGCACATATACAACTTGCACATTGACACTTGTGCATTTATTACATTGCATGAAGTAACTAGATAACTTGCCCCTAAAGTAATCTAATGTCCTAAGTATGTACCTTGGAAGATACATTTACATAACCCAAATGATGGAATAGACTCTATTTATAACACCCTCATGTATTACATTATTTGGGTATAGTCTTCAATATGGATCTGTTGAGTGATAATTTTGCTCAGTTGCAAAACTACACTCATAGTTAGGATTTCTAAATATAAAACCCTCTCTTGCAAAGAAATGGTTAATTTCTCCAAGGTTTTGTATTAACACGTAGTTTTGAAAATGTGAAAATAATGATGTTGAAACAACTTCAAGGTGCACATAACCATTAACAAGGTATCTAGAATGTAGATATTTAATTTACAAGATTCAACATGGTATTCAAAATATTTTTTCTCCAAATATGAGGTTAATAATTAAATCTTGCTCAAAATAAACTTTATGAAGTGCAAAATAATTAATTATAATCTTAACAAATAATTTTAATTAAACTATGTTCAAATACTTTAGGTTAAAAATTTCATGAAAATAATTTGAACATTTAATTAAAATATTAATGTTTATTTTCAAATATAAAGTTATGTGAAATTAAAATATGAAATAAACATTCCCTAATGATAAAGTTTTGAACTTTAGATTATACATTAGGGTTTTGATTCCCTTGAAATTAAAATCTAAATAAAGATAAAAATTTTAGGGTAAGAAAATAAAATGAAAATGATTTTTTATTTTAACATGGTGGAATCGGTAGCCACCACAAATCCAGGCAGGTTGTCCAGCTTTTATGGCTGCCATAGTATTTTGCATTGTCCATCTCAGAAGCTGCCACATAGATCTTTGCATAGTACGCCCATATAACCGCCATGCCATAATCATTTTAAACCTTTTACGCCACTGAAAGCATGAGGAAAGGGATAAGCATTCAGTTTGATGAGGCTCAAGATTTGAACCTTGGACCTCCGCCCCCTTATGGGGTTTGGATGAACCAAAAATAAAAATGAAATTGAAATGCAAGTTATAGAATAGAACTAGAAATATCCTAGAATGAAACTTGACCTAGATCAACCAACATTAAACCAATTTAATCTAGACTAAGTGCTCGTTTCAACATCATTATTTTCACATTTTCAAAAGCACGTTTTAATACATAACCTTGGAGAAACTAACCGTTTTATTTTCAAGAGAGGATTTTATAATAAAAAATCCTAACTGTGAGTGTAGTTTTACAATTGGCAAAAATTACCACTCAACATATTTGGTTCTAGAAGGAGGGCATGAAATGTAACATATTTTATTTTAGCATTTGAAGTTGTTCAAATTTATCATTTAAAAAAAAATGATTTATGTTGCACTAGTGTTGTTCTGCTATAAATTCGGAAATATGGTGATGATTCAATTGTTATAAATTTTTCATGCATAGTTTTTTATGTTGAAACTGGTTCAATGGCAGGAATTGAAACCTGGATAGGTGGTTATCGTAGTCCCCTAAAAATTCTTGGAGAAGCCCATCAAATCCCTGAAGATACAGAGGAATGTTTACCCATGTATAGGCATGATGGAATGAATACTGTTGAGGAACATATTCAGGCATATGAAAACACTATGGTTCATTTACAAATTATACATGAAGATGTTGTATGTAGATTGTTTCCATTCACATTAGATGAGTTTTCTTATGATTGGTATATTAATTTACAAAATAACACAAGCTTATACTAAGAGGGAGGTGAATAGTATAAGACCAAATTTTACTTTTCTTTTCAAATGATAACAATAATAATATCAATGCAGTAAATAAAATAATGCACAAATCATCACACACATGAGAGACACAGATTTAACGTGGTTCACCCAATGTGGGTTACATCCATGGAGAAAATATTTTCTATAAATTTTCTCAACAAATTTCTTGGGAACCAATTCCCTATTACAATGTTTATGGACCTCTTTCCAAAGGAGATCTCAATCCCCAATACTCAAGTTCGTGGATCTCTATCCACTAGAGAACTCTATCCCCTCTCTGGTTTGTGGATCTCTCTCCACAAGAGAACTCTATCCCCTTTGCTCTGGTTTGTGGATCTCTCTCCATAGGAGAACTCTATCCCCTTTGCTCTAGTTTGTGGATCTCTCTCTACAGGAGAAATCTATCCCCTCTTCTCTGGTTTGTGGATCTCTCTCCACATGAGAACTCTATCCCCTCTACTCTGGTTTGTGGATCTCTCTCCATAGGAGAACTCTATCCCCTCTACTCTGGTTTGTGGATCTCTCTCTATAGGAGAACTCTATCCCATCTACTCTAGTTTGTGGATCTCTCTCCATAGGAGAACTCTATCCCCTTTGTTATAGTTTGTGGATATCTCTCCATAGGATAACTATCCCCTATGCTCTGGTTTGTGGATCTCTCTCCATAAGAGAACTCTATCCCCTCTACTCTAGTTTGTGGATCTCTCTCCATAGGATAAATCTATCCCCTCTGCTCTGGTTTGTGGATCTCTCTCCATAGGATAACTCTATCCCATCTACTCTAGTCTTCTCCAAATCCTACTCTCAACTTTATCTCAAATCTATACCAAACCTCATCATAAGGCTAGTACAAATATGCTCCAGATCTACTCATAAATCTATCCAAATTTGCACACATTACATGCACAAATCTATTCTCAATTTTATCCCAAGTCTTCTCATAAGACTTGCTCAAATATACCTTAAACCTGCTTCAAGTCTTCTCACAAGACTTGCTCAAATCTACCTTAAACCTGCTTCAAGTCTTCTCATAAGACTTGCTCAAATATACCTACCATCTCTGCTCAAATCTTCTCTAACACATGCTCAAAACTATTCATAATACATGCTCAATACTGCTCATAACACATGCTCAAATTTTCCCAAAACTTGCACATAAATAATGCTCACAACAATGGATATATTCCTTTCAGAAATACTTTCTTCAATCAAAGTAATTCAGACATATTCTACCCAGAATTCGTTTAACCTCTTGAACATACAAATAATGATATGCACTAAACAAATGCTCAATACATTCTTCACATTCATTAAGTCTATCGCTTTCACATTCAACAAATCATATCTCTATCTCTTTCAAATTCCTTTCAAATCAAATCATGCTAGTGTAAAACTTTGCTTCACAAAACTGGTTTATGTTCCATGCAAATTTTTCTCTCAAGGACCAAACAAAATAATGCACAAATTTGCTCCACAAGATCGATCTCAAACACTTTCACAATTACTTTCAATGTCACTCAAACCAATACCCAAATACTTCACAATGATGCACAAACTTGTTCTCAACCTTTATCACAAATGTTTCAATCTCTTTCAACAATGAAGCACAAACCCTAGCTCAAATATTTCCAACAATGCACATATACAATCCTTATTTCTCCACTTTATTATTCAAAAATATTTTGCTCAACCAAACACCTTAGAGAAGGAATGATATCACCATACCTCTTAATTTGCTTTGATGAAGATGTGCCCTCAAAACCTATTTCAAAATAAATTTCCTTTTTGCCACTTCAAGAGATTAGCCAATCTTCTTTTCAAAACAATCACAAAACCTTTCCTCAAAGATGTGCTCAAAGATACTCTATAATTTCTCTTTAGTCTTGAAAAGATAAAGCTTTGAATTTTAAGACTAAAACCTCAAACTTCTCTTTTCTAAGATGTGCCAAAATACAAAATATCAAAAGACTTAAATTACACCTTATTTCTCCTTTGTAAAATGCCAAGACAATATATCAACAATCCCAAATACAAATTAGTTAAACACTAATTACACCTTATTACTCCTCACTTTTGCATATAAAAAATAACACCTCAAAAGAATGCAATTTCCTTTTTATTTTCTTCTAAAAAATTTTTCAAAATAAAAACTTATTGCCCTTATGACTCCCTAAGTCAAATAGTGCGCATAATGACCAAACACAACTTATGCCTCCTAATAATTCAACCTTAGTCAACAAAAAAATATTTTTTGTGCTTACCAAAACTGTCGTGGGTGAGAATCGACCACGACACCTCCTGCCTACCTATGTGCTAGCACCACTTGGGCTACCGCTAGGCTAGCCACCCACACAAAAGTGTAGATGCACGAATTGTGTTTTAAACCTTTCGATGAATCCTCTTTGTCAACAAAAATGAAAAAATCATCACCATTGAGTTTTGACCCTAAGACCTGTTGCCTGCCCTGCGCCTTAGCACTGCCTAGACTACCGCTAGGCCAACCGCCCACTTGAGAACAAATACCCACGATATTGTCCTTATTCACACGTCCTCTCTCCTTTTTAAATTTTATCTTCTCCTTCCTTTCTTTCTCACACTTGCGCACGAGGGAGATCGATTTTCATTAAACGAAAACACACTACCAAGTGAATGATTTTAATCCATATTTATATGGATTTCACCTCCTTTCTTGATGTCGATGCTTATATTAAAATTTTTATTTGAAACCTTCGAACATGTTGGCGCCAAACCCATATTGAGTTTAAATTATAATATAAAAATATTATAATAAACTTTTTAACTTCCCTTGCAACACTTAAACCTTTGTCTTCAAACTTTTGTCCCAAATATTATAATATTATCTCTTTTAAGCCTTAGTCACTTGTGATTTAAACTTGCTTTCTTTTTGAACCATGGTCTTAAACTTGAGTCTTCAAACCTTTTTAAACTTGGGCCTTCAAACCTTTTATTCAATTACTTAGAACTTTGTCCCAAGTGCTTTGAGATGAACCTTGCCTTGCCTTCTTATGATATTAACCTTTTGACATCAATGACTATGCACCTTTGACATCAATGACAACTCATTATGCTTTAATATTTCCAACAATCTCCCCCTTTGTCATTGATGGTAACCCTTTCTAAAAATTATTTTTCAAACATTGAATTCCAACTTTGCTCCCCCTGACTGAATTCTCTCCCCCTTTGACATCAATGGCAAAGGGACTCCTTTGGGGCTAAATATAAGACTCTTAGCTCAGCCCCCTCCCCACCTCCTCTCCTTGAGGTGATTAATTTTGGGGTGGGAGTAAATCTACTCCCAACATACAATGCTCTTTTTCTTTTTCAACCTTCTTTTTCAACACCTTTGTAATCATACCCTTTTGATCCTTTTGAGTGTCCCTGTTCTTGCTTGACTCTGGAAGTTCTGGAAACTCTGTTCTACACCACTTGGTCTTATGCCCAATATTATTGCACTTGTAACACCTGATGTTGTAGTTCTTGGAAGGTGCAAATGACTTGAAGTTCCTCTTGGTGAAGCCATAATCATTTCTATCATGAACCCTACAGTGGATTGCTCTATGACCAAAGCGATTACATGAGTAGCAATAACCTTGAAAGAAATATCCATATTTGAATGAGTTGAAGTTCCTCTTAGTGAAGCCATACTCCTTTCCATGAACCCTGCAATGCATAGCTTTGTGACCAAAATGATTACATGAAAAACAATGCCCTTTGAAGAAATATTCATCTTGTCTTGAAACATCTGGTCTCTTAGTCCTTTCTTTTCCTTCTCTATGATGATCCCTATTTCTTGTTTGTGCATTATTTTCTTTCTTAGTGAAGCTTCCACTCTTCAACTTATCAACATAGGTCTTGGGTTCCTCTTCAATATCTTCCTATGAAACTTCCTTTTCTTTTGAGCTTGAGCTTGACCCTTCTTCTTGTTTCCCTTGTCCTTCTTCAAAACCAAGTCCTATTTTGATAAATGAAGATCTTTGTGCTTTGATAATGGTATCCAAATTTTTTGAGCTTTTCCCAAACCTGTGCAGCTTATCCTTAGAATATTTCACTTCCATCCTTAGAGAAACCACTTCATGTTCTAATATTTCACATTCTAACTCTTTTACCTCTAAATTTTCAACCATGACTTCTTTAAATCTCCTTGCCTTAACCTTTGAGTTTGTGAGGTCTTGTAGAAGCTTTTATTTTATTTCCTCATGTTCTTGAACTTGAGCCTTCAATCTTGAATTCTATTTTCTAACTCTTTTCAACTCTCTGAGAGCAATAATAAGTTCTTCTTCTAGATCAACTGTACCTTCTTCTTATTTTTCTGAACCTTTCTCTAGGTCTTGGTCTTCAAGAGCATCTTCATACTCTTCTACTTGATCTTCAATAGGAGAGTTTTCTTCCTCTTCTATTACCAAAAATAGAATCTCTTCTTCTTCACTATCTGAGAGTCTTTCATCACTATCACTTGAAACATTGCTTGCCTTTTTAACATAGAAACTCTTCTTGTGCCTTTGAAAGAACTTATTTTCATGCTTGCCTTGACCATACCTATTTTTATTTTCATGCCTAAATTTTCTTTCTTCCTTTTTCTTATAATCTTGTTTCTCTTCACTGCTACTACTTCTAGCTTGTGGATAATTAGATGCATAGTGACCAAAATCACCACAATTAAAACATTTCACAGTCTTCATACCTTTGTGTTTTCTTGAGTCCTTATTATTTCTTCTCACATAGTTAGCTTCTTCATTACTACTTGACTCACCACTTGATTCTGGTTTCTTATCTTTTGTCTTCTTTGAAGCTTTGAAAGTTGCCTCTTTCTTGGAATTGTGATCTTTTTCTGTTCTCATCTCATAAGCTGTGATAATTCCATGTAACTCATCCATAGTCAACTTATCAATATCCTTCATCTCTTCTATAGTTGAAACCTTTGCATCATACCTTATAGGGAGTGATCTTAATACTTTCTGAGCAACACTAGAGTCCTCAATATCCATTCCAAGTCCATGCATGGTATTAACAACTTCATCAATATGAAGTAAGTATTTAGCAATGTCTTCCTCATCTTCCATATTCAACTCTTCAAACCTCCTCCTGTGAGTTTGCAGTTTTTCCAACTTGACCTTGCTATCTCCTTCATATGTTTGCTTCAATTTGTCCCATATCTCTTTTGCTGATTTGCATTGCATAACTTTCACAAATTTTGATTCACGTAATCCACTTAAGATTCCATTCATAGCCTTGGTATTATTCACATGTAATTGCTTACCATCCTTATCTGTGGGAGGAGTAGTTGTAGGTGTGAACCCATCCTCAATAGATTGCCATGTTTCATATCCTTGTGCCATCAAATAAGTCTTCATCCTCATACTCCAGAAAGCATAATTGTTCCCATCAAACAATGGAGCCTTATTTGTCGAAGATCCATTCTGAGATGCCATCTGTGTTCCTGTAATATCTTCCTTCAAGTTGTTAGACTTTTCTGAAGGAACCCACTCTGATACCAATTGAAGAACACAAGCTTATACTGAGAGGGGGTGAACAATATAAGACCAACTTTTACTTTTCTTTCCAAATGATAACAACAATAATATCAATGTAGTAAATAAAATAATGCATAAATCATCACACACATGAGAGACACAGATTTAACATGGTTCACCCAATGTGGGTTACATCCATAGAGAAAATATTTTCTATAAATTTTCTCAAAATATTTCTTGGGAACAAATTCTCTATTACAATGTTTATGGACCTCTATCCAAAGGAGATCTCAATCCCCAATACTCAGGTTTATGGATCTCTATCCATAGGAGAACTCTATCCCCTCTCTGGTTTGTGGATCTCTCTCCATAGGAGAACTCTATCCCCTTTGCTCTAGTTTGTGGATCTCTCTCCATAGGAGAACTCTATCCCCTTTGCTCTGGTTTGTGGATCTCTCTCCACAAGAGAACTCTATCCCCTCTACTCTGGTTTGTGGATCTCTCTCCATAGGAGAACTCTATCCCCTCTGCTCTAGTTTGTGGATCTCTCTCCATAGGAGAACTCTATCCCCTCTGCTCTAGTTTGTGGATCTCTCTCCATAGGAGAACTCTATCCCCTCTGCTCTAGTTTATGGATCTCTCTCCACAAGAGAACTCTATCCCCTCTGCTATGGTTTATGGATCTCTCTCCATAGGAGAACTCTATCCTCTCTACTCTAGTTTTTGGATATCTCTCCATAGGAGAACTCTATCCTCTCTACTCTGTCTGCTCCAAAGCCTACTCTCAACTCTATCTCAAATCTACACCAAACCTCATCACAAGGCTAGTACAAATTTTCTCCAGCTCTGCTCACAAATCTATCTAAATCTACACACATTACATGCACAAATCTATTCTCAATTCTGTCCCAAGTCTTCTCACAAGACTTGCTCAAATCTACCTCAAACCTACTTCAAGTATTCTCACAAGACTTGCTCAAATCTACCTTAAACCTGCTTCAAGTCTTCTCACAAGACTTGCTCAAGTCTTCCTACTATATCTACTCAACTCTGCTCTAACACATGCTCAAAACTATTCATAATACATGCTCAAGACTGCTCATAACACATGCTCAAATTTTCCCAAAACTTGCACACAAATAATGCTCACAACAATGGATATATTCCTTTTAGAAATAATTTCTTTTTTTGGTAAGTTAGGGAATTTTATTAGAGAGAGCATTTGAAAGGCACCCTAATGCCTTAGTACAATAGAAAAGAAAGGATGCAAGGATTACCAAAAGTGCATCCTAGAGGACTAGATTGAAAAGAAAAGAATGGCAGTATTAGCAAAATGCATCCTAAAGGAACAGATTGAAACACAAAAGGACAACAAATATTAAGACAAAAATATGGAGAAGCTCCAACGGGCAAAAAACAACAACAAATAAGCCAATCAATCAATGATAGGCACCTTAGCAGTTTTCTTTTCACCTTCCTTTTTACCTTCCTTGGTCTCATCCTTAGGGATATCCTTGAATGCTTCCTTGGCGATCTATGCAACATCATTCTCTTTCACCTCAGATTTTCTAGTAGCAATAAAATTAGTAGGGACCTCCTCATCGAAGGTGTCATAGAAGAACAACAGATTGAGTGCGTTCCTTTGGTATTTCAAATTTGTGATAGCTCTCCCTGTAGCATCCCAGGAAGTTTCCAAATGAGCTATAATAGCATATGTAGTCTTGATAATAAATTTTTGCAGATACTTTTCAACAGGGGCATTGAGGTTATCCACATCCTCTTCCTTTACCTTCTAAAGACACTGAGCTTATTTGTTATTGATATGTTGGAAACTCATCATGGGAGTAACTTACACTTTTACCTTATTCCTAGCATTGGGAGGGCCTTCACATTTATTCTCCTTTCCTCATACATAGTATTGATAAAAAAAAATTGTAGATACTTTTCAACAGGGTTGTTGAGGTCATCCACATCCTCTTCCTTTGCTTTCTCAGGACACTGAGCTTCTTTGTTCTTGAGTTTTTGGAAACTCCTCATGGGAGTAACTTCCAATTTTACCTTCTTCCTAGCATTAGGAGGGCCTTCAGAAGTTTCAGAATTACTTTTTTAAATCAAAGTAATTCTGATATATTCTACCCAAAATTCGTTTAACCTCTTGAGCGTACAGATAATGATATGCACTAAATTAATTCTAAATACATTCTTCACATTCATTAATTATATTACTTTTACATTTAACAAATAAGATCTCTATCTCTTTCAGATTCCTTTCAAATCAAATCAAGCTAGTGTAAAACTTTTCTTCACAAATCTGGTGTATGTTCCATGCAAATTTTGCTCTCAAGGACAAAACACAATAATGCACAATTTTGCTCCATAAGATCAAATCTCAAACACTTTCACCATTACTTTCAATGTCACTAAAAACAATACCCAAATACTTCACAATTATGCATAAACATGTTCTCAACATTTATCACAAATATTTCAATATCTTTCAACAATGAAGCACAAACCCTAGCTCAAATATTTCCAACAATGCACATATACAATATTTATTTCTCCACTTTATTATTCAAAAATATTTGGCTCAACCAAAAACCTTAGAGAAGGAATGATATCACCATACCTCTTAATTTTCTTTGATGAATATGTGCCCTCAAAACCTATTTAAAAATAAATTTACTTTTTTCCACATCAAGAGAATAGCCAATCTTCTTTTCAAAACAATCACAAAACATTTCCTCAAATATGTGCTCAAAGATACTCTATAATTTATCTTTTATTGAAAGAATAAAGCTTTGAATTTTAAGACTAAAACCTCAAACTTCTCTTTTTTAATATGTGCCAAAATACAAAATATCAAAAGACTTAAATTACACCTTATTTCTCCTTTGTAAAATGCCAAGATAATATATCAACAATCCAAAATACAAAATAGTTAAACTCTAATTACACCTTATTACTCCTCACTTTTGCATATCAAAAATAACACCTCAAAATAATGCAATTTCCTTTTTATTTTCTTCTAAAACATTTGTCAAAATAAAAACTTATTACCCTTATGACTCTCTAAGTCAAATAGTGCACACAATGACCAAATACAAATTATGCCTCCTAATAATTCAACCTTATTCAACAAAAAAAAATTGTACTTACCAAAAATTCTGCGGGTGAGAATCAACCACGACACTTCTTGCCTACCTGCACGCTAGCTTTGTTAGGGCTATCTCTAGGCCAACCACCCACACAATAGCGTAGATGCATGAATTATATTTTAAACCTTTCGGTGAATCCTCTTTGTCAATAAAAACAAAAAAACCATTGCCACCAAGTTTTTGACCTTAAGATATATTGCCTGCCCTATGCCGTAGCGCTACCTAGACTATCACTAGGCTAGCCCTCTACTTTAGAACAAATTTCCATGATATTGTCCTTATTTACTCGTTCTCTCTCCTTTTTAAATTTAATCTTCTCCTTCCTTTATTTCTTAAACTTGCGCATGAGGGAGATTGATTTGCATTAAACGAACACACTACAAAGTGAATGATGTTAATCCATATTTATATGGATTTCACTTATTTTCTTGATGTCGGTGCATATATTAAAATTTTCGTTTAAAACCTTCGAACATGTTGGCACCAAACCCATCTTGAGTTTAAATTATAATATAAAAATATTATAATAAACTTTTTAACTTCCCTTGCAACACTTAAACCTTTGTCTTTAAAATTTTTACCCAAATATTATAATATTAATTTATTATAATATTATCTATTTTAAGCCTTAGTCTCTTGTGATTTAAACTTGAACCATGGTCTTAAAATTGAGTCTTCAAACCTTTATAAACCTTGGCCTTCAAACCTTTTATTCAATTACTTAGAAATTTATCCCAAGTGCTTTGAGATGAACCTTGCCTTACCTTCTTATGATATTAACCTTTTGACATCAATGACTATGCACCTTTGAAATTAATGATAACTCATTATGCTTTAATGTTTCCAAAATTTACCTACAGGCTCTACTTCTTGGGATCAATTAGAAGCAATATTTCTTAGTCATTTTGGAAATGTGGTTGACATGGATATGATATCAAATCAGTTTACTTCTATTTGTAAATAACCTAATGAATCCATGAGTCAATTTAATAATAGGTTCCATAGGTTGTATACCAAAATAGAGATACATTACATCATTTCAAAAGAAGAAGTCATCCAAATATACTTGGAAGCCTTAGACCCTTTTACTTCTACATTAGTAGGGAAACATCTTAAAAGTTTATCCTTTTCTAGATCCTATAGTGAGGCAATAACCGTAGAACAATGGTGGATTTCAAAATGGGTTGATGTGGGTCAATTATCATTACTTAACCCAAAGGCCTCAAATAAAATAGCATCCATGAGTCAGGTTGATGCATCATTTTATTTCATGATGAATGGTTCTTCAGGAGTTATGTATTCCAACCCATGCCAACCATTTAATCTAACACATTTGAATATAATGATGTCTAATGTGAGCAATAAAATATCCAAATGTTATAACCACCTTAGATATTGTCTAAGAGGAGGTGCAAGTTTCAAAATCAATATCCACTAATGAGGATTGTGATAAATGAACCCTTCAGAATGTAGAAATGCATGAGTCTTCAGATATTGGAGGAGTCCTAGATCTAACTAGCATTGAAATATGTGATAGAATGCAATCTTCCATAGATTTGAATAAAAGGATTAAAGTAGATGATAAAGAAATCCAATGTGTTTCAAATAGTAAGATATTAAAAATCAAAGGTTTAGAGTCATTATTTACAAGTGAGGATTGGGATAATCATAGAAAATTAAATGCAAGGATTTATCCCATTATAGAAACCCTTGAGCCATCAAAAGTGGTTGAAAGTGAATTTAAAGAGGAATCAATAGATGAATCTAAATATTATGCAAAATACTTGATAGAATATCATATTTTTATTTAGAAGATAATTACTATAATGGTTGGGGTATGTATGGTGAATCATTGTTTTCTCACACTCCTACTGATAAAATTTCTATTTCACTTGATATGTAGGATGTTGAAAATTCTATCTTGCATGAAGATCTTGCAATTCCTGTACAATCATAAAATGGTAGGCCACTTGCAGAAATAGAAAAGGTTCTAAAATTTGATCATTTTGAATATAAGTTTATGGAACACCTTGCTAAAATGGAAAGGGAAGAAATGGTAAATATTTTAGATGAGGAAGAGGTAAAATATTCTCTTTCATTCTGGAATACTAAAAATTTAGGTACAAATTTGCATGATGGTCATGGAGATTCAAATCAAGAAATACCATTGGTGGTTAACAAAGAATTATAATTTTCTATTCATCCTAAATAAAATATTGCTTTATTTGATCAACAAGATCTATGGTTTGAAAAGGATGGACATATTCTTGATTGGATGCCTAATTTTGGTGCTTTTGAAAAATAGGTCATTGATGAAGGTAAAGGGATACGAGATGATGATGGTGATAGAGATCATGAAGAAAAATAAAATATTACAATGGCTCACCAAGAAGTAATAAATGAAAATGTACAAAAGGTAGAATCTCATCATTTGTATCCAAACATCCAAGAATAAGGTAAAATTTTGCATAATCATTTATTGTATTTGGATATTATTTATGATGAAATACCATTGGATATTGATAAAGAACTAGAGTGGATTCCTACTCACACCATAAATAATATTGCTTTGTTGAATGAAACATTAGTATATGTGATTGAATTGTTGAATCAAGTTCACCAACAATTAATAAATGAATTTAGGATACAAACTTATAATGATCCTTATTTAGTAGATATCCTAGATTCTTGCAAATTGTTGCATGAGTATGATTGGCCTAGAGACATAATGATGACGTGGTTTTAAAAGTTTTAGAAGTAGCTTCTTATTTGAAAGAAATCCTATATGCTTGTGAAAATGAGAACTTAATTTTGAGTGACAAATGAGGTTTTGAAATTTACACTTTGTTGAATAAGCAAAAGATAGTTGCAAGTCTTGTATTCACTTGTGAGTTTAATGAATAAAATTATCAACACAAAATGACTAATATCATTGAATCAATTTGGTGGGTGAGAGATGTAAAATAAATATTTTTGTTTTGTATGGTCTAATTTTGTTTTGGTTGGATTTATGTAAATCTTGACATGCATATTATGATATATGTATTTTAAAGTGTGCTACTCATGTTTGTAATCTAGGAAAATGATAGCTTAAACTTTGGCATCATCTTGTACATATATTGTATATTTTTGTACATAGTGTTTTGGTTTTGCAAATTTTTGCTTGTATATAACTCGTTGTTTTGTGAGTTTGTTGGTTATCATTTCTTTGTTTATTGATGTTTGTGTTGTTTTTGAAATTTTAGATGTGTTTCCATATTTGGTTTACAATAAAATTTGTGTATACCAATTGTTTGGATTTCGGTTCATGTTCTTATTTTGGTTTCTTATATTCTACAAAAAGTTTTGAGGTGGTTATTTTGATTGAGGCAGTATTTGATAATTGTAATAAATACTTGATGGATTTATTGGTATTTTTTTCTACATCATATATGATAAATTGTCTATTTTGAAAATAGATGAAACTTGAAGAAAATAAAGTAAGATTGTTTAATATTTATCCTTGTGAATGTGGATCAAGATAGTAAAAATTTGGAACAATGAAACCATTTTGCAAAAGCTCCACATGTATCACATCACATTAAAAAGGGTGTTCTTTGAAATGTTGAAGGATGAAGTTATTTAGTTTTGCAGAATAAGGCAAAAAATCCAATATACTCTATCTTTAGCCTTACTTGATCTCTAACCTAGGTGGTAGGTAAATTTTGCAAAGTGACATAAAGCTTGATACAAAAAACAAAGTAAAATACAATGGAAAGTAAAGTCAAATTAGTCAAAATAGTCTAGATAATATTCACCGGGGCTAAAGATGCTTGAATGGTAGTGGAGCTACATCTAGATTAAAAAAAGAAGCAAAAGCAAAATTTATCTAATACTTAGGTGATTCAGATAACCTCTACCGGGGCTATAGACACCTCACCGATAGTATAACAATGTCTTGAAGAGAGCAAGGTTATATCCATCGGAGCTATGGACACTCAACTAGCAGTGGAGCAATGTAGAGGTGCACCTAAAGAGGAAAAAATTCTATAGTCTAATTGCAAAAATAATAACAAAAATTTGAATAGTTTTAGGAAAGCAAAACGAGTCATAGAAAACACACTGAGAAGAAGCAAATGATTCAACTGTTCCATTTTGAAATTATCTATTCACATTCTATGGATGTTATTGATGTTTATTTTTCTGATTTTTGGGTTTTGTTGGTTTCAGATCGGGTTTTTAGTCTAAAATGCTCATGAGAATTTCCCAACGGAGTCACCATTTTTTTTTGCTATTGCACAACTTACCCCAAAATATTGGTGACCCACTAAAATATTTGAAATTTAGAGGTTTTTATTTCATGATTTTGTTTGATTTTTTAAATCAATACTTTGTGTATTCTATTTTAGGTTTTGGAGTTTTTTTTTGTGTTAAAGTTTAACATTATGATTTCAAGTATTTCAAATGTTAAATTTTAATTTTTAAATATTTTGATTTAAAAAGTTTAAATTATTTAAATGTCTTAAATTATAAAAGTTAAAATATGTGTAATTTAATACATTTAAATTAATTTAAAAATGTTTTTATTTTTGAAAAGTTTAATAAAAAGGTATTTGTTTTTTATTTTGTAGGCTTTTCAAGGTAACCGAAATGTGGTTTTCGAGGCAGTTAAGTGGCCCGACGTCAAGTTGTCTAGCAAAATTTTTGAGATAGTCAAGAGGTACGAATATGAATGTGAACAACTCATCACATGTATTTATTAGCCTTGGTGATGATAAAGTGTTTTCTATCCTTGCCTTGGTACATGTGGGATTTATAAAGTTTAGAATATACTACTCTGTAGACATAGATTAGAATAACATGGACATGAAAGGTTTTCGGTTCAAAATTATCATTCAACACATCTACAAATCTGACTAATTTCTTGCTTGGGCCATGCATCAAACATCAAATATTTATTGCTAAATGAAGTATATCCTCTACATGGGTGCAAAATATAACATCTAGTTTGAGTTGATATTCTGGTTTCATCTTCACGTATGATTTATGATCAAAAAATTGTAACAATTATCTACTCAACCTATTTATTTTACTTATTTATGGTTGTCAACCACATACTGCAGTTTCCAAATTTTTACTATTGTTTCACTCGAGAATTATGTTATCCACGCAGGTTCACCTAGGATGTCCACTTTGTAGTCTAGCTTTTAAAAGAAAAAAGTGCTTTAACGTTGTGTTTGAATGGTTTTAACTATATATACTATTATGATGACATCAATTCTTTGGATTCTACAGATATAAGTATTCCATTGTTAGACTTCTTTTACTGATCATTTGGATGGTAGATCAAAATAATACCATGGCTAAGACATGATCATGGAAGGATATGACACCATATGATGCCAGAGGAGAGTGTTGTCATGGAGATGATACCATACGATGCAGGAGGAAAGTATTATCACAAATATGACATCAAGAAGAAATCAAATAAACATTTGCATAAAAATTAAGCTTGATAGATTCATTGGAAATAGGAGTTCATGGAATGACAATGTAAGACACAAAATGACATTGTAAAACATAGGCAACATATCTTTTTTTTATTGGATGTATTTTGGAAATACTAGTTATGGTACAACATCAAAGCCTTCGACATTGGTAGAAGGGGTGTTGGTTCAAAGAGATGGCATATGGAGCATGGGGATCATGAAGGTAGAGTACCCATACATAGATTGGTAATTTTACATGCAATGTGAAAATCATAGATACAGTGTGTTTGAGATTATCGTGAGGTATCTAAAGGACATGAATTCAGTTGCTACCAGAGTGGATGAGCATTGAGGACAATGATTACCAATATTATCGAGTATTGAAATCTTCACCATTTATGTAAATATAAATTATGTGTTACACTGCATAGTCGCGTACGACCAATTGGAGTTTCTTTAGCTGGAGGAAGAATTTCATGAAAGTTGGACAAAGGAGCCTTTGGTACGTAAAAAATAAAGGATAAATAAGTTTCTTCTATTTAATATAAATGTTTGAATGACACATGAAAATTGTGATGCCATCAATTTATTAAGATCAAGTTGTGCCATTAATTCTTCAATACTGAATCATTCCTAAGCTTGTTTGGTTGAAATGTACATAGAAAAGGGGGATATACGGTGTAATAATAATTGGAATGTGTATTTGAAGACGATGTAGTTAGTCGAGCGATAATTTTCATGGCATAAAGATGAGCAGGAAGCGATGAAAATTATTTAAGGAGGGCCTATGATCAACAGACAATGGGTAAGGTAATCCAACCAAGCATAGGCATCACAAATAGAATCAAGACGAGGAATGAAAATATGATTAAATAAATTTTATCAGCATCCTGATTTAACCAAATATTGGCAAATACATTGTTTACATAAGATGTGACAGATATATAAAATAAAATAAAATCAAAACAAAAATTATATTAAAAAAGGTGAAATATGGATTAATAATAAACATAAATGACCATTCAGAAAATACAAGAGAATTATTTTTTGTTGTAAAATCCGTTTCAAAGTAGGTTATGAGAAAACTAAACAAACGAACTAAAAACGGAAGCTTAATATTATAAATAGCAATTGATATGGAGGAAGAAGGTTCGAACGATTTGGAAGAGAAATATTGGAAGAAGCGGAAGAATAGCCAAAGGATCCTCCTAGGTTACACAGAAAGCTTCACTGTTGAACACAAATATTTCTGGAAAAGCGTATTGTAAGGTTTTAATAAATGTATTTATTTTCATTATATTGAAACATGCATGTTGATGGTGTTTCATAAGTTTAATGATTTAATACATTTCAATTTTGATTAAATATATCATTTTTATTATATTGAGACATGCATGTTGATGGTGTTTCATGTGTTTAATAATTTGATATATTTCCATTATTTTCCCTTAGAAGATAGCACTTAGTCTAGATTGGATTGGGTTAATACTGGTTGATCTAGGTTAGGTTTAATTCCAAGAGATTTTTGTTTCTGTTATGTAACCTGCATTTCAATTTCATTTTTATTTTATTTTTCTTACCCTAAACTTTTTATCTTTATTTAAATTTTAATTTCACGAGAATCAAAACCCTAAATTATAATCTAAAGTTCAAAACTTTATCATTAGGGAATGTTTATTTCATATTTTAATTTCATGTAACTTTATATTTGGAAATAAACATTATTATTTTAATTAAATGTTCAAATAATTTTTATGAAATGGTTAACCTAAAGTATTTGAACATAGTTTAATTAAAATTATTTGTTAAGGTTATAATTAATTATTTTGCACTTCATAAAGTTGATTTTGAGCAATATTTAATTATTAACCTCACATTAGGAGAACAAATCTTTTGAACACCATGTTGAATCCTGTAAATCAAATATCTACATTTCAGGCCCCTTGTTAATGGTTATGTGCACCTTGAAGTAGTTTCAACATCATTTCACACTTCAATATTTTTATATTTTTTAAGCACATTGTAACACTGAACCTTGGAGAAATTAACCGTTTCTTTGCAAGAGGGTGTTTTATATTTAGAAATACTAACTGTGAGTGTGCAAAATTATCACTCAACAAGATCTTCCTCCAATGGATAATGGAATTTGTATTCTCCTTCATTGCTCACTATATTCAGATTTTGTAGGTAATTTATGTCTTCATATGATGCAAAGTAAGCTATAGCTAAATATTCTTCTACTTTTTGTATGGGTTCACTTATTTTAGTCTTCACAATGCCATGCTTATTTCTAGTATATATTTTCTTCCTTTTTCTCCTCTTCTTGTGATTCTGCATTGGTGCTGGTGAAATCTCTACTTCATGACAAGTTACTTTATCATCACAATAGTATTGTTCTTTATTGCCAGTTTGTTTCTTGTGCTTAGTAAATACATACACAATTAATGGTAGATACATTATCAAATATTCTTTTGGTGAAAAAATAACCACTCTTTGTGAGTTCCACCATATTGTAAAGAGGATTTTATAAAGATAGTTAATCAATGTTGTAAAGTTACCTTATTTGGCTTCTTTAATAAATAAGGAGAATTTTTCTTTATCGCTAGAGAGTAGATACTCATATCCCTATAGAGTGTATTAATTTTTTAAAGTAAAATTCCACTTCATGGATTCTTCATTATTGAAATCTTTTCTCAAAATTTCATCCATGGTAGATCTTTAGTAGTCTACCTTATAGCTCTCAATATTAGGATATATGATTCCTTATTGAAGTATATAAGCTTGATTTGATAAAACCTTTACTAATCCTTAGGTTTGTAGACTTTCTTATGTCTCCCTAGTAATGAGAGTATGAATACCTAATTTTTAGGTTTTTTTAGAAAGCTTATATCTTCCCAACTTGATAATATTTGAAGGATATTCTTATCATCAAGTTTTGTAGAATACCTTATGATTCCTAGAGATTTTGGAATACAATATATTATTTTTGTAAATATATAGTTCAATTTTGGTTGATTTTGTACAAATTTTGTAAATATCAAAAATCAAATTCTTAACACCTTCTTACTCCTATTGAACTAAGCACTTTTCAAATTTTGAAGAGGTTTCAATGTTGGATTTCTTTTGTCCCCTTTTGAAATTTTTTGAGACAAGAATATTATAATTTTCCAACCTTAGTAAAAAGCTTTAATAAACTCTTTTTATATCCCTTGGATTGTTTCTAATTTCCAATTACCTAGTTTGAAGTTTTAGCCCTTATGACTCCCAAATTTGGAAAATTAGAACACATTAATATTTGCAAAATTTAAATGGATTAATTCCAAGCAGTATTCCTTATTTCTCCTATGTTATGCTTTGCAAATATTATACAATTTTAATATTTAATTTCTCTAAGTTTTGATTTCAAATAAAAATTGATTTCTTTCAATATTTCAACCTTATAATATAACCTTATATCTCCCTTTTTATGGAAAGAAAAATAGATGGAAATTGTACCTTTATGAAACCTGACGGTAGAATATCTTTCTTGGGTGCTGTGAGTAATGGAAGGTTATTCCACTCATTTTTTGCTTCAACACTCACTTCTATGCTTCCTTGAACCATTTGACTAGGAGTAATGTGCTTCACCATTTTTGGATTGATCTTCAAATTGCTACCAGTTCGCTATCATGTAGCTACCAAGCTACTACCATGACAAACCCGATATGCTATTGATTTGCTGTAGAATCACTTGCTACTATTGTTGCCTTGCTTTTGAATGTGCTTTCCCCTACCTTGAACACCTTTATATGGAAGATAATTCTTGATATTTGTGATAAGTGTCACACACGTTATGTATGAGTGCTCGTTCCTTTTGTAACTGTACCTATCTAGAAAGCATACATCTAAACTAATACATTAATTGAAATCAATCATTAAAGTATGAAATGAAATACAAGATTGCAATGAAAAGAAAATATATGTTTCTTTTATTAATATTGAATCAAATCTTAGTTACAATCATGCCCCTCTTAGGGTCTCCCAAATGTTGATACAATTAACACAATTTGAAAGGCCCAATGGGGTAGGTGCAATACATAAAATCTCTAAATGGAAACGAACTGCTTCAAGGTGTTGATAACCCTCTCCAATATTAGAGGTATTTGTTATATTACATCTCAAAACGCTATTAATACTATGTGCAATAAACAACAAGAAGCAATTAGAAACAAAATAGGCCTCTCTTGATGAGGCTTTTAGGAGGTATTTTCATAAAAGGTAGTATAACTAGCATGAAATCAAGAAAGCACAAGAAATGTACTAAACTTATATTAAACCTAAAAATATTGCTATAAACATATAACAAAAGCAGATCTAGCTATCTATTAGCTTAATTATGGAATTGAAAGCATGGAAGCATGAAAATAACCATTAGTGCCATAATTGCAAAAGTGAAGGAAAATGACTAAAAAACTCTAGTTGCACCGGTCAAAGTTTCTATTAAAGCAAATTAACATGATATATGTCTAATATAATACAATTAAGCAAATCCTACGGCTAGAAAATAAGGAAATTAAATATGACAACCTAACCATGGGTCTGATGCGTGGTGAGCATTGTTAGCCGTAGCTGATAGCCTTGGCTGAGCTTGAAATATTCTTGCCCTCCTAATTTGGTGTCCAATATTCAATTCTCCTTGAGGAATTGGTGATCAATGGTAACCACTGTATCCTTTGATAGATTTTGTGGTTGAATTTCTCAATTGGTGCATGGATTGCATGAATTCACATTTCTTGGATCTCTTAGCCTCCTAGGACCTCCATGGCATATGATCTCCAATTGGGCAGCCAAAGTGTTCCTCTCAATACATGTAAGTGAGTATGCAATTCGACAGGGCTTCGTTACGTTTCAACTCGAGACTTGTCTATATATTTCTTCAATTTGGAGGGGGTTTTATAGCATTTTCCAAGGGCTAGAGGTGGCTTCATGAGGAAGCCAAGAACAAGATTGGGTAGTTAAGCTTGTTGGATGAGAACCTTCCTTTCTCAAATAGCTCCAATTTACAACCAATTGGCCATTGCAACCGATTTTGGTTTGGATGAAGACCAACTAATTTTTAGTATTGACCATGGCTAAAAAACATGGTCAAATTTGTTAACCATGGGTTTCAACATCGGCTAACACTATTTAGGAAAATGTGACCAAATGAGTGGTAAAAACCACTACTATACCTTGGAATCTATCCAAGGTCTTCTATATGGTCTTCTAGCATGTCCCATATGAGTAGTCACCTTGACATGACACATTTTAGGTGTCTATAGATACCCCTTTTGAGATGCATTGTGATATCAAACAACGCTGAGAAAAAATAGACCTCCTAAAATGATGTTGTAGGTTGGATGATGATCATTGGCCTGATCAACATTAGATGCTCGAGTCCTAAAAAGAAGACACACATACTAGAATCATTGCTTCCAATTGGATGGAAGGCTTAAATTTTAAAAAGCTTTGGCAAGCTCCAACGTCTATCGATCAACTTAGGGCTACTATAGGTTTCCACACCATATAGATTTCGAAAGGAGGAGAGCTACTAACTTACTATCATATTTGCTTTTTGCCCCAAAAAAGGGTAAGCTTATGATAGTTGTTGGTAATGATTCATAATATGAATACAATTTGAGAAGATCTAGGGATATACGATCAAGGGATATTCTGTTGACTTTGATTATGATTTGATATTATGAATACCCCCTCAAGCGACAATTCGATGAGGGTAATGACAATTAAATGAAGCAACGAGTCACTTGACCACTATGAATGAATTTAAATAAATTAATATTTAGCATTTTAATACTTGGAAAGTCCTAATCAACTATGATTGCAACTATTAATAGTAATTGTATATTTCTATCCCATGAAGCGGTCCAACCACAAAGGCCTTATTAGGGAATCGTAATTGTAACTATTAGAGTTAATGTAATGTGCACTATGCCAGTTTGACACTTGTCAGTTTCATTGAAAAGTGTCATGTTCATCATATAGGCTTATGCCTATATATTGTAACCATTTATCAATAAAATAAATCCCTTCAGTTTACACTCCCAACATTTGGTATCAGAGCTCCAGGATTTCTCTGGCCTTGTGAGCTTGAGGGGGGATTTCCCTCATGGAAATCCTCCCTCCCCCCTTTTTTTTTTTTTCCTATTTAAAAAAAAAAAAATTACCGAGGGAGTATGCTCTCCATCATTTGATGGATCAAAAACCAGATGGTAAGAATTTTTTAAAAATTTGGGAAATATTTTCAATTATTTTTTTTAGTTCTTTTGAAAATGTAGCATTCGTCATTTTTTTTTTAGTGGTGGCTGCCAAAAGTTTTCATGGCTGCCAAATGGGTGTTTGCGATCATAGTAGTGGCAAGGAGAGTGCTGGTAGCAAATCTATGTGGAGTCCAGCTTGAAGAGCAGTCCAGAATAGCTAGAAGGAGGAGTCCCCCCTTGTGCTCTGCGACAACAATCGCAAATGATAACTCCAATCGCCAATGACTCTTTAATTTGTGCGTTAATCCCACTCATCATGGCGAGAAGCGATGCATTATTTCTAGATAAAAAGTTTGCTTCAGAGCTACGGAAATGCCTTTTTGAATTTATGCTTTATGCATTTGAGCAGTCTCTACATTTCATTTTACTACTAAGGAAGCCTTTAATGGATAGAATTGGGGAGGCTTATGACAGTCCTGCAAAGACAGAGCTAGCAATGCAACTATGCTGGGCAATAGAAGAGCATGGAGGTGGTGGCATATCTCATAAAGATGCTACCAGGGAACTATTTGAGAGCTTGGAATTGCTTTTATATGAAAACATTTCATCCAGTCGTCTTAGATTGAATCATGATATGGTTAGCAATTATGGGGGAGCAATGCTCAAGAGGTCTGGACAGGCAAGATTTCTATGTTTTGTGGTAACAGCCATTGCAAAGCTTGCCACATACCATCGAGAACTAACTCCTAGAGCCCGTGTTTGTTTGGATAAGGTGGCCCGCTATCGCCATGTATTAGACAAGTCTGTTTGGAGGCGTGCACGAGACTACTTGGGTTTAATGAATGAAGCCTGCATGTGGATTTGAAAGGAAGAATTGATTGTTATGGTTGTTTTCATGGAAAAAAGAGCTTTGCAGATTTAGAGTCAGGGCGGCCATTGCCTAAGAAGAGAGAGGCCATTAAAGAGGATTCTTCTCAGGCCCTAGCCAACAGAATTTTCCAGATCAATACAGTTGCGAAGCAACGGTTATGACTAAGGACGGATGACAGGGATGACATTGATATTGGTGATTGCGACGGGAGAATTTTGCTTCAAAGCAATGGTTTTGACTAAGGACGAATCACAGGGATTCACATGCCATTCAGTCACTCCAAAATCACATCCATCGAAGAACACGACACAGGAGATGAAAGTTGTAATTTTACGGCCATGATGACGGAGGCGGGCAACGAATCGGGGTATCTCGATTTCCATAGCACTGTGAATGTGGAGATGAATGATAAGCCTCGATATATGCGATGTGGAGGAGTTAGCAGTGAACTGTTGGAGCCTACATGGTTGTCATCGCTATCGCCACAGTCATAGGCCAGAATGTTAAAGAGGCTCCATCGACCTCGCGCTTCAGAATCAGCCGCCACCATCATGATCTTGGGATTCATGGCCTAAAAATCATGATTATCCCAAGATCATGACGGTGCCAGCCAGAACCCCATCGCCCTAGCTACGATGCCCTCTCCCCGGGAGGAGAAAGAGGAATTTATCGAAGGGGACGTGGCCTATGAAGTTGCCAGCGACAGCAGCGGCGACGAAGTGGGAACGGTGGAGGAGGCGACGCCGCCGGGCTGTTTGGTGGCAATGCTCACGATGATGCAATATGGAGATGCTACGTTTAGGTGGCAGTGCAAGGCGGAGCACATGCATGGCGGTGAGGTTTTCACGAAAAGATTGTTTGGCCGCTTTGAGTTTTTAATGGCACAGTCGAAGGGTAATGTAGCGGGACCAGAACGCGTCGTTATAGATGGCGGTGAGGACCGTTGTGGTAGGTTAACACAAGGAATTGCTCAGATCCGATTTTTCCTCGCAGTGGAACTGTTTGTTTCAATGCACGCTGCCGCGATCTCTTGTAAACTACGAGATCTGGCCAATTTGTGGGTGTAGTGAACCCCGACGAATCAGGGCCACATTATGCATTTAATATGCAAATTTTTAATGTAAGAGGTCTATTTGGCTATCTTTAATGTATTTCCACAAGGGAGATATTGATGCTATTTTTTTTTTCCATCCGAGTGCGATGCCGGGAATTTTTTTTCCTGAGGTTAATTTTGCTGCCTAGAGAGGCATGCTATTGTTTTTTCAGCAAGTTAAAGGCCGCCATGTAATTGCTTTTATCCACATAGAGAGTGGACATGTAATTCCCCTGCGTGGGAAAATTGACGATGTTTTTAAATTCTGCCAAAGAGCGATGCCGCCACAGTGCGAGGTTTTAGTTGATGTCTTGGAGAGGCATGTTGTTTTTCATTATGATGAAGACCCCTTTGATGGTAGATTATAGGGGTATTTATAGTCATTGGAAACGTTTTTCCACGACGGACACAATGGTGGTGTCATATTGTAATTTTGAGGCTATTTCAATTGAGTTTTTTAGCCTCAAAGTTTTTTTATACCTTGGAGTGCACTCTCGGTTGTACCCGACACTCCCAAGGTAATTTCATATGTGATCCTTGTACCTAGTGATCTTTTATATACACTTGGCGAATGCAGTGGCTGGTTACCCATGCATTTCGATGGGATGACATGGTCACCATAAGGACACTTATACTAGGGACTACAGACAAAGACACCCTAGACTCTATCCGAGGTTTTTTTCTGGATCTACTTCTAAAGACTACAGACGAAGACACTTTAGAAGATTCTCTTCTTTTCTTCTTCTCTCCTCCTATTTTGATCTATGGCTCATTTTATTGTATTGAGTGCATTTTCGGCAGAGACCGACACTCTTATATGGCTTGTTTTTCCTTTGTATTAGGTGCATTTTCGGCAGAGACCGACACCTTCTAGATTGAGTTCACCATAAAGAGAGATTTGATATTTATGGTGAATCTAGTCAGTGACCTACGAGAGGCAACATCCTCTGAGGATGACCTGCAGAGGCAACAGACCCAGAAGTGGCTGACCCTGAGGCACCCATGATGACCCTGAGGCACTTAGACGACTGACCCAGTGGCAACAGACCCATGGAAGTGGCTGACCCTGAGGCAATAGACCGAGATGTATACACAGTGAATCTAGCATTATTCATAGTTGGAGAGCCAAGCGCAGAGAGCACGAGCCTAGACCAAATCAGCAATAAAGGAGGATGTAGAATTTTTTTAGAAGTCAACATTAAGGGGGAATGTTACCTAATGTTGACTTGTTTTTTTCTTTAGTTAGGATAGTGCACTTTAAGGGGGAATGTTAGAGTTAAAGTGCACTATGCCTCTGTTTTGACACTTGTCAGTTTATCATATAGGCCTTCTGCCTATATATGTAACCCATTTTTATCAATAAGATAACCCCTTCAGTTTTCCTCCTAACAGTAACCACCAAAAAAAATCTTGTTATCTAATATATCTATTGTAATTCATGAAATAAGCACAAATGGGAAAACATAAGTTGAGAAAAAAAAATGAAACAAGTATAAAGAATCCCTTTATTAATTTCAATGAAGAAAAGTTATAGATTCATCCCTCTTAGGGATACCCATTTGATACATCAATTACAATAGAGCTTCAAATCCCTCTCAAGGGTAGATGCAATCAAAATGCCTTCCACGGTGATATGAACTGCTCTAGGGTGTAGATGAACCTTTTCTCCTTGATTATGGGAATTTTTTGCGTTGCATCCCAAAACCTTGTTAGTCCTGTGTGCAATAAACAACAAGAAAAATTAATAGCAAAGGAGACCTCTATTTATGAGGCTTTAAAAGGATATTTAAACAAAAGATAACATTATAATCAATAAATAAAGAAAGTTATTTAGTTCATGTAAATTGATCTAAAGCATGATAATATGCCATTAGAAACATGAAAGAAACTAAGATAAATCTATCTAAGCTTCTAATTAACCAATTGAAGACGTGAAAGCATGAAAAACATTTGTTAAACCTACACTACAACAATGAAGGAAAATTGCAATTAACTCCTAATATATTGATCAAATATCTCTAAAATACTGAATTAAACCTAAAGCATGATTAATCTAACCTATTTAAACAAACTACAAAGTAAAGAACAAGATAATCAAGTGTCACCTGCTGACCACGGGTCCTTCAAGCTATGAGCACTATTCACCATGGTTGAGCCTGAAGTAAGTTTACCCTCCAAATCAGGGCCAATTCTCTGATTCTCCTTACCAAATTGATGTTTAAGGGTCACCTCTATGTCCTTTAATAGATTTGGCAGTTGAATTGCTCAGTGGGTGCATAGATTGCATGGATTAGCATTTCTTGGCTCTCCTATCCTCCTAGGACCTCCATGACAATGTGATATCCAATTAGATAGCAAAGGTATTTCTATCAATGCATGTGAATGAGTATGCAATTCGACAGGTCTTCATTGCTCAATTGATTATATTTCTCTCTCCATTTTCTCTAATTCAGATGAGGATTATATAGCAATTTCCAAGGGCTAGGATTAGCTTCATGAGGAAGCTAAGATCAAGATTGGGTAGTTGAGCTTATTGGATGGAAGGATCCAGAACCTTCCTCACTCAAAATACTCCATTCCACAACCAATTAGCCATTGCAACTGATTTTGGGTCTGATGAAAGCCAACTAATTTTGAGTCCTAACCGTGGATGATAGGCACGGTCAGCACTGCTAACTGTGGGTGTCAACAGTGGCTAGCACTAACTAGGCAAAGGTACCTAAATGAGTGGTGAAAACCATTGCTATACCTTGGAATATATCCAAGGTCTTCCATATGATATTCTAGCATGTCCCATATGAGTAGTCACATCGACATGACGTATTTTAAGTGTCTACATATACCCTTTTGGGATGCGTTGTGAGATTGAACAATGCTGAGCAAAAGTAGACCTCCTAAAATGATGTCATAGGTTACATGATGATCATTAGTATGATCAACATTAGATTCCCAAGTCCTATAAATAGGATGCACATCCTAGAATCATTGCTTTCAACTCAATGAAAGGTTTAATTTGAAAGAGTCTACACTCATCATCAGGCATTTGGGTAGCTTTGGTGCTACAATAGGAGTTAGGCCTATATAATCGAAAGGAGGAGAGCTACAAAAAAATTGTCATAAATGATATTTGTCCTAGCAGAAGGGTAAGCTTATGATAGTTTTTGGCAATTATTTGTAAGATGAATGCAATTTTGATAAGATCAAGGGATCTACGATCAAGGGATATTATATTGATTTTGATTATGATTTGATATTATGACTACCCCCTCAAGCGACGAGTTGATGAGGGTAATGACAATAAATGAAGTGACAATGTCGCTTGACCACTATGAATGATCTTGAACAACTTAATGTTTAGCATTTGAATACTTAGCAAGGCCTAATCAGCTATGATTGCAACTGTTAATAGTAATTGCCTATTTCTATCCCATGGAGTGGTCCATCCATGAAGGCCTTCTTAGAGAATTAAAATGAAAGCAATCTCGATTAGGCATGTGTTGAATCATATCGTTTATGATATGCTAAAAATATCATAGGAGAATTACGATGAGTATCTCGTTCCCTTGGAGCAGTCCAGCCGTCAGGGCCTTCTTAGGGATTGAAATGAAGCATAACAATTCCACAATGATGAATTTAACCCAAATATCCTTATGGTAATTTACTCATATTTCCAGATTGCATGGATTGCAATTCATTGCAACCACCAAGTGTATAGAGTAAATGACTGAATACGAGGCACATTTGAATTTTGATTTATTTGTTAATTTTGAATTGAATATGTTTATTTGGTTGGGAGGTGTGGTGCTCCAAGAAAGGATTGTCATAGCCATGACCTCAGATGAATGTACTTTGTAATCTCAGCCAGTTATTTTTTTTGTCGTATGATGACATTTTCCAATATCGTTGTGCTTTGTTTGTCTCATTTAGATTATTTTATATTTTTTGGTGCAATTCTAGTCTGATGAACAATTTTATTTTGACCTTTTAAGGCTCTCCATGGTAGGAATTGGGAGCATTTATTGTAGCTCACTAATTGCACCTGTCAACTGTGAGCAATTTTCTTGACTGCGACTCAAAGCTACGGTTGTAAAACCCTAATTCGAGGATTGTGGCTTGTCAGCCACAGGCCAACACAAATTTGAAAAATATATATAATATTTTGGCTTTTGAAAATTCATTATTATCTTGAAATTGACAGTAAACTTGAGAGCTTTGAGAGGTAAATATTAAAATTTAAACCAGGATGCTACCGAAAACTCAATCCATTCTACATATTCCACATCGATGGCCGACCAACTAGTGGTTCTACCAGCAAAGGAGCCGATGCCTCCAAGGTAACTCAAAAACCAAGACAACACTTGCAAATTACCAGATTAAAATTAACCACACTAAGAAAATGGTAATGAACCACATTAAACTGCCAGTAACGAACCTCACCCTAGATAGGTTTAGCATAGGTTAGTTTAGGGGGTGGGTTTATTTTTTTAGGGTTTATTTGGGGAGGACAAGGCCCAAAAATGGTCTCGCTCCTTAGCCACGGGTGGCATCTATGGATTCCAATTGATAGATTGGGGGTTGCAGGTATCAGCCATGATAGGATTTAAATCCCAACAATCATATTTTTTATCGTTACGTCGACTATAGTTAGGACCCGCGGTGCGCAAACTTTAGAAAAAAAATCAAATTTGTTAATTTTTTTTGGATTTTTAGGGTAATTAATGCCATTTAATGCATTTTTGAATTACTCTTGATTTTTTTGAAATTTTTTATCATACTTTTGCATATTTTTGTGTTTTTATGAGATTTTATGATTTGTTTGTCATTTTTTAGTTATTTTTTATTATTTTTTGTTTTTACTTTATTGTTGTTACTCAGGCCTTGACTAATAGAGCGAGGGATACCGATCTCCTTCATAAACTACACCATACTCTTACTAGCATGTAGCAGGATTGGTTTGTTGTAGTGGGTTTCAATTATGTCTTAGACCTCCCCATGATCATAGTTGACCAGTCTTATCTGACTGCTTTGGCCCGTCGCTAGGATGCATAGATCAACACATTTCACCTACCTACGAGTGAAATGATTATGACTTTGGAGGATGTCTACCACATATTATTCCTACCCATTGATGGCAAGGCCATCACCTCCTTTCTGACATCGATGAGGAAGGTTGTTTTTGATGCGATCTTTAGCCAGTAGAGCTGCGATGCACAGGGTCACATCGACCATGGAGGCATCCATGTCCAAGAGTGGTTTTAGGCTGGCTTCTTCTCATAGTGGGAGGCTATGTTTATGCATTTGATTATTCATATTGTCCTCCAAGACTCTTTAGGTGTGAGGTTTCCCTAGAACCTCTTAGCTAGGACTAGAGAGGTGATGATGATTTTGATTAAGCAACCTCTCATTCTAGGGTGGGGGAGCACTCTGCTAGCATAGCTCTACCATGAGTTATTTTAGATCATGCACCATAGTATGGTGGGTATAGGCTACAACATACTTCTATAGATTTTGGGATAGTAGCACATTCTGATAGAGCACCTCATAGACCTACCTTTAGAGATCACTATCATTCCTACTAAGTGATAGTGCTACGTAGCCTACTGGCCCTAGGATCAAGAGGGATTTAGGAGTAGGTATCATGTAGGAGACCTAGATAACTACATTGGTTGCTTCACTCAACTTCACCCTAAGCATATATGGTGGTGACCCTACATGGAATACCCACCCTAGACAGAGGTAGACAGATACCTGAATCGAGTGTGCAAAGACAGGTGGATCATCAATCGAAAGATCGATATATGTGAGTACTAGTTCTACTCTCACATCCTGAGGTAGTTTGGGATTCGACATGATATCCCAAATATTCCTACCATATATAGATGCTTTGTCTTGGGGAGGGACCTAACCTAGCCCTAGGTTACTCCACTAGGGATGCTAATGATGACTTTCAAGAATCAGACATGGTAGACGCAGGCACTACTGCATACTAGGATGGCTGGTGGTCAAAATTCTAGTGGCACGATGAGGGTCCATTAGGCCGACCAGTTGATGGATTCATAGTAGGAGGCATAGAGGGAGCATAGGTGGATCCTCATGGGTGCAAGACCTACCAGTGGACATAGGGCACATGGGGCATAGGGGCCATAGTAGATGAGGGTCCACAGGTAGAGGTGGAGAAGGAGGCCTCCAAGGAGGGCAAGGCAGCTCTAGACAGTGAGGTAGAGTAGTTGAGGGCATAGGTTATCAACCTCAATATATATGTGGGGAGACTCTGCACCTAGCTCTTACACAGGGATACCTCTATCACCACTCTAGAGATGAATATAGCTCATGGAAAAAGTCAGTGGTACAAATACAAGGAGAGGATAGCTCTCCAGGTATAGGTGACCACAACAAACACTCAGATTACATAGCTCACTAGTGAGTGTGATCTAGTGTAGGTACAACTGAGTGCAATGACCCTAGAGTGATATCTACTCAAGGTAGTGAGGGGAGATCCCTCATCCTCCCAGGATATCATGTCACCTCCTACAACACCATATACTTCAATGCTAGCAAGGTTGGATCCTATGGCTAAGATAAGGAGGCTACATACCATTATGGAGGAGGTTAATGATAGACACACAATGGATGTAGCCCATAACAACTAGATGGAGGGCATCATCAGGTTGCTCGATGGATGGATGCCAGAGAGGACCACTACCATAGGGTCACAACAGACTAGGACCAGGGAGACATGGTAGTCGTTGGATAGCTCTAGTCATAGGACATGCAGGTCTGACAAAACTCATGATAGCAGCTCACGAAGGAGCCACAGGGATGGTGGAGGCAACGGAGGTGCCTCACAGACTGGGGGTATAGGCCCTATTTAGTACAAATATTTAGAGATGCTATTGTACCATTTTTTAGTGTAAGGTCGAGGACCTACACATATGTAGCCTATGAGCATTTTGATTGTACCCCACTATGATGTACATTTGACACATATATATGATATGACATTTCATCTCATTACATGTGTACTTTATTTTTGGTATTTTATGTTTTATGTTATGCATATGGATGCAATACGTATATTAATTAGATACTATATAATGTGATGTATGGATGACATGTACTAGATAGCTATGCGATAGATGAATAGATGTTATGTGTTATGTATGCCAATGTACTACTTATGATGGATGCATTATGAATGCCATATTGTAATGTTACATGCATGTATACTTTGCTTTACTTGTATGCGTTTAGTTTATACTACTATGACATAATTTATGCCATGTATGTACTGCATGTATTTATTTTTTTTCTTGATAATGTGTTTGTAAAATGGACATGTATGCTTTAATCACTTAAAACATAATGTATGCAATATGAGTTTTAATCAATCTTATGAATGACATCACAAAATGTATAACAATCATGGATTATAGTTGCTTTATCTCTTTGTGAAATATAGTACACCCATATGTGAGTTGCAATTATTTATTGTTTTCTGTTCATAAGCTTTTGTAAATTAAAAGAATATGGATAACATAGTCAATGGCTATCTAAAAATCATTTTTGACATCCATCCGATATCTAACATATATTACAAATAGTTCTAATAAACAAACTCTCATAAAAGAAATTAATGTTTTTATGATTGCATTAAAAATTGGTTGTTGCTATTCGGGAATTTTTTTGAGGTTTACCATGAGACTCAAACACCCTATTTGACTTATCAAAAGTTGTATACTAACCATACTAGAATTCTAAAACATGAGGCTTTCACTAGGATAGGCCCTAACTGTTAATTATCCCTGTGTGTGAAATACGTATATTAAGATAAGGCATAAGCATACCCCGATGTCAGGCAGGATTATTTCAGCCCATTGCTAAGATTGGGGGTTTGCATATGTTTATCCAATCCTAGGTTTAGATTTTAGTTGGACTAGACCACTAGGCGATACATGACACCTGAGACTAGTTCTTCCACATTCAAACATTGGTCTTCATAAAAGCAGGATGCTATTGTATCAAATATATCATCATGCGTAAGGTATAGTAGTGCTGGCAATTCTAGGTATTCAAGTTCACTCCGTTATTTTCTTCAATTTTTTGAGATACTTGCTCATATAAAGTGATAAAAATCACTATTTATTTTATACTATAGTGACAAGAATCACTATTTAATTTGGACTTTCCTCTTTTTTTTTCTTTCTTTTTCTTGAGAAAGGGATTTGATACTAATTTTTTATTTTCTTTGTACAACTTGATCTTCATTTGATCTAACTTTCTGGGATTTACATTTGATAATTTACTTTAGAAACTTCCTTTGGGGATTTTTGCTTTGGGGAACTATTTCTGGGATATCGATCTTATGATATCAATATGGGATATCAATCTGGGATGTTGATCTACGATATCGATCTAAGGTATCAATCTGGATAATTGATCTGGGATATCACTCTGGGATATTTCTCATTTTAACGTAAGAAAGGGATTATGGGTAGGGAATAAACTTGTCCTTTTGCCAATTGCCAACATTTCCTATACCATCCGCATAGGGGGATAAGCAAGAATAAACTTTTCACCTCAGGATACCTGGTCCTGCTTTGTAGCTTTCATCTTCCCCTAGTCCTTATTAGGATTGTTTAATTTATTGATTAGTGATAGGATTTTGATATGCTAAGGGCTATACTAACTAGACATCAACTACAAAAACAAATCAAGCTTTCTATCAACTCTTGATAAGACCTCTAGGCAGGGTTATTCATAAGTGTGAAATATCGTAAATTGGCTCTAGTTAGGTTTTTTAAAATTTTGAAAAGACTAATTTTGGATCCTTTCACTAGGAGCCATTCGCCCGTAATTTACAGGGTGGAAGTTTTTTTGGGGTAAATTCGCCTGCCGTTGATAATCATGAACCTAAATTTATTTTAATTCGTCGACCTAAAATTACATATGATTTTCATTTTCCTGCCCAATTTGCCTTCAAATTATAAATTATTTTATATTTCCTATTCGATTTGCCTTCAAATTATAAATGATTTTATTTTTCTTTCCCAAATCGCCTCATATACTACCCGTATATATACTGTACTGGGTATCGATAAAAATACATCGAAAATAATCTAACTCAAAAATACCTCTAAAACAATGAAAATATTGAGAAAGTTGTAGAGGAGTGACTGTCAAAATAAACCGATCGGTTGCAGAGGAGTCTCCATCGATGCAATATGATCGGTTGTAGAGTCGTGTCTGTTGGTCCTGCTTTGTAGCTTTCATCTTCCCCTAGTCCTTATTAGGATTGTTTAATTTATTGATTAGTGATAGGATTTTGATATGCTAAGGGCTATACTAACTAGACATCAACTACAAAAGCAAATCAATCTTTCTATCAACTATTGATAAGACCTCTAGGTAGGGTTATGCATAAGCGCGAAATATCATAAATTGGCTCTATTTAGGTTTTTTAAAATTTTGAAAAGGCTAATTTTGGATCCTTTCACTAGGGGCCATTCACCCAAAATTTACGGGGTGGAAGTTTTTTTGGGGTAAATTCGCCCATCGTTGATAATCATGAACCTAACTTTATTTTAATTTGCCGACCTAAAATTACATATGATTTTGATTTTCCCGCCCAATTCGCCTTCAAATTATAAATGATTTTATATTTCCCGCCCAAATCGCCTTCAAATTATAAATGATTTTATTTTTCCCGCCCAAATCGCCTCATATACTACCCATATATATACTGTACTGGGTACCGATAAAAATACATCAAAAATACTCTAACTCAAAAATAGCTCTGAAACAACGAAAAACTTGAGAAGGTTGCAGAGGAGTGACTATCAAAATAAACCGATCGGTTGTAGAGGAGTCTCCATCGGTGCAAGACGATCGGTTGCAGAGCCGTGTCTATCGGTATAAGTTGATCGGTTGTAGAGTCATGTCTATCGATATAAGTCGATCGTTTATAGAGTTGTGTCTATCGGTAAGTGATCGATTGTAGCTAAGTGATCGGTTGTAGAGCCATGTCTATCGATATAAGTCGATCGGTTGTAGAGTGTTATCGATAAGTGATCGATTGTAGAGTGTTTATCGATATAAGTTGATCGGTTGTAGAGCTATGTCTGTTGATATAAGTCGATCGATTGTAGAGTGTCTATTGATATAAGTTGATCGGTTGTAGAGTCATGTCTATCAGCATAAGTTGATCGATTAGAGTGTGTTTATCGATATAGTGATCGATTGTAGAGGTGTTTGACATTATTGTTGTAGAGTATGATAAGTTATTGGTTGTAGGGATTATCGATCGATTTGTCTATCGGTTGTAGAGGTGTCGATCGGTATTAGTCAATCGGTTTCAATATGTCGATCATCATTAGTCGATCGATTGTAGTGGTGTCGATCGATATTTGTTAATCGATTGTAGAGGTGTCAATCGACATCATTCTATCGATTGTAGGGATGTGTCGATCGACATTATTCTATCAATTGTAGGGACGTGTGATCGACATTTATCTATCGATTGTAGGGACTATCGATCGGTATAAGTCGATCGGTTGTAGGGAAGTGTCTATCGGTAAAAGCCTATCGGTTGTAGAGGATTCATGACTAAAAATTGGTAGAGTATTCTTCTTCCATTGTTCTTTTGTCCAAAATCCAAATCTCTTTTTCTACAGTTTCATAGGCACTGTAGGTGAACTATACGCAACTATGGTAGACAACTATCAATGTCATCTGGTTGTGTGTCAGGAGCATTTCTCTTGTCAAAGATTGCTTCTTGTCTCTTAGAGTATGTTTCATACGCAGTGTAGAAGCACTATCTACAACTGTGGTCGATAAGTATCCCTGTCATGTTGTGTGTTAGGAGCATTTTCTTGTCAGACTACTTCTTGTCTTTCAGATGTCATTCTACAGGGCATCATAGGTTCGTCTTGAGGGATGTCTGCTATTTTCCTTCAATTTCATATACATTTCCTAACATCTGAAGGTTTTTCTTTACAGATACAATGTCACCTACTGAATATGGAAATAAGGGAGGCCAATATTCTTGTAAAAAGACAATTCTAAAATATTTTACACAAATATCAAAATGCAATGAGGCATCAATCTCTACAGATCCTACACAACTTGCAGGTACAAACACCTTTTACCATCAGTTTTTTAATATTTCTATTCTTCTTAAATGTAAAACCTTTCTCTATTAATAGATAAATGGTTTTCTTCTTATCTACCTCTTTTTAAATGCTTTGTAAAATTGTATTCTGTTAATTCTTTAAAATAGTGCCTTTTTTACAACAAAAAATGATAGAGAACACCAAACATTGAATGCAGTAAACATTGTCTAACTCGAAGATATTCTAGCAGATGAGATGGGACCACATGATAATTTTCCTAATAACGACATTCAACAACCACTTCAGGAGATTTTAAATTCAGACACATCAACCGAAAGAGAAAAATATAGTACAATTAAAATTCAGACCTCTAGGGAATCTTGTAGTCAAAAATCTAAACATCAAAAGATAAGTGAATGGACTATTGGAAGGGATTTTAAAAATGAATGGGCATGGTTATACCCCTTTATTGAGCGAGATGAGAAATTGAATGTGTGTAAATGCATTATTTGTACATGGAAGCTTGGAAAGGATCATTTATTGCAAAATAAGAAAGACACAATAGAAAAACACTGTGGGAAAGTTTACATCAAAGAAATACGAAGTGATGGAACAATTAACAGATCTCATAGGTGGAAGGATGCATCAGAATGTGTGCATGTGAGATATGCACTTGAATATGAAAAAGCAATGAAACAAAAACAAACTCTCATTGAGAAGGGTGGAACAATCGAGGCACAATTTCAAAAAATTAATAAGACTGTATTAGCCTCAAAGAAATTGCAGTTTGCTATTGTATACAGTATTCTAAAAAAGGTCGTCCCATGTCTGATTTTGCTGATTTTAAGGAAATACTTCAACTAGCCAATGTACAAAACCTTACCAGTTCACATTGGTCAGATCGAAGTGGTTGGGAAATGGCAAAATGTCTATCACTGGTTGAGAAGGAAGACCTGAGAGAGAATGTGAAACAAGCCAAATTTATTTCACTTTCCATTGATGAGGTAACAGTTGTTGACAACACATCTTGGATTTGCATACATGTTTACACATTCAAAAATCATTTGAGACAACCTCATTTACTAGCACTACATAAGATGATTGAAAATTGTAATGCGGAAAATATTTATAATGTTGTTGTAACCAGTTTAAAGGATATTGCCGAAATGGATGAAAAGGAAATTGCCACAAAGTTAATTTGTGTTGGAGCTGATGGTGCGGCTACAATGCAAGGACAAAGGAATGGTCTTTGTGTTAGGCTTCAGACTTCCATTGCCCCATATGTGATTCCTATTCATTGCATGGCTCATCGAATGAATCTTGCATACAAAATTATGAGCAATTTTGATAATGTAGCTAGAGTGGAAGAACTCATCCACGATATACACTCATACTTTTCATGCAGTCCAAAAAGGTTTGCAGAGTTTCAATAGTTTTCTCTAGGTGTAACTGAAGGCAGAAAAATGTTAAAAGATGTGGAAACCAGGTGGATTTCACTGTTTCTTCTTGCAAAAAGGGTATTTTCAGAATATCAATCCTTGGTTGGGTTTATGTATGCACATCGTAGAGATGTTGACAAGGCAAAATATTTGCTTTTTGTATGACTGACTTGGAAACTCTTCTCACATTATGTGGTATTCTACCAATGTTACAAGAAATGAATACTATGATTAAACTTGCACAGGAAAGGGCAATTTATATTGTCGATTTCATGAGGATGAGAAAACAAATATGTATGATTATTGATAGGATTTATTTATCCGATAAACATTTTGAGGATCCCAAGTTTGATAGTTGGAATACGTTAATTAATGTCAATGAACAGAACAACTTTTTAAAGTTCAACATCAACGATAATATTTGTATTGCTATCCATGGAAAGTTGATTCCTGTATATCATTTTGAAAAGTGATTAAATACTCTGATAGATGATGTTGAACAAGTGCCCGTTACACATTCCGGATTCGATGAGGTTTTGGATAGCACTAAGAATAAATTGAAAAGAATTGCAAATGCATTAACAAGTGAAATAAGAGATCGTTTTAAGAGAGATGAGACACTTGAGGCCATGGTTGTTGTTAATCCTAATTTTTGGAATCCTTGTGGTGACCATAGTAGTAGAAGTGAGTTGTTTGTAAAATATATGGGTAATATTATGACACATTTCTCTAAAAGTGTGGAAATAAATGGCATTGAAATCAATGGTATTCTAAACAAAGATCTTTTGAGACATCAATCAACCAATTTTGGAATAACAATGGATAATCAAATTGCACAATTCAAAAATCCACATGAGATTGGTTCAATCACGCGTTTCTGGCAAAAATTGTATCGAAGTAGTGTCTTGCAAGATACTATGAGTGAATACTTTATTTTATATGAATTATGTCAGACAATGATTTTGGGATCTGTTGAAGACGAAAGGGTTTTCAGTGCATTAACTTTTGTTAAATCAAAAGTTCGTAATAGGTTGGATAAAAATTTGGAAAATTGTTTGAGAATGTATGTGTCATCGTACGAGGTGGGTAAGTTTCCCTATGATAGAGCATTGACATATTGGAAGTCCCTAGCAGAAAGAAGAGGTCTCTCTAATATGGTTGATAATGACGAAAATGATTCAGCTAGGAGTGATGATGAGATTATGGAAACACAAAATTCACAAATGATTCTCGGCTCTTTTGGAGAAGTCGATAAAGCTTTGTATCAGCTTCCAAAAATTTAAAAATTGCAATGATTATATGAAAAATTCATATAATCTAAGATTTTTGGGATTTGAAATCATTTTGTAAAATTTTAGTGATTTGAATAAATTCATATTATCAGTGATTTTCCGTATTTGATATCATTTATATATGTCAATGATTTGAGAAATTTCATATTAACAAAGATTTTTCGTATTTGATTTGTTGTAAAATTTCAGTGATTTGAAAAAATCATATAATCATTCAATTTTCAATTATTATGCATGTTTGCTTTTTAATGATATGGACATGTCTATGTTTTCAATATTTATGATTTAAGCTATAACTTTAAGTAAGTTGAAAATTTGAAAACCATGTATACGTAATGATGCTATGTTATTGAACTATTTGAATATGTTGACAAAACATAGTTATTTTTCCTTTGACTTTAAATGTATGTCTGTATGTATCATTAGTATCATAAGTTGTATGATGTGACAAAATATAGTGATTTTTTATGGTTTATGCTTTATCATTGAGTAAACCTTGTATACATACATAACTAGTAAAAATTTCTCTACATATGTATGAAAAGTGCATGTAGTATATTACTCTAGATATGGTAAATGAAAATTTAAACCCATTCATAGATATATCCATTGTAAACTCACTTTGAAATATAAAAACAATATAGCATAATATAAATTATCATATTCATTTTTATACAACTATAATGACTAACTATGAATGCACTAAAAATTGAAACCCATGCATAGATATATCCTTCGTAAACTCACTTTGAAATATAAAACAATATAGCATAATACAAATGACCATATTCATTTTTATACAACAACTATAATGACTATGAATGCACTGAAAATAGAAACCCATGCATAGATATATCCTTCGTAAACTCACTTTGAAATAAAAAACAATATAGCATAATACAAATGACCATACACATTTTTATACAACAACTAGAATGACTATGAATGCACTAAAAATTGAAACCCATGCATAGATATATCCTTTGTAAACTCACTTGAAATATAAAAACAATATAGCATAATAGAAATGACCATACACATTTTTATACAACAACTAGAATGACTATGAATGCACTAAAAATTGAAACCCATGCATAGATAGATATATCCTTTGTAAACTCATTTGAAATATAAAAATAATATAGCATAATAGAAATGAAAATACTCACTTTTATACTACAACAAGAATGAATATGAGTAAACTGAAATTTAAACACATGCATAGATATATCATTCGTAAACTCATTTGAAAATTGAAATATAAAACAACATAGCATAATATAATAAAAATGACAAAATGAAAATAACACACAATTATAAATGTAAATAGTGTAATAGTAAATAATAAAAGCAAGTATCTTGTTTTCAAATGAAAACATATGAAATGTCTTAAAATTGTCTTTTGAAATTCAATTTCTCACTTCAGAATATTTTCCCCCCTCCTCCACTCCTTTTGCCTTCTCAATGGCTTCCACAGTCTCCATAGCAATGACTCCTCCCTCTTCTTTCCCATGTTCAACTCCTTTTTCCTCATCCACTACTTCCACGATAACCACATTCTGCATTCCAACGACTCTTTTCTCGGGTTGGGTAATAGTACTATCAATTGCTCCAGAATTGATAAGGATCTTCTCAATATTTTGCATTCCATCGAGAAGGGTGCTTTCTTCTTTGCCAACATCTTCAGATGTTGGCCCTTGAACTTCTTTACCCTTCTCCTTTAGCAGAACATCAGGATCCAATCCGTTGCGGATAATGATTTTTTGCAAAATGTTGTTTTGTCGAACTGATTCCTGTGCTCTTTTTTCATTGCCATGGAAGCGTTTAAGAACTCCTTTGCCATCCTGAGATAGTCATGCAGGTTTTGAACCTGCTTCTTGAGATTTTCATACTTTACCTGCAAAAAGGAAAAATAGTTAATCAACATGAAAAGATAATTACATTTTAAAAAAGAGAACAAAAAATTTTTGAACACAAAAGTGATTAAGTCAAACCTCAACAACATTCTTTGCAACTACAACAACAACAACCTTTTTCTTATCACTTGCCCATTCATTGTAATAAGCTTGGGCCTCACCATTTATGTTCTCCAATTTTTTCATCATAAACTTTAAAATTTCATCTGTGTATGATGTATTCACATTCAAAATGCCAGATTTTACTTGTTGTAGCAGAGCCTCCATATTTTCAGGTTCATTTTCAACAACAATTTTTTTTCTCTTTTTGAAAAATTATTGTATCGGGCATTAATTTCCTTTATCAACACCTTTGCCCGATACTCCCATTTTTTCATTTCTGTTATATCTGGAAGTAGTAAATCCTTAATTGTAGATTCAACATTATCAAAAACCAAATATTTTTCTGAAATGTTTAATCTTTCATCCTCTTGTCGAGGAGGAGCCTGATGGGTGCTTGTTTCCCTTGGAGGAGATTTGCTTGAACATTCTGCACCTTCATTTCCTTTGTCTTGAAGCAATTCTGATAGTTGAAAAGTAGTGGGTGTGTTTTCTTGCAAAAATAAATCTTTATCAAGTGGAACTTCATCCAACCTAGCACTAGAAGCTTTCGGTATATCCTTAAAAGTAAAATTAGCAATAGAAATATGATTGAATCTTGAAAAAGTCTTTGATGCTTCCTTCTCTGATAATTGTTGTGTTGCTTCTCTCTATGGCCGAGATGGAAGAATGTGTTTTCCAACTAGGAAGCATTGACCTCGCATTTGAGTTTGGCGTTGTGGAGGAGGGGGCGACATTTGTTGATTTTGTTGACGAAATTGTTGTAAGGGACCTTGAAACATAAAAATAAAAATTAGTTATAAAATTTGTGAAGGTAGAAAATAAAAACTAGTTATAAAATTAAATTATGAAAATTGGTTGCAAACTTTGTTATAACACTTATCAGTAGAAGAAAAAACATCTTGCATAGCTGCTACTGCAAATGGAATGTGGGCATGTTGTACATCTGAAAAAATAACAAAATTAATTAAAAATAGTAAAAAATTTGTGAAAAATTTGTTTTGATAGTAATTAAAACTTACTCCCCAAAGATGAAACCTCATGCGCAACTACGCCCATTGGCACAGGACGTGCAATCACAGGTTGTCGATGATCAGGAGAACTAGATCTTCTATGTTTCCTTGTTGATCTTCTCCTTAGCGGTGGTGTTGTTTCCTCCGTAGGTGTTTTAGAGTCTCTTGATTCCTCTAGATTATAACCTCTGATAACAACATCCCGCTTTGAAGAGGAAGAGGATGCCCTTTTCTGTGTTTGGTATAAAATGTCAAAATTACAAAAAAATAAACAATGGAAAAATAAAAATTTTACTTAAATATTAACAAAAAAAATTACCTGAACCTGTTGTTCTATCATGGCTAAATTGACTAGGGTAGAGTGCCAAGATGTTGGTACATGAGTGTTCTGTAAATTATATAAAGATTCATAAAAAAAACAATAATATAATTGCATGTGCTAACTATCGGTGAGGGTGAAGCATGGGTTTTCACGTTCTCAATTTCCAATCTGATCCGATGTGAGACATAGGTGGACCAGTCAAATTTTTGGTGTGCAATACAATGGACCAAATACGCTAAGGCCCACATCAGAATTTCGTTGGCCTTCCTTGCAGAACGAGTCTAGCAAGGAAGAATTCGCAACATGCTCAAAGAAATTTATTTTCAATCATCGGTACGGTCAAACCCCTTCTGGACTTGGTGGACGTCACTGCAAAAATACAAAATCAGTAATTGTACACTAGTGACAAGAATTTAAATTCAATTAAATAAAAAAATAGTTATACCTTGAAAATATTCTTACTGCACTTTGAAGTTGGTCTCCAAGTAGAGTTTGTCCTCATCAGTTAATTGGTATTTGGAAGTGACAGGCTCAACACCAATGTGGGGCAATGTTATCAATCTGGCGACATCTATGGCTGTGAAAGAAAGAACGATGTTTTTGTTGTCGATGACAAGATTTACCTTACCCGAATCCATATTATAAGTTGCAATGATCCTCTCCACCAATTTAATGTCCGTGTCAAAATGCGACATTGAAACTAGACCCCGAAGACCACAGTCCATGACCCAAGACATGTCGTAACCCGGTGTTGATAAAATTTCTGAAATCAGGGGGTAAACCAGGTTTTTATAATTAACTTTAAACATTCTAGGGGTTGTAGGGGATGCCATAGGGTGTACGGGTATGGATAAGAAGATATAGTGGAAAAGGGTTCAAATAGGAGAAAAAGAGTTAAAAATCGCTTAAAAATTAAGGGAAAATGATAAAACCAAGATAAAAGTGGTGGAAGAGGGTTAATATTGTGTTAAAATGAGAGGAAAATGGGTGAGAATGCATTAAAATAAGAGGAAAATGGTTAAAACTATGATAGAAAAGATGAAAAAATGATTGTTAATCCCTTTATATAGACTTTTTTGCATGCAATAAGCTCCTGGATGGGTGACACGTGTCCTCTACATGCAATCGATCAATGGATGGATGACACGTGGCACTGATGTAACACATTGACATGCTTGCAACTGATCCACATGCAATCGATCATCATACCTATAACCGATCGACATTCTTGCAACCGATCATCATGCCTATCGTCATGATATCATCTAAATATATGTATAGGATCGATTGATGATTGAAATCTATGGATAAGTGATCATCATGCCTATAGTGATCAATTAAAATCAAATACTATCATCATGCTTAAATGATCATCATACCTATAGATTGTGCTTCGTATTCTTCTGATCATCATGCCTATAGTCGATCATCATACCTATAGCTGATCATCATGGCGATCATCATACTGAGATCATCATTAATGGTGATCGCATGCCTATAATAGAGTAGTCGATCGACATGCCTATAGCCTATCATCATGCTTGTAGTTGATCGTCATGCATGCAGTCAATAAACATGCCTGAGTTGATCGATATGCCTAATCTGATCGACATTCCTACAACTGATCATCATATCTACAGTCGATCATCATTCCTATAGTCGATTGATATAGGATCAATGTAAAGTATATGAAATATGAGTGATCGGTATTCTTACGATCATCATACTTAGGATCATTGAGCAGAAATAGCTGATCATCATACCTATAGTTGATCATCATACCTATAGTCGATTGGCATTCCTATAGATGATTGATATTCCTGCATTCGATCGGCATGCCTGCAACCGATCGATATTCCTACAGTTGATCGTCATGCTATCGATCATCATGTCGGCCTAAAGTCTTTCATATCGGCCTAACGCTTTTAAGTATGTCATACATTTTTTAGATTTTGCAAACCGATATTCATATTCCCCAACACAGAAAAATTCGCCATGGTTTGAAATTTTTTGGAGATAAATTAATGAAAATCACCACGGTTTGAAATTTTTTGGAAACAAATAAATGCAATTCACCATGTATACTTCTACAAATATCATCGGGATTCCAAGATAATTCACCTTGATTTTATAAATAGATTTTGGGGCCGACCCCTTATGCATAACCCTGCCTCTAGGTATGGTTGAATGACCGAAAAAACCTAGTATATTCTTCATAGCAACAATTGGGGTTGTGTTGAAAAACATAATTACTCACAAGGGTGATAAATGGATGAAAAATATAGTGCATAGATGCATGATTGAAACACAAACATGGCATTGTTTGTAAGATTGTAAACACAATATATTCTAATGCAAGTGTGGTGGATGGATATGCCTAATGAAATGCAAAGGTAAAATGCATGTAGAAAATGAGATGCATGATGCAAAATGCATTGCAATAATGAAAATGCAAATATTTTTTATTTTTGATATTTTTCCAAATTTTTATGGATTTTAACATTTGGTTTGACCAAAGAGCTTATAGATGCCTTTGGAGCCTTTTGACTAGGATGACCAAAGGGCTTATAGGTGCCTTTGGGGCCTTTTAGGATTGACCAAGCAGTTTTGAGAAACCCTTGGAGCCTTTTGGGATTGACCAAGTGGTTTTGAGAAACCCTTGGAGCCTTTTGGGATTGACCAAGCATTTTTGAGAAACCCTTGGAGCCTTTCTGATTGACCAAGTTGTTTAGAGAAACCCTTAGAGCCTTTTATGAATGACCAAAGAGCTTACAGATGCCTTTGGAGCCTTTCTGAATGACCAAAGGGCTTACATATGCCTTTTGAGCCTTTTGTGATTGACCAAGTGGTTTTGAGAAACCCTTGGAGCCTTTTTGACTGACCAAGTGGTTTAGAGAAACCCTTGGAGCCTTTTCTGGATGACCAAAGGGCTTACAGATGCCTTTGGAGTCTTTTGGTATTGACCAAGTGATTTTGAGAAATCCTTGGAGTCTTTTGGGATTAACCAGGCAGTTTTGAGAAACCCTTGGATTCTTTTGGGGATTGACCAAGCGGTTTTGAGAAACCCTTGGAGCCTTTTTGGGATTGACCAAGTAGTTTTGAGAAACCCTTGGAGCCTTTTGGGGATTGACCAAGTGGTTTTGAGAAACCCTTGGAGAATTTTTGGGACTGACCAAGTAGTTTTGAGAAACCCTTGGAGCCTTTTGAGATTGACCAAGTGGTTTTGAGAAACCCTTGGTACCTTTTTTGAATGACCAAAGGGCTTACATATGCCTTTGAAGCCTTTTTGAATGACCAAAGGGCTTACAAATGCATTTAGAGCCTTTTTAGGATTTAGGCATAAAATTCTTTAAGATGAAGGATATTGAGAGGTTCTGGCTCTTCAAATCCTCCAAGTGATGTCAAGCGATATGTTCCAGGTCCAATATTCTCTAAGATCATATAAGGACCTAACCAGTTAGCCAAAAATTTGTATCACATATCTGGTGGTAAATTTAAGTTCTATTGGTTCTCTTTTAGCACAAGATCATCAACCTCAAAGTATCTTATATGGACTTTAGTATTGTAAGCTCATTTTAAGCACTCTTGATAAACACGAAGGTGCTCAAGGGTATTCATATGACATTCATCAAGTAGCATAAATTGGTCTAGGCAAGCTTTCCACACGGTGTCGTCATCAATGAACTCTTTCAATGTGACGTGCAGCGTTGGAATTTCCAACTCTAAGTGCATAATGGCCTTCGTACCATATACCAGTGAAAATGGAGTTGCCCCAATGGACATCCAAATACTAGTATTGTAAACCCATAATGCAAGGGGCAGTTGGATGTGCCAATCTTTGTGGTGCTCTTGTACCATATTTTTCAAGATGGAGACCACTATCTTATTTGAAGCTTCAACTTGTTTGTTTGCTTATGGATAATATGGAGTTGCAAAACTATGTTTGATTCTATACTTAGATATCAAAGCTCTCACAATTTTGTTCTTAAATGACATTTCATTATCCGACACTATCTTGGATGGTATCCCAAAATGACTTATGATATTAGTGAGTATGAACTCAACAATATGCACTCTAGTTATCATTGTTAAGGGAATGGCTTCCACCCACTTAGTAAAATACTTAATAGTCATGATGATAAAAGTATATCGACCCGATGATGGAGAAGAGATGATGCAGGAGCATCTAGTGGCACCTAATGCAGAAGCATCTAGTGGTAGGAGGGCCACTTCTAAAAATTTGGCCAAGGAGGAAAGACATCGCTATTTCGCGACATGTCGCGAAATCATGACAAAAGAAGAAGAAGAAGGCAAAGAGAAAAATATGTCATGATATCGTGACAAAAAAATTGTCATGATATCGCGACACAAAGTGGAGAGAGGAGCCAGCGAAGAAAACTATCGCGATATCATGACAGAAGATGTGTCGCGATATCGTGATGCAAGCGGAGAACGAAGCCAGTGGGGAGAAGCTGTCGCGATATCGCGACAGCAAATGTGTTGCGATATCATGACATAAGTGGAGCAGAAGAGTCAGCGAGGAGAAACTGTCGTGATATCATGATAGAAAATGTATCGCAATATCACGACACAAATGGAGCAAAGGAGTCAGCAACGAGAAGCTGTCGCGATTTCGTGATAGGTCGTAGTTTCATGACCAGAAGGCAAAGAAGGAGCCAAGGAAGAAAGATGTCATGATTTCATGACATGTCACATTTTCACGACTAGAGGGCAAGTGAAGGAGCCAAAGGAGGAAGATGTCATGATTTTGTGACATGTCATGGTTTTGCGACCAGCTGGCGAACGAAGGAGCTAGAGGACAAAAGATGTCGCAATTTTGTGACATGTCACGTTTTCGTGACCTGAGGAAGAAAGAGGAAACCGAAAGCTAAGATGTCATGATTTTGTGACTCGAAGGCAGGATGAAGAGCAAAAAATGAAGATGTCATGATTTTGCAACATGTCACGATTTCATGACCCAAATAGGAGAGAAGGAATTAGAAAGGAAAGATGTCGCGATATCGCGACATGTCGTGATTTCACGACCTAAAGGGGAAAAAGGTAGCAAGGAAGAAAAATGTTGCGATATCGTGATATGTCACGATATCGTGACTGAAAAGGAAAAGGAAGGGCAAGAGAGGAAACATGTCGTGATATCATGACATGTCAGGTTTTCATGACCCAAAGAGGAGAGAAGAGGCGATGGAGCAGAAATGTCACGATATCGTGACATGTCGGGTTTTCACGACCCGAAGAGGAGAGAGAAGGTAAGGGAATAGAAATGTCACGATATTGTGACATGTCACGATATCACGACAGGAAGAGAAGAAGATGAGGAAGAAGGAGGAGATGTCATGAAATCACGACAGGCAACATTTTCAGAGATCGTTATAGAATGACATGTGGCAGCACAGAACGACACGTGGCATGTGCAGTGAAAGCAGACGAAGACGAAGAGGCATGGGAAAACAAAAATGACCAGTTGAGGAATGGAAATGAAGAGTCATGTGGAGTAATCTGACAGTGAACGAGAGTTAGACGACAGTGACAGAGGTCATGCAGAGTGGAATCATGGAGCGGTTATTGTGATCCGCATTTTGTGTAATGGTGAGCCAGAGAGGGTCGGGGCCTCTATAAAAACCTAGGCATTGTAATAGGATCGGGATGGAGAGTTAGGGAATTGCAATAGAGTATAGTGAAGACTAAGCTTGTGCCAATTTTTGTAAAGCCTACGGGCTGTTACTATGTAAAATATTTGCAAGTTATTGAATGGAAAATCGGGTTTCCTGTTCTTGTAAAGTCTGTTTCCAATTTTCTACGTGAAAATTTGGATTTGGTAGATTGCAATTTTCTGTTCTTCGTCAAGTGGTATCAGAGCCAGAAGGTCTTGAGTGTGCAAGCAGATCGCCGGAAGTGAGGCATTTTGCACCAGGATCTGTGGAAGGGCTTGTGATTGAGTGAGTAGAATGCCTCCAAGAAGAAATCGAGGTGGTGGCAGAGACATAGCGATAGCAAAAAATGTCTAAGTTTTGCAGGGGCAAATGCAAGCCCTGCAAGAGGAGCTACTCAGAATAGATTTGCAGAGGCAAGTGAAAGCCCTGCAAGAGGAGCTACTCAGAATGGATTTGCAAAGGCAAGAGGAGCTGCACAGAAAGTGTGAGGATAAACTAAGAAGTAGAGGCCAGGAAATAGAGTTGAAGCGAACTGCAAAGGCAGGTGAATGTCTAGAGGTATTGCAGAAGGCGGTGACCAGACAGTGCAGAAGTGAAGATCACTTCTCCACCAACCATGGGTGTCTAATGCAGGAGCATCCAATGGCACCTGATGCAGAAGCATCTAGTGGCAGGAGGGAAACTTTTGAAAAGTTGGCCAAGGAGGGAAGATGTCGCGATTTCGTGACATGTCACGAAATCATGATAGAAGAAGAAGAATAAGGCAAGGAGAAAAAAATGTTGCGATATCATGACACAAAGTGGAGAGAGGAGCCAATGAAGAAAACTGTCATGATATCATGACAAAAGATGTGTCGCGATATCGCGATGCAAGTGGAGAACGAAGCCAGCGGGGAGAAGCTATCATGATATCGTGACAGCAAATGTGTCATGATATCACGACACAAGTGGAGCAGAAGAGTTAGCAAGGAGAAAATGTCATGATATTGCAATAGAAAATGTGTCGCGATATCATGACACAAATGGAGCAAAGGATTCAGCAACGAGAAGCTGTCACGATTTCGTAATAGGTCGCAGTTTCATGACCAAAAGGCGAAGAAGGAGCCAAGGAAGAAAGATGTTGCGATTTCATGACATGTCACATTTTCACAACTAAAGGGCAAGCGAAGGAGCCAGAGGAGGAAGATGTCATGATTTCGTGACATGTCATGGTTTCGCAACCAGCTGGCGAGCGAAGGAGCTAGAGGACGAAAGATGTCACGATTTCGTGACATGTCATGATTTCATGACCTGAGGAAGAAAGAGGAAGCTGAAAGCTAAGATGTCATGATTTTGTGACCTAAAGGTAGGATGAATAGCGGAAGAGGAAGATGTCATGATTTCGTGACATGTCACGATTTCGCAACCCAAAGAGGAGAGAAGGAAGCAGAAAGGAAAGATGTCGCGATATCGTGACCCGAAGGGGAAAAAGGCAGCTAGGAAGAAAAATGTCATGATATCGTGACCAAAAAGGAAAAGTAAGGGTAAGAGAGGAAACATGTCGCAACATCGCGACATGTCGGGTTTTCACGACCCAAAGAGGAGAGAAGAGGCGATGGAGCAAAAATGTCATGATATCGTGACATGTCAGGTTTTCATGACCCGAAGAGGAGAGAGAAGGTAAGGGAATAGAAATGTCACAATATCATGACATGTCGTGATATCACGACAGGAAGAGAAAAATACGAGGAAGAAGGAGATGTCACAGAATCGTGACAGGCGGTATTTTTAGAGACCGTTACAGAATGACACGTGGCAGCACAGAACGATACGTGGCACGTGTAGTGAAAGCAGGCGAAGACAAAGAGGCATGGGAAAACAAAAATGACCAGTTGAGGAATGGAAATGAAGAGTCATGCGGAGTAATCTGATAGTGAACGGGAGTTAGACGGCAGTGACAGAGGTCGTGCAGAGTGGAATCATGGAGCGGTTATTGTGATCCACATTTTGTGTAATGGTGAGCCAGAGAGGGTCGGGGCCTCTATAAAAACCTAGGCATTGTAATAGGATCGGGATGGAGAGTTAGGGAATTGCAATAGAGTATAGTGAAGACTAAGCTTCTGCCAGTTTTTGTAAAGCCTGCAGGCTGTTACTATGTAAAATATTTGCAAGTTATTGAATGGAAAATCGGGTTTCCTATTCTTGTAAAGTCTGTTTCCAATTTTTTGCATGAAAATTTGGATTTGGTAGATTGTAATTTTCTATTCTTCGTCAAGAGATATTACCAATGAGATCAAATCCACACTGAGCAAATGGCCAAGCCGCTTGAATGGGCTATAAGGCATGTGATGGAAAGTGTGTAATATTAGCATGATGCTGGCATTTAACACATTTCCTGACATACACATTGCAATCCTTCTCCATAGTGGGCCAAAAATAACCCATGCGAAGGATGCGCTTGACAATAGCCATGCCGTTGAAATGGCCACCACACGTACCATCGTGAGCTTATGAAATTGTCCAAGATGACTCTTGAGGCTCAAGACAATGAAGGAGAACTCCATCATAGCTTCTATAGTACAAGATGTCTGCTAAAAAGATATACTTTATCACTTTATGCTTAAATGTGCATTTTGTGGTATGCAAAAATCCCTGAGGGCTTACACCAAGTCTAAGGAAGTCATGTATCTGTGACGTCCAATTATGATAAGCTTCAACTTATACTGACAAGACAACATGTTCCCCCTACGTTTCTACATTGGCAAAATGTAGATTGGAAAACAACCTTGTGGTGAATGGTGATACCACTCCCCATCGGATCCTATGAGATCAATGACCCCTAGGACGCTCTCTTGAGAAAGTCTTTGGATCTGTAGAACCATTCATGATTTTGTTCTACATGAATCATTTTGATTGACTCTTTGTTATTCAATGCTTCATACTACACAATAGAGTGTGACAATGTTTTTACATGGATGGTAGTGAAATCAATAGAAAAATTTTGAGGGATTAGAGATCCCAAAGATGCCATTGTGTTTAAAAATCTATTGGATGAATGAGGGATTGCATCGATGTCATACCATTCCAATAGAGCTAGATAAATGTCAACAATATCCTTGTAATATTTCAATACTGGACATAGATATTGAAATAATCCCTTAAATTGGTTCACAATGAGAAGGGAATCGCCAAAGATATTTACCATTTTTATATTCATGGTGATAGATATTTGGAGGTCCAAAATTAGGGTTTTGAATTCAGCATTGTTATTAGTGCAAGGAAAGTCTAACTTGAATGACAAGGGCATTGGAGCTCCTTGTTGTGTGAATAACACTATTCCTACACCACCCCCTTGCTAAAACTTTGAACCGTCGAAGAACAAGGTCTTATTGGCTTTGTTATCCAGTTCCTCAGGTTGGGTGCTTTTGATAAGGTAAAGACTACATCATCAGGAAGCTCTATGGTGAGGGGCGTACTATTTTTGAGAGGCACCTAAGCCAATTGATCTACAATGACTTGTCCCTTAATGAAATTTTGGCTTATAAATTCTAGATCAAATTCTATCAGTAGCATGATCCACTTTGTAGTATGTGTATTATGATATGTCTTGCTCATCATGTACTGCAAAGGATTTTATTTGGATATGACATGTTGTGTGACTCAACATATAATGTCATAATTTCTTTATAGCGAACATTATTTCTAAACACAACTTTTCCAAATATGCATATCCAAGCTCATAGCTCACCAAGTTTTGGCGAATATAATATATAGCCTGCTCTTTATCTTGCACATTCTTTTGGACTAACATGGTTCCTAGTGCAAAGTCGTTTGCTGATATATATAGCATAAATGGCACATCTGGCCTTGGTGGAGCTAGCACTGGCGACATCACCAGGTATTGCTTAATTTTATCAAAGGTTGCTCGACAGTCCTCGTCCCAATTGAATAGGACCCCCATGTGTAGTAGTCAATTTATGGGTCAACATTTATCTGATAATTGTGTGATAAATTAATTTATGGATGCTACTTTGCCCTGTAGGCTTCTTAATCCTTTGATGTTTGTGGGGGGACGCATCTCTAAAATAGCCTTGAACTTTGCTGGATCAACTTCGATGCCTCATTTTGAAATGATGAATCCTAAGAGCTTTCCTAAAGTTATGCAAAATACGCACTTCTTAGGATTCAACTTGACATTATGCTCTATCAGGTGATCAAAGACCTTCTTCAGGACCTTTGCATGCTCAGAACGCAATAATGACTTTGCCAAAAAGTCATCAATGTAATCCTCTATAATATTATGCATATAGTCATGGAATATATATGTCATAGCCCACTGATATGTGGATCTAGCATTCTTAAGTCTGAATGACATAATTTTATAGTAAAATGTCCCCCATGTTGTTAGAAACACGGTTTTATGTTGGTATTTGGGCTCAATCTGAATTTAATTGTAACCAAAAAAACCATCCATTAAGGAGATCATTTCATGATGTGTAGTAGAATCTACAAGAGCATTGATATTTGGAAACATAAATTAATCCTTTGGTGTTTCCCTATTAAGGTCTCTAAAATTCATACAAATACGTATCCTTCCATCAGGTTTTCCTACAGGCACCATATTAGATACCCATTCTGGATATTCAATGGAGATAGTAAATTCTACGTCCAACAACTTTTGCAACTCATCCTTAACCATTAAGGCTACTTTTGGATGCATCTTCTTGTGTTTCTGCTTGACTGGCTTCTTTGATAGATCTAGTGAAAGGTTATGAGTAACCAATTTTGGATTTCGACCTGACATTTCTTTTTAAGTCCAAGAAAAGAGATCAAGTCTCTCTCTCTCAGTAGAGGGATGAGGTTGGCATGCTCATAAAGAGTCAAATTCTCCCTAAATTTGACCTTCCTTGTATTGGTGGGATCATTACTGATATCCATTTCGAAGGTTTCCTCTACTGACATGTGGGATCCCTACTCAAGCTGATGAGGTGTAGGGATCAAGTGGATGTCATCTGCTAGGTTTATAGGTTACTCATTGGAAGCATCATTAGCATGATAGAAATCATGTGCATAGCTTGGTTTAAAATGGAAAGGTTGCAACATTTCTCCATTAGGGAAGAAATCTTCAGGCTCTAGTGGTGAATCAATGCAATTCCAATCAATAGCATCTATATTTAGAGGCAATGGTTTGGACGGATCGGCTGGATTATGGAGTGGAGTGGTCAAATCAATGGAGATCATGTTGATGGAATGGATCATGTCTCCTATACCACATGCAAGTGACTCAACATTAACAAAAATTCCATCCCTAGGATGTGGTTCAGGTGGTATGGGGATCTCCAAATCTGATCTGTGAATAGAATTTCGCATGGGATCATTGGGCTCAAGGAGCTCTATGTACGTCGATGGATCGAGAAATACCATATGATAAATCAAATTAAGATTTTATGGTCTCCCCCTAAGGCGAGGATGGAGATTAATCTCCCTGTGCATATCCTTGGTAGTGTAAGGTGCATTATGGTGATGCAAGTAGGGAGATCCTAAATAGGCTCTCTCTGTCTCATATTCATCATCACTATCATAATACAAGCCTTCACCGCTACCCACTAAAATATAGTGATGCTCTGAATGAGGCCTCATGTAAGATATCTCTTGATAGCCATCATCGTTATTGAGAGGATCTTAGCTCATGTTCATTGATTCCAAAGGCAAAATATGATGTAATATTCTAGGGCCCAAATAGGCCAACTTGGTTTCATTCTTGGATTATTCATTGTTTGAGGATAAATTTACATCATCTATTCTATAATCATAGTATGGTCCATCACTTTTGATGATGGATACTGCATGAACATCCTTAGAAGCAACTTCTGATTTGGTACTCATAGCTGTGTCTAGATTCTAGAAATGCATACCAATATCATCGATAGCTCCACGGCTTTGATTATCCAAGTTAGCTCTTGGAATGGATTCTGGGCCAGTATCCACAAATATTTTTGCATGTTATCTCGGGTGGATCTACAATGACATAAGTCACTATTTAGTTATCCCTCTAAAAAATAGAAGGATTAGGGTGATATGGATTGAAGTCAAATTCACCCCCCAAACTGAGGTACAAGTGGTCTAAATATGCCGTGAGGAGTTTAGCCTATCCTCCACTATAGAATCCCAACTTGAACCTACCAGTAGGTAACTGATTGTGGTTCTATAGGCTTCTTACACCCCTGCTCGAATAGTCCAATACCGTAATCATGTCAATGGTAATGATTGAATTATCACATGACATAGTCTAGGTTAGAAAGATAATGAACATGCATGATGAATGGTTCATCATCATCCTCATCCATGGGTGTGGAAGATGCAAATTGGTTTATCCCTCCATAGATGAAGTTTGTTTGGTTATGTGCTACCCCAATGGTTTCATCATACCTATGGGAAGGTGATGGGCTCACGATCGACCATGTTATGTGTTGTATTGATAATTGGTGTGAACATCACATTCTACACAATGTATTTCCCTAATCTAGGATTAACCAAATGGATAGTCACCTGCGGTGCAGATGACCCTACTAAAGACATAGGTGAAGCAAGATGAAGTGTCTCTTTGACTCCTTAAATTTCCTCTAATTCCATGGGATTAGGGGCTTCAGCGATTATTGGCTTGGGCATTTGCTTTATTTTATTTTCACACACCTTTTATTTCAACTTCATATCATCCTGTTGTATCATAGATGTAGTTAGTCTAATAGAAGTAGTTGTTGTGTACTCCGATCGTTGAGATACATATATTATGGGTCTAGCACACACTTCTTTGATTTTACCTCCTGGCTATTTTATTGGTGATGATGGTTGCACATCAAGGTGCATTGAGGGAAGTACGAATTCCCTTGGAAAATCTGCTAGATTCATGTATTTAAAGGGTTCTTCATCTGAATGCACCACGTGAACCTGTCCCTCATGGATGTATTTGATACATTGATGCAAAATATAAGGGATACAACACATATTTGATCCAAGGTCTCCCTAGAAGTATGTTATATTTCATAGCATCTTCGATTACATGACATATCATCGGGATGGTCTTTAGCCCCACTTGGATAGGTAGGACTATAGTATTGATCATTGAGCATAAGGCATCATTGAACACTCTCAACATGAAGGTAGAAGGGATGATATGCATCTTAGGTAACTTCAAGTGAGTTAACACCTTGGTAGTTATGATATTTATTCATGACTTCGTGTTAATCAAAAACCACTTGAACAGTTTGTGATTCACACATGCGATGATATGCAACGAAGGGTTTGCTATAACAGAAGAAACTGTCTTGACTTCGTGGTCATGAAATTGAATGACCGATTCCTGAAACCATTGCACATGTTCCACAAAGTGTGTAAACACTTCAGGATCTTGAGGCTACACTTCTATGGACCTTAAGATATCCATGAGTGTCTCCCTATGCTTAGGAGACTACTGAATTAGCTCATAAATCGATAACTTTACTAGAGTTTTCTATAGGTTTTGGACCAACCTACTCTTGATGGTCACCACCGGTCTAGTTGGTGGGCCGGGCACATGCTAGGCTAGCCTTGGAGGAGGTGTAGCTTGGACTCTAATAGGCACTGGAGGTTGATTCGATCATTCATACCTCACATTTCTTGTGATAATGTTGACCATTCTGATGAACCCCTGGGTTGGTGGTTCAATGCATACTTGGTTGACTTGGCCAGTATTATTCTTTGGTGCCTCATGATTTGGTAGATAAGTTTTGTAAATCCTCATATTTTTATTATCAGGTGCTTGTAGGTTGTCTACAAGAAGCGTACCTCTTTTGATCATATTTTGCACAAGATTTTTTAAATACCAACATACCTCGATGTCATGGCCTTTTGATCGATGAAAGATGCAATATTGATCATCCTTGTAGCCCTTAGGCTTGGGATAATTTGGATCCATTAACTTGATATCAGGTAAGTTTATAGCCTTAGCCTCACATAACTGATGAAAAATTGAAGCCAAAGACTCTGATAATTGAGTGAATATGCAAGGTGGGTGTTGTTCCTTATTTTTACCCTTATAATTATTGTTGTAATGCTCATATTATGCAGGAGGAGGTTGGTATTGATAGTTTCATTGTTGTTGCCCCTTATCCCCTTTATGAAGGTTCAAAACCACCTTATTAACATGGTTTAGCTTGGCTTGATGTATCTGAGTGTGTCCCTCCTTCTTATTCCTGAGCTTCAAGTTACCCTCCTATAACTTGATGTCCTTTATCACCTTGGATTGTGCCAAAGCTTCTTTGAATGTTTGGTATTGCTGCAACTATAGCAATAACAAAATGTGTTTGGCACAACTCTTCATGAACATTCACGTTAATTCAGAGGATGGGATGGAGAATGGTAGCTTTGCCATCATTTTCCATAATCCATTATTGGCTCATCATCATGTTGAATTAGAGTGGCCATCTTGGATAAGTTTACCTTCTTCTTGACACCGAAGGAAAAGCGTTCAAGAAATACATCAGCTAGTTGTTTGAAACTAGTAATGTTGTACCTCTTTAATTGGTTGAACCACTCTCGAGCTGGGCCTGATAGGGTCATGATGAAGGTGCACAAGAGCAAAGTATCGTTGCTATCAATATGAAAGCATGTATCTAGAAAACTAGTCATGTGCTCCTATGCGTCTTCCTCTCCTTGAAACTTTTCCAGTCTAGGTATCTTGAAATTCTCAAGGTATGCTGGAATAGGCACTGATGTGCATAGAGGTTGATTGTGGATTTTGTTCAATGTAGTCTTTTGATAAGCCATTCCTTGCTTCTCTATGGCTTGTACCTTCTCTTATAAGGTCTTGTAGGCTTACAAGGAAAGAAACTCCTCTTCTCGATATTGCCTTAGAGGCGTCCTCAGAGGCAGATTCTTCCTCGATCAAGGTGGGGGACTAGGATCGCCCTCCTCCTCGAATTGGGAGATTTTAGGATATTCTTGTTCTAATTCTTCTCCCACTTCATTCTCATATTTCCTATGCTCATGTTTTTTAGATGTTGGATGCCGATCTCTGTGTTGAGTTGTATGGAAAGTATGTGTGTTGATATTATCAAGGTGTAACTCGGGCTATGAAGACACTCGTCTATCAACATGCTCCTTGATCTCACTATAAGGAGGTAAACCAGTGCTACCCAATTGATCCTCTCTCTCTACATACTCTTAATAGATGATGCATTGTTCATTCATACGTTGTTCATATAATTTCTATCATATGAACCTCTACCTCTGAGTATTCTCATTTTTTAGGCACTCTTTCTCTGCACGAGCATCCTCGAATTGATCTTGGAGAATATTTCATTTCTATTCTGAAATCACTCTATGATCTCTATCAATGTGATAGGTCATATGAACCCTCTGATGGGTGTGCTCTATTCTAGTGAATTTATGGATATGTCCTATGGACTAATTTTACACACTCTTGCCTTGGTCTGTAAATATGGCATTCATGTCAGACTGTCTCCTATACTTAGTACCTATATGTGATGCAAGAGCATGCATGTATCAAGAACACTTAGAGCACTCTCCATGCTCTTGGGAAGTCCTAATGGTGCTGATGCTACACTCAATAACCGGTCACGAGGGTGCAGGCATAGGCTTATATCCTAGATGCCCTAGGACTCTGTCTAGACCATCCAACTATTTACTATGCCATGGCTCATGAGGTGGCATACATTTATTCCTACTTTGGATATATCTATGGTGAAATTGGTGGACTCACCCCTATAGGGAGTCTATGTGGTCCTATGCTCAGAAGCAACCCTCTCGGTTCACCCCTAAATGAGTGGATCTTGGACATATCTAGAATATGATGGCGGAGGTCATGAGCGTCCCTTAGATACAGGTCAAAGGGGTACCAATATGGATCTCTCGATGACATATTTTTTAGTTGAACCCATGGATACCCGTGGAATGCAGTCATGGTAGATGCTACCATGTGCAAAACCCCCATGCTAGGAATTTTCATGCTTTGATATATGTCTAGAGGGATGTCTAGTACTTCCTATAATAGGGGTATTTTCAATGGAATCCCCTCATGTGGAATTATCTCCTCTAATGCTCACTAAATGATGTCTAGGAGGATTAAGTGATTGAGGGTATTCCATATCATGTTGTGCACTAGGTGGATCTTGGGCTTCGATCCCAGGTCTATGCCTAGATTGGAATCTCTGTGTTTACACCATTATGTATCCTATGTCTAGATTTAACTTTTATTAGCACACAAAGAATACAATGATGATTATCTCCTTTTAAAGTTTTAAAATGAGCCCTAAACTATTTGATGTGTTTTCAATTTGTTGTATTAGTAAAGTAACTCTTGTCATGTTTTGCAATACATTTATGATTTTCTCAATTGTTTAATGGCTTTCACCTGTATGCTCATGGCTCGACAACCTGGCGATGAACTCTAGGCTACGTAATCCCCCTAAAATGTGGTGATGAGGTCCACACTTGGGTAGGGAGCACAGGTCCTCCCAGATCCTCACCCAATATCAAAAGTACATACAAATGTTTTGGGCTACGGATGGTTCTTGGAACTGATATTGGTCTAGTAAAAAGAAGGTATGAGGGAGTTGGGCCAACGGATGGAAATCACCTCCACCGTCGTTGAAACCATACTAGTGGTTCGATGTGACTCCCAACTCACTAGCATTTACTGTGAAATGTGATGTGTGTGGTTTCTTTTAATTTTCACAAAGTAAAGATGCATAATACAACATTAACATGATCATTTCCTATATGATATTCAACAAAGAACGTTTGATATTCAGAGGTATATGCACACTATGCTATGTGATATTCATAGAATGTAACTAGTATGTTTAATTGGCAATTGATTGGACCTCATGCAATAAAAATCTAACATTCAAATGGCCTAGACCACTGGAGACTATGGCGGGCTGCACTCAAAGACCCGTTTTTCCTAGCAACGACTAGTAGAAGCATAAAATAAAAACCCCAAGGACCTAATTCATTTTACTGTTCTTTTTATCCTTATCCTATCTAGGTTTCATTTTTTATGTTCTAAAAAAATACAAAGACAAAAAATAGACATGAAGGGTGTCGAAAGGGCCTACCTTATGTCCTCATATGATTTAGCTTTTTACTCCTACTCTGTGGTTGGTATATTTCTGACTGTGACACTGATGCGTGGCTGCGATTATCGCCCACTCTTGTCAATCGTAGGCCAATTTTTTTACCATGGCTATCAACCGTGGTGAGTACCTGCCACAAAAAACATAGAATAGAGTTAGTAAATCATGGCTAAAAATATGGATTTCCTTCGTGATCACCTTCTATAACCACCAAAAAGGATCTTGCTATCTAATCTATCTATTTCAATTCACGAAATAAGCACAAATGGGAAAGCATAAGTTGACAACAAGAAATGAAATAAGTATTAAAGAATCCATTTATTAATTTCAATGAAGCTAAGTTATAGATTTGTCCCCCTTGGGATACCCATTTGATACATAAATTACAATAGAGCTTCAAATCCCTCTAAAGGGTAGATGCAATCAAAATGCCTTCCAGGGTGACACAAACTACTCTAGGGTGTCGATGACCCTCTTCTCCACAATTAGAGGCATTTGTTGCCTTGCATCCCAAAACCTTGTTAGTCCTGCATGCAATAAACAACAAGAAATATTAATAGCAAAGGAGGCCTCTCTTGCTGAGGCTTTAAAAGGATATTTGCACAAAAGATAAAATGATAATAAATAAATCAATAAAGTTATTTAGTGCATGTAAATTGATCTAAAACATGATAATCTACCATTAGAAATATGAAAGAAACTAATATAAATCTATCTAAGCTCCTAATTAACCAATTGAAGACGTGAAAGCATGAAAAATATTCGTTAAACCTACACTACAACAATGAAGAGAAATTGCAATTAACTCCTAATATGTCGATCAAATATATCTAAAATACTAAATTAAAACTAAAGCACGATTAACCTAACCTAGTTAAACAAACTGCAAAGTAAAGTACAAAGAAATCAGGTGTCACCTGCTAACCGCGGGTCCTTCAAGCGATGGGTACTATTCATTGTGGCTAACAATCGTGGCTGAGCCTGAAGTAAGTTTACCCTCCATATCAAGGTCGATTCTCTAATTCTCCTGGCCAAATTGATGGTCAAGGGTTGCCAATGTGTCCTCTAATAGATTTGGTGGTTGAATTTATCAATGGGTGCACGAATTGCATGGATTAGCATTTCTTGGCTCTCCTATCCTCCTAGGACCTCCATGGCAATGTGATATCCAATTGGATAGAAAAGGTATTCCTATCAATGCATGTGAATGAGTATGCAATTCGATAGGGATTCACTACTCAATTGATTATATTTCTCTCTCCCTTTTACCCAATTCAGAAGGGGATTATATAACAATTGCCAAGGGCTAGGAGTAGCTTCATGAGGAATCTAAGATCAATATTGGGCATTTGAGCTTGTTGGATGGAAGTATCCAGAACCTTCCTCACTCAAAATGCTCCAATCCGCAACCAAATGGCCATTGCAACCGATTTTGAGTCGGATGAAGGCCAACTAATTTTGATTCCTGATCGTGACTGATAGGCATGGTCAACACTGCTAACCATGGGTGTCAGCAGTGGCTAGCACTGAATAGGCAAAGGTGCCCAAATGAGTGGTGAAAACCACTACTATACCTTGGAATATGTCCAAGGTCTTCCATATGGTCTTCTAGCATGTCCCATATGAGTAGTCACCTCGGCATGATGCGTTTTAGGTGTCTATAGTAGAAATGTCAATTATGCTTGTGTTGAATCATATTGTCGATGATTTGCTGAAAATGTCATAGGGGAATTACGATGAATATCTCATTCCCTTGGAGCAGTCCGGTCGTCTGGGCCTTCTTAGGGATTGAAATGAAGCATACAATTCAGCGATGACTAATTTACCCCAAATGTCCTTATGGTAATTTACTCATCTTTCCGGATTGCATGGAGCGCAAGTCACTACAACCGCCAAGTGTATAGGGTAAATAACTAGATACAAGGCGCATTTGGCTTTTGATTTATTTAATTTTTTTGTTAATTTTGAATTTTTTGAATTTTTTGATCAGGTTGGTACTTAGAATTTACCATTTTGGAACTCCACACGGTGGGATTTAAGAGCATTTATTGTAGCTTGTTAACCGCGTTTGACAACGATAGCTAAAAATGTCAAATTGCTTAACCGTGGGTCAGACTCTGGTGGAAAAACCCTAATTTGGGGACCACGGTTGTCAAGCACGGTCAGGACCAAAATTAGAAATATTTAAGCATTTTGCGCAATTTAAAATTTCATTATTTCCTATTGCAGTTTGAAAATATGAGAGCTCTGAGAGGTAAAACTTGAAATTTGACACGAAACGCTGCTGAAAAACTGATCCACTTACCTCATCTCCCGTCCTGATGGCAGACCAGCCGTAGGCCTCTACCAGTGGAGGAGCCGGTGTTACAAAGGTAACACGCAAATCGAGACCACGCTTTCATTACCAGTTTAAAAATTAACCACATTAATTAATGAGGCAAATTAACTTCACTAAACTGCTGGTAATGAACCTCACCCTAGTTAGGTTTAGCTTAGGTTAGCTTAGAGGGGAGGGCTTTAATTTTTGGGGTGCCTCGGGATAAGGAATGACCCTAAAAAGGTCATCCTTGCTAGCCATGGCTACCAGGCACGGTCCCCAATTGGCAAATTGGGGGCCGCGACTATCAGCCACGGTGGGATTTAAAATCCAATGGTCAAAATTTTGATCGCCATCCCGACCGCGGGTCTGAACCGTGGTTCGACCATTTTAGGCAAAAATTTTAATTTTTTCAATTTTTTTTATTTTTGACAGAATTAATTGATTTTTTTATTTTTGAAGTGTTGTTTTTCATTTTTTTGATGCTTTTGACATTTTTTGACTTTGTTTTTCATTTTGAAATTGTTTTTAAATGTTTTTGCTCATTTTTTATTGTCTTTTATTAATTTTGGCCTCATTTTACTTTATGTTAGACCTTGACTGCGAGGGCGAGGGAGTCCGAGATCCTTCACAACCTGCGTGGTGCCCTTGATCCGGTGGATCAGGCTTGGTTCGATGCTATGGGGTTTGGCTACGTACTATGCCTCCCCACCATCAGGGTCGACCAGGCCTATATGACTGCCTTGGCCCGATGCTGGGATGCGTGGACCAACACCTTTCACCTACCCATAGGTGAGATGACAGTGACACTAGAGGATGTCTACCGCATCTTTCACATTCCTCTAGATGGTGAGCCCATCACATCTTCATCGATCGAGGTGAAGAAGGCCGTATTTACATAGATTTTTAGTGTAGTGCGGAGGTAGAGCATGACTCAGACCATGGAGGGGTCCATATTGAGGATTGGTACATGATGAGGGTCTTCAATGAGCGCACAACATATTCATGCACTTGATCGTATAGGTTGTCCTCCCTGATTCTTCTAGAGTGAGGTTCCCTTGGAACCTCCTAGCTAGGACTATGGATGTCCTCATGAGTCCTACTGATCATCCCCTGATCTTATCTTGGGGTAGTGCACTATTAGCATAACTCTATAATGAGTTGTATCAGATCACCTATAGGAGCAGAGTTAGCATTGGGTGCAGCTTGTTACTACAGATCTAGGGGTGGTAGCACATTAATATCGAGCACCCCATGAGCCTACCATTGGAGATTGGCACTATTGAGGAGTGATGCTAGTGTTATGTTGCATGCTGGCCTCATGATCAGGAGGGCTTCTAGAGTAGGTCTCATGTAGGGGACCTGACTCACTATATTGTATGGTTCATGGGGCTATAGGTTGATCAGATTGAGTGGTACCCCTACTTAGACTACCCTCCATGGATAGAGGCTGATGATAGGTTACATCGAGCATGTAGGGATAGATGGCTCCTCGGATGTAAGTTTGAGGTATGTGAGTTCTTCTACTACTCTCATATCCTGAGATAGTTTGACATTCGATAGGAGATTCTAGAGATGTCGACCATCTACCATCACCTCCATCTAGAGAGGGACTTGACTTGGCCTAGGATTACTCCATTGGGTGATGAGGATGATGACTTTTAGGAGTTAGGAAGAGATATGGAGGGACTACCCCCTCATTTGACACATGGTGGACACTTTGGGTATGGCAAGGTTTTGATGGCCCCTTAGGTAGGGTCATAGATGATGCGGTAGAGGGCAATGAGGGTGTCGAGGTAGATCCACATGGGCATAGAGTCTATTAGAGGACTGAGGGTGGATGGGGTGAGGGTGCAGTAGAGGAGGCACCACTAGCTGAGGAGGAGGGCAATGCTCTTGAGGAGGGTGAGGTAGAGCCTGACAATGATATTGGGTAGCTCAGAGCCTAGGTTGCTAGCCTACAGACTCAGGTAGGCTCAGATGCTATAGTGGGACACCACCATTGCCACTCTATAGGAAAAGGTGGGGATCTATAGTCTAGGCTGATAGTAGGGTAGGCCTAGTGGCATAGCTATGAGGAGGAGAGGACCACTCTATAGGCTAGGATCACTATAGCTGATGTAGAGATACAGAAGCTCACAGGTAGTGCACTCTTCTGTAGTCTTAGGTAGATGCTTCGATAGTACTGCTCACCATCTACTAGGATGGGGGATCACCTCCCTCATCTTCATAGGTTGTTCTAGCACCCCCAACTATTCTAGTAGTACCAATAGTAGCAAGGGAGTAGTAGGTTTGGATCAGGGGGTAGAGATCAGGAGACTCTGAGCTCTGGTTGAGTAGCACATTGATGATGCCTCATGCAGCTCTGCCTACATCACCACTCTGAGAGGAGTGATTGGACTACTTGAGGGTGAGGTTCTAGAGATGCCCATGGCTTTAGGGTCTCAGAGGACTCACACTCGAGAGACAGGCCAGTCCTCAGCTAGCTCTAGTCGTAGGACTCATAGGTCAGAGAGGACTTCTGGTGCCAGCTCTGAGGACCCATAGGGAGGGTGGAGGCGATGGTGGTGCCTCACAGACTAGGGTGTAGGCCCTAGCTAGTATAGATCTTAGAGATGTTATTGTACCATTTTTGAGTGTAAGGTCGAGGACCTACACATATGTAGCCTACGGGTATTTTTGACCATGTCGATGTACTGCACATTATTATTATTTTTGTATATATATATATGATCTGATATTTGAGACTCATTATATGTGTAGATTTTATATGTTTTATTGTTTATGTTTTATGAGATGCACATGGATGCAATGCTTATATGTTATGTTGATTTAATGCTATATGATGTGATGTATGGATGACATGCACTAGCTAGATGATGGATGTATGATTTAGATGTGATGATATACATGTGTAGATGGACTACTTATGATGAATGTATATGAATGCAATATTTGATGTTAAATGCATGTATAATTTGCTTCACTTGTATGCATTTAATTTATGTTGCTATGACATAATTTATGCCATGTATGTATTGCATAATTTTTCTATGATGAATGCTATGTAAATGAACATGTATGTTTTAATCACTTAAAACATAATGTATGAATGTAATATGAGTTTTAACAATCTAATGGATGACACCACAGAATGTATAACAATCATGAATTGTAATTGCTATATCCTTGATAATTGTACACCCTTATGTGAGATGCAATGATGTATTGTTTCTATTTATAAGCTTTTGTAAGTTAAAAGAATATGTGTAACATAATCAGTGGCCATTTAAATATCATTTCTGACATCCATCCGATATCTAACCTATATTATGAACAATCATTCTAATAAACAAACTCTTATAAAGAGAAATTTGATTTTTGATGATTGCATGAAAATTGATTGTTGCTATTTGGGAATTTTTGAGGTTTTCCATGAGACTCAAACACCCTAGTTGACTTATCAAAAGTTGTATACTAACTATACTAGACTTCTGAAAATAAAGCTTTCACTCCAATTGACCAAGCTATTCATTACCCCTATGTGTGCAAATGAATATATTAGATAAGGCATAAGCATACCTCGATGTCAGGTGGGATTCTTTCAACCCATTGCTAAGATTGGGGATCCTCAAATGTCTATCTGATCCTAGGTTTAGACTTAATTAAACTAGACCACTAATCAATCTAGGCCACCAAAAGCTAGCTCCATTGTGTAAATTGCTTAGAACTACCAAAAATGCTAGGATTCATTCAGCCCATTGTGGATTGGGATACTATGGCTTTCAAGTAATGATCATTCCAGGGATTCAAGCTCCCCCTTATTTTCTTCAATTTATTGGGATACTTGCTCATGTATAGTGATAAAAATTTATTGTTTATTTTTTTTAGTGATAAGAATCATTTTATTTTAATTTTTGAGTAAGGGATTTGATATTGATTTGATTTTTTGATAAAACTTGATCTTGATTTTATTTGATTTATGATTTAACTTTGGAGTTTGGGATATTGCTCCTTCATTTGTAAGCAAGGGATTTATTCGGGTAGGGGGTAAGCTTGTCCTTTTTCCAATGACCACTACTCTAGACCATTGCTCCCTCACAAAATAAGCAAGTAACAAAACCTTTCACCTCAAGTGACCTGGACCACTTTGTAGCTTCATCCTTCCTCTACTCCTAAGTAGGATTGTTAAATGTGTTTGATTAGTGATAGGATCCTGATATGCTAAGTACTATCAAAACTAGACCTCATCTACATAAGCAAAGCAAGATTTCTACCAAACTCTTGAGAAGACCACTAGGTATGGTTGAATGACCGAAAAACCCTAGTATATTCTTCATAGCAACAAGATGGGTTGTGTTGAAAAACACAATTACTCACAAGGGTGATGAATGATGAAAATGCAATGATGCATGATTGAAACACAAACGTGGTGTCGTTTGTAAGATTGCAAACACAATCTATCCTAATGCAATGTGTGATGGATGGAAATGCCTAATGCAATGCAATTAAATGAATGGATGCAAAATGGAATGCCATATGCAAATGAAATGCAATGTTTTTTTTGAAATGAAATGCAAATTTTTTTTTGGATTTTATATTTTGACCAAGGGATTTTAAAAACCATTGGAGCCTTTTGTGCTTTGACCAAAGGGGTTATATATGCCTTTGGAGCCTTTTTGAAATTGACCAAAGGGCTTACAGATGCCTTTGGGGCCTTTTTGAAATTGACCAAAGGGCTTATAGATGCCTTTGGAGCCTTTTTGAAATTGACCAAAGGGCTTATAGATGCCTTTGGAGCCTTTTTATGGTTTTAGGCATAAAACACTTTAATATGAAGGATGTTGAGAGGTTCAGGCTCTTCAATTCCTTCCAGTGATGTCAAGTGATATGTCCTAGGTCCAATATTCTTAGAGATCATATAAGGACCTAACTAGTTAGCCATAAATTTGTCTCATAGTTTTGGTGGTAAATTTGAGTTCTGTTGGTTCTCTTTCAGCACAAGATCACCAACCTCAAAGTCTCTCAGATGGACTTTGTTATTGTAAGCTCATTTTAAGCACTCTTGATAAATGCGGAGGTGCTCAAGGGCATTCATGCGATGTTCATCAAGTAGCATCAATTGATCTAGGTGAGCTTGCCATGCGGTGTCATCATCAATGAACTCTTTCAATGCGATGCACAACATTGGAATTTCCAACTCTAAGGGCATAATGGCCTCAGCACCATATACTAGTGAAAATGGAGTTGCCCTAGTGGGTGTCCGAATGCTAGTCCTGTAAGCCCATAATGCAAGGGGTAGTTGGATGTGCCAATATTTATGGTGTTCTTGTACCATATTTTTCAATATGGAAACCACTATCTTATTTGAAGCTTCAGCTTGTCCATTTGCTTACGGATAATATGGAGTCACAAAACTATGTTTGATCTTATATTTGGATATCAAAGCCCTCATAATTTTGTTCTTAAATGATGTTCCATTATCCAAAACTATCTTGGATGGTATCCCAAAATGACTTATGATATTGGTGAGTATAAACTCAGCAATACATGCTCTAGTTGTCATTGTTAAGGGAATGGCTTCCACCCATTTAGTAAAATACTTAGTAGCCATAATAATGAATGTATGTCATCCCGATGATGGAGGAGAGATCTTATCGATGAGATCAAATCCCCATTGAGCAAATGGCCAAGCCGCTTGAATGGGCTGTAAGGCCTGTGATGGCAAGTGCATAAGATTAGCATGATGCTGACATTTAATGCATTTCTTGACATACACATTGCAATACTTCTCCATAGTGGGCCAATAATAACCCATGCGAAGGATGCGCTTGATGATAGCCATGCCATTGAAATGGCCACCACATGTACCATCGTGAGCTTGCAAAATTGCCCAAGATGACTCTTGGGGCTCAAGACAATGAAGGAGAACTCCATCATAGCTTCTACAGTACAAGATGTCTGCTAACAAGACATACTTTGTCACTTTCTATTTAAATGTGCATTTTATGGCATGCGATAATCCCTGAGGGATTACACCAAGTCTAAGGAAGTCATGTATCTATGACGTCCAGTTATGATAAGCTTCGGCCTTGATTGACAAGACAACATGTTCCCCCTATGGTTCCACATTTGCAAATGCAGACTAGGAAACAACCTTGTGGTGAATGGTAGTACCACTCCCCATCGGATCCTACGAGATCAAAGACCCCTAGGATGCTCTCTTGAGAAAGTCTCTGGCTCTGTAGAACCATTCATGGTTTGGTTCTACATGAATCATGTTGATTGACTCTTTGTTATCCAATGCTTCATTGCACAGTAGAATGTGACAATGTTTTTACATGGATGGTAGTGAAATCGGTAGATAGATTCTGAGGGATTAAAGATCCCAAATATGCCATTGTGTCTACAAATCTATTGGATGAATGAGGGATTGCCTCGATGTCATACCATTCTAGTTGAGCTAGATAAATGTCAACAAGATCCTTGTAAGCTTTCAATACTAAACATCGACATTGAAATAATCCCTTAACTTGGTTAATAATGAGAAGGGAATCACCAAAGATATTTAGCCTTTTGATCTTCATGGCGATAGCTATTTGGAGACCCAAAATTAGGGCTTCGTATTCAACATTATTGTTAGTGCAAGGAAAGTCCAACTTGAATGACAAGGGCATTGGAGCACCTTGTGGCATGAACAACACTATTCCTGCACCACCCCCTTGCTCACACTTTGAACCATCGAAGAACAAGGTCATATCAGCTTTGTTATCCGGTTCCTCAGGTTTGGGTGCTTCTGATAAGGCAAATACTACATCATCAGGAAGCTCTATGGTGAGGGGCCTACTATTCTCGAGAGGCACCTCAACCAATTGATCAGCTATGACTTATCCCTTAATGGAATTTTGGCTTATGAATTCCAAATCAAATTCTATCAATAGCATGATCCACTTCATAGTACGTGTATTATGATATGTCTTGCTCATCATATACTACAAAGGATTTTGTTTTGATATGACATACGTCGTATGACTTAACATATAGTGTCACAATTTCTTTGTAGCGAACACTACCGCTAAACATAACTTTTCCATGTATGCATATCCTAGCTCGTAACTCACCAAGGTTCGGCTAATGTAATATATGGCTTGTTCTTTGTCTTGCACATTATTTTGGGCTAACATGGTCCCTAGTGCAAAGTCCATTGTCGATATATATAGCAAGAATGGTACATCTGGTCTTGGTGGAGCTAGCACTAGTGGCATTTCTAGGTATTGCTTAATCTCAGCAAAGGCTGCTTGACAGTCCTCATCCCAATTGAATGGGACCCCCTTGTGTAGCAATCGATTCATGGGTCGACATTTATCTGATAATTGTGTGATAAATCACTTTATGGATGCTACTTTGCCCTGTAGGCTTCTTAATTCCTTGATGTTTGTGGGAGGATGCATTTCTAAAATAGCCTTGACCTTTTTTGGGTCAACTTCGATGCCTCATTTTGAAATGATGAATCCTAAGAGCTTCCCTGAAGTTACGCCAAATACGCACTTCTTAGGATTCAACCTGACATTATGCTCTATCAGGTGATCGAAGACTTTTCTCAGGACCTCAACATGCTCTTCACGTAGCAATGACTTTGCCAATAAGTCATCGATATAATCTTCTAAGATCTTATGCATGTAGTCATGAAAGATATATGTCATAGCCTGCTGATATGTAGCACCAACATTCTTCAGGCTGAATGGCATAACCTTGTAATAGAATGTCCCCCATGGCATTATGAACATGGTTTTATGTTGGTCTTCGGGCTTAATCCGAATTTGGTTGTAACCAAAAAAACCATCCATTAAGGAGAGCATCTCATGACCCGTAGTTGCATCTACGAGAGCATCTATGTTTGGCAATGGAAATGAATCCTTTGGTGTTGCCCTATTTAGGTCTCTAAAATCCATACAGATACGGATCCTTCCATCAGGTTTTCCTATAGGCACCATGTTTGATACCCATTCTGGATAGTCGATGGAAATGACAAACTCTACATCCAACAACTTTTGCAATTCATCCTTAACCATTAAGGCTACTATTGGATGCATCTTCCTAAGTTTCTGCTTGATTGGCTTCTTTGATAGATCTAGCGAAAGGTTATGAGTAACCAATTTTGGATCTAGACCCGACATGTCCTTATAAGTCCAAGCAAAGAGATCAGGTCTCTCTTTCAGTAGAGGGATGAGGTTGGCATGCTCATCAGGAGTCAAACTCTCTCCAAATTTAACCTTCTTAGGATTAGTGGGATCATTACTGATATCCACTTCAAAGGTTTCCTCTACTGACATATGGGATCCCTCCTCAAGCTGATGAGGTGTAGGGATCAAGTGGATGTCATCTACTGGGTTTATAGGTTCCTCATTGGAAGCATCCTCAACATGATAGACATCATGTGCATAGCCTGGCGCAAAATGGAAAGGTTGCAACATTTCCTCATTAGGGAAGAAATATTCAGGCTCTAAAGGTGAATCAACATGGTCCCAATCAATAGCATCTACATTAAGACACAATGGCTTGGAAGGATCAACTGGATTGTAGAGTGGAGTGGTCAAATCAATGGAGATCATATTGATGGAATGGATCATGTCTCCAGGACCACGTGCACGTGACTCAATATTAGCAAAACTTCCATCCTCGAGATGTGGTTCTGGGGGTATGGGGATCTCCAGATCCGGTCCATGAATAGACTATCGGATGGGATCATTGGGCTCAAGGAGCTCCATGTACGTTGGTGGATCGGGAAACACCATGTGATAAATCACATTGAGATTCGGTGGTCTTCCCCTAAGGTGAGGATGGAGATTGATCTCTCTATACATCTCCTCAGTAGTATATGGTGCATTACGATGATGCAAGTAGGGAGGTCCTAAATAGGCTCTCTCTATTTCATCTTCATCATCACTATCATAATAAGGATCCTCACCTCTACCTAATGGAATTGGGTGATGCTCCAAATGAGGCCCCATGTAGGCTATCTCTTGATAGCCATCATCATCATCGAAGGGCTCTTCACTCATACTTATTGATTCTAAAGGTAATAATATGATGTAAGTTGAGAGGACCTAGATAGGCCAACTTAGCTTCATCATCATGATCATTATCATACATGAATCTCTCTCCCCTACCCATTAGAATTGGGAGATCAGCAAGATGAGGCCCAAGGTAGGCCCACTCTATTTCATCCTCATAGTCACTCTCAACTATGAAGCGCTCTTCGATCTCATCCATTTGTTCCATGGGTAGTATATGATGTAAGAGTGTAGGGCCCAAGTAGGCCAACTCGATTTCATCCTCATATTGCTCATTGTTTGAGGATAACTCAGTGTCATCTATTCCAGAATTATAGTCTGGTCCATCACTTTCGATGATGGATACTGCATGCACGTCCTCAGAAGCAACTTCTGATTCGGTGTCTATAGCTGTATCTAGACTCTGGATATGCATACCAATATCATCGATAGCTTCATGACTTTGATTGTCCAAGTTGGCTCTTGGAATGTGTTCTGGGCCGGTCTCCACCAAGATGTTTGCATGGTATCTCTCGGGTGGCTCTATAGTGACATAGGTCACTAGTCGGTTATCCCTCCGAAACATGGAAGGATTAGGGTGATAAGGATTGAAGTCAACTTCACCCCCAATACTGAGGTACAGGTGGTCTAAAGATGCCATGAGAAGTTCATCCTATCCTCGAATATAGTATCCTAACCCAAACCTATCAGTTGGCAACTGATATTATGGTTCATATGGCCTCCTATGCCCTTGCTCGAATAGTCCAAGACCGTAACCATGCCAATGGTAATGCTCAAAGTATCACATGGCATATTCTAGGTTAGAGAGATAATGAACATTCATAGTGAATGGTTCATTATCATCCTCATCCATGGGTGTGGGAGATGCAAGCTGGTCTAGCCCTCCATAGATGAAGTTGGTTTGGTTAGGTGGCACCCCTAATGGTGCCACCATCCCTATGGGAAGGTGATGGGCTCATGGTCAGCCCATGTCCTATGTAGTCTCGATAATCGGTGTGAATATCACATTCTGCATGATATATTCCCCTAATCTAGGATTAACCAAATGGATGGTCACCTACGGTGTAGATGACCCTGCTGAAGATGCAGGTAAAGCAGGTTGAGGTGCCTCTTTGACTTCTCCTTGAATTTCCTCTACTTCCATGGGAGTAGGGGCTTCAATGATGATTGGCTTGGGTATTTGCTTTATCTCTTTTTTGCCCATATTTGCTTTCAACTTCCTATCATCTCGATGCATCATAGATGTAGATGGTCTAGTAGAAGCAGTTGTCGTGTGCTCCGATCATTGAGATGTGGACGTTGCAGGTTTAGCACACACTTCTTTGATTTTACCTCCTGGCTCTTTGATCAGTGATGCTGGCCACACATCTAGGTGCATTGAGGGGAGCATGAATTCCCTCGAAAAATCTACTAGATTCACATATTTAAAGGGTTCTTCATCTGAAGGCACCATGTGAACCTATCCCTCATGAATGTATTTGATACATTGATGTAGAATAGAAGGGATGCAATACATTTCTCTGATCCAAGGCCTCCCTAGAAGTATGTTATATTGCATAGCACCTTCGATTATATGACACATCATCGAGATGGTCTTCAGTCCTACCTAGATAGGTAAAACTATAGTACCGATCATTGAGCATAATGCATCATTGAAAGCTCTCAATGTGAAGGTAGAAGGGATGATATGCATCTTGGGTAACTTCAAGTGAGTTAATGCCTTGGTAGTTATGATATTGATTGATGACCCTATATCAATAAAAACCTACTTGAATGGTTTGTGATTCACACATGCAATAATATGCAATAGTGGGTCTGCTATAATAGTGGAAACCATCTTGACTTCATGATCATGAAATTGTATGACCGGTTCTTGACACTATTGTACATGCCCCATGAAGTGTGTAAATGCTTCGGGATCCTGAGGCTGCACTTCTATGGACCTTAAGATGTCCATAAGCGTCTCCCTGTGCTTGGGAGACTACTGAATCAGCTCATAAATTGACAACTTTATTGGAGTCATCTGTAGGTTTTGAACTAACCTACTCTTGATTGTCACCACCGGTCTAGTTGGTGGGCCTGGCACATGTTGGGCTGGCCTTGGAGGAGGCACAACTTGGACTCTAATAGGCACTGGAGGTTGATTTGGTCTTTCATACCTCACGTGTCTTGTGACAATGTTGACCATTTTGATGAACCCATGGGTTGGTGGTTCGATGCATACTTGGTTGACTTGGCCAACATTATTCCTTGGTACCTCATGATTTGGTAGAGGATTTTTGTAAATCCCCATATTTTGATTGTCAGGTGCTTGTGGGTTGTCGACAAGAAGCGTACCTCTTTCGATCATATTTTGCACAAGATGTTTGAAAGACCAACATACCTCGATGTCATGGCCTTTCGATCGATGAAATATGCAATATTGATCATCCTTGTAGCCCTTAGGCTTAGGCTGATTAGGGTCCATTAACTTGACCTCGGGTAAGTGTATAGCCTTCACCTCACATAGCTGATGAAAAATCGAAGCCAATGACTCTGATAATTGAGTGAATATGTGAGGAGGGCATCTTTCCTTATCCTTACCCCTCTGATTATTGTTGCACTGCTCATATTGCGTAGGAGGAGGTTGGGCTTGATAGTTTCATTGTTGTTACCCCTTATCCCCTTTTTGAAGGTTCAACACCACCTGATTAACATGGGTCGGCTTGGCCTATTGTCTCTCAATGCTTTTCTTGTTCCACTCCTTATTTTTGAGCTTCAAGTTACCCTCCTGTAACTTGATGTCCTCAATCACCTTGGCTTGCACCAAAGCCTCTTCGAATGTCTGGTACTACTACAACTATAGCAATAATAAAATGTGCTTGGCGCAACTCTTCATGAACATTCGAGTTAATTCAGAGGATGGGATGGAGAATGGTAGCTTTGCCATCATCTTCCTCCATCATTTTCCATAATCCATCACTGTCTCATCATCATGTTGCATTAAAGCAGCCAGGTCGGATAAGTTTACCTTTTTCTTGATGTCGAAGGAGAAGCGTTCAAGAAATGCATCGGCTAGTTGTTTGAAACTAGTGATGTTGTGCCTCTTTAATTGGTTGAACCACTCTTGAGCTGGGCCTGAGAGGGTCATAATGAAGGTGCATAGGAGCAAAGCATCATTGCTCTCAATCTGAAAGCACATATCTAGAAAACTCATCACATGCTCCTGTGCATCTTCCTCTCCTTGAAACTTTTCTAGCCTAGGCATCTTGAAATGCTCAGGATAGGCTAGAATAGGCACTGATGTGCATAGAGGTTCATTATGAATCTTGTTCAAGGTAGGCTTTTGATAAGTCATTCCTTGCTTCTCTATGGCTTGGACCTTCTCTTCTAAGGCCTTATAGGCCTACGAAGAAAGGATCTCCTCTTCTCGAGATTGCCTTGGAGGCACCTTCAAAGGTAGATTCTTCTTCTATCGAGGTGGTGGACTAGGCTCATCCTCCTCCTCGAATTGGGAGATTTTTAGATATTCTTGTTCTAATTCCTCTCCCACTTCTTCCTCATACTACCTATGCTCATGTTGTTCGGATGTTGGATGTCGATCTCTATGTTGAGTCATACGATGAGTATGTGTGTCTATGTACTCAGGGTATAACTCGGGCTGTGAAGCCACTCATCTATCGACACGCTCCCTGGTCTCACTACGAGGAGGTAAATCGATGCTAGCCAATCGATCCTCTCTCTCAACATGCTCCTTCTGATCAAGGATGCATTGTTCATGCATGCACTATTCATATAATTTTTGTCTTATGAACCTCTGCCTCTGAGTGTTCTCATTTTTGAGGTGCTCTTTCTCTACATGAACATCCTCCAATTGGTCTTGGAGAATCTACCATCTCTATTCTGACACCAGTCTATGAGATCTATCTATATGATCAGCCATCTGAGGCCTCTGGTGTGTGTGCTCTATTCGAGCGACTTTATGGGTATGTCCCCCAATGGACTGATTTGCCATACTCTTGCCTTTGTCTGTAAATATGACATTCACATCAGGCTGTCTCCTATACTCTATGCTTGCATGAGATGTAGGAGCACGTATATCATAAGAATGCTTGGAGCACTCTCTAGGTTCTCTGGTGGTCCTAATGGTGCTTCCACTACACTCACTCATAGGTCGAGAGGGTGCAGGCATAGGCTTATATCCTAGCTATCCTAGGACTCTGTCTAGACCATCTAACTGACTACTATGCCATGGCTCATGAGGTGGCATGCCTCTAGCTCCCACTTTTGACATATCTATGGTGAACTTACAAGGTTCACCCCTATAGGGAGTCTGCATGGGCCTACGCTCGAAAGTGGTCCCATATACTTGCCCTTGAATGGGTGGATCTCGAGCCTATCTATACTCGGATGGTGGAGGTCATGAGCCTCCCTTAGCTACAGGTCGAAGGGGTACCAATCTGGATCCCTCAATGACATATTCTTCAGTAGAACCCATGGATGCATGAGGAATGCGGTCATGATAAATGCTACCATGTGTAGAACCCCCATGCTGGGAAGTCCCATGCTCTGATCTATGTCTAGAGGAGTGTCTAGTACTTCCTCTAATCGAGGTATTCTCAATGGAATCCCCTCATGTAGAATTATCCCCTCTAATACTCATTGAATGACATCTAGGAGGATTCTATGATTGAGGGCGTTCTACATCATGTTGTGCATTAGGTGGAGCTTGGGCTTCGATCTCGGGTCTATGCCCGGATCGACCCCTCCATGTTTGCACCATTGTATTATCTTTTATGTAAATTTTAAGGCAAGCAAAGTAAACAATGATGATTATCTTATTTTAAGTTTTGCTTGTGAACCCTAAACTGTTTGATGTGTTTTGCAAATGTGTTGTATCAGTATGTAACTCTCATCATGTTTTCAATGTGTTGATGATATACTCAGTTGTTAAAGGGCTTTCACCTGTATACTCGTAGCTCGACAACCTGGCTATGAACTCTAGGTCATGTAATCCCCCAAAATGTGGTGATGAGGTCCACACCTGGGTAGGGAGCATAGGTCCTGCTAGACTCTCACCCATTTTCACCCAGTCAATGTTATACCCTTCGAAGAGAAGCACATGCAAATTTTCTAGGCTATGAAAGGTTCTTGAGTCCAGCCTTGGTCTAGAACATAAGGTACATGGGAGTTGGGCCAATGGATGGAAATCACTACCACCATCATTGAAACCCTACTAGTGGTTGGATGTGACTTCCAACTCACTAGCATTTAATGTGAATCATGGTGTGTGTGGTTCCTTTTAATTTTCACAAAATAAATATGCATAATACAACATTCAAATGATTCTCTTCTATATGTAATGCAAAAAAAGGAATGTTTCAAATTAATAAAGTATGCATGATTAGTTCTACATGATGTTTTGAAAATGCATACTAATGATGGTATGGCCACTGATCGGGCCTCAAGCAAGCAAACAGAATACAAAAGATGTTCTAGAACATTGGAGACTAGGGCGGACTGCACTCAGAGGTCCGTTGTTCCTAGAAGTACCTAGTAAAGACCTAAAAAGAGAAAGACCTAAGGACTCATATGCCTACTTCTAATTTCGTTGTCTTCCCTAATTAGTCTAATATTTTTGCATTCTAGAAATTTACAGAGAGAAAAAATAGAAATAGAAGGTGATAGTGGCACCTACCTCAGGTCCACATCTGATTGAGCTTTACTCCTCTACTGTCTGGTCTATTATACTCTGCCCGTATCTCTGTAACATGGTGACCACTATTGCTCATGGGTGTCAACTATGGTGACAACTTTTGACCATGGCTGTCAACCATGGTGAGCACCTATCATAAAAAAATCATAGAGGTCAGTGATCTATGGCATGAAATGTAGAGGTTCCATCATGATCACCTTCTGTACCTATCTAGAAAGCATACACCTAAACTAATACATTAATTGAAATCAATCATTAAAGCATGAAATGGAAGACAAGATTGCATATGACAAGAAAATGAATGTTTATTTTATTAATCTTGAATCAAATCTCGGTTACAATCATGCCCCTCTTAGGGTCACCCAAATTTTGATACAATTAACACAATTTGAAAGCCCCAATGGGGTAGGTGCAATACATAGACTCTCTAAATGGACACGAACTGCTCCAAGGTGTCGATGACCTTCTTCTCCATGATTAGAGGCATTTGTTACCTTGCATCTCAAAACCCTGTTAATCCTACATGCAATAAACAACAAGAAGCAATTAGCAACAAAGGAGGCCTCTCTTGATGAGGCTTTTAGGAGGTATTTGCATAAAAGGTAGTATAACTAGCATGAAATCAAGAAAGTGCAAGAAACGTACTAAAATTATGTTAAACCTAAAAATATTGCTACAAACATATAAAAAAAGCAGATCTAGCTATCTATTGGCTTAATTATGAAATTGAAAGCATGGAAGCATGAAAAGAACCATTAGTGCCATAATTGCAAAAGTGAAGGAAAATGACTAAAAACTCTAATTGCAATGGTCAAAGTTTCTATTAAAGCAAATTAACATGATATATGTCTAATCTAATACAATTAAGCAAATCCTATGACTAGAAAACAAGGAAATTGAAGATGACAACCTGACCGTGGGTCTGATGCACGGTGAGCACTGTTAGCCATGATTGAGCTTGAAATGTTCTTGCCCTCCTAATTTGGTGTCCAATCTTCAATTCTCCTTGAGGAATTGATGATCAAGGGTCACCTCTATGTCCTCTGATAGATTTGGTGGTTGAATTGCTTAGTTGGTGCATGGATTGCATGAATTCATGTTTCTTGGATCTCCTAGCCTCCTAGGACCTCCATGGCATGTGATCTCCAATTGGGCAGCCAAAGTGTTCCTCTCAATGCATGTAAGTGAGTATGCAATTCGATAGGGCTTCATTGCTTTCAACTCGAGACTTGTCTATATCTTTCTCCAATTTGGAGGGGGTTTTATAGCATTTGCCAAGGGCTAGGGGTGGCTTCATGAGGAAGCCAAGAACAATATTGGGTAGTTGAGCTTGTTGGATGGAAGGATCCAGAACCTTCCTCACTCAAACCACTCCAATCCGCAACCAATTGGCCATTGCAACCGATTTTGGGTCGGATGAAGGCCAACTAATTTTTAGTCCTAATCGTGGCTGACAAGCGTGGTCAGCTCTATTAACCATGGGTGTCAGCAGTGGCTAACACTGACTAGGCAAAGGTGCCCAAATGAGTGGTAAAAACCATTGCTATACCTTGGAATCTATCCAAGGTCTTCCATATGGTCTTCTAGCATGTCCCATATGAGTAGTCACCTCGACATGACATGTTTTAGGTGTCTACAGTAACATACCAACTTCCTTGTCTAACACTTCTTGGGCACTTGGTAATGTATGATCATTCGTGTGGGGCTTGTGAAAGACAACAAGTGGCACCACCTTACTTAATATTCCTTGTAACTAATGTGTGAGGTTTCTTGAGCATTGAGAGATAGAATAGAACTTTAGACTATTTATGCCAAGTGGCATTCAAATACTTTGCATGAAGACTTGTATTATCATGCTTCCAAGGAGAGTATAACTCCTTTCATATGCCTTCCCTTAGCTTACTTCATTTGATCAGAAAGCAACCTTATATTTTTTAGGTGATTTAATGAGGTGCTTATGGATCTTAGAATGACAATTTGGTGCTTCCTTTCTTGGATGATATTCACCAAGTTTAAGACCTAAATTTAGCACCTTTTCTCCTTGTCTATTATACCTTCAACATGCTGATTTCTATGCTTGTAGTGTAGATAGCCACTTGCTAGGCTGTCCATCCCATGTTTTTAGAAGTATATTTTTATACCCTCTCTTCGTAGATGAGTTCTGTTTCTATCTATGTAAATGTATATTGATAACAATCTTGTGTGGGATTTGATATTGTAGGTTCGTTCGTACAAGATCTATGAAGAGTGAATCCTTAAAATAACTCTATTTTTTTGGAAGAAGAGTGCAAACATTCATCCTTCCTTGGTTGGCTTACCCTATATATTATTCCTTTTGAGGCACCTTTAAATCTACTCTCTGTATGCATAGAATGTATTGTAGGAATGTGATACCATGTAACTATACATGTATATAAAACCTTCTTTATTGCACTTTTGTGTAGGTCTAAAATTCTATCTTTGTAGAAGATTTTTAAATTCAAGTATGAGGGTTTTGAGGATGTATCTTTGGCTAGAATCCTTACCCTTTTTTCTTGGATACATTGATGATAAATCCAAGCCCTTAATTATGTAGATAGAAGCTTCTTTGTAGCTGTAATTTTCTGCCCTTTGTATCATGCAATTAACCCTGTAATGCTTTGGATTTGTGACTCACCAAGTCTCAATATTTGAAGATTCTATTTTTTTTTTTAGTTAGTCATATTATTCTCCAAATATTTGGAGGATTCTAACCTTATTTTGTGGCTTCACTTGGCCACTATGTTTTGCATATTGTTGTGCATTAATAGTATATTTAGACACTAACAATTTCTAATTTTATGTCCTTCTCAAGAACACAAAATATAATCCTTTTGAGAGCAATAAAATAGTGCAAATGAATCTATTAATATTTTAATTTTAATGCACTACCAATCTCACTTTATCACTCCAATAAATTCTTAAGATAATACACTTAATCAAATTTACTGCAACTAATCAAGAACAATCTGAAATGAACCTTCAATAATTATTCTACAATTTCACTATAGCCAATATTGTAGGACTTAGTATTCTTTTTATTTTTCAAAAGTATATTATATGTATTTTATATAAGCAATTATGAAATATAATAAAATCCTAATAAATGTACAAATGAAACTTAAAACGAACCTTTATTTTTGCACTTTTGAATACTGTAATCCAATTGCAACTTTAATCCAAATTTAGGTACTTTAACAAATATGATAAGTAATCCAATTAATCAATCTACTTGCACCAACATTTGCTTACATTTTTGAAATTTTATGTAGCTCTTTTACCGATTCTCTAGAGGATGTATATCTTGGCGTCTAGGATCACCAAGTTGCTACTTCGAGTATGATCTTGCAAATATTTATAGACTATTCTGAACAACTCCTTTTTCACCAAATGATGGTCTCAAACTTTCTTTCATGGACCTAGTATTTGGTGGTTTGTTCTCCTCTTGTGTTCTCCTTCTTCTACTATATATTTTAAGAAGTATTTGTATTTGAATTTGTGCCTTCTTACTATGAGAGGTAATCTTCAAATCTCCAATATTTTGTGAGCTTCTTCTATCTTCAAGTATTCTTATCAAATTATGACTTCAATTAGGATCTTCTTCTAGGATTTGGTGCTCCTTTCCAAATTCGTCTGTTGGGATTTGACACTCCTTACCAAATTCTTCTTCAAGGATTTGGCACACCTTACCAAATTTTTCTTCTCTTGGGATTTTTTTCAAATGGTGATAATTGTCCCAAGTCCTTTAATAAAGGGCTTCTTCCTGGTAGTGGATTTCTCCAATGAGTTCTCCTTTGAGAATTTCTTCAATAAGGCTCTCCTAGCATTTTTCTAGATGCTCAATGAGACCTTTCCAAGGGATTTGATCTCATAGCTTTTGATGGTATTCCTTGAGATCTTCTCTTTAACCTTATACTCCTAGAAGTGTTTGTGATAAGATATTCTTTTGTATCTCTAATCCTAATGCTTTGAGATTTGAGCAAGACTTACCTAATCCTTTTTCTTCTTCTTTATTCCAAGACGAGAAGTTCTTCAGGTGCTAAATTGATTCTGAAGAAGATACCCTTCCTAAATTTCTTGTAGGAAGTTTCCCAACTCACTAAATCTTATTTCCTTACAACAAAAATATTAGTACTAAAATATTTAGCCTACTTCTAAATCAGATATTCTCTTCAAATTCTTCTTCAGGATCAAGGCTTCTATGGCCACTTTCAGTATTAAGGATTTTGTGGTCTTTTTCAGTATCAAGGCTCTTATGGCATTTTTCAGTATCAAGGCTTCTGTGGCCTTTTTCAATATCAAGGCTTTTGTGGCTTTTTTAAGTATCAAGTATTTTGTGGCCTTTTTGTATCAATGTTAGCTTTTGATAAAACATCCAAAGGAGATATTAATCATGAGATGCAAAATAATATTAAAGAAAGTAAATCTGCAAGATGACTAAGATATGCAATAAACATAAATGATATATAAATTAATACAATGTAGCTATGGAGGAAATGAGCACTCCATCAATATAGCTACTAGACTACATTGCATCTTGTAGATACTAAAATCATGTAAATAAGATAATAATTCCAAGGTGCCACTCTTATCGACACTATATGGCCCCATTGGGAAACCCTTAAGGGTTAATTAGGGCTCCCAACCACTTTTGGGAAGGTTTACCCCACTTTTGTGAGGTTTTGGTCCATGTATCCATGATCGTCCCACCCCAAGATGACCATAGTTCATGACCATCCCACCCAGGTACGACCACAAGTAATCATCCCTGGGTGGGATGGCCATGGTATAGACCCCTTAAAAGTCAAAGGGTAGGACAAATGGTAATCAATTTCTACTATTTATCCCACCCAATAATTTATGATAGATTGGGAGGCTGTCATAGCCATTAGGGACTACAAATTGGATGTCCAAATGGAAGCCTCTTCTATCCTATGCATGGCAAAGGCATTTTCAAGTGGCAGCACTTTCCTTGCATGCCAAAAATTGACCCTTTGCCCCCTTTGTCCTCTTGGGCTATAAATTTAAGTTTTTGCACTCAATTTCAAGGAGATAAATTTGTAATTATTGACCATGAAGTGTTGCTAATATTTTCCCACACCTTTTACCCTTGTATTTGCCTTTGGAAACCTCATCAATTGAAGGTATTTTTAAGGCATCCCCAAATACGTTCATCCTTTTCAAAACCTATCAATTCCTACAAGTTTAGTCATAAAATTTGATGACAACACCCATAGGAGGATTATAGACTAGATCCAAGTGGAATTGGTGGCAAAAACCACCATATTTTGTGGTCATTCCCACAAAGGACGATTAATAATCCTAGTTGGAAATATCATGGATGGCCATGAATTAGCCCACAATTGTAACCCAATTTTAGAATAGATCAATTTAATAGCTTTATATTATCATCATACTCAATTTTGGTGAAGTTTGGAGTGGTTTTGATATGTTAATTATTATTTTTGTGATTATAGTCCTAGTTGGCCCTCCCAGGGATGGCCATAAGTTCTACTCATAATATCACTTTTATTTTTTCTTAGATCTTTAAAAATCATATAGTAGACATCATACTAAGTTTTTATGTCATTTGGAGTAGTTTATATTGGTCGCATACATTTCTTATATTCAATACTACATGCATTTCATGGTTTTTATCATAATACGCATATGCTATTAACATCTTTCAATTCCTTGTGTGTAGGTATAGATATTCCATGCATGAGGGAGGAGCTAAGAAGCTAAAGAAACATAGCTCAAAGATAGCTCTATAATCATGAGTGCAAGAGGAACATTGAAAGCACACCATAAATTCATGAAGGGATTGGATCCCTCAAACTTTGTAACTTGAAATATATCAAATTGAAATCCCTCAAGGGGATGTATTGTAACCTCTTATTTGAAAAATTAATAAATGTAATGAAAAAACCCCATTTTATTAACTTATTTGTCACTTATTTTCTTACTTTATCATCTCTTTTGCATGCTAGAATAGAACATTAGATGCATTTCAATTTCATCTGTTAGGTGCACCATTTTTTATGCTATTTAGTGGTGATCACGGTGGGATCCTTGTCCCTTTTCAAATTTTCTATTTTAACCTTGATTTTGCACCTTGGATGTTGTAGGTTCTGGCCATTCTAGACTGGAACAACCCCTAAATTCCTAATTGGAACTCTTAGGGATGGCCACAACAATTGTCCCACCTAGGGATGGCCCCCAAATTTATAGCTATCCCACCTAGGGATGGCCACAAAACCAGGGGTTTTCTACTCAAAATTCTAGAAATAGCAACTTCCATAATAGACAAGGTAAGTGCCTAAATAGTCAATTTGTAGTTAGGTTGTTCAAAAAAGGGTAAATTTGAGTTTTTCATGTCTTTTCTTAGGTGATTCAAAGCTAGATTTCCCCTTTCTAAATTATAAAATAATCAACTAAAGAAAAATAGAAAAAAACAATCTTAGACATTCATTTGAGTGGTTTACCTGCGTGTGACCTACGTAAAGGTTAGGTTTTCATATAGGCTTAAAATTTTATAGGTTCCTTATTTATATATGCATCTAATTATAAAAGTAAAATGCTTCTTATGCATTTAGTGAAAAGTCATTGAGTGCTACTTTGTTTACTTTCATTAATTATAAAAGGAACCACACACACCACATCACTTTTAAATATTAGTGAGTTGGAATTCATCCCAACCACTAATAGAGTTCAACTATGGTGGGTTTCATATCCATCCATGGTATCAAATCCTATGAACCCTATTTTGGTCAATACCAAATCTAAGAACCATCATAGCCTATGGGATAGAGCACATATTTCTTTTTGGAGAAGTATATCATTGACCACAGGTGAATTGGGTGAGGACTAGCAAGACCTGTGCTCCTTGACCAGGTATGGGCTTCATCTCCATACTTTGGTAGGTTTAAATTATCGGACTTTCATTTTTGGTTGTCAAGCTATGAGCATACAGATGAAATCCATTAAACAATTGAGAATTACATCAACATTCAAATATGTGAAAAGAGTCTTTTACAAAATAATAAATCTAAACAAACTAAATAGTTTAGGAACACATATCAAAATTTAAAAGAGATAAACATTTGTATTCTTGTGTGTTTCTATTTTTGTGTATTTGAATAATTAAAATTTTTAAAGGAGATAATCATGTAGGGATTTATAAAAAGTAGGTATGGTATATACCCATAGCCAAGTCCTCTTAATGTCTGACGTTGTGGGGTGTAGGCAAGGATATCTAGACAATCTCTAATTTGACCCCAAGGACTTGGTTATACCCCCTTGATGACCTCCTACTCATCGAAGTCCTAGATTGTAAAATAAAGAACCTAGCTTCCAAGGGACCCCCACATGGGACACCCCTACAGGTTGTGGTCCTAGTTAGGGAAATTATTTTCCAAGTATAAACACTTCAAATGCCTTCTTTTAAGAATAGTAGCAGTGCATTGAGGTACCTACACATAGAGAAATACCATGTATTCACATGCCTGATCGGTCTACCTCACCCACATGGGTGCAGTATCAAGACTATACACCAAGGGTGGGGCTAAATGATCACATTATGCTCTCAAATCACCCTTCTCCAAGATACAAATATCAACATGAGTATGATTCTCATCACCCTAGATGGGAAAATTCAGATCTTCCCTTCCTCATTTATGAAGGAAGACCCGAGGAAAATCTTGATTATCCTTGATTGCATCATTCTATGTAAGCATGATATGCCTTTGAACCAGTTGAGTGCAAAGAGTATCTATTTATGAGTGAGCTTCAAGTAAACACAACTTCTCTCAATAGATGGAATCTTGTAGCAGATCTGTTAGATTATCCTAAATAGGAGAAGTATCAAGGCAATGATGTTAGGGCATATAGACCTCACACATATGAATAAATAAATCAAGTTATCAAGAGGTATGATGATCACCAAGCCTAATTTAATCATCTTCAACTAGATAAATAATGCTTGGATATCTTAGCTCGTCAGAATTAGCTAGACAAACAAAGGATTGAATAGTAGATTCAAGAAACCTTGTGCAACGGGGTTCCTACCCCAAGTATGCATAGGCAGGGGGTGCATTAGAGGCAACCCACTTATAACCAAAATAGGCCTCCTAGGCCTAATCAAATGGTACCTCCTAGACCTCCTAGGCCTAATAGGGACTTACCTCCTAGGCCAAACATAGATCACCTTTAGCAGGCATTGGTTCCTCCTTGTAGGCCCATTCAAGAAACACCCTATGGGGCTTATAATTATTTAGAAGCTAATGAGGAATACTTATAAGAACCTTATGAGGATATGGTCGATTATAATAAACTACCACACCATACGCTTAATGTTCCTCACCCCCCACCATGGGGCTAAAGTAAATAAGAGGAGATTAAAGCCTCTAATGTATATTGAGCATTGCTTGAGTGCATGTAAATCATAGAGAGTAAGATAGCTGGGACTAGGCAAAAAAAACCCACTTTGCACCAGCTACACAATAAACCATTGTATCCATCTATTTCTTCCCCTCCATATCCAGATCATTTCAAAATACCCAAATTAGACAAATTTAAAGGAGAGGAAGATGCACAAGAGCACGTCACTAGGTTTATGAACCAATGTTTCAATATTCAAGATGATGATGCATTACTCTTAAGAATATTTTTAATCACCCTCTCTAGCCCAGTAGTAGAGTGGTATAATCAAATTCCAAGGCATAGCGTCCATACTTTTGAACAATTTGCAAATGCATTCTTGGAATGTTTCATATTTAATACTAAGAGAAAGGTTACCTTAACTGACCTCACGGGGTTAAATCAATATAAGGATGAGTCAATAACAGACTATGGTAATAGGTTGTGAACGCTTCTTACTAAGCTACCTTACCTAGTGCCAGCATTCAAATTGACTCAGATTTTTTCAAAGAGTTATCTAAAACCAATATCATTAATGTTACAAATACAATAGTATTCCACTCTTGAAGATGCTCTAGCATGGGCTAGAACCATAGAGGAAATTAAAATTCATGATGGGGAGATCTCAAAACCTCAAAAGGAGTGGACTAAAAATCCAAAATATAATCCAGCACCATCAAAGCCAAAAATGGTCAATCAAGTGGCCATCAATGTCCCAGGGCCTACGTAAACAATGCCTCCTCAAAAGGTAAATTATCAAGCCCAACCTCATACTACAAGTTACAATAATAATACCCAATCAAATCAGGGGAAAATTAGTAGTGTCACCCTAAGAAATAATATACGCCCTTCACTAAATCAATGGACTACCTATTTGATCATTTATGGGCTACCAAAGTGATTACTTTGCCAAAAATAAAGCCTATAGACCCAAGTATAGGAAAACAAAAACCTATGGGACATCGAGAAGAGCTATTTTATAGATATCATTGATAGAATGGGGATGACTTGCCTACATGCTACAATTTCAAAAACCTAGTGCAAGATATGATAGAGAGGAATGCTCTTCAAGTGGATAATTCTCTCGCCACAAGAAATCAACAAATGGGTATTTTCAAATACCCATTACCCACTCATGAGGTATAGGTAGCTCCTACCAAAAAAATGAATGAGATCCAAGTGACACCTCATCAACAAGGGATCATCAGGATGGTTAGCATTGTGATTAGGAATAGATACTACCCAAGTCAAGTTGCACCACCTACAACTTTAAGCGATATTCCATAAACATCATAGCTTCCACCACCTCTAGTGCAAAGCCTTCCACCTCATCTAGTGGTGATAATAAAAGTAAGCTTGCTTAAAGCTTACGAATAACATTGGCTAGATTATTCATTTACAATATTTTTCAATAATATCCACCTCATAGAGAATCTCTTATGGATATTCTTAAGTTGATAGATCTACAGCCCCAGGAGTCTAACTCCTTTATCAATTTTATGGGGCATGTGCAGCAGTGTAAGAAACCAGTGATCACGTTCCATGATCATGAATTCAAACCAATAGCGAGTGATGTGAGTGATACAATTGATCCTCCTCTACACACCATTGCATGTGTAAATGGAAAACCATATAAGAGAGTTTTAATTGACACCAGTTCATCAAGTAACATAATAACCACCAATGCTCTCAAACATCTAGGAATTCTAGAATCTCATGTTGTTGCATCCACCTACACCCTCTGAGCATTCAATGATATGATATAGTCTATAGTTAGTACTATAGTCCTACCCATTCAGGTAGGACACAAAATTATACCAATATCATATCATGTTTTGGAGGGTGCAATGGCCTACAACATATTATTGGGTAGACCTTGGATTCGGGGCATAAAGTGTGTCCCCTCCATTTCTCACCAATGTCTAAAGTATACTTATAAAGGGTAGGTGCACATAGTCTTTGTAGACCTTAAGATCTTTAAGTACTACAACTTGGTGTAGTAAATCCTCGAGTCGAACCTACCATCAACTCATGTGGAATTCCAACTGAATACATCCATTCAGGATCCAATTCCCTCATCATCACCTTCCATTACTCCATTACTAGCTTCATCCATAAGATCATCATTATTTGCAACTTCAAAAACACCTTCATCATCATTAGATATTCTATAGAGGAACATGTCAAAGAGGCCAATTGATGAGATCCCTTCCATCATTTCCACAATCTATATGAAAGATATTCCTAGTCTAGTAGATGAGGAACCATCTCATGAGGTACACATTGAGTCATATAAAAACTCACTTCTATCTCCTCCATATTTATCATCCCAAGTTACAATCCATATAGCCAATACAGGTCTAAGAGAGTATCTAGTGAGAAACATTACAACAGTTCTAGCCATTGAGATGGTGCAATATATGCGATGACCTCATCTTCCCATAGGTAGCATGTACCTCTAGGTATACTGCCCAATCAAACAAATTTTATATATGGAGGTATTGAATATGGAACATTACCAGTTCCTTAGTAAGAAGAATATGAGGAACCTTTATCTGAGGATATAAATTACATGTCAAATCCTAATTATGCCTTACAATATCTACATCATTGCCATTGGCATGGCTATGGTCTAGGGTTATATGAACAAGGTACTCATGTTCCTTTCTAGCCACAATATCAATTACCATATGATAAATCTAGTTTGGGATACAACAAGTCGGTACCTTTAGATGTCCTCACAAGTAGTTTAGAATGCCTAGGTCTGAACTACAAGGATGAGCTTACACACGATCCCTACACTAATACAAATCATGTCTACTCATTAGGAGATTATTTTCCCATAAATATGAGATATCAAGGATTATCTTGCAATTTCACCCAATCTCAGAAAGTGTGTGAAATTTCACATACCCTTCCATATGATAGTGAGGAAGAGGATCAAGGTCCTCCTCATGAATGGACATCATTTGCTGAGTTAGACTATGGTATAGCATCCATCAACTAACCTAGTTTAGATGAGGAATATGAGTATGTCATCCCATTGGATGATGAAGAAAAAATATACCTGTGTATGTTCCTAGTGTAACATCCCATATGGAGATAGCTTTTGCCACTTTAAGATCAATCTCGTCACCTACCCCATAGACCACCACCATAGCCACCTCTGTGAGTCGTTAGAAAACCTATTGTATTTAGACCCAATGGCCCATCCATGGGAAATTAGCCATCTATCAACATTATTTCCATAGATATTAGTACACCATTGTATGATCTAAATAACTCATCAAAGCCATTGCACCTCAATCTTGAGGTAATTGACTTTTATCAGGGAGATTCTTCCCCATTTCTGTCTAAGTATTTGCCTTAATAAAATATTACAGTTGTTTCATTTTTTTCAAGATCAAATCAAAATGTCTTTCACGCTGAGGTTGAGCATGAGTTTCCAATTGATGATGTAAACCTAGCTAATGATATTCACTTGATCCCTACTCCACACTAGTTAGAAGAGGAATCTCATATGTCAATTGAGCCAACGATTGATAGGGATATCAATACAGATCCTGATAATCCCTAGAACATCAATCTAGGGAAAGGTTTATACCCTACTAAAAAAAATGATTACATAAATTTGTTAAAAGAAAGGAAGAAATATTTTGTGTGGTATTATAAAGATATGCCAGGACTAGATCTCAATTTAGTCATGCATAATCTTAAAATTGATCCAAACGCCAAACTAGTTAAGCAAAAGCTTCACAAGATGCATCCAACACTCGCACTTGTTAGAATATTTAGTTATATTACATTAAATACGTTAACCATTTCAGTTGAGAAACTGCCCAGCATAGTTGAACTGCCTCAACGGAGTTCTTTGTAAAGTTTATATATTTACCATGAATATGAAGAGGAAGGTTAATGCTTCAGTTTCAACATGGCATCAGAGCATTGAACGAATTTTGGGCAATGTGTACAATGTGCTATTCCGGCACTTCAAACCAGACGGGAAGGGGCCAGCAGTTGGAGGTCTGTTGGATTCTCCGTCTCTGGTAAAGCAAACCAGACGGTCTGCGCTCCGAACAGTTGCGGTCTGCGCTAAGCGAGGCGAAACCAAAGTACAAGTGGAGATCTGAGGCTCATCACACGCTCACAGCGGCTGAATCTGAGACGTTCGCAGAGAGTGCAGTGGAAAGTAGACCCAAGCATATCACGACGAGTTTCGTTTCTTCAAGTTGAAACAGACAGCATCAGAGCTCGGAAGGCGGAAGAACTTGGCGCTCGACGTCATACACCTCGCGTGTTCGCTCCACGCTCACCGCACCAACGTCTGCACCAACGCCAGACAGCATCAGAGCTCGGAAGGCGGAAGAACTTGGCGCTCGACGTCATACACCTCGTGTGTTCGCTCCACGCTCACCGCTGCAACGCCAGAAAAACCTTCACATAACTAAGGTTTGAAACAAAAATCATCTCATTTATTTTTTGGGAGTAAGTAAACCCTAATATGCTGTCGGGAGGACACGTAGCAGCAAGGAAAGTTTGTTTTTTCTGTTAAAAGAACCAAAGATCTCAATATTGCATGCGGGAATCGAATGTTCCATCGAGCCTCTCAGCCCGTGTGGTCATCGTCTTCTTTCCTTGGCACTAGGTGCCGAGATCGAACCCGCCAGAGTTTTTTTTTTTCGTGTATTGTGGGATATGCGCGACTTAATTAAAAAAAGAGATTGTGCTTTTCTTCCCAACAAACCCATTGGGTCTAGTGGTAACTTTGTTCACTATGTGGCACTAGGTGCCAAGATCTTCTCGCTCTAAAAAAAAAAACAGACATGTAAATTTTTTTTTGTTTTCCAAAGCAATTATTCAAAGGCATATTGGGAAACTTCCAAGATAGAGGGGGAATTCCCATTTTCACATCCTTAAAAAAAGGGGCATCGATAGCAACTCAAAGGTGCATTTTCGATTTTACTCGACACCTTTCTTTTGTCAAATTTGGGTGCATTTTCGGTTGAACCCGACACCTCTGTGAGAAACACTTTGTGAGCATGCTTGTTTGATTATTGCATTTTTTTTTGCAATTAAAAAAAACACAACATCTACATCAACGCATCCACTACTTCTCTCAGCACATGTTGCACAGGTTCTCCAACAGCACTTATCTCTTTGCACAGGGATCTTCATTTGATCGTCTACTTGATGTTCTTTCACCAACACTAATTTTCTCCTAGCTTTGTTTTTTGACTTAATTACCTCCAACTGATTATTCTTCTTCCGAAGATTCTCAGGCAGGTGTCATTAACATCTCTTTGAGTAAATTTTTTACCCCCATTGCTATTGTGTTTAGGCGTAAATCCTGACGAAAGTCCTGGACTCCAAAGTGTTTAGGGGAAGTTACGCCCCACGCATGCGGTTTCCAGTCTTTCTAAGGTAGGTGCCATCAACAAAGCAATCCTTTTTAGTACCGCCTATGTTCCATGTACCGTTCTGCTCTTCATAATACCTATAGTCTCCCTCACGTCAGGGCGGGTATTGTTTTGATTCAGTTCAGGTATAACTGGCCTAGCAACGGTATATCGAAAAGGGGACCATTTGGTGCTATAAGGAACCCTAAACAATGGCTACAGTGCACAAGTATCTTTCCGATGCCCAATTGCTCAAAGGCACCAATTTTGTGCCATGGAAGCATAAAATGAAAGCCATTCTTCAAGTGGAAAAATTATGGGATGTCGTCAGTGGCACTACCTCTCGTCCCACCACAGCAGGGACAGATCAAGATACCTTTGATGATCAGGACAGGAAAGGCCTTATGTTTTTGTTACTTGCCATAACAGATGAGGTCCAACCTCATATTTGTGATGCCACGACCAGTAAAGATGCTTGGGCGGCGTTGATTACTGTGTATGAAGGAAAGAATAATTCCACTATCCTTCACCTACAAACTCAGCTTCACAATCTCAATATGAATTCCGGGGAAACTGTTGAATTGTTTCTCTGCAAAGTGGCAGAATTGAAAGCTAAACTCAATACTATGGGAAAACCCATCGATGATGATCTTTTGACATCTGTTATTTTGAGGGCACTCCCACCATCTTACAAAAGTTTTATCACTTCACTCAATGTTTCTGGCATAACATTAACTTTTGTTGAATTAGTTAATTTGCTTCAAACTGAAGAAGCCAATCAAGTACAGAGGGATGAGGAACCTGCCACTGCTCTTTCCACCTATCAAAAGGGTCACAAGCAAGGACAGTTGTAGAAGGGAGGGTCTTCTTCCAAAGGCAAAGGCAAGCCCAATCTCCAACGAGATAAATATTGCAAGATCTATGATATGAACAATCATGATACCAACAGGTGTTGGTTTAAAAACAAACAACAGAATGATCCCTCACAACATAAGAAAGGCAAGGGGAAGCAAAAATATCCCCAGCAACGCAAACAACAAAAGGGTCATGTTGCTTATGCAGATTCCCATTCAGATGATTCTCATTCATCTTCAGATAATGACTCCGAAAGAGCACACAAGGTGCTCATGACCCATACTGCCTCTTCCAAATCCGATGTTGTATGGTATATTGATTCTGGAGCAAGCAAACATATGACTGGGAATAAGTCCTGGTTTCAAACTTTTCAAGCAAGAGAAGGCAAACCTGTCACTATTGCAGACAATCAGGTCTATCAAGTACAAGGTGAAGGGGATGTTACAGTCACTCTCCCTGATGGTGACTGTGCCATAGAGAAAGTTCTCTATGTTCCTGGCCTTGCCAACAATCTATTATCAGTTCCACAGATGCTAGATAGAAATATGGATGTTGTTTTTCAAGTTGAAAAAGGAAAAAAGAGATGTTTCATCAGTCACCACGGTCACAACATTGCCATTGGCTCCTACAAACATGGATTATTCATCTTGGATACAGTTTCTACATCCCATACTGCCCTCATTGCCACTACAACAGAAGCTACTTCCTTATGGCATAAAAGATATGGGCACCTCAGTTCTGGGTATTTACTCGAATTAAGCAAATATGACATGGTCAAAGGGCTTCCTCCGCTTTCATCAGTTCTTCCAGTATGCTCAGATTGTCTAGCAGGGAAACAACATCGAGTTCCATTTGAGACAAGTTCTTCTCGCTCTAAGAAACCCTTGGAATTAATCCACGTAGATCTGTGCGGTCCTTTCCCAACCAGTCATGGTGGAAAGAGGTATTTTCAGCTATTTGTTGATGACTACTCCCGCAAAATATGGGTCTCCTTCCTTGCACTCAAGTCAGAAGCTCTTCTCTACTTTCGTCAGTTCAAGAGACAAGTTGAGAAGGAAACAAGTTGTTCCATCAAAACCCTCCGCTCAGATCGAGGGGGGAATACACTTCCAAGGAATTTTTAGATTTTTTGGAAAAACATGGGATCAAGAGGCAACTCACTACAGCATATACACCGCAGCAAAATGGAGTTGCAGAAAGGAAAAATCGCTCCATAGTAGAAATGAGTCGGTGTATGTTAAAAGGAGCAAACTTAGAAAAACAATACTCAGGCGAAGCGATAAACACAACATCTTACCTACTAAATAGAGCACCTACAAGGGCTCTACAAGGAAAAACTCCACAAGAATCCCGGAGTGGTAAGAAACCCTCAATTTCTCACCTAAGAGTTTTTGGATGCCAAGCTTTTATGCATATTCCTAAACAGAAAAGAAGGAAACTAGATGAGAAAACTCAAAAATGTATATTTCTTGGTTATGATGAAAATTCAAAAGGATATCGGTTGATTGATCCTATAACCAAGAAAACACACATCAGCAGAGATGTAGTATTTGATGAAACTTTCACATCAAATAATACACTTGTATATCTTAATGAAGATGAACCTAAGAAAGAAGCAGCACCTCCTCAAAAGAAGGTTCCTAAGTGGTATACTAGTACATTGCAAGATTCAAAATTGACATCACTTCCAGATCTAACTCTAGATCGACCCGCTACTCGCAGTATGACTCAACACAAAAGAGCAGATGATGCAGCAGCAATAACTGATGTAGATGATCTTTGTCAACATTTTGATGATTTATCTGTGAATATAGAAGATGATGAGGATATAGATATGGAAGATGAAAAAGTCTATCTGACAAAACTAGATGAAAAAGAACCTACATCAGTCTCAGATGCACTCAGTAAAGATCAATGGAAAAGCTGCTATGGATGCAGAACATACATCTCTAATGAAAAATCAAACTTGGAAGTTAGTGAATTTGCCTTCAGGAAAGAAACCCATTGGTTGCAAATGGGTATTCAAGATAAAATATAAGGCAAATGGTGCAATAGATAAATATAAAGCCCGACTTGTTGCAAAGGGCTATGCACAAAAAGAAGGCATAGACTATGAAGAGACATTTGCTCCTACTGCTAAAATGACCACTATTCGAGTTCAGTGTGCAATGGCAGCTCAATTTGGTTGGCGGCTACATCGGATGGATATAAAGAGTGCTTTCTTAAATGGTGACCTACAAGAAGAGGTCTATATGTCTCAACCTGAAGGTTTTATAGTTCAAGGGCAAGAACAGAAAGTCTATAAGCTGGTCAAATCTCTATATGGACTTAAACAAGCTCCTCGAGCTTGGTATATCAAAATTGATAGTCACCTAGTGCAACATGGGTTTAGAAGAAGTCCTACAGATCCTAATCTATATATCAAGAACAATGGTTCTAACATAGTAATTCTAGTACTATATGTGGATGATCTGATCATAACAAGCGAGTTCGGAGAGTATGATCAAAACAGTTAAGAAAGATCTTAATACCTCTTTTGAAATGACAGATCTTGGACTTCTCCACTATTGTCTTGGTCTAGAAGTAACTCAATACAAGCATTGCATACAAGTTACTCAAAAGAAATATGCCATGACTCTAATTGAAAAGTATCGGATGACTGATCGCAAGCCCAAAGCCACACCAATGGAAGCAGGACTTAAGTTATCCCGATTTGATGAATCTCCTAAAATAGATAGTACTCTCTATCGTCAGTGATTGGGAGTCTCATCTATCTCACAAACACCAGAGCCAGATCTTAGTTTTGTTGTGGGTTATCTTTCACGATTCATGCAAGATCCTAAAGTTAGCCACCTGGAAAGCAAAAAAAGAGTCCTTCACTATGTCCGTGGTACGACATATATCGGCCTGGAATACAAAAAGAACAACAAGTTCTATCTTCAAGGGTACACGGACTCTGATTATGCTGGATCCATAGATGACCGAAAATCAACTGCAGGTTATATATTTCACCTTGGATCTGGTCTTGTCTCTTGGCATAGCAAGAAGCAACATGTTGTTGCTATCTCTTCTATCGAGGCGAGAATATCGAGCAGCTAGTGGAGCAGTCTGCGAGATCATATGGTTACGTCGCATCCTCATAAATATGGGCCTTCCAAAGAAACTTCCTTTACATTTATTCTACGATAATCAAGGTGTTCTGAATCTCGTCAAGAATCCTATCTTTCATGATCGAACCAAACACATTGACACTAGGTGTCATTTCATCCGAGATGAGGTTCCAAAGCATCATATTCAGCTCCACTACATTCCCACAGATGAGCAAATAGCGGACATCTTCACCAAAGCACTTGCTCGAGTCAAATTTGAATTGTTCCGCAATGCTATGTGTAGTCAACATTAATGTAATAAGGGGGGATGTTAGAATATTTAGTTATATTACATTAAATACGTTAACCATTTCAGTTGAGAAACTGCCCAGCATAGTTGAACTGCCTCAACGGAGTTCTTTGTAAAGTTTATATATTTACCATGAATATGAAGAGGAAGGTTAATGCTTCAGTTTCGATAGCACTAATGGTAAAATATGAATTGCAAAAATTGTTGGATGCCAAATTAATTATATTAATTGATTATCCATCATGGGTTTCCAACATGGTACCTATCAAGAAAATCAATGGGAGGATTCTCATTTGCACTAATTTTAGAGATCTCAATAAAGTGATTCCTAAGGATGAGTTTCCTTTGGCAAACATCAATGCATTGGTAGACGCTATAGCAGGACATGAAATGTTATCCCTCATGGATGGTTTTTTTTTATTTGTGGAAAAAATCCTATAAGGTATGCCACTTTTGGTTAAGACCCAAGGAGGTAGGGGTATCCATTCTGCAAAAATCACCCAGGACTCAAATCTGGCCTACCACCTTTGACATACTCAAGGATCAAACAAACACAAAAAAACATTTTAAAAAATAAAATAAATAAATAACAATAAAAAACATGCTCCTTGAGTGTGTCAAAAAGAAAATCACAACCAAACACACACATAATAAGATTAAAAAAAACCACAACACGAACCACATAGAAAAAACACAAGAACAACATAAAAACACAAACATGACAAAAACAATATAACACTACAAAGACAACCAAAAAAACATGAAAAATAAACACAATCAAAACCTAAAAAATTTAAAAAAATAAAATAAAAATAAAAATAAAAAACAACCAACAACAGACAATAAACAAAAACAAAAAACATAGAAAACACTCACACATAAAAACATGAATTAACACAAACAAACAAAAACACAAGAACAAGAATGACAAAAACACAAGAACAATAACAAAAAACACAAAACAACAAAAACACAAGAGCAAAAAAAAACAACACAAAGAACACAAAACAAAACAAAACAAAAGAACACACACACCTTAAAAAACTAAAAAAAAAAACAAAAAAGAAAAAAGAAAAAATTGAACATAATAATGACCTTTCTAGACCATAAGACTATTAAGGCAAGAATTAATAGAGGAAACAAAAGAAATAATAGTTTGAGCTAGGGAACTAAAATAACTTGAGTGAACAAAAAAGAAGCAAAAATAAAGCAAGAAGAAACTAGGTACCTTTAGAACTGGAGCCATCCAAAGAAATGATAGAAAGAAGAGCTTCCCTAATTTGTGAAGCCCACCATCTAGGAGGGTGGCCATAGCAAGTAATATCACCTTTATCCAAAGCCCAATTAGTTAAAGCATCAACACTCTTATTTTTATCTCTCACCACATTATTGTAATCAACTTTAAAAAATCCCATCTAGATTAATTGAATCTTCTCAATAATTATTTTTATCCTCCAATCAACCTTATAATTCTTAGGAGTCTTCAAATTATTAATCATGAGTTGAGATTCAGACTCAACTAACACCTTTTCCCATATAACCTTAGTAGCCTATTGAAGGCCTATAAGGATACCATACCCCTCAGTAAGGTTATTGGAAAAAATACCCAAATTATCAACAAAAGTAAAAACCAGGGAGCCATTTGAAAGTCTACCAATTCCTCTCGCACTAGTGATGCATTGTCGTTATACACATCATTAATTCTCAATGAATTTGTCAATCCAGGGCTGTGTACAAGGCTATCTGCGGAAGAAGGGGTAAACAGGGTTATAACTTAGGTCAATCTAGAGCAACAGGTTTTATTGGTGAAATCGATTGTGTGGGGGGTTTTAGGACATTCCTATCTCTAAATTGCATGAATTAAACCTTAATCTAAGTTGCAGAATTGAAAACTAATCATTAACTGTAGAAATGAAGTCCTAATTACAATTGCAGAATGAGACCTAATTATGTTGCAAAAATAACAGTTACAAAATTAAAATTTTGATTCTAATTGCAGAAGGGAAATCTAATTACTTTTGTAGTAATGAAAATCTAATTCTAACATGGAAATGAAACTGTCAAGGCTCTATAACAGAAGGTTGTCAATCTTCTATGCAGGGGTTGACAGCAAAACATAAAATGCAAGAAATTATAGAAAATAGTAAATTCTGGAAATGAAAGTCTGCAATAAATTGAAAGCTTTGCTGAAAGTGGGGATTACAACCAAATAATTAATCATAAAACATAAAATAAACTAAGATTGCAAATATCATTAGTTGTTTACAAAGGAATGAAAGGACAAGTTCTACAACTCATTCTGCTACAGCAAAATCAGAATAAAAACCTGCTATTAGTCCTCCTCCTAGGTCTGGAAGTGGCCAACCTCTTTGTCTAGAAGAAGGTATGAGTATCTCTCTTTAGATCTTAATCACACTCATTTACAAGCAATATGAAATAGAAACAATATGCTTTTATTGATTTAGAAACATGATTACAATAATGCTGCTGAAAACTGTTACAGGACTGTAACAGTCACTTTCTGATTATCACCTATTACTGATTTCTCTATTCTATTCCCCTTACTCTCTACTACTTTCTTTCTTCTACCTTCTACTAGCTCAACCTAAATGGGAGCCCTATTTATAGATGTCCTAAGATTTACTAACAAGCTGAAAAGATCTAATCCTATTATGCTGCAACAATTCCTGGTTTTTATCCTAGAAGAAGATCATCTTTTGATCTTTCCATAAATGGTGGCTTTGGTCAGCAAGGATGGCAAAGTCAGATCTGAGATATTTACTTTTATCCTTTTCAATATTTATTTCCCTTTTTCCAGCGTCAGAATTCGGTCAATAAGTCAAAAAGCACATTCTATTTTCATTTCGAAGATAAGTGGCTCATTCCGAAGATACTGTAATTATCATTTCGAATATCCACTAATTTTGAAGATACTACAGTTCTCATTCTGAATATCCACTCATTACAAAGACACTACAATTCTTATTTTGAAGATTCGCTCATTTCGAAGACACTACAGCTCTCGTTTCGAAGATCTGCTCATTTCGAAGACATTGTGTTTTCTCATTCCAAAGATATCTGTTCATTTCGAAGAGACTTTAGAATGAACAAATGTGGGCTCCTTAATTGATTTCCTCTACATTTCTCATGTGGGTTACTTCTCAGGGTCAGATCCCAATGGTCTTCATCTCTTTCCACATGTGAATTCTATGCCTTGCCATTCATTGGCAGCTGGTTGGAATTTACATGGGAAAACCCAATTTTTGCTGCACAGTAACAGTTTCCTTGAAATGTTGCCAGATTTAGGTAAAATGAATGCTTGAGACATATCAAAACATAATTAGTGAAGTGCTGCTATTAATCTAAGCATATCTCATTTTAGCAAGTCATAACAAAACAACATAAAACTTATACAAAAAGCTGTAAAAATCATAATATAGTACTTCAGATACATTCATCATGCAAATAGTTAATACACAACATATTGAATCAACTTAACTAGCATATTAGATTAAACATAAGAGTTTATAGGCAATTTCAGTGTTCAAAACATGTTATGATTGAGGCATTTCCAGGCCTCATCATTTCCCTCCCAACTTATATTGATGCATGTCCTCATGCATTCTGTTGGGCTATGGAATCACATATGTCCATGGTCAAATCCCATGACCTGTAGAACAACTTCTTGCCTATATAAAATCCCCTATTCTTCTGAAGGTCCCTGAGCCATTCTTCAAATTGTTCATCAGGTTGGGCATCTTCTTCAAAGTAGAATGGTACTGGAGTGATGATGGTTGGAGGCCTAAATCTGAGACCTATCCAATTATGTTGCATGAGTTCAATCAACTATATTACTCTTTCTACCCTTCTTCTGGACCATTCTAAGTTGATGGGGGAAATGGGTTCTCTTTTCTGCAAAGACATGGAAAGTTTAGCCCACCTGTTTCTACAGATTGATAATGCTGGCACAAAGTTGTCATTACAAAAATTGTGGAATCTGTTCACACAGTCCCTCAAGTTTGTCAAGTACATTCGCTTCACATCATCCCTGTTCATCATGGTGAAGTGTTGTCTTATGATAATGGGGTGATTTGGCTAAATTGCTCTGACTAACAATTCAGATTTTATTTCAATCTCCTTATTCTATTTTTTTTCTTGGTCCCAATAAAACTAATTCTGCAATGTGGACATGAATACCCTCAATTGAACATATCTAATGTAGATCTGTGGATGAAACTCTACTTCTTCCAGAATAAAGAAACTGTGTAAAAATATTTCACATAGGAGATTTTTCTGCTCAAAAGGGCTGTCAAAGTATGCTTCCAGGAAATCTGTAGTGGTGTCCAATTTATATGAAAGATTTGAACTAATCCTCATGACCTGCCATCTGAGGTATTTATCCTTCAGAATAAAACTATAGAATCTGGTCGACCGTATGAATTGGACTAAAAATTCAGCAATTTGACATAAATCAGACAACTTTTCTTTCAATGCCTGAATTTTTGTTTCCTTGGCTTCTAGCTATTTTGCTTCTACTTTGAAATTTTTAGTTTTAGTGGCAAGCTTCTCATACCTAATCATCTAGCTAGCTATGTCTGCATTGTATTGTTCTAAAGACACAGTATTAGGTGGTCTAACTACATGTGGAATTCTAGGTAGCAGATCTATCTGAACCCCTTTTTTTGCCACTTCCACTGGTTGTTCATCTGTCAATAACTCTACTTGTACCCTCTTATCTGCTATTTCTATTGGATTGTCATCAGATAGTAATTCTACTTGCACCCCATTATCTGCTACTTCTACTGATGGTGTAACAGTTTGAAATACAAGGACGTCAAAAGGAGTACTTACTTGATCTGTTTCATGCTGCTGCTTGGATTGTTCCTATGCTGGTGACTCATCTCCAATATTTTTTGCTATGCTTTTTGCCAATTTTGAAGCATCTTTAGAATGAAAGGGTTCTTCTGAATGAGAAGGCACATCTTCATAATGAAAAGGTGCTTCTTCAGAATGATCTCCTATTTCTGCCTCACCAGAGTCATCTGCCCTAGATAAATCCACAAGCAGTTGAGCCAAATCATCTTCATCATTGGATACAGTTGGCTGTTTTTCAGACTGTGACAGCTTCTCTCTTAGTTCTACCACTTCCTGCTGTAACTCTACAATTTTTCTTTCTTGCATCTCAATGATGTTTTCTTTCTCTAAAATCCATCTGGTCTGTGTCTTGACAACACTCCTTGCTGCTCTCAGCTACTTTGTGATATCTTCCTCCTCTATTTCTACTTTAGAATTAGATGTAGACAAGTCAGCTATAGCAGGCTGCTCAATAACTGGTTCTTCTTCTGCAACATCTATTTGCTCCTATTCAGTAGGCTTTATGAAATTGTCTATAATTTCATCTACGATTTCTGTGGCTTGTTGAACTGTAGCCACCTCCATATTATCTTGCCCAGCCTCTTCCTCAATTATCTGTTCAAGGAATTTTGGGAAGTTTTCAAAGGCTGGTTGTATCTCTGTGACATCTAGACTACTTTGTCCATCTTCTTGTTCTATGACCTGGTCCATAATTTCCCTCAAGTGGAGTCTTGTAGACCTTCGAGTTCCAGATGCAAACTTCTTTTTGCTCTATTTTCTTGTGATAGCAGGGGTTATGGGGTTAGTTTCATATGCCTCTATTTCCCTTGTTGTTTCTTCCCCTATTGGGCTAGGTGCTTCATTTCTCTGTTCTAACAAATCAGTTGCAACTTTAGAAAAATGGACCTTTTTCTATTTTTTTGTTCTACTTCCAATTCCAGATCCTCTTTTCTTTTGTCTTTTTGCTTGTGAAGTTGAAGGTTCTAGAGCAAGGTGTTCTGCTGCTGCTATTGGGTGTGTTTTTGTCTCTACAATAGCTTTTGTAGCATCTTTTGCAGCTTCCTCTACAGCATCTTCTACAACATTTTTTGTAGCAGTTGTTTCTTCTTCTACAGCAACATCAATAGTATCTATTTCTTCCTCTTCATCCTCATCTCCAAAAATTACATCATTTAAGGTGGAGTAAAACCTCTCAAAGCTCCTAAGGTTTCCTCTAAAATGGTGCCGAAAAACTAGTTTGATAAGACCATGGTGGTGAAGACTTCCTTTTTCTTCCTAATATCTTTTTGCCATGTTTTTTAATTCTTGGTGCAAGTATAGGGGAAGATTTACGCTAAACTCTGGTTGTTGCCTACCATGTCTGAGATGATTTAAAATTTTTATGTGATGCCCTGACAATAGTACATACTACCCTTCACAGGTTAGAAATTTGATTACCCATGTGGCTACTTCATCCCAAGGTTCCTGCAGGTTGGCCCTTTTTACCCCCTTGCATGTGTTATTATGTGTTAAATACTCAGGCGCCCTATCATTTTCTTCTAGAAATTGATTTACTGTGTTTACCAATGTATTTTTTCCAGACCTAGAAATTGGAAGACCTTCTAATGGTAGCTCAATAATTTGACTCATAAATTCAGGGGTTACCTCAATAGTCATGCCGTTAACGTGTGCTCGGTTGTTTCTGAATGTGTGGGTGAACATGCCAACCAAGTCTTTAGAGGACCCATTAAATTTATTCAAAAATGGCATAAGTCCTCAATCTTCAAAAATCTGCACCACTTCTGGATTTTCTCGAAGATGGATGGTATCTGTCGGTTCCATTCTTTTTTTTCATCCCATTTTCCTATCTTGGTTCATCACAAACTACTCTCTTTTGTTTCTATTCCTCTGCTAGATCTCTGATTTTTAGCATTTGCAACTTTGTAGGTTTTCTGTGTCATGCAGGGTTTTCTCTGCTTTTGTTCTTCAAAATGAACCGTAATCTTAGCACTGTACTTCATAATAATTTTGTGTTAGCAAATATGTCTTTGGAAAGAAGAGTGGCACACATTTCTATTTTTTACTTCGAACACATGTCCATCAATGGTTGCATAGATGTCCTTTCCATTAGATCCACCTTACATGCTTTTAGTTTTTATGTTTTTCCTGTAGATTCTCATGTGCATGTTTATTAGCATCAAAAATTGGTGGCATATTGTTGGTCATGTCCTCCGTGATTCTGGTATTTTCCCAATGGGTGCAAAAACAAACCATATGCTGATTGACACGTGTTCCTTTATCGTATGCATCAAAAGAATTTTCACTTGATTGTATTTCTTTCCTTCCTTGGATGCCACATGGAGATATTACATTGAATGTTCTTTCCAAAGATTATAATTTATTGCGAAAACAAAACTTAATTCCGAAGATTAGAAATTTATTCCAAATATTATGACTTCATTCCAAAGATGAGTCTTCATTCTGAAGATTATAACTTCATTCTGAAGATTATGACTTCATTCTGAAGATAGGTCTTCATTTCGAAGACAAATCCTGCTGCATTCTGAAGACAAATCCTGCTTCATTCCGAAGACAAATCCTGCTTCATTCCGAAGACAAAGCTTCATTCCAAAGATAAGGCTTCATTTCGAAGACAAAGCTTCATTCCAAAGACAAATTGTCATTCCGAAGATGAAGTGCAACAATCTGCTATCATTTCGAAGACAATTTCAATCCGAAGATAGCACAACAATTAGTCTGAAGAAGATAGCACGTACTATTTTTGGCATTCTTGTTCCGAAGATTAGACAAAAATCAATATTTTCATTCTCAAAACATGTTTTAAGTATGCCAAATCTTATGGATATCTTTTATGCTAATGGTTAATTGTTATATACTATATATCAATCATTTACAATGAAGAAATGTAAGAAATATATACCTGATTAAAACAAGTTAATGCAAGTTTTTGAAATATGACTACTTCTGTTGATGTTCTGCTGAGAATTTTTACAACATTTCAAAACAAGTGCATTTGATGAATTTGTACAATTATGGTTCAAAAAATTTCAAGGTTATGCATGCCAAAAAACTGGTTTTCATGCATACCAACCCAGTAGTGCCTTGAAAAAGGTTTTCACTGCTGAGTTTATTCATTTTTCTCTTCTTTTTTTTTTTTACCTCTCTTTTTCTCTCTTTTTTTTTTCTTGATTCTAACTATGCCCATGAAGGAATTTCATGATTTCCCTGAAATCATGCCCATGAAGGAATTCATAATCAGAATTTATTCATCTTTTTGTTTTCTGCTTTTTTTTTTATTTTTTTGCATTTTTCTATTTTTTTCTTGAAATCCATGATCATGTTGATTGTTTTGAAGTGGAAGAGGTAATTTCTTCCACCTGTTGTGTATCCAAACTATCAAGCTGTTGCAAGAATTCCTCTTTAGTCAGAGGTGTATGGTACACCCTGAGGCGATGTCCATTCACTACCAACTTTATCTGTGACCCGTCAATAGGAGATAAACGAACTGCTCCATTGTCAAATACCTCCTCAATCCGGTAAGGTCCAAGCCATCTAGTTCTCAAATTTCCAGGGAAGTTTTCATAGCGAGAATCAAACAGTAAATCCCAATATCCTTGTTGAAGTTTCCTCTACTGAATGTTACTGTCATGCCATAATTTCCTTTGCTCCTGAATTACTTCAGTTTGGTGCAGAGCATCCAACCTAAGTTCATCCAATGCATTCAGCTACAAAATCCTATCTGTCTGTGCTTGTGACAATTCAATTCCAATTTCCAATGTTGTGCGCAGTGTTAGTAGCTCAAATTCAATAGGTAAGAGGGGATTTTTACCAAAGACTAGTTCATAAGGTGTGAATCTAGTAGTGGATTTCCAAGTAGTATTGTAAGCCCATACTGCTTCAGGTAATTTATCTAGCCAGTTCTTCCTATGAAAAGCTACTGTTTTTGTTAAAATTTGTTCCAGTTCCTTGTTTGTTACCTCAACCTAGCCATTTGCTTGTGGGTGATAAGGTGATGATTTTCTATGTTTGATTTCATATAATTCTGTAAATACCTTAATGACTTTGGATGCAAATTGGGGTCCTTGGTCTATGGTGATAGACCAGGGAGCTCCAAATCTCTAAAAAATCTGAGTATACAAGAAATCGGTGACCTTCTCTTCATGAGCATGTTTGAAAGCACGCACCTCAACCCACTTTGTCAAGTAATCAGTGCATACTAGAATATGCACCTTTCTTTGAGAAGGTGTATCAATAGGTCCTACAAAATCAAGCCCCCACATCTCAAATGGCTCTAAAACCAATTGAGGATGTAGTGGCATTTCATTTGTATGAGTGGGTTTCCCCATTCTTTGGCATGCATCACAATGCCTGATGTACTTTTTCACATCCTTGTGAAGATATGGCCAATAATATCTTGTCCCTAAGACTTTTCTAATTATGATTTTTACAGAGTAGTGTCCTCCTGAGGGTTCATCATGACAAGCCCTAAGGATATCATACACCTCATCCTTTCGGATGCACCTACGTAACACATGGTCAGGACTGCACTTAAAGAGTATACCCTTGATCCATTCAAAATAAATCTGTCTGATTAATTGTTTCTTCTATTTTGAAGTGAAATGTGGAGGAACTTTCCCTGTGACCAAGTAATTGGCTATATCTACAAACCAAGGTGATTGGACTGATATAGCAAATAATTTTTCATCAGGAAAGGTGTCTTCAACTAATTCCCCTTCATCTGTGTTTTATAGTCTGGACAAGAAATCCGCTACAACATTAGCTTTTCCTGGTTTGTTGATTATAGTGATATCAAATTCTTGTAGCAACAGTAACCAGTGAATAATTCTTGCACTTACCATAGGATTATTCATAAAATATTTAATGGTTGTGTGATCTGTGTGAATAAATATTTGATAACCTATGATATAATGCCTAAATTTGTTGATGGCATAAATTACTGCTAAGAATTCTTTTTTAGTTGTGGTATAATTTTTCTTAGCTCCTGTCAAATTCTTGCTAATGTAGTAGATGGCATAGTGTTCACCATTGTCAATTTGTCCTAATGCTGCTCCAATTGTAGTATTGGAAGCATCAGTCTATATGTGAAATGGTAATGTCTAATTAGGGCCTCTTAACACAGGTGGAGTTACTAATTTTTCTTTCAAAGCTTCAAATGATTCCTGACATCTTGTAGTCCAGGAAAATTTAGAATCTTTAGTCAATAGGGCAAACATGGGATTGGCTATTGTGCTAAAGTTGGGAATAAACCTGCGGTAAAAACTAATATGTCCTAGGAAGCTTCTGAAATTAATCTGAGTTTTAGGAGGAAGAATATTCTTGATAATTTTCACCTTCTTTGGATCAACTTGGATTCCCTGAGGAGAGATGTGATGACCAAGAACTATTCCTTCCTTCATCATCATAAAACATTTTTTTGGATTCAAGGATAACTGGTAGGTTTCACAACGACCTAAAACTTTGTCAAGGTTTTCCAATGTAAAGTCAAAATTATGTCCGCATACTGTGAAATCATCCATGTATATCTCAACACTGTTGGTAGTTAGATAAAAAAATATTGCTAAAACTGCTCGCTAAAACGTTGTTGGGGCATTACACAAACCAAAAGGTAAAACCCTATAGGCAAATGTTCCCCATGGACAGGTAAAGGTTGTTTTCTCTTGATATTTAGGTGCAATCTGAATTTGATTATATCCACTAAATCCATCAAGAAAACAAAAGTATCTTTTTCCAGCAAGGGTATCTAACACCTGATCTATGAAAGGTAATGGAAAATGATCTTTATATGTCACCTTATTCAGCTCTCTATAGTCTACACATATTATCATTTTTCCATTTTTCTTAGGAACTATAACCAATGGAGAGACCCACTGGCTATCAAAAATTGGGTAAATGAATCCTACCTCCAAAATTTTTTCAATTTCTTCCTTTACAATATCCCTTAGGGCAGGATTCGGTCTTCTCCGGAGTTGTCTTACTGTCTTGACTTCTTCAGTATAAATTCCGTGGGTACATATATCAGGGTGAACTCCTGACATATCTTTATAGTTCCAAGCAAAAGCATGAACATGCTTCTACAAGACAACTATCAATTTGTCTTCCTCTTCCCTAGTAAGCTAACTGTAAATGTTTAAAAATTTTCCTGGCTGGACTTCTATTTGTTTTGTATTTGGAAGGACTGAATTCACTTCTTCATACCTAGTAATTAGGGAGTTAAGAGGACACTGCTGAGATGGGAGGAAATAAGAAATTTTTGTTTCATTATTTTTTGATGGAAGCATATCCTGTATGGAACAGTGAGAAGGAAAAATCAAGTGATGGTGCCACCCATGTGGTAGTAAAACAGAGTTTTTCTATGATAGTACAGATGGTTCACCTTCAGAATTTTGGTTCTCCTAACAATTGCTGGATATTTATTACTTCTTCTTCTAACCCTTGTTCATGCAGAACATTCATTAGGATAGTTTCATTTTCTGAGTTTTCTGTGTCATGGAGGTCTTCTATGTGTTCCCTTACTACCAAGGTGGCTAGTGTGGAAATAACCTCCTCTGATTCTTCATATGAATCAAGAAACCATAACTGACCTAAAAAATTGCTAGAGGGTCTTGTAGGAGGATACAGAGATATCTGTTTTAGATCAATACCATTTGAAATAGTCATTTTTCCAGATCTATAGTCTATGAAGGCTGCTGCAGTTGCAAGCCAAGGTCTTCCCAAAATGATGGGATATCCATGTGTTGAATTTCTTGGTTGTAAAACCAAAAAATATATAGGGAATTCCCAAGATGAAACTTCTATAGGAACATATTCAATGATACCTTTAGATTTTGCAACTGACCTATCAGCCATTTCTAAAACTGTAAATGTGGGGCTGAGATGTTTGAGCTGTAATTGTTTCATTATATCCTTGGTCATGACATTTATTGTAGCTCCTAGATCTACTAAAACATTTGATATTGGTACTGAAACTATAGTAACTATGATAACTAGACTTCCTGGGTCACTATACTTTGGAGGTAATAGTTTCCCAGATAAGATATCAGCTATCTTGCCTTCAATCTGAACAGTCTTGGGAAATGCCTTATTTTTCCTTCCTTCTCTTCTAATGCACAAATCTTGGATAGTACTTTTAATCACTGGTATATCCTTAATGGCTTGCAATAAGGGCAATGATATAGTTAACTTTTTAAGTTCCTTGACCAGGTCTGATTCAGAATTTTTTGTTGTGGTATTGAATCTTTCAGGATATGGAATTATCCTTGATGAAAGTAATTGTTCTACCTGTGGTTCTATTTTTTCTTCTTCTTTCTCTATTGTTGGTTCCACTAAAACTAATTTCAAAGGTTCTTACTCTTCATTTTCTTTTCTTTTATTGTAAATGGGTTTAGGTACAACTTTTCCTGAACGAAGTTGGATATTACTACAATCAATAACATTGATTTCAACATTTTCTTTAGCTTCAGCCACATAGACAGGGGATGCCTGTCTCATGCTATTTGGATTAGTGACTGATTGAGTTGGAAGTTGAGGTTGTTTCACCTGTTGTGTTTGTTGTGATTGGTTCTATTTTTCTTAAAAGTTATGATTAGGTGCAAGCAGCCAATGTTGATTTTGACCTTGATTTCTTTGCTGCCTTGGATAGGACTGGTATTGTTGATTCCACTGTGGTTGATTTTGCATCCAATGTGGATTAGTCTGATTCTGATTCTAGGGTGGATTGTTTTGATTCCATGATGGATTGTTTTGACTCCATGATGGATTGTTTTGACTCCATGATGGGTTGTTTTGATTTTGGTTCCAGGCCGAATTACTCCAATTTGTTTGTGGCCATTCTTGGGAATTTGTCCATTAAGGATAATTCCAAGGACGTTGGGGTGGTTCTAATTGTCCCCAAGGCATACTACCAGGATTATGCCCCCAATTTGTAGGAAAACGAGGGGGATTTTGGTATTGAGAGAAATTTCCCCCTTGTTTTGGTCCAATATAGTTGAGTTCCTCAATCTGATTTTCTAACACGGTTTTGAGTTGTGGTAGCAGGTGGCATTGATCAGTTGAATGCCTTTTTGAATAGATACTACAAATGGCTGAGATAGATGTTTTATTCAAAGGAAATTCCTGCAAAGCATGTTTATTTCTACATATTGGGCAATAAATTGCCAAAGGTTCTATGTTTTTTGCTTTTGCAAACATTTCCCCCAAAGTTGTGTTTAATTGCACTAGAATATTAGTTTTAAAATTTGCAAGTTCCTCTATTAGTTCCTTCACATCAGTGCCATTTGTATTTTTTTCTTCTTACTTGCTTATTGCGAGAGTAATTCCTATAGATATCCATAATATCCTCATTACTAAGAGTATTTACATCTCCTCTTCTCATCAAATCCAATACATCTCTGGATTCATCTTACAATCCTCTCAAAAAGATGGTTTTGCATAACTCTGGTTCTACAAGTCCACATCTCCTTTGAATAAAGGAGAACTGTATCGCTCCAAATTTTTTGCATCCTTACCTTCAGGCTATAGGATTCGTGCCTGGAAGGAGGATTGGAAAAGGATGGCGCGGTACCTCAGACTGAGAGGCCTTGCGAAGGTCCCGCCTCTCGGGGGAGGTGTATTATGGTGATTTTTCGATGGATGGTGGGTTCACCAGGAAACGTTTGAATGGCAGTTTCCACGCCTAGGTTGGGAATGTGTTTAATGTGTTCAGTTTTATCTTTAAACATTCGAGTCCTAGGTTTGGCCAAATGAATCTAAGTTGTACTATTATGAAAATGCAAGGCTAAATGAAATACAAAAAACAGATTTTAAACAAAAAATAGAGGGAAAAAGCTAAATTATAGAGCCATACCTGATCCGGATGTCTGATGGAGATTCTAATTTTTGAAGCAGACAGGATCGTCTAGAATTTGACGTGATCGTCTCCGACCTGCAGGATCATCTGAGATCTGACGAATTCGTCAGACGAATTCGTCAAAGACCTGCAAACAGAGAAATAGACACAAAATACAAAAAATACAACAATGCTAATAGAGGATAAAGATGTAAAATGACAATAAAGATGTTAACAGATAATCCTAAATAGGAATGCAAGCAAATTACAATGTTTTAATAATTAATCATGATTTTATTATGCAATTAAGCTATATGGGTGAACTCCAAGATGCAGAATAGCAGAAAATAATAAATAAACTAACTAGTTGCAAGAATAAAACAGCAGATGAGAAGAGAAAAATGCAAACTCTGGGCACTCGATTGCCCCCAATGATGATTGCGATCGAAATCGTCTCGGATTGGTACAGGATCATCTCTGATCTGAATAGGATCGTCTAAGACGATGTAAGCTTGCTCCGGCTGAAAAATACTAAGGTTCCTACAATAAAATTTGGATAGGACAAGTGTAGATGGTAATACAGATTATTCTAATGCGTGTGAAGGTCGATTTACAAGAAAATTCAGCCAGGGGGAGGTTAAGGGGAGGGCCTAAGTTTAAATAGGCTTAGGAGGGAGGTTAGGAGGTTGGAGATCATCCCAATTTGGGAGATCTCCAATGGGGAGGGTCTCTAACGGCGCAGACACACTTCTGCCCAGATTAGAGACGTCGTTGGAACAGAGGCTAATTGAGAAAAATTAGTTTTGGGACAAGATCGTCTGGACGTCCTAGTCTAGACGAAATCGTCCGATCTGAGGCGATATCGTCTGATCGGCGACGATATCGTCAAACGGTCAAAACAAACTCTAAAAATGGCGCGGGAAAGGAGGAAACGGGTTAAACGACGGTTTGGGAGCGGTTTTGGGGGTTGAAATTTGAATTTGAATATTTACTAGAGTAATTGTAATTATTTAAGGTTTTACTGCGCCAATTTTAGGGTGCTACATTTTGCCCCCTCTTTAGCGAATTTTCCAAAGAAAATGCGTTAAAGATGAGTTCTTCTCGATCTACGAGAAAGCAAAAAATATTCCCATTTTTAGGCGACGATTCTAGGTCGAATCGTACGACAGCTTACTATGGTGCCCCCTCCGTGTTTTTACCCAAATCGAACGTTTGAGGTAAAAACACGAAAAAGCAAAATTTTTAAAAAAAGTTGTTAAGTGTTTTTGAATAAAATTAAGAAAAATAGGGTAAAACCCTAATTCATTTGTTACTGTTCATTTTCCTAGTTTTTAGAGCTCTGGAGACAAGATGGTCGAGACAGCGCATAGATCAACAGAGGTCCGGCGCGGGCTACGGGTAAGGGTCTAAACTGAATTTAGAATGCTTTACTTAGAATTTCATGCTTTTTAGATTAGATTTGATTGATTTTTGAGCATCGCGGCCATTTTTGGGCCGTCGACGTCGTCGAGACGAAATCGTCTCGATTTCGCCGAAATCGTCTCGATATCGTCGATTTCGTCCAGAGGCAAAATCGGTGAAATGGGGACGATTTCGTCAAAAGGGACGATTTCGTCTGGCAAAATCGGAGACGAATTTGCTCAAATTGGGGACGATATCGTCCAATTGTGGACGATATCATCATTTATGAAATTGAACTTATTTTGACTTGCATTTTTAATTAATGATTTAGTAATGATTTTTATTGTTGATTTTGTTTATGTTGCAGAGAGGATTACTAAAGAGCAGAGAATGGAAATATGGTAGACTAAGGGATGACTTGGCTGCCCTGTCTCAAGCAAGAGCGAGATCAGCTGGCTCAGGTCGGCTTGTAGCATGTGGCGAGATATGCCACAAGTGTCTACAGACATGGGGCTATTGACAGCCCTAGCAGAGAGGTGGTATCCGGGTTCTTCCTATTTTCGGTTATCGACAGGGAGATGACTCCCACACTGGAGGATGTATGGAGGATTTTGAGGATCCCCATACAAGGACGGTTGATCACTCCCGCGGCCAATCAGGGCCACGCGATGATGCGACTATGTGGCGATCCGAGCTTCACCCTGGAGAAGGGCGGAGTGAATATCGAGTCGCTACGCCAGATGCCTAGGGCATCTAGACTCACACGGGTTTTGGCTGGGGTGGTAGGTGGACTTCTGCTGTGCCACCAGAGCGGATGCAGGGTACCATGGGTACTGATAGATGTGGTCTGCGACATGAGAGACCATGGATACAGATTTGCTTGGGGGAGCTTTGTACTCTGTCGGTTGTATAGGATCCTTCATGGGGTCGTATACAAGGGCGGCCGATGTCTGGTTATGACATCACTACTGCAGGTTTGGTGTTGGGAGCACATTGCGGTGCGGAGGCCGATAGGGCTCCCACTGACAGGGATTGATGGGGAGAGGCCCCGAGTTTTCTACTGGTGGCTCCGGAGAGGGGCACAGCGACGGATAGATCTACCAGTGTCCCGGAGACTACTAGATGACCTCGTCTCCGACCAGATCACCTGGAGGCCTTGGAGAGATCATCCAGGGTGGGCCGAGGATGGACAGGAGCTGGCTCGCATCAGGCGAGTCTGCTGGCTGAGGATGGAGAGGGGAGAGGTGGAGCTCCACTGGTATGACCGAGTTTTGAGGCAGTTCGGTCTACAGTAGGGGATTCCATCTCTGAGAGACTACGAGTTTTCCCGGACTATCTGGGATAACACTACAGTTAGCGGGGCTCCAGATATGCAATGATTCTAGAGTCAGGACGCAGATGATGCCCCCATTCAGCCAGTGGATGGGGACGACACTAGGGTAGCCGACGGCTATGATGCCTGGTACACAGGCATCCGCCCTCCTCGGATGACGAGGGCTCAGGGTCCGATTCACGTAGTTGTGCATCGGATGGGGAGGCGGCGCCAGGCAGCCATTGAGGCAGCACAGGGTCATGGCGGGAGAGAGCAGAGGAGGCCACAGGCTCAGAAGAGGCCATGGTAGCGAGAGAGGAGGGAGGAGAGACCCCCTTCTCCATAGAGAGAGAGGCCACCATCGCCCGATAAGGGCAAGGGTGTGGACACAGGAGAGAGTAGTGAGATGGCTACTCTCCGGGCGAAGACTGTCCGTCTCCAGGCACAAGTGCAGACTTTGCAGGAGGAGGCTGCACGACACCGAGCGGAGGCTACACAGCTCAGAGATGAGGTTGCACACCTCAGAGCACGGAGCGGAGGAGCGAGCACTCAGGAGCTAGCATGGTCGATTGCTCGGACCGCGTTCTACCAGGGTATCTACTTCCAGATGGTGCCGGAGGGTCAGAGGGTACAGCTACCAGCCGACATTGCTGACCCGATCAGGATTGGGTCATCGAGGACTTCATCTCGATCGACAACTAGGACTCGTAGTACCACACATACTGCGATGGGGCCACCTCGTCCACCTCAGGGCGGGGGAGGAGATGAGGCTGAGAGCTCGAGGGGTTCTCGAGGCTAGGCTACTACACTATACAGACTGATTATATGATTTGAGAGGATTGAGTATGCCAAGATGTAGATTGTGGCATACCAATCTATTTTTGAGATGATGTACATATATTTGATATATATATAGATGAGATATTTTTTGATCATATGACTTGTCTTATGCGTTTGTATAATGCTTTAATGTTTGAAGTGTGATTGATTTAATAATTCATGTAATTATGTCATTGGAAATATTATGGTTGAAATGTCATGCTTTAAAAATTTAAATGAAATAATCTGATGTAACAAATTGGTTGTTGGTGATGTGATAATTTGATAAAAATAAAAGGGACTTTTAACAATAATTTCAAAGGACATTGTCGCTATTATAGACCATTTCATGGAGTCACCGCTCACTCGGTCGTCAAGCTAATCCCAGTATAGAAATATTGTTAAAAAGTAAAGAGTGCTTAAGAGACTGTCTTAAGACTTTGGTGTGATGATGCAAATGATGATGATGATGATGATTTGTTTTTAGACTTTTCATGAAAATATTATGCATGAAATATTGTAAAATGATTTTTGCTAGGCATAAATTCCTAAGTGTGATAAATTTTTTGGATAATTCCCTAGGAATTATACCATCATTGCAAAATTGAAGGTTGACATAATGACATGAAATAGTGATAATGTGCATGCTTTTTTTTAAACATAATTGTATAACAGAATGATTTAAGTCATATGGTTTTTATGATTTTTAAATGAATGGGTAATAAAATTAGTACAATGGTTTGCGCTAGGCATAGAATATGTAGGTATAGACTTATACCATCATCGCGAAAATCAAAGAAGAAAATAGATTGTTTTATTGCATGGTTGATTTTTAATTTTTGAAAATAAATAGAAAATATGAAGAGGAGGACTTGCGCTAGGCATAAGACTCCTATTTAAGTTCTGGAAGTATACCATCGTCGCGAAAGTCGACAATATATAAATATGTGTTTTTATTGTATGGTTTGAAAGAAATTTTGAATTTTGATAATGCATGTAGTTGTCTTTATACTAAACAACTGTACTTTAAAGAAAAAAATGAATTTATTCCAAACAATTTGCAAAAATATTTCAAAGTATCTTAAAGACAAAAGTTAGATTTATAAGGAATCCCATGTGCATATGTGAGTTCATTTCCAATCTTGATTTATCATAATGATACACAAAATCTCTCAAATACAAAATGTGTGTGCAATTGCTATGTTCGTTTACTAGTTTTGAGCAAGATAATATGATACAAGTGATTTGAATGAACCAAATAAGTGTTCATTAACCATGATTTAGATGCATATAACCATACCAGACTACTATGTAAGTCGGATTATCAAGAGCTAGCTAATCCATAAGCAGACATAGGTCTGTACAAAAGAAGGTCGCTAATGTGACAGACATATCGCCACGCTAGGAGTTACCCAAGGCCAAGCGAGGTTGGGCACAAACCACCTGTTATGGGGCTTACCTCACAGTTTTCGAATAATTGAGAATTCCAAGGATTCAAGCTCATCAACCCTTCTTTTCTTTTCAAAGGGTAGGGAGAGGGATTTTATTGCTTTTTCTTTTGCTTTCTTTTGCTTTTCTTTTGTATTTCTTTTGTATTTTTGCTTGATTTTTGAGATAATGCTTGAAACATTGTTGTAATGATATAAAATAACATTTTTCTTTTTCTCTTTTTCTTGAACTTTGCTTTTCTTCCTATGCTAGGGATACTTGCTCGGATTAGCTGTAGAGCAAGGGATTTTTATTTCGGGTAGGGGTGAGCTTGTCCTTTTGCCAATTCTCAAAGATTCTAGACCATGTGCATGATAGGATAGCAGGGGAAACTTTTCGCTCAAGAAACCACTTCTACTATGTAGCATAGCAAGGATATTACAAATATAATCATTTTATTGTGAAAGGATGTGCTTGGTTTAAGTAAATAACAAGATCAATTCTCTGTGCTCAAACTTTATTTAATTGAATTTTGTGAACTTTTGATATAAGAGAGATTAGTAATCATGCCAGATAAAAATCAAGATATTTATTTTGTGTTTGTGAAAGTGAGGGATTCCAAATAAATGCTAATTTATCCAAAATAATTTGAAATATATAATCTGCAACATTTGTAAGAAGAAATATATACAAATACTTTTTGAGAAGTTTGAGAATGTTGACTCTCTCTTTCTTCTTTATTTTGTTTTGGTTTCGAAAGAGTCAAGAATATTGCTTGTTTTTATTTTTATTATTTTTGTTTGTTTTTGTTTTTGTGTAAACAATTTGATATATTTTTAAAATAAGAGAACATGCAAAATATGTACAAATGATGAAATGACTAATTTTTGTTACGCATAGTAACGTTTAAGATGCAAAATGTTCATGGGTTCTTTAAGTTCTTTACCATCTAAGGTAGATAATTTATATGCTCCTGATTCAAATTTAGCAGTGATAATGTATGGTCCAAGCCAGTTGGGCTCAAATTTACCTTTAAGGTCTTTAGTTGCATTAGTATTTTTTTGATTTTCTTTTAAAACAAGGTCGCCGATCTCAAAGGATCGATGACGAACTTTTTAGCATATGATCTTTTAAGCTTGTTTTGGTAGGCACGGAGATGCTCCAAAGCATTGATGCATTTTTCATCTAGGAGTTCCAGTGACCGAGTCTGCCAGCTCGATATTCATCTCCTACTTCGGTATCTTGAAGTAGTAGAGCCAAAGAAGGAACTTCTAATTCAAAGGGAAAAATGGCTTCAGCACCATAAACCAAAACAAAAGGTGAAGTTCCAGTGGGAGTTCGAACACTAGTTCGATAGGCCCACAAGGCTGGATATAACTGAATGTGCCAGTCACGGCCAATTTTATTGACCAATATTTTGAGAATTTTGATTAAGGTTTTGTTAGATGCTTCTGCTTGACCATTACCCTGAGGATAATAGGGAGTGGACCAGCGATGTTGAATCTTATATTTTTGGCATAATTTCTTGACATCTTTATTTTTGAAACAAGTTCCATTATCAGAGATGAGATTTGCAAGAATTCCAAACCTACAAATGATTTGATTAAAAATAAATTTAGAGACTTGTGTGCCAGTACAGGAAGCTAAAGGCATAGCTTCAACCCACTTCGTGAAATACTCGGTGGCGGTTATGATGAATTTGTGTCCATCAGATGACACAGGATTGATTTTGCCAATAATGTCTAAGCCCCATTTTGAAAAGGGCCAAGGAGATGAAATAGCCTGCAGTTCTTGTGCAGGGGCATGGACAAGGTCAACATGTTTCTGGCACTTGTCGCAATGGCGCACATACTCATGTGCATCATTCTCCATGGTAGGCCAAAAGTATCCTATCCTAAGGAGCTTTTTAGCAATGACACTACCACTGAAGTGTCCTCCACAAGATCCATCGTGGGCTTCACTCAAGGCTGATTTGGATTCTTCTAAATTCAAACATCTCAATAGGATACCTTCAAAAGATCTCCTATACAAAGTATTGCCAATTATTACAAATCGACTTGCTCGTCTACGTAATAACCGACCCTGGTTTCTATTAGAATTGGCAGGGAAAGTCCCATTTTGGAGAAAATCAATTATATCTGTATACCAAGGTGCAAGGAGTAGTTTCATTGATTAGAAACACATCCAAAGGTTCTAAGCATGACTTATTTGAAGCGGGTTCCTGGAGTCGACGAATAATGATAGTGGCATATTCGTCATCTAACTCCAAGGGCAGGAGAGATGCAGTTGCGGCCATAGCATCAGCTGCACGGTTGCAAGTTCGAGGAATGGCTTCCAAGGAAACTTGATCAAATAGAGACATTAATTGTAAAACATAGGCTTTATATGGGCACAGTTTATCATCTCTGGTCTGATAAACTTCATTAATTTGGTTTATGACAAGTTGAGAATCACCAAAAACTAGCGAGATGTTTAATTTTTAGCGCCAAGGCAGCTCGTAATCCAAGGATTAGAGCTTCATATTCAGCAGTATTGTTGGTGCAAGCAAATGTTAATTTGAAGGACGAGAGGAATAAGATGTTTTTGCGGGGATATTAAAATAATACCCGCACCAGCCCCACTCATGCATCGGGCTCCATCAAAGTATAAGGACCATTGTTCAATATGGTCTGCCTCTAATTGAAGGCATTCATCAGGAAACTCAATGATGAGGGGATGGGTAGACTCTAAGGGTGCAGCAGCTAATTGATCTGCTATGATTTGACCCTTAACAAACTTTTGTCCTATGAATGTGAGGTCAAACTCGCTTAGAGCGAGAACCCACTTGGCTGTGCGACCCGATAAATAAGGTCGACTCATGAGATACCTCAAGGGATCATATTTAGCAATGACATAAGTTTTCTGACTAAGCATATAATGGCATAATTTTTGCGTAGCAAAAATGACTGCTAGACATAGTTTTTCCAATGTTGTGTAGCGGGTTTCATAACTGATGAAGGTTCGGCTAATATAATAATTAGCACGTTCTCTCTTTGCATCATCAAGCTGAGCTAACATAGCTCCTAAGGCAGAATCTGAAGCTAAAATATACAGGAGAAATGGGCGATCAGGTCTAGGTGGTGAAAGCACAGGTGGGTTAAGGAGGTATTGTTTGAGAAGTTCAAAAGCTTCTTTACATTCGTCGTCCCAATTAAAAGGGACATCCTTCTTAAGGAGCTTAAGAAAGGGACCGGTTTTGTCCGCCAACTTATCGATGAAGCGACGGATAGCTTGAAGTTTACCTTGTAAACTTCGTAACTCAGATATATTGGTAGGTGCGGGCATATCAGTGATAGCCGCAATCTTGAGAGGGTCAATTTTGATACCACGTAAAGAAACTATAACCCCTAATAGTTTACCGGACTTAACTCCAAATATGCATTTGGCTGGATTTAATCGAATAAGATATTCTCTTAATCGATTAAAAACTTTTCTCAAATCATCTAAATGATTATCTTCATTAATAGAGCGAGCTATAATATCATCTACATAATCATGTAGGATATCATGCATCATATCATGAAAAATATAAGTCATAGCTCGTTGATAGGTTGCACCTGCGTTCTTTAAGCCGAATGGCATCACTTTCCAACAAAAGGTACCCCAAGGGGTAATAAAGGTTGTTTTAGCCTGATCTTCAGGAGCTATCCTGATCTGATTATAACCGAAGAATCCATCCATTAAGGACATCATCCCACTCCCGGCAGTAAATTCAATGATTTGATCCATGTTTGGAAGAGGAAAATCATCTTTAGGGCATGCAGCGTTAATATCTCTAAAATCTGTGCAAACCCTAACTTTGGTGGCTTCTTTCTTGGTGACTGGAACTACATTTGAGATCCATTCAGCATAATCAATAGCTTGTATAAAAACAACATTCAGGAGTTTTTCTAACTCCCCTTTGACTAGCAGGGCCACTTTGGGATGCATTTTTCTAAGTTTTTGTTTAACAGGTTTAGCATCCGGATGGACTACTAGATGATGCATGACTACGGAAGGGTCCAGACCTGGCATATCTTCGTATGTCCAAGCGAAGACATCTTCATATTCTTTAAGGAATGCAATGTATTGCTCTTGTTTTTCTTGACTTAATTCTGACCCAATATTGATTATGTGAGGATTATCCTCAGTTCCAATGTTAACTTTAATGACGTTTTCTACTTCCATGTGTAGATCTCTTTCAAAATTAGGTGGGGCGGGTGAGACGCCCAATTCTTGTAATTCTTTTAAGGTTAAGTTGGATAATTCATCTTGAGGATTAGTGGTCTCAAGTTGGGCTATAGTTGGTATAGAACCATCAAAATAAAATCCATTGTGTAACATCTCTTCAACGGAGACATCGTGGAAGATATCTCCTTCCAACTCCTCATCGGATTCAACAATCATTTCGGGGTAAGCTATGGATAGCATGTTACATGTAAATGGCTGATTTTTTAGAGGCAAATCATCACGCCCATCCAAATAATCTTGATAACATATGAGTTGATCATCATCTTCAAAAGGAAAGGGTTGACCCTTACTAGGAAATAGGCCCACACCACGGGGGCGAGGCCACGGTTCTACCTCGAAAGGTTCTTTCATGCCATTTTGGAAAGGTCCCAAGCCTTTCCCTTTATATCCCATTTTAAGCATTATGGGTTTAGCTTTAATATACTCATTAGTAAAATAACATCGAGCATATCCATCATGATGAGTTTTAATATTTCGAGGTATTCTTCCCCAGTCATATCCTTTATAAATGAAGGCACAACTCCCGACTTGGTAAGTACTTCCCATAGGTTGTGGGAGGCCCAAGGTACGAGGAGATGGCGGCAAGTTATTTAAAAGAATTGAATCTTGCATGAAAGCATTTGTTTTTTCTGATATTAAGATTGTGGATAAATCTGGTAAAAGTTCATCAAAAAGAGCATAAGATGTAGAAGGATCATTCCCTATATCTTTAGATGTGGAAGGTATGATAGATGTTGATAATGTGGAAGTGTTAATAGATGGGTCTATAGGTTTTGAAATTATAGGGATAGAACATGAAGGATTGGTCGTGGATTGAAGATCTTTTTGAGGTTCTAGAGTGGTTTGTTTAGAAGATTGTTGATCTATATATGAGGGTGAAATTAATGGAGGAGAAATAGGTGAAGCTATGGGAGTGTATTTCATAGTTTTAGATGAAAAATAAGAATTAGGATGTGTGGATGACCGAGCAGGGCAAAATTGCACTCCAACGAGGTTCTGCCAAAGCACACATATCAAAGGGTCTAGGATCACCATGGATAGTGACCAACTGATTTTTAAATTCAAATTTAACACATTGGTGTAAAGTTGATGGGACAGCCCGCATTGCATTGATCCAAGGATGACCCAAGAGTATATTGTACGATGCGGGGCAATGTACAATAAACATGGTCGTATCTAAGGTTCTAGGACCAACTTGCAATGGGATGGTAATAACTCCACATGTTTCTTGTGTTTCGTCATTGAAAGCTTTGATAATCATGTCAGTTTTCTTCATTTCATCACTTCTAAAGCCAAATCGTTGGTAGAAGTCAAAAGTGCAAATGTTTAGAGATGAACCATTATCAATCAGGACTCTTTTAATAGCTACATCTCCAATTAGAGCAGTAATATATAAGGGGTTATCCTTATGTAAACTGTGTTGTGGGATATCTTTATCCCGAAAGTCAATACAATCGACTTCTCTAGTGATGATAGTATTGGCCATGGCTTCGAGTTGAATGTTTTGAGGTACCATCATTTGGCTTAATGTAAGCATCAACTCATCCCTATGGGTAGGAGAAGATCTTAATAAATCCAAAAGGGAAATTATGGTTGTAGTATTAGATAATTGCTCATTAATATTGTAAGGGGGTTTAGGTTGAACATTGGGAGCATGATTCCCTTTATTGGGATTTTTCAAAACAAATGGAGCTGATCCATCATTCTGGTTTGGTTCTTGTTGAGAATTTTGAGCCTATTGTCGGGTAACGACTCCGATGGTACCTACAATGTTATATTGAAGATGTTGAACTGGTCTCGGTTGAGCGTTTATGGCTTGTTCATTAGGGAGGAATTGATTAGAAGAGGGTCGAGTAGTAACTCTTCTAGGAAATGGTTCTTCTGGAACCATAGCATCTGTGATGGGTTGAATAGGATCTGATTCATTTTCAGAACTATTCGATTGGTTTGAAGTGATGTCTATTTCACTTTCAGTATCTGATTCTACATCACTAGGATCAGGAGTTTGAAAATTATGTAGGGGCCTGGTCGTGACCAGGGATAAAGTTGTGTCAAATATTTGAGGATCCTGAATAGGTAATTGTCCGCTAATAGTTCCTACATATCGGGTAGGAGGAGGAACATTATGATGTTCGATTTGATTGGCCACCTCTTTACCATGTCTTGGTAAAGGGTGTTGAAATATGTCTAATGATTGATTAGCATTTTGATTTTGATTTTGGGGAATGTTCTTTTGAGGATTATTAGGAGCATTTTGTTTAGGTTGGAAGGCTTGCACCTCCATTTCATTATTATCAATCAGATCTTGTATTTTATGTTTCAACCTTTTACAAGCATTGGTAGAGTGTCCAGGTCCTCTATGGAAATCACAGTGTAAGTCAACTCTGTATCCGGGTATAGTTGGATCAGGTTCCCGGATAGCTGGTAATTGGATCAAACCTCTTTCGAGTAATTGAGGTAAAATAGTTGATAATGGTTGATTCAATCTAGTAAATTCTCGAGGAGGTTTATCAGGAGGTTTCAATATAAATTTTTTTGTTGTCTTCGTTGCATTGATATTAGCAACATTTTTGTTGTCAGTGACTCCATCACCTACGACTTGTTTGTTTTTATATTGATTTCTGGATGTTTTCTCATCATCTTTCTTCCTAAGTTGGCCTCTCCTAATGAGGGCATCTTCTACTCTTCGAGCTAAATCTATAGCTTGATCGAAGGTAGTTAAAGTAGCGATTGATAACTCATAAGATATTTGTTCTTGCAAATTATTGATAAAAATGTCCAACATTTCCCTATAAGGTAGCACAAAGTGCAGTTTTCCTATCAACTGCCTCCATCTAGCTAAGAAATCAGCAAAACATTCATCCTTGTCTTGTTTTAAGTTGTATAAATCTTTAATGGTTACATGCCTCTCGATGTAGGCACTAAATTGATGGACAAAAGATTCAGTTGTTTCTTCAAAATTTCTCAAAGAATGAGTGGGTAGTTGATAGTACCACTCTAATGCCATTCCACCTAAACTTTTTGGGAACATTTTTAGTAATAGCAAGTCATCATGTGATATATCATGACATGCTATCCTAAACATGCGAAGATGCTCTATGGGATCTTCGGTTCCTTTATATATAGGCAGGATGGGCATGGGAAAATGCTTAGGGTACGGTTGTGCTACAACTATGGGATCCAAAGGTTGACTACATATCTCTCGATAATTGTACGAGGGATGGTAGGGATCTATCTGGTCCATACGCGAAGCTAACTGTTTCACCATGGCTTCCAGATTACTAGTTTGCCCACCATATTGGTTCGGTAGGGCATTAATATGGGATTTGTGAGCATATGATGGAGGGACATGAATATTAGATGCTATATTGCTATTGTGTAAATTGTTGGTAGGAAAGGTGTTATGAAGGAATTTTGAAGTTGTATTATGTTGTATTCCAGATTGTTGAAAATTGGTGTTTGGCTTCATTTTAGGTTTTTGTTTACTTGAAGCATATTGATCAATAGTTTGGCGAAGTAAAGCAGTGAAGGAAGTTTTCTTTTGTGTGGGAATGATTTTAGGCTCAATAACGGGTTCCTTAGGAGGTTGGGTAACCTATTGTTTTGGCATGTTTTGAATCATAGTGACCATATCTCTATTGGATGGTCCAGCCTTATCACTTTCTTGATCAATAAAAGACAAGGGATTAGTGTGCACATCAAACATATGTTCCATGGCTGCTTGAGTGTCACTAATTTGCCCTTTATCAATACGAACTGCCATATTAAGAGCGCCAATGTTATTATTGAAAAATTTCCAGAAATGATCTAAGTTATCAAAAGCAATAGTTCCATCTGGAGCTACTCTAGGGGATGAGGATCCATCCTCTTTAACATTTTCTTCTTGTTCATTGTCTTCACCTAGGTCATCTTCTGGTTGATCTAGAGTTTCTCCTTCCGGAATTGGATCCTCAGGAAGGACATTTGGGTTTCTAGTTTTATCTTCTAACCAATCTTCTTCTTCTCCTTCGGTTTGTTTACCATTCCTAAGTTTAGGCATTGTGCTTAATTTAGATTTCAGCAATATATATATATATATATATATATATATATATATATATATATATATATATATATATATATATATATATATATATATATATATGCTATAAGCTTAAGAGGTATATATTAATTATATACCTACTACAATATTTAAAATGAAATGTTTTGGTTTTTTGTTATGTTTTTTTAGTTTTTCTTGTTTTTGTTAATAATATTGTAAAGATAACAAACAACACAATAAATGCAAGAAATAATAACAATGAAAGCAATGATCTAGTTTTCTATAAATAATTTATAAATATCATTAATGGGCTCAAGTTCTTCAGGAGTCATGAAGTGTTCTTCTTCAAATTGAAAATTTTCTTTCAAAAATTTAATGAAAAGGGCTATAGTGATATTATCTGTCTCGGATTCTGGTTGATAGAAGTAAAGCTCGTGGCAATACTCTCGATATAACACAGCTCGAGGAACTCTATTCCATCTTTCCCTATCCGTAAGAACGACCTCTTGGTCTTCTACATGACCTAGGAACTGGTGTATAGTGGCTGCATTCTCGAGGTATTCCTCGAAGGTGAACAATTCTGAAGACACAAGAGCTCTCCTATAAGCTAACCATCTATGGCAGGCTCTCTGAAGTTCATGATAAAATACGAGTTGATGAGGATCCAGGATTCTATCTAGGACAAGCCTCTTGATTTGTTTAAGTTTTGTTGACCTAGATGAAATGACACCTAGTCTTCTATCAAGTTCATCCCACAAAAGTTGATTTCTATCTGTTTCAGGCACACTAAGCACAAAATTGATTTCTATGGCTGCTAATTGGTTTTCAACATTTATAGTAGCTTGCTAATATTTTCTTAGGAGCTACCATCTAAACATGATATGCAACTTATTAGTTTTAAATGATTTGAAATGCATCTATGTTTTTGTTGTTTTTTTTTTTGTTTTCAAAAGGTTTTAAATGCATTCACGTCGGGTTCACCAAAATGTATCGCTCCAAATTTTTTGCATCCTTACCTTCAGGCTATAGGATCCGTGCCCGGAAGGAGGATGGGAAAAGGATGGCATGGTACCTCGGACTGAGAGGCCTTGCGAAGGTCCCGCCTCTCGGGGGAGGTGTATTATGGTGATTTTTTGATGGATGGTGGGTTCACCAGGAAACGTTTGAATGGCAGTTTCCACGCCTAGGTTGGGAATGTGTTTAATGTGTTCAGTTTTATCTTTAAACATTCGAGTCCTAGGTTTGGCCAAATGAATCTAAGTTGTACTATTATGAAAATGCAGGCTAAATGAAATACAAAAAATAGATTTTAAACAAAAAATAGAGGGAAAAAGCTAAATTACAGAGCCATACCTGATCCGGATGTCTGATGGAGATTCTGATTTTTGAAGCATCCCGGATCGTCTAGAATTTGATAGGATCGTCTCCGACCTGCAGGATCGTCTGAGATCTGACGAATTCATCAGAGACCTGCAAACAGAGAAATAGACACAAAATACAAAAAATACAGCAATGCTAATAGAGGATAAAGATGTAAAATGACAATAAAGATGTTAACGAGATAATCCTAAATAGGAATGCAAGCAAATTACAATGTTTTAATAATTAATCATGATTTCATTATGCAATTAAACTACATGGGTGAACTCCAAGATGTAGAATAGCAGAAAATAATAAATAAACTAACTAGATGCAAAATAAAACAGTAGATGAGAAGAGAAAAATGCAAACTCTGGGCACTGATTGCCCCCAATGATGGTTGCAGTCGAAATCGTCTCTAATTTGACAGGATCGTCTACGACGATGTAAGCTTGCTCCGACTAAAAAATGATAAGGTTCCTGCAAGAAAATTGGATGCAACAAATGTAGATGGTAATACAGATTATTCTAATGCATGTGAAGGTCGATTTACGGGAAAATTTAGCCAAGGGAAGGTTAAGGGGAGGGCCTAAGTTTAAATAGGCTTAGGAGGGAGGTTAGGAGGTTGGAGATCATCCCAATTTGGGAGATCTCCAACGGGGAGGGTCTCTAACGGCGCAGACACGCTTCTTCCTGGATTAGAGACGTCGTTGGAATAGAGGCTAATTGAGAAAAATCAGTTTTGGGACAAGATCGTCTGGACGTCCTAGTCCAGACAAAATCGTCCGATATGAGGCGATATCGTCTGATCGGCGACGATATCGTCAAACGGTCAAAACAAACTCTAAAAATGGCACGGGAAAGGAGGAAACGGGTTAAACGATGGTTTGGGAGCGGTTTTGGGGGTTGAAATTTGAATTTGAATATTTACTAGAGTAATTGTAATTATTTAAGGTTTTACTGTGCCAATTTTAGGGTGCTATAGTAACCTATCAAGATAGTCTTCTAATGTTTCATCATCTTCCTTTTTAATCCTAAATAACTCATCTTTCCTGTTACTTACATGGAAATACTCCTAATATTTGTCTAAAAACATAGTTTCCATTTGATCCCAAGTTCGGATGGAATTTGGCTCTAAACTCATGAACCAACATAATGCTGAGTCCTTGAGTGTTGAGGGAAAAACCTTAAGTTTTTTATTGTCATTTACATAATCATAGGTTTGACACACTACCTTGAATTCAAAAAAAAATTGATCAGGATCTTCAGATACAACACCTTGAAAGGTTGGAAGTACTGAAGGTGAAATAGTCTTCATGAGAGAGTTTTGTGTTGGATTCAAATGGATAGGATATTCAAATGTTATAGAAGGTTGAGGAATATCCTGATCATCTCCTTCATCATGGACATAGCCATGTTGGCCATTGCCTCCCTCTACCATACTTTCTGGTTTCTCATTTAAACTTATCCAAATTTCTCTCTCAAGAGGTCCAAGATCCTCTATTGATAATGAGTCTGATGATTATTCTTTCTCAGAATGTTCTAGTGATGGTGAAACTGGTGATTTTCCTTTCTCATAATGTTCTAATGATGGTGAGACTGGTGATTTTTCTTTCAATATTTCTGGTAATTCAAACACAGGTGATTCACCCCTTAGGCATGAATATCTCCTTAATGGAACAAGCCAGGGATCCTTTTGGGTAATTCTACCTTTTTCATCCCTAGACTTACTCATTCATGTTCACTCTAAATGACATAAATTATATGTCAATAGTTGTTATTTTAACCAGTTGTTCTATTCAGATTTTATCCTGAATCTTCACAGTTCAGTCTAAATAACAGCTATTGGACTGTTTTTACCTTTTAGCAACATGTATCCCCAACAACAGCACCAAAATGATGTGTTGTTATTATACACATCATTAATTCTTAATGAATTTTTCAATCCAGGGCTGTGTACAAGGCTATCTACGAAAGAAGGGGTAAACAGGGTTATAACTTAGGTCAATCTAGAGCAACAAGTTTTATTGGTGAAACCGATTGTGTGGGGGGTTTTAGGACATTTCTATATCTAAATTGCATGAATTAAACCTTAATCTAAGTTGCAAAATTGGAAACTAATCATTAACTACAGAAATGAAGTCCTAATTACAATTGCAGAATGAGACCTAATTATGTTGCAAAAATAACAGTTGCAAAATTGAAAGTCTGATTCTAATTGTAGAAGAGAAATCTAATTACTTTTGCAGTAATGAAAATCTAATTCTAACATGGAAATGAAACTATCAAGGCTCTATAACAGAAGGTTGTCAATATTCTATGTAGGGGTTGACAACAAAACATAAAATGTAGGAAATTACAGAAAACAGTAAATTCTAGAAATTAAAGTTTGCAATAAATTGAAAGCTTTACTAAAAGTGGGGATTACAACCAAATCATTAATCACAAAACATAAAATAAACTAAGATTGCAAATATCATTATTTGTTTACAAAGGAATGAAAGGACAAGTTCTACAACTCATTTTGTTGTAGTAAAATCAGAATAAAAACCTGTTGTTAGTCCTCCTCCTAGGTCTGGAAGTGGCCAGCCTCTTTGTCCAGAAGAAGATATGAGTCTCTCTCTCTTTAGATATTAATCACACTCATTTACAAGAAATATGAAATAGAAACAATATACTTTTATTGATTCAGAAACATGATTACAATAATGCTAATGAAAACTATTACAGGACTGTAACAGTCACTTTCTGATTATCACCTATTACTGATTTCTCTATTCTATTCCCCTTACTATCTACTACTTTATTTCTTCTACCTCCTACTACCTCAACCTAAATGGGAGCCCTATTTATAGATGTCCTAATATTTACTAACAAGCTGAAAAGATCTAATCTTATTATGCTGTAGCAATTCCTGGTTTTTATCCTAGAAGAAGATCATCTTTTGATCTTTCCATAAATGGTGGCTTTGGTCGGCAAGGATGGCAAAGTAAGATCTGAGATATTTCCTTTTATACTTTTCAATATTTATTTCCCTTTTTCCAGCATCAAAATTTGGTCAATAAGTCAAAAAGCACATTCTGTTTTCATTCCGAAGATAAGTGGCTCATTTCGAAGATACTACAATTCTCATTCCAAAGATCCACTCATTTCGAAGATACTACAGTTCTCATTCCAAATATCCACTCATTATGAAGACACTACAGTTCTTATTTCGAAGATCTGCTCATTTCGAAGATACGACAGCTCTCGTTTCGAAGATCCGCTCATTTCGAAGACACTATGTTTTCTCATTCTGAAGATATTTGTTCATTTCGAAGAGACTTTCAAATGAACAAATGTGGGCTCCTTAATTGATTTCCTCTGCATTTCTCATGTGGGTTACTTCTCAAGTTCATATCCCAATGGTCTTCATCTCTTTCCACATGTGAATTCCATGCCTTGCCATTCATTGGCAGCTGGTTGGAATTTACATGGGAAAACCCGATTTTTGCTGCACAGTAACAGTTTCCTTGAATTGTTTCCAGATTTAGGTAAAATGAATGCTTGAGACATCAAAACATGATTAGTGAAGTGCTGCTATTAATATAAGCATATCTCATTTTAGCAAGTCATAACAAAACAACATAAAACTTATACAAAAAGCTATAAAAATCAGAATATAGTACTTCAGATACATTCATCATGCAAATAGTTAATACACAACATATTGAATCAACTTAACTAGCATATTAGATTAAAAATAAGAGTTTATAGGCAATTTCAGTGTTCAAAACATGTTATGATTGAGGCATTTCTAGGCATCATCAACTAGCTTTTCCAGGGTTCCCTCTAGAGGCTCCATAAGTATTGAATTTTCTAAAATTCTTAGGAGGTTGCCAATTTCTTGTCCTAACTATCTTATAAATACTCACATTCCCTTTAAGTTGGTTGCCCTTAGAATATTTAATCTTCAATATTTGCATCACTTGATCCCATCTTTGGTGGGATTTTTGGGGGTGATTAAGGAGTTGATGGACTGATTCAACTAAGTTGGCTATGGTCTTTTGCCAAATATAGTGAATATCCTTCCTATCTTGATTAAAAATTTGGTTGTTCCTTTCATTCCAGATATTCCAAATAAGAATGGTAGAACCCATCCAAACTATATGCCTAATAAAATGATCAACACCCTCTTGTTTAGGCCAATCTCTCCAAAGCTATTCAAAAGTAAAAAAATTGGACCACTGTAAGCCAAGTAAAGTGGCCATTCTCCTCCATATATCAGAGGCTAAAGTACACTCAATAAAAAAATTGCTAAGAGTTTATACATTATCTTCACACATTTCACATCTAAAAGGGCCATGAAAACCACTCTTCATAATTTTCTCACTAGAAAGCACCCTACGATGCAATAAAATCCAAGTAAATAACCTCACCTTAGGCTAGATATTTTGATCCCAAAACTGAGAAAAGATGTCAGAATATTGGTTGGGATTATTATGGAATAAGGTCAAATAACCTTGAGAAACTAAATACTCACCCTTAGTAGTGTTGTTCCATCCAAAATGATCTTTTTCATAGGACCAAGAGAGATATCTCATATGAAGGACGCCTTGGATATCTTATCTTTGCCTTTCTAGGATTTTAATATTCCAGTCCTCAATAGGGATCCAATATCTACCAAAATTTGAATTACCAATATGGTACCAATAGTAATTAGCCACCTTTATCTAGTTAGCTCGGTGAAGCTCCTCCATATCCAATCAGGAAACTAAGTTATCAAAGGCTTGTGACCATTCCAAGAATCTGTCCAAAAAATTTCCTATTTACCATTATGAATGATCCAAAATAAATTTTTCTTTATCAAATCCTCACCATTCTTAATAACTGCTAAAATAGGAGAACCTTTGGTAGGAATTTGATAGCAAACAAGGTCTTCAAGACTTTTGTTCTCAGTATATTTAGCACAAATATTATTGGCCCAAAGAGCATTGGGGTTATGCAACATTCTACAATATAATTTAGTAGCTAAATATTTTTTGTTATTAATAGAAGACCAGAATCCTAACCCCCCTTCATTATTAGGAAGACATAAAGTGTCCCATTTCACCAAGGCCCATTTTCTTTTCTCCTTAGTACCACTCCAAAGGAATCGATGACTGATTTGATCTAGTTATTGAAGAACAACCTTTGGGATATTCAACACAGAATATACATAAATAGGAATATCTTGAAGGACTAATTTTACCAAGGTGATTCTACCCCTAGAAGAAATCCACATGTTGGTCCACTTTCCAATTTTCTTCTTGACTTTGTCCAACAACCAATTCCAATATTTATTTTTTTGCCTTTGAATATTGATGGGAATACCTAAATAAGTGATTGGAAGAGAGTTATTATCATATCTTAATTTATCCAAGACCATGAATTCATGTTTGGCAGAGTAGTGAAAGAAAATAACTTTAGATTTGTCTTCATTGATCAACTACCCAATAGCCTTAAAAAAATAGCTAATGATTTGCTTAATATTAGAAGCTTCCTTAACTGTAGCTTTACCTAAAAGAGTAGATTCATCCACAAATTGAATATGTGAGATAGGTCTAGCTCCATGAGCAATGGTAACTCCCTAAAGGGTTTTTTTTTCCCTCTTTTTGGTTATAGCCCTACCCAAGCATTCAGTAAGAATGATGAATAAATAAGGGGATAGTGGGTCACCTTGCCTATTACCTCTGGAAGTTGGGAATGACTAATAAGGCTTGCCATTGATAAGAAATAAGTAGGAAACTAAAGAGATACATCAAATAATCCAATCCATCTAATCCTTAAAGAAACCAAATTACCTCAAAACTTTGATAAGGAAGTGCCAATCCACTCTGTCATAAGCTTTGGATAAGTCTAACCGAATTAATTTGGAAGGTGATTTTTGCATATCCATGGAATGGATGGCTTCCTAAGCAAGAACTATCTCATATACTATTTTACGCACTTCCACATAACCCCATTTCTCAGGGGAAATAATATTATGTGAAAGAGGCTTCAACCTTTCTGCCATGATCTTAGTAATTATTTTGAGAAGAATATTACATAAATAAATAGGTCTAAAAGTTGAGATATGATCAACCTCTTGAGCTTTTGTAACAAGACTAATATAAGTTTTATTGATAACCTTAAAAATTTCTGTCTTTCTTGGCTTCTTCTACCACCTCTAATAAATCAGCATGAAGGATATCCCAGAACTCTTGGTAGAACTCAATGGAAAAACCATCAGGACTTGGGCTTTTCTCTTTTTATATTTTAAAAACTACCTGTTGAAGCTCATTGATAGTAATAGGAGTAGTCAAAATATATTTCTCCTCAGAAGTGATAAGAGAAGGGATTGCTTGAATAATATTTTGTTGAGAAGCTGAGTCAAGAGGATGATGCAGGAGCATCCAACGGAAAGCAAAATACCGCAAAGAGGAAAAAGTGTCGCAATATCGCGACATGTTGGCAAAGAAGAAAAAGTGTCGTGATATCGTGACATGTCACATTATCGCGACCAAAAGCCGATTGAAGGCTCAAGAGAGAAAAAGTGTCGTGATATTGTGACATATCGCATTATCGTGACCAAAGGACGAGAGAAGGCGCAAGGGAGAAAAAGTGTCGCGATATCGTGACATGTCGCATTTTCATGACCAAAGGACGAGAGAAGGCGCAAGGGAGAAAAAGTGTCGCGATATCGCGACATGTCACATTTTCATGACCAAAGGATGAGAGAAGGTGCAAGGGAGAAAAAGTGTCGCGATATCGTGACATGTCGCATTTTCACGACCAAAAGGCGAGAGAAGGCGCAGGAGAGAAAAAGTGTCACGATATCGTGAAATGTCACATTTTTGCGACCAAAAGGTGAGAGAAGGCATAGGAGAGAAAAAGTGTCACGATATCACGACATGTCACATTTTCGTGACCAAAAGAGACGAGAAAGAGCTAGAGGGAAAAAGTGTCGTGATATCGTGACATGTTGCATTTTCACGATCAAAAGAGACGAGAAAGAGTAAGAAGGAAAAAGTGTCGCGATATCGTGACATGTTGGCAAAGGAGAAAAAGTGTCGCGATATCACGACATGTCACATTTTTGTGACCAAAGAAAAGGGTAGGCGGTTACAGGGGCTGTTACAGAGGGAATTATCGAGTGGTGGGTATACCAAACGTCATCATTGGTTGACAGGTGGACAGAGTCTACAGTGGCAGCACTGGACAAGCACGTGGCACCAAGGTGCCATGAAAGCAGACGAAGACCAAGAGTCAAAAAGATAAACATTTCAAAAGCCAAGACAATGAAGAGGCATGAGAAATGAAATGAAGGGCCAGAAAAGGGAAATAGAGAGTCACGCCAGAGAGTTTAAAAGGGGAAGCAAAGGTATGCACAAGGGGTCAAAAAATTGCTGAGACAGTGTTGCAGACGTGAAGGCAAGAGGGCCATTCTGGACCTGTTTGGGTTGTTTTCTTCCAGAGTTGGAAATGTTGTAATATAAAAAAAAATAAACTATCTTTCGGAATAAAGGAGTTTATTTGGCAGATTGCTACCATTTTTGTAAATTTTTCCAAGTGTAATGAATGAGAATTGAGAATTTGGTATGAGCAAATTTTGGCTCCCCATCAAGTGGTATCAGAGCGGGAGTTCCTAAGTGTGTGAGCAGATTGCTTGAAAGTGAGGTAGTTTGCACCAGGATCTATGGAAGAGTGGGAGTTCCTGAGTGTGTGAGAAGATCACCGAAAGTGAGGCAGTTTGCACTAGGATCTATGGAAGAGTGGGAGTTCCTGAGTGTGTGAGCAGATCACCGAAAGTGAGGCAGTTTGCACTAGGATTTGTGGAAGAGCGTAGGGTTCCTGAGTGTGTAAACATATCGCCGGACGTGAGGCAGTTTACACTAGGATCTATGGTTAAGGTTTATGAGAAGAGAGTGAAGAAGAATACCTCCATGAAGAAATCATGGTGGTGGGAGAAATGTGGTACCTGAAGAAGATTTTAGAGCTTTGCAGAGGCAAGTGCAAGCCCTACAAGAGGAGTTGTGAAGAGGGGTTGAGCCAAGGAGAGAAGACCGTAGTGAAGATGAAGCTTGGGAGGTTGATGATCCATCAGATGAAGAAGAAGCAATGGATCCTGTAGAAGCCAAATTAGTTAAGGCCATATCTCGGATTGGGAAGAAGCCAAAGTTTGATGTCTCCACGTATTCTGGGAATCTCAATCCATAGGAGTTGATTGATTGGATCAATGATATGGAGGAGTATTTTGAGTATGAGGAGGTTGTAGATCTAGATCGGATCAAATTGGCAAAAACAAAGTTGAAAGGCCATGCTAGCATATGGTGGAAAGAAGTGCAGCTAGAAAGAAATAAGAGAGGAAAGGAAAAGATAACCATATGGGATCGAATGGTAGAGAAGTTGAAGAGATAGTTTATTCCTATAGATTACGAATTGGATCTGTTGAGGAAAATGCAGAGCTTGAGACAGTCAAGCAAATCTATCAAAGAATATGCAAAGGATTTTTACTAGATTTTAATAAGAACTAGCCATTCTGAGGCTAACAAGGAGAGGGTATCCCGTTACGTCAATGGATTGAGAACCAGTATTCAATAAGAGTTGAGTCTGGTTAGGATTAGTACCATTGAGGATGCTTACCAGTTTGCTCTAAAAGTTGAAGAGAAGCTGAACATAAGGTTTGAGGGTAAGTAGAAAGGAAGAAGTCATGGAGAAAGAACTGGTGGAAGAATAGATGGAGGATGAGATGAGAAGAAAGAAGAAGCTAGTAGTAGTCAGGATCAAAAGGGAGATAATGATTACAGATCTTGTGGTCAGAACAACTACCAAAGAGGAAGAGGTAGATCTGGACGTGGGTATGGAAGAGGAGGATTTCGTGGAACCTGTTTCCATTGTGGGGAAGAAGGACATCGGGCATATGAGTGTCCCCAACACCAAGAGAGGATGAATAAGAGACCTGAGGGTCATGCCAGAGCTGTTGTAGTGATGAAGGTTCTGAATCAAAAAATTTTGAGGAGGTAGAGAGAGGAGAAGTTATGGTCACAAGGAGAATCTTGTTGAATGATAAAAAAGAACCGGACCAGAGGAGGAGCCTATTCCACACAGGGTGCAATTTTTTAGGTAAGGTCTGTAATGTTTTTATAGATAATGATAGTACTGATAACTTGGTCTTTGAAGAAATGGTTACTAAGTTACAACTAGAGAGGAGGAGACACCCGCATCCATACCGGATTGCATGGTTGCGAAAGGACCATAGGGCATTGGTCAGTGAATAGTCCTTAGTCAAGTTTAATATTGGGAGATACCAGGATGAGGTCCTATGTGATATCCTACCTATGGATGCTTGCCATATGCTATTAGGAAGACCATGGTAGTTTGATCACCGTGTAGTCCATGATGGACATACCAACACTTACTCCCTAACAAACAAAGGAGTGCACCATAAACTAAAGCCACTGAAGGGGATGGATGAAAAGAGGTTGTTGACAACAATGAGAGTGGAAGTTGTGGGGTTTGAAGAACTTAAGGGTTTGTACCCTGAAGACCCAAATTTTGCTGAAGCTTGGAGAGCTTGTACAACCCCAGTTACTCTTGATAGGACTGTCAATAGGAGTACTGGTAAATCACCATACCAGATTGTATGTGGGAGTAGTCCAAGGAATGCTTCTGAGTTGAGAACGATGGATAAAGGAGAAAAGAGCAGTGCTGAGGCTGAATATTTTGCAAGTTTTGAGATGTTGAAAAAGAAGGTGACAAAATAGTACAGAAGTGAAGGTCACTTCTCAATCCACCTCGGTTGTCTGATGTAGGAGCATCCAAAAGAAATCAAAATACCACAAAGAGGAAAAAGTGTTGTGATATCATGACATGTCGACAAAGAAGAAAAAGTGTTGCAATATCGCGACATGTCGCATTATCGTGACCAAAAGCTGAGTGAAGGCTCAAGAGAGAAAAAGTGTCACGATATCATGACATGTCGCATTATCATGAACAAAGGACGATAGAAGGCGCAAGGGAGAAAAAGTGTTGCGATATCGTGACATGTCAAATTTTCATGACCAAAGGATGAGAAGGTGCAAGGGAGAAAAAGTGTCGCGATATCGCGACATGTCGCATTTTTGTGACCAAAGGACGAGAGAAGGTGCAAGGGAGAAAAAGTGTCATGATATCATGACATGTCACATTTTCATGACCAAAGGATGAGAGAAGGCGCAAGGGAGAAAAAGTGTCGCGATATCGCGACATGTCACATTTTCATGACCAAAATGCGAGAGAAGGCGCAGGAGAGAAAAAGTGTCTCGATATCGCAACATGTCACATTTTCGTGACCAAAAGAGATGAGAAATAGCCAGAGGGAAAAAGTGTCACGATATCGCAACATGTCACATTTTCGCGATCGAAAGAGACGAGAAAGAGTAAGAAGGAAAAATTTTCGTGATATCGCGACATGTTGGCAAAGGAGAAAAAGTGTCACGATATCGCGACATGTCGCATTTTTGTGACCAAAGAAAAGGGTAGGTGGTTACAGGGGTTGTTACAGAGGGAATTATCGAGTGGTGGGTATACCGAACGTCATCATTGGTTGACAGGCAGACAGAGTCTACAGTGGCAGCACTGGACAAGCACGTGGCACCAAGGTGCCATGAAAGCAGATGAATACCAAGAGTTAGAAAGATAAACATTTCAAAATCCAAGACAACAAAGAGGCACGGGAAATGAAATGAAGGGCCAGAAAATGGAAACGGAGAGTCATGCCAGAGAGTTTAAAAGGGGAAGCAAAGGTATGCACAAGGGGTCAAAAAACTGCTGAGATAGTGTTGCAGACGTGAAGGCAAGAGGGCCATTCTGGACCTGTTTGGGCTTTTTTCTTCCAGAGTTGGAAATGCTGTAATATAAAAAAAAATAAACTATATTTCAGAATAAAGGAGTTTATTTGGCAGATTGCTGCCATTTTTGTAATTTTTTCCAAGTGTAATGAATGAGAATTGAGAATTTTGTGTGAGCAATTTTTGGCTCCCCATCAGAGGAGTAGCAGCAAAAATATTGGAAAAGTAATCAACAACAATAGATTTCATGCCATCCCAAGTATAGACAACATCTCCAGAATCTAATTTTAGGGAAGAAATAAAGTTATGATATCTTTTATCTATAATATATTTGTAGAAGAACTTTGTGTTTCAATCTCCTTCTTTGAGCCATTGAATTCTAGATGTTTGCTTCCATAAGAGTTCTTCTCTTTTTTTCCATTCCTCTAACTGAGTTGTGAGCTTAATTTCATCTGTACTTCTATTCTTTGTGAGGCCATCTAAACATATTTTATTATTCAAATTTTCAAGTTGAGCAATAAATTCATATTTTTTTTATGAACATCCCCAAACTCCTAGTTCCAATTCTTGATTTTACATTTAATGTGTTGCAGTATTTTGGCAAAATAGAACATTTTAGTCCCATTCCTAGGCTTATCTTCCTTCCACCATTGTTGCACATGAGGTCTAAAATAGCTTTCTCTGAGCCACATTAATTGAAAATGAAAATGAGAGAAACTCACATTGATTTTCCACATTTCCACCATGACTGGCCAGTGATATGAACCAGCATTGTTAAGAGTCTTCACTTTAAGAATGTGACCATGGATTAAGAAATTTTTAGAGAGCAAAAACCTATCCAATATCTCCATTATACAAGCTAATATAATGTTGGTTTTTTTGGATACAATAAAATTCACATTAATATAGAATACCAACTCAAAAACGGCATTCACAACACCTTGGGGGACATTTTGTTACAAGTTCATGCCTTTTGGTCTCAAAAATATTGGTTCCACTTACCAATGATCTATGACCTATATCTTCCATGACTACATGCATAAAATTTAGGAATATTACATGGATAACTTATTATCCAAATCTCTACGATGCCATGAGCATGTTGATGTATTATGCAAGGTTTTAGATCATCTCATTGAACATAATGTTAGGCTAAATCCCAAGAAGTGTGTATTTGATATCACATCTAGAAAAATATTGGGATTCATAGTCTCTAAATGAGGCATAGAAGTAGACCCAAATAAAGTCAAGGTAATCCTACAAATGCCTCCCCCCACTACCATAAAGTAGCTATGTAGTCTACAAGGAAAGGTCACGTCCATAAAGTGCTTCATAGTGCAATTATCGAATAAGTTTCAATCTATGAATAAGTTGCTACACAAGGGGGTCACATTTCATTAGTATTACGAGTGTCAATATGCCTTCAATGAGATTAAACAATATTTGGATTCACCACTAATATTGGCTCCTCCCCGACCAGGAGTGTCATTCTATTTTTACATCTTAGCTACTGAGCTTGCATTGGACACCATGTTGGTCCAAAAGAATGAATTGCATAAGTAATAGGCTACATACTATATTAGTCACACCTTGTTCAGCTATGAAATAAATTATGCATACATTGAGAAGCTATGCTTAGTAGTGGTTTTCACCACTAAAAAGCTATGCCATTACATGCTCAATCATACCACATATGTAGTATCAAAATAGAATCCATTTCGCTACATGATGAGTCAAACTTGACATAGTATTCGTACGATAAAATGGATTATATTATTAATGGAATTTTACATAGAGTTCATAGGATAGAAATTAATTAAAAGCATAGGCTTCCATCTAGGATGACCAACCTCTTAGCATAGAGCTTCTCGATGATGGAGTATTTCAAGTGTTAGAATCACTTGATCCTGAAGATCCTGAAGCAAAGGCTAACATAAATCTATTCTTTGATGGGTCTAAGTGCGATAAAGGGGGTGGTGTGGGAATTATATTTTTCACATCACAAGGGCTCCCATACCCTTATCATTTAAATTTGATTTCCCATGCACCAACAATAATATCGAGTACGAAGTTCTTCTCATAGGTCTTCAAATGGCAATCGCCATGAAAATAACCAAGCTCAATATTTTTTATGATTCCTTGCTCATAGTGAATCAGGTCAAGGTTATATTCTAATGTAGATGCCCAGTATTCCAAGCCTATAAAGCCCTAGTAGATAAAATTTTGAAAAAATTTAAATGGTATGATATTGAGGCACTCCTTCGGTCATCTAATAATTTTGTAAATACAATGGCCTCCTTAGGGTATTTAATACTATAGAACCATTCTGATGACATAAAAACCATTCAAGTTAAAACATTATCACACTCTGTTACTAAGATGGAGGAGCTTAAATCCATGCAAGAAGTCCACATGATTCAAATTGAACCTCCTCATGAATTATTCTCTCAAATTCACAATTGCTTAAATAATGCTGCTTGGGGGACTTTGTTCCCTCAAACTCCTTTTGATAGTAGCACAACGCTATATTTACAAATTCTCTCCCAATCATCATTTTCAAGAGATGAAATTCAAAAGGGTCAAGCAATTAATGCAATTGAGGCATATACAAAACAATATTGATCCATCCAAATAAAAGATTACTTAAAGCTTGGAAATATTCCTTCTAGATTGTCTCATGCCACAAAGTGAGCATTTAAGAAAAGAGTGGTAAAGTATGTCTTACTTGGATATATAATGTATCTTCGAAGCAATGAGGGTATTCTCCTTCGTTGCTTAGACCATCAAGAGTCAATTTGGACCATCTTCCAAGCACATGACAGTACATGTGGTGGTCATTTCAACGGTATGGCCATCGCAAAGTGCATTCTTTGCATGGGCTATTATTGTCCAACTTTAGAGTAAAATTGTTGTGCTTATGTCAAGAAGTGCATAAAGTGTCAACACCATGCTAATTTGAAACATGTACCTTCTCAAGTCTTACAACCGATTTAATCGGTTTGGCCATTTGCACAATGGGGGTTTGATTTAATTGATAAAATCTCATCCACTTAATTAGGCCATCACACATTCATCATTATGGCTACTGAGTACTTTAAAAAATGGGTGGAAGTAATTCCCCTTACCACTATGACTGGACCTCGCATCATGGAGTTCATGCTACATAATATAATTTGTTGTTTTGGTATCCCATCCAAGATAATTTTAGATATGGACCACCTTTTAAGAATAAGGATGTGTGTGCTTTAACAACTAAATATAACATACACCACATTTTTTCTATGCCCTAGTATACATAAGCTAATGGACAAGCAAAGGCATCAAATAAAATAGTAATTGCAATCTTAAAGAAAACCGTTAAGGATAATCATAAAGATGTTAGGAATGGAAAAATATGAGATATATTACACATGAAAATGATACAATATATAGGCAAAAGGTCTATATGAATACATGACAAGTGTCAAGATAAAATGACAAGTTTCAAACTGAAACTAAAGGCATAGTGCACATTAATATTCTAACATTCCCCCTTAATGTGCACTATCCTAACTATAGAGAAAAAAAAAGTCAACATTAGATAAAATTCCCTCTTAATGTTGACTTCTCTAAAAGAACCCTATCATCCTCCTTTATTACATGATTTGGTCTAGGCTCATGATATTTGCTCTTGGCTCTCCAACTGTGAATAATGTTATATCAACGGTGTATACATCTCGGTCTATTACCTTAGGATCAGCCACTTCCTTGGATTTGTTACCTCTGGGTCAGTCGTCTAAGTGCCTCAGGGTCATCTTGGGTGCCTCAGGGTCAACCACTTCCATGGGTCTATTGCCTTTGTAGGTCATCCTCTAGGTATGTTACCTCTCGTACGTCACTGACTAGATTCACCATGAATATCATCCCCCTCTTGGTGAAATCAATATAGAAGGTGTTGATCTCTACCGAAAATTCTTCTTAATAAAAAAGGAAATATGAGCCATATAAGAGTGTCGATATCTATTGGAAATATACTCTAAAAATACAATAAATTGAGCCATAGAATCCAAATGTGGAGGAGAAGAAGAAAGAAGAGAATAGAATCTTCTAAAGTGTCTTCGTATGTAGTCTTCAAAAGTTGATCCAAAAAAGTCCTCAAATAGAGTCTAGGGTGTCTATGTCTGTAGTCCCTAGAGTAGGTTTCCTTATGGTAATCACCTCATATTACCAGAATACATGGGTAACCAACCGCTACATCCACCAAGTATGATAGAGGAGAATACTAGATACTAGGATCACATACATAGAGTGTCGGGTTCAGCTAAAAATGCACTCTAGAATACAACAATGTTTGAGGCTAAAAATATTACCAAATTACCTCAAAACTGGAAAAAGTACACCACCATTGTGTTTGTCTCAGAAAAAAATTTCAATGACTATAAATACCCCTATGTTTGGGCCTCAATGGAGCCTTCATTTATGGAAAAACAAAATTCCTCTCTAGGTAGTAAAACATCAAGAATATTCCTGGCATCGTACTCAGGTAGAATAAAAATTAGTCTTTCAATTTTCCCTCATTGGGGAATTACATAAAACATATAGGCCATCATATTTGACTATTTATATAGTCCTTATACAATTTGAAATACAAAAAAAATGGCCCCTCACTTTACAAAAGATACCCCACGCACTAATGCCCCACCATTTTTCACTAGAACTCCAAGTTCCCATACATTTGAAAAATAATGTGCCCAATGCCCCTTTTAAAAAAGCCCCACTTAATTTTGTACCTTGTGCTATAGCCAATCTTGTTGTTCCCAAAATCAATATACCAATAATCTGTATCTTCAACATTAACTTGGTTTGTTGCATACAATATGTTGAGATTATTATCTTATGGACCCCTTTGATCTCTCTATCTTTGATAGCAATTTATGACATTATGATTCTATTTTCCACAATAGTCACACCCTTGTTGATTGTTTTTTGAGGCCCTCTATTAGGATGACCCCCTTGAGGAAGTCTTATTTTCCATCTTGGTTGTTGATTATACTACTATGGTTGTTGCTGATGTGGATACTACTGGTTCTATGGATGTAGCTACCACTTTCATTGTGGTGGTATCTTTATAATATTGTCACTACTATGATTGCACTACAAATTACATCAATGAATCCCAGAATTGAAAAAATAAATCGTCGAGGGTCTACACTATTCTCGGTGGTGACTGCTATAGGTTTTTATCAACTTCAAAAACTTTGAAATCTCTTGTTACAGATCATGCTAAAAACTAGGATAAAGTCATGGAAGTTGGAGGAGTTTAAATCTCAACAATCTTCAAACTCAAAACTCAAAGTGCACACAAAAAATCCATAAATGACACACTAGTGTGGGAATGGGAAGCTACTTGATTAAAAACAATCTGTTTGAAAAAATAATCAAACATAATTCATGGCCCCAAGCATTGAAGCTTCAGGGGTAGCCATGAAATCCTCTCCTCCAATTGAATTTTTGGTTTCTAATCCATAAATGTGGAGAGCATACTCCCTAAGCCTTTTGGATAAGTAAGGAATGGAGGAAAAAAAAATGAGGGGGGATTTCCATGAGGGAAATCCCCCCTCAAGCTCACAAGGGTAGGAGAACGCCTGGAGCTCTAATACCAAATGTTAGGAATGGAAAAATATGAGATATATTACACATGAAAATGATACAATATATAGGTAGAAGGCCTATATGAATACATGACAAGTGTCAAGAGAAACTAACAAGTGTCAAACTAAAATTGAAGGTATAGTGCACATTAATATTCTAACAAAATATTGACATGATCAATTGCCTCTTGTCCTTTGGCCCTATCACACTAGTATTCATACTTCCACTGGGGCAACTTCGTTTTCACTAGTGTATGGTGTTGAGGTTGTCATGCCTTTACAGTTGAAAATATCATCATTGTGCATCTCCATGCAAGAGTTCATCGATATTGATACCACATAGTAGTCTCATATAGACCAATTAAATTTTCTTATGAGTGATGTGTTAATGCTCTTGAGCATCTACGTGTTTATCAAGAGTGCCTTAAGAGAGATTATAACATGAAAGTCCACCCTTGAGACTTTCAGGTTGGTGATCTAGTTCTAAAAGAGAATCAACAAAATTATAACCTGTTGCCCCATCTACGAGATAAATTTATGGCAAACTAGTTAGGTCCTTACATTATTACTAGTCAAATTGGACTTGGAACTTATCGCCTAGCTTCCATTGAAGGAGGTGAAGATCTTGAGCCCTTAAATATCCTTCACCTATGGTATTTTCATGCTTAAAGCATTGTGCCCTACCTAAAACACTCCAAGGTGGTCTACGATCCCTTTGGTCACCCTAAAATGCTCCAAGGTGGTCTACAACCCCTTTGGTCAACCTAAAATGCTCCAAGGTAATATATGACCCCTTTGGTCACCCTACAATGCTCTAAGGTGGTCTATGACCCCTTTGGTCATGCTAAAATTCTCCAAGGTGGCCTATGACCCCTTTGGTCACCTAAAATACTCCAAGGTGGTCTACGACCCCTTTGGTCACTTAAAATGCTCCAAGGCAGTCTACGACCCCTTTGGTCACCTAAAACACTCCAATGTAGTCTATGACCCCTTTGGTCACCCTAAAATTATCCAAGGTGGTCTATGACCCCTTTGGTCACCCTAAAATTCTCAAAGGTAGTCCACCATCCCTTTGGTCACCCTAAAATGCTCCAAGGTGGTCTATGACCCCTTTGGTCAACCTAAAATGCTCCAAGGTGGTCTATAATTCCTTTGGTCAACCTAAAATGCTCCAAGATGGTCTATGACCCATGTGGTCAACCTAAAATGCTCCAAGGTGGTCTACGCCACCTTTGGTTAATCTAAAATGCTCCAAGGTCGTCTAAAACCCTTTGGTCACCTCAAAAGGTCACAAAGGCATCTATAAGACCTTTGGTCATCCTAAAATGTCCCAAAGGCATCTACGACCCCTTTGGTTATCCTAAAAGGCCCTAAAGGCATCTACAAACCCTTTGGTCAACCTAAAACACTCCAATGTGGTCTACGACCCCTTTAGTCAACCTAAAATGCCCTAAAAGTGTCTACAAACTCTTTGGTCACCCCAAAAGCCCCAAAGGTATTTATAAACCCATTGGTCGCCCAAAAATCCCCAATGGCATTCACTAAGCCCATTGGTCAAACTGTATATACATATATCTAAAAATATCATTAAAATATTAAAACACAAAAATATCACATTGCATTGCATTTCATATAGTTGCATCATACTATCATTGGTATTAGGTATACCAATGATCACATTTTATATTTTAGAGTTGATCATACATGTCTAGCACCAGGTCTGTACACTAGGCATCTATCAAAATCAATGTTGTCAAAGGTCAGTTTAAACACATGTTTGCATTATATTTATTATTTCCATCCACATTGCATACTGTATGTTTGTTTCCCTTCACTTAACCATTTTTCATAAGGCATATTTGGAGTTCTTGGTCACTAAACCATCTCTAGTTTTCTTTTCAGATTTTGTAGAAAGTTATCATGATTTTTAGAAGGTAGAATCTTGCTTTTATTATACCTTGTATATGTCATAATCCCAAACATATTTTTACATTAATAAATCCAAGTATTTCACAAGGAAATATGAAACCTACAAAGTGTTCCATGTTACCTTAAGCAAAAAGTTTACCTCGCTCATCCCCCCATGCGAATGGTTCAAGAATGTTGAGAAATGACAAAAGGAAAAGCTCCTCCTTACCCTAAACAATCAAAATCCCTTGCTTCATGCCAAATTGGGGTAAGTATCCAAGGAAAAAAATAAATAGTGGTTGTTACCACTTAAAAATATTAAAACAAATCATGGTTTTCACCATTAGCAAAAGCAAAATAAACAGTGGTTCTCACCACTACCAAAATCCCTTGCTCACCAAAATAAAAATGATCCACTCCCTAGAGAAATTCAAAAATAAAAGAAAAGAAGGGCGTATTAAACTTGAATCCCTAGAATTATTAGTATTTGAAAACCATATGGTGATCCTCATTATAGGTTAGATGTCATCAAGCCTACCTAGAAATGGCAGTATCCTTACGCATGATGATATATTTGTAACATAAGCGACTTGCTTTTTTATAGACCAATTTTTGCATGTGGATGAGCTAGCTTTTGGTAGACTGTATTGCCTAGTGGTCTAATCCAACTACGTACAAAACTCAAGATAATGATACTCACAGGGTTATCTTCAATACATATGGGGTGCATCAATCATGTTTGGCACTAGGGTAACTTTATGCATTATCATAGAAATGAACTCACATGCACACATAGGGATATTGAATATCTTGGTCATCCTATCAGATTTATACCTTGCCAAAAAGTCTTGCATAGTTAATATACAACTTTTTATTAGGTAACTAGAGTGTTTGAGTCCCCTAAAAATACTAAAACACATCATATAACATTATATTATTCATTTCATTTCACATCATACTATCACATGTTTTTTTACATTTACACAAGCCATTACATAATATCATGATAACATTAAAATGATGAGATAAATTTTGTACAGTCTATGGTGCTAGCATCTAGTATGTCAAATAGTAGTCATAATCCATCATACATATTAATAAATCATCCATTTCATTACACATATACACATGTGCATATATCATCAAATTACATCATATTACAATACATGCATACATGATAAGCATCAATTACAACATAAGTAAAGCAAACATAAGCATTGCATACATTTCATAAAGTAGTAAGGAAAAACATGATGATAATATAAAAACTCATATATATATGGGATTAAAAGGTACATCATCATCCAAAAACTGCCTGTAGGCTCCAATAAAGTGAATCCTCAACCCTCATACTCCAAAAATCCAAAAAGAAACATAGAGTCTCCAAATCCATGGTCATGTAGGACCAACACTATAACTCTCACCCCTACCCTCAGTCGAAGTCCATTAAGAACTCCCAAATCTTCTACTCCCTACCCTTTCTAACCTTTGTACTATACTTGGAGTCCCCATCATCATAGAAGACTATATTGTACTAGTACTTCGACTATGGTGTGACCCACTAGCAGAAGGACAGGCTGGTAAGTGCCCCCTAAGGTGTACTATCTCTCCTTCAACTCCTTAGTGTATGCTTTCTCCTCTCGATAATGAGCCTAGAAGTCCCCAAGGCCTAGAGTTGTGTCACCTCCTCTTGTATCCTAGCCATCTCACCACTACTAGATCCCCCATGGCTAGGGCTTCATGCTCCAACCTATACCTAAATATTAGTTATCTTTATTGTCTATCTATCAATCTCAGCATGTAAACTTTATACCTATACCTATAGGAGAGCTCTCTACTTTGTGTGCTCCCATATACATTTGATCATATCACCCTGTAGCTTAGTAATAGTAGCATCTCATATTGCCAGCTATACCTGCACTCCCTAATCATAAAATTAATCCTCACCAAAGTCAACATGTATATCCCCTACATCAATAAGGTCTGCTTAATCATTCACTACTCAAGGATGCACATGTCACTCACCTAAGTTTGGCTCCTCCTTATCTAGAACCTCATCATGACACTCATCTGGAGCATCCCTGTGTACCTCCCATACCATTACAGCTACATCACCTCCTAGTGGACCCTCTCCTCACCACTGGCATGTCACCCACCAAGTGTAATACTTTGTTGTAGTCCCTACATTGTCTAGCTCCAAAACATCCATTGTAGGATCTACCTCCTTTCCCACTACCTCAATTATAGGTCAACCAAGTGTCCTCTCATCCCTGTTATGTCAGTATATCACTGGATTATTAGGTAGCCCCTAACATAGACTAAAATACCATAGGACTCAAGCATATAAAAAGTACTCCTGCTCAGTCCCATGTCACCCAACTAACCATTTCCCCTGGTGAAGCTATGCCTCAGCCTTAGGCTATGTTAGACAATCCCTGTAGGATCTCCAAGTCACCTCCTCTACCCTAATTCATGTAAAGGACTAGGTGTAATGGTCAATCTCACCTGCAAAGGGACAACTCTGACTTACTTCCTAGGCTCACTGCCATAGAATCCCATAGCCTATCTCCCTATCTACGAGTTGTGCTCATGTCATCCAAGGTGGTCCCTATAATTTATCCATGGTAATATGATGCAATATCCACACCTACAATAGAAATATACATCCTAAGCCCTTCCACCCATAGGAGTGGATCTCATATAGTTCATCATATAGTTGTACCAGTAAAGTAGTGCCCCAAGCCATCACTAGAAGATGCTCTACGGTGCACTCCACAAGTGTAAATACCAACTCCAAAATGTTCCAGGGGAACTAGATCCTAACGATTCTAGTAGAAAAATTATCAATAAGGCATACCTCATGGCCAGTACCCCAACCTCGTACCATAACTCCACTAATATACCTCCACTAAATAGATCATGTACTGCCTCTTGCCAATCCTTGTAAAAGTATCTCTGCATAACTATATCTCTCAGATCTTGGTGAGTGGATACAAAATGTCACCCCTCTATCATAATGTGCAAAATATGATAGATATCCTCTAGAGTCACTGTCATCTCCCCTATAGGTAGGTGGAAGGTGTTGGTGCAAGGATCCCATAAGTCTATCAAAGTAGTCAGATAAGCTTGGTCACCCACCACAGGCTCTAATCATATCACTTTCTTAATACCAATGACATCAATCCATTCCTTATCCTCCTATATCAATAAGTCCCTAGTGGTCTAAAAGAGATTCAAAAATTAATATCAACTCTTAACCACCTGGTAGAGTTAAGCAAATTAACAAAAATGCACCAAAAAGGCATCAAAATTACCCATAAATATTAAAAAAAACTCAAAAGGGACATTTTTTCCCTAAATTTTTGGTCGTCCCACCCAGGGACATCCCCAAATTTTGCATCCATCTTACTAGGGATGGCCAATAGTGGCCGTCCCACCCAAGGATGGCCCCCAAAAATGCTTAAAAATGGGTCATTTTAACCCTAAAATAGCAAGAAAACAACAAAAATATAGAATAAAAATGCATCTAAACACAAATAAAGCCTACATTCCTATATATTATCACTATTGTGGTTCATTAACAAATAATTAGTGTGTTATTTTTGGAAAAAGTGCAACTAATTACAATTTCAAAATAAATCAAGAATAAGAGAAAATGCAGCCCTTACCTGTCTTGCATCAGCTCCACCACTCATTGAGTCCTATGGCTGGATTATGTTAATTTTAGGATGTTCTCAGCAGCACTCCACTTTGAAAAATCAACTTCCTACTCTTCACCTCTCAGTTTGCTAAGTTAGACATGTGAAAATGAGCTCATTTGCCTAATTTTGGGCTTATAAAGCACTAAGATGAGCATGGTCATCCTAGGGTGATATGGTCAGATATTTGGCTGACCATACCATCCTAGGATGACCATAAATAATGCAGCCATCCCACCCTGGGATGACCACAAAAAAATCCCACAAAAATAGTTTAAAAATATCAAAAAAAGGGCTTAAAACCCACCAAAAACTAGTCAAATTTGATAAAATTAACAAAGGATCAAGATTGAACTCAAATTTTTCATGTATTATCTGAAAGGTATCTACTTAACTCCCCAATAAGGCCATTATGTCTGGAAAACTCCACGGGAAGGAGGTAGTTAGTCTTTTTCTTCCATGAATTTTTAGCAAAACGATCAAAATCCTAGCGAAATTGATAAATCTTATAATGGGTAAAACTGATGATTATCCCAATAAATTCATATAGGTAAAGTGACATAAATTTCATAATTTTTCATGCCCTCATTGACTCGTTGCTTTAATTTTTAGTCATAATAAATATTTCATAATCAAAATCAACACTTAAACACTCAAAAGTGCAACTTGCATGCATTCAAATAATATTTGTCAAAGATAAATTTTCAAGCTTATGCTGGGGAAAATAATACGAAAATTCAATAAAACAAAGTCTTGGTCTCCTTGAAGCCTTGGTAATTTACCCAGACAAATAATTATAAATGAAACAAGGAACCAAGACCAAGTATACCCTAAGCCCCCAAAATGCTATTGTAAGGTGGCTGAAAGGTATACCAAAATCAATCCTTCAATGATATCAAAAGCAAGGATTCCAAGAATGTATGCTCTTTCGACAATGGAGGCATCTAAATTTGGTTAGGTTAATAAATAAACTTAACCATTTAATGATTTAGTCATCTATTTTTGCTCAAAACTCTGTTGCACATAGTGTGTCTCAAAAAGTGACATCTGTAGACACTAAAATCATGTAAATCGGATAAGAACCCTCATTTTCTTAACTTATTTTTTACTTATTTGCTTACTTTAACATGTCTTTTGCATGCTAGAATAGAACATTAGATGCACTTCAATTTTATTTTTTGGGCATGCCATTTTTCACGCTCTTCACATCCATCACCAACGGATGGTGATCCACACAAAACTGAACTACCTACTAAGATACCTAAGCTACTATGTGACCAACACTCCTCTTACATTATATACTAACAATGAGGCCATCATTATATAGGTAAAATAGGATACTTGGCCAACACTCTATCTAGATGTACAAGTGACACCTTGCACATTTACAACTTGCACATGGACACTTGTGCATTTATTACATTGCATGAAGTAACTAGATAACTTCCCCCTAAAGTAATCTAATATATTAAGTATGTACCTTTGAAGATACATTTACATAACCCAAATTATGGAATATAAACTATTTCTAACACCCCTCTTGTATTACATTATTTGGGTATTGAAGACTTTCAGTCTTCAATATGGATCTTCATCTTCTTCTTGAGCTTTGTACTCTCCTTCTGCGTATTTTGTATTTAGATTCAGTAGGAAATTTCTATCTTCATATCTTGGCCTCATTTAGTATTTTTCTTCTTTCTTTTTCTCCTTCTTCTCTTCTTGGGATTCTTCTGTGATGTTGGTGTGGTCTCTGCTTCATGACAAGTTACTCTATCATCACAATAGTATTGTTATTTTCCCTCTTGTTTCTTATGTTGAGTAAGTACAAATACAATTAATGATAGATAGATCATTAGAAATTCTTTAAGTGCAAATATAACCAATCGTTTTGAGTTCCACTAAGCTGTGAAGAGAATTTCATGAAGGTAGTTAATCAATGTTGTAAAAATACCTTCTTTGGCTTATATAAGAAATAAGGGGAATTTTGGCTTCTATAATAATGAGGGTAGATATTCATATCATTTTAGAGTATCTATTAAGTTTTGAGAATAGAATTCTACTTCATGGAATAGTTCTTCATTATTGAAAGCTTCTCTCAAAATTTCATCCATGGTAGATTTTTGAAGATAGAGATTCTTGTTGTTGAAATTTGGTAGAACCTTTGAAGTCTACCTTATAGCTCTTTTATATTAGGATATGCAAACCCTGATTGAAGTATATAAGCTTGATTTGATGAAACCTTTAGATTTGTAGGCTTCCTTATGTCTCCCTAGTAATGAGAGTATGAACACATAATTTTAGGTTTTGAAGAAAGGTTATATCTTCCCAACTTGATTACCTCTGATCAAGTTTTGTAAAATGCCAAATAACTCCTTAATGTTTTTGGAGTATGATAGAGTGCTTTTGTAAAGATAAAATTCAATTTTATGATTGATTTTGTACAATTAAAAATTCTAATGTTGGAAAATTAGAAAATTAATAATATTTGTAAAATATCAAAGAAATTAATTCAAGTTGAATTCCTTATTTCTCCAAGGTTGAGATGCAAATATTATTTAATTTGGTAAGCTATCCCCTATAGTTTTGCTTTCACTAAACTAAATTTTATACCTTAGTTTATAACCCTTATATCTCCAAAGTTGAAAGCAATAATAAGATGGGATTTCACCCTTACCTTTTTTATTCTAGACTCCCCACTCTTCGATGCTCCATTTGACTGAATATTACAGTGATAATAAGGTTCCCTTGGGCACTGAAATCAATGGAGGTGGATGTCTTTAATGTTGGAATGTATACACTACTGAATATGGAAGATTTGACCTTCAAAAAACCTAGAGTCTTAAATGCTCCTTATTCCTTCCTTCCACATTGTCCTGACTGGCTTTGACTGCATTTTCGCTCACTCTTTACTTGTTGTAGCATTCAAACTTTGGGAAATTTTATTGGAGGAGAAACTCGGCTTGGTGACACATTTCATGTTTGTTACATATGGATGCCCTTCTACATAACTCCTTACTGATAGTCACTTTGTAATGCTTACTTCTTTTTTTGGGGCTTGTGGATAACAAGTTTCACCACTCTGCTCATCCATTGAGAATCATAGCTTCTAGTAGTGCTTGAGATATGAAGCTTCTAGTAATGCTTGAGAGTCAAAGATTCTACTAACGCTTGAGAGTAAAAGCTTCTAGTAACACGTTGAGAGTCAAATCTTCTTAGTAATGCTTGAGAATTGGAACGTAGTTCGAATGCTTGGGCATTTGAGAGGTGATGTTCTTGTAATGCTTGCTCTTGGAAGATAGATGTAAAGTGGAATTCACTCTCTCTATATGTAGACTGTAATGCCTTCCAAGGATGTTATAACTCCTTAGGTCTTTTAGTTTGTCATTCCTTTGCTTTGCTACGTTTCTTTAGAAGCAAGCAACCTTGTTTTTTGTAGGTGGATTGATGAGGCACTGAGTAGCACATTTGATACTTCATTTGGTGGATGATCTTCACCAAGATAGTTTCTTATTTTCCTTTAATGCTTCTAATGTATTGAAATCTATACATCTTTATAGAGTAGATGTTGTGTGTTTCTCCTTGGTAGATATAGACACCTTTTAGATGCTATCCATATTATTGTTTGCCTTACATTGGTAGTAGTAGACACCTCCTTTTTTTCTCCATAGTGTAGATGTTGTTCATTCCACTTTGCTATCCATATCATGTTGCTATCCATATCACGTTGTTGTCCATATCACATTATTTTCCATCAGTGAATGTGCACTCCTTTACATAGCTTTGATGATGGCCTCTTGTGGGCTTTCTTTTATAGGTTCATCCATCCAAGGTGAACTCTCTGAGTGGCTGCTATTGCTTGGGAAGAGGAATGCTTACATTGGTTGCCTTTACTATTGATATTGTGTCTTTTGGAGACACATCCAAATCTGCTTCTTGTATTGTAAAAACTAGATTTAAAATGGTGCAATACAATGTACTATAGATTATACATTAGCCTCCTTCTTTTCCACTCTTATTTTAGATATATATTTCTGGTTTCATGGCAGATTTATCTTCCTTAAATACAAGGGTTTTGAGGTTTTCTTTTATGAGTATACACCTTCCTTTTTTGCTTGGACGATTTATATTAAATCCAAGCTTTAGACAATAGTAGATAGAAGCTTTTAGTTTATGCAATTTTATGCATTTTCTTTTCTCGCATTTACTCCTGTAATGCTTTGGATTTGAGACTCACCAAGTCTCATTGAAGCTTCTATTTATGTTTTAGGTTCTTATCTAAGTTTTGGAGGATTCTAATATTTTTTTGTGTGGCTTCTTTTGAACACTACAAGTTGCAGGTTTTAGTGCTTCAATAGTGTCTTTAGACACTTGATAAAAATCAGATTTTGTGTCCTTCAAGAACACACAAGCTAATTTTCTTTTGAGATTAGTGTACTAGTGCATAATAAATATAATAGACCCTTTTTTTTAATGCACTAATAATTTCACATTATCGCTCCAATTTAACTCTCAAGATAATGCACTTTAATTAATCTACTGCAACTATTCATGAATAACCTAAAATAAATATTTAGAAGTTATTTTGCAAATTCACTACAACTAATATTGTAGCACTTAGTATTCTTTTCTATTTTCTAATTAGATTATAGGTAGTTGATAGATATAATTATAAAATCTAATCAACTCCTAAATAATGTGCAAATGAGCCTTAAAATGAACCTCTTTCTATTTGCACTTTTGAAGACTATAATCTATTTTTCTTTATGCAAATTTAATCTAGATAAGGTGCTCAAATGAATCTTAATTAATGACTTATTTAGCACCAGTAGTTTCATATATTTTTTGATCTTATGTAGCTTCTTATTCCACTTTTGTATAGGATGTAGATCTTGGTGTCTAAGATCACCAAGTTTCTACTTCGAGTAGGGTTTTGCAGCTCTTTGTATACTGTTATTGAACATCCCCTTCTTCACCAAATGATGGTCTTGAACTTTATATTATGAGCCTAGGATTTGGTGGTTTTTTATCCTCTTGTAATATTTTCCTTCTACTATAGATTTGGATAAGGATCTATATCTGAAGTGGTGCCTTCTTGCTGTGAGACACAATCTTCAAATCTCCTAGATTTGATGAGCTTCTTCTGTCTTCAAGTCTTCTTGTTGAATTATAACTTCAAGCATAATATTCCTCTTAATATTTTGAATATCTTTAGGTCTTTCACTAGATTATTCTTCTAAAATTTGGAACTCCTTACCAAATTCCCCTTATCTTGGGTTTGTTATTGAATGGTGATAATTGTCCCAAGTTCTTCACTATTAGGGGCTTCTCCTTGGTAGTGGATTTCTCTAGTGAGATATCCTTTGATGATTTATTCAGTAAGGCTTTCCTAGAATTTTTTGGATGCTTGATGAGACATTTTTAAGGTCTTTGATATTGCAGATTCTAATGGTATTCACTTAATATCTCTTCAACATTCCACTCCTATATGTGTTGGCGATGTGATCTGCTCCTGAATATTTGATTGTACTACTTTTATATTTGAGTAAGAATCTCCTAGTCCTTCTTACAATTCTAGAAGTCCTTTAATGATATATTCTCCTAATATCCTTTGCTTCAATTGTTGAATTGATTCTGAAGAAGATACTCTTCCTAATTTTTTTGTAGGAAGTTTCCCAACTCACTAAATCTTCTTTCCCTGTAGAAAATATGTTAATACTAAAATCTTAATCTACTTATCAATTAGATATTCCTTTTTAGGATTAAGGCTTCTATGGCATTTTCATTATTAAGGCTCTTGATTTTTTATTATCAAGGCTTCTATGGCCTTTTCAATATCAAGGCTTCTGTGGCCTTTCCAATATCAAGGATTCTATGGCCTTTACAAGATCGAGGCTTCTATGGCATTTTTAATACTAAGACTTCTATGGCTTCTAATTCAAGGCTTCTATGGCCTTTTCATATCAGTATTTAATGGCCTTTTCTTCAAGGCTACTATGGCCTTTTGTATCAGGCTTCTATGGTCTATTCTTCAAGGCTACTATGGCCTTTTCATATTAGGCTTCTATGGCATGTTCTTCAAGGCTACTATGGCATTTTCAATATGAAATGGAAATCATTAGTCTCCTAGCTTCACCATACCTTTTCTTCAAAAGTCTTCTTTCGTAGTGTTCTTCTCCTACACAAGAAACTAATATCTACACTATGAGGGTACATCGACCTTCTGGAAATGAAGTTGGAGTCTCCTAGATTTCTGTTGTAGGAGTACAAATCCTCTAAGAATTAGTTATCTACAAAAAAAAAATTAGAAAATAGTTAGAAAATTCTAGATATCTTGGATCTTCACTAGATGCTCTGTCAATCTAGTGGATTGAGTGTTGAGTCTTAGTCTTCACGAGTTTTCCTATAACTCTATGGAAAGACTCTAGTCAAATGCAATATCAATTTTTTTCTAGGACTAAAATATCCTTCAGTCCTCACTCATGACTCTTCCTGATTTTATCACATAGATTCTTCTGATAACTTTTGACAATGACTGGTCCAATGGTGTGTCAGGTTGAAAAAACACTTAGGCTCAATAATAATGGTGATTTACCTGTAGACCTACATAGACTTGATCTACTATAGCTCTGATACCACTATTAGCTTTTGATACAATATCCAAAGGAGATAATAATCATGAGATGCAGAATAATATTAAAGAAAGTAAATATGCAAGATGACTGAGATATGCAATAAACATAAATGATATATAAATGAATAAAATGTAGCTATGGAGGAATGAGTACTCTATCAATTTATCTACTGGACTACATTGCATCCATCACCAATGGATGGTGATCCACACATAATGAACTACCTACTAAGATTCCTAAGCTACTATGTGACTAAAACTCCTCTTACATTCTATACTAACAATGATGCCATTCTTATATAGGTAAAATAGGATACTTGGACAACACTCTATCTAGTTGTACAAGTGATACCTTTAATATTTACAACTTATACATGGACACTTATGCATTTATTACATTGCATGAAGTAACTAGATAACTTCTCCCTAAAGTAATATAATATCCTAAGTATGTACCTTTGAAGATACAATTACATAACCCAAATGATGGAATATAAACTATTTCTAACAATCAAGACTTATGTGTCTTCTTCTTCAAGGATTATATGGCCTTTTCATCAAGGCTACTATGGCCTTTTTGTATCAAGGCTTCTATGGCATGTTATTCAACTATGAATTTCTTCAATCCAAAAATGGAGATCTTCAGTCTCCAAAATTCACCATAACTCTTCACCAGAAGTCTTCTTTCGTAGTATTATTCTCTTGCACAAGGAACTAATATCTACACTATGAAGGCACACTGACCTTTGGGTAATGAAGTTGGAGTCTCCTAGCTTTCTATTGTATGAGGAGTCCCAATATCATAAGAATTATTTTTTTGCAACAAAAGAAACTTTAGGAAATAGTTAGCAAATTTTAGATATCCTGGATGATCTTCACTAGATGATTTGTCAATCTAGTGGATTGAATATTGAGTCCTAGTCTGCATGAGTTCTTTATGAAACTTTATGGAAAAGAATCTAGTCAAATGTAATCTCAATATTTCTGGAGCTAAGATTTCTTTCAATCCTAACTTTGTGACTCTCCCTAATTCTACCACTTGGATTCTTATGAGATATTTTGATAGTGTCTAGTTGAGTGGTATGTTATTTTGATAAAATACTCAGGCTCAAAGATCATGGTGGTTTCCCTATTGACCTACACAAACTAGATCTACTATAACTTTGATACCACTATTATATTTTGATATAATGAGCAATGGGAGATAAAAATCATAAGATGCATAATAATATAAAAGAAATTAAATCTTCTAGATGATTTAAGTATGCTAAATATAAATAATATAAATTAATAAAACGTAGCTATGGAGGAAATGAACACTCCATTAATAAAGCTACTGAACTAAATTGCATCCATCACCAATATATGGTGATATACACAGCATTGCACTACTACCTACGACTATGTTGTAAGCAGCTCTATCTATCTACGTTCCCCTTCTCATATCTATCTAACTATGAGTCCTTTCTTATATAGGAAGATGATTTCCTTGGCCAAAACTCTACCTAGATATGCAAGGAATAACTTGCACATATACAACTTGCACATTGACACTTGTGCATTTATTACATTGCATGAAGTAACTAGATAATTTCCCCCTAAATTAATCTAATGTCCTAAGTATGTACCTTGGAATATACATTTACATAACCTAAATGATGGAATAGACTCTATTTCTAACACTAACTCCTATTTTGGATTACCCAAATGTTTCCAACTCAAAAGGAAGTGTATCAATAAGCCATGAAGCTATCAATATTATCCCCATTTTGGTATTTAGATCCAAGGTGGTAGATTCTCTCCCAAAGGGGATGTGAGAAAGTGAATAAAGAACTAGAAAGTCCAAGCATATAGTGGCTAAGAGGGTAAATTTGAAAAAATCCCCTTTGTGCATCGTGGATTCAAATTCAGAGGAATTCACCTAGCCATCCAAGAAAGAAAAGTTAATGTTGGGTGTGGGTAGTGCCAAGAAGGTATTGGAACCTAGGGTCTAGGCTTGTGGTTCTATACCTAATTCATTCAAGCAAACACTTTTGAAGTTACATAAATCTCTAATTGAATCCATGTAGATGACTATCTCCTATGCATAAGAAATCCTAATTCTCATGGACTGGTAGTAGTGGGAGGTGAAATACCAAGAAGATGACAATGGTGCTAGCCCAACAAGATAAAAGTTTGATTTTGAGAATCCTTATTTGTGTTTATGTTGGTTGGTGTTATCTCTATTTCAATTTGTTTAGTGTGTTACCCTTCCCCTATGTGGGAGGCCTATTTATTTTTTATGCCTCAGTCTAGGTCCTAGTATTTTTTGCATCTAGATCATTGTGTTTGTGCATCCATGAAAACTATTAGTTTCCAGGATGGTAGATTTAGATTTTGATTTATTTATGTTTGTACCTTCCTAGCTTCTTCAAGAAGGTCTATTAGATCCTTTTTTTAAAAGTTTTGGGATTCCTTTCAAAACCCCTTCTACCATTTAATAAAAACTAAACATAACTAATTATTTGTATTAACTATGCTTACCTCTAATTCCAACTATAAAATATCCACTCAAATTACCACTATAATATATTAATATATTAATACATATATTAATAATGATCAAATATAATGGCAATATCCCATCATATAAATTATGTATTCATCTCTAAGAACATATGCACACCATCCATGTTGTCCTCTTCTTTGTTAATAGTCTTAAAAAAACACACACAAAACTTAAATTTGATACTTCATTTATGAAATATTAAAAAATAAAAGATTCAACAATGTCTTATCATAATATAATCCTTTTGTATTTACATGTTATTTTTCACTTTTATCCTATAATACTAAAAGTTTGTATTATGTCTTTGTTTATGAATGTGTTAAATTTTTTGAATATATCACAAATGCACATAAAAAAATTTAGGTTACAATCATTACTATACCATTTAATATACAATTAAATAACACATGAGGTTCAATAAAAATAATGTAGAAAATATTAGAAAATATTAACAAAATATAGACACTATTTTCTCAATGTATTTCACCATATGAATAAAGTATAACAAAGAACATATTTCTAAAGTATGGTTGTATAATAATATATTGGATAAACAAAACCTTCCATGAGGATCCTTGTGGCGTTAAAACTACTTTACTTTTTGAACTTTATATGATATACCTAACATGCACAAAAATTTTCATCCTCTATTATGGTATGGATGGATAAACTCTAGTACCACATCGTCTCATATAGTTTTTGACCTCATGGATGATATAAGCTAATTTACTACACAAATATAATACTAAATGATAAATTTTATTATAGTATATAATATACAAAACATTTATTTTTGTCTAGAGAACAAGGGGTTGTACTTGGGTCCCCTACCCTTGACAAATCACAACTATATCCTTTAAAGCTTGAGTTTACAAACAAATTCAATTATCATATCAATGAGTTGCTATAACTAGATACCTACATCATTTTTCATAAAAATTTTGGATTCTTGATTTTCATTTTCTAGATCTTTAAATTTTTTGTGTGAACACAAATATTCCAAATTTGAGCATCCTTCTTCCTGGCATTTTCCTAGAGCAATCTTCAAAATACCAAAACTCCACCTCTATTATCTATGCATTGCATCTTATTAGAGTAATATTTAAAGACTTTGTGATATCATATTCCACTTTATCATATCAATTGAGTTGCTATAAACTATATACCTACATCATTTTCACAAAAAACAAATTGAATTTTTAATTTTTATTTTTTGGATCTTCAATTTTCTTTGTGAGAACAATTATTCCAAAATTTTGCATCCTTCTTAACATTTTCCTATAGTAGCCTTCACAATACCAAAACTCCACCTCTACTATATATGCATTTCATCTTAGTAGAATAATATTTCCAAAAATTCATGCTATCATATTCCACTTTATTGTCTCAATTAAATTGCTATAACTAGATACTTACATCATTTTCATAAAAAGTTTGAATTCTTTATTTTCATTTTCTAGATCTTCAATTTTTTGTGTGAATATAAACATTCCAAAAGTTAACATCCTTCTTCTTAACATTTTCTTGTACAAAAATCCACATTTACTATTTACACATTGTATCTTAGTAGAGTAATATTTTCAAAAATCCATGTTATCGTATTCCACTTTACCATATCTAGATTGCTAGTTTCCTTACTGAATTAGAAGTGCAACCAAAGGAATTATAATAAATAATTTATATGAAAAGATGTTAAAATTATAAAATAAAACAAATATTACCAATGGAAAAAATTCAAGTAAATCTTATTCATTATTTGACTTAGTCAATCAACATTTTCTTATCAGCTTCAACTAAACTTACTACTTCCTCTAACCATGAAAAAGATAATTTAACTTCATGATCCTCAATTAAAACCCCTATATTGGCTATCCTATCTACACATTTGTTTCCTTTCCTTAATGCATGTGCAAAATTAATTTATTCAAAATCTATAGCAAGGTTTTTCAGTTTTTAAGCCTATCTACCACAAAATATAGTAGAATATTTCATAGGATCAAATATAAAATAGCCACAATATTAAAGGTCAATGTAAAGATAATAAGAGTAGAGTAATATGAGAAAATTAATATGTATATCAAGTCTTACATAATAACACAAATAATATTCATTTTTATGTTGAAAAATGAATGTAAATAGCCTGAATCATTCATGTAATATGCATGAAGAACAAATTACAATATTAATTGCTCAAATTGTATACAACCTTTATTGCTCATTTTTCTATTACAACTAAGGATATTGATCCTTGGTTCTTGATTTGACTAATTTTTTATTTTTTGTTTTTTCCTTTAGAGCATTATCTCCATGATAAATTAGTAGTGATGTGACTCTTCAAGTACTTGACTATTACTTTTCCTATAACTCTTGGCTTCTCATCTTGCCACTTGTATACAAGATGAACACTTGGACATACTTACAAGACTTTTGAACTCCTAATCTAGGACACTTGTGCACATCCTCACATTATATATTTGCACTCTTTCTTCTTTTATGGAAAATGTCCTAAGGGATGCCACTTTTGGGTAAGACCCAAGGAGACAGGGGTATCTATTCCACCAAAATTACCCAGGGCTTGCACCTGGCCTACCACCTTTGACATACTCAAGGAGCAAACTTGAAACAACAAAAAATAAGAACACACAAACACAAACACACAAAAATATTAAAAAATAAAATACAAAAAAACATGCTCCTTGAGTGTGTCAAAAAGATAAAGCACAAGCAAACACACACACAATAAGATAAAAGAAAAAAAATGACACAAACCACATAGGAAAAATACAAGAACAACATAACAAAACACAAACATAACAAAAAATAACAGAACACTACAAAGACACAACCAACAAAAACATGAAAAAAACAACCAAAACCTAAAAAATAATAAAATAAATAAAATAAAACAACCAACAATAGACAACAGAGAAAAATAAAAACATAGAAAACACTCACACACAAAAACACAAAAACACCAATTAACACAAACATACAAAAATACAAGCACAAGAACAACAAAAAACACAAAACAACAAAAACACAAGAACAACAAAAAACAACACAAAAAACACAAAAACAAAAAACAAAAAAAAACACACATAAATAGAAAAGAAAAAAGAAAAAAAATAGAACACAACAATGACCTTTCTAGACCAAAATAATATTAAGGTAAGAATCAACAAAGGAAACAAAATAAATATTATTTTGAGCTAGGGAACTAAAATACCCTGACCGAACCAAAGAGAAGCAAAAATAAAACAAGAAGAAACTAGGTACCTCTAGAACTGGAGTCATCCAAAGAAATGATAGAAAGAAGAGCTTCCCTTATTTGTGAAGCCCACCATCTAGGAGGGTGATTGTAGCAAGTAATATCACCTTTGTCCAAAACCCAATTAGCTAAAACATCAGCACTCTTGTTCTAATCTTTGACCACATGATTGTAATCAACTTTTAAAAATCCCATCTAGATTAACTGAATTTTCTTAATAATGTTTTTTATTCTCCAATCAACCCTATGATTCTTAGGAGTCTTCAAAATATTAATCATGAGTTGAGAGTCAAACTCAACTAGTATATTTTCCCATCCAACATTAGTAGTATCTTGAAGACCTCTAAGGATACCATACCGCTTAGTAAGGTTATTGGTTAGAATACCCAAATTCTCAGCAAAAGTAAAAATCAGGGAGCCATCTAAAAGTCTACCAATTTCTCCTACACTAACTTTTCCAAGGTTCCCTCTAGAGGCTCCATCAGTATTGACTTTTCCAAAATCCTTAGGAGGAGGTTGTCAATTCCTTGTTCTATCCATATTGTAATTAGTCACATTCCCTTTAAGTTGGTTGCTCTTAGAAGAGTTAATCTTAAATCTTTACATCACTTGATCCCATATTTGGTGGGTGTTTTAGGGGTGATTAAGGAGTTAATGGACTAATTCAACTAAGTTGGAAATGGTATTTTTCTAGATATAATGAATATCTTTTCTTTATTGATTAAAATTTTGGTTGTTCCTCTCATTCCAAATATTCCAAATAAGAATGGTAGAACCCATCCAAAAAAATTGCCTAATAAAATTATCAACTCTCTCTTGATTAGGCCAATCCCTCCAAAGTTCAAAAGTAAAAAATTGGACCACTATAAGCCAAGTAAAGTGACCATTCTCCTCCAAAGCTTAGAGGCTAAAGTACACTCAATAAAAATATGGTTGAGAGTTTCCATATTATCTCCACACATTTCACATCTAAAAGGGCTATGAAAACCACACTTCATAATATGCTCCCCATTAAGCATTCCACGATGCAATAAAAGCTAAGTAAAGAACCTCACCTTAGGCCAGAGCTTTTGAGACCACAATTGAGAAACGATATCAGATGATTGGTTGGGATTATTAAGGCATAAGGCCAAATAACCTTGAGTAACTGAATATTCACCCTTAGTAGTGTTGTTCCATCCAAAACAATAGTTATCATGGGACCAAGAGAGATATCTCATATGAAAGATGCACTGGATATCTTGTATTTGCCTTTATGGGATTTTAATAGGCCAGTCCTCAATATGGATCCAATATCTACCAACCTCTGAATTACCATTATGGTACCAATAATATTTAACCACCTTTATCCAGTTAGCTCGGTGAAGCTCCTCCATCCAAGGCTTCCAATCCAGATACTAAGTTATCAAAGGCTTATGACCATCCCAAGAATCTATCTAAAAATTTACCTATTGACCATAATGATTGATCCAAAATAATTTTTTCTTTATCAAATCCTCACCAGTATTAAGAACTGTTAAAATAGGATAACCTTTGGAAGGTAATTGATAGTGAACAAGGTCTTCAGGACTTTTGTTCTCAGCATATTTAGCATAGATATTCTTGACCCAAAGAGCATTGGGATTATGCAAAATCCTCCAACATAATTTAGTAGCTAAAGATTTGTTGTTATTAATAGAAGATCATAATTCTCACCTCCCTTCATTCTTAGGAAGACATAAAGTGTCCCATTCCACCAAGGCCTATTTTCTTTTCTCCTTAGTACCACTCCAGAGGAAACGATGACTAATTTGATCTAGTTCTCGAAGAATAGCCTTTGGGATATTCAACACGGTAGAAAAATAAATAGGAATAGCTTGAAGGACTAATTTTACCAAGGTGATTCTAGCCCTAGAATAAATCCACCTATTGGTCCACGATCCAATTTTCTTCTTGACTTTATCCAACAACCAATTTCAATATTTTTTTTGTCTTCGAATATTGATGGGAATACCTAAATAAGTGATTGGAATGGAGGTCTTATTATATATAAATTTATCCAAGACCATTGATTCCTTCATTGATAGAGCAATGAAAGAAAATTACTTTAGATTTGTCTTCATTGATCAATTGCCCGGTAGCCTTAGAAAAATAGCTAATGATTTGCTTAATAGTAGAAGCTTCCTTAACTGTAGCTTTACCTAAAAGAGTAGAGTCATAAAAAATGGAATATGAGAGATAGTTCTAGCTCCATGAGAAATTTTAAATCCCTCAAGGGTTTTTCTTCTCTCTTTTTGGTTATAGCCCTACCTAAGCATTCAACAATAATGATGAATAAATAAGAGGATAGAGGGTCACCTTGCCTAATACCTTTGGAAGCTGAGAATGACTGAGAAGGCCTGCCATTGATAAGAACTAAGTAGGAAACTAAAGAGATACATCCCAAAATCCAATCCATACAATCCTGATAGAAACCAAATTGCCTCAAAATTTTGATAAGTGCCAATCCACTCTATCATAAGCTTTGGATAAGTCTAACCGAATAAACATAGAAGCATATTTTTACATATTCATGGAATGGATCTCTTCCTAAGCAAGAACTATCTCATCAACTATTTGATGCCCTTACACATAACCCCCTTGTTCAGGGGAAATAATCTTATGCAAAATTGGCTTCAACCTTTCTACCATGATCTTAGTAAAAAAATTGAGAAGAACATTACATAAAGTAATAGGTCTAAAAGTTGAGATATGTTCATCCTCTTGAGATTTTGGAACAAGAGTAATATAAGTTTTATTTATAACCTTAAAAATTTCTTTGGCTTTCCTGGCTTCTTCCATGACCTCTAATAATTCAACATGAAGGATATACCAAAACTCTTGGTAGAACTCAATGGGAAAACAATCAGGACCTGGGGTTTTCCCTTTTTGGATTTTATAAACTACCTGTTGAAGATCATTGATAGTAAAAGGAGAAATAAAAATAGAGTTCTCCTTAGAATTTATAAGAGAAGGTATTGCTTGAAGAATATTTTGTTGAGAAGCCAAGTCAAGAGGAGTAGCAGTAAAAATATTGGAAAAGTAATTGACAACAATAGAGTTCATGTCATCCTAAGTGTAGACAACATCTCCATAATCTAATTTTAGGGAAGAAATAAAGTTATGAGATATTTGAGCTAGAAGAGATTTGTGGAATAAATTTGTGTTTCGGTTGCCTTGTAAGGAACCTACTATTGAAATAAAACTCACACAGAAAAAATATTGAAAGATAACTGAAATACATGTAATAAGAGAATAATACTATGTAGAAAGTAATTGTAGAATTGAAACAATCTCACAAATAACTCAGAATATTAGACCTCTTCAAGGGGGAAACCTCCTTCAATATTTCATTAACTTGCAAGAAGATACATTTGTACATGGCTTTATAGATTTTAAATAAAGAATTCATGCAACCCTAACCCTAAGCTCAAGAGTTATAATCTTGATAACGGTTACATAAAATGACCCCACTTGGCTAGGAGCGTAACTTACCACATACATTACAAAATATTGTAAAATAATATTATAGATGGGATCCCCCACATTGGAAGTGGGTCATTACATAATAATGAGAATTACAAAATAGCATTTGGATGGGATCCTTGATGAGCACCAAAAATGCTCATTTTATATACACTATTAAGGGGCATTATCACTGATTTAATTAGCATGTGAGATGCATTTTTATATAACTTATGCATATAATTGATAGAAAATCCAGTATTATGCTTGATTGGTGTTTTTAGTGGAAACTATGTATAAATGCAGGTGTTGGTACTAATCTAGTGTTTTCCAGTCTACATCCACTTGGACCTGGCATACTTCTGCTTTCAGAGACTAAGGCATGAGAGTAGGCACCTTCCTGATGGAGAAGGCACCCAGCAGAAGTAGGCACCTTCCTAATGGAGAAGGCACCCAACAGAAGTAGCCTCCCATAAGAAGTAGGCGCCTTCCTTATAAATAAGGCACCCAACAGAAGTAGGTGCCTTCCTTATGAAGAAGGCACCCAACAAAAGTAGGTGCCTTCCTCATGAAGAAGGCGCCTCCACGCCTCCATACTTTGCAAGATTTACCAAGTCAGCTTTGACCGGTTGACCAGTGGGCTAAGGAGGAGGTTGCACGTGAAGACAAAAAGGGAGATATTCTATTCTTAAAATAGAATGAACACTTCTATTATTTGATTGGTTGGATACCTTTGTAACGTGAGCATTATTATTTCACGCTCATGGATGAACCAAGAGCAACGATTTTTCCAGCGATCAATGTGGGAGATATTTTATTTTATGCAATATTATTAAAATAGAATAAATCATCCATTATTTTTTGATTGGGCGGTTCACTTTGTAAGGTGAGCATTCCTTCTCATGCTCATGAACCAATCAACGTAGTGATTTACCGATAAATGATATGCATAGCAGACAACGGGATGAACCAGATCCATTAGTCGCTAAGAAGGACAACCACCCGAATAGATTTGTTGTTGCCAAACATATTCTGTTATGATAAAATAGAACACGCCTGATTTATCCTACAAGAGGGTAAAATTAGTGCGTGACTATTTTAATTAATATATGATTGTTATAATTGAACGGATGCAATATTCATTGCATATCTATTATAACTGCAAGTCTGAAATAGACTTGCCTAAATTTGTAACAGAGGAAGGTTGTGCATTGTATAAATGCACAGGTCTTCCATGATGAAAGGGATGATTAATTTTATGGAGAAATTATTCTATTTTATTTCTTGTCAAATTTATTAAGAGTGCAATTCCTCTTATTTGAGCAAGCTCTACGTAGCTAGTCGGGCGGACTATCTATGGGAGCTTGGGCCCACTCCCTATAGTAGTCCTCCCCTATTTCATTTCTGTTATTTATTTTCATTAGATTAGATTTATTGCTTTATTTATTTAGCTGTGTGTTTCCTTTTCAGCACATTTATTTTCCTATACATTTATTTTCTGTACTTCATTTCCAGTATTTTAGTTTGTAATTTATTTTTCGCACTTAGTTTATTTAGTTTGGATGAAATCAAAATGCACATACATCCCCCACCAAACTAAATAAGGTACAATCAGATTTATTCCCCAACACTGCAGGCATATACTATGCATGACACTCATAAGTTTATGGACTTACCGGATTGATAATTTATGGAAGAGAAATGACTATTTTTCAGAACATGAATTTTTGCTCACCATTTTGGCATCGTTGCTAGGGAGTGTCTAAACTGTAGTGTTCTGATTTACAGGTCAGATAAAAAGACTATTTAAAATTACCTGTAGATATTTTACCTGAGAAGTGTGAGTCCACCAAGGGCCTTTTTATAAAGGCAAAAAAATAGTTGTCGACACAGTCAGAGCCAAATCCCATAGGCAACTGTTTACATTTTCTAGCTTCTCAGGTAAACATGGGAATGAACCTGATGTACCAAATTAAGTGTAGAAGTAGGAATAAAATGTGTTGTTGAAAAAAATTAGAAAAATCTGGCATTGAAGGATTTCCATCATATTTTCAATGGTTTCAAGAAATCAACGAAATAGCACAACCCAGGTCTAACAGTTGAAAATATTTAGGGAAGTGTTTTTACATAGAAACCATTGGAAAATTATGCCTAGTTTTAACGATAAAAAATTTTATAGGCTAAAATTTTTGCAACGTATTGGTAAATGTTTTTTTAATGATGAAATTAATAGCAGGAAAAATGACAGAGCAAATTTTTTAAAAGAACATCTTGTTATGGAGTATGCTCTTCCCCGGTAACTTTTAAATGATAGAGCAAAATTTTTAAAGAACATGTTGTTATGAAGTATGCTCTTCACTTGCGCTTAAGGCGACTTGGTGAATCAAAAACTAGCATGTGTTTTTTAAATACTGCTATGCCATGTTTCCTCCAAGTTGCCAACCCGTAGATAGTCATTTTCCAGCTTGCACATTTTACCATTATGTTAAAAAAAAATTGGTTTTGAGGTCAAAGGGGGAAATTGCTCTTCTCATGCTACAACACATCAAACTAGTTGATAATGAAATTGATGATTTTTTAGAAGACTAGTTCAGATGTAGGCATGGGGGAGACCCCACCTTCATTATTGCCACCAACAACACAATGAACACTATTTACAGTGTTCATGAAAAAGAGAAAAAATATCTTCCGTTGAAAAAGGCTCCAAGTTAAAATGCAGATAAAAAAATAGAAGCTTTATTTTTGTTACTTGTTGGAAGAAAGTATCCTCTTTCCCTAGGACCAGGTTGGTCCAGAAGGGAAATGAGAAATCTCCAACCGGTCACTAAATAAAGCAAGGGAGGAGCCTAGAAGTAATCAGAAGATAAAAAAAATTATATATATAATATATATAATGAAAAATAAAAATGAAAAAAAAAAAAAAAAAATTAGTTAGAATTTTATTTTAATGCCTTTAGTTTAGATTTTTCTTTTATGTTTTGTAGGACAACATGAAGTGCGATGTAGACAAATAAGGAGGTGTCTATGAAGATTTCATGAATTGAGATTTATACGTGGAGTTCGTAATAACACTATACGAACTATCTCGTGTACCTGATCGTGTAGCATCCAATCTAGCAGGTGAAAGCTAGTAGAGTTTTACCTTGGCAACATTAGCACCTAAAGGCAGGCTAAGTAACCCTGATCAAGCGAAAGGCTTCCAGTCTAAGGTGCTTGTGAAACTTTGGGAAAGTTTTGTTGCAAGGTGTGTGACTGTTACAACCTGAGTAAATGATGAGCGGAGTCAAAGATGCTACACCACGTACAAAGTAGAGTGCCGAGACAATGTTCGAGTAACGGTCAACGAGCTCCATTAACAATCACCTCACATTTGTGAGAGTGGATCAGACATCGGCATGGGGGAGACCCCATACCATACCAGTAGCTTGGACGAATGTTCAATCATTCGTTAAAAAAAAAAGAGAAGAAGAAAAAAAAAAAAAAGAAAAAGAAAAAAAAAAAAAAAAGAAAAAGAAAAAAAAAATGGGAGGATACGTGAAAAAAATAATGAAGTGAAAGACGCCTTGATCATCAAGAAGGTGCCTTCCGCATGAAGAAGGCACCATACAATGGAGGCACCTTTTGCATCAAGAAGGCGCCATACATTGGAGGCACCTTCCGCATGAAGAAGGCACCATACATTGGAGGCACCTTCCACATCAAGAAGGTGCCATACATTGGAGGCGCCTTCCACATGAAGAAGGTGTCATACATTGGAGGCGCCTTCCACATCAGGAAGACACCATACATTGGAGGCACCTTCCACATCAGGAAGGCACCATACATTGGAGGCGCCTTCCACATCAGGAAGGCGCCATACATTGAAGGCACCTTCCACAACAAGGGCGCCTTGACATCTAGGGTGCCTTGATCCATTTCCCACACCTAGGTGGTTCGATGGCACAAGGGACAAAAAAAAAAAGAGGAATAAGTGACGAGGCACCTTGATGGCATACAGTAGAGGTGCCTTGATCAAAAAAAAAATTATGTGAATCCTCCCAATGAAAAAAAATGCATAGAACATGTCCTGCTTAGCATAAAAATTGCTTTCTTATTGCTTTGCAGGAAATCATGAACCGAATGCAAGCTGCAGGCATCCTGAGAGCCAGGGCCTAACAGGCACGGAGTCATGACTCTTGTTTTCCTACTTTCGTGTGTTTTTATAGGTCATCATGCCCTCTGAATGCAATCTAAAGGTATCCTAAGAGCTAGGGCCTCAAGCACAGGCATGATTCCTATTTTCTTGCTTTTGTGTGTGTAGTTTTGTAGGACACAACCATGAGCATGATTTGTAGGTGGAGCCGGCTTAAACTAGGCCTAACAAATGTGACGTTTTGTGCCCTGCAATTAGGAGAGTGGCAAAGTGGAAAAGGCACTTACTTCCCACCAGGAAGAGAGTGCCTACAATCAGTCCAGTACAGTTGTGCCTTTTTCCACCTGGAGGAAGGCACCAATAAGCGATGTTCTTCTCCCTTGATGGGGGTGCCTATTGTTCAGTATGGGACCTAATGTTCGGAAGGCTGCAGACTTGTTGCGTAGAGGGACCTATTGTTGGTGACGAGGGCGTCACCAATTTAAGCGGGGGAGAATACAAAAAGAAAAAAATCTTCTGCTGAAACAACTCCATGTTGAAATGCAAATCAGAAGTAGAGTTTTATTTTTGCTACCCATTGGAAGAGAGTATCCTCTTTCTCGAGGACCAACCTGGTCCCGAAGGGAAATGAGAAACCTCCAACTGGTAGCTAAATAAAATGGGGGAGGAGTTTGAAAAAAAATAGATGTCAAATATCTGCAAGTGACCAGGAACAACAACATATAAATCTCAACGATGCACCTGACAGATGCCGCAAATGATGATAATTTTTTTTTGTTTTATCTCACTCCAGGAAATAAAAATAGAGGATCATAGTGTTGTTCCAATTATGCACATGAAGGAAATAATTCAAAAAAGAATATCAGTTGATTTGGGCACATGCGTATAAAGTTTAATCAATTGGAGGAGCACACGATGAAAAAGAAAAATAATAATAATAGTGATGCACAAAGGAGAGATACGTCAGGGCAAGATTATTTTTTATATGTTGTTGATGATGAGTTGGGTGCTTCAATGTTTGGAACTGATGGCTATTGGCTGCCATAAATCATCTAATGGGGGTGTATAAGATGTAAAATTTCCTACGCAGCCTCCACTCTTTAGAAGCACAATATTACAAACTTTTTTGGTGGTATTTTTAATATATATGGAAAAGAAATTACAGAGCAGAGATGGAATTTCACTACGGTGGAGGAAAATACCACATTTTTAAAATCACCAGCTCAGTTGTTGCGGATTGACTCTGTTCCTTGATGCAGAGGATAAAAAAAAATAAAGAAGAGAGAGAGTCAAGATCTGTTTTGTTCATGGCAGAACAAATATATATATATATATATATATATATATATATATATAATCTCTAGGAGCACCAACGTACAGGCAACATGGAAACATTTCACACCACCAACATCATCTACATGGAATCTGTGAAATTCACCCAGGTATATACTGATATTTTTTTGTTAATTATGTGTATGGTTATTTTAAAAATAATTTCCATGCTAATATCAGTAGGTGCCCCTGTAAATTATTTTTGTTGAAATCTCCCAGCCGTATGACATGCCTCAGATGAAAAAAATGATTGCCTTGGAATAATTAAAAAAGAAAAAAGAAAAATAAAAAAAGCTATGGCATATGCACGAATAGATTTGGCCTTGCTCCATTGTTGCATCATGAGAAATCTATATGGTGGAGTGCAAAAGACAACAATGAACCGAAAAATATTTTACGTGGCTGGCTTCAACACCTTGACTTCAACAGATTTGCAATCCATCGGTTTTAATAATTACACGGTAGCATGGTAATCTGGTCTTGGTGTTTTCCCGTAGTTTGATGGTCAGCCATGGTGTATTTTTACTTCTGTTGATGCAACAATGCTAAAGGGAAGAAAAATAATAGCGCTCACTAAAAAAATATATAATATATACATAGTAGCGCTCCATGGATGAAAAACAAAGATGTTGAAGGCCATTGAAAAAAGAAGAAAAAAGAGAGAAGAGAAAAAAAAGAAAAAAATATATGTATTATTATTCCGAGGGCTGTTGTCATGAGGACATGACAATCTTTAGGCATGGTTAGCCTGCGTGAGGGATAACTTCAGTTTTTGGTGCCACGAGGGCGTGGCACATGTTAGGCATGGGGGGATGATGAGCACCATAAATGCTCATTTTATATACACTATTAAGGGGCATTATCACTGATTTAATTAGCATGTGAGATGCATTTTTATATAACTTATGCATATAATTGATAGAAAATCTAGTATTATGCTTGATTGGTGTTTTTAGTGGAAACTGTGTATAAATGCAGGTGTTGGTACTAATCTGGTGTTTTCCAGTCTACATCCACTTGGACCTGGCATACTTCTACTTTTAGAGACTAAGGCATGAGAGTAGGCACCTTCTTGATGGAGAAGGCACCTAGCAGAAGTAGGCACCTTCCTGATGGAGGTGCCCAATAGAAGTAGGCGCCTTCCTGATGGAGAAGGCGCCCAACAGAAGTAGGTGCCTTCCTTATAAAGAAGGTGCCCAGTAGAAGTAGGTGCCTTCCTTATAAAGAAGGCACCCAATAGAAGTAGGTGCCTTCCTTATGAAGAAGGCACCCAACAAAAGTAGGTGCCTTCCTCATGAAGAAGGCGCCTCCACGCCTCCATACTTTGCAAGATTTACCAAGTCAGCTTTGACCGGTTGACCAGTGGGCTAAGGAGGAGGTTGCACGTGAAGACAAAAAGGGAGATATTCTATTCTTAAAATAGAATGAACACTTCTATTATTTGATTGGTTGGATACCTTTGTAACGTGAGCATTATTATTTCATGCTCATGGATGAACCAAGAGCAACGATTTTTCCAGCGATCAATGTGGGAGATATTTTATTTTATGCAATATTATTATTTTTAAATAAAGGGGTAAAAAATTAGTGATAAAAATTTTGGATTACAGAGTACAACTGAGCTTCCAACCAAGACTCAAATAAATAGCCAAACAAGCTAAAACCACTAGACTAGAATGACACCTAAAAAAGACAACAAGAACAAACCACATTAAGTCTGTACATCCTTCTGGATCAACTCCCACATGCATTGAGAGTCCCTAGATGAGAGACTCTCCCAATTATTGATGCTCCAAGGATCCAGCAGCTCAAAATCCCTTTTGGCCAGGTAATCACCAACCACATTTTATTCCCTTGGAATGTGCACAAAGGATATAAATTTTAACTCTTCACTCATTCTGAGAATCTGAACGACTATAGAGACCAACTGCCAATTAACTTCCTCCACCCTTTTACTATTTAAAATATTAACCACAATTTGAGAGTTAGAATTGTAGATAATCCTATGCCAACCAAGAGAAAACCCCCTCCGCAAGGCCTCAAGAATTGCAAGAGCTTCCATAAAATTGTTGGAGTGAACACATTTATAAATGGAAAAGAAAAAATTGACACCACCAGTAGAATCTCTCCAAACATCGCCAATGCCATCATGTCCAGGATTACCCCTAGATGATCCATTAGTATTAATTTTTAAAACTACTCTAGGGGGTGGCCTCCACCTTCCATCTCTCCTAACCTTCTTTTTGAGTTGAGGAACCCTACTAGGGCTAGAAGAGTTCACACCATCCCCAAAGAGACCAAGGGTGTGCTCTTCCTTCTTCTCCCTAGAATCCAAAAGAGGGTCCACATCACATTTACTATGGATGGTTTCCTAAACCATATATAGGATTATTTGCCAGATCTGTTGAATAGCCAAATAACTGCCCTAAAATATGCATTGAATCCATTCGAGCCAAATTTGCTAGATTATGCAAGAAGGGCCCAAATTCCAAGCCACCCAAAGGAAGGGGGCCTTGGCCGGAGGTCTACCCAGACTACTCCAAAACTCCACCAGGGACAACACATGAAAACATGGATGGTTCCAGGTGCTCCACCAATGGTGCCAAATGTCTCTGGCAAAGGAGCATTGGAAAAATAAATGAGAAGAGTCATCCTTATTCTTACTGCAAAGGAAACAAAAAGAGGGACCCTTAAATCCCCTCTTCCTCACATTATCCCAAGTGAGGCATTTATTACGAGCTACCAACTAGAGAAAGAAGTTACATATTGGCTAGGAAAATTTATTCCACACCTTTTTCCACCAAGTGATAGGAAGACTCCCATACTTTTTCTTATCAAGAACCTGATAACCATAGGCTATCGAGTAGGTTCCCTTAGGATCAGGGTTCCAAGCCAGAATATCTTTATACCTCAATGAAGAACAAGGTCTCCCCATAATAATAAGAGCGAACACCTCTCTGTCCTTGGCCAGTCCCCCCTGGGGCCATTCTTGTGGATCTTTCCACCTATACATCTCCATATTTCCAAAAGACTAGATTTTTTTAAAGTCCTCCACATGATACCAGCTTGCTTCCAATAAAAAAATGCTTAGGGAACATAACCTAGGATATTGATTCAAGATAGGAGGGTGGCCATCCCAAGAATCCTACCAAAAAAAAGCATTTGATCCCTTATTGCAAATCTAGAACAAAACCTGCTTGATTAAATTAGCTCCTCTTTTTAGAGTGTCCTAGATAACATAACCTTTCCCAACCAAGCTAAATCTAGGGATCTCAACCTCATAAATACCTCTCAAGTATTTACAAGATAATATTTTAGCCCAATTTTGATCTTGAGAGGTACACCATCTCCAATAAAGTTTTGCAGCCATAGCCTGCCCAAAAAGAGTTGTCTGTCGCAACCCAAGTCCTCCCTCTTACATCAGACTATATATAGAATCCCACCTAACCAAACTATATTTAGATTGATCAAGTTTTCCAGACCATAAAAATTGTCTTGACAAAGCATCCATGTCCTTGATGAAGTGAGAGGGAGCTATTTGTACAAAACATCTATAAATGGGTAAAGCTTGAACAACATATTTTAAAAGCAACACTCTACCTATAGTGGATAGCCATATGAAAGTCTAGTGATTCACTTTCCTTATAAACTTATCAAGCATATATTGCCAAGAAGATCTACGTAGAGGATGAGATGAAATTGGAATACCAAGATAAATGAAGGGGGGAGTCCCAACCTGGAATCTTATAATGCAAGCAATCCTAGCTTGAATAAGAGGAGGGGTATTGAAGAAGAAAATAGAAGACTTATCCTCATTAATCAACTGTCCAGAAGCACCAATATATATGTTAAGAGACTGTATAATATTGCCAGCTTCCTTGATAGTGGCAACTCCCAACAAAGTAGTATCATCAACAAATTGAATGTGGGAAAGAGGTGGCAAACTACTATCCCACTTCCACACCTGAATGAGACCCTGCATGACTTGAGACTTGAGCAATATTCCCAACCCTTTCGCCATAATGATAAACAAATAAGGAGATAAAGGATATCCTTGCCTCAATCCCCTTGAGGCCTCAAACAGCTTTGATGGCTCATTATTAACAAGAACAGAGAATGAGGAAGAAGAAACACAACTCATCACCCATATAATCCATTCCTCCTCAAATCCAAAAGTAGAAATAACTTTATGAAGAAAGGACCATCTGACCCGATCATAGTCTTTGGCCATGCAATACCTCTCAAGTATTTACAAGATAATATTTTAGCCCAATTTTGATCTTGAGAGGTACACCATCTCCAATAAATTTTTGTAGCCATAATAACCCCAACCAAGATTTGTCAGCCAACAACAAACCCTCCTTGCTCCCTAGAGATGATTTTGCTCAACCATATCTTCAACCTCTCAGCAATAATTTTTGTTATGATATATATATATATATATTTTAAGCGGAAAACCCCTTGCGAGGCTGCCTTGGTCTAAGAGACCATGAACAGGGGGTTCTAAACCATCAAAGTCACCCTGGGATTCGCACTTTCCTTAACCACTGCCCGCATCCAAGATTATCAATTGAGATGAGTGAGTTGGAATACCCAACCTTCAGCATTTTGAGTAAGAATAGGAGATTCGAACACAGGACCTCCCTTGGAGGATTGCCCTCTCCTCTCCAACTCACATACAAAAACTGGATAAACTAATATATATTGAGAAAACACCCCTTGAATCGAGGTGCCACTTCTCAAATCAAGGTTGGGCATAGTGAGGAATGGAGCCTTGTCCAGGTCATCTATCGGCACATAGGCCATGACCAACTTAATGAACATAGTTATCTCCTTAGAAGATGCAAACAAGTGGAATAACCTGGGTCAGCCTCTACCAAGCACCTTCTCCTCGAGGATGATTTTTCTCAACCATCTCTGCACCACAACAAGCGAATAATTTTTGTGATGATCTTATATACAACATTGCAGAGGGCAATAGGCCTGAACATATCCAAGGAAATTGCTCCCTTTTTTTGGGGTATAAGCACCACAAAGGTAGAATTTAGGGCCCTTAGCATCTATTTGTTATTTTGGGACTCATGGACCACCTCCAAAAGATCAAATTTGGTTAAATCCCAAAACTCTTGATAAAACTCAATCGGGAATCCATCTGGGCCTGGGGATTTTCCTTTTTTCATATTGAATACAACATTTTCCAACTCCTCAAGGGAAATTGGACCCATAAAGTGCTCATTGATCTCTCTAGAAACAATCGTTGGAAGACATTTTAGAATAAGATTTTCATTCTCATCATCTAATAGGGAGTCCTCCTTGAAGAGAGAGGAAAAATACCTCTTAGTCTCTTCTGAAATATCCTTGAAAGAAGAGAGCAAGGCACCCTGAGAATTCACAAGAGAGGTAATTAGGTTACCATTACGGTGAGCCTTAACTGAGTTATAAAATAAGGTTGTGTTCCTATCCCCTTCCTAAAGCCAATCTACTCGAGCTTTTTGTTTCCAAAAAATTTCTTCCCTCAGTTCCCATTCAGCAAGGTCTTTCGCAGCCTCAAATTCCTCAACAAGAAGCTTCTTCGTGAATCCCTGATCTTTAATGTTCCTTGAAGCTTCTTCCATCCTCCTAAGAGTTTCTAGCTTAGCCAAGGAAAGGTTCCCAAAATTCAGTCTATTCCATCTCTTCAATTTATATTTTACAAATTGTAGCCGCTTCATAAAGGAATACATAGCGATGCCATGAGGAGGTTTGCTAGTGGTCCACTAGCATTGCATGAAATCATGAAGCTTAGTATCATGAAGCCACATAAGTTGAAACTTAAAGGAGGAATTATTTTTTAGCCCTAAATCCAAAGCAGAGAGTTTTATAGGCCAATGATCAGATCCCCTACCCTCCAAAATCACAGAACTAGCACTTCTGTTATTACCCATTGAATAATTGGATATCAAAAACCTATCCAGTCTCTCTGAGATGGAATCTTCCCCACACATTCTATTGTGCCAAGTAAAGATCCTATTATCTGGCTTGATGTCAACCAAGTTTAGGGCCTGGATATGAGCATTGAAGACATAAGAAAAAGGCTCGAGACGGTCCACCCCACCACATTTCTCCTCTAGACAAGTGATAGAGTTGAAGTCTCCAGCTAAAATCCATGGGTACAGGGGAACCAAACTTCTCACAAAGCAAATGTGCTTCCACAAATTCACTTTACCATTGTAATCAATAGGAGCATACACATTTGTAAGTAGGATGGTTTCACCAGATTCATTATCATGCCCGACCATCGAAATAGACCATTTGCTAGAAATCCAAGTAAGAGGGGATATCTTAACCGGATCCCAAAAATAAGTGATGCCACCAGCATATCCACATGCACCAATACACTGGAATTTCCCCCTTCTCCACAACTTGGGAGCAATATTGAACATACTATCAATAGCCAATTTAGTCTCCTGAATAAACACCACATCGAGAGAATGCACCTGAACCAAATTACAAACAACTTTTTGTCTGGGGATGTTGTTCAAACCCCTTACATTCCATGAGAGGATAATAATTTTTGGGGTTTATAAAAATGGGAGTTCAATGTTATCACCAAGCCTGACACCACCAAAGTCTCCCCATTAACTTAATTTTATCCTGGTTCTTATTCCAACCCACCTTCATATTCTTATCCAATTTTTTTTTAATTATTTTCTACTGCAATCCCAACACCGTAGGAGTTTTGTAGTCCAAGGATGACTGCATCAGTGCTAGAGTAGGATAGGGCATAACTAAATCTGTACCACTTTCCAAAATAGTTTCCCTTATAGGGCTAGACCCATTCATGTCCCCTATACTCAGATCCAAAGCCCTTTGTTCTTCATTTAAACCCCCTAGATCTGATTCCTTAAGTTCCCCCTCAAGAAGAGACATCTGATTCAGCCTTGTTATATTTGCATCAGGTAGCGATGTTTCAGGTATCTCCATACACTAATCAAGATCATATAATATTTAAAAATAGTTGAGTAGAGCATCTGGCTGGCTATCCTTAATGTCTTTCTTTGCCCTTCGTCCTTCATTTCGTGCTTTTACCAGAACAAAACCTTCCTTATCCTGTTCCCCTTCCTTTATCAAGGCTTTTCCTTTATCCAAGCTTTGTCCAGACCGAGAGGGCCCAGGATTTGAAGCCACAGGCGGGACAAAATTAGGGAATTTTATTTGCAGGTGGCCATATTCATGACAAATCCGACAACGAAATGGAAGAGCTTCATAGTCAAGTTTTTGAACCCATGTAGTTGATCCAAATTGTATTTCAATAGAATCTGGAATAGGATTATTTAAGTCAATTTCAACACAAATACAAGCAACAGAGATTACATTTTTATCCATTGTATGTTGTGATGGTCCAACCGGCTTCCCAAGAAGAAGGGCAATCTTATGCAATATATCAGTTCTCCAGAATTCCAACGGGAGCCATGGAAGCCGCACCCATACTGGAACCCATGATGACCGCTACTTTGATGGGTTGAAACCCACATGCAAGGTTTAATAAATAGTCCCACTTGGTTATAGAAATAAGGACTCCCTTAAAATGTTTTGTTACGATCTACAATACAAGAGAAAACCACCATAAAATAGTTGTTTGTACTCAGCATCACCTCCACATCACCTTCAAGATTCCACGTTTTCCTAACCCAAGCCTCCACAAAGGGGAGAGAAATTCGGATGCCCAAAAATTTGCCAATAAGGGCATGTTTGGTTAGATACTCCACATCTTCTACCACCGGGTATGGTTGAACCACTAAAACTAGCCTGGCTTCACATCGTTCCAAACATCCATTGTTATTTAACAAGCGGTTCCCGACATGCACTGGAAAATCTTGTTCCTTCTAGTAATTTTTAGATGAAAAAACATCACGAGCATGTACTCTCTATGCCGGACCCGATGCCATCATGACATTCCTCCAATTTTTCAGACCTCCTCCAGAAGCTGTTGCCATCCCCGTAGAGCAATTTTTCTTCATCAAACCCTACCAGAGTAGTTTTTCCTCATCAAACCCTAGTAGATCCCTCTATCAATCTTTAGAATTGGGTTCTTAAGTTTGCATTTTTATGCAATATTATTAAAATAGAATAAATCATCCATTATTTTTTGATTGGGTGGTTCACTTTGTAAGGCGAGCATTCCTTCTCACACCCATGAACCAATCAACGTAGTGATTTATCGATAAATGATATGTATAGTGGACAATGGGATGAACCAGATCCATTAGTCTCTAAGAATGACAACCACACGAATAGATTTGTTGTTTACAGACATATTATGTTATGATAAAACAGAACACACGTGATTTATCCTGCAAGAGGGTAAAATTAGTGCGTGACTATTTTAATTAATATATGATTGTTATAATTGAACGGATGTAATATTCATTGCATATCTACTATAACTGCAAGTCTAAAATAGACTTACCTAAATTTGTAATAGAGGAAGGTTGTGCATTGTATAAATGCATAGGTCTTCCATGATGAAAGATATGATTAATTTTATGGAGAAATTATTCTATTTTATTTCTTGTCAAATTTATTAAGAGTGCATTCCTCTTATTTGAGCAAGCTCTATGCAACTAGCTGGGTAGAATATCAGAGGGATCTTGGGCCCACTCCCTATAGTAGTCCTCCACTATTTCATTTTTTATTTGTTTTTATTAGATTATATTTATTACTTTATTTATTTAGCTGTGTGTTTCCTTTTCGACACATTTATTTTCCTGTACTTCATTTCCAGTATTTTAGTTTATAATTTATTTTTCACACTTAGTTTATTTAGTTTGGATGAAATAAAAATGCACATACATCCCCCACTAAACTAAATAAGGTACAATCAGATTTATTTCCCAACACTGCAGGCATATACTGTGCATGACACTCATAAGTTTATGGAATTATCAGATTGATAATTTATGGAAAAAAAATGAATGTTTTTCGAGACATGAATTTTTGCTCACCAATCCTAACATGTCCTTCCCATTAAAAAATATTTGTCCTCAAAGTTGAATATGAGGAAATTAGTGTTGGAGCTACTGGAGAGACTCCCATGTAGCATCTTCTGGTTGAAGTCCATGCCATTGAACAAGGACTTCAGTAATGGTGCAGTTGTGTAGAGTGCAAGTCCAACGATCCAATAACTGTTTAGGTTCAATCAAGATAGAACCTTCTTCATCTAACTCTAAAAGGGTAGATTGAGCTGTTGGAACAAAATCTGCCTTCGGTTAATAGTGTTGCGCCTTAGACTTTGCCAACATTGAATAGACAGATCTTGCTTGAGATCATCTGTCTAGTATCCAGAGAAGGCTGGTTCCTTTGAGTTTTTTAGAGAAAAGGGGAACAAGAGATAAGGGAAATATAGCCTAAGCTAGAACTTTTATATGGTGCAGATTAGACAACATCAAAGACAGATTTACTTACTTCTATCCAAAGCATTTAAAACACATTTCCATGCAGAAATTATATAATTCCAGATATGATTTCTGATATTTCGTTTAACATGCGTATATATTAGATTCTTATTCCAGCAATATGATTTATGTATTGCGAAAGTTCAGATATAAGAACAGACTCAATTTACAATTCAATATTGTAAGCAGAAATAAAGAACATTAATACATACACTTGCACGATATGAACCAGAAGCCAATGGGAGATGCGATTTTATTGCTTGTATTCGAAGTACGTACATTCAGTCTTGTAAACGTCCAAGAGCCGACCCTTTTTTTGGAGTCGCTCACCCCTATATATACCCTAAAAGAGTATCTTTTTCTAAGTACATCTTACTTATTTTACAAGCAATCATCTACAGTTTCTAATAATACACAACGGATTTCCCATAGATTGGATAGATTGGCAATCATCCAGTGGACCTGCCAGGTTATAATCAACAGACCATTCTTCAGAAATCGGCACCTGATGTTAGTGCATGTCCCCGATTGCCAAAAATATACTCTATTCCTTTACAGCTGGCGTGTCACGAAATCGTGACATTTTTTCCTTGCTTTGCTCTTTTGCCGCCTCCCATCGTGAAAATGAGACATGTCATGAAATCACGACATTCTTCTCTTGCTTTGCTCTTCTTCGCTTCCAGCCGTGAAAATGAGACATGTCATGAAATCATGACATTCTTCTCTTACTTTGCTCTTTTGTCGCCTCCAGTCGCGAAAATGAGACATGTCACGAAATCGTGACATTCTTTCCTTGCTTTGCTCTTCTACCGCTTCCAGCCACGAAAATGAGACATGTCGTGAAATCGTGACATTTGTCTCTTGCTTTGCTCTTTGCCGCTTCCACCATAAAATGAGACATGTCACGAAATCACGACATTCGTCTCTTGCTTTGCTCTTCTGCCGCTTCCAGCGCGAAAATGAGACATGTCATGAAATCGTGACATTCGTCTCTTACTTTGCTCTTTTGCTGCCTCCCACCATGAAAATGAGACATGTCATGAAATCGTGACATTCTTTCCTTGCTTTGCTTTTCTACCGCTTCCAGCCGCGAAAATGAGACATGTCGCGAAATCGCGACATTTGTCTCTTGCTTTGCTCTTTTGTCGCTTCCAGCCGTGAAAATGAGACATGTCGCGAAATCGTGACATTTCTATGTCTTCAGCTTGATTCTTCTTCGTGCATCGTGAAAATGCGACATGTCACGAAATCGTGACACTTCTGCCTCTTTGCTCCCTTTTGTTGCTCTTAGCCACGAAAATACAACATGTCGCGATATCGCGACACTTTTTCTCTTTTGGCCGCGACAAAGCAACATGTCGCGATATCGTGACACTTTTTCCCTTTTGGCCGTGACAAAGCAACATGTCGCTTTTCTCTTTTGGCGACAATGCAACATGTCGCGATATCGCGACACTTTTTCTCTTTTGGCAGCGACAATGCAACATGTCGCGATATCGCGACACTTTTTCTCTTTTGGCCGCGACAAAGCAACATGTCGCGATATCGCGACACTTTTTCCCTTTTGGCCGCGACAATGCAACATGTCGCGATATCGCGACACTTTTTCCTCCTCGCTCTTTCTCTTCGCTTTGGACCGCGAAAATGCAACATGTCGCGATATCGCGACACTTTTTCCCTTTTGGCCGCGACAAAGCAACATGTCGCGATATCGCGACACTTTTTCCCTTTTGGCCACGACAAAGCAACATGTCGCGATATCGCGACACTTTTGCCCTTTTCTTTTTCTCTTTGCTTTGAACCGCGAAAATGCAACATGTCGCGATATCGCGACACTTTTTCCTCCTTGCGGTGTTTTGCATTTTCTTTGATCTTTAGCATATGGGCCACTTCGGTCTTCTTGGAAAATATGCAAAAAGGAGCATCAGATGTTTTTCTGTAGTTAGTCACTTTTTTGACTAACATTCTTGGCGCCTTCCGAGGGATTTTTTGCTTGCAAAAATTTTGAACCAGGCCTTTATCCATTGGGAAACGGAGTCAACAACGCAGTTGTAAAAAGAATCTTTCAGAGAAAGACAAAGAACACAGGAAAATGCACTTAGATCAAACGTGAACATTACCTCGCCAAAACTCCCTTTATACCTTAGTATCTCTATTCAAAAAAAATGTCGACTTCTGATTGGCTGCGACTGAAATTTTTTTTTTGTTAAGGCCGAAAAATGGTAATATTTACAAACATTGTCTGAATATACTTATATTATACTGTACATATAATTCCTTTTCTGCTTTCTCAATAGAAATATAACTTTAGGTGAAATGCATTCACCGTGATGGGAAGAGCCAATCCATCTTGATCTTTCAACTCGAAAGCATTGAACTGTTTCTCTGAAACAATTTCAAATGGTCCCTCCCGGAAAGCATCGAATTTATCATGGTTACCTGGCTTAGCTTTCTTTACATTCCATTTCAAAACCAAGTCTCCCACTCTAAATTTTTTGGCAGTTGTCTTTTTGTTGAACCATCCTTCGATGATCCGCCATATGCTTCGATTGTGATTGTATGATTGCTCTCTTTGTTCTTCTAACTGTAAGAGCTGCATAACTCCTGCAACTGTGTGTAGCATTTGGTCAATCTGAGGTAGCGGGTAATGATCTTTGAGTGATGCTCTGTTCAGATTTCTAAAATCTACACACAATCTGATATCTCCATTTTTCTTCCTGACTGGTACCAAGTTTGCCACCCAGGTGGAGTGTTTAACAGGGTATACTATTTTAGCTTGAAGGAGTTTTAGCAGTTCTTGTTTCATCAAAGATTCTATCTTTGGATTCACTGGTCTTTGCTTTTGCCTAAAAGGCTTAGCTCCCTTTTTACACAATTCTCTGATCTGGTTCACTTCCTCTTCATCCTGCAGATCCCGGTTAGCTGAGCAATTCATTTCAGGGATTAAGAAATCCAGTATCTGTTCATCATTTTCAAAAACTTGCCGAAAAATATTTTTATCAGGTACTGAAGGCCTGTATATAAGTCTAACAGTTTTAGACTTCTGAATAACATTACTTACAGGACAAAAATTAGCTCCCACTGAAGCTAACAAATCTGCGTGGGTATTCTGTTCTCTAGGGATAAACTTTATATTTAGGGCCTCAAAGGCCTCTAAGAGATCCCACACTTTGTTCCTGTAAGCCTTCAAATAATCTTGTTTACTTATACCTTTTTTGGTGACTTGATTCACAATAAGTTCTGAATCTCCATAGATGAGTAACTGTTTGATTCTCAATTTCTCAGCCTTTCTTAACCCTAAGCACAGGGCCTCATATTCTGCTGCGTTATTGGAGCAACTCCAAGTCAACCTGTAAGAGAAAACCTTTTCCTCTCCGGTGGGAGAAATCAAAACTATTCCGGAACCAGCTCCATTCTTGCACCTAGCCCCATCAAAGAAAAGCTTCCACAATTGATTCACAGAACCATCCTCTTCTAGGGAGGATACCAATTTTCTTTTTGGTTTCTCAATAGAATAGTTTCCTATTTCTGTTTCTATCATGGCATTAAAATTCTGTAGAGAAAACTCGTCTTCAGCTTGGAGCTCTTCTAATGTTTCTTCCATCAGATCTTCTTCTATTGTTTCTTCAGTCATCATATTTACACGGTCGGTTTCACCAATATTTTCTACATGAAACGTAGATGGTTTCTCATTAAAAATCTTGACCCTTCTACCTTTGAAAGGTATCTCCAAATGAGAATAATCTAAGGATAAGTATCCTCCTATCTTTGCTGTGAATTCTCTGGATAGACACATGCCAAAATAGGGCTCCAAGTCTACGACTACTACCTCTTGTATGACTGTCATCTGAGGCATTTTATGCAGCCGTATGGGAATATCCTTTATCACTCCTACAATTTTTATTGGAGTACCATCTAACTGTAGGATGCCTGTGTTGCTCCTAGTGTACTCCATTCCCATAATATCACATATTGCTTTGGGTATCACAGTGGTAGCAGCACCTGAATCTATCATGCAGTTGTGGACAACCCATCCTTCCATTTGAAGGGACAAATAAAAGGGTGGTGGCCTATTCTTACCAGTGGCAGACTTCAAGTTCGTTAGAACCATTTTTGAAGATGATACAGTCCCACCTCCATTTTTCATTGTTCTTAGGGATTCCTGTAGGAGATCGATTTGACCTGGGATTTGAAGAGCATCATACATACTTGCCTTAGAAGGAGTCTTTTTCATTTCCTCTACTATACTGAATGTAGGTGAATCAACTATTCTTTCTCTTTCTTTGGCAAAGATTTCATATTTATTTTTGTATCCCTGGGTAGCTTCAGTTCTTTGCATTTTTGTCAACGAGGGGAAACTCAACCTTTCCCTAGCCTGTTCTTGGGTTTCATTTTCCCCCCGAGGAATAAATTCTTTGTGTGTTTCTTGCCCTTGAATTTTGGTTGGAAACCGATATTTTCTTTCTTGAGGGAGACTTCCCTTAGGAGTTTCTTTGGGAACTTCCTTGGGAGTAGGGGAAACATTCAATGGCTGAAGCTCTTTAGGGTCTACTTGCAGTGGTTTCTTACCTGATCTTGTCAAAACTGAAACCTGTTCTACTATAGGCATCATGAAGTTGTGGTCCTCCTCTCTAATTATATTTACATGGCCTTTCATTTTTTCTTTACTCTTTTCAACTGCTATACTTTGTACATAATGTTGGTGTATCATACACGAACTTTCCCCATGTGGATCGTTACATGTAGTACACCAAAAGTTAGAATCAGTGGGAGGCTCTTCGGCCTCAACTGTCTCATTTGTATATACCGTGCTCGGTCTCTCCTGTACCCTTCCACTTGTCGAAGCACCTTCCTTTTGTATCTGTGGAAATCTTCTTGCTTGGATATTCCGTTCAGCCTCTCTCTTTTTCATGGATGCCATTTCATTTGACAATGTCTTCATGGTATCAATTATGGTCATGTATTGATCACTGGGGGGAGCTGATGCAAGGGGTGTAGGAGGTGCAGCTATAGCTGGGAGGGCATGCGTTGATGGGAGTACAGGCAGTTTAGAAATTGATGCTTGGGAAAGCTCTGGTAAAATTGGCAATAGAGTTTTTGATGGATATCTTTTTGTAGCGATGAGATCAGCTTCGCCCTTTGTTGCCTCTACATAGATCCCAGGAAAAGTGGTTACACGGGATTGCCTTATTATCATACTGAGCTCTGAATCAAAAGCCCTTAAATAATAGCATATAGCTTGTTCTTCCGTGGGCTTTAGGCCTTGAGGTACTCTATCACGAGTTCTGGTAAATTTGATGTTGAAATCTTGGATTTCTTCTTGTGGATGCCTCTCAATGACAGTGAATTGATTCAACAATGTGAAAGGATCCGCATGTATATTAAATTCATCGACCAGACGGTCGACCAGTACTGCCCAAGAAGTAATGGATCCAGCGGGAAGCGCTCTGTACCAATAGAGCATCTTTCCTTTCAAAGATATAATCAACAATCTGACCATTACATCTTCCTGAGTGATGTTGTAAATAGATGCTAGCGCTGATACATCTAAACAGTGCTCATCTACTATTTTGCCTGTTCCATCAAAGGTCGGTAATGCTTTTAGTGCAGCTTGTGGAATTTGGTGATGTGTTCCCAAGTTCAAAGGGCCAGTTTGATTCCACACAAGATGCGTTGGGGTAGGGGCGGCTGCCATGATTGCTAAAGGAGTTACAACCGCTATGGGATTGCTTGCGAGATGCTCCTACAACGGGTGTTAAAGAGGTGCTAATGGTGTCGGGCGGATTTGATCGTGCGGCTAGCACAGGGTGTGCTTTTAGGCTTTCGAGATGTAGTTCAAAGAACTCGATAGGTTCTTCAGAGTTTCTAGCTCGGGATCTGGTTATCATATGGCTATATAACCAGAAGGTTTTTTAGACAAGGTCTTTCTTTTATGGTCTAAATTGCAATGGAGTCGCCAGGTGGTTTTTCTTGAGATTTTAAAAAAAAAGGCTCTTAAGGTAAAACACCAAAACTTATACAATACTGTGGGATTGCTGGTCCCACCGGGTGTGCCAAAAACTATTGGAACAAAATCTGCCTTCGGTTAATAGTGTTGCGCCTTAGACTTTGCCAACATTGAATAGACAGATCTTGCTTGAGATCATCTGTCTAGTCTCCAGAGAAGGCTGGTTCCTTTGAGTTTTTTAGAGAAAAGGGGAACAAGAGATAAGGGAAATATAGCCTAAGCTAGAACTTTTATATGGTGCAGATTAGACAACATCAAAGACAGATTTACTTACTTCTATCCAAAGCATTTAAAACACATTTCCATGCAGAAATTATATAATTCCAGATATGATTTTTGATATTTCGTTTAACATGCGTATATATTAGATTCTTATTCCAGCAATATGATTTATGTATTGCGAAAGTTCAGATATAAGAACAGACTCAATTTACAATTCAATATTGTAAGCAAAAATAAAGAACATTAATACATACACTTGCACGATATGAACCAGAAGCCAATGGGAGATGCGATTTTATTGCTTGTATTCGAAGTACGTACATTCAGTCTTGTAAACGTCCAAGAGCCGACCTTTTTTTTGGAGTCGCTCACCCCTATATATACCCTAAAAGAGTATCTTTTTCTAAGTACATCTTACTTATTTTACAAGCAATCATCTACAGTTTCTAATAATACACAACGGATTTCCCATAGATTGGATAGATTGGCAATCATCCAGCGGACCTGCCAGGTTATAATCAACAGACCATTCTTCAAAAATTGGCACCTGATGTCAGTGCATGTCCCCAGTTGCCAAAAATATACTCTATTCCTTTACAGTTGGCGTGTCACGAAATCACGACATTCTTTCCTTGCTTTGCTCTTTTGTCGCCTCCCACCGTGAAAATGAGACATGTCACAAAATCGCGACATTCGTCTCTTGCTTTGCTCTTCTGCCGCTTCCAGCCATGAAAATGAGACATGTCACGAAATCGTGACATTCTTCTCTTGCTTTGCTCTTTTGCTGCCTCCCGTCGCGAAAATGAGACATGTCACGAAATCACGACATTCTTTCCTTGCTTTGCTTTTCTGCCGCTTCTAGCCGTGAAAATGAGACATGTCACGAAATCGTGACATTCGTCTCTTGCTTTGCTCTTCTGTCGCTTCCAGCCACGAAAATGAGACATGTCGCGAAATCATGACATTCGTCTCTTGCTTTGCTCTTCTGCCGCTTCCAGCCACAAAAATGAGACATGTCACGAAATCGCGACATTCGTCTCTTACTTTGCTCTTTTGCTGCCTCCAGCGACAAAAATGAGACATGTCACGAAATCGCGACATTCTTTCCTTGCTTTGCTTTTCTACCGCTTCCAGCCGCGAAAATGAGACATGTCACGAAATCGCGACATTTGTCTCTTGCTTTGCTCTTTGCCGCTTCCAGCGCGAAAATGAGACATGTCGCGAAATCGTGACATTTCTATGTCTTCAGCTTGATTCTTCTTCGTGCATCGCAAAAATGCGACATGTCACGAAATCGCGACACTTCTACCTCTTTGCTCCCTTTTGTTGCTCTTAGCCATGAAAATACAACATGTCGCGATATCGCGACACTTTTTCTCTTTTGGCCGTGACAAAGCAACATGTCGCGATATCGTGACACTTTTTCCCTTTTGGCCGTGACAAAGCAACATGTCGCGATATCGCGACACTTTTTCTCTTTTGGTAGCGACAATGCAACATGTCACGATATCGCGACACTTTTTCTCTTTTGGCAGCGACAATGCAACATGTCGCGATATCGCGACACTTTTTCTCTTTTGACCGCGACAAAGCAACATGTCGCGATATCGCGACACTTTTTCCTTTTGGCCGCGACAATGCAACATGTCGCGATATCGTGACACTTTTTCCTCCTCACTCTTTCTCTTTGCTTTGGCCGCGAAAATGCAACATGTCGCGATATCGCGACACTTTTTTCCTTTTGGCCGCGACAAAGCAACATGTCGCGATATCGCGACACTTTTGCCCTTTTCTTTTTCTCTTTGCTTTGAACCGCAAAAATGCAACATGTCGCGATATCGTGACACTTTTTCCTCCTTGCGGTGTTTTGCATTTTCTTTGATCTTTAGCATATGGGCCACTTCGGTCTTCTTGGAAAATATGCAAAAAGGAGCATCAGATGTTTTTCTGTAGTTAGTCACTTTTTTGACTAACATGAACCTATACCTGATTACCCACCACATTTTTGAGAGAGGAAACATGAAAAACATGATGGATCTTGGATGTAGGTTGTGGTACCAATCTGTTGTAACACCTGGTACGGCCCATAGTATTTTGTGATAATTTTTTAGTATCTATGAAGCTGGAGGGACAACTGTTTGTATGGATATAAGCAAAGGAAAATCATATCACTCACATCAAAACTATGCTTAAAATGGTTTTTTTCAGTCTGTTGGTGCATCTGGTTTTGGGTTGCATCTAGATTCATCTTTAATTGGTGGAGGACATCAGTGTGCTGACTGAGAGTAGTTTCAATTGCATGGACCTTGGAACTTCCTGGAATTTAGGAGGAAGGTGTGGGTGGAGGACGCCCATAAACTACATTAAAAGGGGTAACCTTGGTTTCTATGTGATAGGAAGTGTTGTACCACCACTCGACCAAAGAAATTCATTTTTCCTAGTGTGTAGGATGATCCAAGGTAAAGCAACAAAGGTAGGTTTCCAAACATTTATTGACAATATTTGTCTAACCATTTGTTTTTGGATGATAAGCTGAGATCATTTTGAGCTGAGTTCCCTGCAACTTAAATAATTCTTACCAAAAGTGTCTAGTAAAGGTTGGTTCATGATTAGACATGATGGAGGAGGGCAAACCAGAAAGGTGAAATATAGAATCAAGGAAAATTTAGGCAATGGTGGAAGTTGTGTAAGGATGGGATAGGGAACAAAAGTGAGCATATTTTGAAAGAAGATCCACTACCATGCAGATAACAAAATTTCCTCCAAACTTAGGTAATCCTTCCATAAAATCCATAGAAATATTCATCCATACCTATTCAAGAATGGGTAAGGGTTGAAGAGTTCCTAGAGAATGCACCATTTCACCTTTCATCCGTTGATAGGTATCACAAGGTACCACAAAATATTGAATGTCCTTTTTCGTACCCTTCGAAAAGAAAGTGCACTTAAGCTATTCATATGTTTTGAGAAATCTTGAATGGTCATTAGATGGGGTAGCATGCAGTTCTATCATGAGAAGTTCCCATAGTGGATACTTGTGGGGAAAAACAAAGCATTGGTGGTAACGTAAATCCTAGCCTTCCCAAGTGTAGCCTAGGCATGAAGTAGTCTCAGTGTCTAGGGATGCAACCAAAGTCTACAATTTAAAATCTTGAAGTACCTCCTAGCATAAGGAATCGATCCATTGGGGAACTAATAATGAAATGGCACACAACATATTGAGAGCCTCAAATTAGTGAGAGAGAGCATTAACCATAAAATTCTCCTTACCCTTCTTACAGGTGATATCATAATCATAGCCCATGAGTTTAGAGACCTATTTTTGTTTTTCAGGAGTGGCAACCCGTTGCTACAAAAAGTATTTGAGACTTTTATTGTCTGTTTTAATGGAGAAATGACAACCGATGATATATGATCACCAATGGGTTACTGCATGCAAAATTGCCATAATATTCTTGGCATAAGTTGATTTTCCCAAATTACGATTGGAAAGAGATTTACTAGTGAAGGCCAAGGGTCTCCCTTATTGCATCAATATTGCACCAATACCATGATCTGAAGCATTAATTTCCATCGACAAACTGTTTGGAGAAATATAGCATGGCCAAAACAAGCATAGTGGTCATAACATGCTTCAATTATAGGAAAGACTATTCAGTAGGTACCATCCAAGTAAAATATTCCTTATTTAACATGGAAGTGAGGGGAGCTGCAATTTTATCATAGTTATGAATAAATTTATGGTAATAACCTGTAAGCCCTAAAAATCCCCTAAGACCTTTGAGAGTGTGAGGTTTTGGCCATTCCTGAACCATTTGGATCTTCTTGGGGTCAAATTTGATACACTCCTTAGTGAAAATATGTCCCAAATATTCCACTTCTGTCAACCCAAAAAAACACTTGGAATGCTTAGCATAGAGTTTATTTTGTGCCAACAACTGGAGAGTCTAATTCACATGAATAATATGCTCTTCTCATGAGAGACTATACACTAGCATATCATAAAAGAAGACTAGGATGAACTTTTGAAGGAATGGAAAAAAAATTTTGTTCATGAGGCTTTGGAAAGTGGAAGGTGTTGGACTTTGAATGTAATTGTTCTCCTACGTAGCTAAGTGTGGTCTTATTCTAGAAGTTGTTGTGAGAGCATATAGGAAGTAGGTTAGACTTTGTCTATGTTTGGAGTAAGCTAAGAAAAGCAGATTTGATTTATAAGAATAATTGGTCTCCAAATACATTGTGTTATTTTCTATTCTGATCAAGCACTATATAATGTAATTGGGGGCAAGATTATAATATAATGAGTTTACATTCTCATTGTGGTATCATAGCCTAAGTGAAGTGCTCAAATTATGTGTATTTCCCATCACAACAATTGTGAATTTAGTATCAAATGTTGCTGATACAATGAAATAGCATATTTTTGATACAAGGAGTGTTGTGAGGGGCATTAGTCAAGTCGAATGGTATTACCAAAAACTCATAGTGACCTCCATGAGTACAAAAAAAACTCTTAGGAATATCCTCATTCTTGAGTTAGATTTCATGGTACCCCGAGCGAAGGTCGAGTTTGGAAAAATACATAGTCCTATGAATTTCATCCAATAATTCACCCATCACTAGAATAGGGAACTTATCCTTGATGGTGATTTTATTGAGCTCTCGATAATCGATACATAATCGCCATGACCCATATTTATTGCACACTAGTAAAACTAGAGAAGAGTAAGGATTGTTGCTTGGTCAAATGACACTGGATTTTAACAATTCCTATACTAACTTCTCGATTTCTAACATAAGAGCATGAGGATATCGATACAGTATAATATTGGGTGGTTCATTACTAGGTAATAAGGGAATAGTATGGTCATGAGAGTGGTGAGGTGGTTTTTCTATTGGATGAAAAAAACAAAGTTATGCTTAGTCAAAATAAGTTGTAAATCTTCAGGAATAGAATCCTCCTCTGAAGTATGTGTAGACACTAAAATGTGGTTAATTGAATTAAGCAAACACAAACAAGGATAAAATTGACATCATATGGCCCCTTGGGTAGCCCTCAAGAGGCTCACAATGGTTCTATCCACTCCGAAAAGGGTTTTGCAGGCTATCGGCCCAATTTTGGGAGGTTTTGGCCCAAAATTCACCACCATCCCACCTTGGTAAGGTGGTAGATTCCCATCATCCCACCCTATGACGGTGGTGAGCCCTCGTCCCAGGGTGGGACGGTGGTAAATTTTGACCAAGAAAAAGTCAAATTTTGGACAAATGGCACCTAGAAACTGCCATTTGACCACCCAAACAAAGCATGCGAGGCAGAGGATAGGGAATCCTTATGACATCCATCTTGATGAGGGCCAAATTCGGATATTCTCTTCCACACCCTATGCATGCCTCCGATTTGACAAGTGGTACCTCCTACCATCCATGCCCTTGCATGCCTTTTTGCACATGAGACCCTTTGGGCTATAAAATGGATTCAATATCCACACAAAAATAGATATATGAGTTCTAGGATATGAAACAGAGTGCTGTCAATATTTCCCCTCACCTTATTACACCTTTTTGTCCTCGAAATCTCCCTTTTGCCAAGGAGGTTACCGGGTGACTTCAAGAAGGTAATCTAAAAATAACTTTTCCATCCAGGTGAATTTCTTCACCAAATTTTATTACAACACACCTTAGGTTATTTAGGAACATATGCTAGTGGTTTGGTAACAAAAAGTGTTCGTATTTGGTGGGTATCCCCTTGTAGTCACCATCATCCCCCCGATATGAGGGTAAATTCTTAAACAATTTCATTAATTTTTTTAATTGGTAATTTTCTATATTGTCTCATGATGCTACAGTTCAAATTTCAAGTGATTTGGAGTTAAAATGAAAGAGTTATAGCATTTTTAAGTTTCTGCAAGCTCGTAGGGCCCATCCGAGCACCCCAATTTGATGCAGGTGGATCCAGGATCCAATTTGAAAATATTATCATATGGGTTGTCTTGAAATGTCACTTTATGCATACTAACCAAATTTCATGATTTTTGGATAAGTGCAGGTTCAAGATTTTGTTGTCTTCCTTTTCGTAGGTTGCAAGCGGGCGACGCTAAATCAAGGGGTATACGAATGCAATTTCCAATATATTTTGGGTGATATCCTCCCAAAACATCCTCTTTAACATATCTGAAAATTTTCAAGTCATTTGGATATCATTTGATGCATTTTTAATTCATATGCCATTTTGCCCTTGTGGGGATTGCATGTTTTCACCATACACCCTTGCTATTTGACCTTTTTTTACTTCCTTGTGTGTAGGTGCAGGTCCTTAGAAGGATTTAGGAAGTAATATCATACATCAAAGAACCTAGATACAAGTAGCAATGGCATTGGCTCACCCACCTCGATTGTGGGTACACAAAGAAACATTGGATGTGCACTCGGATTCCATGAAAGACTTGGTATTTGGGCACCAAATATTGTAAAAATTGTATAAAATTTTGAGCCCTCAAGGGGAATTCTGTGTAACCTTGGATCTTATCCAACAAATTAATGATAAGATACTTGCTTTAATTCATTTCCTTTTGTTTGGTATTATTTCCTTTTCACATGCATGCTTCCTTTTTGATGCTCATGAGCGATATGGGGTAGATACGCATATTTTTTTACATAATTTGGTGCAAAATTTTTCCCTAATTTAGTGGCAATCATGGTGGGACCCTTGTCCCTTTTTATTTGGGTGAAAATTTGACTTCTTTCTTGCATTTTTACCCTTTTTGTGTTGTAGGTGCTCCCCTCCCCACCCTGGAATGGTGGTAGAGGCTTTATCTGGCACAACCTGGGATGGTGGATTCACCATCCCACCCTAGGATGGTGGTGGAGATTCTACTCGCCCCACCATGGAGCGGTGGTGCAACAAAGAGATTTTTGCCCAAAATTTTAGAATTTGGAGAGCTCAAAATGGATAAAGGTAAGTGCCCAAACCCTCTGATTTTCTGTTGCATTTATAGATACTACAAAATTTGGTTTTTCTCACATTATTTTTTTTGCATATAAAGGTTAAATACCACTTTTTACTTTTCTTATCACATAAAGTAGCAAAAAGAAGGAGAAAAATAAAAAAGAACTTGTAGTAGCAATGCATCTATTTGGTTTGATTGCTTGTGGCTTACCCATTGGGTAAGTTAGCATGTAGGATTTGCATTCATAAAGTCAATTTGTAGGTTCCTTATCTTATTCTTCTGAAAGTAAAATGCACCTATTGCATGCATTTAGTGAATGGTCATTGATTGCTTCTTTGCTTACTTTCTTGGATAATAATGAACCACACACACCACGATTCATGTAAACGCTAGTGAGGTGGACTTCATTACCATCCACTAGTAGAGTTCAAGTGACGGTGGGTTTCATCTCCATCCACTTGGATCAAATCCCATGAACCCGATCCATCTTTCCAAGTTCAGTTCCAAGATCCATCATAGCCCATGGGTTATAGCACGCATCACCCTTCGGGGAGGTGTATCACAAACTGCAGGTGAACTGGGTGAGGATTTGGTAGGACCTGTGCTCCCTAGCCATGTGTGGACCTCATCACCACATATTATAGGTAGGATAACACAACCTGGAGTTCATAGTCAGGTTGTCTATGTGCGAGTATACAGGTGAAATCCAATTGAACATGAGATTACAATCCAACAATATTTCAAACATGTGACACAAGATCATTCTTTACAAAACAACACATCTGAAACACATGAAATAGTTTAGGGATTCACACTTAAAACTTAAAAGAGATAATCATCTATCTTATTTAGTGTTTCTTTCTTGTATACTATTTCATTAAGAATTTATAAATAAGATAATCACTTGGGGTACTAATAGAGGAGCGCAATGGTGTGCACCTGTAGCCAAGACCAATCACAAGTGGAAGCTATGGAGAGTGGATTAGGAGACGCAAATCATCTTTGATATAGCCTGAGGGACTTGGTTATACCTCCTTGGCAATCTTCCACTCCACCTAGCCCCACGATAGTAGGGCATGAGCCTCATATCCAAAGGGATCCTCTCCAGGACACCCCGAGGGATGATGAGCATTACTTGGGAGAGTGTTCTTGGTATGTAGATATTTCACAGGCCTTCCTTGGTGACAGGAAACTGTGCACTGAGGTGCTAATAGACATAGTGGTGCTACACATCCATGTACTTTCTAGGGATGACACGCCTAAGCAGAGGTAGGAGTATGACTTCACACACTGGATGGAGCAAGTCGACATGACTCTACCTTCGTATCGCCTTGATAGGATACAGAAGCTCCTGTAGTCTAATGGGAATGACACCCATTGGTCTGGGTGAGCCAATTCGGCCATAATTTTCCTCATTCAGGAGGGAAGACATGAGGAGATCCCAAATTTTTCTTAAGAACAATATTCTACGTATGTCTGATGTGCCTCTGCACCAATTGAGTGTAATGAACACATGTTCCAGCCTGAGCCTCAAGTCAATGTGGTGAACCTCGAGAGAGGCAAGCACCCTATGGAGAGCACATAGTACTTTGGACAAGGTCGACCCCAGGGTGAGACTCCTAGGTCTCCTAGGTCTCACACTACAGATAAAATTAGGTAAGCAATTGTGAGATATACATAACACCAATCTCAGTTCAAGAAACTTCAATAAGATAAAGAGCAACTAGATCGCTTGCACCAGCTTGAGAAAGAAAGGATCGAACAATAGACCAACGAGCTATTCTAGAAAACTTTGAGAGAGAGGGTCCCTACCCCTAAGATACATAGGTAGGAGGTCCATCTAAAGCAACCCATGCTCGTTCGAGAGAGGTCCCGAGACCTTATCAAATGTTGCTTTCACAACCTCCTAGGCCATATCAGGAGATGCCTCCTAGGCCAAACATAGGGTGCCCATCGTGAGTAGATGCCCCCTTTAATAGGCTGGCTCGAGAGATGCATTATGGGGCTTATACTAAGTACAAGACAGAAGTAAAATATGTTGAGATGCCTTACTGAGGTAGGGGGTGACTTACCACCACCTCGTCCTAGGTTGGAGAAGCCTAGACCTCCACCACAAGATGTGAACAAAGATGAGGATATCAAGTCCTCAGGTCCTTACAAAGCATAGTTAGAACACCTAGAGTTAGTAGAGAACAAGACCTATGGGTTGGAATCTCAAAAGCCCACTATGCGTCAATTTTGTAGTCAACCTATCCATCTGTTAGTACCTGTGCCTCCCTATCTAGAACAATTTAAGTTGCCTCAGTTGGCTACCTTTAAGGGAGAAGAGGATGTGCAAGAACATGTCACTAGGTTCTTAGGCCAATGCTTCGGCATTCATGATGATGATTCTTTGCTTTTGAGTACATTTGTGACTACCCTCACTGGACCTACCTCTGAGTGGTGGATGTATTCCCTAAGCATAGCATCCATAATTTGAACCAACTTGTGGATGTATTCCTAGAGTGCTTTGCCTTCAATACCAAGAGGAAGGCAATGCTATCTGATGTAGCATGGTTAAAAAAATATGATGATGATTCAATAAAAAATTACAATAGATGGCGAACCTTGCTCGCCAAGCTACCTTATCTTCTCCTCATGTTGGAGTTGACTTAAATTTTCTCCAAAAGTTGCTTAAAGCTAATCTCTTTATTTCAACAGTTGCAAAAATACCCCACTCTTGAAGATGCCTTAGCACAAACTAGGATCAACAAAGAAATCAAGATTCAAGAGGGTGAGATTGTGAAGTCTCGCAAGGAGTGGAGAAAGAACACTAAGAACACCCTAGCACAACCTAAGTCAGCAGTAGTAAATCAGGTTGTCATTAGTATCCTGGGGCCAGTGCCAGCAGTGCCACCTCAAAAGCCTAATTATCAGGCCACCCCTGGGAACTATGCCAAGGATAACCAGAATGGTCAAGGGCAAAATCAAAAGTGTTGCCCCAAGCAATAATTCACGTCCATTGTAGTCTATGGATTTAGTTTTTTATCACCTCTTTGCGGCTAATGCGATCAATTTACCTGACAGTCGACCTATCGACCCAAATGCACCTAAGCACAAAGGATACAAAGAAGACCTATATTGCAAATTTCATAGGCAAAATGGGTATGATGTGCAAATGTGCTATAAATTCAAACACTTGGTGTAAGACCTAATTGATAGGAATGCCCTCCAAGTAGATAACCCTATCGCACCAAAAAACCAACATATGGGGGACTTTAAAGACCCCTTGCCTGCCCACGCATAGCAGGCCAAACTAGTACCCCATGTGAATGAGGTTCACCATGGCCCTCCTAAGCAAGGATATGTTGGAATGGTTAGTATTGTGACAAGAAATAGGTGGTATCCAAGTCCAGCCACACCACCTGTGGCTCAGAGTGATGTCCCTTCAACATCGTAGCTTATACCACCTCATGGACTGAGCCTCCCACCTAGGCATTTAGTCACCATTAAGAGTAAGCTCGCTCAGAGCTTAATAATGACATCTGCTCAGCTCTCCATCTATGAGCTCATCCAATAATTACAACCTCATAGAGAAGCCTTGATGGATATCCTTAAGGCAATTGATGTTTAGCCCCAGGAGTCTAACTCCTTCAACAACTTTGTGGGGCATGTGCAGCAATGCATGGAACTGGTAATTACTTTTCAAGAATATGAACTTAAATCAGTTCCATAGGATATGGTGGATCCCCCTTTACACATTGTCACAAGTGTGAATGGAAGACCATACAAAAGAGTCCTGATAGATACTAGATCTTCAAGCAACATCATAACTACAACAGCTCTGAAGCACCTAAAGCTTCCAGCATCTCATATTATCACATCTACCTACACCCTCCAAGCATTCAATTATGCCATATGCTCAATGGTTGGTACATGTTGGTCACGAATCTGCCACAAGAAAGGATTTTATACGAAATGCGCCCTAGACCCGGCCAACATTGAAAGGCTGGGAGAAAGAAATGTCTCCCAGACCAATCTCCAGAGAGGGCTGGTTCCCTTACTAAATCTAAGCTTGATTTTAGACTAAAGTTGCAGGAAAGGAATTGGAAATATGCAGAAAGAAATGGGAAATTACGGAAAGAGATGGGAAATATAGCCACAGGCCAAATTTATCTGATCGAGGAAAGAACTTAACGATGAGATTGAACCTCAAGCACACTAACAACATATAATAGAAGACAGCGACATAATCCACTTACAACCTTGTGTAGATAACCTCCAGGATGGCATTCCGGAACTCACTTCCTCACTAGCAATATTTAAACTCGGATGCAGAATTCAAATCTAAGCAACGAGATAAGAAATGCGAGCATAAATGAGGAATGCATGAGATAGAAGGGAAATCACATAGAAAATTGCTTGCAAAACTAGAGGCCAAATATCTTTCATTCATGCAAAGAACTTGAAAATTTTTCATGCAAAATGTCTCTCGTCTCGATGTCTCTTTCTTGAGATATACATTGATATTTATAGAGGTCTTGCCTCTTTGTAGCATTTAAAACATAAAACGGACCTCCTCGAGATCTACAAAATGTGCAGCAACAATAAGGAAATGATCCCCTTAAACCAGCCTCGGAGAAACCAAAAATTAAATGAAACAAGGAACCGGTCGTCTTCATTGAATGGTCATCCTCGAAGCATGCTTGGACCGTTAGAAAATCATGAACAGAAGCTTTGAATAATGGAGGCGTCTTCAATTCTGGTGCTTCGCTACAGGCCTGGGCACGTTCTTCTACCTTGCACGCATTGGAAAGCAGCAAAACATTCAATTCTGGAGTGCTTTTAATCCTTGGAAATCACAATACTTCATCGGGCCGTTTGAACTGCTTTCTGGCGCGAAACTGTGACAGGTCACGAAAACGTGACATGTCATGAAATCATGACATATTTCTCTTCCGTACGCTTTTGCCATTTTGGATCGCGAAAACCAACCATGTCACGAAATCGCGACGTATTCGGCTCTTTGTTCTCCTTTTTCACCTGAGGTCACGAAAACGTGACGCGTCACGAAATCGCGACGTTCCTTACTATTCTGCTCCTTCTCTACCTTGTTCTCGCGAAACTATGACCTGTCACGAAATCACGACGTTCTTTCCTCATATTGTCCTTGCGCTGTTTCAAACCGCGAAAATGCGACAAGTCATGATTTCGCTACATCTTTCTCTCTTCGGCTTTATCTTCCTGATACGTCATGAAATCGTGACATTCTCCTTTGTTGGGACTTCTTTCCTCAACATGTAGCGAAATCGCAACATGTTCTTTCATCTACCTTCTTCACTCCTCCAAGTCACGAAAACGTCACCATGTCACGAAATCGTGACAATTCTCCTACTTCTGTGTCCTTCTGTCCACCTGCGAAACTGCACCATGTCACGAAATCGTGACAGTTTTCTCTTCCTTGGCCTTCATCCTCTTACAGGTAGCGAAAATGGAACATGTCACGAAATCACGACATTTCTTGTCTATTTAGCTTTTCTCCACAATATGTCACGAAATCGTGACGTTTCCTTGCTTCCTCTACTGTTGCTGCTTTCTGTCGCGAAATCGCGACGTCTTGCTCTTGCTTGGTCTCATCTTCAAAAATGTCACGAAATCGCGACGCCTTTCATGCCTTATGCTTTTTCTTCAACTTGACCACGATAATGCGACATGTCGCGATATCGCGATGATTTTTACATTCTGGCCCTTGTTCATTTTTCTATCATGAAATCGCGACATGATTCATTGTCATTGCCCTTTGCTCAATTATGTCATGATTTCGTGACAATTTCTATCATTCTGCTCCATGGCCATCGCAAGTCACGAAAACGTGACATGTCACGATTTCGTGACAATTTCACTGCTCTGCCTCCATTGACCATTTTGACCATGATTTTGGAACACGTCACGATATCGTGACATTCTTTGACTTTGCTTCTCTCTCCTCAAAAGACCCGCGATAACGTGACATGTCGCGATATCGCGACAATTTTGAACCCGTGCTCTCCATGCTATTTTCGGTCATGATATCATGACAGTCTTCGGACTTAGCTGTTTTGGGATCAAAACTCGTAGAGAAACACAGAGGAATGAGAACTTTAACAATTAATGCATGAATAATCACGAATCAAAACAATGTGGCAAAAATGCCAACATTCTTGGCGGCTCATGGGGTATACAGTTCTACTGTATGCACGAATCCCAGGCCTGAATCCATTGGGCAACAGAGTCAAGAAAAACATGAGAAGCAGGAAAGGAAGTGCTGACTGATAGGAAACATCTCTGTAGACTGCTGCAACAACTCTTGCTGAAAACTTCAAATAAATCTGTATTTGGCTTAGCTCACCAGGTGCTGGAAAAGGAACTCCATGACAGTTATGAAAGCACCGGGGTTGCAAAATAGAAATGAACAGAATGAATAACCCATGAATGTGCAGGTCATGGAACGGGGATGGGGAATGATGGAATGAAATGGAAGATGGAGGAATGGAAATGGATGAATGAAAATGGTAGATACAACAATAGATTGTGACTGTGCTACCAACTGTGGAGATGAAACAGAGAATGAAATGAAAGTGGATGGAATGAAGATGGTAGTAGGACCCATAGCTGTGATGAAGTACTTACACGACAAAGGACTAGAAGAAAGGGAAAGTAGAAATGGGAACATCAGAGGGGAGAAGTAGAAACAACAGCAGTGGCTTGATTACTTGCAGAAGAAAAAGGAGTAGGAGAAGAAGGGAATGAAGAGGGGAACATCAGAGGGGAGAAGTAGAAAGGAAGCCACTAACTACTGGGAAGGAAGGAAAAGAAAAAAAATGTACCTGCGGGCTCGCATGCAAAAAGAGCCGAAGTAAAAACAATTTTTTTTTCTTTTTTTCTTTTTTCTCTTTTTTTTTTTATGTACAAGGTAACTCCCGAATTAGCTGTGAACTCTCGGGAAAGACCCAAACATAATTCTGTCTCCTGGATCCCAGACCTTTGACAGACACTCAGTAGACTCCTGATTGATGATCAGTTCAGAGTCACCAAAGATTTGAAACTGCTGCACTCCAAGTGTCCCAGCCGTCTTGAAACCCAAGCATGATCGTTCAGTCCCAGTGTTAGCGCCGTTTCTGTATTGTGCTCCATCAAAATAGAGCTGATCTGGCAGAGAGTCTGGACCAACTTGACCAGGGGGCAACTTGACCTCAACCTCTTCAGGCTTCATAATGGAGTAACAACCAATCTCAGTTTTGATCATGGCATTAAAATTGAGCATTGAAAACTCATCCTCCAAATCAGGATCCTCCCATTCTTCAGTTATCATATTGACAACATGTTTGGACTTTTCTTCTTCTTCTATCTTCTCAATATGAAAAGTAGAAGGCTTCTGATTAAAGATCCGGACTCTTCTTCCTTTGTAAGGAATCTCCAAGTGAGAATAGTCCAAAGCAAGGTAGCCTCCCAGTTTAGCAGTGAATTCTCTTGATAAACATATACTGAAAAATGGTTCTAGATCAACCACAACTATCTCTTGAATTACTGTAATCTGAGGCATATTATGCAGAGCAATAGGAACATCCTTGATTACACCCACTATTTTCATTGGAGTCCCGTCCAACTGCAAGACGCCAGGGCTACTTCTTGTATATTCCATTCCCATCGCTTCACAAACTGCCTTTGGCATGACAGTTGTCGCAGCACCAGAATCAACCAGGCAATTGTGTACAATCCAACCCTCCATCTTGAGTGACAGATAAAATGGGGGTGGTCTATTCCTTCCAGTGGCTGAAGAAGTTAACGTTTGAGACATAACCACCTAGGCTGGAGCTTTCCCCTTACTTTGTATGGTCTTCAGGGATTCCTGTAAGAGATTTACCTATCCAGGCAACTGCAAGGTGTCATACAAACTTACCTTAGCTGGTATCCATTTGAGTTCTTCAACAATGTTGTACTCCATGGAGATCTGTTCTTTCCCTCCACTAGCAGATTCAAATTTGCTCTTATATTGCTGGGTAGCCTCCACTCATTGTCGTTTGGTCAATGATGGATACCGCAACGTCTCTCTGGCTTGTTCCTTTGTTTTTGCTTGCGACTGGGCAGTAGAAGCTTTTTCCTTCTCTTTTGCTTGTGGTGGAAGTGGATCCTTCGACAAAATAGGTGATTGTCGTTGCGCTGGGGAATCATGAACCTTTGTTGGCATTTGCTGCTTTGTTGCTTGTACAGGAGGCACTTTCAATGGCTCCATCTTAGCCGGATCTACCATCATTGGTTTCTTGCCGTTGCATGTCAGTATTGCTATATGTTCCTCCAGAGACTCCACAGAAGTAAGATCCACCTCTCGAATCATGTTTACATGGCTCCCTGCAAGAACTTGCAAATAATTTTGGTGGACCATGCAAGTGGACTCATCATGTGGGTCATTGCAGGAAGAACACCAGTAAGATGGCTCATGTGAAACTTTAGAAGGGCCAACCTCTTCACTTACCAGAATTGTTGAGTTCCTTTCAGGTACTTTCTCCATAGCCTTGCTAGGAGCAAGTTGTTCTCTAGTTACTGCCGGCATAAATCTTCGTGGCCGATAGTTCCTTTTCGCCTCTCTCCGTTCCATAGATGTCACCTTGTTGGTGAGAGATCTCATAGCCGACTGAATTTCTTGTAAAATAGCCAATTGAGGATCTAGGCTTGAGGATACAGGCGATGCTGATAGAGGTAATGGAACCTATGGGGAAGGTAATGCAGGAGTTGGAAGTGGAGGGGCTAACCATGGAATGCTCGGTGCAGGCAACTAAGGAATAGTTGGAACAGGAAGCTGGGGAACTGGGATGGGTGCGATCTGAGGCACACTTGAACTCCATGATGGGGTAGGATACATGGAAGGCATGGGCTGTGAAAGCGAACCAGAGTACAAATACTTAGGAAGATCAGGTATGATAGGCATTGTTACCTTTGGAGGAAGTTTACCTATAGCAATCAAATCAGCTTCCGCCTTTAACGCTTGTTCGAACAGCTCTAGAAATGTAGTCACGTTGGACTGTCGGACAGCCCAACCGATGTCTGTGTTAAATGCTCTGAGGTAATAAAATGCAGCTAGCTCATCAGCAGGCCGAAGACCATCAAGAATTCTCTGCCAGGTTCTGGTAAATCTGACATTGAAATCAGCTATCTCTTCTTGCGGGTGCCTTTGAATTACATTAAATTGATGCAATAAAGAGAATGGATCAGCTTGTTCATGAAAATTTTTGACTAACAATTCTCCTAATTGATCCCATGATGTAATAGTGCCTGGTTGCAACGTTCGGTACCAATACAACAATTTACCTCTCAGTGATAACACTAACAACTTAATCATCACATCTTCGTCGGTTATGTCATGGATGGCCGCCAAAGAGGCTACATCATTAATATGCTCATAAGCAGTCTTACCAGTACCATCATAGGTCGGCAAAGCTTTCAAAGCAGCTTGAGGAACTGGATTTTGTGTCAATAAGTTCAAAGCTCCTGAACTATTCCATGCCGAGAACTTCCTTGGAGGATGCTGAGCCATTTGGGATGCTGGATCTAGATTTAAGAAGCTTGTAGCAGTACTGGGAGGAGTCGGGGATGGTACAAACTGACCTGCAGCCTACGATGAAACAACAAATGATGGATTCATAGGGCTTACCAATCTTGGGCGCTCCCTCCAGTTTTGAACATCAATCTCGAAGAATTCGACTGGATCTTCAGATTCTTTGGCACTTGATCTCGTGATCATGAAGCAAAGATTTTCACCAGCTTCACAATTAGAACTTTCCAGGTACAATCACCTTCAACAGAGTCACCAGATGAACTTACAATCTCCGCTATGAGGTCAAGACAATTCATCAAGATCTTGATTCCTCCGGGTATCGATTTGAAATAATACTTGTTCCACCGATTGTGGATCTTTGAGAGACAGAAACAATCTGTCCCACCGGGCGTGCCAAAAATTGTTGGTCACGAATCTGCCACAGGAAAGGATTTTATACGAAATGCGCCCTAGACCCGGCCAACATTGAAAGGCTGGGAGAAAGAAATGTCTCTCAGACCAATCTCCAGAGAGGGCTGGTTCCCTTACTAAATCTAAGCTTGATTTCAGACTAAAGTTGCAGGAAAGGAATTGGAAATATGCAGAAAGAAATGGGAAATTACAGAAAGAGATGGGAAATATAAGCCACAGAGCCAAATTTGTCTGATCGGGAAAGATTAACAAGCAGAATTGAACCTCAAGCACACGAACAACATATAATAAAAGACAACGACGTAATCCACTTACAACCTTGCATAGACAACCTCCAGGATTGCATTCCAGGAACTCACTCTCTCACTAGCAATATTCAAACTCGGATGCAAAATTCAAATTAAGCAATAGATAAGAAATGCAAGCATAACTGAGGAATGCATAAGAGAGAAGGGAAAACACATAGAAAATTGCTTGCAAAATCAGAGGCCAAATATCTTTCATTTATGCAAAGAACTTGAAATGTTTTCATGCAAAAGTCTTCCTCTCGATGTCTCTTTCTTGAGATATACATTGATATTTATAGAGGTCTTGCCTCTTTGTAGCATTTAAAACATGAAATGGACCTCCTCGAGATCTACAAAATGTGCAACAACAATAAGGAAATGATCCCCTTAAACCAGCCTCGGAGAAACCAAAAATTAAATGAAACAAGGAACCGATCGTCTTCATTAAATGGTCATCCTCGAAGCATGCTAGAACCGTTAGAAAATCATGAATAGAAGCTTTGAATAATGGAGGCATCTTCAATTCTGGTGCTTCGAAAGCTACAGGCCTGGGCACGTTCTTCTACCTTGCACGCATTGGAAAGCAGCAAAACATTCAATTCTGGAGTGCTTTTAATCCTTGGAAATCGCAATACTTCATCGGGCCGTTTGAACTGCTTCTGGCACGAAACTGTGACAGGTCACGAAAACGCGACATGTCACGAAATCGTGACATATTTCTCTTCCGTACGCTTTTGCCATTTTGGATCGCGAAAACCAACCATGTCATGAAATCGTGACGTATTCAGCTCTTTGTTCTCCTTTGTCACCTGAGGTCACGAAAACGTGACGCGTCATGAAATCGTGACGTTCCTTACTATTCTGCTCCTTCTCTCCCTCTGTTCTCACGAAACTATGACCTGTCATGAAATCGTGACGTTCTTTCCTCATATTGTCCTTGCACTGTTTCAAACCGTGAAAACGCGACAAGTCACGATTTCGCTACATCTTTCTCTCTTCGGCTTTATCTTCCTGATACGTCATGAAATCATGACATTCTCCTTTGTTGGGACTTCTTTCCTCAACATGTAGCGAAATCGCAACATGTTCTTTCATCTGCCTTCTTCACTCCTCCAAGTCACGAAAATGTCACCATGTCATGAAATCATGACAATTCTCCTACTTCTGTCTTTGTCCACTTGAAGACCATGTCACGAAATGGATTTTTTTCTTGGTTCATCCTCTTGGTTGATTTTTTTTTTTTTTTTCTTTCCTTGGCCTTCATCCTCTTAGCGAAAATGGAACATGTCACGAAATCGTGACATTTCTTGTCTATTTAGCTTTTCTCCACAATATGTCATGAAATCGTGACGTTTCCTTGCTTCCTCTACTGTTGCTACTTTCTGTCATGAAATCGCGACGTCTTGCTCTTGCTTGGTCTCATCTTCAAAAATGTCGCGAAATCGTGACGCCTTTCATGCCTTATGCGTTTTCTTCAACTTGACCGCGATAATGCGACATGTCGCGATATCGTGACGATTTTTACATTCTGGCCCTTGTTCATTTTTCTGTCGTGAAATCGTGACATGATTCATTGTCATTGCCCTTTGCTCAATTATGTCACGATTTCGTGACAATTTCTATCATTCTGCTCCATGGCCATCGCAAGTCGCAAAAACGCGACATGTCACGATTTCGCGACAATTTCACTGCTCTACCTCCGTTGACCACTTTGACCATGATTTTGGAACACGTCGCGATATCGCGACATTCTTCGACTTTGCTTCTCTCTCCTCAAAAGACCCGTGATAACGCGACATGTCGCGATATCGCGACGGTTTTGAACCTGTGCTCTCCATGCTGTTTTCGGTCGCGATATCGCGACGGTTTTTGGACTTAGCTGTTTTGGGATCAAAACTCATAGAGAAACATAGAGGAATGAGAACTTTAACAATTAATGCATGAATAATCATGAATCAAAACAATGTGGCAAAAATGCCAACAGTACAATTGTCCTACCTATTCAATTAGGGGAAAAGATCATCTCGACGATGTACCACATCCTGGAGGGTGAGATGGCGTACAACATTTTTTTAGGAAGACCATGGATCGGGGACATGAAGTGCATCCATTCCATCGCTCACTAGTGCCTCAAGTACACTCACAAAGGGCAAGTTCATGTCATCCCCACGAACCTAGAGCCCTTCAAGTACTGCAACATGGTGCATCGGTTACCCAAGTTGACCTTGCCATCGATACATCTAGATTTTCAATCGAATAAATCTAGTCGAGGTTTGACCCCACCACTACAACATACCATGCCCTCCTCATCATTGACCTCACCCCAGACACCTAATACATCAGTGAATCCTTTGACTAGGGACCTAGAGAAGCAGTCCATTGAGGAGGACCAACCAATAATATCCACTATCTCTATAGAGGATATACTTAGCCCAAATGATGAAGAGACACCACACGAGGCAAAAAATGAGCCAGATCAAGTCTCACTCTCATCCCTCTTCTATCCGTAGCCCCAAATTATAGTACATCTAGCTTCTACCAAGTTGGGAGAGTACATGGTTAGGAATGTTACCACTACCCCTACTTTAGAGTCAATGCAAGACATGGGTAGACCTCGTCTTCCCATAGGAACTATCGTGCCTCTTGGTATTCCCCCTAATCAAATGAACTTTATCTATGGGGGCCTTGACTATGGCATTGAAACTTACCAACAATAGGATGAAGATGAGGAACATTTTGGAGAGGATATTAACTACTTGTCTAACCCCAACTTCACCCTAAAGTACCTTGACCTATGCAACTAGCATGGTTATGGGTTAGGCCTATATGAGCAAGGCACTAGAATTCCTTGTCAACCACAATATGAAATGCCCTATGAAAATTTGGGAGTGGGACGTAAAAATCCATTGCCTCTAGATGTCCTCTTAGAAAACATAAATCGCTTGAATATAGGCTATGAGGGTGGGTTGGCACAAGATCCTTATGCCAATCCCAATATAGTCTACTCCTTGGGATATTACTTTCCATGGCTAGATGGGAACCCCATGATCCCCAATGATATTCCCCCACATTTTTAGATGGGAAGGTTCGCAGAGTTGTCCCTATGTCTGTGATGAATCAGATCAGGGCACCTCATATGAGTGGACCTCAAAGGATGATTCGGGTTATGAGGTAGCGCCATATGACCCTTTTGAGTCGGACAATGATCATTCACAAATTGTCCCCATAAATGACCAACAAGAAAGCCTCATACGTATGTTACCTTTCCCTGATCTTGTCTGGTGGTAGCTCCTTCCTCTTGAAGAGCCAATTCACCTGTAGGAAGATAGATCTCTTGGGGGGTAGCAGTTAATTTACTTGAGCAGTTGGGTCCTCGGGAGCCTGAGGCACTACGAGATAGAATGAAGGAATCCTCATCCATGATGATGATTATGAGGAATTAGCATATATGGGACCACACCTACCTGATCACCCAATCCCAAGGGGCAACAACGAGGTTCCCATATATGATAGTGACTATGAGGATGAAATAAATAGGGCATACCTAGGTCCTCATTATTTGCGACATCATTAGTTACATGTTGGCCCATGCTTGAGGGCAAGGCCTATCAATATAGGCCAGATTAATCATGAGGTCTTCCCTGATCCACCCACACACATGGAACTCCTTGAGCCTAATGATCTCGTCCTGTAGTCTATTCCCAAACAGGATCCGGAGATACCCATCCCCCCATAACCATATCTGGGGTGAGAGATGACACCAATACACAATCACATGCATGTGGTCCTAGAGAGCAGACACATTTTATCAATATGATCTCCATTGATTTGACCATACCACTCCACAACCCAATCGATCCTTCTAAACCACTCCATATAGACCTAGATGCGATTGATTGGGATCGTGTTGATTCACCCTCGTCACTCTCTGAGTATTGGTCTTGCGATGGATTGTTTCACTTCTCAGTAGGACCAACTCATGATGCCTTCCATGCTAAGGAGGAACCCGAGGTTCCCATTGAGGATTTAAATCTAGCTAATGACATCCATTTGATACCTGCTCCCCATAAGTTGGAGGAGGGGTCTCATATGTCAATCGAGCCTACGGTTGATAAAGATATCAGCTCAGATCTTGAAAACCCACAATATATCAAGCTATGGGAAATCCTATCCCCTAAAGAGCAAGCTAATTATATAGCCCTTATCACAAAGAAGAAGGCAACTTTTGCATGGTCTTACAAAGACATGTTGGGACTAGATCCAAATCTGGTCACCCATAATCTAATGCTTGACCCCACAGTAAAACCTATCAAGCAAAAGCTAATAAAGATTCACCCAAAAATGGCCTTAATGATCAAATATGAGCTAAAAAAACTATTGGATGCCAAGTTTGTCATTTTTTTAGACTATCCACCATGGTTGTCCAACATGGTTCCCGTCAAGAAGCCCGACAAGAGGATTCATATTTGCATTGATTTTTGAGACCTAAACAAAGTGAGTCCTAAGGATGATTTTCCTTTGCCAAGCATAGATGCCTTGGTAGATGCCACTATAGAACACAAAATTCTCTCCCTTATGGATGGCTTCTCTAGGTATAATCAGATTTGTATCAACCCTGAAGACCAGCTTAAAATGGTATTCACAATGCCTTGGGAAAATTTTTTTACAAGGTCATGCCATTTGGCCTTAAGAATGTTGGTGCCACCTAACAGCATGCCATGACATATATCTTCCATGACTACATGCACAAAATTTTGGAAGATTACATGGATGACTTATTGGCTAAATCTCTATTACATCATGAGCACCTAGATGTCTTGTGCAAAATCCTTGATCGCCTTATTGAACATAATGTGAGACTGAATTCCAAGAAGTGTGTCTTTGGCATCACATCTGGAAAGCTCTTGGGATTTATAGTTTCCAAATGAGGCTTCGAAGTGGACCCTAACAAAGTCAAGGCAATCCTTGAAATGCCTCCCTCGACTAAAATAAAGCAGCTTCATAGCTTGCATGGGATGATTGCATCCATCAAATGCTTTATAGCACAACTGTCGAACAAGTGTAGATCCATGAACAAACTTTTACACAAAGGGGTCACATTCCATTGGGACGATGAATGTCAGGATGCCTTTGACATAATTAAACAATACTTGGCTTCACCGCTAGTATTAGCTCCACCTAGACCAGGGGTGCCATTGCGATTATATATCTCAGCTACTGAGGTTGCATTGGGTGCCATGTTAGCCCAAAACAATGAATTTCATAAGGAACATGCCACATATTATCTCAGTCGCACCCTGGTGAGCTATGAGATCAAGTACGCATACATTGAAAAGTTATGTCTAGTGGTGGTTTTTCCTACCAAAAAGCTATGACATTATATGCTCAGCCACACTATGTATGTTGTATCTAAAGAGAATGCATTGTGATACATGATGAGTTGTACTTATCATATTAGTCACATGGCAAAATGGATCATGTTGTTGATAAAATTCGACCTAGAATTCATAGGACATAAGTCAATCAAAGGACAGGTCATTGTTGATCAACTTGTAGAGGCTCCTATCTAGGAGGACCAGTAGCCTCTTAGCATGGAGCTCCCTGATGATGGAGTCTTCCAAATATCAAAATCACCTAATTCTTATGAGCCTAATTCATAGGCGGATATGACTCTCTTCTTCGATGGCTCCAAATGAGAGCAAGGGGGTGGCACGAGAATCGTGTTTTTCACACCGCATGGGGCTCCCATACCCCTGTCATTTAAACTCAATTTCCCCTGCACCAATAATAATGCTGAGTATGAAGCCTTACTCATAGGGCTTAAAATGGCTATCGCCATGAAAATCACCAAGCTCGATATTTTTGGTGACTCCTTACTCATTGTCAACCAGGTCAAGGGAATATTCTAGTGCAAGTGCCCAATTTTGCAATTCTATAAATCCCTTGTGGACAAATCCCTAGAAAATTTTTAATGGTATGACATCAAGGCACTCCCTCTATTGTCTAATAATTTTGAGGATACAATGGCCTCTTTAGGATCCTTGATTCCACAAGACCCCAAAAGGGAGATGATAACCATTTAAATCAAAACTCTATCACAATCAGTGATTGAGCATGAGAGAACTCGAGCCACGCCAGAAGTCCACTTGAATCAAATAGAACCTCATCAAGAGATATTCTCAAACATTCATTAGTGCTTGAATTGTACCGCTTGTGGGACTCTATTCCCCCAAACCCCTTTTTATAGCAACACAATGCTATTCTTACAAGTTCTATCCCAATCTGCATTTGCTCAGGATGAAATTCATGAGGGACAGACGATTCATGCAATCAAGGCTTCCTCACAATAGGATTGGTCCACACCAATTAGAGAGTACCTAAAGCTTGGTAACCTCACTCCTGGATTATCGCATGCTGCCAAAAGGACATTTAAATAGAATGTAGCAAAGTTTGTCTTGTTAGAAGACATCCTATACCATCGGAGCTATGAAGGAATCCTCATTTGTTGCTTAGAGTATCAAGAATCGACTTGGGCAATGGCCCAAGCACACGACGATACTTGTGGTGGCCATTTCAATGGCATGGCCATTGCAAAGCGCATTCTTTGCATGGGCTATTATTGGCCAAATTTAGAGCGAGATTGTTGTGCATATGTGAGGAAGTGCATGAAATGTCAACACCATGCTAACTTGACACATGTACCTTCCCAGGCCTTACAACTGATCCAATTGGCTTGGACATTTTCACAATGGGGGTTGGTTTTAATCGGGAAAATATTCCTTGCATACTCGGGTCACCACACATTTATCATTATGGCTACCGAGTATTTTACAAAGTGGGTGGAAGCAATTTCCCTTACCACTATGACAGGACCCCGCATAACGGAGTTCATATTGCATAATATCATTTGTCATTTTGGTATTCCATCCAAGATCATTTTAGATAATGGGACATCATTCAAGAATAAATATGTGCGTGCTTTGATAGCAAAGTATAATATCCAACACAGCTTTTCGACACCCTATTATCCACAAGCAAATGGGCAAGCAGAAGCATCAAACAAGACATTAATTGCCATATTAAAGAAAATAGTCAAAGATAATCATACCGATTGGCATACATAAATACCACTTGCCCTTTGGGCTTACTACACTAGCATTCGGACGCCCACTAGGGCAACTCCATTTTCACTAGTGTATGGTGCTAAGGCAGTCATACCTCTAGAGTTAGAAATCCCATCACTACGCATATCCATGCAGGAGTTTATTGATGATGATACTATGTGAAAAACTCACCTAGATCAACTTATGTTGTTGGATAAGCATCACATTAATGTGCTTGAGCATCTATGTGTGTATCAAGAGTGGCTCAAAAGAGCCTACAATATGAAAGTCCATCTCAGAGACTTTCATGTTGGTGATCTTGTATTGAAACAGAACCAACAGAATTCTAGCTTACCACCCCACCTACGGGATAAATTTGTGGTAAACTGGTTAGGTACCTTTGTCATCACTAGTAAAATATGGCCTGGAACTTATCTCCTAGCTTCACTTGAAGGTGTCGAGGATCCTGAACCCTTGAACATCCTTCACTTGCGGCCATTTCATGCTTAGAGAGCACCCAAAAGGCTCCTAGCGGGTTCTCACCGCCTAGGTCAAGTAAAAATGCTCCTAGACTATATAAGATCATCTAGGTCAACCCTAAAATCCTCAAAGGCATCCCTAAGCCCTTTGGTTATAGCAAAATGCCCTTGGCAGTCATAGACAATTTTTAAGTGTCATCACATGTCTAGGTCACCCCAAAGGCTCCTAGTGGGTTCTCACCATCTAGGTCAAGTAAAAATACTCCTAGACTATCTACGATCATATAGGTCAACCCTAAAAGCCTCAAAGGCATCCCTAAGCCCTTTGGTCATAGACAAATACCCCTAGGTAGTCGTAGACACTTTTTAAGTGTCGCTGCATGTCTAGGTCACCCAAAAGTCTCCTAGCGGGTTCTCATCATCTAGGTCAAGTAAAAATGCTCCTAGACTATCTACGATCATCTAGGTCAACCCTAAAAGCCCCAAAGTCATCCCTAAGCCCTTTGGTCATAGCCAAATACCCCTAGGCAGTCATAGATACTTTTTAAGTGCTGATGCACGTCTAGGTCACCCAAAAGGCTCCTAGCGGGTTCTCACCATCTAGGTCAAGTAAAAATACTCCTAGACTATCTACGATCATCTAGGTCAACCCTAAAAGCCCCAAAGGCATCCCTAAGCCCTTTGGTCATAGCCAAATACCCCTAGGTAGTCATAAACACTTTTTAAGTGCCACCGCACGTCTAGGTCACCCAAAAGGCTCCTAACAAGTTCTCACCGTCTAGGTCAAGTCAAAATGCTCCTAGACTATCTACGATCATCTAGGTCAACCCTAAAAGCTCCAAAGGCATCCTTAATCCCTTTGGTCATAGAAAAATTCCCCTAGGTAGTCGTAGACACTTTTTAAGTGCCACTGCATGTCTAGGTCACCCAAAAGGCTCCTAGCGGGTTCTCACTGTCTAGGTCAAGTAAAAATGCTCCTGGACTATCTATAATCATCTAGGTCAAACCTAAAATCCCCAAAGGCATCCATAAGCCCTTTGGTTCCCCCCAAATGCTCCAATGGCATCCAAGTAAGCCCATTGGTCATATGTGCATACATATCAATCAAAAATTCAAAAAACAATCATCAAAACATCAAAATATAAAAACATTGCATCGCATTGCAATTTCATAAATACACATCCATCAAAATTTCTAAAATTCAAAAATATAACATTGCATCCCATTGCATTTTATCGTCGCTTGCATTTAGGCATATTCAACATTAGCACTTTACATTTTAGAGTTTCTCATACATGTCTAGCACCATGATGGTACATTACTTACCACTCAAAATCAATGTCATGAAAGTACTCATAGTTCAAATACCGTAATTAGCATTTTCACCCACATTTTTTCACATTTCCATAGTCATGTCTATTCCCTTCACTTAGCCATTTGTTTTAAAATAACGTCAGTAGGGTTTTCAGTCACTCAGCCATATCTAGTCTCTACTCAGATTTTGTAGAAGGCTAGCTTGATTTTTAGGAGGTAGATTCTTGCATTGATTATGCCTTGCATACATCATATCCCAAACACAATTAATCATTAACAATCTAAGTTTTGCACAAAGACAGATGAAATCCATGAAGTGGTCTAGCTTACCTTAAGTGAAAAGGTCATTTTGATCATCCCCCTATGTGAATGGTTCAAGAATACTGAGATTTGGAAAATGGAAAAGCTCTTTCCCACCCAATTCCTCAAAATCAACAGCGATATTCACCACTATCAAAATTTCCAAAAACCCTTGATCCCTAAAGTCATAAGTATTTGTACTAAACATCCCTGCGAAGGATGGGTAGTCATCCCCAAGGCCTACAAGATCAACACCATCCCACAAAAAAATTCCAAAAGCTTCCCATCAACATTTCCAAACACCTTTGATCCCTAAAGTCATAAGGATTTGTACTACACACCCCTGAGAAGGATGGGTAGTCATCCCCAAGGCCTAAAATATCAATGCCATACACAAGCCAAAAATCCCATAAGTTCAACTTTGAAATCAAAATCCTCAAAAAGCAACAATAAAAAATAACAGTGGTTATCACCACTACTCAAACCCCTTGCTCAAGAGAAAAAAGAAAAAACTCAAAATAAATAGTGATTATAGTCACTAAAAAGAGAAAAATAAATAGTTATTTTCATCACTATATATGAGAGTAAGTAATACCAATCAATTGAATAACCAAAAGACACCTAGGCTTGAATCCCTAGAATTCTCAGCATTTGAAAAACCATTTAGGCGATCCTCTTTATAGATTTGGTGGATAGCCTACTTATCAATGGCGATATCCTAAACGCATGATGATATGCCTATCACATTAGCTTTTGGGCATATGTGTAGACCAATATTTGCATGTGGATGAGCTAGCTTTGGTAACCTAGATTGCCTAGTGGTCTAGTCATACTTAGTACAAAACCTACGATGGTGGTATTCATTTGGTTATCCTTAGTACAAGTTTGGTTGAGAGCCTACTTGGAACTAGTGGTATCCTTATGCATCTCACAGGAATGAACTCACTTTCACACATAGGGATATGAAGTACCTTGGTCATCCTAGCAAATTCATACCATGTCAAAAATTCTTGCACGGTTAGTATACAACTTTTGATAAGTTGACTAGAGTGTTTGAGTATCATGAAAACCTAATGGGCATTTCCTAAACAGTATGTCATTCATATCACTTCACCACATTCATTTCAATTACATTATTCACAAATCCATTATATAAGTCTCATGACAACATTACATATGATTTGGTGCAAATACATCATCTATGATGCTAGCATAATATCTCATGTAGTCTAGATAAAGAAATCATCCATCTCAGTATACATCCATACATGTACAAAACAAAATCAAATCGCAATCACAAAATATGCATACATAGGCATTCATCATCATTAAATAAATTAAATCACATACATTTCCATACATTTCATAAAACAATACACATGATGATAAACCACATAAAAAGCTCAGATATATATATATATATATATATATATATATATATATATATATACATATATGTGTGTGTGTATATGTATGGGATAAAAATATACATCATGTTGCCCATCGGCTACAATAAAGTGAGTCCTCAGACTTCACACTGCTAAAACATCCAAAAACATAAAAAAAATCATGTGAGCCATTACCATGGTCACACAGGACCGGTACTACGACTCGCACTTCCACCTGTAGTAGGAGTCCTCTATGAACTCCCATATCTGCTACCACTTGCCCTGTTATCTCTTCACCTAGATACTGGTACCTCCAGCCTAGAGCATGACTAGCCTATCCTACTATGGCAACTCTGGTATGACCCATTGGCACCTACATCATCCCGTAGATGCCCACCAAGGCGTACTACCTTAGTCTCCAACTCATCCGCATAAGCCTACCCCCATTGGCACCGTGCCTGGTAAGTCTCCACCATAGAATGGAGTTGTGTAACCTCTACCTGTATCCTAGTCACCTCCCCACTGCTATAATCCTCCCATGTAGGGCTTCGAGATCATAGCTATGCCCGAAGAGATCCTATCTCGGCCTAAGCCACCTTAACCTTGACTTTTTGTGCTGCTAGCTCTACCTGTACATTATGTACCTATGTCCATAGGAGATCTATCTCCTACCTCACCCTGAGTAGCTCATATCGTAGCTCTACCTTTGTATCCCCTGGTGCCATCAGTGGTGCCTGCACCTCCTCATCCCCAACATCATCATACCCCAAGTAACCTCAATCTCCTAAGTCTAGGAGATCCACATGCTTCCCTGCCCTGCATCCCTGCCAATTACCTACCTCACCTTGGTCCTCACCAGAAACATCCTGAGGTGCCTCCCTAGCTGCAACCCTCCTTAGTGGCCCCTCCCCATGCCCCTGCCTTGTCACCCACCAAGAGTCATACTCTGTTGTAGTCCTAGTATCATCCACATCCAGAATGTCCACTACAGGATTTGCATCCTGTGCCACTGCCTCTACCATCGGCCATGCCAATGTCCTCTCATTCCCACAATTTTGATAAGGCACCAGCTCATTAGGAACCCCCTGGAATAGCCCAAACTATCACATCACCCAAGCAAATGGGAAGTACTCCCGCTCTATGCCATGTCATACAACTAACCATCTACCTTGCCACACCTTGTGAAGTTGTACAGTAGCATCTGCCCAATTTGGACAATATTTGTATGGTCTCTAGAATACCTGATCTACCTCGAGTTGGGAAAATAGATCTACATAGTAGGCTACCTCACATATGAATCATCGAATATGTCCCCTCTCCTGAGCCCTCTTCCATAGGATACCGTATCCTATCTCCCTGTCTGCTAGCTATTCCTGAGTCGTACAAGGTAGCCCCTGTGGTCCCCCCACAGTTATGTGCTACCATCCCTAGCATTGTAGCAAAAAGCTACACCCAACACCCTTATACCAATGGCAACAAATCTTGTACAGCTCATCATAGATATGTACCAATAGTGTAGTACCGCATGCCATCACCAGTGGCTCCACCATTGTAGACCTCACCAGTGTAAACATTATCTCCACTAGGTTCCATGGAAACCTTACTCTATAAGAATTTTGTAGTAGCATATTGAAGATGAGCATCATGAGTAGTGTATGCTTCACCCCCAATACCTTCACCTCATGCCAAAATCGTACCAGCATACCACCATTCAAGAATTCCAGCTTTATTGTCTCTATATCATAACTGAAGTACCTCTTAAGCATTGCCTATCTCTAATCTTGTGGTATCATGAGGATCGACCACCCTTCTATTAGAATCTGAAGAATATGATAGACATCCTCTAGCATCACCATCATCTCCCTAGTGTTTAGATGGAAGGTATTGGTGCATGAATCCCATAGATCAATCAGGGCAGTCAGATATGCATGGTCTCTTAGGACAACCTCTAATTGGGTCACCTACTTGAGGCCGATGGCATCCAGCCACTCCCAGTACTTTATGGTCAAGGTATCCCTAATGGAATAAAAGATATTAGGTACTTGATACCGACTCCTCACCACCTGACAGGGATCATCAACTCAATAATACACCACCAAAATGGCCTCACATGGCCCCAAAAACATTCAAAATAAAAGACTCAAAATGGCCCCTCTTTGAGGTCAGTTTGTGGCCATTCCCCCTAGGAATGGCCCCCAAATATATGTCTAGACCATCAAGGGATGGCCTATGACCAGCCCACACTAACCATCCCACCTAGGGATGACTCCAAGAAATTGGGCTCAAAAAGGCCTTTTAGGCCATCAAAAATAGCAAAAAAAATGCAAAATTGATCTACAAAATGCAATTTAATTGCACAAAAACATGGGTAAAACACAAAAGTTGGTACATATCTCATAAATTAGGTTTAATTACCTACAATCTAGTGTGATATGCTTCCAAGAAAAAAACATACCATAAAAGCAAGAAAATAAACTCCTAACACTAGGAAAATGCAATAAGAGAGACTTGGCATACCTGTCTCGCACCGACTCCTCCACTTGCTGAGTCTTCCCACTGACTCATGGTGACTGTGGGATGAATTTTATAGCACTCTGATACTTATAATCACTCTCCTACTCCTTACCTCTCAAACTGCAAAATAAAGCATGCACAAATGAGCCTAACCTTCATATTTTGGGTTTATATAAAGATGCAAGGGTCACCACCGTCCCAGGGTGGGACGAGCACACATTTGGCTGATAATTGAAGAACATAAGCTTATACTGATAGGGGGGGGGTGAACAGTATAAGACCACTTTTTACTTTTTTCTCCAAATCAACTTTCAAATCAATATTATGTAGTGTATAGAAAGCAGTATCAATAGCAGTAATTAAAGCAATGCACAAAACACCATCCACAATAGAGACACAACAATTTACATGGTTCACCCAATGTGGGCTACTCCACGAATAAAATATTTCACTAAATTTTATCAAATCAAATCTAGGAATACCTTTCCCGATTACAATGTTTATGGGCACCAACCCAAAGGAGACACCAATCCCCTAGCTCTCGTTCCGTCGGTGATCCTCTAGAAGACCTCTGCCTCCTCTGCCCTTAGCAAATGGAACTCTATCCACAAAAGACACCTGTCTTCCCTGCTCTGGCTGAAGACCTCTATCCTCAACTTTATCACCTCCAAAGCTGGTCCTCGAAATTGCACTAAACACAGTCCTTCGGTCTAGCACAAATATCCTCGATCTTTTTCTCTGATCTGTACCAAACACAATCCTTCGCTCTTTTTGCGCAATCACAACTGCACTTGATCAAACTTCGACCTTTGCACCTCTGTGAAATCATAGTAGCATATAATTCATGCACTCTGCTTCCTTGCAATCTTACTCACTTAGAAGATTCGATGAGATGCACTTTGTACACTGCAATTGACTTTTGCACTCTGCTTCTTGGTGATCGAACTTCTCCCCACCCTCTATCTACGAATGTCGCACTTCAAATGCACACTTAAAAATTGATACTTTAACTCTCCAAACAACCCTCCTTTTATACTAACACATTCAAGATTTAAACCTTGGTCTTAGTCGGTTGTTACCCTTAAACTACGTCGACTGCAAAACATTAAACTGTGTCGGTTCAAATTTAACTCTGTCGGCTTCAACAACCTCTGTGGTTCTGTAGCTTTTCTCACAAAACTACAACATGTCGTGATATCGCAACACCTTTGCAGCCGTACACTTTATTTTGGCTTTTGTCGCGATATCATGACACTTTAGCCTTTGACGACTTTGACTAAGCTCTTGTCGCGATATCATGACACTTATCGCTTTCTTATCTACTTATTGGCTAGCACTAGCAAAAATGGAACATGTCACGAAATCGTGACACTTTAGCTGCCTTGAGCTTCTCTCTGCCTTACACCCACGAAACTAGAACATGTCATGAAATCATGACACTTTCGCTACCTTAAGCTCTTCTCTGCCTTATGCTCGCGAAACTGGAACATGTCATGAAATCGTGACGCTTTTGTCTTCATAGCCTTCCTTTCTGCTTTTGTCATGAAATCATGACACTTCACCTATGGAAGACATGCTATCAATTTTTGTCATGAAATCATGACACTTCTGCTGTCGTCTGCTATCTCTTCTGCCTATCGCAAAATTGCGACGCTTTCAGCTTCCATATGCTTTCCTTGTAGCCTGTCGCGAAATCGTGACGCTTCTCATTTCAGACTCTTCCTTCTGCACTATGTCGTGAAATCGTGACACTTTTACTTTTGGACTCCTCCTGCAACATGTCACGAAATCGTGACACTTTTCATTTCGGACTCCCTCTCCTGCAAATGTTGTGAAATCACGACACTTTTTCTTTCGGACTCCCTCTCTGGAAACATGTCACGAAATCGTGACATTTTTTCTTTCGAACTTCCTCTCCTGCAACATGTCGCAAAATCACGACACTTTTTCATCCGTACAATCTTCCTTGCAATATGTCATGAAATCGTGACACTTTTCCTTCTCGGCCTTCTTGCTCTTTTCAAGTGAAAATGCAACATGTCGCGAAATCGTGACACTTTCCACCTTGCTCTCCTTCTCTGCCAACATGTCGCGAAATCATGACAGTTTTCCCTGCTTCTTCTCTCTCTTCCAAAATGTCACGAAATCACGACAGTTTTGCTAGCTCTTTCTCTCTCTAACATGTCACGAAATCACGATAGATTTTCTAGCACTTTCTCTCTCCTCTAACATGTCACGAAATCACGGTAGTCTTTCCAGCCTGCTGCATACTTTTTCTAACTTGTCTTTTTCTTTGATATTTTGCAAAAGAGCTACTATGATCTTCTTGGAAACTCATTGTCCATGCTCTGAATAATCTGACATTAAATCAAATTTCTTCAAGAGCTTCTTGAAATCAATGACAACTTCTACACTTGAGCAAAGGCAATGTACCCAAGGTACCCAAAATTGCCAACAATCTCCCCCTTTGTCATTGATGGCAAACTTTTACTGAAAACACATCTCAAGAGCCAAAAATGAAACTAGCTGTGCTAACACTGAGAATCTGCCTTTGACATTTTGCTCCCCCTTACTCATATCTCTCCCCCTTTGTCATCAATGGCAAAGGGTCACCTTTGGGGCTTGGGACTAAGAATGAGCCTCTTAGATTATTCCCTCCCCCACCTCCTGATGAGGTGATTAAAACAGGGGTGGGAGTAAAACTCCCATTAGGCACTGATCATCATCAGTGTCTATAACTTCCTTGCCAGGCCTTCTCTTGAACTCATTTTCCATTTTCCTGTTCCTGTTACTGTTCTTGTTCTTATTCTCATCCCTATTTTTGTTCATGCCTTGATCTTTGGACCTGTTCATACCATTGTTCCTGTTCCTGTACCTTGGAAGATCAGCTCTACACTGTCTAGTTGTGTGACCTCCATTGTTGCACTTATAACAGGTAACAATGTTATTTCTTTTAGGCATACCTGTTCTTTGAATCCGCCGATTCTGCCCAAACCTTTTCCGATTAATCCTGTTCTGGCTGAGCCTATTATTTATCTCGCAATAGACTGCCTTGTGCCCGAACTGTTGACAAGAGTAGCAATACCCTCGAAAGAAACTAGCATTTCTGAATTTGTCATTTACTTTCTTCACTTGAGCCATGCAATGTACGACCATGTGACCAAACCTGTGACACGCAAAACATCTACCGTGAAATTTTCTTTTATTCGACCTCTTGGGTCCCGAAAACTTCTTCTTCTCAATCTGAATTTCATTTTCTATTTCTGCGCATCTATCACTCATGGACTCATGATCTGAAGTACTTTCTTCATCAGAACTCTCTTCCTTTTGAAATATCTTGCTAGATTCCCCAACCTGTTCCTTGTGCGGATCAACAAAACCAAGGCCCGTTTTATCTATTGGTTTTCTTTGACCTTTGATAAGAGACTTAACCCTTTTGGAGCTATCTTGAAACCTATACAACTTATCCTTGTACTCTTTAGTTTCCACTTCCAAAGAAGCCATTTTCTGTTCCAATTCACTATATTTAAGAACCTTGGACTCTAACTCAACCTTGAGTTCTTGAGTCTTAGCTATAGAGAAATCAAGATTTTCTATAAGATCATCTCTTTCCATACAACATTCATCTAACTTATCCTGGAGTCTGGAATTCTTATTTCTTTCCTTTTTCAAAGCACTAAGAGCACTACTAAGTTCACTTTCAAGATCCTTTATTTGTTTTCTTTCTGAATCATCAGAGTATTTTCCAGATTTCTTATCACTAGAGGTGCTACCCTTTTCAAAAACCATACAAGCATCTTCCTTATAGTTTTCGAAGCATCCTCATACATACTAGTAACCAATTCATTATTTGTGCAATCATCCTCAAGGTGACCAAAATTTCCACATCTAAAACATTTCATGATAATGAATCTATGTTTCGGTTCTTCCTCTTTTTTTGATATGAACATCTCATTTTCACTATCACTTGAAGAACTTTCACTATCACTACTAGAACACTTACTTGCTTTGTATAGGTAGAAACTCTTCTTGTGCTTGTGAGAATACCTCTTTTCGTGGTTGTTGTGCTCATCTTTGTTCTTCCTGTGATGCTTGTACTTTTTAGAATCCTTGCTCTTAGAAACCTGTTTCTCTTCATCACTTTCATTCTTGGAAATAGTATAGTCAGTAGAATAATGACCAAACTTTCCATAATTGAAACATCTTATATTTTTCATGCTTTTGTGCTTTCTAGAGAACTGGCCTTTCTTGCTGTAATATGCCTCTTCATCACTAGAAGACTCATCACTCTCTTGAAGTTGTTTACCCTTGGATTTCTTGGTAGCTTTGAAAGTTGCTTCTTTCTTGACATCAACCTTCACTTGAGTTCTCAACTCAAATGCTGCAAGTATACTATGGAGCTCATCCTTTTTCAACTTATCCAAATCTTTAGCTTCCTCAATAGCAAAAATTTCACTAAATCTATTAGGAAGATATCTTAAAATATTATCACAAACATCATTTTCAGAAAGCTCAAGACCTAAGTCTTTCATGGAGTTAACAACCTCATCCATACGAAGCATGTAGTCACTAATATTTTCATCATCATTCATCTTGAGTTGTTCAAACATACCTTTGAAGTGTCTCAACTTGGCCTTTCGGACATTTACATCACCTGTGTGAACCACCTGTAGTTGTTTCCACATTTCACTAGCTGTCTTGCAGTGAATCACCTTGGTAAGATCTACCTTCTGTAAACCCTTCAAGATTGCATTCATTGCTTTTGAATTGCTATGATTAGCCTTTGACAACTTTGACTAAGCTCTTGTCGTGATATCGCGACACTTCTCGCTTTCTTATCCACTTCTTGGCTAGCACTAGCGAAAACGAAACATGTCGCAAAATTGTGACACTTTCGCTGCCTTGAGCTTCTCTCTACCTTACACCCACAAAACTGGAACATGTCATGAAATCACGACACTTTCGCTGCCTTAAGCTCTTCTCTGCCTTACGTCCGTGAAACTAGAACATGTCACGAAATCATGACGCTTTTGTCTTCATAGCCTTCCTTTCGGATTTTGTCGTGAAATCACGACACTTCACCTATGGAAGACATGCTATCAGTTTCTATCACAAAATCGCAACACTTCTACTGCTATCTGCTATCTCTTCTGCCTATCGTGAAATCGCGACGCTTTTAGCTTTCGTACACTTTCTTTGTAGCCTGTCGCGAAATCACGACGCTTCTCATTTCAGACTCTTCCTTCTGAATTATGTCATGAAATCATGACACTTTTCCTTTTGGACTCCTTCTCCTACAACATGTCATGAAATCGTGACACTTTTCCTTTCGGACTCCCTCTCCTGCAACATGTTGCAAAATCGTGACACTTTTTCTTTCGGACTCCCTCTCAGGCAACATGTCACGAAATCGCGACATATTTTCTTTCGGACTTCCTCTCCTGCAACATGTCACGAAATCGTGACACTTTTTCATCTGTACAATCTTCCTTGCAATATGTCACGAAATCATGACACTTTTTCTTCTCGGCCTTCCTGCTCTTTTCAAGTCGTGAAAATGCGACATGTCGTGAAATCGTGACACTTTCCACCTTGCTCTCCTTCTCTACCAACATGTCATGAAATCACGATAGTTTTCCCTACTTCTTCTCTCTCTTCCAACATGTCATGAAATCGTGACAGTTTTTCCAGCTCTTTCTCTCTCCTCTAACATGTGAAATCACGACAATTTTTCTAGCACTTTCTCTCTCCTCTAACATGTCGCGAAATCGCGACAGTATTTCCAGCCTGCTGCATACTTTTTCTAACTTATCTTTTTATTTGATCTTTTGCGAAAGAGCTACTATGATCTTCTTGAAAACTCACTGTCCATGCTCTGAATAATATGACATTAAATCAAATTCCTTCAAGAGCTTCTTGACATCAATGACAACTTCTACAGTTGAGCAAAGGCAATGTACCCAAGGTACCCAAAATTTCCAACAATAATTCCACCCTAGGATGGTGGTAGAACATGCCCTCATACCACCTTGGGATGGTGTTATAACATGCCCTCATCCCACCTTGGGATGATGGTAGCAAAAATAGGCCAAAAAAACCCAAAATGACCCAAAATAGGTCCAAAACTATACCAAAACAGCTCAAATTGGGTTCAAATTTCACATAGATCAAAATGCAACCCTGAGGATCCTATGAGGGATGTAAAATTTGTTAATTCATGCCCTAATAAGTCCATTGTGTCCAGATCACCCCCTGAACATGCATTTTTCAGCTCCTTTCCTCCAGGAAAATTCAACAAAGTCACCAAAATCCTCTCCAAATTGCCCTATTTTTCAAGGGACAAAACTGAAGGTAAGCATAACACAAGTCAATTGGGTCAAGTGAATCATAACTTTTATCATTGGTCATTCTCTCATCAACTCATCACTTGAGGGGGTAGTCATACTCAGTCCAAATCAGCAAGCACACACTCAATTATGCAATTGGCATTCGTTCAACGAATCTTTGATAAAGACAATCATGCTCCTGCTTGGGGCAGCAAACAAGCACACAATATCACATTATAATGCTTGAAATTATTGGAATCATTAATTCATGGGCCCTTTCCTTTCATGAAAAACAATTTTCAAGCATAAGCATGCTCATTCAACGAGTCAGAAGCAAGGATTCAAGAACACATGCCCTTTTCATGATTGGGACATCTTTAGGTTATCGAGTAACCTTAATCATTCTACATTTTGGTCATCTATTTTTGCTTAGCATTGTGCTGCACACAATGCATATAAAAAAGGGGCATCTATAGACACTATAATATGGTTAATCTGATTAAGCACACACAAACAAGGATCAAATTGACATCATATGGCCCCTTGGGCAGCCCTCAGGAGGCTCACAGTGGTTCTAGCCACTCCGAAAAGGGTTTTGGAGGCTACCGACCTAATTTTGGTAGGTTTTGGCCCAAAATTCACCATCGTTCCACCCTGGTATGGTGGTAGATTCCCATCATCCCAACCTGGGATGGTGGTGAGCCCTCATCCCAGGGTGGGACGGTGGTGAAGTTTGACCTAGAAAAAGTCAAATTTCGGCCAAATGGTACCCAAAAACTGCCATTTGACCACCAAAATAGAGCATGCAATGTATAGGATAGGTAATCCTTATTACATCCATCTTGATGAGGGCCAAATTAGGAGATTATCTTCCACACCCTATGCATGCCTCCCGTTTGACAAGTGGCGCCTCCTGCCATGCATGCCCTTGCATGCCTTTTTGCACATGAGCCCCTTTGGGCTATAAAATGGATTTAATATCCACAAAAAAATAGATATATGAGTTCTAGGATATGCAATGGAGTGCTATCGATATTTCCCCTCATATTATTGCACCTTTTTGCCCTCGAAATCTCCCTTTTGCCAAGGAGGTTACCGGGTGACTTTAAGAAGGTAATCCGAGTATAAATTTTCCATCCAAGTGAATTTATTAACCAAACTTGATGACAACATACCTTAGGTTATTTAAGAACATCTTCTAGTGGTTTGGTAACAAAAAGTGGCTGTATTTGGTGGGTATCCCCTCCTAGGGTGCCCCCCAAATAGTTGTAGTCACCATCGCCCCCCAGATACAAGGGTAAATTATTACACCATTTTATTATTTTTTTCATTTTTAATTTTATATATTGTCTCATGATGCTAAATTTTAAATTTCAAGTGATTTGGAGTTATAATGAAAGAATTATAACATTTTAAAGTTTCTACAGGCTTGTAGGGCCCATCCGGGCACCCCAGTTTGATGCAGGTGCATCCGGGATCCAATTTGAAAATGTGATCATATGGGTTGTCTTTAAATGTCACTTTATGCATACTGACCAAATTTCATGATTTTTGGATAAGTGCAGGTTTGAGATTTTGTTGTCTTCCTTTTCGTAGGTTGCAAGCGGGCGATGCTAAATCGAGGGGTCTACAGATGCAATTTCTGATATTTTTTGGGTAATATCCTCCCAAAACATCCTCTTTAACATATCTGCAAATTTTCAATTCATTTTTATATCATTTGATGCATTTTTAATTTATATGCCATTTTACCCCTGTGGGGATTGCATGTTTTCACCATACACCCTTGCTATTTGACCTCTTTTTGCTTCATTGTGTGCAGGTTTAGGTCCTTAGAATGATTTAGGAATCAATATAAGACATCATAGAACCTATATACAATCAGTTGTGGCATTTTCTCACCCACCTTGATTGGGGGTACACAGAGAAACATTGGATGTGCACCCGGATTCCATGAAATAATTGGTCTTTGGTCACCTAATATTGTAACAATTGTATCAGATTTTGAGCCCTCAAGGGGACTTCTATGTAATATTTTATCTGATCCAACAAATTAATGAGAAGAGACTTGCTTTAATTCATTTCCTTTTGTTTGGTATTATTTCCTTTTCACATGCATGCTTCCTTTTTGATGCTCATGAGCGAGATGGGGTAGATACGCATATTGCTTTACATAATTTGGTGCACCATTTTTACATACTTAAGTATGAGTTTGGATCACAAAAATCTAAGCTATGACACCTGGAGATTATTTTTTTAACAACTTCTCCATCCAAATAGAATTGATAATTTGTGAAGGCCTTGCTTTTAAGCCATGGAGAGTGCAAGACTATTCATTCGATGAAAAGAACATCCAAAGATAAAAAAAGTGCCATGAGATGACTCCTAATGTGCCCAACCATTGAGCTCCCAACACTATATCACATATCCCTAGTTGAAGTGCAAACATATCCTATTTGAGCTCATAGTCCCCAATCTTGACCTTAATATTACAACATTTATCTTTGCAAGGTAAGATCCCACCATTTTCTATCATAAGCTCAAAGGAATTACATGTATGTATGTAATAGTTTACCTGCTTGGCAATGCAAGGATCAATAAAATTATGTGTACTACCAAAATCAATCAAGATGGTAATGCGTAGGCCCTTGAGATAGCCCACAACTTTCATAGTTTGGGGAATAGTAATACCTGCAAGAGCATGAACAAAAATTATAGCCTCTGGTTCATCCTAATTTTCTTCCTTTGGTTTGGGTGGTTCCTTTACTGATTCGATGTCATCATCAATGTGGTCGTTGGTGTCAGGATCATCAACATCCATGAGGAACAACTTATTTTGGGTACACCTATGCCCATGAGAAATTGTTTTATCACAATTGTAGCACAACCCTTGGGTGCATCGTACATCCATTTTGGAAGTGGTTAAACATTTGGGTGCAAAAATGGGTGCAATAGTTTTTTTTTCATTTTGATGTGGAATCTAGGAGGAAAAAATGGTTTGGCCTATAGAAATTTAGATATCCGCCTTTGAGCTAAAAAATTGACTCAGCCAAACGAGCCAACTAGATAGCCTGCATCATGGATTATGGTTTAAAAATTATGACCTTGGCTTGGAGATCTTCCCTCAACCCACTAACAAAAAAATCATAAATAACCCTTCATTCAATCCTGTAGTTTTGTTGGTCAATATCTAAAATTGTATTTGGTAATCTCAAACTATCGAAGTTTGCTTTAGCTTTGTCAACTGCCCTGTAAAATCATCATACTCACTAGAGCCAAAGCGAGTAAGTAATTGAGAATCAAAGTCCATACAAGAAGGATAAGGGAGAGTTTTTTGCAACCATTGGTACCATTATAAGTCTTCATATTCCAAATTGAAATAAGCCATTTGAACTCGGTGATAAATGAGGACATCGTGGAGTCTAAAGAATTGAGCAACATGACATAACCACCCATCCACATCCTTTCCATTGAACTTAGGAAAGTCTAGTTTTGGCATCTTAAATGCAGTATCATGATCAAAGCAAAGGTGAAAGTCATCTGTTACCTTTCCTTGACCTCAGTAAAAATGTGAGTGTTTAGTATGATACTCAGACTTGCTTGGAATACCTTGTAATTTGGACTCAACTTCTGCAAGCTAGTCTTCTAGGAAAATTTTGGAGGTATCTTGTTCAACTCTAAAAGTTTGAAATTCTACCATCAAGGTGTCACTTATGGTTTTCAAGCTTGTAACAACACTCATTAGGTTATCCAACATTGAAGCAGTGTTTTTCTCTACCTCTTTTTGATGTCCACGAGTTCCACTTGCCATTTGGGATAGCCTTGAACCTTTTTTACTGAATTACTAAAAATAGAAGTGTGGTTGTAGGATTTATCATCTTTAGTAAGGAGTCCAAAAAAGTTCTTGGATGTTATATATAAATATGATCAGCTTTAAAAGATAGTCATAATGAGCTATATGCCACAACAAAGATTTTTGGGCACCCTAGACTTAGATTTTGTATTTGTGGAATATTTGGCTAAAAGGGGCTAGTGGAAAATTGATAAATTTGAGGAATTTTGATAAAAAGGGAGTTAAGACTCAAAAATTCTGTGAGAGGTGCAGAAGGGGCTAACTAAGACAACAAGACAAATTTGAGGATTTTTGGAGTTGTCTAGGGCCTGTTATGACTTTTTTTAGTGCTATTTTTCCTATTTTTGGTCTAAAAATTACTCAAAATAGAGTAATGATAAAACCACTACAACTTCTTTGTTATAGCTCTAATTTGCACGATTTTTTATTTTTTGGGTGCAGAATCAAAAAGTAGCAAAATATTCTTTTTTTTCCAAGTCTACAAGAGCAATCAATTTTTTTAATCTATGCATTCTTTCAACTGATCACCTTATCACTATCCTATCACCTGTACTACAGTTACTAACACTAATGGTCCTATTTCTGATCCTAACCACCTATATTTTATGATTGTTACAATTGACTGTTATTGTTACTATTGTTGACCCAATTGTTACTGTTACTTACCTAACTGTAATTGTTACTGACCTGACTGGTACTATTACTGACCTGACTATTACTGCCACTGATCTGGATGGTACTAGAATATTTCATACTGTAAGAGACACTTGCAGACTTTGTCCTAACTGCTTGTGCATGCAAATTGTGTTCTTCTATGATAGGAATTCCTTATCTGTATGCTCACTTTTTGGGATTGTGAATGCACATTCAAAAAAATAGATATGTGTATTTTTTTAGGTTGAAGTGTTTAACAGAACCAAGATATGCCAGGTAGAGGAGTATGTAACACCCATAGGCCATCTATTATACTGTAGTGATGGACAATAGTGCTTGAACCAATATTTCAGGCCACTACCCAAGGAGGATTCCACACGTCCTCAAGCACACTATTTGTCTCTCTAATAGTATGATAGGGTAATCATTTGGGATATTGAGTCCCATGGACTATGGATGATACAAGGCCAAAAATCTTCCTACTGGATAAATTTTTGTTCAACCTAGAATGGTCTCCCAATACACCTAAAGATGCATGTGAGCTCGATTTTGTGTGTGGGTGTTGTTTGAAGCCTTGGTATTGTATCCTGATCATCCCTCACTTCACTTGACACTTTTGTTAAACTTACAATGGCACTGAGAGGGGGGTGAATCAGTGTAGCTAATTAAAATCTTAAATCTGTAATTCTTAATGCTGAAGTAATGCAAACTTAAAAATAGATATAGCAATTATAACAAGAGAGCATCACACAACACAAGATTTTAACGAGGTTCACCAATGTGGCTACTCCTCAAAAATTGATTGCTTGGACTACCATCCAAATCCAGCCTTAGCAAAGCAATCAATTTTACAACAAATTTACCAGCACCTACTGGAAGGAGCACCAACCCCTGATTTATCTGCACCAACAGAAAGGAGCACCAACCCCTGATTTACCAGCACCAACTGGAAGGAGCACCAACCCCTGATTTATCTGCACCAACAGAAAGGAGCACCAACTCCAGATGCCAAGCAGCAACTTGGACTGCAATTCTGAATCTATAAATGTTACAAAAAAATACCTTTGCTTTCACAAGACCCTGATTGGTCTAGAGCTTACAGTTTGCAAGACACTCGCATCTGCGGTACTGCTACAGCCAAGCTCTGTGATCAACTTCACCTTTTGCACACTCTTGCACACTCTGCTTTCTCTGTACTCACACTTTGCACAGTCTGTGCCGTTACAACCGAACGATCTTCTCTACCCTTTGTGCTCTCTACTCTCTATGCGCTCTAACTTCGCACTTAGCTCGATTCGACATGACTCGCTCACTTTTCGCACTACGGATAGATATCACTAACACGATCGATACTTCAAAACTCCAAACTGCCCTCCTTTTATATTAGAAATCTCATGATGAAAAATCAAACTTAGTCGGCTATGAAAACCCTAATTTGCATCGGCTGCAAACCCTAATTTTTGTCGATTGTCATCGGTCTTCGTCGGCTTCAAATTATCTGACTCTGTGGCTTCTTTTTGTTCCTGTCGCCACGAAACCACAACATGTCACGATATCGTGACACTTTTTCCTCCGTACACTTTCTTTTGGCTTTTGTCACGATAACGCGACACTTCTGCCTTTGTCGACTTCAACTAAGCTCTTGTCGTGATATCGCGACACTTCTGCCTTTGTCATCATCAATTTTGCTTTTGTCACGATATCATGACACTTCTCCCTTTGTCAACCTCCTCTCTGCTTTTGTCATGAAATTGTGATAGTTCTCACTTTGAACTCTTCTATCTACAACATGTCATGAAATCGTGACAGTTCTCACTTTGAACTCTTCTATCTGTAGCATGTCACGAAATCATGACAGTTCTCACTTCGAACTCTTCTATCTATAGCATGTCATGAAATCGTGACACATTTTTCTCTCTCCTCTTTCTCTTCGCTTAGAACCGCAAAAATGAAACATGTCATGAAATCGTGACACTTTTTCATCCGTACACTTTCTCCTGCCTTCGGGTCATGAAAACTCGACATGTCACGAAATCGTGACACTTTTTCTCCTTAGCGCTTCCTCTTGCAAATTGTCATGAAATCGTGACACTTTCCTATGCAAGCTCTTTCTCTCAAACATGTCACGAAATCGTGACACATTTTCTTCCGTACTGCCTCTCTTGCAGATTGTCATGAAATCGTGACAGTTTTCTTTGCTTGCGCCTTCTCCCTGAACATGTCATGAAATCGCGACAGTTTTCTTTGCTTGTACCTTCTTTTCGAACATGTCACGAAATCGTGATAGTTTTTCCACTTGTGTTTTTTTCTTTCCAACATGTCACGAAATCATGACAGTTTTTCCTGCTGATTCTCTGTCTTCCAACATGTCATGAAATCATGACAGTTTTACCTGCTTGCGCCTCTACTTCGAACATGTCACGAAATCATGACAGTTTTCCAACTTGCCTTCTTCTCTTCCAACATGTCATGAAATCGCGACAGTTTTACCTGCTTGCGCTTCTGCTTCGAACATGTCACGAAATCGTGATAGTTTTCCAACTTGCCTTCTTCTCTTCCAACATGTCATGAAATCATGATAGTTTTACCTGCATTTTCTCTCTCCTTCGATATGTCGTGATATCATGACATTTTTGCTAGCATTTTCTCTCTCCTCCGATATGTCATGAAATCGTGACAGAAAACATGTCGCGATATCGCGACAGTTTTCTTACTTGTCTTTTTCTTTGATCTTTTGCAAATGGGCCACTATGGTCTTCTTGGAAACTCACTGTCCATACTCTGAATAACCTTAGAACTCCTGTCCTCTGCATCTGAATGGCTTTTGAACTGCCTTTCCACTGCATCATTAGATCTAACTGACTGTGTTGACAACAATGACAATACTCCTGCTGCACCTTGCTCAACAATCTCCCCCTTTGGAATTGTTGGCAACACATGTGTAATTTCCTGTAACTCTTCTCCCCCTTTGTCAATAATACCAAAGGGCTACTGCAGACTCCCCCTGAGTCCATGCACAACATTCTCAGGCACAATTTGTTGCACTTAGCACAAATTATGATTATGAGCAACAGAATAATCAAATACTCAAATGCTCCCCCTGAGAAAGTGATCCCTGTAGCTAGTCAATTCTTGGGAAGTGTGACCACTCCCAATTTGTTTCGAAGATACTCAAACACTTCCTTGGGCAATGGTTTTGTGAAAATATCTGCTACTTGTTCTGTAGTTGGAACAAAATCCAGCTTAACCTCACCTTCAACAACTTTCTCTTTCAAAAAATGATATCTGATAGCAATGTGTTTTGTCCGTGAATGCATTATTGGATTCTTAGAGATGTTAATTGCACTTGGTGTTGTCACACTTAACTGATATTGGCTCACTGAAGTTAATACCAAGATCTTTCAGAGTTTGTTTCATCCACAAGACTTGCGTACAACATGTTGTTGCTGCAATATATTCTGCCTCTGCTGTTGATAAAGAAACTGACTCTTGTTTCTTACTGTGCCATGCGACCAACCTGTCTCCAAGATAGAATGCACCTCCACTGGTACTCTTTCTGTCATCGACACATCCTGCCCAATCTGCATCTGAATATGAAATAAGAGTGAAGTCCTTGCCTTTCGGATACCATAACCCATACTCCATAGTACCCTTGAGGTACCGAAAAATCCTCTTTATCGTTGTTACGTGAGTCTCCTTGGGATTAGCCTAAAAACGAGCGACCATGCAAACTGCCTGCAAAATATCTGGTCTGGTAGCTGTCAGGTACAGTAAGCTCCCAATCATAGATCTGTATGTGGTTTGATCAACAAGTGGAGATTTGTCATCCTTGCTCAACTTGCAGCCTGTCGTCATGGGAGTGCTCACTGGCTTACAATCCTCCATTGTGAACCTTTTTAACATCTCTTTCACATATTTGATTTGGGAAATAAATATGCCCTTCTCATTCTGATTAACTTGTAACCCAAGAAAGTAAGATAGTTCACCAATCATAGACATTTCAAATTCTTTCTGCATCTTATCTGCTAAGTCTCTGCAAGACTCATCTTTGCTGCTGCCAAATATGATATCATCTACATATACAACAAGAACAATAAGATGTCCATTTTCTATTTTGACATACAAATTGTTGTCCACCATACCTTTCTTAAACCCTTGATGAGTGAGATAGTTGTCTAGCCTTGCATACCATGCTCGGGGTGCCTGTTTTAATCCATATAAAGCTTTCTTCAACTTGCAAACCAAGTTGGGATCATCACCAAGTTGAAAACCATCTGGCTGCTCAATATAAACCTCTTCTTCAAGTTTCCCATTTAGAAAAGCTGATTTTACATCCATCTGATAAACTTTGAAGTTCTTGTAAACTGCTAAGGCCAAAAACATTCTAATTGCCTCAAGTCTTGCTACAGGTGCAAAAGTTTCCTCAAAATCAATACCTTCTACTTGAGCATAACCTTTACATACCAATCTTGCTTTATTTCTGATTACTTGTCCGTCTTCATTCAGTTTGTTTCGAAAAATCCATTTAGTACCGATTACATTCTTGTTTGCAGGTCTAGGTACCAACTCCCAAGTTTTATTTTTCTCAATCTGATCTAATTCTTCATCTATAGCCTTCATCCAACTTTCATATTTGCTTGCTTCATCAATATTTTTGGGCTCAATACTGGATAAAAGAGAGTAATTACTTACTACTTTTCTTCTTGTTTGCACACCAACTGTGGGGTCTCCAATTATTTGCTCTCTAGGATGGTTTTTATGCCAGCTGCCTATTTTGAATTTCTTATTTTCTTCCTCTTCTGAATCATAATTTAAATCATCTGAGACATTCTTTTGATTCTGTTCAGTTTTGTCTTCCTCATCTCCTTCAATAACTTCTTCATAAATTGGGTAGTTTTCTTCATTGCTAACTACTCTTTCCCTACCTTCATCAAATGTAACACTGGCACTTGTCCACAATTTTCCTTAGCTTTTTGTTGTAGCATTTGTAGGCTTTGCTTGATGGTGAATAGCCAACAAAAATACCTTCATCTGCTCTATCTTCAAATTTACCAAGATTATCTTCAGTTCTTTTGATGAAACACTTACAACCAAAAACTCTAAGATGTTTTGTTGTTGCCTTTCTGCAGAACCACAACTCATAAGGAGTTTTGTTTTCATGTGTTCTCAGCATGTACCTATTTTGAATGTACACAGCAGTATGGACTTCTTCTTTCCAAAATCTATCTGCTACTCTGCTCTCAGTCAACATAGTCCGGGCCATTTCCTGTACTGTCCTATTCTTTCTTTCTACCACACCATTTTGTTGAGGTGTCCTGGCTGCTGAAAACTGTCTCCTAATGCCATATTTATCATAGTACTCTATAAACTCAGCTGAAATGAATTCTCCTCCTCTATCTGATCTTAAGTTTTTGATCCTCTTTCTTGTTTCATTCTCAACGTGGTGTTTGAAAGACTTGAACATTTCAAAGGCTTCTGTTTTCTGCTTCAAGAAGTATACCCATGTCATTCTGGAATAGTCATCAATACACAGCATAAAGTATTTATCACCATTTATGCTTTGCGTTCTCATAGGTCCACATAAATCAGTATGTATTAGTTCCAATGGTTTGCTTGTATTGTACTCTTTTGCTTTGAATGTGACTCTAGTTTGCTTCCCCTTCTGACATGAGGCACAAATGCTATTTGAAGGTTTGTTGATAGTGGGAATATCTCTCACTGCCCCTTTTGAGCTGATTTTCACCAGATTATCAAAACTGATATGACCGAGCCTCTTGTGCCACAACCAATTTTGTTCTTCCTGACCGATGAAATAGGCTTCCTCTAAATTCTTTGAAAGCGTGTACAGGTTGCCAGCAGTCCTTGACCCAGTTGCTATCAGTTTTCCACTGTTTGTTTTTCTAACTTCACAGCCCTGCTTCTTAAAAACTACTTCATGTCCTTTGTCACAGATTTGACTGACACTCAACAGGTTATGTTTCAGACCATCCACGAACAACACTTCTTCTGACTTGATTTTTTCGTTAATAATCTTAACTGAACCTTTCCCTACTATCTGAGCTCCATCATTATTCTCGAATTTTACTGAACCACCTTCATATTTCTGAAACTTTTCAAATTTTTGTTTATCACCTGTCATATGACTTGAGCATCCACTGTCAAGTATCCATGGTACATGTTTATTCTGAGCTTTGAAAGTTGTTTGCACTATCAGGGATTCCTTAAGCTGCTCTTTCTGTTTCCATTCTGTTTTGACTACCGTATTGGGCTCTAATTTTGATTTTCCTTTTTCAGTATCTCGTGCATGTTTTTCAGGAAGTTTTCTATTTAGTTTCATCCTATTTGATTGGAATTTTCTTTCCTGAAAGTGATTTGAAGTAAAAGCACTTCGAAAATTTCTTGCAATGTGTCCAAAATTATGACAGTTAAAGCATTCTACTGTATAATTCATCAGAGGTGAAAAAGCATTTCTACTTGTGAATTTTCTTGGACCTACATTATATTTGCAGTCTGCAATCTTATGACCATAACCATTGCATTTAAAATAGAAACCAGAAAAAGGATAATTGAACCTGGGTGATGGTCTTTGCCATGCTGTCGTAGGGGCCATGAATCTTCTCTTTCTTTGATGCGTGACCTTGGTGAATCCATCATTATCAATATTCTTTTTGTGCATGGCATTAACGTCATGAGTCGTTTTACCTTTATCAACCTGTTTCTTATCTTCAATTTTTACAGGTTCTACATTTCTGGCCTTAGAACCATTTGAAGATTCTCCTTCGACGAAGCCCAGACCAAATTTGGTGCCTGCAGGTCTTTGGTCATTTAAAATCTTATCCAATTTCATAGAGCTTTCTTCGCGTTTGTGATAACAGCTAATTTTATGCTCCAACTCTGCTATCTGCATCCATAAACTAACATTCTCTTCTTCTAGTTTGCAACAGACATCTATTTTCATGGTAATCTAAATTTCAAGCTCTTCGGTTATCTTCTTGTATTCTTCTATCTGTACTTTCAAACTAGTTATGATGTCGTTTGCATCCTCAAGCCTCTTTGAAAGTTTCTTATTCTTTTTCTTCTCTATTTTCCATTCTTCAAGTGCAGAGGTCAACTCACCTTCTAGATCAACCTCAGCCTCAGATTTTTTACCACAAACCTCACAGATTACTCCTTCTGCTTTTTTGATTCTTCTTCTTCAAAATCCATGAAAAGAGCTTCACCTATTTCTTCTTTAGAATCCTCACTCGAGCTGTCTTCAGATGAACTGGCATTCCTTGAGATGAAGCTTTTCTTTTTGAAGTTGCCTTTTCTGAAGTTTGTTTTCTTCTTCCAATCACTTCTCTCTTGGTGTGATCCTTCATCATTTTTGTTCTTTTCATTCAGAGGACATTTAGTCGCAAAATGCCCGACACCTCCATAGTTGAAACATTTAAAAGGTAGCTTTCCTCTGTATTTTCCTTTTCCTTTCTTTAGTTTTCTAATGAAGTTAGCTTCTTCTTCATCTGATGTCTCTTCTTCCTCAGTTTCTTGTTTTGCATTTTTATTTTTAATGGCTTTGAAGGCCGCTTCTCGATCTGTGGGTTTAGCTCTTCCTATTCTCATCTCATAAGCAGTCAAAGAACCATGCAACTCATCCATACTAAAGAAATTTAGATTTTTTGCTTCTTCTATCGCAGAGACTTTAGAATCAAATCTGTGAGGAAGAGATCTTAATACCTTTTTCACGATAGCAGAGTCACTTATGTCATCACCGAGTCCTCTCATTGCATTTGTGACTTCATTAACTCTCAGCATGTATCCCTCTACGTTCTCATTGTCATTCATCCTTAAAGCTTCGAACTGAGCTCGATGTATTTGTAACTTGGCTTCCTTGATCTTATGATCTCCTTCATGAATGCTCTTTAGTTTGTCCCAGATTTCTTTTGCCATTTTACAGTTTATGACTTTAGCCGAGTTCATTGTCTACTAATCCACTCATGATAGCATTCTTTGCTTTTGAGTTATTTTCATATAGTTTCTTTTCTTCAGCCTCTTTTGGAGCAGTGATGGGATCTGTGTATCCACTACGTACTCGAGTCCTAGATGTCGTATCCCAAAGCACAGAGATATACCTGCATCCTGACTTTCCAGTATGCGTAATTAGATCCGTCAAACACTGGTGCTCTGTTTGATGAGAAGCCTTCACCGCCTGCCATTGTGTTAAATCCAAGATCACCCTAGCCGGTTAAGCTTGAATAGGTACTTGGCTCTGATACCAATTGTTAAACTTACAATGGCACTGAGAGGGGGGGTGAATCAGTGTAGCTAATTAAAATCTTAAATCTATAATTCTTAATGCTGAAGTAATGCAAACTTAAAAATAGATATAGCAATTATAACAAGAGAGCATCACACAACGCAAGATTTTAACGAGGTTCACCAATGTGGCTACTCCTCAAAAATTGACTGCTTGGACTACCATCCAAATCCAGCCTTAGCAAAGCAATCAATTTTACAACAAATTTACCAGCACCTACTGGAAGGAGCACCAACCCCTGATTTATCTGCACCAATAGAAAGGAGCACCAACCCCTGATTTACCAGCACCAACTAGAAGGAGCACCAACCCCTGATTTATCTGCACCAATAGAAAGGAGCACCAACTCCAAATGCCAAGCAGCAACTTGGACTACAATTCTGAATCTATAAATGTTACAAAAAAATACCTTTGCTTTCACAAGACCCTGACTAGTCTAGAGCTTACAGTTTGCAAGACACTCGCATCTACGGTACTGCTGTAGCCGAGCTCTATGATCAACTTCACCTTTTGTGCACTCTTGCACACTCTGCTTTCTCTGTACTCACACTTTGCATAGTCTGCACCATTACAACTGAACGATCTTCTCTGCCCTCTGCGCTCTCTGCTCTCTGTGCACTCTAACTTCGCACTTAGCTCGATTCGACATGACTCGCTCACTTTTTGCACTGCGGATAGATATCACTCACTCAATCGATGCTTCAAAACTCCAAACTGCCCTCCTTTTATATTATAAATCTCATGATGAAAAAATCAAACTTAGTCGACTGTGAAAACCCTAATTTGCGTCGGTTGCAAACCCTAATTTCTGTCGGCTATCATCGGTCTTCGTCGGCTTCAAATTATCTGACTCTGTGGCTTCTTTTTGTTCCTGTCATCGTGAAACCACAACATGTCATGATATCATGACACTTTTGCCTCCGTACACTTTCTTTTGGCTTTTGTCACGATAACGCGACACTTTTGCCTTTGTCGACTTCAACTAAGCTCTTGTCACGATATCATGACACTTCTCCCTTTGTCAACCTCCTCTCTACTTTTGTCACGAAATCATGACAGTTTTCACTTCAAACTCTTCTATCTGCAGCATGTCGTGAAATCATGACAGTTCTCACTTTGAACTCTTTTATCTGCAACATGTCATGAAATCATGACATTTCTCACTTCAAACTCTTCTATCTGCAACATGTCACAAAATCGTGATAGTTCTCACTTTGAACTCTTCTATCTGCAGCATGTCATGAAATCGTGACACCTTTTTCTCTCTCCTCTTTCTCTTCGCTTAGAACCGCAAAAATGAAACATGTCATGAAATCGTGACACTTTTTCATCTGTACGCTTTCTCCTGCCTTCGGGTCACGAAAACTCGACATGTCGCGAAATCGTGACACTTTTTCTCCTTAGCGCTTCCTCTTGCAAATTGTCATGAAATCGCGACACTTTCCTATGCAAGCTCTTTCTCTCAAACATGTCACGAAATCGTGACACATTTTCGTCCGTACTGCCTCTCTTGCAGATTGTCACGAAATCGTGACAGTTTTCTTTGCTTGCGCCTTCTCCCTAAACATGTCACGAAATCGTGACAGTTTTCTTTGCTTGTACCTTCTTTCCGAACATGTCACGAAATCGCGACAGTTTTTCCACTTGTGTTTTTTTCTTTCCAACATGTCACGAAATCGTGACAGTTTTTCCACTTGTGTTTTTTTCTTTCCAACATGTTGCGAAATCATGACAGTTTTTCTTTGATTCTCTGTCTTCCAACATGTCACAAAATCATGACAGTTTTACCTACTTGCGCCTCTGCTTCGAACATGTCACGAAATCATGATAGTTTTCCAACTTGCCTTCTTCTCTTCCAACATGTCACGAAATCATGACAGTTTTACCTGCTTGCGCTTCTGCTTTGAACATGTCACAAAATCATGACAGTTTTCCAACTTGCCTTCTTCTCTTCCAACATGTCACGAAATCGTGACATTTTTACCTACATTTTCTCTCTCCTTCGATATGTCGCGATATCGCGACATTTTTGCCAGCATTTTCTCTCTCCTTCGATATGTCACGAAATCACGACAGAAAACATGTCGCGATATCGCGATAGTTTTCTTACTTGTCTTTTTCTATGATCTTTTGCAAATGGGCCACTATGGTCTTCTTGGAAACTCACTGTCCATACTCCGAATAACCTTAGAACTCCTGTCCTCTGCATCTGAATGGCTTTTGAACTGCCTTTCCACTGCATCATTAGATCTAACTGACTGTGTTGACAACAATGACAATACTCCTGCTGCACCTTGCTCAACAAATTTATAGGCTATATAGCTTAGCCAATAATGACAGCTCCACAAAATTTTAAAATTCCCAACACAAGGTTTCTAGTCTACTCAACTACAAAAAAAATAGACTATATTTTTTTGGTTTTTGTAGATTTTTTTTTCAGATTTTTGAATAAAGGAAAACAGAATGAAAAAACACAAAAAAATTATACCTAACAAGCGAAAATGGCTAAGCAAAAATTTTTGTAGTCACAACATAACTTAACCTTGGAAAGTGCTCTGATACCACTTGTAAGGAACCTACTATTGAAATAAAAATCACATGCAAAAAATATTGAAAGATAACTAAAATACATGCAATAACAAAATAATACTATGCATAAAGTAATTGCAATATTGAAACAATATCACAAATAGCTCGAGTATATTGGCTTCAGGAAGGGGATAGGAACACAACCTTCTTTTATAACTTAGTTAAGGCTCACCATAATGGTAACCTGATTACCTCCCTTGTGAATTCTCAGGGTGCCCTGCTCCCTTCTTTCAGGGATATTTTAGAAGAGACTAAGGGGTATTTTTCCTCTCTCTTCAAGGAGGACTCCCTATCAGATGATGAGAATGAAAATCTTATTCTAAACTGTATTCCAGTGATTGTTTCTAGAGATATGAATGAGCACTTTATGGGTCCAATTTCCCTTGAGGAGTTAGAAAATGTTGTATTAAAGATGAAAAAATGAAAAGCCCTAGGCCCAGATGGATTCCCGATTAAGTTTTATCAGGAGTTTTGGGATTTAATCAAATGTGATCTTTTGGAGGTGGTCCATGAGTCCCAAAAGAACAAACAGATGCTAAGGGCCCTAAATGCTACCTTTTTGGTGCTTATACCCAAAAAATATGTAATAAATTCCTTGGATATGTTCAGGCCTATTGCTCTCTACAATGTTGTGTATAAGATCATCACAAAAATTATTGCTGAGAGGTTGAAGATATGGTTGAGAAAAATCATCTCTGAGGAGCAAGGAGGGTTTTTTGTTGGCCAAAAAATCTTGGATGGGGTTGTTATTGCTACAGAAGCTATTCACTTAATGTCTAAGGAGAAAACTATGTTTATTAAGTTGGACATGGCCAAAGCCTATGATCGGGTCAGATGGTCCTTTCTTTAGAAAGTTCTTGCTGCTTTTGGATTTGAGGAGGAATGGATTAGATGGGTGATGAGCTATGTTTCTTCTTCCTCATTCTCTGTTATTGTTAATAATGAGCCATCATAGCTATTTGAGGCCTCAAGGGGATTGATGCAAGGAGATCCTTTATCTCCTTATTTTCTTATCATTATGGTGGAAGGGTTGGGAATATTGCTCAAGTCTCAAGTCATGCAGGGTCTCATTCAGGGGTGGAAGTGGGATAGTAGTTTGCCACCTCTTTCCCACCTTAAATTTTTTGATGATACTGCTTTGTTGAGAATTGCCACTATCAGGGAAGCTGGCAATATTAGACAATCTCTTGACATATATCTTGGCATTTCTAGACAATTGATTAATGAGGAAAAGTCTTCTATTTTCTTCTTCAATACCCCTCTTTTATTCAAGTCGGGATTGCTCGCATTCTAAGATTCCAATTTGGGACTCCCCCATTCATTTATCTTGGTATTTGAAATTCATATCACCCTCTACCTAGATCTTCTTGGTAGTCTATGCTTGATAAGTTTAGAAGGAAGGTGAATCACTGGACTTTCAGATGGCTATCCACTGCAGGTAGAGTGTTTCTTTTAAAATTTATTGTTTAAGCTTTACCCATTTATAGATGCTTTGTACAAATAGCTCCCTATCACTTCATCAAGGACATGGATGCTTTGTCAAGATAGTTTTTATGGTCTAGAAAACTTGATCAATCTAATTGGAGTTTTGTTAGGTGGGATTCTATATGTAGGACGATGCAAGAGGGAGGCCTTGGGTTGCGATAGACAACCCTTTTTGGGTAGGTTTTTGCTGCAAAACTTTATTGGAGATGGTGTACCTCTCAAGATTAGATTTGGGCTAAAATATTTTTTTGTAAATACTTGAGAGGTATTTCTAAGGCTGAAATCCCTAGAGTCAGCTTGTTTGGGAAAGGTTCAGTTATCTGGGACACTCCGAAAATAGGAGCTAATTTAATCAAGCAGGGTTTGTTATGGATTTGCAATCAGGGATCAAATGCTCTTTTTTGGGAGGATTCTTAGGATGGCCACCCTTCTATATTGAATCAATATCCTAGGTTACGTTCCCTAAACATTTTTTTCTTATAAGCAGGTTGGTCTCGTGTGGAGGACTTTAAAAAAATTAGTATTTTGGAAATATGGAGATGTACAAGTGGAAAGATCCGCAAGAATGGCCCTAGGGGGGATTGGCCAAGGATAGAGAGGTGCTTGCTCTTATTATTATAGGGAGGCCTTGTTCTTCATTGAGGGGTAAATATATTCTAGCTTGGAACCCTGATCCTAATAGAACCTACTTGGTAGCCTATGTTTATCAGGTTCTTGATAAGCAAAAGTATGGGAGTATTCCTGTCACTTGGTGGAAAAAGGTGTGGAACAAAATTTCCTAGCCAAAATGTAACTTCTTTCTCTGGTTGGTAGCTCATAATAAATGCCTCTCTTGGGATAATGTGAGGAAGAGGGGATTTCAGGGTCCCTCTTTTTGTGTCCTTTGTAGTAAGAATGAGGATGACTCTTCTCATTTATTTTTCCAATGCTCCTTTGCTAGAGACATTTGGCACCATTGGTGGAGCGCCTGGAACCATCTATGTTTTCATGTGCTATCCCTGGTGGAGTTTTGGAGTAGTCTGGGAAGACCTTCGACCAAGGCCCCCTTCCTTCGGGTGGCTTAGAATTTGGGCCCTTCTTGCATCATCTGGAAAATTTGGCTCAAACAAAATTGACACATATTTTAGGGTAGTTATTTGGTTGTTCAACAGATATGGCAAAGGATCCTGTATATGGTTCAAGAAACCATCCATAGCAAATGTGATGTGGACCCTCTTTTGGATTCTAGGGAGGAGAAGGTGCAAAAAGCCCTTGGTCTCTTTGGGGATGGTGTGAACTTTTCTAGCCCTAGTAGGGTTCCTCAGCTCAGCAAGAAGGTTAGAAGATTTGGTAGGTGGAGGCCACCCCCTAGAGGAGTTTTAAAAATTAATACTGATGGATCATCTAGGGGTAATCCTAAACATGTTGGCATTGGCGATATTGGAAGAGATTCTACTGGTGGTGTCAGTTTTTTCTTTTCCATTTATAAAGGTATTCACTCCAACAATTTTATGGAAGCTGTTGCAATTCTTGAGGCCTTGCAGAGGGAGTTTTCTCTTGGCTGGCATAGGATTATCTGCGAGTTTGAATCTCAAATTATGGTTAATATTTTAAATAGTAAAATAGTGGAGGAAGTTAATTGGAATTTGGCCTCTGTAGTCATTCAGATTCTCAGAATGAGTGAAGAGTTAAAATTTATATCCTTTGTACACATTCCAAGGGAATGGAATGTGGTTGCTGATTACCTGGCCAAAAGGGCTTCTGAGCTATTGGATCCTTGGAGTATCGATAATTGGGAGAGTCTCCCATATGGGGACTCTCAATGCCTATGGGAGTTGATCCACAAGGATGTACAGACTTAATGTGGTTTATTCTTGTTGTCTTTTATGGGTGTCATTCTAGTCCATTAGTTTTAGCCTGTTTGGATGTTTATTTGAGTCTTGGTTGGAAGCTCAGTTGTAATCTATAATCCAGACTTTTTATCAATAAATTTTTACCCCTTTATTTAAAAACAAAAGAGGCAACCTCCTTCAATATTTCATTAAATTACAAAAATATACATTCATACATGGCTTCATAGCTTTTAAAGAAAGACTTCATGCAACCCTAACCCTAAGCTCAAGATTTGGCTTACATGAAAAATGTCACTCAAGCTAGAATCTTCTACCAAATGTCGATTACAATCTTGATAATGGTTACATCAAATGACCCCACTTGGCTAGGAGCGTAAATTGCCACATACATTACAAAATATTGTAAAATAACATTAAATATGGGATCCCCCATGTTGGGAGTGGGTCATTACATAATAATGAAAATTACAAAATAGCGTTAGGATGGGATCCTAACACACCTTCTTTAAGCCATTGAATTCGAGATTTTTGCTTCCGTAAGAATTCTCTTTTTTTCCATTCCTCTAAATGAGCTATGAGTTTAACTTCATCTGTACTTGTACTCTCTGTGAGGCCATATAAATGGATTTTCTTATTCAAATTTTTAAGCTAACCATTAAATTCATATTTTTTTATGAACATCCCCAAACTCCTTCCAGTTCCAAGTCTTGATTTTGGATTTAATGTATTACAAATTTTTGGAAAGACAAAATATCTTAGTCCCATACCTAGGTTTACCTTCCTTTCACCATTGTTGCACTTGAGGTTTAAAGGAACTATCTCTAAGCCACATTAACTGAAATAAAAAATGAGAGAAATTCGCATTGGTTTTCCACATTTCCACCATGACAGGCCAGTGATCTGAACCAGCATTGTTAAGAGTATTCACTTTAGTAATGTGACCATGGATTAAGAAATTGTCAAATATCAAGAGCCTATCCAGTCTCTCCATTATACAATCTAAGACTTACCTTATGTTAGACCAAGTCATAAGGCCATTATCTAGTTGGATGTCCACAAGATGGAGGTTTGTAATATATTTGCTTATAAGGTCATTGCTCCTGTCCAAATTTCTCTTTCCCCCCATTTTCTCATCTAAAGATAGTATGGTATTTAAATATCCTCTGATAAAGATCCAAGCTTTAGGAAAATGAGAGATAATATAAGTAATATTCTTCCACTATCTTATTTTTTCCTAAAAATTAGTTGAAGCATAAACAATAATGTAGAGCATAATTTGGTTGGAGTGTCTACTTTGAATAGCTATAGACAAAATAACCCAACTTCCAACCATGTGGTGAATAAATACCTCTTTTAAGTCCCAAAGGTAAGCAATGCCACCAAAATTACCTTGGGAACTGAGGAAAATCACTTTTCCATCTGGCTTAACTTACTAAAAATTGATTGCATATCCTCTGTTGACATCTTCATTTCTTGAAGGAAAACAAGATGTGGATAATATATCTAAATAATTCTTCTAATTTCATTTTATTTTGAAGGACTCCCTTTGAGTCCTCTAATATTCCAAGTGATTATCTTCATTAATACTAGGGCTAAAAAAGTTGAAAAGGGCATTAATATTACCTTCCTCTACAAGCTTTTCACCTTCTTTTACCATATGATATTGATAGTCTTACGACCTGCCTTTTGATTAGAATCTATCTTCAATTTTTTTTTACCTATTTCTTGACTTACTCCAATTGAATCTGATATGGCTTCTAGCCTTGAAGAGTGCTTGTACATAGTCAAAATGTTACTAGAAGGTTCAATAGAGTCCATATTGGGACATTTAAAAGATTGTTTTTCTTGTGAATATTTTATCCTTTTTTTTCTGTTGAAAACCTTTGATTTGTTGGTTTGTCTCTGATTTATTCACTTTATATTTAAATTGTGTTTCTAAGATTTTTGTTTCCATTATTTCCTCTTCCTAACTTGGGACCTCATTTGTGGAAAGAATTTCAAACATATTAGTAGATAACTTTGATTAATCCTTCATAACTGGTTTTTTTTTAGTGTTCTTCTTAAGCATTTGGAAACTTGCTGATTTTATATCTTCTTTATTTTTATTTGGAATTTTATTTGGGAAAACACTAGCCAAATGACCATATTCATGGTAAATTCTACAACAAAAATTAATATTCTTATAGTCTTCTACTTTATCCCAAGTGTCCTCCCCAAATTGTAGAGTAATATTTTTATGTAGGGGTTTGTCAAAACACAAATCCAAGCATAAATAATATGTTCTAATTTTTTAGTACAATAAACAGTCATCATAAATGTTCCTGAAGAGTTTCCAATTGAAGAAAAAATAGTCAGATTCCAGAATTCAATTGGGATACGAAAGAGTCTAACCCACACGAGACAAGTAGAACGCATATCTTCTTCGACATTAAATTTAGTATGTTAGGGCTTCATAAAAAGCCCTACGCTTCCAAAGAACCAGGGATCCCATTGAAAAGTTTTCTCTCTATCTTCATTATTAGAAAATAAAACAAGAAAATAACCATTTGGATAAATAGATATTTGTAACTCACCTTTATTTTTCTAGCTTTTTGCAACCCAAAATTTGAAAGCAGATAGGCTCAAACAAAAACCCACAAAATGATAAATTAGTCCTCTTTTTTCTAGATATTCAATGCCAATCTGAATGCTGCCCATATCAACCTTAATAATAGGAGTTTCATCAGCTACTTTAAGACATCATGTCTCCATTTTCTTAGGATCAATCTTAGGTATTCTTAGAGGTTTATGGGAAGGCCTAATATTAATATTAGCATTAAGTTGAGGCTATCCACCACGGAGGGCATCCCTAAAATTTATTTTTGGGGATTTATTCAAAATTCTTACCCTTGATAGGGGTTTCCATAGTAGATTTATTTTGTGGGTGCACCTTAGCACCATATTCACTTGAGATCTGAGCCATTTTTTGATCAGCTACTTGAAACTTGTTTCGTTATCTCTTTAATCCATGCCCTATATGTCATGGAAAGGTATAATTTTCACTTTTTTTGTGCAGCAAATTAGAAGCCATTGTCACTCAAGTTCACAGTATGAATATCTATTAAAATATATATTTATAACCCATATTGGATCCCATGTAGCATTTCCTGTTAAAATATTGAGTAGAAACCATAAAAATATTGGCCACTAGGGCTCGAAGGCCTCGAAAACCAACCTCTGGAGCTGCTTGCACTTAACCAATATGAAACCCTTGCATAGTCACTTGAAAAAATATTGTTCACACATAGGGATGTTCCAGGATCTATGTTGCTCCAAATAATCTAAAAAATTATGTAGGTGTTCTATGGTTTGTCAGGTATCTACCCTCAAAATTTTAGCTCAATCTAAGTTCGTATGAGTGAAATATGGATAAAATAAGTTCAACAGTTTGGGTAGTCTTGCGAAAAATATCCCTCACAATTTTTCCTCCATTATATTTGCACTTTCCATTTAATATTGCATAGAACTGAGTTTTTTTGCCTCTCAATCTCCTATTTACACTCTTACATACAAGACACTTGTGTAAATTCTCTCTTACATGATACTTGTGCATTTCCTACACATTTACAGTTACATGAAACTTGTGCATTTCTTACATATTCACACTTATATAAAATAAGAAATATAAATCACACTCTAAATTATAGACTCAACCCTAATGTACTATTTACAAATGTACCATGAAGGTACCATGGGGTACATTAGCATGTGCCAAATAATATGATATATCTCAACACCCCTTGTATTACATCATTTGGTTATTGAAGACATTAGTATTCAATATTTGGTCTTCATATTTATCTCCAATATTCAAGTGAACTTGCATTATTTATGAACCTTTGATTTAGATTTATCTTCAATATCTTTGATTTCTGATTTGTGTTCTTCTTCATATTTATTCTTTATATTCTTTGGTTCTTCGGTCTTTGTATCTTCAAGAACATGAACTACTTGAACTCCTTCGTTGGTATCAGGTTCATGTGCATGAATAACTTGAATTTTTCCTCTTTGACCTCTAGACCATGTGCTTCATTCAATCTAGTTTTCTTACAATCTTGATATTGTCCTATCTCTTCTAAACATTCACTTAGAGCATCATAATAATTTCTTGAATTATATGAACTTGGAATATCAATATTACAAGAAGAATGAAACACTATTTTTAGAGATGATTCACTTGATTCTCTTATAATAATCTCTATTTTTATTTTTAAGGTATTAATAAACTTTTTTGTTTCAAATGTTCTTCTTTATAAATCTCAAGTGAAAGCAATGTCATATACATTATGCTACCTATATCAAGAGGTATCATAATATCATATTTTGAATTATCAATTTCTTCAATAAGTATTGAGTGTAAATAGTATTCAAATGTCTTAAAACTTTCATCCATAGCTTCTCTATAGATGAATTGTAATGTCATATCTAGTTTACCCTCATATTTTTCAATCAAGTTCTTAATCCCAAATTTTATAAATTCTAATATTTTCTTTCTAATTATGGACTCCATATTTCCATCCATATTTGCAACTTTACCTTATATCTCTCTAATAAAACAAATTTGATTCTTTTGTAGTAAACCTTATAACTCCCTCATTCAAATATAAATATGATATTTGAAAATTATATTTTTCTAATTATTTGAAATAGAAAGCCTTTTAACTCCAAAATATTAAATTTGCAAAGTTTCAATAAATAAAATTTCTTTAAAATTTTTAAATTTCAAATTGTTTCTAATTTCAAATAACTCCACTCAAAATTTCAATAATTTAAAAGACCCTTTTTAACTCCAATATTTTAATCTTAAAAAATATTAATTTATTCTAACCTTATCACTCCACTCCAATAATAATTTTTTGAAAAACTTTAATTATTCAAATTTAATCCTTATCACTCCCTATTAGTTTATAAAAACATTAGACTTTTTATTTCCCTCCAATAATTAAACGTTGAAAATATTATGTAACGTTAAAGAATTTTACCAGTCATAGCGTGAATCCTGTTGCATGCATCCCAAACATTTTTCTCTAGTGTTGACATTGTAAAACTAATGTTGGATGCTTTTTTAAAATTTCTTTTTAGTATTGATTTTGGAAACCTAATGCTGGATGTTTTTTGAATATTTATTTTCTTGCATAAATGAAGTGGAAAACCTAATGTTGTATGCTTACCTTGCTTGTTGTTCGTGGCTATGGTTCTATGCTAAGACATATACTAGTTGCTTTCATATTCTACATTATCCTTTCCTTGATATGCTCACTATGAGGAAGCTAAATAACCTACACTTGGTGGAGACCAAGTGATTCTTCAGCTTGTATTTTCTTGATAATGTTCAAGAAATTTTGCTTCTACTCTTTGTTTGGAGAAGCCCAAGTGGATCTTCTACATGTATTCACCTAGATAATTCCAAGTAATGTAGCTCTTGGTCTTCACTTGGAGGAGTCTAAATAACATTGCTCCTAGTCTTCACTTAGAGGAGTTCAAGTGATGTTATTGCTTGTCTTCGCTTAGAGAAGTCCAAGCGATGTTGCTTCTGGTATTTTCTTGGAGAAGTCCAAGTGGTGTTGCTTATGGTCTTTACTTGGATGGAACTAAGTGGTGTTACTTTTGGTCTATGCTCAGGTGATGCTAAGATTAGAAAAATCTCTTTTGATCTCATAGATAGTATTTTATATGAGACTAAACAACCTTGCTCTTGTTCTCTCTGTGTTGTGTCTCTGCATAGTGCTTAAAAAAATGCTCTTTCTCCTTGAAATTACACTTGGATAAGACCAAGAATTTCTTATAATATCTACTTGTAGGAGACCTTATTTACATTTTATTTCTTCAACTATATTTATTTCTTTTTCTCTATTTTCTATGTGCAGACCTCTCAAATCACTATGCTAGAATGGCCACATTTGACTACAACTATATCCTCTATGTTGTTCTTTTATTGGTTGCTCTTTCTCTTAGCTATTTTACCTAATTTTTATTCTTCTTTAATAATAAGCTTGTTATTTCTCATTTTTGCTCAATACTTCCTAATCATTCTTTAGATTGTTATTCCTTTTATAGCTTTCTTTAGCTTGCTATTTCTCTATTATTTTTTCTTTTGCTTATTGTTTCTTATAGCTTTAAACTGAATGTTTAAATCTATATAAAGTAAAATTTGTGTGCTTATTTATCCTTATTCAATACTGATATATCATTGATATATCTATCTTCTTTCTATCTCTGTCATTATGGCTTTAATATATCACTTTATCTGTTGGGATGATGGCTCTACTATTTTCTTTTGCAATACTAATTTATCGTATGTGGATGATAATTCCACTCTTTTATTCTTCTACACTCTAGTGGTATTTTTTATCTTTCTCTCTTATATATTCTGTTATTCAGAAGCTAAAATTCTTCTCTATGTTCCATAGGAAGCTTCTCAAACTTCTATTCTAAAATATTAGGCTCAAGACAAGGATTAGGTTGTTGTGTTTTCCCTATCATTTTAATAAAAAACCACTAAGTTTCAAAGTCTAAGTACTAAGGATTTACATATGTAATGAATGTTTTCCCCTTATTTTCTCTTTAATTTATTTTCCAAAGTCCAACGTTAATGCTATTCACTTTCATTTTAATGTCAAATATATTTCATTATCCACTAAGACCTTATTTTTAAATTTATTTTAATTAATCAATTTAAATAAGGTGTCTACCTAAGGTTTCCATCCATTAAAACACATGTGGATCAAAATGCATAATTGTGTTTTAGTGATGACCTCCAATTGGATAGATAAATGAGTGGATCAAAATGTGTCAAGAGAGTTCGAGCGATGACTTCCTATTGGTCGGTAAAATTAATGGTTGGGATTGAAGAAGATGAACTATAGTGATTTCCTTTGATTAGTTAAAGAAATTGATGGGTAGGATTGAGTTAGGGCATACTCAGTTCTTGAATTCTATTCGCCAAAAAGTATATAGTCAAGATTATATGGCTACGAGCAAGTAAAATATAGACCATACGATCTAGCCATTCAAACCTTTATGACATGTTAAATACCCTTCATTTTTGGATCATGTGCACCCTTAATTTTACAAAGGTTGAGGTGAACCACATATTTTTAGGGGTATTCATGATGTTTAAGTTAAGACCATTTGACTCATGAAGAGCTATGCACTTAATGATCAGTGTGAGATCTTTGAGCGACGTTATATTGCATGTTGATTTAGGCCATGGCGTGCAACTATCCATTTATTTAATATTTTCTTGGATGTTAGGATTTAAATGGAGTGGGGTAACCTTAGATTATTTTGTGATTATTTAGCTTTTAATAAAGGTTTTCAACCTTATCAAAAATGAAGTATTAAATTTCATAGTATTTTTTTTTAACTTTAGGTTTTAAACATTAATGTTAAAGAATAAAAGGGGTGTGTAGACATGGGTGTTTTTTGTTGTTAGGTTTAGACCCTTAGTTTATGTGTGAATTTACTTTATTCTATCACAATACAAATTCAATGCCAAGCACTATTTTTGTGCATACCAAGATTACTTGGTAAAAAAATATGCACTATTTCAAAAGACAACTCACATAATTGTGTGCATGAAACCATAAATAAATTCAATATATATAAGTATTTTATTTGTCTCTTTTCTTAAATAATTGATTTGTTTTTTATTGTTATTTACTTTAAAATAAAAAACTTTATTTAATAGGAGGGGGTGTAAAAATTGTATGCATAGGGGGGTAAAGAGTGTGCAGGGAGGGATGTTGGGGTGTGCCCTTACATAGGATATTTGGTACAAGGAAAACATTATCGAGTGCACACAAGTGTGCATGCATAATTTTTGGAGTGAATTTAGACACATAAAAAGGCATGTGTCCAAGGAGGTGTGTGTGGATAAAGTGGAAGGGACACATGCAAAAGATCAACATGAGGCATGTTGTGTGAACACAGATGGCCTAGATAAGTAGCCAAAGTTGGAAGATAATCATTGAAAATTTGAAGGCACATAACATTGAGTGAGCAAGAGAGTGACACAACCTGGTAGCACTCGGTGGTGCATAGGCAGATAATCCTAGAGAATCACTTGATTCATAGTCATTAATTAGTAAAATATAGTCAAAAAGTTGAGTCACACACTTAATTTTCCCTAGTTGAGTGGCATGACATGGGTATGCTTGGAATATCGACACCATAGATTTGCTAACCCAATGCACATTTATAGTTTAAGAGGAATATTTGTTAAAGAATGTGGTCTTTATTTCTAAACATTGGAGTGATATTCATTGTAGGAACACATGTGGTGGAAACAAGAGAATGGTGAGAGCATAAAAATATATATATCTCATATTGTGAAAGAATTATTTTGATAGAAGGAAGTGGTTTAATCAAATTACTAGGCTTCCAAAACCTCCATTCAAATCCTATCAAGGTGCAGATATGTGCCTACAAAGCAATCTTAATCCAAGGTTTTAAATCACATGGAATCAATGTGAAAATAAATCCAATCAATTAGAAAATAAATTCTTCCCATGTATATATATGGAGACCATTAAATGCTTCGTCTATCATGGTGGAGAAATAACATAAGGGAGGCACAATACCTAATGGTGGAAAATATATTATCTAGAAGATGTCAAGATCATGTTAACAATCTATGCTTTATGGAGGCTATTTTATGCTTTAGACCAGTATATATTAGAGAATCATTAGGATTTTATCATTAGATAAAAATAATTCTAATGTTTACCCTCATATTTTCCATAATGATCCCCAACCTAAAAAACATACCTCTTGACTATAAATTAAGTAAAATAAATTCGTGCTAAAAAAAAAGAGGTGAAAGAGGAAAGGGGAGCTTAAGTACTTGGGTGAATCATAAAAACTCTACCAAGGATATGAACACTTGGATTCCAATAGATAAATATCTAGAGTGGGATTAAATATAACTCCATTAAGGCTATGAATGTATGGATAACAATAATGCAATGTTTAGCAGTTGATAACATCTCTACCAGTGAGTAAAGTTCACCATTTGTAGACTAATGTTCTCTCAATGGTGAACTAGCTTGATTGTTAGACTGTGTTAGTGAAATTATAATTGGTTAAGGAAATAGAATGAACTCATATCCATACACTTTAGTTGAGACAAAATGAAGTATTAGTTTCAGTTTAATTTCTTAATCCTAGCCTTTTATGGAGGCTAAACATTTTATTTTATTGATGTTATGAATTATTTATTCCAAAATGGTTTGTTCTATTTCCAAAATGCTTAAGAGAATTTCTTAGTAGATTCATTTTTTTGTTGTGCTTTCACAACACATCCCAATCTACATGGACAAGAGACCCACTTATTTTTATATAGTTGTATATTTTTTTTTGTTTTTCTCATACGTAAATTGTCAACCATTCTAAAAATTTTGTTCCTCAATGGGGAGTTGTCAGCTAGAGATGCATGATTTTTGTGCATCCTCAATTTATCATAGTGCTTATTATTATAATTATGGATTATAATCTCTTTATAATGGAAAAAACCACTCTTTTTGAAATGATATTGAAAATATCTTTCCATTGAGTGCAAATATGCCTATATTTCCATAATAGTAGCACCCTCAAATTGGTTTAAATTTAGCACTACAAACCATGTAAAAATCCTTGGAAGCAAGAATAATATCACTTTCAAGTACCATATCTTCTATAATACTCAATAAAAACTTATGAAACTACATCCATTGGATATGGCTCAAAAAGAGCTTTTTGGAAGTTATAAATTTGCCTATGTTTAGACAAGAATTAACCTTCTAAATAGCCTATTTTCAAAATGCTATTTGATTTTCCCATTGACCATTAGGCCTACCTTTTCAACACATAACCCACTTTTAAGGCCTATATCTCTTGCAATACTCAATACAAATTCATAAAACCACCTTCATTGGATGTATCTCAAAAAGAGATTTTTGGTAAATATAAATTTGCCTATGTTCCAAGGACGTTTAGGGCCAAAAAAATTTTCATGCCCAAAACCTTAACAACTATCCAATCTCAAAAAATCAATGACCTACATGTATTGCAAGGAGAATTAAATAGTAAAATATTGAGAAATCATGTAAATCGTATGATCTTGGTAAATAAATAGCCCATACAAATTGCAAGAAGAATTAAATAGTAAAGCATTGAGAAACTATGTCAACCATATAATATTAGTATATCAATGACCCACATGGATTGTAGGGAGAATTAAATAGTTAAACATTGAGAAACTATGCCAACCATTTTATCTTGTAAAATCATTGGCCCACATGGTTTGTAGGAATAATTAAATAGTAAAACATTGAGAAATCATGCCAACCAGCTTATCTTGGCAAATCAATGAACTGCATGGATTATAGGGAGAATTAAATAGTAAAACATTTAGAAACCATGATAATCATCTAATCTTGACAAATCAATAGCCTACACAAATTGCAAGGAGAATTAAATAGTAAAACATTCAGAAATCGCATCAACCTTCTAATCTTGGTAAATAAATGACCTATGCAAATTGCAAGGAGAATTAAATAGTAAAACATTTAGAAACTACACCAACCATTAAATATTGGAAAATCAATGGCCCACATGGATTGCAAGAAGAATTAAATAGTAAAACATTGAGAAACTATGCCAACTATCTGATCTTGGCAAATCAATGGCCCACACAAATTACAAGGAGAATTAAATAGTAAAACATTGAGAAACCAGACTAACTATCTGATCTCAGTAAATTAAAAACCCACAAAAATTTTAAAGAGAAGTAAATACTAAAACATTAAGAAAAAATATCAACTATATAATCTCGACAAATAAATGGCCCGTGGGAAAATAAAATGTAACATGCCAAAAAATTGTTGGAAAACACTTTAAATTATCAAAAAATACAAGAAGAAACCATAAAATATAGAATGTTGCCAAAAAACATAGAAAATTATCAAAAAGTATAGGAAAAGTAGAAAATGTGGAATGCCATTGAAAAACATAGAAAATTGCCAAAAAAAACATAGAAAAAAGCCCAAAAAATGTAGAATGTTGCCAAAAATCATTGAATGTTACTAGAAAACATAAGAAAATCTAGAAAACATAGAAAATATCGAAAACATATAATGTTTCTAAAAAATGAAAATGAAAATAATAAATAAATAATTTTCTATTGCATTTACTAACAATTCCTTCTATAATTTTTATAAGTTACTAGAGGTAAGATCTAGTGGAAAGTGAACATAGGTAAGTTTGGCAAGTAACAATCAATATTCAATATTCAAGGTGTGTTAGAAGTTGTTAGTGTCAGTGCAAAGTATGAAAGTGGTGGATATCAATGCATAATTCACTTTGTGGTACCCAAAAAAATATGAATTAAAATTACCAAAAACCAGTCAGATTCTAAAAATCCTAAATCTCATAAGGATAGTAAATAATATGACATGGTCAAAAGGTACTTCATATCATCACAAGTTAACAATTATATCTACTCAAGGAGAACATAATAAAATCTAGATCAACTACAAGTGAACTAAGAAGGTAGTAAGCTTAAGACCCAAAAAATAATGGATGTGGTAGTTTTAACGTTGCACAAGAAATTCTATATTTTATAGAGGATAAAATTTAATGAGGCATAGCCAATAAGTGAATCCCTATGATATTGCATCATAAAGGGCTAAAATTATGGGTGTAGTAATTTCAACAATACCTATATCGTATTAAAATGTGAAAAGTGTTAAAATATCATGGAATTAATAACTAGCCCACTTATTGGGATTGGTAGATCAATTGTTAAATCAGTTAGCCAATTATATATAAGTGAACCTAGACTTGATGCAAATAGTAGTTTAATAAGAAATGGTTGAAGGTGATCCTAAGAATATTTTACTACAAATAAATTAAAGATAAAATCCAAAATTTGATATGCCCCATTGGAAATAATACAATGGTAATTAAAAATTTGTAAAATTAAGGCTATGTGAAGATCCAAAAAACTTGTATAAATAAAGATCCACCTAAAAATCTAGAGGGGTCAAAAGCCATCCATTAGCTAGCCCATTCTCTGTTAGATTTCTATTCTAGTTTTGAACCAAGCCTTGTGTAGCTCCTGACCTCTATTTTGTAATCCACTAAAATGGATTACTATAAAGTTATTTATGTTTCATGTCATATCCTTTATAATAGGTGTATGCACCCAATTGTGCACACATCTGGTCATCTGAGCCAAGCCTCAGGTAAGTGCATCTTGTTATTCCATAAGACACCAAAACTTGGACCATATCTATTCTCACTCATTAATACTTTAATCCCATGCACTTCATTCCTTCTACTCTTTCTATTCCCTCCACTCTTCCCATTTTTTATGTTGCTTCCATATTTTCCTATCTATCTCTTTCCTTATACACCATTTCACTCTTTCCACATACTGGAATAGGCTTATATGCTAAGGAATGACTATCATAGTATGTAATGATCCAAGAAGACATAGATTTACTCTCCATGGTATGGGTCCATCCTTGTACTATGTAACAAGATCCTTCTCTATGAGTGTTGATTGGTGTTTATACACAAGCTTATAACATGCCAGACCAATTGGCTTTCAATTATCCTATGGCACATATATCTCCAACCCTTATCACACTTCCCTAGGGCTGAATCATGACAAAGAATAATACCAACAGAGGATTAATTTCCTTATGAAATAAAATAAATCATCATAGCCAAAAATCCCAAATATATATCCCTAAGATATTTAATGACCAACACCATTTAAGAAAGTGATTATGACTATCCAAGTGAGCCTGCCCTAATCACCCATGTTGAATCATGATGAATAATATAGGGTAATTATTATCCTTAGTTTCCACACAGTGCCCATGATCTAAGGTAGGTAGCATCTTAGCTTGATGGTATGTCTCCATGCAATGGTCAATATTTTTAATCATGTCTATAAATACCTCCTCTAAAACAAAGGTGGGTAATCAACAATGAGCGACGACAATTTGTAGGAATTAATAAGAACTACTTTATGATCATTCCCACTAACTTATAATGACTAATTATTTTTCAATGCATTTATTTTCAATCAAATATGTATCATTTATTTTATGATCATATTGGCCTTGTATTCTTACATTCATCACTCTTTTATGATCAAAGTCTATATGCTTCAAATTTTCATTTTATATTGTCTTTCATCCACTGTAAGAGGAACTAGGTATTATTTTCTAGTTGAGGATACACTTCACATGTACCAATTCTATAAATCCCCATAAAAACACATGCATTTTTTTTTCCCTATAAATTCTTTTGGTAATGTTTTTATGGCAAGTGGTAAAATTGCATGGGTAAAATTTTGAAGAAACATCATCTAGAGACCTAGGTCCCTTTAATATTAGTATCAAAATCACTTTGCCTACATTTTTATCTTTATGGTTTTAGACTTGTCTATTTTATAGTTGTGTTGATAGTTGATCAATGTATGATACTTTATGTTTAACTATTCAATGTGATTCTAATCCATTGGCTTTGAGTCAAAATTTGTGTGTAAGCATCTATGTGTAGCATTTCAGTCTATTCCCTATACTTTTATTTGTTGTATATATACCTTATACATGTTGAGATGTGGAAGGGTGAAGAGTATTCCCTAGGTAATGGAAACTTTTCCATCCTTACATTTTGGTGAACCTAATTTGAACATATTTATAGGTTTGTCATAGCCTTCTTGATCCCTTTCTTTAACTATTCCCATAAGCCTTTCCCCAATAATATTTTCTCATATTAAGCCATGGTTGACCCTTTTAATTTTCTATGCAGTAAAGCCCATGTAAAATATCCTCTTCATTTTACCTTTAATGAAATTTGTGAGGGAGAGGATCCTTTTTGTAATCCTACCTATAATGAATAAGAGGAAGAGAACTAAGCCCTTCTTGAAAACAACATTCTAAATAGATTGACTTTTGCCTCTATAGATCATTTGTGTGAGTTTGTAAAAATAAATTAGTATGTATTCATGGATATCATTTTGAATGAAGGTAATGACCAAATGTTACCCCAAGAGCAAAATCCATAGTTATTGTCTACTAACACTATTGTTGACCCCCAATAATGGCCTCACACTAGCAATAACCCCCTAGAGAGAGTGTGAACCAAGTTTTTGCCATAGGTCTCAGTATGTATATCCTACAATATGTATAATCTACCACATCTCCCATTGTGTCTATAATAGATAGCCAACATCAAACCACACCCTTTACTTATCACTACAACCTACCCATAATCCATATATACAATACATTCCCTAAGGACAACTTACCTGTATTCCAATAAATCTCTTCCTAAGTTAATATTCCTTCAACTTGTGCACATAACTTCATTCCCTCTCACAACTTTCCTCCATTTGTTCCATCGACTTTGTTGGAACAAATAATCCAATTTTGGGATTATATTGTAAATTCACCTAAGTATAAATATGAATAATAAAATTAGGTATCTAGGCTTTAATATAAATTAAATAGATAGGTATTTAATTTATATTTAATATACCTAGGTTAGACTAATATATATTAAGGTATATGAGTAAAATAAAAATATTTTATTCAACTCAAGGTCAAAGGTGACATGGCATGAGACTTGAGTGTGGTGGCACACACAAAGGTTTGGATGAGGACATGTGGCCTCAACATTGAGTGGTGGCATAGAGGTGGAGTTGCATGAGACACTTGTCTCATACACTCCATGTTGTGGAGTTTTTCCTCCACAACTATTTTCCAATAAGAGTATTTCAACAGGAGGATAGCCCAATTTATATATTTAGGCTAAATTGCTTACTTCTAATAAGTTGGTGGGAAGTTGGTGAGAATTTATTAATTGTTGTTCATTCTTTCATAGGAATATTTTGTTCATTCTTTCGTAGGAATTCTTGTGTTGAGAAAATGAGCCAACTATGAAGAAAATACTTGTATATTTTGCTGAAGAGAATACAAAGTGGAGATATGATTTTTGGTTGTGGTTTTTCCCTCCACAAGATTTCCATGTAATATTGGGATCCTTATGTGGTTTACTTATTTCAATCTTATCTTTCATTTTAAATTTTAAATTTTAAATTCCATGTAATTTACATTTGTTAAATACATTTTGTGGAATACTTTGATCAAGTTTAATTTAATTCACTATATTTGGGGGGTTTATTTTCTTCCTCACTCTTTAGACTATCTCTTCTAATCATTTTCTTTCTAGTGGGTAGAATGTGGTATCCCTTCCCTCTAAAATTTTCTTTCCACAACTCCCCCTCTTTCAACCTCCTTCAAATATACTTCCTCCAAAGTCATTCCAATCTAACTCAAAGATAGAAGATGAGTTAGATCAAATAAAGAAGCAAGTAGCCTCTATTCATGGAACCTCGTTAATCCAAAAATATTTCTTTGATGAGTTATATTATGATCTATTGGGTCCATCCATAACTATTCAACCTTTTTCCAAGAACTTTGAGGCACTTCTATTTCACATATATAAAGGACTAGATGATCCTATCAATCATATTTAATACTTCAAAATTGTGTGTGCTACTATAACGCATGATGAGTTAGTCTTCTTGTGCCTGTTTACCACTAGCCTTGGTGATGGATACTTGGAGTGATATTTCTCTACCCTACTACTCTATAAAGTATTTTTGGTAGCTAGTAGAGATTTTTCATCTAATATTTTTTATTTATATCAAGGAGCGTGTCTCAATTGATGATATCTATCAACTTAAGCAATCTAAGGATGATCCTTTTACTAAAATCCTATCTTGGTGGTAAGTCCTCATGGATAAACTTCAATTTATCCTTCCACCCAAATATCTTTTGAAGATCTTTGTATATAGTCTACATGAATAATTGTCTTATCATTTAGAGACCATCCCTACTTATACCTTTGAGGTGGGGGTTGACTTGGCTAAATAGGTCAAACTCATTCTTGTTATATTTTTATGCTTAAATATTAATGTAAATAACCACATAATAAAATATAAAGTTGAAATATAAAATACTCATTAATAACAATAATTTATTCAAATATAATTCACAAATAACTTTAGAAATAACTCATAAAATGGACACTAATAAATTATTATGACAAAAATAAAATGATATAGAATAAATATCACACACACACACACACTCTCTCTCTCTCTTTATAATTATTAGTCACATATATCTAATAGAATGTGAATCTTCATATGGAGTACTCTTGGCCTTCACTCTTATTTGAGACTCTTCACTTTCCTATTCTAAGGACACATGTGCACTCTTACATAATGGACACTTGTGCACATTTACACTCACCACACTTGCACACTTAATTACATGACACTTGTGCATTTCCTACACATTATTACATTACATAAAATATTTACTCACACTCTAAACTAGGACACACTCCTAATCTAATATTTACAATGATGTACCCAAGGTGGTACATTAGCATGTACCAAATAATGTAATATACTCCAACACCCCCCGTATTACATTATTTGGCTATTGAAGACTTTAGTCTTTAGTATGGTCTTCATATTTTAGTCTTCAATATACCTCCAATAAATTTATATTTGGAGTTTTAAAATAAGCTTCTTATTTAGGTTCAGTCTTCATCTTGCCTCTCTTGATTTGATTTTTTTATTGCTTTGTTTTCTCTTATTTTTTTGTAATTTCACTGATGGTATATCTTTAATGCAATGAGTTAGTAAATCATCACAATAATATGACTTTATTTTTTATGATTCTTCTTTGATATAATTATATGAATCATTTCTTTCAACTTGTATCTTTCTTTGAAATTTTTTAAAAACAAATAATGAAATATACATCATTATACATTATTCTGAAGTGAATTCAATGGTGTTTTGAGACTCCCAACATGACCTTAAAACTTTTTCATGAAGGTATCCTATAAAAGTAGTAAATTTTTATTTTTTAGCTTCTTTAAAAAATAAGATCAATTTATCTTTTAGAACATCAAATACTTGATCTCCATCAATGTTGGGTATTAAGCCATGTGAGTAAAATCTAAGTGCATGCAATATTTCTTCACTATCTTCATTAAATGCATTCTTAACTATTTCATCCATGAATTCCTTTAATGTAGTCTTCCTTGTAACTCCCTAGTTTTTTAATAAGAAACTAAAGACAATTTTTCCAATATTTTTAAGATTTCGAGTTGAATTCCTTTGTCTCCCTAAGTTTAATTTTTTTATTATACGAGAGGAATCGGTAACTCATTACAATTTTCTATTCCTCTTCATGGGTTTGAATATCGCTCCTTGTCACCACTATTACCTCCAATTGCATCAAGTAAAACTTTTACATAATTGACTATGCTAACGGGACACACCCATCAATACTACGAGGCCCGAGGGATTGGAACCCTGGTCTCTGCGCTCCTACAAAAGTATTTTGACCATTGAACCAAGCCCTCGAACCCCTCCCTAAGCTTGAATATATTATTACTGAACTCTAAATTTCACAAAAATATTTTGATATTGAATACCTTATGGCTCCCGAATTAGAAATTTAGAATTTTTGTGATGGAAATTTAGAAATTTCATATTCCTAATTCAATGTAGAAAACCTTATTTCCCCATTTAAATTATTTGCAAAAATTAAAAACTTGATTCACAAAAATAAATAGATTAATTAAAAATATATTAATTTTATTATGTCTTATCTCTCCACAAACATAATTAATCTAAGTAGAACTAGATTAATTAAACTTAACTTTAGGAAAAATCAAATTAAATCAACCTTATAGCTCCCAAACCTTATAATAGAGAAAAACTTAATTTGAAATATTTTTACCTCTAAAATGGATGTGCTATTTTTGTAGTCTTCCACATTTGACTTGTGCAAAATGTGGCACTCCTCTTCAAGTGCTCACTACAACTTTTGCCTTACAAAATGGATTTTTGAATGCTTTGATTGATGCATTGGTGAAATGTGGCTCACATGCATTTATTGGACTCTTCCAAGAATTTCATTTCCCCCATTGGTTGTTGGTGCTTCTTCTCCATAATGCCAAGTGGTACATAGTATCTTCCACTCATTTAATCAATGCTCCCTTTTTGGTAATGCTCCTCTACACTTGGTGGTAATGTTTACTCTTCTCCTTCAAAGTTCTTAATGCTCTCCAATGTATTTGCATCCAAAAAATGCTTCACTTCTCTCCTAAAATGATTTCACTTTTGCTACAACTGATGGATTCTCAGGTCACCTTAACCCTTGGAATTTTTCTTCCACCATGGTGACATTGGTTCTCCTTGTAGTTGTAGTTTTTGTAATGGTTTTGAAATCCAATGTGTTGCCTAGTTTGATGCCCAAGATGCGTTGGATTCAACATCTCCTTTTTGGTGTCTTTAGACACCCAACTGTCTACCTTGTATTTAAATGCTATTCGACCAAATATTGAAACACTTTTGACATCATAAAATTAAGGTAATGAACCTTGCTCTTTGGGTGATATTTCTTCTTATATTTTTTCTATGAAATATCTCTCTTATTTGGCTTCCAAAAATATTGTAACAATCTACACTTTTCACCTTTACGTTGGCTCTATTCTGTACTTACAAAAACAACATTTACACTTATGCTTTTAATAAATATTTTCCACCCTTTTTACTCCTTCTTCATGCCATATCTAACTTGTTCTCTTGTTGTAATAATATGCAGATTCAAAGGTGGTGAAGATGCTTCCTTCCTCAACTTGAAGACATAAAATTTAATACCTTCTTTTGCTGTTTTTGAAACTTGAATATGGTGCTTTTAAAAACTTGAAATAGATCAATATTTTATGCTTAAACAAAGTACTCTTATAGCACCAATTTTCATACCTTCTTGGTCTCCTTCCTCACTTGCTTTCTTGTTGATTTTTCTTACCTTTTTGCTATCCAAACTTGTTCTCCAAACTTTGTAAAAATGCAGCTCCTTTTCTTCTAAAAAAAACTACCCAAAAATTCTGCTCTATTCCCTTTCAAAGTGTTTCCCAATAACTCTGAAATTCACAGATCTTCTCTTCTTCAAATGCTGTCCAAAACCTGCCTCTTTCTCCTTTAATCCATTGCCAAAATTTCTACAATTTGCAGCTCTAATTCTCCTACAAATGCTGCCTTTTCCTTCTCCAATTTGTTGTGCAAAAACTCTTTAAATTCTGCCCCAAAAATTTTACAATTTGCAGCTCTACTATTTCCTTCAAAGGGATGTCCAAAATTCTTTCAAATTCAGCCTTACAAAACTTTAATGGCTGCCTTCAAAATATGTTAAATGGTGGCCTCTTCAATCCTCTTTCTCCTCCTTAGCTCTCGCTAAATTTTGTCTTCAAATTTGGCCTCTTTTACTAGCCTATTCTTCAAGATTCTCTATTTCTTGAAGAATAGGCCATAAAATACTTCAAATTTGACAAACCTCTTACCAAATATTTCCTCCTTAAATCAATTTCACAAATCCTTTTGGGATTTCTGTCATATGGCAACAATTATCCCAAATTTGGTATGATTACCTATTTTGAGGAGATTATTCTTCTTATAATATTCTCACTTGAATTTTCTTCAAATATCCTCCAATGGCCACTTCAATATTTGCAATAGGGCTTCTTTATTCTCCTTTCTCCTTCCAAATTTCAATGGGACCTTTTTCCTAGGCCTCCTCAATCTTATCTCTTAAATATCCTATCTCCTTTCTCAAGTCTTCAGTGGGATATCTTCTCTTGAGTATCCTTTTTCTCAATATTCATAGGGATTTTCTATCCTCTTTCATTCTTGTCTCTTTAATATGCCATGGGACCTCTTCTCTTGGATCTCATAAATATTCAATGGGACCTCTCTCTTGGGCCTCCTTAATCTTCAATGTCTACTATTTTGTTGTAATCCCAAAATCAATTTTTGCATGAGGAAAGCAAATAGGTAATCAAAGGTGAAATTATTATCTATCTATTTTAGGACACTTATCAACTTCTAATAATATTATTTTGCAACAAAAACTTAGACAAAAATAATCAAATACATTCAAATATTCAAAAATTCTAAAATCAATTAACTTCACTAGTTGTTTTCCAATCTAGTGGTAAAAACTATGTTGAGTCCTAGTCTTCATGAGTTATTCTACAACCCTATGGAAATACTCTAGCCAAATGTAACTTGGAATATTCTTCTACCTTCAAATTTTATTTCTCTATCAAAATTTCCAATAGGACCTCTTTCTTGGGTCTCTTAATCTTGTCAATGTCAAGGTCTATCTTCAAGACCTAAAACTATGTTGTAGATTGCCTTCTATTTCGAATTTATTCTTGGAATAGGTAAACTCAATCTATTTAAAATTTTCAAATATTGAATCTCCAATATTCACTGGTTTTTCTTCAACATAGTGGAAATATTATCTTCTCTAGTTTTCCTTCTCTAGAGGTAATATCTTTAACTTCACTGGTTTCTCCTTGACCAGTGGAAATGTCCTTAGAATATTTGCAACTTTTAAAAAACCTATACAAGAAAATACTTGTTGTAGCTTTGATACCATTGTTAGCTTTTGATGCTTAACTCTTAATGTAAATAACCACATAATCAAATATAAATTTACAATATAAAATACTCAATAATGATAATAGTTTATTCAAATATAACTCACAAATAACTTCATAAATAACTCATAAAATGGACATTAATAAATGTTCACAAAATTAGTAAAATGATATAGAATAAATATCACACACTCTCTCTCTCTCTTTCTTTACAATGCTTAGTCACATATATAATAGAATGTGACTCTTCATATGGATTACTCTTGGCCTTCACTCTTCTTTGTGGCTCTTTACTTTTCTATTCTAAGGATACATGTACACTCTTACATAATGGACACTTGTGCACATTTTTTTTATTGGTAAAAAAGAGGTTTTGAAAGGATCCCGTAACCTTTTACATAGAGGAAAACATTACAAAAATCTCCATAGAGACAAAAAGGAATAGGAGCACCAACCCTGGCTGAGAGCCCAGGAGAAGCCTAACACACTTTAGGAGAACCACGACAAGACCAAACCTGAAACCAAGAGAAAGCCCATGTAGGGGTAGAACCAACAAAAAATAGGAGAGCCACCCACGCAGGGGCAGAACCAGCAAAAAACCTGACCTACCCAAAACAAACCCAACCCAGGATGCCTAATCAAGGAATGATGTTGTTCGGCCCTTGGTCATTATCTATAGTGCTCACTCCCACCAAGATTTTGAATTCCTCAAGGATTTTGTATTGATCCTTGTATTCCTCCAGAAGAGCATCCACCTGGGCCAAGAGAGAAGAGACTGTCTTAGCCGCCCGCCCGAGAGCCTTGAGGAGATCCTAAATTTCTTGGAGATGCCCATGATCTAAGAGAGTGGGGAAATGGGTTACCCACAAGAACAACAATGGTGCTTGGGTAGAAGTACCCTCGATGGGAATAGGGCATTTGGCCAGATTATCCTTCTTGGTTTGGAATGATAAAGAGTCATCCAAAACTTCATCAATGACCAAAGGGGCTTTCCATTTGCTGCATCCTGCCTTGGCTCGAAGGGGGTAGCATCGAGGCTCAAACTTCTGAGAGCCAGGGGTGTCCTCCACCCTAGTCATAGGCCTTTATGTACAGTTGGGAGGAGGAGACACTGGAATGTCTCCCCCAACTTCCCCACCAATATTTGTTGGACCACCGACTATGAGGGCAGGCCCGACAGGGCCAACAACCCTACAATTTTGCTCAGCCACAATATGATTGAACAGGACAAGGTGGAGGTCCTGATGAAGGGGAGATGAAGAAATACCCCTTTTGACGTTCATGACAGACCTTTCCACTAACTTGAACATGTACTCGGGAATATTGATCAATTTTTTCCCTTGAAGGTGGTTCAGAAAATCCAGATGAAAGCTTCTCAGAATTGCACCAGGGCTATCGAGGGTGAAGTACTGAAGAACCATAATCATGATAGTGTCCCATGACTTTGACAATGTCTCTCTCATGATGCCTCCTTTCTCCTTGCCCAGGGACTCTCCTTTGTCCCTGAAAAGGGCCAATTCCCCTTAGAGGGAATGTTTTTCGCGGTTGATGATTTCTTCGTCATTTGGGAGACCAATGATTTTGTCCAGCAAATCCACCATGATAGTGAAACCCAAGCCTCTAAGGACAACATTTCGCTATTCCAGATGCGAATGAAGTCCAACGATAGGTCCGATTTGTTGTCATTAAACAACTACAAAAAATTGAGTCCATGGTCCTTGAAAATGTCTTTGACCAAAGGGGTTAGCTGAAGGGAGGACAATTCGATTTTGGCCATGGTGGGAGAATTATGCAGAGCAGAGGGGTGGGGCTTAGGGGAAAGGTGGTAGACATGAAAATTTTTTAGAAGGGCAAGGGTGGTAAAGAGGCTAGTGGAAGGACCTAGAAGGCACCGAAACACGAGGCTACTCATGGCCCACGTCATCCGAATCCAGTGAAGAGCCACAAGCATGGGTGGAAAGGCACACCAAACAAGGGAGAGGAATAGGTGGATATGGGCATGGATGACATCAAGGCCAGTGAATAGGGTGTGCTAGGTCAGATTATGGTGGTGGGGATAACCATCCATGTTGGATGGGTTTACGTGGCAAAGGCGTTCGAAATGGATAATGATGATGGGGGTCAAGGAATTGCTAGAAACAAGGAGATCCTTCTGACAAAGGATACTCAATAGGGGCATCGGGATGGACCAGCACATGAACCAACTCATAGATAATAGCACCGAGTGGGGGTAAATCAATAAACTTTGGTCAAAAATAAGAAACACACTAGGGAAACCAGAGAGCCTCAAAACTAGGGTAGAAACCAAATCGAAGCTGGAGAAAAAGGGATCAGATGGCCTAGCCAAACAATGATTTCTCACAATATGGCTTGTAGTCCCAATGATGAGGGTGAAGAACCTATCGATAATGTCAAAAGGTTGGGCACACATATCGAAAAATAGATGAAGAAAAACTTGTCATGTTGAGATTCCAAAGGCTTGATTTGCTGAGAATTGGAAGTGGCCACGCCTTGGAAATAGCAGTGATGTCATTCCCACCTAGGTCATTGTACATGGGAATCCACGTATTGAAAATGTGTTGCATAAGTCCTCTGGGGGCGGTGCGGGTGGACAACTATCTGGATCTGGAAGCCCCTTTGACCTGATGATGAGGGAAAGGGTCCAGCTAGAAGAAGGGACTGAGAGATGGCTTGCTGAGAATCGGATGAGGCCACACCTTGGAAATAGTAGTAGTGTCATTTCCATAGAATTCATTGTACGTGGAAGTCCACGTATTGAGCATGTGATGCATAAGGCTTCTAGGGATGGTGCGGGCGAACAACTATTTGGATTTGGGAGCCCCTTTGACCTATCGATGAGAGAGAGGGTCCAGCTGGATGGAGTGACTATGAGATGGCTTGTTGAGTGGGGGTTGACCCTTCAAGAACGTGCTTAGTCAGAGGTAATAAGACAAACCTACCATGCTATGCAAAAATTGACCAATGAGAATGCTGAGATGGGAACGAGCTTGGAACCAGTGAAGTAGAAGCTGATTTTTGATCCCGACACCCCAAGATTCACTACTTGTTGATTTCAGCGACATTGATGTCAATAAGGGATTGGGGGAAGGATTCTCTCCACATAGTGAGACTATGTTCAGAGATACCCATATTTGCTAAATGGTCAGTGGCTCGATTTCCTTCTCTATAAACATGGTTCATCCTCATGTTCGAGAAAGAAAGCATCAGATGTTTGATTTTGGAGATCATGTTGGAGATGTTCCACGAAGCTGGAAGAGTGCCAGATGTCAGGCAGCTGATGATGTTCTTTGAGTCCCCTTCCACTATGACATTGGGGGCCTACAAACTATGAAGGAGAACAACACCCTGATAGAGAGCTCTAGCCTCGATGAAATGGCTAGAATTGTGGCCCAAGTTCTCAGCATAGGCCAAGATGATGCTTCTTGAATGGTCCCTGATGATGCCACCCACCCCCACTACCCCAGGATTACCTTTGGCCGCTCCATAAAAGTTTAGCTTGAGGAATCCTGAAGGGGGAGGGGTCCATTTAACAAGGGAGTGGTCTACCCTGGGAGAGACATGAATGTGAATGCCCTTGGGGATCCTGAGGGAAGAGGCTAGAAGAGCTTCAGATCTTGGCTTAGGATCATCATCATCATGGGTGATGGACACATTCTCAGTAGTTGCAACAAATATTCTGGACAGAACATACTTTTCATTGTGAATGGAGTCCTTGAAAGCATGAGCATTTTGTTCCTACCAGATCTCCCATAGGAAGTGGGGAAGGTAGAAAGACCAAAAAGTCTTCAGGTGATGGCCTCTGAAAGGGTTAGGCCACTGGACACAAAGATCACTTAGCAGGGTAGGCGGGACCCAGGAGATGCCGACAGAGGAGAACAGGGATGAAAGGATGGACTGGGAGAAAGGGCAAGACAAAAGGATGTGTTGGGTAGACTCACAGTCCATGTGGTAGAGAAAACAATGGTTGGGGATGGAAAATCCACGACGGTGGAGGTTTGGGATGGTGAGGATCTTATCCTGGACAACAAGCCATAGGAAAAAATTGACCTTAGGGATAAGATGGGGTTTCTAGATGAGCTTGGAAGGGAACCAGGGAGGGCCAGGATTCTCAGAGAGGGCATAGGCTGACTTGATGGAGAAGAGACCCTTAGACGTGGGAGCCCAGAGGATGGAGTCCTCCCTAGGAGAGGAGGGAATGACACAAAGGTGCAACAAGTTTGAGAGGTCAGTAGAGGCTTGCTTCTACTCATCATTGAGGGAGTCAACAGGTAAAGGTTTCCAAGAGCGACTATTGGGAAGGAGAAAATTGCATACCTTAGAGCCGAAGAGGGCATCAGTCACCGGTTTGAGGCACAAGAGATTCTCACACTTAAGTAGTGGACTGTTGCCAAGCCAAAGGTCTTCCCAGAATCTGATCCTATTACCATTACCCAACTTCCATCGGATACCCTTATAAAGGATTTGCTTCATTTTGAGGATGGAGTTCCAGGTAGCAGATCCTCAGATGGGAGCGGGGTCATCCAAAATGTTTTGGTTGTGCCAAAGGTATTTAGCTTTGATGATGGAGATCCAAAGAGAGTCTTCATTGGTGAGAATACGCCAACCTTGCTTGGCTATGAGTGCAAGATTCATGTTATGGACCTTCCTGAGGCCAATGCCACCATGCTCTTTCTTGGAACAAACCTGATTCCATGCTACCAGGTGGATCCTCTACTTGTTCTCTGATCCTGACCATAAGAAATTCCTTTGGAGTTGCTCAATGCGATTGCACACTTCAATAGGGATCTGGAAGATAGATAGGAAGAAGACAGGGATGCTTTGTAGAGTGGCCTTGACTAAGGTAGCCTTCCCTGCTTGATTGAGGAGGCTCCCTTTCCAACCTGCCAACTTTTTTTGGATACGCTCAATGATAGGGTTCCATAAATATTTTTTGGAATGACCTTCAAAGAGGGGGAACCCTAGATAGGTGGCAGGGAAAGAAGCAATGGAACAATCAAGGATGGCAGCAATGCGGGCTTGGCATCTCATAGGAGTATTGATAAAGTAGATTTTGCTTTTGTTGAAGTTCACCTTTTGACCAACAACAACCTCAAAGGATAGAAGGATGGATTTGATGTGTTGGGCTTGGGGAACCAAAGCAGAGGTGGCTAAAATGGTGTCATCAACAAACTATTGGTGAGATATGGCCTGGAGAGAAGAGGTAGGTTTGATGCCAAAAATAGATCCCTCGGAGTAGGCATGGTTGAGGGTTCTCCCTAGGGCTTCAACAACAATGATGAATAGAAAGGGAGAGAGGGGGTCTCCTTGTCTGAGCCCTTTGAAGTTTTTGAAATAGCCTATCGGGGAGCCGTTCACCAGGACTGAGAAGTTTGTTGAAGTGATGCATTCCTTAACAAGAGCAATCCAGTCAGGGTGGAAACCAAATCTATGGAGAATCAAGAATAGGAAATCCTAGGAGACTCTATCAAAGGCTTTGTTCATGTCAAGTTTTAGAAGAAGGCCAGCCTTACCACTTGAGGAAATGGAGTGGATGAGCTCATGGATGGTGATAATGCTATCAGTGATCTGTCTCCCTTGGACGGAGCTTCCCTGGTTCGGAGCTATGATGCAAGGAAGGATGGGTTTGAGTCTGGTTGCCAAGGCTTTGGTGAGGATTTTGTAGAGGACATTGCAAAGGCTTATGGGGTGGAAGTCAGAAAGGGTACGGGCTTGGTTAACTTTGGGGATGAGAGCTAGAAAGGTGGAATTGATGTCCCCTAGGATCTCCTTACTTCTTTGCATATGTTGGATAGCAGAGACCACATTTGGGCCCACTATGTCCCAAAAATGTTGGAATAAAAAGGGGGGAAAACCATCCGAGCCAGGAGCCTTTCCCCCCTGCATGGAGAAAATAATGGTCTTGATCTCTTCAGCGGAGAGGGTTTTTATTAAGTAGATGTTATGATCAGTAGTTACTAACCTGGGGATGTTTCGAAGGAGGTCCTCAGAGGTACGATGGTCGCAGGCTATAGTGGGGCCAAGTAGTTCCACAAAGAAATTGACAACATCGATTCTGATTTTTGAGATGTTCGTGATTACCTTACCATCCTACTGGACTAACTCCTTGATTCTATTGTTGCCTCTATGTCTCATAGCTGTGGCATGGAAAAATTTTGTGTTCGAATCACCTTCTTTCAGCCAAGTGACCCTGGACTTCTATTTCCAGAAGACTTCTTCACTTTTGAGGATGTTGTGGAAATCTAAGAGGAGGACCCTTTCTGAGTCCTGAAGAATGGGATCAGGTTCTCCATGCTGCAATGAGAGTTCAATGTTTCGGAGCTGGGATTGGATTTGCTATTTTTTGTAGAAAATATTCTCGAAGACCTCCTTGTTCCACTGTTTTAGTTTGTATTTCACATGTCTCAATTTGTTGCTCACTTGGGAGACTATGGAGCCCTGGAAGGGTCGAGTCCACCATTGGGAAATTAGAGACTCAAGGTTTGGATCTTGGAGCCACATGGATTCAAATTTGAAGGGGGATTTGAAAGTAGAGGCCTGGGGAGAACTGTCCAACAACAGGGGATTGTGGTCGAAGCCAATCCTAGGTAAAGAGCGCATGATAGCATCATCAAATTTGGGGATGGCATTGGTAGAGATGAGGACATGATCGAGGTGAATCTAAATCAGTTGATCACCTTTCCTATGGTTGCTCCAAGTGTATTTTGGTCCTCTAAGTCTGATATCCATCAGTTCATTGTTGTCAACAAAATTTGCAAAGCGCTCGTAGGAACCCTCAGTGATTTGGGACCCTCCTTTCTTGTCTATGGGGAAGAGAGGAGAGTTGAAGTCTCCCACCAGCATCCAAGATTTCGAGGAGAAGACCTCCCTTAGTTGGTTGAGGGAGTTCCATAATAGAATCCTTCTGGAGGGAGAGTTAGGAGCATAAATGTTGGACAGGACCCAATGGAACCCATCCTCTTTGTTGAAAAACAAGATATTTATATAGCTCTCGGCTGTTGATAACACTCTTCCATCGACTTTGGATGGGTCCCACAGGCACAACAATCCCCCTGAAGCTCCATTGGCCGGACTAAAAGAGAAACCAGAGTCCTTCCAAATATAGTTAGAGATGCAAGAAATAGTCTGAGGATCAAGCTTGGTTTCCTGCAATAAAATAATGGTGGGTCTATGTTCTCTCCTCATGGACTTAACTAGGCATTGCTTGTTTCATCCATTGAGGCCTCTCACATTCCATGAGAGGACCTTCATTTGGAAATTCTTGAGGAAGTTCGCTTCCCTCTTCTGAGCGGGAGGGGAAGTTTGGTTCTATTTTGATCCTGAGACTCCAGGAGCCTGGATGACCCTCTGAGGGTGAGTTGAGTGCCATTCACAATATCGTCTAAAGCTTCCTTGTTCCTAATATCTTGAGTTGAAGGGCAACCTCACTTTTTCTTGGATCCCACATCAGCAACTGATTTCTTCTAGGAATGGATTGGGAGGGGCTAGGGGATGGGGAAGGATTGGTGGGAGAGGCAAGGGGGCTCGATGGGGAGGGTGGAGAAGGTGGAGGGTGCAAAGGGTGATTGAAAATGGGTTCGATTGGATCAAAGGAAAGGTCGACAGAGGAGAGAGGGGAGAAGTGGTTGGAAACCAGGATCGATGGACTTCGGGATGGGGAGAGGTCACGACCGGGTTGGGCACCCATCTGAGGAGGTATAGAGGGTTCCCTATCTTGGCTAGGGTCCACAAAATAGGAGGAAGGGGGAATAGAAGTGAAGGTGGGGTTAGCTTTAGAGAGGGAAGGCCGACCAGATTTGGGGGGATGATGGCTCTTGCGAGGAGTGACGATAGGAGGTTTAGAAGGGCACTGAGAGGTTAAGTGACCTTGTTTGGAATAGAGGCTACAAAATGTAGGTTTGTTTTTGTATTCAATGGTTTGGGCAAAGGAACATACCTTGGAAATGAGGTTGATAGAAGTCGGGAGGGCTGCATCCAGGTTAGCATTTATGCACATGCAGGCCTGGGTCATGCGGGTCCCAGATCTGGTTGGTGGATCAAAAGAAATCAGCTCCCCAATGCTTCTCATGATGTCACGGAGGATATCTTCGTGCCAGAACTAGATTGGAAGGCCTGGAAGATGGATCCAAATTGGAGCAACATTGATATTCTGGGTTGATGGGTCAAAATCCACACCCCATTTTCGGAGGAAAAGACCTCTTCGTTCGAAGAACCAGGGTCCACCTGTGAGAATCCGTTGGGAGTCTCCCAGGTTGTTTAGGTGGATCAAGAAAAATCCTCTAGGGAGCGCTACTAGTTCCATGGATCCTATAGGATGCCAAGAGGTATTGGCCCATCTGTGGATAGACTCCATGTCTGGCCGTGATCCGAGGAATTTTCCAATTAGTGAGTTTGAGTTACGATCAATCACACTGGACATGATTTCGTAGGGGATCTCAAGACTACCATTGGAAGGAAGTAGTTCAATCCTAGTCTCTATGTTTGGATGTGGGTTTTGATTGACCGTGTCTGCATAGGATCGAATAAGGTCCATTGATCCGCCCATCATTCTTGATGCTATTTTTTGATCTAGAGAAGCTCGAGCGATTTCTGGACCCGATGCTTGATTGACCTACATCTTTGGGCCAGATTTTGATCCCTGGTAGTGGGATCCAGTGGTCTTTAGAGTGGTTGGTCCGTAGTCTTCCTCCTGGGCTGCACAGATCTCCTCCCATTTGGTCTGAGTAGGATAGGGTCCATCCTCTATGTCGTGACTCGGATCACCCTTTTTCAAATGCTCGGGATGGCGATACTGGCTCCACCATCATCTCCATTAGGAGTGTCTCCATCTTTGCTATCATGATCGGTGTTGACTCCGTCGCTTGTTTCGGATCCGTTAGGGTTGTTCTCCCCGTTCGTTGTTGTTGTTGCTTTATCTCCATTCACTAGTTCTTCCATATTCATCGCATCCCATAAAATAATTGATCACACTTGTGCACATTTACACTCATCACACTTGCACATTTACACTCACCACACTTGCACACTTAATTACATGACACTTGTGCATATCCTTTATATTATTACATTACATAAAATATTTACTCACACTCTAAACTAGGATACACTCCTAATATAATATTTACAATGATGTACCCAATGTGGTACATTAGCATGTACCAAATAATATAATATACTCCAACAATTCTCATACAAAAGGGTTAGCTCAAACTCTAAGAGGAAGAAGATAAGCCCACTATCCAATATAAGAATAAAAATATTATGGGCAATGAAGTCACTCATACCTACCAAACTAATAATATGAACACAACAAGCCCTGTAACTCAAAATATTACCTTAGCTAAGTATAAAAATCCTAATATAAATTTCACCAAGCTAGCATTGCCTCAATCTACCATTCTAAAATAATTTCTCAAATCCAATATGATCAACCTTCCACAACCAAAACCTATATACTTATAATAAGGAACTCCTTAGTATAATATTTATGAGTACTATGACTTTCACCATGTGGTTGGTCATAAGAATGATAGGTTTAATTTCTTATATAGAATTATTCAAAATCTCATTGATCAAGACCAAATCATTATCAACAATCCTACTACTTATTCTTCCTCTAACCAATACCTAGGAATCTTCCAAAATCCTTAACTTGATCACAATCATAGGGCCACTAATAATGTGGATTTCTAAAACATGGTTGGTATGGTCTCCATACATGTCATCATCCAATAATAATAAAATACTCAATCCTCTAACCCTCCTTCTTGACCCCCTAGAATACTTCAAAGCATAAAAAAAACCTATTCTCAATAGACCTCTTATCATAATCCAAGATTTGTATGTTGTTTCTTTTTATCTATGTCACCAAATTGAGAGGTACCCACTAATTTTTCTCTTGTTGAGATCTTAAGGACATCCTCCACTCACTATGACATGCTTCTCCTAGTTTTGAGTGAGTGGGCGGTCCCTTAGTGTTGGCTTTTTAAGCCTTACTACAAAAAAATATCATAGGTAATCTCACAATATCACATAGGTCCCAAATATAAAATAGCCACAATAATAAAGGTCAAGATAAATATAATGAGTAGAATAATAAATGAGAAAATTAATATGTATATAAAGGCTTATATAAAGCAAATAAAATTTATTTATATACTAAAATATGAATGTAAATAACATGAATCATTCATGACTTATGAATGAAGAAAACTTTCAATATTAATTGCTCAAAATGTATACAAACTTTATTTCTCCTCATTCCCTTACAATTAGATAATGAGATATAAATTATCTTTCATACATTATATGGAGCATTATCTTCACATACTTAACTATTTTTCTCCATATGCCAAGTCTCATGACTCTTGGCTTATCAACTTACCACTTGCATACTAGATGAACACTTGCACACTTGAATATTTCACTTATACATGCACTCCTAATCGAGGACACTTGTGTACATCCTTACATTACATATTTTCACTCTTTGCGTACAAGACATGTGTTCACATTTGCTCTTACATGACACTTGTGCATATCCTACACATTGATACTTACATGACACTTGTGCATTTCCTACACATTCACACTTACATAAAAAAAGAAATATAAATCACACTCTAAGCTATAGACTCAACCCTAATATATTATTTACAAATGTATCATGAAGGTTTTTGAGGATACTATATTGTCTTAGGTTTATTTATAAGCCTAAGTTATTTTATTACATTGTATTATGTGTGGCATAGTATGCCCACATTGGATATTATATTTCTTGCATTTGTATTTACGTGAGGTATAGTATGCCCATGTTGGATATGTGTTTGTTATTTTTTAGGATGCATAGTTAGACTATTAGAGATATGTTTTATCATCTAGCAGTTAGTTGGTTGTTAGCATCCATGTTTGGCAGGTGGTTATCCCTACATATATTTTAGTTACATTTGGTTGGCCTTGCATGGAAAATTGATACAACCACTATAACATACGTGATTCCTTGTAGCTTTTATATATTCTATTACCAATAATTAATAATCAACTTCATATTTAGAATTTTCATATCACCGGTGATCAGAGCCATAGGATAGTTTGTGCAAGAAGGGGGGTAAGGTGTCAAATTCATTTCTAGATGAATAATATAATTTTTTTTCTAGTGCACTAGATCCTAGGGTAGTTGCTATGAGGAATTGGCTTGGGGCAGCCTATAGCATTAGTTATGTGAAGCTCCTGAGGTGGTAGAGGGTTGAAAATTACCCTTGCACCAAATACCCCTAACAAAATATTAGAGGGTAACCAAACTTACTTTGAGGAAGGCAAGAAAAATTTATTTGATTTGAATATTAGAAAAAATAATGGACATATTTGAGTATTAGTTGCACAATTTTGAGGTCAATTTGTGGCCAAAAGGAAACATTGGCACTCCTTGTCGATAGAACACCAAGGTTACTGAAGGATGCACAGGTTGAGGATTTCTAATTTTTTTTGGAGTTTTTATGTACATGGAGGCTCCAGAGGGTTTCACTAGGTGGTTTTGGAGAGATTGTTCTCCCAATACCATTCCTTGTTTTATTCCTTCCCCTCCTTTGGATTGGTTGACCATTTATGTTGACCAACCTCCCCATCGATCAACCTTCCTATAGATTGGTAGGGTTTTGGGTAACTCCTATCCTTTTCCCATATTTTTTGCACTACTTGTACCTCTCTTATACCTCCCTTACTTCCTAATACCCTCATTCTCATATATCTTCCCCATCCCATTTCCTTTACAAGTTGTAGATCGACCCGAAATTGGTATACGGTTGTCATTTCCCTCATTTGGCACAAGCTCGACACTCCACAATGAGCTCTGGATTTTTGATCCATTTACCACAAGAGACACTAGATAGAGATGGTTATACTCCATCAAAAACCTGATAGACACCTTGATCATAGAAGACGTAGGTATTTACAAATAATGGATATTTGTTTTAGAAAAATTGAACTTAGAAACTAAGGTCTAAAATTAGACCAATAGGAATCCCTAATACATCACCCAATAATCGATCAACATGCAGTAGGAGGAGATGTGCTTGAGGATATTTAAAATCATATAATCATAGGCTAACACATGGAATTTATCCATTCATAGGCTTTGCGGGTGTTCTCACAATATTTTATTTCGCAAGCCTAGCCATTTTGGTTGGTTTACTATTTTTTGGTCGTTCAATTAGTCTCTATTGGGATATTGGAAATTCCTCAACATTTCAAAAATTGGAAGATATTTTTTAATGTGAAAACATAAATTTCTAATGAAAAAAAGAATGTTCCCTAGTGTATTGTTTGCATTCTGGCATATTATTGCATCTCCGACAGTTTATTGATGTTCCCAATGATAAAACAATTTTCTTGAAGATAATTTGATTTTCTTACATGACTTTGGATGTTTCGATAAAATTTTAAAATTGTTGAAACATCTATCCATTGTCGGCCTCTCTCGACAACTGCAATCAATTTTTTGGTCTTTTTTTTTTAATATCCCGCATCGTTCGATGTGTTCAAATTTTTTTTGGTATAAATTTTATGAACTTGACAACATTCACCCGATTCTTGGTGAACAAAATCTCCCTCCAACATGCATTGATAGTTTCATCTAGTTTTTGGCATGTATTAAGATTTTTTTATGGGTTCAACTTTATCTGATAGTAAAGGGTAGGAATCAATGAATTAAAAAGAAATCATGGGATTTTTTATCCCACATCTTCTGTGCAACTGCTCGAGCTTAGTTTAATAGGGTAGTTATGCATAGTAGGTGGTGACCACCTTATGGTGGTCACACCCACAACCATACTCATGTATGAAAGCACCTGGTGTTTGGGTGCATGGCTTGTGAAGGCCGAATAATCATTGGTAAATTTTTACCATTGTAGTTGAATTTACACTAACCATTGTAGTTTGAGTGATGACATGTGGCACAGGCTAAACCAATTTTGGTGGGAAGAGAAGTACATTTTGTTCAATTCTATTATGGGTATTATCCCACATGCATTGTGTTTTAGGTGCAACACACCTTAAAACTAGTGACGTGCACATGCATTACTGACGAGTTTTTGACCCTCTTGTGTGCACCAACTTGGTGCTCGATGAAGACTTGGAACTTAGCCGTTGGAAAAGTTCAAAATTTCAAAACTGTAGGCTGTTGACCTACCTATTGATCGAGATTTCAAAAAAAAAAAAATTGGTGCCAAAAACAATTGTTGCCACCATTTATCAACTATTCAAAAAATTAAATTTGAATTTTGGCACGAACAACCAACTGTAAAAGTGTTTTTTTTTCAAATTTTGTAGTTTTTCAACAATAATTTTTGTAAAATTATCAATTTATTTTACCTCCAAAAGAATGTTTTTTGCAATTTAAGGGCTAATTTTTGTAGTTTTAGTGCTAATATTTTACCCATTGTTCATTTGAAGGGTAAATTATTTTTGTAAATTGCACAATTTGTGTAAAAATTGAAGCATTAAATTTAGCCCTTTTTGTAATTTGGAAGGTAATTTTGTAATCTAGGCAAATTATGCATTAGGAAACCTTGCAATTTGTTCCTAATATCCTATATAGTTCTTGCAAACACATTAGAATCCTCCTAGTATAGCATATACTCAAAAAAAAAATGGCTACTGACCTTAAAACAAACATGGAAAATCTTACTATTGCAGTAGATATTTTAGCAGATAAAGTGAAAGATATTATTGTCCAATTAACTCCTGGTGATGTCAAAATTTATAACAAAAAATTTTCCAACAAGGAAAAATGTGAGGTCAAATTGTATGATGGATCAAGAGATCCTGATGTCTTGTCTACTTGGATTTTAGATATGCAAACTTGGTTCACCTATGCTGAAATTCTTGAAGATGAACAAGTTTCTTTTACCACAATAAAAATCACATACTTAGAAAAAGTTTTGATTGTAGAAAGACAAATCCATAATACTGCCATGACTTAGAAATAATTGATCCAAATTCTTAAAAACACCTTTTTACCACAAAATTATCAAAGTGACCTCAAGACCAAGTGGTATAGGTTGAGGTAAGCCTATAATATGTCAGTTATAGACTAAATTTTTCAATTCAATAGGCTAAGGGTTCTTCTTGGTGTGAAATATTTAGAAGAGGATTTGATTAATAAGTTCACTCATGTATTGCAATATCAATTTTTTAGGGAAATCAAATTCAATGATTTCCTCACTTTGGATGTGGCATTCAAGCATACCATTATAGCAGAGGAGAAAGTTGGTGCCTCTCACAAACCTTGATAGGAAAGCAGATCCAAAGGTGTGAATAAACATCAATAAAATGTGAAGAACACTTCTCATTATTCCCATAATTTTGCTTCTCCTCCCAATTCTCCTAAATCACATTCTTCTTCTTCTCACTCTAAAGATTCTTCTTCTTCAACATTGTATTGTGATTTTTGTAAAAAATATGGTCATACAAAATCTAGATGTTTTACATTTGAAATAATTTAGAATAAGTTCCTAATTGTACAACCTACAAATGAGGAACTATAAGATGGTCCCATTGTGAATACAATGATAGAAGAATAATATCCTACTTTAAAGGGTAAACTAAACAAAGTCACCCTTATGTCAAATGTATTTCAAGGGGATCGTGACCATTTGTTTGTCACTAGAGCCCACCTTACTCATGATTGTTTTGTGGATTGTAGCATATATAATGGCTCGCAAAATAATCTTATTGCAAGGACCATTGTCAAGAAATTGAAGCTTCCCACAAAGCCACATCCTCAATCCTATGCAGTTGGGTGGAAGGATGTAGACTCTACATCCAACATCACACATACTTGTACCTTATATTTTACCTTTGGTGATAAGTTTATGGATAAGATATGGTGCAATATCACTGAGATGGATTGGTATGGACTATTACTTGGTAAACCCTATAAATTTGATAGGAATGTAGTGTATCATGCTAAAAGAACACATACACCTTGGAGTTGCATGATAAAATATATTTTATATAAAGCACTATCCACATCAAATTTAATGCTAAGTTATAGGCAAGCTCGTAAGCCATTAATTCAATCACTTGTATTGGCTCCTACTTGCATAAGTACCATACAATATAAAGAACAAACACCTCCAAATACTAATGATAAAGAAGAAACTTCACTTTGACAAATTCAAAAATCACAAGTGGTCGTGGTTAAGGCACCCATCACTCTCACTCATGATAAATATACCAACCATTCCATTGACATCATTTTGGATACACCTATGAACACAAAACTACTTGCTCCACAAAATTTTTCTTTACCCTTACCTCTTCCACCATTGCACATACAGAGAAGGAGTAAGCTAAGGTAACTTCCTTCATTCAACATTGGTAGAGCCTTTAGTACAAGATAACACAAGACTTGTAGAAGACTCAACACGAGTAGCAAAAAATGATGCCCAAGCATCACAATCCTCATTAATTTTAGATTGGAGATAGATTTTGACTTCCTTTGGATAAGTAATGCATCGCAAAATCAAGGAAATAACTACAAAAAACACACTTCACGCATGGATTAGATAATACACATGATTTTATTAAATACATACATAATATTTCATAAAAATATACAACTCATTATATATTGTCGTGCAAAAACCGTTAGTACATATATAAAAATATGAGCATATCTAGTGCTTATAATTCTCCCATGCCTAATATGTGCCACGCCCTCATGGCACCTAAAACTGGTAATCGCCTCCTTTGCGCAGACCACTGTTCTTCATTTCCTTTTCTTACTTGTGGTGTTGGTTGTCTCTCTTTCTTGAGTCTTTTGTTTATGTCGAGGGACCATGATTTATTGTGGGGCATCCTTGGGTTGTGTTGCCCTTCAGCTACGCTGGTTATCGGCTATCCTGGGTTGGCCTACATTATGCATTGGCTACTTGTTACACTGGCTCTGCCTCCCTATCATACTTGGCCAAGCATATATGTTGGATGCTACCACAGTCGTTAGTCCCTTATGGAAGACTACCTCTGCTTCCTACCATAGGTTAGCATGTTGAGGGCATAGCTCTCGAAGGGAATGTCAGAGTTATCCCTCTTTCATACAACCATGCTGGCCTTGTATAGCTGAAGTTCTTTAGGGGTGAGGTCAGAATTTTCTTTTGTGATCACTGCTACCTCTGCCTTTGGTCCATACACTCCCCATCTTGCCAATCATTTCTTCATCTTAGAAGGCTAACCTTGTGATGAACCATAGATGTCCCAAAATTGGTCATTGTCAGTGAGGTTCACACAGATTCCTGGCCCTCTTTCTTCCTTTTTGGTAGCTTTCCTAGCTGCCTTTGCCTCCTCAAACTCCTTACAGAGATGTTTAAATTTTTCTTTCTATACAATGAAGACCTATAAGCCTTATTTCCATTCCTCGTCTGAATGGGGGTTTAGTTCAACAAACGTCACCCTACCCTTCTTTTGGCCCTCTTCTGTGTCATTTGATGCACCTTCTCTTTCCTCCTCTTTGGTATTATGGCAGCCTGCATGGGGAGGTCTTCATTTTCTATGGAGGTTGCCTCCCTATTAGAGGGTTTAGGGATCTATCCTTCTAGTCTTAGGCCTCTCGTGGTTGTTTCTCCCATCCCATGGTCGCCCGAAACCTACTCTTATGGTTCTTCAGGTAGCGACCCCTCAATTTTGGGTGCTTGGCACTCTGGAGAATCCTTCTAGACCTCAATTTTAGGGTTTTTCCCTTGGATCTACCTTGAAGGCTCATCATCATAAATATTGATAATAGGGGTTTCTGTTTGAAAAATAGAATTCCCCTGTTCCTCTAGAATTCCTCTGTTAGAGGTGCATGATCCTACCTCCACCTCTAATTATTCATTTTGTGTATCTGACCTGACTGCCCCTGATGATACTATTCTCTTTAGTAAGGTTGGGAATTTTGTGGGCACCTCAATTTCCCAATCAGTTTGGGTAGAGGTATCCCACCTTTCGATCACCCTACCATGCAACTGTTGGTTATCTGCCCTGAGCTGCTAGATTAGTTGCTAAAATTTGGTGATGGTGGCCTCCTACCTCTACCTTTTTCTTATAGAAATTTTCTTATAATCTTCAAACAATGCTTGCATCTTGTATTTCTCGTTCTGCTTACCGTGGTCCTCTTCCATTGGTACTTCGAACTCCTGTGGCAGGTTTGCTGAGGTTTGTGGGTCTTGCAGGCTATGAGAGGCCAAATTCTATAGGGTTTGGGTTGTGAAGCTAAGTTCTGCATCTTGTTACTCCTCCTTTCTTGAGAGGATTAGGTGTCCTAGTCACCTCCAATTGTGTATGCAATCCATCCACTGTGTTGTGGGTTTGGAGCTGGAGGATTCTGGTCTTTCCTATGCATAATTGGGCAGAGAACCCTGCCCTTCTTCTGTAGCATATGGTGAGAATCGAGGGTGTTCCTCTTTGAAAATTCCTCCCAATTTGATATCATCCTCTACCTCTATCACTGTCTACTCTTATGCATTGGAGGTTTCATCCCTAACCTCCTCATCACTCCCCGTAATTCAGCATCTTGTTCTGCTTTGGATGCTATGGTTCCTACACACCTAAATATTCAGCCCCAGTTGCTGATGAGCTTCCCTTGTGCTCATATACATAGCATATCAGAGCTATAATTATCCCATGGTGGACTAGGATAGAGAACACCCCTCTCTGATATCATGATGCCTCATCCTGCAAGGCATTTTCTAAGTATAATGAGACATTAATATTTTGCCCATGCACCAGATGGCTCAAAAACTACATATGATTCACGTTTAGGTGTGAATACTTCCCAGTGCACTGCTCAAAGAGCTTCCTCAGGTGCATAGGGAGTCTCTACTTTGGAAGCCTATGTGGGTTGCAAGAGATGTTTGTTTATCCTAGAAAAACCTCTATGTACTTCTTTGCCATGCCATATTTATACATGCATTCCCTAGTAAGGGGGAGGTCGGTGACATGAGCGATGTGCTATGGAGTGACTGGAATTTCTAGTCTGCATAGTCGGGAAACTCCCCACAGTGGCAGCGAACTCCTTTGTTGCCTCTGCATCCTAGTCTTGGCTGACCAAGTTGCAGTAATCCATCCACATAACTACTTTGAACTAATGTGCAACATCTCCCCTGACCCCCTTAGTGTCGTTGGGCTCATGATTTTTGAGTGCATGATTCTTCGATCGTCCCCCCATGGTGAATTCCCTGCTAGTTTCAATTGGTTTGATGCCCTGCCCTTAGTAAGCCAAATTTTTATAGACTCAAGTGCCTGACTCTGGAAATTGTTTTCACATTGGTTTTGGTAGGGTACGCCACCCAAATTAATTGTCCAGCATGACGTATTATACATGAGGGGTGAATTCAATTCTTATTCTAACATTATTTTTAGAGAAGCATATTATATGAAAAATTATGTATATATCTAAATACAATCATGCCCATACCTGATTGGTCATTTTGTGTTGTGTGGAGTATGCTAAATTGGTACTTGATGATATTTTTCCCATGTGTTGATTACGTCACCTTGGGTACTTCATTCTTGGTTCACTCGAGGTCCTACACTGAAAACACGATGGCTCCTACTGGTTCAGGTTGGGACGCATACCTCCTTGACGGTTGGCCTTGGAATGTGCAAAGATCATGTCCAATGATTTAAAAGTATTTTTGGGTGCTTCAAAATTTCCATCATGTGAGATGATGGCATTGGCTTCGGCTGCTCCACATACTACCAAGTTTGTGCATGTGTTTTTGAGTCGATCGAGGTGCCTTCTTGAGTAAGGCACTAGAGTAAGGTGCCTTCCTTAGTAAGGCACCTACTTCAGTAAGGCACCTACTTTAGTAAGGTGCCTACTTGAGTAAGGTGCCTACTTGAGTAAGGCATCTACTTGAGTAAGGTGCCTACTTTAGTAAGGCACCACTTGACTATGAAGAATGCTTCGAGGTGGCACCTCCTTGGTGGAGTAAGGTGCTACTCCTATGGAGTAAGATGCTAAAGTAAGGCACCTCCCTTCGAAATATATATATATATATATATATATATATATATATATATATATATATATATATATATATATATATATATATATATATATATATATATATATATATATGAGAGAAATATAAAGTGCTCCGTGGGGTGGCACCTCCTTGACAGAGTAAGATGTCGCTCCCCCAGAGTAAGGCACCAGAGTCGGATGCCTACTTTAGTAAGGTGCCTACTTGAGTAAGGCACCTACTTGAGTAAGGCACCTACCTCAGTAAGGCACCTACCTTAGTAAGGTGTCTACCTCAGTAAGGTGCCTACCTCGATAAAGTGCCTACCTTAGTAAGGTGCCACTTGACCATGATGAACACTTTGGGGTGGTACCTCCTTGGCTGAGCAAGGTGCCACTCCTCCAGAGTAAGGTACTAGAGTAAGGCACCTCCCTTGAGTATTGGAGAATGCAAAAGTGCTTTGGGTGGCGCATCCTTGGTGGGGCAAGGTGCTTCTCCTCTAGAGTAAGTATCCATAGTAAGGCACCTCTTCTCTGGAGTAAGGCACCAGAGTAAGGCACCTCCCTTCTAGAGTCATTCATTTTCCATCATTGAAAAAATAAATGGCTGACGTGTCTTCTGATGTGAGGTTGATGAAGCCTCCTAAAATTCTCCTTGTACAACATTGGCATATGCTTAGTCCAGGAACAGGGGTGCATAATTTTTTGTTTATGGGTAATTGGCACCCACCCTATGCCTGGATCTGCACTATCCTCCTATTGCATAGGTTTATAGATGTTGAGCCGGTATAGACCCTGTTCCTAGAGATACCTATTATTAAAGCAATTAGACCATTCCCTTACAAAAATAAAATAAAAAAAATGAAAAATGTTGCTAAACTCAATCAGTGCCTATTAGGCCCTATCTCTTAGGATGTCTACAGCTTGCATGTGGGTGTTGTCCCTACAAAACACACTGTAAGTTAAAAAATAGTAAACTATACTAATTTTTCTTGGTGGACACCTCTGCATCCACCATATTGTTGAGAATTCTAGTGAAATTTTTATTGGACTCCACTAGTAAGCTTTTAGACCTGTGATATGGACGCAACCAGTGGCCATTTGCTATCAAAATGGTGTTGTTGTTGTCAATTGTCTTGACCTACACAACATTGTTTCTAATTATCTCTACCACCTCATACAGTCCTATCCATATTTGCATCAGTTTCCCTTTCCATTCCTAAAATATAGAATCATACAACAGTACCTAGTATCCCTCTTTGAACTACTTTGTTTTAATGTGGCAGTCATGCCACTGTTTCCTTTGCTTCTACACGATTTTGGTTCTCTATAGGGCATCCATTCAAAATTTGTCCAGTTGGTTCAACTGCAAAATTTATTTCTTTTGTGCTTCGTCCAAGCTCAGGTCTAGTTCTACCACCGTTCTGAGTGTCTTCACCTCAAATTTGATGGGCATCATTGCATCCTTCCTTTATACCAATTGGAAGGGTGTGAAGCTAGTGGTTTATTTCCACATTGTATTATACACCCATACTACCTTCGGTAATCTTGTAGCCCACTACTTCTTGTGCTACTGCACAATTTTTGTTAGGATGTTTTCTATATCCCTGTTGGTTACCTCCACCTGCCCATTCATCTGTAGATGGTAGGGGGTATTTCTATTGTGTTGTACCCTGTACTATTCCATAAATTCCTCAATTAACTTGGAGGTGAATTGGGGTCCTTGATCCATTGTAATCTCCGTGGGCACTCCAAACCTTGTGAAAATATGGGCAAACAAGAATTCAACTATCATCCCCTCATTGGAATCTCTCAACACCTGGACTTCGACCCATTTGGTAACATAGTCTATGCAGACTAAAATATACCTCCTTCTAGTTGAAGGTGGGTTGATGGGTCCCACGAAATCCATACCCCATTTGTTGAAGGGCTCAATATGTACGTGAGGTTGAAGGGGTATTTTGTCCATATGGGTTGGCTTGCCCATTCTTTGGCATTCATCACACTTTCTGGTATATGCAACTATGTCTTTAAACAGAGTGGGCCAAAAATACCTAGTTTACAATACCTTATATGCATTCCTTCTTCCTAAGAAATATCCTCCACATGGCTCATTGTAATAGTATTTGAGTATCTTCGGAAACTCATGCTTCACTATGCACCTCCTTATGATTTGGTTTAGCCCTACTTTGAACAGGAGACCATCAATATATTGAAAGGAAGTACTCTTTTCAATCACCCCTTACTTATATATATATGAAAGGGTATGGGATGTTCTACCGGTGGCCATATAATTGGTGATGTTTGCATACCATGACATTTTTCACTGCTGACAAACAAATGCTCATCTGGGAACTGGTCTTCTACCACTACATGATATGCTATAATTAGTCTGGATAGAAAGCCCGCGACTATGTTATCCTTCCTAGGATTATCAATTATGGTGATGTCGAATTCTTATAACAGTAAGAACCACCTTATTATCCTGTCATTGATCATTGGTTTACTCATTAGGTATTTGATGACTACATGGTCTGTGTGAATGAATACCTTGTATCCAGTGATGTAGTGGCAGAATTCTTTGATGGTGTGTACCACTGTGAGAAATTATTTCTCCATTAGTATGTAATTGAGTTCAACCCCTGCTAAATTCTTACTAACATAATAAATGGTGTAGAATTCTTTGCCATCCTTCTGCTCGAGCATCGCTCCAATTGCATTATTAGATGCATCACAATATATGTAAAATGGAATAGCCCAATTTGGGCCCCACAACACTGGGGTAGAAATCAAATTTTCCTTTAGCGTATGAAATGCTCATTCGTAGTCCCTTTTCCATATGAATTCAATTTCCTTCACCAGAAAGTTGTGCAGTGGTTTGGAAATCTTGCTAAAATTGGTGATGAATCACCTATAGTACCCGGTAGAGCCAAGAAAACTCCTCACTTCCCTCTACGTTTTTGGGTTGGGTAGATCTTTAATTACTTCTATTTTCTTTTGATCTACTTTAATTCCTTCTATTGATATATTATGTCCTAGCATTATGCCCTCATGCATCATCATAAAACACTTCTTATTGCTGAGGAATAAGTTGTTTTCCTCGCATATCTGGAGCACACATTCCAGGTTTATTGTTTTTTCTTTGAATATTTACTATAAATGGTGAATTCGTCCATATATACCTCTATTGCCTCCCCCATTATATACAAAAATATGCTCAGCACCACCCTTTTAAAGGTGGTTGGTGCATTACACAACCCAAAGGGTAGCACTATGTTGGAAAATATTCCCCATGGGTAGGTGAATGTTGTCTTCTCCTGGTCCTCCTCCCTGGTCTATATTTGGTTGTACCCACTGAACCCATCCAAGAAGGAGAAGTATTTTCTCCTAGATAGTGTTGTACTGACCCAAATTTTTTGCACCCTTACCTTCAGGCTATAGGATCCGTGCCCAAAATGGGGACACGAGAAGGATGGGATAATACCTCGAACGAAAAGGCCCTTTGAAGGTCGTGCCTCTCGGGGGAGGGGTATAAGGATGAATTTTTGATGGATGGTGGGGTTCACCAGGAAACTTTGAGTGGCAGTTTCCATGCCTAGGTTTAGAATGGGTTTGATGTGTTCATTTTATACTCAATCATTCATATTCCTAGGTTGGCCAAAATGAATCTAAGTTATTCTATATGAATATGTCGATTTATATGAATATAGAAAGCATGAATGAATCATAAATACAAGTAATATGTTAAATGAGAAATAATGCACTTAATTTCAGATGTATGATGAAGATTCTGAAGCTTGTAGGAGTCCAGATCATCCCAGATATGATAGGATCATCTGTAATTGTACAGAATCATCCCATATCAGAGTTGATCATCTGAAATCAGACAAGATTGTCATCGATCTGATGAATTCGTCAGACGAATTCATCAGAAACCTACAATCATAGAAATAGACACCAAAAACTGAAAATGCAACTACAAGAATAATGCAAAATGATATAAATAAGAGTATAAATGCTTAAATGATAAATCTAGATAGCAGATTAAAGGAAATGCATTGTTTTAATAACTTATTTTAACTTTATCATGCATTTATGCTAAATTAGGTGAACTCCAAGATGCAGAATGAAAATAAAACAAGCTAATGCATAATAAAATAAGGAAGGAAGATGAGAAATGCAAACTCAGGGCTCTAATTGCCCTCAATATGAACTGCAGTTGAGATCGCCTCCAATCGTATGATATCGTCGTCGATATGCAACAGGATCATCCGAAATCATGTGGAATCGCCTACGACGATCTGAGCTTCCTCCAACCAAAGCACAGTGAAATCTTGCAATGAAAACTTAAAACTACGAGTGCAAACAATGGTAGATAGGACGTCTTAACATAGCAAAGCTAAATGGTAGGGAAAATTGACTAGGGAGAGAGTCAGGAGGAGAGCCAGGGGGAAAGCCAAGGGGATAAACTAAGAAAATCCCAATTTATATAGAATTAGGGGGAGGTTAGGAGGTTGGGGATCATCCCAATCTGGGAGATCTCCAACTATGCAGACACACTTCTGCCCAAGTTGGAGAGGCTGTTGAAACAAAAGCTAATTATGAAAATTTGGTTTTGGGACGAAATCGTCTGGACGTTCTGTTCCAGACGAATTCGTCCAATCTAGGACGATTTCATCTGATCAACGACGATATCATCCAACGGTCAAAACAACTCCTAAAAATGGCATGAAAAATGGGAGGAGCGGTTAACAAACGGTTTCGGGGTTAAAATTCAAATTTTTATCTTTTTACTAAGGGTTTAACTGCACCAATTTTAGGGTGCTACATTTTGCCCCCTCTTTAGTGAATTTTTTGAAGAAAATGCATTAAATACGAGTTCTTCCCGCTTTACGAGAAAGCAAAAATTTATTCTATTTTTTAGATGATGATTCTAGGTCGAATCGTACAACTGCTTGCTATGGTGCCCCCTCCGTGTTTTTACCCAAATTAAACATTTTATGTAAAAGCATGGAAAAGAAAAAAATTTGTTACTTTTTGATATATATATATATATATATATATATATATATATATATATATATATATGTTCTTTTGTGATATGACTTGTCCATATGTTTTATGATGCTTTAAATTTTGAATTGTTGATTGATTATTCATGTAATTATGTTGTTGGAAATAGTATAATTTTATGTCATGCTGTAAAATTTAAATGAAATAATCTGATGTAAACAAATTGGTTGTTGTGGTATGATTTGATGAAAAATAAAGGGACTTCTAACAATAATTTCAAAGGACATTGTCGCTATTATATGACCATTTCATGGAGTCGCCGCTCGCTAGGTCGTCAAGCTAATCCCAGTATAGAAATATTGCTAAAAGTAAAAGAGTGCTTAAGAGACTGTCTTAAGACTTTGTGTTGTGATGATGAAAAATGATGATGGTGATGATTTATTTTTAGATTTTCATGAAAATATTATGCATGAAATATTAAAAATATGATTTTTTCTAGGCATAAAATTCCTAAGTGTGATAAAATTTTGAACAATTCCTTAGGAATTATACCATGGTTGCAAAATTGAATGTTGACATAATGAAATGAAATAGAAAAAGGTGTTCGTTCTTTTTAAAGCACAATTGTGTAACATAATGATGTAAGCCATATGTTTTTATGAATTAAATAAATGGAAAATAAAATTAGAACAATGGTTTGTGCTAGGCATAGAATTATAGGTATAGACTTATACCATCATCGTGAAATCCAAAAATAATTTTATTGCATAATTGATTTTTGATTTTGAGATAAATAGAAAATATATAAGATGAGGACTTGTGCTAGGCATAAAATTCCAATTTAGGTTTTAGGAACTATACCATCATTGCGGAAGTCGAAAGTATATATAAACGTGAATTTATTGTATGGTTTGAAAAAATTTTGGATTTTGAAAAAAATGTATGTAATTGTTTTTATACTAAACAGATGTTCTCAAATAAGAAGATGAAATTATTCCAAAAGATTTGCAAAAATATTTTAAATTACCTCAAAGACAAAATGTAGATTTATAAGGAACCCTCATGTGCATATGTGAGTTTATTTTTGATCTTGATTTATCATAATGATACAAAATCTCTCAAATACAAATGTGTGTGCAATTGTATTGTTCATTTACCAATTTTGAGCAAGATAATTTGATACAAGTAATTTGAATTAACCAAATAAGTGTTCGTTGACCATGATTTATATGCATGTAACCATACCAGACTACTATGTAAGTCGGGTCATCAAGAGCTAGTTGATCCATAAGCGGACATAGGTCTATACAAAATAAGGTCGCTAATGTGACAAACATATCACCATGCTAGGAGTTACCCAAGGCCAAGCGGGTTGGGCACAAACCACCTGTTATGGGGCTTACCTCACGATTTTCGAATAATTGAGAATTCCAGGGATTCAAGCTCATTCACCCTTCTTTTCTTTTCAAGGGGTAGGGAAAGGGATTTATTGCATTTTTCTTTTTCTTTTCTCTTTCTCTTCTTTTTTTTTTGTATTTTTGCTTGGAACTGAGATAATGCTGAAATATTGCTACGATGGTACAAAATGATATTTTTCTTTTTCTCATTTTTCTTTTTCTTCCTGTACTAGGGATACTTGCTCAGATTTGCTATAGAGCAATGTATTTTTATTCTGGGCAGGGGTGAGCTTGTCCTTTTGTCAATTCTCAAAGATTCTAGACCATGTGCATGATAGGATAGCAGGGGAAACTTTTCGCTCAAGAAACCACTTCTACTATGTAGCATCATATTGAATTTGCAATGAAACCATTTTAATGTGAAAAGATATACTTGGTTCAAGTAAATAACAAGATCAATTCTCTATGCTCAAAACTTTATTTAATTCAACTGTGGACTTTGATATAAGAGAGATTAATAATCATACCAAATAAAATCAAGATATTTATTCATGTGAGTGTGAAAGTGCGGGATTCCAAATAAATGCTAATTTATCCAAAATAATTGAAAATATGATTGCAATACTTCAAGAATTGACGAGTGCAAAAATAGAAAAAAAAATTGAAAATTTTGATGATTTTGATGTTTTTTATATTTTGGTTTTAATTTATGAATTGAAAGAATAAATAATATTACTGTTTTTTGAAAATTTTATATGAATTACTAAAATGAAACAATATACAAAATAACAATATATACAATGATGAAATGACCATATTTATGTATAATATCGTTTAAGATGCATAATGTTCATAGGTTATATAAGATCTTTACCATCTAAAGTAGCTAATCTGTATGCTTCCGATCTAAATTTAGCAGTGATAATATATGGTCCAAGCCAGTTGGGCTCGAATTTACCTTTAAGATCTTTAGTTGCATTAGTATTTTTTTTATTTTCTTTTAAGACAAGGTCGTCGATCTCAAAGCATCGATGATGAACTTTCTTGAGGTATGCTCATTTAATCTTGTTCTGGTAGGCTCGAAGATGTTCCAAAGCATTGATGCACTTCTCATCTAGGAGTTCCAGTTGACTAAATATTCCAGCACGATATTCATCTCCTACTTCAGTATCTTGAAGTAGCAGATCCAAAGAAGGAACTTCTAATTCAAAGGGAAAAATAGCTTCAACGCCATAAATAAATAAAAAAGGTGAAGTGCCCGTGGGAGTACGAACGCTAGTTCGATAAGCCCACAAAGCAAGATATAATTGAATGTGCCAATCTCGGCTAGATTTATTGACCAGTCTTTTGAGGATTTTAATTAATGTTTTATTAGATGCTTCTACTTGGCCATTACCCTGAGGATAATAGGGAGTGGACCAACGATGTTGAATTTTATATTTTTGACATAATTTATTGACATATTTATTTTTGAAACAAGTTCCATTATCCGAGATGATATTTGCTGGAATTTCGAACCTACAAATAATTTTATTGAAAATAAATTTGGAAACTTGGGTTCTAGTGCAAGAAGCTAAGGGCATAGCTTCAACCCACTTCATAAAATACTCAATGGCGGTTATGATGAATTTGTGTCCATCAGATGACATAGGATTGATTTTTCCAATAATGTCTAAGCCCCATTTTGAAAAGGGCCAAGGAGATGAAATAGCCTGCAGTTCTTGTGTAGGCACATGGACAAGGTCAGCATGTTTCTAGCACTTTTCACAATGGCACACATAATCGTGTGCATCATTCTCCATGGTAGGACAAAAATATCCTATCCTAAGGAGCTTCTTAGCAATTGCGCTACCACTAAAGTGTCCCCCACAAGATCCATCGTGGGCTTCACTCAAAGTTGATCTATATTCTTCTACATTCAAACATCTTAGTAGGATACCTTCAAAATATCTCCTATATAATGTATTTCTAATTATTATGAAGCGACTTGCTCGTCTACGTAATAACTGGCATTGGTTTCTATTAAAACCTTCAGGGAAGGTCCCATTTTGAATAAAATTGAATATATTAGTGTACCAAAGTTCAAGAGTGATTTCGTTGATTAGAAACACATCCAAAGGTTCTAAGCATGATTTATTTGAAGTGGGTTCCTGGAGTCAACAAATAATGATAGTAGCATATTCGTCATCTAACTCCAAGGGTAAAAGAGATGCAGCTACGACCATAGTGTCAGTCGCACGATTACTAGTTCTAGGAATAGCTTCCAAGGTAACTTGATCAAATAAAGATATTAATTGTAATACATATGCTTTATATGGACGCAATTTATTATCTTTGGTATGATAAACATCATTAATTTGATTTATAATAAGTTGATAATCATCGAAATCTAATATATTTTTAATTTTTAGTGCCAAGGCAGCCCGTAAGCCAAGGATTAGAGCTTCATATTCAGCAGTATTATTAGTACAAGCAAACATTAATTTAAAGGACAGAGGTATAAGATATTTCTATGGAGATATTAGAATAATACCTGCACCAGCCCCACTCATGCATCGGGCTTCGTCAAAGTATAAGGACCATTGCTTTGGATGGTTTGCCTCTAGTTTAAGGCATTCGTCAAGAAACTCAATGATGAGGGGATGGGTAGACTCTAAGGGTGCAGCAGCTAATTGATATGCTATGATTTGACCCTTAACAAACTTTTGTCTTATAAATGTGAGTTCAAAATTGCTTAGAGCAAGAACCCACTTTACTGTGCGACCAGATAAATAAGGTCGACTCATGAGATACCGCAAAGGATCGGATTTAGCAATAACATATGTTTTCTGACTGAGCATATAGTGGCGTAGTTTTTGTGTAGAAAATATGACTGCTAGACATAACTTTTCTAATGTTGTGTAGCGGGTTTCATAACTGATTAATGTTTTTCTAATGTAATAATTGACATGCTCTCTTTTCTCATCATCCAGTTGAGCTAACATAGCTCCTAAGGCAAAATATGAAGCAAAAATATACAAGATAAATGGGCGATCAGGTCTAGGTGGCGAAAGTACAGGTGGGTTAAGAAGATATTATTTGAGGAGTTCAAATGCTTCCTGACATTCATTGTCCCAATGGAAATAGACATCCTTCTTAAGAAGCTTAAGAAAGGGTTCGATTTTATCCACCAGCTTATCGATGAAGTGAGGGATGGCTTGAAGCTTACCTTGTAAACTCTGTAATTCATATATATTCGTAGATGCGGGCATATCAGTGATAGTCGCAATCTTGAGAGGGTCAATTTCGATGCCACATAAAGAAACTATAACCCTCAATAATTTACCTGACTTAACTCCAAATATACATTTATTTGGATTCAATTGGATAAGATATTCCCTTAACCGATTAAATACTTTTCTCAATTCATCTAAATGGTCATATTCTTTAGTAGAACGAGCTATAATGTCATCTACATAATCATGTAGTATATCATGCATCATATCATGAAATATATAAGTCATGGCTCGTTGATATGTTGCACCTGCATTCTTTAAACCAAATGGCATCACTTTCCAACAAAAGGTCCACCAAGGGGTAATAAAGGTTATTTTATCCTGATCTTCAGAAGCCATCCTCATTTGATTATGAAGAACACAAGCTTATACTGAGAGGGGGGGTGAACAGTATAAGACCTCTTTTTACTTTTTCCTTTATATTACAAAATAGTAAAGCAATATACCCACAACAATATCAAAGCAATGCATAAAAACATCCACAAAGTGACAACAATTTTAACGTGGTTCACCCAGAATGGCTGGGCTACGTCCACGGATAAAATCTTTCACTAAATTTTATCAATCAAAATTCTGGGAATACCTTTCCCGATTACAATGTTTATGGGCACCAACCCAAAGGAGACACCAATCCCCTAATCTCGAATTCGTGGGCACCAACCCATAGGAGACACCAATCCCCTAGCTCTGCTCTGGCTGGTGATCCTCTAGAAGACCTCTGCCTCCGCTGCCCTTAGCAAATGGAACTCTATCCATAGAAGACACCTGTCCTCCTTGCTCTGGCTGGAGACCTCTGTCCTCAACTCTATCACCTCCAAAACTGGTCCTCGAATTTGCACTAAACATAGTCCTTCGGTTTAGCACAAATGTCCTCGTTCTCTTTCTCTAATCTACACCAAACATAGTCCTTCGGTCTGGCACAAATGTCCTCGTCCTCTTTCTCTGATCTGCACCAAACATAGTCCTTCGGTCTGGCACAAATGTCCTCGAAACTACACCAATCTCTGTCCTCAACTGGTCCTCAAATCTGGTTCACAGAAGTTGTTCACAAGCTTCCACTAAAGCTTGCTTGATCTTCACCCAAGTCTTCACCAAGACTTGTCTCAGATCTGCTTTGCAAGTTCTCACTAGAACCTGCCCAAACTGCTCCACAAGCTCAACAAAAGCTTGCTCAAATCTGTCCAACAATCCCTCTCAATGATTTGTCCAAAACCATCAAGGCCTGTGCACTATCTTCGAACGTCGCAGAAATGATGCACCCAATAGCTTTGCACTTTTCTGCTCTCTATGCGCTCTTGCTTCGCACTTAGCTCGATTCGGCATGACTCGCTCTTTGCGCATCTTAGACTTAACTTGCGCACTTCAACAATGCATTCGATCACTTCACAACTCTCCAAACAGCCCTCCTTTTATACTAACACTTTCAAGATCAAAACCTTGATCTTAGTCGACTACACAACCCTAAACTACGTCGGCTGCAAACCCTAATCTTCGTCGGCCCAAATTTAACTTTGTCGGCCTCACTACCTCTGCAACTCTTCTGTAGCTTCTATCGTGAAACTACAACATGTCACGATATCGTGACACCTTTGCAACCATATACCTTCTTTTGGCTTTTGTCGTGATATCGCGACACTTCAGCCTTTGTCGACTTCAACTAAGCTCTTGTCATGATATCGCGACACTTCTGACTTAGTCAGCATCAACTTTGCTTTTGTCATGATATCGTGACACTTCTCCCTTCGTCGACCTCCTTTCTACTTTTGTCATGAAATCGTGACACTTCTGTCTTCATAGCCTTCCTCTCTGCTTTTGTCATGAAATCATGACACTTCTCCTATAGAAGACCTGCATTCTGTTTCTGTCATGAAATCGTGACACTTTCTCCAACCGAACGCTGCCATCTCAATCTGTCGCGAAATCGTGACACTTTCTCTTCCTTGCACTCTTGTCTGCTTGCACTAGCGAAAATGGAACATGTCACGAAATCGTGACACTTTCGCTGCCTTGTGTTTTTCTCTGCCTTACGCCCACGAAAATGGAACATGTCACAAAATCGTGATGCTTTCGCCTTTGAGCTCTTCCTCCTTGAATTTGTCATGAAATCGTGACACTTCTAGCTTCCTTACGTTTTCTTTGCAGCCTATCATGAAATCGTGACGCTTTCAGCTTCCGTACGACTTCTCTGCAACCTGTCATAAAATCATGACGCTTCTCATTTTAGACTCTTCCCTTTGCTGCATGTCACGAAATCGTGACAGTTCTTACTTGGAACATTTTCATCTACAGCATGTCACGAAATCGTGACACTTTATCTTGCTTCCACTTTGTCTTCTGACTTGTCACGAAATCGTGACACTTTTTCTCCTTAGCGCTTTTCTTTTCTTCGGGTCACGAAAACCCGACATGTCACGATATCATGACACTTTTTCTCCTAGACTCTCTCTCCTGCATTATGTCATGAAATCGTGACACTTTTCTATCCGTTCAACCTTCCTTGCAATATGTCGTGAAATCGTGACATTTTTGACTCCGAACATTCTCTCTCCTCTTTGAGTCGCGAAACTGCGACATGTCGCGATATCGTGACACTTTTCTAAAAAGCTTTCTCTCACTTTCTTAAGTCACGAAAATGCGACATGTTGCGATATTGTGACACTTTTCTAAAAATCTTTCTCTCTCATGCTTAAGTTGTGAAAAAATGACATGTCGCGATATCACGACATTTTTCCAACTTACTTTCTTTCGAACTCGTCATGCCGAACCTTCATCAAAACAAATTATTTTACATCAAATCAAATTCCTTCAAAAGCTTCTTGACATCAATGACAACTTATACACTTGAGCAAAGTGCAATGTACCCAAGGTACCCAAAATTGCCAACAATCTCCCCCTTTGTCATTGATGGCAAACCTTTACTAAAAACACGTCTCAAGAGCCAAAACTGAAACCAACTGTGCTAACAACTGAGAAACTGTGCCCATAACTGAGAATCTTCCTTTGAAGTTTTGCTCCCCCTGACTTGAAGCTTTCCTCTTCACTTGAAGCTCTCCCCCTTACTCATATCTCTCCCCCTTTGTCATCAATGGCAAAGGGTCACCTTTGGGGCTCGGGACTAAGAATGAGCCTCTTAGCTTAGTCCCTCCCCCACCTCCTGATGAGGTGATTAATTCTGGGGTGGGAGTAAAACTCCCATTAGGCACTGATCATCATCAGCATCTATAATTTCCTTGCCGGGCCTTCTCTTGAACTCTTTGCCCGTATTCCTATTTCTTGTCTCATTCTTGTTCTTGTTCTCATTCTCATCCTTGTTCATGCCTTGATCCTTGGACCTGTTTATACCACTGTTCCTATTCCTGTACCTTGGAAGTTCAGCTCTACACTGTCTAGTTGTGTGACCTTCATTGTTGCACTTATAACAAGTAACAATGTTATTTCTTTTAGGCATACCTATTCTTTGAATCCGCCTGTTCTGACTAAACCTATTCTGGCCGAACCTATTTTGATCAAACCTGTTCCTGTAATTAACCTTGCAATAGACTGCCTTGTGCCCAAACTGTTGACAAGAGTAGCAATACCCTTGAAAGAAACTAGCGCTTCTAAAATTGTCGTTTACCTTCTTCACTTGAGCCATGCAATGTGCAGCCATGTGACCAAACCTGTGACACGCAAAACATCTGTCATGAAATTTTCCTTTATTCGACCTCTTGGGTCCTGAAAACTTCTTCTCATTCTGAATTTCATTTTCTATTTCTACGCATCTATCATTCAAGGACTCATGATCTGAAATACTTTCCTCATCAGAACTCTCTTCCTTTTGGAGTCTCTTACTAGACTCTCCAGCTTGTTCCTTAACAAAACCAAGGCCTGTTTTATCCGTTGTCTTTCTTTGACCTTTGATGAGTGACTTAACCTTTTTGGAGCTATCTTGAAACCTGTAAAGCTTATCCTTGTACTCTTTAGTTTCCTCTTTCAAAGAAGCCATTTTCTGTTCTAACTCACTATACTCAAGAACCTTAGACTCTAACTCATCCTTGAGTTCTTGTATCTTAGCCATAGAGAAGTCAAGACTTTCTATAAGATCATCTCTCTCCATACAACATTCATCTAACTTATCCTTGAGTCTAGCATTCTTCTTTCTTTCCTTTTTCAAAACACTAAGAGCATTAGTAAGTTCACTTTCAAGATCCTTTATTTGTTTGCTTTCTGAATCATCAAAGCCTTTTTCAGATTTCTTATCACTAGAGGTGCTACCTTTTTCAAAAACCATACAAGCATCTTCCTTATAGTTTTCTGAAGCATCCTCATACATACTAGAAACCAAATCATTATTTGTGCAATCATCCTCAAGGTGACCAAAATTTCCACATCTAAGACATTTCATGATAATGAATCTATGTTTCGGTTCTTCCTCTTTTTCTGATATGAACAACATCTCATTTTCATTATCACTTGAAGAACTTTCACTATCACTACTAGAACACTTACTTGCTTTGTCTAGGTAGAAACTCTTCTTGTGCTTGTGAGAATACCTCTTTCCTTGATTGTTGTGCTCATCTCTATTTTTCCTATGATGCTTGTGCTTTTCAGAATCCTTGCTCTTAGAATCCTGTTTATCTTCATCACTTTCATCCTTGGGAACAGTACAGTCTGTAGCATAATGACCAAACTTTCCACAATTGAAACATCTTATATTTTTCATGCTTTTGTGCTTTCTAGAGAACTTGCCTTTCTTGTTGTAATATGCCTCTTCATCACTAGAAGACTCATCACTCTCTTGAAGTTGTTTACCCTTGGATTTCTTGGTAGCCTTGAAAGTCGCCTCTTTCTTGACATCAACCTTCACTTGAGTTCTCAACTCAAATGCTGCAAGTATACTATGGAGCTCATCCTTTTTCAACTTATCCAAATCTTTAGCTTCCTCAATAGCAAAAATATTTTCACTAAATCTATTAGGAAGAGATCTTAAAATCTTATCACAAACATCATTTTCAGCAAGCTCAAGACCTAAGTCTTTCATGGAGTTAACAACCTCATCCATACGAAGCATGTAGTCACTAATATTTTCATCATCATTCATCTTGAGTTGTTCAAACATACCTTTGAAGTGTCTCAACTTGGCCTTTCTGACATTTGAATCACCTGTATGAACCACCTGTAGCTGTTTCCACATTTCACTAGCTGTTTTGCAGTGAATTACTTTGGTGAGATCTGCTTTCTGTAAGCCTTTCAAGATTGCGTTCATTGCTTTTGAATTGTTGTGATGTAGGAGCCTTTCTTCTTTAGTATTTGGACCATGTACAGGAATAGTGTACTCATCTTCAATTACTTCCCATACCTCATTACCAAGTGCCATTAGATGAACCTTCATCCTTGCACTCCAAAGACCAAAATCTGACCCATCAAGAATAGGTGCTGCATTGCCACTTGAATAATCCATTGTGTTCTTTATTAGCTTTTCCTTCAAGCTATTAAAATTTTCGAAGGCACCCGCTCTGATACCAATTGAAGAACACAAGCTTATACTGAGAGGGGGGTGAACAGTATAAGACCTCTTTTTACTTTTTCCTTTATATTACAAAATAGTAAAGCAATATACCCACAACAATATCAAAGCAATGCATAAAAACATCCACAAAGTGACAACAATTTTAACGTGGTTCACCCAGAATGGCTGGGCTACGTCCACGGATAAAATCTTTCACTAAATTTTATCAATCAAAATTTTGGGAATACCTTTCCCGATTACAATGTTTATGGGCACCAACCCAAAGGAGACACCAATCCCCTAATCTCGAATTTGTGGGCACCAACCCACAGGAGACACCAATCCCCTAGCTCTGCTCTGGCTGGTGATCCTCTAGAAGACCTCTGCCTCCGCTGCCCTTAGCAAATGGAACTCTATCCACAGAAGACACCTGTCCTCCCTACTCTGGCTGGAGACCTCTGTCCTCAACTCTATCACCTCCAAAACTGGTCCTCGAATTTGCACTAAACACAGTCCTTCGGTTTAGCACAAATGTCCTCGTTCTCTTTCTCTGATCTACACCAAACATAGTCCTTCGGTCTGGCACAAATGTCCTCGTCCTCTTTCTCTGATCTGCACCAAACACAGTCCTTCGGTCTAGCACAAATGTCCTCGAAACTGCACCAATATCTGTCCTCAACTGGTCCTCAAATCTGGTTCACAGAAGTTGTTCACAAGCTTCCACTAAAGCTTGCTTGATCTTCACCCAAGTCTTCACCAAGACTTGTCTCAGATCTGCTTTGCAAGTTCTCACTAGAACCTGCCCAAACTGCTCCACAAGCTCAACAAAAGCTTGCTCAAATCTGTCCAACAATCCCTCTCAATGATTTGTCCAAAACCATCAAGGCCTATGCACTATCTCCGAACGTCACAGAAATGATGCACCCAATAGCTTTGCGCTTTTTTGCTCTCTGTGCACTCTTGCTTCGCACTTAGCTCGATTCGGCACGACTCGCTCTTTGTGCACCGCAAACTTAACTTGCACACTTCAACAACGCATTCGATCACTTCACAACTCTCCAAACAGCCCTCCTTTTATACTAACACTTTCAAGATCAAAACCTTGATCTTAGTCAGCTGCACAACCCTAAACTACGTCGGCTACAAACCCTAATCTTCGTCGGCCCAAATTTAACTTTGTCGGCCTCACTGCCTCTACAACTCTTCTGTAGCTTCTGCCGCAAAACTACATGTCACGATATCGCGACACCTTTGCAACCGTATACTTTCTTTTGGCTTTTGTCATGATATCGTGACACTTCAGCCTTTGTCGACTTCAACTAAGCTCTTGTCGTGATATCGCGACACTTCTGACTTAGTCAGCATCAACTTTGCTTTTGTCGTGATATCGTGACACTTCTCCCTTCATCGACCTCCTTTCTGCTTTTGTCACGAAATCATGACACTTCTGTCTTCATAGCCTTCCTCTCTGCTTTTGTCATGAAATCGTGACACTTCTCCTATAGAAGGCCTGCATTCTATTTCTGTCATGAAATCGTGACACTTTCTCTTCCTTGCACTCTTGTCTGCTTGCACTAGCGAAAATGGAACATGTCACGAAATCGTGACACTTTTGTTGCCTTGTGTTTTTCTCTACCTTACGCCCGCAAAAACGAAACATGTCACGAAATCGTGACGCTTTCGCCTTTGAGCTCTTCCTCCTTGAATTTGTCATGAAATCATGACACTTCTAGCTTCCGTACGTTTTCTTTGCAGCCTATCGCGAAATCGTGACGCTTTCAGCTTTCGTACGACTTCTCTACAACCTGTCGCGAAATCGCGACGCTTCTCATTTCAGACTCTTCCCTTTGCTGCATGTCGCGAAATCGTGACAGTTCTTACTTGGAACATTTTCATCTACAGCATGTCGCGAAATCGTGACACTTTATCTTGCTTCCACTTTGTCTTCTGACTTGTCGCGAAATCGTGACACTTTTTCTCCTTAGCGCTTTTCTTTTCTTCGGGTCGTGAAAACCCGACATGTCACGATATCGTGACACTTTTTCTCCTAGACTCTCTCTCCTGCATTATGTCATGAAATCGTGACACTTTTTCGTTCGTTCAACCTTCCTTGCAATATGTCACGAAATCGTGACATTTCTGACTCCGAACATTCTCTCTCCTCTTTGAGTCGTGAAACTGCGACATGTCGCGATATCGCGACACTTTTCTAAAAATCTTTCTCTTCTTAAGTCGCAAAAATGTGACATGTCGCGATATCGTGACACTTTTCTAAAAAGCTTTCTCTCTCCGCTTAAGTCGCGAAAATGCGACATGTCGCGATATCGCGACATTTTTCCAACTTACTTTCTTTCGAACCTGTCATGCCGAACCTTCATCAAAACAAATTATTTTACATCAAATCAAATTCCTTCAAACACTTCTTGACATCAATGACAACTTATACACTTGAGCAAATGCAATGTACCCAAGGTACCCAAAATTGCCAATAGATTATAACCAAAAAATCCATCCATTAAGGATATCATTCCACTACCAGCAGTAAAATCAATGATCTGATCTAGATTGGGAAGAGGAAAATCGTCTTTAGGGCATGCAACATTAATATCTCTAAATTTTGTACAAACCCTAACCTTGGTAGCTTCTTTCTTAGTTACTGGAACTACATTCAAGATCCATTCAGCATAATCAATGGCTTGTATAAAAATAACATTCAGGAGTTTTTCTAACTCCCCTTTGACTAGTAAGGCCACTTTAGGATGCATTTTTCTAAGTTTTTGTTTAACAGGTTTAGCATCCGGATGGACTACTAGGTGATGCATAACTATAGAAGGGTCTAAAATTGGCATATCTTCATATGTCCAAGCAAAGACATCTTCATATTATTTAAGAAATGCAATGTATTTATCCTATTTTTCTTGACTCAATTCTGATCCAATGTTGATTATGTGAGGATTATCCTTAGTTCCAATGTTAATTTTTATGACATTTTCTACTTCCATGTGTAGATCTTTCTCAAAATTAGGTGGGGCGGGTGAAACACCCAATTCTTGTAATTCTGCCAAGGTTAGCTTGGATAATTCGTCTTGAGGATTCGTGGCCTCAAGATGGTCTATACTAGGTATAGAGCCATCAAAATAAAATTCATTATGTAATAATTCCTCAACGAAGATATCTCCCTCCAACTCATCGTCGGATTCAACGATCATCTCAGGGTAATCTATAGATAGCATATTACATGTAAATGGCTTATTCGTTAAATGTAAAGCATCACGTTTATCCAAATAATCTTGGTAACACATGATATGGTCATCATCCTCAGATGGGAAGGGTTGACCCTTACGAGGAAATAGGCCCACACCACATCGGGCGAGCCATGGCTCTACCTCAAAAGGTTCTTTCATACCATTCTATAAAGGTCCCAAACCTTTCCCTTTATATCCCAATTTAAGCATTATAGATTTAGCTTTAACATACTCATTAGTAAAATAGCATCGAGCATATCCATCATAATGAGTCTTGATGTTTTTGGGTATTCTACTCCAGTCATATCCCTTATAGATAAAAGCATAGCTCCCGACTTGGTAAGTACTTCCCATAGGCTGTGGGAGGCCCAAGGTACGAGGAGATGGTGGCAAATTATTTAAAACAAGAGAATATTGCATAGAAGCATTCATTTCTTTTGATATAAGAATTTTAGATAAATCGGGTAAGAGCTCGTTAGTAAGAGCATAAGAGGTAGAAGGAACATTTCCTACATCTTCTGATGCGAAAACTATGCCTTTGGTGGATGTAGATGTTGTAGAGATGTCGATGGATGGGTCTATTATAGGTATAGAAGTTATAGGAGTAGAACAAGAGACATTGGTTGTGGGATTAGGATCTTTCTTAGGTCCTAATGCGGTTTGTTCAGAAGATGGTTGAGCTATATGTAGAGGTAGAACTGATGGAGAATAAGTAGATGACATTGTGGGTGTGTGTTTCACATGTTTATATGGGTAATGAGAATTAGGATGTGTGGATGATAGAGCAGGGCAAAATTGAACTCCAACAGGTTTTGCCAAAGCACACATATCAAAGGGTCTAGGATCACCATGAATGGTAACCAACTGATTCTTAAATTCAAATTTAACACATTGATGTAAATTTGAGGGAACAACTCGCATTGCGTTGATCCAAGGGTGACCCAAGAGTATATTGTACGATGTAGGGCGATGTACAATAAACACGATCGTATGCAAGGTTCTTGGACCAACCTACAATGGAATGGTAATAACTCCACACGTTTCTTGTGTTTAGTCATTGAAAGATTTTATAATCGTATCAGTTATTTTAATTTCATCACTTCTAAACCCAAATGTTTGGTAGAATTCAAAAGTGTAGATGTTTAAATATGAACCATTATCAATCAAGACTCGTTTAACTGCTACATCTCCAATTAAGGCAGTAATATATAAGGGGTTATCCTTATGTAAACTATGTTATGGTATGTATTTATCCTGAAAGTCAATACAATAAACTTCACGAGTTATTATAGTATTTGCCATGTCTTGAGGGTGAATGTCTTGTGGTACCATCATCTGGCTTAATGTGAGCATTAATTCATCTCTATGTGTGGGAGAAGATCTTAAAAGGTCCAAAAGAGAAATTCTAGCTGTAATATTTGATAATTGTTCATTAATATTATAAGGAGGTTTAGATTGGACATTAGGTGCATGATTCCCTTTATTAGGAACTTTCAAAACAAATGGAGCTGATCCATCATTTTGCATTTGATCTTGTTGAGAGTTTTGAGCCTGTTGTCTAGTAACAGCTTCGATGGTACCCACAATATTATTCTGCGGATGATGAATGGGTCTTGGTCTAGCATTTATGGCTTGCTCATTAGAAAGTAATTGGTGAGAGGATGGTCTAGTAGTGACTCTTCTTGGAAATGGTTCTTTCAAAACCATAGAACTTGTGATAGGGTGAATAGTATCCGATTCATCTTCAAAACTATTCGATTGATTTGATGTGATTTCCATATCACTCTCAATATCGTGTTCTGTATCACTAAGATCAGGTATTTGAATATTATGTAGAGGCCTGGTTGTAACCATGGATAAGGTTGTGTCAAATATTTCTAAATCATGAACAGATAAATGCCCACTAATAGTCCCTACATATCGGGTAGGAGGGGGAACATTATGATGTTCAATTTGATTAGCCACTTCCTTGCCATGTTTTGGTAAAGGATGTTGAAATATGTCCAATGACCGATTGGCATTCTGATTCTAGTTTTGGGGGATGTTCTTTTGAGCATTATTAGGAGGATTTTGCTTAGGTTGAAAGGCTTGTACCTCCATCTCATTGTTATCAATCAAGTCCTGTATTTTATGTTTTAATATTTTACAAGAGTTGGTAGTGTGTCCAGGTCCTCTATGGAAGTCACAGTGTAAATTAACTCTATATCCGGGTATAGTTGTATCAGGTTCCTCGATATTTGGTAATTGAATCAAGCCTCGTTATAATAATTATAGGAGAATAGTTGATAAAGGTTGATTTAACCTAGTAAATTCTCGAGGAGGTTTATCAGGAGGTTTTAGTATAAACTTCTCCATTGTCTTCACAACATTAACATTAGCGATATTTTTGCTATCGGTGACTCCATCACCCACAACTTGTTTATTCTTATATTGATTTCTGGATGTTTTCTCATTGTCTTTCTTTTTAAGTTGTCCTCTCCTAATGAGAGCATCTTCCACTCTTCGGGCTAAGTCTATAGCCTGATTGAAGGTGGTCAAGGTAGCAGTTGATAATTCGTAAGATAGTTTCTCTTGTAAATTATTAATAAAGATGTCCAACATCTCCCTATAAGGTAACACAAACTGCAATTTTCCTATCAACTATCTCCACCTAGCTAGAAAATCAGCAAAACATTCATCTTTGTCTTGATTTAAGTTGTACAAGTCTTTAATGGTCACATGCCTTTTGATGTAGGCACTAAATTGATGAACAAAAGACTCAACTATTTCTTCGAAATTCCTAAAATAATTAGTGGGTAATTGATAATACCACTCTAATGCCATTCCTCCTAAACTTTTTGGGAACATTTTTAGCAATAATAAGTCATGTGATATATCATGACATGCTATCCTAAACATACAAAGATGCTCTATGGGATCTTCAGTTCCTTTATATATGGGTAGGACAGGTGATGCAGGAGCATCCAGTGGTAATAGAACAAATCGTGCAGCAAAAGAAATAAAACAGTGACAAAAAGAGAAAATATTCTAAGTGTGAAATGTGTCGCGATATCGTGACATAAAAGATGACGCAATATCGCGACGTATTTTGAAAATTTCCCCAAGTGCTGTAAAGTGTCACGATATCGCGACATAAAATTTGTTGCGATATCACGACGAACTTGAACAAAGGCAAAAGCAAACTACAAAGTGTCGCGATATCGCGACATAAAAGTTGTCGCGATATCGCGACGAACTTGAACAAAGGCAAGAGCAAACCGCAAGTGTCGTGATATCACGACATAAAAGTTGTCACGATATCACGGAAAACATTGAACAAAGATAAGCGAAAAATGCCAGTGTCGCGATATCACGACATAAAAGTTATCGCGATATCACGACAAACTTTGAGCAGAGGTTAAAGCAAATAAAAGTTGTCGCGATATCGCGACAACTTTGAGCAGAGGTGAAAGCAAGTAAAAGTTGTTGCAATATCGCGACGAACTTTGAGCAGAGGTGAAATCAAACGAAAGTCTCGTGATATCATGACATAGAAAGTGTCGCGATATTGCGACAAGTTTAAACAAAAGCCATGGGAAAAGGAAAGTGTCACGATATCGCGACACATTGGCAAACAAGGACAAAAAAGTGTCGCGATATTGCGACATGTTGGCAAAGAATGACCAAAGCCAAAAAAATGTCGCGATATCGCAACAGATGGACTAAAGGGAAAAAGTGTCACGTTTTCACGACCCAGCTAGGAGAGAGAAGGGTGGGTTGAAGAGATGTCGCGATATCGTGACATGCTACTTTTTTGCGGACCGTTATAGAACAACATTTGATAGTTACCAAAAGTCGTTATGGCAGTTCCAGGGGACCGTTGCAGTGGTTACAGGGACAGTTACGAACGATGATTGCAGCAAGAACCTGTCATTATAAAAAGAGGTTGTTCGAAGGATTGAGAAGGCTGGAAAGACGAAGACTGTGGCTTCTTTTGCATTTTTTGTACTTTGTAAATCTTCCATGGTTCAAAATTGTAATCTTTCCATGCTTCTAAATGAAAATTGAGTCTTTTCTTTATGTTAAAATTTGGCTCCCTATCAAGTGGTATCAGAGCGAGAAGATTATGAGTGTGTAAGAAGAGCGTCGAATGTGAGGTAGCTTACACCAGGATCTGGGGTTAAGGGTTCAAAGAAGAAGTGAAGAAGAATGTCACCGCGAAGAAATCATGGTGTTGGAAGGAACGTGGTTCCTGAAGGAGACTTTCGAGCATTACAGAGGCAAGTGCAGGCCCTACAGGAAGAATTGCGAAGAGAAGCAGAGTGAGGAGAAGTGATGGTCACAAGGAGAACCTTGTTTAACGAAGAGAGGGAACTAGACCAGTAAAAAAGCTTGTTTCGCACGAGGTGCAAATATTCAGGTAAAATCTATAATATTATTATTGATAATGGTAGTACAGATAATTTGGTCTCTGAGGATATGGTGACTAGGTTAAAGCTAGAAAGAAGGTAGCACCCACATCCATACCGGATTGCGTGGTTGCAGAATGACCATAGAGCATTGGTCAGTGAACAATGCTTGGTCAAGTTTCAAATTGGAAGATACCAGGATGAGGTCCTGTGTGATATTTTGCCAATGGATGCTTGCCATTTATTGCTGGGAAGACCATGGGCATGCAAATACCTATTCCCTGAAAAAATATGGAGTGCACCACAAACTGAAGCCATTGAAGGAGGTTGAGGAAAAGGTATGCAATAATGCTAGAATTTGTTTAGTAGATGGTAGAAAAATTTTGGATGGTCTAAAGAGGGATTCAATGTGTTATGCATTAATTCCTACTGTAAAGAGAGAAGAAACTACAGACATTCCAATAGAATTTGAACATCTGTTAGCAGAATTTCTTGATATTATATCAGACAATGTGCCTGAGGGTTTGCTACCAATGAGGAATATTAGTCATCAGATTGACTTAATGCCAAGATCTAGCTTACCCAATAAGGCCGCCCATAGAATGTCCCCCGTCGAGAATGAATATTTGAACCACCACGTTCATGAGTTGTTGAAGAAGGGATTAATTCAAGCAAGTTTAAGTCCCTATGTAGTACCTGTCGTACTAGCACCAAAGAAGGGTGGAGAATGGAGAATGTGCACTGATTCAAGGGCAATAAACAAAATTACCATTAAGTATCGATTTCCATTACCTTGAATGGACGATATAATGGATTGTTTGAGTGGAGCTAAATACTTCACTAAGATTGATTTAAAGAGTGGATATCACCAGATACGCGTCAGAGAGGGTGACGAATGGAAGACAACCTTTAAAACTAAAGAGGGTTCGTATGAGCGGTTAGTTATGCCATTTGGATTGACTAATGCACCCAGTACGTTCATGAGGCTAATGAATGAGGTATTGTGCGACTTCCTGGAAAAATTTGTGATAGTTTATCTGGATGATATTTTAATTTTTAGTAAAACATTGGACGAGCATTTGATGCATGTTCGGACAGTTTTGGAAAAGTTGCGAGAGGAGCAGTTGTTGATAAATTTAAAGAAGTGTAGTTTTGTATAGAAAGAGTTGAATACCTGGGATTTGTCATCTCAGAGGAGGGTCTAAAAATGGATCCTGAGAAGGTGAAGGCTATCATTGAATGGCCTACCCCAAGGAATGTAACAGAGGTAAGATCATTTCATGGTCTTGCAAGTTTCTATAGAAAATTTATTATAAACTTTAGCAGTAGTTGTGCACCCCTAATAGAAACTATGAGAGGGGATAAGAAAGAATTTAAGTGGACTGCTAAGGTAGCTACCAGTATGGACATATTGAAGAAGAAAGTGACAGAACAACCCATTTTGGCACTTCCAAATTTTAATAAAGTGTTTCAGGTTGATCGTGATGCCAGTGGCAGTGCCATTGGAGCTGTATTGATCCAAGAAGGTAAACCTGTTGCATACTTTAGTGAAAAATTAAATGATGCTCAAAAGAAATACTCTGTTTATGATCAAGAATTCTATGCTATAATTCAGTCTCTTAAGAAATGGAGACAATATTTGCTAGCCAAGGAATTTGTTTTATATACTGACCATAAAGCTTTACAGTATATAAATAGTCAAGGTAAACTTAACCAATGACATTTGAAGTGGGTTGAATTCCTGCAGAGTTATACCTTTGTCCTGAAGCATAGAAGTGGAAAATATAATAGATTTGCAGATGCCTTGAGTAGAAGGTATAGTTTATTGATAGAAATGAGAGTGCAAGTTGTTGGGTTTGATGAACTCAAGAGTTTATACCCAGCGGATCTAGATTTCGTAGAGGCATGGATGGCATGTTTGTCTCCTACTATTGTGGATCACACTAAGTGGTTGGATTTTATGATCCAAGATGGGATGCTATTTTGGAAGAACCAGTTGTGCATTCCTAGGAGTTCCATGAGAGAAAATCTGATCAAAGAGAAACATAGCGGAGGACTAGCAGGACATTTTGGTCGAGATAAGACCATTGCTCTCATTAGTGAGAATTACCATTGGCCACAGTTGCAGTCGGATGTGACAAAATTTGTGCAGGGTTGTAGAGTGTGCCAGATGGCGAAAGGAGTAAGCCAAAATACAGGAATGTATCAGCCATTGCTTGTACCAGAGAGACCATGGGAGGACATCAGTATGGATTTTTTTCTTGGTCTGCCAAGGACACAACGTGGAAATGACGCCATTTTTGTTATCGTTGATAGGTTTTCGAAGATGGCCCATTTTATTCCATGTTAGAAGACAAGTGATGTTGTTCATATTGTAGGCTTGTTTTTCAGGGAGGTTGTACACCTTAATGGTCTACCCCAAAGCATTGTCTCGGACAGAGACAAAATTTTTGGGTTATTTCTGGAGAACTCTATGGAAGAAGCTGAAAACATAATTGAAGTTTAGTTCTACATACCACCCGCAGACTGATGGACAGATCAAAGTAGTCAACAGAAGTTTGGGTAATATTCTACGATGTCTGGTAGGAGATAAAACCAAGGGATGGGATCTTATTTTACCGCAAGAAGAGTTTACTTACAATAATTCTGTCAATCGCAGTACTGGTAAATCCCCATTCCAGATAGTGCATGGGAACAGCCTGAGAAACGCTTCTGAGTTAAGATCGATAGATAAAGGACAAAAGCACAGTGCTGAAGCTGAAGACTTTGCAGCCCACATGAAGAATTTACATGAAGAGGTCCAAAGAGCATATCAATAAAATGAATGCTACGTACAAAGCCAGAGAAGATCAGATGCGACATTTCAAGGAATTCTAGATAGGAGATGAAGTCATGGTTCACTTGCGCAAGGAACGTTTTCCTAGCAAAACCTACAATAAGCTAAAGATGAAGAGGTTTGGACGATGTTGGATCATAGGTAAACGAGATTCAGGAAATGCCTATGAAGTAGATCTACTAAGTGAGCTGAATATTTCACCTATTTTCAACATTTCAGACTTGGTCGAATATCATGAAGGAAGTTGTAGCGAGCCACCCAGTCCAGATCTGTGGAACATTCCAGCATCCACTCTAGACAAAGAAGAAATCAAAGAGATACTCGACACTCACGAAGGCAGAAGTACCCGAAAGAGGTAATATTCAGAGTATTTGGTCAAGTGGAAGGGTCGACCTGTCGAAGATGCAACGTGGTTGTCCAAATCAAAGGTTGATCGCCTGGGTTTTCCTCTGACCTTCCAGAAGTGAGGATCACTTCTCAATCTACCCTAGGTGTCTGATGCAGGAGCATCCAGTGGTAGCAGAACAAATCATGCAACAAAAGAAATAAAACAGTGACAAAAAGAGAAAAAATATTCTAAGTGTGAAATGTGTCGCGATATCGCGACATAAAATATGTCACGATATCGCGACGTATTTTGAAAATTTCCCCAAGTGCTGTAAAGTGTCACGATATCGTGACATAAAATTTGTCGCGATATCGCGACGAACTTGAACAACGGAAAAAGCAAACTACAAAGTGTCACGATATCATGACATAAAAGTTGTCACGATATCACGATGAACTTGAACAAAGGCAAGAGCAAACCGCAAGTGTCGCGATATCGTGACATAAAAGTTGTCGTGATATCACGGTGAATTTTGAACAAAGGCAAGGGCAAAATGCCAGTGTTGCGATATCACGACATAAAAGTTGTCGCGATATCACAACGAACTTTGAGCAGAGGTTAAAGCAAATAAAAGTTGTCGCGATATCGCGACGAACTTTGAGCAGAGGTGAAAGCAAATAAAAGTTGTCACGATATCACGACGAACTTTGAGCAGAGGTGAAAGCAAACGAAAGTGTCGCGATATCACGACATAGAAAGTGTCATGATATCGTGACAAGTTTAAACAAAAGTTGTGGCCAAAGGAAAGTGTCGCGATATTGTGACACATTGGCAAACAAGGACAAAAGTCGAAAAAGTGTCGCGATATTGCGACATGTTGGCAAAGAATGACCAAAGCCAAAAAAATGTCATGATATCATGACAGATGGACTAAAGGGAAAAAGTGTCACATTTTTGCGACCCAGCTAGGAGAGAGAAGGGTGGGTTGAAGAGATGTCGCGATATCATGACATGCTACTTTTTTGCGGACCGTTACAGAACGACATTTGACAGTTACCAGAAGTCGTTATGGCAGTTCCAGGGGACCGTTGTAGCGGTTACAGGGATAGTTACGAATGGTGATTGCAGCAAGAACCTATCATTATAAAAAGAGGTTGTTCGAAGGATTGAGAAGGCTGGAAAGATGAATACTGCGGCTTCTTTTGCATTTTTTGTACTTTGTAAATCTTCCATGGTTCGGAATTGTAATCTTTCCATGCTTCTGAATGAAAATTGAGTCTTTTCTTTGTGTTAAAATTTGGCTCCCTATCAACAGACATAGGAAAATGTTTAGGATATGGTTGTGCTACGACTATAGGATCTAAAGGCTGACTACACATCTCTTGATAATTATACGAGGGACGATAGGGATCTATCTAGTCCATGTGGGAAACTAACTGTTTCACCATGGTTTCATGATTACTAGTTTGTCCACCATATTGGTTCGGTGGGATATAGGTATGGGATTTGTGAGTGTATGATGGTGTGACATAAGGATTAGATGTTATATTGCTATTATGTAAAGTGTTGGTAGGAAGAGTATTATGAAGGGGATTTGTAGTAGTATTATGTTGTACCCCGGATTGTTGGTAATTGGTGTTTGTTTTTTTTTTGGTTTTTGTTGATTTGAGGCATGTTGCTCAATAGTTTGGCAAAATAGAGCAATAAATGATGGTTTATTTTGTGTGGGAATAACCCTAGGCTTGCTAACAGGCACTTTATATGGTTGGGTAAGTTGTTGTTGTTGCATGTTCTAGATTATAGCGGCCATATCCAAATTGGATGGTCTAGCTTGATCACTCTCTTGATCAACAAAGGACAAGGGATTAGTGCATGTGTGAAATACTTCTTCTAGGGTTTCTTGAGTGTCACTAATTCAATCCTTGTCCATATGAACTGCTCTATTAAGAACACCAATATTAGTATTGATGAACTTCCAGAATTGTTCCATGTTCTCAAAAGTAACAGCTTCTCCCGGAGACATTGTAGGGGATGAGGATCCTTCCTCTCTAATAATTTCTTCATGTTCATTTCCTACAACAAGCTCTTCTTCTTGCTGGTCTAGGGTTACTTCTTTCGAAACTTGATCTTCAGGAAGGACATCTGGGTTATTTAATGGTTTTCCTAACCAATCTTCTTCTTCTTCGGTTTGTTTTCCATTCCTAAGTCTAGGCATTGTGCTACACTTAGGTTTCAGCAAATATATATACTTGTATATATATATGCGATAGGGTTGAGAGGTATATATTTTAACTATATACCTACTATAATACTTAAAAGGGAAATGTTTTTGTTTTTTATTTTTGTTTTTGTTTTTGTTTTTGTTTTTGTTTTTGTGTTTTATAATATTATTATAAAGATAACAAATAGCATTCTAGTTGCAAAAAAAATAACAATAGTAAAAAGAATGACTTAGTTTTCTATAAATAGTTTATGGATATCATTAATAGGATCAAGTTCATCAGGAGTCATGAAATGCTTCTCTTCAAATTGGAAATGGTTTTTCAAGAATTTGACAAAGTGTGCTATGGTAATATGATCTACTTCAGATTCTGACTTATAAAAATAAAGTTCATGGCAATATTCTCAATACAACACAGCTCTAGGAATTCTATTCCATATTTTTCTATCTGTAAGAACGGCTTCTTGATCCTCTATACGAGATAGAAACTTATGTACTACAACTACATTCTCAAGATATTCTTCAAAGGTGTACAATTTTGAAGACACAAGTGCTCTTTTATCTGCTAACCACCTATGGCAAGCTCTCTGAAGTTCATGGTACAAAGTCACCTGATCGGGATCCAGGATTCTATCTAGGACAAACCTCTTAATTTGCATAAGTTCTGCAGATCTAGATTCAATAATACCCAATCTCATATCAATTTCGTCCCACAAAGGTTGGATTCTATTTGTTTGAGGTACTCTAAGCACATAAGTAATATCTATGGCTGTTAATTGATTTTCAAAATTTATGGTGACAACTCGTCTTTTATTATAATCTACCATCTAATTCTAATATGCAATTTTAACAATTTTCTAATGATTTTAGATGTTATTAATAATGCATTTATATTTTTATTTATATTTTTATTTTTGTTTTCAAAAGGCTTTTAGTTTCACGTTGGGTTCACCAAAATGTACTGACCCAAATTTTTCGCACCCTTACCTTCAGGCTATAGGATCTGTGCCTGGAATGGGGACGCAAGAAGGATGGGACAATACCTTAGATGGAGAGGCCCTTTGAAGGTCGCTCCTCTTGGGGGAGGGGTATAAGGATGAATTTTTGATGGATGGTTGGATTCACCAGGAAACTTTGAGTGGCAGTTTCCACGCCTAGGTTGAGAAAGGGTTTGATGTGTTCATTTTATACTCAATCATTCATATTCCTAGGTTGGCCAAAATGAATCTAAGCTATTCTATATGAAGATGCTGATTTATATGAATAAAGAAAGCATGAATGAATCCTAAATACAAGGAATATGTTAAATGAGAAAGAATGCACCTGATTCCAGATGTCTGATGAAGATTCTGAAGCTTGTAGGAGTCTAGATCATCCTAGATATGATAGGATCATCTATAATTATATAGAATTGTCCCAGATCACAGTCGATCATCTAAAATCAGACAAGATCATCGTCGATCTGATGAATTTTTCAGACGAATTCATCAGAAACCTACAATCACAAAAATAGACACCAAAAACCAAAAATACAACTACAAGAATAATGCAAAATGATAGAAATAAGAGTATAAATGCTTAACTATTAAATCTAGATAGCAGATTAAAGGAAATGCATTGTTTTAATAACTTATTTTAACTTTATCATGCATTTATGCTAAATGAGGTGAACTCCAGGATGCAGAATGAAAATAAATCAAGCTAATGCATAATAAAATAAGGAAGGAAGATGAGAAATGCAAAATCAGGGCTCTAATTTCCCCCAATCTAAACTGCAGTTGAGATCGCCTCCAATCATAAGAGATCATCGTCGATCTGCGATAGGATCATCCAAAATTGTGTGGAATCGCCTGCGACGATCCAAGCTTCCTCCAACTGAAGCACAGTGAAATCCTACAATGAAAACTTAAAACTATGAGTACAAACAATGGTAGATAGGACGTCTTAACACAACAAAGCTAAATGGTAGAGAAAATCAACCAGGGAGAGAGTCAGGAGGAGAGCCAAGGGAAAGCCATGGGGATAAACTAAGAAAATACCAGTTTATATAGAATTAGGGGGAGGTTAGGAAGTTGGGGATCATCCCAATCTGGGAGATCTCCAACGGAGGAATCTCCAACTGCGTAGACATGCTTCTACCCAAGTTGGAAAGGCTATTGAAATAGAAGCTAATTATGAAAATTTTGTTTTGGGACAAAATCGTCTGGACGTTCTGTTCCAGACGAATTCGTCCGATCTGGGATGATTTCATCTGATCGGCGATGATATCGTCCAATGGTAAAAAAACTCCTAAAAATGGCATGAAAAATGGGAGGAGCGGTTAACGGGCAGTTTCGGGGTTAAATTTCAAATTTTTATATTTTTACTAAGGGTTTAACTGCGCCAATTTTAGGGTGCTACAAGTGTGTCCAACACCTGATCGATAAAGAGAAGTGGGAAGTGATATTTCTTCATTGTTTTATTTATTGATCTATAATAAATACAGTTTCACCATTTTCCATTCTTCTTGGGGACCACCACAAGTGGTGATACCCACTCGTTGTCGAAGATCAGCTAGATAAACCCTACAGACAAAAGCTTTTGTAGCTCGACCTTGAAAATTTATTTCATGCTCAGGTTCATTCTTCTATATGGCTACCTTACTGGGGTTGCCTGCTCTTCGAGGTATATCTGATGTGTGTAGATTTTAGGGTCGATTCCCTTTATATCTGAGTAATCCTAAGAAAATGCTTGTTGGTGCTTGGTTAGGAGCTCTTTTAATTTTGTTGTGTGGTGGTCAACTCACTATTGATATTCAATGTTCTGCTAGACCCAATGCCAATTTTCTAGGTATGGTGGTCCTGAGCACCGACCAATGGTGACTCAGGAACTATGAGGGAGGATTCTCCTTGTAAGAATATTGTTATAATCCCATCCTCATCGATATTCTCCTCCAACACTATTAATGCCATCACTTATTGGAGCATGGACAGTGAATTATCATCCTGCTCGATCATTGTGGGTTCACCCAACATGTCCACGGACTGAGTTGGAGGAGATATTGTTAATATCTTGATGTTTTACCTATTTGAAATAGTCATAAGTCCGTCATTGCATCTGATGTAGGCATCAGTCGTATCTAACCAAAGCCTCCCCAATATGAGTGGGTAACCACCCAATCTTATTTTTTATTGTAGAACCAAGAAGTCCATTGGGTACTCCCATGCATTGACAATTATGATTATGTCCTCTAGCATCCCCTCTGGTGCCATGGTTGACTAGTCGGCCAACTACAACACTATTTTGGTGGGTTTCAATTTTGTAAGTTTTAGCTTTTGCATGGTCTCCTACAACATCACGTTGATGGCTGTACCTATGTCAACCAAGGTGTTCACCAATGGATACCCTCCTATTTTTACCATCAATACCAGGCTACTTGGGTATTCATATTTGGGATGATATGCATTCCCATCATTAAATCAGCCAATTTCCCTATGACATTGATGGTTTGTGCTGCTTTCCATCCCATTTTCTCAGACATAACTCTTTTATTGTCTTTGTGTATATGGGCACATCTCAGATGGCTTGAAACAGTGGGATAGTGACCGTTAGGTTCCTCAAGCTAGAGAGGATATCAAATTCTGGTTGTGTTAGCTTCCTCTGTTCCTGCAACCTTTTAGGGAATGGAGCCTCTATTTTCTCAATAACTTTATCTAACTCCACCTCCTCTATCATAGGAGAATATCCTATGTATTCCTCCTCCTCTACCATGGGAGGTGCTTCTACTCCTAGCTACTTTCCTGATCTAAGTTTAATAGGATTACAACTAATATGATACATTAGATACATCTCTCCTTTCACTTGGTATGATGGTTGGTTTACCTTGTTATTTAGGTTCACCATTGATTGTGTTGGTAACTGCACAGATCTTGCCATAGGTAGGGCTATTAAGCCTTGCTGGGGTGGAACCTGTGCCATGTTTTATGGAGTAGAGTTCCACGAAACATGGTTCCTCCACTGCTGCCCAGGATGTTGATATGGCATTCATGGTTGTTGGTTGGGGAATTCAAACCCTGGAGGTATGTTCATCCAAGGTAGTGTTACCCACAAACCCATGTTGGGTGGTGGTAACTTCCATTGTGGTATATATGATCCTCCTTCATAGGGTGACATACCCATGGGCATATTCCCCATAGGGGGTTGCTACCAATTTCTATGATTGCCCATGAAATAGGCTTCAGTTATGTCGGCCTCTTTGGTATTAGGCAGTTGCAATTATAGTCGGGTATTATTATTCTATTGGTAAACCATGCATACTCTGACCTTATTCTTTGGGCATGCATTCCTAGTATGCTTTCCTCTACATTTTGGACAAAAATAGGTCAATGTTGTGTCATTTTATTTTTCTTCTTCTCTAGCAAGAGTGTATCCAACTGCAATGCTAGGCAAGACATCATTTCACTATTTAGATCTTCCAACATGTTGCCTATCTCTATATTTATGACCGATGCAATCACCTTCATGGCCTTGTGAGCTGATTTAACTCTTCTCCATGAATAATTCCAACATAACTATTAGATATCTTCCATGGCATGCTGGTAAACGTCTCCTCCCAAAATCATATTTAGCACTTCCAGTGACTCATTGTTGAGTCTTCTCAAAAAGATACTTTTGAGAGACTTATCTCCTAGATTTGCATGAGGAGATCACTGTAGGTTGAAGTTGAACCTCTCCCATTATTCTTCCAGGGACTCGTCCTCCTTCTATGTCATGTTGAGGACTTTTTCCCTTGAATCCCACGCTCTGTAAAAGTCCTAGTACTACTCTAGAAAGAGCTTCCTCATCTCTTCCCATGTTGTGATCTATTTTTTTCCCAATATAATAAACCAATATAGTGATGAGTTGTCTAACATTGATGGGAAGAGTTTTATCTTCTGAGCATCTGACTTGTAGTCAACAGACCTGCACAGCACATCAAATTTAAATAAAAATAGGTCAGTGTCTTCAGTTGGATATCCCCAGAATGTGGGAATATGGGTAGGGGATATGTTCTTCATTTTGGTTTCCCCTACTCCTTACTCTATCAAGACGCTGAATCCAGATGAGACTTATTCAGCCATATTTTTAGGAAATTTGGTCTCTTATGCAACTTCTATGGCCTTTCGATCACTCAAGACTTTATGTATTAGAGCCTCTAAGTCAGTTGGTATTACAGTTTGATCCTCTACGGAGTTCCATAGCAGGGTTTCCTCCAAGGGTGTTCTTTTGAACAATGGGTTTAGAATAATCTATTCTTTCCTAGATCAATGATACAAGGAGGTGCTTTACATAAAGTGAGGATGCTCACTCTAGTGGACTGCTAGGGATGAGTCAGGAGAATCTAACTCAAATTCTAGGTCATCGGTTGACTCAATTTTTTTTGATGGGTTCTATCTTATAAAATGATCGTTGGGTCCTCTTCTTCTTGGAGGACTCATACAAGGTCAAGCAGAAGGTTTTAAGGGGTAATGTAATTAGTCTACTAGTGACGCTTCCTTGGCAATAATGCCAAAATATTGGGTGCCAAACACTGGTTAATTTTGTCCTATATTTTTCATAGCACTCTCATTTAATTTATCAACCCGACTTTAGAAGTGCCATGATTGAAACTACTCACATCACCACTTCTAAGATGAATCCAGTTACCTATCATTGGGGGTGTTTGTGAAATAGTGGTTGATTCATCCACACCAAGAAAACTTAAATATAAATGAAATGCATGAAAGTAAACACACCACTCTAAAAGCAATAATACGCCTACTATAAAAAGAACACAACTTCTAAAATGATTAAATTAATCTAGAAATGAATATACTACTTATGTAGAATTAAATCTATGAAATAAAATAACTAAGATATAGGGGAGGAATACTGGCTTGGAGTGGGCCCGAGCTCCAGTAGATCCCACCCAACAATTCACAAAAACCACACGTAGATGAGAGAACGCTCAAGCTTTATTAATAGTGCAGAAAATATTACATGCAATAATATTCTAAAAGAATGCTTACAGAGAATTTCGTGTGTTTATATACCACACAAAAGACTTCCTTTTGTAGTTCTGTTACAACAGGTGTCCCGGTTATAGTCTAAACTAGGATAGTTCAGTTACTATAGCCAGTGCACGATGATCAACTTCTTCATCATTTTCTTACAATCGGACGAATTGCAGTTCTTCTTCGATAGTGGTTATGCATCCATCCACCTTGGTTGGGACAACTCATTCATCAACGGTTTCTCACTGATGATGTGGAATAGTGGTCATCGGGGTCCTCTAGCCGTTTGGTCAATGTGCATGATCTGGGCATCTGCTCGAGGAATACGTCTACTTCAGTAAGGCACCTTCTTAAGTAAGGTGACTACTTGAGTAAGGCACCTACTTGAGTAAGGCACCTACTTCAATAAGGCTTCTACTTTAGTAAGGCGCCTACCTTTGTATGCCTTCATCTGATTGAGTAGAATTGTGCCAGGTCCATATAGGACCTTGACTAAGCAAAATATTATAAAATCAAGGAAATAACTACATAAAACACACTTCATGCATGGATTAGATAATACACATGATTTTATTAAATACATACATAATATTTCATAAAAATATACAACTCATTATATATTACCGCGCAAAAATTGTTAGTACATATACAAAAATATGAGCATATTTGGTGCTCATCATCTTGTATTGTATTTACGTGAGGTATAGAATGTCCACGTTGGATATGTGTTTGTTATTTTTTAGGATGCATAGTTAGACTATTAAAGATATGTTTTATCATCTAGAATTTTATTGGTTGTTAGAATCCATGTTTGGTAGGTGGTTATCCCTACATATCCTTTAGTTACAGTTGGTTGGCCTTGGATGGCATATTGTTACAATCACTATAACCTATGTGATTCTTTGTAGCTTCTATATATTCTATTGCCAATAATGAATAATCAACTTCACACTTAGAATTTCTATATCAAAGATACCAAGAAGGTGCATTAGAATGTACCAAATAATGTAATATTCCTTAAAACCCCCTAAATTACATTATTTGGTTATTGAATACTTTAGTCTTTAATCTTCAATATTCAAGTGACCTTGCATTGTAAATGATCTCCTACTTGATATCTATCAGGTTCATCTTCTTTCTTGACTTTCGCTTTGAGTTCTTCTTCATTATTTAGATACTCTACTTGATATTTTTCTTTAGTTTATTTGAGTTCATCTTTGTGTTCTTCTTCATATTCATTATTTTATTCCTTAGACTGTGTATCTTCAACTACATGAACTCCTTTATTGACATCAAGTTCATGTGCATGAATAGCTTGAATTTTTCATTTGTCTTTGACATTAGAATAATTTGATTTCTTCTTTTCCTAATATTGTATAGTGACTTTTGAACATTCACTTAGAGCATCATAAACATTTCCTAAATTAGATGAACTTAGAATTTAAATACTACACAAAGAAAGAAATACTATTTCTAGAGATGAAATACTTGATTTAGTTGCATCAATATCTACTTTCCATTTTAGAGTTTCAATTAACTCTTTTTGTTTAAAATTTTAATCTGTAATAAGCTTAATTAAAAGCAATTCCATATACATTATACTACCTCTATCAAGATGTATCATAATATTACCCTTTGAATTATCAATTACTTCAATACATTTTGAGTGTAAATAGTATTCAAATATCTCAAAACTTTCATCTATACCTACTCTATAAATGAACTACAATACCATATCTAGCTTACCCTTATATTTTTCAATCAAGTTCAATGCCAAATTTAAAAACTTCTAATATTTCCATATTTCTTTCCATAATGGTGAAAGTTTACAACTTGATTTCTTTTGAAGTAATAAACCTTTTATCTCCATAGTTTAATAAATAACTAGAAAATGAAATTTGAAAATTTCTAATTTAACGTTGAAAACATTTTATCTCCCTAATATTAAATTTGCATAATTTCAACTTTCAAAAATCAAAAACTAAATTTCAAATATTAAACTTCAAATTTTCAAAATCTTTTAAAAACCTTTTAACTCTCAACTTTCAAAATTCTCAAAAAGCTTAAATACTTCATTTTTTTTTTAACTTAATCTAATTGAATTCCTTATCACTCCACATCTTATAAATATATTTTAATAACTAATTAAAGTATATAAATATCATTACTCTTTCTAAAGTTAATTAAAAAATTTAACCTCAAAAATAAGTTTTGCTCTATAATACGAAGTAATGTAAATAACATTACCTATGTTGCATCGACAAAAATGGAATTGTTCTCATGCATGCCTAGGGTAAGCAATTTCTAAAACACTTTGCTAGTTCATTTGATCATAGGTAATTAACATTCCCTTATGTTGCTAACTCATGTTCCTCGAAGCTTGGGAGAAATATTTTGAATCCATTCCAACTCCAACAATTTTGCTTTGTTTCCCTCTAGAGACTTTGTTTTTCCTCTGGTTTAGGTGCAATGACACCTTTGGGCACTGATTATATATTCTTCAAGGCTCAAATATATTTTTTATTTCCAACTTGGACTCTAACTTAGATGCTTGGCTTCAAGCACACTATGATTTATTAGGTTGAGTGTTGTGATCCTTCAACTCAGGTGTGGTGGTATTTGGTAGCCACTCTTGGTCTTTAGCTTCAATTTTAGCCACTGCTAACCTTTACCATCAATGTTGGTCAATGTTGGTCTTAAATATCAATGATGGCCACTATTGACATTTCTCTTTCTAATGCACTTATACATATCAATCTCTTCAATTTTTTTCTACTCTCAATACTTATTCCTTTAAATGATTATGCTTTTCCTCTTTAATGTTATGCTTGTTATTTCTTTTTTAGCTTGTTGTTATTATCTCAATATTCTTCTTGTAGCTCTTAATTACTTGTAGCTTTGAATCCAATTCTTGAAGCTATATCAATCTAGATTTGTATGCTACTTTATCCTTCTTCAATACTGATATATTTTTATTCTTCTTTATCTATATGCTTCTTATCTCTTTTTTGCTTATTCTATTCTCTTTTATTTTCTCTTCTCCATTCTTTCTACTGTGAGACAAGCAAAGTCTCCCCAAGATCGAAGAATGCTCCACAAGATCAATCACACACAAAAAAGAAAAAAACCACAACACCAATATTAAGTGGTAAAATCCTACTTCAAATGAAGAAGGGAAACATCCACTATGAAGCTCACTATATTACTTAATGATTCAACAATACAAGAATGCTTCAATGTTATGCAACAATATGCATCAACATAACCTACAACACAAGTCAATATGACAAGATACGATGATATATAGTAGAAAACACCCCTATTTAAAGAGAAGCTTTTCTACTACAACCCTAAATATTATCACAATCTATCAAATATTAGAAAGTGCTTTAGTTACTTTCTAATTTTATCACAATCTAATATTTGAGATATGTGATAAGTGGCATCTATCAGATATTAGAAAGTTATTAGTTACTTTCTAATATTTTCTAGAAAAGGGGGAATAACTTTTTTTCATAAATTAAATATTCCTAGCACCCTTATTTTATTTATTAATTGGGTGGGAATATTTTTACATAGAATTATTTTCTAAATATTATTATTTAGACTATATATTTTAGTCTAAGAATAATTTACACAATGTTGCATTACATATTCCAACATCTACTTATGTTCTCTTTGCTTTGCTTTTCTCTCAATTTTTTCTTCTGTAACTTAGAAGCTGAATTTTTTTTGTCTTTCATAATAAGCTTCTCAAAATTTTGACATAATATCTTTTGCTCTATTTCAATCTAAAAATATGAAATCTTTAACATCTTATGTTGCACCTAAGAACTCAATATGATTTTTATCCTTACTAGATAATCCAATATCAATGTCAGGGTAGCAATGAATGTCCCTAAATGATCAACTGTCTTATGAGTTGATTCTACCTAAATATTCTTATATGCAAATCCTTCAAATTTTTAAATAAATTCCAAGGTTGCTCTATCCCTAAATGACCAACTTTTATCCTAAATTGATTCTACCTATAAATATAGCTAAGTACTAGTCTTCATTGGTTTTCCTTCAACTAAGTGGAAAGACCCTAGCCTGTTCTACTCAATAAGACCTTTAAAAATTAGAGTTCAAGTCTTTACTACCTTCAAAGTGGGCATACTCTAAATTAACTTTATCAAAATGGAAAAAGCTAATTAGTGATGGTGGATAATAAATGACTCTATCAAACTAGATAGAGTCTGGTGATATCTTTGATGCCACTATTGGATTTTTAAGCCTTACTACCATAAAATATCACAAGTAATCTCACAATATCACATAGGTCCAAAATATAAAATAACCACAATAATAAAGGTTAATATAATAATAATATGAGTAGAATAATATATGATAAAATTAATATGAATATCAAGACTTATATAAATCAAATGATATTCATTTATATATTAAAATATGAATGTAAATATCTTGAATCATTCATGAATTATATATGAAGAAAACTTACAATATTAATTGCTAAAAATGTATACAAGCTTTATTGCTTCTCTTCCTCTTACAATTAGATAATGAGATATGAATTCTCTTCAATACATTCTATGGAGTATTTTATCCATAATATAGCTATAGTAATGTGACTCTTCAGATACTTGACTATTGCTCTCCATATACCAAGTCTCATGACTCTTGGATTATCAACTTGTAATTGCATACTAGATGTACACTTGTCTGAGATAAGTGAGATTATTGGCTTTTTAAGCTTGTTGGAAATAGAGTCTATTCCATAATTTGAGTTATGTAAATGTATCCTCCAAGATACATATCTAGATTACTTCTTGTGCAAGTTATCTAGTTACTTCATGCAATGTAATAAATGCACAAGTTTCAATGTGCAAGTTGTACATGTGCAAGTTATCCCTTGCACAACTAGATAGAGTGTTGGCCAAGTATCCTATTTTGCATATATAGGTATTTCCTCTTAGATATATAGTTAAGAGATTCAAGGGACATAGTCATATAGTGTAGCTTAGTGGATAGTGTAGTTTTGTGTGCCTCACCATTTATTGGTGATGGATACAATGTAGATTAGTAGCTTTGTTAATGGAGTTCTTACTTCCTCCATAGCTACATTGTAATATTTTATATAATTTATATTTTAGCATACTTTAGTCATCTAGCATATTTACATTCTATAAAGCATCAAAAATCGTGCATCTAGTCTATTGTAATATTATAATGAATTGAAAAACATGAAACTATGTAACTATTGAGAAAATGAGATAACAAAATGGGGTTCTCTCTTTTTATTATTCAAATAAGCTTCTGTTACAATACATACCTCTTAGGAATACCCAATACGATACAAAATTTCAAAGAGTGTGGTCACAAAAAAGGAGAAATATGCACTCCACAAGGTCTTTACATCTCCACTAATATTATTATAGAGGGTTTACTAGCAACCTCTGCTTATGATGTCAAGAACCTAGATCTTGAGTATGTGTAGCCCTTGAATAAAATTATCACCTGCACACAAAGAAAATTACAAAAGATGAATATCAATGAAAGCCTCTCAAAATGAGGCCCATTTCTTTATAGGTGCATGATGTAAAGCAAATGCATGAAATGATAAAGAAACAACTAAAAATAGGGAAATAATGTGTAAAATATTGATAAATACAATGCTAATATAGTTTAGAAATCGAATAAAATGTAGCTAATGATAAATATATTGACTAAAATAAATAAAAAGACATTTCAGACCATAGCTACTGATGATCAGAGCAACGAGATTTGTTAGCCACTATTGAAGTCGATGGTGGCACCTATGGGCCATTGTTAAAAATAATGGCCATGGGATAGAGGATTTGTTCTCTAAATTTTGGGCATGATGATGATCAATTACGGTGTTGAATTTATGTGAAAGGATCAGTCATGTCTCAAGACATGGTTTATTGTAAAATTAGCTCGTATGAATGGTGAATTGGTGAAGAACAATGGTATGGTTACTCCTAAAGCTTTTTGGAACTCCATTGATGGATGCACATATGTTGTTATGCAATTGGGAAGCACTTTGTTGTACCTCAAAGGGATATTAAATCACTTCTTAGTTTGATAGAGCTCCACTATGGTAATTGCACATGAAATATCTAGGCTTACCTCTCATTTTTGAGTGACTTAAATAGAACATCCAAATTGGCATATTATCTTCATCATGAAGCCAAGAAAAAGATTTGGTTGAGCTAGGGTAGTTGGGGCAAATCTTATGGAGGCTTCCAATGGATAACCACCCAAGAATATGTTAGATGTAATATATTTTACTTAGCTCTATTAGCATAAGTTTTTACAGGTTTAGCCACTATCAACAGGTGCAGCTACTGCCATGGCTACTTTGAGCATAGGTAGAAATTATGGACACCATTAATGACATTAGCGGTGAAGGTTGAATAGGACTAGGCTACCCTGATTGAGTGGTTAGAACCACTATTGGGTCTTGGAGAGGTTCAATATGAGTCACATGGCCTAAAAAGGTGCCCGTATGAGTAGTCTCCTTAGCATGACATATTTAGGTGTCTACAGATGTCCATTTTTGAGATGCATTATGGTAAAATAAAATACTAAGCAAAAAAAAACAACCTAAAACCATATTACAGGTTGATTAATATTCACTGATCTGGTCAAATTTAGATACCCCAATCATGGAAAGGGTATGCATCTCTAAATAATTGCTTCAAATAAAGTTAAGGAACTTGGTTCAAGTACAACCTTTCACTTCAAACTTTTTTGATCTTGGACATTTTTCAATCATGAATAGGCGAGGACCTATCTTCATGCTTCAAAAATGCCAAGCATTTATTTAATTAATTTACTTGTTTTCTACCCCAAGCAGGGGCATGATTGTTTTTGGCAATGATTCATAGATGAACGCAATTAACATGATTAAGTGTTTAATTATTGATTTTGATTATGAATGTTATTATTATGACTACCCCTTCAAGTGAAGAGTCGATGAGGAAAATTGTAAGTGATGAAAGCGACGAGTCACTTGACCAAAATGACTGATTTGGACAATTCAAGATGATTACTATTGTTTAAAGGTAGGTCCTATTATAGTTGTGATTTCAACCATTAATAGTAATTGTACATATCTATCCCATGAAGAAGTCCAGCCAAAATAGCCTTTTGAAGAAGTAAATATGATAGCAATTCAGTTTAAGCATATGATGAATCACTATGTTTGATGAAATTTTATGAAAGAATGAAATGTACACCTCGTTCCCATGGAGAAGTCCAACTACAATGGCCTTCTTGTGTATTGAAGTGAAAATATTTCAATTAATAAATGAATAGTTTGGTTCAAATGGCCTTATGGTAATTTACTCATCTTGTCGAATTGCATGGAGTGCAATTCACTATAATCACCAATTGTATAGGATAAATAACTAGATACGAGATGCACTTGAAATTTTGTTTTATTTGATTTTTTTGTAATTTTTGTGATTTTTGACGAAAGTGAACTATTACATGCGTTATATATTATGATTTATGGATGCATTGATGAATGTAATACCTATATGATGATGCGATTATGCTATATGTATGCAATGTCCTGATGATATAAACTAGCTAGATGATAGATGCATCATTAGATGTTGTGATCTAGATGTGTAGATGCACTACTATATATGCTTTATATGGATGCAATGGTGAATGTTTAAATGCATGTTTAAAATTGTTTCAATTGTTTATGCATTTAATCTATGTAATATGATATGGTATATGATATGTATGTAATGCATTAATTTCATGTGGATGGTCTAATGCAAATGAACATGTATGCTTTAATCACTTAAAACATAAGGAATGAATCTAAGATGTGTTACAAAATAATGGAAGATACCATATAATGTATGAAGATCAAGAATGAAAACGGTAACTCTTATCATAAGAATTAATCATTTAAAAATCCATATACTGGATAATATGATGTGAAATGTATGGATTTTCCCTATAAGCTTCTATAAATTAAAATATATACACAAAATAGTTAGTGGCCATATAAATATCATTTTTGATATCCATCCGGTATCTATCCTATTCCATGAACATCCCTTACTAAACAAAAATTCATAAGGAAAATTGTTCATAATTTGTTGCTATTAGGGGTTTTTTGAGGTTTTCCATGAGACTCAAGCACCCTAATTAATTGATCAAAAGTTGTATAATGACTACACAAGACTCCTGAAATATAAAAAATTGTTAAGACCAAGATATTCACTATCCCTGTGTGTGTAAATGAATATATTAGATGAGGCATAAGACTACCTCATTGCCAGGTGGGTTTCATTCAACCCATTATTGTAATGAGGATAACCATATGGTCACCATGATACTAAGTTTAGACACGATTGGACTAGACTACTATGTAATACAAGCCATATAAAGCTAGCTCATCCATAAGATAACATTGGTCTGTATAAAATAAGGTCACTAATGTGATAGACATATCATCATACGTAAGGACACTCCATTGCCAGGTGAGTTTCATTCAACCCATTGTAGTAATGAAGATCACTCCATGGTGGTCGAATACTAACTATCCCCTTCTTTTATTTTGATTGCTTGGGATACTTGCTCATGCTTAGTGATGATAATCACTATTTACTTTGCATATTATTTTCTTTTGGAGCAAGGGATTTGCTTAGTGATGAAAATCATTATTTATTTTGCTTTCCTTTTGGAGTTTTTCTTGTTTTGTATGAAAGCAAGGAATTTCTTTGGTAGGGAGGAGCTTGTCCTTTTGTCAATGATCAACATTATAAACCATATATATAATAAGATGATCTAGGAAAATCTTTCACTTAAGGTGACCAGGACCACTTTGTAGTGTCATCCTTGTTCAAAATAGGATTATTAATGTTTAAAATTATGATGGGATATTGAGATATACAAGGTACTATCAAAACTAGACCTCATATTCGAAATCCAATATAGCTTTCTATAAAATTTAAAAAGACAACTAGGAATGGTTGAATGACCGAAAACCCTAGTATACACCTGATAGCAACTCCATAGGTTGTGTTGAAGAACACATTTACTCACAAGAAAAATGAATGATTATGACTTTGAGGATGCATGATTGGCATACAAATATGGTGTCATCCATAAGAATGTAAACACAACCTATTATAATGCAAGTGTAATGGATTGAAATACCTAATGCAATGCAATTAATGGATGCTTATGATGAAATATAAAATGTTAATAAAATTAAATCATTTTTTATTTAATTATTTGGTGGTTTGAGTTGTTTAAGAGTGGAGTTATAAGGTTTAATAAAATATTTATTTTTATGTGTTTTGGTGAATGCTTATTTCAAAGGAGTAATAAGGTGTATTTGAGTTTAATTATTTTTGTAATTGTGAAATATCTTGAGGAAGTGTTAGAGTGATATTTTTGTCATATAACCTTTGAAATTGGTAAAGAGGGAAATTGTATTTAAGACAGGTTTTGAGGTAAATTCTTCAACAAACAAAAGGTATGGGTACATATTCCTTGTGAGTGATTGTTGGATGTTGTGAATGTTAAGTTGGATAGAAATTGGTTGTTTGATAAGCATTGTTGAGTTTGATTGTTAAAGGTTTTTCTGAGTGAAAGTTGATGATAAGAAACCTTGTTTGATAAGCATTGTTGAGTTTGGTTTTATGGAAATAAAGTTGATACTAGAAACCTTGTTTGATAAGCATTGTTGAGTTTGGTTTTCTGTAAAGAAAGTTGATACTAGAAACCTTGTTTGATAAGTATTGTTGGAAATATTGAGTAAAGATTTATATACTTGACTAGGGTTTATAAAAGAACATGAGTATCATTGTTATATAAATTTGAGAGCTATCTTGAACTAGGGTTTGTGAAAATAACATGAGTATCATTGCTATGTAAATTTGAGAGCTATCTTGAACTAGGGTTTGTGCAACATCATGAGTATTATTGTTATGTGAGATTGTTCGACAAGCATTATTGGAAATAATTGAGTGAGTGTTAATATGCTTGGACTAGGGTTTGTAAGCAATGAGTGTTTCATTGAGTGATTGATTGAGTAGATTTGATTAAGCCTAGTTAAACGAAAGTGTTGAAGTAATAGTTCTAGTTTTGTAAAAATAATTGTTCTATATTCTGAATTGATTTGAGAAAGAGGTTGGAAGTGATTGAGTGTGTGAGTATGAAATATGTTAAGTCTCTAACAATTATCTATATGTTTTTGTGGTAAAAATAGATATTGAAAATGATTGAGTATTGTTGTAAGTGTAAAGCATATTGAGTCTCTAACAATTATCTATATGTTTCTGTGAGATTGGATAAGTTCTAGTTAGGACTTGTTGAGCATATTTGAGGTAAGTCTTGGTGAATACTTGTTGATCAGATTGGACAAGTTCTAGAGAGGACTTGTGGATATATTAGTGTGAGATTTTGTGGAATATTACAAGGCATATTTGAGGTAAGTATTTAAGAAGACTTGAGAGTAGAGTTGATTGATTGATTTTTTCAAACCCTGGGTTAAGGTTTGGGTAAGATCTAGAAGAGTTGATTTGTGATTGAGAAAATATTTGTGTTAAGGCTTGAGGATAGATTTGTGCTAGATCGAAGGACTATTTTAGTACATATTTGAGGACAAATATTGAGGATAGATTTGTTTTAGACCGAAGGATTGTGTTTAGTGCATATTTGAGGACAGAGATTGAGTACAGATTTGTGCTAGACCGAAGGAATGTTTTTAGTGTATATTTGAGAATAGATATTAAGAATAAATTTGTGCTAGACCAAAGAACTATGTTTAGTGTAGATTTGAGATATAGCTAAGAGCAAGCTTTTGAGGTGATAAAGTATAGATAATGATAGTCTCTAGTGGATAGAGATCCATTAGCTAGGGCAGTTAAGATAAGTCTTCTAAGTGAGTACAAGAGTCTTTAGTGGATAGAGTTCCATTAGCCAATGTAGTGGAGGTAGTAATTCTTCTAGAAGATCACCAACCAAAGCAAAGGGTATTGGTGTCTCCTGTGGATAGGTATCCATAAAATTGATTAGGGAATTGGTGTCTCCTTTGGATAGAGGTCCATAAATATTATAATAGGGAAGGATTCCCAAAGATATTTGTTGAGAAAATATTAGTGAAATATTTTCTCCATGGAGTAGCCCACATTGGGTGAACCATGTTAAATTGGTGTCTCTATTGTGTGTGGTGATTTGTGCATTGCTTTTATTGCTACTATTGATATTATCATTGATATATATTGCATATTATTGATTGGGAAAGAAAAGTAAAAAGTGGTCTTATACTACTCATCCCCCTCTCAGTATAAGCTTGTGTTCTTCAATTGGTATCAGAGCGAGTTCCTTTGGAATATTTTAACAGATTGAAGGAAAAGCTTACAAGAACACAAATGGATTCTAAGAGTGGATCCTCAGATAATTCAACACTTGTATTTTATGGGAGAAATTATGTATTTTGGAGTATGAGAATGAAGATTCACCTGATGGAACTTGGCAATGAAATATGGGAAGCAATTGAAAATGGATACACACCACTAGCTACTCCACCTATAGATAAAGATGGTAAGCTTCTACATCATTACAATTCAAGATCAATGAATGCAATTTTGATAGGGTTGAATAGAATATTTTTTTTTAAGGTTATGCATTACAAATTAGCAAAATAAATTTGGGATAAGTTGCAAGGCATATATGAAGGAGATAAAAAGGTCAAAAAGGCAAAGTTGTGAAATCTCAAGGGATAATTTGAAGATCTAAAAATGAAGGATGCAAAAAATATTACTGCTTATTTACTTCATGTAGATGAGTATGTTAACTCCATGCAAGGACTTGGACTTGAGGTTCAATAATTTTATGTTTGTGACAAAATTTTAAGATCACTCCCAAAAAGGTTTAGTGAAAATATTTCAACTATAGAGGAATCAAAATATGGTGATATTTTGACAAGAGATGAATTACTTGGCATTCTTATAGCTTTTGAGATGAGAACAAAAGAGGAACCTAATCTCTAAAAATAAGTAGCCTTTAAATATACTAAGAATATTAGGGATAAAAAGTCATATTCAAGCAATGAGTCATCCAATGATGAAGAAGCAAATTATGGAAGAAGGAACAAAGATCCAAGAAAGTTTACAGGTATGAAATCAGTTAGATGTTTCAATTGTGGAAAGTATGGTCACTATGCAACTGATTTTTAAGAAGTTGGAAATAACAATGATGATGAAAACAAGATCATAAGAACAGGGAAATAGAAAAATATAGGTACCAAAAGAAAAGCAGGGATGGACAAGGCAAGCAACGAAAGAAGTTCTTTTAAAGACATAGGAAGAGTTTATATGCAGATAAGGCAAGTAAGTACTCAACTGATATTGATGATAGTTCCTCAGATAATGATAAAGATGAAGTTTTATTTATGGAAAAATAATAAGAAGTTAAGAAAATGTCACCAATAATTCTCAAGTGTTTTAGATGTGGTAACTTTGGTCATATTGAATATAGTTGTACAAGGAATGGTTTCAGTTTCAGTGATGATGAATATGAAGATACACTTGAAGGACCATAAGAGAATATTCTAATGGAACTAGAAGAAGAAGAAGATGATCCTATAAAATATGAGTCAGAAAATAATGAAGATGTTTTCAAAGGTAAATAAATAGAGGAAGAATCAGAGGAAGGAGAATTTGATCTTGAGGGGGAGCTTATTCATGCCCTTGATGCATTAAAGAAGGTAAGAAAGAAAAACTCCCAACTTAAGCTTCAATGTCAAGAATGTGATGAAGAGAAAGGAAATATTATAAAGGATCTACACAAGTCAATGACTAAGATAAGAAAGTTCAAAGATAAATTAGAATCAAAGGTCTTATAATGTGAAAGGTTAGAGCATGAAGTAGCTTCACTAAGGAAGGAAGTAAAATATTCTAAGGACAGGTTACACAGGTTTGGAAAGAGCTAAAAAATTGTAGATAAAATGATCAATGTACAAAGACGATCAACAAACAAGACAGGTCTTGGTTTTGAATAGGTACAAAAGAAACAAGGAGGGGAGACAACCTCAATTTATGAAGAATAAGGAACTTCAGAAGAAGAGAGTGTAAGAGAGAGTGAGACTTCTGAGGATGATTTGGACAACAAAAATTTCAACAAGGAAAGAAACAATGCACAAAAGAGGGACAGATGGAACAGGAACCAGTACAGGGTAAAAGAGACTAAAATACCCATGGGGTCAAGGCAAGGTAATTTTAATGGATGATGCTTCTTATATCATAGTTTTGGGCACAAATATTCTCAGTGCAGGACACAATAAATATAATAATACGGGAGCTTCATAAATAGGTAGCTATTTCAAGGGTATTGCTACTCTTGTAATAAGTTTGGTCATAAGGAAATGAATTGTAGGGTTCATAACAGGAATAGATATGGCTTCACTAGGATAAATTCCAAGACATTTGCACCTCCAAGTAATAATAATATTAAGTGTTATAAGTGCAATAATGATGGACATACAACAAAGTGGTGTAGAGAAAAAATTCTAGAGACAAGTAGAAATAGGAATAGTTAGAGGAATCATAAGGATCAGATGAGAAGGAAAGTGGACAAAGGTAAAGACCAGTGCATGTTGGGAGTAGAAATACTCCCATCCTAGAATTAACCACCTCAAGAGGAGGTGGAGGAGGGGCTAAGATAAGAGTTTAATTCTTAGCCCCAAGCCCCAAAGGTGACCCTTTGCCATTGATGATAAAGGGAGATGTATTTGAATAAGGGGGGAGATATGAGTTAGGAGGAGAGAATTCAGTTTGGGGGAGAAGTTTATCAGGGAGAGTAGAAAAAGAAAGGTAAAAGGAATGATAAAAATAAAGTGGGTTGCCATCAATGAAAAAGGGGGAGATTGTTGGAAATATGAGCAAGATTTGTTGTCATTGATGTCAAGAGTCAATTTTAGTGAGCAGGACAAAAAGAAGGATGTGTTGGACATTTTGAGCAATTGATTGTCATTGATGTCAAAGTTGGAAATTTGAGTTGTCATTGATGTCAAAGATGCAAGGCAGAAATATATCGATATTAAAGGTACATGGTTATTAATATTATATTACAACAAGGAAAGGACCATGGATCTTGAATTAATGGATAAAAATCTGATGACCATGATTCAAAAGAATTAAAGGAGATTTAAATTATTTAATATTTAAATTATTTAAATTAAATATTTAAATAATTTAAATTTAAATATTTAAATATTTAAATATTAAGGTTTCCTTTCTAAAGGACTAAAGGTTGGGCACAATTTTTTATCAAATATATTGATTATTTATTAGTCTAAGTGGGCCAGCCACTATTCATTTTTATACAAATCATGCAAAACCAATGATCATATAGGCATTGACGGGGTTCAATAAAGGTTTAAACCTTATTAAAAGGAGGTCGACGTGTATGAAAAGGTTTTCATAACAAGCAATATTCCCCCACCGACCTTGGTATAAAATGACACATAATATATATAAAGAAGGATGATGGACGTCTTAATGTATCACTTGTATCGTTTATAAAAGGTTTTACTTGTTCAGTGAAAAAGAAGTTTGGGGTTCTAAGAAATTTATATCAACGAGTTGATAAAACCTTTTGAGCACTCAAAATCGAATAAGGTGAAATAATTAATATAAGAGTCAGTGATTCATCTACAAATGAAGAGCTTTGTATAAGTTACAACATACGAAAATTCGAAAGGCACTGAAATCAAAAAAGGGAGGGGAACTATTTCTGTGTGTGGAATGAAGAAATATTGTTGAGGAAGAAAAATAATTTGAACACTGGCCTCAATTTATAAATTGTAAGTTCTTCACATTTTGATAAGGCAACAATTTCACTATACAATTCATAGGCATCTTGCTTTTGTCGAGAAGAGCATTTTGTGAGATAGCACATATAAATCAAAGTGAGCTCCTCAGCGAATGTAACAGTAGCATTGATAACACAATAGTAAATGGAATTAGCCTTTTGTATTGGTTATCATCGAAGGAACATGTTAGGGTTTTCTTGGAGAAGACAACAAGGTTAAATCAAACAATGTGAGCATAAGTCTCACATGGGAGTACAACTCACTTGGTGGTTTGAGTTGGAGCTAAAGCATTGAGGGGATATAAGTCCCATGGTCGAATATTTGGAGCTTCCTTTTGGTGGTCACGACAAATAAGAGGTATGCTATTCGATGCTAAAATTTGAGCATTTGGGATGATAGTGTTTTCGATGCTAAAAGTTGAGCATTTGGGATGATAGTGTTTGGTTAGAAATAAAGGGAGTTATAAGGTGAAGGAAAATTAAAATATGTTTGTTTTAATTTTTGATATTGAGATTTGAATGGTTATAGTAGATATTAAGAATTTAGGGGAGTCATCAGAAGAGTGTGAATTATTTATGAAATAATTCTTGATGAGTTAAAATTTTGATAGAATAATTTTTATAATATTTATTTTGATGAAATTATTATGGTGTTGAATACTATTTTAATATTGGAGTAATAAGGTGTTATTGGATAAATATTTTATGTATGTTGATGGTTGTTTTTGAAAGGTGGAGTGATAAGGTGTAATTAAGTATTTACATAAAATACTTATGGTTGTTTTTGATGGTTGTATTTGCAATCCAAGCAACCTCTACAACTATTGATCATCTGGAAACAACCCATGTGGCCATAGGTAAAGCAATTTCAAGGTTAAAGGATTAGCGCCAAGCTCTCAATCTCCTATTATTTTGTGATTCATTCAAGGACATCCCTACCTTTTCCATTTATGAGGGTCCCTCTGATGCCAAGGGCGATGAAAAATATGAGGATGTGGTGGAGATTTCTAAGAAGGCGTGTCTTGATGTTTTGAAAGATGTTCCTAAGGACGCACCGAAGGATGAAGCAAAGGATACCATGCTGGAAACCATTGTTGCTTCTCTGATGCTTACTAACATTCCTCTCTAATTGAGGATGGGGTTTCACCTATTGCTGGTTTTGTTTCATTCCTTTGGTCTAAAGGATTTGGTCTAGTCATTTCCTACGGGCTTCAGGACTATTTATTTTTTCTCCTTTATGTTCAAGGTTGATTCCTTTTTGATGTAGCAGGCTTACTACCTCTCTTTTGTGTTCCTTTATGTTCTCTTCTTGGGTTCCTCTTCTTGTATTACTATTGTACAAGGCATTAGGGCACCTTTCAAATGCCCCCTTTTGATAAATAAAATTTTTTAACTTACGAGAAAAAAGTATTTACATTATATTGTGAGAAATATTTATCTTCTAACCTCTTTGAGATTGGCATATAAGTGTTTGTGATTGTGATAGATTTATGATATCCCTTCATCTTCAATAAAAAGGTATGAGTACATTCTTCCATAAGTTGAGTTTATTGATTGGTTTTCTGGAAAATAAGTTTGGAGTGAAAATGACTTGATTAGGGTTTCCTTTTGAGAGTGTTTGAGTTAATGCTTTAAGGTTTTCTGGAATAAAGAGTTGTTTTCAAAACCTTGTTTGATAAGCATTATTGTTGAAGTGAGTTGTTGTACAAATAACTTGAACTAGGGTTTGAAGAGATCATGAATATCATTGTTATGTAAGATTTTTTGTTGAGAATTGTTGTAAATATTTTGAGTTGATGGTTATATGCTTGGACTAGGGTTTGTGAGAAAGAAGTGTTTCATTGAGTGATTGGTTGAGTAGAGTTTATTGAGCCTAGTCAAGTGGATGTGTGAAGTGATTGTTCAAGTTTCATAAAACAAACTATTCTATATTCTTATTTGATTTGAGAAATTGATTGAGCATTGAGTGTAGAACATATTGAGTCTCTAACAATTATCTTTATGTTTCTATGAGATTGGACAAGTTTTGTGTAGACTTGTTAAGCATATTTGAGGCAAGTATTTGAGGAGACTTGTGGACTGATTTTGTGTGAGATTTTTGTAGAACCTTATAATACATATTTGATTAAGTTCTATGTGGACTTATTAAGTAGATTTATATAAGTTCTATGTGGACTTATTGAGCAAATTTGGACAAGTTCTCTGTGGACTTATTGAGCAGATTTGGACAAGTTCTGAGTGAAATTGTTGAGCAGATTTAAGCAAGTTCTAAGTGGACTTGTTGAGAATATTTGAGCAAGTTTTGAGTGGACTTGTTGAGCAAATTTGAGCAAGTTCTGAGTAGACTTGTTGAGAAAATTTGAGCAAGTTCTGAGTGGACTTGTTGAGTAGATTTGAGCAAGTTCTGAGTGGACTTGTTGAGCAGATTTGAGCAAGTTCTGAGTGGACTTGTTGAGCATATTTGATCAAGTTTTGAGTGGACTTATTGAGCATATTTGTGCTATACTGAAGGATTGAGTTTAGTGTATATTTGAGATAGAGCTTTGGAGGTGACCGAGTAGAGAGGAAAATAGTCTCCAGTGGATAGAGATACATCAGCCAGGGTAGTGAGGACAGGTCTTCTGAGTGAGGACAAGAGTCTCCAGTGGAGAGAGATATAAAAGCCAGTGCAGTGGAGGTAGTAGTTTTCTAGAGGGTAACCAACCAGATCAGAGGAGGAGTTCTCCTATGGATAGATATCCACGAACTTGATTTAGGGGATTGATATCTCCTTTGGACATAGGTCCATAAACATTGTAATAGGAAAAGGATTCCCAAGAGATTCATTGAGAAAAGATTAGTGAAATATTTTCTCCGTGGAGTAGCCCATATTGGGTGAACCATGTTAAATTGATGTCTCTATTGTGTGTGATGATTTGTGCATTAATTTGGTTACTTTTTTTGATATTTTTATCTTTACATTGCGTAATATTGATTGGAAAGAAAAGTAAAAAGTGATCTTATACTGTTCACCCCCTATCAATTTAATCTTGTGTTCTTTAATTGGTATCAGAGATGGTTCATTTATAAAAGGTTTAACAACCTGAAGGAATATCTTGCAAGAACATAAATGGTAAATAAAGGCAAAAGTAAAACCATGAGACACAAGAAGAAAATAACACACATGATCATGAAATAAAAGGAATATGAATTCAATATTGTTTTTTTGGGAGGAAGAATGGAAATAGATTCAAGATATGAATAAAGCAATGGAGAAATAACCAAGTTGATAAAGTTTTGTACTAGATGTAGGAATACATGTCACCATACAACTTATTTTCCACAAGAAGGTGAAGAATTTTTTGTTTGTGGTTAACTCAGTCATGATGCAGGTTATTGCAATGGGTTTAGTAACGGTGAAGATGAAGATGATATTTTTGGAAATGAAATCCTAGAGGTTGGTTCAATAAAGGATAATAGGGACAGTAAAAATAGGTATGAAGAAGAAGCTCTAATTTCAATAATATAAGAAAAATAAGATGCTCCTATAGAAGATCAAAAAAAGAAAGAAGAGGAAGATTCAAAAAAAGAAAAAGAGGAAGCCACTCTTAAGGAACTTGTTGAAGTGAAAAGAGAATTTAGAATTGAAGGCTCAAATAGAAGAATATGAGAAATTTAAGACAAAGCTTTTACAAAATCTCTTCGACTTGATAGATAAGGTTGAAAAGGTAAGAAGATTTGAAGAAGGTATGACTGAAAAATTAAAGGTAAAAGATCTAGAGTGTGAAATATTAGAAAGTGAGATAGTCTCACTAAGAATGGAAGTAAAAACTTCTAAGGACAAGATACACAAGTTTGAGGAAAATTCAAAGACTTTATATAGTATTAGCAATGCACAAAGGTCATAAGTCACCATTACAGGACTTAGTTCTAAATAAGAACAAGGAAAATAGGAAGAAGGAAAAGGAGATTCAAGCTCAAACACCAAAAAATAAGAAGCATCAAAAGAAGTAAGTAAACGATAGAGTGAGACTTCTAAGGATAATTTGGACAATAGAAATCTCAACAAGGAAAGCAACAATGCACAAGTAAGGAACATATGGAATAGAAAATAGGTAGAAGAGACTAAGAGACCAATGGGGTCTAGGCAAGGTTTCTTTAGTGGAATATGTTTTTCATGTCATAGGTTTGGGCACATGGCTTCATAGTGTAGGACACATGAAAGACAGGAATTTTGGAATAAATAAAATTTTTATGGGTGTTGCTACTCATATAATCAGTTTGGTCACAAGGTAATGAATTGCAGGGTTCATGATAGAAGATGATATGGCTTGTTTGAAGAGATCACGAGTATCATTGTTATGTAAGATTTGTTGTTGAGCATTGTTGGAAATATTTTGAGTTGATGGTTATATGCTTGGACTATGGTTTGTGAGAAATAAGTGTTTCATTGAGTGATTGGTTGAGTAGAGTTGATTGAGCCTAGTCAAGTGGATGTGTGAAGTGATTGTTCAAGTTTCATAAAACAAACTATTCAATATTCTAATTTGAGTTGAGAAAGTGATTGAGCATTGAGTGTAGAACATATTGAGTATCTCACAATTCTCTTTATGTTTCTATGAGATTGGACAAGTTTTGTGTGGACTTGTAATATTTGAGGTAAGTCTTTGAGGAGACTTGTGGAATGATTTTGTGTGAGCTTTTTGTAGAAGCTTACAATACAGATTTGATTAAGTTTTGTGTGGACTTATTGAGCATATTTGGATAAGTTCTGTGTGGAATTATTGAGCAGATTTTGATAAATTCTCTGTGGACTTATTGAGAATATTTTGACAAGTTCTGAGTGAACTTGTTAAGCAAATTTCAGCAAGTTCTAAGTGGACTTGTTGAGAAGATTTGAGCACGTTCTGAGTGGACTTGTTGAGAAAATTTGAGCAAATTTTGAGTGGACTTGTTGAGAATATTTGAGCAAGTTCTAAGTGGAATTTTTAAGCATATTTGAGAAAGTTCTGAGTGGACTTGTTTAGCAAATTTGAGCAAGTTCTGAGTGGACTTGTTGAGCCAATTTATGCTATACCGAAGGACTGATTTTAGTGTAGATTTGAGACAAATATTTGGAGGTGACAGAGCAGAGTGGATAGTAGTATCTAGTGGATAGAGATCCATTAGCCAGGTCAGTGAGGATAGGTCTTCTGAGTGAGGATAAGAGTCTTCAATGGAGAGAGATCCACAAGCCAATGCAATGGAGGCAGTAGTCTTCTAGAGGATCACCAACCAGAGCAAAGGAGGATTTATCCTATGGATAGAGATCCATGAACTTGATTTAGGGGATTGATATCTCCTTTGGACAGAGGCCCATAAATATTGTAATAGGGAAAGGATTCCCAAGAGAAGTTAGTTATGCAAGAAAAATACTGATTCTAGACTTAAGGAAAATAATATTATAATGCCCCTAATTATAATATTCAAGGTGGTTAGATGAGGTCTAAAGAGCAACATGAAGGCCCAAGAAAAATAATATTATAATATTTTATTATAATATTATAGGTCTAAGGTTGAGACCTAAAGATTAAATTAATTATAATAATTTCATTATAAATTAATTTATAATTTAATTTTATTAACTCTAAAGAGTTATTATATTAATTATAAGTTAATTATAATTTAATTATAAGTTAGTTTATAACTTAATTTAATAAACCCTAGAGTTAGGGTTATAAAGGGCATATGCAAAGCACCGATGTCATATTCCATCTCCTCTACCAACATCAATAATTTTCAAAGAATGGGTATAAATACCCAAGCCTAAAAGGCTTCAAACCCATCCACGATTTTAATTATCTCCTAAGCAAAAATATTGTGTGCACAATTTTCATAAGCAAGAGAGGGAAGAAGTCCTTGTTGACCTTTTTCGATAGTTAGATAAGGAATAAAAGGCACAAGGTATGAATACCTTGTCACCACCTAGCCAGGTGGGCTAGCGGTAAGTGGAAGCAACTTATGAACGTGAGGTTCCACATTCGACTCGTAGTAGGGTTGGTTGTGCAATGTTCTTGGGCACCAACAATGCCAAAGCTTTTTTCTTTGGGTGTCGAAGTAGAAGACAAATCACCATGGGCACTTTTGCCTTCCACGTGAGTGCTTAGCTCATGTAGCTTGGCTTTCATGGAGAAGGCACTGGAGGCACTGTGTTGTGGGATTGAATCCCACCAGGAGCACTTTGTGAGGTAATAATTTTTTTTTATAAATTTATTTGTGCTTCTAAGATTGTATGGCATATTTCTAAGCTTAGGGAGATATAAGATTGATAAAATTAAATCATTTTTTATTTAATTATTTGGTGGTTTGAGTTGTTTAAGAGTGGAGTTATAAGGTTTAATAAAATATTTATTTTTGTGTTTTGGTGAATGCATATTTTAAAGAAGGAGTAATAAGGTGTATTTGAGTTTAATTATTTTTGTAATTATGAAATATCTTGAGGAAGTGTTAGAGTGATATTTTGTCATCTGACCTTTGAAATTGGCAAAGAGGGAAATTATGTTTAAGATAGGTTTTGAGGTCAATTATTCAACAAACAAAAAGTATGGACACATCTTCCTTGTGAGTGATTGTTGGATGTTGTGAATGCTAAGTTGGAGAGAAAAGGGTTGTTTGATAAGCATTGTTGAGTTTGATTGTTAAAGTTTTTTCTGAGTAAAAGTTGATGATAAGAAACCTTGTTTGATAAGCATTGTTGATTTTGGTTTTCTGGAAATAAAGTTGATACTAGAAACCTTGTTTGATAAGTATTGTTGAGTTTGGTTTTCTATAAATGAAGTTGATACTAGAAACCTTGTTTGATAATAATTTTTGGAAATATTGATTAAAGCTTTATATACTTGACTAGGTTTTATGAAAGAACATAAGTATCATTGTTATGTGAAGTTGAGAGCTATCTTGAACTAGGGTCTGTGCAAATAATATGAGTATCATTGTTATGTAAAGTTGAGAGCTATCTTGAACTAGGGTTTGTGCAATATTACGAGTATCATTGTTATGTGATATTTTTTGACAAGCATTGTTGGAAATAATTTAGTGAGTGTTCATATGCTTGGACTAGGGTTTGTAAGAAAGGAGTGTTTCATTGAGTGATTGATTGAGTAGAGTTGATTGAGCCTAGTCAAGTGGAAGTGTTGAAGTAATAGTTCTAGTTCTGTAAAATAAATTGTTCTATATTTAGAATTGATTTGAGAAAGAGGTTGGAAGTGATTGAGTGTGTGAGTGTGAAATATATTTAATCTCTAACAATTCTCTATGTTTCTATGGTAAAAAGAGATATTAAAAGTGATTGAGTATTTTTGTAAGTGTGAAGCATATTGAGTCTCTAAAAATTCTCTATATGTTTCTATGAGACTGGACAAGTTCTAGTAAGGACTTGTTGAGCATATTTGAGGTAAGTATTGGTGAAGACTTGTTCAGCAGATTGGACAAGTTCTAGAGAGGACTTGTGGACAGGTTAGTGTGAGCTTTTGTGGAAGCTTACAAGGTAGATTTGAGGCAAGTCTTTAAGAAGACTTGAGAGAAGAGTTGATTGATTGATTTGTTCAAACATTGGGTTAAGGTTTGGGGAATATCTAGTATAGTTGATTTGTGATTGATACAAGCTTTGTGTTAAGGCTTGAGGATAGATTTGTACTAGACCGAAGGAATGTGTTTAGTTTAGATTTGAGGACAAATATTGAGGATAGATTTGTGCTATACTGAAGGACTATTTTTAGTGCATATTTGAGAATAGATATTGAGGATATATTTGTGCTAGATTGAAGGACTATGTTCAGTGTATATTTGAGGATATATATTGAGGATAGATTTGTGCTAGACCTAAGGACTATGTTTAGTGTAAATTTGAGATAGAGCTAAGAGTAAGCTTTGGAGGTGATAGAGTATAGAGGATGACAGTCTCTAATGGATAGATATCCATTAGCCAAGGTAGTGAAGATAGGTCTTCTAAGTGAGAAAATGAGTCTTAAGTGGATAGAGATCCATTAGCCAATGTAGTGGATGCAATAGTTCTTCTAGAAGATCACCAGCTAGAGTAGAGGGGATTGGTGTCTCCTATGGATAGGGATCCATAAACTTGATTAGGGGATTGGTGTCTCCTTTGGACAGAGGTCCATAAATATTGTAATAGGGAAGGATTCCCAAATATATTTGTTGAGAAAATATTAGTGAAATATTTTCTCTATGGAGTAGCCCACATTGGGTGAACCACATTAAATTGATGTCTCTATTGTGTGTGGTGATTTGTGCATTGCTTTGATTATTGCTATTGATATTGCCATTGATATTTATTACATATTATTGATTGGGAAAGAAAAGTAAAAAGTGGTCTCATATTATTTACCCCCCTCTTAGTATAATCTTGTGTTCTTCAGTATTTAAAAGTATTTTCTCACTGGATCATAATGCAGTCAGTTGGAGGGTAGGAATATGAAACATCGAAGGGTTTCACAAATAATAATGAGAGGTAGTTGTAGATCAAAGATAGAGCGAGCTTTAAATAATGATCTATGAATCAGATGTGGTCTCTAATGGCCTAAATGCCAATTGCCATTAATGAACCAACAAGTTGTAGAGAACCTAGATGCCATGGTGATTTATTCACATCATATTTCTTGGAGGCCGAACCAGTAAGATAATGCCAACAAAAAAAATCTTTGTTGAGATATAAATATGTAATATATGTATTGTCTCCCTAATATTCTTTCATTTACAAACTATAAATAGAGGTCAAACCCTTATTTTTTAGGGTCGATTATAGTGTGTTTGCTTGCCCTACTGTAAATATTCCTGTGAGATAATGGAAGGAGCATTACTCTAATTTTTTACTCAAATTTGTCATCTTCATCATATTGTGCAAGAGTTTCGAAGCCTTGAGTTGCATTTTTGTTAATACTTGAATGGTTGGTTCATTCCAGCTTATTCGATTACTAGTTGTGAGAGTAGTTGAAATTTTTTCATGGTTAGATCTATGTTTTTAGAAATTTTATTTCTATTAAATATAACTATTGGTTTATTCTGCTAATTTGGATTATCAATATTAGATGTTGGAATTACTTTATGCAATATATATTTGTTTATGTTTTAATGTATGAATATTTCATGGGTTTGGGTGCTGCTAATTTTTAATGATGGGACACTAGAAATAGCTTGTGGGTGCTTTTTGTTGTAGTTGCCTATGCTGTTAGTCTATCTGGAAACTATTTTCTACAATATCTCTTACCATAAACCTTTTCTAACCCTTATCTCAAAATCCTACTTGAGCTTTAATTGTTTCAACACCATTTTAAATTGACAAGGAGCAAACCTACTCTAGAGGTGATTCAAGTTGTCTTTGGTCCATCCAATGCTTGAGTTTCGAGCTGTGACTATTGGGTGCATTCCTAGATAGAAAATTGGAAGATAGTGTATCGTTCCAAATTTTTCGCACCCTTACCTTCAGGCTAAAGGATCTGCACCCGGAATGGGGATGGGAAAAATATGGGACAATACCTCGGACTGAGAGGCCCTTTGAAGGTCCCGCCTCTTGGGGGATGGGTATTAAGGTGATTTTTTGACGGATGGTGGGGTTCACCAGGAAACGTTTGAATGGCAGTTTCCAAGCCTAGGTTGGGAATGTGTTCAATATGTTCAGTTTTATCTTTAAACATTCAAGTCCTAGGTTTGGCCAAATGAATCTAAGTTTTTCTATTATGAAAATGTATACTAAATGAAATGTAGAAAATATATTTGAATAGAAAACAGAGAGAAAAAGCTAAATTAAATAGCCATACCTGATCTAGATGTCTGATGGAGGTTCTGATTCTTGAAGCAGTCAGGATCGTCTGGAATTTGACAAGATCGTCTGAGATCTGACGAATTCGTCAGACGAATTCATCAGAGACCTACAAACATAAAAGTAGAGGCAAAATACCAGAAATGCAGCTATGACAACAGAGGGCAAGGATATAGAATGACAGTAACAATCTTAAAATGATGATAATAAACAAAATATGAATGCATTACAATAATCTAATGACAATTTATGATTTTATTAAGCTTTAAGACTATATGGGTGAACTCCAAGATGCAAAATAATAAAGAATAATCATAAATTTAACCAAATGCAAAATAATGCAGTAGAAAAGAATGAAGAAACACAAACTCTGGGCACTGATTGCCCCCAATGCATACTGCAGTCGAAATCGTCTCGAATTGGTGCGAAATCGTCTCGAATTGAACAGGATCATCCGCGACGATCTGAGCTTGCTCTGGCTAAAAAATACTAAGGTTCCTGCAAATAAACTTGGACAAATATGGAGGCAAATAGTAATTTAGGATGGTCTAATGCATGTAGAACTTGTGTTACAGGGAAATTTCAGCCAGGGGGAATGCCAAGAGGGGGTCCTAAGGTTAAATAGGCTTAGGATGGAGGTTAGGAGGTTGGAGATCATCCTAATTTGGAAGATCTCCAACGGGGGAGGTCTCTAACGACACAGACACGCTTCTACCCGGATTAGAGATGTCGTTGAAATAGAAGCTAACTATGCACAAATCAGTTTGGGACGAGATCATCTCGACGTTCTTCTCTAGACGAAATCGTCCGATTTGAGGCGATATCGTCTGATCGGCAACGATATCATCAAACGGACAAAACAAACTCTAAAAATGGCACAAAAAACGATGAAACGGGTTAAACGGCAGTTTGGGAGTGGTTTTGGGGTTAAAATTTGAATTTGAATTATTACTAATGTAATTTTGATTATTGCTAAGTTTTACTGCACGGAAAATTTATGAAATTGAACTTTGTTTTACTTGCATTTTTAATGATTGTTTTATTAATGATTTTTATTGTTTTGTTGTTTATGTTGTAGAGAGGATTACTAAAGAGCAGAGAATGGAAATACGATGGGTTGAGGGATGTCTTGGCTACTTTATCTCAAGCAGAGCGAGATCAGCTGGCTTAGGTCAGCTTGCAGCATGTGGCAAAGATGCCACAAGTTTCTACAGATATGGGGCTATTGACAGCCCTAGCAGAGAGGTGGTATCCGGGTTCTTCCTATTTTCGATTATCGACAGGGGAGATGACTCCCACACTGGAGGATGTATGGAGTATTTTGAGGATCCCCATACAAGGACGAATAATCACTCCCATGGCCAATAAGGGCCACACGATGATGCGACTATGCAGAGATCTGAGCTTCACCCTGGAGAAGGGCGGAGTGAACATCGAATCTCTACGATAGATGCTTGGGGCATCTAGGCCGACTACGCTTTTTGGTGGGGTTGTAGGTGGTCTACTGCTATGCCATCAGAGTGGATGCAGAGTACCATGGCTACTGACAGATGTGGTCTATGACATGAGAGACCACGAATACAGGTTTTCTTAGGGGAGATTTGTACTATGCCGATTGTATAGGATCCTGTATGGGGTCGTATACAAGGGTGGTTGATGTCTGGTTATGACATATCTACTGCAGTTTGGTGCTAGGAGCACATCATGGTGTGGAGGCCAGTAGGGCTCCCACTAACAGGGATTGATGGGGAGAGGCCTCGAGCTTTCTACTGGTGGCTCTAGAGAGGGTCATAGTAGCGGATAGATCTGCCAATGTCCTAGAGGCTACTTGACGACCTTGTCTTTGACCAGATCACCTAGAGGCCTTGGAGAGATCATCCAGGGTGGGCTAAGGACTGACAGGAGCTAGCTCGCATCAGGCGAGTTTGCTGGCTAAGGATGGAGAGGGGAGAGGTGGAGCTCCATTGCTATGACCGATTTTTGAGGTAGTTTGGTCTACAACAGGGGATCCCATCCTTTAAAGACTATGAGTTTTCTTAGACTTTCTGGGATAACACTACAGTTAGTGGGGCTCCAGATATGCAGTGCTTCTAGGTTCTAGACACATATGATGCCCCCATTCATCCGGTGGATGGGGACGATGTTGGGGTAGTTGACGGCTACGATGCCTGGTACACAGGCATCCGCCCTCCTCGAATGATGAGGGCTCAGGGTTCGATTCACATAGTTGTGCATCAGATGGGGAGGTGACACTAGGTGACCATTGAGGTGGCACAGGGTCACGGCAGGAGAGAGCAAAGGAGACCATAGGCTCAGTAGAGGCTACGACAGCGAGAGAGGAGGGAGGAGAGACCCCCTTCTCCACGGAGAGAGACCACCATCACCTAATAAGGGCAAGGGTGTGGACACAAGAGAGAGTAGTGAGATGGCTACTCTCTGGATGGAGACTATCTGTCTCCAGGCAGAGGTGCAGACTCTACAGGATGAGGCTACACGACACCGAGAGGAGGCCACACAGCTTAAAGATGAGGTAGCACGCCTTAGAGCACGGATTGAAGGGGCGAGCACTCAGGATCTAGCACGGGCTATTGCCCAGGTCACATTATATCAGACACTATACCACCATATGGTGCCAGAGGGGCAGAGGTTACCACTATCGGCCCATATTGTAGAGCCTGTCGAGATGAGGTCATCGAGGACATCATCACGATCGAAGTCAAGGACTCATAGCACCACACAGACTATGATGGGGCCACCTCGTCCACCTCAGTGCAGGGGAGGAGATAAGGCTAAGAGCTCAAGGGGTTCTCGAGGCTAGCTGCTATAGATTGCACTACGCAGATTGATTATAGTGCTTATTATTATTTTTGATAAGGGATTGAGTATGCCTAGGTAAAAATTATGGCATACCAATCTAGTTTTGAGATGACGTACATATACTGTTGAGATATATATAGATGAGATATTTTTTGATCATATGACTTGTATTATGTATTTGTATGATGCTTTAATGTTTTGATTGATTGATTTGATGATTCATGTAATTATGCCATTTGGAAATATGATGGTTTGAATGTCATGCTTCGTTTTAAAATTTAAATGAAATAATCGATGTAAACAAGTTGGTTGTTTGTGATGTGATAATTTGATAAAAATAAAAGGGACTTTTAACAATAATTTCAAAGGACATTGTCGCTATTATAGACTATTTCATGGATTCGCCGCTCACTCGGTCGTCAAGCTAATCCTAGTATAGAAATATTGCTAAAAGTAAAAGGGTGCTTAAGAGACTGTATTAAGGCTTTGTTGTGATGATGCAAATGATGATGATGATGATGATTTGTTTTTCAGATTTTCATGAAAATATTATGCATGAAATATTTTTAAATGACTTTTGCTAGGCATAAATTCCTAAGTGTGATAAAATTTTTGGATAATTCCCTAGGAATTATACCATCATTGCAAAATTGAAGTTTGACATAATGACATGAAATAGAATAGGTGTTTGTTTGTTTTAAAGCATAATTGTGTAACATAATGATTTAAGTCATATGTTTTTATGATTTTAAATAAATGGAAAAATAAAATTGGTACAATGGTTTGTGCTAGGCATAGAATATTTAGGTATAAACTTATACCATCATCACGAAATCCAAAGAAGAAAATAATAGTTTTATTGCATGGTTGATTTGTAATTTTGGTCTTCATAAAATATGAAGACGAGGACTTGCACTAGGCATAAAATTCCAATTTTGGTTTTGGAACTATACCATCATCGCGAAAGTCAAAAGTTATATATAAATGTAACTTTATTGCATGTTTTTGAAAATGATTTTGATTTTTGATAATGCATGTAGTTGTCTTTATACTAAACAACTATTCTTTCAAAGAAGAAAATGAATTTATTCCAAACAATTTGCAAAAATATTTCAAAGTATCTTAAAGACAAAAGTTAGATTTATAAGGAATCCCATGTGCGTATGTGAGTTCATTACCAATCTTGATTTATCATAATGATACACAAAATCTCTCAAATACAAATGTGCGTGCAATTGCATTGTTTATTTACCAAGTTTTGAGCAAGATAATTTGATACAAGTGATTTGAATGAACCAAATATGTGTTCATTAACCATGATTTAGATGCATATAACCATACCAGACTACTATGTAGGTCGGATTATCAAGAGCTAGCTAATCCATAAGCAGACATAGGTCTGTACAAAAGAAGGTCGCTAATGTGACAGACATATCACCACGCTAGGAGTTACCCAAGGCCAAGCGGGTTGGGCACAAACCACCTGTTATGGGGCTTACCTCACAGTTTTAGAATAATTGAGAATTCCAGGGATTCAAGCTCATCAACCCTTCTTTTCTTTTCAAGGGGTAGGGAAAGGGATTTTATTGCTTTTGTTTTTGCTTCTCTTTTTTTGTTCATTTTCTTTGCTTTTGCTTTTTGTTTTTTTTTTTGTATTTTTGTATTGTGACTTGATAATTGAGATAATGCTGAAATAACTTGTTTCTTTTTTCTATTTCTTTTGATATTTTCTTTTCTTCCTATACTAGGGATACTTGCTCAGATTAGCTGTAGAGCAAGGGATTTTTATTCCGGGTAGGGGTGAGCTTGTCCTTTTGCCAATTATCAAAGATTCTAGACCATGTGCATGATAGGATAGAAGGGGAAACTTTTCGCTCAAGAACCATTTCTACTATGTAACATAGCATGGAAATTACAAATGTAATCATTTTATTATGAAAGGATATGCTTGGTTTAAGTAAATGACAAGATCAATTCTCTGTGCTCAAAATTTATTTAACTGAATTTTGTGTACTTTGATATAAGATATTAGTAATCATAACAGATAAAATCAAGATATTTATTTTTTTGTGTTTGTGATAGTGAGGGATTCCAAATAAATGCTAATTTATCCAACACTAAGAGAGCTCCTTGGAGATTTGATGACTACATCCATGAAGCAAGGGCTCTAATTCATGACCGACCTGAGGCCATAATTTTGCATACCTTCCGGGAAGCAAACATGGCAGCTGATAGGCTGGCAAATGAAGGCATTGTAGCAGCAAATTTGATCACGTGGACTGAAAATCTTCCTCATGCAGTCTCAATGGTGATAGATAATGAAAAACTTTAGATTGGAAGGCTCAAAGTGGATCAATGACAGAAAATGGGGGCATTTTTAAAAATATTTTTTGAACCTTATAATGGATTTTGTCATATTTGTTTTTTTTTGTTCATGTGACTAGTGTTTTTTGCAGCTGGTGGGGCACTGATATAGGTTTTTTATCTACAAATTCATGCATGGGAAACATCTGCTTTGGCCTCAAGTATTTCCCAAGGTGTGTTTGGATTCAATGTCGCAAAAAGGACCTAGCAAGAAATAACAAAGTGTTGGAGATCCCTAACAATGAGGCACCAGACCCCACCATAATAGTCTTGGAGAAGATGACAATTTCATCAGCCTCCAACAATATCAACCAGTTGAAGAGTCTGTCTGGCCTCATCAGTGCAGCTGTTGATTTGTGTGATTCCCTAAATCTTCTATTTTATAGCCAGCAGTTCTAGGGGCACAAGGAGTCGAAGGCAAAATCTAAAGATGATGGCAAGAACGATGATAAGAAGTTAGATGAGGACTACAAGGAAGACTGCTTGGCCTCTTGGCTGTCCATTCTATGGGATGTTTTTTTTGACCATATTCTATTATTTTTATATGGGCACAAGCTACTCTGCATGGTGCTTGCATGATTAGTTTTTGTCTTTGTTAGTTCTTTTTTGCGTCTTTCTTTTCTGATGGCCATAATATTAGGCTTCCATAGTTTAGTTTGGTCGTATTCTAATGGAAGAGTAGGTCTTGGCCATTTTTGTTGTCAGTTTAAACTTTTAGGGCTTGGCCTTTGTCCAGTTGGTCAGTGGACCCTATTTTGTAAAATGGTTTTGGGTCAACCAGTTAAAACCCGGTGTTAATTATAATATTCTCTTACTTACCAAAAAAAAAAAAAAAACTTGAAAATATAACTGCAATACTTGAAGAAGAAATATATACAACAAATATTTGTTGAAGAGTTTGATAATTTTGACTCTCTCTTTCTTCTTTATTTATTTTTTGGGTTTCAAAAGAGTCAATAATATTGCTGTTTTGACTTTTATTATTTTTTTTGCATTTGTTTTTGTGTAAACAGTTTGATATATATATATATATATATATATATTTTAAAATGAGACAACATCCAAAATATGTACAAATGATGAAATGACCAAATGTTATGCGTAATATTGCTTAAGATGCATAATATTCATAGGTTCTTTTAAATATTTACCATCTAAGGTAGCTAATTTGTATGCTCTTGATTCAAATTTAGCAATGATAATATATGGTCCAAGCCAGTTGGGCTCAAATTTACCTTTAAGGTCTTTAGTTGCATTAGTATTTTTTTTATTTTCATTTAAAACAAGGTCACCGACCTCAAAGGACCGATGACGAACTTTCTTGGCATATGATCTTTTAAGCTTGTTTTGGTAGGCACGAAGGTGCTCTAAAGCATTGATGTGCTTTTCATCTAGAATTTCTAGCTGACTGAGTCTGCCAGCTCAATATTCATCTCCTACTTCGGTATCTTGAAGTAGTAGAGCCAAAGAAGGAACTTCTAATTCAAAGGGAAAAACGGCTTCAGTGCCATAAACCAAGACAAAAGGTGAAGTTCCAGTGGGAGTTCGAACACTAGTTCGATAGGCCCACAAAGCTGGATATAATTGAATATACCAGTCGTGGCCAGTTTTATTGACCATTCTTTTGAGGATTGATTAAGGTTTTGTTAGATGCTTCTGCTTGACCATTACCCTAAGGATAATAGGGAGTGGACCAGCGATGTTGAATCTTATATTTTTGGCATAATTTTTTAACATCTTTATTTTTGAAACAAGTTCCATTGTACGAGATGAGATTTGCAGGAATTTCGAACCTACAAATGATTTGATTAAAAATAAATTTAGAGACTTGAGTTCTAGTGCAGGAAGCTAAAGGCATAGCTTCAACCCACTTTGTGAAATACTCAGTGGCGTTTATGATGAATTTGTGTCCATCAGATGACACAAGATTAATTTTGCCAATAATGTCTAAGCCCCATTTTGAAAAGGGCCAAGGAGATGAAATAGCCTGCAGCTCTTGTGCAAACGCATGGACAAGGTTAGCATGTTTCTGGCACTTGTCGCAATGGCACACATAATCATGTGCATCCTTTTCCATGGTAGGCCAAAAGTAGCCTATCCTAAGGAGCTTTTTAGCAATGACACTACTATTGAAGTGTCCTCCACAAGATCCATCGTGGGCTTCACTTAAAGCTGATTTGGATTCTTCTAGATTCAAACATCTCAATAGGATACCTTCAAAAGATCTCCTATATAAAGTATTGCCAATTATTACAAATCGACTTGCTCGTCGACGTAATAATCGATGTTTGGTTTCTATTAGAATTGGTAGGGAAAGTCCCATTTTGGAGAAAATCAATTATATCTGTATACCAAGGTTCAGGAGTAGTTTCATTGATTAGAAACACATCCAAAGGTTCTAAACATGACTTATTTGAAGTGGGTTCCTGGAGTCGATGAATAATGATGGTGGCATATTCATCATCTAACTCCAAGGGCAAAAGAGATGCAGTTGCGGCCATAGCATCAGCTGCACGATTGCTAGTTCATAGAATAGCTTCCAAAGTAACTTTATCAAACAAGGATAACAATTGTAAAACATATGCTTTATATGGGCACAATTTATCATCTCTGGTCTGATAAAATTCATTAATTTGGTTTATGACAAGCTGAGAATCACCAAAAACTAGCAGATGTTTGATTTTTAACGCCAAGGCAACTCGTAATCCAAGGATTAGAGCCTCATATTTGGCAGTATTATTAGTGCAAGCAAATGTTAATTTAAATGACAAAGGTATAAGGTGTTTTTGTGAGGATATTAAAATAATACCCACACCAGCCCCACTCATGCATCGGGCTCCATCAAAGTATAAGGACCATTGTTGAATATGGTCTGCCTCTAATTGAAGGCATTCATCAGGAAACTCAATGATGAGGGGATGGGTAGACTCTAAGGGTGCAGCAGCTAATTGATCTGCTATGATTTGACCCTTAACAGAATTTTGTCCTATGAACATGAGTTCAAACTCGCTTAGAGCAAGAACCCACTTGGCTATGCGACCTAATAAATAAGGTCGACTCATAAGATACCGCAAGGGATCATATTTAGCAATGACATAAGTTTTTTGAATGAGCATATAATGACGTAATTTTTACGTAGAAAATATGACTGCTAGACATAATTTTTCTAATGCTGTATAACGGGTTTCATAACTGATGAGGGTTCGGCTAATGTAATAATTAACACGTTCTTTCTTCTCATCATCAAGCTGAGCTAACATAACTCCTAAAGCAAAATCTGAAGCTAAAATATATAGGAGAAATGGGCGATTAGGTCTAGGCGGTGAAAGCACAGGTGGGTTAAGGAGGTATTGTTTGATAAGTTCAAAAGCTTCCTTACATTCGTCGTCCCAGTTAAAAGGGACATCCTTCTTAAGGAGATTAAGAAAGGGAGTGGTTTTGTCCGCCAACTTATCGATGAAGCGACGGATGGCTTGAAGCTTACCTTGTAAACTTTGTGACTCTGATATATTGGTAGGTGCGAGCATATCAGTGATAGCCACAATTTTGAGAGGGTCGATTTCGATACCACGTAAAGAAACTAAAACCCCTAATAGCTTATCGGACTTAACTCCAAATATGCATTTGGCTGGATTTAATCAAATAAGGTATTCTCTTAAAGTTAAGTTGGATAATTCAGGGTAAGCTATGGATAGCATATTACATGTAAATGGCTAATTCGTTGGACACAAATAATCTTGTTTATCTAGATAATCTTGATAACATATGAGTTGATCATCATATTCAAAAGGGAAGGGTTGACCCTTACTAGGAAATAGGCCCACACCACATCGGGCGGGCCATGGTTCTACCTCGATAGGTTCTTTCATGCCATTTTGGAAAGGTCCCAAGCCTTTCCCTTTATATCCCATTTTAAGCATTATGGGTTTAGCTTTAATATATTCATTAGTAAAATAACATCGTGCATATCCCTCATGATGAGTTTTGATATTCCCGGGTATTCTTCCCCAATCATATCCTTTATAAATAAAAGAACAACTCCCGACTTGGTAAGTACTTCCCATAGGTTGTGGGAGGCCCAAAGTACGAGGAGATGGTGGCAAGTTATTTAAAAGAATTGAATCTTCCATAAAAGCATTTGTTTTTTCTGATATTAAGATTGTGGATAAATCTGGTAAAAGTTCATCGAAAAGAGCATAAGATGTAGAAGGATCATTCCCTATATCTTTAGATGTGGAAGGTATGATAGATGTTGATAATGTGTAAGTTTTAATGAATGGGTCTATAGGTTTTGAAATTATAGGGATAGAACATGAAGAATTGGTTGTGGATTTAAGATCTTTTTGAGGTTCTAGTGTGGTTTGTTCAGAAGATGGTTGAGTTAAATGTATAGGTGTAGTTGATGGAGTAGATGATGTTATGTGTGTGTTTTTCACACATTTAGATGAAAAATAAGAATTAGGATGTGTGGATGACAGAGCGGGGAAAAATTGCACTCCAATAGGTTCTACCAAAGCACACATATCAAAGGGTCTAGGGTCACCATGGATAATGACCAACTGATTTTTAAATTCAAATTTAACACATTGGTGTAAAGTGGAGGGAACCGCTCACATCACATTGATCCAAGGGCAACCCAAAAGTATATTGTACGATGCAGGGCAATGTACAATAAACACGATTGTATCTAGGGTTCGAGGACCAACTTGCAATGGTATAGTAATGACTCCACACATTTATTGTGTCTCGTCATTGAAAGCTTTGATAATCATGTCAGTTTTCTTCATTTCATCACTTCTAAAGCCAAACCGTTGGTAGAAGTCAAAAGTGCAAATGTTTAGAGATGAACCATTATCGATCAGGATTCTTTTAACAGCTACATCTCCAATTAGAGCAGTAATATATAAGGAATTATCCTTATGTAAACAGTGTTGTGGGATATCTTTATCCCAAAAGTCAATACAATCGACTTCTCGAGTGATGATAGTATTGGACATGGCTTCAGGTTGAATATTTTGAGGTACCATAATTTGGCTTAATGTAAGCATTAACTCATCCCTATGGGTGGGAGAAGATCTTAACAAATCCAACAGGGAAATTCAGGCTGTAGTATTGGATAATTGTTCATTAATATTGTAAGGAGGCTTAAGTTGAACATTAGACATATGATTACCTTTATTGGGATTTTTCAAAATAAATGGAGCTGATCCATCATTCTAAGTTTGATCTTGTTGAGAGTTTTGAGCCTGTTGTCTGGTAACAACTCCGATGGTACCTACAATGTTATATTGAAGATGTTGAACTGGTCTCGGTTGAGCGTTTATGGCTTGTTCATTAGGAAGGAACTGATTAGAAGAGGGTCGAGTAGCAACTCTTCTAGGAAATGGTTCTTCTAGAACCATAGCATCCGTGATAGGTTGAATAGGATCTGATTCATTTTTAGAGCTATTCGATTGGTTTGAGGTGATGTCTACTTCACTTTCGATGTATCGATTCTACATCACTAGGATCGGGAGTTTGAAAATTATGTAGGGGCCTGGTCGTGACCAAGGATAAAGTTGTGTCAAATATTTGAGGATCCTAAATAGGTAATTGTCCGCTAATAGTCCCTACATATCGGGTAGGAGGGGGAACATTATGATGTTCGATTTGATTGGCCACTTCTTTACCATGGTTTGGTAAATGATGTTGAAATATATCCAATGATTGATTAGCATTCTGATTTTGATTTTGGGGAATGGTCTTTTGAGCGTTATTAGGAGCATTTTGTTTAGGTTGGAAAGCTTGCACCTCCATTTAATTATTATCAATCAAGTCTTGTATTTTATGTTTCAATCTTTTGCAAGAATTTGTAGCATGTCCAGGTCCTCTATGAAAGTCACAGTGTAAATCGGCTCTGTATCCGGGTATAGTTGGATCAGGTTCTCGGATAGCTAGTAATTGAATCAAACCTCATGCTAATAATTGAGGTAGAATGGTTGATAAAGGTTGATTTAATCTAGTAAATTCTCGAGGAGGTTTATCAGGGAGTTTTAATATAATTTTTTTTGTTGTCTTCGTTGTATTGATATTAACAACATTTTCGCTATCGATGACTCTGTCACCTACAACTTGTTTGTTTTTATACTAATTTCTGGATGTTTTCTCATCATCTTTCTTTTTGAGGTGACCTCTCCTAATGAGAGCATCTTCTACCCTTCGAGCTAAGTCTATAGCTTGATCGAAGGTAGTTAAGGTGGTAGTTGATAACTCATAAGATATTTGTTCTTGTAAATTATTAATAAAAATGTCCAACATTTCCCTATAAGGTAGCACAAAGTGTAGTTTTCCTGTCAACTGCCTCCATCTAGCTAAGAAATTAGCAAAACATTCATCTTTGTCTTGTTTTAAGTTGTACAAATATTTAATGGTGACATGCCTCTCAATGCAGGCACTAAATTGATGGACAAACGATTCAACTGTTTCTTCAAAATTTCTCAAAGAATGAGTGGGCAATTGATAGTACCACTCTAATGCCATTCCTCCTAAACTTTTTGGGAACATTTTTAGTAATAGCAAGTCATCGTGTGATATATCATGACATGCTATCCTAAACATGTGAAGATGCTCTATGGGATCTTCAGTTCCTTTATATATAGGCAGGACGGGCATGGGAAAGTGTTTAGGGTATGGTTGTGCTACAACTATGGGATCCAAAGGTTGACTACATATCTCTCGATAATTGTACGAGGGACGGTAGGGATCTATCTAGTCCATGCGCGAAGCTAACTGTTTCACCATGGCTTCCAAATTATTAGTTTTCCCACCACATTGGTTCGGTAGGGCATTAATATGGGATTTGTGAGCATATTATGGAGGGACATGGAGATTAGATGCTATATTGCTATTGCGTAAATTGTTGGTAGGAAGGGTGTTATGAAGAAATTTTGAAGTTGTATTATGCTGTATCCCAGATTGTTGAAAATTGGTGTTTGGCTTCATTTTAGGTTTTTGTTGATTTGAAGCATATTGATCAATCGTTTGGCGAAGTAAAGCAGTGAAGGAAGTTTTCTTTTGTGTAGGAATTATTTTAGGCTCAATAACAGGTTCCTTAGGGGGTTGGGTAACCTATTGTTTTGGCATGTTCTGAATCATAGTGACCATATCTCTATTGGATGGTCCAGCTTTATCACTTTCTTGATCAACAAAGGACAAGGGATTAGTGTGTATGTTAAACATATCTTCCATAGCTGCTTGAGTGTCACTAATTTGTCCTTTATCAATATGAACTGCCATATTAAGAGCACCAATGTTATTATTGAAAAATTTCCAAAAATGATCTAAGTTATCAAAAGCAATAGTTCCATCTGGAGCTATTCTAGGGGATGAGGATCCTTCCTCTTTAAGATTGTCTTCTTGTTCATTGTCTTCACCCAGGTCATATTTTGGTTGTTCTAGAGTTTCTCCTTTCGGAATTGGATCCTCAGGAAGGGCATTTGGGTTTGTAGTTTTGCCTCCCAACCAATCTTCTTCTTCTTGTTCAGTTTGTTTACCATTTCTAAGTTTAGGCATTGTGCTTAATTTTAAATTTTAGCAAATATATATATACTTGTATATATATATATGCAAAAAGGTATATATTTTAATTATATACCTACTATAGTATTTAAAATAAAATGTTTTGGGTTTTTGTTATGTTTTCTATTTTTCTTGTTTTTTCTATTTTTTTTGTTTTTGTAACAATATTATAAAGATAACAAACAACACAATAAATGCAAGAAATAATAATGAAAGCAATGATCTAGTTTTCTATAAATAATTTATAAATGTCATTAATGGGCTTGAGTTCTTCAGGAGTCATGAAGTGTTCTTCAAATTGGAAATTTTCTTTCAAGAATTTAACAAAAAGTGCTATAGTGATATTATCTGTCTCAGACTCTGGTTGGTAGAAATAGAGTTCATGACAATACTCTCGATATAACACAGCTCGAGGAACTCTCCTCCATATTTCTCTATCCATAAGAACGACCTCTTGATCTTCTACATGACCTAGGAATTGGTGTATAACAGCTACATTCTCGAGGTATTCCTCGAAGGTGAACAATTTTGAAGACACAAGAGCTCTCCTATAAGCTAACCACCTATGGCAGGCTCTTTGAAGTTCATGATAAAAAATGAGTTGATGAGGATCTAGGATCCTATCTAGGGCAAACCTCTTGATTTGTCTAAGTTCGGTTGATCTAGATGAAATGACACCTAGCCTCCTATCAAGTTCTTTCCACAGAAGTTGGTTTCTATCTATTTTAGGCACACTAAGCACAAAATTAACTTTTATGGCTGCTAATTGGTTTTCAATGTTTATAGTAACTGCTAATATTTTCTTAAGAGCTACCATCTAGACATGATATGCAACTTAGTATTTTCTAATGATTTTAAATGCATCTATGTTTTTGTTTTTGTTTTTTTTTTTTCAAAAGATTTTAGTTTCACGTCGGGTTCACCAAAATGTATCGTTCCAAAATTTTCACACCCTTACCTTCAGGATAAAGGATCCATGCCTGGAAGGGGGATGGGAAAATTATGGGACAATACCTCGGACTGAGAGGCCATTTGAAGGTCCCGCCTCTCGGGGGAGGGGTATTAAGGTGATTTTTCGACGGATGGTGGGGTTCACCAGGAAACATTTGAATGGCAGTTTTCGAGCCTAGGTTGGGAATGTGTTCAATGTGTTCAGTTTTATCTTTAAACATTCAAGTCCTAGGTTTGGACAAATGAATCTAAGTTGTTCTATTATGAAAATGCAGACTAAATGAAATACAAAAAATATATTTGAACATAAAATAGAGAGAAAAAGCTATATTAAAGAGCCATACCTGATCTGGATGTCTGATGGAGGTTCTGATTCTTGAAGCAGTCAGGATCGTCTGGAATTTGACAAGATCGTCTGAGATCGTCAGAGACCTGCAAACATAAAAGTAGAGGCAAAATACCAGAAATGCAGCTATGACAACAGAGGGCAAGGATATAGAATGACAGTAACATTCTTAAAATGATGATAATAAACAAAATACGAATGCATTACAATAATCTAATGACAATTTATGATTTTATTAAGCTTTAAGACTATATGGGTGAACTCCAAGATGCAAAATAATAAATAATAATCATAAATTTAACCAAATGTAGAATAATGCAGCAGAAAAGAATGAAGAAACACAAACTCTGGGCACTGATTGCCCCCAATGCAGACTATAGTCGAAATCATCTTGAATTGGTGTGAAATCGTCTCGAATTGAACAGGATCTTCCGTGACGATCTGAGCTTGCTCCGACTGAAAAATACTAAGGTTCCTACAAATAAACTTGGACAAATATGGAGGCAAATAGTAATTTAGGATGGTCTAATGCACGTAGAACTTGTGTTATAGGAAATTTCAGCCAGGGGAATGCCAAGAGGGGGTCCTAAGGTTAAATAGGCTTAGGATGGAGGTTAGGAGGTTGGAGATCATCCTAATTTGGAAGATCTCCAATGGGGGAGGTCTCTAACGGTGCAGACACGCTTCTACCTGGATTAGAGACATCGTTGAAACATAAGCTAACTATGCATAAATTAGTTTGGGACGAGATCGTTTGGACGTTCTTCTCCAGACGAAATCGTCCGATCTGAGGCGATATCGTCTGATCGACGACAATATCGTCAAACGGACAAAAAAAACTCTAAAAATGGCACAAAAAATGAGGAAACGGGTTAAACGGCGGTTTGGGAGCGATTTTGGGGTTAAATTTTGAATTTGAATTATTACTAATGTAATTTTGATTATTGCTAAGTTTTATCGCGCCAATTTTAGGGTGCTACAGATAGACAGTTGTAGTGTTAAGTAAAACTTGATGTTAATTCGGTGCCCAACAACAATCATAGATAAGGCAAGAAAGGATAATGTCATTGTAGATCATCTATCTCGTATGCAAATATTTGATGATAATGAGTTAATCCCTAATAATTTTCCTGATCAACATTTGTTTTCTCTCTCTATCTTCACTCCTTGGTATGTTGATATGGTAAATTACTTAGTAACAAGAAAAAGACCTCAAAACTATACACTGCATGAGAGTAGAAAACTAATTTGTTAGAGTATTTCTTATATGTGGATTAATGAAATCTTGTTTAAAACATACCTTGACCAAGTAATTAGATGTGTCCAAGAATAATATGTATATTATGTCATTTGGGCAGCACATGAAGAACCTTGTGGAGGTCATTATGCCACCCAAAGGATAGTCAGTAAAATATTATAAACTAGTTACTTTTGGCCTAATAAAGATGCCTATAAATTTTTTGATAGATGTGATGCTTTTCAAAGAGCTAGTAAACCTACACCTTATATCGAGATACCTTTGATTCTAAAAGTAATATTCAAACCATTCAAGAAATGGGGGATTGACTTTGTTAGACCTATAGACCCTCTAAGTGTAGGTAATAAACACATACTTGTGTGTACAGACTATGTTACTAAGTGGGCTGAAATTAAAGCTTTACCATGAGCACAAGCTAAACTAGTAGCTGATTTTCTTTATGAAAATATTATGCAATGCTTTGGAGCACCAAGAGACTTAGTTTCAGATCATGGATCCCAATTTATATCCAAAGTAATTACACATTTTTTTGATATCTATCAAATAAAACATAGGAAAATCTTACCATATCACCCTCAAGCTAATGGATAAGTAGAAGTTATGAATAGAGAACTTGAAAATATCATTACAAAAACCATAGTTGTTAATAGGTTTGATTGGGTTGAAATATTAAAAGAAGCTATATGGGCATACAATACAACTTGGAAAACCACCACGTGATTGTCACCTTATGAAATGATCTATGGCAAACAAGCTATCATGCCCATTGAATTTGAGATAGAAACTTTCTACACAAAGATACAACTTGACATGAATTTGGATCAAATGCAAAAGGCTAGATTGGAAAAGTTAAACATTTTGGATGAAAGGAGACTAGAGGTATTACACAGGATTGAATTAACCCAACAAAAAAGGAAGAAATGGCATGATAAACATATTATACCACAAACATTTCAACCAGGAGATTGGGCCTTGTTGTTTGACTCCTGCTATCAATATTTTCAAGGTAAATTAAGGACAAGATGGCTAGGACCCTATGAAATTGAATAAATATGTGGGAATGGTTTAGTTAAACTTAAGCCTATATATGATTCAACAAGAATACTACTAGTAAGTGGGCATATGCTTGAACTTTTTAAAAATCCATTATCTGAAGAAGAATTCATACACCATATTAAGAAACAGAATAATCTACAATGTATCTTTGAATCGTAGTCAACTATTGAATAGTAAATTCTCTCTCATAAAAAAAAGAGATAATGATTCCTTTGTTTCATAATGAAATTCCTATTTTCTATATTTCTATCCTTTTTTTATTAATCTTCAGTCTCAATATTTCAAAAAAAAAGACTAAAAGGATATTTCTTTAAGAGCTTGTAGGAAAATGACTACCACATGTTGCATAACACTGTGTTTGCTAAATAAAATCTAGTGTTTTCAATTACTCACCCACCACTAGTGTTTTGAGCAAAATTTTCGTTGAAAATTAAGTAATTTTTTGGTGTTGTAAGATATTCCTAGTCAATCAAGTTTTATCTTGGACTACACTCATTAGAACACATAAGAACATTGTGATATTTGGAAATATTAACTCATAAGTTTATATTGTCATAAAGTGAATGGTTTCCCCTACTTATCCATCTATGTGCATGGTCTAGAAAGCTAATGAATTGGCAAAAGAACAAGCTCACCCTTCACCTTTAAAAACAAATCCCTTGATCCTCATCTAATAGAGCAAGTATCCCAAACATATCTTCTTGCTTCCCCTAAAAATAAGCAAGAAACTCAAAAAGCAATAAAAATCCCTTGCTCCATTTCAAAATGAGTAAGTGCCCCCCTAAAAAAAAATCAAATAAGGGTAAAAGAGCTTGAATCCTTGGAATTATTAGTGTCTCAAAAACCATGGGGTGATCCTCATTATAGCGATGGGTTGAATGAAACCCGCTTGAAAATAAGTTATCCTTACGTAGTAGTGCTAAGTCTGAACAAGATCTATCGATGCGTATAGATGAGCTAGATTTTTGGCATAAGTGACCATTGTTTTACTAAATATTTACTCATGATGAGAAATGAACATTCACTGCACACATAGTTGGTCCTTGAGAGATTTGAAAATATTAGGACAACTTTAACATCATATTGATTTGAGAAATGGGTAGATAAATTGTTTAAAATTCCTAAGATGCTTGAGTATTTGTGAAACAACTCTATAATATCATAAGCAAGCAAAAGCTAGAAATAAATTCCTATTGAGGTACTATAGTCCATTTTATCCTACAAAAATGTGACTTGCATTTCTAAAAAAAAATCACTCTTAAGCAAAAGCCATCAAAATGCTATTAGAATATCTATTCCACTTTCTAAGTATTGAAATTATCCAAGATTTTGATAGACCTATTTTGGTATATATTGATGACTGATATCAAGTTTTATAATCATCATTTTTCTCTCACTTGGAAACTCCTTAATAAAATTTAGGAAGAACAATCACAAAAATGATAAATAAATATATATACCCAGTATAATTGGAATAACCCCCATAAACAAAACTCATTACTATAATATAAATAATACCCTCTTCATTTTTTTTTGGCTTTATAGCAAAAAATATAGTTTGGGGGAGAAGTAAATAAAGACATCCGAAATTCATAATACATTTTGGGGGAAAAATTAGGTAAAGTATTTTCTCAACTCTATAATTATAGTTTCATAACTAGGTTTTGTAGATAACTTCTATAGATATCTTCTGTAGACAACTTCTGTAGATATCTTCTATAGATAACTTTTGTAGATAACTTTTGTAGACATCTTCTGTAGATAACTTCTATAGACAACTTTTGTATACATATTCTATAAATAGGTTATGTAAAAATCTTCTATAAGCAATTTCTATAAACACCATCTTTAGACAGTGGCTGTAGTGCATTGTCTAAAATTTTTTAAAGTGTCAATATTTAGACTAGCCCCAAGTGAAATATGACACATGTCAACACAGAATAAAAGAGAAACTTATTAATATTATTTATTAAGGTTTCAAGAAAAAAAAGAGAGGTAAAAGTGCATGAATATTTCACAAAATTCTCTTTAACCAACCTTCAAAATTTATGAATGAAAACCAAGGTATGAATTTAGGATTCAAAAAAAATACATAAGGAATGATTAAAATTTAAATTCGAAGATCGTGCCTATAAAATCACAATAAATTAAAAACTTTCATGAAGACAAGATGTATATTACATCAGAGAATAAAATTCTAATGTGAACCCATGTGATTGGCCTAAGTGGGGCCACATCAACATCACAGTTGGTCCTAGAGCATGGCAAGGAAATAAAGGGGTGGGTTCTCATGCACATAGGAATGGATGATGAGTCATGTGCACATGGAAGAAAGGATGGATTAATGGTCCTCATGATGATGCATGACAAAAAGCATACGGTTAAACCTTATGGGGTAGAAAATTAAAATAATGATACCATTGATGTAAGTCGGGCTCGAACATTGACCATGGCAAATAGAAGCACGCACGTGTAGGTGTCAAAAATTAAAAAAAATATATTATTTTATGCACCTTGGTAATTGAACCCATAAGGTGGAAGAAAAACATTGTAATTCATTGGTGCCAAAACTTAACCCTCACCCCATGCAAGGTGGCGAGAGGTCTGGCACCAAAAACACAAGCAAATAGGGAAACATCGACCACCCCAAAACCATTGGTGATGAGTGACATGTGGATCCATGAGCCTATAACAAGCAATACCATAGATATAGAATGTCAGTCATCGATTAAGTTTTCAATGGAGGGCAATGATCTAAGAATAGTAAAAATGTACATCGGTTCCAAAAAATCCCCCCACAAGCTAGCTCTAATCATCGTTTGCAAAAGATATTGATTACCAACGCATGGCTGCTAAAAGCAAATCAAATGGAGTTATGTGGATCAGCATTGTGAGCCATTGATTAGCATAGAATGGAGGGCTAGGATTTGTTGCATTATAAATTGCATGGAAAAGAAATAAAAACCTAAATTTTATTTTTTATTCCATAGAAGGCTCTCCAAAATTGGATGAAAAATGCTCTGCAAACCTGAAACGAAGCCGAAACTTTGGAAAATTTTATAGTTGAATGAGATTGTGAAGATTGAAACATACACCAAAAGTGGAATTACTGTAGATGCCCAAAATCATGGGTAGGAAGGTTAAATATGTGGGTAAAGAATAATAATCAACAAATAATTTTTCGTCGAAACGTGACACAAAGTCAATAGCAATTGAAAGCGATAGGTAAAACTTTTTCAATTCTAATTTTTTTTTCTAGTGAGAAACACAGAAGATAAAATATGTCATAGAGGATAAAAAAAATTACCATAAATTTATTTGTAGCTATGTAAAGATGTACTTTAATTATTTCTATGGAAAAAAGAAACAATTGCAGAAGTATATAATTATTTCTAATCTCTATGATATTCTACAGAATTTATTTTTGTAAAATAATAAAACCTTTTTTATCTTGAAAATGTAAAAGAATTTTATGAAATAATTGATGTAGGTTTTTAGCCATTGAGAATTTTTTTGAAGCTATCCCATTATTGAACCCTTATCTTATCCACCCTTTCTTATCAAAAATACCCTGGTCTATGTTTCAGAAGAGGAGTGAACCCTTCTCTATCCAAATGTAGAACCCTAAAGACTCTGTGAAGAAGTTATTCCAAGATTCCCAATGGTGGGATGCCCTTACAAAATTTCAAGGGCATGCCCAAGGCATGGAAAAGTAGTTCATTATGAACTACAACCCCATGACTATGGTCACCCATATTGGATATATCCCAATTGCCATAAATCCTAGTGTAATTTTTGAAACCCTAAGTCTACTTGAAGTGGGACAATATTACCACAAATCCTCCTCGAAAGGTGTTAAACAACTGGTTGAGAAATTTGGAGAACATTACACTATAATATGTGGTAAGGAAGGTTGTCCAAAAGGGATAGCCACCTCCTCACTTCCCCTTAAATGGCAAGAAGTTATTGTACTTATCATAAAATTCTTCACACTAGAAGGGAGGTTATCTAGTTGTGGGGATATCATCTTAAAATGCTACTAAATATTAAATACCATACTTCCTATACCAATATCTCAATTCTATATTTCTCCATGTGCAACCTAAAAATCCTAATAATAGCCCTAAAAATCATCTAATTATCCATAATGGATTAATTAAACTTCTAGTTTTGCAAAAAGCAAATGAAATCAAAATACCCTGGAAGACAATTGTAGAAGAATATAACCTACCAAATTATTTTAAGTCCACTGACAGTGAATCCCTTGAAAATAGTATGTATAATGAGGAATAAAATTTAGAGAGTAAGAAGGAGGAACCCGAATCCCAAAAATGTAAACACCATACTAGGTCAGCCAAATCTTTTCAACCTAAAAAGAAAACCCTATGTGAAAAGTATTTATTGAAACCCATGAGATAGGAGAAATTTTTGGATAAGACACTAACATACCTACACCTGAGCCACCCATTGAGTCTTTTTCACATATTTGAATGCAACAATACTATGTTGCAAATAAAATTCAATAAGCTTCAAGAAGATTTTGTAGAACACTCAAAGTTAGTTCAGTGTGCCCTCACTCTCTAGATAGACCTACTCAAGCAAATTGCTTTGGATAGGGTGATGAAACTTCCTAACCCCATAAACCAATCACCACCTGTCAATGTTTCTCCAAAAAAGATCTCTAAAATCGGTAGGAAACAATGAAAATTAGTCAATTTTAGCAAAACCATTGACTTCACCAAGATTCTCGAAGAAGAAAGTTCATAGCCACTTGCCAGTTTGCTTCAACAGAATCATCCTCAGGAATTGGACCCCTCCACTAAAGCCAAAGCCTTACAAGGAAACTTGGTCTTAAACATTGGGATGCCCCTAGATATTTATGCAATAATTAATAATATGGTTGTATCAGTATAATAGCCTCTACCTTCCAAGACACAAAATATGATGCATGAAGAGGGATCTATTGAGGTAGAATATATCAAAATTGTTATGGTTGAAACTCCAGCTACTAAGAAAAAGGCCAAAGAATGGGTGCAGAAGGTGAAGCATGAATTTAAATTACCAACAACATGATTTATATCCTCATGCATTTCTACCCGATGGTCACAAGTCGGATAAAAACTGAAAACTTGATAAAATTATTTTCATGATTTTATAGATAGATTTTGTTTTTAATGGTTATATTAGTTCATTTCTGTAGAATACTTAGAATGATTTGTTTTCATGTGTTTGTAGATATATTTTATTTTTGTGATATATATATTCAAAAATAATATTGTAGGTAGTGTTTATTATTATGCTTGAAATCATTTGATTACCATAACTGCAGTGATGATGATTGCATAATTGATGTGTCTTTCAGCTTTAAGGAATTTTCCCTGTGCAAAATTATGAAGTGCTTTTGATATCTTATTTATTTGTCTACCAGAGACCTATTTTGATATTGTCTTTGCAAGGGATAGAGATATTCTTTGAAGAGTTGAAATAATTTATTTCAACTGCAGAAATTCACCTAAAAATCGTATTGTCATATTGTCATATGTGGATATATGTTTTGAGTTATTTTTGAGATTATTCATTTCTTGTGATTGCAAGTATTGTTACAAATATTTTTCAGAAATGATGTTTAATAGACCTATTTGGTTATATTTGAAGAATAATTGTACTATCATGTTTCATGTATTTGCAAAGGAAATTTCTAAAGGAAGTATAAAATTTCATTTATTCATTGACATTTTATTTGTTTGCAAAAACTAGATCATAATATCTGATATATGTGTAATATTTGTGATATTTTGTTAATCTCATTTTCTCCTTATGCATGAGGACATGCATATATTTCAGTTTGGGGTAAAATATTAAGTTTTTATTTAGCATATATTATTTGTAATATATTGTTTGATTTCCATATTTAAATCATGGATGTGATGAATTTTAATGATTATTTCAGTTATTTATGTGAATTATCAGTTAAAATGATGAATGTGGATTAAATTGATTAATGTATGGATTTTACACAAAATATGTGCAATATATGTATGATTGGATATGAAAACATTGAAGGATGTTTCACAGGTGTATGATGCAGCAACACAAGGTTCAAACTAGACACTGAACAAGAGAAAAGATAGACGTAACAACAATGAATTGAGAAGGTTGTAGACGTGGGTTATAGACAACAATGACTGAAATATGTTAGAGAATACAATTGTTGAAGTATGTTACCAAAGTTAGCTACTGAATACTATTACTGAATATATCTACCACCAAGAGTTATGGAAAGACTTGACCAAGTCAACTTACCAATGCACTGCATGCCACATTAGTGACATCATAGCACCCTTACATGGTAGCATATGTTATGAAATGGTTCCAGTCAGCATAGTTGATTGAGTTGTCAAATATTATGCATGAGGAACTTATGATTATTGAAGTTGTAAATTTGTTTTATAAAATTGTATAATTAGTATGTTGTTAGATTGTCTAGATTCCAATGCAAGATTGTTATGTCCTTCCCGTGAATAAAGGGGCATATATTTATATTGTTATATCTTGAAAAATATTCAAATTAGATGTATTTTATTATGTTCATTCATAAATTGCCACTTAGACCACTTAGGCTATGATTAAGTCCAATTAGGATTAGGAAACTATGTCAGTTTAGATTATTTTTGTTAGGTACATAGTTGTCACATTATTGAGCCAACAAATCCACATGGAAAATATGTGGAGGAATTTTATTCAGAATTGTTAAATTCATAGTATATATTACATAGGGAGACATTTGAAAAGGTCTAATCGTCTAGTATTCAATTGCCTAGATAATAAAGAAATGTATGATGCTGAAATAATATTAGAATAATTCTAAAGAAACGTGCAACTATGTACGCTTGAATTTCTAGTATTAAAGCAAAAATATTTAAGGTAACTGTATCATTTATTGTGTCAATTATTGCATGATTTACTTTATGTAATTACAGTTATATTTTCCTTGCATTCATAGAATAGAATAATGTTAGTAGTAATTATATATTAACATTGCCACCATTTGGGTTCGTCTCCTGAGTCTACCTGCCCAGTTCTTCAATGAATATTGGCTACAGGGCATAGCCAAAACTATAGGGGACCTGATCTCCATTGACCATGCGACCTTGGCCAGGACAAGGATGACTCATGCATGAATCTGTGTAAATGCTAATTTGAATAATGAATTGCCAAGGTTTGTGGAGCTATAGTATGGAGAATACTATAGAAAATAGTTGGTAGAATACGAGAATAGACCAACATTTTATGCATAATGTAAAAATCAAGGACATCTATGCAATCAGTGCCCTAACCTGGCAATGAATAGAGAAAAGCGGAAGTAGGGAATGCTAGATAGAGGAAATTTGAGGAGTTTCCCTAGCAGAGGTGATTTCAATCAGGAAAACTATGTCTACCAAAAAAAGAAAATATAGGGTGCAGGGTCCCAGCAAGACAAAGGAAAACAATAGGTTTTTGGCAACCAAAATACTCAGGTAAGTTCCAATCCTCTAGTTTCAAATAAATTTTCAATTCTATCCAATATGGGAGTAGGAGTATTATCAGAAGACATGGAATCCCAACACCTTCAGGCTAACATTTCTAACTCTCTTGAATCCCCATCCAAGTCAGGATCCTCAAACCCTAATGCTAAAATTACTGTAAGCCCTATGGGCATCACAAATCCAAACCCTAATGCACGATCTCTAGAATACACATCTAAGTCAGGATCCTTAAACCCCAATTCTAGAAATACTTCAAGCCCAATGGGCATCCCAAAGCCAAACCCTAATTCTGAAGAACTTAGGAAGAAAGTTGAGGCATTGGAAAATAAAAAATCTCATCTCCCTAACATCATCACTAGGAGCCAAGTGAATCCTACTGAGGGGACATCTCACATACCTGGGGAATACAGGAAAAATGAAAAATATTTGGATGTAGGGGTGGAGATATGTGAAACTCTTCAGACTAAGGAATATGGCAGTTCGTTTATACAACAAATTACCTCCCATCAGTTTAGTCCTAAACAAACCAGGAGCATTGTGAAGTCTCCTATAGATTTTGGTAGTAAAAAAAGAAGAGGGAGAATATCAAATGCTGAGCATAAAAAAATTAAAACTGATAATGACATTACCAATGAAAAATAGAGAACCTTGTTTCAACAGGTTATTCTAGGTTCCAAAGACAACAAATTAGGAAAACCCCCTCAAGGGAGGGGGAGAGGAAGAAATCCCAAACAATCTAAATTAAGTTCCTCTCATGGAACCTAAGAGGCCTCAATGGCTTGCCCAAACACAGGGAAGTCAGTGCAATAAGAAATCAAGTGAATCCAACTATTATCATGTTGCAAGAAATAAAAAATGATGAGATTCAATAAAAAAATAGCAAAAAAAAATTGGAATCAAGGGGAGATGGTTTGCAAATTAGCTAGAGGAGCATCTGGAGGCCTTATGACTTTGTGGGATCCCCGGATAGTAGAAGGCACCATTATTCAGAAATATGACAAGGTTATTAGTGTTTTATTTAAGGAAATAAATAGCAACAGGTCGTGGATCCTTTCAAATATTTATGCCCCAACTTCAATTCAAGGGAGAGCTCTACTATGGGAGTACTTAGGCAATCTGAGTGAAATATTCCATAATGTCCCCTGGATTTTGGATGGGGATTTTAACACTCCTCTTTACCCTTCAAACAAAATGGGTGGAAATGGACCACCTATCAGGAGCATGGATGAGTTCAATGACTTTGTGAACTCCAACATATTGATGGATGTAAAAATTATAGGAGTGAATTATACCTGGAGCAATCGATGGATAGGGTGTCATCTCATTCAAGAAAGGCTTGACAGGTTTTTTCTATCAAATGAGGCTACAACTTTGTTCGGTGATTCTACCCTGCAAGCCCTTTCTCAAATTACCTCTGATCATAATCCCATTTTTTTGGAGATCACTAACTCTCTGTCCTTCAAGAAACATTTCAAATTTCAATCTATGTGGATCAAACATTCCAGTTTCAAAGATAATTTAAGTCAGTGGTGGCAACAGCCTGTCAGGGGTAGTGCAACTTTTAAACTTGTTGGCAAATTAAAGTTTGTTAAGGAAAAGCTTCGAAATTGGAACAAAGAGGTCTTTGGGAACCTATTTGAAAATAAAAAATAGGTTGTTGAAAGTTTGAATATAATTTATCAGAGGATCTAACATGGTGATGCTGATGAAACTACTAGGCAGGAGGAACAAACAAAACTAGCAGAGTTTCATAACATTTTGGCCTGTGAGGAAATCTATTGGAGGTAAAAATCAAGGGCTCTTTGGTTAAAATATTGAGATTCAAATTCCAAGTTTTTTCATGTCACCATGCTTAGAAATAGAAGCAATAACAAGATAAAAATTTTAAAAAAAGTAGATGGTTCTATTACTCAAGACTTAACAGAAATTAGAAAGGAGGCAGTAACTTATTTCAATTCTATCCTTGGTCAAGAATCATAGTGCAATGAGGAGGCCAAATATATTCTCTTGCAATCCATTCCTAGCATAATAAATGAGGATATAAACCTTAAGCTTCTAGCTCCCTTTTCTGATGAGGAAATTAAGGAAGCCTTGTTTAGCATGGAGCTAGACAAAGCCCCGAGGACCCGACGGCTTTCCCCCTTGTTTCTATCAAGATTTTTGGGACATCGTAAGTGAGGATGTAATTTTTGCTATCAGATAATTCCAATCAAGCAATCATATCCCAAAAGGTATCAACTCTACTTTTATTTCTCTAATTTATAAGAAGCAAAACCTTGAATCTATGGCTGACTTCAGGCCAATTAGTCTGTGCAATGTTTCTTACAAGATACTAACTAAAACCATTGCAAATAGAATGAGATATATTCTACCCCGCATCATAGATCCATGTCATGGAAGCTCTGTCTAGGGCTGGTCAATATTGGATGGAGTTATCATAGTTCATGAAGCTCTGCACTCTGCTCATAAGACTAACAAGTCTATTTTTATCCTTAAGCTTGATATGAACAAAGCATTTGATAGGCTAAATTGGGACTTTCTGATTGCTATCCTCCTTAAGTTTGGTTTTCACCACCAATGGGTTAATTTTATCAAAGAATGTATTTCTAAAGCATGGTTCTCGATTCTAGTTAATGGAATAATTGTTGGTTACTTTCAAAGTCATAGAGGAATTTGGCAAGGGGACCCTATCAGCCCCATGTTATTCATCATTGTGGCAAAAGCTTTAGGCAAAACCATCAAAAATGCTTGCAGTTCAAGGATAATATCGGGAATCAAGGCAAAATCTCTCACTAGGGCTTTTTCTCACCAATAATTCATCGATGATACCCTTATATTGACTAAGGCATCAGTGGTTGAGGCCAAAATAATTAAATACATCCTGCAACTCTATGAGGACGCTGCTGGTCAGAAAGTTAATTTCAATAAAAGCAATTTATATTTCTTGAACACCCCCATTCAGAGGCAAGGAAGGATTGCAAAAATTTTAGGGTGTGATATAGTAAACCTCCCTACTTCGTATCTTGGTCTCTCTATTTTCATTTGTTCTCCAAGAGAGTCAATGTGGGATAGGGTTATTGAAAGAATTCAAAAAAACTTGCTGGATGGAAAGGTTCATCTTCTATATCAAGCAGGAAAGCTGACCCTCACTAAGGCCTCTCTTAAGAGCATTCCAGTCTATTTCCTCTTCGTTTTCAAAGCCCATGTGAAGGTTTTCTAGAAAATTAAGAAAATCCAAAAATATTTTTTATGGACTAGATCAGAGGAGAAAAAAAAGATACACCTTGTAGGATGGACCAAAGTGTGTAGACCCAGGGAAAATGGGGGCTTAAGTTTGAGGATAATTGCTCATATAAATTTAGATTTACTAGCTAAGCAGGTGTGGCATCTCATTTCTAGTGAATAAAATGAATGGACAACTATCATCAAACGAAATTATCTTTAAAATATGGAATTTCTAAGTGACTCAATTCCAATCAGAGGTTCTACTTTTTGGAAAGCAATTCTTAATTGTAAGTAAATAATCAAAAAAGGTTTAATATGGGTTTTAGGCAATGGTGAGAGGATAAATTTCTGGAATGACATGTGGGCTAAGGACGAACCACTGATGCAATATCCTAACTTAGCCCGAATCAGAGATATCATAGAAGAACTCATTGGTAGAAAAGTCTTTGATTATATGGTTAAGGACAGAGGTAGAATGAAGTGGAAAAAAATAAGAATTCAGGGATTTCAAGTAGAATCAAATGATATTTGTAATATTCTTGGGCAAAATTTTATCCCCATGAGACCCAAGGAAGATCAAGTGACCTGGGCTCCTACGAAAAATGGGCAGTTCACTGTTAAATCAGCTTACAAGCTTTTTCTTGATGATGAGGATTTTGTCCTACAAAAGGACTTAGTTTGGATAAAAAATTTAATTCAAAATATAGCAATCTTTTCATGGCTGGTTATCCAAGGAATAATTCTAACCATTGATAATATGATGTGTAAAGGTATTTGTATCACTAATCGTTGTTATCTGTGCAAGGCTAATTGGGAGACCATTTATCACATTTTCCTTGAGTGCCCTTTTTCCTTGACTGTCCTACATGGGGTTTTTCAGGCCTTCAATATTTCTATGGGTTAAACTAGCCATCGTACTTGATTTGTTCGTCCAGTGGCCTTACCCATTTTCAAGCCAAATACTTAGATACATGTGGAAAATTTGTCTCAATCACTATCTTTGGTAGGTGTGGTTAGAAAGGAACCATAGAGTCTTTAATGAGTCTATCCATGATCATCAAAATATCATTGCCAGGATCCTATCCTTTGCTAATGAGAATGTGAACCTTATCCCTTTTGATAGTTGTAAACCTCATCTACAGGAGACCACGATTGTTCAATCTTTAAGCTTAACCTTGTTAGATGAGTCTGTGCCTAGGGTAGTGAACCCCAAAGCCAATGTTAAGTGGTATCCACCTCCTAAGGGTTAGTTTAAGCTTAATTTTTATGGAGCATCTAAGGACAATCCTGGTAGAGTAGGCACTGGTGGTATTTTACAAGATCATAATGGAAATATGATGCTTGCATTTTCCAAATATTTGGGAACAAGGATGAAAAATGAAGTTGAAGCTAGAGCTATGTGGAGAGGCCTTCAAATGACTCAAGACTTAGAAGGAAATTTGATCATAGAAGGATACTCTATGCATGTTATAAATCTCCTCAATAATTGGAAAACACCTCCTTAGAGGATTAAAACAATTGTTGAAGAGGCTAGGATCCTTTTCTAGGGAAGACAGGACAGAAAATCCCAACATGTCTTTCGGGAAGCTAACAAAATTGCTGATAAGTTGGCCAATTTGGGTGTCGATGGTGACATACTTTTCAAATGGGAACATGGTGTCCCGAGTGAAGTATAGGAGCTTATTCAACAAGAATACCAAGAATGATAGATGAATTTACCAACAGGGAAGGCACTGTAAGTTCGAAGGCTAGGAGTATTCCCGTCTCTTTTTTGAATTGGACTCACAATAAATATGAGTTGTCAGTCTTTGTGGATGCTTCTTGGAAATACCACAAATACTAATGGGGACAGTAACATGTCAGATAACATGGCTCCTAGTCATATTAATAATTTGAGGTTGGTTGATAATCATAGGGAAGGAAAGAAAAAACAATATAAGACTTCGAACCAGAGCCACGTGGACCACCAGATAGCCACCGCCATAAATCTAGCCAGCAGATTCACTTCTCCAAGGCTGATTGGCCAAGATAGTATGTGGTACCAAAGCATGTAATATATGGAAGAAAGCAATTACCAAAGAATTATTAAGAGTAACTGTCAATACATAGCTTGTGGGAGTTTTTTCAGTACTATGCTATGTGTATCTGTAGCTTTTTTTTTCTCCATTGTCTCAAGGAAGGGATCTGTGTCTATTTCTTTTTTGTGCATTGTGCGAGATCATAATGGGAATATTATGCTTGCATTTTATGAATATTTGGGAACAAGGACGAACAACGAATCTAAAGCTAGAGCTATGTGGAGAGGCCTTCAAATGACACAATACTTAGAAGGCAATTTGATCATAGAAGGAGACTCTATGCATGCTATAAATCTCCTCAATAATTGGAAAAAACCTCCTTGGAGGATTAAAAAAAAAATTGAAGATTCTAGGATCCTTTTTTGGGGAAGACAAGACAGAAAATCCCAACATGTCTTTTGGGAAGCTAACAAAATTGCTGAAAAGCTAGCCAATTTGGGTTTCTATGGTGGCATACTTTTCAAATGGGAACACGGTGTCCCGAGTGAAGTAGAGGAGCTTATTCAACAAGAATTCCAAGAATGATAGACAAATTTACCAACAGGGAAGGCACTGTAAGTTCGAAGGCTAGGAGTATTCCCGTCTCTTTTTTGAATTGGACTCACAATAAAAATTATGAGTTGTCAGTCTTCATGGATGTTGCTTGGAAATACCACAAAGACTAATGGGGATAGTCACATGTCAGATAACATGGCTCCTAGTCATATTAGTAATTTGATGTTGGTTGATAATCATAGGGAAGGAAAGAAATGACAATATAAGACTTCAAACCAAAGCCATGTGGACCACCAGACAGCCACCACCATAAATCTAGCTAGCAGATTCACTTCTCCAAGGTTGATTGGCCAAGATAGTATGTGGTACCAAAGCATGTCATAAATGGAAGAAAGCAATTACCAAAGAATTATTAAGAATAACTATCAATACAGAGATTGTGGGAGTTTTTTCAGTACTCTGCTATGTGTGTCTGCAACTTTTTTTTTCTCCATTGTCTCAAGGAAGGGATCTGTGTCTGTTTCTTTTTGTAATTATGATGCATGTGTTTTCTCGAGGTATACCCAAAATGTTGTATGGTAAGTTTCTTTTTGATAACAGGATATGTGCCTTACCGGATGTAATTACTTTGGCAGCATGTATATTTTACATATATAGGATCCTTAGTAAGGATACGTTCATCAACAGCCCTGGGCTGATTTTTGTTAAAGGTTTTGGTCAACCTGTAAAACCCGGTATTAATGCTATAGCATCTTATCTACAAAAAAAATGAATATTAGTTACTAAGATAAAATAGTGTAGGGGAGAAAGACTTACACTGTCCTCTAATAAAATATTGTAGGGGAGAAATACTGACACTATCCTCTAGGAGGTAGGACCCACTCCTACAATCATTCCCTATTCTCTTGCCCCTGTAATAGGTTAGAAATTTTTAGTACATAAAATTAACTTTAGAATTATAAAATAAATTAAATTACATTTTCATAGAGCATAAAGTAAAAATAGATAATCAAAACTAACTATTTGCATGAGGATCCTCACCAATAGGTAAAATCATCATTGTTAGGTAAATATCATATTTAATTTATTGCATATTATTTCAATTTTTGCATAATTTTTGTTTACTGCAATTATTATTTTTCTACAAAACCTGAGATTGAAAAGATATATTAATCAATATTAAGAATTAATTATCATGGTACAATCTATACTGGATTTCTACTCTTTAAATCTAACCTTGATTGCCCTAGATTGATAAAATTAAATGTAAGCAATACTGCTAGATAGAGCCCACGCAAGGGCTAAGGAGAACATAAAGAGAAATCAAACCAGTGCCCATGCAAGGATCAAAATATTAGTACTAAAGTTCCCATGTAGGGGAATAGAGCTCAAAAATCAAAATAACCGAACTCTAATCATCTACAATCTCTTCAGCTACAGAGCTCTTTTGGCCATGTTTCTTGACCAACAATTTTAGGGAGGTATTGATGCTATCCATACCACTAATGATGCTACTGAGGATGGTATTCTGGATCGAGCTTAAGATACCAACCAGAGAAGCAGTTATGTCACTCCCATCATTAGATTTTTTAAGGCAAGCATACCTATCAAGGCTAGATGTGCATTTCCAAGTCGACAATAGCAACATTAAGAATATTTTAAGGGAAATTTTAGTGCCATATGGATAGATTCCTATGACTAACCCCAAATCAATAGACTTGTTAGCTTCTCGATACACATGGTAGGTTGTAGTGTTGTGAAAATTCTGCATCAATACCTTATATTCTTGAATAATAGTGTGTATGTTCCATGAAGGAATTTTGTTATTGATGATAGATTTTGTAACATTCATGGAATCACCTTCAATTTGTAAATTTCTCATGTAATATTTGAGAACTTCTAGCCCTCTCCACAATGCACAAGCTTCAACATAGTGGTTAGTTTGGATGCCCAAAAACTTAGCATAGGCCACTATGAGTCATCCATTTTGATCCCTGACCAGACCTTTGGTACCTGTTACACTCAGATTTCCTTTAGAAGCACCATCATAGTGTAGCGACCCCAGGGAAGCGATGCACCGTCCACCACTCTATTTGCGAATATTATTTACTTAATCATGCATTAAATGAAAGATACAACCAAAATACGAAGAAATGAATAGATAATGCTTTTTATTGCTTTTTCTCAAGTTCGGTTACATATAGATCCCTCTGAGGGATTCCCTTCATTTGATACATATTTTACAAAATAGGGCAGCAGATGTATGATATCCCCTCGCAAGGGGAGATGCGCTCTCGTAGGCTTCCCGATGATGCACACGGAACTGTATGAGGGCTTACAGATGCCTCCTTCTCCAGGTTTGGTTCCTAGAGGGATCCTCTTGCTTTCGTATGTTGATAACCTATCCAGTGAACCTGTAGTCCTGCAAGCATGAAAACAACAACAAATGCTCAGCTATCCGAGATTGCCTCCCGGATGAGGTTGTTAGTGATAACCCTAATGATAAACAGAAATATGCCCAATGACAATAGAAACTAATGCTATGAATGCAAGTACATGAAATAAATCAGATCTATGCTAATGGCATGAAAACATGTAATAAGCTAAATGAAAAGACCTAATGCTAAGAACCCTAGACTAGGCCTATGGGCCACTGTCCGAGATAGTGGCCGCTAAGATGAAAACCTATCTCTATTGCTCCAAGGCTATGGATCTAGGCTTGTTGTTGATGTTGAAATGATTGTCGCTTTTTTCCGATGTATTGAATATCCTGTAGATGATAACCCCTCCATTGGCTAGCACTTCGTTGCTCCTAAAAGGTGCTCCAATTTGCTCTCCGATCCGATAGGGCTTCACTGCAAGAAAAGCTCTTCAAGTCTCAAAAAGCTCTCCAAGATGATAAAATAAAGTCCTCAATTGATTCTAGAAGATCCCTTGGTGCTCTTAGGTTTGCACCTTATATTGTGTTGAGGTCCTAGGTTTAGGTCTAAAAATCCTAGGACTGAATCCTGCATACAAACTATTTGTTAGCATGAGAATTTGAGTCTTTGTCTACCCTTGAGGGCCAGTTAACTGATGTCTAAATCTAGACTTGAGTCTCTCATGTAGACTGGCTGTGAGGAGGAATGCAAAGTTGTCCTCGCTCGGCCTTATTGCATGCAAACTACCACTTCCACCTGATATTAGGCTGGTTTGATGGCAAATTGCATTTTAGGGTCTAGCCATTGTCATCTGCAATGGCTAGGGATTGGCCACTCTGAGCTTCAACGGCCAAGATTCAGCCACTCTGGTTCATAGCGGCCAGGCTTGGATGGGCCAAAACTGCCCTAGATGAGTGGTGAAAACCACTTTTGGCACTTGGATGGTTCCAAGGTTTAGTCACATGATCTATGAATGTGCCCATGTGAGTAGTTCTCCTAAACATGACGTGTTTTAGGTGTCTACAGATGCCCCTTTTTGGGATGCACTGTGTGGGAAAAACATAGCGCTGAGCAAAAATGTAGACTACCATGTTTGTAGGGTGTATGATGATCATTGGTCTGATCAACGTTGGATGGCCCAATCATGCAAGATGGTGCGCACCCTTGAATCATTGCTTCAATGTATTGGAAGGCTTAATTTAGCATAGGGCTTGCACATATTCACTTGCACTCATTCCTCAAACACAATCGGGTAGCTTATGTCACTACAATGAGATCCGACCGGAGGAGAGCTACAAACTAAAAATATCATATTTTGCTTATGAACCCAACAAATAAGGGAAATTTTGTAATAGTTATCTGCAATGATTCATAGGATGAATGCAATTTTGATATGATTGAGTGATCTTTGGTTGACTTTGATTATGATTATTTGAAGATTTGAACTACCCCCTCACACAATGAATTGATGAGGGAAGGGCAACTAATGAAGCGACAAGTCACTTGACCAATATGACTAATTTGGTTCCTTTCTAGTGCTTGTTCTTTAAATGGGAAAACCCCCATCCAAGTGTGATCTCAATTATTTATGATGATCATTCATCCCTATCCCATGGAGCGGTCCGACCATAAATGGCCTTCTTAGGGAGTTAGGATGAACGATTCTATTTAGGCTTTGTGTTGAATCACTTGGCTCAGTGCTTTTATGTCATAAGGGAATTAGGATGATTCCATCGTACCCGTGGAGCAGTCCAACCATCTTGGTCTTCTTCAGGATTTGAGGGGGTTCATCACCATTCCAAAATGATTAATTTACCCCAAGTAGCCCTATGGTAACTTACTCATCTCACCGAATTGCATGGAGTGCAAATCACTGCAACCATTGAGTTGATAGAGTAAGTAACTGGATACGAGGCTTACTTGAGATTTTGTATTTATGTGATTTTTTTGTTATTTTGAGCATTATGATGATTATGAACCATCAAAATGTGCTTATTTGACCTTTTTTTGTTATTTCTCATGGGAGGAATTTCTTTATTTTTGGTTGTGCTTCTGGCTGCTGTCAGCTCCAGTGACTCTCAAATGCCTGTTTGTGGCCGCTCTCGACCTCAGCGGCCAAGAAGTGTGGGCTACTGATGACAATAGCGACCGAGGCATAATTTGGAAATATAAAAATCAGCCTAGGGTTTTGACTTTTCATTCTTCTAGCTGGCGATTCACTTTTTAGAGCTCTAGAGAGAAAGTGATAGTTTGCAACTTGGAGCATTTTTCATCGAGGATTATGGTTGCGCAAGGTGAGGCATCCATGAGTGGAGGAGCCGGAGCTTCTCGGGTATGCTTCGAAACCCTAACCTTGCTTGTCTTTTTTTAAAAATGAACCTCACTAAGTAACCGGTAAATGAACCTCACTAAACTTGCTGGCAACAAACCGAACCCATAGATAGGCCTAGTTTAGGTTTTAATTTGGTGGGCTTGTCCCCATTTTATGTTTTTTAATTTTTTTGGTATTATTGGCCTAGGGCGTACGCGTTTGCCATGTCGCCCATCAGCCACTATCACTCAGAGTGGCCATTTCGGCCCATGGCTTGGCCATTGTCGATAATAGTGACCGGTTCAAAATCCCAATGGTCAAAAATATGACCATTGGAGCCTGGCCGCTGCCAGCCTTAGCGGTCGATTCCTGGTCATTGTAGATGAGAGCGACCAGGAAGCCTTAGGATATTTTTTGATTTTTTTTAATTTTTGAGGTGATTAATTGATTTTTGCTGCATGATTAGGTGCATTTATTGCTCTTTTCACTTAGACTTAGGATAGTCTATCATTATTTGCACTTTAGTTATACCTTGATTACTTGTCCTTAGATTCTTACTGCTCGGGCTCGGGACTCAAAGCTCTTGCTTGACCTACTTCATCGTATGAATGACTGGGCATGGTTTAAGGCCTATGGATTATAGTATGTGACCAAGCTTCCCTAGATTATGGTAGATCAGGCCTACCTCATGGCCTTGGCTCATCGATGGGATCCTCGGACTAATACCTTCCACCTTCCTATCGATGAGATGACTATCACATCGGAGGATGTATATAGGATTTTCTAGATTCCTTTTGATGGAGTGGCCATCATCTCCTCGGCCACTAATGATCGTGATGCAGTCTTTGCTAGGGTGTTCGGGAGGCATGTTACTGCCTTCTAGGACAACAAATCTGGTGGTGTATCTATTCTACGGTGGTATAGGGAGAGGGTCTTCTCTATGAGGCATGCGGTGTTGTTGATGGTTGTCAGCAATGTTCTTATCCTAGACTTCTCAGGCTTGAGGTTCTCATGGAACCTCCTTGTGATGGTTCAAGATTTGGTGGACAATGAGGAGCCTATCATCTATGCATGGGGTAGGTCTTTGCTAGCGTAGTGCTATGATGAGTTGTATCACATCTATCGGTGGGGTCGTGTCAGCATCACATGCAGCTTGCTCCTGTAGATATGGGGATGGGAGCATATCCATGTAGATCATCCTAGAGGGCTCCCTATAGAGATTGTCGAGATTGATGGTTCGATGTAGTGTTATGCTAGTAGATGGGCTTGAGAGTATGAGAAGTGCAAGAGCCACCCTCATGTAGGGGAGCTCCCCCATTACATTGCTACTTTCACTAGGTTGCAGGCTCGAGATATCATATGGTACCCATATCATGAGTGCCCAACATGGGATGATCCAGCTAGATTCATAGCTAGGATGTCACGAGTGATGGATCATTGGCTACAAGGTCAACATCAGAGAGTATTTCTTCTACTCTCATGTCCTTCATCAGTATGGGTTGCAGTAGGATGTGCCATTTGTCCCAGTCCTGTATAGGTGCATTACAATAGAGAGGACCTTCCCCCACCATGGATTATAGAGCTTTTTGATGAGGAGGATGCCCATAAGTTGATGTAGGTGTCGATGGGGGAGTGATAGATGCCTTTGCATAGTGGTGGGGGGATCATATGTGGCATGGTGATGGTAGTCTGGGCTATGAGGATGATGGTGGTGATGGAGGTGCAGATCTAGCAGGGCATAGAGTCCGAGCTAGGACTGAGGGATGGGGCCAACCGGTAGAGCAGGTGGTAGCGGAGGAGTAGGAGGCTCCTGAGGAGGAGGAGGAGGAGTTGGATCTCGAGGAGAGATATTCTCCTCTTAGGGTGCAGCTGCATGAGGTAGAGGTCAAGCTCCAGTCGGCCAAGATCTAGGTACAATAATGTGATGCCACTATAGCACAATGAGATGCCACTATAGTATAATGAGATGCTACTATAGCATAGCTCATGACTCAGATATAGGTATTGTAGGCTGCTATCGGGGAGGTGCTACTAGGATGCAGATTGTTGTTGATCCTCCTACACCATAGGTTCCTACAGAGGTAGATCTAGGGGTAGAGACTAGGCAGATGTAGGGTTTTCTAGATGAGTATGAGGTAAAGATTTTTGATGATGCAACCTACATTGCCACTCTCTCGATGCAGATTAGGAGGCTAGGAGCCACTCCTAGGGAGAGGGTAGGTGCAGGTGGATCACAGGTTAGCGGGTGCTCCACATCAGGGTAGTCTTCCATCCGGCCTAGGTAGAGGACCCAGACTCATACAGAGAGACCAATAGGATCTAGCTCACATCATACTCCTAGGGATCCCACCATAGGGGCGGTGCTACGGGGGCATAGCCCAGTTTGATTGATGATGCACTTTGATTTTATTTTTGAGGTCAGCTGACCTATATGACTATAGCCCATGGGCATTTTTGTACATCCATGTATTTGAGACACATATTTATATGAGATATTTGCATTATGATTCATTATGTGTCATTTATTGCTTATGTTTTTGTTTTATTTATGCGATGTGATGATGGTATTATGATGAGTTGATGTATGTGTTAGATGATAGGTAATATTTATGATGATGTGGATATTTGAATGGATGCTTATGTAGATGCTTATATGATTTGATTATCGTGTCATGATGTGATGTATCATGAGTTGACTTAGTGATGGATTTATGATGGTGTGCATAGATGGATTATGATGTATGCATATGTGGATGTTTATGGGGTTTCATGTGCTTTGATTATGGCTATATGATGTAATGTATGTGGATGTAATGATCTGATTTTAGGTGTAGATGAATGATTGATGATCTATGTATTTATGGATGCAATGTTATTTGTTAAATGCATGTTTAATTTTTCTTTTAGTTGTATGCATTCGACTTATGTTATGATGTGGCAAATGCAATGTGTGAAATGCATTATCTACATGGTTTTTGATCTAATGTAAATGAACCTATATGCTTTAATCACTTAAAACATAAGGAATGCATATGATATGATTTTCACAATCCAATGGGCGACACCATAGAAAGTATTTTAGTTATGAATGTAAATAATCACTCTTATCACAAGAATTAATTATTTGAGCATCCATATGTGAAATGTAATGGCATGGAATGTGTGTAGTTTCTTGATAAGCTTCTGTAATTTAAAAGATACAAAATAGTCAGTGGTCATCTAAATATCATTTCTGACATCTATCCGGTATCTAGCCTACTTTGTTAATACCCTTTAATTCACAAAACCTCATAAAGAAAATTGATGATGCGATTGATGATATGATTTGTTGCTATGTAGGAAGTTTTGAGGCTTTTCCTGAGACTCAAACACTCTAGTTACCCTATCAACAGCTGCGTACTGACCACACAAGACTTTTGAAAAGCAAGGCTTTCATCATGGACCTAGATACTCATTATCCCTGTGTGTGCAAATGAATATATTTAGATAGAACTCAAGCATTTCCTCCGATGTCAGGCAGGATTCTTTCAGCCCATTGCTAAGATCGGGGATCCTCAATTGTTCATCTGATCCTGTGTTGGACTTAGTTGGACTATACCACTAGGTAGCATTGGGTTACCTAAAGCTAGCTCATCCACATGCAAATATTGGTCTACACAAATGCAAGATGCTATTGTGATAGACATATCATCATGCGTAAGGGTATCACCATTGCCAGGCATGGCTGTACACCAAACCTGTAATGGGGATCACCTTCCGATTTGTACAATGTTGAGAATTCTAGGGATTCAAGCTCCATTCCCTTATTTTCTTCATTTTATTTGGGATACTTGCTCATGCTTAGTGATGAAAATCACTATTTATTTTTTATTGATTTTTTTTTTTTTCTCTTGAGCAAGGGATTTATGTAGAGATGATGATTGCTTGTTTGTTTTGATTTTGAATTTTGCTTGATTTTGGGATTTTGCTTGTTTTAATGAAAGCAAGGGATTTATGTAGTGATGATAATCACTTGTTTTGCTTTTGAATTTTGCTTGACTCTAGGATTTTTCTTGTTTTAATGAAAGCAAGGGATTTAACTGGGTAGGGTGGAACTTGTCCTTTTTCCAATTCTCAGCACCTTTGAACCGGTCACATAGGGGGATAAGCAAGGAAGACCCTTTTCTCTTAAGGTAACCTAGACCACTTTTGCAGCTTTTATCTTTCCCTTGTACCAACTAGGATTTTATTGTTTTTAATTAGTGATGGGATTCTGAAGTATGCTAGGCACTATCACCACTAGACCTTACCCTCTACTAATCAATATGGCTTTCCACAAAAGTTGATAAGACCACTAGATATGGTTGAATGACTGAAAAACCTTATCCTATTCTGTATAGCAACATTAAATGGTTGTGTTGAAAAACACAGTTACACACATGGATGAATGGATGAAGATGGATTTGTGGTTGTGATACAAAATATGGTATCGTTTGCAATATTGTGATCATAACATGTGCAAATGCAATGGATATGAATGTAATGCAACTATGTGGATGCAAATGTAAGATGCAAATGTTTTTGTATTTTTGATTATTTTGTATTGTTTTTGTGCTTTTGATTATTTTTTGACCAAAGGGCTTATTGTGCCTTTGGGGCTTTTAGGGGTTGACCAAATGGCATGAGGATACCCTTGGAGCATTTTTGATTGAGGTGACCAAGTGGCATGAAGATACCCTTGGAGCATTTTGATTGATTTTGACCAAGCGGTATGAAGATACCCTTGGAGCATTTTTGATTGATTTTGACCAAGTGGCATGAAGATACCCTTGGAGCATTTTGATTGATTTTGACCAAGTGATGTGAAGATACCCTTGGAGCATTTTTGATTGAATTTGACCAAGCAGCGTGAAGATACCCTTGGAGCATTTTTGATTGATTTTGACCAAGTGGCGTGAAGATACCCTTGGAGCATTTTTGTTTTTGAATATTTTATGTTTTTATGATTTGTTTGTAATTTTATGACATATTTGAATGTTTTTGTATTTTATGTATATTTGAATGTTTTTGTATTTTATGTATATTTGAATGTTTTTGTATTTTATGTATAGAATGCCTTCAAGTGGATGATATTGAGAGGCTCAGGCTCTTCAACACCATCCAATGATGTGAGGTGATATGCTCCAGGCCCAACCCTTTTCGAGATTATGTATGGACCTATCCAATTTACCATAAATTTGTCTCGTAGGTGCGATGGCAGATTTGAGTTTTGTTGGTTTTCTTTGAGCACAAGATCTCCAACTTTGAATTCTCTTAAGTGGACTTTACTATTGTAGGCTCATGCAAGGTGATCCTGATAAATGTAGAGATGCTCCAAGGCATTGACTCAACGTTCATCAAGAAGCGTTAATTGATCAAGGTGGGCTTGTCGTGCGGTGTCATCATCTATGAAGTCCTGTAATGCTATGCGTAGGGTTGGAATTTCTAACTCTAGGGGCATGATGGCCTCAGTGCCATATACAAGTGAAAATGGTGTTGCCCTAGTGGGCATCCACACACTAGTCCTGTATGCCCATAATGCAAGAGGTAATTATAGATGCCAATCCTTGTGATTATCTTTCACCATCTTCCTCAAGATGGAGACTATTGTTTTGTTTGAGGCTTCTACTTGCCCATTTGCTTGCGGATAATAGGGTGTTGAAAAATTATGTTGAATATGGTATTTGTTCATCAAAGCATGCACATTTTTGTTTTTGAAATATGGCCCATTATCCGATATTATTTTTGAAGGGACCCCAAAATGACTTATGATATTGTGGAGTATAAACTTCGTAATCCTTGGTCTAGTTGTCGATGTCAAGGGGATCGCTTTGACCCATTTGGTGAAATACTCAGTGGTCGTTATGATGAACGTGTGTCGGCCTGAGGATGGGGGTGAGATCTTCCCAACTAAGTCTAGTCCCCACTACGAGAAGGGCCATGCTTCCTGGATGGGTTGCAAGGCTTGTGATGGCAAATGTGTGAGGTTTGCATGATGTTGGCATTTAATGCATTTCTTGACATACTCACAATAGTATTTTTCCATAGTGGGCCAATAGTAACCCATTCTCAAGATGCGCTTAATGATGGCCATGCCACTGAAGTGACCACCACATGTACCATCATGAGCCTATAAAATTGCCCAAGATGCTTCCTACGACTCAAGACAATGAAGGAGCATTCCATCATAACCTCACCTATAAATAATCTCTCCCAACAAGATGTACCTTGTTGCCTTCTATTTAAATGTTCATATTTCAACATGTGATAGGCCTTGTGGTACCATTCCAAGCTTCAGGAAATCCCACACTTGGGAAAGCCAATCCTGGTAAGCCATAGTTTCTATAGAAAATATGGCCTGTCCCTCCTGCTTCTTGGAACTCATGAATACATATTGAGAGACAACCCTATGGTGAATGGTTGCACCACACTCCATAGGACCCTGGGAGATCAAAGATCCCCAAGGTGCCATCTGTAAGAACTCTCTAGCTCTGAAGGACCACTCCTGATTTGGTTCAATATTGATCATGTTGACTGACTCTAGATTGTCAATAGCCTCACGTTGTATCGTTGAGTGCACGAGCACCTTAACGTGAATGGTTGTGAAATCAGTAGATGGATTCTGAGGGATTAAGGATCCCAAATATGCCATGGTGTCTACAAATCTATTTGATGTATGAGGGATTGCCTCGATGTCATACCATTCTAGTCGGGCTAGGTAAGTGTCAACAAGCTCCTTGTAAGCTTTTAGGAGTGGGCACCTACATTGGAATAATCCTTTGACTTGATTTACTATGAGCAAGGAGTCACCAAAGATATTCAATATTTTAATGCCCATTGTGATGGCTGTTTGGAGTCCTAAGATCAGGGCCTCATACTCTATGTTATTGTTTGTGCAAGGGAAGTCTAGTTTGAATGATAAGGGTAATGGAGCACCCTACGGTGTGATAAAGACAATCCCTGCTCCACCCCCTTGTTCACACTTCGAACCATCGAAGAATAATGTCATGTCTCTTTCTTTCTTAGGTTCTTTGGGTTTGGGTGGATCTGATAATGCAAAGACTACATCATCAAGCAATTCTATGGTGAGAGGCTTGCTATCCTGAAGAGGTGCCTCTGCTAATTGATCTACTATGACTTGTCCCTTGATGGACTTTTGGCTTATGAATTCTAGATCAAATTCTATCAATAGCATGATCCATTTTGTCGTACGTGTATTATGATAGGTCTTGTTCATCATGTACTGCAAAGGATTTTGTTTTGATATAACGTAGGTCGTATGGCTCAACATGTAGTGTCACAACTTTTTGGTTGCAAAGACCACTACCAAACATAACTTTTCTACATACGCATACCCTAGCTCATAACTCACCAAGGTGTGATTGATGTAATATATGACTTGCTCTTTGTCTTGTGCATTATTTTGGGCCAACATGGTGCCCAAAGCGAAATCAATAGTCGATATGTATAGTAAAAATGGTACGTCTGGCCTTGGTGGAGCCAATACTGGTGGTGTTTCCAGGTAAGTTTTGATCTCTACAAAGGCTTGTTGGCACTCTTCATCCCAATGAAAAAGGACTCCTTTGCATAGCAACCGATTCATGGGTCGACATTTATCTGATAATTGAGCAATGAATCATTTTATGGATGCTACCTTGCCTTGTAGGCTTCTTAACTCCCTAATGTTGGTAGGGGTGGCCATTTCCAATATAGCCTTTACCTTTGTAGGATCGACTTCAATGCCTCTCTTAGAAATGATGAAACCCAAGAGCTTACCATAAGTCATGCCAAACATGCACTTCTTAGGGTTCAATCTGACGTTGTGCTCAATGAGGTGATCAAAGACTTTCTCAAGGATTTCAGCGTGCTCTTGCCGCACTAAAGACTTGGCCAACAAGTCATCCATGTAGTCTTCTAAGATTTTGTGCATATAGTCATGAAATATGTATGTCATGGCCTACTGATATGTGGCACCAACATTATTTAGGCCAAATGGCATTACCTTGTAATAGAATGTCCCCCATGGAGTAATGAAAGTGGTCTTATGCTGGTCTTTGGGTTTGATTCGGATTTGATTGTATCCAGAAAACCCATCCATTAGGGAGAGCATCTCATGGCCTATAGTGGCATCAACAAGAGCATCTATGTTTGGCAATGGGAATGAATCCTTTGGAGTTGCCCTATTCAAGTCTCTGAAGTCTATGCAAATACGGACTCTTCCATCAGGCTTTCCTATGGGCACCATGTTCGAGACCCATTCAGGATAGTCAATAGGAACTATGAAAACCACATCCAAAAACTTTTGTAACTCATTCTTCACCATCAAAGTGATGGTTGGATGCATTTTCCTCAGCTTTTTCTTGACTGGCTTCTTCATGGGATCCAATGAAAGGTTGTGTACAACTAACTTTGGATCAAGCCCTGGCATGTCTTTGTAAGTCCAAGCAAAAATATTTAGCCTCTCCTTGAGGAGAGGAATTATGATGGCTTGTTCCTCTAGAGATAGAATTTCTCCGAACTTGAATTTCTTTGGTTGAGTAGGATCATCACTAATGTCCACCTCGAAAGTCACTTCTATAGCCATATGTGACCCATCCTCTAGTTGGTGAGGTGTGGGTATCAAATGAATGTCATCGATGGGATTTATAGGTCCTACTGACTCAGGATCCAAACTAGCATGGAATACATCATATGCACAGCCTGATGCAAAATGAAATGGTTGTAACACCTCTTCATTAGGGAAAATATCCTCAGGCTCTATAAGTGAATCAACGTGATCCCAATCAATAGCATCTATATCAAGATACAATGGTTTGGTAGGATCTGTTGGGTTATGAAGTGGAGTGGTCAAATCAATGGAGATTGTATTGATGGATGGAATGAAATCTCTAGGACCACATGGGTGAAATCTTGTCTCATAGGTTTCCCCTCCATACTCATGTTGAGGCTCTAGAGGAAAAGGAATCTTCGGATCTGGCCCATGAGTAGGCTAGATAATAGGATCATTGGGTTCCAAGAGCTCTCTGAATGTAGGTGGAGGGGGATTGATTGCATGGTAAATGGCATTTAAGTCGATAGGTCTTCCCAAAAATTGTAAGCTAGGGTCTATGGCATGAAGTGCCACTTCTCTTTCTACTAGCATGTTGACTTGTCACAAGTGGTGAGGCCCAAGATAAGCCATCTCAGTCTCATCTTCAAAGTCATCATCACTTATCCAAAAACCATTAGCATTGGTATGTGGCCCTAAGACAAGGGGCACATGTCTTGGCTCCAAGTAGGCCATCTCTATTTCATCCTCATATTCTTCATCACTTATGAAGATGCCATTTGCATTAGTTTCTTACCCCAAGCTATGGGACCACTACCTTGGCCCTAGGTAGGCTCTTTCTGTTGAGTCCTCTGACTCATAGCCACTTTCATCCGATATGTATCCACTCTCATTGTGGTTGGACCAGGTAAGGCTCTGTAAATAGCGTGGCCCATGATAGGCTAAGCTTACCTGTATTTCATCATCACTTGCCACATATCCATTTTCTTCTCATTCTTCATCCCACAAGGTGCAACCTGTAGGGGTGGCATCAATTGAGAAGTTTGGATGATAATTATCTGGTGGTGGTATGTTTACCATGACCACTTGTCTATTGATCAGATGTCTTGTGGGGTGATAAGGAATAAAATTGATGTCTTCTCCTAACCCCAAGCTTAATCTATCCAAGGCTACTACTAGAGAGTCATCTTGACCTCTGATGTGGTAACCTAACCCAAACTTGTCAGTGGGAAGTTGGTACTATGGCTCGCATGGCCGCCTACGCCCCTACTCATATATACCCAGACCGTAACCATGCCAATGGCAACGTTCAAAGTAGCTTAGAGAAAACTCAGGATTAGAGAGGTAATAAACATTAACAATGAATAGTTCATCATTGTCCTCTTCTATGTCCGAAGACTTATGGGTGCATTCTAGGCTAACATAGATAAAGTTGGTCTGGTTGGGAGGGATTCCAAGTGGAACCACTATTCCCACTGGTGGTCTTAGGTCTTTTGGTCATCCCATGTCTTGTGCAGACTCAATGATGGGTATGAATGTTATGTTCTGCACAAGGTACTCTCCTATCCCTGTACTTGCCAAGTGTATTGTCGCATGTGATGTGGATGACCCTACAGATGACATTGGTGAAGTGGGCTCTAGTATTTCCTCTGCTTGATCCTGGAGATCTTCTTCTTCCATGGGACTTGGGATTTCTACAATGGCTATAGTTAGCAATTCCTTGGGTTTTTCTTCCTCGATTAAGGGTACCTTTAGCTTCTGATTGTCTTTAGGTTTAGATATTGATGGTCTCTTAGAAGCGTCAGTTGTTTTGGGTGCAAGAGGAGGTGCCGATGTGGATGGGTCTTTTCGTACCCCTTTGTCTCTGTCATCTAGTTGCGTAGTTGGAGATGAAGGTCCTACATACAGGTGGGTGGAAGGAATCACAAAATATCTTGGAAGATCCACCTGATGGACATATTTGAATGGCTCTTCATCAGCCAAAACTACGTAGACTTTGTCATCATGCACATACTTGACACATTGGTGTAAAATCGAAGGCACACACTTCATATCTCTTATCCAGGGGTGTCCTAGGAGGATGTTGTATTGCATGGCCCCTTCCAAGACATGACACATCATAGGGATGGTCTTATGCCCCACCTTAATGGGTAGGACTATCATTCCCATAGTAGAGCATAAAGCATCATTGAAAGCTCTTAACGTGTAGGCTCCTGGAATGATATTGGATTTGGGGATCTTAAGGTGCCCTATTGTTGTTGTTGTGATGATGTTGATTGATGAACTTGTATCGATCAAGACCCACTTAAAAGGTAAATCATTGACTGATGCAACAATGTGCAATGGAGGGTCTGGTATGGTAGTAGGTACTGTCTTAATCTCATGATCATAAAATTGAATTATAGGTTCTTGGCATTGTTGTACTTGTCCCACAAAATGAGTGAATGCATTCGAATCTTGTGGTTGGAGCTCAATTGATCTTAAAATCTCCATTAAAGTCTCCCTGTGCTTTGGGGATTGTTGTATGAGCTCATAGATAGATAGCTTGGTCGGAGTCATTTGTAAGTTTTGTTCTAGTCTACTCTAAATAGTTACCATAGGTCGGGTTGGTGGACCTGGAAGGTTGTTTTACCCCTACCTCTACCTAGGTGTAGTTGGGACATTAATGGGAGCTGTAGGAGGTTGTGGTTGACCATATCATCTACTCCTGGTTGCTATGTTGACAATTTCAACCATCCCAATACATCCATGGGTAGGTGTATCGATTCAAACCTGATTGACTTGGGCACCTTGCCCTCTAGGGACCTCATGGTTTGGTAGTGGGTTTTTGTATATGCCCATATCTCTGTTATCGGGAGCCAATGGGTTGTCAACTTTAAGTTCTCCCACTTCAATCATATTTTGCACCTGGTTCTTGAAACCAATGCACCCTTCAATTTCATGCCCCAGTATTCTATGATAAGGGTAAAATTGATCTTCCCTATATCCTTTTGGCTTAGGATGGTTGGGATCTAAAAGAGGTACATCAAGGAATCTGATCTTCCTAGCCTCGCTCAACTGGTTGAAAATTGATTGCATTGACTCTAAAGAGGTGTGAAATAGCGAGGTGGCTTGCATTCTCTGTTTCACCCCTGATTGTTCTTTTGATCGTAATTGGATGGTGGGGGTTGTGCTTGATAATTCTGGGGTTGCTACATAGCCCCATATTTAGGTGCAGCCAATACTACTTGATTAACTGGAGCAGGGTTTGCCTGCTTCTGCTTGTATTTGTCATTCTTGCCATTTTTGTTCCACTCCTTGTTTCGGAGCTTAATGGTTCCCTCATCTACTTTTATGTCCTCAATGAGTTTGGCCTGTGCCAAGGCTTCCTCAAATGAAGGATATTTTTGAAGTTGTAGCAAGAGGGAAATGTGTTTAGAACAACTCTTGGTGAACATGCGAACAATCTCTTCTGTGGGGATGGAGAATGATAACTTTACCATGAATTTTCTCCATCTATCCCCATACTCCATTACTGGCTCATCATCATAATGTTTTAAGTTGGCCAGGTCTGAAAGGTTCACCTTATTTTTAGCACCAAAGGAGAAATACTTTAGGAAAGCGTTTACTAGTTGTTCAAAATTGGATATGTTGTGCTTGGGAAGTTGGTTGAACCATTGGGTGGCAGCCCCTAAAAATGTCATAATGAAAGTTCTCAGCATAAGAGCATCATTGTCTTCAAGATGAAAACATGCATTGATGAAATTGGTAACATGCTCTTGTGCATCCTCTTCACCCTTGAATTTTTCTAACCTAGGCATCTCAAAGTGCTTAGGATATGCAGGGCTAGGAACTGATGGGCACAATGGTTGGTTGTGTATTTTACTCAATGTTGGTTGGTTCCCAACCGTATCTTGCTTCTCAAAGGACTTCATATTTTTAGTGAGTGCCTAGAATGCCTTTGAGGTGAGGAGTTCCTCTTCTTTTAGGCCCACTCATGGTGGTAATGGAGGTAACCCTCTATCCACTTGACTTGTTCTATTCTCTTCCCTCCTATGAGGGGATTCAGGATGTGTCTGATCCTGATTTATCATGTTTACCCTTTCCCCACCAGTTTGATTTTGTTCATGATTTGAGTGGTGGTTTCATTGTGGGTTGTCTTCTTGCCTAGTGCACCCTTCTCTTGGTGAGTCAGCATGTTTATCTCTTTGGTGATCATCACCATTTTCTTGTAAATTGATACGAGCTAGCTGCTCAGCTTGTTCTCTTAAATGTTGCTCATGTTGGTGCAAGAGCCTTTCTCTTTGTTTGTCATGCTCGAGAGCTTCCACTAGCTCTCACTCTTTGCATAATGCATTTTCTAACCATCACATGTGGTCATATTGCATTGTTAAAGAAGACTCATGTTTGTCTGATTCTGTTCTTGTGGTTCTGATTCATAGATTCCTTGAAGGGGTTTCTATTATTTCTTTGCTCTTACTAGCTAATGTGACTTGTTCAGTGTGTTGATAAGTGCCTCTATGATCACACTCTGTATGCGTACTATGGGGTCACTTTGAAGCTTCCCCAGGTTGGGTGGTGCATTTAGAAGTAACACTTTGTGAACTTCTAGATGCAGAATTTTTTGTGGCTATGGTTCTGGGAGTTGGCCTCGAATGAAACCGATCCAACTCATCTAACTATCTTGTTTTCCATGGCTGATCCCATGGGGTGCCATTTACTCCAATGAGGTCATAATATATTGGAACCCTTCCTCTTGTGTGAAGGGTATCTTCTATTTTATGTCTATGATTGGATGTAACTCTAGTTTCTTGCCCTTCAGTGGGTAGACCTATTCTCAGAGTCTCATGTGAAGTTTGAGATGTTGTGACTCTTGTGTGTCTTTTTGGTGATGGAGGTTTTGTGGCCCCACCTCTTCTCCATGAGGATGGAGGTGGGGAACCCTCATCATTCCTATGTGAAGAATTGGGTCTAGAACCCCTTTTATGTCCATGTGGGGAGGAAGCTCTTGAAGCCTCCTCATGTCTTTGAGAAGTTTTTGTGTGGTGAGAAGAGGGCCTTAAGGGCTCCTCACATCTCCATGATGAAGGAGGCCTTGAAGCCTCATTGTGTTTAGGTGATTTTCTTCCATGATGTGTCTCCCTAACTGGGGTTTCTCGAGGAGAACCCCCAAGAGTTGAGTTATCACCCCTTAGGCTCATGGAACTACGTCCCATGGTCTTATGAGTACTACGACTTCACCTATGGGTGTGTGTTGTTTTAGATTCTACCTCGGTGTTGGACCGAGGATGCTTACTTCTGGTTTTGACCATTGTGTTTGTGAATTAGTATTTTGTGTTGCAATTAGAGATAGCCAAACAATATCAAGCAAGTGTTTATCTTGATTACCAATTTATGTGTGCCCTAAACTATTTGGTGTGTTTTGATGTGTTGTTGTTCTTGTCTTCTTGCTCTTGTTTTGGATTTAGAATGAGGAGACTCATCCATAGTGGGAATCAAGAACACCCATGCCAAACATGATTTTCTCAAAAGAAACTAGGGTACACTATTGAAGTCCTAGTGGGGGGTTCGCCTAGCTCTTCCACTCTAAACCAATGATTGTTCCAATAGTGGGAGATAGTTTGAACATGAGTAACTTAGTACCACTATAAAGAAGTTCCTTATTCCATTCTAGAAAGATCTAGGGGGCAAGCCGGTGGAAGGAGATGAATGCCAACGTCATCGAACTGAATTGAGGGTTGGTGATGAAATCCAACTCCCCAATGTTTAAAATATGTGTGCATGTGTGTGGTTCATTTTAAGTTTACATAAAGTAAAATGCATCATACAACAAGAATGCCTCTTTCCTATATGCCTAATACAAATGACATTTCACTTTTTAGAAAGATGCATAAACTAATATGAGTTTCATGGATGCACTCTACTTTGTGCAAATATGGCCTCTAGCAGGGCCTCAAAGCAAGCAAACCAACACATAATTTCTAGCATGCTGGATTCTAGGGTGGACTTTACAAGCATAAGCCATTGTTCCTAGCAACGCCTAGTGGAAATCTAAGAAAAACTCTAAGATGCGCAAGATGCAAGTTCTTTCCTTTCCATTCCTTAGTTTCCAAATCAAAATGTGTCTTAATTTCACTATTTTAGGAAAATAGAAGTAGATAGAGAGCCATAAATCATCAAAAAAGTTGTACCAACCTCTAATCTAGCTTAGAGAATAAATATTCTATCCTCTGCTGCACTCCAACTTCGATCGTTGTTGACTAGAGTGGCTGATTTCTGACCATTGTTAGTAGGAGCGGCTAAGACTGTGGGTCATTGTAGACTAGAGTGGCTAAACCTGCACACAAAAACCTGAGTCAATAATCTGGTAGAAAATAAAAAAACTTGGTGGGGGTCCCACCATGATCACCATCTGTAGCGACCCTAGGGAAGCGGCGCACCATCCACTACTCTATTTGTGAATATTATTTACTTAATCATGCATTAAATGAAAGATACAACCAAAATACGAAGAAATGAATAGATAATGCTTTTTATTGCTTTTTCTCAAGTTCGGTTACATATAGATCCCTCTGAGGGATTCCCTTCATTTGATACAGATTTTACAAAATAGGGCAGCAGATGTATGATATCCCCTCGCAAGGGGAGATGCGCTCTCGCAGGCTTCCCGGTGATGCACACGGAACTGTATGAGGGCTTACAGATGCCTCCTTCTCTAGGTCTAGTTCCTAGAGGGATCCTCTTGCTTTCGTATGTTGATAACCTATCCAGTGAACCTGTAGTCCTGCAAGCATGAAAACAATAGCAAACGCTCAGCTGTCCGAGATTGCCTCCCCGGATGAGGTTGTTAGTGATAACCCTAATGATAAACAAAAATATGCTCAATGACAATAGAAACTAATGCTATGAATGCAAGTACATGAAATAAATCAGATCTATGCTAATGGCATGAAAACATGTAATAAGCTAAATGAAAGGACCTAATGCTAAGAACCCTAGACTAGGCCTGTGGGCCACTATCCGAGATAGTGGCCGCTAAGATGAAAACCTGTCTCTATTGCTCCAAGGCTATGGATCTAGGCTTGTTGCTGATGTTGAAATGATTGTCACTTTTGTCCGATGTATTGAATATCCTGTAGATGATAACCCCTCAGTTGGCTAGCACTTCGTTGCTCCTAAAAGGTGCTCCAATTTGCTCTCCGATCCGATAGGGCTTCACTGCAAGAAAAGCTCTTCAAGTCTCAAAAATCTCTCCAAGATGATAAAATAAAGTCCTCAGGAAGCGGCGCACCGTCCACTACTCTATTTGCGAATATTATTTACTTAATCATGCATTAAATGAAATATACAACCAAAATATGAAGAAATGAATAGGTAATGCTTTTTATTGATTTTTCTCAAGTTCGGTTACATATAGATCCCTCTAAGGGATTCCCTTCATTTGATACATATTTTACAAAATAGGGCAGCAGATGTATGATATCCCCTCGCAAGAGGAGATGTACTCTTGCAGGCTTCTCGGTGATGCACACATAATTGTATGAGGGCTTACAGATGCATCCTTCTCCATATCTGGTTCCAAGAGGGATCCTCTTACTTTTGTATGTTGATAACCTGTCCAATGAACCTGTAATCCTACAAGTATGAAAACAATAGCAAATGCTCAACTGTCCGATATTGCCTCCCTAGATGAGGTTGTTAGCGATAACTTCTAATGATAAATATAAATATGCTAAATAAAAATATAAACTAATGCTATAAATTTAAGCACATGAAATAAATTAGATCTATGCTATTTCCATGAAAACATGTAATAAGATAAATGAAAATACCTAATGCTAAGAACCCTAGACTAGGCTCATGGGCCACTATCCAAGAAAGTGGACACTAAGATGAAAACCTATCTCTATTGCTCCAAGGCTATGGATCTAGGCTTATTTTTTATGTTGAAATGGTTGTCACTTTTGTCTGATGTATTGAATATCCTATAGATGATAATCCCTCCGTTGGCTAGCACTTCGTTGCTCCTAAAAGGTGCTCCAATTTGCTCTCCTATCTGATAGGGCTTTGCTACAAGAAAAGATTTTTTAGTCTCAAAAAGCTCTCCAAAATGATAAAATGAAGTCCTCAATTTATTCCAGAAGGTCCCCCCCTTGGTGCTCTTAGGTTTGCACCTTATATTGTGTTGAGGTCCTAGGTTTAGGTCTAAAAACCCTAGGACTGAATCCTGCATACAAACTATTTATTAGCATGAGAATTTAAGTCTTTGTCTACCCTTGAGGGCCAGTTAACTGATGTCTAAATCCAGAATTGAGTCTTTCATGTAGACTGGCTATGAGGAAGAATGCAAAGTTGTCCTCACTTAGCCTTATTACATGTAAACTGACACTTCTACCTGAGATTAGGCTAGTTTTATGGCAAATTGTATTTTAGGATCTAGCCACTGTTGTCTATAGTGGCTAGGGATTGGCTGCTCTGAGCTTCAGTGGCCAAGATTCAATCACTCTGGTTCATAGTGGCTAGGCTTGGATGGTCCAAACTGCCCCAGATGAGTGGTGAAAACCACTTTTAGCACTTGAATGATTCCAAGGTTTAGTCACATGATCTATGAATGTGCCCATGTGAGTAGTTATCCTAAACATGATGCGTTTTAGGTGTCTACACATAGTTAATTTTAAGCTATCCTACAGGAGGAGAAGTCTAATGAGTGCCAATTCTAGGATGGGGATTATAAGGAGTAGAGCTAGGATTGTGGGGGAATACTGAGGGAATGGAAAAGAGTGGACTCAAGGGAAGAATTAGGTGGTTTGGTACAAGGGAAAAGATTAGAATTTTTAATAGCAAAGGTGATGGATTTTTTAGCAATAGATATAGAGTCCTTGAGGGTGTTTGAAAAATATTCTACTATTTATTTCAAGCTAGATCTACCACTAGAGATAATGGAGATAAAATTTTCATAAAGAATACAACCTAGAATTTCTAAAAGGCATGGGAAACTGGGAGAAAAAAAGAGCCAGGGAGTTGGGCTAGGCCCAGGAGATGTGAAAGGTGGATATGAGATGGTCCATGACAAAGTGGAAGAAATAAAATTCCATAAATATGTGGTTGATAGATTCCCAGGCCACCAAGCAAATATGGCATGTATTAGAAACAACCATCCCTCTCTTCATGATATTATCAGTAGTTAGAATCTTGTTTTGGATGGCCAACCAATAAAAGAAAACTTTAGGTATGAGGTGTTTAAGCCAAAACATATTGAAAGGAATGAGAGAATTTTGGGTAGTGAAAGTCAACAGATGAGCAGATTTGATAGAAAAATACCAAAGTCAGTTTCTTTCCAGAAAGGGGTATCATGAGACATACTAGATGGAATTATAGTTGTCCTTAATAATGTTGATAAATTTGTGATAACATGGATCAGGATTTGCAATGTGAAGCTCTTTCCATATTTTGGTTTGGACTGAAGAGTCTATGAAATCAGCCACATTTCTACCTATGAGAGTATTCAACAAAGGTTGCACTATTAATACTCTGTTGTTCTCACAGAGAATTTGATTGGATATCCACTTATCTAACCAAAAATTTATCTTATTTCCTATTCCAAGCTACCATATGGTTCCCCTTTGAATAAGAGGTTTGGTTTGGAGTCAAGGAACCAACTTTAGGAATATTTTCATCCATAAAATTCCATATGTGAGTATATTTTTTATTGATGATGGAAACCCATTCAAGATTGCAATTGGTAAACACCTTCCAAGATTGCTTGGCTAATAATGCCATGTTCATATTACTAATTATTCTAAGACCCAACCCTCCCTAACTTTTGGGTAAGAAAACCTTTTCCTAGCTGACCATATTAAACTTTTTTTTATCCTCTGAATCTACCCAAAGAAATTTCTTATGAATATATTCAATTTTGTTATAGATAGAAACTGAAGCTTTGAATATTGATATAAAATAAACAGGAATAATTTGAATATAGGATATAGTGAGAGTTGATTTGGATTCTTGGGATAGAAGGACCTCTTTCCAACCTATAATATTTTTATTAATTCTTTCAATAAAATTTCTCCACATAGACTCTTTGGGTAATTGGTGAATAAGGGAAGCCCTAAATAAATAGTGGGAAGCTTAGATATAACACACTAAATAATAGGAGCAATCTTAACCTATCTAGATAGGGGGTATTGAGAAAGAAAACTTTACTCTTGGCATAATTTATATTTTTCCCTATAGCCTCTTTGTAGAGATCTAAAATACCTTTAATTGAATTTACTTCCCAAACTGAAGCATAAGTGGTTAAGATAGTGTCATATATGAAATTTTGATGAGAAAGGGATCTCATGTTGGAATCAGCTTAAATACCAGATATTGTGCCATCTGAGAAAGCAACTTTGAGGGCTCTTCCAAGGGATTCATCAAGAATAATGAAGAGAATAGGTGATAGGAGATCCTCCTACCTAATACCTCTATTGGTTGGGAAGTAACCTATTGTAGATCCATTGACTAACACTAAGAACCAGGGGCTAGAAATGCAACCTTGAATAACCCACTCTCTATGGAAACTTAACTTGAGAAGGATAGCAAGTAGGAACTCTCGATTGACCTTATCAAAAGCTTTATTCATATCAATTTTAAAGATCAGGAAATATTTTTTCTGCTGGATATAGAATAGAGGACTTCATGCAAAGTTATGATACCATCAATTATAGATCTTCCTTTTACCGAACTGCCTTGGTAGGGATCTATGATTTGGGGAAGAAATTATTTCACTTTGGATGCCATAGCTTTGGTTAGAATTTTATAAATCACATTACACAAACTAATGGGTCTAAAATATACCATATATTTACACACAGGCCCATTAGGAACAAGAGCTATGAAGGTAGAATTAATACCTCTAGGGATAGATTTTGTATGTTGGAGTTTAGTGATTGCCTTGCACACATATTACCCAATAATGTCCCAAAAGGTTTAAAAAACCAGAGGGGAGAAACCATCAAGTCCAGGGGATTTATCAGGGTATATAGTGAATAATTATTGCTTGATCTCATCTAAAGAAAGAGGCTTGATGAGCAAGGGATTCATTTTTGGAGTGACCAAGGTAAGAATGTGATTAAGTAACTGATTCTTGATCCAGTTAGAATTTTGGGGTTGGGTTCCCAAGAAATCTTCAAAAAAAGAAGAGGTTTCATACTGAATGTAAAAAATATCCCTGGTAATGGAGTCGTCACCTCTGGTCAATTCCATGATTTTGTTTGAACTTATGTGCCTGAGGGTGGAAGCATGAAAAAAAATTGTATTGGAATCATCTCCTTGAGCTAAAGGGCTCTAGATTTCTGCCTCTAGAACATCTCTTATTTGCCCAAAATGTTATGATACTCTGCTAAAATTTGTTTCTCCTCAACTCTAATTTTCTCACTCAGTTTTTCATTCTATATTTGTTGTTCACTGCTTTTTAGTTTATCCATAATATGTTTTTTTATTTTAAAAATATTACCAAAAACTTCCCTGTTCCATATTTTGAGGTTTTCCTTAACAACCTTGAATTTGTGGGAAATGTGAGTAATGAAAGATTTGGAAAAATCCTGCTACCACCAACTAGAGATTCAATTATGAATATTAGGGTGTTGCATCCACATGGCTTCAAATATGAAAGGAATCTTGAAATTGGGGCCTTTTTCAGCTTCAAACAAAAGGGGACAATGATCAGAGTCAACTCTCAAGAGACAAATGAGATTAGCATCACCCATAATAGGAATAACCTCTTAAGAAAGAAAAAATCTATCAAGATTAACTTGGATATGCTGATCCCCAACTCTCTTTTTGCTCCATGTGTATTTTATTCCTTTAATTTGAATGTCCATTCATTCACTATCAATTACAAAATTATGTAAATATTCAATGCTTGTAGATGGAGTGATATTTCCCCCTTGCTTATATGATGGGAAAATAGGGGAGTTAAAATATCCAGCAAGGATCCACAAAAGATTTTTGAAAGCATTTCTCATGTATCTCAAGGTATCCTATAAGGTATTTCTACTGGTTGGATTTTTGGGGGGGTAAATATTGGATAAAACCCATGAATAATTGTTCTATTTATAGTGGAACATAATATTCATAACTCTATTTGACAAAAATATTAATCTACCTTCAACTTTACTAGAATCCCATAGATAAATTAATCCCCTTGAAGTGCCTTAACAGGGCTAAAATTGAAATCACTATTCTTCCAAATAGATTTAGCAATTTTTTGGATTTTGTTTTGGTTAATATTTTTTTCTTGCATAATCATAGTGGGCTTGTGTTCCTTCCTCAAAGTGCATGCAAGTCTCTACTTGATAGCACTATTGAGGCCTCCCACATTCCATGAAAGGATCCTCATTTAGAAATTTTAGAAAACAAATTGCCTCCCTTTGATTGCTAGAAGGCAGGTTTGGATATTTTTTTGTTCATCTTTATCCTGACTGAAAAGGTCCTGGAAAAGAGTCTTTTGAATGCCATTGGCAATTTTATTATCTATTTTTTTTTTGGTCATTTACGGAAGGTCTTCCCTTTTTTTCTCACTATCGATATTCACAGAGGCTTTCTTGTAACATCTAGTGTTGATAGGGCTGAACTCAGGTTTGTATGAGTTAGGGTTACAACTTTAGAGTCAGTATTGATAGGAGTAGGACTACAAATTTCAATATGTTCTTCAGGGGTAGGCGGAGGTTTAGAAGGAATATAGGAAGGTCCAGATATATACGAGGAGTGGGTTTCCCCTTAGACATTAGTGATGTATCCAAGGGGTATAGAATCATGCAATAAGGTTTCATCAAAGGGCTCAGAAATAATTTTTTTAGCTAATACACCAAATTTGTTAAGGTAAGCAAAGGGAGAGCTAACCTTATCTTGGTCTTCCACCAGATCTGAAACTGCAACTTGCTTCCCTTTAAGCATAGTCATGGATTATTATTTGTAAGGTCTAGCATGGTTCCACTTTCCTTAGGATCTATCACCTGAATGCCCAAAATGAGACCTAGAGCTAGCCATTTATTTAGAGGGTTTGATAGATAGGTACTAAGCTTTGAGGTGACCTTGAGTCTGGCACTCAATACAAAAAGTGGGCTTATTCTCATATTTAATATCCTAGCATCTATGATATGAGTTGTATACCAGGTTAATATGGGTTAGTAGTTGAGAATCTAAATTTACATTAACACAAATTCTTGCATGAATCATGCAAGTTTGAGCTTTAGTGACATGATCGATAGCTACTAATTCTCCAATGTATTTAGAAATGTCGTGCAAGATGTATTCTTTCCAAAATTGGATAGGAAGATCTGGAAGATGAACCCATATAGGAGCATAGTTAATACTTTGAATTTTTGGGTTAAAATATTCATCCCACTTTCACAAAAAAGAATTTTCTAACCATAAAACTAGGGCTCGTATGTGAGAATTCGAGAGACATCATCCTAGTTATTAATGTGGATAAAAAAAAAACCAAGATAAGACCTGTTGTGGCTGATCCACAACACACCCCAAAATTGGGGACCCACCTTTTTTGCATGCTTTCAAAGAAAATCTCAGTGACCCAGATGCTAAAAATCAAGAAAAAGGCAAAATTGCACAAGGATGAAAAAGTGTCGCGATATCGCGACACTTCACTCCGTCGCTGCCTAGAAATGGATATCACGACATGTTGCTCCGTCACGATCGAAAATGAAAAAACATCGCGATATCGCGACATGTCGCTCCGTCGCTGCCAAAAATGAAAAAATGTCGCGATATCGCGACATGTTGCTCCGTCGCGACCGAAAATGAAAAAACGTCGCGATATCGCGACATGTTGCTCCGTCGCTGCCAGAAATGAAAAAATGTCGCGATATCGCGACATGTCAAGCTTTCGCGGCCCAGGCGAGCAGGAAAAGGCATTGATCGAAAATTGTCGCGATTTCGCGACGTGTTGTGAAATCGCGGTCCAAAGAGGAGAGAGAAAGACAGAATGAAAAAGTGTCGCGAAATCGCGACATGTCACAAAATCGTGGTCAAACCAGTAAAACAGGGCAAGGCACTAAAAGCGTCGCGATTTCACGACAGGAAGCAGCAAAGGGGCATGAAGCGAAAAAACGTTGTGATATCGCGACGGGGGGGCCGGCAATGTAGGTTCGGGCAAAAGGGGAGAAGCAAAAAATGTCACGATCGTGACGGTTGCCCGGCCGATAGCATAAAAATGTCATGATTTCATGACATGTCACATTTTCACGGCTAGGAATGCGGACAAGGATATTGGAAGGAAAATATGTCACGATTTCGCGACATGTCGCGTTTTCGCGGCCAAATACAGCATAAGCAGCTCGAAAGAGAAAAACGTCGCGATTTCGCGACAGGTCATGTTTTTGCGGCTCCAAGCTAGCAAAGTGGTACGGAATGGAGAAGCGTCGCGATTTCACGACAGAAAGCTACCAGACAGCCCCGAATGAAAAAGCGTCGCGATTTCGCGACAGAAAACAGCAAAATGTACGAAGAGAAAGTGTCACGATTTCGCGACAAAAAAGCAAAGTGTACGGAATGAAAAGTTGTCGCGATATCGCGACATGTCGCCATTTCGCTGTGCATGAAGGCAAGAAAGGCTGTTGACAAAAAAATGTCGCGATATCGCGACATGTCGCGTTTTCACGGTGAAAGTAAAGGAGCAAAGTTGCATGCATAAAAACGTCGCGATATCGCGACATGCTATTTTTGGTCACGATTTACAGGGGGCCATTACAGAACATGCAAAAAGTGTGGAACACGTGGCGTACATGTGTAAGGGCTGTAGAAGCGTTACAGGTCACAGAGAAGATCAAGCGTCTCGATGTCGAACATAAATTCAAAAGCAACGAAAAGGCGGGGAAGGTGAAACGAAGCGATCTGGGAGATGAAGCGAAGCGTCACAGGGCGAAACAGATAACATTGCCAGAAAGTATAAAAACAGAAGCACAGATTGGTACGAAGGTCGAAAACCGCTGCGGGCAGAGTTGCAGTGCCTAAGGCGAGAAGCCATTCTGGGCCTGCTCGGGAGTGTTTTTCTTCCTTTCTTCTGGTTTTGAGAAAACCAGAGAGTCTGCTATTGTAACATGATTTATTTTTAATGCAGAGTGTTCAGAAATTTGCATCTTGTTGGCAAGAAAGAAGGAGTCATTTTCTGCATGCAAGATTTAATTGTTTTATTTTCCCCTTTCAGATTTCTAGGCTTATAGGTGAAGTTTAATGCAAGTTCTCTTGGTTGCTTCATGCGAATGTCTAAATCTGAAATTACAGTCGAAACCCCAGAGACCAGCACTTAACTTACCTGGATTGTGCGTGTTTGCAGGTTCAATAAGTTAGGTTGCATGCATGGAAATCTCATTATCTTCGGTTTTTCCAGGACGGGATAGCATCAGACTGAATGCAATTTTAATTTCTTTTTCTTTTGCATTTTATTTTCTTTTTGCTGCAATTTATTTTTCAGAAGTTCCAATTTTATATTTCAAGCATTAAAATAAAATAAAAAAATTAAAAAACTTCAAAATCCATAAATAATTCCTTCATTTTATGGCATTTCATTAAATTTCATTTTGAAGTTACAGCATGGTTATTTAAGGACCAAATCACATTTGCTTTATTCGGGTTCAATGAACAATCATTAAAATTTCACAGTAAAATAAACCACAGTGCCCCTTGTTTTCAGTTACTTGCAACCACTAAGGTGTTCCAAGCATTTTAATTGAATATCTTTATTTGAGATCATTAATACACAGATGCAAAATGCTAACATAACAGGAACCTTGGAGAAGTTACTTGTTTAATTTCTTTGCAAGCAGAGGATTTAGAACCCAAATCCTATCGGAGAGTGTGTTTTCACAATCGGGTGAAAATACCACTCAACAGATTGGCGCTAGAAGGAGGGCCTGATGGGGTTTATTTTAGTCAGATTTAAAATTTTTGTATATTTCATGCCCTATTGATTGTTATCTTTAGCCCTCTAACACCACTCAACAGATTGGTGCTAGGAGGGCCGAACGGGTTTATTTTAGTGTTATTTAAATTTAAATTTTTTATGCTTTAGTCCTCTAACACTCAGCGGATTGTAAAAGGACGGCCTGAATTGGTTTATTTTATTCTATTTTAAGCAATTCGGGTATGCTGTAATATTTTTCGATTGTTCATACGGAAATATGTGATTTGATTTAATTTTGAAAATTTTGGTCTTCATGCAATTACTTTACATTTGATTTTAATGAGTACATCTCTTGGTTGATGCTAACTTGATTTTTTTTTTTACATTGCAGGTTGAATATTCAATAGATTTGGTTCTAAAATTACATTTTAAGTTTCACTAATGGCAACACTTGAGGAGCAAATGGTATCCCTGAGAGCTGAAATAGTGTCTCTAAGAGAGAGAATGGTATCAATGATAGAGGATCATTATAAGGGTTTGTCTATACCTGTGGTACCCTATCAAATTCCTAAAATGTTATTGGATTTTTTACGGTGTTTTAATCAAGAGGTGCCACTAGGATACTTGCAAAAACTGCATGTCTACAAGAATACATTATGTCAATTCCAGATTTTCTATGAGGAGGTGGCTTGTAAGTTATTTGCATACATTTTGGATGATAAACCATTCTTTTGGTACAGCCAACTACCCATGGAGGTTAGGACTTCTTGGATACAACTAGAAGCAGCCTATCTCTACCATTTTGGTAATCAGGTTGACTTAGAAATCCTGAAAAATCAGTTTACCTCCATATGTAAGGAGCCTAATGAATCCTTGAGTCAATTTAATGGAAGATTTCGTGAGTTGCACTCCCAAATGTGGGAAAATTTTAACACATTAGAAGAGGAAGCCATGGAAGTATACCTAGGAGCCATACACCCCACACTTGCTTCACTCATTGAGGAAAAACTGAGTGGTTTGTCTCTAGAGAAAATCCATGAGGTCTTGGAAGAGATAGAACGACAAGGTCTTGAAGAAGAAAAGGCACAACATGCTCATATGAGAGATTGTCCTTCTAAAGATTTTGATGCCAACCTACACCAACCATCAAACATAGCACCCTCCACTCCAATGATATCTAAGGTAAATGATCAAGGGGATGAATTTGAATATCCAAATCTTACAACCACCTTAGATGTAGTCCACGAGGAGGTGCAAATTGATAAGCCAACATCCACTAGTGAGGATTATGCAGAAATGATCTCATTCATAGAGATACACGATTATTCGGATGAAGGGGTTCTAAATTCAACAATGTTTGAAATATGTGATAGGACTGGAACCCACCATAGAATTGAATGAAGTGGTTGAAAGTGAAATTGGGAGAAAACCAATAAATGAATTTGAAGACATGATAGAGTTTCACCACTTGTTCTTGGAAGATACTATTGATGAGATGTGTAAAATTAAGGATCAAGAAATTCTTCACCCTCCAAATTATGATAATGAATCATGGGTTACTAATTTGGACGATGATAGCCTTACAAATTTGAATTCAAGAAACAACCCACTTTTGGAAATAATTGAACCATCTAAGGAAGGTGAAGATGAGTTTGATGAGAAACACATTGATGAATTGGAAGATGTTGAAGAAGTAGTTGAACGTCACCACTTGATTTTGAAAGATGATTATTATGATGCTTGGAAGAAGTGGGAGGACTACACTCAATCCAAAACTACTAATGAAACTTGTGTGCCCATTGATATACGAGGACAACATAATCGCCTACTCAAAGGAAGATATTACAACTCCTATACAATTTGAGGATGTTTTGGAAGAGGGTTTCAAATCTCATCAAATTTTGAAAGATCATGATGATTCTATTACCAAGGACAAAGAAGAAAAAGAATTGATGAATGAATCAAGAGATCATGTCACAAACATCATGGAATTTCATTCTATGGATTTGGATGACGATTTTTACAATGGTTGGGGGAGATATGATGATGCATTCTTTTCTCACATCTCTATAGATGAAACTCATATCTCACTTGATATGCAAGATATGGAAACTTCCACCTCACATGAAGAGATACCATGGATAGTGAACAAAGAATTAGAACCAAATGACAAAGAGATTGATCAATTGGAAGCAACTCAAATGAAGGATCATCAAGATGAGTCATGGGACATACACTTTGACCAAAAACATTTGAGGGTTGAAAATTTGCATGACCATGTTTTGAATTTGAATGATGAAATGTCATTAAAGGTAAATGAAAAACAAGGTATAATTTTTAATCACACCTTTAATAACATGGTTTTAATGAATGGAAAAGAAGTTGATGCACTTGAATTGTTAAACCAAATTCATCAACAATTACTAATTGAATCTAGGATAAAAACTTTTAATGATCCTAATTTAGTAAATATCCTAGATGCTTGTAAATTGTTACACAAATTTGATTGGCCTACAAATTTGGAAAATGATTTGGCTTTGAAATTTGTAGAAATAGGCTCCTACTTACAAAATTGCATATTTGAAAAGGATAGCCTAATTCTAAATCAAGGAGGGAATTATGAAGTTTACATTTTAAAGAATAGACATGATAAAATTGAAAATCATTTATTGTCTAATCATTTTAGTAATTTGATGCTCACCTATGGGAGTATTATTGGAACTAAATCAAATTGGTATGGTGAGCATGGCAAGTGGAAATTTGTTGCATTGTTTGGTCTAGTCTTGTTTGTGTTGGATTCCCACAACATTTGGCATGCATATCACGTTATATTTTTGTTGAAATGTTCTAATCATGTTTGGGATCCAGGAAAGTGATAATCCAAGCTTTGCATCATCTTGTATTATATTGTACATTTGTATATAGATTTTGGTTTTTTTGGTTTTGGTTTGTGTTTTCAAATTTTCATTTTTGGGATTGCAGTTTGGTTTTGGATTGAATAAGTTTTAATTTAAAGTTGTGTGTTTATTTGACATGTTTTGTTTGTCTATAAAAAAAAAAAAATAAATGATGAAAAAGTTGCCTTGAGATGCTAACTTATGTTCTAGATCGGGGAAATATGGAACATTGGAATTGTGTTGTAGAAGCTCCACAAGTAACACAAACATTTTAATAGTATCGTTTGAAACTTGTGATGCATGAAGTAGTCAGTTTTATATGGCAATATTTCATCTCGCAATTCAAAAGACAATGCATTCATATTACATCTCACTTTGCACATACATGCCATCTTAGTTGCAAATGCATTTCAAATACAAATCATTAAAGTGTGTCAAATCCTCTTAAGGTTATGCTATCACATAAATAAGAAGAAAATCCTAAGGTTGGGAACTGAGTCTTGAGATATCTAGAACCAAGCACATTTTGTACACATTAAAAAGGATCTTGAGCAAAATGATCAAAACCTTGCTTGGAAGAAAAGGTTGGGCGAAAGAAGTATTTCATGTCTATCCTATTATGCAACATGATCCTTAAGACAGTGGTTTTGACCACTTCCATAAAGCTTAAAGCCTAAAATCAGAGTAGTAAGGATAGGGCTAAATCCTCATCGAACTTAGGTTGAGGATCCAACTCCCCAAAGCTTTGATTTGACCTACATGGAGTAGTAAGGATAGGGCATAAATTCTCATCTCGCTTAGGTTGAGAATCTGATTCCCCAAAGCTCCTATGTCTCATTTCATGATAAATCTTGGATTGGAAGGATCGTACTACTTGTCCTCTCGCAAAGGATGGGTAGTCATCCCCAAGGTCTAAGCAATAAAATTAATATTTTCCATTTTTATCCAAAGCTTGGATTGGAAGGATCGTACTACATGTCCCTAGCAAGGATGGGTAGTCATCCCAAAGGTCCAAGAAGTAAAAAATTAATTTTTCCCATCTCATCTTTATATTGGATTGGAAGGATCGTACTATTTGTCCTCTGCAAAGGATGGGTAGTCATCCCCAAGGTCCAAAGAAATGAAGGTAAGTCTTGGATTATGGGGTTAAGTATGCCCATGCATGGCAACATGTCTTGTCCAAAAAAACAAGACCACTGATTGTCCAAAGGGTTAGACTAGCATGACCATTTCTTCCATAATTGGTTAAATTATTTTGCTCAAAGTGAGGTAATGAATTCCAAATCAGAATAGTAAGGATAGGGTTAAACTCCCATCTCGGTTAGGTTGGGAGTCTGATTCCCCAAAGTTCTGATTTCACATTCACTTGCACATGGGTTCAAGATAGTAGGGACTCATAACCAACTTTGGGATATAATAAAGCAATTCATTAGTGGATCCTAAGAGGGTTTGGCAATCTTGAATGTTTGTGTATGATACTAGAAGGTCTATGCCTTTTATAAAAGCAAAATCTCTAAGCATATTTATTAGGTTACACAAATCATTCACAGTCTCACATATGCATTCATGTAAAACTGACAATGGAATGTTGATCAAGTTCAAGCGATAGGGAATGAAAACACCTTGCACACACCGAGCTGATACTTAACAATTCTGATAATTCATGTATTTCTGATCTATGGGCATTCGTTTATATTTCTTATGTACTAATGCTGGTTTCCAAGTTTGCATACTTCCAGGTTGGGTTCTCACCAAATGCTCAGGAGCATTTGACAGTAGAGTCGCCATTTGTTGTGGCTGATCCACAACACACCCCAAAATTGGGGACCCACCTTTTTTGCATGCTTTCAAAGAAAATCTCAGTGACCCAGATGCTAAAAATCAAGAAAAAGGCAAAATTGCACAAGGATGAAAAAGTGTCGCGATATCGCGACATGTCGCTCCATCGCTGCCTAGAAATGAAAAAACGTCGTGATATCGCGACATGTTGCCCTAAATAAAATCGCGCGCCCGGAAAAAAAGTCGCGATATCGCGACATGTTGCTCCGTCGCGGCCGAAAATGAAAAAGTGCGATATCGCGACATGTTGTCGCGGATGGTTGTGAAATCGGTCCAAAGAGGAGAGAGAAAGATAGAATGAAAAATTGTCGTGAAATCGTGACATGTCACAAAATCGTGGTCAAACCAGTCAAACAGGGCAAGGCACTAAAAGCGTCGCGATTTCACGACGAGAAGCAAAAAAGGGGCATGAAGCAAAAAAATGTCGCGATATTGCGAGAAAGAGGGAGGGAAAAGTGGATTGAGGGGAGAAGGGTTAGAAGGGAAAATATGTCACGATTTCGTGACATGTAGATTTTCATGGTAAGCGAAGGGAGAAAAGTGGTTGCGATTTGGCCAAATACAACATAAGCAGCTCGAAAGAGAAAAACGTCACGATTTCACGATAGGTCACGTTTTCGTGGCTCCAAGCTGGCAAAGTGGTACGAAATGGAGAAGCGTCATGATTTCATGACAGAAAACTACTATACAGCCCCGAATGAAAAAGCATCATGATTTTGCGATAGAAAGCAAAGGCCGAAGATGAAAAGTGTCGCGATTTTGCGATAGAAAAACAAAGTGTACGGAATGAAAAGTTGTCGCGATATCGCGACATGTCGCCATTTCGTTGTGCATGAAGGCAAGAAAGGCTATTGATAGAAAAATGTCGCGATATCGCGACATGTCGCGTTTTCACGGTGAAAGTAAAGGAACAAAGCTGCATGCATAAAAACGTCGCGATATCGCGACATGCTATTTTTGGTCACGATTTACAGGGGGCCGTTACGGAACATGCAGAAAAGTGCGGAACACGTGGCGTACATGTGTAAGGGCTACAGAAGCGTTACAGGTCACAGAGAATATCAAGCGTCTCGATGTCGAACATAAAATCAAAACAACGAAAAGGCGAGGAAGGTGAAACGAAGCGATCTGGGAGATGAAGCGAAGCGTCATAGGGAAAAACAGATAACATTGCCAGAAAGTATAAAAGCAGAAGCACAGATTGGTACGAAGGTCAGAAACCGCTGCGGGCAGAGTTGCAGTGCCTAAGGCGAGAAGCCATTCTGGGCCTGCTCGGGAGTGTTTTTCTTCCTTTCTTCTGGTTTTGAGAAAACCAGAGAGTCTGCTATTGTAACATGATTTATTTTTAATGCAGAGTGTTCAGAAATTTGCATCTTGTTGGCAAGAAAGAAGGAGTCATTTTCTGCATGCAAGATTTAATTGTTTTATTTTCCCCTTTCAGATTTCTAGGCTTATAGGTGAAGTTTAATGCAAGTTCTCTTGGTTGCTTCATGCGAATGTCTAAATCTGAAATTACAGTCAAAACCCCAGAGACAAGCACTTAACTTACCTGGATTGTGCGTGTTTGCAGGTTCAATAAGTTAGGTTGCATGCATGGAAATCTCATTATCTTCGGTTTTGCCAGGACGGGATAGCATCAGACTGAATGCAATTTTAATTTCTTTTTCTTTTGCATTTTATTTTCTTTTTGCTGCAATTTATTTTTCAGAAGTTCCAATTTTATATTTCAAGCATTAAAATAAAATAAAAAAATTAAAAAACTTCAAAATCCATAAATAATTCCTTCATTTTATGGCATTTCATTAAATTTCATTTTGAAGTTACAGAATGGTTATTTAAGGACCAAATCACATTTGCTTTATTCGGGTTCAATGAACAATCATTAAAATTTCACAGTAAAATAAACCACAGTGCCCCTTGTTTTCAGCTACTTGCAACCACTAAGGTGTTCCAAGCATTTTAATTGAATATCTTTATTTGAGATCATTAATACACAGATGCAAAATGCTAACATAACAGGAACCTTGGAGAAGTTACTTGTTTAATTTCTTTGCAAGCAGAGGATTTAGAACCCAAATCCTATCGGAGAGTGTGTTTTCACAATCGGGTGAAAATACCACTCAACAAGACCCATAATAATTATGAATTTTATGGCCCTCTATTCGATGATAAAGGTAGAAGTAATCCTCCATATAACCCTTAGGTTTATCTCTACTTGGGTCTAAAGGGCGTATGTCAGGTAACATGATAGCCTTATCTTATTACAACTTTTAAAAAATTATTGACATGGATTCATTTAATGGAGTCCAAATACGTTGTTGGTGTTTCAAGCGTGCAGAACACGTTGGTTTATTTTAGAAAAGTGGTTGAGCTATAGGTATCTCGATTTTTTTCTTATGTGGCTCTTCCTACTTTTCTAGTGCAAGGGATGGATCACTTACTATGTTTATTTGTTGGCTATCAATTCAAAGTTGATCTCTCTCAAGCATATTTTATATTGTGGTCTTGAAATAGTAGCATGACTAAATGTCATGATTATTTTATCTATGATACAAAAAATATACCTCCTATTTATAGTCTTGGGATTTCAGATGATTTGGATCTACGGGGTGAACCTCAGGCAAAGTAACGGCTTTTACAGCACATAATCAATGCAAAATCAATATCATAGGTTTGGATAACAGTGTACAAATATGTGGTAATTGGTGTGGTTGACTCTGCACTTGCTCTTGTTGAGGATTTTCTTGTGGCTGTACAGGAGGTGATTTGACCTTAGATGCAGTTTGCTTTTGTATTTCCATGCTTGTGATTTGGTACAATATTAGTTGTAATGCATCATTTTATTGATCCATTTGGGTCTCCATCTTACCTAGACAATCTAGAATGCACTACAAAACTGATAGGGATAATAAATGTATCATTGTATACATTGTTGAAGGGTCTAGATGATTATTTACAAATATAGGAGTTAACAAGTGGTTGCTAGAGAACCTTGGGTAAATTTGAATCACAAGTCTCCTTTGTCTAATAATGTGTTGATGTTTCTTGATGATCCATTTTAATAGTTATCCACATGCTCATGTTTATGACTCCATTCTGTTCCAATTTATAGTGTTTATCTGTGATAGTTTGAGTACCCCCAGTTTGATGTGGGGGAGAAAATCGTTCATATTTTTTTGAAGGTGCTATGAGAAATGAATTAGGTGTGACTAATTTCAATGGTGGTGGTTATTATAGCATGGCAACATGGTTTTATGGAACTATCTATTGTGTTGATTTATTTAGAGATGCTTGGTTCTCTACCTTAATATTGACCATTCCCACAAACTTGTGAGAAGGCATTTTGACATTTGGACAAGTTGTGGGTGGTTCCTCAACTTGCTGAGATTATTCTATTTCAGTTGTGGTAGTTGATATTTTCTCCTCATCCTTAGATATGATATTGTATTACATTGTGCTAATGAGAGTAGATGGAGAAATATCCTTGATTGACCCATTTGCATTTTCTCACTTAAGATAATTTGACTCTCAAAAAGGGGAATAAGGAGAAATCATTAATGATGGTGTTTTATGTTTTTGCTCCCCATTCCCAATGGCTATGGGTAATTATGGTTTAATGTATGTTATGTCCAAATGATTTATGATTTATTTTGAATGAGTATCATGGTGCTTGCATGGGATAAGAGGCTCATGCGGTTCATCGATCATATTGTAATAATTAAAGGTGTATCGGTATGAACCATATATACTTGACCTTAGTGTAAAAATTTGAGGTGTTGATGGACTACAAATGGAATACATTCTATATCTCTCATACAATTTTTTCCTAAGAATATATTGTATTGTCTCTCACCCTCTAAAATGTAGCACATTGTAGGCATGATCTTTATCCCAACCTAGATGGGTAGGACTATAGGGGATGTAACATCATTAAAGGCACTTAATATAAATATGGATTCTACAATGTGCAATGATGGAAGGTTAAGGTATTTCAATGTAGTGGCAATGATGATGTTAATGGATGAACTAATGTCAATCAAAACTCACTTAAAAGAAATATGATTGATGCTCGCTATGATATGCAATGGTGGATTGGATTCATTATTAGGGATAGACCTAATATCTTGCTTGTTAAATGTCACAAGATCCCTGTGTGATTGAATGGGGTTTAATTATTGTAAGGACTATGATACATGATCAAATTTGATTAGATTTTTTAGTAAAGTATACTGATCAGGTCATTTCTTACTCCTTGTTGTGATATTTATCATTTTAATAAATCCCTCATTGGGTGGGGCTATGTGCACTTCATTCACGTTTTCTATTTGATTTTCATTAGCCTCATATTTGGATAAAGGATATTTGAATATACTAATTTATTGATTATCAATAGCCAAGGGACTATCTATTTTCAATTGGTTTTTGTCTAACATATTCTACATTAAGTTTTTAAACAAAATGCAATCTTGGATGTTGTGACTGGTTTGTTGATGATACACGTAAAATAGGTCTTGTCTATACCATTTGGTTTTAGGGCAATTAGGATTAAGGACACATATCTCAGGTAAAGTAATAGCCTTGGTATCACATTAATGGTTAAAAAGCGATGTCAAATATTTAGGCAATTATGTGTAATTGCAAGATTTTTGACATTATCATTTTTGTGCTTGGTTTTCATTACACTAATTTTAATGCACTGGGGGAGGTTGAGCCTAATAATTCATATATTATTAGCTATTCTCCACTTTTTGAATATTTAAAACAACCTGATTCATAGGCACAGGTTTCACCTAATGATAGTTGTTTCATTGGTTTTTATTCCAATCCTTTTTATGGAGCTTCAACTCGCCCTCTTGGAACTTAATGTCCTCTATGAATTTGGCTTGCATCAAAGCCTCCTTGAATGTAGAATATTGTTGCAATTAAAGTAGCAATGAAACATGCTTAGCACAACTCTTTTGAACATTCAAGTTAGTTTAAATATGGGAATGGTGAATGGGAGTTTGGATATAATCTTCCACAATCAGTTCTCGTAGTCCATAACTAGCTCATCATCATATTGATGTAAACTTGACAAGTTAGAAAGGTTAGCCTTCTTCTTGATGTTGAAGAAAAAGTGTTCAAGGAAAGCATTTTCTAGCTATTCAAATATGTTTATGTTGTGCCTTGGTAGTTGATTATACCACTCGAGGGCAGAACCTGAGAGTGTTATCACAAAGGTTCACAATAATAAGGCATCATTATCTTGCAATTAGAAATATAGGTTCATAAAACCTATAACAGGTTCCTTTGCATCCTCATCTCCCTTAAACCTATCCAATTTAGGCATCTCAAAGTGTTCAAGATACACTGGACTAGGTACTGATGGACAAAGGTGTTGATTATGATTTTTTCTCAGTGTGGGCTTCTAATAAGCCACAACTTGTTTCTTAAGTGATTAAAATTATTCAATGAGCACTTTGTATGCTTGAGATGAGGTGATCACATCCTATCAAAGAGGTCTTTAGGGAGAAAGCAGTGGTAGGTTTCTATGGGATCGATTTGGTTCAATTGTAGTCATTGACCAAGTCCATAGAGGATGGTTTAGGATACAATTATTACTATTTGTCTTATTCTATTTCCTCATACTATTCATGTTTTTGTGGATTTAGCACTAAACACTAATGTTGTTGAGAATCATATTGTGAAGTGTGATGAGGACGAGTGTTAATTTACCTATTAGGAATATTTTGATGAAATGTACTACATCTCTCATTATGCTACCACCTATTTACACTAGGTGAGAGAAATTCTTCTTGAACTGAATTATTAGATCATTATTCATGTTCCTTTTGCTCAAGGATTCTTTGTTATTTCAAGCAGTGCTCATACAAATACTGGTGATGCAGTATTTATTATTCCATGTGTTCTTGCTCTAGGCATTCATGCTCATGGTGCAAGTCCTCCAATTGGGCTTGGAGTATTTGCTCTCTCTAGTTTGTGTTAGACCTAGGCAACTGATTTGTTCGATATGCTATGTAGGACCACCAACTTCTCACCTCGATGCAAGGAGTTTTATTTAAATAAAAATGTACAACAAGGTTGGAAACCCTCTTCCCTTGATTAATAAAGGTTGCATTGACACCTTGCTCAACCCTATGTTCAGTACCATCATGAGTGGATGGTGCGGTTGTATTATGTGGGTTCTTGGAGAACTCACCTTGGGCATACATATGTTGCACTATATATTCACTATGCACACTCTCTAAACAAGAATGAGCAGTTCAAGTGGCCCTATGGGTTGATCTTCCACCATCCTAATCTAATAAATCAATTTGATAGGTTTTTTGTGGTTGTTTAGGAGGTGTACCTCTTTCACCAATGCTACGAAATGATATGAGATCTATTCCATGCTCAAAATAATTTTAAGCTCTTACAAGTATGTGAGTAGGTACAACCCCTCTAGTTTACCCCTCATTGGGTGGGTTTTGTCTATTACTATCATGTGATGATTGGGGTCTAGAAACACTCTCATCTTGATCACAAGAAGATCGTTTATTAATTCTCCTAGGTGAGGTTTCTTGATGAGATCCCTTGTGAGTATAGTTATCTCCTTTAAGACTACCTGAATGTTGTTCAGGTATATTTTGGGCAATTGGACTAACTCTAGTGTGATTTGTACCCTCTGGTCAATTAGCCACCACCTCATTTGTAGGTTGAGCACAATTTTGTATGGTGACCATTCTTTTTAAATTTATATTATATGTTATTTTAAGAAAAAAACAAAGTAGATAAAATTATTATCTCTTTTAAGTATTACTTTGTGTTTCCTAAGAACTGAATTGTGTGTTTTTGATGTGTTGCATATAGTTCCACTTTCTCATATGTGTTTGAATATGGTTGATGTAACTCTCAATTTGTTAAAAGGTTTTCACCTTTATGCCCACACACATATATCCGATGGTGAAGTCCAGATTGTGAATCCCATCAGACTATGGAGATGAAACCCATAATTGATAGGGGGACATAGGTCCTACCAATACTCACCCAATCCATCGAGGGTAGCAATATACCTTTTGAAGAAGAGTACGTGTTATTTTCCCAAGCTTCAATGATTCTTGGATTCGGCCTTGACCATGAATGGGTTCAAAAAATATCAATATGTAAGTCAACCAAGTGGTAATGACATCCACTATTGGTATTGATCAATTGATTGGATGTGAGAGCCCAACTCAACTAATGTTTAACTTTTAAGTGTGAGGTGTGTGTGTGTTAATTTTACTTTAAATAAAAGTAAAAATAATGGATCAAATAGCACGCCATGATATTTCAACTATACATGCATGAAAATACATTTTAAATTCAAAAATAATGCATACAAGAGACATTTTAAATTTAGAAAATGTAGATGTAAACTAAAATGAATCAGCCTTTAAACAAGCTCCAAATCAACAATAGTGTTTGTTATGCATAAGGGCAGTCAAAATTCTGGTCATTGGTTTCTAGGGTGGCTAATAGTAGAGGTCATTGTTCCCAGTAGCGATAGACAATAAACAAAGGTATTTTAAAAATTTTACATCTAAATTTTCTCTATATTCTATAGTTAATTCCTAAATTGCTTTTTTAGAGAAAATATAATAAATAAATAGGGAGAGAATCACTTGAAGGTGATTCGTCATCCAAATAAGAATATTATAAACTAGAGTTTTTGTGTTTTTCTTGTGGCTACTGATGATTAGGGTGGTGGTGGTTCTAGCTACTAGAGATGATCGTAGTGATGACTGTTAGTTGCGGTCGCTTAGAAAGGAGTTACCTGTAGTAAAAATCACAAATAAAACTTAGTTAGCAATCAAAACTAGAAAATTCCCACATGTGATCACCACTTGTAAAGTAGCAAAAACCATGCATCTAGTCTATTGCAAAATTATAATGAATTGAAAAATATGAAACTATGCAACCATTGAGAAAATGAGATAACAAAATGGGGTGCTCTCTTTTTATTAATAAAATAAGCTTTGGTTACAATACGTACCTCTTAGGGATACCCAATTTGATGCAAAATTACAAAGAATGTGGCCCAAAAAAGAGGAAAGATGCACTCCACCAGGTATTTACATCTCCACTAATATTATTATAAAGGGTTTACTAGAAACCTTTGCTTATGATGTCAAGAACTTAGATCTTGAGAATGTGTAGCCCTTGAATAAACCTATCACTTGCACACAAAGAAACTTACAAAATATCAATAGCAATGACAGCCTCTCAAAATGAGACTCATTTCTTGATAGGTGCAATATGTAAAGCAAATGCATGAAATGATAAAGAAACAACTGAAAATAGGTAAATAATGCATAAAATATTGATAAATACAATGCTAATATAGGTTAGAAATTAAATAAAATACAGCTAATGATAAATCTGTGGACTAAAACAAAGGAAAATATATTTCAGACCATAGTCACTAATGCTCAGAGTAGTAAGCTTTGTTAGTCATTGTTGAAGTTTGTGGCGGTGCCTGCAAGCTATTGTTAAAAATATTGACCATAGGACAGAGGCTCTATTATCTAAATTCTAGGCCTGACGATGATTAATTCTAATGTTGAATTAATGTGCAAGGGTCGGTCATGTCTCAAGACATGGTTGATTGCAGAATTAGCTTGTATGGATGGTGAATTGGTGAAGAAAAATAGTATGGTTGCTCATAAATATTTTAGTAACTCCTTTGATGGATGCACAAATGTCATTATACAATTAGGGAGCACTTCACTACACCTCAAAGGGATATTTAATTTCTTAGTTCGACAAAGCTCTACTAAAGCAATTGCACATGAAATCTTCAGGCTTACCTCTAATTTTTAGGCACCTTAAATAAAACACCCAAATTGGAATATTAGATTCCTCATGAAACCAAGAACAATATTTGGTTGAGTTACAGTAGCTGAGTTTAAGATTTTGTAGGATTCTAATGGACAACCACCCAATAATTCATTATATGTAACCTATTTTACTCAACTCTATTAGAACAAGTTTGTTATAGGCTTAACCACTATTTATAGGTGCAACTATGGCCATGGACGCTTTGAGCATTGATGGTGACGATGGCTACAACTAATGACATTAGTAGTGAAGGCTAAATAAGATTAGGCTACCTTGATTGAGTGGTTAGAACCACTACTAAGTCTTGAAAAGATCCAAGGTGAATCATATGGCCTGAAAAGGTGCCAATATGAGTAGTATCCTCTACATGATGCATTTTAGGTGTCTAAAATTTCTTTCATGTTATTCTACATCTTATGATTGTTATTTACCAAGGCTCATTCATCAAAATATAATAGTGGTATCATAGCCATGGTAGATATAGTCTATGTAGTTCAATAGGAAAACCACCATTATTAGTTAACCTGAGAGTTTTGTCAAACTGACGCACCATTGGACTAGCCATTGTTAAAATATATCATAAGAATCTAGGTGGTAGATTTTGGGAGAGTCACAAAGATAGGACTGAAAGGAATCTCAGTTTTAAAAAATACTAAGATCATTTTTTTCTAGAGTCTTTTCCACAGGGTTGTTATGAAAACTCGAGAAGACTAGGACTAAAAAATCAATCCACTAGATTGACAAATCATCTAGTGAATATCATCTAGGTTATCTATAATTTTTTGGTGCCTAAAGTTTCTTTTGTTGTAGATAATTAATTCTTAGAGGATTGGGACTCTTCCTATGGTAGAAATCTAGGAGACTCCAACTTTTTTTCCCAAAGGTCAGCATGCCCTCATAGTGTAGACGTTAGTTCATTGTACAAGAGAATAATACTATGGAATAAGATTTCTAGTGAAGGATCATGGTGAATATAGGAGACTAAATATCTCCATTTTTGGATTGTAGAATTCCATATTTTAATAAAATTCCATAGAAGCCTTTAAGAAGAAGCCACAAAATTTTTGATATTGAAAAGGCCATAAGAGCTTTGATATTGAAATAGGCCATAGAAGCCTTGATCTTGAAGAAGAATTTGAGAAGTATCTAATTCAAAACTAGACTAAATATTTCAATACTAATATCTTTGTTGTAGTAACAAAAGATTCAATGAGTTGGGATACTCCCTACAAGAAATTTAAGAAGAGAATCTTCTTCAAAATCAGCTCAACCCTGAAGCAAAAGTGAAGAGATCAGGAGAAGATCTCATTGAAGAACTTTCGGTCTTAGAAGAATAAGAAGAAGGACTAGGAGAATCATGCTCAAAGTCAAGAGTAATAGAATCAGAAAATACAGGAGAAGATCTCACCACCAACACTTCCAAGAGTATAAGGTTTAAGAAAATATCTCAAGAAATACCATCAGAAGCTACCAGATTAAAGACCTTGTGAAGGTCGCATCGAGTATATAGAAAAGGCTAGGAGATCCTTGCTAAATATCAAGAGAGTTCTTTGAGAACTCATTAAATAAATCCACTATATAGGTGAAGTCCCTGATAGTGAAGGACTTGGGATAATTGTTGCCATCCGAAAACAAACCCAAGAGGAGAATTTGGTAAGGAGTGCCAAATTTGTGAAGGAGAATCTGGTAAGGAGTACCAAATACATGAAGAATAATTTGGCAAGGAGTGTCAAACCCTAGAGGAACATTCTACTTGAAATCAGAATTCAACAAGAAGACTTGAAGATAGAAGAAGCTCACCAAATCTTGGAGATTTAAATATTACCTCTCATAGCAAGAAGGCACCACTTTAGAGATATAGACTTTTCCAAATATATAGCAAAATGAGGAGAACACAAGAGGAGAAAAAACCACCAAATCCTAGGCTCGTGAAAGAAAGTTCAAGACCATAATTTGGTGAAGAAGGAGCTATTCAAGACATCCTACTTGAAGCAGCAACTTGGTGTTTTTAGACACCAAGGTCTACATCCTCTACAAATATGGGAGAAGAGCTACAGAAAAAGGTATGCAACTTGTGGTGCAAAAATATTCATTAATTGTATTATTTATCAGATTTATTAGTGTAGCACCCTAAAATTGGCACAGTAAAACTTAGTAAATAATTAAAATTACCTTAGTAATAATTCAAATTCAAATTTCAACCCCAAAATCGCTCCCAAACCGCCTGCTACCCGTTTCCTTGTTTTCCACGTCATTTTTAGAGTTTTTTTCATCCGTTGGACGATATCGTCTCCGATCAGATGATATCACCTCAGATCGGATGATTTCGTCTGGAGAAGAACATCCAGACAATTTCTTCCCAAAACTAATTTTTCATAATTAGCTTATGTTTCAACAACTTCTCTAACTTGGGCAGAGATGCGTCTGCACCGTTAGAGTCTCCCCCCATTGGAGATCTCCCAAAATGGGATGATCTCCAACATCCCAACCTCTTTCCTATGCCTATTTAATCTTAGGCCCTCCCCTTGACATTCCCCTAGCTGAATTTTTCTATACTTTAAGTTTTACATGCTTCAGGATATCCTAGATTATTGTTCGCCTTTGTCCCTTTTTTAATTTTCTTACAGGAACTTTGTTATTCTTCAGCCGGAGCAAAGTTCAGATCATCGCAGACGATCCTATCCAATTCGAGACGATTTCATACCAATCCGAGATGATTTCTACTGCAGTCAACATTGGGGGCAATCAGTGCCCAAAGTTTGTGTTTCTTTACTCTTTTTTGTTGTTTTGCTTTGCATTAGTTAAGCTTATTATTGCTTTGCATCTTGGAGTTCACCTCATGTAGCCTAGATGCATAATAAAGTCAAAGTTAGTCATTAAAACCATGCATTTTACTTAATTTGTTATCTAAAGTTGTCATTCTAGCATTCATACTTTCATTTCTATCATTTTCCCTTGCTTTTGCAATTGTATTTTTTGTTCTTGGTATCCATTTCTGCAATTGCAGGTCTCTAACGAATTCGTCTGACGAATTCGTCGGATCTCAGACGATCCTGTTAGATCAGAGACGATCCTGTAAAATTCCAGATGATCTGGACTGCTTCAAAAATCATAATCTCCATCAGACATCCGGATAAGGTATGGCTATTTAATCTAGCTTATTCTCTCTGTTTTCTGTTCAAATCTATTTTTTGTATTCATATAATCAACATTTCATATAGCTTAGCTTAGATTCATTTGGCCAAACCTAGGACTTGGATGTTTAAAGCTAAAATTGAACACATTAAACTCATTCCCAACCTAGGTGTGGAAACTGCCACTAAATTTTTCCTGGTGAACCCCACCATCCGTCAAAAAATCACCTTAATACCCCTCCCCCGAGAGGCGGGACCTTCAAAGGGCCTCTCAGTCTAAGGTACCATCCCATCCTTTTCCCATCCTCCTTCTAGGCATGGATCCTTTAGCCTGAAGGTAAGGATGCAAAAAATTTGGAGCGATACATTTTGGTGAACCCGACGTGAAACTAAAACCTTTTGAAAAAAAAAAAACATAGATGCATTTAAAATCATTAGAAAACTACTAAGTTGCATATCATGTCTAGATGGTAGCTCCTAAGAAAAGACTAGCAGTCACTATAAACGTTGCAAATCAATTAATAGCCATAGAGGTTGATTCTTTGTTTAGAACATCTCAAATATACAAAGTCCCAAATTTTGTGGAAAGAACTTGATAGGAGGCTAGGTGTCATTTCATCTAGATCAACCGAACTTAGACAAATCAAGAGGTTTTCCCTAGATAGGATCTTGGATCCTCATCAACTCATTGTTTATCATGAACTTCAGAGAACCTGCCATAGGTGGTTAGCTTATAGGAGAGCTCTTGTGTCTTCAGAATTGTTCACCTTCGAGGAATACCTCAAGAATGCAGCTATTATACACCAATTCCTAGGTCATGTAGAAGATCAAGAGGTCGTTCTTACGGATAGGGAAATATGGAATAGAGTTCCTAGGGATGTGTTATATCGATAGTATTGCCACGAAATTTATTTCTACCAACCAAAATCTGAGACAGATAATATCACTATAGCACTTTTTGTCAAATTCTTGAAAGAAAATTTTCAATTTGAAGAACACTTCATGACTCCTGAAGAACTCGAGCCCATTAATGATATTTATAAATTTTTTATAGAAAACTAGATCATTGCTTTCATTATTATTATTTCTTGCATTTAGTGTGTTGTTTGTTATCTTTATAATATTGTTACAAAAACAAGAAAAACCAAAACATAACAAAAACCAAAAACATTTTATTTCAAATACTATAGTAGGTATATAATTAAAATATATACCTCTTAAGCTTGTTGCATATATATATAAGTATATATATATTTTCTGAAATCTAAATTTAACCACAATGCCTAAACTTAGGAGTGGTAAACAAACTGAAGAAGAAGGAGAAGATTGGTTAGGAGACAAAACAAAAAACCCAAATGTCCTTCCTGAGGAATCAATTTCGGAAGGAGAAACTCTAGAACAGCCTGAAGATGACCCGGTGAAGAAAATGAACAACAAGAAAATCTTAAAGAGGAAGGATCCTCATCCCCTAGAATAGCTCCAGATGGAACTATTGCTTTTGATAATTTAGATCATTTCTGGAATTTTTTCAATAATAACATTAGTGCTCTTAATATGGCAGTTCGCATTTATAAAGGACAAATTAGTGACACCCAAGTAGCCATAGAACATATGTTTGACATACACACTAATCCCTTGTCTTTCATTGATCAAGAAAGTGATAAAGCTGGACCATCCAATAGAGATATGGTCACTATGATTCAGAACATGCCTAAACAACAGGTTACCCAACCCCCTAAGGAACCTGTTATTGAGCCTAAAATCATTCCCACACAAAATAAACCTTCCTTCACTGCTTTACTTCGCCAAACTATTGATCAATATGCTTCAAGTAGATAAAAACCTAAAATGAAGCCAAACACCAATATTCAACAATCGGACATACAACATAATACAACTTCAAAATTTCTTCATAACACCTTTCCTACCAACAATTTATACAATAGCAATATAGCATCTAATCTCCATGTCCCTCCATCATATTCTCACAAATACCATATTAATGCCCTAACAAATCAATATGGTGGGCAAACCAGTAATCTGGAAGCCATGGTGAAACAGTTAGCTTCGCGCATGGACCAGATAGATCCCTACCGTCCCTCGTACAATTATCGAGAGATATGTAGTCAACCTCTGGATCCCATAGTTGTAGCACAACCATACCCTAAACACTTTCCCATGCCCATCCTGCCTATATATAAAGGAACTGAAGATCCCATAGAGCATCTTCGCATGTTTAGGATAACATGTTGAAAGCATGAGATTCCGACAGAAAAACAGTATTAAAGATGTAATAAAAATAGAACTTTGAATGAACCAAATATAAAGGAGAAAAGCAGGAGCACAACCCTTTTATATAAACTTCATTCGGTTACAATACATCTCCTGCCCCTTTTTAGGGGCTAGGAATGTTAGTCTATCTCGGTTACAATCAAGATTAATATTTCTTCTATCCGCATGCCCACATTTGAAATGGGCAGGCCAAAGTATTGCCGCCGCTTATGTTAATCAGTCCTTGCTTGCTGTTGTTTTTCCTGCGGTCAAAGAAACGATAAAAACGTTTAGTAGCACCTGTGACTGAAGGATAAAACGTTTAAAAAGAGAAATACGTGCAAAGATTGATTAAATATTTGAATAAAACAACTCAGGCTTACCCAAGTAAACATTCGAAAAACTTAATGTAAGATAATATTTAAGTCACGTGATTAAATGCAAAATGAACTAAAGCAGCAATATCACGATGATTTATATTCGATAAGCTATATAAGCATGACAATACGTGATATACATTTTCTGAAATCCATATTGTGAAATACATAACAGCATACAGTATAACATAGACGTAAAACATAAGCTGTTTAAATGCTTGTTAATTTTGCAGGATATATCAAAAAGAACGGCATATATTACTTTAACTAAAAATGTGCCTGGGGTACCCAAGCGGGCCGCCCCGTCAAAAATCGACTTTGGCGCCAATCCGATAAGGAAAGGCCCAGAATCGTTTTATATTGAGTGTTGTCGTCGAATTGGTAGAATACTGTGTCTACTGTCGGGTATGAAGGTTCGGCTTCACCCTCTGAAAGCAACCCACCAACCTCTCTTTCGTAAGAGATTCTGGGTGTGAGGAAGGTAAAATCGACTGATGCAATCGGGTCGTAAATGAATAGCACTTCGTTGTGTTTACAAAATGCTTCGTGGTCCCTTTTTTACATTGCATTGAGCTAGTTTTTATAGAATATTCCGCTTCTGAAATATTAATGTCAAAACCCTAAGTCTGCAGGCACCGCTGAGATTTGACCGTTGTCAGATGATTTATGAGACATGGCTCGCACAGAGATTATCGCTAGAAAATCATATCAGCAGTTATGAGGCATGGCCTCGGACCGGATTTGTTGTTGAGACTGCTCGTCTCATTATTGCAGTTGGTGAAGTCCGCCGCTTAGTTAAAATCCGCTTTAAATTGCTTTTGACTGATTAAATGTCTGCCTTGAATGCTGACGTGTCGCTTCTGATTGGTCGAATCCGCCGTTCTACAGACCCACGGGGTCTTTTTGAAAGTGGGCACGCAAGGGTGCCACGTGGTGGTCATTCCTTGGATGTGGCGGCCACGTCAAAGTCCGCCTTTGATTGGAGAAGTGTTTGCTGCCGAAGTGTCGCGATATCGCGACGTCGCGATATCGTGACACTTCGGCCGAGGTTCCCCTTCTGGGCCAAAGGTGTCGCGATATCGCGACGCGCGATATCGTGACACCTTTGGCCGAGGCTCCCCTCGGGGCCAAAGGTGTCGCGATATCGCGACGCGCGATATCGCGACACCTTTGGCCGAGGCTCCCCTCGGGGCCAAAGGTGTCGCGATATCGCGACGCGCGATATCGGACACTTGGCCGAGGCTCCCTCGGGCCAGGGTCGCGATATCGCGACGGCGATATCGCGACACCTTTGGCGAGGCTCCCTCGGGCCAAGGTGTCGCGATATCGCGACACCTTGGCCGAGGCTCCCTCGGGGCCAAAGGTGTCGCGATATCGCGACGCGCGATATCGCGACACCTTTGGCCGAGGCTCCCCTCGGGGCCAAAGGTGTCGCGATATCGTGACACCTTTGGCCGAGGTTCCCCTCGGTGCCAAAGGTGTCGCGATATCGCGACGCGCGATATCGCGACACCTTTGGCCGAGGCTCCCCCTCGGGCCAAAGGTGTCACGATTTCGCGACGCGGAATCGCGACGTGCGTTGTCGCGACGTCGCGACGTCTAAGGCCAAGGTTCCCCTTTTTGCTAGGTTTGCCTTAAAGTTTTGCAGTTTGCTTAGGACTTGAAGTTTGAAGGTTGCAGTTTGTTAAAGGCTCACTTTAGATTGAAGGCTTGTTTAGGATTTGAAGCTTGCAGTTTGCGACCAACTTTGCTCTGCTCATTTTTTGACCTTCTAAACTGTCGTGTGAGTGGTCAGGACCACTCGTTTGACCTCTCGAGGGCTGCCCCGAAAGCTTGTGTATGTCAATGCGATCATTGTTTGTAGTCACTTAATCGGATTGGTGCTGTTTTGGTGTCTACAGATGCCCCTTTTTGGGAAGCGCTACGGGTGATGCAGATGCTGAGCAAAAATAGAAAACCAAAGCACTAATGATTAGGGTTTCTTGGTAACCTAACCAACTTTTGATGCCCCAAGTATGGAAAGGGCATGCATTCTTGAATCCTTGCTTCTGACGAGCTAAGGAATTTGATTTCAAGTGTTAACCTATTTTGGTGAGGTGTGACTTGAGCTTGGACATTGATCAGTCATGATTAGGCAAAGGGCGTAACCTTTTGTCCACAGGGGAACCTTGTGTTCATGCTTCAGGAATGCCAAGTGTTTGATCAATTTAATGATTGCTTGTTTACTGCCCCAAGCAGGAGCGTGATTGTCTTTGTCAATGATTCTTTGAATGCATGTCATTGCCTTGATTGGGTGTGTGCTTGTTGATTGGTGACTAAGTGTGACTACCCCCTCAAGCGACGAATCGATGAGGGAATGACCTTCGTGAGAAAAGCGACGAGTCGCTTGACCCAAGATGACTTAGGTTAGGGTGCCTTTAGATGTTTTACCGTTTAAGCACGTGCAATTTTCTCGACATTTGGACCTATTTTTGGTGGGTGTTAACCCTTTTGGTGATGCCATAATGGGGTGAAATCATCAAGAACCCATCTTCCCGTGGAGCGGTCCAGCTATGGTAGCCTTCTTGGGGAAGTAGGAAGGTGACAATTTGAGCCCCGACATCGATTTTTTTATGCCAAGAGGTTAAGTGCAAGAGCACTTGTGTCCGGCAATGCTTATTGCTATGTTTTTGTGTTGCATTTTTGTGATGTTTTTGTTGTTTTGATTTTCTTTATTTGTGTATATGTCATGATTTTATGCACAATGATTGATGTTGATGGACACATGCTATTTTATATTGATGGATGCATATGTTGTGATGAATGCAAATGTATGTGATATGCAGAGATGAAATGGATGGATGGACTTTGTGGTGTTTGGCTATGGCACCATAGACTGTTGAAGACTCTATTATTTTGCTTTTAGCGCGATTGCTGTGATGCATGACTTTGTATGTATACATGTGGTTTTTCTTTTTTTTGTATTTTTTGATGGTATTGTAAGGATGAAAAGTAGCGCAGTTGGTTTAGAAATGTAGCTAAGGTTTTCTGAGACTCGAGACGGTTTTAACTTACTAGCCATGACTGTACTTTATCTTACAAGACTTTTGAACAAGGTATGAATCGGACTTGTTTTTGACCAAGTTATTTCACATCCCCGTGTGTGCAATTGAGTTCATTTATGTGGTATTTGTCAGGATACCGCCAGTGCCAGATGGGCTTTCAACCGAATCTGTATTGAGGATCACCTAATTAGCTCCACTAACTCCTTTGTTGTATGTAGTTAGATTAATCTGCGGTGTCATCCAGGATACCATAAGCTAGCTCATCCACATGCAAATATTGATCTGTACACAAGTTAATGTGATAGATATATCATCATGCGAGAGGGTTACCGCCAATGACCGATAGGCTATCAACCAAACCGGTACTGAGGCTTGCCTCATGACCCGTTATAATGTTGAGAGTTCCAGGGATTCAAGTTCAACTCCCTTCTTTTCTTCAATTGTATTGGGATACTTGCTCGTTTTTAGTGATAAGAATCACTGTTTATTTTGATTTGTTTTTCTTTTGAGCAAGGGATTGGGGATATGGAGTGACGATAATCACTATTGTTTGTGCCTTTTGATGTGTGCACCGTAGGATGTCAAATTTTGGAGTTTTGACGTTTTGCAAATTTTTGATGTTTTGCAACTATTGAGAACTATGGGATTCTTAGGGAATTGGGTAGGGAGGATGCTTGTCCTTTTGCCAACTCTCAGCATTCTAGGGGTCATTCGCACAGGGGGATGAGCAAGATAACCGTTTCGCTTATGGTGACCTGGATTACCGTGCAGGTTTCATCTTTCGTTCACACAACTTGGGAATTTTTATGTGTTTTAATTTGTGTTGGGATGTTACGTAACAAGGTGTATTTCAAGTGTAACTCTACCTTCGTAAAATCTGTCCGACTTGATACATTACATGGCTAAAGAGCAAAATGATGACTGAATCACGAAAACCCTTGATACATTAAAAGACCACTGACTCTAGTGTGGTAAAAAGCAATGCATGGTGTTTTTGTTGTTTTTTAAAATGGAACAGTGTGGAACAAGATGGACTAGCAGAATTATTACAGCCCTATGGTGCCTTTGACTCGTACGACCACAAATATGCAATGTATGGATGCAATGCTTTAATGCAACTATGTATTTTTGTATTTTTGATGGATTGATTTTTGTGAATATGAAGATGAAGTGCGAGAAGAACTCTCTATTGATGAATTTGAGTATGCCTAGAAATGAGATGCAAATTTTTGTTGTTTTTGATGATTTTTGTTGTTTTTGAATTTTCTTGATTTTTGACCAAGCGATTGTGGAAATCCTTGGAGCATTTTGGGATTGACCAAGCGATTTCAAGGAATCCTTGGAGCCTTTTGGGATTGACCAAGTGATTGTAAGAATCCTTGGAGCCTTTTGGGATTGACCAAGCGATTGCAAGAATCCTTGGAGCATTTTTGGGATTGACCAAGCGATTGCAAGAATCCTTGGAGCATTTTGGGATTGACCAAGCGATTGCAAGAATCCTTGGAGCCTTTTGGGATTGACCAAGCGATTGCAAGAATCCTTGGAGCCTTTTGGGATTGACCAAGCGATTGCAAGAATCCTTGGAGCATTTTGGGATTGACCAAGCGATTGCAAGAATCCTTGGAGCATTTTGGGATTGACCAAGCGATTGCAAGAATCCTTGGAGCATTTTGGGATTGACCAAGCGATTGCAAGAATCCTTGGAGCCTTTTGGGATTGACCAAGCGATTGCAAGAATCCTTGGAGCATTTTGGGGTTGACCAAGCGATTGCAAGAATCCTTGGAGCATTTTGGGGTTGACCAAGCGATTGCGAGAATCCTTGGAGCATTTTGGGATTTGGATCTATGGCTCTTCAGGGGATAGAGGTACCCCCAGCTTGATGGTCTTTGCACTCGGGATCTGGCTCCGGAGGGATTGACATGAATGGATCGGCCCTATGCATGGATAGGAGGACAGGGTCTACCCCCGGCACTGATGTTGCTATGAGGTCTCTGGGTGGAAGTTGATCTTTGTGTGCCCAAAGTGGTCGGATGTAATGCTTGGTCCCACTGCGGTGGGTTAACGCGCCACTCATGCCCTAGTATTATGTTTATCTGCTGACATGCTTCATCGATATTTATAGGATGTCGATGTTGTCGCATGTGATTGTTGTGGGCCATCTCTGTTTCATCCTCACTTTCGACCGGTGAGTACAGCTCATCATACTCTAGAGATTCTGAGACATGGAGGACTGCATCATCAGGTAGACCTATGGTTAAAGGTTGATCCTCTTCGAAAAGAGCCTCATGTAAGTTGGGCCTTGGGAGCTCCAAAATCTTGGTCTCTACCGACTCTAAGTGCTCTAGCACTTTGCATGTATCGGGAGATTTGAGCTCCTCCTCTTTGATTGGTTCTTGTTGAGGAACTTGGGGCTTATGGAGGGGTGGCCAGATGGCACCCCCCATGCCTTGATAGGGCAGTTCATCCCGCTCTTCTTCTCGCTCAGATTCCTTAGAAGCTTCTTGATGAATTTCTAAGGGTGGCTCATAAACCTGGGTGGATGTCTGAGGAAGGCACCCGTCATTGGTTATAGGAGCGGCCTCCCGCTCATGTCCTTCAGGAATCGGGAGGGTAGCCTCCCGCTCCTGTCTAGGAGGTGTTGGGGGTAGCGTTTGATGAGGTCGCGATGACCTGTCTCGCCCCCATGGGTTGTGCCCCTCAAAATGTTTTGTCTTATGCGTGTGAGGGGTTGGAGTCTTCTCCTGCATAGTGTGTTGGAACAACTCATCCTTCTGGTGCTGAAGGTGCTCTTTATTTAGAAGATACCATTGCTCTAACCGTTGTCGTTCTAGCTCAAGTTGCGTGAGTTGCATCCGATGTGCGAAATGCTTGACAGATTCTAAGATAGTTGGTCTCACCGCCTCATGTCTAGAAGGCCTAGATGCCTCTCCTAGATATCTATCTTGGTCATAGGTGATCCAAGATATCTATAGGCAGCCTCCCTCTGTTGGGGGTAGCAGCATTTATCCGAGGCTCTGGCCTCAGTGTGTGACCATGGTATCTAGCGGGTGCGGAGGCGTATTGCTCCCGCGATGTATATTGTTTTTGAGGAAGGTAAGGGTTTTCCTCGTGCTCTCTTTCATAAGTGAAAAGGGGACGGGTGGAGTTGGCCCGCCCCGCCTGAGAAGCCTTGTGCTCTGGATTTGTCTTTGTAGTCCTGACAACTAGAGGGGGTGAAGGAGGGATAGTGTAATGATGTGGTTCCTCCCGTTGAACCCTATGTTGACCTAGCGCTTCATCGCGCGGTGACCGCTCATAGCGAGCATCTAAGGGAGCTCTCCTATGACTGTACCCCTCATGGAAGGGTGTGTGCTGAGTGCTATGTTGAACAGGAGTGCTCCTCGAAGAGGTGCCTCTATAGTCCCGTTTCGTCGGGGCCCGGAGGGGACTGCTTTGTGTGTCAGGCCGCCAAGGTGGTATGACCAAATCCTTGGGGCTAAGGCGAAGGCGACTAGCGCCCTCTCTTTGTGCACCTTCCATAGCGTCCGCCCTTGATTGGGCTTGGCTACGGGTGTACACCATTGTGGTGCTTCTCTACTTAGCTAAGCATTTTTATCTCGTTTATGATGATTTGTCTTTTTGTTTACACTAAGCAGAAATGAACACACACATACACAAAACCATGATTATCTCTTTTAAGGATTTGATAGTGTGTCCTAAACTGGTTTAGTGCATTTTGATGTTTTGTTTTGTTTTTGCAATTTTTGGAAGAACGTTTAAATGCATAATGTTGGCTCATATGACTCCCATAAATGGTCGCCCCTTCAATATACCATTGTCGGACCGATATACCAACCTCTCTATATACCCGCCCTTACGAGAGGGAAACTATAGGTACGTGAGAGCAGATGGTACGTGGAACATAGGCGGTACGGAAGGGGGATTGTCCTGTTAATGACACCTACCATAGAAGACTTATCCTCGCGTGCATGGGAATCACCCCAAGCAACACTCGGTCGGCTTTCATCGGGATTTACGTCTAACAACAGATGACAATCGGGGAAATGGATGCAAAGCTAAGCCAAGGTGGTGATGAACCCACCGTTGGTCTTGCTCAAGGGTTGGGGTTTTACGACCAGCTCCTTGGTTTAATTTATCACGTGAAGTGTGTGTGGTTCATTTTATTTAATAAAAATGAAACATGCAGCAAAAAAGAAACTTTCCCTATGCCAAACAAACACTACAAACCGGAAAACAGCAATTAAAAATTTGAATTTTTTTTTTTTTTTAGCAATTAAATAAATAAATAAAGCAAGAAAAATTTTATGAAAAATTTCTCTACCTTTCTTTTTTAAAAAAATTAATTATTAAATAAATAATTACATAAATAAATAAATAATTAAATAAAGTAAGAAAAATTTTATGAAAATTCCTCTACTTTTAATAATTAAAAAAAGTGAAAATAAAAAATTAAACCGTTACAGAAAATGACATAGACAGTTATAAAATGTTACCTCTTTCTGACCGGATTTGCTGTTTCTGGCCTTCGGCTTTTAAAAAAAAAGGTACCTGTTAAAACACAGCAAATCTGATTAGTTTCTGTGATTTAAAAATTTTGGGAACGGTCCCACCGTGATCGCCACTGAAAGCATGAGATTTCGGAATAAAAATAGTATTAAAGATGTAATAAAAATAGAACTTGTTGACATGTAATAACACGAATATAAAGGAGAAAAGCAGGAACACAGCCCTTTTATATAAATTTCATCTCGGTTACAATACATCTCCTCGCCTTTTTAGGGGCTAGGGATGTTAGTGTCTCGGTTACAATAAGATGAATATTGATCTCCTTCCGCGTGCCCACATTTGAGATGGGCGGGCCAAAGTATTGTCGTCGCTTGTGTTAATAAGTCCTTGCTTAGTCGTTGCTTTTCCTATAGTCAAAGAAACGATAAAAATGTTTAGTAGCACCTGTGACTGAAGGATAAAACGTTTAAAAGAAATACGTGCAAAGATTGATTAAATATTTGAATAAAACAACTCAGGCTTACCCAAGTAAACATTCAAAAAACTTAATGTAAGATAATATTTAAGTCACGTGATTAAATGCAAAATGAACTAAAGCAACAATATCACGATGATTTATATTCGATAAGCTATATAAGCATGACAATACGTGATATACATTTTCTGAAATCCATATTGTGAAATACATAACAGCATACAGTATAACATAGACGTAAAACATAAGCTGTTTAAATGCTTGTTAATTTTGCAGGATATATCAAAAAGAACAGCATATATTACTTTAACTAAAAATGTGCCTGGGGTACCCAAGCGGGCCGCCCCGTCAAAAATCGACTTTGGCGCCAATCCGATAAGGAAAGGCCCAGAATCGTTTATATTGAGTGTTGTCGTCGAATTGGTAGAATACTGTGTCTACTGTCGGGTATGAAGGTTCGGCTTCACCCTTTGAAAGCAACCCACCAACCTCTCTTTCGTAAGAGATTCTGGGTGTGAGGAAGGTAAAATCGACTGATGCAATCGGGTCGTAAATGAACAGCACTTCGTTGTGTTTACAAAATGCTTCGTGGTCCCTTTTTTACATTGCATTGAGCTAGTTTTTATAGAAGATTCCGCTTCTAAAATATTAACGTCAAAACCCTAAGTCCGCAGGCGCCGCTGAGATTTGACCGTTGTCAGATGATTATGAGACATGGCTCGCACAGAGATTATCGCTGGAAAATCATATCAGCAGTTATGAGGCATGGCCTCTGACCGGATTTGTTGTTGAGACTGTTCGTCTCATTATTGCAGTTGGTGAAGTCCGCCGCTTAGTTAAAATCTGCTTTAAATTGCTTTTGACTGATTAAATGTCTGCCTTGAATGCTGACGTGTCGCTTCTGATTGGTCGAATCCGCCGTTCTACAGACCCACGGGGTCTTTTTGAAAGTGGGCACGCAAGGGTGCCACGTGGCGGTCATTCCTTGGCTGTGGCGGCCACGTCAAAGTCCGCCTTTGACTGGAGAAGTGTTCGCTGCCGAAGTGTCGCGATATCGCGACGTCGCGATATCGCGACACTCGGCCGAGGTTCCCCTGCTGGGCCAAAGGTGTCGCGATATCGCGACGCGCGATATCGTGACACCTTTGGCCGAGGCTCCCCTCGGGGCCAAAGGTGTCGCGATATCGCGACGCACGATATCGCGACACCTTTGGCCGAGGCTCCCCTCGGGGCCAAAGGTGTCGCGATATCGCGACACCTTTGGCCGAGGTTCCCCTCGGGGCCAAAGGTGTCGCGATATCATGACGCGCGATATCGCGACACCTTTGGCCGAGGTTCCCCTCGGGGCCAAAGGTGTCGCGATATCGCGACGTGCGATATCGCGACACCTTTGGCCGAGGCTCCCCTCTGGGCCAAAGGTGTCACGATTTTGCGACGCGCGAAATCGCGACGTCGCGATTTCGCGACGTCTAAGGCCAAGGTTCCCCTTTTTGCTAGGTTTGCCTTAAAGTTTTGCAGTTTGCTTAGGACTTGAAGTTTGAAGGTTGCAGTTTGTTAAAGGCTCACTTTAGATTGAAGGCTTGTTTAGGATTTGAAGCTTGCAGTTTGCAACCAACTTTGCTCTGCTCATTTTTCGACCTTCTAAATTGTTGTGTGAGTGGTCAGGACCACTGTTTGACCTCTGAGGGCTGCCCTGAAAGCTGTGTGTGTCAATGCGATCAGTGTTTGTAGTCACTTAATCGGATTGGTGCTATTTTGGTGTCTACACATGTCATGATATATCACATGATGACTTGCTATTACTGAAAATGTTCCTGAAAATTTTAGGAGGAATGGCATTAGAGTGGTACTATCAATTGCCCACTCATTCTTTGAGAAATTTTGAAGAAACAGCTGAATCTTTTGTCCATAAATTTAGTGCCTACATTGAGAGGCATGTCACCATTAAAGATTTGTACAACTTAAAACAAGACAAAGATGAATGTTTTGCTGATTTCTTAGCTAGATGGAGGCAGTTGACAGGAAAACTGCACTTTGTGCTACCTTATAGGGAAATGTTGGACATTTTTATTAATAATTTACAAGAACAAATATCTTATGAGTTATCAACTGCTACCTTAACCACCTTTGATCAAGCTATAGACTTAGCTCGAAGGGAGGAAGATGCTCTCATTAGAAGAGGTCAGCTCAAAAAGAAATATGATGAGAAAACATCTAGAAATCAGTATAAAAACAAATAAGTTGTAGGTGACGGAGTCACTGATAGTAGAAACGTTGCTAATATCAATACAACGAAGACAACAAAAAAATTTATATTAAAACCTCCTGATAAACCTCCTCGAGAATTTACTAGATTGAATCAACCTTTATCAACCATTCTTCCTCAATTATTAGCATGAGGCTTGATTCAATTACCAGCTATCCAGGAACCTGATCCAACTATACCCGGATACAGAGCTGATTTACATTGTGATTTTCATAGAGGACCTGGACATGCTACAAAATCTTGTAAAATATTGAAACATAAAATACAAGATCTGATTGATAATAATGAAATGGAGGTGCAAGCCTTCCAACCTAAACAAAATGCTCCTAATAATGCTCAAAAGACCATTCCCCAAAATCTGAATCAAAATGCTAATCAATCATTAGATATATTTCAACATCCTTTACCAAAACATGGTAAAGAAGTGGCCAATCAAATCGAACATCATAATGTTCCCCCTCCTACCCGATATGTAGGGACTATTAGTGAACAATTATCTGTTCAGGATCCTCAAATATTTGGCACAACCTTATCCATGGTCACGACCAGACCTCTACATAATATTCAAACTCCCGATCCTAGTGATGTAGAATCAGATACTAAAAGTGAAATAGACATCACCTCAAACCAATCGAATAGTTCTGAAAATGAATCAGATCCTATTCAACCCATCACAGATGCTATGGTTCCAGAAGAACCATTTCCTAGAAGAGTTACTACTCGACCCTCTTCTAATCAGTTCCTTCCTAATGAACAAGCCATAAACGCTCAACCAAGACCAGTTCAGCGTCTTCAATATAACATTGTGGGTACCATCGGAGTTGTTACCAGACAACAGGCTCAAAACTTTCAACAAGATCAAACTCAGAATGATGGATCAGCTCCATTTATTTTGAAAAATCCCAATAAAGGGAATCATATGTCTAATGTTCAACCAAAACCTCCTTACAATATTAATGAACAATTATCCAATACTACAGCCAAAATTTCCCTTTTGGACTTGTTAAGATCTTCTCCTACCCATAGGGATGAGTTAATGCTTACATTAAGCCAAATGATGGTACCTCAAAATATTCAACCCGAAGCCATGTCCAATACTATCATCACTCGAGAAGTTGATTGTATTGACTTTCGGGATAAAGATATCCCACAACATAGTTTACATAAGGATAACCCCTTATATATTACTGCTCTAATTGGAGATGTAGTTGTTAAAAGAGTCTTGATTGATAATGGTTCATCTCTAAACATTTGCACTTTTGACTTCTACCAACGATTTGGCTTTAGAAGTGATGAAATGAAGAAAATCGACATGATTATCAAAGCTTTCAATGACGAGACACAAGAAACGTGTGGAGTCATTACCTTACCCTTGCAAGTTGGTCCTAGAACCCTAGATACAACCGTGTTTATTGTACATTGCCCCGCATCATACAATATACTTTTGGGTCACCCTTGGATCAATGCGATGCGAGCGGTTCCTTCCACTTTACATCAGTGTGTTAAATTTGAATTTAAAAATCAGTTGGTCACTATCCATGGTGACCCTAGACCCTTTGATATGTGTGCTTTGGCAGAACCTGTTGGAGTGCAATTTTGCCCTGCTCTGTCATCCACACATCCTAATTCTTATTTTTCATCTAAACGTGTGAAACACACACACATAACCTCATCTACCCCATCAACTACACCTATACATTTAACTCAACCATCTTCTGAACAAACCACACTAAAACCTCAAAAATATCTTCAATCCACAACCAATCCTTCATGTTCTATCCCTATAATTTCAAAACCTATAGACCCATTTATTGACACCTCCACATTATCAACATCTATCATACCTTCCACATCTAAAGATATAGGGAATGATCCTTCTACATCTTATGCTCTTTCTGATGAACTTTTACCGGATTTATCCACAATCTTAATATCAGAAAAAACAAATGCTTTTATGCAAGATTCAATTCTTTTAAATAACTTGCCACCATCTCCTCGTACTTTGGGCCTCCCACAACCTATGGGAAGTACTTACCAAGTCGGGAGTTGTGCTTTTATTTATAAAGGATATGATTGGGGAAGAATACCCAGGAATATCAAAACTCATCATGAGGGATATGCCCGATGTTATTTTGCTAATGAATATATTAAAGCTAAGCCCATAATGCTTAAAATGGGCTATAAAGGGAAAGGCTTGGGACCTTTCCAAAATGGTATGAAAGAACCTATTGAGGTAGAGCCATGGCCCGCCCGATGTGGTGTGGGCCTATTTCCTAGTAAGGGTCAACCCTTCCCTTTTGAAGATGATGATCAACTCATATGTTATCAAGATTATCTAGATAAACAAGATTCTTTGTGTTCAAAGAATAATCCCTTTACTTGCAATATGCTATCCATAGCTTACCCCGAATTGATTGTTGAATCCGATGAGGAGTTGGAAGGAGATATTTTCCATGATATCTCCGTTGAAGAGTTGTTACACAATGGTTTTTATTTTGATGGTTCTATACCAACTATAGCCCAACTTGAGGCCACCACTCATCAAGACGAATTATCCAACTTAACCTTAAAAGAATTACAAGAATTGGGCGTTTCACCCGCCCCACCTAATTTTGAAAGAGATCTACACATGGAAGTAGAAAACGTCATTAAAGTTAACATTGGAACTGAGGATAATCCTCACATAATCAATATTGGATCAGCATTAAGTCAAGAAAAACAAGATGAATACATTGCATTCCTTAAAGAATATGAAGATGTCTTCGCTTGGACATATGAAGATATGCCAGGTCTGGACCCTTCTGTAGTCATGCATCATCTAGTAGTCCATCCGGATGCTAAACCTGTTAAACAGAAACTTAGAAAAATGCATCCCAAAGTGGCCCTGCTAGTCAAAGGGGAGTTAGAAAAACTCCTAAATGTTATTTTCATACAAGCTATTGATTATGCTGAATGGATCTCGAATGTAGTTCCAGTCACCAAGAAAGAAGCTACCAAAGTTAGGGTTTGCACGGACTTTAGAGATATTAACGCTGCATGCCCTAAAGATGATTTTCCTCTTCCAAACATGGACCAAATCATTGACTTTACCATCGGGAGTGGAATGATGTCCCTAATGGATGGATTTTTTGGCTATAATCAGATCAGGATAGCTCCTGAAGATCAGGCTAAAATAGCCTTTATTACCCCTTGGGGTACCTTTTGTTGGAAAGTGATGCCATTTGGTTTAAAGAATGCAGGCGCAACATATCAACGAGCTATGACTTATATCTTTCATGATATGATGCATGATATCCTACATGATTACGTAGATGATATTATAGCTCGCTCTATTAAAGAAGATGATCATTTAGATGATTTGAGAAAAGTATTTAATCGGTTAAGAGAATACCTTATTCGATTAAATCCAGCCAAATGCATATTCGAAGTTAAGTCCGATAAACTATTAGGGGTTTTAGTTTCTTTACGTGGTATCAAAATCGACCCTCTCAAGATTGCGGCTATCACTGATATGCCCGCACCTACCAATATATCTGAGTTACGAAGTTTACAAGGTAAGCTTCAAGCCATCCGTCGCTTCATCGATAAGTTGGCGGACAAAACCACTCCCTTTCTTAAGCTCCTTAAGAAGGATGTCCCTTTTAATTGGGACGACGAATGTACAGAAGCTTTTGAACTTCTCAAACAATACCTCCTTAACCCACCTGTGCTTTCACCGCCTAGACTCGATCGCCCGTTTCTCCCGTATATTTCAGCTTCAGATTTTGCTTTAGGAGCTATGTTAGCTCAGCTTGATGATGAGAAGAAAGAACGTGCTAATTATTACATTAGCCAAACTTTAATCAGTTATGAAACTCGTTATACCTCATTAGAAAAACTATGTCTAGCAGTCGTATTTTCTACGCAAAAATTATGCCATTATATGCTTAGTCAAAAAACATATGTCATTGCTAAATATGATCCCTTGCGGTATCTTATGAGTCGACCTTATTTATCGGGTCGCACAACCAAGTGGGTTCTTGCTCTAAGCGAGTTTGAACTCACATTCATAGGACAAAAGTCTGTTAAGGGTCAAATCATAGCAGATCAGTTAGCTGCTGCACCCTTAGAGTCTACCCATCCCCTCATCATTGAGTTTCCCGATGAATGCCTTCAATTAGAGGCAGACCATGTTGAACAATGGTCCTTATACTTTGATGGAGCCCGATGCATGAGTGGGGTTGGTGCGGGTATTATTTTAATATCTCCACAAAAACACATTATACCTTTGTCTTTTAAATTAACATTTGCTTGCACCAATAATACTGCCGAATATGAGGCTCTAATCCTTGGATTACGAGCTGCCTTGGCATTAAAAATCAAACATCTGCTAGTTTTTGGTGATTCTCAACTTGTCATAAATCAAATTAATGAAGTTTATCAGACCAGAGATGATAAATTGCGCCCATATAAAGCATATGTTTTGCAATTGTTATCCTTGTTTGATAAAGTTACTTTGGAAGCTATTCCGCGAACTAGCAACCGTGCGGCCGACGCTATGGCCGCAATTGCATCTCTTCTGCCCTTGGAGTTAGATGACGAATATGCCACCATCATTATTCGTCGACTCCAGGAACCCGCTTCAAATAAGTCATGTTTAGAACCTTTGGATGTGTTTCTAATCAATGAAACTACTCCTGACCCTTGGTATATAGATATATTTGATTTTCTTCACAATGGGACTTTCCCTGCCAATTCTAATAGAAACCAACGTCGGTTATTACGTAGACGAGCAAGTCGATTTGTAATAATTGGCAATACTTTATATAGGAGATCTTTTGAAGGTATCCTATTGAGATGTTTGAATCTAGAAGAATCCAAATCAGCTTTAAGTGAAGTCCACGATGGCTCTTGTGGAGGACACTTCAGTGGTAGTGTCATTGCTAAAAAGCTCCTTAGGATAGGCTACTTTTGGCCTACCATGGAAAATGATGCACATGAGTATGTGCGCCATTGCGACAAGTGCCAAAAACATGCTGACCTTGTCCATGCGCCTGCACAAGAGCCGCAGGCTATTTCATCTCCTTGGCCCTTTTCAAAATGGGGCTTAGACATTATTGGCAAAATTAATCCTGTGTCATCTGATGGACACAAATTCATCATAACCGCCACTGAGTATTTCACGAAGTGGGTTGAAGCTATGCCTTTAGCTTCCTACACTGGAACACAAGTCTCCAAATTTATTTTTAATCAAATCATTTGTAGGTTCGAAATTCTTGCAAATCTCATCTCAGACAATGGAACTTGTTTCAAAAATAAAGATGTCAAGAAATTATGCCAAAAATATAAGATTCAACATCGATGGTCCACTCCCTATTATCCTCAGGGTAATGGCCAAGCAGAAGCATCTAACAAAACCTTAATCAAAATTCTTAAAATATTGGTCAATAAATCTGGTCGCGATTGGCACATTCAATTATATCCAGCTTTGTGGGCCTATCGAACTAGTGTTCGAACTCCCACTGGAACTTCACCTTTTGTCTTGGTTTATGGCGCTGAAGCCATTTTTCCTTTTGAATTAGAAGTTCCTTCTTTGGCTCTACTACTTCAAGATACCGAAGTAGGAGATGAATATCGAGCTGGTAGACTCAGCCAGCTGGAACTCCTAGATGAAAAGCGCATCAATGCTTTGGAGCATCTTCGTGCTTACCAAAACAAGCTTAAAAGATCATATGCCAAGAAAGTTCGTCATCGATCCTTTGAGGTCGGCGACCTTGTTTTAAAAGAAAATCAAAAAAATACTAATGCAACTAAAGACCTTAAAGGTAAATTTGAGCCCAACTGGCTTGGACCATATATTATCACTGCTAAATTTGAATCAGGAGCATACAAATTAGCTACCTTAGATGGTAAAGATTTAAAAGAACCTATGAATATTATGCATCTTAAGCGATATTACGCATAAAATTTGGTCATTTCATCATTTGTACATATTTTGCATGTTGTCTCATTTTAAAAATATATATATAACTCTTTAAACAAAAACAAACAATAAATAAATAAATAAATAAAAATAAAAGTCAAAACAACAATATTATTGACTCTTTTCAAAACCAAAAAAATAAAGAAGAAAGAGAGAGTCAAAATCATCAAACTCCTCAAAAATATTTGTTATATATATTTCTTCTTCAAGTATTGCAGTTATATTTTCAAGTTATTTTGGATAAATTAGCATTTATTTGGAATCCCTCACTATCACAAACACAAAAATAAATATCTTGATTTTATCTGGCATGATTACTAATCTCTCTTATATCAAAGTCCACAAAATTCAATTAAATAAAGTTTGAGCACAGAGAATTGATCTTGTTATTTACTTAAACCAAGCATATCCTTTCACAATAAAATGATTATATTTGTAATGTCCATGCTATGCTACATAGTAGAAGTGGTTTCTTGAGCGAAAAGTTTCCCCTGCTATCCTATCATGCACATGGTCTAGAATCTTTGAGAATTGACAAAAGGACAAGCTCACCCCTACCCGGAATAAAAATCCCTTGCTCTACAGCTAATCCGAGCAAGTATCCCTAGTATAGGAAGAAAAGAAAAGTTCAAGAAAAAGAGAAAAAGAAACAAGTTATTTCAGCATTATCTCAAATATCAAGCCAAAATACAAAAATACAAAAAAAAAAAAAGAGAAAAGAAAAAGCAAAAGCAAAGAAAAAGAAACAAACAAAAGCAAAAGCAATAAAATCCCTTTCCCTACCCATTGAAAAGAAAAGAAGGGTTGATGAGCTTGAATCCCTGGAATTCTCAATTATTCGAAAACCGTGAGGTAAGCCCCATAACAGGTGGTTTGTGCCCAACCCGCTTGGCCTTGGGTAACTCCTAGCATGGCGATATGTCTGTCACATTAGCGACCTTCTTTTGTACAGACCTATGTCTGCTTATGGATTAGCTAGCTCTTGATAACCCGACCTACATAGTAGTCTCGGTATGGTTATATGCATCTAAATCATGGTTAACGAACACTTATTTGGTTAATTCAAATCACTTGTATCATAGTATCTTGCTCAAACCTGGTAAATGAACAATGCAATTGCACACACATTTTGTATTTGAGAGATTTTGTGTATCATTATGATAAATCAAGATTGGTAATGAACTCACCTACGCACATGGGATTCCTTATAAATCTAACTTTTGTCTTTAAGATACTTTGAAATATTTTTGCAAATTGTTTGGAATAAATTCATTTTCTTCTTTGAAGAACAGTTGTTTAGTATAAAGACAACTATATGCATTATCAAAAATCAAAATCATTTTCAAAACATGCAATAAAGTTACATTTATATATAACTTTTGACTTTCGCGACGATGGTATAGTTCCAAAACCAAAATTGGAATTTTATGCCTAGCGCAAGTCCTCATCTTCATATTTTCTGACTATTTTCAAAAATTAAAAAATCAACCATGCAATAAAACTATTATATTATTTTCTTCTTTGGATTTCGCGATGATGGTATAAGTCTATACCTAAATATTCTATGCCTAGCGCAAACCATTGTACCAATTTTATTTTCCATTTATTATCATAAAAACATATGACTTAAATCATTATGTTACACAATTATGCTTTAAAACAAAACAAACACTTACTCTATTTTCATGTCATTATGTCAAACTTCAATTTTGCAATGATGGTATAATTCCTAGGGAATTATCCAAAAATTTTATCACACTTAGGAATTTATGCCTAGCAAAAGTCATTTTAAAATATTTCATGCATAATATTTTCATGAAAATCTGAAAACAAATCATCATCATCATCATCATCATTTGCATCATCACACCAAAGTCTTAAGACAGTCTCTTAAGCACTCTTTTACTTTTAACAATATTTCTATACTGGGATTAGCTTGACGACCGAGTGAGCGGCGACTCCATGAAATGGTCTATAATAGCGACAATGTCCTTTGAAATTATTGTTAGAAGTCCCTTTTCTTTTTTATCAAATCACATCACAAACAACCAATTTGTTTACATCAGATTATTTCATTTAAATTTTAAAAAACATGACATTCAAACCATAATATTTCCAACCGACATAATTACATGAATCATCAAATCAATCACACCACAACAATAAAGCATCATACAAACACATAAGACAAGTCATATGATCAAAAATATCATATATATATATATATATATATATTTTTTTCTCAACAATATATGTACATCATATCAAAACTAGATTGGTATGCCACAATCTACATCTTGGCATACTCAATCCTCTCAAATCATATAATCAGTCTGTACAGTGCAGTAGCCTAGCCTCGAGAACCCCTCGAGCTCTCAGCCTCATCTCCTCCCCAGCCCTGAGGTGGACGAGGTGGCCCCATCGCAGTATGTGTGGTACTGCGAGTCCTAGTCGTCGATCGGGATGAAGTCCTCGATGACCCAACCCTGATCAGATCCACAATGCCGGTTGGCAGCTGTACCCTCTGGCCCTCTGGCACCATCTGGAAGTAGATACCCTGATAGAACGCGGTCTGAGCAATCGACCGTGCCAGCTCCTGAGCGCTCGCTCCTCCGCTCCGTGCTCTGAGGCGTGCAACCTCATCTCTGAGCTGTGTAGCCTCCGCTCGATGGCGTGTAGCCTCATCCTATAGAGTCTGCACCTGTGCCTAGAGACGGACAGTCTCCGCCCAGAGAGTAGCCATCTCACTACTCTCTCCTATGTCCACACCCTTGCCCTTATCGGGCGATGGTGGCCTCTCTCTCCATGGAGAAGGGGGTCTCTCCTCCCTCCTCTCCCATTGCCATGGCCTCTGCCGAGCCTGTGGTCTCCTCTGCTCTCTCCCTCCATGACCCTGTGCCACCTCAATGGCCGCCTGGCACTGCCTCCCCATCTGATGCACAACTGCATGAATCGAACCCTGAGCCCTTGTCATCCGAGGAGGGCAGATGTTTATGTACCAGGCATCGTAGCCATCGACAACCCCTGTGTCGTCCTCATCCACTGGCTAAATGGGGGCATCATCTGCATCCTGACTCTAGAAGCGCTGCATATCTGGAGCCCCGCTAACTATAGTGTTATCCCGGACGGTCCGAGAAAACTCATAGTCTCTGAGAGATGGGATCCCCTACTATAGACCGAACTGCCTCAAAACTCGGTCGTAGCGGTGGAGCTCCACCTCTCCCCTCTCCATCCTCAACCAACAGGTTTGCCTAACGCGAGCCAGCTCCTGTCCATCCTCGGCCCACCCTGGATGATCTCTCCAAGGCCTCCAGGTGATCTGGTCGGAGACAAGGTCGTCAAGTAGTCTCCGGGACATTGGCAGATCTATCCGCCGCTGTGACCCTCTTCGGAGCCACCAGTAGAAAGCTCGGGGCCTCTCCCCATCAATCCCTATCAGTGGGAGCCCTATCGGCCTCCGCACCGTGATGTGCTCCCAACACCAAACCTGTAGTAGTGATGTCATAACCAGACATCGGCCGCCCTTGTATACGACCCCATGCAGGATCCTATACAATCGGCATAGTACATAACTCCCCCAAGCAAACCTATACCCATGGTCTCTCATGTCGTAGACCACATCTTTTTCCACTTTGATGGCATAGCAGCAGACCACCTACAACCCCAGCCAAAACCTATGTCAGTCTAGATGCCCCAGGCATCTGGCGTAGCGACTCGATGTTCACTCCGCCCTTCTCCAGGGCGAAGCTCGGATCTCCGCACAGTCGCATCATCACGTGGCCCTGATTGGCCATGGGAGTTATTAACCGTCCTTGTATGGGGATCCTCAAAATCCTCCATACATCCTCTAGTGTGGGAGTCATCTCCCCTATCGGTAACCGAAAATAGGAAGAACCCGGATACCACCTCTCTGCTAGGGCTGTCAATAGCCCCATATCTGTAGAAACCTATGGCATCTCTGCCACATGCTGCAAGCCGACTTGTGCCAACTGATCTCGCTCTACCTGAGATAGAGCGGCCAAGTCATCCCTCAGCCCGCCGTATTTCCATTCTCTGCTCTTTAGTAATCCTCTCTACAACATAAACAACAAAACAATAAAAATCATTAATAAAACAGTGATTAAAAATGCAAGTAAAGCAAGTTCAATTTCATCAATGATGATATCGTCCACTATTGGACGATATCGTCCCCAATTTGAGCAAATTCGTCTCCGATTTTGCAAGCCGAAATCATCCCTTTTTTGACGAAATCGTCCCCATTTTGTCGATTTCGCCCCTGGACGAAATCGGCGATATCGAGACGATTTTGACGAAATCGAGACGATTTCGTCCCGACGACGTCGACGGCCCAAAAACGGCCGCGATGCTCAAAAATCATCAAAATTTAATCTACAAAGCATAGAAAATCAAAATTCAAGCATTCTAAACTAAGTTTAGACTCTTACCCGTAGCCCGCGCCGGACCTCTATCGATCTGTGCGCTGTCTCGACCATTTTGTTTGCAGAGCTCCACAAACCAGAAAATGAAAATGAACAGTAACAATGAATTAGGGTTTTTCCCTATTTTTTTAATTTTATTCAAAAACAATTAAAAACATTTTAATTTTTTGCTTTTCCACGTTTTTACCTCAAACGTTCGATTTGGGTAAAAACACGGAGGGGGCATCATAGTAAGTTGTCGTACGATTCGACCAAGAATCGTCGCCTAAAAATGGGAATAATTTTTGCTTTCTCGTAAATCGAGAAGAACTCATCTTTAACGCATTTTCTTCAAAAAATTCGCTAAAGAGGGGGCAAAATGTAGCACCCTAAAATTGGCACAGTAAAACTTAGTAAATAATTAAAATTACCTTAGTAATAATTCAAATTCAAATTTCAACCCCAAAACCGCTCCCAAACCGCCTGCTACCCGTTTCCTTGTTTTCCATGCCATTTTTAGAGTTTGTTTCATCCGTTGGACGATATCGTCTCCGATCGAACGATATCGCCTCAGATCGGATGATTTCGTCCTGGAGCAGAACGTCCAGACGATTTCGTCCCAAAACTGATTTTTCAAAATTAGCTTCTGTTTCAACAACTTCTCTAACTTGGGCAGAGACGCGTCTGCACCGTTAGAGTCTCCCCCCATTGGAGATCTCCCAAAATGGGATGATCTCCAACCTCCCAACCTCTTTCCTATGCCTATTTAATCTTAGGCCCTCCCCTTGACATTCCCCTGGCTGAATTTTTTTGTACTTTAAGTTTTACATGCTTCAGGATATCCTAGATTATTGTTCGCCTTTGTCCCTTTTTGAATTTTCTTGCAGGAACTTTGTTATTCTTCAGCCGAAGCAAAGCTCAGATCATCGCAGACGATCCTATCCAATTCGAGACGATTTCGTACCAATCCGAGATGATTTCGACTGCAGTCAACATTGGGGGCAATCAGTGCCCAAAGTTTGCGTTTCTTTACTCTTTTTTGTTGTTTTGCTTTGCATTAGTTAAGCTTATTATTGCTTTGCATCTTGGAGTTCACCTCATGTAGCCTAGATGCATAATAAAGTCAAAGTTAGTCATTAAAACCATGCATTTTACTTAATTTGTTATCTAAAGTTGTCATTCTAGCATTCATACTTTCATTTCTATCATTTTCCCTTGCTTTTGCAATTGTATTTTTTGTTCTTGGTATCCATTTCTGCAATTGCAGGTCTTCGACGAATTCGTCTAACGAATTCGTCAGATCTCAAACGATCCTGTCAGATCAGAGACGATCCTGTCAAATTCCAGACGATCTGGACTGCTTCAAAAATTAGAATCTCCATCAGACATCCGGATCAGGTATGGCTCTTTAATCTAGCTTATTCTCTCTGTTTTTTGTTCAAATCTATTTTTTGTATTCATATAATCAGCATTTCATATAGCTTAGCTTAGATTCATTTGGCCAAACCTAGGACTTGGATGTTTAAAGCTAAAATTGAACACATTAAACTCATTCCCAACCTAGGCATGGAAACTGCCACTAAACGTTTCCTGGTGAACCCCACCATCCGTCGAAAAATCACCTTAATACCCCTCCCCCGAGAGGCGGGACCTTCAAAGGGCCTCTCAGTCCGAGGTACCATCCCATCCTTTTCCCATCCTCCTTCCGGGCACGGATCCTTTAGCCTGAAGGTAAGGATGCAAAAAATTTGGAGCGATTTGGAGCGATACAATTAGAGCACCTGAATTTGAATTAAAGTTACAAAAAGGAAATTAGATTACAGTCTTCTAAAAGTACAAAAAGAAATATATTCATTTAAGGATTCATTTGCACATTTATTAGGAGTTGATTAAATTTCTAACTAGCTTCTTGCTGTCCATGAATCTACCTAATCATAAAATATATACACCCTAGACCCAACCAAAATTGAAATACTGAAAGAGAGAGATGTCCTTTGGGCCAATATCTAGAGAGGTTTGGTTCCCTTACTAATATAATTTGGTTTAAAGCTTAGGGTAACAGGAAAGAGATGGGAAATGACAGAAAATAATGGGAAATATTTCTATGATCTAGAGATAAAAGGTGGGGATAAACTAGCAACTAAAATCCTAATTAAGTTTTAATCAACATGTAACAGAAAGCAAAGCATATGAACCATTCATAGATTGCAGGGATAATTTCCAATGATTATTTCAGCATTTAGATCTCTACCAAGTATTAAATTTAGAAATGCAAAGTTTAAATTTACCTAGAAAATATCATGAGCTTAACAGAAATGAAAGGCAAAATTTAATTGCATACAACGCTACTCTAGGAACCAGAGCAAAATATCTTTCTATTGATGCAAATAAATCAAAGTATTTTTTGGCAGAATGTCTCTCCTCCTTCATTACATAAAAATTCTTAGTATTTATAGAGGATTTTGCCTCTAAAATTAAATGCATATTAAAAAAAATGTTGGTTATTCAAGTACCAACAAGATTAATTATCTCCTCGGCAATAGCGATGATAAAATCAAAACATTATTTAGGAAGCACCGATCCCTCATTCATGGAGAGAACCTAGGAAATTAGTAGAGAAGGCCGATAGGAAAATAATTCCAAATATTGATGCATTGAAGCACAACAATGTTGTGTGAAAATCAAGAGTTCAAGCATTAAATCTCGGTTGCCACTTTGTCATCTTCTGCCTCAAAATTTTATCTTTTCCAGGAAGACCCACCGAAAATTAACTTGTTTTGAAAAGAAATGAAATTAGTGGATGGTGCCTTGAAAATTAAGGTGATCATATCATAATCAAGAGCACAACATTTAATGTTGGCAGCCCTTCAACAAAAATTCTGGAAATATTGATTTCATTATCCCAATGAATTAAAATTTGCCAACCTTTGATCCTTTCCAAAAATGATCTGCAATAACGGTGCCTTCAAAAAGGAACTTCACTGAAGAAACTACCCAAAATTGATTTTCATCAAAAAAAGTGCTCAAAATGGACATTCACCAAACATTCATCCAAAAATAGACTTTCGCTAAACATTGACCAAAATTTTGCTCAAAAATGGACTTTCACCAGACTCTCACCCAAAAATAAAGTCTTGCTGGTATCCAGGGGCAAAAATGGAATTTCGCTCCCAAAGAAGGGTGAAAATGGATTTCACCCCAAGTTGGGGTGACTTTGACTTTGACCAGTGCTACTTTCACCTCTTTCACTTCAACTTGGGCACTTTCATTGTTTTCGCCCCAACTTGGGTGAAATCATTAAATTTGCTAAAAATAAGGTGAAATTACTTTGGGAAACGCCTTCATCATCATGCATGCTTATTTCGGAGTGAATTTGACTTTGACCGATGCATTGCTTCCACTTAAATGATGTATGTTTAGTACCTTCACTCCGAAAATATCTTCAACTAACAATTCACCTCGAAGAAGGGTGAAAATGATTTTCACCCCCTTTCTGGGGTGAAATTGATGTTGACCATAAGAAGTGCATAAAGTTGGGTGAAATATTCTTAACTTATATTTTTTTTGGTGAACTCCTATACACTAAATTTCGTTACCAAAATTGATTTTGACCACCAAAAGGCATGCATTCGGACACATACTTTCGCAAAAAATATTATCCGAAGTTCAACTTTTAAAATTCTAGCAAACCATTTGATTTTCCCCTTTCTAGAAAAACACTTGCTCTTTAATTCCATGGGAAAAATAATTCTTTTATAATTTTAAAATAAAATTTAGTGTGGAAAAAATACCAACACTTTTGGCAGCTCTTGGGGTATTCAACTCTTCTCAATGCAATCGACCCTAGGGCCTTTATCCATTGGGCAATGGAGTTATAACCACATGCTGCATCAAATTGTTTACTGCTTGCACTAGCTTCTTCCTATGGTGCTTGATATTGTTTGATCGTTTGTTTGTATTTTCACCCAACACGAGGAACTTCATTAAGCTTGATGGATTTTCTCCATTTTATGATGCTTTGGAAATAATTTGATCTCTGATGCCAATGACTCCTATAATCAAAAAATTGGGAAAAAAAGGAACAAAGGTTGTTGAGGGTTTGGCTCAATGGAAGGAGAAGAAATGGATGGGGCCATAGTTACGCTCACCCTTGATGGGGTTGGTGTACTTACAACAACAATGGGATTAACAAGGGTGTAAGATGAGGTAGATGACAATGGAATAGAAAATGGGTTAGGGGTAGAGGCAAACAAACTAAAATATGGAGGAATGGAAAAAATAGAAATGACAAAAGGACCATTGGTGACTAATGACTGTGGAACAGGGAGGGGAACATAAGTGATGGGTACAACTAATGAAAGAGAATTGGAAGGAGGTACTACAGAATGAAAAGAAACAATCACCAAATTCTCATGATCAAGAGAAGAGAAAATGTGTACCTGCAGGCTTCGACACCATTTGAGCCAATGACATGGGTGGTTGCAATGTTAGATTATTTTTTGCATGATCACACCATTTAGTGTTCTCGACACTTTATTTATTAGTCAGACTATTTATACTATTTACATAAAATTTTATAGCATGATTGGCATATTGCCACCACAAACCTGGCTTTGGGTGCTTATCCGATGAATCTATAGTGTTCAAACTAGATCTGATTGTACTTCAGATGATCTTTGAAGTTTGGTTGGCCTCTTACCAAAGTTTTCTAGGTTGTAAGCCAGATGCAACATGGTAGGTTATCATGCATGCCAATACTCATGCAATTAATGAATAATGTGGCAAAGAGATTTACCACATGGGAGCCTTCTTCGAGTACTGGTTACGATGATGGTTGGCCCCAATATCACCACTTTTGAGAGTCCATTGGCTATGGTATCTTGGGTATGTGCTCCTCTAACTCCTTGATGTGATAGTAGGATTTTTTTGGTGATAACCCTTCTATCAGGATCTCCTCAGGATCAACCTCCTGATAAGGTATGCTTATTGGGTTTTGGCTAAATACTTGCATACTATTCCCTGGGACACAAAAAGGATGTAAAATTATGCCCTCTTCACACTCAAAATATACCACTAGAGTCTATTCCCCTTCTTGGTCCATCTCCTAATAGAAACTATAAGAAACTATATTGTTCATTGTTGGAGTAGTGCTTGCATATTCCCTTCATTGGTCCTGGATGAGATCTACCTCACGTGCTCCATACAACTATATTTTAGGTCTTTGCATAGTTAGAGGGATCTACCATTATGAATATTACACAAGATAGACAAGAGCAGCAACTACTGGAGAGAGTGATGGAAAGGCAATTTTTCTCCACTGTATTTTTTTATTGGAGTAGGAGTCACTCTGCTTGTATTACTTCCTAAAATACTTGAGGTAATCTCTATTTCCTAGATTTTTGTAGGAGGCCTATATCTGGGTGGAAAGTCCAAATATAGTAGAGGTGGGCTTGGTTGGGTGTTGGTTGGATCTTCTCTAGAATTCTCCTCCAACTCCTCCAAAATCAAACATTGAAGTCTATGATACTCTCTAGAGGTGCTCTTGTGATGGTAGATAGGTGCATCAAGAGTTGAAAGGGATCTTGACTAGTGCTCCTGCCAAGTCCACCCACAAGTAGATGCTCTTACACCTAAGCAATCTGTACCACTATAGTGTCTTTCCCTCTAGAGATAGGACTAGAAGTTTTATCATGATATCTTTGTGGGTTATGCCATGCATGATCGCTAGAGCAACAACATATTCAAGGTGCTCTTGAGCCATTCCCTCAGTGTCATTGTATTTTTTTAGGGTCTTTAGGGTATTTTTGGTAATATCATACCAACTTTAGAGATTCAAAGGGCCAAGATCATCCCAAATGGGATAGCATACTTGTGCCATTATAGTAATGGTCCTTAGATATCATGGTCCTTATAATTGATTCGAAGTCACCAGGTGAACATTCTTTCTTTGCTTGTGAGGTCAAGACTGCTCATCAAACCTTGGGTCCTCTAGGGTTTCTTATTTTAGCACAAAAGACATCCATCGGTCATGATATTTAGATCTTCAGCTCAACAGAGTCACTAGGTGATTTTACCAAATGAAGGTAAGCCAGATATTCACCAAACTTGAGCTTCCTTAAAATACGAAGACTATTCGTCCCACCAATAAGGAGACTGTTCATCCCACCAATACGAAGAATGTTCGTCCCATCGGGTATGCAAAAAACCATTGGCTACAAATATGCTTAATCATAAAATATATGTGTAGACACCTAAAACATGCCATGGTCAGGAAGACTACTTATATGGGTACACCCATAGGTCATGTGACTAAACCTTGGGACCTTCCAAGTGTCAAAAGTGATTTTTACCACTCATTTGGGGCATTTTCAGCCCATCCAAGCCTGGTCGCTATAGACCAGAGTGACCAGAACCCAGCCACTCTAGCTTAGAGTGGCCAAACCTTAGCCACTGTAGATGATAGCAGCTAAGCTTTAAATACATTTTTCCACCCATCCAACCTAATCTTTGGCAGAAGTGGTCATCCGCATGCAATAAGGGTGAGCGAGGACAACTTTGCATCCCTCCTCATAGCCAGTCTACATGGAAGACTCAAAGTCCAGATTTAGACTTTAGTTAAACATAGAAAACCAAAGAGCTTCTCATGCTAACACCTAGTACACATGAGGGATTCAATCTTAGGGTTGAACATTGACCTAGGGTTTCAAAACACTTTATAAGGAGTAAACCTAAAAGCACTAGGGGATTTTCCTAGACCTTATTTTGATCAATTAGGAGATATAGAGCTTATTGGAAATTCTTGGACCTTATTTCAATCAGAGAGATATGGAGAGAATCATACATCGAAACATTGAACAAGTTGGATCATTGAAGAGAGATTTTAGAGACTTGGAGAGCTTCTCTTGGAGATCGATTCTTGTAGCGGAGCCCTATCATATTAGAGGGAAAATATGAACACCTAAGGTAATCATTTTTAACATTATAAGTGGAATTGAGACCATAGCCTTTGGATCAAGAGAGAGAGATTTCACCATAGTGGCCGTTGTCTTGGACAGTGGCCCACAACCTAGCCTAGGGTTTAGCTTCATTTATTATGCTTTATCTCTCATTTTAGTAGCATAATATTTATTTTAGTTATTTTCTTGCATAGTACATGTTTCATTGCATTTATTGAGATTATTCATTGCTAACAACCTCATCCGGGGAGGCAATCTCAAACATCTAAGCGTGTGTTGTTTTTCATTGATTTTAGAAAAAAACATTCAATCGGGTAAATCTATGACATACGATTATGAGAATATCTCTCTAGCATTCAGACCTAGAGAAGGAGGCATTTGTAATCCCTCATAAATTTTTGTGTGCATCATCGAGAAGCCTTATAAAACATGCCCCCCTATGCGAGGGGATATTTCATACACCCGTTGCCCTCTTTTGTGTGTAAAATCATGTATCAAACGAAGGGTATCTCTCAGAGGGATTCATTTGTAACCTAATATGGATAATATCAATAATAAAAGCATTCATTCATTTACTTCTTTGTATTTTGGTTATATCTACTTTGTATCTTTCATTTATTGCATATTTAGTATCAAAGGATTCAATTAAATCACAAGTGGAGTAGTCTGGTGGACGGCGTGTCGCTTCCTCGGGGTCGGTACAGATGGCGATCACAGTGGGACCCCTACCCATATCTTTAGCTTATTTGCATTTTATACCCCTTTACTGACTTAGGTTTTGTATACAGGTGTAGCCACTCTGATCTACAGTAGCCAATAATCAGTCGCTATGGTCTATAGTGGCCAGAGGTTAGCCGCTCTAGTCAATAATGGCTAGGAGTCAGCCACTCTGGTCAATAGTGACCAGATCTAAAGTGCAACATAGGTCAAAAAACCATTTCTTTGAGCTATATTAAAGGTCAGTACAACTTCTATAACACTTTATGGCTCTCTACTGTCTTTGTTCCATTAAAATCAATGATCATTAAGAAATATTTCAATTTGGAAAACTAAACGAATGAAAGAGGAAGAACTTGTATCTTGCACATCCTAGGTTTATTTTTAGATTTTACACTAGGCGTTGCTAGGAAAAATAGCTTCCTTTTTGTAAATTTTTCCCTAGAATCCAATGTGCTAGACACTATATGATTGTTTTACTTGTTTTGGGGCCTTTCTAAAGGCCATACTTGCACCTAATAAAGTGCATTCATTAATCTCATAGTAGCTATGCACCTTTCTGAAATTGAAATGCATTTTGCATTAGGAATATAGGGAAAGTTCATTGCTGCTATATGATGCATTCTTATTCATGCAAAACTTCAAATGAACCATACACATGCATTTTTATTTTAAAAATTGGGGAGTTGGATTTCATCACCAACCCTTAATTCAGTCCGATGACGTTGGCATTCATCTTCTTCCACCTGTTTGCCCCTTAGACCTTCATAGAAACAAATTGAAGAACTTACTTATAGTGACACTAAGGTATTTGTGTTCAAACTGTATCCCACTATTAGAACAATCAATTGGTTCAGAGTGGAAGAGCTAGGCAAACCCCCAGTAGGATTTAAGTAGTGTACCCTGTTGAGTGTATATTTTTCCCAATTGCAAAATACCACCACATGCAGAGTATTGAATGGAAAACTCTCTCTTGAAAAGAAAAAAAATGATAAACATTCAACTTCTCCAAGGTTCTGGTAAAATATCTAAAATATTACAATAATTCCAGAAATAATTCAATGATGCATGTGACCATAAACAAGGGGCCTTTGTTGGTTCTAAACAATGCTTAGTGATTGAAATATCTAACTAAAAGGAAATGCAAAATAAAAGTAGTTCTTTTTAGGTTTTTTTTAAATTGGTGCTACCCTGAATCCCTGTTAGCAAAGTATTTTATCTTCATTTAAAAGGTTTCAAATGATAAAATGTGGAATTTTCCACCTTATTTTAATGCCCGTGCCTTTAATATGAAGTAAATTTTAGATAGTGGGTTCATTTTATCTTCCTTATGTTTATGCCACTACCCTAATAGTGATTAGTATAATTTAGCATGCTAGCAATGTTAGAAAAGTTAGCTTTCACTTCTTATCTTAACTTAATGTGAGATTGCAGGTTAGTATCCCTCCTAAACCATGTGTTTTATCTGAAAGCTTAGATTAATGAATTTTGTATGTGCAAAAATTCTGGAAAATGACCATAATAGAAATAACTTGAAAGCTTAACAATTCTAGAAATGGACCAGAATAGAAATAAAACTAAAAGGAAATTAGCAAAAATTCTAGAAAAGGACCAGAATGGAAATAAAAGAAACCAAAATTCTGGATGGACCAGAATGAAATGATTGAATGCTTGATATAAAATGAACTTCACAAAAATGAATGAATAAACAATGCAGATTTGGTTAGCTAAAAAAGTCAAATTCTGAATTAGTTTAGCATACTCCTCCCTGCAAAATTCCAAGTTATGAGGTAATCATAAAACAACCTGAATTAATGGACCTGCAACATAAGCACAATACCATTAAATCAAGTGCAAGACTCAAAGGAAATAATAGAGAAACTACATCATCTTGACCTTCGCCTATTGCAACCCATTTCATGGCATAAGACAATGGCTAGAAGTCACTAAAATGTAGAAATGATAAGACACTAAAAACATTAGTTTTATGATTAGAAACCCTCCTTTTGATTTTGCTCACAAAATTTTGCTACCCTCTCAAAATCTGAAAAATGCTCTTTCTTATTTCTTTTCGGAATGTTACATTATTTCTAGCCCCCCCTAAACAGGTAGGATAGCAAGGTATAAATAATGCTTAGAAGTCCTTTCGCTTCAACTTCTTTCACAATTAAAATAATAAATGGATATAATAAAATAATTCATCTTCATTTTATGTGATTTAATACAATAAAATAACACTTCTAAACATTATTTTAAACAATAATAAAACCAAAAACATAATCTTACATATCTCCCATTTCTCTTATCACATAGGCATTTTACCCAAGAACACCCCTTTGCACCCATCAAAATGAATAATAAAAAATATCTAACTATACCTTATAACCCCTACAATTTTAGGCCTCCTTTAAAACATTGAATATAATCAAACAACATTCACATTAAAATAAGGTAGGCCAATCTCATTCAGCGAGATTTTTATTGTGCTCTTTGAAACCAATGCCCGATGGTATCTCTTCGAAGCCATACCAAATGTGCCCAAGGATTGGGATGACGTCCCCCATCCTGGACACTTTGGTTTCCATATAACCCAGTGAGGCCATCACGCCATCGACATAGCCATGGTGTTGTCAACACCACATCATGGTGCGATGATCGATGCAGCCATGTCGCTATCAAAACAACATCGCCATGGTGTTGCGTTCGATTGTAGCCATGGTGCTATCAACACCATGTCAAGGGGCTACCATCGATGCAGCCATGGCATTGTCAACCCTTCACCATGGCTATCGAGCTCCTTGCTCTCGCACTCATGCTACACAATACCAACAAAAACATTTCCATGCTCTCGAGGTAGACCTTTATCTCCATCGATTAGGGGGGTTGCCCTAATAATGTTTCTTTTTTGGCTTGTTTGACGGCATGCCTTTGGTTTTAACCGTTTCACTGTCAAATATGGTGCCTTATGTGTTGTCCTCTTGAAACCCTAACGCTATCTTTGGACCGCTTCCTCTTTTGCCAGTGTTACATAGCCTCAAAAATTTTAGAATAGCCACCCTTACCTTCGATCATTTTGAATAGCCGCCATCGCCTTCTCCTGCAATCAAACGTAACATGGTCAAACATATTATTATCACATCCTTTGTAAAGTATATTATAATAATATTATAATATACAATATAATAATATTATTATAGTAATAACATTTTATAATAAAATAATCATAATAATATTATTATAATAATAATATTTTAGAATAAAATAATCATAATAATATTATAATAATAATGTAATTATATTAGGTAGATAATAGCATATTATTTTCTATCACAATTTCTTTGTACCTTTTGTATCCTTTTCTTGTTTTAGGTAATGTTTTGGTCAGGCCTTGCTTTATTAAACACATTCCATCACCTTAGATAGTATGAAGAACATTAAACTCTATTTATCAAAATGGATTTTAATTAATCTAAGCATTAATGCCTAGATTAATTAATCATTAAATATCAAATAACTAAAGCAATTAAAATCATTAACATAAACGGTCAAACATCACTATTCTTACAAGACAAAGAAAACCAAAAACCTTTAATACCAAAACATGACAAGTGGGTCCCAAAGAAGCTTGGGGTGGTTGTGGAAACTCCACAACAAAATGGCGACTCTACTCAAAAATGCTCCTGAATATTTCGATGAGAACCCAAAAATAAAATCTTAAAACACACTCCAAACTAGGAAGCAGCAAACATCAGCAAATGCATAAATAATGTCAATAGACTCATAATAATAGCAAAATATTAGAATCATGCAATATTAACTTTGTGTGTGTGAAGTACTCCACACCTTATTGTTTGTAACTTTTTTGTATTGCATCACCAATTTTACTTGACTAGAATTATTGCAATGAATATGGAGAGCTTTAAGGGTAAAATTTTTATAGCATGGGCAACAGATTCTATGGTGGCTTTGGCAAACACAACAAAAATTTCTAACCATATTAGGATCAAATGTGTGTGCGATGAATTCATTGACCATATCTAGATCTTGGTTATGAGTCGTCATCATCAAGGGTCAGTATGTGCAAGTGGACCTTAGAGATTTGGGGAATCAGATTCTCAACCAAGGTGTAATGAGAATATAATCCTATCCTTTATTGCTCTCATATTTGACCAAAATAATTAAATTGGTTATGTATGAGGTCATCAGACTAATCTATCCTCATGGCGGACATAAATCTCAACCTTACGGGAGTCATGTCACCAGGCATGAGTGTACTCCACTGCTAGTCAAGCGTATATAGCCCCGATGGAGGTTAACCCCATAGTCCAGTCTTCTTTGCTTGGATTTTCTCTATATATTTTTTTTCCTAAAATAATTTTGGGGATGACTACCCATCCTTCTGAGGGACAAGTAGTACGATCCCTACAATTTAGTTTAGAGTTTTGGGAAATTGGATTCTCAACCAAGGTATGATGAGAATTTGACCCTATCCTTACTACTCTAATTTGTAAATCATGCTAGTGGTGATAACCACTTTTTTATGAGCATAAATATTGTAGTGGTAAAAACAACTATTCATGGACTATGTGCAGGGCGGGATAGACCATAATTATCTTTTCACCTCACATCCCCATCCAAGTATGGTTTCATATTATTTTACCCAAGATGTTGGACATGGACAAAAATGTGATAGACCCACAACAACTTCGGCAATAGTTTCCAAACCTAAGATCTTCTTAGTGTTCTTTTTGCCTTTTATTCCAAGATAATTTGACTTCACTTTCAGTGTTTGGGTTTATCATATGGAGGTGGATTGGTCATGATGTTTATGTGATAATAATATTCCCTTGAGACATGGGTGGATGATATGCAAAAATAAAATACTTCATGCTTCATGAGCTGCAAACAATATTCACATTTTCAAGCCCTTTTGCCATATGATTCCAATGTTTCACATCCTTTTAGTCTTGGTTTACATTCGTATACACATAGGCTGACCTCTTACTCTTACAATCAAATCCAAAACTGGACAACCTTGACACACTAAAAACTCTTGAAATCAAAGAAAACAAAATAAACAGGAAATAAAACTGATAAGACAAACAATCAAGCAAGCTGATTAGTGTACATATAATACAATGACTCTACCCTTAGGCCTAAAAATAATGCTTTAAATGAAGGCCATTGATGGGTAAGGCCAAATCCTTTCCATCCAAAGTTTTTAACCTAAAACTATTTTCACCTAGGACTTCGGATATTAGATAAGGTCCTAGCCACAAGAAATCAAATTTTTCATGTTCTCATCTTTTCTCATGTATTTTATCCCATAAAAAAACTAAATCTAAAGCTTTAAAGGCCTTAATTTTGGATTGTTTATCAAACCACCTTTTTATTATGTCTTGATGTTTGCTAAAATGAAGCATGGCTTCCTCCCTCTTCTCATCAAGTGCATTAATTATGTTAATATGGTTTCAATTTTATTATCAGTCCCAATATAGTCTTTTATAAAATGTAAAGTTTGCAATTTTAGATTAGTGGGAAAAATAGGATCTTGCCCATAGACTAAGTGATAAGGAGATTTCCCAATTGACTCCTTGCTTCTGGTCCTATCTACCCAAAGGGTAAATTTTAACTTACTATGCCAATCTCTAGGGTTCTTTTCAAGTAATTTTTTGATTATGCATAATAAATTTTTATTTGATGATTCTATCAAACCATTGCCTTGGGGGTAATAATTGGAAGAGAATTTTAGACTCACCTTATTGTCGTATTCCCAATTTGTAAATTCTAAAGAGGAAAATGTAGAACCGTTGTCACGTACTATGGAGTTAGGCATTCCAAAATGAGTGACTATGTTTTCCTCTAGAAATCTAATCACAACCTCGGAGGTGGCATTGTTAGTAGGTATAGCCTTTGTCCACCTTGTGTAGTGATGCGTTGTCATTATGCACATCATTAATTCTCAATGAATTTGTCAATCCAGGGTAGTGTACAAGGCTATTTGCGAAAGGAGTGAACAGGGCTATAACTTAGGTCATTTGGGAGCAACAGGTCTTATTGGTGAAACCGATTGTGTGGGGGATTTAGGACATTTTTATCTCTAAATTGCATAAATTGAACTTTAATCTAATTGCAGGAATGGAAACTAATTACTAACTACGTAGAAATGAAATCCTAGTTACAATTACAGAATGAAATCTAATTATGTTGCAGAAATAACTCCCTAGTTACAGTTGCAGAATTAGAAATCTAATTATGATTGCAGAAAGGAAGTCTATTTACTTTTGTAGTAATGGAAACCTGATTATAACATGGAAATTAAGTCCTGTCAATGCTCTATAATAGAAGGTTGTCAATATTCTATGCAGGGGTTGACAACAAAACACAAAATGCAGTAAATTGCAAAAAATAGTAAATTCTGGAAATGACAATCTGTAGTAATTTGAAAGCTTGCTAAAAATGGAGATTACAACCAAACCTATCATTAATCACAAGATCATCCTAATCATGAAATAAACTAAGATTGCAAATACTGTTAGCTATTTACAAGGAAATGAAATGACAAGTTTTACAACTTATTCTGCTATAGCAAAATCAAAATAAAAACCTATTGTTAGTCCTCCTCCTAGGTCTAGAAGTGGCCAGCCTCCTTGTCCAGAAGAAGGTATGAGTCTTTCTCTCTCTCTAGATCTTACTCACACTCATTCACAACAACATGAATAAAAATAGTGCACTTTATTGATTCAAGAACATAATTACAATATTGCTGCTAAAAACCCTGTTACAGGACTGTAACAGTCACTTTTCTTATTATTATACTTCTTGCTTACTTTTCCTCTACCTTTCTTAGCTCAACCTGGATGGGAGCTATCTATTTATAGATATCCTAAAATCTAATTACAAACTGAGAATATCTCATTCCTATCTTACAGATCTATTCCTATTATGCTGCAACATTTCCTGGGTTTATCCTAGAAGAGGACCAAAATTGATCTTTTCCATGAATGGTGGCTTTGGATGGCAAGGACGACAAAGTCATATGGGAGATATTTTCCCTTAACCTTTTCAACCTTCTTTCCCTTTTTCCATCATCATAAATCAGTCAACAACTCAAAAAGCACTTTCTGTTCTCATTTCGAAGATAAGTGGCTCATTTCGAAGAGACTGTATTTCTCATTCCGAAGATGTCCGCTCATTTCGAAGAGACTGTATTTCTCATTCCGAAGATGTCCGCTCATTTCGAAGATCTTCAGAATGAACAACTGTGTGCTCTTCAAGTGATTTCATCTACATTTCTCAGGTGGGTTAGCTCTCAGGATCAAATTGCAATAGCCTTCATCTCTCTCCATGTGTGAATTCCATGCCTTGCCATTCATTGGCAACTGGCTAGAATTTACATTGGAAAACCAGTTTTTGCTGCACAGTAACAGTTTGCTTGCACTATTTGCTAGATTTAGATAAATAAATGCTTGAAACACATCAAAACAAAACTAGTGAAGTGCTGCTATCAACCTAAGCATACTTCTCATTTAGCAAGTCATGACAAAGTAACATAAAACTATGCAAAAATTGTAAAAAATTAGAATATAGTATTTCTAACACATTGATCATGCAAACAGTTAATACACAACATATTAAATCAACTTAACTAGCATATCAGATTAAACACAAGAGTTTTTAGGCAGTTTCAATGTTCAAAATATGCTATGATTGAGGCATTTCCAGGCCTCATCATTTTCCCCCAACTTATATTAATGCATGTCCTCATGCATTCTGTTGGGCTATAGAATCACATATATCCATATTCAAATTCCATGATCTGTAGAACAATTTGGTGCCTATATAATATCCCCTATTCTCCTGAAGGTTTCTGAGCCATTCTTCAAACTGATCATCAGGTTGAGGATCTTCTTCAAAATAGAAGGGAACTGGAGAAATGATGGTTGGAGGCCTAAATCTGAGACCTATCCAGTGATGTTGCATGATTTCAATCAGTTGTATCACTCCTTCTGCCCTTCTTCTGGACCATTCTAGGTTAATGGGGGAGATAGGTTCCCTTTTCTGTAAAGAAATGGAAAGTTCTGCCCATCTGCTTCTGCAAAATGATAATGCTGGAACAAAACTGTTATTACAAAAATTCTGGAATTTGGTCACACAGTCCCTTAAATTGCTCAAGTACATCCTTTTTACATCTTCCCTGTTCATCATGGTGAAATGTTGTCTGGTGATAATTGGATGATTTGGCTGAACTGCTCTGACTAACAATTCAACTCTTAATTCAATTTCTTTATTTTATCTTTTCTCCTGATCCCAATAAAACTGATTTTGTAAAGTGGACATGAATGCTCTCAGTTGAACATCTCCTATGTAAATTTGAGGGTGAAACTCTACCTCTTCTGGAATAAAGAAGTTGTGTAAAAATAATTCACATAAGAGGTTTTTCTGTTCTACAGGGCTGTCAAAATAGGCTTCTAAGAAATCTGTAGTTGTGTCCAATTTGTATGGGAGACCTGAGCTAATCCTCATGACCTGCCATCTGAGATATTTCTCCTTCAGAATGAGACTATAAAATCTGGCCGACCATCTGAATTGGACCAAAAACTCAGCAATCTGACATAAATCAGTCACTTTTTCATTCAATGCCTTGATTTCTGTTTCTTTTGCTTCTAACTGTTTACCTTCCAATTTAAAATTTTCAACTTTAGTGGCAAGTTTTTCATATCTGATCACCCAACTAGCTATGTCTGTATTATATTGCTCTAGGGATACAGTATTGGGTGGTCTAACTACAGGTGGAAATCTGGGTAGCAGATCTACCTGAACCCCTTTTTCTGCTACTTCCACTGGTTGGTCATCTGATAATAATTCTACTTGTATCCCTTTTTTTGCTATTTCTACTGGTTGGTCATCAGACAACAATTCCACTTGTACCCCTTTTTTTTCTATCTCCACTAGTTGGTTATCAGACAAAAATTCTACTTGTACCCCCTTATCCTCTACTTTGATTGAAGGTATAACAATTTTAAATACATAAATCTCATTTGAAGGAGTACTTACTTGAACAATTTCATGTTGCTGTTTAGACTGCTCCTGTGTGGTGTTTCCTGCTGTGACTCATCTCCAATATTCTTTTCTATGCTTTTTATCAATTCTGGAGCATCTTCGGAATGAGAAGGCAATGCTTCATAATGGAAGGGCACTTCTTCAGAATGAAAGGGCGCTGCTTCAGAATGAGCACCTATGTCTTTAGTCAAAGTTTTAGATGCCTCAATCAAAGTAAAAGAGTCATCTACCCTAGATAATCCCATAAGTAACTGAGCCAAATTATCCTCATCAATTGATACAGTTGGTTGTTCTTCAGACTGTGACAACCTCTTCCTCAATTCTGCCACTTCCTATTGTAATTCTGCAATCTTCTTTTCCTGTATTTCAATGATATTTTCTTTTTCTTCAATCCATTTAGTTTGTGTTTTGATAACACTTTTTGCTGCTCTTAGCTGTTCTGTGATGTCCACCTCCTCTGTTTCTGATTTAGAATCTGATGCAGATAAATCATCTATAGTTGGTTGCTCAACAGCTATCTCATCTTCTGCTTCAACTGTCTGCTCTTGTTCAGGAGGTTCCATGAAACTATCTATGATTGCATCCACATCTTCTGTGGCTTGTTGAACTATAGCAACTTCAAAACTGTCTTGCCCAGTCTCTTCCTCAATCATTTGTTCAGGGAATTCTAAAAAATATTCAGGGGCTGGTTGCACTTCTGTAACATCCAGACTGCCTTGTCCACCTTCTTCTTCTATCACCTGTTCTTCTATTTCTCTCAAGTGGAGTCTTGTAGACCTCCTAGTTCCTGCTGTAAATTTTTTCTTCTTGCCCTATTTTTTGGTGACAGTAGGGGTTGTGGGGACAGTTTCAGATTCTAGTGGGAGTGCTTCTATTTCCCTTGTTGTCTCTTCCCCTATTTTTCTAGGCACTTCACTCCCCTATTCTGACATATCAGCAACATCTTCAGAAAAATGAACTTTCTTCTATTTTTCTTTTTGACTGCCGGTTCTAGGCCCTCTCTTCTTTTGTTTCTTAGCTTGTGAGGTTGAAGGTTCTAGAGAAAGGTGCTCTGTTGCTTCTACTGGGTGTGTTTCCTCCTCTACAATAGCATCTATGGTAGCATCTATTTCTTCTTCCTCTACAATAACATCTATGATAGCATCTATTTCTTCTTCCTCCTCATCCTCTCTTCCAAAAACTACATCATTCAGAGTAGAATAAAACCTATCAAAGCTTCTAGGGTTTCCTCTAAAATGATGTTGGTAGACTAATTTAATAAGACCATGGTGGCGAGGGCTCCCTTTTCCTTCCTGATATCATTTTGCCATATTTTTCAACTCCTGGTGCAGATACAGGGGAAGATTTACCCTAACTTCTGGTTGTTGCCTACCATGTCTTAGGTGGTTCAAAATTTTGAAATGATGCCCTGATAAAAGTACATACTGCCCTTCACAGGTTAAAAATTTTATTACCCATGTGGCCACTTCATTCCAGGGTTCTTGTAGGCTGGCCCTTTTTACCCCCTTGCATGTGTTGTTGTGCATTAAGTATTCTGGCTCCCTATCATTTTCTTCCAGAAATTGATTAACTACATTTGCCAGTGTATTTTTTCCAGTTCTAGAAATTTGAAGACCTTCTAATGGAAGCTCAGTAATTTCACTTAAAACTTCAGGGGTTACCTTAATTGTCATGTCGTTAATGTGTGCCCGGTTATTTCTGAATGTGTGAGCGAACATGCCAGCCAAATCTTCAGAGGACCCATCAAATTTGTCCAAAAATGGCATAAGCCCTCCATCTTCAAAAATTTGTAGCACTTCTAGATTTTCTCGAAGGTGGGTGGTATCTGCTGGTTCCATATTTGTTTTTCATCCCATTTTCCTATTTTGGTATGTTAAAAATTGCTCACCTCTGTTGCTACTCTTCCGCTGGATCGCTAGTTTCTGGTTCTTGCAGACTTGTAGGGTTTGTTTTTAGGTTTTCAATTGCTTTGTTTATCTTCTTCGGAATGAACTACAATATCGACACTGTACCTCGTAATCATTTTGCATTAACAATTATGTCTTCGAAAGGAAGGGTGGCATGCATCTCTATTTCTACTCTAAACACCTATCCGTTAATGATTGCATAGATGTCCTTGCCATCAGATCCACCTTACTTGTTTTTAGCTCCTCTATTTTGCCCATAGATTTCTCACGTGCATGGTTATCAACATCGAACAATGGTGGCATGTTGTTGGTCACTTCCCCATGATTCTGGTACTTCCTTAATGGGTGCAAGATAAGACAAATCACATCTCAACTGACACGTGTCATTTATCATATGTAGTCAAAAAAATTCTATTGATCGTATATTTTCCCCCTCCTTGGATGCCACATGGAAATATCATGTTGAATGCTCATTCCAAAGATTATGCTTCATTGCAAAAATAATTCCTCATTCTGAAGATAAAGTTTCATTTCGAAGACAAGTCCTCATTTCGAAGATCATGCTTCATTGCGAAGACAATTCCTCATTTTGAAGACAAAGCTTCATTCTGAAGACAATTCCTCATTTCGAAGACAAAGTCTTACATTTTTTTGTTTCATTTAAGACAAAGTGCAACATTCATTTTGAAGACAATTTCATTTTGAAGACAAAGTGCAAATATTAAGAATTTATTAAGACAAGTTTCATGAAGACAATTTCATTCTGAAGACAAAGTGCAACAGTCATTCTAAAGACAATTTCATTTCGAAGACAAACAATTAAGAAATTTCAATCCGAAGACAATACAACAGTCATTCTGAAGAAGATAGCAGGCACTATTTTTGGCATTCTCATTCTGAAGATTAGGCAGAAACCAATATTCTCCTTCTCAAAACATGTTTTAAGTATGCCAACTCTTATGGATACCTTTTATGCTAATGGTTAATTGTTATATACTACATACCAATCATTTACAATGAAGAAATGTAAGAAATATATACCTGATTAAAACAAGTTAATGCAAGTTTTGAAGAATGACTGCTTCTGTTGATGTTCTGCTGAGATTTTCTACAATATTTCAAAACAAGTGTAGTTGGTGAATTTGTACAATGATGATTCAGAAATTTTCAAGGTTATGCATGCTAAAAAACTGGTTTTCATGCATACCAACTCAGTAGTGCCTTAGGAAAGGTTTTCACTACTGAGCTATTCATTTTTCTCTTTTTTTCTTTTTTTTTTACTCTCTTTTTTTATTCTGATTATGCCCATGAAGGAATTCATGATTTCCCTGAAATCATGCCCATGAAGGAATTCACAATCAGAATTTATTCATCTTTTTGTTTTCTACTTTTTTTGATTTTTTTATTTTTTTGCTTTTCTTGAAATCCATGATCATGCTGATTTTATTGAAGTGGAAGAGGGAATCTCTTCCACCTGTTGTGCATCCAAACTATCAAGCTGCTGCAAGAATTCCTCTTTAGTCAGAGGTGTATGGTACACCCTGAGGCGATGTCCATTCACTACCAACTTTCTTCGTGACCCATCAATAGGAGATAGACGAGCTGCTCCATTGTCAAATACCTCTTCAATCTGGTAAGGTCCAAGCCATCTAGTTCTCAGCTTTCCAGGGAAGTCTTCATAGCGAGAATCAAACAACAAAGCCCAATCTCCTTGCTAAAATTTCCTCTACTGAATGTGACTGTCATGCCACAACTTCCTCTGCTCCTGAATTACTTCAGTTTGGTGCAGAGCATCCAACCGAAGTTCATCCAATGCATTCAGCTATAGAATCCTGTCCGTCTGTGCCTATGACAATTCAATCCCAATTTCCAATGTTGTGCGCAATGTTAGTAGCTCAAATTCAATAGGTAGGAGGGGCTTTTTACCAAAAACTAGTTCATAAGGTGTGAATCAAGTAGTGGATTTCCAAGTAGTATTGTAAGCCCAAACTCCTTCAGGTAATTTATCTAGCCGGTTTCTCCTATGAAAAGCTACTATTTTTGTCAAGATTCATTCCAGTTCCTTGTTTGTTACCTCAACCTGGCCATTTGCTTGTGGGTGGTAAGGTGATGATTTCCTATGTTTGATTTCATATAATTCTGTAAAAGCCTCAATGACTTTAGATGCAAATTGGGGTCCTTGGTCTGTGGTGATAGACCGTGGAGCTCCAAATCTCTAAAAAATCTGAGTATACAAGAAATCGATGACCTTCTCTTCACGAGCATGTTTGAAAGCACGCACCTCTACCCACTTTGTCAGGTAATCAGTGCATACTAGAATATGCACCTTTCCTTGAGAAGGTGGATCAATAGGTCCTACAAAATCAAGCCCCCACCTCTCAAATGGCTCTAAAACCAATTGAGGTTGTAGTGGCATTTCATTTGTATGAGTGGGTTTCCCCATTCTTTGGCATGCATCACAATGCCTGATGTACTTTTTCACATCCTTGTGAAGAGATGGCCAATAATATCCTGTCCCTAAAATTTTTCTAATTGTGCTTTTTATAGAATAGTGTCCACCTGAGGGTTCATCATGACAAGCCCTAAGGATATCATATACCTCATCCTTTCGGATGCACCTGCGTAACACATGGTCAGGACTGCACTTAAAAAGTATACCCTTAATCCACTCAAAGGAAGAACTCTGTTTGATCAATTGTTTTTTTTGTTTTGAAGTGAAATGTGGAGGAACTTTCCCTGTGACCAAATAATTGGCTATATCCGCAAACCAAGGTGATTGGACAGATATAGCAAATAATTTTTCATCAGGAAAAGTGTCCTCAACTAATTCCCCTTCCTCTCGTGTTCTGCAACCTGGACAAGAAATCTGCTACAACATTAGCTTTTCCTGGTTTGTTGATTATTGTGATATCAAATTCTTGCAAAAATCAGTAACCAATGAATAATTCTTGCACTTACCATAGGCTTATTCATCAAATACTTAATGGTTATGTGATCTCGTGTGAATGAATATTTGATAACCTCGTGATGTAATGCCTGAATTTGTTGATGGCATAAATTACTGCCAAGAATTCCTTCTCGCTTGTGGTATAATTTTTCTCAGCTCCTATCAAATTCTTGCTAATGTAGTAGATGGCATAGTGTTCACCATTGTCAATTTGTCCTAATGCTGCTCCAATTGCAGTATTGGAAGCATCATCCTGTATGTGAAATGGTAATGTCCAATTAGGTCCTCTTAACACAGGTGGAGTTACTAATTTCTCTTTCAGAGCTTCAAATGATTCTTGACACCTTGCAGTCCAGGAGAATTCAGAATCTTTAGTCAATAGGGCAAACATGGGATTGGCTATTGTGCTAAAGCTGGGAATAAACCTACGGTAAAAACCAATGTGTCCTAGGAAGCTTCGACATCAGTTTGAGTTTTAGGAGGAAGAAGATTCTTGATAATTTCCACCTTCTTTGGATCAACCTGGATCCCTTGAAGAGAGATGTTATGACCAAGAACTATTCCTTCCTCCATCATCATAAAACATTTGTCTGGATTCAAGGATAACTGGTATGTTTCACAGCGAGTTAAAACTCTATCAAGGTTTTCTAATGTAAAGTCAAAAGTCTGTCCACATACTATGAAATCATCCATGTATATCTCAACACTGTTGGTAGTCAGATCAGAAAAAATTGCTAAGACCGCTCGCTGAAATGTTGTTGGGGCATTACACAAACCAAAAGGTAAAACCCTATAGGCAAATGTTCCCCATGGATAGGTAAAGGTTGTTTTCTCTTGATCTTCAGGTGCAACCGGAATTTGATTATACCCACTAAATCCATCAAGAAAACAAAAGTATTTCTTTCCAAAGCAAGGGTATCTAACACCCGATCTATGAAAGGTAATGGAAAATGGTCTTTGTATGTCACTTTGTTCAGCTCTCTATAGTCTACACATACTCTCATTTTTCCATTTTTCTTAGGAACTATAACCAATGGAGAGACCCACTGGCTATCAAAAATTGGGTAAATGAATCCTACCTCCAGAAGTTTTTCAATTTCTTCCTTTACAATATCCCTCAAGGCAGGATTCAGTCTTCTCTGGGGTTGTCTTACTGGCTTGACTTCTTCAATATAAATCCTGTGGGTGCATATATCAGGGTGAATTCCTGACATATCCTTGTAGTCCCAAGCAAAAGCATGAACATGCTTCTGCAAAATAGTTATCAATTTTTCTTCCTCTTCCCTAGTAAGCCAGCTGTTAATGTTCAGTAATTTGCCTGGCTGGACTTCTATTTGTTTTGTATTTGGAAGGACTGAATTCACTTCTTCATACTTGGTGATTAGGGAGTTAAGAGGGCAATGATGAGATGGGAGGAAATAAGAAGTTTCTGTTTCATTGATTTCTAATGGAAGCATATCCTGTGTGGAACAAATGAGAAGGGAAAATCAGGTGATGGTGCCACCCATGTGGTAGTGAAACTGATGTTTCCTATGATAGTACAGATGGCTCACCTTCAAAATTTTGGTTCTCCTCATTCCCTAACAACCGATGGATATTTACTGCTTCCTCTTCTAACCCTTGTTCATGCAGAACATTCATTAGGATAGTTTCATTCTCTAAAGTTTCTATGTCATGGAGGTCTTCTGTGTGTTCCCTTACTACCAAGGTGGCTAGTGTGGAAATAACCTCTTCTGGTTCTTCATCTGAGTCAGGAAACCATAACTGACCTAAAAAATTGTTGGAGGGTCTTGCAGGAGGATACAGAGAGATCTGTTTTAGATCAATACCATTTGAAATGGTCATTTTTCTAGATCTGCAGTCTATGAAGGTTGCTGCAGTTGCAAGCCAAGGTCTTCCTAGAATGATGGGATATCCATGTGCTGAATTTCTTGGTTGTAAAACCAAAAAATCTATAGGGAATTCCCAAGAAGAGACTTCTATAGGGACATCTTCAATGATATCTTCAGGTTTTTCAACTGACCTATCAGCCATTTCTAAAATCGTAAATGTGGGACTGAGATGTTTGAGCTGTAATTGTTCCATTATATCCTTGGTCATGACATTTATTGCAGCTCCTAGATCTACTAAGACATTTGATATTGGTACTGAGCCTATGGTAACTATGATAACTGGACTCCCTGGGTCACTATACTTTGGAGGTACTAGTTTTTCGGACAAGAGATCAACTATCTTTCCTTCAACCCGAACAGTCTTGGGAAATGCTTTCTTTTTTCTTCCTGCTCTTCTAATGCACAAATCTCGGATAGTACTTTTAATCACTGGTATATCCTTAATGGCTTGCAATAAGGGCAATGATATAGTTAACTTTCTAAGTTCCTTGACCAGGTCTGACTCAGAATTTTCTGTTGTGGTATTGAATCTTTCAGGATATGGAATTATCCTTGATGAAGGTAATTGTTCTCGCTTGTGGTTCTATTTTTTCTTCTTCTTTCTCTGTTGTTGGTTTAACTCTAACTGGTTCCAAAGGTTCTTGCTTTTCATTTTCCTTGATTTTAGTTGAAACAGGTTCAGGTACAACTTTTCCTGAACGAAGTTGGATGTTACTACAATCAAGAACATTTATTTCAGCATTTTCTTCAACTTTAACCACATAGACATGGGATGCCTGTCTCATGTTGTTTGGATTAGTGACTGGTTGAGCTGGAAGTTGAGGTTGTTTCACCTGTTGTGTTTGTTGTGGTTGGTTCTATTTTTCTTGAAAATTTTGATTAGGTGCAAGCAGCAAATGCTGAGTTTGACCTTGATTTCTTTGTTGCCTTGGATAGGACTGGTATTGCTGACTCCACTGTGGTTGATTTTGCATCCAATGTGGATTAGTCTGATTCTGATTCTAGGGTGGGTTGTTTTGATTCCATGATGGGTTATTCTGATTCTGATTCCAGGCTGGATTACTCCAACTTGTTTGTGGCCATTCTTGGGAATTTGTCCATTGAGAATAATTCCAAGGACGTTGGGGTGGTTCTGATTGTCCCCAAGGCATAGTCCAAGGATTATGCCCCCAATTTGTAGAAAAATGAGGGGGATTTTGGTTCTGAGAGAAATTTCCCCCTATTTTGGTCCAACATAGTTGAGTTCCTCAGTCTGACTCTCTAACATAGTTTTGAGTTGTGGTAGCAGGTGGCATTTATCAATCAAATGCTTCTTCGAACAGATACTACAAATGGCTGAGATAGACATTTTATTCAAAGGACATTCCTGCAAAGCATGTTTATTTCTACATCTTGGGCAATAAATTGCCAAAGGTTCTATGGTTTTTGCTTTTGCAGACATTTCTCCCAAAGTTGTGTTCAATTGCACCAGAATATCAGTTTTAAAATTTGCAAGTTCCTCTATTAGGTCCTTCACATCAGTGCCATTTGTACTCTTTTTTCTTCTTCCCTGCTTAGTGCGAGAGTAATTCCTGTAGAGACCCACAATTTCCTCATTACTGAGAGTATTTACATCCCCTTTTCCCATCAAATCCAATACTTCTCTGGATTCATCTTGTAATCCTCTCAAAAATATGGTTTTGCATAACTCAGGTTCTACAAGTCCACATCTCCTTTGAACAAAGGAGAACCTATCAAGATAGTCTTCTAATGTTTCATCATCTTCCTTGCTTAATCCTGAATAACTCATCTTTCCTATTCCTTACATGGCAATACTCTTGATATTTGTCTAAAAACATAGTTTCCATTTGATCCCAGGTTCGGATGGAATTTGGCTCTAAGCTCATGAACCAGCGTAATGTTGAGTCCTTGAGTGTTGAGGGAAAAACCTTAAGTTTCTGATTGTCATTTACATAGTCATAGGTTTGACACACTACTTTGAATTCAAACAAAAACTGATCAGGATCTTCAGATACAACACCTCGAAAGGTTGGAAGTACTGAAGGTGAAATGGTTTTCATGGGGGAGTTTTGTGTTGGATTCAAATGGATAGGATATTCAAATGTTCTGGAAGGTTGGGGCATATCCTGATCATTTCCTTCATTATGGACATAGCCATGTTGGCCATCCCCATCTAGATTGCCTCTCTCTGCCATAGTTTCCTGTTCCTTGGGAATAGTTAAACCTATCCAAATTTCACTCTTAAGAGGTCCAAAATCCTCTATTGATGATGAGTCTGATGATTTTTCTTTCTCAGGATGTTCTAATGATGATGAAGCTGGTGATTTTTGTTTCAATTTTTTTGGTAGTTCAAACATAGGTGATTCACCCCTTAGGCATGAAGATCTTCTTAATGGAACAAGCCAGGGATCCTTTTGAGTAATTCTACCTGTTTCATCCCTAGGCTTACTCATTCATGTTTACTCTTGAATGACATAAATTATAGGTCAATAGTTGTTACTTTAACCAACTGTTATATTCAGATTTTATCCTAAATTTTCATAACTCAGTCTAATTAATAGCTATTGGACTATTGTCACCTTCTAGCAACACTATTCCCTAGAAACGATGCCAAAATGATGCATTGTCATTATGCACATCATTAATTCTCAATGAATTTTTCAATCCAGGGTAGTGTACAAGGCTATTTGTGAAAGGAGTGAACAGGGCTATAACTTAGGTCATTTGGGAGCAACAGGTCTTATTGGTGAAACCGATTGTGTGGGGGATTTAGGACATTTTTATCTCTAAATTGCATAAATTGAACTTTAATCTAATTGCAGGAATGGAAACTAATTACTAACTATAGAAATGAAATCCTAGTTACAATTACAGAATGAAATCTAATTATATTGCAGAAATAACTCCCTAGTTACAGTTGCAGAATTAGAAATCTAATTATGATTGCAGAAAGGAAGTCTATTTACTTTTGCAGTAATGGAAACCTGATTATAACATGGAAATTAAGTCCTGTCAATGCTCTGTAATAGAAGGTTGTCAATCTTCTGTGCAGGGGTTGACAACAAAACACAAAATGCAGTAAATTGCAAAAAATAGTAAATTCTAGAAATGACAATCTACAGTAATTTGAAAGCTTGCTAAAAATGGAGATTACAACCAAACCTATCATTAATCACAAGATCATCCTAATCATGAAATAAACTAAGATTGCAAATACTGTTAGCTGTTTACAAGGAAATGAAATGACAAGTTTTACAACTTATTCTGCTGCAACAAAATCAGAATAAAAACCTATTGTTAGTCCTCCTCCTAGGTCTGGAAGTGGCTAGCCTCCTTGTCCAGAAGAAGGTATGAGTCTTTCTCTCTCTCTAGATCTTACTCACACTCATTCACAACAACATGAATAAAAATAGTGCACTTTATTGATTCAAGAACATAATTACAGTATTGTTGCTAAAAACCTTGTTACAGGACTGTAACAGTCACTTTTCTTATTATTATACTTCTTGCTTACTTTTCCTCTACCTTTCTTAGCTCAACCTGGATGGGAGCTATCTATTTATAGATATCCTAAAATCTAATTACAAACTGAGAATATCTCATTCCTATCTTACAGATCTATTCCTATTATGTTGCAGCATTTCCTGGGTTTATCCTAGAAGAGGACCAAAATTGATCTTTTCCATGAATGGTGGCTTTGGACGGCAAGGACGACAAAGTCAGATGGGAGATATTTTCCCTTAACCTTTTCAACCTTCTTTCCCTTTTTCCATCGTCAAAAATCAGTCAACAACTCAAAAAGCACTTTCTGTTCTCATTCCGAAGATAAGTGGCTCATTCCGAAGAGACTGTATTTCTCATTCCGAAGATGTCCGCTCATTTCGAAGAGACTGTATTTCTCATTTCGAAGATGTCTGCTCATTCCGAAGATCTTCAGAATGAACAACTGTGTGCTCTTCAAGTGATTTCATCTACATTTCTCAGGTGGGTTAGCTCTCAGGATCAGATTGCAATAGCCTTCATCTCTCTCCATGTGTGAATTCCATGCCTTGCCATTCATTGGCAGCTGGCTAGAATTTACATTGGAAAACCAGTTTCTGCTGCACAGTAATAGTTTGCTTGCACTATTTGCTAGATTTAGATAAACAAATGCTTGAAACACATCAAAACAAAACTAGTGAAGTGTTGCTATCAACCTAAGCATACTTCTCATTTAGCAAGTCATGACAAAGTAACATAAAACTATGCAAAAACTGTAAAAAATTAGAATATAGTATTTCTAACACATTGATCATGCAAACAGTTAATACACAACATATTAAATCAACTTAACTAGCATATCAGATTAAACACAAGAGTTTTTAGGCAGTTTCAATGTTCAAAACATGCTATGATTGAGGCATTTCCAGGCCTCATCATGCAATAATCTATAGCGATGAGGATGAAATTATGGGAATCGGATGAGTTAGGATTTATCACCCCAACAAAGTCTAATCCCCATTATGCAAATGGTCTCGTCTCTACCACTGACTGTAATTACATTGTTGCACTCCACTCTCTATTGGCTACCACTTGGCATATATGACATGTTCTTACATGTGTATGTGTGTCTTTAAACAAGTGGGGCCAGTAATACCTAGCTCTAAGAATCTGGTGTGCTGTCACATTTGATAACCCGTGTCCAGTTCCATACTTACCATGGAAGTCTTTGAGTACTTGTGTTGCTTCCTCTTGAGTAATGCGATGAAGAAAAAATCCTTCATGATTCTTCCTGTACAACACACCATATTTAATCATAAATCTAGCTGATTTTAAATGTAGTGCCCTGCACTGATTGGAATTCAAATGAGAAGGGCACTTACCATGCAACAAAAAAATCAATATCTACGTACCATTCCTCTGTAGTGATATCATTAACCTCATAGTTTTGGCACATTATTGAAGGGTCAATTTTTGTGATGGCATTGACCAAACCTTGTCCACGCACTATCTTCATGGGCTTTATCTCTAAGTCAAATTATTTAAGGGTAGAAATCCATTTACGTCTTAGTTCACCTAGCTCATTCTTTAAGAATATGGAATTTACTGTAGGGTCAGGAACTATAGCAAAGAATTTACTATGCACAATGCAATGCCTGAATTTTTTTACAGTTTTAAACAAGGCATACATTTGCTTGTCTAAGACAGAATACCTCAGCTTCACGTCCTTCAAAGGATAACTTAGAAATGCTATAGGATTTTCAATGTTGTCTTCACTTTTTTGAGTTAACACACTTGCAAAATAATGATCTGAAGCAAATGTGTAAATGTAAAACTGTTTAGCATAGTCTAGACTAATGAGAATAGGGGCTTTGGAAATAGCATCCTTGATGCTTGTGAAGGCATCCCTTTTCTCACTATTCCACTTTATCGAAACATACTTTTTTAGCATATCATTTAGGGGATTGGCAATCTCGGAAAAACCTGAAAATAATTTTCTCACAAAGTTAATCTTACCGAAAAAGGACCTAAGCTCCTTTTTGCTATTGGGATGAGGAATATCCCAGATAGCATCTATTCGCTCTAGGTCTATAGCAATCCCATATTTTGAAATGACATGCCCTAACAAATTACCCTCTGTTACCCCAAAGATGCACTTTTTTGGATTTAGGGAAATTATATGTTCCCTGCACCTTTGGAGTACTTTCCTCAAGTATTTAACATGGTCTTCCCTCTTCTTGGAGAAGATAGGGATATCATATAAATAGAAAATAATGCACTTACCAATGAGCCCCTTGAATGCAAAATCCATGGCTCTTTGGAAAGTGGCTCCACCGTTCAACAAACCAAACGATATTTCCCATAGGTAAATGTTCCCCACTTCATGGTGAAGGCCATCTTCATCCTATCATTTGGATGTATGAGAATTTGATTATATCCTGAGTATCCATCCAAAAATGACATCATTTCATATGAGTATCTCATCAATGGTGGGTAATGGGTAATTATATTTTTGGCAAGCTTTGTTCAAATTTCTAAAGTCTATGCACAATCAAATTTCTCCACTCTTTTTCCTAACAGGGACAAGATTAGCCACCCATGTGGAATGCCTAATAGGGAAGATGATTTTGGCTTCCAGTAGCCTCTTCACTTCCTTCTTTATCAAGGGCTCTAGGATTGGGTTAACCATTATTTACCTCTGTCTAAAAGGCTTAGAACCAGGCTTCAGAGGAATAGTATGCATGATTACATTCTGGTCATATGTTTTCAGCTCTTCATATGTCCAAGCTATGCAATCAATGTACTCTCCTAAAACCTGAGCTATTGACTCCTTCTCTCGTTGTGTGCATGCCTTTGCAATGAACACTTCACACGGATCTATTGCACTCCCCAAATTGACTGAATTGCATGATTCCTTGGGGGATGGTATTTTTCTTTCCTTTTTATTTTGATATCCAATATCAAACAACTTTTCAATAAAGGCCCTATCACTTGGCATCTCGTTCCATACTTCGGTTGTTCCTACTATTTGCCTCCTCTCTTTTTCATCTATAACCTGATTTTCAAATATACCAGAATTAGTAACAAAACTAAAAATGTGTCTATCACTATCAAATACCTATAAATTCATGACATTATCTGGTATGGAGGGGCAAGGCACTAACTCTATGGAAAAAAAATTACATTTTTTATGGTCGGTAGGCATAAGCATGTTGGCCGCTATGGCTAACGAATCAGCCATTTTATTATTTTTTCTTGAGATGAGGGAAATATTGAAGCATCAAACTCATTAAGTAATTCCCTCACTTTGGTTTTATAGAGGTTCAACCTCTTATCTCTACAGGTATACTGCTCCTTGACCTATTTGAATACTAACTCTAAGTCTCCCGATGCCTTAAGGCACTTTACCTTTTCTCTTAGGGATAACTGAAGTCCAAAAATTAGGGCTTCATACTCCGCCACATTATTGGTGGTCGGGAACTATAGTCTATAGGAAGCAATCAAAGGCTTACTACCAGGACATGTGAGCTCTACCCCAGCTCCCGCACCTTGTTTTGATTTGGACCCATCAAAATTTAGGGTCCACACCCTCTTGTTTTCTTCTGACATACCATGGTAAATATTATCATTTTGGGACCCTTCGGCTATGTATTCTATGTCAAAATTGTAAACCCCTAATTTTGTTTTAGTAAACTAAATCTCATTGGGTTTATTATACTCTATAATAATTTCCCTAAGTTTGGGCTCTCTGTATACCCATATTTGGTTTGCAACTCCTCTCCATGGCAACCACATATGGGAGAAATCAGTCACTACATAACCATTGAGATTTCTGCTCCAATATCTGCCTAAAACCATGCCATACTTGGCAGCAATATTTAGCACAATGATATCCATGTACTGTTGGACCCTAGGCTCTGATTTGATCTAAACTAGGACATATTTTACAACACCTACTACATCCACCATAGATCTATCTAATTGGACCACCTTATTATTCAAATTAATAAGCTTAATTCCTAGATTTTGGCTTATCTCAAGAGGTATGATGTTGGTCGAGGCACCAGAATCAATCAAACAGTTGTGTAAATTCTTGTCTGCGTTCCTAATGGTTATGAGAAAAGGGGGTACCTCTAGTTTCTCTTTCCTCATAGCAAGTTGGGGTTCTACAAATTTAACCTCATGAATTTGACTCAGGGAATTCAATCTCTTCCCCCTGATTTTATCCTACCCCAACAATTGAGAGACCTCATACATTGAGATATTGGCCTTGGTCCTTTTCATGTCTTCTTCCAAGTTATAAGTGGATGTTCTAGGATTTGACACTTTTGGCATTGTCCTAGGTGCTTCCAAAAATGGAGGTGGTGGATTCACATCACCTTTTGTATCAGGAGGAACTAAAGGGTTTTTTTGGGGAGTAAAGGATGTTTTGGGATCCTTAGAACTCCTAGTAAAATACTTGTGATTGGCTTTCCCAAAATGTCTAGCGGCCTGAGCTTACAATACTTCATACTTTTCCTCTCCTAACACATTCATATCTTCCTCCATCTCATCATTTTCTAAATAATGAATAACTTTAGATACCAAAGCGTCTAAATTTCTATGGCAACAATGATGCATTTCCTCATCACATGACTCTGACTCATCATAATCCCCTAACGAATCAGCCTGATTAGCTACCAGATTGGGCACGCACCCATTGTTAGGCTACGTATTGTATGGTCCTGTTCTCCTATGGCCATGGTTTTTATTGGGCATGGGATTTTGGGCAACTTATTTTTGTAACCGAATGATGTAATTGCCCTATTTTATGGTCATTATCTTGAGCTCTTCTAGCTCATAATTGGAACCTTATGGCTAGGACATGACAGCCCTAGATCCACTAACATTTTTGATATTAGTAACCTCTGGATTAGGCACTAAGGTTTGACTTTGGGTATTTTGGGTCCACCATGGACCCTTGGCCTGTAGAGGTGCAACCATGGGATACGCATTTGAGGCCTGAGTACTACTTAACTCAAATCCTGGTAAGATTATCTGATTATATTATTTGTGGAGTGGGTGGAATGGCAGCATTAGGGTATGTCAAAAAATATGGAAGTGTGGGAGTGAATGGGTATGACTGATGATATGGCAAAGCATTCATCATGGGAATATGAGGTGTCACAACTTGATTCATCATGGCAAATTGATTGTAAGGGCCATATTACCCTAACATGGGAAATTGAGGTATAGTTCCACCTTGCGATGTCATTTTCTACTCAATAGTCATGGCTTCAGCATAGGCTAAGGCCAACATTATAACTTAAGGATTTCTCCTGGTAAACATGGTTGTCATCGGGTCTAAGGATACGAGGTATAATTACAATGCCACAGTAGCGTCTATTGCAAAATAACAAGTCACATTTGTGTAAAGCTTTTGGAATCTGGCATTAAATGTTATGATAGGTTCATTAGGATACCTCTTGCATGACACAAATTGGTTATACATGATGGTAGGATCTAGCAATGACCTAAATTTATTAATAAAGGCAACTTCCAACTAGGCCCAAGATGTAATGGATCTTGCAGGAAGATTCCTATACCATTCATGAGCCATTTGGTCAAAGCTATTAGGGAAGAGTCAACAAGCGACGTCTTCATGACTGACTCCCTACCTAATCATATGGTCCTCATAAATTTGAACATGATCTCCAGCTAAAATGGGACCATCATGGATAAACTTAGGGATAGACCTCTCAAGGTGCCTAGGTATGTCATGGACATCCCCAGGTATACTTAATGGAGAACTTTGGGTACCAAACCAGGGAACTGGTTATTGCTACTATTGTTGTTGGGCCATATTAACCAAAGATAATGACCCTACTAAAGTAGTTGATACACTCGGGATGATGAATATGGGTACACTTGATGTAGCTCTTGCGGTGGAACTAATGGGTGCACACCCACTAAAGGTATTTATATTCAGAGGTCTGAGAGCTAGCCTTTCCAAATATTGGCAAAGCATCTCTAAACCTAATGTATCAGAAGTCTCAGATGGGATTTCGATCCCTTGGATTTTGTATCTCGGTTTCCTAGGTTTGGGAGAAATACTTTGAAAAATGGTTTCCTCAGTGGTTTTAGACCTAGTAGCAATGCGTCTACGCGAGTCCAGCCTGAGAAACTTAAATATATTCTAGTAAGATTTCTCACAAACTAGTCAAGTGTAACATGTTGCACCCGTAAACACAATATTGTTGAATAAAAACTGACCATATTAGCATTAGCAAAAAAAACTAAATCCCAAAGCATAAAATAAGGCCCCCCTTCTAGCACCAAAGATGTTGAGTGTATATTTTTCCCAATTGCAAAATACCGCCACATGTAGAGTATTGAACATAAAAATCTCTCTTGAAAAGAAACCAAATGACAAACATTCAACTTCTCCAAGGTTCTGGTAAAATATCTAAAATATTACAATAATGCCATAAATAATTCAATGATGTATGTGACCATTAACAAGGGGCCTTTGCTAGTTCTAAAAAATACCTAGTGATTGAAAGATCTAACTAAAAGCAAATGCAAAATAAAAGTAGTTCTTTTTAGGTGTTTTTTTAAATTGGTGCTACCCTGAATCCCTATTAGCAAAGTATTTTATCTTCATTTAAAAGGTTTCAAATGATAAAATATGGAATTGTACACCTTATTTTAATTCTCGTGCCTTTAATATGAAGTAAATTTTAGATAGTGGGTTCATTTTATCTTCCTTATGTTGATGCCACTACCCTAATAGTGATTAGTAGAAGTTAGCATGTTAGCAATGTTAGCAAAGTTAGCTTTCACTTCTTATCTTAACTTAATGTGAGATTGTAGGTTAGTATCCCTCCTAAACCATGTGTTTTATCTGAAAGCTTAGATTAATGAATTTTGGAGGTGCAAAAATTCTATAAAATGACCAGAATGGAAATAACTTGAAAGCTTAACAATTCTGGAAATGGACCAAAATAGAAATGAAACTAAAAGGAAATTAGCAAAAATTCTAGAAAAGGACCAGAATGGAAATAAAAGAAACTGAAATTCTAGATGGACCAGAATGAAATGATTGAATGCTTGAAATAAAATGAACTTAAAAAAAATGAATGAATAAATAATGTAGATTTGGTTAGCTAAAAAAGTCAAATTCTGAATTAGTTTAGCAAGCTCCTCCTTGTAAAATCCCAAGTTATGAGGTAATCATAAAACAACCTGAATTAATGGACCTGCAACATAAGCACTGATATTCTCACAATGACACTGAGAGGGGGGGTGAATCAGTGTAACTACTTAAAAACTTAAATCTGCAACTTTTAAAACTAATAATGCAAGCTTGAAACTAGATAATGCAAGTATCACACAAGAGCATCACACAACACAGGATTTTACGAGGTTCACCGATGTGGCTACTCCTCAAATAATGACTCGTTTGGACTTCAATCCAAATCCAGTCTTTGCAAGGATTCAATATTTACAATTGTTTACCGAGCACCCACTGGAAGGAGCACCAACCCCCGATTTATCTGCTGCAATCAGATAGGAGCACCAACCCCTTTATCCAAGCACCAACTTGGATTTCTATTTTGCAAGATAAATGGACATAAAAATGCCTTCTCTTTTGCAAGACCCTTACTGGTCTATAGCTCATGCAATTTTATCTCACAGAAGCATAAAGAGACTTGTTAGAGACTCAATATCTTCCTTTCAAATCTAAAACCTCTCTGTTATTTTATAAGAACAATATACAGGTTTTAGTTCTCTTGTTGTTCTTCATGCAACACACTTACCACACTTTGCCTTTTGATTTATTCAATACAACACAGTTGCGGTAACCTTCTAACTGTGCCAGTTCGATCCTTATATCCTTGATTTCCTCGAATGGCTCAATTTGAAATGGCTCAATTTTCCCTCCAACATTTTCATGCATTCTCGGCTGTAATTGACGTGTCAAATCCTTTCTGACAAGTTCTACCTTTTAGTCGCTTTCTTTCTGACTCATTCGACGTTCGACGACCTTTTCTCTCGCACATTCTGACATTCTACTCTGCTGGAACTGACACCCCTTTTTGTGTAGACTGACAGCCTTTCTGCGTGTTTCGATGCTCTCTAATTTCATTCTCCTACACTCTACTTAACTGCCTTCTTAACGCTTTTTCACTCTTTTCTAAACTGAGTCGATCCTTCTATTCTTCCTGCTACTGTCTTGTCTGTCATGCACCAACATCGAGAGGATTTCTTGTTTGTAGAGACTATCTAAAATACTGTGCTTATGCCGGCTTACAGTATCACGGCCCTGCAACAGTCGTTCTACATTCAATGCTTAGTTCCGTGGCTACTCTTTGTAATCGCCACCTTTGCCAGCCATGCTGCAACACGGCCCCGCAATGCACCGTTCTTTTCTTACATTCGTTGTCTAGTCACTTTCACTTGTAACTACGGTTAACTGCAGCATGAATTTCTCCTATGCATTCTCACCACCTGTCACTTGGAACTGTAGATCTGACTCTAGTTAGGTTTATCGTAACTGGCGCTATTTGCCACTTGTCACAATGCATGTATCTTTGACTTTTTCTCGCCAAACATTACCTGTCGCGATATCGCGACGTTTTCTTTCTCCTAGACTTCCTTTCTGTAAGCAACCCCGAAAACCTTACATGTCGCGATATCGCGATGTTTTTCGCTTTGCTGACGTCATCCTCAACTTTGTCGCGATATCGCGACACTTTCGGCTTCCTGAGGCTTCTCTGGCAACCTTGTCGCGATATCGCGACATTTCTTTTGTTTTGACTTTTTTAGGGCTGTTGACCACGAAAATCCTACATGTCGCGATATCGCGACATTTTTCGCCTCCTGGTGCTTTGCTCGGCATACACCCATGAAAATGAGACATGTCGCAAAATCGCGACGCTTTCGGCTTTCCTCCTCTTTCGTTTGCTTGCCTCCACGAAAATGATACATGTCACGAAATCGCGACACATTTCGCTTTTGCTGACGTCATCCTCCATGTTGTCGCGAAATCGCGACGCTTCTGGCTTGTTGAGGCTTCTCTGGAAACTTGTCGCGATATCGCGACATTTTTAGACTTGCTGACGTCATCTTCAAAGATGTCACGAAATCGCGACGTTTTCGGCTTGCAATGGCTTTTCGTTCACCCTGTCGCGAAATCGTGACACTTTTTGGTTTTGCTGACGTCATCTTCTAAGATGTCACGAAATCGTGACGTTTTTGGTCTTGCTGACGTCATCCTCATTGCCATCGCGAAATCGCGACGCTTCTGGCCTCCGTACAATTTTTACTCCATGCAGCCGTGAAAACCTTACATGTAGCGAAATCGCTACACCATTGTTGCCTTAGCATTTTTCTTTGCTGCTAGCTAGTGAAACTCCGACGTGTAGCGATATCGCTACACCTTTCCACTTTGCACTTTGAACTCGTAGCAAGATCGCTGCACCTTCCCAACATGTGTTTCAAACCTGTAGCGAAATCGCTACACCTTCGCACTATGCACTTTCAACCCGTAGCGAAATCGCTACACCTCCGCACTATGCACTTTCAACTCCGTAGCGATATCGCTACACCTTTTTACCTTGCCTTTCGAAACAGTTAGGAAATCGCTGCACTTTTGTTCTTAGTGTTTCAAGCTTGTAGCGAAATTGCTACATCTTTCATCCTTTGCATTTAGAGCCTGTAGCAAAATCGCTACACTTTCCTTACTTAGTGCCTTTTCTTCGCTTTCACCAGCGAAATTGCAACATGTAGCGAAATCGCTACGCTTTCTTCACTTTGCTGCTTTGCCTCCAACATGTCATGAAATCACGACAATTTTTATGAACTTTCTCTCTCCTCCTTTTTGTCGCGATGTCGCGACACTTTGCGCCCTTAGTGCTTTTCTTCGAAACTGTCGCGATATCGCGACACTTTCTCATGCACTTTCTCTCTCATCCTTTTTGTCGTGAAATCACGACAATTTTGCTTGCGCCTTCTCTCTCCTTAGACATGTCATGAAATCATGACATTTTGGCGTGCTTTTTCTCTCTCCTCGGATATGTCGCGAAATCGTGACATTTTTTCTTGCACTTTCTCTCTCCTGCTTTTTGTCGCGAAATCGCGACAGGAACCATGTCGCGATATCGCGACAGTTTTCTTCCTTGTCTTTTTCTACAAATTTCTGGATCTGGGTCCCCTCTGTTTTTCTTGAGATTTTCTGCACTTGATCTGACTGACCTCTGAACTGCATCAACTGCATCAATCTGTCTGTGTTGACAACAATTACAATACTTTTGCACTGCTTTCTCTGCACCTTGCTCAACAATCTCCCCCTTTGGAATTGTTGGCAACACTTTGTAGCCTTGCTCAAATTCTTCTCCCCCTTTGCCAATAATGCCAAAGGGCTGCCGCAGACTCCCCCTGAGTCTATGCACACCATTCTCAGGCATAAATAATTTGAATGCTCCCCCTGAGAATGTATTTCCCATAGCTAGTCAGTGCTTGGGAAGTGTGACTACTCCCAACTTCTTCCGAAGGTACTCAAATACTTCCTTTGGCAAAGGTTTGGTGAATATGTCTTCTACTTGCTCTGTAGTGGGAACAAACTCTAATCTGACTTCTCCTTCTGCAACCTTATCCTTCAAGAAGTGATACCGGATTGCAATATGTTTGGTGCGGGAATGCATTACCGGATTCTTTGAAATGTTGATTGCACTAGTGTTGTCACATTTGACTGAAATGGGCTCATTGAAGTGAATTCCTAGATCTTTCAATGTTTGTCTCATCCATAGTATTTGTGTGCAGCATGTTGTTGCTGCAATGTATTCTACCTCGGCTATGGATAGAGAGACTGATTCTTGCTTCTTACTGTGCCATGCTACCAATTTATCTCCAAGGAAAAATGCTCCTCCACTTGTACTTTTTCTGTCATCAATGCATCCTGCCCAATCTGCATCAGAATATGCAAAGAGAGTGAAGTCTTTTCCTTTTGGATACCACAGCCCATACTCCATAGTACCCTTGAGGTACCTAAAGATCCTTTTCATAGTTGTTACATGAGTCTCTTTTGGACTAGCCAGAAATCTTGCAACCAAGCAAACAGACTTGTAAGATATCCGGTCTCGGTTGTCTATCAAATACAACAAGCTCCCAATCATTGATCTGTACATTGTTTGATCAACATCCGGAGATTTATCATCCTTGCTCAACTTGCAGCCTTGTTGTCATGGGGGTGCTCACCGGCTTACTATCTTCCATAGTGAACTTTTTCAAGCATTTCTTTCACATATTTAATTTGAGAAATAAAGATCCCCTTTTCAGTTTGATTAACTTGTAATCCAAGGAAATATGAGAGTTCACCTATCATAGACATTTCAAACTCTTTCGCATTTTGTTTGCTATGTCTTTGCATGATTCATCATTGCTACTCCCAAAAATTATATCATCTACATAAACAACTAGAACAATGAAATTGCCATTTTCAGTTTTCACATATAAATTGCTATCCACCATACCTTTCTTGAATCCTTGCTTAGTGAGATAGCTGTCCAGTCTTGCATACCAAGCTCTAGGTGCTTGTTTCAAGCCATACAATGCTTTCTTCAGCTTGCAAACAAAGTTAGGATTATCACAAAGTTGAAAACCATCAAGCTGTTCAATATATACTTCTTCTTCAAGATTTCCATTCGTAAATGTTGATTTTACATCCATCCGATAAACCTTGAAATTCTTATGAACAACTAAAGCCAAAAATAGTCTTATTGCTTCAAGTCTGGCCATGGGTGCAAAAGTCTCTTCAAAATCAATCCCCTCAACTTGGGCATATCCCTTACAGACTAATCTTGCTTTATTCCTTACAACCTGTCCATCTTCATTCAGTTTGTTTCTAAATATCCATTTAGTACCAATTATGTTTTTATTTTCAGGCCTTGGTACTAATTCCCAGGTTTTGTTTTTCTCAATTTGATCTAGTTCTTCATTTACTGCTTCCATCCAGCTTTCATCCGTGCTTGCTTCAATAATATTCTTGGGCTCAATACTGGATAACAGAGAATAGTTATTTACTACTCTTCTTCTTGTCCGAATGCCAACTCGTAGGGTCCCCAATAATCTGCTCTTTGGGATGATTTTTCTGCCAACTACCTGTTCTGTATTTTCTATTTTCATCTCTTTCTAAGTCCTCTGAATCTGATTTTTGTCTCTCTTCTTTTTCTTGATCTTCATCTTCTTCAATAAATTCTTCATAGGTTGGGTAATTTTCACTTTTGGTGGTTTCTTGTTTTCTCGCCTTCATCAACCTTCACATCTGCACTCTCCACTATTTTCTTAAGTCTTTTGTTGTAGCATGTATAGGCTTTGCTTTTAGTTGAGTACCCAAGGAATATTCCTTCATCAACTCTGTCTTCAAACTTGCCAAGATTGCTTTCAGTTCTCTTAATGTAACACTTGCTGCCAAACACTTTGAAGTATTTTGCTGTAGCCTTTTTGCCAAACCACAGTTCATATGGTGTTTTGCTTTCATGCGGCCTCAACATACACCTATTCTGAATATAGACTGCAGTATGGACTGCCTCTTTCCAGAACCTGTCAGCAATTTTGCTCTCTGTTAACATGGTCCTTGCCATTTCTTGTACAGTTCTGTTCTTTCTTTCAACTACTCCATTCTCTTGAGGTGTTCTTGCTGCTAAAAACTGTCTTCTTATTCCATATTTTTCACAGAATTCCGCAAATTCATCTGAGATAAACTCTCCTCTCTCAATCGGATCTCAAACACTTTATTCTTTTTCCAGATTGGTTCTCAACAAGATTTTTGAAGGTTTTAAACATCTCAAAAGCTTCTGACTTCTGTTTCAGAAAGAGTACCCATGTCATTCGGAAAAATCATCAATACACAGCATAAAATATTTGTATCCATTTATGCTTTCTGTCCTCATGGGTCCACACAAATCAGTGTGAATCAGTTCTAATGGCTTGCTAGTGAAATATTCTTTTGCTTTGAAGGTAGATCTGGTTTGCTTCCCCTTTTGGCATGACTCACATATACTTGTTTGATGGTTTACCAATAGTGGGTATGTCTCTTACTGCTCTTTTCGAGCTGATTTTTATCAGATTATCAAAGCTTATGTGACCGAGTCTTTTATGCCACAGCCAGTTTTCTTCTTCTTGACCAACCAAGCAAGCTCCTTCTGAAGTCTCCGAGAGAGTATACAAATTTCCAGAAGTTCTCAGTCCAGTGGCTATTAACTTTCCATTTCTTGTCTTCCTTACTTCACAGCCCTCCTTCTTGAAAATTACTTCATGACCTCTCGTCACAAATCGACTTACACTCGACAGGTTATGCTTTAGTCCTACCACAAAAAGAACTTCCTTAGAGTTGATTTTACCGTCACTTAACTTAACCGATCCTTTACCCACTATCTTTGCTCCATCATTGTTTCCGAATTTTACGGAACCACCTTCGTATGTCTGTAGCTTATCAAACTTCTGTTTGTCTCCTGTCATATGACTGGAGCATCCACTGTCCAGAATCCAAGGTGCAGGTTTATTCTGGGCTTTGAGAGCTGTTTGAACTATCAGAGATTCCTTGTCTTTCTTCGGTTGTTCCTTTTCTTTCCATTGAGATTTGACAGCAGATCTGGTCACTTGCTTTACCTTCTCCCTTTCATTGGCCTGTGACAGTTTTTTGGGAAATTTTCTGTTCTATTTTGATCCAGTTGATCGAAACTTTCTTCCCTGGTATTTATTTCCTGCAAAAGAGCTACGACAATTCCTTGCAATATGGCCGAAGTTATGGCAGTTATAACATTCTACAGCATAATCTATCAAAGGAGAAAAAGTATTTCTACTAGTAAAATTTCTTTGTTCTACATTATATCTACAACTTGAAACTTTATGACCATATGCATTGCATTTAAAACAATAACCAGAAAAGGAACGAGTGTACCTGGGTAATGGTTGTTGCCATGTTGTAGTAGGAGCCAAGGGTCTTCTCCTTCTTTGATGTGAGACTTTGGTAAATCCATCATTTGCAGAACTCCTTTCAAGCTTGGACTTGTTGTTTTCTTTTGCATGATACGGTTTGTCTTGATCAACCTTGATCTTGTCTTTATTCTTTATTGGTTCTACTGTTATAGCCTTTGAGTTCATAGAGGATTCTCCTTCATCAAAGCCCAAACCAAACTTGATACCCATGGGCCTTTGATTATTCAACATTTTGTTCAGCTTTGCAGAACTGTCTTCAAATTTATGATGACAACTCAGTTTTCGATTCATTTCTTCTAGTCATGACCTTAATCCGACTATGTTTTCTTCTAGCTTGTTGCACTCATTTATTTTCACGGTTAGCTGAGCTTCAAAATCTTCAGACTTTTTCTTGTATTCTTCAGTTTGAACTTTCAAACTTATAATTAATTTCCCAGCATCCTCAAGTTTTCTTGAAGTCTTTTTATTTCTTCTCCTTTCTGCACTTAACTCTTCAAGAGAAGCAACCAACTCACCTTCCAGATCTATCTCAGCCTCATCCTCTAATTTTTCTTCACACTCTTGGGTTTCTTCAGTTCTTTGTTCTTCAAAAGCCATGAACAAGGCTTCACCAGTTTCTTCTTCCGAGTCCTCACAGAACCGTCTTCGGAAGAGTCGACATTCTTTGAGAAGAAGCTTCTCTTCTTGAAATTTCCTTTTCTAAAATGTGATTTCTTCTTCCAGGACATTTCTTTCTTGATGTGTCCCTTCATCACTTCTATTTTTCTCATTCATGGGGCATTTTGCTGCAAAGTGCCCAATGCCTCCACAGTTAAAGCACTTGAACGGTAGCTTACCTCTGTACTTTCCTTTTCCCTTTACTAATTTCCTAACAAAGTTTGCTTCATTTTCATCTACGTGATTCTTCTTCCTCGTGACTCTTGTTTAGATTTTACATTTTTCTGTGCTTGGAAGGTCGCTTCTCTGTCAGAGGGCTTAGTTTGTCCAATCCTCATTTCATAAGCTGTTAGAGAACCATGCATTTCATCCATACTAAAAAAATTTAAATCTTTTGCTTCTTCTATGGCAGAAACCTTTGCATCAAACCTTTTGTTGAGAGTTCTCAGTACCTTCTTCACAACAACTGCATCTTCCATTTCTTCCCCCAGTCCTCTTATTGCATTGATGATTCCGTTTACTCTCAACATGTAAGCTTCTATGTTCTCATCATCGGTCATCTTTAATGCTTCGAACTGGGCACGATGTGTTTGCAGCTTAGCTTCCTTGATTTTGTTGTCTCCTTCATGAATGCTTTGCAGTTTGTCCCATATGTCTTTAGCAGATTTGCAGTTCATGATGCGTATCAACTCACTGTCGACCAATCCACACATAATAGCATTCTTGGCTTTCGAGTTGTTCTCAAACTTTTTCTTTTCAGCCGCATCTGTTGGAGGAACAATGGGAGTGGTGTATCCATTTTCAACAGATTCCCAAATGTCATAACCCAATGCACAGAGATAGGTCTGCATTCTGAGCCTCCAGAAAGAATAGTTTGTTCCATCGAATAGAGGAGCTTTGTTAGAAGAAAAACCTTCACCACCGGCCATTGTATATCTCCCAAGAACACCTTAGCTGATTAAGCTTGTGCAGGTGCCTGGCTCTGATACCAATTGATATTCTCACAATGACACTCGAGAGGGGGGTGAATCAGTGGTAACTACTTAAAAACTTAAATCTGCAACTTTTAAAACTAATAATGCAAGCTTGAAACTAGATAATGCAAGTATCACACAAGAGCATCACACAACACAGGATTTTACGAGGTTCACCGATGTGGCTACTCCTCAAATAATGATTGTTTGGACTTCAATCCAAATCCAGTCTTTGCAAGGATTCAATATTTACAATTGTTTACCAGCACCCACTGGAAGGAGCACCAACCCCTGATTTATCTCGTCGCAATGAGATAGGAGCACCAACCCCTTTATCCAAGCACCAACTTGGATTTCTATTTTGCAAGATAAATGGACATAAAAATGCCTTCTCTTTTGCAAGACCCTTATTGGTCTATAGCTCATGCAATTTTATCTCACAGAAGCATAAAGAGACTTGTTAGAGACTCAATATCTTCCTTTCAAATCTAAAACCTCTCTGTTATTTTACAAGAACAATATACAGGTTTTAGTTCTCTTGTTGTTCTTCATGCAGCACACTTACCACACTTTGCCTTTTGATTTATTCAATACAGCACAATTGCGGTAACCTTCTAACTGTGCCAGTTCGATCCTTATATCCTTGATTTCCTCGAATGGCTCAATTTGAAACGGCTCAATTTTCCCTCCAACATTTTCATGCATTCTCGACTGTAATTGACGTGTCAAATCCTTTTTGACAAGTTCTGCCTTTTAGCTGCTTTCTTTCTGACTCATTTTGACGTTCTGACAGCCTTTTTCTCTGCACATTCTGACATTCTACTCTGCTGGAACTGACACCCATTTTGTGTAGACTGACAGCCTTTCTGCGTGTTTCGATGCTCTCTGATTTCATTCTCCTACACTCTACTTAACTGCCTTCTTAACGCTTTTTCACTCTTTTCTAAACTGAGTCGATCCTTCTATTCTTCCTGCTACTGTCTTGTCTGTCATGCACCAACCTCGAGAGGATTTCTTGTTTGTAGAGACTATCTAAAATACTATGCTTATGTCGGCTTACAGTATCACGGCCCTGCAATAGCCATTCTACATTCAATGCTTAGTTCCGTGGCTACTCTTTGTAACTGCCACCTTTGCCAGCCATGCTGCAACACGGCCCTGCAACAGCCGTTCTTTTCTTACATTCGTTGTCTAGTCACTTTCACTTGTAACTACGCTTAACTGCAGACATGAATTTCTCCTATGCATTCTCACCACCTGTCACTTGGAACTCGAGATCCGACTCCAGTTAGGTTTATCGTAACTGGCGCTATTTGCCACTTGTCACAATGCATGTATCTTTGACTTTTTCTCGCCAAAACATTACCTATCACGATATCACGACGTTTTCTTTCTCCTAGACTTCCTTTCTGTAAGCAACCACGAAAACCTTACATGTCGCGATATCGCGACATTTTCTTCTTTGTTGACGTCATCCTCAACTTTGTCGTGATATCGCGACACTTTCGGCTTCCTGAGGCTTCTCTGGCAACCTTGTCGCGATATCGTGACATTTTTTTGGTTTGACTTTTTAGGGCTGTTGACCGTGAAAATCCTACATGTCACGATATCGCGACGTTTTTCGCCTCCTAGTGCTTTGCTCGGCATACCCCGAATGAGACATGTCCCGCAAATCGCGATGCTTTCGCTTTCCTCCTCTTTCCTTCGCTTGCCTCCACGAAAATGATACATGTCGCGAAATCGTGACATATTCCGCTTTGCCGACGTCATCCTCCATGATGTCACGAAATCACGACGCTTCGGCTTGTTGAGGCTTCTCCGGAAACTTGTCGATTCTTGTCGTGATATCGCGACATTTTTAGACTTGCTGACGTCATCTTCAAAGATGTCACGAAATCACGACATTTCTGGCTTGCAATGGCTTTTCGTTCACCCTGTCGTGAAATCGTGACACTTTTTGGTTTTGCTGACGTCATCTTCTAAGATGTCACGAAATCATGATGTTTTTGGTCTTGCTGACGTCATCCTCATTGCCGTCGTGAAATCGCGATGCTTCTGGCCTCCGTACAATTTTTACTCCATGCAGCCACGAAAACCTTACATGTAGCGAAATCGCTACACCATTGTTGCCTTAGCATTTTTCTTTGCTGCTAGCTAGTGAAACTCCGACGTGTAGCGATATCGCTACACCTTTCCACTTTGCACTTTGAACTCGTAGCAAGATCGTTGCACCTTCCCAACATGTGTTTCAAACCTGTAGCGAAATCGCTACACCTTCGCACTATGCACTTTCAACCTGTAGCGAAATCGCTACACCTCCGCACTATGCACTTTCAACCTGTAGCGATATCGCTACACCTTTTTACCTTGCCTTTCGAAATAGTTAGGAAATCGCTGCACTTTTGTTCTTAGTGTTTCAAGCTTGTAGCGAAAACGCTACATCTTTCATCCTTTGCATTTAGAGCCTGTAGCAAAATCGCTACACTTTCCTTACTTAGTGCCTTTTCTTCGCTTTCACCAGCGAAATTGCAACATGTAGCGAAATCGCTACGCTTTCTTCACTTTGCTGCTTTGCCTCCAACATGTCACGAAATCGCGACAGTTTTCATGAACTTTCTCTCTCCTCCTTTTTGTCGCGATGTCGTGACACTTTGCGCCCTTAGTGCTTTTCTTCCAAACTGTCACGATATCGCGACACTTTCTCATGCACTTTCTCTCTCATCCTTTTTGTCGCGAAATCACGACAATTTTGCTTGCGCCTTCTCTCTCCTCAGACATGTCGCGAAATCGTGACATTTTGGCGTGCTTTTTCTCTCTCCTCGGATATGTCACGAAATCGTGACATTTTTTCTTGCACTTTCTCTCTCCTGCTTTTTGTCGCGAAATCGCGACAGGAACCATGTCGCGATATCGCGACAGTTTTCTTCCTTGTATTTTTTTGCAAATTTCTGGATCTGGGTCCCCTTTGTTTTTCTTGAGATTTTTTGCACTTGATCTGACTGACCTCTGAACTGCATCAACTGCATCAATCTGTCTGTGTTGACAACAATTACAATACTTTTGCACTGCTTTCTCTGCACCTTGCTCAACAAGCACAATACCATTAAATCAAGTGCAAGACTCAAAGGAAATAATAGAGAAACTACATCATCTTGACCTTCGCCTATTGCAACCCATTTCATGGCATAAGACAATGGCTAGAAGTCACTAAAATGTAGAAATGATAAGACACTAAAAACGTTAGTTTTATGATTAGAAACCCTCCTTTTGATTTTGCTCACAAAATTTTGCTACCCTCTCAAAATCTGAAAAATGCTCTTTTTTATTGCTTTTTGGAATGTTACATTATTTCCAACCCCCCCTAAACAGGTAGGATAGCAAGGTATAAATAATTCTTAGAAGTCCTTTCGCTTCAATTTTTTTCACAATTAAAATAATAAATGGATATAAGAAAATAATCCATCATCATTTTCTATGACTTAATACATTAAAATAACACTTCTAAACATTATTTTAAACAATAATAAAACCAAAAACATAATCTTACGTAACTCCTTATGTATCCCTTTTCTCTTATCACATAGGCATTTTACCCGAGAACACCCCTTTGCACCCATCAAAATGAATAATAAAAAACATTTAACTATACCTTATAACCCCTATGATTTTAGGCCTCCTTTAAAACATTGAATATAATCAAACAACATTCACATTAAAATAACGTAATCCAATATCATTCAGCGAGATTTTCGTTGTGCTCTTCGAAACCAAGGCCTGATAGTATCTCTTCGAAGCCATACCAAATGTGCCTAAGGATTTGGATGATGTCCCCCATCCTGAGCACTTTGGTATCCATATAACCTAGTGAGGCCATCATGCCATCGATGCAACCATTGCGTTGTCAACACCATGTTGTGGTGCTATGATTGATGCAGCCATGACGCTGTCAAAACAACGTCGCCATGGCACTGCTTTCGATCACAGCCATGGCACTGTCAACACCACGTTAAGGGGCTACCATCCACGTAGCCATGGCGATGTCAACCATTCACCATGGCTATCAAGCTCCTTGCTCTCGCACTCATGCTATGCAATACCAACAAAAAACTTTCCATGCTCTTGAGGTAGACCTTTATCTCCATCGATTAGGGTTACGGGTTGCCCTAATAATGTTTCTTTGTTGGCTTGTTTGACGACATGCCTTTAGTTTCAACCATTTCATTATCAAATCTGGCACCTTATGTGTTGTCCTCCTAAAACCCTAATGCTATCTTTGAACCGCTTCCTCTTTTGCCAGCGTTATGTAGCCTTGAACGTTTTGGAATAGCCACCCTTGCCTTTGATCGTTTTGAATAGCCACCATAACCTTCTCCTGCAATAAAACGTAACATGGTCAAACATATTATTATCACATCCTTTGTAAAGTATATTATAATAATATTATTATATACAATATAATAATATTATAATAATAATAATATTTTAGAACATTATGATATAATCATAATAATATTATTATAATAATATTTTAGAACATCATAGTAATATTACTATTATATACAAATATAATTAATGTAATTATATTTGGTAGATAATAACATATTATTTTCTATCACAAATTATTTGTACCTTTTGTATCCTCTTCTTGTTTTAGGTAATGTTTTGGTCAGACATTGCTTTATTAAACACATTCCATCACCTTAGATAGTATGAAGAACATTAAAATCTATTTATAAAAATGGATTTAATTAATCTAAGAATTAATTCCTAGATTAATTAATCATTAAATATCAAATAACTAAAGCAATTAAAATCATTAACATAAACGGTCAAACATCACTATTCTTACAAGCCAAAGAAAACTGAAAACCTTTAATACCAAAACATGACAAGTGGGTCCCCAAGAAGCTTGGGGTGGTTGTAGAAACTCCACAACATACCCTAGCCTCTTTTGAGAAATCATGTTTGGCATGAGTGTTCTTGATTATCACTATGGATGAGTCTCCTCATTCCAAATCCAAAGCAACAACAAGAAACGAGAAACAACCAAACATCAAAAATACATCAAACAGTTTAGGGCACACTTAAATTTGTAATCAAGATAAATATTTGTGTGATATTTTTTGGTCATATTTAAGTTCAACACAAAAACTAAAGTCTAAAAAAAATGGTCAAAATAAGAAGTAAAAACCCTTGATCTGATACCGAAGGGGAATCTGAAGCAACTCATACCCTTAGGCGAAGTCATAGTAACATTGAAATACCACTCGGAAGTCCGTAAGATGTAGTTCTACGAGTCTAAGGGGTGATAACTCAACCCTTGGAGGATCTCCTCAAGAAACCCCAAATAGGGAACCAAATTTGGGAACTACATCACATCAACACAAAGAGACCTCACGGCCATCATCATCAAGGAGACATGACGAAACCTCAAGGGCTTCCTATAAACACACAAAAACTTCTTAGATATATGAGGTGTCTTCAAGGGCTTCCTCCTCAGATAGACATAAAGAGGGTTCTATACCCCGTTATTCACACATGGATGATGAGGTTTCCCCATCTCCATACTCATGGATGGTAGAGAGGGCCACAAAACCTTCATCACAAAAAGGGCACACAAGATTCCCAACATCCCAACATTCACATGAGACCCTTAGAATAGATCAGCCCACTAAGGGGCAGGAAACTAGAAATACCTCCAATCATAGATAGAAAATAGAAGATATCCTTCAAAAAAGAGGAATGATTCCATTAGACTATGACATTATCAGATTAAATGGCACCCCATGGGATCAGCCATGGAAAACAAGACAGTTGGATGAGTTGGATCAGTTGCATCCGAGGCCACCTCCCAGAATGGTAGCCATAGAGAATTCTACGTCAAGAAGTTCATGAACCATGATTTCTAAGCCCACTTCTCAAACTGGGGGTGCCTCAAGGCAACCCCATAGTAAGCATATAGAGTTTTGTCATAGAGACACTCAAAAATATACTGAACAAGTCACATTAGCTAGTGAAAGCAAAGAAACAACATAAACCTCTTCAAGAAATATACGAATCAAAACCACTAGAACAGGGTCAGATAAGCACGAGTCCTCTATGACTACACAAGTTAACCACATGTGATGGTTACAAAATGCCTTGCACAAATAGTGAGAGCTTGTAGAAACTCTTAAACACAATAAATAGATAGAACGGTTGTTGTGCCAACATGAGCAAAATTTAAGAGAGCATGCCAAGTAGCTAGCTCGAAGCGACCAACAAATAAATGGAAATGATAATCAAAGAGATCAACATGCTAACTCACCAAGAGAGGAGTGCACTAGAAAATAAGAAAACCCACACCAAAATCACCCTCTAAATCATGAGTAGAATCTAACTAGGGGGGAAATGGTAGACTTAATAAATAAGGATTAGGTGTATCCTGGATCCCCTCGTAGGAGGGAAGAAAATGGAGCAAGTCAAATGGATCGAGTGTTACCTCCACTGCCATCGTGGGGGGCATCTACAAGAGGAAGATCTCCTCACCTCAAAGGCTTTCCAAGCACTCACTAAAAATATGAAGTCCTTTGAAAAATAAGAGATGGTTGGTAACCAACCAATATTGAGCAAGATACACAATCAACCATTATGTCTATCCGTCCCTAGCCTCGCATACCCTAAGCATTTTGAGATGCCTAGGTTGGAAAAGTTTAATGGTGAAGAGTATGTGCAATATCATGTTACTAATTTCATCAATGCATATTTTCATCTTGAAGACAATGATGCTCTCATGCTTAGGACATTCATTATGACATTTGCGGGCGCTACCACCTAATGGTTCAACTAGCTACCCAAGAATAGCATAGCCAATTTCAAACAACTAGTGAATGCTTTCCTAAAGTGTTTTTATTTTGGTTCTAAGAGGAAAGTAAACCTTTCAGACCTGGCCAATCTAAAACATTATGATGACGAGCCAATAATGGATAATGGGAATAGATGGAGGAGATTCATGGCAAAATTATCATTCTCCATCCCCACAGAAGAGATCATCCAGATGTTCACCAAGATTTGTTCCAAACACATTTCTCTCTTGCTACAACTCCAAAAGTACCCCTCCTTTGAAGAAGCATTGGCATAGGCCAAACTCATTGAGGATATAAAATTTGATGAGGGAACTATAAAACTCCGAACCAAGGAGTGGAACAAAAATGAAAAAAATGGCAAATACAAGCAGAAGTAGGCAAACCCTACTCTAGTTAATCAAGTGGTATTGGCTACACCTAAGTACGGGGCTATGCATCAACCGCAAAATTATCAAGTGCAACCCCCACTAGCTAACTATGATCAAAAGAACAATCAGGGGCAAAAAAAAGAGTGCAAACCCCCTCTCTATTTTACACCATTGACAAAATCAATGCAATCAATCTTCAACCAACTGAGCGAGGTGGGAAATATCAGGTTCCTTGATATACCTCTTATAGATCCCAACCATCCTAACCTAAAAGGATATAGGGAAGATCAAATTTTCCCTTATCATATTATACCGAGGCATAATATTAAGGTTTGCACTGGTTTTAAGCACCAAGTGCAAAACATGATTAAGGCAGGAGAACTTAAAGTGGACAACCCACTGGACCCTAACAACCGAGATATGGGCATCTACAAAAACTTACTACCAAACCATGAGGTACCTAGAGGGCAAGGTGCACAAGTCAATCAGGTCCTAATTGATATGCCTACCCATGGGTGTGTTGGGATGGTTGAAATTGTCAATATAGCAACCAAGACTAGACAGTATGGTCAACCACAACCTCTTGTAGCTCCCATTAATGTCCCAGCTGCACCTAGGTAAATGCAAGGGTAAGACAACCTTCCAGGTCCTCCAACAAAACCTATGGTAACCATTCAGAGTAGACTCGAGAAAAATGTACAAATGACTCTAGTCAAGCTATCAATATATGAGCTCATACAACAGTCCCCAAAGCACAAGGAGACCTTGATGGAGATTTTAAGGTCAATTGAGCTCCAGTCACAAAATCCAAATGCATTCACCCATTTTGTGGAACAAGTACAAGAATTCCAAGAACCTGTAATTCGATTCTATGATCATGAAATTAAGATAGTATCTACTACCTTACCAGACACTCCACTGCACATCATGGCATCAGTTAATTATTTTCCATTTAAGCGGGTCTTGATCAATACAAGCTCATTAATAAACATCATCAAAACAATAGCAATAGAACATCTTAATATCCCAAGTCAAATATAATTCTAGGAGCCTATACATTAAGGGCTTTCAATGATGCTTTATGCAATACTGTGGGAACGATAGTCCTACCTATCAATGTGGGGCATAAGACCATCCCTATGATGTGTCACATATTGGAAGGAGTCATGTAATACAACATCCTCCTAGGGAGACCTTGGATAAGGGACATGAGATGTGTTCCTTCGATCTTACACCAATGTGTTAAGTATGTGCATGATAACAAAGTCTACATGGTGTTGGCCGATGAAGATCCATTCAAGTATGTCCATTAGGTGGATTATCCAGGAGAATTTTTAATTCCTTATGCTTACTTGTTTATAGTACCATCATCTCCAACTACTCAACTAGATAACAAAGATAAAGGGGCACGAAAGGATCCATCTGCATCAACGCCTCAGCTTGCACACAAAGTAACTAACACTTCTAATATACCATAAGCATCTAAACCAAAAGACAATAAGAAGCTAAAGGTGCCCATGGTTGAGAAAATAGAGCCCAAGTAAGGGCTAATCATAAACATTAATAAGAGTCCAACTCCCATTGAGGAGGAAGATCTCCAAGATCAAGATGAGGAGATACTAGAACCCGCTTCGCCAGTGTCATCTATAGGATCATCCATGTCACATGCAACAATACACTTGGCATGTACAGGAATAGGATATTATCTTGTGTAAAACATAACATTTACACCCATCATAGATTCTACGCAAGACATGGGACGTCCAAAGGATCTAAGGCCACCAGTAGGAATGATGGTTCTGCTTGGAATCCCTCCCAACCAAAAAAATTTCATCTATGCTGGCTTGGACTGCGCCTATAAATCTACGAATATAGAAGAAGACAATAATGAGCTATTCATGGTAAATTTTCATTACCTCTCTAATATTGATTTTTCTCTAACCTATTTTGAGCATTTCCATTGTTATGGTTACGATCTCGATAGATATGAGAAGGGATAAAGGTAGCCATTCGAGCTGCAATACCAGATCACATCTGATAGATTTAGGTTAGGCTATCACATCAAAGGTTGAGATGACTCTCTAGCAGTAGTATTAGACAAATTAACCTTGGGGTTAGGAGAATATATCAATTTTATTCCTTATCACCCACCAAATGCAAGACATTCAAGCATCAGACAAGTGGTTATGGCAAGCATACCACCTCCTGAGACTTATCATCCAAACTCCATAATTGATGCCACCCCAATAGGCTACAACTCATGGGATGATGAGTAAGAAGAAAATGGATATGTGGCGAGTGATGATGAAGTGCAAGCAGGCTTGGCCTACCATGGGCCTCACTATTTACATAGGTTTACCTGGTCCATCCACAACGAAAGTGGCTATGAGTCAGAGGACTCAACAGAGAAAGCCTACCTATAAATAATGGCCCCATGAATTGGGGTAACATACTAATGCATATGGCATCTTCATAAGTGATGAATAATATGAGGATGAGACAGAGATGACCTACTTAGGACCAAGAGATGTGCCCCTTACTTTGGGATCGCATACCAATGCCAATGGTTTTTGGATAAGTGATGATGATTTTGAGGATGAAACTGAGATGGCTTATCTCGAACCTCACCACTTGTGGCAAGTCGACATGTTGGTAGAAAGAGAAGTGGTACTTCATGACATAGACCCTGGCTTGTAATTTTTGGGGAGACCAATCGACTTGAATGTCATTCATCGCATGGTTAATACCCCTTCACTTACATTCAAGGAACTCTTAGAGCCCAATGATCCTATAGTCTGACCAAATCATGGGCTAGATCCAGAGATTCCTTTTCCTCCAGAGCCTCATCGTGAGTATAGGAAGGAAACCTCTGAGGAAATATTTCAACCATGTGGTCCTGGAGATTTCATTCCACCCATCAACATGATCTCCATTGATTTGACTACTCTACTTCATAACCCAACATATCCTACTAAACCTTTGTGTCTTGGTACGTAGGCCATTGATTGGGATCGTGTTGATTCACCCATAGAGCCTGGAGATCTCTTATCTAATGAAGAGATGTTACAACCATTCCATTTTGCATCAGGCCATGCATATGATGTGTTCCATGCTGGTCTGGATACTAAGTTAGTAGGACCTGTAAATCCCGCTAATGACATTCACTTGATACCTATGCCTCACAAATTAGAGGGTGGGTTACATATGGCTATAGAAGTGACTTTCAAGGTGGACATCAGTGATGATCCTACTCAACCAAATAAAGTCAAGTTTGGAGAAAGTTTGTCTCCATAGGAACATCCATAATAATCTCTCTCCTTAAAGAGAGGCCAAATCTATTTGCTTGGACTTAAAAAGACATGCCAAGTATTGATCCAAAGCTAGTTGTTCACAACCTTTCATTGGATCCCCTAAAGAAGCCAGTCAAGCAAAAATTGAGGAAGATGCATCCAACCGTTACTTTGATGGTGAAGAACAAGTTACAAAAGCTATTGGTGAAGAACATGGACTTGTAATGAGAGGGGGGGGTGAACATTATAAGACTTAACCAATTAATAATTTTAACTTTAGATAGCAGTGGCATCAACACAACATTAATCAATACAGAAAGCATCACACATTGAAGACCCATTTTTAACATGGTTCACCCAAAATGGTTGGGCTACGTCCACAAAACTTTTCTCTAAAATTTATCTCAAGGTTCTTTGGGAGTCCTTCCCAATTACAATGTTTATGAGCCTCGGCCCAAAGGAGATACCTTCCCCCAATTATAATTTATGAGCCTCTGCTCAAAGGAGATACCTTCCCCTCTATTCTATAAATGATCCCTCAGAATATCAATTGCCTCTACCTCTTGCCAGCACATGGAACTCCTTTCCATCGAAGACCTCCTATCCTCAATTCTTAGCCTAAGAGACCTCTGCCTTCTATGATCATGTCCATAGCAACTCAACAACCTATACCAAACACAGTCAGTCGGTCTAGTACAAGTCTTCCTCTATTTATCAGATCTGTCCAACTCTTGAACAAATCAATCCTCTGCATACAAGCCTTCTCAAAGACTTGCCAAATTTATCCTCAGGTTCTTCTCATAGAACTAGTGTACCTCTGTCCTCAAGTTCTCTGATAGAACTATCAAACTCAACTCACAAGTCCTCTGCTATGACCTGTCCAAATCTACTCACAAATCCCCATCGGAACCTGTCCAAAGACTGCTCACAAGTCCCCACCGAAACCTGTCCAAAAACTGCTCACAAGTCCCCACCAGAACCTGTCCAAAAACTCAACAAGCTCACCAAGAAAAACTTTCTTAGTAGGAAATCACAAAGTGAATTGTTAGAGACCCAATGTGATTTGTCAAACTCATAGAAGCATAAATAGAATTGTTAGAGACTCAATATGTTCTATACTCAAATCCCAATCTCAAAACTCAACTCAAATCAACTCACTCAATCTCAATCTCAAATCTAAAACTCAACTCAATATCTGAAATGGATAGGATAGAATGTTTTCTTTTCAAGAACATGAAACCCCAACAATTGCCAACTATGCAAAGAATCACATAACAATGATACTCATGTTCTTTTTTTTTTCCTTTTTTCTTTTTCACCATCAATTAGGGTTTCAACAACAATGCTCATCAAACAAGGTTTAGTCAACCAACACCATTCAACTCAACATCAACCTTGAAGCATTCAACCAATCATCACAAGAAAAGGAAACAAGTAGAAATACTTTTCCCTCCAAATATATTTGAACAAAACAACAACCAACACAATATCACCAAATGCAAAGAATAACTTGCTCAAATCAACTCAATGGAGTAAGCCCAATATCATGAATCAAGTAAAGCAATAACTTGTTCAAACAACCTCTACGGAAGCAACTCAACCATCAAAACATGCCAATTCAATCAACTCACAAATCTAAACTATCACAAACTCACACCTTATATCCCATTTTTAATTTTAGCAAAGCAAAGAATAATCTTAAAAATACATCCAAAGAAATATGCCCTTATTTCTCCTAAGCTTTTTTTCAATGCTAATCACAAAAGCCAAAACTCATAAAATTTAATCACACCTTATAAATCGTTGTCCAAGAAACTCTAAATTTCATGGCATAAATACGTTTTAATAAAAACGTGTGTTACTCTAGCAAAGCACCCCCATGAGACTCGAAACGGTGACCTCTACCAATGCAGCACCCAACAGCAGCCTTCGCTGCCACTAGCCCATGCGGGCTATGAAGTTCACAAGTGAACTTCCCTCCACTTCACCCTCGAAAAAACTCCCGAAGACTTTTCAACCGCATGTTCTTCTAAGTCTTCCTTTGATCGTAGCGAATACAGAGCACAAACATCGCAAATTGCATTTGGGGAATTTCGAATTCATTAGAATTCCAACCTTAGGAGTTGGAGAATAAATAGTCTCTTCGAAGACACCTTGACGTCGACGAAAATAAAGACCATTTCGAAATTAATCAAAAGTCTTTTCAAAAAGGGTTTTAAATAATAATTAAATAAATAATAAAGAGAACCTCCATTGGTTTTAATAAAAACCATTTAACTTGGTTTTAATAAAAACCCTATCCAACTTGGTTTTAATAAAAAACGGTTTGGTTTTAATGAAAAACCCTTGCCAATGGAATCTCTTCGGATTCTCTTAAAAATATTCTCTTGTAATCTTCCACCTTTGAAGCCAACACATCCTCTTAACATTAATGCCAATTCCTTTTGACATCAATGACAACTCATAGACAAGAAGCTAGGATCTCAAACCCAAAATTGCCAACAATCTCCCCCTTTGTCATTGATGGCAAACCATGCTTCTCAACAACACAGAAACTCAACATAAATAGCTCCCCCTATCTTGAGGCTCTCCCCCTTACTCAAATCTCTCCCCCTTTGTCATCAATGGCAAAGGGTCACCTTTGGGGCTCGGGACTAAGAATGAGCCTCTTAGCTTAGTCCCTCCCCCACCTCCTGTTGAGGTGTTTAATTCTGGGGTGGGAGTACAACTCCCAATTTCTCCCTTAGATACTCAAACGTATCTCTTGGAAGAGGTTTGGTGAAGATATCTGCAATCTACTCTTTAGTAGGCACATACTCTACCTTGACCTACTTGTCTTGCACTTTCTCCCTTAGAAAGTGATACTTGATGGAAATATGCTTTGTCCTTGAGTGCATTACCGGATTTTTGGAAATACTTATGGCACTTGTATTATCACAAAGTATGGAGATGGGTTGTTCATACTTGACTTTGAAATCCTCCAAGGTGGTTTTCATCCATAAAACCTATGTACACCCAGCCACTGCTGCTATGTATTCAGCCTCTGTTGTAGATAAAGAAACTGAAGGTTGTTTCTTACTTAGCCAAGAAACCAAACTCTTTCCCATAAAGAATACTCCACCACTAGTGCTTTTCCCGTCATCAATACTTCCCGCCCAATCTGCATCTCGTATAAGCTATGAGGGTGAAATCATCACCTTTGGGATACCAAAGCCCAAAGTCCATAGTGCCCTTCGGATATCCGAATATCCTCTTAACTCGCTATAACATGAGAATATTTTGGAGCTACCCGAAATCTTGCTACTAACCCAACCGCCTGCATGATATCTGGTCTGGTAGCTATAATATATAATAAACTACCAATCATAGATCTGTACAACCTCTGATCTGCCACTGGAGATTCATCATCTTTACTCATCTTGCACCCTGTAATCATTGGAGTACACACTGGTTTGCTGTCCATCATCCCAAATTTCTTCAACATTTCTTTGATATACTTTTCTTGAGAGAGAAATATACCATCTTTTGATTGAACAATCTGAAGACCTAAAAAGAATGACAGCTCTCCAATCATAGACATCTCAAATTCCTTCTGCATGGTGTTAGCAAAAACTTTGCACATCTGAGTATTATTTCCCCAAAAAATAGTATCATCAACATAGACAACCATAATCAACATATCATCATCTTCATTCTTAATATACAAATTGCTATCTGCCACACATTTCCTGAAACCTTGCTCATGAAGATACCTGTCAAGTCTTGAGTACCAAGCCCTAGGTGCTTGCTTTAACCCATACAAGGCCTTTTTTAGTTTACACACATAGTCTGACCGTTTCGAGAGAGACACTCCTCTGGTTGTTCTATGTAGACTTCTTCTACCAATACCCCATTTAGAAAAGCTGACTTTACATCCATTTGATATACCTTGAATGATTTGAAGCTTGAAAGGGCCAAAAACATTCTGATAGCTTCAATATGAGCAACAAGAGCAAACGTCTCTTCGAAATCAACACCTTCTACTTGAGCATAACCTTTGCAGACTAACCTAGCTTTGTTTCTGACAATATTTCCATCCTCATTGAGTTTATTTCTGAATATCCATTTTTTGCCAATGACATTCTTGTCCTTAGGTCTTGGAACCAATTCCCAAGTTTCACTTTTCTCTATTTGATTTAGCTCTTCATCCATTGCTTTTACCCAAAACTTATCTACACATGCTTCACTGAAATCTTTTGGCTCAATCTGAGATAATAATGAAAAATTTGTAGAATCATGTGAAGGAATGACTCTTCTTCTTGTTTGCTTGCTATTTGGATCACCAATGATCAAATATTTGGGATGATTTTTCTGAACATATCGTGAAGGAGTTTTGGGAAGCAGTTGTTGTCTTTCCTCTTCTTCATCTGAAACCTCTCTAAATTCTTCTTGACAAATTTCATCACTGAGTTCCTTGACTAGTTCTCTTATCCCTGTCTTTTCATCAACTGTTACATTTATGCTTTCTACAACTGTATGAGTTCTTTTGTTGAAGCATCTGTAGGCCTTGCTTCTACTGGAATATCCAAGAAATATTCCCTCATCACACCTAGGATCAAACTTACCCAAATTTAGATCTTCCCTTCTGATGAAGCACTTACTCCCAAACACTTTGAAGCATTTTACTGTAGCTGGTCTTCCTTTCCACAACTCATAAGGAGTTTTATGATGATTGACTCTAAGATGGGCCCTGGTGATAATGTAGACTATTGTACTGACTGCCTCTTTCCAAAAGCCATCTGAAAGTTTTGACTCATTTAACATAGCTCTAGCCATATTTTCAATAGTTCTATTTTTCCTTTCAACAACTCCATTTTGTTGAGGAGTTCTTTCTGCTGAATATTCTCTTTTGATTCCTTGTTGCTCATAGTATTCCACAAATTCATTTGAAGTGAACTCTCCTCCTCTATATGATCTTAAGCATTTGATTCTCTTGTCAGTCTCATTTTCAATCATTTCTTTGAAAGCTTTAAATTTTTCAAAAGCTTCAGATTTTTCTTTGAGAAAAGTAACCCAAGTCATTCTAGAATAATCATCTATAAACAACATGAAGTAGCTTTCTCCTTGAATGCTCTAAGTTCTGGTAGGGCCACATAAATCAGTATGAATAAGATCCAATGGTTTTGAAGAAGTATACCCTTTTGATTTGAAACTGGTTCTGGTCTATTTTCCATGTTGACACGGACCGCAAATGATGTTATGGGGCCTTTTTATTTTGGGCAAGTCTCTAATCGCTTCCTTGTTACTAATATTGACAAGATTATCAAAGCTCAAATGCCCCAATATTTTATGCCATAACCAACTCTCATCTTCTTGAGTTAGAAAACACTTTTCCTTTTTTATCTCACTTAGCATGTAAAGATTGTTTGGAGTCCTTGTAGCACTAGCAATGAGTTTTCCATTTTTTTCTTTACTTATCTCACATCTATCTGAAAAGAAAGATACTATGTGCCCTTGATCACAAAGTTGACTCAAACTTAGAAGATTATGTCTTAGGCCTTCTACATAAAGCACATTTTCTATTTTGGATTTCCCATCCAAACTAAGAGTCCCTTTACCACAAATTTTAGCTGACTTGTTATCTCCAAAACTGACTGTTCCTCTGTTTGTTTCTTTTAAGACCAAAAACTTTTCCTTTTCACCAGTCATATGTTTTGAACAACCACTATCAAGATACCATTTTTCTACTTTTTCTTGAGCATGAAAAGCATTTTGAACTATCATTGACTTAGATTTGATCTCATTTCTCTTTTTAGTGAACTCAAGGCTAGATCTATCCAAACTGCACATCCTTGCTATATGCCCAAAATTCTTGCACTTGTAACACATGACATTTTTATTCATAAGATGTGAAAAAGAGTTAACATTTTCCTTACTATGGTTATTCAAAGACTTATTGCAATGCATAGCTTTGTGACCAAATTTCTTGCAGGAAAAACAATAGCCATGGAAAGTATTATGTAACCTGTTTTGATGCCTTGGATGATTGTTCTTCTTGTGACCAACTGGAATCCATCGCTCTTCAGGATGAAGATTGATCTTGCTCAAAGACCCTATTTCATGAATGGTGATACCATCCTTCTTTTGCTTTTCACACGGAGTATTCTGTCTGAGAGCCAACTATTCCAACTTCACTCTAAGAGACATAATCTCTTCTTCTAGTTTCTCACAATCAGCTTCCTTTTCTCTGAGAGCCTCTGTCAGAACCTATTCAACCTTCTTCCCTTCTTCAGCTAGAATTTTGAATTCTATAACACTTTGAGACAAATCTGATCTTGCTATCTCTTCTTCCTGACATTGATGCTTGAGAACAAAATTCTCTTCCCTGAATTTCTCAAGCTTTCTCAAAGCCAAGAAGAATTCACCTTTGAGATCGAACTCAAACTCTTCATATCTTTCTGAATCTATATGTTCCTCTGATATATCCTTCTCCAAGCTATTAGGCTCTTTCTAGAGAGACCTGCTCTGATACCAATTGAAGAACATGGACTTATACTGAGAGGGGGGGTGAACAGTATAGGACTTAACCAATTAATAATTTTAACTTTAGATAGCAGTGGCATCAACACAACATTAATCAAGACAGAAATCATCACACATTGAAGACCCATTTTTAACGTGGTTCACCCAAAATGGTTGGGCTACGTCCACAAAACTTTTCTCTAAAAGTTATCTCAAGGTTATTTGGGAGTCCTTCCCAATTACAATGTTTATGAGCCTCGGCCCAAAGGAGATACCTTCCCCCAATCAAAATTTATGAGCCTCTGCTCAAAGGATATACCTTCCCCTCTACTCTAGAAATGATCCCTCGAAGATCAACTGCCTCTACCTCTTTCCAAGCACGTGGAACTCCTTTCCACCGAAGACCTCCTGTCCTCAATGCTTAGCCTAAGAGACCTCTACCTTCTATGATCACGTCCACAGCAGCTCAACAACCTGTACCAAACACAGTCAGTCGGTCTAGTACAAGTCTTCCTCTGTCTGTCAGATCTGTCCAACTCTTGAAAAAATCAATCCTCTGCATACAAGCCTTCTCAAATACTTGCCAAATCTATCCTCAGGTTCTTCTCATAGAACCAATGCACCTCTGTCCTCAAGTTCTCTAATAGAACTATCAAACTCAGCTCACAAGTCCTCTGCTAGGACCTGTCCAAATCTGCTCACAAATCCCCACCGAAACCTATCCAAAGACTGCTCACAAGTCCCCACCGAAACCTGTCCAAAAACTCCTCACAAGTCCCCATCGGAACCTATCCAAAAACTTAGCAATCTCACCAAGAAAAACTTTCTTAGTAGGAAATCACAAAGTGAATTGTTAGAGACCCAATGTGATTTGTCAAACTCATAGAAGCATAAAGAGAATTGTTAGAGACTCAATATATTCTATACTCAAATCTCAATCTCAAAACTCAACTCAAATCAACTCAAATCAATCTCAATATCAAATCTAAAAACTCAACTCAATATCTAAAATGGATAGGATAGAATGTTTATCTTTCAAGAACATGAAACCACCCCAACAATTGCCAACTATGCAAAGAATCACATAACAATGATACTCATGTTATTTTCACCATCAATTAGGGTTTCAACAACAATGCTCATCAAACAAGGTTTAGTCAACCAACACCATTCAACTCAACATCAACTTTGAAGCATTCAACCAATCATCACAAGAAAATGAAACAAGTAGAAATACTTTTCCCTCCAAAGATATTTGAACAAAACAACCACCAACACAATATCACCAAATGCAAAGAATAACTTGCTCAAATCAACTCAATGGAGTAAGCCCAATATCATGAATCAAGTAAAGCAATAACTTGATCAAACAACCTCTACGGAAGCAACTCAACCATCAAAACATGCCAATAAATCAACAATCACAGACTCACACCTTATACCTCCATTTTTAATTTTAGCATAGCAAAGAATAATCTTAAAAATACATCCAAAGAAATATGCCCTTATTTCTCCTAAGCTTTTATTCAATGCTAATCACAAAAGCCAAAACTCATAAAATTTAATCACACCTTATAAATCACTGTCCAAGAAACTCTAAATTTCATGGCATAAAGATGTTTTAATAAAAATGTGTGTTACTCTAGCAAAGCACCCTTGCGAGACTCGAAACGGTGACCTCCACCAATGCAACGCCCAACAACAGCCTTCGCTACCACTAGCCCACGCGGGCTACGAAGTTCACAAGTGAACTTCCCTCCACTTCACCCTCAAAAAAACTCCCAAAGACTTTTCAACCGCACATGCTTCTAAGTCTTCCTTCGATCACATCGAATATAGAGCACAAACACCGCAAATTGCATTTAGGGAATTTCGAATTAATTAGACTTCCAACCTTAGGAGTTGGAGAATAAATAGTCTCTTCAAAGACACCTTGACATCGACGAAAATAAAGACCATTTCGAAAATTAATCAAAAGTATTTTCAAAAAGGGTTAAAAAACCCTTAAATAATAAAAAAAAAAATAAAAAAAAAATAATTAAATAAATAATAAAGAGAACCTCCATTGGTTTTAATAAAAACCATTTACCATTGGTTTTAATAAAAACCCTATCCAACTTGGTTTTAATAAAAACCGGTTTGGTTTTAATGAAAAACCCTTGCCAATGGAATCTCTTCGGATTCTCTTAAAAATATTCTCTTGGAATCTTCCACCTTTGAAGCCAACACATCCTCTTAACATTAATGCTAATTCCTTTTGACATCAATGACAACTCATAGACAAGAAGCTAGGATCTCAAACCCAAAATTGCCAACAATTGGAAGCAATCTTCATAGTTCCCATCGACTATCCTGAATGGGTCTCGAACATGGTACCCATAGGAAAACCAGATGGAAGAGTCCAAATTTGCACAGATTTTAGGGACTTAAATAGGGAAACTCCGAAGGATTCATTCCCATTTCCAAACATAGACGCTCTTGTAGATGCCACTGTAGGTCATGAAATGCTATCCCTAATGGATGGGTTTTTTGGATACAATCAAATCCGAATAAAACCTGAAGACCAACATAATACTACTTTCATTACTCCATGGGGAACTTTCTATTACAAAGTGATGCCATTCAGCCTAAAGAATGTTGGTGCCACATACCAGTGGGCCATGACATACATATTTCATGACTACATGCACACAATCTTGGAAGACTACATGGATGACTTGCTGGCCAAATATTTGGTACGACAAGAGCACGCTGACATCCTTACGAAAGTCTTCGATCGCCTCATAGAGCACAACGTCAGATTGAATCCTAAGAAGTGTGTGTTTGGCATGACTTTTGGTAAGCTCTTAGGTTTCATTGTTTCCATGAGAGGCATTGAGGTCGATCCTACAAAAGTAGAAGCTATAATGGAGATGGCAGCCCCTACCAACATTAGGGAATTAAGAAGCCTACAAGGCAAGGTAGCATCCATCAAATGGTTCATCATGCAGTTATCAGACAAGTGTCGACCCATGAACCGGTTGCTATGCAAGGATGTCCCATTTCATTGGGATGAAGAGTGCCAACAAGCCTTTGCAGAGATCAAAACATACCTGGCGATGCCGCCAGTGTTGGCTCCACCAAGGCCAGACATACCATTTTTTCTATACATATCGGCTATTGATTTTGCTTTGGGCACCATGTTGGCCCAAAAGAATGCGCAAGACAAAGAGCAAGTCGTATATTACATAAGTCACACCTTGGTAAGCTATGAGCTAGGATATGCGTATGTAGAAAAGTTATGCTTAGCAATGGTCTTTGCAACCAAAAATTTGTGACACTACATGTTGAGCCATACGACTTACGTCATATCAAAACAAAATCCTTTGCAGTATATGATGAACAAGACATATCACAATACATGTACTGCAAAGTGGATCATGCTATTGATAGAATTTGATCTAGAATTCATAAGCCAAAAGTCCATCAAGGGACAAGTCATAGTGGATCAATTAGCAGAGGCACCTCTTCAGGATAGCAAGCCTCTCACTATAGAATTGCTTGATGATGTAGTCTTCGCATTATCAGATCCACCGGAACTCGAAGAACCTGAGAAGCAAAGAGACATGGCATTGTTCTTTGATGGTTCAAAGTGCGAGCAAGGGGGTAGAGCAGGGATAGTATTTATCACACCGTAGGGTGCTCCATTGCCCTTATCATTCAAGCTAGACTTCCCATGCACAAACAATAACATAGAGTATGAAGCCTTGATCTTGGGACTCCAAACAATAGTTGCAATGGGCATTAAAATATTGAATATCTTTGGTGACTCCTTGCTCATAGTAAACCAAGTCAAAGGATTGTTCCAATGTAGGTGCCCACTCCTAAAAGCTTACAAGGAGCTTGTTGACACTTACCTAACTCGACTGGAATGGTATGACATCGAGGCAATCCCTCGTACATCAAATAGATTTGCAAACACCATGGCATCTTTGGGATCCTTAATCCCTTAGAATCCATCTACTGATTTCACAACCATTCATGTGAAAGTGCTCACATTTTCTATGATACAACATGAGGTTATTGACAACCTAGAGTTAGTCAACATGATCCAAATCGAGCCAAATCAGGATTGGTCATTCAAAGTTAGAGCCTTCTTGCAAATAGCCCCTTGGGAATATTTGATCTCTCAAGGTCCCACGGAATGTGGAACAACCATTCATCACAGGGTTGTTTCCCAATCAGTGTTCACAAATGTTGGATCACAAGAAGAGCATGTCATTTTATCCATAGAAGCAATGGCTTATCAAGATTGGATTTCCCAATTGCGGGACTTCCTTGAAGCTTGGAATAGTACCGCAAGGCCTATCGCATGCTAAAAAGTGAACATTTAAACAAAATGTGACTAGATACATTTTTCTAGGAGAGATCCTTTATAGACGAGGTTATGATGGAATGCTCCTTCATTGTCTTGAGCCCCAGGAAGCATCTTGGGCAATTTTGCAAGCTCATGATGGTACATGTGGTGGTCACTTCAGTGGCATGGCCATCGTTAAGCGTATTTTGAGGATGGGTTACTATTGGCCCACTATGGAAAAATAATGTTGTGAGTATGTCAAGAAGTGCATCAAGTGTCAGCATCATGCAAACCTCACTCACTTGCCATCACAAGCCTTGCAACCCATCCAGGTAGCATGGCCCTTTTCGTAGTGGGGGTTAGACTTGATTGGGAAGATATCTCCCCCGTCTTTGGGATGACACACATTTATCATAATGACCATTGAGTATTTCACCAAATGGGTCGAAGTGATCCCCTTAGCATCGACAACTGGACCAAGGATTGTGGAGTTTATACTCCATAATATCATAAGTCATTTTGGGGTCCCTTCAAAGATTATATCGGATAATGGACCATCCTTCAAGAACAAAAATGTGCATGCTTTAATGAACAAATATCACATCCAACATAGTTTTTCAACACCCTATTATCCACAAGCAAATGGGCAAGCAGAAGCCTCAAACAAAACAATTATCTCCATCTTGAGGAAAATAGTGAGAGATAATCATAGGGACTGGCATTTGTAGTTACCTCTAGCATTATGGGCATATAGGACTAGTGTGCGGATGCCCACTAGGGCAACACCATTTTCACTTGTATATGGCACTGAGGCCATCATACCCCTAGAACTGGAAATCCCAACCTTGCACGTAGCATTAAAGGACTTCATCGATGATGATGCCGCATGGCAAGGCCACCTAGATCAGTTAATGCTTCTTGATGAATGATGGGTTAATGCCTTGGAGCATCTCCATGTTTATCATAATCACCTTGCAAGAGCATACAATAGTAAAGTCCATTTGAGAGAATTCAAAGTTGGGGATCTTGTGCTCAAATAAAATCAGCAGAACTCAAATCTGCCATCGCATTTGCAAGACAAATTTATGGCAAATTGGATAGGACCCTACATAGTTTTAGAGAAGGTTGGTCCTGGAGCATACCGCCTCACATATTTGGATGGTGTTGAAGAGCTTGAACCTCTCAATATCATTCATTTGAAGGCATTTCATACATAAAAATAAAAAACATTCAAATATGTCATAAAAATAAAAAACATTCAAATATGTCATAAAAATAAAAAATATTCAAATATGTCATAAAAATAAAAAAATTAAATATAAAAAAATTAATTGTTAAAAATAAAAATTAAATATAAAAAAAAAATTCAAATATGTCATAAAAATAAAAAACATTCAAATATGTCATAAAAATAAAAAACATTCAAATATGTCAAGTCAAGATCAAAATCATAAAAATGCTCCAAGGGTACCCAATCCGCTTGGTCAAAATCAAACAAAAATCTCCAAAGGCATCTTAAAGCCCTTTGGTCAAGTCAAGATCAAAATCATAAAAATGCTCCAAGGGTACCCAATCCGCTTGGTCAAAATCAAATAAAAAGCTCCAAAGGCATCTTAAAGCCCTTTGGTCAAGTCAAGATCAAATTCATAAAATGCTCCAAGGGTACCCAATCCGCTTGGTCAAAATCAAACAAAAATCTCCAAAGGCACCTTAAAGCCCTTTGGTCAAGTCAAGATCAAAATCATAAAATGCTCCAAGGGTACCCAAGCCGCTTGGTCAAAATCAAATCAAAAAGCTCCAAAGGCACCTTAAAGCCCTTTGGTCAAGTCAAGATCAAAATCATAAAATGCTCCAAGGGTACCCAAGCCGCTTGGTCAAAATCAAACAAAAAGCCCCAAAGGCATCTTAAAGCCCTTTGGTCAAATCAAAAGCACAAAAACAATACAAAAAAGCAAAAATACAAAAACATTTGCATCTTGCATCCACATCCACATAATTGCATACCCATACATATCCATTGCATTCGCATATGTTATGATCATATTTTTTTACAAATGATATCACAGTTTGTATCTCAATCACAATACACAAGTTCATCCTCATCCATGCATCCATGTGTGTAAATGTGTTTTTCAACACAACCAAATAATGTTGCTATACGAAATAAACAAAGGTTTCCTATTATTTCAACCATGTCTAGTGGTCTTATCAACTTTTGTAGAAAGCCACCTTGATTAGTAGAGAGCAAGGTCTAGTTGTAATAATACCATGGATATTCAGGATCTCATCACTAATTGAAACACTAAAATCCTAGTTGGTACAAGGGAAAGATGAAAATAACAAAGTGGTCTAGGTTACCTTAAGCGAAAAGGATCTTCCTTGCTTATCCCCCTATGCAACCGGTTTAAAGGTGCTGAGAATTGGCAAAAGGACAAGTTCCACCCTACCCAGAAATGAGTGATTATCATCACTACATAAATCCCTTGCTTTCACTATAACAAGCAAAAATCCTGAAACAAAATACAAATTCAAAATTACAGTCTCAAAAGTCATAAGTCAAAATCCCAGATTTCAAAGTCATAGTTCAAAAACAAAGCAAATAGTGATTATCATCACTACAAAGATCCCTTGCTCAAAAGAAAAAATCAATCAAAATAAACAGTGATTTTCATCACTAGGTATGAGCAAGTATCCCAAAAAGAATGAAGAAAAAAAGGGAATAGAACTTGAATCCCTGGAATTCTCAGCATTGCACAAAACTGGAAGGAGAAATCCTTACGCATGATGATATGTCTACCACAAAAGCTTCTGGAATTTGTATAGACCAATGTTTGAATGTGGATGAGCTAGCTTAGGTAACCCAATACTTCCTAGTGGTATAGTCCAACTAAGTCCAACATAAGGATGAGAGAAAACACTTGAGAATCCCTGATCTTAGCAATGGGCTGAAAGAATCCCGCCTGACATCGAAGGAAATGCTTTTGTTTAAATCTCAAAATATATTCATTTGCACACACAAAGAGAATGAATATCCAGGTACAGAGTGAAAAACTTGCTTTTCAAAAGTCTTGTATGGCAAGTACATAGTTGTTGATAGGGTAACTAGAGTGTTTGAAGTCTCAGGAAAAACCCACAAATAAATTTCCAACATAGCAACAAATCACATCATCAATCACATCATCAACTTTCTCTATAAGCTTCTATAAATTAGGGGGTATTAATAAAATAATATTAAAATAGATACCGGATATATGTCAGAAATGATATCTAGACGACCACTAACTATTTTACATCTCTTAAATTATAGAAGCTTATCCAAAAAATACATACATTCCACACCATTACATTGCACATATGGAGGATTTAAATAATTAATTCTTATGAGTAGAATGATTATTAAATATTCATGGTTGTTATACTTTCTGTGGTATCACCCGTTAAATTGTCAAACTCATAGCATATGCATCCATTATGTTTTAAGTGATTAAAACATACAAGTTCATTTACATTAGATTACATACTGCATTCACCATAACATAGCATTAGTTAGATGCATACGATTAAATCAAAATCAAACATGTATCTAACAAAAACACTTCATCCATAAACACATAGTTCATAAATCATTCATTTGCATCAAAGATCACATCATTGCATTCATCCATACAAAGAATCATAAATCCATCATCAAATCAACTCAAGATACACCACATCATGTCACAATAATCAAATCATGAAAGCATCTACATAAACACATACATAAGCATCCATCTCAAATCCATATCATCATAAATATCATCTATCATCTAACACATATATATCAACTCATCATAATTCCATCATAACATCACATAAATAAAACAAAAAAACATAAGCAATAAATGGCACGCGTAATGAAGCATAAATGCAAAGTCTCATATAAATATGCCTGTCTCAAAAGATGTCTCAGAATGTGTATCTCAAAGTGCATGGATATACAAAATCGCCCATAGGCTACAAAGTCATATAGGTCAAGCAGACCTCAAAAAATAATAATAGAGTCCAAGTGCATCATCAATCAAACATAGGGCCTGCACCCCCAACATCACCTCCCCCTTGTGGTCATGTCATGCGTGGAGTGATGTGACCCTACTGGTCTCTCTGTGCGAGTCTGAGTCCTCTAGCTAGGATGGGCGGAGGACTACCCAGAGGTGGATCGCCTGCTGACCTGTGAACCACCTACACCTGCTACCTCTTGAGGGACAATCCCATGCCTCCTAAGCTACATCTGGAGAGAGGCTATATGGAAGACATACCCCTTGATCTACTCCTCATACTCATCCAATAATACCTGTAAGTGTAGAACCTCTGCCTCTGTGTCTACCTCAGGATCTACTCCGGTATCACCCTATGGTGTAGGAGGAGGAACCACAAACTACATCCTAGTAGCACCACCCCTAATAGTAGCCTATAAATCCTAGATCTATAGTGTGAGCTACTCTATGGTGGCATCCCATTGTACTATGGTAGCATCTCACTACTACACCTAAATCTTGGTCGACTAGAGCTCAACCTCGACCTCATGCAACTATGCTCTCAGAGGAGAATCTCTCTCCTCGGGCTCTAGCTCCTCCTCATCCTCCTTAGGAGCCTCCTGCTCCTCCACTACCACCTACTCTACTGGCTGGCCCCATACCTCAATCCTGGCTTGGACTCTACGCCCTACCGGATCTGCACCATCACCTCTACCATCATCCTCATGACCTAAGATACCATCACCATGCCACATCCGATCCCCCACCACTGAGAAAATGCCTCTATAACTCCCCCATAAACTCTTGGGGCAACCATTGGGGCATCCTCCTCATCTGATAGCTCTATGATCCATGGTAGGGGAAGATCTCCCTCTGTTGTGATGCACCTGTATACAAATGGAACAAGAGGCACATCCTATTGTAGCCCATACTGATGAAGAACTTGGGAGTAGAAGAAATGCTCCTGGATGCCAACCTTGTGGTCGATGAGCCATCACTCATGCCACATCCTAGCTATGAAACTAGTAGGATCATCCCAAATAGGGCACTCATGATATGGCCACTAGATGACATCTCCGGCCTGTAGCCCAGTGAAAGTATCAGTGTAGTGGGAAAGCTCCCCTGCATGAGGATGGCTCTTGCACCCCTTGCACCATCGAGCCCATCTAGTAGTGTAGCACTGCATCCACTCCTCTATGACTGTAATCTTGGTAGGAAGCCCTCTGGGGTGATCTACCTTGATGTGCTCCCATCCCCAAACCTGTAAGAGCAAGCTGCAAGCAATGCCGATGCGACCTCATCGATGGATGTGGTACAACTCATCATAGCACTGGGCCAATAGGGACCTTCCCCATGCATAGATGATGGGTGCCTCATTGTCCATCAGGTCCTGAACCATCACAAGGAGGTTCCATGGGAACCTCAAACCTGAGTAGTCTAGGATCAAGATGTTGTTGATAACCATCAGCAACACTGCATGCCTCACCGTGAAGACCTCCACCTCATACCACTGCGAGATAGACACCCCTCCAGACTTGGTGTCCCTGAAGGCCTCTATAGAGCGCCCTCTGAACACCCAAAGAAATACATCATCATGATCCTTAGTGGTCGATGAGGTAATGGCCACTCCATCAAAAGGGAGCCAAAAAATCCTATACACATCCTTCGACGTAATAGTCATCTCGCCGGTAGGAAGGTGGAAGGTATTGGTCCGAGGGTCCCATCGGTGGACCAAAGCCATAAGGTAGGCCTGATCTGACATGATGTGAGGTAGCCTAGTGACATACTGAAGCCCATGGACCTTGAGCCAGGCCTAGTCCATGTCATCCAATAGGGGTAGAAGGTCATTCATGAGCTTCGGGTCACGAGCCCGAGCATCGAGAATCTAAGAGCAAAAGAGAAAGCAAAACATAACTACAATGCATCTAAGGCATGGATCATAATAAAGCATGAAAATAGTGCAAATAATGATGGGCTACTCTAAGTCCAAACAAAAGAGTAATAAATGCACCTAATTATGCAAAAAAATTCAAAAATAAGTCACAAAAATTCAAAAATTCAAAAATTAAAAAAAATCACTTAATCATGCAAGAAAATTCAAAATTTTACAAAGGGTTCTTGGTCGCTGTCGCCTACAATGGCCAGAAATCGACCGCTGAAGCTGAGAGTGGCCAAGCCCCAATGGTCAAAATTCTGACCATTGGAATTCAAACCTAGCCGCTCTGAGTGACAATGGCCAGGCCAGAGGCCGAGCTGGCCGCTCTGAGCCACAGCGACCAATGGGTGACGCAGCAAAAGCATCTACCCTAGGCCAAAAATAACAAAAAAATTGAAAACAAGCAAAAAGGTGGCTAACCCACCACATAAAATCCTAATCTAAGCCTAAGCTATGGGTTTAATTCATTTCCAACAAGTTTAATGAGGTTCATTTACCCATTAATTAGTGAGGTTCATTTTACCCAAAAAATGAGACTGACATGGTCAAGGTTTGAGAGAATACCCGAGAAGCTCCGGCTCCTCCACTTGCCGCCCCCAGAAAATTTTCATAAACAGAGCTCTAACGCAAATTGACAGTTGGTGAAAGTGAAAGGTCAAACCCTAGGGTTAATTTTTATTTTCCCAAATTATGGCTCGACCGCTGTTGTCGTCAGTGGCCTGAACTTCTTGGCCACTCAAGGTGAGAGCGGCCACAAGTAGGAAGTTGGCGGCCATTGGATCTGACAGTGGCCAACATCCTAAGAAAAAATAGGAGGAATTCCCTCCATGAGAAGCAGCAAAAACATCAAATAAGCACATTTTGGTGACCCATGGTCATCATAATGATCAAAATAACAAAAAAATTGCATAAAAACAAATCTCAAGTAAGCCTCCTATCAAGTTACTTATTCTATCAACTTGGCGATTGCAACGATTTGCACTCCATGCAACTCGACAAGATGAGTAAGTTACCATGAGGTTACTTGGGGAAAAACATTCATTTTGGGATTACGATGTGCCTCCTTCAATCCCGAAGAAGACCAAGATGGTCGGACTACTCCATGGGTATGAAGGAATCATCCTAATTCTCCTATGACACCAAAAACACTGAGCCAAGTGATGCAGTACAAGCACAAATAGAATCGCTCATCCTAACTCCCTAAGAAGGTTGTTTATGGTCGGACCGCTCCTCGGGATAGGGATGAATGATTATCATAAACAATTGAAATCACACTTGGATGGGGGTTTGCCCATTAAAGAGAACAAACATTAGAAAGGAACCAAAACCAGTCATATTTGGTCAAGCGACTCATCGCTTCATTCATTGCCCTTCCCTCACCAATTCATTGTGTGAGGGGGTAGTTTGGAACTTCAAATCATCATAATCAAAATCAACAAAAGATCACTCGATCATGTCAAAATTGCGTTCATCCTATGAATCATTGCACTCAACTCTTACAAAACTTTTCCCATTTGTTGGGGTCATAAGCAAAAAGGACATCTTCAATTTGTAGCTCTTCTCCGGTCGGTTCTGTTGTAGCAACATAAGCTACCCGATTGTGTTTGAGGAATGAGTGCAAGTGGACATGTGCAAGCCCTATGCTAGATTAAGCCTTCAATCAGGTTGAAGCAATGATTCAAGGATGCGTGCCATCTTGCATGATTAGGCCATCCAACATTGATCAGATCAATGATCATCATACACCCTGCTAACATAGCGGTCTACGTTTTTGCCTCACGCTGTGTCTATTACTCAGCACATCACAAAAAGGGGCATCCTAAAATGCCCTGGTAGGACGACTACTTACATTGGGTACACCCATAGGTCATGTGACTAAACCTTGGGACCTTCCAAGTGTCAAAAGTGGTTTCTACCACTCATTTGGGGCATTTTCAGCCCATCCAAGCCTGGCCACTGTAGACCAGAGCGGCCAGAATCCAGCCATTGTAGCTCAGAGCGGCCAAACCTTAGCCACTGCAGATGACAGCGGCTAAGCTTTAAATACATTTTTCCACCCATCCAACCTAATATTGGGTGGAAGTGGCAGTCTGCATGCAATAAGGGTGAGCGGGGACAACTTTGCATCCCTCCTCATAGCCAGTCTACATGGAAGACTCAAAGTCCAGATTTAGACTTCAGTTAAACATAGAAAAACAAAGAGCTTCTCATGCTAACACCTAGTACGCATGAGGGATTCAGTCCTAGGGTTGAACATTGACCTAGGGCTTCAAAACACTTTATAAGGAGTAAACCTAAAAGCACTAGGGGACTTTTCTAGACCTTCTTTTGATCAATTAGGAGATATAGAGCTTCTTGGACATTCTTGGACCTTCTTTCAATCAGAGAGAGAGGGAGAGCATCATACATCAGAACTTTGAACAAGTTGGATCATTGAGGAGAGCTTCTAGAGACTTGGAGAGCTTCCCTTGGAGATCGATTCTTGTAGCAGAGCCCTATCGGATTAGAGGGCAAATCTGAACACATAAGGTAATAATTTTTAACATTATAAGTGGACTTGAGCCCATAGCCTTTGGATCAAGAGAGAGAGATTTCACCTTAGCGGCCATTGTCCTGGATAGTGGCCCACAACCTAGCCTAGGGTTTAGTTTCTTTTATTCTACTTTATCTCTCATTTCAGTAGCATAAGCTTTATTTTAGTTATTTGCTTGCATAGTACTAGTTTCATTGCATTTATTGAGATTATTCATTGCTAACAGCCTCATCCGGGGAGGCAATCTCGGACATCTAAGCGTGTGTTGTTGTTTCATTGATTTCAGGGCTACAGGTTCAATCGGGCAAATCCACAACATACGAGTGCAAGAAGATCCCTCTAGCATTCAGACCTAGAGAAGGAGGCATCTGTAAGCCCTCATACATTTTTGTGTGCATCATCGAGAAGCCTTATAAAGCGCACCCCCTATGCGAGGGGATATTTCATACACCTGCTGCCCTCTTTTGTGTGTAAAATCATGTATCAAATGAAGGGTATCCCTCAGAGGGATTCATTTGTAACCTAATCTGGAGAATATCAATAATAAAAGCATTCGTTCATTTACTTCTTCGCATTCTAGTTATATCTGCTTTGTACCTTTCATTTGTTGCATATTTAATATCAAAGGATTCAATCGAATCGCAAGTAGAGTAGTCTGGTGGATGGCGCACCGCTTCCTCGGGGTCGCTACAATATGCACCCTAGACCGACCAACATTGAAAGGTTGAAAGAGAGAGATATCCTTCGAGCCAATATCCAAAGAGGGTTGGTTCCCTTACTAATATAATTTAGTTTAAATCTTAGGATAATAGGAAAGAAATGGGAAATGACCAAAAGGAATGGTAAATATGGCTGAGCCAAAGATGAAAGGTGGGGATAAAATAACGTCTAAAATCCAAATCAAGTTTTAATTAGCATGTAATGGAAAGGAAAGCATAGGAACCATTCATAGATTACAGGGATAATTTCCAATGATCATTTCAGCATTCAGTTCTCTACTAGGAATTAAATTCAAAAATGTAGAATTTAAATTTACCTAACAAAGATCATGAACTTAACAAAAATGAAAGGTAGAAAATAATTGCATACAACACTACTCCAAGAACCAGAGCCAAATATCTTTCTATTGATACAGAGAACTCAAAGTATTTTTGGTAGAACATCTCTCCTCCTTCATTACATCAAAATGCTTAGTATTTATAGAGGATTTTACCTCTAAAATTAAATGTGTATTAAAAAAAGTGTTGGCTATTCAAGGACCAGCAAGAGCAATTCTCTCCTCGGTAGTAGCAATGATCAAATCAGAACATTCTTTAGGAAGCAGCGATCCCTCTTTCACGGAGAGCACCTGGGAAATTAGTAGATATGGATGATAGGAAAATTGTTCCAGATGTTGGTGCATTGAAACATAGCAATTTTGTCCAAAAAGCAGAATTTCAAGCATTAAAATTTGTCATATTGCACCTTGGAATTTTATCTTTGCCAGGAAGACCCATCGAAAATTAACTTATTTTAAAAAGGAACAAAATCAATGGATGGTGCCTTGAAAATGAAGGTGATCATATCATAATCAGGAGTGCAACATTTAATATTGGTAACCCTTTAGCAAGAATTCTGGAAATATTGATTTCATTGCCCCAATGAATTAAAATTTGTCAACCTTTGATCCTTCCCAAAAATGATCTACAATGACGACACCTTCAAAAAGGAACTTCACTGAAGAAACTACCCAAAATTGATTTTCATCAAAAAAGTGCTCAAAATGGACATTCACCAAACATTCATTCAAAAATGGACTTTCGCCAGACATTCACCAAAATTTCACTCGAAAATGGACTTTCGCCAGACTTTCACCTAAAAATGGACTTTTTCTAGACATTCACCAGACTCCCACCCAAAAATAAAATCTTGTTGGTATCCAGGGGTGGAAATGGAATTTTTCCCCAAAGAAGGGTGAAAATGAATTTCATCCCAAGTTTGGGCGACTTTGACTTTGACTAGTGCTACTTTCTCCTCTTTCACTTCAACTTGGGTGCTTTCATTGTTTTTGCCCCAACTTGGGTGAAATCATTAAATTTGCTAAAAATAAGGTAAAATTACTTTGGAAAACACCTTCATCATCATGCATGCTTATTTTGAAGTGAATTTTACTTTGATCGATGCATTAATTTCACTTAAATGATACCTGTTTAGTACCTTCACTTCAAAAATATCTTCAACTAGCAATTCACCCCGAAGAAGGGTGAAAATGATTTTTGCTCCTTTTTGAGGTGAAATTGACTTTGACCATAAGAAGTGCATGAAGTTGGGTGAAATATTCTTAACTTATATTTTTCATTGGTGAAGTCTTCTACACTAAATTTTTCTAGTGAAATTGACTTTGACCACCAAAAGACATGCATTCAAAAACATACTTTCCCAACAAACGTCATTTAGAGTTCAACTTTTAAAACACTGGAAAACCATTTTATTTTTCCCTTTATAGAAAAACACTTGCTCTTTAATTCCACGAGTGAAATCATTCTTTTGGAATTTTTACAATAAAATTTAGTGTGGCAAAAATACCAAAACTTCTATCAACTACCTATTATCTATTTTTAAAAAATAATACTAAGTCCTACAACATTGATTGTAGTGAAATTGAAGAATAACTCTTAAAGATTCATTTTAGGTTATTCTTGATTAGTTGCAAAAAATTATTAGTGCATGATTTTGAGAGTTGATTGGAGTGATAAGGTGTAATATTAGTTCATTAAAAATGAAGAACTTGTACTACTATACCATGCTCAAAAAGAAAATTAGTTTTGTGTTTCTTGAAAGGCACAAAATCTGGTTTGTATCAAGTATCTAAAGACACTATTGAAGCATAAAATTCTGCAACTTGAAGTGGCCTATAGAAGCCAAAAAATAGGATTAGAATCCTCTATAATTTGTAGAAGAACCTAACTAATCAAAAACAGAGATATAAGCTTATGAAAGTGAGACTTGGTGAGTCTCAAAATAAAAAAGTATTACAAAGTTAAATGCAAGGAAAGTGCAAAAAAATACATTAATTAAAAAAAAATCTATCTACTGTTTTTGAATCTTGGATTTGTTATCAAAAGTGTCCATGCAAAAATGGAAGGGTGTGTCTACTCTTTAAATATAATCTCAAACCCTTTTATTGCAGGAAAAATCTGCCACAAAACCATAATTTCAAATCTAGAAATAGAATGAAAAAGAAGGTATATTAAAATCCTTACTATACAAAATTATGATATATTATATGCACTACTTTAATCTAGTTTTTGATAGCATAAGAGCATATTTGAAGTGCCACAAAAGGACACATTTTATACAGGGAAAAACAACCAATAAAGGTCGGATGTCAGCACTCTTCCTCCCAAGATAGAAGGAGCCACTCAAGGGCTCATATTGGACATACGTACCTATAGAAACAAAGCTCATTTTAGATCATTCAAGAGCTACATTTATGTAAATAAGCGAGAACATATCGATTCCTATAATACATCCAAAAATCTACAAGGCATTCAATACAATTGAAGGCATAAAAGAAAGAGGTAAACGTGTCACATTCGTGGTCTCTAACTTGGAGAAGACCATCCACCACATCAAAGCTCCAAATCATCATCCAAGCTCCATAGCGCATCGTCTATCCACATATAGTAAAATATCTTACTTGTTGCCCAAGCAATTGTTGGAATAATTTCAACATTGCCTCCTTAGTCCTAAGTATTAAGTCCTAGTATTTAGTTTTAGTTTAATGTTTTGATATAAATATTTCTAGTTAATTTGATTAGCATACATTGAGGTTTTGGCTTGGTTGGTCAATGTTTGACCATATTCCAAGATTAGAATATTGTTAGGATAAGAGCTATCTTTAATTTAGTTTGTTGTAATAAGTTTGAGAGGATTTATCTCAACCACCGTGTCTATTTTTAGTTCTTTCAAGAAATATAAAACTATGTAATGCATTTTTTATCAATAGAACAATTTCACCATTGTTTCTCATTTGGTATCAGAGCAGGTTTTCTCATATGGATCAAAACCTGTGGAGAGTGGCGTGAAGATATCTGAAGCATGCACTTTATTAGAGAAACTCAAGTGGCCAGCATTCAATAGAGTTTTAAGGAAGAGCTCAAGTAAATAATTAATATCTCATGAATCCTAAGGTATTTTATTATTAAATGTTGAGGGTTGTTAGATAATGGTATCAAGAGGATTCTGTCAAAATTTTAGGTGATTTGGAGCTAATTTGCATATTTTATTAGCATTTTGAGTTTTTCAATAAAATGGTTGTACAAGGTGTAATACAGGGTATTTGATTATCAAATTTGGGAAGAGATATTATTTAAATAAAATAATTATTCAGAAAAAAATTTAGGTCATTTGGATCTGTATTGATTGATTTGTGTGAATATTTATTTTTTCTTCCAAAATCCTAGATCCATAATTGTGATAAAAAGAAAAAAATTAAATGATCACATCTTTTTCACCTTTGCAAATTTTCTTCAAAAATTTAGAGGGTTTTTATATTATTGTCTCAGGAATATAGATTTTAATTTTCAGAATTTTTTTAGTTGTATGGATTGATTTATGTGAATAACATTGAGGTTGTCTCAAAAACACTCTAATATCTAGAAAGGGCAAAAGTAAATTGATCACATATTTCTCATTTGTGTGAATTTGGATCTAAAATTTAGTGGATTTTCAGATAAGTATATCAAAAGTCTACAGTAAAAATTTTAGTTTTTTTCAATCCATATTGGCCGATTTATGATAAATTGGGTGCTTGAGACTTTGGTAAATAAAAGGAAGCCATGTATGCAGACTTGGTTGTACCAAAATTTGATGGAGATAATTATGCTATTTGGAGCATAATGATGAAGACCTTATTGAAGGCTCAATAATTATGGGATATAGTTCAATAAGGCTATGAGGAACCCACTTGGAGCAAGCTACAAGGCGAGGAGAGAAAAGAGAAGGAGCAGCAATATGCAAATTGCTTAGCTCTTATGGATTTGAGGAGAGGAATGGAAAAGAATGTTTTTCCTCTCATAGCCAATTTTAGATCAGATACAATGGTATGGCAAGTGTTGAAGGATTATTATGGTCTTGATGAGGACACCCCTAAAGCCATGAGTGGCAATCATGAAGATTGTTTAAGCAAGGAGGAGCCTTGCTTCCTTGAAGCAATTTCTGAATTAGATCATTTTGAAGGAGTTTTTGAAGAGTCTTGTAAAGACTCATATGAAGCCATGATTTGTAATGGAGAATTCTTTCTTGTAGAGGAAGCCCTGTATGTAGAAAACCAACAAGATGAAGAATTCTTCATGGAGGAAGCATATGTTGCTGAATTTTGTGATGAAAAGATAAGAAGAGGTGTGTATTCCTCAAGAGGACAAGGAGGCAGAAGAAGATTTGCTGTTGATAGAAGGCAAAGTGATGAAAAATATCTCATGAAGGAGACAAATGGAGAGTGTATTTTGGATAATGCACCTGCAGTTCTCATGGAGGAGAATAAAGAAGTTTTGTGGTATGATGATGGAGAAGCAATGATCATGGAAGACCATTGGCTCACTTATCTTGAAAACCATTCACTTGGAATGGATGAGTGCTCTCTTGAAAGAGCAAATGAAGTTATTTGGGATGATTTTCCAAGTGTAGTACAGGAAGAAGAGATGAACGGCATAAGTTTCATTCTCCATAATGAAGATTATCTCAAGGCTAAGATAATAAAAGGAAAAGAATATTTTGAGAAACACTATCTCAAGGAGGAGATAGAAAATAGTGAGATAGTCATTAATGGAACTCATGATGTAATGGAGACATCATCAAAGGATATTGAGAATTATCTTGAAGAAGCAATTGTGGATGAAGATCACTCACTTGGAGTGACTACATTGCAAAAAGAGAGTTGTCTTGAAAAGGCAACAATGTATGATTGCTTGAATGAATGGTGTTTCAACACACCAACATGGATTGAACAAAGGAGTAGAACTCTTAGTGAAGATTTTATGGTTGATATTGAAGCAACATACCCTAAAGGAGAACTACTACAAAATAGCTTTATGGGAAGCACCAAATCTACTCATACTAAAGGTAATGTTTTTATGATTAATGATTTGTTTTTTGTGAGCAGGAATTAAAATAAAGGTTATTGTCTCATTGAGACAACTTTGATGAAGAGTCTTCTTGGAGAGAATAAAATGATGGAGAACTTTGGTCACATGGATCAAAATGATGTGTTCAAAATTCCTTGGAAGAAGGATTCTTGTAAAGTCATTTTTTTGAGAGAATATTTGTGTGAGGAGCAACTTTATGTTGCATATGTAGTTGGTCATTATATGGCCATATTTGTTGTGATTTTTTGTGTTAAAATATGTGAAAGAGTTGTATGGTATAATCATCTATTTGAGATGATTAATTTTAAATACTCATGTGGAGTTTTTTTTAGTGTTGAAGATGTAAAAGAAGATCAAAATGTGAGAGCATGGTTTAAAGACCATAATGATAAAGATGTAAGAGAGTGGTTGCTAAAAACCACAAGAGGAGATACTTTTGTTGAAGGGGGAGCTAATCAACAAAATAATGCACTCAAGAATTTGCAGGAAATCCCACATAAAGAGTGGAAGGAGTGCCACCATAAGTATTTTGTAAATTTTGATTTCTTGATTCAAGATTGGAGGAAACGTAAGAGAAATATTTTCTTCCAACTCTGTGATGCTTAAAGAAATCTTGCATGAGTTTCTTTAGCATCAAGGGGGAGAATTTTGGAATATTTTCAACATTGCCTCCTTAGTCCTAAGTATTAAGCCCTAGTATTTAGTTTTAGTTTAATGTTTTGATATACATATTTCTAGTTAATTTGATTAGCATACATTGAGGTTTGGGCTTGGTTGGTCAATGTTTGACCATAGTCCAAGATTATAATATTGTTAAGATAAGAGCTATATTTAAGTTAGTTTGTTGTAATAAGTTTGAGAGGATTTCTCTCAACCACCGTGTCTATTTTTAGTTATTTCAAGAACTATAAAACTATGTAATGCATTGTTGATCAATATAACAATTTCACCATTGTTTTTTTTTTTTTGAATTTACATGGTGGAATCGATAGCCGCACAAATCCGAGTAGGTTGTCCAGCTTTTTATGGCCACCACAGTATTCTATGTTGTCTGCCCTAGAAGCTTCCACACAGATCTTCGTGTAGTCCGCCCCTATAACCACCATGCCACAATCATTTTAAATATTTTACGTTGCTGAAAGCACTAGGAAAGGGACAAGCGTTCAGTCCGACGAGGCTCGAGATTTGAACCTTGGACCTCCGCCCCCATTATGGGGTTTGGATGAACCAATTGGTCTACACCTCGAACCTAATTTCATCATTGTTTCTCAGCAATGTAGCAAAGTAAAGGGATTATGGAGTTCTAATATCCATATTTGAATACGTTATAAGAACGGACTCCATACAGAACTAGCACTTGGCATTCTAGTCATCATTCCTCTCTCAAAATTTTGGAAACTTCCATGTAGGAGTTACAAGCAATGCATCGACACTTGGTATTGTCCACTAGCTTCACACGAGTGCCCATACATTTTTGGTTTTCTTCAAGAGCAGTGAACAAAGGACTTGGATCATTACATAAATAAGGGAGTGATCACTTGTAATGGACGTGACACATGTCACAGCGTCCATCATAAACTATCCTTAAAATGCATTTTGAAGTACAATTTCAATGTATGTGAGTGAATAACAGTCAAAGACATCCAAAGAGGGACAAAAGCACAATCAAGGAAGGAGTATAGTGCAGAAGAAACATTTGAAGTGTAGTGTGGAATATAAGGGGAAGGAGCATTAAAGGCTCAACATTTTTTAAGGTCAACTTTTAGCATCATATGTACCATCATTCAAGACCAACTACTCCAAGGAATATCCATTAAATCAATCACCTAAAGTACCACTTATACGTTGTTATACTCATCCATAGAAAGCATTAAATATTGAGGAGATATTTCATCTAAAAAGGTAAGGTCTAAATCCCATTTATTATTTCTTTCATAAGTTGGAGATATAAGGGTTATAAACTAAGGTTAAAACTTAGATTTTGAAAGTAAAAGGGGTGACTTATCTTATTAAATTAATATTTGCAATCTTACTTAGGAAGAATAAGGAATTCAACTTGGATTAAATTATTTTGCAAATATTATTATCATTTCTCTAATTTTCCGAACTTTGGAGCCACAAGGATAGTACTCCGTCAAATTTATTTTATTGGAAATTAGAAATAATCCAAGGGATATAAAAGAGGTTATTAAGGGTTTCTATTAAGGTTGGCTAAATATATTTTTACTTTTCTCAAATCTTCAAAAAGAGACAAAATAATTCCAACAACAAAACCTCTTCAAAATTGAAAAAGTGCTTAGTTCAATTAGGAGTAATAAGGTGTTAAGAAGTTAATTTTGATTTCTTAAAAAACTTGTACAAAATCAACCAAAATTTAGCTATATTTTTTACAAAAAGCACTATATCATACTTCAAAATACTAGGGAGTCATAAGGTATTCCACAAAACTTGATAACATTAATATTTGTCTAATATTATCAATTTGGGAAGATATAATCTTTCTTCAAAACCTAAAATTAGATGTTCATCACTAGGGATACATAAGGTAGTTCACAAACCTAATAATCTATAAAGGTTTTTCAAAATCAAGCTTATATACTTCAATTAGGAAGCTATAAGAATTCAGGTCATACAAATGTCTATAGGCATACTTGGTAATGCTCTTAGAAGTGGAATGAGGAAAATACCAATATGTATCAAGAACCTGATGAACTATAATGATGAACATGGGAAATAAAAGGAGGAACCTCTACATTATGACATAATTTCTAAAGTCAACAACTATGCAAAGGAAGATTCATCTAATGAATCAAATGAACAAAAATAGGAAAATATTGATCAAAAAGAATTTATGCAAAATGGAATAACTTAAATTGCACATATGATTTGTAGACCTTATTAAAGAGATAAATAAACATGATATTCATAAAATTTACCACAAAAATTCTAGATCATCTCTATTGTGCACCCATTGCAATCAATATGGTCATGAAAAAATTAATTGTTGGAGTTCACATCCATGCAAATATTTTTATGGAACAAATCACTCATCTTTCTAGTGTTACTTAAAATATAGATATTATACAGACTATGAAAGATGATTTCTTCAAATTTTAAACTATTATATTCAAAAAATTATTTTAGATAGATATACTAACATTGACCTCAAGGTTTATACTTATGAAATACAGAGAACCAAGTATTACCAAGGTATAAAATAAGGAAGAAGGATCAATTCAGATCCACTCAAGACTTGCACCATCATGAGAGCAATGAATCACAAAAGATGCTTGACACCAAGAAGCAAATAATTGAAAAAGACAAGAAGCCTTGACATGAAGACTGCCACAGCAGGAAAAGAACCAGATCAAGCTAAAGATGAAGAAAATCCATATTGAAGACTAAAGTCTTCAATACCTAAATAATGTAATACATGGGGTGTTGTAAATAGAGTATATTCCATAATTTGGATTATGTAAATGTATCCTCCAAGATACATATCTATATTACTTCCTATGCAATTTATCTAGTTACTTCATGCAATGTAATAAATGCGCAAGTGTCAATGTGCAAGTTGTACATGTGCAAGTTATCCCTAGATAGACTGTTGGCCAAGTATCCTATTTTACATTTATAAGGATGGACTCTTAGATAGATAGTGAAGAGAGTTGGGGGACATAGTCAGATAGCATAGCTTAGTGGATAGTGTAGTTTTGTGTGCCTCACCATTCATTGGTGATGGATACAATGTAAATAATTAGCTTTGTTAATGGAGTGCTCACTTCCTCCATAGCTACATTGTAATATTATATATAATTTATAGTTTTAGCATACTTCAGTCATCTATAAGATTTACTTTCTTTCATGTTATTCTGCATATTTTGATTGTTATCTCCCAAGTCTCATTCATAAAAAGCTAAAAAATCCTTAATACCACAAAATATCATGGGTAATATCACAATATCACACAAGTCCCAAATATAAAATAGCCACAATAATAAAGGTCAAGATAATAATAATATGAGTAGAATAATATATGATAAAATTAATATGTATATCAAGGCTTATATAAATCAAATAACATTCATTTATATACTAAAATATGAATGTTAATATCCTGAATCATCCATGAATTATGCATGAAGAAAACTTACAATATTAATTGCTCAAAATGCATATGCACTTTATTGCTCCTCTTCCTCTTACAATGAGATAATGAGATTAATTCTCTTCAATACATTCTATGGAGCATTATCTCCATAATATAGCCATAGTAATATGACTCTTTGCATTCTTGACTATTGCTCTCCATATGCCAAGTCTCATGACTCTTGGCTTATCAACTTCCCACTTGCATACTAGATGGACACTTGTCTAGGGTAAGTGAGACTATTGGATTTTTAATCCTTATTACCACAAAATATCATAGGTAATCTCACAATATCACATAATTCCCTTATATAATATAGCCACAATAATAAAGATAAAGATAATAATAATATGAGTAGAATAATATATAAGAAAATTCATATGTATGTCAAGGCTTATATAAATCAAATAACATTATTTATATACTAAAATATGAATGTAAATAACCTGAATCATTCATGAATTATGCATGAAGAAAACTTACAATATTAATTTCTCAAAATGCATACAAGTTTTATTGCTTCTCTTCCTCTTACAATCAAATAATAAGATATGAATTATCTTCAATACATTCTATGGAGCATTGTCTCCATAATATAGCCATAGTAATGTGATTGTTCACATACTTGACTATTGCTCTCCATATGCCAAGTCTCATGACTCTTAGCTTATCAACTTGCCATTTGCATACTAGATGGACACTTTCACACTTGACTTTTGCACTTCCATATGCACTCCTAATCTAGGACACTTATGCACATCCTCACATTATTTGTACTCTTTACATACAATACACTTGTGCACATTTGTAACAACCCAAACAATCCAACCCAATAAAGAGATACATTTATATTTTTATTTCAAAAGTAAGGTTCACAAAGAAGTCCCATGAAAATATATTCTCAACACTCTCAAGGCTTAACCATATTTGAGTTCAATACCACTATAGATGACACTCAATGGATAGTAGTGACCAACATCCCATATTTTCTAGGGTTTACCTTACTAAACCTCATCGTTTAGAAGGACACCAAAGTGGTCCCTCACATTTCCTGTACCCTCATTGTCATAGGAAAATATGACCATAATGTAGGTATCATCCTTTAAGGCTCATAACACGTAAAGGGGAATGCATATTCCCTAGCATTACCCCAAATCAATCTAGGTAGGTTAATCAAGTATAAATTCTTTGTGGTTATTTACCACACTTCCATGAGGTAATTAATATCATTACCACTCCACTAAGAATGGACATGATCACCCAAACCTACATGTTCAAGGGACCCCACCACTATTAACTTGTGAATTATTTTAACCCCTGGTCCTCAATGTTTAAAGTGTATCATTTCACAAGGATCTAGATATTATGTCCATGTAAATCCTTCAAGATTATATGAGTTCCTAGCTATTACATACACACAACTCCTAGGACTTACATCTTCTTGGTTATTGCACAAATGCAATGCCTCCTAGGTTTTGGGCTATTCTTATTGACTTAGGCCCTAAAGAAATTCTAGATCCAACCAAGAATTATTTTCCAACCTGAGAGAATAAAACAAAGCAAACAACTCTCTCTAGATATAAATGCTTCAATTAAAAATAAGTCTAAACCATAGCACAATATTAAATCTTAACTGAAACATTACATCTCAAATTTGGCATGTGCTACCAATAAAAGCAATTCTACAAAATATTACCACAATATTTAAATTGATAAAGTGCTAAAGTAAAACTATATAAAAGAAGCATTCTCCTAAAACAAAATCAAATGTTTGCAATTCCAAATATCACATAAATAATTCCATTGCATGATATTTTATTCTATTTCAAAGGGAAACATTTTACAAGACAATGTCACAAGCTTACTCATCTCTTGCTTAAGCTATAAGCCACCTACATTACAAAACTACCATATTGGTTCTGTTTTAAAGATAAGTCACTTGTAAAGTTATCTAAGGAACACAATGAAATTTCTCATTTACATAACAATTTTTCAATCCAAGATACATCAAGACCATTTTGCCTAAATTATTTCTACACCATATTCCTTTCATGATCATCTTCATGACGAAGTTCTCCCATGGACTTGAGGGTCATTAAGGGATCATGACAACTCTTTTATGCATTACTGATTAATATGCTCTAAGTATGATGTAAGCAACTATGTAATTCAAAGATTGGAAAACAAGCAACAATAAGAGAATCCCATACTTCTCTTTATAATGGCCTCTTTACCTACACAAGTCTCAGAATTCCACTATAATTTTCCAAAACCTAATCTAAACACACCACAAGTATCCACTAGAAATATCAAGGAGAGAATCCTATACTTATCTCTATAAAGGTTTTCATGTCTATCCAAGCCTCAAATAACCTTTATAAATATTTATCAAAATTCCAAAGCTTTTTATTCAATAAAACAATAATATATTTTTCTATTTTTCTTTTGCAACAAGATAAGTAAAATATTTCTAACTTTATTTATTCAAAAAATAAAGGCTAACATAGAAAAAGGGTCTCTAACCATAATTATTATTTATTTAATAAACCACATATTTAAAGATCTATCTCTTTTCCTAAACAAAATAATTAAATCTAATATAACATCCTTTACTCATCCATGATTACAAAATAATCTCTTCATTTTTAAAATAAACTTAAATCAAAAGAAGCATCCTATATATATATATATATATATATATATATATGAATGTTTAAATATTACAAGCACGATACCCAAGCTTTGCGTGATAAACATAAATGAGGTAAAAGCTAAAATATTCAAGCCTTCTTCTAACTCCTACAAAGCTCAAGATAGAATATTAAAAGCTCATATAAGGGCTTAATACACCCATTATGACCTTATGCTCTATGACTATGCAAAATAAATATAATAGGTGGTGCTTAACTCATAAAATAATAGTACCCAATAAGGAAGCTCTCTAGATCTGGTTACACTCACAACCCAGCCAAGCTCCCAACATCTATCGTAGACCCGAGCGCCTACACCCAAATAAACATGTAATAAAAAACTCTACACAACTATAGGGTGGCATCCTATCCTATAGGCTCAACCACCCTTCTCTAAGGTGAGGAGGTGTAGGCTTGGATGTCAATGACACCTTGGGAACTAAGTCCTAAACCTTATACCAATTCAGTTTGCCCCAAGACCCACAATGAGTCTTAGATCCAAAACCACAAGGATGAATTGATATGGGTAGAAACTCACTAAAAAGGCAATCATAACAATGCTAGGATGGGAATCTAAACATATAAATACTAGCAATAAACCCAAGCCCTAAGCAATCATCTTTTTTAAGCATTAAAATGAGCATCTAACATAAAAAGACAACTTAACATAACTAGGAAATAAATAACCAAACAACACTTGAATAGTACACATCCAAAAAAATATCATAAATAAATGAAACACCAAGCATTTAGAATCAGGTCTACATAGTTTATTTACTCTACTCACTATATTTATTTATACCTTAGATGTCTAGTAGCACAACATACTCCTTGCTCATCTCCAGCTACTATGTTCCTTATATTGCCAACCCCCTTAATGCAAGGATTTACCATCCCTTATAGCCTTGCTCCCTCCAAGGTGTGGGAGAGCCAAGAAACCTCCAATGTTGGCTACCCATAACATAGCCAACCAATGCACTTTCTTTGGTGTTACAAAGTTGAATGCCAACATCTCAATGTGCCATGCATTATGGTTTTTAAATAATATTATTACCCTTAATTAATATTATCCATAATGTTTTCCAAATGGAAAAATTTCAAAATAAATCATTTAAGCAAAGACTAAATTAATTTCTTCATTCATTTGCAGCTTTCTAATGTAATTAATTAATTGAATTTTTCAAACATACCCTTATTACCCTTATCCATAAGTAAATTGGATTAATTAATTTCTAATTAATACCAAATTCTAATATTAATTATTAGCTTTGATATTAATAACACAAGTATTAATATCATTAACTATATTAATACTTTATTGGGTGTAATCAAGCCAATTCTATGCTTTTCAACAACTAAAGCAATGCACGATTTTTCCAAGCAATACCATGTCATGCTACTTTATACTTTAGTAGGTGGTTTTTTAAGATAACTAAAATTTTATCCCCACTTTCCTAAATATTACTCATTTACCAAAGTAATCTAATGTCCCAAAAATGTATTCAAACATAAGCAGTTATGCAATGCATCTAAATGAAGGGCATTCATTACCCTTGAGTTGTTAATGAACAAGTCATCAATCATCATTTCTCATAACTTTATCTCTCATCACAAGGTGGTCATTCCCCACCAATCCATGGATGAGAGTACTTGACCTTGCAATAACCGATCCATTAGTACCATATTCTAAACAAATATAAACTGTAATTTCTAACACAAAGATATCACAAATTGATATTATGCCCATACATTAATACATAATTTAGTGTTAAAAATAAATCTTGCCAAGGAAGGTTGTTACAAGATTCTATCTTATATGACACTTGTGCATTTTATGCACATTGACACTTACATAACACATGCATTTTCTACACATTCAGACTTATATAACAAGGGAAATATAAATGACACTCTAAACTATAGGCTCAACCATAATATATTATTTAAAAAAGTACCATGAAGGTACCAAGATGGTACATTAGCATGTACCAAATACTAAAATATTTCTCCACACTTAGGACTTACCAATGAATGACATCATTAACATTGTTGGGAATTTAGGAGGACACCACTTGATATCCTTTAAAGAGACTGATGTTCCTATATCTACCCTCACCAATGATCATCCTATGCACATAATTTGCCATAAATATATATATATTAAAAGGATCCTTGTCAATAATGGGTCTAGTCTTAATATTTATAATCTTGAATTTCTTCACCACCTTGGATTAACACAACATGATCTACAAAAATTTGAGTTAATTATTTGAGACTTCGATGGTAGTGAATTGAGAGCTTGTGGTTCCATATTCTTGCCTTTACAAATCATACCTTATGTGCTTGATACCCTGATCTATGTCATCCATTATGAAAATCCTATAACATTCTCTTAGGACACCCATGGATCCATTTTATGTGTGTTATACCTTCCACCTATCATCAATGCCTCAAATATGACTATTAGGGCAAAATAGAGTACATTTCTATTGACCTCAAACCCTTTGATTATTGTTATATTTGTCCATCCTTGCAACTCACATCCTTTTCAATACCTTAGATTATTCTCGTTGAGCCATCCTTACTAGATCAATCTATCTCAATCACTATTAACTCCCCTTCATATATGCCTACAACCCCACTTGACCTATCTGAGTTGGACAATGTCAATGTTCATCATGATCATGTTCTAGATATTACCATATTATTTAGTTTACCTCATGACTATGGGAAAACCATTGTTAAAGGTACAACTATATAGATAATAAACTGCTATTTTGTGTGTGTTGATGCCTCCAATTATAAGCATATTCTTTATGAGAATATTTTAATAAACTTCATGTTATTTATCCCATGCTTATCTGGTCCCTAAGAAGATCCTTGTTAATGTGGGAAACCTTGGGAAAGGTCTTGGTCATAGTGAATAAGGTATAAAACAATCATTATAAACTAACACTTGGCTTGATTACTATAGTTGTTGGTATGAAAACTAACATTAAATGAGCAGGAGGCACGCCCAAAGATTTTTGACCAGCATTGAATGGCTGCTCGGCCTAGGAGAGGTAGAAGCAATCAATCTCCAGAGAAGGTCGGCTCCTTTAGTTCCAGCTAACTATACCAAAAAAGGGGAAAGGGGATGATAAAGAAAGCAAAGGAGGTTGTAGCTAAAATTGATAAGGATAGTGTATGACTGCATCAAACTCCTTCAATGTCATCAGTGCAAACAATAGTGAACCACCTAATAGATCAGCTTACTATATCATACGTAATAGTGCATTTTGTAGACACCTAAAACACATCATGTCGAGGGCAACTACTCATATGGATATGCTACAATACCATGTGGAGGATCTTGGATAGACTCCAAGATAGGGCAGTGGTTCTAACCACTCAATTTGGGCTCCTTGGCCTAATCATTTTGAACCATAGACCAAACCTATGGTTTACAGGCTGAACCATAGCTAAGACCCACGGTTTATAGTCTAGACGACAACTATGATCTATGGACGTAACTGAAGTTTAGTTGGCCTTCATCCGAGCCAAATTGGTTTGAATGGCCATTTGATCTAGAATAAGGTGGTTAGAGGATGGAAGCTTCCAATACAACTGTCCTAACCACCCCTTCTTGATATTGGCTTCTCCATGAAGCCACCCCTAGCCCTTGGGTAGTCCTATAAGTACCCCTTAGAATTAGGGTAAATTATCAGAGAGAGCATTGGAGATTTGAGCAACGAAGCCCTGTCGAATTGTACACTCAACCGAGTATACTGAGAGAGAGAGCTATTGCACTTATCCCCTACCTACTTGCCAAAATTCATGATGAATTGCATTATGGATGCCCTAGGAATCTAGGAGAGCCAAGAAGCACATATTCAGGAAAATGAAGGCCCTTCACAATGAATCAACCACTAAATCAATCTGAGGATACTGAAGGCGACCATTGAACATCAATTTGGACAAGGAGGTCAAGCCCACTACCCTTGAAATTAAGGATAAACCTATCATATTGCTAACCACAGCTTTCAACCATGGTTTACAGTGTAGACTGCTCACTAGAGCTATGGTTTGTAGCAGAGGTATCGCCGCCTTACCTTTTTCATTTTTGTCTGGTTAATTAGCTTAGTTTAGCTATTTTCATGGTTCAATTGTAGTTTAGAAAATTTCTGACCAATAGAATTAGGTTAGAATAGTTTCTTTGTGTTAAGCATCAAATAGGACATTAATGGATTCTTTATGCACTTTCATACTTTATTTCACATAATTGGTCCATGCATAGTGTAGCTGTTATCTTTCTTTATGAAATTCTATAAATATTGATGTAATTAACATAGTTTAGAAGTGTTTTCCATGCTTTCTTGATTATACATTCTTAATGGTATCTTCATGCATTTTTCCTAAAAGGGCCTCATCATGAGAGTCTGCCTATATTTTTTACACTTTTATGTTGTTTCTTGACCACAGGGAACAAATTCGAAGAAGAGGGCAACTCCACCCTAGAGCAGTTTGTGACTAGTTGAAAAGCAACATTAGTGTGCCTACCCTATTGAGGGCTTTGGCATTGTATTAATTGTATCATCATTTGGGTGACCCTAAGAGGGGCATGATTGTAATCGAGATTATTTGCAATTATTAATAAAAGAAACATTTATTTTGTTGAATATATGCAATCTTATCATTTTTATGCTTTGAATGAATGAATACGATATAATATAGTAGATGGGTGCATGTTTTTTGTTAGATCAGAAGGTGATAATGGTGGAACTCCGTAATTCTAGCCTCTTACTATGTGTTTTTTATTTTTGTGACTTGCAGGTATAGACCACAGCTACCAGCTGTGGGCCAACAATTAAACTGTAGGTTCAACCCATGGGCCACAGTCAGAACCGTAGCCCAGACCTACGGTTTCCAACAGACACAGCAGACAGTAGAGGAATAAAGCTCACTCGTATGTGGACCTGAGGTAGGCCCTACTTCTCACTCTGTAATTTTTTCTATCTCTGTGTTTTTTCAAAGAGTCAAATTTGGAATGCAATTAAGAAATTAAGAAAGAAAAAGAAATTAATTAGGTCTTAGTTTGCATTTATCTTTCGTTTCATTAGAAAGGTGATGTTAGGAATAGTGGATATTTGATTTTAATCTGCCCTAGAATCCAACGTGCTTGATAGAATTTGTGTGATTGGTTTGCATGTGTGAGGCCCAATTAGTGGTCAATTATCATTGTAATATGCATGGTCTCAAAGAGCATCTATATTAGCTTACATTTTCTGAATTTGAAACTTTTTTTTCTTTGCATAGCATTTAGAAAATGAGCATGAAAACTATATGATGCATTTATTTTATGTACATTAAAAGGAACCACACACACTACTTGGCACTTAAACGCTAGTGAGTTGGGATTGACATCCAACCACTAGTAGGGTTCAATAATGGTGGGCATAACTTCCATCCGTTGGCCCAAATCCCATGAACCTTTCAGATACTAGACCAATATTGGATCCGAGAACCTTTCGTACCCTAGAAAATTTGCATGTATTCTCTTCAAAGGGTATAACATTGACTGGGGGAAACGGGTGAGGATCTGGGAGGACCTGTACTCCCTGATCATGTGTGGGCTTCATTACCACACATTAAAGGTTGGATTACGTGACTTGGAGTTCATAGCCAATTTTTTGAGCTGTGAGCATACAGGTGAAAGCCATTAAACTAAGAATAAAATCCAACAAGTTTTGCAAAACATGATAAGATTTTCTACACTGATACAATAAATCTTGAAAACACATCAAACAATTTAGGACTCACTTTCAAAATTTAAAACGAGATAATCATTATTGTATACCTTGTTTTCTTAATAATAAAATATACATATAGATGCTAGGTACACAATGGTGGATACACAGGGTGGTCGGAAAAGGTCTAAACCTAACACCAATGACCAACCCCTAAGCAATTCACAACAACATGTGTCAATTTCTTAACCACATGAGCAAACCAAAAATCGTTCGACAAGCATCAGAGGAGATAACTCAACATGAGGGGAGCCTGTAGAGCATACCATGGATAGAGGAGCTTTAGTACACTCCTCTAGGAATAGGATAGAATAGGAAGCCTTACAACATTAGGGTGTTCCACTCGAGAGCCATTATGGAGATCATAATGCATGCGCATCCATGGGATCGGCCAAAGATTTTGTTGTGCAGGGGACCAGGTTTGTGCCCCTACATACTAAGTCCATAGGAGTATCCATGGCTCCACCTTCTAAGTATAGAAGGACTAGAGATCCACCCATTCAAGGGCAGGCAGACAGGCTCACTATCGAGCATAGGTCTAACCATACTCCCATGTGTGGTCCACCACACAAGATCACCATTGATATATCAAAGGTGGGAGATAATGGCACACCACCGCATGAGCGATGGTGGTCTAGATAGTTAGAGGGTCTAGGTAGTGTGTTAGAGCAGCTAGGATATAAGCCTTCTACTCCACCCACTTGTACCCTGAGTGAGCATAACATGAGTGTCGTTAGGACTACTAGAGAGCATAGAGAGACTTCTAAGCGCCCTCATGTCACACACCCATTATCTGCACATGGTGTTTCATAGTATAGGATACAACATGAGGCCAATAACGTCTTCATAGATAGAGGCAAAGGCACAACACATCAATCTAATGGGTACAGAACCCACAAGGTTACTCGTACAGAGAAGGGATACTAGAGGCTTCCCACGGTCGATCAGATCGATAGGTCATATTGACTGGTATCAAAGCAAAAATGCCAAATCCTCCAAGATAAATTGGAGGATGCTCACCTAGAGAGGTAGCGCATCGAATATGAAAATATTCAAGTACATAGGATTATTAGATAGAGGTTATATGAGCAGCGCATGCACACAAGAAGTAACGCATGGAGCAGGAGGATAGGTTAGCTAGGGCTGACCTATATCCTCATGATGAGCAAAGAGAGCGCGTATATAGGAAGGCTTTGTCTCAAGCTGATATGCATCATAATTAAAGAGATTCTCATACTCATGCTAGTGCTAAACAAATGGAGCAGCCACCACTGCTCAATAATTAGAGGTAGAGGTAGCATGAAGTAGAAGAGGGAGACAAATACGAGCAAGAATATCCTGAGAGCTCTCGAGCTGAGGAGGAGGAAGAGCAATGCCCTCCATCTTGTACGAGGAAGATAGTACCTCCTAAGCCACATCCATGTCAAATTAGGGAAAATGAATTTTTGTCTTCAGAGGCCTATAAGGCCTTAGCTAAGAAGATTAAAGCCATCAAGAGACAAGGCGCGACTATTCAAAAGCCGACATTAAGAAAAATCCATAATGAGCCTTTTGTTGGAATATTCAACATTGTCCTAAATATCTAAGTATTAATTTAATCTTTAGATTAGATTTTGCTAAGTTAGTGGTTAGTTTAGCTTTGAGGGCATATAGCAAAATAAGTTAGAGTTTACTAAAAATAGTGAATGAGTCATCTAGATTAAGTTAGAACTCCCATGAGAATAGTCTTTTGCAACCATAATGTGCTATTATCTAGTTCTTCCAAAGAACTATAAATGTAACCTTTTTTACATGAAATATAATGTTCATTGAGGAAATATCAATTGGTATCAGAGCAGGTTTTCTCAAATGGATCAAAACCTATGGAGAGTGGTGTGAAGAGATCTGAAGCACACACTTTGTTAGAGAAACTCAAGTGGCCAGCACTCAGCAGAGTTGCAAGGAAGAGCTCGAGTAAATAATTAATATCTCATGCATCCTGAGGTATTTTATTATGAAATTTTTAGGGTTGTTAGATAATTGTATCAAGAGGATGCTGTCAAAATTTTAGGTGATTTGGAGCTAATTTGTGGATTTTATTAGCATTTTGAGTTTTTCAATAAAATGGTTGTATAAGGTGGAATACAGGGTATTTGCTTCTCAAATTTTGGGAGAAATATTATTTAGATAAAATAATAATTCAGAAAAAATTTCAGGTCATTTGGATCTGTATTGATTGATTTGTGTGAATATTTATTTTTTCTTCAAAAATCCTAGATCCGAAATTGTGATAAAAAAGGGAAAAAGTAAATGATCACATATTTTTCACATTTGTGAATTTTCTTCCAAAATTTAGAGGGTTTTCAGATTATTGTCTCAGGAATACAGAGTTTAATTTTCAGAAATTTTGGAGCTGTATGGATTGATTTATGTGAAAACATTGAAGTTGTCTCAAAAACACTCTAAGATCTAGAAAGGGCAAAAGTAAATTGATCACATATTTCTCATTTGTGTGAATTTGCTTCTGAAATTTAGTGGATTTTTAGATAAGTATATCAGAAGTCTATAGGAAAGGAGTGGCTGAGAGCTAGGTGGAATATTTATGAGTGGTGGATTGCAGAATGGCCACCATGTATAAAGAATTGGAAGTGCCCAAATTCAATGGAGATAATTATGCTATTTGGAGCATAATGATGAAGACCTTCTTGAAGGCTCAAGACTTATGGGATATAGTTCAAGAAGGCTATGAGGAACCCTCTTGGAGCAAGCTACAAGGTGAGGAGAGAAAAGAGAAGAAGGAGCAGCAATATGCAAATTGCTTAGCTCTTATGGATTTGAGGAGAGGAATGGAAAATAATTTTTTTCCTCTCATAGCCAATTGTAGATCAGCTACAATGGCATGGAAAGTGTTGAAGGATGCTTATGGGTTTGATGAGGACACCCATAAAGCCATGTGTGACAATCATGAATATTGTTTAATCAAGGAGGAGCCTTGCTTCCTTGAAGAAGTTTCTGAATTAGATCCTTTTGAAGGAGTTTTTGAAGAGTCTTTTCAAGACTCATATGAAGACATACATTCTTATGATGGTGAATTCTTCCTTGAAGAGGAAGACATGTTTGAAGAAAAGAGTGATGATGAACTTCTTGAAGAGAAGAGAGACGAAGATGAGGAATCCCTTCATGGAGAAGAGGATGAGAAGGTGAAGGAGCCTTGTATAGCTCTCATTGGAGAGAGTTATTGTGAGACACCCATAGTTGTAGACATGTCTTGTAATGGCATGGAAAATTGTAATAGTCAATTATTTCTTTTAGGAGGAGAAAAATATGAAAAGAAAATTTGTACTAATAATTTTTTTGCAGGAATGGCATGCTTGGAAAGCATTCACATTGATAGCAAATAGGATGGATGTCTCAATGGAGATACAATTGCTCAAGGACCTTGTAGTGAAGACCACTCAAAAGTGGAAGAAGACTTTGAAGATGAAGGAAGAGAAACACTCACATTGGAGTGTTCCTTGCTTGAAGACCATCAAAGTGAAATGTATGATGAATAATGTCTCATGGAGGAGATAAATGAAGAGTGTATTATGGAGAATGCATCTACAATTCTCATGAAGGAGAATAAAGAAGATGATGATGGAGAAGCAATGTTCATGGATGATCATTGGCTTGAAGACCATTCAATTGGAATGGATGTGTGCTCTCTTGAAAGAAAAAATGAAGTGATGTGGGATGTTGATCCACAAGAAAATTTTGATGAAGAGGAGATGGAAGCGATAGGCTTCTTGTTTGAAGATCACTCATCAAGGGTGAAGGATGTGTTGTGTGAAGAAAAGAACACACAAGACTCTCTCATTTGGTATATGGAAAGTGAGAGGGCAAATGGGATAGAAACAAAAAATGGAAATGAGATTGCTGATTTTCTTGTCGTAATGGCAAAGGAAACATCACTCATGGATGAAGATCACTCACTTGGAGTGACTACATTGCAGAAAGAGAGTTGTCTTGAAAAGGCAACTATGTATGATTGCTTGAATGAATGGTGTTTCAACACACCAACATGGATTGAACAAAGGAGGAGAACTCTTAGTGAAGAGTTGATGGTTGATCTTGAAGCACCATACAATGAAGGAGAACTGCTACAAAATAGCTTTATGGGAAGCACCAAATCTACTCATACTAAAGGTAATGTTTTTATGATTAATGATTTGTTTTTTGTGAGCAGGAATGAAAAGAAAGGAGATGTAAAGGCATTATTAAGGTGATTGTCTCATTGAGACAACTTTGATGAAGAGTCTTCTTGGAGAGAAGATAGTGATGGAGAACTTGGGTCACATGGATCAAAATGATGTGTTCAAAATTCCTTGGGAGAAGGATTCTTGTAAAGTCATTGTTTTGAGAGAATATTTGTGTGAGGAGCAACTTTATGTTGCATATGTAGTTGGTCATTATATGGCCATATTTGTTGTGATTTTTTGTGTGAAAATATGTGAAAGAGTTGTATGGTATAATCATCTATGTGAGATGATTAATTGTAAATACTCATGTGGAGTATTGTTTAGTGTTGAAGATGTAAAAGAAGATCAAAATGTGAGAGCATGGTTTAAAGACCATAATGATAAATATGTAAGAGAGTGGTTGCTAAAAATCACAAGAGGAGATACTTTTGTTGAAGGGGGAGCTAATCAACAAAAGAAGGCACTCAAGCATTTGTAGGAAATCCCACATAAAGAGTGGAAGGAGTGCCACCACAAGTATTTTGCAAATTTTGATTTCTTGATTCAATATTGGAGGAAACGTAAGAGAAATATTTTCTTCCAACTCTGTGATGCTTAAAGAACTCTTGCATGAGTTTCTTTAGCATCAAGGGGGAGAATGTTGGAATATTCAACATTGTCCTAAATATCTAAGTATTAATTTAATCTTTAGATTAGCTTTTGCTAAGTTAGTGGTTAGTTTAGCTTTGAGGGCATATAGCAAAATAAGTTAGAGTTTACTAAAAATAGTGAATGAGTCATCTAGATTAAGTTAGAACTCCCATGAGAATAGTCTTTTGCAACCATAATGTGCTATTATCTAGTTCTTCCAAAGAACTATAAATGTAACCTTTTTTACATGAAATATAATGTTCATTGAGGAAATCTCACCTTTGGATCCTTCGATGCCTACTTCGGCTTACCCTAAGCATTTTGATATGCCCAGGTTAGACAAGTTTAATGGTGATGATGATGCACAGGAATATGTCATGATCTTTCTGGACACTTTTTTCCAGATAGCAAGCAATGATACATTGTTGTTATGTATGTTCATCATGAAACTTTTTGGACCAACTCGAGAGTGGTTCAATTAGCTAAAGAAACATAGCATAACATGTTTTGAACAAGTAGTTGATGCCTTTCTTGAATGATATTCCTTTGGCATCAAGAAATAGGTCAATATTTTTTATCTGGCTATGCTAGATCAGTGCGATGACAAGCCAATAGAGCAATATGAAAAGAGATGGAGGAGATTAATGGCGAAGTTGCCATTCCCTATTCCTACCATAGAGTTAACCCAAATGTTTACAAAGAGTTGTGCCAAGCACATATCATTGCTACTGTAGCTACAGCAGTATCCTACATTTGAAGAGGCTTTGGTGTAATCCAAATTTATTGAGGACATTAAGTTGTAGGAAGGAAACATGAATCTCAAGAATAGGAGAGAGGGACAAAAGAAGAGTGCCACAAAACAATAGGGCAAGCAAACCCATGTGAATCAAGTGGTGCTAAATATTTAGAGGGAGAACAAGGGGCAACAAAAATAGAATTATCAGGCCCAACCTCCTCCTGTGCAATATTACAAGTGCAACAAAAATTATAAGGGCAAGAACAAAGATCAACACCCACCTTGCCAGTTCACACCATTGACAGAATTATTGAAGTCAATTTTCCATCAACTGTGTGAGGCCAAGGCAATTAGATTAATTGAAATTAATATGATAGACCCCAATCAACCCAAACCAAAGGGATACCAAGAATATATGTTTTACATTTTTCATCGAACAAAAGGCCATGACATTGAGGTGTGCTGGACTTTCAAACACATGGTGCAAAATATAATTGACAAAGGTGAGCTTGTTGTGTTGAAAAACCCGTAGGCACCCGATAATCAGAATATGGGGATTAAAAAAAACCCCTTGCCAAATCATGAGATGTCTCACAATAATGTTGGCCAAGTCAACTAGGTGCAATTCAAACCCCCTACCCAGGGGTTCATAGGAATGGTGAACATTGTCACTATCCATGGGAGATATGAACAATAGAATCAACCTCATGCTCCAATTCAAATACAAGCCACATCGAATCAATGGCTGGCACAGAATATTCCAGGACCACCAACAAGACCGATGGTGACCATAAGGAGCAGGTTGGTCCAAAACCTGCAGACAACTCCCCAAGGCATAGAGAGACTCTTATGGATATTTTGAGGTCCATTGAAGTATAGTCCTAGGATGCACAAGCATTTACTAATTTTGTAGGACATGTACAATAGTGTCAGGAACCGATGATCCAATTTTATGATAATGAAATAAGGATGGTTTCTACAACTATGACCGACCCACCATTGCACATAATCGCATGTGTTAATCACATGCCATTTAAAAGGGTCTTGATCCATACCAGCTCATCGATCAACATAATAACGACCAAGGTGCTGAGTCATTTGAAGCTACCTAAATCACACATTATGCCCACTACATTTACATTGAGAGCATTTAATGACACACTATGTTTGACTATTGGCACAATTATCCTACCCATATAGGTAGGCTTGAAGACCATCTCAGTAATGTATCATGTGATAGAAGGGGCCATGCAGTACAACATATTACTCAGTAGGCCTTGCATTCATGAAATGTGTTGTATTCCATTGATATTGCATCAATGTGTGAAGTATATTCATGAGGGACAGGTTCACGTAGTGGCATCAGACAAAGAGCCATTTAAGTTCATACCTAGCAGATTTTCTTGGGTATTTCATACTCCTGTCAATGCACCTGGATGTTTGACCATAGTCATCGATAAAGAAACTAGGAGGTAAACTAGTAGTGCATGCCCAACCAACATCATTTGTGTCATACATATCGGAGCACACCACTACCACTTCCTTGAAACTGTTGGCATCAGTCATGCATCGGGATGACAGGAAGTTGAAGGTAAAAATGGGCAAGAAAGAGGAGCGTGAGCCCAAACCAATCATCGAGGAGGTTCCCATTCCTATGGAATTTTAGGAACCCCAAGACAAATCCAAGGAGGCACCTCAGCCTACCTCGCCTGCATCTTTAGTAGGGTCATTCATATCGTAGGTGATGGTACATCTCGCTAACACCAGATTAGGTGAGTACCTTGTGCAGAATGTAACCTTTCTACCAATTCTGAAGACTGTACAAGAGATGGGCCGACCGTTTGCTCATCATTATCTGATTGGATTAGTGGTTCTATTAGGAGAGCCACCTAATCATACTAACTTCATCTATGTAGGGCTAGACTAGCTTCCAACATGAGAGCCCATGGATGAAGATGACGACGAGCCTTTCATAGTAAACGTTCATTATCTGTCCAATTTGGAGTATGCCATATATATTTTTGAGCTATATCATTGGTATGTATACAGACTTGGTCTATTTGAACAAGGATTGAGGACTCCATTGGAACCTCATTATTAGTTAGTTACTGATAGGTTTGATTTGGGGTTATAAATACGGGGGAAGGTGATTTGCTTGCAGCATTCCTAGATCGTCTGTACCTTAGTATGGCAAAAAATGTGGATTTTAATCCATATCATCCGAATCCTTCTAGATTCTAGAGGAATCACCCTATGATATCTATCATCACTGTTGAGCCACTTGAAGATCATTAGGAAGGGCTCCTTGAGCAAACTGAGATAAAAATGAACCCCACGGATAACCTGAGACACCAAACCCATGATATAATTGATGACATAGATATGTAGGAGCGTAACCCCATTACTGTAGGTGATATCGAGCTAGGAGATCTTTGTAATGAATATGAAGTGCAGTCCACCTCTGATATGAGTGGACAAGACTATGATGCAGCTGAAGAATCCTCAAATGACGATGAATCTGGGGATGAAGTCGAAGGTGCCTATGAGAGGCCCTATCATGCATGTTATTTATTGCCTATTGAGTCAGTACAGGTTACTGAAGATATCCTTCCCAACGTTGATCACTCAGGGGAAGAAGAAGATCTAGATTTCTTGTCTATGTCACACTTATGATATAATTATCCAGTTTATCCAGATAGTGATGACAATGATCAAGCAGTCAGATTCATGGGACCACATTTTCTAGAGTGCCCCCAAGAGTAGGGGCAAATTAAGGATTCTATTATGATAGTGAAAAATAAAATGATCTAGATAGGGCCTACCTTGGTCCTCCTTATTTATGTTACCGTAATCAACCCATCGACATTGATGAAGTCTATCGACAGCTACATGTTGGTCCTCGTCTAAGAGCAAGATGGTTAAACTTGGATCAAATTCATCAGTTGGTTAATCCCCTTTCACCAACCTACATGGAGCTCCATGATCCAAATTATCCTATTTTGTAGTCAATGTATAGGGAGGATTCAGTTGTTTGTAGTCCTCATAGGGAAGACCCCTTTGTGCCTGTGCCATTAGAGCCAGATCGTAGGTATGAGAACTATGCAAATTATGTAGAGGTTAGTCCATGTGGTCCTGGAGATCAATTCCATTCCATAAACATGGTCTCCATTGATTTGACCACTCTACTCTGCAATCCAGTAGATCCATCCAAACCATTATATCTTAACAAAGATGCTATCAACTAGGATCACGCTAATTCACCCATTGAGCCTGAGGATTTCTTCCCCAACAAATAAATGTTGCAACCTTTCCATTTTGCACCAAGCTATGCATATGATGTTTATCATGCCAAAAATACTTCCAACGTGGAACCGATCAACCCGACTGATGACATCCATCTGATTCCTACACCTCACCAACTTGAGGAGGGATCTCATATGTCTTTGAGATGGATATCAGTAATGATCTCGCCAGTACAAAGAAGGTTAAATTTGAAGAGAGTCTCACACCAGATGATCGGGCCACCCTCATCCCTCTACTAAAAGAGAGACAAAATTTGTTTTCTTGGATGTACAAGGATATTCTAGGTCTAGACCCAAAATTGGTTACGCATAACCTTTCGCTAGATCTGACAAAGCATCCGATCAAGCAAAAGCTTAGAAAAATGCACCCAACAGTAGCCTTAATGGTGAAATATGAGCTACAAAAGCTGTTGTATGTGGAATTTGTGATCTCCATCGATTATCCAGAATGGGTGTCCAATATGGTACCCATGGGAAAACCTGATGGAATAATCTATATTTGCATGAATTTTAGAGACCTAAATAAGGAAACACCCAAATATTCATTTATGTTGCCCAATTTTTATTCTCTCGTAGATGCAACTGTAGGTCACGAAATGCTCTCCTTAATGGACGGTTTTTTTGGTTACAATAAAATTTAGATTAAACCCAAACACCAGCATAAAACCATGTTTATAACACCATGGGAACATTTTGCTACAAAGTTATGCCATTTTTCCTCAAAAACACTGGTGCCACATATCAGTGGGCCATGACATACATTTTTCATGACTATATGCACAAAATTCTAGAATATTATATCGATGACTTATTGGCCAAGTCATTACTACGAGAAGAGCATGTAGAGGTCTTGAGAAAAGTCTTCGATCGCACGATAGAGCACAATATCAGGTTGAATCCTAAGAAGTGCATATTTGGTGTAACTTTTGGAAAATTACTAGGATCCATCATCTCTAAGCGAAGCATCGAAGTAGACCTAGTGAAGGTCAAGTCCATTTTGGAAATGCATCCTCCCACCAATATTAAGGAATTAAGGAGCCTTCAATGCAAGGTAGCCTCGATAAAGCGATTTATCACCCAATTATCGGATAAATGTTGACCCATGAATCGATTGCTACATAAGGGGGTCCCATTCAACTAGGATGAGGACTGCAAGGTAGCCTTCACTAAAATAAAGCAATACCTGGTGATGCCACCAGTGCTAGCTCCACCAAGGCTAGAGGTGTCATTTCTACTCTCTATATCAACAACTGAATTTGCACTGGGAACCATGTTAGCCCAAAAGAACATGCAAAGCAAAGAACAGGCCATATATTATATTAGTCGAACCTTGGTGAGCTATGAGCTCGAGTATGCATATGTGGAAAAATTGTGTTTAGCAGTAGTTTTTGCTACAAAGAAATTACGACATTATATTCTAAGCCATAAGATGTATGTTATATCCAAATAGAATCCTTTGTAGTACATGATGAGCAAGAATTATCACAATACACGTACTACAAAGTGGATCATGCTATTGATATAATTTGATCTAGAATTCATAAGCTAGAAATCCATTAAGGGATAGGCCATAGCAGATCAATTAGCTAAGGCACCACTGTAAAACAGTAGGTCTCTAACAATAAAGGTTCCGAATGATGCAGTCTTCATCACATATGAAGCTCCCAAACTCGAAAAACTAGAGATCAATGTTGATATGACTCTGTTATTTGACGGTTCAAAGTGCAAACAAGGAGATGGTGCCGAAATAGTGTTCTTCATGCCGCAAGGAGCTCTAATACCCTTGTCGTTCAAGTTGGATTTTTTGTGCACCAACAACAATGCTGAGTACAAAGCCCTACTACTGGGCCTCCACATAGTCATCACTATGAATATTAAAAGATTGAACATCTTTGGCAACTCCTTGCTCATAGTAAATCAAGTCAAGGGGCTTTTTCAGTGTCAATGTCCCATACTAAAAGCCTATAAATATCTAGTTGACATATATTTGGCCAAATTTGAATGGTATGACATTGAGGCAATCCCTCAATCGTCAAATAGATTCACAGATACCATGGCTTCTTTGGGATATTTAATCCCTCTGAATCCATCTCATGATTTCACTACCATCCATGTCAAGACACTCTCGCATCCAGTAGTAGAGCGTGCAGCCTATGATAATAGAGAATCGATCAACATGATCAGTGTAGAACAAAAAGATAAATGGTTCTACAAAGCTGAAGACTTTCTTAAGAAGGCATCCTGGGGGTCATTAGCCTCTTAGATTCCTATGGGGAGTGGTACTACCATTCACTGTAGGGTTGTTTCTGAGTCTGCATTTGCAAAGGTAAATACGCAGGGGGAGCAAGTCATCTTAGCAGTCAAAGTTGAGGCTTATCAAAATTGGATGTCACAAATTAAAGACTTCTTGAAGCTTAGTATAATCCTAGAGGGATTGCCACATGTCACGAAGTACACATTTAAACATAAATTAGCTAAATATGTCTTAATAGGAGACATTTTGTATCGATGAGGCTACGATGGAGTTCTCCTTCATTTCTTAAAGCCCCAAAGGTGTCTGTAAGCCCTTTGGTCAACCTCAAAAAGCTCTGAGAGTTTGTTTAAAACTACTTGATCATCCCAAAAGGCTCCAAGGGTTCCTAAAACTGCTTTGTCGTGCTAGTTAAAAGCCCCAAGAATTTGCTTATAATCACTCAATCATCCTAAAAAGCTCCAAATGCATCTGTAAGCCCTTTGGTCAAACTAAAAAGGCACCAAGAGTTTTTGAAAAACTGTTTGGTCAACACAAAGGATCCAAGGATTCTCAAAATCGGTCATCCTGAAAATGCCCCAAAGGTACCCATAATCCCTTTGGTCAATACTAAAAGCTCTAAGGATTCTTAAAAATTGTTTGGTCAATCTAATGGCTCCAAATGCATGTACTCACCGTTTGGTCAGCTATGAGGCTCAAAACTCATAAAAATAATAAAATCAATAAAATCTAAAAAAAAATTGATAAAGCATAAAATCCAAAAACATTTGCATTTGCATTTGAATTTTGCATTCTCATTTTGCATTCACACATGCATTCATTGCATTGCATATAGCCATTCGTCATCCATTGTATTTCATAGTAGGAGGGATTATATTTTTAGTCTTACAAATGACACCATGTTTGTGTTTAAATCATGCATCTCTGAATTTATCATGATCCATCATTTATGGGAGTAATTGTGTTTTTCAACACAACCTGTAATGTTGCTATGGAGATATACTAGGGGTTTTCAGTCACTCAACCATACCTAGTGGTCTTATCAAGAATTGGTAAAAAAATTGCTTTACTTTTGTAGCTAAGGTTTAGTTAGTATAGCCCTTAGCATATCATAAGCCTATCACTAATCAACAAATTAAACAATCCTAACAAGGACTAGGGAAATATGAAAGCCGTGAAGCAGGACTAGGTATCCTGAAGTGAAAAGAGTTATTCTTGCTTATCCCTCTATGCATACGGTATGGGAAATATTGGTAGTTGGCAAAAGGATAGGTTAGTTCCCTATTCATAATCCCTTGATTACGATAAAATGAGCAATATCCCATAGTGATATCCCACATCAATCCTCATGATCGATACCCTAGATCAATATCATAGATCGACTTCCCAAATTCATCTCATATTGATATCATAAGATCGATATTCTCAATCGATATACCAGAAATAGTTTTCCCAAGTAAATCCCCCAAAGGAAAGTTTCTAAATTAAATTATCAAATGTAATTCTCAAAAAGTGAAGATCGAGTGAAGATAAAAAAATAGGCTTAAATAAAATTTCAAAGTGAAGATCAAATGAAGATCATAAATCAAAGTTCAAGTGGAGATCAAATGAATATCCAAAATCCAGTTCGAAGAGAGATCAAATTAAGATCCAAAGATAGTTCATAATAAAGATGGAATCGACTCCCTTGCTTCACTACATATGAGCAAGTATCCCAAAAATTGAAGGATAGAAAGGAATGAGCCTGAATACCTAGAATTGGCAACACTATTGTACCTTACGCATGATGATATGTCTGATACACTTGCATCTCGCTTGTGGGTAGACCAATGTTTGAATGTGGAAGAGCTAGCTTCAGGTATCCTGCATTGCCTAGTGGCCTAGTCCAACTAAAATTTAAACTTGGGATTGGATAAGATATTTGTGGAACCCTTATCTTAATAATGGGCTGAAAGAATATCGACTGACATTGGGGAACACTCGTGTCTTATCTTAAAATAATCATGTGCACACACAGGGATAATGAACAGTTAGGGCCTATCCTAGAAAAAGCCTTTTATCTCAAAAGTATAGTGTGGTTAGTATGCAACTTTTGATAGGTCTATTAGGGTGTTTTAGTCTCATGGAAAACCCCAAAAATTTCTCTCATAGCAACAAAATATCAAATAGTGAAAACCATATAAATCATCAAATTGCAAAGTATCGAGTCTAGGATACATCATCATATAGTGCACATCAAAATATATGATAGATACCAGATGAATATTAGCAATAATATTTAGACGGCCACTGACTATATTGTGCATATCTTTTAAATTTTGCAAAATAAAATCGAAAGACACATTATATAATTTGCATCAAACAAATACATTCATTGCATTTCATATATGGGTGATTAATTGATTAAGTTCTTATTTTAAGGATTTTCAATTACATTCATTATTTTTATACATTTTGTGGTGTCATCCATTAGATTGATAAACATATTTGCATTCATTTCTTATGTTTTAAGTGATTAAAGCATACAAGTTCATTTACATTAGGTGTAAATAAATCGTTACATACATTAATGCATACAATAAAGTAATATTAAATATGCATTAAGATAAAATATTGCATTCATATCCATCCATCATAAATCGCACATCTAAACATCTAGATCACTACATATCATCATCATCATAAATCAAGTGGCTATCTAGTGCATATCATCCATACATCACATCATATAGCATCAAATTAACATAAGCATTGCATCCATGTGCATCAAATAAACATAAAATCATAACATATCAAGAAAGTACACAGCATGAGCCATAAATTATCAAGTCATATCATATATAAATGTGTCTCAAAGTACATCAGATGAGTATAAAATTCTTGCAAGCTACAATCATGTAGGTGCTCGACCTTACACTAAAAATGATACATATGCAAAATGTAGCTATGATCTGAGCCCTAGCTTTGACCGACTCCCCCTGAACTGGAGAAATCATCACCTCCCTCAGCCTTGTGACCTGGAGCCTACTATGCAATCGGATTTGGCCCCTACTGTGTGCCCTGTTGAGGGCCTTATGTACTACCTAGCTTGAGGAATCCTAGCACACGAGATACTGGTATGTCTAGGTGGCTAGTCCTATGGCTAGAGGTCCCACCTATCTCCTTATGGCTCCTATGGGAGCTACTGCAATGTGTGCTAGAGGACCTGTGCATCCTCTCTATCTTATGGGTCCACTGGCTAGAGCTAGCTATAGAATACCCTATAGTCATGTACCTACTCTGTTGAGACCCTACAACATGGGAATCCTTAGAGACTGTACCACCAATAAACTTGATTAGCCCTTCAAATGGTCTATACGAGCTACCCTGCTAGTATGTCTATCATTGCCCTCCTCCACAAGTGTATATAAATGTGGATCTCTGACATGGGATCACAGTCATCGGGCAGCACGGGAACTGGTGCTGTAGGTGGTGCTATGATAGCATAGGAATATGAAGGATCTCCCCTCTAAGCTAGGGCCAAGTCCCTCTTTGCTATAGCTTTAGCCAGTCATGCATCTGCCAAATCATACGCACTAGTGAGATCTTGAACCCTCCCCTCTACTATCATAGCCCATGCAATCAGGCTAGTCATCTCCTGCTCTACCTAAGTTAGCCTGTGGTCTTTGTCAGTTAGTTGGACCTACATAGTAGCAATAGTAGTGTCTCGCTCCATCTACTACATGATATATCAGTTGAGCTGACTCTACAAGTTAGCAACCTGAGCCAGGAGTAGCCTCTCTATGTTTTTAGGAGGGACCTCACCCTAATTTTGAGCCTCATCATCATGATCATCCTCAGGAGTCTCCTCATCAGTCGCCTCTATGCCCCATCTACCCTTTGTCTTATGGCACACCCTGTGCCCATTAGGATCCACCTCTACCTCTACCTGATATGGCACTCTATCCAGAGGTCTCGATCCATGCCACTAGAGCATGGACCACCATTCGTCATATGTTATGGTGGTAACAGTCCTATCAACTCCAGTCTCCTAGAATTTATCTAGCTCATCTTCTAGATTCAGAGGTCAAATCCATAGAATATCCCGCTCTAAAGCCAAGTGCCTATATAGAAATGAGATCTCTAAGATATTCTACACCATGTCGAACTGATGCAATATGTGAGAGTAGAATTGATACTCTAATATTATCCTTTTGATCGAGTAGCCACCTGTATCTACAAGCCTATAGAAGCCACTCACCTACCTCAACCCATGCTGGGCAATCCATGTAATGTCACCACTCAATGTCATCAGGGTCGAGTGATCTGAACTGTGTGATATAATGTTGGACGTCACCATCATGGGTCCTACTCCTAAACCCCTCCTCTTCTAAATGCTAGCATGTGGTATAACACTTGTGAGCATCATCAATATTCATGATGCATAGGGGTAGCTCTCCCGGATGCTCTATCCTAATATGCTACCAACCTCAAATCTAAAGAAGTAGGCTGTAACTAATACCTCGACAACTCTGGTCTATGATATGATACAACTCTCTATACAACTAGTATAGTAGGATGCTCCCCAAGGCCAGTCATAGTGGATGAGTCACTGAGCTCTAAACCACTCTACGGACAGTGGCTAGGAGTTTCTAGGGAATCCTCATGCTTGAGGAATCTGGAAGAACAACTTGCATGACCAAGTGCATAAAGACGGCCTCACACATAGAAAAGATGTTCTTCCCCTGCTAGTATCCAATATGGACTTCTCCATGATCGATATTATTCTGAGCCTCCTAGCTCCGATCATGGAATATAGCATCGAAAATGGGCCCTTTGGCCCCAGAATTAGAAGATACGATGGCCTCACCATCAATGGGGATCCTGAAGATCCTGTAGACATCCTCTAGGGTCACTGTCATTTCACCTATAGGCAGGTGAAATGTGTTGGTTTGCGCATTCCAGCATTGAGCCAACGCAGTCAAGTAGGCTTGATCTACCCTAATCATGGGTAGATCCAAGACATAGCCGAAGTCAACAACTTCGAACCATTTATGATTCCTGAGAGTGAGCTCTCCATGAATAGTCTTAAGGATATCAGGCTCTTAAGCTCTAGAGGTCAACCTCTAAAATAAAAAGCATAATATAAGATAAAATCTAACTAAAAACAAGCAAAAACATTTAAAAATGACCTAAAAATCATCAAAAACATCTAAAAGTACAAAAACATGTCATCATGCAGTCATAAAAATTAAAAATGTCACTTAGACAAGTCAAAAATGCATTAAATGACATTATTTGCCTATTAAACCTTAGAAAAATTAAAAATTTCATAAATTTTTCTTGAAGTTTGTGAACTGCGGGTCAACCCTGCGATTCGCATGCGGTCAAAAATTGATCATTGGGATTTTAAATGCGGACCGCAACTGGTAGTTTTGGTCCCCAATTGATCAATTGGGAACTACAACTGGTACCTATGGTCTCTGACTGAGATCTTGCCCAGTCATTTATCGTGGCTAAAAATGAAAAAAAATTAAAAAATAAATCCTAAACTAGCTTAATCTAGCATGAGGTTCATTACCATCGGTTTGCTTAAGTTCAATTAGCCCATTTATTAGTGAGGTTAATTTTATTGGTGATGGATGTGAGGTCTCGGTGTTGAATTACATTGCCCTCACCTCGGCCACCTCAGCTGGAGAAAGCTTACTAGCACTTTGCCATCGTGCGATGTGTAGGTGTGGGTGTAGAGTTTGATAGTTTCAGGTCAGTTCTCAGTTGTCATTGTCAAGCTCTCCAATTGCCAATCATTGTCAAGGAATAATGAAAGAAATTTGAAAATTGAGCTTTTATAAGCTTTTCTTATTTGGTGCGGATCGCAAGCCCTAGCTGCGGTTCCTTAAATTGCAATTGGGAATCACAAACCCTAGCTGTGATTTGCAACTGGTAGAAAATTTGGTCAAATTCCACCGTGGGAAGGTCTAAAAAGGAAAATTAATGACTTTCATTGGATTAAATTTTCAAAAAGAGCAATCAATGTTGCAAATTTTGTGATGTTCAAGCACTAGGATAAATTCAGAAAAATCAAAATTAACAACAAAAAAATCAAATAATTAAATACACCAAATGCGCCTCGTATTTAGTAATTTACCCTATACACTTAGCAGTTGCAGTGACTTGCGCTCCATGCAATCCAACAAGATTATTAAATTACCATAAGGATATTTGGGGAAAAATTGTCATCATTGATCTGACATACTTCTTTTCAATTCCTAAGAAGGCCTTCATGGCTGGACTTCTCCATGGGAACGAGGCGTTTCATGTTAGGTCTCCTATGATATTTTTTTAGCAGATCATCGATAATTTGATTCAACACAAATTGAATTGGATTTTTATCATTTTGATTCCTTAAGATGGCTATTACAGCCTGACTACTCCATGGGATAGGTATGTGTAATTACTATTAATAGTTGGAATCAAAAGCTGAACTAGGCCTAGCCAAGGCTTTAGTATGCTCAAATCTAATTTTTTTTAGATCATCCATGGTGGTCAAGCAACATCATCACTTTAATCATTGTCATTACTCTCATCGAATCATCACTTGAGGGGGTAGTCATAATATCAAATCATGATCAAAATCAACAGAATATCCTGGAGATTGTAGATTCCTTGATATTGTCAAAATTGTGTTTGTCCTTGCAAATCATTGTCAATAACTATCATAAGCTTACCCCTTTGCTTGGGGTAAATATCAAATATGATAATTTATTTGTATCTCTTCTCCTTTCGATTATATAGGCCTAACTCCTATTATAGCATAAAACACTACCTGAATACCTGATGGCAAGTGCAAACTTTTCAAATATAAGCTTTCACCCAGTTGGAAGCAATGATTCTAGGATGCACATCCTTTTGCAGGACCTAGGGAATCTAATGTTGATCTGACTAATGATCATCATAGAACCTTTAGCATCATTTTAAGAGTTATATTTTTTCTCAGCATTGTTCAATCTCACAACGCATCTCAAAAGGGGCATCTGTAGACACCTAAAACACATCATGTCAAGGGTGACTACTCATATGAACATGCTACAAGACCATATGTAGTATCTGGGATAGACTCAAAGATAGATTAGTGGTTATAACCACTCAATTTGGGCTCCTTGGCCTAATCATTCTTAACCGTAGCCCATACCTATGGTTTATAGACTGAACCATGGTTGAGACTTGTGGTTTACAGTCTAGACCGTAGTTGTGACCTGTGCTCTTAACTGAATTTCAGTTGGCCGTCATCCAAGACAAATCGGTTTGAACAACCATTTGATCTAGAAGAAGGTGGTTAGAGGATAGAAGCTTCCAATCCAACTATCCTAACCACCCCTTCTTGATCTTGGCTTCTCCATGAAGCCACCCCTAGCCCTTGGGTAGTCCTATAAGTACCCCTTAGAATTAGGGTAAATTATTAGAGAGAGCATTGGATATTTGAGTAGTGAAGCCCTATCGAATTGTACACTCAATCGAGTATACTGAGAGAGAGCTATTACACTTATCCCCTACCTACTTGCAAAAATTCATGATGAATTACATTATGGATGCCCTAGGAGCCTAGGAGAGCCAAGAAGCGCATATTCGAGCAAACGAAGGCCTTTCATAGTGAATCAACCACTAAATCAATCTGAGGATATCGAAGGTGACCATTGAAAAATAATTTGGACAAGGAGGTCAAGCCCACTACCCTTGAAATTGAGGGTAAACCTATCATATTGCTAACCACGGATTTCAACCATGGTTTACAGTGCATACCACTCACCAGAGTTGTGGTTTATAGTAGAGGTATCACCGCCTTACCTTTTTCATTTATGTCTGGTTAATTATCTTAGTTTAGCTATTTTCATGGTTCAATTGTAGTTTAACAGATTTTTGACCGGTATAATTAGGTTATAATAGTTTCTTTGTGTTAAGCATAAAATAGTACATTAATGGATTCTTTATGCACTTTCATGATTTATTTTACATAATTGGTCCATGCATAGTGTAGTTGTTATTTTTATTTATGCAATTCTATAAACTTGATGCAATTAACATAGTTTAGAAGTGTTTTCCATTCTTTCTTGATTATACATGCTTAATGGTATCTTCATGCATTTTTCCTAAAAGGGCCTCATCATGAGAGGTTGCCTATATTTTTGACACTTTTATGTTGTTTCTTGACCGTAGGGAATAGATTCGAAGGAGATTAAACCATCAAGTTCCTTCCCCAATGTGAAGAAGAGGGCAACTCCACCCTGGAGCAGTTTGTCACTAGTTGAAAAGCAACATTAGTGCACCTACCCTGTTGAGGGCTTTGGCATTGTATTAATCGTATCATCATTTGGGTGACCCTAAGAGGGGCATGATTGTAATCGATATTCTTTGTAATTATTAAAATAAGAAAAATTTATTTTGTTGAATCTATGCAATCTTGTCATTTTTATGCTTTGAATGAATGAATACGACATAATATAGTAGATGGGTGCACGCTTTTTGGTTAGATCACCGGATTATGACTTCTCCTTCAACTTGGTATGTAGGGGAAAATTCTAGAACCAGTGGAAAGGTGCATGAAATTTAGGTATTATAATTAGAGTGCTCTCGCCTGATTGGATTTAACAAAAATAAACCTTGACACCTTGTGGTGAATGTGAATTCTAGAACCACCCAGTTAGACCCATGAAATCTAGATAGCTGAATTAAGCGAATCAACTCTTATGGCCATCACACAAATAAACATTCACACAAAGGAAAAAGTAGAATGAAAGATATATTGAGATACCAAATAGTGATTCACTATTATTTACAAGTGATAAAGAATTACATATGAATTGTAAAGGCCATAGAGCCACCCTTTGGAATGCTAAGCATATCGCTATTTATAGAATATTTTACATTGAATTTAAATTATAGCATTAATGGCATCAGGTGGGAGGATCTTATTAGAATATTCAAAAGGTCAACTAATGTTTTTCTCTAGGAGGAATGATGATTTTTTGGAGTTTAGGTGCTTTTGCATCAATCCAAGCCTTCAATCCTTCTTACATTCCTTTTAGACCATAAATTTTCCTTATCTCTTCCCTAGATTGATATCCTCTGAAGTTGTTCCCTTCACACCCATCAACCAAATGTACAAGGTGTCCAATATCATTAATTCTCATCTCTCTTGGTATATGATGACCTCGATCTTGGATGGATCTCCAAGCATAGTTCTTCATTTCAATTGCATTCCCAATTATCTACTTTGTGGATGGATATTCTGGCTTGGAATTTGACTGTTGCTTCCCCCAAAGTTCCATCCTTTCTTGGGATGGGGATTTGGGAATAGAATCTCTCATGTAACTTTTCCATTCCTTCATCCCTCTGGGGTTGTATTTTGGGATTCAATTTTTTCATATAGAATCTAGGAAAGACTTTGAGATTTAACTTCAATGCTTTCTTGCCCACCTTTTCATTCGTCCTCCTCAATGCTTCAAAATTGGGTAATTTGCCTTACTAACATCTTTCCCTAAAAATAATAGTGGGTGAAGGGGTGCCAAAATTCAACCACACTATTTGCAACTCACAAGGGATTTCCACTCATTGGAAATAGAAACCCAGATAACATTCTTCCTTAAGAAAGCATTACTAGGAATAGAAATAATAAAGGAGAACAAGGGAGAGACAAATACTAGGATAGAAATAATAAATTGGGAATAGGGATAGCCAATAAAAAGCTATAAAAAAAAATAGGGAAATATGGAGGGTGCAATGTGGTATTATACAATGGAGAACATAAGTAAGAATAAGACACAAGATGAGAAGAAGCATAGGGAAAGTAAATTTGATAGAAAAGGAAGAGAGGAAGGGAGAGAGAGAGAGAGAGAGAGAGAGAGAGAGAGAGAGAGAGAGAGAGAGAGAGAGAGAGAGAGAGAGAGAGAGAGAGAGAGAGAAGCAATGCAAGAAGGAAAAAAAGAGAGAGTAGCCTTGGAGAAAACCTCTCAAAGCAGACCTTGATTGATATACTCCTTCATGGCTTGAGGTATTTTCAAGAATAGATAGGATTCTAGAGATATTTTTCTATGTGCTCTTCTTTTTTGCACAATTCAGCAGTAATATTCTCAACCTATCAGAATGTATCTTAGAATATTTGATCATGCTCTTAGGATGGCTAATTAATGAATAATTATGGGTGCATGCAAGGCCATTTATAGAGTGATTTATTTTGGGCTCTATATCTACTTTGAAATATTTAGCCTAAGACATATCTTCACTGTACGAGCCAAGGTGTACCTTCTACATTAAATTGTAAGCTTTTAATAGAGTTGTCCATTGGGCTACAGAATCACAAGATAAGGAAGGGAAGAAAGAACACTCAAGGAAGATATACCATCTAGAAATCATCTTTCTTATTGGAAGTGAGTCTCCCAAAGTAATTCTAGCAATCATGTGGCCTTACAATCCACACCCTTTATTTATTTTCCATCTTATTTACACAAAAATTGTGATGTTGCTGGTATGCCGCTCCATGGAACTTTTCTACCGTTTATCTGGTAAACCTGCAATGCCTAGACAAAATGACACAAAATTTTAGTTGCTCTTTGTTCTTTATTTGGCCTAGCCAGCTTGATTTTGCTTTTATCCTAAGCAGCTTTGTATTTTGAATATATACCACTCATGCAAAGGTTACCTTTACAATTTCAGCCCATGCTTGGACTATCATCTCTTCTAGAAGTGGATACCAGAATCGTATTCTGTATGGGTCAACTTGCAACGTTAGCCATACCTCATCCCTTTTGGGATGAATATTAGTCCCATTATATTTTAATTATTTTGAGCTCTGGGGATGACTACAATAGAGGTCATGAGGGCATGATTCTTCTGTTGCTACTTTGCTTGTTTCTAGCATATATTTGCTTTCGATTTTATGGGTATTCCATGCTTTGAGGTCTAAGTATCAGTGTTGGTATATCGTTATGTCACTGCTCCTCCTTTAAGAAAGGAATTTGTTTTTCAGCACTCTTCTCTTGTGAGGAACAATAAGCTATGATTTTACCCAACCCAAGAGGTAAATAGCTTCTCACACTACATATCTCATAGTACTGACTTTTTTTCCTATCCTACCCTCTTACTACATATTCGAATAAGTAGGGAAAGAATGGGCCATAAGCCCAAAATTTTGAATAGGGGAGATTATTGGTAGAAGGGGTTGAAAATAACTCCTACCAAGGAGTTTTTCCACTTGAACCAACATCCTTTTTTTCTTAGGATACCTCAAAACCTAAGAAAAATTCCTCTCTCCTAACTATTACACTAGAAGGCCTATGTTAGGCTTGAAGGCACGAACATAGTATATGTATGCTTGGGCAACAGATGGCCTGGCTTCATAAGGGATCCTCCTCTAGGTTCTAGTAAAGTAAACATTGAAGTCAACCATGGCTTCATTATAGGCTTGCTTGATGAATGTTAGTTGTGTGAGTAGGAGGAAGGGATCTATAGAAGCATCAAATGCATCAACAAGTGCTTCTACAAGATCAACCCATTTGTTGATGCTTCCATGCTCCAAAGTTCTGAACCATGATAATGCTCTTCCTTTTAGAGAAAAATCAAGGAGCCTAAGCATCACATTTTTAGAAGTAATACCATGAATCAAAGAGAGGGATGCTACATCCTAGCAGTGTTCATATATAGCACCATTAGTACCATCATAAGTGGGAAGTAATTTGAGAGCTACCTTAAAAATATCTTGTGACTTGAGATATTTAGGGGGCTCACATTATTCTAGATAGGACATTTTGGCTGAGCCATTATAGCATTGGTCCCTCAAAGCCTATATATTATGCAGCTAATATGGAGTCACCAGATGAGAATGCTTTCTCCACTAACAAGGTCAGGGCTACTCATCTAACCTTGGGTCCTTTGAGAAATGAAAACTTTTCAGCATGAAAGGCAACTTATCGCATACTTTGGAGATGTTTCACAACTCAAAGTTGCTAGGTGATTTACAAATATGTGGGTAAACTAGAGTATCACCAAACTCTAATTTCCTTAAACATGAAAACTCATAGAGTTCCCTAGTAGAGTCACCAAAAACTATTAGTACAAAAACTAGCACTGAACAAGTGGGAGGTGCACCCAAAGGTTTATGACCAGCATTAAATGATCACTCAGCCCAGGAGAGGTAAAGGCAATCAATCTTTGGATAATATTGGCTCCTTTGATTCTATCTAACTATGTCGTAAAGAGGAAAAGAGGGAAAAGGGAATGAAAAAGAAAGTAAAGGAGGTAATAGCCAGAACTGAAAAGGATGGTGTATGGTCACATCAAGACACACTCCTTCAACATCACCAGTGTAAATAGTACCAAACGACCTAATATATCAGCCTGCCTTGCCTATCACTTCTCCTTCAACTCGATGTGCAAGGGCGAATTCCAAAACTAGCAAAAAGGTGCATAAAATATAGGTAGCAAAATTAGCACTCCAACATAATTGTATTTAATAGAAATAAACCTTGATGCACAGTGGTGAATGTGAATTCCAGAACCACCCAGTTAGACCCACAAAATCTAGATAGCAAAATTAAGCAAATCAACTCAGACAACCATTTCAAAAATAAACATTCACACAAAGGCAAAAGCAAAATGAAAGATAGATTGAGAGACCAAAATGATGAGGCCCAAAAATGCCTCATTATTGCACAATGTTTGACTACCATATGATAAGTTAATTTCCAAATAGTTGACTAAAATATACTATTTGTTAAGTGTTTGCATGATTTTATGTTAGGAATACTATATCTCTGTTTTTGACTATTTTCAGCATTTTATGACTGATTTTGTTTGATTAAGTAGAAAGTAAAAACATGCATTTCAATTAACCAAATGTGGTATGATGATATCCATTAACTTCTCAATGGTTTTTGAATGTTTTCCTACCCTTCAACTTGTTTCAAATCCACATTGAAGCCAAAATTTTAGGACATTCATAAATATGAAAATCTAAAAAAAACAGCCATATAAAAATCAGCAAGTTGTCACTTTATAGGAACACCTTGAAGTTGTCAAGAAAAGCATGAGGATATGTATGGAATGAGTTTATAAGGACTAAAAAATACATATGACCTATTTAGAAGCATTCCCACATGGTCTAAATAGACAGCAACAAGGTATAATAGAGCAGGGACAATTGTGCAGCATTGTTGCACTATTTCAGCATTGTTACTTGGTGAATGAAGTGTATAAATTCAGTAGCAACTTGATGTACTCCTTCATGTTGATATTTGAATAATTTTTCCATGTTCTAATTTGTTTTAATTTGCAATAAATTTCAATATTTTACAACTGTGCAACAGAGTTGGAAAATGTAGTAATTTACCATGTAAATTCCAGCAAGCTACCAATGAATGGCAAGGCATGGAATTCACACATGGAGAGAGATGAAGGCTATTGCAATCTGATCATAATAGATAACCCACCTAAGAAATGCAGATGAAATCACTTGAAGATAACATAGTTGTTCATTCTGAAGATATTTGGAATGAGCAGACATCTTCGGAATGAGAAATATAGTCTCTTCGGAATGAGCGGACATCTTCGGAATGAGAAATACAATCTCTTCGAAATGAGAACAGAAAGTGCTTTTTGAATTGTTGACTGATTTTTGATGATGGAAAAAGAAAAATAAGGTTGAAAAGGTTAAATAAAAATATCTCCCATCTGACTTTGTCGTCCTTGCCGTCCAAAGCCACCATTCATGGAAAAGATCAATTTTGATCCTCTTCTAGGATAAACCCAGAAATAACTGTAGCATAATATGAAGTTGTTTGCAAGATATAAATGGAATTTTCTAAAGTGTAGAAAGATGTGTGAGATATTTCTGGACTCCTCCCATGTACTCCCACCACTGAAGATGCTTTCTAAGGGCCAATGACTACTACTACAACACCAACTGTCCAGATTTGCATTTATTTCAGATCTAGAATTATTGGCAAATCACTGTAAAGTAGCACATAGTCTGATTTGAGCATGGGATATGTTGTAAATATTTATATAAATAACATAGCTCCATCCTTGGTTGAGCCAATTAGGAATTAGAATAGAGGAGAGTTTTCAATAGCAACAATTAGGATTGTACAGTAATTTTTTGTAACAGTTTTCAGCATGTTTTATCATCAATAAAAGTGCAGTTATTTTATCATTTTTCTATTCTAAGTGTTAATTAGTTAAGGAGTGCTTTTCACCTCCTTTTAGATCAGGAAGTATGGGCCCACTTTCAGATTTAGAAGGAGGATTTTTATGGCAGGTTTTAATCTATAATTTTGCTACAGCAAAATTAACATATTACTTGTCAAGTTTACTTTTCTTAGTTTAAGTTTGTATAATGTTCTTTATGTTTTCTATTATGTTTGTGTATAGCATTTATGTGTGTGTCAGCTGAAAAATTATATTAAGCATTTTCCCTTTGCTTTCCATGTTTTCCCTACTTTTTTATTTTTGCAACTTTCCATTTTCAGCATATTTCATTTTGCTGTCAATTCCTGTAGTAGAAGCTTGATGACCTTTTGTGGTAGGATATTGATAGGTGTTTTAGCATAAGTTTCATTTACATGTATCATTTCAATTATGCAAGAGTAACTAGGTTTCAATTCTACAAATGTAACTTAGGATTTCATTTCAGCAATATTTAAATTCAGCAATTTAAATTTTGTTATTTTAATTCTGCAAAAGTATATTAGACTTTCAATTTAGAAATTCTAATTTCTACAATTGTAGTTAGATTTCAATTATTGCAAATTATAATTAGTTTTTAGTTCCTACAAGTTTCCGTTCTACAGATTAGGTTTAGTGTGACACCAAAAGGCTAAACCAAATATGTCTCACCTAATAAATGCTTGAAATTTGAATGCATGAATTGTACTCTGCCCTAGCCTTCTATCATAGACAACCTTGGACACCACCCCGGATTGATAAGATCTTTGAGATTTAATTATGTGCTTAATGACAACGCATCATTTTGGCATCGTTGTCAGGGATCATGGTGTTGTTAGAGGGTAAAAGCAGTCAAATAATTATTATTGTGCTAAGTTATGAAGTTCAAAGTAAAATCTGAATGTAATAGCTGGTATAAATAATAATTATTGATAGTTGCATTTCAGTCCATTTAGAAAAAAAGCAACCATAGGGAGGTGATCTTCACACTTGGGGGTTAAATTGCCTATGTTTGAAATTCTTGATAAAAATTGAAAGAATTCATCATCCTCATTATCAGGAAACATAAGATCTCTTAAAAAAATTAGAAGAGTCATCTCTTAAAATTTGTACTATGTGTTGGAAAGATATCATGGTAGATATACAAGACTATCCCTTGAAAAAAATAGCCATATCAGCTACCTGTAGCATTTGTTCATAGGGACCTATCATTGATGAATTCCATTTACTTCCATAACTCAGAGATGCAAAATTTGTTGCCTAATCTAAATTATTCTCAAAGAGAGATCCCAACAACAACAAACAGGGTAAGTAAATCAACCACCACCTTCAGCTCAACCTGTGGCCAATATGAATAATACAGGACAGGCAACCCCTATCTATGTAAGCTGAGTCTGTTAAAAAAAAAATCATCATAAAACTTTTGCACAATCAAAATAGAAGTTTGGAGCTCAACGGTGATCCTAGAGTTTTGCCATTATTGCTTAAATATTGTTAGGGTTTTATCATGCTAAACCATAACCTATCAATTCTTAGCCTACACAGACAATAGTTGATCTCATTAGAGGTGATCCTACCTGACAAGTAGTTGATCTGCTAAAGTTGTACAATTCTTGTATTATTGTGCAAACCAAAAATATTTCTTTTTTAGCCCAACATGTGATCAGTCTGAATAATACAGGATAGGCATCCCTTGTCTATGTAGCTGAATCTGGTAAAAAAAAATAGTAGGAAATGTTATTGATCGCAACAACATCCAACTGTGCTCAAACAAGAACTTACCTGAGCTTGAAGAGACAAAAATCAATGGAGATACACAGAAAACCTTTAGTCCAAACACACAAAAATTAGCCTTGGATAAAGGAGAAAAACTAGAAAAACTACACATAGAAAATTTACTTCCATTGAACTCCTTAGTAAGAAATTACAAAGGGGTAAATTCTGTCCTCCTAGGAATGAAACAAATTGAAGTGCAGCCAAGAAAATTCTTGAACATTATTAGTTGGCTGACTTATAAACAAAAATCAAAATTCTTGCTATTTTGAAACAATATTTCAATCCCTTTACATGGAATTACAAGGGTATATCAAGATTTTATCTTGATGTAAGCACTTAACATCTTTTGGGAATTGGTATTTAATTGTTTCAAGTACATATTGACAAGATTTTGTAGACTAGAAGGCATTGACAACACTTGATTGAAGAAGTTTTTAGATATGGAGCAGTGCTTCTTTCTCCCATTGGTAATTCATGGAGGATGTTAGTGGTGAATGGACATTGCCTTCGGGTATACCATGCACCATTAACTAAGGAGAAGTTCTTGAAGGAGATTCCATTGGATGTACACATAATGGAAGAGAATTTCTCTTCAATATCAAATTCAGAGTGATGATAAAAAGTTTGACAAAAAAAATACAAGAAAAGCAAAAAGAAGAATAGTCTTGTTTGTGAACTTCCTTCTTGGGTACAAGCAAGACAAGAAAAATTGAAAAAAAAAAAGAAAGAGAGAAAAAATTGCAGCAAAGGCATGTCCCACAAAATGGGGATACATGAGGACAAGCATCAATTTTAGCAAGGAAGAGGAACAATGGATCCAATACTTCATTTCCATCAATAAGGAGGCAATTATGATGTAAGAAGATTCTTACTGCTCATCTAGAAAGGAAAGTTGCATCAATGTTGCAGGTTTCAACAGAAAGAGATGGTGTTTTCATACAATGTTTTTGCAGAATAAGGATTGGTCTTATCCAAATAAGAGTGAGAGATGTTCTCTCTCATTGAAGCACTTGAAAAAAAAAATGACAGAACTTGGTTGAAAACCAGAAATGGCAGCCTCTTCTGATGAAAAAAGGAGATGAAAAAAAAATGAAAAAAAGAGAAAAAAATAATAAAAAAATGATGAAAAAAAATGAATAATTTAGTAGTGAAAACCTTCTTGGAGGCGCTACTGAGTTGGCTTGCATGAAAACTGATTTTTCGGCATGCATTGCCTTGTTGATCTACCCATAATTGTTCCACCATTGTACAAATCTCACACTGCACATGTGTTATGTTTATGTTTTCAGATAGCCTGCTAATAATCATCAAAAGCGACTTGTAAGGTGCATGACCAATTTTCAGGATAGTAAGGTATGTGTTTCTTGCATTTAATTCATAGTAAACATTTAGCATTTAGTGTATGATAATCTATATTTGGCATAAAGTATTCATACAATATTGGCAAGTTGAAAATGGAACATGTTCAAGATGTCAAGAAACACCCCCTTATGCCCTTAATTGCATGGAAATTCCAAAACTGTGCAAAAACTTGATTTTGGGACAGACATGGCAACAATTCTATTTCAATTTGTAGGGCAAGTTTCAGAAGGAGAACTACAAGTTTATATCTCACAATTGTATGATAAATTGAAGGAGGATAATTAGCAAAATGCACCTGAAGGTTCTATTTTAGTACTACTGGAATAAAACAACAACATACAGAACAAAGAATAACATCTAAACAAAAGGATGAAGAAGGGATTTTTGATGTTATGGAAGGCTTATACACTCTAGAGATGGGCCCACAATAGAATCTATAGCTAAATTTTGCATAGGAGGTCATTTCTACATTTTTTGATGCATCTTTGGAATGAACAGTCATATCTTCGGAATGAACAGGCATATCTTTGGAATGAGCAGGATATCTTCGAATGAGCAAAAACTGTACCAGAATTGTTGAAAATGCTACAGAATAGCAAAAAGAGTAGGGTACATCAAATATTGAGGTTCATAAGGCTCTACCACAAGTAAGTACATCCCTCAAGCATTTCAAATCAATTTTTTTTATCAATTTTGTTCAAAAGGTGCAAACAACAGAAATAAGCATTCAGGTTGAAATGTTGTTAAGAATAGAAAATTCCATCAGTATTAGTGCATCTGCCAAATATGGTTCCACAATAAGACTATTGCAAGATGAATCACATGATATCAAGTCTTTAAGAGGTACCTTGCAGCACTAAAACTTGTAGAAATATAGAAAAAGAGTCATACATGTGCTTAATTGCAAAATACTTGATATAGTGCAGCAAGGAGGAATTTCTCAGTTAGCAGGTAGCAAAGGATGTTGTTCACAAGAATAAAACCTGCATATTACTATGGCCTACTAAGATGCATGAGGGCATGCATTAGTTCAAGTTGGGGGGGATGATGAGGCCCAAAAATTCCTCATTATTGCATAATGTTTGACTACCATATGATAAGTTAATTGCCAAATAGTTGACTAAAATATACTATTTGTTAAGTGTTTGCATGATTTTATGTTAGGAATACTATATCTCTGTTTTTGACTATTTTCAGCATTTTATGACTGATTTTGTTTGATTAAGTAGCAAGTAAAAACATGCATTTCAATTAACCAAATGTGGTATGCTGATATCCATTAACTTCTCAATGGTTTTTGAATGTTTTCCTGCCCTTCAACTTGTTTCAAATCCACATTGAAGCCAAAATTTTAGGACTGTCATAAATATGAAAATATAAAAAAATAGCCATATAAAAATCAACAAGCTGTCACTTTATAGGAACACCTTGAAGTTGTCAAGCAAAGCATGAGGATATGGATGGAATGAGTTTAGAAGGACTACAGAAGACATCTGACCAATTTAGAAGCATTCCCACATGGTCTAAATAGGCAGCAACAGGGTATAATAGAGCAGGGACAATTGTGCAGCATTGTTGCACTATTTTATCATGGTTACTTGGTGAATGAAGTGTATAAATTCAGTAGCAACTTGATGTACTCCTTCATGTTGATATTTGAATAATTTTTCCATGTTCTAATTTGTTTGAATTTGCAAGAAATGCCAATATTTTACAACTGTGTAGCAGAGTTGGAAAATGCAGTAATTTACCATGTAAATTCCAGCAAGCTACCAATGAATGGCAAGGCATGGAATTCACACATGGAGAGAGATGAAGGCTATTACAATTTGATCCTGAGAGCTAACCCACCTAAGAAATGCAGATGAAATCACTTGAAGAGAACACAATTGTTCATTTCAAAGATCTTCGAAATGAGCAAACATCTTCAGAATGAGAAATACAGTCTCTTCGAAATGAGCGGACATCTTCGGAATGAGAAATACAGTCTCTTCGAAATGAGCCACTTATCTTTGAAATGAGAACAAAAAGTGCTTTTTGACTTGTTGACTGATTTCTAATGATGGAAAAATGGAAAGAAGGTTGAAAAGGTTAAAGGAAAATATCTCCCATCTGACTTTGTCGTCCTTGCCATCCAAAGCCACCATTCATGGAAAAGATCAATTTTGATCCTCTTCTAGGATAAACCCGGAAATAACTGCAGCATAATATGAAGTTGTTTGCAAGATATAAATGACATATTCTAAAGTGGAGAAATATGTGTGAGATATTTCTAGACTCCTCCCATGTACTCCCACCATTGAAGATGCTTTCTAAGGGCCAATGACTACTACTGCAACACAAATTGTCCAGATTTGCATTTATTTCAGATCTAGAATTATTGGAAAATCACTGTAAAGTAGCACATAGGCTGATTTGAGCATGGGATATGTTGTAAATATTTATATAAATAACACAGCTCCCTCCTTGGTTGAGCTAGTTAGGAATTAGAATAGAGGAGAGTTTTCAATAGCAGAAATTAGGACTGTACAGTAATTTTTTGTAATAGTTTTCAGCATGTTTTATCATCAATAAAAGTGCAGTTATTTTATCATTTTTCTATTTTGAGTGTTAATTAGTTAAGGAGTGCTTTTCACCTCCTTCTAGATCAGGAAGTATGGTCCCACTTTCATATCTAGAAGGAGGATTTTTATGGCAAGTTTTAATCTGTAATTTTGATACAGCAGAATTAATAGATTACTTGTCAAGTTTACTTTTCTTATTTTAAGTTTGTATAATGTTCTTTATGTTTTCTATTATGTTTGTGTACAGCATTTGTGTGTGTTTCAGCTGACAAATTATATTAAGTATTTTTCCTTTGCTTTCCATGTTTTCCCTACTTTTCTATTTTAGCAACTTTCCATTTTCAGCATATTTCATTTTGTTGTCAATTCCTGTAGTAGAAGCTTGACGACCTTTTGTGGCAGGATATTGATAGGTGTTTTAGCATAAGTTTCATTTACAAGCATCATTTCAATTATGTAAGAGTAACTAGGTTTCAATTCTACAAATGTAACTTAGGATTTCATTTCAGCAACATTTAAATTCAGCAATTTAAATTTTGTTATTTTAATTCTGCAAAAGTAGATTAGACTTTCAATTTAGCAATTCTAATTCCTACAATTGTAGTTAGATTTCAATTCTTGCAACTTAGAATTAGTTTTTAGTTCCTACAAGTTTCCATTCTATAGATTAGGTTTAGTGTGACACCAAAAGGCTAAACCAAATATGTCTCACCTAATAAATGCTTGAAATCTGAATGCCTGAATTGTACTCTGCCCTAGCCTTCTATCATAGAAAGCCTTGGACACCACCTCGGATTGATAAGATATTTGAGATTTAATGATGTGCTTAATGACAATGCATCACAAACTATAATTCACTATTATTTACAAGTGATGAATAATTACATATGAATTGTAAAGGCCATAGAGCCACCCTTTGTAATGCCAAGCATCCTGCTATTTATAGAATATTTTACATTGAATTCAAATTACAACATTGATGGCATCAAGCAGGAGGATCTTATCAGAATAATTAGAAGATCAGTTGATGTTCTACTCCAGGAGGAATGGTGATTATCCAAAGAAGGTTAGGTTCTTCTGCATCAATCTAGGCCTTCAATACTTCTAACATTCCTTTTGGACCATAAATTTATTTTGTCTCTTCATACCATAGGAAAGCTCGAGATTGATATCCTCTAAAGTTGTGCATTTCAAATTATTTTCTTCATGTCCATAAACCAAATGTACAAGGTGGCCAAGATAATTAATTTCCATCCCTCTTGGTATATGATGATCCCTATATTGGATGACTACCCAAAGCATAATTCCTTATTTTAACCACCTTCCCAATTATCTACTCTGTGGATGAATATTATGGCTTGAATTTGATTGTTGCTTCCTCCAAATTTTAGTCTATTCTTTTTTTTTTTAATTTACATGGTGGAATCGGTAGCCACCATGAATTCGGGTAGGCTTTGTAGCTTTTTATGGCTACCACAGTATTCTACGTTGTCCGCCCCAGAACCCACCACACATATCTTCACGCAGTCTGCCCCTATAACCACCATGCCACAATCATTTTAAACCTTTTACACCACTGAAAGCACCAAGAAAGGGACAAGCATTCAGTCCGACGAGGCCTGATATTTGAACCTTGGATCTCTACCCCCCTTATGGGTAATTTTAGTCTATTCTTGGGATAGGGATTTGGAAACATAAGTGCTCATGCAACTTTTCCATTCCTTCATCCCTTTGGGGTAGGGTTTTGAAATCCAAGTTTTCCATCCAAAATTTGGGTAGGACTTTGAGATTCGGTTTCAATGCTTTCCTGCCCATATTTTCATCCATCCTTATCAATGCTTTAAAATTTGATAATCTACCTTACTAACTTCTCATCCCAAAATGAAGAGTGGGTGAAGGGGTACCAATTTTCACTCACAATAGGATAGGATATATTCCTAGTAAGGTTGAGTCTTTGCTTTCCCTCTTGACACTCAACTGTAGGGAGAATAAGTATTCTCCCTCACATGCCCTTAGTGTAAATAACTTTTCACTTCATGATTCATAGTGGGATGATGAGGATGAGAAAGAACTTTGGTTCCTTATCAATGATGGCACTTGATGCTTCACATGCCTTGATAGCATGAACTACACCACTTTATTTTTTCTAAGACTGTTGATTGCTTGCATCCAATTGTGGCAACAACCTCTCTTTGACTTGTTCATCCTACCTATGTGCATGTATTTTCTCACTTCCATAATGAGCAACTCATTTATCTTGAATTCAATTGAACCTTATATCATAGGTCCAGTGGACCTCTAAGACTTAGGGGTTCTACCAAATCCTCCCTATATTAAATATGAGTCCCATTTCCTTATTGAAGAGACTATGAACGTTAATTTAGGGACTGATGTAGAACCTAAAATTCTTAATCTTGGTTCCACTTTAATACTCATTGAATATCAAGAATAAATAGCCCATATTTATGAGTTCCATGACATATTTGCATGGATCTATATTAATATGCCTAGTTTGGACCCATATCATTCATCACTTAGTTATCCATCCCAATGCTAAACATGTTAAGAAAAAATTATGTAAAATACATCTTAAAGTTGCTCTCCTCATTAAGGATAAGATCCAAAAGATTCTTAATATTAATTTCATCAAGGTGATCAACTACTCTAACTAGATTTCTAATATTTTTCCTATCATTAAGAAAGAAGGTGTTATAAGTGTGTGTACTAATTTCTAGGATATTGATGTAGCTTATCCAAAGGATGACTTTCCATTGCCTAGAATTGATATGATAGTTGAATTTACAATTTTCTACAAGATGCTTTCCCTCATAGATGGATTTCTTGGCTATCACCATATTTGAATTGCTCCCAAGGACCAAGCTAAAATGACCTTTACTACAACATATGGTATGTTCTACTAGAATTTCATGCCCTTCAACCTTAAAAATATTGGTGCTATGTATTAGTGATCCATGGCATACATATTTCATGATATGATGCATTATATAGTCAAAGTGTAACAACCCAACTAAATCCAACCTACTTGAGAGATATTTTATTTTTTTAATATTCAATAGGGATCCACATATCCCCACATGTTTAATATTTCATCTACACTTGTGTACTAAGCATAACACAAATAAGCCATCTATCTCATCTCCATGATGAGCTAGCTTATCCCTCTTAGTCTGTCAAGAGGGTACGCTTATCCCTACACCATACGTAAGTCCATCTACATAGGTGTACTAAGCATATTGTAGATAGACCATCTCTCTCTCTCTCTCTCTACAATTCCTTCTAATCTATTAGATCATAAGCATGATTATAATTATTAACAAGGAATATAAATGCCATTCACATATATATCTTAATAGGTTATTAAACATGTTTAATCCTTCATAAATTTGAGCAACAAGTCCATAGCAAGCCATATCTAAAAGAAATATAAAAAAATATCATGAAATAACAATAACCATAAACCTTAAAAATATTAGTGTTATGTATCAATGATCCATGGCATAATTTCTTGATATGATGCATTATATAGTCAAAGTGTAACAACCCAACTAAATCCAACCTACTCGAGAGAATTTTTTTTGTTTAATATTCAATAGGGTTCCACATATCCCCACCTATTTAATAGTTCATCTTTGTGGATGTACTAAACAAAACACAAATAATCCATTTATCTCATCTCTACGATGAGCTAGCTTATGAAGAACACAAGCTTATACTAAGGGGGTGAATAGTATAAGACCACTTTTTACTTTTCTTTCCCAAACAATATTATGCAATATATCAATGGCAATATCAATAGCAGTAATAAAATAAATGCATAAATCACCACACACAATAGAGACACCAATTTAACATGGTTCACCCAATGTGGGCTACTCCACGAAGAAAATCTCTCACTAAAATTTCCTCAATAAATATCTTGAGAATCCTTTCCCTATTACAATATTTATGGACCTCTATCCAAAGGAAACACCAATACCCTAATCAAGTTTGTGGATATCTATTCATAAGAGACACCATTACCCTCAGTTGTTTTGTGGATCTTTATCCATAGGAGAACTCCTTCTCCTCTGCTCTAGTTGGTGATCCTGTAGAAGACTATTACCTCCACTACAATGGCTTGTGGATCTCTCTCCACTAAATTATCTGTTCTCACTCAAAATATCTCTATCCTCACTACCCTGGCTAATGGATATCTATCCATTAGAGACTACTGTCCTTTGCTCTGTCACCTCCAAAGTTTTATCTTAGCTCTATATCAAATCTACACTAAACATAGCCCTTTGGCCTAGAAAAAATCTTCTTAATATATGTCTCTGATTAGCACTAAACACAGTCCTTTGGTCTAGCACAAATCTACTCAATATTTATCTCTGATATTTACTAAACACAGTCCTTCAGTCTAGTATAAATCTACTCTATCTCTATCCTCAAATCTACACTAAACATAGTCCTTCAGTCTAGCACAAATTTTCTCAATATCTATCTCTAATATGTACTAAAAATAGTCCTTCTATCTAGCACAAATCTGCTCAATATCTATCCTCAAATATGCACTAAACATAGTCCTTCGGTCTAGCATAAATCTGCTCAATATTTATCTCTGGTCTAGCACAAACCTATCCTTAAATTTGCACCAAACTCTATCCTCAAATCTGTCCTCAAGCCTTAACACAAAGCTTGAATCAATCACAAATCAACTCTACTAGATCTGCTCCAAACCTTAACTCAAGGTTTTAATAAATCAATCAATCAAGCCTTAACACAAATATTGACTCAATCACAAATCAACTCAATCTATCACAGAAAACCTCTTCAATCACACAAATAAGCTTCACACAAAATATTGTTTAATATTACATAAACATATAGAGAATGGTTAGAGACTCAATATGCTTTACACAATGCTCAATCACTTTCAAACTCTTTTGTTTAACCACATAAACATATAGAGAATGGTTAGAGACTCAATATGTTTCACTCACAACAATGCTTAATCACTTTCAATATCTCTTTCAAATTAGTAAGGAACAATTTATTTCACAGAACTTGAACTATCACTCCAACACTTCCAATCAACTAAGCCCAATCAACTCCACTCAACCAATCACTCAATAAAATCTTAGTCAACAATGCTTATCAAACAAACATCACATAACAATGATACTCATGATCTTTTACAAACCCTAGTTCAAGATAGTTCTCAACTTCACATAACAATGATACTCATGATCTTTCACAAACCCTAGTTCAAGCATATGCAAGCTTACTTCAATATTTACAACAATGCTTATCAAACAAGGTTTTTAGTTTCAACTTTTATTCCAAAAAATCCACGTCAATCAATATTGGATTTCTCAAAACTAAACTCAAAAATGCTTATCAAACAATCCTTTTCACTCAAACTTAGCATTCATAACATCCAACAATATTTCACTCACAAGGAAGATATAGCCATACCTTTTATTTGATGAAGTTTTGACCTCTAAAACCTGTCCCAATCACAATCAATCTCTTTGCCAATATCAAGGGTTAGATAGCAAAAATATGTCCTTAATATTTTCTTTCAAAAATATTTCACCAAGTCAAAATATTAAAAATCAACTATGCCTTATTTCTCCTTTCAAAACAATTTTTATAATATAGCTTTATTTCAACAAAAATATCTAACACCCTTAGCACACCTTATTACTCCTTTTACAAAATTTAAACACTCAAAAATCAACCACAAAAATAAAACTTTACATACCCTTTTATCTCCCTTGTACAACTCACAAACCCTTTTAAAATATGAAATTTCGAATTAATAAAACCTTAGGAAATAAAAAAATTAATTTCCACCTTTGCAATTTTTGGATGCAGTGTTTAAAACTTAGAAATGTGATTGCATACTATAACACCCTAAAATTGGCGCAGTAAAATTGGAATAATTACATTCACCTTAGTAAATAAATTTAAATTCAAATTTAACCTCCCAAACCGCCCGTTAACCACCGAGAAACCCGTTTCCTCCTTTTTCGTGCCATTTTTAGCGAGTTGTTTTGACCGTTTGACGATATCGTCTCCGATCAGACGATATCGCCCCAGTTTGACGATTTCGTGCTGGACTAGAACGTCCGGACGATTTCGTCGCAAAACTGAATTTGCATAGTTGGAATCCGTTCCAACGGGTCTCCAATCCGAGGCGAAGCGTGTACTGCGCCGTTGGGACCCTTCCCCGTTGGAGATCTCCCAAATTGGGATGATCTCCAACCTCCCAACAACTATCCTATGCCTATTTAACTCTAAGACTTTTCCCTCCCCAACCCCTGGCTGAATTTTTATGCAAATTGAACCCTTATGCTCTAAAACATCGTAATTCATATTTTGCATTAGTCCTATAGTCATTTCATTGCAGGTACACCACTGGTTTTCAGCCGGAGCCAGTACCTATCGCAGCCGACGAACCTGTCAAGATCGGAGGCGATCTCGTCAAATTCGGGACGATCTCGTACTGATGCGAGATGATTTCGACTACAGCGCACATCGAGGCAATCAGTGCCTGGAGTTTGTTCTTCTGTCTCTTTTCTCTATCATTTTATGTTGTAAATTAGATTGTTTATTCAGTTTTTATATTATATTGCATTTGGAGTTCACCCATTTTGTCTAAGTTTACAGATTAAGATCATATTATGCTATCTAAACACAGTTATTTGCATTTACTTCTGTTCTTGTATATTGTTCAACACTCATATTACTGTTTTACATAGTTTGCCCCTGTTTGCAAAATAGAATTTCTCGTATTTCGCATCTGTTTGCTGTTTTGCAGGTCTACGATGAATTACGTCGACGAATTCGTCAGATTTCAGACGATCTTGTCAGTTCAGACGATTTTATCAAATTGAAGGCGATTCTGTTGAATTGCGGACGATCCAGACTTCTTCAAGCTTCAGAAACTCCATCAGACTTCCGGATCAGGTAATCTTCATTGGCCTCCTGCCAAATTCTCTGTTTCTGTTTTCCTTTACGTTTGTTGTATGCATTTAAATTGCATTTTCATGTAGTTTAAGTTAGAATCATTCGGCCAAACCTAGGATGAATGTTTAAAAATAAAACGAACTCATCAAAACTCATTCCCAAAACCTAGGCGTGGAAATCGCCATCAAATGTTTCCTGGTGAACCCACCATCCATCGAAAAATCACCAAAATGCACCTCCCTTGAGAGGCGGGACCTTCGCAAAGTCCTCTCGTCCGAGGTACCGCACCATCCTTTTCCCATCCTCCTTTAGGGCGCGGATCCAATAGCCTGAAGGTAGGGGTGCGAAAAATTTGGAGCGATACATTTTGGTGAACCCGACGTGAATGCATCATAACCTTTTGAAAACAAAAACAAAAAAAACAAAAAAATATATATATACAAGAAAAACAAAAACAAAATCATCATTTCAAGTTTGTATGTTTTATATTCAATCCTAAATAGTAGATGCTAAATATTACTTTTAGAAGTACTAAAGAAACCATGAGTTTTTACTCAAATCAATATGAGTCCATCTAGTAATGTTGGAAGAATTCAGCTAAATACATTTGTTGATTATGACCAACCTCATCCCTATTCAACACCACCTCCATCACACTCTTCTTATTTTTCATCCATAACCCAACAAAACAATCCCTTTGCCAATCCTCTTCATAATGATATTATCTATTCTCCCATATATCCATATTATGTCTATCAATCCACATATAATCCTCCTCCACCTTTTCAATACTCTTCTTTCAATACAACACATCCATTTCAACAAGAAAATACTTATTCTTCCAATTCTACCATGCACTCACCTCCTACAACCCAATCTTCCTGTCATCATTCTACCCATAATAAAGAAAGTAGAGGTGAGAAACCATTAGGTCCTTTTATGACGAAATTCCTAAGGCATTTATCAAAAACCTCTCAAAAACCTTCATCACGTAAATTTACTAGGCTTAATCAACCAATGGATATAATTCTCAAGTATTTACTTGACACAAATATTATTGAACTTCCTTCCATAAGACAACTTGATACCACATCAGATTGGTTTAAACACTGAGCTACATTGTGAATATCATAGAGTAGATGGACATATGACACAAAATTGTAAAGATTTAAGATGTGCAATTCAAGATTTGATTGATAAGGGTCTTTTTAATATAAAGGAATTACAATCTACAACTGATTATAAATCTCCAGGTGACAATCAAACTCCTACACAACAAATACCAATAATCAATCAAGACATGGGGATCTCCCAAGAACCCCTATTCAATTATCAACAACAAGAAACCAATCAAATATTGCATGTTAATGTGTCCCATCATGATGATATTATTAATATTGTAACAAAAACTACAAATGAGCAACCTCAAGTTCAATCAACTCAATCCGATATTCAAGATATGGATTCCTCATTTGACCAACTTTCAAAACTATCTTTGGCTCTAGAGAATGATACAAAATGGAATGTAAGCATAGAAAGCTCATCTTTAGAATCAAAATCTCAATCTGAAATCCACTTTGATAACCAACAACAAGTGATTAATCCTCAAGCAAAGATATCCCTTTTAGAAGTATTACAAATTGCTCATAAGGAAATTTTGTTCAAAATACCTAGCCAACAATTTGTTCCTCATCATATTTTCTCTAAGAACATAATTAATGGTATAAACCCTCTTGAGGTTAACCATATTTCATTCTATGATGAGGATATTCCTTCCTCTACTCCACAAGAAGACTCCTATCTTTACATTATCGGATCTAGTAAAGAAACACTTGTTAGAACTATCATGGTAGATAATGACTCCTCTCTTAATTTATGCACTTATCAATTATTCCAAAAACACAAATTAAAGGAAGAAGATAGTAATGAATCAAATGTTATTATAAAATCTTTTAACAATGAAATTCAAGAACCTCAAGGTACTATAATTATTCCCCTTAATATTGGATCCAAGATCCTGGATACTTTATTCTATGTAGGATATTGTCCTTCACCTTACAAACTACTTCTCCAGAGTCCTTGGATTCATACGATGAGGGTTGTCCCTTCCACTCTTCATCAATGTTTGAAGTTTGAAATTGCAAATAAAATTGTTACCATACATGGTGACCCAACACCATTTGAAGAATATTTAACGGTTGAAACATCAAGTTCTATACATTCTCTATTATCACAATTATCTTCTATCCATCACTTTTCTTCATCCATATATGATCATCCTTGTTTACCAAATAACATCCATGCATATCTTTCACATATACTTTCTCCATCTTATCAAAACTTGGAATATAATAATAAGAATGAAGAACTTTCTTATATTTATGACATTTTATTTTGTAATATGATCAATTTTACACATATAAAAGTCAAATCTTTTGCTACATTATTTTACATTATAACAAAGCTTTTGTTATCACTATCTTTTACTCATCACCTTTTGTTCTTACCTTCAACACAACCAGATTATCCTTCAAAACCTCCTTTGATTTTGAAGCAACCTTAGACATGCTATACTCAAATAACCTTGTATAGTGTATATAGATCATCTTGTATATACCACCAATTTCAATTCATAAATTAAAATCAAAATACAAAAAAAAATCAAAATCCTCAAAATCTTCAAAAAAAAATACAAATGCAACTAAGGAACTTAAAGGTAAATTTGAGCCCAAGCTAGCTCGGACCATACATCATTACTGCCAAAATTTGAATCGGGAGCATATAAATTATCTACCTTAGATGGTAAAGAACTTAAAGAACCCATGAATATTTTACATCTCAAACGTTATTATGCATAAATTTGATTATTTCATCCATGTATATATTTGTTCAAAATCATTAAAAACCCTCAAAAACATTCATAAAATCTTCAAAAATCTTCAAAAATATTTATCGCATTTATTTTGTAAAGTTTCTTTTGCTTTAAAACAAAAATCAACATAAAAAATCCAAAAACAGACTATATGCTTGACTCTTTCGAAACCAAAACAATATATAGAATAAAGAGAGAGTCAACATTCTCAAAACTTTCTCAAAATCATTATTTTCTTACAATTATTGCAATTATATGTTTCAACTTATTTTGGATAAAACTAGCATTTATTTGGCATCCCTCACTTGCACACTCACATAATAAATATCTTGATTTTATCTGGCATGATTACTAATCTCTCTTATATCAAAGTTCACAAAAATCAATTAAATAAAGTTTGAGCATAGAGAATTGATCTTGGTATTTACTTAAACCAAGCACATCTTTTCACAATAAAATGATTATATTTGTAATTTCCATGTTTTGCTACATAGTAGAGCTGATTTCTTGAGTGAAAAGTTTCCCTTGCTATCCTATCATGCACATGGTCTAGAATCTTTGAGAATTGGCAAAAGGACAAGCTCACCCCTACCCAGAATAAAAATCCCTTGCTCTACAGCTAATCCGAGCAAGTATCCCTAGAAAAAGAAAAAGAAAAGAAAAGTTCAAGAAAAAGAAAAGAGAAAAGAAAAATGTTATTCTATATCATTCCAGCAATATTTCAAGCACTATCTCAAAAATCAAGCAAAAGAAAAATAAGCAAAGTTCAAAAGAAAGCAAGAAAGCAATAAAATCCCTTTCCCTACCCTTTGAAAAAAAAAAAAAAGGGTTGATGAGCTTGAATCCACGGAATTCTCAATTATTCGAAAACTGTGAGGTAAGCCCCATAACAGGTGGTTTGTGCCCAACCTTCTTGGCCTTGGGTAACTCCTAGCGTGGCGATATGTCTGTCACATTAGCGACCTTCTTTTGTACAGACCTATGTCTGCTTATGGATTAGCTAGCTCTTGATAATCCGATCTACATAGTAGCCTAGTATGGTTATATGCATCTACATCATGGTTAATGAACACTTAGTTGGTTTATTCAAATCACTTGTATCATAGTATCTTGCTCAAAACAGGTAACCGAACCATACAATTGCACACACATTTGTATTTGAGAGATTTTGTCTATCATTATGATAAATCAAGATTGGCAATGAATTCACTTATGCACATGGGATTCCTTATAAATCTAATTTTTTCAAAATACTTTGAAATATTATTTTTGCAACTTGTTTGGAATAATCAAGTACAATTATTTACCACAAAGACAACTATATAATAGAAGAAATCAAAAATTTCAATTAAAACATATCATATATATCTTATCGACTTTCGTGACGATGGTATAATTCCAAAACCAAAATTGGAGTTTTATGCTTAGCGCAAGTCCTCATTTTCATCTTTTCTGTTCATTAAAAATCAACCATGCAATAAAACTATTTTCTTTGATCTTCACGATGATGGTATAAGTCTATACCTACATATTCTATACCTAGCGAAAACCATTGTAACAATATTTTCTCCAATTTATCAAAATTCATAAAAACCATATGACTTCATTCTATTACACAAATTATGCTTTTCAAAAGCAAACACATTTTTATTATTTCATATCATTATGTCAACCTTTGCATTTTGCAATGATGGTATAATTCTTAAGGAATTATTCAACAATTTTATCACACTTAGGAATTTATGCCTAGCAAAAATTATTTTACAATATTTCATGCATAATATTTTTATGGAAATCTGAAAGCAAACCATCATCATCATCATCTTTGCATCATCACAACAAAGTCTTAAGGCAGTCTCTTAAGCACTCTTTTCTTTTAACAATATTTCTATCCTGGGACTAGCTTGACGACCGAGTGAGCAGCGACTCCATGAAATGGTCTATAATAGCGACAATGTCCTTTGAAATTATTGTTAGAAATCTCTTTTTATTTTATCACATTTCATTACAACCAATCAATTTGTTACATCAGATTATTTCATTTAAAATATTTATAGCATGACATCCAAGTTATAATATTTTCCAAAATGACATAATTACATGAATCATCAATAAAATCATTACATCAATCAACTCAATCAATCAATCAAACATAAAAAGCATCATAAGCATCACATAAGACAAGTCATATGATCAAAAAAATATCTCATCTATATATATCAACAGAATATATACATCATCAAAACTAGATTGGTATGCCACAATCTGTACCTCGGCATACTCAATCCTCTATCAATACAAGTATAATACAATCTCAGTGGCAGTATCCCGCCCTCTAGCCTCGAGAGCCTCTAGAGCTCTCGGCCTCATCTCCTCCCCCGCCCTACGGAGGACGAGGTGGTCCCATCGCGGTATGTGTGGTGCTACGAGTCCTCGTCATCGACTCGGGATGAGCTCCTCGTCGACACTGTCCTGATAGGATCTGCTATGGCAGGTGGCAGCTGTACCCTCTGGCCCTCTGGCACCGCCTGGTAGTATAGCGCCTGATAGAATGCGGTCTGAGAAACCGACCGTAGCAGCTCTTGAGTGCTTACCCCTCCGCCTCGTGCCCTGAGACGAGCATTCTCGTCTCGTAGCTGTGACACCTCGGCCTAGTGCTATGCAGTTGCATCCTGTAACGTCTGCACTCGAGCTCGCGAGACGATCTCCCTCTGCCCGGAGAGTAGCCATCTCGCTACTCTCTCCAATGTCCACACCCTTGCCCTTATTAGGCGATGGTGGCCTCTGTGGAGATGGGGGTCTCGCCTCCCTCCTCTCCCTCTCCCTCTACCGCGGCCTCTCCTATGCCTGTGGCCTCCTCTGCTCTCTCCTACCGTGACCCCGGGCTGCCTCTACCGCCGCCTGGCATCGCCTCCCTATCCGACGCACAACTGCGTGGATCGGTCCCTGTGCCCTCGTCATCCGAGGAGGGTGGATGCCTGTGTACCAGGCATCGTAGCCATCGGCTACTCCTGCGTCGTCCCCATCCACTGGCTGGATGGGGGCATCGTCTGAGTCCTGGCTCCAGAAGCGTTGCATGTCAGGAGCCCCGCTAACCGTGGTGTTATCCCGGATAGTCCAGGAAAACTCGTAATCCCTGAGAGATGGGATCCCCTACTGTAGACCGAACTGTCACAAAACTCGGTCATAGCGGTGGAGCTCCACCTCTCCCCTCTCCATCCGTAGCCAGTAGACTCACCTGATGCGAGCCAGCTCTTGTGCGTCCTCTGCCCACCCTGGATGCTGCCTCCACGGCCTCCAGGTGATCTGGTCCAGGACCAAGTCATCCAGTAGTCTCCGGGACATCGACAGGTCGATCCGTCGCTGTGCCCCTCTCCGGAGCCACCAGTAGAAGACTCGGGGCCTCTCCCCGTCAACCCCTGTCAGTGGAAGCCCTATCGGCCTCCGCACCGCAATGTGCTCCCAGCACCAAACCTGTAGGAGCGATGTCATAACCAGACATCGGCCGCCCTTGTATACGACCCCATGCAGGATCCTATACAATCGGCATAGAACAAAGCTGCCCCAAGCAAATCTGTAGCCATGATCGCGCATGTCACAGATCACATCTGCCGGCATCCATGGTACCCTGCGGCCGCTGCTGGTGGCACGGCGAGAAGTCCACCAACCACCCCGGCCAAAACTCGTGTCGGTGTAGATGCCCCGGGCATCTGCCACGAGTGCCTCGATGTTCACTCCGCCCTTCTCCGGGCGAAGCTCGGGTCACCGCGAGTCGTCCCATCGCGTGGCCCTGATTGGCCGCGGGTGTGATCATCCTCCCTTGTATGGGGATTCTAAGAATCCTCCATACATCCTCTAGTGTGGGAGTCATCTCCCCTGTCGGTAACCGAAAACATGAAGAGCTCGGGTACCACCTCTCTGCTAGGGCCGTCAGTAGCCCCATGTCTGTAGATACTTGTGGCATCTCTGCCACATGTAGTAAGCCGGCCTGTGCCAGCTGATCTCGCTCTGCTGTGTCAGAGGGGCCAAGTCATCTCTTAATCCTCCATATTTCCACTCCCTGCTCTTTAGTAATCCTCTCTGCAAGCATAAACATCAAAACAACAAACAATCATTAATAACAATTTTAGCAATCAATAATGCAACTTAAAGATCAAAATTTTGCAATTGATGATATCGCCCACTATTGGCCGATATCGTCCGACATTTGAGCAAAATCGTCTCCAATTTCGCGTGTCGAAATCGTCTCTAATTTGACGAAATCGTCCCTTTTTCGTCGATTTCGCCCTTGGGAGAAATTGACGAACTTGAGACGATTTCGTCGAACTAGGGACGATTTCGTCCGGACGACGTCGATGGCCAAAAACGGCCGCGATGCTCAAAATTCACCTAAAAATCCATCTAAAAAGCATGTAAAATCAAATTAAATCAATTCTAGATCAGTTTAAACCCTTACCCGTAGACCGCGGCGGACCTCTGTGGATCTGTGCGCTGTCTCTACCATTTTTGCTCCGAGCTCTCAAAACGGTAAAATGAACAGTAACAAATGAATTAGGGTTTTACCCTATTTTTCTTAATTTTATTCAACAAATAATTTTTGCTTTTTCGCGTTTTTACCTCAAACGTTCGATTTGGGTAAAAACACGGAGGGGGCACCATAGTAAGCTATCGTACGATTCGACCAAGAATCGTCGCCTAAAAATGGGAATAATTTTTTGCTTTCTCGTAGATCGAGAAGAACTCATCTTTAACGCATTTTCTTCGGAAAATTCGCTAAAGAGGGGGCAAAATGTAGCACCCTAAAATTGGCGCAGTAAAATTGGAATAATTACATTCACCTTAGTAAATAAATTTAAATTCAAATTTAACCTCCCAAACCGCCCGTTAACCGCCGAGAAACCCGTTTCCTCCTTTTTCGTGCCATTTTTAGCAATTGTTTTGACCGTTTGACGATATCGTCTCCGATCAGACGATATCGCCCCAGATTTGACGATTTCGTATGGACTAGAACGTCCAGACGATTTCGTCGTAAAACTGAATTTGCATAGTTGGAATCCGTTCCAACGGGTCTCCAATCCGGGCAGAAGCGTGTCTGCGCCATTGGGACCCTTCCCCCATTGGAGATCTCCCAAATTGGGATGATCTCCAACCTCCCAACAACTATCCCTAAGCCTATTTAACTCTAAGACTTTTCCCTCCCCAACCCCTGGCTGAATTTTTATGCAAATTGAACCCTTATGCTCTAAAACATCGTAATTCATATTTTGCATTAGTCCTATAGTCATTTCATTGCAGGTACACCACTGGTTTTCAGCCGAAGCCAGTACCTATCGCAGTCGACGAACTCTGTCAAGATCGGAGGCGATCTCGTCAAATTCGGGACGATCTCGTACTGATGCGAGACGATTTCGACTGCAGCGCACATCGAGGCAATCAGTGCCTGGAGTTTGTTCTTCTATCTCTTTTCTCTGTCATTTTATGTTGTAAATTAGATTGTTTATTCAGTTTTTATATTATATTGCATTTGGAGTTCACCCATTTTGTCTAAGTTTACTGATTAAGATCATATTACGCTATCTAAACACAGTTATTTGCATTTACTTCTGTTCTTGTATATTGTTCAACACTCATATTCTTGTTTTACATAGTTTGCCCCTGTTTGCAAAATAGAATTTCTCGTATTTCGCATCTGTTTGCTATTTTGCAGGTCTCTGATGAATTCGTCTGACGAATTCGTCAGATTTCAGACGATCTTGTCAGTTCAGACGATTTTATCAAATTGAAGGCGATTCTGTTGAATTGCGGACGATCCAGACTGCTTCAAGCTTCAAAAACTCCATCAGACTTCGGATCAGGTAATCTTCATTGGCCTCCTGCAAATTCTCTGTTTCTGTTTTCCTTTTTGTTTGTTGTATGCATTTAAATTGCATTTTCATGTAGTTTAAGTTAGAATCATTCGGCCAAACCTAGGATGAATGTTTAAAAATAAAACGAACTCATCAAAACTCATTCCCAAAACCTAGGCATGGAAACTGCAGTCAAATGTTTCCTGGTGAACCCACCATCCATCGAAAAATCACCAAAATGCACCTCCCTTGAGAGGCGGGACCTTCGCAAAGTCCTCTCGTCCGAGGTACCGCACCATCCTTTTCCCATCCTCCTTCCGGGCACGGATCCAATAGCCTGAAGGTAGGGGTGCAAAAAATTTGGAGCGATACACATACCTTAGACAATCCACCAAATTTGCCTCTACGAGTTTCAAACACACAAACCCTTCCTTCCAAGCACCTTTGCACAACGTGCGCCCACCAAGTGGGCTACGTGCCTCCACACAAAGCAAAAGACATGCACCTTCCCTTTGTTCCTCTCTGACAGTGCATACCAAAACCTTCTTTGCTTGAAAAAATGAAGACCACGAGAATCGAACCCCTCACCTTATGCCTGTGAACATCTTAGCATAGCCCCTAGTTGCCAACCGCACTACCCAACACCTTGCAATGTGAAGTGGGCTCCCCACTTATTTGTCCCTTGTTCTACCTCTTTAATGCTTTTAAAACACACACGATTCTGCCTCTTTACCTTGCGCACAATTTTCTATTGCATTCGATGGATCGCATGGATGATTATTTGAAATAAGACTTGCCCCTTTTTATATGCAATGTGCCATGTGCTCAAAACGTCAAAAATATTTTTAAATTCAATTTAATTCAAATTACCTTATAACCCTAACGTTTAGGGTTATTTAAATTAAATCATAAACTAATTTATAATTAAATTATTATAATTAATTTAATAACTCTTAGAGTTAATCAAATTAAGCTATAAATTAATATATAATGAAATTATTATAATTAATTTAAATCTCTAGGTCTTGACCGTAGACCTTTAATATTTGTTGACCATTTTGTATTCTTTGGGAAATTTTTGTTTAAAATTCAATTTTTGTACGAAGCGATAGTATATATTTTAACTTTCATATGTAATACTTTGAATAATATTTGGTCTGTAGAAATCTATGTATTTTGAAGGAATTCTTATTTGAATTTATCCTTTGTAAAAATCAAGAAGAAATATCCATTGAAATCCAAAAGGAGTGAAGAAAATAAGTTTCGTAGAAAAATTGGCAAAAATATTCATATATATTTATGTTTACCCTTGAGATGGGGCAAACGCCCCATTCACCATTTCTTGGGACGAATCTATTTTTAATGCATAAAGGTAAAATTATCTAAGCATATAATTGTGTTTGCCCTTTCTTAGGGGTGAACGTGTCATTCACCCTTTTTAGGGGTAAACATGTCATTCACCCTTTTTAGGGGCGAACGCGCCTTGGAAATATTTGATGGCCCAAGCACCCGAACGAACATCACGTTCACCCCTCCCATGGGTGAACCACCTTGTGACAATGAAAGATCACGTTTGCCCTTACCTAGGGGTGAACGTGTTGTTCATCTTTTCTATGGATGAAAACATTGTTTATTAATATCATGCACACCTACTAAGTTGCAAAGGGGTGAAGCTGATGCTGGGGCGAATATAAATTGAGTGAACAGGAATTTGGTCAAGATGCTAAATTTCATATTTAATAAAGGGTGCCTTTAGTTACTCCATTTTGTGGATCACAAAGAGGAAGGCAAAGAGAAATGGGCTTTCATGATTTCCAATGTATCAAAAGTGATCCAAAGAATTTAATGTTTTCTCCTAACATGCGCACCTTCGTCCGAAATTTAGATTTTCAAGAATTTTTTCCCCAGGCAAATGGATTTTCCAAGAATTCATTGAGGATTTCGTTGATTATGTATTTGATCCTGGGACATTATTCTCTCATATGTATTAAATGAAAGAGGCAAAAACCTCTATAAATACTAGGCAAATTTCATTGTAAAGGGGAGTTAGACATTTTGCAAGAGATTTCTTTAAGATCTCTGCATTAATAGTGTAGACACCAAAATAGCACCAATATGATTATGTTACTACAAGAACTAACCGAATTGGCATGCATACCCCCTAGGGCAGCCTCTAGAGGTTAAACAGTGGTCCTAACCACTCCCAAATCAGTTTTGGAAGGTCAAAGGTCAGTTTTGCACCTTTTAAGCACTTTGCTCCCTATTCATCCCACCTTGGGATGATTAGAATCCTATTCGTCCCACCTCGGGATGATTAGCAACAATCGCTCCAGGGTGGAATGATTAGCAGGTTTGATTGGAAAAAATTCAAACCTCAACAAATGGCAGCCCAAATCTGCCACCTAAATCCGCCTTCAAGAGACTCCGTGAATTGTGTGAATTGTCGCCTAGGGCGATGCTGCTGATTTTGCTCTTGTTTATGATTTTCCTTTTCATAGTTATCAAGAGGAACTGCCTGATAATTAGCCTTTTGGGGTTGTATCATTTGCGCAGGCTTTGGTATAGTTATGGCAACCTGATTGACCACGATCGGTTTCGGTTGTGTGGGCCCAATTTTAGCATTTTTGGGCCACTCTTTCTTGCATGGCTTGGCAATCTTGTCATCTTGTATTTTGATCTCCTCAATTATCCTGGCTTGCACTAGGGCTTCTTCGAGGGTGGCATATTGTTGCAGCTACAATAGCATGAAGATCAACCTTAAGCAACTCTTTGAAAACATTTGAGTCATGTCGGCCATGGGAGGGAGGTAAGGCAGCTTTGAAAACAATATCCTCCACCAATTCCCATAAGCAGCTATGGTCTCATCATCATACTCCTTAAGGCCATCTAGGTCACTTAAGGATGCCTTCTTCTTGGTGTTGAAGGCAAAATGTTCAAGGAATGCATCCACTAGCTGGTCTAGATTATTGATGCTATGCTTCGACAACTGGGTAAACCAATTTGAGGCAGGGCCTACGAACATGGTTATAAATGTTGTCAGAAGCAATGCATCATTGTCCTGAATTCCAAAGCATTGACTCAGGAACCTTGTTACATGCTCTTGGGCATCCTCATCCCCTCTAAAAATTGCCAATTGAGGCACTTTGAAGTGGTCGAGGTATGGGGATACCGAAACTAAAGGATGCACAGGGTGACTGTAGAGTTGGCATAAGATGGGCTATTGGGGCCCTGAAGTCTTAGTCTCCATAGACTCTAAGTGCTCTAGCAGTGCTTTGCATGCATCAGAGGATTTGATTTCCTCTTCTTTAGTTTTTTCCTGTTGTGAATTACAAGGAACTTGAGGCCTATGGAGGGGTAGCCGGATAGCACCCCCCCTACTTTGGTAGGGCATTTTAGCCCACTCTTCTTCTCGCTCAAATTACTCATAGGCCTCTTGAGGATTTTTTGGACGTGATATATAAACATGGACGGGTGCCCGAGGAAGGTGCCCATCATTGGTTCTAGGAGTGGCCTCCCACTCAGGTCTAGGAGGTCTTGGAGGCAACGCTTGATAAGGTCGTGGATACCTATCTCGTACTAAGGGGTTGTGCCTCTCATAAATTTCTATCTTATGCATGTGAGGGGTTGGAATCCTCTCATGCATAGTGTTCTGGAATAACTCATCTGTCTGGCACTGAATGCAATATTTGTTAATATGGTACAGTTGTTCTAACTGCTACTGATCTTGCCTAAGCTATGTGATTTACGCTTGGCGGGTGACATTTTTGGCAAATGCAAAGTCAATTTGTTCCACTGTCCTAGGTCTAGGAGGCCTAGATGCCTCCCCTACATATCTATCTCGGTTGTGGTGATCCGAGATCTCTATGGGTCGTTTTCCTCTATCGAGGTTAGCAACATTCACCCGAGGCTCTAGCCTCAATAGGTGATCTTGATAATCAGCAGGTGCAGAGGTGAATTGCTCCCATGCGGTGTATTACTCCTGAGGAATATACTGGTTTTCCTCATGTGCCCTTTCGTACATGTGAAAGGGACGGGTGGAGTTGGCTCGCCCTATCTGAAGAGCCTTGCGCTCTAGATTTGGCCTATTAGTTCTAACAGTAATGAGGGGTGGAGGAGGAATGATATAATCATGTGGGCCCTCCGTATGAACCCTATGCTACTCTAGCACTTCATCGCGCAGTGGCCACTCATAATGAGTGTCTAAGGGGGCCTTCCCATGTGTGTACTCCTCTTGAGAGGGTCTGTGTTGAATGGGAGTGCCCCTCAAAGGGGTGCCTCTATAGTCCTGTTCTGTAGTGGTATGGTGTGGACTATGTTGTAGGTCAGGTTTCCAAGGTGGTATAACCAAGTCCTTGGGGCTATTACGGAGGTGACTTATGCCTCCTTGCATACTTTTCATAGCTTATGCCCATGATTGGGCTTGGCTATGGGTATACACCATGGTGGTGGTTTTTCTAAAAATATATGTATATTTTTATCTCCTTTACAATTTTTATGCTATACCAAACAAAAGGGGACCACACAAACAAAGAAATTATTATCTTGTTTATAGATTAAATGTGTGTCCTAGATCTGGTTCAGTGTGTTTCATTTTTTTTATGTAACTCTTGTAAAGAAAACTTTTTTATACATGCATAATGAGGGCTCTTGTATCTCCAAAATGGTCACCCCTTCAATATACCATTGCCATGTCGTTATACCGAACCTCTCAATATACCCAACCTTACGTGAGGGAAACTATTGGTACGCGAGAGAAGAACAATAAGTGGAACATAGGCGGTATGGAAGGGGGATCACTCTATATTTGACACCTACCTTAGAAGACTTATCCTCATGCATGGGGAATCACCCCGCTACACTTGGTCAGCTTTCATCAGGATTTACGTCTAGCAACAATCGTGATCAGGGTATATGTATGCAAAATCCAAGCCAAGGTGGTGATGAAACCCATCGTTGGTCTTGATCAAGTGTTGGGGTATTAAGACCAACTCCTTGATGTTAATTTTATTAGGTGGTGTGTGTGGTTCCTTTTAATTGTGTAAAGAAATAAAACATACAACAAAATATGATTTTCACTAATGCAATGCTTTAAAGTATGTTTTATCTTTCAGAGACAATTAGTAGCAAAAAGGAAATCACAAAACCTAACTAGAACTGAAACCTACAATGAGGACTTGCCATTTGTGCAAGTATCATGCAAGCAAACCAGAGAAACATACATTCCTAATAAAGTTCCTTCCATTTAATTTACTCTATGTTTTTATTTTATTTTTTCTTTATTGCAAGAAAGGAAAAGAAACATTTCTATGCAAGTGTCTAAAAATAAAGCAAAGAAAATAGAAAATTGCATAAACAAAAAGTAGAAAAACACAGAGGATGTTCAGAAGGCCTACCTCTTCTCTATCTAAACCATATGCCTCTGAGTTTCTACTCAGAAAATGCACAGAGCTCTAATAATCCTGGGGTGGGATGAATAGCAGGTCTACATTCATCACAAGGTGGGATGAATACGTATTCGTCCCGGGGTGACACGATTAGCAATCTAGTGCCCGAATGAGTAACACTTGCAAAGAAAAACCACAAAATTTGGATCAAAAACTTGATCCTAACAATAGGGGATAGGGTCCCACCATGATCACCACTTAAATAAAGCAAAAAAATGGCATACCGATATGATGCAAACAAAAATAGATATAGATGCTAAGTCCTACGAATGCGATGAGCAATGCATGAAGGAAATGACGTAGAAACGAGATGTGAGCAAACAAACTAGGACCTCCTTTATTGATATTGCTTTTAATACAATTAAAATACATCCCCCTTTTAGGGCTCAGAACATTTAATAAAATCTATTACATTAATGGATGCCCAAAAGAAGTTGCACTTCCAAGATCGGGTGGTATGCTTCCAGCATCTTTCGCGTGCCCACATTCAAAATGGGCAGGCTAAAATTTTCCACTACTTGTGTCTATGTGTTCATCATTCCTTGCTGCCCCTTTCGTATTCCTGGTGGTGAGATCCTGTGCATATAAATACAACAAATTGTTAATAGCATATACGTATCTAGAAAAACATGCAATCCCTAAGGCCTCCAGCGGGCGCTTGTCGAATATCAGTGATAATATTGATAAATCGATTATAGAATGATATATAAATGTAAAGTACAAATTCTAGAATTGGTGTCACCTAATTTTACATCGAAGCGACATCGAACGGCCCCGTTATGCCCGTTTGCCCGTCGGGGGCCTCTCTAAAGCGAGCACTCCAATGTCCTACCTATGCTTATCCAAATCACCTGAAACTCATGGGTTAGGTATTATATGTAATTCTAAGACTACCTAGATGCTCATAATTTGCATATCCTACCCATATTCTCCTATATGTGATAGGAGTGCCTTGCAAGCTAGTTAATACATAAAATAATAAAACGATCATCAAATCATGTCAAAATGAGTTAAAATTTTAAAATAGGCATTATGATATCATATGGTACATATTGCAATAATAATAGTAAAGAAATCATGCACATATTTCTAATCGCTCTGGGGTGTGATGTTGGGGACTGTCGTAAAACCTGCAAAAAGTGACCTTGCAAATGTCCTACCCAGAAGCCTCCAAAACTCCTACAAACTTGCAGTTAGACTAAAAACAACATTTTGGGATGACCCAGAAGGTCAAAATATTTGATTATGCCCAGGTCATCTTGTATCCGAAGGCACTCCCTGTAGGTTAGTAGACGCATAAAATGATAGAAACCAGGTCAAATCATGTCAGAAAGCAATGAAATTTAGACAACAGCATAAGTACATTAGATAGTCTCTTGACATATATATTGGTGCTTCTGGACAGTTGATTAATGAGGACAAGTCTTCTATTTTCTTCTTCAATACCCCTCATCTTATTCAAGCCAGGATTGCTCGCATTCTAAGATTCCAGGTTGGGACTCCCCCCTTCATTTATCTTGGTATTCCAATTTCATCTCACCCTCTACCTAGATCTTCTTGGTAGTCTATGCTTGATAAGTTTAGAAGTAAGGTGAATCACTGGACTTTCAGATGGCTATCCACTACAGGTAGAGTGTTGCTTTTAAAATCTATTGTTCAAGCTTTACCCATTTATAGATGTTTTGTACAAATAGCTCCCTCTCACTTCATTAAGGACATGGATGCTTTTTCAAGATAGTTTTTATGGTCTAGAAAACTTGATCAATATAAATGGATTTTGGTTAGGTGGGATTCTATATATAGGTTGATGCAAGAGGGAGGCCTTGGGTTATGACAGACAACTCTTTTTGGGTAGGCTTTGGTTGTAAAACTTTATTGGAAATGGTGTACCTCTCAAGATCATATTTGGACTAAAATATTATCTTGTAAATACTTGAGAGGTATTTCTAAGGCTAAAATCCCTAGAGTCAGCTTGGTTGGGAAAGGTTCAGTTATCTGGGACACTCTGAAAAGAGGAGCTAATTTAATCAAGCAGGGTTTGTTCTAGATTTGCAATCAGGGATCAAATACTCTTTTTTGGGAGGATTCTTGGGATGGCCACCCTCCTATCTTGAATAAATATCCTAGGTTACGTTCCCTAAGCATTTTTTTCTTGGAAGCAGGCTAGTCTCATGTGGAGGACTTTAAAAAAATCCATTCTTTTGGAAATATGGAGATGTACAGGTGGAAAGATCCACAAGAATGGCCCCAAGGGGACTAGCCAAGGACAGAGAGGTGCTTACTCGTATTATTATGGGGAGGCCTTGTTCTTCATTGAGGGGTAAAGATATCCTGGCTTGGAACCTTGATCCTAATGGAACCTACTCGGTATCCTATGGTTATCAGGTTCTTTATAAGAAAAAGTATGGGAGTCTTCCTGTCACTTGGTGGAAAAAGGTGTGGAACAAATTTGCCTGGCCAAAATGTAACTTCTTTGTTTGGTTAGTAGCTCATAATAAATGCCTCACTTGGGATAATGTGAGGAAGAGAGGATTTTAGGGTCCCTCTTTTTGTGTCCTTTGCAATAAGAATGAGGATGACTCTTCTCATTTATTTTTCCAATGCTCCTTTTCTAGAGACATTTGGCACCGTTGGTGGAGTGCTTGGAACCATCCATGTTTTCATGTGTTGTCCCTGGTGGAGTTTTGGAGTAGTCTAGGTAGACCTCCGGCCAAGGCCCCCTTCCTTCGGGTGGCTTGGAATTTGGGCCCTTCTTGCATCATCTGGAAAATTTGGCTCAAATAGAACTGGCACATATTTCAAGGTAGTTATTTGGCTATTCAATAGATCTGGAAAAGGATCCTGTATATGGTTTAGGAAACCATAGCAAATGTGATGTGGACCCTCTTTTGGATTCTAGGGAGGAGAAGGTACAGTAAGCCCTTGGTCTCTTTGGGGATGGTGTGAAATCTTCTAGCCCTAGTAGGGTTCCTCAGCTCAACAATAAGGTTAGGAGAGATGGTAGGTGGAGGCCACCCCCTAGAGGAGTTTTAAAAATTAATACTGATGGATCATCCAGGGGTAATCCTGGACATGCTGGCATTGGCGATGTTGGGAGAGATTCTACTGGTGGTGTCAGTTTTTTCTTTTCCATTTATAAATGTGTTCACTCCAACAATTTTATGGAAGCTCTTGCAATTCTTGAGGCCTTATAAAGGAGGTTTTCTCTTGGCTGGCATAGGATTATCTACGAGTATGACTCTCAAATTGTAGTTAATATTTTAAATAGTAAAAGGGTGGAAGAATTTAATTGGCAGTTGGCCTCTGTAGCCATTCATATTCTCATAATGAATTAAGAGTTTGAATTTATATCCTTTGTGCACATTCCAAGGGAATGGAATGTGGTTGCTGATTACCTAGCCAAAAGGGCTTCTGAGCTGCTAGATCCTTGGACTATCAATAATTGGGAAAGTCTCCCATCTGGGGACTCTCAACGTCTGTGGGAGTTGATCCACAAGGATGTATAGACTTAATGTGGTCTATTCTTGTTGTATTTTTTGGGTGTCATTCTATTCTAGTGGTTTTAGCTTGTTTGGTTGTTTATTTGAGTCCTGGTTGGAAGCTCAGTTGTACTCTATAATCCAGACTTTTTATCAATAAATTTTTACCCCTTTATTTAACAATTAAAGAATAGGGTTTAAAACATATTTATATAATCAAAGCCATGCTAAACCAATATTCCCTAATTAAAGAAAAGTGACCCCTTATAATATAATTGACAATGGCCCCTTTTAATACGATCAATAAAGTCCCCTTTTAATATAATCGACAATGGACCCTTTTAATAAAATTGATAAAGGTCCCTTTTAAAATAATTCAATCAGAGATGTTATTAATTATTCACCCCATATACCAAATTATCTATTAGCAAAAATGGATTTATTTGATAGCCAAACCAACTCCCCGATCAATCAATCAGGAGCAGGACAATAAGAAACAATCAATCATGGAGGAAGGATGACCAAATAGAAGCAAGTCAAAAGGAACACATGTAACGTGTCCTGAGAGCACTTCAATCCATGCTTGGGTGGCCCACAAGGGGCGGTCCTAGACCATATTATGTGTTCGATAGGTAAGGGGGTTGCTTCTCCCTTTAAACCCGTAGAGTTTCCCATGCCCACCACATGTGGGATAAAGTAGGGGGAAGGCCAAAAGGGCCTTCCCTCTCGTCTCTCCCTCCTACATGTGGTGTCATTATGTGATGATGATGCAGGGGTGACATAAACAAAAATTTAAAATAAAATCTTTTTAAAACTTAAAACCCAGGGAAGATGGAGGCAGTGATGAACCAAATCAATTAAAAATTAAATTACAACTTGGAATACTCGGGTCTCGTAGTTAGCTAGAGATAACAGATAAAATTCAAGGTGATAGAAACATGCTAAGTGATGGAAGGAACCTTTTTTATGAGGTTAAAATGGTAGCAGTACTGGAAAGGGAGAACATGGAAATTGAAAGGGAGGTATTAAATCACATATACACAAAGCCAACATTGATGACATAGTGATCTTTTTGTGGCAACAAAAGCTAGCAATTGTGCAAATTGTGGTGACCAGAATACACAGTGAAAAGGCACTAAAATAAACTTCATAAGTTTATCTTTAGGAAAATGTTTAACTCCATGATGATGTCCCCCTTGAGAAAAACCTCCACTTGCAAAAACGGTTGAAAAAACTATCACCCACCTCGATTGAGTCTGAACCTAAAAATAGAATTCAAAGGAGATAGTTAAGTCTGGGAGTAGCGATGGATGGATTTAGCCACCTCAAAGTCTTAATTTCTACTATCTAATATATGTCATCCAAGCCTGATCAAGGAGGAATAAAATGACTTGTTTCAAGGTTGCTAATAGGGGGGTTTAAAATCTAAAAATGCCCATCAAATCTGGCAAGCAAAGTTCAACCAAGTCACTCCCAAGCAAGGGCATAATACATTAATCAAAAAATACCTTGATTCAAAGTAGAATGCAAGTTGAAGCAGCATCAAAAAAATTGGTGACTTCACCTATTTTAAAAGACATGACGATGTTTCTAAAATCACCAAACAAGTCATAGGAGATAAACTATTTTTCAATCGTTGCTCACATGAGGATATATATCAGGAAACCAACTCAATCCTAGAAATATAAAAATATTTTAAGAATCATCAAGAATTAAAGGTATAAATATCCATTATGAGTTTTAGTTTGATGACACACACAAGCCAAATACAACATTTCAAGGACTATAAAATGAATTAAATCACTCCATGGAAAATCTTAAAACATCCATTATTAAGCTCATAGGGAGGGGCTCTTATAATAGTCTTGGCTTCCAAGATTTAAAACATTATTCAAACCCCAAATATATGCATTAAAACAAATATTTTACTAAATAAGACAAAAACAATGCCTTATAAGAATTAAAAGGGATTCTTCTTTAGGAGCTAAGAAAATTTTTATTTATCCACTAAAATAAAAACAAATCAAGATAGAAACTTAATATCTCCTAACCTGTAGCTCTTGAATGGACTACTTCTTTCTTGAACTTCTAAGCTCCTTCTACAAATGCCTCCCTCCTACCTCATTCTACCTATTTGTTTTCCTTTTCTCTCTACCTTTTTTTTAAAATCTCTCTAGCATAATGGCTTCCTTCCAAAGCCATTCCCATTTTTCCAAGGACACCTACATCTTTTCCAAGGTGGTAGGGAGTACTTACCATTATGGCCAACCTCTCCACTCAGTCCCAACTGGCCTGAGCTCACACATTTCTTTCACCAAAATGGCCATCATTTTAAGAGAAGACTACACATTTCCTCATATGGAAATTCAAAGTAGGTTTTTTTTTAATATATAAAAATACATAGTAAATTACCCATGCTCTAGCCACAACAAATGGAACCATCATTGAAATAAAATAATTATCAATAAAACCCTCTGTTGCTTGATGAAAATTAAAAGCAACATTAAATCAAATATTAAATTGCTCTTTATATGCCTTGAAATGGTTAATCATTTTATTTTAACCATTATATTCAAGAGGAAATATTAAACATTTTCCTTGGTATCATCAAAGTGGATATTAAATTGTAGCCTACCATTTAAATGGTTAGTCAATTTAATTTAAAAACCATTTCAAGGAAATACCATTATTTAGCTCCTTCATTGATCAATTTTAAAGGTGTCATCAAAGCTATTATCAAATGGATAGTTTGACAATGTCCACCTATAGATATGGTTAGCCCTGTAAAACCATAAAATATAGTAGCGTTATAGGCATAAATCATAATAAAATGTTGCATCACCTCCAAGCGTGGCCATAGGGTCATAAATGTTAGACAATTAAAATAATAAATCCAATTATATTGTTTCCTCATCAAGGGTCCTACAGGATAGGTTGTGACATTCCATCCTCCTAGGAGTAAACGCAGTCTCATGCATTTACGTGTAATAACAAAGATATTAATACATCTTCAAATTAGATAAGGAAACATGTCTATCATACTAGAATATTACCATCCACTAATAATATCAATGACTTACTCACTCCATGTGATATGCCATACAAAAGTATTATCATCCACTAATAATAGCTACACCACTCCATATAAGGTGTCATTCCAAGCCTTATCCTCATTCGTTGATGATATAAATGGATATTATTACTCCATGTAGGGGTGCCATTCCATGGTATCATCATCCAATTATGATATATAAATGGCCACACTCACTCCATCTAATGTGCCATTCCATGGTATCATCATTCGTTGATGATATAAAGGGTCACACTTACTCCACATAAGGTGTTATTCCACCATTGAGCAACCAAAATCAATAATGCCCTTCTTTATTCCTACCCAAAAGAAGGTCCTTTTTCTATAATTTCCCTTATCTTAGCCCCTCCAAGATGAGTAAAATTTGGAGTACTATGCGCTTCCCACATGATTGATCTCCTCAATTTCTCAATTTTGGGTAAAGTTACTTGATATTCAAAGCCCAAGAGCACATTCCTAAATCTGAAATTCTTATTCCCTCCAAAATTTCTTCTATTTTGGTCCATAATTTCACTATAATACTCATCCCAAGATTGCATTTTCTTGACCATATCCCTTATTCCTAGGTGACTATGGGTCCAAATCACTTTAAGCCCTTCTCAATATCATGGGATTAAATAGGTTTATCCTATTTTAGTCTTAATATCCACTCCTAAGATGGATTTTTATCCTTCCAAAATCCTACCAATCTCATAAATTGGTATATACTTTATCAATTTTTTATGAGAGGGTCCTATTCTCCTCTCAAGAATAGATTCCCCACCTATTATCCTTCAATATCTTCTCTATTCCATATAATATGGTTGTATTCATGGTCTAGGTTCACAAGGATCCATGATTAATGTTCATAATAAGCAAAGAGCACAATTCAATGTTTGAAACACCACTAGATGTATCTATCCCATTCCAAAATACACTGCTTGGAACCTTCCCTAATCCTTCCACTTTTTGGAACCATCTTTCATTGTGGTTGTAATGAACATTAAAAATCTCTTCATACATTATAAACCTCAACATGAATTCCACTTGTAACCAGGAGAACTTATGTAACCATAGAGAAGTCCATATTGGAACTAATGATGGTTTAAACAAACCATCTATCTAATTTTCACAACTCGAATCTTTCTTGCCAGCTTTGAATTTATTCCATTATTTCAAATTTGTATCATCCATATAGAGGGTAACCCTTCTATTTGGGTCACAAATGAATAATTCCTTGAGGAAAATATTCATTTCTAATTTATACAACTATATCCCTATTGAAATCATCAATCTGGATACCCTGATATTCTTTAAGTCCTTGGATAGCCCTACCAATATTTGAGCTTTGCCTTCCTGATCTTCTACAATGAGATACTCCTCCTATCTAATCTCATAATTTTCATTCTAGGGAAATTTATCAATGATCATTTTCAAAAATTGCTCATTTTGGTTCATATGTTCCCTTTATTATTCAATTTGTTCTTGTCACAATTCCATACTATAGTAATGAAGTTTTCTATCTCTTGTAGAATTTCTCTAAAATATTCTTCAGGGTCTAACTCGACTCCCCTTTTCCATATAGAGGATAAATACCCTCATTTTCTATAGAACCCACTTCAAATTTGGTTTCTCAAGGCATGTGATCACTATAAAATTCTTTGAACCTCAAACTTAGATCCTTTGCCTCTTTACTCAAATCAGTAATGTTTTCAAATATCATTTTCCATTCCCTTTATCTTCTTGCAAAAACAAATTAATTAACCTTGGAATTGAATGTGGTCAATCCCTTGGTATTGAGCATATTTCAATCCTACTTAGCTAATTCCTTCTTTTGTGATGATCCCCTACTTCACTTTCACCTTGGATGCCAATTCTTCTTGACACACACACACTCAAAGGAGTTGGATGAAAATGTAGCAATCCAAATTTAACCCTCCTAGGAGAGGGAGTGGGATTGATTTCTCTAACATAGTTAAGATTCATGAATATATACTAGATAGGATCATAGAGGTTCCACCATATTTTGAGTTTCAAATGCTACAAACATCCCTCGAGTGGATAGGAGTGATCACTCTCCCATAATTTATTGGGGTTAACCTTGTACACTACATATAAAGCTTAAAGGATACCTTCACATGGTCTTCCCATTTTCTAATGCTTTTTGTGAATGTAGGACAACTCAACCACAGTGTAAGTATTAACCCTATCTCATTCAATAGAGAAAGAGACATTAATTCCTTTACTAATACCAATCCTTTGAGCTAGTACTGAGGTGTAAGAACCTGTATCGCTCCAAAATTTTTGCATCCTTACCCTCAGGCTATAGGATCCGCGCCCAGAAGGGGGATGCGAGAAGGATGGGACAATACCTCGGACTGAGAGGCCCTTTGAAGGTCCCGCCTCTCGGGGGAGGAGTATAAAGGTGAATTTTTGACGGATGGTGGGTTCACCAGGAAACTTTTGAGTGGCAGTTTCCACGCCTAGGTTGGGAATGGGTTTGATGTGTTCGTTTTATACTCAATCATTCAATTCCTAGGTTTGGCCAAAATGAATCTAAACTATTCTATATGCCAATAATGATTTAAATGGATACAAAAAATAGAAATGGGTGCTAAACACAGAGAATATGCAGATTAGGACAGATCATACCTGATTTCGGATGTCTGATGAAGGTTCTGAGTCTTGTAGCAGTCCGAATCGTCTCAAACTGCACGTAATCGTCTGAAAGGAGACAAAATCATCTCAGATCATAGTCGGTCATCTGAGATCAGACGAGATCATCGTGGATCTGATGAATTCATCAGACGAATTCGTCAAAAACCTGCAATCACAGAAACAGATACAAAATACCAAAATACGAGTACCAAAACACAGGGGAAATGATAGAAGTAATGGTAAATTTACCTAAATGATAAATCCAAATAGAAATCAAAGAAGAAATGCATCAACTTAACAATGTATTTTGATTTTATCATGCATTTACACTAGATGAGGTGAACTCCAAGATGCATAAACATAATAACCCAAGATAATGCAGAATTATAATGGAAAAATGCAGGAAAGTTAAGAAAATGCAAACTCTGGGCTCGGATTGCCCCCAATCTAGATTACAGTCAGGATCGCCTCCAATTGTACGAAATCGTCTACGCTCCTCGACAGGATCGTCCGAGATAGTCTGGAATCATTTGCGACGATCCGAACTAGCTTCGGCTAAAAAATAGTAGGGTTCCTGCAAGAAAATGCAAAATGCAGAATACAGATAGTAGTACGAGGATGCTCTAGTGAATAAGGATCTAAATCCATCAGCTAAGGGGTTCAAGGGAATCAGAATCGTGGGGATAAACTAGAAAAATCCTAGTTTATATAGGATTAGGGGGAGGCTAGGAGGTTGGGGATCATCCCAATCTGGGAGATCTCCAACAGGGAAATCTCCAGACGCGCTTCTGCCCAAGTTGGAGAGGCTGTTGAAACAGAAGCTAATTATGAACATTCAGTTTTGGGACGAAATCGTCTGGACGTTCTGTTCCAGACGAATTCGTCAGATCGGGGATGATTTCGTCTGATCTACGACGATATCGTCCAACGGTCAAAACAAATCCTAAAAATGGCACGAAAAATGGGGAAAGCGGGTAACAGGCGGTTTTGGGGTTAAAATTTAAATTTTTATCTTTTATCTTTTACTAAGGTTTTAACCGTGCCAATTTTAGGGTGCTACATTTTGCCCCCTCTTTAGCGAATTTTTCGAAGAAAATGCGTTAAAGACGAGTTTTTCCCGTTTTTACGAGAAAGCAAAAAATGTACTCAATTTTTTAGACGACGATTCTTCGTCGAATCGTACGAATGCTGACTATGGTGCCCCCTCCGTGTTTTTACCCAAATCGAACGTTTGAGGTAAAAACGCGAAAAAGCAAAATTTTAAAATGTTGTTGGTTTTGAATAAAATTAAGAAAAATAGGGAAAACCCTAATTCATTTTTTTACTATTCATTTTTACTGGTTTTAGAGCTCTATAGACAAAAAATGGTGGAGACAGCGCACAGAGCGACAGAGGTCCGGCACGGGCTACGGGTAAGGATCTAATCCTAATAGATTAGGTTTGATTTTGCTTTGTGCAATTTTTGGATTTAAATTTTGATTGTTTGGGGCATCGCGGCCATTTTTAGGCCATCGATGACGTCGAGACGAAATCGTCCCTATTTCATCAAAATCGTCTCTAGATCGTCGATTTCGTCTGAGGGCAAAATCGACGAACTAGGGGCGATCTCGTCCAACAAGGGGCGATCCGCGAGTTGCGAAATCGGAGACGATTTCATCCTAACAAAGGATGATGCTGCCCAATTTGGGATGATATAATCCAATGGTGGACGATATCATCTTGTTAAGAAATTAAGCTTGATTAAAATGTTTTTAATTTTATTTTAATGATTGGTTATTAATAAATTTTGTTGTTTATTGTTTGTTTTGTAGAGGGGATTACTAAAGAGCCAGGAATGGAAATACAGTGGGTTGAGAGATGACTTGGCCACTCTCGACCAGGCAGAGTGTGACCAACTAGCACAGGTCAGGCTACAGCATGTGGTAGAGATGCCACAAGTACCGACTGACATAGGGCTTCTGACAGCCCTAGCAGAGAGATGGTATCCGGGGTCATCCTATTTTTGGCTATCGATAGGGGAGATGGCTCCCACACTAGAGGACGTATGGAGGATCATGAGGATCCCCATACAGGGATGGCTCATGACGCCTACGGCCAATCAGGGCCAGGCGATGATGAGATTGATTGGAGACCCGAGCTTCGCCCTGGAGAAGGGCGAGGTGAACATCGAGTCTCTGAGGCAGATGCCTGGGGCATCTAGGCTGACTCAGGTTTTGGTAGGGGTGGTCGATGGCTTACTGCTGTGCCACCAGAGCGGGTGTAGACTACCGTGGGTGCTCTCAGACATAGTTTGCGACATGAGAGACCACGGGTATAGGTTTACATGGGGTAGCTTTGTACTATGTCACTTGTATAGGATCCTACATGGGGTCGTATACAAGGGAGGTCGATGTCTGGTCTTGACATCGTTGCTATAGATTTGGTGCTAGGAGCACATCACGATGCGGAGGCCGGTAGGGCTCCCATTGATAGGGGTTGATCGGGAGAGGCCTCGAGTTTACTATTGGTGGCTACAAAGAGGGTCACAGTGACGGATAGATCTGTCGATGTCTCGGAGGTTGTTGGATGACCTCATCCTAGACCAGATCACCTGGAGGCCATGGAGAGAGCACCTCGGGTGGGTAGAGGATGGGTAGGAGCTGGCTCGCATCAGGCGAGTCTACTGGCTGAGGATGGAGTGGGGAGAGGTAGAGCTCCATCGCTATGATCGGGTACTATGGTAGTTTGGTCTATAACAGGGGATCCCTTCTCTCAGGGATTACGAGTACTCTTGGACTATTTGGGATAGTACTACGTTGAGCGGGGCTCTAGACATGCAACGATTTTAGAGTCAAGACGTGGATGATGCCCCCATCCAGCCAGTGGATGGTGATGACGTTGGGGTTGCAGATGGCTATGATGCCTGGTATGTAGGCATCCGCCCTCCTTGGATGACGAGGGCATAGGGTCCGATGCACGCGGTTGTGCGACGGATGGGGAGGCGGTGCCAGGCTACCATTGAGGTAGCGTGGGGTCACGATGGGAGAGAGCAGTGGTGATCCCCATAGGAGAGATGCCAGCGGATGGGTCAGGCTCCATAGAGGCCATAGGAGACAGGGCGAAGGGAGGAGAGATTCCCTTCGTAGTAGGGGGAGAGACCACCATCGCTTGATAAGGGCAAGGGTGTTGAGGTAGGGGAGAGCAGCGAGACGGCGGCTCTCTAGGCTGAGGTTGCCCGCCTTCGGGCTCAGGTGCAGACACTGCAGGATGAGGCTACATGGCTCAGAGCTCGGGGCAGAGGAGCGAGCACTCAGGATCTGGCATGGTCTATTGCTCAGACCGCATTCTACCAGGGGTTGTACTATCAGGCGGTCCCAGAGGGACAGAGGATACCATTGCCAGCCCCCATTGTAGAGCCGATTATGATGGGATCATCGAGGACATCCTCACGATCGACGACGAGGACCCGGGACACAGCCTGGACCTCTATGGGACCACCTCCTCCACGTCAGGGCGGGGGAGGAGATGAGGCTGAGAGCTCGAGGGCTTCTCGAGGCTAGCTGCTGTAGAGTGCAGATTGCATTATTATATATGTATATATATATTTGTTTTTGAGGGGATTGAGTATGCCAGGGTTTTGATTGTGGCATACCAATCCAGATGATGTACATAATTGATTGATGATATATATAGATTGTATTTTTGATGATATGACTTGTGTATCTCGTTGTATGATGCTTGAATTGTTGATTCATGTAATTATGTCATTGGAAATAAATTATAATGTTATGTCATGCCATAAAATTGTAAATGAAATAATCCGATGTGCATAAATTGGTTGTTTTGGTGTGATTTGATGAAAAATAAAAGGGACTTCTAACAATAATTTCAAAGGACATTGTCGTTGTTATAGACCGTTTCATGGAGTCACCGCTCGCTAGGTCGTCAAGCTAATCCTAGTATAGAAATATTGCTAAAAGTAAAAGAGTGCTTAAGAGACTGTCTTAAGACTTGGTGTTGTGATGATGAAAATGATGATGGTGATGATTTGTTTTCAGATTTTTCACAAAATTATGCATGAAATATATTTAAAAGTGATTTTTGCTAGGCATAAATTCCTAAGTGTGATAAATTTTTGAATAATTCCTTAGAAATTATACCATGGTTGCAAAATGGAATGTTTGACATAATGACATGAAATAGAATAAGTGTTCGTTCGTTTTGAAGCACAATTGTGTAACATAATGATGTAAGCCATATGTGTTTTTAAAATGGATGGGAAAATAAAATTAGAACAATGGTTTGCGCTAGGCATAGAATTTATAGGTATAGACTTATACCATCATCACGAAATCCAAAGAAGAAATTGATATTTTTAGTTTTATTGCATGATTGATTTTTGATTTTTGATTTTTGATAAACAGAAAATAATAATATGATGAACATGTTGTTTGAAATCGTTTTGCGATTTTGTGAAACAATGTATATAATTGTTTTTATACAAAACAAAATTCTGAAATAAGAGGATAAAATTATTCCAAAAAGAATTACAGAAATATTTTAAATTATCTCAAAAACAAATGTAGGTTTATAAGGGATCCTCATGTGCAAATGTGAGTTCATTACCGATCTTGATTTATCATAATGATACAAAATCTCTCAAATACAAATGTGTGTGCGATTGTATTGTTCATTCACCAATTTTGAGCAAGATAATTTGATACAAGCAATTTGCCTTAACCAAATGAGTGTTCCTTAACCATGATTTATATGCATATAACCGTACCGGACTACTATGTAAGTCGGGTTATCAAGAGCTAGCTGATCCATAAGCTGACATAGGTCTGTACAAAAGAAGGTCGCTAATGTGACGGACATATCACCACGCTAGGAATTACCCAAGGCCAAGCGGGTTGGGCACAAACCACCTGTTATGGGGCTTACCTCACAGTTTTCGAATAATTGAGAATTCCAGGGATTCAAGCTCATTCACCCTTCTTTTCTTTTCAAGGGGTAGGGAAAGGGATTTTATTGCATTTTGCTTTTTCGTTTCACTTTTGCTTTTCTTTTTTTTTTCTTTTTTTCTCTTTTTGTATTTTTGCTTGGAATATTGTTGCGATGGTACAAAATGATATTTTTCTTTTTCTCATTTTTCTTTGACTTTTCTTTTTCTTCCTATGCTAGGGATACTTGCTCGGATTGGTTGTAGAGCAAGGGATTTTTATTCTGGGTAGGGGTGAGCTTGTCCTTTTGTCAATTCTCAAAGATTCTAGACCATGTGCATGATAGGATAGCAGGGGAAACTTTTCGCTCAAGAAACCACGTCTACTATGTAGCATCATATTGAATTTGCAATGAAATCATTTTAATGTGAAAAGATATACTTGGTTCAAGTAAATAACAAGATCAGTTCTCTATGCTCAAAACTTTATTTAATGCCAATGTGGACTTTGATATAAGAGAGATTAATAATCATACTAAATAAAATCAAGATATTTATTCATGTGAGTGTGATAGTGCGGGATTCCAAATAAATGCTAATTTATCCAAAATAATTGAAAATATAACTGCAATACTTCAAGAATTGACAGGTATGAAAATAAAATATGTTTTTGAAGATTTTGATGTTTTTATATTTTGATTTTGATTGATGAATTGAGAAGATACATAATGTGATTATTTTTTTGAAATTTTTATTATTATTATTATTTTTTTTTTTTGATGATGGAATTGGTGGTATATACAAGATGATCTATATACACTATACAAGGTTATTTGAGTATAGTGTGTCTAAGGTTGCTTCAAAATCAAAGGAGGTTTTGAAGGATAATTTGGTTGTGTTGAAGGTAAGAACAAAAGGTGATGAATAAAAGGTAGCGATAACAAAAGCTTTGTTATAATGTAGAATAATGTAGCAAAAGATTTTACTTTTATATGTGTAAAATTGATCATGTTACAAAATAAAATGTCGAGAAGGATAAGAAGGTTCTTCATTCTTATCACTATCTTCCAAGTCTTGATAAGATGGAGGGAGCATATATGAAATATATGCATGGGTGTTATTTGGTAAACAAGGATGATCATATATGGATGAAGAAAAGTGATGGATAGAAGATAATTGTGACAATAGAGAATGTATAGAACTTGATGTTTCAACCGTTAAATATTCTTCAAATGGTGTTGGGTCATTATGTATGGTAACAATTTTATTTGCAAGTTCAAACTTTAAACATTGGTGAAGAGTGGAAGGGACAACCCTCATCGTATGAATCCAAGGACTTCTGAGGAGTAGGTTGTAAGGTGAAGGGCAATATGCTACATAAAACAAAGTATCCAGGATCTTGGATCCAATATTAAGAGGAAGAATTATAGTACTTTGAGCTTCTTGAATTTCATTGTTAAAAGATTTTATAATAACATTTGATTCATTAAGATCTTCTTCCTTTAATTTGAGTTTTTGGAATAATTGATAAGTGCATAAATTAAGAGAGGAGCCATTATCTACCATGATAGTTTTAACAGGTGTTTCTTTACTAGATCCTGTAATGTAAAGATAGGAGCCTTCTTGTGGAGAAGGAATCTCCTCATCATAAAATGAAATATGGTTAACCTCAAGAGGGCTTACACCATTAATTATGTTCTTAGGGAAAATATGATGAGGAACAAATTGTTGGCTAGGTATCTTGAACAAAGTTTCCTTATGAGAACTTTGTAATACTTCTAAAAGGGATATCTTTGCTTGAGGATTAATCACTTGTTGTTGGCTATCAAAGTGGATTTCAAATTGAGATTTTGATTCTAAAGATGAGCTTTCTATGCTTACATTCCATTTTGGATCATTCTCTAGAGCCAAAGATAGTTTTGAAGGTTGATCAAATGAGGAATCCATCTCTTGAATATCAGATTGAGTTGATTGAACTTGAGGTTGCTCATTTGTAGTTTCTATTACAATATTAGTAATATCATCATGATGGGACACATTAACATGCAATATTTGATTGGTTTCCTATTGTTGATAATTGAATAGGGGTTCTTGGGAGATCCCCATGTCTTGATTGATTATTGGTATTTGTTGTGTAGGAGTTTGATAGTTTACTGGAGATTTATAATCAGTTGTAGATTGTAATTCCTTTATATTAAAAAGACCCTCATCAATCAAATCTTGAATTGCACATCTTAAATCTTTACAATTTTGTGTCATATGTCCATCTATTCTATGATATTCACAATGTAGCTCAGGTTTAAACCAATCTGTTGTGGCATCAAGTTGTCTTATGGAAGGGAGTTCAATCTTATTTGTATCAAGTAAATGCTTGAGAATTATATCCATTGGTTGATTGAGCTTTGTAAATGTACGTGATGAAGGTTTTCGAGAGGTTTTTGATAAGTGCCTTAGGAGTTCAGTCATAAAAGGACCTAATGGTTTTTTACCTCTCTTTTCTTTGTTATGGGTAGAATGATGATAGGAAGATTGTGAAGTATGATGTGAGTGCATGGTAGGATTGGAAGAATAAGTATTTTCTTGTTGAAATGGATGTGTTGTATTGAAAGAAGAATATTGAAGGGGTGGAGGAGGATTGTATGTGGATTGATAGACATAATATGGATATATGGGAGAATAGATAATATCGTTATGAAGAGGATTGGAAAAGGGATTGTCCTGTTGGGGTATGGATGAAAAATGAGAAAAGTGTGATGGAGGTGGTGTTGAATAGGGATGAGGTTGGTCATAATCAACAAATGTATTTGGCTGAATTCTTCCAACATTACTGATGGGCTCATATTGATTTGAGTAAAAACTCATGGTTTCTTTAGTACTTCTAAAAGTAATATTTAGTATCTACTATTTAGAATTGAATCTAAAACATACAAACTTGAAATGATGATTTTGTTTTTGTTTTTTTTGTATACATATATATATATATATATTTGTTTTTTTATATTTTTGAATCAAAAATATGCCTATGTTATTCACGTCGGGTTCACCAAAATGTATCGCTCCAAAATTTTTGCATCCTTACCCTCAGGCTATAGGATCCGCGCCCAGAAGGGGGATGCGAGAAGGATGGGACAATACCTCGGACTGAGAGGCCCTTTGAAGGTCCCGCCTCTCGGGGGAGGAGTATAAAGGTGAATTTTCGATGGATGGTGGGTTCACCAGGAAACTTTTGAGTGGCAGTTTCCATGCCTAGGTTGGGAATGGGTTTGATGTGTTCGTTTTATACTCAATCATTCAATTCCTAGGTTTGGCCAAAATGAATCTAAACTATTCTATATGCCAATAATGATTTAAATGGATACAAAAAATAGAAATGGGTGCTAAACATAGAGAATATGCAGATTAGGATAGATCATACCTGATTTTGGATGTCTGATGAAGGTTCTGAGTCTTGTAGCAGTCTGAATCATCTCAAACTGCACGTAATCATCTGAAAGGAGACAAAATCATCTCAGATCACAGTCGGTCATCTGAGATCAGACGAGATCATCGTGGATCTGACGAATTCATCAGACGAATTCGTCAAAAACCTGCAATCACAGAAATAGATACAAAATACCAAAATACGAGTACCAAAACACAGGGGAAATGATAGAAGTAATGGTAAATTTACCTAAATGATAAATCCAAATAGAAATCAAAGAAGAAATGCATCAACTTAACAATGTATTTTGATTTTATCGTGCATTTACACTAGATGAGGTGAACTCCAAGATGCATAAACATAATAACCCAAGATAATGCAGAATTATAATGGAAAAATGCAGGAAAGTTAAGAAAATGCAAACTCTGGGCTCGGATTGCCCCCAATCTAGATTACAGTCAGGATCGCCTCCAATTGTACGAAATCATCTGCGCTCCTCGACAGGATCGTCCGAGATAGTCTGGAATCGTTTGCGATGATCCGAACTAGCTTCGGCTGAAAAATAGTAGGGTTCCTGCAAGAAAATGCAAAATGCAGAATACAGACAGTAGTACGAGGATGCTCTAGTGAATAAGGATCTAAATCCGTCAGCTAAGGGGTTCAGGGGAATCAGAATCAAGGGGATAAACTAGAAAAATCCTAGTTTATATAGGATTAGGGGGAGGCTAGGAGGTTGGGGATCATCCCAATCTGGGAGATCTCCAACAGGGAAATCTCCAACTATGCAGATGCGCTTCTGCCCAAGTTGGAGAGGTTGTTGAAACAGAAGCTAATTATGAACATTCGGTTTTGGGACGAAATCGTCTGGACGTTCTGTTCTAGACGAATTCGTCAGATCGGGGATGATTTCGTCTGATCTACGATGATATCGTCCAACGGTCAAAACAAATCCTAAAAATGGCATGAAAAATGGGGAAAGCGGGTAACAGGCGGTTTTGGGGTTAAAATTTAAATTTTTATCTTTTATCTTTTACTAAGGTTTTAACCGTGCCAATTTTAGGGTGCTACAAAACTTGTATTCCTCATGATGAGCTAAATTAAGTTATCTATATCATCCCCATGATGAGCTAACTTAAGTCATCTATCTCATATTAGTATTGATAGAGCTTACCCTTATTAGTCTATCAAGAGGGTATGTTTATCCCTACACCATACGTAAGTCCATCTACGTAGGTGCACTACACGTATTGCAAATAGGCCAATACACTATTAGATCATAAATATGATTATAATGATTAAAAAAGAATATAAATGTCATTCACATGTATATCTTAATAGGTTCTTAACTATATTCTATCCTTCATAAATTGGAGCAAAAAGTCCATAGCAAGCCATATCTAAAAGAATTAAAAATAAGATCATGATATAACAATAACTATCACATGCATATGATGCATCATGTATCCTAGGAAAACCCCTAAGGTAAAAACCTAGCCTCAAAATATTTTTCATTTCATTAATTTCGTTGCCTCCAATATAATCATTCTAGGAATATCATTATTCCTCTTTTCATATAATAATGGGCACATAAGAACCCTATGGTTCTTATGTCCCTACAAAGTGAATTGATATTTTAATTCATATATTGCAATCAACAAGGGGATCCCATAATCCCCTCAAATATAATCCATGTTCATTCTCCATTTTTTCAAAAATCAACATCATCAAGATAAATACACAAATATCCCATGATTCCCAAGTTCCCATTATATGAATAGATCCTTTAGTTCACATTACAAAGCTATGAGGGAATCCTAATTCCCTCAAATAAACTCCATATTCATTCTCCAAAGGATATCACCTCCCTTGGTCCAAGCTTAAGAATGACTCCATCTTAACATTCAAATGTTAGTACATCAACTATCATATTGCACACATCAACTCATTAGAGATGACTCCATAACCCTCTCAAATTAGTTACAATACACATACCACATGGTAGAAATACCATCCCCTACTTGCTCAAGTACCACATTATCATTATTGAAGAACACAAGCTTATACTGAGAGTGGGGGGTGAACAGTATAAGACCGCTTTTTAATTTTTCCTTCGATTCAACTTGTAGTTCAATATTATGCAGTGTAAAGAAAATAGTATCAATAGCAGTAAACAAAGCAATGCACAAAAACCACCATACAAAAGAGACACAACAATTTACGTGGTTCACCCAATGCGGGTTACTCCATGAATAAAATTTTCACTAAATTTTATCAACTCAAAATCTGGGAAAACCTTTCCCGATTACAATATTTATGGGCACCAACCCAAAGGAGATACCTTCCCCTAGCTTTGCTCTAACTGGTGATCCTCTAGAAGACCTCTGCCTCTGCTACCCTTAGCAAGTGGAACTCTATCCACAGAAGACACCTGTCTTCCTTGCTCTGGCTAGAGACCTCTGTCCTCAACTCTTTCACCTCTAAAGCTGGTCCTCTTATCTACACCAAACACAGTCCTTCGGTCTGGCACTTATGTCCTCAAAATTTTCACCTCTACGCAATTACAGCACTCGATCAAACATCCACTTATGCACCTCTGTGTAATTACAATAGCACTATCTTTGCACACTCTGCTCTTCTACGATCGAACTTCTCCCTGCACTCTACTTTTGTGAAAGTCACATTTCAAACACACACTTTGATCGATGATCAAACTCTTAAAAAAACCCTCCTCTTATACTAAAAATTTCTAGATCAAAACTTTGATCCTAGTCGGTTGCACAACCCTAAACAATGTCGGCTACAAAACCCTAAGCTGCGTCGGCCCAAATTTAACTCTGTCGGCTTTACTGCCTCTGCAACTCTCCTGTAGCTTTTGCCATGAAACTACAACATGTCGTGATATCATGACACCTTTGTCTACCATACACCTTCTTTTGCCTTCTGTCGCGATATCGTGACACTTTTGCTTCTTTTGACTTCCTTTTTGTTTTTGTCATGATATCACGACACTTTCTGCTTCTACTGACGTCATCTTCTCTTCTGTCGTGAAATCATGACCCTTCTGTCTTCATGGCCTTCTTCTCTACTTTTGTCACAAAATCGTGACACTTTCTCCTTTGCTGAAGTCATCTTCAATCTTGTCGTGAAATCGTGACCCTTCTGTCTTCATGGAATTCCTCTTAGCTTTTGTCACAAAATCGTGACACTTTCGCTGCCTTGAGCTTCTTTCTACATTGCACCCACGAAACTAGAACATGTCACGAAATCATGACACTTTTGTCTTCATATCCTTTCTTTCTGCTACTGTCACAAAATCATGACACTTCTCCTATAGAAGACCTACTTCCAGTTTCTATCATGAAATCGTGACACTTTCTCCATCCGCATGCTTTTATTCCATCCTGTCATGAAATCATGACACTTTTTGCATCCGAACAACTTCTTTGAAGCCTATCACGAAATTGTGACACTCCTTATTTTAGACTCTTCCTTTTGCTACATGTCACGAAATCGTGACAGTTCTCACTTTGAGCTTTTCAGCATGTCGTGAAATCGTGACAGTCCTCACTTATTCTTCTGCAGCATGTCATGAAATCATGACTCTTTTCATGTACATTTCTCTCTCTTCTAACTTGTCGTGAAATTACGGCAGTTCACACTGCGGACTCTCTTTTCTGCATTATGTCACGAAATCGTGACACCTTTTCGTCTGTACAACTTTCCTGGCAATGTGTCACGAAATCGTGACACTTTTCCTTCTCTGCCTACCTGCACTTTTTGAGATGTGAAAATGTGACATGTTGCGAAATCGCGACACTTTACATCTTGCTCTCCTTCTCTGCCTACATGTCGCGAAATCATGACAGTTTTGCCAGCACTTTCTCTCTCCTCAAACATGTCACAAAATAATGACAATTTTGCCAACACTTTCTCTCTCCTCAAACATGTCGCGAAATCATGACAGTTTTGCCAGCACTTTCTCTCTCCTTAAACATGTCGCGAAATCACGACAGTTTTGCCAACACTTTCTCTTTCCTCAAACATGTCGTGAAATCATGACAGTTTTGCCAGCACTTTCTCTCTCCTCAAACATGTCACGAAATCACGACAATTTTTCCATCTGGCTACATACTTTTTCTTACTTGTCTTTTTCTTGATCTTTTACAAATGGGCTATTAAGAACTTCCTGGAAACTCACTGATCATGAAATCATGATAGTTTTGCCGACACTTTCTCTCTCCTCAAACATGTCATGAAATCGCGACAGTTTTTCCAGCCGGCTGCATACTTTTTCTTACTTGTCTTTTTCTTGATATTTTGCAAATGGACTATTAAGAACTTCCTGGAAACTCACTGATCATGCTCTGAATAATATTTATCAAAAAAAGTTCCTTGAAATCAAATCAAATTGCTTCAAGAACTTCTTGACATCAATGACAACATCTATACTTGAGCAAAGGCAATGTACCCAAGGTACCCAAAATTGCAAACAATCTCCCCCTTTGTCATTGATGGCAAACCTTTACTAAAACACATCTTAGGAGCTAAAACTGAAACCAACTGTGCTAAAAGCTGAGAATATCCTTTTGAAGTTTTGCTTTCTCCTTGACTTGAAGCTTTCCTCTTCACATTGAAACTCTCCCCCTTACTCATATCTCTCCCCCTTACTCAAATCTCTCCCCCTTTGTCATCAATGGCAAAGGGTCACCTTTGGGGCTTGGGACTAAGAATGAGCCTCTTAGCTTAGTCCCTCCCCCACCTCCTGATGAGGTGATTAAAATAGGGGTGGGAGTAAAACTCCCATTAGGCACTGATCATCATCAGTGTCTAAAACTTCCTTGCTAGGCCTTCTCTTGAATTTTTTGTCAATATTTCTGTTCTTGTCATTGTTCTTGTTCTTGTTCTCATCCCTGTTCTTGTCCACGCCTTGATCCTTGGATCTATTTATACTACTATTCCTATTCTTGTTCCTGTACTTTGAAATATCAGCTCTATATTGTCTAGCTCTGTGATCGTCATTGTTGCACTTATAACAAGTAACACTGTTATTTCTGTTCGGCATACCTATTTTTTGAATCCGCCTGTTATGACTAACCGTGTTCCTATAATTAGTCATGCAAAAAATTGCCTTATGCCCGAACTGTTTACAATAGTAGCAATACCCTTGAAAGAAATTACGGCCCCTAAAACTGTCATTTACCTTCCTTATTTGAGTCATGCAATGCAAAGCCATGTGGCCAAACTTGTGACATGCAAAACATCTGCCATTAAACTTTCCTGTAAATGACCTTCTAGGTCCGGTAAACTTCTTATTTGCATTCAGAATTTTGTTTTCTATTTCTGCGCATCTATCACTCATGGACTCTTGATCTGAAGTACTTTCTACATCAAAAATCTCTTCCTTTTGAAATCTCTTGCTAGATTCCCCAACCTGTTTCTTGTGCGGCTCAACAAAACCGAGACCTATTTTATCTGTTGGTTTTCTTTGACCTTTGATGAGAGATTTAACCCTTTTGGAGCTATCTTGAAACCTGTACAGCTTATCCTTGTACTCTTTAGTTTCTACTTTCAGAGAGGTCATTTTATGTTCCAACTCATTATACTCAAGAATATTAGACTCTAACTCATCCTTGAGTTCCTATTTTTTAGCTATAGAGAAGTCAAGACTTTCTATGAGATCGTCTCTCTCCATACAACATTCATCTAACTTATCTTTGAGCCTATCATTCTTCTTTCTTTCCTTTTTCAAAACACTAAGAGCATTATTAAGTTCACTTTCAAGATATTTTATTTGTTTGCTTTCTGAATCCTCAAGGCCTTTTCCAGATTTCTTATCACTAGAGGTGCTACCTTTTTCAAAAACCATACAAGCATCTTCTTGATAGTTTTTTGAAACATCCTTATATATACTGGAAACCAAATAATTATTTGTACAATCATCCTCAAGGTGACCAAAATTTCCACATCTAAGACATTTCATAATAATGAATCTATGTTTTGGTTCTTCCTCTTTTTATGATATGAACATCATCTCATTTTCCTCATCACTTGAAGAGCTTTCACTATCACTGCTAGAACACTTACTTGCTTTGTCTAGGTAGAGACTCTTCTTGTTCTTGTGTGAATACCTCTTTCCTTGATTGTTGTGCTCATATTTGTTCTTTCTGTAATACCTGTGCTTTTCAGAATCCTTACTTTTAACATCCTGTATATCTTCATCACTTTCATTCTTGGAAACAGTACAGTCAGTAGCATAATGACCAAACTTTCCATAGTTGAAACATCTTATATTTTTCTTGCTTTTGTGCTTTCTAGAGAACTTGCCTTTCTTGTTGTAATATGCCTCTTCATCACTAGAAGACTCATCACTCTCTTGAATCTGTTTGCCCTTTGATTTCTTGGTAGCTTTGAAAGCTACCTCTTTCTTGACATCAAATTTCACTTGAGTTCTTAGCTCAAATGTTGCAAGAATACTATGGAGCTCATCTTTTTTTAACTTATCTAAATCTTTAGCTTACTCAATAGCAAAAATATTTTCACTAAACCTATTAGGAAGAGATCTTAAAATCTTATCATACACATCATTTTCAGCAAGCTCAAGATCTAAGTCTTTCATGGAGTTAACAACCTCATCCATACGAAGCATGTAGTCACTAATTTTTTTATCATCATTCATCTTGAGTTGTTCAAACATACCTTTGAAATGTCTCAACTTTGCCTTTCTGACATTTGCATCACCTGTGTGAACCACCTGCAGCTGTTTCCACATTTCACTAGCTATCTTGCAGTGAATCGCCTTGGTAAGATCTACTTTCTGTAAGCCTTTCAGGATTGCATTCATAGCTTTTGAATTGTTGTGATGTAGGAGCCTATATTCTTTAGTGTATGGACCATTTACAGGGATAGTGTACCCATCTTCAATTACTTCCCATACCTCATTACCAAGTGCCATTAGATAAACCTTCATTCTAGCACTCCACAGACCAAAATCCGATCCATCAAGGATAGGTGCTGCATTGCCACTTGAATAATCCATTGTGTTCTTAATTAGTTCTTCCTTCAAGCTGTTAAACCTTTCAAAAGGAACCTGATCTGATACCACTTGCATAACACAAGCTTATACTGAGAGGGGGGTGAACATTATAAGACCACTTTTTAATTTTTCCTTCGATTCAACTTGCAGTTCAATATTATGCAGTGTAAAGAAAACAATATCAATAGCAGTAAACAAAGCAATGCACAAAAACCACCATACAAAAGAGACACAACAATTTACGTGGTTCACCCAACGCGGGTTACTCCACGGATAAAATTTTCACTAAATTTTATCAACTCAAAATCTGGGAAAACCTTTCCCGATTACAATATTTATGAGCACCAACCCAAAGGAGATACCTTCCCCTAGCTCTACTCTAACTGGTGATCCTCTAGAAGACCTCTGCCTTTGCTACCCTTAGCAAGTGGAACTCTATCCACAAAAGACACCTATCTTCCCTGCTCTGGCTGGAGACCTCTGTCCTCAACTCTTTCACCTCTAAAGCTGGTCCTCTTATCTGCACCAAACACAGTCCTTCGGTCTGGCACTTATGTCCTCAAAATATTCACCTCTACGTAATTACAGCACTCGATCAAACATCCACTTATGCACCTCTGTGCAATTACAGTAGCACTGTCTTCGCACACTCTGCTCTTCGATGATCAAACTTCTCCCCGCACTCTGCTTTTATGAAAGTTGCACTTCGAACGCACACTTCGATCGATGATCAAACTCTTCAAACAGCCCTCCTCTTATACTAAAACTTTCTAGATCAACACTTTGATCCTAGTCGACTGCACAACCCTAAAAAATGTCAGCTACAAAACCCTAAGCTATGTCGGACCAAATTTAACTCTATCGGCTTTACTGCCTCTACAACTCTCCTGTAGTTTCTATCGTGAAACTACAACATATTGCGATATCGCGACACCTTTGCCTGTCGTACACCTTCTTTTGCCTGCTGTCACGATATCGTGACACTTTGCTTCTTTTGACTTCCTTTTTGTTTTTTTCACGATATTGTGACACTTTCTACTTCTGTTGATGTCATCTTCTCTTCTGTCACGAAATCATGACCCTTCTGTCTTCATGGCCTTCTTCTCTACTTTTGTCACAAAATCACGACACTTTCTCCTCTACTGACGTCATCTTCAATCCTGTCGTGAAATCGTGACCCTTCTGTCTTCATGGCCTTCCTCTCAGCTTTTGTCATGAAATCGTGACACTTCCACTGCCTTGAGCTTCTTTCTGCATTACACCCGCGAAACTGGAACATGTCACAAAATCATGACGCTTTTGTCTTCATATCCTTTCTTTCTGCTACTGTCGTTAAATCGTGACACTTCTCCTATAGAAGACTTGCTTCCAGTTTATGTCATGAAATCATGACACTTTCTCCATCCGCATGCTTTTCTTTCATCCTGTCATGAAATCATGACACTTTCTGCATCCGAACAACTTCTTTGAAGCCTGTCACGAATTCGCGACACTCCTTATTTTAGACTCTTCCTTTTGCTGCATGTCACGAAATCATGACAATTCTCACTTCAAGCTTTTTAGCATGTTGTGAAATCACGACAGTCCTCAATTATTCTTCTGCAGCATGTCACGAAATCGTGACTCTTTTCATGTAACTTTCTCTCTCTTCTAACTTGTCACGAAATCATGACAGTTCACACTGTGGAATCTCTTTTCTGCATTATGTCATGAAATCATGACACCTTTTCATCCATACAACTTTCCTGGCAAAGTGTCATGAAATCATGACACTTTTCCTTCTCTGCCTACCTGCACTTTTCGAGACGCAAAAATTTGACATGTCACGAAATCACGACATTTTCCATCTTGCTCTCCTTCTCTGCCTACATGTCGCAAAATCGCGACAGTTTTGCCAACACTTTCTCTCTCCTCAAACATGTCACGAAATCATGACAGTTTTTCTAGAACTTTCTCTCTCCTCAAACATGTCATGAAATTGTGACAGTTTTGCCAGCACTTTCTCTTTCCTTAGACATGAGAAATCATGACAGTTTTGCCAGCACTTTCTCTCTCCTCAAACATGTCGTGAAATCACGATAGTTTTTCTAGCCGACTGCATACTTTTTCTTACTTGTATTTTTCTTGATCTTTTGCAAATGGGCTATTAAGAACTTCCTGGAAACTCACTGATCATGCTCTGAATAATCTTTATCAAAAAAAGTTCCTTGACATCAAATCAAATTGCTTCAAGAACTTCTTGACATCAATGACAACATCTATACTTGAGCAAAGGCAATGTACCCAAGGTACCCAAAATTGCCAACAATTATTTCACCTTAGTATGGATTATGTTATTGAACAATACACATCCCCCATGGTATATGTAGTTTACTAATACATTTATATCATATTCAATTCCAAGAGATACATTATACACTAATGTATTTTGCTACCTCATGCAATACTTTATCCATAACTTTATTCCAATGCATCAATCAATGAAATACATTATCCACTAATGTACTTTCTAACTCATGAAATATGTTATCTACTAACATATTCTAACTCATCTCACTCAAATACATTATCCACTAATGTATAATGTTATCTCATGAAATATATTATCCACTAACATATTGCAACTTATCCAATCAAATGATATACATTATCCATTGATGTATTTTCTAATCCATGAAATATGTTATCCACTAATATATTTCAACTCACTAAATTAAGTAACATACCATATCCACTAATGTATAATTCCACCTCATAAAGTATGTTATATGCTAACATAAATCAAATCATCAAATCAATAAAATACATTATCCACTACTATGTAATTCTATCTCATGAAGCATATTGTTTACTAATATTTTTCAATTCATCAAATCAAATAGAATACATTACCCACTAATGCATTTTCTAAGTCACAATATCCAACTAGAACCTTTCATTTAAGTAAGGCTTGACATCAATGAATAACCTTCCATTGAATCAAACTATAGTCCCAAAACTCTAAAATGTTTCTTCACAAATTTGATTCCATCAAACACTCAATCTCTCCATGAGATTGATCCCATTTAAATACCCAATTTCTCCATGAAATTAATCCAACAATCACTCAATTTCTCCCCTAAAATTGACCTAAGGTTAACATACATTTTTGCACTGAAATGACCTATGAATAGCATTCAATTTTTCCACAAATGTGGCCTAGACAAACATTATATATTCTCTTCAAAATTAATCTAATAGTTCTCCTTCAAAATAATATATAGTTCATTTAATTTATCAAGGGGATAAATTAATATGTTTCCTTTCATTCATTTCCTCCTGGAAAATAGAAAGGGGTTTCCCTCCATGGAATCCATAATGGGGCGCATAGCATTTTTAATTACCATGGCCTCTCACAACCTAAGAAACATATAAAAAATATATTTTAACTTACCATGACCTGCATTTCCTTTTATAAAGTCACTACCATTCTTACCTCTAGCAAACACTAAATTGAATGGGGGTCCTAAAATCTAAGACAAAACCCCTTTAATAATTAAAGAATAAGGTTTAAAACATCTTCATATATAATTGAAGCTACACTAATCCAATGTTCTATCCTTAAATAAAAGTGGTCCCTTATAATATAATTGGCAATGGCCCCTTTTAATACAATCGGGAAAGGCCTCTTTTAATATAATTGAGAATGGCCCCTTTTAATACAATCAATAAAGTTCCCTTTTAATATAATTGATAAAGATGTATTCTAATATAATTCAATCAGAGATGTTATTAATTATTAATACCACCCACCAAATTATCTATTAGCAAAAATAGTTTTATTCAATAGCTAGACCAACTCCCCGATCAATTGTTCAATATTAGGACAACAAGCAGTAACCAATCATGGAGGAAGGATGACCAAATAGAAGAAAGTAAAAGGGCACACATATCATGTATCTCTGGAGTGATTCAACTCATGCTCAAGTGGCCCACAAGGGGCAGTTCCAGACCACACTGTGTGGTCAATAAGTAATGGGGTTGCTTCCCCTTTAAACCCCTGGATTTCCTTATTCCCATTGCATGTGGGATAAATTATATGAAAGGTCAAAAGGGCCTTCCCTCTCCTCACTCCCTCCCATGCATGGCACCACCGCTTGGTGGTAGTGCAGGGGTGGTATAAACAAAAATTTAAAACAAAACCTTGTTAAAACTTAGGACCTAGAGTAGATGGATATGGTGATGAACCAGATAAATTAAAAATTAAATTCTAGCTTGGAATACTCAGGTCTTGCAGTTATATAAATATTATGGATGAAAGGTGAGGTGGTGGAAACATGCTAAGTGATGAAATAAAACTCTATGATGAGGCTAAAATGGTAGTAGTGTTGGTGAGGGAGAATATGTAAATTGTAGGGTAGGTCTTAAATCACATAGAAACAAGGCCAACACTGATGACATAGTGATCTTATTGTGGTAATGAAGGCCAATTATTGCATAGATGATGGTGACTAGAATACACAATGGAAAGGCACTAAAATAAACTTCCTATGTTTAGCTTTAGGAAAAGTTTTAACTCCACAATGGTGTCCCCCTTGAGAAGAACCTCAACCTAGAAATAAGGTTGAAACAACTACCACCCACCTTGACTAAGCTTGAACCCAAAAATAGCATCTAGAGAAGGAGATAATTAAGTCTAGGAGTAGCGATGGGTGCATTTAGCCACCTAAAATCATTAATTTCTACTATATAAGATACATCATCGAAGCCTAATAACAAAGGAAGAAAAGGACTTGTTTCAAGGTTTCTAATAGGGGGTTTAACATCTAAAAACACCCTTAAATTTTGGAAAGAAAATTTCAACCAAATCACTCCCAAGCAAGGGCATAATACATTAATAAAATAAGACCTTGATTCAAAGTAGAACACGAGTTGAAACAACATCAAAAAAATTGATGACTTTGCCTATTTAAAAAGACATGATACTGCATTTGAAATTACCAAATAGGGTAGAGGAGATAAATTGGTTTTCAAGAATTACTCACATGAGTATTTATATCAAGAAACTAACTCGATCCCAACAACAACAAAATAGTTGAAGAATTATCAAGAATCAAAGGCATAAATATCCATTACAAGTTTTAGTCACACACAAGCTGAAAACAACATTTCAAGGACTGGAAAATGAATTAAATCACTCTAAGTTCCTGGTAATGGAAGATACCCTCCAAATCCTGATGGAGATAATGTTGAAGAAGAAGTCAAGGAAGGGAAATAAAGGATTATATTCTGATTTTGATTCAAATTCTTCTAGTGATGAAAAGAAAAATAAGGTTGAAATATCTTCATCAAAACAACCTAAAATTTTCTCATCACAACCCTTGACCCTACATCCATTTAGAATGGAGGTCAAATTATATATTTTAATCTATAGTAGGGAAATATATCCTAATAATTTGGATGGATGGCTCAAATAGCTAGTTTATTTCAGCACCAAGGGTTATACATAGGCACATCAGATAAAATTTTCTAGGCTAAAGCTTGGCGTTCATGCTCTTACATGGTGGGAGGCATATGTTGCTAGATTGGTAAGAAACTAGCAGCCACCAGTACAAACATGGGTAGAATTTTCCAAATCTTTGAGAACCCAATTTTATCCCATAGGGTATCAAGAAATGCTTGAGGATAAATGCTAATTTTTACAATAGAAACAGGGGTAGAATTTTCAAGAATACACCAACAAATTTATGAACATAATGGTATTATTGGGAGCATAAATCTATAGGACCCCCAAATATTCAAGAAGTACAAGAGTGGCCTACAATTTTATATCAATATAGAATTGATATTAGTTATTTTCAAGAGTATTTATGAAGCATGCATCAAATCCACTTACTTGGATATGAGGAGTCGTAAACCTATGTAGGAAAATCAAACCCCAAACCCTTGAAAGTTCTCAAAGGTTGTATAAATATTCAAGGGTTCTAGTAGCAAGGGTAAGAAGAAATATGAAGCAACAACAACTAAATAACAACAAAGTAGAGAGAATTGCAAGGAGTGTGATGTCAACAACCTTTCAAGTGAAGATTATTAGAACTTACATTTGAAGAAGAGGCCCAAATAGTGGAACAAGGGTAAGAAGAATATAACAAGTGTATGCAAAAAGACATAACACCAAGAGAATAGCTACAATGAAGGGAATAAAGAGAGTAAAGTGGTGTATGTCACCAAATCCCAACCCTCAAGGCAAGATAAGACCTATAAGAAGGAGGAGAAAAATTTTGAATCCAAGGAGTTGTTTTAGGTGTATATCCAAGTGAAGAAAATAAAATTTACAATATTTTTTGATACAGGATCATAAAGAAATATGATTTTTGAATATCTAGTGAAGCAACTGGGGTTGAAAGCTATAGATAATCCAAAACCATACCCAATGGGTTAGGTGCAAAAGGATGTGGAACTCTAGGTAACAAAACAATGCACTATTGGGTTTTCTATCAATGATAAATCTAAAGATACAATCACTCGTGATGTGGTACCTTTAGACATTTGTCAAATCATATTTTGTAACCCATACATATGGGAAAGGGATGGCTTATTCATAATAAGGTTGAATCAATGTGAACTAAGAAAATATGGTACTTGTTGGGCACTGAATTGCATCAAGTTTTACTCAATACTACGATTGTCTATCTTCCTATTTTCTATCCAGGCTTACACCCGATAGCTATAGCTCAACACTCAATATTGGATGGACCAAAATAGGGATTTTAGATCCAACCTCTAGATTAGGCTATTTCCTTGTCAACATAAATAGGGTGTTGACACAATTATTCTCACTTAGGGTTTTAGAGATTAGGGTAAGAAAATATTAGGGTTAGAAAATATGAACAATAGTGGATGGATAGGCTAACAACATTGTACTATAGTAAAAATCTCCAAAAAACCAATTTGAAGACACATTACTCAGATCAACATTATCTCAAATTAAATGTACTTTCATTCATTAAAGAACAGTAGAGAAATATTGCAGACAACAATTTCAATATCTAAACAATGATAATCCAAATAGAAGAATTAATCAATATCTAGATTTTAAAGAAATGCACTCCCTAGAAACAAAGATCTAATTTAGAAGCAAATTTTAATTACCCTAGCAGTTATTAATCCATTAATTTAGCACAAACTAACCATTCAAGTATTCATAGAAATACAACTAAATAATTCGAACCTCTGATATCGAATTATGAAGACACAAAATTTTTTGGCAAAAATCAATGTAATACAACTTTCACTAAACCTTGGGAATATTTATAGTAGCATAGGCAAACACACTAGAGGCAACCCTTAAACATGAGGGGTTCAACCTCCATTTATAGTTTTGTAAAATTAAAATAATAAGGAAGATTAAAAAGATCAAATTTTAACAGCTCAACATAGAGTTCTTGTTGGTATTCTCTTACTAATTCAACCTTCGAGAAATCCACTGTAAGTGGACCACCATGGGAACTCAAAACGTCTACAATTTACTGGTTGTTCAATGCTAACTGAATTTTTGGTTGTTAGAGATTGCATATGCATCATTGATCAATCTTGGAAATTTTCTACCATTGTCGATCTGCAACCATCTCTGGTTCTTGTCTTCTTGAAACCCTTGACACTTTAGCTTCCTCCTCCAACTGACTGTTTTAACTCCAATAAGAAATTGCTTTTATATGCTTCAAATTTCTTAGTAAAATCTCAACCATCGATCTCCCCCATCGTATGGCTATGATTTAATCTAACATAAGCTTGATATAATGGCAGGGGAGAACACAGTGCCATTTCACTTTTAAAAATTGATGACATCACCTTTCATGCTTTAGAAACTATGGAATGCCAATCCGGCACTAAAATGCTTTGAAAGTGAAGTGGGATGAAATCCGCTCCCTATCCTTCATTTTTCTTCTTTGGTGATGAAGCATTCACCAATCCACACAAAAAAGTTGATGATGTCATATCTCCTTCAAAACTCTATGAATTCCATTTCGGACCCAAGCAAGTGCATTGGCCTGCGAACACCATTTTAGACCCGTCGCAATGTAAAATGACTCTTCCTCCATTCTACACTGGATTCAGAATAAAATGCTGCTTGTTGCCATTCCAAAAGAAAGTTAGTCAAAAATACCCTTCATCATGAATTCGCATCTCTTAACTTTGCTTTTCGCCTTCTGTCGTCATTTTGGGCAAAAATATTCTGTGGTCTCCATAATCAGGCTCTCCAACACTTAGCCGCTTAAAATATATCAAAGAATATAAAGTGATATTCAATCCACACTTATTTTATGCTGATGTCATCATTCTTAAAAAAAAATATGGATTTGGGGAACGTCAACATTTCGAATCCAAGAACATAAGAAACTATGCAAAATTGCTCCAAGTGCAAAAATTCATCAAGTGTTGGGCGGATTTGTGGCCTTTGTTGTGGATCTGCTCCAAAATACACTACAAAGTGTGCGGAATGAGATCTTCATGTCTTAGGAAAAATTTCTAAAATTTTCCTAAATATGTGGTCATTTTGGGCCTACATTCTGGCGCCTCCCAGGTGGATTTGATTGCAAATCCATAGAACTCAGAGTCTTATCCATTGGGTCTTAGGAGTCAAAAAATGCTCATATTCAAAAATATGCTTTAAATAATAACTTCTATATAAACACTACCCTCTAAAAAATCTAACAGCCTATTTAGAGAGTAAAGGTTCATATGGAGATCATGCCAAAAACCTGAGGACTTATCCGCTTATGGAGACTATTCCAAAAATACAGGCCTGTTGTCATTGTTTTAAAAAATCAGGTATAACTCTACTCTTCTTATAAGTCCTTATTGAAAAAGTGTCTTTACATAAAATCAGCTGCTCTTTATGCCTCTATAGGCTTCATGTCTTTATTGTTTATTTTTGACAATTGTCAGAGTAAAAAATAAAAATGTAAAACTTGTGCATGTGTACAAAAATAGAAATGAACTAAGTGTGGGCCCCTTTTGGGCCTATGACAGTTTCATCCTGCTCCTCTTCTTTGTGGGCCTCTTCCTTGACCTCCTCTTCATTCTCTTATTCTTCTTCTTCTTCTTCATTTTCTTCTACTAGAGAAATTTGTTTTTTATTCCTTCCTCCAAAATCATCACCAAACAACTGAATCGTTAATTTCAAATTTTGCAAAGCCTGTTTCTAGGCTGCTCCAAAGGGGTTTGATGTTTTTTTGAGCTGATTTTAAATATATTATAATTCTCCATTATCCTCATAATTAGAAACATTCTCTCTATTCACTAGATCTTCCACGAGATCTCTTAATCTAGAAAAATCAACAATCAATTGAGCAGCTTGCTCTTGGTGTAGTGGCTCTTCAAGAGAATCAATTCTAGATTCATCTAGCAAATTTTTATCAATGCTCTTTTGGATCTCTTCCACAGATCGCAAGTTGTGATCCTCCATCCATAGACATTTGAAACCAACCTGAATCATTTATTTGTTTATATAAACCACATCTTTAATCATTCTCTCAATCCTATCAAACAATAGCCAGGATTTTTGAAGTACCTTATGCTTCTCGACCATAGTTCTAGCAGCAATTCTGGTGAGATTCCATTATTTATTGGGAATTGGTTTAGTATAATAACTGAGTCTGCTATCAACCAACCTATACATCTATTCTACCAAAATCACCATAGACTGCAACTCTCTAGTGATTTGATCCAAATATTTCTAAACATTGGGGAGTAAGCAGCTGGCATCATCTAGGTAGTCAATCATAAGCTAAAGCCTTGAACATTTCTCTTGGACCTCAGAGAGCAATTATTTTCTAATATTCTTTAATCTAGCTTTAGAAAAGCTAGAAGACTTAGCTTTCTCAAGTTGAAGTTGTTGTTTCAAACTTTGAATTTCTTCTTGTTCTTAATTCAACTTATTTTGCTCTCTGAGTTGATCTTTAAGCTTATTGACCTCTTGGTACTTTTCCTTGCTATCCCTTGGTCTCTTTTTTTAGATCCTTTTCTACTTCCTTTTGATTACTCAGAGTCTTCTAAATATTTTCAATCTATTTCTCCATTTTGCCCACCTTCTTTCTGAATATATCATTCTTCACATAGAAGGTGTCTAAGTGGGCTATGGCTATTATCAACTCATATTCTTTAGGAAGATTCTCAATATCTTTTAGGACCTCCTCCACTTGATAATATTGGACAGTAATTTCAGTTTTAGGTTTACTTACAAGTGGAGTCATATATATCTAGATATCCTATACCTAGAAACTAGATCAACATACATGCTTCTTCTGATAGCCATCCTGCTGGAAGGTTTAGAAAGATTCTCTGCCTAGAAATTATTTATTTTTGTGTGGCTTCCTACTCCTTTGGAAAAGATATATGACTTGAAAAACTGGCAGCTAGGGGAGATGAAGATACTATAAATGTAAGGTCAAACTCAACTGCTAACAATGGTGGTGTGGAATTAATTACAATAGTCTTTATAACAATAGTGGACTCTATAACTACTGTTGTGGTTGCTATTGGTAAAATCTTGGGAATTGATGCAAGACTAAAAACTAGATGCATTGGAGTACTTGGAACAATCTGTCCCTTTTATGTGGGTGGTGGTAATAGTGAAGATGAAGTGATGGGATATGATGAAGTGGGAATATTAGACGATGAAAGTGGTATTTGGGGTGACTTTGAGGGAGAAGGGGTAACTTATACTTCAGTGATGACCAATGAAACATGGTGTGGACCATGAGAGGTAGAAGGTACCTTTATCACATTTTCTTGACTAGAAAGGGAGGGAGACTTCCTTAGGGATTCAGGAGGATGTAGAGGAGAAGAGGTATTAGAAACCATACCTTCACCTGTAGATGTAGGGTGTTCTTGTTCTATCTTTGTATCCTATTGTTGTACTTTATGAGTCAATTATTCTATAGCTTAAATAGCTATCTCTTTAGCAATCTCTTCCATATCCAATCTCTATTTCTTTGAAAGCTCACTTTCCTTTATTTTTGAAGCTCTTTAGATCTTATATGAATCAATTTAAATGAAGGTATCTCACTCTCTAAATCTTCCTCTGATACATCTCCTTGTACTGCTCCTATAAGCAAGACTTGCTCAAAAATGGGATGCAATTCTACAGATGTTGTGGTAGTGAAAATGAGGGGTTTGAACCTAAAACTCTTATCCTTCTATCTCTAGTCAATATCTATGTCTGGAGGATGTCCCCCAAATCTAAGAATTTAGGCCTCGACACTACTTCTATGACTAGAGTACTGACAACTTTTTCACTTGAATATTGCATTTTGCTTAGAAGTTGTACTTCCTTAGGAAACTTCTCCACTTGTTCAGTGGTAGGATGAAACATTTTCAATACCTCAACTACTGTTAAAGGAATTTCCTATTCTTCTATTGGAGCTTATTGATATGTAGGTGGAGAGAGAGATTTATAACCAGCTTGGGACTTTTTAAATATTAATACATGTTTTTGATGTCCTACTTCCAGGTTTTGATATTTTCATCATATTTTTTAGAAAACTCTTTATCAATATTCATGCCAAACTTGGACTTAGGTTTTCCAATTTTGATTCTCATTCTCCACCAATCTGATATTTTTGCTACATTCCATTGTTCTCCTTCTTCTACCTCTTCAACAACATCCTCATCAGGTTGAGGGTCCCTTTTATTTATGGTTTTCTCTTCAATATCATGCATGGTGGATTTTGTCAATCGATGACTTTTCTTCTTGTTTGGATCATAATCCATAATCTATTTGTATAAATCCAACCATGGTGGTAGTTGATCCATTTTTTATACATTCCACTCCAAAAGAGTGGTCTCATCATTGTTTATACCTTTTTTGAAAAGAGCCCTAGGTCTCTTTTCAAATTTGTAAGTTTTTTCTCCATTTAGGACTACATTTATTGTAGTGAAAATACCATTAGGTCCATAACTCCACCTTTGGGAAATGTAAGACCTAACCTATCAAGGTATTGGTCAATTTTCTCACTCTACCCCTTCTTTGTGATAGTAATATCCTCCACAGTGTAGTAGGTTAACAGAGATTTTATTTTACTTCTTGAACCATAATTCAAATCAATATACTCTTCCTGCCTCAAATATTCCAAGGCAAATAGCCTCTTTGTACCAAAATGGGGTAGGAGAAAAGGTTTACCCATGAAACCATTTAGTCTGATTACTATACCCTCAGTCAAAAAATACCAATCTCCTTCTTTGGCACCCTTTTCTCTCAGAATTTTCTTAGCCAAGGGTGACAATCTAGGGCACTCTCCATACATTATTTTCAAAGTAGGTCCAAGTAATTCCAGATTGAATCTATAAAAATACTCACTACTTCTCAAATGACTTATCCAATAATAAACCAGTAAGGGTTCCCCATCATTGGTTTTATCCTTAACCAGAATCCAAGGCATCTTGTCCATAATGGCAGCATAAACATCCATACCATACTTGATAAATGCCTAAAACTAGGAGCTTCAGAGCCCCTTTTCATTCTTACCAATTGTTCATGTATCCTTTGGGTAAGAAAGGTTGACCAGTCAAAATAGATCACCTTAGTCCATTTTTTCTCTATACCTTCCTCATACATTCTTTCATTTGAAATATAGTAGGTGTAACACCCTAAAAATAACTCATTATAATTTTCACTAAGGACAAACAACTTGTAAAAATAAGCCTTTAGCTGGTTGCCTCAAATTTTGTGCCCTCCTAGCGAGATCGAGTAATCTGGACGAGATCATACGATACGATATTTGATCGCACGATATGATCCTGAATCGTATGCATACAATCTTTCTCAAAATAGAAAATCTAAACTTAGCAAAGTGACAAAATTAGTTGTAACACTTTTTATCTCTATTTGTGCGACGGTTACGAGATTCGATTCACCCGATAAGTCCTAGCTTGGAAGGAGTTGCAACTAAGTTGATTTTCAGCCTATTTTGGTTGATTTTCCCAGCTTATTTAATCAGACACCCTTCCCCTCATATTCCTCTTGGCACTCCTAATGCATCGATAGAATTTTACATTTTAGCTCTGGATATTTTGTTGTTGCTTGTAGGATCGAAGGATACAGTCGATATCGGATCGATACGATCTTGCATCGGAGGCATACGATCTTGCTTAGACTGTATGATCTTGCTCTGATATCACTTAGGGGCAAATCCAAATGTTGGTTTATATTTTTTAGCTCTATTTATTTTTATATCTATTATTTCACTTATCATTTACATCATATAGAATATAGAATTCAATCACTTACATTCTTGGAGTTCATCGATTTGCATATAATCACTTATTGCATATATTATAAAGCATGTATCTATTATTTGATTTAAATTACAACATTAAAATAGCTAACATTAAGTCTCATTTTTCTTAAAATAAACATTAGATTTGTTTTTTTTCTATTTTTTGCACTCTATCCATGAAACTGCAAGTTTTTGTCAAGATCAGATCTGTCGATCTCTAATCGATAGGTACGATATCTGATCATATTTGTACAATATTGATCTATTCATATGATCTTGATATATTTGTATGATCTTGAGCTACTATGTAATATTTGGACTGCAATCAAAAATTAGAATCTTCTTTAGACTTTCGGATACAAGTTAGAGTTCTAAATTACTTTTTAAACACTGCATTGTCCATCTAGACATTGTTTTTTTCTATTTATTGTCTACATGTAAATAAAAATTTCATATAGGTTAGTGTAGTTGCATATTGGCCAAAAACTAGGTGTATGTGATATTTGATAAAAGAAACACATCAAAACAAACTCCCAAAAACCTAGGCATGGAAACTGCCATAAAATGTTTCCTGGTGAACCCTAAATAATTTGTCAAAAAATCACCATAAGAAGACACGATCAAGTGTCTCTCTTTGAGGTGTAGACCTATCATTCCCACATTCCCCTTCAAGGTGCGGATCCATTAGCCTAGAGGAAAGGAGTGTGCAAATTTTAGACCTACATTATTTGGTGAATCCGACATGAAAAACATAGGCATATTTCTGATTTATAAAACACAAAAAAGCATAAAAATTACAAAACATAAAAACAAAACAAAAACTGAAGGATCAAACAAAGTCATTAGTCAAATTTGCACATATTTAGTGAATTTCATAGATGGTAGATTACAACATAAGGAGATTTATCCGAACTGATGTCAGCACAGTATTATCAACCCAATATTTTCTTCATTAGATAGTGTGCCATACCCTGAGATTTGGAGAAGATTAGAAATTATAAGAGCCAAATAACCATAACTTAAGAAAATCATAAGGTTTGACTTTTCTAGAATCTTGGATCCCGATAGTGCATATTTTTACTTTGACCTTCAAATAGCATGTGATAGGTTGCTAGAGGATAAGAGAGTTATTATTTCCCAAAGTCTTTACTCCTTTGAAGATTATCTTGAGAATGCAATAATGGTACATAATTTTTTATCACATGTGGAAAATCAAGAAGTTGTCTTAGATGATAAGATAAGATTCAATAGAGTTCCTAGGGTTGTAATTTATCAAGAATACTATCATAAATTGTACTTTTATATGTCAAATTGTGAAATTGATTGCATTACTATAGCCCATTTCATAAAATTCTTAAAGGTCAACTTCTAGTTTGAAGAAGAACACTATATGACCCCTGCAGAACTTGAACCTGTTAATGATATCTATAGGCTAAGAAAATTAAAGTATAATATCTATAATATTATAGATTTTATTTTGTTTGTTGTATTGTTTGCAATCTAAAAAACTACAAAAATCCAAAACATAATATAATATATTATTTAGGTATATATATAGCATATATACCCCAAAATTTTAAAGCATATATATAATATATATTTGTAAGATAAAAATCCTAAAATCAAAATGCCTAAATTAAGAAGTGGTAAACAAGTAGAATCTGGTCATATGGAAGAACAAGACCAAGAAAATATTGATGATAGAATACTCATTGAATATTATGTATCTTCAGAACCAGGTGAAGAGAATAATAATGAAGATGAAATAGCAGATCCTGATGAGCCTACATTAGATGAAAAAGGAAATGTTAAATTTGAATCTCTTAGAAAATTTACCCAATTCATAAAAAATCACATAGGAGAGTTTAATCAAGTAGTACAAATGGATAATTCAAGAGAATATGATATGGAATCAGCCTTAGCATCTACATTTCAGATACATACAAATCCATTATCATATATGAATTCAACGAACCAAGATAATGATCAAGTAGGACCATCTAATAAATACATGATACCTTTAAATAAAAATATTTAAAAAATAGTGGCACAATCATCCAAGATTGTTGCTAGAAACCCTAAAACAAATCCTAAACAACAAATACAACCATATATGACCATTTTATCTCAAGCTCTTAATCAACAAATGACAAACCAACAAAAGGCTAAACAAGTGCAAAATACCAATCATCAAAAAAAAAAATCAATAGAACACAATTCCACAATAGCTTCACATAAATCCTCCTACCAACACTTTGCACAATAGTATTTCAGTTGGAAATCCTTATACAACATCAACTTATAAAAGACACAATAACATGGTACAACAAAATCCATTTAGTGGACAACCACAGGGTCTTGAAGACATAGTTAAGCAATTAGCTTCAAGACTAGATCAAATAGGCCCCTACTGTCCCTCATACAGTTATAGAGAGATGTTTAGCCAACCCTTAGATCCTATTGTGGTTGTCCAACCATACCCAAAAAAAATTTGTATGCTATCCTCCTGATATATAAAGGGACCAAAGATCCTATTGAGCATCTTCGCATGTTTAGGACAACATGCCATGATATTTCTCATGATGACTTTTTCTTGCTAAAAATAATTCCTAAAAGTCTTAGAAGCATGGCTCTAGAATGGTACTATCATCTACCTACAAACTCTTTAAGTAACTTTGAATAAATAGCAGAGATATTTGTCCATCAATTTAGTGCCTATATAGAGAGGCATATAACCATAAAGTATTTATACAATGAGACAAGGTAAAGATGAGAGTTTTACCAAATTTTTCATGAAATGGAGACAAATCTTAGGTAAACTACATTTTGCATTACCACATCATAAAATGTTGGATATATTTATTGGTAATTTGCAAGAGCAGTTATCTTATGAGCTTTCTACGACCACAGTAACCTCCTTTGATCAAGACATTGATATAGCTAGGATGGTAGAAGATGCTCTTATTAGGAGGGGAAAAATTTAAGAAGAAATATGAAGATAAGACTCCTAAAAATAAATATAAGAATAAGAAAGTAGTAGGTTATGGGGTCACTGATAGCAGAAACAACTCAAATGCCAATCTTGCTAAAACTGTAAAGAAAATTGTATTGAAAATCCCTTATAAGCCACCAAGAGAATTTACAAGATTGAATCAACCCTTGACTATGATTTTACCTTAATTATTGGAACAAGGCTTAATACGGTTACCTAAGGTAAGACAACCAGACACAACTGTAGCTGGATTTAGAGCTAATTTACATTGTAATTTTTACCAAGTAGATGGACATTCTAAAAATTCTTGTATTGAAACACATGATACAAGACTTTATTGATGAAGGTAATATGGAAGTTCAACAATTTCCTATAAAAAATAATACCCAAAATAATACCCAAAAATAAACAAATCAAAATCTAGATATTTTTCAACATCCATTACCTAAACATGGTAAAGAAGTAGTAAATCAAGTAGATCATCACAATGTTCCTCATACAACTCGGTATGTGGGAACAATTAGTATTTTTTTACCACAACAAATTTTGCAAACCTCCTATGTACCTACTTCTTATTTACTCACAACTAGACCAATACAATACTTTCAAAATTTGTCTTCAGAAGATACTAAAAGTGATACAAAAAGTGAAACAGGAAGTGAACTAGAGATTACCTCAAATAGTTCTGAGTATGAATTAGATCGAGCCACCCCTATTACATATTTTATCAGTTCTAGAAGAACCATTCCATAGAAGAGTAACCACTCAACCCTCATCTCAACAAATGCTTTCAAATCAACAAGCAAAAAGTGCTAGGTTTTGCTTTGGTCATAATAATATTGTAGGTACTATTGGAGCCATTACTAGACAGCAAACTCAAACTCAAAATGAGAAATCAACTCCTTTTATATCAAGGAAATAATATATCAAGTTCACAACAAAAACAACCTATGAAAGGAAATAATATATCAAGTTCACAACAAAAACCCCCATATGATATTAATGAACAACTAGCAAACATCACATCAAGAATCTCTCTTTTGGATCTTTTGAGAACTTCATCTATCCATAGAGAAGAATTAATGAGTACCTTAAGTAAAATTATGGTGCCACAAAATATAGAACCTGATGTTGTGGTTAATGTTGTAAGCTCAAATGGAACAAACTACATAGATTTCTTAGATAAGGATATTCCTCATCAAAGCATGTATAGAGACAATCCTCTATGCATCACAACATTAATTGGAGATGTAGGTGTTAAAAGAGTTTTAATTGATAATGGATCGTCATTAAATATATGCACATATGACTTTTTCCAAAGATTTAGGTTTCAAAAAGAATATCTAAAAAGGACTGAAATGATCATTAAAGCATTTAATGATGAAACTCAAGAAACATGTGGGGTGTTATCGATTCCATTACAAGTTGGTCCAAGGATTTTAGATACGACCGTATTTTTTGTACATTGCCCTACATCGTATAACATACTTTTAGGTCGACCTTTGATCAACACCATGCGAGTGGTACCCTCTACATTACATTAGTGTGTTAAATTTGAATTTAAAAATAAACTAGTTACTATACATGGTGATCCTAGACCATTTGATATGTATGCCATGGCAAAACCGATAGGAATAATTTATTGCTTTAAAATAAAGGCCTTAAAATATCATTATTAATTATCCCTCTTTAATGAAATCATAATTTTCATAAATAAGGAATAATTTAATGCTTTAAAACAATAGCCTTTGATGTAATGTATAAATTACCTCTCTTTAATGAAATCAAAATTTTCATAAAGAGGTGAATTTATTGCTCTAAAAATGATAGCTTATGGAATGCCATAAAAATTAACCCCCTTTAATGAAATTGAAATTTTCATAAAGGGAAGCTCATTTATGCTTGCAAATAAAAATGTAAAGCTGAAAAAATCTGATTTACCTTCAAAATGTGAAAAAAATAAAATTTTGAAATTATAAAAATCCTTATAAAACAACAATTTTCAATACCCAGGTGTTGAAGGTGAGTTGGAGAGGAGAGGGCAATCCTCCAAGGGAGGTTCCAGGTTCAAATCTCCACCCTACCAAAAAGTTGAATTGGGTATCCAAAATCCAATTGATAATGTTGGTGCGGGCAGGGTCGGGTGTGACTCCCGGGTGACTTTGATGGTATAGAACCCGTTGTTCATGGTCTCTCAGACCAAGGTGGCCCCATAAGGGGTTTTTCGCTTAAAAAAAAAAAGAAAAAAACAATTTTCAATAATTTTTATAAAATTAAAATTGCTTTGAAATGAGTTCAAATTTGTTTTAGATGAAATATTGAAGTTCATTCTTCACACCCATGTATTTATTTTTGTCAAATTATTTATTTTTTATTTTTATTTTAATCCTCGAAGTTTAAAAACAAATCTGCAAAATGAAGGGTTAGAAAAATAAATGTAAAATATGAAAAACAAAATGGAAAGCTGAAAATGTTAAAATACACTATAGCCAGTATGATGCCATCCTATTCCTACAAAACCAAATATGTGAGAAATCCATGCATGCAATCTAGTTTACCCGAATCTGCATTTGCACAACTTGCAATAATCTAGGTGTGAGCTTCTAAGGAAAACAAAAATAAATTTCATGCTTTAAGATGTTCAATGATGCAACCATTAAAAATACATTCAACATCATCTACAAATCCAAAACATGAAAGGGTAAAATAAGCATTAAAAAAAGCATACATAAATAAACTCCTATTTTTCCAAGAAGATGTAAATTTCTGGTGTATGTAGATTCAAAATAATATCTTTGTTTTTACAAACAATTTCCAGCAGCATCTGGCCTACCAAAAAGGTCTAGCAAGCTTGTAAAAAAAAAATTGAGCAGCATGTGCCCTCCTTCTAGCGCAAAAATTTTGAGTGGTAATCTTTCCCAATTGCAAACCACACTAACCCTTAGAATTTTGATCACAAAACCCTCTCTTGCAAATAAGTTAAAGCAAAACAACTTATCCAAGGTTCTGCTATGTAAGCATTGCACATGTGTATCAGTAATCTCAATGAATATATATCAAATGAATGCTAGGAACACCTTGGGTGCCTAACTTTGGTATTTTTAAACAGGTGCATGATGATGATGATGATGAAGATCATGAAAAAGGAGTTTCAAATCCTCTTCAAGTATTATTAAATGAAATGTGCCAAAGGTAAAATCTCACCTTTTGTGTTCCACCATTTGAACTCCATGTGAAGGTTTATCTAATGGATTGTTGGATTCAAATACTATCAATGATGAAATGCCATTAGAGGTGAATAAATAATTTCTCATCACACCACTAATGATAATGCTTTTTTGTATGGAAGAGAATTTGATGTGCTTAAATTATTGAACCAAATTCATCAATAATTAAAAATCGAATCTAAGATAAAAGATTATAATGATTCTCATTTAGTAATTATCTTAGATGCTTGCAAAATGCTAGGTAAGTTTGATTGGCCTAAAAATGGATAATGATGTGGCTTTAAAGTTTTTAGAAATAGGCTCTTGTTTGCAAGATTTCATATCTGAAAAAGAAAGCCTAATTCTACATCATGAATTGAATGGTGAAATCTACATGCTAAGGAATAGACAAGAAGCAATTGAAAATCAATTATTATATTATCAACTTAATGATTTGAAGCTCCACTATGGAATTACTAATGTAACTATACTAAAATGGTGGGGTGAAATAGGTAAGATGAATATTGTTGTATTGTTTGGCCTAATATTATTTTTATTGGATTTCTGCAAAGCTTGGCTTGATTATCATATTATATGTCTTTCGAAGTGCACTAATTGATGCATTGTCGTTATGCACATCATTAATTCTCAATTAATTTGTCAATCTAGGGTAGTGTACAAGGCTATTTGCAAAATAAGGAGTGAACAGGGCTATAACTTAGGTCATTTGGGAGCAACAGGTCTTATTGGTGAAACCGATTGTGTGGGTGATTTAGGACATTATATCTCTAAATTGCATAAATTGAACTTTAATCTAATTGCAAGAATGAAAACTAATTACTAACTGCAGAAATGAAATCCTAATTACAATTACAGAATGAAATCTAATTATGTTGCAGAAATAACTCCTTAGTTACAGTTGCAGAATTAGAAATCTAATTATGATTGCAGAAAGGAAGTCTATTTACTTTTGCAGCAATGGAAACCTGATTATAACATGGAAATTAAATCTTGTCAATGCTCTATAATAGAAGGTTGTCAATATTCTATGCAGGGGTTGACAGCAAAACACAAAATGCAGTAAATTGCAGGAAACAATAAATTTTGGAAATGACAATCTGCAGTAATTTGAAATCTTGCTGAAAATGGAGATTACAACCAAACTTATCATTAATCACAAGAATATACTAATCATGAAATAAACTAAGATTGCAAAGATTGTTAGCTATTTACAAGGAAATGAAATGACAAGTTTTACAACTTATTATGCTGCAGCAAAATCAGAATAAAAACCTGTTGTTAGTCCTCCTCCTAGGTATGGAAGTGGCTAGCCTCCTTGTCCAGAAGAAGGTATGAGTCTTTCTCTATCTCTAGATCTTACTCACACTCATTCACAACATGAATAAAAATAGTGCACTTTATTGATTCAAGAACATAATTACAGTATTGCTGTTAAAAACCCTGTTACAGGACTGTAACAGTCATTATACTACTTGCTTATTTTCCTCTATTATTCCTCTTCTATATCTTCTTAGCTCAACCTGGACAGGAGCTATATATTTATAGATATCCTAAAATATACTTACAAGCTGAGAATATTTCATTCCTATCTTACAGATCTATTCCTATTATGCTGCAGCAATTCCTGGGTTTATCCTAGAAGAGGATCAAAATTGATCTGTTCCATAAATGGTGGCTTTGGTCGACAAGGACGACAAATACGATGGGAGATATTTTCCCTTACCCTTTTCAATCTTTCTTTCCATTTTTCCATCGTAAGAAATAAATAAACAAGTCAAACAACACTTTTTGTTCTCATTTCGATAAGTGGCTCATTCCGAAGAGACTGCATTTCTCATTTCGAAGATGTTCGTTCATTCTGAAGAGACTGTGTTTCTCATTTCGAAGATGTCTGTTCATTTCGAAGATCTTTGGAATGAATAATTGTGTGCTCTTCAAGTGATTTAATTTGCATTTCTCAGGTGGGTTATCTCTTAGGATCATATTGCAATAACCTTCATCTCTCTCCATGTGTGAATTCCATGCCTTGCCATTCATTGGCAGCTGGCTAGAATTTACATTGGAAAACTAGTTTTTGCTGCACAGTAACAATTTACTTGCACTATTTGCTAGATTTAGATAAAAAAATGCTTGAAACACATCAAAACAAAACTAGTGAAGTGCTGCTATCAACCTAAGCATACTTATCATTTAGCAAGTCATGACAAAGTAACATAAAACTATGCAAAAACTGTAAAAAATCAGAATATAGTATTTCTAACACATTGATCATGCAAACAGTTAATACACAGCATATTAAATCAACTTAAATAGCATATCAGATTAAACATAAGAGTTTTTAGGCAATTTCAATGTTCAAAATATGCTATGATTGAGGCATTTCTAGGCCTCATCACTAATCATATTTTGGATCCAGGGAAGTGATGGCTCAAGTCTTTACACCATATTTTACCATATTGTACATTTGTATATAGTTTTGGTTTTCGTATTCTTGTTTAGCTTTGCAATTTGTATTTTATCTTGAAGTGTTGATTTTGTTGCTTTCTTGTTAGTTTGTATTAGGTTAGGTTTTGGTTTGTCTTTTTACTTTTGTGTGTTGAGTTGTTCTCTTATTTTGAGGTTATGTTTCGTGGTCACTAACTTATGGTCTCTCACCTATTTTTTGTGTTCTTTTGTTAAGTAAGGTTGGAATGCCTAATCTAAAAGAAGGTGAACTTGAGAAAATGGGGATGAATTATTTTGTGATCATGCTTAGACTTTGGGACTAAAATCATGGAGAGTAGCACAATGAAATATTTTGCTAAAGCTCCACCTGTAACTCACATATTAAATGGTATTTCTGGAAGTCCTGAAGGATGAAGTTATCTTGGTTTGCAAATAAAAGCAAAAATTCAACATACTCTATATCTATGCTTCCTAACTCTAGTGATACATAAATGTTTGCAAAGCTAAAAAAATGAGCATTGAAAAGCTTGATTAAATCAATTACAAAGTCTATATAAACCCTACTAGGGCTATGGATGCCTGACTAGCAGTAGGGCTTTATCTAGATATAGCTTGGTTATAAGAAAGGCTTTACAAAGTAGTAAGAAAAACACAAGGGTAAGTTAGATAAACCCTATTGGGGCTATGGATGCTTTACTGGCAATAGGGTTCTATTTGTAAAAGTTTTCTTTTTATGATTCGTGCTTCATAGCCTAAATGCAAATCAAATGGTGGAATCTGGATGGTTTTCAGAGGTGCAAAATAAATCACTTTTTCCATACATTGAGCAAAGGTAGATGGATTAGTTATTTTTATTTTAAATTTGTTTACCCCCACCTTCTCAGGATATCGCTAAATAATTTATGTTTCTTTGATCATTCGTGTTCTCGTTTCATATTGGGTTCTTCACCCAAAATGCTCAGGAGCATTTCCTAGCAGAGTCACCATTTTTTGTGATTATTGCACAACTAACCCCAAATCTTGGGGACCCACCTTTTATTTTATGTTGCTTCAGAATATTGATGTTCCTTGAGTGATATTTCATAGGACCTATCAACAAGGTTGCAAGGCAAGTTTGTCTTATTGGTTGGGACCTCCTTTGGTGATGTTAGAGTGTTTTGGTTTGGCACTTTGGTTAGATTTGTATGTATAGTCCTTTGTTTTGATTTTTTGAGTGTTTGGTTTAATATCTCTTTTAAGTTTGAATTTCCATATTTTAATCTTTTGAAGGTCATTGTTTTGCATTTTAAAGTAATAAAGAGAAATAATTTTCAAAAATAAATATATGTATATATATTTATATATACATATAATAAATAATAAATAAAATTTATATATATGTTTATATAATTATATAAATATATATATGATAATATATAAATAAAATAAAATTAAAATTAAAATAAATATAAAAAAATTCTATTATGATGAATAAGGTAATAAAATGCTTTATTTTTATATATATAAATAGATAAAGAAAAGTTAATAGTATTTAATTCATTTTAGTTTGTATTATTCAGTGTGTTTTTTTTTAATTCAAGGTGTTCTTTCATCTAAGGTCTAATTTCCATGTCATACTTGTAGGTACACAAAAAGAGGTCGATCCACACTCTCATGAGCACTGTGACAAACGGGCAGTGATCAGTCGGCAAGCATCAATGCAGCTACACAAACAAGATGTTACTGGAGTGGGAGGTTGAGACATACATTTCTATCCACTCACATAAACGATGATGTGTGAATACCTACGATGACAAAATTTCAGCATTGAGACAGTGGACGTTAGAGTTGGCAGCGACATAGGTGCTTGAGATAAGCTACAATGCAGTGGTGATGTGGTAAAGAAGATCGAGGGTTGTGCAAAGCAGAACATGGAAGAGGCTCCCATTGTAGCCCAAAAATTCTTGCACTCTTTTCCTCAAGGTTTATGGATCTGCGCCTTAGAATGGAATGGGAGAATGAGTGGTCTAAACCTAAAAGAGAGGTACTTAATCGTACCTTCTATATATGGTGATTTTTTTATGAATGGGTTTTGGGTTCACCAGGAAACATTTTTGGTTGTTCTCGAGCCTAGGTTTTAGGATTTATTTTAATGGTTTCTTTTTATTCAAATCACACATACCTAAGTTTGGCCAATATGCAAACTAAACTAAGCTACATGCACTTTAACTTCAAATGTAAACAAAAGAATACAAAAAATAGAATGTATAAATTGATGCAATGCCTATGAAGAAACTTTAAACCGTACCTATATTCAAATGTCTAATGTAGGTTCTAAAATTTGTAAGTAGTTTAGTTTTGTATAATGCAGGGCGATATCTTATTACAATTTCACAAGATCATATTATGATCAATGATATCGTATTCCGATCATAGACAGACAAATTCGATTTTAACAAAAGATAATAAATGCATATATAGAGGGTAAAGAAAAAAAATTTATGATCCTATTTATCTTTGCAAATATGATTTTGATCTATAAAAAACTACTAAACAGTGACAATAATAGGAATTGATAAAAAAAATCATCTAATTACCTAAAACATGCAGTTACATGAGTTTTTAGGTGAACTCCAAGAATGCAAATGATTTAATCTAATATGTCCTATGATAAAAATGTTAAATAAAATATAAATCAAAATAAGAAAGGCCATAATACATAAACCAAGACTCGGATTTACTGTTGCAGTCCAAACATAGACAGCCGACGCTTCCAAAAGTTTATTAATTAATATATATACTGATCCAATAGTTTATTGGATTCATCATCTTATCTTTTTATATTTTTCATCTGCCTCTGTGCAAGGGTGTGCCCACCTTAAGTGGCCTTGATTCGTTCCATTCATTTACTATATTCCGTATTACATATTCTTTTGATTTCGTCTTTTCGATTCTGCATTGCATATATCTGTGAAATTCATTTAACAAAGGTAGAAAAACCTTTGCAAGTGGTATCAGTCGTCATTCGATTCTGGAGCATCGCCGCCTTCCGCAAACCGGTCCCATCGCACTCCCGACGTCTCGAAGCACTCCGCGGGCGTTACAGCCACTCGCTGTGGCATTTTCGTTGCTGTCCGCACCGCCAACCGCAAGCACATTTCGTCGTATTCTCAGCCAACGCAGCAGCCGCAGACGGCTACTGTAATCTTTTCCGTCACAAATCCTTCGCAAAAAATAGGCGTTTTATACCCGGCATTCCTCTCGCAAATCGAACCAATCAGAATTCGTGTTTCGGTTTCATTATTGCCGTTACCTAAGGTTTTTTCATTTTAATTAAGCGCTGACGTCAGCTCCGAAGTTTTTATTAATTTTCGGCAGTTTTTTTATCCCACATTTGTAGTGCTTTGTTTGGGGAAACATTTAAAAATAAACTATCACCCCTTCTTCAACGTGACTACGGTCACACTTCTGGTTTCTCCGTGCGTGGTAGTCTGTCATCCGTCGTCGCGTTTCGCGTTGGTCCGTTAGTCCTTGTTAGCGTCTTCGTGTCCCTCGCGTATTGTCGGTCCCTTTCGTCGCATTTTTCAGTCGGTCGTCTGTCACGTGATTGTCGTGATTGTCCGTTCCATTCGTTGTCAATCTCGTGTCGATCTTGCGCTCGGTCTTGAGGGTCGTGCGTCGGTTGGTCTAGCATCTGTATTGGGAGTCGTGCATCATTAATTGTGTCGCGTCGTCCGTCTTCTGTTCAGTTCTATGTCGGTTCGGGTTTCGTGTCGTCGCAGGTGTCTCGCGTGTCAAAGTTGCTCGTGTCGCGTAGGTCTTGCTAAAAGTCGTCAAAAGTTGCTAAAAGTTGTCAATAGTCGCTGAAGTCGTCAAAAGTTGTGGTTAAGGAGGTGAGCCAGCAAAATTCAAATCCGCGTTGCAGTTGGAGCGACAGTTGAAGCGAAACCCACAATTTTTGCTAACGTCAACCAAACTTTGCGATAGTTGAAGCGGAATTCCAAGCAAGTTATGTTAACAAGTGCATGAGCAAACAGTGGACAAAAGGTGCTGACGGTCGATTATCAAGCTCGAAAATGACCAATAACAACACAAGAAGACCTAATCGCAGCCCAGGTACTAAAAATTCTCCTTCTCCTTTTAAAATTGGTAGTTATAATCCACACCATCCACTAGTAGATCCTATGGCTAATAATCCCTCCCCAACTCATGAAAACATCACGCAAGGAAACTCAAGTAACTCAGCCATTTCTGATAGGGAGTCTCTTCGATGCATACTCGAGGGTATACACGAAATGGGTACCCTCCTAAAAGACCTTGTGAAAACACAAAAACAACCTAATCCCAATACTAATCCCCAAAATCACTCCCATGCCCAACGGAATGAAGAAACTATCGATCCTAATGATGATTGGGAACAAAAACTGGGTGATTCGGATAATTACAAGGATCCCTATCAAAGACAGTGGTATAACCAAAATCAAGAAAGGGACACGGGTTATCACCAACCAAGAGGCCCTAATATTAATTTTCCACGAATTGATATGCCCACTTTTGAAGGTCATGATCCTCGTGGTTGGTTAGCCAAAATGGAAGGCATCCTTGACTTATATCAAATTAAGGAAATTGATAGAGTTCCTTTCGTTGCATCAAAATTAGGCACTGAGGCCTACCAATGGTTTGTATGGTTTAAACGAGAGAATGAAGCTATTATTACTTGGAGAAAATTCACTACCTCTTTTTTAGAAAGATTTGACGATGGAGCTACATCATCCTACACAGTAAGATTGTTATCTCTTAAACAAAAAGGGTCAGTTAGTGAATTCGTTTCGGAGTTTACCAGTTTACTACCATACACTTCAGACCTTAGTCCCGACACAGTGGTAGGTGCCTTTCGCAATGGTTTGAAAGAAAGTATTCGAGTGGAGGTAGACATGCACGATCCAACCTTGTTAAATAGTTGTATAAGAATAGCCAAGTTGGCCGAGAAGAGACATCAGTTGTCTGCACAGCGGGAAACATATAGTCGTCCCTCATATCGCAACAATTCCTTTCGTAGAAATGATCAACCATCAAGATATTTTTGCTATAAATGTCGCACTCATCACCCCAGGGAACAAGCTTGTGCCCAAAAACAAAACTTTCATATTGAAGGTGATCATTGTGAAGGAGAAGAAGATGAACCTTACCAATCAGAAGAACCTATGCCAGAAGACCTACCGTGTACTATAGACGAAAAAGAAGAGGATACAATGGCAATTTCAATGCATGCTCTCATGGGTTTAACCGCCCACCATACCATCAAGGTACCAGGCTTTCTCCGCCAGAAAAAGGTGAATGTGCTAATTGATTCCGGTAGCACCCACAATTTTATCGACATCAAAACAGCAAAAGCTTTGAATTTATTCATTAACTCTTCCAACAAAGACAAATTCCAGGTTCTAGTGGCCAACGGGGTGAACGCACAATGTGTTGGTCGCACATCTCAAGTTTCCATAAATATGGGAACTTATACCTGGTTAGGATCCCTTTTTGTCATGAATTTAGGGAACTCTGATGTCATTTTGGGTGTTGAATGGTTGGAAACATTAGACACAATTAGTTTCAACTTCAAAAAATTATTTGTGGAATGGAAGGAAAATGGACGAGTCATTCGCTTACAAGGCATTACTACTCCTCCATCACAAATGGTGAGCTCTCATAGTATGGAGAAGATGTTAAAAAAGGGTGGATATGGTTTTATAGCTCAAATTAATTGTTTGGAAAAACAATCTTCAGCAACTTCGGATATTATTGCACCTGAGTTACAAGATCTTATAACACATTACGAAGAGGTTTTCCAAGAACCTCAAGGATTACCACCTAAACGATCTCATGATCATGCCATCCATTTGATACCAGGGAGTGTCCCACCTAACAATCGTCCTTATCGCTATCCTCAACCACAAAAGACAGAAATCGAACAGATCATTCAGGATTTGTTGGATCATGGAGTCATTCGTCACAGAACTAGTCCTTATTCCTCACCTGTAGTCCTGGCTAGACGAAAAGATAACTCTTGGCGTATGTGTCCTGACTTTCGTTCTCTCAATAAACTCACTATCAAGGACAAATTTCCTATCCCTGTCATAGATGACCTATTAGATGAGTTGCATGGGGCAAAATTTTTTACAAAATTAGACCTTCGCTCTGGCTTTCACCAAATCCGTGTTAGAGAAGAAGATATTCCCAAAACGGCCTTTCGTACTCATGAAGGTCATTACGAATTTTTGGTCATGCCTTTTGGTCTCACTAATGCACCATCCACATTCCAAAGTCTCATGAACCAAGTGTTTCGCCCACTCCTCCGTAAGTTTGTGTTAGTTTTTTTTGATGATATTCTCATATACAGCAAAACATGGACGGACCATTTACATCATGTGGATAAAGCCCTTCACATTCTACACAAAGAAAAATTATTTGTTAAACGTTCCAAATGTTCATTTGGTGTTCAAGAAGTCGAGTATCTTGGTCATATAGTTTCACATGAGGGCGTCAAAGTGGATCCCAATAAGATTAAGGCAATTCAAGAATGGCCTTTACCTAAAACCATCAAGAAACTTCGTGGTTTTTTGGGTCTCACGGGCTACTATCGCAAGTTTGTACAAAATTATGGTAAGATTGCAGCACCTCTCACAGCACTTACAAAAAAGGATGCCTTTCGTTGGTCAGAAGAGGCTACTCTAGCTTTTGAATCTCTTAAGAAGGCCATGTGCACAACTCCAGTATTAGCAACTCCCAATTTTCACAAACCATTCATTATCGAATGTGATGCATCAGGAACAGGAATTGGGGCTATACTCATGCAAGAAGGTCATCCATTGGCATTTGAAAGTAAACAGCTGTCAGGAAAAAATTTGGGAAGATCAACATACGAAAAAGAAATGTTGGCTATCCTGCACGCGGTAGAAAAATGGAGACACTACCTAATCAGTAGTCGCTTCATTATAAAAATAGATCATAGTAGTCTCAAACATTTTCTTGAGCAAAGGTTTTCATATCCGAAACAAAATAAGTGGTTAACCAAACTGTTGGGCTATGATTTTGTTATCGAATACAAGAAAGGGAAGGAAAACATAGCTGCCGATGCACTGTCCAGGAAATATGAAGATGAAGTAATCATTAACGCTATTTCAGGTCCTTGCTCCCAATGGGTGAATCAATTACAAGATGAATGGTTGTCCAATAGCGAAACTGTTCAGATAATTCAAGAATTATCTATAGGATCTTCTAAATACCCTTTGTTCTCTTATGAAGATGAAATCCTCCGGAAGAAAAACCGCATTTATATTCCACACAATTCAGAACTCAAATCAAATATCCTCGACGAATCACACGCCTCTCCATCAGCAGGACATTCAAGATTTTTGAAGACATATTTACGAGTCAAACAATCATTTTGCTGGAAGGGATTAAAAGCAGAAGTCAAACAATGGGTAGCAGAATGTGAAGTTTGCCAGCGCAATAAAGGAGAAACAGTCAAATCCCAAGGATTGTTGCAACCATTACCCATCCTCTGATCGACGGTGGGAACATATATCCATGGATTTTATTGAGGGTCTTCCAAAGTCGAAAGGCGGAGACGATAATCTTCGTCGTCGTAGACCGGTTATCCAAATACGCTCACTTTCGGGCTTTACAACATCCATTTTCCGCAAGCAAGGTGGCAAAGGTATTTATGGATTCAATTTTCAAATTACATGGTATGCCAAAAAATATTGTAAGTGATAGAGATCCCATCTTCACTAGTAACTTTTGGCGGGAATTATTTCGACTTAGTGGTACCAAATTGAACATGTCTTCAGCCTACCATCCATAGACAGATGGTCAAACAGAAGTAGTTAACAAATGTTTGGGTACGTACTTAAGATGTTTTGCTCAAGATAAACAATACCAATGGAGCCATTGGTTAGCATTGGCAGAATGGTGGTACAACACTTCTTACCATTACTCAATTAAGATGTCTCCATTTGAAGCATTGTATGGCACCAAACCTCCAAAAGTAGCAGATTACGTACAGGGATCATCCAAAGTAGCCAAAGTGGATGATTGGTTCCAACAAAGGCAGTCTACGCTCACCATCCTCAAAGAGAATTTAGTCCAAGCACAGAATCGTATGAAACAACAACAAGACTTGCACCGATCAGAGAGAACTTTTAATATAGGAGATTGGGTGTTCCTAAAGTTGCAACCTTACAAACAATCCTCATTAAAGATAAAGTCCAACCAGAAGTTGGCCCCACGATTCTATGGTCCTTACAAAATTGTGCGCCGCATTGGAGAAGTAGCCTATCAATTAGAGCTACCTACATCTTCACGAATACACCCGGTATTTCATGTTTCATGTCTCAAAAAAGTAATTGGTCAGAAAGTACAAAGTCAATCAGAATTACCAGTGCTTGATGAGGAAGGGCGCATACATCTCCAACCAGAAGATATACTACAACATAGAATCCAAAAACTGAGATCACGTCAGATTCACGAATTTCTCATTAAATGGCAAGATTTATCAGAGGAGGATGCCACATGGGAACCTGAAAGTATATTCCAGTCATTTCCAGCTTTGAGGACAAAGCTTTCCGAGGAGGGGAGTCATGTTGCAGTCCAAACATAGACAGCCGACGCTTCCAAAAGTTTATTAATTAATATATATACTGATCCAATAGTTTATTGGATTCATCATCTTATCTTTTTATATTTTTCATCTGCCTCTGCGCAAGGGTGTGCCCACCTTAAGTGGCCTTGATTCGTTCCATTTGTTTACTATATTCCGTATTACATATTCTTTTGATTTCGTTTAACAAAAGGTAGAAAAACCTTTGCATTTACCCCCAAGAAAATTGCAGACAATATCGTAGCGTTCTAGGTGAGATTGTATCCCAAATTTGCACATTCGTACTACAATCGTACTATCGTATCCTCCGATCTACGATGAAATCCTCTGATTTGTGATGAAATACTCTGATCCTGCTAGCAAATGATAAAATAACGAGTGCTAGAATGCAAAATTAAACTAATTTTTCCTAAGCACAGAGAGCCAAGAGAATTTACGGAGGGAGGGGTCTGGTTAAATAATCAAGGAAGAGTGTCCAGAATAGGGAGGAGGTTGGATTGTTGCAACTTCTTCCAAGCTGGGCGAAACCGAATGGATCCAATCTCACAAATCCCATGTAGTTACACAGGCAGAGGCAAAAACCAATTTGAATAGCTTTTGTCATTTTCTATTTTAATTTTTTTGTTTTCAAGCAAGATCATATTACAATTGACGATATCGTATGTCGATCGCAAGGATTGTAAGACTGAGATCGTGCTACAATTTTAGAGGTCATACTAGGATTTTGCTAATCATAGTATGATCTTGTCAAAGCAGCACAAATTTTGAGGTGATAAATGCAAACATTATTTTTTTCCAATTTTTTTGTGTTTTTATGCAAATGGGTCAAATTTAAGGTACTACATTTTACCCCCTTTTTAGTGCAGTTTCGAAAGAAATTGCAGTAAAGAAAAGTGTGACATGTTTTATGAGAAAACAAAATTTTATTTCAATTTTTGTTGATGAATTTAAGTTTTAATGCAAGTTGTTTTGAAATAGGATGTTTATGGTACCCCCTTCGATTTTTATATCCAAATTGATGTTTGGATAAAAAACTCAAAAATTAGGAGTAAAATGAATAAATAAGAAAAATAACATGAAAAGTAATTCATTTGCTTTTTACCTTTTCAGAGCTCTGGAGAAAAACATGGCAAAGGCTCGGGCTCAGGTGGGACAAGGAGCTGGGGCTGTTACACCAACTCAGACAAGTCGATCTGAGTGGAGTAGGGTAGGGGATGAGCTACTACAGGCAGTGCAGCAGATGACTTTCTATCAGACTCTATATTTCATATTAGTACCTATAGATCAGAGAGCCTCTCCCTATAGATATTGCATAACCGATTCGAGTTGGGTCATCCCACTCTTCATCCAGGGCGACTTCCTCTAGGACTTCTACGGAGACACAAGATATCCCACCACCGCCTCCACCTACTGGTAGATATGATGAGGTACAGAGTTCTAGGACTTCTAGGGAGTGAGCCTAGATATTTGTATAGTTGTATAATATATCTAATTGAGTATACCGATTTTGAGGATTATGGCATATCGGTTTTATTTTTGTATATAGATATTTTGTCTCTTTTGTGACTTCATGTGTTTTTTTATTAATGTTGCATTTTAATTTTTGGATGATGAGATGTTATTAATCATGCTTTGAAAATGATAAATGGATTTATTAAAAATGATGTTATTTTGAAAATGTGTTTTTGAAAAAGGTGTTTTTGGAATAATGATAAATTTTGATAGATTTTAGCAATAAAACTCAAAGGATGTTGTGTTGTTATGTGACTGTTGGTGGATTTCAAAGCTCACTAATTCATAAAGCTAATCTTTTTTTGTGAGGAATGTTTTTGATATTGCTAAAAATAGTTGTATGCTTAAGAATAATCTTGAGGCTTTTGTAATGAAAAGAATATGTGTGATGTTTGTTTAAGAATAATGTATTTGATAAAAAATTTTGAAATATATTGATCAAAGCATGAAAAATTCGAAGGATGATTTGCGCTAGGCATAAAATTCCTAAGTGTGAAATTTGAAGAAAATAGTTACCTAGGAATTATACCATCATCGCGAAAATAAAAATGAAATGCAGGATGATATAAATTTTGTGTGTTCTTTTTAAAATGCAAAATTAGTGTTGGATAGATCATTATGTCACATATTCAAAAGTTTTTTATAATAGTTTTATGAAATCATTTTTGGGCATGAAAAATTAGAAATATGACTTACGCTAGGCATAAAATTCCTAAATGTGAAATTTAAAGAGAAATAATTACTTAGGAACTATACCATCATCGTGAAAATCAAAATAAAATGTGGGATGATATAAATTTTGATTTTGTAATAGATATAGTTGAAATAAATTATTATGTCATGATGAATAAAATAATTTGTAAGAATTACTGCAAAGAATTGAAATTGATTATCTAACAAAATCCCAAAGAAATATTTTAACTTATTTCTAAGACAAATTTAAATTTATCTAGAACCAGTGTGTGAAAAGTGAGTTCATTATTTGTTTGTATTGTCATAATGATACAAAATCTCTCAAGTAACAAATGTGTGTAATTTGTAAGGTTAATTTACCGATTTTGAATAGGTTAATGATAAATAAAAATTTGAATGAACCAATGTGTGTGCGAGTGAGATGTTCATTTGACCATGATTTTATGCATGCTTTGGTACTGAACTACCATTTAAATCAAACTACCAAAATCTAGCTAATCCAAATGCAGACATTGGTCTATAAAAATAAAAATTACTAATGTGACAAACATATCTCCATGTGAGAAGATATTACCCAATGTCAAGCAAGTTGAGCACAAATCACCTGTTATGGGGTTTACCTCATGGTTTTTGAATAATTGAGAAATTCTAGGGATTCAAGTTCAATACCTCCTTATTTTTTTTTTTTTTGGTAAGTAAGAGAATATTATAATTAACACCGGGTTTTAACTGGTTGACCCAAAACCATTTTACAAAATAGGGTCCACTGACCAACTGGACAAAGGCCAAGCCCTAAAAGTTTAAGCCGACAACAAAAATGGCCAAGACCTACTCTTCCATTAGAATACGAGCCAAACTAAACTATGGAAGCCTAATATTATGGCCATCGAGAAAGAAAGACGCAAAAAAGAACTAACAAAGACAAAAACTAATCATGCAAGCACCATGCCGAGTAGCTTGTGCCCATATAAAAATAATAGAATATGGTCAAAAAAAAAAAAAAAAACATCCCATAGAATGGACAACCAAGAGGCCAAGCGGTCTTCCTTGTAGTCCTCATCTAACTTCTTATCATCGTTCTTGCCATCATATTTAGATTTTGCCTTTGACTCCTTGTGCCCCGGGACTGCTGGCTATAAAGCGAGAAGATTTAAGGAATCACACAAATCAACAACTGCACCGATGAGGCCAGACAGGACTCTTCAAGCTGGTTGATCTTGTTGGAGGTGATGAAATTGTCATCTTCTCCAAGACTATTATGGTGGGGTCCGGTGCCTCATTGTCAGGGATCTCCAACACTTTGTTATTTCTTGCTAGGGCCTTTTTGCGACATCGAATCCAAACACACCTTGGGAAATACTTGAGGCCAAAGCGATTTTTCCCATGCATGAATTTGTAGATAAAAAACCTATATCAGTGCCCCACCAGCTGCAAAAAACACTAGTCACATGAACAAAAAAAACAAATATGACAAAATCCATTATAAGGTTCAAATTTTTTTTTTTTAAAAATGCCCCCATTTTCTGTCATTGATCCACTTTGAGCCTTCCAATCTAAAGTTTTTCATTATCTATCACCATTGAGACTGCATGAGGAAGATTTTCAGTCCACGTGATCAAATTTCTTGCTACAATGCCTTCATTTGCCGACCCTATCGGCTGCCATGTTTGCTTCCCGGAAGGTATGCAAAATTATGGCCTCAGGTCGGTCATGAATTAGAGCCCTTGCTTCATGGATGTAGTCATCAAATCTCCAAGGAGCTCTCTTAGTGTTCTTTAGAAGATTTATAATAATAAGAGAATCACCTTCCACCAACAGTTTCCCTGGATAATTCTCTGCCACCTTGAGGCTCCTCCAAACTGCCCTTGCTTGAGCCACATTGTTAGTTTGAGCTCCAAGATGTTCTGCAAAAGCTACAAGCACCTCACCCTTGTGGTCTCTAAGTAAGCCACCAGCCCTGACTTCACAGGGTTGCCCCTAGATGCCCCATCAAAATTTAACTTAATCCACCCTAGGGGGGGTGGGGTCCATGTGATCATGGTTCTAGGACCAGAGACTTGAGGATGATTGAGGCCATCGGTGAGAGGTAAGTTTAATGGCTGGCCTAATGAAGCTTCAAAAGGATTTGGAGGTCTAGATGCTGGAGGCACTAAACAAGTATTCTCATTAGCATATGCTAAAATTTTTGACGAGACGAGAGGATGAGTGAGAAACCTTATCCAAGAAGGCCCGACGATTCCTTTCCAACCATATCTGCCACAAGTAGTGATGAAGGCGGATCTTCCACATATACCTAAGACGCCTATTCAAAAATGGGGAAGGCCCTTTGGACAAATAAGTCAAAAATGGAATGAGGATGGACCCAATAAATATGAAACACTTGTAACGAGACCTAACAAGATTGAGACGAGAAAAATTACAATACGAAACAAATGATCAATAGACTCCCACTCGGACATACAAAGATAACACCTATTAACAACAATCACACCTCTTTTTATTAAGTTATCCATGGTGAGGATCTTATTTTGGATGGCCCGCCATGCAAAAAACCCAACCTTCGGAACAATGCTTTTGGGCCAAACTTCCAAGTGAGGGAAAGTAGGTTCATCATTATCAATAAGCATCGAGATAAGCGGTCTTGATGAGAAAATTCCCCATTGTCCGAAGCTTCCCGGATAAGCTGGTCCTCAAGAATGCCGGAAGGGAGTAAAGACTGTTTTAATTCATTCTCCGAGTGTTATTGATGCCCCTGGTAGATCATTATTCATTATTGGCTTCCATACCCTTCTATTGTTTGACAAAGTAATAAAATCTGCAACTTTGGTACCAAAAACTTCAATTGTCCAAGCTCTAAGGGTTGAAATGATGGGAGTCTGCGAGAGAGGGGATAGTCCTTTAACCATTTGTGGTCCCAAAAATCAATGTTTCTTCCATTTCCCGGTTTCCAACGTAGCCCTTTGCTTAGCAAGTTTTTAGTTTGAAGGATTGATTTCCAAAAAATTGATCCCCCGGGAGGAAAGGAATAACTTAAGAATTCAATTTCTTGCAAATACTTTCTTCGATTATAGTAATCCATTACTGCATTTGCATTTGTCAGAAGACGCCATGCTTGTTTGGCCGGGAGGGCCATGTTTAAATGTTGTATTCTCCTTAGCCCAATACCTCCAAACTCCCTTGGTTTGCAAACCCTATCCCAGGACACCAAGTGAAAGCGCTGCTTAGATTCAGAACCGGTCCTTAGGAACCTCTTACGGATCTGTTCAATTTTAGTGTAGACACTTGTAGGAGCTTTAAAAACAGAGAGAAAGTAGACAGGGATGCTTTGAATTGAAAACCTGGTGAGAACTGCCTTGCCGGCTTGAGATAACAAATTCCCTTTCCATCCGACCGACTTCCTCTGAATTCTTTCAATTACATTAGTCCACATGGAATCGGTAGCTCTGCTCTGTAAATAAAGGAAGGCCTAGGTATGTGGATGGAAGAGTAGACATTGAGCATCCAAGAATCCTAGCAATCTTAATCTGCCTCCGAATGGGAGTGTTAAAGAAATAAATTTTACTCTTTGAAAAATTTACCTTTTGCCCATGACATCCTCATATAGCTCTAGAATATGTTTTATGACCTTAGCCTCAAAAACCGATGCAAGAGTTAACAACAAAGTATCATCCACAAAGCTGTTCATGTGTAGCTGCTGTGTTTGTGATGATGCTTTAATTTCTGAAATAAGACCAATATTACGAGCGACTTTGATTGTCCTCCCAAGGGCTTCGGCCACAATGATAAACAACATGGGAGAGATAGGGTCACCTTGCCTTAGGCCCCTTTTACTTTGAAAGTATCCAGCGGGAGCACCATTAACAAGGGCTGAAAACCAAGGTTTCATAAAACATCCTTCCAAAAGCTTGATCCATTCATGATGAAAACCAAATTTACGAAGAATGGCGAGAGACAAAACTCCGGTTTATGCGGTCATAAGCCTTGTTCATATCCGGCTTGAGAGCAAAAGCGGGTTTTTAGTCTGGACTACCGAATGGAGGGCTTCATGAGCTGTTATGACCCCATCAAGGATGGACCTTCCAGGGACTGAAATGCCTTGACAAACATCAATAAACATAGGAAGGATCTTCCTCATTCTATTTGCAATTGCCTTGGTCAAAATTTTATAAACAACATTACAAAGGCTAATAGGTCTAAAATCCATCATAGATCTAGGAGTAGGAATCTTTGGGATTAAAGCAATAAAAGTGGAGTTAAAACTTCTTGGAATATGCTTTGTGGACTGAAATTCCTTGATAGTAGCACATACATCAAAACCTACAATATCCCAAAAAGCACAGAAAAAACGAGGTGAAAACCCATCCGGACACTGGAGATTTATCAGGGTTCATTGAGAAGAGGGCCTCTTTGATTTCTTCATCCGTGAAAGGCTTAATTAACTTCCCATTCAAGTCATCAAAAATTAAATGAGGAATATGGTAAAGCATTGATTACGAAGCTAAGGCGGAACTGAAATGTTCTTCTCCTAAAAGATTACGAAAATAGGAAAGCTGCTTCATTTACGATTTCATTAGGACTAGAAAGGAGTGATCCATCATCTCTAACAAGTTCTTTAATTCTATTGTGGCTTCTGTTCCTTAAGGTAGATGCATGAAAAAATCTTGTATTGGCATCACCTTCTTTTAGCCGAGGTAGCTCTAGACTTTTGCCGCCAAAAGTCTCCTCGCGAGCTAGAACATTATGGTACTCGGCAAGGGATTTCTTTTCATCCGCTTTTGTAGGGAAGAGTGCGGCAATCCCTCTTCAAGTTTTTTCTCAATGGTTGATAACCTTTCAGAGATGGCTTTCTTGTTTTCAAAAATATTTCCAAAAATTTCCTTATTCCGGATCCTTAGATTTTCTTTCACCACTTTAAGTTTACGTGCTAATCCGAATGAAGGCACATGCACGACAAGAATGCTGCCACCACTGAGAAATTCTGTCTACGAGATCAGGGTGGTGCATCCACATAGATTCAAACCTAAAAGGCCTTTTGAATTTTGGAGTCTCTTCAATTTCAAGTAAAATCGGGTTGTGGTCAGACCCAATGCGAGGCAAGGACAACCGATTTGCATCCCCAAAAGATTGTATTGCTTCTGTGACAAAAAAAACCTATCAAGCTTTTCCATTATAAGTTGATTTCCAAACCTCCTATTGCTCCAAGTAAATTTAGCATTTTTTAATTTGACATCCAATAAATTGTTGTTGTTGATGAAATCTTGAAAGTCCTCCATACTTCTTCCTTGGAATTCCTACTCCCCCTTTTTTATCGGAGGGGTAAAGAGGGGTATTAAAGTCCCCCGCCACTATCCATGGGATATTCTGAAAAGCTTCCTTGAAATGGTAGAGTAAATTCCATATATCAGCTCTCCCAGGATATAGAATTAGGGGCGTACACATTTGTTAATATCCAAGAAAGGTCATTAACCTTATCCTTAAAAATAATGCTCATTACCCTTTCCCCCAATTGAATAACCTTGCCTTCCACCTTCCCTGGATTCCAGATACAAAGAAGACCACATGAGGTTCCATTGGCTTTGCAAAAAATTGCTTCTCCATTTTTCCAGGATATTGAGGGCAATTTTTCTAGACAAAACTTCATCGACTTTAGTTTCTTGCAAAATAAGAATAGTGGGATCAAAATCTCTTCTTAAATATTTGACTAACCGCTGTTTAGGAAGGCCATTGAGCCCCCTTACATTCCAGGATATGATCTTCATTTGGAACTTTTAAAGTTTTTTTCCTCTTCCCCTGCCTTGGACTTGAGGGGGCTTAAGAATTTTGTTTTCTTCAAAGGGAAGATTTCCGGTTGGTGGAAGCAGAGTAGTCCGAATTCCATTAGCTATCTCATCTTGGACCTCTTCTTTCCATTGCTGGGCATTTGACTTTCTTCCCTTTTTTTTCTCACCTCCACGAGTCAATCATGGGGGATTTCATTGAGCTTCTAGTCTGTTTCGGGCTAAATTTGGTTTGGGTGACCTGTTGGATAACGATCTTTGGAAACCCCTTCTCCGGATTGGGACAAAGACAAAGGTGAAAAATGTCGCTTGGAAGGGCTGATTAACTTCGAAAGCACTTTTTCTCTTTCTCGGACGAGAAAAGGACTCATCATTAGGGCATTCTTTATGGCCAACGGGAGGAGGATTGGAAGGTCCAGATTTGGTTGGGGAGTCAAGGTAAGCTGGGAGACCAAGAATTATATCCTCAACATTAGACCCTTCATTCCGATTTTCCTCCGTAATTATTTGGTTTTCAGCCAAAATGTTAAATTTATTTAGATTCTCGAAAGGAGAGCATACCTTTTGTTGGTCGGTTTGTGATGTAGCAATTTGCTTGTCCTTACCATTGTCCATGTGAAGCTCAGCCTCATTCTCCATTTGTCCCAAACCAGAGGCCTTTGCCTTTTCAACATTTGGATCTTTAACACTGTACATTCCTGTGTATTTGCCATTATTTCTGAAAGACTGCCGCTTGGAATCATTATTCCTAGGAAGGGTTTGCTGGCTTCTCAAAAAAGAGCATTGTCCTTTGAGATGGCCTTGAATATTACAGTTAGAGCAAAATTTCGGTCTATTTTCATATTCGATGACCTGTAATCTTGTTATATTTCCATATTCTAACTCCACATGAGTAGGAAGCTCAGATTCTAGGTTTGCATTTACACAAATCCTAGCATGCGTCATTATGGTGCGTGCAAGGGTTGGATTATCAATGGCCACCAATTCCCCTATGGTCTTGGCAATACCCTGAAGAAAATACTCATGCCACCAATGAAACGGGAGATTTGGGAGACGGACCCAAATGGGGGCAAAGTTTATGCTCTGCTTTTTTGGGTCAAAATCCTCAGCCCATCTCCTAAGAAAAAGACTTCTTCGGCCCAAGAACCAAGGTCCTCCTGTTAGAATACGACTAGCATCTTCACTATTGTTAAGGCGTACCGAAAAAACCCCCTTGATAATGCAATAATCTCCATGTGTCCAGAAGTCTTCCACTTCAAGGATGCCCATCGTCGAATCGTTTCAATATCCGGCCTGCCCCCTATGAATTTGCCTACCAGAGAAAAATTTTCCATCGATATAAAGTCTGCCATTACGCTTTCAGGCACGGATACCTTATGCCCATTGGGAGTGAGAGGTGGTAAAGAATGTAAGGAAACCCTATTGCCACCTTTAAGGGACTGTGCAAAAGACTTATTGCCCTCGGAATTCTTGATGTGGGCCTTCTTATCAAAAATAATATCAGGGGGTTCGTGTCCCTCTAATTTTTTAAAACCCTCGGTGTCCTTGTCACTGTCCACCTGCTCTTCCTCGGTTGCTTGGAACCTTGCTTGTTCCCTCCTTGAGCCTCCACGGCTTCCGGGGGTTTGGAAACCCTGTTTCCCACCTCCAACAGAATGAAAAACATGTTTGCAAAAATTGCACCTGCCTCTGCTCCCGCTTTGCTCCATTCCTGCCTCCGCTCCTGCCTGCTCCTCGAAATAGAGGATGGTAGGGATTTCTAGGGTAGGGATTTCTAGGGTAGGGATTTCTTTTCCTTTTATGAACAAGGGGATTTTATTGCTTTGGAATATTTTTCTCTTTTTCTTTTATTTCTTTTTTCTTTCTTTTTCTTTCTTTTGCTTTTTCTTTCTTTTTCTTTCTTTTTTATTTTTTTGGATGCTTGCTCATATTAAGCGTAGAGCAAGGTATTTTATTCAGGTAGGGAGGAGCTTGTCCTTTTGTCAATTTCTTAGTATTCTATACCATGCACATGATAAGATAGAAAGGAAACGCTTTCACTTAAAGTATTAGGATTTACGAAGTAGTATCACTTTATCGAATTTGAAACAAATCATTTTAATATGTAAAAATGTGTTATTGATTCAAGAAGCAGAAAAATAATTTACAATACTCAAAATTATTTAATGAATTAATAGTGTTCTTTGGTATAAGAGAGATTTATAATAAAAATAACGAAATCCAAAACTTATTAAATATGTGAATTTTAGTGCATGGTTCAAGATAACCTTTGAATTAATCTGAAATAAATGAAAATATAACTTGCAATATTTAGTAGATAATAGATGCAGAGATAATGATCTAATAATGCTTTAAAATATTTTTGTAGATTTTATTTTTTGTAATTTTTTTTGTTATTTTTTAGGGTATATTGAAATACATAGGAAAAACTATTTACAACTATGTACAATGATAAGACTTTTGGATTTATGCATAATATATTTTTAGATGCATAATATTCATGGGTTCCTTGAGATCTTTTCCATCCAAGGTAGCCAATTTGTATGCACCTGATCCAAATTTTGCAGTGATGATAAATGGTCCAAGCCAATTAGGCTAGAATTTTCCTTTAAGGTCTTTTCTTGCATTAGTATTTTTTTTTTATTTTCTTTTAGGACTAAATATTCAATTTCAAAGGATATATTATGGACTTTATTTGCATAGGATCTTTTAAGTTTGTCTTGGTAGGCATGAATATTCTCTAAAGCATGGATGCACTTTTCGTCTAGAATTTCCAACTGACTAAGTCTGCCAGCACGATATTCATCTCCTACTTAGGCATCTTGAAGTAGAAAAGCTACAGAAGGAACTTCTAACTCAAATGGAAAAATTGCTTCAACACCATAGACCAAGACAAAAGGTCAAGTGCCTATGGGAGTATGGACACTAGTTCAATAAGCCCACAAGGCAGGATATAATTGTATATGCTAGTCACGACCTATTTTATTAACTAATATTTTTAGAATTTTGATCAATATTTTATTAGATGCTTCAGCTTGGTTGTTTCCTTGTGGATAGTAAGGAGTAGACCATCTATGTTGAATTTTATATTTTTGACATAATTTTTTAACATATTTGTTCTTAAAACATGTACCATTTTTTGAAATGAGATTAGATGGAATTCCAAATCTGCAAATGATTTGATTGAAAATAAATTTAGAAACTTGAAATCATATGCAAGAAGCTAAAGGTATAGCTTCAACCCACTTTGTAAAATATTATGTTGCAATTACTATAAATTTATGACCATCAGATGCGATAGGATTGATTTTGAAGAACACAAGCTTATACTGAGAGGGGGGGGGTGAACAGTATAAGACCACTTTTTACTTTTCTTATCCCAATAAAAATTATACAATATATCAATGGCAATATCAATAGCAGAAACCAAAGCAATGAACAAATCATCACACACATGAGACACCAATTTACGTTATTCGCTCAATGTGAGCTACATCCACGGATAAAATATTTCACTAAATTTTATCAATCCAAATTCTGGGAATACCTTTCCCGATTACAATGTTTATGGGCCCCAACCCAAAGGAGACACCAATCCCCTAATCTCGAGTTAGTGGGCACCAATCCACAGGAGACACCAATCCCCTAGCTCTGCTCTGGCTGGTGATCCTCTAGAAGACCTCTACATCTACTGCCCTTAGCAAATGGAACTCTATCCACAGAAGACACCTGTCCTCCCTGCTCTGGCTGGAGACCTCTGTCCTCAACTCTATCACCTCCAAAGCTGGTCCTTGAATTTGCACTAAACACAGTCCTTCGGTCTAGCACAAATGTACTCGTTCGTCTTTTCCTGTCTACTCTCTATGCCCTCTGCTCTCTCTATGCAAACACACCCGCACTTGGTTGAACTTCAACCCTTGCACTGTCTGCGCACACTCTTCTTCCTCTGCAATCTTTCACACTCAGAATGATTCGACAAAATGCACTCTGCACACTATGATCGAATTTTGCACTCTGCTCTCAATGATCGAACTTCTTGCTCTGTGCACTATCTATGAACATCACACTTCAACCACACATCCAATTGCCCAAACAACCCTCCTTTTATGTCAAAATTTTCAAGATGAAATCTTTAATCTTAGTCGGCTGTTATACCAAAAACAAACCCTAATCTACGTCGGCTGCAAGCCCTAATTTTTGTCGGCTAAAATTTAACTTTGTCGGCTTCACTGCCTCTGGAACACTTCTGTAGCTTCTACCGTGAAACTACATGTCACGATATCGTGACAAATTTGCAACCGTATACTTTCTTTTGGATTTTGTCATGATATCGCAACACTTCAGCCTTTGTCGACTTCAACTAAGCTCTTGTCATGATATCATGACACTTTTGTCTTTGTCAGCATCAACTTTGCTTTTGTCGCGATATCACGACACTTCTCCCTTCGTCGACCTCCTTTCTGCTTTTATCACGAAATCATGACACTTCTCCCTTCATCGACCTCCTTTTTAATTTTGTCGCAAAATCACGACACTTCTCCTATAGAAGGCCTGCTTTTAGTTTCTGTTGTGAAATCGCGACACTTTCGCTTCCTCACACTCTTCTCTGCTTGCACTAGCGAAAACATGACATGTCACAAAATTGCGACACTTTCGCTGCCTTGTGCTTTTCTCTGCCTTACGCTCGCAAAAATAGAACATGTCACGAAATCACGATGCTTTCGCCTTTGAGCTCTTCCTTCTTGAATTTTTCACGAAATCACGATGCTTCTTCTTCCATGCTCTTTCGTTTTGCTTCTGTCACGAAATCGTGAATCCTCTCTTTTTGAATACCTATTTCCTATTTCTATCGTGAAATCGTGACACTTTCTCCAACCGTATGCTGCCATCTCAATCTATCACAAAATCATGACACTTTTTGCACCTGTTTGCTTTCTCTTCAACCTGTCACGAAATCACGACGCTTTCAGCTTCCGTACGTCTTCTTTGCAACCTGTCACGAAATCACGACGCTTCTCATTTCAGACTCTTCCCTTTGCTGCATGTCGCAAAATCGTGACACTTTATCTTGCTTCCACTTTGTCTTCTGACTTGTCGCAAAATTGTGACACTTTTTCTCCTTAGTGCTTTTCTTTTCTTCGGGTCGCGAAAACCCGACATGTCACGATATCACGACATTTTTTCTCCCGGACTCTCTCTCTTGCATTATGTCATGAAATCATGACACTTTTTCGTTTGGAATCTCTCTCCTGCAACATGTCATGAAATAGTGACACTTTTTTGTCCGTTCAACCTTCCTTGCAATATGTCGCGAAATCATGATATTTCTGACTCTGTTCGTTCTCTCTCCTCTTTGAGTCGCGAAATCGCGACATGTCGTGATATCGCGACACTTTTCTAAAAAAAATTCTCTCTCCTGCTTAGGTCGCGAAAATGCGACATGTTGTGATATCGCGACACTTTTATGAAAAGCTTTATCTCTCCTGCTTAAGTCGTGAAAATGCAACATGTTGCGATATCATGACATTTTTCTAACTTACTTTCTTTCGAACCTGTCATGCCGAAACCTTCATCAAAACAAATTATTTTACATCAAATCAAATTCCTTTAAAATCTTCTTGACATCAATGACAACTTATACACTTGAGCAAAGGCAATGTACCCAAGGTACCCAAAATTGCCAACAATCTCCCCCTTTGTCATTGATGGCAAACCTTTACTGGAAACACGTCTCAAGAGCCAAAATTGAAACCAACTGTGCTAAAATTTGAGAAAATGTGCCCACAACTAAGAATCTTCCTTTGAAGTTTTGCTCCCCCTGACTTGAAGCTTTCCTCTTCACTTGAAGCCCTCCCACTTACTCATATCTCTCCCCCTTTGTCATCAATGGCAAAGGGTCACCTTTGGGGCTCGGGACTAAGAATGAGCCTCTTAGCTTAGTCCCTCCCCCACCTCTTGATGAGATGATTAATTATGGGGTGGGAGTACAACTCCCAATAGGCACTAATCATCATCAACATCTATCACTTCCTTTTTGGGCCTTCTCTTGAACTCTTTGTCCATATTCCTGTTCTTGTCACTGTTCTTGTTCTTGTTCTCATCCCTGTTCTTGTTCATGCCTTGATCCTTGGACCTATTTATACCACTGTTCTTGTTCCTGTACCTTGGAAGTTTAGCTCTACACTGTCTAGCTATGTGACCTTCATTGTTACACTTATAACAAGTAACAATGTTATTTCTTTTAGGCATACCTGTTCTTTGAATCCACCTATTCTGACTAACCCTATTCTGACCAAACCTATTCTAGCTGAACCTGTTTTGATCAAACCTGTTCCTGTAATTAACCTTGCAATAGACTGCCTTGTGCCCAAACTATTGACAAGAGTAGCAATGCCCTTGAAAGAAACTAGCACTTCTAAAATTATCATTTACCTTCTTCACTTGACCCATGCAATGTGCAGCCATGTGACCAAACTTGTGACATGCAAAACATCTGTCGTGAAATTTTTCTTTATTCGACCTCTTGGGTTTTGAAAACTTCTTCTTCTCATTCTGAATTTTGTTTTATGTTTCTACGCATCTATCATTCAAGGAATTATGATCTGAAATACTTTCTTCATCAAAACTATCTTCCTTTTGGAGTCTCTTACTAGACTCTCCAGCTTGTTCCTTGTGTGGCTTAACAAAACCAAGGCCTATTTTATTCATTGTCTTTCTTTGATATTTGATGAGTGACTTAACCTTTTTGGAGCTATCTTGAAACCTGTAAAGCTTATCCTTATACTCTTTAGTTTCCTCTTTCAAAGAAGCCATTTTATGTTCTAACTCACTATACTCAAGAACCTTAGACTCTAACTCATCCTTGAGTTCTTGTGTCTTAGCCATAGAGAAGTCAAGACTTTCTATAAGATCATCTCTCTCTATACAACATTCATCTAACTTATCCTTGAGTCTAGAATTATTCTTTCTTTCCTTTTTCAAAACACTAAGAGCGTTAGTAAGTTCACTTTCAAGATCCTTTATTTGTTTGCTTTCTGAATCATCAAAGCCTTTTTCAGATTTCTTATCACTAGAGGTGTGTTGTGGTTCATCCACAACACACCCCAGAAGTGGGGACCCACCTTTGTTTTTGCAGGTTTTAGGGAAGATCTCAAAGACCCGGATGCTAAAAATGAAGAAAAGAAGAAAAATGCCTAAGTGTTGAAAGGGTCGCGAAATCGCGACATGTCGCGAAATCGCGACATGTCTCTCCATCTCTGCAAAAAAATTGAAATCTGTCATGAAATCGCGACGTGTCGGCAGCAGGACAGAAAATATGTCACGAAATCGTGACATGTTGGTAGCAGGACAAAAAATATGTCACGAAATCACGACGTGTCGGCAACGAGCGAGAAAATCTCGCTGAAATCGTGACGTGTCGACAGCAGGACAGAAAAGATGTCGCGAAATCGCGACGTGTCGGCAGCAGGCCAGAAAGGATGTCACGAAATCGTGACGTGTCGGCGGCAAAGAAAAAAAGGATGTCGCGAAATCGCGACGCATTTTTTGGAAGCGTACGAAAAGTTGAAAGGGTCGCGAAATCGTGACATGTCGCGATATCGCGACATGTCACGAAATCGCGACCTGTCTCTCCATCGCTACGAGTTGCCGAGAGGAAGCACAAGGTTGAAGGTGGTAGCGAATCGCTACCACTTCGTGAAGCGGAGGCCCAAAGGAAAAGTGGTAGCGAATCGCTACCACTTCGTGAAGCGGAGGCCGAAGGAAAAGTGGTAGCGAATCGCTACCACTTCGTGAAGCGGAGGCCCGAAGGAAAAGTGGTAGCGAATCGCTACCACTTCGCAAGGACAAAGGCTCGGAGCCAAAGTGGTAGCGATATCGCTACCACTTCATCGAAGGAAAAGTGGTAGCGAATCGCTACCACTTCGTGGAGCGGAGGCCCGAAGGAAAAGTGGTAGCGAATCGCTACCACTTCGCAAAGACAAAGGCTCGGAACCAAAGTGGTAGCGATATCGCTACCACTTCATCGAAGAATGCTCGGAACCAAAGTGGTAGCGATATCGCTACCACTTTTTTGAAAAGAAGGCTCGGAACCAAAGTGGTAGCGATATCGCTACCACTTTTTTTGAAAAGAAGGCAAAGCAAAGTCGGTAGCGATATCGCTACAACGAGCTACGACGGGCGTACGGACCAAGAACACGTCGCGATATCGCGACATGTCACGATTTCGCGACATGTCGCGTTATCGCGGCTAGGAAACAGAAGAGGCCAAATGCAAATTCTGTCGGGATTTCCACGGGAAAGCGTTACGAAAGGTGCAGGAGACGCGGGACACATGGTAGAAATGACAGAACCAGAGTAACGTTTCATAACAACGATTCTGGCCACGGAGATCGAGCGTTACGATTGCATGCAAGGGTTAGAATACCAAAAGGCGGGAATTGAAGCGAAGGGTCCGGGAGTCGAAACGAAGCGTCATGAAGCAGCCGAGAACACGCGACGAAAGGTTAAATAGCGAAGTGTAGATGGATACGAGGGTGGAGATTGTAACAAAAAAAGCATTACTTATTGAAATAAAGGATTTTTCTTTGGTAACACGACTTTTGTGTGTAAAATCAAAAGGAGATCGAAGCCAAAACTATTGTTTTATTGTCAATCTTTCCGTTGCATCATTTTGTCTTGTATCTATTTCGTTTACGCCATGGGATGGGTTACGATAGGTGAATGGTAGAATGATGCAATTATATTCTTTTCCTTAGAGTCTTGCATCTGATCTGATTAGATTGTGTGTTAGTACGAGATCTGATCGGTTGGGTTGTTTTGGGGATTTCATCTCTTAACTTGGGATTTTGCAGGGAGGAGATCGTGAACCATTTTAATATCCTTCATTATTTTCCAGTTGATTCAAAATAACGGTTCTGTTTTATTCCTTGATATGCTTAATTTCATGTCGAGAGACTAACACTTGAAATAACAGAACTATTGAATATAGATAAAACGAACAAGTTAACCTTAGAATAAATTGTGAATATTAGAACATAAAAAGGATTTTTGTTTATTTTTTTTTGATTAATCAAACAAGTCAAGATTACAAAGTTCATTAAGAATCAACAAAGGCCCCTTGTTAATAGCTATCTACAGGATTTTGAGTTATTACGGGATATATCAGTTGCATGTATTAAATTGAATTCATTTTTTATATATGTAAAAGCTGTTTCACAAAGAAACTTGGAGAAATAATAAAAGGAAGGAAAATAAAATAAATTATTTCTTTGCAAGAAAGAGTCTTTGTTCGAGACTCTAAGTTGCGTGTTATTATTTGTAATATGACAAATTAACGCTCAACATTTTGGCGCTAGAAGGAGGGCCTTTTGTATTGCTTTGCAATTTTGATTTGTTCTAACAATTAACGTGGGTAGTTTTGTTTCCACCTATTGTGCTTGCAGGTATAACATTTAGACATTTTATACGCGGCAGAGTTGAGAAATCTTTTAGAGTCCTAGAGTTTCCAAGTTGGCCCAACTTTGAGTACATTGCTACTAGGTCTAAAACCACGGGGGAAACTATCTTCCAAAGTCTTTCTCCCACTGCTAGGAGGCCGAAAAACAAAACATTAGAAGTTGAAATACCACCTAGTATACTTGAGTTAGGGATTTCTTTGGACTCAAGTGCCTTTAGTGGGCCTGAACCCTTAAGTTCAAGTGGGATAGTAACACCAGTTGTATCTGTCTCCACGGTTCCGGGAGTTCCAATTGTTCCCACGGGGTTGACACCTTTGATTAACATGGCCCAACAACAACAACAACAACGGCCACCTGCCCTTTGGTATGGTGCTCGAGTTCCCCTTTAGATATTCCCGGGCCAGTCCACGACTTGCCTAGAAACATTGAAAGGGGATTACCCAAATTCATTCATGATGGTCCAACAACAGCAGAAGATCATGTCCAAATCTATAAAGATTACATGTTTAGGCAAGGGGTTACTCACGAGGATGTTGCCTGTCGAGTTTTCCCTGCTAGTCTAGACCACATTGCTAACGAATGGTATCGAAATTTGCCAGCAGGGTCCATAACTTCATGGGCCCAGCTAGAAACTATGTTCATAGGTCAATTCAGACAGTTAGTAGATCCCTCCATGACATACAATTTCTTCGTATCTTGCAAAAGACAAACCAATGAACCCATTCGAGCGTTCAATCAGAGATTTCAAAAGCTATATACGAATGTGACTCGTCACTTTGCGGTAGACCACTGCAATTGCCTTGCGGCTATACTTCAGAGCCTTAGATCCTTTAACATCTTTGTTGACTAGAAGGAACCCTCAGGTTACAACCCTTCCTTTGGCTTATGCAGAAACAATGACTCTCGAACAACAGATGAACTTGCCAGGCGCAGGATTGTCTCAATTGACTGGGATGGGACAATATGGCCCATACAGCCAATTTGCCATGATGAACCAGGTAGTAGCACCACAGGCTCCGATGTTGAACAACTTCCAAACACCCACCCAAGTTACGCCATTGTCAGGTTATCCGAATGCTGTTGTTCAAGCACAGAGTTTGATTCAAAATAACTCAATGGGTTTGCATGGGTTCGGTATGGGCAATAATCTGTTGACCATGTCGGGGTTTGCTCCAATTAACACGCCAAGCTCAGCAACTTATCCAACAATCACTCCCATTCAAAGTGTGAATCCGGGATGGAATCCACCTGCCCAAACTCAAGCCATTCAAAATGGGAATCCAGGATGGAATCCACCTGCCCAAACCCAAGCCATTGTACCCAGTCCAGAGGTGGCTAATGCGGCCAACACAACTGGACATGCAATTACAGTGCCTCAACCACAAGGGTCCGAATCAGCCATAGAAAACATGAAAGAAACGTTAGCCAAGGTGTTGGTTACGGTGGGGAATGTCAATAAAAAAGTTGTTCAGGCCATGGGACATAACCGACCTCACAACCATAGAGGAAAAGGAATGTATAACACGCTGCCTAACAACGGGCGGGTACCCAATCCCGTTGCCAACCGGGTAGACATTTCGGAAGAGCTGTGGAGATGCGAGGATCTTGTGATAATGATTGCCCGCACTGTGGCCACGTGAAACCGGAGTCTATGCTAACGGAGGTCATACATTCCCATGAAAATGAAGAAGAGGAGGATGTAGAATTTTTTGGAAGCGAAGATGAAGAAGCTTTGGAAGTTCATACAAATAAACGTTTTGGGAAAGCAAATCACAAATATTACACTAGGAGTTCTAAAGAGCCCAAAACTTCCTCTGCTCCTCCTAATAATCAATTACTCCCTCCTGACCCTAAAGGAGATGTCAATCCCCCTCCTCCATCGAAGGTCAAAAAGTCTAAGATGATGCAAAACTTGCCAAATCCAGAAAAGCTCACTTACGATTTGGTGGAAGATATGAAGAAGAATAGGGCCAATGTATCGATGTATGACATGGCCCGATTATTAGGCCAAGAAGTGAGTTCACCAAAAGGATTAAATCCATCTGCACAAGTTCATGAAGCTAAAAGTGCTTGAGTCCCAAGTGGTTGTACAAAAAGAAAAACGAGATATACCTCCCTTTTTGGTAACCATTAGAATTGCGAGGTAAAAACTTGCACAATTGTTTAATAGACTCGGGGGCCTCGGCTACTATCATGCCCTTAGAAATCTATAAAAGATTGGGACTTACACCAAAGCCTTCTAGGAGCGGGGTGGTGCAGTTGGACAGGTCAACCATGGAGGCAGTAGGAGAGCTGGGTGATGTGCATATTCAAGTCAATTCAGAACCCAGAATTCAACAGCGCATAGACATTTTGGTGCTCGATATTCCTATCAAATATGGCATGGTATTGGGAAGAGATTGGAGTAAGAACCTAAATGGTTACATTGTGACAGACTCTTCACACATGTGGCTACCTTGGAGGGGAGTGGCCAATCAAATTCGAATTGACAGTGAACCCCGACTCAAAGAGATGATCACAGATTACAACAAGCCGAACGAGATCCAGTACATTGAAGCTGAGTTGGGAGCATACTGTTTGGACATAGAAGCACTCAAAAATACCCATGATGAAAGGATGGGGCACAACTCCACTGAAGGACATCAAGACATTTGGACCTTAAGATTTGATGGATCCAGGTCCAGACAAGGAGCGAGGAGCCGGTGTTGAATTGTCATGTTCGGACCGAGGAGCCTATATTCGCTGCATACTGAGCTGCAGTTCCACGCCACCAACAATATGGCGAGAATATGAGGCTTTGATTCTTGGACTACAGTTGGCCATTCGAAAGAAAATTAAATATATCAAAGTCCTTGGTGATTCGGAGCTGGTGGTGAAACAAGTGAGGGGACAATACATATGCAAGGATAGGCGGCTCGGGCTTTACCGAACAAGGGTCGAGAGATTTAATAGATGAGTTCGACGCCTTTAACATTTCTCCGATCTCGAGAAAGGGCAATCGTCTAGCGAGACTCCCTAGCTGTAGCGACGAGTATGTTGAAGCCAGTGGACCATAAGAAATGCAAGAAGTTCTCTATAGAGTTGGTCCCTTGTCCCTCTATACCAGATAATGTTACGAACTTCCAAGTATTTGATAGTGACAGGCACATATTTCATTTTGTCACTAATTCTGGTATATTTGAAAAGTAGTACATAGATGAAGAAGAAAGGGACGTAGAGGAGGTAGTTTCGAAAGATAAAAATCCTATAAAAAACAACCGGATGCCTGATGAGATAGCTTCATTAGAAAAAATCTTTGATATCGGAAGCAAACCAAGAAAAGGTAAAAGGGTTCCATCTCCTGGAGAGGCCTGTGATTTGGTTAACATTGGAAGTGCAGAAAATCCCCGGGAGGTATTCATAGCAAAAGCATGTACCAAGCGGGAGAAGGATTCCATAGCGAGATGCATTAAAAGAATACATAGATTGCATTGCTTGGAGTTATAAGGAGTTGAAAACCTATGATCAGAATGTCATAATGCACACGATTCCACTGAAGCCAGAGTCCAAGCCCTTCAAGAAAAGACAAAGGCGAGTTAATCCATTATTAGAGCCCTTGATAGAGAAAGAGGTGAAGCGACTATTAGAAGCTAAGATCATCTTTCCCGTTAGGCATTCCACGTGGGTTGCTAACCTAGTCCCTGTGAGGAAAAAGAGTGGAGAAATAAGGTTGTGCATTGATTTCAGAAATCTCAACAAGGCATCCCAAAAGGACAACTACCCGTTACCCACCATCGATGAAATACTCCAAAAGGTAAACGGGTCGGAGATGATGTCATTCCTGGATGGTTATTCGGGATATAATCAGGTCCTTATCCATCCTAGTGATAGGATGAAGACTGCTTTTACGACAAAATGGGGCACCTTTGCATACAGGAGAATGCCCTTCGGACTATTGAACGCAGGTGCCACTTTCCAGTGAGCTATGGATTTTGCTTTTAAGGGGCTTATTGGTAAGTGCATCATTGTCTACGTCGATGACATTCCTGTATTTTCTAAGAACAGGGAAAGCCATGTCAAGGATCTTAAGAAAGTCTTTCAAAGATGCAGGGAACATGGTATATCTCTCAACCCAAAGAAGTGCATCTTCGGGGTAACAGAAGGAAAATTGTTGGGACATATAATATCTAAAGATGGAATTTCCATTGACCTTGAGATAATAGAAGCCATACGGAAAATTCCTCGTCCCAATAGCAAGAAGGGGTTGAGATCATTCTTCGGAAAGATCAATTTTGTCAGAAAATTTATAGTAGATTTTGCAGAGATAGCAATACCTTTGAACGACATGCTAAAGAAAGAGGTCCAGATCATTTGGACTGAAATGATAGAGGCTTTTGATAATATCAAGGATGTGATTTCTAAAGCCCCGGTTTTGGTGAGTCCCGATTATACGAAGCCTTTCTATATCTACACATTTGCTTGAGATCACTCCTTTGCGAGTGTTTTAACTCGAGAAGAGTGAAGGCGGCATTGAAAATCCCATTGCTTTCTGAGTAGTCCTCTCAAAGATGCGAAGCGAGATATTCTACCCTAGACAAGCAAATGTATGCGCTGGTTAAGACTGTAAAAAAGTTCAGGCACTACATAGTCCACAATAGGGTCTTTGCTATCGTCCCAGATCCTGCTGTCAAAGCCATGTTCGTTCAGAATGAATTAGGTGAGAAGCGTGGTAAGTGGGTTTCAACTTTGCGGGAATTTGATACGGAGATTCAATCGATGAAGATAGTGCGGGGGCAAGGGTTAGCCAAGGCAATCGCGAGAACGAGGATCTCGCAATTCCTTGTCAACATTATGAAGTCGTTGATGTAACCAAGGAGGAGTGGTATGCAGATGTGGTGTACTATCTACTAAATGGTAGGTGTCCATCACTTTTGAATGCTACTCAGCGCAGAGCCTTGCGTTTGAAGTCTACTAATTTTTTGGTAAGATCTGGCACATTATACAGAAAGAACCATGAAGGTATTTACCTTCGTTGCGTTGATCAAGAGGAGGCGGTGCGAATACTCGAAGAGTTTCATGGTAAACATGGGACAGGGCATGGGTCCGCCAATGCCACGGCCCATCAAATCCTCGAGCCGGTTATTATTGGCCTCAACTATTCAAGGATGCCCATTCTCATGTGAGGTCATGTCACATATGTCAAGCTGCAGCCAATAGGGATAGAAACGCTGCCATGCCTTTACGATCCGTAATCGAGTCCAGGACCTTTCGCGCAATGGGGCCTAGATTTTATTGGGATTATCAGCCCCAATTCCTCCGATACTCACAAATATATTCGACGGCTACGGACTATTGCACGAGATGGACCGAAGCTATCCCCACAAAGAATGCTACTGCAAGAGGTGGTCATTAGATTTTTAGAAGATAACATTGTCACTAGATTCGGGATGCCTAACTCCATCGTAAGTGATAATGGTTCGGCCTTTTCCTCTCTGGAGTTTGCTAATTGGGCATTTGATAACAGCGTGAGTTTAAAGTTCTCCTCCAATTATTACCCACGGGGTAACGGATTGGCCGAGTCATCCAATAAGAATACGTTGACTGTCATAAAAAAATTGTTGGAAAGGAATCCGCGGGACTGGCACAATAAGCTTAAGTTGGCCCTTTGGGCTGACAGAATCAGAGTCAAAGAAGCAATAGGGACATCTCCTTACCATCTGGTTTATGGACAAGATCCCATTTTTCCTGCAAATCTCAGATTACAAACTGCGCACTTCATGAAAGATTATTTTGGAACTAATGATAAACTTGAGTCTAGACTAACGCAATTAATGCGCTTGGATGAAAAAAGGGATGAAGCTATGCTTCATTTTAGTAAACACCAAGACATTGTAAAAATATGGTTTGACAAAAGGTCTAAGGCCAAGGCGTTTAAAATTTCAGATTTAGTCTTGTTATGGGACAAAAGACATGAGAAGAAGGGGGAACATGATAAATTTGATTACCTTTGGTTAGGTCCCTACCAGATTTCGAGAGATCCTAGGGGAAAATAGTTTTAGACTAAAAACCTTGGATGGAAAGGATTTGGCACTACCTATCAATGGGTTGCACTTGAAGCATTACTTTCAAGCATGAGGTAGTTGGGCTTTGTATTATATGTAATAACGTTGTAATTTCTTGCTTTCATTTTTTCATGTTTAGGTGTGTATTATTCTTTTCTTTGACATGTCTAAGCTTTATATTAATGTTGTGACCTGTTTCTTTGTGTGCAGATTTGATACTTAAGTGTGTGTTTCCAGAGATATCTAGTTTTGTGTTAATGTTGTAATTTAGTTTTTTTTTTATGTGCAGATTTGATATGTTAGTATCTATTCATTTTTGTTTCAGGTTTTTCTTGTATTAATGTTGGGTTTTTGCGTTTGTGTGCAGGTTGGACATTTAGGCGGTGGTGTTCCTTTGATTTCCTTTTCATTGCTTTTAAAATATATATATATATATATATATATAAAGGGGGAATAAAAGCTTGATGTTGAACACATGCCTAAGATTGGGAGAATATGAAACATTGGAATCATGTTGTAAGAGCTCCACATGTAATACAAAAAATTAATTTAGATCATTTGAAGCTTGTGATGCATGAAAAGGTCGGTTTTGCATGACAAATCATCTCATTTGCAATTCACGAAATAATGCATTCATGTTCCATCTCACTTTCCATACATTTTCACCGTAGTGGCATATGCATCTTAGGTGCAATTCATTTGAGTATGTTGAATCCTCTTAGGGTTATGTTATAACATAAATTTAAGTAAATCCTAAGGTTGGAACTGAGTCTTGAAGTATCTAGGACCAAGCACGTTTCATACATTAAAAAGGATCTTGAGCAAAATGATCAAAACCTAACTTGGAGGAAAAGGTTGGGCGAAAATGGTTTTCATGTCTATCCTATTATGCAACATGATCCTAAAAACAGTGGTTTTGACCACTTCCATAGAGCTTAAAGCCTAAAATCAGAGTAGTAAGGATAGGGTTAAATTCTCATCTCGGTTGGTTGAGAATCTAATTCCCCAAAGCTTTGATTGGACCCACATGGAGTAGTAAGGATAGGGCATAAATTCTCATCTCGGTTGGTTGAGAATCTGATTCCCCAAAGCTCTTATATTTCATTTCGTATTAAATCTTAGATTGTAAGGATCGTACTATTTGTCCTCTGCAAAGGATGGGTAGTCATCCCCAAGGTTTAAGTAACAAGATTAATATTTTCCATTTACATTTAAAATCTTGGGTTGTAAGGATCGTACTATTTGTCCCTAACCAGGATGGGTAGTCATCCCCAAGGTCCAAGAAGTAAAATAAATAAATTTTTTCCATCTCATCCCTATATTGGATTGTAAGGATCGTACTACTTGTCCTCTGCAAGGGATGGGTAGTCATCCCCAAGGTCCAAAGAAATGGAGATAAGTTTTGGATTATGGGGTTAGATAGGCCCATGCATGACATCATGTCTTGCCTAAAAAGTAAGACCATTGATTGTCTAGAGGGTTAGACTAGCATGACCATTTCTTCCATAATTGGTTTAGTTATTTTGCTCAAAGTGAGGTAAAGAATTCTAAATCAGAATAGTAAGGATAGGGTTAAACTCTCATCTCGGTTGGTTGGGAGTCTGATTCCCCAAAGTTCCGATTTCACATCCACTTGCACATGGGTTCAAGATAGTAGGGACTCATAACCAACTTTGGGATATAATGAACCGTTCACTAGTGGATCCTAAGAGGGTTTGGCGAGTCTTGAATGTTTGCACATAATACTACAAGAGTGACTATGCATTTTCTCATGGCATATTCGATGGGATACACAAATCATTCACAATTTCGCATATGCATTCATGCAAAACCGATGATGGAATGTGGATCAAATTCAAATGATAAGGAAAGGAATTCATTGCACACACGAGCTAATACTTGATGATTCTAATAATTCATGTACTTCTGATTTTGGGCATTAGTTATATTGATTATGGGCTAACCCATGTTTTCAAATTTGTGATTTATGTTAGGTTGGGTTCTTACTAAAATGCTCAAGAGCATTTGACAGCAGAGTCGCCATTTGTTGTGGTTCATCCACAACACACCCCAGAAGTGGGGACCCACCTTTGTTTTTGTAGGTTTTAGGGAAGATCTCAAAGACCCGGATGCTAAAAATGAAGAAAAGAAGAAAAATGCCTAAGTGTTGAAAGGGTCGCGAAATCGTGACATGTCGCGATATCGCGACATGTCGCGAAATCGCGACCTGTCTCTCCATCGCTGCAAAAAAAAAATTGAAATCTGTCGCGAAATCGCGACGTGTCGGCAGCAGGACAGAAAATATGTCACGAAATCGTGACGTGTCGGTAGTAGGACAGAAAATATGTCACGAAATCGCGACGTGTCGGCAGCAGGATAGAAAATCTGTCGTGAAATCGTGACGTGTCGGCAGCAGGACAGAAAAGATGTCGCGAAATCACGACGTGTCGGTAGCAGGCCAGAAAGGATGTCGCGAAATCGCGACGTGTCGGCGGCAAAGAAAAAAAGGATGTCACGAAATCACGACATGTTTTTTGGAAGCGTATGGAAAGTTGAAAGGGTCACGAAATCGTGACGTGTCTCTCCATCGCTACGAGTTGCCGAGAGGAAGCACAAGGTTGAAGGTGGTAGCGAATCGCTACCACTTCGTGAAGCGGAGGCCCGAAAGAAAAGTGGTAGCGAATCGCTACCACTTCGTGAAGCGGAGGCCGAAGGAAAAGTGGTAGCGAATCGCTACCACTTCGTGAAGCGGAGGCCCAAAGAAAAGTGGTAGGATCGCTACATTCGGCGGAGCCGAAGGAAAAGTGGTAGCGAATCGCTACCACTTCATGAGCGGAGGCCGAAGGAAAAGTGGTAGGAATCGCACCACTTGTGAAGTGGAGGCCCAAAGGAAAAGTGGTAGCGAATCGCTACCACTTCGTGAAGCGGAGGCCCAAAGGAAAAGTGGTAGCGAATCGCTACCACTTCGTGAAGCGGAGGCCCGAAGGAAAAGTGGTAGCGAATCGCTACCACTTCGTGAAGCGGAGGCCCGAAGGAAAAGTGGTAGCGAATCGCTACCACTTCATGAAGCGGAGGCCAAGGAAAAGTGTAGGACCCAAATGGTAGCGATATCGCTACCACTTCATCGAAGGAAAAGTGGTAGCGAATCGCTACCACTTCATGAAGCGGAGGCCCGAAGGAAAAGTGGTAGCGAATCGCTACCACTTCGCAAAGACAAAGGCTCGGAACCAAAGTGGTAGCGATATCGCTACCACTTCATCGAAGGAATGCTCGAAACCAAAGTGGTAGCGATATCGCTACCACTTTTTGAAAGGAAGGCTCGGAACCAAAGTGGTAGCGATATCGCTACCACTTTTTTGAAAAGAAGGCAAAGCAAAGTCGGTAGCGATATCGCTACAATGAGCTACGGTGGGCGTACGGACCAAGAACACGTCGCGATATCGTGACATGTCATGATTTCGTGACATGTCGCGTTATCGCGGCTAGGAAACAGAAGAGGCCAAATGCAAATTCTGCCGGGATTTCCATGGGAAAGCGTTACGAAAGGTGCAGGAGACGCAGGACACATGGCAAAAATGACAGAACCAGAGTAACGTTTCATAACAACGATTCTCGGCCGCGAGAGATCGAGCGTTACGATTGCATGCAAGGGTTAGAATACCAAAAGGCGAGAATTGAAGCGAAGGGTCCGGGAGTCGAAACGAAGCGTCATGAAGCGATCGAGAACGCGCGACGGAAAGGTTAAATAAGCGAGGTGTAGATGGATACGGGGGCTGGAGATTGTAACAAAAAAAGCATTACTTATTGAAATAAAGGATTTTTCTTTGGTAACACGACTTTTGTGTGTAAAATCAAAAGGAGATCGAAGCCAAAACTATTGTTTTATTGTCAATCTTTCCGTTGCATCATTTTGTCTTGTATCTATTTCGTTTACGCCATGGGATGGGTTACGATAGGTGAATGGTAGAATGATGCAATTATATTCTTTTCCTTAGAGTCTTGCATCTGATCTGATTAGATTGTGTGTTAGTACAGATCTGATCGGTTGGGTTGTTTTGGGGATTTCATCTCTTAACTTGGGATTTTGCGGGGGAGGAGATCGTGAACCATTTTAATATCCTTCATTATTTTCCAGTTGATTCAAAATAACGAGTTTCTGTTTTATTCCTTGATATGCTTAATTTCATGTCGGAGACTAACACTGGAAATAACAGAACTATTGAATATAGATAAAACGAACAAGTTAACCTTAGAATAAATTGTGAACATTAGAACATAAAAAGGATTTTTGTTTATTTTTTTTTTGATTAATCAAACAAGTCAAGATTACAAAGTTCATTAAGAATCAACAAAGGCCCCTTGTTAACGACTATCTACGAGGATTTTGAGTTATTATGGGATATATCAGTTGCATGTATTAAATTGAATTCATTTTTTATATATGTAAAAGCTGTTTCACAAAGAAACTTGGAGAAATAATAAAAGGAAGGAAAATAAAATAAATTATTTCTTTGCAAGAAAGAGTCTTTGTTCGAGACTCTAAGTTGCGTGTTATTATTTGTAATATGACAAATTAACGCTCAACAAGGTGCTACATTTTTCAAAAACCACTCACGCATCTTCCTTATAATTTTCCGAAGCATCGTCATACATACTAGAAACAAAATCATTATTTGTACAATCATCCTCAAGGTGACCAAAATTTCCACATCTAAGACATTTCATGATAATGAATCTATGTTTCGGTTCTTCCTCTTTTTTTGATATGAACAACATATCATTTTCATTATCACTTGAATAACTTTCACTATCACTACTAGAACACTTACTTGCTTTGTCTGGGTAGAAACTCTTCTTGTGCTTGTGAGAATACCTCTTTCCTTGATTGTTGTGCTCATATTTGTTCTTTCTGTAATACTTGTGCTTTTCAGAATCCTTACTTTTAACATCCTGTATATCTTCATCACTTTCATTCTTGGAAATAGTACAGTCAGTAGCATAATGACCAAACTTTCCATAGTTGAAACATCTTATATTTTTCTTGCTTTTGTGCTTTTTAGAGAACTTGCCTTTCTTGCTGTAATATGCCTCTTCATCACTAGAAGACTCATCACTCTCTTGAATCTGTTCTCATCTTTGTTCTTCCTATGATGCTTGTGCTTTTCAGAATCCTTGCTCTTAGAATCTTGTTTATCTTCATCACTTTCATTCTTGAGAACAGTACAGTCGGTAGCATAATGACCAAACTTTCCACAATTGAAACATCTTATATTTTTCACACTTTTGTGCTTTCTAGAGAACTTGCCTTTCTTGTTGTAATATGCCTCTTCATCACTAGAAGACTCATCACTCTCTTGAAGCTATTTACCCTTGGATTTCTTGGTAGCCTTGAAAGCTGCCTCTTTCTTGACGTCAACCTTCACTTGAGTTCTCAACTCAAATGCTGCAAGTATACTATGGAGCTCATCCTTTTTCAACTTATCCAAATATTTAGCTTCCTCAATAGCAAAAATATTTTCACTAAATCTATTAGGAAGAGATCTTAAAATCTTATCACAAACATCATTTCAATGAAGCTCAAGACCTAAGTCTTTCATGGAGTTAACAACCTCATCCATACGAAGCATGTAGTCACTAATATTTTCATCATCATTCATCTTGAGTTGTTCAAACATACCTTTGAAGTGTCTCAACTTGGCATTTCTGACATTTGTATCACCTGTATGAACCACCTATAGTTGTTTCCACATTTCACTAGTTGTCTTGCAGTGAATCACTTTGGTGAGATCTACTTTCTGTAAGCCTTTCAGGATTGCATTCATTGCTTTTGAATTGTTGTGATGTAGGAGCCTTTCTTCTTTAGTATTTGGACCATGTATGGGAATAGTGTACTCATCTTCAATTACTTCCCATACCTCATTACCAAGTGCCATTAGATGAACCTTCATCCTTGCACTCCAAAGACCAAAATTTGACCCATCAAGAATAGGTGCGGCATTGCCACTTGAATAATCCATTGTGTTCTTTACTGGCTTTTCCTTCAAGTTGTTAAACTTTCTGAAGGCACCCACTACGATACCAATTGAAGAACACAAGCTTATACTGAGAGGGTGGGGTGAACAGTATAAGACCACTTTTTACTTTTCTTATCCCAATCAAAATTATACAATATATCAATGGCAATATCAATAGCAAAAACCAAAGAAATGAACAAATCATCACACACACATGAGACACCAATTTACGTGATTCGCTTAATGTGAGCTACATCCATGAATAAAATATTTCACTAAATTTTATCAATCCAAATTCTAGGAATACCTTTCCCGATTACAATGTTTATGGGCACCAACCTAAAGGAGACACCAATCCCCTAATCTCGAGTTCATGGGCACCAATCCACAAGAGACACCAATCCCCTAGCTCTGCTCTGGCTGGTGATCCTCTAGAAGACCTCTACCTCTATTGCCCTTAGCAAATGGAACTCTATCCACAGAAGACACCTGTCCTCCCTGCTCTGGCTGGAGACCTCTGTCCTCAACTCTATCACCTCCAAAGCTAGTCCTCAAATTTGCACTAAACACAGTACTTCGATCTAGCACAAATGTCCTCGTTCATATTTGCCTATATGCTCTCTATGCCCTCTACTCTCTCTGTGTAAACACACCTGCACTTGGTCAAACTTCAACCCTTGCACTGTCTGCGCACACTCTTCTTCCTTTGTGATCTTTCACACTCAGAATGATTCGATGAAATGCACTCTGCACACTATGATCGAATTTCACACTCTGCTCTCGGTGATCGAACTTCTTGCTCTGCGCACTATCTACGAACATCGCACTTCAACCACACATCCAATCACCCAAATAGCCCTCCTTTTATATCAAAATTTTCAAGATGAAAACTTTAATCTTAGTCGACTGTTATACCAAAAACAAACCCTAATCTACGTCAACTACAAGCCCTAATTTTTGTCGGCTAAAATTTAACTTTGTCGGCTTCACTGCCTCTAGAACACTTCTATAGCTTCTGCTGCAAAACTACAACATGTCGCGATATTGCGACACCTTTGCAATTGTATACTTTCTTTTGGCTTTTGCCATGATATCACGACACTTCAGCCTTTGTCGACTTCAACTAAGCTCTTGTTGCGATATCGCGACTCTTTTGTCTTTGTCAGCATCAACTTTGCTTTCGTTGGATATCATGACACTTCTCCCTTCATCGACCTCCTTTCTGCTTTTATCGTGAAATCGTGACACTTCTACTATAGAAGGCCTGCTTTCAGTTTTTGTTGCAAAATCGTGACACTTTCGCTTCCTCGCACTCTTATTTGCTTGCACTAGCGAAAACATGACATGTTGCGAAATCATGACACTTTTGTTGCCTTATTATTTTCTCTGCCTTACGCCCATGAAAATGAAAAATGTCATGAAATCGTGACGCTTTCGCCTTTGAGCTCTTCCTTCTTGAATTTATCATGAAATCATGACGTTTCTTCTTCCATGCTCTTTCATTTTGCTTTTGTCACAAAATCGTGACTCTTCTCCTATTGAAGACCTGCTTCCTATTTTTGTCACGAAATCATGACACTTTCTCCAACCGTATGCTGCCATCTCAATCTGTCATGAAATCGTGACACTTTCTGCATCTGTTTGCTTTCTCTTCAACCTGTCGTGAAATCGCGACGCTTTCAGCTTTCGTACATCTTCTTTGCAACCTGTTGTGAAATCATGACACTTCTCATTTCAGACTCTTCCCTTTTCTGCATGTCATGAAATCATGACACTTTATCTTGCTTCCACTTTGTCTTCTGAGTTGTCGCAAAATCGCAACACTTTTTCTCCTTAGCGCTTTTCTTTTCTTCGGGTCGCGATAACCCGACATGTCATGATATCGCGACATTTTTTCTCCCAAAATCTCTCTCCTGCATTATATCATGAAATTGTGACACTTTTTCTTTCGGACTCTCTCTCCTGCAACATGTCATGAATCGTGACACTTTTTCGTCCATTCAACCTTCCTTGCAATATGTCGTGAAATCGCGATATTTCTGACTCTGTTCATTCTCTCTCCTCTTTGAGTCGCGAAACTGCGACATGTCGCGATATCGTGACACTTTTCTAAAAAACTTTCTCTCTGCTTAAGTCGTGAAAATGCGACATGTCGCGATATCGCGACACTTTTCTAAAAATCTTTCTCTCTCCTGCTTAAATCGCAAAAATGCGACATGTCGCGATATCGCAACATTTTTCTAACTTACTTTCTTTCGAACTTGTCATGCCGAAACCTTCATCAAAACAAATTATTTTACATCAAATCAAATTCCTTTAAAGCTTCTTGACATCAATGACAACTTATACACTTGAGAAAAGGCAATGTACCCAAGGTACCCAAAATTGCCAACAAATTTTACCAACAATGTATAAACCCCATTTAGAGAAGGGCCAAGGAGAGGCTATGGTTTGGAGTTCCTATGTAGGATCATGGACAAGGTCAACATGTCTTTGGCACTTGTCATAATGACGTACATAATAATTAGTATATTTTTCCATGGAAGGCAAAAAATAGCCCATTCTAAGGAGCTTTTTAGCAATGGTACTTCCACTAAAATGCCCTCCACAGGATCCATCATGGGCTTCACTTAAGGCTTTCTTAGATTCTTCTAGTTTTAGACATCTTAACATTATACCTTAAAAGGATCTTCTATATAGGGTATTACCAAAAATTACGAAGTAGACAGCTCACTTACGTAGTAGCCTACATTGGTTTTTATCTAATCCTTCAAGGAAAGTCCCATTCTTCAAAAATTTAAAGATATCTATGTACCAAGGTTTTGGGCTGATCTCATTAATCAAAAATACATCCAATGGCTCTAATAAGGATTTAGAGGAAGTGGGTTCTTGGAGTTTGTAGATAATTATAGTAGCATATTCATCATCCAACTCCAAAGGCAACAAGGAGGCAGCTGCAACCATAGCATCGACAACACGGTTGCTATTTATAGGAATGCCTTCTAAGGTTACATTTATAGGAATGCCTTATAATTATGGAGTTTCTTATCTCGTGTTTTATAAACTTCATTTATTTGATTTATCACGAGTTGAGAATCTCTAAAAACTAATAAAACTTTAATATTTAAAGCTAAAACGGCTCGTAATCCAAGGATTAGAGCTTCATATTCTATAGTATTATTAGTACAAGCAAACTATAATTTAAAAGATAAATATATTAGGTGCTTTTGAGGAGATATTAATATAATACCTGCACCTGCACCACTCATACATCTAGCTCCATAAAAAAACCAAGTTTTAGAATGATCTTCTTCTAAATAAAGGCACTCATCTAGAAATTCAATATTCATGGGGTGAGTAGACTCTAAATGTGCAGCAACTAACTGATCTACTATAATTTTGGCATTTTATGGATTTTTGGTCGATAAATACGAGTTCAAACTTGCTAATAGCAAGAACCCGCTTATTTGTGCATCCTGATAAGTATGGTCTACTCATAAAGTACCTCAATGGATCAGATTTAGCAATGACATATGTTTTCTGACTAAGCATATAATGATGCAATTTTTACGTAGAAAACACAACTACTGAACAAAGTTTTTCTAATGGAGTATATCTTGTTTCATAACTTATTAAAATTCTACTTATATAGTATGTGGCTCATTCTTTCTTTTCATCATCAATTTGAGACAACATAGCCCTAAGTGCAAGTTTCGAAGCAAAAATATATAAAATTAAAGGACAATCTGGTCTAGGTGGAACAAGCATTGGAGGGTTGAGAAGATATTGTTTAATGCTATCAAAAGTTTCTTGACATTCCTTATCCCATTGAAAAGAAATGTTTTCGTGAGTAATTTAAGAAAAAATTATATTCTATATGCCAATTTATTAATGAAGTGATGAATAGCTTGTAATTTTCCTTGTAAGCTTCTTAATTTTGATATGTTTTTAGGAGGTGGCACATCATAGATAGCCTTAATATTTAAAGGATCTATCTCGATGCCTCGCATAGAAAAAATAACTCCTAATAATTTTATATATTTTACTCCAAATACACATTTATCTGGGTTTAAACGTATCATATATTCTCTTAATCTATCAAACACTTTTCTTAAATCCTTAATATGATCATATTCTTTAGCTGAATGAGATATAATATCATCTACATAATTATGCAAAATATCATACATCATATCATGAAAAATATATTTCATAGTTCTTTGATATGTTGCACCAGCATTCTTTAAAACGAAGGGCATAACTTTCCAACAAAAAGTTCCCCAAGGTGTAATAAAAGTTGTTTTATCTTGGTCTTCGGGAGCTATTCTAATTTGGTTGTATCCTGAAAAACCATCCATAAGGGACAACATCCCACTCCCAACTATAAAATCTATGATTTGATCCATATTAGGGAGAGGAAATTCATATTTAGGGCATGCAACATTAATATCTCTAAAATCTATGCAGACCCTAATTTTAGTAGCTTCTTTCTTAGTTACTGAAACAACATTTGATATCCACTCAACATAATCAATAGCTTGTTTAAATTTTACATTCAAAAGCTTCACTAATTCACTTTTAACTAGTAGTGCTACTTTAGGATGCATTTTTCTAAGTTTTTTCTTTACAGGTTTAGCATCAGGGCACACTACTAGATGGTGCACAACTACAGAAGAATCTAGGCCTGACATATCTGCATATGTCCAAGCGAAGACATCAGGATATCTGATAATAAATTCAATATATAGTTTTTATTTTTCTTCACTTAACTATGATCCAATTTTGACCATGCGAGGATTCTCTTATGTTCCAATGTTGAGTTTTATGAAATTTTCTACAATAATATTAAGCTCTCTTTCAAAGTTGGAAGGTGTGGGTGATACCCCCATTTCTTGTAATTCTTCGAATGTACACTTAGCTAACGCTTCTTGGGGATTAGTACATTATATGTGAGCTACACATGGTATTGATCCATCAAAGAAAAATTATTTCTTATAACTTCATCAAGAGATATATCATGAAAAATATCCCCCTCTAAACATTCATCCAAAGAAGCAATTATTTTTGGATAAACCATAGTCAACATATTACAATTATGTATCATTTTAAAAAGTTCTTTTTGTTCCATATACTCTTGATATGTTATAATATGGTCATCATATTTATATGGGAATGGTTCTATTTTTTTAGGAATATAACCAAGACCACATCGGGCAGGCCACTCTTCGACCTTCAAGAGTTCTTTTATTCCATTTTCATGAGGTCCTAGACCTTTACCTCTATAACCCATATTACACATCATTGATTTTGATTTTATATATCCATTAGAAAAATAACATTTAGCAAATCCTTATTGATCAATTGTAATCTACATAACTAAAAAATTTCCCCAATCATATGCTGCATACATACATTCACAACTCCCAATATGACAAATGCTCCCTTTATTTGGTAAGCCTAATGTTCGAGAATATGGTGGTAACTTAGATAGTACCAAAGAATCTTGAGTAGAAAAATTAACTTCTTCTGTAGTTGCAAACACTTAAGATAAATCCGATAATACTTCATTTGAAACGACATATGAAGTAGATGGATTATCCTCCTTAGCTAGTTCTTTAGATGTTATAAATTTAAACATTGTAGACTCGGGAGGTGACTCTATTACTATAGACTTAGGAAATGGATTAGGTATATTTTTAGAAGGTGATGATGATAATGATGTAGAATTTGATGTTGATGATTTAGAACATGTTTTTAATGGTGTTGGTTTAGAAGGTGATTTATATTTAGAAGGTTTTGATGATGAATATGGACTAGGATGAATAGTAGACATAGCAGGAAAAATTGGAACCCCTACAAGTTCTGCCACAGCACACATATCAAATGGTCTAGGATCACCACGAATGGTGACTAATTGATTTTTAAATTAAAATTTAACACATTGATATAATGCGGAAGGTACTACTCTCATTGCATTAATCCAAGGTCAACCTAAAATAATGTTGTATGATGCAAAACACGATACAACAAACACAGTCATATCCAAAATTATTGGACCAACTTGCAATGGGATCTTCATAACTCCAAATGTTTCTTGAGTTTCATCATTAAATGCTTTAATGATCATTTCAGTATTTTTCATGTCTTCTTTTTTAAATTGAAACCTTTGAAAGAAAACATATGTGCATATATTTAGTGATGATCCTGTGTGAGTTTTGAATCATAGTGGGCCCAACTTTTAGACTCCGGAGCTAAAAAACAATTAAAATATTTATATTAAATATTCGAACTAACCTTACATAAATTACCATCCCTTATATAGGGAATAGAAGGTATAAGGGAATAGGAGAGGGAGGAGAATAAGTAGGCGGTGGATGACAAGAGGGAGGCGGCGGACAAGAAGAAAGGAAAAGGTGGCATGGAGTAAGGGGAGGAAGAGGCATGGAGTGATAAGGAGGAAATTACGGTAAGGGATAGGAAATGTGGAGGAAGAGGAATGGAGGGATAAGGCGGATAGAATGGTGAGAATATAGGAGAAGAGGGCAGAGATAAAATAGGGAAAAAATATTATAATAAAAAATCATGCCGACTAAACCTATGGTCGACAATTACAAGAGAGTTCACATTTAGGTCTTTTCTAAGCTACTTAGAAAAAACCTCTTTCACATTTGTAACATTCTCCCCCTTAAAGTTGAGAGGACTGACTATATAGTCTCTCAAATTTACAAATTGAGCTTTGGCCATTACTTTGGTGAATATATCAGCAACATTTTCCAAAGTATGACAATATTGAAGCTCAACAAATTCAATTTCCACCATATCTCTGATGAAGTGGTACTTCATATCAAAATGCTTTGATCTACTATGGTGGATAGGATTATATGCCAACTGAATGGCACTGATGTTATCACAGTATATTCTAGTTGGACCACTTTGCTGCTCTCCAATCTCTTCCAATACTTTTTGTAGCCATAGGGCTTGAGTACTAGCATGAGTGACTACTATATACTTAGCTTCTATTGAAGATAATGCTACTACAGTCTGCTTCTTGGAACTCCAAGTTATTAGTCCTGAACCAAGACTAAAATAGTTCCATGATGTGGATTTCTTGTCATCAATGTTGTTGTCCCAATCACTATCACTAAAGCCTTCAAGCGTGATAGTATCACTTTTGTAGTACTAGATTCCAAAATCCAATGTACCCTTCACATATCTCAAAAAAAATTTAGCTTCTGCAAATGTAGCTCAGATGGGTTAGACATAAATCTAGAGATAAGAGATACAACATACTGAATATCTGGTCTGGTGTTTGCGAGAAACATAAAACTCCCAAAAATGCTTCTAAAAGTTGTCACGTCAACTTTCGGTGCTCCATCATCCTTGCTTAATTGGATCCCATGTCCAACTGGAGTTGCAACTGATTTGCATTGCTCCATAGCAAACTTATTAATCATATCCCGAGCATATTTTAGTTGACATATGAAGATCCCTGAATCTGATTGATGTACTTCCATTCCAAGGAAGTAGTGCATTAAGCCAAGATCCTTCATCTCAAATTCCTGCATCATGGAGTTCTTGAACTCCATATTAACTTTTTCATTACTACCCATAAAAATGAGATCATCCACATACAAAAAAACTATGAGGATGTCATTACCTTGATTCAGGTAGTAGAGAGTGGGTTCATTTTTGCTTCTAATGAACCCAAAATCTTTAAAGTACCCATCAATGCATGTGTACCAAGCTCTTGGTGCCTGCTTGAGGCCATAGAATGTCTTCTTCAGTTTGTAAACAAGGTGCTCCTTGTATTCCTCTTGAAATCCCTACGGTTGCTCAACATACACTTCTTCTGTCAAGTAACCATTGATAAATGCACTCTTTACATCCATGTGTTGGACTTCCCATCCCTTGTGTGCAGCTAAAGAAAGAATGGTTCTGATGGTATCCTGTCTGGCTACAGGAGCAAAAGTCTCTTCATAATCAATTCCATAATTTTGAGTGAATCCTTTTGCAACTAATCTTGCCTTGTGCCTCTCAATGCTACCATAAGCATTGAACTTGGTCTTGAAGACCCACTTACATCCAAAACATTTCTTTCCTTTAGGAAGCTTCACCAGCTCCCAAGTATCATTGTTTTTTATAGAGGTTTTCTCCTCTTCCATGGAATCTTGCCAAATCTTCTGAGTATATACCTTCTCATAACTAGAAGGTTCAACCTGAGCACTAGTCAACAAAGCATAGTTAACTAAATATCCCCTAGGTTCCTTCTGGGAGACATCATCACCATACAAGTGCATATTTTCTAATCTTTGTAGAACAGAATTCATTTCACTTGCTTGACTCCTAGTGTATCTTCTTGAAAAAAAATTATCCAACATCTGATATGATGGATGATGCTAGAGAGTTATCTTACCTCTGGATGGAGAATCGATGTCCATTGGTGAGGAACTTACTGATCTCTACAGAGGACTTGGTGAAGAAGTTGAACTAGAAGATGAACTTGGGCTTGTAGAGGGAGACTTTTTACCTTTCTATGGTGACTGCTGCTACACCTGCTTAGAAACTACATCATTGGATTCATCATCATTGAATATTTCGGGCTTACCCCATTCTCCCCCTTCATCAAAAATAACATTCCTGGAAAGCACAATCTTTCGAGTCCTGGGATTGTAGAGTTTGTAAGCTTTTGTGTTCTCACAATACCCTACAAATATGCATGCCTGACTCTTTGGATCGAGCTTATTTCTCAGCTTATCAGGAATGTGAGAATATGCCAGTGAACCAAATACTCTGAAATACTTAACATTTGGCTTCTTACCATACCAAGCTTGGTAAGGTGTTTGTCCTTCCAAACTTGAATTAGGACTTCTATTCAAGATATGTACACTGGTCCTAACTGCATCTACCTAATATGAATTAGTCAAATGCTTCATCTGAAGCATAGACCTTGCCATATCCACAATGGTGTGATTCTTCCTCTCTACCACACCATTCTGTTGTGGAGTGTAGGTAGCTATGAACTACCTCTTAATGCCATGTTGCTTACAAAAATTCAAAAAATCATTAGATGAGTATTTTCCTCCTCTATCTGATCTAAGACATTTTACAAAATATCCACTCTCGCTTTCAACTCTTGCTTTGAAATTGATGAAGCATTCAAATGCTTCATCCTTATGTTTCAAAAAATATATCCAGCATATTCTAGTAAAATCATCAATGAAAAGTAGGAAGTAAGATTTGTTACCAAGAATTTTGGTCTACATCGGACCACAGATGTCTGTATGCACTAGTTGGAGTGGATGACTAGCCGGCCATGCTTGTCCATGAGTAAATTTTGATATGGCATGCTTGCCCAAGGCACACCCTTCATAGACTTCCTTACTATCCTGAACTTTGGGAAGTCCGGTTATCATTGCTTGTGAAATTAGCATTTTCAAACTAGATGAATTCAAATGACCATATCTCAAGTGCCATAGGACACTTGGATTGATAATAGCAACATTTGCTAACTTATCTCCCCTTGCCTAGCCAAAATTTAAAGGAAACAATCTATTCTTTGACATTGGAACTTGTGTAACGATTCTATTACTATTATTTTTATCAAAAATGGTGCAGTTACCCTCATCAAAAAGCAACTTGTAGTTCTTTTCTAACATTTGACCAACACTTAAAATATTGTGTTGGATATGAGGTGTGTAATAGATATCACTTACTTGATTGATGCCTTCTTTGGTTGGAACCACCATGGCTCCAATGCCTTCAACCACCAATGATTTGTCATCTCCCAATCAGATGTTGGATTCGTATGAGTCTAGAGTAGCAAAGAGTTCTTCTTTGCCACTCATATGGTTTGAACACCTAGTGTCCAAAATCCATGTATCATTCATGTTTTGATCTACCTGGCCATATGAGAGAAAGAGATTTGTGGCCTCTTCCTATTCTCCAAAATTTCCAAACTGACTGCTTTGGCTACTGCTGCTTCCTTATGAAGGCTTTGACCAATAGTCATGAGCATAATGGCCAGGTTTACCATAATTATAGCAAGTTTTTTTTTATTTATCTTCTTCTTTTCCTCTATCTAGTTATTTCCCTCTATTTTGCTATCCTCCTCTATTCTGATTTTCACCTCTATTTGAGAATACTCCTCTATTCTGATTTCCTCCTTTTTTAGGAGTTCCACCTCTCTGATTATTTTTGCCTCTACCTTTGTACTGTCCTTTGCCATGGCCTCTAACTCTACCTTCATGAGAAGTAAAGGCTTTTTCATCTCCTCCGTAACTTGTGGAAGGATATTGTTGTAACCTCTCTTCATGTGAGAGAAGTGAACCAATGAGGGCTTCAAAAGATAGAGAGGTTAAGTATTTGGATTCTTCTATAATTATGGCAACTGAATTCCACTTAGGAAGAAGTGTCCTCAACACTTTATTCACTATAACTTCAGGCTTGACTTCTCCTAAAGTGACCATCTTATCTACTACGGATTTTACTCGCACGCAGTAATCACCAACCTTTTCACTTTCTTGCATTTTAATAGTTTCAAAATCTCATTTTAAAGTTTGTAGTTTTACTTGCTTGACTTGGTCACTACCCCTATAACTTTATTTTAAATCATTATACGTAGATTCAGCAGTTATAAAAGAAGCTATTCTAGGGAAAATACTTCTATCAAGGGCAGCTTGGATGTGATAAAGGGCAGAAAAATTATTCTTCTAAGCTTCCTTTTTAGCCCTTTTATCGAAAGCATTCAAAGCTGCCCATTTAGCAGTAGTAGGTTCTATATAGCTCTCTTCAATCACATCCCATAGACCTTTTCCTATCAAAAGTGTTTTCATTTTAAGTGACCAATACTCGTAATCACCACCATTGAACTCCAGGATAGGAAGACTAGTATTGGATGCCATTTCAGAAAGAAGACTTTATTTTAATAGCAAACAAGAAGTACAAAGAAGTACAAAGAGATTACTGATTTAAATTAAATCTAGCCTTTTTAACATGCTCACTGATTTGGAATTCTTCTTCTTGAGGATCACCCAGTACTGGAGGGGTGAAGTTGTCTGCTTCATCGTCACTAATGACTATAACTTATGGTTTTGCTTTTGGCTCGAAACTACTTCTGATGACTATTGTATCACTCCAAATTTTTCACATCCCTACCTTCAAGCTATTGGATCCGTTCCCGGAAGGAGGATGGGAAAAGGATGGTGCGGTACCTCGTACGAGAGGACTTTGCGAAGGTCCCGCCTCTCAAGGGAGGTGCATTTTGGTGATTTATCGATGGATGGTGGGTTCACCAGGAAACATTTGATGGCAGTTTCCACGCCTAGGTTTTGGAATGAATTTTAGATGAGTTCGTTTTATTTTTAAACATTCATCCTAGGTTTTTCCGAATGATTCTAACTTAAACTACATGAAAATGCAATTTAAATGAATATAGCAAACAGAAATGAAAGCAAAAACAAAGAATTTGTAGGAGGCCAAATGAAGATTACCTGATCCGAAAGTCTGATGAAGTTTATGATTACTTGTAGCAGTCTGGATCGTCTGCAATTCAATAGGATCACCTTCAATTTGATAAAATCATCTAAACTGACAGGATCGTCTGCAATCTGACGAATTCGTCAGACGAATTCATCAGAGACCTGCAAAACAGCAAATAGATGCGAAATACAAGAAATTCTATTTTGTAAACGAGGGCAAACTATATGAAAAAGTAATATGAGTATTGAAAAATATACAAGAACAAAAGTAAATGCAAATCACTGTGTTTAGATAGCAGAATATGATCTTAATATGCAAACTAGACAAAATGGGTGAACTCCAGATGCAATATAGTATAAAAACTGAATAGAAAATCTAATTTATAGCATAAAATGATAGAGAAAAGAGAAAGAAGAGCAAACTTCAGGCACTGATTGCCTCGATGTGTGTTGTAGTCGAAATTGTCTCGCATCAGTACGAGATCATCTCGAATTTGATGAGATCGTCTTCGATCTTGATAGGTTCATCGGCTGCGATAGGTGCTGGCTCCGGCTGAAAACCAGTGGTGTACCTGCAATAAAATTAATATAGGACTAGTGCAAGAGCAAATTTGAAGTGTTTTAGCGCATAGGGAGTTGATTTACATAAAAATTCAGCCAGGGGTTAGGGAGGGAAAAGTCTTAGAGTTAAATAGGCATAGGATAGTTGTTGGGAGGTTAGATATCATCCCAATTTGGGAGATCTCCAACGGGGGAAGGGTCCCAATGGCGCAGACACGCTTCTGCCTGGATTGGAGACCCGTTGGAACGGATTCCAACTATGCAAATTCAGTTTTGCGACGAAATCATCTGGATGTTCTAGTCCAGATGAAATCGTCAAATCTGGGGTGATATCGTCTGATTGGAGACGATATCGTCAAACGGTCAAAACAACTGCTAAAAATTACGTGGAAAAAGAGGAAACGGGTTTCTCAACGGTTAACGGGCGATTTGGGAGGTTAAATTTGAATTTAAATTTATTTACTAAGGTGAATGTAATTATTCCAATTTTACTGCGCCAATTTTAGGGTGCTACATTTTGCCCCCTCTTTAGCGAATTTTCCGAAGAAAATGCATTAAAGATGAGTTCTTCTCGATCTACGAGAAAGCAAAAAATTATTCCCATTTTTAGGCGACGATTCTTGGTCGAATCGTACGATAGCTTACTATGGTGCCCCCTCCGTTTTTTTACCCAAATCGAACGTTTGAGGTAAAAACGCGAAAAAGTAAAAATTATTTGTGAATTATTTTGAATAAAATTAAGAAAAAAACCCTAATTCATTGTTACTGTTCATTTTACTGTTTTTAGAGCTCTGGAGCAAAAAAAATGGTAGAGACAGTGCACAGATCTGCAGAGGTCTGCCGCGGTCTACGGGTAAGGGTTTAAACTTAGTTTAGATTGATTTAATTTGAATTTACATGCTTTGTAAATGAATTTTAAGATGAATTTTGAGCATCGCGGCCATTTTTGGCCATCGATGTCATCCGGACGAAATTGTCCCTAGTTGGATGAAATCGTCTCAAGTTCGTCAATTTCGCCCAAGGGCGAAATCGACGAAAAAGGGATGATTTCGTCAAATTAGAGACGATTTCGTCATGCAAAATCGGAGACGATTTTGCTCAAATTTTAGAAGATATAGGCCAATAGTGGGCGATATCATCAATTGCAAAAATTTGATCTTTAAGTGGCATTATTGATTGCTAAAATTGTTATTAATGATTGTTTGTTGTTTTGATTGTTTATGCTTGCAGAGAGGATTACTAAAGAGCAGGGAGTGGAAATATGGAGGATTGAGAGATGACTTGGCCACTCTAACACAGGCAGAGCGAGATCGGCTAGCACGAGTCGGCTTACTACATGTGGCGAGAGATGCCACAAGTTTCTCTCGACATGGGGCTACTGACGGCCCTAGAAGAGCGGTGGTACCCGGGCTCTTCATGCTTTCGATTACCAACAAGGGAGATGACTCCCACACTAGAGGATGTATGGAGGATTCTTAGAATCCCCATACAAGGGAGGATGATCACACCTATAGCCAATTAGGGCCACGCGATGGGATGACTCTGCGGTGACCCGAGCTTCGCCCTGGAGAAGGGCGGAGTGAACATCGAGGCACTGCGCCAGATGCCTGAGGCATCTACACTGACATGAGTTTTGGCTGGGGTGGTTGGTGGACTTTTGTTGTGCCACCAGAGCGGATGCAGGGTACCATGGATGTTGGCAGATGTGATCTGCGACATGCGTGACCATGGCTACAGATTTTCTTGGGGCAACTTTGTTCTATGCTGGCTGTACAGGATCCTTTACGGGGTTGTGTACAAGGGCGGGCGATGTCTGGTCATGACATTGCTCCTACAGGTTTGGTGTTGGGAGCACATTGCGATGCGGAGGCCGGTAGGGCTTCCACTAACAGGGGTTGACGGGGAGAGGCCCCGAGTCTTCTACTGGTGGCTCCGAAGAGGGGCACAGCGACGGATCGACCTGCCGGTGTCCCGGAGACTACTGGATGACTTGGTCCCAGACCAGATCACCTGGAGGCCGTGGAGGCAGCATCCAGGGTGGGCAGAGGATGCACAAGAGCTGGCTCGCATCAGGCAAGTCTACTGGCTACGGATGGAGAGGGGAGAGGTGGAGCTCCACCGTTATGACCAAGTTTTGCGATAGTTCGATCTACAGTAGGGGATCCCATCTCTCAGGGATTACAAGTTTTCCCGAACTGTCTGGGATAACACCACAGTTAGCGGGGCTCCAGCTATGTAGCGATTCTGGAGTCAAGACGCAGACGATGCCCCCATTCAGCCAGTGGATGGGGACGACGTAGGGGTAGCCGATGGCTATGATCCCTAGTACACAGGCATTCGCCCTCCTCAAATGACAAGGGCTCAGGGACCAATCCATGCAGTTGTGCGTCGGATAGGGAGGTGGCACCAGGCAGCGGTAGAGGCAGCCCGAGGTCACGGCAAAGGAGAGCTAAGGAGGCCATAGGCACAGGAGAGGCTATGGCAAAGGGAGAGGGAGAGGAGGGAGGCGAGACCCCCATCTCCATAGAGGCCACCATCGCCTAATAAGGGCAAGGGCGTGGACATTAGAGAGAGTAGCGAGATGGCTACTCTTCGAGTAGAGAGAGATCGTCTGTGAGCTTAGGTGTAGACGTTACAGGATGTAGCTGCACAGCACCAGGTTGAGGTGTCGCACCTACGAGATGAGAATGCTCATCTCAAGGCACGAGGTGGAGGGGTGAGCACTCAGGAGCTGATGCGATCAGTTTCTTAGACCGCATTCTATCAGGCGCTATACTACCAGGCGGTTCCAGAGGGCCAGAGGGTACAGGTGCCACCTACCATAGCAGATCCTATCAGGACAGGGTCGACGAGGAGCTCATCCTGGTCGACAACGAGGACTCGCAGTACCACACATACTACGATGGGACCACCTTGCCCTCCGCATGGCAGGGGAGGAGATGAGGTCGAGAGCTCTAGAGGCTCTCGAGGCTAGATGGCGGGATACTGCCACTGATATTGTATTACACTTGTATGGATAGAGGATTGAGTATGCCGAGGTACAAATTGTGGCATACCAATCCAGTTTTGATGATGTATATATTCTGTTGATATATATAGATGAGATATTTTTGATCATATGACTTGTCTTATGTGATGCTTTTTATGTTTGATTGATTGATTTAGTTGATTGATGTAATGATTTTATTGATGATTCATGTAATTATGTCGTTTTGGAAAATATTATAACTTGGATGTCATGCTATAAATATTTTAAATGAAATAATCTGATGTAACAAATTGATTGGTTGTAATGAAATGTGATAAAAATAAAAAGAGTTTTCCAACAATAATTTCAAAGGACATTGTCGCTATTATAGACCATTTCATGGAGTCGCTGCTCACTCGATCGTCAAGCTAGTCCCAGGATAGAAATATTGTTAAAAGAAAAGAGTGCTTAAGAGATTGTCTTAAGATTTTGTTTTGATGATGATGATAGTTTGCTTTCATATTTCCATGAAAATATTATGCATGAAATATTGTAAAATGATTTTTGCTAGGCATAAATTCCTAAGTGTGATAAAATTGTTGAATAATTCCTTAAGAATTATACCATCATTGCAAAATGCAAAGGTTGACATAATGACATGAAATGATCAAAATGTGTTTGCTTTTTGAAAAGCATAATTGGTGTAAAATGAAGTCATATGTTTTGTATGATCTTTGATAAATTGGGAAAAAAAAAAAATTTTTACAATGATTTGCGCTAAGCATAGAATATGTAGGTATAGACTTATACCATCATCGTGAAGATCAAAGAAAGGATAGTTTTATTGCATGATTGATTTTTTATGAACAGAAAAGATGAAAATGAGGACTTGCGCTAAGCATAAAATTCCAATTTTGGTTTTGAAACTATACCATCGTTGCGAAAGTCGATAAGATATATATGATATGTTTTGATTGAAATTTTTGATTTTTTCTATTATATAGTTATCTTTGTGGTAAATAATTGTACTTGGTTTATTCCAAACAAGTTTGCAAAAATAATATTTCAAAGTATTTTGAAGACAAAAAGTTAGATTTATAAGGAATCCCATGTGCATAAGTGAATTCATTGCTAATCTTGATTTATCATAATGATAGACAAAATCTCTCAAATACAAGTGTGTGTGCAATTGCATTGTTCATTTACCAATTTTGAGCAAGATACTATGATACAAGTGATTTGAAGAAACCAAATAAGTGTTCATTAACCATGATTGAGATGCATATAACCATACTAGGCTACTATGTAGATCGGATTATCAAGAGCTAGCTAATCCATAAGCAGACATAGGTCTGTACAAAAGGTCGCTAATGTGACAGACATATCGCCATGCTAGGAGTTACCCAAGGCCAAGCAGGTTGGGCACAAACCACCTGTTATGGGGCTTACCTCACAGTTTTCGAATAATTGAGAATTCCGGGGATTCAAGCTCATTCACCCTTCTTTTCTTTTCAAAGGGTAGGGAAAGGGATTTTATTGCTTTTCTTGCTTTCTTTTGAACTTTGCTTATTTTTCTTTTTGTATTTCTTTTGCTTGATAATACTTGGAACATTGTTGACATAACATTTTTCTTTTCTCTTTTTCTTGAATTTTTCTTTTCTTTTTCTTTTTTTCTAGGGATACTTGCTCAGATTAGTTTGTAGAGCAAGGGATTTTTATTCTGGGTAGGGGTGAGCTTGTCCTTTTGCCAATTCTCAAAGATTCTAGACCATGTGCATGATAGGATAGCAAGGGAAAATTTTCACTCAAGAAATCAGTTCTACTATGTAGAAAAACATGGAAATTACAAATATAATCATTTCATTGTGAGAAGATGTGCTTGGTTTAAGTAAATACCAAGATCAATTCTCTATGCTCAAACTTTATTTAATTGAATTTTGTGAACTTTGATATAAGAGAGATTAGTAATCATGCCAGATAAAATCAAGATATTTATTGTGTGAATGTGCAAGTGAGGGATGCCAAATAAATGCTAGTTTTATCCAAAATAAGTTGAAACATAGAATTGCAATAATTGTAAGAAAATAATGATTTTGAGAAAGTTTTGAGAATGTTGACTCTCTCTTTATTCTGTATATTGTTTTGGTTTCGAAAGAGTCAAGCATATAGCTGTTTTTGGATTTTTATGTTGATTTTTGTTTTGGAGCAAAAGGAACTTTACAAGTGCTTTTAAAAAATGCAATAAATATTTTTGAAGATTTTTGAAGATTTTATGAATGTTTTTGAGGTTTTTTTGAATAAATTGAAAGAAATACACGATAATGATTTTGAACGAATATATACATGGATGAAATGACCAAATTTATGCATAATAACGTTTGAGATGTAAAATATTCATGGGTTCTTTAAGTTCTTTACCATCTAAGGTAGATAATTTATACGCTCCTGATTCAAATTTTGCAGTAATGATGTACGGTCCGAGCCAGTTGGGCTCAAACTTACCTTTAAGTTCTTTGGTTGCATTTGTGTTTTTTTTATTTTCTTTTAGAACAAGGTCGCCAATCTCAAAGGATCGATGACGAACTTTCTTATTATATGCTCTTTTAAGCTTGTTTTGGTATGCACGGAGATGCTCTAAAGCATTGATGCATTTTTCGTCTAGGAGTTCCAGCTGACCGAGTCTGCCAGTGTGATATTCATCTCCTACTTCGGTGTCTTGAAGTAGCAGAGCCAAAGAAGGAACTTCCAATTCAAATGGAAAAACTGCTTTGGCACCATATACCAAAACAAATGGTGAAGTGCCCGTGGGTGTTCGAACACTAGTTCGATAAGCCCACAAGGATGGATATAATTGAATATGCCAGTCACGGCCAATTTTATTGACTAGTCTTTTGAGAATTTTGATTAGGGTTTTGTTAGAAGCTTCTGCTTGACCATTACCCTGAGGATAATAAGGAGTAGACCAGCGATGTTGAATCTTATATTTTTGACATAATTTTTTAACATCTTTATTTTTGAACGGAGTTCCATTGTCAGAGATGAGATTTGGAGGAATTCCGAACCTGCAGATGATTTGATTAAAAATGAATTTAGAGACTTGTGAACCAGTGTATGAAGCTAAAGGCATAGCTTCAACCCACTTCGTGAAATACTCAGTGGCGGTTATGATGAACTTATGTCCATCAGAAGACACGGGATTAATTTTACCAATAATATCCAAGCCCCATTTAGAAAAGGGCCAAGGAGAAGAAATAGCCTGCAGCTCTTTTGCAGGCGCATGGAAAAGGTCAGCATGTTTTTGACACTTGTCACAATGGCACACATATTCATGTGCATCCGTTTCCATGGTAGGCCAAAAATATCCTATCTGAAGGAGCTTTTTAGTAATGACGCTACCACTAAAGTGTCCTCCACAAGATCCATCGTGGGCTTCACTCAAGGCTGATTTAAACTCTTCTAAATTTAGACATCTTAATAGGATACCTTCAAAAGATCTCCTATATAAAGTATTTCCAATGATTACAAATCGAATTGCTCGTCGACGTAATAACCGACGCTGGTTGCGATTAGAATTAGCAGGGAAAGTCCCATTTTGGAGGAAATCAAATATGTCTGTATACCAGAGTTCAAGAGTAGTTTCCTTGATTAGAAACACATCCAAAGGCTCTAAGCATGACTTATGTGAAGCGGGTTCCTGCAGTCGATGAATGATGATAGTAGCATATTCATCGTCTAACTCCAATGGTAAGAGAGATGTAGCGACGGCCATAGCATCAGCTGCATGGTTGCTAGTTCGAGGAATGGCTTCCAAGGTAACTTGATCAAACAAGGCCATTAGTTGTAAAACATAGGCCTTATATGGGTGAATTTTATCATCTACGGTCTGATAAAATTCATTAATTTGGTTTATAACCAATTGGGAATCCCCAAAAACTAAGAGGTTTTTAATTTTAAGCGCTAAAGTAGCTCGTAATCCAAGGATTAGAGCTTCATACTCAGCAGTATTGTTGGTGCAAGCAAAGGTTAGTTTGAAGGACAGAGGAATAAGATGTTTTTGTGGAGATATTAAAATAATACCCGCATCGGCCCCACTCATGCATCGGGCTCCATCAAAGTATAAGGACCATTGTTCAACAAGGTCTGCCTCTAATTGAAGGCATTCATCAAGAAACTTGATAATGAGGGGATGAGTAGACTCTAAGGGTGCAGCAGCTAATTGATCTGCTATGATTTGACCCTTAACAGACTTCTGTCCTATGAAGGTGAGATCAAACTCACTTAGAGAAAGAACCCACTTGGCTGTGCGACCCGATAAATAAGGTCGACTCATGAGATATCTTAAAGGATCATATTTGGCAATGACATACGTTTTTTGGCTAAGCATGTAATGTCATAATTTTTGCATAGCAAACACGACTACGAGACATAACTTCTCTAACGCTGTGTAGCGGGTTTCATAACTGATGAAGGTGTGGCTAATGTAATAATTAGCACGTTCTCGTTTTTCATCATCAAGCTGAGCTAACATAGCTCCTAAGGCAGAATCTGAAGCAAAAATATATAGAAGAAATGGGCGATTAGATTTAGGCGGTGAAAGCACCGGAGGGTTAAGGAGATATTGCTTGAGAAGTTCAAAAGCTTCTCTACATTTCGTGTCCCAATTAAAGGGGACGTCCTTCTTAAGGAGTTTAAGAAAGGGACCGATTTTGTCCGCCAGCTTATCAATGAAGCGACGGATAGCTTGAAGTTTACCTTGTAAACTTCGTAATTCAGATATATTAGTGGGTGCGGGCATATCAGTGATAGCCGCAATTTTGAGAGGGTCAATTTCGATCCCTCGTAAAGAAACTAAAACTCCCAATAACTTGCCGGATTTAACTTTGAATATACATTTTGCTGGATTTAATTGAATGAGATATTCTCGTAATCGATTAAAAACTTTTCTTAAATCATCTAAATGATGATCTTCAATAAGAGAGCGAGCTATAATATCATCTACATAATCATGTAGGATATTATGCATCATATCATGAAAAATGTAGGTCATAGCCCGTTGATAAGTTGCCCCAGCATTCTTTAGGCCAAAGGGCATCACTTTCCAGCACAAGGTACCCCAGGGGGTAACAAAGGTTGTTTTCGCCTGGTCTTTAGGAGCTATCCTGATCTAATTATAGGTGGAGAATCCGTCCATTAAGGACATCATCCCACTCCCAGCAGTGAAGTCAATAATTTGATCCATATTTGGAAGAGGAAAGTCGTCTTTAGGGCATGCAGCATTAATATCTCTGAAATCTGTGCAAACCCTAACTTTGGTGGCTTCTTTCTTGGTGATTGGAACTACATTGGAGATCCATTCAACATAATCAATAGCTTGTATGAAGATAACATTCAGGAGTTTTTCTAACTCCCCTTTGACTAGCAGAGCCACTTCGGGATGCATTTTTCTAAGTTTTTGTTTAACAGGTTTAGCATCCGGATGGACCACTAGATGATGCATGACTACAGAAGGGTCTAAACCTGGCATATCTTCATATGTCCAAGCGAAGACATCTTCATACTCTTTAAGAAATGCTATGTATTGTTTTTGTTTTTCTTGACTTAGTTCTGCTCCAATGTTGATTATGTGAGGGTTGTCCTCAGTTCCAATATTAATTTTAATGACATTTTCTACCTCCATGTGTAGATCTCTTTCAAAATTAGGTGGGGCGGGTGAAACGCCCAACTCTTGTAGCTCTTGTAAAGTTAATTTAGATAATTCGTTCTGAGGGTCGGCGGCCTCAAGTTGAGCTATGGTTGGTATAGAACCATCAAAATAAAACCCGTTGTACAACATCTCTTCAACGAGAGACATCATGGAAGATATCTCCTTCCAACTCTTCATCGGGGTCAGCAATCATTTTAGGGTATGCTATGGATAGCATGTTGCATGAAAATGACAAATTTTTAAGAGGCAAATCAACATGTCTATCCAAATAGTCTTGATAGCATATGAGATGATCATCATCCTCAAAAGGAAAAGGTTGACCCTTACTAGGTAATAGGCCCACACCACATCGGGCAGGCCATGGTTCTACCTCGAAAGGTTCTTTCATGCCATTTTGGAAAGGTCCTAAGCCTTTCCCTTTATATCCCATTTTAAGCATCATGGGTTTAACTTTAATATAATCGTTGGTAAAATAGCACCGAGCATATCCATCATGATGGGTTTTGATATTCTGAGGGATTCTTCCCCAGTCATATCCTTTGTAAATGAAGGCACAACTCCCGACTTGGTAAGTACTTCCCATAGGTTTTGGGAGGCCCAAAGTACGAGGAGATGGTGGCAATTGATTTAAAATGTTTGAATCTTGCATGAAAGCATTCATTTTTTCTGATATTAAGGTTGTAGATAAATCCGGTAAAAGATCATCAGAAATGGCATAAGATGTAGAAGGCTTATTACCTATGTCTTGAGATGTGGAAGGTATGATAGATGTGTCTATAGGTTTTGAATTTATGGGATTAGAACTTGAAGAATTGGTTGTAGTTTTAAGAACTTTTTGAAGTTCTACAGTAATTTGTTTAGAAGGTGGTTGATCTATATGGGAAGATGAAGTTAATGGAGGAGGAATAAATGAAGTGATGGGTTTATATTTCATAGTTTTAGATGAAGAAGAACTAGGATATGTGGATGACAGAGCAGGGCAAAATTGCACTCCAACTGGTTCTGCCAATGCACACATATCAAAAGGTCTAGGGTCACCATGAATAGTGACCAACTGATTTTTAAACTCAAACTTAACACATTGGTGTAAAGTTGATGGGCCTGCTCGCATGGCGTTAATCCAAGGGCGACCCAAAAGTATATTATACGATCTTTGGGCAATGTACAATAAACACAATTGTCTCAAGGGTTCTAGGACCAACTTGCAATGGGAGGGTAATGACTCCACACGTTTCTTGTGTTTTGTCATTAAAGGCTTTGATAATCATATCGGTTTTCTTCATTTCATCACTTCTAAAACCAAATCGTTGGTAGAAGTCAAAGGTGCAGATGTTTAGAGATGAGCCATTATCAATCGGGACTCATTTGTCGGCTACATCCCCAATTAAAGCTGTAATATACAAGGGATTATCCTTGTGTAAACTGTGTTGTGGGATATCTTTATCCCGAAATTCAATACAATCAATCTCTCGTGTGATGATAGTATTGGCCATAGCTTCAGGTTGGATGTTTTGAGGTACCATCATCTGGATCAAAGTAAGCATCAATTCATCCCTATGGGTGGGGGAGGATCTTAATAAATCTAAAAGGGAGATTCTGGCGGTGGTATTAGACAACTGTTCATTAATGTTGTAAGGGGGTTTAGGTTGAACAATAGGAGCATGATTTCCTTTATTAGGATTTTTCAAAACAAATGGAGCTGGTCCATCATTCTAGTTTGGTTCTTGTTGGGGATTTTGAGCTTGTTGTCGGGTGACGACTCCGATGGTACCTACAATGTTATAGTGACGACATTGAAACGGTCTCGGTTGAGAGTTTATGGCTTGTTCATAAGGAAGGACTTCATTAGAAGAAGGTCGAGTAGTGACTCTTCTAGGAAATGGTTCTTCTGGAACATTAGCATCTGTGATAGGTTGAATAGGATCTGATTCGTTTTTAGAACTATTCGATTGAATGGTGTCTACTTCACTCTCACTATCTGACTCTATATCACTAGAATTAGAAGTTTGAAAATTATGTAAGGGCCTGGTTGTAACCAGGGATAAGGTTGTGTCGAATGTGTGAGAGTCCTAAATAGGTAATTTCCCGCTAATGGTTCCTACATATCGGGTAGGAGGGGGAACATTGTGATGTTCAATTTGATTGGCTACCTCTTTACCATGTCTTGGTAAAGGGTGTTGAAATATGTCTAAAGTTTGATTGGCATTCGATTTTGATTTTGGGGAACAGATCTTTTGAGTATTATTAGGAGGGTTTTGTTTAGGTTGGAAGGCTTGCACTTCCATTTCATTATTGTCAATAAAATATTGTATTTTATGTTTCAATCTCTTACAAGCATTGGTAGAATGTCCAGGACCTCTATGAAAATCACAGTGCAAATCAGCTCTATATCCAAGTATGCTTGGGTCAGGTTCCCGGATAGCTGGCAGTTGGATTAAACCTCTTTCAAGAAGTTGAGGTAAAATAGTTGATAAAGGTTGGTTTAATCTAGTGAACTCTCGAGGAGGCTTATCGGGAGGTTTCAAGATGAATTTTTCTGTTGTTTTTGTTGCATTGACATTAGCAACATTTCTGCTGTCAGTGACTCCATCACCGACAACTTGTTTGTTTTTATATTGATTTCTAGATGTTTTCTCATCATCCTTCTTTCTAAGTTGGCCTCTCCTAATGAGGGCATCTTCTACTCTTCGAGCTAAGTCTATAGCTTGATCGAAGGTAGTCAAAGTAGCTATTGATAGCTCATAAGAAAGTTGTTCTTGTAAATTGTTAATGAAAATGTCTAACATTTCCCTATAGGGTAGCACAAAGTGTAGTTTTCTTGTCAATTGTCTCCATCTTGCTAAGAAATCAGCAAAAAATTCGTCTTTATCTTGTTTTAAATTGTATAGGTCTTTAATAGTTACATGCCTCTCGATGTAGGCACTAAATTGATGAACAAATGACTCAGTTGTTTCTTCAAAGTTTCTTAAGGAATGAGTGGGCAATTGATAATACCACTCTAACGCCATTCCACCTAAACTTTTGGGGAACATTTTTAGTAATAGCAAGTCGTCATGCGATATGTCATGACATGCTATCCTAAACATGCGAAGATGTTCTATGGGATCTTCGGTTCCTTTATAGATAGGCAGGACGGGCATGAGAAAATGTTTAGGGTATGGTTGAGCTACCACTATGGGATCCAATGGTTGGCTACAAATCTCTCGATAATTATACGAGGGACGGTAGGGATCTATCTGGTCCATACGTGAAGCCAATTGTTTCACCATAGCTTCCAGATTACTAGTTTGCCCCCCATATTGATTCGGTGGGGCATTGCCATAAGTGTTATGGGCGTAGGATGGAGGAACATGCAGATTAGATGCCATGTTACTATTGTGTAAAACATTGGTAGGAAAAATATTATGGAGGAGTTTTGAAGTTGGATTGTGTTGTATTGTAGATTGTTGAAAGTTTGTATTTGGCTTTGTTTTAGATTTTTGTCTATTTAAAGCATTTTGCTCAATAGTTTGGAGGAAGGAAGTAGTGAAGGGAATTTTCTTTTGTGCGGGAGTGATTTTAGGTTGAGTAACAGGTTGCTTAGGAGGTTGGGTGACCTGTTGTTTGGTCATGGCTTGGGCTATAGTGACCATATTCGCATTAGATGGTCCACCCTTATCACTTTCTTGATCAATGAAAGACAAGGGATTAGTTTGCATATCAAGTGCCCATTCTAAGGTTGCTTGAGCATCACTAATTTCCCCTTTATCAATACGGACTGCCACATTAAGGACGTCGATATGTTGATTAAGAAATTTCTAAAAATGTTCTGCGTTGTCAAAAGTGATGCCTCCATTTGGAGCTATTCTAGGGGACGAAGATTCTTTAACACTTCCTTCTTGTTCCTTATCTTCACCTAAGTCTTCATCTGATTGACCTAGAATTTCACCTTTCGGATTTGTATCTCCAAGAAGGACATTTGGGTTTTTAGTTGTATTTTGTATCCAATCTTCTCCTTCTCCTAAAATTTCTTTACCATTCCTAAGTTTAGTCATGGTGCTAAGTTTTGATTTCAGCAAATATATATATATATATATATATATATATATATGCAACAAATTAAAAGGTATATATTTATATATACCTAATGCAATATTGTAAATGAAATGTTTAAGTTTTTTTTTACTATGTTTTTTTTTTTTTTTGAAACAATATAATAAAGACAGCAAATGAAACAATAAATGCACACAATAATAATAAGGCTAAAAGTAGATGAACTAATCTTCTATGAATAACTTATGAATATCATTAACAGGTTCAAGTTGTTCAGGGGTCATGAAATGTTCTTCTTCAAATTGAAAGTTTTCTTTTAAGAATTTGATGAAAAGAGCTATGGTAATGTTGTCTATCTCAGATCCCGGTTGGAAATAATAATTCTCATGACAATATTTACAATATAACATAGCTCTAGGAGTTTTGTTCCATCTTCTCCTAACTATAAGATCATCTTCTAAGGAATCTATATGAACTAGAAATGGGCGCACTATAACTGTGTCTTCGAGATTTTCCCTGAAAGTTAAAAATTTTGCAGATACAAGAGCTCTCCTATAGGCTAACCATCTATGGAAGGCTCTCTGAAGTTCATGATAGAACACTAATTGATGAGGATCCAGGATTCTATCCAAGACTAGCCTCTTAATCTGTTTAAGTTGTGTGGACCTAGATGAAATGATACTAAGTCTCCTGATAAGCTCGTCCCACAAGGATTGATTTCTACTTGTTTCAGGGATACTAAGGACAGAATTAACTTCTATGGCTGCTAATTGGTTTACTACGTTTATAGTAACTGCTAACCTCTTTTTAGGAGCTACCATCTAAACATGATTTTGAACCTTAAATGTTTTAAAATGCATCTAAGTTTTAGTTGTTCTAATTTTTTTTTTTTTTGTTTGCTTTTGCTTTTGTTTTCAAAAGGTTATGATGCATTTCACGTCGGGTTCACCAAAATGTATCGCTCCAAATTTTTCACATCCCTACCTTCAGGCTATTGGATCCGCGCCCGGAAGGAGGATGGGAAAAGGATGGTGCGGTACCTCGGATGAGAGGACTTTGCGAAGGTCCCGCCTCTCAAGGGAGGTGCATTTTGGTGATTTGTCGATGGATGGTGGGTTCACCAGGAAACATTTGACGGCAGTTTCCATGCCTAGGTTTTGGAATGAATTTTAGATGAGTTCTTTTTATTTTTAAAAATTCATCCTAGGTTTGGCCGAATGATTCTAACTTAAACTACATGAAAATGCAATTTAAATGAATACAGCAAATAGAAAAGAAAGCAGAAACAGAGAATTTGCAGGAGGCCAAATGAAGATTACCTGATCCGGAAGTCCGATGAAGTTTACGATTACTTGTAGCGGTCTGGATCATCTGCAATTCAACAGGATCACCTTCAATTTGATAAAATCATCTAAACTGACAGGATCGTCTGCAATCTGATGAATTCGTCAGACGAATTCATCAAAGACCTACAAAATAGCAAACAGATGCGAAATACAAGAAATTCTATTTTGTAAACGAGGGCAAACTATATGAAAAAGTAATATGAGTATTGAAAAATATACAAGAACAAAAGTAAATGCAAATCATTGTGTTTAGATAGCAGAATATGATCTTAATATGCAAACTAGACAAAATGGGTGAACTCCAGATGCAATATAGTATAAAAACTGAATAGACAATCTAATTTATAGCATAAAATGACAAAGAAAAGATAAAGAAGAGCAAACTCCAGGAACTGATTGCCTCGATGTGTGCTGCAGTCGAAATCGTCTCGCATCAGTACGAGATCGTCTCGAATTTGACGAGATCATCTCCGATCTTGACAGGTTCGTCAGCTGCGATAGGTGCTGGCTTCGACTGAAAACCAGTGGTGTACCTGCAATAAAATTAATATAGGACTAGTGCAAGAGCAAATTTGAAGTGTTTTAGCGCATAGGGAGTTGATTTACATAAAAATTCAGCCAGGGGTTGGGGAGGGAAAAGTCTTAGAGTTAAATAGGCATAGGATAGTTGTTGGGAGGTTAGAGATCATCCCAATTTGGGAGATCTCCAACGGGGGAAGGGTCCCAACGATGCAGACACGCTTCTGCCCGGATTGGAGACCCTTTGGAATGGATTCCAACTATGCAAATTTAGTTTTACGATGAAATCGTTTGGACGTTCTAGTCCAGACGAAATCATCAAATCTAGGGTGATATCATCTGATCGGAGACGATATCGTCAAACGGTCAAAACAACTGCTAAAAATGGCACGAAAAAAGAGGAAACAGGTTTCTCGACGGTTAACGGGCGATTTGGGAGGTTAAATTTGAATTTAAATTTATTTACTAAGGTGAATGTAATTATTCCAATTTTATTGCACCAATTTTAGGGTGCTACAACTATAACCTCTGTCACTCCAGGTTCAGGTACTAATGGTACTGGATCTTCATCTTCTTCTTCTTCTTCTTTTTCTTCTTCTTCTTCTTCTTCTGGTTCTGGATCAGGAGAGCATGGTGTATAGCTCTCACTCTATTCTATTTCAAGAACAATAGGTGTATAACTATCACTCGATTGTCCTTTAGGTGCTTCTTCAACCATTTCAGACTCTTCTATTCTTTGCCAAAAATATTATCTTTATAATCCACCTCATATCGAGAGTTTGGTTTCCTCAGATGAGTAATTACTTGATTTTCCAATTGGCAAAAAACTATGTGAAGACTGGTCTGTCGAACCCTCTCATCGAATGATTCTGGTCTCTCTTTTCATAGGAGAGAGCAGAGTGCATTATAGCATCCGGATGACCAGATCATATTTTCAAAACTTATCTCTTGGTGGATCGAACCCTCAACCACCTACTATCATGCAAGGTATCCTAGCCACTACACCACATGGCACCTTTAGAAACTAATGCGATCTACCTCCTTCTTTGGTTGGAACACGGTGCACAAAATAATAAAAAAAATTCTTTTTCAACTTGGTGGGATTCGAACCCGGGTCTTATACGCTACAAGAAATCAGTCTTAACCAATCGCTCTAGGCACTTAGTTGAGAGCGCGACCAAGCCCACGATATTTATTATTCCCTGACTATGCATGTTTTTAAAAAAAAATTAAAAACTTTATCCCACATCTACTAGGTTGGGGATGTAAGCAGGGTTTATAACCCTCAACTGGTGGCTTAAGAGTCAATTGCCTTTGGGTTATCATTATGACCCTTATTCCTCCTTTCCAGTTAACCCCCTCGTGCCATGTGTTGCCTCACACCTCTTCCAACTCGGCTCCTCCTCAGCCTACATGCTCCTCAGCTTTGACCAGCTCCTCCTTGACCTGTGTGCTCCTCGGCTCCTGTGCCTTCGGCTTCAACCTGCATGCTCTGGTCTTGACCTCACCTCTACTATGGTCTATCCACCTACTCCTCATCCTTAGATTTCGTACCCATTTCCCTAGATGCTCTGATACCAATGTGAGTTTTGAATCATAGCGAGCCCAACTTTTAGACTCCGAAGCTAAAAAAACAATTAAAATATTTATATTAAAATATTCAAACTAACCTTACATAAATTACCATCCCTTATATAGGGAATAAAATGTATAATGGAATAGGAGAGGGAGGAGAAGAAGTAGGCGATGGATGAGGAGAGGGAGGCGGTGGACGAGAAGAAAGGAAAAGGTGGCATGGAGTAAGGGGAGGAAGAGGCATGGAGTGATAAGGAGGAAATGATGGTAAGGGATAGGAAATATGGAGGAAGAGTAATGGAGGTATAAGGCGGATAGAATGGCAAGAATATAGGACAAGAGTGCAGAGATAAAATAGGGAAAAAATATTATAATAAAAAATCATGCGGACTAAACCTATGGCCGACAATTACAAGAGAGTTCACATTTAGGTCTTTTCTAAGCTACTTAGAAAAAACCTCTTTCACATTTATAACAGATCCGTTATCAATTAAGACTCTCTTAACTCCTACATCTCCAATAAATGATGTGATGTATAAATGATTATCTCCATACATACTTTGAGGAGGGATATCTTTATCATGAAAATATATAAAGTTTGTTTGATCCAAAGTTACAACATTTACTATAGAATTTGGTTCAATATCTTCAAGTACCATCATCTTGCTCAAAGTTCTCATCAATTCTTCCCTATGTATGGAGGAAGTCCTTAAGAGATCCAAAAGAGATATTCTTACAGTGATAGTAGCTAATTGTTCATTAATATCATATGGAGATATTTGTTGTGAACTTGTTACATTATTTTCTTTAGTAGGAGCTTTTAATACAAATGGATTTGTCTTCTCATTTTGATCTTGAGCATTTTGGTTTTGTGCTTGTTGTCTTGTAACAACTCCGATGGTACCTACAATGTTGCTATGTCATGGATTACCAAAATAAGGTCTAGCATTTTTTTCTTGCTCATTTGAAATCTATTGTTGAGATGATGGTCTAGTATTTATTCTTCTTAGAAATGGTTCTTCTAGAATAAATAAATCTGTAACAGGTGTGAATCGATCCAATTCATACTCAGAACTATTTGAATCCATCTCTAATTCACTTCCTATTTCACTTTCCGTGTCACTTTCTAAAGGTGTGTTTGGACAAATTTTTAGAGGTCTAATAGTGACTAAGGATTTAGTGGTTACACATGTTTTTGGCAAGTCTTGATGCAGTAGAAAACTATTAATAGTTCCCACATATCAAGTTGGATGGGGAACATTATTATGTTCTACCTGATTTACAACTTCTTTACCATGCTTTGGTAAAGGGTGTTGTAAAATGTTCAAATTCTGATTTACATTTTGATTTTGATATTTTTGTGTATTATTTTGAGCATCTCTTGGCGGGAAATTTTCTACTTCCATTTTTCCATTGTCAATTAGATCTTGTATCATTTATTTCAATATTTTACATGAGTTTGTTGAATGACCATCAACTCTATGAAAGTTACAATGTAAATCATCTCAAAATCCAGCTACAGTTATATCAGGTTTTCTTATTTCAAGCAACCATATCAAACCTTGTTCCAATAGTTGAGGTAAAATTATAGTTAAAAATTGATTTAATCTTGTAAATTCTCTTGGTGGTTTATTAGGAACTTTCAATACAAATATCTTCACAACTTCTACAAGATTAACATTTGAGTTGTTTCTACTGTTAGTAACTCCATCACTTACTACTTGTTTGTTTTTGTATTGATTCTTAGAAGTTTTATCTTCATATTTCTTCTTAAATTGACCTCTTCTAATGAGGGTATATTCTACCCTTATTGGTAAATCAATTGCTTGATCGAAGGTGGTTACTATAGTAGCATAAAGTTCATAATATAATTGTTCTTGCAAATTACCTATAAATATGTCCAACATTTCATGATGAGGTAATGCAAAGTGTAAATTTCCCAAAATTTATCTCCATTTAGCTAGAAATTCTATCTTTCCCTTTTTTCAAGTTGTATAAATATTTAATGGTCACATGCCTTTCTATATAAGCACTAAATTGATGGACAAACATCTCTGTAATTTCCTAAAACTTCCTTAAAGAGTTATTTGGTAATTGATAATACCACTCTAGGGCCGTACCTCCCAAACTTTTAGGGAATATATTTAGCAACAACAAATCATCATGAGAAACATCATGACATGTCGTTCTAAACATATGAATATGCTCTATAGGATCTTAAGTTCCTTTATATATCGGGAGGACAGGCATGGAGAAATGCTTAGGATAAGGTTGCACTACAACTACAGGATCCAAAGGTTGACTGCACATCTCTTGGTAACTGTACGAGGGATGATAAGGATCCATCTAGTCTAGACGAGAAGCTAACTGCTTAACCATAGCTTCAAGTCCTTATTGTTGGTGTCCACAAAACTGATTTGGTTGCATCATACTATTATGTCTTTGATAATAAGTTGGTGTTGTTGTGTGAGGATTTCCAATTGAAACACTATTATGTAAAGTGTTTGTAGGAACTACATTTTGTTGAGTTTGTCGATAGTTGGTATTATGTACTTGTTTAACCTTTTGTTGATTTAACATTTATTGATTAATATCTTGAGTGAACATGGATGTGAATGGTTGTTTTTGTTTTTTTAGATTTGCTTTTGGGTTACTAGCAACAATTTTGGATGATTGTGCCATTGATTTTTGAGCATTTTGATTTAAAGGTATCATATTTTGATTAGATGGTCCTTCTTGATTATCATCTGGGTCTGTTGAAGGCATGTAAGGTGAGATCAAATTTAAGGTGCTACACCCATGTGGTTAAATTTTATTATCATTGGACTACATAGTGGTGAGCTCTCGATGATTGACAGGGGTAAGGGTACTCTCATAGGATGCCTACATGGATATAGCCATGAGAGGATATCTGACATGATGGGAGTTGAGTGGGGGTTTGATAATAACTAGGACATGTCAGTGTGCACTGATAATCTATGAGAGGTTAGCTCGACAAGCAAAGTGAAATCCTAAAGCAATGGACATGATCTGGGTAGAGTAATTTGATGACAACGAGGTTGATAGTGGAGTAATGGATGCATACAAAGTAGACCAACATGGTTTAGCATGATGCCTAATATGAATATTTTCCACCATAGCAATGTAGCTAGACATAGATGCATAATGTAGGAGTGAATTTGAAGGTCCCATTGGTAGAGCGAGAATTGGAAAAGGATCCTGATGATCGACTACGTACAGGTATGTTCCAGGGGTTTCATGGTAATATCAAAAGGAGAGTGCAATAATTTGTAAAGGATTGAAGATAGTATTCCAGCAAGTTTGCAATCAATATTTGGGTCATCAAAAACTAGGTGATTGACATGGTCGAAGATAGAAATAGATAGATCTCGATAGATGTCGATGGTAATTTTGGATGCAGTGAGATATAGAGTTTTCAAATGGTCTAGAGGGGCATCGATAGAAAGGATGACATGGAGTGCATAGTGGAGTTTATTCATTCGAGCCTTGAATGGAACACACACAAACCCTATGTGGACCTATTGACCCAAATAGTGAGTGCCTATATGGTAGGAGATGATGTGGACAAGATATATTTGGCAAATGTGACATCACATTAAAATGTCATCCTACCCATCCTCGAGAGCATACATAGACAACGTAGAATAATTTTTGCTCATGTAGATTTTCAAAGAAAAACCATGTGAGTAGCGATGAACAGTAGGGAATCCTGGATTCTAGTGAAGGAAATAAGATTTTACGAAAGGTCTTCATGGGAGATAAATTGGGTCTCGGATGGATGATTATAGGGAGGGTGGATTCATGTGGTGATATGATGCACAGATAGGGTGAGTACACAATAGTTAAGATTGAAATGTCTAGACATCGAGGTAGTGACATGTTTTGATAGCAGCAATGATATAGATATCCATAGATAGGATGTGGAGGCTGATAAAACCAAACCACGATGATGTATATTTAGCAATAGATACTGTGGATGTCAAATCAGTGTTATTAATATGGATATTCATGACATCATGGTAAACATGACATGGATAGTGGGGTCCGAGGTAGAATTCAACATCAAAGACATGGTGAGACATGACCGTAGACCTATCAAGATCTAAATAGCATGGTGATAACGTACCAAACCAAGAAAACAAGGATGCACTATTGACAATGTGGATATCAGAGCATGGCAATAGTGTCGACGTGGACCTTGTGGATGGCGAATGTAACGGTGAAGCAGAGAGTTATCGTGGATACCAGGTTGTCAAGTAACTATGGGAATATTTCCAACACTGTGAGAGGTATGAATACAAGTATTTCATAGTCAGAAATATTCCCTTTCAAGAGGCCTAAGACATCCATTAACATTGGTCATAATTGTCATGGAATTATGGTATTGAATAAATTTAAAGTGGTGAAAATATTTGGTCGGGTTTCAAATAAAAATGGATAAAAGAAAAATTTATTTATCCAATATATATTTAAAATATGGTCATAGGCGTTACAATAAGAAAGTTATCAAAGAGCTCATGGGTTGGAAAGGCAATACAGTGCAAGAAATGAAACAAAGGAGAAAAAAAAATGGTACGCATGATTGGAAATCAAATTTTGAAGAGAGGAAAATGAGGATTTTTAAAAAATGAAATGAACAAGAGATACGAAATGAAATATCCAAAGACTACAGATTAAATACACCATTGAATGAAAAAAAAAGAGGCTGGATCTCTTGAAGGCCACATGCTGCTAAAAAAAAAAATTACAGGCTTGCTAGACCTTTTTGGGAGGCCAGATGCTGCTGAAAATTATTTGTAAAAACAGAGATATTATTTTGAATCTACATACACCAGAATTTTGCATTTTATTGGTAAAATAGGAGGAGTTTATTTATGCATGCTTGTTTTAATGCTTATTTTTCCCTTTCACGTTTTGGATTTGTAGATGATGTTGAATGCATTTTTAATGGTTGCATCATTGAACATCTTAAAGCATGAAATTTATTTTTATTTTCCTTAGAAGCTCGCACCTAGGTTATTGCGAGTTGTGCAAATGCAGATTCGGGTAAACTAGGTTGCATGCATGGATTTCTCACATCTTCGATTTTTAGGAATAGGATGGCATCATACTAACTGTAGTGCATTTTAACATTTTTAGCTTTACATTTCATTTTTCAGATTTTACATTTAATTTTCTAACCCTTCATTTTGCAAAAATTTTTAAATTTCAAGGATTAAAATAAAAATTGAAAACATTAAAATTATAAAAATAAATACATGTATGTAAAGAATGAGCTACAATATTTCATCTGAAAAAATTGGAACTCATTCTGAAGCCATTTTGATTTTATAAAAATTGTTGAAAATCATTGTTTTATATGGATTTTTATAATTTAGGATTTTTTTTCACATTTTGAAGGTAAATCAGATTTTTTTCAGCTTTGCATTTTATTCGCAAGCATAAATGAACTTCCCTTTATGAAAATTGTAATTTCATTAAAGGGGGTTAATTTTTATGGCATTCCATAAGCTATCATTTCTAGAGCAATAAATTCGCCTCTATGAAAATTCTAATTTCATTAAAGAGAGGTAATTTATACATTACATCAAAGGTTATTGTTTTAAAGCATTAAATTATTTCTTCTTTATGAAAATTATGATTTTATTAAAGAGGGATAATATATGATGATATTTTAAGGCCAATATTTTAAAGCAATAAATTGTCATCTCTTTATGAAAATTAATTTCATTAAAGAGGGATAATTTATTTATTATATCAAAGGCTATATTTATCTTCATGATAGAAGCTACATTTAATGAATCCATTCATCATTTCAGATTCACATTCATAGATAGATTTTAATCTTCATTTGTATGTTCAAAGTAGGGTTTAATGCAAGGTAAAACTTGTTTAAAATCTACTTAATCAAAAGAAGATAAAATATACCTTAAAACATTTTGAGATAAAAGGAACTAATGATTTACATCGTGGTCATATGAGAGCCAATTCACATTTTTTTCTTTAAGTTTTATGAACTATCATTAGTATAGCATGATAAAATAAACCAACACATACCCCTTGTTAATAGTTACTTGTAATCACTAAGGTGTTCCTAGTATTAATTTGATATATCTTCATTGATATTATTGATACACATGTGTAATGCTTACATAGCGGAACCTTGGAGAAGTTGTGGCACTTTACGGATGATACACAAGTTTCATGTATATTGTCATGTATGATACACCCACTTGTATTACATTATTTTTTAAGATTTGTCTTCATTCTTTGATTATTCTTTCTCTTAATTCTTTAGCTTTGAATTTCTCATGGCTAGATATATGCAACCTTCATTAGGTCTTTTATAAATTATATGTGTTTGCCTCTGGATTAATGTATTTTAGTCACCTCAAGGTATTTACCTCTAGTTCACTACCTTTGGGTCTACCTTTGGTTTACTGCCTCTTGGTCTCTTCCTCTAGGTCACTCCCATTGGATCATTGTCTCTAGATGAATCTATTATATACCCCTAAAATAACCTTTAATATTGTGATAAATGTGGATCTTTCGCATAATATAGGAGTATTTATAACTTCATATGTGTTGTATCTAGCACCATGAGATAATTGCTAAACCTCATTTTCTATATGTTTATCAACAACATTTGCCTTTAATCCAAATCCTCCTTTCTCATATGATTAAGATTAAATCACAATAGGAAAGACAAAATAGACATTGGCAAGAAAAATTACAACACAAAATAACTACAAACATAAGATAGAAATGACACACATAAAAAATTCACCTAACTGGAAAGCTATTAGGGGTGATCATTTGTTCAATCAATTCCATATTTTTTTATTATTATTTTTTTAATTTTTTTTTTGTTTAATTTCTTTTGACCCCATAGTAGGGGTAGTATAGTTTTAGGTGTTGGCCATTTATTGGAATCTTCATTTGTTCACCTTCTAAAGTTTGCAACTTGTAAGTGTTGTGACCAACAATATGAACTATTTGATAGGGGCCCAACCACTTAGGTTCAAGCTTGCCCTTCTCTCCATGTATTTCATTTTTGGGATTCCAATAGATTACTATATCCCCTTTGAAAATTTATGTACCTTTATCTCAAACCTAAGTGGTTGGACCCCTATAAAATAGTTTATATTGTTGGTCACAACACTTACAAATTGCAAACTTGTTGAAAAGTTGTACTATTCTTTGAATTTGTTCTATAATTTTATTCAGTACATCTCTTATCTCTTCCTACAAAAGTGTAATTTGATGTAACATTATCTATAATGCATCAGGGTTTTCATGATCTTGGAGTAATAGGGATAGGGTTATCCTTTCTGTCTGAGGGGGTAAAAGATATTTTTCTTATAATACCATCTCATATGGAGTTTTCCCTATGTTTCTCTTGACTAGAAATCTATTTGCCCATAGAACAAACTTCAATTCACTATCCCAACCCTTTTTATTTTTACCCAATGACATTTTGATCCTTGTTATTAGACTTATTTGATGACTCAGCTAGACCATTTCATTGGGGGTAATAGTTTTTATAGTGAGAGAGTTCTATACCATACTTAGCACAAAACTCTATCATTTAGAATGATACGAAGTACTTTCCATTATCAGTTACTAAATTCTTTGGGACTCCAAATCTTATTAGAATATTTTCCTCTAAAACATTTATGCCTACTTTAGTTGTTTATTTTATTAAAGGGGTTGCTTCCACCCACTTTGTGAAATAGTCAATTTTTGTGATGATCCATTTATGTCTACCTAAGGAATTAGGGTTTATTTCACTAATAAGTTCAATTCCCCATTGTGTGAAAGGTGCTTCTATGACTACTGGCTTAAGGGGTATTGTTGCTAAATATTTATTTCCTACAAAAACTTGGTAGTTATGAAAATCTCTTACGTGATGAACATATTTGAATATGGAAGGTTAGTAATAATCGAATCTCATGATTTTTGATAGTATCTTTTGGTGCAAAATGACATCCACAGAGTCCATCGTTAAATTATTTTATTACATCTAAGATTTCTTTTTCAAATAGGCAGAGTAATAACACTCCATATGGATGGTTCCAATAAATTTTACCTTATTGGATATAATACTTATATACTTGTTGTTTAACTGACCTTATCCTATTTATATATATACCTCCAAGGAATGATAAGGTCTGAAGATACATCAAGATGTCATCATACCACTTACATTCAACATTGTCAGTCCTTCTAATTTTATGCATTTCATCCACTATGGCAATGTTTTTGATATCTTTCCCTTCTTTATTAGCTAAATATTTTTCTAAACCTTGTTCTCTAATGATATTAACTACTTTGAATTCTACACCATATTGTAATATCTTGACCATCCACCTACCAGGACTACATATTTGTTTTGACTGGGTGAAAACATATTTAATAGCTATAAAAGGGATACAACATATAACTTTGTTTGAGCAAAAAATACCTTTAAAATATTCAAGTTCTTGTATTACAGCATAATATTATTTTTCTATCATCTTAAATCTTAGTTGGACTCATTTTATTCTTGTATCAAATCTACTCAACTGCCTGTACTGATCTGTCTCATACCTGCTCACAACTCTACCTCAGACCTACTCACAATACTGCTTTAAACCTACCTAGAAGGGCCTACTCACAAGCCCTCTCCCAAGAAGGGCCTGCTCAAATAGCTCATAATTTTACTCTAGTCTACTAATTATCTCTACTCAATTATGCTCTAATACATGCTCAAAACTAATCTTAACATATGCTCAAAACTATTCATAACACATGCTCAACCATAATGCTTCAAACATATTCTACCAAAAATTATTGTTTAAAAATACATAGGAAATGATATGCAATATAATTCCACCATATGTCCTTTCCAAATTTATTCAAACCCAATACATAAATTCCTTCTACAAAACTTGCTCATCCACATTCAATACATTCAAAACAATGCTCCAAAAATTACAAACTCATTCAAACAATGAATGCACATTTTTTTTCACAAACCCTAGCTCAAATATTTCCAACAATGCACACCAATCGACCCTTTTAACTCCACCTCAAAATTATTTTCTCAAAACAGAACCACCTAGATAAAAATTTGAACCACCATACCTCAAAATGCTTGATGAAGATGTGCCCTCAAATACCTGTCTCAAAATAATATATTTTGCAACTTCAAAATATATTAGCACAACATCTCTTTATATATTGGAAAACCCTTTCAAAATGTGTGCACAATTATGTCCCAAATATATTATTTGGAACCCTCTTGGTTTCTCAAAATAAAGCATCAAATTATAAACCAAACCCTTCAATACTAATGCAATTATTACAAACAATAAAAGAACATTATACACCTTTTATCTCCCACTTCAATATTTCAACAACACAAAATACAAATTGATTAACCACTAATTACACCTTATTACTCCACAAAATAATACTTTAAAATTGCAATTTCCTCCTTTATTTCCTTCTAAAATTAATTCCCAAAATAAAAATGTATTTCCCTTATAACTCCCTAAGTCAAATCATGTGCACAATAATCAAACACAACTTAGGCCCTTAATAATTTTATCTTAATTCCACAACTGTTGTGGGTGAGAATCGACCATGACACCTCCTACCTACCATTCCGCTATCACCGCTTGGACTACCGCTAGGCCAACCACCCACATAGAAATAAACATACACATTTTATATTTTGAAACCTTCACGAATCCTCCTTGTTAATAAAACATCAAAAACTTATCACCATTGAGTTTTGACCCTAATACCTACTACCTACCCTATGCCTTAGCACTGCCTAGACTGCTACTATTCTAGCCGTCTACTTGGTAATAAATCCCCACGATGCTTTCCTTATTCACACTGTTCTATATCTCTTTTTTATATTCATCTTTTTCTTCCTTTCTTTCTTGTGCACAAGGGAGGTTGAATTTCATTAAACACTCTAAAACCATGCAATATTAATAATACCTTAGTGCGTGATTTTAATCCATATTTATATGGATTCCACCTCCTTTCTTGACATCGATGCTTATATTAAACTTTTAATTTGAAACCTTCGAACACATTGGTGCCAAACCCATATTGGGTTTAAATTATAATATAAAGTTATTATAATAAAATTTTTATTATTTAAACCTTTGGCTTCAAACTTTTGTCCCCAATATTATAATATTAAAATATTATAATATTATTTCTTTTAAGCCTTAGTCACTTGCTTTCTTTTTGAACCATGGTCTTAAACTTGGGCCTTCAAACTTTTAACCATTTACTTATAACTTTGTCCCAAGTGCTTTTAAAACTCTTTGGCTTATAATATTTAAAGGAAATATTGTAACATTTACTTTTTATCATGCCAAGCTATCATTGACATCAATGACAACCAATGTACTTAAGTTTTTCTTATAGTTATAAGGAAATGTGTAATCATCCATTCGATACTATTGTTACTGCTAGGCCTTATCCTAAGCATTTTTCTATGTCATTTATACCTATTTACAAGGGGACAGAATATCCAATAAAGCATTTAAGAAGATTTAGAATAGCTTGCCATGATATTATTTATGATGACATGTTATTACTAAAAAAAATTCCTAAAAGTCTTGGTGGTATGGCATTAGAATGGTACTATCGATTACCTAATTATTCCTTGAAGAGTTTTGAGGAAATAACAAAAAAATTTTTTCAACAGTTTGGTGCTTATATTGAAAAGAAAGTGACAAAGATGTTTACAATTTAAAACAAAGTAGAGAGAAAAAGTTTTTAGAATTCTTAGCCCATTGGAGAAGCTTAGTTGGACGCTTGAGGTATACTTTACCTCCAAAGGATATGTTTGAGATATTTATTGGTAATTTACAAGAACAATTATCTTATACATTAGAGACTACTACTATTACATCTTTTGATCAAGTAATTGATTTAGCAAGGAAAGTAGAACAGGCCCTTATCAGAAAAGACCAACTCAAAGTCAAATAAGAGAAACCTGTTAAGTCTCAACATAAGAATAAACACACAGGAGGTGATAGTGGAATGGATAGTAGGCCTATTAATAATGTTACTAATAACCTACAAAATATAGTACTTCAAAAACCTCCACAAAGGAATTTTACAAAGCTTAATATGTCTATGGAAGCAGTTTTGAAATAACTCTTAGAAGCCAATGTAATTGAATTACCTCCCATTAGGTAACCAGATACTACATCTAGTTGGTATAAGATAGGACAACACTGTGTATATCATAGAGTAGAGGGAAACTGGAAAATTTCTTGTAAGAAGTTGAAACATGTGGTTCAATATTTGATTGATGTAGAACATCTTGATGTGGGAAATTTACAACAAAAACCATTTGTTAATAAGAATGTAATTAGACAGGCAACTAATCAAGTATCTTATAGAAGTGTACCACATCATTATGATAATAACATGGTTGGTATGATAACAGCTACTTCAAAAAAGTTAATGTAGAATCAATAGATCTAGTTATCTCAGTAGGAGATCAATTTCTCAACAAATATCTCTCTTTTGGAACTTTGTAGAATTCTCCTACTCATGGAGAAGCCCTAATAAATGTTTTAAAACAACAATATTTTTTGCGAGATATTTCCCCTACTAATATGGCCAATATTGTAAGATCTCTTGGGATACTCATCTCACATTCTCGGACGTCGATATTTCTTTCTCAAACTTGCAAAAATACTCTTCTCTTTACATCACTACATTTATTGGGGATAATTTTATCAAGATAGTTATGATTGATAATGGTTCTTACCTTAATTTATGCACATATAATTTATTTCAAAATTTTGGATTAAAAGAGGAAGATATAACTAAATTTGGTGATATTATTAAAACTTTCAATAATGAGTCCCAAGAAGCTTATGGTACCATATCACTTGCCCTCAAAGTTGGACCTAATATTTTAGATACATTATTCTATGTGGTATCCTATCCTGCATATTTTAATATTCTTCTTGGACATCCTTGGATCCATGTGATTGAGACTTTCCCTTCTAATTTTCATCAATGTATAAAATTTGAATTTGAAAATAAACCTGTTTCTATCTTGAGTGATCCTCATCCATTTGAATTTTAATCACCAGAAGATCTAGTTCAAATTTATTCATCAGATTCCTTATCCAAAGAAACTAAGCAACCTAGAAATCCTAACAAGGAATCATCAACAAATATCTCATCATAGGATCAATATGACTCTTCTTGTCAAGAATCTTTCTTAGATAAATCTCATCAAGGTTTAGAGTGGAGTGTTGAGGATGAGAGGCCACCCTCTTCTTATTTATTAGTTCTAACCCCTAAGTAGTATGCCAAATATGAGGATCCACCTCATAATGACATATAATTTTATGGGTGTATCCCTTGCGCTATACAAGTTGAGTCTTCTATTTCTCAAGTGGACTTTGATTTTATGTATCACAAGTACCTTGAGCAATTAGGAGTGATCCCTACCTCACCTCCTCTTGAGGATAATTTGTCCATCCTTATTGAGGAGACCATAGATGTGAACATAGGCTCTGAGAAAGCCTCTAGAATCCTTAAGCTAGGTAAATCCCTGTCTATGGATGGGCAAGAGTAATTAACCAATTTATTAAAGGAATATCAAGATATATTTGGTTGGTCATATGCCGACATGCTTGGGCTTTATCCCTCCCTTGTTATGCATCATTTGGTAGTTAAACCTAGTGTTAAGCATGTTAAGAAAAAATTAGAAAAATGTATCCTAAAGTCACCCTATCAATCAAGGAGGAGCTCCAAAAACTCCTTGATGTCGATTTTATAAAAGTTGTTGACTATTTTTATTGGATCTCCAAATATTTGAAAGGCTTCGATAGTACAAGGTTCATCTTAAACCTGCTAAGTGTGTGTTCGTAGTCACATCTAGCAAGTTTTTAGGCTTCATAGTTTCTAGGTGAGGCATTGAAGTGGACCCCGCTAAGATAATGACTATCACTAACATACCTCCTCCATGCACCCTGATCAAAATTTGTAGTCTACAAGGTAAATCTATCTATCAGTTCATTGCCCATTTAACCGATAAGTGTCAGCCCTTTCTTAAGATTCTTAAGAAAGATATAGTTTTTCAATGGAATTCGAAGTGTCATAAAGCTTTTTATGATCTCAAATAGTATCTCACTTTCCCCTTATTCTAGTTCCTCCTATGCCTGGTAGGCATTTGATGATTTATATAGCATCCATTTCTCATTCTTTGGGAACCATACTGTTCCAACATGATGATAAAAATAAAGAGTAAGCTATATACTATATCAGTAGAACCTTGGTTAGCTATGAAACTAGGTACACTCCCTTAGATAAGCTTTGCCTTGTCATGGTGTTTGTTTCCTAGAAGTTAAAACACTACATGCTCAGCCATAAGATATTGGTAGTTGCAAAGTTTGATACTTTGCACTATTTGATGTCTAAGCCCCATCTTTAAGGTCAAGCCACTAAAAGGATGTTGGCCCTTGGTGAGTTTTACCTTACTTTCATGGATTAGAAGGCTATTAAATGTTAGGTGATTGCTAATCAGTTAGCCTCCACTCCCCTAGAAGCTACCCATCCTATAGTTGTTGAGTTTCTCGATGAGTTCTTCAATGTCAAAATTGAAGAGTTTGAGTCTTGGAATTTATTTTTTGATGGAGCCCAATGCATGAAGGGTGTCGATGCTAAAGTTATTCTAGTTACTCCACAAAAGCAACTCATTCTCATATCCTTTAAACTTATTTTCTCTTACATGAATAATACTACAGAATACTGTGACCACCAAAATGGCCTCACACCTTTGCTTCCTACTGCGTAAAAAAAATAAAAGAAAAAAAATAGACACATGCAAAATTAACAACAAATGGGAAGAAGAAAAACACTTTTTATTCCATTGTAAAGAAACCAATTCTAGTTACAGTTACATCCCTTTTAGGGATACCATTTTGATACACTTATTACAGTAGGAAAAAGTAATGTTCCCTCTTAAGGGTAAATGTGATTTTTAGGCCCTTCGGGGTGACACGAACTACTCTAGGGTGGATTTGACCCTCTTCTTCACATTGAGGAAGGAATTGGATGGTTGAATATCCTTTGAATATGCTTTCGTGCGGTTAAGAAACAACACAAAAGCATTAAAATCATAGGTAGCCTCTCATGATGAGGTCCTTTAAAGAATGTGAACATAAAGATGCCATAACACTAATATAATCAAGAAAGTGGATAAAACATGTTAAGCCTATGCAATGCTTGAAAATATTAATGGAAATATGTAAATAGAAAGTACAACTATCTATCTAGCAGATTGATTACATGAAATGAAGCATGATAACATGAAAATAAGCTAATTATATCTTACTTGCCATAATGAAGTAAACCTAATGAAATCCTTAATTCTATCAGTTAGAGTCTCTAAAATGTCAAATAAACCACTAATATGCTTAATCTAACCTAATGAAATACAATGCAAAAATAACAATAAGGAGATCTTTCATCGATTGCAAACCGTAACTCAAATGAGCGGTCTACACTGTACACCATGGATGTCAATCGTGGAGAGAAACAGAGTAGTTTTGCCCTCCAAATCCAAGGTTGTGGGATTGATCCTCCTTGTCAAATTGATGATCAAGGGTCACCTTGATGTCTTCTAACTGGTTTGGTGATTGAATTACACAGTTGGGCCTCCGTTTGTCCAAATTTACATTTCTTGGCGTTCTAGCTCCTTAGGGCATCCATGACACAATTTGACATGATGCTTGATGAATTGGCAAGTTAATTACAAAAAAACTCTCTTAGTATAATCAGGCGATTCTACAATCCAACAGGACTTCACTACTTTAATCTCCAATACTCACTTGATTGTTTGCCATAATTTTAAGGGGTACTTATAGGATTACCCAAGGGCTAGGGGTGGCTTCATGGAGAAGCCAATATCAAGAAGAGGTGGTTGGGATAGTTGTATTGGAAGCCTCTAGAATATTTCATCCTTCAACTACCCTCTTCTAGAACAAATGGTTGTTCAAACCGATTTGGCTTGGATGAAGGCCAACTGAACTTTAGTTCTAGATCATGAGTGATAGTTGCAGCCTAGATTGTGAGTCATGGGTGTTAGCAGTAGTTTAGACTGTAGACCGTAGGTCTCAACAATATTTTGAGTTGATTAGACCAAGGAGCCCAAATTGAGTGGTTAAAACCATTGCTCTATCTTGGAATCTATCCAAGATCTTCCATATGGTCTTGTATCATGTCCTATATAAGTAGTCACCATCGACATGATGTATTTTAGGTGTCTACAGATGCCCCTTTTGAGATGCATTGTGAGATCAAACAATGCGTGAGAAAAATACACCACCTAAAATAATGTCAAAGGTTGCATGGTGATCATTAGTCTGATCAACATTAGATGTCCCAGGTCCTGCAAAAGGATGTGCATCCTGGAATCATTACTTCCAACTGGGTGAAAGGCTTAAATTTGAAAGAGTTTGTACTCGTCATCAGGCATTCAGGTAGATTTTGTGCTACAATAGGAATTAGGACTATATAACCAAAATTAGGAGAGCTACAAACTAACTATCATATATGCTATTTTTACCAAGAAAATAGGTAAGCTTATGATAGCTGTTGACAATGATTTGCAAGGACGAACGCAATTTGACAAGATCTAGGGATCTACGATCAAGGGATCTTTTGCTGATTTTGATTATGATTATGAAAATATAACTACCCCCTCAAGCGATGAGTCGATGAGGGTAATGATAATTTAAATAAGCGATGAGGTTGCTTGACCACTATGAATTATCTGAACAAACTTAGAATTTAACATTTAATTAATTGGCTAGGCTTAGTTCAGCTTATGATTGCAACTATTAATAGTGATTGCATATTTCTATCCCATGGAGCGGTCGGGCTACACTAGCCTTCTTAGGGAATCAAAATGAGACAATGCCAATCATATTTATGTTGAATCAATTTATCGATAATCTACTAAAAATATGTCATAGGAGAAATGACATGGAACGCCTCGTTCTCATGGAGTGCTCTAGCCTTGAAGGCCTTCTTCGAGATTGCAAAGAAGCATATCAAATCAATGATGACAATTTGCCCAAAATGTCCTTATGGTTATTTATTCATCTCATCGGATTGCATGGAGCGTCAGTCGCTGCAACCGCCAAGTGTCTAGGGTAAATAACTGAATACGAGGTACATTTGGCTTTTGAATTGTTTAATAATAATTTTTGAATTTTTGAGTTTTTAATTGATTATGGTGCATGAAAATCACCAAATTGATTAAATTAATTGGTCATATTGAGATTTTGATCCGTTAGGAATCATTAATTTATCAGTAAAAACCTTCCCACGATGGTATTTTAGTGAATTTAATGCTAGTTGTGAACCACACTCATGGTCTACAGTTAGAAATTTCAAATTTTAGGAACCGCAGCTCAAAGCTACGGTCGATAAACCCTAAATTTGGGATTGTGATTGTCAACTACAGTCCAACGAATTTAGGAAAATTATATAAATTTTTCCATTTGAAAATTACATTATTATTCCTTGAAAGTGATTGCAACTGGAGAGATCTGAGAGGTGAGGAAGCAAACTTGATGTAAAACATTGTTGAAACAACTTCCTATGACCTCATGCACATCCCAATGGTAGACCCTACACAACCTTCATCCAGCCGAGGTATCGATGCAGGAAAGGTAACTCAAAACTTATTCCTCACACTCCTTACTAGTTTAAAATGAACCACATTAAATAAATGGGTCTAATTAACTTCACTAAACTGCTAGTAATGAACCTCACATTAGTTTAGGCTAGATTAGGGCTTTAATTTTTGGGTGCTAGGATAGGAAGTGACCCTTTTAGGGTTACGTTCCTAGACTGCAGCTGGCAAACGTAGCTCCCAATTGATATATTGGGGACCATGGCTGGTAGCCACGATGGGATTCAAATCCCAATGGTTAAATTTTTGACCGTTATGTGGACCGCATATTTGACCTGCAGTTCTACAATTTTGAAAAAAAAATCAAATTTTTATTTATTTTTTTATTTTTCTTGGCAATTAATGTCATTTATTGCACTTCTGAGATGCATTTTTGGAAATTTTTATCACGTTTAGAGTGTTTTTGTATGTTTAGAAATTTTTAAGACTTTTTTGACATTTTTAGGTCATTTTTTAACTATTTTTAGTTATTTTTAGTTATCTTTTTCCCTTATGCACTGCTTATGTTCATAAATTGACCTCTAGAGCCTAGGATCTGGATCTCCTCTACACTCTCTATAGATAGCTCACTAACCAGGAGCGAGTGTGGTTTGGTTCAGTTGGTTTTAGATATGTGCTTGATCTATCCACGGTCAGGGTAGACCAGGCCTACATGACTATGTTAGCCCAACATTGGGATACGTAGACCAACATATTTCACCTGCCCATAGGTGAAATGATAGTGACATTGAAGGAAATCTACCGGATCTTCAATATCTTGATCGATGGGAAGCCCATCACCTCTAGTCCATTCCACAGTAGAGGAGTTATTTTTTATGCCATCTTCAGTAACCATAGTGAGGATGCCCAAGGTAGGATTGACCATGGAGGTGTCCACATCAGATATTGGTAGGGGAAGGGCATATTCTTAGTCTGAGAGGCCGTCTTCATGCACCTAGTTATTCATATTGTGCTTCCAGACTCCTCGGGCATGAGGATCCCTTGGAACCTCTTGGACATCATTAGAAGAGTTACTCAGAGTTCTACATGGTAGCCACTACTCTTAGCTTGGGGGAGCACACTATTAGCCTAGCTATACCATGAGTTATATCAGGTTATCCATAGGAGTCAGGTCGACATCAGTTGTAGCTTGCTGCTTCAGATCTAGGGTTGGTAGCACATTCGAATTGAGCGGCCTACAAACCTACCGCTCATCATTACTACTATTCCTGTCACATGCCAGTGCTATGTGGCATGCTAGCCTCATGAGGAGGAGGTGTTATGGAGTAGGTCTCATGCTGGGGACCTGGACCATTACATTGCTAGATTTGCATAGCTCCGGGTGGATGACATAGAGTGGCACTCATACATGGACTACCCCACGTGGTCGTAGGTTGACGAGCGGATATGTCAGGTAAGGAGGGACATGTGGCTACTCGACCCAAGATCGATATTAGTGAGTATCAGTACTACTCATGTGTCCTACGATAGTTTTGCCTAGTTAAGGATATTTTAGTACTTCCTACTATTTATAGATGCCTAGTTTTGGAGAGAGATCTATAGTGGGTCCAACTGACACCACTAGGGGATAAGGCTGATGACTTCCAGGAGTTGGCATGGACCGAGCTGGAACCATCATAGAATATGACACTTGGTGGTCACTCCTACAATGGTAGGGAGAGGGTTCCCTCAACTAGTTAGATGATGACACAGAGGCTGATCCAAATGGGTGCAACATGCACCAGTGTACCTAGGGTGTATGGTGCATAGAGGCCACTATAGGGGAGACTCCTCAATTTGAGGTAGAGGAGGACATAGCTAAGGAGGGTGATGTGCCTCCTAAAAGTGAGGTTGGGAAGTTTTTGGCTCAGGTGGCAAGCTTACAGACTCAAATTGGCACTTTGAGGAGCCAACTACGCTAGAGGGATATAGATATTGCTACGCTACAATTATATCTCATAGTAGATCAAAGACAGGGGGGACTTCATATGTGAGGTCAAAGCCCTCATATACATAGACTACCATGGTGTCTCATGCAACACCATCTTCTCTACTGCTAGCAGGTCGTGACCCTATGGCTGAGATCCAAAGGCTTCATTCCCTTATGGAGGAGGGTAATGATCGGTAGTATGGGTATGTAGCTTTCATTTCCCAAATGGAGGGCTAAATTATATTGAGTGGTTTTTAGGTACCATAGGACACTTGCACCACAAGGACCCACAGGAGTGGATCCCATACTAGGACCAGGGAGATAGGATGGTCTATCGCTAGTTCGAGCCATAGGATGCACAAGACCTAGAGGACTCACAAGTCTTCAAGCACTCAGGGTGCTAGCTCTCAGAGGACTCACAGGGGTTACAAAGGTGATGGAGGTGCCTCATAGACTAGGGACACAGGCCCTGTTTAGTATAGATATTACAGATACTTTATTGTACTATTTTTGAGTGTAAGGTCGAGGACCTACACAGTTTTAGCCTGTGAGTATTTTGATATACTCTTAATGTACTCTTTTTGTACACATATATATGAGATTGATCATTTTGGCTCATTATATGTACTTGTTTATTTTTTATTTTATGTTTATGTTATGCACACGGATGCAGATGTTCATATTGATGTTATGCTTATATGATGTAATGTATGGATGACATGCACTAGATAGCTATTTAATTTTATGATGATGATGGTATGCAGTGATCTAGATGCTTAGTTGTGCTATGTATGAGGGATGCATATGGATGCGATGTTTACTTTTAAATACATATTTAATATTGTTGTATTGTATGCATTTAATTTATGATGATGTCACGATATGTTGGTGCAATGTATATAATACTTTATTTACATGATGGCAATCTAATGTAAATGAACCTGTTTGCTTTAATCACTTAAAACATAAGGAATGAATGTGATATGTGCCTAACAATATAATGGACATCACCATAGAATGTGTAAAAATCATGAATGTAATTGAAAATCCTCATTACAAAAATTTAATCAATTAATCACCCATATATGAAATGCAATGATATGAAGCGGTATGATGTGAATGATATAATATGTCACTCTATATTCCTTTTGTAATTTGAAAAATATGCACAATATAGTCAGTGGTCATCTAAATATTGTTTTTGATATCCATCCGGTATCTATCCTATAGCTTGATTGTGCTCAATATAATGATGTATCACGGATTCAATACTTTGTAATTTGATGATTGAAAGACTTTTATTTTTGATGGTTTGTGATATTTGGTATTTGTTGCTATTAGAGAATTTTTTTGAGGTTTTCCATGAGACTCAAACACCCTAGTAGACTTATCAAAAGTTGTATACTAACCAAACTAGACTTTTGAAATGTAAGGCTTTCGCTAGGATATGCCCTAACTATTCATTATCCCTGTGTGTGCAAATGAGTATATTAAGATAAAGCATAAGCATACCCCAATGTCAGGTGGGATTCTTTTAGCCCATTGCTAAGATAGGGGATCCTCATATGTTTATCCAATCCTAGGTTTAGATTTCAGTTGGACTAGACCACTAGGCGATACAGGACACCTGAAGCTAGCTCTTCCACATTCAAACATTGTTCTATACATAAGTGATGTGCTGATGTATCAAACATATCATCATACGTAAGGTACAATAGTGCTAGAAATTCTATGGATTCAAGTTCACTCCCTTCTTTTCTTCAATTTTTTGGGATACTTGCTCATATAAAGTGATAAAAATCATTGTTTATTTTTGTACTTTAGTGACAATAATCACTATTTATTTTGTACTTTCTTTTCTTTTTCTTGAGCAAGGGATTTGATACTAATTTTTCTTCCTTTGTACAATTTGTCTTCATTTGACTTGAATTTTTGGAATTTACATTTGATAATTTGCTTCAAAAACTTCCTTTGGGAATTTTACTTTGGGGAACTATTTCTAGGATATCGATTTTAGGATATCGATCTATGATATCAATATAGGATATAAATATGGGAAGTCGATCTATGATATCGATCTAGGGTATCAATATTGAGGATTGATGTGGGATATCATTCTAGGATATTGCTCATTTTAACGTAAGCAAGGGATTATGGGTAGGGAATACACTTGTCCTTTTACCAACTCCCAACATTTCCCATACCGTCCGCATAGGGGGATAAGCAAGAATAACTCTTTTCACCTCAGGATACCTGGTCCTACTTCATGGATTTCATCTTCCCCTATTCAGGTGGGATTATTTCAGCCCATTACTAATATAAGGGCTCCTCATATGTTTATCCAATCCCATGTTTATATTTAAATTGGACTAGACCTCTAGGTGACACAGGACACCTGAAGCTAGCTCTTACACATTCAAACATTGTTCTATACATAAGTGAGGTGCTAATGTATCAGACATGTCGTCATGCATAAGGTATAGTAGTGATGGCAATTCCATGGATTCAAGTTCACTCCCTTCTTTTCTTCAATTTTTTGGGATACTTGCTCATATAAAGTGATAAAAATCATTATTTATTTTTGTACTTTAGTGACAATAATCACTATTTATTTTGTACTCTCTTTTCTTTTTCTTGAGCAAGGGATTTGATACTGATTTTTCTTCATTTGTACAATTTGTCTTCATTTGACAAGAAATTTTGGAATTTACATTTGATAATTTGCTTCATAAACTTCCTTTGGGAATTTTACTTTGGGGAAGTGTTTCTAGGATATCGATCTATGATATCAATATGGGATATCAATCTGGGAATTCAATCTATGATATAAATCTAGGGTATCAATCTTGAGTATTGATGCGGGATATCATTCTAGGATATTGCTCATTTTAATGTAAGCAAAGGATTCTGGGTAGGGAATACACTTATCCTTTTTCCAATTGCCAACATTTACCATATCGTCTGCATAGGGGGATAAGAAAGAATAACTCTTTTCAACTTAGAATATCTAGTCCTCCTTCGTGGCTTTCATCTTCCCCTAGCCCTTATTAGGATTTTTTAATTTGTTGATTAGTGATAGGATTCTAATATGCTAAGGACTATACTAACTAGACCTCAACTACAAAAGCAAAGCAAGCTTTATATCAACTCTTGAGAATACCTCTAGGTATGGTTGAATGATCGAAAAACCCTAGTATATTCTTCATAGCAACAATATGGGTTGTGTTGAAAAACACAATTACTCACATGAATGATGGATTATGATAAATGCATGGGTGCATAATTGAAACACAATGTGGCATCTTTTGCAAGACTGACAAACATAGTCCATTCTACTATAGAATGCAACGGATGAAGAATACCGACATGCAATGCAATTATGAGATGAATGCATGTGTAAATAAAAATGCATAATGCAAATGCAAATGTTTTTGGATTTTATGCTTTACCAAAAAAAAATTGGATTTTACTAATTTTTTATTTTTTATGGATTTTGAGCCTTTATATTTGACCAAATGGTGAGTACATGCCTTTGGAGCCTTTTGGACTTGACAAAGAAGTTTTAAGAACCCTTGGAGCCTTTTAGGATGACCAAGTGGTTTTAAGCAAACCCTCAAAGCCTTTTGGGATTGACCGAGCGGTTTTAAGAAAACCCTCGTGGCCTTTTGGGATTGATCGAGCAATTTTAAGCAAACCCTCGGGGCCTTTAACTATCATGACCAAGCAGTTTTTGGAACCCTTGGTGCCTTTTTGGATTGACCAAAGAGCTAATAGACGTCTTTGGAGCCTTTTGGGATTGATCGAGTGGTTATAAGCAAACCCTCGAGGTCTTTTATTGACATGGCCAAGCGGTTTTAGGAACCCTTGGTACCTTTTTCTATACTCTAAAGCATAGAATGCCTTAATATGGATGATTTTGAGAGGTTCAGGCTCTTCAACACCACCTAGCAACATTAGGCGATAGGTACCCGGACCAATCTTTTCAGATATGATATAGGGTCCTAGCCAATTAGTCGTAAATTTGTCTCACATATCAGGCAGTAAATTAGAGTTCTATTGGTTCTCTTTCAACACAATATCCCCAAATTCAAAGTCTCTCTAATGGACTTTGTTATTATAAGCTCATTTTAATTGATATTGATAAATGCGGAGATGCTCCAGGGCATTCACACGACATTCATCAAGCAGTGTCAATTGATCTAGGTGAGCTTATCGCATGGTGTCGTCATCAATGAACCCTTTTAATGCAATGTGCAGTGTTGGAATTTCCAAATCTAAGGGCATAATGGCCTCAACACCATATACTAGTGAAAATGGTGTTGCCCCAGTGGGTGTCCGAATGCTAGTCTTGTAAGCCCACAATGCAAGGGGAAGCTGGATATGCCAATATTTGTGGTTTTCATGGACCATATTTTTCAAGATAGCCATAACTATTTTGTTTGAGACCTCAGCTTGCCCATTTTCCTATGGATAATATGGAGTCACAAATTTGTGTTTAATTCTATACTTATATGTCAAAGCTCTCATAGTTTTTTTCGTAAATGGTGTTCCATTATCCAAAATTATCTTGGATGGAATCCCAAAATGACATATGATATGCTCGAGTATAAACTCTGTTATGCGAGTTCCAGTCAATGTTGTAAAAGGTATTGCTTCCACCCATTTGGTAAAGTACTCAGTAGCCATAATAATAAAAAAGTATACTAGCCTGATGATAGAGGAGAAATATTACCAATAAGATCTAATCCCCATTGAGAAAATGGCCAAGCCGCTTGAATGGGATGTAAGGTCTGCGATGGAAAGTATGTGAGATTAGCATGATGCTAACATTTGATGAATTTCTTGACATACACATTGCAATCCTTCTCCATAGTGGTCCAATAGTAACCCATTCGAATGATGTGCTTAACGATGGCCATGTCACTGAAATGGCCACCACACATACAGTCGTGAGCTTATGAAATCACCCAATATGACTCTTGGGGCTCTAGACAACGAAGGAGCACTCCATCGTAACCTCATCAGTACAAAATATCTCCTAGCAAGACATATTTAGTCACTTTATGCTTAAATGTGTGTTTTATGGCATGCAACAATCCCTCTGAGATCAAACCATGTTTTAATAAATCTTGGATTTGTGACATCCAGCTCTGGTAAGCCTCAGATTTGACTACCAAGATTACTTGCTCTCCCTGCGTATCTACATGTACAAATGCATACTGGGAAACAACCTTGTGGTGAATGGTAGTACCACTCCCTATCGGACTCTGAGAGGTTAATGACCCCTAGGGTGCCTTCTTAAGAAATTCCTTAGCTCTACATAACCATTCAGCTTTTGGTTCCATGCTAATCATGTTGATTGACTCTTTATTATCAAATGCTTCATGCTCTGCTATAGGATGCAAGATAATTTTAACATGAATGGTAGTAAAATCGGTAGACGGATTCTAAGGGATTAAGGATCCCAAATACACCATGGTGTCTGCAAACCTATTTGATGAACAAGTGATTGCCTCAATGTCATACCATTCCAACTTAGCCAAATATGCAACAACAATATTTTTATAATATTTTAACACGGGATATTGACACTGAAAGAACCCCTTAACTTGGTTGACTATGAGCAAGGAGTCACCAAATATGTTTAATATTTTAATTTTCATGGTGCTGGTTGTATGGAGGCCCATAAGTAGGGATTCATATTCAGCATTGTTTTTGGTGCAAGGAAAGTCTAATTTGAATGACAAGGAAATTGGAGGTCCTTGCGGTGTGACAAACACTATTCTTGCACCACCCCCTTGCTTGCACTTCGAAATTTTGAAGAACAAGGTCATATCAGCATTACTTTTTGGTTCTTCAGGTTTGAGAGCTTCAAATACGACAAATACTACATCATCTGAAATCTCAATGGTCAGAGGTCTACTATTTGATAGCGGTGCCTCAGCTAGTTGATCAGCTATGACTTGTCCCTTAATGAACTTCTAGCTTATGAATTCCAAGTAAAATTCCATCAGTAGCATGATGCACTTTGCAGTACGTGTATTATGATATGTCTTACTCATCATATACTGCAAAGGATTTTGTTTTGATATTACATATGTCGTATGACTTAGCATATAGTGCTACAATTTCTTTGTAGCGAACACTACTGTTGAACACAACTTCTCCACATATGCATATCCTAGCTCATAACTCACCAAGGTTCGGCTAATATAATATATGGCTTGCTCTTTACCTTGCACATTATTTTGGGATAACATGGTCCCTAATGCAAAGTCGGTTGCTGATATATATAGCAAAAATGGCACATATGGCCTTGGTGGAGCTAGCACTGGCGGCATCACTAGGTATTGCTTGATTTTAGCAAATGCTACTTGATAGACCTCATCCTAGTTGAATGGGACCCCCTTGTGTAGCAGTCAATTCATGGATCAATATTTATCCGATAATTGAGCAATAAATCGCTTTATGGATGCTACTTTACCCTAAAGGCTTCTTAATTCTTTGATGTTTGAGGGAGGACGCATATCTAGAATAGCCTTGACCTTTTTTGGGTCAAATTTGATGCCTTGCTTTGAAATTATGAATCCTAAGAGATTTCTTGAAGTTACACCAAATATGCACTTCTTAGGATTCAACCTGTCATTATGCTCTATCAGGCGATCGAGGACCTTCTTCAAGACCTAGGCATGCTCTACACACAACAATGAATTACCCAACAAGTCATTGATATAATCCTCTAGGATCTTATGCATGTAGTCATTAAATATATATGTCATGGCCCACTGATATGCGGCACCAGCATTTTTAAGGCCAAATGACATAACTTTATAGCATAATGTCCTCCATGGCATTATAAACATAGTTTTATGCTAGTCTTCGGGCTTAATCTAAATTTTATTGTATCCAAAAAAATCATCCATCAAGGAGAGCATCTCATGACCTATAGTTGCATCTACAAGAGCATCAATATTTGGTAATGGAAATGAATCCTTGAGTGTTGCCTTATTTAGGCCTATGAAATCTGTACAAATATAGATCCTTCCATCAGGTTTTCCTACGGGCACCATATTGGATACCCATTTTGGATAGTCAGTGGAGATAACAAACTCTACGTCCAATAGCTTTTGCAATTCATCCTTCACCATTATGGCTACTGTTCGATGCATATTTCTAAGATTTTGCTTGACTAGATTCTTTGATAGATCTAGCGAAAGGTTATGGGTAACCAGTTTTGGATCTAGACCTGGCATATCTTTGTAAGTCCAAGCGAAAATATTAGGTCTCTCTTTTAGTAGAGGTATGAGGGTGGCATGCTCATCTGGAGTGATAATCTCTCCAGATTTAACCTTCATTTGATTTTTGGGATCATTACTGATATCCACATCAAAGGTTTCCTCTACTAACATGTGGATATCCCTTTAGGTGTCTACAAATACGAAGCTTTGATCCTTGGTCTTAGAGCAGCTTTAGTCTTGTAGGTTAGAGTCCTTTCGGTCTTTGGTGACTCTTAACTTGTGGTTAATCAGATAAATTATGTTTATCAGACTTGGGATGATAAACTTAAACCTTATAAGGATATTAGCACTAGGTTGTTGTCCTTGTTTGATCGAGTAACCATAGATTCTATCCCTAGATCCTCAAACCGCCATGTGAATGCCATGACTATTGTTGCATCCTTGTTCCCTCTAGAGTTAGAAGATGATCAAACATAGATTATCATTAAATAAATCTAGGAGCCTGTATCACTTGGTTTGTATCTTTTTCCTTTAGATTATTTGACCATTAGAGCTTCCCCATCTGAGTTGTGATGTAATGACATCTTTAATTTTCTTAAGTATGGTTCGATGTTTGGTAGTTTAAATCACAACCAAAGTAATATTTTGTGCAAAAGAGTGTATCAATTCATCATAATCAATAATACTTTGTACTGACATTCATTTTAAGGCATACTCTTGCAATGTATTAACTCTAATGAAATCTAACTTGCTCTTAGTGATGCTCAAAAAGGCTCATGTGGAGGCCATTTCAGTGGTAATATTATTGCCAAGAAGCTCCTTCAGATGGGATATTATTGGACTTCCATGGATAAATAGGTATGTGACTATGTTTGGTGTTGTAATAAGTGTCAATGCCACGATCATATTATTCATGCTCCTTCTCAAGACCTTTAGGTTATCTCTTTCCCTTGGTCATTCTCCATGTGGGGATTGGACATTATTGGGAAATTCAACCCAGTGTAGTCTTATGGTAATAATTTTATCATTACTACAATTGAGTATTTCACTAAATGTTTTGAATCCATACCTCTAGCTATGGTGACTGGAACTCAATTTTCTAAGTTTATATTCAAATAGATTCTTTGTGGGTTCATGATTCCTTCGATGATTATTTTTGATAATGAGACTCTTTTTAAGAATAATTATGTTTATAATATTTGTGCTAAGTACAAGATTCAGCATAGGTGGTCAAATCCTTATTACCCTCAGGGTAATGGATAAGCCAAAGCATCCAACAAGTTCTTGATTAGGATCTTGAAGAAGTTGGTTAGTAATACCAGTCGTGATTGGCATATCCAATTTTATCTTACCTTGTAGGCCTATCATACTAGTGTACATACTCCCATAGGGGCCTCACCATATGTCTTGGTAAATGAGTTTGAGGTGGTGTTCCATTTTAAGCTTAAGTTTACCTCATTGTGAATTTTTTTACAAGATTTCATGGTTGGCAATGAGTATCGTGCAAACCATCTATACCAATTGGAGCTACTGGATGAAAAGTGCATTCATGCCTTAGAGAATTTGTGAGCCTATCAGGATAGGAATCAAAAATATTATTCTAATAAAGTTTGCAACCATTCTTTTAATGTTGGGGATCTTATCCTGAAGGAAAACCAGAAGAACACCAATGCCCGTGCTGATATTCGAGGTAAGTTTTAGCCCAATTGGTTAGGGCCCTTTGTCATAACGACCATGTTTGGATTAGGTGCTTATTTTTTGGTTTCTTTGGATGGTAAATAACTTAAATAACCTATTAATATGATGCATTTAAAAATATATTATGCTTGATCCAGCATTTGCACTATATTTTGTATTTAGCTTAGATCATATTGCATCTGCTTGCCTGGTCATATTGCATGATTTCCTATCATACTTCGCATGATTGTCTAGCATTTTGTTCTCTTGAATTTTTTCTTGTCATAAATGCATTGCTACTTGCTCATGATTGATTTTTCATATAACTTCTAGGGATTCATGACAATTGCATGTGATGATACCTAGTTAGGTCATAGCTCATATACATTGAACTTTTCACTAGGTTTTTGATGCCTAGCAAAGCCCCAACCTAGGACCCAAGCATTTTCATCCTTTATTCTCTATTTGTTTTTCTTTCTTTGTTCTTCTCTTCTCTCTTCTTCTTGTATCCCTTGACTTTGAAATTTTTTACAACAATTATCATTTATCTTCAAAGTCAAGGAATATGATCCTCTTTTTGTATGTCCTTGTCTTTTACATGATTTTTATTTCTCCTTTGTCTTCTTCATTCAGATAAGAATATACATTCTTCTCTATTTTGTTTGCATATTTTCTCCCTCTTGAATTTTCAATAGTTGAAACTTCAAGCTGGGGGTACACACGCACAATTATTTGCTCCTTATTTTCTTCCTCTTAATTCTTCTAACACATGCACATAGTCACATTTTGTTATGCTCATTTGAATCAATCTATATACATAATCTTACACACCCCTATTGCGTAGTACTTGCTAATACATCATTCATAGCATATCACCCCTATCGAGTTACACTCCTTTTGACTCAACAGGCTCCACACCCCATTACAATATAAGCTCCTTGACCATTTCAATAGGTCTCAATATACATCCTAGTGGTTAATCACCCCACAATAGTCACTAGCGAGCAATCATCCATAGCGAGTTATGTTCCATTATTTCAGAAATCACCTATAGCAGGTTACGCTCCATATTTTTTCCCATATGTTCATCTTAGTGAGTACTACACCCATAACAGGTTTTCACTCCACATATGGACCTTCTTTTGGGTATAACACCCTTCATTTAGAGTTCTTGATCAGCTTCTCTCGCTTCCTATGGTTGATCTTTGTATCTCTTTTTTTCTTCTTGATCTTCTTCTTATCTTCTCTTCCCTTCTTATTTCTTTCTCTTTCTTCTATTCATTTGTGCATTTCATGTTAGTTGCATTAGATTCATGTTGTACCCAGTACCCTTTGCTTTTTTGTTTGATTGCTTGCTTTGTTTTCCATATTTCTATGTTTTACCTTTTCTTTTCCTTTGCCTTTTTTGAGTTTCATAAGGAATTTTCATTCCTTCCAAAACTCGAGGGGGCACCCTAGCCATAGAGGCATTAGTGTTAATAATATCTCATCTTGTGAACAAAATTCCATAGTGTCCCTTGTGATACCCCTTTTGCACCACCCCTTTATCCAAACCTGATCATCCCTTCTCTATGTTTGTTGTCAACTTGCACATAGAGGTCTACATATTTTTGTAATGCATTTACTTGGCCTTAAATGCATCAAAGAGGGGGAAAATTTTAGACATATAAAATTGATCCACTTTAGTGAGGCAATATTTCTAGAGCTCTTCGAGAGACCCCTTAGACTTGCCTAGAGTAAGGGTTAAGCCTCTCCCCCCCTTTTTCCTTTTTTCTCTCTATGTGAATTCGTGCTCGCCCTTGACGGGGTAGTATTTCACATAGGTAAAATCATGGTTGGCCTTGATAGGACATAATTTCACCTTTTAGGGTTTTATCTAAGGAAACCTTAATTCTTTAGGTTTAGCATATTTTACATCAGCCCTCATTGATTTTTCCACTCATCTCACCTTCAAATCTACTATATAAGGAGGGTTGAATTCATTTCTAGAGCACACTTCATGACAATAATTGATAATAACAATTTTTCATAATTACAAAGTGTTTAAATGCTTGCTACTTGGTATGCATCCTTCATATTATCTCGCAAGCAAGTTAATTCTAAAGTGTAAAGTTTGATTTTTTCTCTTTTGCATTGGATTTTTTATTATTTTTGCTTGCTTTGGTGGATTTGTGTTGGAGCCCTAAGGAGAGATCAACTATTTAAGATGTCTCAACCCTTTTGTTCGCTTCTATGCATTCTACTAGGTGAATTTCCTCTTCTACATGCACATTTAGATTTTTTGATTGATGTAATTAAGCCTTCGCATCTATCTTCTATATTTCGTATAGTTTTTGCAAAATCATGCTTGGCTCTCTACGGGACGTGATTCCTCCTATGCGAAATCATGGTCGCCTGTTACAGGGTGCGATTTCACCCAGATAGCATCTAGGGGAAAATTGTTGTCCAAATTTCATATTTGTATTTTAGACTACATCTAGGGCATAGTGTTGTATTATGTTTAGTGTTTTCATCATTTTATTCTACTGTATCTTGATATTCTCGATTTCTTCCAAAGGTCAATTTCCACTTTTATTTATCAAAGTCCAACTAAAAGGACCTAGGGGGCTCGACTGCTATGCCTTTAAGCACTATTGCATAGTGGCCTAAGCAGGCCCCCTAAATTTTATTATATTTTTCCAAGTGTTTACCAATTTATCTCGTAGGAACAGGAATTTTTGATATCGTTGGATAAAGGATAAATCACCGGATAAGCTAAGTTTTCCAATTAGTCTTTAGGTTGTTTGTTGAGTGCCTTATATTTCTGTTATAAACTCTAAATATCATTTTAAAAGAAATATATTTAATCAATTTCTAGGTATTAAAGGATAAACAACATATAGTGTGCATTTAGGTTTAATAGTGTTTATGCATATTCTTTTGAGCCATTGCTTAAATGTTTTTTATCTTAAAATCCTAGGGTTATAAAAGCATTCAAATAAATAATCATACTAAGTTTAGCTCTTGTACTTTTGCATTTTGTATTTTTGCATTGTCATTTATCTTTCATAGCATAGATATAGAAAGGCCAAACATAGGTGATTATCTAAAATCAAATACATCCAATATTCCTAAAATTCTCTTGGACTTGGAGTGAGTTCTTAAAGTAATTCTTGGTGAACCCTTCCCCCTAGCACTGAGTGTAGAGATTAACATACCCTTGTGGTTCACCCTAAGGATCTCTCTTGTGGATCCAGCCTTGAGAATTGTACACGATAGGGTAGTTTTCTCCCTCTACATATGGTTGTCTGTTTGCATTCCATTTTGACTATTAGACTTCATAATCTAAGTTTTGTGGAACTTATCACTACAAAATTTTTCAATTGTGGAGTTATAAAAAAATTTATGTGGTGTTTCATTATTTTTTGTTGTAGGCTTTTAAGCCTTACTATCTCAAAATATCACAAGTCCCAATATAAATAAGCCACAATATTATAGGTAAAAATATCAATAATCAAGAATAGAATTATATATGTGAGCAATAAAATAAATATATAGGACAATATAATAATGAAATAGCATTCACTCATAGTATATAATATGAATGTAAAATGGCCAATATCATTCATGTACATGCATGAAGAAAACTTACAATATAAATTTCTCAAAATTTGTATACAAGCTTTATTATCAATGATTGTTATGTAGTGATATCTATAGATTTTTTTCCCTTACATTGTATAGAGATTTATCTCCATAATATAGACATAGAAAATTACTCTTCATGTACTTGACTATTGCTCTCCATATGATAGCTCCCATGACCTTTGGCTTATCATCTTGCCACTTGTATACTAGACTTTTCACTCTCTTCTTACATGCATACTTGAATTTATGACACTTGCACACTTCTACATGACTCTTACTCTCCTACATGCACTCCTAATATAAGAAACTTGTGCACATCCTCACATTACATATTTGTACACTTACATACATGAAATTTGTGTAAATTATCTAAATACACACTTGCACTTTTACATAACACTTGTGCATTTCCTGCACATAGACACTTATATAAAGGGGAAATATAAATTACTCATCTAAAATAAAGACACAAACCCTAATATATTAAATATTTACATTTGTACCATAAATAAACCATGGAGGTACATTTTCATGTACCAAATAATGTAATGTTCTTCAACATTCGTAGACTCCTCAAATTTCTACTTTTTCACAAAAGACAAAATATTTTCAAAATATTCTAGTTTGTGGAGTTGTCAAGGTTTTTTTACTTTAGAAGTGCACAACCACACAAATGGTTTAATCCAATTTTTTTAGATCACACCTTCCTAATTAGAGGCTTTTGGTCCCTAAAGTTTATTATTATAAAAATTATGATATTACATTTCCTCGATCCTTCCCCTATGATACCATTTAGCTCTACTAGGTATCTACCCTTTAATTCAATTTTCTAGAACTTTAGTGTCCTCTTTGAGTGGTTTGAGTATACTTCCTTAGCATTGAGTCCTTCATTTTCTCTATTAAATTAAGAGAAAAATATTCTATGGATGGTAGAAATTACTTATTCTCCTCATAAATCATTGATGGCTTAAACAACTGAAGATTCTTTATATTGAGCTCTGAATACATTTGCATGTATAGAGGTAAATTCAATCTAAATGTATTATCACTAACTTTTTCAAAGATCTCAAGTGGTCCATACCTGAGTGGTTTCAACTTCTTGGATAAGCCCCACAATCTTTCCTTATTGAGATATAACTAGACTTGGTCTCCCACTTTGAATTGATGGTCAACTCGATGTTGATCATGTCACAACTTGTATTTTGCTTGACTTGCCTTTAGTTGTACTTGTATTTTTAGGTGGATCTATCTCACCCTCTCAATAAAATTTATTTCTATATTTTTCTTACCTAGTCTACTTTCTCACTTCCCTTCTCCTATTGAAATATCACATCTAGAGGTAAAGGTGGTAGATATCCAAAATAAGTTTCAAAAGGAGATTTTTGAGTGGATGAATGTACAACTCTATTATAAGAGTGTTGTATGTAAGTGATGTGCTCATCCCAAGACTTCGGACACTTCCTATGGTACCCTCATAGGAGCTAGACTAAATTTTTATTGACTACTTTAGTCTATCCATCTATTTGAGGATGGAATGTTGTACTTATCTTTAACTTGGTGTCCATTTTTCCCCATAATATGATCTAGAATTTTCCCAAGAACCTAAAACCCTATCACACTATAGAACTTGGTAGTCCAAAATGTACCCATACATTTGAGAAAAATAAGGTTGTTGCTTCATGGCCTTTGATAGTATTTTTACATGGAATTAGTATGCACATCTTGCTAAACCGGTCCACAACTACAAACAAGTAATCATGGCCTTTCCTGGACATTGGTAGTCCAACAAAGTCCATGGATATGCTTTCCCATGGTTTGTTGGGTACTAGAAGAGGCATATATAGTCCTAAATTTCTATTGCTAGGTTTTTTGGTACTGTAGAGAACACACATTCTAATAAAATGTGTAACTTGTTCTTGCATATTAGGCCAATAGACATACCTTTACATATTTGTGATAGTTTTACCTATTCAAAAATGTCTTGCAACTTGTGAAGTATGTGCTTCTCTTATGAGTTGTACTCTTCCTCCCCCTGGTATGCACAATTTTTCTACCTTGTACAATAACCCTTCCTTGAGATGATACTTTGTTGTTGCCTCTAAATCTATGTGTGGAGTAGCTTGTAGATTTTGATATATCTCTTTAAAATTTGGGTCTTATGGGTATTCTTCTCTATATGCATCATGCATGAAAGGATGGAACTTCATGATAGTTCCTACAGCTATGACCTTGGAGATTGGTGGACTTTAGATCATATCAATGATATTGTTAGTGATGCCCTTCTTGTATTTTATGATGAGATGGAACTATTGCAAGAAGCCCATCCACCTAAAGTGCCTTGTTGTATGTTAATATATGACTACAAATATTATAATGGTTGATGATCAATATGGACTATTATCTCTTTACCAAGGGTATAATGTATTTATATCTTTACAGTCTAAACCAATGCATAAAGTTCTTTTCATAGGTTGGATAGTTCATGATTGCCCCACTAAACAACTATGGGTGATAGTAGATAGGTTTATTCACTTTGCATCAACATTACACCCATAACATACTCACATCCACTTTAATTTCAAATGGTTATTACAAGTTTGGTAAAGCTAACATTATACTGCTACTGATATTTTGCTTCAAAGTATCAAATGTTACTTGTACTTTTTCCCAATAAAAATATTTGTTTTTTGCATTGATAAGAGTGTAATGGAGCTACTATAGTTGAAAAGGTTGCTATAAACTTTCTTAGATATTGTATAGCACCTATAAAATTATGGGTTTCAATAATTATTGATGGTTTTGACCACTTAAGAATGTATTCTACCTTGGTTGGATCAATTCTTAGTTGTCCTTCTCCAATCATATGTCCCAAATAAGACAAGGATGTTTTTGCAAATTCACATTTTTGTATTTTTAACAACAAACTATTCTCCTTCAAGGTCTGTAGAACTTGCTGTAATTGTTTCAGATGATCTTCCCAAGTTTGGCTGAATACAAGTATATCATCGAAGTCGACTATGACAAATGAGTAGATAAGGGCAAAGTACATCATTCATTAATCTCATGAATGTGGCAGGTGCATCACACAAACCAAATGGGAGTACTAACTACTAACCATTCATACAGGCCTTGCTTGGTTTTGAAGGTTGTCTTCCATATGTCTTCTTCCTTCATTCTTACTTGATGATTACCACTTCTCAAGTCCAACTTTGTGAAGTATTTTGCATCTTGTAGCTAATCCATCAAATCATCAATCCTAGGTAATGGATATCTATTCTTGATAGTTATCTTGTTGAGTGCCCTATAATCTATGCACATTCTCCAAGTATTATATTTCTTTGGAAATAATAACAATTAGAAAACCTCATGGGGATGTTCTTGGCCTGATGACTCCTTGCTCAAGTAAAGTATGAATATATTTTGTAACTTCAGTAGTTTCCATTAGTGACTGCCTATAAAGTCCTATGTTTGGCACTAGTGCATTAGGTTGTATTGAATCTCATGTTCAAATCCTCTCTTTGGTGGTAAACCTTTTGGTTCTTGAAACACTTCTTGAAAGGCTTGGATGAGTCTATTCATTTCTTACTTTTATCATATTATACACCCTTCAAATGTAGGTTCTATTTCTATTGCTTCTTCACTATGAGGCTTCAAAAGTAAAAGTACAAACTTCTTACTTGCATTTATGAGCCTCTTTACTTGGTTGGTGGTTACCATGGAGATCTTCTTCTTCCTCTTATGAGCATGGATGATGTAGGATTATCCTCCCTTGATCAGCCTATACTTATTCTCCTCTCTAAATAATATGGTCTTCTTGTCATACATATATGGACTACCAAATACAACTCCACATATGTCTAGAGGTACCACATCTAATTCCACCTCATCAATGTAGTTTGTGTTAATTGTAAACTTGACTTTGCATTGCTTAGTAACCTTCATTTTTGCATCCTTATGCACCCAACCCAATGGATATGGATGAGGATGTCCATATGTTTCCAATCCAAGTTTCTTTACTAGATCTTCAGCAATCAGATTTGCTTGTGAACCTAAATCAAGAAGTGCATCTACTTTGGTCTTCTTGACTTGAATATTGACTTGAAAAAGTTTTGTTCTTTCTTCTTAAAAAGTTGTACTTGTATTGGCTATATTTGCAGTATTCTATAATATAGTATAGGAAAACTTCTCATCAACATCAGAACTTCCTTCAACTTCCTTACCTTCCATAGAAGCTACGACATTCTTCTTGGACTTTTCTTTCTTCTTATTCCTAGGATGTAGATTTGGATGTAGTTTCTAGCATTTTTCTTTGGTATGACCATCGATATCACAATTATTATAGTGATTTTTAGAATCTTTTCCTTTTTGAGTAGAGGCTGCAACTTTCTTGCCTTTCCCCTTGCCTTTGCCATTCCCTTTCTCCTAGGACGTACCTTGTTGATTTGTCTTGGTAGTACTACTCTCCTTTCCTTTCCTCCCATCTTCCTCAATATATTGAGCCTAGACACTAACTTGGTCAATGCTCATAGGAGTGAAAAGAAGTACTTACCTCTTGATATGGCTATGTAATCCTCCAATGTATTTCATCAGCACCTGCAGGTCCTTAAGTGAAATTCCCAAGACTATTGCTTATTTTTTAAACTCCATGGTGTATTCTTGAACACTTTGTCCTTTCCCTATCTATAAAACTACCATCTCATGAGTTTCTTGGCTTCATGTCCTAGAGGATATAATTGTTCTCTAAGTAGTCTTGTGAAATATTCCCACTTTTTGATGGGAGTTTCTTTACCCAATCTCAAGGATTCAGCATGGCTCTCCCACCATACAAGAGCATGTCCATCCATTTTCAACCTTGCAAAAGAAATATTCTGCTCTTCGATGACTACTCCTTGGACATTGAAGTAGACCTCAAGTTGATTTAACCAATAATTCAACTTTTCGGTATTAGCATCTCCTTCAAATTAAGGTATTTCAATATTGGCTTCCACCTTAAATGGCGCTTTGCTTGAACTCTCTCCTAACTCAAATGAACCCCTATTCTTCTGAGACTCTTCTTGGTTTGATTCTTCCTCTTTCTCCAACTCTTTCTTGAAACCAAACTTGTCTTCTACCATGGACAAAAATATACTAGCAAATGCATGCAAGGCTCAAATTTTTAGTGACCCTACTTGCTAAATTTTCTTCCAACAGGGCAAATCTAGCTTCTACATCATTTTTTTTATCAGCCATTATAGATTCTTCTAGTTTCTTCCTCTACTTATTGGTATTTATTTAGGGTTCGTATTTTAGTTATCTCTCACTATAATGGAAAGGAAGAAGCATTATAAAAAATTTATAATATGACCTTGGTAGGAAAAGAGGTAGCATATGAGTGCAAGCAAGATATCTAACCAAAAGCTTTGATTTGAATGGTAGAGGAAGGTGCAAAAGCAAGCCTATTCAACTAACCAAAGTCTTAATTAAATATAATAATTAGTTTGGATAGCTTTTATGAAAAGGAAAAGAGAAATTTTTTTATGAAATGCATCATCTAAACCTAGATACTAGAAGAGATTGAAACATGCAAGAGTGAAATATCTAAAGATTGAGATATACAAAACTTAAGACAAAAAAATATGAGGAATATCCCTAATAGTCAGACTATTTAAAATATTTGATGAAGGTCACAAAATCAAGACATGCCTCCCAAAAGTGATAGTTTAGCTCCTAAATACAAGAATTTTAAACTCACCTACCTGCACACCTAAATCCTGATAAGTCTAGATAAATAATTGATGTATTAAAGGCAACATCATGTGAGGTTGTAATTGGAGAAACCTTAAATTTAGAATACTGATTGTAGATATTTCATACATCCAAACTTTGGATATCCCAAAAAGGAGTATAAGGAAGCATTAGAAGTAGCGGTGTCTGCAAAGGCTCAAAATCATCTAGCATTAATGGGCTCATATCCAGAGATTATGAAGGAACTAGTGTATTAAATAGAGACATGACCTGGCACATAGAGGAGTAGCAATCCTTGAAATATTTACACATTTTGGAAGGATAATTTTCCCTTATGTATCTATAAATAGTATTTAGTTTAACATTGTAAAGGATCAGCAAGTTTGTATAGGATTTCCTCTCATTTTCCTTTGTATAGCAGTATGCATAATTTTGAGCAATCTTGCAAGCAACTCAAACCCCCACTCTTGGCATAATATTTATAATATTTTTTGTATGCATATATATATATATTGGATACCTATGTATCTACTTTGAGTCCATATATAGATCTCATACCCTGACCCATCTCTTTTGTGTGTGCTTTCATTTATGTATTTCTATGTTTTTGTATGTTGCAAAGAGGAAGTATTCACATGGATAAATTATGGTCAGAGCTATTATGTAGGGGATATTATTTTATCTTTGGTACATTTCCACCCTATTAGCTTAGGTTATTCCTTTCCACTATCTGTGTTTTCTTTCTCTTACCCTTTCCCCCCAATCTATTAGATTAGGAAGTGTGTACCCAAGATAACATCTTATAAAAGGGTCAATATTTATCAAAATACTAGAGGCCCCTGACTGATCCAAACCTCATATTCTTAATACTAGCTCTACTATGTCACTTTGCACGAGGTACGATCTAACCCATCCACCTAGTCCATTCCAAGCTTTACGATTGAGACAATCAAAGAGGACAATAGGTATTCTTCTAAATCCTTGTTTTTATTTTAAGAATGATCTAGTGGCATATACTCAAATACACAAGGATGTTATAGAAATATTTAAAACCATGAGGATTATAACCACTCTAATACCAATATGATATGTTATCTCTAGTCAACTATTTTATCTATAAATTTTAAATACAAATTCTATATGTTAAGTAGGAATTGTACAAAAGTAAATATGTAATATTGTAAATAAAAGTACTAGCATACATGCATGACATAAGATTTATCCTAAATAAAAACCCTTCTTGAGTTAAAAAATCCAATATGAAAATAGTGCTCAACATGTTATTTCAATCAAAATAAAGTACAATCTGTGCTAGAAGTGATTCATCTAGTTAGAACTCTATTAAATGACCTATTTTACTATTTTCTTTTGTGAAATATTCTCTCTTCTTCTATAATCCTCTTCATCAATATATTTTCTTGAGGGAGAAAATTCCTCATTCTATTATTCTTGGTTAGTGGCTATATTAGTCATTAGGGAATCTAAATGATTTTTGATAGTTGCAACAACTATATTTACCTATCTGCATTCCATTCTAACTATTAGACTTTATGATTTGAGTTTTTGAGAACTTAGTCACTGTGGAATTTTGCACTTGCAGAGTTATAAAATATTGTCTATTGTGTTTCACTTTTTGTAAACTCCTCAAATATCCACATTCATGCAAAGAACTTACAATATTTTTGAAACATTCTAGTTTTCAAAGTTGTCAAGGATTTTTTCTTTAAAAATTTGCAACCATGTAAATGGTATAGTCCATTTTTTTGATCAATAGTTTATGGATTTAGTTTGAAAATACCTATGTTTTCCCTAATAAATTCCTATAACTACTTGGCCTTAATATAGCACTATCCTAACTAAAAATACAATCATAATGCAAAAAATAGGCCTATTGACTACATGTTTTTCACTTTAAATGATGAATGAAATATGATCTCTAATATTGAGAAAGGTTACAAGAGAAGATAAAAGAAAATAGCCCTAAATTTCTACATGTAGTTTAATTTAATGATAATTCAATGATACGATTGGTCCCCTAATCGATGCTGAGATTAATTTTTTTATTCCCTTTTTCTTTAATGAACTAAAGAATAGAAGAATAGAAGTACGTGAATAGTTAAAAAACATAAGAAATCAATAGACTAAACCTAAATTGTTAAAAGACAAAAGGAATATTATCTAATTCTACCTCTATGGTAGTAATATTATCTTATGCAAAAGCACCATCAATGCTTTCAATTATTAATGGAGCTTTTGCTCGTGATTCCTTATTCCACTAAAAACCTACAAAAATATATAGAAAATATAGGATTAAATGTAGATGGGTCTACATAGGTTAGTGGAGAGTTTTTTTTTGTTGGCTAACATTAGGTCCTTGTTCACCAAAGATAAGATAAGATAAATTATAAGTTGAAATATTGACTATCTACATAGATACATAAGTAATACAACAAAGGGATAGCATTGATGGTAATTTTTTTATCTATGATAAAATACTAACTATGAAGTCTACAAACTCTACTATAAAAAAGAGTGCAATAGTGTTACTAAGATTGTAGTTTTCTGGCGCTTCTTCCTGTAGATACAGAAAAATAGGTTTGAGGCTCAAACCCATGCTAGGATACAAAGCCTTGACCAATAAGGTACATGAGCTTCATGAAAAGTAGATTATTGATTATGTGATTGAAAAAATATGTATTCTAAAATGCAAAAAAAAATTAACTTAAATAGATTAAATGATTATTAATGACAAAGCAAAATATAAGGGCTAGTAAATAAAAGGTAAGATTGAGAGGCACAATCCAACGATCATGGGAAAGAACCTTGTTGTAGACCCAAAATACTTTTCATATAAAACCTTGAGAAACATTTTTATCTTTATTAGGATTTGCAATGTCAAAAGAATACCATTCATCAATTAGAGAGGGCTTTTGTCACTTCTAACAAGTCATTCATCAATTTGGCAGGGCTTTGCTATGCAAGGGGTGATTCCTTAATTTTATAGGGGTACATTAGAAAATTCATTCACCAATTTGAAAAGGCTTCATTACTTCATTAGATAATGGTTTGGTTTCCCCAAAGGGTTGGCTTTATAGAAATCCATGGTTCCCTTGGAGGATCCTTTAGAAAATCTTCTATGATTGGTAAGTTGGAGAGGTGGTGAGTTGCATGGATAAAATATATTTGAATGGAGGTAATATTAAGACAATATATGTAAATAGGTATGGAGGATAATATGGGAGAAACAAAGAGTAATTTCTAAGATTTTATTACTAATCAAGGTGCAATTGAGGTGGCAAACACAATTGAAATAGTTAAATCTAGAATTGGTGGGCAGTTGGTGCCTACCACTTGCTTACATTTTTTAAAAAATCAATAGCACTAGTATTATGATCACTGGTAGTGCTAAAGATACTAGCAACAGTTTCAAAAAGATCACTTTTTAGTTGACTATGCATGAAAAGAAGAAAATTTGATATTTTGGTAAAGGCTCTAGTAAGCAACCCGTAGCATCATTGATGATACCACCTTGGATATAGTGTTTTTTATTTAGGGAAATAAACATCCCTAAGCTTGTTGATTGAAATATTTGACTAGCTAAATGATGTAAATATTGGTAAGATTTGGAGATTTGATGATGTGCTCAAAATTGGGTGTCTACAATATGGTCATGATGTAATATGGGTGGGGCTTGTTTCAATCCCAAATAGCTAGCTTTTAAAATATTACTTAATTTATATCTATGAAGTTTTTAATTGCTTTGAGATTAAACCAATTGTTACATCTAAATAGCATCCATTATCTAAAATATACCAATACATATTACATCAACATTATAATTTTGTCATGGTGGCGCTCTTTTAACACTATGCCAATACTATATTGATGCACAAAACACATATAGTAATATCATTATAGAGTCGATGTATCATAAAAACTTAAACATTTAAAAATCATAATTTTTGAAACTATAATAATATTATTGGCAATGCTACAATTTTAAAATATAGTAGTGACTAGATAGATTTTACATACTATGTAATAGTTTAACAAGAAGCAATACTTTGGCTAAACTTATCCATGTATGTTTCTAATATATGTGTGTGTGTGTGTGTATGTATATGGAAAAGGAACAATTATTCATGTGACATATCAATATATTAACAACCTATAAAAAGCCCATAATCTATTTTAGATACATGTATGTCGCTATGCAAAAACATGGTGGCAAAAGAAACATATCCAAAATTCCTTATGAAACAAGGTAATAAAAATAATTTTAACAAAAAAAAAATTAAAATGATAGATATTTGAATTGAAGATCAAATCCTTCACAACTAAATAACTATGAGCCTCAATCTATCATTTTTGTCAGAAGAAATGTGGTCGCTTCACAAAGTATTATGGCTTTTTTTTAATATCTCATATTTTAGGAGTCATATCTTCATGAAGGGTTATCTGATTTAGTTGGTTCTTGGACCAACTTGTGCAAAATTTGAATAGCTTTAAAAAAAGTGGTCATATGAAGGAATCCAAGCAATATTGATGGATATATGACCCTTTTAAATCAACCATTTGAAACAAGGGTAGTGACAATATTTCAAGTCATGAAATGTTAGCTTTTGAAGCTTATTACTGAAGATAATAAAGTCACAATCCAATGTATATGATAATGGTAATATTCTAAATATATAAAACTCAAAAATAACTTTGATATCTACTCCTAAATATGGCATAAATAAATGCTCATGAAAATGGTGTCATAGCACTAAAAGAACCAAGTAATGTTATTACAGGTCATGTACCTTACATCCTCACATTACTATGCATATATAATGTAATGAAGCACTCTTGGCCTTCACTCTTCTAGACTCTTAAACTCCCTATTCTATGGACTCATGTACACATGGACTACTATGCACATTTACATTATTGAATATTATGCACACTTGTGCATTTATTACATTGCCTAATGTATATACCTTATCTAAGACATGTACCAAATTATGTAATATACTCCAACACCCTCCCATATTACATTATTTGGTTATTGAAGACTTTAGTCTTCAATATGGATCTTCAACTTGTAGATACTTTTTGTTGTGTCATGGTTCATGTTCTACTTTGATTTGTAGGCGTATTGGCAGTTGATCTCTCATTTTATTTCGTCTAAATATGGTATCTCTATAGTAGAATGAGTCTGTATTTTTTTAGTCTAACTCTTAGAAAAGACATTAGTATTAACTTGAATTGTTGCAAACTCTTGTGAAATACCAATGGAATCTAGAAAGTATACTCCCTTGTTAACTAAACCTGTAGCCTCTATTTCATCTAGTCTTCTAATAAGATATGTGTTATTCTTATTCACACATTTGAATTCTACTATTTTTCCACTTTCAATTAATTTGGTAACTAAAATGAGGTTTGTGGTCAATCTTGGTATATACATAATATTATGCAATATAAAATGTGGATAAGATGCATTAGGTATTACATGTCCATATCCATGAACCAAATATTTATTTCCATCAGCTAGCATTATACCAAAGTTATTAGTAACCTCTAGGCAATCAAACCATTGTAGATTTCCTATCATATGATGACTTGCTCCTGAATCAATATACCAAATATCTTTGTCATCTTGAATAGTGGAATTATTTTCTTGTGAAATAATTTTGTATTGTTGATAATAAATAGAGAGAGTGGTTTTTCTTTGCATTTTATGATGATATCTCCCTCTTGCTAATTTATCCATAGCTCTTCAGTTACTTAATATTTGTAGATTCTCTTCTTAGGTTGAATTCCTTATGACTCCCAAATAGCAAATGAAAGATAAATATCAACCACTCTTCTTTTTTTTGAATTAAACACTCTTCTTTTTTCCAACCTTAGTCACAAAATATAAACTCTAAATTTCTTAATTCCTATGTTGATGTTGAATACCTTATATCTCCAAACTTAGAAATTTAGATAAACTATATTTGCAATTTTGTAAGTCTAGTTTGATGTAGAAACCCTTTTTACTCCAATCTAAATTGAATTGCAAATATCCTTAAATTGTTTTGTAACTCCAAATAATTAGATTACAAAACCTTAGGATTACTCTCTTAATTCCTTTCAACCTAACTTTCAATCCTTAGTATAAATCTTTAAATATCTTGAATTTCACTTCCAACCTTATAAAATATTATCACCCTTATTTCTCCTATCTTATATGTATAAGCAACTTGAAATAGGATTGATTACCTTAAATTCTTGAATGGTAGTTCTCTAGTAAATTGAGCTTGACCAATTAATGTCTCATCTAAGTACTCAAATTGATTGGCTCTTCTGATTTATGCCTTCTCCACATACATATCTTGAGTGGGTATTCTTACACATTCACATTGATTGATGCACATCTCCTATGCACTTTTCCCAAGAATACCTTGATAATATTTCTTTGAAATATTTCTTCATATTACCTTGGCTCCCAACATCTATGTGACGGTATTGTGCTTCTATTTTATTATTTCCATCAACCTTTACTGTCAACTTTGCTTCTCAGACTTTCCTTTGATGCTACCAAGTTTTATACCTTCCTCTTTGTATCCAATAGTAATCTCTACCGACTCGTTGATCACCTGTGCATTCACTGCTCTATCTTCTCTATCTTAATACGTTTCTCCTTTAAATTGGTACTAGAAGCAATGGGCACTTTAACTTATGCATTTCATATGGAATTAAAACTCTTCCACTTCACTTACTCTATCTACCTTTGTCATTGAGGTGTTTCCTTCACCTAGGCAAGCAATATGAAATAAACATTACTATAATGTTCCTTTGAAACTGAAACTCATTCAAAATTCTAAACTGAATGTTTTCATGTATCTCTTGCATGCAAAACATTCACAAATACTTGTAGATTTTTTAGAAACCTAATCATTCTCTCTTCTACGTATCCTTTCAAATTCTCACACAAAAGTTCACTTTGCACTTTATAGGTAAAAAAAAAAAATTACCAAATGCTTTGTAGGTGATAGAATCATGGATTCCTATCCAAAAAATGGTGATGCTCATTTGTAGAATCATGGTATCTTCTTCAACCAATAATGGTGCTCTTTAGTAGTGGTGCTTCTCTCTTCAAGAAACATAGCGGTGCTTCTTCGAATGATAGTCACTCTTTTAATGATGACACTTCCCTATGTAGTGATGGCTCTCTTGGAATTTTTCAACTCTAAATACCTTGATTTCCTTCAGATTATGCTTTCCAATTTGGATGCTTTTGTTCTCCTTCATATTATAGCAATTTAGTATCTTTAGACACTGTGAGATTATTCTTGGATATCTTAGCCCTTTGCTTGAATGTTGCTTATTTAAACTATTGCATTTTTTATTTATTTTCACTTAATAAATCTGTATTTCTTATAAACTATAATATAGCATTTATAAAATATATTTTTCTCTTCTTATTTCTCCTTTTCTATTAGTTTAAACTCTTGCTACTTTATCCTTATAATTTTAAGATGTAAGCAACAATATCACTTTTATTTAAAGAACTCCTTTAAGTTATTATTTTCTTATTTAAAATTTTATAATGTAGAACACAAATATTAATATGTTGCTCTTATATCATTGATGTAAAATTATTTTAATGTGTAGATAATAAACTTCTATTGCACCAATATTGCATACCTTTCTAGTGTTCTATTTGCTAATTTTTTGGTGATTTGATTCACCCAACTAGTTGTCTCCAACTTGTAATTTTGCACTTGATTCTCCTTCACTTTTCTACTCAAAGTTTACCAAATTTGTAGCTCTAGTTACTGCCAAATTTTCTCCAATTTTGTTGTCTAATGACTCCAAATATTCTCTAGAGTTCTCCAAACTTTGTAGCTCCTTATCTTCTTCTAATTTTGCCCACAAATCTGATTTTGTGGATTCCATACTCCTTCAAAATTATTCTTCCAAATGCTAAAGTTAGCAGCTATTAATGTTACCTCAAATATTGTCCAAAATCTACAATCATGCAATCGACTCCTTCCTTATTTCATTAACAAAAACCTATAACTAAAGTCTCTAGAATGTTGCCTTCTATCACTGTCAAAAACTTCTTTAATCTCTTATTCATGGGTACTCCAAAATCTGCCCAAATTTTCTCCCAATTATAGCTCTAGGCTTCCTTCAATCTACTCTCTTGCAACCCTTCAATAGTTGCTTCAAACTACAATCTTCTCCTTTCAATTTAGCATTCTATGGTTGTCCTAAGATTTCCCAAAACTATGGGTTCTTCAATATTCTCTTCTCCTACAATCTCCTTGTCGAATTCTAACTTTAAAAATGGATCTCCTATGTTTTCCACTTTCTCAAGAATCTAAATATCTTAATATCTTCAAATCCCTTCTCTAATATTTGGTAAACTTCTTTCCAAATACTTCTTCCTTTTGGTCTTGTTGTTGGATTGTGATAATTGTACCAAAAACCTATTTATCAAAAAATTCTCTTTTCTTTTAATCTCCTATCACAAACCTTCTCCAAATCTCCTTCACTGGATACTTCTTCAAATCTGTAAAGTTACTCCTCCTTTCAATATCCTGCTCCTATTTTTATTTAACAAAGCCTTTAATGGTTGCTTCTCCAATTTTGTAGTAGGACTTTCTCTAACCTTATTCCTCTTCTCCAAATTCTCTTGAGATCACTTCTCTCAGATATTCTAATTCTATAACTCTTTAACTCCTCTTATGAAATTCTTCAACTTCTCTTCTCAAAGCTTCAATGGGACCTATTCCCAGTCTCCTCAATCTCCCAACTATGGGAATACTATAACAAGATCTCTTTATTGGATCTTCAAAAAATACTACTCTCAATATCTTGAGTCTCCAAAATATGTTGCTTCTCAAGTCTATAATAGGACCTATTCTTAGGTCTTCTCCATCTCCAATCTTCAATCTATAATAAGAGACCTATGCACAGTTCTCTTCAATATCCAGTCTATAGTATTCAATCTATAATCTTCAATCTCTAGTCTTCTCAATATTCAATATCCAATCTATAGTTATAACCTTCTGCATGGGTATATTCACTCTCCAATCTACAGTATTCAATCTACAATATCCTATCTCCAACCTTCTATCTTCCAAAACTAGATGTTCTTCAATTTGACCTCTTTCAGGTCTCTTCAACTTCTCCAATATATAGCTATCTTAATTATACAATATTCTATGTGTACTTCCTTATCAAGTCTTCTCAATCTTCAATATCCAATGGGGTCTTTGCCTTGGACCTCCTCACTCTTAAATCTCTAAATGTTTGCAACAAAGAATTAATCCCTGCATGAGGAAAGCACATAGACTTTCAGGTAATGAAGGTGAAATTATTCTCTATCTATTGTATAAAGCTTCTCAACTTTTGAGTGTTAATTTTCTGCAACAAAAAACTTAGTAGTCATAAATTAATTAAAATTTCTAGAATTCTAAAATAAATCAACTTCACTAGTTATTCTCAAAACTAGTGGAACAAATTTTGTGTTGAGTCCTAGTCTTCATAATCTTGTGGAAAGACTCTAGCCAATTTTAAATTTGTTGTCTTATTCAATATACCAACTTCCCCAATAAGACCTCCTTGTTGGGTCTCTTAATCTTCCAATATTCACAATATCAAGGCCTAACCTCAAGACCTAAAATCTCCTTCTATTTTGAATTTGTTATTGGAATAGATATTCTCCAAAATTCTTTGGTTTCACATTTTAGAGATAATATCCTCACCTCCACTGGTATCTCCTTCGCTACTTCAAAATTTGTGCAAGACCAATCCTTGCAATATATCTCCCTATCTCCTATCAAACTCCCTTATGGATCTGATACCACTGTTATGTTAGGAAATAAAAAACAAGCAAGCATACACAATAATAAATAGTACATGATATTTTACATGGAAACCCTACAGTGTGTAGGTAAACCAATGGGGTAATAGTAGCTTTTATTCTTTTATTATTCTCATAAAGCTTTCATATATTCACACTCTATCATAATGCAAGGGGAATTCCTATTTTTATAGAAATACAAAGGAAGATTCCAAAAAATTCATGGTACATTCCAGATAAAGGTGCTTGAATAAAAAAAAATTACTTTTGTCAGCTGCTTTCTCTAACAAAAGTTGCTTTAAATACAAAAGCAAAATCATTTTTTAAAGAAAAAAATAGTTTTTAAAGCAAAAATTAGCTTTAAAGCAAAAAGCATATTTAAATTAAAAAATAGCTTTAAAGAAAAATCATTTTTAAAGCTCCACCAAGCACCACTCTACTGAAGAACATCGAAGATCTAGATATTGACTTCACCTCCTAACATTCTCTCACTTGAAATTGATATATAGGAATTATTTTTCTTTGTTTTCCATCCAAGTGCCAATTGCCCAATGCTACCCTTATCACATTTTCAACAAGTCCCTAGAGAAGTTTTGCACCACTTAAACTTCTCTCTCTTGATCGGCTTTGTAAGCATATCTACAAGATTCACTTTAGTATCAATATTTTCCAATAGGATCCTACCTTCTTCCACCATATTTCTTATAAAATGGTACTTAACATCAATGTGTTTGGTGTTATCATGGAATTTTTGGTTCTTTACTAATTGAATAGCACTTTGACTATCACAATCCAATGTAATCTTCCCTTGTACTATCTTGAAGTCACCCAATAATTGCTCTAGTCAAATTACCTCTTTTTTGGCTTCAATTATTGCAACATATTTTGCTTCAATGGTTGATAAAGCCATCACATAATGCAACTTATAAGTCCAACTCATAGCTCCAACAACAAGGGTGAAAGCATATCATGTAGTGGACTTTCACCCATCTCTATATCCACCATAATTAGAATCCACAAAACCTTTAACTTGCAAATATATCGATCTAAAGTAAATTTCAACTATGAAGTACCTCTTAAATATCTAAATATCCACTTCATTGCATTCCAATTCTCCTTACTAGGATTCACCATGTACTGACTGACTACTCCCATTGCTTGGGCAATATTCAGTCTGGTATTCACCATGGCGTACATGAGGCTTCCTACTATTGATGAATATGGTACACGAGACATGCTTGTATTCTCTACTTCTATTATAGAACACTATTCTAAAGACAATTTGAAATGTGGAGGAAGTGAGGTACTGACTAATTTTACATTCTGCATATTGAAGCATTTTAGAATTCTTTCTATATATATTTTTTAACATAACTAGATCTTCCTTCCTGTTCTATCCTTGTGTATTTTCATCCTTAAAATTTGGTTTGCTACGAAATCCTTCATATAAAACATCCTAAAAATTTGAGCCTTAATATCACTTATTTTATTCATGTTAGGGCTTACAACTAGCATATCATAAACATACAATAGCAAGATAAAAAACTACCATCATTAAACCTCTTATAGTATGCACAATGGTCAGCTTCACTCCTACTAAAAACTTGGCTCTTCATGAAGGTGTTAAATTTTTTGTACCACATTCTTGATGCCTATTTCAATCTATACATATATTTCTTAAGTCTGCAAACCAAATGATATTTACCTCTTTCTTCATAGCCCTCAGGTTGATCCATATAAATCTTCTCAAAATCACCATGCAAGAAAGCAATTTTTACATCAAGCTACTCCAGTTCTAAATCCTATGCTACCACAAGTGCAAGTAAAACTCTAATAGTAGTCAGCTTCACAACTAGAGAGAATATTTCATTGAATTCTATACCTAACTTCTACACATAATATTTTGCCACCAAGTGAGTTTTATATCATTCCAACAGCACATCATTGTTCTTATTTACTTTGTACACCCACTTGTTACCAACAACATTTCTTCCAGGCGAAAGATCCACAAGTTCCCATATTTCATTCTTACATAGTGATTCCATCTCCTCATCCATGGATTTCCTCCACTTATCTGCATTCTCAGATTCTCTAGCTTCCTCAAATGAGCTAGGCTCACCATCATCAGTTAACAAAGCAAAAGAGGACTAAAATTAGGAGAATACCTATTCGAATGTTTTTGTGAACATGTATATATTCTAACCCAATATTTTATTGGTTGTGGCTCTTGATCTTGTGTCCATTTAGGTTGCTTACCTTTTTTATCTACATGCTAATAAAAAACTTCAACAACCTTTTCTTCATTTTTAGCTTTGTTCATATATACTTCAATAGGTACAATTTTAGGTGTTTGCTATACCTCCTTCCTTTGCATGGATTTTCATTAAAAATAACATCCTATATAATAATTACCTTGTGGGTAGTAGGATCCCATTGTCTATACCCCTTCATTGTATCTCCATAGCTGAGAAAAACATATTTTCTTGACTTTAGGTCAAGTTTGGACCTGTTTTGTTTTGGCACATGGGAAAAAGCATCACAACCAAAGGTATGCAAATGAGAGTAATTAATAGGCTTACCACACCAAACCTCCTCTAAAATTTATCCATCTAATGCAGTTGTAGGTGACCTATTAATAAGGTAAACATCTATATAAATAGTCTTTACCCAAAACATTTTCTTCAACCTATATGTGTTGAGCATGTTTCTTGCACGTTCCATGATTGTGTGATTCATTCACTCAACCACACCATTTTTTTGTGGAGTATATGGCATAGTATTTTAGTGCTTAATCCCTTCCTACGTAAAAATTTGATCAAACTCCTTGGAGCAATATTCTCCCCCATTATCTAACCTAAGGCATAAATAAAGCTTACCTAGACTTTTCACTACTTTTACCTTGAACTCTTTGAGTTTTTCCAAGGCTTCTGACTTATTTGTTAGAAAATAAACCCACACTCTTCTATAACAATCATTTATAAATATCAAGAAATATCTAGTACCTTTTAAGTACTTAGTGGGGACCACTCTAAACATATCAGAATGTATAAGCTACAAAAAATTAGAACTCTTACCAAGACTTGCAGTAAATCAAACCCTCTTTTATTTGTCAAAAATACAGTGCTCAAACAATTATAAATAGCAAGACTTAATCCCAGACAACATACCTCAGTCATGTATAATTTTCATTTCTTTTTCACTCATACTCCCTAGGCATTGATGACATAGCATTACTCCATCCTGAGCATTGCCTGAATTTGTTTTTGCATGGTTTGTCATCGTATCACCACACAAATGATATAGGGTTTTATAAGGTTCTAATTTTGCTACTACTAGGTTTCCTTTGGTAATTTTACAATAATTGTTACCAAAATTAGTACAATACCCAAGCTTGTCCATCATATTGATTGAAAGTAAATTCTTCAACAAATCAAGCACATATCGTATATCACATAACATCCTTTCTCTACCATCATCCAGATTGATTCTTATATCCCCTCTTCCCATAATTTCTAAAGGATGATCATCACTCAAATAGATCATCCCTCCATTATAGGACTGATATTTGACAAACCATTCTCTATGTGGAGACATGTGGAAATATACACCTAAGTCCAAAACCTAGGTATATAAAATAGATTTATTGCTACTAGTATAGAAGGTCTCGCATGCTGCCATATCTATTGCATATCTAGTATTGGCCTCAGTTGATGGTTGATTTTTCTTTTCACCATTCTTATCCTTTTTTAGATGCCAATAGTCCTTCTTCGAGTGTCCTGGATTTCCATAATGCTGACACCTTCCTTTCAACTTGCATCCTTTTGACTTAGACCTGAACTGTGATCTATCTTGTTGACTTCTTTCGTTAGATCAACCTCTCACAACTAGGGCTTTATTGGTTGAGGGTTCTAGAGATAATTTTCATGTAGCACCCTAAAATTGGTGCAGTAAAACCTTAAATAATTACAATTACTCTAGTAAATATTCAAATTCAAATTTCAACCCCCAAAACCGCTCCCAAACCACCGTTTAACCCATTTCCTCCTTTCCTACGCCATTTTTAGAGTTTGTTTTGACCATTTGACGATATCGTTGTCGATCAGACGATATCGCCTCAGATCGAACGATTTTGTCTAGGCTAGGACATCCAGACGATCTTGCCTCAAAACTAATTTTTCATAATTAGCCTCTGTTCAAACGGTGTCTCTAATCCAGGCAGAAGTGTGTCTGCGCCATTATAGACCCTCCCCTTTGGAGATATCCCAAATTGGGATGATCTCCAACCTCCTAACCTCCCTCCTAAGCCTATTTAAACTTAGGACTCCCCCTTGGCATCCCCCTAGCTGAAATTTCTTGTAACGCAAGTTCTACGTGCATTAGACCGTCCTAAATCACTATTTGCCTCCATATTTGTCTAAGTTTATTTGCATGAACCTTAGTATTTTTCAGCCGAAGCAAGCTCAGTTTGTCATGGACGATCCTGTTCAATTCGAGACGATTTCACACCAATTTGAGATGATTTCGACTGCAGTCTGCATTGGGGGAAATCAGTGCCCAGAGTTTGTGTTTCTTCAATCTTTTCTGCTGCATTATTCTACATTTAGTTAAACTTATGATTATTCTTTATTATTTTGCATCTTGGAGTTCACCCATATAGTCTTAATGCTTAATAAAATCATAAATTGTCATTAGATTATTGTAATGCATTCGTATTTTGTTTATTATCATCATTTTAAGATTGTTACTATCATTCTATATCCTTGCCCTCTATTGTCACAGCTGCATTTCTGGTATTTTGCCTCTACTTTTATGTTTGCAGGTCTCTGATGAATTCATCTGACGAATTCGTCAGATCTTAGATGATCCCATCAAATTCCAGACGATCCTGACTACTTCAAGAATTAGAACCTCCATCAGACATCCGGATCAGGTATGGCTCTTTAATTTAGCTTATTCTTTTTGTTTTCTATTTAAATCTATTTTTTGTATTTTATTTAGTCTGCATTTTCATAATAGAACAACTTAGATTCATTTTGCCAAACCTAGGACTTGGATGTTTAAAGCTAAAATTGAACATATCAAACACATTCCCAACCTAGGCGTGGAAACTACCATTCAAAAGTTTCCTGGTGAACCCACCATCCGTCAAAAAATCACCATAATACACCTCCCCCGAGATGCGGGACCTTCGCAAGGCCTCTCAATCCGAGGTATTGTCCCATCCTTTTCACATCCCCCTTTCGGGCATGGATCCTATAGCTTGAAGGTAAGGGTGTGAAAAATTTGGAGCGATACATTTTGGTGAACCCGACGTGAAACTAAAACCTTTTGAAAACAAAAACAAAAAAACAAAAACATAGATGCATTTAAAATCATTAGAAAATACTAAGTTGCATATCATGTCTAGATGGTAGTGTTGATAAGCAACACACCCCCACTGAAAAATGAGATTCCATCCTTAGAAAATTCTGAACTTTCATTTTTGCAGTAGGGACCCTCTTGATCTTTTCAGGTTTTAAATCCAAATTTGCTTGCCTCCTTTTTAAAGTTGTGCTTTTTCTTGCATTCTAGCTGTGTTATCCAAGAATTCACTTTTTACATGCTAGAATCATTCATGCACAAGCAAAATCTTGCACCGGTACCGAGAAAATCCAGAAAACAGTTGCATAATTCACTGAAAAATCAAACTTTCCATTTTTGGTAGTGTCGCGATATCGCGACACTTCCATTTTCGGAAATGTCGCGATATCGCGACAGTAAGTCAAAATGCGGCTAAGTGCCGTAAAGGTCGCGATTTCGCGACATGTCGCGAAATCGCGACGTTTTTTGGAGAGAGAAGCAAGCTGTACGGAGGGCGCGATTTTGCGACATGTCGCGAAATCGCGACATGTCGCATTTTCACGGTAGGAGAGAGAAAGTGGGCTGCAGGATGAAAAATTGGCTAAGTCGCAAACATGTTCCAAAATCGCGGTCAACGCGGTCAACGCATGCAGGTACGGAACTGTCGCGATATCGCGACGTGTTCTAGAATCGCGGCTGAAAATCAAGAAGCGTACGGAGGCCAGGAAGGGTCGCGATTTCGCGACATGTCGCGAAATCGCGACATGTCGCGTTTTCGCGGCCGACGAGGGAGGAAGTTGCCGATGCGTCAGGTGGTCGCGATTTCGCGACATGTCGCGAAATCGCGACATGTCGCAGAATCGCGGTAGGAGAGAGAAAGTCATAAGAGGGCCCGAAAGTGCATTTCAGCGGGAAACAGAAGGCATCCTGGGGTAGCGACACGTGTCAAAGCGTGAATGGGACAAACAGAAGCCGACATGCAAGCTTATTTTGCGGTTTTTAATCTGTTTTTAATGTTTTAAGCTTCTGATTTAATTAAAATGCTAATCTAATGCATCTTTTTGTCTTTCATGCAGGATTCCACCTGGCACTTACGGGACAACCGGGAAAGACCATAAAGGCAAAGATAAAGTGCGGATTTAGTCAAGGACCGCCATGCTAGAGGAGAAGAAGCCGATAAATGCATTTAATGGCAGATTTATTGCAGAATTGATAGCATGGAGACCATTTCAACTCGGGATGGATTTGCGGAGATCAAATTGATGGAGAAGTGGTGACTCATCCGGCTCACCAACAGAATTAATGGAGGCATTTATTTGTAGCTACGGATGAATGCAAGTTGCATTTGATTTTATCTTCTCCATTTATGGCAACTGACTACACAGATTTGCCGAAGGGTTAAGTTCTATCCGGACTTTGATTTTAAATGGATTTTTATTGTAAAACCCGGGTCCTAGGGTTTAAGTGCGATAAGATTTAGGGTTTGAGCAAGATATTTTGAAAAGATCAGGGTCTGTCCTGAGTCTATAAATACAGATTCTAAATGTAATCGCAGGAGGCTGAGACTTAGAAATAAAGGCTTATAAGCAATTTCTTGCAAATTTTGTGAAATCCTTTGTTTCTGGACTTGGAGTTGATGTGCTTTAGCTTTTCTGTGATAGCATGGCCAGGAGCCTAATCTTTTGCAGAGTGTGATAAGTGTATCTTCTTTTGTTATCCGTTCTATTTAAAGTTTGTTAGATATATGCTGTAAATCTGCCATTGTCAAGATTAAATATGCTGTTAGGCTTCAGTTGTTCTATTGTTCGCTAGGGGAAATTACAGATTTGAGGTGTAAGTTTGTTCTAATTGCTCTGTCTTCACTCGTGCGAGCTAGGCTACCGGTGAAAGATACCAGCTTTAACCACTGCCCTTGGATTTATAATTTTCTCGCTAGATCCGTTTCACTCGCCTTGTGCTCTTAGTTGAAAGTGATCTTAGACTCGACCGGACACTTTCTTCTTGGATTTGTTCTATTGTGAAGCTGATAGTATAGATAAGATTGATAGTTTAGGGTTTTACAGTTGATGTTTGATAAGCTTCTCTTTTCTGCCCTACCCTACCCTCTCTTTGCTTTCCGTGAATGATCCATTTTTATTTTCTTTGTTTGCCTTTTATTTAAATCTACGACCCATGAGAGCTAGATCTAGAATTCAAGTTAAATCTGATTGTCAACAACTTTTGCAACTACTGAACAAGTTCAAGAACCCCCTGTAAGGTAACAGAGCAATCCATATTGAAATCTATTCCAGAAGTGGAAAAGAGTGAATTGCCATTCGACCCAACTCTGTAACTCGCACCTTGGATAACCAGCTAGATCCTAAAGATGAGTGGGATCCGTCCCGTGGGTGTCTCCGGAGCTTTCCTTGCTTCATCCTTTTCCCGGGTGTGCATGAAAGCCGGACCAACACCTAATTGGCGCTAGAAGGAGGGCCATGAACATCCGTTCTTAGTGCACTTGAGTTGAGAAATCCGACTGTATGTGGAACTGTAAAGCTGTATTTTATCCAAAGTCTCGTAGCCAATTTTCCCCTCCTCCTCACCCAACATCCTAATTGGCGCTAGAAGGAGGGCATGAACTCGCTCAAGTATTGTAAGGGCATAACAGACAACATTTGAAGGACCCACGGTGAACTCCGACAATTTTGTAAATATTGTCAGTGCGCTTTTAAATTGTCGATGCGTTTTTGAAAGTTGTCAAGCAGCTTTTAAAATTGCCGGAGAAGGCCTCAAGTTCATGGTTTGTTAAGAACAGTTCTATCATCACTTGCAGTTATCCAATTACAAATCAGAACATCACTGTCAGCCAAGTAATAATGGCAAATTGGTTGGGCCCCACCGCTTTGAACATTCCGGGTATAGCCCATGACCTGCCCAGAAGTCCAGAAAGATATCTCCCTAGGTACAAACATGATGGGACAAGAACTGCAGAAGAACACCTGCTAGCTTTTAAAAATGCTTTAAGATTGTTGAATATACAGCATGAAGATGTTGCCCGCAGATTGTTCCCGTTCACTCTCCAGGAGGGAGCTTATGACTCGGTTTTTAAACCTCACCAAAGAATTCCATTACTAGTCGGGATGATCTAGAGAAAGCTTTTATATCACAGTTCGGTGAAGTGATAGATCCCAAGGATTTTATATCAACAATTTTCCAAGGATCAAGAGAGAGTCGGGAGAAACCGTCAGGGTCTTTCAATATGAGGTTCCAAAGAGCTTACGGTAGAATGATTGGCCATTACATCCCAAATGCAAATCTGGCCTTAGAAATCTACAAGAATGCATTGGATTCAGTGACCTCTATTTTCCTCAAGAGAGACATCAATATCACAACCCTGGCAGGGGCTTATAAAGAAGCCTTAATTCTTGAAAGACAGTTAGGGCCTCAAATTCTGAGCAGTCCTTTGATATCCTATGTTACACAGAACATGCCTGTTCCAAACCCCATTCCACATCATGAGTTAGTGCCAACATGTCATGCTCTACCCAAGGAGACTCCGTTAACCGTGACATCCACTCAGCATGTGCAAAATACAGAGAAAAGTTTTGACAAATTCAAAGTGCAAGTGCTTGAACCGAACAAGCTGTGATCCGGCACCACCCAAATCGAAGTTTTTCCCGATGAGTTAAATTTTCCTAGAGATCAAAGAAATATTGATATTTCTAGTTCACCCAAAAATAGTACAACCAGGGTTTCGGATTCTGTCACTTTTCCCGAAGAGACAGAAAGTCTTGTACAGACTCCTGTGGATGAAATGCAAGATTTTCAATAGTTCAAAATGGACATTTATGACTTGAGATGTGAGAGTCCATAACTTAATAATGATCCTTCCTCATCGTAGGATGATGAAAGTGAGATTCAATCTCACTATGCAGAAGTAACTGAGGAGGATAACATCATTGAGGATATGAGGGAACTTAAAGCTGACATCACCCTCTATGAACTGCCTCAGATTGTTGGACAAAACATTAACTTGATTGAGGCTTACTCTGGACCACCTGTTGAATTTCAAGAAAAGGAGGAAAAGGTAGTAAATATGAATGTGGTCAGCCAACTTGGAATTGATGAACTGTCTCAACATAAGCCTGCAACTTCTGAACATAATGTCAAAGAGGAGGCTATAAACTGTGTTGATGCAGATATTGGAGTTTATGATTTGGCAACTGAAAAGGTGAGAACAATTATAGCCCTAATCAATAACAACAATGATGTTTGGACATTGCACATTGATGAGGTTAAATCTAAGCAAGGCTCAGGTGAAAAGGAAAATTGTAAGCATTCTCGCTAGAGGGATAAAAATTGAAGTCCTGGATATTGAAGCAAGTGCAAGAACCACAAAATGTTCAAGTTGTTAAGAACCAGGGCATACAAATAAAACATGATTTCTTTCAGTTGTCACATAATTTTGAAGATGTGGTGGTCTTGGTCTGTCAAGATTTTAAAGTATTTGATCCTGGGGGTTTTTTACATTCAATCCTTTTGAAAGAACTCTGCAAACCCTTCAATTAGAAGCATAAACATGTTATCATATGATTTGTTATTATATGATTTGTTTAATTTGAAGGAGTTGCAGATTTGTTTTTCAAATGGGACAGGGAAGACAGTAAACCCAAGTCTTTCCCAGATAGCAAATTTTTGAAGCACAGTCTGGAGTGCATTTCATCAACAGGACCTGAAAGGTAATTTTTTTTAAATTACTTGCATGGTCAAAATTTTTTTAAAGCACCATTTCTCTGCTTTCCCAACCGCTGCATTTTTTGAGTATGAAGGGAAGTTGTAACATATGTATGCATTGTAAATAAGCTTTGAAGTTTTTCAGCTTTATTTCTTTGTCGCTGCAGTTTTATTTTAATGTCTGCGTTTTAATCTTTCGTTTAATTTTAATGCTCATAGCTTTAATTTATTTGTTTTTTTATTTTTTGTGGCTTTTATTTTAATGTTGTTTAGTTTTTTTAATTTTAATGTTGTTTAATTTATTTGTTTTGCTTTATTTCTTTGTCGTGCAGTTTATTTTTAAATGTTTGTACAGTTGTTTTTTTCTTTAGTTGTTTTTCTTTTAGTTTTGTTATTTTTGCGGCTTTTTTTTTTTTTTTTTTTTCGTTTAGCTTGTGCGTTTATTTCTTTTGTCGTTGCTTTTTATTTCCTTTCTTTGTCTTTTTATTTTAGCTTGCTTTTATTTTAGTCTCGTATGTCTTTTCTTTATTGCTTTTCTTTTTCTTTGCTGTCTGTACAGTTGCAGTTTAATTTATTTCAGTTGCAGTTTTTATTTTTTATTTTTGCTTCAGTTCTTTTTATTTCTTTTATTGCCTGTACAGTTTTTATTTTCTTCCCTACTTTTCCTTTTCTTTGTTGTCTGTGCGGTCTTTTGTTTTAGTTTTATTTTGTTGCTTGTGCAGTTTTATTTGCAGTCTGTGCAGTTTTATTTTGTTTTGCTTTAAAGCCTGTGCCTGTCCTTGGAAGTCTGTGCAAAGTCCTTTGGCTTCTGAAATTTTCTGTCCTTTGCCTTTGCCTGAGCAATCAATGAAAAGTCAGCCTGCTAAAAAATTGTTTATTCTAAGCTGATCAATCCACCATCCAATGCCCATGCTGTTCACCATTCTAATTGAGATAGTCTGCTTGCACTGAATCGTGAGAACTATTTTGTTATTCAGGACAAAGGTAGAGAGATGATTGGATCTTGTGTCTTACTTGCCACAGTTGTTTTAATGATAGAAAAACTGCTATGCTGTTTAGTTGGAGGAACTCCCGGGGAATCCAAGAAAAGCTGGTTATGAGAGGGGACTATGGTTCATGCAATTATTTGGGTGTCACCAGAGGCTATCAATGCCTAGACTGAAACAGTTCCGCATTGATCAAATATTAAAAGAAAATTGTAATTTCTCTAAGGTCTTCCAGATAGTGATATATTTCAAAAAGAAGAGAGATAAAAAAAAAAAGATAAGAAAAAAAGAAAAAAGAAAAAAAAAGTTACAATTAAAAGAGGCAGCCAATATTAGATTCTGCCCTACAGTTGTAAATTGGGTCGTGTAAATCTAAAGGGTAACTCTGTCTAGGCTGTAAAAGGCTAAACTAGTAAACAGAGCTCTACTCGGTTTCCCCATTTACAATCTAGAAAAGTTGATTAATCCAAGTTTATCATTCAATTTAGTCATCCTTGAAGAAAGTTTTATACCCTTTGAAATTGCACATCAGAAATCTTCCTTGAAGTAATCCAGCCCAGTATGTCCTTGGGAAATTTTAACAACTTGGCGCTTAGCAATCAATTTATTGTGAAGAATGTCTGTGGCAAGGCATGATGCATGGTCTTTTTGTTTTGAAACCATAGTCTTGGGTTCTAAAATAGTGCTACTATTTTACCCGCAGATATCGCCATTTGTTGATAAGCAACACACCCCCACTGAAAAATGAGATTCCATCCTTAGAAAATTCTGAACTTTCATTTTTTGCAGTAGGGACCCTCTTGATCTTTTCAGGTTTTAAATCCAAATTTGCTTGCCTCCTTTTTAAAGTTGTGCTTTTTCTTGCATTCTAGCCGTGTTATCCAAGAATTCACTTTTTACATGCTAGAATCATTCATGCACAAGCAAAATCTTGCACCGGTACCGAGAAAATCCATAAAACAGTTGCATAATTCACTGAAAAATCAAACTTTCCATTTTTGGTAGTGTCGCGATATCGCGACACTTCCATTTTCGGAAATGTCGCGATATCGCGACAGGTAAGTCAAAATGCGGCTAAGTGCCAGAAAGGTCGCGATTTTGCGACATGTCGCGAAATCGCGACAGTTTTTGGGAGAGAGAAGCAAGTTGTACGGAGGGCGCGATTTTGCGACATGTCGCGAAATCGCGACATGTCGCATTTTCGCGGTAGGAGAGAGAAAGTGGGCTGCAGGATGAAAAATCGGCTAAGTCGCAAACATGTTCCAAAATCGCGGTCAACGCGGTCAACGCATGCAGGTACGGAACTGTCGCGATATCGCGACGTGTTCTAGAATCGCGGCTGAAAATCAAGAAGCGTACGGAGGCCATGAAGGGTCGCGATTTCGCGACATGTCGCGAAATCGTGACATGTCGCGTTTTCACGGCCGACGAGGGAGGAAGTTGCCGATGCGCTGGCAGGGTCGCGATTTCGCGACATGTCGCGAAATCGCGACATGTCGCAGAATCGCGACAGGAGAGAGAAAGTCATCAGAGGGCCCGAAAGTGCATTTCAGCTGAAACAGAAGGCTTCCTGGGGTAGCGACACGTGTCAAAGCGTGAATGGGACAAACCGAGGCCGACATGCAAGCTTATTTTGCGGTTTTTAATCTGTTTTTAATGTTTTAAGCTTCTGATTTAATTAAAATGCTAATCTAATGCATCTTTTTGTCTTTCATGCAGATTCCACCTGGCACTTACGGGACAACCGGGAAAGACCATAAAGGCAAAGATAAAGTGCGGATTTAGTCAAGGACCGCCATGCTAGAGGAAAAGAAGCCAGTAAATGCATTTAATGGAGATTTATTGCAGAATTGATAGCATGGAGACCATTTCAACTCAGAGATGGATTTACGGAGATCAAATTGATGGAGAAGTGGTGACTCATCCGGCTCACCAGCAGAATTAATGGAGGCATTTATTTGCAGCTGCGGATGAATGCAAGTTGCATTTGATTTTATCTTCTCCATTTATGGCAGCTGACTGCACAGATTTGCCGAAGGGTTAAGTTCTATCTGGACTTTGATTTTAAATGGATTTTTATTGTAAAACCCCGGTCCTAGGGTTTAAGTGCGATAAGATTTAGGGTTTGAGCAAGATATTTTGAAAAGATCAGGGTCTATCCTGAGTCTATAAATACAGATTCTAAATGTAATCGCAGGAGGCGGAGACTTAGAAATAAAGGCTTATAAGCAATTTCTTGCAAATTTTGTGAAATCCTTTGTTTCTGGACTTGGAGTTGATGTGCTTTAGCTTTTCTGTGATAGCATGGCCAGGAGCCTAATCTTTTGCGGAGTGTGATAAGTGTATTTTCTTTTGTTATCCGTTCCATTTAAAGTTTGTTAGATATATGTCGTAAATCTGCCATTGTCAAGATTAAATATGTTGTTAGGCTTCAGTTGTTCTATTGTCTGCTAGGGGAAATTACAGATTTGAGGGTAAGTTTGTTCTAATTGCTCTGTCTTCACTGTGCGAGCTAGGCTACCGGTGAAAGATACCAGTTTTAACCAACTGCCCTTGGATTTATGATTTTCTGCTAGATCTGTTTCACTTCGCCTTGTGCTCTTAGTTGAAAGTGATCTTAGACCGACCGGACACTTTCTTCTCGGGATTTGTTCTGTTGTGAAGCCGATAGCATAGATAAGATTGATAGTTTAGGGTTTTACAATTGATGTTTGATAAACTTCTCTTTCCTCGCCCTACCCTACCCTCTCTTTGCTTTCCGTGAATGATCCATTTTTATTTTCTTTGTTTGCCTTTTATTTAAATCATGACCCATGAGAGCTAGATCTAGAATTCAAGTTAAATCTGATTGTCAACAACTTTTGCAACTACTGAACAAGTTCAAGAACCCCCTGTAAGGTAACAGAGTAGTCCATATTGAAATCTATTCCAGAAGTGGAAAAGAGTGAATTGCCATTCGACCCAACTCTGTAACTCGCACCTTGGATAACCAGCTAGATCCTAAAGATGAGTGGGATCCGTCCCGTGGGTGTCTCCGGAGCTTTCCTTGCTTCATCCTTTTTCCTGGGGTGTGCATGAAAGCCGGACCAACAGTAGCTCCTAAGAAAATATTAGTAGTTACTATAAATGTTGAAAACCAATTAGTAGCCATAGAAGTTAATTTTGTGCCTAGTGTGCCTGAAACAGATAGAAACCAACTTCTGTGGAAAGAACTTGATAGGAGGCTAGGTGTCATTTCATCTAGATCAACCGAACTTAAACAAATCAAGAGGCTTGCCCTAGATAGGATCCTGGATCCTCATCAACTAATTTTTTATCATGAACTTCAGAGAGCCTGCCATAGGTGGTTAGCTTCTAGGAGAGCTCTTGTGTCTTCAAAAATTTTCACCTTCGAGGAATACCTCAAGAACGCAGTTGTGGTACGCCAATTTCTAGTTCATATAGAATCCCAAGAAACTGATCTTATGATTAGAAAAATATGGAATAGAACTCCTAGAGCTATGTTGTATCGTGAATATTGTCGTGAGAATTATTATTATCAACCAGAATCTGAAATACACGGTATTGCTATAGCACATTTCATTAAATTCTTGAAAGAAAATTTCCAATTTGAAGAAGAACACTTCATGACTCCTGAAGAACTTGAGCCCATTAATGATATTTATAAATTATTTATAGAAAACTAGATCATTGCTTTCATTATTATTTCTTGTATTCATTGTATTGTTTGTTATCTTTATAATATTGTTACAAAAATAGAAAAAACAAGAAAAATAGAAAACATAACAAAAACCCAAAACATTATATTTTTAATATTATAGTAGGTATATAATTAAAATATATACCTTGTTGCATATATATATATATATACAAGTATATATATATTTGCTAAAATTTAAAATTAAGCACAATGCCTAAACTTAGAAATGGTAAACAAACTGAACAAGAAGAAGAATATTGGTTAGGAGACAAAACTACAAACCCAAATGTCCTTCCTGAGGATCCAATTCCGGAAGGAGAAACTCTAGAACAACCAGAAGATGACCTGGGTGAAGACAATGAACAAGAAGACAATCTTAAAGAGGAAGGATCCTCGTCCCCTAGAATAGCTCTAGATGGAACTATTGCTTTTGATAACTTAGATCATTTCTGGAAATTTTTCAATAATAACATTGGTGCTCTTAATATGGCAGTTCGTATTGATAAAGGAAAAATTAGTGACACTCAAGCAGCTATGGAAGATATTTTTAACATAAACACTAATCCCTTGTCCTTTGTTGATCAAGAAAGTGATAAAGCTAGACCATCCAATAGAGATATGGTCACTATGATTCAAAACATGCCAAAACCATAGGTTACCCAACCCCCTAAGGAACCTGTTATTGAGCCTAAAATCATTCCCACACAAAAGAAAACTTCCTTCACTACTTTACTTTGCCAAACTATTGATCAATATGCTTCAAATCAACAAAAACCTAAAATGAAGCCAAACACCAATTTTCAACAATCTGGGATACAACATAATACAACTTCAAAATTTCTTCATAACACCCTTCCTACCAACAATTTATGCAATAGCAATATAGCATCTAATCTCCATGTCCCTCCATCATATGCTCACAAATCCCATATTAATGCCCTACCGAACCAATATGGTGGGCAAACCAGTAATCTGGAAGCCATGGTGAAACATTTAGCTTCACACATGGACTAGATAGATCCCTACCGTCCCTCGTACAATTATCGAGAGATATGTATTCAACCTCTGGATCCCATAGTTGTAGCACAACCATACCCTAAACACTTTCCCATGCCCGTCCTGCCTATATATAAAGGAATTGAAGATCCCATAGAGCATCTTCGTATGTTTAGGATAGCATGTCATGATATATCACACGATGACTTGCTATTACTAAAAATGTTCCCAAAAATTTTAGGAGGAATGGCATTAGAGTGGTACTATCAATTGCCCACTCATTCTTTGAGAAATTTTGAAGAAACAACTAAATCTTTTGTCCATCAATTTAGTGCCTACATCGAGAGGCATGTCACCATTAAATATTTGTACAACTTAAAAAAAGACAAAGATGAATGTTTTGCTGATTTCTTAGCTAGATGGAGGCAGTTGATAGGAAAACTGCACTTTGTGTTACCTTATAGGGAAATGTTGGACATTTTTATCAATAATTTGCAAGAACAAATCTCCTATGAGTTATCAACTGCTACATTAACCACCTTCGATCAAGCTATAGACTTAGCTCGAAGGGTAGAAGATGCTCTCATTAGGAGAAGTCACCTCAAAAAGAAATATGATGAGAAAACATCTAGAAATCAGTATAAAAACAAACAATTTGTAGGTGACGGAGTCACTGATAGCAGAAATGTTGCTAATATTAATACAATGAATACAACAGAAAAATTTATATTAAAACCCCCTGATAAACCTCCTCGAGAATTTACTAGATTAAATCAACCTTTATCAACCATTCTACCTCAATTATTAGCATGAGGTTTGATTCAATTACTAGCTATCCGGGAACCTGATCCAACTATACCCGGATACAGAGCCGATCTACACTGTGACTTTCATAGAGGACCTGGACATGCTACAAATTCTTGCAAAATATTGAAACATAAAATACAAGACTTGATTGATAATAATGAAATGGAGGTGCAACCTTTCCAACCTAAACAAAATGCTCCTAATAACACTCAAAAGACTATTCCCCAAAATCAAAATCAAAATGCTAATCAATCATTAGATATATTTCAACATCCTTTACCAAACCATGGTAAATAAGTGGCCAAACAAATCAAACATCATAATGTTCCCCCTCCTACCCGATATGTAGGGACTATTAGTGGACAATTACCTGTTCAAGATCCTCAAATATTTGGCACAACCTTATCCCTGGTCACGACCATGCCCCTACATAATGTTCAAACATTGGATCTCAGTGATGTAGAATCAGATACTGAAAGTGAAGTAGACATCACCTCAAACCAATCAAATAGCTCTAAAAATGAATCAGATCCTATTCAACCTATCACAGATGCTATTGTTCCAGAAGAACCATTTCCTAGAAGAGTTACTATTCGACCCTCTTCTAATCAATTCCTCCTTAATTAACAAGCCATAAACGCTCAACCGAGACTAGTTTAGCATATTCAATATAACATTGTAGGTACCATCGGAGTCGTTACCCGACAACAAGCTCAAAATTCTCAACAAGAACCAAATCATAACGATGGATCAACTCCATTTGTTTTGAAAAATCCCAATAAAGGGAATCATGCTCCTAATGTTCAACCTAAACCTCCTTACAATATTAATGAACAATTATCCAACACTACAGCCAAAATTTCCCTGTTGGATTTGTTAAGATCTTCTCCCGCCCATAGAGATGAATTAATGCTTACATTAAGTCAAATTATGGTACCACAAAACATTCAACCTAAAGCCATGGCCAATACTATCATCACTAGAGAAGTCGATTGTATTGACTTTCGGGATAAAGATATCCCACAACACAGTTTACATAAGGATAATCCCTTATATATTACTGCTCTAATTGGAGATGTAGTTGTTAAAAGAGTCTTGATTGATAATGGTTCATCTTTAAATATTTGCACTTTTGATTTCTACCAAATATTTGGGTTTAGAAGTGATGAAATGAAGAAAACTGACATGATCATAAAAGCTTTCAATGACGAAACACAAGAAACGTGTGGAGTTATTACCATCCCATTGCAAGTTGGTCTGAGAACCTTAGATATGACTATGTTTATTGTACATTGCCCCGCATCATACAATATACTCTTGGGTTGTCCTTGGATCAATGCAATGCGGGCTGTCCCATCAACTTTACATCAATATGTTAAATTCGAATTTAAAAATCAGTTGGTCACTATCCATGGTGATCCTAGACCCTTTGATATGTGTGCTTTGGCAGAACCTGTTGGAGTTCAATTTTGCCCTGCTCTATCATCCACACATCCTAATTCTTATTTTTCATCTAAAACTATGAAACACACACCCATAACTTCACCTATTTCTCCTCCATTAATTTCACCCTCATATATAGATCAACAATCTTCTGAACAAACCACACTAGAACCTCAAAAAGATCTTAAATCCACAACCAATTCTTCATGTTCTATCCCTATCATTTCAAAACTTATAGACCCATTCATTAACACTTCCACATTATCAACATCTATCATACCTTCCACATCTAAAGATATAGGGAATGATCCTTCTACATCTTATGCTCTTTCTGATGAACTTTTACCAGATTTATCCATAGTTTTAATATAAAAAAAAACAAATGCTTTTATGCAAGATTCAATTCTTTTAAATAACTTGCCACCATCTCCTCATACTTTGGGCCTCCCACAACCTATGGGAAGTACTTACCAAGTCGGGAGTTGTGCTTTTATTTATAAAGGATATGATTGGGGAAGAATACCCAAGAATATCAAAACTCATCATGAGGGATATGCACGATGTTATTTTACTAATGAATATATTAAAGCTAAACCCATAATGCTTAAAATGGGATATAAAGAGAAAGTCTTGGGACCTTTCCAAAATGGCATGAAAGAACCAATCGAGGTAGAACCATGGCTCGCCCGATGTGGTGTGGGCCTATTTCCTAGTAAGGGTCAACCCTTCCCTTTTGAAGATGATGATCAGCTCATATGTTATCAAGATTATCTATCTAAACAAGATTCTTTGTGTCCAACGAATCAGCCATTTACATGTAATATGCTATCCATAGCTTACCCTAAATTGATTGCTAACTCCGATGAGGATTTGGAAGGAGATGTTTTCCATGATGTCTCCATTGAAGATTTGTTACACAATGGTTTTTATTTTGATGGTTCTATACCAACTATAGCCCAAATTGAGGCCACCACTCATCAAGACAAATTATCCAACTTAAATTTAAAATAATTACAAGAATTGGGCGTTTCACCCGCCCCACCTAATTTTGAAAGAGATCTACACATGGAAGTAGAAAACATCATTAAAGTTAATATTGGAACAGAGGATAATCCTCACATAATCAATATTGGGTCAGAATTAAGTCAAGAAAAACAAGAGCAATACATTACATTCCTTAAAGAATATGAAGATGTCTTCGCTTGGACATATGAAGATATGCCAGGTTTAGACCCTTCTGTAGTCATGCATCACCTAGTAGTCCATCCGGATGTTAAACCTGTTAAACAAAAACTTAGAAAAATGCATCCCAAAGTGGCCTTGCTAGTCAAAGGGGGGTTAGAAAAACTCATGAATGTTGTTTTTATACAAGCTATTTATTATGCTGAATGGATCTCGAATGTAGTTCCAATCACCAAGAAAGAAGCTACCAAAGTTAGGGTTTGCACAGACTTTAGAGATATTAACGCTGCATGCCCTAAAGATGATTTTCCTCTTCCAAACATGGATCAAATCATTGATTTTACTGCTAGGAGTGGGATGATGTCCCTAATGGATGGATTCTCCAATTATAATCAGATCATATAGCTCCTGAAGATCAGGCTAAAACAGCCTTTATCACCCCTTGGGGTACCTTTTGTTGGAAAGTGATGCCATTTGGCTTAAAGAACGCAGGCGCAACCTATCAACGAGCTATGACTTATATTTTTCATGATATGATGCATGATATCCTACATGATTATGTAGATGATATTATAGCTCGCTCTATTCATGAAGATAATCATTTAGATGATTTGAGAAAAGTTTTTAATCGATTAAGAGAATATCTTATTCGATTAAATCTAGCCAAATGCATATTTGGAGTTAAGTCCGATAAACTATTAGGGGTTATAGTTTCTTTACGTGGCATTGAAATTGACCCTCTTAAGATTGCGGCTATCACTGATATGCCCGCACCTACCAATATATCTGAGTTACGAAGTTTACAAGGTAAGCTTCAAGCTATCCGTCGCTTCATCGATAAGTTGGCGGACAAAACCGGTCCCTTTCTTAAGCTCCTTAAGAAGGATGTCCCTTTTAATTGGGACGACAAATGTAAGGAAGCTTTTGAACTTCTTAAACAATACCTCCTTAACCCATCTGTGCTTTCACCGCCTAGACCTGATCGTCCATTTATCCTGTATATTTCAGCTTTAGATTTTTCTTTGGGAGCTATGTTAGCTCAACTTGATGATGAGAAGAGAGAACATGCTAATTATTATATTAGCCGAACTCTAATTAGTTATGAAACCCGCTACACAGCATTAGAAAAACTATGTCTAGCAATCATCTTTTCTACGTAGAAATTATGCCATTATATTCTTAGTCAGAAAACTTATGTCATTGCTAAATATGATCCCTTGCGGTATCTCATGAGTCGACCTTATTTATCGGGTCGCACATCCAAGTGGGTTCTTGCTCTAAGTGAGTTTGAACTCGCATTCATAGGACATAAGTCTGTTAAGGGTCAAATCATAGCAGATCAATTAGCTGTTGCACCCTTAGAGTCTACCCATCCCCTCATCATTGAGTTTCCTAATGAATGCCTTCAATTAGAGGCAGACCATATTGAACAATGGTCCTTATACTTTTATGGAGCCCGATGCATGAGTGGGGCTAGTGCGGGTATTATTTTAATATCTCCACAAAAACACCTTATACCTTGGTCCTTTAAATTAACATTTGCTTGCACTAATAATACTGTCGAATATGAGGCTCTAATCCTTGGATTACGAGCTGCCTTGGCGTTAAAAATCAAACATTTGCTAGTTTTTGGTGATTCTCAACTTGTCATTAACCAAATTAATGAAGTTTATCAGACCAGAGATGATAAATTGTGCCCATATAAAGCATATGTTTTACAATTAATGTCTCTATTTGATCAAGTTACCTTGGAAGCTATTCCGTGAACTAGCAATCGTGCAGCTGATGCTATGGCCGCAACTGCATCTCTTTTGCCCTTGGAGTTAGATGACGAATATGCCACCATCATTATTCACCGACTCCAGGAACCCGCTTCAAATAAGTCATGCTTAGAACCTTTGGATGTGTTTCTAATCAATGAAACTACTGTTGAACCTTGGTATACAGATATAATTGATTTTCTTCAAAATGGGACTTTCCCTACCAATTCTAATAGAAACCAGCATCGGTTATTACGTAGACGAGCAAGTCAATTTGTAATAATTGGCAATACTTTATATAGGAGATCTTTTGAAGGTATCCTATTGAGATGTTTGAATCTAGAAGAATCCAAATCAGCCTTGAGTGAAGCCCACGATGGATCTTGTGGAGGACACTTCAATGGTAGTGTCATTGCTAAAAAGCTCCTTAGGATAGGATACTTTTGGCCTACCATGGAAAATGATGCACATGATTATGTGCGCCATTGCGACAAGTGCCAGAAACATGTTGACCTTGTCCATGCGCCTGCACAAGAGCTGCAAGCTATTTCATCTCCTTGGCCCTTTTCAAAATGGGGCTTATACATTATTGGAAAAATTAATCCTGTGTCATCTAATGAACACAAATTCATCATAACTGCCACTGAGTATTTCACGAAGTGGGTTGAAGCTATGCCTTTAGCTTCTTGCATTGGAACTCAAATCTCTAAATTTATTTTTAATCAAATCATTTATAGGTTCGAAATTCCTACAAATCTCATCTCTGATAATGGAACTTGTTTCAAAAATAAATATGTCAAGAAATTATGCCAAAAATATAAGATTCAACATCGCTGGTCCGCTCCCTATTATCCTCAGGGTAATGGCCAAGCAGAAGCTTCAAACAAAACCTTAATCAAAATTCTCAAAAGATTGGTCAATAAATCTGGTCGCGACTGGCACATTCAATTATATCCAGCCTTGTGGGCCTATCGAACTAGTGTTCGAACCCCCATTGGAACTTCACCTTTTGTTTTGGTTTATGGCATTGAAGCCATTTTTCCCTTTGAATTAGAAGTTCCTTCTTTGGCTCTACTATTTCAAGATACCGAAGTAGGATATGAATATTGAGCTGGCAGACTCAGTCAGCTGGAACTCCTAGATGAAAAGCGCATCAATGCTTTGGAGCATCTTCGTGCTTACCAAAACAAGCTTAAAATATCATATGCTAAGAAAGTTCGTCATCGATCCTTTGAGATCGGTGATCTTGTTTTAAAAGAAAATCAAAAAAATACTAATGCAAATAAAGACCTTAAAGGTAAATTTGAGCCCAACTGGCTTGGACCATATATTATCACTACTAAATTTGAATCGAGAGCATACAAATTATCTACCTTAGATGGTAAAGAACTTAAATAACCTATGAACATTTTGCATCTTAAACGTTACTATGCATAAAAATTGGTCATTTCATCAGTGTATATATTTGTTTAAAATATTTCAAAAAAACCACTATCTTGTATTTTTTAAATTATAAAAAAATGTAAAAACATTCAAAATCATCAAAAATCTTCAAAAACATCTTTTATTTTTGTACTTCTCAAATTGTGACATATTTGCAGTTATATTTTCAACTTATTTTGGATAAATTAGCATTTATTTGGAATCCCGCACTTTCACATTCACATGAATAAATATCTTGATTTATTTGGCATGATTACTAGTCTCTCTTATATCAAAGTCCACAAAATTCAATTAAATAACGTTTGAGCATAAGAGAATTGATCTTGTTATTTACTTAAGCTTAGAACATTGGATGTGTTTCTAATCAATGAAACTACTCCTGAACCTTGGTATACATATATAATTGATTTTATCCAAAATGGGACTTTCCCTACCAATTCTAATAGAAACCAGCGTCGATTATTACGTCGACGAGCAAGTCGATTTGTAATAATTGGCAATACTTTATATAGGAGATCTTTTGAAGGTATCCTATTGAGATGTTTGAATCTAGAAGAATCCAAATTAGCTTTAAGTGAATCCCATGATGGATCTTGTGGAGGACACTTCAATAGTAGTGTCATTGCTAAAAAGCTCCTTAGGATAGGCTACTTTTGGCCTACCGTGGAAAAGGATGCACATGATTATGTGTGCCATTGCGACAAGTGCCAGAAACATGCTAACCTTGTCCATGCGCTTGCACAAGAGCTGCAGGCTATTTCATCTCCTTGGCCCTTTTCAAAATGGGGCTTAGACATTATTGGCAAAATTAATCCTGTGTCATCCGATGGACACAAATTCATCATAACCGCCATCGAGTATTTCACAAAGTGGGTTGAAGCTATGCCTTTAGCTTCCTCGCACTAGAACTCAAGTCTCTAAATTTATTTTTAATCAAATCATTTGTAGGTTCGGAATTCCTGCAAATCTCATCTCGGACAATGGAACTTGTTTCAAAAATAAAGATGTTAAAAAATTATGCCAAAAATATAAGATTCAACATCGTTGGTCCACTCCCTATTATCCTTAGGGTAATGGTCAAGCAGAAGCATCTAACAAAACCTTAATCAAAATCCTCAAAAGAATGGTCAATAAAACTGGCCACGACTGGTATATTCAATTATATCCAGCTTTGTGGGCCTATCGAACTAGTGTTCGAACTCCCACTGGAACTTCACCTTTTGTCTTGGTTTATGGCATCGAAGCCGTTTTTCCCTTTGAATTAGAAGTCCCTTCTTTGGCTCTACTACTTCAAGATACCGAAGTAGGAGATGAATATCGAGCTGGCAGACTCAGTCGACTAGAAATTCTAGATGAAAAGCACATCAATGCTTTAGAGCACCTTCGTGCCTACCAAAACAAGCTTAAAAGATCATATGCCAAGAAAGTTCATCATCGATCCTTTGAGGTCGGTGACCTTGTTTTAAAAGAAAATAAAAAAAATACTAATGCAACTAAAGACCTTAAAGGTAAATTTTAGCCCAACTGGCTTGGACCATATATTATCATTGCTAAATTTGAATCAAGAGCATACAAATTAGCTACCTTAGATGGTAAAGATTTAAAAGAACCTATGAATATTATGCATCTTAAGCAATATTACGCATAACATTTGGTCATTTCATCATTTGTACATATTTTGCATGTTGTCTCATTTTAACAAATATATATATATATATATATATATATATCAAACTGTTTACACAAAAACAAATGCAAAAAAAATAATAAAAGTCAAAACAGCAATATTATTGACTCTTTTGAAACCCAAAAAATAAAAAATAAATAAAGAAGAAAGAGAGAGTCAAAATTATCAAACTCTTCAACAAATATTTGTTGTATATATTTCTTCTTCAAGTATTGCAGTTATATTTTCAAGTTATTTTGGATAAATTAGCATTTATTTGGAATCCCTCACTATCACAAACACAAAAAAATAAATATCTTGATTTTATCTGGCATGATTACTAATCTCTTATATCAAAGTACACAAAATTCAATTAAATAAAGTTTGAGCACAGAGAATTGATCTTGTCATTTACTTAAACCAAGCATATCCTTTCATAATAAAATGATTACATTTGTAATTTCCATGCTATGTTACATAGTAGAAATGGTTCTTGAGCGAAAAGTTTCCCCTTCTATCCTATCATCCACATGGTCTAGAATCTTTGATAATTGGCAAAATGACAAGCTCACCCCTACCCGGAATAAAAATCCCTTGCTCTACAGCTAATCCGAGCAAGTATCCCTAGAATAGGAAGCAAAAGAAAAGGAAAAATCAAGCAAAATCATTTACCACTATTTCAGCATTATCTCAAAAATCAAAGCAAAAGATACCAAAAAAAAAAAAAAAGAGAAAGCAAAGAAAGAAAGACAACAAAATGAGCAAAAGCAAAAGCAATAAAATCCTTTCCCTACCCTTTGAAAAGAAAATAAGGGTTGATGAGCTTGAATCCTTGGAATTCTCAATTATTCGAAAACTATGAGGTAAGCCCCATAACAGGTGGTTTGTGCCCAACCCGCTTGGCCTTGGGTAATCCCTAGCGTGGTGATATGTCTGTCACATTAGCGACCTTATTTTGTACAGACCTATGTCTACTTATGGATTAGCTAGCTCTTGATGACCCGACTTACATTGTAGTTTGGTCTGGTTATATGCATCTCAATCATGGTTAATGAACACTTATTTGGTTAATTTAAATCACTTGTATCATAGTATCTTGCTCAAACCTGGTAAATGAACAATACAATTGCACACACATTTGTATTTGAGAGATTTTGTGTATCCTTATGATAAATCAAGATTGGAAATGAACTCACATACGCACATGGGATTCCTTATAAATCTAAATTTTGTCTTTAAGATACCTTGAAATATCTTTGCAAATTGTCTGGAATAATTTCATTTTCTTCTCTGAGAACAATTGTTTAGTATAAAAGACAACCACATGTATTTACCACAAAAATCAAAATCATTTTCAAAAATATGCAATAAAGTTACATATAACTTTTGAATTTTTCGACGATGGTATAATTCCAACACAATTGGAATTTTATGCCTAGCGCAAGTCCTCATCTTCATATTTTCTGTTTATTTTGAAAAATTAAAAATCAACAATGCAATAAAAATATTATTTTCTTCTTTGGATTTCGCGATGATGGTATAAGTCTATACCTAAATATTCTATGCCTAGCACAAACCATTGTATTAATTTTATTCCCCATTCATTTAAAATCATAAAAACATATGACTCACATCATTATGGTACACAATTATGCTTTCAAAAGAATTAACATTATTACTATTTCATGTCATTTTGTCAACATGCAAATTTGCAATGATGGTATAATTCCTAGGGAATTATTCAAACATTTTATCACACTTAGGAATTTATGCCTAGCAAAAATCATTTTCTAAAAATATTTCATGCATAATATTTTCATGAAAATTCTGAAAACAAAATCATCATCATCATCATTTGCATCATCACACCAAAGTCTTAAGACAGTCTCTTAAGCACTCTTTTACTTTTTTAACAATATTTCTATACTGGGATTAGCTTGACGATCGAGTGAGCGGCGACTCCATGAAATGGTCTATAACAGTGACAATGTCCTTTGAAATTATTGTTAAAAGTCCCTTTTATTTTTTATCAAATTATCATCACAACAACCAATTTGTTACATCAGATTATTTCATTTAAATTTTTAAAGCATGACATTTAAACCATAATATTTTCCAACGACATAATTACATGAATCATCAAATCAATCACACTTCAAACATTAAAACATCATAAAAACATATAAACAAGTCATATCATCATAAGATAGGTCATATGATCAAAAATATTATATATATATATATATATATATATATATATATATATATATATATATATATATATATATCTCAACAATGTATATATATCATATCAAAACTAGATTGGTATGCCACAATCTACATCTTGGCATACTCAATCCTCTCAATCATATATTTGTGCAGTGCAGTGCAATAGCCTAGCCTTGAGAACCCCTCGAGCTCTCAGCCTCATCTCCTCCCCCGCCCTGAGGTGGACGAGGTGGCCCCATCACAGTATGTGTGGTACTGCGAGTCCTAGTCATCGATCGAGATGGAGTCCTCGATGACTCAATCCTGATCGGGTCTGCAATGCTGACTGGCAACTGTACCCTCTGGCCCTCTAGCACCATCTGGAAGTAGATACCTTGATAGAATGCGATCTGAGCAATTGACCATGCCAGCTCCTGAGTGCTCGCTCCTCCGCTCCGTGCTCTGAGGCATGCAACCTCATCTCTGAGTTGTGTAGCCTCCGCTCAATGTCGTGCAACCTCATCCTGCAAAGTCTACACCTATGCCTGGAGATGGACAGTCTCCACCTAGAGAGTAGCCATCTCACTACTCTCTCTTGTTTCCACACCCTTGCCCTTATCGGGCGATGGTGGCCTCTCTCTCTATGGAGAAGGGGGTCTCTCCTCCCTCTCCCATTATCGTGGCCTCTGTTGAGCCTGTGGTCTCCTCTACTCTCTCCCATTGTGACCCTATGCTACCTCAATGGTTGCCTAGCATTGCCTCCCCATCCAATGCACAACTGCATGAATCAGACCCTGAGCCATCGTCATCCGATGAGGGCGGATGCCTACATACCAGGAATCATAGCCATCGGCTACCCCAAAGATCGTCCCCATCCACTGGCTAAATGGGGGCATCATCTGCATCCTGACTTCAAAATCATTACATATCTAGAGCCCCACTAACTATAGTGTTATCTCGAATGATCTGGGAAAACTCGTAGTCTCTGAGAGATGGGATCCCTTGCTGTAGACCAAACTACCTCAAAACTTGGTCATATCGGTGGAGCTCCACCTCTCCCCTCTCCATCCTCAGCCAGTAGACTTTCCTGATGCAAGCTAGCTCCCGTCCATCCTCAGCCCACCCTGGATGATCTCTCCAAGGCCTCCAAGTGATCTGGTCAGAGACAAGGTCATCAAGTAGTCTTCGGGACATTGGTAGATCTATTCGCCGCTGTGACCCTCTCTGAAGCCACTAGTAGAAAGTTTGAGGTCTCTCCCCGTCAATCCCTATCAGTGGGAGCCCTACCGGCCTCCGCACCGCGATGTGCTCCCAGCACCAAACCTACAGTAGAGATGTCATAACCAGACATCGACCGCCCTTGTATACGACCCCATGCAGGATCCTATACAGTCGACATAGTACAAAGCTCCCCCAAGAAAACCTGTATCCGTGGTCTCTCATGTCGCAGACCAAATCTATCAGTAGCCATGGTACTCTGCATCCACTTTGATGGCATAGCAGCAGACCACCTACTACTCCAGCCAAAACCTGTGTTAGCCTAGATGCCCCAAGCATCTGGCATAGAGACTCGATGTTCACTTTGCCCTTCTCTAGGGTGAAGCTCGGATCTCCGCATAGTCTCATCATTGCGTGGCCCTGATTTTCCATGGGATTGATTAGCCATCCTTGTATGGGGATCCTAAAAATCCTCCATACATCCTCTAGTGTGGGAGTCATCTCCCCTATTGGTAACCAGAAATAGAAAGAACCCGGATACCACCTCTCTGCTAGGGCTATCAATAGCCCCATGTCTGTAGACACTTGTGGCATATCTGCCACGTGCTGCAAGCCAACCTGAGCTAGCTGATCTTGCTCTGCCTGAGATAGAGCGGCCAAGTCATCCCTCAACCCATCGTATTTCCATTCTCTACTCTTTAGTAATCCTCTCTACAACATAAACAACAAAATAATAAAAAATCATCAATAACAATCATTAATCAAACAGTGATTAAAAATGCAAGTAATACAAGTTCAATTTGAGCAATTTCATCTTTGATTTCGCCAGCCGAAATCGTCCCCTTTTTGACAAAATCGTCCCCATTTCGTCGATTTTGCCTTTGGACGAAATCGGCGATATCGAGACGATTTCGACGAAATCGAGACGATTTCGTCCCGACGACGTCAACGGCCCAAAAACGGCCACGATGCTAAAAAATTATCAAAATTTAATCTAAAAAACATGAAATTCAAAATTCAAGCCTTCTAAACTAAGTTTAGATCCTTACCCGTAGCCCACGCGGGACCTCTGTCGATCTGTGCATTGTCTCGACCATATTGTCTCCAGAGCTCTAAAAACTAGGAAAATGAACAGTAACAATGAATTAGGGTTTTACCCTATTTTTCTTAATTTTATTCAAAAAAAATTAAAAACATTTTAAAATTTTGCTTTTTCGTGTTTTTACCTCAAATGTTCAATTTGGGTAAAAACATGGAGGGGGCACCATAGTAAGTTGTCGTACGATTCGACCTAGAATCATCGCCTAAAAATGGAAATAATTTTTGCTTTCTTGTAGATCAAGAAGAACTCATCTTTAACGCATTTTCTTCAAAAAATTCGCTAAAGAGGGGGCAAAATGTAGCACCCTAAAATTGGCACAGTAAAACCTTAAATAATTACAATTACTCTAGTAAATATTCAAAATCAAATTTCAACCCCCAAAACCGCTCCCAAATCGTTGTTTAACCCATTTCCTCCTTTCCCATGCCATTTATAGAGTTTGTTTTGACCATTTGATGATATCTTCGCCGATCAGATGATATCGCCTCAGATCGAACGATTTCGTCTGGGCTAGGACGTCCAGACGATCTTGCCTCAAAACTGATTTTTCACAATTAGCCTCTGTTCCAACGACGTCTCTAATCTTGACAGAAGCGTGTCTGCACCGTTAGAGACCCTCCCCGTTGGAGATCTCCCAAATTGGGATGATCTCCAACCTCCTAACCTCCCTCCTAAGCCTATTTAAACTTAGGACTCCCCCTTGGCATCCCCCTGGCTAAAATTTCCTGTAACGTAAGTTCTACGTGCATTAGACCATCCTAAATCACTATTTGCCTCCATATTTGTCTAAGTTTATTTGCAGGAACCTTAGTATTTTTCAGCCAGAGCAAGCTCAGTTCATCGTGGACGATCCTGCTCAATTCGAGACGATTTCGCACCAATTCGAGACGATTTCGACTGCAGTCTGCATTGGGGGCAATCAGTGCCCATAGTTTGTGTTTCTTTAGTCTTTTTTGCTACATTATTCTACATTTAGTTAAACTTATGATTATTCTTTATTATTTTGCATCTTGGAGTTCACCCATATAGTCTTAATGCTTAATAAAATCGTAAATTGTCATTAGATTATTGTAATGCATTCGTATTTTGTTTATTATCATAATTTTAAGATTGTTACTGTCATTCTATATCCTTGCCCTTTGTTGTCATAGTTGCATTTTTGGTATTTTGCCTCTACTTTTATGTTTGCAGGTCTTTGACGAATTTGTCTGACGAATTCGTCAGATCTCAGACGATCCCGTCAAATTCTAGATGATCCTGATTGCTTCAAGAATCAGAACCTCCATCAGACATCCGGATCAGGTATGGCTCTTTAATTTAGCTTATTCTTTCTATTTTCTATTTAAATATATTTTTTGTATATCATTTAGTCTGCATTTTCATAATAGAACAACTTAGATTCATTTGGCCAAACCTAGGACTTGGATGTTTAAAGCTAAAATTGAACATATCAAACACATTCCCAACCTAGGCGTGGAAACTGCCATTCAAAATTTTCCTGGTGAACCTACCATCCATCAAAAAATCACCATAATACACCTCCCCCGAGAGGCGGGACCTTTGCAAGGCCTCTCAGTCCGAGGTATTGTCCCATCCTTTTCACATCCCCCTTCCGGGCACGTATCCTATAGCCTGAAGGTAAGGGTGTGAAAAATTTGGAGCGATACATTTCACCTCAACTCTTCTACCAATAAAGTGGCTATGACATCAACTTTTAGAGTTCCAAATGATACATTATTGATGGTCATCACCAAATAATCCTATGTTCTCAGGAGAGCAAAACATAGGGTGATTACTTTGTCTTCATCCTCTATCTTCACATCAATAGAGATCAGCTTACTGATTAGATTATTAAACTCGTTCAGATGATCTGCCACAAATTAATCCTCCTTCATCCTCAAGCTATAAAGTTATTTTTTCAATAAGACTTTATTTTTTGTTGATTTAATCTCATACAACTTCTAAATATTTTCCCAGAGGGCTCCTGCAGTCATTTGATCAACAACATTGAACAAGATAGAGTCTACTAGATAGGGATAAATTGTAGGTATTGTCTTCTTGTCTATATTTATCCACTTTGCATTTGTCATGATGTTAGGTTTACCTGTGAGCCCTTCCAAGGCTAGGGTTTGGTCATTCTGAACCAATAAATCCTCCACCTTCATCTTCCATAGGGTGAAATTCTTATCATCAAACTTCTTAATCTCAAACTTGGTTACACCTCCTGTCATTGTTGTAGCTCCCACTCGCACAAAATCCTGACCAACAAGTTTTCAAAGAATCTCACTCTGATACCAAATGTTAGGAAATTAAAAACAAGCAAGCATAAACAACAATAAATAGTACATGAGCTTTTATGTGGAAACCCTACAGTGTGTAGGTAAAATCACAGGGTAATAGCAACTTTTCTTCTTTTATTATTCTTAGCAAGCTTTCATACATTAACACTTTGTTATAATGCAAGGGGCATTCCCATTTTATAGAAATACAAAGGAAAATTCTAAAAAAGTCATGGCACATTTCAAATAAAAGTACTTTATTATAAAAAATTACTTTTATCAACTTCTTTCTATAACAAAAGTTGCTTTAAAGACAAAAGCAACTTTAAAAGCAAAAAACAACTTTTAAAGAAAAAAGTAGCTTTAAAGCAAAAGCATTTTTAAAGCTCCACCAAGCACCACTCTGATGAAGAACATCGAAGATCTGGATATTGACTTCACCTCCTAACATGCTAGCTTTTAAAGCTTATTACTTACAATTAATAATCTAGAATATATGAAATAAATTCATAATCCAATGTATATGATAATGGTAATATTTTTAATATATAAAACACACAAATAACTTTAATATCTACTTCTAAATATGGCATAAACAAATTCTCATGAAAATGGTGCCATAGCACTAAAAGAACCAAGTAATGTTACTACAAGTCATGTCCCTTACATCCTCACATTAATATGCATATATAATATAATATGACTCTTCATATGGAGCACTCTTGGCCTTCACTCTTCTAGACTCTTCAACTCCCTATTCTATGGACATGTACACATGGACTGATGTGCACATTTACATTATTGAATATTATGCACACTTGTGCATTTATTACATTGCATAAAGTAAATACCTAATCTAAGACATGTATCAAATAATGCAATATACTCCAACATGAAAATAAAACTGTAAATAATTATTGGCTAGGGTTTAGAATATGGAAAGATCAATGAAGGGCTAGGACTTCAATGAAGCAATAAATTCTATCTAAACGTAGAATTTTTTATCTAAGTTTTTTTTTCCTTCTTTATCTTAAAATTTTGCATGCAAATTATTATATATTTTTTATCAAATATTATATTTGCTATAGGACATTTTAATAAATTTCAATAGATTTTGAGTTTTAGTTTCCTTTCCATGGACCATTTTATAATTAAATTCTTAGAATTATCTCTAGTGGTAGATTTTAGTGAGCGCACCTCAGAGAGATCCTCGTTGCTCCAAGATAGGGTGGTTTTTGGTAAATTTAATGGGTATTGGCCAAGGGCTTCAACCTTGAGAAAATGGATTGATAGGAGTTGGAAGTATCCAAGAGTGATTCTATACTTTCTTCCCAAATGTTTCTCCCTAGCCATTTTTTTCTAGGGAATAAAGAGGACTCTTTCTTGGTTTATGGAAAGAGCAGGACTCTTCCTTAACTGTTGGTATGAAGGCTTTTCACCTGAAATATAAATCTATTCCTAGTGTTATTTTGGGTTAGGATGTTTGGGTTTCCCATTTAATTTTGGTAAATAGATAGCTTCAAGGCAATATGAAATACTCTATGAGAATTCCTTGAGATTTTAGATACTATGAAATATGGATTCTTGGCTCTTTATACTCGAATATTGATTTGATATAAGTAAAGATTTGTTTTTTGATCAGTTAAAATATTTGGATTAAAAATGGGTTTTAATAGGAATCCCAAAACCTGATTACAAAATGGCTTTTTTATCCCAAGAACCCAAAAGTTTTGAATCAAGCCTCAAGAGGCTATCCTTAATACAAAACATAAAGGAGGAAATCCTTAGGAAAAAAACTGATCAACAAAGCAATCCTTAAGAGGCTATCCTTAATACAAAATAAAAAGGAGGATATCCTTATCCAATGCCAAAATAGTGCAGCAAGCAAGAACATCTAGAAAAAGAAGAAACCGGGACCTAAAATCGATAAGCCAAAAGCAACTAGGCTTCCTCCTTGAGCACAATACCAGCATCTTGATTTTCTACATTGGAAGTGTTCGCCACGACGTCAATAGTAGTGCCAAGGTCATCCTCGAAAACACCAATATCAATAGAAACATTGACGTTTGCAGTAGGAACATTATAATTACCATCAACGAAGGGCTTCCAAAAAAATGTAGGTGGAGGGCATTACGAAGGTCAACAAGATGAGTGATACAGTTTGAGATGGAGTTAATGATAAACAACTACATGCACTTATTAGGGGAGTCCTTCTCATCATCCTTAGATTCAATAACCAAAGACTCCTTCTATTGAGCCAATTTCTTAAGGTGAAGTGAGGAACACACATGTTTTTACACAGAATCAGGTTCAGGTTCAGGAGATACACTCTAGGGTCTCTTTCTCAAGATACTAACATTATCAATTATATTTTATTTCTTAGCAGAAAACCTAGGGTTACTAGAAGACTGAGGTATCATTTGATATGAGCTAGGTTTAACAAGGCTTGGCCTAGATTTAGGAGGTGGAATCATAGAGATTCCCTAAGGGCAATGCACTAGCCAATGCTTATACAACACAGTAAAAATACCATGATGAGTTGGCAACTCGAACCCTTTTTTATCCCTACAGTGCTCAATTGTGTAATTCATGAAGTTAAACAAGAATTGTAGAATATTGACCTGATTGACATCCTAGAAATGGTTATAGAAGGCAAAATGAAAGTTGTGGATGGGTTTGTCAGGGTCGTCAACAGTAATAAATTCCATAATTAGCTTCATGACACTTCCCCATAGAAATGGTAGCTTATCAGGGTGCATCCCTAGGTGAGCTTCCCTACGAATTTCTTTGTCTTTCACATCCTTTAATTCTACATCCCAATGGTGCTTCTCTCTTTATGGACCTTCCCTCAGGAGGCTGCCCCATCAACTCGACCATGATTTTGATATCCATAATATAGGTCTTCTCGCGAATGGTAACACAACCATTATCCCAGGTTTCCATGAAAGCAACAGTGATTTTAGGGTCTTCTCCCTCAAAATTTTTGAAAAAAGGCATGAACCTCTTAGAAAAAAGGATACCTTCAGCAATACTATCCATGGAAACCTCAAACGGCTCAATAAAACTCGCCATGATGAAACAAAAACAAAACCAAGGCCTTCTTAGTAGGAATAGAATTGGCAAACAATGATGGAGAAGGGTAAAGAAAAGACCAAAATAAGAAGGGATGACTGAAGAGGCCAACTCAGATAAAACCTAACAGCTAAATTAAAGAACATGTCGAATGGGAAGGAGGTTTTTGATGGTTTGCACTAAATTATATGATTATTAAGTAAAAATCATACGTAGGCAAATGAAGGAATTGTGTGGACATCCCCAAACATTCGCATGGGAAAAATAAAAATTAAAACATGATAGAAGTAGGTTAGGATGAGGACAACGTAGATAGAGGTGATACGACCTTAAAAAGAGATGATGAGCATAATAGGGCTTAAGACGGTGCTAAAACATACAGGAGAGGAGAAGGAGTGGAAGATGAATGGATAAGGGAAAGCAAAATGAGAAGGAAAAATGGTGGAAAAGTCCAAAAAAGGGGAAATCAGACACCTAAAAGAATCAATCTTTCAAACAGTTGGAAATCCAAGACCCAAGGAAGCATGAAAACTATATTCAAGATAAAATTAGATCATGAGCAAATTAGCCATTAACTTGCACCACATCAGCAACAGAGATACTAGGTGTTAAAAATCTTGATTCGTGACCTGGACCATCTCAATAGGAAAAGCAAAAGTCCATGTCAGCAAATCATAGGATTGAGTCCCAATATTTACTAATACATTAGCAACATGGTTGCATTCCTGGAAATTATGCTGGACTATGATATCTTGGAAGGATCGACTAATAAATATAGCCTCATAAATGATATTTCTAATTTTCCATGAGGACACTTTTGAATTTTTTAAATAATTGATAATGGTAAGAGAATCGCCTTCCACCAATAACTTACCAGCATAATATTTGGCTAAATTCATACCATGCCATATGGCACATACCTCTACAACCAGATTTGATTGATTTCCTAGAAACTCAGCAAATGCAAGGATAACCTTACTTGAATTGTCTCTAAGAATACCACCAGTACCTGCTTTCCGAGGGTTACCCTTTGCTACACCATCAACATTCAACTTAACCTAGCCTGGAGGAGGAGGTATCTAGGTGGAAATAGCTCTGTTATTGGAAGATCATGACTAGGAATTATCAATGATGGGAATATTGAGAAACGACCCCAATGACAGTTCAAGCTGGGAAGTAGGGCCAGAAGGGAGAGGACAAAGGGTGGAATTTTTAGTGGAGAAATATAGAATCTTGTGCAAAGTATTTGAGAAAACACAATGGTTTCTTTCCAGCCAAATCTGCCACAAAAAGTGAAGAAGACAAAAATGCCATAAATATTTAAGTCTGAGGTTACCAAAAGAATTGGGCCACTGAGAAAAATATCAGGGATAGAGTAGGGGGTAACCCAAGAAATATGAAAGAAATCCATAAGCTTATTGAGGACCAAAGAAGAATAAGGGTAGACAAGGAACAGGTGGTGAGAGGATTCCTAGTCGGACATACACAAGAAACATCTATTGACTAAATGGATACCTCTTTTTAACATATTATCAATCGTGAGGATTTTCTCCTGAATAACCACCCAAGAAAAATTAAAAACTTTAGGAATTAGATGTTTAGGCCAAACAAGACTAAAAGGAAGCAGAGATTCAACATGAGGCATGAGAAGTTTATAAGCTGACTTAACAAAAAAATCACTATTTTCAGTAGCTTCCTAGAAAATCTGACCCTGTGGATTTGCAAAAGGAATATTTAAAGAATTAAGGATGGTCTGCAATTCTTTTTATTCCACAGGGTAGTCAAACAACATATAGCTTTCCAACTTTTCCTATTTTTCTGTGTATGGATGAAATTTTACACTTTTGAACCAAAAATAGTATCAGTATAATCTTTAAGGATAGCAAACCGAAGATATAAGTAAATATTTACCAGAATCAATCATTTTTAATTATGAAAATAATATGTGGACCCAAACAATAGATTATAAAAATATATCTTTTAGATTTTCTACATCATTTTTAATTATTCAAAACTGTCTACCCCCACCTTCTTTGGATATTGCTAAATAATTCTTATTTCGTTGATCTTTGGTTTTTTATTTCAGATCGGGTTCTTCATCCAAAATTCTCAAGAGCATTTCCTAGTAGAGTCACCATTTGTTGTGGCCATTGCACAACTTGCCCCAAATTTAGGGACCCACCTTAAATTTTGAGTTTTTGGGAATTTTAGTTTTATTTGAGTGATAATTTTCATAGGTCCCTACCCATGAGTTTGCAGTGTAGACTCCAAGGTTTAGGATTGGGTAGTGTCTTCTTTTTTTCTTCTAAAAATGTCTAGTATTTGGTCAGGTTTAATGGGCTTTTTTTTCTTTTCAAGGTTTTAATGTTGGTTAGGTTTGTAATGTTTGGCTAATTTTTATGTTAAAATTAAATTAATGCAAACATTTGAAATTAATCAAATAAATAAATAAACAAAATTAAAAAAAAAAAAATGTTTCATTATCATTATTTTCATTACTCTTTCATGTTCCTTTTATATTAAGGATAAAATTAAAATAAATATATATATAATTAAATTACAAATAAATCAATGCAAATATTCGAAAGGGTAATGTTTTAATGTTCATAGGATTCCATGGGTGGTGCAATTTTCAAGGCATATATAGGTGACATGCAACACAATTTTTGATGAGGAGGCTGAGTCAAACCAAAAAACATGATGCCAGAACATGATCAATGCAATCATAATCAAGCACGGTTCTCAAGGTTCCACAAATTTTGAGAGGCCACCCAGTGGCTTGAAAGAGCCATATGGTGGTAGGCGTGTTGGTATTGATATAGTATCCATAACACTATCCCCACCTATATGTGGTATTAAAATATAAAAGATATTAATACTCCCTCTATGATTCGGTGATTGAAGTAATGACAATCCAGACTTACCTCCAACAATGACATTTCTCTAGCATTAACTAAAATCTTCGATGATGATTCAATGAAGAAAATTTTAGGTCACTCGGATATCTTGATTGTCATAATACTTTGAATGAATAGAAAATCCCCTTCATTTCAAGGATTGACAAAGTTGGATTGGGTGGTTTTGAGACTCAGCGAATCAGGTCGTATTTGCATACAATGGGTTGGAGATTGTTTTTTTAGTTTTGAATAGCCAAAATGATCGATGATTGGTGAAAATAAAATGTAGTTCATAATGTCACTCCAAAGACTGAATGAATTCTTGAGGCTGGTAGAAAGGAGATGGATAGCACTATTTATCATACGTAGTTTGGATAGTATGTCGACCAACATTGCGCATAGGATATCAAGGATGTAACACGACATGGTCACATCTAAAGAGCCCTAAAATTTGGTAATGTTAACCTCACTAAGGGAGATTTTGGACTCTACCATATTTGGAATGTAAAATGTGAGAGAATCTTCTCTATGCAGATATTGTGCACAACTTCAAGACAGAAAACAAAATTTAAGGATGAACCGATAATGTGGAAGAATATCATGGTCAAAGAGACTCTCTTACAATGAAGTAAAATAGTTTCCCAACCACCAATTCATTGACGAATAGGTCATCTCACTCTTGGGATGAGACACAAAGATATTAACGTAAACGATGTTTCTTAGTAGAGTTCACGAGGCTCAGTTCTTGGTCATTCTATGTACAGCAGCATGGAGGGCATGTAGAAATTCAACATGAGCAAAGACCAAGCTATTTTAACTTGGAGAGTGGTATGCATGACATCATTAAGGGTATGGATGAAGTGGTCTATGTCACCAAAAATGGAAGTGGGTTCTCGGTTCTCAATTTTGCAACATTTACAATAAGGTATAACTCCTTAATATAAACAATGCTAGAAGAAATAGTGTGATCAAAATAAAATTCAAGAGGGAGCAGGCAGTGATGTAGTGATTTCTAAATGTGGTTGTTTTTGGTCCTCTCTAACGTACGGTGGTAACATAGGTGGTAGGCATTGGCCATACACACCTATACCTCTCACAAGCTACTTAGACAATATAAGAGTATATCAATACATGGGGTATTCTAGCCACTATTAAATCTAATCACTCTTCCATGTAGCACATAATGATAAAATTATTGGATAGGGCATAAAGGGGAGGTATGCACACTACCCAAAACCATTACGTAATAAAATAGATAGCATTATAGTTATGTTCACGTGGAGAGAAAGACATGTATGTATGAATCATAGTAGAGAAGGCTAAGTGTAACGGTTGGACAGTTTCATATGTTTTTTTTTGGTAAATAAAAGTCTTCATTAATTATCGGGTTTTGCAGGTTAACCCAAAACCTATTACAATATCCAACCTTCTGTTGAGATTGTAGATCCTCATCATCCTTTAAACTTTCTTACCATAACTTGTGTTGAATCCCCTATAACACCTTACTAACAAGGCACACCCATACCTAAACATAACTGTAAACATTACTTACATTGACAGGAAATTGAAGTTTAGAACTTTGCACTTGTGAAACTTGTTGCTTGCCCATTTCCTATTCTCTGTCGAAATCCTCCAAGGCTTACACCTTGTTACCTTCATTTCCAATTTGGTATGATTTAGAGGGAAACCCCATAGTTATTACCAACTCCATGGGGAAAGAACACCCATTCATCTTTCTCCTTAATGGGTAGGTTTATTTTCATGACTAATAATGTTTTTGACTTCATGTGGCACACCTTGTGTCCATGTCACCAAACTACCAAAATCAACACCTATGTTGGCTAATTTTTTAGCTGACCTGTTGGCCTCACGGTACACGTGATGAGCCCTCCTGTTCTGTCTTGCTGTAAAAAGGATTCTCACTTCATGGATGACTCCCTTGATTCTCCATGGAGGATTTTTTTCATTGGTTAATAGGTTGATGATGTTCATCGAATCACCTTCAATCATCAAGTTACCTTGAGTTGCTTGGGCTACTTGCAACCCTCTCCAAAGAGCTCTAGCTTCTGCTTCGTTATTATTTTTTATTCCAAATGGTTCAGCGAAGGCCTTGACCAGATTTCCTTGATGATCCCTGATTATTCCTCTAGATCCAGCTCTTCTCGGGTTCTCCTTGGTTGCACCATCAAAATTTAGTTTAAACCAACCCTAGGGGGGTGGCTCCCAAGGAATCCCATTTATGTGATTGGGCAAAGGAATGGAAGGTTTTTCCTCAATACCTAAGGCCCGAGCTAATTGTTTTTCTTGGGGAGGAATTGAGTGGTTCTCATCCACTAAGGTGCTAAGGTTTTCTTTTGCAAAGACAATAATCTTGTTGAGGATGGTTTTTGGGTTGTGAATGGTATCCTTAAAGGCTCTATGGTTCCTTTCTAGCCAAATCTACTAGATAAAATGATGCCAACATATTTTCCATAGGTACTTAAGTTTTAGGCTAACAAAGTGTTCAGGCCTTTGATGGAAAACTTCAGATATAAGAGTAGGCTTAACCCACGAGATCCTAAAGGCTTGGAAAATTTCATCCAAGATGGACTCCGCTACTAGACACTACAGAAACAAGTGTTGGGTTGTCTCCCATCCTACCCTGCACATGTAGCAATGGTTAGCAATAACCATACCTTTGGATAACATATTGTCCATAGTGAGGATTTTTCCTTGAATCACCAACCATGAAAAAAAGGATATTTTAGGAATTAAGCCTTTGATCCAAACCAAACTCGGTTGAAATTGTTGACCTTCCACATTGAGAAGCAAATTATAGGCAGACATAACTGTGAAGTCACCACTTTCAGTCTCAGCCCAAACAATGTGATCATCATCCTCTCCAGAGGGAATAATTTGCTAATTTAAAATGTTATAAAGCTCTTCAGACTCCACTTCAAAACCCTGTACTCTGATGTGTTTCCACCTATTGATATTTATATCCTACCACATATAGTTTGCAACATTCTTCCCATTATGTTGCTCCATATGCTCTTGACAGTTTCATATATTGATATTACCACATGGAAGCAATTATGGGGTGTTTCATCCAAGGTAGTTGCCAAAAATATTGTATGGAAAGATCTGAGAGATATATCCATGTGAGGACAAAGTGTGCACGATTAGTGTAGATTTGCATGGTCCACGGGGTTATTAAAGTCCTTAAACCAAATAATAGGCAGATGGAAGATGACTAATTTTTATTATATAATCCACACGACCAAAACATGAGCACGACATGTATATCTTCAGGTAGAGTATGCCATTGTTGGAAATTAAAATGGTTATAGAAAATACTATAATAAAAATGGTATGTGTAGGTGTCCAATGCATCCAAAAAATTTGATGGTGAATAAAACAAAAGGGGTTTGTAGATAATACAAGAACTATGGACATAAAAATTCATGTGCTAAATAATAAATACTCATGTAGATGAATAAAAGCATTGAAACTGAAGAACACAAGCTTATACTGAGAGGGGGGTGAACAGTATAAGACCAAATTTTACTTTTCTTTCCAAAACAATATTATCAATGATATAAATTGCAATATCTTTTCAAACCAATATCCATCAATATCATCAATAGTAGTAATAAAGCAATGCACAAATCACCATACACATGAGGTACAATTTTAACGTAGTTCATCCATTGTGGGTTACGTCCACGAACAAAAAATTTCTTCTAAATTTTCTCAACAAATCTCTTGGGAATCAATTCCCTATTACAAAGTTTATGGACCTCTATCCAAAGGAGATCTCAATCCTAAATGCTCTGATTTGTGGATCTCTCTCCACAGGGGAACTCTATCCCCTTTGCTCTGGTTTGTGGATCTCTCTCTATAGGAGAAATCCCCTCTGTTATGTTTTGTGGATCTCTCTCCATAGGAGAGCTCTATCCCCTTTGATCTAGTTTATGGATCTCTATGCACATGAGAACTCTATTCCCTTTGCTCTAATTTATGGATCTCTCTCCATAGGAGAAATCTATCCCCTCTACTCTAGTTTGTGGATCTCTCTCTACAAGAGAAATCTATCCCCTCTACTCTGGTTTGTGGATATCTCTCTACAAGATAACTTTATCCCCTTAACTCTTATTTTTATGTTTCCCTATATAGGATATATTTCTCCCCACTACTCTAGCTGGTGAACCTCTATCAAAGAAGACCTACGTCCCCACTACTCTAGCTAGTGGAACTCTATCTATAAGATATCTCTATCTCCACTACACTGGCTAGTGGATCTCTCTCCACAAGAGAACTCTATCCTCTTAAATTTTATTTTTGGATCTCTCTCCATAGGAGACATATGTTCCCACTACTCTGGCTAGTGAACCTCTATCATAGAAGACCTTTATTCCCACTACTTTGGTTAGCGAACCTCTATCCATAGGAGACCTTTATCCCCACTACAATGGTTTTGTTAGTCTTACAATGACACTGAGATGGGGGTGAATCAGTGTAGCTCTTTTAATCTTGAATTTATAGCTCTTAAAATAGAAGCAATTAAAACTTATAACAAGATACAGCAAGAATAATAGAAGAGCATCACACAACACAAGATTTAACGAGGTTCACCAATGTGGCTACTCCTCAAGAATGATTGGTTGGACTACCATCCAAATCCAGCATTTGCAAAGCAACAACTTTACAATCACTTTACCAGCACCCACTGGAAGAAGCACCAACCCCTTTATTTATCTGCACCAATAGAAAGGAGCACCAACCCCTGATTTACCAAAGACCTACTAGAAGCAGCACCAACCCCTGATGCCAAGCTGCAACCTGGAATTGAATTATGAATCTAGAAGATTAATAGAATGATACCTCTAATTTTACAATATCCTAACAAGTTTGCTTTGCCTTAGTGATCTCTGTGCACTATGCTCTCTACAAAATTACTTTGCACAATCTACTGCATCACGATCAAACGATCGTCTTCTCCCTTTTGCGCACTCTACTTCCTTCGTGAATTTTGAACTTAGCAAGATTCGATACGACTTGCACTCTGCGCTCTGCGATCAAACTTTATGCACGTTGACCACTTGAAATCTCCAAACAACCCTCCTTTTATAACAAAATATTTGAGATGAAAACCCTAATCTTAGTTGACTGTAAATCCTCATCTTAGTCGATTTTCATGACATCTGTAAACCCTAATTTTAGTCGACTGTTCATCGGTCTTCGTTGGCTTCAACTTGACCACGAGAATACAACATGTCACGATATCGCGACACTTTTTCTCCTTGCTCTTTCTCTTAGTTTTGACCTGCAAAAATACAACATGTCGCGATATCGCTACACTATTTTCTCTCTCCTCTTTCTCTTAGCTTTGTTCCACGAAAATACAACATGTCGTGATATCGCAACACTATTTTATCTCTCCTCTTTCTCTTTGCTTTGGCCCACAAAAATACAACATGTCACGATATCGTGACACTATTTTCTCTCTCCTCTTGCTCTTTGCTTTGGCCCACGAAAATACATGTCGTGATATCGCGACACTATTTTCTCTCTCCTCTTGCTCTTTGCTTTGGCCCGCAAAAATACATGTCATGATATTGCGACACTATTTTCTCTCTCCTCTTTCTCTTTGCTTTGTCCCACGAAAATACATGTCATGATATCGCGACACTATTTTCTCTCTCTCCTCTTTCTCTTAGCTTTGGCCCACGAAACTGCAACATGTCATGATATCACAATACTTTCACCTCCATATCCTTCATCTTTGCTTTTTTCATGATATCGTGACACTTCTGCCTCCGTACACTTCAACTTATCTTTTATCATGAAATCGCGACACTTCTACTTTCGTACTTAGCTTCTTTGCTTTTGTCGCGAAATCGCGACACTTTTGCCTTCGAAGTCTTCTTCTCTACTTTTGTCGTGAAATCACGATAGTTCTGCTTTCGTACACTTCCTCTCTTTCTTTTATCGTGAAAATGCGACATGTCGTGAAATCATGACACTTTTTCTTCTTTGCCTTCCTGCTCTCTTCAAGTCGCGAAAATGCGACATGTCATGAAATCGTGACACTTTTCCTTCTTTGCCTTCCTGCACTTTTCAAGTTGCGAAAATGTGACATGTCACGAAATCGTGACACTTTTTCTTTCTCTTCCTTCCTACGCTTTTCGAGTCGCAAAAATGTGACATGTCACGAAATCACGACACTTTTTCTTTCTCTTCCTTCCTGCGCTTTTCGAGTCATGAAAATGTGACATGTCATGAAATCGTGACACTTTTCCAACTCACTTTCTCTCTCCTATTTTAGTCACGAAACTGCGACATGTCACGAAATCGCGACACTTTTCAAACTTGTTCTCTTTCTTCGAACTTGTCATGAAATCGTGACACTTCTTCCTACTTTCTCTTTTTCTTCCAACATGTCACGAAATCATGACAGTTTTTCCTGCTTCTTCTCTCTCTTCCAACATGTCGCGAAGTCGCGATAGTTTTTCTAGTTTTTTCTCTCTTCCAACATGTCGCGAAATCGCGACAATTTTTCTTGCCTGTTGTATATGTCATGATATCGTGACACTTTTCTTACTTGTTTTTTTCTTTGATCTTTTGCAAATGGGGCACTTCGGTCTTCTTGGAAAATCACTGTACATACTATGAATGACCTTTGAACTCCTGTCTTCTGCATCTGAATAGCATTTGAACTTCCTGTCCACTTGCATCAACAGATCTATCTGACTGTGTTGACAACAATGACAATACTGTTGCTGCACCTTGCTCAACAATCTCCCCTTTTGGAATTGTTGGCAACACATGTGCAAATTCCTGTAATTCTTCTCCCCCTTTGACAATAATACCAAAGGGCTACTGCAAGCTCCCCCTGAGTCCATGCACAACATTCTCAAGCACAAATTAATGCAGTTAGCAAAAATTTCAAACATGAGCAATAAGATAATCAAATATATACATGCTCCCCCTGAGAATGTGAACCCTATAGCTAGTCAATTCTTGGGAAGTGTGACCACTCCCAATTTATTGTGGAGGTACTCAAAAACTTCCTTGGGCAATGGTTTTGTGAAGATGTGTGCTACTTGTTCTATAGTTGGAACAAAATTCAACTTAACCTCACCTTCTGCAACTTTCTCCTTCAAAAAATGATACCTGATGGCAATGTGCTTTGTGCGTGAATGCATAACTAGATTCTTGGAGATGTTAATGGCACTGGTGTTATCACACTTCATTGATATCGGCTCACTAAAGCTAATACCAAGATCTTTTAGGGTTTGTTTCATCCATAATACCTGCATACAACAAGTTGTTGCTGCAATATATTCTGCCTCTGCTGTCGATAGAGAAATGAACTCTTGTTTCTTACTGTGCCATGCAACCAATCTGTCTCCCAGATAGAATGCACCTCCACTGGTACTCTTTTCGTCATCTACACATCCTGCCCAATTTGCATCTGAATATGATATAAGGGTGAATTCTTTACCTTTTGGATACCACAACCCATACTCCATAGTACCCTTGAGATACCGAAGAATCCTCTTTACTGTCGTCACATGAGTCTCCTTGGGATTGGCCTGAAAATGTGCTACCATGCATACTACCCGCAAAATATCTCGGTCTAGTAGCATGCATGAGGCTTCCAACCATGGATCTACATGGTTTGATCAACAGTGGAGATTTGTCATCTTTGCTCAACTTGCAGCCTATCATCATGGGAGTGCTAATCGGCTTACAATCTTCCATTGTGAATTTCTTTAACATCTCTTTTACATATTTAATTTGAGAAATAAATATGCCCTTCTTACTTTGATTAACTTGCAAACCGAGGAAATATGACAGTTCACCAATCATTGACATTTCAAATTCTTTTTGCATCTTATTTGCTAAATATTTACATGACTCATCTTTGTTGCTGCCAAATATGATATCATCTACATATACAACAAGAACAATAAGATGCCCATTTTTTGTTTTGACATACAGGTTACTATCCACCATACCTTTCTTAAACCTTTGTTGAGTGAGATAGTTGTCTAGTCTTGCATACCATGCTCGGGTGCCTGTTTTAAGCCATATAAAGTTTTCTTCAACTTACAAACAAAGTTGGGATTATCCCCAAGTTGGAACCCATCAGGTTGCTCAATATAAACCTCTTCTTCAAGTTTCCCATTCAAAAAAGCTGATTTCACATCCATTTGATAAACTTTGAAATTCTTGTAGACTGCTAAAGCTAGAAACATTCTGATTGCCTCTAGTCTAGCTACTGGTGCAAATGTTTCCTCAAAGTCAATGCCTTCTACTTGTGCATACCCCTTACATACCAATATTGCTTTATTTCTGACTACCTGTCCGTCTTCATTCAATTTGTTACGAAAGATCCATTTAGTCCCGATTATATTTTTGTTCGCAGGTCTAGGTACTAATTCCCAAGTTTTGTTTTTCTCGATCTAGTCTAATTCTTCATTTATTGCCTTCATCCAACCTTCATATTTGCTTGCTTCAGCAACATTCTTGGGCTCAATGCTGGATAATAGAGAGTAGTTACTTGCTACTTTTCTTCTTGTTTGAACACCAACTTTGGGGTCTCCAATTATTTGATCTCTAGGATGATTTTTATGCTAGCATCCTGTTTTGAATTTCTTATTCTCTTCCGCTTCTAAATCACAACTTACATCTTCTGAGTCAATTTTTTGTATCTTTTCAATTTCATTTTTCTCACCTCCTTCAATAACCTCTTCATAGATTGGGTAGTTTTTTTCATAGCTAATTACTCGTTCTTTACCTTCATCAAACTTATCATCAGGACCTGTCCACAATTTTCTTTAGCCTTTTGTTGTAGCATTTGTAAGCTTTGCTTCTAGATGAATAACCAACAAAAATACCTTCATCTCGCTCTATCTTCAAACTTACCAAGATTATCTTCACTTCTTTTGATATAGCACTTGCTGCCAAACACTCTGAGGTATTTTGTTGTTGCCCTTTTACCGAACCACAATTCATAAGGAGTTTTGCTTTCATGTGTTCTTAGCATGTACCTATTTTGGATATACATCGCAGTATGGACTGCTTCTTTCCAAAATCTATCTGCTATTCTACTTTTAGCCAACATAGTCTGTGCCATTTCTTGCACTAGTCTTATTCTTTCTTTCTACCACTCCATTTTGCTGAGGTGTCCTAGCTGTGAGAACTGTCTCCTAATACCATATTTTTCACAGTATTCTGCAAACTCCTCTGAAATGAATTATCCTCCTCTATCTGATCTTAAACATTTGATCCTCTTTCCTATTTCATTCTCAACCTGGTTTTTGAAAATCTTGAACATATCAAAAGCTTCTGATTTATGCTTCAAGAAGAATATCCATGTCATTCTGAAATAGTCATCAATGCACAACATAAAATATTTGTCACCATTTATGCTTTGTGTTCCCATGGGTCCACATAAATCAGTGTGTATTAGTTCCAAAGGTTTGCTTGTGTAGTATTCTTTTATTTTGAAAGAGACTCTAGTTTGTTTCCCCTTTTGGCATGAAGCACAAATGTTGTTTGCAGGTTTGTTGATGGTGGGAATATCTCTCACTACTCCTTTTGAGGTGATTTTTACTAGGTTATCAAAACTGATATGACCGAGTCTCTTGTGCCACAACCAATTTTCTTCTTCCTGTCCAATAAAAAAAGCTCCTTCTGAAGTCTCTGAGAGCATGTACAAGTTTTCAAATGTCCTTGATCCAGTTGCTATCAATTTTCCACTATTTGTCTTTCTGACTTCACAACCTTGCTTCTTAAAAACTACCTCATGACCTTTATCACAAATATGACTTACGCTCAACAGGTTATGTTTCAAACCATCCACAAACAAGACTTCTTCTGACTTAATTTTTCCATTAATAATTTTGATTGAACCTTTGCCAACTATCTTAGCTCCATCATTGTTTCCAAACTTTACTGAACCACCTTCATATTTTTGCAACTTCTCAAATTTTTGTTTGTTACCTGTCATATGACTGGAGCATCCACTATCAAGTATCCATGGCACATATTTATTCTATGCTTTAAATGTTGTTTGTACAATTAAGGATTCCTTTTCTTCCTTAAGTTGTTCCTTTTCTTTCCACTCCGTCTTGATAGTGGTTTTGGGTTCTTGTTTTGCCTTTCCCTTATCAGTAGCTTGTGCATGTTTTACAGGAAGTTTTCTATTTTGTCTCATCCTGTTTGGTTGAACTTTTCTTCCCTAAAATTGATTTGATGAAAATGTGCTTCTATAGTTTCTTGCAATGTGCCCAAAATTGTGATAGTTATAACATTCTACTATATAATTCATCAGAGGAGAAAAAGCATTTCTACTGGTGAAATTCCTTGGTCTAACATTATATTTGCAGTCTGAGATTTTATGTCCATAGCCATTGCATTTAAAATAGAAACCAGAGAAGGGATAATTGAACCTGGGAGATGGTCTTTGCCATGTTGCCATAGGATCCATAGGTCTTCTTCTTTGATGTGTGACATTGGTGAATCCATCATTGTCAGTTCTCCTTTCGAGCCTGGCATTATTTCTTTCTTTTGCATGAGGCATTTTCCCTTGATCAACCTATTTTCTTATCTTCATTCTTTGTGGATTCTACATTTCTGGCCTTTGATCCACTTGATGATTCTCCTTCGATGAAACCCATACCAAACTTGATGCCTGTAGGTCTTTGGTCATTTATGATCTTATCCAGCTTCATAGAACTTTCTTCACGTTTGTGATAACAACTAATTTTCTTGTTCATCTCTTCTAGCTGCATTCTCAAACCAACAGTATCTTCTTCTAGCTTGTTGCAATAGTCTATTCTCATGGTTATTTGCAATTCGAGACCTTTGAAGATTTTCTTGGATTCTTCTATCTGTAATTTCAAACTGGTTATGATTTCATTTGCATCAGCAAGCTTTCTTGAAATTTTCTTATTCTTTTTCTTTTCTATCTCCCACTCTTCAAGTGCAGATATCAACTCACCTTCTAGATCTACTTCAGCCTCAGAGTTTTCATCACATACTTTAGAGATCACTCCTTCTTCCTTTTCTGATTTTGCTTCTTCAAATGCCATGAAAAGAGCTTCACCTTTTTCCTCTTCAGACTCTTCTCCGAAGCTATCTTTTGATGAACTGACATTCTTGGAGATGAAACTTCTCTTCTTGAAGTTGCCTTTTTTGAAGTTCGTTTTCTTCCAGTCACTTCTTTCATGGTGCGATCCTTCATCATTTTTGTTTTGCTCTTTAAGTGGACATTTAGTCGCAAAATTCCCGATGCCTCCATAGTTGAAACATTTAAATGGTAGCTTCCCTGTATTTTCCTTTTCCCCTTTTTAGATTTCTAACAAAGTTTGATTCCATTTCATCTGATGTCCCTTCTTCCTCGGACTCTTGATTAGTGTTTTTATTTTTAAGGGCTTTAAAAGCCGCTTCTCTGTCTGTGGTTTTAGATCTTCCTATCCTCATCTCATATGCAGTTAAAGAACCATACATCTCATCTATACTGAAATAATTTAGATTTTTAGCTTCTTCTATTACTAAGACTTTGGAATCAAACCTTTGAGGAAGAGATCTTAGTACCTTTTTCATGATGGCAAAGTCTCCAATATCCTCGTTGAGTCCTCTGATCGCATTAATGATTCCATTGACTCTCAACATATATGCCTTAATGTTTTCATCATCGTTCATTTTCAATGCTTCGAACTGAGCTCGATGTTTCTGTAACTTGGCCTCCTTGATCTTATCATCTCCTTCATGAATACTCCTTAGTTTGTCCCATATCTCTTTTGCCGTATTACAGTTCATGATCTTCACTAGTTCACTATCTGCTAATCCACACATGAGAGCATTTTTTGCTTTTGAGTTGTTTTCAAATAGTTTCTTTTCATCAGCCTCTTTTGGAGGAGTGATGGGAATTATGTATCCACTAACTACTGAATCCCAAATGTCATAACCCAAAGCACAGAGATATGTCTGCATCCTGATTCTCTAGAATGCGTAATTAGATCCATCAAAAAATGGTGCTTTGTTTGATGAGAAACCTTCACCACCTGCCATTATGTTACTTCCAAGATCACCCTACTCGGTTAAGCTTGTATAGGAACTTGCATCTGATACCAATTGTTAGTCTTACAATGACATTGAGAGGGGGGTGAATCAGTGTAGCTCTTTTAATCTTGAATTTACAACTCTTAAAACAAAAGCAATTAAAACTTATAACAAGATACAACAAGAATAACATAAGAGCATCACACAACACAAGATTTAATGAGGTTCACCAATGTGGCTACTCCTCAAGAATGACTACTTGGACTACCATCCAAATCTAGCCTTTGCAAAGCAACAACTTTACAATCACTTTACTAGCACCCACTGGAAGGAGCACCAACCCCTTATTTATCTACACCAACAGAAAGGAGCACCAACCCCTGATTTACCAGCACCTACTAGAAGGAGCACCAACCCCTGATGCCAAGCTGTAACCTAGACTTGAATTATGAATCTAGAAGATTAACAGAATGATACCTCTACTTTTACAAGATCCTAACAAGTCTATTTTGCCTTAGTGATCTCTGCGCACTCTGCTCTCTCTACAAAATTACTTCGCATAATCTGCTGCATCATGGTCAAACGATCGTCTTCTCCCTTTTGTGCACTCTGCTTCCTTTATGAATTTTGCTCTTAGCATGATTCAATACGACTTGTACTTTGCGCTCTACGACCGAAATTCATGCACATTGACCCACTTAAATCTCCAAACAGCCCTCCTTTTATAAAAAAATATTTGAGATGAAAACCCTAATATTAGTCGGTTGTAAATCCTCATCTTACTCGATTTTCATGACATCTATAAACCCTAATTTTAGTCGGCTATTCATCGGTCTTCGTCGGCTTCAACTTGACCATGAGAATACAACATGTCGCGATATCACAACACTTTTTCTCCTTGCTCTTTCTCTTAGTTTTGATCCACGAAAATACAACATGTCGCGATATCGCGACTCTATTTTCTCTCTCCTCTTTCTCTTAGCTTTGGCCCGCAAAAATACATGTCGCAATATCGCGACACTATTTTCTCTCTCCTCTTTCTCTTTGCTTTGGCCCACAAAAATACAACATGTCGCGATATCGCGACACTATTTTCTCTCTCCTCTTTCTCTTTGCTTTGGCCCATGAAAATACATGTCGTGATATCGCGACACTATTTTCTCTCTCCTCTTTCTCTTAGCTTTGGCCCACGAAAATACATGTCGCGATATCACGACACTATTTTCTCTCTCTCATCTTTCTCTTAGCTTTGGCCCATGAAACTGCAACATGTTGCAATATCGCGACACTTTCGCCTCCGTATACTTCGTCTTTGCTTTTGTCGCGATGTCGCGACACTTTTGCCTTCGTACACTTCAACTTAGCTTTTGTCATGAAATCGTGACACTTCTGCTTTTGTACTTAGCTTCTTTGCTTTTGTCGTGAAATCGTGACACTTTTGCCTTCGAAGTCTTCTTCTCTACTTTTGTCACGAAATCGCGATAGTTCTGCTTCCGTACGCTTCCACTCTTTCTTTTGTCACGAAAATGCGACATGTCATGAAATCGTGACACTTTTCCTTCTCTACCTTCCTGCTCTCTTCAAGTCGCGAAAATGCGACATGTCGTGAAATCGTGACACTTTTCCTTCTTTGCCTTCCTGCACTTTTCAAGTCATGAAAATGCGACATGTCACAAAATCGTGACACTTTTTCTTTCTCTTCCTTCCTACGCTTTTCAAGTCACGAAAATGCGACATGTCACGAAATCGTGACACTTTTTCTTTCTCTTCCTTCCTACGCTTTTCAAGTCGCGAAAATGCGACATGTCACGAAATCATGACACTTTTTCTTTCTCTTCCTTCCTGCGCTTTTTGAGTCGTGAAAATGCAACATATCGTGAAATCGTGACACTTTTCAAACTTGTTCTCTTTCTTTGAACTTGTCGCGAAATCATGAAACTTCTTCCTGCTTTCTCTTTTTCTTCCAACATGTCGCAAAATCATGATAGTTCTTCTTGCTTCTTCTCTCTCTTCCAACATGTCGCGAAGTCACGATAGTTTTTTCTCTCTCTTCCAACATGTCGTGAAATCACGACAGTTTTTCTTGCGTGTTGTATATGTCGCGATATCACGACACTTTTCTTACTTGTATTTTTCTTTGATCTTTTGCAAATGGGGCACTTTGGTCTTGTTGTAAAATCATTGTACATACTCTGAATGACCTTTGAACTCCTATCTTCTGCATTTGAATAGCATTTGAACTTCTTGTCCACTTGCATCAACAGATCTATATGACTGTGTTGACAACAATGACAATGATGTTGTTGCACCTTGCTCAATAGGTTTGTGTATCTCTCTCCATAGGAGACCTCTATCCTCTCTACTTTGATCACCTCCAAAGCTGGTACTCACTTTTGCTTAAGTCTGCTCCAGATTTGCACGCATTACATGCACAAGTTTATTTCAACTCTATCCCAAATCTACACCAAACCTTGTTACAAGGTTAGCTCAAATATATCTCAAACCTGCTCTCTATCTCTGCTCAAATGTACATCAAGCCTTCTCAAAATACTTGCTCAATTCTACCTTCAAGCCTTCTCAAAAGACTTACTCAAATATGCCTTCAAGCCTTCTCAAAAGACTTCCTCAAATCTACCTTCAAGCCTTCTCAAAATACTTGCTCAAAACACATACTCAACTAGTCTCAAAACTTGCACACAAATGATGTTCAAAATAATTCTTGTATCTCTTTCAAAAATTATTTCTTCAACTAGGAAATTTAGACATATTCTACCCAAAATTCATTTAACCTCCTGGGCATATAGATAATGATATGCACTTACCAATGGCTCAATATGTTCTACTCAATTATTAAGTCTTTTGCTTTCACATATCTTGCATTTATTACTTTTAAAGATAGGTCTAGTCTATCACATGATAACTAGCCTTATCATGCACACACTTGCTTCACAAATCTGATTTCTAACACTTGCACATTCACTTTCAATATCACTCAAACCAATGCCCAAAAGCTTCACAAATCCATTCAAACAATGAAGCACAATTTTTTCACAAACCCTAACACAAGTATTTCAAATTTCTTCCAACTAGGATGCACAATTTGTTTCACAAACCCTAACACAATTTCTTCCACTTTCTTTCAACAATAATGCATGTGTAGGTCTTAAACCCTAATACAAATATTTTAGCACATATTAAACAAACTCCATGCAAAGCAAGTATTAAACAACCTTAGCACATACATTTTAATAAAAATATTATTTTTGATGTGGACAAGAATCAACCCTTCGACCTCAAACTCCTAACTCAGTGCATGACCGCTTGCACTAGCCAAGCGGTTGAGACCTAACGTATAGGCCTCCACCTTTATTCCATTTGGCACATTCACTAAAAAATTTAAACCCTTCAAAACTTGTGCTAGGGAGAATCAAACCGTGAACCACTCCCTCATAAATGACTTAGCATGAATGTAGCCCCAATTTGGCCTACTGATGTGGGGGGCCAAAAATCATAATCGAAAATCCAAATCCAATCTTCTATTTTTTTCCAAAAATCAATTACAACACTAGCTCGCAGGCATAGTTTTCTTTTCCTGGTGCAAGCTACCTCACTTTCGACGATCTGCTTGTGCTCTCAAGAAGAATACATCCTCCAAATCTCAAAACTCGGCTCCTCCTCCCCCTCATGACTATAACCTTCACCTCTTTTATCCTAACTGGAAACTGCCACTGGGTCAGTCACAAAAAAATGCATTGATGAGTCGTCTGAACATCTCTGACCTCTAGGCGCAGCAGTCGAGTGGCCACCATGCTCAACAAACTTACAGAGCAAGAAATCATGCATTGATGAGGCCTTTGATCGCCTCGAGAAACACCATCTAGGAATGCATGCCTTTTCGAATCGTGAACCAGCAGTATGTCGTGATATCGTGACATGTCACGATATCGTGACATTTTTCTCCCTCGCTGCATTTCTCTTCTTTGGGTCATGATATCACGACATATTTCCTTTTCGGCTCTTCTTTCTCCTTTTCGGTCGTGAAATCGTGACATGTCGCGATATCATGACATGTCGCGATATCGCGACATCTTTCCTTTCTGCCTCCTCCTCGCCTCTCGGGTCACGAAATCGTGACATGTCATGATATCACTACATCTTCCTTTCTGCTTCCTTCTCGCCTCTTTAGGTCATGCAATCATGACATGTCGCGATATCACGACATCTTTGCTCTCTACTTTCTCTTTGCTTCTCGGATCGTGAAATCGTGACATGTCGTGATATCGCGACAGCTTTGCCTTCTACTTTCTCCCTCTGCTTCGGGTCACAAAATCATGAAATGTCATGATATCATGACAGTTTCCTTCTAGGATTTCTTTTTGCTCCTTCGGTCGCGATTTCGCGACATGTCACGAAATCATGACATTTTCTTCTTTGGCCCTTCTTGTTTTCTTTTGGTCGCGATTTCACGACATTTTTCTTTGGATGCCCTCTCTTTCATGTTTTGGTCACATGTCGTGAAATCGTGACATTTTCTACGGATGCCTTCTCTCTCCTACTTCGATCACGATTTCATGACATGTCATGAAATCGTGACATTTTCTACGGATGCCTTCTCTCTCCTACTTCGGTCGTGATTTCACGACATGTCATGAAATCGTGACATTTTCTACGGATGCCTTATCTCTCCTGCTTCGGTCATGATTTCGTGACATGTCACAAAATCGTGACATTTTCTTCGGGCACCTTCTCTCTCCTGCTTTAGTCACGATTTCGTGACACTTTTCCTCCTTTGTGCTTTCTCTCGTCCTTTGGTCATAATAATGCGACATGTTGTGATATCGCAACACTTTTCTCTCTTGCACCTCCTCTTGTCTTCTAGTCACAAAAATGCAACATGTCACGATATCGCGACACTTTTCTCTCTCTCGCCTTCTCTCGCCTTTTGGTCGTGATATCGTGACATTTTTCTTCTTTGCCGACATGTCGCGATATCACGACATTTTTTCTCCTTGCGGTATTTTGCTTTCCCTTGGATGCTCCTGCATCAGACAACTGGGGTGGATTGAGAAGTGACCTTCACTTTTGTACTGTTCTGTCACCTTCTTTTTAACTGGGGTTGTACAAGCTCTCCAGGCTTCAACAAAATTTGGGTCTACAAGGTACAAATCCTTAAGTTCTTCAAACCCCACAACTTCCACTCTCATTTTTGTCAACAACCTCTTTTCATCCATCCCCTTTAGTGGCTTTAGTTTATGGCGCACTCCTTCGTTTGTTAGGGAATAAGTGTTGGCATGTCCATCATGGACTACACGATGATCAAACTGCCATGGTCTTCCTAATAGCATATGGCAAGCATCCATAGGCAAAACATCACATAGGACCTCATCCTGGTATCTCCCAATATTGAACTTGACTAGGGACTGCTCACTGACCAATGCCCTATGGTTCTTTTGCAACCACGCAATCTGGTATGGATGCAGGTGTCTCCTCCTCTTTAGCTGTAACTTAGTAACCATTTCTTCAGATACCAAGTTATCAGTACTCCCATTATCTATAATAACATTACAGACCTTACCTGAACATTTGCACCTTGTACGGAACAAGCTCCTCCTCTGGTCTGACCCTTTCTCCTCACTCAACAAGGTCCTCCTTGTGACCATAACTTCTCTTCTCTCTGCCTCCTTAGAATGTTCTGATTCAACACCTTCATCTGCTACAGCAGCTCTGGCATGACCCTCAGGTCTCTTATTCGTCCTCTCTTGGTGTTGTGGACACTCGTATGCTCGATTTCCTTCTTTGCCATAGTGGAAATAGGTTCCACAAAATCCTCCTCTTCCATATCTACCTCTTCCTCTTGGATAACCATTGTTCTGATTATGGGGTTGGTAGGTGTTCTCCTCTTTCTGATCCTGACTGTAGCTAGCTTCTTCTTTCTTCTCATCTTGTCCTCCATCTATTCTTCCACAAGTTCTTTCTCCATGACCTCTTCCTCTTTGCTTACCCTCAAACCTTCTGTTCAACTTCTCTTCAACCTTCAGAGCAAACTGGTAAGCATCATCAATGGTGCTAATCCTAACCAGACTCAACTCTTCTTGAATACTAGTTCTCAACCCATTGATGTAACGGGCCACCTTCTCCTTGTTAGCCTCTGAATGGCCAGTTCGGATGGAGATTTTATAGAACTCTCTGTATTCTTTAACAGACTTACTTGATTGCCTCAAACCTTGCATTTTCTTTAGCAAATCCAACTCATAGTCACCTGGGATGAACTGCCTCTTCAACTTCTCCAACATCCACTCTCATTTTGTTATCCTTTCTTTTCCTTTTTTATTTCTGTCTAGTTGCACTCCCTTCCACCATATGCTGGCATGACCCTTTAGCTTGGTCTTAGCAAACTTGACCCTATCGGGATCTTCAACCTCCTCATACTCAAAGCATTCTTTCAAATCATTGATCCAGTCGATCAACTCCTCTGGATCAAGATTTCTAGAATACGTAGAAACCTCCATCTTCGGTCTCTTTCCAATATGAGATATGGCTCTGTATAACCTGGCTTGTGTAAGATCTACTACCTCTTATTCTTCCTCAAACTAGTCCTCTTCTTCATCAACTTCATCTTCACTTCCTTCTTCTCCTCTAGGTTCAAGCCCTCTGCGCAGCTCCTCTTGCAGGGCCTAAAATTACCTCTGCAAAGCTCTAAAATATTTTGCTGGCACCATATTTCTTCCACCACCATGGCTTCTTCATGGAGGAATTCTTCCTCACCCTCTTCTCATAACCCTTCCATAGATCCTGGTGTAAACTGCCTCACATCCGATGATCTATTTACACACTCAGGAACTCCTGCTCTGATACCACTGATGGGGGAGGCCGAAAATTAGAATCAAAAATCCAAATCCAATCTTCTATTTTTTTCCAAAAATCAATTACAACACTAGCCCGCAGGCGTAGTTTTCTTTTCCTAGTGCAATCTGCCTCACTTTTGGTGATCTATTTTTGCTCTCAGGAAGAATACATCCTCCCAATATCAAAACTCAGCTCCTCCTCCCCCTCGTGACTGTAACCTTCACCTCTTTTATCCTAATCGGCAACTGCCATAGGGTCAGCCACAGAAACATGCATTAATGAGCCATCTGAACATCTCTGACCTCTGGGCATAGCAGTCGAGTGGCCGCCATGCTCAACAAACTTATCAAGCAAGAAATCATGCATTGATGAGGCCTTTGATCGCCTCGAGAAACACCATCTGGGAACACGTGCCTTTTAAAATCGTGAACCAGAAGTATGTCGTGATATCATGACATGTCGTGATATCATGACATTTTTGTCCCTCGCTACCTTTCTCTTCTTCGGGTTGTGATATCGCGATATCGCGACATCTTTCCTTTTTGGTTCTTATTTCTCCTTTTTGATCGTGAAATCATGACATGTCGCGATATCATGACATCTTTCCTTTCTGCCTCCTCCTCGCCTCTCGGGTCACAAAATCACAACATGTCACGATATCATGACATCTTCCTTTCTGCTTCTTTCTTGCCTCTTTGGGTCACAAAATCGCGACATGTCGTGATATCGTGACATCTTTGCTCTCTGCTTTCTCTTTGCTTCTCGGGTCACAAAATCGTGACATGTCACGATATCACGATAGCTTTGCCTTCCGCTTTCACCCTCTGCTTCAAGTCATGAAATCGTGACATGTCGTGATATCATGATAGTTTCCTTCCAGGCTTTCTTTCTGCTCCTTCGATCGCGATTTCGTGACATGTCACGAAATCATGACATTTTCTTCTCTGGCCCTTCTTGTTTTCTTTCGGTCATGATTTCACGACATGTCGCGATTTCACAACATTTTTCTTCGGACGCCCTCTCTCTCCTATTTTGGTCTCGATTTCACGACATGTCACGAAATCGTGACATTTTTTACGGATGCCTTCTCTCTCCTGCTTTGGTCATGATTTCGTGACATGTCGTGAAATCATGACATTTTCTGTGGATGCCTTCTCTCTCCTACTTTGGTCATGATTTCGTGACATGTCATGAAATCATGACATTTTTTGCGGATGCCTTCTCTCTCCTACTTCGGTCGCGATTTCGTGACATGTCACGAAATCGTGATATTTTCTTCAAGCACCTTCTCTCTCCTACTTCGATCGCGATTTCGTGACACTTTTCCTCCTTTGTGCTTTCTCTCGTCCTTTGGTTGTGATAATGCGACATGTCGCGATATCGCGACACTTTTCTCTCTTGCGCCTCCTCTTGTCTTCTGGTCATGAAAATGCGACATGTCATGATATCGCAACACTTTTCTCTCTCTCTCGCCTTCTCTCAGATTTTGGTCGTGATAATGCGACATGTCGTGATATCGTGACATTTTTCTTCTTTGCCGACATATCGTGATATCGTGACATTTTTTCTCCTTGCAACATTTTGCTTTCCCTTGGATGCTCCTGCATCACCTACCCTAGCTAGATGACATCAAGGAGTGAACGAAAATATTTATTTCGTTCTCCTACTATGCTCCTTAATCAACAATGTCCCCTCTTCCTCATTCGTTGTCACCACTTCACACGAAAGTCAAAAATCAAGCACACATCATTTCCAAAGTATTAAGGGGTATTTATATATTTTCATGCACGTTTTTAGATGTCGACTCTCTTTCAAATTTATTTTAATAATTTGAATTATCTTTGGTGCCATGTAACTTTATACTTAGGTATTATAATATTTTTAAAAATATATTATAATAAAACCTTTTGCCTTAGGTCTTTTTCCACCAATGATAAGTCTTATCTTTTCTTATGCAATTTAAAAACTCCCTTTATTTTTTATTTACCAAATGAATCCCTTGTTACTTTCAAAATCTCTTAATAATGTTTAAATTTAAAATTTAAGTATTATAATCATTTTCTTCAAAATTCTCTTTGCTTGCTTTCACAACCATGGAAAATATTTTGTCTTGATATTTATTTCACAAAATACTTCTACCCCATATACTCTTTGATGACTTTTCCTTTGTATTTATTATTTCAACCTTGAAGATAAAACTATTAGACAAGCAAAGTCTCCCCAAGATCGAAGAATGCTCCACAAGATCAATCACACACAAAAGAGGAAAACCCACAACACCAATATTAAGTGGTAAAACCCTACTTCAAATGAAGAAGGGAAACATCCACTATGAAGCTCACTATATTACTCAATGATTCAACAATACAAGAATGCTTCAATGTTATGCAACAATATGCATCAACATGATATATATATATATATATATATATATAATATTTTATATATGTAGTAGACAACACCCCTATTTAAAGAGAAGCTTTTCTACTACAACCCTAAAATTACCCTAATCTTATCACAATCTTATCTTGAGATGTGTGACAAATATTATCACAATATTATCTTGAGATGTGTGACAAGTGGCATCTATCAAATATTAAAAAGTGATTGGTTACTTTTTAATATTTTCTAGAAAAGGGGAAATAACTTTTTCCCACAAATTAAATATTCCTAGCACCCTTATTTTATTTATTAATTGGGTGGGAATATTTTTACATAAAATAGAATTATTTTCTAATTCAAATATTATTCTTTAGACTTTATATTTTAGTCTAAGAATAATTTACACAATGTTGCATTACATATTCCAACACTCCCCCTTAATGCAATATTGGGGAAAGGAATTATGAAACAAAGAAACATTCTCCCCCTAAAGATACAAATGGGGATGAGAATCAAATGAGTAATATAGTTACAATGAGCTTCTATGACCAAGAATGGTCTACAATAAGGCACCAATACAAAATGGGCCAAAATGAGACTACGTAAGCCCCCAACGGAGTAGCTTCAGATACAAGCAGCTTACAAAGCCATCCATCAACCACAAGTGGTTGCAAATGACAAGAAGAAAACATCACAAGGGTGTCTTCAGTAAGCCTGCAAAACCCCAAACGGAAGTACCTGCAAGCTACAAGCAGCTCAACATAAGATCAGTTAGATACATCATCATAAATATATTCACCACAACATATATGAATATCCAAAGATGATAACAAAACTGATCTAACAAATAGTGAACTATAAGTCATCACAAAAAGATGCCAAGCCATACTTATAGTCACGTGCTATATAGTTGATCAAAAAATATCATGTACAAAGTTGCATAAAGCAAACAAGGAGTACCATGATAATGCAAACTCTAAAGTACCATGTACAAAATTTGCATAAGGTATATGAAAATAATAAAGTGTGCACACCGGTTGCATAAAGCCAACCATAAAATATCATGTACAAAAGTAGCATAAATGCTAACAAGAAAGTACCATGATAAACCAATTGCATAATGCCAACTACATAAAAACATGTACAAAGTTGCACAAGGCAACAAGAAAGTACCATGTAAAAGAGTCGCATAAAGCAATTGCATCATATACCATAATTGCACAATGCCATCTACAAAGTAACATGTACAAAAGTTGCACAAGGCAAACAAGAAAGTACCATGTTCAAAAGAGATGCAAAAAGCAATTATACCACCAAAGATCAACTCATATATATAGCACAAAACACCTCATAAGGATGAAGTTGTCATCACACAAGTGTAACTACACTTCATTCCCCCTTGAGGACAACTTCACCAAACCAAGTGAGTCCCTCAACTTACAAAACTGCTCCTTGGGAAGAGGTTTGGTGAACAAATCAACAGAATTAGAAGATGATGGGCAATACTCCAATTGAATAGTCCCATCCAATACCTTCTCTCTGATAAAGTGGGCTTGGATTTCAACATGCTTTGTCCTTTGATGCATTACAAGATTTTTAGCCAAGGCAATAGCTGATTGATTATCGAAGAGCAAACATGAAGGACCAAATTGCTCAAAGCCAATTTCCTTCATGAGGGTACGAAGCCAAACCGCTTCTTGTGCAGCTATTGTCGTAGCCTTATACTCCACTTCCATTGTAGAAAGAGCAATTGTATCTTGCTTCTTGGAAGACCAAGAGATAGTTGTAGACCCAATACTAAAAACATATGTTGTGGTAGACTTTCTGTCTATTCTATCCCCTCCAAAATCAGAATCAGCATAGCCAAAAAGAGCAAAGGAAGGAAGCCTAGAATACTTGAGTGCCAAATCTCTAGTACCTGAAAGGTACTTCAGAATCTTCTTGGTAGCTTGTAAGTGCTCAATATAAGGTTTCTGCATGAACCTAGCCATCATACCAACTGCAAAAGCAATATCTGGCCTTGTGATGGTAACATAAAGAAGACTACCAATGAGCTGCCTATACAATGTAGCATCAGCCAACTGAGATTTTGTACTTACTTCCAACTTAACCCCTATAGAAATAGGAATGGAAGTAGGATTGCCATCCTCCAAATCAAACCTCTTAAGAAGATCTTCAATATACTTGGATTGACTCAAAAAGGTACAATCCTCATGTTGATAAACTTGCATGCCAAGATAGTAGTGTAGAAGACCAAGGTCAGTCATTTCATACTCTGACTTTAATTTGGAGATGAAATCAAAAATGGCCTCATTCTCATTTCCAGTCATAACAAGGTCATCAACAAATAGAGCAATTAAAATGACCAAGTTATCCTTCCTAAGCACATAGAGATCTGTATCTGAATAGCATTTATCAAAACCAAGAGACAAGAAGTAACCTAAAATCTTCATGTACCATGCTCTAGGTGCTTGCTTCAGACCGTACAAGGTTTTCTTTAGTTTACACACAAGTGTTTCCTTACCTTGTACAACAAATCCTTGTGGTTGACTCATGTAGATATCCACATCCAAATCACCATTTAGAAAGGCACTTTTCACATCAAGCTAAAAAATCTGCCAACCTTGAGCAGCAACAATAGCAATGAGAAGCCGAATGGTGGGCATTTTGGCAACTAGTGCAAAGGTTTCATCATAGTCAATGCCATGTTTTTGAGCATAACCCTTAGCAACCAATCTAGCCTTATACTTTTCTATCTCTCCATTAGAATTGTACTTGATTCTATAGACCCACTTGTTCCCAATAACATTTCTCTTATTAGGATAAGGCACTAGATCCCAAGTTTTATTCTTTAGAAGAGAATCCATCTCAACCTTCATGGCATCAACCCAACAAGAGTGTTGTGAAGCTTCTTGGTAAGAAGTAGGCTCATGATCATTCTCTATCTTAGCTAGAAGAGACATGTTAAGGGTCATACTTCTAGTTATCCTTTGGCTAACTAGATTTCTGCTCTTTAGGACCCCTAGAATGATCCAACCACTTGGTCCTTTTGACACAAGGCCCACCCTTTTCTAACTCAAGAAGGTCTTCATTGAATTTGACATCTCTTGAAACAAATACAATGCGTGAAGAAGGTGAGTATAACCCGTAGCCCCTATGTTCTGCATCATAGCCAAAAAAGATGCATTTTTTAGACTTTTTGTCCAATTTATTCCTCTTTTCTGAAGGAATATATGAAAATGCATCACATCCAAACACTCTTAAGTGTGACAAATTCAGCTTCTTACCATTCCAAACCTCATAAGGAGTCTTCCCCTCAACTGATTTTGAAGGACACCTGTTAAGAATGTAGATTGTTGTACTGGCTGCTTCACCCCAAAGAAATTGAGGTAAGTGGTCACCAAGCATGCATCTTACCATCTCCATGATTGTCCTATTTTTCCTCTCTACAACACCATTTTTTTGAGGAGTGTATGGACAAGTAAACTACCTTTTGATCCCATGAGAAGAACAAAACTCATTGAAATCATTGCTATTGTACTCCCCTCCATTGTCACTTCTAATCATTTTGATCTTTGCTCCCTTTTGATTTTCTACCAAAGCTTTGAACTCCTTGAATGTCTCAAAACAATCTGATTTATTCTTAAGTAGATACCCAAAGATCATTCTTGAATAATCATCTATAAAGGTGAGAATATAGGATGCACCACCAAGTGATCTAACATGTAATGGACCCATAATATCTGTATGAATGAGTTGAAGAATTTGTGTGGCCCTTGTTGACTTGTCCTTTGCAAACTTTTGTTTGCTCATCTTGCCTAAGATGCATGTTTCACACAAACCATGAATAGGTGAAATGTTAGGCAAGCCTTCAACCAAATTTTTGGACTTCATCATTTGAATATTTTGATAGTTTGTATGGCCTAACCTTAAGTGCCAAAGCTTGCTACTAGGAGAAACATTAGTTGCTAAACACACTTTAGGAGGAGCATCACCTAACACATAAATATTATTCTTCACATAACCTGTAATGATTGGTAGCATGCCTTTCCTAATGCTCCATGAAGTTGCATTGAACTCAATAGTGTGACCACTTCTAGCAACTTGCAAAACTAAAATTAAATTTCTCCTAAGGTTAGGCACATATAGGACATTATCAAGTAATTTCCCTTCAATTACAACATTGCCAACACCTTCTACTTGAAGTCTAGTATTATCACCAATGACAACTGAATCTGAAGAGTGCTTATGAAAGTCCACAAACTTATCCTTTTCAAAACACATATGGTTAGTGCATCCAGAATCTAACACCCATTCATTAGAAGTAGATGAGTCAATGGAGTAGAGGGCACAAACAAAGGCATTTTTATTAGAATTTTGCTTTACATTGTTGTTCTTTTTCTTTCCCTTGCCAAACCATTTCTTAGGTCCTTGTCCCTTAGCCTTTTCTTGCTCTTCCTTTTCTGCAATCTTCTTCTTCTTGAAACAATTTTGTTCCTTGTGGCCTTTCTTGCCACAAAAGTTGCAAGTGAAATCAACTCTAGGCTTGTTGGGTTGGAAATTTTGATTTTTCCTTCCCTTGTATTTCTTCTTGAAGGAAGCCTTAGTGGCACTCAAGGCAACATTCTTCTCCTTGACAACTTGACCATTCACTTTGTCTCTATTAAGAGACTCTTCATGTTGAATCAATAATTGTGAAAGAGTGTTGAGAGGAATGCCATCCTCTTCTTGCTCTAGCCTAGTCTCAATAATGGTGACAAAATTCTTGAACTTGCTTGACAAGTTCCTCAAAATGATAAAGCTTAAGAGCTTCTCACTTATCCAATCACAATTACAAGCCAATAGTTGAGTTCTCATGTCTTTCATCTTTGAGAGGAAGATCAAGGCACTTTCTTCTTCACCTTGCATAGTGCTAAGAATTTTGGACAATAAAGTGAATTTCCTTGATGTGTTGGACCCTAGATGGACTTGTTTTAGCAAATCCCATGCATCTTTAGCATGCTCACAATGGCTTATAGTGAGCAATATCTCATCACTCACACTATTGATAATCATGGAAAGTGCAAGGTGACTCTTGTTGTTGTATGTCTCAAGTGCCCTTGCCTGGGTTGGGATTGCTTCATCTCCATTCACAATGGGCCATAACTTTCTTGCTTGAAATTCAGCCCTCATCCTTGGTTCCCATATTCCAAAATTTGATCCATCAAGGATGTGCTTAGGTGTGAAGGAGATTCCATGATCAACCATTCTAGAAAGTGAACATAATCAAAACATAAGATGCATTGACAAAGGAAATAAATGATGCAATAAGAAAGTAGATAAACATACTTGCATATATAAAAAAAAACATAACTTTCAAGTAATCTACTTTTCAATCATCAAAGATAATCATCATGAAAGATAAACATCATGAAAGATAATCAAAATTAAGCATCATCAAGAGAGATAAGCATCATCATGAAAGATAATCAACATCATCATGAACTACTATAACCATCTTGCAATAAACAACTATAACCATATTGCAATTGAATAAAGGAAATAAACCAAGATCAACTTGCAATAGATTAACTTGCAATAAGAAGGTAACTAACCATAACAATCATCTTGCAACAAAATAAACTAACTTGAATTGAACCATAAAATATTTGTTAAATGTTAGATAGTCAATAAGTTAGTGTTCATTTTAAGGTTTTGCTATAGCCTAATGAATTGCCAATTCATCTCACCCAAGGTCAACCAAGCTACCCAAAAGGGTACGGGTACGAGGACCCAAAAAGGACTTGCTACCGATAGAGCGGATTCTTTTGGATTCAATAGGTGTTTAGCAAATATAAACTGTGTTGCAAGATTAAGTAAATTTTAATCAAATACTAAAGTTGTGGTTAGTAAGTTGATTCATTTTTAACCTTCTTGATTAATATGAAAATTAGTAAATTGCAAGTTAGTTGGTTAGTAGATTGTTTAGTAGCAAGTTAGTAAGTTAGTAGTTAGATTAGTTGAGATGCAAAATAGGCAAAACACAAATACTCTCTCTCTCTCTCTCTCTCTCTCTCTCCTTTCATTCTCTTTTACTTTCATTATGAGAGATACAAGTTACATTTTTACATTATGCTTCAAGCAAATGCTTGAGAGAGATTAGAAGAAATTAATAAAAATAGGGGGAAGAGAGTGAAAAAGTTGATCCGAAATTGCCTTGTATACTCCAAAACATACTTGGATAACCTTGCAAAACAAGCAAACTCACAAACAACCATTGTTAATGTGAGAAAAAAATGACTATAAGGTCTAAATTATTTGACAATTTGACTAAAAATTTGCCAAAAATTGCATAAAAGGATTCTAGTTGCATTATACAATAATAAAAAATGCATTTCAATTTATGCAAAAAAAAATGACTATTAGGTCTTAAAATAAAATAAATGACTTTTTTTTATTAAAAAAAAAGAATAATAAATGACTATTTTTTTTATTAAATGATTGTTTTTTTATTAAAAAATAGAATAATAAAAAATGATTGTTTTTTTAATTAAAAAACAGAATAATAAAAAAATGATTGTTTTTTTTATTAAATGACTGTTTTTTTATATTAAAAAATAGAATAATAAAAAAATGACTATTTTTTTTATTAAATGACTATTTTTTTATTTAAAAATAGAATAATAAAAAAAATGACTATTTTTTTTATTAAATGACTATTTTTTTATTAAAAAATAGAATAATAAAAAAATCAGATTGTACAAACAAAATGGGTGGGGGGCCATTTGGCCCCCAAATAAAAAAAAATTGCCTCAGATTTATTTTTCACCAAAATAGGGCAAATAATATATGGAAATAGGGTTTTTGGGCCTTCCGGACGCAACCATGGGGTCCGTTTGGCTCCAAAACCCTTCCAAAAAAAGCTCAATGCCAAAAATTTATAGATTTAAAATGAAAACACCATTTGCAAAAGATCTAACAACTAGATAAAAAAAAACAATAAATCTATAAACCCTAATGGCAGATTTGCAAAATAAGTTTGCCCAAATATCAAATGCATAAAATACCCAAATATCAAATGCATGCATTAAAACAAAAAATATATATATACCTTAATGGGTTTTTCACCTCAAAGGATTGAAGACACTTGATGGAGATCCCAACCGCTCTGATACCAAATGTGAGACAAGCAAAGTCTCCCCAAGATCGAAGAATGCTCCACAAGATCAATCACACACAAAAGAGGAAAACCCACAACACCAATATTAAGTGGTAAAACCCTACTTCAAATGAAGAAGGGAAACATCCACTATGAAGCTCACTATATTACTCAATGATTCAACAATACAAGAATGCTTCAATGTTATGCAACAATATGCATCAACATGATATATATATATATATATATATATGTAGTAGACAACACCCCTATTTAAAGAGAAGCTTTTCTACTACAACCCTAAAATTACCCTAATATTATCACAATCTTATCTTGAGATGTGTGACAAATCTTATCACAATCTTATCTTGAGATGTGTGACAAGTGGCATCTATCAAATATTAAAAAGTGATTGGTTACTTTTTAATATTTGCTAGAAAAGGGGAAATAACTTTTTCCCACAAATTAAATATTCCTAGCACCCTTATTTTATTTATTAATTGGGTGGGAATATTTTTACATAAAATAGAATTATTTTCTAATTCAAATATTATTCTTTAGACTTTATATTTTAGTCTAAGAATAATTTACACAATGTTGCATTACATATTCCAACAAAAACTCAACCTTTTCACCTTTGACATCAATGATAATCAATGACATTAAACCTTTGACATCAATTACAACACTACACTCAAAATTTCCAACAATATCCCCCTTTGTTATTTATGGCAACCCTTTCTAAAAATTCCTTTTCCTACCACTAGATTCCAAATCTCCTTCCCTTGAGGAACTTCTCCCCCTAACCGAATGCTCTCCCCCTTACTCAAATATCTCCCCCTTTGACATCAATGGCAAAGGGACTCCTTTGGGGCTAAATATAAGACTCTTAGCTCAGCCTCCTCCCCACCTCCTCTCCTTGAGGTGATTAATTTTGGAATGGGAGTATCTCTACTCCTACCATACAATGCTCTTTTTCTTTATCAACCTTATTTTTCAATATTTTTGTAGCTACCCTTTTGATCATTTTAACTGTCCTTGTTCTTTCTTAACTCTGGAAGTTTTGGAAACTTTTTTCTATACAACTTAGCCTTATGCCCAAGATTATTGTACTTGTAACACTTAATGTTGTAGTCCTTGGAAGGTGAAAATATCTTGAAGTTCCTCTTGGTAAAGCCATAATCATTTCTATCATGAACCCTGCAGTGGATTGCTTTATGACCAAAGTGATTACAAGAGTAGCAATACCCTTGAAAAAAATATCCATCTTTGAATGAGTTTAAATTCCTCTTAGTGAAACCATACTCCTTCTTTCCATAAACCCTGAAATGCATAGCTTTGTGACCAAATTGATTATATGAAAAACAATTTCCTTTGAAGAAATCTTGTTTTTAAACCTTTGTTCTCTTAGTCCTTTCTTTGCCTTCTCTGTGATAATCCCTATTTCTTTTTTATGTATTGTTTCCTTTCTTAGTGAAGCTTCTATTCTTCAACTTATCTGCATAAGTCTTAATTTATTCTTCACTCTCTTCATATAAAATTTATTCTTCTTTTGAGCTTTAGTTTGACCCTTATTCTTGTTTTTCTTGTCCTTCTTCAAAACCAAGTCTTGTTTTTATAGATGAATATCTTTGTACATTGATAATCTTATCCAAAGTTTTTGAATTTTTACCAAACCTGTGTAGCTTGTCCTTAGAATATTTCACTTCCATCCTTACTGAAACTACCTCATGTTCTAATTTTTCACATTCTAACTCTTTTACCTCTAACTTTTCAATCATGACTTATTTAAATCTCCTTACCTTGGATTTTGAGTTTATCAGGTCTTGTAGAAGCTTTTCATTTTCTTCCCCATGTTCTTGAACTTGAGCCTTTAGTCTTGAATTCTACTTTATAACTCTTTTCAAATCTCATAGAGCAACAATAAGTTCTTCTTATATATCAACTTTGCCTTCTTCATTTTTTTAATATTTTCTACCTCTTGATCTTCAAGAGTATCTTCATACTCTTCATCTTTATCTTTAACAAGAGCATTTACTTCCTCTTCTATTACCAAAAATAAAATTTCTTCTTCTTCACTATCTGAGAGTCTTTCATTACTATCACTTGAAGCATTTCTTGCCTTGTTAACATAGAAATTCTTTTTGTGCCTTTGAAAGAACTTCCTTTCATGCTTGCCTTGACCATACCTATTTTTATTTTTCTGCCTAAATTTTCCTTCTTCTTTTTTCTTATAATCATGTTTCTCTTCACTGCTACTACTTTTGGCTTTTGGATAATTGGATGCATAGTGACCAAAATTACCACAATTAAAACATTTCATAGTTTTCATACCTTTGTGCTTTCTTGAGTCCTTGTTTCTTCTCACATATTTAGCTTCTTCATTACTGCTTGACTCACCACTTGATTCTGGTTTCTTATCCTTTATCTTCTTTGAAACTTTGAAAGTTACTTCTTTATTAGAATTGTAATCCTTTTCTATTCTCATCTCATAAGCTATGATAATTCCATGTAACTCATCCATAGTCAACTTATCAATATTATTTATCTCTTCTATAGCTGAAACCTTTGCATCTTACCTTATAGGGAGTGATCTTAATACTTTTTGAGAAACACTAGAGTCTTCAATTTTGAATTTAAGTCAATGCATGGTATTAACAACCTCATCCACATGACGTAAGTATTTAGCAATATCTTCATCATCTTCCATCTTCAAGTCTTCAAACCTTTTCTTGTGGTTATGTAGTTTTGCCAACTTGACCTTATTATCTCCTTCATAATTTTGCTTCAATTTGTTCCATATCTATTTGTTGATTTGCATTGAATAAATTTCATGAATTCTACTTCATGTAATCCACTTAATATTCCATTCATAACCTTGGCATTATTTACATATAACTACTTACCATATTTATCTATGGGAGAAGCAGTTGTAGGTGTGAACCCATCCTCAATATATTTTCATATCTCATATCCTTGTGCCATCAAGTAAGTCTTCATCCTTATACTCCAGAAGGTATAATTATTCTCATCAAATAATGGGGCCTTTTTTTATGAAGATCCATTCTAATATGCCATCTATGTTTCTGTAATGTCTTCCTTCAAGTTGTTAGACTTTTTCAAAGGAACCCACTCTGATACCAATTGAAGAACACAGGATTATACTAAGAGAGGGAGTGAATAGTATAAGACCAAATTTTACTTTTCTTTCCAAAAACATATTATCAATTTTATCAATTGTGATGCATAGTCGTTATACCATCATTAATTCTCAATGAATTTTTCAATCCAGGGCAGTGTACAAGGCTATCTGCGGAAGAAGAAGTGAAACAGCTATAACTTAGGTCAATCTAGAGTAATAGGTCTTATTGGTGGAACCGGTTGTGTGGGGGTTTTGGGACATTCCTATCTCTAAATTGCATGAATTAAATCTTAATCTAAGTTGTAGAATTGGAAACTAATCATTAACTACAGAAATGAAGTCCTAATTACAATTACAGAATAAGACCTAATTATATTGCAGAAATAACAGTTGTAGAATTGAAAGTCTGATCCTAATTATAGAAAGGAAATCTAATTACTTTTGCGGCAAAGAAAGTCTAAATCTAATGTGGAAATAAAAACTTTCAAAGCTCTGTAATAGAATGTTGTCAATCTTCTGTGTAGGGTTTGACAGCAAAAAATAAAATACAGGAAATTGCTGAAAAATAGTAAATTCTAGGAATAACAGTCTGAAATAAAATGGAAGTTTTGCTGAAAGTAAAGATTACAACTAAAACATTAAGCACAGGTTTAATCTAAACATAAATAAACTAAGATCACAAATATTGTCAGTTGTTTACATGCAATTGAAATAACAAGTTCTACAACTCATTCTGCTGTAGCAAAATCAGAATAAAAACCTGCTTGTTAGTCCTCCTCCTGGGTCTGGAAGTGGCCAGCCCCCTTGTCCAGAAGAAGGTACGAGTCTCTCTCTCTCTCTAGATCTTAATAACACTCATTTATAAGCAATATGAAATAGAACTGGTGCACTTTATTGATAAAAGAACATGATTACAATAATTTTGCTAAAACTCTGTTATAGGACTGTAACAGTCAAATTCTACCTATTTTTTGCTTTCTGCTAGCTTCCTTACTTTCTACTTCCTGTTGCTACTACTACCTAGCTCAACCCGAATGGGAGCAATATTTATAGATGTCCTAAGTTCATGGAATAAAATTCACAAATAACCCTTCTCCATCCCAAATAAAAAGTTGTTTTCAATGCATGGAGAGTTTCCAATGCTTCCATATGATTATTTGAATGAATTACCTTATACATAGATAAAAAGAGGTGGGCCACACCCTCACTATCATGATCAATTCCTTCTATACCAACATTATCTAGGTTACCCGTAGAAGAACCATCCGTGTTTATTTTGATAACACCTCTAGGGAGGACTCCACTTACCAAATCTATTGACCTTCAACAAACCAATCCCCTAATAGGGCCTTTGTTTGCAGCTGGTGATGATAAAGAAATCTCCAATCTATTGATAATCTACCAGTCGGAGTAAGTAAGAGGAGAACTCAGAATACACTTACCCTTAATAGTCTCCTTAACCATCCTTTTGACTCTTTTCCATACCTGTAAGGCTCCAAGTCTACATCCCTAAAAAATTATTCGGTTGCATTCCAACCAAATCTGCAAAAATATGAAGGAAGTACCAATATCCCAAGCACTTTGAAGACATGAAGAAGAGGTAGGGGGTCTACCCAAGCTTTCTCAAAACTCAAAAATATAAGTATCATTGATGATGGGCCTTTTCCAGATCTACCACCACAAGTTCTAGACCTCCATGGAATATGAGCATTGGAATAAAATATGAGGAATTGTTTGCTTATTTTTTCCACAAAGAAAACATGGTGAAGAACCCTGAAAACCTATTTTCTAAATATTATCCCAAGTTGAACATTTCTTCTGACATAGAAGCCAAAAAAAAAAATTACATTTGGGCCAACCAAACTTATTCTAAATCTTCTTCCACCAGGGGGACACAATCTCCTTTCTTCTATGCATAATAAGGGTTTGATAACCCAGAGCAACAATGTATTTCCATTTTGAATTATGGCCCCAAGCAATAATATCAAAGTCTTCAATAGAACAACACGGTCTCTCAACAAAAATAGAAGCCATAGTGGCATGATCCTCAGGACAACTACCCTCTAGCCAGCCCTACGAATCCCACTAGTAGTGAGTAAAAGAACTACCAAGAGGACTTTTTTGCTTGAAGTCAGCCACCTTAGACCAACCCGCATCAGAAAAAATATCCTAAAGAAGATGAAGGTGGGGGAAAGAAGAAAGGATAGGAGGATGATTATCCCAAGAATATTCCCAAAATAAGGCATTGTTTCCCTTATTAGCAATCCAAAAGAGACCTTGCTTAATAAGCATGGCACCTTTTTTGAGAGTATCCCAAACAATAGAACCTTTCTCCCTTAGCTCCAATCTCATAATCTCATCAGCTAAAGCACCACCAAAATATTTGAGGCTAAGAATTTTAGCCCAAAGGTGATCAGGATTACTGCAGCACCTCCAATAAATTTTAGTAGCCAAAGTAAGACTATTCAAATCGGATTGTCTAGGGCCAAGACCCCCATATATTTAGGGTAACACACAATATCCCAACTGACCAGACTCCATTTATTATAGTCTAGGTTTCCTACCCATAAAAATTTTCCAGAAAGAGAATAAAATTATTTGAGAAAGCACAGAGGAGCAACCAAGATAGAAAACCTATAAATAGGCAAAGCATGAAAGATAGACTTCAAGAATGTTAATCTACCAGCAAAGGATAGCCACCAAAAAGTCCAATTATTAACCCTTGATTGAAATATATCCAAAATACTTTTCCAGTAAGCCCTTCCAAGACTTTTATAAGAAATAGGAATCCCCAGATACTCCACTGGAAAACAACCCACCTAAAAACATAAAATATTAGCAATCCTACGTTGAATCTGACCCTCCATATTGAAGAAGAAGATCTTTGATTTCTCTTCATTAATAAATTGACCAAAGGTAGATAAGTAAATATCTAAAGCCTTCCTAAAATTCATTGCTTCCTCAATTTTTTCCCTCCCCACTAGAGTAGTATCATTGACAAACTGAATATGAGACTGGGATAAAGAATTCTTCACCCAAGACCATCCCTGGATAGCACCAGGATTCTAAAAACTCTTGAGAAATCTACCCAAACCTTTATCCATAAGGATGAAAATATAGGGGTACAAGGTATCTCCTTGATGAATCCCCCTAGATGCCAAGAAGAAAGTGGACAGTAAACCATTGATTAAAACTACAAAGGAGGCCGAAGTCACACAACTCATGACCCATTCAATGCAATTATACGAGAACCCAAAAGCTTGAAGGATGTTCTGCAAAAAAGGTTAGCTAACCCTATCATAAGCCTTGGACATATCAAGCTTAATGAACATAGCCTTTTCCTTAGAGATATACATAGAGTGAATAGCTTCAGCAGCAACCACCACACCATCTAAAATCTGATGATCTTTAACAAACCCACCTTGCTGAGGAGAAATAAGAAAACCAATAACTTTTTTTAGCCAATATGCAATAATCTTGGTAATAATTTTGTAAGTAACATTGCATAGGAAAATAGGATGGAAAGACCCCAATGAGATAGCATTTTTAGATTTAGGAATAAGATCAAGGAAGGTTGAATTAATAGCTTTAAGCATTTGCTTATTAAATTGGGATTCTTGAACAACTTTTAGTAGATCAAAATATAAGAATTCCCAAAATTATTGGAAAAAATCTATAGGGAAACCATAAGGTCCAGGTGTTTTACCTTTTTTCATTTGAAAAACCACCACTTTAAGTTCCTCCATCGATATGGGGTCCATTGGCATCTTATTCATATCATTAGAGACCAACCTAGGAATACAATCCAAAATAAACCTCATATTTACATCATGAGGACCTTGTTCGGAGAAAAAAGAGGAGAAAAACCTGATTGCTTCATTAGAGATATCCTCAAAGGATGAGAGAGTTTCCTCCTGATAAGAATTAAGTGAGACTATAGCATTACCATTCCTATGATCTTTAACCAAATTGTGAAAAATAAGTGTTTCCATCCCCTTCTAACAACCAATAAATCCAATATTTTTACCTCCAAAAAATCTCCTCACGAAGCTCCCATTCAGCAAGCTGACTAGAAAGGGAAGCTTCCATTTCCAACAAATCCTTTGTCAATCCTTCATCTTTAATTTGAAAATTTATCTCCTCCAGGCTATCCTGTAGTTGCTTTTTTTTTTTGAAAAATATTTCCAAAAGAAAATTTGTTCCATTACCTGAGTTTGAATTTGACAAACTAGAGGCTTTTGAAAAAAGTAAACATAGCAATGCCAAATTTGGGTTTCCCTTCGACCCACCACCTTTTCACACATTCATACAAATCCTTATCCCTAATCCACATAAGTTGAAATATGAAAGGTGGATTTCTTGGCAATGAGAATTTCGAGGACTGAAAGAGAATGGGATAGTGATCAGAGCCCCTCCAGCATAGAATCTCTGAGAACGAAGTCCAATTATCATCAAACCAACTATCTGAAGTAAGGAACTAATCCAATATTTCAGAAATAAAATTTGTTCCACATCTTCTATTAGTCCAATAAAAGAGCCCATTTCAAGGGTTCACATCAACAATATTAAGGAAAGAAATATTGTCCCGCATAAAAGTAGAATAAGGGCCCAAACACTCCACACCACCCTTCTTCTCCTTCAGGGACATGATAGAATTAAAATTCCCAGCCACAATCTAAGGATAATTGGAAGCAAGAGATTGAATGAATCTAAGATGATTTCATAAGAGGATTTTACCTAATAAATCACTAGGGATATACACATTAGATAGAAGAATAGAAGATTCGAATGAAAAGCTGGTAGCAACCATAGAGAGATAATTCCTTCTACCCACCCACCAAGAGGGAGTTAAACTTCGTGGATCCCACAAACATGCAACACCACCCACCAAACCCTGGGCTCCAATAGCAAGATAGTGACCATATTTCCATATTTTAGAAGCAATTTTAACCATATCTTCACAACATAATTTTCTTTCCTAGATGAAAATAATTTAGGTCTATGATCTCTGATCAAATTTTGAGTAGCTTTTTGTCTAGGGTTGCTACCCAAATTCCTAAAATTCCAATATATCACTTTAATTTTGGGTGAATAGAGAAGTGAGAATCTAATGTCTTAACAACACTAGACTCAACTAAGGATTCCCCTATCAATTTCACTTTTTATTGATCCTTATTTCTTCCTGATTTTACCACCTTCTCCACCCCACATTTTTTTATAGTTTTTGGGTTAATACATTTTAAAGAAGAAACTTTTTTTTCCTTCCTCTCTAACAATCTTGTCCTAGGAGGGTTCAAACCTAGTCTCATCCTCATTTCGCTCAATCAAGTATTCAGCCAAAGGGGAATGATCAAGAACTTTATCAAGATAATCCGACACCTCTTTGGATTTATATTCGTTTCCTACAAGAGGGTTATTAGGCACCACCCCTTCCTTATTAGAAGTTTTCATTTCAAAAGAAGGATTTAGGAAAGAACAAGTACCTAGCTCTTGAATACAAGCATCCATATCACCTCCATTCCAGAATTTCTCCTCAACATGCGACTCATCAAAATTCTCAAGCACATCAAATCTATTATCGAAACCTCCCTTCCCAACACCTTTATTCAGATGAACAAAAGACCTAGATCTTGAATGAGACTTAACATGAATAAATCCATCAGAACCTGGCATCTCATTAACCATAGGAGCTTTTATTTTTTCCTTTGTATATGAATCTTGAAAGTCAGATGAAGAGGATGAAGGCTGAGAATTCACTTTATTACAGTTTCTTTAAAGATACCCATATTCATGGCATATGCGACATTGAAATGGGAAAGCTTCATAATCTAATTGTTGGACCCAAGACATATTTCCCAGTTTAATCTCCAATTATTCAGGCAATGGATTATTCAGATCTACTTCAACACAGAGTCGTGCAAAATAATTTTCCTATCCAAAGTTTGGTGAGACGGACCAATCGGTTTACCAATAATCTCTGCAATAGAATGAATAATATCTGGCCTCCAATATTCCATAGGGAGTTGTGGCAAATGGACCCACACAGGAATCCTAGAAGGCCTCTCCTCCATCAGATTAAATATTAAATGCCAGGTTTTGATAAATAATCCATATTGATTGTGAAAGTAAGGACCCCCTCAAACACTTTACTGCTTGCCATACGGGAGAACACCGGAGCAAAATACCCATTAGCTGCAAGAATAATCTCCAAATCACCTTTAGGGCTCCAATTTGTCCTAACCCAGTTTTCTAAAAAAGGCATAGAAATTTTGAGACCCATGAATTTTTAGATAAGCACATGCTCAAACAAATATATAACATCATCTGCAATAGAATCAGGACTGATAACCAAGACAAGACAATCTTTACTTTTCTCCAAACATCTATTATTCTTTGGCTTTGAATTCGAAAAGGAATTAGAAACATGATCAAGGGTTGAATGCAACAAAAAATTCATGGCATTTGCATGATCAAAAGAAGAGGCATCCTTATTCAAAATAGCATCTTTAAAATACAAAGATCGGGGGTCACCAAGACCCCTTGAAGCTGCCATATCTAAAACCAAAATATAGCACACCTTTCACCAGCCAACATGTTGGTTTTCATAGACTTTTCCAGCATCGACCTGAAACCCTAGATCATGTCCTCAACCCGCACATAACTCCAGGTCTTCTTGAATAATTGAGGTCATAAAAAAAATGATACGTTCAACATTCTATTATTATAAATAATCATTTATTTATATTAATATTATATTATAATAATATTTTATTATAATAATATTTTATTTATAATAATATTTTTTATTTATAACCTTTTATAAATAACCTATTATTATAATACATTATTCTCCTATTATAAATATATAATAGTCTTTATGGTAATCGAACTTAGGTGTTTAAGCATCATTGATCGACATATAGTTGTCTATGCCAAAAATCCTACTACCAACAGAACTAATAAGAGAATTCAGGATTGTTCTCATCACCCTTATTCGTACATTTAACATGAATGAAAAGCTTTAAATTTTCATAATCAAAATAAAACGTTCCATAGCTTCCTTACCATGAAATTCAACATATTCCAATACAATATGTAGTCAAGTTCTCTAGTTATAATTTAAAAACTAGAATGAATCTAATATAAAACACTTAAACAAAATACCTGAATAACATCATATTCAAGATTTTCAACGTCTCCCAACTACGTTCAAGGAGCTCCCAAGTTCACAAACTTACTCTCATACAATTCACTTTTAGTAACAAAATTCTCTAAATTAGAGGTTTCCAAGAAGGTAATCAAAAGCCAATAATGTCCAACCAGACCATTTTTTTCGAAAGAGAAAGATCACTTTCTAAATTAAATACATGCAAAACCAAGAAATATGCATAAAAATAATTCTCTTTTTTCTTTTGATAAGAAAAATATTTCAAACAAAATGAAACATACCAGGCTAAGGTGTACTTCAAAAACAATTTGAAATTTTTTAAAGATTAACACTTTCAAGTTTTCAAACCAGAGACATAAGATTGGTTCAAGGTCTACCTAGAAAATTGTAGTTAAACTATCCAAAGTAATTTTGGTATCTGAGACTATCTGGTTTACTCACTTCATTCTTTCCCTTTCGCTACTCCCTATTTCTTTTTTTTGTCTTCCTTTCCAAGAAACATACCATCCATATCCCCCACTATCCGATTTGTCGGGCATATTTTGTGGGTTCTACATTATCTCCAATAAGCACTACATGCATCCCTTTCCAATTATAGCATGATGGGGAACTACCATCCAAGATTAATATAAAAATTATCATTATTCTTTTCAACGTCATAACTGGGAACTAAAATATTACCATTTTCTTTTATTACTAGTTTTAGCAACAAACTTACCAACAAATGTGATATTAACTAAATTATCAAACAACAAGTTCTTAAATCCCTACTTAATGGTCCTCTTCAGCAAAAGTACATTTCTTTCTATGGTTGATAGAGAACAACAAGAATCATTAATACAGATGTTAATGGAAATCCTTATCTATTATTGAATTTAAGCAAATAATAATAAGGATCCTTCCTTCTTATTGCCAACCAAAATACAAATTTGTTTTTTTCATTTTTCTAAAAATAAGGAATACTATAATCAAACATTTAATATTATTTACAAGAAAAAACTTTTATTTTAAATGAAAAATTCATCTAAAATAATATTATATCAAATGAAACCACATCTACAAAGATATTATCAAGCAACAAACAACTTTCATCCAAAACTTTTGGCATGTTTCTCTCATGAAAAATCATGATATACAACTACATGAAAATAGCATTCATCCATGTTGCTCTGAGCTATCTGATGAATTAATAATCCCATAATTTCCCTTACTTATGGAATCCTATTCTCGTTGGTTAATTTTTTCTTCCACACACGAGAAATTCTATTCTTGCAAGAGTGCAAATCCATTAACATCTTATTATTTCATAAAATATATGTTTTGCAAAAACTAAACATGAAATAATCAATCATTCAATCAACAAGATAACATAGATATTCATGAGTCCATCCTATAAAAATTTTGCCAAGGGGAGGGTCATGACACCTCTAAACCCTTTATAAATATAGGGATTGGATCCCATTTTTCTAGAAAGTGGTACCCAGTTCCTCCTGCAATCAAGCTATCAAAGTTCATGTGAAATAATTCTCCTGGTGCTCTTAGTGCTTTTGTAATTTTTGTTGGTGTTTTCTTGTGATCTACAAGTGGAGAAAGCCTTGATGACAACTTATCTTCTTGAAGGAGAGTTCTTACACATTTTCTCTTGCTTCTTCCACGAGATCACCAGGTAATTTCTTTGCATTCTTTTGTCCATATATTTTCTTTATTATGTGTTTTTTCATATTTTAGCTTCTATTTTGAAGTTTTTAAACCATCTTGTGCAAAACCATACCTCATATGCTACAGGGAACTATTGGTCATCAATCTGGCACCACGTATAGGGCAAGGACGATATCAATACCAAGCAGCATAGAATAGCCATCGCATCGGGAGACAGGATGGATGATCTCTGGAGGAGGTCAGTTCCTTCATAGGTGATTCTAGATATTCTATAACACAAAATAAGGGAAAGGGAAAAGGGAAGAAAAGAAATAAAGGATTGCCATTGCCATAACTCACAAGGATGGGTAGAGCCATATCAATACTTATGCAGGTGTGATACCCTGTATGAATACAGATCCTACACCTAACATATCACCCAACCGTGCCTTAGTTCCAACTTCTATCAATGATGGATAAGAGGTAAATTCTAGAAACAATAGATAGGTACATGAGATCCTAAATATAAAATCAGAGCACTCCTATCCGACTAGCATTAGAAAAAACAAACCCCAAGTCCAAATTCACAAATACACTCTCCTGAGCCACTCAAGCGAACCCCATGAAATCCAAATAGCAGAATAACATGGGACTACTTAAATTATTGAACATAAATGAATATTCACACATTAATTAAAGATAAAGAGGACAAATCCAAAGACCAAACAGTGTAGCATTTGTATTTACATAGGAGAAAACTTACATAGGAATTGTAATGGCTAAAGATCCGCCCTTAGGAATGACCAATATTCCACTATTAATTATTACATTTTCATGGATTTCAAAATTTAGATATTGATGACGGTGGGCAAGAATATGACCCTTGAAGCTAGTGATAACTGCTCTGGTACATTGTTTCTCTTGATGGCATTGATCTTCTAGAAGGTGGTAGATGCTTCAGAATCAATTTGAGCCTTTAGATTTTCTAACATTTTTTTCCATCTCATTAATGCTCAACTACCTCATTATTCTTCTTGACTGGTGATCCTCTAGTTAGGCGATGGGTGACAAGTTCTAAGATGCCTTGGGAGCAATGCACTAAAAATCTATCACACATATACCTACATTGTTAGCTACCTAAACTGCTACAGCTATGTATATATCTTCCATTTGAGTTTTGGGTGATGGTGGGAGTTTTGCATGTCGGGTGGGTATTTTTTTTGCTTCTGTTTCCATCTGAGGGGTACTGTTGGAAAAAAATCTTCCTATGGTTGTTATTTTTGCCTTGATTTTTTCAACATTGAATAGATGAGACTGATCCTAAGATATTTCGTCTAATCTCCAGAGGAGGTTGGTTCCTTAATGGTTTTTATGGGGAAAAGGGAAAATAGAATTACTAAAATAAAGGGAAATATAACCAAGGCTAGAGCTTGCTTGTGGTAAAGATTAAACAAAAACTAAGATGAATACATATACTTGCTAAAGCATTTAATATATCTTCACACAAAAATCATTGATTTCCCAATGTGATTTAGATGTCTATCTAACACACGTATATGTTATAATCACAATGACACTGAGAGGGGGGGTGAATCAGTGTGTTCTTTAAAAACTTAAAAGCAATTTAGACTTTTAAATAAATAGCAGCAGATTAAAACAAAAATAATAAAAGTACTAAGAGCATCACACATAACACGACATTTTAACGAGGTTCACCGATGTGGCTACTCCTCAAAAAGGACTGCTTGGACTACCATCCAAATCCAGTCAAATGCAAAGCTCCAACTTTACATAATCATTCACCAGCACCAACTGGTAAGAGGCACCAACCCCTAAGTTTTATCTGCTACAACAGAATGGAGCACCAACTCCAATTTTTCCAGCACCAACTGGAAAGAGGCACCAACCCCTTTTTCAAGCTACAACTTGAAGATAATAATAAAAATTGCAGAATGTAAACTTTCACCTCAATTATCACGATCTGCTATTTTTCTGCGATCTCGTTGCTTGTCGGCATTCGATCGCTATTGTGAAAAATGATTCACACTTTTTCAACCACTCCTCTATATCTCTCCGCGTTCTCTCTCGCAACTTCACAGAAATATCACTTCTACAGACCAGACTACTTGTCATTTCACACTCGGAACACGACTTCTGCATACCGCGTTCTTATCTTCTCTTCGCACCACTCACACTACTGCACCCGAACTTCATACACATATATCACATCACGTTGCACATTTTAAACTCGAAGAACCCTTGCTTTTATAGAAGAAATTTTAGAGGCAAACCCTAGAAGAACGTTGACTGAGAAACCCTAGAATTTGTCAGCTGCCAAACCCTAAAATCCGTCGGCCCAGATTTAACTTTGTCGGCCTCAAACTCTTCTCCACCTTCGTTACCTTCCTGTAGCTTATTGCCGCGAAATAGTAACACGTCGGCCCTTTTTAATTTAATTTAATATTCTAATTTAAATTTTTAATAAAATAAAAATTTAAACTAAATATTTAAAATTAAATATCTTCAACATCGGGGCATCTTTTTCAACAAAACGAAGAGCCAACTTGGGTTTTAAGAAAAACCCATTTCAAGTCTGTTATCCACTGCATCCTTGGATCTGACTACCTGTGTTGACAACAATGACAATCCTTCTTGCTCAACAATCTCCCCCTTTGGAATTGTTGGCAACACTTGTATACATTTTTGTAACTCTTCTCCCCCTTTGTCAATAATACCAAAGGGCTGCTGCAGACTCTCCCTGTGTCCATCCTCAATCTTCTCAGGCACAGTTTGACTCCCCCTGAGTCCATCCTCACACTTCTCAAGCACAATTTGACTCCCCCTGAGTCCATCCTCAAACACTCAAGTGCTCCCCCTGAGAAGGTGATCCACCGTAGCTAGTCACTTCTTAGGAAGTGTGACTACTCCTAATTTGCTTCGAAGATACTCAAATACTTCCTTGGGCAAAGGTTTTGTAAAAATGTCTCGCTACTGTTACTGTAGTTGGGACATAGTCCAATCCGACTTCTCCTTCTGCAACTTTGTCTTTCAAGAAATGATACCTTATAGCAATATGCTTTGTCCGTGAGTGCATTACTTGGATTCTTAGAAATGTTGATTGCACTTGGTGTTGTCACACTTTATCGATATTGGTTCACTAAAATTAATACCAAGATCTTTCAAGGTCCTGTTTCATCCACAAAACTTGTGTGCAACATGTTGCTACTGCAATATACTCTGCCTCAGCTGTAGATAAAGACACTGACTCTTGCTTCTTACTGTGCCATGCAACCAATCTGTCCCCCAAATAGAATGCTCCTCCATTGGTACTCTTCCTGTCATCAACACATCCAGCCCAATCTACATCTGAATATGATATAAGAGTGAAATATTTGCCTCTTGGATACCACAATCCATACTCCATGGTGCCTTTGAGATACCGAAAAATCCTTTTAACTGCTATTACATGAGTCTCTTTGGGACTGGCCTAAAATCTGGCTACCATGCACACTGCTTGCAAAATATCAGGTCTGGTTGCAGTTAAATATAGTAAGCTTCCTATCATTGATCTATACATGGTTTGATCTACAGGTGGAGATTTGTCTTCTTTACTTAACTTACAGCCTGTTGTCATGGGAGTACTGACTGGCTTACTATCCTCCATAGTGAACTTCTTTAACATCTCTTTCACATATTTGATTTGGGAAATGAATATACCTTTCTCATTCTGATTAACCTGTAGTCCCAAAAAATAAGACAGTTCACCAATCATTGACATTTCAAATTCATTATGCATCTTGTTTGCTAGGTCTTTACAAGATTCATCTTTGTTGCTACCAAATATGATGTCATCCACATAGACAACAAGAACAATGAGATGCCCATCTTCTGTTTTCACATACAGATTGTTGTCCACTAAACCTTTCTTGAATCCCTGTTGAGAGAGATAATTATCTAGCCTAGCATACCATGCCCGTGGTGCTTGTTTTAATCCATACAGTGCCTTCTTTAATCTGCAGACAAGGTTAGGATCTTCACTGATTTGAAAGCCATCTGGTTGTTCAATATAGACTTCTTCTTCAAGTTTCCCATTTAAAAATGCAGATTTAACATCCATCTGATAAACTCTGAAGTTCTTGTAAACTGCTAGTGCCAAAAACATCCTAATAGCTTCTAATCTAGCTACTGGTGCGAAAGTCTCTTCAAAGTCAATCCCTTCGACCTGTGCATAGCCTTTGCAAACCAGTCTTGCTTTATTTCTAATGACCTGACCGTTTTCATTTAACTTGTTGCGAAATATCCATTTAGTGTCGATTACATTCTTGTTTGCGAGTCTAGGTACTAACTCCCAAGTTCTGTTCTTTTCAATCTGATCTAACTCTTCATTTATTGCCTTCATCCAGTTGTCATCTTTGCTTGCTTCATCTATGTTTTTGGGCTCAATGCTGGATAAAAGAGAGTAATTACTTATTACTTTCTTTCTTGTCTGAATGCCAGCTGTGGGATCTCCAATTATTTGGTTTCTAGGATGATTTTTTTGCCAATTGCCCATTCTGAATTTTTTGTTTTCTTGTACCTCTGAGCCATCCGATAAGTTATCTGCATCAGCCGTATCTATATTTTTTGTGTCATGTACTTCATCTCCTTCAATGACTTCTTCGTAGATTGGATAGTTTTCTTGAAAATTAACTATTTGTTTCCTCCCTTCATCGAATTTAACGTCTGCACTGTCCACAATTTTCTTGAGTCTCTTGTTGTAGCATTTGTAAGCTTTGTTGTGTGGAGAATAACCAACAAACACACCTTCATCTGCTCTATCTTCAAACTTTCCAAGATTGTCATCTATTTTTCTGATGTAGCACTTGCAGCCAAATACTTTGAGATGTTTTGTTGTTGCTTTCCTACCAAACCACAGCTCATACGGAGTTTTGCATTCATGAGTTCTTAACATATACCTGTTCTGAATGTATATTGTTGTGTGAATTGCTTCTTTCCAGAATCTATCTGCTATTTTGCTTTCTACCAACATGGTGCGTGCCATTTCTTGAATTGTTCTATTTTTCCTCTCTACTACACCATTCTACTGAGGAGTTCTGGCTGCTGAATATTGTCTCCTGATGCCATATTTTTCACAGTATTCTAAAAATTCATTCGAAATAAATTCTCCTCCTCTGTCTGACCGCAAGCATTTAATCCTTTTCCCTGTTTCATTCTCTACCAGCTGTCTGAAAGTTCTGAACATTTCAAAGGCTTCTGATTTATCTTTTAAGAAGAATATCCAAGTCATTCTGGAAAAATCATCAATGCACAGCATAAAGTACTTGTCGCCGTTTATGCTTTGAGTCCTCATGGGTCCGCATAAGTCTGTGTGAATAAGTTCCAAAGGCCTGCTAGTGTGATGTTCTTTTGTTTTAAACAAAACTCTAGTTTTTTTACCCTTCTGACATGAAGCACACATACTATTTGCAGGTTTTTTAATGATTGGAATATCTCTCATTGCTTGTTTAGCGCTAACTCTTACCAGATTATCAAAACTTATGTGTCCAAGCCTCTTATGCCACAACCAGTTCTCTTCTTCTTGTCCCATGAAACACATACCTTCTAAAAATTTTGATAGTGTGTATAGATTGCCAGACGTCCTTGAGCCGGTTGCTATTAATTTCCCGTTCTTTGTTTTTCTGACTTCACAACCCTACTTCTTGAACACCACTTCATGTCCTTTGTCACAGATCTGACTCACACTTAACAGGTTATGTTTCAGACCATCCACATATAGAACTTCTTCTGACTTGATTTTCCCTTCACTTATTTTGACCGATCCTTTACCTATTATTTTGGCTCCATCATTATTGCCGAACTTCACAGAACCACCCTCATATTTATGAAGATTTTCAAATTTCTGTCTATCACCTGTCATATGACTTGAGCAGCCACTATCAAGAATCCACGGTACATATTTATTCTGAGCTCTAAAAGCAGTCTGCACTATTAAGGATTCCTGTTCTTTCCTGAGCTGTTTCTTTTGTTTCCATTCTGTCTTAACTATGTTGTTGGGTTCTAGCTGAGATTTTCCCTTTTCAAAATTTTGCATATATCCTTCAGAAGAACTACTATTGTGTTTTGCCTTATATGGTTGAGTTCTTCTTTTCTGAGGTTGAAATGAAACAGACATACTACGGCAATTTCTGGCAATATGCCCAAAGTTGTGACACTTAAAGCACTCTACTGCATAATTCATTAAAGGAGCAAACACATTTCTACTAGTGAAACTTCTTGGACCTATATTGTATTTGCAGTCAGCAATTTTATGCCCATAATTATTACATTTAAAACAAAAACCATAGAAATAATGAGTAAACCTGAAAGATGGTCTTGGCCAGGTTGTTGCTGGAGCCTTGGATCTTCTATTCTTTTGATGTGTGACCTTAGTAAAGCCATCATTGTCAGCTGTCATTTCAGGTCTGGCATTATATCTTTCTTTTGCCTGATTCGTTTTACTTTCCACAGCCTGTTTCTTGTCTTTGTTCTTTTCACTTTCAACATTGCTTGTTTTTGGTTCAGTTGATGATTCTCCTTTAGTAAAGCCGAGACCAAATTTGATGCCTGTGGATCTTTGATCGCTCAGAATTTTGTCCAGTTTCATCGAGCTTTCTTCACGTTTTAGATGACAGTTGATTTTTCGATCCAGCTCTTGTATTTGTATTCGGAGACTCACATTTTCTTCTTCCAATTTGCAGCAGTGGTCTATCTTCATAGAAACCTGTATTTCCAGATCTTCAGACATTTTCTTGTATTCTTCAGTCTGTGTTTTTAAACTGGCAATAATGTCGTTTGCATCCTTAAGTTTCCTTGTCAGTTTTTCATTCTTCTTTTTCTCCGATTCCCATTCCGTAAGAGCAGACACTAGCTCACCCTCTAAATCAACTTCAGCCTCAACTTCTTCAACTTCAGAGTTCATCCCCTCTATGTTCTCTGATTCGTCTATTTCAAACGCCATAAAAAGAGCCTCACCTGTTCCTTCTTCAGAGTCTTCACTGGAACTGTCCTCTGAAGATTCTACATTTTGGGAGATAAAGCTTTTCTTATTAAACTTACCTTTTCTGAAATTTGATTTCTTCCTCCATTCTCCTCTTTCTTGATGCTGAGTTTCTTCACCTTTGTTTTTGTCATTGAAAGGACATTTGGTAGCAAAGTGTCCAATGCCTCCACATCTGAAACATTTAAGAGGTAGCATTCCTTTGTATTTTCCTTTTCCTTTCTTCAGATTTCTTACAAAATTTGCTTCCATTATATCTGAATCATTTTCTTCTTGATTCATGTTTTGTGCTTTTGCCTTTTTGAGCTTTGAAGGTCGCTTCTCTATCTGTGGGATTAGACTTTCCTATTCTCATTTCAAAAGCAGTCAAGGACCCATGCATCTCATCCATACTAAAATGATTTAAGTCTTTGGCTTCTTCTATGGCAGAGACTTTAGAATCAAATCTAGGAGGAAGTGATCTCAATACCTTTTTCACAATAGCAGCATCGGTTAATTCTTCGCCAAGACCTCTGATTGAATTTGTGATCCCATTGACTCTTTGCATGAAAGTCTCTATGTTCTCATCATTTTCCATCTTTAAAGATTCGTATTGAGCTCGGTGTGCTTGAAGTTTAGCCTCCTTGATCCTGTCATCTCCTGCAGTGTCTGTTGGAGCGGTGGCAGGAGCTTTGTAACCATTGACTACCGCACCCCAGATGTCAAAGCCCAACGCACTGAGATAAGTCTGCATTCTAATTTTCCAGAACGCATAGTTTGTCCCATCAAACATTGGCACTTTGTTCGAAGAGAATCCTTCACCACTTGCCATTGTGTAAATTCCAAGATCACCTTATCTGTTTAAGCCTCTTCAGGTACTTGGCTCTGATACCAATTGTTATAATCACAATGACACCTGAGAGGGGGGTGAATCAGTGTGTTCTTTAAAAACTTAAAAGCAATTTAGACTTTTAAATAAATAGCAGTAGATTAAAATAGAAATAATAAAAGTACTAAGAGCATCACACATAACACGACATTTTAACGAGGTTCACCGATGTGGCTACTCCTCAAAAAGGACTTCTTGGACTACCATCCAAATCCAGTCAAATGCAAAGCTCCAAATTTACATAATCATTCACCAGCACCAACTGGTAAGAGGCACCAACCCCTAAGTTTTATCTGCTACAACAGAATGGAGCACCAACTCCAATTTTTCCAGCACCAACTGGAAAGAGGCACCAACCCCTTTTTCAAGCTACAACTTGAAGATAATAATAAAAATTGCAGAATGTAAACTTTCACCTCAATTATCACGATCTGCTATTTTTTTGTGATCTGCTGCTTGTCGGCATTCGACTGCTGCTGTGAAAAATGATTCACACTTTTTCAACCACTCCTCTATATCTCTCCGCGTTCTCTGCTGCAACTTCACAGAAATATCACTTCTACAACCAACACTACTTGTCATTTCACACTCGAAACACGACTTCTGCATACCGCGTTCTTATCTTCTCTTCGCACCACTCACACTACTGCACCCGAACTTCATACACATATATCACATCACGCTGCACATTTTAAACTCGAAGAACCCTTGCTTTTATAGAAGAAATTTTAGAGGCAAACCCTAGAAGAACGTTGACTGAGAAACCCTAGAATTTGTCAGCTGCCAAACCCTAAAATCCGTCGGCCCAGATTTAACTTTGTCGGCCTCAAACTCTTCTCCACCTTCGTTACCTTCCTGTAGCTTATTGCCACGAAATAGTAACACGTCGGCCCTTTTTAATTTAATTTAATATTCTAATTTAAATTTTTAATAAAATAAAAATTTAAACTAAATATTTAAAATTAAATATCTTCAACACCGGGGCATCTTTTTCAACAAAACGAAGAGCCAACTTGGGTTTTAAGAAAAACCCATTTCAAGTCTGTTATCCACTGCATCCTTGGATCTGACTGCCTGTGTTGACAACAATGACAATCCTTCTTGCTCAACAGTATATATCATATTTCAACTCTAGAAATATGATTTATGTTTTGCATAAGTCCATATCTTAGAACAAACACAATCTATATTTCAATAAGGTGAATAGAAGTGAGAGAAGTTAATACATACACTTGCACAATGTGAACCAGAAGCCAAATAGAAGCATAATTGTATTGCTTATATTCAAAGTACATACATCCAGTCTTGTAAACATCCAAGAGCCGACCTCTTTTCCAAGTATGTTTACCCTTATATATACCCTATGGTGAGTATCTACTTATAATTAGTACCTTCTGATATAAAATCAATTACAAGCAATCAAACTACAATCATGCTTCCACATCTTTTGCATGGCTTCTAACAAACAAAATCTAATAGTAGGAATCTAGGAATTGATATTTTATACTATCCACTTCCATTTACATACATAGGCTCTTGGAGGTATCTTATTCATTACTAAATATATCTATGTTGGCAAAACTCATCAGGTCACAAAATCGTGACACTTTTTCCTTTTTGGCTCTTTTACGCTGCGTCACAGGTGAAAACCCGACATGTCATGAAATTGTGACACCTTCTCCTTTCGGGCTCCTTCAGGTTGTATTGCGAGTGAAAACTTGCCATGTCATGAAATCATGACATCTACTCTATTCAGTTTCCTTGGGTTGCTTTGTGATCGAAAACCTTCCAAGTTGCGAAATCTTCTTGTACTTTATCTTTTGTGGGCAGCATGCTGGCGAAAACCCGACATGTCATGAAATCATGACATTATTTCTCTTTCTTCTCCTTCGGTCTGTACTGCGGGCAAAACATGCCATGTTGTGAAATAATGATGCTCTCCTACTTTTTGACCTTTTCGAGCCACATCCTAACAAAAAATTGACATGTTGCGAAATCGTGGCCTTCTTCATGCCTTAGCCAATTCTTTGCCTCATGTCTCAAAAATGAAATACTGGTCTTTCTATGCAAAAATATGCTATCTACTAGAGGTAGTCTCTTTTAGAATAAAATTCTTGGTGCCTTACGAGGAAATTTTGCTAGAAAAATATCAGAATCCAGGACCTTCATCCATTGGGAAACGAAGTTAAAAAAACAAAATAATACAGGAGAGGAGATTTTTTGGGAAATAATTTTCAAGAAGAAATGCAAAAAAAAACATTACCTTTACAAGATACCATTTATAGCTTATGGATATTTTACTAAAAATACATTAACAACTCAAGATGATTTAAAACTGATTTTATGGATGGTTTCTAGTTCCTCCTTCTATTAGCTGCTTTTGGTTATTGTTGGAACAAAATCTGCCTTTGGTTAATAGTGTTGCGCCTTAGACTTTGCCAACATTGAATAGTCAGATCTTGCTTGAGATCATCTATCTAGTCTCCAGAGAAGGCTGGTTCCTTTGAGTTTTTTAGATAAAAGGGGAACAAGAGATAAGGGAAATATAGCCTAAGCTAGAACTTTTATATGGTGCATATTAGACAACAACAAAGATAGATTTACTTACTTCTATCCAAAGCATTTAAACACATTTCCATGCAGAAATTATATAATTTCAGATATGATTTCTAATATTTCATTTAAAATACGTATATATTAGATTCTTATTCTAGCAATATGATTTATGTATTGCAAAATTTTAGATATAAGAACAAACTCAATTTACAATTCAATATTGTAAGCAGAAATAAAGAACATTAATACATACACTTGCACGATATGAACCAGAAGCCAATGGGAGATGTGATTTTATTGCTTGTATTCAAAGTACGTACATTTAGTCTTGTAAACGTCCAAGAGCCGACCTTTTTTTTGGAGTCGCTCACCCCTATATATACCCTAAAAGAGTATCTTTTTCTAAGTACATCTTACTATTTTACAAGCAATCATCTGCAGTTTCTAATAATACACAACAAGTCTTCTATGAATTAGATATCTCCTATGCTAATTAAATTCTAGATGATCCTATCACATTTTCAATCATCTGGAAAGCCTACTCTATCCTGTATTTCTGATAATCATGTCAGAAATCACTTCTTGGTGTCAGTGCATGCCTTTGATTGCCAAAAATACATTTTGTTCCTTTACAGCTGGCGTGTCGCGAAATCATGACATTCTTTCCTTGCTTTGCTCTTTTGCCGCCTCTAGCCATGAAAATGAGACATGTCATGAAATCATGACATTCTTTCCTTGCTCTTCTATCGCTTCCAGCCATGAAAATGAGACATGTCACGAAATCGCGACATTCTTTCCTTGCTTTGCTCTTATGCTGCCTCCAACTGCGAAAATGAGACATGTCGTGAAATCATGACATTCATCTCTTGTTTTTCTCCTCTGCCACTTCCAGCTGTGAAAATGAGACATGTCACGAAATCGTGACATTCATATCTTACTTTGCTCTTTTGCTACCTCCCGTCATGAAAATGAGACATGTCACGAAATCATGACATTCGTCTTACTTTGCTCTTTTGCTGCCTCCTGCCACGAAAATGAGACATGTCACGAAATCATGACATTCGTCTCTTACCTTGCTCTTCTACCACTTCCAGCCGTGAAAATGCAACATGTCACGATATCGTGACACTTTTTCCCTTTTGGCCATGACAAAGCAACATGTCGTGATATCGCGACACTTTTTCTCTTTTGGCCGCGATAATGCAACATGTTGCGATATCGCGACACTTTTTCTCTTTTGGCCGTGACAAAGCAACATGTCGTGATATCGTGACACTTTTTCCCTTTTGGCCGTGACAATGCAACATGTCGCGATATCACGACACTTTTTCTCTTTTGGCTGTGACAAAGCAACATGTCGCGATATCGCGACACTTTTTCCTTTTGGTCGTGACAATGCAACATGTCGTGATATCGCGACACTTTTTCCTCCTCGCTCTTTCTCTTTGCTTTGGACCACGAAAATGCAACATGTCGTGATATAGCGACACTTTTTACTCCTTGCTCTTCCTCTTTGCTTTGGACCGTGAAAACGCAACATGTCGTGATATCGTGACACTTTTTCCTCCTTGCGGTGTTTTGCTTTTTCTTTGATCTTTAGCATATGGGCCACTTCGGTCTTCTTGGAAAATATGCAAAAAGGTGCATCAGCTATTTTTCTGTAGTTAGTCACTTTTTGACTAACAGTTATCATGTCTAGATTTTTTTAGTTTTTCTATTGTATCAACCACTTCATTGTAGGTAAGGCAAACTTGTTTCTAGTCTTCATATTCAAGATCTAAAGAATGCATAAACAACTAATATATGTATTGCAACTCTTCCACTTTATCATGGGACATTATCTTGTTCCTCATAATCAACTCCTGTAAGCTAGACTTAATCTATGTGAGGTTCTACACCATGGCAAATATCAACGTTTCCTCTATAGGATCTTCCCAATTCTCTATATCTGACTCATCTTCTATGAAAGCTTTAAGGGATAGTGTTAGTGCATCTTCACTCAACATTTTTGAATTATCATCCCATAAATATGGAAGTCCGCATTTATTAGCCAAATTTAAATGTTTCACTAATCCTTTCACCTCAGCTTCCAATTCTTGAAGGAGCTTGTCACCCTAAGTCACCAGTTTAAGTCTCCTAAAGAAAATTTTAGCTGTAATTTTAACTTGAGACCATGCTTCACTATGGATTTTAACGGTAACACTCTCGGGCATCTCTCTGATAAAACTTGAATTTTTGTGGCCGCATTTGATATTTCTTGAAGAAATTTTACTAAAGCTCTTAATTTTTCATTGACTACTTCAATTACTTCCTTTACTTTGGCCAGGTATAATAACATGGGTCTTGCTTTAAGGTTCAATGCCAATACATCTTCTAGCATTTCTCTTCTTACTACCTTGGCCTTTTCTTTTGAAAAACTAGATGGAGTGTTTTATTTTTCAACCAATTGCTGCTGGAGTTGTTGAACCTGTAGATTCAAAGAGTGAATTTGTGCATCAGCCTCTTTCAAATTTTCTTTAAATGTAACTACTTCATTAGCATCTTCTCTAAACCTATCCTCCCACCCATTTGCTTCTAGCTTTAGAGCTTTTTCAGTCATTTTTTGATCTTGCAGGACGGATTCTAATTCTTTCCTAGCCTCTTGCTCTTTGATAAAATTTTCTCTAAAATATTCTCCATGTAATTAAATAGTCTCAAAATGAGCCTGAGCTTTTGCCCACTCATCTGACATATGTAGCTGAGTAATATCTTCAGTTGTATCTTTCGCTTGATAATCTTCAATGGTCATGTATCTTTTTGATTTTTGGAAAACTGGTATCAACTTTACCTTTTTTCTTTGCATCATGGTAAGATCTAGGTAAATTATCTCTTGAATACGAGCAGGGGCTTTGGAATCTTTAGCAGAATGAGATTTCCACCAATCTAAAGCATTTTTGTTTGCTTTTCTCATATCTTTCAATTTCGAAAGAGTGGGGTGACTCTCAGCATTTGGAGTGGATATTGACTTAATAGTTGGAATACTAGCACTAGAGAGAAATGGATTTGGGATCAACTCAGCATCAACCTCAAATTGAATTTGAGAAAATAATTCTAGTTCTAGGAAAGAAAACACGAACCCAAAAGGAACATTATATCTTTCTTTGAAAAGGAAATGGAAGGAAAATCTCTGTAGGAATAAGTAGAGAGAAAATATTGAAGGAAAAGAGAAATGATACCTTTTTTTGTTTGAAGTACTTGTTGATGTTGATATTTTTATCCATGGTATTTATCCCCTTCACTTATCATTGGATTTGGATCCTCACCTTGTGTAGGGACCTCTGCATTTCTATTATCATCAACTCTGACTTCATATTCTATAATTTCTTCAAGATTTATAATTTCAACATTTTAGGGAATTTTCCCAGGATATCTTTCTTATGCTCCATATTTTCTTGTTTTATAGTGAATTCTTTAGAAATATGTACATCTTGATCCTCCTAAGAAAATTCATTTGGATCATCTACAGTCCCAATTTGGACATTTTCTTGTTCAATAAGCTCTAGATTTAAAACATTATTCTCACCATCCTGAACAACTTGTTCGTGGTCTGGAGCCATTTCTAATCTATTAGTATCATCACTTTGAGTGATTTGCTCATGAACTGGATTTTCTTCAACACTTTTATTCTTTTTTGTTTTAACTTTTGCTATAGACTTTAGACTCTTCCTCTTAATACAAAGAGGTTCTTCATCAGATTTTGTAGCCAAGCTTGAAGGGGGAACAAACTTAACAGTTTTAGAAACTAGAGCTTTATTTCTGGATGAATCAACTCCTAAGGCCAGGTTTTTTCTTCTTCTCTTGACCTGCAAGGGTTCAGTAATCCCTTGTCCTTATTTTCCTAGGTCCTTGCCTTCATATCCCATGTTTAACATCATTTGAGCAGCTTTCCCATATGTTTTTCCTTGCTCTTTTGTGAAAACATTTGTAGTAGCTCTTTTATTTGAACTTCTCAACCTGGTCTTTGCTGGAGCCAATGGTTGTTCAACTACAACCTTCTTACCTTGTCCCTGTTCAATATTTTGCTTTTTAGCAGCTTCGGGACTTGTCTCTTTGTTGTCGCCAATACTGCAAGGTATTTTTACAAGGAAAATTCCTAACCAAAATCTCTAATAATGATCATATCATACTGAGAATTCAAGATCATTTTTAATAGGATATCTTCATTAAATCATATATGTTTGCACTCTCATGGTCCACCATTCATTAATATTTCCTATCGTCCAATATGCACCCTTTTTCTGCATCCTAGCAATGGTGTTTTCAGTCAACACATGCCCCTCATTATTCCCTGGGTCAAAATGCAACACATGATCATAAAATTCATGCCAAGGAGGTCCACATGCCATTCTAATGGATCATTCTCATCATTATTTATACATGCTTCTATATCTAACCTAATAGAGGCATGGTATATTTTCAATGTAATTCTATTCAGAATAGCCTGTCTCTTCAAATCGGTTTAAAGGATCATATTTTCGTCTTTGAGGAATTTATACCAACCCCAAATCCCTTAGAACCTGAGCAATTTGTTCATTTTGACCCCTTTTTGAAACCACAATACCTTAAAAATAAAAAGGTGTGGTACAAGTACCAGTCTTACCTATACTTGTGCCATATTTCACATTAATATGTTCAATTTGCCTTCATACTCTAATGCAAACAATCTATCAGTAACATAATGAGGAAGTAAGAAAGGTTTCCCTATAAAACCATATAACCTAATAACAACCCCCTGGGTGAGAATAAACCAATCACCCTCTTCAGCATGTTTATTCTATAAAACCTTTTCAGCCTTGGAGGTTAACCTTATGATTTCCCCATACATTATTTTCAAAATGGGACCTAGAAATTCCCTATTGAAATCATAATATGACTCGGTTTTGTACAACACATTGGTCCAATCATACACTGGTAAAGTCCTTCCTTTATCATATTTATCATTAACAGAAATGAACGCTAGCTCTTTGGCCATAAATAAAAATAATAACAATACTAAATAGGACGAAAAGTGGAAAGAGTATTGAGAACCCCTCTTGATAGCAGACAACTCTTCATGAATTTCCTCAAACAAATACCCTGGCTAGTCAAAAAATATAGGTCAAAAACTTTTATTCATAACTGCAAAGTCATAATTTTTTGGGTTAGATAGGTAATTAACCAAATCAATTTGCCACCCATGAACTTTTTCATCAGTTTTTAACCCTGCCACCATAGCCAATATGGAAAATAATTCTGGGTTTTTAAATTCAACTATGGGAATAGGAGTTTCAGGAATCCTTCCTCCATGAGGTGGATTTCTCAACTGTGTATAAAGGAAATTCTTGATTTTTCATAAGGAATGAAATATTTTGCTGGTCTACCGGGTCAAAAGCCTTGGGCTCAAGAGAGGGTACATATCCAGCAGCGAAAGCAAAAATAAAAGCATATGTGCTTAAAGCAAAAAGCACTCTCCCATTCTTATTTGTGACCATCCTTTTCTTTTCATCATAAAAATTTGTTATTGCTTTAACTAGTTTTGGGTAAGGTTGCACAGGAATATAAACATACCAGTATAGCAACGAATGAAAAGCAAAAGTAGTGAGAGAATATGCAGAAACCCCAGTCGTCATTCTATCTTCAATATCCTTTCAATTTTTTATTGGGTGCTTCCATGTCACTATTGTATCGCCAATTCTAGTATCTTGATCAACACATTTTTTGCTCATATCTTCTCCATGTTTTGTTGTTGAAGGTGAAGTAGATGGACCTGCTATTGTTGTTTTTTGAGCGTTATTTTTTGGAGCCATGAATTTTTTATCACACTGAGTTTCTTTTTCTCTGAACTGAACTTGGACTAAGAAAAGCAAGAATAGAAAGTGACGCAGTGGATTTTACTCAAGAGCAAAATTAGGGTTTTACGTCAATTGGAAACATATGCATGGTGTGCATTAATTGCGGTTGGTGGGCTATATTTGGTCATTTTTGTCACCCTTTTGAATGTTTCAAAATCCTAACCAATGATTATCCACTGTGTGAATTAAAATTCTGATTACCAAAGCTCTCCCCATTTACAAAGGTGGTTCCTTTATGTAATTATCGAAGGGCCGCATGGAAAAATTTTGAATTTCTATTGACAACTAATCATTCACCGTATTTAATGAAAGGAACGCATATCAAAGTTCTTTGAAAATGTTTTTCTCCCACCAACAGTCAAAAATCCATGTGGTAATTTTGAATTTGAATTGCCATATCCGAAAATGTAGCACTTTCTAATTTCATCTTTTCTCTTGCTGGTGACTTCTGATTGGTTGCAGGATGCTGACAAAATTCTATGAACTAGAAATAACTTTGGAAATATTTACAAACTTACCATAATATACATTATATACATAAGTTTTATCTGCTTTTATTATTTGAAATAGAGTTTTAAGTGAAAATAATTCGATGTGATGGGTAGAACCATGCCCTGCTGATCCTTTAGTAGGAAGGAATTAAATTGCCTTTAAGAAATTATCTCGAAAGAGCCTTCCCAGAAAGCATTGAATTTGTCATGATTATCTAGCTTTGCTTTTTTCACATTCCATTTCAAAACCATATCTCCTACTTTAAATTTTTTGTAGGTTGTATTTTTATTAAACCATCCTTCAGTGACTGCCATATGTTTCTGGTGATGATTATAAGCATGTTCTCTCTATTCTTCTAATTGTAGAAGTTGCATTAATCGGGCATCTATAGGTTGACCTCCTTCTTCATTTATATGATTTAGCAAATTTAATGTTGGTATCTCCATATATATAGGCAAAATAGCTTCTTTACCATAGACTAAATAATAATGGGATGTATTAATAGATTTTTTAATTGAAATCCTATCAGCCCATAGTGCTTGGTTATTTAAGGAATGTCAGTTCCTCTTATTATCTTCTAGTGTTCTTTTCAGAATTCTAAGGAGATTTTTATTTGTGGACTCAGCTAGACCATTACCCTTTGGGTAATAATTGGAATAAGTCTTCAAATATATGCCATATCTATTGGTAAACTCAATCATTTTTGCTCCAATGAAGGTTGATCCATTATCTATAATTAGTGAGTCTGGTACACCAAACCTTGTAATAAAGATTTCCACAAATTCAATCACCACCTCCTGATCAACTTTTTTAGTAGGGATAGCTTTAGCCCACTTAGTAAAATAATTTGTGGTAGTAAGTATATACTTATGGCCAGCTAATGAATTAGGTTCTATTATCCCAACAAAGTCTAACCCCCACTGTTGAAAAGGTTCTTCGACTTGGACAGGTTTTAAGGGCATATGAGCATTTCTATTTCTTCCTACATATCTCTGAAATTGCTCACAACTTTTGGTGACCTTGTAAGTGTCTAAAAAATGGAAGGCCAATAACAACTTGCTCGGAGTATTTTCAAAGCAGTGGATCTTCCTAAATAATGTCCTCCACAGAGACCTCCATGGAATTCTTTTAAAACCTTTTGTTTCTCATCTTGTATTATACATTACAAAAGTACACCATATATTTTTTTTGTACAACCCTTCTGATTGAAGGGTGTACTTCAAATATTATGCTCTAAATATTCTTTTTGAAGCATTCAGATTTTGAAGACACATTCCAGTCTGAAAGTACTCTACAAGGTCATCAATCCAATCAGTGTTTCTTGGACTTGGATCTGATTTTGTATTAGCCATCACACCTTGGGGTTCCACATGCTCATCTGCAGCTTTTTTGGCCAATTCCTAACACAGGGCTCTACCTCTTACTATATTTTTTGGATGTATCTCTACATCATATTCCTGTATCTTAGTCACCCAACCAGCTCTTTTTTTGCCAAGTTCTCCTTGTATTATAAAGTTTTTGACATCAGGATGGATCACATAAACAATGATTTTTCTTTGTGATAGAAAATACTTAAATTTTTTCAAGGATTTCATGACAGCATAAAATTATTTTTCAATAAAATTGTATATCTCCTTGTGATCATGCATCGTGGAACTCATAAAAGCTATGGGTCTTTCTTCATTGTCTCTCCCCTTCTGTGTAAGGACTACAACATAAATTTTTGGTTCACCGACAACATATAGAATAAAATCCCATTAGTAATCAGGATTAACCAGTACAGGTGTTTGTGCTATCTCTTCTAGGATTTTCCTAAAATCATTCTTCCTTGTATCGGTCCATTTGAAAGGTGCATCATTTTTCAATAATTTAGTGATTGGCTTAACAATCTATGCAAAATCTACAACAAATTTTTGCATAAAATTTATTTGTCCAAAGAAATATTGTAAGCCTTTCTTATTAACTGGTAGGGACATTTCTAGAAGTGCTTTCACTCTATCAGGTTCAATTGCTAATCCATATTTAGAGATGACATGACCAAGTAAGATACCTTCTTCTATAGCAAATATGGATTTCTTTGGGTTAAAATATATTCCAAATTCTCTGCATTTCTCAAATACTTATTCAAGGTGTGTTATATGATCTTGCTCATGATGAGAAAATACAGTCATATCATCTAAATAAATAACTATTATTTTACTAGCAAGTTCACAAAAGGCTACATCCATTGCTCTTTGGAAAGTTGCTCTTGCATTAGACAAACCAAAATGCATTCTCTAATAGGAAAATGTACCCCATTTTATGGTAAAAGTGGTCTTGAATTGATCTTCATCTCTGACCCATACCTGATTATACCCTGAAAAACCATCTATTAAAGAAAACCTTTTTGCCCCTGCAACTGTGTGTAAAATTTGATCAATCTGAGTAAGGGGATAATGGTCTTTGAGTGATGCTCTATTTAAATTCCTGAAGTCTACACACAATCTAATATCTCCATTTTTCTTCCTGATTGGTACCAAGTTTGCCACCCAGGTAGAATTTTTAATAGGATACACTATTTTAGCTTGAAGAAGTTTTAGCAACTCCTGATTCATCAAATACTTTATCTTTGGGTTTACCGGTCTTTGCTTTTGCCTAAAATGGTTGGCTCCTTCTTCTAATTCAATGGTGTGCTGGATATTTATTTTCCATACACCTTTAGATCATTGTACACCCAAGCTATGATATCAAGAAATTTCTTGCATAATTCCTTGATTTGGTTCAATTCTTCTTCTGTACAACTAACACCGACTTTAATCATCTTTCCCTGTTCTAACTCCACTTTTTTATACTGGTGTTTATCAACTTTTATTTTATGACCTAGAGCCCTATAATTGTTATCAAACAGACTTTCAAGGGTGATAAGTCCCTTAGGTATATGATTAGTCTTCAACTGAATCATATCTTCTTCTTCTTCTCCTTGTAGATTTCTATCACTTGAGTAGTTCATTTCATATATTAAAAAATCTAATATTTTCTCATCATTTTTCAAAAACTTGCTAGAAGATATTCTTGTCTGGAACTGAGGGTCTATATATGAGTCTAACCATCTTGTATTTCTGAATAACATTACTGATAGGACATAAATTAGTTCCCATTGATGCCAATAAATCTACGTGGGTATTCTGTTCTCTAGGAATAAAATTTATATTTAGAGCCTCAAAGGCTTCTAAGAGATCCCATACTTTATTTCTATAAGCCTTTAAGTAGTTTTGTTTACTGATGCATTTTTTTGTGACTAGATTCACGATGAGTTCTGAGTCTCCGTAAATGAGTAGCTATTTTACTCCCAATTTTTCAGCTTTCCTCAACCCTAAGAAAAGTGCTTCATACTATGTCATGTTATTGGTGCAACTCCATGTCAACCTGTTAGAGAAAACCCTTTCCTTACTAGTAGGGTAAATCAAAACTATTCTAGAACCAGCTTCATTTTTACACCTAGCTCCATCAAATAAAAACTTCCACATCTAATTAGTAGAGTTATTTTCTTTGATAGCAGGTGTCAATTACTTTTTTAGTTTTTCAATGGAATGACTTCCTATTTCTATCTCTATTATGGCATTGAAATACTGTAGAGAAAGCTGATCTTCTGCTTGAAGATCTTCTAAGGTCTCTTCCATTAGATCCACTTCTTCAATTTCTTCTGTCATTATATTCATGGTGTCAGCGTCCCCTATATTTTCTACATGAAAAGTAGATGGTTTCTCATTAAATATATTAATCCTCCTACCTTTGAAAGGTATTTCTAAATGTGAGTAATACAGGAATAGGTATCCTCCTATTTTTGCTGTGAATTCTATAGATAAGCAAATACCAAAATATGGTGCCAAATCTACCACTACTACTTCTTGTATAACCACAATTTGGGGTATCCTGTGAAGCTATATAGGAATATCTTTAATTACTCATACAATTTTCATCAGAGTACCATCTAGCTATAGGACACCTGGATTTCTCCTAGTTTACTCCATCCCCATAATGTCACATACTACTTTGGGTATTACTATAGTAGTAGCACCTGAATCTATCATGCAGTTTTGAACATACCATCCTTCCATTTGAAGAGATAAACAAAAGGGAGGAGGTCTATTCTTTCCAATAGCAGATGTTAGATTTTCCTAGACTATATTTGAAGAGGATATGTTTTTGCCCTTACCTTTAATTGTATTTAGAGATTCATGCATGATATCAATATGACCAGGGAACTGAAGAGCATCATACATAATCACCTTTGAGGGAGTCTTTTTCATTTCTTCAACTATGTTGAATGTAGAGGATTCAACAATTTTTTCTCTTTCCTTGGTGAAGGTATCATACCTATTTTTGTATGCTTGGGTAGATTAAGTCCTTTGTATTTTTGTTAATGAAGGGAATCTTAACATTTCCTTAGCTTGGTCTTGAGTCTCAGTTTCCTTTCATGGAGTAAATTCTTTATGTATTTCTTGCCCTTGGCTTTGGGCTGGAACTTGAGATTTTTTCTCGTAAGGCAAATTTCCTTTGGGAGCTGCTTTGGGAGTTGGCGAAAAACTTAAAGTTTGAAGTTATTTAGGATCAACTTGCAAAGGTTTTTTACCCAATTTGGTTAGAACTGCAACTTGTTTTACTGTAGGAATCATGAAGTTGTGGTCTTTTTCTCTAATCATATTTACATGACCTTTTATGCTTTTCTCTATTTTCTCAACAACTATACTCTATACATAATGTTGATGAATCATACATGAACTCTCTCCATGTGGGTCATTACACGTGGTGCACCAGTAATCAAAATTTGTAGAAGGATCAACAACATCTTCTGTTTCATTTGTATAAATGACATTTGATCTTTCCTGCCCCCTGTTATTTGACTGCGTTGCATCTCTTGTTATTTGAGGAAACCTTCTTGGTTGAAAATTCCTCTTAGATTTTCTTTTCTTCATTGAAGTCATATCATTTTCTAGATTTTTCATTGTATCTAGTATAAGAGTGACCTCATTATCAGGGACTGACTGAGGTTGTGGTGCAGGTAATACATGGATTGTAGGAATAGGAGGTAATGTCAGAGAGTTATGAGGCATCTGTGTGGTAGGAATGGAAGGTGGCCCATTCTATTTTGGAATATTTACATTTGGAAAATGAGAAGCACTGGAAGAAGTAGCAGTGGGAGCTTGGGAGATATCAGGAAAAATAGGTATTATTGCTTTAGGTAGATATCTTCCTATAGCAATAAGATCTCTTTCTGCTATAGAAGCTTGTTGATAAATGGTAGGGAAAGTGAATATTCATGATTGTTGTATTAGCATACTAATATTTGTATCAAAAGCTCTTAAATAATAATATACTACCTGCTCTGTAGTTGGTTTTATTCCAGTAGGTACTCTTTCCCAGGTGCGACTGAATCGAATATTGAAATCAATAATTTCCTCTTGAGGATTTTTTATTATAATGGTGAACTGGCTGAGTAGGGAGAACGGATCTGCATGTTGATTGAACTCATCTACAAGTTTTCCAATGAAATCTATCTAGGTCATGATTGATTGAGAAGGAAGTGCTTTGTACCAATAGATCATTTTTCCTTTTAAGGAAATAACTAGTAATCTGATCATCACATCTTCTTGAGTTATTTTATAAGTCACAGCCAAGGCTACAACATATAAGCAATTTTCATATGTTGTTTTACCTGTTCCATCATATGAAGGCAACGCCTTCAATATCGCTACAGAGATTGGATTATAGACCACCAAATTTAGTGGACCTGTGTGGTTCCATGTAATATAAGCTGGTGTAGGGGCAACCATTGTAGCAACTGCACTTGCCTATACTATAAAGCTTCTGGTAGTTACTAAAAATGGAATAATACTAGAAATAGGCAAAATAGAGGGTACAAGGATGGTAATACTAGTAGCAGGTGGATTTGATCTAGTAGATAAAACTAGATGCACCTTTAGGCTACTAAGATGTAACTCGAAGAACTCAATGGGTTCTTCTGAGTTTATTGCTTTAGATCTAGTTATCATATAAGTAAATAATCATGAGTTTTTAACCAGATAAATAGATAAGGTATTTATTGGGTCTATACCTTCGGACGGAGTCATCAAGTGATTTGATTTAGATTTTAAAGATCAAATTCAAACACCAAACCTTATAGAATACTGTGGGATTTAGGGTCCCACCGAGTGTGCCAAAACCTATTGGAACAAAATCTTCCTATGGTTGTTATTTGTGCCTTGATTTTGTCAACATTGAATAGACGAGACTGGTCCTAAGATCTTTCATCTAACCTCCAGAGGAGGCTAGTTCCTTAATGGTTTTAATAGGGAAAAGGGAAAAGAGAATTACTGAAAGAAAGAGAAATATAGCTGAGGCTAGAGCTTGATTGTGGTATAGATTAAACAACAACTAAGATGAATACATATACTTGCTAAAGCATTTAATATATCTTCATGCAGGAATCATGGATTTCCCAATGTGATTTAGATGTCTATCTAACACACGTATATAAGATTTCAACTCCAAAAATATGATTTATGTTTTGCATAAGTCCAGATCTTAGAACAAACACAATCTATATTTTAATAAGGTGAATAGAAGTGAGAGAATTTAATACATACACTTGCACAATGTGAACCAGAATCCAAATAGAAGCGTAATTGTATTGCTTATATTCAAAGTACATACATCCAGTCTTGTAAACATCCAAGAGCCGACCTCTTTTCCAAGTATGTTTACCCTTATATATACCCTATGGTGAGTATCTACTTATAATTAGTACCTTTTTATATAAAATATATTACAAGCAATCAGACTACAATCATGCTTCCACATATTTTACATGGCTTCTAACAAACAAAATCTAATAGTAGGAATCTAGAGATTGATATTTTCTACTATCCACTTCCAGTTACTGACACAGGCTCTTGGAGGCATCTTATTCATTACTAAATATATCTATGTCGGCAAAACTCATCAGGTCATGAAATTGTGATACTTTTTCCTTTTTGGCTCTTTCAGGCTGCGTCGCAGGTGAAAATCCAACATGTCACGAAATCGTGATACCTCCTTTCGAGATCTTTCGGGCTGTATTACGAGAGAAAAATTGCCATGTCACAAAATCACAACATCTGCTCTATTCATGTTCCTTGGACTGCTTTGCGAGCAAAAACCTGCCAAGTCGTAAAATCACATCTTCTTGTACTTTATCTTTTGTGGGCAGCATGCTGGCAAAAACCCGACATGTCATGAAATCATGACATTCTTTCTATTTCTTCTCCTTCGGTCTATATTGTGCATGAAAACTCGTCATGTTGAAAAATCATAACACTCTCCTACTTTCTAACCTTTTCGAGTCGCATCCTAATGAAAAACTGACATGTCATGAAATCGCGACCTTCTTCGTACCTTTGCCAATTCTCTGCCTCATGTCTCAAAAATGAAATACTAGTCTTTCTATGTAGAAATATTCTATCTACTGGAGGTAGTCTCTTTTAGACTAACAGGTACTAGGAAGAAAGGGCAAGTATTTCTTTGAGGTACCACCCCTTTTGCACTTTTATTTCCTTCTCAGGATGGTTGAATTCTATCTTCCTCCCAAGGGTAGGGTTGTATAAATTGTTCATCCATGCTAGTCCTTTGAAATGTCCACCCAATAAGTTGTTGAGGCATTTCAATAATTTATTCACCCAAAGCATTTAGGTTATGTATCTACCCAATCTTGTCACTCGCCTTGCTTTATTCTACCACCCACCCATTGGTTTGGTCTACCCTACGATCGCTACTACTAACCTAACATCTTCTGCTCGTCCATCAATACCTTAAAAATTTGGCACTCTATTAAAAGAAACATCATCTTCTATAAAAAAGGATGGGGTGAAAAAAACACACCCACAATCTTGGTGACTCACAAGGATTTTTCCCTTGCAAGAAATGAGGATCCATTCTAAAATACAAAACAAAAGGAGGAAAAATGATCAAGAGGACACAAGAAAAATTAGTTGAGGGGATATGCCTGTCAAAGAAAGCCAAAGGTAAAATGACATCAAGGGGAAGGGATCAGGAGAGGAGAAGAGGAATGGGACAACTAGTGCATCCGAGGGATAAAAACAAGAAGGGAAAGGGGTGAGAGGAAAATGTAGGAAGCAATAGAGATAGGAGGAAGGGCCTCATTATCCAACAAAGTTAGTGAGGTGGGAGAACAAAGGGAGGAGAAATAAAAAGAAGAGACAGAAAGGCAAAAGGGACAACATGGGAGATGATCCATGGGACACCCCTAAAAATCCCATCAATAAACCCCATTCTACATCATGGTAGATTCAAGAAGAGACAGAATGTTGGAAGTGTTTGGCACAATGTCTCTTTCTGACATAATCTCACAACAACCTTGTTTTTTCATTTCTACCCTCCTAGGAAAACTTTAGTCACAGCAACATCTTCAGCTTGATGATTCTTATCTTGTGTTGCATTTACCCCTTGGGGGTGTATTTTATAGACCAAAATTCCCATCATAGGAGTGGGTACAACTTTTAAAAATGGGTATTCTTCACAAGGTCACATGCGGAGATGTCTGAATCATACGCCTTAGATGCATTTGGTATGGGGTCATAACAACAAAATATGAGAAAAAATAAGGACAAATGTGATTCAATAATGAAGCATGTTGCTAGTCCTTTCCCTTAACTACCAAACATGAATGATGCTACTATCATGTACCTTACACACTTTTATTTATTGGATGGCTTATGTACACAAAATTGTGCATGACAATCATACTGCCACCTCTAACTCATTCTATATGTCATCCAATGAATCTACAATGATCAAACCATATGATGAGAAACTTGAGGTACCTTTTATAGTTCGATCAGTATTACCACCCTTTACAAACCATGAAGTATTCACAACTCGATGGATCATCTTGCACACCAGTACCTATGCAATTGATGATCAATGTGGCAATAATTTTTGCCATGTTGGAGTCATCTTCTTGTACTAGTTTTTCTGGCCATAGGATCCAGTGTTACCAATTTTTAAGATTCACTTGTTGCAAAATCCTATCTTGGTACGCCTTCGTTGTCATCAAATATTTTTCCTCATAGGCTACATTAATTGAGCCCACTGCTAAAAGGACCTCCTTGAGAACTGGGTGCTGACTGATTACACCACCATCAAGATGGCCTAGTCCTTGCTTGTTGCACCTTGGGATAAAAAAGGGGTGCAAAAATTCTCCCCTCTGTACATGGTGTTCCCACACAGGTCTGGTCCCTCTGCTCTTTCGAAAGATATGCAAGAAGTAGAATTGTCTCTCTCGGTTCTTAAGCTTACATTTTTCCCATATGGACTCTAGATGGCATTCACACCTTGTGTTCTGTTAAATTGCACCCTTAACTCCTTCACAGCTTGATATGGCATCCATAGGGGATACTGTGTAGTATGGTGGGGAGCAGCGGTAGATGGAAATGGGGATGGTAGGGTGGAGTCTCATGAAGATTTTATTCCTACTTGAAGCAGGAGTTGCTTTACCCATAGTGCCTCTTGAAATACTTGATGGAATATATTTTCCCTGTATTGTAGTAGGAGGAGGCCTACATTTAATCTTAGAGCTTGAACATAGTATAAGTGAGCCTGGGTGGGTGATGACTGGTACTCAAGAGGAATCCTCTTCCAACTCCTCTCAAATCAAATATTGAAATTGATTAGATACTCGAGAGGTACCCTCTTGATTTATGAGAGATGCATCGAGTTGGAAGATATCCATGGAGCCATAAAATGTATCAATGAAGGCTCCTACCAAGTCTACCCATGAGCAAATCTCCACCCAAGGGTATGATATCATAATAGCGCCATCCCTTATAGAGACACGACCAGAAGCCTTATCATGATGTATTTGTAAATAATGTCATGGAGGGATGCCAATGCAGCAACATCTTCAACATGATCCTAAGCCATTCCCAGGGTACCATTTTACTTGTTCAAGACCTTCAGGGTGATCTTAGAAATATCTTGTGATCGATGGAGGTTCGGTGGATTAGGGTCATTCCATTAGGGGAACTCTAGCTGAGCCATTAAGGCACCAGTATTTAGAGATACTGGCTATGATGTTGGAGTCAGATTTAGAGTCACCAAGTGAACATACTATCTCTACCAATGAGGTCAAGGCTTCTCACCATACCTTGAGTCCTCTAAGATGTTTGGATATTTAGTGTGGGTAGGTGACTAGTCTCATGATCTGGTTGTGCTGTACAGTTGAAGTTGCCTAGTGAATTTGAGAAGATTTGGGTAAATCACAGAGCCACCAAACTATGATTTTCTAAAACATGGAGACTCAGTGAGTTCTCCATTGGAGTCACCAAAAATTGTTGGTCACCAATCCGACATCACACATAGGGCGAGAACAGTGGATCAATGACAAGTAGTGTAGAATAGCCACCACATAGAAAGATGGGGTGGACGATATTTGGAGGAGGTCAGTTCCTTTGTGGGTGATTCCAACTACTCTACATTGTAAAATAGGGGAAAGTGCAAAGGAAAGGAAAGAAATAAAGTAAGGTCATAGCCAAAACTCACAAGGATAGATAGAGTTGCATCAAGACTTATGTAGGTATGATACCCGATATGAACATAGAACCTACACCTAATATATCATCCAATTGTGCCTTATTTCTAGCTCCTATCAGTAGTGGGTGGGAGGCAAATTCTAGAACCAACATATATGTACATGATATCCAAAATATAGAATCAAAGCACTCCTATTTGACTGACATTAGCAAAAATAAACCCCAATCCCATATTCATAAAAACACACTCCTGAGCCACTCAAGTGAATCCCACGGAATCTAGATAGTAGAATAACATGGGACTACTTAAACAATTGAAAAAAAATGAATATTCATGCATTAAGTAAAGAACAAGAGGATAAATCCAAAGACCAAACAGTGTAGCATTTGTATTTACATAGGATAAACCTTACATAGAAATTATAATGGCTAAAGAGTTGCCCTTAGGAATGACTAGTATTTCACTATTTATAATTACATTTACATGGATTTCAAAATTTAGACATTGATGGGAGTGGGTGGGAATATGACCCTTGCATCTAGTGAGTGCCACTCTGGTACACTATTTATCTGGATGGCACTGATCTTCTAGAATGTGGTAGATGCTTCAGAATCAATCTGAGCCTTTGGATATTTTGATAATTTTTTCCCAGCTCATTAATGTTCAGTTGCATCATCCTTATTGATTGGTGATCCTCTAGTTAGGCGGTGTATGAAATGTTAGGAGATGCCATGGGAGCAACACATCAAAAATCTATCATACATATACCTGCATTTTCAGGTATCCAAAATGTTGTAGTTGTGTGTACATATTTCATTTGAGTTTCAGATGATGGTGGAAGTTTTGCATGTCGAACGGATGCTTTGTTTGCTTTTATTTCCACTCGTGGGGTACTGGGAAGTGAGTACAGGTATTTCTCTGAGGTACCACCCCTTTCACACTTATATTTCCCACCCAGGATGGGTGGAAGTCTATCTTCCTCCCAAGGGTGGGGTTGTACAATTTGTCCACCCAAAAATTTGGGCGGGCCTTTCGAGAAGTTTTTTCCCAAAGTATTTAGGTTGGGTATCCACCCACTCTTATTACATTTCTTGCTTCTGCCACCCACCGATCAGTTTTTTCCACCCTGCAACCACTGCTGCTACTCTGACATCTTCCTCTTGTCCATCAATACCTTCAAAATTTTGTGAAATCCCTAAAAATAACATCATCTCCTGCGAAAAGGACGGGGGTGCAAAAAAACATCCATAGGAATATATTCAATAAAAGCTCTACTTTTTCCCATAAAGAATTTTGTATTTGCTTCTAATCTATTATCAAATTTATGCTTGATAATTTATAGGGCACAAATTCGGTCTATGTGGACATTGGGACAACTGTTCATCCCAAAATCCTAGGTTTTTTATTTACATGCTTGTTGTGAATTGTTTCATATCTATTTCTATTCTATTCATGTCTCCATCATTCTATTTTACTTGCATTAGCTTGGGGGCAATTACTTGTTCCCAAACCCTAGGATTCAAAATTGCATTATGTTTGCATTTCATCGTGTTAATTCTATTTGTTCTTCATATATTGTTTCATGCTATCATATTTCACTATATTTTTTCCAAAAGATAAAGCTCATTTTTATTACAATTGATTAGCTAAAAGGGCCTAGGGGGCTTGACTATTGTACCTTCAAGCTCAATATTACAATATCTTAAATAGGCCCCCAAATTCTAACTATTTTTTCTAGATTTTTTGTGAAGCTATTTTGTAGATTTAAAGTTATGGGATATTCTAGATGCAACACAAAGTTTGTACCAAACACCAAATAAAATAAGTTACCTAAGTAAATCTATTAGATTGTGTGTTGTTTTCTTGTGTTTTTTCTATTCATAAATTAGGCCATAAGTAAAAAGTAAAAATACTTGATTTCTTTCTAGGCATTCAAAAGTAAAAAGACATATAGTTTTGTTTATAGGCTTTAGTATTTTTTGTGCATTCCCTTGGTCCCTTGATTAAAGAAAAATATTTCCTTTCTTGCAACCTAGGGTTAGATATCATTGAATCAAAAAATCATTTTAGGGTTACTCATTTTATTCTTAGATCTTATGCGCTTTGCATTGTTTTTTTATTTCCACATTTTAGTTTAGGATGGTCAAACATAGGTGTTTTTTTAGATCACACATTAAACATTTCTACCCTAGACTTGGAGTGAGTCCTAAAATCATTCTTGGTGAACCTATTTCTTTGTTACAAGTGTAGAGAATATAACACACCCCCACAATCACCTCGGCTCCTAACGGATACAATTGATAATCGTACACGATAGGGTAGTTTTCCTCCTCTACATATTTCGTGAACCCAACATGAAAATACATCTTAGTGGCAAATATAGGAAGCCTCTTCCTTTGATTTTCTCTTAAAAATTTAAATAAGACCACTAATTTTATTTGTTTAAAAATAGGAAAAATTTTAAAAATATCTTAAGAATATTCTTGTGTGTCTTTCCTTGGTTTTCTCCTCTATCCTTTTGTTTCTCCTAATGGAGCCATTCCTTAGGAGTTAGAAAATGCACTTAGAATCTAATAAAATTCCTTAATAATATGATCATATTGATAGGGAGAATCCTAATCTTGATATAGAAGAGCAAGAACATGTGGAAACTAATATTAACTATTATTGGGCACTGAATTGTCATCAAGTTTTACTTGATACTGCAACTGTCTATCTTCCAATTTTTTATCCAGGCTTGCACTCGATAGTCATAGCTCAAAACTAAACATTGGATGGACCAAATATCACTTCAATCCAACCTCCAGAGTAGGTTGGTTCCTTGTCGACTGAATAGAATGTTGACTAAATTAAGCTCAATAAGGGTTTAAAGTAATAGGGTTAGAAAAGGTTTAGGTTTAAGAAATTATACATTAACAGTGGCTAAATAGAGCTAACAGCATAGGCATCCATAGGAAAACCTCTAAAAAACTACTTCCAATGTCCCACACTCAGGATTAGCAGCACCGAAAACCATGAAATATTTATACGATAAAGCAGAAAATAAAGATATGTACCAAGAAGTAATTCCAATATCCAACGGCTCTGCTAGGTTTTGATGAGGAAAAACTACTCTGCTAGGGTTTTATGAAGAAAAACTACTCTACGAGGATGGCAGTAGCTTCTGGAGGAGGTCTAAAAAATTGGAGGAATGTCATGATGGCATCGGGTCCGGCACAGAGACTGCATGCTCATGATGTTTTTTTATCTGAAAATGACTGGAAGGAATAGGATTTTCCAGTGCATGTCGGGAACCACTTGTTAAATAACAATGGATGTTTGGAACAATGTGAAGCCAGGCCAGTTCTAGTGGTTCAACCAGACTCGATGGTGGAATATGTGGAGTATCTAACCAAACATACCCTTATTAGCAAATTTTTGGGCATCCAAATTTCTCTCCCCTTTTTGGAGGCTTGGGTTAGGAAAACTTGGAATCCTGAAGGCGATGTGGAGGTGATGTTGAGTGCAAACAACTATTTTATGGTGGTTTTCTCTTGTATTGCAGATCATAACAAAGCATTTTAAGGGGGTCCTTATTTCTATAACCAAGTGGGACTCTTTCTTAAACCCTAGCATGTGGGTTTCAACCCATCAGAGGAGCGGTCATCGCAGGTTCCAGTATGGGTGCTGCTTCCATGGCCCCCGTTGGAATTCTGGAGAACTGATATCTTGCATAAGATTGCCCTTCTTCTTGGGAATCCGGTTGGACCGTCACAATATACAATGGATAAAAAGGTAATCTCTGTTGCTCATATTTGTGTTGAAATTGACTTAAATAATCCTATTCCATATTCTATTGAAATACAATTTGGATCAACTACATGGGTTCAAAAACTTGACTATGAATCTCTTCCATTTCGTTGTCGGATTTTCCATGAATATGGCCACCTGCAAAGAAAATACCCTAAGTTTGTCCTACATGTGGCTTCAAATCCTATGCCCTCTTGGTCTAGATAAAGTTTGGATAAAGGAAAAGCCTTGATAAAGGAAGGGGAACGGGATAAGGAAGGTTTTGTTCCGATAAAATCCTAAAATAGAGGATGAAGGGCAAATAAATACCTTAAGGATATCTAGCCAGATGCTCTACTCAACCATTTTAAAATATTATATGATCTTGATCAGTGCATGGAGATACCTGAAACATCACTACCTGATGCAAATATAACAAGGCTGAATCAAATGTCTCTTCTTGAGGGGGAACTTAAGGAATTAGATCTAGGGGGTTTAAATGAAAAACAAAGGACTTTGGATATGAGTATAGGGTACATGGATGGGTCTAGCCCTATAAGGGAAACTATTTTGGAAAGTGGTATATATTTAGTTATGCCCTATCCTACTCAGGCACTAATGTAGTCATCCTTGGACTGCAAAACTCCTACGGTGTTGGGATTGTAGCAGAAAATAATTAAAAAAAGTTTTTCGGATAAGAATATGAAGGTGGGTCATAAGAAGGACCAGGATAAAATTAAGTTAATGGGGGGAACTTTGGTGGAGTCAGGCTTGGTGATAACATTGGACTCCCATTTTTATAACCCCCAAAAATGATTATCCTCTCATGGAATGTAAGGGGGTTGAACAACATCCCCAGACAAAAAGTTGTTCATGATTTGGTTTGTGTGCATTCTTTGGATGTGGTGTTTATTCAGGAGACTAAATTGGCTATTGATAGTATGTTCAATATTGCTCCCAAGTTGTGGAGAAGGGGGCAATGCCAGTGTATTTGTGCATGTGGATATGTTGGTGGCATCGGTTGTTTATGGGATCCGGTTAAGATATCCCCTCTTACTTGGATTTCCAGTAGATGGTCTATTTTGATGGTCGGGCATGATAATGAATCTGGTAAAACCATCCTAATTATAAATGTGTATGCTCCTATTTATTACAATGGTAAAGTGAATTTGTGGAAGCACATTTTCTTTGTGAGAAGTTTGGTTCCCTTGTACCCATGGATTTTGGCTAGAGACTTCAACTCTATCACTTGTCTGGAGGAGAAACATGGTGGGGTGGACCGTCTCGAGCCTTTTTATTTTGTCTTCAGTGCTCATATCCAGGCACTAAACTTGGTTGAAATCATGCCAGATAATGGGATATTTACTTGGAACAATAGAAGGCGTGGGGAAGCTTCCATCTCAGAGAGACTGGATAGGTTTTTGATATCTAGTTATTAGATGGGTGATAATAGAAGTGCTAGTTCTGTGATACTGGAGGGTGGGGGATATGATCATTGGCCTATAAAACTCTACTTTGGAGTTAGGGCTAAAAAATAATTCATCCTTTAAGTTTCAACTTATGTGGCTTCGTGATACTAAGCTTCATGATTTCATGTGAGCCTAGTGGACCACTGGCAAACCTCCTTATGGCACCGCTATGTATTCCTTTATGAAGCGACTACAATTTGTAAAACATAAATTGAATATATGGAATAGACTAAATTTTGGTAACCTTTCCTTGGCTAAGTTTGTAGCTCTTAGGAGGATGGAAGAAGCTTCAAGGAAGATTAGAGATCAGGGATTCATGAAGGATCTTCTTGTTGAGGAATCTGAGGCTGCGAAAGACCTTGTTGAATGGGAACTGAGGGAAGAAACTTTTTTAAAACAAAAAGCTCGAATAGAATGGCTTCAGGAAGGGGATAATAACACAACCTTATTTTATAACTCAGTTAAGGCTCGTCGTAATGGTAACCTGATTACCTCTCTTGTGAATTCTCAAGGTGCCCTACTCTCTTCTTTCAAGGATATATCAAAAGAGACTAAGAGGTATTTTTCCTCTTCAAGGAGGACTCCCTATCAGATGATGAGAATGAAAAACATATTCTAAATTTTATTCCAGCTATTTTTTCTAAAGAGATGAATGAGCACTTGATGAGTCCAATTTCCCTTGAGGAATTGGAAAATATTGTATTCAATATGAAAAAAGGAAAAGCCCCAGGCCCAGATGGATTCTCGATTGAGTTTTATCAGGAGTTTTGGGATTTAATAAAATTTGATCTTTTGGAGGTGGTCCATGAGTCCCAAAAGAACAAACAGATGCTAAGGGCCCTAAATGCTACCTTTGTGGTGATTATACCCAAAAAAGAAGGAGAAAATTCCTTGAATATGTTCAGGCCTATTTCTCTCTATAATGTTGTGTATAATATCATCACAAAAATCATTGCTGAGAGGCTGAAGATATGGTTGAGCAAAATCATCTCTGAGGAGCAAGGAGGGTTTGTTTCTGGCCGAAAAATATTATATGGGGTTGTTATTGCTCAATAAGCTATTCACTCGATGGAAACTTCTAAGGATAAAACTATGTTCATTAATTTGGACATGGCCAAAGCCTATGATCGGGTTAGATGGTACTTTCTTAAAAAAGTTCTTGTTGCTTTTGGATTTGAGGAGGAATGGATTAGATGGGTGATGAGTTTTATTTCTTCTTCCTCATTCTCTGTTCTTGTTAATAATGAGCCATCAAAGCTATTTGAGGCCTCAAGGGGATTGAGGAAAGGAGATCATTTATCTCCTTATTTGTTTATTATTATGGCGGAAAGGTTGGGAAGATTTCTCAAGTCTCAAGTCATGCAGGGTCTCATTCAGGTGATTCAGGTGTGGAATTGGGATAGTAGTTTGCCACCTCTTTCCCACCTTCAATTTGTTGATGATACTACTTTGTTGGGAGTTGCCACTATCAGGGAAGTTAGATAGTCTCTTGACATATATCTTGGTGCTTCTAGACAATTTATTAATGAGGAAAAGTCTTCTATTTTCTTCTTCAATAACCCTCCTCTTATTCAAGCCAGGATTGCTTGTATTCTAAGATTCTAGGTTGGAACTCCCCCCTTCATTTATCTTGGTATTCCAATTTCATCTCATCCTCTACCTAGATATTCTTGGTAGTCTATGCTTGATAAGTTTAGAAGGAAGTTGAATCACTGGACTTTCAGATGGCTATCCACTACAGGTAGAGTGTTGCTTTTAAAATTTGTTGTTCAAGCTTTACCCATTTATAGATGTTTTGTACAAATAGCTCCCTTTCACTTCATCAAGGACATGGATGCTTTGTCAAGAAAATTTTTATGGTCTGGAAAACTTGATCAATCTAAATGGAGTTTGGTTAGGTGGGATTCTATATGTAGGCCGATGCAAGAGGGAGGCCTTGGGTTATGATAGACAACTCTTTTTGGGTAGGCTTTGGCTACAAAACTCTATTGGAGATGGTGTACCTCTCAAGATCATATTTGGGCTAAAATATTATCTTGTAAATACTTGAGAGGTATTTATGAGGTTGAGATCCCTAGAGTTAGCTTGGTTGGGAAAGGTTTTGTTATCTGGGACACTCTAAAAAGAGGAGCTAATTTAATCAAGTAGGGTTTGTTTTGGATTTGAAATCAGGGATCAAATGCTCTTTTTTGGGAGGATTCTTGGGATGGCCACCATCCTATATTGAATCAATATGCTAGGTTACATTCCCTAAGCATTTTTTTCTTGGAAGCAGGTTAGTCTCGTGTGGAGGACTTTAAAAAAATCTAGTCTTTTGGAAATATGGAGATGTATAGGTGGAAATATCCATAAGAATGGCCCTAGGGGGGACTGGCCAAGGATAGAGAGGTGCTTGTTCTTATTATTATGGGGAGGCCTTGTTCTTCATTAAGGGGTAAAGATATTCTAGCTTGGAACCCTGATCATAAGGGAACCTACTCAGTAGCCTATGGTTATCGGGTTCTTGATAAGCAAAAGTATGGGAGTCTTCCTGTCACTTGGTGGAAAAAGGTGCGGAACAAATTTTCTTGGCCAAAATGTAACTTCTTTCTCTGGTTGGTAGCTTGTAATAAATGCCTCACTTGAAATAATATGAGGAAGAGGGGATTTGAGGGTCCCTCTTTTTGTGTCCTTTGCAATAAGAATTAGGATGACTATTCTCATTTATTTTTCCAATGCTCCTTTGCTAGAGACATTTGGAACCATTGGTGGAGAGCCTGGAACCATCCATGTTTTCATGTGCTATCCCTGGTGGAGTTTTGGAGTAGTTTAGGTAGACCTCCGACCAAGTCCCCCTTCCTTCGGGTGGCTTGGAATTTGGGCCCTTCTTGCATCATTTGGTAAATTTGGATTGAACAAAACCAGCGCATATTTCAAGGCAATTATTTGGTTGTTCAACAGATCTGGAAAAGGATCCTGTATATGGTTCAGGAAAACATCCATAGAAAATGTGATGTGGACCCTCTTTTGGATTCTAGGGAGAAGAAGGTACAACAAGCCCTTGGTATCTTTGGGGATGGTGTGAACTCTTCTAGCCCTAGTAGGGTTCCTCAGCTCAACAAGAAGGTTAGGAGAGATGGTAGGTGGAGGCCACCCCCTAGAGGAGTTTTAAAAATTAATACTGATGGATCATCCAAGGGTAATCCTGGACATGCTGGCATTGGCGGTGTTGGGAGAGATTCTACTGGTGGTGTCAATTTTTTCTTTTCCATTTATAAAGGTGTTCACTCCGACAATTTTATGGAAGCTCTTGCAATTATTGAGGCCTTGCAGAAGGGGTTTTATCTTGGCTGGCATAGGATTATCTATGAGTCTGACTCTCAAATTGTGGTTAATATTTTAAACAATAAAAGGGTGGAGGAAGTTAATTGGCATTTGACCTTTGTAGCCATTCAAATTCTCAGAATGAGTGAAGATTTCAAATTTATATCCTTTGTGCACATTCCAAGGGAATGGAATGTGGTTGCTAATTACCTGGCCAAAAGGGCTTCTGAGCTACTGGATCCTTGGAGTATTGATAATTGGGAGAGTCTCTCATCTGGGGACTCTCAATGCCTGTGGGAGTTGATCCACAAGGATGTACAGACTTAATGTGGTTTGTTCTTGTTGTCTTTTTTGGGTGTCATTCTAGTCTAGTGGTTTTAGCATGTTTGGCTATTTATTTGAGTCTTGGTTGGAAGCTCAGTTGTACTCTGTAATCCAGAATTTTTATCAATAAATTTTTACCCCTTTATTTAAAAATAAATAAAAAATTCCAATATCCAATGTATTAACAATTCAATTTAGTAGAATAGATCAATAATTAGATTTTACAAAAATAAAATTATTTCCAACACAGATATAACTTTGAACATATTTCAACTACCTTAACAACTAGTAATCCAATGCAAATAGAATGAACTAATCGTTACAACATTGACATAAATGCAATTTACAACTTCAAACCTTTTAAATGAAAGATATCAAAGATAACAAGTCTTGAGTCAAAAATTTGAGTAATGCTCCTTCCATTAGTTTACAAAAAGTATTTAAATAGTAGGGCAAGGAAATGCACCAGAGCTGACTCTAAAAATTGAGGGTTCAACCTCTATTTATAGTTTACAAATAAAAGAATAGGGGGAGACATTACAAAGGATTAATAATTTGATAACTCAACAAAGAGCTACGTTGGTATTATGTCATTCTTCTATAGGGTTTGAATAATCCACTAGAGGTCATACACCATGGTAGCTCTGCTCTACAACCTGTTGGTACAATAATGCTAGTTAGGCCTTAGGCCATTAGAAACTAGATATAGACCATTAATTCTTCTTGCAGATATCATTCCATCGTATATATGCAATTTCTCTGGTTCTTGGTTCTTGTTTTTTAACACCACTAACACTTCAACTACCCACTCAAACTGATTGTTCTTCAATCCACAAATAATTCATATTTGAATGCTTCATAAAAATATTAGCAAGATATCTATCGTTGATGCACTCAGTGAACGGTTGAGATTAATCTTCAACAATGCCTTACAAGTAAGCAGGATAGAATAAAGTTGCCAATCCACTCTAAAATAATGTTGATGTCAGCTTGGATGGTTTTAGATAGTGGATTCAAGGCTTAGTGATAAATACACTATGTTTTAAGTGGAATCAACTTCGTCATCAATCCACTCACTTAGCCCTTTAAAACATTTCACTTTCTTCTAGCATCTCGGCTTCAAAAACCAATTACAATTTGCTCCTAAATCTCGCTCCACTATATTTGACCTAGTTTGATTGCAAAAATACCAATCTACTCCAAAAGCAATGCAAAATGACCTTTGGGCTATTCCACTACCTTTACTTCCTTTCAAGAATTTTTTATCTTTCTTACCAAATGGTATGGATCTCATCACCATTCTCCTCTAAATTAGTCTTAGAACTTAGTGGAATGAACATTTTCAACACTTAGTCACTAGAGTGCATGTAATAAGACAATATCACCAATACACACTTTAAAACATGCTAACATCATTAAAACTCAAATAGAATTGTGGATTGGGAACTTTGTGAGACGTCGCTACAAAATACACTAAGTATAGAGCAGAATGGAAAACCTCACTCATGTTTGAAAAAAGGGCTAAGTATTGAGTGGATTGAAGCACTCTTGGGTGGATTTGCTTCGAAATTCTCTATAGCCTCAACAGATTAGGTCTTTCCATGCCTTCGAATAAATTTTCAAAGTTTTCTAAGGATGTGGCCATTTTGGGCCTACATTCTGGTGCCTCCCAGGTGGATTTGATCACAAATCCAATGAACTTAGAGTCTTATCTATTGGGTATCAGGAATAAAAAATTGCAAATCTTCAAACAATGCTTCATAGAATAACTTCCATATGATCATTAACCTTTGAAAACTTTATGGAACATCCTAGAGGATAATGACTCACATGGAGATCATATTGGAAACACAAATATCTTCATTACTCCTTCAAAACTATTTCAATGTTAAGAAAAATAGAACTACATTCTCCCTTTTATGCTTTTCCAAAATGACATGAATGCCTTTATAAAACTTTCATTCCCTGTATTTTAGCCTTATGCTTTTATTGTTTCCTTCTGAAAATGTCAAAGTCAAAACAAAACAAAATATACAATACTTCTACATGACTACAAAAATGTACAAAACAAAAATATTCTAAGGTTGTTTCCCTTGAGGGTTTGTAGTAGCTCTATTTGGTTCTTCACCTTCTTTCTGAGCTTCTTCTTTAACATTATCTTCCTACTTTTTCTCGGATTCTTCCTCCTCAGGTGATTCTTTCTCTTTTTCATTTTCCTCAACATCCTTTCTAAACAACTGTACCATAAAATTTAGAGTTTGCAAAGCCTACTTATAGACTGCTTCAAAGGGATTGGAATTCTCTTTAAGCTGCTTGTGAATGTATTCTAACTCAATATTATCTTCATAATTTGTAGCACTTCCTTTGTTTACCAAGTCCTCCATCAGATCTTGGAGCCTAGTTAAATCAATAATCATTTGTGAAACCTTCTCTTGATCATATGGATCTTCCAAGGCATCAATCTTAGATTCATATTTTTGGCTCTCGGCTATGCTCTTCTTAATATCTTCCTCTAACAACAAAGTGTTATTCTCTAGCCACAACCCTCTAAATCCATTTTGAACCATCTCTTTATTTATGTATACTACATCTTGGATTGTATTTTCCACCTTATCAAACAATAACCAAGCCTTTTGGAGTAATTTGTTCTTCTTCACTATGACCTTGGTAGCCAGTCTAGCAACATTTCATTTTTTGTTTGGAATAGGCTTAGTAGTCTCACTAAGCCTGCTATCTGTAAAATTATAAATCTTCTCAATTGGAATCACCATGGGTTGTAGCTCTCCAGTGAAGTTATCCAGATCCTCTTAGATATTTTGAAGCAAATTACTAGCATCATCAATGTAGTCAACGATGGGCTATAACTCTGAGTATTTCTCCAAGACCTTAGATAATAGTTCTTTCCTTACTTTTTTCAGCCTTGCCTTCAAGAAGCCTAAAGACTTAGCCTTTTCAATTCGAAGTTGTTGCTTCAAGCTCTACATTTCTTTGGATTATTCTTAATTTTTCTTCTTTTTCTCCTCTACTTGCTCCTTGAGCTTATTGGCCTCTTGGAATTTTTTCTTCCAGTTCTTTGCTTCCTTTCTGACAACTTTCTCTATTTTTTTCTGGTTATTGATTGTTTTATCAAACTTTTCTATTTTCTGCTCTAGCTTGTAAACTTTCTCTTTTTATATATCAACTCTGACATAGAAACTGTCCAAGTGGGCCTTAGCTATAACTAGCTCGTCTTCAGTAGGTAACTGCTCAATATATTCTGTATATTATTCCAAATGATAATATTGAGCAGTCATTTCAGTTTTAGGCTTACTCACTCGAGTAATAATGGAGTTGGATGCTCTTTGCCTATAAACTGGGTCAAAATATATAGTACTTCTCTTGCTAGCCATCCTATTTGAAGGTTTGGATAACTTATCTGCGTAGAAATATTAACTTTTCTATGAAGTTTCTTTATCTTTTTGCATATTTTCCCATGTAGGATAACTTACAAGATGAGGAGAGGCTATAAGATAGGGGAAGGCAAATTTATTATCTGAATTTTAAAGAGTAGTAGTGAATACAGTGGAATCTGTAACTATATACTACTATAGTTATAGGAAAATTCATGGAAACTAAAGCAAAACTCATAGAATGGTGAGTTGGTGTGCTTGAAATATCTTGTGTTTCATATGATAGAGGAGGTTGTAATGGCAAATATGGAATCACAGGGGATGGAGGAATTTCAAGTGACTTTGGAGGAGGTGTATTGGCTTGGCCCTCATTATTTATTGGTAAAGCAAGAGGTGAATTATGAGGAGGAGAAGGTGATGCGTTGTCGTTAAGCACATCATTAATTCTTAATGAATTTTTCAATCCAGGGTAGTGTACAAGGCTATATGTGGAAGAAGGAGTGAACAGGTCTATAATTTAGGTCAATTGGGAGCAACAAGTCTTATTGGTGGGACCAATTGTGTGGGGCATTTTTAGGTCATTTCTCAACTCCCACAACTTTATTACAAAGCAACCTTTCCAAACTTAACCACTAAACAACCTTATACCTCCAACTTAGGCATTTAATTAAAATTAAAATAAAAAATATTACCTTTGCCTTTGGAGAGTTTTGAACTCTCAACGCAGCCCACACAAACGTCTTACCCACGGTGCAAACCACCACATGAGCTACATGCTCGTTGGAGATGAAAGAAGCACCACGTGCTTCAAAAACTTTATCCTTTCCTTGTTTTACAAAACATGCGCCTCACGTTTGGCGCTTTTAACACACCTACCAAGTGTTTTCGTTGAGATTCGAACGCTGGCCTCCTTGCACATAAAACGTAAGCTACAACCCACTTGCCACTAGGCCAAGGTGCCTAGTTGGCTTTCAAACATTCAACGCTTTCCCCTTTGTTTTCTTTTGATGGCAAGACAAACACAAAATTCACAGTTTTCTTCTCATGAGCTCTTGTCTTAATTAATTTGCATGCAATATTTTTAATCGAGCAAGGATAAATGTTTATGCCCTTTGGGCAAAGTATGTATATTGCTTTATCCATTACTTTGAAAATGTCAAAACTTTCCTTGTAGTATTTTATGACGTTGGTTTCGAATGCCTTTGGTCTTAAACCCAACCTTTGGGTTTACTAAAATATCTTTAGACTTTATAAAACCCACTTTTGCCTTATAAAACATTATAATAAGGATTATAAATATTTTATTTGGGTTTTCACCATGGCATATTTAATATTATAATAACCACTATTATAATATTATACCTTTGATAAAGTACCTTTTAATATTTATTTATAAAATTTAAATTCACACTGAATTTAAATAATTTATAAAATAAATATTATAACTCCTTTTTATCTTTTGTCTTTTGCACTGTTTCACTTGATCTTTGGCCTTCTTCCTGGATATCAAATAACCATATTTATCCCCTTTATTTTTTGCTTAAATATTTCGTATTACTGATGACTTCATATGGTGACATCAATGACAACTTTGACTTAGGGACTCAAAATGTCCAACAATGAACAAAGAATATCTCAAAAGATCTAATCCTACAATGCTGCAACAAATTATGGTTTTATCCTAGAAGAAGATTAAAACTTGATCTTTCCCTTAATGATGGCTTTGGTCGACAATGACGGCAAAGACAGATGGAAGATCTTTTCCTTTACTTTTTCCAACCTTTATTTCCTTTTTTTGGCTTCAAAAATCGGTCAACAAGTCAAAAAGCACATTCTATTTTCATTTCGAAGATAAGTGGCTTCATTTCGAAGACAATGAAATTCTCATTTCGAAGATCGCTCATTCCAAAGATACTGCATTCTTCATTTTGAATATACTACAATCCTTCATTCCAAAGATACTACAATCCTTCATTTCAAATATACTGCAATCCTTCATTCCAAAGATAATGCATTCTTCATTCCGAAGATTTGCTCATTCCGAAGATGCTATGTTCTCTCATTCTGAAGATATATGTTCATTCCGAAGATACTTCGAAATGAACAAATGTGTATTTTTCTAGTGATTTCTTCTGCATATCTCAGGTGGGTTATCTCCTAAGATCAAATTCCAATGGTATTCATCTCTTTCCACATGTGAATTCCATGCCTTACTATTTATGGACAGTTGGCTGGAATTTACATGGGAAATACCAGTTTTTGCTGCACAAAGAACAGTTTGCTTGCATTGTTGCCAGATTTAGGTGAAATAAATGCTTGAGACAAATCAAAACATGATTAGTGAAATTCTGCTATTATTTTAAGCATATCCCATTTTAGCAAATCATAGCAAAAAGAACACAAAACTATGCAAAAAGTTGTAAAATCAGCATATAATATTCCAAATACATTGATCATGCAAAATGGTTAATATACAGCATATTGAATCAACTTAACTAACATATCAGATAAAACATAAGAGTTTATAGGCATTTTTAGTGTTCAAAACATGTTATGATTGAGGCATTTCTAGGCCTCATCATTTTCCCCCCAACTTATATTAATGCATGCCCTCATGCATTCTGTTGGGCTATGGAATCACATATGTCCATGTTTAGATTCCATGACCTGTAGAATAATTTCTTGCCTATATAATACCCCCTATTTTCTTGAATTTTTCTGATCCAGTCTTCAAATTGTTCATCAGGCTGGGCATCCTCCTCAAAGTAGAATGGAACTGGAGTAATGATGGTCGGAGGCCTAAACCTGAGACCTATCCAGTTAGGTTGCATGATTTGAATCAGCTGGATTACACCTTATGCTCTTCTTCTGGACCATTCTAAGTTGATGGGGGAGATGAGTTCTCTTTTCCTCAAAGACATGGAAAGTTCAGCCCATTTGTCTCTGCACACTGACAATGCTGGGAAAAAATTGTGATCACAGAAATTATTGAATCTGGTCACACAATCCCTTAAGTTGTTCAAGTACATCCTCTTTATATCATCCATATTCATCATTGAGAAGTGATTTCTGGTGATAACTAGGTGATTTGGCTGGATTGCTCTGACTAACAACTCAGCCCTTGTTTCAATTTCTTTGTTCTGCTTTTTCTCTTGATCCCAGTAAAGCTGATTCTGCAAGGTGGACATGAATGCTCTCAACTGAACATCTCCAATGTAGATTTGAGGATGAGACTCAACTTCCTCTGAAATGAAGAAACTATGTAAAAATAGTTCACACAAGAGATTTTTTTTCTCAAAAGGACTGTCAAAATATGCCTCCAGGAAGTCTGCAGTTGTGTCCAATTTATATGGGAGGTTTGAACTAATCCTCATGACCTACCATCTGAGGTATTTTTCCTTTAAAATAAGGCTGTAAAATCTGGCTGGTCGTCTAAATTGGACTAAAAATTTAGCAATTTGTAATAAGTCAAACACCTTTTCTTTCAATGCCTGAATTTATGTTTTCTTGGCCTCTAGTTGTTTTTCTTCCAATTTGAACTTTTTAGTTTTAGTGGTAAGCTGCTCATATCTAATCATCCAGCTAGCTATGTCTACATTGTACTTCTTTAGAGACACAGTATTAGGTGGTCTGACTACAGGTGGAATCCTAGGTATCAAATCAACTTGAACTCCTTTTTTTGCCACTTCTACTGGTTGATCATCTATCAATAATTCTACCTGTACCTCCTTATTTTCTATTTCTATGGGGTTGTCATCAGATAGCATTTCTACTTGTACCCCCTTATCTGTTGTTTCTACTAAAAGTGTAACAGTTTGGAATGTAGGGTCCTTAATAGGAGTACTTACTTTAACATTTTCTTACTGCTGGGACTGTTTCTGTGTTGGTGGCTCATCTTCAACATCCTCTGCTATGCTCTTTATCATTTTTGAAGCATCTTCAGAACAAGAAGGCAATACTTCAGAATGATATGGTGTTGCTTCAAAATGAACAGGCACTTCTTCAGAATGAAGGAGTGCTACTTCAGAATGAACACCCATGTTTGTCTCAATAGAGTCATCTGCCCTTGATAGACCCAAAAGTAATTGAGCCAAATTATCTTCATCATTGGATATAGTTGGCTATTTTTCAAACTGTGACAGCTTCTCTCTTAGTTCTGCCACTTCTTGCTGTAACTTTGCAATTCTTCTTTTTTGCATCTCAATGATGTTTTCTTTCTCTGAAATCCATCTGGTCTGTGTCATGACAACACTCCTTGCTGCTCTCAGCTGCTCTATGATATCTTCCACTTATGTTTCTGCTTTAGAAGCTGATGCAGACAAATCAGCTGTAGTTGGTTGCTTAACCAATATCTCCTCTTCTTCTACAACAATTTGTTCTTATTCAGGAGGCTCTGTGAGACTGTCTATAAGGGTATCTACCATATCTATAGCCTGTTGAACTGTGGCCTCCTCCAAACCATCCTGCTTAGTTTCTATCTCAGCCTATCTATTCAGGGAATTCTAGAAAGTTTTCGAGAGGTCGGTTGTATCTCTGTGACATCTAGGCTGCTTGGTCTATCTTCTTCCTCCATAACCTGTTCTATAGTTTCTTTCAAATGGATTATTGTAGACCTCCTAGTTCCAGATGCAAACTTCTTCTTTTTGCTCTATTTTCTGGTGATAGTAGGGGTCATGGGGTCAGTTTCAGATGCCTCTATTTCCCTTGTAGTTTTTGCCTCTGTTTGGTTAAGTGCTTCACTTCTCTGTTCTATCAAATCAGTGGTAGCTTTAGAAAAATGAACCTTTTTCTGTCTTTTTATTCTGCTGCCAGTTCCATATCCTCTTCTCTTTTGTTTCTTGGTTCGTGAAGTTGAGGGTTCAGGATCAATATTTTCTGCTGCTGCTTTTGGGTGTGTTTATGTTTCTGTAACAGCTTCAGGGGCACCTTCTGCAGTTTCCTCTACAGCATATTTTGCAACATTTTTTGTAGTAGTTATTTCTTCTTCTACAGCAACATCAGCAGTATCTGGTTCTTCTTCTTCCTCATATTCATCTCTAAAAATGACATCGTTTAGGGTAGAGTAAAACTTATCAAAACTCCTAGGGTTTCCTCTAAAATGGTGCTGGCAAACTAGTTTGATGAGTCCATGATGGTGAAGGCTTCCTTTACCCTCCTAATATCTCTTTGCCATGTTTTTTAATTCTTGATACAGATATAGGGGAAGATTTACCCTAACTTTCGGTTGTTGCTCACCATGTCTAATATGGTTCAAAATTCGTAGATGATGCCCTGACAACAGCACATACTGCCCTTCATAGGTTAGGAATTTAATTGTCTATGTGGCTACTTCATCCCAGGGTTCCTGTAGGCTGGCCCTTTTTAACCCTTTGCATGTGTTGTTATGGGTTAAATACTCTAGCTCTCTATCATTTTTTTCTACAAACTGATTCACTACATTTGCCAATGTATTCTTACCAGATCTAGAAATTGAAATCCCTTCTAATGGCAGCTCAGTAATCTGACTTAAAATTTTAGGGCTTACATGTGCTCGGTTGTTTCTAAATGTATGGGTGAACATGCCAGCCAAATCTTCAGAAGACCCATTAAATTTATCCAGAAATGGCATAAACCCTCCATCTTCAAAAATCTGCACGACTACCGGATTTTCTTGGAGGTAGGTGGTATCTGCAGGTTCTGTTCTGATCTTTTGCCCCATCTTTTCTGTTCACTGCTACTGCTATTTCTCTACTGGATCTCTGGTTTTTTTTTTTTATGTTTTAGATTTGCAGAGTTTTAGTTTGAAACCTTCGTTGCCCTGTTTCTCATCTGCTTCTTCGAAATGAACCGTAACCTGAGCACTGTACTTCACAAACACATCTTCAAAAAGAAATGTGGCACACATTTCTACTATTGCACCGAACACCTGTCCGTCAATGATTGCTTAGACGTCCTTGCCATCAGATCCACCTCATTTGGTTTTAATTTTTCTGTTCAGTCTGCAGATTCTCACGTGCATGTTTATTGGCATTAAAAATTGGTGGCATATGGTTGGTCACGTCCTCCGTAATTCTAGTACTTTCCAATGAGTGCAAAAACAAACCATGTGCTGACTGACACGTGTTCCTTTATCGTATGCAACTAAAAGAGTTTGATTTTGTTATACCTTATCTTCTTGGATGCCACGTGGAAATGCTCTTTTCAAAGATTATAACTTATTGCGTAAACAAAACTTCATTCTGAATATTATGACTTCATTTCAAAGACGAGTCTTCATTCCAAAGACAAATCCTCATTCCGAAGATTATAACTTCATTCCGAAGATAGGTCTTCATTCCGAAGATGATGCAGCAAGTCGTCATTCTGAAGATTAAGTTTCATTTTGAAGACAAAGTTTCTTTCTGAAGACAAAGTGCAACATTCATTTTTTTATCATTCCAAAGACAATTTCAATCCGAAGATAATACAACAGGCATTGTTTTTGGCATTCTTGTTCCGAAGATTAGGCAGAAATCAATATTTTCATTCTCAAAACATATTTTAAGTATGCCAACTCTTATGAATACCTTTTATTCTAATGGTTAATTTTCATATACTATATACCAATCATTTTACAATGAAGAAATGTAAGAAATATATACTTGATAAAAATAGTTAATGCCGTTTGAAGAATGACTCGCCTTTGTTGATATTCTCCTGAGATTTTCTACAACATTTCAAAACAAGTGCACTTGGTGAATTTGTACAATGATGGTTCAGAAATTTCTCAAGGTTATACATGCCAGAAAACTGGTTTTCATGCATACCAACCCAGTAGTGCCTTAAGAAAAAGTTTTCACTACTGAGTTATTCATTTTTCTCTCTTTTTTTTCTTGATTTTCCCTTCTTCTTTTTTACCTCTCCTTTTCTCTCTTTTTTTTTCTCTTTTTTTTTTTTTTCTTGATCCTGACTATGCCCATGAAGGAATTTCATGATTTCCCCTGAAACCATGCCCATGAAGGAATTCATACTCAGAATTTATTCATCTTTTTTTTCTTTTTTGTTTTTTTCTAATTTTTTTGTATTTTTTGCTTTTTTTTTAAATCCATGATCATGCTGATTATTTTGAAGTGGAAGAGGGAATCTCTTCCACCTGTTGTGTATCCAAACTATCAAGTTGCTGCAAGAATTCATCTTTAGTCAGAGGTGTATGGTACACCCTGAGGCGATGTCCATTCACTACCAACTTTCTTTGTGATCCATCAATAGGGGATAGACGAGCTGCTCCATTGTCAAATACCTCCTTAATCCAGTAAGGTCCCAACCATCTAGTTCTCAGTTTTCCAAGAAAGTCTTCATAGCGAGAATCAAAGAGTAAAGCCCAATCTCCTTGTTGAAGTTTCCTCTTCTGAATGTGACTGTCATGCCACAGCTTCCTCTCGCTCTTGAATTACCTCGGTTTGGTGCAGAGCATCCAATCTAAGTTCATTCAATGCATTCAGCTACAAAATCCTGTCTGTCTGTGCCTGCGACAATTCAATTCCAATTTCCAGTGTTGTGCATAATGTTAGTAGCTCAAATTCAATAGGTAAGAGAGGCTTTTTACCAAAGACTAGTTCATAAGGTGTGAATCCAGTAGTGGACTTCCAAGTAGTATTATAGGCCCAAACTGCTTTAGGTAGTTTATCTAGCCAATTTCTCCTATGAAAAGCTACTATTTTTGTCAAGATGCGTTCTAGTTCCTTGTTTGTTACCTCAACCTGGCCATTTTCTTGTGATGATTTCCTATGTTTGATTTCATACAATTACGTAAATGCCTTTATGACTTTGGATGCAAATTGGGGTCCTTGGTCTGTGGTGATAGACCATGGAGCTCCAAATCTCTAAAAAATTTGAGTATACAAGAAATCGGTGACCTTCTCTTCACGAGCATGTTTGAAAGCACGCACCTCTACCCACTTTGTCAGGTAATTAGTGCATACTAGAATATGCACCTTTCCTTGAGAAGGTGGATCAATAGGTCCTACAAAATAAAGCCCCCACCTCTCAAATAGTTCTAAAACCATTTGAGGCTGTAGTGGCATCTCATTTGTATGAGTAGGTTTCCCCATTCTTTGGCATGCATCATAATGCCTGATGTACTTTTTCACATCTTTGTGAAGAGATGGCCAATAATATCCTGTCCCTAGGATTTTTCTAACTGTGCTTTTTAAAAAATAGTGTCCACCTGAGGGTTCATCATGACAAGCTCTAAGGATATCATACACTTCATCCTTTCGGATGCACCTACTTAACACATGGTCAATACTTCACTTAAAAAGCATACCCTTAATCCATTCAAAAGAAGAACTTTGTTTGATCAATTGTTTTTTCTGTTTTGAAGTGAAATGTGGAGGAACTTTCCCTGTGACCAAATAATTGGCTATATCTACAAACCAAGGTGATTCAACTGATATAGCAAATAGTTTTTCATCAGGAAAAGTGTCATCAACTAATTCTCCTTCATCTGTTTTCTACAACCTGGACAAGAAATCTACCACAACATTAGCTTTTCCTAGTTTTTTTATTATAGTGATATCAAATTCTTACAAAGAATAGACAACCAACGAATAATTCTTGCACTTACCATAGGTTTATTCATCAAATACTTAATGGTTGTATGATCTATGTGAATAAATATTTGATAACCTATGATGTAATGCCTAAATTTGTTGATGGCATATATTACTGCTAGGAATTCCTTCTCAGTGGTTGTATAATTTTTCTCGGCTCCTATCAAGTTCTTGCTAATGTTGTAGATGGTATAGTGTTCACCATTGTCAATTTGTTCTAATGATGCTCCAATTGCTGTATTGGAGGCATCGGTTTGTATGTGAAATGGTAATGTCCAATTAGGTCCTCTGAGCACAGGTGGAGTTATTAATTTCTCTTTCAGAGCTTCAAATGCTTCCTGACACTTTGTAGTCCAGGAGAATTCAGAATCTTTAGTCAATAGGGCAAACATAGGATTGGCTATTGTACTAAAGTTGGGAATAAACCTGTGATAAAAACCAATGTTTCCTAGGAAGCTTTTGACATTAGTCTGAGTTTTAGGAGGAAGGAGATTCTTGATAATTTCCACCTTCTTTGGATCAACTTGGATCTCTTCAAGAGAGATGTGCTGACCAAGAACTATCCCTTCCTTCATCATCATGAAGCATTTATCTGGATTCAAGGATAACCGATATGTTTCACAGTGAGTTAAGACTTTTTCAAGATTTTCCAATGTAAAATCAAAAGTCTGTCCACATACTGTGAAATCATCCATGTATATTTCAACACTTTTGGTGGTCATATCAGCAAAAATTGCTAGGACTGCTCGTTGAAAAGTTGTTGGGGCATTACACAAACCAAAAGGTAAAACCCTATAGGCAAATGTTCCCCATGGACATGTAAAAGTTGTCTTTTCTTGATCTTCAGGTGCAATCTGAATTTGATTATATCCACTAAATCCATCAAGAAAACAAAAGTATCTTTTTCCAGAAAGAGTATCTAACACCTAATCTATGAAAGGTAATGGAAAATGGTCTTTGTATGTCACCTTATTCAACTCTCTATAGTCTACACATACTCTCATTTTTCCATTTTTCTTAGGAACTATAACCAATGGATAGACCCATTGGCTATCGAAAATTGGGTAAATGAATCCTACTTCTAGAAGTTTTTCAATTTCTTCTTTCACAATATCTCTTATGGCAGGATTCAATATTCTCTGGGGTTGTCTAATTGGCTTTACTTCTTCAGTATAGATTCTATGGGTACATATATCAAGATGGACTCCTGACATATCTTTGTAGTTCCAAGCAAAAGCATGAACATGCTTCTGCAAGACAACTATCAATTTTTCTTCCTCTTCCCTAGCAAGCTGGCTGTAAATGTTCAAAAATTTGCCAGGTTGGACTTCTATTTGTTTTGTATTTAGAAGGACTGAATTCACTCCTTCATACCTGGTGATTAAGGGATTAAGAGGACATTGCTGATATGGGAGAAAAGAAGCAGTTTCTGTTTTATTGTTGCTTGAGGGGAGCATATCTTGTATGGAACAATGAGAAGGAAAAATCAGATGATGGTGCCATCCATGTGGTAGTGAAACAGAGTTTCCCTATGATAGTACAGATGGTTCATCTTCAAATTTTTTATTCTCCTCATTACTTAACTGTTGGACATTTGTTGCTTCCCCTTCTAAACCTTGTTCATGCAGAACATTCATCAGGATTGTTTCATTTTATAAATTTTTTGTGTCACCGAGGTCTTCTGTGTGTTCTCTTACTACTAAGGTAGCTAGTGTAGACATGACCTCTTCCCGGTTCTTCCTCCGAGTCGGAAACCATAACCGACCTAAAAATTTGCTAGATGGTTTTGGCAGGAGGATATAAAGAAATCTGCTTCAGATCAATACCATTTGAAATAGTCATATTTCCAGATCTGCAGTCTATGAAGGCTGCTGCAATTGCAAGCCAAGGTCTTCCCAAAATAATGGGATATCCATGTGCTGAATTTCTTGGCTGTAAAACCAAGAAATATGCAGAGAATTCCCAAGAAGAAACTTCTATAGGGACATCTTCAATGATACCTTCAGGTTTTACAACTGACCTATCAGCCATTTCTAAAACTGTAAATGTGGGGCTGAGATGTTTGAGCCGTAATTGTTCCATTGTATCCTTGGTCATGACATTTATTGTAGCTCCTAGATCTACTAAGACATTTGATATTGGTACTGAACCTATGGTGACTGTGATAACTAGGCTTCCTGGATAACTATACTTTGGAGGTACTAGTTTTCCAGATAAGAGATCAGCTATCTTCCCTTCAACCTACATAGTTTTGGGAAATGCATTCTTTTTTCTTCCTGCTCTTTTAATGCACAAATTTTGGATAATACTATTAATATCTGGTATTTCCTTAATATCTTGCAATAAGGGCAATGATATAGTCAACTTTTTGACTTCTTTGACCAATTTTGACTCAGAATTTTTTGGTATTGCATTGAACATTTTAGGATATGGAATTATCCTTGGTAATTGTTATGCCTGTGATTTTGTCTCTTTCTCTATTTTTGGTTGGATTTTTTCTGGTTCCAATGATTCTTCTGTCTCCATTGTTGGTTGGACTTTCTCTGGTTCTAATGATTCTTGCTCTTCATTTTCTTTGATTTCATTTGAAATTGGTTCAGGTACAACTTTTCCTGAACGAAGTTGGATGTTACTACAATCAAAAACATTAATTTCAACATTTTCTTGACTTTCACCACATAGACAGGAGGTGTCTGTCTCACACTATTTGGATTAGTGACTGGTTGAGCTGGCAATTGAGGTTGTTTCACTTGCTGTGTTTGCTGCTATTTTTCTTGAAAATTTTGATTAGGTGTAGGCAAAAAATTTTGAGTTTGACCTTGATTCCTTTGTTGCCTTGGATAGGACTGGTATTACTGATTCCACTATGTTTGGTTTTGCATCCAATGTGGATTAGTCTGATTTTGATTCCAGGCTGGATTATTTTGATTCCAAGATGGGTTGTTTTGATTCCATGAGGGGTTGTTTTGATTCTGATTCCAGGCTGGGTTACTCTAATTTGCTTGTGGCCATTCTTGGGAATTTGTCCATTGAGGATAATTCCAAGGATGTTGGGGTGGTTCTGATTGTCCCCAAGGCCTAGTACTAGGATTATGCCCCTAATTTGTAGGAAAACAAGGAGGATTTTAGTATTGAGAGAAATTCCCCTCTTATTTTGGTCCAATATAGTTGAGTTCTTGTTGGTCCAAAATCTGCCACAGGAAAGGATTTTACAAGTGCACCCTAGACCCGGCCAACATTGAAAGGCTGGAAGCAAGAAATGGCTCCCAGACCAATCTCCAGAGTGGGCTGGTTCCCTTCACTATTCTAAAATTGGTTTAAGATAAGGGTTGCTAGAAAGAGATTGAAAAAGTTGCAGAAAGAAATGGGAAATATGGCCACAGGCCGAAGTGATGGGATCAGAAAAACAACAGTAGGAAACTACAAACGTAACAACAACAAGTAACATAAGGAATTAGCTTAATCCTCGCACAATCACATGCAGCAAATCCCTCCAAACCCACATTCCAGAAATCGTACCCTGACCGCAATATTTAAATCCAAAAACAGAATTTAAATGTAACAGCAATGCAGGAGTATGAATGCTATTAGAAATGCAGAAAAATAGAAAAGAAATTCATCCATGCAACGCTTGAAAAATTAGAAGTTGATCCTTTTATTCCCGCAAATACAATTCCAGTCTCTAGCAGAGAAGTTTTTCCAACCCTTGTAAATGAGAATTACATTGGTTTTTATAGAGGTCCGTCCTCTTTGCAGCATTAAAAATGTGCCACCACCCCTCTCGTGATCTACAATTGTGCATTGGAAATTACATACACGATCCCCTTAGTTGCAGCAAAAATTAAATACAATTAGACGCTAGCGGTCTTCTTCATTAAATTCATTTTTGAAAATATGCATGAAACCGTTACGACAATCCACGAACAACAGCCTCGAATGCATTAAATCTTCAATCTTGGTGGCCTGGGCGCGTCTTTTACTTTGAATGCCTTGGAAATCCGCAAATCATTAAATTCGGGTCAGCATTAAATCATCGAAAATCAAAAAAATCTCCTCGGGCCGTTCACACTGTGCTTTGGCGGAAAATAGTTGGAGGTCGCGAAAATGCGACGGGTCACGAAATCGTGACATGTTTTAACTCCATACACTTTGACCACCTTTGACCCACAAAAATGGCACATGTCGCTCTTTCGCTGCATCTTCGGCTTCCTTTTCTCCATCGCTAGCTTATCCACGCGAAACGGCACATGTAGCGATTTCGCTACGTCTTTTGGTCGTTGGCTCCTTTCTTCGCTTTGCTCCATGAAAATGGAACATGTAGCGATATCGCTACATGTTTTGGGCACTTTGTACGGCTTCATGGACGGGTCACGAAAATGGAACACTTCTTGCCCTTTGCATGTCTTCTATTCTTTCCTTATCAAGAATTCGCTATGCACTTGAGTCATTCAAGCATTTCAATCAACGCGTCATGAAATCGTTGTCATCTCCTTGTCTTTTGTTTGATTCTCTTCGCACTCCGCCTTGTCGCCCAGAACTTGCAGCGAATCGCTACATTTTCTATGCCTTTTGCAAAAATAGTCAACGCATCGCTACCATTCTTGCATCTTGGACTCTTTGTAAATAAACACCCCGAGCTTTAGAATATGCAACCTTAGAAATAAAATAGCTTACAACTTGGAATATGCGGCCTTAGACACCTCCCTTAACAATGCTCGATGAAAATGTGCAGCGCATCGCTGCACTTTTGAACACTTAGACCCTTGAAGCCAAACGCCGCGCGATTTCGAAACGTCAGCGAATCGCTGCACTTTTTAGACTTAAGGCTTTTGGAGCCACTACTCCGCGAAAATGAGACGTTAGCGCGTCGCTGCAATTTTACCACTTGAGCCTTTGAAGCCAATCACGGGATTTTAACGGGCGTCGCTGCACTTTTGCTTTAGACTCCCTCTTGCAACCCGGATTTTGAGACATTGCGCTGTCTTTGACTTCCTTACTCTCTTTCGATATGCAGCGAATCGCTGCACTTTGCACCACTTGAGCCTTTTGAAACCACTGCGTCGCAAAAATAAGACGTCAGCGCATTTCTGCAAGTTTAGCACCTTAGTCTTCGAAGCCGCCAACATCACGATTTTGGAACATGTTAGCGACGCGCTGCAACTTTTGCTTTAAGTCTTTGGCTGAGATTTTCGTCGCGATTTCGCGACAATTTGTCGTTGTTCCTCCTTTGCCTTCCGAAAGTCACGAAAATGGAACACGTCGCGATATCGCGACGGTTCTCTTTGGCTGCATGCGTTGACCGCGTTGACCGTGATTTTGCGACATGTCAGCGAATCGCTGCAATTTCTGGACTTAGTTATTTTTTGCTCCTTTTTGCTCAAAACCGCATCAAAGCCTGTGTTAGTATAAAAATAAAATCTGCAACAGCTTAAACAATATTTCAATCAAAATCAATGTGGCAAAAATGCCAACATTCTTGGCGGCTCGCGGGGTATACAGCTCGCTGTATGCAAGAATCCAGGCCTTAGTCCATTGGGCACAGAGTCATATCCGAACAGAAGGCGGGCTGCTGCAATATTTTCTTCGGCTGAAAAGGTGAAACTGGAAGAACCTGCATAGAATTGGTTATGAAATAAATGGAGTGGGAGGGTGGAGTGAGATCTTGCGATTGCGCAAGCGGTGACTGCAATGGAATGAAATGATGGAGTGAGCAAGTGATGTGATAGACATAACAACAGAATGCGGCTATACTACCATCTGCAATGAATGTGTAATGAATGTAAGTGAACGTAAGGAATGGAAGCGGAAATATAAAGGCTGTGGAATGAAAATGAACTAGACTGTTAGCAAATGCGTAAAAAGACAAAACGTAGAGGAAAGGGAGAAGAAGGAAAGGGAACAATGAGAATGGGGAAAAGAAACAGCAGCCGTGGCCTGCTTTTTATTACTATAGAAGAAAAAGGAGGAAGAAAATGAAGAAAGGAAAGAGAGGAAAAGGGAAAGGGAAAAGAAGAATTTTTTGAAAGCCATCAACTGCTGGGAAAGGAGGAGACAAAAGGAAAAAACAAGCACCTACAGCTCGCAGACAACAAAAGAGCTGAGATGAACAGTAATAACCATACCTCTTTTTTTTTCTTTTTTTTCCTCTTCTCTTTTCTATTTTTTTTTTTTTTTTCAAAATACTATATACAATAGTTCACGACATGATTGGCATGTCGCCACCAGAAACCTAGTCTCAGAGGGTTATCCGATAAATCTGCAATGTCCCGACCAGATCCAATCATACTTGAGTCGGTTCTTGAAATTGGGCTGGCTCCTTCCTGAAGTTCTCCATGGTGCGAATAGGATGCAATGCGGCAGATTATCCTTCTTACTAGTACCCACATGGAGGACTTCTTCAGGTACTGGATGTAGTGGCTGGAACCAACACCACCACTTTGCAGACTTTACTGGCTGTGGGCTGAGTACAGGCTCCTCTAACTCCTTGATGTGATCACAGGGCTCTTCAAGTGAGAAATCTGATTCTGGGATCTCCTCAGGCTCTGGAATTTGAACTTGTTCTTCTACTTGGCCCATCTCTTGATGAAAACTGCAAGCAACCATATTGTTCATTGCTGGAAAAGTTCTTGCATGTTCCAATCCTTGACTTTGGACGAGATCTGTCCCTTGAACTCCACATGACTGCATCTCAGGTTTCTGCTCAGTATAAGGGATCTGGCATGAAAAGTACTGTGCAGGGTAGACAGGAGCAGCAACCACCGGAGAAGGTAATGGAGTTTCTCCCCACGGTAACTTTCTCGATAAGAGCAAAAGCTGTTCCGCTCGCACTGCTTCCTCAAAGATTTGTGGGAACCGTTGTTCACCTGACTGCAGCAAAAAGAGACCTATGTCAGAATTAAAAGCTCGAACATAAAAGAGGTGGGCTTGGGTGGGTGATGGACGGATCTTCTCTGGAATTCTCTTCCAACTTATCAAGAATCGGACATTGAAGTCCGTGATGCTTTCTTGAGGTGCTCTCTTGATGTACATGAAAAATTGGTAGAGATCCAAAGAACTGTAGAAAGGATCTTCGTCAAATCTTTTGATCAGTGCCCCCGCTAGATCGTCCCATGAGCTGATGCTTTGACGTTTGAGCAATCTGTACCACTGCAATGCTCTTCCTTCCAAAGACTGAACCAGAAGTCGGATCATGACATCTTCGTGTTCTATGACATGGATCATGGACAGAGTAGCAATGTCTTCAACATGTGCCAGAGCCATGCCTTCGGTACCATCATATTTTGCCAGGTTCTTCAGGGCACCTTCGGGAATTTCATGCCGAACTTGGAGATTCAGAGGGCCAGGATCATCCCATCTAGGAAAAACCCTCGCCTTTGTGGCAGTGGTCTGCGGAATCACGGCCATCGCCATTAAGTCAGAGTCGCCAGATGAACATTCTTTGAATTTAAAAAAAAAATAGGCGTCCACGAACAGATCTTCAACTCAGCAAAGTCGCCAGATGAACTTACAAATCTCCGCTGTGAGGCCAAGACAGCTCATCAAATCTTGAGACCTCCGGGTGTTAAAACAAATGTGGATTTTTGTGAGACAGAAGAAGTCTGTCCCACCGGGCGTGCCAAAAACTGTTGGCACCGGTGGGTTTATCACTTTGGAAAATTATGCTTATCCCACCGATTATGAATTCTTGGAGACAAAACTTGTCTGTCCCACCGGGCGTGCCAAAAACTGTTGGTCCAAAATCTGCCACAGGAAAGGATTTTACAAGTGCGCCCTAGACCCGGCCAACATTGAAAGGCTGGAAGCAAGAAATGGCTCCCAGACCAATCTCCAGAGTGGGATGGTTCCCTTCACTATTCTAAAATTGGTTTAAGATAAGGGTTACTTGGAAAGAGATTGAAAAGTTGCAGAAAGAAATGGGAAATATGGCCACAGGCCGAAGTGATGGGATCCGAAAAACAACAACAGGAAACTACAAACGTAACAACAACAAGTAACATAAGGAATTAGCTTAATCCTCGCACAATCACATGCAACAAATCCCTCCAAACCCACATTCCAAAAATCGTACCCTGACCGCAATATTTAAATCCAAAAATAGAATTTAAATGTAACAGCAATGCAGGAGTATGAATGCTATTAGAAATGCAGAAAAATAGAAAAGAAATTCATCCATGCAACGCTTGAAAAATTAGAAGTTGATCCTTTTATTCCCGCAAATACAATTCCAGTCTCTAGCAGCAAGTTTTTCCAACCCTTGTAAATGAGAATTACATTGGTTTTTATAGAGGTCCGTCCTCTTTGCAGCATTAAAAATGTGCCACCACCCCTCTCGTGATCTACAATTGTGCATTGGAAATTACATACACGATCCCCTTAGTTGCAGCAAAAATTAAATACAATTAGACGCTAGCGGTCTTCTTCATTAAATTCGTTTTTGAAAATATGCATGAAACCGTTACGACAATCCACGAACAGCAGCCTCGAATGCATTAAATCTTCAATCTTGGTGGCCTGGGCGCGTCTTTTACTTTGAATGCCTTGGAAATCCGCAAATCATTAAATTCGGGTCAGCATTAAATCATCGGAAATCAAAAAAATCTCCTCGGCCGTTCATACTGTGCTTTGGCGGAAAACGATTGGAGGTCGCGAAAACGCGACGGGTCGCGAAATCGTGACATATTTTTATGCCGTACGCTTTGACCACTTTGACCCGCAAAAATGGCACATGTCGCTCTTTCGCTGCATCTTCGGCTTCCTTTTCTCCATCGCTAGCTTATCCACGCGAAAACGGCACATGTAGCGATTTCGCTACGTCTTTTGGTCGTTGGCTCCTTTCTTCGCTTTGCTCCATGAAAATGGAACATGTAGCGATATCGCTACATGTTTTGGGCACTTTGTACGGCTTCATGGACGGGTCACGAAAATGGAACACTTCTTGCCCTTTGCATGTCTTCTATTCTTTCCTTATCAAGAATTCGCTATGCACTTGAGTCATTCAAGCATTTCAATCAACGCGTCATGAAATCGCTGTCATCTCCTTGTCTTTTGTTTGATTCTCTTCGCACTCCGCCTTGTCGCCCAGAACTTGCAGCGAATCGCTACATTTTCTATGCCTTTTGCGAAAATAGTCAGCGCATCGCTACCATTCTTGCATCTTGGACTCTTTGTAAATAAACACCCCGAGCTTTAGAATATGCAACCTTAGAAATAAAATAGCTTACAACTTGGAATATGCGGCCTTAGACACCTCCCTTAACAATGCTCGACGAAAATGTGCAGCGCATCGCTGCACTTTTGAACACTTAGACCCTTGAAGCCAAACGCCGCGCGATTTCGGAACGTCAGCGAATCGCTGCACTTTTTAGACTTAAGGCTTTTGGAGCCACTACTCCGCGAAAATGAGACGTTAGCGCGTCGCTGCAATTTTACCACTTGAGCCTTTGAAGCCAATCACCGCGCGATTTTAAGACGTGCAGCGCATCGCTGCACTTTTTGCTTTAGACTCCCTCTTGCAACCACTGCCCACGATTTTGAGACATTGCAGCGCATCGCTGCAAGTCTTGCTTTGAACTCTCCTTCGCTCGAACACGCAGCGCGTCGCTGCAAGTTTTGGCACTTAAGCTCTTCTTCGACCAATATGCAGCGAATCGCTGCACTTTGCACCACTTGAGCCTTTTGAAACCACTGCATCGCAAAAATAAGACGTCAGCGCGTCGCTGCAAGTTTAGCACCTTAGTCTTCGAAGCCGCCAGCATCACGATTTTGGAACATGTTAGCGACGCGCTGCAACTTTTGCTTTAAGTCTTTGGCTGAGATTTTCGTCGCGATTTCGCGACAATTTGTCACTGTTCCTCCTTTGCCTTCCGAAAGTCGTGAAAATGGAACACGTCGCGATATCGCGACGGTTCTCTTTGGCTGCATGCGTTGACCGCGTTGACCGCGATTTTGCGACATGTCAGCGAATCGCTGCAATTTTTGGACTTAGTTATTTTTTGCTCCTTTTTGCTCAAAACCGCATCAAAGCCTGTGTTAGTATAAAAATAAAATCTGCAACAGCTTAAACAATATTTCAATCAAAATCAATGTGGCAAAAATGCCAACAGTTCCTCAGTCTGATTTTCTAACACAGTTTTGAGTTGTGGTAGCAGGTGGCATTGATCAGTTGAATGCCTTTTTGAACAGATGCTACAAATAGCTGAGATAGATGTTTTATTCAAATGACATTCCTACAAATCATGTTTATTTCCACATCTTGGGCAATAAATTGCCAAAGGTTCTGTGTTTTTTGCTTTTGCAGACATTTCCCCTAAAGTAGTGTTTAGATGCACTAGAATATCAGTTTTGAAATTTGCAAGTTCCTCTATCAGGTCCTTCACATCAGTGCCATTTGTGTGGCTTTTTCTTCTTCTTTGCTTAGTGTGAGAGTAATTCCTGTAGAGATCCATAATTTTATCATTACTAAGAGTGGTTACATCCCCTTTTCCCATCAAATCCAAAACTTCTCTGGATTCATCTTGCAATCCTCTCAAAAAGATGGTTTTACATAATTTTGGTTCTACAAGTCCACATCTCCTTTGAACAAAGGAGAACCTATCAAGATAATCTTCCAATGTTTCATCATATTCCTGCTTGATTCTGAATAACTCATCTTTTCTATTCCTTACACGGCAATATTCCTGATATTTGTCTAAAAAGATAGTTTCCATTTGATCCCAGGTTCTTATGGAATTAGGCTCTAAGCTCATGAACCAGCGCAATGCTGAATCCTTGAGTGTTGAGGGAAAAACCTTAAGTTTCTAATTGTCATTTATATAATCATAGGTCTGACACACTACCTTGAATTCAAACAAAAACTGATCAGGATCTTCAAATACAACACCTCGAAAGGTTGGAAGTACTGAAGATGAAATGGTCTTCATGGGAGAGTTTTGTGTTGGATTTAGACGAATAGGATATTCAAATGTTCTGGACGATTGGGGCATATCCTGATCATCTCCTTCATTATGGACATAGCCATGTTGGCCATCTATAATGCCTCCTTCTGCCATAGTTTCATGTTTATTGGGAGAAGTTAAAGCTTTCCAAATTGTCTTCTCAAGAGGTCCAAGACCCTCTGTTGATAATGAGTCTAATGAATTTTCTTCCTTAGGATATTTTGATGATGATAAAATTGGTGATTTTCCTTTCTCAAAATGTTCTAATGATGGTGAGACTGGTGATTTTTATATCAATCTTTCTGGTAGTTCAAACACAGGTGATTCACCCCTTAGGCATGAAGATCTCCTTAATGGAACAAGCCAAGGATCCTTTGGGGTAGTTCTACCTTTTTCATCCCTAGACTTACTCATTCATGTTTACTCTTAAATGACATAAATTAAGTCAATAGTTGTTATCTTACTCAGCTGTTGTATTCAGATTTTACCCTGAATTTTCACAGCTTAGTCTGACTACAGCTATTGGACTGTTTGTTTTCTTCTAGCAACACTATTCCCTGGCAACGACGTGAAAATGATGCATAGTCGTTATACCATCATTAATTCTCAATGAATTTGTCAATCCAGGGCAGTGTACAAGGCTATCTACGAAAGAAGAAGTGAAACAACTATAACTTAGGTCAATCTAGAGCAACAGGTCTTATTGGTGGAACCGGTTGTGTGGGGGTTTTGGGACATTTCTATCTCTAAATTACATGAATTAAATCTTAATCTAAGTTGCAGAATTAGAAACTAATCATTAACTACATAAATCAAGTCCTAATTACAATTGCAGAATAAGACCTAATTATATTGCAGAAATAACAGTTGCAGAATTGAAAGTCTGATCCTAATTGCAGAAAAAAAATATAATTATTTTTGCAGCAATGAAAGTATAAATCTAATGTGGAAATAAAAACTGTCAAAGCTCTATAACAGAAGGTTGTCAATCTTCTGTGCAGGGTTTGACAGCAAAACATAAAATGCAAGAAATTGCTAAAAAATAGTAAATTCTGGGAATAACAGTCTGAAATAAAATGAAAGTTTTGTTGAAAGTAAAGATTACAACTAAAACATTAAGCATAGGTTTATTCTAAACATAAATAAACTAAGATCACAAATATTGTCAACTGTTTACATGCAATTGAAATAACAAGTTCTACAACTCATTCTACCACAGCAAAATCAGAATAAAAACCTGCTTGTTAGTCCTCCTCCTAGGTCTGGAAGTGGCCAGCCCCCTTGTCCAAAAGAAGTTACGAGTCTCTATCTCTCTCTAGATCTTAATCACACTCATTTACAAGCAATATGAAATAGAACTGGTGCACTTTATTGATAAAAGAACATGATTACAATAATTCTGTTGAAACTCTGTTACAGGACTGTAACAGTCAAATTCTACCTATTTTCTGCTTTCTGCTAGCTTCCTTACTTTCTACTTCCTGCTGCTACTACTACCTATCTCAACCTAAATGGGAGAAATATTTATATATGTCCTAAGTTCTGATTACAAACAAAGAATATCTCAAAAGATCTAATCCTACAATGCTGCAACAAATTCTGGTTTTATCCTAGAAGAAGATTAAAACTTGATCTTTCCCTTAATGATGGCTTTGGTCGGCAATGACGGCAAAGACAGATGGAAGCTATTTTCCTTTACTTTTTCCAACCTTTATTTCCTTTTTTTCGACTTCAAAAATCTGTCAACAAGTCAAAAAGCACATTTTGTTTTCATTCCGAAGATAAGTGGCTTCATTTCGAAGACAAAGCAATTCTCATTTCGAAGATCGCTCATTTCGAAGATACTGCATTCTTCATTCTGAAGATACTACAATCCTTCATTTCGAAGATACTGCAATCCTTCATTCCAAAGATACTGCAATCCTTCATTCTAAAGATAATGCATTCTTCATTTCGAAGATCCGCTCATTCCGAAGACGTTGTGTTCTCTCATTCCGAAGATATCTGTTCATTTCGAAGATACTTCGAAATGAACAAATGTGTGTTTTTCCAGTGATTTCTTCTGCATCTCTCAGGTGGGTTATCTCCTAAGATCAAATTCCAATGGTCTTCATCTCTTTCCACATGTGAATTCCATGCCTTGCTATTTATGGATAGTTGGCTGGAATTTACATGGGAAAGACCAGTTTTTGCTGCACAGGAACAGTTTGCTTGCACTATTGCCAGATTTAGGTGAAATAAATGCTTGAGACAAATCAAAACATGATTAGTGAAATGCTGCTATTATTTTAAGCATATCCCATTTTAGAAAATCATAGGAAAAAGAACACAAAACTATGCAAAAAGCTATAAAATCAGCATATAATATTCCAAATACATTGATCATGCAAAATGGTTAATATACAGCATATTGAATCAACTTAACTAACATATCATATAAAACATAAGATTTTATAGGCATTTTTAGTGTTCAAAACATGTTATGATTGAGGCATTTCTAGGCCTCATCAAATTGCAATATATTTCCAAAGCAATATCCACAAATATCATCAATAGCAGTAATAAAGCAATGCACAAATCACCACACATATGAGACATAATTTTAGCATGGTTTACCCAATGTGGGTTACATCCACAAAGAAAATATTTCTTCTAAATTTTCTCAACAAATATCTTGAGAATCAATTCCCTATTACAAATTTTATGGACCTTTGTTCAAAGGAGATCTCAATCCCCAATGCTTTGATTTGTGGATCTCTCTCCACAAGGAAAATTTATCCTCTTTGCTCTGGTTTGTGGATCGCTATCCATAATAGAACTTATACCCTCTTAACTTTCATGAATTTTGCTTCATGTAATCCACTTAAAAATCCATTCATAGCCTTGGTATTATTCACATATAACTTCTTACCATCTTTATCTATGGGAGGAGTAGTTATAGGTGTGAACCCATCCTCAACATATTGACATGTCTCATACTCTTGTTCCATCAAGTAAGTCTTAATTATTATACTCCAAAATGCATAATTGTTCCCATCGAACAATGGGGCCTTGTTTTATGAAGATCCATTCTGAGATGCCATCTGTGTTCCTATAATATATTCCTTCAAGTTGTTAGAATTTTTTGAAGGAACCCTCTCTTATACCAATTGAAGAACATAATCTTATACTAAGAGGGGGGTGAACAATATAAGATCAACTTTTAATTTTCTTTCCAAAATAATAATATCAATGCTATCAATTACAATATATTTCCAAAATAATATCCACCAATATCATCAATAGTAGTAATAAAGTAATGCATAAATCACCACACACGAGATACAATTTTAACATGGTTCACCCAATGTGGGTTATGTCTACGAAGAAAATATTTCTTCTAAATTTTCTCAATAAATCTCTTGAGAATAAATTCCCTATTACAAAGTTTATGGACCTCTATCCAAAGGAGATCTCAATACCCGATGCTCTAATTTAGGGATCTCTCTCCATAGGGAAACTCTATCCCCTTTTCTCTGGTTTATGGAACTCTCTCCATAGGAGAAATCTATCTAGTCTATTTTGGTTTATGGATCTCTCTCCATAGGAGAACTCTATCTCTACTCTATTTTGTGGATCTCTCTCAATAGGCAAAATCTATCCTATTTGCTCTAGTTTATGGATCTCTCTCCACAAGAGAAATTTATCCCCTTTTCTTTGATTTATGTATCTCTCTCCATAGAAAAACTCTATCCCCTCTATTCTAGTTTGTGGATCTCTCTCCACATGAGAACTCTATCTCTTAACTCTAATTTTTGGATCTCTCCATAGGATATCTCTATCCCAACTGCTCTGGTTGGTTAACCTCTATCATAGAAGACCTTTGTCCCACTACTCTGCCTAACAGACCTCTATCCATAGGAGACATCTATCCCCACTACACTAGCTAGTGTATCTCTCTCCATAGGAGAAATCTATCCTCTTAACTTTGATTTATGGATCTCTCTCCATAGGATACCTCTACCCCTAGTACTCTAGCTAGTGAACCTCTATCATAGAAGACCTTTGTCCCCACTACTCTGGCTAGTGAACCTCTATCCACAGGAGACCTCTATCCCCACTACACTGGTTGGTGGATCTCTCTCCATAGGAGACCTCTTTCCTCTCTGCTTTAATCACATCCAAAGCTGGTACTCACTTTTGCTCAAGTTTACTCCATATTTACACACATTACATGCATAATTCTATTTCAAATCTATCCCAAATCTACACCAAACCTCATTACAAGATTAGCTCAATTCTATCTCAAACCTACTCTCTATATCTACTCAAATTTGCATCAAGCCTTATAAAAAACTTGCTCAAATATACCTTCAAGCCTTCTCAAAATACTTGCTCAAATATTCCTTCAAGTCTTCTCAAAATATTAGCTCAAATCTACCTTCAATCTTTCTCAAAATATATGCTCAAAATACATACTCAACCAGTCCCAAAACTTGCACACAAATGATGTTCAAAACAATGCATGTATCTCTTTCAAAAATGCTTTTTTCAACTAGGCAATTCATACATATTCTACTCAAAATTTATTTAACCTTGATAGTTTCACAATGACACTGAGAGGGGGGGGTGAATCAGTGTAGCTATTTAAAATTCAAATCTACAACTCTTAATGCCGAAACAATGAAAACTTAAGATCAGATAAAGCACATATACCAAAAGAGCATTCCACAACACACGATGTAACGAGGTTCACCAATTTGGCTACTCCTCAAAAATGACTGCTTGGACTCCCGTCCAAATCTAGTCTTTGCAAAATAATAATTTTACAAACAATTTACCAGCACCCACTGGAAGGAGCACCAACCCCTGGTTTATCTGCACCAACAAAAAGGAGCACCAACCCCTGATTCCAAGCACCCACTCAGACTGCAATTCTGAAACTATATGTTTGACATAAAAATGTCTTCGCTTATACAAGACCCTATCTGGTCTATTGCTCTCTCGGCTCTCCTTAACACTCTCTTACGACATGCACTCTTCAGCCTTTTTTAGCACTTTAATTCTTCACGCAGATCTCCTTTTATAACCTTTTCTCTATAACTACACCTGTAACTGTCATACCGACTTCTCCTGTAACTGCACCTGAAACTGTCATATCAACCTCTTTTGTAACTGCACCTATAACTGTCGTATCGACTCCTTCTATAACTGCACCTGTAACTATCGTACCGACTTCAATTAACTATCACATACCTTCTTTTAGCTGGTTTCTCTTCTTAGCTCGTGCTGAAGCGACCTATCGTGAAATCGTGACACTTCTGCCTCTTTGACCTCTTCTCATCTTGTACCCGTGAAAACACAACATGTCGCGATATCGTGACACTTTCTCTCCTTCGCTCTTTCTCTTGCCTTCGGTTCATGAAAACCTGACATGTCGCGATATCGTGACACTTTTTCTTTTGGACTCTCTCTCCTGCCTTAGAGTCGTGACAACCCGACATGTCGCGAAATCGTGACACTTTTTCTCTCGAACTCTTTCTCCTGCAACATGTCACGAAATCATGACACTTTTTCTCTCGGACTCTCTCTCCTGCAACATGTCGTGAAATCATGACACTTTTTCGTCCATACAAACTCTCTTCGCTTTGGATCGCAAAAATGAAACATGTCGCGAAATCGCGACATCTTTTTCTCTCTCCTCGTTCTCTTCGCTTTGGACCACGAAAATGAAACATGTCACGAAATCATGACATCTTTTTCTCTCTCCTATTTCTCTTCGCTTTGGATCACGAAAATGAAACATGTCATGAAATCGCGACATCTTTTTCTCTCTCCTCTTTCTCTTCGCTTTGGACCGCGAAAATGAAACATGTCGTGAAATCGTGACATCTTTTTCTCTCTCCTCTTTCTCTTCGCTTTGGACCATGAAAATGAAACATGTCACGAAATTGTGACATCTTTTTCTCTCTCCTCTTTCTCTTCGCTTTGGACCGCGAAAATGAAACATGTCGCGAAATCGTGACATCTTTTTCTTTCGTACAATTTCTCTTGCAATATGTCACGAAATCGTGACACTTTTTCTACTTGTCTTTTTTCTTCCAACATGTCACGAAATCGTGATAGTTTTTCTTGCTTGTGCCTTCTCCCCGAACATGTCACGAAATCACGATAGTTTTGCTTGCTTGCACTTTCTCTCCGAACATGTCATGAAATCGTGACAGTTTTTCTTGCTTGTGCTTTCTCTCCGAACATGTCGTGATATCATGACAGTTTTTCTTTCTAGCTCTTTTTCTCCAAACATGTCGCGATATCATGACAGTTTTGCTTTCTTGCTCCTTCTCTCCAAACATGTCGTGATATCATGACAATTTTGCTTTCTAGCTATTTTTCTCCAAACATGTCGCGATATCACGACAGTTTTGCTTTCTTGCTCCTTCTCTCCAAACATGTCGCGATATCATGACAGTTTTTCTTTATTTCTCAACATGTCGCGATATCGCGACAGTTTTCTTCCTTGTGATTTTCTTTTGATTTTTCTCAAATGGGCCACTTCTATCTTTTGGAAAATCACTGTACATACTCTGAAAAACCTCTTAACTCCTGTAGACTTCATCAACTGATCTGTCTGACTGCCTGTACACTTCATCAACTGATTTGTCTGACTGTGTTGACAACAATGACAATACTTTTGCTACAACTTGCTCAACAATCTCCCCCTTTGGAATTGTTGGCAACACTCATGGAATCTCCTGTAAATCCTGTAAATCTTCTCCCCCTTTGTCAATAATACCAAAGGGCTACTGCAGACTCCCCCTGAGTCCATGCACAACATTCTCAGGCACAAATTATTACAGTTAGTAGAAATTACAAACATGAGCAAAAAGATAATCAAATATATAAATGCTCCCCTTGAGAATGTGTTCCCGATAGCTAGTCAATTCTTGGGTAGTGTGACCACTCCCAACTTACTACGAAGGTATTCAAAAACTTCCTTGGGCAACGGTTTAGTGAAGATATCCGCTACTTGCTCTGTAGTTGGAACAAAATCCAATTTAACCTCACCTTCTGCAACTTTATCCTTCAAAAAGTGATACCGGATTGCAATATGTTTGGTGCGAGAATGCATAACCAGATTCTTTGAGATGTTAATAGCATTGGTATTATCACATTTAATTGAAATTGGCTCTTTGAATTTAATACCAAGATCTTTCAGGGTTTATCTCATTCATAAAATCTGCGTACAACATGTTGTTGCTGCAATGTATTCTGCCTCTGCTGTGGATAGAGAGATTGATTCTTGTTTCTTGATGTGCCATGCTACCAACCTGTCTCCAAGATAGAATGCACCTCCACTGGTACTCTTTCTGTCATCTATACATCCTGCCCAATCTGCATTAGAATATGCAATAAGAGTGAAGTCCTTACCTTTTGGGTACCATAACCCATACTCCATAGTACCCTTGAGGTACCTAAAGATCCTCTTCACAAGTTGTCACATGAGTCTCTTTGGGACTAGCCTAAAATATTGCTACCATGCATATTGCCTGTAAGATATCTGGTCTGGTGGCTGTTAAATATAACAAGCTCCCAATCATAGATCTGTACATGGTTTGATCAACATCTGGAGATTTGTCATCCTTGCTCAACTTGCAACCTGTCGTCATGGGAGTGCTAACAAGTTTACTATCCTCCATTATGAACTTTTTCAGCATTTCTTTCACATATTTAACTTGAGAAATAAATATTCCCTTCTCATTTTGATTAACTTGCAGTCCGAGGAAATACGCAAGTTCACCAATCATAGACATTTCAAATTCTTTCTGCATCTTATTTGCTAAATCTTTACATGACTCATCATTGTTGCTGCCAAAAATGATATCATCTACATATACAACAAGGACAATAAGATGGCCATTCTCTATTTTGACATACAAATTACTGTCCACCATACCCTTTTTGAACCCTTGTTCAGTAAGATAGTTGTCGAGCCTTGCATACCATGCTCTGGGTGCCTGTTTCAAACCATATAGTGCCTTTTTTAACTTGCAGATGAAGTTAGGATTATCACCCAGTTGGAAGCCATCTGGCTGCTCAATATAGACCTCTTCTTCAAGTTTTCCATTCAGAAATGCTGATTTCACGTCCATCTGATAAACTTTGAAATTCTTGTGAACTACTAAAGCCAGAAACATTCTAATCACTTCAATTCTAGCCACCGATGCAAAGGTTTCTTCAAATTCAATACCTTCAACTTGTGCATAGCCTTTACAAACCAATCTTGCTTTATTCCTGACTATCTTTCCATCTTCATTCAATTTGTTTCGAAAAACCCATTTAGTACCGATTATATTTTTATTTGCAGGTCTAGGTACTAACTCCCAGGTTTTGTTTTTCTCAATCTGATCTAATTCTTCATTTATTTCCATTATCCAACTTTCATCTTTGCTTGCTTTAGCAACATTTTTGGGCTCGATGCTGGATAAGAGAGAGTAGTTACTTACTACTCTTCTTCTTGTTTGAACACCAATTGTGGGATCTCCAATTATTTGCTCTCTAGGATGATTTTTCTGCAAGCTGCCTATTTTGATTTTCTTGTTTTCTTCATCTTCTGAAACACTACTTAAATCACCTGAGTCCATTTTCTGTTTCTTTTCCATTTCCTCTTCCTCATCTGCTTCAATAACCTCTTCATAGATTGGGTAGTTTTCTTCACAACTAATTTCTCGTTCTCTACCTTCATCAACTTTTACATCAGCACTCTCCACAATTTTCTTTAGCCTCTTGTTGTAGCATGTATAGGCTTTACTTTTTGTCGAATAGCCAAGAAAGATACCTTCATTAGCTCTATCTTCAAACTTCCCAAGATTATCTTCAGTTTTTTTGATGTAACATTTGCTGCCAAAAACTTTAAAGTATCTTGTTGTTGCCTTTTTACCGAACCATAGCTCATACGGAGTTTTGCTTTCATGTGTCCTCAACATGCACCTATTTTGGATGTATACCGCAGTATGGACTGCCTCTTTCCAAAATTTGTCTGCTATTTTGCTCTCAATCAACATAGTCCGTGTCATTTCTTGCACAGTCCTGTTCTTCCTTTCTACAACACCATTCTGCTGAGGTGTCCTTTCTGCTGAAAACTTTCTAATCCCATATTTTTGACAGTACTCTACAAACTCCTCTGAGATAAAATCTCCTCCTCTGTATGATCTTAAGCATTTAATTCTTTTTCCTGTTTGATTCTCAACCTATTTTTTGAAAATCTTGAACATCTCAAAGGCATCTAATTTATGCTTTAAAAATAGTACCCATGTCATCCTGGAGTAGTCATCTATGCACAACATAAAGTATTTGTCACCATTTATGCTTTGTGTTCTCTTGGGTCCACACAAATCAGTATGTATTAGTTCTAAAGGTTTGTTGGTGAAGTATTCCTTTGATTTAAATGTGGCTCTAGTTTGCTTCCCCTTTTGGCATGAATCACAAATGCTATTTAATGGTTTGCCAATGGTGGGTATATCTCTTAATGCCCTGTTTGAGCTTATTTTTACTAGATTGTCAAAGCTGATATGATCGAGCCTCTTGTGCCACAGCCAATTTTCATCTTCCTATCCAATCAAGCATGCTCCTTCCAAAGTCTCTGAGAGAATATATAGATTTCCAGAAGTCCTCGATCCAATAGCTATCAGCTTCCCACTGTGTGCTTTTTTGACTTCACAGCTCTACTTCTTAAATATGACTTCATGACCTATGTCATAGATTTGACTTACACTCAGTAATTTGTGCTTCAAACCAATCACAAATAGAACTTCTTTGGAATTGATCTTGTTGAGAAGCAACACACCCCCACTGAAAAATGAATTTCCACCCTTTGAAAAATTTGAGCTTTCATTTTTGCAGTAGGGACCCTCTTGATGATTTTTAGTTTTAATCCCAGATTTTTACTTGCTTCTTTCTTCTTCAATTTTGGCCTGTGTCAAAGCATCCAATTTTTCTTGCATTCTGGCTTTGTTATCTCAGACTTCACTTTTTACATGCTAGAATCATTCATGGATAAAGGGTGTGTCACGAAATTGTGATAGCCAAAGAAGTAAGAGCCGCCGGGAAGCTGAGGCAGAAAAGGGGCCATCAAGAAAGGTAAGGCAAAGCAAAGGTAAAGGCCCGACTATGCAAATAAGAAACCGAAGGAAGAGGCCAAGGCAAGGAGCAGGTCGTGATTTCGTGACATGTCACGAAATCGCGACATGTCGCGGTTTCACGACTTGGGAAGCGGAAGGCTGCCAAGTGATAGAGATCGTCGCGATTTCGTGACATGTCGCAAAATCGTGACATGTTGCATTTTTGCGACATGTCACGAAATCGTGACATGTTGCGTTTTCGCGACATGTCGCGAAATCGTGACATGTCGCATTTTCACGACGGAAAGGGAAGAAAGGCAGCCGAGGCGCCAACATGTCGCGATTTTGTGACATGTCACGAAATCGTGACATGTCGCAGTTTCGCGCCAGGAGAGGTAAAAGGGCCAGAAATGCAAGGCAGCTAGAAATGGACACGTGTCATGATTTTTTTTGCGACACGTGTCAAAACAGAGCAGGCCTACGTATAATGAAATTTAGGGTTTTGACTGAACTTTAGGATTTTGATTTAATTTTAAAGTTTTGTTTTAATATTTTTAAAGTACTAATCCATCTTTTGTCCTTTTTGTAGGAGGCCATCTGGCACTTGCATGACAACGGGAGAAATTGCCAAGAAGACAAAGATAAGTGCAAATTAATCGAAGACCGCCATATTGAAAAGAAAGATGCCGAGAATTACTGTTTCATCCAATTTTTTTAGATCTGGCTGCAAAGAGACTTTACGGTGACTAAGCAGCTGCCCATAGTGGAATATGTCGAGAATTGGCCAGGAAATGAAAATATATGCACACAGTTACCGGATTTTGCCGATGAATGCATTTAATGAAGATTTATGGCAGAATTAATAGCTTGCGAGAGATTTTCAACTCGGGGATGGCTCTGCGGAGATGAAATGTCAGAGAAGTGGTGATTCATCCAAATTACCCGAGGGCATTAATGAAGACATTTATTCATAGTTGCGGGTGAATGCAAGTGGCATTCGAATTCTATCTTCTCCATTTATGGCAAGTGACTGCACTGATTTGCAGAATGGTTAAGTTTTATCCGGACTTTGTTTTAAATGGCTTTATATTGTAAAACCCGGGTCCTAGGGTTTGAGATGATAAGATTTAGGGTTTGAGAGGAAGATATTTTTGAAAAGATCAGGGTCTGTCCTGAGTCTATAAATACTTCTTCTCAATGTAATCGCGAGGAGGCGGAAACTTAGAAATAAAAGGCTATTGAAGCAATTTCTTGCAAAGATTTTGTGAAATATTTTATTTTTGGACTTGGAGTTGATGTGCTTTTGTTTTTTGTGATAGCATGGCCGGGAGCCTAATCTTTTGCAGATTGTGATAAGTTCATCTTCTTTTGTTATCCGTTTCATTAAATTTTATTAAATATATGTTGTGAATCGGTGTTATCAAGATTAAATATGTTGTTAGGCTTCATTTGTTCTATTGTATACTAGGGAAAATTACAGATTTAAGGTTCAAGTTTGTTCTAATTGCTCTGTCCTCACTGTGCGAGCTAGGCTGTCGGTGAAAGATATCAATTTTAACCGACTTCCCTTCGGTTTATAATTTTTTGTTAGATCTGTTCCATCTTTGCCTTGTGCTCTTAGTAGAAAGTGATCTTAGAAAATTGGACACTTTCTTCTTTGATTTGTTCTGTTGTGAAGCTGATAGTATAAATAAAATTGGTAGTTTTGGTTTTACAGACTAAGTTTGATAAACTTCTCTTTACTGCCTTACCCTACCCTCTTTGTTTTACCGTGAAATGATCCATTTTTATTTTCTTTAATTTGTCTTTTATTTAAATCTGTTGACCCATGAGAGCTAGATCAAAGAATTAATTTTAAATCTGATTGTCAACAAGTGACAACTCCTAAACACTACTGAGCAAGTTCACTGAGCCCGTTGTAAGGTAACAAGATAGTCCATATTGAAAACTATTCCGGAAGCGAAAAAGAGTGAAGACATTCGACCTGACCCTATAACTCACACCTTAGATAACCAACTAGATCCTAAAGTGAGTGGGATTTATCCCATATAAGTGTTATCAGAGTTTTGTGCTCATTCTTCACAGGGTGTGTATGAAAGTCGGACCAACATTTAAAAATGGCGCTAGAAGGAGGGGCTTGAACTTGCATTCTTAGTGTGCTTGAGTTGAGAAATCTGACTGTATGTGGTACTTGACAAATGCTGTATTTTATCCAAGGTCTGGTAGCCAATTTTCCTTCCTCCTCAGCCTTTAAAATTTTGTTGTTTGAGTTTTTCCTGAACAGTAGAACTTAACACCAACATTTAAAAATGGCAAGCTGGTTAGGTGCCACTGCTTTGAATATTTCGGGTATAGCCCATGACCTGCCCAGAAATCCGGAAAGATATCTCCCCAGATATAAACATGATGGGACAAGGACAGCAGAGGAACATCTGCTAGCATTCAAGAATGCTTTGAAATTATTAAATATACAGCATGAGGATGTTGCCTGCAGATTGTTCCCCTTCACTCTCCAGGAAGGAGCTTATGACTGGTTTCTAAATCTCACTAGCAATTATGTTACCAGTTGGGATGACCTAGAGAAAGTTTTTATATCACAATTTGGGGAAGTGATAGACCCCAGTGTGTTATACCAACAATTTTCCAGCATCAAGAGAGAGTCGGGAGAAACTATCAGGTCATTCAATATGAGGTTCCAAAGAGCTTACGGTAGAATGACTGGTCATTACATCCCAAATGCAAATATGGCCTTAGAAATCTATAAGAATGCATTGGATTCGGTGACCTCTATTTTCCTCAAGAGAGACATCAATATCACAACCCTGGCGAGGAGCTTATAAAGAGGCTTTAATTCTTGAAAGACAGTTAGGACCTCAAATTACGAGCGAGTCCTTTGATATCCTATGTTACACAGAACATGCCTATTTCGGATCCCATTCCACATCATGAGTTAGTACCAACATGTCATGCTCTACCCAAGGAGACTCCGTTAACTGTAACATCCACTCAGCATGTGCAAAATATAGAGAAAGGTTTCGACAAGTTCAAAGTGGAAGTGCTTGAAGTAAACACTTGTGATCTAGCATTACCCAAATCTGAAGTTTTTCTTGGTGAGTTAAATTTTCCTAGGAACCAAAGAAATATTGATATTTCTGGTTCATCCAAAAATAGTACAACCAGGGTTTCAGGTTCTTTCACTTTTCTCGAAGAGTCAGAAAGTCTTGTAGAGACTCCTATGGATGAAATGCAAGATTTTCAACAGTTCAAAAGGGACAGTTATAATTTGAGATGTGAGAGTCCAGAACCTAATAATGATCCTTCCTCATCAGAGGATGATGAAAGTGAGATTCAATATCACTATGCGAAGTAGCGAGGAGAAGGATAACATCATTGAGGATATGAAGGAAATTGAAGTCGACATCACCCTCCATGAACTGGCCCAGATTGTTGAACAAAAAGATAACTTGATTGAAGCTTACTCTGGACCACCTATTGAATTTCAAGAAGAGGAGGAAAAGATAGTAAATGTGAATGTGGTCAGCCAACTTGGAATAGGTGAAGAGTCTCAATATAAGCCTGTAACTACCGAACATAATATCAAAGAAAAGGTTGTAAACTATGTTGATGCGAGATATTGGATCTTATAATTTGGCAGCTGAGAAGGTGAGAATAATTACAGCTCTAATCAATCACAACAATGACATTTGGACATTACACATTGATAGGGTTAAATCTAAGCAAGTCTCAGGTGAAAAAGCAAATTATGAGAATTCTGCTAGAGGGATAAAAATTGAAGTCTTGGATATTGAAGCAGTACAGCAACCACAAAATGTTCAAGTTGTCAAGAACCAGGACATACGGATAAAATATGATCTCTTTGAGTTGTCACATAAATCTGAAGATGTGATGGACTGGGTCTATAGAGGCTTTAAGGTATTTGATCCTGGGGGGTTTTACATTCAGTCCCTTTGAAAGAATTCTGCAAACCCTTCAAGTAGAAGCATAAACATGTTATCATATGATTTGTTATTATATGATTTGTTTAATTTGAAAGAGTTGCAGATTTGTTTTTCAGTGGGACAAGATCCATATAAAAAATAAAAAATAAAAAAAAAGGAGAGAGGGAAGACGGTAAACACAAGTTTTTCCCAGGTAACAGAAAAATTTGGAAGCATAGTCTGGAGTGCATTTCGTCAACAGGACCTGAAAGGTAATTTTTCTAAATTTACTTGCAAATGGTCAAAAAAAAATTTAAGGCACTAGTTCTCTGCTTTTCCATCTGCTACATATTTTGAGTCACAAAGAAGTTGTAACATGTGTATACATTGTAAATAACTCTACAGTTTTTAGTTTATTTATTTTAGTTGTTTTAGTTTTATTTTATTTTAGTTTACTTTTAATTGCCTGTATAGTTTTTAGTTGCTTTACTTTAGTTTTATTTTAATTGTCTGTGCAATTTCAGTCTGTCTTGAAGTTCTGTATTTTATTTCCTTTGTAAATAACCCTACAGTTTTAATTCCTTTCAGGTCTGTACATTTATGTATTCTATTTCCTTTGTTTGTCTGTAGTTGTTTTATTTTAAAGTTCTGTATTTTATATTTTATTTAAGGTCTATGCAGTTTATTTTCTTTGTAAATAGCTCTGCAGTCTTGTTTTATTTCATTTCCTTTAATGCCTGTACAGTTTTATTTTGTTTCCTTTGTAAATAACCCTGCAGTTTTGTTTTCTTTGCTGCCTGTACAGTTTTATTTTAAAGTCTGTGCAGTTTTATTTTATTTTGTTTTTAGAGGCCTGTGTTTATCCTTGGAGGTCTGTACAAAGTTCTTTGGCTTTTAAAATTATGTTCTTTAGCCTTTGCCTGAGCATTCATAAAAAGGTCAGCCTTCCAAAATTGTTTTATTCTGAATTGATCAATCCAGTGTTCATTATCACAATTGTGAGATAGTCTGTTTGAGCCGAACAGTGGAACTATTTTTTTAGTCAGAACAACAGTGGAAGGATGATTGGATTTTGTGTCTTGCTTGCCACGGTTGTTTTAATTATAAAGAAACTGCTATCTTGTTTGGTTGGAGAAACTCCCATGGAATCCAAGAAAAGTTGGTTATAAGAGGGGACTATGATTCATGTAATTATTTGAGTATCCATAGAGGCTATCAGTGCCCAGGCTGAAGCAGTTCCAGATTGATGAAATATTAAAAGAAAATTGTTATTCTTTCTAAGGCTTTTCAGATGTTGATGTATTTCAAAAGAAAGAGATGAAAGTTGAGCAGGCAGCATGAAATTGGCACTCTATTATTTCCAATATATATATAAAAAAAAAAAAAAGAGATAAAAAGAAAAAGAAAAAAGAGTTATATAATCAAAGAGGCAGCCAAGACTTCAAAAGATGTTTTTCTTCTACTAAGTTGTAGATTCTACCTTACAGTTGTAAATTTGGGTCGTGTAAATCTAAAGGGTAACTCCGTCGGGAGTTGTAAAAGGCTAAACTAGTAAACAGAGCTCTACTCGGTTTCCCCTTTTTACAATCTAGAAAAGCTGATCAATCCAGTGTTCAACATTCGATCCAGTCATTCTTGAAGACAGTTTTATACGCTTGTAATTGCACATCAGAAATCTTCCTTAAGTAATTCAGCCTAGTATGTCCTTGGGAAATTTTAACAACATCAGTTAGTAGTCAATTTATTGTGAAGAATATCTGTGGCAAGGCAAGATACATGGTCTATGTTGTTTTGAAACTAGAGTCCTGGGTTCTAAAATAATGCTACTATTTTACCTGCAGATATCGCCATTTGTTGAGAAGCAACACACCCCCACTGAAAAATGAATTTCCACCCTTTGAAAACTTTGAGCTTTCATTTTTGCAATAGGGACCCTCTTGATGATTTTCAGTTTTAATCCCAGATTTTTACTTGCCTCTTTCTTCTTCAAGTTTTTCCTGTGTCAAAGCATCCAAGTTTTCTTGCATTCTGGCTTTGTTATCTCAGACTTCACTTTTTACATGCTAGAATCATTCATGGATAAAGAAAATCTTACACCGGTACGAAGAAAATGCAGAAAACAGATAGATAAATTCATTAAAAATCAAAACTTTCCTTTTTTGGAAGTGTCACGATATCGCGACACTTCCATTTTTGGAAGTGTCGCGATATCGCGACGGGTTTTTGAAAAATCGGCTAAGTCAAAAATGCGTAGCGAAATCGCGACACTTTCCAAAAATGGAAATGTCGCGATATCGCTACCGGTTAGGAGAGAGAAAGCCCGATCGTACGGAACGTCGCGATTTCGCGACATGTCGCGAAATCATGACAAGTTTTGGAGAGAGAAGGCAAGTCGTACGGAACGTCGCGATTTCGCGACATGTCGCAAAATCATGACAAGTTTTGGAGAGAGAAGGCAAGTCGTACGGAATGTCGCGATTTCGCGACATGTCGCATTTTCGCAGCTGGTGGAGGCAAAAGGAAGCAAAGGAGAAAACTATAGCGAAATCGCGACGTCGCGAAATCATGATGTTTTTTGCAAAGGGGGCCTAGAGTGTACGGACTGTCGCGATTTCGTGACATGTCACGAAATCGCGACAGGTCCAAGGTCAGCAAGGGGCAAGAAGAGAAAGCAGCCAAAAGGAACCAAAATTGAAAAGAAGAAGCTAAGGCAAGAAATTGTAGCAAAATTGTGACAAGTTTCGGCACAAGGAGAGAAAAGGATAAAACTGTAGCGAAATCATGACGTCGTGATTTTGCGATGTCACGAAATCATGACGGGTCCGAGGCAAAGAAGTCTGGAAGGAGAAAATAAATTTCAAAATCAGTTAAGGCAAAAATGTGTCGCAAAATCGTGACATTTTGGAGAGAAAAGGCCCGGGGCGGATGAAGTGTCGCAAAATCATGACGTCACGATTTCGCGACGTCACAAAATCGCGACGTGTCCAGAGGGAACCCAAGGCAGGCAGAACAAAGCAAAGCAAAGGCAAGGAAAGCGCTTAAGTGGTAAAGATGTCACGAAATCGTGACGTCGCGATTTCGTGACATCGCGAAATCGCGACAGTCGGAGAAGACAGCGCCAGAGCCAAGGGCGTGTCGCGAAATCGTGACAGCCAAAGAAGTAAGAGCCACCGGGAAGCTGAGGCAGAAAAGGGGCCGTCAAGAAAGGTAAGGCAAAGCAAAGGTAAAGGCCCAGCTGTGCAAAGAAGAAACCGAAGGAAGAGGCCAAGGCAAGGAGCAGGTCACGATTTCGTGACATGTCGCGAAATCGTGACATGTCACGGTTTCACGGCTTGCGAAGCGGAAGGCTGCCAAGTGATAGAGACCGTCGCGATTTCGTGACATGTCATGAAATCGTGACATGTCATGTTTTTGCGACAAAAAGGGAAGAAAGGCAGCCGAGGCGCCAACATGTCGCGATTTCGCGACATGTCGCGAAATCGCGACATGTCGCAATTTCGCGCCAGGAGAGGTAAAAGGGCCAGAAATGCAAGGCAGCTGGAAATGGACACGTGTCGTGATTTTTTTACGACACGTGTCAAAATAGAGCAGGCCTACGCGTAATGAAATTTAGGGTTTTGACTGAACTTTAGGATTTTGATTTAATTTTAAAGTTTTGTTTTAATATTTTTAAAGTACTAATCCATCTTTTGTCCTTTTTGTAGGAGGCCATCTGGCACTTGCATGACAGCGGAGAAATTGCCAGGAAGACAAAGATAAGTGCAAATTAATCGAAGACCGCCATATTGAAAAGAAAGATGCCGAGAATTGCTGTTTCATCCAATTTTTACAGATCTGGCTGCAAAGAGACTTTACGGTGACTAAGCTGCTGCCCATAGTGGAATATGTCGGGAATTGGCCGAGAAATGAAAATATATGCACACAGTTGCCGGATTTTGCCGATGAATGCATTTAATGAAGATTTATGGCAGAATTAATAGCTTGCGAGAGGCAGTTTCAACTCAGGGATGGCTCTGCGGAGATGAAATGTCAGAGAAGTGGTGATTCATCCAAATTACCCGAGGGCATTAATGAAGACATTTATTTACAGTTGCGGGTGAATGCAAGTGGCATTCGAATTCTATCTTCTCCATTTATGGCAAGTGATCGCATCGATTTGCGGAATGGTTAATTTTTGTCCGGGCTTTGTTTTAAATGGCTTTATATTGTAAAACCCGGGTCCTGGGGTTTAATGTGATAAGATTTAGGGTTTGAGAGCAGGATATTTTTGAAAAGATCAGGGTTTCATCCCGAGTCTATAAATACTTCTTCTCAATGTAATCGCAAGAGGCGAAAACTTAGAAATAAAAGGCTATTGAAGCAATTTCTTGCAGAGATTGTTAAATATTTTTATTTTTGGACTTGGAGTGGATGTGTTGTTGTTTTTTTGTGATAGCATGGCCAGGAGCCTAATATTTTGCAGATTGTGATAAGTTCATTTTCTTTTGTTATCCGTTTCATTAAAGTTTATTAAATACATGTTGTGAATCGGTGTTATCAAGATTAAATATGTTGTTAGGCTTCATTTGTTCTATTGTATACTAGGGAAAATTACAGATTTAAGGTTCAAGTTTGTTCTAATTGTTATGTCCTCACTGTGCGAGCTAGGCTGTCGATGAAAGATATCAATTTTAACCGACTTCCCTTCGGTTTATAATTTTCTGTTAGATCTGTTCCATCTTTGCCTTGTGCTCTTAGTAGAAAGTGATCTTAGAAAACTGGACACTTTCTTCTTTGATTTGTTCTATTGTGAAGCTGATAGTATAAATAAAATTGGTAGTTTAAGTTTTACAGCTAAGTTTGATAGACTTCTCTTTCTGCCTTACCCTACCCTCTTTGTTTTATCGTGAAATGATCCATTTTTATTTTCTTTATTTGTCTTTTATTTAAATCTACTGACCCATGAGAGCTAGATCAAAGAATTAATTTTAAATCTGATTGTCAACAAGTGACAACTCCTAAACACTACTGAGCAAGTTCATTGAGCCCATTGTAAGGTAACGAGCGAGTCCATATTGAAAACTATTCCAGAAGCGGAAAAGAGTGAATTGACATTCGACCCGACCCTGTAACTCACACCTTGGATAACCAGCTAGATCCTAAAGTGAGTGGGATTTATCTCGCATAAGTGTTATCAGAGTTTTGTGCTCATTCTTCACAGGGTGTGTATGAAATTTGGACCAACATATCTTTCCATCACTTATTTTGACTGATCCTTTGCCAATTATCTTGGCTCCATCATTATTTCCAAACTTTACAGAGCCCCCTTCATATTTCTGTAACTTTTCAAATTTTTGTTTATCTCCTGTCATGTGACTGGAGCATCCACTATCCAATATCCATGGTGCAGATTTGTTCTGTGCTTTGAATGCTTTTTGTACAATCAAGGATTCCTTTTCTTCCTTGGGTCACTCCTTTTCTTTCCACTCTGGTTTGACTATAGTTTTGGTCACTTATTTAGAATTTTCTTTATCAGTAGCCTGTGCATGTTTTTCTAGGAATTTTCTGTTTTGCCTTAAATAGTTTGGTTGAGATATTCTTCCCTAATATTTATTTGCTGCATATGTGCTTCTACAGTATCTTGCAATGTGTCCAAATTTATGACAGTTATAGCATTCTACTACATAATCCATCAAGGGTGAAAAGACATTTCTACTGGTGAAATTTCTTTGTCCTATATTATAAATGCAATCTAAAATCTTATGACCATAAGCATTGCATTTAAAACAATAACTAGAAAAGGAATGATTGAACCTGGGAGTTGGTCTTTGCCATTTTGTAGTAGGAGCTACAAATTTTCTTCTCCTTTGATGTGTGACGTTTGTGAATCCCTCATTTTCAGTACTCTTCTCATGCCTGGCATTGTTGCTTTCTTTTGCATGATTCGTTTTTCCTTGATCAACCTTGACCTTATCTTCTTTCTTTACTGGTTCTTCAGTTATGGCCTTTGATCCACTTGATGATTCTCCTTCGACAAAGCCCAAGCCAAATTTGATGCCTGTAGTCCTCTGACTATTTATAATCTTTTCAAGATTCATAAAACTTCCTTCAAGTTTGTGATAGCAACTCAATTTTTTATTCTTTTCTTCTAGCCATATTTTTAAAACAACAATCTCTTCTTCCAGTTTGTTGCACTCATCTATTTTCATGGTTAATTGTACTTCGAGTTCTTCAGACATTTTCTTAAATTCTTCTATCTATACTTTCAAACTGTTTATTATGTCATTCACATCCTCGAGCTTTCTTGAGACCTTTTTATTATTTTTTCTTTTTGTACTCAACTCTTTAAGTGCAGCAACCAACTCTTCTTCCAGATATACTTCAGCCTCATCCTTAATGTTTTTATTACCTTCCTATTTATCTTCTATTTTTTCTTCTTCAAATGCCATGAACAGAGCTTCAACTATTTCTTCTTCAGAATCCTCACCTGAGCTATCTTCAGAAGAGCTGACATTCTTGGATATGAAACTTTTTTTTTTGAAGTTGCTTTTTCTAAAATTTGGTTTCTTCTTCCAGTCACTTCTTTCTTGGTGTGACCCTTCATCATTTTTGGTTTTCTCATTCATTGGACATTTAGCTACAAAGTGACCGACACCTCCACAATTGAAGAACTTAAATGGTAACTTTCCTCTATATTTTCTTTTTCTCTTTATAAGTTTCCGAACAAAGTTAGCTTTTGTTTCATCCGATGTCTCTTCATCCTCAGATTCTTGTTTAGCTTTTATATTTTTGTGTGCTTTAAAAGTAGCTTCTCTATCTATGGGCTTAGTTTGTCCTATTCTCATTTTGTATACAGTCAAAGAACCATGCATCTCTTCCATGCTAAAATTATTTAAATATTTAGCTTCTTCTATAGCAAAAACTTTAGAATTAAATCTTTTGTGAAGAGTTCTTAGTACCTTTTTCACAATGACCGCATCTTCTATTTCTTCGCCGAGTCCTCTGATCACATTAATGATTCCATTGACTCTCAGCATATAGGCCTCTATGTTCTCATCGTCATTCATTTGTAATGCTTCGAACTGGGCTCGATGCATTTGTAACTTAGCCTCCTTGATCTTGTCGTCTCCTTCATGAATGCTCCTTAGTTTATCCCACATGTCTTTTGTAGTTTTACAACTCATAATCTTTATTAGTTTGTTGTCCACTAAACCGCACATTATAGCATTCTTTGCTTTAGAGTTATTCTCAAATAGTTTCTTACCGATGGCATCGGTCGGAGGAGTGACGGATATTGAGTATCCACTGTCTACTGACTCCCAAATGTTGTATCCCAAAGCACATAGATATGTCTGCATTCTGAGTCTCCAAAATGTGTAATTAGTTCCATCAAATAATGGTGCTTTGTTTGATGATAATCCTTCACCACCTGCCATTGTCTTACTTCTAAGATCACCTTAGCCGATTAAGCTTGTTCAATAACTTGGCTCTGATACCAATTGATAGTTTCACAATGACACTGAGAGGGGGGGGTGAATTAGTGTAGCTATTTAAAATTCAAATCTACAACTCTTAATGCCAAAACAATGAAAACTTAAGATCAGATAAAGCACATATACCAAAAGAGCATTCCACAACACATGATGTAACGAGGTTCACCAATTTGGCTACTCCTCAAAAATGACTGCTTGGACTCCCGTCCAAATCTAGTCTTTGCAAAATAACAATTTTACAAACAATTTACCAGCACCCACTAGAAGGAGCACCAACCCCTGGTTTATCTACACCAACAGAAAGGAGCACCAACCCCTGATTCCAAGCACCCACTCAGACTGCAATTCTAAAACTATATGTTTGACATAAAAATGTCTTCGCTTATACAAGACCCTATCTGGTCTATTGCTCTCTCGGCTCTCCTTAACACTCTCTTACGACATGCACTCTTCAGCTTTTTTAGCACTTTAATTCTTCACACAGATCTCCTTTTATAACCTTTTCTCTGTAACTGCACCTGTAACTATTGTAACTTCTCCTGTAACTACACCTGTAACTATCATATCGACTTCTCTTGTAACTACACCTGAAACTGTCGTATCGACCTCTTCTGTAACTGCACCTGTAACTGTCGTATCGACTCCTTCTGTAACTGCACCTGTAACTATCGTACCGACTTCAATTAACTATCACATACCTTCTTTCAGCTGGTTTTTCTTCTTAGCTCGTGTCAAAGCGACCTGTCGTGAAATTGCAACACTTCTGCCTCTTTGACCTCTTCTCGTCTTGTACCCGTAAAAACACATGTTGCGATATCATGACACTTTCTCTCCTTCGCTCTTTCTCTTGCCTTTGGTTCATGAAAACCCGACATGTCACGATATCATGACACTTTTTCTTCTAGACTCTCTCTCCTGCCTTCGGGTCACGAAAACCCGACATGTCATGAAATCATGACACTTTTTCTCTTGGACTCTTTCTCCTGCAACATGTCACGAAATCGTGACACTTTTTCTCTTGGACTCTCTCTTCTGCAACATGTCACAAAATCGTGACACTTTTTCGTCTGTACAAACTCTCTTCTCTTTGGATCGCGAAAATGAAACATGTCGCGAAATCGCGACATATTTTTCTCTCTCCTCTTTCTCTTCGCTTTGGACCACAAAAATGAAACATGTCGCGAAATCGTGACATCTTTTTCTCTCTCCTATTTCTCTTCACTTTGGACCGCAAAAATGAAACATGTCGCGAAATCGTGACATTTTTTCTCTCTCCTATTTCTCTTTGCTTTGGACCGCGAAAATGAAACATGTTGCGAAATCGTGACATCTTTTTCTCTCTCCTCTTTCTCTTCGCTTTAGACCGCGAAAATGAAACATGTCACAAAATCGTGACATCTTTTTCTTCCGTACAATTTCTCTTGCAATATGTTGCGAAATCGTGATACTTTTTCTACTTGTCTTTTTTCTTCCAACATGTCACGAAATCACGACAGTTTTTCTTGCTTATGCCTTCTCCCCGAACATGTCACGAAATCGTGACAGTTTTCTTGCTTGCGCTTTCTCTCCGAACATGTCACGAAATCATGACAGTTTTGCTTGCTTGTGCTTTCTCTCCGAACATGTCGCGATATCGCGATAGTTTTTCTTTCTGGCTCTTTTTCTCCAAACATGTCGTGATATCACGACAATTTTTCTTTCTTGCTCCTTCTCTCCAAACATGTCACGATATCGCGATAGTTTTGCTTTCTTGCTCCTCTCCAAACATGCCATGATATCACGATAGTTTTGCTTTCTGGCTATTTTTCTCCAAACATGTCGCGATATCGTGACAATTTTTCTTTCTTGCTCTTTCTCTCCAAACATGTCGTGATGTCACAATAGTTTTTCTTTATTACTCAACATGTCGCGACATCATGACAGTTTTCTTCCTTGTGATTTTATTTTAATTTTTCTCAAATGGGCCACTTCTATATTTTGGAAAATCATTGTACATACTCTGAAAAACCTCTTAACTCCTGTAGACTTCATCAACTAATCTATCTGACTGCCTGTACACTTCATCAACTGATTTGTCTGACTATGTTGACAACAATGACAATACTTTTGCTGCAACTTGCTCAACAAACCTCTTGAACATATAGAGAATGATATGCACTTTCCAATGGCTCAATATGTTATACTCGATCATTAAATCTGTTGCTTTCACATGTCTCACATTTATTGCTTTTAAAGGTAGGTCTAGTATAGCACATGATAACTAACCTTATGATGCACACACTTGCTTCACAAATCTAATTTCTAACACTTGCAAATTCACTTTCAATATCACACAAACCAATGCCCAAAAGCTTTACAAATCCATTCAAATAATGAAGCACAATTTATTCACAAACCCTAACACAAGTATTTCCAATTTATTCCAACTAGGATACACAATTTGTTTCACAAACCCTAACACAATTGCTTCCACTTTATTTCAACAATAATACACATGTAGGTCTCAAACCCTAATACAAATATTTCCAACAATGCATACCAATCAACCCTTTTAACTCCACCTCAAAACTACTTTTTCAAAACACAACCACTTAGCTTAAAAGGTTGAATCACAATACCTCAAATTTCTTAGTGAAGATGTGCCCTCAAATACCTGTCTCAAAAATAATATCTTTTGCAACTACAAAAAGGATTAGGATAACACCTTTTCATATATTGGAAAACCCTTCTCAAAATATGTGCACAATTTTATTCTAAACCAATGCTCTATAGCTCTCTTGGTTTTTCAAAATAAAACATCAAATCATGAACCAAGTCCTTTAATATAAATGCAAATATTACAAACAATAAAAATACATTTTACACTTTTTATCTCCCACTTTCATAAAATAATTTTCAAATCATGTAATGACCCATAACACAGATTTATAATATTAAATCAACCATTTACACCTTATCACTCCTACTTTTGCATATATAGAAATAAAACTTAATGACAGTAATATCTTCAAAAATATTTGGTAAAAATAAATTTCCCTTATACCTCCTATATGCCAAAAACCTTTACACCATAGCACATCCCTTAAACTCCATGCAAAGCAAGTATTAAACAACCTTAGCACATACCTTTTAATAAAAATATTATCGCTAGCACGGATGGGAATCGACCCTCTGAACTCAAACTCCTAACGCAGTGCATGACCACTTGTGCTAGCCAAGTGGTTGAGACCTAACATATAGGCCTCCACATTTATTCCCTGTGGTGCGTTCACCAAAAATTTAAACCCTTAAAAACTAGTGCTAGAGAGAATCGAACTGTAAACCACTCCCTCACAAATGACTTAGCATGAAACTAGTGCTAGAGAGTATTTTAATGTATGTTTTATTCCTTAGGCTCTTGCACTTAACCTAATTTGGATTGTGTGGATGTAAGTCTAACATGGTTTTGTTTAATGTTCAGGATCTAATATTTTTTGCATCATAGGTCGGATTAGTTTTCAGTAGTTTTTCTTTGGTCATTTTCCATATTCTGGTCCATATTCTAGATTTTTAAAAAAAATCTCTAACCCTAGCCTTTGTCATTTTTTTTATCTTTCATTTTAATTTTCATCAAGCATTCAAAATCCTAACAGGTTCATAATTTTTTGCATTAAAATCAGGGGTTTTGAAGTATTCAGACATCCAAATATTTTTGTTATCTAATGCTAATACATTAAATTATTTGGATAATTTCTAATTAAAGCATTCATTTTAAGGTTTCGTAATTTTTTTTTATTCGTACTCCATGATTAACACTGGTGTATTATACATGAAGAATAACAAAGGAATCTTTCTTCGTTGCTTGAATAAGGAAGAATCCACTGACATCTTGCATGAATTCCATCGTAAGTATGGGATGGGACATGGTTCTACAAATGCCACGACACACCAGATATTGAAATATGGTTACTATTGGCTACATATCTTTAAAGATACCCATTCTCATGTGCGGTCTTGTCATATTTGTCATATTGCTATCAATAGAGAGAGACAAGCACCTATGTCATTGCAACCTGTAGTTGAAATGAGATATTTTGCTTTGTGGGACCTAGATTTTGTAGGGGTTATAAGCCCTAATTATTTAGCTTTCCATAAGTACATTTTCATCACCTTTTATTATTGTACTATATGGACGAAAGTTATCCCCACCAAAAACTATACTATGGAGGTCGTCATTCAATTTTTGGAATAATACATCGTGACCAGGTTTGGAATACCACATTCAATTATTTGCAATAATTGTTCTACTTTTATTTCACTCTATTTTGCAAAATGGGCATATGATAACAAGGTGATCATTAAACATTCTTCTAATTATTACTCTAAAGGTAATGGATTAGCCATATAATCTAATAAAAATTTATTGTCAATTATAAAAAAATTGCTTGAAAAAAATCCTAGGGATTGGCACAATCAATTGAATTTTGCATTGTGGGCAGATATAATACGAATTAAGGAATTTATTGGAACATCACCTTATCATTTAGTATATGGTCAAGATCCAATTTTTCCTGCTAATCTTAAATTGTAAACTTTACAATTCATGAAAGAATATCTTGAAACGGATGATAAAATTGAAGCTTGTCTCACTCACCTCATGCATCTAGATGAAAAACAAGAGGATGCCTTGCTTCATTTTAGCAAACACTAAGACATTGTTAAAATATGGCTTGATAAACGAGAGAAAATTAAATATTTTAGGATTTCTAACTTGGTTTTGCTTTGGGATAAGGCACATGAGAAAAAGGGTGACCATGATAAATTTGACTATCTTTGGCTTGGTCCTTACCAAATTTTTGAAATTTTTGGTGAAAATACTTTTTGGTTGAAAAATTTGAGTGGGGATGATGTTCATTTACCTATTAATGGGTAGTTTATCAAGCACTAATTTCACCCATGAAGTAGCCAAGTTCTTGTATCATGTGTATCATGCTTGTATATTATCATATATAGCTTTTGGGTTTTCATACTTTTGCTTGTTGATTTTTCTTTGTGTGGCATTTTGTACCTAGCCTTTTTTTTACAAGTTTTTCTTACTATTTGCTTTTGTGTTGTCTTCATTAGGTTGAGGTTTTATTTGTGAGTTTTGCTTTTTTTTTCACACGTTTGGGTTGGTCCGTCTAATTGGGGTTGTTTTTTGTGATAGATACTAACTCTTGGTTCCTTTGTTGGTAATTGGCTCTTTGTTAAGTAGGATGGATTGTGTAATCTGAAACCAGGTAAAATTAAGGAAAAGGGGGATGAAACTATTTAGTAATCATTCTTATATTTTAGACTAAGATGGTGAAAGGTGAAAAAATAAAACATTTCGTTAAGGCTCCACATTGTAACTCACATATTAAAGGGTATTATTTGAAATATTGAAGGATAAATTCATTTTGTGTTGCAAATTAAGGTAAAAATATAACACACTCCATCTCTAGCCTTGAATGGTATCTAACCCAGGTGGCGGGTAAATTTTTTAAAGCAATACAGTGCTTAGTAAAAAAAGAGAAGGAAAGAAAAGCCAAATCAATCAAATATCAAAGTCATCTCCATCGGAGCTATAGACACCTGGCTAGTAGTAGAGCAAAGTCCAGATAAAAAAAATATAAAATTAACCTAATACCTGGGTGATTCAAATAATCTCTATTAGGTTTATAGAGGCGTGGATGGTAGTAGAGCAAGGTCTAGAAGAGATCAAGGTCGTATCCATTGGATCTAGAGATACCTAGTTGGCAATGGAGCAATGCAAAGGCACATTTTAATGAGTAACATTATATCCTTATCTTCTCAAAGAAATGAGATCATATTAATGACTTGAGAAAGCCTTCAAAGGTGTAGAGACCATTGAATTTCACTTAATCCTAAAAAGTGCATCTTTGGGGTAATTTAGGGGAAATTGTTGGGACATGTCATATCAAAATATAGCATTTCTATAGACCCTACGAAGATAGAAGTAATTCAAAAAATTTATTTTTTGGGTAGTAAAAAAGAGCTTAGGTCATTCTTTGGGAAAATTAATTTTGTTAGGAATTCATTTTGGATTTACATAAATTGTTAAACCATTGAATGACATGTTAAAAAAGTATATTGATATTAAGTGGAAATGTGAGGCTAGGACTACTTTTTAGAGTGTTAAATATGCCATTTCCAATGCACTTGTTTTGGTAAGTCTTGATTACAAGAAACCATTCTTCATCTATACTTTTGCATCTGATCATTCATTTGCTAGCATGCTAACTCAAAAAAATGAAGATAATTCTAAAAATTCTATTGATTTTATGAGTTTACCTTTGAAATATGCACAATTATGATATACCATTTTAGATAAACAAGTGTCTGCTTTTTTTTTAAATATCAAAAATATTAGGCATTACATTTTGCATAATAGAGTTTTTGCCATTATACTTGACCCCGCTCTAAAATCCATGTCGATGGAGAAAAAACTAGGTAAAAAATGAGGAAAATGGATGTCTACCTTACAAGAATTTGATCTAGAAATCCATCTAATGAAGCTAGTTCAGGGACAAGGCTTAACGAGAACACTTGCAAAGATTGACCCTTAGATTTCTTATCAATAATATAATGTAGAGGATCTCACGCAAGACGAATGGTATATTGATATTTTTTATTTCATTTTGAATCGTAAGTGTCCTTCACATTTAAATTCCACATAAACAAGGGCCCTTCATTTAAAATTTATGAACTTTATGATTAACATTGGTGTATTATACAGGAAGAATCACGAAGGAATATTTCTTTGTTGCTTTAATAAGGAAGAATCCACTCACATCTTGCATGAATTCCATGGTAATTATGGGATGGGCATGGTTCCACAAATGCCACGATACACTAGATATTGAGATCTGGTTACTATTTCCTACATATATTTAAAGATACCCATTCTCATGTGTAGTCTTGCCATATCTATCAGATTACTGCAAATAGAGAGAGACAAGCACCTAAGCCATTACAACCTGTAGTTGAAATGAGATCTTTTGCTTAGTGGGACCTAGATTTTATAGGGGTTATAAGCCCTCATTATTTAGCTTCCCATAAGTACATTCTTATTGACTTTGATTATTGTACTAGATGGATGGAAGGTATCCCCACCAAACATTTTACTATGGTGGTCATCATTCAATTTTTGGAAGATACATTGTGACCAAGTTTGGAATACCACATTCAATTATTTGTGATAATGGCCCTACTTTTATTTCAGTCCATTTTGTATAATGGGCATATGATAACAAGGTGAGCATTAAACATTCTTCTAATTATTACTCGAAAGGTAATGTATTAGCCAAATCATCTAATAAAAATTTGTTGTCAATAATAAAAAAATTTCTTGAACAAAATCCTAGGGATTGGCACAATAAATTGAAGTTTGCATTGTGTGTAGATAGAATAAGAATTAGGGAATTTATTGGAAAATCGCCTTATAATTTAGTATATGGTCAAGATTCAATGTTTCCTACTAATATTAAATTGTAAACTTTACAATTCATTAAATAATATCTCGAAATAGATGATAAAATTGAAGCTCGTCTCACTCACCTCATGCATCTAGATGAAAAACGAGAGGAGACCTTGCTTAATTTTAGCAAACACTAAGATATTGTTAAAATATGGCTTGATAAACGAGCAAAAATTAAATATTTTAGGATTTCTAATTTAGTTTTGCTTTGGGATAAGCTACATGAGAAAAAGGGTGACCATGATAAATTTGACTATCTTAGGCTTGGTCCTTACTAGATTTCTGAAATTATTTGTGAAAATACATTTTGGTTGAAAACTTTGAGTGGGGATGATATTCATTTACCTATTAATGGGTAGTTCTCAAGCACTAATTTTACCCATGAAGCAGCCAAGTTCTTGCATCATGTGTACCATGCTTGTATATTATCGTATATTCATGCTTTTGCTTGTTGATTTTTCTTTGTGTGGCATTTTGTACGTAGCCTTTTGTTTTACAAGTTTTTCTTACTATTTTCTTTCGTGTTTTCTTTATTAGGTTTAGGTTTTATTTACAACTTTTGCTTGTTTTTTTCACACGTTTGGGTTGGTCCCTCTGATTGGGGTTGTGTTTTGTGATAGATACTAACTCTTGGTTCCTTTGTTGGTAATTGGCCCTTTGTTAAGTAGGATGGATTGCTTAATCGGAAATCAGGTAAAATTGGGGGAAAGGGGGATGCAATTGTTTAGTAATCATTCTTATATTTTGGACTAAGATGGTGAAAGGTGTAACAATGAAACATTTTGCTAAGGCTCCACATTGTAACTCACATATTAAAGGGCATTATTTGAAATCTTGAAGGATAAAGTCATTTTGTGTTGCAAATTAAGGCAAAAATCTAACACACTCCATCTCTAGCCTTGAATGATCTCTAACCCAGGTGATGGGTAAATTTTGCAAATAAATGCAGTTCTTAATAAATAAAAAAAGGAAAGAAAATCCAAATCAATCAAATATCAAAGTCATCTACACCGGGGCTATAGACACCTGGATGGCAGTGGAGCAATGTCTAGACACAAGAAAATGTAAAATTAACCTAATACATGGGTGATTCGAATAATCTCTACCAGGGCTATACACACCTGGCTAGTAGTAGAGCAAGGTATAGAAGATATCAAGGTCATCTTCACTAGAGCTAGAGATTTTTGTATGGTAGTGGAGCAATACAAAGGTACATTTTAATGAGTAACATTCTATAGCCTAAATGTAAAATAGGTGATGGAATCTGGATTGTTTCAAGAATGTAAAATGAATCACTCTCCACACACTAAGCAAAGGCAAATGGTTTAGTTTTTTTATTTGAAATTGTCTACCCCCACCTTCTTTGGATATTTCTAAATAATTCTTATTTCACTGATCTTTGGTTTTCTTATTTCAGATTGGGTTCTTCATCCACAATGCTTAGGAGCATTTTTCAATAGAGACCATTTGTTGTGGTCATTGCACAACTTTCCCCAGATTTAGGGACCCACCTTAAATTTTGAGTTTTTTGGAATTTTGTCTTTATTTGAGTGATGATTTTCATAGGTCCCTACCCATGAGTTTGAAGTGTAGATTCCAAGGTTTAGGGTTGGGTAGTATCTTCTTGTTTTCTTCTACAAATGTCTAGGATTTGGTTAGGTTTAATGGGCTTGTTTTCTTTTCAAGGTTTTATTGTTGGTTAGGTTTGTAGTGTTTGGTTAATTTTGATGTTTAAATTAAATTAATGCAAAAATTTGAAATAAATCAAATAAATAAATAAAATAAAAAATTGTTTCATTTTTATTATTTTCATTACTCTTTGATGCTCCATTTATATTAAGGATAAAATTAAAATTAAAATAATATATATAAGTAAACTAAAGTGAATGGTCAATGTTTTCGTTAGTCATTAGTTTTAGTATTATTTTAAGTGTTATAGTTTTAATCACTTAGATTTTTAATTTAGGTTTTACAAATAAATCAATGCAAATATTAGAAAATTAGTTTAATAAAATGGTGTTGTTTTAATGTTCACAGGATTCCATGGGTGGTGCGATTTTCAAGGAATATATAGGTGACATGCAGCATAATTTTTGAGGAGGAGATCGAGTCAAACCAATGAATGTGGTGTGAGAGTGTGATCAACGCGATCATCATCGAGCATGGTTCTCAAGGTGCCATGAATTTTGAGAGGCCACCTAGTGGCTTGGCTGAGTCATATGGTGGTAGATGTGTTGGTATTGATATAGCATCCATAAAACTATTCCCACCTAGATGTGGGATTAAAATATAAAGTATATTAGTACTCCCTTCATGATTTGATGATTGAAGTAATGATGATCCAGACTTACCTCCAATGATGATAGTTCCCCATTATTAACTAAAATCTTAAATTATAATTCGGTGATGAAAAGCGCAGGTCACTGGTATATCTCAGTTGTCATAATACTTCAAATGAATATAAAATCCCCTTCATTTCAAGGTTTGATAAAGTTGGTTTGGGTGGTATTGACACTCAATGAATCGGGTATCTTTACGTACAATAGATTGAAGATTATTTTGTTGGTTTGGAATAGTCAGAATGATCGATGATTGGTGAAAAGAAGATGTAGTTCACAACATCACTCCAAATATTGAATGAATACACAAGGTTGATATAAAGGATATGGATAGCACTATTTATCGCATGTAGTTTGGATAGTATGCTTGTTAGCACTGTGCATAGGATAGCAAGGATGTAACATGGTATGGTCACATCCAAAGAGACCTAAAATTCAAGAATATTAAGCTCACTAAGGGAGATTCTAGACTCCACCATATCTGGAATATAAAATACAAGATAATCTTATTTATGTGCATATTGTGCACAACTTCAAGATAGAAGATGAAATTTAAGGATGAATCGATAATTTGGAGGAATGTCATGGTCGAAGAGACTCTCTTACAATAAAGAAAAATAGTTTCTTGATCACCAATTCATCAATGGATAGTTCAGCTCACTCTTGGGCTATGCCACAAAGGTATTAATGTGAACTATGTTTCCCAGAAAAGTTCATGAGGCTTGGTTCTTGGTCGTTCTATGTACGGCATCATGGAGGAAGCCTTCTACTAGTTTAAATGAATGTAGTAGCTCAACATGAGTCCATACCAAGCTATTTTCACTTGGAGAGTGGTCTGTGTGATGTTAGTAAGGGTTTGGATGAAGCGGTCTATGTCACCAAAAATGGCAGTGGGTTCCCAGTTCTCAACTCCATAGTATTTATGATAAGGCAAACCTCCTTGATATAAATGGTATCAGAAGAAATAGTGCAGCCAAAATAAAATTTAGGATGGAGCAGGCGATGATGTAGTGATTATTGAATGTGGTTGTTTTTGGTCATATCTAATGTACGATGGGAACATAGGTGGTAGGCATTGGCCATACAAACATGTACCTCTCACAAGCTACTTAGGAAATATAAGAGTGTATCAACACATGGGATATTATGGCCACTATTAAAGCTAATCACTCTTCCACGTAGCACATAACAGTAAAATTATTGGATAGGGCATAAAGGGGAGGTATGCGCATTGTCCAAAATTATTATGCAAGGAAAGAGCTAGCATTAAAGTTGCATTCAGATGGAGGTAAATATATGTACGTATGAATCATAGTAGAGAAGGTTAAGTGTAACATTTGAACAGTTTCATATGTTGATGTTTCCCACATAGAAGTGATTATGAGGTATTTCATCCAAGGTAGTTGTCAAAAATGTTGGATGGAAAGTTTCGATAGATATATGCATGTGAGAATAGAGCACGCATAATTAGTGCAGAGTTGCATGGTCCACAGGGCTATTAAAGTCCTTAAACCAGATAATAGGCATATGGAAGGCGGTTGATTTTTGTTGTAGAATCCATACAACCAAAACATGAGCGTAGTATGTATATCTTCAGGTGGAGTATGCCATGGTTGGCAATGAAAATGGTCATAGCAAATACTATAATTAAAATGGCACACGCGAGTGTCTAATGCATCTAAAATAAATTGATGGTGAATAAAACAAAAGGGGCTTATAGATAATATGAGAACTATGGACATAAACATTCATGTGTTAATTAATAAATACTCATGTGAATGAATAAAAGCATTGAAATAGCCATCATTGGCAAAGATATAGTGATGATACATGTCCATTACAAGTTCAATAGAGAATGGAAGCATTGCAAGACATGAAAGTGAAGAGAAAACGAAGCATTGGAAATGTGAAGTGAAAAGGAAAACGAGAGGGAAAGTAAACGGGTAATTTTTATCTTCCTTGTGGGATTTTGGTTGAAATTTAAATACCCATTCAAACTCATGAACAGAGGCAATAAATTTTGTAACATAAGGCATGGAATAATATTGGAAGGTTGTTCAAGCTGCTGCCAACATTCTGGTTTCACCTTGTATGCAGAAAACAGACATTTTGAACATAATAGAATATTTTATTGCATATTTTTCTCCACATGTATTGGAATTATTTTAATGGTGTTTTATGCATATATATGGTAGCATCATTTAATTATTTAATGCATGTTTTATTCCTTAGGCTCTTACACTTAATCGGATTTGGATTGTGTGGATGCAGGTCTAACCCGGTTTTGTTTAATGTTTAGGATCTAACATTTTTTGCAACATAGGTTGGATTAGTTTTCAGTAGTTTTTCTTTGGTCATTTTCCATATTCTGGTCCATATTCTAGATTTTTTTAATTTTTTTCTCTAACCCTAGCCTTTGTCATTTTTTTATCTTTCATTTTATTTTTTTCATCAAGCACTCAAAGTCCTAACAGGTTCATAATTTTCTACATTAAAATCAGGGGTTTAAAAGTATTCAAACATCCGAGTAATTTTGTTATTTATTTCTAATACATTAAATCATTTGGACATTTTGTAATTAAATAATTCATTTTAAGATTTCATAGTTTTTTTTTTATTCGCACTTTACAGGGTTTGCATTTTTTGTAGATCATTTAAAGCCAAGAATAAAAGGAATCAACACTTCATAAATTTTCAGCACTTCTTTTATCAACTAAGGACCAAGATAAAAAATCAATTTGCATTCATGGGAGGGATTTACTGACTCCAATTTCACATTAAGGCAAAGATAAAATAAAGTGGATTTCCACAACACTTGCTAATAGCAATATTTTAATATGAGATAAAATCAAACTGCTAACAGCAAATACTAACTACAATTTCACATTAAATTTAAGATAAAAGGAAATAGTCTTGGCACATGGATTCATGGGTAAATAATTTTGATAAATTAGAGATAAAATAAATTAGGATCAATTTCAAGCACTCATTCATAATTTATTTCTGTACATAAGGTAAATCAAGCCCTTTAATTGATATAAATTATGGCAAATCACTTTAACCATAAGCCCCTTGTTAACAGTTACTTGCAAGTCACTAAGGTATTCTAAGAACTTATTTGGCACATTTTCAAAAATATACAAGCACACATTAAGTAAAAGAAACCTTGGATAAATGTTGATTTCTTTGCAAGAAAGGGTTTTTCTAGAAAAATCTTGATTGTGAGTATGATTTTGCAATAGGATAAAATTATCACTCAACATACAGTACAAAAAGTTCAACATATTAATAAGGAACCATCTATTAAATATGATCTTGATTTAAGGAAGAACATTCTCGATGAACCTAAGGAATGTGTCTCATCAAATTTTTAAGATTGTCTTGAAGTACCATTGCACCATTTAGGAGAAAAAAATTGGTAAAGAAAATGCAGTTTTAGAAGTTAATACCTCTGCCATTAATAAGGAAATGCCATAAAATGAATAGGAAAAGTCAAAATCTTCTATAGTATAGCTAGGAGAGGATAAATATGATGAAAAAAAATTGTGAAATAATATTGAGGAATACAATAATAAGACCTACTCCTAATATAGGCAATAAAAAAGGAGAAAAACCCTCAAATTATCAAGCAAGATCCAGGGAAGCAAGAGCAAACATAGAGAAAGGAACACAAAGTAAGTTGGTTGAACTTCTCTTTACAAAACAAAAAAATGATATTGGTAATATGAAATTGGGGCCAATAGCCCCTAATAAGACATTATTATCATCTCACATAATATAAGGGGTGCTAATGCCCCCTCAAAGCAAAGGTGTATCAGGGACCTTTGTTTAAGTAATAAGCCTGATATTCTTTGTATCCAATAAACTAAAATGACAAAAGAAGAAGTTTCAAAAACTATGAAATAAACATGGGCAAGATGTGAATGGGATGTTATGGATTTTGAAGGAGTGATAGGGGGAATTCTAACTTGTTGGAATCCTTCTAGAACCTCTTATGTAACCATTCATAAAACTAGGCATTGGATAGCCTCTTTAGTCACTTGTTAATTTATATATTTTGTTTCATCCTTATCAATGTCTATGGACCTACAACTCAGTCAAGTATATTAGAATTTTTGAGTGGGATTGAAGCATTTATGAGAATTAAAGACCAAGAAACCCGATTATAGGAGACTTTAATATAAATTAACCCAAAGTATGAGAGATTTCTCATATTTTATTTAAAATAAAAATCTATGGGTATTAGGGTAGATGTCATTTACCACGGGATATATTAGTTATTACATAATTTTGTTACTATTGTAAATCTACAAATATCTTTATTTGTAGATATTATTTTTTTGTTAATTTTTGTAACCTACTTGGTTACGTTAGTGCCTAGTTGATAGTTGTTAGCACCATATTGTATTTGTTTGGCTACAAACTAGGGATATTATTCATGCATTTCTTAAGGCTATCTTTAGCCTAAGGTTTTGTATTTATATGCCTTGATTATTAATATATTTATAATTTTCATTCTTGAACTTCATTAGTATCAGAGCAGGATTTTTAGGCCATGCTTCGCTCGACTCCACTCCACCTAATGTGGTGCTAAGATACAAGATCCACCCATTGGTGTACAATACCTAGAGGATGCCACTTTGACATAGGTTCCAACCTATGGTGGACAAAATCTATGGGATCTAAGGGTGGACATACTCCTAGCTAAACTTTGAGGCAATCAAGATGCATGACTTGGATGGCCCTTGATGAAGAACACAAGCTTATACTGAGAGGGGGGTGAACAGTATAAGACCTCTTTTTACTTTTTCTTTTATACTTTAAAAATAGTAAAGCAATATACCCAAAGCAATAACAAAACAATGCACAATATCATCCACAAAGTGACACCAATTTTAACGTGGTTCACCCAGAATGGCTGGGCTACGTCCACAAAAATTTTCTCTAAAAGTTATCTCAAAGTTCTTTGGGAATCTTTCCCAATTACAATGTTTATGAGCCTCGGCCCAAAGGAGATACCTTCCCCTAGCTCTGCTCTGGCTGGTGATCCTCTAGAAGACCTCTGCCTCCGCTGCCCTTAGCAAATGGAACTCTATCCATAGAAGACACCTGTCCTCCCTGCTCTGGCTGGAGACCTCTGTCCTCAACTCTATCACCTCCAAAGCTGGTCCTCGAATTTGCACTAAACACAGTCCTTCGGTCTAGCACAAATGTCCTCGATCTCTTTCTCTGATCTGCACCAAACACAGTCCTTCGATCTGGCACAAATGTCCTCGAATCTGCACCAATCTCTGTCCTCAACTGGTTCTCAATTTTGGTTCACAAAAGTGGTTCACAAGCTTTCACTAAAGCTTGCTTGATCTTCACCCAAGTCTTCACCAAGACTTGTCTCAGATCTGCTTTGCAAGTTCTCACTAGAACCTACCCAAAGCTGCTCCACAAGCTCAACAAAAGCTTGCTCAAATCTGTCCAACAAGCCCTCTCAATGACTTGTCCAAAACCTGCTCACAAGCTCTCAAAAAGCTTGCTCAAAGCTGTCCACAAGTCTTCACAAAGACTTGTCTCAAATCTGCTTGTAAGCTCTCAGAAAAGCTCACACAAATCTGTCCTTAAGTTCTCTCTACGTAGTTACAGCCGAACTTGGTCGAACTTCAACCTTTGCACCTCTGCGCAATCACAGCGGCATCGTCTTCGCACACTCTGCTTCCTTTGTGATCTTTCACACTTAGAATGATTCGATGAAATGCACTCTGCACACTACGATCGAATTCGCACTCTGCTCTCAGCGATCGAACTTCTTGCACTACGCACTATCTCCGAACGTCGCACATCAACAACACATACATCAACATTCAACTCTCCAAACAGCCCTCCTTTTATAACAAGATTTTCATGATGAAAACTTTAATCTTAGTCGATTGTTATACCAAAAACAAACCCTAATCTACGTCGGCTGCAAGCCCTAATTTTTATCGACTAAAATTTAACTTTGTCGGCTTCACTGCCTCTGGAACTCTTCTGTAGCTTCTGTCACGAAACTACAACATGTCGCGATATCACGACACCTTTGCAACCGTACACTTTCTTTTGGCTTTTGTCATGATATCGTGACACAACTACCTTTGTCGACTTCCACTAAGCTCTTGTCGTGATATCGTGACACTTCTAACTCAGTTAGTCATCAACTTTGCTTTTGTCGTGATATCATGACATTTCTCCCTTCGTCGACCTCCTTTCTGCTTTTGTCATGAAATCGTGACACTTCTCCTATAGAAGACCTGCATTCTATTTCTGTTATGAAATCGTGACACTTTCTCCAACCGAACGTTGCCATCTCAATCTGTTGCAAAATCGTGACACTTTCTCTTCCTTGCACTCTTGTCTGCTTGCACTAGCGAAAATGGAACATGTCACGAAATCGTGACACTTTTGTTGCCTTGTGTTTTCTCCTTACACCCAAAATGGAACATGTCATGAAATCATGACGCTTTCGCCTTTGAGCTCTTCCTCCTTGAATTTGTCATGAAATCATGACACTTCTAGCTTTCGTACGTTTTCTTTGCGACTGTCATGAAATCGCGACGCTTTCAGCTTCGTACGACTTCTCTGCAACCTGTCATGAAATCGTGACGCTTCTCATTTTAGACTCTTCCCTTTGCTGCATGTCACGAAATCATGACAGTTCTTACTTGGAACATTTTCATCTGCAGCATGTCACGAAATCGTGACACTTTATCTTGCTTCCACTTTGTCTTCTGACTTGTCACGAAATCGTGACACTTTTTCTCCTTAGCGCTTTTCTTTTCTTCGGGTCACGAAAACCCGACATGTCGCGATATCGTGACACTTTTTCTCCCGGACTCTCTCTCTGCATTATGTCATGAAATCGTGACATTTTTCTTTTCCTCTCTCTCCTGCAACATGTCACGAAATCGTGACACTTTTTTGTCCGTTCAACCTTCCTTGCAATATGTCACGAAATCGTGACATTTCTGACTCCGAACATTCTCTCTCCTCTTTGAGTCGCGAAACTGCGACATGTCACGATATCGTGACACTTTTCTAAAAAGCTTTCTCTCACCTGCTTAAGTCATGAAAATGCGACATGTCACGATATCGTGACACTTTTCTAAAAAGCTTTCTCTCTCCTGCTTAAGTCACGAAAATGCGACATGTCACGATATCGTGACATTTTTCCAACTTACTTTCTTTCGAACCTGTCATGCCGAACCTTCATCAAAACAAATTATTTTACATCAAATCAAATTCCTTCAAAAGCTTCTTGACATCAATGACAACTTATACACTTGAGCAAAGGCAATGTACCCAAGGTACCCAAAATTGCCAACAATCTCCCCCTTTGTCATTGATGGCAAACCTTTACTGAAAACACGTCTCAGGAGCCAAAACTGAAACCAACTGTGCTAACAACTGAGAAACTGTGCCCACAACCGAGAATCTTCCTTTGAAGTTTTGCTCCCCCTGACTTGAAGCTTTCCTCTTCACTTGAAGCTCTCCCCCTTACTCATATCTCTCCCCCTTTGTCATCAATGGCAAAGGGTCACCTTTGGGGCTCGGGACTAAGAATGAGCCTCTTAGCTTAGTCCCTCCCCCACCTCCTGATGAGGTGATTAATTCTGGGGTGGGAGTAAAACTCCCATTAGGCATTGATCATCATCGGCGTCTATAATTTCCTTGTCGGGCCTTCTCTTGAACTCTTTGCCCGTATTCCTGTTCCTGTTCTGTCATCATTCTTGTTCTTGTTCCTATTCTCATTCTTGTTCTTATCCATGCCTTGATCCTTGGACCTGTTTATACCACTATTCCTATTCCTGTACCTTGGAAGTTCAGCTCTACACTGTCTAGCTGTGTGACCTTCATTGTTACACTTATAACAAGTAACAATGTTATTTCTTTTAGGCATACCTGTTCTTTGAATCTGCCTGTTCTGACTAACCCTGTTCTGACCAAACTTGTTCTGGCCGAACCTATTTTGATCAAACCTGTTCCTGTAATTAACCTTGCAATAGACTGCCTTGTGCCCAAACTGTTGACAAGAGTAGCAATACCCTTGAAAGAAACTAGCGCTTCTGAAATTGCCGTTTACCTTCTTCACTTGAGCCATGCAATGTGCAGCCATGTGACCAAACCTGTGACACGCAAAACATCTATCGTGAAATTTTCCTTTATTCGACCTCTTGGGTCCTGAAAACTTCTTCTTCTCATTCTGAATTTTGTTTTCTATTTATGAGCATCTATCATTCAAGGACTCATGATCTGAAATACTTTCCTCATCAGAACTCTCTTCCTTTTGGAGTCTCTTACTAGACTCTCCGACTTGTTCCTTGTGTGGCTTAACAAAACCAAGGCCTGTTTTATCCGTTGTCTTTCTTTGACCTTTGATGAGTGACTTAACCTTTTTGGAGCTATCTTGAAACCTGTAAAGCTTATCCTTGTACTCTTTAGTTTCCTCTTTCAAAGAAGCCATTTTCTGTTCTAACTCACTATACTCAAGAACCTTAGACTCTAACTCATCCTTGAGTTCTTGTGTCTTAGCCATAGAGAAGTCAAGACTTTCTATAAGATCATCTCTCTCCATACAACATTCATCTAACTTATCCTTGAGTCTAGCATTCTTCTTTCTTTCCTTTTTCAAAACACTAAGAGCGTTAGTAAGTTCACTTTCAAGATCCTTTATTTGTTTGCTTTCAGAATCATCAAAGCCTTTTTCAGATTTCTTATCACTAGAGGTGCTACCTTTTTCAAAAACCATACATGCATCTTCCTTATAGTTTTCTGAAGCATCCTCATACATACTAGAAACCAAATCATTATTTGTGCAATCATCCTCAAGGTGACCAAAATTTCCACATCTAAGACATTTCATGATAATGAATCTATGTTTCGGTTCTTCCTCTTTTTTCTGATATGAACAACATCTCATTTTCATTATCACTTGAAGAACTTTCACTATCACTACTAGAACACTTACTTGCTTTGTCTAGGTAGAAACTCTTCTTGTGCTTGTGAGAATACCTCTTTCCTTGATTGTTGTGCTCATCTTTGTTCTTTCTGTGATGCTTGTGCTTTTCAGAATCCTTGCTCTTAGAATCCTATTTTTCTTCATCACTTTCATTCTTGGAAACAGTACAGTCAGTAGCATAATGACCAAACTTTCCACAATTGAAACATCTTATATTTTTCATGCTTTTGTGCTTTCTAGAGAACTTGCCCTTTTTGCTGTAATATGCCTCTTCATCACTAGAAGACTCATCACTCTCTTGAAGTTGTTTACCCTTGGATTTCTTGGTAGCCTTGAAAGCTTCCTCTTTCTTGACGTCAACCTTCACCTGAGTTCTCAACTCAAATGCTTGCAAGTATGCTATGGAGCTCATCCTTTTTCAACTTATCCAAATCTTTAGCTTCCTCAATAGCAAAAATATTTTCACTAAATCTATTAGGAAGAGATCTTAAAATCTTATCACAAACATCATTTTCAGCAAGCTCAAGACCTAAGTCTTTCATGGAGTTAACAACCTCATCCATACGAAGCATGTAGTCACTAATATTTTCATCATCATTCATCTTGAGTTGTTCAAACATACCTTTGAAGTGTCTCAACTTGGCCTTTCGAACATTTGTATCACCTGTATGAACAACCTGCAGTTGTTTCCACATTTCACTAGTTGTCTTGCGGTGAATCACTTTGGTGAGATCTGCTTTCTGTAAGCCTTTCGAGATTGCATTCATTGCTTTTGAATTGCTTGTGATGTAGGAGCCTTTCTTCTTTAGTATTTGGACCATGTACAGGAATAGTGTACTCATCTTCAATTACTTCCCATACCTCATTACCAAGTGCCATTAGATGAACCTTCATCCTTGCACTCCAAAGACCAAAATCTGACCCATCAAGAATAGGTGTTGCATTGCCACTTGAATAATCCATTGTGTTCTTTATTAGCTTTTCCTTCAAGTTGTTAAACTTTTCGAAGGCACCCGCTCTGATACCAATTGAAGAACACAAGCTTATACTGAGAGGGGGGTGAACAGTATAAGACCTCTTTTTACTTTTTCTTTTATACTTTAAAAATAGTAAAGCAATATACCCAAAGCAATAACAAAACAATGCACAATATCATCCACAAAGTGACACCAATTTTAACGTGGTTCACCCAGAATGGCTGGGCTACGTCCACAAAAATCTTTCTCTAAAATTTATCTCAAAGTTCTTTGGGAATCTTTCCCAATTACAATGTTTATGAGCCTCAGCCCAAAGGAGATACCTTCCCCCAGCTCTGCTCTGACTGGTGATCCTCTAGAAGACCTCTGCCTCCGTTGCCCTTAGCAAATGGAACTCTATCCATAGAAGACACCTGTCCTCCCTGCTCTGGCTGGAGACCTCTGTCCTCAACTCTATCACCTCCAAAGCTGGTCCTCGAATTTGCACTAAACATAGTCCTTCGGTCTAGCACAAATGTCCTCGATCTCTTTCTCTGATCTGCACCAAACACAGTCCTTCGATCTGGCACAAATGTCCTCGAATCTGCACCAATCTCTGTCCTCAACTGGTTCTCAATTCTGGTTCACAAAAGTGGTTCACAAGCTTTCACTAAAGCTTGCTTGATCTTCACCCAAGTCTTCACCAAGACTTGTCTCAGATCTGCTTTGCAAGTTCTCACTAGAACCTGCCCAAACTGCTCCACAAGCTCAACAAAAGCTTGCTCAAATCTGTCCAACAAGCCCTCTCAATGACTTGTCCAAAACCTGCTCACAAGCTCTCAAAAAGCTTGCTCAAAGCTATCCACAAGTCTTCACAAAGACTTGTCTCAAATCTGCTTGTAAGCTCTCAGAAAAGCTCACACAAATCTGTCCTTAAGTTCTCTCTGTACAGTTACAACCGAACTTGGTCGAACTTCAACCTTTGCACCTCTGCGCAATCACAGTGGCATCGTCTTCGCACACTCTGCTTCCTTTGTGATCTTTCACACTTAGAATGATTCGATGAAATGCACTCTACACACTACGATCGAATTCGCACTCTGCTCTCAGTGATCGAACTTCTTGCACTGCGCACTATCTCCGAACGTCGCACATCAACAACACATACATCAACATTCAACTCTCCAAATAGCCCTCCTTTTATAACAAGATTTTCATGATGAAAACTTTAATCTTAGTCGGCTGTTATACCAAAAACAAACCCTAATCTACGTCGGCTGCAAGCCCTAATTTTTGTCGGCTAAAATTTAACTTTGTCGGCTTCACTACCTCTGTAACTCTTCTGTAGCTTCTATCGCGAAACTACAACATGTCACGATATCGCGACACCTTTGCAACCGTACACTTTCTTTTGGCTTTTGTCATGATATCGCGACACAACTGCCTTTGTCGACTTCCACTAAGCTCTTGTCACGATATCGCGACACTTCTGACTTAGTCAGCATCAACTTTGCTTTTGTCATGATATCGCGACATTTCTCCCTTCGTCGACCTCCTTTCTCTTTTTCATAAATCTGACACCACCTAGCCTTCCCCCTTTTGTCATGAAATCGTGACACTTCTCCTATAGAAGACCTGCATTCTGTTTCTATCATGAAATCGTGACACTTTCTCCAACCGAACGCTGCCATCTCAATCTATCACGAAATCGTGACACTTTCTCTTCCTTGCACTCTTGTCTGCTTGCACTAGCGAAAATGGAACATGTCACGAAATCATGACACTTTCGTTGCCTTGTGTTTTTCTCTACCTTACGCCCATGAAAATGGAACATGTCACGAAATCATGACGCTTTCGCCTTTGAGCTCTTCCTCCTTGAATTTGTCATGAAATCGTGACACTTCTAGCTTCCGTACGTTTTCTTTGCAGCCTGTCACGAAATCGCGACGCTTTCAGCTTTCGTACGACTTCTCTGCAACCTGTCGCGAAATCGTGACGCTTCTCATTTCAGACTCTTCCCTTTGCTGCATGTCGCGAAATCGTGACAGTTCTTACTTGGAACATTTTCATCTGCAGCATGTCGCGAAATCGTGACACTTTATCTTGCTTCCACTTTGTCTTCTGACTTGTCGCGAAATCGTGACACTTTTTCTCCTTAGCGCTTTTCTTTTCTTCGGGTCACGAAAACCCGACATGTCGCGATATCGCGACACTTTTTCTCCTGGACTCTCTCTCCTGCATTATGTCGTGAAATCGTGACATTTTTTCTTTCGGACTCTCTCTCCTGCAACATGTCGCGAAATCGTGACACTTTTTCGTCCGTTCAACCTTCCTTGCAATATGTCGCGAAATCGCGACATTTCTGACTCCGAACATTCTCTCTCCTCTTTGAGTCGCGAAACTGCGACATGTCGCGATATCGCGACACTTTTCTAAAAAGCTTTCTCTCGCTTGCTTAAGTCACGAAAATGCGACATGTCGCGATATCGCGACACTTTTCTAAAAAGCTTTCTCTCTCCTGCTTAAGTCACGAAAATGCGACATGTCGCGATATCGCGACATTTTTCCAACTTACTTTCTTTCGAACCTGTCATGCCGAACCTTCATCAAAACAAATTATTTTACATCAAATCAAATTCCTTCAAAAGCTTCTTGACATCAATGACAACTTATACACTTGAGCAAAGGCAATGTACCCAAAGTACCCAAAATTGCCAACACTTGACATGGACTAGACCCCTAAGCTAAGCTAGACAACTACACTGCTAGACAAGCACAAGCAGCCAAGTGACTCCAGACTAGACACAGTGAACAATTTTTTTGTGTTAGATACTAAGTTGACACGAAGGGCCCTACATAGCTCGATGATCAAATATATTACAAGCTACTTCCACAAGGTGGAGCATATCTCAATGGTCTGACTAAACTAGACATTGGGTAGAAGCTGACATAATCAACAGACACCTATGGGTTGTGCTAGGAAGTGTGGTGGCTAATATGGACAAGCTAGCATGGACTCCTAAGTCCAACTGGATCCCTAAGGCATGGTGTACAACTACCATGGAGGACAAGGGCCAGCACTACATGACGTGGAAGCTACTAGATGGTGGTCCAGGACAAAATTCCTTTTAAGCACGTGGCATAAGGAATTTAAAATTTATAGCAAGATTCGCAAGTAAAGTTTTGGGTGGTTAGACTACCTGAAGGTAGTCATTAGCTTAAGTGAGCGTGGCTCATTTTAAACCGCTAAAACCCTACCAACCCATGCATGTGGGATAATCCCTTCCTGTGATATTTATATATACTTTGAAGGATGTCTGATAAGTGGTATTTTGCACTGCACACATAGCTAAAAATTCAATCAAAAGCATGTTAATTTTGGTGCTCGACGATGGTGTGAGGAGACACTTCAACAGATGCAAGTGACCATGGTGAAAATTTGTAGCGCGTTCTACAGTTTATAGCTCCTAGTCTTGTTTAGCGTGGAAATCTTGATGGTAACTGTGATTCATTAGGATGAAAATTAGTTATTTTAGATGTTTCTTTTTCCTGTCCATGAAGATAATTTTAGTTGATGTGTGTTTCCTTCATCCAAGAAACCATGTCCATCTGAAACAAACCCCGGTCTATAACTTTTGATTCATTGGAAGATCAACAATGGTTGACACCATCAATGCTAGTCCTCCCTTTATTGCTATGGTATCAAAGGTTGGTAGCTTCTACGCAACAGGTTTTGATCATGAGATTTTTATTTTATTTGTAGGCATATTTGAATATTAAGCACGCGTAGCTATTCTAATGTGAATTCAGCCAATCTGGTTGAATAGGGATTTTTATCCCTTAGATCCTGTCTGACCATGTAGCTGGAATGGTTGAGGTTTTAGTGCTAAGGTGCTTAGGGGGAGGTCACGAGGATGATCCCCGCTTGTGCTAGCTTTACACCAATTTTTGCTAAAAATAAGGGGCACAAAGGTTATTTCATTTTTTATTTGCAAATTCTTTTATAAAAAAAAATTTATTATTTTTTAATAATTTAAAATATTTATTTGCTAAACTCATATTTTTTTATTTAAAATTTGGATTTTAGCAAATATATTTAATTATTATTTAGATTTTTGATTAAACTTTAAATTTTGCAATTAAAAAAAAAGAAGTAGAAGACCTATTTTTTTTGCAAAACCTCAAAATTGTGTTTTCGTTTTCTCAAAATTTTGAGATGTAATACAAATAAATAGCACCATTTATTTTACAAATTTGGAGTTCTTTAAAAAAATTCTCAAAATTTTTCTAACACACTAGTTTTGAGAGTAAGAGTTTTTCTCATGAAGAATAGACCTTGGGTCCACTAAAACCAAGTCATGTGTCGACTGGTTCTGGATTGCCTTTCAAAAGCTTGGCATGTGTCGACTTGGCTTGAAAGGTGTGCTACCTTGTTAAATTTGTAAAGCAAAGGGGAAATTATGAAAATAAAAGCATTGAAACATTGAAAATTTTTTATTTTGCAACACAAAAAGGAGGGCAATTGTTTTTGTCACATTCTTTGCAAAATTGTAAGACAAGAGGAGAAATTGAATATCAAAATTTTTGCAATCTCAAAAATTAAAATTTGTTGCAAAAATTACTACAATAAGGTGCATTTTTAATAACATTTGACACATTTTATTAAATTAGCATTATTAAACTAGGTTCATTTTCAGTAGAATCCAACACCTACGTGTTAACAATTTGTGGGTGCTTTTGATGGATTATTGCATTTAAATTCCTATTTTTGCAATTACCTCTTAAGTTAAAATCAAGCGAGCTTAAGACCCCAAATTTTACACCCATTTGTGCAATTTATTGCATAGGTAAAGCCAATTTTTTGATAATTCACTCCATATGCAACCCTAATTCACTCTTCTTGTTTGGCTTAAACTCCTCAAACTAATCATCCTTTTTCAAAAGGGTTTTTAGGCAGGTGTTATTAAATATCAATTAGAGTGAATTCTCTTTCAGTACTCTTTTAGGGTATATTAAAATAAATAACAAGTTTTTGTGAAATAAAGGAACCTTCAAAGTAGCAATTGTTTACACTAAGGGGGGATAATCCATTTTTCCTTAAAAACAGATTTTGATAAGAGGGAGATAAAAATTGTAAAGGCAATCTGAAAAGCAAAAGTAATCAAAATAAAACCTCTTTTTAGGCTTCATAAATAGTAAATTTTTGTTTGAATTACTTGCAATAAATGGGGGTTGTACCTATTTTTAGGCTTCATAAATAGCAAATCTTTTTGTTTGAAGTACTTGTAATAAAGGAGGGATTTTCCTGGTGAATTTTATTTTTTTGAAATTTGCCTAGGAAGCAATATTTGTAAAAGCCTTAAAAAGCTTCATAAGTTGCAAATATTTTCAACTTAGGGGGGGATAAAAAAAAATTTCCTAGCTCATAGAATATTTTGCAAAAAGGGGGGAAGATTTTTAAGGGTGCATTTTCAGTAGCGACCGACACCTTAGTCAAAATTCTTGCAAAAATTCTATTGTAAAAGGTGCATTTTTGGCAGAGACTGACACCTTAAGAAAATGGGTAGATCAAAGAAGAAAAATGCCCCAAAACTAACTAATGATGTTGCAAAATCAGTTAAAGGTCCTTACTTTCCACCAGGGATGTAAGTACTAGATTTTTATGAGGATGGACAATTTCTCACACTATACAGTGGTGTAAAATCTATTTTCAAATATTTTGAATCTTGTGAAGACCTTCAAACCATAGTGCTTTAATTCCTATTAGCGTTGTATGAGTAATATACATTTCATTTGTTTCACTTGACATTGCCCAACGTAAAAAAAAAAAGGAAAATCAGTAAGGAATCAAAGGTCATGCTCATAATGGTCGGTGCTTGTTATGATACAAGTGACCTTCATTCCATGATGGTGAATGCTTATTGTGACACAAGTGATCTTAATACCATTGTGGCAAATGCTTGTTGTGTTACAAGTGGCCTCATGCCTATCATGGCATATATCAGTTGTAGCACAGGTGATCTTGACACAAAGGCAAATTTTGCTTGTGACACCAGTGACTTAATTATTGAACCTCCTCAAAAAGAGTTCCATAATATTATCAGTAGTGATAAATGTCATATTGTTAAAAGCATTGATTAAGATGAAGAACTTGGGTGTTTTGAAAAACACATCAAAGGCATTGGATCCAAATTGATAAACAAAATTGTATTCAATGGTAAAGGATTAGGTAAACATGGGAAAGGTATCAAAACTCTTATAATGCCAAATTTCAGGCCAAATAATAAAGGCCTTGGATATGATGAACAAGAAACTACTAGTAAAACCATGTTTGTAAAACCTAAATCTCCTACAACTCCTACAAAGCATTGTTGCAGTCATTGTGGAAGAACAGGACATGTAGAAGCTAGGTGTTGGAAACACCATCCTTGTGATACATGTGGATGTACAAATCACTCCTCTTAAAATTATTGGTATAAAGTGAAAATGACCAATAAGTTTCATATCGATTGTGGATGGATAGATCTCACATAATGGACAAAAATTAAATAAATGTTGTATGAATTCTACAAGAAAAGTAAAACCTATGGTAGACCCAGTGGTAGATCTAGTGACAAAGATCCAGAGATAGACCTAGAGGTATTCATCCAGAGGTACACTTAGAGCCATGTGCCAAAGCTCGAGCTAAAGTAAGAGCCAATATCTTTCATTTCTCTCCTTCACTAAATGGAGGAATTATATACGTTACCCAAATAAGGTATATAAATTAATAAAGTGGGGTTGTTAGAGTAATTATCCCATTACTTGGATAAATCTACAAATATATTTATTTGTAGATATTATTTTGTTGTTAGCTTTAGTATCCTACTTGGTTACGTTGGTTCCTACTTGCTAGTTGTTAGTGCCATATTGTATTTAGTTTGCTACAAAATAGGGATATTATTCATGCATTTATTAAGGCTATATTTAGCTTAAGATTTTGTATTTATATGCCTTGATTATTAATATATTTCTAATGTTCATTTTTGAACTTCATTGGTATCAAAGCAAGCATTTTAGGTCATGCTCCACTCAACTCCACTCCATCTGATGTGGTGTTGAGATCAAGGTTCCACCCATTGATGGATAATACCTGGCAGATGGCACTTTGACACAGGTTCCACCCTATGGTGGACAAAACCTATGGGATCTAAGGATGGACAAAATCCTAGCTGATCTTTGAGGCAATCGAGACACATGACTTGGATGGCCCTTAATGTGGACTATACCCCTAAGCTAAGTTGTATGACCACACTACTATACAAGCACAAGCATCCAAGTGACTCTAGACTAGACACAATGGACAATTTGTTCATATAAAATTCTAAGCTGACACATAGGGCCTCACACATCTCAATAATCAAATAGGCTGCAAGCAAGTTCTACAACGTGGAGCATACCCCGACGGTCTAACTAAATTGGACATTGGTTAGAATTTGATGTAATCAATGGACATATTTGGGATATTCTAGGAAGGATGACAACTAATATGGATAATTTGGAATGGACTCCTAAGGCATGGTGGAAAACTACCACATAGGACAAGGGCTAGCACTACGTGATGTCGAAGCTACTAGATGGTGGACCAGGATAAAACTCCTTTTAAGCATGTGGCACAACGGATTTATGATTTACAGCAATATGCGTAAGCAAATTTTTATGTGTCTAGACTACCTGAAGGTAGTCATTAGCTTAAGTGAGTGTGGCTCATTTTAAATTGCTAAAACCCTACCAACCCATGCATGTGGGATAATCACTTCCTATGATATTTGTAGACACTTTGAAGGATGTCTGATAAGTGGTATTTTTCACTACACACATAGCTATAAAATGCAACCAAAAGCATGTTAATTTTATTGCTCGACGATGGTGTGAGGAGACACTTCAATAGATGCATACGATCATGGCAAAAATTTGTAGTGCATTCTACAGTTTATAGCTCCCGATCCTATTTAGCACAACAGCAAGAAAGCTTGATGGTAACCGTGATTCATTCAAATGAAATTTAGTTATTTTAGACATTTATTTTTCTCATCCTTGAAGATTTTTTTTGTTGATATTCGTTTCCTTCATCCAAGAAACCATGTCCATCTGAAGCAAACCCTGGTTATAACACTTTCGATCCATTGGAATATTAATAGTGTTTAACACCATCAATGCTAGTCCTCCCTTTACTTATATGGGGTGAAAGGTTGGTAGCTTCTATGCAATATTTTTTTATCATGAGACGTTTATTTTAGTTGCATGCATATTTTAATATTAAGCACGCACAACTATTTCGATGCGAGTTCGGCCAATCTGGTTGAATAGGGATTTTTATCCCTTAGTTCCTATCCAACCGTGTAGTCAAAATGGTTGAGCCTTCAATGTTAAGGTGCTCATGGGGAGGTCACGAGGATGATCCCCGCTCGCACTTGCTTTACACCAATTTTTGCTAAAAACAAGGGGCACAAAGGTTATTTCATTTTTTTATTTGCAAATTCTTTTATAATTTTTTTTTTATTATTTTTTAATAATTTAAAAATATTTATTTTCTAAACTCATATTTTTTTATTTAAAATTTGGATTTTAGCAAATATATTTGATTATTATTTAAATAGTTGATTAAACTTTAATTTTTGCAATTAAAACAAAAGAAGTAGAAGACTTATTTTTTTGCAAAACCTCAAAATTGTGTTTTTGTTTTCTCAGAATTTTGAGATGTAATACAAATAAATAGCACCATTTCTTTTTCAAATTAGTTCTTTAAAAAAATTCTAAAAATTTTTCTAACACACTAGTTTTGAGAGTAAGAGTTTTTCTCATGAAGAATATACCTTGGGTCCACTAAAACAAAGTTTTCTATCGACTGGTTCTGGATTACCTTTCAAAATCTTGTTGTATGTTGACTTGGCTTGAAAGGTGTGCTACCTTGTTAAATTTGCAAAGCAAAGGGGAAATTGTGAAAATCAAAGGGTTGAAACATTAAAACTTGTTTATTTTGCAACACAAAAAGGAGGGCAATTGTTTTTGTCACATTCTTTGCAAAATTGTAAGACAAGGGGAGAAATTGAATATCAAAATTTTTGCAATCTCAAAAATCAAAATTTATTGAAAAAATTACTATAGTAAGGTGCATTTTTGATAGCATTCAACATCTTTTGTTAAATTGAAATTGTTAAAATATGTGCATTTTTGGTAGAATCCGACACCTAAGTGTTAAAAATTTATGGGTGCTTTTTATGGATTATTGCATTTAAATTCATATTTTTGCAATTACCTGTTAAGTTAAAATCAAGCGAGCTTAAGACCCAAAAATTTACACCAATATGTGCAATTTATTGCACAGGTAAAGCCATTTTTTTGATAATTCACTCCATATGCAACCCTAATTCACTCTTCTTGTTTGACTTAAACTCCTCAAACTAATCATCCTTTTTCAAAAGGATTTTTAGGCAGGTGTCATTAAATATCAATTAGAGTGAATTCTCTTTCGGTACTCTTTTAGGGTATATCGAAAGAAAGAACAAGTTTTTGTGAAATAAAGGAACCTTCAAAGTAGCAATTATTTGCACTAAGTGGGGATAATTCCTTTCTTCCTTCAAAAAATATTTTGATAAGAGGGAGAAAACTTGTAAAGGCAATCAGAAAAGCAGAAGTCGTCAAAATCAAACCTCTTTTTAGGCTTCATAAATAGAAATTTTTGGTTTTAAGTACTTGCAATAAAGAGATTATTAGGCTTCATAAATAGCAAATATTTTTGTTTGAAGTACTTGTAATAAAGGGGGTATTTTTCTGGTGAAATTATTTTTTTGAAATTTGCCTAGGAGGCAATCTTTGTAAAAGCCTTAAAAAGCTTCATAAGTTACAAATATTTTGCACTTAAGTGAAGATAAAAATTTCTTTCCTACCTCATAAAATATTTTGCAAAAAGGAGGGGAAGACTTGTAAGGGTGCATTTTTGGTAGCGATCGACACCTTAGTCAAACGTCTTGCAAATATTCTATTGTAAAAGGTGCATTTTTGGCAGTTACCGACACCTTAAGAAAATGGGTAGATCAAAGAAGTAAAATACCCCAAAACTAACTGATGATGTTGCAAAATCAGTTAGAGGTCCTTACTTTCCACCAGGTATGGAAGAACTAGATTTTTATGAGGATGGAAAATTTCTCACACTATGCAGTTGTGTAAAATATATTCTTAAATATTTTGAAGCTTGTGAAGACCTTCAGAACAATGGTGCTCTAATCCCTATTGGTATTGTATGAGCAATATGCATGTCATTTGTTTCACTTGACATTGACCAACGTAAAAAGAAAAGGGAAATTAGTAAGGAATCAGAGGTCATGCTCCAAATGGTCGATGATTGTTGTGACACAAGTGACCTTTAGCCCATGATGGTGAATGCTTTTTATGATACAAGTGACCTTAATACCATTGTGGCCAATGCTTGTTGTGATATAAGTGGACTTGTGCCTATCATGGCATATATTAGTTGTATCACAGGTGATCTCAACACAAAGGTAGATTTTACATATGATACCAATGACTTAATTACTGAACCTTCTCAAAAAGAGATCCATAATCTCATAAATAGTGATAAATTCCATATTGTTAAAAGCATTGATGAAGATGAATAACTTGGGTGTTTTGAAAAACACACCAAAGGCATTGGATCCAAACTAATGAACAAAATGGTATTCAATGGTAAAGTATTAGGTAAACATGGGAAAGGCATTAAAAATCCTATAATGCTAAATATCAAGCCAAATAATAAAGGCCTTGGCTATGATGGACAAGCAAGTACCAATAAAACCATGTTTGTAAAACCTAAATCTCCTACAACTCCTAAAAATCATTGTTGCAGTCATTATGGAAGAACAGGATATGTAGCAGCTAGGTGTTGGAAACTACATCCTTATGATACATGTGGATGTACAAATCACTCCTATTCAAATTTTTGGTACAAAGTGAAAATGACCAACAAGGTTCATATCAATTGTGGATGGATAGATCTCACACAATGGACCAAAATAAAAAAAATATTGTATGGCTTCTACAAGAAAGGTAAAACCTATGGTAGACCCAATGGTAGATCCAGTGACAAAGATCCAGAGATAGACCTAGAGGTACTCATCCAGAGGTACACTTAGAGCCATGTGCCAGAGCCCAAGCTAGAGCAAGAGCCAACATCTTTCATTTATCTCCTTCATTGAATGGGCGAATTATATACATTACCCAAATAATGTATATAAAAGAATAAAGGGGGTTGTTAGAGTAATTATCCCATTACTTGGATAATATCTAGATTCCATTACTTGGATAATATCTAGATTCCATTACTTGGATAAAATCTAGATTCCAATCTTGGATAATTACCATTTTCTGTTAGGGTAGAATATAAGTTACTACATTCCCACTAACGAAACATTTTTAGATATATTCACTCAGGCAAGTGCACATGTCAAAATTGAGTTGTTTTGCAACACTCTTTGTATTTCAAAAAATGTAATAAAGGGGGGATGTTAGGGTAGATTTCATTTACCATGGGATAGATTAGATATTACATCATTTTGTTACTATTGTAAATCTACAAATATATATTTGTAGAAATTATTTTATTGTTAGCTTTCGTATCCTACTTGGTTATGTTAGTGCCTAGTTGTTAGTTGTTAGTGTCATATTGTATTTGGTTGGCTAAAAACTAGGGATATTATTCACACATTTCTTAAGGCTTCCTTTAGCCTAAGGTTTTGTATTTATATACCTTGTTATTAATATATTTCTAATGTTCATTATTGAACTTCAATGGGAGGTTGAGTTTTAATAAGATAACTATACATGGACCAAAAATCGGAGAGGCTAGAACCTAATAGCAAAAAATTTAGATAGATGCATACTCTCAGATAATTGGCTAGATGAAGGAACTTGTGTGCAAATTAATACCTTAACAATAATTGGTTTAAATCACTGATCAATAAGAGTTAAAATGGTGGTAATTGAATTCAAAAATATCATATTTTAAATATGATTAGATGTGTTAAGACCATCCTCAATTTTTTGATATGATAACACAAACGTGGAATTCTTCATAAAATGGAGGATTGTATGCTCTTCCAAAACAAATTAAATCTATGACATCTAGATTAAAATAATGGAACAAGAACACTTTTGGAAACATTTTTGAGAAGAAAGAACTAAAATATAAACTTTCAAAATTCTAAAAAGGTGATCATAATAATCCAAGCTCAAAGGAAAGGGAGCTGCTTAGTGAATATCATAATATTTTGATTAAGAAAGAGAAATTCAGGATATTAAAATCAAGATAGACTTGGATAAAAGAAGAAGATAAAAATACAATTTTTTTTTATAGGATGGCTATAGTATAGAGATTAACATTTAAAATTAGTAGAATTAAATCAATAGAAGGGGTTTGGATTGAAGATCAGAGTGAAATTAGAAAAGATAGTCTTTTTATCATAATATTCTAATTTCAAAGGAGACTGAAGTTCTTAATGATAAACTTCCTCAAGATGTACCTTCAATTATAACAAATAAGACAATAGGAAACTGATGGAGCCTATTACTCTAGAAGAAGTTCATTTAGCTATTTTCTCTTTTAATAAGGATAAATCCCTACGTCTAGATGGGCTTTCTATAGATTTTTACCAACATAATTGGGATATAGTGAAGGATTCTTTATTGGTGATAGTGGAACAAACTACGGTAAAACAATACATACCTTATAAAATAAATGCAACATATCTTACTCTATTTCCAAAAAATAAGGATGTTGAAATGTTTTATTCTTTCATACCCATAAGCCTATGTAATATGGCATATAAGATTATATCCAAAGTGATGGAAAATCGATTAAGGTCATTGCTAGACAAAATTATTTCAAAAGAGCAAGGAGGATTTGTTAAATAAATGGAATATATTACATTAATTGGTATATGCTAATGTACCATCTTGGGTACATCATTAGATTAGAAGAGTATCTTAGATTAAGGCTTGAGTATTTACTTTATGTAATGTAATAAATGCATAAGTATTATTAGAATGTGCAATGATGTAAATGTGCATGGTGTCCACATGTACATGAGTCCTTAGAATAGGAAAATGAAGAGTCATAGTAATATGGAAGGCCAAGATTCATGTCTCATTATATAGGCCTTTTGTAGATGACAAGTGAGTACAAGTGAAAAGAAGTGAAAAGAATAATAGTAAGAGAGATAGTAGATACAATGTAGAACTTGTATGAAGCGTGGAGCATTGAGATCTCCACATATTGTAACAAGTTCAAATTTATGTGAGCTTTCACTAATATCTATTTCATGAGTTATTTCAAAATTTTCTCATGCTATTTATTTTCATATTATATTGCCATTATCATAGATATAACATTGCATGCTTATTTTACTACTTGTGGTTGCATTTCCTTTAAGTTTACAATTTCAAAAGCTAACAGTGGTATCAGACACTAGGTTGATTGATAGGAGATAGAGAGAGCCACAAGAGATATTGAGAGGAGATAGGAAATATTATTTTTAGAATTTTTAAAATTGCATTTGGCTAGAGTATTTCCATAGAGTTGCAAAAAAACTTGTGAAGACTAGGACTCAACATTGATTCCACTAGATTAACAAATCAACTAGTGAAGTTCATTTTCTTTAGATTCAAATAAATTTCTACAATAATTTTCTAATACTTTGTTGTATAGAAGAGGATATTCAAATAAATTTGAGAATATTCCTACAAGATCTAGGAAGAATATCTTCTTTGGAATCAATAGAGTACTTGAAGCAACAAGTTAAAGATTGAAGATTTTGGAGGCCTTAAGGAAAAGGTCCCATTACAATATTTGCAGAGATAGAATATTGAGGAGACTCAAGAAAGAGATATCCATAGAAGGTTGAAGATTTTAGATTGAATATTTAAGAGAAGACCCAAAGGAGGTCCCATTGAAGAACTTCTAGATTTGGAAGATTGAAGATAGAGAAGGACTAGAAAAGGTCCTATTGCAGATTTTAGAAGCAACAAATTTTGAAGATCCAAGAAAGATATCTCATTGTAAAACTTCCATAATTGAAATATTGAAGATGTCAAGGAAATATCTCATTGATATTTTGAGAAGAATATTTTAATAATTTGTAGAATTTGAAGGCCCGAGAGAAGAAGACCTCTAGAAACCTTGAAAGGATAAAGAAGGAGAAGGCTAGAAAAGCCTCAATGAAGAGATTTAAGAAGTGATAATTGGAGGAGACTTGAGGAGAACTCAAGGGAGAATATTTCTAGTAAGTATAAGTTTATTATAGAGAAGAATTTAGAATAATTTTAGCCATTCAACAACAAGCCCAAAAGGAAAAATGATTTGGCAAGAAGTTTGCCAAATTTTTGAGGAGATTATTGAAGACCTCAAGACATTTATATTCTTGAGAAGGAAGCCCAATATTGAAGTTATAATTTTACAAGGAGGTTTAATGAGAAAGGAGCTAGAAGAGTACATGGATTTGAGAGGTTTGAAGATTGTCATTAAAGGCTTGAAGTTTGATTTACAGAAAAGGAGATTGTTGATCTTACAGCAGAAATAGATGAGGTAAAGATAGCTACAAATTGGAGGAGTGTCCTACCAAATATGAGATGGTTAAGTGCAGCATATAAAAGGATAAATTGGCTACATTAGAATCTAAAAATTTTAGAGTTTAGTATAGCAAGAAGAGCTACAAAATAGAAAATTTCAAGGTAGCAAAACATAAATAATTAAAGCTACAAATTTCTAAAACTCAGAACAAAAAATAGGTGAGTTAAATCACCAAGAAACCAAGCTACAAAAAAATATCAAAAGGTATGCAAAATTGGTGCAAAAGTTCATTAATTAAACATTTATATTTATCTTATTATTAATTTTTTAAAGACATCATATTTGAGGTTTAAATTTGCAAAAGAAAATATTTCAAGTGTATGTCTTCAACGGTGCAGAAGATAGTTTTTATAAGGAATTAAAACCTGCACAAAAAGAAGTTAGGTATACTTCTTACTATTTATTGAAATCTAAAAATTGGATATTGTATAGAAAATAAGATATTATTATAAATAAAAATTTGGATATACTAAGCTATCCAAAAAGATAAATTATGAAGAACACAAGCTTATACTAAGAGGGGGGTGAACAGTATAAGATAAAACTTTTCTTTGAAAACCAATAACTGGAATAATGTGAATGCAATAATAAATCAATGCACAATTTCCATATACATAAGAGATAATGCTTTTACATGGAAACACCTTTTCTATAGAAAACCACAAAAAACTATTGCTTATATTTTTCTTCAATAAATTATGTGGGTACCAACCCAAAGGAGACACCAATCCCCTAGTACAATTTTGTGGGCACAAACCCACAGGAGACACAAATCCCCTATACAATTTTGTGGAAACAAATCCACAGGAGACACCAATCCCCTAGTACAAGTTCATAGGCACCAACCCACAGGAGAAACCAATACCTTATACAATTTTATGGACACCAATCCACAGGAGACACCAATACCTTAATGCAAGTTCGTGTTAGAATTAAAGTGCATTATGCCTTCACCTTGACACTTGACATTTGTCATGTTATCAAATAGGCCTTATGCCTATATATGTAATCCATTTGTATCAATACATATCTCATCTATTTATATTCCCAACATTTGGTATCAAAGCTCTAGGCTTTCTCTGGCCTTGTGAGCTTGAGGGGGGATTTCCCCCCCCCCTCATTCCCCCCCTTATTTTCTCCCTCATTTTCCCCCATTATTTTTCAAAATAGGGAGAATGCTCGCCATCCTTTGATGGATGGATCAGAAACCAGACCTTTGGAAAAATCATGGCTCCCAATTTTATTAGAGTGATCAATTTTTCCCCATATGTATCCATCCGTAGAAGTAATCTCTCCATGGAGATGAAAAACGGGATACTAGTTGCATTTGGTTCTTAGAGATGATAGATCTGACATTTGTTTTTTGTGCTATTTGTTAAGATCTTATGATAATGTAAGGTTGTAGTCTATGGTAATGGTGTCTATGATGAGACTATGAACGGACTGCTACGGTGTTCGTAGAGTGTTGCCTTTTCATAGACAAACTGTGGCTGTATTTTTTTTTTCATCTGTTGCTACTGCATTTACAACTTGATGGTTGTGATAGAAGCAACGCTGCAGTGATTTCATGGAGGACAAATACTGTTGACTAATGGTTTATATTTTTTAGTAGGGATCATGGATGAATTCACCATTATCAGTGAGAGGATATCCAGATTTTCATGCAATGGTCCAACAATTCGCTATTGCGGAGGATATTCTAACTTTATGAGATTTTTTAAGGGCCTACATGATTGATGGTGAAAAATACTGCCAGTTTCAATCCCTTGGGAGTGTGGGGCTCCTCCTTGGCCCCTGAAAAATAGTGCTGAAATCATTTGTAGTGGAAGACTTCATAGCATATTCTACAAGTGAATTGATGATGCCACCACTACGTTGATATTTTTTTTACAACACGAAGATAGCTCATATATAGCTCCAACGATGAAAATGATGCTCCATATTTTTTAATATTGTGTCACTGTTTTAATGGTAGAAGACTATTCCCAATAAAAATGGCAACGCAAAATACGTCCATTCACTGTTTAAGGAAGTTTTTTTAGTCACCACGAAGTCGTGGATATTCATTTGGGTCCGCACTGAGCAGTGAGTGCTCACCTTTATTTTTTAATTTGGTGCTAACAAAAGTGACAAGATCAATGTTGCCAAGTCATCGGATCCAATTCATGTTGGCCTATGAAGGAATTTGAGCTTGTTTATTTTATCAAAATTGGTGCCACTACAAAATAAGACCTGTGCTACCTCCATTGTGAACGTAGGAGCTACAGTGATAGTGTTCGGTGGGAGCGGGTTTCAACTGCATGTGTTGTTTGTTAGGTGAGTTGTTGAAGCATTTTTATCAGAGTTCATTTGCTAAGTGGCCATAATATGCTTGATCCAGCGGATATAAATTCAATGGTTTTAATCATCTTACTGGTGGTGTTGAGCGAGAACGAGAAAACCGACACCAATATTTCCAAAATTTTCAATGGTGAGTAGTCTTTAATGCTCAATGATCCATGGCATTCAGAGGTGAATCATCACACCAATGATTTGTATTCAGATATTAATGTCATATTTCTAGCAACAGTTTCAATTCAAAGTTTTTGGTTTTTGCAGAGTTGCTGATAAAGACCGATGGTGCTCAAACACCATAATCCATGCCTCGAAGGACGATGAGGCTTGATCAAGGAGAGGGTGATTGAAGCACAATGATGGGGCCCCCACTAGCAGAAGGTTGAATTCATTTTTTAATGGAGGTTTGTGATAGAGAGCAGTAGAAGATCAAGTTTTGTTCTTCATCGCATATTATCTTCACCCGAGTCCTTACCCGACATCAAAATTGTAGTGATGCAGCGATGTTTGTTTGTTTGGGCATCGGGCGATGCAGTCTATGATTTATGATGGAAGCAAGGAATTTTTTTGAGGATACAGTAGCACCAATGTTTTTTTATAATGCATGATGTTATGTTTAGAGCTCGCAAGTCATTCTTGTTTTGATCTATTTTTTGGTCGTTGAAGTCCTGACCCAGAAACTGAAGACGGAGATTGTTCCTGTTGACTTGCAATGTGTCCCATTGATTGTAGATGTGACATGTAGTTTGAATCATGTCGTAGACTGGTTTTGATCTCCAATTAACCTCTTGTTGTGTGATCGACTGCTTCTCTCGAAATCTTGATTATGGGTTGTGTTGCTTCTATCACATTGATAATATGTTAAGTGCGCGATAATTTCAATTAACAGTTTGCCCTAAAATTTTGGTATGGTATACATGTTTGTTGAGGTGCAGGCTATGATATTCATGGTGGAGCGGGTTGTGATAGTAAAAGCCATGTTTCAATAAAAAAATACAATGAAAACTTGATGCACTGATCATGAATTATTGTTGTGAAGATATCTTGCTCCATGTGTTCGTGATGCCAGAGAATCATTCAGGCCATTGACAAAGAAAATAATGGCCAATGAAAGAATTATTTTCTGTTGTCTTCGTCAATTCTCATGATCCCTGGTGGATTCAATGGAGAAGCTCAAGTTAATGATTTTTTAGCCGATTCAGATATCATTGAGAGCTTCGTGATGTCCGATGGAGCTGACGTCATGGAAAACAAGAATTTTTCTTACCTTTTTTTCCACATGGAGAGTGGAAGGCCTAGATGTCCCATGTAATTCTCCTGGGAGGGAAATTTGATGATGTTTTTTAATTCCTCCTGAGTGCGATGCCAGGAATATGATATTCCTAAGGTTTATTTTTCTGCCTAGAGAGGCATGTTATTTTTCTCATGCAAGAACTTATTGAGATCCGACTATAGCCATGTTTATAGTCATTGGAAATATTTTTTCGAGATGGACACATTGGTGGTGTCCATTTGTAATCTAAGGCTATTTAATTTGAGTTTTTAAACCTCAAAGTTTTCTACCTTGGAGTGCACTCTCGATTTAACCCGACACTCCTAAGGCACTTGTAAGTGAACCTAGTATCTAGTATTCTCCTCTTTCTACTTGGCGGATGCAACGACTGGTTACCCATACATTCTAGTAATATGAGGTAACTACCATAAGGACACTTATTCTAGGGACTACATACATAGACACCCTATAATCTATTCGAGGTTTTTTTGGATCTACTTCTGAAGACTACAGACAAAGACACTTTAGAATATTCTCTTATTCTCTTCTTTTTCTCCTCCATATTTGGATCTATGGCTCATTTTATTGTATTGAGTGCATTTTCGATAGAGACTGACACTCTTATATGGCTCATTTTTCCTTTGTATTAAGGTGCATTTTTTGGTAGAGACCGACACCTTCTAGATTGAGTTTCACCATGAGAGGGGATGATATTCATGGTGAACCTAGTTAGTGACCTACGAGAGGCAACATCCTCTGAGGATGACCTACAGAGGCAATAGACCCAAGAGTGGTTGACCCTGAGGCACCCATGATGACCTTGAGGCACTTAGACGGCTGACCCAGAGGCAACAGACCCGAGGTAGTGGCTGACCCTGAGGTAATAGACCGAGATGTATACACCGTTGATCTAGCATTTTTTCACAGCTGGAGAGCCAAGCGCATAGAGCACGAGCCTAGACCAAATCAACAATAAAGAAGGATGATAGAATTTTTTAGAGAAGTCAACATTAAGGGGGAATGTTACCTAATGTTGACTTGTTTTTTTATTTAGTTAGGATAGTGCACTTTAAGGGGGAATGTTAGAATTAAAGTGCACTATGCCTTCACCTTGAAACTTGTCAGTTTCACTTGACATTTGTCATGTTATAAAATAGCCCTTATGCCTATATATGTAATCCATTTGTATCAATACATATCTTGTGGGCACCAACCTACAGGATACACCAATCCCCTTCTACAATTTTATGGACACCAATACACAGGAGACACCAATCTCCTTATCAAGTTCATGGGAACCAACCCATAGGAGATACCAATCCCCTATATACGTTTGTGGAAACCAATCCATAGGAGACACCAATCTCCTTTTGCAAGTTCATGGGCACCAATTCACATGAGATACCAATCCCCTTTATCAAGTTCATGGGAACCAACCCACAGCTCACAAATTTGGTCCAAAATCTGCTCAAGTCTGCTACAAAATATGATCTCAAACACTGCTCAAATATGCTCTCAAAATTTATCACAAACACTACTCCAATGTGCTCAACAATATGATCCAAAACCCTGCTCAAGTGTGCTCATCAATTTGATCCAAATTTCTACTTTTACTCTTTAGATTCCTCCCTTGTCTTGAGTTTTTTTTCTTAAAATCAAAATATATTCTACCTAGAATTTGTTTAACATCTTGAACATATATAGGATGATATACTTGTTTTGGAAGATTCAAATGACCAATTTATTCTTTACATTCATTAATTCAGTCACTTCCAAATGTTTCACATTTATTACATTTTAAAGGTAGCTCTAGTCTAGCACTTGATAAATGACCTTGTAAATGCTAATTTATAACTATCTTGTGCACCTTTCCTTATTCTTGTATATAGCTTAAATGTCCTTATTTTTCAATTGGATGCTAGGGTGAAGATGTGCATTAATCATTTCACTTGCACTATGTGACATTTAGACTTATTTTAAAACAATCCTTCTATTTGTGTGAGACTATACTCTTTTACTTATTCCCACATGTACTTCAAAATAGCAAACTCTTTTCTAACTCAATTCAATATTATGTATCTAATAATTCCTTATACCTCCCTCTTTATAAAACCAAAAAAATTTCCTCAAAAAATTAAAACCACCTTGAGAAGGAATTAATTCACTATACCTCCAAATATACCCCAACAAAATTATTTTAAATTCCTACGAGCGCGATCAAATCATGATAGGTCAACGAAAGACTATGTAAGCTTTATTAAAATAAATTTGAAAACCAATATTCACTATAGGGTCCTTCCAATTTCTGCCAAGTGGCATACAAGGTGCCAACACCCTCCAACTGAACGTCTCTATGTGCAACAAAGCATCATGGGTACCATGAGATGCTCACAATCAATCTATTGCATGAAAACTCTTTTATTTTCTTTGTAGCATAGGGGTGTAGTATTCCCAGTGGGGAGGTGATTTTCTAAGGCTTGGAATGATCAATATACAAGTCCTAACTCGATTGCCAAATCGTACAACCGTACGGTCCTTCAAACTACCCTTTTACGCCTAATGAACAACTTGTACGGAAGTCAAATTCACACATTGTACGATTCCAAATCATACAGTGGTAAGTTTTGTATGCTTTTACACTCAGCCAAACTATCAAACTCAGTTTTGGAGGTTGCCATACACAGTTTTGTAATCGTTCAAGTCGATTCCCTTAAACTACCAAATCGGGTAAATTTCTCTCCATCGCTTGGTTTGCCAAATCGGGTAAGTTTTCCTTGTACGATTTGTATGAACTCTGGTGTATGATTTGTACGAAATGAAGGTACAAACAGGTGCCAAATCAGATACTCTACTAGGCCAATCTCTCTCAGGTATGTTTTGTAAAGGTTTAATATGCCAATTAATCCATTCTCAGCAACATGCAACACATCTTAACGGGGCTTGTGAGAGATTCAATTCCATTGGCTACATCCAAAAATCATACAATAGGGTTCATGACATCCTCCTAAGTGGTATCATGCTCACAGATCATTCCTCAAGCTTCACCAGTGATATATTCTTACAATATGTTGCAACAATGCATAAAACTAAGCCAAACATTCACTAGAAAACACATGCATCAAGAGTAAACCATAAATCCTCATCCATCAGTGCCAAAATCATACACAACCTATAAAAAATGTATCCATAATCATTTGTGTATTATTCTATCATAAATTTTATTACAACATGGTTGTTCTATCAATCTACTGCAATAACTCAGAGGTTAACAATCTATCTCATTGGATTCTAACCAGTAAATACTCAATACATATCCCACAACAACCAGACCTACGAATTTGAAAATGGGGCCTTATATAACATTTCCCAGGCCATTCCAAAGTGGTTCCTAAGGCAATTAGTTATTTACAACTACCCATCCATAACAGAATGCATAAATTTAGACTTTTACTAAGTCTAAAACCTTAATTAGCAAACTTATGCGCCATTTCATCCCAAAATTACATTTCCTGTCATTGCATTTTAGTGTGCCTTGTATGGTTTGCCCTTGCATTGTATGGTTTTCCTTCCTGGTTGTATGGTTTTCCCCTACCTGTATGGTTTACAAAACTTGGGTAAACTATCAAAATTGAGCAAATCCATTTGATCACTTTCTCTTCTTCTAGGAGGTGGATTTGCTACCTACATCTGCCCTCCCCTTTACTTTGGTCGGTGTCCTCATCGATTGACCTTTCTGCTTTAGTTGTGCTTCATAGTCCATAATTATCTCCTACAATTCAGTCACTTTGGATTGAAGAATTGCACGTTCATTCTTCAACTTGGCTGCGTAGCTTCCCATTTCCACTACTTTTACCCCATGGAAATTAGCCTTCTCTTCAGCAGTCTTTAGGAATTCCATCATTTGATTTTCTCGATCAGTGGCACTCCTCTTCAACCTTTCCTACAAGTGGGCTTCTGTTTGAGTCACCACCTGAAGTTCTTCATTCTTCTCAGCAATGGTCTCTAGGTGGTGATGAATATCTGCCTCCAAGGCACGAACAGTCTCTTCCCTGGCCTTCAACTGTGCTTGCTTCTCTAGGACCAATTCATTGTATCTTTTGTTATCCTTTTGAAGTTATTCTATCTGCTTGGCTTGTGTCACCACTTGCTCATTTTTCTTGGCTAATTGTGCTACCATATGTTCATCCTTTGCCTTGAGTTGTGCCTCCAACTCCTTAATCCTATCTTCTGCTATCTGGGAGATCTATCACTTCTCTTCTTCAAGCAAATTAAATCTGGTTTCAGACTCAGTCTTTATGCTTGTCAGATCTTCCTCCAGTTTCTTTATTTTCTCTTCTACTACAGCCTTACACTTTTGCAATTCTTCCTCCATTGCAATCATTTCTATTTGAGTGGCTTCTATCTCCTTCTTCTGAGCTTCCTTGAGCTGATAAATCTACTCCAATCCGATGCTCAACCACTCTATCCAATGTGTGAGAAAGTTCAACTTCCTCAGAGTGATAGCCAAATTTGTAGTGACCCTCTTGTACTCCAATTCTCCTATGTTCATCAGACAAGTTGGGTGATTGATTCTATCCAAGTACAATCTTGGATGTTGCTTGTAGTTGGTTATCACTCCTTCTAGCAAGTCATCTCTTCCCAACATTGTGGTTACCTCTTCCCTAGGTAACTTCCATGGGTGTTGTACATGAATATCTATGATTCTCCTTGTACGCTCCTTATTGCTCACCCATTCTATTATTTTCTCCAACTCGAGAGACACTTGTTCCTCCCATAGCTTTAATTCTCCCACGCATCCAATACAAAACTATAATTTGGTGCTAGCTATGGCATCACCTATCTATGAGAAGAAATGTTCCACATCATCTTCTACTCCTCTTGTTCCCAACTGTTGTTCTTCCATCACCTATTCTTCCTCCTGATTATGCTAGATTTCCATCATTGTGATTTGTTCAACAATAGGTTCCTTTTGTTCTTGTGATGCTTTTGTCTCTTCTTGCACATCACTTGGGTTATTTTGCTTTGAACTTCCTCCCATCATGAATTTGTAATGGGGCTTCTTCTTTTTCCTAGACTCTTCCTCTGAGGCTTCCACTCTCACTTCAGTGTCCTCTTTTTCCTCCTGAGTGGTGGCTACCACTTCTTGTGCTATCTTCCCCACCTCTATATCCTTCAAAAATTTTGAAGCATCTAGGATTTCAAATTCATCCCGTTGGAAAATTTGTGGAGATACCACCATTTTCTCTACTGCTGCCCAACTCTAGTCATCCAGATCTATCTTTTTTGAATCTGATTGTTCTTCCTCCTGTTGATCCTTTTGTGTAGGCTCATCTTGTTTCTCTAAAATAGGGTTCTTTACCATTCTTTCCCATTGTCATCTTGTTCTTATTTGAATTGGGCTTACTTGTCTCTCCATATTTCCCTCCCTTTCTTGAACTGACGGTTGCTCCTACTACCATTGTTGCATTGCTTGTTGTTCCAGTTCAGGTTCCAATCTCCTTGTTCTTTTCCTCTGATGATGTACATCCTCATCATCCGAAGGAGTGTCTTCTGGTACCTCCGTGGCCTATTGTTCCCTCTTTGTTCGAGGCTTCTCCGGAGTCCCCTTCTTAATAGGTACTGACTTTGCCCACCTCAAAATGGTTGGCTATCCTTCCCCAACTTCTCGAGGTTCTATCAAACCTAGAAAATGGATTCCCAACTCCGTGATAGCATTCAATAATAGTCCTATGGCATGGAAGGTCATTTCAAAATTCTTCGGTCTCTTCATTAGTACTTCGTGCATTTTCCTTTCTAGATAGGTACCCCAATCATACTAGATTCCTTGGGTGATACCTTCTACATATTGAGCCATCCATATTGGCATCTCTATGGATCTTGTATCACCTGACAGTTGAGCCATTACTGTATTCATCGCACATGGCCAATCATCTCCTTTTAGTTGGCTCTGTTTGATCCCTCGAGTTCCTGCACCCGAGATCTTTGTAGCAGTCGATGACTTCACATTAGTCAATGAAGTGATGATATGATATGACTCAATCAGATCAACCAACTTCTTAACTATCTTTGTGCCATATGCTGGCAATCTGAATGTCTTCCTGAATGCATCTGCTATCACTTCTATTTTCACCGACCTCTTGTCCACATTGACAAAAGTAGTTCTGGTCATAGGATTATATGCCTGGACCATCTGCAATAGGTAGTTGTAGAAGAAGGTTTTCTGGTGTGGTGGTACTTGTGCTATGATAGCTACACCAACCTCCTCGAACCATTTCCTCCATGGATGGTTCTTGTTTCATTTATCATTCCACCATCGCCTGCATGTATCCGCTCCATGTTGTACAAATGCAATATTTGTTATCTCCACCTAACCTTCCTCAGGTCCACTACTCAGATCCTCATCCTGATCTGGAATGTGGACTTCACTTCTTAGCTCCCTCCTTGAGGTCCTTTCCTATGCCATTCTCTCCTCTCGATACCTTGGTGGTGTTCTTCTTCGATCAGCCCGCCAATAGTTTTGCCTTCTCCATGACCTATATCCTCCTCTCCTCCAAGGATGAGTACCACGCCAATCATGGGACTGAAACTATCACCCTTGGTATTGTCATGGATATGCTTCTCTCTCGTGTAGGGGTCTTAGTGACCTTTCCACCCTATTGGTTGCAATCCACCTTAACCGACATCCGAACTCTTCTACTGAGATCATTCTTTCGCCATTCTCTCAGTTAACTTACTATCCAAACATCACCATTTCCGCAATTAGAAGTACTCCTAAAATCATATAGTTTACTATAAATCATACAGTATGCTCTTCCTTGTACTCTTGTATGGTTTCACCTTCAATAGCCACTTCCAGATCGTACACTGCTTCTTTTCCATAGTTCAATTTTTAGCTTGTTTAGTCTTCAAATTGCCATAACTTCCTCAAATCATACATTTGTAGCATGAAATCATATAGGGTGGTACTACTCCATACAATGTTGCTTTCTATCTACCTCCCTCCATGTAATTTGTATAATTCTATATGATTATGTATGATTTATTGAAAACTGCCTCAAATGGCTTAAAAATTGCCAATAATTGTACTATATTCTTCCTAAAATCATACACCTTACTCCTAAAATCATATAGTACGTATTTTCAAACCCTAGGTTGTAAAAAAATTTATAATTTTGTCCTCCTTTGTCGAATATTTCACCAACCCATTTTTCGGATTGCCCCGATCTTCCTTTTCAGTGCTTTTCGGGAGCAATTTTTCAACTTTTCCACCCTTGGCACAATTTTATCTTCAAAAAAAATTCTCTGGCTATACATGATACTTCTCCTTCCTTCCCCTACCTTTTCCAGCTCGATTTTTCCTGATTTGTTTGATTTTAGGGTTTATATTTCACTTTCCTTGCAAATCTTCCACTTCGGCTCCAAGTTATCACTGCTTCGAACCCTAATGTGCAATTTTTCACCACCTAGTTCATACTTGGCCACCTTCTACTATTATTCCTCCTTACTTCCTGGTTGCACTTCAAATTTTTCCTTTCATGGAGTCAAACCCTAATTTTTCTCTTCCTTTCCTTCTTCGGTTCGATTTCTCGAATGTGAAAAGTTCTCCTTGGTGCTAATTAAAATGGGTCATCATTATTTCAGGTTACTGATGAAGTTTTCTGCCCATGTAGTCTTCTCCATTCTATTGCATGCTTTCCACCTTCGTCCTCCTAAAAAAATTCAAATTCTCTTTGTACGGTTTTAAGGAAATTGTAAATTTGCCTTCTATTTAAATCATTTCTCAAACCCTAACTAAACCCTAATCAATTTAATCATAAATTGTGCCACTTTGCATGTTTTCCATCCTCCTTGCATGGATTATTGACAACTCAGCATGTTTTTTGAAAAATTTGTCATTTTCCCACTTTTTTCTCCAACTGTTGCTTTTTCCCATACATGCCACATTAATTGGGGTAGTTGCAAATCATACAACATGCTAATGGTCCCTTGGTAGTGGTGTCCACATTAATGTCACATTAAATGGGGTAGTTGCACCTGGTGTCCTTTCTCCTTGTCGTATAGGTGATTGATCCCTTGGTAGCGGTGTCCTTACTACTCTACTATCATTCGAGCGACTTCTCCGCCTATCCCCTTGGATCAATTCTGGCTCCAGACTTGGTGATCATATTCTTAGTTGTCCTTGGTTTCTTTCATCTGCAAAGTGCACTCTTCCTCTACCAGCAAGGCCTCTTTCGTGCGAGTGTCTCCCCTATCCTATTCCTCTTGACATTGGGTTTCTTTGTGCTAATGGTGATTCCTCCATTTCCTAGAGTAATCCTCTACCACCCATCACTCATTGAGGTCCTTTTCGTATTAAGGATGGTTTTCCCCATGTACATCGCCTTGTAGGGTTTGGTAAGATTCCCCTAATTCTTGGTAGCCCTCACAGATTCCTTGTCCAATTCATACAGGCTAAAGGTGTATCTCCTGGCCATCTAGGAGTAGGGGGTCAAAACCTTCCTCGTCCTCTTCCTCCTCTGATTGTAACATCACCTTGTCCTTGTTCATTTCATAGTCGAATACCTCCTCCCCTTCTTAGTTGAAGCCTTAGGGGTCTTTCCCTATTCCTTCCTCCCATTGTTCGGGTATCAGGAGTTATCTCTACCAACTCAATGTTGGCTAGTGGACTTCTGCTTCTTCTTGTACTTGGTGATAATTGTCGTAGTGCTCTAATTCTATGATCCGCATGTGCTAGGCGACGTCTCCATATTATTTCCTCGAAGTTTATTTGTGGAGATGATGTTGCCAAAACCTCTCTATATGCGTCAAAAAAGTCCATCTCAGAACTTGAGTGATTCTGATTCTCTTCTCTCTGTTCCACCCAATCGGTTGGAAAATTCATCATTCTCTCCAATATCCGTACTTCTCTCCTTTTTCTTCTCAACTATTGATAGGCTATTATATATGCTTACGGGTCAAGGTTGGTTTGATGTCCCCGTGGTCTCCCTATTTGTCGTTGTGTTGTTGTACATGCTGGGGGATCACGATTACCTCGAGGATTCTAAGGGTTTTCTAGACAATCATCCTCATCACTGCTTTCTGTACTAGGTTCCATTACTAGCCAAGGCATTCCTTCATTACTGGAGTCACTCAAATCCAGTCGTATATTGCCTTGTGATTCAGGTGATGTGGTTGCCTCTTCAATGTCTCACCAAAGCATCTCTGCATCTTCGTTTATCATTGGTGGATCACTCGGTGGTACCTATGAGCTTGTGCTTACGCCATCATTCCCTCCACCGCTTCTTGGAGTTAGTCCCTCAACCTCCTCAGGTTCCCTTTCGAGCTCTTGTAGCCTAGCTACCCTTTGTTCCTCCAACCTTTGTATTGTGCCATCCAATTCTTGGATGATTTTCTCTCTCAACATTGCATTATGACCTCGCAATATTTGATATTCTTCTTGTAGTTGTTGAGTCTGTAACCACATTCTCTACTGTAATAGCCCTATCTAAGCCAATGGAGTAAGTCCAGCCAATTATTGATCAATGGTCTCATTCCTATCTTCCTCTAGAACTTCCATTTCAAATGTGTCCACTCTATCTTCATATCGTACTGTTAGTCGTATCCTTCTTCGTCCTTCCACTTGTTGGGGTAGTTCCCTCCATTCTACCTGAGGATACATCCTATTTCTACTTACTGGGGTTGCTTCTTCCTACCTTCCCCTATTCTTGGGTAATAGTACTATCTCTTGATGTTCTCTTTCATTTGGAGGAATCCAATCTTCATCTTCTTCTTCTACTCACTCGGTCCCATCAACAAATCTGACATGTACTCGTAATCTTCTTCTTTCTCTGGGTTGAGGTGCCAACTCTTATTGTTCTATGGTTGGTCGTGGTTCCTCCCCTTCTACAAATAAGTGTGTGAGTCCTGTGTCAGGCTCCTCCTGTGATGGACCTGGCTCACTCTGAGCTTCTATTTGAGCTTTCGCTCGTCTTCATCATTCAATTTCTTCTGAAGAAATGAATAAGCATTGTACCTTGTAAGGCTTCAACTTTGAGCCATTTATAGTATCGAGCACCTCTATCCCATTCAAGTTCTATAACTTGACTGCTCCATTATTCATTACTTCAACTAATTTATAGGGACCAAGCCATAACGTCTTCAACTTATCGGGCTTGATTTCTCACTTCTCGTTAAACTTTAGAACCAAGTCACCCGGACTAAGTTCTAACTTTCTCAAATATTTTTCATGCCACGCCTTCCATATTTTCTGAGCTACCTCAATCACCCATTGCGCCATGACTCTTCTTTCATCCAACTTGATTTGTTTTGTCAGTCAGCTCTTCCAAACTTTCTTGATCACCCAAGTGATGCTCTACCACGACTCTCAAACTTGGTATCAATAATTCAACTGGTACCACTGCTTCATGTCCATACATTAATTGGAAAGGTGTATGCTCTTTTGTAGGTTTAAAAGTTGTTCTATATACCCACAAAATAGATGGTAGCCTTTCCTCCCAATCTGCTCCCTCTATTCCATAGGTTTTATATAGAGTAGATACCAGGACTTTATTTGTTGCTTTCGCCTACCCATTAGCTCTAGGATAATACGGACTAGATAGTGAGTGCAAAATACTGAACTCTATGGTCAGCGTCTTGATGATCTCATTAACAAAGTGTCCTCCTCGATCACTTGTTATTTGTAGCGGAATACCAAACCTTGTGATTACATGTTCATACAAGAATCTCGTTGTACTTTTAGCTGAGTTATCAGGTAATGCTCTTGCTTCAACCCATTTTGTTAGGTATTCTATCACTACTACGATGTATCTACACTTCCTTCTTCGAGATGTCTTCAATGGTCCTACAAATTCCAATCCCCATTGTTCAAATAACTCTTGTGGTTGTGATGGATGCAAGGGCATAAAGTCCCTCTTTACCAACTTTCCTACCCTTTGGCAAGTGTCACATGCTTTCACATACTCCTTTGCATCATTATACAATGTGGGCCACCATAGTCCTGCTAGAAATATCTTTCTAGCAGTCGCATATGGTCCCATATGCCCTCCTACTAAGCTTGCATGAGCCTCTTTCAATGTCGCTTTGACTTCTTCCTCCATCACACATCTTCGTAGGATACCATCACTTCCCATTTTATACAACAATCCTGCTATTATCTGGAAAGGTGCTGACTTCATTATTACTTTCTTTTTCTTGGTTGTCATCATTTCTTGTGGCAACTCTCTTGTGGATAGGTACTAGCCAACCAACTTGTACCATGATGGAAAAATGTTGATGGAAAATAATTGTGCATCTAGAAATTCATCAGGAACTCCTATTCCTATAGGTTCCCCTGATCGTATCCGAGACAATTGGTCTGCAATCATGTGCTTCTTACCAGGCCTCACCACTACTTAGAATACAAACTCCTAAAGGGTGACGAGCCACCTATTGACTCGTCCTTGTATCACTGGTTTATTTATCAAGTATAATAGGGCTTGGTGATTTATATAGAAGGCAAAGGGGTTTACCAATAGGTAATGCCTAAACTTTTGAACTACATATACCATTCCCAAAGCTTCTCTTTCTGTTGTACTATAATTTATCTTTGGCCTTGACAAAAGGTGACTAGCAAAGAAAATGGGCTAGTCTAGCCTAAACTACCCTTCTTGTGCTAAAGCACATCCAATTGTAAAATTTGAAGCATCAATATGGACATGGAATTCCTTATCCCAGTTTTGGAACACCAAAATCGGACTACTCACAAGCTTAGCCTTCATCTCCTTGAAGGCTCCTTGGTGCTCCTTTGTCCATCTGAAAGGACTATTTCTCTTTGTCAAGGAATCTAATGGGTAGGATACATATGAATAATTCCTGACCTTCGATAGTAACCCGTCGATCCAAGAAATGTTTTAAGTGAACTCACATCAAATGGTTCTTCCATGTGCAATATCACACGGATCTTATCAGGATCTATCTTCAATCCTTCACTGCACACAATGTGTCCCAATAGTTTCCCATATGGTACCATCAGATAAAATTTCCTAGGATTTAATGATATCTGTGCATTTTTGCACCTACTCATACATTCACTGATGGTAGGAAGATTTTCCTTGATCTTCTCATAAATGGACCAATCATCCAAAAATGTTTTAAAATTCTTTGTTTCCAACTGATCAAATATATACAGTATGATACACTAAAATGTAGCTAGGGCATTACAGATTCTGAATGGCATTTGGTTCTATGTGTAGATGTCATTCTCCATAATAAATGTGGTCTTTAGCTTATCCTCCTTGGTTATGCTGATTTGATTGTATCCTAATAACCCATCCAAAAATGAATAGATCTCGTGTCCTGCGACTTCTTCCAAGATAGAATTTGTGAAGGGAATAGGGAAGGGATCCTTAATAGTTACGGTGTTTAGACTCCTAAAGTCCATGCATATTCTGATATTATTTAATTTCTTCTTCAAGGTGATCACTATAGGTGAGACCCATTCATTGGTTGTCACCTTGAATATGATTCTTGCTTCCAGCATCTTTTCTATCTCTGCATTCACTAATGCAGTATACTTTGGATTCATTCTATATGGTCTCCTTCTTACAGGTTGCGCTCTAGGCATTAGTGTAATCTTGTGGACACATAATTTTGGTGGTACTTCTTTTAGGTCATTATATGTCCATGCAAAGACATTTATATTTCAAAAATATCTTAAAAGTCATCGCTTTCAGTAGAGGGTTCCAATTATCACCGCAGTGAATCATCCTAGGTTCCTCCTCCATTCCTAGATTGATGTCCACTATCCGAGGTCCTTCATATTTGATATTTTTTGGTTCACTTGTAGCTTTCTCTACATTATCTAGGTGTGTCGGTATTGTATCAACCTCTGCATCGCCTACTGTATACTCTACAAAACTTTTTGGAAATGTCTATTTCTCTTCTGCTTCTTTCCTAGGTTCTTGGCTAATTTTTGGTTTATCTTATTTTTTCTTGATCTCCTTTGATTCAATACAGAGGTAGTTGGGCTGGAAAATTGTGTACTCCATTTTTCAATTAAGCAGTCTGCTATCATATCAAGCTTCATATTCACTACATTCTTCTAGGTACAATATTCATTCTCTATCAGGTTCATGTCCTTCATCCTTTGAGGAATTTTTTGATTCCTCCGTCATAGCTACATCCTCACTAACTCTTTGATTTTTTATCTTTCCTTTTATTTTTCATCAAGCACTCAAAATCCTAACAAGTTCATAATTTTATGCATTAAAATCATTGGTTTTGAAGTATTCAGACATACAAGTAATTTTGTTATCTAATGCTAATACATTAAATTATTTGGACATTTTCTAATTAAAGCATTCATTTTAAGGTTTCATAGTTTTTTTTAATTGTACTCCATGATTAACACTGGTGTATTATACATGAAGAATCATGAAGGAATCTTTCTTTGTTACTTGAATAAAGAAGAATCCACTCACATCTTGCATGAATTCCATTGTAAGTATGGGATGGGGCATGGTTCCACAAATGCCACGGTACACCAGATCTTAAAATATGGTTACTATTGGCTACATATCTTTAAAGATACCCATTATCATGTGCGATCTTGCCATATCTATCAGATTGCTACCAATAGAGAGAGACAAGCAACTATGTCATTGCAACCTGTAGTTGAAATGAGACCTTTTGCTCCGTGGGACCTAGATTTTGTAGGGGTTATAAGCCCTAATTATTTAGCTTCCCATAAGTACATTCTCATCACCTTTTATTATTGTACTAGATGTATGGAAGCTATCCCCACCAAAAATTATACTACGGAGGTCATCATTCAACTTTTGGAAGAATACATCGTGACCAGGTTTGGAATGCCACATTCAATTATTTACAATAATGGTCTTACTTTTATTTCACTCTATTTTACAGAATGGGCATATGATAACAAGGTGAGCATTAAACATTATTCTAATTATTACTTGAAAGGTAATGGATTAGCCATATCATCTAATAAAAAATTATTATCAATTATAAAAAAAATTCTTGAACAAAATCCTAGGGATTGGTACAATCAATTAAAGTTTGCATTATGGGCAAATATAATAAGAATTAAGTAATTTATTGGAACATCACCTTATCATTTAGTATATGGTCAAGATCCAATGTTTCCCGCTAATCTTAAATTGTAAACTTTACAATTCATGAAAGAATATATTTAAATAGATGATAAAATTGAATCCCGTCTCACTCACCTCATGCATCTAGATGAAAAACAAGAGGACGACTTGCTTCATTTTAGAAAACACTAAGACATTGTTAAAATATGGCTTGATAAATGAGCAAAAATTAAATATTTTAGGATTTCTAATTTAGTTTTACTTTGGGATAAGGCACATGAGAAAAAGGGTGACCATGATAAATTTGACTATCTTTGGCTTGGTCCTTACCAAATTTTTGAAATTCTTGGTGAAAATACTTTTTGGTTGAAAACTTTGAGTGGGGATGATGTTCATTTACCTATTAATGGGTAGTTTATCAAGCACTAATTTCACCCATGAAGTAGCCAAATTCTTGTATCATGTGTATCATGCTTGTATATTATCATATATAGCTTTTGGGTTTTCATACTTTTGCTTGATTTTTCTTTGTGTGGCATTTTGTACCTAGCCTTTTTTTTACAAGTTTTTCTTACTATTTGTTTTCGTGTTGTCTTCATTAGGTTGAGGTTTTATTTGCGATTTTTGCTTGTTTTTTCACACGTTTGGGTTGGTCCCTCTGATTGGGGTTATGTTTTGTGATAGATACTAACTCTTGGTTCCTTTGTTGGTAATTGGATCTTTGTTAAGTAGGATGGATTGCTTAATCTGAAACCGGGTAAAATTGAGGAAAAGGGGGATAAAACTATTTAGTAATCATTCTTATATTTTAGACTAAGATGGTGAAAGGTGGAAAAATGAAACATTTCACTAAGGCTCCACATTGTAACTCACATATTAAAGGGTATTATTTGAAATATTGAAGAATAAAGTCATTTTGTGTTGCAAATTAAGGCAAACATCTAACACCCTCCATCTCTAGCCTTTAATGGCCTCTAACCCAGGTGGCAGGTAAATTTTGTAAAGCAATACAATGCTTGGTAAAAAAAGAAGGAAAGAAAAGCCAAATCAATCAAAGATCAAAGTCATCTCCATCGGGGCTATAGACACCTGGCTAGTAGTATAGCAAAGTCCAGACAAAAAAAATATAAAATTAACCTAATACCTGGGTGATTCGGATAATCTCTATTAGGGCTATAAATGCGTGTATGGCAGTAGAGCAAGGTCTAGAAGAGATCAAGGCCATATCCACTGGAGCTAGAGACACCTGGTTGGCAGTGGAGCAATGCAAAGGTATATTTTAATGAGTAACATTTTATCCTTATTTTCTCAAAGAAATTAGATCATATTAATGACTTGATAAAGGTCCTTCAAAGGTGCAAAGAACATTGAATTTCACTTAATCCTAAAAAGTGCATCTTTGGGGTAATTGAGGGGAAATTTTTGGGACATGTCATATCAAAATATGGCATTTCTATAGACCCTATGAAGATAGAAGTAATTCAAAATATTCCTTTTTTGGGTAGTAAAAAAGAGCTTAGGTCATTATTTGGAAAAATTAATTTTGTTAGTGTTGTGGTTGATCCACAACACACCCCAAAATTGGGGACCCACCTTTTTGCAGGCTTGTAGAGAAGAATCTCGGTGACCCAGATGCTAAAATTGAAGAAAAGAGGAAAAAATGCCTAAGTGTTGAAAGTGTAGCAAAATCGTGACTTGTCGCGCCATCGCTGCCGGAAACAGGAAAGTTGTCGCGAAATCGTGACATGTAGCTCCATCGTTGCCGAAGAGGAGAGAAGAAAAATTGAAAGTTGTCGCGAAATCGTGACATGTCTCTGAGAAGAAAAGAAAAGGTGTCGCGAAATCATGACATGCCATTGGAAAAGGATGAAAAGTTTCATGATTTCGTGACGTGTTTTGCCGAAGCGTACGAATGATGAAAAGTGTCACAATTTCACGACGTGTTTTGGCAAAGTGTACGAAAGCGAAAAACGTCACGATATCGCGACAGGAAACAGCGAAAGGACTCGAAGCGGAAGGACGTCGTGATTTCGTGACCGATTGTAGCAAAGGTGTACGAAATAGGAAATGGTAGCGAAATCGTGACATGTTTCGGAGAGATGGCCTGAAGGAGAAGGTGGTCGCAATTTCATGACATTTTTTAGCAAATTGTACGGCACAAGGGAGATGTCGCGAAATCGTGACAGAAATGAAGACCATGCCCGAAGCAGAGAAGCGATAGCAAAATCACGACAGGTTTTTCCAAGGCATACGAAACAGAAAAATGGTCACGATTTCACGATGTGTTTCAGGGAGGCGTACGAAAAGAGAAAGCGGTAGCGATATCACGACAGTTTGCGGCAAGCAGGTTTGGGGGCAAAGGCCGTAGCGATATCGTGACGGTTTGTTGAAAGAAGGCAAGAGAGTGATAATGGTCATGATTTCACGACGTAAAGTTGCCAAAGAGGTCCGAAAGAAAATGGTAGCGATTTCGCTACAGCTTTGTGAGAAGGAAGCCCGACGGAGAGATGGTAGCGATTTTGCTACAGCTTTGTGAGAATAAATCCCGATGGAGAGATGGTAGAAATTTTGCTACAGCTTTGTGAGAAGGAGGTTCGAAGGAGAAATGGTAGCGATCTCGCTATAGTTTGTGGCAAGAAGGCTCAAAAGCAAAAACGGTCGTGATATCGCGACAAGATGTTGCCGAGGACATACGGTCGGGAAGAGTGTAGCGATATCATGACATGTCACGATTTCGTGACATGTCATGTTTTCACGGCCAAGAAGGTGAATAGGCGACATGCAGTTTTTGTCAGGATTTTCGTAGAGTGGCATTACAGAAGGCACAGAGAGAGTGTGACACGTGGCATGCAGGTGTCAGGTCTACAGAAGCGTTACATGCAACGGAGGATTTTAGGCGTTTCGGTGTTAAACATGGAATAAAGACAAGGAAAAGGTGGGAATTCGAAAGGTCACATGCAGGAAGGTGAAGCGAAGCGACCAGGGAGAATCGAAGAGCCGTTTTCGCTAGTATAAAGCCAGAAGTGCAGATTGAAAGAGGGGTTGGAAATTGTCGATTGCAGAGTTGCAGAGACAAGGGCTTTTTGCCATTCTGGGCCTGCACTTGGGCAATTTCCTTCTTTTTTGTTCTAGAATATTTGTGCCTGGAACATTCTTTGAATGTAATTGACATATCATTTAATATAAAATACATAGTATTGGCATCTCATTGATGAGAAATAAGGAGTCATTTTGTGCATGCATGATTTAATTTTTTATATTTCATTCTAGATTTCTGAGGCTTTTAGGTGAAGTTTAATGCAAGTGTGCTTGGTTGCTTCATGCGAATGCCTAAGTCTAGAATTACAGTAGAAACCCTAGAAACCAGCACCTAATTTATTTGGATTGTGTGAGTTTGCAGGTTCATTAGATTAGGTTGCATGCATAAAACCTCAGTATCTTCGGTTTCATCGAATTGATGGCAGCATTCTGACTGTAGTTTAGTTTCTCTTCATTTACTTTTCTTTATTGTTCAAAACCTTGCTTTATTCTCTGCAGTTTAATTACTGTATCCAAATTAATAACTGAAAATCCATCAAAATCCAAGATTAAAGTACAATTATTCACTTTGAGTCCACTGTAAATTCAAATTATATAAACCCCAGTGCCCCTTGTTAACATCCACTTGCAAACCCTAAGGTATTCCTAGCATTTCACTTGAATAACATCATTGGTAGACAAAGAATCAGCATAACAGGAACCTTGGAGAAGTTACCTTCTTTGCAAGCAGAGGATTTTAGGACTCAGATCCTACCGGAGAGTGTGCTTTCACAATTGGGTGAAAACACCACCCATCATATTGGCACTAGAAGGAGGGCATGAAATGGTTTATTTCATCATGATTTTAAATGCTTAAAATTGCTTAAGAGCTTTACAACACATTTGGATTGTTCATACAGAAATAAAGTGATTTAATTTAATTTTGAAAATTTTGGTCTTGACTAACAAAGTGTTATTTCATGCAATTACTTTTCATTTGATTCCAAGGAATACATCTCTTCTTTGATGCTAACGTGATTTTTGTTTATACATTGCAGGTTGAATATTCAACAGAGTTGGTTCTAAGAGTACATTTTAAGTTCACTAATGGCAACACTTGAGGAGCAAAGGGTATCCTTAAGAAAAAAACTAGTGTCTCTAAGAGAGAGAATGGTATCAATATTAGAAGATCATTATAAGGGTTTGCCTATACCTGTGGTACCATATAAAATTCCTACAATGTTATTGGATTTTTTACGATGTTTTAATCAAGAGGTGCCACTAGGATACTTGCAAAAACTGCATGTCTACAAGAATGCATTATGTCAATTTCAGATTTTCTATGAGGAGGTAGCTTGTAAGTTATTTGCATACATTTTGGATGATAGACCATTCTTTTGGTATTGCCAACTACCCATGGAGGTTAGGACTTCTTGGATACAATTAGAAGCAGCCTATCTTTATCACTTTGGTAATCAGGTTGACTTAGAAATCCTGAAAAATCAGTTTACCTCCATATGTAAAGAGCCTAATGAATCCTTGAGTCAATTTAATGGAAGATTTCGTGACGTGCATTCCCAAATGTGGAGAGTGATTCATCACACAAAGAAGAGCCCTTTGTTAAATATGCCATTTCCAATGCACTTGTTTTGGTAAGTCCTGATTACAAGAAACCATTCTTCATCTATACTTTTGCATCTGATCATTCATTTACTAGCATGCTAACTCAGAAAAATGAAGATAATTCTAAAAACCCTATTGCTTTTATGAGTTTACATTTGAAATATGCATAATTAAGATATACCATTTTAGATAAACAAGTGTCTATTTTTTTTTTAAATATCAAAATTTTTAGGCATTACATTTTGCATAGTAGACTTTTTGCCATTGTACCTAACCCCGCTATAAAATCCATGTCGATGGAGAATGAACTAGGTAAAAAATGAGGAAATTGGATGTCTACCTTACAATAATTTGATCTAGAAATCCATCTAATAAAGCTATTTCAGGGACAAGGCTTAATGAGAACACTTGCGAAGATTGATCCTCAGATTTCTTGTCAATAATATAATGTAGAGGATATCACGCAAGACGAATGGTATATTGATATTGTTTATTTCCTTTTGAATGGTAAGTGTCCTTCACATTTCAATTCCACACAAAGAAGAGCCCTTCATTTAAAATTTACAAACTTTATGATTAACACTAGTGTATTATATAGGAAGAATCATGAAGGAATATTTCTTTATTGCTTTAATAAGGAAGAATCCACTCACATCTTGCATGAATTCCATGGTAAGTATGGGATGGGGCATGTTCCACAAATGCCATGACACACCAGATCTTCAGATCTGGATAGTATTGTCTACATATCTTTAAATATACCCATTCTCATGTGCGATCTTGTCATATTTGTCAGATTATTGCAAATAGAGAGAGACAAGCACCTATGCCATTACAACCTGTAGTTGAAATGAGATATTTTGCTCAGTGGGACCTAGATTTTATAGGGGTTATAAGCCCTAATTATTTATATTCCCATAAGTATATTCTTATTGACTTTGATTATTGTACTAGATGGACGGAATCTATCCACACCAAAAATTGTACTACGGTGGTCATCATTCAATTTTTGGAAGATACATTATGACCAAGTTTGGAATACCACATTCAATTATTTATGATAATGGACCTAATTTTATTTCACTCCATTTTGTAAAATGGGCATATGATAAAAAGGCGAGAATTAAATAATTTTCTAATTATTACTCGAAAGGTAATGGATTAGCCAAATCATCTAATAAAAGTTTGTTGTCAATTATAAAAAAAATTCTTGAACAAAATCCTAGGGATTGGCACAATAAATTGAAGTTTGCATTGTGGGTAGATAGAATAAGAATTAAGGAATTTATTGGAACATCACCTTATAATTTAGTATATGGTCAAGATCCAATGTTTCCTACTAATCTTAAATTGTAAACTTTACAATTCATAAAATAATATCTCGAAACAGATGATAAAATTGAATCTCATCTCACTCACCTCATGCATCTAGATGAAAAATAAGAGGAGACCTTGCTTCATTTATGCAAACACTAAGACATTTTTAAAATATGGCTTGATAAACGGGAAAAAATTAAATATTTTAGGATTTCTAATTTAGTTTTTCTTTGGGATAAGGTACATGAGAAAAAGGGTGACCATGATAAATTTGGCTATCTTAGGCTTGATCTTTACTAGATTTCTGAAATTATTGGTGAAAATACTTTTTGGTTGAAAACTTTGAGTGGGGATGATATTCATTTACCTATTAATGGGTAGTTCTCAAGCACTAATTTCACCCATGAAGTAGCCAAGTTCTTGTATCATGTGTACCATGCTTGTATATTATCATATATTCATGTTTTTGCTTGTTGATTTTTCTTTGTGTGGCATTTTGTACATAGCCTTTTGTTTTACAAGTTTTTCTTACTATTTGCTTTCGCATTGTCTTTATTAGGTTGAGGTTTTATTTACAACTTTTGCTTGTTGTTTTCACACGTTTGGGTTGGTCCCTCTGATTGGGGTTGTGTTTTGTGATAGATACTAACTCTTGGTTCCTTTGTTGATAATTGGTCCTTTGTTAAGTAGGATGGATTGCTTAATTTGAAATCAGGTAAAATTGAGGAAAAGGGGGATGCAATTGTTTAGTAATCATTCTTAGATTTTGGACTAAGATGGTTAAAGGTGGAAAAATAAAACATTTTGCTAAGGCTCCACATTGTAACTCACATATTAAAGGGTATTCTTTGAAATCTTGAAGTATAAAGTCATTTTATGTTGCAAATTAAGGCAAAAATCTAACACACTCCATATCTAGCCTTGAATTATCTCTAATCCAGGTGATGGGTAAATTTTGCAAAGCAATGCAGTGCTTCATAGGTCCCTACCCATGAGTTTGGAGTGTAGATTCCAAGGTTTAGGGTTGGGTAGTATCTTCTTGTTTTCTTCTACAAATGTCTAGGATTTGGTTAGGTTTAATGGGCTTGTTTTCTTTTCAAGGTTTTAATGTTGGTTAGGTTTGTAATGTTTGGTTAATTTTGATGTTTAAATTAAATTAATGCAAACATTTGAAATAAATCAAATAAATAAATAAAATAAAAGAAAATAAAAAAATTGTTTCATTTTTATTATTTTCATTAGTCTTTGATGCTGCTTTTATATTAAGGATAAAATTAAAATTAAAAAAATATATATAAGTAAACTAAAGTGAATGGTCAATGTTTTCGTTAGTCATTAGTTTTAGTATTATTTTAAGTGTTATATTTTTAATCGCTTAGATTTTTAAATTAGGTTTTGCAAATAAATCAATGCAAATATTAGAAAAATAGTTTAATAAAAGGGTGTTGTTTTAATGTTCGCAGGATTCCATAAGTGGTGTGATTTTCAAGGAATATATAGGTGACATGCAACATAATTTTTGAGGAGGAGGTCAAGTCATACCAATGAATGTGGTGCCAGAGTGCGATCAACGTGATCATCATCGAGCATGGTTCTCAAGGTGCCATGAATTTCAAGAGGCCACCTAGTGGCTTGGCTGAGTCATATGGTGGTAGATGCATTGGTATTAAAATAGCATCCATAAAACTATTCCCATCTAGATGTGGGATTAAAATATAAAATATATTAATACTCCCTTCACGATTCGATGATTGAAGTAATGATGATACAGACTTACCTCCAATGACGATAGTTCCCCACTATTAACTAAAATCTTCGATGATAATTCAATGATGAAAATTGCAGGTCACTGGGATATCTTGGTTGTCATAATACTTCAAATGAATATAAAATCCCCTTCATTTCAATGTTTGATAAAGTTGGTTTGGGTGGTATTGAGACTCAATGAATCAGGTGATCTTTACATACAATAGATTGGAGATTGTTTTGTTGGATTGGAATAGTCATAATGATCGATGATTGGTGAAAAGAATATGTAGTTCACAACTTCACTCCAAATATTGAATGAATACATGAGGTTGAAAGAAAGGATATGAATAGCACTGTTTATCACATGTAGTTTGGACAGTATGCTTGCCAGCACTGCGCATAGGATATCAAGGATGTAACATGGTATGGTCACATCCAAAGAGACCTAAAATTTAATAATATTAAGCTCTGGAACATAAAATACAATAGAATATTCTCTATGCGCATATTGTGCACAGCTTCGAGATAGAATATGAAATTTAAGGATGAATCGGCAACATGGAGGAATGTCATGGTCAAAGAGACTTTATTACAATGAATAAAAATAGTTTCTTTATCACCAATTCATCGATGGATAGGTCATATCACTCTTGGGCTATGGAACAAAGGTATTAATGTGAATGATGTTTCCTAGCAAAGTTCACGAGGATTGGTTCTTGGTTGTTCTATGTACGGCATCATGGAGGAAGCCTTCTACTAGTTTAAATGAATGTAGTAGCTCAACGTGAGCCCAAACCAAGCTATTTTCACTTGGAGAGTGGTCTATGTTATGTTAGTAAGGGTTTGGATGAAGCGGTCTATGTCACCAAAAATGGCAGTCGGTTCCTAGCTCTCAACTTCGTAGTATTTATGATAAGGTAAAACTCCTTGATATAAATGGTGTCAGAAGAAATAGTGCAGCCAAAATAAAATTTAGGATGGAGCAGGCGATGATGTAGTGATTGTTGAACATGGTTGGTTTTGGTCCTCTCTAACGTACGATGTCAACATAGGTGGTAGGCATTGGCCATACAGACATGTACCTCTCATAAGTTACTTAGGAAATATAAGAGTATATCAACACATGGGATATTCTGGCCACTGTTAAAGATAATCACTCTTCCATGTAGAATATAACAGTTAAATTATTGGATAGGGTATAAAGGGAAGGTATGCGCATTATCCAAAATTATTATGTGAGGAAAGATCTAGCATTAAAGTTATGTTCACATGGAGAGAAATATGTTTACGGATGAATCATAGCGGAGAAGGCTAAGTGTAACATCTAAATAGTTTCATATGTTGACTTTTCCCACATAGAAGCAATTATGGGGTATTTCATCTAGGGGAGTTGTCAAAAAATTTGGATGGAAATTTTTGAGAGATATATGCATGTGAGAATAGAGTGCGCATAATTAGTGCAGAGTTGCATGGTCCACGGGGCTATTAAAGTCCTTAAACTAGATAACAAGTAGATAGAAGGTGGTTGTTTTTTGTTGCAAAATCCATACAACCAAAACATGAGCGTAGTATGTATATCTTCAGGTAGAGTATGTCATGGTTGGCAATGAAAATGGTCATAGCAAATACTATAATGAAAATGGCACATGCAAGTGTCCAATGCATCTAAAACAAATTGATGGTGAATAAAACAAAAGGGGTTTATAGATAATATGAGAACTATGGACATAAACATTCATGTGTTAATTAATAAATACTCATGTGAATGAATAAAAGCATTGAAATGGCCATACATGTCCATTACATTTTCAAGCGAGAATGGAAGCATTGCAATGCATGAAAGTGAAGAGAAAACGAAGCATTGGAAATATGAAGTGAAAAGGAAAATGAGAGGGAAAGTAAACGGGTAATTTTTATCTTCCTCGTTGGATTTTGGTTGAAATTTAAATACCCATTCAAGCTCATGAACAGAAGCAAAAAATTTTGGAACATAAGGCATGGAAGAATATTGGAAGTTTTTTCAAGCTGCTGCCAATATTCTGGTTTCACCTTGTATGCAAAAAATAGAGGTTTTGAACATAATAGAAGATTTTATTGCATATTTTTCTCCACATGTATTGGAATTATTTTAATGGTGTTTTATGCATACATATGGTAGCATCATTTGAGTATTTAATTCATGTTTTATTACTTATGCTCTTACACTTAATCGGATTTGGATTGTGTGGATGCAGTTCTAACCCAGTTTTGTTTATTGTTCAGGATCTAACATTTTCTGCAACATAGACAGGATTAGTTTTCAGTAGTTTTTCTTTGGTTATTTTCCATATTTTGGTCCATATTCCAGATATTTTTTTTTTTAAATCTCTAACCATACCCTTTGTCATTTTTTATCTTTCATTTTATTTTTTTCATCAAGCACCAAAAGTCCTAACAGGTTCATAATTTTCTACATTAAAATAAGGGCTTTTTAAGTATTCAAACATTTGAGTAATTTTGTTATTTAATGCTAATACATTAAATTATTTGGAAATTTTGTAATTAAATAATTCATTTTAATGTTTCTTAGTTTTTTTTATTCGCACTTCACAAGGTTTGCATTTTTTGTAGATCATTTAAAGCTAAGAATAAAAGGAATCAGCACTTCATAAATTTTTTAGCACTTCTTTTATCAACTAATAGCCAAGATAAAAAATCAATTTGCATTCATGGGAGGACTTTACTGACTCCAATTTCACATTAAGGGAAAGATAAAATGAAGTGGATTTCCACAGCACTTGTTAATAGCAATATTTTAATATGAGATAAAAGCAAACTGCTAACAGCAAATACTAACTACAATTTCACATTAAATTTAAGATAAAATGAAATAGTCTTGGCATAGGGATTCATGGGTAAATCATTTTGATAAATTGGAGATAAAATAAATTAGGATCAATTTCAAGCACTCATTCATCATTTATTTCTGCACATAAGGGAAATCAAGCCCTTTAATTGATATAAAGCATGGCAAATCACTTTAACCATAAGCCCCTTGTTAACAGTTATTTACAAATCACTAAAGTATTCTAAGCACTTATTTGGCACGTTTTCAAAAATATACAAGCACACATTAAGTAAAAGGAACCTTGGAGAAATGCTGATTTCTTTGCAAGAGAGGGTTTTGCTAGCAAAATCCTGATTGTGAGTATGATTTTGCAATAGGGTAAAATTATCGCTCAACATACAGTACAGCAAGTTCAACATATTAATAAGGAACCATCTATTAAATATGATCTTGATTTAAGGAAGAACATTCTCGATGAACCTAAGGAATGTGTCTCATAAAAATTTAAGACTCTCTTGAAGTACCATGCACCATTTAGGAGAAACAAATTGGTAAATAAAATGCAGTTTTAGAAGTTAATACCTCTGCCATTAATAAGGAAATACCATAAAATGAATAGGACAAGTCAAAATCTTCTATAGTAGAGCTAGGAGAGGATAAATATGATGAAAAAATTGTAAAAGAATATTTAGGAATATAATAATAAGACCTACTCCTAATATAGGCAAGAAAAAGGAGAAAAACCCTCAAATTATCAAGCAAGATCCAAGGAAGCAAGAGCAAACATAGAGAAAGGAACACAAAGTAAGTTGGTTGAACTTCTCTTTACCAAACAACAAAATGATATTGGTAATATGAAATTGGGGCCAATAGCCCCTAATAAGACATTATTATCATCTCACATAATATAAGGGGTGATAATGCCCCCTCAAAGCAAAGGTGTATCAGGGACCTATGTTTAAGTAATAAGCCTGATATTCTTTGTATCAAATAAACTAAAATGACAAAAGAAGAAGTTTCAAAAACTATGAAATAAACATGGGCAAGATGTGAATGGGATGTTATGGATTTTGAAGGAGTGATAGGGGGAATTCTAACTTGTTGGAATCCTTCTAGAACCTCCTGTGTAACCATTCATAAAACTAGGCATTGGATAGCCTCTTTAGTCACTTGTTACTTTATAGATTTTGTTTCATCCTTATCAATGTCTATGGACCTACAACTCAGTCAAGTATATTAGAATTTTTGAGTGGGATTGAAACATTTATGAGAAGTAAAGACCAAGAAACTCGATTCATGATCATAGGATATTTTAATACCATAACCAAGTTGGATGAAAATTTTGGAGGAATTAGGAATTCAACCCAAAGTATGAGATATTTCTCAAATTTTATTTAAAATAATAATCTATGGGTGTTAGGGTAGATTTCATTTACCACGGGATAGATTAGTTATTACATAATTTTATTACTATTGTAAATCTACAAATATCTTTATTTGTAAATATTATTTTGTTGTTAGATTTCATATCCTACTTGGTTACGTTAGTGCCTAGTTGTTAGTTGTTAGCACCATATTGTATTTGGTTGGCTAAAAACTAGGGATATTATTCATTCATTTTTTAAGGCTATCTTTAGCCTAAGGTTTTGTATTTATATGCCTTGATTATTAATATATTTCTAATTTTCATTCTTAAACTTCATTGGTATCAGAGCAGGATTTTTAGGCCATGCTTTGCTCGGCTCCACTCCACCTGATGTGGTGCTAAGATACAGGATCAACCCATTTGTGGATAATACCTGGAGGATGCCACTTTGACATAGGTTCCAACCTATGGTGGATAAAACCTATGGGACTTAAGGGTGGACATACTCCTAGCTGATCTTTGACGCAATCAAGATGCATGACTTGGATGGCCCTTGACATGGACTAGACCCCTAAGATAATCTAGACAACTACACTGCTAGACAAGCACAAGTAGCCAAGTGAATCCAGACTAGACACAGTGAAAAATGTATCTATGTTATATCCTAATTTGACATGAAGGGCCCTACATAGCTTGATGATCAAATATATTGTAAGTGAGTTCCACAAGGTGGAGCAAATCTCGACGGTCTGACTGAACTAGACATTGGGTAGAAGTTGACATAATCAACAGACACCTATGGATTGTGCTAGAAGTGTGGCGGCTAATATGGAAAAGCTAGCATGGACTCCTAAGTCCAACTGGACCGCTAAGGCATGGTGTACAACTACCATGGAGGACAAGGGCTAGCACTACATGATGTGGAAGCTACTAGATGGTGGACAAGGACAAAATTCCTTTTAAGCACGTGGCGTAAGGAATTTACAATTTATATCAAGGTTCGCAAGTAAATTTTTGCGTGGTTATACTACCTGAAGGTAGTCATTAGCTTAAGTGAGTGTGGCTCATTTTAAACCGCTAAAACCCTACCAACCCATGCCTCTGGGATAATCCCTTCCTATGATATTTGTAGATGCTTTGAAGGATGTCCGATAAGTGGTATTTTGAACTACACCCATAGCTAAAAATTAAATTGAAAGCATGTTAATTTTTATGCTTGACGATGGTGTGAGGAGACACTTCAATAGATGTAGGTGACCATGGTGAAAATTTGTAGCGCATTCTACAATTTATAGATCCTAGTCCTATTTAGCGCAATAGAAAGAAATCTTGATGGTAACTATGATTCATTCGAATGAAATTTAGTTATTTTAGATGTTTTTTTTCCTGTCCATGAAGATAATTTTGGTTGATGTTTGTTTCCTTCATCCAAGAAACCATGTCCATCTAAAGCAAACCCTAGTCATTACACTTTTGATTCATTGTAATATCAACAGTGGTTGACACCATCAATGCTAGTCCTCCCTTAACTACTATGGGATCAAAGGTTGGTAGCTTCTACGCAATAGGTTTCGATCATGAAATGTTTATTTTAGTTATAGGCATATTTGAATATTAAGCACGCACAGCTATTCTAATGTGAGTTAGTCCAATCTAGTTGAATAGGGATTTTTATCCCTTAGCTCCTGTCTGACCGTGTAGCTAGAATGGTTGATATTTTAGGGCTAAAGTTCTAAGGGGGAGGTCATGAGGACGGTCCCCGCTCGCGCTCGCTTTACACCAAATTTTGCTAAAAACAAGGGGCACAAAGGTTATTTCATTTTTTATTTGCAAATTCTTTTATAAAGTTGTTTTTATTATTTTTTAATAATTTAAAATATTTATTTTCTAAACTCTTATTTTTTTATTTAAAATTTGGATTTTAGCAAATATATTTAATTATTATTTAGATTTTTTATTAAACTTTAAATTTTGCAATTAAAACAAAAGAAGTAGAAGACCTATTTTTTTTGCAAAACCTCAAAATTGTGTTTTCGTTTTCTCAAAATTTTGAGATGTAATACAAATAAATAGCACCATTTATTTTACAAATTAGGAGTTCTTTAAAAAAATCTCAAAATTTTTCTAACACACTAGTTTTGAGAGTAAGAGTTTTTCTTATGAAGAATATACCTTGGGTCCACTAAAACCAAGTCATCTATCGACTGGTTCTGGATTGCCTTTCAAAAGATTGGCATGTGTCGACTTGGCTTGAAAGGTGTGCTACCTTGTTAAATTTGCAAAACAAAGGGGAAATTGTGAAAATCAATGCATTGAAACATTGAAAATTGTTTATTTTGCAACACAAAAAGGAGGGCAATTGTTTTTGTCACATTCTTTGCAAAATTGTAAGATAGGGGGAGAAATTGAATATCAAAATTTTTGCAATCTCAAAAATTAAAATTTGTTGCAAAAATTACTACAATAAGGTGCATTTTCGATAGCATTCGACATATTTTATTAAATTAGCATTATTAAACTAGGTTTATTTTCAGTAGAATCCAACACCTACGTGTTAAAAAAATTTGGATGCTTTTGATGGATTATTGCATTTAAATTCCTATTTTTGCAATTAACTCTTAAGTTAAAATCAAGCGAGCTTAAGATCCCAAATTTAACACCCATTTGTGCAATTTATTGCATAGGTAATGCCAATATTTTGATAATTCACTCCATATGCAACCCTAATTCACTCTTCTTGTATGGCTTAAACTCCTCAAACTAATCATCCTTTTTCAAAAGGGTTTTTAGGCAAGTTTTATTAAATATCAATTAGAGTGAATTCTCTTTCAGTACTCTTTTAGGGTATATCGAAAGAAATAACAAGTTTTTGTGAAATAAAGGAACCTTCAAAGTAGCAATTGTTTGCACTAATGGGGGATAATTCATTTTTTCCTTAAAAACAAATTTTGATAAGAGGGAGATAAAACTTGTAAAGGCAATCAGAAAAGCAAAACTAATCAAAATCAAACCTCTTTTAGGCTTCATAAATAGTACATTTTTTTTTGAAGTACTTGCAATAAAATGCGGGTTGTACCTATTTTTAGGCTTCATAAATAGAAATTTTTTTTGTTTGAAGTACTTGTAATAAAGGGGGGATTTTTTTGGTGAATTTTTTTTAAAAAAAATTTCCTGGGAAGCAATCTTTGTAAAATCCTTGAAAAGCTTCATAAGTTGCAAATATTTTGCATTTAGGGGGGATAAAAATTTCTTTCCTAGCTCACAGAATATTTTACAAAAAGGGGGAGGAAGACTTATGAGGGTTAATTTTCGGTAGCGACCGAAACCTTAGTCAAAATTATTGCAAAAAATCTATTGTAAAAGGTGCATTTTTGGCAGATACTGACACCTTAAGAAAATGGGTAGATCAAAGAAGCAAAATGCCCCAAAACTAACTGATGATGTTACAAAATCAGTTAAAGGTCCTTACTTTCCACCAGGGATGGAAGGACTAGATTTTTATGAGGATGGACAATTTCTCACATTATGCAGTGGTGTAAAATCTATTCTCAAATATTTTGAAGCTTGTGAAGACCTTCAAAACAATAGTGCTTTAATCCCTATTGGCATTGTACGAGCAATATACGTTTCATTTGTTTCACTTGACATTGCCCAACATAAAAATAAAAGGAAAAACAATAAGGAATCAAAGGTCATGCTCCTAATGGTTGATGCTTGTTATGACACAAGTGTCCTTCAGCCCATGTGTTGAGCAAGGTGCAGCAAAAGCATTGAGAAAGTATTGTCATTGTTGTCAACACAGACAGATTGATGTACTTGATGCAGTTCAGAGGTCAGTCAAATCAAGTGCAGAAAGTTTCAAGCAAAACAGAGGTGACCCGATTCAAGAAATTGGCGAGAAAGAGACAAGGAAGAAAACTGTCGCGATATCGCGACATGTTTTATGTCGCGATTTCGCGACAAAAAGCAGGAGAGAGAAAATGCACGCCAAAATGTCGCGATGTCGCGACATGTCGAGTTTTCACTGAGGAGAGAGAAAATGTGTCGCGATTTCGCGACAAAAAGTAGGAGAGAGAAAATGCACGCCAAAATGTCGCGATGTCGCGACATGTCGAGTTTTCACTGAGGAGAGAGAAAATGTGTCGCGATTTCGTGACATAAATGGAGGAAAGGAGCTTGCAATGAAGAGAGTAGCGATTTCCATGCATGTTGAAGTTTCGCATTTCAAAGCACAGTTGGAAATGTATGGAAACAAAGGTGTAGCGATTTCGCTACAAATCGGAAGTTAAGAAAACTGAGTTGCAGCGATTTCGACACAAGTAAAAATTCACAAGAAGAAGGTGTAGCGATTTCGCTACATGTTGAAACAAAGAGAAACTAAGGTGTAGCGATGGCGCTACATGTTGAAACAAAGAGAAACTAAGGTGTAGCGATGGCGCTACATGTTGAAACAAAGGGAAACTAAGGTGTAGCGATTTCGCTACTAGTCAAAAGTGTAGAACTGAAAGATGCAGCAATGATATTACAAGTCAAAATTTCATGAAAAGAGGCAAGGTGAAAACACAAGGCACAAAGATGTAAAAATTTCGCCATTGCATGAAGCATAGTGTCGCGATTTCGTGACATGTTCCATTTTTGCTAGAGTTGGCAAGGAGAGTTGTACGGAAGAGCAAAGTGTCACGATTTCGTGACATGTTCCTTTTTCGCTGCTGTTGCAAAGAAGAGTGTCTGAAGCCGAAGTGTCACGATTTCGTGACAAGCGGGATGATGACGTCGAAAAGTCAAAAGTCATGATTTCGCGACAAGCAGGATGATGATGTCAGCAAGAGTAAAAAAGTCATGATTTCGTGACAAGAAGGATGATGACGTCAGCAAAGTTGAAAAGTGTCACGATTTCGCGACAGGATGAAAGAAAAGCCACTGGAAGCCGAAAATGTCGTGATTTCGCGACAACCTTCAGGGTGACGTCAGCATAAGTTAAAAATGTCGCGATATCGCGACAGGCGACAGGTTGGCGGGTAAAAGCCAAAAAAGCAGGCATGGTGACACGTTTCATAAAAGACATCATGCAGCCGGTTACATAAAATGTAACTGATGTCAGATCTACAGTTACTGATTGACAAGTGTCAGTCATGCATTCGAACAGCCGTTTGCATGTATTCGAAGAATCAAATATAAATTATCGAAAGGTTTTCGAAAAGTCTTTTTTACAGCTTTCGAACGGTCGCACTCATGGAATCGAACAGACATTTTGCTTGTATTCAAAGAGCCGAATATGAAGGATCAAGATATGCTTTTCGAGAAGATATGTTTGCAGCATTCAAAATAGCCATACTACAAGAAATCGAAATGCCGTATTGCAGGGTTTCGAACAGTCGTTTTCGAACAGCCACTTATTTGCAGGAGAAAAGAATTCGAACAGTTGGGTATATGATTCGACTGCGTGCCGGATTGGATGTATATAAATGAATAGCTGTAAAGAGAAATTGTTGAAGAAAGATAGAAGTTGTTGCAGTAAGAAGGGAATTGCTATGAAAAGAGGGTCTGTATAGAGAAATAAGCAGAGACATGAGATTGTGCGAGAGGTTGTTAAAATTACGGACCGGTCGGGGTCGAGTTAGTAGTGAAGACATTTTTATGTCATTTTGATTTGATTAGAATTGCAGTCCAAGTTGGTGCTTGGTACTAGGGGTTGGTGCTCCATCCGTTGCGGCAGAAAATTACAGGGGTTGGTGCTCCTTCCGGTGGATCTTTGGTAAAGAAGTTGTAAAATTGAAATTTTGCAAAGGCTGGATTTGGATTGAAGTCCAAGCGGTTAATTTTTGAGGAGTAGCCAAATTGGTGAACCTCGTTATATTGTGTGTTGTGGTGTGCTCTCATTTTGTTCTTCTGGTTTTATAAGTTTTTTGTGCTTCGGTCTTTGAATGTTGTTGTTTTGAAGTTAAATAACTACACTGATTCACCCCCCTCTCAGTGTCATTGTGTGAACATCAATTGGTATCAGAGCAAGGTTCCTTGTACAAGCTTAATCAGCTAAGGAGATCTTGGAAGAAACAATGGCAGGCGGTGAAGGATTTTCATCCAACAAAGCTCCCTTATTTGATGGAACAAATTACACCTTCTGAAACTCGAGAATGCAAACATATCCGAGTGCATTGGGATATGATATTTGGGATTACGTAGATAGTGGATACACGGCACCCACTACCCCTCCAACGGAATCTGTGAGAAAAAGAAATTTGAGAACAACTCCAAAGCTAAGAATGCCATAATGTGTGGGCTTGTTGACGGTGAAGCGATAAGAGTCATGAGTTGTAAATCAGCAAAAGACATGTGGGATAAAGCTGAAGAGCATCCATGAAGGAGAGAGTAAGATTAAGGAAGCAAAACGGCAAACTCATCGAGCACGGTTCGAAGCACTGCAAATGAATGAAGATGAAAACATAGAGACTTATATGTTGAGAGTCAACGGAATTATTAATGCAATCAGAGGACTCGGTGAAGAAATTGATGATGCGGTTGTTGTGAAAAAGGTTCTCAGAACACTTCACAAAAGATTTAACTCCAAAGTCTCTGCAATAGAAGAGGCAAAAGATCTAAACAACTTCAGCATGGATGAGTTGCATGGTTCCCTGACAGACATATGAAATGAGAATAGGACAAACCAAGTCTACGAGACAGAGAAGCGGCTTTTAAAGCACACAAGAATGTAAAAGCTGAACATGAATGCGAGGATGAAGGAACAACTTGGATGAAACGAGAAGCCAATTTTGTTCGAAAACTCACAAAAGGAAAAGGAAAATATAGAGGGAAGCTACCTTTTAAATGCTTCAATTGTGGAGGAGTCGGTCATTTTGCAGCCAAATGTCCAATGCGGGAGAGAACCAAAAATGGTGAAGGTTCACACCAAGAAAAAGGTGATTTGGAAGAAGAAACAAAATTTCAGAAAGAACAACTTCAAGAAGAAAAGCTTCATAACCAAGAATGTCGACGAGTTCGAAGAAAGCACGAGATGAGGAGTCCGAAGAAGAAGGAGGTGAAGCTCTGTTCATGGCACTTGAAGAAGAAAGAACGAGAGGAAAATCAGGAAGGTGATGAAAATTCCAAGGATGAAGTTGAAGTGTATTTGGAAGGAGAATTGGTTCTTTGCACTTGAAGAGTTGAGTGCGAGAAAGGAAGAAGAATAAGAAATTTTCAAAGAAATTAGAGAATGCCACGAGACATAATAAACAATCTAAAAATACGAGACGAGGAGGAATTCAAGAAAATGTCCGAAGTTCTTGATGAACAATTAAGCTGTAAAGACAGGTTGAATGCGGCAAGCTAGAGGAAGACATTGTTAAGTTAAGGATGGAGTTAGAGGAGATGAATAGAAAATTGAACTGTTTTCATAAGTTTGAAGAAAATCCTTGTAAAGCTGGATAAAATGTTAAATAACCAAAGGCCTTACGGCATAAAATTTGGTTTAGGCTTTGATGAAGGAGAATCTTCAAAGGATTCAAAGAACTTGAATATAGAACCCATAAAGAAAGAAGAAAAGATCAGGGTTGAACCAGAAAAACCAAATCATGCAAAAGAAAACAATAATGCCAGATTCAAGAAGAATACTGACAAAGATGGATTCACAAAAGTCACACATCCAAGGAGGAGAAGAGTCATGGCTCCTACTTCAAACTGGCAAAGACCGGCACCCAGGTTTAATCATGCATTTTATGGTTATTGTTTTAAATGCAATGCTTATGGCCATAAGATTTCAGATTGCGAGGCATAATGTATCTCAAAGGAATTTTACCAGCAGAAATGTTTTTTCTCCTTTAATGAATTATGCGGTTGAATGTTATAATTGTCATAATTTTGGACATATTGCTAGAAGCTACGAAGCACTTTTGCATCAAATAATTATCGGGGTAGAAAATCTCGGCCAAGTGGGTTGAAACAAAACCAGAAATTTCTTGAAAAATAGGCACATGCTAATGAAAGGACAAAGGCAAAACAAGTAGCAAAATCTGCTATCAAACGAGAATGGAAAGAAAAGGAATCTTTGATTGTCCAGATCGCTTTTAAAGCTCGAGAACAAATCAGCACCTTGGATACTTGACGGTGGTTGTTCCGGTCACATGACGGGGTGACAAGCAAAAGTTTGAGAATTTACAGAATTATGAAGGTGGTTACGTGAAATTTGGAAATAATGATGGAGCAAAGATTGTTGGAAAGGGATCAGTCAAGATCGGTGATGGCAATATAAAATCAAAAGAAGTCTTGTTTGTAATTGGCCCGAAGCATAACTTGCTAAGTGTAAGTCAAATATGTGACGAGAGGTCATGATGTAATCTTCAAGAAGGAGGGTTGTGAAGTAAGAAAGACAAAAAATGGAAAGTTAATAGCCACTGGATGAGAACTTAGGAAATACGTATACACTTTCAGAAAGCTAGAAGGAACATGCTTGATTGGACGGGAAGATGAAAGCGGCTATGGCACAAGAGGCTTGGGCATATTAGTTTTGACAATGCGGCAAAAATCGGTTCAAAAGAAGCGAGTTAGAGATATACCAAACATTGGCAAACCTATAAATAGCATCCGTGAGTCATGCCAAAAGGGAAAACAAACCAGAGCCACTTTCAAAGCAAAAGAATACTTCACTAGCAAGCCATTAGAACTAATTCACACTGATCTATGTGGACCCATGAGAACTGAAAGCATAAATGGACACAAATATTTTATCTTGTGTATAGATGACTACTCAAGAATGACATGGGTACTATTTATGAAACTCAAGTCAGAAGCCTTTGAGATGTTTAAAACCTTCAAAAATCTTGTTGAGAATCAATCAGGAAAAAGAATTAAATGCCTAAGATCAGACGGGGGAGGAGAGTTTATCTCCGAAGAATTTGCGAGAATACTTGTCAAAAACATGGGATAAGAAGACAGTTTTCAGCGGCTAGGACACCTCGGCGAGAATGGTGTTGTAGAAAGGAAGAATAGAACAGGTGCGAGGAAATGGCAAGGACAATGCTTGGGAGAAAACAAAATAGATGACAAATTTTGGAAAGAGGTAGTTCATATTGTAGTTTACATTCAAAACAGGTGCATGTTGAGACCACATGAAAGCAAAACACCTTATGAGTTGTGGTTTGGCAGAAAGGCAACAACAAGACATTTCAAAGTATTTGGCGAGCAAGTGCTACATAAAACGGATTGAAGATAACCTCGGTAAATTTGAAGATAGAGCTGATGAAGGTATCTTTCTTGGTTACTCAACAAAAAGCAAGGCCTACACATGTTACAACAAGAGGTTGAAGAAAATTGTTGAAAGTGCTGATGTGAAAGTTGATGAAGGTAGAGAACAAGAAACTGCTTATCAAGAAAACTACCCTATGTATGAAGAAGTCATTGAAGGTGATGATGAAAAAGAAACAGAGAAGAATCAAAAAATTGATCCGAGATGGTGTAAAAGCTGAATCTGAAGAAGAAGGAAATAGGAAATTTAAAGCAGAGCAAGTGGCGAGAAAAATCATCCAAGTGAGCAGTTATTGGGGATCCCACGGATGGTATTCGGACAAGAAGAACGACGGTGAGGAACTATTCTCTGTTATCTAGTATTGAACCTAAAAATGTTGCTTGAAGCAAGCAGCGATGAAAGTTGGATGAAGGCAATCAATGAAGAACTAGATCGAGATAGAGAAAAACAATACACGGAATTAGTACCTAGACCAACAAATAAAAACATAATTGGCACTAAATGGGTTTTTAGAAATAAATTGAATGAAGATGGGCGAGGTTGTCGGAAATAAGGCAAGATTGGTATGTAAAGGCTATGCTCGAGGTTGAAGGCATTGATTTTGAAGAAACTTTTGCACCGGTAGCCGGACTAGAGGCAATCGAGAATGTTTACGGCATTAGCGAGTTCATAAAAACTTCAAAGTATATCAAATGGATGTAAAATCAGCATTTTTGAATGGAAAAGCTGGAAGAAGAGGTTTACATTGAACAACCGAGATGGCTTCCAACTTGGTGACAATCCAGATTTTGTTTGGAGGTTAAAGAAAGCTTTATATGGATTAAAGCAGGCACCCAGAGCATGGTATGCAAGGTTTGGATAATTATCTAATTAAACAAGGGTTTAAGAAAGGTTTGGTGGATAGCAACTTATATGTCAAAACAGAGAAGGGTCATCTTATTGTTCTTGTTGTTTATGTAGATGACATAATATTTGGCGGCGACATGGATGAATACTTGCAAAGACATATCAATTAAAATGAAAAAAGAATTTGAGATGTCAATGATTGGTGAACTTTCTTATTTCTTAGGATTTGCAGGTCAATCAAAATGAAAAAGGCATTTTTATTTCTCAAGTTAAATATGTAAAAGAAATGCTTGAAAAAGTTCACAATGGAAGACGATAAACCGGTCGAGCACTCCCATGACAACGAGTCGCAAGTTGAGCAAGGATGATAAATCTCCGGATGTGGATCAAACAATGTACGGGTCTATGATTGGAAGCCTGTTGTATTTAACGGCTACTAGACCGGGATATACTACGGGCGGTATGCATGGTTGCTAGATTTCGGGCAAGTCCCAAAGAAACTCATGTCACAGACTGTAAAAAGGATCTTCAGGTACCTCAAAGGTACCATGGATTATGGGTTGTGGTACCCAAAAGGCAAAGACTTCACTTTGATTGCATATTACGATGCAGATTGGGCGGGGTGCATTGATGACCGGAAGAGTACAAGTGGAGGAGCATTTTATCTTGGAGACAGGTGGTAGCATGGCACGACAAGAAACAAGAATCGGTCTCTCTATCCACTTGCAGAGGCGAGAATACATTGCGGCCACAACTTGCTGTACACGAGATATTATGGATGAGACAAACTTTGAAAGATCTTGGTATCCACTTCAAAGAGCCAATATCAATAAAATGTGATAACACTAGTGCTATCAACATATCCAAGAATCCAATTATGCATTCAAGAACCAAACACATTGCAATCCGATATCATTTCTTGAAGGATAAAGTTGCGAGAAGGAGAGGTCAAGTTGGATTTTGTTCCAACTACAGAGCAAGTAGTGATATATTCACAAAACCATTGCCCAAGGATGTTTTTGAGTACCTTAGGAATAAGTTGGGAGTGGTCACAATTCCCAAGAACTGACTATCATTAGGGATCACATTCTCAATGGGTGCATGCATGCCTATACTTATAGTTTTGCTTATATTTATGATTTTTGCTAACTATAACGATATTTTCCTGAGAATGGTGTACAGAGACTCAAGGGGAGTCTGCAGCAGCCCTTTGGTATTATTGGCAAAAGGGGAGAAGAAGTTGAGCAAGGTTGCGGTGTGTTGCCAACAATTCCAAAGGGGAGATTGTTGAGCAAGGTGCAGCAAAAGCATTGAGAAAGTATTGTCATTGTTGTCAACACGGACAGATTGATGCGATTGATGCGGTTCGGAGGTCGGTCGGATCAAGTGCGAGAAAGTTTCAAGCAAAACGAGAGGTGACCCAGATTCAGAAATTGGCAGAAAGAGACAAGGAAGAAAACTGTCGCGATATCGCGACATGTTTTCTGTCGCGATTTCGCGACAAAAAGTAGGAGAGAGAAAATGCATGCCAAAATGTCGCGATGTCGCGACATGTCGAGTTTTCGCTAAGGAGAGAGAAAATGTGTCGCGATTTCGCGACAAAAAGTAGGAGAGAGAAAATGCACGCCAAAATGTCGCGATGTCGCGACATGTCGAGTTTTGGAGGAGAGAGAAAATGTGTCGCGATTTCGTGACATAAATGGAGGAAAGGAGCTTGCAATGAAGAGAGTAGCGATTTCCATGCATGTTGAAGTTTCGCATTTCAAAGCACGGTTGGAAATGTATGGAAACAAAGGTGTAGCGATTTCGCTACAAATCGGAAGTTAAGAAAACTGAGTTGCAACGATTTCGACACAAGTAAAAATTCACAAGAAGAAGGTGTAGCGATTTAGCTACATGTTGAAACAAAGAGAAACTAAGGTGTAGCGATGGCGCTACATGTTGAAACAAAGAGAAACTAAGGTGTAGCGATGGCGCTACATGTTGAAACAAAGGGAAACTAAGGTGTAGCGATTTCGCTACTAGTCAAAAGTGTAGAAGCTGAAAGATGCGACAATGATATTACAAGTCAAAATTTCATGAAAAGAGGCAAGGTGAAAACACAAGGCACAAAGATGTAAAAATTTCGCCATTGCATGAAGCATAGTGTCGCGATTTCGTGACATGTTCCATTTTGGAGTTGGCAAGGAGAGTTGTACGGAAGAGCAAAGTGTCACGATTTCGTGACATGTTCCTTTTATGCTGCTGGCAAAGAAGAGTGTACGGAAGCCGAAAGTGTCACGATTTCGTGACAAGCAGGATGATGACGTCAGCAAGAGTCGAAAACGTCATGATTTCGTGACAAGAAGGATGATGACGTCAGCAAGAGTCGAAAAGTGTCGTGATTTCATGACAAGAAGGATGATGACGTCAGCAAAGTTGAAAAGTGTCGCGATTTCACGACAGGATGAAAGAAAAGCCATTGGAAGCCGAAAACATCACGATTTCGCGACAACCTTCAGGGTGACGTCAGCATAAGTTAAAAATGTCGCGATATCGCGACGAGGCGACGAGGTTGGCGAGGTAAAAGCCAAAAAGCGAGGCATGGTGACACGTGTCATAAAAGACATCATGCGGCCGGTTACATAAAATGTAGCGATGTCGAGATCTGCGATTCTAGATTGACAAGTGTTGAGTCATGCATTCGAACAGCCGTTTGCATGTATTCGAAGAATCAAATATAAATTATCGAAAGGTTTTCGAAAAGTTTTTTTAGCTTTCGAACGGTCGCACTCATGGAATCGAGCAGACATTTTGCTTGTATTCAAAGAGCCGAATATGAAGGATCGAGATATGCTTTTCGAGAAGATATGTTTGCGAGCATTCAAAACAGCCATACCACAAGAAATCGAAACGCCGTATTGCAGGGTTTCGAACAGTCATTTTCGAACAGCCACTTATTTGCAGGAGAAAAGAATTCGAACAGTTGGGTATATGATTCGACTGCGTGCCGGATTGGATGTATATAAATGAATAGCTGTAAAGAGAAATTGTTGAAGAAAGATAGAAGTTGTTGCAGTAAGAAGGGAATTGCTATGAAAAGAGGGTTTGTATAGAGAAATAAGCGAGAGACATGAGATTGTGCGAGAGGTTGTTAAAATTACGGACCGGTCGGGGTCGAGTTAGTAGTGAAGACATTTTTATGTCATTTTGATTTGATTAGAATTGCAGTCCAAGTTGGTGCTTGGTACTAGGGGTTGGTGCTCCATCCGTTGCAGCGAGAAAATTACAGGGGTTGGTGCTCCTTCCAGGTGGATCTTTGGTAAAGAAGTTGTAAAATTGAAATTTTGCAAAGGCTGGATTTGGATTGAAGTCCAAGCGGTTAATTTTTGAGGAGTAGCCAAATTGGTGAACCTCGTTATATTGTGTGTTGTGGTGTGCTCTCATTTTGTTCTTCTGGTTTTATAAGTTTTTTGTGCTTCAGTCTTTGAATGTTGTTGTTTTGAAGTTAAATAACTACACTGATTCACCCCCCCCTCTCAGTGTCATTGTGTGAACATCACCATGATGGTGAATGATTATTGTGACACAAGTGATCTCAAGCCCATTGTGGTCAATGCTTGTTGTGTTACAAGCGGCCTCATGCCTATCATGGCATATATCAGTTGTAGCATAGGTGATCTTGACACAAAGGTAAATTTTTCTTACGATACCAGTGACTTAATTATTGAACCTCCTAAAAAAGAGCTCCATAATATCATCAATAGTGACAAATGCCATATTGTTAAAAGCATTGATGAAGATGAAGAACTTGGGTATTTTGAAAAACACACCAAAGGCATTGGATCCAAATTGATAAACAAAATTGTATTCAATGGTAAAGGATTATGTAAATATGGGAAAGGTATTAAAACTCTTATAATGCCAAATGTTAGGCCAAATAATAAATACCTTGGATATGATGAACAAGAAACTACCAATAAAACCATGTTTGTAAAACCTAACTCTCCTACAACTCCTACAAAGCACTATTGCAGGCATTGTGGAAGAACAGGACATGTAGTAGCTAGGTGTTGGAAACTACATCCTTGTGACACATGTGGATGTACAAATTACTCCTCTTAAAATTATTGGTATGTGAAAATTACCAATAAGGTTCATATCGATTGTGGATGGATAGATCTCACATAATGGACCAAAATGATAGAAATGTTGTATGGCTTCTACAAGAAAGTTAAAACCTATGGTAAGTGAGGATGTAATTTTTGTTGTCATAGAATTCCAAGCAAGCAATCATATCCCAAAATGTCTCAACTCTACTTTTATTTCTCTAATTCCTAATAAGCAAACCCTTGAATCTATGGCTGACTTCAGGCCAATCAGTCAGTACAATATTTCTTACAAGATCCTAACTAAAGCCATTGCAAATAGAATGAGAGATGTTCTGCCCTACATCATCGATCCATGCAGGTCAATCTTGGATGGAGTTATCACAATTCATGAATCTCTACACTTTGCTCATAAGACTAACATGTATGTTTTTGCCCTCAAGGTTGATATGAACAAAGCATTTGATAGACTAAATTGGGACTTTCTGATTGCTATCCTCCTTAAGTTTGGTTTTCACCACCAATGGGTTAATTTAATCAAATAATGCATTTCTAAAGTATGATTCTCGATTCTGTTTACTGGAACAACTGCTAGTTACTTTCAAATTCGTAGAGGAATTTGACAAGGGGACCCTATTAGCCCCATGTTATCCATCATTGTGGCAGAAGCTTTAGTCAAAACCATCAAAAATGCTTATATTTCAAGGCTAATATCAGGAATAAATGCAAAATATCTCACTAGGGTTGTTTCTCACCAACAATTCATCGATGATACCCTTATATTGACTAAGACGTCGGTGGTTGAGGCAAAAATAATTAAATACATCCTACAACTCTACAAGGACGCTGCTGGTCAGAAAGTTAATTTCAGTAAAACCAAGTTATATTTCTTGAACACCCCTATTAAGAGGTAAGGAAGGATTGCAAAAATTTTAGGGTGTGATATAGCAAACCTCCCCACTTTGTATCTTGGTCTCCCTCTTTTCATTGGTTCTCCGAGAGAGTCAATGTGGGATAGATTTATTGAAAGAATTCAAAAAATCTTACTGGATGGAAAGGTCATATTCTATCTCAAGCAGGAAATTTGACCCTCACTAAGGCCTCTCTTAAGAGCATTCCAATATATTTCCTCTTCATTTTTAAAGCCCTTGTGAAGGTTTTCTAGAAATTTGAGAAACTCCAAAAAAGAATTTTTATGGACTGTATCAGAGGAGAAAAATAGGATACACCTTGTAGTATGGACCAAAGTGTGCAGACCCAAGAAAAATGGGGGCTTAGGTCTAAGGATAATTGCTCATATGAATTTAGCTTTACTAGCTAAGCAGGCATGGCGCCTCATTTTTGGTGAATAAAATGAATGGACAGCTATCATCAAATGAAAGTATCTTCAAAATATGGAATTTCTAAGTGACTCTATTTCAATCAGAGGTTCTGTTTTTTGGAAAGCAATTCTCAATTGTAAGGAAATCATCAAAAAAGGTTTAATATGGGTTTTAGGCAATGGTGAGAGGATAAATTGTTGGAATGGCATGTGGGTTAAGGATGAACCACTGATGCAATATCCTAACTTAGCCCGAATCAGAGATATCATGGAAGAACTCATCGAAAAAAATGTCTCTGATTATATGGTTGAGGACAGAGGCAAAATGAAGTGGAAACAAATAAGGATTCAAGGATTTCAAGCGAAATCAAAGGATCTTTGTAACATTCTCAAGCAACTTTAAAGGTCCGATGTGTAGACCAATTGGTTCATCCAAACCCCATAAGGGGTGCGGAGATCTAAGGTTCAAATCTTGGGCCTCGTCGGACTGAACGCTTGTCCCTTTCCTGGTGCTTTTAGTGGCGTAAAATGTTTAAAATGATTATGGCATGGTGGTTATAAGGGTGGACTACGCGAAGATCTATGTGGCGGCTTCCGGGGTGGATAGCACGTAGAATACTATGGTGGCCATAAAAATTTGGATAGCCTACCTATATTTGTGGCGGCTATCGATTCCACCATGTAAATTCGAAAAAAAAACATTCTCAAGCAACAGTTTATCCCCATGAGACCCAAGGAAGATCAAGTGACCTGGGCTCCTACGAAAAATGGGCAGTTCACTATTAAATTAGCTTACAATCTTCTGCTTGATGACAAGGATTTTATCCTCCAAAAGGACTTAGTTCGGATAAAAAAATTAATTCCAAAAATTATAGTCTTTTCATGGTTGGTTATCCAAGGAAGAATTCTAACCATTGATAATATGATGCGTAAAGGTATTTGTATCACTAATCATTGTTATCTATGCAGGGCTAATTGGGAGACCATTTATCACATTTTCCTTGAGTGCCCTTTTTCCTTGACTGTCCTAAGTGGGGTTTTTCAGGCCTTCAATATTTCCTGGGTTAAACCAGCTACTGTACTTGATTTATTCATCCAATGGCCTTACCCCGTTTCAAGTCAAAGACATAGATACATGTGGAAAATTTGTCTCAATCACTATCTTTGGCAGGTGTGGTTAGAAAGGAACCATAGAGTCTTTAATGAGTCTATCCATGATCATCAGACTATCATTTCCAAGATCCTATCCTTTGCCAATGCGAATGTGAACCTTATCCCTTTTGATAGTCGTAAACCTCATCTGCAGGAGACCATGATTGCTCAATATTTAAGCTTAATCTTGTTATATGAGTCTGTGCCTAAGGTAGTTAACCCTAGAGACAATGTTAAGTGGTCCCCACCTCCTACGGGTTGGTTTAAGCTTAATTTTGATGGAGCGGCTAAGGATAATCCTGGCAGAGCAGGCACTGATGGCATTGTATGATATCATAATGGGAATATGATGCTTGCATTTTTTGAATATTTTGGAACAAGGACGAACAATGAAGCTAGAGCTAGAGCTATGTGGAGAGGCCTTCAAATGACTCAAGACTTAGAAGGAAGTTTGATCATATAAGGAAACTCTATGCATGTTATAAATCTCCTTAATAATTAGAAAAAACCTCCTTGGAGGATTAAAACAATTTTTGAAGAGGCTAGGATCCTTTTCCAGAGAAGACAGGACAGAAAATCCCAATATGTCTTTCGGGAAGCTAACAAATTTGTTGATAAGCTGGCCAACTTGGGTGTCAATGGTGACGAACTTTTCAAATGGGAACACGGTGTCTCGAGTGAAGTAGAGGATCTTATTCAACAAGAATTCCAAGAATGATAGTCAAATTTACCAATAGGTAAGGCACTGTAAGTTCAAAGGCTATGAGTATTCCCGTATCTTTTTTGAAATGGACTCACAATAAAAATTATTCGAGCTATCAGTCTTGGTGGATGTTGCTTGGAAATACCACAAAGACTAATGGGGATAGTCACATGTCAGATAACATGGCTCCTAGTCATCTTAGTAATTTGAGGTTGGTTGATAATCACATGGTAGGAAAGAAACAACAATATAAGACTTCGAACAAGAGCCATGTGGACCACCATATAGCCATTGCCATAAATCTAGCCATCAGGTTCACTTCTCCAAGGCTGATTGGCCAAGATGGAATGTGGTACCAAAGCATATCATATATAGAAGAAAGTAATTACCAAAGAATTATTAAGAGTAACTGTCAATAGAGAGTTTGTGGAGTTTTTTAAGTACTCTCCTATGTGTGTCTGCAGCTTTTTGTTTCTCCACTGTTTCAAATAAGGGATTTGTGTCTGTTTCTTTTTTTTAATTATGATGCAGGTGTGTTTTCTTGGGGTATACCCAAAATGTTGTATGGGAAGTTTCTTTTTGATAATAGGCTATGTGCCTTACCGAATGTATTGGCTTTGGCGGCATGTAGATTTTACATATATAGGATCCATAGTAAGGACATGTTCATCAACAGCCCTGGGCTGGTTTTTGTAAAAAGTTTTGGGTCAACCTATAAACCCGATATTAATGCTATAGTATCTTATCTACAAAAAAAAAGGTAAAACCTATGGTATACCTAGTGGTGGATCTAGTGACAAATATCCAGAGATAGACCTACAGGTACTCATCCAGAGGTACACTTAGATCCATGTGCTAAAGCTTGATTCAAAGTAAGAGCCAGTATCTTTCATTTCTCTCCTTCACTAAATGGGGGAATTATATACATTACCCAAATAAGGTATATAAATTAATAAGGGGGGGTTGTTAGAGTAATTATCCCATTACTTGGATAAATCTACAAATATATTTATTTGTAGATATTATTTTGTTTTTATCTTTCGTATCCTACTTGGTTACGTTAGTGCCTAGTTGTTAGTTGTTAGCACCATATTGTATTTGGTTTGCTACAAACTAGGGATATTATTCATGCATTTATTAAGGCTATCTTTAGATTAATATTTTTTATTTATATTCCTTGATTATTAATATATTTCTAATGTTCATTCTTGAACTTCATTGGTATCAAAGCAAGCATTTTAGGACATGCTCCACTCAACTCCACTCCATCTAATGTGGTGTTGAGATCAAGGTTCCACCCATTGATGGATAATACCTGGAAGATGGAACTTTGACATAGGTTCCACCCTATGGTGGACAAAACCTATGGGATCTAAGGATGGACAAACTCCTAGCTGATCTTTGAGGCAATTGAGACACGTGACTTGGATGGCCCTTAACGTGGACTATACCCCTAAGCTAAGTTGTATGATTGCACTGCTAGACAAGCACAAGTGACCAAGTGACTCTAGACTAGACACAACGGATAATTTGTTCATGTCATATCCTAAGCTGACGTAGAGGGCCTCACACATCTCAATAATCAAATAGACCACAAGCAGATTCTACAAGGTGGAGCAGACCCCGATGGTCTAACTAAATTGGACATTGGGCAGAAGTTGACGTAATCAACGGACACTTGTGGGATATTCTAGTAAGCATGGCAGCTAATATGGACAAGCTAGCATGGACTCCTAAGTCCAACTGGACTCCTAAGGCATGGTGGAAAACTACCACATAGGAAAAGGGCTAGCACTATGTGATGTGGAAGCTACTAGATGGTGTACTAGGATAAAATTCCTTTTAAGCATGTGGCATAAGGTATTTACAATTTATGGCAATATGCAAAAGCAAAATTTCATGTGTCTATACTACCTAAAGGTAATCATTAGCTTAAGTGAGTGTGACTCATTTTAAACCACTAAAACCCTACCAACACATGCATGTGGGATAATCACTTCCTGTTATATTTGTAGAAACTTCGAAGGATGTCTGATAAGTGGTATTTTTCACTACACCCATAGCTATAAAATACAACCAAAAGCATGTTAATTTTGGTGCTCGACGATGGTGTGAGGATACGTTTCAGTAGATGCATGCGATCATGGTGAAAATTTGTAGTGTGTTCTATAGTTTACAGCTCCCGATCCTATTTAGCACAACAGTAAGAAAGCTTGATGGTAACCATGATTCTTTCAGATAAAATTCAATTATTTTAGACATTTATTTTTCTCATCCATGAAGATAATTTTGGTTGATATTCGTTTCCTTCATCCAAGAATTCGTGTCCATCTGAAGCAAACCATGGTTGTAACACTTTCGATCCATTGGAAGATCAACAGTGGTTGACACCATTAATGTTAGTCCTCCCTTTAATTCTACGGGGTGAAAGGTTGGTAGCTTCTATGTAACAATTTTTTATCATGAGATGTTTATTTTAGTTGCATGCATATTTGAATATTGAGCACGCACAACTATTTCGATGTGAGTTCGGTCAATCTGGTTGAATAGGGGTTTTTATCCCTTAGTTCCTATACAATCATGTAGTAAAAATGGTTGAGCCTTCAGTGCTAATGCGCTCATGAAGGAGGTCACGAGGACGATCCCTGCTCGTGCTCGCTTTACACCAATTTTTTCAAAAACAAGGGGCACAAAGGTTATTTCATTTTTTTATTTGCAAATTCTTTTATAAATTTTTTTTATTATTTTTTAATAATTCAAAAATATTTATTTGTTAAACTCATATTTTTTTATTTAAAAATTGGATTTTAGCAAATATATTTGATTATTATTTAAATAATTGATTAAAATTTAATTTTTGCAATTAAAACAAAATAAGTAGAAGACTTATTTTTTTGCAAAACCTCAAAATTGTGTTTTTGTTTTCTCAAAAATTTTAGATGTAATACAAATATAGCACCATTTCTTTTGCAAATTAGGAGTTCTTTAAAAAAATCTCAAAATTTTTCTAACACACTAGTTTTGAGAGTAAGAGTTTTTCTCATGAAGAATAGACCTTGGGTCCACTAATACCAAGTTGTGTGTCGACTGGTTCTGGATTACCTTTCAAAAGCTTGTTGTGTGTCGACTTGGCTTGAAATGTGTGCTACCTTGTTAAATTTGCAAATCAAAGGGGAAATTGTGAAAATCAAAGGGTTGAAACATTAAAACTTGTTTATTTTGCAACACAAAAAGGAGGGCAATTTTTTTTGTCACATTCTTTGCAAAATTGTAAGACAAGGGGAGAAATTGAATATCAAAATTTTTACAATCTCAAAAGTCAAAATTTGTTGCAAAAATTACTATAGTAATGTGTATTTTCGATAGCATTCAACACCTTTTGTTAAATTGGAATTGTTAAATTAGGTGCATTTTCGGTAGAATCTAACACCTAAGTGTTAAAAATTTATGGGCACTTTTGATGGATTATTGCATTTAAATTCCTATTTTTGCAATTACCTCTTAAGTTAAAATCAAGCGAGCTTAAGACCCCAAATTTTACACCCATTTGTGCAATTTATTGCACAGGTAAAGCCAATTTTTTTATAATTCACTCCATATGCAACCCTAATTCACTCTTATTGTTTGGATTAAACTCCTCAAACTAATCATCCTTTTTCAAAATGATTTTTAGGCAGGTGCCATTAAATATCAATTAGAGTGAATTCTCTTTCAATACTCTTTTAGGGTATATTGAAAGAAAGAACAAGTTTTTGTGAAATAAAGGAACCTTCAAAGTAGAAATTATTTTCACTAAGGGGGGATAATTCCTTTCTTCCTTCAAAAAATGTTTTGATAAGAGGGATAAAATTGGTAAAGGCAATCAGAAAAGCAAAAGTCATCAAAATCAAACCTCTTTTTAGGCTTCATAAATAGCAAATTTTTGTTTGAAGTACTTGCAATAAAGGGGGATTGTACCTATTTTTAGGCTTCATAAATAGCAAATCTTTTTGTTTGAAGTACTTGTAATAAAGGGGGATTTTTTTGGTGAAATTTTTGAAATTTTCCTAGGAGGCAATCTTTGTAAAAGCCTTAAAAAGCTTCATAAGTTGCAAATATTTTGCACTTAAGGGGGATAAAAAAAATTCCTACCTCACAAAATATTTTGCAAAAAGGGGGGAAGACTTGTAAGGGTGCATTTTCGGTAGCGACCGACACCTTAGTCAAACTTCTTGTAAAAATTCTATTGTAAAAGGTGCATTTTTGGTAGAGACCGACACCTTAAGAAAATAGGTAGATCAAAGAAGAAAAATGCCCCAAAACTAACTGATGATGTTGCAAAATTAGTTAAAGGTCCTTACTTTCCACCAGGGATGGAAGAACTAGATTTTTACGAGGATGGACAATTTCTCACACTATGTTGTGGTGTAAAATCTATTCTCAAAGATTTTGAAGCTTGTGAAGACCTTCAGAACAATGGTGCTCTAATCCCTATTGGTATTGTATGGGAAATATACATGTCATTTGTTTCACTTGATATTGCCCAACATAAAAATAAAAGAGAAATCAGTGAGGAATCAAAGGTCATGCTCCTAATGGTCGATGCTTGTTGTGACACAAGTGACCTTTAGCCCATGATGATGAATGCTTGTTTTGACACAAGTGACCTTAATCCCATTGTAGCCAATGGTTGTTGTCATATAAGTGGCCTTATGTCTATCATGGCATATATCAGTTGTAGCATAGGTGATCTCAACACAAAGGTAGATTTTACATGTGATACGAGTGACTTAATTACTGAACCTTATCAAAAAGAGCTCCATAATCTCATCGATAGTGACAAATACCATATTGTTAAAAGCATTTATTAAGATGAAGAACTTGGGTGTTTTGAAAAATACACCAAAGGAATTGGATCCAAACTGATAAACAAAATGGTATTCAATGGTGAAGGATTAGGTAAACATGGGAAAGGCATTAAAACTTCTATAATGCTAAATTTCAGACCAAATAATAAAGGCCTTGGATATGATGAACAAGCAAGTACCAGTAAAACCATGTTTGTAAAACCTAACTCTCCTGCAAATCCTACAAAGCATTATTGCAGTCATTATGGTAGAACAGGATATGTAGTAGCTAGGTGTTGGAAACTACATCCTTGTGATACATGTGGATGTACAAATCACTCCTCTTCAAATTGTTGGTACAAATTGAAAATGACCAACAAGGTTCATATCAATTGTGGATGGATAGATCTCACACAATGGACCAAATAATATTGTATAGCTTCTACAAGAAAGGTAAAACCTATGCTAGACCCAGTGATAGATCTAGTGACAAAGATCCAGAGATATACCTAGAGGTACTCATCTAGAGGTACACTTGGAAACATGTACCAGAGCCCAAGCCAGAGCAAGAGCCAGCATCTTTCATTTCTCTCCTTCACTAAATGGGGGAATTATATACATTACCCAAATAATGTATATAAAATAATAAAGGGGGTTTTTAGAGTAATTATCCCATTACTTGGATAATATCTAGATTCCATTACTTGTATAATATCGATATTACATTACTTAGATAAAATCTAGATTCCAATCTTGGATAATTACCATTTTTTGTTAGGTTAGAATATAAGTTACTACATTCCCACTAACGAACAGGTTGCAGATATATTCACTAAGGCAAGTGCACATGTCAAAATTGAGTTTTTTTGCAACACTCTTTGTATTTCAAAAATGTAATAAAGGGGGGATTCTAGGGTAGATTTCATTTACCACGGGATTAGATTAGTTATTATATTATTTTATTGTTAGCTTTTGTATCCTACTTGGTTACGTTAGTGCCTAGTTGTTAGTTGTTAGTGTCATATTGTATTTGGTTGGCTACAATCTAGGGATATTATTCACACATTTATTAAGGCTTCCTTTAGCCTAAGGTTTTGTATTTATATACCTTGATTATTAATATATTTCTAATTTTCATTATTGAACTTCAATGGGAGGTTGAGTTTTAATAAGATAACTATACATGGACCAACAACCGGAGAGGCTAGAAGATAGATGAATACTCTTTAGATCATTGGCTAGATGAAGGAACTTGTCCGTAAATTAATACCTTAACAAGAATTGGTTTAAATCACTGATCAATGGTGGTAATTGAATTCAAAAATATCATATTTTAAATATGATTAGATTTTTCAATACCATCCTCTATTTGTTGATATGATAACACAAATGTGGAATTCTTCATAAAATGAAGGATTGTATGCTCTTCCAAATCAAATTAAATCTATGACATCTAGTTTAAAATAATGGAACAAGAACACTTTTGGGCACACTTTTGAGAAGAGAGAACTAAAATATAAACTTTCAAAATTCTAAAAAGGTGATCATAATAATCCAAGCTTAGAGGAAAGGGAGTTGCTTAGTGAATATCATAATATTTTGATTAAGGAAGAGAAAATCAGGATATTAAAATCAAGATAGACTTGGATAGAAGAAGAAGATAAAAATATAATTTTTTTTATAGGATGGCTATAGTACAGAGATTAACATCCAAAATTAGTAGAATTAAATCAATAGAAGGGGTTTGGATTGAAGATCAGAGTGAAACTAGAAAAGATAGTCTTTTTATCAAAATATTCTAATATCAAAGGAGACTAAAGTTCTTAATGATAAACTTCTTCAAGATGTACCTTCAATTATAACAAATGAATACAATAGGAAACTGATGGAGCCTATTACTCTAGAAGAAGTTCATTTAGCTATGTTCTCTTTTAATAAGGATAAATCCCTAGGTCTAGATGGGCTTTATATATATTTTTACAAACATAATTTGGATATAGTGAAGGCTTCTTTATTGGTGGTAGTGGAACAAACTAGGGTAAAACAATACATACCTTATAAAATAAATGCAACATATCTTACTCTAATTCCAAAAAATAAGGATGTTGAAATGTTTGATTCTTTCATACCCATGAGCCTATGTAATATGGCATATAATATTATCTCCAAAGTGATGGCAAATTGATTAAGGTCATTTCTAGACAAAATTATTTCAAAATATCAAGGAGGATTTGTGAAAGGGAGACAAATTTTAGATAGGATCATAGTAGCTCATGAAGTTATACATTTAATAGCTTCAATAAAAGAGAAAGTAATGATATTAAAACTTGATATGATTAAATCTTATGATAGGGTTAAATAAATGGAATATATTACATTAATTGGTATATGCTAATGTACGGTCTTGGGTACATCATTAGATTAGAAGAGTATCTTAGATTAAGGCTTGAGTATTTACTTTATGTAATGTAATAAATGCATAAGTATTATTAGAATGTGCAATGATGTAAATGTGCATGGTGTCCACATGTACATGAGTCCTTAGAATAGGAAGATGAAGAGTCATAGGAATATGGAAGGCCAAGAGTCATGTCTCATTATATATAGGTCTTTTGTAGATGACAAGTGAGTACAAGTGAGAAGAAGTGAAAATAATAGTAGTAAGAGAGATAGTAGATACAATGTAGAACTTGTATGAAGCGTGGAGCATTGAGATCACATATTGTAACAATTTCAAAATTTTGTGAGCTTTCACTAATATCTATTTCATGAGTTATTTTAAAATTTTCTCATGCTATTTATTTTTATATTATATTTCTATTATCTTAGATATAACATTGCATGCTTATTTTACTACTTGTGGTTGCATTTCCTTTAAGTTTACAATATCAAAAGCTAACAGTGGTATCAGACACTAGGTTAATTGATAGGAGATAGAGAGAGCCACAAGAGATATTGAGAGGATATAGGAAATATTATTTTTAGAATTTTTGAAATTGCATTTGGCTATAGTATTTCCATAGAGTTGCAAAAAAACTTGTGAAGACTAGGACTCAACATTGATTCCACTAGATTAACAAATCAACTAGTGAAGTTCATTTTCTTTAGATTCAAATAAATTTCTATTATCATTTTCTAATACTTTGTTGTAGAGAATAGGATATTCAAATAAATTTGAGAAGATTCCTACAAGATCTAGGAATAATATCTTCTTTGGAATCAATCCATTACTTGAAGCAATAAGTTGAATATTGAATATTTTGGAGGCCTTATGGAAAAGGTCACATTACAATATTTGCAGATAGAATATTGAGGAGACTCAAGAAAGAGATATCCATAGAAGATTTAAAAATTTAGATTGAATATTTAAGGGAAGACCCAAAGGATGTACCATTGAAAAACTTCTAGATTTGGAAGATTGAAGATACAAAAGGACTAGAAAAGGTCCTATTGCAGATTTTAGAAGCAACAAATTTTGAAGATCCAAGAAAGATATATCATTGCAAAACTTCCATAAATGAAATATTGAAGAGATCAAGGAAATATCTCATTGATATTTTGAGAAGAATATTTTAATAATTTTTAGAATTTGAAGGCCCGAGAGAAGAAGGCCTCTAGAAACATTGAAAGGATAAATAAGGAGAAGGCTAGGAAAGCCTCATTGAAGAGATTGAATAAGTGATCATTGGAGGAGACTTGAGGAGAACTCAAGGGAGAATATTTCTAGAAAGGATAATTTTATTATAGAGAATAATTTAGGATAATTTTTGCCATTCAACAACAAGCCCAAAAGGAAGAAGGATTTGGTAAGAAGTTTTCCAAATTTTGGAGGATATTATTAAAGACCTCAAGACATTTAGATTCTTGATAAGGAAGCCCAATAATGAAGTTATAATTTTACAAGGAGGTTTAAGGATAAAGGAGCTAGAAGAGGACATGGATTTGAGAGGTTTGAATATTGTAATTAAAGGCTTGAAGTTTGATTTATAGAAAAAGAGATTTTTGATCTTACAGTAGAAATAGAGGAGGTAAAGATAGCTACAAATTGGAGGATTTTCCTACAAAATATGAGAGGGTTAAGGGCAACATATCAAAGGATAAATTGGCTACATTAGAATCTAAAAATTTTAGAGTTTATTATAGAAAGAAGAGCTACAAAATAGAAAATTTCAAGGTAGCAAAGCATAAATAATTAAAGCTACAAATTTATCAAACTCAGAGCAAAAAATAGGTAAGTTAAATCACCAAGAAACCAAGCTATAAAAAAATATCAAAAGGTATGCAACATTGGTGCAAAAGTTCATTAATTGAACATTTATATTTATCTTATTATTAAGTTTTTAAAGGCATAATATTTGAGGTCTAAAGTTGCAAAAGAAAGGTTTCAAGTGTATGTCTTCAAGGGTGCAGAAGATAGCTTTAATAAGGAATTAAAACCTGCACAAAAAGAACTTAGGTATACTTCTTACTATTTATTGAAAGCTAACAATTGGATATTGTATAGCAAAGAAGATATTATTATAAATAAAAATTTGGATATACTAAGCTATCCAAAAAGGTAAATTATGAAGAGCACAAGTTAATACTGAGAGAGGGGTGAACAGTATAAGATAAAACTTTTCTTTTAAAACTAATAACTGCAATAATGTGAATGCAATAATAAATCAATGCACAATTTCCATACACAAGAGATAATTATTTTACGTGGAAATACCCTTTCGATAGAAAACCATGACAAACTATTGCTTATATTTTTCTTCAATAAATTTTGTGGGTACCAACCCAAAGGAGACACCAATCCCCTAGTACAAGTTCATGGGCACCAACCCATAGGAGACACAAATCCCCTCTATAATTTTATGGACATCAATCCATAGGAGACACCAATCCCCTAGTACAATTTCATAGGCACCAACCCACAGGAGACACCAATACCTTATACAAGTTTGTGGACAATAATCTCTTTATGCAAGTTCATGGGCACAAACCCACAGGATACACCAATCCCCTTCTGCAAGTTCATGGACACCAATCGGAGACACCAATCCCCTTATCAAGTTCATGGACACAAAAAAATAGGAGATACCAATCCCCTATATAATTTTGTGGACACCAATCCATAGGAGACACCAATCCCATTTTGCAAGTTCATGGGCACCAATTCACAAGAGATACCAATCCCCTTCTCATGTTCATGGGAACCAACCCACAGCTCACAAATTTGGTCCAAACTCTGCTTATGTCTGCTCCCAAATATGATCTCAAACACTACTCAAATATACTCTCAAATTTTATGAAAAACACTACTCCAATGTGCTCAACAATCTGATCCAAAACCCTTCTCAAGTGTGCTCATCAATCTGATCCAAAATTCTACTTTTACTCTTTAAATTCCTCCCTTGTCTTGAGTTTACTTTCTTCAAATAAAAATATATTCTACCTAGAATTTTTTTAACCTCCTGAACATATATAGGATGATATACTTGTGTTGGAAGCTTCAAATGACCAAGTTATTCTTTACATTCATTAATTCAGTCACTTCCAAATGTTTCACATTTATTACATTTTAAAGGTAGCTCTAGTCTAGCACTTGATAACTGACCTTGTAAATGCTAATTTGTAACTATCTTGTGCACCTTTCCTTATTCTTGTAGATAGCTGAAATGTCCTTCTTTTTCAATTGGATGCTAGGGTGAAGATGTGCATTAATCCTTTCACACTATCCTTGCACTATGTGACACTTAGACTTATTTTAAAACAATCCTTCTATTTGTGTGAGACTATACTCTTTTACTTATTCCCACATGTACTTCAAAATAGCAAACTCTTTTCTAACTCAATTCAATATTATGTATCTAATAATTCCTTATACCTCCCTCTTTATAAAAACAAAAATATTTTCCTCAAATAATTAAAACCACCTTGAGAAAGGAATTAATTCACTATACCTCCAAATCTACCTCAACAAAATAATTTTAAATTCTATGAGCGCAATCAAATCACGATAGGTCAACGGGATACTGTGCAAGATTTATCCAAATAAATTTGAAAACCAATAGTCATTGTAGGGTCCTTCCAATTTTTTCCAATTGGCGTACAAGATGCCAGCACCCTCCAACTGGACGTCTCCACGTAAAATAGAGCATCATGGGTACCGTGAGATGATCACAATCAATCTATTACATGAAAACTCTTTTATCTTATTTGTAGCATAGGAATGCAGTATTCCCAGTGGGAAGGTTATTTTCTAAGGCTTATAATGATCAATATACAAGTCCTAACTCGATTTCCAAATCGTACAACCGTACGCCTTCAAACTACCTTTTTTATGCCCAATGAACAGCTTGTACGGAAGTCAAATGTACACGCTGTACGATTCCAAATCATACAATGGTAAAGTTTGTATGCTTTTACACTCAGCTAAATTTTCAAACTCAATTTTTGAGGGTGCCATACACAATTTTATAATCGTTCAAGTCGATTCCCTTAAACTACAAAATCGGGTAAATTTCTCTCCATCACTTGGTTTGCCAAATAGGGTAAGTTTACCTTGTACGATTTGTATGAAATTCGGTGTACGATTTGTAAGAACTGAAGGTACAAACAGGTGCCAAATTAGATGCTCTATTGTTCCAATCTCTCTTAGGTATATTTTGTAAATGTTTAATATGCCAATTAATCCATTCTCAACAACATGCAACACATCTCAACGGAGCTTGTGAGAGATTCAATTCCATTGGCTACATCCATAAATCATACAATAGGGTTCATGAATTTATTCTAAGTGGTATCATGCTCACATATCATTCCTAAAGCTTCACCAGTGATAGATTCTTACAATATGTTGTAACAATACATAAAACTAAGCCAAACATTCACCATAAAACACATGCATCAATAGTAAACCATAAATCCTCATCCATCAGTACTAAAATCGTACACAACCTGTAAAAAATTTATTCATAATAATGTGTGTATTATTTTATCATACATTTTTTTACAACATGGTTGTTCTATAAATCTACTGCAATAACTCAGAGGTTAACAATCTATCTCATTGGATTCTAACCAATAAATACTCAATGCATATCCCACAATAACCAGACCCATGAATTTAAAAAAGGGTCCTTATATAACATTGCCTAGGCCATTCCAAAGTGGTTCCTAAGGAAATTAGTTATTTACAACTACCCATCAATAACAAAATGCATAAATTTAGACTTTTACTAAGTCTAAAACCTAAATTAGCAAACTTATGCGCCATTTAATCCTAAAATTACATTTCCCGTGCATTTCAGTGTGCCTTGTATGGTTTGCCCTTGCATTGTATGGTTTTCTTTCTTGGTTGTATGGTTTTCCTTCCTGGTTGTACGATTTGCCCCTACATGTATGGCTTACAAAACTTAGGTAAACTATCAAAAATGTCAAAATTGAGCAAATTTATTTGATCACTTTCTCTTCTTCTAGGAGGTGGATTTGCTACCTACATCTACCCTCCCATTTACTGTGGTCAGTGTCCTCACCAATTGAAATTTTGCTTTAGTTGTGCTTCATAGTCCATGATTATCTCCTACAAGTCAGTCACTTTGGATTGAAGAATTACACGTTCATTCTTCAACTTGGATGTGTAGCTTCCCATTTCCATTTCTTTCTTACCATGGAAATTAACCTTCTCTTTAGCAGTATTTAGGAATTTCATCATTTTCTTTTCCTAATCAGTGGCATTACTCTTCAACCTTTCTTTCAAGTGGGCTTATGTTCGAGTCACCACCTGAAATTCTTCATTATTCTCAGCAATAGTCTTCAGGTGGTGATGAATATCTATCTCCAAGGTACAAATAGTCTCTTCGTTGGCCTTCAAATATGCTTGCTTCTCTAGGATCAATTTCTTGTATCTTTTGTTATCCTTTTGAATTTCCTCTATCTTCTTGGCTTGTGTCACCACTTTATTATACCATTTGTTCATCCTTTGCCTTAAGTTGTGCCTCCAACTCCTTAATACTATATTTTTCTATCTAGGAGATCTATCGCTTTTCTTCTTCAAGCAAATTAAATCTGGTTTCAGAATCAGTCTTTATGCTTGTCATATATTCCTCCAGTTTCTTTATTTTTTCTTTTGTTGTAGCCTTACACTTTTGCAATTCTTCATCCATTGTAATTATTTCTATTCGAGTGGCCTCTATCGCCTTCTTTTGAGCTTCCTTGAGTTGATAAATCTACTCCAATCCAATGCTCAACCACTCTATCCAATGTGTGAGAAAGTTCAACTTCCTAATAGTGATAGCCAAATTTGTAGTGACCCTCTTGTACTCCAATTCTCCTATGTTCATCAGACAAGTTGGGTGATTGATTATATCCAATTACAATCTTGGATGCTGCTTGTATTTGGTTATCACTCCTAGCAAGTCTTCTCTTCCCAAAATTGTGGTTACCTATTCCCTAGGTAACTTCCATAGGTGTTGTACATGAATATCTATTATTCTCCTTGTATGCTCCTTATTGCTCACCCATTTTGTTATTTTCTCCAACTCGAGAGACACTTGTTCCTCCCATAGCTTTAATTATCCCACGCATCCAATAAAAAATTGTAATTTGGTGTTGGCTATGGCATTGCCTATCTATGTTAATAAATGTTCCACGTCATATTCTAATCCTCTTTCCTCCTCTTCCATTTCAATCTTGTCAAAATTTGGTACCTTCAAAATGTAACTTGTTCTCATTCTCTATCGTTATTCTTCTATAGAAGTTCGTTCTTCCTCTTCCTCCATGTGGTAGCTAGAGCTTCCTCCAAGCTCTTGAAGTGCTCTCTCTGTGTCTATCTTTTTTTGAGGTGGATTATGTTTTATAATATTCTCCTCATCATCATCTTCTATATTCACAATATCTTGCTGAGATTGTTGTTGCTCCATCTATTCCTAGATTTCTTCCTGTTTAGTAGAGCCCACATGTTGCTCTTCAGTTACTTTTTGGGCTACTTATTTTTCCACACCGCCCAACTGTTGTTCTTCCATCACCTATTATTCCTTTTGATTATGCTATATTTCCATCATTGTGATTTATTCAACAAAACGTTTCTCTTGTTCTTGTGATGCTTTTGTCTCTTCTTGCGCATCACTTGGGTTATTTTGCTTTGAACTTCCTCCCATCATGAATTTGTAATGGGGCTTATTCTTTTTCTTAGACTCTTCCTCTTGGGCTTCCACTCTCACTTCAGTATCTCCTTTTTCCTCCTAAGTGGTGGCTACCACTTCTTGTGCTATTTTCCCCACCTCCATATCCTTCAAAAAAATTTAAGCATCTAGGATTTCAAATTCATCTCGTTGGAATATTTATGGAGATACCACCATTTTCTCTACTGCTACCCAAATCCAGTCATCCAAATCTATTTTTTTAAATCTGATTGTTCTTCCTCATGTTGATCTTTTTGTGTAGGTTCATATTGTTTCTCAAAAATGGGGTTCTTTAACATTCTTTCCTGTTGTCATATTGTTCTTATTTGAATTGGGCTTACTTGTCTCTCAATATTTCCCTCCCTTTCCTGAAATAACGGTTGCTCCTACTACCATTGTTGCATTGCTTCTTGTTCCAATTTAGGTTCCAATCACCTTGTTTTTTTCCTCACCTTGTTTGATTCATTCATCATAGCTACATCCTCACTAACTCTTTGATTAGCTAGATTAATCATGTACTTGTACTTCCCCTTATTAAAAGTGATCTGATTCTTCCCCCAGTTGTGATTGACTTTGGCTACTCGTAGTTGTTGACAATTTTGTCAAATTTCTTAAGGGGTAGAAAAGGAAAACAAATTTTGTATAGTGTTGTGTAAAGTTTTTTTGCTTTGTTTTTATTTTGAAAAGATGCAGCAATTTTGGCTTCCAATGCCACCCCTTTGTATATAAAAATAGAAAAGAAAAAACTTCACTGCAAAACAAGCTACGAAAAAGAGCTTCACCGAAGAAAAATGAAAAGAGCTTCGCACCCGAAGCATTTCTAGCACTACTTCGGGTAAAAGTTTTGCGAAGTAGTTTTCATCGAAGAAAAATACAAGGAAAAGAGAATGAAACTACTTCGCGCCCGAAGCGTTTCCAGCAGCTACTTTGGGCGAAAGTTGAGCAAAGCAGCGTTCAGAAGAAAAGAAAGGTTTGCACCTAAAGCATTTTCAACACTGCTTCAGGTGGAGTTTTTTGTGAAGTAATATCACCGAAGTAGAATACAAAAGCAGTGTTCGAAAGAACAACTTTGCCAAAAATCAAAGGCAAGAAATCTACTTCGGGCCCGAAGCATTTTCAGAAGCTACTTTGGGTAAGATTTTTGCGAAGCAGTGTGCCAAAGTGAAATACAAAGAAAAAGGGGTAAAAGTACTTCCATCTGAAGTATTTCCATCAGTCACTTCGGTCGGGAAATCAGCAAAGCGAAACTCAAGGAGCATTGAAAGTACTTCGCCAGGAAGTTGTCGAAGTACTCACTTCGGGCCCCTCCATCAGCGAACCACTTTTACTTCGCCAAAAGCTCATTGCAAAGCATTTGCTTCTGCTAATTTTATGCGAAGTACTTCTGCCTGAAGTAAAAGAATGAAATGTCTTTTGAAGACAATTGCTTCGGCCAAAATTCTCCCGAACCATAGTTTAGAAAGAGGGTCGCAGCGAAGCATTTCTCGAGGGCGTCAACGAAGTAATTTGGTCAGCGAAGCGGCAAAGATGAAGAGGCCCATTTTGCAAAGCGAATATGCTTCGGCACTCCTCACCCCCGAAGCAATTTTGGGAAGCTCAATTTTGTGAAGTACATACCAAAGAGGAGTTTTTGCTTCAGCCTAGAACCATTGCGAAGCAAAGTTGTGAATGAAAACTTAGCAAAGCGCTTCACGGGCACGTGTTCCAAGATAGGTATTTTACCGAGGTGATCAAGTGCCTCATAAAAGCAATTTTTCGTGCCCAGCAAGCCCACTGCTCATTTTTGGCAATCAAAAACAAAGTATCAAGCCATGATGGAGAGCCCGGTGAGCATGGCAATCACTCGAGCACCGCACCCAGAGACCAAGGACATCCAGATGGCTCATCAATGCACCTTTCCATGGTTTACCCGGTTGCAGTTGCCAATTTTGATAATAGATTTAAAAACTCGGTCACAAGATCCTCGAGGAGCCGAATTCTCAGGGCTCGAGGGCATACTCTTCTTTGCTATGTAATTATGACTCAGAGGCCCGAGTCCTCTATAAAAACCTAGGCATTGTAATAAGAAAGGGGGGGAACTATCTGCTAGAAATCTGCTGTAACTTGATGTCCTGCGATTAATACTAAAGAACCTTAAGCTTAATTCTTCTCTTTTATGTTGCCTTCTATGCTTGATTATTTTATCTTTCTTCATTTATATGCTGAGATGTTGAACCTTGCATCCAAAGTATGATCGAGGAATATACCCTGAAACTCTTACTGAAGGATACATAGGAGTTGAAAGACGTTGTGTTGGTTTTCTTTTATGCTACCTTTTGTGTTTGATTCTTTTATCTTTCTTAAGAACACAAGCTTATACTGAGAGGGGGGGTGAACAGTATAAGACCACTTTTTAATTTTTCCTTCGATTCAAACTTGCAGTTCAATATTATGCAGTGTAAATAAAATAGTATCAATAGCATTAAACAAAGCAATGCACAAAAACCACCATTCACAAAAGAGACACAGCAATTTACGTGGTTCACCCAACGCAGGCTACTCCACGGATAAAATTTTCACTAAATTTTATCAACTCAAAATCTGGGAAAACCTTTCCCGATTACAATGTTTATGGGCACCAACCCAAAGGAGATACCTTCCCCTAGATCTGCTCTAACTGGTGATCCTCTAGAAAACCTCTACCTCTGCTGCCCTTAGCAAGTGGAACTCTATCCACAGAAGACACCTGTCTTCCTTGCTCTGGCTGGAGACCTCTATCCTCAACTCTTTCACCTCTAAAGCTGGTCCTCTTATCTGCACCAAACACAGTCCTTCGGTCTGGCACTTATGTCCTCAAAATTTGCACCTCTACACTATTATAGCACTCGATCAAACATCCACTTATGCACCTCTGCGCAATCACAGCAGCACTATCTTCGCACACTCTGCTCTTCGATTATTGAACTTCTCCCCACACTCTGCTTCTGTGAAAGTCACACTTTGAACGCACACTTTGATCGATGATCAAACTCTTCAAATAGCCCTCCTCTTATACTAAAACTTTCTAGATCAACACTTTGATCCTAGTCGGCTACACAACCCTAAACAACATCGGCTACAAAACCCTAAGTTGCATTGGCCCAGATTTAACTTTGTCTGCTTTACTGCCTTTACAACTCTCCTGTAGCTTCTGCCATGAAACTACATGTCACGATATCGCGACACCTTTGTCTGTCGTACACCTTATTTTTCCTGCTATCGCGATATCATGACACTTTTGCTTCTTTTGACTTCCTTTTTGTTTTTGTCGTGATATCGCGACACTTTTTGCTTCTGCTAACATCATCTTCTCTTTTGTCGTGAAATCATGACCCTTCTGTCTTCATGGCATTCTTCTCTGCTTTTGTCATGAAATCATGACACTTTATCCTCTATTGACGTCTTCTTCAATCCTGTCACGAAATTGTGACCCTTCTGTCTTCATGGCCTTCCTCTCAGCTTTTGTCATGAAATCGTGAAACTTCTGCTGCCTTGAGCTTCTTTCTGCATTGCACCCACGAAACTGGAACATGTCACAAAATTGTGATGCTTTTGTCTTCATAGCCTTTCTTTCTACTACTGTTGTGAAATTGTGACACTTCTCCTATAGAAGACCTGCTTCCAGTTTCTATCGCAAAATCATGACACTTTCTCCATCCACATGCTTTTTTTTCATCCTATCACGAAATCGTGACACTTTCTGCATCCGAACAACTTCTTTGAATCCTGTCATGAAATCACGACACTCCTTATTTTAGACTCTTCCTTTTGCTGCATGTCACGAAATCATGATAGTTCTCATTTTGAGCTTTTCAGCATGTCGCAAAATCGTGACAGTTCTCACTTCGAGCTTTTCAGCATGTCGTGAAATCACGACAGTCCTCACTTATTCTTCTACAGCATGTCATGAAATCGTGACTCTTTTCATGTAACTTTCTCTCTCTTCTAACTTGTCACGAAATCGTGACGATTCCTATACGAACTCTCTTTTCTGCATTATGTCACGAAATCGCGACACCTTTTCGTCCGTACAACTTTCCTGGCAATGTGTCACGAAATTGCGACACTTTTCCTTCTCTGCCTTCTTGCACTTTCCGAGACGCAAAAATGCGACATATCACGAAATCGTGACACTTTCCATCTTGCTCTCTTTCTCTGCCTACATGTCGCGAAATCGCGATAGTTTTGCCAGCACTTTCTCTCTCCTCAAACATGTCGTGAAATCGTGACAATTTTGCCAGCACTTTCTCTCTCCTCAAACATGTCATGAAATCACGACAGTTTTTCCAGCACTTTCTCTCTCCTCAAACATGTTGCAAAATCATGACAGTTTTTCCAGCACTTTCTCTCTCCTCAAACATGTCACGAAATCGTGACAGTTTTTCCAGTCGAATGCATACTTTTTCTTACTTGTCTTTTTCTTGATCTTTTGCAAATGGGCTACTAAGAACTTCCTGGAAACTCATTGATCATGCTCTAAATAATCTTTATCAAAACAAGTTCCTTGACATCAAATCAAATTGCTTCAAGAACTTCTTGACATCAATGACAACATCTATACTTGAGCAAATGCAATGTACCCAAGGTACCCAAAATTGCCAACAATCTCCCCCTTTGTCATTTATGGCAAACATTTACTGAAACACATCTTAGGAGCTAAAACTGAAACCAACTGTGCTAACAGCTGAGAATCTCCTTTTGAAGTTTTGCTCCCTAACTTGAAGCTTTCCTCTTCACATTGAAACTCTCCCCCTTACTCATATCTCTCCCCCTTTGTCAACAATGGCAAAGGGTCACCTTTGGGGCTTGGGACTAAGAATGAGCCTCTTAGCTTAGTCCCTCCCCCACCTCCTGATGAGGTGATTAAAATAGGGGTGGGAGTAAAACTCCCATTAGGCACTGATCATCATCAGCATCTAAAACTTCCTTGCCAGGCCTTCTCTTGAATTTTTTGTCAATATTTCTGTTCTTGTCATTGTTCTTGTTCTTGTTCTCATCCCTATTCTTGTCCATGCCTTGATCCTTGGATCTGTTTATACTACTGTTCTTGTTCTTGTTCTGTACTTTGAAAGATCAACTCTACATTTTCTAGCTGTGTGACCGTCATTGTTGCACTTATAACAAGTAACACTGTTATTTCTGTTCGGCATACCTATTTTTTGAATCCGCCTGTTATGACTAACTGTGTTCCTGTAATTAGTCATGCAAAAAATTGCCTTATGCTCGAACTATTTACAAGAGTAGCAATACCCTTGAAATAAATTACGGCCCCTGAAACTGTCATTTACCTTCCTTATTCGAGTCATGCAATGCGAAGCCATGTGGCCAAACCTATGACACGCAAAACATCTACCATTAAACTTTCCTGTAAATGACCTTCTAGGTCCGATAAACTTCTTTGCATTCAGAATTTTGTTTTCTATTTCTGTGCATCTATCACTCATGGACTCTTGATCTGAAGTATTTTCTACATCAGAACTCTCTTCCTTTTGAAATCTCTTGCTAGATTCCCCAACCTGTTTCTTGTGCGGCTCAACAAAATCAAGACTTGTTTTATCTGTTGGTTTTCTTTGACCTTTTATGAGAGACTTGTCATGGCTAATCCACAACACACCCCAAAATTGGGGACCCACCTTTTTTTGCAGGCTTGCAGAAGAAATCCCGATGACCCAGATGCTAAAAATGAAGAAAAAGAAAAAAATGCCGAAGTGTTAAAAGTGTCGCGAAATCGCGACATGTCGCGCCATCGCGACATGTCGCGCCATCGCTATCGAAAAACAAAAAAACATCGCGATATCGCGACATGTCGCTGGAAAAATGAAAAGGTGTCACGAAATCGTGACATATCGCTGGTAAAAATGAAAAGGTGTCACGAAATCGTGACATGTCACTCCGTCGTGGCCAAGAAGGAGAGAGAAAGGCAAACATGAAAATTGTCACGATATCGCGACATGTCGTGTCATCGCTGTCAAAAAATAGAAAGTGTCACAAAATCGCGACAGGTTGCTCCGTCGCGGCCAAAACAGGAAAAGTGTCACGAAATCGTGACATGTTGCTCCGTCACTGCCGAAATTGAAAAAACGTCGCGATATCGCGACATGTTGCTCCGTCGCTGCCAGAATGAAAAAGTGTCATGAAATCGCGACGTGTTGCTGCAAAAGTTGTACGGATGAAAATAGCGTAGCGATTTCGCAACATGTTGCTCCATCATGGCAAAAAGAGGAGAGAGAAAATGAAGAAGAAAAAGTGTCGTGAAATCGCGACATGTTGCTTTGTCGCGCCCAGGTAGGAGAGAGAAAGGCAAAATGGAAAGGCATAGCGATATCACCATGCATCACAAAATCGCGGGTCAAACTGGTCAAAGGGCACAAAGCGAAAAAATGTCGCGATATCGCGACAGAAAGAGGTCAAAGGGCACAAAGTGGAAAAACATCGTGATATCACGACAGAAAGAGGTCAAAGGGCACAAAGCAGAAAAACGTCGTGATATCGCGACAAAAAGAGGTCAAAGAGCACGAAGCAAGAAAACGTCGCGATATCGCGACAGGAACCAGTCAAACAGGGCAAAGGGCCAAAATGGTCGCGAAATCATGACTCAACCAGAAAGCATAATGCGCAGAAATGGTCACAAAATCACGACAGAAAGCAGAAAATGGGAATGAAGCGAAAAGGCGTCGTGAAATCACGACAGGTCGCAGTTTCGCGGCTTCGAAGCAGCGAAGTAGTACATATGGGGGCAGCATAGCGATTTCACGACGAAAAATTGGCAAGTGTACGAAAATGGAAAATGGTAGCGAAATCACGACAGCATTGAGCGCAAAGGAGTACAGAGTCAAAACGGTAGCAAAATCACGACAGTTTGCGGTGAGAAGGCCCGAAACAGAAAACAGTAGCGAAATCGTGATAGTTTGCGGAAATAAGGTCCGAAAGAGAAAATGGTCACGATTTCACGACAAGAAGCGACCGAAGACGTACGGACGAGGAAAATGTCACGATTTTGTGACATGTCGCTTTTTTGCGGCCAGGAAGGTGAACAGGCTGCATGTTGTTTTTGTCACAATTCTCACAGGAAAACGTTACAGAAGGCACGAAAAATGCAGGACACGTGGCATACAGGTGTCAGAATTGTAGAAGCGTTACATGCAGCGACAGATTTTGAGTGTTTTAGAATCGAGCATGAAGTAAAAGCATCAAAAAGGTAGGAATTTGAAAAGGCGCATTCTAGGAGATGAAACGAAGAAATGCAGAGAGAATCGGAGAGTCGTGCCAGACAGTATAAAGCCAAAAGTGCAGATTGAAGATGGGGTTGGAAATTGCTACTTGCAGAGTTGCAGAGACAAGGGCTTCATGCCGTTCTGGGCCTGCACTTGGGCAATTTCCTTCATTTGTTCTGGATTTGTAAAACCTGCAACATTCTGTAATTGTAATTGATACATCATTTTAATGTAGAAATACAGAGTGTTGGCATTTCATTGATGAGAAAGAAGGAGTCTTTTTTGCATGTATGATTCAATGTGTTATCTTTCCCTTTCAAATTTCTAGGCTTATAGTTGAAGTTGAATGCAAGTGTTCTTGGTTGCTTCATGCGAATGCCTAAATCTGAAACTATAGTAGAAACCCTAGAAACCCGCACCTGGCTTATCTGAATTGTGCAAATTTGCAGGTTCAGTAGGTTGGGTTGCATGCAAAAATCTCATTGTCTTTGGTTTTATCAATCAAGATGGCAGTACTTTGGACGTAGCTTAGTTGCATATTCATTTGCATTGATTTTTATTTTTAAACCCTTATTTATTTTCTGTATTTTAATTACAGTCATTTAAATAAATAATTGAAAACCCATCAAAGCTTAGATTCCATTACAAATCCAAATTAAAGTGAACTACAGTGCCCCTTGTTAACATCCACTTGCAACCCTAAGGTGTTCCATGCATTTACAGTGAGCAGCATCATTGGTGTTTTAGAATCAACATAAGAGGAACCTTGGAGAAATTACTTTCTTTGCAAGCAGAGGATTTTGGGACTCAGATCCTACCGGAGAGTGTGCTTTCACAATTGGGTGAAAAAACCACTCAACAAATTGGTGCTAGAAGGAGGGCCTGAATTGGTTTACTTTATTTTGGTTTTCATACATGAATAATATCTTTTGATTTAATTTTGAAATATTTTCTCACAAACAACTAAACTGCAGCTTTTGCTTTCTTTTGTTGCAGGTTTTTGTTGAAATAATCGAGGGTTTCATCGAGCAAGCTGGACCCACCGCGTCGTATTGCAACCAGGTCCCAAACAACCAGGGAAACCATTTTTCATGACCTTACTGGTACTCCCAAGAGTAAAGCCAAGCAAGTCGTAAGCTCACCAGTCATAAAAGACCTATTTTCTCTAGGAACATCGAGTGGATCTACGCCCGTAATATCAGTTGCCACTAGTGTTCCTATTGTCAGTAATATTTCTACTACTATTGTAGGTTTTTCTTCATCAATTTTGAGTCAAATGGCTCAAGCTCTAGCAGCTCCTTGGTATGGAGCTAATAATACTCCTTTGAACATTGCTAGAGATACCCATGAAATCCCCAAGAACATTGAAATATTTTTGCCTAAATACAAGCCAGATGGCCTAAGAATAGCAGAAGAACATATCCAAGCCTATAGGGATGTTTTAATTAGGCTGCAAGTTCAATATGAAGATGTGGCCTGCAGACTTTTCCCCATGAGCTTAGATCCAATAGCATATGAATGGTATATATGCTTGCCAGCTGGTTCAATCACCTCTTGGACACAAATGGAAAATGCCTTTGTCAATCAATTTAGGTCACCCTTAGATCCCGCAACTATTTACAATCAGTTTATTACATGCAAAAGGGGCCAAGGGGAACCGATCAGAATGTTTAATCAGAGATTCCAAAAGTGCTATAATAGAGCAATTAGGCACTTTGCCATCGATCCCGCAGTGGCTTTGCAGATATATTTTGGGGCATTGGACCCCATGACAGCCATGTTTGCGAGACGTAATCCTCAAGTCACCACGCTGGCTTTAGCCTATAACAAAGCCATGACTATCGAGCAGCAAATGATGCCACAGGGCTACGGGTTTACCCAGATGCCTGTGATGGGACAGTATGCTCCATATGGTCAAGCTCCCCAGGAAAATCAACTCATGGCACCACAAATTCCAAGCATGAATGCCTTTCCATATCAGCAGCCGTATCCACTAGCACCCGTGTATGTGCCCATTCCAATCCAACCAATCACATCCATTCCACCTGTCCCTGCATTTTTGCAGAACAGTCAATCAACTATGCAAGGAACTAGCCAAGTCAATCCTCAAGCCATAGTTCCTTTTCCAAATCCAACCCCGATTCAAAGTGTCAATCCATACGGGAATCAAATTCCTTAGAACCCGACCCAAATGTTGAATCAAGACCCCATCAATTATGTGAATCCAATGGGGGTTAACAACAATGTGATTCCACCGAAGGAGATTTATTCAGAAGTCGAAGAGCTCAAGAAATTTGTTCATAAACTGAGCAATAACAGGGTTCAACAGCAGAAGTATGAGTCCCATGCCCCTCACCCAAATCGAAATTTTAACAATAGAGGGAGGCACTGTAACACCAAGCCAAACAATGGGGGAGTACCCGCTCCCATTGCTAATCAATTAGATACTTCTGTAGGACCTAGCCAATCCAATTCTCTTTTGAATCTTTCAGATTTGGCATGGGAAAGGGGTGCAAGTTGCACAACATGAAAGAACACAATGAGAGGAATTGTCCTGAAATTGCGAGATACACTCATTGTCTTCAAGCACAAGTTGATGATTTGGAACTGGTATCAAATGAGGATCCATCACAACATCAAGATGATAATATTATGGTGATGGAAACTGTATATCATCAAGAAGGTGAGAGTGAGGAAGAAGAAGACAAAATTTTGGAACAGGGAGGTGCAAGCTTTTCGAGATTTTAGGAAGGGGAATCATGGATACCATTTGAGAAGTAAATCTAAAACCCCTAAAACTTCATCAACACCTCCAAACAACTCTGTTCTTCCTCCCGATACTAAGGCAAATAATAATCCTCCCCCTCCAATCAGAAGAGAAATTTCTAATGATGTGCAAAAAATAGTCAAATTCGAAAAGCCAAACTATGACATAATGGAGGATCTAAAGAAGTCTAAATCTAGCCTTTCATTCTTGGACGCAGCTAGATTGCCAAGCCAAAAGGAGGCATTGATAAAAGTGTTGAACTCACCTGATCAAACGTGGAAAGGAAAAGGAGTTGAATCCCATCTCATTTTGTGAAAGGAGAGAAGGGATGTCCCGCCATTCTTACTGACTCTAAGAATTGCGGGTAAGAATTTGCATAACTGTTTGGTGGACACAGGTGCCACGAGCAACCTCATGCCTGCAAAAATATGTAAGATGCTAGGCATGCAACTTGTTTCATCCAAATGTACAGTCTTGCAACTGGACAGATCAAAGGTAAATGTAGTGGGGACTCTATATGATGTCAAGATTCAATTGAACTCTGAACCCAGGGTTCAGCAGGTTGTGGACATTCTGGTGGTTAATATCCCAAGTAGGTATGGAATGTTACTTGCGAGGGATTGGATGAAAACTCTAAATGGCTATTTTTCAATAGACTGCTCACATATGTGGCTACCATGGAAGGGAATTGCAAACCAAATCAGAGTGGAAAATGAACCGAGGCTTAAGGATATTATAATAGATTTTAACAAGTCGAATGAAGTTCAATTTTTTGAGCCAGAACTAGGAGTTTATGCACTTGATGTTGAGGAAGCAGCTGAAGAGCCTAAGGAGGAGGCACATCTTGGTAGCTCTTCTGATGAAGATGATTTCACGTGGTTGCTCAGGTTCGATGGATCAAAATCTAGACAGGGAGCAGGAGCTGGAGTCGAGCTCACTGGCCCCGGAGGTAAACCATTATTAGCTACTTACAGACTGCAATTTCCTTGCACAAACAATGTGGCAGAATATGAAGCATTGATCTTTGGTTTATGCCTAGCATTGAGCAAACATGTTAAATGCTTGAAGGTTTTGGGAGATTCTGAGTTGGTAGTCAAGCAAATCAAAGGATAGTATACATGTCGCAACAGAAGGCTGAGCCTTTATAGAACTAGGGTTATGGACCTCATTGAGGAATTCGATGCATTCAATATAGCCCTTATTTCCAGGAAAGGAAATTGAATAGCAAACTCTCTTGCAGTCGTCGCGGGCATGTTAAACCCAATTGATATAAAAATATGTAAAAAGTTTTCTATTGAACTGGTTCCGTGTCCATCAATACCCGATAATGTAAAGAATTTCCAAGTTTTTGAAAGTGACAGACATATTTTCAAATTTTTCACGAACTCGGGTATTTTTGAAAATCAGGTGATTTATGAGGAGCAAAGGTGGCAGGATGAAACAGAAAATGAAATAGAAACTGCGTATCAATCCAAAAAAATTCCTAAAGATGTGGTTTCATTGGAAAAGATGTTCGACATGGGATGCAAGACCAAGAAAGGAAAAAGAGTCCCACTCCCTAAAGATGCATGTGATTCAATTAATCTAGGGAGTGCAGACAATCCAAAGGAGGTGTACATAGCAAAGGCATGTACGAGATGAAGAAAGGAGAAATATAATGCAGGCATTGAAGCATTACATAGATTGTATTACTTGGAACTACAATGAGTCGAAGACATACAACCAAAACATTATCACACATACCATCCCTTTGAAGCCAGACTCCAAGCCTTTTAGGCAAAGACAACGAGTTGTTAACCCGCTATTGGAGCCTTTGATCGAAAAGGAGGTTAAAATATTATTGGAAGCGAAAATCATTTTTCCTATTAGGCACTCAACCTGGGTGGCTAACCTCGTTCCAGTGAGAAAAAAGAGTGGAGATATTAGGCTGTGCATAGATTTTCAAAATCTTAATAAAGCCTCTCAAAAAGATAATTATCCACTGCCATCAATCGATGAAATTCTACAAATGGTAAATGGATCTGAAATGATGTCCTTTCTCGATGGGTATTCTGGGTACAACCAGATTCTTATACATCCAGATGACAGGATGAAAACAACCTTCACTACCAAGTGGGGGACATTTGCATATAAGAGAATGTCGTTCGGACTATTAAATGCTGGTGCAACTTTTCAACGCACCATGGACTATGCATTCAAGGGGCTCATAGGCAAATGCATCATCGTGTATGTGGATGATATCCCAATTTTCTCGAAGAAGAGAGAGGACCATGTCAAAGATTTAAATAAAGTGCTTCAAAGATGCAGAGAACATGGAATTTCCTTAAATCCCAAAAAGTGCATTTTTGGATAACAAAAGGAAAGTTGCTGGGTCACATTATTTCAAAAGAGGGCATATCCATAGACCCAGAAAGGATACAAGCTATCCAAAACCTACCTCTTCTGAGTAGTAAAAAAGAATTGAGATCTTTCTTTGGCAGGTTAATTTTGTGAGGCAGTTTATCTCTAGCTTTGCTGAGATAGCCAAACCTCTGAACAAGATGCTCAAGAAATATGTGGATGTAAAATGGAACGAGGAAAGTAGAGTGACCTTCCAGAACATCAAAGATGCCATTTCCAGAGCCCCTGTCCTTATAAGCCCAGACTACTCCAAGCCTTTTTATATTTATGCTTTTGCATCAGAACACTCCTTCGCGAGTGTCTTAACCCAAAAAGGCGAGGATAGTGCCGAAAAATCCATAGTGTTTTTAAGAGCCCCCCTGAAAGATGCTCAATTAAGGTATTCGATCCTTGATAAGCAAATGTACGCACTTTTTAAAATGATAAAAAAAATTTAGGCACTACATTGTACACAGCAGAGTTATTGCCATCGTGCTCGACTCTGCTGTCAAGACAATGTTTTTACAAAATGAACTAGGTGAGAAGAGAGGAAAATGGATTTCCACCATCCAAGAATTTGATCTCAAAATATAACCTATGAAACTAGTTCGAGGACAGGGACTGGCAAAGGCGATTGCAGAAAATAATCCGCAAATAACAGGCAATGCTCGAATACAGAATACATTGCTAAGGATGATTGGTATGTTGATATTGTGCAATTTTTATTGACTGGTAAGTGTCCTTCTAATCTGAATTCAACACAGAGAAGAGCTTTAAGGCTTAAGTCTGTCAATTATCTGATGAAATCTAGTGTGCTTTACAGGAAGAATCATGAAGGTATCTACCTGAGGTGCTTGAACAAAGAAGAAGCTGCCAGGGTGTTGCAATAATTTCACGAGAAACATGGAACTGGTCATGGTGCAGCAAATGCTACAGCGCATCAAATCCTGAGAGCAGGATACTACTGGCCGCATATTTTCAAAGATGCACATGCCCATGTATGATCTTGTCATATCTGTCAAGTGGCTGCCAATAGAGAGAGAAATGCAGCCATGCCCCTACAACCTGTAGTTGAAATGAGACCATTTGCACAGTGGGGACTGGATTTCATCGGGGTTATTAACCCAAATTCTTTTGATTCTCATAAATTCATATTGACGACTACGAGACTCATCGTACAAGGTGGACGAAGCAATTCCTACTAAACATGCCACCACAGACGTTGTAATTAAATTCCTTGAGGACCATATTATAACAAGATTTGGAATGCCTAATTCTATTGTCAGTGACAATGGTAAAGCATTTATTTCTACGCAATTTGCAGATTGGGCATATGATAACAAAGTGAGCTTAAAGTTTGCATCCAATTATTATACTCAAGGAAATGGGTTGGCCGAATTTTCAAATAATAATTTGTTGAATACCATTAAGAAGTTGCTGGAAAAGAACCCTCGGGACTGGCACAGCCAATTGAAGTTTGCCCTTTGGGTAGATAGGACCAGAGTGAAAGAGTCCATAGGGTCCCTATCATTTGGTCTATGGGCAAGACCCAATATTTCTCGCAAATTTGAAGTTGCAGACCTTACATTTCATACAAGAGTACTTGGGGACAGATGATCAAGTTGAAGCCAGGTCAAGTCATTTCTTGCACCTTGATGAAAAGAGAGAAGAGGCCATGAATCACATGAATAAACACCAGGAAGTTATCAAAAGATGGTTTGACAGAAGGGCCAAAGTTAAATCATTCAGAATTTCAGATTTGGTATTACTATGGGACAAAAGACATGAGGAAAAAGGGAATCATCAAAAGTTTGATTGTCTTTGGTTAGGCCCATATCAGATTTCAAAGATTCTTGGGAAGAATATCTTCAGGCTAAAAACTTTAGAAGGGAGATATTTTATGCTACCGGTTAATGGGCAGATTTTAAAGCATTATTTTAGCCCTTAGGTTGTGATATTTTTTTATATTATTCTTTCGGTTTTGGTGGGAGTTTTCAGTTTTTTGTTTTTATTGTTTAGGATTGTTAGTTTAGCTAGGATTTTGGTTGTGGATTTGATTTCAATTGACATGTTTTGTTTATTCTGATTAAAAAATAAAAAAATAATAATAATAATAATAATAAAAAATAAAAAAAAATGAGATGTCAACTTATGCTTAAGGTTAGGAGAATATGAAATATTGGAATTATCCTGTAAAAGCTTCACAAGTACCACAAGCATCTTAAGTTGTATTGTTTGATTTTGTGATGCATGAAAGAGTCAGTTTTGCATGACAAATCATTTTCATTTGCAATTCAAGAGATAATGCATTCATGTTCCATCTCACCTTACATACATTTCATCTTAGTTGCATATGCATCTTAAGTACATGTCATTAAAGTATGTCAAATCCTCTTAGGGTTGTTTTATAACATAAATGTAAGTAAATCCTAAGGTTGGAAACTGAGTATTGAGGTATCTAGAATCAAGCACGTCTCATTCATTAAAAAGGATCTTGAGCAAAATTATCAAAACCTAACTTGGAAGAAAAGGTTGGGCGAAAGAAGCTTTTCATGTCTATCCTATTATGCAACATGATCCTTAAAACAGTGGTTTTGACCACTTCCATAGAGCCTAAAGCCTAAAATCGAGTAGTAAGGATAGGGTTAAATCCTCATCGAACTTAGGTTGAGGATCCAATTCCCCAAAACTTTGATTTGACCTACATGGAGTAGTAAGGATAAGGCATAAATTCTCATCTCGCTTAGGTTGAGAATCTGATTCCCCAAAGCTCTTATGTCTCATTTCATAGTAAATCTTGGATTGTAAGGATCATACTATTTGTCCTCTGCAAAGGATGGGTAGTCATCCCCAAGGTCTAAGCAAAAAAATTAATGTTTTTCATCTAAAGTTTGGATTGCAAGGATCGTACTACATGTCCCTAGCCAGGATGGGTAGTCATCCCCAAGGTCCAAGAAGTAAAAAAATAAATTTTTCCCATCTCATCTTTATTTTGGATTGTAAGGATTGTACTTGTCCTCTGCAAAGGATGGGTAGTCATCCCCAAGGTCCAAAGAAATGAGGATATGTTTTGGATTGTGGGGTTAGATATGCCCATGCATGGCATCATGTCTTGCCTCAAAAACAATACCACTGATTGTCTAGAGGGTTAGACTAGCATGACCATTTCTTCCATAATTGGTTTAATTATTTTGCTTAAAGTGAGGTAATGAACTCTAAATCGGAATAGTAAGGATAGGGTTAAACTCTCATCTCGGTTGGTTGGGAGTCCGATTCCCCAAAGTTCTGATTTCACATTCACTTGCACATGGGTTCCAGATAGTAGGGACTCATAACCAACTTTGGGATACAATAAGGTAATGAATTAGTAGATCCTAAGAGGGTTTGGCAATCTTGAATGATTTTGCATAATACCAAAAGAGTGACCACGCCTTTTTATGAAAGCAAAATCTCCTAGCACATTCATTAGGGTACACAAATCATTCACCATCTCACATATGTATTCATGCAAAACTGATAATGGAGTGTGGATCAATTTCAAATGATAGGGAAAGAAATTCATTGCACACACTGAGCTAATACTTGATGATTCTGATGATTCATATACTTTTTATCTTTGGGCATTTGTTATATTGCTTATGTGCTAACACATGTTTTCGAGTTTGTGATATGTTTCAGGTTGGGTTTTTACTAAAAATGCTCAAGAGCATGTTACAGCAGAGTTGCCATTTGTCGTGGCTAATCCACAACACACCCCAAAATTGGGGACCCACATTTTTTTTGCAGGCTTGCGGAAGAAATCCCGGTGACCCAGATGCTAAAAATGAAGAAAAAGAAAAAAATGCCTGTGTTAAAAGTGTCGCGAAATCGTGACCTGTCGCGCCATCGCTGCCGAAAAACAAAAAAATGTCGCGATATCGTGACGTCGCTGACAAAAATGAAAAGGTGTCACGAAATCGTGACATGTCGCTGGAAAAAATGAAAAGGTGTCGCGAAATCGTGACATGTCGCTCCGTTGCGGCCAGGCAGGAGAGAGAAAGGTAAACATGAAAATTGTCACGATATCGCGACATGTCACATCATCGCTGTTGGAAAATAGAAAGTGTCGCGAAATCGCGATAGGTTGCTCCGTCGCGGCCAAAACAGGAAAAGTGTCACGAAATCGCGACATGTTGCTCCGTCGCTGCCGAAATTGAAAAAACATCGTGATATCACGACATGTTGCTTCGTCGCTGCCAGAATGAAAAAGTGTCACGAAATCGCGACGTGTTATTGCAGAAGTTGTACGGATGAAAATAGCGTAGCGATTTCGTGACATGTTGCTTCGTCGCGACAGAAAGAGGAGAGAGAAAATGAAGATGAAAAAGTTTCATGAAATCATGACATGTTGCTTTCTCGTGGACCAGGCAGGAGAGAGAAAGGCAAAATGGAAAGGCGTAGCGATATCGCGATGCGTCGCAAAATCACGGGTCAAACTGGTCAAAGGGCACAAAGCGGAAAAACATCGTGATATCGCGACAGAAAGAGGTCAAAGGGCACAAAGCGGAAAAACGTCGTGATATCACGACAGAAAGAGGTCAAAGGGCACAAAGCGAAAAAACGTCGTGATATCGGGACAAAAAGAGGTCAAAGAGCACGAAGCAAGAAAATGTCGTGATATCGCGACAGGAACTAGTCAAACAGGGCAAAGCACCAAAATGGTCACGAAATCACGACATGATCAACCAGAAAGCATAATGCATAGAAATGGTCGCGAAATCACGACAGAAAGTAGAAAAGGGGAATGAAGCAAAAAGGCATCGCGAAATCGTGACAGGTCGTAGTTTCGCTGCTCCGAAGCAGCGAAGTAGTACGGATGGGGGCAGCGTAGCGATTTCGTGACGAAAAATTGGCAAGTGTACGAAAATGGAAAATGGTAGCGAAATCGCGACAACATTGAGCGCAAAGGAGTACAGAGTCAAAACGGTAGCGAAATCGCGACAATTTGCGGTGAGAAGGCCCGAAACAGAAAACGGTAGCGAAATCATGACAGTTTGCGAAAAGAAGGTCCGAAAGAGAAAATGGTCGCAATTTTGCGACAAGAAGCGGCCGAAGACGTATGGACGAGGAAAGTGTCATGATTTCGTGACATGTCGTGTTTTCGCAGCCAGGAAGGTGATTTCGAGCGTTTCAGAATCGAAAAAGCATGAAGTAAAAGGGCAGATTTCGAGCATTTCAGAATCGAGCATGAAGTAAAAGCATCGAAAAGGCAAGAATTTGAAAAGGCGCATTCTGGGAGATGAAACGAAGAGACACAGGGAGAATCGAAGAGCCGCGCCAGACAGTATAAAGCCAAAAGTGCAGATTGAAGATGGGGTTGGAAATTGCTGCTTGCAGAGTTGCAGAGACAAGGGCTTCATGCCATTCTGGGCCTGCACTTGGGCAATTTCCTTCATTTGTTCTGGATTTGTAAAACCTGCAACATTCTGTAATTGTAATTGATACATCATTTTAATGTAGAAATACGAGTGTTGGCATTTCATTGATGAGAAAGAAGGAGTCTTTTTTGCATGTATGATTCAATGTGTTATCTTTCCCTTTCAGATTTCTAGGCTTATAGGTGAAGTTGAATGCAAGTGTTCTTGGTTGCTTCATGCGAATGCCTAAATCTGAAACTACAATAGAAACCCTAGAAACCTGCACCTAGCTTATCTGAATTGTGCGAATTTGCAGGTTCAGTAGGTTGGGTTGCATGCAAAAATCTCATTTTCTTCGATTTTATCAATCAATATGGCAGTACTCTGGACGTATCTTAGTTGCATATTCATTTGCATTGATTTTTATTTTTAAACCCTTATTTATTTTATGTATTTTAATTACAGTCATTTAAATAAATAATTGAAAACCCATCAAAGCTCAGAGTCCATTACAAATACAAATTAAAATGAACTACAGTGCCCCTTTTTAACATCCACTTGCAACCCTAAGGTGTTCCATGCATTTACAGTGAGCAGCATCATTGGTGTTTTAGAATCAACATAAGAGGAACCTTGGAGAAATTACTTTCTTTGCAAACAGAGGATTTTGGGACTCAGATCCTACCGGAGAGTGTGCTTTCACAATTTGGTGAAAACACCACTCAACAAGACTTAACCCTTTTGGAGCTATCTTGAAACCTATACAGCTTATCCTTGTACTCTTTAGTTTCTACTTCCAGAGAAGCCATTTTCTGTTCCAACTCATTATACTCAAGAATCTTAGACTCTAACTCATCCTTGAGTTCCTGTGTTTTAGCTATAGAGAAGTCAAGACTTTATATGAGATCGTCTCTCTCCATACAACATTCATCTAACTTATCCTTGAGTCTATCATTCTTCTTTATTTTTTTTTTCAAAACACTAAGAGCATTATTAAGTTCACTTTCAAGATCTTTTATTTGTTTGCTTTCTGAATCCTCAAGGCCTTTTCTAGATTTCTTATCACTAGAGATGCTACCTTTTTCAAAAACCATACAAGCATCTTCTTGATAGTTTTTTGAAACATCCTTATATATACTGGAAACAAAATCATTATTTGGACAATCATCCTCAAGGTGACCAAAATTTCCACATTTAAGACATTTCATAATAATGAATCTATGTTTCGGTTCTTCCTCTTTTTCTGATATGAACAGCATCTCATTTTCCTCATCACTTGAAGAGCTTTCACTATCAGTGCTAGAACACTTACTTGCTTTGTCTAGGTAGAAACTCTTCTTGTTCTTGTGTGAATACCTCTTTCCTTGATTGTTGTGCTCATCTTTGTTCTTTCCGTAATACCTGTGCTTTTCGGAATCCTTGCTCTTAACATCCTGTATATCTTCATCACTTTCATTCTTGGAAACAGATACGATCGGTAGCATAATGACCAAACTTTCCACAGTTGAAACATATTATATTTTTTTTGCTTTTGTGCTTTCTAGAGAACTTGCCTTTCTTTCTGTAATATGCCTCTTCATCACTAGAAGACTCATCACTCTCTTGAATCTGTTTGCCCTTTGATTTCTTGGTAGCTTTGAAAGCTGCCTCTTTCTTGACATCAACTTTCACTTGAGTTCTTAGCTCAAATGCTACAAGAATACTATGGAGCTCATCTTTTTTCAACTTATCTAAATCTTTAGCTTCCTCAATAGCAGAAATCTTTTCACTAAATCTATTAGGAAGAGATCTTAAAATCTTATCACACACATCATTTTCAGCAAGCTCAAGACCTAAGTCTTTCATGGAGTTAACAACATCATCCATACGAAGCATGTAGTCACTAATTTTTTCATCATCATTCATCTTGAGTTATTCAAACATACCTTTGAAATGTCTCAAATTTTCCTTTCTGACATTTGCATCACCTGTGTGAACCACCTGTAGCTGTTTCCACAATTCACTAGTTGTCTTGCAGTGAATCACCTTGGTAAGATCTACTTTCTGTAAGCCTTTTAGGATTGCATTCATAGCTTTTGAATTGCTGTGATGTAGGAGCCTATCTTCTTTAGTGTATGGACCATTTACAGGGATAGTGTACCCATATTTAATTACTTCCCATACCTCATTACCATGTGCCATTAGATAAACCTTCATTCTAGCACTCCACAGACCAAAATATAATCCATCAAGGATAGGTGTTGCATTGCCACTTGAATAATCCATTGTGTTCTTAATCAGTTCTTCCTTCAAGCTATTAAACCTTTTCGAAGGAACCTGCTCTGATACCAATTGAAGAACACAAGCTTATACTGAGAGGGGGGGGTGAATAGTATAAGATCACTTTTTAATTTTTCCTTCGATTCAAACTTGCAGTTCAATATTATACAGTGTAAAGAAAACAGTATCAATAGCAGTAAAAAAAGAAATGCATAAAAACCACCATTCACAAAAGAGACAGCAATTTACGTGGTTCACCCAACGCGGGCTACTCCACGGATAAAATTTTCACTAAATTTTATCAACTCAGAATCTGGGAAAACCTTTCCCAATTACAATGTTTATGGGCACCAACCCAAAGGAGATACCTTCCCCTAGCTCTACTCTAATTGGTGATCCTCTAGAAAACCTCTGCCTCTGTTGCCCTTAGCAAGTGGAACTTTATCCATAGAAGACACCTGTCTTCCCTGCTCTAGCTGGAGACCTCTGTCCTCAACTCTTTCACCTCTAAAGCTAGTCCTCTTATTTGCACCAAACACAGTCCTTCGGTCTGGCACTTATGTCCTCAAAATTTGTACCTTTGCGCAATTATAGCACTCAATCAAACATTCACTTATGCACCTCTGCGCAATCACAGCAGCACTGTCTTCGCACACTCTGCTCTTCGACGATCGAACTTCTCCCTACACTCTGCTTCTGCAAAAGTCACACTTCGAACGCACACTTCGATCGATGATCAAAATCTTCAAACAGCCCTCCTCTTATACTAAAACTTTCTAGATCAACACTTTGATCCTAGTCGACTGCACAACCCTAAACAACATCGGCTACAAAACCCTAAGCTGCGTCGGCCCAGATTTAACTCTGTCGGCTTTACTGCCTCTGCAACTCTCCTATAGCTTCTGTCGCAAAACTACAACATGTCACGATATCATGACACCTTTGCCTATCGTACACCTTATTTTGCCTGCTGTCATGATATCGCGACACTTTTGCTTCTTTTGACTTCCTTTTTGTTTTTGTCACGATATCGCGACACTTTTTGCTTCTGCTGACATCATCTTCTCTTCTATCGTGAAATCGTGACCCTTCTGTCTTCATGGCCTTCTTCTCTGCTTTTGTCATGAAATCACGACACTTTCTCCTCTACTGACATCATATTCAATCTTGTCATGAAATCGTGACCCTTTTGTCTTCATGGCCTTCCTCTCAGCTTTTGTCATGAAATTGTGACACTTCCGCTGCCTTGAGCTTCTTTCTGCATTGCACCTGCAAAACTGGAACATGTCATGAAATCATGTCGTGACACTTTTCCTTATTTGCCTTCCTGCACTTTTCGAGATGCAAAAATACGACATGTCACGAAATTGTGACACTTTCCATCTTGCTCTCCTTCTCTGCCTACATGTCGCAAAATCGTGATAGTTTTGCCAGCACTTTCTCTCTCATCAAACATGTCACGAAATCATGATAGTTTTGCCAGCACTTTCTCTCTCCTCGAACATGTCGCGAAATCATGACAGTTTTGCCAGCACTTTCTCTCTCCTCAAACATGTCGCGAAATTGCAACAGTTTTGCCAGCACTTTCTCTCTCCTCAAACATGTCGTGAAATCATGACAGTTTTTCCAGCTGGCTGCATACTTTTTCTTACTTGTCTTTTTCTTGATCTTTTGCAAATGGGCTACTAAGAACTTCCTGGAAACTCACTGATCATGCTCTGAATAATATTTATCAAAACAAGTTCCTTGACATCAAATCAAATTGCTTCAAGAACTTCTTGACATCAATGACAACATCTATACTTGAGCAAAGGCAATGTACCTAAGGTACCCAAAATTGCCAACACTTTCTTCGCTTGTATATTGGATGTTGAACCCTGCGTCCGATGTGCGATCGAGGAATGTACCCTGAAACTCGCCTGAAGGATACATAGGAAGGTTGATATCGCATTTCTTCCATTACTCTTGGTGTTCTTTGCTTCTACTTAAGTTGCTAGTTAGTGATCGTGCTTCCTGTTCTTTCCCACCTTAAATCACCAATCTCTCTTCCCTTAACCCTTTTTATTTATTTCTCTAACTCTACTCCTTTTATTCCTTTCCTGCACTCTTATCTTAAAACCCCCAAGTAGTTTAGCATAGGAGCCGGCCTTTCTTCGGAGATTGGCACGAGGGGCATCTCTTCCCTTCGGCCTTTCAATGTTGGTCCAGGTCTAGGGTGCATACATTTACTCAAAATCCTTTCCTAGGTAGATTTGATGACCAATAGTTTTTGGCACGCCCGATGGGACCTACTGTATCTGTCTTAGTAATATCCATAACTAGTCAAGGTCCCATATTTTAACGCAAAACCCATCTTCATCGAGGCCCATAGTTCTAACCAGTTCTCGGTGTGACCCGATCAGTCTCACCTAACTAGTGGTAGTGAGGACTGATGCCCTCATTACTGAAAGACTCTTAGCATCTGGCGACTCTATTCACCCAAGAATATTTAAGTCAAAAATACCAGTACCAAAAGTCTATGCCTTCATGCAAACAATATGGAGAGTTAAGAATAGAGGAGAGGAAACCGAGTTCTTTGAGCTAGATATTGATGCCTTCAAGGAACAATCAAGGTTGATCACCCCCGAGTCACTGTTACAAGGAACATCCTCTGTTGGCAGACAAGGCTCAACTTCTGATAGTACATCTAGTTTTCCTCCCAATCCTCCCAACTCTCCAAAGCGTCCTAGTCCCCCCATTCCTATTAGTTGTCCCATTAGAAGTCAAGGGGGAGCTTCGAGAATTCCTATTTCTCAAAATCCAGGAGCAAGTATGGCACAGTAGCAACAAAAATAGCAAATACAACAGCCACAGCCACCCAGGTTGTTCCTAGCATGGGATTCCTTGTACCACTGAATCTAGCAAGACAAGGGCAAGTACCGCCTACTACCATAAAGAAGATCCCAATGTTCGATGGGACTAGGAAGACTACTCTAGAGCATATCCAGGACATAATATCTCTGGCGATAATCCATGACATTACAGAAGAAAAAATTATGGTAAAGCTTTTGGTCCTTTCCCTTAGAGGAAAACTCCTCTACTGGTACATATCTCTACCACCCGGTAGCATTACGGTATGGGACCAGTTAGCTAGGTAAATGATGGGAAACTTTAACGAGTCTTTCGATCCTACTTCTCTTCTACATTAGTTCACTTCGATCAAGAGACATCCACAAGAAGAAATCATAGATTTCAATGTTAGGTTCACTCAAACCTGGTAGAGAGTGCCAGTTGGCCTTCGGCCAACCGACGAAGCTGTAGCACTCTATTTCCTTCAGGATTTCAATCTTGATATCAGTCTCATGGTAAGATATTCTAACGTTAATACTTTTCTCGAGTTGTATGAGTTAGCCAAGAGAGAAAAAATGGATTTGATAGTTGTGGGCAAGCTTCCCCAAAGGATGTCGACGCCCATACTTCTCGAATTCTTACAATTCCCATATGCAAGCGCAGTCGCTTTGCAAATCTCCACAACCCTTGCACTCCCAATTTCATCTTGGAATCTGAATCCTGTCGTGTCTCAAATCACCACCCCACAAATTCATTTCCCTACATTTTCAACTCCACAGCCCATTGTCTCTTTGGCATTTCCTGTGCTGCCAGCACCACCTCAACACCCCGCCCTTCCTCCAATACCGACAATGGCTTCATTGCCACTCATTCTGAAAGCCGATGATATACAAACTAAAACTCTATAAGAGATGCAGTCTCTAAACTCTACAGTTCATATGTTGTCCAACGACATGAAAATTGTGAAGAAGAAGCAAGTGCAGCAAGAATTCCTATCGATAAGACCTTATCCTGCATCTGCGCTTACCAAGGACCAAGCAGTCTAGCAAGGGAAGGCTTCGGCGAGAAATGCTGCAATTGATGAATCTCCGAGCACTTTCGATTATGTATATTTGTGCTCTACGTGCAATGATCCTCATGAAGAGAATACATGCACCCTGCACCAATACTATGTACAAACGCTGGCAAACAGTAGTCACAGCAGTCAAGTGAACGTCATTAGGAAGATGAGTTAGAACCTAGAAATTGGCAAGGAGGAGCATGTTGCAGTACTTACTCGAGGAGGAAAAAATACAATAGAAGCGGATGCTACTCAGCTGGCTCCTGCAAAAGAGCAAGTTCAACCTGAGAAAGGACAATCATATACTTTGGCCTTGAGCGAAGCTCCTCCACCTGCACCAATCAAAGAAAAATCTCAAAAGGCCTCTGTCGAACCGCCTCAGGTAGAAACCAAGGAACAAGCTAAGGAAAAACTCAAGTTTCCTTCGCTGACTAAGCAACAAAGGGTGGAAGCTACAGAGCAGTATCACACAAGATATGAGCCTAGAAAGGAGCCCGAAGCACCCAAATCCTTGGCGTATAACATTGTAGAAGAGTTGAAGAAGATTTCAACCAAGATCAGCCTGTACGATGCACTGCAACTACCTGGCCAAGTGGACCTGCTGTTAGAATCATTGAAGGCAATTAAAGCAAAAAATGTGGCACCACTTGCTCTTGTACAGACCTTATCAACATCCATCATGGGGAAGAACATACCACCTCCATTCTACTTATCCCTACAAATGGAAGGGTATATTGTGCATAATTGCATGATCGACTCTGGGGCCACTACAACAGTAATGTCGAGAGTAGTCTGTGAAGAACTAGGGATGGAATATACGTGAAGTAGCCAAGGTTTACTCTATTTGGATGGTACTCCAGTGAAGACTGTAGGAGTGATCAAGGACATTCCTATCCAACTACATAATATGCCTCAGATCACAGTCATATAAGAGGTGGTGGTAGTCGACTTGGAGCCATATTTTAGTATGTGCTTGTCAAGGGAATTCATGGCAAAGTTGGGCAGATATCTATCTATGGATTACTCCCATCTGGAGATTCCATTCAAAGGAAATAAGGTGAATATCTACAATTAAAAGCCTTCTTCCTTTCTCGTACAGAAGATGTCCGAAGAAGAAAGTAGCGAACCAGTGAATGCAATGGTGGAGGAGATAGAGCAGGTAGACCTGGTCGAGGAATCTCTTGCGCAATTAAGCTATGAAGATGAGTTTTCATTGGCAGACTTCAATGCCATGGTGGAGACCAAGATAGGATATTATGCAATTGCCAAGCCTAAAAATCACTCCCAATCAGGGAATAGAACAAGTTCCCAGGAAGAACTATGGAAGTTGTTCTTCGACGACGCCCGATGTAAAAACGGCACTAGGGCAGGGATTCTTCTAATTTCGCCCTCTAGAGAGCAAAAGGAATATTGCTACCGGTTGACATGGAGCTGCACTAAAAATGCAACAGGATACGAAGCATTGTGCCTAGGACTTAAGAAAGTTGACAAGTTAGGCATAAAGCATCTCCAAATATTTGGAGATTCCAAACTAGTTTGCAACCAAGTCACAAATAAGTGTACTTCAAAGAAGCATTCTCTAAAATCATACCGCAACAGGGTATGGGACCTGTTCGACCAGTTCAAATCTCTCAATCTGCAGTCAATCCCACAAGAAAAGAATTGACATGTCATTGTTCTAGCATCCATCGCAGCCAAGTATTCTCCAGCAAAAGACATGGTGCACAAGCCTAGAGCTATGAGGATGATCTATAGACCCTTTGTCCTATACAAATATCTGCATTGGCAAGTGTTTGACAATGACGAGCAGATTATAAATTTCATGATCCAAGAAGCCGCCACAGTCGAAGACCAAATCTCTGATGAAGGAGAATATGAAGGGCTGATTCAATTGAAGAATAACCATGTTCCCAAGGGACTAATCACCCTTGAAAGCCTCTTTGATCGGAATGACCGAGCTCTTTCTCACATGATCAAAGTCAATGAAAAATAGTATCAGGATTTAGAGCTTGAACCTAGAAAAGCAATAAAGGTTGGGACCGACTGCACTCCAGAGGAGATAGAATAGATACAAAATCTGTGCAAAAAATTTTTCGATATAATTGCTTGGTCTTATCAAGATCTCCGGGGATACAATCGACAGCTGGTTCAACACACAATAGAATTGCAGGAAGGGGTCAAACCCTTTCGACAAAAGCAAAGACTGGATAATCCCAAGGTCGAGGTCCTAATGAAGGCCGAACTCTTGAATATGCTTGAGGTAAAGATCATATATCCCATCAAGCACTCTTCATGGGTAGCGAACCTGGTCCCAGTCAAAAAAAATAACGGAGATATCAGGTTATATGTGGACTTTCACAATCTAAATCAGGCCTCCCTTAATGACCACTATCCTCTCCCACAAATCGATCAAATTTTGCACTCGGTGGCTGGAGCTCAATGCTTCTCTCTGCTCGATGGTTTTTCTGGATACAATCAGATTTGGGTTAGGGATGAAGACCAGCACAAGACAGCATTCACCACCAAGTGGGGGACATTCGCTTACCAATGAATGCCATTTGGCCTTTCGAATGCTGGTGCTACTTTCCAGAGAGCGATGGATCTTGCTTTTGGTGATCTTATAAATAAGGTTATCATCATCTATCTGGATGACATGACCATTTTCTCCCGAAGAAGGGAAGACCACCCCACACATATACAACAAGTTTTCAAAAAATACTGAGAGTTCGACATCTCAATTAATCCAAAGAAGTCCATATTCGTAGTCAGCGAAGGAAAGGTTTCTTTGGGACACGCGATATCAGAAAAGGGGCTCACTGTAGATCCTGATAGATCCGAGGCTCTAATGAAGCTTCCGCTCCCAGCAGACAAGAAAGGACTTCAATATTTCTTCGGCCAGATTAACTTCGTAAGGAAGTTCGTCCCTGACTTCGCCCAAGTCATCAAGCCAATGTCCTAACTCCTGAAGAAGGGCGTCGAATTTAGCTGGACAGAAGAAAGAAAATAAGCTTTTTAAGAGATTAAGGCTCAAATCGCTCAGGCCCCGATCTTGATCAATCCAGATTATAGTCAAGATTTCATCCTATATGTTATAGGGGAACCCGAAAGCTATGTTGTCATCCTAACACAAAAGGGGGAAGATGGCGAGGAGCGCCCCATAACATTTTTGAGCCAGGTGATCAACCCCCATGAAGAGAAATATAATTTCATAGAATGCCAGGTGCATGTAGTAATGAAATTTCTCAAAAAATTCAAACAGTCTATCTCTCAAAGTCGGGTCACAGTCTTTGTCATTCACCCCAATGTGCGCAATTTCATCATCCAAGGATAATTGGGAAGTAAAAGAGCTGGTTAGGTGAACAAGATACAGGAGTTTGACATTGAGATCAAACCCACAAAATTGGTTTGCGGTTGTGCATTGTGTCAAGAATTAGCAAAGAGCACAGCGGTCGAAGCTGCAGAGTCTCAGTGGGATGGCTTACCAGCTGAAGAATGCTTCGTTAACCAGAAATAGGATGAGAAAGACTAGGTCAGTGAAATAGTTGAATACTTCAACACTGGCAGTTGTCCTTTGCATCTAAATGCTTCACAGCAAAGGCATTTTAGGATGCGGTCCTCCTGCTATACTCTGCGTCCCGAAGGCCTATTTTTTAGGAACATTGATGGTGTCCTTCTCAAGTGCATTAAAGACAATGATAAAAGAAAAGTCCTAGGAGAGTTCCATTCAGGGCTATCTGGAGGTCACTTCGAAGGAAGAACAATGGCACTAAATATTATCAAAGCGGGTTATTATTGGCCCACACTCTTCGCTGATGCCTTTGTTGTTTGCCGCAAATGCGAGCAGTGTCAGAATTTCATTGGCTGAAGCAAAAATGCTTCGATGCCCCTTCACTCGATACAGGTAGAAACTCCCTTTCAGCAATGGGGGTTAGATTTTATAGGAATCGTATCACCAAACTCCTCCACGGGACATAGGTTCATCCTGACAGCAATAGACTACTTCACCAGGTGGGCCGAAGCGATTCCCACGAAGCATGCAGATCAAGAGACTGTAATCACCTTCCTAGAAGGATTGATCACCAGATTTGGCATCCCCAAAGCGATCATCACGGACAATGGCCCTAGCTTCACAGGTGCTAAAATCAATGAATTCCTCAACATATATGGGATATATCATAAAGTATCCTCCAATTATTATCCATAGGGCAACGGCTTGGCAGAATCCACCAATAAGACTCTGTTGAGAATGCTAAGGAAGCTCATAGAGACAAACAAAAGGACTTGGCACCTCCTTCTAGATCGGGCCTTGTGGGTCGATCAAATTTTTGACAAGAAGTCAATCAATACTTCACCTTATGCCCTGGTTTACGGCAAGAAGGCCATCTTACCCATTCATGTGGAGATCCCCGCACTGCAGCTATTAGAAGTAGAATATGGGGTTAGTCCGATGGAAAACAGATTAGCTCAGCTACTGCAACTAGAGGAAGATCACAAAGAATCATACCAGAACTTTGCTAAGCATGCTCAGGTCACCCAAAATTGGTTCAAGAAGAAATCATCTGATCGCACATTCAAAGTGGGAGATCTGGTATGGAAGTGGGACTCCTGGAAGGCCAAGCCTGGGAACCACGACAAGATGGATGCCTTTTGGGATGGGCCGTTCGAAATCATGAATGTGAACTTAGCCAATTCATTCATCCTCAAGGATACAGATGGCCAAGTCTTGCCGATCTCCATCAATGGTCTTCATCTGAAGACTTTTCAACGCTAAGGTAAAACACAATTTCTTTTCTTTTAAAAAAAAAAATGCATGTGTATATAATTTGCATATACATCCTCTTCCAAGAAACCAAAAACCAAGTAACACATCCAAATCCTCTTCGAGGACTTTTGATGCAAAGTAGCAAGTGCAAGGAGGTTCGCTGTGAAGTAGGTTACTCTCAAAAGGACCAAACCAAAGGCACAAAAGAAGCTTCGCACCCGAAGCACTTCCAGTACTAATTCGGGTGAAAATTGTGTGAAGTCGTTTTGTCGAATAAGAATGCAAAGGGCCGATAAAAAGAGCTTCGGGCCCAAAAATTTTCAAATTCTTGCCTCAGGCAGAAATCATCCGAAGTGGCAACTTCACCGAAGAAGAAAATTCTAGGCCATGATTCAAGTTTGACCAAGGTGGAAGGACTTCGGGCCCGAAGCATTTTCAGTAAACACTTCGGTTGGGAAACCAGTGAAGCAGAATCCAAAGAAACATTGAAGATTACTTCGCCAAAAATTTTCTGAAACATCTACTTCAGGCCTCCTCATACCCGAACCATTTCTACTTCTGTGGAAACCATAGCGAACCATTCACTTCGGCTAGTTTTCGCCTGAAGCATTTTCGACCGAAGTTCTGGCAGTTGAGAGGAGCGAAGCATTTTGAAGGAAGGAATGTGTTTCGGCCAAAATCTCCCCGAACCACATTTTTGATCAAGGATCTTCATGAGGCATTTTCAACATTGAAGTTCAACTTCGCCAAACCGAACACGCTCGAGGTCAAGAATTCGAAACGTGCCTTGGAGAACGTGTTGACAACGGCCTTGAAAGGAGTACAAAGAAAATGAATTTAAGGCAAAAGGGTGGTGGAGCACTTCCTGAGATGATCAAGTTAAAAAAAGGGAAAGAAAAAGCTCACACCAAGGTACGAGGTGGCAGCGGGTGGTGTCCCCAGTAAGAAGTGTAATCATCGAAGCATGCAGCCCTATGTACCACGTTGCTACAGAGTCAATTTGAGAATATGACAGCCTCTTTCGTTCGAAGTACAAATTTAATTTTTGTAGGTGCCATAAATTTAGGTGGTTGCCTTTTTAGGCTATAAAAGCGAATTCCTGGCAAGAGGTAAGTTATTTGTCTATCAGCTAGAACTAGATTGAGAGCCTTCAGATACTCTGCAACCCTCCCATCCTTTGCATCTGGCCATTCACATTAAAGCCCTCTATATCAAGAACTCTGCTGCTGTCCATAACAACATGGGAAAGAAAAACTCTAAGGAGAAGGGAAAAGAGCCCGAAGTTGCAGGCTCCAAAAAAACAAAGAAGGGGAAAGAAGAGAAAAAGCATACTTCGAAGAAGTTAAATCTTCCCCTTCGACCCGAAAAGCAACCAATGGAAGAGGGGGACGACTCGAAAGAAGAACAGCTTATGGAGCCACTAATTGATGGGTGGGAGAAGATCTAAGACACACAGCTCTCTAAGGGTGTATCCAATCTTTGACACACCATAGAGTTCATGACAAGCAGGCTCACACCAGAAAATAAGAGAGTTGCTGCATATTACTCCTAGATTTACTGGTTTTTAACCTCACCTGCTCACCATTGTCCTGAGCTGATCTACGCTATCGCATAGAATTACCAACCTATGTCTAGGTAGGTGTTAGATGCTTTGGGACATAAACTATTCTCCATCCTAAAGGAATATGTACAAGCAGCCTTCGCACCACAGCAGGGCCCGCCCAAGGGCTATTCTGTTCGCAATGTCATCCTAAATGAACAAATGGAGAGATTCACCTCCAATAGCTACATATTGAAATTCCTACGGGAGAATCTCAAGAGCGGGCTACCTTCAAACAAGCTACCCCAGATGCCCTTACCCTTGGAGGCTTTCAAAAACATCGATATTTTCTCCATCATTGCATGGGTGGCGGTATTGTCAACAGATGCTTCAGTACAGCCCTGGCAAGTGTCTTTGGTCGAATGCATTTCAAGAGGGGAGTTTTATGCCCCTGATGCTTCAAGGTCGAACACCAACCCAGTTTTCTTTTACTGGGTGAAATGGGTGGCCCGAACCCTGCATACAAGGCTCGCTAGCATGAAGAATTCGGTAGCAGGCCAGTACTTCACACCCTGTTCTTTTCTTGTCTAGTTGTGCTTCTACCAAGTTCATAAGCGGTTTTCCCATATCACCACCTCTCCAAGCGGCAAGGATGGAAATCCTCTACCAGTGTATCAATGGACTCCCCTCTTATTGAAGGAGGAGTCCTATTATTCTTTTAATTAGCAATTTTTGGGACCCGCCATGCACCTTTTAAAAGGTTCTTGTCCTCGGGTACCACTCAGTTTGAGAGATAGAGTGGTGCTGGGAAAAAATGGGGACATCTTCTAGTTGACACAAGGACTGGTGATTCACCTGTTCAGCTTCATAAGGAAGCCCTCCTTGTTGCCAGTCTACCCCTTAGAATATCATTTCACATTAGAAGTCGCTCGGTAGAGTGACTCTACAAATGTAGTATACGGCCACGGCTAGAAGTGGGCACATACCTATGACTTCCCCTTCAGAATGGGTGTAATCAAAGTCTTTGCCCTTAAACAGAATGTTTTCCTGGAGGAAAAGCTTGTCGATTTTGGCCTACTCCAGATTCCTCAGCAATGGCTCTATGATCCTTTGGGCGTGATGAGGGATCATTTGAAATTCAAGAACTTCCACATCTGCCCTCACCCTGAGGTTGTATAACAAAGAAATAACCCCAACAAAAAAGACCTGGAGTGGCATTTGGAAAGAATGAGGACATTACCTCCATGGCATGAATTATATCCTATGGAGGTCGAATTTGACCCTGATCAGTACCCCCTCCCGACTCCAAGCTCCACCTTTTGTAAGAAGGCAAGGGACGATTTGAAGGAGGAAGTAAAATACTGGAGTGAGGAAAAGCTTCGGGAATGGTGGATAATGAGAGTCCACCGTCAAAAAGTGAATTCTTATGGATTCTTAGCATTGGATAAAGACTTCGCAATTCTCTATGACACCAATGTCAAAACCTGGAAGTCTATATCCTTTCCTGATTTTGTTCCCCCGGCCACCCCAGGTTCAGGCAAAAGTCCAGGAGGCGCTAAGGATGCTTCGGAGAAAGAAAAGGAAGTAGGGGCCGAAGCTATGCCTGTAGCACTACCACAGAGGCCATCGGAGGTTCATGATACAAGTGTCGAAGAGGCAGAGCAACCATTGGAGAGAAATAAAAGGAAGAAGAAAGAGCAAATTCAAGTGCCTCCGAGCCACCCGAAGCGTCCTCGCACAAAGCCTACAAGTAATTTTACTGGATCCCCTGCATCAGGCCTGATTGAAGCAAACATTGAATATGTAGGGGCACCAAGTGCTAAGACGGTCCTTGAAATAGATATCATTGATGTGGAGGAACTCCTCCAACAAGAGAAAGACCTCGAACCAGAAGTTGTGGAGGTCAGGAGTGATGAAGCCCAAGAGGAACAAGAGCCAACCACATAAGTACCACAACCACTTTTCTAGGAGGGCATGCAAGTACGCACTTTCCAAGCGCATGCAAACATTGCCAACCAGTGCAGGTTTGAAGCAAAAAATGCCAACATCAAGTTGGAAGAAGAGTTGGCTAGGATTCGCTCTGAGCTGGAGGATTCGCAGAAGCAGGGCAAATTGATCAAAAAGGAAACACATGCCCTCAAACAGCAAATTCTACAATTGTAGACTTCGGTCGAGCAACAAGCACAAAAACAGGCCGAAAATGAGCTAAAAGTCAAAAATCTCGAGAGCAAGATCTTGCGAGCCCAGTAGCAATTGTACAAAAAGGCAAATTTGGAGTTGTTCGACAAAGGTAGGATCAAGGAGATCCGCTCTCACCTACTCAAAGGTTTCAGATCTCGAGCCTCCAGTGCCCTGTCAATTTTGATTTATGTCATCGAAGCTCAGCATACCATTGCTAAGAAGGGACCAATAGTGGATGAGGTGATCCAAAAAATCAAGAGGCAACTCAAGATTACCTTTGAAGTTCAAAGCATTAGATATCAAGACCTGCAGGTCACTGCTATGAGTCGAATGGCTAGGGATTGGTCTACTGCCCAAGCCACTGTTCGCGCTTTCTTCTCCAAGGTGAAGAAAGCACAAAAGGCGAAATACCTCCTTAATATATTTGAGTAGGAGCAGTGCACATCAATGAGCTACTTTGAAGACCTTTCTTCTTTGGGTTTCCCGAGTTTCACAGACGATGATGGGAACCTTCTCACCAGGGAAGAACTTAAGCCGATGTGGCTCCATTTTGAAAGTGACGTCTCCGAAATTGATGAGTGGGAAGAGCCAGTCACGGAGGGACAGGTCACTGACTTCATCCTGAGACATTGCAAAATTGTAGCCTGTCTGAATGACCTAGGTGCAAGAATCAAACATGTCGACATAGGGCAGATTGATTTATTCCATGTTCTAGTCAAGGCACTCGAAGACCAAGAACCATTTTAGAAAGGGGTTTGGGCTCATGTTCGTCGAACTATGAAGAGATTTCGCGACCACCTTGTCCCATCACCACAGCAGGAGGTCACACCAATAGATGAAGGAGCAGAGGAGGAAGAAGAAGCAGAAGAAGAGGGAGAACAAGAACCAGCTGCAGAAGCGCTCCCAGAGGAAGAAGGAGGAGAAGGATCAGGAAAGGACTCTGGCCCAATGGATCAAATCTAAAGGGTTCTCCCATCGAGACGATCTCGTTGTCCCGCGAGCCGCCAAGAATGTTGACAATTTTGTCAAATTTCTTAAGGGGTAGAAAAGGAAAACGAATTTTGTACAATGTTGTGTAAAGTTTTTTTGCTTTGTTTTTATTTTGAAAAGATGTAGCAATTTTGGCTTCCAATGCCACCCCTTTGTATATAAAAATAGAAAAGAAATAAATTCGCTACCAAACAAGCTAAGGAAAAGAGCTTCGCCGAAGGAAAATGAAAAGAGCTTCGCACCCGAAGCATTTCCAGCACTACTTTGGGTAAAAGTTTTGCGAAGTAGTTTTTGCCGAAGAAAAATACAAGGAAAAGAGAATGAAACTACTTCACGCCCGAAGCGTTTCTAGCAGCTACTTCGGACGAAAGTTGAGCGAAGCAGCATTCAGAAGAAAAGAAAGCTTCGCACCCGAAACATTTTCAACACTGCTTCGGGTGGAGTTTTTTGCGAAGTAATATCACCGAAGTAGAATACAAAAGCAGCATTCAAAAGAATAACTTTGCCAAAAAGCAAAGGCAAGAAATCTACTTCGGGCCCGAAGCATTTTCAGAAGCTACTTTGGGTAAGATTTCTGTGAAGCAGTGTGCCAAAGTGAAATACAAAGAAAAAGGGGTAAAACTACTTTGCATCCGAAGTATTTCCATAATTCACTTCGATCGGGAAATCAGCGAAGTGGAACTCAAGGAGCATTGAAAGTACTTTGCCAGGAAGTTGCCAAAGTACTCACTTCGGGCCCCTCCATCAGCAAACCACTTTTACTTCACCAAAAGCTCATTGCGAAGCATTTGCTTCAGCTAATTTTTTGCGAAGTACTTCTGCTCGAAGTAAAAGAATGCAATGTCTTTTAAAGACAATTGCTTTGGCCGAAATTCTCCCAAACCACAGTTTAGAAAGAGGGTCGCAGTGAAGCATTTCCCGAGGGTGTCAGCGAAGTAATTTGGTCAGTGAAGCAGCAAAGACGAAGAGGCCCATTTTGTGAAGAAAATATGCTTCGGCACTCCTCACCCTCGAAGCAGTTTTGCAAAGCTCAATTTTGCGAAGTATATACCAAAGAGGAGTTTTTGCTTCGGCCCAGAACCATTGCGAAGCAAAGTTGTGAATGAAAACTTAACAAAGCGCTTCATGGGCATGCGTTCCAAGCCAGGTATTTTCTCGAGGCAATCAAGTGCCTCATAAATATAATTTTTTGTACCCAGCAAGATCGCTGCTCATTTTTGGCAATCAAAAACAAAGTATCAAGCCATGATGGAGAGCCCGACGAGCATGGCGACCACTCGAGCACCGCACTCGAAGACCAAGGATGTCCAGACGGCTCATCAATGCACCTTTCCATGGTTGACCCGGTTGTAGTTGCCAGTTTTGCTAACAAATTTGAAAACTTGGTCACAAGAGCCTCGGGGAGCCGAATTCTTAGGGCTCGAGGGCGTACTCTTCTTTACTATGTAATTATGACTCAGAGGTCCGGGTCCTCTATAAAAACCCAGGCATTGTAATAAGAAAGGGGGGAACTATCTGCTAGAAAGCTGCTATAACTTGATGTCCTACGATTAATACTAAAGAACCTTGAGCTTAATTCTTCTCTTTTATGCTGCCTTCTATGCTTGATTCTTTTGTCTTTCTTCGTTTGTATGCTGAGATGTTGAACCTTGCATCCAGAGTATGATCGAGGAATGTACCCTTAAACTCGTACTGAAGGATACATAGGAGTTGAAATATGATGTGTTGGCTTTCTTTTATGCTACCTTCTGTGTTTGATTCTTTTATCTTTCTTCACTTGTATATTGGATGTTGAACCCTGCGTTCAATGTGCGATCGGGGAATGTACCCTGAAACTCGCCTGAAGGATACATAGGAAGGTTGATATCGTGTTTCTTTCGTTACTCTTGGTGTTCTTTGCTTCTACTTGAGTTGCTAGTTAGTGATCGTGCTTCCTGTTCTTTCCCACCTTAAATCACCAATCTCTCTTCCCTTAACCCTTTTATTTATTTCTCTAACTCTACTCCTTTTATTCATTTCCTACACTCTTATCTTAAAACCCCCAAGTAGTTTAGCATAGGAGCAAACCTTTCTTCAGATATTAGCACGAGGAGCATCTCTTCCCTTCGGCCTTTCAATGTTGGTCCAGGTCTAGGGCACATACATTTACTCAAAATCCTTTCCTAGTCATATTTTATGACCAACAGTAGCCAGCCTCTCCCCAAAATAGCATCGTATGCAGGTTTTTGCATTGTAATCACAACAAAATCTAAGACAAAATCTTGTTTAGCTATCACCACTTGTTGTGCGGTCAAGACTCCCTTTGTCTTGATGCCATTTTGATCAACACCATATAATTGGAAGCTCGGTGCCCATAGATATGGAGCACCAATTTCTAGCCATGTTATTTAAGGTAACACATTGACGATGGATCCTCCATCCATAATAACTTGCGTCAACTTGTGCCCTAGGATCTCCATATGAACTAATGCAGGTTTTTTTCCTACATCGATCTTTAATATGGTTGGATCCATGAACTGATCCTTTCGCTCCTTATCTTGAGTTGGTTGGTTCTACACTTATATCACCTTATGTGATCATATTTCTTCCACCATTGATTTCTGCAATGCTGGAATAGCTTCCAGCAGGTTTGATACTTTAACTTCCACTGTGGTATCTAAAACCTATGCTACCAAATTTTGCAAAACTATCTCCTGATCTGATGGTTTCCTAAGTTCCTTATCAATTGTTGACTCTTCTTACTTAGCCTTTTTGGCTTCCTATTGCAATATTTTCTTTGCTACTTACCAATGTTGCTTTTCCTTTGCTAGCTCTGGGTACTTATCCTTTTTAGCCTTATTCCTTGTCATAGCTAAAAATTCTTGGGTATCCTCCTTAACTTGAGGAACCTCAATGTCCAAATAACTAGCATTCTACGGGCTACTCAAACTCGCCTGTTTTAGATAATTCTCTTCTTTTTGGTTCCCTGGACCATACCATCTACACATATGTGTAGTGCTTGCTTGTGGTGTTTCTTGTCTTTGAGGTGTAGGACAATTTTTCTGGTGTGTCAGCCTTGTATCAATCTTCGCATCTCCTACTGTATACTCTACAAAACTTTTTAGAAATATCCATTTCTCTTCTGCTTCCTTCTTAGGTTCCTAGCTAACTTTCAGTTTGTCTTGTTTTTTCTTGATCTCCTTTGACTCAATACAGAGGTAGTTGGATTAAAAAAATTTGTACTCATCCATTTACCAATGAATAAGTCCACTATAATATATGGCTTCATCTTCACTAAATTCATCTAGGTATAGCATTCCTTCTCCATCAAGTTCATACCCTTATCTCCTAAGGAATTTTTTGATTCATCTGTCGTAGCTACATCCTCACTAACTTTTTAATTAGCTATATTAATCATATATTTATGTTGTACTTTCTTAAAATTGATCTGATTCTTTTCCTAGTTGTTATTAACTTTGGCTACTCATAGCCATCCTCTCCCCAGGAGAGCATTGTATGCAGGCTTCTGCATTGTAATCATAATGAAATCCAAGACAAACTCTTGGTCAGCTATCACCACTTGTATTTTCAAGACTCCCCTTGTCTCGATACCATTCTGATCAACACCATATAATTAGAAGCTTGGTGCCCATAGAGATGGAGTACCTAGTTTTAGCCATGTTCTTTCAGGTAGCACATTGACACTAGATACCCCATCCACAATTACTTGTGTCAATTTGTGCCCTAGGATATCCATATGAAATAATACGGGTTTCTTTCCCATATCAATCATTAATATAGTTGGATCCATGAACTGATCCTTTTGCTCCTCTTAAATCCGTTGGCTCTGCACTTCCATCACCTTATGCGGTTGTATTTCTTCCACCATTGCTTTCTACAATGCTGGAATAGCTTCCAACAAGTTCGATACTTTGATCTCTACTACGATATCCAAAACCTATGCTACCAAATTTTGCACAACTATCTCCTGATCTAATGGTTTTCTCAGTTCCTTATCAGTTGTTGACTCTACTCGTTTAGTCTTCTCAGCTTCTTCTTGCAATTTTTTCTTTGCTACTTTCCAGTGCTACTTTTTCTTTGTTGGATCTGGATACTTATCCTTCTTAGCCTGATTCCTCGTTACGGCTAGAACTTCTTGGGTTTCCTTCTTAACTTGAGGAACCTCGATATCTAGATAACTAAAATTCTATGGGTTACTTGAACTTGTCTACTTTGGGCAATTCGCTTCTTTGTGGTTCCCTGGACCACACCATCTACACATATGTGTAGACTTACTTGCGGTGTTTCCTACCTCTGAGGTGAAGGATATTTTTTTACAAAATGCTCCCATTCCTAGCAATTGCAATATTGTATGATCAGCCTCCCTTTTAAATCATATTGCAAATAACTTTACCCTCCTTGTCAATTGCCTTAGTTCGGTCTTCCACCTCTATGCTATTTCTATAACTGCCACTTGTTGCTTGTTGACCACTTTCTTGGGCCTTTGGTTTCTCTTCCTGATCTTGATTGACAATACATGTGGACATACTCTTGCATTATACGAACATAGCATTACCTCATGTCCCATCACATTACAAATGTGGAAATATTCGTTCCTCAAACACTTCACATTTGTATGACATTATGTTTTACATTTTGTGCACCAAATGTCATTTCTGTTGGGTTTTATCTTTTGTTCTTTTATCATATTATCAAACTCCTAATGGAAGGATGCTACTGTCCTTTGTATAGTATCATCTTCTCCACTATTTGAATCATTCAACTTGGAATGAGATAAAATTCATGTATACATGCTTTACTGCTTCTTCATATGTTTCTGATGGTACCACCTTCATCTTTTTCTTATAATTTGGAAGCAATCCATCTACAAAGCACCGCTTTACTAGAACATCTGCCAAAGGTATCTGCACCTTATCAACTAATTACTTTATTCTACGATTATGGTATTTCACATCTTCATCAAATTTTTGCTTTATCATGCAAAGTTCCATAATGATGTCTCCATCATCCCTCAAAGATCAAAATTCTTCAATGAACTTCTCCTTTATCTGGTTTCAAGTCTAAAAATCTACGGTATTTTCTCTCTTCAAATACCAATCAATTTTCAATTCTCTCAAGGTAGTAGGAAATAAATTTACCCAATAATTTGGTCTATCCACACGATTTGCTCTCCAAATGGTTATGCAAGTTCCAATGTGCCTTGTGGAGTCTTCCTTACTCTCACCTGAAAATGGTGGACATCTTTGTTTGGCTACCTTATTAGCCATCTTTGGAGAGTCATCACTATCACTTAAGGTATCTCATGGAATAATCTGACTAATTCCTCCTTTGGGGTTTCTTACTCTTGTTGTCATCATAAGTGTCAATTCAAGGTATCTTGTTCTATCCTACCACTCGGTGACAAAACTCTTGTGCATCTTCACTTCATGACCTCCTTCGTTGATGTGAGGGAGATGGTCTTGGTCTTTCCTCCTGATATCTCGCACCTTGTTGCTCTAGTGCCTAACTCCCATCCTCTAAACTCCCTTGCAATCCTTCTGTCACTTTCTTAGGTGTCACCAACTCCATCCTCTTACACTTTTTTTGTGTCAACCCTTGCCTCTACACTAGGCGGTTCTAATTTCTTGTCTTTTGTCTCTATCAATAATACCTTAAAGTCTCCTTCAAATGTCCAAATTTTATCTATTTCTGGTTCTTGAGTACTACAATCTGAGTTACTTGTGCTTTATATTTAATCAATCCTCATGCTCCTTCTTACTGGAATGTTTTCTCGTGCTTTTCGTCTCCTACGGCTTCGTGCACTGGTGTTCGTCATTCACCTCCAGTTTTGTAGTATTCACATTTCATAAATTTGACCCATTTTAACAAAAATTCTAGATTTGATAAGGCAATGGTACAAAATGTAGCATAGGGGTGAAGTATTCCTAGTTGGGAGGTGATTTTATAAGGTTTGGAATGATCAATATACAAGTCCTAACTCGATTGCCAAATCGTACAACCGTACGGTCCTTCAAACTATCCTTTTTATGCCTAATTAACAGCTTGTACGAAATTCAAATGTACACATTATATGATTTCATATTGTACAGTGGTAAATTTTGTAGGCTGTTGTACATATTTTTGTAATTGTTCAAGTCGATTCTCTTAAACTGCCAAATCGGGTAAATTTCTCTCCATCGCTTGGTTTGCCAAATCGGGTAATTTTTCCTTGTAAGATTGTACGAACTCTGGTATACAATTTGTACAAAATGAAGGTATAAATAGGTGCCAAATTAGATGCTCTACTGGTCCAATCTCTCTTAGGTATATTTTACAAAGTTTTAATATGTCAATTAATCCATTCTCAACAACATGCAACACATCTTAACGGAGCTTGTGAGAGATTCAATTCCACTGGCTACATCCAAAAATCATACATAAGGGTTCATTATGTTCTCCTAAGTGGTATCATGCTCACAGATCATTCCTCAAGCTTCACCAGTGATATATTCTTACAATATATTGTAACAATACATAACATTCACCAAAAAACACATGCATCAAGAGTAAACTATAAATCCTCATCCATCAGTACCAAAATTGTACACAAAATATAAAAAACATATTCATAATCATTTTTCTATTATTCTATCATAAATTTTATTACAACATGGTTTTTCTATCAATCTACTGCAATAACTCAGAGTTTAACAATCTATCTTATTGGATTCTAACTAGTAAATACTCAATACATATCCCAAAATAACCAAACCCATGAATTTGAAAATGGATCCTTATATAATGTTTCCCAGGCCATTCCAAAGTGGTTCCTAAGGCAATTAGTTATTTACAACTACCCATCCATAACAGAATGCATAAATTTAGACTTTTACTAAGTCTAAAACCTTAATTAGCAAACTTATGCACCATTTCATCCCAAAATTATATTTCCCATGCATTTCATTGCATTTCAGTGTGCCTTGTATGGTTTACTCTTGCATTTTATAGTTTTCTTTCCTGGTTGTATGGTTTGCCTTCCTGGTTGTATGGTTTGCCCCTACTTGTACAATTTACAAAACTTGGGTAAACTATTAAAACTATCAAAATTGAGCAAATCCATTTGATCACTTTATCTTCTTCTAGGAGGTGTATTTGCTACCTACATTCCTTCATGACCTTAGTAGGGCAGATGTGGAATTTAAGTCCCCAAGACATACAAATCAAAACCTTCCAACGAAGAGATATATGATGTTGTTGTTCTATCAACCTTAGCAAAATTAAAATAGCAACTTTAACATATTGCTTACATGTTTTTGTACTCACTGGTAGTCTTTAATGAGTCACGTGTTCGAAGACTCTTAAAAATTTTTGACAAAAAAATCCTTCTGTGATGGCTTGGCTTCAACTGGATGGTAGATTCTCGACGTCGACCTGATGCTTATCATAATTTCTACCTCGTGGGTCCCACAGTCGTATTGTAAAATCTATCAGGAATGGAAAAGATATGAGATATATTGATACAAGAAAAAAGTACATTATATAGGCATAATCCTATATGAATTTTATGATAAGTTTCAAGAGAATATGAATAGTGTTAAGAAGGCATAGTGCATATTATAATATTCTAACATTGTCCCTTAATGTGCACTATCCTAACTATAGAAAAAACTAAGTAAAAATTAGGTAAAATTCCCCCTTAACGTTGACTTCTCTAAAAGAATCCTAACATCCTTATTTATTACATGATTTGGTCTAGTCTCATGCTATTTTTTCTTGGCTCTCCAACTTTGAATAATGCTAGATCAATGGTGTATACTTCTCGATTTGTTGCCTCAGGGTCAGCCACTTCCTTGGATCTATTGCCACTGGATCAGCCATCTAAGTGCCTCAGGATCATCTTGGGTGCCTCAAGGTCAGCCACTTCCATGGGTATGTTGCCTCTGTAGGTCATCCTCTAGGTATGTTGCCTCTCGTAGGTCACTGACTAGATTCACCATAAATATCATCTTCCCTCATGGTGAACTCAATCTAGAAGGTGTCGGTCTCTGTCGAAAATGCACCTTAATACAAAATAAATATGAGCCATATAAGAGTGTCAGTCTCTACCAAAAATGCACTCAAAAAATATAATAAAATTGAGCCATATAATCTAAATGTGGAGGAGGAGAAGGAAGAAGAAGAAAATAGAATCTTCTGAAGTGTCTTCGTTTGTAGTCTTCAGAAGTTGATTCGAAGAAGACTTTGGATAGAATATAGGATGTCTATGTCTGTAGTCCCTAGAGTAAGTGTCCTTATGGTAATCACCTCATATTACCATAATGCATAGGTAACCAACTGTTGCATCCACCAAGTGTGATAGAGGAGAATACTAGATACTATGTTCACTTACAAATGACTTGGGAGTGTCGAGTTAAACCGAGAGTACACTCCATGTTATAATCATCTTTGAGGCTAAAAAATGCAAATGAAACAGCCTCTAAATTACAATTGGACACCACCACTGTGTCCATCTCAGAAAAACCTTTTCGATGACTATAAATACCTCTATGCTCTGATACCAAATGTTGGGAATGGAAAAGATATGAGATATATTGATACAAAAAAAGAGTACATTATATAGGCATAAGCCTATATGAAAAGCATGACAAGTGTCAAGAGAATATGACAAGTGTCAAGAAGGCATAGTGCACATTATAATACTCTAACAAAATCCTATCACTAGCTTCCAGCAATTGCACCATGGTGTTACTCCTTTCAAATCTCTGCTAAATCTTGTGCGATCGTCTGCTATCCTTATCCTTCAAACTCGTCAACAGTAGGCCTTCAAAAATTGCTTACTCAAAATGCCTTTCCTTCCTTGATGTTCACTTCAATCTTGTATAGCTACGTTTAAAGTCACATACCTTTAACATCAACTCCTCCAAGAATTATGTGTCTTCCTCAAACTCCAATTTGCACCGTCTTTGATACTTTGATTTACTACAAACTCCTCTCCTTGTCTTTTCATGATCTCATGGATACTTAGTCTACTGTAAACTCTTATTTCTACCCTTCCACAATTACATGCATCCTTAGTCTGTCGTAAACTCTTCTTCGTATCATCTTGGACACTTTGATCAACTGCAAGCTTCTTTCCTTGCCCTTCCATGATTTTGTGAAACCTTGGTCTTCTGCAGACTCCTAATCACCATCGATTTTCAACATCTCTACTTCATCCTTTCACTTATTTTCATTACTTTGATTCATTATCCAATCAGCACTCATGATTGAAAAATGACTTCCCTTCTTTATATGCAAACCTTGGATATTACATTCCCTTCTTCAATGGAGTCATCCCATATATTACACTTTTATTTCAAACATCACTTTATAATATAATAAATTAAATATTTAAACCTTAGACAAAGGTAAATATTTTCAACCTTACATTAATAATATTTTTGCCTTGAATCATTTTCCTAAAACATGATATTACCCAACCTCATGAGCATACTTATAATTAAATCATCCTTCTAGTTTTACCTTTGACATCAATGACAACTCAACATTTCTAACAATATTTTCCTTTGTCATTGATGGCAACCTACAAATAAATTATCCTTTACTGCAACAAGATCACAAGTTGCTTCCCCTTACTAAAATTCTCCCCCTTTGACAACAACGGCAAAGGCTCCTTAGAGCTGAAGGATAAGACACTTGACAACACCCCCTTACTACCTACTCTTATTGATATGTTCAGTTATGATATGGAAGTGAAACTCCCAAATTACTATGCTCCCTTTCTTGTTCTATTTTATTTTTCCAAAATTTAGAGGGCATATGCTTTTGAACAATTTTTCCATCCTCCTTTTTACTTGATTTTGATAGTTCAGGGAACATCGTTTTACACCATCTAGATGTATATCCAAAATTATTACATTTATAACAAATGATGTTGTAATCCATGAGAGGTGCAAATGAATTGACATTCCTCTTGGTGAAGCCAAAATCATTTTTAGCATGAACCTTGCAATGTACAACTTTATGACCAAAATGGTTACATGAAAAATAATAACCTCAAAAAAAATATTGAAACCTTTCTGATTGCCTTGGAGGATATGACCGCATTGTTCTCTCATTGTTTTTTATATGTGATGGACCTTGTTCCTTGATGATGCTTTGTTTTTTTTCTTTTTGATGCTTCTACTTCTCAACATACCAGCATAGGTCTTAGGCTCTTATTTAATTATTTTTTTGATGCCTCTATCCCTTTTGAGCTTGACCCCCCCTTTTTTTTCTTTTGACCTTCTCCAAAACCAAGTCCAATATTTATAACAAAAATTTTATATGCTTTGATAATATCATCCAATATTTATGTGCTTTTCTCAAGCATAATATTTTCTTTAGATTATCATTAGATTCTTCCACTTCCTTCCTTAAAGAAACAACCTCATATTCCAGTTTTTCACATTCCAACTCTTTTTCCTTTAATTGCTCAACCATACCTTCTTCAATTCGCTTTACCTCTTCAATTTTCACTTTTAAGTCGGTGAGATATTGTGAAAGCTTTGCCTTTGTCTTCTCATCCTCTTGTACTTGAGTCTTTAATATTGAGTTCTTCTTTCTAATCCTTTTCAACTCTTCAAGAGCAACAACATGTTCCTCTTCTATGTCAACTATGTATTCCTCTTCATTTTTTGGATCTCTCTCTTTTTCTTGGTTTTCATCAACAAGAGCATCTTCTTTCTCCTCTATAGCCAAAAATAGGATTTCTTCTCTTTCACTATCGGAGAGGCTTTCATCACTATTGGAAGAATTTCTTGCTTCCTCAACATAAAGACTCTTCTTGTACCTTTGAAATATCTTTTCATTCTTGCTTTGACCGTGCCTGTTTTTCTTTTCATTATAAAATTTTCTTTCTTTTTCTTGTATTTCTTTTCTTCGTAATTGCTACTACTTCTAGATTGTGGGCAATTAGATGCATAGTAACCAATGTTACCATAATTAAAACATTTCACAGTATGCATACCTTTGTGTTTTCTTGGACCCTTCTTATTTCTTTACACAAAGTTTTCTTCTTCTTCATTGCTTGATTCTTCACTTGACTCTGGTTCTTTATTCTTTGTCTTCTTTGAAGCTTTAAACATGGCCTCCCATTTGGATGTTTGATATTTTTTAGTCCTCATCTCATAGGCTGTGAGAATTCCGTGTAGCTCATCCATGCTTAAGGTTTTAAGATCCTTCATTTTTTCAATTGTCAATACCTTTACATCAAACCTCATGGGAAGTGACCTTAAGATTTTTTGAACAATATTAGAGTCATCAATACTTTCTCCAAGTCCATGAATGGTTTTGACAACTTCATCAACGTGGAGAAGATATTTATAAATATCTTCCTCATATTTCATCTTCAAGTCTTCAAACTTCCTCCTGTGGGTTTGAAGTTTTGTTATTTTAACCTTGTCGTCTCCTTCATATGTTCTTTGTAACTTATCCCGTAATTATTTTGTAGAGGTGCATTGCATGACTTTAATTAAATCTTTTTTTTTTAAGCAAAAAACCCCTTGCGGGCCGCCTTGGTCTGAGAGACCACAAACAAGGGGTTCTACACCATCAAAGTCACCCAGGAGTTACACTCGGCCCTTCCCGCACTAACATTATCAATTGGATTTTGGATACGCAATTCAAATTTTTGGTAGGATGGAGATTCAAACCTGGGACCTCCCTTGGAGGATTTTCCTCTCCTCTCCAACTCACCTACAATACCTGGGTTGAATTCACATAAACCACTTAGTATTGCATTCATTACCCTGGCATTATTTTCAAATGGTTTCTTGTCATCTTGATCTATGGGAGGGGTATGAGGTGGTGTGAACCCATCCACAATGTATTTCTATATATCATAGTCATGTGCCATAAAATAGATTCACATCCTTATGCTGCATAAGATATAGTTAGTCCCATAAAACAATGGATCTTTGTTTGACAAAAAACCTTCTTGGCAAGCCATGTGTGTTATTTTAAGATCTTCCTTCAAGTTGTTAGGTTTTCATAAAGGAACCTAATCTGATACCAATTGAATAACATAAGCTTATACTGAGAGGGGGGTGAACAGTATAAGATAAAAAAATTCCTTTTCATACCAATAACTATAATAATGTGAATGCAATAATAAATCAATACACAATTTCCATACACATAAGAGACAATGCTTTTACATAGAAACACCCTTTCGGGATAAAACCATAACAAATTATTGCTTATATTTTTCTTCAATAAATTTTATGTGCACCAACCCATAGGAGACACCAATCCCCTAGTACAATTTTATGGGCACCAACCCATAGGATACACCAATCCCCTATACAAGTTTGTGGACACCAATCCACAGGAGACACCAATCCCCTAGTACAATTTTGTGGGCACCAACCCATAGGAGACACCAATCTCCTATACAAGTTCATGGACACCAATCCATAGGAGATAGAAATCCCCTTCTGCAAATCCATGGGAACCAACCCACAGGAGACACCAATCCCCTTCTACAATTTCATGGACACTAATCCATAGGAGACACCAATACCCTTCTCAATTTCATTGGAACCAACCCACAGGAGACACAAATCCCTTATACAAGGTCATGGACACCAATCCATAGGAGACACCAATATCCTTTTGCAAGTTCATGGGCACCAATCCACAGGAGACACCAATCCCCTTATCAATTTTGTGGGTACCAACCCATAGCTCACAAATCTATTCTAAAGCCTGCTCTCGAATCTAATCTCAAATATTTCTCAAATATGCTCTCAAAACTAATCACAAACACTGCTCCAATATGCTCAACAATCTGATCCAAAACCCTGCTCAAGTGTGCTCATCAATCTGATCCAAAATTCTACTTTTACTCTTTAAATTCCTCCCTTGTCTTGAGTTTGCTTTCTTCAAATCAAAATATATTCTACCTAGAATTTGTTTAACCTCCTGAACATATAGAGGATGATATACTTGTGTTGGAAGCTTCAAATTACCAAGCTATTCTTTACATTCATTAATTCTATCACTTCCACATGTTTCACATTTATTACATTTTAAAGGTAGCTCTAGTCTAGCACTTGATAACTGACCTTGTAAATGCTAATTTGTAACTATCTTGTGCACCTTTCCTTATTATTGTAGATAGTCAAAATCTCATTTTTCAATTGGCTGCTAGGGTGAAGATGTGCATTAATCCTTTCACACTATCCTTGCACTATGTGACATTTAGATATATTTTAAAACAAACCTTCTATTTGTGTGAGACTATACTCTTTTACTTATTCCCACATGTACTTCAAAATAGTAAACTCTTTTCTAAATCAATTCAATATTATGTATTTAATTATTCCTTATACTTCCCTCTTTATAAAAACAAATATATTTTCCTCAAAAAATTAAACCCACCTTGAGAAGGAATTAATTCACTATACCTCCAAATCTACATCAATAAAAGGATTTTAAAATCCTACGAGCGCGGTCAACTCATGGTAGATCAATAGGAGACTACGCAAGCTTTATCCCAATCAATTTGAAAACCAACGATCACTAGAGGGTCCTTTCAATTTTCTCCAAGTGGCACGCAAGGCACCAATGCCTTCCAACTGGGCATGTCCACGTGCAACAGAGCATCATGGGTACCGTGAGATGCTCACAATCAATCTTTGAACAAAAACTCTTTTATCTTCTTTCACACCCTTATCAGGGTAAATGTGGAATTTAAATTCCCAAGACAAATACAAATCAAAACCTTCCACTGAAGAGATATATGACGTCGTTGTTCTATCAACCTTAGCAAAATTAAAATAGCAAATTTAACATATTGCTTGCCTATTTTTGCACTCACTGGTAGTCTTTAATGAGTCACGTGTTTGAAGGCTCTTAAAAATGTTTGACAAAAAAAAATCCTTCTGTGATGGCTTGACCCAGATGGTAGATTCTCGATGTCTGCTTCATGTTTATCACAATTTCTACCACATGGGTCTTGTAGTCGTGTTGTGAAATCCCATCACTAGCTTCCAAAAATTGCACCACGATGTTACTCCTTTTAAATATTTTCTAAATCTTGTGCGATCACCTGCTATCCTTATCCTTCAAACTAACATCCAAAAATTTTATTTCTAATTCGTCAACAGTAGGCCTTCATGAATTGCTTACTTAAAATGCCTTTCCTTCCTTGATGTTCGCTTCAATATTGTATAGCTACGTTCAAATTTGTGTGCCTTTAACTTCAACTTCTTCTCCATGAATTATGTGTCTTTCTCAAACTCCAATCCGCACCATCTTGGATACTTTTATTTACTGCAAACTCCTCTTCTTGTCTTTTCACGATCTTATGGATCCTTAGTTTGCTACAAATTCTTCTTTCTACCCTTCCATGATTACGTGGATCCTTAGTCTACCTTAAACTCTTCTCTACATCATATTGAACACTTTGATCTATCGCAAGCTTCTTCCCTTGCCCTTCCATGATCTTGTGAAACCTTGGTCTGCTGTAAACTCCTGATCAGTGCTAATTTTTAACACCTCTACTTCATCCTTTCGCTCATTGTCATTGCTTCAATTTATTATCTGATCAACACTCATGATTGAAAAATGACTTCCCTTATTTATATGCAAACCTTGGATATTACATTCCCTTCTTCAATGGAGTCGGCCCATATATTACACTTTTATTTCAAACATCACTTTATAATATAATAAATTAAATATTTAAACCTTAGACAAAGGTAAATATTTTCAACCTTACATTAATAATATTTTTGCCTTGAATCATTTGCCTAAAATATGATATTTCCCAACCTCATGAGCACACTTATAATTAAATCATCCTTCCAATTCTACCTTTGATATCAATGGCAACTCAATATTTCTAACAAAGTATTGGCATGTTTAAGAAGCTTGAAGTTACCATAAGAAAGATCACCAAGCACTGAGCCAGCAAGGAGATAGAGTAGAAGAGTTACTAAGGAGGATAAGGCAATGTAGAAACCACCATTACCATGGCTTACAAAAAGGAGAGGAACCACCACCATGTTCAAGAGGAGAAACCACCATGTCAAAAAGCAAAGGTGAAGATTGATAGCATTGGGAAGCAAGCATTTCATTAAGCTATGTAGAACAGCATCATTAGTGAGAAAAACGAGTGCAAGAACTTAGGTGTTTTAGCATTTAAGGTCTAATTCATAGCAAAATAAGGATAGATGTAGCATCATACATTATTGAGTATTGAAGGAGGAAAAGAACATTGTAAATAAGGCCTCATAATTAAATAAGCCACATTGAAGAGTCGTAGCACCTATAGAGAGTGTTACATTGCAAATGAGAGCACTACGTAAAATATAGCCCATGAATTACAAATATTTACACCATTTGAAAGAAGTATCATAAATAATAGTGCCACCCTTAAAAATGTTACATAGCAAGAAAAATACCATTTGGAGATAAGCTAGCACTATACCAAACACAAAGAAGTTAATGCCACTTGGAAGGAAAAAAAATGCAGAGAAAGAATGTTACAAGGAACTGCAAGTGCTTAGAAGGTGAAAGAAGAAGAAGAGTCATTGTTGCGAAGTTTCAAAGTGTTAAATAAAACTCCAAAGGAAGAAGCAAACACTTGTCTTGCATAAGTTACAAGCCTCATACTTACTCATGCAATAAGAAGTTATTCTAGGAGTATGTAGAGCAATACAGTGAAGTAAAGTCCAAGAGCAAAGTGGAGTAAGACCAAGTGTACGATGAAGGAGAACATAACCAGCAAGTGCAATTGAAGAGTACATTGAAGAGAGTCAACAATTTTGAAGGCACCAAAATAAAGTGCAATTAATATTGTCATAAGCATTGAAGAAGGAGAATTGAATAGCACCTCAAGACAAGTGCAACTTGTAGAGAAGTCAAAGAGAGGAAGACTTCAAACTTAGTGTACGCCAAAGATAAAGAAGGTATTAATTTTATTTAAATCAAAGTGCACTTTTATAAAGTAAAGGAGCAATAAGGAACTTTATTACTAAGGTTAAAAGTATTTAGTCTTTCATGCTTGAGATTAAATAGATAATTGGAGGTATAAGGATTTTCTTTGACATAGTATAACCTTAGATGCATTATTGAATATTTAAAAGCATTTTTGAAGCAAGGAAGGTTTAATTCAAATAATTTGAATTTATTTATTCAAGCATAATAAGTATTTGCAAATAACTCATTTGGAGAAAAAAGAATTCTACATAGACATTGAAAACATTAAATTTACAAATATCTATAGTTTCTAAATTTCTAATTAGGAAGATATAAGGAGTTCAACACCAAATTAAATATCTTGAAATTTAGAAACCATATCATTGAGAATTAAAGGATATAGAAAGCAAAACATAGAATTGCTTGAAAATTGTAAAATTATTCTTGATACTAATCTTCTATACAAATTTAAGGACAAAAGGATCCACCTAGAGGGTCTTGAAAATAGAGAACATTATCAAAATTGAAAGTGCATTAAAATTATATTTAGCTTTCTATTTATTCATTAATAGGAGAAATAATGTGATGAATAGAAGTTGAACATTAGGAAGATAAAATGGATTCAACTCAAAGAAAACTAAGAAATCTAAGCTATTATCAAAACCTTATTACACTCAAAACCATTTACTAGATACAAAGTATTTTACAAAACTAGAATAAAATATCTTATAAAACTTGATATTTTACTAAAATACTTGGGATTTAAAAGGAATACTACCTAGATATTTGAAAGACTACAAGGAATACTACAAAAGTTGAAGAATTGAAAGATAGTATTTAATCATATACTCAAAACACTAGGGATTCATAAGGTAGTCAACATCAATAGTTTCCTGAAAGATAAAAGATTCTATCAAACTATTCTCAATATCAAATTCTAAGGAGCAAAAAGGATTTACTTACATCAAAATTGGAATTGAGAATTTACTTACAAAGTCTAAAGAAAACTTAGATCTTACTTCAACAGTGATCTATAGTGAAGCCTTAAAATGAAACTTTAAACTCAGGAATATTATCTACATGCTAGAATTGTTGAAGCGATTGATAATGAAAAGAATGATATTCAAATTCCTTTAGACATTGGTAGCATATTATATATGGTATTACTTACATTCAAATGTTACAAAGAAGAGAATGTAGAGAAAAAGGAATTGATTGAATCACTTAAAGAGAAAACAAAAGTAGATGAATCCTTCTTAGAAAAGATATTTCAATCCTCATGCAATATTGATTTTTTTTTTGGGTAGATAAGATACTATAGCATTAATACCGGGTTTTATAGGTTGACCCAAAACCTTTTACAAAAATCAGACCAGGGCTTGTTGATGAACATATCCTTACTAAGGATCCTATATATGTAAAATCTACATGCCACCAAAGCCATTACATCCGGTAAGGCACATAGCCTGTTATCAAAAAGAAACTTCCCATACAACATTTTGGGTATACCCCGAGAAAACACACATGCATCATAATTACAAAAAATAAACAGACACGGATCCCTTCCTTGAGACAATGGAGAAACAAAAAGTTGCAGACACACATAGCAGAGTACTGAAAAAAACTCCCACAAGCTCTGTATTGACAATTACTCTTAATAATTCTTTGGTAATTACTTTCTTTCGTATATGACATGCTTTGGTACCACATACTATCTTGGCCAATCAGCCTTGGAGAAGTGAACCTATTGGCTAGATTTATGGCAGTGGCTATCTGGTGGTCCACGTGACTTTGGTTCAAAATCTTATATTATCGTTTCTTTCCTTCCCTGTGATTATCAACCAACCTCAAATTACTAATATGACTATGAGCCATGTTATCTGACATGTGACTGTCCCCATTAGTCTTTTTGGTATTTCCAAGTAGCATCCATGAAGACTGATAGCTCAGATAATTTTTATTGTGAGTCCAATTCAAAAAAGAGACGGGAATACTCCTAGCCTTCGAACTTACAATGCCTTCCTTGTTGGTAAATTCGACTATCATTCTTGGCATTCTTGTTGAATAAGCTCCTCTACTTCACTCAAGACATCATGTTCCCATTTTAAAATTCGGTCACCATCGACACCCAAATTGGGTAGCTTATCAGCAATTTTGTTAGCTTCCCGAAAGACATGTTGGGCTTTTCTGTCCTGTCTTCCCTGGAAAAGTATCCTAGCCTCTTCAAAAATTGTTTTAATCCCCCAAGGAGGTGTTTTCCAACTATTGAGGATATTTATAACATGCATAGAGTCTCCTTCTACGATCAAATTATCTTCTAAGTCTTGATTCATTTGAAGGCCTCTCCACATAGCTCTAGATTTAGCTTCATTGTTCGTCCTTGTTCCCAAATATTCAAAAAATGCAAGCATCATATTCCCATTATGATCTCACACAATACCACCAGCGCCTGCTCTACCAGGATTGTCCTTAGCTGCTCCATCAAAATTAAGCTTAAACCAACCCGTAGGAGGTGGATACCACTTAACATTGGCTTTGGGGTTGACTACCCTAGGCACAGACTCATCTAACAAGGTTAAGCTTAAATATTGAGTAATCGTGGTCTCCTACATATGAGGTTTACATTTATCAAAAGGGATAAGGTTCACATTCTCATTGGCAAAGGATAGGATCCTGGCAATGATAGTTTGATGATCATGGATAGACTCATTAAAGACTCTATGGTTCCTTTCTAACCACACCTGCCAAAGATAGTGATTGAGACAAATTTTCCACATGTATCTAAGTCTTTGGCTTGAAAAGGGGTAAGGCCATTGGAAAAACAAATCAAGTATGCTGGTTGGTTTAACCCATGAAATATTGAAGGCCTAAAAAACCCCACTTAGGACAGTCAAGGAAAAAGGGCACTCAAGGAAAATGTTATAAATGGTCTCCCAATTAGCCCTGCACAGATAACAATGATTAGTGATACAAATACCTTTACGCATCATATTATCAATGGTTAGAATTCTTCCTTGGATAACCAGCAATGAAAAGACTATAATTTTTGAAATTAAATTTTTTATCCAAACTAAGTCCTTTTGGAGGACAAAATTATTGTCATCAAGCAGAAGCTTGTAAGCTGATTTAACAGTGAACTTCCCATTTTTCGTAGGAGCCCAGGTCACTTGATCTTCCTTGGGTCTCATGGGGATAAATTGTTGCCCGAGAATGTTACAAATATCATTTGATTATGCTTGAAATCCCTGAATTCTTATTTGTTTCCACTTCATTCTACCTCTGTCCTCAACCATATAATCAAAGACTTTTCTTCCAATGAGTTCTTCTATGATATATCTGATTCGAGATAAGTTAGGATATTGCATCTGTGGTTCGTCCTTAGCCCACCTTTCATTCTAGCAATTTATCCTCTCACCATTACCTAAAACCCATCTTAAACATTTTTTGATGATTTCATTACAATTATGAATTGCTTTCCAAAAAGCAGAACCTCTGATTGGAACTGAGTCACTTAGAAATTCCATATTTTGAAGATACTTTCATTTTATGATAGTTGTCCATTCATTTTCTTCACCAGAAATGAGATGCCATGCCTACTTAGCTAGTAAAGCTAAATTTATATGAGCAATTATCCTTAGACCTAAGCCCCCATTTTCCCTAGGTCTGCACACTTTGGTCCATCCTACAAGGTGTATCCTTTTTTTCTCCTCTGATCCAGTCCATAAAAATTCTTTTTGGAGTTTCTCAATTTTTTGGAAAACCTTCACAGGGGCTTTGAAAATGGGGAGTAAATAGACTGGAATTTTCTTAAGAGAGGCCTTATTGAGGGTCAGCTTTCCTGCTTGAGATAGAAGATGACCTTTCCATCCAGCAAGTTCTTTTTGAATTCTTTCAATAACCGTGTCCCACATTGACTCTCTTGGAGAACCAATGAAAATAGGGAGACCAAGATATGAAGTGGGGAGGTTTGCTATCACACCCTAAAAATTTTGCAATCCTTCCTTGCCTCTTAATGGGGGTGTTCAAGAAATATAACTTGCTTTTACTAAAATTAACTTTCTGACCAGCAGTGTCCTCGTAGAGTTGTAGGATGTATTTAATTATTTTGGCCTCAACCACTGATGCCTTAGTCAATATAAGGGTATCATCGATGAATTGTTGGTGATAAACAGCCCTAGTGAGAGATGTTGACTTGATTCCCGATATTAGCCTTGAACTGCAAGAATTTTTTATGGTTCTGCCTAAAGTTTCTACCACAATGATGAATAACATGGGGCTGATAGGGTCCCCCTGCCGAATTCCTCTACGACTTTGAAAGTAACCAGTAGTTGTTCCATTAACTAGAATTGAGAACCATGCTTTATAAATACATTCTTTGATCAAATTAACCCATTTGTGGTGAAAACCAAACTTAAGGAGGACAACAATCAAAAAGTCCCAATTTAGCCTATCAAATGCTTTGTTCATATCAATCTTGAGGGCAAAAATAGACCTGTTAGTCTTATGAGCAGAGTGTAGAGCTTCATGAACTATGATAACTCCATCCAAGATTGAACTGCCCTAGACAGAGCTTCCCTGGCATGGATCTATGATGCGGGGCAAAATATCTCTCATTCTATTTGCAATGGTTTTAGTTAGGATCTTGTAAGAAACATTGCACAGATTGATTGGCCTAAATTCAGCCATAGATTCAGGGGTTTGCTTCTTAGGAATTAGAGAAATAAAAGTAGAGTTCTAATTGATACTTCAAGTTCTTCTAACTCAAAATCTTATCATGATGCTTTAAGTGATTGTTTAGAATATTATGTACTAAAGAAGAATTGTGATGAGAAGGACAAATGCAAAGATAAAATATGTTTATAGGAATTTGATAATAGCATGATAGCTCGTGAAAGCATAAATATTGACTCTAATAAAGAAGAAGAAGAAGAATAAGAAGAAGATGAACCTGACAAGGAAGGCATTCAATGCAAATTGAATTGAAGACAAGACAAAGACCATATTGAAGACTAAAGTCTTCAATAACTAAATAATGTAATACAAGGGGTGTTCAAATATATTATATTATTTGGTACATGCTAATGTACCATATTGGGTACATTATTAGATTAGGAGAGTGTCTTATTTTAAGGCTTGAGTATTTAGTTTATGTAATGTAATAAATGCACAAGTATTATTAGAATGTGCAATGATGTAAATGTGTATGGTGTCCATATGTACATGAGTCCTTAGAATAGGAATATGGAAGGAAAAGATTCATGTCTCATTATATATAGACCTTTGGTAGATTACAAGTGAGTGCAAGTGAGAAGAAGTGAGAAGAGTGATTAGTAGTAAGAGAGATAATAGATATAATGTAGAACTTGTATGAAGCATGAAGCATTGAGATCTCCACATATTGTAACAAGTTCAAATTTTTATGAGCTTTCATTAATGGCTATTTTATAAGTTATTTCAAAATTTTCTCATGCTATTTACTTGCATATTATATTTTCATTATCATAGATATAACATTGCATGCTTATTTTACTACTTGTAGTTACATTTCTTTTAAGTTTACAACATCAAAAGCTAACATAAATAGGATTTTTTTTTTGTAGTTTTAGAAAAGTTTAGATTAAAGAAGAAATGGGTTAGATGGATTAATGCTTGTGTCTCTATAGTTTCTTATTTAGTGTTGGTCAATAGTAACATAATATTTTAAATCCAAGAGAGGCCTTAGACAAGGAGATCCTCTATCTCCTTATTTGTTCATTATTATGGTAGAGGTTTTGAGTAGGAACTTAAAGAAGGCTTACCAAGATGGGCTGACAAGTGGACTTAAGGTTAGTAATAACATCAACAACATCACCCATCAACAATTTTTAGATGATACAACCCTTTTTGGAAGGGTAAGGATAAATGAGGCCAGAGCTTTGAATAACTTTTTAAATAAATATGAAAGAGAATTTGGGCAAAAATTTAATAGACAAAATCAAAAATTTACTTCCTTAACACTCCAACTAATATCAAAGAAATAATTTGCAGGTTACTTCAAATGGAGGAGGTAAATTTACCAATAACGTGTCTAGGGATACCTTTATTTGAGTGGAGAATGAGTATAGAATTATGGAATCAATTGTTAGTAAAGTTTAAAATAAACTATCATCTTGGAAAGGTAGATGGTTATCATTAACAGGAAGAGTGAAGATAATTAATTCAATCTTATAGGTCATTCCTACATATTATATGTCATTGTATACTATTCTAAAATCAATTGAAATTTTTTAATCTATATTATGTGATCCTTTTTATGGTCAGGTTTACATGATAAAAGGAAATTTCCTTTGTTGAAATGGAGCAAGGTGTATGATGATAAAACTAGGGGTGGTCTTGGTTTAAGATTTCTTACAAATACAAACTTAGCTCTTAGGGAAAAAGTAATCTGAAGATTGTACAAAGAGAGTCAAAGGCAATGGTAAATAATTCTTCTAAGTATGTTGAGCTTAATGAACCAAGTTTAATATTTACTACATACTCTTTACCAAATGGTTATGCTCTTTGGAATGGTTTAAAAAATCTATTGTTCTAATGATTAAATATTTAAGATGGGTGGTGGGAATTGGAGAAAAAAATTATATTTGGATAGATACTTGGTGTGATAAAAAAACCACTAAATTTAGATCCAATTTTTAAACCTTTGATGAGATTGCTTCAAGAAAAATATGGTGATATGGTTTCAAACATTTTGTACATGGATCAAGAAGGAAGATACAAATAGAAAGAATATTTTTACAAGTATACAAGACATTGATGCTAGGAGGCAATTGAGTAGAAAGATAAAAACTGTGATTATTCCAAGGAGAGCCAAGGATAAATTGATTTAGGAGTTGAATAGCTCATGATAATACACAACAAGGAGTGGATATAATGTAAATAACCAACAAAATAGTAATATCACTAGAATATGGTGAGATATTTGGGATAGCCCAAGCATTCCTAAAGTTAACATTTTTGTTTGGATAGTAGGTCATAGGAGAATTTTATCCTGGGATAACCTTTTGAAAAGGCGTTCTCATGGCCGCTCTCAATGTGTTCTTTGTAAAAGGAGGAGGAAAGTATAGACCATCTCTTGGGATATTGTTCATTAGTCTGGAAACTATAGAAATGGATTCTTAATATGTTTGGTAAATTAATGGTGATGAATAATAGAATTGAATATTGGTTAAAGTAATGGCAAAACACTTATAAAAGTGAGGCTTTACAAACAATATGGTATATATCAAAAGATACAATATTTTGGACTATATGGCTAGAAAGGAATAGAAGAATATTTAAAGGAAAGGAAAGCAGTTTAGAGGTAATGAAAATGAAGATATGTTTAGCCATAGAGGATTCTAAACTAACCCTATCAACTCACCCAATCCCTAATATGGAAGTAAAGAGCCTTGATAGATGGATTCAAGTCATTAAATGGAATTATGATGTTTGGTATAAAAGAAGCAAAAAGAAGGCAAAGAATATAAAGTGGAAACCACTAGATGTGGAATTGGTTAAATTGAATTTTTATGAAGCATCTAAAGGAAATCTAGGACCAGTAGGAGGAGGAGGAATAATTAGAAATAATAGAGGAGAGATTTTATCTCATTACACTTTCAATAGTTGATTTAAGATAAATAATTAAGTTGAATCTTGGGCGACTTTAGAAGGATTAAAAATATGCAAACAAATGAAATGGAATAGAGTATGGATGAAAGGTGATTCTCCCATAGTAATAAATGCAATTTTGAGAAAAGCAAAGTCTCCATGGAACATACAAGATATAATTATAGAAATTCAAGATATTGCTTAAGAGTTTAAAGAAATCATGTTTACACATACATTAAGGGAAGGAAACAAATGTGCATATAGGCTAGCCAAACTCTCCTTTCCATGGTTAGAGGAAGTATTAAGTTTAACTAAAGCTAACAAGAAAATGTTGACTAGCTAAATCAAATAATTATTAAGATTTACTTTAATGTTTTCCATTGGTAATATCTGCTTTATTTTATAACAATAATAATGATTAAGATTTACTTTAATGTTTTCTATTGGAAAGTCAATTTAACCATAACATTCATAAATATGTTCTTAAGTTGATTTGTTAAAGCTAAAAAAACTAGAAGAAGCAAGACTTAAAAATGAAACCTTCAAATCTTATGCATCCAAATTCCAATGTGCTTATTGATACCATAGTATTACAAATCAAGTGAATAGCAATTTGGTTATTAAAAAAATAGTGATTGGTCCTTTTCGAGGAAGCCTCAACTACTCAAGAAACATCGCCATATAAACTAGATTATTACCAACATGAAGAGTGTTGCAATACTCTATGTTTTGGAAAGATAAATAATATTATTCCTCTTGGAACACTTATAAGCAATTTCATAACCATAGTAAAATAATTAGCTTGAAGTGTATGTTCATTCATCTCAATAATCTACATATAAATATCCTTATAAAATAATGGGATCCCTTCCTACATTATTGACACCCATGATTAGTACCTCTTATATAGTGAAGAATCTTCACGGAATCCTTTTGTTGACTCTAAGGAGGTGCTTTCACATACTTGAAACAAAGAATAATAACAAATGAGATGTTTGGCCTGGTATGAATAAGATAGAGAAGACTACAAATTGATGACCAATAAAGAGAATCATTTACTCGAGGATATAGTTGACCTCAAGCTTAACACTAGAAGTAAGAAGAGTAGAAATTAGATTTCAATTCTCCAACCAAATCACTAAAATAATTCCAAGGTATAATAAGGTTGATAAAGGAAAATAACTAAATAATACTGAGTAATATGAATGTCCAAAAATAATGAAACTCCAATATATAAATGAGGTTGATAAAAGAAATATCTAAAAAAGACAATAATATTAATGTCCAGAAATAATGGAATAGGTCCAAATATATCATCTCAAATAAATCATGAAATTGTAGCTTTAAATCTTGAATTGTGGAGGAAGAACTTTGTATAATGATTAGATTGTCAACATAAATCATAGACAATATTTCACTATATTTATGTTTTATATAAACATTGTGCTCATTATAAAATGTCCACACTTAAGAAATAAGTTGTATGTCTTCTCATTTTAAGCATAAGGTGCTTGCTCAAGTTTATACAAGGGCTTTTTACGTCTATAGATCAAATGTAGGGCCATCCTAAATAAAACATAGCAATTGTTGCTATAAATATCCTTCTAAACATTCCTATGTATAAATACATACTTGAAATCCATCTGGTAAACATCCCAACATTATGAAATAACAAGAGGAGGGATCATAAAAATGGAATCTATGCAAGCAATCGAGCTAAAATTCTTATTGTAATGAACCCCTTCTTTTTTTAAATCCTTTTTGTATCAAGATAAGCTTTATGTTTATTATTTTAAATTTCAACACCATAATTGGTCTTATAGACCCATTTACAACAAATAATATTTTTCCTTGGAAAAAGGAACCAACTCCCATGCTTTATTCAATGGAGCATTGTACTTCATATATATAGTTTCTTCTCATTGAAGATATTTCTTATCCTAAGTACAAGTGATTGGATTACATCGGTATCCACCTTGTCAAGGCACGAGGTGGAGAGACTATGATAGTAGTCTTGATGGGAAAAAGGCTCATTGTTATATAATGTGATCATATATCACTTAATCATAGGATAAATAGCATTAAAAAGCAGCTCAATAGGAATAAAATAATAATTTAGATTAATTTTAGAAACTAGAGAATCTGACACATCTTAATATGAAGAGATGTCCAAAATAAAAATATTTGTGAAAAAGTGAATGCCCTATACAAAAGATCTAAAATAAGATAAAGAGCATCATGTGAAGTATTTAAATGACTAGAAGTTGGAGTATTAAATATCCTAGTAGAGTTTGATTAGATTAAATAACAATAAGAAACAAGCTAAGAAGAAGAGAAAACATCAAGAGTCAAAAGTTATTCTTATCACTCTTTATTCAAATATGGGTAGAGAGAATTCATTCACTCGTGTATTGGCGTTTCCTCTAAATTGCAACAGTTATTACCTCTTGCCTTTGTCCCACTTTGGGTGGGGTTTAGTCTGCTATTTATTGAGTAATATGAATTGACATTGAATAAGGAAAATGTGCTTACTCTTAAGACTGAGAGAGGGGTTGGATTAACATAAAGTGTACATTAAGATATAAACTTTTCATTTTCATATGTAATAACACTCACACATCACTTATACTCACCCCACTATAGGTTGTAGGAAAAGAGAATAGAACCCCGATGGAAAGGTGATGACTCATAAACCTTGACACTATGTGGGATAATTAAGTGTTATCATAAAATCGATTCCCATTGGACATCTTAGATTCAAACTTGCTTTGCAACTCAATAAGGATGTGTTTCCAAGCAACTAATATAAACACCCAAAAATATGAATTAGAAATATTATTCCTTGTAACCTCTCACAATACACCACATCCTTACAACATGAGTAAGAGTTTAATCAATGATGTATATTGCATAATAATTTACCTCTACCTAAACTCTACAATCCACTTGCTTGGCATGGATCATATATTGAGATATACCCATGATGGCTTTATTTTTCACTAAGCTATTGTTTTTTGTTGAGTTGTATATTAAATGATACATTACCAAAAAATTATTGTGGTAGGTTGAGAACTTTAACTTATTGCTAGCATACTCTACATATTTATCAATTCTCAAGCATTTGATCTTCCTTTTCTTATGATTATCAATAAAGGATTTGAATTCTTTAAACTTGGTAAAGAATGAATCCTTAGACTAGATGGTATAAACCCAAACAACCCTAGTGAAATCATGAATGAAGGTGAGAAAATAATGATTGCCTAAAAATGATTGAATAGACATAGGACCACAAAAACCACCATGGAATAACTTCAAAGGTTAAGAGGCATGTAACATCTTTTCCTTAGGAAAATACTGTTGATGGGTACTTATCCCTCACAACACTAGGAGGAGGATTGAACAATGGAATCCCTTGGACCATAATAATACAACTCATATGCTTCAAGAATCCACCAAACATTGGTGCCAAGTATCACTGGTATAATTGGCCTAAGCCACAATGAAAACAAAACCCTTTTGATTAGAAAAAACCATAAGAAAACCAACTTTGTACATATGATCAAACTCATTACAATAATCTAAAACAACTCTAAAATCATCATCCATGTCCTTAACAACCAATATATGTGGCCAAAATTTAACCTCATTATTAATGTTAGTGATGTGATATATAGAAAGGATATCATGCCCAATTCATATGGGATGAAAATCCTTTTAAATAATGATGTTGTAAACCCTATAAGGCATAATCATTAATGATAACAACTCATTTTTATTGTGCATGTGGTTATAATAAAAAATGATACTATAGTGCTTATTCATACATACCTAGTGGTTCCAAAATATATAATCTACTTCTAAGAAGAAGAGGATAAGCAATAAGCTAAGTGCATAGTAACATGTACATTAATAGAAGGGGCACCCTCAATGTCGTAAGATGCATTAAGAAGACTATCATCAAGTCCTATCTTCTTAAACTTTGCCTTAATCTCCTAGAATATGGCAAGGCAATGCTTGGAACAATGACCATCTATCTTATAGAACACATAAGTATGTTACTTTTTGGACTATTGTCATTCTTTGACCTTGTGCTTTTCTTTCTTAGCCTCCTTAGGTTTAGGACTAGCCTTTAATAATTCTTTTCAATAGGGAAATCACCATAATTAATTAGAGAAACTTGAAAGTGCATAGACGTAAAATCATCAAGGGATAGATAAGCATGTGCCTTCATAAATATAGGGATAATATGATGTAGAATGTCAAACATCATATACATATAAGAATATTTTTTGTGGAAAATCGTGATTAATTTTGGATTTTTATTATTTGTGCCTTAAGTCATACAATCTACTCTTAAACTTGACTTTTTACTCATCAAATATTCTCCATAAAGACTAACTTTGCAATAAATAAATTATTTAAGTAAACAATATATTATAATTTTGTATTCTTAAGTGGGTGACATAAAACTTGGGGTCCATCATGATCCTACACAAGTTTTCTTTCATACCTATATAGTAGCCAAAAACAAAGACCATCATTGCATAAAGAACAAAAAACATACAATCTAGAAAAAATGGTCTCAAATGCTTCCATATAGAAAGTTTGGATTTTGTAGTCAAAGTCCTAAAGAGACCTTAAGTGATGTTTTTAAAAAAAGAGCAAACCTTGTTATTTTTTTATAAAAAAATGCATCCTACCAAGTAGCATATTACAATTGGATAAAAATAATAACCCATGACCCATTGTGCTCTACCATGTGATTCTTTAATCCAATGGAAATAAGACTCTTGGAAGTATTTAGACAATATGTTTCTAATACATAGAATACTAAATTTTCCTTTCTAGCATTATATTGGTTGACTCGTCTTTGACCAAAATACTAGAGCCAAAAATTGGAGTTAGAATAAATTATTGAATTAGGACCCCCCATAATTTGATGCATAAAACTAAAAATTAACATTTTCTAAAAAGAATCCTTATGGTGTATTGAAAAGGATCTTCCATTGTTTAATATGATTGTGGTTACCCTCTTAAAACTAATGTTGTGGAAAGTTTAAGTTGCAAAACATTCCATCTATCCTTATAGCCCAAAACTAAGAGTCGTCTTTTGTTATGCTAAAGGTCTTTTCCAAAAACCTATCAGTGCATTGAGGATGTCCAAAGACATTCAAAAAATATTATGATGAGGACTCAAGATAGTAGCATGTGTAGGAAGATCTTGGTTTGCAAATGCAGGAAAGAGATCTCTTAAGGGAAAGTAAATGTTGAAGGATATGTCATGATGTCACAAACTTGAGGTTGGAATATTGTTGGATCAATAAAAGTATATAGATTATGATAGCTAAAATTCTAGAATTATTTACATCTATATTCTTCCTTGTTAGTAGTTTACTATCCATGGAGGAGAAAGTTAAACTTTCATCAAAGAGATGAAGTTGTTCATCAAGCAAATATTGCTTAAACCAAAGATGTTATTGTGAAATGTAAGATGTTGATAGTTTAAGAGTTTAAACATTGTTGATGAAATGAACTTTAATAATTGCTTAAATCATGGAGGAGTATTTCAACCATTAATAGGGATAACAATATTTCACCTTGGTATACCAAGGAATTACATTTCACTCATAAATCAAGCAAGAGGATAAGCTTTAGAAAGCATATTAACCAAGGAGAGGACAAATATAAATTGTTCAAGTGAGGTTGAACATAAAGGTGCAATTCAATGCATGTTAGATATAACAGGATGATTGCACCTTCATCATGTTTTTGGCTAGCTAATCATTTATTACTTTATGCAAAGTTGTAACTCCAATTGAATGAAATCTTCTAATATTATTGAGAAAGAGAAAAGCACATCATCACTACAAGTTTCTTTTTATGTTTTATTGGAAAGTAGTGAAGGGTAATTTATGGCAACTTCATCACTCAATATTCAAGCACATGAAGTTGAGGAGAAGTATGCTAACAAGAGTTTGGTATTTTGCATTAGAGGAGAAGGAATGAATTTGTGTCTACATTCACAAGTCTTGTGTAAAATTCAAAGAGAGGAATGTGATTAAGTAGTTTCATATTTCATTCTATTTGAAGTCCAAGTAAGAAGCAAAGGTAACCATAAGGAATGTTATGTGATGTTTCAAATGTGTCCATTATTTACTCTCATTTGTGAGCAAGAGGTCATGCATTATCATTTAAGTGGGATTATTAAGGAATGAAATTCAATAATCATGGTAACCTTTAGCATATTTTTGTATTATTGGTATACATGCATAAGTAGATGTTTTTTAGATCAATTTGCAACCATCGTCATGCTTATTACATAACATTGGGAGAATTTGCACTTGTTTATTTTATCCTAGAAGTAGTATGATTATTTTAACCAATCAGTCGGGAACACTCAAACCAAAGAGTAAACAATTGTACTTTTCATTGAGAAACCATTTGGGAACACTTAATTCATTTCAATGAGCAATATGTGATATCCTTTTGTTCATGATTTCCCATAGGATGATAGCATCTAATGTCAATTGATTAGACCTAAGTTTGGTTTCCATAATAACACTTGGAGATACATTTTTATAATGGTCTTAAAGTAGTTAAATGTGGCAAAGAATGGGACCCAATATCATTCTTTCTATTAGCAATATACTTTTGTCAATGGATGATGTTCACTTGTTAATCAACATTGTTCCTTTCCTAACCATTTATATGTTTTTGCTAACTAGTGCAATTAGCCTTTTTTATTTGGTAGGTATAGGAAGGGAAGACTAAGGAAATAGGAGCTCACATCAAATGTCTTCCCAAATTTCTTAATAGGGTTCATTTAAGACCTTAATTTCATGTCGATTTCAATTTTAGATAAATAGTCAAAGAGATGAGTTTTATAGGAGAAAATTTGTATTCACCTCAATGAGTTATTGTAGAGTAGAGCATGATTGTTCACTTGCAAGTTGTTCATATTCTCTTATATATTAATTTAGTTGAGCATGATGAGAGAAGACAATTTATAATTGGGCTAAGGGCTTGATGTTTTATTTTACGTAATCAAATTAGACAACAAAAGCATTTTGCATTTGTAATGTGTTGTAGTCATTTTGCCAATTCATCAAGCAATAAGAAAAAGTAACATTTTTCTATAAAGATTTGGTTCATGTTGGTCATTCATTTCATTGTGTTAGTTGTAATCAATTTGAGTTCGTAAACTAATTGGTTTGAGCTGGTTTTCACTTTTCACTAAGGCTAACACGAGAAATTAGATAGTTCGTTGTTTTGTGGGCTATTTGGTGCTCCACCTTTGGAAGCAAACTTTTGACCAACTCATATTTTTTATTCTCTTTGTTGAGATGTCATGTTTTAAAACATGCATTGAAGAGAAAAAATACAACACATTGATACTCTATTATTAATAAATTGGTATCATCCATTTGTTAAGATATCATGTTTTAAGGCTTCCAACTGAAGAGGAAAAAATACAAGACACATTAATGCTCTATTATTAATAGCTTGGTATCATCCATTTTTATCAACGTACCAATTCTTTTGTTATGCCATAAGCAACTCAAATAAAAAGGTTGTATGTTGCTATTTGGACTTGTAATTTATTGGAAGATACTCTAGGATATTTGAATCACAAAGCCAAGCTCAAGTGATATTGATATATGTTGTCACGTTTTGTTTCTATCCAAGGCATTTACCATTGCACCAATGGTAAATTTAGGTTTTACCCAAGTATTAAGTTAATTTTTTCTTTTAGATAAGCTTGTAAAAAACTAAAATTGTGAAGGTGTGATCCACAATAAAAAGAGGATCAAATAAACAAGTATTTTTTTTATTTCAAGAGCCATTAGCAAATAAAAGGTCACTAGATTTGAAAAGCGAAAGGCATGACATTTGACTTTCCATACCTCTTTGCTTTTTCCACATTATTAGAAAAGCATAGATGTTGCTAAATTTTCCACCATTGGCAAGGCAAAATTTTGAGAGATATGTGTTGTGTGAGTTCTTTGTTCCATATTGTTGCAAAGAATGTGTTAATTTGTGCATGTACTTCAATTGTATTTTAGCAATATAAGTTGTCAACCAATTGTTAGGTTTTCTCCTTAAATCTTTCTTTGCACAATCAAAGTTAAGAACACCACTTTTTCTATGGGTTTTCAACCCTTCAAGGTTTTCCCTCATAAATATTCATGTCCTTGATGAGATGCTTATTCTCGTTGCCAATATTTGTTTACTTTGTTGGTCTATTTAGTAAGCTTCTACTAAGTTTTCCATTGTTACGAACCATTAAAAATAGTAAAGCACATTGTATTGTTTTATTTTAACAAGAAAAGTATATAAAAGAATCATTTGAAGACTTCCACAAACCAGAAACAAATAAGTTTGAGCCCCTCTTTAGAATGTACTTCCCCATCTTTATAGTTTTAACTTCTTAACTTGATAACAACCATTATTTCCCTTCATCAAGTGAATTAAATCCAACATAATACCCATTAACTTGGTTCTTGTAAATTCATTGCAATGAATATAACTTTCCCATAGTTGTTTTCTTAAAGGATGAATGATCCTTTTGAAATTGATAGTACACAAAGTAAGCTAAACATTTAACATAATTAACTATTAGACATCAAGAAACCACTTGACAACTCTAAAACCTTCCCACAGATTTTTTGAGCTAATTAGAAATCAAACATTTAAAAAAACTCTTCCAACTCCAAAATCTTCCAACAGCTTTTTTTTCTCCCCACCTTGCATAGCTTTCATTGATATAGTGATGGCCTATCTTTCGTTAATATAGTGATATAGCATAATTTAGTTTTTGTATTTTCTTTGAATGAGTATAAAATTTCAATGCTATTAAAAGATTTATTGTGGATCTTAAACTATTGAAAAGATGGCATAGATGACTTCACATGTTACATTTGATTGGGTGTAAATTTCCTTGTATATTAATCTAACTTGGAATTCTGGACTGAATAGTTATGCAAAAGTTATTAAATCAACCAGCAATTCAGATAGGCAAGGTTAGCTGACCCTCAACTCATGTATCTCTTAAAATTCAACTTGCAGAAGTTTAATTTGTAATTGCACTAATTGTATAAGAAGTATCTCTTAAAATTCAACTTGCAGAAGTTTAATTTGTAATTGCACTAATTGTATAAGAAGTATCTCTTAAAATTCAACTTGCAGAAGTTTAATTTGTAATTGCACTAATTGTATAAGAAATATAATAATTTGACATTACATGTAAATTATAATTAAAGGAAAAGATGAGTTGATCTTCATATGCAATAATATTAGAGATATTAGTGTCTAGAATGTTATAAAGAAATGATGTTTTCAACATCATGATGTTCTTCAATGTCCTTGGTATTAAGGATTTTGCAAACTCACTCAATTTGATGTTTTCAAAGTTAGTCAAGCACTTAGTTACATTATAAAGGTCATAAATCTTTTAAGTAGTATGAACCGTATTTACTTCCACCAAATTCCAAGGTCCAGTAATGTTACCAGAACTCTCACTGAAGATGGAATCAACCTCATCTGCTTAATGAATAGAAATTTTACAAAATACAAGGAAACCAGATGTAAATATCAAGTATTTAAATCCTAGCGTTCCTGCAACCAGTTAGTTCATTGTTTATTTGATTATTTTAAAAGTAACTCCATCCTTTTAGTTATTATAAAACCACAAGTTGACAACAGAAAAAAGCAAACTGCATATAAAGTTGCAGCATTAACCGAATGAGGTCATCAAACGAGGGATCACCACCTAGAATTAAAATTTAAACGTGGTGAGGCAATACGAAATATTACATAAGCTAGGGCATTTTTTCAAATTTGCCATAATGATATCAACAGTAAATACAAGGAATATGTAATGCTGTTACTTAATGCTGAATTTTCCTTTCTGCTTGAAGTTTGAATACAGCACTCCAATCCAGAGAATGGAAACACAAAAGGATTAACTGAGGCTAATCTTGAGCATCCTCTCCATGTTGATACATATAATTCAGAATCAGAAAAACAGTTACATGCAACCAGTTCCTTTATGGTTGTGCAAAGAAACAGGACAACCAACTTTTGCTTCAAATATGGAAGAGCATTGGGTTTGATTTCAGCATGTCACCATATAATCCTGTCTCACCTCAGTTAGAAAGGTGTTTGGAGTCAAATATACAGCATTTAGTTCATAAAGTGCCTTTTTATGTAAACTTGAGTCATTTGGGATAGGACCAATACAGCCATCCGCAGCATTATAGGAACCGAGGTTTACAGCAGTAGAAAACGGCAATAAACCAGGTCAATGAGAAAATTGGCTTAGTTTCATATGAAGAATGACAAACAGGTGCATTGCTTTACCAGGTAAAACAAGTCACACAAGCAGCTACTTATTAAGCTACACCAAGGGCCGCTGTTGTCGGTATCGTAAAGGTTTGAAATTTGCATCCTGAGAACTTCACAACATTGACAGTTGTTAGAAGTTGCCAACAATGTTAGCATTCTCTATTGCCTAAAAAGCAGTTTCTGATTTAGAACACAACTTTTGAGTGGTCTCAATGCTGGGCTGAACATCCCCATTTTCTAAAGGTCTTCCTGGTAAATTGGCTTTAACTGCAGCCATGGTGGTTACAGGCCCGGTTGAAAGAGGAACTGAAGCAACATTCACGGCATCAGGAACAAAAGGCACTGGTCTGGCAATCCTAGATGCAACCACAGATGGTTGATTGATTTGCATTGATGCAGCGACAGATGGATTAGATTTCAGCGCCTCATATTTATTGGCTGCTGTGACACATGAGCTATACAGATAAATAAATAAATGGATATAATAAACCATTCTAAAAGAAGATTTAACATGAATTGCTCGACATTTCCAAAATTATAAAAATGACTAAATATTGAATGAATAAATTTGCTTCAAAAGTAAATATCAGGAGCACTAACCTCTCTCTCTGCCAACTGAAATAATCCTTTGAAGATAATCACGAAACTCTGTCAACACAGCTCTCTCTTGTTCAGCATAAACTTGCATTGCACGTTGGTTGTAAGGTCCCCTGGAAGAAGGAACTCCCAAAGGTGAAGCGGAAGGCATAAAAAGACTATCTTGTTCATCACACATCAGAGCTAAAGTTCCTGGTGACATGGCCCTTTGTTTACGGTTATCAGCAACACCATCGGACTCTGAGTCATCTACACAGTTGGAAGAAGTTGCCCCAGCAGTGGATTTTTCTCTTTGATCAGGACCCAACCTATCACTTTGAGTATTTCTATTTGCATCCTCTTCATTTTGTCCATATAGCTGCTTAGACTCTTTGTTGCTTCCCAAATTGTTCCCCTTCTCAGTTTGCATATCCACACCCTCATCCTTTTCGTCTATTTATAAAAACACAGTGAGAATTACATTGCAAGGAAGCTGGATATAGACTTTCGGAAGGGCGCATAACTGATCTTAAATCATTCAAATAAATTCATAGGTCACAAACAATAGTAAACAAATTATTTCAACTAATGGATATATAGAACATTCAAATAATGAGTGAAATGAAACCATTCAAAAGTTGTGGTGCTTGTAGCCCGTGCTAAGATGTGTTGTCTAACCACTGTTGATAAGTAGACAGAAAAATCACCTGCACATGCTTTAGCAGCCTCTCCTGAGACGACAACAAATAGCTTACAAAGTTCTTGAACAGCAGCTGGTTGAATCACATCGGCCAACAGAGATCTTCCGGAGAAAACAAAGGTGTGTCAGAGCTAAAGATGAAGGATAACATTTATAACATAGAAGAAACTAAAGATTTCTTACAAGGATAGTTCCTAGTATAATACCTTAACGGAAGCTTTGTAGATGGCATCGCAACAGGTGTAGTAGCGCGTACCGTCTGAACAGAAGGCAGGGGGGCATTTATTGCAGAAGTAGTACTCTTCAGGGTATTGACCTGCTAGAGCACATTTACTAACATATTATTGCAAACAGATTCCACTTCAAATCATATTCTGGAGAATACTGCAGTATAATGGACATTGTAGGATACAAATTCAACTAGCATTATCCACTCTGACAAAAGTAGAACTATGCATCGTTCCTTTAATGCCTTCTAAACAAGTACTGGAATACATCAAGTAAAAATACCTGCAAACCTTGAGTCATCCTGTGAGCAGTATGCTCTTTTGTTGCTTGTCCAAAAATGAGTTCTTGTGTTTTTCTCTTTTTGTTAGGCGAAGGAGATGCATACCCTACAGACCCTACTGTTCCACTTATGGCAGCATTTGCTGCCAACTGAGCATAATTCAAACTCACAGTATTCTCTCCATGGAACAGAGCTCTTCGCTCTTCACTACCTTCATAGTTTTTGCAATCCATGCACTTGCAATTGTCAGAGCATAAAATATTTGCTTGAAAACATTCACAATACTTCTTTAGGCATCCAGACTTCTTGCAATGGCAGCCTTTGTTATGTTTCCCTGCAAGAGGTAGCTCTCCAAGATCCTCCTGGTTTCAAACAGAAACATTAGTGAAAAACATTAACAGCTTGATTATAATATTTTCAAATTCAGAAGCATAAATTTAAAAATCATGCAGAGAAATAGGAACACCAAGTAGTGACCAAGTTTCACACAGGATCATCTCGCAATAAATAAAGGGCTGAATAATTATCTGTTTAAGAACACTGTAAGAGTACTTTTGGAAATTGAAACTTGAATCTATAACAACCAAGCCACCTCTTGTTCACAAAAAGTTACTCAATTTTCCATCGAGGGAATAGCAGCAAAATATCATGGACAAACCTTTGATTAGGCTGATCTCTGAAAAACGCTTGAAGACAAATCCTTTCACCCCAGACCATATCACCAACAATAATAATAGCAATGGTTCTCAACAGTCCACCATACATTACTGTAGCCAATAAATTTATTTTATGGCATATGCATACAAATCTCCGGGATAAATATCCAGCCACCAAGAAGCACTGGTTTTAACAGAGTATTTGAATTATGTTATTATAATGAATAGCATAACAAATTGTAAGTTCAATTTTCCCGAGGTTCGAGTAACATGCTTTTAGACAAAGAATTACTGGATTAATAGATTTATCTAAAGTATCTCTGCTAAGAGTAATCATAACTTATTTTGATTAGAAGACCAGAGGAAAGGTGTAGAAGCCTACTTGCACACATACAGAAGTCCAACCATACAAATCTGCTTATTCTGCAGCAATGATTACTATAAGCATGGCTTTGCTTTACAGTATTGTACTAATGATGTGATAAGAAGCAACTCTGAGCAAATCAAGGCCACACTCCGTCAAGTCACATGCAAGAATGCAATGAAAGAGATCTCTAGTAAGGGCTTGTTAGTTGACATAGTTAGAAAAACTGTCCAACAATTTTATTAGGGCAATGAATAATTGCATTTAAATAAAAAGTAGGGCTAAATGTAATATCAATATGGTCTTCTTAAAATAACCACTGTAAGCAGAGTGTATTAAGCAAATGAGCCAGTCCATTGGAATTTTTAATTATCTTACTGGAATAAGGAGAGAGGGACCCCAAAAAAGAAGGGGAGGGGGGAATAAATAAGTGAACAAAATTTCTTGTTCTTACACAATGTTTGTACATTCACGTTTAAAGTTTCTGCCATTGCTTGACAGTTCATGGCCAAATTATAAAACTTACAGAGATGAGAATTTTGATCAGTGGCAAGTTTGAAGAATTCTTTTGCAGACATTGACACTTTTAGTTACTCCAAATTTCAAATATTCAAAAAGTCACAACTTAATATTTCAAATCATTTGTTACATAGAATAAGTTCTATCAGCAAAGAAAGACAAATTAGACAAAAGCACTGGCTGACAAGCCCATTAATAGAAAACCCAACTATCAGTATTCCTTACACCACCCATAGCAATGTAAGTTGAAGTGGAAGAAATTACATTGAAGACAAAACACTTAGGATGCAATCATTGGAAAGAACCAAAAGGAAGAATACAAAAGTATGATAGAAAGGCCAACAATGCCTTGTCAGATGCTTACACTGCAACTACATAAATATAGCTCCAAGTCAGTAACACAGCTAACAAACATCTCAGATTAGGTAAGCTCAAGGTTGGAACCAAAAACTTATCAGCAATATGGATTATTGATAAATAAGATCCTACCAACAATTTACTACAGGTTTAGAGAATGTTCAAATAACAACCAAAAGAAACAGTTTTCTTCTCTTCAAAAACTAAAGGATATAAAAGCCTAAAGGTTCAATTGAGAATAGAATATGCAATGCAAAAGTATGCTGTATTAGTATGTGCAACATTGTCCACTGATGATAATGGAGCAAGAAGAAGCTAGAAGCACTGTATTTTTTATATACCTGATTCATTTATGCATCATTTGTTTATCAGATTCACAGTCAAGCATCTGAGTTCCCTCCAATCATCCCTATGTATATAAGCTCGTGTCTATGAAATTGAAAGCAGGCTGAAGTAGTGTTTGCTTTACCCAAATGAACGAACACAATTTTAAATCTATTTCAAGTCTATTCCCCCATTTAAGAGGGGAGTTATCTTGCTGCACCAGGCTGCCAATGTGATACAACCAATCCATATCCATATAAAGGGCTGAACTTTGTAAGATAATTTTTAGGCCTCTTTCTCCCCATCTATGCATTAAACATATTTCATTAATATTAGATTCTCATTCACTTTTCTCCACTTTCAAGATTTACGAGTAACCGACTTTATTTTACTGCAGAAATGAATGAACATAAGAGCCTACAATTGGTCCTGTTCAACAATCGTAAGTGACCATCTAACTAAGAAAGGGGATGAAGGGATTCATTAGGTTGCAAGGGAAGAATGTCTAGTGCCAATAACATGAGGAACTGCCCCTACCTACTATTGTTTTTTTAGTACTGGTGCCCCCTAGATCAGAAGCAGTAGCAGAGTGCTTCATTGCCCTCATTGCCCAAAGGTTTGCCGTCATTTGAATCATTTTTAAGAGTTGGTCAAGAATAATCAACCTTGAATGACGTTAATTTAAATATTTGAGGGTTATAAACTGTTAGCTCTATTGAAATTTGTTTTCAACATTCACTAGAAGTGTTAACTGTATTGAAATTGGTTTGCAAGATCAGTATCTTCAAGCTGGTGACTTGCAGGAAGCATGCAAAAAGTAGGTGAGTCATAAATGCAGCATAGCGCATAGAATGTTTTCATTTCATACATATGCAGTAAGATCCACATGTATCTGTCATCGAAATCTGTGAACAAGTAAATGCAAGATGTGGCTAGACATAGTATATGGATCAATGTTTACAAACATGTAGTCTTCAAAGATTACAATAAGACATAGATTATGTTCTGCATGGAGAATCTCTTGTTAACATAGAAAGTGACATCCAATTCCCAAAATCTATACATCACACCGACGGTTATGTGCAAATGATCAGACTGTACAGGATCCTCCACAATCTCAACTAGTTGCAGGGAAAACTCTTATCAAGAAAGCAGTGAATGTTTTAATAACACAACTCAATGTTTTAATAACACAACTCAATGTTTGTAGACTGGTTTTTGCCTCTTACATTGTTCAATGTACTCCTCTACAGTATGTGATGCTTCACACAGTTTGTTAGGCCATTTGCATGTTGGCTGTTTCTGGGATGATACTCATGGTTCTGTTGTTACTGTATGTAAGACTTTTATGGGTGGATGCCTCCCAAAGGAACCCATGATTCTTTACCAGAAAGAACACAAATTGATTTTTGTGTTTTCAAAAGGAGTGCCGGATCAAAAGCAAGCATACAAGGCTCGTACATCAACCTAATAATTATCCTTTTGTCCTAGGAAGATCCTCCAGTTATAGGAGTTCAAGAAATAGAAAATCCAAAGGACAAGAAGTCAAAAAGTGCAAATACAAATACTTGATAACCCACTCCAAACCAATCAATCCTTGCAAAAGAGTTTTGTAAATTCATTTATGAGGATACCTCCAAATCTTAAAGCATGCAGGGTACCAACCCAAATAACCACACAGACAGATTTCCAGTTACAAGCTAGACAGTTTCTTTCTACAATTTTTGCTATAGATAACAAATTTGTCCACGACATGCAGCTAGACATGTTCTCCCTAATCCAGCATAATGATTCAAATGCATGCATCCAGTACAGCATAGACCAGCAAAACCCATACAACAAAATAAGCTCCAGTGAAGCCTCATGCACGCAGACCAGTAACAATAGATATAGTACTCAAGCAACAAAATTCTACGGTATCATAAATGTAGAAAGTACATAATTACATTGGAATTTATCCAAGATGACTCCAAAAAAGGCAACTGCTGTGTAGCAAGTTGGCCCACTTGATAATTATATTCACCCACATTTTGTAGATACTTTTGAAATTGTGCCAACTCTCTCACTTGTTTAAATTATCAGCATCAACTCACCCATACACTTCACCCCAAGGCAATGGCAAGCATAAACATCGCATTACAGGTTCACCGAACCTCAGCTGTAGGATATGCCTAAACCCATACAACAAAATAAGCTCCAGTGAAGCCTCATGCACGCAGACCAGTAACAATAGATATAGTACTCAAGCAACAAAATTCTACGGTATCATAAATGTAGAAAGTACATAATTACATTGGAATTTATCCAAGATGACTCCAAAATAGGCAACTGCTGTGTACCAAGTTGGCCCACTTGATAATTATATTCACCCACATTTTGTAGATACTTTTGAAATTGTGCCAACTCTCTCGCTTGTTTAAATTATCAGCATCAACTCACCCATACACTTCACCCCAAGGCAATGGCAGGCATAAACATCACATTACAGGTTCACCGAACCTCAGCTGTAGGATATGCCTCAGTGCAAAGGAGAGATCTGGTATTTTGGAAACCAATTTGAAAAATTCGAGATTGGAAATATATTGACAAGTCCCCAAAAATCGGATCGGCAATTAATCAGGGGAAAAGGACGAATATCGTGAATTTTTCCATCTTTTTTTTTTATATTGGGTTTTCTTTTTTTTCATTTTATTTTCTTTTTTTTTTATTTTCTTCTCTTTTTTTAACCGGCTACTCATGGATCAGGATGTTGGAAAAAAATCATAAGTAATAGCTGTGATTTTCTTAAGTTGTTTTTTCAACACTGATTGGAAAATTATCAGAGTAATTGGTTCCCCATTTGGGATACTCCCTCAAGTAGATTGCATCAACCCTCTTGAATAGTTCAACTATCTGTTTGGAAAATGTGCATCCAATGTTGACTATTATTGAAGTTGCAATTGTCATTGCTAATATATTGTTGCTTACCAAAGTGGGTGTAATGAATATGTGGAGTATTACAACAATAAAGAATTAATGCTGGAATAATTCAGACCAACCCTTTGAGGAGAAGCTCAAGCAAGTTATCAACAGATTTAACAATTTGAACAGTGACAACATGTGTAGAAGACCCTCTCAGAGATATGCTTACACCAATACCAAGGCCTATGCCTGCAGCGAACTAAAGCTCTAAAGCATGTCAAACATGGATCTGTTCAAGATCATTAGATTTGAATTGAAAACTATATTGTTCAGAATTTCAAAGGGTTGATTTGCTTTTGACAGGTCTAAATTGAGTAAGCAGTCCATGAGTTCACGCACAACTACCTCAGACCTATCAACATCCTTTTAAATTGGCCTTGGAGATGGGAATATGAATCAGTTGAATTATACATGATAGTGAACAAGGATGGTAAGCAAAGGAAAAGGAAAGCACCTGAATCAAAGTACCATTAAGATATAGCTACAAAGTAAAAAATTGAGTCTCCAAACAAAGCATTTCAGAAGAGCTCTATTCTCACATATTAGATGGCTTGGCTGTGACCTAAAATATCACCTTTACCTCTACCTTTATCACGCAAACCAGGCAGTGAATGCAGAAGCACCATTCAAGCAACCAAAATCAATCAAACCATAGGCTCAATGCAATTCCCTGCAAGAGGTAATGAATATAGAAATGAAGCCAAAGTAGTGTATTAAATAGGTATTGTAGTTATTCATTCTCTATAGATTCTTTCATTATGGACTTTTTAGGAAACTCTCCAGTTGATGGTTAAGTTTGGACATAGTCCATGTTTACCCACTCTTTCTCCAAAGCAGAGCGTTTGTGAAAGTTGCATCCTTGAAAAGCATCACAACGAGGAGTTTGATAGTGGGAGAGTTTGAAGGGTGCAAACACCTTGGCTGGTTGTGAATGCAACCTTGTGGGACCAATGGACAAAGCATCTCTTGCACATTCGAAATGTGTACACACTTTGATTGATGACAATTCTAGAAATAATTGGGTTTACTTTCTAAAGTCTTAAGATGAAAAGCTCTAAAAGTTTCAACGATTTGAAATCCTTTGTTAATAAAAGTCTTCAAGCAGATAATATGAAGAAATATAGGAACATTGCCTTTAGGAATCTTTGTAGGCAAGTCAATGTCATATGCACCTCAATAAAATGTAGTGGTTGAACATAAGAATTGAATCACTGTTGAAATGGTGAGATGCACGCTGCACTTTAGCAATATAGACTATAAATTTTAAGCAGAGGTAGTTAGTCATACAATCTACATTTTAAATTGGAAACCTACCCATGCCATTAAAGATGCAACTCTTGAAGAAGATTTAGTGGGCAAAAGCCTACTGGTGCGCATTTGAGGATTTTTGGTTATGATGAATAGCTTGATAACCCAAAATGAGAAGGAAAACAAATGTGAGAGCCTACGATCCACAAACACATCTATGTGGAATATAGGAAGCACTAAAAAGCATACCAATTTTAGATTCAAATTCTCAACAAGTCATTATTCGAAGGGTTGTGCAATTTAAAGAGATCCAATAACCTCTTCCTCTATATCCATGAAATGATCCTTTTGTAGTTCTCAATGATGTTGTGTAGCATTCCAATGAAATGGCAAACCCTATTCTACTCTACTTCTTGCATTTGAACTTGTGTGAAACTCGTCTTACAACATGGGCCTGCCAAGTTCTTCAAGACGCTCATATAGACGTCAGAAATGTGACTAACTCTATGAAGACTTATGTTCAAAAGTGTCTCAATTCTGGGGCAGAAGTTATAAGCACTTGTGATCCTCAAATCTATGAGAAGGCTCATGGTAAATAGATATTGGACAAAGTCATGTATGACAAATACAAGTTTATAACTCCTTAAAAGGAATGAAGACTTTGGTGTTGGCTACTCTACCTTCAAGGAAGACTCAGGTATGTTGTCAATGGATCTACAATATAAAATTTGCATCATGGTCAGATCAAGAAGCACAATGCTCAACTTCTGGCTAAAGACTTCTCTCAAAAGTAAGGCATTTATTACAATGAAACTTTGTTGTCATTGATACACTTGTTGATTACAACAAAACCTTTGTTTTGGTCCCTCTTAAATCTTTGATAGAATCAGACCAATGGCTTATCAATTAGCCTTGGCACCCAACTAGTCTCAAGCCCATAGTGTTCTTCATGTTTTAATTTTGAAAAAGTATATCTCAAACGCATCTCATATGCTATATTAGACAGGTTTGCACACTGTGTAGGATGGAACCATACAAGAGGAACATATACGCATTCTAGAACATTGCATTCTAAAGTTGCAAGGTCAAACCATGGAGCAAGTCAAGGACCTCTAAGATAGATACAGTGACAATCGTGCCACATTGAATGAGTGCCCTCAATCAAAAAGATATCCAAATCTTAGATGAACTTCTGAAAGGAAATATCCTATGGGGCTGAATATTTCATGCCTCATTTTAACCCCTCCCCCCTGTGAGCATAGTAGTTGAGATGCTTCTCTACACTGCTATAGGTCACATACATTCAGATTTGACATTTTTATTTATCTTGTTGCTAGTTAGATGAGGCTCTTTGGATGATTTATATATTTGAGATGGTATGATTTGGAATTGTTGTCGAGTATTATGCATACAGGCCTCAGGAGGGATGTTGCTCTTATGATGTGAATCCATGATTCTGTTACAAGAGTTTATTCTTGGGATAAATATGAAAGTTAAAATGGATGATGCAATAATACATTAAAGGGCATAATAAATATGACATGTGATCATGGTGGCAAGCAGAATTGTTAATAGGGTGGTCCCACTATAGGGTGTATAAAAATTAATTTAGTAATGGTATGATGGTAAATTTGGAAGTAGTATGTTGTTGATGAGAGCTTGATGGTTTATTACTATTAAATCGATAAGGAGCAAGTGGAATTTTAAATGAAATCATTATTATTATTTTTTTGAGTCTTTGTTGTTAGCATTATCATTAAATGTTTTATTTGAATGTTTTATTATATATAACCATTTGTCTTGCACTGGCAAAGAGCTTTTGCAGGCCACCAAGTCAAGGTTTGCTTCATGCAGTTGGCAAGAGTCCGAATATCAAGCAAAGTCTCACCCACCAAGGGTTGCTGAAAATGTATAATGGGATCTTCTAGATAAGGGACAAAAACCTCCTCCTCCAAGTGGCACTGCTCGTACTGCTTTAAATGGCTCACATGGATGACATCATGAATGCCAAGTTGAACTGGGAAATCCGAACAACAAAGAATTATGCATCACTACAAGGAGAATTGTACAAGACCCATATCTAATGGGCTTTAACTTGTAATGTTGTTTGTGAAACCTTTGTCCAAGTGAAGTCAAACACAGTCACCAACTTGAAAAGAATGAGATATTCGATGACAATCAGAAAGTGCTTTCAATTTGGCTTGTTCATGCTAATGAACACATTGAACTTTGGCATGATCCTTGGCCAGCTTCTGAACAAATGGAGAAGATTGGTCTTGTTCCTTTTGTGATGGGACATGCAAATCAAGAAAAGAAACTGGAATCTCATTAAAGGTCAAGGATTGGAAGCCATAACATGCTTCAAAAGGAGAGTGCCTTGTATAGACATGAGTAGCCTGGTTGAAACTATGTTGAAGAATATGCAGATAATTGTCTCATTGCTTGTTTTGTTGATGATTGATGTGAAGAGAATGGATTCAGGAGCTATTATCAAGCTTGGCCTGTGACAAAGCCTCAAAATCATATGCTACTGAATGTTCTTGATTGCGTACTACATCTAATTAAAAACATTTGTCCCAAGCTCTAATGGTTGTTGTAGGTCATGGGGATCAAGCATAAGAGCAATGCAAACAGCATCTTCTTAATCATGTTCTTCGTACTTGTAATCAACTCAATTGGAAATAGAGTCATAATTTGCATATCCAGTTTATCTCAGTTAGAAATACGAAAGCCTTAGTCTGAAAGTCCAGTTAATCTCAAATACTAACTAGAGTTTTAGTTTGAATGTCCAGTTCATCTCATTTGCACTGAATGAAGTATCAGTGCACATGTACAGATCACTAACTGGGTGTAAGTTCGACTAATTAGTTGTCTATCCATGCCTAATTAAAAGACAGCTTGCAACACTTCATCATTGTAAATCTATTAAAAGATAACTATTGAAGAGTGTGTATCATTAGTTTTGGCAGCTATCTTCTCTCATTTGCATATCAGCTTGTGTTCTGCTCTTTGCATATCATTTTGCAGTCAGTGCTATCTAAGTCTATTGCAAGATCATATCGGTTTGTTCTACCAACAATTCACAATCATAAAATGTGACAATCAAAGTGCAATTCAGTTGACTAGGAATCATGTTTTTTCAATTACAAACCACGCTTATTGAGGTCAATACCATTACGTGTTAGAGAAATATTACATTATTGGGTAATTTAGATAACCTCACGTATAGGCAGATCTAGAAGAACTATAGTTAGCTTCTCAAGATAATGTCTAGAAGCTACAATTAGTAGATCTGAATTGGTTGTAACCATCTACCTATTTGAGGTTATTGTTGCTGGCTAATCTTAGCCAATATGATGTATTTAACAGTGTGCAATATGAATGAAGAATGCGATCCATTATGATCCCAATATGGTATCAAAGCATTTACGCTCCTGGTCCAAATAGTTTTTGGGTTATTTTTGGCCTTCCTACACTTTGCTTAATTCTTGCATAGTGTTTGTTGAAGCTCCAATTCAGGTAGCATTGGACACCAATCATGTTTTGAGAGACGTTTTGTTTGGTCTAAACGTGCTACACAAGCGTAGAACAGCCTGTTTTCTCTACCTCAAGTGTAATATTTGAAGCCAACAAGCCGATTGGTGTCTTAGTCCGACGACCTCTCCCATCGGCCTACCCATCGTCGAATCAGCCACTGACAACCTTAGGGTTCCGATTTCAATGCCTCGAGCTTCCATAAAATTGACATTATTAGCTTTCCCCTTGGCGGGTTGTCTGGGCTTGGCGTGGATTTCTGTACAAAATCTCTGCGTCGACTGAAATTTGCTGCAGTATTTTTTTTGTCCTACCTGGACGAGATCTATGGAATGGACAAAGCGCTGCAAACGTGACAGTGAATCTTCGTTGCTCAGGTTTTGGATACTAGCTTTCGCAATTTGATGTGGTCGGTTGTGAAGGGGCCCTTTCCATCTGCTTTCTGTAAAAATAAATAAACTACCTCCACAACTTTTGCGATCCAATTCCAGCAATTTGTGTGGCCCTGGTGAGCAGATAAGGGTCTGTCACCTTGAAAACATCCACAACATCAAGGGGGTTGTGCAGTTCAGAATCTACGAGATTGCTGAGAGGCTGCAGTGGAGTGGCAAATACACAGAGTTGGGAGAAAACCTTCCAAGGGTGCACTCAGGACGCAAACGAGCTCAATCAACGGTGGATCAAGCTCAACTCGAAGGAAGGAGTGCAAACAAGATGCCTTATTCCTTAAAGGCACAAAGGCAAATGGTTGTATTACAAGACATTGCATGTTGATGATATTAAAAAAAAAAGATTGTACATCACCTAAGCTACAAAGGTTAACCGAAAGATTGAAGTTGCATTTTAATATTTGACTTTCCATGGGGTGAATATCGGCTACGGACAGGCCCATTATCTGGCGACTTCTAGCTATCCGAGTGCAGCTGACGTGGAAGCACTATGTGGAAGATCAAGATTGCCCATATGCATTTTTTTCACTTCTAAAGACTCGATGAACCGGCATCAATTGTCGTGGAATCAATATCTCTAAAGAAGAAGCGGAGCTACCAAACAACCACAGTCCAAGGAGGAGGATTATCGTGTTTTGTTTTGCTCAATTGCATCCATGGCGAGGGTTTTGTCCCGACGGTGTGATGCTAAAGAACTGTGAGGAGACGTTCTCCACAAATCCTAGACCATCCACCGTAGGAAGACCGATTGGTGGCACGTGGGTGGAGCTGTCGAGGCCAACAAAGACACCGTAGCAATAGACATGGCTTAAATTGGTGTGTGCACACAACAGTACCCGACAAGTGGGTCAGCTGAGTTGGTGAATCTGTGGCCATTAGGCTGCCAACCAACAGGATCTAGGTTCAAATCTCCTCTATTGTTCAGTTTTCACATTCGGGCATTTTTTTTTAATTATTTTATTTTTATTTTTTTTAAAGCTCAAAGCGGGTGTTTTATTTAAACAAGAGAGGGCCAATTTTATGTATTATTTAAAAATATATTTTTATTTTTTTTTTTAAGTGAAAAAGGGAATAATTATTTCTTCAAAAGGAGCATATTTTGCCAAAAAAAAAAAAGGGGGACAAACTTATTTATTTTTGTAAAATAGTATTTTTGCAAAATTATAAAAAACATAAAAATAAAAATTGTAATTGCAAATGCATCGTAATAAGGTGTATTTTCGGTAGAGACCGACACCTTAACAAATTTTGCAAAAGTTTCATCTTATATTTTGCAAAATTTACATTGTATAAGGTGTATTTTTGGAGGAATCCAACACCTTCACCCCTATATTTTTGCACGATTACACCAAGTCATCCATAATTGTAAAGGTGCATTTTCGATAGAAACCGACACCTTAAAACATGGGAAAATCCAAGAAAAAGCAAGCCCCAAAACAAATTCATGAGTGTGCCACACTAGATAAAGGTCTTTATTTCCCAAAAGGGAAGGATCTTTATGAGGATGGAAAATTCCTCACACTAAGGAGTTGTGTGCAAGCAATTCTCAAAGATGCTAATGACTGTGAAGATCTTCAAACAAATGGTTCTATCTTTCCTATAGATGTTGTAAGGACAGTATACATGGTATTCATAACACTTGACATCTATAAGTATAAAAAGAAAGAGGAACTAAATGAGGAATCAAAGGTCATGCCCCAAGTGGCACATGTTTGTTGTGACACAAGTGACCTTAAGCCCATGGTGGCCAATGCTTGTTGTGACACAAGCGACCTCATGCCTATAATGGCAAATATCATTTGTGACACAAGTGATCTTATCACAAGGAAAGATTTTGCCTGTGACACAAGTGACTTAAAAACTGATAGTCCTAAAAATGAGCACCATGATCTTGTCAATTATGACAAATGCAATATTGTTAAAACAATTGATGATGAAGAACTTGGGTGTTTTGAAAACACACCAAAGGAATTGGTTCAAAACTAATGAAAAGAATGGGATACAATGGTGTAGGATTGGGTAAAAATGGGCAAGGCATTAGAAAGCCCATAATGCCAAATGTCAAGCCAAAGAATGAAGGCCTTGGCTATGATGGTCAAGCAAGAAGCAGTAAGACCATGTTTGTAAAACCAAAATCCCATACAACTAGAATCAACTATTGCAGTCATTGTGGAAGAACTGGACATGTAACAACTAGGTGTTGGAACCTACATCCTTGTGACATCTGTGGTTGTACTAATCACTCCCCTACAAATTGTTGGTACAAAGAGAAAATGACCAACAAGATTCATGTTGATTGTGGATGGACAAATATCACACAATGGAATAAAATGAAAGAAATGTTGTATGGCTTCTAGAAAAGAGGTAGACCCAAAGGCTGACCCAGAGATAGACCGAGTGACAAACCCAGAGGCAATGACCCAAAGGCAAACCTAGAGGCAAGAGCTAGAGCCAAAGCTAGAGCCAGAGCCAAGAGCCAAAGCTAGAGCCAAGAGCCAGAGCCAAAGCATAATTTCATTGTTCTCTCCTCTAAATTAAGGGGGAGTAGTTATATATGCTATCCCCAATAATGTAATAAGGGGGGTGTTAGAGAAATATTACATTATTGGGTAATTTAGATAACCTCACATGTAGGCAAATCTAGAAGAACTATAGTTAGCTTCTAAAGATAATGTCTAGAAGCTACAATTAGCAGATCTGAATTGGTTGTAACTATCTACCTATTTGAGGTTTATTGGTGCTGGCTAATCTTAGCCAATATGATGTATTTAACAATGTGCAATATGAATTAAGAATGCGGTCCATTATGATCCCAATATTACGCTTGTTAATTAGTTACAATTAGTAGGTTCACCTTGAATGTTGAAGGAGAGAAGACAAGGTTGCCAACATCTTTACAAAGACAAAGATGAAATCCAAATTGATCAAGTTTTGAGTTATGTTAGGAATAAGTGGATTTGTCATTAGGGTGACTGATTCTGTTATGACACCTTATACATATAAACACATTTCATGTAGTTTGTTTTTTCTAATAAACAATATAACGGGGATGTTGGTGATAAAATTTGCTTAGGTAGTGTTTAAGTAATTATCATAAGCTTTATGATGTGTTAGCTTATTTTCTAGATATTTTTTCATAATTGGGGAAACTTCAATGCAAACTTATGCATGCTTTGTGGAATTTTCTACTTGTACATCTGCATGCTGATGAAATCTTCCAGTTGCACTTATCCATGTATATCATACTTATCTTGATCAAATCCCTGCTGAAGAAGAAATGAAACAAAGATCTCTAGTAGCATTGAATACCAAACCCTTCATTTTGCAAGGGTAGCCACAAGTTGGTGATGAACGCAAAAGCAAGATAATCTTAACTGTAAAAAAGTAAAATGACAAGAAAAGCTTGGAGTCCTTGAAAGAAAAGGATCAAGCTAAAAGAAAATCACCTCTTGCAACTCACTTTCCATATAATAAATGAAGCCTACAATAAAAATGAGAAAAGTAAACAAATATAAACATGACTACCACCTCATTCACAGTAATGTTTAATGTTAAAACATTATTATATTTTTTACAACATTGCTACATTTATCACTACGACATTACTATAGCAAAAGCTATTTTGACAAGGACACGTCTTCATACAACACCTTACATTATGAATCTAAAACAGCATTATACCAAAATGAAAAAGAAGAGGTCTGCATCCAATAATACAAATGTACTGAACAAAGTTTTTAGTACAATAAAGAAATTATAACATACTATTATCATGAATCAATTTACATAATATCCATGTAATAAGGTTGGGTTTACTTCAATGGAAGTGTTGCATGAAAAGCATGTTAAAGCAACCCAAAAAAAACTAGTAGATTCTTTTTAGGAGGCATGCACCTAGGTTGCAAGCATTTATAACATCCTTCAACGTTTCTCTTGTGGAGATCCAAGTTGCACAAATGAGACTCCAAACATATATGACCAAACCAGAAATGATTTGATGTTTGTAGATAAGGAAATTAAACCAAATTGCTTCTTGAGTTAACCTCTATGTGTATGTTGCACAGGAAATTATATGCTTTAAAGCTTTATCTAAAGGAAATTTATAGCCTTATTCATTTAGATTATATACAGCAACATGGGTCACATATTCGCACCCACCTACCTTAGAGCAACTTTATAGCAATAGAACAAGATTTTCAAATTGTAATATCTTCAAAGGTGGAACAGAAAGGCTTTAATTTCAAGTGCCCCACTCATTATAAGATCCAAGGAAGGTCTAAGGGCAAATGCTCTTGTAGAAAGGCTAAGTCCTGCTCTTGTAGACTGGTAAAACATTGTCGAGCTAATGTCATGTGCCGAGATGCCCCACTATCCACATACCAAGCATTTCTTGGAACCGTGTTGGTAGAAAGGCAAATGACCAATGAGAAATCCTTCTCGAATTTGGCAACAAACTCACTCATCTGAGTTTCTGCAGAGGCTGCTACCTGCGTCTGTTGCTGCTTCCCTTTGCCCTTCTTGTCTGGACACTGTGATGCATAATGGTCGTGCTTATGACAAATGAAGCACTTGATCTTGCTCAAGTCCTTCTTCACTAACTGTGAGGTTGACTCCTCATTCTTTACCTTACCCTTGTTCGGTCCTTTACCTTTGCTCTTCTTGGTTTGCCCAAAAAGAGCTAGGTTATCGTCACCACCTTTCTTGCTGGCCTTTGACTCCATCCGAGTCTCCTCCTAGATGAAATCATCCCACAGTTTCTCAAATTTGGGAAGGTTCTCATGAGCACAAATGCCTTTGACAAATGGTTCCCATGAAGCTGAGAAACCATTAAGTGCCACGTTCACCAACTCTGTGTCTTCAATCGTCTCCCCAACTGCTTCCAGTTGATCACGAATATGCGTAATCTTCATCAGGTAACTGGTAACGGTGTCAAATCCGGTCATCTCCATAGATCTGAGTTTGTTCCGCAATATCTTCCTGTTTATGTTCTCGCTCTAGTAGAGAAGAGGACCAAGTTGGAGCCCTCCAATAGGAAGGGTTTATTTGTAGGATACAGTGAGACTTCAAAAGCTTACAGGGTTTATATTCCAGAGAAGAGGAAGATAGTAGTGAGCAAGGATGTAACGTTTGAGGAGGACGTTGCATCCAAGAAGTCCCATGAGCCTATTCCAGTGATAGAGAATGAGGAGCAAGAAGCTCCGAAGGTTGAGCCAGGGTCACCAAAGAAACAGTGGTTTCCAATTCAGAACAACAATCTTCAGGTGAGGAGGTGAAGACATTAGCTCCTTCCAGTTCTATCAGGAGACCTCAATGGCTTACACAGACATTGAGGGATGCTAAGGAGTATGTTGAGGCTCCTAGCAGCATGATTAGGGAGAGCAGACCTCCAAGGAAGTTTTCAAGCTACATGGCATTGATGAGTAACATCATAAATTCAGAGCCTACCATTTTTCAAGAGGCAACAGACCAGCAGGTTTGGCGGGATGCCATGGTGGAGGAGTACACCTCCATCATGAAGAATGATGTTTGGGACATAGTGCCAAGATCGGAGGGGAAGTCAATTGTGAGTTCCAAGTGGATCTACAAAATTAAGCATGCTACTGATGGCAGCATTGAGAAGTTCAATGCAAGGTTTGTGGCAAGAGGGTTCTCCTAGAAAGAGAGAGTGGACTATGAGGAGACTTTTGTTCCAGTCGCCAGATACACTTCCATTAAAGCAGTTATGTCTTTAGCTTCATCTAAGCGATGGCGGATTCATCAAATGGATGTGAATACAACTTTCCTTAATGGGATCATTGAGGAAGAAGTGTACATAGAGCAGCCTCGGGGCTTTGAGGTAAATGGGAAGGAGTCCCATGTTTGTAGGCTGAAGAAAGCCTTATATGGACTCAAACAGGCACTGAGAGCATGGTATTCTAGGATAGATGGATACTTGCAAAGTGAGGGCTTCACTAAAAGTGATGCAGATCCTAATCTATATTACATATTTGTTGGGACTGATCTACTCATTTTGGTGCTATATGTAGATGACTTGTTTCTTACAGGTGTAGAGAAGCTCATTGCAGGGTGCAAAGCGGATATGGCAGCTGAGCTTGAGATGAAGGACATTGGCATGATGCATTACTTCTTGGGTTTGAAGGCTTGGCGAGAGACCAGGGGGAGATATTCCTTGGGCGAGGGTAAGTATGCGATTGAGATCCTAAAGAGGTTTCGGATGGAGGACCGCAAACCTATGGCCACACCCATGATCACTAATCCGAAGAAGGTGACGACTTCAGATTAAGAATTGGTGGAACCTACGTTGTACAGGCAGTTGATAGGATCCTTGATGTATTTGGTCAAAACTCGACCAGATATATGTTTTGGAGTGAACACCTTGAGTCAGTTCATGGTGGAGCCAAGGCATGAGCATTGGGCAGCAGCAAAACATGTGCTCAGATACTTAAGGGGCACAGTGGAGTATGGTCTAAGATATCTTGGAGATGGTGAAGTGAGGTTGCAAGGGTATACAGACTCAGATTGGGCAGGCAATGTAGCAAACAGGAAGAGCACCTCAGGTTGCTGCTTTAGCTTAGGATCAGGCATGATATCCTGGTTCAGCAGGAAGCAAACTTCTGTGGCACTTAGCTCAACAGAGGCCGAATACATGGCAGACAATATTGCTAGTTGTGAGGCCATCTAGCTTCGCAAGTTGCTTACAATATTGATTGATCAGGAGTTGGATCCCACGGTGATATACTGTGATAATTAGAGTTGTATCAAACTCTCTGAGAATCCAGTATTTCATGACGAGTCCAAACACATAGACATCAAATATCATTTCATACGAGACAGGATTCCGAAGGGAGCCGTAAAGCTCCAATATATTCCCACAGATCAGCAGGTAGTTGATATTCTGACCAAGCCCTTAGTGAAAGGGGAGTTTGAAGCATTCAGAGACAAACTTGGATTGGTGCAAAATTCCTTCCTCGCTAAGAGAGAGTGTTGAGAAATGTAGCTCGGACAGGAACTTCTTGCACAAGCTTCAGTATGAACATGCTAGAAGTGGTTCGAGACATTTCTAATTCTATTTTAAAATTCACTTAAGTGATTTTCTATTTTTAAGTTTACTTAAGTGATTCTATTTTGTAATTCACTTAAGTGATTCTATTTTGAAATTCACTTAAGTGATTTTCTATTTTTAACCTTACATCTCAAGATGAGATGAGATCTAATCTTAGGGTTAGCGAGATTAGGGTTACCTTTTTCAAGGATAAAAGGAGAAGATCAAGAGAGTTTTTTAGACACAGAAAAGAAGAGGAGGAGAACAGATTGTTGAAGGAAAACTACAAGCTTAGGAGGAGAAGAACAGTGATTGTTGGCTAGAAAAGCAACAAGAGAGCAAAAGTGTTCTGCTGTAGCTGTAGCCTCTTTTATTTGTAATATTTCAGGTTCAAAAATATATTTAACTTCTGCTGTTCACGCTGTTTATTTTTCCAGCCATCTGTGTGACTGTTGCATGTTTGAATAAATTATTCTCAGATCTGATTTATTTTAAAATAACATAGGACAGCAGTTATCTAGGGCTGGAAAATTTACACTATATTTAAGAGATTCAAAGGGTATTTTATATTTCCCCTTCATTAGCCATGCTAGAGATGTTTAACTTCATTTCTTAAAGAGGTAGCCACCAAGCATCAACCCCACGTGACCCTCCCAGACCTATTCTTCTGGTACATTTCCTTTGGAGGAACTGTAAGGTACCCCACAATCACAAATGATATCAATGTCAGCAATACTAGCCCAATCAAACAATGTCCCAAAACACATACCATTGCAATACTGACCATATTAGATTCAATCACCTTCAACCTTGTGCATTGCAAGAGCTTCCTCTTCTTTTCTTCAAACATGCAGTTTGTTTCCTATGATGATTCTACAAACTCCTTTCATTCCAAACCAATTGCCAAATGAGACCCTCTAAATCATTAATTATGATCACATAATATTGTACAGAAAAGTAGATTCTCACTGTAATGTTCATGATGATTAAGAGGGCCCCTGCCCAATGCTTTCCACTCCTTACTTCTCTACAGTACCAATTTGTTTCACTTTGCTGTATCCACTATGATTCTATACATAGTGTATATCATGTATTCTTACCGGGTTTAGGCTTTGCTAATTGAAGCTTCTTCGCTTTCTTCCTTTTGTGGAAGATGCTTTAGGCACTTTTGTTATGATTATTTTTGCAAGCTGTACTTTTGAATGCTCCCTTCTAATGTTAATGAGCATTTGCAATATTAAACAAAATAGTCTAAATCCATGCTCTAAAGGATAACATCATTAAAATCAATCTTCAGCATTAAGTTTCAAAGGACTTCAACATGGCAATTGTACTCAAAGTTATGTGAAAAAGGGAACTCAACGAGGATGCCATGGAGGGTGAAAATCCACACACAATATATGTCTCTCTCAATTTTCTTGCTATAACCATCTTGGATTCCATCTTCCACACACAAAGTTCCTAGAACTTGACATTTATAGGCAAGTATTTGTTGAAATCTGTGTTAATTCTTGCTGTTCTAATTGCATCTAGTTCCCATTATGAGAAATTTTCAGATGAACAGATAAAAAGATCAAGCTCCCACAAATGAGCAAATTCTTTCTTCTTAGAACACAACACAAAATTTCTGTTGAAACCAGGCACATACATATGGTTTTGTTCCCTGTTATAATAGTGCCCGTATACATAACATATTAACATATTTCTATACAATCATGGGTCGCATAGTTGTCATATTATAATGGTCTTCCCACTAATATATGATAGCCATCCATAGGCACCACATCATACCAAAACCTCTCTACGAATCAAACAAGCATAGCTTACACCACAGTTTTACCTTACAGATTGTCCTAACATTCTAAAACCAATCCATTTTATATGATTTCTAATGCGACCAGGTGTTTAGTCTCAACTTGTCAATAAGCTTTTTTAAATACCAAATTCTCAAATTACCAATTATTAGAAATCACAATGCCAACTTTTCAATCCTTTGGTAATTTGATCTAAAACACATGTTTCCATGACCATGCATTTTCTTGATGAATTCTAGTTTGAATCCTACATGTATCGCTAACCAACCATATCATAGTCAATTTCTGTTCTCTTATCTTTAACTACATCTAATTCCTTTCTCAGCACTTCCCGTTACATTTCTACTAGCCTAATTGACTGAAAGATGAAGTGACCCTTGGTCCAAGATTTGATCCATGCATACTTGCCTTGAACCCATCTGTCAACACCTGTATCATTAAATCGACCTCATCCCTGCCCAAATCTTGGAAGTTATGATCATGTTCCATACGCAATAATGATTGCAACCCTGTCATGATATGTTCTCTATTCTACCTGCAAGACTAGTGCATTGTTTTCATCATATTTGGAAGGATTTTTAGGGTTTTCATTTAGCTGCATTGTACTTTCTGAAATAGATGCACCTACATTACTGCTTTTTGCTACAAAAGCTTCTTTATTCATTTCAAATTTTCTTCTGTTCTCCTGGGAAAGCTTCTCCTTTTCTGTATTTCTAAATTGTCCTCTATATTTGTGTGTGTGTGTGTGATTGACCGAACACAAAATACCCCTTAACAACAATTAATGTTGGCCCTCTTGGACATCCATGTATGAAAGTCTATCTTTGTCTCTGGCTTTTTTAATTCTCTAAACAAATTTTATTCACAGTTCACAAGCAAAAATCTCTCTCTCTATTTTGAAATAAACTGTACCAGAATTGGATCTTCTCCTTTTCCTTTACCTCCATTCTCTCAAAGAATTAAACCACCAAACTGCCACATGCTTATTCAACCTTACGACAACAAATATCCTATAGGAAAGCTTACAAACATTGTGATAATTTTGCTAATTTATTTTACAACAAAAAAAAAAAAAAAGATAAAATTAGTAATTAAAGAAAAATAAAAGAAAATAACATGCAAAAGATATTCAATTGATACCCTACTATCTCGATGAGCACTTGGACTGCTAGCAATCTTAGGTCGAAATGCATTTGGATTACGCTCAAGTGTAGCTTCTACAGCTTCCTGCCTCACACCTTCATTATCAACATTGTTACAACAATTGACACAATTGCAACCATCACAATATGTTCCAGACGCAAAGCACTCACAATACCTGGTGAACAAAAAAAGCAAAGAAATAGGGGCGGGTCAATGGTTTACTCAAGAAACTCTTGTAACTGCAAAAGTACACGAAATTTGATCGCTAAGTATTTTCACTCTAACAAAGAATGTCATTGACTAAAACTGCTTCTGCAGTACATCCAAATTAAAGCTACTAAAATAGCATTCTAACAAAATCCACTTCAATTCCTTTGCAAATGTACCCACCATATGTCTGTACTTTGTATGACAAAAATTCTTCAAGAAATACAATCAAACTATTCGAAAAACTAGTTGTCAAGCATGTTTTTTACTGGCATATGCCAATAAAAAGATATGAACAAATAACTTACAATTTCAAGCAACGTGAATTCTTGCAATTGCACTGTTTTGCTTTTTTCGGAGTACCTTCCTTCGAGTCAAATACTGGTCTTGGCCTTGATGCTCTCGGAGATTCAGCTTTTCTGTTCAGACAGTCAAAAGTTGCTTAGGTACACTATTATTAAATAAGTTAGTACAAAATAGCAAATGACCACACAAAACCAGTGCATGAGCGAGGCATTATAGGCACCTCTTGATTTCCCCCAGAAAATCTAGTGGTGAGAACTGTGAAGACATATTTTGCTATTGCTTTAATTGGGCATACACTCAAATCAAATGCATAAAAAGGAATAACTTAAAAATGCAAAACTAGAAACAATTTACTGAACCGATGCCTTAAGTGATTCTGATTTCATAAAATTCTGTGGACAGCCTTAGACAATTTCCCTTCGAACTTCATAACTTCCACAAACACAACCTAAGTTTTTACTCGAAAAGTAGCATAACACACACTCTACTACTATAAAATCAAAAAATATTCCCTTGCAAATATGTTCATTTCAATGGACAAAGGAATAGCAAGTACCTGATATTTGAAATTGTATCCTTATAATTGAAACTTATTATCTCTAATTACAAGGCATGCTTACCAAGGGTGATGTATTATTTCCTGGCGTCCATGCCTAAGAAGCCACAACAAATCCGTCAATTCCAAGCGTCCATTTCTAGGGTTCCAAATGACTATACATGAACTTGATCAAATTGCAATGTGAATTTAAAAAGGGTGAAGGTGTTTATTAGTTAGCCAAAGGCCAAGCCACTGTAAAAGAATCCCCTTACATACTATAAATAATGCACTAGTCATTGATAGTTACTACCTTGTTCAGCATTGACATGTAATATTCAAAGTCAGGTGCATGACCAAAGGCACCCCCGCCCCCACATTTTTGTCCTGCTGCTGGGAAAAGCTCTAAGAAGAGCCTTGAGAAGTGTCGAATGAATCCTTTGGTCCAGCTGCAATTCGAGGAAGATACCCTTGCAGAAGGATAAGCATCTTTGGGTGCAGCCCAAGCTCTTAAAAATATCTTGGATGAACAAATCACAAGGCAACTTATAAAGATGGATAAATCAACCATCTTTTACTTTAATGTTCAAAGACGTCTAAAATCCAAGTTCAATAGAATGTTAGGGTCTCTTCCAAGAATATTACCAAAGAATCCCTTTATCGTCAGGAAGGGTTTGATACAAGTGGCAGTTCAACACAGGAAGTTGTTCAAAGATCTTACAAGTAAATCGGTCTTGTTGCATACTTGGACACGAAAGTCCACGATGACCAGTTTTTCAACTTTAAAGAAATCAATAAATCAGAAGGGCCTTATCCTGTTTCCACAAGGTCACCCATAAAGAATTGGATCCATAACAACAGAGATATGACTAGGAAACTTTGACCTATCACAACTGTCAAAAATAACTAACATCCTCCAAAACAATGCCAACTCAACACCAACTGTTGTGGAACAAAACTTCAATAACAATTGGAAGATAACCACTTCATCTGCTAAAGTGTCTCTTCACTTTTTAATGTACATAGTTGCATAAAGAGTTGCTTCCTAAATTGGAAATATAGATTGTGATGGTTACTTCCTTTCTCAAAGATTTCCAAAATTTTATGGAGCTTTGATATGAATAAAATCTCTGATTTTGCTCTTTTCTACCAATGTCGGTTCCCTGTTCATTTGTTGCTCTCTTCACATTCATTTCATGAATCTCTGTAATGACACATTAGATACAGCCATTTGATCTGTTGTTAAATGGATTGCTCCTAACACCCAGATCAAGGTTGACCTCTACAAATGCCTTATTGACAGAGTCAAAGCAAACTCACAGAGTGGATGTGGATGGCTGACAATGGCCAGAAAGCTTCAATTCATCAATCATTCCTGCAAGCTATGCCAATTTTCATAATGTATGTTCTCAAGATTCTCAAAAATACTTTCAATTCCTAAAGACATTTTTATAGAGTATATTTATGAGTCTAAGAAGATTTTCTTGATAAGTTGGAGTATGTTATACCTATATATCGGATAGACGGAGGAGGGCAGGTTTGAGATGGGGTAAATTCATGTACCAACATGTTGGAGATAACTGTTCTGGAAATCTACATTGCTAGGAATAAGCTCTGCAGTAGGATACTGCAAGGAAAATATTTGTACACACTAACCTCTAAGAAATCTTCTCCTAGAATAGAATGATCCATAGTCCAAAAAATCGTTGATTTCCTGTGATAAATCATGAAACTCGTGAGATTTTAAACCTGGCAAGAAAATAGACCATTTTCTTAGGTCCAAGAAATCGCAATAAAATCACCAAGAAATCATGAAAACTCGCACATAAACAGGAAAAAAATCAGCAAACAGCTTAAAATGGGCAAACTCATTTTTTCCTCTCTCTGGCTCCTGGCCAAGATTTGTAAAGGCTAACCAGGCATTTTCCAACACATTTTGACAGGGATTTGACGGATTTTACTGCTTTTTTTGAAGATTTCACTACTGGGCCAAGATTTCAGAGGTGGGGTTTTTGATATTTAAAACTTCTTTTGTAGTGGTGGTGGGCCATATCTTAACACTTACATTGCTTTTTTTTGGAAATAGATGGATTCTTTACAAGAGTGCCAAGGAAACGGCAGCAACAGCCCAACTCCAAGTCTAGGGAGGGATCCATGCTGGATACACAGCATAAAGGGTACTTTTTCAAATTAGGTCACTGTAAATATTGCAGCAATGACACGAGAAAAGGCATCCATCGCCTCAAATTCCATCTTGTTAAGGTTGAAGGCTGCAATGTAGAGGTGTGCACACATGTGAAAGATGAAGTTAGAAATCAAGTCAAGGCTTGGCTTACCACCAAACAGCAGAAGAAGATAGAGAACAAAAGAACTAGGGTTGTAATTGGAGCAGGCGTAGGGCCTAGGAGCTCTACTTATGAGGTTGATGTCAATTTCGATAATAGCCATACCGTTGCATCAGAGTCCATCCTTGGCCCTTGCAACCGGCATTCTTTTGGGGAGAGTCGACATAGCAGCAACTAAGGAGGGATTTTATTTCCTCATGTAGATACCCAACAAACTACCCTTGAGAGTATCACATGGGAAAACGAGAAGATAAAGAAAAGCCCGAATGGCAATGGCAAACTTTTGGCATTACTACAACAATCCTTTTAATGTTGCGAGCAGCCCTTATTGGGATACTTTGGTGAGGGAACTAGGCGTAATTGGTAGAGGCATAAGGCCCTTTACTACAAAAAAAAATTCAACGGGCCTTTATGGAGGAGTATGTCACAAACACACATGGTCTTGTAGAAGAGCAAAGGAAATTGTGGACCAAAAGAGGATGCAGCATTTTATCCAATGAGTGGACAAATGCAAGGAATCACCCCGTGCTCAAATTCTTAGTCTCTTAAAGTGGATAAATGATGTTCTTGAAGTAAGTCAATGCCTCTCAAGAAATGAAGAGCGCACAATTGTCGTTCAATCTGTTGGAGGAGGTGGTGCTTGAAGTGGGAGTGAAGAATGTCATCCAAGTAGTGACAAACAACACAATAGATTATATATCTCTACGCAGAATTCTCTAAGAGAAGTATCCCATTATTTTTTGGAGTCCATGTGCCACCATTACATTGACCTCATCCTTGAGGACATTGGTAAACTATCATGGGTGAAGACCGTGGTTAAGGAGTGAAATAAAATCACCAGGAGCAATGACAACCACACATGGTTGCTTAACTTGATAAGAAAGCACAGTGATGAGAAGGACATTGTTTGCCTAGGTGTCATCTAATTCACCTCCAACTTCATCGCCCTACAAAGCATTTTAGCAGCATCTACTATTCTTAAGAGGAGGTTTGTTTGCGAGCGATGGTATGGCTCGTCATAGCATGCAAAGGAGCCATAGAGGGTCGTCAAGAAAGTCTTTGACAACGCATTTTGGAAAAGCATGCAAGAAATACTCAAGGTGATTATTTGGCTTTCTAGAATCTAAATTTTCAGTTTTAGTATTTTCTTTTTATTTTCTGAATTTGTAATTTTAATTAAATTTATTTTTTCATTGATCAATTTCAGATGATAAATCCTTTGGTCAAAGTTTTTCACCTTGTAGATGGTGATAAATTGCAAATGCAATATTTATATGAGGTCATGGATGGGGCAAAAGAGGCCACCAAACACTGTTATGTAGGAGATAAGCACAATACGATCTCATTTGGCAAATTATGGATAAGTGATGGACAAGGCAACTCTATCAAACTCTAAATACAGCGGCATACTACTTGGAACACCAAATTCTTTTTCAATCTCTCCATTGGCAAAGAATTGTGTTGTGGTAGAGCAGGCAACATCGTTAACAATTGAACAAGGTTAATGGGAGTTGGCAAAGGCATTGTTGTCGTCGATCAAGAGAGTGGGGTCAACCTATAGGGTTTTGTCGATAGGTTGACTCTTGTTTGCAGTTTGTGAGACAATATCGACAACAATCCATGACCCCACATAATCAACAAAACTCATGAAACCATGTCATTGACCTGAGAGCGAAGAACATCGTCGACCAGCTCACCGTTGACCAAAGAGAAAAGAAAATCATCATTGGCCATCTCGTTGTTGATCGTTGTCTTGACGTCGTCCATCAAATTGCAAATGGCATGATGTATACTAGCAATTTTGCCTTCACCATGTGTGGTTTCCATTCCATCATTCTCAACCTTGCCGAAAACAGCATTGCCTTCATCCATCAATTCATCATCTGTTCAAAAATTGACAGTGTTTTGTCATAGTCGTTGGTCGTCTTATTAGCATTGTCAACTCACCCGTCACTCTCGTCTACATCATCATTGTCTTCAAAGATGTCACCAAAGTAATTATCAACATCAAAGCCATCATGTCATCATTCCAATTGTCATCCCCATTGTTCAAAAGTACGTCATTGTTAGCCATCACTTGGCGTTCATCAACAACCTTTTGTTTATCTTTGTCATCAACCAACTCATCAACGTCAATGCATTCTTCCTTGTCGTCGACATCTTTCTTACCATCATCATCTTTGTCATTTAAGTCTATACTGCCAACAACATTTCCTCGATCATTGTCTTGTTTATCGTCATCCCCCTCTATATTGTTGTCATCGACAACATAGTCATTGTCTTCCCCGTTGTCACCATTTTTGCCTAGCAAGTTGTTGACATTGAAGCATCGTCGTTGTTGCCCTGTAAGTTGTCATCATCTACAACACAATCGTCATCGACTCATTCAATCACCTTGTCATCGTTGGCCTACCCATCCAAGTTGGCATCATCACCCTTGTCATCTTCATTGCTTGCCCAGTCGATGTGGTCTTTCACATCCCTACTGACATCATCACTCCCTGTGTCTTTGGGGTTGTTTGGTAGCAATTGAAGAGTTGAGCAGTGAATTATGTGTTAAAAGTAGATTGAGCATAGGCAACCAAAATATCTTCCATGGGAAAATTCAGCTCAATCAATAAAGGAAGTTGTTATTTGATTGTTGAGGTTTTGAGGTATTGCCCCAAATCTTGTAGGGATGCTACCCCTCAACCTCGTCTGGTATCACAACAAAGTACACACAAAGGTCATTGCCCCTCGACCCCAAAAGGGTGCTGCCCCTCGACCCTGCAATCCTACCCCTTTGAATCTCAACACAGGTGGCAAAGGGTTTTGCCATGATATTGGTGATGTGGTTTGTTGCATGCAACAACGCAAGCAATGGGAGAACATTATTTTGTTGGCAGTAATTTGTAGTGCAACCAATTGCATAAGATATGGAACAAAAGGAAGCAGAAGGAATGTGACAAGAGATCTACCACATTTAGTGCTTCTATCCCAAGTGTTCAGTTAGTTTATCAGTAATGACACCAACAAGTCTAGAGGGGATAGATGTAACTAGATGAATTGACACCAAATATCATGTATGCATGAGTGTCATGCACGAGCACATGAATGCATGCATTCTGTAAATAAGAGTTGTTGTATGTAAGTATTGTCACATAGCATTGTCATGTGTGTATGTAGTGTTGGCAATTTTGCCACATTAAAACTTTTGATAAATTTTGGCCTAAGTATAGAGCTTTCAAGCGGCAAAGAGCATGCTGAGGTGTTCGGGTTTTCGCGGGCCATAAACGGGGGCGATAAATTGGACAAAATGAGCCCTAGATATTTTATTATTGCAGATCTTCTCGCCGACTTTCCAACGATATATTATAATAGGCGATCGGGTCAGCGGTTCAAAAGTTATGGCCCCGGGAAGCTGAACCAGGAAACCCAGTTTTTTGTGCGAAGTCGGTCCGACTTCGCCCAGTTTTGGTGCGAAGTTCGTACTTCGCCCAGTTTTGGTGCGAAGTCCGACTTCGCCCAGTTTTGGTGCGAAGTTCGTACTTCGCCCAGTTTTGGTGCGAAGTCCGACTTCGCCCTTCTTTCTGGGCGCACCTTGTAGCAGGCTGGCAGGCTGGCAGGAAAAATGACTAAGTGATGGGGCGAAGTTCATACTTCGCGCGAAGTCCGAACTGCTCCCCCTTTCCAGGGCGCAATAACGACAAATCCTTTCCTCGTGGCGGATTCGTGACCAACAGTTTTTGGCACGCCCGGTGGGACTCTTTGTCTCGCATGTGGAAGATCTCAAGCTCATCCTCATTCGGGCTGACAGTTTCTTTCCGAATACTCGGTGGGACAAGGAAGTTTCTCACCCCCAAACAGAATCGAAGCACTGGTGCTCGCTTCATTGTTGTTCAAAATCAGAGCACCTGGCGACTCCGCATGTTCATATTCTCTGAGTCCGAAAGACCGGTCCTAACGCCTTCGTGCAAGCAGAAGATGGCGAGCGAGGAACCCGGGAAACCTGCCTGAACGCTCCAGGCGAGCGCGTCAGGTTGGCTAATTACCAAGCTCGCATAGACGAATCCGTGAGGTGAGATGAACAGTCTCCATATTTTAAGGAGGCCCGAGTTGGTGAATCTTTGGCTTGCCTTCATCCGGCAAAATCACCTGGCGACTCTGACTAAGCTGAAGATCTAGATTTCTTGATCGCAGGCGCCCTTTTTTTAAGCTAATAGAGGACACCTCGGAGGAATCAAGGTTTGGTGAGCAGCCTTGACCTCACAAGCGAAGAAATGAATGTTCACCTACAGTCTCTGGAGTGGTGGTATCGGCTCCAACCATCACCGCAACCGGTACCCGAAGAGGGCTCCCATCTGAAAAATCTCCTTGCCACATCGTTCATCAATTGTACGGGTACCGGCATGAATGACAATCTGCCACGTTGCACCATGTTCGCGACCTGGCAAGCTTTGGGAGGCCAACCGGACTTCAAAGATCATCTGAAGTACAATCAGATCTGGTCCGGGCACTGCAGGTTCACCGGATAGGCAACCAAAGCTAGATTTGTGTTGGCGGCATGCCAATAATGCCGCAAAATTTTGTATAAATAATCCGGCTAGTATTCAAAGTTTTAGTTGTTTCCTTAATTCAGTCTGTGCAGTGTTTTCTTTTTCAGTTTTCCGGCAGAAGCAGAGTGTCGTGGGTGCCAAGGGTTTCAGAAGGAGGTTGCTGCTGGCAGTGAGTATCAAGAGTACAGCGAGGGTGACTCTGTTGCCCAATGGATAAAGGCCTGGGTCCTCACATCGAGGCGAGCTCAATGCCCCGCAAGCCGCCAAGAATGTTGGCAATTTTGCCACATTAAAACTTTTGATAAATTTTGGCCTAAGTATGGAGCTTTCAAGCGGCAAAGAGCATGTTTGAGGTGTTCGGGTTTCGCGGGCCATAAACGGGGGCGATAAAATGGACAAAATGAGCCCTGGATATTTTATTATTGCAGATCTTCTCGCCGACTTTCCAACGATATATTATAATAGGCGATCGGGTCAGCGGTTCAAAAGTTATGGCCCGGGAAGCTGAACCAGGAAACCCAGTTTTTTGTGCGAAGTCGGTCCGACTTCGCCCAGTTTTGGTGCGAAGTTCGTACTTCGCCCAGTTTTGGTGCGAAGTCCGACTTCGCCCTTCTTTCTGGGCGCACCTTGTAGCAGGCTGGCAGGCTGGCAGGAAAAATGACTAAGTGATGGGGCGAAGTTCGTACTTCGCGCGAAGTCCGAACTGCTCCCCCTTTCCAAGGCGCAATAATGACAAATCCTTTCCTCATGGCGGATTCGTGACCGACATGTAGCAATATATGTATTTGTAATAATGTAATGTAACATTATAGGTTATTTTAATGATTTAGTGTATATGGGTAGTTCGATGGTAGTTGGTAGTTGCCAACCGCCTATTGATCCTACAATACCTATATTTACACATCTACCTTGGTGAAGGGAGGTTGTTGGCCAAATTGTGTTGTTGATTAGGAGTGCTTATTGGTAGAGTTGTTCCTCCAAGTATTTTGTTGGTCGTGACTTGTGTGTGCATGTTAGTAGTTGAGTTGTTCATTGAGGAGCATGATGTATTATAAATAGTTGTTTAGGATACATGCTCTAGGTGTAGTTTATCCATATGTATTTATAAATTATTCCCATTATGTACTTTTGTCTATAATTGTAATGAAATTATATATTAGAGTGTTGTATTCCACTTCTACATTGTAAAAGTCTTAATGATACACTCGACCAAGCAAAGTCAATATCAAGCTTGTCGTACCCAAAGAACTGAAGATAGATACTTGGTCTAAACCCATGAGTATGAAGACTTTAGACTTTTGGTTCTCTTATATGTCCTCACAAATTATTCCTTTGCAATTGTTTGGAGGAATTTAATGTCTGATGTTTGTCGTATTGCTTGTAAAAATGAGTGGGGCCCTGTGAAAAAGTTGTATTTTGTCTTTGTTGAAAAAGTACAATTTGAATCCCCATTTAGTATGAGGGGACCAAGACCCCTCATAAAAACCTGTGTAAACTCATTAAAAAATTTCAAAGTTCAAACCCCACTTAGTACGAGGAGACCAAGACCCCTCATAAAAAACCTATGTAAACTCATTGAAAAAAAGAAAGAGTACAATTTGAATAGTTCTCTCTCAAAAACCTCTCTTTTGAGTGGGCCAGTTCAAATATTTGCCTAGTCTTATTAGAACATTTTCTTGCAAAAAAAAAACAATGGAATTCTTGCCCGTCTAAGCCAAATCATTTCAACCATGAGCAGTAGGCATAGTTAACAGGTTCAAAAAATTTGATTCGTTCAAAAAGGTCCAAAAATTTTTGAAATATCTAAAAATGTTTGAAAAAAGCGATTTGGAATTAAATTATATACTCGAAAAAAATACTAAATTAAGAATAGATCATAGTTGAGAAAATCGGAATCAGATCAGAATCAGCATGGAAAAGAATCGGGAAAAATCGGGAGTAGAATTGGCAAAAAATCGGCATTTTTTCATTGAAAAAACAGAAGAAAATGCAAATTTTCATTGGAAAAAAGCTTTTTTATGCATATCAGAAATTTTCGGGAAAAAATCAGCAAAAATCAACAAACAATCGGCTAGTCTATGAATCGGGAAAAATCGGATCGAATCGGGATTTTTTGCAGATTTTATCAACTATGGAATAGATCAGCCATTTGATGTTTTTATTTTTTTTAATTAAAAAGGTCTTAATATCATAGTAACAAGATTCTTTGTCTAGAGGAATTATAAAACAATAATCTGCAAAAAAGGATGATAGGTGGATGCTAATCAGACTACAAATCATCCATACCTTATTATCATTCATCCTATGTGAGTTTTTAAGTCTTTTTCCTTATGTTTTTAGTGTAGGAATACAAAAAAATATTTTTAACCTTACAAAGCTATAAATTCGGGAAGACTAATCTGGACAGTCTGTAAAATCCAGTCTGATCCAGATTTGGTCAAGATCCGACAGGATTTGACAACTATGGAAGTGGGCAAGTCTTAATTTATTTATTTTTTTGATATTGGTAAACCAGGGTTTTTGAAAGGGCCCAAGTTATTTTACAATCTTAGACTGCTCTATCCACTCTTACCAAAAATTTAACATATTCGCACACATCAGATCCTCAGTTTAGTTTGGCACCAAAAACTATAGCATACTACAGCCCATCCCTATTGTGATTTTTTTGGCACAATCTGCTTAATGTATTTTGACACATTTCTGAAATAGATATTACCAGCACACTCAATTGCTTAATAAACCGGTGCATGTTCAGGTATGCCTGTGTAATAATGCACTGACCAAATGAGAATCAGACCCTACCAAGACTGAGAAAAACAACTTACAGGAAATAGTGTACTGTCTCCCTTGCTCTGATCAGCTCAGCTCTCCACCAAAGAAACAAAGACGCTGAATCCAAGAACATATGCTGCAAGAACTGCATGCCTTTACAGCAATGGTAAACCAATCACTAGAAATTTTTTAAAGTACCTGTATCTTAAGTTTCCCTGTCTTGTGCATGATATCCAAAACCCGCACAAAAGGTAGTAACAAAATATCCATCTCTCGGTCATTCGCACTAAATTCCTCAAGCAAAACACTGCAACCCTAGCATAAAAATAGTAACAACATAACAATCAACACCCAATACTTCCAAATTTCCATCTCCAGATAGCTTTTTCAAAATATCATATATTACCCCTGATATTAGATCTTTCCCTTTCCACTAGCTAAATTATGTTTGGATGAACAGTATCTAGGGAAACTCATCTTTTGTCCTCTTCACTAAGAGCCCCCCAGTTTGCTCTGATCAGCTCAGCTCTCCACCAAAGAAACAAAGACGCTGAATCCAAGAACATATACTGCAAGAACTGCATGCCTTTACAGAAAGACTAATCACTAGAAATTTTTTTAAATACCTGCATCTTAAGTTTCCCTATCTTGTGCATGATATCCAAAACCCGCACAAAAGGTAGCAACAGAATATCCATCTCTCGGTCATTCACACTAAATTCCTCAAGCAAAACACTGCAACCCTAGCATAAAAATAGTAACAACATAACAATCAACACCCAATACTTCCAAATTTCCATCTCCTTTTTCAAAATATCATATATTACCCTTGATATTAGATCTTTCCCTTTCCACTAGCTAAATTATGTTTGGATGAACAGTATCTAGGGAAACCCATCTTTAGTCCTCTTCACAAAGATCCCCCTAATTTGCTAACCAATCTCCTACCCCATTTCCTTCTCTAAATACATGGGCCACTTCAAAGTTCTCCAATGAGTGCAGAATCCTCAAAGTACTTGTTATTGAATTTAACACCCGCCAACTCACCATAGCCCTCATATTAAGACAATTTATAATGTTAAGTGAATCTCCCTCCACTATCAACTTTCTCACTCCCAGTTGCCTCGCCAATTTTGCTTTAGCCAATGCCGCTCTAGCTTTTGCTTCTCTAGCTTTTGCTTGATGACTTGTCATAGAGCCAAAATACTCACTGACAACTCCAATTAAGATTCCCTTACTATCCCCCATTAATGCTCCACCCCCAACCTTACCAAGATTCCCTTTAGATTCCCCATCAAAATTGAGCTTTAGCCATCCCTCCTTGGGTGCCTACCATTTTACACTTTTTCTTGGATCTACTTAGGGATTATTCTAGGCTTAGATCCCATTGTTCACTTATCCTTGCTTCCTCTACTGATTCTGGTTTTACTTTTATCCTCAGGGCTTTCACGTTTTCCACTATAGAAGCTCATATAATCTGAGTATTTTCATATGTAGCTCTCTTTTCCCCCTTAAATATTCTTCTATTTTGCTCCAACCAAACACCCCATGCATAATGGAAAGGAATCAAGTCCCATATCTGATTCAATCTAGTACTCTTAAAGGGCTTTTCCCACTACTCAATCCACCCTACCATATTGTTTGGCATTACCCATTTAATCCCCATCTCCTTGATTAATGTTTGAAGTATCTTGAGGGAGTAGTTACACTCTAACATTATGTGTTTCATTGTCTCTTCTTGTGCTTCACAAAGGTAACACCTATTTGGAAATTGAAACCCCCTCTTATGCAAGTTATCTGTTGTAAGGATCTTATTTTGTACAACCAGCCAAAGAAATATTGCTATCTTAGGTGTAGCTTTCCTTCCCCATAGTCTCCCCCATTGAAATCCCTCTTCCTGATCTGATGTTAGTAATTCATAGGCTGATTTCACACTAAAGAAGCCTTCTTGAGTTGCTCCCATACTATGTTGTCGTCACCCATATTAACATGTACATGGTAGGCCTTTAGTTTGATTTTGAGCTTACTTAATGCTTCCACATTCTGGTTATTACTCACAAGTTCCATCCACCTTACCTCTCCATCTTCTCGGTCCAAGTAATTGCTAACCAAACTCCCATACCTTTGCTCTAGATCTTCTTAGACTTTGACTATCTCCTCATCCTTACTTAGAGGGTGGTTTTCCAACCATGCATCCTCCCAAAAGTGGATTGACCTGCCATTACCAATTATCCATTGTACACCTTTCCATATCACCTCTCTTCCCTTTATCATATGGTTCCATATAGAAGAGCCATTACAAGTATCTAGCATGGTTATGAATCTTATTTCTTCTTGGCTGTCTAAGTACTTATTCTTTAGAATTCTAGCCCATAGTGATTGACCTTCCTTCATTATCCTCCATCCTACTTTTGTAGCTAGGACCTTATTTATGTCTCTTATTCTCCTTAATCCCAACCCTCCTTTTGATTTCGACTTCTACACTTTCTCCCATGCTAAAATGGGGGTTCTACTCTTCTCCTCAAATCTTGACCATAAAACAAAATTGAATACTTTCTACTATGTTTGCCACTTTAGCTGGAATCTGTAACACAGATAAGAGATATACCGGTATGGCTTGAAGAGTGCTCTTTAGCAACTGCAACTTACCAGACTGACTTAATAAATTTCCTTTCCAGCTTGCTAACTTGTGTTGAAACTTATCTATCAACGTGTCCCAAACCTAATGTTTGCACAAATCAGTAAACATATGCATTCCCAGATATATAGATGGAAGGGCTGAGATATTACATCGAAGTACTTTTGTTATTCTTCTTTGACGATTCTACACTTTTCCATGTTAATCATCAAATTGGATGCCTTTACTTATAGATTTAGTATCTTCCTAAACTCCTTGGCTTCTATCATCGAAGATTTCCCAAGAAAAATTGTGTCATTTACAAACTGCTAGTGAGTGATACCCCTTATGGCTACAAAGGATTTTAACCCAATTAACACTCCCGAAATTTATGTTGTAGTTAGACATCTACCTAAAGCTTATGCCATAATAATAAAGAGGTAAGGTGACAAAGGGTCCCCTTGCCTTAGACCCCTACTGCTCCCAAAGAAACCCAAACTTCTCCATCTTCTACTAAACCCAAACTTAGCAAGAACTTTGTCTATGAAGCACCAAGAAACCCTATCATAAGCTTTGTTCATGTCTAGCTTGAGCACCATTCCTTCCCTCTTACTAGTTTCCACTGAGTGCAAAGTTTCATGAAGTGTAATGACTCCATCCAAAATCTGCCTTTCCTTCACAAAACCCCCTTGTTGTTCTGCAATTATCTCTGGGAGGACATATTTCAACCTTAATGTTATTTTTAGATATAATCTTATAAACTGCATTACATAGGCTAATCGGTTTGAAGTCCTTAAACCCTTTCACCCCCTATTTCTTAGGAATTAGCACTAAAAAGGTGTTGTTATACTCTCTTAGCACTTTGTCTAAATGGTGAGATTCTCAAACTGCTGCTATTACATCCTCCTTCACTATATTCCAAAAGGCCTGAAAGAATCCTACTTGGAATCCATTTGGGCCTAGAGATTTGTCTTTCCCTAGGGAGAAAACTGCCTCCTTCACCTCCTTTTCACTCACATCTTTCTCAAGCTTTGCATTTATCTCTTGTCATCAACATTGGGATATGTTTTAGTATATCTTCCTCAACTTCCTGGTCATCTTCCCTATCCTTCGTTAGCAACGAGTTGAAGTAGTCAACTGCCCCTTGCCTAATCTGCTCTTCATCTTTGACTACTTCTCCGTTCTCTTGTAGTATTTGAAAGATCCTACTAGCACTTTCATGTTTTATGGTTGAGACATGAAAAAAACTTGTGTTTCTATCTCCTTCCATAAGCCACTTATTCCTAGACTTTTGTCTCCAATAAGTTTCCTCTCGACAAAGTAGTGGCTTATGAATTTCATAACTTCATGAATTGCTTTTGCACATTAATCTTAATAGTAACCAAGGAATGCAACCAAGGATAACCAAGAACAACATATGCATCATTCATCTCAATAGCATGAAAATTTGAATGTAAAACATATTTGTCCATGGTGATATTTAGATCTTCAAACATTTGAACATTTGACGCTCAAGTTGTATGTCTTTAATTTTCTTTGCTTGAACTTGCAACCATTGAGTCAAAGACATATTGATAAAATTATATTTGCTGCTAGGGTTAATGGAAACAATAATTTTTTTATTTTGAATGCAACCATGAACTTGCAAAATAGAATTTTTACATTCAAACAAATTTGTTTTACCACTGTTTGGCTCTAACACAAAAGATGTAGCTTGCACATTATTATCATTTTTCTCCAATCCCCATTTACTTAAAAATGCAATTTCAAATTCTTCCCATGTGTGTGAAAAATTATGATCAGATTTGAAATCCTCAACCACTTTCCAACTTCACCCCCCCCCCAAAGAAAACCAAAGTTTACCTTTCCATTTCTGCTCAAAAAAATTTAAATTTTTTTTACACTTCATCAACCATTCCCTAGCATCACTATCATCCTGTCCAGTGAATACCGACAAATCCATTTTTTTTCTTCAAAGTAGCTAGGGTTTGAAATAACTGGAATTGCTCAAAAATTGAAATTTATGAAATCTCATCTATGCCCTTCTTCAACCATTAAATCTGCAAATTTTCTTCAAAACAAAACAAACGGCAACTGATTTGCTTACCCGGATTGAAAGTTATGAATTTTTTTTCCCTTTTTCAACAACCCCAAAAATAGCACCAAATGCCCAACTTGCAATAGCTATAACTCCCTCAATACTAATCAAAATTTAACAAGAGAATAGTCATTTTTGTAGCACTCAAAATAACCTGCATGCCAATGCAACCCAAAAAATTTGTGCAACCAAAAAACAGCCTCAACAACCCAACTTCAAACAGTTGTAACTCTTTCAATATGTATCAGAATTTTACAATTGAGTAGTCGTTTTTATAGTAAAAATAATCTACATGGTGCAAAAAGATTTTAAAATAACTGACAAAAAATTTAATACGAATTATTTATTTTTGATAAAAGTTTCGCACGGCCAAAAAACAGCACAAATAACCCAACTTCAAACAGCCATAACTTTCTCAATATTGATCAAAATTTAACAAATGAGTAGTCGTTTTTGTAGTACTCAAAAATATCTAGACAAAGGTACAAACACCTTTAAAAAATGACTGTTGAAAGAACCGTTACACCAAAACCTCGAGATAGAAGTGAAATCCGAATACACCAAGATCATAACATCTCACCACACTTCGAGACCGAACTCTAGCCGGTAGACCTACCTTGTCATCCACTCCACTCGAGCCTCTGGCATGATAGGCCTGACTTCCCGACCGCTCCGCAACTTGAACCTGGGTGGTTGCTCTGATACCAAATGTTGTGAACGTCTCTTCTCAATAACCATAAATCATTCAAAATATCAAACATGCATCATAAATAAATTAATTGCACAATAAATTGCTCAATAAAATAGAGATTGATTATACCCTTGAGGTAGGGTAACACCATACAATGCTCCTTTTGGAAGGAAGCCACTCCACAAGATCTCTAGCTCCACGAGCCAAGACTTTTCCAAAAATACATCATAGATACCTTTTACAATGGGGATACATATCTCTTTATACAAGAGTGTGATGGTTCACCTTCCATGAGTTACAAGATCACCCATGTGGTGGTTCACCTTCCATGAGTTACAAAGTGCATAATCATATGACAATATTCCTTGCGGTTACATATGACAATATTCCCCCAACGGTTACATATATGATTCTATGACATACCTATTTCTAATTTGACATGTGGCCTTAATAATTAATTTATGGCTCATACCATTATACAATACAATATTAAATTGCTAAATACCTATCTTGGGTACTTAACACTACCATTATGACATACCTATTTCTAATTTGACATGTCGCATTTTCGCGGCTGGAAGCAGAACGAGTGCAAAATGGGAGACGAATGTCACGATTTCGCGACATGGTTCACTTTCGTGACATGTCGCATTTTCGCGACTTATAGCGGCAAAGGAGCTGAACGAAGGCAAAATGTCGCGATTTCGCGACATGTCTCATTTTCGCGACATGTTACCGTTTCGCGACTCTCCAGAGCAAATGATGGAGAAGACTTAAGGACGTCGCGATTTCGCGACAAGTCGCATTTTCGCGGCTGGGGCAGCAAGAAAGCATAGCGGTGGGCCGCTGCCTCTGGTCTAAGGTGCTTGTAAATATGTGTAAGGGGTTGTGCTCTTTCTTGGCAGGGTGGCCTCAGAGGGGTACTAGTAGCGAAGGACAGACTGTTCCTATTGAGGTTTTGATCCGTAATAGCATAGTGCTGATTTTTGTAAAAGGTTTTGGGTCAACCTGGAAAACCCGAAAGTAATGAATTTGTACCTTAATTACCAAAAAAAAAAAATTATACCAAAAAAGGAGAGGATTATGGTTTGATCCTGTCCTTGGGCATTGGTACTAACAAGAGCTCACAATTTTCCTCAAACCACTCCATACATAGTAGCACTCTATCCAATCTCACTTGGAACAAATTATCCCCTAATCTCCCATTTGTCCAAGTATAAGTATTGCCACATAATTCCACATCAAAAAGACCTGAATCTGAAATAAAATTGCTAAAATCCTCCATGCTCTCCAAGAATCCCTAGGAACCCCCTTTATTTTCTCCTAGCATTAACTGGGTGTTGAAATCAACTGCCACTAACCTGCTGCCCCATCAGTTCCATATCCCTCCATAGATCTTTTCTCGCTCTACACACATTTGGAGCATAAATGTTAATGACAAGAAAGGCATTTGAAGATTTAGAAGAGAAAAAAATTGTCAACTAGTGCTCATTTTTGGAAATGACTTCTCCACCATAGAAATCAGAATTGTATAATACTAATATTCCTCCTAAAGCCCCACTAGCTTCCACCTGGCAACTACTACCCTTCTTCTATATCCCTTCCTTGATATTCTCCCAATTTGCACTATTCAGTTTTGTTTCTTGCAATAAAACTATATCAGGTTGGTGATCCTTAATCATGCATCTCACCAACCTGTGTTTGTTAGGGGAATTTGTTCCCCTAACAGTCCATGAAATGATCTCCTCACCCCTATTAACATCGAGTTTGGGCATGTGTGTGGGGGGTTGGCCCTCTTGCTTTCTAACCGGTTAATGTGATGATGCAAGTCTAGTGGCATATTCCATGATTGGAATTCCGTTCACGTTTAAAATCTATCTATCTATCTATTTCTTGTGGTGGGCTTTTGCCCACTCAAGACCAAGAGCGTTTGTGACCCTAGGTTGATATCCTTCTTTGTTTCCTTTCTGCGCTTTTCCTTTGAAGATGGCCTTCCCACCTTCTTTGTCCCTTTTGTTCCCACATCTGGGGTCTCTTTTGCACTTCTTGTTAATCTTAGATTCAGTACCTCTTATTTTCCTAAATTTCCTTCTGTCACTAACACTTCCTTCAATGAACAAGGAACCCCTTCTAGTTCCTTTTCTTCCTAGTCCACTATTTCCCTCATCACTTCTTTCTCTTTTTCTTCTATTTGTTGTTGAACCATAACTTTTTCCCCTTTCTTTAAAACACTTTGTCATCAATGTGGAGCTTTCACTTTGTAGATTTTCTTGTATATTTTAATTATTTGCCCTAGAGCTTAAGTTTTTCTCCAGCATTTCTCTCTTCTTAGTCTCCACACCCTTCTGTTTGATCTCCACAGCCTGACTATAATCTTTAGCATTGCCAACTTCCTTGGGATTTTTCCCCCTAGATCTAACTCTTTCCTAGCTATGTCTTCCTGATTCTGAAGCATTTTATCATTGCTTTCTGAGTTTTGCTCCTTTTTTTCCACATTTGCCCTTTTTTCCTACCTTCATTACTACTATGTCTCCCTTTGTATCTTTTTCCTTGTAATTTGGGGCAATCCTTTGTCATATGACCCGTTTTAGCACACAGCCTACAACTAAAGGGGTCATTCTCATAAAAAATATTTTGAATTCATACTCCCCACCTAGACACTAGCTTTATCTCCTCCAAGAGCTTCTTTCCTAATTCAACCATTACACAAATTCTAGCAAAGAAAACCCTCTTTCTTTCCCTAGTGACATAATCTATAGAAAGAAATTAGCCAAAGGAATTGGCTATAGATTCAAATATTTGTCACTCCCAAAATTCCAAAGGCAAAGCAAGGAGCCTTACCCAAATTGGGGCCACATCTATATTCTCAGTATGTGGATTAAAACCAGGTGCCCATTTCTTAAGGAAAAGACCGGATCTTCCCATGAACCATGGGCTTCCTAAAAGGACATTTAGGCATTCTTTGTTGTTGAAGGAAGCTAGGAAGAATCCTTTTGGGAGGAAGGAAAAGTCCACATGCCCTTTAATACTCCAACAGTTAATATCCTACTTCCTGATCTGGTCACTTGTCTAGAGCCTGTAAATTTACCCATCAAAGCATAATTTAGCCTGTGATGCACTCTCTCAAAGACTTTATCCAGTATATTCAAAAACATTCCATCCTCTTTTGTTTCAATGGAGATCAAAATTCATTGATCTTTATTCTCATCCACTATTTTCTTCCTCTTCACCCTCTTGGCTCAACTTCTATTGTCCTTTCATTCTGCATTCACCGGGCTACTACTATCATTCAATGGCTTATGAGACTTTCCCTTTAAAACTCCTCGTAAACATTTCCTCAAATCTACTAAACCATGTTGACGTGCTACCAACTCTTCTTCTTCTTTATCCTCGTCCCCTCCCTTACTTCTTCTGGTGCTTGAAACAATCCCATTAAGTGGAGCCTCCTCGAAGTTCAAAACCTTCATTGCACCAAGACTCTCATTCTCCTTTCCAATTGCATCCTCACGCTTGTCGCTGGCTCCTTTCCCGTTGATCAGAACAATTTCATCTCCTACTGCGTCGCTCTACAACTCAAGCTAACCATTGCTTCACGCTCTCGCCTCCTGCCACTCCCCCCCCTGCTTTCTATAACCCTTGCCCACCTCCTCTATCCTCTATTGCATGGAAGGTAAGCCCTCCTTCCCTTCAACTCTCTCCTTAAACCATTCAAAACTGTTAGAGGGTTCAACATCGATCTCAAACTCTTTCCCATTGAGTGGATTCACACCCCCACAAAGTCGGAGAACCGGATGCAACGTCGACTCCTTCTGAATGTTGTAATTTGCAAGCGTATGCCCATCCTTTAGCTACTTTCTTGCAAATAAAAGTCTAAGCTAATCTAACAGAATACCTTCCTTCTCTTGGATTTTGGCCTTCACATTGATGACGAAGTCGCTACTCTCCACTTTCAACCTGATGGTCTTTCCCAACAAAAAATTTATAAAGATCTGCATGGTCACCACCTCCCAAACAACTAGAGATGGAAACAAAGCCTTCCTCACATCATCCCATCTACCAACCCTTTGCATAGATTTGAGATAATGTCCCATAATGTGCAGAATTTGTTGCATCCAATTCAAATAGAGACTTCATAGCATATTCTCCCAACTCTCCAATATTAAGCACTCCGCAGGCACCCAATAAACAACCCCACACAACAGAATCAAGCTTTATGGGCAAGTTTTTTACAAACTCCCAAGCCTCCTCCAATAGCCCAACTCTTCTAAGAAGATCAACCATGCAACAATAAATCTCCACAGAAGGTGTTAGATGATAATCTTCACTCATGGAATCAAAGAATTTCCTGCCATCATCAACCAGGCCTCCATGACAGCAAGCACACAAAACACCCACAAAAAAGACATGGTCTAGCCTCATGCCCAAATTTTGCATCTGATCAAAAAGTTGAAGGGCCTCATTGCCATAACCATGCATTGAATATCCCACTATCATTATAGTCAATGAAAAAACATTTTGCCTCAACATCTTGTTGTATACCTTGGGAGCATCCCCTATTCTGCCACATTTAGCATACATGTCAATAAGGGCATTACCGACAAAAACACTAGATTGAAATCCCCTTCTAACAATGACCTCATGAACCACCTTCCCTTGTTGAAGAGCTCCCAAATTGGCACATGCTCGAAGAAAACATGCAAAGGTATCTGAGTTTGGTTTCACACCTCTCAGATGCAATTGCTAAAATAGTTTCAGACTTGTTAGAATAGATATTACGAGCAACCAAAAACAATAACACAGTAACACAAATATTTACATGGAAACACTGCAGTGTGCAGGTAAAACCACGGGGCAATGGCAGCTTCTTTATTTTATTGATCTCGGCAAACTTTTTACATTCACTCACTAATTACATACAAGGGGTCATTCCCCATTTATAGAAATACAAAGGAAGATAGCAGAAAAACCGTGGTATACTCCAAAAAACTGTTCGAACGTTTCCTCTCCCTAGTACAGTTGTACGGACGTATGTTTTGGAAGGATCACTATAAACTGCACCACCATGCACCTCTCTCTTGAAGAACATTGGAGATTTGGATATTGACTTCACCTCCTAACAAGAGCCTCAACAATGTACCCATTTTAGGCAAACCCAAAAAACATTGCAGTCCAAGAAACAAGGTTCTTTTCAAGCATTTCCTGAAACAGTTTCTGAGCAACATCCAAAAGTCGATTTTGCGTAAACCTAGAGATTATAGCCTTTCACAAAACAACATACCATTCACCAATCTGCTAAACGACCTTCAAGGCCTCATTGGTGTGCCCATTATGTGCAAACCTTGCTATCAACACTGTCCACAAAACCACGAATCTTAGCTGTATTTCAACAAACCCTTGGCTTGTGTCCTCAACACTTCTACAATTCCTGAACAAGCCCACAAGCGCACACCCCACAAAGACAAAATACGGAAACCCACTCCTAATTAAGAGATCATGGACCTCCCTACCCTTTCCCAGAGCAGCTAGGCTGGCACATGCTTGCGGAACAATGGCAAAAGTCTTTGCATTTGGCTTAACACTTGACAGCCACATTTCTTCATACAGGTTCACAACCTCATCAAATTGGCCATTCTGCACCTTGCCTAAACTCAAGGTGATCCACGACATTTCATTCGCTCATGCAAGCTCTGAAACATTTTCCATGTCCCCTCAACAACCTCAAAAAGCCCATACCCCACAATCAACGAAATCCAAGGAACGACAAATCGATCAGACAATTTGTCAAACACTTCCCACACAACCTTCATGTTGTTGCATTTAGCCAACATGCCTATAAGGGCACTCCCAAAAAAAACATCATTTAGAAATCCACTTTTGACTATCTTTGCATGAATATGCTTTCCCTTTTCCAAATCCACATTCCTTACACCCATTTGTTGAAAGAACTTCAAGGCCTCAATGACATGCCCAATCTCTGAAAAGCCTACAAACATTGCGACCCATGAAACCAAGATCCTTAGCAGCACTATGACAAACCCTTGGCTTGCATCCTCAATGCTTCTACAATTCCCAAACAAGACCACGAGTGCACTTCCCAAAAAGACAAAAAATTGAAACCCACTCCTAATAAAGATATCAAGAACCTCCTTGCCTCTTTCCAGAGTAGTTAGGTTGGCACAAGCTTGCAAAACACTCGCACAAGTCTCTGCACTTAGCTTCACACTTGACTGTTGCATTTCTTCAATTAAATTCACAGCCTTTACAAAAACCCATTTTGTGCATACCTTGCAAACATGGTGATCCATGACACTACATTCTGCTCAATGCAAGCTTTGAAACAATTCCCATGCCCACTTGAAAGCCCCAATATACCCATATACCCATACCTCGCAAACAAAGAAATCCAAGAGACAACAAAACGACCAAACAAAAAGATAAACACTTTTTGTGCATCCTTCAAGACAAAAAGGGCACTACCGACAAAGAAACTAGATTGACAGCCCCTTCTAACAAAGTCCTTCTGAACTACCGATTCCACCATGTAAATTCAAAAAAAAAAAAACAAAGTCCTTATGAACCACCTTCCCCTATTGAAGAGCTCCCAAATTGGCACATGTTAGAAGAATACATGCAAATGTATCCGAGTTTGGTTTCACGGCTCTCAAATGCAATTGCAAAAATTTTAGGGTAAAGCACATATTTTGAAAGAGTCCCGGTCCTCTTGTACCAGGGTTTCATCTTAGGTCTCCTAGATGAAAACCCAAAGACATACCACTATGATATCCCTCACACGACAAAAATATTTAGGGTAAAGCGCAGGTTTTTGAAAGGGTCCCGGTCTCTTGTGTTAGGGTAAAAAGTAGTATTTACTTTTACCATTAGGTTATTCCATTATTTACTTTGTTTTACCATTGTAAATGTCTTTAACTATTACCTATTGTTAAGACATGAATGATTATTCACATTGTTAAGTGAATAATATTTGTTAGTTGGTTAGCATTAATTCCTAAGTGGTTAGCTACCTTTAGGGGGGGGGCAACCTAATACGAGTTAAGCTACATTTAAGGGGAATAACTTATTTAGGCTATTCATAGCCTAATGCTAATGTTATATAAACTCTTACATCAAGAATATTTAGTTAGTTGTTCTAACTGAATAATTTTGCACTTCATTTGCCAACATTGGCATCAAAGCTACGGAGGAGCATTACTCGGCAAGGCGCACACTAGGCAAGGCGGGAGGAAGTCTTCTCGTTCCAGGCGCGTTTCAAGGCGGCACCAACACAGAATACCATCAAAAGTTTTGTTGATTTTTTTTGTTTGAATTTATTTTTAAAGTAAGGTTTCTTTTTTGTGTTTCTATTGAAACACTGGACCAGCCGCAATCCATCCACGTGAAGAGGGCGACAAACCAAGGTGGCCAACCTCTAAGCGCGGTCGTGAGGGTAGGAGCGCCCTCTGACCAATGCCTCAACGTGTGGTATTGAACCGCGATGATACGAGGTGGCCAACCTTGACCCGGACCAGCCGGCCCGCAGTTCACCCACTGCAGGCTCGCCCTCAGACCGGCGACCGGAGAGACGACTCCGACAACCGCTACGAGGTGGCCAACCTCGACCTGAGGGCAGGAGCGCCCTCTGACCTAACACGTAGAACTTGTCCAACTGGTGGACATACACAAAAACCAAGACAAGGACAGACACAAATCCCAAAACTAGGCGGCACGTTTTTCAAGGCACGCAACCCAAGGGCCACGTGGTGAGCTGACTAGACATCCATCTGGCGAACCTGCTGACGTGTCGCGAACCTGCTGACGTGGGACACCCTAGTGACGTGTTGCGAGCTGATTGGACGGGCGCGCATTACGAAGTTGACATGTGGCAAAACTCGGCTCCACTCCCCGTCAAGCGGGTTAGACCGACTGGCAGGAGCGCTAGTCGGGGGGGTTAAAGCCCACAGAGTCACGGGTTCGACTCCCAGCGGAGTCGAAGAATATATTTTTTAATAACCTTTGCTATTACCTTTTGAAAAGGTAATATTTTTTTTATTTTTTTAGTTATTTTTTAATAATTTAATATATTTTTTTCTAAAAATCATTTTTTTTACATAAAATTAAGTGATTTTTATCGAAAAATATATATATTATTATTATTGATTATTTATGCTAAAATTAAATAAAATTATGCATTAAAAATTAAAAATCAAAAGCAAATTTGTTTTGCAAACCTATAAAAATTGTTGTTTTTTTTGTTTTCTCACATCAAGGGGGGATAAGAGACAAAAATTCAAAGCACAATTTCTTTTGCAACAACTTGAGATTTCTAACACTTTGCTCCAAAATTGTTCTAATCATTTTTTTTAGAGTACAAGTTTTATCTCATGAAGAAGAGGCCTTGGATACAAAAAGCTCTTCGTCGTCTAAGAGTTATAAGAAAGAGGAACGAACTTCGACGACAAACAACAAGATCTCTTTTTCGTCGTATGCTTCGAGAGCATAGAAGAAGTTTACCTCGTTTCAATACTTACACCGATCCTTGGAAGGGTTTGGACCGAAGCTATGGTCCCATGAGGATTAGGGAACCCTTTAATCTTGATGCCCCTCCAATATTTGAGTATTGAAGCCTCAAAGGGTCCACTAAAACCAAGTTGTTTGTCGACTGGTTTTGGAAAGCCTTTCAAAAGCTTGTCGTGTGTCAACTTGTCTTGAAAGGTGAGCTACTTTGTTATTTTTGCAAAACAAAGGGGGGATAATTGATCTTTGATAAATTATCTTTTTGCAAAAATTGTAACACAAAGGGGGGAGAATTTGAACTTCAAATTTTTTTTTTGCAAAACACAAATCCATATTTTGTTGCAAAAACTTATAATTAGGTGCATTTTCGATATTACTCGACACCTATATTAAAAATTGGCATTCCTAAATAAGGTGCATTTTTGGTTGCATCCGACACCTTAGTGATAAAAATTTTGTGGGCACTCTTTGATTGATTATTGCATTTACTTTCTTGTTTTCTGCAATTATAAGTCATCAAAATCAAGAGCACTCAAAACCCCAAAATTTCACAATAATTTGTGTAAACTCATTGCACAGGTATAAAAGCCAATTTTTCTTGAAATTCTCTCCTAAATCAAAATCCCTAATTCACTCTTTTTTGTTTGGCTTAATTCCCTCAAACTAACTATCCTTCTTCGGGAGGATTTTTAGGCAGGTGCCATTAAATATCACTAAAGAGTGAATTATCTCTAATTTCTTCTTGTTTGGCTTAAATATCCTCAAACTGATAAATCCTTCACAAAGATTTTTCAGGCAAGTGCCATTAAATATCAAGTAAAGAGAAAAAGAGAGACCATCTTGGAACCATTCTAGAACCTTCATCATGGCAACTATCAACAAATACCTAAATGATACACAATTGCTTAAAGGTCCTAATTTTTCAGCATGGAAAACCAAGATGAAAGCAATACTTACTGTAGAGGAAATGTGGGATTTAGTGGATGGCACTGATACAAGACCCACATCAACAGGAGCAGATCAAAAAGCATGGGATAAAAAGAACAATCGTCTTCTCATGTTGATTCTCCTAGCTACTTCGATGAGATCCAACCTCACATAAGTGAAGCTAAAAATGGTAAAGATGCATGGGATGCACTTTGTACCATTTTTGAAGGCAAGAATCAATCGACTATTCTAAACCTTCAAACACAACTTCATACACTCCATATGAAGTCAGGAGAATCAGTAGAGCTATTCCTTTGCAGAGTTGCAGAACTGAAGTCAAAGTTGAATGCTTTAGGAGCCAAAGTAGAAGATACTATTCTGACTTCAATAATATTGAGGGCTCTTCCTGAATCCTATAAGATGTTAATAACATCCCTTAATGTATCTCAAAGAACAGTCACCTTTGTGGAGTTAGTCAATTTGCTTCAAACAGAAGAAGCAAATCAACTCCAAAGTGATGAAGTGTCAAACAATGCACTTTACACAAACAAACAGGGTGGAAAGAAGAAAGGTAACTTTCAAAAGGGAGGATCATCTTCAGGATCATCATCAAGAGATAAGGGCAAGCAACCTCAATCTCAAGGGAAGTATTGCACACATTGCAAAATGGACAACCATGACACCAACCGGTGTTGGTTTAAGAACAAACAAGACAAAAAGGGCAAAAACAAGCCACAAAAGAACAATAGACAACAACGAGGACATGTTGCTATTGAAAATTCTGATTCTGATTTAGAAAGAGCACACAAAGTGCTCATGACCCATACAACTTCTACACAGAAGGATTCTGTTTGGTACATTGATTCAGGCGCCAACAAACACATGATTGGCGACAAGCAGTGGTTTGAGACATTTGTGGCAAGAGAAGGCAAACCAGTAACAATTGCTGATAATAAGACCTATCGTGTCCAGGGAGAAGGCAATGTCACTGTTTCCCTTCCAGATGGAAAGTGTCATATTCACAATGTCCTTTATGTTCCAGGATTGACAAACAACTTGTTGTCAGTTCCACAAATCCTAGATAAAAATATGGTTGTCAATTTCAAAGTGGAAAATGGACTGAAACGTTGCTATATCACCAAGCAGGGTAAACACATAGCAACCGGTTCTTACAAGCATGGCTTGTTCACACTAGATGTTGTTTCAACGCCTCATGTTGCCATGACGGTCAACACGAAGGAGGCCACTTCTCTTTGGCATAAGATATTTGGGCATCTTAGTAAAGGGTATTTACTTGAGCTAAGTAAATCTCAAATGGTGAAGGGACTTCCCACCCTTTCATCTACATTGCCCATCTGCTCGGATTGCTTAGCAAGGAAGCAACGACGAGCACCATTCGAAGCTAGCTCTTCTAGAGCTAAGAAACCGTTGGAGTTAGTGCACACTGATTTGTGCGGTCCCATGCCACCAAGTTTTGGAGGCAAAAGGTATTATCAGTTGTTTGTAGACGATCACTCACGGAAAATGTGGGTCTTCTTTCTTCAACTAAAATCTGAAGCATTTTCCTACTTTCAGCAGTTCAAGCAACTAGTTGAGAAAGAGTCTGGATGCTACATAAAGACCCTCCGCTCAGATCGAGGGGGGAATATACCTCAAATGAATTCTCTTCATTTCTGAAAACACATGGGATCAAAAGACAGCTAACCACAACCTATTCTCCACAACAAAATGGAGTTGCTGAAAGGAGAAATCGTTCCATCATGGAAACGGTTCACAGTATGCTTAAGGGTGCAAATCTTGAGCAACGCTATTGGGCAGAAGCTGTCACAACGGCAATATATCTTTTGAATAGGGCACCCACAAAGGCCCTTAAAGATATAACTCCACAAGAAGCATGGAGCGGCAGGAAGCCCTCCATCTCTCATCTAAGAGTTTTTGGGTGTAAGGCATTTATGCATATACCTAAAGAAAAGAGAAAGAAACTAGATGAGAAAACCTTACAGTGCATTTTCCTTGGCTATGATGAATATTCTAAAGGGTATCGATTGTATGACCCTAGAACAAAGAAAATACATGTAAGTAGAGATGTGGTGTTCGATGAGGCTTTCACACTGACATCACATCCTCTATATACCTGGAAGATGAGGAGCCACGAGAAATAAACTTCTCCACCTCAGCAAAAGGTGCCAAAATGGTATACAAGTACGGTGAGAGATTCAAAGTTGACCTCACCTCCTGATCTTACTATGAATCATCCTCGAACTCGCAACATGTCTCGGCAGAAGAGAGCAGAAGCATCACCAACAGTTGATGACCTTTGCCAACATTTCGAAGAGCTTTCTATAGAGAGAGAGATTGATAGTGGAGAAGACATGGAGATTGATGATGAGAGGGTTTATATGTCTTCATATGATGAACATGAACCCACCACGGTCAAAGAAGCACTTAGTGAGCCACAGTGGAGGGCAGCTATGGATGCTGAATATAAATCTCTTATCAAGAACAATACATGGAAGCTGGTTAATTTGCCTTCAGGTAAGAAACCCATTGGTTGTAAATGGGTTTACAAAATGAAATACAAGGCAAATGGAACCATTGACAAGCATAAGGCCCGCCTTGTGGCAAAGGGCTATGCTCAAAAGGAAGGCATCGATTACGAAGAGACCTTTGCACCCACTGCAAGGATGACCACCATTCGTGTTCTTTGTGCTATGGCAGCACAATACGGATGGAAACTTCATCAAATGGATGTAAAGAGCGCCTTCCTAAATGGTGATTTGAACGAAGAAGTATACATGACTCAACCACAAGGATTTGTTGAGGAAGGCCATGAGCAACAAGTTTGCAAACTGGTTAAATCCTTGTATGGGTTGAAACAAGCCCCTAGAGCATGGTATATAAAGATAGACAATCACCTTCTACAACATGGATTTAAGAGAAGTCCTTCAAATGCAAATCTCTATGTTAAGAACATTGGTTCTGAGATAGTGATACTTGTACTCTATGTGGATGATTTTATCATAACCGGCAACTCAGAGACATTGATAGACGCCGTGAAGAATGACTTGAGAGAGTCATTTGATATGACAGATTTGGGACTTCTCCACTATTGTCTTGGTCTGGAGATTGAACAGAAAAAGAATTACCTAAGGGTGACTCAAAAGAAGTACGCCAAGACATTGATCGAAAAGTATCGTATGACTGATTGCAAGCCAAAAGCAACACCGATGGAACAAGGGCTTCAGTTGTCACGATACGATGATTCACCTCAGGTAGATGGCACTCTTTATCGTCAAATGATTGGGAGCCTTATATACCTGACAAACACTAGACCAGATATCACATTTGCTGTGAATTATCTTTCTCGGTTCATGCAAGAACCAAAAGTTACTCACTGGAAAGCAACAAAACGTGTTCTCCACTATATCCGTGGTAGTGTGGAGTATGGTTTAGAGTATAGGAAGAATGACAAATTCTTCTTACAGGGTTTCACGGACTCTGACTATGCTGGATCAGTAGATGACCGAAAGTCAACATCTGGATATGTTTTTCATCTAGGATCCGGACTTGTCTCATGGCACAGCAAGAAGCAACAGGTGGTTGCTATATCTTCAACAGAGGCAGAATATCGCGCAGCACGAGATGCAGTGTGTGAAGCGATATGGTTGAGTCGCATCATAGCAAGTATGGGTTTACCCAAGAAACTTCCAATTCACTTGTACTACGACAACCAGGGTGTTTTGAACTTAGTGAAGAATCCAGTTCACCATGAGCGCACCAAACATATTGACACACAGTGTCATTTCATTCGCGATGAAGTTCCTAAACACAACATCAAGCTCCAATTCATTCCCACTGACGAACAAGTTGCAGACATCTTCACAAAGGCACTTGGACGTGTCAAATTTGAGTTGTTCAGAAGTACACTTTGTATTACAAAATAATGTAATAAAGGGGGGATGTTAGGGTAAAAAGTAGTATTTACTTTTACCATTAGGTTATTCCATTATTTACTTTGTTTTACGATTGTAAATGTCTTTAACTATTACCTATTGTTAAGACATGAATGATTATTCACATTGTTAAGTGAATAATATTTGTTAATTGGTTAGCGTTAATTCCTAAGTGGTTAGCTACCTTTAGGGGGGCAACCTAATACGCGTTAAGCTACGTTTAGGGGGAATAACTTATTTAGGCTATTCATAGCCTAATGCTAATGTTATATAAACTCTTGCATCAATAATATTTAGTTAGTTGTTCTGACTGAATTATTTCGCACTTCATTTGCCAACACCTTGTGCAGTGGTTTGAACCAAGGTCTTCTAAATGAGAACCCAAAGACATATCACTACGATATCCCAACAGGGATTAAAAAATTTTGGGTAAAGCACAGGTTTTTGAAAGGGTTCCGGTCCCTTGTGCAATGTTTTGAATCTGGATCTCTTGGATGAAAACCCAAAGTCATTCCACTACGACGTCCCAACAAGGATAAAAAAATTTAGGGTAAAGCACGGGTTTTGAAAGGGTCCCAAAATCTTGTACCGGGGTTTGAACTTGGGTCTCTTGGATGAAAACCCAAAGACATACCACTACGGTATCCCTCACGGGACTAAAAATTTTAGGGTAAAGTGCGGGTTTTTGAAAGGGTCCTAGTCCCTTGTGTAGTTGTTAGAACCTGGTCTCTTGGATGAGAACTCAAAGCCATACCACTACGATGTCCCAACAGGGCCTACATTATTACACTCCTTTTCAGATAAAGAATCACTTTTGTGGTGCTGTCAGAGGCCTGGTTGGTTGCAGTTAGCACTTGACTTTAAAGGATCTTCCTGCAGAATGAACAGTGTCCTGTGTTTAAAGTATCTCCTCCTTGAAGAATTTGGCTTTGCTGTCATGGAGAAGAGCAGAAAGAAACACTCTCTTGACAAAACAAGGGACATATTATTTTCTGGAGAGAATTGGGTTGTCATCGATGTAGAAAATCAAAGGCCAAACCTCAGAACGAGGACCTACCAATAAAAAGGCTAAGGAGAAGATCAAGCTCCAGCAGTATGGAAGAAGGAAAACTGGGGCATTGAAGGAAGCTCCAAGAGTAAAGAGAAACAAAAGAGGTCCCCCCAAGACTAAAAAGGGTAAAGACAAAATTTACATCAGGGACTAATCTGTTGCTGCTTTGGAGAATAATATTATTCTTGAAATGGCTCAAAGGATTAAAGATGGATTAAAAATAAGGCAATAAAATAGCTAGACTCAAGCAACACCAACAAGGAATATCCAAACTATGGCCACCTCCATTGCCACAGAAATGCTTGTTTCTGCAGAATCTTTCTATCTCTTGTATTGTATCATTGACAATACGAGCACTACATCTGGTGTGCACATTACCATCAATACTACTAAGGGGATGGCAGAGGTCTGATTGGATATTATGGACGAGGTTGTTGCTGAAAAACAATGAGGTTGAAATTCCCAGCTCAGTCAGGTTGGTTCATCACCCCCTTTGAGGTTATGGAACATGAAGAAGATCTAGATTGCAAGATACTTAGTAGAAGACATACATTAATGTGTCTTGTAAGAGAACATTTGAAACAATTGACACATTTTATAATTATTAGATACTATAACATGAATTCAACTTTGACACATACACATTCATATGAGATGCATTTAATTTATTTTCAAGTTTATTCTTTGATTACAACATTTATTAAGGAATAATTCAAATACTCAACCGAAACCAATCAGCCATTGATTTCTTATTAGGCACAAACCCCTTAGGTCCTATTGTAAGCCCAGAGCAAATTTTTTTGCCACTACCTGTTATATTTCTGAACCTTCAGAACAATGCAATTCATATATATCAAATTTCAATATATTTAAAATGTTAGCTAATGTGGCTGCTTGTAGATTTTGGATTGTGTATTATTGTTGGAATACTTCTTATCCTCAAACAGATTTTCTAAGCTTCAAAATTGGTGTACAAATACAATACGCATTTTTGTTTAACTGTTTGCTTCTCTTCACAATTTGTTATGTTAATGGGGATTTCTTATGGAACTTCTAAAAAATTCGCTGAATATTCATCTTTCTAGTAATCATATCCATATGGGTCTCCTCTACAGTATTTATAAAGCGACATCTGACCAGAAAACAACATATGCTACAGCTCTGTTTTATAGGAATGCATACCCAAACCTGCATATCATAGCGGATGCATCAGAGTTTAAAATATGTTATTTTTGTTAATCATATGTGCAGAAAGTCACTTGGTCACAACATTCAGCTTTGTTATGCCAGGATCCAGAAAATATATAACTAGTTCTAGACAAAAACAGTTGAACATTTGCTAATGCCCCCATCCCCACCCATCCTACCAGATTGCTAATTTGACAGCGTCAACTGATTAGTCAAATGCATTTCCTTCTACTTTGGATCCCCCTTATTGTCAAAAATTTCAAATTTCCTAGTCTTCATAGCCCAATAATGTATATGCCTGGTATACCCTAAAAAGTTGCAATTCTACATAATATCACATATTCTAAACTTCTAGAGGACAAGTCATTACAGTCTAAAATTAGCTGATCTGTATTTCAACACAACACAATGTGAAGTTGAATCTATTTTATCTTCGGATGAATCATAAGCTATTTTTGTTCTATATGAAGCTTTTCAAAACACGTCAGAGGCCGCTAGCATTATTGTAATTTACATTGACAATATTCTAATACCAGAAAGGTCAATAACCACAGTTCAGCTGACATACCATGCATCGGCTACCTACTTATACCCTTAGCTCAGGTATTTGGCAGGAATCATTTCAAATAGATATTGGGAGCAAAGGGGCGTTATAACAAGAACAAAGAATGTAAACATTCACTATCCTCCCTCCTTAAACCCAAAATCCAGTCCCACCAACCCTATCCCCTTCTTGCTAAATGTGAAAATGCCAAACAATTAGGCAAATAATTTTTTTCTATTTCCCCCCTACTCTCACATCACTTTGAAAATTAATTTCAAAATTCAAAATTATGAACTTTTTTTAAAATCATTCTAAATTTTAAATTTATAAGACTTCATAGCTATTACATGTCTAGACCCTAAATTTTCCATTTCTAGACAACAAATTCTGAAGAAGTTTAAAAGATTTGCTGATTTCAGTAAAACTTATCCGATCCCCCATACGAAAGATGAGAAGTTAAAACTATTTTATTTTTGCGAATTATTGCACCCATTCCTTTGTTCTAGCAAGCTTTTCAGCTAAAAAATGCTCTGCCTATCGATTCTGTAACTCCACTAAGAACATTCAAAAAATAATAATATAATGATTATAACTTACACGCGGACAAGCAACGACTCTCTAATTATAGCTCAAAATGTTTTGAAATTCATTTTACCCCTATGTAATTGATATGAATTATTTCAAATTAAGATCGCGAGTAAAGTGGAAAAGAAAAATGACTGCAAATGGCCATGGATAACTTACACGACAACGGGTTGTGCCGGTCGCAGGGGGGCCTCCGACGGGGCCGACGCCGTAACCGGGGCAGAAGCGGGAGCCGGAGCAGAAACGGGGCAGGAAGCAGCAGGTGAACCCCCATATATTGTGAAATCCAGCTGCCTTACAAGTTTTCTGGCCGGTACGTCCCCTTGCTGCGCCTGAACCGGGGGCTCCCCCCCTTGCTGAAGAACCATCGCCCTCGACCTCTACATCCATTAATCATCACCATCACTTGACTTAAATTAGCCACAGAAACCGAAAATTTACAGATAATAAATCAAAAAAAACCTAGAGAGATCCATTGAAGAAAATAGCTTACCTCCAAATTTAGACCCGCCAGGGAATTTGATTTGTCTGCAAGATCGGCCCCAACGTGTTCATCAATCGCGTCAGAATGGCCGGAATTTTTAGCAGAAAGCGAATTTGATTAGGTGACCAGCTACGAGATTTGGCGGAAGAAATGGATTCCGCAGGAGAAATTTCGAAAATGTTTTGTTCTTCTGTGCCTTGCTGTGCTTGCAGATTCTTCTTTTCTTTCTTTCTTCTTGTGCTCGTGCTCTCTTCTCTCCCTCCTGCCTTTTGAAATTGAATTCAATATAACTCGACGGCCGAGATCCTGCCTTTTGCCGCATCGGATGGCTGACGAGGCGGGGGGCAGATCCAATGGCCCAGATTCATAGGCCGCCGTATTGCCCCGTTTCCACCGTCGATTTCTGCACGATATCTGGATAGTCGAATTGGGATGTTTTCAAACCACATAAGAGCAATGGGAGACAAAGTGGGGTGCGTGTGTGGTGTATTCAAGTTTCCCACACTGCAACGACAAATATAATTGAAATTTGTAAATTTAGCGGGTGGAAGTTTGATTTTCATATTTTCTCGGACTTAAAACATTAAAAAAGTGGATTTAGAAAAGGTGTAGGTTTTTTTTTAAACGCACGGACGCGGTCGGAGAGCGACAAAGTTTACGTGAGCTTTTTCTTATTTATTTGAAAACTTTAAGAACAGCTTGTTTTAGGTGAGAAATGAGTTTAATATCTTTGGCCACTAAAATAATCGGGAACGTGGAGCACGCTATATTTAGCAAATCGCTACGTGGTAAGATTTCAGATTAGTAATTGCCTACAGAGGGATAGGTCGTTAGTAGTCATCCAATGCTTACCGGTGGGCTGTTTGCCGTGGATTGCCCTGCCCTCTAGGTCGATTAGTAGTCGTGGATTGCCCTGCCCTCTAGGTCGATTAGTAGTCACGAGTGCTTACTGGTGGGTTGGTTGCCCTGCTCCAATTCAATTCTTTGGAGGGTCAGGTTTTAATTGATTTCGTTTTTGTCTAGCAATTAAGGATTATAAAGGTTCCATATACAACCAAAAATATTATAATTAACCATTAAAAATTATAATGCGGAGCCCTATGAGATTAAGGATTATAAAGATTATAAAGGTTTTATATGCAACCAAAAATATTATAATTAAGTATTAAAAATCATAACGTGGAGTCCCAAGGGACAACGCAACTATTCTTTGGTTCTTCTTCGGAAGGTCCAAAGTTCAAACGGTGACATGTGTATGGTTGTGTGTTAAATTCCTTATTGATAAGCTCAGCTCTCTCCTTATGAGAGGTTATGGCAGGATGACGATACCTAGTCTTAAGGGTCATTCATAAGGATTTTTCACACTAACCAAATCTAATTTTCTTTTAGAGGAATTTGTAACTTGTCACAGTTTTTTAGGCATCTTCATGGGTTCAAATCTTGCTCTTTACTGCCACTATAACTTTTAGTTGTATCAAGTAAATTTTTTAGCATACGAGTTTTTTACACATCTTCATGGGTTCAAATCTTGCTCTTTGCTGCCACTATAATCTTTAGTTGTATCAAGTAAATTTTTTAGCGTAGCTGACGGTGTTGGTACCACACGTCCTCCGATACTAGCAGGCCTAAGAGATTGGAATTGTGGTCTCTGTGCTCCCACGGAAACGTTTTGACATTTTTTAGCGTAGCCAACGGTATTGGTGCGACACGTTCTCTGATACTACCAGGTCTAATAAATTGGAACCGTGATCTTTGTGCTCCCACAGGAGCGTTTTCACCACTAGACCAGACCTTTAGACCTTATTTCTTTTCTTTTTATACGGTGACATCTCTCCCTTTTTGAGTTTTGATCAGTAGACCAAACCTTTATCTTCGTTTTTTATATGGGAACATCTCTCCCTTTTTAAGTTAGAGTTGTGTTGTTTGCCCCTATAATCATCAAGCCGCATCTTTTTAAACATTTTACGTTATTGAAAGCACCATAAATACGAACAAGTATCAGTTTGATGAGGCTCGAGGTCTAAACTTGGGACGTCCGTCAATTACGGATTTCGCCACGCTAATTAGTCTACACCTTGAACCTTCTATGAAAAATTTAAAAAAAAATCTTAATGTGGAAGGTTTGGATATTAGAAATAGATACTTTAAAGTTTGAATTTAAAGAGGTAGAGTATGCACACTTCGAAATATAGTGCAACATGATAGACTTTAGGAATTAGTTTATAATATAAATTAAATATAATTAAATGTAAGAATAAATTTGTTGGAAATAGAATTATTAAATAAATTGTATTTAATATAATTTAAAATATTATTACTCAAGGAGAAGATTAAGATTATAATCTTATTGAAAATAATTGCTAGATTATTGTTATATCCATGTGATCATGAATGTAATGTAACTTATTAAAAAAACATACTTATTATTATACACCCAAGGAGTATAAGGTGGTTGACCTTAAAATTTATTTTACTTTATAAATTAAATAAAAAATAATTAAATGGGAGGATTTATTAGAAATAAGATTATAAATACTATGGGAACTAGTGTAAGGAGTAATAATCATATATTTTGGCCGATGAATCCTTGGTTTAATGGTTGAGACATATGGACGATGTAACCTACACCAAGGTTCAGATCGACTACAACAAATCAATTATATAGCTGCATGTGACTAAGTTGATGTAAAAGAGAAAGGGTAACCCTTTCAAAATTCTACTTTTTCAAAACAAAAAAATAAAATAGGTACATTGATGGCACTAGGTTGATGTAAAAGGGAAAGGACAACCCTTTCAAAACCCTACTTTTTTCAAAAAAAAAATAATTAGGTACCTTAATGGGAGTGGTTCCAATAGAAGCCACAAATAGCCTATTAAAAAAATGCACCCAATGGGTATAAGGTGGTTGGCCTTGAAATTTACTTTACTTTTGTATATTATGTTATGGTTTTTATTGGGTCTATTTCCATTTGTTAGAACTTCATGCTTCGATGTCTTGTATTATGGAAATGAAGGTTATTTTGTATATAGGATGTTACCCCCAAGGTCTAAGTGGATTGGTAATTGTTTGTCTTGCTAGGCACTTACCTAAAAGAGATCTAGGTTCAAACCTTAGGGGTATGTTTGTTTGCAAAGGTACTAGTTTGCTCTGAATCCTCTGAGTGTGTTGGAAATTTTGACTAAGTTGTGTTGTCATTGATGTCAAAAGAATATTGGTTTAATGTCGTCATCATTAAGGATATGTGTTTTTCCAAAAGCAAGAAGGTCTTGGAATGAATAGGATATAATATTTAATTTTAATATTATATGCCTAAAAAGGGCCCACAGGTTGAAAACTTGAGAAAGGAGAAGCAAGCTTGAATTAAATAGTAATATTTTATTATTATAATATTTCGGGCCAAATAACAAGGTGAAGAAAAATGAAGTCCAAATTGAAAAGACCCATGAGCAATTTTCAAAGGTTTAATTTAAATTAAAATATTTTAATTTTCGAAGGTTTAATTTAAATTAAAATATTTTAATCTTTGATTAAAATTTTAATTTAAATTAATAAAGAAGGCAAAGGTTTTAATTTAATATTTAAATAAACTAAATTTGAATTTTTAAATTCGAAAGAAGGGCCAACGTGAGAAATCAAAAGGTGATTAAGTATTTATATAGGAAATATTTTCTATTTCCTAAGTTTCCATCACACCTTTGAATGTGAATATTGAGTGTTGCATTTGAGAAGAGGACAATTCGAATTTCAAAGTGCTTGGAGGGAATACCAAACAACAAAGCTCACGTGGTGGTTTGACTTTCCACCGATGGCGGTAGCGTAGACGGTAGTTGGGAATGCATTAAGGTTTGCGTGGAGGAGATTGTAGTTCGATCCACGCGATCGACGTTTTGGAGGAAGAGCCATCGTTCATTTTACTTGGCATTTCGTGAGGCGCATGATTAAGTTGGACAGCATGCGCATTAAGTTTCATGTGGGCACGCAACCCACTTGGTGGCTAGCTTGGAGTTAAGGTATTGGGAGAGGATAAGTTACGTGGTTGAATCCGTCGAAGCTCTTTTTGTGGGCAGAACAAACAAGAGGTATATCATTTGATTTTTGGTGTTGAAATTTGAGCGCTTTGAGATTATAGTGGATGTTAAGAGATTAGGGGAGTTATAAGGTAAAGAAAAATTAAAATATTTTTATTTTGATTTTTGGTGTTGAAATTTGAGTGCTTTGAGATTATAGTGGATGTTAAGAGCTTAGGGGAGTTATAAGGTAAAGAAAAATTAAAATATTTTTATTTTAATTTTTTGGGTGATTGAAAGTTACAAGTTGTGGAGATTATAAGGTGTATAAGGACTTTGCTATACAAGTTGTTAAGTGTTGTGTTATGGTGAAATTATTGAGTTGAATATTGTGAGTTTGGAGATTATAAGGTGTATAAGGACTTTGTTATACATGTTGTTAAGTGTTGTGTTATGGTGAAATTATTGAGTTGAATATTGTGAGTTTGGAGATTATAAGGTGTACAAAAGGATTTATTATTTTGTATGAAAATAATATTTGAGAAAATTATTTTGTGGAGATTTTGAGAGATGTTGTGGTAACCTAACCCTACTATTGGTAAAGAAAATTTTGATTGTGGTTAAGACAAGTTTTGAAGACATATCTCCATCAAAATAAAAGGTATGGGTACATCTTCTTTGTGAGCAAAATATTATTGGATTGGATGTAGTGAATGCTAAGGTGGAGTGAAAAATATTGTTTGATAAGTACTCTTGAGTTTGGTTTTTTGGAATGAAGTTGAGGTTAGAAACCTTGTTTGATAAGCATTGTTGAAAATATTTGAGTGAGGCTTCATGTGCATGACTAGGGTTTGTGAAAGATCATGAGTGTCATTGTTATGTGAAGTTGAGAACTATCTTGAAACTAGGGTTTGTAAGCAAGGAGTGTTTTGAGTGATTAGTTGAGTGAAGTTGATTGAGCCTAGTCATTTGGAAGTGTTGAAGTGATAGTTCAAGTTCTATGAAACAAATTGTTCTACATTCTTATTTGATTTGAGAAAGAGATTAAAAGTGATTGAGCATTGTTGTGAGTGTGAAGCATATTGAGTCTCTAACAATTCTCTATATGTTTCTATGAGATTAAACAAGATTTTGTGTGAAGCTTGTCTAAGTGATTGAAGAGGATTTTGTGTTAAGTTGAGTTGATTTGAGTAAGCTTTTATGGAAGCTTACAATACATATTTGAGGTAAGTTCTAGTGAGGACTTGTTGAGCAGATTTGAGGTAAGTTTGTGGGTTGTTTCTGACACTCTTGTATACTCTTAACCACAATGGTTAATGTATTGGTTTACGGGGTGTGCTAATCCCACCCACCCTTTTTTGTATGATTAAACATTATTTTATTAATATAATGGCTTTTTCATCAAAAATAAAATAAAAAATCCTTAGGTGTACGTAACAAACAAATCATAAACTAATGCATCCTAAAAATAACGTCTTAAAAGCTTTACAAGGTCAACCAACCAATCGGTTGATAATAATAAAAAGTACTTTATTCTATTTTAATAAATGCATGATTAAAACAACTCTCCTTTGTCTTCATGTGTAACAACTTCCTTAGCCCCTTGGTCGACCTAGTCAATGTTGACTTGGTCATATGGCATCTCCAATGCGGGTGTTTCCAACATATGGGAGTAAGGCGCCAATAAGGCACCTCCCATACATGGGAGTAAGGCGCCAGAGTAAGACACCTCCCCATGTATGGGATTAAGGTGCCTACTCCATATACCTTAGATGCATTTAAACAGAAGCATGCCTGGTCCATTTGGGATGTAGACTGGAAAACACCATATTAGTAGTAAAACCTGCATTTATACACAATTTCCACTAAAAACACCCATTAAGCATAATACCAGATTTTCTATCAATTATATGCATAAGTTAAATAAAAATATATCTCACATGCTAATTAAACAGTAATAATGCCCCTTAATAATGTATACAAAATGAGTATTTTTGGTGCTCATCAACCTATCTTAATGTTGGTTTATCTCTTGTAAAGGTGATCAATTTTTTAATAGAATATGCCAACATTCCTTCACAGTGTGTCCATTTATGTCAAATGTTCACACATCTTTTACATGTGGAAAGTACTTCTTTGAAAATAATTTATTTGATTTTGATATCTTTTAAAATTGTTTATTTATTGGAAGCATTGTGGAGGTCTCATACCTCTTTTGAATGGTTGCTTCCCTCTTTGACTTGTAAGTAGTAATTGTTCTTCTTTATTTGTTGTATGTGAGGCTTCTACTTTTTAATGTAGATTCATTGACTTCTTAAAGCTTGGTGTTTGCTCAATGATATTAAGTGTAGTCAAAAAAAATATTGTACTTTGATGGGAGAGATCTTAAAATATTAAGAACTAACATTTCATGAGATACCTAAGTTCTCAATGCTTGCAATGATGCTCGTAACTCTGCAATTCTTCTCACGAATGATTATAGCTTTTCTCCACTCTTCATGTTTAAACAATGGAGCTAGCTCTAGAGGAATATAATCTAATTTTGATTCTTGGCTTCAAATACTATTTTCAATTTCTCTCATGCATATTTGGTTGTCATTGAATCCTAAATATATGCTTGGACCTCATTTGCTACTCCGAACATGATGACTAGTCTTGCCTTTCTATGTACCTTGTCAAACTTTGTCTGATATTCTCCTTCTGTAGTAGGACGGATAATGCTTCTATCTACTACTTGACATACTTCCTCAAACTCAAGTTATATCATGAGTTTGATCTTCTGGGTAGCATAATTGTTTATCCTTTAAAATTTGAAATCTAGTATTAAAAACTTTCATGCTCCACTAGCCATAGTAATCCTTTACAAAATTTGAATATTTTTATTTTGCTTAATCAACCTCAAAAAATTATTTTGACGAGTATATATGTATCGTTCCAAAATTTTCACACCCTTACCTTCAGGCTATAGGATCCGCGCCCGGAAGGGGGATGTGAAAAGGATGGGACAATACCTCGGACTGAGAGGCCTTGCGAAGGTCCCACCTCTCGGGGGAGGTGTATTAAGGTGATTTTTTGATGGATGGTGGGGTTCACCAGGAAACGTTTAGTGGCAGTTTCCACGCCTAGGTTGGGAATGTGTTTTATGTGTTCAATTTTATCTTTAAACATTCAAATCCTAGGTTTGGCCAAATGAATCTAAGTTATTCTATATGAAATGCATATTTAAATACAGAAAACGGATTTAACAGAAAACACTGAGAACAAACTAAGTGAAGAAATCCATACCTAGTTCCGGATGTCTGATGGAGGTTCTGATTTTTGAAGTAGTCCAGATCATCTGGAATTTGACAGGATCGTCTCTTATCTGACAGGATCGTCTGAGATCTGACGAATTCGTCAAACGAATTCGTCAGAGACCTGCAAACAAAGAAATAGATACAAAATACCAAAATTGCAACTATTCTGATAAAGGAAAATGATATGAAACAATAATAAGGATGTTAATAAGATAATCCTGAATGAAAATGCAAATAAATTACGATACTTTAATAGCTAACTTTAATAGCTAATCATGATCTTATTATGCAATTAAACTACATGGGTGAACTCCAAGATGCAAGATAATAGGAAATAATAATAAAACTGACTAAATGCAGAATAAAATAATAGCAAAGTATAGAAAAAGCGCAAACTCTGGGCACTGATTGCCCCAATGCAGACTGTAGTCGAAATCGTCTCGGATTGATACGAAATCGTCTCGAATTGGACTGGATCGTCTGTGACGATCTAAGCTTGCTTCGGTTGAAGAATGACAAGGTTCCTACAACAAAATTTGGAAAGTACAAATGCAGATGGTAATCCTGGGTATTCTAATGCGTGTAAAGGTCAAGTTACAGGAAATTTCAGCTAGGGGAAAGTCAAGGGGGGTCCTAAGGTTTAAATAGGCTTAGGAGGGAAGTTGGGAGGTTGGAGATCATCCTAATTTGGAAGATCTCCAACAGGGGAGGTCTCTAGCGGCGTAGACACGCTTCTGCCCAACTTAGAGACGTCGTTGAAACAGAGGCTAATTGTGAAAAATTAGTTTTGGGACAAGATCGTCTGGACTAGGACGTCCAGACGAAATCGTCCAATCTGAGGCGATATCGTCTGATCGACGACGATATCGTCAAACGGTCAAAACAAACTCTAAAAATGGCATGGGAAACGAGGAAACGGGTTAAACGACGGTTTTGGAGTGGTTTTGGGGTTGAATTTGAATTTGAATTATTACTAAGGTAATTTTAATTATTGCTAAGGTTTTACTGCGCCAATTTTAGGGTGCTACATTTTGCCCCCTCTTTAGCAATTTTTTTGAAGAAAATGCGTTAAAGATGAGTTCTTCTCGATCTACGAGAAAGCAAAAATTATTTCCATTTTTAGGTGACGATTCTAGGTCGAATCGTACGACAGCTTACTATGGTGCCCCCTCCGTGTTTTTACCCAAATCGACGTTTGAGGTAAAAACGCGAAAAAGCAAAATTTTAAAAAAGTTGTTAAGTGTTTTTGAATAAAATTAAGAAAAATAGGGAAAAACCCTAATTCATTATTACTGTTCATTTTTATTGTTTTCTAGAGCTCTGCAGACAAGATGGTCGAAACAGCGCACAGATCGACAAAGGTCCAGCGCGGGCTACGGGTAAACTGAATTTAGAGTGCTTTAATTTAGAATTTCATGCTTTTTAGATTATATTTGATTGATTTTTGAGCATCGCGGCCGATTTTGGGCCGTCGACGTCGTCGAGACAAAATCGTCTCGATTTCGTCGAAATCGTCTCGATATCGCCGATTTCGTCCAAGGGCGAAATCGGTGATATGGGGACGATTTCATCCAATAAGGGACGATTCCCTCATGCAAAATCGGAGACGAATTTGCTCAAATTTGGGACGATATCGCCCAATGGTGGACGATATCATCATTTGTGAAAGTGAACTTATTTTACTTGCATTTTGATTAATGATTTAATGATTTTTATTGTTGATTTTTTATTGTTTATGTTGTTTATGTTGCGAAGGAGGATTACTAAAGAGCCGAGAATGGAAATACGATGGACTAAGGGATGACTTGGCCGCTCTATCTCGAGCGAGAGCGAGATCGGTTGGCTCGAGTAGGCTTGCGAGCACGTGGCGGATATGCCACAAGTGTCTACGGACATGGGGCTATTGATGACCCTAGCAGAGAGGTGGTATCCGGGTTCTTCTTATTTCCGGTTACCGACGGGAGATGACTCCCACACTGGAGGATGTATGGAGGATCTTGAGGATCCCCATACAAGGATGGTTGATCACTCCTATGGCCAATCAGGGCCATGCTATGATGAGACTATGCGAAGATCCGAGCTTCACCCTGGAGAAGGGCGGAGTGAACATCGAGTCTCTACGCCAGATGCCTGGGGCATCTAGGCTGACATAGGTTTTGGTTGGGGTGGTAGGTGGTCTGTTGCTATGCCATCAAGTGGATGCAGACTACCATGGTTATCGACAGATGTGGTCCGCGACATGAGAGACCACAGGTACAGGTTTGCTTAGGGGAGCTTTGTACTATGTCGATTGTATAGGATCCTATATGGGGTCGTATACAAGGGCGACCGATGTCTGGTCATGACATCACTACTATAGGTTTGGTGCTGGGAGCACATCATGATGCAGAGGTCGATAGGGCTCCCATTGACAGGGATTGATGGGGAGAGGCCTCAAGTTTTCTATTGGTGGCTCCGGAGAGGGTCATAGCGACGAGTAGATCTGCTAGTGTCTCGGAGACTACTTGATGACCTTATCTTCGACCAGATCACCTAGAGGCCTTGGAGAGATCATCCAGGGTGTCCGAGGATGGACAAGAGCTAGCTCGCGTCAGGAGAGTCTACTGGATGAGGATGGAGAGGGGAGAGGTGGAGCTCCATCGGTACGATCGAGTTTTGAGGCAGTTTGGTCTACAGCAGGGGATCCTATCTCTCAGAGACTACGAGTTTTCCCGAACTGTCCGGGATAACACTACAGTTAGCGGGGCTCTAGATATGCAGCGATTCTGGAGTCAAGACGCGGATGATGCCCCCATCCAGCCAGTGGATGGGGACTACGTAGGGGTAGCCGACGGCTACGATGCCTAGTACACAGGCATCCGTTCTCCTCGGATGACGAGGGCTCAGGGTTTGATTCACATAGTTGTGCATCGGATAGGGAGGCGGCGCCAGGCGGCCATTGAGGTGACACAGGGTCACGGCGGGAGAGAGCAAAGGAGGCCACAGGCTCAGTAGAGGCCATGACAGTGGGAGAGGAGGGAGGAGAGACCCCCTTCTCCACGGAGAGAGAGACCACCATCGCCCGATAAGGGCAAGGGTGTCGAGGTAGGAGAGAGTAGTGAGATGGCTACTCTTCGAGCGAAGACTGTCCATCTCCAGGCACAAGTGTAGACTTTACAGGATGAGGCTACACGTCATCGAGCGGAGGCTACACAACTCAGAGATGAGGTTGCACGCCTCAAAGCACGGAGCGGAGGAGCGAGCACTCAGGAGCTGGCGCGGTCAATTGCTCAGACCACGTTCTACCAGGGTATCTACTTCCGGCTGGTGCCAGAGGGCCAGAGGGTACAGCTGCCAGCCGGCATTACGGATCCGATCGGGGTTGGGTCATCGAGGACTTCATCCCGATCGACAACTAGGACTCGTAGTACCACACATACTGCGATGGGGCCACCTCGTCCACCTCAGGGTGGGGGAGGAGATGAGGCTGAGAGCTCGAGGGGTTCTCGAGGCTAGGCTACTGCACTACATAGACTGGATATATGATTGAGAGGATTGAGTATGCCAAGATGTAGATTATGGCATACCAATCTAGTTTTGATATGATGTACATACATTGTTGAGATATATATATATATATATATATATATATATATATATATATATATATATTGATATTTTTGATCATATGACTTGTCTTATGTATGGTGCTTTAATGTTTTTGATGTGATTGATTTGATGATTCATGTAATTATGTTGTTTGAAAATATTATAGTTTGAATGTCATGCTTTAAAATTTAAATGAAATAATCTGATGTAAACAAATTGGTTGTTGAGATGATAATTTGATAAAAATAAAAGGGACTGTTAACAATAATTTCAAAGGACATTGTCGCTATTATAGACCATTTCATGGAGTCGCTGCTCACTCGGTCGTCAAGCTAATCCCGGTATAGAAATATTGTTAAAAGTAAAAAGAGTGCTTAAGAGACTGTCTTAAGACTTTGTTGTGATGATAGAAATGATGATGGTTTGATGGTAATTTGTTTTCGTATTTTCATAAAAATGATATGCATGAAATATTTTAAAATGATTTTGGCTAGGCATAAATTCCTAAGTGTGATAAAATTTTGAATAATTCCTTAGAAATTATACCATGGTTGCAAAATTGAATTTGAACATAATGACATGAAAAATAGAATAAGTTGCATTCTGTTTGAAAGCATAATTGTGGAACATAATGATTTAAGTCATATGTTGGAATAAATGGGAAATAAAATTAGTTCGATGGTTTGCGCTAGGCATAGAATATTTAGGTATAGACTTATACCATCATCGCGAAATCCAAAAGAAGAAAATAAATAGTTTTATTGCATGGTTGATTTTTAATTTTTGAAAATAAACAGAAAATATGAAGATGAGGACTTGTGCTAGGCATAAAATTCCAATTTTGGTTTTGGAACTATACCATCGTCGCGAAAGTAAAAAATTATATGTAACTTTATTGCATGTTTTTGAAAATGATTTTGATTTGTTGGTAATGCATGTAGTTGTCTTTATACTAAACAACTGTTCTCAGAGAAGAAAATGAAATTATTCCAGACAATTTGCAAAAATATTTCAAAGTATCTTAAAGACAAAAGTTAGATTTATAAGGAATCCCATGTGCATATGTGAGTTCATTTCCAATCTTGATTTATCATAATGATACACAAAATCTCTCAAATACAAATGTGTGTGCGATTGTATTGTTCATTCACCAGGTTTGAGCAAGATACTATGATACAAGTGATTTAAATTAACCAAATAAGTGTTCATTAACCATGATTTAGATGCATATAACCATACCGGACTACTATGTAAGTCGGATTATCAAGAGCTAGCTAATCCATAAGCGGACATAGGTCTAGTACAAAAGAAGGTCGCTAATGTGACAGACATATCACCACGCTAGGAGTTACCCAAGGCCAAGCGGGTTGGGCACAAACCACCTGTTATGGGGCTTACCTCACAGTTTTCGAATAATTGAGAATTCCAGGGATTCAAGCTCATCAACCCTTATTTTCTTTTTAAGGGGTAGGGAAAGGATTTTATTGCTTTTGCTTTTGCTCATTTTGTTGTCTTTCTTTCTTTGCTTTCTCTCTTTTTTTTTTTGGTATCTTTTGCTTTGATTTTTGAGATAATGCTGAAATAGTGGTAAATGATTTTGCTTGATTTTTCCTTTTCTTTTGCTTCCTATTCTAGGGATACTTGCTCGGATTAGTCTGTAGAGCAAGGGATTTTTATTCCGGGTAGGGGTGAGCTTGTCCTTTTGCCAATTCTCAAAGATTCTAGACCATGTGCATGATAGGATAGCAGGGGAAACTTTTCGCTCAAGAAACCACTTCTACTATGTAGGATAGCATGGACATTACAAATATAATCATTTTATTGTGAAAGGATATGTTTGGCTTAAGTAAATAACAAGATCAATTCTCTATGCTCAAAACTTTATTTAATTGAATTTTGTGGACTTTGATATAAGAGAGATTAGTAATCATACCAAATAAATCAAGATATTTATTCATGTGAGTGTGAAAGTGCGGGATTCCAAATAAATGCTAATTTATCCAAAATAATTTGAAAATATAACTGCAATGCGTCACAATGTGAGAAGTACAAAAATAAAAGATGTTTTTGATGATTTTGAATGTTTTTGAATGTTTTTTAGATTTTTAAGTTTATAAATTGAAAGAAATACAAGATAGTGATTTTTTTGAAATATTTTAAACAAATATATACAATGATGAAATGACCAATTTTGTTATGCATAGTAACATTTAAGATGTAAAATGTTCATGGGTTCTTTAAGTTCTTTACCATCTAAGGTAGATAATTTGTATGCTCCTGATTCAAATTTAGCAGTGATAATATATGGTCCAAGCCAGTTGGGCTCAAATTTACCTTTAAGGTCTTTAGTTGCATTAGTATTTTTTTTATTTTCTTTTAAAACAAGGTCGCCGACCACAAAGGATCGATGACGAACTTTCTTAGCATATGATCTTTTAAGCTTGTTTTGGTAGGCACGAAGATGCTCCAAAGCATTGATGCGCTTTTCATCTAGGAGCTCCAGTGATCGAGTCTACCAACTCGATATTCATCTCCTACTTCGGTATCTTGAAGTAGTAGAGCCAAAGAAGGAACTTCTAATTCAAAGGGAAAAATGACTTCAGCACCATAAACCAAAACAAAAGGTGAAGTTCCAGTGGGGGTTCGAACACTAGTTCGATAAGCCCACAAAGTTGGATATAATTGAATGTGCCAGTCACGGCCAAATTTATTGACCAATCTTTTGAGAATTTTGATTAAGGTTTTGTTTGAAGCTTCTGCTTGGCCATTACCCTGAGGATAATAGGGAGTGGACCAGCGATGTTGAATCTTATATTTTTGGCATAATTTTTTAACATCTTTATTTTTGAAACAAGTTCCATTGTTTGAGATGAGATTTGCAGGAATTTCGAACCTACAAATGATTTGATTAAAAATAAATTTAGAGACTTGTGTTCCAGTGCAGGAAGCTAAAGGCATAGCTTCAACCCACTTCGTGAAATACTCAGTGGCGGTTATGATGAATTTGTGTCCATCAGATGACATAGGATTAATTTTGCCAATAATGTCTAAGCCCCATTTTGAAAAGGGCCAAGGAGATGAAATAGCCTAGAGTTCTTGTGCAGGGGCATGGACAAGGTCAGCATGTTTCTGGCACTTGTCGCAATGGCGCACATAATCATGTGCATCATTCTCCATGGTAGGCCAAAAGTATCCTATCCTAAGGAGCTTTTTAGCAATGACACTACCACTGAAGTGTCCTCCACAAGATCCATCGTGGGCTTCACTCAAAGCTGATCTAGATTCTTCTAAATTCAAACATCTCAATAGGATACCTTCAAAAGATCTCCTATATAAAGTATTGCCAATTATTACAAATCGACTTGCTCGTCTACGTAATAACCAACGTTGGTTTCTATTAGAATTGGCAAGGAAAGTCCCATTGTGAAGAAAATCAAATATATACGTATACCAAGGTTCAGGAGTAGTTTCATTGATTAGAAACACATCCAAAGGTTCTAAGCATGACTTATTTGAAGCGGGTTCCTGGAGTCGACGAATAATGATGGTGGCATATTCGTCATCTAACTCCAAGGGTAGAAGAGATGCAGTTGTAGCCATAGCGTCAGCCGCACGGTTGCTAGTTCGAGGAATAGCTTCCAAGGTAACTTGATCAAATAAAGACATTAATTGTAAAACATATGCTTTATATGGACACAATTTATCATCTCTAGTCTGATAAACTTCATTAATTTGGTTTATAATAAGTTGAGAATCACCAAAAACTAATAGATTTTTAATTTTTAGCGCCAAGGCAGCTCGTAATCCAAGGATTAGAGCTTCATACTCAACATTATTATTAGTGCAAGCAAATGTTAATTTAAAGGACAAAGGTATAATGTGCTTTTGTGGAGATATTAAAATAATACCTGCACCAGCCCCACTCATGCATCGGGCTCCATCAAAGTATAAGGACCATTGTTCAACATGGTCTACCTCTAATTGAAGGCATTCATCAGGAAACTCAATGATGAGGGGATGGGTAGACTCTAAGGGTGCAGCGACTAATTGATCTGCTATGATTTGACCCTTAACAGACTTTTGTCCTATAAACATGAGTTCAAACTCGCTTAGAGCAAGAACCCACTTGGCTATGGGACCCGATAAATAAGGTCGACTCATGAGATACCGCAAAGGATCATATTTAGCAATGACATACGTTTTCTGACTAAGCATATAATGGCGTAATTTTTGCGTAGAAAATACGATTGCTAGACATAGTTTTTCTAATGCTGTGTAGCGGGTTTCATAACTAATTAAAGTTTGGCTAATATAATAATTAGCACGTTCTCTTTTCTCATCATCAAGTTGAGCTAACATAGCTCCTAAAGCAAAATCTAAAGCTAAAATATACAGGATAAATGGGCGGTCAGGTCTAGGCGGTGAAAGCACAGGTGGGTTAAGGAGGTATTGTTTAAGAAGTTCAAAAGCTTCCTTACATTCATCGTCCCAATTAAAAGGGATATCCTTCTTAAGGAGCTTAAGAAAGGGACCGGTTTTGTCCGCCAGCTTATCGATGAAGCGACGGATGGCTTGAAGTTTACCTTGTAAACTTCGTAACTCATATATATTGGTAGGTGCGGGCATATCAGTGATAGCCGCAATCTTAAGAGGGTCAATTTTGATGCCACGTAAAGAAACTATAACCCCTAATAGTTTATCGGACTTAACTCCAAATATGCATTTAGCAGGATTTAATCGAATAAGATATTCTCTTAACCGATTAAAAACTTTTCTCAAATCATCTAAATGATCATCTTCATTAATAGAGTGAGCTATAATATCATCTACATAATCATGTAGGATATCATGCATCATGTCATGAAAAATATAAGTCATAGCTCGTTGATAGGTTGCACCTGCGTTCTTTAAGCCGAATGGCATCACTTTCCAGCAAAAGGTACCCCAGGGGGTAATAAAGGCTATTTTAGCTTGATCTTCGGGAGCTATCCTGATCTGATTATAGCCGAAGAATCCATCCATTAGGGACATCATCCCACTACCGGTAGTAAAATCAATGATTTGATCCATGTTTGGAAGAGGAAAATCATCTTTAGGGCATGCAACGTTAATATCTCTAAAATCTGTGCAAACCCTAACTTTGGTAGCTTCTTTCTTGGTGACTTGGAACTACATTCGAGATCCATTCGAGCATAATCAATAGCTTGTATAAAAACAACATTCAGGAGTTTTTCTAACTCCCCTTTGACTAGCAAAGCCACTTTAGGATGCATTTTTCTAAGTTTTTGTTTAACGGGTTTAGCATCCGGATGGACTACTAGGTGATGCATGACTACGAAGGGTCTAAACCTGGCATATCTTCATATGTCCAAGCGAAGACATCTTCATATTCTTTAAGGAATGCAATGTATTTCTCTTGTTTTTCTTGACTTAATTCTGACCCAATATTGATTATGTGAGGATTCTCCTCAGTTCCCATGTTAACTTTAAGGACGTTTTCTACTTCCATGTGTAGATCTCTTTCAAAATTAGGTGGGGCGGGTGAGATGCCCAATTCTTGTAATTCTTTTAAGGTTAACTTAGATAAGTCATTTTGAGGAGTAGTGGCCTCAAGCTGAGCTATAGTTGGTATAGAACCATCAAAATAAAACCCATTGTGTAACATCTCTTCAACGGAGACATCATGGAAAATATCACCTTCCAACTCATCATCGGATCCAGCAATCATTTCAGGATAAGCTATGGATAGCATATTGCATGTAAATGGCTGATTTTGTAGAGGCAAATCATCACGCCTATCCAAATAATCTTGATAACATATGAGTTGATCATCATGTTCAAAAGGGAAGGGTTGACCCTTACTAGGAAATAGGCCCACACCACATCGAGCGGGCCATGGTTCTACCTCGAAAGGTTCTTTCATACCATTTTGGAAAGGTCCCAAGCCTTTCCCTTTATATCCCATTTTAAGCATTATAGGTTTAGCTTTAATATACTCATTAGTAAAATAACATCGAGCATATCCCTCATGATGAGTTTTGATGTTCCTAGGTATTCTTCCCCAGTCATATCCCTTATAAATGAAGGCACAACTCCCGACTTGGTAAGTACTTCCCATAGGTTGTGGGAGGCCCAAAGTACGAGGAGATGGCGGCAAATTACTTAAGATAATGGAATTTTGCATAGAAGCATTTGTTTTTTTCTGATATAAGAATTTTAGATAAATCGGGTAAGAGTTCATCGAGAAGAGCATAAGATGTAGAAGGATCATTCCCTATATCTTTAGATGTGGAAGGTATGATAGATGTAGATAATGTAGAGGTGTTAATAGATGGGTCTATAGGTTTTGAAATTATAGGGATAGAACATGAAGGATTGGTTGTAGATCTAAGATCTTTTTGAGGTTCTAGTATGGTTTGTTCAGAAGATGGTTGAGTTAAATGTATAGGTGTAGTTGATGGGGTAGATGATGTTATGTGTGTGTGTTTCACATGTTTAGATGAAAAATAAGAATTAGGATGTGTGGATGACAAAGCAGGGCAAAATTGCACTCCAATAGGTTCTGCCAAAGCACACATATCAAAAGGTCTAGGATCACCATGGATAGTGACCAACTGATTTTTAAATTCGAATTTAACACATTGGTGTAAAGTTGATGGGACAACCCGCATTGCATTGATCTAAGGATGACCCAAGAGTATATTGTACGATGCGGGGCAATGTACAATAAACACGGTCGTATCTAGGGTTCTAGGACCAACTTGCAATGGGATGGTAATAACTCCACACGTTTCTTGTGTTTCGTCATTGAAAGCTTTTATGATCATGTCAGTTTTCTTCATTTCATCACTTCTAAACCCAAATCTCTGGTAGAAGTCAAAAGTGCAAATATTTAGAGATGAACCATTATCAATCAAGACCCTTTTAACGGCTACATCTCCTATTAGAGTAGTAATATATAAGGGGTTATCCTTATGTAAACTATGTTGCGGTATGTCTTTATCTCGAAAGTCAATACAATCAACTTCTCTAGTGATGATAGTATTGGCCATGGCTTCGGGTTGAATATTTTGAGGTACCATCATTTGGCTTAATGTAAGCATCAATTCATCTCTATGTGTAGGAGAAGATCTTAATAAATCCAAAAGGGAAATTATGGCTGTAGTATTGGATAATTGCTCATTAATATTGTAAGGGGGTTTAGGTTGAATATTAGACATATGATTCCCTTTATTGGGATTTTTCAAAATAAATGGAGCTGATCCATCGTTCTGATTTGGTTCTTGTTGAGAATTTTGAGCCTGTTGTCTGGTAACAACTCTGATGGTACCTATAATGTTATATTGAAGACGCTGAACTGGTCTCGGTTGAGCGTTTATGGCTTGTTCATTAGGAAGGAATTGATTAGAAGAGGGTCGAGTAGTAACTCTTCTAGGAAATGGTTCTTTTGGAACCATAGCATCTGTGATGGGTTGAATAGGATCTGATTCATTTTCAAAACTATTCGATTGATTTGAGGTGATGTCTATTTCACTTTCAGTATCTGATTCTACATCACTGAGATCCGAAGTTTGAATATTATGTAGGGGCATGGTCGTGACCATGGATAAAGTTGTGTCAAATTTTTGTAAATCATGATTAGGTAAATGTCCGCTAATAGTTCCTACATATCGGGTAGGAGGAGGGACATTATGATGCTCAATTTTATTGGCCACCTCTTTACCATGTCTTGGTAAAGGATGTTGAAATATGTCTAATGATTGATTAGCATTTTGATTTTGATTTTAGGGAATGTTCTTTTGAGCATTATTAGGAGCATTTTGTTTAGGTTGGAAAGCTTGCACCTCCATCTCATTATTATCAATCAGATCTTGTATTTTATGTTTTAACCTTTTACAAGAGTTGGTAGAGTGTCCAGGCCCTCTATGGAAATCATAGTGTAAGTCGGCTCTATATCCGGGTATGGTTGGATCAGGTTCCTGGATAGCTGGTAATTGAATCAAACCTCTTTCGAGTAATTGGGGTAGAATAGTTGATAATGGTTGATTGAGTCTAGTAAACTCTCGAGGAGGTTTATCAGGAGGTTTCAATATAAATTTTTATGTTGTCTTTGTTGTATTGATATTAGCAATGTTTCTACTATCAGTGACTCCGTCACCTACAACTTGTTTATTTTTGTACTGATTTTTGGATGTTTACTCATCATCTTTCTTTTTGAGCTGACCTCTCCTAATGAGAGCATCTTCCACCCTTCGAGCTAAGTCTATAGCTTGATCGAAGGTGGTCAAGGTAGCAGTTGATAACTCATAGGATATTTGTTCTTGTAAATTATTAATAAAAATATCCAACATTTCCCTATAAGGTAGCACAAAGTGCAGTTTTCCTGTCAACTACCTCCATCTAGCTAAGAAATCAGCGAAACATTCATCTTTATCTTGTTTTAAGTTGTATAAATCTTTAATGGTGACATGCCTCTCGATATAAGCACTAAATTGATGAACAAAAGATTCAACTGTTTCTTCAAAATTTCTCAAAGAATGAGTGGGCAATTGATAGTACCACTCTAATGCCATTCCTCCTAAGCTTTTTGGGAACATTTTTAGTAATAGCAAGTCATCATGTGATATATCATGACATGCTATCCTAAACATGGGAAGATGCTCTATGGGATCTTCAGTTCCTTTATATATAGGCAGGACGGGCATGGGAAAGTGTTTAGGGTATGGTTGTGCTACAACTATGGGATCCAGAGGTTGACTACATATCTCTCGATAATTGTACGAGGGACAATAGGGATCTATTTGGTCCATGCGCAAAGCTAACTGTTTCACCATGGCTTCCAGATTACTGGTTTGCCCACCATATTGATTTGGTAGGGCATCAATATGGGATTTGTGAACATATGATGGAGGGACATGAAGATTAGATGTTATATTGCTATTGTGTAAATTGTTGGTAGGAAGGGTGTTATGAAGATGTTTTGAAGTTGTATTATGTTGTATCCCAGATTGTTGAAAATTGATGTTTGGCTTCATTTTAGATTTTTGTCGATTTGAAGCATATTGATCAATAGTTTGGCGAAATAAAGCAGTGAATGAAGGTTTCTTTTGTGTGGGAATGATTTTAGGCTCAATAACAGGTTCCTTAGGGGGTTGGGTAACCTGTTGTTTTTGCATATTCTGAATTATAGTGGACATATCCATATTGGATGGTCCAGCTTTATCACTTTCTTGATCAATGAAAGACAAGGGATTAGTGTGTATGTTAAACATATGTTCCATGGCTGCTTGAGTGTCACTAATTTGTCCTCTATCAATACGAACTGCCATATTAAGAGCACCAATGTTATTATTGAAAAATTTCTAGAAATGATCTAAGTTATCAAAAGCAATAGTTCCATCCGAAGCCATTCTAGGGGATGAGGATCCTTCCTCTTTAAGATTTTTTTGTTGTTCATTTTCTTCAGCCACTCATCTTCTGGCTATTCTAGAGTTTCTCCTTCCGGAATTGATTCCTCGGGAAGGACATTTGGGTTTTTTGTTTTGTCTCCTAACCAATCTTCTCCTTCTTCTTCGGTTTGTTTACCATTCCTAAGTCTAGGCATTGTGCTTAAATTTAGATTTCAGCATATATATATATATATATATATATATATATATATATATATATATATATATATATATATATATAACAAGCTTAAGAGGTATATATTTTAATTATATACCTACTATAGTATTTGAAATAAAATGTTTTTGGTTTTGTTATGTTTTTGGTTTTTCTTGTTTTTGTAACAATATTATAAAGATAACCAACAACACACTAAATGCAAGAAATAATAATAATGAACGCAATGATCTAGTTTTCTATAAACAATTTATAAATATCATTAATGGGCTCAAGTTCTTCAGGAGTCATGAAATGTTCTTCTTCAAATTGAAAATTTTCTTTCAAAAATTTAATGAAATGTGCTATAGCAATACCATGTATTTCGGATTCTGGTTGATAATAATAATTCTCACGACAATATTCACGATATAACATAGCTCTAGGAATTCTATTCCATCTTTTTCTAATCATAAGATCAGTTTCTTGGACTTCTATATGAACTAGAAATTGGCGTATCGCAGCTTCGTTCTTGAGGTATTCCTCGAAGGTGAACAATTTTGAAGACACAAGAGCTCTCCTATAAGCTAACCACCTATGGCAGGCTCTCTAAAGTTCATGATAAAAAATGAGTTGATGAGGATCCAGGATTCTATCTAGGACAAGCCTCTTGATTTGTTGAGGTTCTGTTGACCTAGATGAAATGACACCTAGCCTTCTATCAAGTTCGTCCCACAAAAGTTGGTTTCTATTTGTTTTAGGCACACTAAGCACAGAATTAATTTCTAAGGCTGCTAATTGGTTTTCAACATTTATAATAACTACTAGTCTTTTCTTAGGAACTACCATCTAAACATGATATGCAACTTAGTAATTTTCTAATGATTTTAAATGCATCTTTTTTTTTTTCAAAAGGTTTTAGTTTCACGTCGGGTTCACCAAAATGTATCGTTCCAAATTTTTCACACCCTTACCTTCAAGCTATAGGATTCACGCCCGAAAGGGGGATGTGAAAAGGATGGGACAATACCTCGGACTAAGAGGCCTTGCGAAGGTCCCGCCTCTCGGGGGAGGTGTATTAAGGTGATTTTTCGACGAATGGTGGGGTTCACCAGGAAACGTTTAGTGGCAGTTTCCACGCCTAGGTTGGGAATGTGTTTTATGTGTTCAATTTTATCTTTAAACATTCAAATCCTAGGTTTGGCCAAATGAATCTAAGTTATTCTATATGAAATGCAAATTTAAATACAGAAAACAGATTTAACAGAAAACACAGAGAACAAACTAAGTGAAGAAATCCATACCTGGTTCCGGATGTCTGATGGAGGTTCTGATTTTTGAAGCATTCCAGATCGTCTGGAATTTGACAGGATCGTCTGAGATCTGACGAATTCGTCAAAGACCTACAAACAGAGAAATAGATACAAAATACCAAAATTGCAACTATTCTAATAAAGGAAAATGATATGAAACAATAATAAGGATGTTAATAAGATAATCCTGAATGAAAATGCAAATAAATTACGATACTTTAATAGCTAATCATGATCTTATTATGCAATTAAACTACATGAGTGAACTCCAAGATGCAAGATAACAGGAAATAATAATAAAATTGACTAAATGCAGAATAAAATAACAGCAAAGTATAGAAAAAGCGCAAACTCTGGGCACTGATTACCCCAATGCAGACTGCAGTCGAAATCGTCTCGAATTGGATAGGATCGTCTGCAACGATCTGAGCTTGCTCCGACTAAAGAATGACAAGGTTCCTGCAACAAATTTTGGAAAGTACAAATGCAGATGGTAATCTTGGGTATTCTAATGCGTGTAAAGGTCAAGTTACAAGAAATTTCAGCCAGAGGAAAGTCAAGGGGGGTCCTAAGGTTTAAATAGGCTTAGGAGGGAAGTTGGGAGGTTGGAGATCATCCTAATTTGGAAGATCTCCAACAGGGGAGGTCTCTAGCGGCGTAGACACGCTTCTGCCCAACTTAGAGACGCCGTTGAAACAGAGGCTAATTATGAAAAATTAGTTTTGGGACAAGTCTGGACGTCTTAGTCCAGACGAAATTGTCCAATTTGAGGTGATATCGTCTGATCGACGACGATATCGTCAAACGGTCAAAACAAACTCTAAAAATGGCATGGGAAACGAGAAAACGGGTTAAACGACGATTTTGGAGTGGTTTTGGGGTTGAATTTGAATTTAAATTATTACTAAGGTAATTTTAATTATTGCTAAGGTTTTACTGCGTCAATTTTAGGGTGCTACAATATACAAGCCTATACTCAAAATTCAACCGATGCTTCAAATCTCAGAAGGATTGTTTCACTAAGTATAAAATATGGAGGTCCTTTCAAATAATATATCTTTCTTTTCAAATCTTTAAAAGAACAATTTATTCTTTTTTGTAATTTTCTTTTTAATCAAAAAGAATTTTTCAAAACTTTATACCTTTGTTCCCTTTTCCTTCTTCTTTTCACTATAGATGCGAGGTCAAATATGTTTCCACAAACCCTTTTACTTTTGTTCACTTTTGCATGCATTATTTCCTTTGGAAAACACGTTGGCTAACCCTTGGTGCCTTTTGAGACCTTTGGTAGCACTTGAAATATTTACAAGGTTGACATCTATGGACAATTAATGAGAATTAAATCATTTCCTTCTTCGTTCTCATAAGAGATCTTCGATCGCTTTGATCATTTGCTTTAGTTATAATGCCCTTCTCTACTAGAGTTAGTATGCTTTGTTGTTTGCTTGCTCAGGTGAGAATTTTTGTCCTCCATGTGCTATTTATTCACGTCTATGTTTTTCTTCACAAAATTTTTTTGCAATGTAAATTTTAATTACACTTATGAGAATGATCTCATATGCAATTTTGGATGATATTATTTGCTTCGTCCATGAATTTCTAATGTGCTTCTCAGACGGATCTAAGGCAATGTTCCAAATTTTTACATTGTTCTATTTCTTTCTTCTCCTACAATGTTTTTTTGCATGAGACTCTTCTCTTCGCTTAATACAATGAGAAGTCTTCATTCAAATAATTTAACAAGACTTCATCAACTTTTCCTGCATCACTTGGGTAACAGAAACAATCTCTGAGTTTCAAGCTCAAAAAGACTGGGAATATCCTCAGCTTCTCAGGCACAATTCTACCAAAACCTGCACAGCAAAGGGAAGAATAAGGGATGAATAGAAAAAGATACAAAGGAATACAACAACACAACTCTTAGGGTATTCAAGTATACCTCTTAGAAAAAATGCTTTCTCTAATGGTTGATGTCGATTCTAATCATGGTTGCTTCTTTTATAGCCTCTGGTTCTTGATTTAGTTATTTTTGACCTCATATGGGCCTTACACTTGTCTTCTTCTGGTTTGATCTCCCAAACACTTGTACATCTGTCTCCCATTACACCCATCATGGATTTGGCCATGAATTTTTTTGTTTGATTAGCTCACTGATCAGTTGACTTTGTTTTGGATGAGTATTCTTCTTTTGTTCCCACCTCATCTTCTGATTGGCTTTCTATTTTCAAACTTTGGCCTACTTCAATACTCCTTATTTCTTCCCCTTGAGGTGTATTTAGCTTTATCTGTAGACCATCTACTCTGGTTTTCTTCATTTTTTTTATCTGCTATTTTTTTTTATATGCTTTTCAATAAGTCTCTATGCATAGTATTAATCAAGAATGTAGCCTATCTAGCATCTCTTTATCATCATCAGGTTCACAGTCAAACTCCTTTGTCTTGTTCATGATCATATATTCTATACTGGCAGCCTTTAAGAATTCTTCTAATTATAGTCCATAGGATTTAGTTTGATTGTCTGAACATTCATTTCCTCAACTATTATCTGAATTTGTAGTATTTCTATTACTGAGATTTTGATTGTACTTTGGTATGATCTGGTATCAATGTCGTTGCGGACTGTGTCTGTGAGGATAAAAATAGTTTATTTTACGATGTGCATATCATCAGATTTACTTTGGATGAAGCACTTTTGATAGATTATTTAAACATGCAGGAGGATTTGCCAGGGATGAAACTTTTGATGTATAACAAATAAATGTATTCGATGTTATTTTGACCTTAGAAAACACACTTAAAATAAACACTCTTATTTTATTTGCAGTTTTGACGTGAGTGCTTCTGTTAGATTATGTGAACTTGCATGAGGGTTAGTTCAAATTATAGTGCACATATATATGAAAATTAATATTCAGACTTTAGGCTCAATTAATTCATTTAAATATTTTGTAACTTATGCCCTCAACAAAAGTCAAATTAAAACAATCATTAGTTCAATAATTCATGTTCAAACCTTAGATAAATTAAACATTTTAATTAAATGGCTTCGTATAAAAATTTATTTATCCCTTAGAAGTTGGTTTCCATTATCTCCATGGATAACATATTAGAAGTTATTTAATCTTCGAATGATCTTTTAAATCCTTCAATTTTGATTAAATCTGACTTAGGCCATACAAGGCTCAAAACTATATTCATAATGTTTAGAAAAACATATATCATTAAAAACCAATCACCTCTCCGGGTTTGCTAAATTTATTGAAGCCAAAAATTTAAAATTGAGGGTCTTTAATGTTGAGTCAATTTTGGCTCCAACATAGGCTCTGACTGGGACAATGTGCTAAAAACATGAGGCACTTGAGAATTCTATAATATCCTGGTTTCATTTCCAGCCTTGGACAAAATCATAATCCATCAAGCATGATCAAAACATAAACAAAGAACACTTTAAAACTAAAAAGATACAGTAAAGCAATCAAAAACATAACATTAAGAAGTAGAGTATCCAAAAACTGTTATTTTCATCAATCAAATTTAGATCAAAGGATCATAATTTTAAGTTCAGATGAGCTTTTGGAATATTGTTATGATTGTTCTACGAAGTTTTAAGATATGATCACACATAATGTATCCAAGTTGTTTGCCTCATCATGCCTTGGCTTAAGTGTGTGTTAGTGCATTCATTTTGATTTTTGGGTCTATCAGAACTTCACCCTGTTTGTAAAATGATCAAGCCTAATAAGTGATTTCACTCCTTAAGATTTTCACCATTTGCAGGGCTCCACTGCCAGTCAAGCGTCTATAGCCCCGGTGGAGATGCTATTGATCTCATCCGGTTTTACTTTGCTGTCAGTCAAGCGTTTATAGCCCTAATAGAGGTTTTCCAAGATATATCAAATACAAACTCAATATGAATTATTTTAGTTTTCTTTATCTTTTTGAGAAATATTTAGATATAAGCAAATTGTGCAATGAGTATGTCTTCAGTTGAGGATCAATTTGTTGGCTAAAGGATAGAGTGTAGTGATTTTTAGCTCAATTACCTTACCAAATAGAATTATGTCCTTTGGATCCTAAAATTTCATTAAATAGTATTTGCAATGTGAGGTTTTGGCATGATGTCACAACTCTGATGTTACTCTATTTTATTTCATATCATAAGACAGTTGCAGGAATATTCAATTTTTAAAATTGTAGGTATCATCAAAGTCTAAAATAAATTTCCTCTTCATTGTTTATATTTTAGAGAAATAAACATTCAAAGAATACTCTTCTTCTTATGAGAGTCACAAAGGATAACTGTATAAAGCAAAACAAAACACAACAGTAAGAAAGACACTGAGCATAACAAAAAACAAAACATCTTGATAGGAACAACACTCTGTTTTTTGGTTTTTATATATTTTATTATTTTATTTTTATTTTTCCTTTATTTTCAGGGCTTTTATCCCCTGTTGACCCCATGGCAAGAGTTATAGACTTTGAGATGTATACCATTGATAGGGATTTTCATCAGATCTCCTAAATTTTGCAACTTGTAAGTGTTTTGACCGACAACTTGAGCTATTTGATAGGGGCAAATCCACTTGGGTTCAAGCTTCCATTTTTCCCCATGCTTATCATTTTTAGGATCCCAATATATTAATATATCGCCTTCACAAAAGGGAATATATTTTACCTTTTTGTTAAATGACTTAACTATTTTTCGAGTTTGATCAATTATCCTATTTAAGGTCTCTCTTCTTTGAGAAACAATGGTAAAAATTGTTCTATACGATAAATGAACAATTATAATCTTATATAGGCTTTGATAGCCATAATAACCTCTAACCAGCTAACTCTAAAATAGACTATGACTAGAATAGGTTTGAAAGAAATTCTCTCATGACTAACAAATCAAATAACAATAACACTACCAAGTAATGCTACATAAATATTTTTTTTAGAGAATCCTAACATCATGCTAATCATGGATATAGTCCAACATTGATTATCCAAGGTAAAAACCTTAATATAATAAATAATAATACTTTAGAACTTAGGAATTTAGGGAAATGCTATATATTCCAACATTCTCCCCCTTAAAGTTGAGAGGGTTGATCAGACAGTCTCTTAGCTTTAAATACTGAGCTTTAGCAACTACTTTGGTGAATATGTCTACTATGTTGTCCAAAGTGCTGCAATGTTTTAGCTCAACCACATTTTTCTCCACCATGTCTATAATGAAGTGATACTTCATGTCGAAGTGCTTTGACCTATTGTGGTGGATAAGATTATGTGCCAAATTTATGACACTCATATTGTCACAATACAATATGGTAGGACCACTTTGTGTCTCACCTATTTCTTCTAGTACTTTTCTCAACCATAAGGCTTGGGCACTAGCATTTGTAATTACTATGTACTCAGCCTCAGTAGATGATAGTGCTATAGTAGTTTACTTTTTAGAACTCCATGTAATTATCCCTGACCCAAGACTAAAATAATTCCCTGAAGTGGATTTACTTTTTTGGTAATGGATCCCATAATCCATTGTACCCCTTACATACCTCAAAATTCTTTTAGATGCTTATAGATGAAGTTCAGATGGATCAACCATATATCTTGATACTAGAGAGACAACATATTGAATATTCGGTCGTGTGTTGGTGAGGAACATTAGACTCCCAACCATGCTCCTGTAAGTGGTCTTGTCAACTTTTTATGCCCCATCTTCTTTGCATAATTTTACCCCATGCCCTATTGGAGTTGCAACTGACTTGCATTCCTCCATAGCAAATTTATTTAACATGTCTTGTACATATTTATATTGGCATATAAATATCTCCCTTTCCTTTTGATTAACTTCCATTCCTATGAAGTAATGCATGAAATCTAGGTCCTTCATTTCAAACTCTTGCATCATGGAGTTTTTTAACTCCTCATTCAATTTAGCACTACTACCCATAAATATTAGATCATCCACATATAAGCACACAATAATGATGTCTTTACCTTGTTTCATGTAGTAGAGGGTAGGTTCACTTTTTCTCCTAGTGAATCCATAGTCTTGGAAGTAGCCATCAATGTGTGAGTACCATACCCTTGGTGCTTGCTTTAGTCCATACAATGTATTCTTCAATTTGTAGATAAGGTTCTCCTTACCTTGTTCTTTAAAGCCTTGGGGTTATGCACAAAAACATCTTCATTCAAGTACCCATTAAGAAAGGCACTCTTAACATCCATGTGTTGAATGTTCCATCCTTTGTGGGCAGCCAAGGAAAGTACTAGTCTAATGGTCTCTTGTCTAGCCATCGGAGCAAAGGTTTCCTCATAGTCAATCCCATACTTTTGAGTAAATCCTTTTGCTACTAGTCTTGCCTTGTGTCTTTCAATACTCCCATCAACATTGAACTTGGTATTATCGACCCACTTGGTCTTATCGACCCATTTACATCTAATACATTTCTTTCCCTTAGGAAGCTCCACTAGTTCCCATGTGTCATTCTTTTTTATAGAATTTATTTTCTCTTTCATGGCTTGTTGTCATACATCATTATTATATGCTTTTTCATAACTAGATGGATCTAGCTCTACACTAGTCATTAAAGCATAATTTACAACATCTCCCTTAGGCTCTTGGGAGTCTTCATCACCATACATGTACAAAATTTCAAGTCTTTTCAAGACTTCATTCATCTCACTAACTTGGCTTCTAGCGTACCTTCTTTGAAAATTCTTGTCCATCATTTGGAAGGAAGGATGGTACTAAAGTGTTCTCTTACCTCTTGTTGGTGGATCTTCTTCTATTGGCATTGAAGAACTTGATGCTCTTGGTGGTCTTTGTGGAGGAATTGGAGTAGCACTTGTTGTACTTGAAGTAGAACTCTTTCTTGGACTAGGAGTATGACTTTCATTGTTGTTCTTGTCAATGGGCTGCACTTAGGAGGAGCTTTCATCTTGAGGTCCATCGTCAACAAAATGTTATTGATTACCCCATACTCCCCCTTCATAAAAAATTACATCTCTTGAGATTACAAATTTGTGTGTTTTCAGATTATAGAGTCTATATGCCTTTGAAAACTCGCTATACCCAATGAAAATACATGCTTAACTCTTAGGGTCAAGTTCCTGTCTTGTCTCATCAAGAATGTGTGCATATGCAAGACAACCAAAATTTTTGAAGTGCTTTACATTTGGCTTTTTGCCATACCATCCCTCATAGGGAGTTATCCCATCTAAACTAGAAGTAGGACTCCTATTCAAAATGTAAACACTTGTCCTAACATCATCAACCCAATACATGTTACTTAGTTTCTTTGTTTGAAGCATTGATCTAGCCATTTCTACAATAGTGTAGTTCTTTCTCTCAACCACACCATTTTGTTGTGGGGTGTAGGCAGTAGTGAATTACCTTTTGATCCCACAATATTTACAATATTTGAGAAATGTATTTGAGCAAAACTCCCCTCCTCTATCAGTCCTTAAAATTTTTACAACATACTCACTTTGATTCTCTACATTAATTTTGAAATTTTTGAAGCATTCAAAAGCTTCATCCTTAGTTTTCAAAAAACAAATCCAACACAGTCTAGAGAAATCATCTATGAAAGTAAGGAAATAAGAATTGTTACCCAAGCTTTTGGTATGCATTGGACCACAAATATCCGAATGTACCAATTGTAGTGGATGGTTTGCTCTCCATGCTTCACCTCTTGGAAACTTTGTTCTTGAGTGCTTTCCCAAAGCACATCCTTCACATACCTCCTTGTGCTCTTCAACTCTTGGTAGTCCACACACCATAGCTTGAGAAGTCAACAACTTCAAGCTTGTAAAATTAAGTCTCAAGTGCCAAAGCACACTTAGATTCTCTATGACCGCACTAGCAAGTTGAGCACCTCATTTTTCCCCAAATGTAAGAGGAAATAACCTATTCTTTGTCATAGGTACATTTGTAACAACTCTATTACAGTTTTTTTTGTCAAAAATTACACATTTTCCATCTTCAAAAACAAGTTTATAGTTCTTTTCCATAATTTGTCCAACACTAAGCAAATTATGTTGGAGTTTAGGAGTGTAATAGATATTGTTTACCTTCTTTGTGCCTTCATTTGTTGGAACCTCCATGGCTCCCATGCCTTCAACTTGTAGTACCTTGTCATCTCCCAATTTGATTTTGGACTTGTATGTGGAATTCATTGTAGAAAATAACTCTTCTTTTTCACTCATATGATTTGAGCAACCAATATTCAAAATTCAAGTTTCATTGAGATTTTGATCTGATTTTCCGTAGGTGAGAAAAAAATTGATGTTCCTTCCTCTTATCCATAGTTTCCATAATTATTATTTCTCCCTTCTTGAGAAGCCTCGAGTCTACAATCTCTAGCAAAGTGACCAAGCTTGCCACAATGGTAACACGATTCGTTTGATTTGTCACCTTCTCTTCCTCTTCCTTGGTAGCCACCTCTTGATCTACCTATTGTTCTTCCTTTTTCTCTTGAATATTGTCTTCTTCCTTGTGTATTGCCATGAGTCTCACCTTCCTTGGATGAGAATGCTTTTTCATTACCTCCAAAGCTTGATGATGTAGAATCTTGGAGTATCTCTTCATGGGACATCAAATAACCATTAGTTCATCAAATGTGAGATTAGAAAGATCTTTTGATTCCTCAATAATGATTGCAATAAGTTTCCACTTATGAAGAAGTGTTCTCAACACTTTCTTCACAACAACTTCATTTTTTACATCCTCTCCAAGTGTCTCCATTTTTTTTACAATTGCTTTGACTCTCACACAATAATCTCTCACTCTTTCATCTTTTTGCATTTTGAGATTCTTAAAATCTCTCTTCAAAGTTTGAAGCCTCACTTACTTCATTTGATTGCTCCCTTGATAGCTATCTTTCAAGGCATTCCATGCTTCTAGGGTTGTTGAACAAGAAGCAATCCTTGGAAAGATTATTTTCTCTAATGATGCTTGGGAGATGGTAGAGAGCACAAGAATTATTCTTTTGGGCATCCTTCTTATTATTCCTATCAGTGACATTTAAGATGTTCCAATCAGCTGGTTCATTGTAGCCTTCTACTATAATGTCCCACAACCCTTTGCCTATGAGTAATATCTTGATCTTGATAGTCCAATCCATTAAACTCATGAATGGGCAGATTGTTATTAGCAGTCATTGCTTACTCAACTTAATAAAAAATATTTTGATTTTTTTATGAAAAATACCTCTCTCTATTTTACTTTAAAATGTCTCACTTTACAACAAAACAATAGATGCACAAAACTTCAACAGTAGAAGAACCTTAGAGAACCAGATCAATTAAAAAAAAAGAAACAACAGTAGTCCAACCTCACAGACTAGACGTTCCTTTCTTCTGGTTTGTAGGTATGTTGATAGCATTTTAATCCTACGTAGGCACTCCTCTAGCAATATTGTGCCTTAGCCTTTTGTATACTGCTCGTGCTCTACAACAGTAATGATTACGTGGATGACCACACCTCATGCTAGCTCTTCATTCAGAAAACGTCCATCACAAGCGCTATGCCTCTTCTCAATGCTCTCTTTCTCAATGTACGTAATACACACATATTTATCCACATGTATGATAGCTATAGTAAATATTAACGAGACGTCTTCTATATGGCTTTCCTTGTCACCAAATACAACGAACAACAGTCGTAGCTCTCCTCACGTTCTTCAATTTTGAATGTAGTATTCTTCACGACATAATGGATACCCGTTGTTTGAATATTTGGGCGTTGAGAGCCTCATTTTCTCCTTCAACACAGTCTTCGCACATAGATCACATCACATCTACGTCACACCACATCTAGCAACTTCAAACACAGTCTTCTTATATTCGCTCACATCGTCAGCAGATCATGGGCAGAATGGATTTGCATGGCCTCACAATGGACTCGAGTTGCTTTCTCGTTTCAACGCAGATCATGTGTATTGGCTCCTTTCACTGTTTCATGGGGGTGCCTATCTCAATTTGTTGGACTAGGCATATTTCTCTCCATGCTACAATAAATATCTTCACCTCCAAAATGATAGACTCCTCACAACACTTAGGTGTCTTGTCTACTCGTGTAGCAGCAAGCAATTCTTCATGCAAGATGATGGGAATAATGTCTTTCTCACTCGTCGACTGAACTCATGAATTCAATAGATCAAAACTTTGTGATGGGCAGGTCTTTTCTCTCTACAGGTTTTGATCCTTCTGAACAACCCCGGACGCTCTGATACCAAATGAGAAACAATGGTAAAAATTATTCTATACGATAAATGGACAATTACAATCTTATATAGGCTTTGATAGCCATAATAACCTCTAACCAACTAACTCTAAAATAGACTATGACTAGAATAGGTTTGAAAAAAATCCTATCATGACTAACAAATCAACTAACAATAACACTACCAAGTAATGCTACGTAAATAACACTCCTAAAGAATCCTAACAACATGCTAATCATGGATATAGTCCAACATTGATTATCCAAGGTAAAAACCTTAATATAATATATACTAATACTTTAAAACTTAGGACTTTAGGGAAATGCTATATATTCCAATATTCTTTGCTCTTGCAAATGTGCGATTTGTTCTAGTCTTCTCTGTAAAGCATCAAGGTTCCCATGATCTTGTAACAATAGGGAAAGTGCTAATTTTTCTATTCTTAAGGGTAACAATGCCTTCTCTCCATATACCATTTCGTAGGGAGTTCTACCTGTATTTCTCTTTAGTGATAACCTGTGTGCCCATAAGGTAAATTTTAACTCACTGTCCCAGCTCTTCTTATTTTTACCTAATGATCTTTTAATTATGGTGATTAAATTTTTATTTTATGACTCAGCTAGATCGTTCCCTTGAGGGTAGTAATTTACACACTGGGAAAGTTCTCTTCCATACTTAGCACAAAATTCTACCATCTCACATGACACAAAATATTACCCATTATCTGTTACTATCTTCTGAGAAACCCCAAACCTGGTTAGAATACTTTCTTCTAAGAAGTTAATGATAGTGTGAGAAGTAGAATTTCTTAGCAATGCAGGCTCTACCCATTTTGTGAAGTAATCTGTTATAGTTATGATCCATTTATGTCTTCCTAATGAATTTGGACTAATTTCCCCAATTAGTTCAATGCCCCATTGTGTGAAAGGTGCTTCTATGATGACTGGTTTGAGAGGCATAGCAACCAAGTGCTTCTTACCTACAAAAACCTGACAATTATGACAATTCCTAACATACTAATATACATCTTTAAAAAGTGTAGGCCAATAATAGCCTGCTCTCATGATTTTATTTGTTGTGGCTTTTGGAGCAAAATGTCCTCCATAGAAACCATCATGGAACTCTTTCATTATTTCTAGGACTTCACTCTCATACAAGCAAACTAATAACACACCATCAGGGTGTCTCCAATAAAGCACACCATCCTGCACATGATATTTATGTGTTTGCACTTTTATTGATCTCATCTTGTTAATTGGCATGTCCTTTGGGAAAGACAGAGTTTGTAGGTATGCTAATATTTCATCACACCATTTACATTCAACATTATTAACTCTCCTGATGTCATGCATCTCATCTACTGTAACAATATTATTTGAGTCATCTCCTTTATATGCTAGGTACTTTGCTAAACCCTGTCCTTTTACAATTTTGACTATTTGGAATTCGGTATCATATTGTAATAGTTTTACCATCCATCTTGCAGGATTTTCCTAGTGGCTCAAACTGGGTGAAGACATCTTTTATTATTATGAAAGGGATACAACAGTAAACTTTATTTGAACCAAATATACCTTTGAAATGTTCTAAAGATTGAATTATTGCATAAGCATATTTTTCTAGCAGGGTATATTTAAGATGTGCTCCTTTCAATCCTGAACTCATGAAATTTATTGGCCTTTCATTATTTTCATCATCTTTCTATGAAAGAACTACAGCAATGGAGTTCTCAAATGCATATGAGTAAATGTTAAATTCTTTGGAATAATCAGGGCAACTTAAGGCTAGAGCAGTAGTAATGGCTTCTTTAATCTTATTGAATGCTTCCATGTTTTCTACTGTCCATTTTATTTCTCCAGTATTTTTAACCATATCATTTATGGGTTTGGTCATCTCTACAAAATTTGGAACAAATATTCTAATAAAAATTATTTTGCCAAAGAATGACCTGACTCCCTTTAAGCTTATAGGAGGGAGAATTTTGGAGATGGCTTCTATTCTTTCTGGATCAATGCTTATCCCCTTTTCTGAAACTATGTGACCTAATAATTTCTCTTGTGTTATTCTGAATATGCACTTCTTGGGATTTAGGAAAATTCCAAATTCTTTGCACTGAGCAAAGATTGTAGCTAGATGTTCTAAGTGATCTTCTGGATTTTTAGAAAATATTGTGATGTCATCCGAATATACAACCACTATTTTGAATATTAATCCTTTGAAGGTAAAGTCCATTGCTCTCTGAAAGGTAGCACCTACATTCATTAGGCCAAAAGGTATTCTCAAATATTCAAATGTGCCCTAGGGTGTGGTGAATGTTGTCTTATTTCTATCTTTTAGATTGATCTGGATTTGGTTATATCCAAAAAATTCATCCAACAGGGACATTCTAGATGAGCCAACTACTGCTTGCAATAGTTGCCCATATTTTGCAATGGATAATTATCTTTTAATGAACTTTTATTTAAATTTCTAAAATCTACACAGAGTCTAATATCACCATTTTTCTTTCTAACTGGTACTAAATTGGATATCTAAGAAGAAAATCTTACCTTTTTGATTATTTTGGAATCCATAAATTTTTGTACCTCTTTTTGCATTATTGGGTGCAGGGTAGGATTATATTTCCTCTGTTTTTGTCTGAAAGGCTTGAAATCTTCCTTCAGGGGTATTATGTGTATCATTACATATATTTTGAAGGTTTTAAGATCTTCATAAGTCCAAGCAAAATGCTCATTGTTTTTCTTTAAGAAACTGATATATCTGACTTTTTCCTTTGCTGGTAAAGCTATGTCTATTTTTACTATTCTAGGCTCTTTCATTGTACCAATATTAACATCTTCAGCTATAGTATCTTTTAAGAGAGGTTTAAAAGCTTTATCAAAATCATCAAATAAGCTTTCCACAGAAACCAATCCCTTCGGTATTTTATTTATTTTTAGTTGGATTACTTCTACTAATTCACCTATTTGGTCTTTCAGTTTTTCTTCATCTTTTTCATCACAAATTATATCAGCATACTAATTTTGTAAAGTCATGAAGTCCTTTATATCCACATCATCTTGAAAGACTTGTAAGTAAACAATGTTATCTGGTACATAAGGCTTATAAATTGAAATGGTTGAGAACCTATCCATATATTCAATAGTAATCTCAAGATGATCTAGACTTGATGCATTTACAACTAAGAGGTCAGCAACATGATTCTGTTCTCCAGGAATGTATGAGATATAAAAAATTATCAATCTCTTACAATATTGTAGTTCTATATTGTTTTAACCTAGGATGCTTAGTTTGATACTTTCTTCGTATCTATTGGATAATTAATTTTGCATCTCCTGTTACAGTCAGGTAATTTATCCCCAATTCTATGGCTTTCCTCAATCCTAGCAACAGAGCCTCATACTCAGCTACATTATTGGTGCAAGGGAATTCCAGCCTGTAAGGAATACCAAGGTAGTTTCCTTTTATGTGAGTCAAATTTACTCCTGCACCTGCTTCAGATTAGGATTTAGTTCCATCAAAAGTCATGGTCCACATTTCCTGTGTTAATACTCTATCTAATTCAGCATAAACCATCTTTATGACTTTTGGATCCATGTTTTTAGCCTCTGGTACTTCTATCAGGAATGGGTTATGCCAAATTGAATAAACTCCCATTCCCTTTTCTTCCATTGAGTTTACCAGATTTATCATGGTTTCATCTGTTTTAATTAACTCTATAGAATATTTGTTAAAAGGTTCTCTTTGTAGAGTTACATTTTATTTATCTGACATTGGGATGGTAGCATAAGACCAATCTAACTGAATTGATCCCCCTAGTTGTTCTGCCCAATGCCTCCTTAATAGTAGTGAGAAGAAAGGGTCAACATCAACTACTGCAACATCCATTACTATACCCTTTTTGGGGTGTTGATATAGGAAAACCAGTAATCTAGTTATCACTTCAATGCAAGGTACTTGCCTACTGTCCATTATCGAAATAGGGGCATAATCTCTTATACATATTAATCCCACTTGGTCAGCTATCATTTTGGACATGATATTATGTGAAGCTCCACTATCCAACATACAATTATGAATCACATACCTCTCTCCTTCATCTAAATTATACCTTAATAATACATAGAAGAGTCTAACAAAGGATGGTGATCTTGTATCATGTTGATTTTGTTTAGTAGTATGGCAAGTTGGGTCTTATTTTTGTGCAACCAATCCAAATGCTCTACAAACTTATTCTCTATACTGTTGAACTTTCATAAGCTCACCAAATGTAATGTTAACTTTTTGCTTATTGAGTTCTGACCCAGCATCAAATTCTATCTTTTTTATATCCAGTGGTTTGTTGCTTTTTTCCTTAGATGTTTCTTATTTTAATTCTACTATCTCAGGATTGATCTTTTTGGGGGTTCTATTAGTTTTCTCTTTACTAATATTTTAATTTGTGATAATTTGTTTTCTTGTTTTACTAGTGGAAGCTTTCTCTGTTCTATCAGGAATTGCTCTATTTCTTAAATTCAAAGTATTGGTAGCTTCCAATTATTCTACTTCTTTTGCAGTGGTTATTAATCTTGCCTGTTTCGTTTTATCATATCTTCACTCATGTGGCTTCTGGAGGATTTTAGTGCCTTCAGCTACTAAGATCTGAGGATGATGATTTAAAGCATACTTGTCCATGTTTTCTTCAAAAATCCTTTCTGTGGACTCATCTTTTAGAGATCAACAAACATTGATCCTTATGTCTTCTTTCAACTCATCATTAATATCTATATTGTACGATTTACTTAAGTAAAAACCACATCCTTTTGGGTTATGGGGGGCCTCACAGGTAGATCAGAAATAAGGAAAACTTTTTGCTATGTTAGTAGATGGCATAGGGTTAGGAACACTAGTCTGATCTCTGTCAGACTCTTTATTTCTCCAATTATTATTTTCATTGTTCCTATTCCTGTTTTCTTCATTAGAGGTATTGTTGTTTCTTCAATTCCTATTGAATTTTTTCTTGAAGGGAGAACGATTGTCAACATGTGGTCTCTCTGGTTGTGAGGTTTCACCATTATTTCTAGTGTTTCCATTGTTTCTCTTTATTCTTGTTAACCTGTTATTCATGGTATTAAACATCTCAACCATCTGATTAGTTAATTTCTCCATAGGATCTACTTCAGATCTCCTTTGTATATCAAATACTACCCTTTTTGTTTTCTGTCAGGTTGGTTGGTTTCTAGAGAATAAGGCTTCTTTTTTCACTATTAAGCATGTTTCTTTCAATTTCAATTGTCTTATCCATGCATTCATCGATAGTGGTAGCTTGCTCTTGCCTTAACTCATAATTGAATTCACCTTGGAAAGCATTTTTATAGAAGCAAATTGACTGGATATCACTAGGCCTAAGATTAACAGGTATTTTGTTCCTAGTTTTGGAAAACCTTCTGTTCAAATCACTAACAACTTCATTTTCATTTTTCTTCATTGTGGCCAACTCGGTCAACAAGGATTGTTCATTTTTCTTCATTGTGGCCAACTCGGTCAACAAGGATTGTTCATTTTTCCTCTCTCCGAATTTCTTCAAAAACATAGTTTCCATTTTAGCAAAATCGGGAATGTCATTGGCTGGGAGAGAATTGAACCACTCTCTGGCATCTTTTTTTAAGGTTTGCAAGAATAGCCTCAAGATTACATCTTCATGTTCTACCTCTAAGTTATCCAAAGCATATAAGAAACTTTTAATATGATCTTCCCCAACAATTGCATTATTTCTTTGAAATCTAAGGAGATATTTATGAGCTTTATTTGGTAATGCATTGAAATTTGCAGGTCAATTAAATGGCCTGTACGTATTGGCTCTCCACTGTTGAATATTATTTTGATTTGCTTAAGCCATTGTGACTGTAGGTGTGGTTGGATTTGGATTCACAGAAACATTGCCTAAAGGAATATGGGGTTGGGTAATCTTAATATAATCAACTGAATTATCTACAATAGTATTACTATTAGTTGGACAATGAGAATAATCAAATGTATCATCAATAGCAAAATTTAACCCACTATTATCAACTATTTTTGTAGCAGTAATATTCTTATCTCTATTTTTCTTTACACACTTTCTAATCGTAGGAAAAAATTTACTTTCATGCATAATATTCTTAAGAAGTGGAATTCTCTGATTATAGGTAAGTATCTCAAGGTTCTCGAATTCTATGAATAACTCCTTATTGCTTATCCTAGTGTGTGCCAACATGTTATGCTCTTTCTTCCTTGATTTTTGATTTCTGGGTTCGTCTAGACAGAGTCGCCAGCACAGGTAGTGCAAAAAGAATAGAATGTATTATCAATATTGCTTGATTTTTTACTCTCAGCCTCACAGGAGATGGTTCTTGGGAAAAATCAAGAAATGCCAAGAACACTTCAATAGACAACTGAAAAACACGGACAGGAGAAAATAAAGAACATAAAAGATGTAAAAATTAAAACAAAGGTTCTTTATTATAATTTACCACATGTTGTTTAAAATAATAATCGTTGAAAGAAAACTCTTAAAAAGACAAAACGTCAAATTAATAAGTCCTCCCTGGCAATGATGCCTAAAAACTGTGGCATCAATTTGATGGGTTTAAAGCACAAAAATTATCGTTGGAAAAAAAACTTAAGAAGATATGTAATTAACTTATGGGTTTGATCCCCAGCAACGATGCCAAAAAATTGTTGTGTTAGATTGATGAGTTGCTAAGAAAATTTTTGTTGAAATCCCAGGCCTAAAATCATGAAGATTCTATCTCCGATAACGGTGCCAAAAAATTGTTGGAATAATTTCTTGCATTCATAGGGTTGAGCTGTCACACTACAAGAAATAGTTTGAAACCAACGAGCTAGTACAGGCATTGGTCAACCTGCCTCTTTATTCTGATAAAATATATATTGCTAAAGAAAATAACCAAAATGGGTAAGGAAACCTCAGTGATAAAATTTAGATTTTACAAGTTCAAGCACTCCAGATTTTAGTTATATATTACTTATATAAAATGACCAAGCAAAGACAACAATAATTATTATGCCTTATGTAGACCGGTGTCTAGATTCATTGGGTTGTTATAGCAATTTTAACAACACTTTAAAATATGAACAGAAAGAATGAGGAGAAGAGAAATTGGTGCTATTAGACCTAGTCAAATATCGTAGTGAATCTAAGAGTTAACCAATGAAAGAAACACTCATAACACATTCAAATAATGTAATATGCTATGAGGAAAACACACTGAACTATAGACAAAAATGGCAGAACTGACACCCCAGAGTTGTATTAATTTTTCCAAATGAATTACATGCAGAGTGGGCAAAATGTCATTAAACTCTATTAAAAAGCTCTTAATACAATGAGAAGTCTTCGTTCAAAGAATGTAACAAGATTTCATCAACTTTACCTGCACCACTTGGGTAACAAGAAAAAACTCTGAGTTTCAGGCTCAAAAATACTGGGAATATCCTCAGCTTCTCAGGCACAATTCTACCAAAACCTGCACAACAAAAGGAAGAATGAGGGATGAACAGAAAAATATACAAAGGAATACAACAATACAACTCTTAGGGCACTTAAGTATACATCTTAGCAAAAATGCTTTCTTTAATGCTTGATGTTGATTCTGACCATGGCTGCTTCTTTTATAGCCTCTGGTTCTTGATTCAGTTATTTTTGGCCTCATTTGGGCCTTACACTTGTCTTATTCTGGTTTGATCTCCCAAACACCTTTACAGTTGTCTCCCATTACCCCCTTTTACTTGTATTATGGATTTGGCCATGATTTTTTTTGTTTGATTAGCTTACTGATCAATTGACTTTGTTTCTGATGAGTATTCTTCTTATGTTCCCACCTCATATTTTGACTGGATTTCTATTTTCAAACTTTGACCTACTTCAGTACTCCTTATTTCTTCCCCTAGAGGTGTATTTAGCTTTATCTGTAGACCATTTACTTTGGTTTTCTTCATTTTTTTTATCTGCTAAAGTTTTTTGACATGCTTTTCAATAAGTATCTATGCATAGTATTAATCAAGAATGTAGCCTATCTGACATATCTTTTGTTGAACTAAACATGACACTGAGAGTGGGGGTGAATCGGTGTATATTAAAAATTTAATCCAACTACGAAATCAAATCAAAACAAGCAATCACACAAACATGCATCACATAACACCGGATTTATAGTGGAAACCCGATGTGGAAAAACCACTATGCCAATGGACTGTTTGGACTCCCATCCAAATCCAGCCTCAAAAATATTTGGTCTTTACAATATTTTTGCAGCACCAACTATAGGGAATGGCACCAACCAACCCGAACTTTAGCAGCACCAATTGCAAGAAGCACCGACCCCTGTTGCCAAGCACTGACCCAAAAAATTTAAAAAGTTCTGATAAAAGTATTAAATCTCATCAAAAGACCCTGAGTGGTCTAGCTCACAAATATTCTCCTCTAAAATATGTTTTCTAACCTTTTCAATCTTCTTAACTCTACACACTGATTATCTCACACCTTGCACATTTTTTCAATCAAAAATGCCAAAGAAAAAAAATTCTTCACAACATGCACCGACAATCCTTTTTTCAAAAACAACTCCTTCTCCCTCTTCTTTTAATATATATATATGCTTCACATTAAAAAATACAACTTTTTTTTTTTCAGTTACACAAAAGTACCACTCAAACGTTACATTCTTAGAAACTGCCAAAAATGCCAAAAAGAGCTTATAGGGCTTTTTATAATAGTCATAACTTCCTCCTCAAATTTCCAAACGGGCTAAAACTTAAAACATATATTCTTGGATAAACCAACTATCTTTAGATTTAAATTTCAGATTTTAAATCTTCAAGGATTATTTGCAGTACCTCCGACAAAGTGGCCTCTAACACTGATTTTACACTTGTCACATAAACTGAAAAAGTGCTCCACAGCCATTTTGCAACGCTCACCATTTCTTTTTTCGGACTCCTTTTGGGCTAAAATTTAAAACTTAAGCTCTCAGTATATCCAGCTAGATCCGGTAAAAACTTTGAGGTCCAACTCCTCACGGATTGCTTAATATTCCTCCCGCAAAGTGACCTTTGACGCATAATATAAAAGGTTAAGGAGAATCTAAAAGAATTGAGATGTTCCATATGTGAGAATTTTGATCCATCACATGACTCAAAAGGTCAAGATATTTTCACTAAGAAGGAAACATGTATTTCAGAGACAATAAATATGGATGCCAATTTGCTACTTTACACAAATGAAGAGAAAGAAGAGAAATATTCCAATGCACCAAAGGTCTCATATTTTAGGTTTGGGGAATCACACTCAAAAGGAAAGGAAGTTCTAAAATATGAAAGCAAGGAAGCACCTAAGTATTATGAAGAAAGTTCCAAATTCCCTATGGCTCCAAATATTCAATTTGGATCTTGTTTTGAGATAGGTGAATCAAGTTCAAAAGGAAAATAAATTCTTGAAGAGGAAAGTAAGGAAGAAACTAAGGAAGAGGATTTAGATACTACAAAGAAGGTTCAAGGATGCAATGCACAAGTTGAAAGTGATCATGAGGATAATAGTCAAGAGAGGTATGAGGAACCAAGGCATGAACAAAGGGTTTTTCAAGGACATTGTTTTTCTTGTAATGGATTTGGACACAGGGCTATACGCTACAGGGTCTATGGATCAAAGAAGTTTGATTTTGCTAGAAGAAACCTCAAAGGAAGAAGGTATGGTTTTCAGGGACATTGCTTCTTATGCAACAAGATTGGTCATAGAGCTTTTCAATGCAAAGAAAATGAGCAACATGGTTTTGGTTTTAGAGCTACACAATTCAGAAGTCATGGTCATAATGGTCATGAAAACAAAGCTTCACAATACAGGGTTCAGGAAAGGAATGGATATGGAAATTATTTCAAGAAAAGATTCAGGATATGGGCACCATCCAAAGGATACAATATCAAGTGTTTTAATTGCAATAACTTTGGACATATTGCAAAATGGTGTAGGACTCAATTCCAAACAGGTTCAAGGCAAGAAGGTCAAACATGTTCAAGGCAAGAAGGTCAAACAGGTTCTAGACAAGAAGATCAAGTAATTCATCAAGAGAAGGATATCAGAAAAACATGGAAGGAAGTTTATAAAGGAAATAAACAATGTAATATGAGAGTAAAATTACTCCCACCCCAAAATTAATCACCTCAAGAGAGAAGGTGGTAAGGGGGCTAAGCTTAAGAGTCATATCTTTTAGCCCCATAGGTGTCCCTTTTGCCATTGATGTCAAAGGGGGAGAGATTTGAGTTAGGGGGAGCAGCCTCCAAAGAGATATTTGAGTTAGGAGGAGCAGCCTCCAAAGAGAGCATTGAGTTAGGGGGAGCAGCCTCCAAAGAGAGTATTGAGTCAGGGGGAGCAACTTTGATTCTCAGAAATGGTTTTTGCAATGATTGTAGTGATTTGCATTAGAGGTGTTGCCATCAATGAAAAAGGGGAAGATTGTTGTAAATTTGAGGTATTTTATTTTGTCATTGATGTCACATGGATCATTGATGTCACATGGATAACATTGAGTTTTTGTGGCCAAATTATTTCATAAATAAGCATTTATGATATTTTGGAAAGCATGGATATATACAAGGTTTTTGTGAAAACCAAGGTAGGCAAAATAAAAGGTTTTATTTAAAACCATGGATGACAGATTTGAAATAGGTTTTTTTTAAAACCCAGGTTGGCTTTTTGTTTCGTCGAAAAAGGTGCCTCGGTGATGGAGATATTTAATTTTAAATATTTAGTTTAAATTTAAATTATTTAAAATTTTAATTTTAATTTTAAAATTAAAATTAAAGTCATCGCCAACGTCATAAAAACCATGCACCATCAAAAGGAAATTAATAATTAAAGGTGTTGACGTATGTGAAATTAAAGGAAGGTTGCATATATATATGTAAAGGCTTTCAATTCAAAAGTCTAAGCATCGAACGAAGAGAACAAAAAGCGGAAGCCCCGAAATCCTTCGATGTGACTACGTGGTCCAACGGTGAGCTTGGGAAGCGTGGAGTTTTTGGTTGCGATAGGGCATGCGTTCGATTCCCACCGGGTTTGATTTTTGTAGAGTGTGGAAGAAGAGCATTTGGTGCACGTTTTTGGCATGAGCAAGGGCAGCGAAATATAGGGAGCATTTTTGCTCTCTATCATATGTGAGCAGATAGCTCACGTGGTCTTTGGCACCACGGTTGTGGTGTTGAGTGGGCAGTGACGAGGGTTCCCTCTAAGAGGTAAGTAAACATTTTATTGAATATTTTTTATTATTGCCTAATGTTGGAGGAATAAGGTGATGCTAAGGGAATAATGTTTGATTAAATTTTTATTTACTTGGAAGGCAAGATATAAGGGTTCAAATGCACTTTTAGAAAAAGAGAATTTTTTGGTGTTTTCCTCTTTTAGAAGTATACCATATTATATATCATTGGAAAGCTTATTTCGAGGGCTATTTGATTAACTTGATTATATGGAGAAATAAGGTGTATGTAAAGAGATATTTCTATTTTTGTAAAGGGGTTCAAAGTGAAGGTTGTTTTGTTCTTTTTTAAAGTGTGTTGAGTGTGGCAGATTTCCAAAGGGGTTTCTTCATCTTCATAAAAGGTATGGGCACATTATCCTATTGATTGATTATGGTGGTTGATTTTTGAAATATCATTGGAGAGAAAAGGATTGATTGTGGTTTCCTTTTCAAAAGTGGTTGGTTGAATGCTTCAAGGTTTTCTAGTTTGAGAGTTGTGGTTAAACCTTATTTTATAAGCATTGTTGTTGAATCCCATTGGTTATGCAAAGAACTTGAAAAGAACATGAGTATCATTGTTATGTGAGATTTGTGGTTGAGCATTGTTGGAAACATTTGAGTTGGTTGATACATGCTTGGACTAGGGTTTGTAAGAAAGAGTTGTTCCTTGTGGTAGTGGGTTGAGAAGAGTTGTTTGAGCCTAGTCAAGTGATTGTGTGGAGTGGTTGTTCAAGTTCCATGAAACAAACTATTCTATATTATGGATTTGAGTTGAGATTGAGATTTGAGGATAGAACATATTGAGTCTCTAATAATTCTCTTTATGCTTCTATGAGATTGCCTTGAGTTGAGAAAGATATTGGATTTGAGTATAGAACATATTGAGTCTCTAACAATTCTCTTTATGCTTCTATGAGATTGATTTGAGTTGAGATCATCGTGGATCATAGTTGTCATCCTTTGAAGAGTGTATTACCATTCATTGTTGAGTTCATCTTTGAGCCTTGCCTTCATAAGATTTGTGGATGAGATTTGAGTACTTGAGTATGATTTATTGAGCCTTTGAGAAGGCTTTTGGGATATATTTTTGGACAACTTTGTGGATAGTTTTTGGGACAGATTTAGACAAGTTCTATGTGATATTGTTAAGCATATTTGGAAAAGTTCTGTGTGAGCTTGTTGAATATATTTGGACAAGTTCTATGTGAGCTTGTTGAACAGATTTGGATAAGTTCTGTGTGAGTTTGTTGAGCAGATTTGGACAAGTTATGTGTGAGCTTGTTGAGCAGATTTTGACAAGTTCTGTGTGAGCTTGTTGAGAAGATTTAGACAAGTTTTGTGTGAGCTTGTTGAGTAGGTCAGTGTGTTTTCTAGCTGAGCAGATCAATGGATTGCCTACCTGAGCAGATCAGTGTGTTACCTAGCTGAGCAGATCAGTGGATTGCCTACTCGAGCGGATCGGTTGTATTGCCTAGCTTTGAGCAGATCAAAGTAATCATTGTATTGGATAAGGATCCTTATTTCTATGTGAAATATTATAAGGAGATTATCTTGTGGAGTACACCACATTTGGGGAACCATGTTAAATATTGTGTCTCAAATTGTGTGTGGTGACTTATGATCTTGCTTACTATTGCTATATGAGGTATTAATGCACACTGACATATTTGGTTATTGTAATTAAGGACATTAATTGATATTGGTTTGGAAAGAAAGTAAAAATTGGGCGCTATACTGTTCACCCCCCCTCTCAGTATAAGTTTGTGTTCTTCAACCTTTTTGACAACTTTTGCTACTTTGACAACTTCCTGACGATTTTTGCAACTTTTGCAAATTTGCACGAACAACCTATAACAACTTCACCCGAACATCAAAAATATCCTCATAAGCATTGAACACCACTGTACATACTCCTAACAACCTTTGAACAACTGTCCACTACATCAACCTGTCCATATGAGTGTGTTGAAAACAATGACAATACTATCGCTGCACCTTGCTCAACAATCTCCCCCTTTGGAATTGTTGGCAACACATGCACAATTTCCTGTAACTCTTCTCCCCCTTTGACAACAAGACCAAAGGGCTATTGTAAACTCCCCCTGAGTCCATGCACAACATTCTCAGGCAAAAATTATTAGACTTAGCAAGAATAAAAAAATGAGCAAAAAGATAAACAAAGACACAAATGCTCCCCCTAAGAATGTGACCCCGATAGCTAGTCAATGCTTGGGAAGTGTAACCACTCCCAATTTCTTGTGAAGGTACTCAAAGACTTCCTTGGGCAATGGTTTGGTGAAGATATCTACTACTTGCTCTGTTGTTGGAACAAAATCCAACTTAACCTCACCTTCCGTAACTTTCTCTTTCAAAAAATGGTACCGGATAGCAATATGTTTTGTGCGAGAATGCATAACCGAATTCCTTGAGATATTGATTGCACTTGTATTGTCACACATGATCGAGATGGGGTCACTAAAATTTATTCCAAGATCCTTCAAAGTTTATTTCATCCAAAGTACCTGTGTACAACATGATGTCGCTATAATATAATCTACCTTTGCTAAGGATAATGAGATCGAATCCTGCTTTTTGCTATGCCACGCAACAAGATTATCATCAAGATAGAATGCACCTCCATTGGTACTCTTCCTGTCATCTACACATCCTGCCCAATATGCATTTGAATATGCAATAAGGGTGAAGTCCTTAACTTTAGGATACCATAACCCATACTCCATAATACCCTTGAGGTACCGAAATATCCTCTTCACTGCTATCACATGAGTCTCCTTGAGACAAGCCTGAAATCGTGCTACCATGCATACTGCCTGTAAAATATCCGGTCTAGTAGTTGTCAAGTACAATAATCTCCCAATCATGGATCTATACATAGTTTGATCAACAGGTGGAGATTTGTCATCCTTGCTCAACTTGCAACCTATCGTCATGGGAGTGCTAACTAGCTTGCAATCCTCCATTGTGAACTTTTTCAGCATCTCTTTCACATATTTAATTTGAGAAATAAATATGCCCTTCTCCTTTTGATTAACTTGCAATCCGAGAAAATACAAAAGTTCACCAATCATTGACATTTCAAACTCTTTTTGCATCTTATTTGCTAAATATTTACACAACTCATCTTTGCTACTGCCAAATATGATATCATCTATGTATACAAAAACAATAATATGATGATCATTTTCTATTTTGACATACAAATTATTGTCCACCATACCTTTCTTGAACCCTTGCTGAGTAAGATAACTATCTAGCCTTGCATACCATGCCCGGGGTGCCTGTTTTAAGCCATATAATGCTTTATTCAATTTGCAAACCAAGTTGGGATCATCACCATGCTGAAAACCATCTGGCTGCTCAATATAAACCTTTTCTTCAAGTTTCCCATTCAAAAATGTTGATTTCACATCCATTTGATAAACTTTGAAATTCTTATAAATTGCTAAAGCAATAAACATTCTAATTTTCTCTAGTCTGGCCATAGATGCAAAGGTTTCCTCAAAGTCAATACCTTCAACTTACGCATACCCTTTGCTTACCAATATTGCTTTGTTCCTGATTACCTGTCCATCTTCGTTCAATTTGTTTCAAAAGACCCATTTATTACTGTTTATATTTTTATTTGCGGGTCTTGGTACTAACTCCCAAGTCTTGTTTTTCTTGATCTGATCTAATTCTTCATTTATTGCCTTTACCCAACTTTCATATTTGCTTGCTTCGAAAATATTTTTGGGCTCAATACTAGATAGTAAAGAGTAGTTACTTACTAATCTTCTTCTTATTTGAATACCAACTGTGGGGTCTCCAATTATTTTCTCTCTAGGATGATCTTTCTGCCAGCTACCTGTTTTGAATTTCTTGTTTTCTTCCAATTTTGAATCACTTTTCGAATCCTCTGAGTCAATTCTTGGTTTCTTTTTCGTTTCCTCTTCCTCATCTCCTTCAATGACCTCTTCATAAATTGGGTAGTTCTCTTCATAGCTAATTACTCATTCCCTTCCTTCATCAACTTTAACATCGACACTTTCCACATTTTTTTTTAGCCTCTTGTAACATTTGTAAGCTTTGCTTTTTGATGAATAGCCAAGAAAAATACCTTCATCCGCTCTATCTTCAAACTTACCAAGATTTGCTTTAGTTCTTTTGATGTAACACTTGCTGCCAAAAACTTTAAAATATCTTGTTGTTGCCTTTTTATCGAACCACAAATCATAAGGAGTTTTGCTTTCATGCGTCCTCAACATGCATCTATTTTGGATGTATACCGCAGTATGGACTGCCTCTTTCCAAAATCTGTCTGCTACTTTGCTCTCAGTCAACATAGTCCGTGTCATTTACTGCATTGTCATGTTCTTTCTTTCTACCACACCATTCTGCTGAGGTGTCCTGGTTGCTAAAAACTGTCTCCTGATGCCATATTTTTCACAATACTCTATGAAATCCTCTAAAATGAACTCTCCTCCTCTGTCTGACCTTAAAAATTTAATCATTTTTCCAGTTTGATTCTCAACTTGGTTGTTGAAAACCTTGAACATCTCAAAATCTTATGATATATGCTTCAAAAACAATACCCATGACATCCTGCAATAGTCATCTATACACAACATGAAATATTTTTCACCGTTTATGTTTTGTGTTCTCATGGGTCCACATAAATTAGTATGTACTAGTTCCAAAGGTTTGCTCATGTAGTAATCTTTTGTTTTAAATGAGACTCTAGTTTGCTTCCCTTTTTGACATGAAGCACAAATGCTATTTGATGGTTTACCAATGGTGGGAATATCTCTCACTATTTTCTTTGAACTAATTTTTACTAGATTATCAAAATTGATATGATCAAGCCTCTTGTGCCACAACCAATTCTCTTCTTCCTATCCAATCAAGCACGCTCCTTTTGAAGTCTCCGAGAGAATGTACAAGTTTCCAGATGTCCTTGATCCAGCTGCTATCAACTTCCCACTATTTGCCTTTCTGATTTCACAACCTTGCTTCTTAAAGATCACATCATGACCTCTGTCACAAATCTGACTTACGTTCAACAAGTTATGCTTCAGACCAACCACAAACAAGACTTCTAACCTAATTTTTCTATCACTGATCTTAACTAAACCTCTGCCAACTATCTTAGCTCCATCATTGTTTTTGAATTTCACTAAACCACCTTCATATTGCTGCAACTTCTCAAATTTCTAATTGTCACCTGTCATATGACTAGAGTATCCACTATCAAATATCCATGGTGCAGATTTATTCTGCACTTTAAATGTCGTTTGTATGATCAAGTATTCCTTTTGTTCCTTAGGTTGCTCTTTTTCTTTCCACTCCAGTTTGATTACAGTTTTGACCTCTTATTTTGGCTTTTCTTTTTAAGTAGCTTGTGCATGTTTTTCTAGAAATTTCCTATTTTATCTTATTCCATTTGGCTGAAATTTTCTTCCCTAAAATTGATTTGATGCAAATGTACTTCCACAATTTCTTAAAATATACCCAAAGTTATGACAGTTATAACATTCTATTGCATAATCCATTAAAGGTGAAAAAGCATTTCTACTGGCAAAATTCCTTGGTCCTACATTATACTTGCAATCTAAAATCTTATGTCCATAACCATTGCATTTAAAATAGTAACCAAAAAAGGGATGATTGAACCTAGGTGGTGGTCTTTGCCATGTTGTTGTAGGAGCCATAAATATTCTTCTTCTTTGATGTGTGACATTGGTGAAACCATCATTGTCAATTCTCCTTTCATGCCTTGCATTATTGCTTTCCTTTGCATGATTCGTTTTTATTTGATTAACTTATTTATTTTCTTCGTTCTTTGTGGATTCTTCATTTGTGGCCTTTGATCCATTTGATGATTCTCCTTCGTCAAAACCCAAACCAAATTTGATGCCTGTAGTCTTCTGGTTCTTTATGATCTTATCCAACTTCATATAACTCTCTTCACATTTGTGATAAAAGCCAATTTTTTGATTCATCTCTTCTAGTTGCATCCTTAAACCAACAATCTCTTCTTCTAACTTGCTGCAATAATCTATTTTCATGGTTATTTGCATTTCGATATCTTCGGATATCTTCTTGGATTCTTCTATCTGCACTTTCAAACTTGTTATGATTTCATTTGCATCCTCAAGCTTTCTTGAAATTTTCTTATTATTTTTTCTTTTTGTCTTCAATCCATCCAAAGCTGCAATTAGTTCCTCTTCCAAATTCACTTCTCCGTCAATTTCTTCTTCATCACATTCTTGTTATTTTTCTGGTTTTTCTTCTTTGAATGCCATGAAAAGAGCTTCACCTATTTCTTTTTAGAATCCTCACTAGAGCTATCTTCTGATGAACGGACCTTCTTGGAGATGAAACTTTTCTTCTTGAAGTTGCATTTTCTAAAATTTGATTTTTTCTTCCAATCACTTCTTTCTCCGTGCAATCCTTCATCACTTTTGTTCTTCTCATTAAGTGGACATTTAGCTATGAAATTCCCAATGCCTCCATAGTTGAAAAATTTAAACGGTAACTTTCCTCTGTATTTTCCTTTTCCCCTTATTAGTTTTTGAATAAAGTTTGCTTCCATTTCATCTGATGTCTCTTCTTCCTCGGATTCTTGTTTTGCTTTCATATTTTTTTGGGCTTTAAAAGCAGCTTCTCTGTTTGTGGGTTTAGATTTTCATATTCTCATCTCATATGCAGTCAAAGAACCATGCATCTCATCCATACTAAAAGAATTTAGATCTTTAACTTCTTCTATAGCTAAAACTTTAGAATAAAATCTTTGGAGAAGGGACCTTAATAGCTTTTTCACAATGACAAAATCTTTGATTTCCTCGTTGAGTCCTCTAATCACATTAATGACTTCATTAACTCTCAACATATATGCCTCTATATTATCATCCTCATTCATATTTAATCCTTCGAACTGAGATCGATGTGTTTGTAACTTGGTCTCCTTGATCTTAACGTCTCCTTCATGAATGCTTTTCAATTTGTTCCATATTTTCTTTGTTGTTTTACAACCCATAATCTTTACCAGTTCGCTGTCCACTAATCCATAAATGATAGCATTTTTTGCTTTTAAGTCATTCTCAAACAGTTTCTTACCAACAACATCGGTTGGAGAAGTGGTGGGTATTGTGTATCCACTGTTTACTGAATCCCAAATGTTGTATCCCAAAGCACAAAGATATGTCTGCATCCCAAGTCTCCCAAATACGTAATTAATTCCGTCAAACAATGGTGCTTTTTTTGATGAGAAGCCTTCACCACCTACCATTGTGTCATTTCCAAGATCACCCTAGCCGGTTAAGCCTTTTCAGGAACCTTGCTCTGATATCAATTGTTGAACTAAGCATGAATCAGTGTATATTAAAAATTTAATCCAACTACGAAATCAAATCAAAACAAGCAATCACACAAACATGCATCACATAACACCAGATTTATAGTGGAAACCCGATGTGGGAAAACCACTGTGCCAATGGACTGTTTGGACTGCCATCTAAATCTAGCCTCAAAAATATTTGGTCTTTACAATATTTTTGCAGCACAAACTACAGGGAATGGCACCAACCAACTCGAACTTTAGCAGCACCAATTGCAAGGAGCACCGACCCCTGTTGCCAAGCACCAACCCGACAAATTTAAAAAGCTCTGATAAAAGTATTAAATCTTATAAAAATACCTTGAGCGGTCTAGCTCACAAATATTCTCCTCTAAAATCTTGTCTAACCTTTTCAATCTTCTCAACTTTGCACACTGATTATCTCACACCTTGCACATTTTTTCAATCAAAAATGCCAAAGAAAAAAAATTCTTCACAACACGCACAGACAATCCTTTAAAAAAAAAAAACTCCTTCTCCCTTTTCTTTTAAAACATATATATGCTTCACATTAAAAAACACAACTTTTTTTTTTTCAGTTACACAAAAGTACCACTCAACCATTACATTCTTAGAAACTACCAAAAATGCCAAAAAGAGTTGATAGGGCTTTTTGTAACAGTCATAACTTCCTCCTCAAATTTCCAAACTGGCTAAAAATTAATTTATACATTCTTGGATAAACTGACTACCTTCAGTTTAAATTTCAAATTTTAAATCTTCATGGATTATTCGTAGTACCTCCGATAAAGTGGCCTTTGACGTTAATTTTACACCTGTCACATAAACTGAAAAAGTGCTCCACAACCATTTTGCAATGCTCACCGTTTCTTATTTCGGACTCTGTTTGGGTTGAAATTTAAAATTTAAGATCTCAGTATATGTGCAAAGTGGCCTCTAGCGCATATTTTACAACTGTCCAACTAGGTGCAAAATTGTCCAACCAAGTACTGACGATGCAAACGATCAATCCAAACATCGAGCTGATACCTCCAACACTATTCTAACACGTTTCCCAACATGCCAACATACTCTGACCTGTGCGACCATACAATGCAAGCAAGGAGTGCATATTTTTGACAACTTTGGCTACTTTGACAACTTCCTAACGATTTTTGCAACTTTTACAAATTTGCACGAACAACCTATAATAACTTCACCCGAACATCAAAAACATCCTCATAAGTATTGAACACCACTGTACATACTTTGAACAACCTTCGAACAACTGTCCACTGCATCAACCTGTCCATATGAGTGTGTTGACAACAATGACAATATTGTCGTTGCACCTTGCTCAACATCTTTATCATCATCAGGTTCACAGTCAAACTCCTCTGTCTTGTTTATGATCAGATCTTCTATACTGGCAGCATTTAGGAATTCTTCTAATGATAGTCCATAGGATTCATTTTGATCGTCTAAAAATTCCTTTCCTTAGCTACTATCTGAATTTGTAGTATTTCTGTTATTGAGCTTTTGATTGTACTTTGATCTGATTTGGTATTAATGTCATTGCTGAATGTGTGTCTGTGAGGATAAAAATAGTTCATTTTGCAATGCGCATATCATCATATTTAATTTGGATGAAGCACTTTTGATAGATCATTTAAACATGTAGGAGGATTAGCCAGGGATGAAACTTTCGATCTATAACAAATAAATGTATTCAATGTTATTTTGAGTTTAGAAAACACACTTAAAATAAACACTCTTATTTTCTTTACAGTTTTGAACATGCACATCTATAGATTTTCTTTGAGGTGAGTGCTTTGTTAGATTACGTGAACCTGCATGAGGCTTAGTTCAGACTTTAGGCTCAATTAATTCATTTAAATCTTCTATAACTTAGGCCCTCGAAAAAGTCAAATTAAAACAATCATTAATTCAATAATTCATGTTCAAACCTTAGACAAATTAAACCTTTTAATTAAATGGCTTCATGTAAAAAAAAATTATCCCTTAAAAGTTGGTTTCCATTATCTCCGTGGATAACATATTAGAAGCAATTTAATCTTTGAATAATCTTTTAAATCCTTTAATTTTTATTAAATCTGACTTAGGCCATACAAGGCTCAAAACTATATTCATAATGTTTACAAAAATATATATCATTAAAAACCAATCACCTCTTCGGGTGCTCGTCGTTAGATCAACTCAAGAACGTGCATGCCCATTGATATTCTAAAACCTGTATAGGCATTAGTCCAATAATACATATAATCAATCAGATTAATCCTCGAGCATTAGACCAAAAACTTTAAATTAGCGATAATTTGATTTAAAACACTTTGGCCTAAAACCTCATAATTCTCGGTGCGATCATCATTAATCAATGCATTAAACCCACACATAATCTAGATTTATTAACATCAATCAATGATTAAAACCTTTAACAACCTTTGATTAAACCATAAGCAATTTATAATTCGATAATCTCCCCATGCGCTCACCGTTATATCAAATAACGATTGTGTGCGCACGTTCAATATTTTAGATATACACAAAGGTTAACCGAAAGGAAAGGGGGTCACTAACAATGTCTTAGGCCCATACTAATATAGATTATGCATGGGTATTAGCTCTTAATAAAACAATTTAACTAATTACCCAAAAAATCTTGCATAATTAACCTTCAAACGCTATGAGGAAGCGTTGTCGTTGGATTTGGGCAGGAGCGAGCACTGTCATCGAATATACGTAGATGCGTGCTTTATATTCTAATATTTGACTTGTTAATATCCATCAACTTCAAAAAGTGCTACCATTATATTTGATGAGGATCGTGCACCACCATCGGATCTGCTGAGATGCAAACCATTTATTTACCGTTTAAATTGGATCTTTAATGATTGGTTAACCTTTTGCAAACGTAGACGTTGGATCAGCTAGAGATCGTTCACCATTGTTGATATCTCTTGATCTACAAGATTATTAACCAAAGGGGTGCATACCTTTTTTTAATTACTTAAAATCTTATGTTATATATTTTTCTTTTAAACTTTGGTAACTTTTTAAAAGCAGTGATTAAGGAAGGGGGAATGATAAACCATGTGCTTAGAACCCTCATTAATCTCGTTTATCGAAAGTATTAATGCGAATTAATTAAAAATTAATCCTTTGATCACTTAAACCTTTCGATGTTAAGGGCGGTTTAGTCTGAGAGGCGCGTGACCATCAGATTTTATCAAGATTTTATCAAAATTAAGCACAACCGCTTAGATCTAGGAAGATGCAAGCTTTTTATACTTTAAAATGCGGTTTACCTTAAACCTGTGTTTAACCATCAGATTATTAGAATTAAGGTTTGGATTATCTATCAATAAAGCTTTGCGATTAACCTTTATTATCTTTAGCGAGCACGCATCCGTTGGATCAAGCTGGAGTGAGCGCTGCCCTTAGATATTTTGCATTTACTCGATATTTAATCGAAGGGGACGCATGATCGTTAAATCAGATTTAATCAAATTAATTGTCTTAGACTTTATGTTATAATCTTTTGACCAAGGACTTTGTTGACTTATCCCTTGGGTAGCTTATGAAAGCACGTTCGTCCAGATATCGAGGGATGAAGCGCTTTCGTCCAGATCTTCAGACTTGCACAAATTGTACCATGAAGGGGGCACATACCCTCATTTGACCACTTGACTTTTATTAAACCTTAGGATTATTTCTTGCCTCTTAAGTCCAAATGTTTTAATTAATTTTCTTAGGAACCTATGGACTTTTTTAAAAGACCTTCTTTAGCGAATGTTTATGATTGTGTTTTAATTTTAATTAATCTTTGGGCGCTTAAACCCTTCAATTTTAAAACTTTGATATTCTGAGTGATGCGCGACCATTGGATTTCATCACAATTGTGCGTTGTCGTCCTGATCTTGAGAGGTGCTTGATTTTTAATTATTATATTATTTCTTAATAATGCGGCTCAACTTTAAACCCGTGCTTAATCACTTAGATTATTAGCTTTAAGTTCGAATTTATCTTTTATTAAAGCTTTTAATTAACTCGGGTTACTCTTAGCGCATGCGCATCCATCGGATTAAGATGGACTGAGCGTTGCCCTTGGATTTATTAAATTTACTCGGTGCTTAAATCAAAAGGGGCATGTGACCCTTGATTAATTTTCCATTAAAACTTAGGTTATGACCGATGTAAACCTTGAGCTTTTAAAGGTTGGTTAAATTTAAAGAACGTGCATCCATTGGATTAACCGGGGATGAAGCGCTACCATTCAGATCTCAAAAGTTGCTCAATTTTTAACCAAAGGGGGTGCATACCCTCATTTTTCCATGTGATTTAACTTGAACCTTAGGCTTATTCATTTAGGTCCAAATATTTTAACCAATTCATTATACACCCAAGGTTTCAAAGGTTGACTTTAGTGGATATTTTAATGATCAGATTTCAAATCTCTTTTAAAATTCGGATGCTTTTAAAGGTTGAGGGCTATGTGATGAACATTTGAATTTTTGGATAGGATCAACGGTTACAATGACAATCTTGTTATCAGCTAAAATTTTGACTTTTAATTTGACTAAGATGTCATTATTTTTATTAAAATGGTTCAAAAGATCAAAACATTGAAAATCAATTTTTCTCAGAGGAGAATGCAATAGAGACCAACAACATTTGCTAAATTTATTGAAGCCAAAATTTTAAATTTGAGGGTCTCTGATGTTGAGTCAATTTTAGCTCCAATAGGGTCTCTAAAATCCCTTTGTTAGGTATCTCTATAAACCCCCTTTTGACATTTTCGGCTTGTGTTTTACTCTTCCACATAATATTTTTGCTCTTCCCCTGAAAATTCAATACCTCTTATCTAATGTCATTTCCAATATTTTTCTCTCTTCTAGGTTTTTTAAAAACTCACACACCCCTCCCCATATCACTCCTCATGTTACTCCTCTAATTGGTAATGCTCTTCCCAATACAATTGACTATGGTATATGATCCTATCTTGAGAAATAAAAACAAGTGGTTAACTCCATCTTAAATTATCAAGTTGAAATAAAGAAGACCTTAGCAGTTATCCAAAGTTATCTTAGTATTTTTCCTACCACGCATTACCTTGGCCAAAAGTTTCAACAAGTTGCTAGGCAACAACCATAGGTCATGCGATAGACATCAAATCCAAAATACGCAAATATCCATCAACAATCATCATTCAATCATAGAATTCCAGTTTCCTATGGCAGTCACGTGACTCCCGTTGCTACCAGGGGTACGCTTCTAGGTATGAGTGGTTTTAATTTATTCTTTCATTCTAATCATGATCCTTTTATAGGAGGTGCTTCTAATTTCATATATTGGGCTCATAGTGTTCCTATTTCATGCATCATTATCCCAACATTTGAGGGTGCCAATCCATGTGGGTGGTTGACCAAGATGGATATCATTCATCCACACCATATTTCTAAAGAATATCAAGTTACCATAGAAGTTACTAAATTGGAAACCCATGCTCAACAATGGTTGTTATGGGAGATTTACCAACATGGGACCTCTCTTCTATGGCATGAGTTCATAGCATTATTCCTTTATAAGTTTAACAAAGGACCTTCCACATACATGGTTCATTTGATGAAAACTAAGAAAACAAGATTGGTTGAGAATTAGCGAGTAGAGTTCACAAGTCTATTCACCTACACTTGTCAATTAGATCTTGCGATGGTGGTCTCAACCTTTTACCACAACCTTAAGGATTAAATCTTTTAAGAAGTAGACATGCTCGACCCCTACACTCTTGAGGATGCTAAACATGTAGGGGTGACATAAAAGAAGCTCAAAGTGTCTTGTATGCAACCTCAATGTGACTTCAATGCTCAATGACCTTACTTTAAGAACCCTCAATTATTATTTTGTTTCAAATATCATTCACACCATCCCCCATATTAGGCCTATGAAGAATGTCATAACTTTCAAGTGGAAGGTGAAGAAGTAGTAGTGTTAGAATATGAAGATTTAGTAGGAGCAACCAACTGAAGTAGTTAATTCTAAGCATAAGGACAATGCCATGGTTCATTTTACTTTTACCCTTATAGAGCTCGAAGATCACCATAACATAAAGGTCTAAGAATTTATCAAATGTTAGTACCAAATTATGTTAATTGATTTAGTTAGCATGCATAACTTTTTTAATAACAAAACAACAAAGTATTTGGGATTGTATATGAATTCTTCAAACCAGTAAAAATATCAAGTATTGATTGCAAACGGGGGTATAACTCAGTGTGTGGGTCAAACAACTAAGGTTAACATACAAATGGGTGATTATACTTAGTTTGGCAATATTTTCACTATGATTTTGGGAAGTGCAAATGTAATCTTGGGAGCACAATGACTATATCATCTTGGTGATATTACTATTAATCTATAATGACTATATGTCAAATGAATGGAGAATTGAAAGGTTATTTGTATCTAAGGAATTCAACCTCCTCCTACTATTGGTTAGCTCCCACAACATGAAAATTATATTGAATAAATATGACCATGGATTGTTTGCCCAGGTCAATTGCATGGAAGTTCAGTCGTCAGAGCTAGTTCTTCCTTTAGACTTACAAAACACTGTGGATTACTATGCAAATGTCTTTGGTGAGCCCATGGGTCTTACCACTAATTTCACACATGCTCATGCCATCCACGTAGTTCCAAGAAGTCAACCTCCTAATGTATATCCTTACCATTATCCCTAGCCCCAAAAGTAGAAAATTGAGAAATTGGTCTAGGAAATGTTGGAGCAAAAAATCATGTGTCCAAGCATCAATCCTTATTCCTCTCTAGTTATTATGGTGTGATGTAAGGATAATCCTTTTTGCATGTGTCCTATTTTTTTTTATCTCTCAACAATATCACCATAAAATAGAAGTTTCCTATCCTTGTTATATATTATTTGTTGGATGAATTGCATTAGGCTAGATACTTTACAAAACTGGACTTGTGTTGTAGGTTTCATAAAATCATGGTTGGAGAAGAGGCTTTCTCTAAAACTACTTTTCACACACATGAGGGTCATTATGATTTCCTAATCATACCTTTTGGTCTCACTAGTGTTCCTTCCACTTTCCAAAGCCTCGTGAATTTTGACTTTCATCATTTTATTTGCAAGTTTATCCTAGTCTTATTTAATGATATCTTAATTTACGACAAGTCCTGGGAGGCTCATCTAGTTCATGTGGACCAAGTTGTTCACCTCTTATGGAAGGAAAAATACTTGTCAAAAGGTTCAAATGTTCTTTTAGGGTCCAAAATGTAGAATACTTAGGATATACAGTATATCAGGAAGGAATCAAGATGGATCCTAACAAGATCAAAGCCATGCAAGACTAGCCCTAATCCAAATCCATTAAGCATCTTTATGGATTTTTAGGTCTTACTAGGTAAAAAAGAATATTTGTTTGCAACTATAGCAATATTATTGCTCGTATAATTGCTCTCACTAAGAAGGATGCCTTTGTTTGGTTTAAAGTAGCTTCCCAATCCTTTCATATCCTAAATGAGGCTATGTGTACAACCCCTATTTTGGTTGCTTCTAATTTTAGCAAACCCTTAGTCATTGAGTGCAATGCTTTAGACACAAGTATTTGAGTTGTTTTGATGCAATATAAACATCCATTGGCATTTGAAAGCAAGTAACTCTTTGATAGGATTTTGAGACAATCCACTTATGAAAAGGAAATGTTAGTATTTATGCATGCCATAAAGAAATGGTGGTCTTATTTGTTAGGGTGCCACTATTGGATATATTACATTATTTGGTATATTGAAGTACCATGGGTACTATTGTAAATATTAGTTTAGAGAGTGTTTTTATATTTATCTAATATATGTGTCAAAGTGTGGAGAGTATTATGTGTTATATAATAAAGTGTGCAAGTGTGAGTGTGCAAGGTGTCAAGTATGCAAGTGAAGAATCATAGGTGATAGGTGTCAAGAGTGCGAGAGTCATAGGTGATAAGCATCAAGAGTGCAAGAGTCATAGATGATGTGTCAAGTTTGACAGTGAAGAGTCATAAAGACGTGTCAAGATGTAAAGTGAAAGGTTATGTAATCATGAGAGTTTTGTCATAATGTGAGGCATGTGAAAGGTTGCATCTCCCAAGAGTTTGAGGAGAGCAATAGTCAAAATATTGAAGAGTTTATCATGTAATGTTATATATTGGAGACAAAGCTCCATGATATGTAATAGAATGAGATTTATGAATGTAATAGTGAAGTTTCTTGTTGAGCAATACTTGTGTTATTTGTGAATATATTTTATGTGATTGATATTTGATCCTGGAGAAATTTACCTATGAGATAATCTAGCAAAATTGCCAACAATCACTTCATCATCAAGATAGACCATAGGAGACAAGCATTTTCTAGAACATTGTCTCTCATACCTTGAATAAAATAAATGGTTGATGAAACTCTTAAGGTATATTTTATCATTTAGTACAAAAAGGAAACGGAGAATGTGTTGGTCGATGCTCCATGTCACAAACATGAAGATCCTATTTCTATGAATGCCATCTCTTGTCCTATTCCACAATGGCTTTCCTAGCTTCGAGAGGATTGAATTTTTGATTAAGAAATTGCTGGAATCATTTAGAAAGTGGAGTTTGGTTCTTCAATGCCTTCCTTTTTCTCACATATTCATGGGGTTTTCCACGAGAAGGATCACATTTATCTTCCTCCATCCTCTATTGTTAAGACTTGTGTCCTCCAAGAATTGCATGCATCTTCTTTGGTAGCACATTTTGGATTCTTAAAAATATACCAATGGATGAAGCAATCCCTTTCTTGGAAAGGATCAAAAGCGAATGCTAAGGTCTTTGTAGTTGAATGCGAGGTATGTTAATGCAACAAGGGAAAAATTGTTAAATCCCTTAGTTTATTACAATCCTTGCCTATTCTTGACTGTCAATGGGAGCACATTTCCACAAATTTCATTGAGGGCCTTCCAAAATCTGAGGGTAAAATGATGGTCTTTATGGCAGTGGATCATCTTTCTAAGTATGCTTATTTTTTTACCAAAATGATGATCTTTGTGGTAGTGATCGCAACTCTTCATGCTTGCATATTCAAGATTAACGTATGCCATTTCTTCACAAGACAATAACAACTTATCTCTCAAACTTTAAACACTAAACAAGAGGTACAATCCACTTTTCCTCCAAGTTAGACAACCCACTATCTGAGACAATATTTTATACGCCAACACTTTGTCCTTTTGGTTGAACAACAATTGTTTTTGAATAGTTTCATGCATATAGTTCTACTCAAATACATAAACTCCCACTTCAAATAGATTTGAACCATTCATAAACTCGAACATAATATAAACTTATAAAAAAATAACAAACAAAAAGAACATGAATCTTCTCTTCTACAATTGAAATTACAAGGTTCTACCTCCTCCCTCAAACACAATCACTAACTTCTCACTCTCTTGATTGGTTGGGACAAACACATACTTCAAACATTGTCTCTCGTTTTACAATACCGGTGTCAGAACTCTAAATCTAAATAATATGAACACAAATTAACTACGATAATATTTAAATTAATATGATAATTATATATATTCCAAAAAAAATCTTCCATTACAACTAACTTATAATAAACATTAAAACTATTTACATTGCATGATCTCCATAACATACACAAGGTCTAAAGGGTCTTAATACTTAAAACATAAAATAGTGGAATCTCCATAACATTATAAGATAGAGTGAACACAAGGTCTATAAGGTCTTAATACTTAAAAATAAAATAGTGTACTACTTTTTATTGAGGGTAGTATTTTGTTGAACTTAAGTCCGTGGGTTTAGGTGGATTGGTAAGTTGGGGCGTTTATCGAGAGGAGACCTAGGTTCCAATCCTACGGGCGTACCCATGCATAGCTAGTAGTTCGATCCGATTCTTTTGTGTGTTGCACCTGATTGATGACGACGATCTGTTTCCTGTTTATCCGACAGTCCCCCTTCATGCCATGTGTTGAACCATACTGACAAAGACGGTGCGAACCTTGTGCGTCTGACGGTCCCCATCTCATGCTGGGTTACTATTAACAAGACGATGGGTGTGTTGGAAGCCTTCTTCGTTGATAGTTTGAACCCTGCCAGCTATGCTGACAGTTACTAAAAAGTGTGATTGTAACCAATTCATCTATTCATCTATGTAACCAAAAAAAAAAAAAATATTTTGTTAAACTTTTATTTATGTTTGAACTATTGTATTGAAAGGGTGACTTCCATTATAGGTGAGAAGAGTGTTTATTGAGACATTTGAGTAGTATTTTTTTGGACTTTTATTTATATTTGAATAATTGTGAGGGTGACGCCCATTATAAATGGAAGAGTGGCCCCACTTATACTTCGCATTATTTAAAAAATAAAATAAAAATTAAAAAGATGGAGAATATATTGTGTATATGTAAAATAAGGATAAAGTATTTATTTAGGTTAGTGACATAATTAAGACCATTTTTACATATTCTTTACTTTGATTTGAACTTAAATAACATGAATAACAATCTAATAACATATTTTAAAATTTAGAGCGTGCTGGGACACCTGCGCTATGTATTGACATCGAGAAATACCTGCGCAATGGGAACATCCTTTTTAAATTTACCCGCGTGCTGGCACAACTCCGCTATGTATTGACATCGAGAAATACCTGCGCAATGGGAAGAAGCCAGGCATTGTTGCAGTGTACTAATATTTATCTTTCTCTTGAGCGTATAAAAACCCTTTGTAAAGAGGGGCAACTGAACGAGGCGCTCTGCATTTTGAGCGTTACAGACCAGCCTGTAGCCTCTTCTATCTATGCTCTTCTCTTGCTGGCCTGTATTCATAAGAAAGCCCTGCCAGAAGGCAAACTGATTCATGCCCACATCATACAGAGGGGATTTGGTATGCGTTTCGGCAATAAACTTGTGAAATTGTATGCCAAGTGTGGAGCCCTGGCAGAAGGTTTCATAGCTCTGAATGAAACTAGAAAATGTGACGTGGTCTCATGGACTCTTATAATTTCAGCTTACGCCAGGCGAGGGTTTCCCAATGAGGGTTTGGCATTGTTTTACCAAATGCGAAAAAGGGGAATTATGCCCGATGAGCACGTTTTCTCCAGCGTTCTTGCCGCATGTGTGCGCTTGGATAGGCTGAAAGAAGTCCATGGAGAAATGGTTAAATTTGGGTTTCAATCAGATGTGTTTGTGGGGAGTGCCCTTGTCAATGCGTATGCCAAATGTGGGAGAATCGAGGACGCACGCCATGTGTTTGACAAAATGCCTCAACGAGACGCGATCTCGTGGAACGCCATGTTTGCGGGATATGTACGGAACGGGCTGCAGAATATGGCGCTGAATATGTTCTGGGAAACGCCAAAGAAGAATTTGGTTTCGTGGAATTCCATGATCGCGGTTTTTTCGCAGAGTGGGAGGGTTGAGGAGGCTCTAAAGATGTTTAGGCAAATGCCGGAGAAGAACGTGGTTTCGTGGAATTCGATGATTGCAGGGTATGCACAGAACGGGTGTGTAGACGAGGCCCTAGAACTTTTTGGACAAATGCCCGAGAGAAATGTGGTTTCGTGGAATTCGATTATTGGGGGTTTTGCTCAAAGCGGGCATGGTGAAGAAGCCCTTGGGCTTTACAGAGAGATGACAGTATCTGGTATGAAGCCAAATTGGAAAACGTTTGTGAGTGTTTTATCGGCGTGTGCAGACTTGGCGGCCCTTGAACAGGGAATGGAGATCCATGAAGAAATAGGGAGGAGTGGAGTTCAGTTTGGAGTTGTCTTGAGAAACGCTCTTCTTCACATGTATGCAAAATGTGGAAGCATAGAGACTTCACAACATCTGTTTGACAAAATGCCTGAACGAGATGTTATCTCGTGGAATACAATGATTAGTGGATATGCCATGCAAGGCTGCGGCAAGGAGGCAATCAGACTCTTTGAACGGATGCTACAGTTGGGGGTAAGACCAGACCGTCTCACCTTTGTTGGTGTGTTGTCCGCGTGTTGCCATGGAGGCCTAGTTGATGAGGGGTGGCGATACTTCAATTCAATGAGTAAGGATCTAATTTAATAATATAAGTTATCAGTTGCAGTAAAGCTCGTTATGATGTTCAAAAAATTAAATATTTTTTAAGAGTAAGTATCTAAAATAAATATAAACAAATGTACAAGAAACTTCACATTTCATACCAGAATAATATTGACTTGTAAATGACGCTATAGACGAGTTGCTTTATTTATTTATTTATTTTTTTCATAGGAGAGTTGTTTTTTCTGTAGTTGTTTTATTTTACTTTTAATTTTTTATAACTTCTAAAAGAATCAAGTAGAGTATATATATTAATTAGAGGTGTTATATACCTATATACTTTTCTCGTTGAGTATTGGTTATCCAAATATGTTTCATAGAATTTGTTCGTCTAAGATAGAATTCCGACATTTTTATAAAATTGGTCTAATCTTGTGACACAGGTAAGGCGTATGGCGTTACACCCTCAAGGGAGCACTATAGCTGCGTCGTTGATCTACTTGGCCGAGCCGGGCTCCTGAACGAGGCATATGACTTTATCTGCAAAATGCCAGTGGAACCCCAGGCAAGTGTGTGGCGGTGTCTACTGGGTGCCTGTAGAATTCATAACAATAGACAGCTGGGAGAATATGTGGCACACCGTCTTTTCGAACTGAATCCCAAGTCCGATTCGCCTTATGTGGTCATGTCAAATATCTATGGTGCTGCTGGCCAGTGGGATGACAGAGAAGCGTTGCGGAAAAACATGAAAAAAAGAGGCATAAAAAAGACGCCTGGATGCAGTTGGATTGAGTTTGATAAACAGGTACATGCTTTCCTCGTTGGAGACAGATCACACCCACAAATAGCTGAGATATATGCCCAGTTGGGGATATTGGTTGGGGAGATGAAATCTGCGGGGTATGTACCTGACACAAGGTTGGTGCTGAACGATGTGGAGGAGGAGCAGAAGGAAGAGTTTCTTCGCCACCACAGTGAGAAGCTGGCAATTGCTTTTGGCCTTATAAATACATCTCCTGGCACAACTATTCGTATCATCAAGAACCTTCGAGTTTGTTATGATTGCCACTCGGCCATTAAGTTCATTTCCAAGATTGTTCAACGAGAAATTCTCGTGAGAGATACCAGTCGTTTCCATCATTTCAAGGAGGGGAAGTGTTCCTGTGGGGATTATTGGTGATGCTATACAAACTTGGTGTTAAGAGGGTCTGGCATGTGCTTGCTTTTGAATCTGGACATGGCACTGCATTGCATGTCTGACTACTGGATTGTTCTTTGAAGTGATTCCGTTGTCAAATGATTGACAGATTGGTAATTCATGATACCCTAATAGAGATGGGACAGGATGATTGCCAATACAAAGATGATGATTTTACTAGTTAACACAAGAGCTTCCCAAGGTAAGTAAAGGATTATTTCCATATAATGTTGTAATTAGCATCGCACGTCTTCTCTTTTATTTCTTCTGCATTTGAATGCATAAATGAATCCTGCTAATGGATGGGCTTTATTATTCGTGGCCAATCATTTGCATTTGAATGAGTAAATGAATCTTCCAACTGGTGAGAAGCAGGTAGCTTAATGGCAAAGCACCCAGAACATTATGGTCATGAGAGGTCCTTTTAGTTTGAGGTCTAGTTGGTCCATGCTTTTTTTCAATTGGGAACAGAGATAAGCTAATGTGACTCAAGCTTTACCTAGGTTAAGAAGGGTATTTGAAGGAATCCACATCCAAGAGATAGAACTTGTGAGAGGCTAATAGTTTGGTAGTACAACACCTTTCATACCTATAGGAGGTCCTAGGTTTGAGTGCCAGACAATCCATGCTCTGAATATAAGCTTGGATATTTTGTCGATTCTTATATAATGCTTCTCTATGTTCAGATGCTTTCTTTTGTACTTGGAACAAAACAAGGTTCACTAGCTACTAAAAAATATATCATGTTTCTTACTATTGTCAAGTTTCATCTCTCAAAAATAATTGGTTCATGGTTGTGTCCAAATGATGAAACAGACTTTGGTTTGGGTAAGATAAGTTGGTTGTTAGAATTCAGCAACTTGTAGAGTGTTTTCTTTTCCTCTGGTCTAAATTCTTAAAAGTGTTTTTTTTTTCCTTTGGTCTAAATTTTTAAATTAGATGGACTTGTGACCATACTTTACTAACATTCTCTTTTGTTTGACTTCATATTGCTTCATATTTGATAATATTGAAATTGTGATTTATTATCCCTTCCCATGTTTCCCGTTAAACATAACCAGGTATGAAGGATGAGGATATGATATAGGGCATACAAAATGCTCCCATTGGCAGCAGATTGTATCCTGGGTGGCAATTCCATTGGTGGTCCCTTCTTCTGGCCAGTTTCCCGCCTGCTGGTGCCTTCCATTATCGAATTGATTTCTAGGGTGCACATCTAAGATCATGCCTTCATGTACTATCCATCATGCAAGCATACAACTTCTAGTAACAAGAAGCACCACAAGTGCTAAAAGCAACAGCGTTGGAGCATGGTAGAAAGGTGAAGCAGAAGAACATGGAAAAACAGGGCATTTTGCTTAGTAGGTATGGATCATACTCACTTTGTCTCACAAATTCCCTACATTATTATGAAAATGAAAAGCAGGGAATTTGGATCTATACCTCATTAGTTTGCTTCTAGAGATTGCTACCAAAAACATATCATTCTTACCAGAATCCAATTTTTCTAAGCAATGGCCTGGTGCCATTAGAATCTAGAAAGTCATTTGTGATCTGTTACAGAGGATGATATGGGAGTGACGAAGGTCTGCCAGTAGAGGCCTTCATCCTCTTTTTTCTACCTAACTTGGTGTTCTAAGATGCTTCGTGTCACCAAATTATTCGCAGGCCTTGGGTTGTCTACTTATGGGCAAAGTATGTTTTCAGATATGAAAGAGGAAGCTTGAAATCTTCCACATACACCTCACATTCACTGGGATTGTCAAAGATACTTGAAACCAAAAATGTTTGGTGGACTGAAGAACCGAGGTAATTGATACTTCTCTTTGAAGTGATGTTACTTCAGAGTTTATGGATTTGGGGCTCCCGATACTCTTGATTGCTGGACTTTGTCACTCCAAGGATTTACACTATGGAAGTGATTGGGTAGATTTGGGGGGCATTATATGAAACATGTTGCTTGTGTCAAACCCTTAAATATGGGCCATTGTGAGTAAGAGTTGTTATATTTCTTGGTTTGTGCAGTTGTCAGCAAGAGTTGTTATATTCTATTAAGGGTCAACTATTTACGGTTAGGATTACTCTAATTTAAATATATCTACAAATAGAGAGTAGGTTTTTCATTTTAGCCATCAGTTGAGTTTGTCCTTTGTTCCTATTGGAGTCACCTGTAATCACATTAGCTATTGGAGATAAACCCTTGAAAAGTGGTTTGGACTAAAATTTGTACTTAGAACTATTCTTTGGCTTTGGATATTGTATGGGATTTTCTTCATCAATATATTGTTCACATGATTGTTGGATGCATGGTCTGGATTTACTTATTGCATGTGTAAATTGCAACGCTATATTTAAGACTAAATGTGAATTTGTATTATTCTCTTACAAGTGGTATCAAAGTGGTGATTCAGGCTGTGAGAAGTTTTTCCAAATAAAAGGGAAGTGTTGGATTTCAACAATTCTTGCACCATTTAAGGAAATATTCTCTAATCCGGTTTAGTTGTGGCAACAATCCTGTACTAGATTGGGTAAAGCAAAGGGTGAATCAAGTGATTGCACTTTGAAGCAATCTGAGCTGCTCAACAATTTGCTTAAACAATCCATATTTTAAATCTATTTCTATTTCGCCAAAAAATCCAACTCTATGTGTTTAGAAAATTGGAAGAAAATAGCATAGATTTCCACACATTATATAAAGGAAGTAACTTATGAGAAGACAAAGAATATTGTTGTAAACATACACTAAACACAATGATTTAACATGGCGTAAAACCCAATGAGGGTAACATCAACATTGATTTATGCACAAAATGGAACAAATACATGTAGTAAGTGAATAGAATGGTCCAATGGGGCACAAGCCTACTTTTCTGCTTTAATTTAGACCTTTAATCTCTTCTTTCCTTTTTTTTTCCCTTAAATAAGCAAAATGTGGCTTCTATTGGGGCCCACTCCTATCAGAATACCAAAAATATTACATTTGTTGTTAGGTTAATTATAAACCTATCCAACTTTTCCTTTTATAAAAGATCTTCTTCATTTCTTTTTTTTATCAAATATATTCATCATCTTCCTCAAAATGTTATGTTTCCATAATTAACTCCTTGACATCATTTTTATTAAGAGATAAAATCTCACTCAACCAATTGCCTTATAAAATTTGAATTTCACCGAGACAAAGATCAACATCATGGTTGGTTGAATAATTTGCTACCCGATCTTCTTCTCTATAGATATGCTCACATTTTAAAGAGATTGCTTCCAATAATAAATGATGAACATCAACAATAATAGTATTTTTAATCCACTTCCCATATCCATATTTGTTGAAAGCATTAATGATAATTTCCAATTCCCATATCCATTTTTTGTTGATAGCATTAATGATAATGTGTGAATCCCCCTCAATTGAATTTTTTTTATCCTTTTTCAATTGCAATTTTAATCCATGTAAGAAGTGCCTAGCCTTTGCATAGTTGTTTGTTGAAGTTCCATACAATTCTGAGTAAGCAAGGAGAATTTTGCCTTCATTGTTTTGAAAAACACCACCTCCATCAACTTTTCTCGGACTTTCTTTGGAAGCACCATCAAAATTAATATCGATAAACACAATTTTTGGACATTTCTATTTTTCCATGGATTGAAATAAATCCATTGTTTTAATGCCATTGTAGTAGATGACTCTTCCAAGTATATTCAAATCTTGTAACCAAGTGGCTAGCACTTCTTTTTTCGTACTAGAGACTTTCCATGATGAACACCATAATTGTTAGCATTCTGCTAGAGGGGTATTAATATGGTTCCAAATTCATCAAATGACATTAGCTCAACTGGTTAGATTCTTCAGTATTCAAGTAGGAGATCCAGGTTCGAATCTTGCCAAGCGATACATGGATAATATTCAAGTTGTGATACCACTACGTGGTGATCAATCCCATGTAACTAATAAAAAAAAAAGTCTTTAGCACATAAATGTCCCAACTCATATGGTCCTACTTATGCTAGTATTTGGATTCTTAATCTTTAGCACATAAATGTCCCAATTCATCTGGCCCTACTTATGCTAATAGTTTGCTACCATGGTGATGAGAGAAGATATTTGATCCTCGAGTTCCATGAGGGTATCCAATTTGGAGAGTTGTTCCTCCAACTTGTTTATTTGGGCTTCCATTGCTTGATAACAAGAATCATAGGATATTTACTAAAAATAGAAATGCTATTTTTAGTAAGGGTCCCAAAAAAAACTTATTGGTGCTATATACCAATACGATAAGCTTGATGAGAGTGCTATATACCAATACGATAAGCTTGATGAGACAATCATAATGGGCTATATCCCCAAAATGATTATTTTTAGTAAAGGTCTCCAAAAGGTTTATGGGTGCCATATACTGAAACGATCAACTTGATGAGACAATCACAATGTTGACTTTTAAGTTAGACTACCTCACACTATCTTAGGTCCCATAATAATTAAGCCACAATATCTTAGGTCGAAATATCAATAATCAAGAGTATGATTAAATATATGAGCAATCAAATGTATATTTAGGCCAAAATAAATAAATTAACATTCACTATAATATCAAATATGAATGTAAATAACAAAAATCATTAATGTACAAGCATGAAGAATACTTATAATAAAATTGCTCAAAATCTGTATGCAAGCCTTATTATGAATGTTTGCTATGGTGATCGCTACGAATTGTTTTCCCAATTACATTGTATAGAGCTTTCTCTCCATAATAAAGACATAGAAATGCGACTCTTCAATACTTGTCTATTGCACTCCTCACATATTGTTGTCATTTCTGCAACATGGTGTATATTCAGCTTTCCAGTAATTTTTGCTCCTCAGAAACTCTGTTCTCATATTTGGAATGCATTTTTCTCTCTCCTGAGCTTTACTATCAAACCCTTTCTACAACGCCTGAAATAGTGTGCAGTTGTTTCTGTCTACTGACCATGCAGGAAAACCCTCCTTCCGATGGCGATGGTGTTCCGTGCCAAGTACCCGATGTAATATGGCCCATGGAGAAGGAAGAGCGCAACCCGCAACTTCGGCACGAAAAATGACTAAGCCTAGGTAAGAAAGGCGCAACGTCTTGAGTGCGCTGGACTTAGGCGCACCGTTGGAGTGCGCAAGACAAAGGCGAACCGTGTGGAGTGCGCTGGACTTAGGCGCACCGTCTGGAGTGCACTGGACTTAGGCGCACCATCTGGAGTGCGCAAGACAAAGGTGCACCGTCTGGAGTGCGTTGGACTTAGGCGCACCGTCTAGAGTGCACTAGACTTAGGTGCACCGTTTGGAGTGCGCAAGACAAAGGCGCACCGTCTAGAGCACTGTCTGGAGTGCGCTGGACTAAGGCGCACCGTCTAGAGTGCGCAAGACTTTGACCCACTATCCCAAGTGCGCAAGACCGGTTGACTTTTCAAACTCTGCTCTACTCCCGAGGCGGCAAGTGGATTAGTTCAGTTTCCTCATCCTTATCCATTCGGGCGCTTCTCCTCAGTCGTACGATGTGCAGTCAGTAGGAAGCTTCCAGACCTAACATTCTGAAGATGCAGAGCCTTATCTTTTACCAGGGCGGCTCCAGCAAGCAATGAGACCGCGCCACCAAATGGACCTGTCAGAACATTGAAGATATTCAGTTACGTTCCGAGGAGTCATCAGTTCCGGTTCGTGCCCGCCTACTATTTCATAATTGTTTCTCCTTGTAAATCTTATCTTCTCTGCCACCACGATGTTTAGTGGGTGTGCATTTAATTTTCAAGCGGCAGAATTCTCTATATAAGCCTGCTATTTTATTGTAAAATGATGGGTGTTTGCTAGAAGCTTGTTGTAACTCGGATTCTGCTATAAATATAAATAGTGTCTGGCTCTAACTCTGGACTTCTGATTGTGTGTATGTCTTCTATTGCTTATCTTCTATTAAAATTCTCTGGTTTATCTGTAGGCTTGAATTCTAGTATCTGGATTTAGCTTCTGGTAAAACGTGAATTCTGGAGTAGCCCTGGAGATTATGCATGTTAGATGTTCAGTTTTAATTTCTGTTAGCATTTGTATTAAATGGCTATTTGATTCGACGTACAGTTAAGTTATCGTGTTGTTAGCCCATCACCCCTGTTCTATCCGGCCTGTGGCCATATTTCCCATTCCTTTCAGTCATTTACATTTCTTTCCAGTTCTCTAATCTCAACCCCCCAGATAGAATAGCAAGGGAACCAGCCCATCTCTGGAGATTGGCATGGGAGGCATTTCTTCCTCTCGGCCTTTCAATGTTGGTCGGGTCTAGGGCGCATAACTAGACAAACCCTTACCTAAGGCAGATCTCTGACCAACAGTTTTTGGCACGCCCGGTGGGACCTAACGTTCCACTGCAAAAGCAGTATTAAGAAGTTGATGTTCGTCTTATTGCTAACAAATCCGAACATCTGGCGACTCATACGAACTCAGACACCTCTGAACCTCGTAGACCAGCTTAAAAGATCATGCCTTCATGCGAACAAGGTGGCAGATTAGAAATACAGAAGAAGTTGAGTTCTTCGAGCTTGACATCGACGTTCTAGGAGAGCACCCTAGAGTGGTCAGGCCAAATATCCCGATAGACGAGACTTCTTCGCAGGAAGCTATTGTTGCTACATTGAATCCAACTCCCGACAGCACAACAACTAGCTTGCCCCCAGTTCCACCGAATTCTCCGGATCATCAGAATACTCCAGTTCCACCTAACGTTGATCCGGGTGCTCCGAGTGTTCCCATTGTTCCGGCTCAGCCATTGCAGCCACCGCTCCAAGCAAATCCGCCACCCCATATGGCGCAGCCGACTCCGCCCAGGTTGTTCCCAACCTGGAACCACACCGGACCTCTTGCCCTACAAGCTCAACACACTGTACCGCCTACCACCCTGAAAGCTTTACCTACTTACAATGACACGGGAAAGATGATGCATGAGCACATTCAAGACGTCGCAGGACTGGCAACTATTCACCAAATTACAGAAGAAGACGTAATGGTGAAGTTGTTGGTACTTTCACTAAGAGGTAAGCTCCTCTACTGGTACCGGTCGCTCCCGAACGACACCATAACTTCATGGGACCACTTGGCAGGGCAACTCATAAGGGGCTTCAACGAGCAAGCAGACCCCTTCTCTCTCCTACACCAGTTCACCTCTATCCAGAGGCACCCTCAGGAGGAGATAGCTGACTTCAATGTTAGGTTCGCTCGAACCTGGCAGAGAGTCACTCCCGACCTTCGGCCCACATATGAGCAAGCGACGTTCTATTACCTAAGAGCATTCCACTCTGATATTAGCATGAATATCTAGTATGCTAATGTTAACACATTTCCAGAATTGTACCAACAAGCGTAGAAGGCGAAAGCCGACCTGGTAGCCATCGGGAAGTTACCTCCAAAAGCGACTACACCAATTTACTCGGATTTTCCGTAGAATATGTATCCAAGTGCATCCGCTTCCTCTGCACCTCAAATGTACCCCAATCAGCCATGGGCTCCTAACCCACAAAATTAGGTGGTACCCACTCCTCAATTTCAGGTACCGACTCCTCAATATCCAAACCCCGCGGTTCCCCAACTTTTGGCTCCTCCTCAGTACCCAACATTACCAGCACCATTGGCACCGTTACCATTACCCGCGCCCGCAGCTACGACATCTCTAAATGCAGATCAGGCCAAGGAGTTGCGGGATGTGTATGGGTTCATGAAGACCATGGCGAACGATATGGCTATCATGAAGAAAAGCCAGTTCAGGGATCAGAACTATCCGCCAAGGAGGTTTTCGCCCACGATCATGAAGGATCAAGCCGCCCATACCAGAAGACCTCATGACAGGAACTCCGTGATGTTGGAGTGCGATGAAGCTAGTTCATCCGGCAGGGCCTACTGGTGCTCCACCTGCAATGACCCACATGGCGAGGAAACTTGCATGGTTCATCTGAACTATATGCAGACACTTGCAGACGAAACACCTAGCAGACAGGTAAATATGGTAAGGAAAGCTGATCATAATTGCATAATCCTCCCTATCGAACAGGTCTCCATTCTGATGCGAACAGGCAAGAAGCCAATTGAGGTCGATCCGGTTCAGATGGAACCACTCAAGGTACCTGCTGATCCTAAGCTGCCAAGAGAAAAGGCAGCCATGCCACCAGAAAGAGAACCAACATAGGTACCAGAACCTGACGGACAATGCTCGATTGAGAGACTATCTGCCCCAAAGGGCAAGAGCGAGGACCCCTCAGCCGCAAGCTTCCACCTCTCAGCCCCTAGCGGAAGCAAGAGATCAAGCGAGGGAAAAGTTGCGGTACCCCTCGATCACCAAGCATCAGAGAGTGGAAGCAATGCAACAGTACCGCACCCGGTACGAGACCGCTAAAGAGGGAGGTCAGTCTGGCGCTGGAGCATACAATGTCGTCGAAGAGTTAAGGAAGACTCCGGCTAAGGTAAGCCTCTTTGACGCGCTCCAATTGCCTGGTCAAGTTGACCTGCTGCAGGAATCCCTCAAGTCCATCAAGGGCAAGGGGAGACCAACTCAGACCGTTCTAACGCAGCCGCTGACCACCTCCACTACGAGAAAGAACAGGCCGCCGCCATTTTATCTATCCCTCAGGATGGAAGGATGGGTCGTGCATAATTGCATGGTTGATTCTGGCGCTGCCACCACTGTAATGCCCAAAGCTGTATGCGAATTCATGGGCATGGAGTACACCAGGAGCAGTCCTGGAGTGCTTCAGCTGGACGGGACTCCGGTCAGGACAGTGGGGGTCATCAAGGACATCCCGATCGTGCTGCACAAGATGTCGCAGATCACAGTAATCCAAGAAGTTGTGGTAGTTGACTTGGAGCCCTATTTCAGCATGTGCTTGTCAAGGGAATTCACTGCCAAGCTTGGAGGCTATCTGTCTCTCGATTATTCGCATCTGGAGGTCCCCTTCAAGGGGAAGAGTGTCAAGATTTTTAATGAGAAGCCCTCCACCTTTCTCATTGAAAAAATCCAGGATGCGGAGAAACCCATGGACTCAGTCAACATCATTGATGGAGTAGAAGAAGTGGAGGAAAAAGTGGAGCTGATGGAGGAAGCTCTTGATGAGCTGCGCATAGAGGATGAGTTCTCCATGCGTGATTTCAATGCTATGATAGAATCGGACATCGGGTGTTACTCGATTACCAAGCCTGAAAAGGCTAAAGTGCCGAGTGACGCTGACCCTATGGACGACCAATTATGGAAGCTTTTTTTTTATGGCGCCCGATGCAAAAATGGTGCTGGAGCTGGAGTTGTCCTCATCTCTCCCTCTGGAAATCAAAAAACATACTCGTACAGGCTCGCTTGGAGTTGTACTAATAATGCCGCCGAGTATGAAGCCCTGTGTTTGGGGTTACGAAAGGCGGAAAAGTTAGGAATAAAATAGTTACAGATATTCGGGGACTCCGAATTGATCTGTAACCAAGTCACAAATAAATGTGTTGCCAAACAACACTATCTCAAGGCATACCGTAATAAGGTATGGGATCTGCTCGAGTCCTTCTCGGCTCTTAACATTCAATTTATTTCGCGAGAGTGGAATAAACATGCTGACGTTTTGGCGTCCATCGGAGCAAGATGCTCCCCAGCTGAGAATCTGATGCAAAGGCCAAAAACAGTAAGGGTTATCTACAGGCCCTCGATGCCAGATAAGAATATTCATTGGCAGGTCTTTGACAACGACGAGCAGATCATCAATTTTTTGATTGATGAAGTTGGAAGCATCGAGGATAGAGCTCTCAATGATGAAGAATATGAGGGCCTAATCCAGCTGAAGAATAACCACCTCCCCAAGGGTTTGATCACCCTTGAAAGCCTGTTCGATCAAGACGACAGGGCTCTTCCCCACAAAATCAAAGTGGATGCAAGAGAGTACCAAGAGCTAGAGCTAGAGTCCGGGAAAATGATCAAGGTGGGGACTGATTGCACGCCACAAGAAATTGAACAGATCAGGACCCTCTGTAGAGAATATCCAGACATCGTCGCCTGGAGCTACCGCGACCTGAAGGGGTACGACAGAGACGTCTTCCAACATACAATTGAGCTCCAGGAGGGAGTTAAGCCTGTCCGACAGAAGCAAAGGCCTGTGAATCCAAATATTGAAATACTGATGAAGGTCGAGCTTCTGAAAATGTTGGAAGCAAAGATAATCTACCCCATCAAGCATTCATCTTGGGTAGCGAACCTAGTCTCGGTTCGAAAAAAGAACGGAGATATTCGCCTCTGCGTGGACTTCCGAAATCTTAATCAGGCATCCCTGAAAGATCACTACCCGCTGCCCCAAATTGATCAGATTCTTCACGTAGTGGCAGGCGCCCAGAGGTTTTCCCTTCTGGATGGTTTCTCAGGGTATAACCAAATTTGGGTCAAAGATGAGGACCAGTATAAGACTGCTTTCACCACCAAGTGGGGCACCTTCGCTTATCAACGCATGTCGTTCGACCTCTCCAATGCCGGAGCAACCTTCCAGAGAGCAATGGACTTAGCCTTTGGTGAGTTGCTCAACCGTGTCATTGTAATATATCTAGATGATATGACTATTTTCTCCCACAGGAGGGAGGAGCACGGTTTACATTTGCGGCAAGTTTTTGAGAAGTGCCGGGAGTTCGAAATATCAATAAACCCGAAAAAATCAATTTTCGCGGTTAAGGAAGGCAAACTCCTAGGGCACCTCATATCAGAGAAGGGTCTTGCTATTGATCCCACTAGGGCCGAAGCCCTGCTCAAGCTACCTCTGTCGACGAACAAGAAGGGCCTCCAATCCTTCTTTGGACAGATAAATTTTGTCAGGAAGTTTATTTCTGACTTCGCCCAGGTAGTGAAGCCTATGACTGAGCTCCTCAAAAAGGATGTGGAGTTCCTATGGACAGAAGAGAGAAGGCAGGCGTTCAAGGAGATCAAGCACAGGATCGCCCAGGCTCCCGTTCTAGTAAACCCCGATTATTCCAAAGATTTCATTCTATATGCGGTCGGGGAGCCAAAAAGCTATGCGGTTGTACTAACCCAAAAAAATGAAGACGGGGATGAACGACCCATAGCATTCCTCAGTCAAGTCATCCTCCCGCATGAGGAAAAGCACAATTTTATTGAGAGTCAAGTGCATGCGGTAATGAGGGCGCTGAAGAAGTTTCGTCATTTCGTCTCGTAGAGCAAGACGATAGTGTACGTGGTACACCCGGACGTCCGAAACTTCATCAATTAGGGTGAGCTTGGTAACAAGAGGGCAGGTTGGATCACCAAGATCCAAGAATATGATATAGAGGTCCGGCCCACCAAGTTGGTCCGTGGTCGGGCTCTATGCCTGGAGCTTGCCAAGAGCATCGCAGTTGAGGTAACAACTTGCCAATGGGAAGATTCACTACCGCAGAGCAATCTGGTGAATCAGTCAGTAGATGACAGGGATTGGACTGAAGACTTGGTGGAGTACTTCAGCACTGGACAATGCCCTACCGGCCTCAACTCTTCGCAGAGGAGGCGTTTCAGGCTTTAGGCCTGCAGATACGTGTTGCTACCCGAGGGGTTGTTTCATCAAAATATCGACGGTGTCCTCCTGAGATGTGTCAAGGGGACAAAAAAATAAAAAATCCTGGATGAGTTCCATTTTGGAATGTTCGGGGGCCATCTCGTTCGGAAGGCCGATGGCTTTAAAAATAATAAGGGCGGGCTATTATTGGCCCACCGTTTTTGCTGATTCCTTCAGTGTGAGCCAAAAATGCGATAAGTGTCAAAGATATGTTGGCCGCATCAAGAATGCTTCTCTACCTCTGCACCCGATTCAGGTTGAGGCTCCATTTCAGCAATGGGGTTTGGACTTCATCGGAATAATTGAGCCTAATTCTTCCGCAGGGCACAAGTACATTTTGATAGCTACGGACTATTTCACCCGGTGGACAGAGGCAGTGCCCACCAAGCGAGCTAATCAGGATGTCGTCATCGCTTTTCTGGAAGGGCTAATAACCCGTTTTGAAATACCGGATGCCATAGTGACGGATAATGGTTCCCATTTCATTGGGGCCAAGATGTGTGCATTCGCCAGCAAGTACGGTATTTACTTGAAAACTTCGTCAAACTATTACCCGCAGGGCAACGGTTTGGCGGAGTCTACCAATAAAAACTTGCTCCGGATCCTGAAGAGGACCTTGGAAGACAACAAGCGGACCTGGCATCTGCTCTTAGATTTTGCGTTATGGGCGGACCAAATTTCCATCAAGAAATCCATTAAGACGTCCCCATATTCCCTGGTCTACGGGAAGGAAGCGGTGCTTCCTGCGCATATCGAGTTGCCGGCACTACAGTCTCTCCGGTCATTGGATGGCGAGGATGAAGGGTTTGACCCTGTTAGCGTCAGAATTGCCCAACTGCTGCAGTTGGAAGAGGAAAGGGAGAAAGCCTATGTGGCTTTCATGAAGCATGTCGTTACCACAAAAAACTGGTTCGGCAAAAAGACCTCTGATCGCACTTTCCAGGTCGACGACTTGGTGCTTAAATGGAACGAGAAGAAGTCCAAGCCCGGATACCACGACAAATTTGACGCATTCTAGGAGGGCCCGTTTCAGGTTTCTCAAGTCCATCCGGTAAACTCTTTCACATTGCAAGACCTGAATGGGTTTACTCTGCCACTATCAGTTAATGGCATTCACCTGAAGGCGTACTACCAGTGAGGGGTAGTACAAGAGTTTCTTGTACAGCTGTACATATTTTTTGTGTTTTCCCTATGCATTTCAGTTTGCTTTTCGGAGTATCTCTTCGCCTCCTCCCGCGCTAGCGATAGCGCAGTTTTTGGGCCAGAATCCCAACTGGCAGGAGGATGCCGAGGAATGCAGTCCTTTTATTTTTTGTATTCTGTTGAGCCGTGTACAGAGGCAAGTAGCAGTTTTTGCTCCATCGAGCGCCGCGTTGTTTTCCATAACAGTTTGCGCCCAAGGCTGGCGCACGTTCCAGAGTGCGCCCAAGGCTGGCGCACATCGCAGAGTGCGCCCAAGGTTGACACATCCCAGAGTGCGCCCAAGACTGGGGCACGTTCTAGAGTACGCCCAAGGCTGGCGTATGTTCCAAAGTGTGCCCAAGGCTGGCGCGCGTTCCAGAGTGCGCCCAAGGAAGGTGCACGTATCAGAGTGTGCCCAAGGCTGGTGCATGTCTCAGAGTGCGCCCAAGGCTGGCCCATGTCCCAGAGTGCACCCAAGAAAGGCGCACATCCCAGAGTGCGCCCAAGGAAGGTGCACATCTCAGAGTGTGTCCAAGGCTGGAGCACGTCCCAGAGTGCACCCAAGGTGTTGCGCACAGTGCAAGTGCGCTAGGATGTTGTGCACGGTCTCCGATGCATAGGATACGTTCTCCAAGAAATATTGCACCCCACTTTGTTAGTTAGCATTGGGATGCGCACTCCTCCATCGGTTGCCATGTAGGAAATCTTCCACAGCGCCCCCAAATCACTCTCGACATTTACTCCGCTTAAGCAACATTAATGCAGGTGGGTGTAAACCAAAACTATAAGAAGATGCATTGCGCACCAGTTATGCCTATTAAAATTCTTAAGTTGTTGCGCCATCCACCATTGCTGAGTTTCAGAGAACGATTGTTGCGGGTAAAAGCGAAGTGCATCAGTAGAGCGCATTGCTGTGCTGAATTGTTATGTAAGCGAAATATTGCTCAGATGCAATCCAAATTATTCCCAGTGCGCTTGGACAACTTACCAGTGGAGATGGGCAAGAAAGGAGAGCCAAAGCAAAAAAAGGAGAAGGTCCCAAAATCTACGGAGGATGAGCAAGAGCAGACAAAAGAAAAAAGAAAAAGCCCCTGCCGCCGTTGCTTGAAGACAAACTGAGTAAAATTCAAGACCGTGTTCTCACTAGGACCAGTATAGAGAAGCTGCGCGAGGATATTGATCAGATGATAACTAAGGTGTCTGAAGTGAGTAATCGGGCAGTTGCCTACCACTCCCTCCTGTACTGGTACCTGTGCACGCCTGTGCACCCCTGCCCGGAGTTGGTTCACGCAATTGCCCAATTTTACGACCCTCAGACTAGGTCGGTGAAGGATGCAGAGGGAAAGAGGTTGTTCTCCATCTCTGCTGACAAAATCCGCGTTGCCTTCGCCTGTGGGAGGGAACCCTCTGGTCAAGTCATTGTCAGGAAAATTAACACCAAGGAGCAGAGTGAGAGATATACCAACACGACGCCAATGAGGCGATTCATGGAGGCCCATTCCACAGAGACGGTTGCACCCGGAACCTTGCCGCAACTCCCCATGTCCTTGAGGAGATTCAAGAACTCCGAGCTCTTCTCCATGCTGGCGTGGATTACTGGTCTTGCCTCAGACGCCCAAGTAAATGCCTGGCAGGTGAAAGTTATCGAATGCGTGTCCCACGGGGACTTCTACGCCTCCGATGCTGTGTCACGGGGGATAAAGCCCATATTTTTCGACTGGGCAGATTGGGTGTCTCGGCAGCTGCACCTCCAGTTATGCGGGATGCAGGACGGAAACATGGCGTTCTAGAGCTGCTCATTCCTGGTGTGGTACTTCTTCCATCAGCTGCATTCGCACCGCCGCTTTGCCTTCATTGACAAGAGTTGCACGAACGAGAAAGGCGAGGCGCTCCCTGTGTACCAGTGGACTTCTAGCCTGTCAAGGCGCGAGTCCTACTACAACTTTAACCGAGTTTTTCTCGGTCCGGCGCTGGAAATTATTTATGGTGTCTGTGAGCGGGTGCCAAAGGCTATGAGGGAATATGTGATACAACAGCAGCTCGGAGATGTTTTTCAACTGACACAGGGGCTTGTGGTACGGATCTTCGGATTCTCTGGCAAACCCTTCCTATTGCCGTACTACACAATCGAGTACCTGTTTGCCCTCGAAGTTGCTCGCCAGTGCGACTTTGCAGACGATATGTACGACAAGGGGCGGAAAAGACAACACACCTACCCCTGGCCTATCGAGCTTGGCACCATCAAAGTGACAAAAAACAAGCAGAACATCCATTTGGCAGTTACTCTATATGAGTTTGGTCTAATTGACCTACCCCAACGGTGGAAGTATGACCCAAAAGATGTCTTTAAGGAAAAAATTGCAAGGGACAAATTCCACCGTTGTCCTTGCCCGAACATCGAGAAGCAACGTAATAACCCTTCTGGGTTGGATCTCGAATGGCACATTGAAAGGATGGTCTCCTTCCCCCGTGGCATGAATTTTACATCATGGAGGCTGAATACAACCCTAGGCGGTATCCGAAGCAGGACCCCGACGACCGAGTGTTCAAGTCGATAAAAGAAAAGGTGCCCCATTGGTCGGAGGAGAAGATTACGAACTGGTGGATCATGAGGTGCCACCACAGAAAAGGAGTATCTGACCCGACGCTGCAGATAGATCAGAAATTCTCTGACCTATTTGACAAATATCATGACTCCTACCAGCCCGTCTTCTTCGGCAACATTGTGCCCAGAAGTACGAAGAGTCCCAGCAGAGTGGAAGACGCATCGGCAGCACAAGAGCAACAGGCTAGTCAGGCGCCACCTGTCGAAGGCAAGGGTAAGCAACCGCTTCTCGAAGAAAAGGCTGCTCCGAAGAAGAGGAGTGCACCCGTTGCACCTACGCCCCAGCCCGCCGCGAAGAGGCCTCATACTGTTAAAATCAAACTCACTAGCACAGGCCCTCCGACAGCATCAGCAGCTGTAAAAGGGAGCACTTCAGGAGTTTCCATCCTACGCAACAGGTGCAACAAACCCAACAGGTGCAGCAGACGCAACTCGAAGTGCCGTATATCAATCTGGAGGATGAGGCATCAGATGGAGAAAGAGAAGCCAACCCGATAACGCAGCAGTTCACCACGTCGGCTCTGGAGACGTCCGAGCCCGCAGGTGCGTCTTCTGTTCCTCTCTTTTTCTCATCCACCCCTCTAGAAACCCCACTTCTTGGCACCAAAACCCTAGTGTCTACCCACATTCCATTCGGCGCCCCTACTGAAGTCTTTCCAACCCCCTACTTCAGGCGAAGTCTCATCCTCCCCTGCCCGCAGTTTCTAAGTCGTTCGAAACTTTTGCAAAAGTCTCCAACGCCTTCACCTTCCCGGTGACTTCCGTCCCTACCTCCCAGAGTTTTAATACATTCAGCTGCAACATCTGCTGCAACAGTGAGTCTTGGCCAACCCTCTCCTGTTCCCGCCTCCTCGGTCATTTCGACAGTAGCCTCCATGCAGACCCCTCCTGCCGAACCTAGCATTCCGGCCTTAGCCGTACAAACCCCAACGCCCCCCAGGGTCACTACAATCATCACTCTTGCTATTCCAGAAACACCTGTCGAATCGAGCCCTCAGCGGGATCTGTTCCCCTTTACCCCGTTCTTTGGAGTACATGAGCCTACAGAGCTGGATTTCTGCGAGGAAGGCCCAATGGCTGAAAGCATTCGCAAGGCGCAACAAAATTCCTCAACTTGGCTGAAAGGCCAAAAGAGAAAGAGCGCACAAGCACTGGCTCGGCCAGAGAAAAGAGCAGTATTTGATCCTTAGAACATGCAGCTCCATAGAATGGAGAAGGCGCCCAAGGTTCAGAAGCCGTTGGAAGAGATGACGCCAGCAGATTATTCCTATCGTCAAACAGTGGAAGATCTGAAGACTGCCGACCCCACGAAAAAAGCTAGGAATATTCATGTTGAGGCGACATCCCTCTACCTCCAGGTGGAGCATTTTAAGAATCGCTGCTACGATGCTGAGGCCAAAAATACGCAGTTTGAAGAAACCTTGGCACTCACGAGGGGGCAACTCGAAGACGAGCAGTCCAAAGTGAAGCAGTTGTAGCAATGAGTGATCGATCTGGAGCAAGAGCTGGAGGACACCAAGAAAGATTTCCAGGAACACCTCAGGATTCAGGGAGAGGCAAAGGACCAGCTACAAGTGTTAGACGCTCAGATTCAGGAGCTACGGGCTAAATTGGCTAATAAACCAGATCCCACGGAAGCCCTGTCAAAGGGTCGTGTCAAGGAGGTGCGCAACCGCTTCCTAAGCAACTTCAAAAACAGAGCGCGAAGGGCAGCTGCGGTCTTGGCATTCATCAGGGAGGCCAAGGACATGGTTTCCTACGACATTTCCATTGTGGAGGAGGCCGAGGCAGACGTTGACCAATGGCTGGAGGTAGCCATGAAAGCGCAAACCCTAGACAGATCGGGCATTCAACTCGCCCCGATGAGTGACCTTGCTCGGTCATGGGCAACCGCATGCATAACGTTGAGGTCTTTCTTCAAGAGGGTCAAGGCAGCCCGAAAGGCCCGAGATCTGATAGATAGGTTTGAGAGGGAAAGAAAGCTTTGTCTAATGTACTTTGAGACTTTGGCGCAGAACGGTTTCCCGAGCTTCACTGATGAAACAGACCGCATTTTAACAGAAGAAGAGCTGTAGTCAGTCTGGGACTCCTTTGAAAGTGATACTTCAAAAATTGATAGTTGGGAGGAGCCCATTACTGAGCTTCAGGTCATGCAATGTACGACCAGGTTCGCGTTGATGGAAGCTTGCCTTGTCGACCTCAATGAGAGATTTAATTACGCTGACGTTCGCCAAATTGAAAGGTTCGGGTACCTGATTCGGGAAATCCAGAAGCGCGAGATAATACATGAGGATGACTGGGGCCTGGTTCAAGCAACCTGTAGCCGCATTGTTGATGAGCTCGCATCATCCGAGCCTCCCCAACAACAAGCAGAAACCCGAGCGCAAGGAGAAATCCAAGCGCAGGAAGAAGTTCAGGCGCAAGGAGAAATCCAAGCACAAGAACAAGTCCAAGCACAAGGGGAAATCCCCGTGCAGGGAGAAGACCAGGTGTAGGGTGAAATTCATGTAGAGGAGGAGGCCCTCGCTCAGCAAGAAGGCCAAGGCGAAAGCCTTGAGCCCCAACAAGACGTAGGCCAAGAGCCTCAGGGTGAAGAAGTTCATGCTAAGGAAGAAGTTCACGCTCAGGAGGAGGGCCAAGGCGAAAGCCTTGAGCCCCAACAAGACGCAGGCCAAGAGCCTCAGAATGAGGAAGATGAGCGCCTAGACGAGGTACCAGGGCGCGATCAAGAGCAGCTCAGTGAGCCCCAAGAAGAAGAGGAGGAAACAAGAAAAGAAGAATCGGGTGAAGAGTCTGCTACTACCAGTGAACATTCAAAAAGTGATAATGATGATGACTCTGAGCCCAATGAATAAGGCCTAGGATTTCGACATTGAGGTGAGCTCAATTTCCCCGCGAGCCACCAAAGATGTCATTTCTGCAACATGGTGTATATTCAGCTTTCCAATAATTTTTGCTCCTCAAAAACTCTGTTCTCATTATTTGGAATGCATTTTTCTCTCTCCTGAGTTTTACTATCAAACCCTTTCTACAACGCCTGAAACAGTGTGCAGTTGTTTCTGTCTACTGACCATGCAGGAAAATCCTCCTTCCGATGGCGATGGTGTTTCGTGCCAAGTCCCCTGATGCAATTTGGCCCCATGGAGAAGGAAGAGCACAACCCGCAACTTCGGCATGAAAAATGACTAAGTGTAGGTAAGAAAGGCGCAACGTCTAGAGTGCGCTCGACTTAGGTGCACCATTTGGAGTGCGCAAGACAAAGGCGCACCATCTGGAGTGCGTTGGACTTAGGTGCACCATTTGGAGTGCGTTGGACTTAGAAGCACCGTCTGGAGTGCGCGGGACTTAGGCGCACCATTTGGAGTGCGCAAGACAAAGGCACACCATCTGGAGTGTGCAAGACAAAGGTGCACCGCCTAGAGTGCATTGGACTTAGGCACACCGTTTGGAGTGTGCAAGACAAAGGTGCACCGTCTGAAGTGTGCTGGACTAAGGCGCACCGTCTGGAGTGCATAGGACTTTGACGCACTATCCCAAGTGCGCAAGACCGGTTGACTTTTCAAACTCTGCTCTACTCCCGAGGCGGCAAGTGGATTAGTTCAGTTTCCTCATCCTTATCCATTCGGGCGCTTCTCCTCAGCCGTACGATGTGCAGTTAGTAGGAAGCTTCCAGACCTGACATTCTGAAGATGCAGAGCCTTATCTTTTACCAGGGTGGCTCCAGCAAGCAATGAGATCACGCCACCAAATGGACCTGTCAGAACATTGAAGATATTCAGTTACGTTTCGAGGAGTCATCAGTTCCGGTTCGTGCCCGCCTACTATTTCATAATTGTTTCTCCTTGTAAATCTTATCTTCTCTGCCACCACGATGTTTAGTGGGTGTGCATTTAATTTTCAAGCGACATAGTTCTCTATATAAGCTTGCTATTTTATTGTAAAATGATGGGTGTTTGCTAGAAGCTTGTTGTAACTCGAATTCTGCTATAAATACAAATAGTGTCTGGCTCTAACTCTGGACTTCTGATTGTGTGTATGTCTTCTATTGCTTATCTTCTATTAAAATTCTTTGGTTTATCTGTAGGCTTGAATTCTAGTATTTGGATTTAGCTTCTGGTGAAACGTGAATTCTGGAGTAGCCTTGGAGATTATGCATGTTAGATGTTCAATTTTAATTTATGTTAGCATTTGTATTAAATGGCTATTTGATTCGACGTACAGTTAAGTTATCGTGTTGTTAGCCCATCACCCCTGTTCTATCCGGCCTGTGGCCATATTTCCCATTCCTTTCAATCATTTACATTTCTTTCCAGTTCTTGAAGAAACATGCAGAGAAATAAAGTGAACAAGCAAATGTTTATTGATTTGGAAAGGATATATATACAATGCCATGGTTGGTTGGATAACCAACCAACCAACCTCCTCAACGGTTTAGGAGGAGCGCTCAATAGCGCATAATAAAAAACATTTTTACATTAATGTGATATCCCGCCCAACTATAGCCTTGAGATAGGCTATGTGCACTAACATCCCCCCTTATTACATTAATGGCAAATGCAGAGAGCTTTGCGAAATACTTCGAACTTGACTCGTCCAAGTGCTTTGGTGAAAATGTCTGCAACTTGCTCTTCAGTAGGAATGTATTGGAGTTGTATATGATGCTTTGGAACTTCATCTCGAATGAAATGACATCTTGTGTCAATGTGTTTGGTACGATCATGAAAAATGGGATTCTTGACAAGGTTCAAAACACCTTGATTATCGCAAAACAAATGTAGTGGAAGATTCTTTGGAAGACCCATATTTGTAAGAATGCGATGTAGCCATATTATCTCGCAGACTGCTCCACTGGCTACGTGATATTCTACCTCTGTAGAAGAAATAGCAACCACCTGCTGCTTTTTGCTATGCCAAGAGACAGGACCAGATCCAAGATGAAAGATATATCCAAAAGTTGATTTCCGATCATCAATGGATCCAACATAGTCGGAGTCCGTGTATCCTTGTAGATAAAACTTGTTATTCTTTTTGTATTCCAAGCCAAAATCTGTTGTACCACGGACATAATGTAGAACTCTTTTTTCTGCTTTCCAATGACTTACCTTGGGTTCCTACATGAACCGTGAAAGATACCCCACAACAAAACTGAGATCAGGCCTGGTATTGGTTAGGTATAAAAGACTCCCGATCAGTTGATGATAGAGAGTGCCATCTACCTATGGAGATTGATCATATCTTGACAACTTAAGTCCTACTTCCATGGGAGTAGCTTTTGACTTATAGTCAGTCATGCAATATTTCTCAATCAAAGTCTTGGCATATTTCTTCTGTGTAACTCTGATATGATGGTTTTTTTGAGTTACTTCTAAACCAAGATAGTAGTGCAGAAGTCCCAGATCTATCATTTCAAAAGATGATTTGAGATCACTTTTCACTGTATCAATCATATTTTTTGAACTACCTGTTATGATCAAATCATCTACATATAGCACCAGAATCACTATGTCATAACCATTGTTCTTTATATAGAGATTCACATCTGATGGACTTCGTTGGAATCCATGTTGTAATAGGTGACTATCAATTTTGATGTACCAAGCTCGAGGAGCTTGTTTTAGCCCATACAAGGATTTGATTAACTTGCAAACTTTATGTTCTTGTCCTTTGACAACAAATCCTTCAGGTTGAGTCATGTATACTTCTTCTTGTAGATCACCATTAAGAAAGGCACTTTTTACATCCATCTGATGTAACTTCCACCCAAACTGAGCTGCCATAGCACACAATACTCGGATGGTAGTCATTTTTGCAGTAGGAGCAAATGTCTCTTCATAATCTATACCTTCTTTTTGAGCATAGCCCTTTGCAACCAGATGGGCTTTATGCTTATCAATTGTACCATCTACCTTATACTTTACTTTGAATACCCACTTACAACCAATGGGTTTCTTTCTTAAGGCAGATTTACTAGCTTCCAAGTGTGATTTTTCATGAGAGATGTATGCTCTGCTTCCATAGAAACCTTCCATTGAGGCTTACTAAGAGCTTCCTGAGCAGTTGTGGGTTCATTTTCATCCAACGCTGTCAGATAAACCCTTTCATTCTCTATATCCATTTCTCTATCTTTTGTTGCATCTACGGATAGTTCATCAAACTGGTGACAAAGTTCATCAACTTATGAATATGATGCTTCTGCCTTCTTCTGAGTGATACTGCGTGTACATGGTCGATCTAGAGCCATATCTGGAAGTGAGGTCAATTTAGAATCTCTCAAAGTGTTGGTGTACCATTTTGGAATATTTTTTTGAGGGGGTGAAACCTCTTTCTTAGGCTCATCATCCTCATGATATACTGCTGTAGAGGTATTATTTGATGTGAAAGCTTCATCAAATACTACATCTCTACTTATATGTGTTTTCTTGGTTATAGGATCGATCAAGCAATATCCCTTTGAATGCTCATCATAACCAAGAAAGATACATTGCAAGGTTTTCTCATCTAACTTCTTCCTTCTCTATTTTGGAATATGCATGAAGGCTTTACATCCAAACACTCGTAGATGAGAAATGGAGGGTTTCTTACCACTCCATGCTTCTTGTGGAGTTTTGCCTTGTAGAGCCCTTGTGGGTGCTCTATTCAAGAGGTATGATGTTGTATTTACTGCTTCTACCCAATATTGATCTTCAAGATGTGCTCCTTTTATCATACATCAGACCATTTCCACAATGGAGCGATTTCTCCTCTCAGCAACACCATTTTTTTGTGGTGTATAAGTTGTTGTCAGTTTTTGTTTTATCCCATGTTCTTTTAGGAATGATGAAAACTCTTTGGAAGTATATTCCCCCCTCGATATGAGCGGAGGGTTTTGATGAAACATCCAGACTCTTTTTCTACAAGTTTCTTGAATTGTTGAAAGTATGAAAATACCTCTGATTTCAATTGGAGGAAGAAAACCCACATCTTTCGGGAGTAATCATCAACGAACAATTGAAAGTACTTATTTCCACCATAACTGATTGGCATAGGACCGCATAGATCGGTGTGTACCAACTCCAAAGGTTTCTTAGCTCTGGAAGAGCTAGCCTCAAAAGGAACTCGGTGTTGCTTCCCTACTAAGCAATCCGAGCAAATAGGTAAGATGGAGGAGATATGAGGAAGTCCTCTCACCATCTCATATTTACTCAATTCGAGCAAATACCCTGAACTGAGATGCCCATATCTTCTATGCCAGAGAGAAGTGGCCTCCTTTGTAGTTGCAGCTAGAGCAACATGAGGTGTTGAAAGAGCATCTAGAATGAACAAGCCATGCTTGTAGGAACCGATTGCAATATGTTTACCTTTTTTGGTTATAAAACATCTCTTTGTGCCTTCCACAACTCAAAACACAACATCCATTTTTCTATCCAACATCTGGGGAACAGACAACAAATTATTGGCTAATCCAGGGACATAGAGAACCCTCTCTATCTGACATCTACCATCTGGAAGAGTGACAAAAATATTCCCTTCTCCCTTTACTTGGTAGACTTGATCATCGGCAATGGTAACTGGCTTTCCCTCTTTCTCTTCAAATGTTTCAAACCATGATTTGTCTCCAGTCATGTGCTTACTAGCTCCCGAATCAATATACCATACAACATCTAGTTGGGAAGATGAAGTATGGGTCATGAGCACCTTGTGTGCTCTTTCAGAGTTAGAATCTAAATCGGATCCTGAGGAATCTGAGTCTGAGTTGGAGTCAACATAAGCAACATGTCCCTTAGGTTGCTTATGTTTCTTTTTATATTTCTGTTTCTCTTTCCCTTTCTTCCTATGAGGTTGATCATTTTGTTGCTTGTTTTTGAACCAACACCTGTTGGTGTCATGGTTATTCATATCACAAATCTTGCAATATTTATCCTTCTGCTGATTTTGTTTCCCTTTTCCCTTGGAGGAAGAACCTCCTTTTTGAAAGTGACCTGGATTCTTACTCCTTTGTTGGGTGGAAAGGGCATTATCTGGCACCTCATCTTTCTGAACTTGATTAGCCTCCTTAGTCTGGAGCAAATTTACCAATTCCTCAAAGGACACTTGTCGACCATAAACGTTGAGGGAAGTGATCAACATCTTGTAGGAGTCTGGAAATGCTCTCAAGATGACAGAGTTCAAGACATCATTATCCACGGGTTTTCCCATTGCATTCAATTTGGATTTCAGTTCTGCCACTCTACAAAGGAATAGATCAACTGTCTCCCCAAAATTCATACTGAGGGTGTGTAGTTGAGTTTGAAGGTGTAGAATGGTGGACTGATTCTTTCCTTCATAGATAGTAATCAAAGAATCCCAAGCTGCCTTACTAGTTTTTGCATCACAGATATGAGGTTGGACCTCATCTGTAGTAGCAAGGAGGAGAAACATGAGACCTTTCTTGTCCTTCTTATCCCAAGATTCTTGATCGGTTCCTGCTATTTGAGGGTGTTGTGTAGTTCCAGGTACTACATCCCATAAGTCTTCCACCTGAAGAACGACTCTCATTTTTACCTTCCATGGAGCAAAATTTGGACCTTTCAACAATTGTGAATCTGAGAGATACTTGTGCATAGACGCCATTATGAAAATCCCCCCTTTATGTTGGCATTTTTTCCAATAAGAAGTGCTTTGTGTTTTAGCAATTTTTTCTTGAATTTGTGCAAAAAATGTTAAGCAACTTTGTGCTATTTTCGTCAATTTTTGAATTTGTCAACAACTTTTGCAATTTTTTTTTTGTTTAAGCAACCTTTTTTTTAATATTGTTTAAGCAACTTTTGGTCAAAAATGCTTTTATATATAAAAAATTTGTTGTGGGTGGGGTGGAACCCCCAACCTCACGCTCTTTGAAAGGAAGCTCGAACCATCTTCGTTGTACACGGAGGTGAGAACAAAATATCCCCACACACCTTTTGAGCAATGGTGATGTAGTGTAAAAATAATTGTGTTGCATCGGCATCAGTGGGGTTGGAACCCCCGACCTCACCCGCCTATGAACTACAACCGAACCACCGCGGCTACAGTAGCCGCTGAGATAGAGAAGGCACGTCGTGCCTCTTATATCATGCCAAACATAGGACGAGAGAAAAAAAATATTAACCCACCTTAGCTGCCTCGGCTACGATTTGAACCCAGGACCTATGCAGGGCGGAGAGTCTTACAACGGACACAGGCGCCAACTGGTCTACAACACGTTGTGATAAGGAGGAAGAAACCACAATGCTTTGCCTCCACTTGCACTTTTAGGAAATGAAAAAAATAACCCACCTTTATCCCACATTCAAGAGAAAATAGATTAGAAACACTTGAAATAACATAGCGCTCGTATTTGGTTTCGATTGCCTTCGAGCAATCAAGTCCACCCTTTTGCCTCCATGACACCCAACCACGTCCGTCCTCTTCATGAACCAAACAAAACGTGCCAAGTCACACATTTAGTTAGCCAATGAATGCCAAGTATCGTCAGCCTGCGAATGCCACGTGTCGTCTTGCCTCAGTCAGGGTTTCAAGGTTGCCAAGTGTCGTCAGCCTGTGAATGCCACATGTTGTCTTGCCTCAGTTAGGGTTCCTATCAAGGTTACTTGGTTTGCGTGGTCTGCATGTTTCTAGTCCCCGTCTCTGGTTCCTACCTTGTCGCGATCATGGTTGCTGTTAGAATCAGTCTGGTCCCCACCTTGTCGCGGTCAGAGTTGTTGTCAGGTCGGTCTATCACGATCAGGGTTGCTGTCAGGGTCAGTCTGGTCCCCACCTTGTCGCAGTCAGAGTTGCTGTCAGGTCGGTTTTTTAGGGTAGTTGTCACGACCGTAAGTTGTCAGGATCCTCCGCCCGCCTCGCCTTACCCATTGATCACCGCCTGGCCAAACACCGCTCTGGTACCATGAAGAAACCTGCAAAGAAATAAAGCGAACAAGAAAAGTTTATTTATTTGAAAAAGATATATATACAATGCCATGGTCGGTTGGATAACAAACCAACCAACCAACCTCCTTAATGGTTTAGGAGGAGTGCTTAATAGCGCATAATCAAAAACATTTTTACATTAATGTGATATCCTGCCCAACTATAGCCTTGAGATAGACTATGTGCGCTAACAATTCTCTTATCTCAACCCCCCCAGATAGAATAACAAGGAAACTAGCCCATATCTAGAGATTTGCATGGGAGGCATTTCTTCCTCTCGGCCTTTCAATGTTGGTCGGGTCTAGGGCTCATAACTAGACAAACCCTTACCTAAGGCATATATCTGACCAACACATATCCAAGAGTTGCAACCTTTCCTATTCTTGACCTTTGGCTTCTCATCTTGCCACTTATATACTAGACTCTTTACTCTCTTTTTACATGCACACTTTAACTCTATGACACTCGCACACCCTTTCAATCCTAGGTAACCCATTAAAAAAAAAGGTTTTCCAACAGATTCATCAAAGTTTGGATTCTTAATATTTAGCACATAAATGTTTGTCCCAACTCATCTGGTCCTGCTTATGCTAGTAGTTTGCTACCATGGTGATGAGAGAAGATATTTGATCATCATGTTCCATGAGGGTATCCAGTTTGGAGAGTTGTTCCTCCAACTTGTTCATTTGGGCGTCCATTGCTTGATAACAGGTGTCATGAGGTATTTACTAAAAATAGAAATACGATAAGCTTGATGAGACATCATAATGGGTTATATCCCCAAAATGATTATTTTTAGTAAAGGTCTCCAAAAGGTGTATGGGTGCGATATACTAAAACGATCAACTTGATGAGACAATCACGATGTTGGCTTTTAAGTTAGACTACCTCAAACTATCTTAGGTCCCAATATAATTAAGCCACAATATCTTAGGTCGAAATATCAATAATCAAGAGTAGAATTAAATATATGAGCAATCAAATATATATCCAGGCCAATATAAATAAAATAACATTCACTATAATATCAAATATGAATGTAAATAGCCAAAATCATTCATGTACAAGCATGAAGAATACTTACAATAAAATTGTTCAAAATCTGTATACAAGCTTTATTATGAATGTTTGTTATGGTGATCACTACAAACTGTTTTCCCAATTACATTGTATGGATATTTCTCTCCATAATATAGACATAGAAATGTGACTCTTCAATACTTGTCTATTGCACTCCCCACATATCCAAGAGTTGCAACCTTTCCTATTATTGACCTTTGACTTCTCATCTTGCCACTTATATACTAGACACTTCACTCTCTTTTTACATGCACACTTTAACTTTATGACACTTGCACACCCTTTCAATCCCAGGTAACCAAAAAAAATTGTTTCTCAACAGACCCATCAAAATATGGATTCTTAATCTTTAGCACATAAATGTCCATCCCAACTCATTTGGTCCTACTTATGCTAGTAGTTTGCTACCATGGTGATGAGAGAATATATTTGATCGTCGAGTTCCATGAGGGTATCCGGTTTGGAGAGTTGTTCCTCCAACTTGTTCATTTGGGCGTCCATTGCTTGATAACAGGTCTCATGGGGTATTTACTAAAAATATAAATGCTATTTTTAGTAAGGGTCCCAAAAAAATGTTTATGGGTGCTATATACCAATACAATAAGTTTGATGAGACAATCATAATGGGATATATACCCAAAATTATTAGTAAAGGTCTCCAAAAGGTATATGGGTGCCATCTACTAAAATGATCAACTTGATGAGACAATCACAATGTTGGCTTTTAAGTTAGACTACCTCAAACTATCTTAGGTCCCAATATAATTAAGCCACAATATCTTAGGTCTAAATATCAATAATCAAGAGTAGAATTAAATATATGAGCAATCAAATATATATCTAGGCAAATATAAATAAAATAACATTCACTATAATATCAAATATGAATGTAAATAGCCAAAATCATTCATGTACAAGCATGAAGAAAACTTACAATAAAATTGCTCAAAATTTGTATACAAGCTTTATTATGAATGCTTGCTATGGTGATCGCTACAAATCGTTTTCCCACTTACATTGTATGGAGCTTTCTCTCCATAATATAGACATAGAAATGTGACTCTTCAATACTTGTCTATTGCACTCCTCACATATCCAAGAGTTGCAACCTTTCCTATTCTTGACCTTTGGCTTCTCATCTTGCCACTTGTATACTAGACTCTTCACTCTCTTTTTACATGCACACTTTAAATCTATGACACTTGCACACTTCTACATGATTCTTACTCTTCTACATGCACTCGTAATACAATGTGCACATCCTCACATTACATAATTGCACACTTACATACATGACACTCGTGCACATTCTTTCATTATACACTTGCATTATTATTTTTTTTAAATGGGTTATATAAGATTGAAATGGGCCTCACCCGTATTACATCATCACCACATAGTGGTATTACAACAACGCTTGGATATTATCCATGTATCGTTTCATAATATTGAACCTGGTTCTCCTCCTTAAAATGTTGAGGAATCTAACCGGTTGAGCTAATGCCACCTTGGCAATATTTGAACCTAGCTCTCCTCCTTAAAATATCGAGGAATCTAACCGGTTGAGCTAATGCCACCTGATAATTTTTTTGAAATGAGTTTACACAAGTTTTTATGAGGGGTCCTCGTCCCCTCATATTAAGTGGGGTTTGAACCTTCGACCTCTCAAAGAGAGGCCAAAGCCCTTACCATTGCAGTAAGCTTGCGACTCATACACTTGCATTGTTACTTACATGACACTTGTACATATCCTGTACATTAAACTCTTACATGACACTTGTGCATATCTTGCACATAGACACTTACATAAAGGGGAAATATAAATCACTCATCTAAACTATAGACTCAAACCCTAATCTATTACATATTTATATTTATACCATAAAGGTACCATGGGGGTACATTTGCATGTACTAAATAATATAATATTCTCCAACACCCCCTGTATTACATTATTTGATTTGTCTCACCTTCAATCAGACTTTTGCCTAAGTCTTCAGTGTATGATCATGCTTGAGATCCATCAGGTTCTTGTTTCGACACGTGATTTTGATCTGTATCTCTTTTAGCTATCTCCCTCTTAACTTTCCTGATCTTCTTCTTCTATTTCTTTATTCTATTCTTTTCAGTCCTAGTCTTGATATTGCTTTGTCGTATCTCTGAAGTCTTTTCTCCTGTATCATGATTTTCTATAACATTTACAACATTAGTATCTTTAGAAATATTTGAAGAATGAATGTATTCATTGATTAAGAGTTTTATTGTAAGAGCTCTGAATTCATTTCTTTCTGACGACTCTCCTAAATATTGAATTTCATGAATTTCTTGAACTAAGTTTCCTTTTTAATTTTCTTCTCTAAATTGTAGTTGATGTTGTTGATACTGAGGATGAAATTGATGTTGCCATTGTTGATTATATTGATATTGAAGTTGATATAGTTTTGCTGGAGTTTTTTCTTCATTTGATTCCCTTAATTCATATTTATCTGATTTCCTTGATTATATCAACAAAAAATTGTACTATGACCCTTTTTCTTGCATATATGACAAAATATTGAATTCCATTTAGATCTATACTTGGATGTTGTAGGTATATTTTATTTAGATACCAAGGCATTATTAATCATTTCATATTTGACTAGATTTTCAACTTCATATTCCTGAAGAATATTGACTAAATCATCAAATGTGGTTTCCTTATTTAGTACTTGTAAAGAAGTAACTAAATGTTTATAACTTTTTGGAAGTGCTCTCATTGTAACTTGAACAAGAAATTTATCTTCTACTTTTTTTGCCAGAGTCAAACGTTTAGCTTTTATATCTACTACCTTATGAAGAAAGAGTTCTATAATTTCTCCACTATTACCTTTAAGGAATATCCTTGAGATTGTAAATTCAAAATTGTTGCTTTGTTTTTTCCTTCAAATATTTTGCATAATGTATTCAATGCATCTATAGGAGTTTCTGATCCACTTAAATATTGTTGTATTTCATCAATTATTCCAAACATAATTAGCATGAGTGCCTTTGCATCACTTTCTTCAAATTTTTTTATTTCTCTTTCATCTTCACTAGGTTTTTTCTTTATTCCATTTACTATTTCCCATAGTTTTTCTACAGTAAGAATTGATTTCATTTTTTCTTCCATGATGCAAAATTTGGTCCTTTCAAGAGTTGAGATTTAGAAAGAAAATTTTTATTGTTTGACATAATGGAATTCATTCAAATTTACAAAAATATAATTTTTGAAATTATTTGAAGTAGAAATATTTATTACTCCAAAGTTGAAAATAACTCACAATTTCAAAAGCTTCAATAAACACTCAAATAAGAAACTTGCAAATTTTAAAATTTTCAAAATCTATTTTTTTTTCTAAACCTTTGAAGTAGTAAACCTATCTACATACTTTATTAAATTTACAAAATTTTAAATATCTTCAAATTTCAAATCTTCAAACCAAATTTCTTTAAATTCTAAATCTTAAAAAGCTTCAAATCTTCTAAAAAACTCAAATCTTAAATATTCTAACTCTTCAAATTTCAAAAACATAAAAAAACTACTAACTCTTCAAACTTTAAAAAACTTTCAAAAAATTCAAAAACTTAAATCCTAGTAGAAATCCTTATCACTCCAAAACTTAAATAAATTCAAAAATTTCAAAAATAAAATTTTGAAAAAATAAATTGCAAAAATAAATTCCAAAGTAGAAAACCTTATAACTCCCTCCTAAAACTTCTATAAAATTTAAATTTAATTCTATTTAACTTTCCCTCCAATATGAAAGGTAATTTGTCATACCTTTCCTTTTTCCAACGTGTTCACGTCTGAAACGCCTTTAATGGATTTCGAATTGTAACGTTTGAACATTACCTACTAGCTATGATGATTCCTCCTTCAACGCTCAGGTCTACCAACCATATTTTGATTGCTATGCTTATAACACTTGATTAACGCTCAGGTTAGTTTTACAATATGGCGATCTATGCTTCTGGATGACGCTCTATGTGTCTGATGACGCTCTATGTGTCTTAGGTTTTTTCATCTCAATTCTCTAGAACGCTTGGGATCCTTGGATAGCGCGCTTAGGTTCCATTGGAGTCTCTTTTGCTGGATAACATACACTAGTTTTGCTAGATTGTACTCGAGTGCTCTGGTCACAAATGCTCTATAGCGCTTATATTTTTGGTTATAACGTTATCATTCCCTGGATAATGCTTAGGTTTCCTTGTATATGACTCTCTAATAGCACTCTTCCTCTAAATGACTACGCCCTATTGCCCTAGAATACTAGACAACATTATGTTAATGCCTATAGCTTTTGGTGGCTAGTGCATTGAATGCATTCATATATTGGACAACAATTAGTGCTTATGATTTTTTTTGGTTAGCGCTTTTGGACAATTCTCATATGGATTTTTAAACAACACTGTGCTAGTATTCTAGACAACGCTCTGCTAGCGCTTATAGATCTCTCATTATTGCTTTTGGTCAACACTCTTTTAGTCTTTTTGGACAATGCTCTTTGATAAGACTTCTATTTTGATAGATTTTTTTGGACAACACTCTTGATAGTGTTTTCTCACTGGTCACTTTCAAATAATAGCACCCTCAATAGCACTTATAGTCTCCTTTTCTTTTACGTCAAGTAGGTGCACTTAGAAATATTTCAAAAATATGCTCAAGACCAAGAATAAAATGCTATAATGAGTTTCATTCAACCTAATCCTTCTAGTTTTCTTATTAACTAGAACTTTTTCTTCTCTCTATGCCTCTATATTTCCTTATCTCTAGAGGCTTGTGATCTTCCTTCTTCTCTGTACTATTTTTTCTTCTTTAATCTATGGAAACTTATATTGCTTTTCAATCTAATGGAAATTTAGATGCTTCTCTATTTGTTGTGGAACCAAATTAAGTTGAAATTAAATTGAAAAGAAAGGGCTTAAATAAACCCGAAGTACAACTAGAAATACTTGACTCAAGCAATCTGATCCAAGGATTACATAACCGATTTACCAAAGGAAAACGTAGGCTTAATCCACAATACAAACAATAATGGTAAGCCCATTATTCTAAAAAAATAGAGATACCTAGACTTAGACCAAATCTAACATGAGCGACAAAACCAACTCACGTTTTACATTGCTTATTAATTCTAAGACTAAGTCCTAATATTCACAAACCTAGGCAATACCTAAGGTTTATGAAAAATAAAAAAATATTCCTCATCATTCCTACCAACAATAGAAGCATTGGATTCCAATGCTTTTAACAAATATGGGAAGTCGTAGGACATTTGGTGAGCCAAAATCCAGTGAGCCTAATGTGGAAATTGGCCATGATGGGCTACAATATATGAAGTAGTAGAACCCTATCGAGTGTGCTGAGTCTTCGAATCAAAGAGTGTATCTGCGTTAAGTGAAGCTATGCATCAGGAACCACATCGACAAGATGACTGATTACTAGAGCTGACTCTAATGTGGAATCATAGTATGGCTTAAGGATATCCACATTAACGATGTTATGAATAAAAATATGTGCTAAAAGATCAAGGTGAAAGATATTCTCAGAAAGCTATTGCAGAATTGTATATGGCCGATAATGAAGAGGTTTGATCTTGCTACGTGCCTTTTTTGAAAAACATCATTTATCCAAATAAAGCCAAACTTTGTCACCAAATTGAAAGTGATGAGGAGTGCGATGTTTGTCCATTTCTTATTTTTGCTTTTGCTAAGTCTTCTATAGAATATGTACCACCTTGGATTGAAGGCTCTACAAATGCTGAATGAATGAGGTTGCCTTGTATTGCTCCTTCTAAATGTATTTTGTGGCTGGCGAGGGCAAAGACAAAGGTAACTCATAAGAAGCCAAAGTCTAAAATCCAAGACATACTTCAAAGGGAGAGTGTCCTGTAGAACTGTGAACTACTCTGTTGTAGGTATGCTCTATGTAAGACTCAAATCCCACTTACATGGAGTGGAGTGATGATAGATCCTAAAGCTCTGCATAAGAGTACGATTAACTAATTTTTTTTGACCATCAGACTGAGGATGATAGGCCGTGGAGAAGTTAAGGAATACTCCCAAAATATTCCAAAGAGATCACCAAAAGTGATCCACAAATTACGAGTCGCAATTTGAAACAATGCTGGTTGGAATACCAAAAGAGCGCCATAATGTATCAAAGAAGAGTTGGGCTAAATCTGGTGCAGAACTGGTATTGCGACATGGAATGAACTTACCCATATTACTGAATCCATCTATAAATATGAAGACGCAATCATGCTATCTTAATATCATTGAAAAACCACTCAACAAGTCCATGGAAATGCTTTCCCAAGGATGAGAAGGAATGGGTAATGGAATGCTCAAACCCAATTTTCTGTTTGCTGATTTTGAATGGCTACAAACAACACATTGCCTTAGAAAATGGAGAACATCTTGTTGCATGTGAGGCCAAAATAAGAACCGTTGAAGATGATGTAGAGTCTTTTGCTTTCCAAAGTGACCCCCATAGAGTGTAGAATGAGCCTCTTTCAAGAGAGACTCTATTTTCCCTTGAGGAACACAAAGTTTATCCAACTTATAAAGCAATCCATCCTTAGTGTGAAAATATTGAAGTGCATTTAGATTTGAGGAGGAAGGATGCAAAAGTGGTTGGTAAAATTTTCCAAAGTCAAGATCCAAAGGATATTATGTTGGCCATGTTTGGAAGCCAATATGGGATGTGGTCACAATCATCAAAGCTTGGGCAGATGGAAGATGAATAAAAAAATCTGCCACTACATTATTCTACCCTTTCTTGTACTTGATCACTAAATGAAATTGTTGTAAGTACGATGCCCAATTTATGTGTCTAGCTTCTTCAATTTTATTTTAAGATTTATGAAACTTAAGGGGCATGTGATCAGTATGAACTATTGTTTCTTTTTCCAATAGATAGTGCCTCTAATACTTGATGCATTGAACCAAGGCATATAACTCTTTATAATATGTAGAATAGTTCATCTTTGCTACTAAAAATATCTCAAAATGGTAGGCCACTAGATGACCATTCTGTTTGAGCATAGATCCAAGAGCATACTGTGATGCATATGTCTTGATCTCAAATGGTTGAGAAAGATCTGGAAGAACAAGAACATGTGAGGTACACAATTTATGTTTCAATGTGTCAAAGACTTGTTGTTGATATTTTATCCACTGAAATGCAACATTGAATTTAGTCAAATGTTGCAATGGAGAAGCAATAGTGGAGTATCTTTCTATGAACTTGCGATAGAAATTGGCAAGTCCAAGAAATCTCCTTAACTTCGTGACAAAAGTAGGAGTTGGCCAATTGAGAATGACTTCAATTTTGGTAGGATCCACTTGTATGCCTGTCTCATTACTTACAAAGCCAAGATAGGTAATGGAATATTTCCCAAAAGAACACGTAGGAAGATTAGCAAACAATTGGTTCTTTTGAAGAGTTTGAAGAACCGATTCCAAGTATTCTAAATGACTTCTCCATGTAGGATAAAATACAAGGATGTCATTGAGATAGATGATTACAAATTTATCCAAATTGTATATGAATACTTCATTCATTAGCCTCATGGATGTGGCAGGAGCATTCGTAAGACCAAAGGGCATGACAAGCCACTCAAAGAGCCCCATTTTGGTCTTCAATGTTGTTTTCCAAGTGTCTTCAACCTGAATCTTGACCTGATGATAACCACTTATGAGATCTATCTTGGAGAATAATTTAGCTCCTTGAAGCTGGTCTAAGAGATCATCAATTATTGGAAGTGGGTATCTATTCTTGATTGTTATTTTAATTAAGTACCCTGAAATTAATGCATAGCCTTCATGTACCATCCTTTTTCAATACAAGAAATATGGGAGATGCACAAGGAGAAATAATGGGTTTTATGAAACCCTTAGAAAATAATTCTTAATTTTTTTGTTTAGTATCTTCCATTTGCACTATATATTGCCTATACATTGAAGCATTTGGAAGAGGAGCTGCGGGCACAATTTCTATGCTATGATTTATCTGCCTTTCAGGAGGGAGCCTTGTAGGCTCTTTGAACACATTGGAAAATGATTGCAATATTGAATCAATTGAAGAGTACCTTTTATGTTTATGAATTGATGCTTGAATTCCTTCATTAGTTGATCTTATGAAGATGCGTGCCAGTTCCTTTGCTTGATTAACAACTTTGCGCGCTTGTCTACAACTCAACATAAAATTCTTTGTTTGTACTTTTGAATAGATAAGCCTTATTATCTTTGTGCAAAGTGTAGGTTTTTTTGTACCCATCATGAATAAACCTTCTATCATATTGATAGGGTCTTCCAAGCAACAATCCACAATAATCCATTAGAGTCACATAACACACAATTGTGTCCACAAATGTGGAACCAATAGTAAAATCAATTGTGAAGTGTGTGTGATGTCAGATAAAATTCTATTGTCCTTCCATCCTAAAGGATAAGGATGAGGATGAGGACTCACAGGAAGATTTAGTTTATTGACAACGAACCTCGCAATTAGATTTTTTTGTGAGTTGCTATCAATGATACCATCAACAAAATAGTTTGCACTTAGGTGAGCCATTACGACAAGCAAGTTTTCATGGTCACCTTGAGAAGTATTCATAAGGGTCAGATTATTCAATTCACCCGCTAATTCCTTGTATGGTATCTTTTTCCCTGTAACCTCAATGGGACAATCTTATGGGTCCTCATGCGAAGGTTTTACAACTAGGGATTTCTTCTTCAAATTTTGCAACTTAAAACATTGATATTTTTGATGGACTTTCTTATGACAAAAACTACATTCCACAGGATTTTTAGAAGAAGAAGGTTTTGTAGAAGAAGAAGAAGAAGATGAAGACGAAGAAGAAGAGGGAGAAGGATAAGAAGAGGAAGAAGATATTTTCACCTTTGATTGCTGATTAGATACCTTCATATTTCCTCTAGACGATGAGGAGCGAGACCCATGTGAAATATCCTTCAATTCCTCCTCCACAAGTATGGCTTGATTGAAATCCATATCAATATTGGTGATGGTTTTGTACTTCAAATTCCTGTAAATGGGTTTTTTTAACCCACTTTTAAAAATGTTCACAAGCTTGACCATCGAATCCTGAACTGCATTCAAAATGCGTAATTTGTTAAAGAGAAAAATATAGTCATGGAGACTCATATTAGATTTTTGGTGAGGACGAAGCCAACTATTATCAAGGTCATCGACATAGTTTGAAGGATAGAAATTAGCCTTCAAAAATCACACTAGTTCATCCCAAGAATCAATGGGATTTTATGTCCTTTAGCGGTCAGTAACAAGGATTTTGGCGAGACCAAAAATTTTAAGCTTGGCAAAGGATACCTATTGATCCTTTGAAAGCTTACTATAATCAAACCAACTATCCATATAAAGGATCCAATTGCTAAGAATTTTGGGATCACGTGAGCCATCGTAAATAGGAACCTCACATTTTTCTTTAATGTTAGTGGTGGTGACATTCTCACTCAAAAGATCAACTATTGCTGCAAGATGAACCATTTTTTCTACTAAATCGACATCCATTTGTCCCCGAGTATAAGCCAATAGATAGTGTTACAATGAGTAAGAAAAAGAGGTAGAAAATTAGTGCTAATTTCCCAAGTGATTGCAAAACCTGAGTGGAGAGGTGTGCAATTTTACAATGCTATGAAAAGGTAAAATTAGAAGCACTTAAATATTCTTCTTTGCAAAAAAAAAATTATCCTTTTGCAAAATAACCACCCCTGGTGCAAAAAGGGTTTTGTACTCTTTACGACTGGTCAACCAACCGCAAGAGCTAGTCCAATCAAGGCGCACGATCAAGAAGGTAAGAAGTGAGTGCTTCGATCAATGCATCGTCAATAGGCAACAAGGGTGATAGGCAGTTCAACAGTAGCCCACGTTTATCTTAGCTAGTGCGCGTGCTCATCCAAAAAGCACTGGCTATTTAATTAAAATGTCGGTCCTCCTTTTAAAGGTTAAAAAGCCTTTCCCACAAAAAATATGGGATATAACTCACAAAGAAATACACCAACATAGATTGTAAACCCTTTGTACCACATGTCGCCTGAACAAACGCAATTGTACCATCGCCTTTCATGCCACGTGTCAACTTTCAATCATCGGATGCAAATGTAGGAGGTAAGACACGTGTTGAGGTGAGATTGGCCATCCCAAAAAATGTGTGATTGAGTGAGATCCACCAAGGAAATTCATGTTTAATTATGCATGAGGTTTTGATTTATGAGCCTCAAACTTCATGCTATAGGTTCTGGATCAAGTGATAGATCTGAATAAAAAAGACTCAGGATCCATGCTGTGTTAGTTTACACAGAGTTTCAACGACCAATTTTTGGTCTCAAGTGTAGTGCTCGGGATCTGCAGGGAGTACTGACCTCCTATCAGTCTTGTAGTTGTTAGAGGTCAAGCCGACGACCTCCTATCATTGGTAGTGGTCGACCAAAATATGGTAGATGCTGGAATGACAAGGCTACGTTGGCAGGTACTGCTAGGGCCAAGCCGATGATCGTTTGTTATTGATAGCAATCGTCTGATAGTTGTTGGAACATCAAAAAATATAGGCTATACAACCTACGTGTGTTAGAGACACCATTATGGTATGAGCATCAAGGTAGATATACCTTAGTGTTGCTGTTGTGTCTAAATTAACCAAGTGCACAAGGACGAGGCAACCAAAGGAGCATCGACCATAGAAATAGTGGCAACAAAACCAAACTACCAATTTAGGTAAATAAAATTTATTTCGATTGAGAAATGATCAAAAGAAATTGTACTATCAATTCCAAAGGGTAAACAAAAATTGTCTACCACAAGAGCTTCAATAGGATAGGGTTGATAAAAAATAACCCAAATCAACAAGCACGAGGTCAAAAATAATTCAAAACCTCCACAATTACTTGCTCTGATACCATTGTTGTGAAACCAAACAAAGCTAAAATTAAATTGAAAAGAGAGAGCTTAAATAAACCCAAAGTACAACTAGAAATCCTTGACTCAAGCAATATGATCCAAGGATTACACAACTAATTTTGTTAAAGGGGAAATGTAAGCTTAATCCACAATACAAACAATAATGGTAAACCCATTATTCTACGAAAATGGAGACACCTAGACTTAGATCAAATCTAACATGAGCAACAAAACCAACTCACGTTTTACATTGCTTATGAATCCTAAGACTAAGTCCTAATATTAAAAAACCTAGGCAATACCTAAGGTTTATGAAAAATGAAAATTTATTCCTCATCACTCTTCCCTGGAAGCTTAGATGCTTCTCTATCTTTGGAAGCTATAATGCTTCTAAATCTCTAGAATCTATCTCTAATGCCTTAGGTTGAACCTAAGAACACAATGATTATCCTCTTTTTTAGAGAATCTAACTATTATCAGGGTGATTTTGAATGTCCCCTCACATCTAACTTTCTTCTAAGTTGGTCCTTAATCTATTTTGGTTGAGTCTTTGTCTTCACGAGTTTTCTCTGAACCAAGTGGATAGACCCTAACATCCAAACCGGGATGACTTTTTTATGTCCCCTCAATATCTACTCAATTAGACCTTTAAAATAGAGTCTAAATTTTCACTGCTTTTAAAGTGTATAGACTCCAAATATTGCAGTGAATTTGAAATATAACTCTATAAAAAATGAATAGAGTTAAGTGGTACCTCTGATATTGATGTTGGATTTTAAACAAGACTACCACAAACTATCTCAAGTCCTAATATAATTAAGCTTCAATATCTTAGGTTAAAATATCAATAATCGAGAGTAGAATTAAATATATGAGCAATCAGATGTATATCTAGGCCAATACAAATAAAATAATATTCACTATAATATCTAATATGAATGTAAATGGCTAATATCATTTCTGTACAAGCATGAAGAATACTTACAATAAAATTACCCAAAATATGTATACAAGCTTTATTATGAATGCTTGCTATGGTGATCACTACAAACCATTTTCCCACTTACATTGTATGGAGCTTTCTCTCCATAATATAGATATAGAAAGATGACTCTTCAATACTTGACTATTGCACTCCTCACATATTTGATAGCTGTAACCTTTCCTATTATTTATTTTCGGCTTCTCATATTGCCGCTTGTATACTAGACTCTTCACTCTCTTCTTACATGTATACTTTAAATCTATGACACTTGCACACTTCTACATGATATTTACTCTCTTAGATATACTCCTAATACAAGATACTTGTGCACATCCTCACATTACATATTTGCACACTTACATACATGACACTTGTGCACATTCTCTCAATATACACTTGCACTCTTACTTACATGACACTTGTGCATATCCTACACATTACACTCTTACATGATACTTGTTCATATCTTGCACATAGACACTTACATAAAGGGGAAATATAAATCACTCACCTAAACTATAGACTCAAACCCTAATCTATTACATATTTATATTTGTACCATAAAGGTACCATGGGGTACATTAGCATGTACCAAATAATGCAATATTCTCAATCATGCAATGGGCTATATCCCAAAATAACATTTTTCAGTAAACTATACTCTTTATTTTTAAGGGTTTTTAAGTTGCGTATATGTTCCCAAACCTTTTGAATTTCACTTTTTCTATCCTGTGAGCTATGCCTACTAAGGAGTGGATGAGTTCTAGGATAGGGTTTGTGTACCCTCCATAGCCTTCTATTATATCACGATAACGATTAATAATGCTCAAACTAACATTTTAGACCATTAATCAAGGAGGGTTCCACACATACCCTTGAGTGCAATACCCACCTCTCTAACAATACGAGAGGGTAATCTTCTCCAGTGTTGTGGTTAGTGCACTATGTATATTACACAACTGTTTGGTTTCTTATATATGAATATTGGCTATGGGTTCCTAAAGGGGTCTTCCAATATACATGAGGTATGTGGGAGCTCAAATCTATATATTTGTGCTATATGATGCCTAGGCATTGGAGTCTGATAACCCCTCACTTCAATAAACACTTTATGGGTAATCTAGCTTAGCCAATAACGATAACTCTGTATTTTTTAAAATGGCCAGAACATCATTTCTAAGATCCATGATTAATAGAAAAAAATTACTCACAATAAAAACTTACCATGCCTTGGAAAGAGATCTGATACCACTTGCAAGGAATCTCTTTTTCTCATGCAAATATTTCACCTCAAATTTATTAGTGTAGAGCTGCACTGAGATAAGAAATCGAGTGCCAAAGATAATTCTAACTATGATCATGCAGAGTATTGATATAAGCAACACTAAGATTGCATATCCAATAACAAAACCATTCATTAATTGAAACATGAAAACACAAATAACATTAACTGCAAAAATTTGGGAGAGGATATATTACTATCATGGGCCACTTCAAGGGGTAACCTCCTTACAAAAATATGTAAATTCTTCTCTAACCCATGAGGGTTACATCTTCTCATTTTATAATATTTGCAATAATATTTCTTGATATTTTATGACAATATTCTATGACATCCTGCTATGATAGTATTCTATAACAATATTCCTGACTTACCTAATTTATGACAGTTATATTCATAATACCAAGCGGTTACATTCATAATTCTATGACAACAAAGAAATTCTATGAAAAAGCAATTATATACATGATCTTATGACAAACACTCTCCTAACTTAACATGTGGCCCACTTCTAACTAGATACATGGTCCACTTTATTTACAATAACATATGTCCCTATGAGTTACAAGTGTCAGTTATGTAACAATATCCCATAAATAATGTAATAATTATCTAACATGGAATATGTGTTAGGATGTTTCAATTGGCATATCAAATTGTTTTGTCTTCATTTGCAATTTTTTCAAAAATACTAAAAATAATATGTGATGTGTTTAATGCTATCGCATAATCAACTTGATTTTAGGACCATAGGTAATCCTATGAGTCTTCTTTCATTTCCATTTTAAGTCATTCAATTAACTTATTGTACAACAAATCTATATAAAAAATATGATAAGCTATTCAGTTCAAGTTTGTCCAATTCCATTGCATGTTTAAAGAGTCCACCAATGATCTAAAATTTGTACTATAGATGCATTTTCATATGAGGAATGCCCTTATAAAATTTTGTCAAAATAGGATGCCAAATTTTTAAGTTATAGATTTTGCATTTGGGTCTACTAGATTCTCCAAGCCACTTGATTATGCCATTCGTATAATCACCTCTTGATTCACAAGTGGAAGTAATTATAAAAAATATATGATGATGTGCCTATATTAAATTTTTTAACAATAATAATCTTTAAGCATTCTCTAGATACCCCAAAAGAAAAAATCGAAGAAACATGAATAGTGCATTAGGAGATGATAACCAAGTTACTCTAGTTATCAACATCAATTACATGCACGGGCAAGTGAATTTGAAACTTTATTAAGGATGATGGAGTTTCATTCCAATAATATCAAATGTAAGATAAAATCCCAATAACAAGGGTAGGGACAATGCATTATTTCAATTACAATGCCTATAAGGGACAAGTGACATCCTAAAGGTGGCATCTTGAGTTATAAATTTTGGATATGATCTAAAATAATCCTTAGGATTATTTGGATCAAATTTGATACTTTTCGTCCCCTCACAAATTTTTAAGATATACTCTTAGACGCTAGTTTTGAAGTGCCACCTTAGCCGAATAAATAGCCGAGTCAGTAAGTGCGTTGGAAGTCAAGTATAGGCACAATGTAATTTTGTTGTCATAGGTTTTGATGTCATAAATTTTGATCTAATAATTTTGATATTCTAAAGTCTTGTGAATTCAAATTAAGTCATATATTGTAATGCATAATGATTTGAGTTATGTGATGTAGTCATGCAAGGGTATAAACAAATCAATAAGTGCGTTGGAAGTCAAGTACATGCACAATGTAATTTTATTGTCATAGATTTTTACATCATAAGTTTTGATCTAATAATTTTGATATTCCAAAGTCTTTTGAATTTGAATAAAGTTTTACATTGTAATGCATATTGCGTTGAGTTATGTGCAAATATAGTCATGCAAGGGTAGTTATCACTCATTTAGAGGTGTGGTGTTATAGGTGGTAGATGTTTGTTAACTACCATCCCAAAGAACAAATAGAACCCCTCCTTCAATTGAGTGGGTATGGTTCTAGGTATAGACACATATACTAGAGAGTAGATAAATTTTCACAAACATTGCATTGATGGAGATATTCTACATAGGATCTTGTAGTATGTATGTAAGAAGAATGTCATACACGTTTCATCATATAGGATATTATTTATGCATGATCTACTCATAATTAATCATAATATGTTATTGTCATTGATGATTGCTACAATAGTTTAGGTTCAATCTATTGGTTGCACTCTTTAAAATATATTACATAGAGTTGTACAGGTTGTACAACAAAGTTATAATACAATGAATATTTTATAGTGAGTTGTCTTACGCTGTATCGTGCATTGCCAAACACTGTACAACAAAGTTATGTTGTACAGTGGAGACTATTGACCATATAGCGAGGAATTCAGGATATACAATGTGTGTTAGTAGCCTAAGAAAGGGCATGTTGTCCTATTCATAGTTCGAGTCATCTAGAGCTGAGATTAAAGCATCCATAAGCAATATATAATGTAGCTCATACAACCTCATCATTAAAGCTATCAATTCAAATTATTCCTCCAATGATAGAATACCACCACCATGTTAGATTTGGTGCTATTGTCTTTTTAAAGTTTGAACCAACACCACGTGAAGCTTGGAGATGTGAATGATAGATAATTTACTATAAAGATGTGGAAGATGTGGATATGGAAGAGTCAAATATTAGCTAATAAGAATTGAAAGAATTGCACAATAACAATGTGGGAGTGTTGAGCATACCAAAGACTTACATGTTGCTAATGAAATACTGCAAATGGAAATAATATTCACATAAATCAAAGTTTTAAAAGTTGAACGAGTTTGGAATCCTCACTTGGAGGATACTTTGGATAAAGAAAGCGAGAAATGGCAAACAATGGAAAAAGAAGCACAACTAGAGGTGAGCCAAGCAAACATAGTTTAGTCCTAGGAGAATATTTTCTTAAGTTGTGAAGAAGACACAAATGTGGAACGTGCACAAGAATATAAGGTAGAGTAACTGGTGATACCAAAACAAGTGTGGGAGAGAGTAACTAGAGGTGCAAAGGATATAAGTCAATTATGGGAGAGTGTGCTTAAGAGACTAAAATAAATGCTCATGTATTCATAAATGAGGTCATGAGTGTAGGTGCACAATGTAGCAATTGAAGATTATTTGCAAGCATAGGATCATTAAGTGAATATGAACAGTCACCAATGGCTAGTATCAATGCAACTATGGACAAGCAAAAGTACCCAAAGTTTTTGGGTGATGGGAAGGAATACTTAAAATTCCATATAAGAACTTGTGAAGCAATATGGTGAGTGAATGGATTAGATGATGAAGGATTTTGGTTAAGATTATTTTTGACCACATTGCATCGAATTGCAATGGATTTACATATAAAATGAGGACAACCCTTCACAACATAGGAAGAGTTGAAGATTGAATTTAGTAAGGAATTCAGATTGAATCATGATGATATGGATATCATTGGTCAAATATATTTAATGAAGTAGGAATGATGAGAATATCAATTCATATAATCGTCATTTGAAGGAACTTATCAATAAAATGGAAGCAAAGTGAACATATGAGCTACAAAAATGATGGTTCCTTGATGGATTTCTATTGTAGTATAAGATGAAAATGAAGGTAGTTCCACCAAATACCTATCAATAAGCTTTTGATAGAGAAATAAATTTGGAAAGAAAAATGAAGACAACAACAATAGTGGGAGGAAGTGTAATCCATTACTAAGATGACAATTATGATAGTGATAGTGATGACTTGATCACAAAAATCTAGTCAATGAGAAAGGACCTAAAATGCATGATCAATAATGTGAAGGTAGAGAAAAAGAAGAAGGAAAAGGACATATGGTTTTCTCATTACAAATCAAGACACACCAATATCAATTGTCCAAAGAATGCATTCTATAATATATGTGAAGTTATGGAACATATTGCCAATTGTTAGTTCAATCTCAAAATCACTAGACATTAGACATTGAAAGTGTAAAATTAGATTAAGGAAGAGAAGCCAAGCACTTCAAAGAGCAGATAGGGAGCAACATGAAAAATTGCTAAGGTAGAATATAGTCATAACAAGGAAATCAACTTGTCGAAGGACAAGGTCAATTACAGTATGATTTGGGTCGAAGGTCAATCATTCAATGTTGAAGATGTTAAGAATGGGGACACTTTGTATGTAAATATCAAAATGGTCTAGTAGGAGGAAATTCCAAAAAAAATAATGGAATTATGTGTTGGTGGTGTCGACTAGGCAATCATAAGGAGGTAAATTTATCGAAAAGCAAGTTTAAAAAACTCATAAAATATCAAATTTATTGAATTGAGGAGCCTCCAAAATATCAATAAAAGGAGAAACATATGCTAGTAGTCAAATAGGCATAATGGAAGAAAGAATAATAGTACCTATATCTTACCAAGGAGAAGGAGAGATGGTAGGAAGCACATGTTTAGATAGATAAAAAATGAGGAAGACTAATAAAGAGAGATTGTTGTAGGAAAGCAAGTTGAAGAAAACCATCACAAGTGAAGAGGAGGATACATCAACATACCAGTTGGTTATGTAAGTACTAAATACAAGTATTGAAGTGACAATATCTAGTTTACTATGTGTAATATCAAAGCTGTATCCAACAATAGGAGAGATAACATGAATGAGGAGAGTGGAAGAGCTGCAATGCTAACTAGAAGTAACAAGAATAAGGAGGGATCAATACCTTGATATGACAAAATTGATGATAGACTCCAAAAAGAAACCAACATTGATCCATATTGAGTTGTTGAATCATAAGTTGATATAGGATATTGTTAATGGGGGATCAAGTGGAAATGTCTTTCCTGAGAAAATATAGAGAGATATGAGGGTACCTTTTTTATGGTCTCCCAATTTCAAATTATATGGTGTAAACCAATACGAGATAAAAATGAAATGACTGCACATAAGGTGAAAATTGCTAACCAAGAGTTCATGGATTTTGTGGTAATTTTTATGTAGAAATCAACTTATGATGAATTGTTGGGACATGGATGACTACACACGATAAAAGTGCCAACACAAGTATATGATTATCTGGAAGAATAAATATGTTAAAGAGGATTTGACAACATCTTATGATTATAGGAGTTCATTATTAGAGATCAATTATGGGCATGAATCAAATGAAGAGACATGCTAGAGTTGGAGTGCATAGAATATGAGAAGTACTCGAATAATAAATTTCTCCATTGATAAATGGAAGACCATGAAGTATTTCAACCAAAATGCATGTGCATATATTTAGAAGACCACAATTAACCAATAAAGAGTGTGTATGAGATCAGTGAGTGAAATAAAAATACTAAGTCTGTAGCCAAAGATGAAGAGAAGTAAAATTTTGGACAAAAATTTGTAGACTATAGTGTTAGTGATGCATTTATTGATGAAAAACCAACACATCCATTTTATATGAAAAAAGTGGTAAGACAACCTAATACCATATAGTATGAAGAACCAAATATTGTATAGGTAAACCTCAGTGAAGGTGATGAAGAAAAGATGATTCATTATGAAGACAACTGAGATCCAGTTTTGAAAGAAATAAATTTCAAAAATTTCATGTAGTATAAGGTCTTCGCATGGATATATAAGGACATGAAGGGGATCTCGCTTGAGCTATGTGTACATAGGATTCTATCAATTACAAGTGCATAATTAGTATGGAGAATATTGTATAGAATGAATTCAAAGTATGTAATCCTAGTCAATTTAGAATTCAAGAAGATGTTGGATGCTAAAATAATTTTCAAGGTGATTATGAGTGAATGGGTGTCATGGATAGTGATTGGTTTAAAGAAGGAAAGCAATCATATATACATCTATATTAATTTTTAGAGTTTGAATGTAGTGACTATCAAAGATCTCTTTTTGATACCTTTTACTAATTTGATTTTAAAGGAAGTAGCTAGACACAAGATCTATATACCCTTGGATAGATTTTTGGGATATAATAAAATCCATATTACCAAGGAAGATATATTGAAGACCACTTTCATAGTGGAGAATGAAATTTATGTGTAATACAATACCTTTCAATTTGTGCAATACCCTTGCCACGTTTCAACAAATAATATATATTTTTAAGCAAATGTCCATAAGTAATTTCAAAGTGTTCTTGGATGATTGGTCATTGTACACGAATAAGGATGAGCATTTTAAGGCATTAGAGGAATGCATGAAGTTGTGTATGAATGCTTGACTATCCTTGAACCCAAAGAAGTGTAAGTTGATGGTATTGTATGAGAAGTTGCTTGGACATGTGTGCAAAGAGGGTTTAAAAACCAATCTCCATAAAACACAAGTCTTAATGAGCATGGAGGATCCATACAATGTCAGTTCATTGAAGTTATTTTTAGGACATATAAGATATTATTGGTGTTTCATAAAAAAATTGCACAAGTATCACAACCACTAGATGCATTGATGTGCAAGAATATTCCTTTTCGATGGACAAAGGAGAATCATAAGGCCTTTGAGGATTTGAAGGCAAAGTTGGTCATTGTACGTGAATAAGGATGAGCATTTTAAGGCATTAGAGGAATGCATGAAGTTGTGTATGAATGCTTGACTATCCTTAAACCCAAAGAAGTGTAATTTGATGGTATTGTATGAGAAGTTGCTTGGACATGTGTGCAAAGAGGGTTTAAAAACCAATCTCCATAAAATACAAGTTGTAATGAGCATGGAGGATCCATACAATGTCAGTTCATTGAAGTTATTTTTATTGCACAAGTATCACAACCACTAGATGCATTGATGTGCAAGAATATTCCTTTTCGATGGACAAAGGAGAATCATAAGCCCTTTGAGGATTTGAAGGCAAAGTTGGTTTATGCATCCATTCTAGTATTTCCATATTGAGAAAAAGGATTTCATATCCATGTTGATGCATCTAATTTTGTAATTAGATGTGGGTTGGCCCAGGAGGGGAAATTTGGGTTAGATCAACCTATATATATTTTTAAACTGGTTGTTTTCCTATATAGATAAGAATTACAACACTGCAAAGTGAAAGCCTTGGGAAAGGTATATGTGGTACAAAATTTTAGACATTATCTGTTTGCTAATCACTTTGCTTTCTATGTAGATCATCATACATTGCTATGTTTGGTCAATAAGCTAACCATTTACAAGTGATTTAGTAGGTGGCTTGTCACATTGCAAATGTTCATGTTTCAAGTGGTAGTTGGACCAGGGGAGAAATACATAATAGTGGATCAATTGTCAAGGATTCAATTTGGAGAGCTTGCAAGAGTGTTAGATGAATTTTTGGACACTCATCTATTTGCATCATTGTACTAACATCATGGTACAAGTATGTGGGATAATACTTATTGATGGGGAAGCTACCACAAAAATTGATGATAACCAAAAAGTAGAAAATAATCATAAAATCAACATCATTTTAGTTGATAGCTAGTTTAATGGAATATTGAGGATATGTGTGATGGATGAGAAAGTAAATTAAACATTGAAGGAAGCTCACAAGGGTTTGGTAGAAGGGTATATTAAGCCATATGTGGTTGCAAGGAAGGTGCTTCTGGTAAGGATATGGTGGCCCATCCTCTATTGCAATGCAAAGGTGTTTGTGATTGCATGCGATACATGCCAAAGAGCTAGGAGACCATTGGAGAGGGACTTCATGCTATTACACCCATCACAATCTTAAGAGTTGTTTGAAATATGGGATATAGATTTTATGGGATCATTGAGAACTGACAAAAGAAAATGTATATACATTTTGGTAGCTTCTAGATATTTGACAAAGTGGATCAAGGCAAGAGCATTGCCTAATAATTTTATAAAGAGCATTGCACACTTCTTGCATGAACAAGTGATTACAATATTCGATGTACCTCTTTAGTTGACAAATGATCATAGAGGAAACTTTGTCAATGAAATTATTTAAAAGCTTACCATAGAATTTAAGATCTTACATACTGTCTAGTTTGTATTACCCTAGAGCAAATGGGCAAGTGGAGGCAACAAACAAGGTCTTAGTTTTAATAATATATAAAATATGTGGAATCAAATATAATGATTGGGAGGAAAAATTTCTTGCAATTTATTGGTATACATTACTACGTTTAAACCAACAATGGACCATACTTCATTCTAGTTGTTGTATAATTAGGAGCAAGTGTGTTGGTGGAGTTTTTGGTAACAAGTCTAATAGTGGTGATACAAAACCATCTAGGTGACCAAAATAACCTAGAGGATAGGATAACAACACTCATAAAACTAGATGAGAAGAGAATGTTGGCTCAGTGGTCAAAAAAGATTGCCCAACATTGTAGGAAGTTGTGGCATGACAAGCACTTGAGAAAGATGAATTTGAAGCCAAGTGACTTGGTTTTAAAGTACAATGGAAAAAGAGGTATCAAGCCAAGAAAATTAAGGATTTTATGGCTTGGACCCTTCCAAGTAGAAGAGATGATGAGTAACGACATAGTCAGATTGAATAAACAGGATTGGATATCGTACCTCAAGATAATTAAAAGTTCAAAGTTAAAACCATATAAAATGAAAGCACAAGTTATAATGATAAATTTTAAACCAACTAAATAAGGGATGAGTATAGATAGGATGTGGCACAAAAACATCCTTTAGAATAATTTGAGGAAATATTGATCAAAGAAGTTGGGGAGTCAAGTTAGACCAAGGAGAAAAATGGTGCAAGAGGTGACAATGACTTAGACAACAAACTTGTAAAACAACTAGCTTGGTTGTATGGAGGAGAAATGTAAGAAGTGAAGACAACATGCAACCTGTGATTGAACAATAGGAACTAAAACCTTAGTCTATGAAGTGTAGAAGAATTTAGGTACACATTAGATTTTCATAAGTAAAAGAAGATGAGATATTGAGATCACTAAATGTAGAAAATATACAATGAATGGTGGTGATGTATGTTTATAAAGAAGAACCACCAAAATAGGATCCTTAGAGTGAAGGCAGTGAATATGAAGGAATAAGTTTACTTGAAACCATTGGTTGTGCACAATAAAGAAAGCATGAGGAAACACAACAATTGTGTAAGCAAGTGAACAAAATAATGGAATTGTTAAGGATATAACATGCACAAGATCTGTTGAGGATGATATAAGATACCTAAGGGCTAGGTCTATACCAAGTTAAGTAGAATGGAGAGACATCTACAAAGTACCATTTCCAAGAAGAGTGAAAGCTAGGAACTTGAGATAGAATTTGAGTAGTATATCCTTGATAGATTTCAAGCAATGATGAGGAAGACCAGAGTAGTGCTAGCTCAGACATGGAACTTGGAAGAAGAGTGAGGAGAGGAACACCTAGAATATATTAAGTTGCCCAACTACTAGACAATATGTATGAGAAAAAATAAGCAACTCAAAACTAAAATACCTTAGAAGAAGGTAGATAGATAAGTTGGAGAAGTCATGATTTGTAAATGAATTTGAATGGTTCTCTAGGAAGTTGAACTAGTTTGCAAAGACTACTAGACAATCCAAGGTATGCATATAAGTTAGGAAATTTAGGCAATCTAGAAGGACTATTAGGTCCCTTAGATCGTTTGGGTTTTCTTGGCTAAGAGGGAGGTTGTCTGGCCTCTTTCTTGTCTTAACTTTGTGATGAGTGCATTGTTTAACAATTAATCTCTCAAATTACCCCTAGGCCTATAGTTAGTAGGGTGGGATATTTGGACCACCCCCCAACCATTTAGGAGTTAGCCCAATGTTGTAGAACTAGAAGGATGGGCCATTAGGACCACCCTATAATTGTTGAGAAAATAGGAGACCCTAGATGGCCCTTGATTAGTCTAAACTAAGGGCTAGACCATCACAAGGTATTAAGGACTGTCTAAGAGGAGGAAATGGAAGAACGAGTGCAATTGAGCTTTTAAGACCATTGCAAAGAAGATGATGACAAAAAATATCATTAGAAAGGGGTGGTTAGGAGTTAGGAGACCTATGTTGTATGGATTAGAGTCCCATACCTCAAAAATAGATGGACATACAAGGTTATATGAAAAAATATCATATAATAGAATTCCTTGCAACAAGACACCATACAACATAAGGGTGTATGATAGGAGGCTATAAGATGTCACACAATAAAATGTGTACAATAAGATAATGAACAACACAAGGACATACAATAAGATACCATACCATACCAAGGCCATACAAACAATAAATTCATCAAGAGGAATAGGGGGATGCATCAATAGGATAGATGATTCATCTATATGTTTGTGTTATCGTATGCATAAGGTGGTATGAATAAAATTAAACAAAATATATGAGGTGGTAAGGTAAAAAGCATAATGTATAATTACATGCAAGGTAACAAAGTGGTAGTTGGGAGACAATTATAGCATGCAAGATAATTGTCCCTCCACTACCAACACCTTATAAATAAATGCTTGGATATGGCCAAGGGAAGTCAAACACTCAGCACCTAAGGATATTGCAAAGGAGAAATCAATGTACAAGGGAGGATTATAAACTATATAGAAGAGAGTGCATCCAATAATAGGAGTTGTGCCAAATATTGGAGCAAAAGTGTGCAAGGAGATACCCTAAGGAAATAGGTTGCATTATAGAAGTAAAAAACATTGCAAAAGTGAAAGACCATAGGAGATAAATTTGAAGCTACCAAGAAGCACCAAAGAAGGGGTTTTGCAGAATTTGAAGATTGTTTATTTTTTTCCAAGATATACAGACTGTATAATCCATACAAATGGTTAAAAAAGGAAGATTTTTTGGAGATGAGAGTGAGCATGTGGATCATATGGGGTATTTCAAACATTGTTGTATGAAAGCAAGGGATTGTATATAATAGTTAGTCATCAAGGAAAAGTTCATCCAATGTAAGGGTGTATGGTAGGAGATCACATAGGGAAAGTATGATAGAATGCCGTATAATGAAAGATAAACTTTCAAAATATCATACAGTGAAATACCGTATGGTAAGATACCATACAATGAAATTACAAACACATAAATCCGTATACAAAGAAGTTGTACACCAGGAGTTGTTGGAGGTTGGTAAAATTTGAAGCTAAGGAGAGTGACTACAAGAGTGATGTAGAAAAATCCAAGGATTTTAGAGTGAATAAAATGGGTGGAATAGAAAAGAAGATTTCCACTTGAGGCTGTGTTGCAAGAAGAATCTCACACATGTGGAGAAGGCACTAGAGTTGGCTTTGGGAGATGCCTAGTTGACATGTGCATGGAAGAGAGAGAGAGAGAACATGACATGGATGCAGAGTGAGGGAGAATGAGGAAACATGGAGAGGAGTCCAGACTGAGGATAAGAAGTGATTCCCTTGATGAAAGACAAGTTCATGGAAGGGAGAACACATCTTCACCTTAGGAGAAGGGAAAGAGGAAGGATAGGATGTAGATCCCCTTGGAAGAAATAACATCGGTAACACCAACCAAAGAATTTTTTAGAACATGGTGGCTAGAAAATATGGTAGATCACCCATTAAAAATCATGTTTTGAGCTATGGGAGTGCAATTCATTATGAATGTACCAAGCTTCAACAAAGACTTCTTCAAGACGTCCTTGTTGGATATGCTATAGATATATGATGTTGATCCAAATAAGAGCAAAGTAATTATTGGTAACAATGAGGTTCATGTGACATTCTCCCCAAGCAATTTTTGAACTTTTAGATTGTTGAATTTCACTAGACCGATGGAGGAAGGAATGGAGCATTACCAATGGAATATTTTTTTGGATAAAGTTACTATGGGTTAATGCAATTGCTCACATAGATAAGTCCTAGCAAGTTTTGTTAGAAAATTAATTTTACAAAAATGTTATTGTTAAAATGCAAGGAAACCTTACTAGGCTTAGAAAATTTTGCATACGACTAGTTGAAAGTCCAAATGCATCTTGTCAGACCCAAAATTTTTCTAAGGTAAAGAAGTTTAGATATTTTTTCTAGATCTCTCTATCAGCTAGGCTTGAGGTGGTTGAAACTCTTGAGCAATGACAAAAGCAAAGCATCCCAAAAGTCTCAGCTAGTCTAGAGTCCAAAACAAGAGTGGTCAAACATTTCTAAATATGACATCAACCTAAACCCTCAAAAGTCTCAACCAATAGAGAGCCTAAAGAGTAATAGTGATCAAGTTTTTTCCAAGATGATGTCAACATAAGGTCTAAAAAATCTTGGTCAAGTCTTGAGCAAGAAGTCCTGAACAAGAATGCTGACATTAGTAAGATACCCCAAAATTCATGGCCAATCAAGAGTCTGAAGCAAAGTGGCCAAGTATTTTCAAGCATGACATCAACCAAAGTTCTCAAAAGTCTTGACCTGGACTACTAAGACTCAACAAAAGAGAAGCAACCTAGAAGGTAATATTAGCTAGATATTTTAAAATATGACATCAACTAAGTTTTCTAAAAGTCCCAACTAGGCTTCCAAGGCCTCGACAACAAGCCAAAATACCGCTAGAAAATGACAACAAAAGAAAGATGCTAGATAGGTCCATCTTAGTAGAGATCATGTTTATCAGAGGCTAGGACCACCTAGATACTCCTCAACCATCTGGATCAAAGTAGTTAAGTTGAACCTACAAGTATTGGTGCAAGAAAGTGGTGGCCAATATTCTAGAGCCTACAATAGTTTTAGTTACCCTTGGTGATCATGAATGGATGTGCCTTAAAATATGAAAACTAACATAATAGTAAGGCATGGTGGTAAAAATCTACGTATGATGAAGATATTTGGATGCTTAGATTGTGATTGCCTACTGAATCAAAACAATTATGCTAAAAGTTATAACTTTGACTATGGTAGGGCATGAAAGTGACTCCTAGTCTCCCCAAGCATGCTGATTATACATGAACCATAAAATTGGGTGAGGTTGTGCCTATTCAAGTTAGGCCTATAATAGGCTATCAATGCAATGATTAAGCTAAATTGAAGGTATTGTAAAAAATTATAAGTAGCTTAAGTTTATTTTGTAAGAGGGTCAACATTTTTAGGATTTATCTATTGTAAGTTGTGTATTTTGCTATGTTGTTAATGAAACTAGATGTTGTTTGGCCTCTACTAGTGGATGTGTTACAAATGACAAGGTGTATGTGAGTTATGTACTTCCATACATTTTTGTTTATACTTTTTGTGTAGTAAATTTTGTTAAGAAAATTATGTTAACTTTGAATTGTTTTTTGCATTATCTTCTACAAAGTTCTTGGAGTGTTACGGGATGCATAATATGAGATAAGTATAGATTTTGTAATGCTTTATTTGGTAGTTGATCTGTTAGTATTTGTTTAAATTTGAGTTGTAAGACATTTGTATAATGAGTTGCATTCTTGTTACCTCATATCCAACCACTTTTTGAATCAATTTCTATCCCCTTTTCCTCTCTCTCTAACCCTCATATTTCTATCTTTAGTTTTATAACATTTATTTTTATTAGTACAATCAATGAATCAACCTTCTTTTGGGGTTGACTCTGAAGAAATTCTAAGTCATTCAATCTTGGTTTGCGATCTAGGGCATAAAACACAAACTAGGCATATCTCAAACCAAGAGTTACCAATCTTAGTCTACAAGAGGTGGCTACATTTATGAAGCTTGAGAGTCATGTATTGAAGATGTAACATTTTAAGTCTAATGAGTTGTGATGTATAATAAATGTGATAATTGTCTAGATTTTTTGGTGATTAAAGAGCCTTGGAGATGCTCACTTGGATCATATCATACATAGAAGTAATTATGGCTGAAAAACCTTATGATTGGGATAATTTCTTATCAGACCGTATTCAAAGTTTTTTGTTGCAGTATTTAAGAAATTTTTTAATGGATTTCCAAGCCATTTCTCTAATGTTGGATGTTATGTCATAGGAGAAACTTAGTTCCCATGATTGAACCTCCCTTGAACTATTCTAGCGTGTGCACCAAAAATTCTCAAATAGATAAATGTGATACCATTGATGAGGATGAACATGAGGGAAGAAGAAGAGTGCCTCAAAGAAGAGAAAGGGATAAAAGGTATCATGATATGAGAGGTATTCTAAAGGAAGTGGGGAATCAGACGGAGTTGAGGATAAATTACCATATGTTGAGGAGTTCATTAGAAAGGAGAAAAGATGAAGAATTTTGAAGCAGTAGTGGCAGTAGATAGGAGTCCAATTGTCACAACAACCCTGACATCAATAGCAAAAATAGCACTAGCATATAGAGAGTTGAGAACCCCCACAATATGCCATAATGAATAAAATAGATGGTGGTAGTGTTTAGAAGGTGATGGAGGCTCAAAGCAAGATGTGTGGAATATCACAAGAATAGTGTAAGGAAAAGCTTCAACACTATCAATGCGGGTACTAGAGGATTCACTTCAAGTAGGGCTACCATGGGTGGACAACAACCAGAGTTGAGAGAGTCTATTGTGCAAGATGTGTAGAGTGTAGAGAAGATATCATAATAGTCTAAAGAAATAACTATGTAGTAGCACATGTATGAAATAATAATAGTTGTAGATGTTGATGAGGAAATTTAAATTGTAATTGATGTGGCAATGGATGAAGCACTAGAAGGGGACTTTTTTGATGATGTTCCAATACAGGGGGTAATATTGACACACCTAAGAGTTATAAAATAGTGTTTAGATAGTTTGTAAATGCTATGGATCAATGTGGATTTCCTTCATCAGATGGACTACAGATAGAGATCACATCTAGAACAATATAGGCCACAACACTAATTTTATCTATGCCATAGGAGAGGGAAGATAACAAAAAATAATATGCATCAGAGTATAGTTGGTGCTACAAAGGCCAAAGTAGCCAACTATCTAAGGAAGAACATGAGAGAATAAAGGAGACAATAGAAGTTGTGGAGAACACTATTGATGTAGGTGAGAAGATTCAGGAGGGCAAGGAATCCAAACAAAAGATCAACTTGATAGATAATGGTGGGGAAGATATGGAGAAGAGTACCGCCAAAGATGAAAATATGGAATTATTAGAGGACAAGTGAACATTTCATCATTAAAATGCCAAATTTAAAGAGACCACCAGTTCTTGGAAAAATATCAATGAACAAGTTGACACATTCTTTGAGAAGGTGATTGGATAATTTGTTAGAGTTGACAATGACATAAGAGTTGGATGTGTTGGATATTGGTGACTATGGAGATTGAGAATGGAGAATGAGATGATAAAATTAGTGTATGGATCTCATAAGAATGAGTGTGAAAGTTTTTGTAGAAATCTACCAAATTCATGTTAAGGAATATTACATTCTTTGGCACATGCTCATGTGCCTTCATGATACATTTGTAAATGATAGATTAGGATTGAGTCAATAGTTTAGAGTGTGATTTATATTTTCCCTTTATGTAAGTGTCAATATGCAGAAAATGTACAATTGTCATGTAAGAGAGAATATGCACAAGTGTCTTGTATGTAAGAGTGCAAATATGTAATGTGAGGATGTGCACAAGTGTCTTGTATATAAGAGTGCAAATATGTAATGTGAGGATGTGCACAAGTATCTTAGATTAGGAGTGCATGTAGAAGTGTAAGAGTCATGTGTTCAAGTGTCTTAGAGTTAAGTATCCATCTAGTATGCAAGTGGTAAGTTAATAAGCCAAGAGTCATGAGACTTAGAATATGGAGAACAATAGTTAAGTACTTGAAGAGTCATATTACTATGGATATATTATGGAGATAAGCTCCATGATATATATATATATAAATCCAATTGAGATATATTATTATCTATTTGTAAGAGGAAGTGGAGTAATAAAGCTTGTATATATTTTGAGCAATTAATATTGCAAGTTTTCTTCATGCATAGTTCATGAATGATTTAGGCTATTTACATTCATATTTCAATATATAAATGAATATTATTTTCTTTATTATATAAGCCTTGATATACATATTAATTTTCTCATATTATTCTACTCATATTATTATTACTTTGACCTTTAATATTGTGGCTATTTTATATTTAAGACATGTGAGATAACGTGTGTGATACTATGTAATATTTCACTAAATTTTGTGGTAGTAAAGCCTAAAAATCCAATAGTGGTATCAGATATATCTGAATCTGTTCAGTTTGATAGAGTTATTTATTAGCCACCATTATTAATTAGCTTTGTCCATTTGTAATGTAAAATTAGACTCTAATTTTTAAAGGTCTTATTGAGTAGAGCAGGCTAGAGTATTTTTACTTGGCTTAAATAAAACCAATGAAGAATAGGACCCAACTATACTCTAGAAAAGGGGTCAACTTAGAAAAGAAATTGGACATTGACTGATAAGCATGACCAACACAAAAGGAAGTTGATTATTTAGGGATAGAGCCACCCTTGACATTGATTTGAAGAATTTGAAGATTGAAGTTTTTGAAGATTTGAGAATTTTTAGATTGAATATTAAGGCAAAACCAACTCAAGAGATAGTTGATCATTTAGATATATTAAGTGCCATCCTAAAATTGATTTTAGGTTCTCTAGTAAGGAGGAGAATCTTATTGAGTTCTTAGGTGTGACCTAAGACATTGAAGATTTTATATTTCATATTGAAAGAGAAGCAACAAAGATTAAGTCAGAAGGTTGAGAATATTCCTATAGAGATAGAGAATAACTTCAGCTTCTGAAGAAACCAAAGCATACATCAAAGAAGAAAACAAGAAACATAAAAATAATAAAGAAACAATGAAGAAAGAAGAAACAAGTCAAGAGTGATTTTACCTTGACATATTTGAAAGCATTCAAAAGTCTCTATATTATTGGATGAAATAGAAAATTCTAGAGAAGTATATATTGCTAAAGAAATAGAAAAGGCCAAGAAGGCCTATATTGAATAAAATAGAAGCCAAGAAGGCTTTCATAGTTAGAGAGACCCAAGAGGTCTATATTGTTGAAGAGGCCAACATAATAGATAAGGTCCAAGAAGACCTTCATATAAGGAGAAATCACTATCAACCAACATAATAGATAAGGTCCAAGAAGACCTTCATATAAGAGGAATCACTAACGACCAACATAAATAAAAAGTAATCTTAGCTATTGAAATAAAAATCTAAGTCATCTATAAGGTTTTGCAGCTAAGGAAAGCAAGAAGTGAACAGAAAATCCAATGCATAAAAGTTAGTGTAGTGGAGAAGCACCATCCATCCATCCATTTCTCTACACACTCAGAGGGCACTAAAGAAGCATCATTCGAATGAAAGCAGTAAAGAAGCATCATTCAGATGTATGCATAGTAGAGCCATCCAGACATACAAACTAGGAGAAGTGCATCCTTCTGTGAGCACCAGAGAAGAATCAACCACCAGTGCATCCTTCTATGAGCACCAAGAAAGAATCAACTACCAATGCATCCTTATATGCGAACTAGGGAAGAATCAAGCGTCGGTGTTGCAACAATCAATCAATAGAGAAAAGCATAATGTTATAATACTAGACAAAGAGGAATTCGAAGAGGAACATTAATAAAGTGAAACATTCAAGGAAAGAAAGCATTTGGGATTATGTGATAAACATAAACAGTTTGGAAAAGCAAAGGACTCTCTAGAGAGAGCAAGGATTAGGTAAAGAGAAAAATAAAAAGTTTTGAAGGCAATTAATTCACTGGAGAAGACCAATTAAGTCATAACGGATGCTTCTCACAGTGAGCAACATCATTACATACATTAACTGAAGCCAACAATGTTACATTATCATTTCAAATGTTACATTACTAACTATACATGTAGAATTACATGTGACATGTTGAAGTGTTAAGGTGATTAAAGTGTTGAAGTATTAAGAAATTAATAAAGTGAAGTTTGATGCAAAGCTACAAAGTTAAGAGTCATTCAAACTAAAGTGCAAGATGTTCAAGCATCAACAAAAAGTTGAAGTGCAAGGTGACTAAGGTTAATCATAATTAAATATTTTAATTTACCCTAAAAGGAGTCATAAGGTTCAAAGAGGTATTTATTTATTGGAGTAATAAGGTGTAGGTAGAGAAGCGACATCGATGGCAGATTATCTGGAGAAAGCGATGACAACATATTTTTTGTAATAAGGGTTAAAGCCATTTTTTTGGATCAAGCGACAATGACAAATTATTTGGAGCAAGTGACAACGACATATTTTTTGGAACAAGGATTAAAGCATATTTTTTGGATCAAGCAGTGGCTACAATTTTTTTTGGATCAGTTTGACAATGACAATTCTAATCTAAGCTGGAATTAAGCGAGAATTATATTGTGAGATGAATATTTAAATTTTTTATGAAGACTCTCAATGGAGGGAGAGGGGGTGGCCTCCCAGGACCACCTGGTTTTAAACTTTAAGAGGGTGTTTGTGGGTTCTTCAATGTTTAGCCTTGATAGAGTTGGTAAGGAGTATGATTCCCTAAAGAAGGCTTGGGTTGGTGCAGTGGGTTCAACGTCAGTGGGCAGTGTCGAAAAGGTAAAAATATGCCTTCATCACAAGGAAGAGTGACCATAGATTTAGGTGTAGCTCGAAGTGGTGGAAATGAGGTATTTTTTTTACAATCCAAGGCCCTCATTTTTAGATTCATTGGAATTAGGACAAACCTAAAAAGGATTGAGAGATGGACAATGTGATACTAAAAAAATGAAGGTAAAGTATGACATTGTTATTTATGCAAATGGGTATTTTTTAGTTGTTTTTTATAAGGAGGATCGAAATAATTTTTTTGAGAATGGACCTTATTTAATGGGGTAAGCGGGGCTATACATGAAACTGTGGTATGTAGGGTTTAATCCAATGGAGGATCTGTCTTCAGCTATCCCAATGTGGACCAAAATTCATTGTTTAACTTTGGAGCTTTAGAAGAAGGATATTTTTAGACATATTGGTGAGGCCATAGGGACCTTTTTTTTTATCTATGATATTATAAAGAAGAGGAAGTTTACTACTTATGCTAGGATTTTTGTGGAGTTGGATATATCCAATCGTCTCCCAAATTATATTGACATCCAAATTGAGGAGGTGGTACGAGTTCAGGATCTTGATTATGAGATAATCCATTTTAGGTGTAGATGCTACCATATTTATGGTCATATAGCAAGGGATTGACCTAAGAATACTGAGATGAAGCAAAAAGAGGAGGATCCCCATAAAGAGAAAGGTGCAGAGCATTTAGAAGTTCCTTTCAAAAGTTAGTTTAATGTATTGGGATCTAGATTTAGTGAGGTGGATGTGGATGCTATGGGGGGATTACCCCTCTCATGAGCAGGTTGTTCAAAATGACTTGGTGTCATTCCATTGTAGCAAGGGTGAGGTCTTAATAGAGCTATGCAATCCAAATTTTTTTACAACTCATAAGGATGAGGTTGGGTCCTTGGAGGAGTCAATTCTAGTGAAGACTAGGGATGTAATTGAGGATAATATGTAGAGGGAGGAAAGAGTTGTCAAGGTTTATGGGGATGAGAGGAGAGTAATGAGAAGTAATCCCTTAGAGATTATATCAAGTTCCACGAGGAAGCATCAAGGAGGGAAATAACATGCAGATGAAAGGAAATCAAAAAAGGACAAGCAAGATAAGGAAGGGGAGCATTTGGTAGAAGCAGGTATTATGCAAACTATTGATTCATATTTCAACTCTTTCTCCAAATGAAGATTATTTCATGGAACGTGAGGGGCTTGGGGGAAAAATCCAAGTAGAATGCTATGAAGCATTTGATTATACAGTATCATCCTTATTTGATGTTGATTCAGGAATCCAAATTGAGTGTAGAAGGAAGCTTAGTAGTTTGCAAGAGAATTTAGAAGGAAGCATTGAGTTTAGCTATTGCTACCAAGGGTAGTTTCTAAGGATTACTTTGTATGTGGGATCTTAGGATATAGAGGTTGTGGATCTAGTGGTAGCTACAAGAATTTTGGAGATAAGAGAGTATTTTCTTTCAAATGCAGCTCCCTTTAAAATAGTTAACTTTTATGCTCTGACTACTATAAAATAAAATGTGGAGTAGTGGAGGGCAATGGAGGTAATTTTAGAAAGAGGGAAGGAGATTTTTCAAATACTTGGAGGTAATTTTAATGGTATTACTTCATTGGAGGAAAATAAGGGAGTCTCTAGAGTCTTGGATACGGGGAGTCATTTGTTCATCGACCAAATGGATAGATTAGGTCTTAGATATGTGGTTCTGAAAGGTTGCTTGTTCACCTGGAGTAATAGAAGACTAAAATTAGACCATATCCAAGAAATATTGGATTTTTTTTTAGTTGATGACTCATGGGCAGCAAGAGGAATAGTGTTGCACTCAAATATTATCTCTTTTGTGGGATCTGATCATTAGCCAATCTCTCTTGATGTCTTGAGTTGGATTAAACCAGGAAACAACCCATTTTGATTTCAACTTGCCTGTCTTGACCATGAGGGTTTCAAGGATTTTATCATTATATGGTGGATTAAGGGATGCTTGAGATTTGGAACTACAATATTTATATTTTTTAAAATATTGCAGTAGGTGAAAGAAAGACTAAAAGAATGGAACCATATAGTTTTTTGGAATATTGAGTGAGAGTCCTAAGAGGTAATGGGGGCTCTTAAGTAGGTAACTAAGAGGATTTGTTTGGAAGTTCTGTCTCAAGAGATCTTAACCTAGGAGACAAAGGTGCTGGTGAAGGTGGAGGAATGGGAGTGAAAGGAGGAGGTATTTTGGAAACAAAAGTTTAGAATCACCTAGTTGAGGGAGAAGATGTAAATACAAAATTTTTCCACCGATCAACCATGGCTAGAAGGGAGTTTAATTTTATCAAGTCTCTAACCTGTGAAAGGGGGTAGGTCATAAGGACATGGTGTGAGATGTAGGGGGAAGCAATAATGTACTTCTTTGATATTTTTTGAAGGTTCCTTTGGATAATGAGGCACAACAAGAGATATTGGATTCTACTCATCCTTTTATCTCAGTCAAGCAGAATTTGTTCCTAGCTAGAGAGGTGTCTTTGGAGGAAGTGCAAATGGTAGTATTTGAGATGAAAAAAGGTAAAAATATAGGTTCATATGGGTTTCCAATTGAATTATTTTAATTTATGTGGGAGGAGTTGGAGGAGAAAATCCTACAAGTAGTTGAAGAGGCCAAAAGGTCTAAATTTGTATTTAGAACTATGGATTGTACTTTTATTGCTCTTATTCCAATAAGGATGGGGCTTCCTTGTTGGATGAGTTTTGACCCATTTCCCTCTATAATTATATATATAATATTATTTATGAGGTGTTGGTAGAGTATTTGAAGGTGGTTTTACCAACCATTATCTCTGAGAAAAATGGTGGATTTGTGCAAGGGAGACAAATCATGGACTAGATTATATTGGCACTAGAAGTTACTCACTCCATGAGATTCAGTAAAGAAGGTAATATGTTTATTAAACTAGATATATCCAAATCCTATGACCAAGTTGATTGGGGTTTTTTGACTAAAGTTGAGCAAAATTTTGGGTTCGAGGATAGGTGGATTGATTGGGTGATAACTTGCTTTTCCAATCCTACTTACTCAGTCTTGATAAATGGTATCTTGTTAGAGCAGTTTGGGACAAGTAGAGGCCTGAGACAGGGAGACCCTTTGTCTCCTTACTTGTTTTTTGTTCAGGAAGAAGCCTTGGGTAGGACTATCCACAAAGTTAGAGAATCCTAATAAATAAAAGGCTTTGTAGTGTATAGGGGGTTGTGCCTCTAACACATCTATAGTTTGTGGATGATTCTACTTATATGGGGATAGCAAAGATCAAGGATACCAAGGGGTTTAGAAGATGTCTAGATCTATACGAGAGATCTTCAGGTCAAGTTATCAATGAAGATAAGTCTAAGGTTTTATTTTTCAATGTTGATAATAGGGTGCAAACTTGTATCCTTAATATTTTAAATTTCAATAAAGGCTTAGTCCTTTTAAATACCTCAGGCTTCCAGTGGTAGGAAGACATCTTGGAAATGAATCTTGGAGGACTCTTACAAATAAAATTTAATGTAAGTTAAATAATTAGACCCATCAATGGCTCTTGTTGGGGGAAGATTGACTTTGATAAAATTATTGTTGCAGGCTATTTCTATCTTTCAATTTATGACTATAATTGATCCCATGTACTATGTTAAGGAGATTGATAGAATTTTGAGGGACTTTCTTTGGGGAGGCTCAAAATTGAAAAAAATGAAGTTTGGTAAAGTGGGATTTGTTCTACCTCTCACTAAATAAAGGGGGGTTGGGTATCCATAGATTGGATGATCAAAACTTGGATTTATTGGCTAAATTGCTGTGGAATTGGATGTTGGATCAATCCAACCTTAAGTCAAGGGTTTTATTTGCAAAGTATAGGGATGGGGTGGAACCAATTTATGGAATCCCCTTTAACAAGGGGTCCATTATTTATACTACAATTAAAAATGCTAGTACTATTATTACTGCAGGGCTATTTTAGAAAGTAAAAAATGGGAGAAAGACAAAATTTTGGGATGATGCATGGGATCAATACTAACCAGTGATTGCATAATTCTTGAATCTGAGTAATGCTGCAAATATTTTTAGGAATGCAAATTGGGTCTATGTTAAGGACTTTTGGGAGGAAGATGAAGAGGGAGTGGGTTTGAGGAGGTGGAAATACCTCTCAGTTTGGAGATAGATAGCTGAAGAAGATAGGGATAGTCTAAGGGCTATTTTGGATCAAAGGCAGTGCTCATGGCTAGAAGAGGACTCTTTGGGATGGGGAGACAAAGGAAATGGAAAATATTCCATAAATAAGGGATATGACTATCTCATAGAGGAATTAGATAGGGAGGGGGTGATTTAAAAGAAGGTGTGGAATTCAAGTATTTGGTCTAAAGTCATTTTATTTGTTTAGCCATTCAAAATAGGATTTTAACTTAGTATAATATTCGTAATAGGGGATTGATGGGCCTAGAATGGTGTATGCTCTATTATGGAGTGAATGAATCTATGGACCACCTTTTAGTTTTATGTCCCTTTGCTGGTCGGATCTAGAAGCAAGGTGAAAGGATGTTTAATTTACCTCGACTTGGTGATGTCTCATTGGAGTAGTTCTTTGATCTGTGGGAATCTAGGGGGCAGGTGGGAAGTTTTCCCTTCTAGTCCATTATTTCAAGGTCTTCAATTTGTGGTAGGTGTCGTTAGAGTGTGATAGGTATATTTTTTGTGATGAGTGCTTATCCAAGGAGTAAACTCTCTTAAAATATTTTCTCAATATTAGAGAGGTTGTAAGAGGAATCAAAGGTTCCCAGCTTGTGCCCAAATATGAGGAGTTATTGAATCTTATTGGGATTGTGATCCCTAGGTGGGTTTAGTCCCAATATTTATGGAATTGGAGATCGAGAGTAAGGAAGGTTCTTCCTTCTAAAAAGTTGGACAAGGGAGGGAAGTGGAAGCCACCATCTATAGATTGGGTTAAAGTTAACACTGATGGTGTTGCTCATGGAAATTAAAGGGAGGTAGGTTTTGGAGGGGTGGGTCGTACACACGAAGGGAAGATGTTTTTAGCTTCCATAAAGGCATTGAGAGGAACAAAAACATGGTGGTCTAGGACATGGCCATTTGTGAAGGCTTAGCCATAGCTCTTAAGCAAGGATACTCAAGAATTGAGGTGGATTCTAACTCTCAAGTCTTAATCAATAGGTTGAATAAGAAGGATGAGGGGGAGAAATGAATAGAGGATCCAATGGTTCTTGGAAAATATTATGGGTTTAAAATAGCATATAAAATTTTTCCATGTGGTGAGGGAAAAGACCAAAGTTGCAGATAAGTTGGCTAACTAGGGAATAGAGAGAGATCATCATTGGTGGTATTATGGTAGGGGGAAAAACTTGGGGGAAGATTATATGGAATTACAAGTTTTGCTTCGATAGGATTACCCCAATGATGGGAAAGGAAGTAGTGCCAACATAGCAACTCCTGGGAGGAGGGAGTAATTGTGCACATGAAGAATGAAGACCTCGGTGTTTCATGATTAGGAATTGTTTGAATCTCTATGTACGTGGGAAGGTGGGGATAGGACAGATAAGTAACAATGGATATTGGAAGGATGAGATGGTGGAGTTGCAAAAATTTGTAATTGCCATTGAAAATTAAGACCTCTCAAATACGGTTTCAAGAGGATATGTTGTATACAAGGAAAATACGTCGATGGTTTATCTTATTACAGTTCTAAGGAGTCCTCCTATAATATGTTATTTAGTGCTTAGGTGTAGCAATGCTCTTTTATGCAAATTTTGTTTATTCTCTAATTGGGTATTTATCCTCCATAGGATTATAGGCATGCATATCTGGAGGTACTTTCAAGCTAAGGCCTATGTATGGAAGGCCTTTTGACTATGTAATCTCATTTTTGTTTAATAAATTTGAGTCTTTTTTATCAATAAAATAAAATAAAATAAAATAAGGTAGAGGTAGAAATATATTATTTAAAGTTTTTAAAATAGTGTGGAGTGATAAGGTTTTCTACATTAATTAGTTTCTTTAGATAGAAGGATTGTTTTCTTAAGGTTTTTATGTTTTGAAAAAATAAAATATTATTAGAAGTTTTTAGAATTTTGCAAATTTAAAATATGTGGGAGTTAAAAGGTTTTCAACTTCAAAGGATTAGAAAATTTATAATTTACAAAATTTATGTTTGAGTATTTTTTTGAATTTGGGATTTATAAGGTTTACTACATAGGAATCAAATTACAAACTTTGACTATTATGGATGGAAATATGGAGTCAATAATTATAAAGCAAAGGTTAGAAATTATTAAGTCAGGTATTTGAACATTGATTGAAAAATCTAATGGTAAACTAGATATAACATTACAATTCATCTATAGAGAAGTCATGGATGAAAGTTTTGAGATATTTGAATACTATTTACATGAAGCCATGGACGAAAGTTTTAAGACATTGAAATACTATTTACATTAAGAACTTGTTGAAGTAATTAATAATGTAAAAGATAATAATGATACCTCTTTATGCAGGTAGCATAATGTATATGACATTGCTTTCACTTGACCTTTACAAAGATGAAAACTTGAAACAAAAAGAGTTGATTGATATAGGAGAATCAAGTGAATCATCTCTAAAAAATAGTGTTTCATTCTTCTTGTAATATTGAAATTTCGAGTTCATCTAATTTAGGAAATTATTATGATGCTCTAAGTGAATGTTCAAAATATACATGACAATATCAATATTGTAAGAAAACTAGATCAAACGAAGCACATGATATAGAAGTTAAAGATAAAAAAAAGAAGTTTGTGATCCATATCAAGAAGATACAAATATTGAAGAACCAAAGAATCTAAAGAATGAAGATGAAGAAGAACACAAAGCTAAACTCAAAGAAGCTAAAGACGAATCTCAATTAGAGGTTTAGGAACAATGCAAGGTTACTTAAAGATTGAAGATAAAGATAAAGACCAATATTGAAGACTAAAGTCTTCAATAACCAAATAATGTAATACAGGTGTGCTGAGGAATTATTTAGTACATGCTAATGTACCCCCATGGTACCTTCATTGTGCATTTTTAAATAATAGATTAATGTTGAATCAATAGTTTAGAATGTGATATATATTTTATCTTTATGTAAGTGTCAATGTGCAGGAGATGCACAAATGTCATGTAAGAGAAAATGTGAAAAAGTATATTGTATGTAAGAGTGCAAATATGTAATATCATTATGTGCACAAGTATCTTAGATTAAGAGTGCATATAGAAGTGTAAGAGTCATGTGTGCAAGTTTCTTAGAGTTAAGTGTCCATCTAGTATGCAAGTGGCAAGTTGATAAGCCAAGAGTTATGAGACTTAGCATATGGAGAGCAATAGTCAAGTACTTGAAGAGTCATATTACTATGGCTATATTATGGAGATAAGCTCCATGAGATAATATATAGAAATCCAATTGAGATATCTTATTATATGTCTATAAGAGGAAGTGGAGTAATAAATCTTGTATACATTTTGAGCAATTAACATTGTAGGTTTTCTTCATGCATAGCTCATGAATGATTTAGGCTATTTACATTTATTTTTCAATATATAAATGAATATTATTTTATTTATTATATAAGCCTTGATATACATATTAATTTTCTCATATTATTCTACTCATATTATTATTACTTTGACCTTTAATATTATGGCTATTTTATATTTGGGATATATGAGATAACATGTGTGATATTGTGTAATATTTTGCTATATTTTGTGGTAGTAAGGCTTGAAAATACAATAATGCATTAATGATATCTAGAATATGATAGTAGTAGTGTCAATTAGATGCTGAAAATCAAGTCTTCCAAAGAAACTCAAGTACTATATCAAAATTTACTAGTATATATAGATGAAGGGAATCTGGTACCCTATCCTGAACGAGAATCAAATGTCAAGTATGTGAAGCTTGCACTTGAGTTGGTAAATTTATATGCCAAAAATAACTTTCTGGTATATCTCATTCAATGGTTAGCAACAAGATTGGAGAAGTTTCAACAAACAGTTTATAACCAAAAGTTGAAGGAGGAAGAGTTGACTAACCAAGTGTATATGGTGGAAGAATGACTTTAACAAGTAAAGCAAGATGTTGAAGTAGAACTAGGTGGGTTGAGGAAAGAGATGGAGACTATGAGGTAAGTGTAGGAATAGCAGGATCAATTAATTGGTTAATATAAGTCAGGGTGTGTAGTGAGGGAGCAAACTCTTGAGGTAAATATACACAAAAACATCGAGATCAATTGATTGCTAAACTCGATGCACAACTTGTAGTAGTAGGAAGGAGAGAAGTTGAAGCAAAAAAAGGAGAGGTAGAGTGGAAGGCTAGGCTAGCTAAATTTGAGTAGAATTCAAATCATTATGGCTTCTAGTGGACTTGTTACGATGCCTATACAAAGCAATTAAAGGGCGAGGTCAAATCCTTGAAGTTGTAAAGTTAATAGCTTGGAGTACCTATTCCTATGCCTCAACATCAAAAGAGTCAAAGTCCCCAAGAAAAGAATTAGTCATCGATGAGGACATAAAAAAATTTAGAAGGGAGAGAATATGTAGACTCTACTTCTGATGTGCCAACTCCATTGAAGAAATAGATAAGTCAATAAGTGCATTAGAAGTCAACTACACACAACATATACTTTTGGTGTCATTGGTTTTGATGTAATAAATTTTATATTCTAAATTATTATAAATTTGAATAAAGTCATCCACTGTAATGAATGTAATAAAGAATTAAAATCTATCAATTTAAATTATTCCTCCAAGGATGGAATACCACCACCATGCTACAATACTTGTGTCGGTTTTCAATTCTTGAAGATTGCACTCCATGCAATATATAGCCTTAGAAGGTGGAAGTATATTGATAAATAGATAATGACTAGTCAAACAACTATTGAATACAAATGAAAGTTTCATATAGGGAATGATTTTAGATGCTTGTATTACATGTTTATCTCAATAGTTTCACTAACAAATATGCCACCTTTTGATAATATTAATAAGCGAATGCTAACTAATAGAGTTTACATGATGCGTTGCATGAGTTAGCTTTTTGCAAGACAATTGGAACAAAATAAAGTAAATATGGGTAAAGAATCATGCCAAGATATTAATAGATAAGAGTAATGTTGAGTGATAATTTTACCCAATTTCAAAACCACACTCACAGTTGGGATTTTGATTAGAAAACCCTCTCTTGCAAAGAAATAGAAATTTATCTAAGGTTCCTTTTACTTAATGTGTGCTTGTATGCTTGTGAAAATGTGTCAAATAAGTGCTAGAATACCTTAGTGATTTGCAAGCAACTCTTAACAAGGGGCCTGTGTTGGTATTATTTTATTATGTTATGCTATTGATTGTTCATGAAACTTAAAAGAAAAAAAGTGTGATGTGATTGGCCCTCATATGACCACGATGAAAGGTGATTTAATTTGTTTTATCTTGGAGTGTTTTAGGTAGATTTTATCTTCCTTTGTTAAGCAGATTTTAATAAATTTTATCTTTTTTTTAAACCTTACTTTGAGCATGAAAGAAAAATATTAAAATCTATCTCTGAAATGTGAATCTAAAATGATGAGTGGATTCATTTTTTTATCTTGCTTTGAAAAAATATAACCTTTAAAATGCCATATAAATTACCCCTATTTAATGAAATTATAATTTTCATAAAGAGAAGTTAATCTGAAAACTTGACTCTCCTTTTAAAAAGTGAAATCATGTAAAGCTTTGAAATTACAAAATCCCTTTTAAAATGTGAACTTTATATAATATTTGAAATTTTGAATTTCCTTCAAAATAAAATCGAAATTGCTTAAAATAAAACTTTAAAGCTTAATCTTGGAATCCATGCATCTATTTTTGGAATTTTATTTTTATTTTATATATTTTTTATTTTATTTGCAAAAGTTAAAAAAAAATGAAAAAGGGTAAGGTTAGAGAAATAAAATAAAAATGCTAAAAATGACCAAAAAGAGCTACTGTAACTAAACTCCTATCCTACAAAAATATTAGATCCTGAACACAAAATAAAAACTAGGTTAGACCTGCATCCACACAATCTAAATCTGGTTATGGCGATATAAGGGATAAAAACATGCATTAAAATTATCTAAATGGTGCTACCATATTCATGCGTAAAATACCATTAAAAATAGTTCCAATACATGTATAAAGATGTGCAATAAAACCTTCCATTGTATTGAAAACCTATTTTTTCTGCATACAAAGTGAGGACAAATATTGACAGCAGCTAAACATCCTTCCAATCCACTTCCCATGCTCCTATTACAAAAACTTCCAGGCCTACAAACATTGGATTCGATCAATATTTAAAATCTCAACAAAACCTTCCTTTCCTCTCCCTTCGCTTGGTTTTCCAATGTTTTCTTTTTGTTATCCCTTTGTTGTTCCAAAAGCATTTGTTCGCGTTCCATTTTATTTATGTAACACTTCTATCAATACAACGTAACATTTTTAGAAATGTGCACATTCGTGATTGGTTTTGTTTAATTTCTTATAACATGCACTAAACCTTAAAAATAATCATCCAAAAACAAACTGTGTATTCATAGGCTGCTATTGACCAAACAATGTCAGAGAGCAGATGTCGATCGCAACAACTCCAATACCTATTGCACATGTTGTCAATAATATATTTTGGTAAGGATTATTCACCATGCTTGTAATGACAATGCTTGATGATTCCCTTATTATCCATCCCTAATGATGACAAAGCCACGAGGTGCACACCATGCGTGAGGCGTCATAACAAATATGCCCACGTTGGATAGGGACAAAACCTCCCATCGACTGTTGTGGAGGTCAAAACTTACCACCAAACTTATTCCATGCATTTTTCCACCCACTGTTTTGTATGTAGTAGCTACAAATCATCCAAACCTCAATATCATTTGAAATCTAATTAAACATGCAATGCCAAAAATCATGATTCGTGTAAACAAAAATCACTATGACTGTACTCCTTGTATATCTCTTTCTACAGTGTAACGAAACATAAAATATGGTTATTACTATTGCTTTTCTGAGTCTACCTCCACTATTTTTGTCTATATTTACGTTATTATGGTAGTAAAGTTTACCCACTAATACCCTATCGATAGTATAAATATCATTGCCCTATCGATAGTTTGGTAATGATTTTTGTTCCAATTACATTGGGTGACCCTCATTGCAATGTTCATTCCATGAATGCTTGAGCCCGACACTCTAAATGTGGACACCTCTATGTTTTACCAACAACGAGAACAAGATAGATACCATATAGATACTATACCCTCCTTTAAAATGGGAATCCGTTATAGCCACTCCCGTATTTCATATGCTCAACATCCTATACTAGACCATGATACTACTATGTGCTGATATGTTTTTGGCAATGGTCGAGTCTCTCCATCGTGCAACATTGGTTTCTTAGCTCTCCAACACTATCACTATCGTCCTCAGCTACCCTTGTTGCTACCATTTAAATTTTAATACGTCACTCTCCAACACTTAATTTTGTTCTAAATTCAAGGCCCATGGCTTATGCAGATATGTTTATGTCAGAGCACATTATCATGTAGGCTCTCCTCATTGGCTCTTTTGATAGATTCAACATAAATTAATCCATATAGTGGAAATGTATGAGCATGAATCAAAATCAACAAGCTCTTGGATTTATGAGTCTAATCTATTTGCAATGGTATTTCCAGATTTTGGGAACTTGGAGGTACCATATTTAAATCAGCCCAAACAACTTCTACAAATAGACAGCTTCTGCCATAAAATAATATCACAACCTTCATGTACATCTGCAATGAGATATATCATGTCAACCATAGCTACCAATTGGCCCATTTTATCCACATGCTCCACATTGTGATCTCCTTTGGTCATCCCAATCATGTAGTCCATGTAACTTGTCACTGTTAGGTGCAACATCCACCTTATCCAACCGCTACCAAATCAGTGCATCCATAGTCTGACTGCTAGTCCAACAGTCCATGTCCCTAGACCCACTATCCAGTTAATCCTTCCATGTATCTATATTTTTATCGAGTCCTACGTCCAAGTTCCAGTGTCGATTCATCACCATCATGGACTCTTATTCCTTTGTTCCTCATGGACGAAACCTATGTCATCATAATCCTGCAACAAGAACGAAATCTTATGATGTTTGTAAGATAAAGTTTAAACTAAGAACATAAAACATAGTACCACTTGACTATTAGAGGAAATTAACTAATAAAAGAAAAACAACACTTTTTATTATATATATTTTGTAATAAAATACCTTTTCATTTTATTTTATGGTTTAATTCGAATATTCAAATGGGTTTAATTTCAAAATATTAAAATTAACCCAAAACCTTATAAATCCAACCAACATCAAAAACTAAAACAAAATAAACTAAACTCTAAAACTAACAACACACTAGACATCTAAATAAGCATACATTAACCCCCACTCAAACCTTGGGACCTACAAAATTAGCACCCAAAGAACACCAAAGCCCCCAAAACAACAAAATTAAAGGTGGGTCCCCAAATTTGGAGCTAGTTGTGCAATGGCTACAACAAATGGAGACTCTGCTGGGAAATGCTCCTGAGCATTTCAAATAAAGAACCCAGTTCTAAAAACAAACAAACCAAATATTAGAAAACAAACTATCTAGCAACCTCCAATAAGGTGGGGTATATAACTTCAAATGAAACACATAAACCCTTTGCTTTAGCTTAGTTTATGTGAAAGTGATTTCATTTTGCATTCTTGAAAACCATTCAAACTCCATCACCTGTTTTGCATTTAGGCTATAGAAATATTACTCATAAAGAATGTGCCTTCGCATTGCTCCACTACCATCCAGGCATTTATATCTCTAGTGGAGATGATCTTGATCTCTTATGGGCCTTCCTATACTACCAGCCAAGCATCTATAGCCCCAATAGATATTATCTGAATCACCCAGGTGTCTAATTGATACTTTACATTGTTTTTTTTTTTCTTTCTTTTTTTTTAAATTTTAGAGCCTCATATTGTCCTGCAAAACTCACACGCCACTTGGGTTAGATACCACTTAAGGCTAAATATAGAGTCTATAAAAAATTTCACCTTAATTTGCAAACCAAAATGACTTCATCCTTCAAGATTTCAAGGCATACCCCTTAATATGATGTGTTCATGTGTAGCAGAATGATCCATTGTTCCAAAATTCACTATCTTAGTCCACAATCTAAGAATGATAACTAAACAATTTCATCCCCTTTTCCTTGATCCATATGATCCCAAAATAGTTAATTCATCCTTCATGACAAAGGAACACAAAAAAAAACAGTCAAGAGACCATAAATTAGTAGCTACCACAAAACATCACATCAAATAGAGGGACCAACCCCAAAGCACAATAATCTAAAACAAAACCAATCCTAACCTAATGAAAACTAACAAGAAAAAAAACAACAAAACTTACCAAATAAGAAAATAAGGACAAAGCACAAAAACAGGAAAGCTAAAAACAAAAAACATGAAAATAAAAACTATATACAATATGGTACAAAATGCAAAATTTATGCTATCACTTCCATGAATCCTAAACATAATTACCACAATTTTAAAGACATCTAACATGATATGCATGCCAAGCTTTACAAAAATCCAACCAAAGTAAGATTAGCCCAAACAATACAACTCTCATTTTGCCTCTCACCCCACCAATTTGATTCAATGATATTAGCAATTCCATGTTGAGACTTTGATTCATTAAACCTGTAAATGCATACATGATTTTCAATTATATTTTTCTTATTCAATGAGGTGTAAATTTTAAAACCTGATTCATCAATCCTACTTAAGTTATCATTTCACAAACATAAAGGATTTTCTTCAAAAAGGAGGCTATTTCTAAAAATTTTGAAGCTAGATCATCATCTATATCTTTAAGCCAATCATACTTATGCAACAATTTGCAAACATCTAGGATATCTACTAAATGAGGATAATTATAAGTTTATATCCTAGATTCAATTATTAATTATTGATGAACTTGATTCAACAACTCAAGTCCATCTACTTTTGTTTCATTCAACAAAGCAATCTTATTAGTGATGTGGGTATTAATCAACTCTAGCTCTTTATTAACCTCCAATGGCATTTCATCATTAATAACATTCGAATCCAATAGATATTTATGCAAAATTTTACCTAGAGTTTTTATGGTGGGACACAAAGGATGAGATTCTACCTTTTGTATATTTTCATTTACCCAGACTTGATGAGGATTTGTAATTTCTTCTTTTTCCTCATGATCTCTATCATTGTCATCTTGTAGCCCTTCATCTTCATCAATTACCTCTTCCTCATCCATAACAAATGAATCATAAGAAAAATTTACCATTTCTTCCTTTTCTATTTTAGCAAGGTGTTCCATAAACTCATATTCAAAATGATCAAATTTTGAAACCTTCTCTATTTCTGTTAATGGCATACCATTTTTGATTGTACAAGAATTACAAGATCTTCATATGAGATGGTGATTTCAGTGTCTTGCATATCAAGTGAAATAGAAATTTTATCAGTAGGAGTGTGAGAAATGAATAATTCCTCATATCTTCCCCAACCATTATAATAATTATCATCTAAACCCATGGGATGAAATTCTATCATATCTTCTGCATAATCTTCAGATTCATCAATTGATTCCTTTTTAAATTCACTTTCAACCATTTTTGGTGGTTCAAGGGTTTCTACAATGGGATCCACTCTTGCATTCAGCTTTCTATAATTATCCCAATCCTCCCTTGTAAATAATGACTCTAAGCCTTTTATTTCTATCTGGTCATTATTTGGAACATGTTGGCTTTCTTGATCATTCGCTTTATCCACTTCATTGAATTCTATGGAAGGTCCTGACCTATCACATATTTCAATGCTAGTTAGATCTAGGACTCCTCCATTGTCTGAATACTCATGCATTTCTAAAAATGAACCAATATCTACATTTTTATAGGTCTGTTTACCATAATCCTCATTGGTGGATATTGGCTTTGAAACTTGCACCTCCTCTTGGATGATATCTAAGGTGGTTGTAACATTTGTAAATTCAACTTTATCCCATTGATTGCTCACATTAGACATTGTTAAATTCAAGGGTGCTATATTGGATGGTTGATATTGGTTGGAATCCATAACTTTCAAAGAAAAATTCATCATGGGAGAAGGTTGTGCCTTAACTTGAATCATGGGTGGTATCTAATTTTGAGCCTTAGGTTTAAGTAATGATAATCAATCTACATCAACAACTTTAGAAATCCACCATTGTTCTACTGTTATTGCCTCACTGTATGCTCTCAAAAATGATGGATCTTTAAGAATTCTTCCTAGAAACATAGAATTTAAGGGGTTTAAGGCTTCCAGGTATATTTGAGTGGCTTCTTCTTATGTAATTATGTAATGTATCCCCATATTGGTATACAACCTATGGAACCTATCATAAATTGGCTCACAAATTCATTAGGTTCTTTATAGATAGAGATAAACTGATTTAATATCATATCTGGGTCAATCAATTTTCCAAAATGTTCTAGAAATGTTTCTTCTAGTTGAATCCAAGAGGTGATAGAACCTACAAGTAAACTGATATACCAATCATAAGAAAATTCATCTAATGTGGATGGAAACATCCTACAAGCAACATCTTCATGCATAATTTACAAATGAATTAAAGTGTTCTTGTATGCCTGAATATGTTCCTTAGTCGATTCCATTCCATCATACCTAAACTAAGGTAGATAACACATAAGATCTATAGGTACATGATGTGAAGGCCTAGGTATGTTTAAAGGACTGCCTATCATCATTGGAGTAAACATTGCCATTAGTGGACCTTAAAGAATATAACTTTAGTACCAATTTTGTTAGTCAAAGAAATATATCTTGCAAATATGTGTGAAATGACTAACAATTTTCAAATGTTGAAATGAATAAATCATCATGTTCATCAACCAAAATATATGCATCAATTAACCCCTAACAATAAATAATATTCTCAATTTATAAAAAGGGTTAGCATCAATGCATCATCAATTAAAGAAGGTTATAATCAATGAATGTGACCACCTATTTGCAGAAGTTAAAAAAAATGAAAAAGGGAAGGTTAGAGAAATAAAATAAAAATCTAGAATACAAGAAACATAATGCTAAAAATGACCAAAGAGAGCTACTATAACTAAAACTCCTATCCTGCAAGAAATATTAGATCTCGAACACAAAACAAAAACCAGGTTAGACCTGCATCCACACAATCTAAATGTAGTTATGGAGAGATTCTAAGGGATAAAAACATGCATTAAAATTATCTAAATGGTGCTACAATATTCATGCATAAAATACCATTAAAAATAGTTCCAATACATGTAGAAATATGTACAATAAAATATTTCATTATATTCAAAACCTATTTTTTTGCATACAAAGTGAGGATAAATTTTGACAATAGCTAAACATCCTTCCAATCCACTTCCCATGCTCCTGTTCTAAAAATTTCTAGCCCTGCAAACATTGTCTTTGATCAATATTTAAAATCTCAACAAACCCTTCCTTTCCTCTCCCTTTGTTTGGTTTTCCAATATTTTTTTTTGTTGTCCCTTTCTTATTTCAAAAGTATATGTTCACGTTCCATTTTATTTATGTAACGCTTCTGTCAATACAATGTAACATTTTCAAAAATGTACACATTCATGATTGGTTTTGTTTAATTTCTTATAACATGCACTAAACCTTAAAAATAATCATCCAAAAATAAACTATGGGTTCACGGGCTGCTATTGACCAAACAATGTCAGAGAGCAGATGTTGACTGCAACAACTCCAATACTTGTTGCACCTATTTTCATTAACACCTTTTGGTAAGGCTCCTTTGCCATGCTTGTAACGATAGTGCTTTATGATTTCATTATCATCCTTTCTCGATGCTGACAAAGCCACAAGGTACACACCATGCGTGAGGTGTCATAACGAATATGCCCATGTTGGATAGGGATAAAACCTCTCATCGATTATCATAGAGGCCAAAACTTACTGCCAAACTTATTCCACGTATTTTTCCACCCACTGTTTTCTATGTAGCAACTGCAGATCATCCAAACCTCAATATCATTTGAAATCTAATTAAATCTGCAACGCTAGAAATCATGATCCATGTAAACAAAAATCACTATGATTGTACTCCATGCATTTCTCTTTCTGCAATGTAACAAAACATAAAATATGGTCATTATTTCTGCTTTTCTGAGTCTACCTCCACCATCTTCATCCATATTTACGTTATTCTGGCAATAACATTTACCCACTAATACCCTACCAGCAGTATAAATGTTTTTGCCTTATCGATAGTTTGGTAATGCTTTTTGTTCCAATTACATTGGATGGCCCTAATTGCAACGTTTATTCCATGAATGCTTGAGCCTAGTGCTCCAAATGTGGACACCTCTATGTTTTTCCGACAATGGGAACAAGATAGATACCATATATATTGTACCCTCATTTAAAATGGAAATCCGTTATAGCCACTCTCGTATTTCATATGCTCAATATCTTATACTAGACTGTGACACTACTCTATGCTGACATTTCCTAGCAATGGTTGAGTCTCTCCGTTGTGCAACACTGGTTTCTTATCTCTCCAACACTGTCATCATCGTCCTTGTCTAACCTTATTGCTACCATTTAAACTTTAATGCCTTTCTCTCCAACACTTAATTTCGTTCTAAATTTAAGGCCTATGGCTTATGTGGATATGTTTACGTCAAAGCACATTATCATGTAGGATCTCCTCATTGGATATTTTAATAGATTCAACATAAACTAATCCATATATTTGCAATGGCATTTATATATTTTGGGAACTTGGAGGTACCATGTTTAAATCAACCCAAACAACTTTTGTAAATAGACAACTTCTACCATAAAATAATATCACAACCTTAACCTACATCCGTAATGAGATAGCTCATGTCAACCATAGCTATCAATTGAACCATTATTTCCATATGCTCCATGTCATGATCTCCATTGGTCATCCCAGTCATGCAGTCCATGTAACCTGTCATTACCAGGTGCAACATCCATCTCATACAGTCACTGCCAAATCAATGTATCCACAGTCTAATCACTAGTCTAGCAGTCCATGTCCCCAGACCCGTTGTCGAGTCAATCCTTTCATGTGTCTATTTTTTATCGAGTCCTACTTCCAAGGTCCAACACTGAGTCATTGCCACCGTGGAGTCTTATTCCTTTGTTCATCGTGGATGGAACCTACGTCACCATAAGCCTACAACAAGAATGAAATCTTATGACGTTTATAGAAGAAAGTTTAAACTAAGAACATAAAACATAAAGTACCACTTGACTATTACATGAAATTAACTAATAAAAGAAAAACATCACTTTTTATTATATATATATATGTATTATATATTTTTTTGCAATAAAATACCTTTTTATTTTATTTTCTGGTTTAATTCGAATATTCAAATGGGTTTAATTTCAAAATATTAAAATTAACCCAAAACCTTATAAATCCAACCAACATAAAAAATTAAAACAAAATAAACTAAACTCTAAAACTAACACACTAGACATCTAAAAAAAATTTAAAAACATACATTAACCCCCACTCAAACCTTGGGACCTACAAAATTAGCACTCAAAGAACACCAAAGCCCCCAAAACAACAAAATTAAATGTGGCTCCTCAATTTTGATGCTAGTTGTGCAATGGCCACAACAAGTAGGAAATAAGTAAATCCTAATATTAACTACTAGGTCTTACCTCCACAAGTTGTGATATTTGTGAGACAAATATGCTTTTTTGGTATTAGCCATGAGAGATCTACATCATTAGCTTGTGTCAAGGGATTGATTGATATAATCATAGCCATAAGATGGGTAGACTTAATGCAAATAAGTTGGATCTAAGATGAAAGTTTGATGTTTGGTATTGTGAGCTAACTAAAAACTCTCTCACCAAGCTCATGAAGCCATGAATGTTCATTCATAAGCAAATGCTATACTAAAAACTACTTAGAGAAGACATCCCAAGATTCCCAAGAGTGTTGACCATATCGAAGATGAGATATTATTAGACCAACAAGATGTTGGATAATATTTTATTTATTAAAATTATGTATAAATAATAAAGGTCTAGGTCTTCAAAAATGATAATAAAATCATCCAGTTCCTCATCAAAGAATCTCAACATGTTGAAGATAAAAATGAATATGGGGATGACATAAAATATGGGGTAATCTAGCTAAAGATAAACTGGTTTTCAAAGGAACTAATAACCTTGGAAAGTTTATTCTATCTAGACGATAGCACAAAGAAATCAAACATTAAGGTGAAAGTCTCTTTCTATCACCCTATCAGGATTGCTAAAGGGATGAACTTATTGCTTGGAAAGAGTGCATCAAAGAGGAAATTAGTCTATTCAAGGAACTTTATGGAAAATATAGAGACACCATTTTTTAGTCCTATGAAGATCTAAAGGTGTATGGTAAAAATATCATAGAAAATACCATTGAATTAGAACTAGGTGTAAAGCCCTTCAAAAAAAATAATGACCCGTGAATCCCAAAATCAAGGTGTTTATGAAGAAAGAACTCTTAAAATTCCTATAAGCCTAAATCATCTTTTCAATTAAGCACTTCGACTAGGTATCCAACCTAGTCCTAGTTCAAAAAAGAATGGTGATATTAAGATATGTGTTGACTTCAAGAACCTTAACAAGGCATAATTAAAAGATTGTTATCCCCTGCTTACTATATATCACATTTTACAAATAGTGGTAGGGTCTATTGGATCCTCAAAATATAACTTAAAAGTGACCCCTAATTTCAAAATTTTGAAGGGTCTTGTAAAGTCCTAGGTTTAGGTGTTTTCGTCAAAGAAAATGGTTTTCAAATCTTGGAGTCAAGAAAAGTGGCATAATACAAAATGTTGTGTCTGGTAGTCCTTTAAAATTTTTGTTACAGTCCAAAGCATGTTTTTCCTCAAACCTCAAAGTTTTATTCTTTTGCAAATGCCATGAGTATTAGTCCTCCAAATGATAAATTTTTAGACCCTAAGGTCATTACCAAAACTCCCCAAATATAATCATCCATCCATTTTTTTTTGTGGTCCCTAAGAGTGCATTAAAAAATTTTATATCCATCATCTCCATTTCATATTTTCCCTAAGTCTAAGGACCATTAAATAATTTTCCATCCTATAACCCTTACGCTATCTACTCATATTTCCTATTTCCTATGCACATAGTAAAATTCATTTTCCCCCACTTTTATCCCTAAGTCCAAAAGCATAGATTCCCAAAAAATAATTTTCCTCTCATCCATAAGCCTAAGTTTATCGAACAACTCCTAAGTCAAATATCTTAGGTCATTACATATTGAATTGCCCCCCTTTTTTTCTCAAAAAGTGATAACTGCCCAACCTAAGGTTCATAAAAATGTTATCGTGCAAATTAATTCTTCCCTCTAGACCTTACGTCCCCATGTTTAATATTTTGAAAAATGCTAACTATATCCCAATCAAATATCCCCCATTTTTTAAAGATTATTGTAGATTTATTGTCCTATTTGAGAGGTTGAATAGCTAGGAGATGATGCCAATATATCGATAGTTAGGAAGAGGAACCCCTTGTTTGAAATGTAATGATAGAATAAAGAAGCTTTTGTATCGTCTAATCCAATATGGATAGCTAGGATAAAGTGTTGGTATATCAACGATGTGGAGAGGGATCCCGTGATCCAGGGTTTAACAACATCTTCTACTAGATTTTATCTTATGTACACCAATATGGATGATTAGGGGATACGGCCAATGAATAGATTGTGTGGAGAAGGAGCCCCTGGTCTAAAAATTAATGACAAGTCCAAAATATGCTTTGTCCTATCTATATCTAGATGAATAACTAGGAGGATGAGCCTACAAATACACAGCTAGGAGGGACAACCCATGATCCAAAAGTTAACAGTAGTCCAAAAGGTACTATATCCTATTCATTCTTAGATGGATGGTTAGGAGGTATAGCCTTCAAATCAACAACTTAGAGGGGTAGCCTACGATCCAAGAATTAACCTAATAGTTTTTTATGAGGTCCCACTTATTTGTCTCATCTACGCCAAATCTGACAGTTAGGATGCATGACTTGAGAATATATAGTGCAGAATGGGAGCTCGTGGTCTAAAAAATAATGATAGTATTTGACTCATTCAAAGTATTTTGTCTTATATACATCTAGATCTAATGGTTAGGAGGTAGGGCCGATAGATCTGATGGCTCCGAAGGGCAACCTATGAAGTTCAGAAGTCCTAGAAATAATCTCAAGTTTAAACATTTTTATCTTAGTCCAAATTATTCAAAATATATTTCAAATTTATTTCTAAGGTTATAAACATAAGGCCACAAGATATTATAAAGTCCTTCAAAAACCTAGCCATTTTTATCCCTTTAGCTCTACATATTTCCTATGTTTGAATTATCACACCTTAGCCTAAAATTCCCTGTAAGTATTTCATATGAGGTCATGCTCTAAGGTCATAAAACCTAAGCTATGGGGACCATAATATTTTTTCGAAAAGGTATGACCCCTGTGCCACATGAAATTTCACATCTATTAAGGACTACAATAATGTGTTTCACCTCCTTGCAAAAAATTAGTCCACTTCCATAGTCCAAATGAGCCTAATTTTGCCTCAAGAAAATCAAATAATCATATGCCTTTTTCTCTTATATATATGTGTTCCCTTTACATAACTCTCAAGTAACTTCACCTAATTTGACGGTTAGGAGTGAGAGCCAAGGAATTAATGGCTAGGAAGAGGAACCCATAGTCTGAAAGATAATAACAACCCAAAGGTCTTTTCACTTAGCATCAAATATGAATGGCCAAGAATATGGGTTGATAGATCAACGATGAGAAAGAACAACCCATGGTTTGAAGGTTAACAATGGTCTAAAGGGTGCTTTATATTATTTGAGATCAAATCCATGGTTAGGACAAAGAGCTGATAGATCAACGACCCGGAGGGATAGCTCATAGTTTGAAAGATAATGACACCTTTTGTCAAGTTAAAAGACCTTTTGTCTTATATACACCTGATCCAATAGTTAGAAATTAGAGTTATAATATCAATGGCCTGGACCTATGACCGGTTAACTCAAAGATGCCAAAAGTAACTTTTGTCCTATTCATAAGCAATCCCAATGGACCTGACATCACAGTAGAATGTTAGGGCTGGAAGACTCGTCAAAAGTTGAAGACCAATAAAATACCCTGAATCAAATCCATGGCAATAAAATTTCCCCAAATAAAAATAAAGGAATTAAGAAGACATCCTCACCAATATCGAGATTGTATGTCCCAATGATTGAAAAGTTCATATTTGATTTTATGTGTACTGACTAGTGCTTGATTTCAATGCAATGACAAGAATATTTTTTGAGAGCATAAATAACACAATCATAAGCTCATAAAGCATAAAGTATTAAGACCTCACACTCAAAATACACCTAAAAAAATATGGCACATGTTTTAAGATCAAACGAGCCAATTACACGAAGATAATATAGTACCAAGGTAGTTAAGATCGTTGAGAGTATTAAGGTGGTGCATGTAGGGTGGCAAAAAAGAAAGATAATAGTTGGGTACCATAAAGCCAGATCATGCAAGATATTTCATAGAATTTTTATAAATACATGTATGAGAAATTCAGAAAGACCTCACAGTAAATTATCAGGTTGCAAAAAATAAGTTAAGGCCAGAATAATCAATTTTGTAGCTGAAAAGAAAGACCTTGTAATATAAAAGTAGAAATGGCATCTTCCAGTGCTCAAACCACAGTCCCTAAACAAGTAATAACCTACATCAAGAAGCTCACCGATAGTATCCCATACCATACCACTCCTAGGCAATGAAGCACTAATCAAATGCTAGAGTATATACAAGGCTTAAGCCCTAACCACCGTCTTACTATAGCTCAGAGGTGGCAAATAGACAACATATGAGTTGATTGAGGAAGATGCACAAAAATATCCTGCCCTTCTCATGAGACTATATAAATGGACCCAAAGGTACCAAAATGAAGACAAACCATGTTGAAATCATTGGACTAGAAACTTAGACAGGTTGACTTACCCCAAAGTCTATTTCTTTGTAAAATTAATATCCTGGTTGGCAGTCACATATGACCCAGATAGGAAGCGATTTGGAAAACATGACAACATGACCTTGATACAAATCACTCCTAAATTTTTCAAAAGAGTCTTCAACTTGGACAGAGATCACTTGATGTTGGACAAGATGATGTTGAAGGCTCAAGCCAACCAACTCTTGTTCACAGACTCTTACCCCAAGTTATTAAGGTATGATATGCAATTTTCTTATGAAATACTTCTTGAGAAAATTATTTTACAACCATGGACTATGGATTATGCATATATGATTAGTATAGCCCTAGGCATCCCTAACCTATCCAAAATATCCAAAGAGTTAATCTATTTAATAATCCAATACAATAGAAGGAATAATACGCCCATGTATCACTAGGAAGATGTCATATTTGAGATGATACATATAGAATTAAAAGCCTTGCAAGTCCGTTAGAGAAGGGAAATAGGAAATACCCCGATTCACTCATTACTCCATTGTAATCCACTTGCTTATCGGTTATCTGAAAAGAAATAAAATCAAGGAATTAGGAAGGGTACCATAAGCACCTGATCTATAGGACAAGTTACCATGGATTCATGAGGGAGGGTCTAGCCATGCCCAGTCCCTAGGAAGATTTCTACCCCTGGTCCATGAATATCTCTGTGGCTATTTTCCTAGTAGGATGCCTAGAGGAATTGTAATTTTTTTGCACAAAAACAAAGTAGGAGACTTTTTCATCATTAATAATTGTACTTATATAAGATTATATGGGGCCAAAACTCCTAAAATACTTCCATCATATTGTCCTTTCATTCTAGTTCCTTTAGAAATCACTAGAAAAATAGTAAAGGAAGCCAAAATGAGAGTTGGCAAAAAGTTATAAAGGGTCCCTTGGTTTAAACTCCCTTGCAAGATGGACACATATATTTACAGAGGTTACCCCAGCCTATTCAGAGCAATATGGAAGATGGATGAATATGGATTCCCAGAGCTCAATTGGAGGTCCTATGACCCTCATGGCCATTATAGAGAAACTGCAAAAGGCCTGAGGTTTTTTTGGGTTAACCACATGTCTAATCCATTTAAAGATCAATTACAATGGGTCATTAGAGAAAATAAGTTCCTGAAAGATGTTTGGAATAGTTTTGACATCAAAAATATAGGTCATACCCAGATGGAATTTCCTAGAGATTATTCTTTTGACTTGGTCTTCTTAAGGAGAAATTTAGTAGAAGCTTATGCACCTATAATCCTAGCTGAGCTACAAGAGGAGTTTGAAGATCCTATGTTATAATCAATTAATATTGATGCTCAACAAGTAGAAGTCATCGTGGATACAATGAAGTTAGCTAAAACAACAACAATAGTGTGTCAACCAACTCTGACATACTTTGATCCTACCATAAGCCCTACTAAAGCAGGGACCTCTAAGACTATAACCTTTGATGTCAGACCCCTAGAGCCAAGGTCAACAGATAAGAGTAAAGAAATTGTTGCTACTATTACTCACCAAGAACAATTCATTGTTTAGATGTCCACTATAGGCCAAGTGTCTAAAGAACACCAACTCCAAATGGTGATACAAAGGCCACAATGTTTTGTCTAAAGCCTTGGTGTTGGACAACAAGGAGAGAAAATATCTCCTTTTGTGTAGAAGAATATTGAAAAGGCTGGAGGATTAAACTCACTTCTCAGGGAACATCAGGTCAAATACCCAATTCTTCCAAATCTCCTAAACATAAGAAAGCAAGGATTAAGGCTGACTCTACCATAAAAAGCATTAGCTTAGTCAGAGTAGAAGAAGTGATTTCTATTTATTATTTTAATGAACAAAAATTACAAGACATGGAGGAAGGAAAGGATCCAAGAAGCATCAAATGAGTAGAAAAATATACCCAGACCACTTCATCACAAGATTCTAGAATCACAATCCCTAAACCAATGCACCCCACTGTAATTTAGTTTGATAAAGAAACTAGGGATGTAAATATGTTAGGACAGCCCTCATACTTATTAAGGGTGGGCAAACATTTATAGGATAAGGCAGTAGATCTAGTCTTGCAAGAAAATGATGAACTGAAAGCTAAGATAAACCAACTGCAAATAGAAATATAAAGCTTACAGGTAGAATTCAACATGCTTCAGGGATAAATACCACACGCACAAACATGAGAGCTATTTGATAGCAGATGCTTCGTTAAGTACAAAAAAGAACTAGTTTCAAAGTTGAAAATAGGGGTAAAAGCACTAAACAAAATACTTAAATATCTTGTTGATGTCACAACTGCAACTCAGAACTTGAAGGTATTATTGCAATATACAATCCAAAGGGCATTAGCTCTAAAAACTATCTATAAAAAGTACAAGGAATAATATAGTTTGAATAACAACAAACAAGTGACTATCTTAGATGGAAAAAATTATGATTGCTAATAAGAATTTCTTAAACTGAACATTTATTTCCATGAAAAGCCATTCTAGGAAAATTCTCTTTAAGATATGGAGAATTCGGCCAGTGAAGTAGATGAGAAAATAAAGTAAGCAGACCAAATTGAAGAACTCTTAACAACAGAGAAAGTTGAAGATCAAATAGCCAAAAAGTTACAAGAGTTTAAATGCGATGAAAAATATGATTAGAAGTTAGCCCATTGGCTTATTGACTAGTCAAAAAATAGTTCAACCCATAGTCAGATTATCCAAATAAAATGAATTCACAACCAAAGACTATGTCATAAACGTATTAAACATGAAATATTCAATCACATTTGCAGCCTCCTTTTGTGATGAAGCATGGGAAAAAATTACAAATCTGCTAGGGATGAGTCAACCAGGATAGGACAAGACTATAGTTGGGCCCAGTACAGAAAGAGATAAAAACACAGGGACAAGTCAACCATGAAATCCAAGTGATATATAGTTGTACCTCATTTTTGAATATTTAAGATCTAAAGGCAACCAATTACTAATTTTATTATAAAATAGATATAGACAACTATTTTTGATAAAACAAATAAAGACAACTATTTTTGAGTTATAACACACTCAGCAGAACAAGGACACAGGATGATGATAAGTGGAGGGCCCAGATGAAGGTAATTATAATAGTTATAGGGTTACCAAAGCTACAAGAACTGCTACAATTGAAAAAGAATCAAGATTTTTACATAGCAATTTTTGCTAGAGGTACTCTTGAGTGCCCTTTTTTTCTGTTGTTGTATTCCCTTTTGTGTCTTTCTCATTTTCATCTCTTATTCCTCCTATTTTGTATAGGTTTTGATAGATAAGTGCTCAAGAACTGAGATCATTTCTAGTTGTTGAGTCAAAATTCTAGAGGCCTAACTGTTACTAGATTGGAATGGAAAGGCAGAGGATTCTTGTTACATCATTTGAATAAGAATTATTATTGTATTAATATTTAAAGAGCTTAATGGTAATTCAATTCAACTCTCATTGTAAAAATATTTGATATTAATATAATTTTGGGCTTCTTCTCTTATCAAATCTTTGTGTTCAGTCTTGTTTGTTGTCTCATTTACATATTACATTATTTGAATGTGTATTTGATGTTTTCTTTTATTGGTAACCAATTATGTTTATTACATCATTTTAATGAATATAATTAGCTCAATATATCCTTTCTTTTTCTTTCTATCACATGAATGTATCTTAAATCTTGTTATAATAGCCCAAGGATAAGGTATCTATTATACATTAAGACATAATAAAATATCTATAGTAAATCTTGGTCAAAGAATAATAAACTTTGACACCTTTTTTATCTGGATGAGCATGAACTTATACTGTTAAATATTTAAGTTTACCTCAGGGGTATCCTAACTCTTTTTGGTATGTTTAGAGTCTATTAATACAAGTCTATTCTTAAAATAACGAGGCCAATCCACTAGAATTTGTAACATTTATTAGAAATCAAAAATTCTTGTAGCATGACACATTCTTAAGGATACAAGAAATTCTTCCAAGAAGGTCATAAATGTTGTCAGTATTGTATAACTAAATGTGGATCAAGGATGATGACCAACACAAAATGACCTTTACCACCAAATTGGGAACCTTCACACCAAAATTAAGGTGAAAGCCTCCTCCTATCACCCTATCAAGGTTTATGAAGGGAAGAACATGTTGCTTGGAAAAGAGTGCACCAAAGAGGAAATCAGTCTATTCAAGGAACTCTATGACAAGTATAGAGACATCATTTCTTGGTCCTATGAAGATCTTAAGGTATGTGATAGAAATATCATAGAATATACCATTTAACTAGAACTAGGTGTAAAGATTTTTCAACATAAACAATGACCTATGAATCCCAAAACTTGAGGCAGTTATGAAGAAAGAACTCTTAAAAATCCTACAAGCCTAAATCAAATTTTAAATTAATCACTCTAGCAATGTATCTAACTTGGTACCAATTCAAAAAAATAATGGTGATAATAGGATATGTGTTGAATTTAATAACCTTAACAGGGCATCATTGAAAGATAATTATTCCCTACTTGCTATAGATCATATTTTACATATAATTGTATGGTCATAGATGTTGTCTCTCTTGGATGGCTTCTCAAGGTACAAGCAAATTTGGGTCAAGGATGACCAATCCTAAATGATCTCTACCAAAGAATTTCTTTTGAGCTATCAAATGTAGAAGCCACCTTATAATGAGCTATGGAAATCTCTTTTACAAGATTAGTAGAACATTTGCATATACCTTGATGATTTAATTGTATTTTCAAAAGATATGAATAAGCATATTGAACACTTAGACTCTGCCTTTCAAATGTGTAGGGAATATGGTATCACTCAACCCTAAAAATTTCATCTTTATGGTCCACGAAGAATGTCGAAATACGGTCTAACCATAAGTATTTATAGGATAAAAGTAATCCAAGATCTTTCCCTACCCACATACATAAAAGAAATTTGCTCTTTCCAAGGTGAAGTCTAATTTGTTTTCAAGTTCATAAATAATTTCATGCAAATAGTTAGGTCAATCACCAAGATGGTGAAAATTGATGCAACCCTATATTGGATCAATGAGGGAAAAAGAATTGTTCAAGACATAAAAATACCATTAGTAAGGCTCCAGTCCTAGTCAACCCAGTTTCTCTAAATATTTCAGACTCTATGTTCGGAATAAGCAAGAGTATTTCCAAGCATAAAATCCAAAATAATTATAAGTATGAATAACACCCCATATCATTCATGAGCTAGGTACTTTACAACCAGAAGGAGAGGCACAACTTCATTGAAAAATAAGTATTTTCCATAATGAAAGCTCTTAGAAAATTCAAGTACTACCTATCCCAAATCTAAACCACTATATTCATAGTCCACCTCAATGTGTAAACTATAGTGCTTCATGGTGAATTATGGGAGAAGATACTTGGATGAATAAACACAATTTGATAGTTTGATATGGAAAGTCAACCCACCAAGATCATTAGGGATAAAGCTTATGTGAAAACCTTGCAACCCTACTCCAAAAGACCAAATTGTTGTGGTGGAAAAAGTTGAACCCGATGGTCACATGATATGGATGGGAGATATCAACTAATACATTGAAACTAGATAGATCTTGGAAGGATTGATGCCTAAAAAAGGGCTCATTTCAAGCAAAAGACAACACACTATGTTGGTCTAAATGACATACTATTCAAAAAAGGATTTGATGATGTCTTGCTAAGATGTGTCAAAGAAGAAAATATAAAATCCCTAAGAGTATTACAATGAGGGAGGGTACTTTTCTATGCCAACCACAACACTTAAGATCCTAAGAGTAGGATACTATTAGCTTACCATCTTGTTAGACTACTTCCAATGGGTAAAAAATTTCAAATCCTCTCGTACGTTTATGTGGAGGAGAAAAGTATTAATTCTCTTGAAACCAATCATTGTCACTGAACCTTTTTAACATTGGGGCTTATATTTCATTGGTAAGATAATTCCTTTATCTAGTGTGGGACATGGATAAATTTTGACCACCACTAACTATTTCACAAAGTGGGTGGAAGTAGTGCTAGTCAAATCAGCTAATCAAGAAGTGATATTCCAACTATTGGAAGATATAATTACCAAATATGGAACACCATCCATAGTAATTATTAGATTTTTAAGCCTATCTACCACAAAATATATCAAAATATTTCATAGGATCCAATATAAAATAACCACAATATTAAAGGTCAAGATAATAATAATATGAGTAGAATAATATGAGCAAATTAATATGTATATCAAGGCTTATATAATAAATAAAATAACATTCATTTATATACTAAAATATGAATGTAAATATCCTGAATCATTCATGTACTATGCATGAAGAACACTTACAATATTAATTGCTCAAAATGTATATAAGCTTTATTGCTCCTCTTCCTATTACAACTTTGATTATGAATTATTGATTCTTGAATTGATTCTCAATTACTTTCCTATGGAGCATTGTCTCCATAATATAGCCATAGTAATATGACTCTTAAAGTACTTGACTATTGCTCTCCATATGCCAAGTCTCATGACTCCTGGCTTATCAACTTGCCACTTGCATACTTGATGGACACTTGACTCTAAGATACTTGCACACATCTACATGACTCTTGGACTCCTATATGCACTCCTAATCTAGGATACTTATGCACATCCTCACATTACATATTTACACTCTTACATACAAGACACTTATGCACATTCTCTCTTACATGACACTTACATAAAAGAGGAAATATAAATCACACCCTAAACTATAGATAACTCTAATCTACTATTTACAAATGTAACATGAAGGTACCATGGGGTACATTAGCATGTACCCAATATAGTAATATTACTAAATAATAATTACCAACAATTCCATCTCATTCATAGGGTTCAAAGTGATAAAGTTCACCTTTAAGTACAATTTTATACTTAAAACATCTAATTATTACACCGAAGGCAATGGACTGGCATAATGTACTTATAAAAATGTAGTGAGGATCTTGAAGATGGATATCACCAAATCATAGAGAGATTGACATACCAAATTATGGAAAGCACTTTGGGTAGATTGAGTAATGCTAAAAGCCTCTATAAGGTCATCTCCTTACAAGCTAGTGTATGGGAAGAAGGTGGTGTTGCATGTTAATTTGGAAATCCCTTCCCTCCAAATGTCAAAGAAATTGGATTTGGATGATACTGATGTTAAACTAATGCAAGCATGATTAAATGATTTGTTATCTCTAAAATAAAATAGGGGGAACACATTCAAAATGATGATCCAACACTAAGAAGTTGTCAAAAGGTGAATTGAAAAGTGAGCAACAAATATGGATTACAAGAAAAATTTTGGTATTCAAATGGGATGAGGACAAAGCTAAACTAGGGTTCCATTGGAACTTTGATTCCCTTTTGAGCAAACACCATCAAATTCTTCAAATCATAGGTTCGAATACCTATAATTAACGAAAGGTTACAACTAATTTCAGTTAACAAGCAACATATTTTACTCATTTTATAGAAATATTAAATCCAAATGAAATGTAAATATGTACATAACTTTATTTATTTCTAACTATTATTTTATCACAATTGCTTTCCCTCTCTTTTCATTTCATTTATGTTTCATTTTCTATCTTCGTCTCCTCTCTTTCATAAAAATCATCGTACCTCAATGTCACCACATTTGCCTTATCGACTTGGCATGTTGCTATTTTATTTAAAAAAGAGGGGGGTTATGAGTGATCCAATTGCAAATGCAAGTAAGACACTTATCGATTGCCTTGCCCACAATCCAACCATTGGGCAAGCAAATTGGATCACATCGACACCTACCTACTTGGTTGACCCATTAAATGTTATGTGTGATAGGTTTGGGGGTATAAAACTCCCAAACCCCATGATTTACTTCACCTTGCATTGCACACGTCCATAATTGCTATGAATTGCATCCAAAGTGCCAAGACACCCTCCATGTAATTGCTTCACCCTCCTTTACCTAAGAAAATTGGCCCTTGTTAGTAGTTTGCAATGCTCGAGTAACCCTAATTTGTTCTAACAAGCACCTCCTCCCTACACTCTCTCAGCTCAAACATTAACCAAACACTAAGCTTACCAACTGGCTAGGTTGAACCCCAAAAGGGATCCCCACTTACGAAGGTTTGTTTGTAAGAAAATTTGATTTTCTAGAGTTCCAATAAAAGCAAACCATATTATACCACATTTTCGAGCAAACCATCCAATCTATCTTTTTTTTCCAAGTGAACCCTAGAAAGCAATTAACTTGTCCTTTGGAGTACATTGTTCTCTCTAGAAAACAAATAATTTCAATCCAAATTTACCCAAATCAAGTTGAACTAGCAATTTGCTAGTTATAGTGAGTGAATATCTTGATTCACTTGAAGAATCACTTCAAGATAGGAAATATTTTCTAACTCCTTTCCAATGAGTGAATCATTCAACAAGTTGAGTGAATTGCTCCCTGGCTTGTAACTTTGTAAAAATTTTACCTTTCCAAAATTTTCATTCATCTCCCATCCCAATCATCATAGATACCACCTCCACCTTCACAAACTCTTCCCTTCCTTGAATTCAACCCAATATCTCTACCTTCCATCATTTTTGCCACTCCAATATCCACTCCACCCACACTAGTTTTAGTAATCACATAAGAGGAAGGACTATCCAAAGAGAAGGACAAGAAGAAGCTGAAAAGGAATAAGTCCTCTCCTAGAAGACCTAAGGAGTTGTTTGACAAATTATACAAGAAACCTGAGGAGAGCAAGTATAAACATGTTATTGGAAAGGTGAGAAAAGAGGTCCTCAAGAGGTTCAACATGGGTCCACAAAACCAATTCATGGAGCATAAGATAAAGATGAATCTCAGGCTAGCAATGGACCTCATCCCATAGGTGTCAAATTGATCGAAATTGATAGAGATCTATGTAGAAATGTATAACTTCATAGATAGGAGCATTAAGTCACCCCATGTACAAAGCAATTATTCTACATATAGTATAAATGTGACCAATGTTACTAGAAGTATTTCTTAATCCCTTGGAAAAATATGAAAATCGAAAATAAATTTTAGTGTATATGTGACCAAAGTTACTACTACGATTTCTTAATCCCTCATTTAAGAAACCTAAACAAGGTTGTTAACTTCAAAATCCTACTTGAGTTATACTTGTTCAAAGGCAATGTCTAGATGGTATTATGTGGAATTGCAATTGTACTCCAAGAGAAATTGTATGCCAAAGTATATGAAGACAACATTGCCCTCCTTCACGTAGTCAAGAATTATCTTAGACATTCTCAAGAATTATCTTAGACATGCTCAAATGATAGATTGTGCAAGGTAAATACCTTACTAGATGAGCAACCAACTCAAATAATCTGAGGAACAAAAGGTCACTTACACCTCCTATTTGGTATGGTTTATTTTGTACCAAAAATAGACTAGTTCATTATACTTCAACTAGATCAAATAGGAACAAATTATCAACCCCTTTTAGTAGTTGAATGCATAAACATATCTTGTTGATAAACAAGGAAGACATCATACCTCTTTTAAGAACATGTGCTTATACTGAGAGGGGGGTGAATAGTATAAGATAAAACTTTTTGCTTTTCAATCCATATGATAACATCAGTAATATTAAAGTAGTAAACATCACATAAAGCATCACACACATGAGAGACATGATTTAACGTGGTTCACCCAATGTGGGCTACTCCACGAAGAAAATATTCCTTATAAACTTTTCTCAATAAATTCTCTTGGGAATCCTTTCTCTATTACAATGTTTATGGACCTCTATCCAAAGGAGACACCAATCCCCTAATCAAGTTTATGGATCTCTATCCATAGGAGAACTCCTCTGCTCTAGCTGGTGATCCTCTAGAAGACTACTACCTCCACTACAATGGCTTGTGGATCTCTCTCCACTGAATACTCCTATCCTCACTCAGAAGACCTTTGTCCTCACTACATTTTCTAATAGATATCTATCCACTGGAGACTGATATCCTCTTCTCTATCACCTCCAAAGCTTACTCTCATCTCTATCTCAAATCTGCACTAAACACAGTCCTTCGGTCTACCACAAATCTGCTCAATATCTGTCTCTGATCTATACTAAACTCAGTCCTTCGATATAGCACAAATTTGCTCAATCTTTGTCTCTGGTCTAGCATAAACCTATCCTCAAATTTGCACCAAACTCTGTCCTTAAATCTATCCTCAATTCTTGATACAAAGCTTGATCCAATCACAAATAAACTCTACTAGATCTACCCCAAACCTTAACTCAAGGCTTGAAAAAATCAATCAATCAACTCTGCTCACAAGTATTCTCAAATACTTGTCTCAAATCTGTCCAATAAGTCCTCTCAATAACTTGTCCAATCTGCTCAACAAGTCTTCACCAAGACTTACCTCAAATTTGCTCAACAAGTCTTCACCAAGACTTACCTAAAATCTGCTCAACAAGTCTTCACCAAGACTTACCTTAACTTTACTTTGTAAGCTTCCACAAAAGCTTACTCAACTCAACTCAACTCAACCAATCACTTAATGATAGCTTACTCAACAATGCTTATCAAACAAACCTCACATAACAATTATACTCATGATCTTTCACAAACCCTAATCATGCACATGAAGACTCACTCAACATTTCTAACAATGCTTATTAAACAAGGTTTCTAGCATCAAATTTTATTCCAAAAAACCTTCATCAATCAACATTGGATATCTCAAAACCAAACTCAACAATGCTTATCAAACAATCCTTTTCACTCCAACTTAGCATTCACAACAACCATCAATATTTCACTCACAAGGAAGATATGCCCATACCTTTTGTTTGATGAAGTTTTGACCTCAAAACCTGTCTCAATCACAATCAACTCTTTTCCAATATCAAAGGTTAGGTAGCAATATCTTCTAAAAAATTCACTCAAATGATCCCTCAAAATATTTCACCATACATAGCAATAAATCTCTATTACACCTTATAATCTCCACACTTCAAAATATAAGTTGATAATTTGTTTAAAGAAAATAATCACAATAATTTTCTTTATGAACCCTTAACTCTTTTCTCAAGTATTTAACACATCATAGCTTATCCCAACAAAAATATAATTTTATTTTTCTACCTTATAACTCCTATCTCAATTCACTTTATCAAAAATCACAATAAAATAATTATTCCTTAAAACCTTATAACTCCCCTTAGCAAAAATTAATCATGCCACCTTAAACCTTAGAGGCAATTTAATTTTCCAAAAATTAAATACCTTTGCCTTCGGAAGGATTCGAACTCCCGCTTGTGCCTCTACAGTGTCCTAGTCGTGGCCCACGTGCCATGTGAGCTAGGCACTCACCTTAGAAGCAAAAAGCACCTCATGCGCTTTATTGCTTGCCTTGGCACCAAAACCAAAAATGTGAACCTCTACCAAAACGTAGTCGTCGGGTTTTGATTGTGGGACCTCCCACCTGTTAGCGCCCTAAGCACACAGACACCTGTCGTTGGTCCAACCGCCACGGTTGGAAATGAGGCTCCAAGCCTCCTTCCTCGTATGCCTTCGATGACTGCCATGCAAGCAAAAAATTTGTCCTTTTCTTCCACGCAGTTCGCAAATTTTTGCATGTGCTCTCAAAGATTCGATCAAAGGTGACTTTGGGTTTTCCAAAGCACATGGTATTTATACCAATGTTCTATCCTTCTTGGCACGTCGACGGATGAGAATATTAGTCGATGTCGATGCCATTTAACTTAGTCACTTGCCCTTGTAACCCTAACCTTAGGGTTATTTAATTAAATTAAATCATAAACTAATTTATAATTTATTATAATTAATTTAATAACTTTAAAGTTAATTAAATTAAGTTATAAATTAATTTATAATGAAATTATTATAATTAATTTAAATATTTAGGTCTTAACCTTAGACCTTTAATATTATAATACAATATTATAATATTATTTTTCTTGGGCCTTCCTTTTGCTCTTTAGACCTCATCCGACCACCTTGAATATTATAATAGGAACATTATAATATTATTTTTTCTTAGACCTAGAAGCAATATTTCTCTTTCACTGATTACTAAAACTGACTCTTGACATCCTTTTGCACTGCTCACTGAAACTGACTGTTGAAATCAATGACAACAAATCTTGCTCATATTTCCAACACTCTTCTATAGCAAAGTGTACAACATCATGGAGAAGATGAAAGGCAAGGTCCTGAGGTTGTCAAAAGAGGCCAAACAATTGTTATGATTAGAGGAATGATCCAATGGGGGCTTCTACTTGAGGAGGACAAGGTCCTTCAATTGAATTTTTAGATTTTTAGCCATGCCCTTCAAGTTGTTGATATTTTGTGCTATATTACTTGTTTAACCTTGAGTACATCAAGCAACATGACTACATGGACTTGAGATACTTTAAGAGATAGAAGAAGACCACCTACTATCCTCTCAATTAATCAATAATGAAATCCATTCCCAAGCTACAAGGGTTTCATAGGATGCTAAAATAGAAACTCAGAGATATGGGGTTGGAGCAACTTCGGAGCACGTGGTCTTATGACCCAAAGAGATACTTAAAAAATAAGCTAAGTGAGAAGGGTTTGTACACTTTATTTGCCCATGAGAAGTGGTATGGAATAGGGAAACAAACTCGAATGAGTTAGCCCTAGCCACTTTGGTGAGTGCCAAGAAAGAAGCACAATGTTGGTACACCAATCCCCTCGAGTGGTACACATTCTATGTAAAGGCAAAGGTCAGGGATGACTTTGACCTATATATCAAGCCAAACCACTATGCATTGGGTACCTTAAAAAATTTGGGGTACTCCAAAATAGAAATCCTCACCTCATAGACGATGGGATATAAAATAGGTACAACAAGGAGACCTATGTGAGATGGCCCATTTAGGATAGAAGGCACCTAAGGAGTAGGAAAATGGAAAGGGTAACAAAATAATTTCCAACAAGTCCACCTTTTGCCATTACACAAATAATTCTCAACCATGTAAGTTGCCATTAGCTCTATGGTATAGGAAACAACAAAAGAGAGGCTACAAAAGTTGAAAGGTGATTCTCATGTGTCTATGTTTAAAAAGGTGGCAACAATGTAGTAGCATCAACAACAAACACCTCAACTGGAGGGGGAAATATCGTAGGGAGAAACTCCACTTGAGTTGGGAAAGGCCAGTGCAGTGGCCATCATCACTTTTTCCTACTCTTCCCTTCCCCTTTCCACCATTCCTACTTCTTTCTCCATTACTACTTATTTTATTCCCCCTTTCTCTTCTCCCATCCCTCCTTCTACCACACTTCCCTCACCATCCACCAGTTTTCCATGGTTCTCTTGGAGGCACCCATCCCCAAATACAACCTTTTTTTTACACCATGCCAATCACTTCCTTCCTATCACCCACCATCCAAGTCATTACCTCACAACCCTTGGTTGAATGCATTGCAAGCCTATCTCCTTTGTTAGCTTTTTATGCTAGATACTTAATGATAAATCAACCACAAAATATAAAATGAGCCTGCAATATTAAATATATGATACTGACAATATACTAAGCATGTAAAACTCATAAGAAACTTCTGAAAATACTCATAAAACCACCATTAATGAAGGCTCATGAAAATAGTAGAATGATAGAAAAATGAAGGTCTCATGCTCTCCATATTCCTTACATGCTCTACATTGTATCTAGTATCTCATCTACTACTCCTCTCTTCTATACTATATTCTCACTCTCTAATATTCTCTATCAAAGGCCTATATATAATGAGAAATGACTCTTATCCTTCCACGACTCTTCATTTTCTATGGACTCATGTACACATGGACAACATGCACATTTACATTATCAAGTACTTTGCACATTCTAACAATACTTGTGCATTTATTACATTGCATAAATTAAATACTCAAACCCTAATCTAAGACACTTCTAATCTAAGGATGTAACCAAGGTGGTACATTAGCATGTACCAAATAATGTAATATATTCCAAAACCCCCTTGTATTACATTATTTGGTTATTGAAGACTTTAGTCTTCAATATGGATCTTCATCTTGTTTCTTCAATTCACTTTGATCTTCCTCTTGTAAATTGATATCTGGATTTTGCTTGAAAGTATTTTCTTCCATCTTCATATTTTCTATTCTATCATGCTTCCTCTTCCTGTTTCTTCTTCTTTTTCATTTTTGCACCTTTACTAGTGATATATCTTCAACATGGTGAGTTAGTACATCATCACAATAGTATTGGTTAGGATTCAGAACTTCATTGCTAATATGTTCATTGTTCTTTTGTTTCATGTCTTGAAAGAATTCAAAAATGATTAATGATAGATATATCATCAAACATTCTTATGAAGTAAGCATAACTATATTTTGAGCATTCCACCAAGCTTTGAAAAGTACTTCATGAAGATAACCAAAAAATGTTAAAAACTTTCCTTCTTTTGCTTCCTTGAGAAACAAAGAGAATCTTTCTTTTAAACTAGTAGACAAGTATTTGTATCCATCAAAAGTATCTATTAGGTTTTGTGAGTAAAACTTTAGTTCATGGAATAGTTCTTCATTATTAAATGCATCCCTCACTATTTCATCCATGCTTCTTCTAATTTAATATTTGAAGTAGAATTCCTTATAGCTCCCTAGTATTATATATTGAGAATAGTTTTAATAGAAGTTTTATCTTTCACAAATGGAGGTTCACTACCTTATGACTCCCTAGTATAAATTTGAATATGTCTTTTCAATATTTCAAAATTTTTAGAATACCTTATATCTCCCAAGTTTTCCCAAGCTTGTTTTCCCAATGTTTGTAGAATGATCAAATCATAGTCAAATATCTACGTAGAATTCCTTTTTGGTTCCCTAGTATTTTGAATGTAGAATAGCTTTGATAAAATACTTAGCTTTCTAAATTTTCTTTTGAGTTGAATCCCTTTTGTCTCCCTAATGTTCAACTTCAAGACAAGCACTTTATTTCTCCCTATTTATGAATAGAAGGTTAAAGATAATTTTGATGCAATTTCAATTGATAAAATGTTCTATCTTCAAGAACTTTCAAGTTGGATTTCTTATGTCCCTTTTAATTTGAATAAGAGACTAATTCCAATGTAGTTTTTTCAACCTTATAACAACTCTATGTTGTGCTTCCAATGTTTTTCAATTTTCAATAATCTAATTTCTAAATTTCAAGAAATTATGTTGGTGATGAATTTCTTATATCTCCTTAATTAGAAATTAAAAAAAACAAATATATTTTCAAATTCAATAATTCAATTTTGATGTAGAAACCCCTAGTCCTCCAACTCAAATTATTTGCAAATATCTCTATGCTTGAATTTCAAATAAAGCAATTTCAAAAAGCTTTCAAATTAAATCCTCCTTCAAAAGTCATTCAAATCATTCAATAAATAAATTAAGGTTGTAATTTATTAATTCATGCCCTTATATCTCCATTCAACTAATTAATATTAAGCATGATAAATTAATTAAGCTTAACCTTAGTATTCATATACCTTATATCTCCTTGATCTTTTATAAAATGCAAATTGATTAAATACTTTGTACCTTCAAGTAAATAAGCGCTACATATTTGGTTTGCATCATCTCAGATTGCAATTTGCACGTTGTTTTAGGTACCATTCTCCTTTTAGTCTTCAATGCTAGATGATGTTATTTAACTACATTCAATGCATTTCCTTGCCTGAGTCTCTCTTTTGGACTTTGACTATCCTCTTTTATGCTCGTTCTGCGTTCTTTGAGCATTGAATGTGTTTAATATGTATGTTAAATATCGTATGGGCTCCTCCAACATATCAGTACTATACTTCTCATGTGCCACATGATATTTAACATCTTCTTTAGGCATTTTCAACCTGTTGCATTACTCCTACCCTTTTGCTCTATAGCTTTTCAACGTTGTTCGACCAAATATCCAAGCCTTTCAACTAGGGTAAAAACCTTTGCTTTATAATTTATTTATCTCCTAAGAGACTTGCACCTTAATCCTTGCTTTGGCTCTGTCCTCTAACTTCTTTTTGCTGTAGATTTTAATCCAATGTGGGTGCTACCTTATTCAAGTTTTGGTGTCTTTACTTGGTGTCTTTAGACACCTTGAGCACACTGTCCTTAAGCACTTATTCGGCCTTTCTTTAGACAATAATACCTTTGTTGGCTTGAAGACTCTTTTTCTTGCAATTTTAATAACTTTAATATGGTGCTCTTATAACTTTAAAATAAACAGATTTCTAATGCTTAATATATTAACTATTGTAACACCAATGTGGCATACCTTTTGACCTCCTTTTGTAACTAACTTTCTTGGTGATTTGGTTCACCTTTTTTTGCTTTAAATTTGTAAAAATTTGCAGCTTTCAATGTTGTCCAAATCATGAGTTGTGTCTCGACGGTTTCCTTCTCTGTTCTCATCAATGACTCTCCCTCAACCCCTTTACATGCTTCTAGGGGTATACATCAAGGAGATCTTATTTATTTTTTTTATTTTTATTATTCTAGCAGAAGGATTGGACAGATTCCTTCAAACAATAAGCAACAAGGTCTTTTGGAAGGTGTGCAACTACGTGAGGAGATGTTAACTATTCAATATGGATGATATAGGTCTCTTTGGGGAGGCCAGAATTCGGGATGCTAGAACATTGAAATTCATATTAAAAACCTACATAGATGCTACTGGTCAGTAGGTGAATGCAGCCAAATCCAAGGTTGTTTTCTTCAATACTAATAGAAGAATCCATGATCATATTCTATCCATTTTGAGCTTTGTACAAGGTACCCTTCCGCTTGATTACCTAAGGGTTCCCCTTCATTTTAAGAGCCTAAGGATAGTTGATTGGAAATATTTAATGGATAGAATCACTGCTAAAGTTAACCATTGGACTCATTTTTGGCTTACCTTTCGAGGAAGAATGACTCTCATCCAATCAGTAATCCAAGCCATGCCTGTTTATAGATTCTTCATCCTAGCTACCCCTATGAGAGTCCTTCAAGAGTTGGATTCGCTTATGAGAAAATTTTTGTGGGATGGCCCAAGGATGGGTAAGAAGTAGGCTCTTTTTAGTTGGGATAAAATATGTCAGCCTAAAGGTCGAGGAGACCTTGGTTTTCGTAACGCAGCTTTAAACAATCAAGCTCTTGCTAAGAGGCTTTATTGGAGATGGATATCCAACAAGAAGGCTTTCTTCAGTAGAGTCATCACTAGTAAGTATTTGGGTTTTATCTGTCATCAAGAAGTTGACTGCATTCCTTTAAGGGGCATTGGTTCCATTATTTGGAAGGTCTTGAAAGTTGGTGAACAATTGGTAAAATCTAGACTTTTCTAGAAAGTAGGTACAGGAGACAAAGCTAACTTTTGGAGTGATTCTTGGGACCAGCATCCCCCCTTAATCTATGAGTTTTCAAAGTTGCAGCCCTTGCAACAAAGCCTCGAGAGTAGAGGATGGATAAAGATGGCTTCATACATTACTTCCAAGCAAATTGGAGAATTCTCTTTCTTTCAGTGGAAGAGGTTAGAAGAATGGCCCATTCCTATCCCTACTCATCAAAGACTTCTTATTGTTAAGATCCTCAAGCAAAGGTGCCTTAGAGGGAAATAGGAAGAGGATAGGATCACCTGGGGCCTTGGTACTCTAGTTGTCTTCACTGTTCATGATTGTTATAATGCTTTGCTCCCTCCTTCGTTGATCCTACAGGATACCCCATGGGATAGAGTTTGGGTGGCTAAGGGCTGACCTAAAATTAATTTATTTGCTTGGGAAGTGATACGTTGGATATGATAACCTTATGAAGAGAGGTTTTTATGGCCCTTCCAACTGCATCATGTGTAACTCCCAAGAGGAGACACTTGATCATCTACTTTTCCAGTGTGCATTTGCAAGAGAGTTGTGAAAAAGGTGGTTAGACCTATTTAAGGTTCACTTAAACTTTCAGGTGACTCTTTCTAATATCTGGGAGATTTAGAAACGTAGAAAATTCAAGAATACCTCCATTCAACTAGGCTGGTCTATAGGCCCAAGTTTTATCTTATGGCACATTTGGCTGGAAATAAATTCCAAAAAATTTAGAGAGGAGTTCAGTCCAATGGAGTTAGTTTAGCATAAAATTGTTACCATATTTTTTTAAACTGTTAGAGCTCACTTTAGGGACAAGAAAACTCAAGTGAATGAGGGGACTCCCAAGCCACAAAAATTGGGACCATGGCAACCCCCTCCCCTAGGTTGGAGAAATATTAATTCTGATGGTGCGGCTAAGGATAACCTGGGTGCTTCAAGCATTGGTTTTCTTAGAAGAGATTTCAAGGGGAAGATCCTCCATTGGGATCTAGAGGGTCTTGGAAGGGCTACTAACAATGAAGATAAAGGACTGGCTATCAGATAAGGTTCTCTCAATGCTTGGGAGATGGGGTTAGAAATATCATAGTTGAGTCTGACTCACAAATTATGGTGGGGCTTCCGGATGCTATTAGAAATTTTAAACCCAAGGCTTGGAGGATAAGAAACATTGTGAGCCAAATTAAGTCCATTTGGCAGCAGTTCGAGGATGCCATCCTGGTCTATGTTGATAGATAAAATAATGCAACAACTAATTTTTTGGTTAAACATGCCAGTGAAAGTTTGGTTGGATACATGCTGAATTTTAATCAGGATAGGGACACTTTTGAATGGCTGGAGGTGAACCAAATGGTTCTTGATTTGGCCAATAAAGACTTAGTTAAGTATGAGGATAGGTCTAGAGTCCACTAAGCCTTGTGTATCAATGAGGATGAACAGTTATTTGTTGGGTTTTTTTGTTGCCTCTTGCAACACTCTATGGCCCTTTTTGGGGTAACACTGGTAGTGTTTGCAGGACTATCAAGCCTGCTAGGTTACTTAGGATCAATGGAAAGCAAAAATGAGACCAGGTTAAAAAATTTTGCTCTTTAGATGGTACTCAATTTTATGTTATTTTTGGAGATGTTAATCTGAGTTTTATTCAGATTTTAGGGCTTGCCAAAAGTGGCAGACCTATGACTGTAATTTGATTCTTGTTCTATCAATATAATTTTTTTTACCTTTTCAAAAAAAATCCTTTTCCTTCTGAAATTTGCAACACCTTTCTTTTACCAAGTGTTGTACTATTATTCTTGCAAATTTGTCTTGAAATTCTCCAAAATGTAGCTATAATATCTTCTCTTAATGTTGCTCAAATTTGCAGCTTAAATCTCTTCAAATTGCTACTTCCAAAATATGATTTCTTCTCCTTATCTTGCTATTCAAAAACAACATTCAATTCCTCCAAATTTTTGTTCTCTTTTGCTATCAAGCCTTCCTTCAATTGGATGTTCAAGGGCACTTCAAAATCTACCCAAATCTTCTTCTATTTGCAGCTATATGTCACCTTCAACTTCTGCTGCAAAACCAACAATCTTCTTCTTCATAAATCAGCCTTCAAATCCTTTATGGTTGTCTTCAAACATCTCAAATTGGTGGTCTCTTCTATCTTCTTTCTCCTCCTTAGCTCTTGTTGAATTTTGACTTCAAATTTGGCCTATTTGCTGGCCTCTTCTTCAATAATTTGAATGTCTTAAGATCTTCAAAACTCCTTTCCAAAGTTTGGCAAAATTCTTGCCAAATCCTTCTTCCTTTTGAGCTTGTTGTCAGATGGCGATAATTATCCCAAATTCTTCTTTTTAGGAGCTACTCCTTGCAATCTTCTACTTTGAGCTTCAAATATTCCCCAATGGCCACTTCTTCAATAGGGCTTTTCTGGCCTTCTTCTTTGTCCTTCCGAATTTGCTTAAGACCTCTTCTCTTTGGGTCTTCAAATTCTACAACTCTTCTATTGGACTTTTCCTTGGTCCTCTATCTTCTTTCTCTAATCTTCTATCTTCCAAATTTGGAAGTTCTTCAATGAGATATCTTCTTTCTCCAATATTCAATAGGGCTTCTCTTGGCCTCTTCTCAATCTTCAATAGAGTTGTTTTCTTCTCTCTTCAATCTGAAGTATTCAATCTTCTATGAGAACTTTCTTCTTGGATCTCCTTCCAATATTCTATGGGGACCTCTTTCTTAAGTCTCTTATTTTTTTCAATCTTCAATAGGGCTCCTTTGACCTCTTCTCAATCTTCAAGCTTCTATGGAGACTTTCTACTTGGTTCTCCTTAATCTTCAATGTCTACATTTTTTGCAATAAAGAACTAATCCCTACACAAGGAAAACATAGACTTTCAAGAAATCGAAGATGAAATTCTTCTCTATCTGTTGTAGGAAGCTTCTCAAATTTTGACAACTAATTTTTGTGCAAAAACAAACTTAGATAGCAGTAAGCAAATTCATATAAATATTTAGATCTCTAAAAATCAATCAACTTCACTAGTTATCCTTCATTCTAATGAGATCTATGTTGAGTCCTAGTCTTCACGATTTTCCTGCAACTTTGTGGAAAGACTCTAGCCAATAATAACTTTAAAAAAATTAAAATGAAATCTCCCTATCTCCTCTCAATCTCTCTTGTGGCTCTTCCTATCTCCTATCAATATCCCTTGTGCTTTGATATCACTGTTAGCTTTTGATGCTAGATATTTAATGTGAAATCAACCAAAAATATAAAATGAGCATGCAATATTAAATATATGATAATGGCAATATACTAAGCATGTAAAACTCATAAGAAAATTCTGAAACTACTCATAAAACTGCTATTAATGAAGACTCACGAAAATAGTAGAATGATAAAAAATGAAGGTCTCATGCTCTCCATATTCCTTACATGCTCTACACTGTATCTACTATCTCATCCACTACTCCTCTCTTCTATACTATATTCTCACTCTCTAATATTCTCTATCAAAAGCCTATATATAATGAGAAGTAACTCTTGTCCTTCTATGACTCTTCATCTTATTCTATGGACTCATGTACACATTGACAACATGCACATTTACATTATCAAGTACTTTGCACATTCTAACAATACTTGTGCATTTATTACATTGCATAAAGTAAATACCCAAACCCTATTCTAAGACACACTTCTAATCTAAGGATGTACCCAAGGTGGTACATCAGCATGCACCAAATAATGTAATATATTCCAATATCCTTCACGACTAGTCCCCAAACTAGTTGAAATATTGGATCAACTAGCATCAAGGACAACCCCATCTATATCACCATTCACTCCCATCTCCATACAATTTTGTTCGCCCACTTCGTTGTTTCATTCATACCACCCCCCCATCACAAGTCAAGCAACTCCTGTTGCAGGCAATGATGTCGCCCATGTCAACTTCTGTGATTGAGCCTATAAAAGTAGCTCCAACAACTAGTGAAGCTACAGGGTCTAACCAAGCCTTTATTTGGAAGGTCATTGATGAGCCTGAGATAGGTGTCCATACGGTATTTAATTTCCTCTGATATGAGGAGAGGAGGGTCAAACAAGAGTACAAGCAATTAAAAGACAAAACCTCTTGGGCCGTAATTAAAATCCAATCACAGCTAGCATTTGAATTTATGTGAGATTTATCAATAAGTATCCTTATTAGTTCTCTCATCAAAATAGGGAAATGTTACCCTCTACTTTTGGGTCAGCCCAAAGAGAGGGACAAACCCATCCCTAGATGTCACATATGTCCTTTGAAACTATCCATCATATGTTTTTCTTGTGCCATTCTAATGAGGTGTTTTATTAGCCCCTAACATTTTCACTATTTTTTATAGCATGTATGGTCTAAAAGTTTCTAGATAAACTTGAATCTTATTTAAAATATAAGGAAGTAGAGGCTTTTGTAAAATCTAATTTAACTCATAGATTGTGGAACTTAAGAAGCAAATATGTGCATAAAATTTATGATTAACGTGATTTTGAAAGGAGACATATATGACACTTAATTTCCTTCAACCATCATGATATAAGCAAAGATATCATGGAGGGGACTACTACGAAAAATTATTGAGGGTTGTTAAAATTGTAAGCAATCATTAGAAGGAAACCTTTTCATTAAATGATTATCTCAATGATTCAAGGTTGTTAAAATTGTTATAATGATTCAAGATTTTATCTCAATGTTGTTTGTATATGTATACGTTTTTATTTTTTAATCTCATAGATTATTATTCATTTTGTGTCAAGTAATATATCCTCCTTATAGATATATGTGACTGTTAAAAGTGAGTTGTTAGACTTGTCTACCTAACATTTGTAGAAATGGAATACAATATACTACAACACAATTCCATTACCACTTAAATGAACAAAATGTACAATGTGAATAACTTATAATTACAATGCATACACTATGCACAACAAATATCATACTACCCAACATAGCAGTTCAAATGGCTTGACACAGCATTCAGACATCCCAACAAAGCAGTTTAGATGGCCTAGCAAAGTAGTTCAAATGACTCAACAAAAGTATTTACATATACATCTCTGATATAGCCAACTACTACCACGTGCAGTGTCGACATACAATAACAACCTTCAATACCAATCCTCAATACCATGCCAACCTCTCCTTCCATGCCAACAACACAAATGAATGAGGGAGGTGTTTTATTTATACAACTAAGGAGGTAGTTGCATCCTCCAACTTACTAACTACCCATCTCATTATTTTCTTAAATTACATTTGACATGCATTTGACTTGTATTTTCATTTCATTTCATGACTCACTTTATGACAAATGACTTATTCGTACACAGCTAATACTTCATTTAATATTACACATTATCACCTACAATATTATATCATGACTTTATAATATCAAATATATCAAAACTCTTAATGTGTATGTACTTGACTTCCAATACACTTATTTATTGATTATAAAGACATGCCAATTTGCCTATCGATAACATTCATTGATAAAATACTAATGAAAATCAATTCCAACATATTTGTTACTAAGTTTAACTCAATCTATTAAATGAAAAAGAACTCAGGTCATAGAAACATTCATTTAGCAACACCTTGCTTCATACTACATTTTAAGTCTTAATGCAATTCCAATATGGATTACGGGAAAATCAAAATAAATATCTCAATTTATTCCAAAATTTTCTAATATTGGTTGTTTCCATTTGTATTGCCTATTGTGGGTTAACAAGGCTAAGAAACCTCTTATTCTTTACGTCAAAAAAGGAACAAGAGAAATGTCAAAAGGAAACACATGAACCAATTTACCTAGAATGAGAAGGTAGGAGATGAATTATCCCTTCCTGGAGAGAAGACAATTCAAAGATTTCTAGGCAAGAAAACAATCATCCCCAAAGGCCCACGAACTAGGGGTTTCTTCTTACATTCTCTCTTATACCAAAGTTATCCACGCTATCCATGGTAATATTTACAAGAAGAATGAAGATTAAAAGTAATAATTTTAGCTTCTAGAGAGTAAATATTCCTATCACAAATGAATCAAATGCAGAACACAAAATTGTCACACGTCCATATTTAGCATATGGCTAAAGATGCAATGAAATTGTGTTACCATTGAAGCAATTGCTTAGGAACGATTGTTTATAGTTCTTTCCTAGTTTGCTACTCCTTTATTGTTACTAGAAAAATGAAGATCAAATATAATAATTTTAGCTTCTAGAGAGTAAATATTCCTACCACTATTGAATCAAATGCACGACACAAAATTGTCACATGTCCATATTTAGCATATGGTTGAAGATGCAATGAAATTATGCTACCATCACAGCAATTGCTTGGGAAAGATTGTTTATAGTTCTTTCCTTTTTTGCCTCTCTAATCTTATGGATAAATGTAGCAAAGATCATATTTTGCATGTGGCAAATGCAAGAAAGCCTATCCTCTACAATATCTAAATAATGACTAGTATCATTATTGAAACTATATAAAAGATTAGTGTTAAAAAAGTTTTAGTTTTATGTACCAGCTTCAACATTTGAGTTCCAACCTCAAAACCAAAAGTAAGCTTTATCATAAGGATCACCAATATTGTTGCTTGAGGTGCAACATGCATGTTTGGTATCTATCCCCTTCAATTTTTAGCATGCGATTTAAGAGAAAGTTCATTATATTTTAAAGCCAAAATTAGAAAAGGTTTACAATAGCCAAATTGATAGATGATATCCCAATAGCCTTCACAAAGCATGGTGACCAGATCAACCAAGATCTTTTGGCCAATTGTGACAATAAAACCTAATTTATGTGGCACCAAAATCACAACAAACTTACTTTGTTTTTTAAGTAATCAATGACTAATTCCTTCTCTCATCTATGTTTATTCATCTCTTGTTGTACTCAATTTATATAAAAATGGTCAATGGTCTCCTCTTTTCAAAGATCTTTATCATACAAAATTATCGTATAAATATAATCCTATATTTCCCTTGAATCTCAACATTGTTTTATTCTTAATACTGTGAAAAAATACACATTTTCCCTTTTGTATCTTATTTGCTAAAAGCTTTTTGGAATTAACCTCCATCAAAAACCCCAAGGTGGGGAAATTGATGTTTTAAAAATAACTTTTTAGTTTATGACTAAGGATTACAACAACACCTCTTTACTTACGAAGATTTAAGATTCCAATAAACTTATACACCAAAGCAAATCAATATGTTAACCTTGCTCTATTAATGATGAAAAAATAGCTTTGGATTTAAGACACCTTAACCACTTAAATTTTTCCCCTCGTACCAAGTCAAAATTTTATCAAACAATAGAGAGCAAATGAAACCCCATAGCACACAAAATGTGAAGTATGCTAGATAGCATCCCTCTTAAATTTTAGCATTTGATCAAACATAATATTCATCATATTTTTTAGTATAAGCCTGAAACAATTTACAAAAATCATGCTTGCAACATTAGTTATCATTAATAGTCAATTGCATTGACTTAGGTTATTGGGCCTATTTTTAGCCCAAGCAAAACAATTTACAAAAGTCTTGCTTACATAGAAGACTTGCAATATTGAATGGTCAACCTCAACTACAAATTCTTCTCATTTTCTTGTTTTTCTTTCAACATTAATGATAAGACTTCTATGAAAAGGGCCAAACTTCCTCACTAACTCAACTTCACATGATGCAAATATCATAAACAACCAACCAATTTATGCCTACCATTCGAACATTGTTCTAACCTTTTTATAATTGGTGGAAGACAAGTATTTTACTTCTACTTATGTATAATTTTGTCTTTTGTATTGAGTTTGCATAGAGATGTCTTACCCAACTAGAAGATTTGAAAAAATTATAAGAGCATTCTCTCTTCCCAAGGATATACAATATTCTACGAGATTGTAACATGTAAACTATTATGATCTAGTTCTTATGGCCAATATTCTTCTTTGCAGTATGAATGATCTTATTTTTGTTATAATTAATTATGTTCTACAATTCAATATATTACAATGACTACTCTTAAAAGGAAATCCCTAATATGTTACATAAATGTTACGTGAAAAATATTATGACTTACTTTTTATCGTCACTATTCTTCACATGTTTAGGTCTAATTCCCCTACCCCCTCCCTTCTAAGAAATGCTTATTGTTTATTCATGACCTGATTACATGAATATATAGCCTTGGAGTCACAACAGAAGAATCTCCATAGAAGGCTAAAATCCAAATAGAATAACTGGAAAGAATAGCTACATGATTATCCTAAGAAGCCACCCCCGTAACATTCTGTTCAACGAGGAACGAATAGCTACAGTCGTTTGATACATAACGTACTCCAACAACCTGCCTATATTGAGCCTTGGACAATATTAGAATTAGAACAAACCAGGCCCGAACGGACGTCTGCGAACTTTGAAATCCGTGAGCCCTCCGTGGAAATTATGTTTCGTATAAACCAAACTAACAACTTAAAAAAGGAACAACAATTGCTGCGGAATAGTTAAAGTTGCAGTCACTATAGAAGGCAAAGCAGATCAAATTCCAACATTCTCCCCCTTGATGCAAGGGGACTAACCAGGAAGTTCCTCAGCTTCAAAAATTGAGCTTTGACTACTCCCTTGGTAAACAAATCAGCAATATTGTCTTCAGTATTGCAATGCTTCAACTCAATGACCTTCTTCTCAACCATGTCTCGGATGAAGTGATACTTCATGTCAAAATGTTTTGACCTGCTGTGATGAACTGGGTTCTTTGCTAAATGTATAGCACTCATGTTGTCACAATACAAGGTAGTAGGACCATATTGTTTTTCTCCAATTTCTTCAAGGACTTTTCTCAACCACAATGCTTGAGCACTAGCACTTGTGATTGCAATGTATTCAGCCTCTGTGGAAGAAAGAGCAACAATACTTTGTTTCTTTGAAGACCATGTGATCAAACCAGACCCAAGACTGAAACAATTACCTGATGTAGATTTTCTATCATCTATATTACTTCCCCAATTATGAATCACTAAAGCCAACAAGTTTTATATCATCATTTTTACAATAATGAATGCCAAAATCAGTTGTACCTTTTACATACCTCAGTATTCTTTTTGTTGCTTTCATATGTAATTCAGAAGGGTCACTCATATACCTTGATACAAGTGAGACAACACATGCAATGTCTGGTCTAGTGTTGGTGAGAAACATCAAACTCCCAACAATGCTTCTATATGTGGTCACATCAACTTTTTCAGTTCCATCATCTTTACTCAACAACTCACCATGAGCTATTGGTGTTGCAACAGGTTTACAATTCTCCATGCCAAATTTTTTTAACATATCATTGGTATATTTAGTTTGACAAATGAAGATTTTATCATTTTGTTGATACACCTCCATACCAAGGAAATAATGCATCAAGCCTAAATCTTTCATTTCAAACTCTTGCATCATTGCATCTTTGAAATCATCATTCATCTTTGAGTTACTACCCAAGTAAATCAAATCATCCACATAGAGACAAACAAGGAGAATGTCATTACCTTCCTTCTTGTAGTATAAGGTTGGCTCACTCTTGCTTCTCATGAAGCCATATTGATGAAAGTAACCATCAATCCTTGAATACCAAGCTCTTGGAGCTTGCTTAAGACCATACAAGGCCTTCTTCAACCTATACACAAGATTCTCCTTACCTTGCACTTCAAATCCTTGAGGTTGTTGCACATAAACCTCTTCATCAAGATAGCCATTCAAGAATGCACTCTTTACATCTAAATGATGTACCTTCCATCCTTTATGGGCAGCAATAGAAAGAACCATCCTCACTGTTTCTTGTCTTGCAACTGGAGCAAAGGTCTCCTCATAATCAATGCCATACCTTTGTGTGAACCCCTTGGCCACAAGCCTTGCTTTGTGCCTCTCAATACTTCCATCACTATTATATTTTGTTTTGTAGACCCATTTAGAGCCCACAACCTTCTTGCCTTTTGGAAGCTCAACTAGCTCCCAAGTATCATTCTTCTTGATGGAGTTCATTTCATCTTGCATTGCTTTAATCCACACTTCATTAGCACATGCTTCTTCAAAACTTGATGGTTCAAAATTAGCTTGTGAAAATAAAGCAAAATTGACTGTCTCACCTCTTGGGTTCTCTTCATGTGTTTGAATTGTACTCCTTCGATAAATGTCACTTAATCTTCTTACCTTCCTTGGTGGACTTGGACTTGCACTTGAAACTGAAGAACTAGATGAGGGGCTGCTTGGTGGATTAGTAGCACTTGGAACTAAAACATTAGTGGGCTGCTCATCATCAATATCATCAATAATACCACCATTCAAAATAGATTTTGACTTCTCAATATGGCCTTTTTGATGACCATAAACTCCCCCTTCATCAAAAATCACATCTCTTGATACAATACTCTTATGAGTTTTTGGATTATAGAGCCTATAGGCTTTGGTATTTTCACAATACCCAATAAAAATGCATGCTTCACTTTTTGGATCAAGTTTCCTTCTATGTTCTTTTGGAATATGTGCATAAGCCAAACAACCAAAAATTCTGAAATGAGTTACATTTGGTTTCTTTGCATACCATGCTTCATATGGAGTGATGCCATCCAAGCTAGAAGTTGGACTTCTATTCAAAATATAGATGGTTGTCCTAACAACTTCAGCCCAATACATATTACTTAATTTCTTTGTTTGTAGCATGCTCCTTGCCATGTTTACAACTGTTCTATTTTTACGTTCAGCCACACCATTTTGTTGTGGAGTATAGGCAGCAGTGAGTTGCCTTTTAACACCACAATCTTTACAAAATTGCAAGAATTCATTTGAACAAAATTCTCCTCCTCTATCAGTTCTTAAGCATTTTATATAGTGCCCACTTTGCTTTTCAACATGATTCTTGAAATCTTTAAAACAAGCAAATGCCTCATCTTTTGCTTTCAAAAAATAGACCCAACACATTCTTGAAAAATCATCTATGAAAGTGAGGAAGTATGAATTCTTACCCAAATTTTGTGTTTGCATTGGCCCACAAATGTCTGAATGCACCAATTGAAGAGGATAGGAGGCTCTCCATGCTTGACCTTTTGGAAATTTCTTCCTTGAGTGCTTTCCCAAAGCACATCCTTCACACACACCTTTGTGATCTTCAACCTTGGGCAGCCCATACACCATTTCTTGAGATACCATTAATCTCAAACTTGGGAAATTCAAATGCCCAAATCTTAAGTGCCACAACCAGCTCTTGTTATCAATGGCAACATTTGCAAAATTAGCTCCTTGTTCTCCAAACTTTAGAGGAAACAATCTATTCTTGGTCATAGGAATAGTGGTGACAAGCCTATGCCCATGATTCTTATCATAGATGACACATTTGTTATCTTCAAAAATAAGCTTATAATTCTTTTCCATGATTTGACCAACACTCAACAAATTATGTTTCAGATTTGGAGTGTAGTATATATCATTCACCTTCTTTTTACCTTCATTGGTGTGCACCTCCATAGCTCCTTTGCCTTCAACTTGTAATGCATTATCATCTCCAAGCTTGATCTTGGACTTGTAGGAATTGTCCATTGTGGAAAACAACTCCCCCTTGCCGGTCATGTGGTTGGAACAACCAGTATCTAGGAGCCATGTCTCATTCAAATTCTGATCTGATTTGCCATATGACAAAAATAAAATTGAGGAGTCTTCCTCCTCTCCATAGTGTGCACTACTCCTTCCTTCATGGGATACCTTCAATCTACACTCTTGTTCAAAGTGTCCAAATTTGTTACAATAGTAACATTGCTTGTCACTCTTGTCACCTCTTCCTCTTCCTTGAGCACCTCCTCTTCCTCTACCTCTTCCTCTTGAAGGAGATCTACCTCTCCCTCTACCTTGGCCTCTTCCTTGGCCTCTTGAACTAGATTCACCTTCTTTGGATGTAAAGGCTTTTTCTTCAACTCCACCAACATTTGAAGATGAAGATAGCCTTTCTTCATGGGATGTTAAAGAGCCAATGAGCTGATCATAATTAAGAGTAGTGAGATTTTTACTCTCTTCAATTATGATAGCTACATGATTCCACTTTGGAAGAAGTGTTCTCAACACTTTCTTCACCATGACTTCATTGTTCACCTCTTCACCAAGAGACTTCATCTTGTCCACACAAGCTTTTACTCTCACACAATATTCTCCCACATTTTCATCTTCCTTCATTCTCAAATTCTCAAACTCCCTCTTGAGAGTTTGCAATTTGACTTGCTTCACTTGATCATTGCCTTGGAAGCCATCCTTCAAAGCTTTCCAAGCATCCTTAGTTGTTGTACAACTAGCAATTCTAGGAAAGAGGCTCTTATCCAAGGTTGTTTGGATGTGGTAGAGAGCAAAGCTATTTTTCTTGTGTGCTTCTCTTTTTGCTTGTCTATCAGCAGCTGGTACAACATTCCAATCAGCAGGCTCAGTATATCCATCTTCAATTATATCCCAACATCCTTTTCCAATGAGTAGGGTCTTCATTTTTATGGCCCAATACTCATAGTCTTCACCATTGAATTCTGGAATTGGCAATGAGTTGGTGTTGTTAGCCATGATGCTAAAAAACCAGCAAGGAACCTTGAGGCAATGTGCAAAAGCTTAATAAACTCTTACAAACACTCCACAGGCTCTCTCCAACCCAAAGACCTGACTAGCTCTGATACCACAATGAGAAATGCTCATTGTTTAGATTACATAAATATATAACCTTGGAGTCACAACAGAATAATCTTCATAGAAGACTAAAATCCAAATACAATAACTGGAAAGAATAGTTACATGATTATCCTAACAAGCCACCCCCGCAACATATTATTCAACGAGGAAAGAATAGCTACAGTCGTTCGATACATAACATACTCCAACAGCCTGCCTATATTGAGCCTTGGACAATATTAGAATCCGAACAAACCAGGCCCGGACGGACATCTACGAACTCCGAAATCCATGAGCCCTCCGTGGAAATTATGTTTCGTATAAACCAAACTAACAACTTAAAAAAGGAACAACAATTGCTGCAGTTATGGAACAGTTAAAACTGCAGTTGCTATAGAAGGCAAAGCAGATCAGATTCCACCACCTTCCTCCCAATTTTCTCATCTTAATTGTGCCATTGACTATAAGCAAAATTCACATGCTTATAAAATTTAGAAAATAAAAAATAAAGCAAATACGAGAACAATGCAACACCTCTTCCACCGTTTGTTCTGTAAGGTAATTTGATAAAAATTGTCTCTGCTACTTGCAAAAACTTGTATGCAGCTTTTTAGTCATCAACATAAAGGTCATTGTCCTAAAAAAGGCTTTTATTTTGCAATTCACTTATTATGCCTCGTATATCTCTAAAGTCTGTGCTTTAAACCTATAATCACTGAACCTTGTGCCCATACTCTTCAAATTTCATTACGTTTTGATCCAAATGATTAAATCCTATGTCAATATCCTCTACAACTGTTAAACTACTTTGTTATCACTAGTATGGAAAAAGATGTGCACTACTTAATACACACCAATGCAAGACGTAATAGCACTATGATTCTTTACAGGAAAGAGAGAGGGTTGTAAGAGACTATATAAACTTTATGTTTTTTAACCAAGGAATTTCAAAAAGTCAAAACAAAAAACAAAAAAAAAGGGTGAATAAAATCATCTAACCTTACCTCCCTCTGCATTCATTTTGGATCTGAAAATAGATATGCTGACCCGTGATATTGACTACATGCCATGATACACCAAAGGTGCTCCTTTGGCATTAATATTAGAATGCCTAAAAGCACTGCTAGTATTAACAATTATGCATTTTAAGATCTATATCCTACATGTAAGACTAATGTAGCATGAACCCAATCAAGCGCACCCATACATGTCACTAATCAAACATCCAATAATGTTAAATTGATTTTATAAGATTCACACAGGCATTTGAATTATTACATGAAAAATATTATGATCAAAAGGTGGAAGGTTAGGGCTGGCCATCTTTTATATATATATATATATATATATATATATATATATATATATTTATTTATTTATTTATTTATTTTTTATTTTTATTTTTATTTTTTTCTTAATATATAATTTTTTTTTATAAAATTCTCACAGGCATTTGAATAAAAATTTGGAGAATGAATTGCCTACACCAGCCAGTAAGACATCAAAGCTTTTAATAAGGCAGCTACTAAGCACCTGAATCTTTTCTATCCCAAGTGGCCCTCTACATCAATATTTAAATCTAAATCAAAATATCATATATATATATATATATATATATATATATATATATTTATTTATTTATTTATTTATTTTTTATTTTTATTTTTATTTTTTTCTTAATATATAATTTTTTTTTATAAAATTCTCACAGGCATTTGAATAAAAATTTGGAGAATGAATTGCCTACACCAGCCAGTAAGACATCAAAGCTTTTAATAAGGCAGCTACTAAGCACCTGAATCTTTTCTATCCCAAGTGGCCCTCTACATCAATATTTAAATCTAAATCAAAATATCACGTACAACTTTGCCTCTATGTCGAACAAGACAAGCCACCCAAAATTAAAGAAAATTTAAGTCATTTTTTAAGAAATTCTAAAATGACCATAGTTAATGATTATGAAAAGTTTGGTAGTGTCAAAAATAAAGGAGAGATGCCAAAGGTTTAGTTTCATTGAAAAAGTTTAAAAGCTTCATACATTAATAGAAAAATGTAAATTTTACAAAACCAAATTATACACAACTAGATAATTACACTATATAAAACAGGAGTATTCTTGATTTTTATTATTGTTTTTTTTTCCTCCCTTTTCCTAAATGTGGAAAGCTCATTAGGCCTGTCCATAACATTCCTTTTTTCTGTTTTGCGCCCCTGAGATGTGCGGAACTTCAGGGTCTTCCCCTTTTGGTGTTCATGTTTTAGAAGTCGGAGGTTTCATGTAGATGAGCTTCACCAACCAGGAAAAAAGAAGTCTTTGGTCTAAGGGTGTGGGCCAGATCCACCAAACCTGGTTACTTTAACAACCACTTAAATAAATTACGTATATATATAGTTTTTAAACAGTGTACAATGGAGTCTTATATTATATACCTGTAGAACAAGTGATATCACACATCCAAAGTCTTGTGCATGCAAAGCAAACCACCACCTATTTTGCTAAAATGTTCTACTATAAAACACGCTAGAAAGTCATTTAGAAAAGCTACATATTTTCAATTTGTTAGTTCATAGCCAAAAAAGATCAAGCCAAGTTGCTACAATGTAAATGCTTTATTGCTTTTATTCACAGTTCGTTTGACTCGAGGCACTCATCAACAAGTTGCAAAAGATTTGGATTCTCCAAAGCAGCAGCCACTCGTTCTTTGTCATTCAATTGCTTGTTGACTGCAGAGAATTATTTTCAGAGTTAATTTTCTTTGTTATGTAAGCTTCTATTCTAATACCAATTGAAACATGCGGCAAACCATGCCAGATAATCTAATATCTCCCTTAAAAAAGTATTCTTTACATTTGACATATCATTGAATTCAAATTAAAAGCCATCCAATCACAGAGACTGGTGCATCAAGAAGTTGCAAATTTACTAGATGATTAATGTAGTATAGCAAGAGAATACTTGAATTTAGAATCCAATATCCCCCTCGAAAAAAAGTGTTGTACTTTATATTTGACATATCATTGAATTCAAATTAAAAGCCATCCAATCACACAGACTGCTGCAACAAAACATGGCAAATTTACCAGATGATTAATGTTGTATAACAAGAGAATTAGAACCAGTAGATGATTAATGTTGTATAGCAAGAGAATTAGAATCCATATGTACATGCTAATCAAACGTGTACTCTATAATACTCGTCCACATTCAACAGAAAATATGATGTTTCTCTATCTCAATGTCCACTTTTTCTAGCCAATTCAAAATGTTTCTGAGGTATGTGAATGTGAGAAACAAATCTAATCGCTAGGACATGTTAGGCTGAATTTGCATTATGCTTTTAAACAGGACTATCACTTTCTACTCATGTACATGATAACAAGCTTTAAATGCATCAAAATTAACCAAAAAAAATCAGTTTGTTTAGAGCAAACAAAGCCAGTTACTAAAAATTCAAGTTTCAAATGGTTGACACAAACAACAATTTATACATAGATGAACGATGAATGCCAGGTTAAAAAATAAACACTACTACTCGGATCTATTGCAAGTTAAGTTATTTACAAACATATCTCCTGTAAAGTTGGACAAAATGTTTTGCATCTAACACTCATGCCCCTAAAAATCCTATCTTTGAAAAACAATCAAAAGGCTTAAAACGGTGCACTAGCTCTGAGGTCAAATCATTTCTTACAAACAGGGTGCAAATGTGTTAATGTTTTAAAAGAGACTGAAAATTCCCTAACTTCTCTTTTCACACCCCCTCCACTTAATAATGTGCAACGAGTGGGATAAAGAGCAATTGTTAGTCCAAACCATATATGAAGGTTCCATTCTAAACAATACATCATTTTTTGAATTTCAGCAAAAATCTTTGAATGGGGATTTCAGTAATTTTTGAAGGTTATTTAGCTGAAAAGTTCACAAAAGGCATTGTTTTATTTAGTCCTAGAAGATCTGTTGCTTATGTAAGTGTTCAAATCTCTAATTTATTGAGGATATTCTTATTGACCACATTTATCATTTCTGGAGCATTTGAGGTTTAATTTACTCAGGATTTCTTATGATTAGTGTGAATTTTAGTTAAAATGCAATTGAAACTTGAAAGAACCATGTGACTAACAATCTAAGAGGTTCTGATTCTATATCCTCTCAAGAAAGATTTCATATTCATCATCTTTTTGGCCATTGAGAAGCGGTCAAAGTTGGCACACTTTTAATGGTGATAATTTCCATTTTTGACGTCATGCTTAACATATTCAAACTGCATTAGCAATAGTATAATAAATATAGGATTTCTTCAACTCACCGGAAGCTTCAAATGCATGGGATCCAGGAGCAACATTGATATCGACCTGCATGCAGATTCTAAATATGATCATTGCTAAACAACAAATGTAAAACACAAACATTATCCTAGTACAAATATGCTTCAACCTCTAAAAGCCTTGTAATTATTGAATACCATTGTTTGGTTGTTCAGAAGTTGTTCAAAGCATCGACCATGAGAAAGAAGAAGCCAATTTCTCAAGAAATATACGTTAAACTTAGTTCCACAATGGAACAATTTAAAATGAGATCACGTTTAACAAATATCCATATAATTAAGCATAATATTATAGTGTAGGGAACAGGTAGAAAAAGTGTATTTCATCCTGTTCATCCTGGAAATGTTCCAACTATTGAAACCCTTGGAAATGCCTCAAACTTTGAAAACAGTAAACATTTATCCACCATATCTAAAAATGGAAACCTCTCTCAAACATTTACCTTATCAGTTGTTTTCAGCATGAAATGGACATCACCACCTAGTTTGGTACCATATTCTAACAAAATGCATGTAAATTTGCAACCCCCAAACAAAGCTAACTGGTATTTGACAAGTTGAGAGTTAAAAATGAGAAGCACTGATATTTTTTAATACCTAATGATGAGTATACAATTCTACTTATAGATATGATTATGAAGAAAAATAAAGATTAATAATATCTATGAAAAAGGAATGAGCATATACTTCAATATTTGGCTAACACCTAAAGTTGTTCACTGAGTGGAATATGATTACAGTCCTTTCAAGTGTCACATTCCTCTTCACATTGCATAAAGACGACCAAACATGGACTAGCAAATCAATATTTTGCCCTACATAGAAACGAAGTAACTTTTATCTCCCCAAAAAAGAATTGTGTATGACATACATGGTACTTCCAATATAATTGTCAAAGTTATGAAATACACATCTGAGTTGTTTTTGGATATATTAACAACCACACTGAAAAAAACAACTCAAATATTTTATCATTACGTAGAAACAATATATGTGTGTGTGCACGAGTGTGCATGCCTACAAGCACTATAAACTATTCTCTTACCTGAAAAGCTCATTTACATATGGTAGTCTGCTTGAAGAATACCGAACAGGCCATTATTTGAAACTCCTATTAACAGAATCTCACTCAGACTTTTTTTACAACACTCTGAAGTGTTTTTATTTTTTCCCATAGTCTCACATGGACTTACAAAACTAGTCGCTAGTGAAACCCTATATCTTGTATACAATACTGTAGAATCTGTAGGCAGTAGGCACCAGTTTGCACACCAAGAAGCGGCCAACGATTATTTGCAAACGACCAATTGTCAACTAAAGATTCATTGAATGGAGAGGAGATCAACAAACAACCACCACCAATGGCAAATATTGCTATAGCAGTAGGAATGTAGAAATGCCCAAAATTTACATAATATGGGCGGGAGGATCCCAAATGCCCTATTGGAACGTGTGAAATGATATGGAAGGCAAATGGAGTAACGGACCAAGATGAATGGTTGTGATTATTTCTAGCAACATTACGCAACATTGTAATTGATTGATATTTGCAGCGAGATCCCTTCACAGATTGAGCTAAGTTGAATATAGAATTTATCACGGAGTTTTGACTGCTTCGTCATGATACACAGATAATTGGCAAAATTTATTTGACAAAACAAAAGAAGGATAAAAATAGTGTCTTACAACTATCATCCAAAGGAACTGATCGGTAAATAGAGGCAAAAATAGTCGATGGGTGGTAGAAGCGATGGTTCTTGGATGGGCTGCTGCCAAGATGCAAGAAGATGAAAGTGGTCCTGCCAAACACATAGTAGAAAGCATTTGGTCGTGCATTAAACCAGGAGAGCAAAATGAAGAGGACAGCAACAGGCGGAGGTAACATGAGCCACGATCGAGACATTCTCAGTGCAAAAATCCAGGCCGTGCGAAAGGACCTAGAAAGAATGATCAATGATGTGAAGGTAGAGATAAAGAAAGAGAAGAATGAAATTTGGCGTTCAAATTGCAAGTCTAAATGACAAACAAATGTGAATTGTTTGAAGAAAGCATATTGTAACAATTGTGAAATTGCAAGTTATGCGATTGTAGACTGCCCGTTCAACTTGCAAAGTGAAAGGCACCAGACAATGACAATGCGAAAGGAAAGGAGGAGAAACCAAGATCTTCAAAGAGTGGACACAAAGCATCCGATGATGGATATCTAAACAATCACCACAAAAGACGACCACCACGATTAGGAAACCAAACTAGAGGAAGTTGTGGTGAAGGAGTTACAATATGATTTGGATGAAATGCCAATTATTCAATGCAAAAGATATTAGTAGTGTGGAAAATTTGCACAGAATTGCACAAACACACCGACTGGAGGAACTAGGAGCAACACAACAATGATGTGTAGATGGTGTGCACCCGACAACCATGAGGCGAATTATTTGAAGAAAGCGAGTACAAGTAACTTGCAGACTGTCAATTTCATTCACAGACCAATAGCAGGAGAACAAAAACAAACATGTGCTAGCGGTAACTTGGGCACAAGCAAAGAAGATGAAGCAGTACCTGAACCTTGCCAAGGAGAAGGAGAAATGGCAGAGGCAGGTGTGCAGTTGGAGGAGAAGATGTGGACCAGCAACGAAAAGAAGTTGAAGGAAACCATTGTCATTGAAAAGAAGGAAACGTTAGCAAGGCAATTGACAGCGCAAGTTCTAGACATGAATGTTGCAGTGAAGATGTCCAGTTTACTATGTGCAATATCGGAGCTTTATACAACGATCAGAGAAGTGTGCGGATGAGGAGAGCAACAAAACCACAATGCCAACTAGAGGTGAGGAAAGTTGCCAAGGATCAATATGTCGACCTAACAGTGTTGACGATTGGCATTGAGAAGAAACCAACAATGATCCATATTGAGTTGCTCAATCACAAGTTGACGCAAGTGATTGTGGACAGGTGTTTCGAGTGTGAACAAGTTGCCCAAAAAGACGTGTAAGGGCTTCAAGGCACCATTTTTGTGGTCTCCCAATTTCTGGCTATATAGGGCTAATCAATACAGCATCAGGATGAAGGATGTCTTGACTGCACGAAAAGAGAAAATTGTTAGATCAAATATTCATTCCGGATTGTGTAGTGATTGCTATGCAAAAACGAGCCTACAACACATTGTTGGGATGTGGGTGGTTACGCACAACAAAGGTGAATCATAAATGGGAGGACCTACTAAACATTCAAGAAGGGCCAGCACAAGTGTGTGATAAATTTGAAAAACCAGTCCATCAACGAGGACTTAGCGACGTCTGATGAATCTGGCAATTCGTCATTGGAAGAGGAAAATTAGACGGGCAGCCGAGAATCAAATGAAGGCATGTTGGAGTTGGAAGAGTGCATGGAGTACAAAGGGCACTCAAGTAGCGGGCTTCTCCACTAGCAGGTGAAGACTATGAAGTTTTCTAGCCAAGTTACATGTGCATAAGCATAGAAAACAAAAACCAAGATGAAGAACCTCGGAGTGTGTACAAAGTTGGTGAAAGTAGTCAAAGTGCCAAACCGGCCATAAAAGTCGAGGAAAAAGAAAAGATGACCTTTCCACAAAATTTTGTGTAGTACAATGTTGTCAATAGCCAAATTGATGAAAAACTAACACATTCCTTTGATGTGGCAAAAGCGGAGGAAGAACCTGACACCATAAAGTACGAGGGATCAAAGATGGTGTAGGTAAACCTTGGCAAAGGTGAAGAGAAGATCCATTGCAGGGACAAGTAGGACCCAATTTGGAAAGCAATAGCTTCTAACATATTCATGCAATACAAGGTCTTCACATGGACGTATAAGGACGTACAAGGGATACCACCAAAGTTGTGTGTGCATCGGATTTTGTTGATTCCAAGCGCACAACCTGTGAGAAGAAGGCCGTACAAAATGAACCCAAAGTACATAACCTTGGTCAACATAAAAATTGAGATGTTGAATGCGTGGATAATCAGATTTGCATCTATGTGGAATTTAAAAGCCTAAATGTGGTCACAATAAAAGATCCCTTCCCAATTCCATTTACTAATTTGATTTTGGAGGAAGTAGCATGGCACAAGATCTAGACATTTTAGATGGATTCTTAGGCTACAATCAAATTAGTATTGTTGAGGACCGCTTGAAGGCTACGTTCTTTGTTGAGAACATCATTTATGCATATGACCGAATACCCTTTAGTTTGTGCAATGCCCCAACAACCACATTCCAAAGGATCATTTTGTACATCTTTAAGCAAATGTCGACGGGCAAGTTCAAAGTATTTGTAAATAATTGATCATTGAGTGGGAGGAAGGATGAGAACCTAAAAACGTTGGAGGAATGCATGCAATTATGCATGAATGCTTGATTGTCCTTGAACCCAAAGAAGTGCAAGTTGCTAATTCCATACGGGAAGCTATTGGGTCACATGGTGTGCAAGGAGGGATTGAAGACACACCTTAACAAAATTCATGTCATGATGGGCATGGAGGAATCATACAATGTAAGCTTGTTGAAGTCATTTTGGGGCATGCCAAGTGGATGGAGAAGCACCAAAAGGCCTTCAAAGAGTTGAAGGCAAAGCTGGTTTGCGCACTCATTTTGGTGTTTCTAGATTGGGAGGAATTTCACGTTTACGTGGATGCATCCAATTTTGAAATTGAATGCGGGCTTGCCCAAGAGGGGCAGTATGGGTTGGATCAGCCCATTATATTTTTCAAGTCAGTTGTTGTCTAAAGCAAAGAAAATTACAGCACAACAGAGTGGGAAGCTCTTGGAATGGTATATGTAGTACAAAAGTACAAACATTACCTACACGCCAACCCTTTTGCTTTCTATATTGATAATCAAGCATTGTTGTACCTGACCAACAAGTTGACTATTCATGGACGAGTTAGTAGGTGGCTTGTTACACTGCAGGAGTTCATGTTTCGAGTGGTAGTGAGAACAAGGAAGAAACACGTGATAGTGGATTAGTTGTCTCACTTAGAAGAACCTTTGGGGGGAGAAGTGTCGAATAAATTTCCATACGCTCACTTAATTCCAGTCACTGTGTTACTAGTATGGTACAAGTATGTGGGAAAATCCTTATCGAAGTGATAGTTGCCAAAGGAGTTGACGATAGTAGAAAAGAAGAATCATTCAAGTCAACATCGTTTCAATTGATTGCTGGTTTGTTGTACAAAATTGGACTAAACAGAATTCTGCAAACGTGAGGTGAATACAACGTTGAAAGAGGCACACAAGGATTGGCTTAGGGCACATGGGATCGGATGTGATCACAAGGAAGGTGCTTGTGGTAGGGTTGTGGTGGCCCATCCTCTATAGTTATGGGAAGAAGTTTGTTACTGCATGCAATACATGCCAACGTGTTGGGAAGCCGCTGCAAAGGGACTTCATGCCATTGCACCCATCTCAGTCGCATGAGTGGTTTGAACAAGGGGATCTAGACTTTGTTGAACTGTTCAATACCAGCTAGAGAAGATGCAGATACATTGTGGTGGCAATTGCATATATGAAAAAGTGGGTGCAGGAAAGGGCATTTCCAGATAACTCCATGAAGAGCATTGTGCTACTTGTGTATGAGCAAATCATTACAAGGTCCGAGGTGCCCCTTCAATTGACGAGTGAATGTGAAGGACACTTTGCAAATGAAATTATTTACAAGTTGACAAGAATTCAAGATCTTGCACTAGTTGTCAAGTCTGAATTACTCCAAAGCGAATGGACAAGCAAAGGTAACGAATAAGATTTTGGTTTCCATAATGTGCAAAACATGTGGAATCAAGGATGCTGATCGGGAGGAGAATTTACCAGCAACCTTAAGGGCATACAAGACAACATATAAGCCAACAACGAATCACACATCATTCCACTTGATCGGGAAACAATTATGTTGATGGAGTTTCTAGAGCCAAGTTTGAGAGTGGCAGTGCAAAAGCATCTTGGCGACCAAGAGAGCCTATAGGAGAGGCTAATGACACTCATCAATCTGGGTGACAAAAGTTTGATGGCATAGTGGGCCACGAAGGTTGCCCAACATCGGCAAAATATTTGGCATGATAAGCAGCTATGAAAGATGAAGGTAGGTGAGTTGGTACTGAAATACAATGGCAAATGTGAGATCCAACTAGGGAAGTTGAGGAGCCTATGGCTTGGACCCTTCCAAGTGGATGAGCTATTGGGCAATGGCACAATCAACAATTTGAAGTTGAAGTTGTACATCTTGAGAGCACAGGGGAACTTTGTCAACATTGATTCAAGTGATGGACACAAGTATTAGGTAGATTGACGATCTCACCAAAATGTTCTTCAAGATACTTTCAAGGAATCTTGATAAGAGAAGTTGGAGAATCTAGTCGTACGAATGAGTACAATAGTGCACAAGAAACAAGGGACTCTGATGAAAGCAAACATGCATTGTGGCTGGCATGGTTGTACGAGAAGGATGTTGTGAATTGCTAGGAGGATAACATACAAACAATAGTGGAACAAGAAGAGTTGGTGCTTGGACCCACTGAACGCAAGAGGTTGCACGTGCATGTCAAGTTTCCCAATGTTGAAGAGGAATGAAGATTTATTGACGAACAAAGGTCACCTGATGTCAAAAACATGCAATGAATGGTGTCGATGAATGTTGGATAAGAGGAACTGCCAAAGCAAGAGCCTTGAAGTGAATGAGGTGAATTTTAAGGAATGAGTTTGTTAGTAGCCATTAGACGTGCATAACAAACAATGCGTGTTGAAACACAATATTGCGAAACAAGCAAAAAACTAAATGTTCAAGTAGGTAAGTTATAGAGATAAAGGAACTAATGCGACAAAAATAAGATATATAGACAATCAACAAGAGTTTTTTTTGGGAGAATCGACAAGCTCGAAAGAAACTCCAGGAGGGGCATGACAAATAAGCAAGTGTTCAGAATTGTTGATGACCGTGCGATGAAAGTTGAATTTTTAGAAGAGAATTGCCGAAAACACCACCAGTTTGGTAAATGGAACCTCGCCAAGATGAAGAATGGCAAAAGTCAAATGGCAGGATGTGCATGAAGTACCGCAACAGACATTACCAAACGAATGAACAAGTGATGACAACTTGAGGAATGAAGCGAGCGGTAGTGTGTACTTGACGAGTTCGAGCAAAGAGGAGGAAGATTGGAGTAGTGCCAATTCAAGCTCAAAATTCAAGAGATAGACAAGGAACACCAAGAAGGCAAGGAGTTGGCCAACAACAAAGTAATATCAATTTATTGCCAAACATTATTTTGCAGGATGAACCTAAAGAGAAGTTGAAATCACTTCAAAGCACAAGGAGGTTGTAGAGGTCTGACAAATGAACAAGCAAAGGTGAAATACGCTAACTAGACTTGGTTGGAGTCTAGGATAAAGAAGAGAAAGCCGAAATGTTGGTTACATTCATTCACGGAACAAGTTGAATGAATTCTTGGGAAGTCTAAGTGGGCCATCAGGTCCACCAGATGACCCAAGGTATGCTTGCGAAAGGGGCTACTTAGGTAGTCTAGGTGGGTTGTCAAGTCCCCTAGGTCGTCTAGGGCATCTTAACCAAGGGGTGAGGTTGTTTGGGGAGAGCAATCTGCCCCAGACGACCCTCAAGCCATTTAGCTAGTAGGGTGAGTCGTTTGGACCACCCCTTGGACATCTGGTAGGGGTATCAGGTCCCTAAACGATGCTTGGGTCGTCAAGTCAAGGGGGAGGACCTCCTGGTCTCTCCCTAGGTCGTCCAGGTAGATCGTCTAATCTTTAGACTGCCCCCATTCCATCAAAAACATCAACCAAGCCTATAGGAGGAAGGTTCGACAATCAGGAGAATTTGGGTGTAGCAAAAGACCACTAAGAAACTAATGCCAAACCATCTAAGGAAGAAGTTAGGAAGTTGTTAGAGGTCCAAACTAAAGATAGAAGGAAAACCAAGGGGGTTATTTGTGCAAGAGTTGAGGTAGGAAGGGCCATTGGGATGACAGAGCTATATCAACAAGAGTTGAGGCAGGAAGGGCCATCGGGACGACCAGGCAGGTCGTCTGCCCCCCTAGGCCATCTGAACCAGGGAAGAGTCAGGCCACCAAGATAGTCAACCAAGTTAATTGGCAGCCTGGGTCGTCTAGACCAATAGGAAGACCATCTAGCCTCTTGGGCCGCCTAGGCTAGCAAAGTGGTAGGTCGTCTAGACAGCTAGGCAAGTTGCCTAAACCATCCAAGCCGACTAAGAATTGTTATTTGAATGCAGGTGTGAATGCCTTCCCAACAGTCCCACCATATGCAAGTAGTGAGGAGTCAAAAGCCCAAAAAAAAGGAAAGAAACACGCAAAACAAACGATTGAATGGCAATTAAGGGGAGGTTGTTGCATGTATCTGGAATTAAGTCGTTCAAGGCTGGGTTGTCTGGAGTCGGGTCGTCAAGAGTTGGGTTGTCTGAATTGTTTCGACGAGCATAAGGAAGAGCACACAAATTGTAAAAGTGAACACAAAGTGCGAGCATACCACATGGAACTACAACAGAAAGACAAGTCAGTCGGAAAATGATTGCGGCCACTAGAAGTAATTGTTGTTGAAGGAGTTAAAAAACAAAAGCCTGAGAAGCAAAGCATAGAGGGAATGCAGAGTAGGCCAAGGATTGTGGAATGTGAAGAGTTAAGGAGGCATCCTCCAAGACTTGTACCAGGAGTTGTATCACAGCAAGGATCCCAAACCTATGTAGGAGATAATATCCACTTTGTTAGAAGCCACAAAGAGTGCATACATCATTGGGAGCGGGAGGTGTAAGAAATGGAAACCAAAAGGGGAAGGACACAAGGATGCAAGGACACGGAAGAGGAGGCCATTCGAGGTCACGGTCATGAACCAAAGCTCCAGAATAGTGAGGCAAAGGAAAGGAATTGACATCTTAACCGCAACAAACGATAAAGGGGAAGGAGCAGATGCAAATCCCCTTAGACGAAATTACATGGACAACACCTACAAGTGAGTTTTGCAGGTCATGGTGGCTCGACAATCCGTAGGACCACCAACTGAAAGCGACATGTTGAAGCACCAAAGTACATCACATTTTGAGCTCCCGGCTTTGACAAGGAGTTTTGAAAACGTACCTATTGGAGATATTACAAACGTACTATTCAAAGATGAATAAGGGGTATTGGGTGACAAGGAGGTGTGAGTGTCATTTTCACTGAACTTTCGGAGGGTGTTCAGCCTACCTGCTGCCAATAGCAACAAATCAATGGAAGAGGAAGTGGAGCCCATATCGATTAATGAGGTTCACGGACAAGGTAATCGATCTCAATTCGGCATAAGTTACAAAGCTAACGGACTGAAAATGCAGCACCTAAAGTCCAATGAATTGCATTGTGCAATGAATGCCATAATGTACAAGTTATCCAGTGCACAAGGAGAGCCTCAAATATGCCCACTTGTCTCATACTATACATGGAAGGAATAATGGCCAAAGGAAATTTTGAATGGGCAACATTCCTATCTAACATACAGAATTTTTTGTTGTTGTTTATGAAGAATTTCTCTATGGCGTTCCACACCATCACGCTGCTTTCGAATGTGGCAGAGTACAAGAAGATTCGTTTCCCCGACTGGGTCTTCCTTAAGCATTGTCAGAAGGAGCACCAACTAATTTTTGTTGGGTTTTGTAGCCAAATTGACCAAGACTGGACCAACGGGAAAAGCAACAGTTGGAAAGGCCACAATGACAAAGAAGAGGAAGGTAGTGAAGGTGCTCTCAATTGAGTCATCGGAGGAAGGAGATCACACGTGTCATCTGAAGAAGGGTCAAATTCTGATGGAGTTGAGGAGCAATTGCCAAGTGCAAAGGAGTTGATGACAGAAGAGAAGCGGCAAAAGCAGCTAGAGCAACAGTGGCAGCAAATGGGTCACCAGCTATAACAACAAACTCTGTAGCAACATTGTCAATACCAACTAGTCAAGCAAAAGCTCAAAATCATTCCACCTTTCGGACGGCCACTAAATGCAATAGTGGTAGGTACAATCAACGAAAGTATGCAAGGAGTGGTAGCATGCTAACACTATTAGTTGCGGGGGATGACATGCATTGCAACGCTAGAGGACACTCCAATGCAATTAGGAGGCTAGATTGTGCATGGAGGCACCACAATTTCCATTGTAGGTACGGGAAGAGAGGCTTCAAGAGAGGCTGCTAGAGAACAACAGCCAAAACAAACGAGAATGGTTGTGCAAGGAGCAAGGAGTGAAAAAGTGCAATAGCCAGAAAGAAGAGAAATTGCACAAGGAGAGGCTTAGGTGATGCCAATTGTTGTAGATGTAGATTTAGTGTAGACTGCAGTGAACGCAATGGAGATGTCACCTCCGTTGGAATATTTCGAGTAGAGGCCATGGATTTACAATCTAGGGACACTTGGATTGAATGGAGAAGAAATTACGATGGACTTGAACACTCCAACTCTCCAACAATAAAGTTTTGCTACAACATCATTTTGGCAATTTGCAAAGGAGGTCGAAAGATGTGGCTCAGCACCTTTGGACAAAGAGACACCAGTGGAGGTGACATCTACAACAACACAAATCATGACAGATGACGACGACTTCGTTAGTACTGGAAGGAGGAAAAGGTAAACTACCTACATCAAAACGTGTGGTAGCAGAAAGAACAGAGCAATCAACCATCAACAAAAGAACTAGAGATGGGAAGGAGACAACAAACATTGTGGGTAAACAAACTGATGCAAAACATCAAGATGAAGCAAAGAGGACAACCAAAGATTCAAGAAGAAAGCTACCAAAGCGAAAATAAACCTAAATGGCCATGGTGGGGAGGAGATTGAAGAAACCATGACGGGTGATGACACGAAGAAGGAACCTAAGCTTGGGGAGGAAGGAGAGACAAGTTAACACTTCCTGGGTTGTTTGACAATGTACAAAGCAAGTTTTGTGTGGGTTGCCTTGGAGAACGGTGACTAAGGTACTTGTGGATAGATGTTGAGTTGAGCCCAAGAAGAGGAACGGATGAAACAATTTGAAGAAAGCCATCGTATTCATCCATGGGAGCTTGGGGCAGGCACCAACAGTGTGTAGTCAATGATTGGAGTGACAAAGCCACCAAAAGGAACTCTAGCTTTGTACCAATACCCACCACGGGTCTATATTGGTGAAGAGAGATTGGGTGAGTTTCCTTTATTGTTGAGCATCAAGAAAATCAAATTGGCACCAGAGATGGAAAAATCCTTCTCTAAAATGAATTTCTTGGCATATCTAATTCAATGGTTGGCAGTTGGGTTGGAGACATTTCAGGAAATAGTGAATAGCCTAAAATTGGACGAGCAAGGTAGAGGCACAACTTAGGCAAGTGCAGTAGGAGGTCGAAGCAGAACTAGCAAAGACAAGGCAAAAGATGGATCAGATGAGGGAAGCGCTAGTAAAGAAAGACCAGTTGATCGGGGAGCTGAAGTCAGAGTGTGTGGTGAGAGAGCGGGCTCTTGAAGCCAAGATGCAGGAAGTTGCTCACTGGGATCAGTTGATTGCAAACCAAGTTGAAGGGAGGCAGAATTGAAGGTAAGATTTGCAAAAATCAATCAAAAGTCACAACATTATGGCTTCCAGTGGGCTCGATATCAAGCCTATGCGAAGAGGTTGAAAAGAGAAAATGAAGCCCTCAAATTGCAAGTTCAGCAGTTAGGGGGATTACTTGCACAGATACCTCAGCCACAACAGAGCCAAAGCCCTCGTGACCAACAACAGTCGTCGATGAGGACATCGACCAACTCTATAGGTAAGGGCAGATTTAGGCGCTAGTTTGGACACGACATCACCTCGAGGGTAATGGAGTGCCTACAGAAATATGCACAAATGATTTTGCTATGTAAATAATTTTGTAATTTCAAGTTGTTTTGTAACACGTACATTAGGTGTTTGACAAAATATAATACGTGTAATTAATAAAGTTCATGAAATGCAAATGTAAGATAATGAACCTAAAATGTAATTCAAGAAGTCATGAGGTGTCAGGGTAAATAGTTGAAGGGAGATGAGGATGCAACTACCTCTCCATTTGTGGGAAGTTATGTATATAGAAGCCCCTTCATACAAATGTAAGTGTGGTTGGGTGTGATCAAACATGTATTCATGAGGTGCAAGTACAAATAATGAGAAAACTTCCATTCAGCCATTGTTGTGCAGACTAATGCTAATATTGTGCATGTGCTTGTGAATTGTTCTTGCTGTTATACATTGTTGTGGATGGTTGTCTGAACTATTTCCATTGTTGAATGCTTGCTGTAGATACTTGTGCAAAGCCATCTGAGTATTGTGCAAGGCTGTCTGAACTGATGTGCAAGACCGTCTGATATATGCTCTTTGTGCAGGCCCATCTAGGCATATTTCTGTTTCCACTGTCTTTGTGTAAAGCCATCTAAGGCTGTAATTCCAAAGATATTTACTGCTGTTTTTGCATTTACCAAATGTTGATGCTGTGTGTTGCTGATTTTTCCTGTCATCCTTCATTCTCTATTTGTTCAATTGCAGAATACAACTGTTGTGCTAGAGAGTCTTACATAGACCTTCAAACAAATAATATGCAGAAAAAATTGTCACAATGGAATAATATACTGTTGGGTCAAATTACTGTCCACTTCTAGCTCAACTTGCTAGTTCCCAAACATGAAAACCAAATGAATTACGCAAATCCCAAGAAATGAAATGCAAGATACTAAAATGCTGAGAAAAACATATGCACAACAACAACAGAGTGATTTTGCATGGACAGAACTTAAAAATAAAAAAATAAAAGACAACCCTGGGATGAATCCTTGAAGCATCCTATTCCTTGGAAAATAACAAAAACATGGGTGTTGCATGGAAACAGATATAGTCTTTAAACAGACACAACAAATTTTCAAGACCCCTAGTATGGGTAAGGCTGGATATGCATTATAAAAAGCATATATATGTTATATATTAAAAGAAAAACATATAACACAAAAGAATTTTTAAATAGGATAATTTCATTAATAAGAAAAAGATTATCATTGTTTCATAAATTTAAATTTTATTTTTGTAAATGTGTGTTTTTCTTTTTATCTCGTGCCATGATAAACTCTAGACCTGCCTAGGCCATATCTAGATGTATTAGATATGAACCAAACAGAAGGTGTATATTGAAATATGTTTGGAAATGGTATCCGAGAAGCATCATATCTGTATTCATATATGATACATGGAAAGTATGTTGCTTCATTGATGTATCAGCATATTAATGCAATCAGAGAATCTTAGTTTTTCTATTGTCCATTCATACCATAGTAGTCAGACTCTTTTGGACTCCCGAGTACTCCTCCGAGTCCGAGTCCGAGTGGGCTCAGCCGCGCCGAGCCCACTCCGACTCCTTTTTTTTCTGGACTCCACCGAGTCCGGCCGAGTCCTGGGCCGAGTCCGAGTCCGAGTCCGTCCCGGACTCCCGAGTCCCGACGTCGGGACTCGGCTGGCCCAAAAAAATGGAAGTTTAAAAAAAAAAGAAAAATTACGTCTAGGGCGGTTAAGTGTTGATGATGCTCCACGACTTAAGCATCCACGTTGGCCAATGCGCAATCACGAACAAGACGCTGAAATCTTTGTTTATTATATTAACGAGAGAATGTGCAATTTTGCTTCTCAAACCTTCAGAATGCTTATCCCTCAATTATAATTTATTTTAATACAAATATATCTTTCGCCGATGGATACATCATCCGCGTCTTGTTTGGGAATGGGAACCGCTTCAGAATGCACGTATGCATGTCCTGTGGGGTGTGGCGATTCGGGCGGAGAATGGCATGATTTTTGGAGGCGTTCGATCAAGGAAGGCTTGAGGCCGCCAGTGTTGAGACCTCTTCTGGAAAGTTCGTAGCGCAGTTCTTGCACCTTCATTTTCTTCCATTCTTTTCTCTCCTTCAATGCACCCTCTCCCGTCGCCGTCACTGCCACCGTCGCCATTGCAGCCAATACACACCACCACGCCGCAATGGAAAAAAAATTAAAAACGATAATTTATTTCGCTCTGAAACCCTCGACCGCCAACGAAACAATTGCTACGCACGAAGCTCCCCCAGAATAATGAATGTCGCTTCTACCTTGAATTTTGGTAAGCAGTTTTCAAAAACGGCTTCCCATTCTAAAACCGGAAAAATGGCTAGGATTAAATATTAGCTTTATTAATATTTGAAGAATTTTTTTTTCAATTTTTTTTCTCAGGAACCTTTTAATAAAAGTAAAGTTAATAGATCCCAACCAACCATCCAGGAAATCGAATCTAGACAACCCACCGATTATTTTTAAACATGGTATTTGAATATTTTATTTATTAAACATGGTGGACTAAGTTAGGGTGATTCCGTCCCATGGTTTCTCTATTAAACATGGTATTTGAATATTTTATTTATTAAACATGGTGGACTAAGTTAGGGTGATTCCGTCATACAGTAAAGTTTATCATTATTTAATGTTTTTATTATTATTTAATGTTTTGTAAAATGTTAATAATGTTTTTGAACTTTATATATTAAGTTTTATTTTATCATTATATTATTTATTTATAATTTTATAAACCAAAGTGGTCATGCCTGCAAAGGTCATAGTCTGTTCCGAATCCTCTGAGTGCACGCCATACCGACAACGATGGTATGAATCTCGAGCGACCGGTGGTCCTCTTCATGTCGGGTTATAAAATAATGAGGTGGTATAGGCTTGTTGGGGGCAGCCCCTGTAGTTTGAACCTTGCACTTGGCAGTTACTAAAAATAGTGTGGATGTAACCAACTCCCTATGTATCCAAAAAAAAAAATTATAAAACAAAATTATTAGCTTGCTATTAGAATATGCTCCTTCCTCTTGTTAATTTCTTATTTGTATAATGTTGAATGTTGAGTAAGTGTGTTAGAATATACTAATAAGTAATATGCATGAAAAAACTTATTTTTTCAATAAAAATTTGTATTTTTTTTCATTTTTTCTTTTTTCCGAGTTTTTACCGAGTCTTGCCAAGTTTTTTTGCCGAGTCCCGAGTCCGACTCCCGAGTCGAACTTTCCGAGTCCGAGTCCGAGTCGAGTCCGAGTTTTGCCACTATGATTCATACAATTAATCTGTGAACTTCAAATCCTTAAAAACTGCAGGCTTATGATGCCAATAGGGCTAATTACTCTACACAGCAATTGAAATAGGTTATCATGTATGATAAGTCTCTAAAACCAAGGATCCCAAGTGTGGCAGCAGAGCAGTAACAATTTGGGCATGCAAGCATTGCGTACTTCAAATGAGGGACACTGGTCAGACCTTTAAGAAAAGACCACAGCCTTCGATAAAGAAATATAAAAGAACTTAATACAAGAAGCAAAAAACAAGAAATCACTATAAATTTGTTTAGTGTTGGCAAATGAAATAAGTATGGCAGTTTTAGGAATGAAATCTTTACAATAAACCACCAAGAGCTCCACAGAATTTTCTTTCCGTAAGCTGCATGTGAAGTCTGAATTCTTCTTTTCATGTTATCCTGCATGTGAAATCTGTGAAAATGGTATTCTTATGCGCAGACAACGGCAACTCATGGTTTGTGAGAATGGGCACCCTATCTACCATTTTTACTTAACATACCAAAAGTGGTCTCCCTATTAAACAGCTACTTCAATTGTCTTGTTCCATTATAGTTTTTGGACAAATGATGCTTTATCCAATCCATTTATATTTTGTTGAATAAATGACACTTGTTCCATTAACAATATTTATACAACAGTGCAAATTATCTTAAGGATAGTCCAGATGAGGGGTCCCTCCCAAAATATTTGGTCTGTTCATGACACTAAACATATAAACATTTAACAGAAGATCCACTTAAATTAAACAAAAATGTGGAAATAAGAATATCAGACCTTGTAATGTGGAGGGAAACTTCTCATCAATTTCACCCTTAAGCACAAACCAATAACTGCTGCCATACTGCAGTGTTGCACAGTTGGTGTGAATGTTATCCTGCATTCAGTAAGCGAGAGGGTTATAAAACCATAGAAGACTAGTATACATTACAATTTATCATAGGCCAGTATGATCATTTTCAGAGCATCTGAAATTCATTTCAGATTTAACATAATTTGATACAAGTTAACCTTGCAAACACAATCACTGTCTAAAAGAAACAGTCAGTTGTCCTTTTTAGTAAGTACACATACACAAAACCTAATAAAACTTTTAAAATTGACTTATAACTCAAATATCCAATACGTAGCATACAACACTAATTTCCGACATTTTTCCATGTGTACATAAGTTAATACACTAAGGATGTCTCATTTCAAGCACTTACAAACAAAACAGAATATAGGAATGCTAAACAAGATATGATTCACAAATCTTATCTTCAAGAATGAATACAATATCATTAAATTTGAGCACACCACCTAGAATTTCATGTCAAAAAATAATCTGGGCAAAGCTATGAATCAGTAGCATTCCTATTCTCTCATTGGACAAAAAATCACATGCAATATATGTAAGAAGTTGAAACCTCCATGCTTTTTTCATAATGCCATGAAACTGAACACCTCGAACAGGACCATACTGCTGCTTGAAAAAACTAGAATCTGCACGCCTCTCTTGGGTACAAATTATTAATCCTTCAGGAACAACTAGGTAAACATACTTGCATCTTCTGCTTGTGCAATCCAAATAAGTTGAAAATTTCTTGGTCCATGACCAATCAAATACAAGATTGGTTGTTATTTGACAAGGAGGGGAGTTAGCATTTACGTAGCCTTTATAATGCCCACATTGAAAGGGAAAAAAAATTTGTCCATGGTAAAGTTCATATGCCAATTTTACAGTTCTTCATCACGCCCTCTTAAAAGGAGATGTTCACCATAAATGTTGTATGACAAAATTATTAAATTTAAGGCTGGCCAGATATCAGATACTACAACTTTATCGTTTGGCATCATATGTCCAATAGAAGATCCATGGTTGCAAAGGAAAAAGAGATTCCTCTATTCCAAGAAGCATGTGAAGAGATCCAAAAAAAAAAACAGAGATTCCTCTATTCCAAGAAGCATGTGAAAAGACCCAAAAAAAAAAGAGGATTCCACTTCAAGAAGCCATGTCTCTACACAAGAAGCCAGTACCATAAGGGAAACAAGCTTGGTCAGCAGTTTTACTTATGCACACACATCCCATGAAAAAGACCATTATACCATTCATATTTTTGGAAAGCATACTAAAAAAATACAATTTAAGTTGTTTAAAGAAGGGGCTACAAAGGTCATTATTTTGGTAAGCATGGCCAAGGAATGAAAAATTCTATAGAAATAGAAGCTAGGCCTCATCATGAAGGTCTACGATATACAGGTCGCACTACAAAAGTTGGGAAAAAATCAAGTGCACCCCAAACAGATATAATTTTCAAAGAGAAGGAGACCAAGGTCACACTATCAACGCAACCAACAGTAAAATGATTTGCACCTCTAAAATTGCATTTGTCAAAGCTAAAGAAGAATTCAATTAAACAAAAAAGAAAGCAACATTGAAATGGGAGGAGGAGGTGGTGCACCTCCACCACAAATGGCCAAAGAAGATCAAGAAGTCACTCCAAAGAGACGCCTTCTAGCATTAAGCAAGAAGTAAACAAAAGACCACCCTACCAAGCAAGCACAAACAAAAAAGAAAATCCAAGCAAAAAGAAATATAAGAAAAATTCTTTCATAACTTGTTTTCCTTGTAAGGGAAGACGACATCTAATCCATCATTTTGGGGACCTTTATCCATGTTTTTTTTGTTATAAGAGAAACCCCAATGAGATTGTGTTGAAAGAATCCTAGATGTTGTAGGTGAGTTGGAGAGGAGAGGGCAATCCTCCAAGGGAGGTCCCAGGTTCGAATCTCCACCCTACCAAAAAGCTGAATTGGGTACCCAAAATCCAATTGATAATGTTGGTGTGGGCAGGGCTGGGTGCAACTCCCGGGTGACTTTGACGGTGTAGAACCCCTTGTTCGTGGTCTCTCAGACCAAGGCGGCCCCGCAAGGGGTTTTTCGCTTAAAAAAAAAAAAAAAGAGTTTGTGTTGAAAGAAATAGTATTTTGTCAAAGACCACAAGTGCTTCAAGAAAAAGAAATGTTGCCATCACTACTCCTTAAGACAACTCGAAAAGTAAAGAGAGAGGAACAAGAAGAATATATTACAATCCAAAAAGGAAATAAAAGACTCTCTGAGGGCATTGGATAAGTAATTGTTGGAAGTTGAAGGCCAGCTTTCCTCAGGGCCTGCTTTTATTAGGCCTCCCGCTCCCAATCTCTGAGAAGGAGACCTCATTTTCTTTTCCTGGGGTTTTTGCGATCCAAAGATGGTCTTGGTCACTCCTGGGGCTTCTTAAGACGTGATCCTTTTTCTTTTCCTTTCCTGTTTTGCTCTTTTGGTGTTGGCTGGGCTTGTGGACGTGGTCCTTTTTTGATGCGGATCTTTGGCACCTCTTTGGGTGGTCGAGAGGTTCTCTGCTTGTATAATGAGGATGGTGGTCCGATGTGTTTTTTTCTCCACAGTTTTGGTTGGTCTTTGGGGAGAGTGCTTTCACGACATGGAGAAGGGGTTTTAACGGCAGCATCCTGGTCAATCCTCTGTGGAAGGGGGTTGTGTTGTCCAGTGCCGTTTGTTTTGAGAGGTGTTCCGATAGACCCTTTCTCTGCGGTTTTTTATGGTCTTTGGAGGGAGACCATGGGCTTCCACGATGGTCGCGGAGGAAGGATTCTGATGGTTGCCTCTTGGTCAGGCAACCTTGGTCCTTTGCTCATCTAATAAGGGAGTTGTTTCGACAGGCCTTTTCTCTACGGTATTTTTTTTTTGTTCTTGAAGGGAGACCAAATGCTTCCATGATTGCCATAGGAGAGGGTTTCTGGTGGCAGCTTCTTGGTCAGGTGGGTGGTCTTGTGCTTGTCTGACGAGGAAGGTGTCCCGGTAGACCTTTTTCTCTGCGGATTTGTTTGGTTTCGGGGAGAGACCAAGTGCTTTCATGATGGCTGCAGAAGAGGGGTTCCTATGATGGCTTCCTGGGCAAACAGTCAAGGGGTTGGAGGTCTCTTGTTCGTCTGATGAGGATTGTGTTCTATTGAACCTTGTTCTCTACAGATTTGATCGGTCTTGAGGGGAGACCATGAGCTTCCATGATGGTTGTAGAGGAGGGAGTCGGTATCGGCTTCCTGGTCAAGTGGTTGGAAGGGCTCTGGCTACGGGTGGTGGAGGTGTGTTGATGGTCCACGTCTTTTCTGGACATCTTTGTGGCCAGCCCATTTGTTTTATTTTGAACTGCATGGGTGAGACAAGTTTTTCTTTGTCTGTGGTTTCCTGCTGTTTTTTGGGCCCTTCTGTTTTTTCTTTCTGAGCTATCTGATGTGGGAGGGCGTCTTCCAAGCTTCCCTCTGTCTTGGGAGCTTGTTGGCGAAGGTTTCCCTAGGCGGGAAACTTTATTTCAAATCTTTTGAAGATTTACTCATGTAGCTTCTCCTAGGCGGGATTCTATGTTTTTTTTGGATGTTTGATTATGCAGTTTCTCCTGGGCAGGAAACTTCTTTTTCAAATTTTGTTTCTCTTGGTTACAAGGGATCCTTGTGTTGAATTGAGGGCCTCTACGTTTTTCTTGAAAGATTGATCGTGAAGTTTCTCTTGAGTGAGAAACTTTATTTTCAAAATAAAACAGTTGTTTATGGTTTCATATTTGATTCTCTTGTGCAAGAATCCTCATTTTTGGAGGTGGGTGTGTTAAGGAGATCCTCTCTAGGAAGTTCTGAGCAAGATTCCCTATGCAGACAGTTGATTTAAATCTTTTTGCCCGCTGCTGATTTAGCTGATAGTATTTGTTGTTGGACATGCTGGAGTGATCCTATGGAAATTTCAAAGTTTAAAATCTTGTTGGATGTTTCCTGGCTGGATGTGCTTCGGGAGACCCCTCATGGAGGGGATAATTTCAAAGTTTAAAATCTTGCAGATCCAGTTGGTGGCTTGTGGTCGGGACCAGGATTAGGAGTGATCCTGCCTGTTGGTCGCGCTGGAGAGACCCCCTCGAGGGGGGGAATTTTCAAATTCTGTTTTGATCGGGTTTCCCTTACTTTGGCAGGAAACTTTTTTTAGTTTTTCTGCTTGTCCGGGCCTTCCCACCTTGGTGCCTCTTGTGCGGGCCCCGGTTTCCATGGAGCGTTTGTCCTCTTTGTGTGTCCCACTTGTGGGACCCCCGTTCTGTTTCTTGTGGCAGAGCCCTCTCCGAGGGCTTTCTCTCTTTTTTAAAGGTTCGGGGTCCCTTTCAAAACCCCTTCATCCAATCAATTAAAAAATAAATAAATTGTTGGAAGTTGCACTATCTTCCCCCAAATTTTTTTTGGAAAGTTATTTAAAATAAAAAATAAAATCTATGAAAGAAACAACTGAAGAAAACAAGAAATAACAACTAAAGAGAATGGGATAGGAGTAGCAAAGACACTCTCATCTCAAGGGCAGCAATGTGAAAAAAAAAACGAAGATTACCAAGAGTAGTCTAAGGAAGATTCATCTCCCACACAAACTATGTAGCATGTTTGCAACCATACAAAAAGGAGATAAAAGACACTCCATTGGATAAGTAATTGTTGGAAGTTGCATTATTTTCACCCCAAATTTTTTTGAAAAGTTATTTTAGAAAAAAATAAATCCATGAAAGAAATAAAAACTAAAGAGAAAGGGAAAGGAGTAGCAAAGACACTCTCGTCTCAAGGGCAGCAATGTGACAAAAAAACAAAGATTACCAAGAGTAGTCTAAGGAAGATTCATCTCCCACACAAACTATGTATCATGTCTTCAACCACAAGGCAAACACAACTACACAATAACTAAAGATGGGATGTACTATAATCCAAAAACATGGAGAAAGAACCTCTTCCCATACTCTCAACTGAGAGATATATTATCTTTCAATTACGAGAAAATAAGAAACGAATACAAAAGTGAGAATAAAACGCTTTGTTTATAGCAAAAGTTCCTTTCTCCTTAAGATTCCTCGTATGTCTAGATTCATTGAATCTACCAAAATATATCAACATAGATTGAATCTCCTAAAATAGGTTTAGATACATTGAATCTAACCAGCTCCAAAATAATGGTATGCAACAAGATGCTTCACCACCGATGCTAAAAAGTAGTGATAGGAAGTCCTTTAGGCATCCATCATATGAGTATTTGCAAGAACAAATTTGTAGAGTTATGCACATGATTTTGATATGTACAACCAAAGAGTTGTATTTATATTGCAAAAGGGGAAGCATGTAGCATTCATAACACACCAAACAAAATAATCAAGCATAGCATCATTGGTCTCCAAAGAAGAAAATGTTTTGGAGCGACATCAACACTCATTGAATGGTTGACATCAAAAAACAAGGTGAAGACAATCATTCAATCGCTCACATTCACAGGATGTATGAGGAGCTAAGAGCATGAAATTGAACTCGAAAAAGGTATTTCGTAACATCCCAAAGTGACAAACAAACTACGGAGAATGAGGAATATGGAAAGCAAAACACTCACTTCATATCTAAGAGAGGTAAAAGGTTAAGAAAAAGATTTCACTACTCACATCCATGAGCTATAAGAGAAGTCAAGCATAAAATCATACTTGGAAAGGTATATGTTACCACTCCAATGCAAAGCACAACAAAGAAGCATAATGAATATGGAAAAAGGGACACTTTATTCACTTCTAAAAGAGGAAAGAGATGAAGGAAAAAACAAATTTGAATGATGTATATCAACTCTTAACTCATTGAAGGAAGCAAGGAAAAGAGGTAGAGGTTGTATACTACCTCAAAAGCATGTTTCAAAGATAGTAAAGCATGCATAGAAATCAAGAAAGAGATCAAAAGAAGCCAAATGATGGAAACTATCTACTAAGGATCTCACCAAATGAAGCATGCACGCTAGCATGATGAGCCCTAAAGGAAGAGCAATAGATGCCAAAGAGTGTAAATCTAGTCTAACAAGCATGAAAGTGAGTTTCCACTTAGCAAAAGAGAGGAAATCCAAGCCAAAGAAGCACACAAAAAGAGTAAGTGCTCCAAGGAGGAATTGGAAAGAGGCACGATAGAATAACAAGCTCCAAAAAAAGGCAAGCACTTCAAAGGAGTAGACATTCCAAGAAAGGAAGACACGCTCTCAAATAGTAAGCTTCAAAAGCAAGGGAGCACTCCAAGAGAATAAACATTACAAGAAAACATGATGAGCCTCAAATTTTAAAACAAAAAAAAGAAAAAAAATGGTATCAACTTTTAACTAAGCTTTTGAGGGACCAAAATCTTCTCCATTGAGGATGTATAATCGAAGTGGATCATCATAGATTTTTAGTCATTTTCACTCGTGGAAATGACATGATCAACTAATTAAGCAAAACTAGTGGCCCGTAGTGCAGAAGCTATGAATTAATTAATTTGGGCACTGAGGGCCCAAGATAATGGCATGAAGGACAACTTACGGAACCAATTAGTGGCACCTGCAAGTTATAGTCAGAGTGACTTTGCAGAATCTAAGGTACTAAAGACTTGACAAGATGCAGACAAGCTATGAAACTGGGCTAGAGTGCATCATAGAAACTTATGGCGCTAACAAAAATAACAACTAAGACGCTAACGTTGACAAAACTATAACAAAATGTAAACTTGCATGTAAGAGAATCTTAGAAAGGCATGGAGTGTTAGGCTTGGCACTAAGAGAACATTGGATTATGTAGGCTAGAGCATAAGGTGTTAACTTACGGTTGATGTGCTAACGTAGAATGTATAAAGCACAATATAAATGTAAAAGAATCCATAGAATGCATTAAGCACAATAAAAACGTAACAATGTGCATACATTCAAAAAATGAACAGAATGTATATGTACAAAAGCAAACACAACAGATATCCATGAAGCGCAATAACCTTGTATTACAACTGAATATTACGATGGATCTCCATGAGAAGGGGATACCTAAAGATCACTCTTACATTACAAGAAAATGTTATAATGGATATCCATGAGAGGGGTGTATATATATATATATATATATATATAGAGAGAGAGAGAGAGAGGACATGGCCGCATCTCTGTGTAGGGATGTGAAGATGATGCAGGCCATATTCCTTAAAAGGAATGTGATGGCGCTAGTCAAGTCCCTATATAGAGATGTAGGGGCATTAATTGCAGCTCTAGAGGCAACCCTAATTTGTTGTGGTACCTATGGATAGGTATATTGGGATATGATATTATATTGTATATGGATATTATGGATAGTTAGCATGGGCCACACATATCCCAAGGTTTATTGTATTGGAATAGAATATTATAATAATAAGTTGGAATAGCATTAGATGATGGGTATATAAAGAAGGGATTTTGTTACTGTAAGGAACCATCATCAATCAATTATAACAAATATTCTTTGTAGTTGCCTTTGCCAATGAAGTGGCTCATGAGACTTTGTCCTCTCTAAGTGGCGCTCTCATATTTGGAGATCTTGAGGAGTATTCCTTCCTTGAGTATTATTGGTGTTGCCCTATAGTAAGGGTGTTGTCTATCTCAATCCCATTGTATGGATTGTTATCTTTGGATGACTTGTTTGATATTTCAGTATATTATGAATGATTTATGTTATGAAAATAAAGATTCGTAACAAATGGTATATCAAAGAGACAAATTTAGCAAAGTGGGGATTGTTTTTTTTTTTTTGGATTACAAAATTTGGGCAATTTTTTTCTAGAAAATGTCTCATCTTCTAAGAGCCTTATTTTTGCATAGAGTTGTTCAATTCAGACAATTCGTATGCCATCTTGTTCAAAATTTGAAAAGCTTTGAAAAGAGTGATCATATGAAGGAAAGATACAACCCTATCAAGTTAGCCATTTGGATTGGTGGTAGTGACATCTTTCAAATTGCATTTTTTTCAAAAGAAAAAAATTTGAGATAAATTTAAGTCTAGGTAAGCAAATCAACTATTGTAGGTTGTTCTTTGAGGAAATTGGTGTCTTTACTGGCTTATGTGGCATTTGGGTTTGGAATTGGTGAGTTCTTCGTTGAAACCTTGGTTCAAAAAAACCTAGTTGTTATTGTCCTTTTTTTTTAGAGGGAGGGTGGGGGACTATGAACTCATGGAATCACAAAATTTATTTGGAAAGGAGGATATGAATGCTACACAGTGGTGGATAACATTTAAATCTTTATATTATGGTAATGTATAATGAAACTATCTGCTTGAGTTTGCCATCAAAGGAAAGCAAAATCATGGTTTTAGAGTTTTTTTAACACAAATGAAACTTTCACTTGGAAAGAGTTTGGACAAGCATTCTTGAGACAATGGGGGATCCATATCAAAGGATAGCTAGTTTGAATGATACAATCAAGGGTTATCAAGAAAACTTGAGAAAAATTCAAGAAGAACAAAAAGATATAAAAGAGAGTTAGAAAATTTCAAGGAACACAAAGAACGAATGGATATGGATTACAATGTAGAGGCTGAGGGAACCACACCTTTGGCATCAAATAAGCAACAGAATGATCATAGGGGTTTATTTCAATGTAAAAAAATTATTAATGCATTCAAAAGGAAAAGGTTATTATTTCCATAAACCCTAGCAGTAAGTATAATTTCATCAGTATTGATTTGGCTTAGAGGTTGCAGGTCCAAGCAAAGAAAATTAAGAACGTACAGCTTGAGGACGAAAATGTGTAAGGAACCTACTATTGAAATAAAGCTCACACACAAAATACTGAAAGATAACTGAAATACATGCAATAACAGAATAATACTATACAGAAAGTAATTGCGTAATTCAAACAATCTCACAAATAACTCATAATTGCAGGCCTCTTCGAGGGGGCAACCTCCTTCAATATTTCATTATCTTGCAAAAAGATACATTTGTACATGGCTTCATAGCTTTTAAAGAAAGACTTCATGCAACCCTAACCCTAAGCTCAAGAGTTGGCTTACATGCAAAATGCCACTCGAGCTAGAATCTTCTACCAAATGTCGGTTACAATATTGATAACGGTTACATCAAATGGCCCCACTTGGCTAGGAGCGTAACTTGCCACATACATTACAAAATATTGTAAAATAACATTATAGATGGGATCCCCCACGTTGGAAGTGGGTCATTACATAATAATGAGAATTACAAAATACCCATCCTAACAGAATGTTTAGATTTTTAACGATTTGAAGATTACTATGGATAAATGTGTTTTACTTTTATGGCATAGCTAGGGATGATGTAGATATTGTTCTCGATTATCCTTGGTTTGACTCACTGGGTACTGTTAACCTTAATGTACAAAAGAAATGAAGTTGTGGTACAAGGAAAAAGAGATAACATTGCAGCATATTTCTCAACTTAAGGAGCAAGGATCCCAAGCAAAACAATATGCTATCGTAGGGATACAAATTGAAGAACCAACAAAAGAATCGGCAGTAGAAGCAAAAACAGATTCCAAAGAAGTATCGTTAGAGGAGCAGAAGGAAGAACCAAAAGTAGAGCATAAGAATTTAAAACAATGGAACAAAGGGTTGAAGAGTCAAAGGAAGCAGAACATTTGGATAAGGTTGTAGCATATCGCCACCCACACGACCATGAGTAGCAACAATTATGAAGTCATGGCATAGGGCATGAATATTATTATGGACCTTCATTGAGTCAAAAAGGCATAAAGTTTAGCAGTGCATGGCAAAAAAGGAGAAATAATTATGGATGTCGGAGTGGTGCAATGGCAACATGGCACCAAAGGAGCAATCAGTATGTTTATCACATTGGCATAGTGAACACATGGAACCATGTTGCCATTGCACATGCACGGATTTTACAATTTAGGGCAAAACGGCCAACCTAAATTCTACCGCCCAATCTGTGACCTAATAATAAATGGTCCAGATTAACAATAGGAAAAATTAAACATGTCGTCGTCCCCCCTTGGACCCCCTATGGTGACAGTAGTAGGGGGGGAAAGCCCCCCTACACCCCCCTTTCTCGAAGTGGGTCCTAGTGTGGGTGAGAAACAAGACCTCCGAATTACCAGTACCTTTCAGAGTTAACCCCTCTTGAATAACATGGAAAATATTCAACATAATTCCAACAGCATCCACAAATATGTTTTGTCATTGTGGCCTTGTTTCACTTAATTGTACTTTCCCTACAGAAAGGAAGCATATATCCCTTTTCAAATCAAGATTTCTGCCCAAGAGGTTTTCTCCATATTGAATACATATGTACTATGTGTGCTTACCTGTTAGTCTGCATATTTTATTAGTTTACCCATGGAGAAGCATGTTTCATATTTTGTCTCAAGCTTCAACATATAAATTTTCTCAAGTTTTTTTAGGTATTTCCAATGACTATGCATATGTATTTCAGGAAATACACATCAAGAGATGTGTGCTATAAGTTGTATAAGCTAATAGCATAATTCCTCACATATAAGTGCTGAGTTATCATAGTATTTCAGCTTTTTTTCTACTTCTAGTTGCATGGCAACTAAAGGATTCATATGATATATTTTTTACAACTGTAGGAACGTGGAAATTGGATATCATAAAGCAAATAAAACAAGGCACAATGAGTTCTTGGTAATTCCTAAAATATTATTCTACATTCTTCTTGCATTAAAGATGTCCACAATGAACTCCAAAGTGCTCTCCCATACTCCCCCTCCTCTATTTGCTCTATGGCCATCAGTGGCCCTTCTACTTTCCTGGTTTTGCTCCATGCTCACGGCACGGATTCCATGCAATTTACTTAGGTGTAACTGATGTCTTGAATTCTTTAGGTCTCCTGATAGATCAAGAACCTCCAAGAATAGGCTTAACACTCTTCCCAAGGCTTCCACAAAGTATACATGTCCCAATCATGTTTGAGGCCAATTATAGGTGGTGGATTCTGTGTTGGTTATGCATGGTATCCCTGTCCTTTCTGAGTGGCCTCACTCCTAATTGCCACTTTGCAAGTTGCAAGGACAAGGCCAAATCTGACCGTATTATACAAGTTGAAAAATAGGAAGGATTTCCCCCCTCCCCCCAATTTTAGACAAATTTTTAACTATATATTGCCTTTCTCCTTCAGCATAGAGAAACTATTGCTAACCCATACAACAAATGGTTTTTTTTCTGTTCATTTTCTTATAGCACATTGTCCACCAAAGTCATGCTATTGGAGAAGATTTCTAAAAGATTGTTCTTCATCCTTGGGGATAAGTTCAAAATTCAATTAAATTCAGCACTTGAGGAAATCCATTCTGCCCTTTTGCACCAAAGTCAAATTCAAGTAGGAGTTTCCTCAATGCAGTACACCAAAATATTCATGCTACTAGAGAAGATTTTCCAGAAATTTTTCTTTTTTTAAATTTCCCCTCATTAGGGATTGAGTTCTCAGTTTTCTCAAATACTTCTGGAGACAGGTTTTCTATTTTCAGATTGCATTAAAATTCATCACTTGAAAGAATCCATTTTAACCTTTTCAATCAAACTCAAATTCAAGTGGGTGCTCCCTAAGTGTGGATGCCTTTCATTCATAAAAATTCTGTACTTAAAAGGTTTCTTTTCTGTTTTCTTCTTCTTTTAAATTTCTTTCTTTAAGGTCGCATAAGAAATACAGTACCTAAAGACTACACTAGCATAATGCAATCACTAACAACACTCTTTACCTTTAATACAAGCAGTTACTTCCACAAGCCTATGGCTTATATCCATTTCAATGCAAATCCCAACACAAGTTGAATGTTACTGTGAAGGACTTCCTTTGTAGATGAAATAAAATTTCCCCAAGGACTATGCATGATTATCAATGTCTCCATCCTACATAAAACGAAGAGGCAGATTGGTTGAGGGGCTGGGATAAAAATGATCTACCTAACATTTTTATTTTGTCCTCAAGTTATTTGAAAAAGAAAAAAGAGGAGAGGGAGGCACTGTTAAAGATTTTTGGACACAATCTTGAAATGGAATGTCCAGTTTCAAAAGGACTTTTCATAAGACCATATCTGAAAAGAGAATATATTCAGAGTTTACCAGGCTTCAATGCAACTGCAGTTCAAGATGGATGGATTTTCATTATTGTCCAATTAAAGAAGTTCCTTATCAGTGATAGACTAAACAAGACAGATATTAAACGTAAATTTCTAAATTCCTTTATAAAAAAAATGGAGGTAGACTGCATGGGAATACTCTCCAAAGCTGGATTTATAGTCCAACCACTACTAATCCCTAGGATATTCTGAAGCTTAATATTTCCTCTAATTTTCATGATTGCAAAGTCAAAAAGATGCCATTTAGCATAAAAGTTCAACTCCTTAGAAAGGCTTCACAACAATGAGAAATAAAGTCTCCCACTCTCAAAAATCTGGATATACTACTGATCCATAAAATATTCTAAACTTTAATATTTCCTGTAATTCATGAAAGTCAAAAATGACATTTGATGTGAAATTTCAACTTCTTACAAAGGTTTCACAATAATTAGAAATGAAATCTCACACTCTGAAAGTCTCTCTTCGATAAGATTACACAAAATCCCAACAAGCATTCAAAAGTAAATGCTAAAAATCAAAGAAGAGTACAAAGAAGGTTACTCACAATATGCGCCCCAGCTTTTCATCAACTGTTACAGATTCTTCAGATAGAACACTCAACTGTTCCAGTGAGTACGGATGTTCAGGATCCCTGATGTCCCTCACAGAATCTGCCCTTAAAGTCAAGAAATAAAACAGCCCTACAAAGGTAGATCTTAACCTTGCAAAAATTAAACAACAATATCATCAAAGTTCAAACAATTCCAACACAATTGCCACGTTTTACAAAAATTGAATTAACTGTAGAGCCAAAAAAACAGGCCATGTGTCAGTTTTCCCCTTGACAATGGGAAATCCAACCAAACAACAAACACCTTCATGACAAAAATTCAATAAGAAAAGAAAAATTTTACTTTAATTTTTATAATGTAAAAGAGGAAACCGATATGTATGCCAACAGAAGCGAGTGCACCCAAAAGCGAGTGCAAGTGCGAGCCGGGAGCAAGTGTGAGTGCAAGCGCGAGCTGGGAGCGAGTGTGAGTGCACCCAAAAGCGAGTGCGAGCGCGAGCCGGGAGCGAGTGCGAGCGCGAGCCGGGAGTGAGTGCAGCCAAAAGCGAGTGCGAGCGCGAGCCGGGAGCGAGTGCAGCGCGAGCCGGGAGTGAGTGCGAGTGCACCCAAAAGCGAGTGCGAGCGCGAGCGCGAGCCGGGAGCGAGTGCGAGTGCACCCAAAAGCGAGTGCGGCGCGAGCGCGAGCGGGAGCGAGTGCGAGTGCACCCGAAGCGAGCGCGCGAGCGCGAGCGCGCGAGCGCGAGCGAGCGCGAGCGCGAGCGCGATCCGGGAGCGGGAGCGCGAGCGCGAGCCGGGAGCGGGAGCGGGAGCGCGAGCGCGAGCCGGGAGCGGGAGCGGGAGCGCGATCGGGAGCGGGAGCGCGATCGGGAGCGCGAGCGGGAGCGCGAGCGCGAGCCGGGAGCGGGCGCGAGCCGGGAGCGGGGAGCGCGAGCGCGAGCGCGAGCGAGCGCGCGAGCGGGAGCGCGAGCGCGAGCCGGGAGCGCGAGCGCGAGCGCGGAGCGCGAGCGAGCGCGCGAGCGCGAGCGCGGAGCGCGGAGCGAGCGCGAGCGCGAGCGCGAGCGCGAGCGCGAGCGCGAGCACGAGCGAGCGCGAGCGCGCGAGCGCGAGCGCGAGCGCGAGCGCGAGCGCGAGCACGAGCGCGCGCGAGCGCGAGCGCGCGAGCGCGAGCGCGAGCGCGGAGCGCGAGCGCGGCGCGAGCGCGAGCGCGCGAGCGCGAGCGCGAGCGCGGGAGCGCGAGCGCGAGCGCGAGCGCGAGCGCGAGCGCGAGCGCGCGAGCGCGAGCGCGAGCGCGAGCGCGAGCGCGAGCGCGAGCACGAGCGCGCGAGCGCGAGCGCGAGCGCGAGCGAGCGCGAGCGCGAGCGCGGAGCGCGAGCGCGGGAGCGCGCGAGCGGGAGCGCGAGCGGAGCGCGAGCGGGAGCGCGAGCGCGAGCGCGGAGCGCGGAGCGCGCGCGAGCGCGCGCGAGCGCGCGAGCGGAGCGAGCGCGAGCGCGAGCGCGCGCGAGCGCGCGCGAGCGAGCGAGCGCGGGAGCGCGCGCGAGCGCGAGCGCGAGCGCGAGCGCGCGAGCGCGAGCGCGCGAGCGCGAGCGCGAGCGCGCGGAGCGAGGCGGGAGCGCGAGCGCGAGCGCGCGCGCGAGCGAGCGCGGAGCGAGCGCGAGCGCGAGCGCGAGCGGGAGCGGGAGCGAGCGCGAGCGCGAGCGCGATCCGGGAGCGGGAGCGAGCGCGAGCGGGATCCGGGAGCAAGAGCGAGTGCAAGCGCGAGCGGGATCCGGGAGCAAGAGCGAGTGCAAGCACAAGCGGGGAGCGAGTGCACCCAAAAGCAAGTGCAAGTGCGAGCGCAAGCGCGAGTGCGTGCCGAGAGTGAGAGTGTGAGCCGGGAGCAAGTGCGAGTGCAAGCGCGAGTGGGGAGTGAGTGCACCCAAAAGCGAGTGCAAGCGCGAGTCGGGAGTGAGTGCACCCAAAAGCAAGTGCAAGCGCGAGTGCGAGCCGAAAGTGAGAGCGAGAGCGCGAGCCGAAAGTGAGAGCGAGAGCGCGAGCCGAAAGCGAGAGCGAGAGCGCGAGCCGAGAGCGAGAGCGAGAGCGCGAGCCGAGAGCGCGAGCGCGAGCCGAGAGCGCGAGCGCGGCGCGAGCGCGAGAGCGCGAGCGAGCGCGAGCGCGAGCGCGAGCGCGAGCCGAGAGCGCGAGCGCGAGCGCGAGGCGAGAGCGCGAGGCGAGAGCGCGAGGCGAGAGCGCGAGCGAGAGCGCGAGGCGAGAGCGCGAGCGAGAGCGCGAGCCGAGAGTGCAAGCACAAGCTAGGAGTGAGGAGGAAGTGTGAGCAGGGAAGCAAGAAGTAGAAAGCAAAGTGTGATCAAGGAACAAGTGCCACTTCTTGTTCCAGATCTTAGGAGAATTTAAAGGATTCATTTGAAGAAAATCTAGGTAACATGGAAAGAAAGTCATTTGTGAAAGTCCTTACTAAAAGTATGAATGACCAAGTTGGAAGTATGGATGCCCTAGCTAGCAATAAGAGGAAGAGTGAATCTATGGCAAACCTAGTCTAGGTAGCAGATTCTACACCAGAAGTGATTATCAAGGATGAGATGATTGAGCATGATATAATGGTTCTTAAAACCAGAGGGTTAATATGTAAGTTTCATGGATATTGGCTAGTTTTTTGAGATTCAAAATTGGATCAAGTGGAAGTGGGGATTGAATTCAAATTACTCCATGAATTTTCTTCCAAAAGGATTTTTCCTCATTATTTTCTCTAGTTTATAAATAAGGGATAAAATAATGGATGGAGGCCCATGGTTTAGGGGTAAAGATGCATTATATTTAAGACCTTGGAGTGAGAATTTTTTGTGGATATAAAAACTATTAAAAGGCTTTTGGTATGGATTAGGCTTTTGGACTTCCTTATCAACTCATCAATAAGGAGGTTTTGAAGAATATTGGTAATACTCTAGGTGAATTCATCTAGGAGGGACCAACTACTAAGGAGAGAAGGCATGTTGTATACACTCGAATATGTGTTGCCATGGATATTTCTAAACCTTTACCATAGTCAATTAGGATTAAATCTGAATCAAGAGAATGGGATCAACAAGTGGATTATGAAAATATTGCATTTTGATGTCATAAATGTCATGAAACTGGGCACATGGCAAGAGACTGCAAAGTGAAAATGATGAGGAAGAGATGGAAATTTTTGGGCATGAGGGTAGCTTCAATTTGAAACAAGGAGATCATATCATAGGAGAAGCTAGGTCAAATCAAGGATTTTCCACTCCTAAGAAAGTGGCTAGAAAAATCCCTCTACATCATCAGATGGCAAAGGCCATTATAGTTCACTCGAATCAACCATTAGAAGAAAAAAATGATATGAGGGATGAGGAAGTACAATGTACAAGTTCAAATATAGAAGGAGCTAAAGGTGTGAAGGAAGAGGGAAAGGAAATTTTAAAACAAAGGAATATGGGGAGAAAATTTTAAAGCAAATGAGGTGAAGGAGGTCAAGCTTAATCTAGGTAAATCACCTTTATTATCCTCAAGTAGCATAAAATATTCTCCTTACAATAAAAATGAAAGTAGTATAGAGTGTATTCCTTGCACTTTAGGATTTCAAGAGTAGTATAGTAAAGAAAATCTTATGGAGGATATCCAAGGAAATTTAGGGTTTCTAGGCCAACATAAGAAAGTAATGACTATGGAGGATCATCTATGTAGTTTAGAGCTTTTAAGGAAACATAAAGAAGAAAATGCTAATGAGGCTATTCCTTGCACTTTCGACTCTTTAGGGCAACATAAATATTTAGAAGATAAGTCTCATTATGAACAATATGAAAAAAATAGAAGAGATTGATGAAGATGAGAGTGTTGGTGGGAATGGAAGAAGGAGAGGAAGGCCATCAAAGTAGGAACAAAGAGAAAAATAAACTCAAAAGGATATTGATCTGGGAAGCCAAATAAAAATATCATAGGTGTTAACAAGAAGTGGGGCTAAGCCCACTAATAAAAATAAAAAGTGTTGATGATGAAAATGATATCATGGAATATTAGGGGTATGAATAAAACCCCTAAAAAAGAGTTATTAAGGAATTAATAGGTTGTTATAGTCTTAAGTTTATTTTAATACAAGAAATAAAATTAAGTAATGAGGAATGTAAGGATGCTTTTAAGAAGATTTGGAAGATGGGTGATTGTTTAGCAGTTTCTTCTATAGGAGCTTTAGGTGGTATTGCAATAATATGGGATAAATGCAAATGGGATGGACAATTATTAGAAGCAAAAAGTAATTGGGTTGTTGGATTATTTTGTAGGAAAGAGGAAAACATCAAAGTTGGGGTTATAAATGTATATGCTCCAACTATAGTTACTCCTCGTGAAAGATGTTGGAAGGACCTTAGCATATTTTTGTCAAATACAATGATGATTCATTGTGATCTATGGATTCTTGGGGGTGATTTTAATATTGTTCTATCTCCTTTGGAAAAGAAGGGTGGTATTCTAGGATGGTCTAAATCAATGCAATATTTTGCTTCATTTGTCAATTCAAATGACCTTTGGGATGTTAGTCCCTCAAGCTTTCAATATACATGGGATAATAGATGCATTGGGAAAATCATATAGTAGAAAGATTGGATAGATTCTTGTTATCCAATAAATGGTTGCAAACAAAGTATACAATCTCTTCAGATATTTTATTGCGAGTAGGATCAGATCACAAACCCATTCTTTTGACTTGTGAGTTACCTAATAATGGTCATCCAAAGCCATTTCGCTTCTAGTCTATGTGGCTCCAAGACCTTGATTTTTTCTATATGGTTATGTTATGGTGGGATGAATCAAAATTTGAAGGATCATGTATGTATAAGTTTGTTCAAAAGTTGAAATATTTAAAGGAGCAAATGAAGATTTGGAATGCCAAATATTTTGGTAACATTTTTAAAGAAAAGAAAGAAATTGAATCCAAGCTCAAAAATTTACAAGAGATAGTAGAAATTAATGGAATGGATCAAGATTCTTATGTGAAAGAAAAATAATTACTTTTTGATTATCATAATGCATTGAAAAATGAGTCATATTGGTTCCAAAAATCTAGAGAGAAATGGCTCAAGGAAGGAGATAGAAATACAAAAAAATCATGCTACAACAAAAATAATTTTTTTGTTTGTCATATCAAAAATATTATAACTCTAGATGGAAGAAATATTGAGGATGAAGAAGATATAAGGAAGGAAGCAATTAATTATTTCAAAAATATTTTGTTAGATTCTAGGCAAGATAAGGAGGCACAAGAAAACTTTTGTAAAATATTCCATCAATTATCACTCAAGGACAAAATGAAAGCTTGATGAAGAAGATATCTATGGAGGAGCTCCATGAAGTAATTTTCTCTTTCCATCCTAACAAGGCACCTGGCCTCAATGGATTTCTTACAATTTTCTTTCAAAATTTTGGGATTTATTGAAGAGTGATATGTTAGTTGTGGTTGAAGAGGCCTAAAAAGGAAGGCTATAATAAGTGAGATCAATGCTACTTTTATTACCTTGGTTCCCAAGAAAGGTGACACAAAATATTTTGATAATTTTCATCCAATAAGCCTTTGTAATATGATTTATAAGATCATTTCAAAAATTATGGCAAATAGGTTGAAGGGCATTCTAGGGTGTCTTATCTCAGAGGAACAAGGTGGCTTTGTTCATGGTAAACAAATTCTTGATGGTATAATTATTGCACAAGAGGCCATACATTCTCTTCATTCCATGAAAAAACTAGGTATGCTTTTGAAATTAGATATGAACAAAGCATATGATAGGGTTTCCTAGAATTTTCTACATGTTATTCTTAGAAAGTTTGGCTTTGATTATAGTTGGTGTGAGTGGATTAAATGTTGTTATAGCATTACAAAATTTTCTATTTTGATCAATGGTTCTCCTATTGGTTACTTCAAGTCATCTTGTGGACTTCGTCAAGGTGATCCACTTTCTCCTTATCTATTCATTATTCTTGTGGAAGCATTAGGGAGAGCCTTTTCAAAGGTAAAAATGGAAGGAAAAATCAAGGGTATTCAAGTTGCAAAAAATGGTCCCTTTGAATCTCATCTCCAATTTGTTGATGATACTTTTCTTTTGGGCCATCCCTCAGTCAGTGAGGCCATGGAGTTTAAATCAATATTATCATGCTATGAGAAGGCTACTGGATAGTTGGTAAATACTACAAAATCTAAGATTTTTCATTAATACTGCCCTAGATTTACAACAAATTATTGTGAATATTTTAGGGTTTAAAATTGAAAAATTTCCATCAACCTACTTGGGTATTCCTTTGTCTGATAAAGGAAATAAAAAGGAGCTTTGGATCTCTTTTTGGATAGAATGAAAGCTTGCTTGGCAGGTTGGAAAGGTAAGTTCTTAACCATGGTAGGAAGGCTACAACTCATAAAGACTACATTGCAATCCATTCCTATTTATATGATGTCACTTTCAAGATTGCCAATAGGTATTGCATCAAAAATTGATAAAATTCAAAGAGACTTTCTATGGAAAGGTTGTGAGGAAAAATTTAGGTTTCCTCTTTGTAAGTGGGATAGGGTTTGCAAAGGAAAGAATATTGGAGGAGTAAGCTTGTGAAATTGTAGACTTATGAATTTGGCATTAGGAGCAAAGCTTGGGTGGAGATTATTTAGAGATCAAGGAAAGAATTGGGAAAAATATTACTTCAAAAATATATAGGTTCTCTTGATGCAATGAAATTATTTAGGAAAAGAACTCTACCCAAAGGATCATCAACATGGAACTTCATATCAAAGAGTTTGCAATTGATAAAGAAACATATTAGATGGTCAGTCAATGAGGGGAGTTATGCAAATTTTTGGTCTGATGCTTGGTTGAAGCCTTATCCTCTTATCTCTGACTCAAAATGGTAACCATTGGCTCAAGCATGCCTAGCATGTAAAGGTCCAAAGGTCAAAGATTATATTATTATGAGCAACAACTCTAGATCATGGATTTATTTTAGTAACCTGGTTGAAGGAGAGGAACTCAAACAAATTGTAGATGAACTTCAAAAGATGCTTCAAGAGTTTTATTTGTCAATTTTTACATGAAAGGATGAGTTGGTTTGGAATTTATCAAAGGATGGTGGATACTCGATCAAGTTGGGATATGAGGATTTAGAACAATCAAAATTTCCTTCTCCCAAATATTTTCCTTGGAAGAATGTTTGGTCATTAGAGGCTCTCCCTAAGGCCTCAACATTCCTTTGGTTAGCAGTTCAAAGTAAGATTCTTATAGGAGAGAGTCTACAAAGAAGAGGATATTATGGACCCTTTAGATGTGCCTTGTGTGAGAAGGATTTAGAAACATCAGACCATTTACTTCTTCATTGTCCATTTGCTCACACCATTTGGGGTTATTTTTAAAAATATGAAATTATATTGGGTAGCTCCATCAACATTGAAAGAGTTGATAAAATGTTGGATTAATTATTTCAAAGCTAAAGCATTATGTATTCTTTGGAGGATTGGCCTTACCATTATTTGTTGGAATTTATGGCTTGAAAGGAATAATAAATTTTAAAAATAAATCTCAAAATCATGCCCAAGTTTGGAATCGTATTATTGCCTCTCTTGTAGAATGTCTACAAATATGGTGCTCATCATGGGAAGTCTCAATTGCAGAAAAAGAGGTGCTAATAACTTGGCTACATGATTTGAACATACATGGAAGAGTCATCTATGATAATGGAATTAAAACAAAGGATCTACTTTGATCTATGGTAAAATGGAAATGTCTAAAAATTGGGTTTATCAAAATTAATTTTGATGGTGCTTCTAAAGGAAATCTAGGAAAAGTTGGTGGAGGTGGTGTTTTTAGAAATAGTGAAGGCAAAATTCTCCTCACTTATTCAGAATCATATGGAACTTCAACTAACAACTATGTAGAGGCTAGGGCACTTCTTATAAGGATTAAAATTGTAATAGAAAAAGGATGGAAATATATTTCAATTGAGGGGGACTCACAAATTATCATCAATGCTATTAACAAAAATGGATGTGGAGATTGGATAAAAAATAATATTATTGTTGATGTTCATCATCTATTACTAGAGGTAATCTCTTGGAAGTGTGAGCATATTTATAGAGAAGGAAATTAAGTAGCAGATAAATTAGTGAATTATGGTGTTGATCTTCATCCTGGTGAAATTCAAATTTTAGAAGGCAATTGGCCAAGTGAGATTTTATCTCTTAATCAAAATGATGTCAAGGAGTTGATTGTGGAAACATAGCACTTTGAGGAAGTTGAAGAATATATTTAAGAGAAAAAAAAATGAAAAATTGTGATAAAAAGGTATGTTGTAACAAATGTAATATTTTGGTATTTTGATATTATTAATATATATATTGATATTTTGATGGGAGTGGCCCCTATTAGAAGAAACGTATAACTTTTTTTTTTTTAAAAGGAAGGAAACTGAGATGAAATGAGATAAAATTTATCATCCCTCAGGCCCTTGTGAGACCCATCAAGATGTTTCTGCTTTGCTTAGAAGATTGTTTCTACAGGTGCCTAAGTCTTAAGACATATTATCAAAGCTTTGTTTGATTGTCTTGACTTAAGATTTCATGTAAATGGTTATAACTGTAAATGCCTGTGCAATTGTGTTCAACATCATTGTAATAATATCCTTGAAACCTTGAAGACAAAAAATAATAAAACACAATAAAGCTGGTTATTTTCTAGAACTGATATTAAATCCCTCCCTAAACATCAAAAACTCAAAAGGCAAACTTTGAATTCAAGGTAGTAATGTTAGTTTTAACCAAAACATTTAAAAAATAATAAGTAAATCCTACCAATAGAATGAGAATGTCAATAAGAATGACAATTTAAAAAAAAATAGAAAAGTAATTTTCCATATCCGGAAGTTATTTTTATTGCATCTTAAAAACAGAAACTGAATTTAATGCATCAGGGCAAAATTTAATAGGACAAAATCCAAAATTTACTTCCTAAACACTCCAACTAGAATCAAAGCAAGGATATGCAGGTTACTTCAAATGGAGGAGGCAAATTTGCCATCAACTTATCTAGGGATGCCCTTATTTGAGGGGAGAATGAGGATAGAATTATGGAATCCAATTATAAGTAAAGTTCAGAATAAACTACCGGCATGGAAAGGTAGATGGTTATCGTTAGCAAGAAGAGTGCAACTAATTAAATCAGTCTTATAAGCCATTCCAACATATTATATGTCCTTGTATACTATGCCAAAATCAATAGAAAAAAGTTTAATCTTTATTATGCGATCCTTTTTGTGGTCAGGATTACATGATAAAAGGAAATTTCCTTTGGTGAAATGGAGCAAGGTGTGTGATGATAAAACTAGGGGAGGTCTCAGTTTAAGAGTTCTTACAAATGCAAACTTAGCTCTTAGGGGAAAAGTAATTTGGAGATTGTACAAAGAGAGTCAAAGACAATGGGAAAGAATTCTTCTAAGTATGTTGAGCCCAATGACCCAAGCTTAATATTTACTGCATTCTCTCTACCAAATGGTTCTGCACTTTGGAATGGTTTAAAAAAATCAATTGATCTAGTGATTAAAGGTCTAATATGGGTGGTGGGAACTGGAGAAAAAAATTCTATTTGGATGGATACTTGGTATGATAAAAAACCACTCAATCTAGATCCAATTTTGAAACCATGGATGAGATTACTTCAAGATAAATATGGTGATAGGGTTTCAAACATTTTGTACAAGGATCAGGAAGGAAGATACAAATGGAAATAAGATTTTTTACAAGTATACAAGACATTGATGCTAGGAGGCAATTGAGTAGAAAGATAACAACAATGATTATTCCAAGGAGAGCCAAGGATAAATTGATTTGGGAGTTGAATAGCTCAAGAGAATACACAACAAGAAGTGGATATAATGTAAAGCACCAACAAAATAGGAATATTGCAAGAATATGGAGAGATATTTGGGATAGCCCGAGCATTCCTAAAGTCAAAATGTTTGTTTGGCTAGTAGGTCATAGAAGAATTTTATCTTGGGATAACCTTATGAAAAGGGGTTTTCATGGCCCCTCACAATGTGTTCTATGTAAAAAGGAGGAGGAGAGTATAGACCATCTCTTGGGACATTGCTCAATAGTCTAGAAACTATGGCAATGGATTCTTAATATGTTTGGTAAATGCATGGTGATGAATGGCAGAATTGAAGAATGGTTAAAGCAATGGCAAAGCACTTTTAAAATTGAGGCTTTATAGACAATATGGGATATATCAAAAGATACAATACTTTGGACTATATGGCTAGAAAGGAATAGAAGAATATTTAAAGGAAAGGAAAGCAGTTTAGAGGTAATGAAAAGGAAGATTTGTTTAGCCATAGAGGAGTCTAAACCAACCCTATAAACTCACCCAATCCCTAATATGGAAGCAGAGAGCCTTGATAGATGGAGTCAAGTCATCAAATGGAATTATGATGTTGGGTACAAGAGAAACAAAAGTAAGGAAAAGAATATAAAGTGGAAACCACCAAATGTGGAGTTGGTCAAATTGAATTTTGATGGAGCATCTAAAGGAAATCCAGGACCAGGAGGAGGAGGAATAATTAGAAATAATAGAGGAGAGATTTTGTCTCATTATGCTTTCAATAGTGGATTTAAGACAAATAATGAAGCTAAAGCTTGGGCAACTTTAGAAGGGTTAAAATATGCAAACAAATGAAATGGAATAGAGTATGGATGGAAGGTGATTCACTCATAGTAATAAATGCAATTTTGAGGAAAGCAAAGGCTCCATGGAACATACAAGAGATAATTGTGGAAATTCAAGACCTTGCTAAAGAGTTTGAAGATGGAAGGTGATTCACTCATATTAATAAATGCAATTTTGAGGAAAGCAAAGGCTCCATGGAACATACAAGACATAATTGTGGAAATTCAAGATCTTGCTAAAGAGTTTGAAGAAATCAGGTTACACATACATTAAGGGAAGGAAAAGAATAGAAGAATATTTAAAGGAAAGGAAAGCAGTTTAAAGGTGATGAAAAGGAGAGTTGGAGAGGAGAGGGCAATCCTCCAAGGGAGGTCCCAGGTTCAAATCTCCACCCTACCAAAAAGCTGAATTGGGTATCCAAAATCCAATTGATAATGTTGGTGCGGGCAAGGTCGAGTGCGACTCCCGGGTGACTTTGACGGTGAGAACCCCCTGTTCGTGGTCTCTCAAACCAAGGCGGCCCCACAACAGGTTTTTCGCTTTAAAAAAAAAAGTGATGAAAAGGAAGATATGTTTAGCCATAGAGGAGTCTAACCCAACCCTATCAACTCACCCAATTCCTAATATGAAAGCAGAAAGCCTTGATAGATGGAGTCAAGTCATCAAATGGAATTATGATGTTGGGTACAGGAGAAACAAAAAGAAGGAAAAGAATATAAAGTGGAAACCACCAAATGTAGAGTTAGTCAAATTGAATTTTGATGGAGCATCTAAAGGAAATCCAAGACCAACAAGAGGAGGAGGAATAATTAAAAATAATAGAGGAGAGATTTTGTCTCATTGCACTTTCAATAGTGGATTTAAGACAAGTAATGAAGCTAAAGATGAGCAACTTTAGAAGGGTTAAAATATGCAAACAAATGAAATGGAACAGAGTATGGATGGAAGGTGATTCACTCATATTAATAAATGCAATTTTGAAGAAAGCAAAAGCTCCATGGAACATACAAGACATAATTGTGGAAATTCAAGAACTTGCTAAAGAGTTTGAAGATGGAAGGTGATTCACTCATAGTAATAAATGCAATTTTGAGGAAAGCAAAGGCTCCATGGAACATACAAGACATAATTGTGGTATTCAAGATCTTGCTAAAGAGTTTGAAGAAATCAGGTTACACATACATTAAGGGAAGGAAAAGTATAGAAGAATATTTAAAGGAAAGGAAAGCAGTTTAGAGGTAATGAAAAGGAAGATATGTTTACCCAGGTGTTGTAGGTGAGTTGGAGAGGAGAGGGAAATCCTCCAAGAGAGGTCCCAGGTTCAAATCTCCACCCTACCAAAAAGCTGAATTGGGTATCCAAAATCCAATTGATAATGTTGGTACGGGCAGGGTCGGGTGCGACTCCCGGGTGACTTTGACTGTGTAGAACCCCCTGTTCGTGGTCTCTCAGACCAAGGCGGCCCCGCAAGGGGTTTTTCGCTTAAAAAAAAAAAAGGAAGATATGTTTAGCCATAGAGGAGTCTAACCCAACCCTATCAACTCACCCAATTCCTAATCTGAAAGCAAAAAGCCTTGATAGATGGAGTCAAGTCATCAAATGGAATTATGATGTTGGGTACAGGAGAAACAAAAAGAAGGAAAAAAAATTAAAGTGGAAACCACCAAATGTAGAGTTAGTCAAATTGAATTTTGATGGAGAACCTAAAGGAAATCCAAGACCAGCAAGAGGAGGAGGAATAATTAGAAATAATAGAGAGATTTTGTCTCATTACGCTTTCAATAGTGGATTTAGTGGATTTAGACAAGTAATGAAGCTAAAGCTTGGGCGGCTTTAGAAGGGTTAAAATATGCAAACAAATGAAATGGAACAGGGTATGGATGGAAGGTGATTCACTCATAGTAATAAATGCAATTTTGAGAAAAGCAAGGGCAACATGGAACATACAAGACATAATTGTGAAAATTCAAGATCTTGCTAAAGAGTTTGAAGAAATCAGGTTTACACATATGTTAAGGGAAGGAAACAAATGTGCAAATAGGCTAGCCAATAAAAGGGTTTTAATTGAGGATCATGAAGTTAAATTCTCTTTTCCATGGTTAGAGGAAGTAGTAAATTTAGCTGAAGTTGACAAGAAAATGTTGATTGCCTTAATCAAATAATGATTAAAATTTACTTTAATGTTTTCTATTGGTAATATTTGCTTTATTTTATAACATTAATGTGTTTTCATATAATCTATTATTATAATTTTTGCAGTTGCACTTGTGCTTTAGGAAGGAAACTAGCAATCCAGATTTGGTAAAGCAAACTATGATAGTGCGATGTTTTGGAAATACTACTCTACTAAGATGCAATGCATAAATATTAGAGGTGAAATTAAGGCTGTTATAGGAAAATGTCAAGAAGGATGCTGAATTTTGAAATATTTGTATTCACACAAAAATTTAAAAAAATCCAGAAAATGAAAATCAAGAATTCAGACACATTTTATGTAAAATGATATAGGTTTCTAGCTATAGCATCTCAATTAATATGAGAAGTGAATCTATTAGTAAACTCTCCAGATCTAAATAAAAGGGTTGTGATTTGTCAAGGGTTGGGGACCCAAGTACAACCCCTTGTTCTCAACCCCCTTGTTCTCAACCAAAAAACTTGATATTAATAGATCCAGAAGCTACTATTTTCAAAGTAAGATTATCTCCCCACAACAGCTCCCCAAGTTTGAAATCGACCACCAACGAAAAGAAAACAAAATGAGTGCATCAGACAAAAATTCGTCCCTTCCAGCACAATGAGTATGAGAATCGGAAAAGCAGAATAAATTTAGATAATGCAAAACAAAATAAAGATAACGCCACAAATAAAAGAGCTGTTAATTTCTCCAAAATTGAACATTAAATCCTACAAAACCACCACAACTGAAAGCTACCTTGAAATTGAGAACATACGTTGGCCTTCAGGCATCAAAAAATAAATAAATAAACTGCAGAACAATATCTAAATCAAACATCAAGCGCCTTTAAAACAGAGAATTAAGACCTTAATTTTCTACAATCCACGACAAAGATTAAGACCTTGAAGCCACTTTCCATTAAAAAAAAAAAAACTCAATCCCTACGGAAAAAACACCACAAATTTAAAGCTAAACCTCAAACTCAACCAAAAGCAAACCAAGGAATGAAAATCCAAATTCATCTAGTCCATATTTTCTACTGTCTTACAAATTATATATAGCACGACAAGAATGTCATTATTTTATGCTCTATTTAAAAAATAAAATAAAATAAATCGTATCCCGTCATCAGGCTCCTCTTTTCCAAAAATAAGATCAAATCCCTAAATAAACAAACACATCAGACACTGAGAGATGAGCTTCGACAAAAAGCCAATTTCCACAAACTAAAGAAAACGCAAAGGCAAATATCTATACGAAACATCAACCGTCTTTGGCACATAATAGAAAATTTAGACATCGGCTTTAAATTAACAATATATCCTAGAACCGAACCGTAATCAAGCTGTTATTTTCCAACTGCAGCTTAAGTATCTGACAACCAAAAGCAAAACCTAAATCGAAAACTTAAATTCCACCCTAATATCATAGTTCCAATAGAAGAAGGCAAAAAATCGCAAATAAAATGAGCATGGAAAGGATATCATAAATGTCGAGCGCGTCGAAGGCATCATTAGGGTTTGCATCCTCCAGCCTCACCAACCTCTCCTTCTTCGCGTGAACCACCGGATTCGCATTAATCAGCCCCGGCGTCATTCTGCTACACGACTCCCAAATGTCCTCTCTCTTTCCCTCTGAGCAAACAAATATTTCCCCCTTTCCTTTTGTTTCGCGTCTCGTGGCCTCCACACGCGTCCCTTAAACTATGTATTTCCGCTACCTACATACCATGTCCTGTTGTGTCGTCAATGCAAAGCCCCCGCTGGTCCAACGTTCGATCCTGTTCATCGCCGGGTTGCGGACCTACTCCTGCATTTTCTCCTGTTCTTATGACATGCCCGTGGGTCCTTTCCATCGTTGTCGAAGACGAGGAGAGTACAAAATCCAAGAGAAAATTATTGTTACTTGGGCCAGGTTTGACGTTATAAAGAATATTAAGCGCTGTAAAGAATTTTTTTTCCCTTATCTTTAGAAGGCCTTGGCGAAGCGATGCTGAGAATTTTATTTTGAATTTACAAATTAATCCTCGGAATGCAGGAAATTCAATTTAGGTGGAATCGAGATTTTTTATAAAACTTATGTTTTATTTTAAAAAAAATAGGTTAGTTGGTAGCGAGGGCTTCCTAATAAATTGTCCCGGTTTAATTCTAAAAAGTAAAACCCAATTATAAAGATTCCTTACATAAAACTTAGCAATTTTTTTAAATCATAAATATTTTATTAGAGGAATCGCAATAATGTGCATTTAATTATTTGAACGAATTTAATGTCCAAGTGGGGATAAAATGCAGTGAACCTTGAACAATTGAACCTCCGAGATGATGTAGAATATTTGCAACTTGAAGCATTATCTTATGTTTATTTTTATTTATTTGTGTAAAGCTAATTTTTTAATTTTAATGGGAAGAAACTGTTTTACTTTTTTATTTTTTTAACCTAAGTTGTCGAACTTACGTGTCTTCCACGGAATTTTATATTCAAACCCCTCCGGTCTTATAAAGTCTTTAGATGGATCCCTAGTTTTCTCAAAAGAAAAGCATTGTCAAAAGGATCACGTGATAATGAGATGCTTTTAGAACAGTGTTATGTGAATACAAAACAAACTCAAATTAGAGGTACAATTGGGAGGCATTCTAGAAGTAGCCATGAGAGTCAAAGAACAAAAAGTGGAGGTGGTTTACTTATTTTAAGGATTTAAATAAATAAGGTTTACTTTAGGGTATATAAATTTAGATTCTTAATGTTTTCAAGGTTCAAATCAAGGCGTATTTAAAAAAGATAGGTTGGATAATAACGGTCGAGTATTTGACAGTTGGTTATTTCAGTTTGATTCCTGGAGTGTCGATTGTCCCGTTGACTTCATCTAATCCAATAGACTAGGGTGCCTTGAAAGGTTTAGGGTTTCGTTAACTTCATTTAACCCAACAAGCTAGGGTGTCCTCCAGGGTCGAGGTCATCTAACCCAATAGGCTAGGGTGCCCTAGAGGGTCAAGTACCTTGAAGGGGTGAAGGTTTTATTAACTTCATCTAACCCAACAGGCTAGGGTACCCTGGAGGGTCGAGGATCCTATTAAATTCATCTATCCCAACAAGCTAGGGTTTATAGTGGCAACACGCAAAGATATTATGGATTTTCGTATGTATTAAAAGTAAATAAATATAAATAAGGTTCATGAAGAATCATAAAGAGTTTTTTATTAAAAAGATTAATAATTACAATTAAATATAAATAATATTTAGTTAAGTTGTTTTTTTTAATTTTAGTTGTAATATTATTATGTGGCTATGAAATAATAATGATAAAGTTATTATAATATTTTTCAAGAGCTATATATTTGCATAGAATTGTCTAATTTAGACGATTTATGTGTCGTTTTGTGAGGAATTTTATGAGCTTTGAAATGAGTGGTCATACAAAAAAATTTAAGCAATATTGAAAGAGATACTACCATGTGAAGGTAGTCGTCTGAAACAAGGGTAGCGTTAGGGCAATTTTTTTCAAAAAAATATTTCATCTTTCAAGAGTCATATTTTTGTGAAGGATTGTCTAATTCAAATGATTTTTAGACCAATTTATGCATAATTTGAAGAGTTTTAAAACGAGTGTTCATATGAAGGAATTCGAGTAGCATTGAAGGAGATATGGCCTTGTGAATTCAGCCATCTAAAACAAGGGTAATGATGATTTTTCAAGTCATGAGAAAACAAAATTACAAATATTTATCAATCAAGGTTCAAATGATGGGAGGAGCAATGAAGGGCTAGAGCATCAATGAGACAAGACATTCTATTTGGATAGAGATTATTTCAACTAAGTTTCATTTATCCCTTCATTTTCTTCAAAGTTTTGCATGTAGATTATTGTAGATTTATTTTCAAATAATATACTCGCTATAGGATATACTAGTAAATTTTACTAGATATTGAGTTATAGTGTCCTTTCCATGGATCGATTTACAGCTAAATCCTTAGAGTTATTCCTAGTAGAAGAGGTTAGGAAAGACCTCACAAAGCAGCAATCCTTGTTGCTCAAAGATAAGGTAGTCATTGGTAAATTTAACAGGTACTGGCCAAAGGCTTTGACTCTGAGAAAATGGATTGATAAGAGATGGAAGTCTCCAAAAGTGAGTCTATCATTTCTTCCCAAAATTTTATTCCTAGCCATTTTATGTTCTAGGAAGGAAAAGAATCCTGAAAAGGGGCCCTTGGTTTATGAGAAGATTAAGACTCTTCCTTACTCGTTAGTATGAAGACTTTGCCCCTGAAAATGTAAATTTATCCCTAGTACTAGTCTAGGTCAGAATGTATAAGTTGCCCATTAAATTATGGGAAATGGATACCTTCAAGGCAATAAGAAACACTTTAGGAGAATTCATTGAGATTTTAGAAACTTCAAAAGACGAAGTCTTGGATATTTATGGTTGAATATTGGTCATGATTAATATCAGCAAACCTTTACCAAAATCAATCATTCTTAAGTATGGGGGTAAGTTATGGACCCAAACCATAGATTATGAAAATATATTTATACTCTCCTCCTTCTTTTTACAAATAACACATTGTGAGGGGCTATGAAAACCCCTTTTCATAAGGTTATCCCAAGATAAAATTATTCTATGACCTACTAGCAAAACAAACATTTTGACTTTAGGAATGCTTGGGCTATCCCAAATATATCTCCATATTCTTGCAATATTCCTATTTTGTTGGTGTTTTACATTATATCTACTTCTTGTTGTGTATTCTCCTCAACTATTCAACTCCCAAATCAACTTATTCTTGGCTCCCCTCGGAATAATCACTATTGTTATCTTTCTACTCAATTGCCTCCTAGCATCAATGTCTTGTATACTTGTAAAAATATCTTTCCATTTATATCTTCCTTCTTGATCCTCGCACAAAATGTTTAAAACCCTAGCATCATATTTATCTTGAAGTAATCTCATCCATGGTTTCAACATTGGATCTAGATTGAGTAGTTTTTTATCACACCAAGTACCCATCCAAATAGAATTTTGTCTCCAAATCCCACCACCCATATTAGACCTTTAATCACTAGATGAATTGACTTTTTAAAAATTGTTCCATAGTGCTAAACCATTTGGTAGTGAGAATGCAATAAATATTAATGCTTGGGACATTGTTCTCAACATACTTAGAAGAATTCTTGCCCATTGTATTTTACTCTCTTTGTACAATCTCCAAATTACTTTTTTCCTAAGCTCTAAGTTTGCATCTGTAATAACTTTTAAATGAAGGATTGCCCTAGTTTTATCATCACACACCTTGCTCCATTTCACCAAAGGAAATTTCCTTTTATCATGTAATCTCGACCACAAAAATGATTGCATGATATAAATTAAACTTTTTTCTATCAATTTTATTATGGTATACAAGGACATATAATATGTTGGAATGGCTTATAGGACTTATTTAATTAGTTGCACTCTTTCTGCTAATGATAACCATCTACCGTTCCATGCCAAGAGTTTATTTTGAACTTTACTTATAACTAGATTCCATAATTTTATCCTCATTCTCCCCTCAAATAAGGGCATCCCTAGATAAGTTGCTAGTAAATTTGCCTCCTCCATTTGAAGTAACTTGTATATCCCTACTTTAATTCTATTTGGGGTGTTTAGGAAATAAATTTTGGATTTTTTCTTATTAACCTTCTGCCCTGATGCTCTTTCGTATTCCTTTAACAAGTTATTTAACGCTCTGACCTCGATTATCCTTGCCCTCCGAAAAAGGGTTGTATCATCTACAAATTGTTGACGGGTGATGTTGTCAATGTTATTACTAGCCTTAACTCCACTTCTAAGTCCATCTTTGTTAGTCTTCCTCAAGTTCCTACCCAAAACCTTTGCCATAATAATGAAAAAATATGGTGATAGAGGACTCCTTGTATAAAACTTCTCTTGGCTTTTAAAATATTTTGTTACTAACCCATTGACCAACACTGAATATAAAATTGTAGATACACAAGATTCAATCCATCTTACCCATTTCTTTCTAAATTTAAACTTTTCTCATACTACAAAAAGAAAATTCTATTCAATCTTATCATAGGCTTTACTCATACCAAGTTTTAAGATCATTTCTCTCTCTTTTCTTGAATTTGTTGAATGCATAATTTGATGAGCTACTATGATCCGATCCAAAATGTGTCTCCCTTTTACAAATCCTCCTTGCTCTTTTGAAATAATTTTGTCTAGCAATGGTCTTAATCGATTCACCATCACTTTGGAGATAATTTTATATGCCATATTACATAGGCTTATGGGCCTAAATAAATCAAATAATTTTGCATCCTTATTTTTTGGAATCAAGGTAATATTTGTTACATTATTTTATAGGGTAAGTATTATTTTACCTTAGACTTTTTCACTGCCACCAATAAAGAATCCTTTATTATATCCCAATTATGTTGATAGAATACTATAGAGAGCCCATCCAGACTGGGGGATTTATCCTTATCAAAAGAGAAAAGAGCTAAATGAACTTCTTCCTGAGTAATAGGCTCTATTAATTTCCTATTGTCTTCATATGTTATGATTGAAGGTACTTCCTATAGGAGTTTATCATTAAGAACCTCAAACTCCTCTGATCCTATAATATTTTGGTAAAAAAACTCACCTCCTTTCTAATTTCACTTTGGTCTTCAATCCAAATCCCTTTTATTGATTTAATTGTACTAATTATGGATGTTGATCTTTGTACTATTGCCATCCTATGAGCAAACTTTGTATTTTTATCTCCTTCTTTTACCAAGTCTGTCTAGATTTTAATCTCCAATATTTATCTTCCTTACTCAAAATATTATGATATTGACCAAGTAATTCCCTTTCCTCCAAGCTTGGATGAATATGATCACCTTTTTGAAATTTTGAAAGTTTATCTTTTAGTTCTTCTTTCTTCTCAAAAATATTCCAAAAGTGTTCTTGTTCCCTTCTTTTAATCTAGATGTCATTGATTTAATTTGTTTGGGAAGAGTATACAACCCACTATTTCTTGAAGAATTCCATTTTCGTGCTATCATATCAATAATTTGTGGATGATCTTCCCACATGTCATATTTAAAATATGATATTTTTTGAATTCAATTACCACCATTTTAACTCTTATTGGCCAGTGATCTGAACCAATCATTGTCAAGGTATTAATTTGATCACAAATCTCTTCATCTAGTCTATGATTTTAGATTATGCATTTATCTAATTTTTTTGCTATTATGTTCTGACCTCTCCTTTTGTTGGTCCATGTATAGTTTTCTTCTTCAAACTCAACCTCCCATAGATTATTGTTTTGAATAAAAGCTGAGAAATCTCCCATACTTTGGGTTAATTTCCTAACTACCCCAAATTTTCACCCACCTTGGTTATGGTATTAAAATATCCTATGATCGTGAATTGGGTTTCTTGGTCTTTACTTATCATAAGGAATTCAATCCCACTCCATACTTCTAATTTGTCTGACTGAGTTGTAGGTCCATAGATATTAATAAGAATGAAATAAATATCTGTAAAATAACATATGACTAAAGAGGCTATCTAATGCCTAGTTTTATGAATGGTTACATAGGAGGTTCGAATAGGATTTCAACAAGTTAGAATTACCCATGCTACTCCTTTTGAATCCACAACATCCCATTCACATCTCACTCATACCTCTTTCATAGTTTTGAAAACTTCTTCCTTTATCATTTTAGTTTCGTGGATATAAAGAATACCAGGCTTATTACTTAAATAGAGGTCTCTGATACACTTATGCTTTAAGGGGGCATTAAAACCCCTTATATTCCATGATATGGTAATCATGTCTCATTAGGGGCTACTAGCCCTACCTATGAATTACCAATATTATTTTGTTGTTTAGTAAAGAGAAGTTCAACCAACTTAGTTTGTGTTCCTTTCTCTATGTTTGCTCTTGCTTCCCTAGATCTTGCTTGATAATTTGAAGGTTTTCCTCTTTATTCTTTGCCTATATGAGGAGTAGGTCTTATTATTCTATTCATCAATATTCTTTCACAACTTTATTTTTCCTCATATTTATACTCTCTTGGTTCTACTACAAAAGCTTTTGACTTGTCCTACTCCTCTTCTGGAATTTCCTTATTAATAGTAGAGGTATTATCATCTAACACTGCATTTTATCTATCAATTTTATCTTCTTGAAAGGTGCATGGTACTTCAAGAGAGTCTTCAAGATCTGATGAGACACATTCCTTAGGTTTATTGAGAATGTTCATCCCTAAATTAGGACCATACTTGGTTCCTTGCTAACATTTTGAACCTATTATACTGTGTCCTCTAATATTATATTTGTTTTTTCTTCATGGGCTAAAGCCTTAAAAGAATTGTTATTTATTCCAATATCCTTCCTTATGAGTCTCCACTATTTATTTACTTTCATTTGTCTATATCTATTTTTTGAAAGTTGAAAACCATCCTCATCCATATCCATTTGTAAGTTTCTCTTACGGTTTTTTATATATGTTTCTGTTGAACTCTTCTTAGGACATGATCTCTCAATATGCCCCACCTCATGACATATCCTACATTTAAAAGATTTATTTTCATAATCTATGGTTGGGTCCACAAGTTATCCCCATACTTAATAATGATTCATTTTGGTAAAGGTTTACTTATATCAATCATGACCAATATCCAAGCATAAATAGCCAAGAATCCATCTTTTGTAGTTTTTAAATTCTCAAGGAATTCCCCTAGAGTTTTGCCTATTGCCTTGAAGGTATCAATCTCCCAAAATTTAATGGGCAACCCATACATCCTAACCCAAACTGGTACTATGAAAATATTTACATTTTTAGGTGCAAAGCCTTCATACCAATGGGTAAGGGAGAGTCATGCCCTTCCCATAAAATAAGGACTCCCTTTTAGAATTCTATTTCTTTCCTCCCTATAAAAAAATATATAGTAAGAAACCTTTCAAAAGAAAGGATAGACTCACTTATGGAGACTTCCAACTCCTATCAATCCATTTTCTCAAGGTTGAAGCCCCTGGTCAAGACCCATTAAATTTACCAAAAACTGCCTTATCTTTGAGAAACGAGGATTGATCCTCTATGAGGCCCTTACTAACCTCTACTACTAGAGATTATTATAAGGATTTAGCTATAAAATGGTCCATGGAAAGGAAATTAAAACTCAAAATCTAATTAAATTTATGAGAACATCCTATAGTTATTATAATATTTTATTAAAAAAACTATAATAATTTGCATGCAAAATTTCTAATATAAATAAGGAAAAAAGGTGGAAAGACGCAAATCCAGGCCCAAACTACCGAACTCATTTCGTCCATATCTCACTCATCCGAACTCGGATTGAGCTAAAATTTTGAGGGTAGATGCCTGAAAAACCCTAGAACGTCTCCACCAATTTTCATTTCATTTGGAGCAACATAGATCCTAGCGCATCCCTATGTTTGAACGACATATTTGGCAAGCGGCTATGCAAGGGTTTCATCTGGGTTGAGTGCAAGCAACTCCAGAAGTTGGTTTTTAGGGCCTTCGATCCCTAACGACCAATATTTTTGTGGTTTATGCTCAATATTTTAGCAGGAAATGTTGCAGGGGATACAAAATGGGTTAGAAATTTGTCTTTCAATAGATCAAACTATGAACTTGAGTGACAACGGCTTCCAATTTGTTGCACGAAAGAAAAGTGAAAACCATACCTTTCCACGATGTCTAAGGCAAGGATTAAAGAGATCACGAAACAAGTTTCAAGCAATTGATCAAAAAATGGCTCATATCTCAAGTGAATCTGGTGCTAAGGTGCACCCACAAAATAATTATACTATGAAAACCCCTATCAAGGGTAAGAATTTCGAAGACTTAGTCCCAAAAATGAATTTTAGGGATGCCCTTCGTGGTGGACAGCCTCAACCCAATGCTAATATTAATATTAGGGCTTCCCATAAACCTCTAAGAATGCCTAAGATTGATCCCAAGAAAACGGAGTCAGGATGTCTTAAAGCGGCTGATGGAACTCCTATTGTTAAGCTTGATATGGGTAACATTCAGACTGGCATTGAAGATTTGGAAAATAGAGGACTAATTTGTCGGTTCATGGGTTTTCGTCCGAGTCTATCTGCTTTCAAAGTCTGGGCTACAAAAATCTGGAAAACTAAAGGCGAGTTACAAATATCTATTTATCCAAATGGTTATTTTCTTGTTTTATTTGCTAATAATGAAGATAGAGAGAAAACTTTTCAAGGGGGTCCTTGGTTTTTTAGAAGGGCAGGGCTTTTCATGAAGCCCTGGCATACTAAATTTAAAGTCGAAGAAGATATGCCTTCTATAGCTCCCGTGTGGGTTAGACTCTTTGGCCTCCCTATTGAATTTTGGAATCCTACTATTTTTTCTTCAATTGGAAACTCTTTAGGAACTTTTATGATGACTGCTGATTGTACTCAAAATTTTGAACATATTATTTATGCTCGAATTTGTGTTTTAATGGTTTTTGACAAACCCTTACCTAAAAATATCACATTACAATTTGAGGAAGACACTTGGGAGCAAGTAGTGGACTATGAGAACATTCCTTTTCGTTGTAGAATTTGCCATGAATATGGTCATTTGGCCAGTGTTTGCCCAAATAAAACCTAAAAATATCACATTACAATTTGAGGAAGACACTTGGGAGCAAGTAGTGGACTATGAGAACATTCCTTTTCGTTGTAGAATTTGCCATGAATATGGTCATTTGGCCAGTGTTTTCCCAAATAAAATTCCTTATCAAAAGAAAGAAGATATAAACTCAGCAGGTTTCCAAATACCTAAGAAGAAGAACACTCAGAAAAACCAGTTATGAAGGATCAATCAAAGTCATCTGCTAATATGTTTGAAATCCTTTCCACAAATGATGTCCCAAGTGAGGAGGAGGAAATAATGGAAACTAAAATATTAGAAACACAATTTAAATATGAAGGGAAGAACTCGAGAGACAAACCAACAAATCAAAGGTTTTCAACAAGAAAAAAAAAAGGAGAAAATTTACACAAGAAAAACAATATTTCAAATGTCAAAACTTCAAATAATGCAAGTCCCAATATAGACTCCGTTGAACCATCTAGTAAAATTTTGGCCGTGTACGAGCATTCTTCAAGGTTAGAAGCCATCTCAGATTCAATTGGAATAAGTCAAGAAACAGGGAAAAAAAATTGAAGATGGATTCTAATCAAAAAGTAGGTCGCAAGACCAATCAATATCATATGGTAAAAGAAGGTGAAAAGCTTGTAGAGGAAGGTAAGATTAATGCCCTTCCCAATTTTTTTAGCCCTGGTATTAATGAAGATCATCACTTGGAATATTAGAGGACTCAAAGGGAGTCTTTCAAAACAAAATGAAATTAGAAGAATGATTCGGGTAAATCATCCACATCTTGTTTTCCTTCAAGAAACAAAGATGTCAATGGAGGATATGGACTTAATTGCCAGTAAAATTTGGCCAGTTGGAAAAGTGGTTTCCCTCAGTTCCCAAGGGACTTCGAGTGGCATTGCTTGTCTTTGGGATCCAAAAGAGGTAGTTATTCACCATATGGTTGGCAGTTGGGGTTTTTTGACTATAGCTATTCAAAGTAGACATTCCAACCAGATTATGCTCGCATTACTTGTTTATGCTCCGACTTCTTTGGAGGAAAAAAGAAGACAGTGGAAGGATATTACTCATATTATCTCTCATTTTCCTAAAGCTTGGATCTTGATCGGAGGATATTTCAATACCATCCTCTCTCTGGATGAGAAAATGGGGGGAAATAGAAATTTGGACAAAAGCACTGACCTCATGAGCGAATATATTGCAAACCTCCATCTTGTGGATATCCAACCAGATAATGGCCTTATGACTTGGTCTAACATAAGGCAAGGCTTAGCTTGTATAATGGAGAGATTGGATAGGTTTTTGCTCTCTGAAAATTTCTTAATCCATGGTCATGTTGGCAATTTTGGGTACTTTGGGTACATTGCCTTTGCTCAAGTGTATAAGTTGTCATTGATGTCAAAAGGCATTTTTGTGTTGATATCAAAAAGAGTGTGATGTCAAAAATATCTTGAGAAGCTTCATAATGTTAAAGGGTTTTTATTAAAACCATGGTGACAAGGTTAAAGGTTTTTCTTAAAACCATTTGGACTCATTAAGGGTTTTTATTAAAACCAAGCTTAACTTAATGCAAAGGTTTTTACTTCTTGAAAAACCTTGAAGGTCCATGTTTATTATTAATAATTAAATTAACTCAAACCTTTGACAAGGGTCTAAGTTTAATTTATTATTAATAAAATAATAATAATTATTTTTTTAATTATTATTAAAGGGTCTTTCAACCCTTAAGCGACGGAGAAAAAAAGAATTATTTCGTCGATGTGTTGCCATCGTTGGAGGAGCGCCGACGTCAAACAGTTAAGGAGAAATGGCTATATAAGTGGGGATGATTTTCTAAAGTTGTTGTAACTCCGAGTAATGAAAATCGTAGCTCTGTGATCTTCGAGAAAGCATTGTATTTCATTGAGAGTTGATTATCGATATTGAGTTGCCCAAGTAATTTCTTGCATTTTTAGTTTGCGCTTTGACATCCGATAGATTGCGCTTCACCTACAATTGTTGGGACTGCACTCGAATTACGTTTTTAGTTTGCGCTTTGACATCCGACAGTTTGCTTTCACCTACGATTGATTGGATTGCACGAAGGATAACGGTTTTCTGTTTGCACTTGTGTGGATGATTATTTATGTTGCCCAGTAAGTTACGTTTTGGACAACGCTCACTAGTTTGCATGTGGCTTGTGGAAGACATTTACGTTTTCCAGATTCTTGGCGTCAAAGGAAGATAAAATATAGGGCAACACTGTATTTCTTCATTGGGCACTTGTGACCCAACGACGGTGGCGTTTAAGCGAAGGCGCTAGAAGGCAGAGGTGCCGAGTTCGATTCTCTTCGTGGGTAATTTTCTTTTGGTCGCGGTGTGCAAAGGATAGTGGCTGTGAATGCGTTGGAGGTATAAGGTTAAGGTATCATATTTGCTTTGACATTGTTTTATTGATGCTTAATGTTTATGTGGAGTAATAAGGTGTAAAGAGGTTTTACTTTGTATGTATATTATACTTCTGGTGGTTTTTATTAAGTTGGAGAAATAAGGTGTTAATTTGGATCTTTATTATTGTATATTGTTGTATAGTTGCTAACTCTAATTGGTGGCAAATTGAGAGTTAGTGTTGTGACAGATTTTGAGTTCTCCTTCTTCATCAAAGTAAAGGTATGGGCAACTTCTTCCATGTATATTGTTGATGGTATATTTTCTGAAATTGAGTTTGGAGTGAAAAGGTTGTCTACTAGGTATTTTTGGTGTAAATCCTATTTTTTGGATATTGAAGATTGTTTATGCATTAAAATCATTGATGAGTTTTTGGGTGAATGCATAATTCTGGTTGAGGAAGAGGAAGCATTTTTTGCACTAAGGTTTTATGTTAGTAAGTCTTGCTACTTGCATTGAGATGATGAAACCCTTAGTTGGCTGTTTTGATATTGATGGTTGAGTTGCTTCCATAGAGGTTGTTTTGATCAAGTTAGTGCTTTACTTGATACATGATATTGGGCTTACTCCATTGAGTTGATTTGAGCAAGTTATTCTTTGCATTTGGTGATATTGTGTTGGTGGTTGTTTTGTTCAAATATCCTTGGAGGGAAAAGGATTTCTACTTGTTTCCTTTTCTTGTGATGATTGGTTGAATGCTTCAAGGTTGATGTTGAGTTGAATGGTGTTGGTTGACTAAACCTTGTTTGATGAGCATTGTTGTTGAAACCCTAATTGTTGGTAAAAAGAATATGAGTATCATTGTTATATGAGATATTGCATGGTTGGCAATTGTTGGGTTGTGTTTCATATTCTTGAGAAAAGCATACTACATCTATCTTATTCTTTTGAGATTGAGATTGAGTTGAGATTGAGATTGGGAGTTAAGTATAGAACATATTGGGTCTCTAACAATTCTCTTTATGTTTCTATGAGATTTGAGATTGAGATTGGGAGTTAAGTATAGAACATATTGAGTCTCTAACAATTCTCTTTATGCTTCTATGAGGTTTATGAATCACATTGGGTCTCTAACAATTCTCTTTGTGGGTTCATGCTAAGCAAGTTTTTCTTGGTGAGCTTGCTGAGGTTTTGGACAGGTTTCGGTGGGGACTTGTGAGCGAGGTTTTGGACAGGTTTCGGTGGGGACTTGTGAGCAGATTTGGACAGGTCCTAGCAGAGGACTTGTGAGCTGAGTTTTTGATAGTTCTATCAGAGAACTTGAGGACAGAGGTGCATTGGTTCTTTGAGAAGAACCTGAGGACAGATTTGGCAAGTCTTTGAGAAGGCTTGTGTGCAGAGGATTGATTTGTTCAAGAGTTGGACAGATCTGACAGACAGAGGAAGACTTGTACTAGACCGAATGACTGTGTTTGGTACAGGTTGCTGAGCTACTGTGGACGTGATCATAGAAGGCAGAGGTCTCTTAGGCTAAGCATTGAGGATAGGAGGTCTTCGGTGGAAAGGAGTTCCACGTGCTGGCAAGAGGTAGAGGCAGTTGATCTTCCGAGGGATCATTTCCAGAGCAGAGGGGAAGGTATCTCCTTAGAGCAGAGGCTCATAAATTCAGATTGGGGGAAGGTATCTCCTTTCGACTGAGGCTCATAAATTCAGATTGGGGGAAGGTATCTCCTTTGGGCCGAGGCTCATAAACATTGTAATTGGGAAGGTTTCCCAAAGAACTTTGAGATAACTTTTAGAGAAAAGTTTTGTGGACGTAGCCCAGGCATTTTGGGTGAACCACGTTAAAATTGGTGTCACTTTGTGGATGATATTGTGCATTGTTTTGATATTGCTTTGGGTATATTGCTTTACTATTTTGAAGTATAAAGGAAAAAGTAAAAAGAGGTCTTATACTGTTCACCCCCCCCTCTCAGTATAATCTTGTGTTCTTCAGGTCACATTCTTAAAGTGAAGACTCTTAATAATGTTGGTTCAAATATTGGCCAGTCATGGTGGAAATGTGGAAAACCAATATGAGTTTCTCTCCTTTTCGTTTTCAATTGATGTGGCTTAGAGACATTTCCTTCAGACCTCATGTGCAACAATGGTGGAAGGAAGTTAAACCTAGGCATGGGACTAAGATGTTCTGTTTTGCCAAAATACTGCAATACATTAAATCCAAAATCAAGACTTGGAACTGGAAAGAGTTTGGGGATGTTCATAAAAAAAACATGAAGTTATTGCTCATCTTGAAAATTTGAATAAGAAAATCCGTTTAGATGGCCTCATAGAGAAGAGAAGTGCAAATGAAATTAAACTCACAACTCAGTTAGAGGAATGGGAAAAAAGAGAAGAAATCTTATGGAAGCAAAAATCTAGAATTCAATGGCTCAAAGAAGGAGATCGAAACACAAATTTCTTCTAGCTTGAAGATCTCACAACTTTATTTCTTCCTTAAAATCAGATTCTGGAGATGTTGTTTATACTTGGGATGTCATGAAATCTATTGTTGTTGATTACTTTTCCAATATTTTTGTTGCTACTCCCCTTGACTCAACTTCACAATATAATGTTCTTCAAGCAATCCGTTCTCTTATCACTTATGAGGAGAACTCTATTTTGACTGCTCCTATTACTATCAATGAGCTTCAACAAGTAGTTTTTAAAATGCAAAAAGGGAAAACCCCAGGTCCTGATGGTTTTCCTATTGAGTTCTACCAAGAGTTCTGGGATATCCTTCATGTTGATTTATTAGAGATGGTGGAAGAAGCCAGGAAAGCCAAAGAAATTTTGAAGGTTATCAATAAAACTTATATTACTCTTGTTCCAAAAGCTCAAGAGGTTGATCATATCTCAACTTTTAGACCTATTGCTTTATGTAATGTTCTTCTCAAAATCATTACTAAAATCATGGCAAAAAGGTTGAAGCCTCTTTTGCATAAGATTATTTCCCCAGAGCAAGGGGGTTATGTGGAAGGACGTCAAATAGTAGATGAGATAGTTCTTGCTGAGGAAGCCATCCATTCCATAGATATGCAAAATTCTCCTTCCATGTTCATTCGGTTAGACTTATCCAAAGCTTATGACAAAGTCGATTGGCACTTCCTTATCAAAGTTTTGAGGCAATTTGGTTTCTCTAAGGATTGGATGGATTGTATTATGGGATGTATCTCTTCAGTTTCCTACTTAGTTCTTATCAATGGTAGGCCTTCTCAGTCTTTCCCAACTTCTAGAGGTATTAGGCAAGGTGATCCGCTATCCCCTTATTTATTCATCATTCTTGCTGAATGCTTGGGTAGGACTATAACCAAAAAGAGGGAAAACAAAACCCTTGAGGGAGTTACCATTGCTCATGGAGCTAGACCTATCTCTCATCTTCATTTTGTGGATGATTCTACTCTTTTAGGTAAAGCTATAGTTAAGGAAGCTTCTAATATTAAGCAAATAATTAGCTATTTTTCTAAGGCTACTGGGCAGTTGATCAATGAAGACAAATCTAAAGTTATTTTATTTCACTGCTCTGCTAGACAGGAATCCATGGTCTTGGATAAACTAAGATATAAGAAAACCTCTCTTCCAATCACTTATTTAGGTATTCCCATAAATATTCAAAGGTAGAAAAATAAAGATTGGAATTGGTTGTTGGACAAAGTCAAGAAGAAAATTGGAAAGTGGACCAACAAGTGGCTTTCTTTTGGGGGTAGAATCACCTTGGTAAAACCAGTCCTTCAAGCTATTCCTATTTATGTTTCTTCCATTTTGAATATCCCAAAGGTTGTTCTTCGAGAATTGGATCAAATCAGTCATCGTTTCCTTTGGAGTGGTACTAAGGAGAAAAGAAAATAGGCCTTGGTGAAATGGGATACTTTATGTCTTCCTAAGAGTGAAGGGGGGTTAGGATTACGGTCTTCAATTAATAACAACAAAGCTTTAGCTGCTAAATTATATTGGAGGATGTTGCATAACCCCAATGCTCTTTGGGCCAATAATCTTCGTGCTAAATATGTTGAGAACAAAAGTCCTGAAGACCTTGTTCGCTATCAACTTCCTACCAAAGGTTCTCCCATTTTAGCAATTCTTAAGACTGGTGAGGATTTGATAAAGAAAAAAATATTTTGGATCATTCATAATGGTCAACATGCAAATTTTTGGACAGATTCTTGGGATGGTCACAAGCCTTTGATAACTTAGTTTCCCGATTGGAGGCCTTGGATGGAGGAGCTTCACCGAGCTAATTGGATAAAGGTGGCTAATTACTGTCGATACCATACTAGTAATTCAAATGTTGGTAGATATTGGATCCCTATTGAGGACTGGCCTATTCAAATCCCAGAAAGGCAAAGACAAGATATCCAAGGCATCCTTCATATGAGATCCCTCTCTTGGTCCCATGAAAAAGATTGTTTTGGATGGAACAACACTACTAAGGGTGAGTATTCAGTTGCTCAAGGTTATTTGACCTTATGCCATAATAATCCCAACCATTCTTCTGACATATTTTCTCGATTGTGGGCTCAAAAGCTCTAGCCTAAGGTGAGGTTCTTTAATTGGCTTTTATTTCATCGTAGGGTGCTTACTGGTGAGCAACTTATGAAGCGTGGTTTTCATGGCCCTTTTAGATGTGAAATGTGTGAAGAGAATGTAGAAAATATCAACCATATTTTTATTGAGTGTTTTTTAGACTTTGAGTTGTGGAGGAGAATGGCCACTTTACTTGACTTACAGTGGTCCAATTTTTTTACTTTTGAACAGCTTTGGAGGGATTGGCCTAATCAAGAGGGTGTTGATCATTTTATTAGGCAGTTAGTTTGGATGCGTTCTACCATTCTTCTTTGGAATATTTGGAATGAAAGGAACAACCAAATTTTTAATCAAGATAGGAAGGATATTCACTATATTTGGCAAAAGACCATAGCCAACTTAGTTGAATCAATCCATCATCTCCTTAATCACCCCCAAAACTCCCACCAAATATGGGATCAAGTGATGCAAAGATTGAAGATTAATCCTTCTAAGGGAACCCAACTTAAAGGAAATGTGAGTATTAGAAGATGGATAGGAATAGAAATTGGCAACCTCCTCCTAAGGATTTTGGAAAAGTCAATACTGATGGAGCCTCTAGTGGGAACCCTGGAAAAGCCAGTGTGGGAGGAATTGGTAGACTTTTAGATGGCTCCCTGGTTTTTACTTTTGCTTGAGAATTTGGGTATTCTTTCCAATAACCTTGCTGAGGGGTATGGTATCCTCGAGAGGCCTTCAAGAGGCTACTAAGGTTGGATGGGAAAAGGTGTTAGTTGAGTCCGACTCTCAACTTATGATTAATCTCTTGAAGAATCCTTCTAAGAATCATAAGGTGGATTGGAGAATAAAAAGAATTATTGAGAAGATTCAGTTAATCCAGATGGGATTTTTGAAAGTTGATTACAATCATGTGGTCAGAGATCAAAACAAGAGTGCTAATGCTTTAGCTAATTGGGCTTTGGACAAAGGTGATCTTACTTGTTATGGCCACCCTCCTATATGGTGGGCTTCTCAAATTAGGGAAGCTCTTCTTTCTATCATTTCTTTGGATGGCTCCAGTTCTAAAGGTACCTAGTTTCTTCTTGTTTTTTTTTGCTTCTTTTTGGTTCATTCAGTTTTTTTTAGTTCCCTAGCTCATTCTATTCTTTATTTTGTTTCCTCTGTTGATTCTTGCCTTAATAGTCTTCTGGTCTAGATAGGTCATTGTTTTGTTCATTTTTTATTTCTTTTTTCTTTTTTGTTTTTTTTGTTTAGTTTTTTAAGGTGGGTGGGTTTTTTTTTTTTTTGTTTTTGTGTTCTTTGTGTTGTTTTTTGTTTTGTTTTTGTTTTTTTTTTTTATGTTTTTTGTTATTGTTCTTGTATTTTTTTCGTTCTTGTTCTTGGGTTTCTCTTTGTTTGTGTTATTTCGTGTTTTTATGTGTGAGTGTTTTCTATGTTTTTTGTTTTTGTTTATTGTCTGTTGTTGGTTGTTTTTATTTTTATTTTTATTTTATTTTTTAATTTTTTAGGTTTTGGTTGTGTTTATTTTTCATGTTTTTTTGGGTTATGTCTTTGTAGTGTTCTGTTATTTTTGTCTTGTTTGTGTTTTGTTATGTGGTTCTTGTGTTTTTCTATGTGGTTTCTTTTATCTTATTGTGCGTGTTTGGTTGTGATTTTGTTTTTTACACACTCAAGGAGCATGTTTTTTATTTTATTTTATTATTTTGTTGTTATTTACTTATTTTTAAATTGGTTTTGTGTGTTTGTTTGCTCCTTGAGTATGTCAAAGGTGGTAGGCCAGGTCCGAGTCCTGGGCGTTTTTGGTGAAATGGATACCCCTGCCTCCTTGGGTCTTACCCGAAAGTGGCATCCCTTTTGGGATGTTTTCCACAAATAAAAAAAAAATAAGGAAAAAAGAAACTTAGTTGAAATAATTTATGCCTAGATAAAATATCTTGCCTCCCTAAAGCCCTAGACCTTAATTGTTCCTCCCATCATCCAAACCTTGGATGACATATATTTACAATTTTTTCTTTGTGACTTGAAAAATCATCATTGCCCTTGTTTCGAATGGATGACTTCATAGGGTTGTATCTCCCTTAAAATTGATTAGATTCCTTCATATGACCAGATATTTCAAAGCTCTTCAAAATTTTCACAAATTGGTCCAAGAATTAACTGAATCATACAAACCTTCACAAAGATATGACTCCTAAAAGATGAGATATTTTTAAAAAATAATTGCCCTCACGTTGCCCTACTTTCGAACGTCTGTTTTCACATGGTCATATTCCCCTCAATACTTGTTGGATTCTTTTGAATGACCCATAACGTTAATGAATTTCTATATAAACCATTTATTACAATTTTTATGGTTGCACTTATTGATAAGACTTAGTCTCTAAGGTTTAGTTCTTAAAGAGCAATATTTAATTTAATTAATTATTATGTTTAGCATATTCTAAAAATAAAGATGTCTTATTTTAAAAACATGTCTTATTAAAAAAAAAAACATGCCTTCTAAAGTAACCATCATTGTACTCCTTTATAAATACTGAATATCAATAATATTGAGTGCGTGAATATTCATGAAGAAAGGCTTCTCTCATTCTCTTCCTATGTTTCTTTCCTTTGAATTTTCATTGCCAATTCTTACCTAAAAAAATCTTGCTTATATTATCTGGTATTAGAGCCAAGCAATTTTGACCTTATATCTGGTCCTCTCAAAGATTCTGACAACAATATTTACTAGATCCATCATTTCAGGTTGCCAAGATCTAGCATCCTTTAAGAGTTTCCGTTTATTACCCTTACTAGATATCTACTTGATTTTTCTCAAGTATCACACTTCAACAACTTTGAAGCTCATTTACAAGATTTCCTAAGGGTTTTTTTAGGATTTACTAATGCCAAACCAATAATAGAACCACTTAAAGTGTAGATATCATCGAGCTAGGTGGTTTTACTTTTTATTTTTTTTGAAATAAAGCTCTAGATCAAAAGTTATGCCTTCTCAAAGGTTCCTTGCTTCAAAAGTAACAAAAACCCTAGATCGTCCTTTATGCAGTGGTTCCTAAGTGCAATACACATCACGAGGAAAATTTTGAATCATCAGTCAATATGGGTGCAATCCAGAAAATTCTACAAGGGGACTCTAAGAGCCAAACTCATATCTTGAGAGACCTTATAACATATTTACAAGCAACGATCCCTCACCCTCCCAAAATGTATACAACTCAGGCCTAAGGTTTTCAGCTAGAAACAAAGGTCTCAACTCCAAGATTTGATGGTAACTTTGATGGCAAGGAGTTAGACTATTGGTTGTGTAGCCTTAAGGCATATTTTAAAACTTGGCTTGATATGACTTATGTATAAAAAATCTAAATAGTTGAAGTCCACATGTCATATCTAGCCCTAGATTGATGACAAAACCATCGGACCATACTTGCAATAAAAATAGAAGTGATCACTCAATGGGATGCACTTCAAGCACTTAAGGAATGATTTTATTCCCTAGGCTACCTCCATAACATGTTAGCGTATTGATTGCAACTCAGACAAGATCAAGGGCAAATAGTTCAATAGTATATCGATACCTTCAGCAAGCTTTAGGTCAAGTTCAAGTTTCAGATGAAGAAGAGGTACTAATTGTTAGATTCATTTTAGGTATTTTCCCAATCCTTTGTAGAGAGTTAGCTATGTTTGAAGTTGATTCTTTAGATAAGGCTTTTAAGTTTGGAATAGCTACTAAAAATAAGCCAGGCCTTAAGAAGGGCATTCAACAACGTACCTTTAAGCCCCCCACTAATAATAGTGGGCAATCAAAAGTTTCTACTAATAGCAAGCAAAAGTATTATATCTATCACAAGCACTAGGCCATTCAACTGAGGAGTGTAGGGTACTCCAAAGCAAGAAAGACGGAAAATATCTCCTTGTAGAAGAACAACTAGAATAAGCATCTGAGGTAGAGGACTTGAATGTTGTAGAAATTGAAAATCCTAGAGTTTCATCTTACTCTTATTCTTATGACCAAGAACTACTCTAAGGCAACCCAAGAATCTATCTTTATACATAACTGCCAAATCAAGAATAAGAGGGCTCTCTTAATCATCAATAATGGAAGTAAAAATAATCTGGTCAATGAAAGCTTGGTCACTACTCTGTAGCTCCCCACATATGATCATCCTCATCCCTATCATCTTGGTTGGGTATAATAATAGGGGCCCCATACACTAATCAACAAAGTTTGTGTAATTACATTTGTTATTGGGCCTTTCTAGGATATAGTGGAATGTGATGTAACACCCTTGGACTGCTCATATCTTCTTCTTGGACGCCCCTTACAATATGATCACAATGCAATTTACGATGGACAACGAAACACCTACAAGTTTAAAAAATATGGCAAAGTGTATCAGCCTACTTCTGCTTCCAATGCTAAATATCATTTCTTTTCTGAAAAACCCATTGTAAAACAGGTAAAATTTTCAAGATATTTAGCACTTTGTATCATTCACCAACCTAAGGAGGACAATAAAGAGCAGGTGATACCCTCTTATGTGAAAAAGTTGATTGATAGTTACTTAGATGTTTTTGAAGATCCAAAAGGGTTGCCACCTCTTAGATTTATCAATCATGCTATAGATTTGGTTCTAGGGTCTTCCTTACCAAATTTTCCATCATATTGCCTCTCACAAGCTAGAAAAATAGAACCTGCAGCTTATCGTAGAAAGGAATATACAATCTAGTACCTCTCCTTGTGGATCCCCAACTTTTATCATCCCTAAGAAAGAGCAGGGATAATGGAGGATGATCATTGACTATAGGACCTTAAATAAGATTACTATCAAGAATAGATATCTCTTACCCAATATCAATGACCTTCTTGAAAATCTCAAGGGAGCTTGTTATTTCACTAAGTTGGATCTCACTTTAGGCTACCATCAAGTATGAATGAATCCTTCTGATTATTGGAAAACTACTTTCAAAACTAAGTATGGCCTTTATGAATGGTTGGTGATGCCCTTTGGGCTTAGTAATGCTCCTACAATGTTTATGAGGCTCATTAATGATATATTATGACCTCACTTGAGAGACTTCATTGTGTACTTGGATGACATCCTTGAATTTAGTAAGATTTGGACAGATCATCTTCAACATGTTTGCACTACATTAGATCTTCTCAAAAAGCACAAGCTTCAACCTAAGATGAAGAAGTCAGTTTTTGATCAATGCTCAATCAAATATTTGGGTTTTGTTATTGATCAAGATGGGGCACATATAGCTCATAATAAGTTAAAAGCTCTCTAAAATGAGCCTATTCCTACTTGCACTATAGATTTGAAGAGTTTCCTAGGTGGCATGAACTTCTATAGAAAAATCATCAATGATTTTTTATATATTATGTGGCTACTTCACCACTTGTCCAACCAAAATATTTTTTATGGAATCCAACAACCAATCAAGCCTTTCAACAACTTAAGGTAGCATTGTGTTCAGATCCAGTACTAATCCTTCCAAATTTTCAACTGTTTGAAATTGAAACAAATACCTCCAATTATGCAATATGAGTTATTATTAAACAAGGAGGACATCCTATCACTTATCATTATGAAGGTTTATCAGTAGCAAAACTCAATTACAACACATATGATAAAGAGTTGTATGCCTTGGTGCAAGCTTTGAAGTAATGGGGGCCCTAAATTCTTGGTAAGGAGACTATTCTTCATGTTTATCATCAACACTCATGTTTTTGAATGCACAATCTAATATTTAAGATCAACACCATTCGAAATGGGTAGCATATATTCAACAGTTTCATTTACTCATAAAATATAAAAAGGGCACCATCAATAAAGTTGTTGATTTGTTGAGCCAACCTCCCACCACAATATTGCATATCCTAGATGTTCGATTTGCTACATATGAGGACTGTAAATGTTTGTACTCTTTAGATGCATATTTTGGCCCAGTTATGCACGCTCTAAAACATCCTACTATCATCAACCAAACTCCTTTCTTAGACTACACCATTTGAGATTGTATGATTTATAATTTGAATTAGTTGTGTGTTCCTATAAGTTCAACCCGATTAATGTTAATTAAGGAGGCTCATTCTTCTTCATATGGAGGACACTTTGGCACTACTAAAACTCTACAACACTTGGAACGATACTTCTATTGGCCCTCCACGAGGAAGCACATGGATGAATTCATTAGACACTCCTTCCTTTGCATCCAAGCTAAACCTGCCAATCGCAATCTTGGCTTATAAAAGCCCCTTTCTATTCCTTCTTAGCCACGACAGTCTCTCTATCGATTTTATTAGTGGGTTGCCTACTACCTTTAGACAACAATATTAGACTTTTATGGTCGTAGTTTAAAATATGGCCATCTTTATCCCTTGAAAAAAACTATTAATGCTCCATAGGTTGAATAACTATTTTCAATAAGTTTTGGTGCCATTTTGGTTTACCTCTTTCTGTTATTTTTTATTATGATTCTAGATTTTTGAGTCACTCTTGGAGGCCACTAGCAACTTTTGGGGTGTCATCTATGCTATTAGAGAAATTTTCATGCATAAAATAATGGTCAAACTGAAGTTATCAATTGAAATTTAGTCCATTCTCTTAGGATATGCTACAATAAGAATAAACAATGGGACAACTATCTTCATGTTTTGCAACATAGCTATAATTAGGCCACACATATCTCTACAGGTTATTCTCCTTTTGAGGTATGCTATGGATATCAACCTCTTACTCCATATGATGTTCTTGTTGCTCTTTCTTCATGTTCTCCAACATACCAGCAAAAGGAACAAGGTCAACCTTCAAATTGTATTCAAAACTTGGCAAAAATTCATGCACAATTGCAAGCAACTCTTCAGAATTCTTAGGCTAAGTATAAGGAGATCCATGATAAGCATCATATTCTTTCTCCCTTCCAGGTTTGGGATAAATTTTGGCTTTTTATGGATAGGGAACGATTCAAGGGTCAACATCATCACAAGATCAAACCTATTCAATATGGTTGGTATACTATTACTCAACAAATTGGATTCAATGCCTTCAAACTTTATCTTCCATCTCAACTTGGTATTCATGACGTAATTCATGTTAATCAGTTATAAATATGCCCATATCATTTAGAATATGAAGTTCCACTCTCACATCCAAAGCATCCTATTCCATATTTTCAGCCTCCTTTTACTGTAGACAACCTTCTTGATGTTTAGACACACACTACCAAGAGAGGGCCTACAAATACTCACTTGGTTGGACATATTACATTGCCAACTCAAGCAAAGTGGGTCTCTAAATCATATTTTTAGTAGCTTTTTCCTCATCTTCGGGATAAAGTGGGGACACTTTCCTCTAAAATAGGGAGGAATTGATAAGACTTAGCCTCTATATAAGGTGTTGCACCCATTGATTTTAGCTAGAGTATAGAAATTGGATGAAACAATATTTCTATATGTTTCAACCTCCAGAAAAGGCTAACTCCTTTGAAATAATGATTTTGAAAAAAGGGATAGGAAGAGAGTAAGGGTTATGAAGGTGTACATGGTTAGGAAAGAGTAAGGGTCAGAGGAAGGGTTTAAAATTTGGTTGGGGTATAGTATAACAACATTGGATATTATAGGTTAATTCACTATCTAGCCAATTACATGACACTTAACAGATCAATGATTATAAGTTCATTCGGCTCATTACATTCACTTTGATCATTCCAAGGATTCAAGCAATTAGCAATCTAATAAGCGATTGAAGCTCACTTTAACATAACAAACTCAGTTTTGAATGTAACAAAAATAACTTAAAACAAATGTATAAAGGCTCTAATCATTCCAAGGACTTCAACTATTAGCAATCCAATAGGTAATCCAAATAGTAGAATTACTTTAACGGAATACACTAATTAAGTGTAACAAAAATGATTTAGAGAAAAACATACACATAAAACCTACAAACACATAGTAATGGAGACCAAACAACTATCACTTCATTGATTAGTAGTAATTACAATGTAATACCAAGCAAGGACTATAGAGCCAACCCTTGCAATGAGGTATTTACTCATATTTATAGTTTATAATTTCAATTTTTCTTGGGGGGAATATAGTTGTATGGTCGTTTGGATGACATTCTGGTGAGAAACCAAAAATGTTAATGTGGCAGCCTCAGAATTCATCTTGGGCATGACTTTGAATTTATCGTATTGATGTGCAAATATCTTCTACAAGTGGTTGCATTATTGGATCCATAACTTTCAAGTTTAGTTGCCCTTAGTAGGAATTCACTAGCAAGCACCATGGTGGTTACAGGTCTAAAAATTACTTATAACTGAAATATTCTTGAAACTGGGCTCTTTGTTTGCTCGTACAGCTCTTTTGAAGTAAAATCATTGTTTTGAGCAGTTTCAACCTTGGGCCTTTTTTTCTTTTATATTATCTTCTTCATAGGCATGATCTCGGGCTCAAGCTTGCTAATGATGATGTCATTAGCTCAAGCGACGTAGTTTCAAGCACCTTTTAGCTTTATTAGTTCATATCCTAGTCTCAGGCACTTTTGCTTTTCTCACGCAGTCTTAGGTTATTTTTTATTTTGTTGATATCATTTCTAGGAATTATGTGGTCTCTAGCATTGCGACTTTGGATGGTCTTCGATCATTGACTTGCATGATCTCGAGTGATTTATCCCTTTGGTTGAAATCATCGCCTTTAATAGCCTAGTTTTGGGATATTGCGATCTTGAGCATTGCCTTTTTTATTCTTTTGTCCTTTTCTCTTGATCCTATGCTCTTGCCTTAGTTTGCTAACATCACATTCATTTTGGGTGTGGTTTTAGGTATTTTGAGCTTGGATGTTTATTTTGTCCATTCTTGTAAGGATGAAGCTCTATGTTAACATGGATGTTGATGCAATTGTGGTTTTGGAGCATCCCAATCCCATGCTGGATTTGTCCTTCAACACTTAGCAATTTTTTTAGAGAATTTCTTTGCTTGTGCTAATGTAGTCAAAATTTGACTCACATGTTTGGCGCCTCTTAGGTAATTTCTACTTGTAGGAATTAGAACTCAAAAGGTCTGCTTCCATTGGGAGTGGAGTCAATATGATAATGGAATGGAATGTGAGAGGTATAATGCAGATTCATCATCATAACCAAGAAATATACCACACATTGTTTATCATATAATTTTGTCCTTTTTTGTTTTGGAATATACATATAAGCTTTGCATCCAAACACCCTTAATCGTTCTATATTTGGTTTTCGTCCTGACCATGCTTCTTTTGGTGTTACATACTTGAGTATTCTTGTAGAAAATCTATTCTGCAAATATACAACTATTTTAATTGCTTATGCCCAATATTGATGATCAAGATGAGATTTTTTTAACATGCATATAACCATCTCCATGATAGATCTATTCCTTCTTTCTGTAATACAATTTTGTCGCGGTGAATATGTTGTGGTGAGTTGCTTTTTTATTCCATTTTTTTCAAAGAATATATAAATTCTTTTGACAAAAATTCACCTCCTTTATCTGAGCAAATATTTTTTAGTCTTTCCTATTTTTTTTCAACTAGAAATTTAAATTGTTTAAATCAACTAAATGCTTTATATTTGTACTTCATAAAATATACCCACATTTTCCTAGAATAATCATCAACAAATAGTTGAAAATAGTTGTGTCCTCCAATACTAGTAACACTCATTGGACCACATAGATCTATATATACTAATTCCAATGGTTTTTGGGTTTGATGTTGCCAAAGCTCAAAAGGTATTCTATGTTGTTTTCCTGCTAAACATTTTGGACAAACTGTAGATTCCCAAGAGAGTTTTGGTAATCCTTCTACCATTTGATATTTAGTCATTTAATTCAATCACACTTGTATGACCTAGTATTTTATGCCAAAGTTCTTTAGTTTCAGACATTCTTGTTAAAAGAGCTACATTAATTGTTGTATCTAGAGTAAACAAACTATTTTTATAAGATCCTAAAGCTATGAATTTTCCTTTTTTGATAATATGAAAATATTTTTTTCCTTTAATAACCTTGAATTCTACTATTAAATTTTGATCCATAAGTTGAGAAATTGAAAGAAGATTTGTAGTTAAATTGAGGACGTATAACACATTATTAATTACTCTCTATCCATTTGTCAGACTGATTTGAACATTTTCTACTCCTTTGACTTCATAAGTCTTACTATCTGTTATGGTACTGGTCTCATATTTTTCACAAAATGTGTCAAGCCAAAGTTCAAGTCATATGTCTACTGGCTCTCGAATCTATATACCAATAATCCATAATCACCTTATATCTCCTAGATTCGAATAATTCAAAGTTTTTAAATCAAATCCTATGAAGTAGAATTCCTTATATCTCCCTAGTACTAAGAAAAATAAGGTTTACAAGTTTAAATTTTATAGATTTTATGTTGAACTTATTTTGACTCCCAAATAATTAAATTTGCAAATATCTTAAATTTTTAAAAAATATTAAAAAAGACTTAAAAAAAAAACTTATAATCTCCAAAGAAATAACTACTAATAAATTCTATCTACTTATTACTCCTATCTTAACTTCAATAACAAGGCTTTAATAAATAACTTCCTATTAGCATTCCTTATTTCTCCATTTAATATATTCTTATAAAATCTTATAAAGCCTTATAAAACCTTATAGCTCCTACTTAAAATAAACCTTATAATAAATGAAACCCTAAAATTTAAATCTACGTATACCTCCATTCATTCCTCCCTTTTTTTATGTTGTCGCTTGCGCTCACACTATCACTCTACCTCTTTCTTCATGCTGCCAATCCGCCTTGAATGCTTGCAAAAGATGTTGCTTTATTTTACACGCTCGGATGCTATGTGGAGAGTTGGAAGACATTCTATCTCTTGATACTTAGTTGCTTGCTTCTAATTCAAATGTTCACATGTAACAGGTGTAACACTCCAATATTCTAAGTGCTCTCAATCATGCCATGCATTTCAGATTTCTAATAACATTCCAGGGCTTGAAAACCTTTCAAAATTTTCCTTTCTTCCTCATATGACGTTTAGAATTCTTTGGATTCCTCTTCGATTGTTGTTGTTCTCTATTGTGTGTCACTTGGTAGACAGACATAAAAACTTTGCTATTTTACTATGTAGTCTTTGTAGGCTCTTTGTTGTATATATGTTGTTGTATAACTCTTTGTTGATAGGTATTAGCTCTTGTTGTAAGCTGCATATTTATTTATTTGCTCACTGGATACTTTAGAACCTGGAATGCTAATCTATTTTCAAGCTATTAAATATTGCCTGATAAGTCTTTATTAGTGCTTCACTTAGCACCCTATAAATTCCTTATTTTGATGCCTTTCAAGTGCTCTATTAGGACCTCACTTATATTTTCCTTCTAGGCCACTTTGCTTGCTTTTTTATGGCTTCAAACCTTTGTACTTTGCATTCCATTATTCCTCTAATCCTCTGTCAGATGGCTTCAATCTTCTAATATTTTTCTTTGTGCTTGTGCTCTACTTCTAGAGTAATGGTCTACCACTAGCTTGAGTAATGAGTTACGCTCATATCAATAGCTTAGTGTGGGCACTTTACTTTGGCTTAGTTTCTTCTGCTGGTTTGACTCCCTTATGAATACTATGTTGGCTTGGTTCAACTCTATTTTGAGCTCTATGTTGACCCTAGAACATTATTCTTCATCATTTTAATTCTTCTACCTTTATTCTCTTTTCTTAAGGTAATTCTAACTTTGCTCTTACCGCAAGAAATACAACACTTTAATTTGCACTTTGAGAATATTTCTACAACATTATTCTTTGGCACTCTTTCTTGAAAAACTTAGACGTTATACTTTCCTCAATGCTAGTAATTTTGTAATCTCCTTTTTACTGATTCACAGGAGCTTCATTTCTTTTGCAGTAAAATTTTCTTCTTTATGTAGACAATACACTCAACCTCTCTTCTCTATTCACTAATAAGGGCCTCAAATCTTTTCAATGGACCTTTTTCTTTGAAGGTATCAATATTATATTGATTTATTGAACCAATATAAAGGTCAATATGACCTTAATATTCAATATCACTAAAACTTTTTTCAAGATATTTTTCTTCAAGACCTAAATCAACAGTATCAATATCAAGGTTTGTCTTCAAGACCTAAATTTATCTCTGTCACATTGGACAAAAATCAAATATGCAACTAACTAAATCAACTTGTGCAAGTAGCTACTTGTTGTAACTTTGATATCACTAATGGATTTTGAAGCCTTGTGTAGACACCTAAAATACGTCATGTTGAGGAGGCTACTCATATGGACACCTTTTCAGGCCATATGACTCACCTTGGACCTTTCCAAGACCCAAAAATGGTTCTAACCACTCAATTAGGACAAGCCAGTCCTACTCAGCTTTGGTCACTATTTTCCTCAGCGGCGGGCTCATCATCGCTGATGTTGATAGCGATCATGAGCGGGTCACACCTGTCGATAGCGGCCACAGACTGAGTTGTGCCTGTCAAAGAAGATCGAGTTTGTAACAAACTCAAGCTAACCAAGCCAAGTAAAATTTGTTAGAATGCAATAAATTCTTGAACGGTTATCCATTATAAGCTTCCAAAAGCTTCACCTCAACTACCTCAGCCCAACCAATTCTTGATATTGGCTTGTTGAAGAAGCTAGGATGCAGATTTGGATGGTCTATAAATGGAGTGATTTCTTTGATCCCAAATCCTAATTGCCTTCCCTAACGAAGTGTTATCAAACTGGATATTTTGATGAGCAATTGCCATAGCAAAGCGCTACCAAACTGAGGAGAGAAGTGACATCCCTTGAGGTGCAACGAAGTGCTACCCAATTCGAATCATGATGTTGGCATATTTGTTAATAGAATTTTCTCAAGCTTGAGGATCACCCACCTTACCGTTCTACACCAAATTGTTGTAGATTCAAGCCTAATTATGCCATCCAACTATATATTGAGACACGACCGACCCTTGCACATCAATTCAATAGTAGAATTTAGTGTTGTCGAGGATTTATCACAAATAATAGAGTCTCTGTCCCATGATCGTTGTTTTCAACAGTGACCCATAGGCACCACTGCCAACATTGACAACGGCCAACAAAGCTCACTAATCGGATCAACAATGACCTTAGTTTGATGTCTTTATTTCTCTATTTTAGCATTAGATCAGATTAGCAGCGTTTCAATTTGGATTTTTGACATAGATTAGCCACATTTACATTCAATATTTCTGCATTTCTTTCTTGTTTTCATTCATTTTATCATTACTTTACGCATTTTCTTTATGTTTTGCATTATTCAAGAAACAAGCCTCATTTTGAGGGCCATCATATGCTATTGACATTTCTTGCGGTTTCTTATGTGCAAATTATAGGGCTATTCAAGGGCTATAAATAACCAAGATTCATTTTCTTAGCATCAAAAGTAGAGGTTACAAGTAAACCCTCTATAATCAGAATAGTGGAAGAACAAAGACCTTGTGGAGTGCATCTTTCCCCTTTTGGGACTACATACTTTGTAATCTTGGTCAAATTTGGTATCCCTAAGAGGGACGTATTATAGCCGAGATTCATTTCATTAATAATTAGAGCACCCATTTTTGTTATCTTGTGATATCAATGGTTACATAATTGCATTCATCAAATTTTTTATAAGATTGTAATAGATTAGATGCATAGTTTTTGTAGCTTTACAAGTGGCGATCACGTGCGGGACATTTCATTTTTGGTTGCTAATTGAGTTTTTTTATTGTTTTGTTCATTACAGGCACCACCATTTTTAGCAAGTGCGGCTAACAGTGGCCACCATCGATGTCATTAGCAACTAATAGAGCCCTCTGATCTGATCAACAGTAGCCTTGGGACAAATACAGAAAACTTGTTGCAACAACTTCTTCGAACGAGAGCTTCACTTGTAAGTGGCCCTAAACTGTCTGCTACTATATTTTCCTAAAAAATTACAAAGTAGAAGTTTAATTAAAACACATAGAGAACGTTTAAAAGAAAATTTTAAAAATCTATGTGTTTACTGGCCATCGCTATTGGTAACAACGACCTTTGCTGCTCACCGCCACGAAATATAACGACCAGATTTCTTATTGCATCTATGTTTGAGGGCCACTACTATGCATCGTTTTCATAGAGATGGCCTTTGTTAACTTGATTTTTAGGATTTGCATGCTTCAATACTGCTTAAAGGTTGTTTCATTTTAATATGCATTGCATATTTCTAAAAGAAAAATGTTTCTTACATGCATCTTTCTAAATTTTAAATGTTATTTTCATGCATGTAGTGAAAAATCATGGCATGTTGTATTTTGCATATTTGCTTTTGCATAAAGTAAAATTAACCACACACACCTCATGTTCTAAATTTTAACATCAAGGAGTTGGAAGTGACATCCAACGAACTGATCAAGACCAACGGTGGCCTTCATCACCACCTGTTTGGCTTGGATATTGTGATTTTTTGAACTCGATCGTGGCCAAGGCTGACTCCAAGAACCATATAAGCTTGTGGAAAATAACACATATTTCTCTTACGAGATTCTATCGCTACCCATAGTATATTGGGTGAGGATCGGTAGGACCTGTGCTCCCTCATCGGGTATGGGTTTCATCTCCATACCTTAGTGGGTTTCGCAATCCAGACTTCATCATCGAGTTAGCGTGTGAGAGCGTACATGTGAAAACCTTTGAACAATTGAGAGTTACATCAACTATTTTCAAACTCGTATGAGAAAGTGGCACGATATACAACACATGAAAACACACAAGCCAACTTTTTTAGAAAACACTTAAAAGAGATAATCATTGTCTACTTTGTGTGTTTCTTTATTATTTATGTAATCAATATAAGATCCTACCATACAACATGGGACCATCTGATATATTTATGTAAATTGCTAATTTTTGATTCTATATCTAGCAAATAAAAAATCGTGCAAATCGGAGCTATAACGAAGAAGTTATGTTGGTTTTATTATTACTATATATTTTGAGTAATTTTTAAGCCAAAAATAGGGAAAAATAGCACTAAAACTATCATAAAATGCCCTAGACAACCCCAAAAATCCCCAAATTTATTTATTTTATCTTAGTTAGCCCCTTGTAAACTTCTCATAGCATTTTTTAGGCCTAGCTCCGCATTTTCTCAAAATTCCTCAAATTGGTCATTTTTTTAGGAGCCTCGATTGGCCAAATATTCCAAAAATACAAATTTTGAGCTAGAAAACACTTTTTGGAGTCATAGCCCATTATTATCAACTCGTCACACTGATCATTTTGATATATAACACCCACAAATTTTTTTTGGAAGTCAAAATTTTCTTTAGTGTGGGTTTCCTCCAAGGTTTGCTTAATCAACACATCATGACAACTATGCATAGTCAACCTCAACCACAAGTCGACGAAGCAAAAAAATCACAAAGAGGTCTTGAACGCATCCGCTATAGGCCTAAGGATCTTTGCATCCCTGCACAATACCCTGATGATAGTCACATCCGTTATTCTCGTAAGGATCTCATAATTCATGCATGATGCCCTGATAGTCATTGCGAAGCTACTTCCTCACATAGGGGATCTACTCATCAAGGTGATAGGATTGCCATACCCACTGCAAGAACTGATATAGCTAAAGCCTCCCGCAATGAGATGGGAAGCTAGTGGCCTTCCATAGCATATCACGCAGATTGACTACCTAAGCCTCCTACTAACCAAAGAGAGCAATTAATCCAAGCCCAATTAGAGGATTTGTGCAATGAACGTGAGTGCCTAGAACATGAGCACAAAGAAAAATAGAGAGTACATCACCAACGTTTGTATGAACACAAATGATGCAAGGAGAGGGTATTCAAACAAAAGTAACGCAAAGAACAATCACTTTTGGTAACTCATGAAGAGGTACCCACACCTAATACTCATAGGCAACAAATCAACATGAGGTGCCCTACGCATCATCAAGAGTTGCATCCTAGGTAGACAGAAAACCGTCCTACTAGGAAGACAAACAACACCCTTGCTGTAAACAACCAACAAATTAACATATTCAAAAATCCCTTACCCAATCATGAGGTTAAGGAAGATCAAGTAGAGCATGTGAGCAAGGTGCATATAGCCCTGCCTAATGAGGGTTTTATCAACATGATCAATATCACGATGGGGAGTAGGAAACTCCCTACCCAGTCTACATTATTGTTGAATCCAATCAACACTCAACATACATCACAATCCTCACAACAATTAAGTCACATTCAACCATACGAGGACCCTATGATTACTTTTCGTAAACAAGAGATTAAGTTGACCCCTATTAACAAACTTGATCCGCCATTGCACATTATAGCTAGCATAAATCAGATTTTGTATAAGCAAGTTTTAATTTATACTGGTTCGTCCTTTAATATCATCGTTATCGCTACATTAAAACATCTCAATCTTCCACCTTCACACATCATCGCATCTTCATTCACTTTATGAGCTTGTAATGATGCCATATCCCCTACTATTGGTACAATAGCCCTTTCAATTCAATTTGAAATAAAAATTATGCCTACATTGTGCCATATATTAGAGGGTGAAAGATAGTACAATATATTATTGGACAGACCTTGGATGAGAGATATAGAATGCATCCTATCCATAGTTCATCGATATCTCAAATTTGTACACCAAGGTCAAGTACATGTGGTACACACCGATCCAGATCCTTTTAGTATTACAAAACGATCGATGAACTAGATGAATCTCCTTCACCATGCAAGCACCAAGATATCTATTCGGATGAAATCATAAAACATTCGGCCAAAGCATGCATCAAACCATCATCACCCATTGCATATCCACCATCATTGGTGATTCCTCCTTATACCCCTTTCACAACGTTAGGATCTCTTAAGGGAGAACATTCGAAGGGGCCAATCAATGAAATTCCTCCATATATTCCCATAAGCATAACACAAGATATCATCATACCTAAGGATGAAGAGGAAACCATAGTGTTCCCAACTAAAATAGAACACCCAAGGCAAGTTGATGAGCCATTCACAACTTGTCCAAGTGCCAAAACATCTTCCCATGAGTTTGTGGGAATGATCAATGTCAAGATAGAGAACCAAGTTTCTCTAAGTCAATCGACACAACTGGTAGCCCCATCAAACATCTCTGCTACATCAAAAATGCTACTGTAGATACGTAAATTGTGTCATGCCTAGGGGAGCTGCTCACATAGACACACTCATAAGATCGTAAAAGATAATCTTGGACTTTCTAAGCATCAACAGTGGTTCTCACCACTCATTTGGGGCCTTTTTAAACCATCCAAGCCTAGCCGCTCAAGCCAAGAGCGGCCAGATCTTAGTCGCTCAAGCCTAGAGCGGCCATACCTTAGCCGTTGTAGACAACAACGACCAGATATTAGCCACTCCAAATGACAACGACTAAGCCATAAGAAGCAGTTTATCGACAAAAAGTCCTAATCATAGGCGAAAGTGGCAGTCTGCATGTAATAAAGGTGAGCGAGAGTAACTTTGCATTCCTTTTCATGACCAGTTCGTCAAGGAGGCCTGAGTTTGCATTTAAACTTTAGTTAACTGACCTCCAAGCATAGACAAAGGACAAAAGCTTCTCATGCTACCCAGTTCGCATAGGAGACTCAAGTGGGCAGTTGGATTTCAGTTAACTGACCTTCAAACATAGACAATGGACAAAAGCTTCTCATGCTAACTTGCACTACATATGAGAAATTCATTCCTAGGGCTTGGACATAGACCTAGAGTTTCACACTATAAAAGGTGCAAGCCTAAGAGTACCAAGACATCTTTTATATTTTATCTAAGAGATCACAAGAGAGATAGGAGATCATATCAGAGAGAGACATATTTTTGAGGAGAGCTTTCGAGACTTTGAGAGTTCTCTTTGAGATCACGTGTACGGTGGAGCTCTGACGAATTGAAGAGCATAACACCTATTACTTCGACATAAGATACAAGATTTGATCCATAACTTTGGGGCAAAGAGAGCAAGGTTTACCTTAGCGACCATTGTCTTGGATAGTGGCCCGCAGACTTAGCATAGGTTTTTTTTTTTTTTAAGCGAAAAACCCCTTGTGGGGCCACATTGGTTTAAGAGACCATGAACAGGGGGTTCTACACTGTCAAAGTCACCCGAGAGTCACACCCGACCCTGCCCGTACCAACATTATCAATTGGATTTTGGATACCCAATTCAAATTTTTGGTAGGGTGGAGATTTGAACTTGGGACCTCCCTTGGAGGATTGCCCTCTCCTCTCCAACTCACCTACAACACCTAGGTAACTTAGCTTAGGTTTTAGACATAACTTATTTTATTATGTTTCTTCATTTTTTCATATCATTAACATAGATTTGCATGATTTCATGGCATAGTTTCATCATATTTTTGTTACATTCTTTTATTACTAATAACCTCGTCTGAGGAGGCAATCTCGAACATCTAAGCGTGTGTTGTTTTTTCATTGCTTGCAGGGCCACAGGTTCATCAGATGAAGTTTGCAACATACGAGAGCAAAAGGGATCCCTATAGGAAATAGACCTGGAGAAGGAGGCATCTGTAAGCCCTCATACATTTCTGTGTGCGGAACCGAGAAGCTTTTATAAGCACACTCTTCGCGAAAGGGACACTCTTTGCCTATTTGTAACTTATTGTATCAAAATGGGTATCCCTAAGAGGGACCGACATGTAACCGAGTTTCAATATCAATAAAGAGATCTATATTTGTTATTTCGTGTTATATGATTTTTCTTCTTGTCTTCCATTTCATCTCGGGTTTTTAATAACATTGCAAGTAGGGTTAAAAAGGGGCGATGCGTGCGTCTCGGGGTCGCTACAAATGGCGATCACAGTGGGATCACCACTAGTTTTTCATTTTCTGCCAGAATACTAACTTAATTTTGTGTGCAGGTCTAGCCGCTCTAAGCTACAACAACTAGAAATTAACCGCTTTGAGCTACAATGGCCAATAAAGCTTAGCCACTCTGAGATACAACGACCAAGAACCACCCGCTCTGGTCAACAACGACTAGAACTAGAGTGCAGTAGAGGTCAAAACACTCAAAGCGGCGATGCGTGCGTCCCGGGGTCGCTACAAATGGCGATCACAGTGGGATCACCACTAGTTTTTCATTTTTTGCTAGAATACTAACTTAATTTTGTGTGTAGGTCTAGCCGCTCTAAGCTACAACAACCAGAAATTAACCGCTTTGAGCTACAATGGCCAATAAAGCTTAGCCACTCTGAGATACAACGACCAAGAACCACCCGCTCTGGTCAACAGTGACTAGAACTAGAGTGCAGTAGAGGTCAAAACACCGACTCTCTGAGTTGGATCAAAGGTTGGTATAGCTTCTCTAATATTTTACAGCTTTCTATCTGCTTATGTGTGTCTAAAATAGAGAACTTAAAGCACATTTATGTTTGGAAATTGAAAGAATAAAAAGAAATAATTACGCATTTCACATATCTTACATATTCTTTTAAATTTTCCAATAGGCGTTGCTAGGAACAACAGCTTATGCCTGAAAAGTTCACCCTAGAATCCAACGTGCTAGACATTGTATATGGTTTGCTTGTCTTGAGGCCCTGCTAGAGGTCATAGCTGCACGAAATAAAGTGTGCTCATACAAATCATAGTAGTTCATGCATCTTTTTGAATATTGAAACGTATTTTTTTTGCACTTAGGCATATAGGAAAGGTTCATCACTGCTATATGATGCACTTTATGTTATGCAAGCTTAAATTGAACACCACACACACACGTCTCATTTAAACATTGCGGAGTTGGAATTCATCACCAACCTTCAATTCAGTCCAGTGACATTGGAATTCATCTCCTTCCACTGGTTTGCCCCCTAGAGCTTCCTAGAAATGGATTGAGAAACTTATTTATAGTGATACTAAGTTACTTGTGCTCAAACTGTCTCCCACTGTTGGAACAATCATTGGTTTAGAGTGGAAGAGCTAGGCAAACCCTCCATTGGGTCTTTAGCGGTGTACCCTAGCTTCTTTTGAGAAAATCATGTTTGGCACGGGTGTACTTGATTGTCACTATGGATGAGTCTTCTCATTCTTAATCCAAGAACAAGAGCAAAGAAATCGAAAGAACAACACATCAAAACACACCAAACAATTTAGGGCACACTCAAATCAATAATCAAGATAAACATTTGTTTGGTATTGTGTGGTTATTCCTAAATTGCAACTCAAAAGATCAATTCATAGACAACATGGTCAAAACAAGAAGTAAGCACCCTCGGTTTGATATCGAGGGAGAGATAGAAGCAACTCATACCCATAGGAGTCGTAGTAACATTGAATGACCCACCCGTAATACCGTGAGACGTATATCCGTGAGCCTAAGGGGTGATAATTCAACCCTTGGGGGATCTCCTCGAGAAACCCCAAGGAGCCACATATTGGAACAAATCCAAATAAACAAAAAGAGGCTTCACAACCATCCTCATCAAGTTGACATGAGGAGACCTCAAGGGCCTCCTCTAAAAACATAGAAATATCTCAAAGACGTGAGGAAGCTTCAAGGGCTTCCTCCTCACATGGACACAAAGAATGTTCTAGAACTCGTTCTTCACATAGGGATGACGAGACTACTACATATCCATCCACATGGATAAAACATGTTACCACAAAGCCCTCTTCATCAAGAAGGCAAACAAGAATTGCAACACCTCAAGACTCACAAGAAACATATGAAACAAGATTGCCTATTGAAGGGCAGGAAACTAGAGCTACATCTAGTCATGGGAATCATATAGAAGAAACCCTTCACATAAAAGGAAATATTCCCGTAGACTATGACCTCATAGGAGTGAATGGTACCCCACGAGACCAGCCATGGAAAACAAGACAGCTAGACGGGTTGGATCGGTTTCCTACATGACCAACTCAAAGAACTGTAGCTACTGAGAACTCTACATCTGGAAGCTCACGAACTGTGACTTCTAAACACATCTCCCAGTCTGGGAGTACCTTAGAGTGACCTCATAGTAGATGTGTGGAATCTGATCATAGGGATACTCAACAATACACTAAACAAGTCACATTAGCTAGCAAGAGTACAGAGACAGCAGGAACCTCCTCGAGGAATTTGCGAGTCAAGACAACAAGAACAGAGTTAGATAAACATGAGTTGTATATAACAATGCAAACTGACCGAATGAGGCGGTTAGAAAATACATTACGTAAGGAGCGAGAGCTAGTGGAAGCTCTCGAACAAGAGAAACAAAGAGAAAGACTCTTGCACCAACATGAGCAATGTTTAAGAGAGCAAGCTGAGTGGTTAGCTCTTAATAATTTACATACAAATGGTGGTGACCACCAAAGAACAAGACGCGTTGACTCACCTAAGGAGAGGCACACTAGACAAGATAGCCCACAATGAAATCCCCCACCAAATAATGAATGAAATCCAACTAATGGGAGAAGGGCAACATAACAAACCAAGATCATAATCTTGAGTCCCCTTCTAGGAGGGAGGAAAATGGAACAAATCAAATGGATAGAGAGTTACCTCAATTGCCAATGTGAATAGGCTTACAAGAGGAGGAAATATGTGCATCAAAGGCATTTCAAGAGCTTGCTGAAAATATGAAAACCTTTGAGAAACAAGAGGCAGTTAGGAACTCACCAAAATTGAGCAAAATACACAACCAACCATTGTGTCCATCAATCCCTCACCCTCCATATCCTAAGCACTTTGAGATGCCTAGGTTAGAAAAGTTTAAGGGTGAGGAGGATGCACAAAAGCATGTCACCAATTTTATCAATGCCTGTTTTCATCTTGAAGACAATGATGCTCTCATGCTAAGAACATTTATAATGACATTTTTAGGTTTTGCCACTCAATGGTTCAACCAACTACCTAAGCATAGCATAACCAACTTTGAACAACTAGTAAACACATTCTTAAAGCGTTTCTCCTTTGGTGCTAAGAAGAAGGTGAACTGTTTAGACCTGGCCAACTTGAAACAATATGATGATGAGCCAGTAATGGATTATGGGAATAGATGGAAAAAAGTCATGGCAAAATTATCATTCTCCGTTCCCACAGAAGAGATCATTTGCATGTTCACCAAAAGTTGCTCTAAACACATATCCCTCTTGCTACAACTTCAGCAATATCCTTCATTTGAGGAAGATTTGGCATAGGCTAAGCTCATAAAATAAATAAAAGTAGATGAGGGAAGCATTAAACTCTGAAACAAAAAGGAGTGGAACAAGAATGATAAGAATGACAAGTATAAGCAGAAGTAGGGCAATCCTGCTCCAGTAAATCAAGTCGTATTGGCTACACCCAAGGATGGGGGTGCACAAAAACCCCAAAACTATCAAGCACATCCCCCGCCAGCTAATTACGACCAAAAGAACAATCAGGAAAGAAACCGAGAACGTAAGTTGCCTCGTTATTTCATGCCTCTGACATAATCAATGCAATCAAAATTTAATCAGTTGAGCGAGGCCAGGACGATCAGATTTCCTGATATACCTCTTATAGATCCCAACCATCCTAAGCCAAAAGTATATAGGGAAGATCAATTTTGCCCTTATCACAGGATATCGGGGCATTACATTGAAGCTTGCGTCGGGTTTAAGCATCAAGTGCAAAAAATGATTGAGGCGAGAGAACTCAAAGTTGACAACCCACTGGCTCCCGATAACAAATACATGGGCATATATAGAAACCCATTGCCCAATAATAAGGCCCCTCGAGAGCAAGGGGCCCAAGTAAATCAGGTTCGAGTTGACATACCTACCCATAGATGCGTTGGGATGGTTGAGATTGTTAACATAGCAACAAGGACTAGGCGGTATGGTCAACTGCAATCGCCTGCAACTCCCATGAACATCCTAGTCACTCATAGGCAGAGGTAAGACAACCTTCCAGGTCCACCAATGCAACCTGTGGTAACTATTCAGAGTAGATTGGAGCAAAACCTATAGACGACTCCAGTTAAGTTATCCATCTATGAGCTCATACAACAGTCCCCAAAGCATAGGGAGACTCTAATGGAGATTTTAAGGACAATTGAGCTCCAATCGCAAGATGCGAATGCATTTACTCACTTTGTGGGACAAGTGTAAGAATGCAAGGAATCTGTAATCCGATTCTATGATCATGAGATTAAGACAGTTCTTGATACCTTACCATACCCTCCGCTAAACATTGTAGCAGCAATCAACAACTTATCTTTCAAGAGGGTCTTGGTCGATACAGGTTCATCGATAAACATCATTACAACAACAACAATAGAGAACCTCAAAATCCCCAAGTCCAATATCATTCCAGGAGCTTACACATTGAGAGATTTTAATGATGCTTTATGTGTAGACACCTAAAACACGTCATGTCAAGGGTGACTACTCATATGGACATGCTACAAAACCATATGGAGGATCTTGGATAGACTCCAAGATAGAGCAGTGGTTCTAACCACTCAATTTAGGCATTTTGGCCTAAGCAGTCTGAACCGTAGCCTAGACCTATGGTCTATAGTCTAAACCATGGTTGACACCTATGGTCTATAGTCTGGACCACAACTATGACCTACGGTCTTAATTGAAGTTTAGTTAGGCCTTCCATCCAAGCCAAATCGGTTGGAACGGCCGAAAGATCTAGAAGGAGGCAGTTGAAGGACGAAATATTCTAGAGGCTTCCATCCCAACTATCCTAACCACCCTTCTTGGTCTTGGCTTCTCCATGAAGCCACCCCTAGCCCTAGGGGCATGCTATAAATACCCCCTCCAAATGGGGAGAAAATAGAGAGAGAGTTAATTGATCAAGAGAGCAGCGAAGCCCTGTCAAATTGCATACTAAATCTGTGCATTTGAGAGCCCCTTTGCTATTCACCTAAAGACCAATTAGCCATGGATGCCCTAGGTGCCTAGGAGATTCAAGAAACACAAATCCGGGTAAACGAAGGCCCTTCACAATGATTTGACCACCAAATATATTAGAGGACAATAAAGGCGACCCTTGAACATCAATTTGGATAAGGAGGTCAAGCCCACTGCCCCTAATTCTGAGGGTAAACCTATCAAAGGTCAAACCATGGCTGTCAACCATGGTTCATAGTGCAGACCACCCATCATAGCTATGGTTTGCAATAGGTTAATGATCACCTTACTTGCTTTGCTTTTGACCGCATAGATTAGTTATATTAGTCTTTTCATAGGTTTAATTACATTTTAGAGAAACTTTGACCATAGGAATTAGTTATTTCATGCATTGTATTAAGTAGGATTATATTGGATCTTTTATGCACTTTATTGCTCCTAACTTGATATTTGATCCATGCATCATTTGCTTATTCATGTCCTTCATGTTGTAGTATAATTCTTGATCTAATTAGAATAGTTTAAAGTCTTTCTTTATGTTTTCTTGTTTTACTAGTTTAATGGCATTTACATACATATTTCCTTAAAGGGCCTCATCACGAGAGGCTATCAATATTTTTAATCATGTGCTGTTGTTTCTTGTTCGCAGGGAGACAGGTGCAAGAGGAGCTTATGTCATAATCCTTCCACATCGCAAAGAAGGGGGTTAGCTCCACCCCAAGGCAGTTTGTGACTAATCAATAGAGCACTATAAGTGCGCCTACCCTATTGAGGGCATTGGCAATTGTAATATCAGTATCATCTTTCAAGTGACCCTGAGAGGGCATTTTTGTAATCAAAGCTCATTCAAATATTAATACGAGAAACCTTACATACGTTGTTTTTGTTCAATTTATGTACTTGTGTGAATCTTTATGCTTTTATGATGGTATAGATCAATACAGTAGCTAGGTGCACGCTCTGTGGTTAGGTCAGATGGCGATCACGGTGGAACTCCACATTTCTAGCCCCTGAGTATTGACATCTTTATTTTTTTCATCTCAGGTGCTAACCGCAGCTTACAGCTACGATTATTTTTTGGCCCGCGGTTGTAACCTACGGTCACCACTGCAGCCCGCAGATCGGACCTGCGGTTAACAGAGGAAAAGGTAGACAACAGGAAACTCAGTGGGCAACAGAGCAGGAGCTAAGGTAGGCCCCAATTTCACTATCTATTTTGAATTTTTTGCTCTGTGTTTTTCCAGAAAGCATCGAACCATTGCAAACTAGGAACTTAAATAAAAAAAGGTCAATGAACAAGTCTTAGTTTGTTTCTATTTTCCTTTCATTAGAAAGGCGTTGTTGGGAATAGCAGACCTCTGAGTGCAATCCACCCCTAAATACAATGACCTTGATAGATATTGTGTGTCATTTGCATGCTTGAGGCCCAATTAGTGGCCATGTCATTGTAATTGCATCATCAAAATATCATATAGGACATTAGCATGCATTCTTTCTGAATTTGAAATGTTCCTTTCTTTTCATGCATATCATGTAGGAATGATCATTATGCTCTTCTATGCATTTGTCATTTTTGCAAAGTAAAAGGAACCACACACACCACCTGGCACTTAAATGCTAGTGAGTTGGGCTTCATCTCCAACCACTAGTAGGGTTCAATGACGGTGGGCGTAATTTCCATCCGTTGGCCCAAATCCCATGTACCTTGTGTTACTAGACCATACCGGGTCCAAGATCCTTTCGTACCCTAAAAAATTTGCATATACTCCTCTTCGGAGGGTATGACGCTGATTGGGGGAAAATGGGTGAGGAACTGGGAGGACCTGTGCCCCCTGACCGTGTGTGGGCTTCACTTCCACACATTATAGGTTGGTTTACGTGACTTGGGTTTCATCACCAAGTTGTCGAGCTACGGGTATACAGGTGAAAGCCAATTTAACTGAGTATAAAATCCAACAATATTTCAAAACATGCGAGAGTTTCTAACACTGATACAACACATCTGAAAACAACATCAAATAGTTTAGGGCTCACAATAAAAATTTAAAAGGAGATAATCATCATTTGTATACCTTGTTTGCATAATAAAACACATCTAGACGTTAGGTACACAAATGGTGAACACATGAGGTGATCGACAAAGGTCTAGGACCGATGCCCATGATCAACCCCCAACTGGTTCACAATAGCATGTGTCGAGTCCTCATACACATGAGCGAACCGAACGACGTTCGGTGAGCATTAGAGGTGATAACTCGACATGAGGAGATCTCATTGAGCGGACCCCCGATAGAGGAGCTTTAGTACACTCCTCTAGGCATAGGACTGAGCATGGAGCTTCTCAGCATGAGGATGCTCTACTCCAAAGCCATTACCGAGACCACACTACACGCGTGTCCACGGGATCGGTCGAGGAATATGTTGTGTAGGGGACCAAGTTGGTTCCCATACATACTAGGTCCATAGGAGGTTCTAACCCTCCACAGTCAGAGTATAGATGGACTAGAGATCCACCCATTCAAGGGCAAGAGGACAGGCTCACTTTCGAGCATAGGTCCACCCATACTCCCGCACGTGGCCCACCATGCAAGATCACCATTGATATATCAAATGTGGGAGCTAATGGAACACCACCGCATGAGTGGTGGAGGTCTAGACAATTAGATGGTCTAGGTAGTGTTCTTGAGCAGCTAGGCTACAAGCCTACAGCTCCACCCACTCGTGCTTCGAGTGAGCGTAGCGACAGTTGTATCAAGATCACTAGAGAGCATGGAGAGGCTTCTAAGCACCCTCATGTCACACGTCCACCATCCACACATTTTTTTGATGGGTATAGAACCCATAAGGTAGCTCGCACAGAGCATACACACTAGAGGCCTCCCACGACCGACCAGATCGATAGATCACATAGACTGGTGTCTGAGCAAAGACGTCAACTCCTCCAAGATCAATTGGATGATGCTCACCTAGAGAGGCAACATATTGAAGATGAAAATATTCAAGCGCAAAGGCTCCTATGATAGAGATTATATGAGCAGCGCATGCGCGAGGAGCATATTCTAGCTCAGAAGGAGCACATAGAGCAGGACACTCTCATTACGACACTCTCCAGCCTGACCTGAGAGTGGTTTAACCAGCTGAATAAACATAGTATTACTAGTTTCTAGCAGTTAGGATGCATTTCTTGAATGCTATTCATTTGGCATCAAGAAATAGGCCAACCTTTCGATTTGGCTATGCTAGCTCAGCGTGATGATGAGCCCATCGAGCAATACAGAAAGAGATGGCATAGAATAATGGCAAAGCTACCATTCCCTATTCCTGCAGTCGAATTGACCCGAATGTTTACAAAGAGTTGTGCCAAGCACATCTCGCTACTGTTGCAGCTGTAGCAGTACGCTACATTCGAGGAAGCTGTGGTGCAAGCCGAGGTGATCGAGGACATCAAGTTGCAAGAAGGCAACTTGAAGCTCAAGACCAGGAAAGAAGGGTTTAAAAAGAGTACTACGAAGCAATAGGGCAAGCAGGCCCACGTGAATCAAGTAGTACTAAATCTTGGAGGAGAGGACAAGGGACAACAAAAGCCTAATTATCAGGCCCAACCTCCTCTTGTGCGTTATGAGACACACAAAAACAACTATAAGGGCAAAAATAGAGAAGAGCACCCACCTTGCTAGTTCACACCTCTAACGGAATCGATGACTTCGATTTTCCATCAACTGTGCGAGGCCAAGGCCATACGATTTCTTGAGGTCAAATTAGTAGATCCGAATGTGCCAAAGTCGAAGTGGCATCAAGACGATCTATTCTGCATATTCCACAGAGCGAAAGGCCATGACATCGAGACATGTTGGTCCTTCAAACACATTATGCAGAACATGATAGAAAAAGGAGAGCTTGTAGTACCAGGCAATCCACAGGCGCCCGACAACAGAAACATGGGGATTTTCAAGAATCCACTACCTAATCATGAGGTGCCTCGTAACAATGTCGGCCAGGTCAATCAAGTGAGAATCGAACCACCTACCCAGGGGTTCGTAGGCATGGTCAATGTTGTTACTAGACATGGGAGGTACGATCAACCGAATCAACCTCATGCTCCCATTAGAATACAAGCTACGTCGGATCAACGACCAGCTCAGAACATTCCAGGCCCACCAACTAGACCGGTGGTGACCATAAGGAGAAGGTTAGTTCAGAACCTGCAGACAACTCCTATGAAGTTGTCAATATATGAGCTTATTCAGCAGTCCCCTAGACACAGGGAGACTCTTATGGACATTCTGAGGTCCATTGAGGTACAGTCCCAAGATGCGCATGCATTTACAAATTTTGTGGGACATGTACAACAGTGTCAGGAACCCACGATACAATTTTATGATCATGAAGTGAAGATGGTTCCTACTATTACGGCTGACCCATCACTGCATATTATCGCGTGTGTTAACCACATGCCTTTCAAAAGGGTCTTGATCGACACTGGGTCCTCGATCAATATAATTATGACCAAGGCATTGAGCCATCTCAAGTTACCCAAATCACACATTGTGCCTACCACCTTTATGTTGAGAGCATTTAACGATGCACTATGCTCGACGGTTGGTACAATTGTTCTACCTATTCAGGTGGGACTCAAGACCATCTCTGTGATGTGTCACGTGATAGAGGGTGCCATGTAGTACAACATTCTACTCGAAAGGCCTTGGATTCATGAAATGCGTTGCATCCCCTCTATCTTGCATCAATGCATGAAGTACATTCACGAGGGATAGGTTCACGTAGTGTCCTCGAATGAAGAACCATTCAAGTTCGTGAACCTAGCAGATTTTCTTGGGGGTTTTGTACTCCCGTCGATGCACTTGGATATCCATCCTGCTTCGCCGGTTAAGATTCCAAGAGGTAAACCAGTAGCCCATGCTCAACCATCGACATCTGTGTCACACAGATCTGAGCATACGACTACAACTTCTCTAAAACCGACTGCATCGACAATGCATCGACAAGACGAGAAGCTAAAGGTGAAATTGGGTGAGAAAGTAGAAGATCATATGCCCGGACCAGTCACCAATGAGACTCCCACTCCCATGGATGTGGAAGAACCTCAAGACAAAGCCGAGGAGGCACCTCAGCCTACTTCGCCTACATCTTCAGCAGGGTCATCTGCACCGTAGGTGACCGTTCATCTGGCTAGCATAGGGTTGGGTGAGTATCTTGTGCAAAATGTTACTTTCGGACCTATCCTGAAGACTGCACAAGAGATGGGCCGACCACATGCCCATCAATTTTTGATTGGATCTGTAGTGCCGTTGGGTGAGCCACCCAACCAAACAAACTTCGTCTATGCAGGGCTAGATCAAGCACCCACCAGAATGTCCATAGATGAGGATGATGACGAGCCATTCACTATGAATGTGCGCTATCTATCCAACCCAGAATACGCCATGCGCATTTTTGAGTCGTATCATTGGCATGGACACGACCTTGGTATTTTCGAACAAGGACGTAGGACTCCACTCGAACCTCATTATCAGTTAGCTACTGATAGGTTCGGGTTAGGGTTACAGGTACAAGATCATGATGATTTGCTTATCGCATCCTTAGATCGCATGTACCTGAGTCTAGGGGATGATGTGGATTTTAATCCATATCACCCTAATCCTTCTAGCTATTGGAGGACTCGCCAGACGGTATCATTTGTTACCATAGGGCCACCCGATTCATATCATGATGGGCCCTTAGAGGACAACCCCAGAGGCAACCTAGGTAACCAAATCCGTAGTGCTACCGATGACACTGGTATGCAGGGGCATAACCCCACTACTGTAGGTGATCTCAAGTTAGGAGATCTTTGTGATGATGATGGAGAGGAGTCCACCTCCGAAATGAGTGGACCTAGTTATGATGCAGATGATGAGTCCTCAAATGATGATCAATCTGAGGAGGAAATCGAGCCGACCTTTCCAGGTTCGACGTTTATACGCCATCTGCTGCCTATGGAACAAGTGGAAGAGACGAATGAGCACTTCATAGTCGATAGTGATTATAAATATGAAATAGAGGAGGCCTATTTAAGGCCTCGCCCAGCTAATCTCCCACTATTCATAGACACAATAGAGTGGTCCATCCATGGTAGTGACCACAGTGATGTAGATGAGAGGACCGATTCTAGGCTTGTGTATCCACAATATCTATTGCCTAGGGAATCGAAGCATGTTATGGAGGAAGTCCCTCCCAACACTGAGTGCTCTAAGGAAGAAGTAGTGCCAGTTTACGTGGCAGTATCATATATATGATCGTTCTATCGGATTTATCCGGATAGTGATGATAGTGATCGTAGAATCAGATACATGGGGCCACATCTGGCAGATCACCCCTTAGAAGAGGGGGGAAGTGACAGATTGTATTTGTACAGTGATGATGAGGATTCATTGGAGATGGCCTATTTGGGACCTCATCACCTACGTAATAGGCCTCCACCTCGAGGTCCCCCACCTATTACAACTACAGGTTTGCATCGAGAGATTAATCTCCATCACAGCCTGAGGGAAAGAAGAGAGCTCAAAGAGAGGTATCAAGAACTCTTTCCCCATCCGCCTACGTACGTGGAGCTCCTTGAGCCGAGAGATCCCATTTTGTAGCTAGTGCACTGGGAGGATCCAGTTATATGGGCATCCCACAGAGAGGATCCGTTTGTGCCCGTACCATCCGAGCCAGATCTTGGGTACAGAAGCTACGCTTCAGATATAGAGTTTTGTCTATGTGGTTCTGGAGATCAATTCCATTCCATCAGTATGGTCTCCATTGATTTGACCACTCCACTCCGCAATCTAGCAGATCCATCCAAACCATTGCATCTGAACATGGATGCTATCGATTGGGATCGCGCTGACTCACCGGTCCAGCCTAAAGATTTCTTCCCTAATGAAGAAATGCTGCAACCATTTCATTTTGCGCCAGGCTGTGCTTATGATGTTTATCATGCTGAGGGTGCTTCCCACGAGGAACATGTGAACCCAACTGATGACATCCATCTGATTCCTATGCCTCACCAGCTTGAGGAGGGATCACATATGTCAGTTGAGAAAACCTTCGATGTGGATATGAGTAAAGATCCCACCAATCCAAAGAAGGTTAGATTTGGAGAGAGTCTCACTCCGGATGAGCGTGATAGCATCATCCCTCTACTAAAAGAGAGACCTGATCTCTTTGCTTGGACTTACAAAGACATGTCGGGTCTAGATCCAAAATTGGTTACTCATAACCTTTCGCTAGATCTGTCGAAGAAGCCAGTCAAGCAAAAACTTAGAAAAATGCATCCAACAGTAGCCTTAATGGTGAAAGACGAGTTGCAAAAGCTGTTGGACGTAGAGTTCGTCATCTCCATCGACTATCCAGAATGGGTGTCCAATATGGTGCCCGTAGGAAAGCCAGATGGAAGGGTCCGTATTTGTATAGATTTTAGAGATCTCAATAAGGCAACACCCAAAGATTCATTTTCGTTGCCAAATATCGATGCTCTGGTAGATGCTACTGTAGGTCACAAAATGCTCTCCCTTATGGATGGTTTTTTTGGATACAATCAGATTCGGATTAAACCCGAAGATCAGCATAAAACCATGTTTATAACGCCATGGGGGACATTTTGCTACAAAGTTATGCCATTCGGTCTTAAAAATGCTGGTGCCACATATCAATGGGCAATGACATATATCTTTCATGACTACATGCATAAAATCTTAGAATATTATATCGATGACTTACTAGCTAAGTCGTTGCTGCGAGCAGAGCATGCGGAGGTCTTAAGGAAGGTCTTCGATCACCTGATAGAGCATAATGTCAAGTTGAATCCTAAGAAGTGCGTATTTGGCATAACTTCAGGTAAACTCTTGGGATTCATCATTTCTAAATGAGGCATCGAAGTAGACCCAACAAAGGTCAAGGCTATTCTAGAGATGCGTCCTCCCACTAATATCAAAGAACTAAGAAGCCTTCAGGGCAAAGTAGCATCCATAAAGTGATTCATCGCTCAATTATCGGATAAATGTCGACCCATGAATCGACTACTACACAAGGGGGTCCCATTTGATTGGGATGAGGACTGCCAAGCAGCCTTTGCTGAGATTAAGCAATACCTGGCAACGCCGCCAGTACTAGCTCCACCAAGGCCAGATGTGCCTTTTTTGCTATATATATCGACAACCAACTTTGCATTAGGGACCATGTTAGCCCAAAAGAATGTGCAAGGCAAAGAGCAAGTCGTATATTACATCAGTCGCACCTTGGTGAGTTATGAGTCAGGATATGCATATGTTGAGAAGCTTTGTTTAGCAGTGGTGTTCGCTACCAAGAAATTGTGGCATTACATGCTAAGTCATACAACATATGTTATATCAAAATAGAATCCTTTGCAGTATATGATGAGCAAGACATATCATAACACACGTACTACAAAGTGGATCATGCTATTGATAGAATTTGATTTGCAATTCATCAGCCAAAAGTCCATCAAGGGACAAGTCATAGCTGATCAACTGGCTGAGGCACCACTGTCCAATAGTAGGCCTCTAACCATTGAGCTTCCAGATGATGCGGTCTTCGTAATATCTGAAGCTCCCGAACTCGAAGAACCAGAGAATAATGCTGATATGACATTGTTCTTCGATGGTTCGAAGTGTGAGCAAGGGGGTGGTGCAGGAATAGTGTTTTTCATGCCACAAGGAGCTCCAATGCCCTTGTCATTCAAGTTAGACTTTTCGTGCACCAACAATAATGTTGAGTACGAAGCCCTACTTTTGGGCCTCCACGCAGCCATCGCCATGGGTATTAAAATATTGAACATTTTTGGTGATTCTCTGCTCATAGTTAACCAAGTTAAGGGGCTCTTTCAGTGTCGATGTCCCATACTGAAAGCCTACAAAGATCTTGTTGCCACTTATCTGGCTAAATTTGAATGGTATGACATCGAGGCAATCCCTCGTTCATCAAATAGGTTCGTAGACACCATGGCATATTTGGGGTCCTTGATCCCTCAGAATCCATCCACCGATTTTACTACCATCCATGTTAGAATGCTCTCGCACCCAACAGTGGAGCGTGCAGCCTTTGATAACAAAGAGTCAGTCAACATGATTGTCATGGAACCAACAACTGATTGGTTCCATAGAGTGGAATACTTTCTTAAGCAGGCACCCTGGGAGTCATTGACTTCTCAGAGTCCTACGGGGAGTGGTACTACCATTCACCATAAGGTTGTTTCCCAGTCTACATTTACAAAGTTAAATACGCAGGGGGAGCAAGTCATCTTAGCAGTCAAAGTTGAGGCTTGTCAAAGTTGGATGTTGCAAATCCAAGACTTCCTAAAACTTGGTATGATCCCAGAGGGATTATCGCATGCCGCAAGACGCACATTCAAATAGAAAGTGACTAAGTATGTCTTGATAGGAGATATTTTGTACCGACGTAGCTACGAAGGAGTTCTCCTTCGATGTCTTGAGCCCCAAGAGTCATCTTGGGCAATTTTAGAAGCTCACGATGGTACGTGCGGTGGCCATTTCAGCGGCATGGCTATCATCAAATGCATCCTTCGCATGGGTTATTATTGGCCCACTATGGAGAAGGATTGCAATGTGTATGTCAAGAAATGCGTTAAATGTCAGCATCATGCTAATCTTACGCACTTGCCATCACAGGCCTTACAGCCCATTCAAGCGGCTTGGCCATTTGCTCAGTGGGGACTAGATCTTATTGGCAATATTTCTCCTCCATCGTCAGGCTGACATACATTCATTATCATGGCTACTGAGTATTTTACAAAGTGGGTGGAAGCCATTCCCCTTACAATGACCACTAGAGCTCGCATCGCAGAATTTATTCTCGAGCATATCATATGTCATTTTGGGATACCATCCAAAATAATTTTGGATAATGGAACTTCTTTTAAGAACAAAACTATGTGGGCTTTAACGTCTAAATACCGCATTAAACATAGTTTTGCAACTCCATACTATCCGCAAGCAAACGGGCAAGTTGAGGCCTCAAACAAGACTGTGGTAGCCATCTTGAAAAAGATAGTGCAAGAACACCACAAGGATTGGCATATACAATTACCCCTTGCATTATGGGCTTACAGGACTAGCATTCGGACGCCCATTGGGGCAATGCCATTTTCACTAGTATATGGCACTGAGGCCATTATGCCCTTAGAGTTGGAAATTCCAACGCTGCGCATCGCATTGAAAGAGTTCATCGATGATGACACCGCACGGCAAGCTCACCTCGATCAATTGATGTTGCTCGATGAACATCGCGTGAATGCCCTCGAGCATCTCCACGTTTATCAAGAGCGATTAAAATGAGCTTACAATGTCAAAGTCCACCAGAGAGACTTTGAAGTTGGGGATCTTGTGCTGAAAGAGAACCAACAGAACTCGAATTTGCCGCCTGATATGCGAGACAAATTCATGGCTAATTGGCTAGGGCCTTACATCATATCTAAAAATATTGGTCTAGGTACCTATCGCCTAACATCGCTAGAGGGTGTGGAAGAGCTTGAGCCTCTCAATATCATCCATCTTAAGGCGTTCTATGCTTGAGAGTGTAGTAAAGGCACCAAAGGCATCTGTAAGCCCTTTGGTCAACCCAAAAGCTCCGAGGGTTTTGTCCACAACCGCTCGATCATCCCAAAAGGCTCCGAGTTCTCGAATTGAGAAGCTTGGTCAAGTAAAGGCACCAAAGGCATCTGTAAGCCCTTTGGTCAACCCAAAAGCTCCGAGGGTTTTGTCTCAACCGCTCGGTCATCCCAAAATGCCCCAAGCTCTCTGTTGAGTAGCTTGGTCAAGTAAAAGCTCCAAAGGTAGTTCCTCACCATTTGGTCATCCTTAAAAGCTCCAAGGACATGTACTCATCATTTGGTCAAATATGAAAGCTCAAAAATGTATAAAAATTTAGAAAAATATATAAAATTCCAAAAAAAATTGGTAAAGCTTAAAATCCAAAAACATTTGCTTTTGCAGTTTGCATTTTCATATATGCATTCACATCATCATATTGCATTTAGGCATTTGTCATCCATTGCATTCCACAGTAGAGTGTAATGTGTCTATCAAAATCTTACAAACGATCGCACGTTTGTGTGTCAATCATGCACCCTTGCATTTATCATAATTCATTGCATTCATACACGATACTTGTTGCGAAGAAATATGTATGTATATTAAGTTTTCCAGTCACTCAACCATACCTAGTGGGTTCTTCAGATATTGTAGAAAGCTTGCTTTGTTGTTATAGACAAGGTCATTAGTTGGGATAGTGCTTCAACATATCAGAATCCCATCACTAAGCAAAACAATATAAAATCTTGCTAAGACAAGAGAGGATGAAAGCTGCGAAAGCAGTCTTAGGTATCTAGAGAGATGGGTTTCACGACCTGCTTATCTTGCAAATAGTCGGTCTAGAAAGGTGTACTTTGGCAAAAGGACAAGAATTTCCCCTATAAATCCCAAAGTCACAAAGTTTAAATCCCAAGTTACAAAGTGCAAAAGTACAAATTTCAAGTTCAAAATGTAAAGTGACATAGTGAATCAAAAGCACTATAAAAATCCCTTGCTCAAAGAAAACGGTAACACGTGGACTAACAGTGATTTTTATCACTACATATGAGCAAGTAAGAAGGGTGAGAACTTGAATCCCTGGATTGTCCACCTTTTGAAAGCCATAGAGTGATCCCCGATCGCAGCAATGGGTTGGAAGAGTCCCACCTGCAATCGGAGGGGTAGTTCTATTGGGTGATCCCCAAATGTAGCAATGGGTTGAAAGAGTCCCGCTCTGCATTTGGAGGGGTAGCCCTGATCAATTTGCAAGATGAGCTAGCTCTAGGTACCTAGGATTGTCTAGTTGTATAAGTCTAATCAAAGCTAAAACAAGGATGGTACGATCGTATGAGGAACCCTATCTCACATATGGGTTGAAAGAGTCCCGACTGACATACGGGGTATGCTTATGATCTATCTAAAAATACTCACATGCACACACAGGGATAATGAATAGTTGGGTCTGTCATGGCAAAAGCCTTGTCCAATATAAGCCTTGTACAGTTAGTATGTGATTTTTGGAGAAGTCTACTAGGGTGTTTGAGTCTCAAGGAAAACCCCAAAAAGTTCTCCAATAGCAACAAGATACCAAATATCATTAGACTTCAAAAATATGAGTCATTCATTCATCAGAATGCATTTTACAAAGCACAATCAAACATATAGGATAGATACCACATGAATATCAAAAATGATGTTTAGACGACCACTGACTATTTAGTGCAGCAAAGAAGAAATATACAAAATGACATATTCATTCATTAGCATTATACCAATCCATTTCACTGCATTTCATATATGGGTGATTAATTGATTAAGTTCTTGTAATGAGAATTATCAATTATTTTGCATGATTGTTATACATTCTGTGGTGTCATATTTTAAAAATTGATATACATAGTTTACATTCATTCCTTATGTTTTAAGTGATTAAAGCATACAGGTTCATTTCCATTAGATTATGATTATGTACATAATGCATTACCATACATTGCATAGCATACCATAAACTGCATAAAATAAATGCATGCCCACAAAGCAAAAATAAATATGCGTTTAAAAATAAACATCGCATCCATATGCATACATCATATCTCGCACATCTAATCATCTAGATCACTGCATATCATCATCATAAAGTAAAATAGCTATCTAGTGCATGTCATCCATACATCGCATCATATAAACATAGCATTTACATAAGCCTTGCATCCATGTGCATCAAATAAACATAAAATCAAAAACAAATAAATAAACATGTACACATAATGAGCCATAAAAGATCATATCATATATATATATATATATATATATGTGTCCAAAAGAGTACATAGGGAGTACAAAATGCCCGTAGGCTACAACTGTGTAGGTCCTCGACCTTACACACAAAATGATATATCAAAAATGTAGTCGACAGCTGCTATAACCCAGATCTAGGCTGCTCCCCCTGTACTGGAGCTCTCGTCGCCTCCCTCAACGCTGTGCTCTGGAGCCTGCTCTCCTGGCTGACCTGGCACCTATGGTGGATCCTGCTGTGGATCCTGCCTACCTCCAAAGCCTAAAGCACCCAGCACATGGGAAACTGGTAACTGTAGTAGGCTAGTCCTCTGACTGGAGGCCCCTGATGTCTACCCTAGATCTCTAGTCCTGGCCTACGATCTTATTGTGTGTGTGCTAGAGGACCTGTGCATCCTCTCAGTCCTATGAGTCCTATGACTCAAGCTCACTATAGACTACCCTGAGGTCCTAGACCTGGTACGCTGTGACTCTGAGGAGAAAGGATCCTCTAGAACCTATAGCCCATGCATCTCAATGTACTCGACTAGCTGATCGATGTGAGCAAGCCGAGCTACGTGCATCTCATTGGTCCTCATGACCATACCATGCAGTCACTCTACCTCAGTCATCGGATCCTGTGCAGCTGTTGTACCTACTATTTGTCCCCCCTCGATGCTCGAGCAAGATCCCACTCTACCTCTATTGTAGTCCACTGTGCCTATGCTAACTCCAAGGTAGTCTGCAGTCTCTACACCTAGGCCTCTACATCTGTGGCCCGAGTCATGAGCCCCTGAACCTGGTCTTGCGCCTTAGTCAGGCACTGCTCCTTATCAGCCACCTTCACCTCTAGAGTGGTGATGGTAGTGTCTCTCTCGAGTTGCTGTGTGTGAAACTTCCCGAGCTGACTCTACAAGTCAGCCACCTGAGCCAACAGCCATCCCTCTGCACTATCAGGAGGGACCTCACCCTCCTCTGGAGTATCCTCCTTAGGGTCAATCTCTAGAATATCCTCGACGATGGCCTCTATGCCCCAACCGCCCTCTGTACGTTGGCACACCCTACGCCCATCAGGATCTTCCTCTGCCTCTACCTAAGCTGGCTCTCGGCCTAGAGGCCCTATCCCATGCCATATGAATAAGGACCACCACCCATCATAGTCTGGCATGGTCCCAAATGTCTCAACCCCTAAATCTTGGAAGTCATCGGGTGCATCTCCTAGTGGTGGAGGAACTATCAATGGGAGGTCCCTCTCTAGAGCCAGGTGTCTGTACCTCAGTGGCATCTCTGGTATGTCCTACACCATGCCGAACTATCGTAGGACATAAGAAAATAACTGATACTCCTTGACCTCTGGCTTATGCCAGATAAGCCATCTATCTCGGTGGGCCCATCATAGCCACTCATTCGCCTCTGGCCATGCAGGGCAATCCATGTAGGGGTGCCAGATAACGTCCCTCGACCCAAGTGATGAAAACCTAATAATATAGTGTTCAATATTCCCAGCATGAGCTTGATTACAGATACCCTCCTCAACACGAGGCTAGCATGCAGCGTAACACTGATGGTCGACATCTATGGTAGTGATGCATAGTGGTAGCTCTGTAGGATGCTCGATTTAGATGTGCTGCCACCCCAAGATCTTTAACAACAAATTACATTTGATGCCCTTATGGCTACGCTCTATGATCTTGTACAGCTCCCTGTAGAGCTGGCATAATAGGGTGCTCCCCCAAGCTAATCGTAGTGGCTCCTTTGTAGAGCTCTAAAGCACCCTCCAAGCAGTGGCTAACATATTCCAGGGAATCCTCGTGCCCAAGGAGTCTAGAAGGACAATATGCACAATGAGATGCATGAAGAGGGCCTCTCATACAAAAAGACATCATCTTGGTATTAGTCACCGATGTGCATCCCTCCGTGGTTAGCATCATCCCATGCATCGGTGCTTTGGTCACCGAAGATGATGATGAAGACAACATCCTTTGTCGTGGAGGCAGAGGAGACGATAGCCTCGCCATCGATAGGGATCCTGAAGATCCTGTAGACATCCTCCAGAGTGATAGTCATCTCACTAGGAGGAAGGTGGAAGGTGTTGGTCCGCGCATTCTAGCACTGGGCCAATGTAGTAAGATAGGGCTAATCTACCCTAACAGTGGGTAGATCCATGATGAAATCGAACCTGACAGCTCGGAACCAAGCTCGATCGTCATCAGACAAAGCCTCGTGGAGAGTCTTCATAAGGTTAGGTTCCCACGCTCTAGAAAATTTTTAAAAATTAAAAGCATAATCGCTTGGTCAACCAAAAATGCCCCAAAGGTATCTATAATCCCTTTGGTCAAACCAAAAGCTCCAAGGGTTCTCACCACCGCTTGGTCACCCAAAACGCCCCAAAGGTATCTATAATCCCTTTGGTCAAAACCTCCAAGGATCCGTAAGAATCACTTGGTCCACACCCATTCGGGTTAAACCGTCCATAACGAATATTCAAAAACAACAGATAATCCAAAATAACAAAAAAAATTGCATCTCACTTTCATGCATATTCTTAAAAATCAAAACACAAAAAAGAAAAAAAAAGTTGCATTAGGCATCACATACATACATTGCATATTTGTTGGTCATACATGTCAAATGCACCATAGACTGTAATTACTCGACAATTCCATCATTTTCCACATTTAGTCCATTTTGTAAATGATCCATCAAGAATAACGCCATTCGCATTTTTGCCATATCATAGTCAATTGTCTTCTAATGTCTTTAGGGTTTTCGTCATTCAACTGTCTTTAGATTTCTAGTCAAATGCTGTACAAAGTCAGATCGATTTTTACAAGGTAGAGTTTTACTTGGATCACGCCTTGTTACATAGCATCCCAACACAAGCTTAAAACACATAAAAATTCCCAAGTTGTGTGAACGAAAGATGAAACCTACAAAGTGGTCTAGGGTACCTTGAGCAAAAATTTTATCCTGCTCATCCCCCTATGCGAATGGTTCAAGAATGCTGAGAATTGACAAAAGGACAAGCTCTTCCCCATCCAATTCCCCAAAATAAATAGTGGTTTTCACCACTATCAAAAATCCCAAACACCCTTGGTCCCCAAATTCGTAAGGATTCGTACTACATGTCCTTGAGAAGGATGGGTAGTCATCCCCAAGGCCTAAAGGATCAATACCATTCCAAAGAAAAATCCCAAAAGTTCACCATCAAAATTCCCAAACACCTTTGATCCCCAAAGTCGTAAGGATTCGTACTACACGCCCCCGAGAAGGATGGGTAGTCATCCCCAAGGCCTAAAGGATCAATGCCATTCACAAGCCAAAAATCCCACAAGCTCAACTTTGAAATCAAAATTCAAAATCTAAATCCTCAAAAAGCAACAATAAAAAATAATAGTGGTTATCACCACTACTCAAACCCCTTGCTCAAGAGAAGAAAAAAAAAATAAAAATAAATAGTGATTTTCATCACTATATGTGAGAGCAAGTATCCCAACAAATTGAACAATCGAAAGACGCCTGAGCTTGAATCCCTGGAATTCTCAACATTTGAAAAACCATTTAGGTGATCCTCATTACGGGTTTGGTGGATAGCCTACCTAGCAATGGCGGTATCCTAAACGCATGACGATATGTCTATCACATTAGCTTTGCATGTGTGTAGACCAATGTTTGCATGTGGATGAGCTAGCTTATGGTATCCTAGATTGCATCGTAGATTAATCCTACTAAATACAACAAAAGGAGTTAGTGGAGCTAATTAGGTGATCCTCAGTATAGGTTTGGTGGACAGCCTACCTGGCACTGGCGGTATCCTTACGAATACCACATAAACGAACTCAATCGCACACACAGGGATGTGAAATAACTTGGTCAAACTCAAGTCTGATTCGTACCTTGTTCAAAAGTCTTGTAAGATAATGTACAGTCTTGACTAGTTAGTTAAAGCATCCGAGTCTCAGAAAAACCTTAACTACATTCTAAAACAATTGTTGTATATTTCATTACTTACATCACCATCAAAAAATACAAAACAAAAATTACAAATGCAAAGTTATTCCATAAAGCAATCACATAGTATAGAAAGCCAGTAAATCCTATACAGTCTATGGTGCCACCGCCTGTATACCAACAAATCATTCCATCCATTCCATATGCATACATCTATATCATATAGTTAAAATCATCCGCAGTCATAATAGCATATGCATACATCAACATAAATAAATGTGCATAAAGAACAATAAACCATGACAAGTATATAATCAAACCAAAAAAGAGTCATGTATATATATCAAGTCAAAATGCCCTCAGGCTACAATAAGAAGGTCCTCTGACCTCACAAAAAACCAAAAACTCAAAATCCCCAAAGCCTAGGGAGTCGGCCACCATGATCACGCAGGATCGGTGCGACTGGAACTACCCCTAGTAGTATGGGTCCTATGGGACCTCTCAGGGCGGCTGCTGCCAGCCCTCGCACCCTGCCCACCAACACTACCCTCACCTAGCCACCTGTGATGAGATGATGTAGACTGCTCAGTCTCACTACCTCTCGTACGGCGCGACGAACCACCTCCATCAAGCATAGGCAACTGTCCACCGAGGCGAACAACCTCTATCTCTAACTCTATCCGGTACCGACCCCACTCCATATCTCATTGGTGATACACAACCAATGCACTATCCCACTGTGCCAACTGAGTCCACAGGAGATCCCTCTCCTGCGTTACCTCCACCAAAGCATCTCTATGCTCCTCCTCCCATCTCCGTAGGAGACCCTCCAATCATGCTATCTCAGCATGAAGCCCAACCTCCACATCCCCTGAGACAGCCTGAGGCATGGGCACCTCCAGGATGGCCTGCTGCTCTGGCACCCACTGCTCCGGGACATCCTGTACATTCGGCTGCTCTGAAACCCCCAAATCGTCTCCATCGCCGATGAAGTCATCGACCTCCACCATGTTAGCATCATCAAGCGGAGCCCCCCAACCCTCCACCGGTGCCTCTGCACCCCCACCTCCTATTGCTGTAGTATCCATGCCTCCTAGAGGCCCCTCACCTCGCCATCGTCGCATAATCCACCACCGGTCATACTCTACAGTCACCTCGACATCGTCCACATTGGGTACATCAATAACTGCATCGGACCCCTCGCCCAACTGCTCAATGGTAGGCCAGACTAGAGTCCTCTCATCACCGCGATGTCGATAGATCAAGGGATCACCAAGAAATCCCTGGCGCACCCCAAACTGCCACGTCACCCAAACATATGGGAAGTACTCCTGCTCTGTCCCATGTCGCCCAATCAACCATCTACCCCTATGCACATGTCGAAGCCACTCTCCAGCCTCAGGCCAGGCTGGACAGTCCTAGTACGGCCGCCAGAACACCTACCCTGGCACTAGATGAGAGAAGGCATCAGTATAGTGACCTACGTCACCTACCCACCGTCGACTCTGTCCATGCTCCTCTGACCTCCGCCATAAATTGGCATATCCAATTTCTTGATCCACCATCTCACCTCGGGTGGTCCAAGGCAAACCCTACGGCCGCTCCACAGCTATGTGCTGCCACCCCAACACTGCAAGAGATAGCTGCACCCGATCCCCTTCTGCTTTCGATAGTGGACCTCGTACAGCTCATCGTACAACTATGCCAATAAAGTCTGACCCCATCTCATAATAAGTGGAGCTGATGTGGGACACTCCACCAATGTGAAAACCAACTCAAGCAGGTTCCAAGGGAACCTCACACCTGAGGAGTCAGGAAGTAGCATATTGGAGATGAGGGTCATGATCAAAGCATGCCTCACCCCTAATACGCCCTTCTCCAACCACCACCACACCAGAATACCGCCTATCTGGTAGTCAGCCTCTGCCCTCTCCACAGCCCTCTCCACCCCCTCTCCACCGTCGGACCAAAACACCATGTCAATACCGTCGTCCGTTGGTCACGGTGGGTCATCCGGATAGGCAGTCCATCTATCGAAATCCGTAGAATCCGATACACATCCTCCAGAGTAATAGTCATCTCCCCTGTTGGGAGATGAAAAGTGTTGGTGCGGGGATCCCACAGATTGATCAGGGCAGTCAAATATGCCCGATCCCCCACCACAGGCTCCAGATGCATCACGTGCTTGAGCCCAAGGGCATCAAGCCACTCCCAATCCACAACTGTCAGGGCATCCCGAGCATCAGAGAAAATAGTCGGTTGGCGGTACCGACTCTTCACAACCTGAAACAACAAAATAAAACAAAAAAAGATATTAAGTACATACTTAATATAAACAAAAACATTAAAATAAAACTGTACAATAGAAGTACAGACTACAATTTACAATTGTACAACAAAAGTACAACATAAGAAGTATAGTAAAACAAATGTACAATGAAAGTACAAAATCATTAAAATAAAACTGTACAACAACGACAACATACATGAAAATAATTGTACAATCAACAAAAAAAAACAACAAAAATCATATTAGGGTTTCAACCTTAATGTGAACGCAAAACAAAAAAAAATAAAAAACATATTAGGGTTTCAACCTTAATATGGCAAAAACAAAAACGAAATAAAACATATTAGGGTTTCAACCTTAATATGAACAAAAACAACAAAATAAAACAAAAACGTTTTGGGTTTTAAACCTAAATACAAACACAAACAAAGTACAGATAACAGTTGTGTACTAGGGTTTTGACCTTAATATACGAAAATTAACAACAAAAAAAAAAAGCAAATAAAGTTCCTATATTAGGTTTTCAACTTGATATACGAATAAAATCAAACCAACACACAAAAAAATTAGGTTTTTAAAACCTTAAAAACAAAATAAAGCGAACAAACATTTTATATGTGAGTTTTAAACTTCATATAAAACATGCACGAATAATAGGCAGAGAGAAGGAACATCATACCGGTCTCGCCTCGGCTCCTCCACTCGAAGATCCGGTTCTCACACTCATGATGTCCACGAAATTTTAGCAGCGCTCCGCTACGCACACTCGCACTCCTCCTCACTGCTCCAAATCGCCAAGAAAAAATTATTGCAAATGAGCCCAAAACCTAGTTTTGGTCCTTATATAGGTTGTTAGGCCTGTAATCGTTCCACCCTGGGATGAGCGCTCTAGTTAGCGCTCGTCCCACCCTGGGACGATTACAAAATTGGTATTCGTCCCACCCTGGGACGATTACAGAGCAAGAAATAAAGCAACAAAAACTGCATCCAAAAAATGCACCAAAAACAACAATAAATCTGCCGAACAAAGGTGCCTTTGCACCGACATTCATGGCATGAAAAACCACCGTCGGGGTCACAAATACTCACTATCCTACTCCCTAAGAAGGCTAGCATAGCCGGACCGCTCCACGGGAAGGAGGATTTTCGATAATTTCTACCCCAATAGGCGTCAAAAAAAGGGTCAAAACCCACCAAAAATAGGTCCGATGGTTGGAAAACTGCAATAAGCGTTCAACGAAAAACAACTGAAGGCACCCTTACAAACGTCATCTTGGGTCAAGCGACTCGTCGCTTTTCTCATTTTTGGTCATTCCCTCATCGATTCGTCGCTTGAGGGGGTAGTCACACTTAGTCACCAATCAACAAATACACACCCAATCAAGGAAATGGCATGCATTCAAAGAATCATTGACAAAGACAATCACGCTCCTGCTTGGGGCAGCAAACAAGCAATAATCACAAGCTAAACAAACACTTGGCATTCTGGAAGCATGAAGAAAAGGTTCCTCGGACAAAAGGTTGTGCCCTTTGCCTATTCATGATTGAACAATGTCCAAGATCAAGTACACCTCACTGAAAAAGGTTACACTTGAGTTAAGCTCCTTAGCTCGTCAGAAGCAAGGATTCAAGAATGCGTGCCCTTTCCATACTTGGGGCATCAAAATTTGGTTAGGTTACTAAGAAACCCTAATCATTAAGAGCTTTGGTCATCTATTTTTGCTCAACATTGCGCCACACACAACGCATCCCAAAAAGGGGCATCTGTAGACACCAAAACAACACCAATCCGATTATGTGACTACAAGCACTGACCGAATTGGCATACATACCCCCTAGGGCAGCCTCTAGAGGTTAAACAATGGTCCTAACCACTCCCAAATCAGTTTTGGAAGGTCAGAGGTCAGTTTTGCACCTTTTAAGCACTTTGCTCCCTATTCGTCCCACCCTGGGACGATTAGAATCCTATTCGTCCCACCCCGGGATGATTAGCAACAATCGCTCCAGGGTGGGACGATTAGCAGGTTTGACTGGCAAAAAGTCAAACCTTGACAAATGGCAGCCCAAATCCACCACCTAACTCCACCTTCAAGGCATGCAATTGCGAGGGAAGGTTTCAAATCATGGAGGCCTCAATCAAGGAGGCCCTAATCAGGGAGGAATCTTCTCTCCCCCAAAAGGCATAATGAGCCAAGTGGCACCCTCGCATGCGCATTCAAAGGAGACCCTTAGGTCTATAAAAAGGTGAGCCTCCTCACCCCAAAAAAGAATAGAGCTGGAGCATTTGGAGCAACGAAGTGCTGCCAAACTATACCCCCATTCCTCTTTGTGCTTCCTACATCCCTAATCTCTCTCTTCTGGAAGAGAGGTTATCGAGTGAACACTAGGAATGCAATCCAGATCCAAAAACCCAAGAAATCGGCCACAATCCCACCCCAAACTCATCGACACAACCCCCTAGGAGGTTTTGGACCCATCCCACTTGGATTGGTGTCAAAACTAGGCCCTAAACGGTGGGCGTCCCACCCCGGGTGCCCCCCAAACTGCTGCAGTCCTAATCGCCCCACCCCGGAGCGATTAGAAATATGTGCATGGTTTTTCTACTATTATTTTTGCATTATTTTATATCTAATGTACTTATGCTGTTGTCCAAATTTCATTGCTTTTTGACATGATTTGACCTGGTTTCTATCATTTTATGCGTCTACTAACCTACAGGGAGCGCCTTCGGATACAGGATAACCTGGGTAGAATCTGCCAAATCTGACCTTCTGGGTCATCTCAAAATGCTGTTTTTAGTCTAACCACAAGTTTGCAGGAGTTTTGGAGGCCTCTGGGTAGGACATTTGCAAGGTCACTTTTTGCAGGTTTTGCGATAGTCCCCAGCGTCCCACCCTAGAGCGATTAGAAATATGTGCATGATTTCCTTACTGTTATTTTTGCAATATGTCCCAGATGATATCCTAATGCCTCTTTTAAAGTTTGAACTCATTCTGACATGATTTGATGATCATTTTATTATTTTATGTATTAACTAGCTCGTAGGGCACCCCTGTCACATATAGGAGAATCTGGGTAGGATATGCAAATTATGAGCATCTGGGTAGTCTTAGAATTACATATAATGCCTAACCCATGAGTTTTAGGTGATTTGGATAAGCATAGGTGGGACATTGGAGCGCTCACTTTGGAGAGGCCCCGACGGGCAAACGAGCATAACGAGGCCGTCCGATGCCGCTTCGATGCAAAATTAGGTGATACCAATTCTAGTAGTTGTCCTTTACATTTATATATCATTATGTAATTGATTTATCAATCTTATCACCGATATCCCACAAGCACCCAATGGAGGCCTTGGGGATTGCATGTTTTTCTAGATACGCATATGCTATTAACGATTTGTTGTCACCCCGAGACGGATACATATTCGTCCCACCCTGTGACGAGTATAGACCTGCTATTCATCCCACGCCGGGACGATTAGAGCTCTGTGCATTTTTTGAGCAGAAACTTAGGCATCTGGTTTAGACAGAGAAGAGGTAGGCCCTCTGAACATCCTCTGTGTTTTTCTACTTTCTGTTTCTGCAATTTTCTGTTTTCTTTGCTTTATTTTTAGACACTTGCATAGAAAGGTTAAGTAGTTTGTTTTCCTTTCTTGCAATAAAAAAAAATAAAAATAAAAACATAGAGTAAATTAAATGGAAGGAACTTGATTAGGAATGCATTTTTCTCTGGTTTGCTTGCATGATACTTGCACAAATGGCAAGTCCTCATTATAGGTTTCAGTTCTAGTTAGGTTTTGTGATTTCCTTTTTGCTACTAATTGTCTCTGAAAGATAAAACGTACTTTAAAGCATTGCATTAGTGAAAATCATCTTTTGTTGTATGTTTTCTTTCTTTACACAATTAAAAGGAACCACACACACCACCTAATAAAATTAACATCAAGGAGTTGGTCTTAATACCCCAACACTTGATCAAGACCAACGGTGGGTTTCATCACCACCTTGGCTTGGATTTTGCATACATATACCCTGATCGCGACTGTTGCTAGACGTAAATCCTGATGAAAGCTGACCAAGTGTAGCGGGGGTGATTCCCCATGCATGAGGATAAGTCTTCTAAGGTAGGTGTCAAAAATAGAGTGATCCCCCTTCCGTACCGCCTATGTTCCACTTATTGTTCTGCTCTCGCGTACCAATAGTTTCCCTCACGTAAGGGCGGGTATATTGAGAGGTTCGGTATAACGGCTTGGCAATGGTATATTGAAGGGGTGACCATTTTGGAGATACAAGAGCCCTCATTATGCATGTATAACAAAGTTTTCTTTACAAGATTTACATAACAAAAATCAAACACACTGAACCAGATCTAGGACACACATTTAATCTATAAACAAGATAATCATTTCTTTGTTTGTGTGGTCCCCTTTTGTTTGGTATAGCATAAAAATTGTAAAGGAGATAAAAATATACATATCTTTTTAGAAAAACCACCACCATGGTGTATACCCGTAGCCAAGCCCAATCACGGGCAGAAGCTATGGAAAGTATGCAAGGAGGCACAAGTCGCCTCCGTTATAGCCCCAAGGACTTGGTTATACCACCTTGGCAGCTTGACCCACAACATAGTCCACACTATACCACTACAGAACAGGACTATAGAGGCACCCCTTTGAGGGGCACTCCCGTTCAACACAGACCCTCTCAGGAGGAGTACACACATGGGAAGGCCCCCTTAGACACTCATTATGAGTGGCCACTGCGTGATGAAGCGCTAGAGCAGCATAGGGTTCATAAGGAGGGCCCACATGATTATATCATTCCTCCTCCACCCCTCATTATTGTTAGAACTAATAGGCCAAATCTAGAGCGCAAGGCTCTTCAGATAGGGCGAGCCAACTCTGCCCGTCCCTTTCACATGTACGAAAGGGAGCACGAGGAAAACCAGTATATTCCTCAAGAGCAATACACCGCACGGGAGCAATGCGCCTCCGCACCTGCTGATTATCAAGATCACCTATTGAGGCCAGAGCCTCGGGTGAATGTTGCTAACCTCGATAGAGGAAAGTGACCCATAGAGATCTCGGATCACCATGACCGAGATAGATATGTAGGGGAGGCATCTAGGCCTCCTAGACCTAGGACGACAGAACAAATCGACTTGGCATTTGCCAAACATGCCACCCGCCAAGCGCAAATCACGCAGCTTAGGCAAGATCAGCAGTAGTTAGAACAACTGTATCATCTTAACAAAGAGCGCATTCAGCGCCAGACAGATGAGTTGTTCCAGAACACTATGCATGAGAGGATTCCAACCCCTCGCATGCATAGGATAGAAATTTATGAGAGGCACAACCCCTTAGTATGAGACAGGTCTCCACGACCTTATCAAGCGTTGCCTCCAAGACCTCCTAGACCTGAGCGGGAGGCCACTCCTAGAACCAATGATGGGCGCCTTCCTCGGGCACCCGTCCATGTTTATAGGTCACGCCCAAAAACTCCTCAAGAGGCCTATGAGGAATTTGAGCGAGAAGAAGAGCGGGCTGAAATGCCCTACCAAGGCAGGGGGCGCTATCCGGCTACCCCTCCATAGGCCTCAAGTTCCTCGCAATTCACAATGGGAACAAACCAAAGAAGAGGAAATCAAATCCTCCGATGCATACAAAGCACTGCTAGAGCGCTTAGAGTCTATGGAGACTAAGACTTCGGGGCCCCAAAAGCCCACCTTATGCCAACTCCGCAGTCACCCTGTGCATCCTTCAGTTCTGCACCCCCATACCCCGACCACTTCAAAGTGCCTCAATTGGCAATTTTTAGAGGGGATGAGGATGCCCAAGAGCACGTAACAAGGTTCTTGAGTCAATGCTTTGGCATTCAGGACAATGATGCATTGCTTCTGAGAACGTTTATAACCACGTTCATAGGCCCTACCTCGGATTGGTTTACCCAATTGCCGAAGCATAGCATCAATAATCTAGACCAGCTAGTGGACGCGTTCCTTGAACGTTTTGCCTTCAACACCAAGAAGAAGGCATCCTTAAGCGACCTAGCTAGCCTTAAGCAAGTATGATGATGAGACCATGGCCGCTTATGGGAATCGATGGAGGACATTGCTTTCAAAGCTACCTTACCTCCCTCCCATGGCCGACATGACTCAAATGTTTTCAAAGAGTTGCTTAAGGTCGATCTCCATGCTATTGTAGCTGCAGCAATATGCCACCCTCGAAGAAGCCCTGGCGCAAGCCAGGATAATTGAGGAGATCAAAATACAAGACGGCGAGATTGCCAAGCCACACAAGAAAGAGTGGCCCAAAAATGCTAAAATTGGGCCCACGCAACCGAAACCCGTCGCGGTCAATCAGGTTGCCATAACTATACCAAAGCTTGCACAAATGACACAGCCCCCAAAGGCTAATTATCAGGCAGTTCCTCTTGATAACTATGAAAAGGAAAATCATAAACAAGAGCAAAATCAGCAACGTCGCCCTAGGCGACAATTCACACAATTCACGGAGTCTAGAGACTCCTTGTTTGACCGCTTGTTCATGGCAAACCTGATAAACTTGCCAGAAAGTCGACCCATAGACCCCAACACGCCAAAACCCAAGGGCTATAGGGAAGACTTATATTGTAGATTTCATCGACAGAAAGGACACGAAATCTCCACTTGTTGGAAATTCAAACACTTAGTGCAGGACTTGATAGACAACAAAACACTCATGGTAGATAGTCCCGTAGCGCTGAGCAACCAACAGATGGAGGTCTTCAAAGACCCCCTGCCTACCCATGATGCGTAGGCAAAGACTTTACAAGTGAACGAGGTAACACAAAACTGCCCCATGCAAGGATACGTAGGGATGATAAGCATCGTGACACGGAACAAAAGATACCCAAACACGGCTGCACCCACTGCAGCTACAGGAGATGTTCCGTCAACGTCACAACCTCCACAACACCCTACGCAACCTCCCCCGCCTAGACCAGTGGCCATGATTCGGACTAAACTTACTCAAATTTTAAGGACCACGTCGGCTAGGCTCTCCATTTATGAGCTCATCCAACAATCACCGCCCCATCGGGAGGCTCTGATGGAGATACTCAAAGCCATTGAGCTACAACCCCACGAAGCCAATTCTTTCAACAATTTTGTGGGACATGTGAGACAATGCACAGAACCAGTCATAACCTTCAGGGAAGACGAACTAAAACTGGTGACTGGTGATATGGTGGATCCACCCCTGCACGTCATTGCGCGGGTCAACGGGATTCCATTCAAGAGGGTGTTGTTGGACACTGGCTCATCCAACAACATAATCATGATAGCGACATTAAAACACCTTAAGCTGCCAACATCCCACATTGTGGCATCCACTTACACTCTTCGAGCATTCAACGACGCGTTATGCTCGACGGTTGGCACAATTGTCCTGCCCATCCAAGTAGGACAAAAGACCATTCCTACGTTGTGTCACATCCTTGAGGGTGAGATGGCCTACAATATCTTGCTAGGCCGGCCTTGGATCAGGGACATGAAGTGTGTCCCTTCGATAGCCCATCAATGCCTCAAATACACATACGAAGGGCAAGTACATGTAGTCCCAGCGGACTTAGAGCCCTTTAAGTTTTGCAATGCGATGCAGCTGATGCCACAATCGACCCTCCCATCGACACATTTGGACTTTCAATTGAATCCATCCACACAGGGTCCGATTCTGCCTACATCCCCGTTGTTGAGTCCCTCAACTCACCAACCTGGCCCATCTTCATCGTCTGTTCCTTCACCAACGATGCCACCTATGGTGGCCACACCGAAGGACAACGGGAAGAAGCCCCTAGAGGAGGTACCACCATTAGTCTCAACCATCTCTACCGAAGAGGTGCCCAGCCGAATGGAAGTCGAGACACCTGGTTCACCCAACATGGAGTGGACTCAGGGAGAACTCCCATTCCCTCCCCCTCAACCATCGATGATTACCATTGAGATGGCCAATACGGGCACTGGGGAGTACCTAGTGTGGAACATTGTGGCAACACCCATGCTCGAATCCATGCAAGACATGGGGAGACCTCGCCTCCCCATCGGCACTATCGTCCCTTTAGGCTACCCGCCAAATCAGACCAATTTTGTATATGGGGGCCTCGAGAATGGCATTGAACCCTACCTACAAGAGGAAGAGGACGAAGAGCCATTTGCTGAGAATGTTGACTATCTATCCAACCCAGACTTCACCTTGAAATACCTAGACCAATGTAATTGGCATGGATATGGATTGGGCAGATACGAACAAGGAATGCACATTCTTTGTCAACCGAGATACCGGATGCAATATGATAAATCAGGAGTAGGGTTCAACCACCCTTTGCCCCTCGACATCTTGGTAGAAACCATGCAAGGCCTAGGTCTAGGCAATAGGGATGGGTTGGCACAAGATCCATATGCCAATCCCAACACAACATACACATTGGGGGATTATCTCCCATTGTTAACAACAAACCTTGTTGACCTCAACAACCCCTCCCCTTTGATCGAGGAAGGGGAAAGTTCAAGAAGTAACCTCCAAGAGGGATATGAACAAGATCAAGGGGGGTCTTCTGAAGATGAGTCAGATTATGAGGTAGCACCTTGGGACCCTTTTGAGTCCGATAGCAATCACTCGCAGGTGACACCCATTGACGACTATCAGGAGAACTTCGTGGCAATGTTCCCCTTTAATGTTCCGATCGGGAAATTGCTACCTCTAGAGAATCCAGCCCTCCCGTAGAGAGCGAAACAACCCAGAAGGGACCAAATCAACTTGCTCGAACAAAACGAGCCTCCCATGCCGGCCATAAGGCCAAGTGATCCATCGGAGGAAGAAGATCCAAATATCTTCTTCAACATCGACTACCTGCGTGCCAGATTTTTGATTTTCATAGAGAGTGAGGATAGTGATCAAGAAATGCCTAGTGGGAGGCTATACCAGCCAGAGGGGCACATAGTTGTCGGAGCCAATGAAGGCCTATGGATCTCCGATAGCGACTATGAGGATGAGACTGAGATGGCATATCTCAACCATATGAGGCAACAGGAATACCCCATAGACATCGATGATATGTTTGAACATCTAAATATGGGACCAAGGCATAGGTGGCATTTAAACCAAGTACAGTTAAACCAAGTGCTTCATCCACCACTTCGGGCATACAGGGAGCACCTCCCACCTAGAGACCCTATAGGGCCATCAGTGCCAAGGGTAGACCCTATCCTTCTATCCGCACATAGGGCCGATCCTTTTGTGCCAGTACCCACAGAGCCAGATCCGGGGTACAAGGATCACCAAGGATGTCTGAATCAACACCCACACGGCAATGGAGACCAAATTCATTCCATCAACATGATCTCCATTGATTTAACCGCCCCCATCCACAATCCAACCGATCCAACATGACCATTGTATCTAGACCTAGATGCCATAGACTGGGATCGCGCTGACTCACCACCATCCCCATCAGAGTACTGGCCTTGCGGTGAGATGTTTCATTTCACCCCAGGACAGACTCAGGATATCTTCCATGCTGAAGAGGAACCCGACATTCCCAACGTAGATCTAAATTCAGCAAATGATATCCACCTGATCCCAACTCCACACCGGTTGGAGGACGGATCCCACATGTCGATCGAAGAGACGATTGACGTAGACATCGGTTCTGATCCAATGAATCCACAAATCATCAAGCTAGGGGTAAGTTTATCCCCCAAAGAGCAAGCCGATTACATTGCCCTTCTCAAAGAGAAGAAGGAGGTTTTTGCATGGTCCTACAAAGACATGTCGGGGCTAGACCCATAGCTAGTCACGCATAATCTAACACTTGATCCGACAGTCAAGCCAGTCAAGCAAAAGCTACGTAAGATGCACCCAATAGTGGCCTTAATGGTCAAATATGAGCTACAAAAGTTGTTGGATGCACAGTTTGTCATCTGCATAGATTACCCACCATGGCTGTCCAACATGGTACCCATCAAAAATCCTGACGGGAGGATTCGCATATGCACCGATTTTTGAGATTTAAACAAAGCGAGTCCCAAGGATGATTTCCCCTTGCCTAGCATCGACGCATTGGTAGATGCTACAACAGGCCACGAAATGCTTTCCCTCATGGATGGTTTCTCGGGATACAACCAGATTCGTATCAATCCCGATGATCAACTAAAAATGGCGTTCACGATGCCTTGGGGGACATTTTGTTATAAGGTCATGCCCTTTGGCCTTAAAAATGCTGGCGCCACTTACCAACGCGCTATGACATACATCTTCCATGATCACATGCATAAAAATTTGGAAGATTATATGGATGATTTGTTGGCCAAATCTCTTTTGCGCCAAAATCATCTCGATGACTTACGCAAGATCCTTGATCGCCTCATCGAACACAAGGTTAGGCTAAACCCCAAGAAGTGCGTATTTGGCGTCACATCTAGAAAACTCTTGGGTTTCATAGTCTCAAAATGAGGCATCGAGGTAGATCCAAATAAAGTCAAGGCAATCCTTGAAATGCTTCCCCCAACCACCATCAGGCAGCTCAGAAGCTTGCAGGGTAAGGTCACGTCGATCAAGCGCTTCATAGCGTAGTTATCTGACAAGTGCCGACCCATGAATAAATTATTACACAAGGGGGTAGCATTTCATTGGGATGACGAGTGCCAGTCAGCCTTCGACGACATCAAACAATACTTGGCTTCACCGCCAGTATTGGCACCACCTAGACCAGGAGTGTCATTCTATTTATACATCTCAGCTATTGAGGTGGCACTGGGCGCCATGCTAGCCCAGAAAAATGAATTACATAAAGAACAGGCTAATTATTATCTTAGCCGCACCCTGGTCAGTTATGAACTTAACTATGCATACGTTGAGAAGCTATGCTTGGCGGTGGTATTTGCCACCAAAAAGCTATGCCATTACATGTTGAGCAATACGACGTATGTTGTGTCTAAGGAGAATCCATTGCGGTACATGATGAGTCATACTTATCACAGTAGTCACACGGCAAAATGGATCATGTTGTTGATGGAGTTTGACATCGAATTCATTGGACAAAAGTCCATCAAAGGTCAAGTCATCACCGATCAACTAGCAGAGGCTCCTCTCGAAGACGATCAACCTCTGACCGTAGAGCTGCCCGATGATGGGGTCTTCCATGTCTCGGGAATCGCCAGATTCTGATGAGCCTGAGTCACAGGCCGACATAACCTTATTTTTTGATGGTTCTAAATGTGAGCAAGGGGGTGGCATGGGAATCATGTTTTTCACACCGCAAGGGGCTCCAATGCCTTTATCATTTAAACTTGATTTCTCGTGCACCAATAACAATGCTGAATACGAAGCCTTGCTCATAGGTCTTCAGACAACCATCACCATGAACATCAAACACTTGAATATCTTTGGTGATTCGTTGTTAATTGTCAACCAAGTGAAAGGGGTATTCCAATGCAAATGCCCAGTTCTACAGGCCTACAAAGCCCTTGTGGATAAATTCCTGGCAAAGCTTGAATGGTACGACATCGAGGCACTCCCTCGATCATCGAATCATTTTGCAGACACTATGGCCTCCTTGGGGTCACTAATCCCGCAAGACATTTCTGGTGAGATGACAACCATTCAAGTCAAAATGTTATCGCAATCCATGATGGAGCGTGCAAGCTCCGACATAACGCCAGGAATCCACCTGATCCAGATTGAACCATCTCGGGATAGGTTCTCTCGAATCCATGATAGTCTGAATCATGCCAACTAGGGGTCTTTGTTCTCTCCAACCCCTCTTAATAGCAACACAATGCTATTTTTACAAGTTCTTTCCCGCTCAACTTTTGCTAGGGATGAACTTCAAGAGGGATCGACCGTTCATACCATCGAGGTTTCTGATCAGCAGGATTGGTACACACCCATAAGAGACTATCTCAAGTTAGGTAGCCTCCCACTTGGATTGTCGCACGTCGCAAAAAGATCATTCAAACAGAAAGTGGCAAAACATGTCTTGCTAGGAGACATTTTATACCGTCGAAGCTACGAAGGAATCCTCCTCCGTTGCTTGGACCAACAAGAGTCCACTTGGGCGATCACCCAAGCGCACGATGGTACATGCGGTGGCCACTTCAGTGGTATGGCCATCGCAAAGCGCATTCTTCGCATGGGCTATTATTGGCCATATTTAGAGCGAGATTGTTGCGCATATGTGCGGAAGTGCATGAAGTGTCAACACCATGCTAACTTGACACACGTACCTTCTCAGGCCTTGCAGCCGATCCAATCGGCTTGGCCATTTTTGTAGTGGGGCTTAGATCTCATCGAAAAGATCTCCCCTGCATCGTCAGGTCATCACACGTTTATCATAACGGCCACAGAGTACTTCACTAAGTGGGTGGAAGCAATTTCGCTTACCTCTACGACTGGGCCCCGCATTGCGGAGTTCATTTTACATAACATCATATGTCATTTTGGTATTCCATCCAAGATCATCTCGGATAATGGGACGTCATTTAAGAACAAATATGTGCGTGCTTTGACAACAAAGTACAAAATTCAGCACAATTTTTTGACACCTTATTATCCACAGGCAAATGGGCAAGCAGAGGCGTCAAACAAAATGCTAGTTGCCATCCTTAAAAATACGGTCATAGATAGTCATAAGGATTGGCACATCCAAATACCACTTGCCCTATGGGCTTATCGCACTAGCATTCGGACGCCCACTAGGGCAACTCCATTTTTGCTAGTGTATGGCTCCGAGGCAGTCATGCCTCTCGAGTTGGAAATACCCTCCCTGCGCATATCAATGCAAGAGTTCATCGATGATGACACTACACGGCAGGCCCAGTTAGACCAGCTTACGTTACTCGACGAACGACGCGTCAATGCTCTCGAGCATTTACGTATCTATCAAGAGCGACTTAAGAAAGCATACAACATGAAAGTTCACTTGAGGGACTTTCAGGTCGGTGACTTGGTCTTAAAAGAGAACCAACAAAATTCTAACTTGCCGCCCCATTTAAGGGACAAGTTCATGGCAAATTGGTTAGGTCCTTATGTAATCGATAGTAAAATAGGACCTGGAACATACCGACTCGCCTCTCTTGAAGGAATCAAGGAACTAGAACCCTTGAACATCAGTCATTTGAGGCCATTCAACATTTAGAGAGCCATGGCCCACTCCAAAAGCCCCAAGGGTTCTCGCCACCGCTTGGTCACCCAAAAATGCCCCAAAGGTATCCATAATCCCTTTGGTCAAACCAAAAGCTCCAAGGGTTCCCGTAATCGCTTGGTCAACCAAATGCCCCAAAGGTATCTATAATCCCTTTGGTCAAACCAAAAGCTCCAAGGGTTCTCACAATCGCTTGGTCACCCAAAATGCCCCAAAGGTATCTATAATCCCTTTGGTCAAACCAAAAGCTCCAAGGGTTCTCACAATCGCTTGGTCAACCTAAAATGCCCCAAAGGTATCTATAATCCCTTTGGTCAAACCAAAAGCTCCAAGGGTTCCCACAATCGCTTGGTCAACCAAAACTCCCAAAGGTATCTATAATCCCTTTGGTCAAACCAAAAGCTCCAAGGGTTCCCACAATCGCTTGGTCAACCAAAATGCCCCAAAGGTATCTATAATCCCTTTGGTCAAACCAAAAGCTCCAAGGATTCTCCCACCGCTTGGTCACCCAAAATGCCCCAAAGGTATCTATAATCCCTTTGGTCAAAACCTCCAAGGATCCGTAAGAATCACTTGGTCCACACCCATTCGAGTTAAACCACCATAATGAATATTCAAAAACAACAGATAATCAAAAATAACAAAAAAAATTGCATCTCACTTTCATGCATAATCTTAAAAATCAAAACACAAAAAAAAAAGCTGCATTAGGCATCGCATACATACATTGCATATTTGCTTGGTCATACATGTCAAACGCACCATAGACTGTAATTACTCGGCAATTCCATCATTTTCCACATTTGTCCATTTTGTAAATGATCCAACAAGAATAACGCCATTCGCATTTTCGCCATATCATAGTCAGTTGTCTTCTAATGTCTTTAGGGTTTTCGTCATTCAACTGTCTTTAGATTTCTAGTCAAATGCTGTACAAAGTCAGATCGATTTTTACAAGGTAGAGTTTTACTTGGATCATGCCTTGTTACATAGCATCCCAACACAAGCTTAAAACACATAAAAATTCCCAAGTTGTGTGAACGAAAGATGAAACCTACAAAGTGGTCTAGGGTACCATAGAGCAAAAATTTATCCTGCTCATCCCCCTGTGCGAATGGTTCAAGAATGCTGAGAATTGACAAAAGGACAAGCTCTTCCCCATCCAATTCCCCAAAATAAATAGTGGTTTTCACCACTATCAAAAATCCCAAACACCCTTGATCCCCAAATTCGTAAGGATTCGTACTACACGTCCCTGAGAAGGATGGGAAGTCATCCCCAAGGCCTAAAGGATCAATACCATTCCAAAGCAAAATTCCAAAAGTTCACCATCAAAATTCCCAAACACCTTTGATCCCCAAAGTCGTAAGGATTCGTACTACACGCCCCTGAGAAGGATGGGTAGTCATCCCCAAGGCCTAAAGGATCAATGCCATTCACAAGCCAAAAATCCCACAAGCTCAACTTTGAAATCAAAATTCAAAATCTAAATCCTCAAAAAGCAACAATAAAAAATAATAGTGGTTATCACCACTACTCAAACCCCTTGCTCAAAAAAAAAAAAATCAAAATAAACAGTGATTTTCATCACTATATGTGAGAGAAAGTATCCCAACAAATTGAACAACCGAAAGACGTCTGAGCTTGAATCCCTGGAATTCTCAGCATTTGAAAAACCATTTAGGTGATTCTCATTACGGGTTTGGTGGATAGCCTACTTAGCAATGGCGGTATCCTAAACGCATGACGATATGTCTATCACATTAGCTTTGCATGTGTGTAGACCAATGTTTGCATGTGGATGAGCTAGCTTATGGTATCCTAGATTGCACCGTAGATTAATCCTACTAAATACAACAAAGGAGTTAGTGGAGTGATGAGGGCTGAATAAGCCTTATTTATAGCATGTTTTAAATAGTTAAAACTGCCTAAAACTCTTGTGAATTATCTTATATGCTAGTTAAGTTGATTTAATATGCTGTGTATTAACTGTTTACATGATTGAAGTATTAAGGACATTATATTTTGATTTTTAACAGTTCTTGTATAGTTTTATGTTATATTGTCATGCTTAGGTTGACAACAACATTTCACTAGTCTTATTTTGATAATCATTAAGCATTAGTTTCTCTAAATTCAGCAAATAGTACAAAGACTTATTACTGTGCAGCAAAAAACTGGTTTTTCCATATAAATTCCAGCCAGCTTCCATTGAATGGCAAGGCATGGAATTCACATCCAAGGAAGAATGAAGACTATTGTAATCTGATCCTAAGGGCTAATCCACTTGAGAAATGCAGCCAAAACCATTTGGAGTCAACACAGTTGGTCATTCTAAAGATCTTCGAAATGAACACAGTGTCTTCGGAATGAACACAATGTCTTCGAAATGAGAAAACACAGTGTCTTCGAAATGAGCGGATCTTCGGAATGAGAAATGCAGTATCTTCGAAATGAGAATTGCAGTATCTTCGAAATGAGAATTGCAGTATCTTCAGAATGAGAATTGCAGTATCTTCGAAATGAGCCACTTATCTTCGGAATGAGCCACTTATCTTCGAAATGAAAACATAATGCACTTTTTGACTTGTTGACTGAATTTTGGTGGTGAAAAAGGGGATAAGAAGGTTGAGAAAGTTAAGGGAAATATCTCCCATCTAACTTTGCCGTCCAAAGCCACCATTTATGAAAAAGATCAGATTGATCCTATTCTAGGATAAACCCAGGAAATTCTGCAGGATATTAGGAACATCATATTTTCTGTTTATAATTAGATTTTAGGCATCTATAAAAGATGGCTCCCGTCCAGATTGAGATATATTAGATTAGAGATATTAGACATATTAGAGAAATTAGATAGAGGAGATAATAGAATAATGATTTCAGATCTGTAACAGATTTCAGATCTGTAACAGATTTCAGCAGAATTGTAATTATGTTTCTGAAGCAATAAAAGTGCAGTTTCATTACATTTATTTTGTTATGTCTGAGTGTGAGTAAGACTTAAAGAAGAATTTAAACCTTCTTCCGAGAAAGGAGGTCGGCCACTTCCGGACCTAGGAGGAGGACTGACAGACAGGTTTTATTCTGATTTTGCTGCAGAGAATAAGTTCTAAACTTGTCATTTTCATTATTTTGCATAGCTAACATTCCTAGTTGTATGATTCTTGTTCATAATGTTTTTGTGATATGATTAGTGGTAGATCTGGTTATTCTTTTCATTCCCAACAACTTTCCAATTCACTGCAAATTTCCATTTTCAGCAATTTATAAGTTTTTTGTAATTTCCTGCATTCTTGTTTTTGCTGTCAAACACTGCACAAAAGATTGACGACCTTTTGTTTTAGAGTATTGACAGAAGTTGATTACTTGTTTTATCTCATTATTGCAAAAGTACATAGGTTTATCATTTAGCAACTGTAATTAGGATTTTCCTTCTACAAATCAATTAGGTCTCAATTTAGCAATAGTAATTAGGACTTTATTTTTGTAGACAACAATTAGTTTTTCATTATTGTAATTAGATTAAGGTTTAATTTATGCAATATAGGGATAGAAGTGACACAAATCCCCCACACAATCAATCCTACCAATAAAGACCTGCTGCTCCCAAATGAGCTGAAATGCAACTCTGTTTGAACTTTCTATCATAGACAGCCTTGGACACCACCCCGGATTGATAAGATCTTTGAGATTTAATGATGTGCTTAACGACAACTCATCATGGAGCTAATTAGGTGATCCTTAGTACAGGTTTGGTGGACAACCTACCCGGCATTAGCGGTATCCTTATAAATACAACATCAACAAACTCAATCGCACACACAGAGATGTGAAATAACTTGGTCAAACTCAAGTCTGATTCGTACCTTGTTCGAAAGTCTTGTAAGATAATGTACAGTCTTGACTAGTTAGTTAAAGCATTTGAGTCTCAGAAAAACCTTAACTACATTCTAAAACAATTGTTGTATATTGCATTACTTACATCACCATCAGAAAGTACAAAACAAAAATTACAAATGCAAAGTTATTCCATAAAGCAATCGCGTAGAAAGCCAGTAAATCTTATACAATCTATGGTGCCACCGCCTGTATACCAAAAAATCATTCCATCCATTCCATATGCATACATCTATATCATATAGTTAAAATCATTCGCAGTCATAATAGCATATGCATACATCAACATAAATAAATGTGCATAAAGAACAATAAACCATGACAAGTATATAATCAAACCAAAAAGAGTCATGTATATATATCAATTCAAAATGCCCTCAGGCTACAATAAGAAGGTCCTCCGACCTCACAAAAACCAAAAACTCAAAATCCCCAAAGCCTAGGGAGTCGGCCACCATGATCACGTAGGATCGGTGCGACTGGAACTACCCCTAGTAGTATGGGTCCTATGGGACCTCTCAGGGTAGCTGCTGCCAGCCCTCGCACCCTACCCACCAACACTACCCTCACCTAGCCGCCTATGACGAGATGATGCAAACTACTCAGTCTCACTGCCTCTCATACAGTGCGATGAACCACCTCCATCAAGCACAAGCAAATTTCCATCGAGGTGGACAACCTCTATCTCTAACTCTATCCGATATCGACCCCACTCCATATCTCGTTGGCGATACACAGCCAATGCACTATCCCACTGTACCAACTGAGTTCGCAAGAGATCCCTCTCCTGCATTACCTCCACCAAAGCATCTCTATGCTCCTCATCCCATCTTCGTAGGAGACCCTCCAATCGTGCTATCTTAGCATGAAGCCCAGCCTCCACATCCCCTGAGACAGTCTGAGGCATGGGCAGCTCCGGGACAGCCTGCTACTCTGGTACCCACTGCTCCAGGACATCCTATACATTCGGCTGCTCTGGAACCCCCAAATCATCTCCATCATCGATGAAGTCATCGACCTCCACCATGTCAGAATCATCAAGAGGAGCCCCCCAACCCTCCATCGATGCCTTTGCACCCCCACCTCCTGTTGTTGTAGTATCCATGCCTCCTAGAGTCCCCTCACTTCGCCATCGTCGCATAATCCACCATCGGTCATACTCTGTAGTCACCTCAAAATCGTCCATGTTGGGTACATAAATAACTACATCATACCCCTCACCTAGCTGCTCAACGGTAGGCCAGACTACTGTCCTATTGTCATCGTGACGTTGATAGATCAAGGTATCACCAGGAAATCCCTGGCACACCCCAAACTATCGCATCACCTGGACATATGGGAAGTACTCCTGCTCTGTCCCATGTCGCCCAATCAACCATCTACCCTTACGCACACGTCGGAGCCACTCTCCAACCTCAGGCCAGGCTGGACAGTCCCGGTACGACCACCAGAACACCTGCCCGAGCACTAGACAAGAGAAGGCATCAGTATAGTGACCTACGTCACCTGCCCACTGTCAACTCTGTCTATGCTCCTCTGACCTCTACCATAAATCGACATATCCAATTTCTCGATCCACCATCTCACCTCGGGTGGTCCAAGGCAAACCCTACGGCTGCTCCACAGCTATGTGCTGCCACCCCCAGTACTGCAAGAGATAGCTACACCCGATCCCCTTTCACTTTCGACAGCGGACCTCGTACAGCTCGTCGTACAACTGCGTCAATAAAGTTTGACCCCATCTCATAATAAGTGGAGCTGATGTGGGACACTCCACCAATGTGAAAACCAACTCAAGCAGGTTCCATGGGAACCTCGCACCTAAGGAGTCAGGAAGTAGCATATTGGAGATGAGGGTCATGATCAAAGTATGCCTCACCCCTAATACGCCCTTCTCCAGCTACCATCGCACCAGAATACCGCCTACCTGGCAGTCAGCCTTTGCCCTCTCCACAGCCCTCTCCACCCCCATCTCCACCACCAAACCAAAACACCGTGTCAATACCACCATTCGCTGGTCACGGTGGGTCATCCGGATAGGAAGTACATCTATCAAAATCCACAAAATTCGATACACATACTCCAGAGTAACAGTCATATTCCTTGTTGGGAGATGAAAAGTGTTGGTGCGGGGATCCCACAGATTGATCAGGGCAGTGAAATATGCCCGATCCCCCACCATAGGCTCCAGATGCGTCACGTGCTTGAGCCCAAGGGCATCAAGCCACTCCTAATCCACAACTGTCAAGGCATCCCGGGCATCAGAGAAAACAATCGGCTAGCGGTACCGACTCTTCACAACCTAAAACAACAAAATAAAACAAAAAAAGATATTAAGTACATACTTAATATAAACAAAAACATTAAAATAAAACTGTACAGCAGAAGTCCAGACTACAATTTACAATTGTACAGTAAAAGTACAACATTAGAAGTACAGTAAAACAAATGTACAATGAAAGTACAAAATCATTAAAATAAAACTGTACAACAACGACAACATACATGAAAATAACTGTACAATCAACAAAAAAAAAAAACAACAAAAATCATAGTAGGGTTTCAACCTTAATGTGAACGCAAAAAAAAAAAAAAAAAAAACATATTAGGGTTTCAACCTTAATATGGCAAAAACAACCACGAAATAAAACATATTAGGGTTTCAACCATAATATGAAAAAAACAACAAAATAAAAACGAAAACGTTTTGGGTTTTAAACCTAAATACAAACACAAACAAAGTACAAATAACAGTTGTGTACTAGGGTTTTGACCTTAATATATGAAAATTAACAACAAAAAAACAAAGAAAATAAAGTTCCTATATTAGGTTTTCAACTTGATATACGAATAAAATCAAACCAACACACACAAAAAAAATTAGGTTTTTAAAACCTTCAAAATCAAAATAAAGCGAACAAACATTTTATATGTGAGTTTATATAAAACACGCACGAATAACAGGCAAAGAGAAGGAACATCATACCGGTCTTGCCTCGGATCCTCCACTCGAAGATCCGGTTCTCGCACTCATGATGTTCGTAAAATTTTAGGAGCACTCCGCTACGCACACTCGCACTCCTCCTCACTGCTCCAAATCGCCAATAATTTTTTTTTGCAAATGAGCCCAAAACCTAGTTTTGGTCCTTATATAGGCTGTTAGGCCTGTAATCGTTCCACCCTAGGATGAGTTCTCTAGTTAGAGGTCGTACCACCCTGGGATGATTACAAAATTGGTATTCGTCCCACCCTAGGACGATTACAAAGCAAGAAATAAAGCAACAAAAACTGCATCCAAAAAATGCACCAAAAAAACAATAAATCTTCCGAACAAATATGCCTTTGCACCTGACATTCATGGCATAAAAAACCATTGTCAAGGTCACAAATACTCACTATACTACTCCCTAAGAAGGCTAGCATAGCCGGACCACTCCACGGGAAGGAGGATTTTCGATAATTTCTACCCCAATAGGCATAAAAAAAAGGGTCAAAACCCACCAAAAATAGGTCCGATGGTTGGAAAACTGCAATAAGTGTTCAACAAAAACAATTGAAGGAACTCTTACAAAGGTCATCTTGGGTCAAGTGACTCATCGCTTTTCTCATTTTTGGTCATTCCCTCATCGATTCGTCGCTTGAGGGGGTAGTCACACTTAGTTACCAATCAACAAATACACACCCAATCAAGGAAATGACATGCATTCAAAGAATCATTGACAAAGACAATCACGCTCCTGCTTGGGGCAACAAAAAAGCAATAATCATAGGCTAAACAAACACTTGGCATCCTGGAATCATGAAGAAAATGTTCCTTGGATAAAAGGTTGTACCCTTTGCCTATTCATGACTGAACAATGTCCAAGATCAAGTACACCTCACTGAAAAATGTTACACTTGAGTTAAGCTTCTTAGCTCGTCAGAAGTAAGAATTCAAGAATGCGTGCCCTTCCTATACTTGGGGCATCAAAAATTTGTTAGGTTACTGAGAAAACCTAATCTTTAAGTGCTTTGGTCATCTATTTTTTCTCAGCACTGCGCCACACACAACACATCCCAAAAAGGGGCATCTGTAGACACCAAAACAACACCAATTCGATTATGTGACTACAAGCATTGATCGAATTAGCATACATACCCCCTAGGGCAGCCTCCAGAGGTTAAACAGTGGTCATAACCACTCCCAAATCAGTTTTGGAAGGTCAGAGGTCAGTTTTGCACCTTTTAAGCACTTTGCTCCCTATTCGTCCCACCTAGGGACGATTAGAATCCTATTCGTCCCACCCCAGGACGATTAGCAGCAATCGCGCCAGGGTGGGATGATTAGCAGGTTTTACTGGAAAAAAGTCAAACCTTGAAAAATGGCAGCCCAAATCTGCCACCTAACTCCACCTTCAAGGCATGCAATTGCGAGGGAACGTTTCAAATCATGGAGGCCTCAATCAAGGAGGCCCTAATTAGGGAGGAATATTCTCTCCCCCAAAAAGGCATAATGAGCCAAGTGGTGCCCTCGCATGTGCATTCAAAGGAGACTCTTAGGTCTATAAAAAGGTGAGCCTCCTCACCCTAAAAGGGGAATAGAGCTAGAGCATTTGGAGCAACAAAGTGCTGCCAAATTATACCCCCATTCCTCTTTGTGCTTCCTACATCCCTAATATCTCTCTTTTGGAAGAGAGGTTATTGGGTGAACAATAGGAACACAATAAAGATAAAAAAAACCCAAGCAATCAGCCACAATCCCACCCCAAACTCATCGACACAACCCCCTAGGAAGTTTTGGACCCATCCCACTTGGATTGGTGTCAAAACTAGGCCCTAAACGGTGGGCGTCCCACCCCGGGCGCCCCCCAAACTGCTGCAGTCCTAATCGCCCCACCCCGAAGTGATTAGAAATATGTGCATGGTTTTGCCATTGTTCTTTTTGCATTCTTTTATATCTAATGTACTTATGCTGTTGTCCAAATTTCATTGCTTTCTGACATGATTTGACCTGGTTTCTATCATTTTATGCGTCTACTAACCTACAGGGAGCACCTTCGGATACAGGACAACCTGGGCAGAATCTGCCAAATATGACCTTTTGGGTCATCTCAAAATGCTATTTTTAGTCTAACCACAAGTTTGTAGGAGTTTTGGAGGCCTCTGGGCGGGACATTTGCAAGGTCACTTTTTATAGGTTTTGCGACAGTCCCCAACATCCCACCCCAGAGCGATTAGAAACCTATGCATGATTTCCTTACTGTTATTTTTGCAATATGTGTTAGATGATATCCTAATGCCTCTGTTAAATTTTGAACTCATTCTGACATGATTTGATGATCGTTTTATTATTTTATGTGTTAAGTAGCTTGTAGGGCGCCCCTATCACATACAGGAGAATCTGGGTAGGAAATGTAGATTCTGAGCATCTGGGTAGTCTTAGAATTACATATAATGCCTAACATATGAGTTTTATGTGATTTGGATAAGCATAGGTGGGACATTGGAGCGCTCGCTTTGGAGAGGTCCCCGACGGGTAAACGAGCATAACGGGGCCGTTTAATGCCGCTTCGATGCAAAATTAGGTGATACACAATCTAGATGTTGTCCTTTACATTTCCATATCATTTTGTAATCAATTTATCAATCTTATCACTGATATCCCACAAGCACCCGTTGGAGGCCTTGGGGATTGCATGTTTTCCTAGATACGCATATGCTATTAATGATTTGTTGTCTTTCTGTGCGTAGGATCTCATTGCCAAGAATACTAGAGGGATAGAAAGGAATGACAAACACATGGACACAAGCGGTGGCAACTTTTAGCCCGCCCATTTTGAATGTGGGCACGCGGAAGACGTTGGAAGCTTATCGTCTGATCTTGGAAGTGTAGCTTCTTTTGGGCATCCATTAATGTAACAAATTGTATCAAATATCTAGAGGGGGGATGTATTGTAATAATATTAAAAGCAATATCAATAAAGGAGACCCCGCTTTGTTTGCTCACATCTCGTTTCTGCATCATTTCCTTCATGCATTGCTCATCGCATTCATAGGACTTAGCATCTATATCAATTTTTTGTTTGCATCATATCGGTACGCCGTATTTCTATTTTTGCTTTCACTAAAAACTATCATAAGCTTCCCCCTTTGCTTGGGGTAAATAGCAAATATGAAATTTTATTTGTAGCTCTCATCCTTCGGTTATATAGGCCTACCTCCTATTGTAGCATCAAAGCTACCCAAACGTCTGATGGCGAGTGCAGACTTTTCAAATGTAAGCCTTTCCAAGTTGAAAGCAATGATTCCAAGATGTGCGTCCTTTTGTTGGACCTGGGGCATCTAATGTTGATCAGACTAATGATCATCATAGAACCTTTGGTATCGTTTTAGGATGTATATTTTTGCTCAGCATTGTTCAATCTCACAACACATCTCAAAAGGGGTATCTGTAGACACCTAAAACATGTCATGTCGAGGGCGACTACTCATATGGACATGCTACAAAACCATATGGAGGATCTTGGATAGACTCCAAGATAGAGTAGTGGTTCTAACCACTCAATTTGGGCATTTTGGCCTAAGCAGTCTGAATCGCAGTCCAGACCTGCGGTCTCCAGTCTAAACCGTAGTTGCCACCTGTGGTCTGCAATCTAGACTATAACTGTGACCTGCGGTCTTAACTAAAGTTTAATTAGGCCTTCCATCCGAGCCAAATCGATTGGAACATTCGAAATATCTAGAAGGAGGCAGTTGAAGGATGAAAGATTCTAGAGGCTTCCATCCCAACTGTCCTAACCACCCTTCTTGGTATTGGCTTCTCCATGAAGCCACCCCTAGCCCTAGGGGCATGCTATAAATACCCCATCCAAATGGGGAGAAAAGATAGAGAGTTAATTGATCAAGAGAGTAGCGAATCCCTGTCAAATTGGATACTGAATATATTTATTTGAGAGTCCCTTTGCTATTCACCTAAATACCAATTAGCCATGGATGCCCTAGGTGCCTAGGAGATTCAAGAAACACAAATTCGGGAAAACGAAGGCCCTTCACAGCAATTTGACCACCAAATATGTCAGAGGACAACAAAGGCGACCCTTGAACATCAATTTAGATAAGGAGGTCAAGCCCATTGCCCCTAATTCTAAGGGTAAACCTATCAGAGGTCAAACCATGGTCGTCGACCACGGTTCACGATCAAGGCACCGCCCATCATAGCTGCGGTTTGCAATAGGTTATTGATCACCTTACTTGCTTTGCTTTTGATTGCATAGATTAGTTATATTAGTCTTTTCATAGGTTTAATTGCATTTTAGAGAAACTTTGACCATAGGAATTGGTTATTTCATGCATTGTGTTAAGTAGGATTATATTGGATCTTTTATGCACTTTATTGCCCCTAAATTGATATTTGATCCATGCATCATTTGCTTATTCACGTCCTTCATGTTGTAGTATAATTATTGATCAAATTAGAATAGTTTAAAGTCTTTCTTTATGTTTTCTTGTTTTACTAGTTTAATGGCATTTACATACATATTTCCTTAAAGGGCCTCATCACGAGAGGCTATCAATATTTTTAATCATGTCTTGTTGTTTCTTGTTCGTAGGGAGACAGTGCAAGAGGAGCTTATGTCATAATCCTTCCACATCATGAAGAAGGGGGTCATCTCCACCCCAAGGCAGTTTGTGACTAATCAATAGAGCACTATAAGTGCGCCTACCCTATTGAGGGCATTGGCAATTGTAATATCAGTATCATCGCTCAAGTGACCCTAAGAGGGCATTTTTGTAATCAAAGCTCATTTAAAGATTAATACAAGAAACCTTACGTTGTTTTTGTTCAATTTATGTCTTGTGTGAATCTTTATTCTTTCATGATGATATAGATCAATACAGTAGCTAGGTGCACGCTCCGTGGTTATGCATATATCATATCTCGCACATCTAATCATCTAGATCACTGCATATCATCATTAGTGAGCTTACAATACTCGTGTCTATATTTATGCTTTCATTACAACAACAACAATAGAGCACCTCAAAATCTCCAAGTCCAATATCGTTCTAGGAGCTTACACATTAAGAGCTTTTAATGATGCTTTATGCAATACTGTGGGAACGATAGTCCTACCCATCAAGGTGGGGTACAAGACCATCCCCGTTATGTGTCATGTATTGGAAGGAGCAATGCAGTACAACATCCTCTTAGGGCGTCCTTGGATAAAGGCCATGAAGTGTGTGCCTTCAATCTTGCACCAATGTGTTAAGTATGTGCACAAGAACAAATTCTATGTGGTTCTGGCCGATGAAGAGCCTTTTAAATACTTAAATCAGGTGGACATTCTGGGAGAATTTGTAATCCCTTCTACTCACTTGTACGTGGCACCTTCATACCCAACAACACGAATGGATAACGAAGACAAAGGGGTAAGAAAAGACCCATGCACATCAACACCTCTTGGTGCACTCAAAATAGTCAATGCTTCTAAAGTACCATCAACATCAAAACCAAAAGATAATCAAAAGCTAAAGGTGCCCTTAGTTAAGGAATAAATGTCCAAGGAAGTGCCAACTGTAGCCATTGCTGAAATGCCAAGTCCTATGGAAGAAGAAGATCTTCAAGATCAAGATGAAGATAGTGATTATCACCCCGCTTCGCCAGTATCATCCGTAGGGTCATCCACATCGCATGCATCAATACACTTGGCAAGCACAAGCATAGGGGAGTACCTTATGCAAAATATTACCTTTACGCCTATCATTGAGTCTGCACAAGACATAGGAAGGCCTAAGGACTTGAGGTCACCAGTGGGAAAAGTGGTTCCACTTGGAATCCCTCCCAACCAAACCAATTTTGTCTATGTCGGCCTGGACTACACCCATAAGTCTTCAGATATAAAAGAGGATAGTGAGGAATTATTCATGATTAATGTTCGTTATCTCTCTAACCCCGAGTTTGCTCTAAGATACTTTGAGCGTTGCCATTGGCATGGCTATGGCCTTGGCATATATGAGCAGGGACGTAGGTGGCCATACGAGCCACAATATCAGCTTCCCTCCAATAGATTTGGCTTAGGCTATTATATCGGAGGTCAAGATGACTCTCTTGCAGTGGCATTGGAAAGATTAAGCTTAGGGTTAGGAGAAGACATTGATTTCATTCCTTATCACCCCCTAAGAATAGGAAATTTAGCAACAGACAAGTGGCCACGGTAAACATACCACCACCAAAAATTTATCATCCAAACATCTCAATTGATTCCACCCCAATAGGGTACAACTCGTGGGATGAGGAGAATGGATATGAAGAAAGTGATGATGAGGCACAACTTGGCTAAGACTACCAGGGGCCTCGCTATTTACAAAGATTCACATGGTCCTTCCACTATGAGAGTGGGTATACATCAGATGAAAGTGACTATGAATCATAAGACTCAACAAAAAGAGCCTACTTAGACCTAAGCCATCAACCCCTGACTTTGGGGCAAGAGACAAATGCAAATGGATTCTTCATAAGTGATGAAGAATATGAAAATGAAACAGAGATGGCCTACTTTGGGCTAAGACATGAGCCCCTTGTCTTAGGGCCACATACCAATGCTAATTTTTTTGGATAAGTGATGATGACTTTGAGGATGAGATCGAGATGGCTTATCTTGGACCTCACCACTTGCGTCAAGTGAACGAGCTAGTAGAGAGAGAGGTGAAACTTTGTGCCATAGACCCTCATCTCCAATTTTTGGGGAGACCTGTTGACCTAGATGCCATTCATCGGATGGTCAATCCCCCTCCACCTAAATTCAGAGAGCGATTAGAGCCCAATTATCCTATTGTCCACCCTACTCATGGGCCATATCCAAAAATTCCCATTCCTCCAAAACCTCATCGCGAGTATGGAAGGGAAACCCCTGAGACAAGATTGCACCCATGTGGTCCTGGAGACTTCATTCCATCCATCAACATGGTCTCCATTGATTTGACCACTCCACTTTATAATCTAGCAGATCCTACCAAATCATTGCATCTTGATATAGAGGCTATTGATTGGGATTGTGCTAATTTGCCCATAGAGCATGAAAACCTCTTCCCCAACAAAGAGATGTTACAACCGTTCCATTTTGCATCAGGTTGTGTGTATGACGTCTTCCATGTTGGTTTGGAACCTGAGTCAGTAGGTCATGTGAATCCCGTCGATGAAATTCATTTGATACCCACGCCTCATCAACTAGAGGATGGGTCACATATGGCTATAGAAGCGACTTTAGAGGTGGACATCAGCGATGATCCTACCCAACCAAGGAAATTCAAGTTCGAAGAAAGTCTATCTCCAAAGGAACAAGCCATCCTAATTCCTCTCCTCAAGGAGAGGCCAAATATTTTTGCTTGGACTTACAAAGACATGCCAAGGATAGATCCAAAGTTAGTTTTTCACAACCTTTCATTGGATCCAACCATCGCTTTGATGGTGAAGAATGAATTGCAAAAACTACTGGATGCAGTATTCATAGTTCCTATTGACTACCCTGAGTGGGTGTCAAACATGGTACCCATGGGGAAACCCGATGGAAGAGTCTATATCTGCACGAATTTTAGATATTTAAATAGGGCAACACCAAAGGATTCATTCTCATTGCCAAACATAGATACTCTTGTAGATGCAACCGTAGGTCATGAAATGCTCTCCCTAATGGATGGTTTTTTGGATACAACTAGATCCGGATTAAGCCCGAAGATCAACATAAAACTGCTTTCATTACTCCATGGGGAACATTATGTTAGAAAGTAATGCCATTCGGTATCAAAAATGTTGGTGCCACATATCAACGGGCCATGACATACATATTCCATGACTATATGCATAAGATCTTTGAAGATTACATGGATGACTTACTAGTCAAGTATCTGTTACGTCAAGAGCACGCCGAATTCCTTAGACAAATATTTGATCGCCTCATAGAACACAATGCCCGATTGAATCCTAAGAAGTGTGTATTTGGCGTAACTTATGGTAAGCTTTTGGGATTCATCGTATCCAAGAGAGGCATTGAAGTCAATCCTGCAAAGGTAAAGGCTATACTAGAAATGGCCACCCCTACCAACATTAGGGAATTGTGGAGCCTACAAGGCAAGATAGCATCCATCAAAAGATTCATCATGCAATTATCAGATAAATTTTGACCTATGAATCGGTTGCTATGCAAGGATGTCCCCTTTCATTGGGATGAAGAATGCCATCAAGCCTTTGCAGAGATCAAGACTTATCTGGCAACGCCGCTAGTATTGGCTCCACCAAGGCCAGACATACCATTTTTACTATATATATCGACTACTGATTTTGCATTGGGTACCATGTTAGCCCAAAAGAATGAACAAGACAAAGAGCAAGCCATATATTACATTAGTCGCACCTTGGTGAGTTATGAGCTAGGATATGCGTATGTCGAAAAGTTGTGTTTAGTAGTGGTCTTTGCAACTTGAAAGTTACGACACTACATGTTGAGCCATACGACCTACATCATATCAAAATAGAATCCTTTGCAGTACATGATGAGCAAGACATATCACAATACACGTACCACAAAGTGGATCATGCTATTGACATAATTTGATCTAGAGTTCATAAGCCAAAAGTCCATCAAGGGACAAGTCATAGCAGATCAATTAGCAGAGGCACCTCTTCAAGATAACAAGCCTCTCACAATAGAATTGCCTGATGATGCGGTCTTTGCATTATTAGATCCTCCAGAGCTCGAAGAACCTAAGAAAGAAAGAGACATGTCATTGTTCTTCGATGGTTCAAAGTGTGAACAAGGAGGTGGAGCAGGGATTGTCTTTATCACACCACAGGGCGCTCCATTACCCTTATCATTCAAACTAGACTTCCCATGCACAAACAACAATACAAAATATGAAGCATTGATCCTAGGACTCCAAACAGTCGTAGCAATGGGAATTAAAATATTGAATATCTTTGGTGACTCCTTGCTCATAGTAAACTAGGTCAAAGGACTATTCCAATGTAGGTGCCCACTCCTGAAGACTTACAAGGAACTTGTTGACACCTACCTAGCCCGGCTGGAATGGTATGACATCGAGGTAATCCCTCGTACATTGAATATATTTGTAGACACTATGGCCTCTTTGGGATCCTTAATCCCTTAGAATCCGTCTGCTAATTTTACAACCATTCATGTGAAAGTGCTTTCACACTCAACAATACGTCGTGAAGCTTTTGACAATCAAGAATCAGTCAACATGATCAACATCGAGCCAAATCAGGATTGGTCCTTCACAGCCAAAGATTTCTTGCAAACGGCACCTTGGGGGTCTTTGATCTCCCAAGGACCTATGGAGTGTGGTGCAACCATACACCATAGATTTGTTCCTCAATCCGTGTTCACTAGCTCAAAAATACAAGAAGAGCAAGCTGTCTTTTCTATAGAAGTCGTGGCTTATCAGGATTGACTTTCCCAACTACGGGACTTCTTGAAGCTTGGAATAGTACCTCAAGATTTATCGCATACTGAAATGTGAACGTTCAAACAGAGAGCAACAAGATACATCTTACTAGGAGAAATCCTCTATAGACGAAGATATGATGGAGTATTACTCCGTTGTCTTAAGTCCCAGGAAGCATCCTAGGCAATTTTGCAACTCACGATGAAACATGTGGAGGCCATTTCAATGGCATGGCCATCGTTAAGCGCATCTTGAGAATGGGTTACTATTGGCCCACCATGGAAAAGGACTGCTGCGAGTATGTAAAGAAATGTAGCAAGTGCCAGCATCATGTAAATCTAACGTACTTACCATCGTAAGCTTTGTAGCCAATCCAGGTAGCATGGCCATTCTCGCAATGGGGACTAGACTTGATTGAGAAGATCTCACCCCCGTCCTTAGGCCGACACACATTCATCATAATGACCACATAATACTTCACTAAATGGGTGGAAGCGATCCCCTTAACATCAACAACTGGACCAAGGATTGTGGAGTTCATACTCCACAATATCATAAGTCGTTTTGGGGTCCCCTCAAAGATAATATCGGATAATGGGCCATCTTTCAAGAACAAAAATTTGCGTGCTTTAATGAAAAAATACCATATTAAGCATAATTTTTCAATGCCTTATTATCCACAAGCAAACGGGCAAGTAAGCCTCAAACAAAATAATAGTCTCCATTTTGAGGAAGACGGTGCAAGACAATCACAAGGATTGGCACATGTAGTTGCCTCTTGCACTATGGGCATACAGGACTAGTATACGGATGCCCACTGGGGCAACATCGTTTTCACTAGTATATGGCACTGAGGCCATCATGCCACTAGAGTTAGAAATTCCGACTCTACGCATAGCATTAAAGGACTTCATAGATGATGATATCGTGCGACAAGGCCGCCTTGATCAGTTGATGCTTCTTGATGAATGTCGAGTCAATGCTTTAGAGCATCTTCGTGTTTACCAAGATCACCTTGCGCGAGCTTACAATAGTAAAGTCCATTTAAGGGAATTCAAGGTTGGAGATCTAGTGCTCAAAGAAAACCAGTAGAATTTGAATCTGCCACCGCATCTGCGAGATAAGTTCATGGTAAACTGGATAGGTCCATACATGATTTCACAGAGAGTTGGACCTGGAGCATATCACCTTATATCATTATATGGTGTTGAGGAGCTTGAACCTCTCAATATCATTCACTTAAAGGCATTTTACACATAAAAAAAAAACATTCAAATTTTCCATAAAAATTAAAAAACATTCAAATATGTCACAAAACACAAAACAAATCATAAAAACATAAAATTTCAAAAATACAATCAAAGGCTCCAAGGGTAATTCATACGGTCAAAAACAAAATAAAAAAAAAAAAACTTGGTAAAAAAAAATAAAAAAAAAATAAAAACAGAAGGAAAATCAATAAAAAAAAAAAAAAAAAAGCCCCAAAGGCATAATAAGCCCTTTGGTCAAATTAATCAATAATACAAAAACAACATAAAATCAAAAAAAAATACAAAAACAATTGCATCTCACATCTTGCATCCACATCATTGCATTGCATTTTCATATCCACTACAATTGCATATGTCATGAGAGCCTTAAAAGTGATACCACAGTTTGTCACACAAATCATTCAAATCCATACAACCATCAACACATGTGTGTAATTGTGTTTTTCAACACAACCATTATTTGTTGCTATACATAATATACTAAGGTTTTTCGGTTAATCAACCACACCTAGTGATCTTATCAACTTTTGAGGAAAACAACTTTGATTAGTAGAAGGTAAGGTCTAGCTATGATAATGCCTTGGATATTCAAGATCCCGTCACTAATTGAAACACTAAAATCCTAGCTGGTACAAGGAAAAGATGAAAGCTGCAAAGCGGTCTAGGTTACCTTAAGCGAAAAGGATCTTCCTTGCTTATCCCCCTGTGCAACCGGTTTAAAGGTGTTGAGAATTGGCAAAAGGACAAGCTTTACCCTATCCAAATCCCTTGCTTAAATCAAAATAAGCAAAATCCCAAAGCAAAGTACATATTCAAAAGGCTAAGCATACAGTCCAGATTTCAAAGCAATAATCCGATACACAAATCATAAATTCAAAAAAAAATCATAGCTCAAAAAAAATCAATAAAAAATAAATAGTGATTTTCATCACTACATATGAGCAAAATAAACAGTGATTATCATCACTACAAAATCCTCGCTCAAAGAAAAAATCAATCAAAATAAATAGTGATTTTCATCACTACATATGAGCAAATATCCAAAGCCAAAAAGAAGCCAAAAAAGGGAATAAAGCTTGAATCCTTGGAATTCTCAGCATTGTACAAAACTGGAAGGAGAAATCCTTATGCATGACGATATGTCTATTACAATTGCTTCATGCATTTGTGTAGACCAATGTTTGAATGTGGATGAGCTAGCTTAGGTAACCCAATATTGCCTAGTGGTATAGTCCAACTAAGTCCAACATAAGGATGAGATGAACACTTGAGGATCCCTGATCTTAGCAATGGGTTGAAAGAATCCCGCCTGACATCGAAGGAAATGCTTGAGTTCTACCTCAAAATATACAATCACTTGCACACACAGAGATCATGAAAAACTAGGTCCATGGTAAAAGCCTTACTTTTCAAAAGTCTAAGTGGTAAGTAGACAATTGTTGATAGGGTAACTAGAGTGTTTGAATCTCCGAAAAGCCCCAAAAATTCTTACATAGCAACAAATCATAACATCATTCACACCATAACTTTCTTTATAAGATTCTATAAATTAGGGGGTATCAACATAGTAGGACAGATACCGCATATATATTAGAAATAGTATATATACGACCACTGACTACTTTATATATTTTAATTTACAGAAACTTATTAAGAAAATACATTACACACCATTACATCTCATATATGAATACTTAATCAATTCTTATGATAAGAGTGATTATTTAAATTCATGATTATTTTTTTACTTTCTGTGGTATCACCCATTAAGATTGTCAATGTCATATGCATTCCTTATATTTTAAGTGATTAGAGCATACAAGTTCATTTATACCATCCCATCACATAAGTTAGATGCATACAATTAAAGCAAAGTTAAAACATGCATGTAACAATAACATCACATTCACAAAAACAAGTCATTAATCATCCATAAACCACATCATAAAACATATAGGCAATATCCATTTGCATACAATCATAAATTCATCATTCATCATCAAAATACATCGCATCATATCATCAAATCATATAAGCATCTACACATCCATCTAAGCATCTTCAAATATCATCTATCATCTAACATATTCATCAAATCATCATAATACCATCATCGCATCATATCATAAAATAAAATAATAATAAAAACATGAGCAATAAATGATACACATAATAAGTCATAATGCAAAGATATCATAAAAGTATGTGTGTCAAGTCCAATGGATGTACAAAAATACCCATGGGCTACAGTCATATAGGTCAGTCGACCTCAAAAATGAATCAAGGACCAAGTAAAGCATCAATCAAATATCGGGCCTGAGCCCCCTGCATCACCTCCTCTAGTGCCACCTCCCCTTGTGGCGGTGTCACGAGTCGAATGATGTGAGCTTGTCGGTCTCTCTATCCGAGTTTGGGTCCTCTGGCTAGGATGGGTGGAAGACTACCCCGAGGTGGAGCGCCCACTGACCTATGAACCACCCGCACCAGCTGGATCCTTAGGGACAATCCCATGCCTCCTGAGCTGCATCTAAAGAATGGTGACATGATCCACAAGTCCCCGGATCCGCTCCTCATGCTCATCCAACACAGACTAAAGCTGTCCCACATCTGCTCTTGAACCTACCACTGGAACCTCCTATGGTGTAGAAGGAGGAACAACAAACTACATCCTAGCATCGCCACCCCCAATAGTAGCCTGTAGAGCTTGTATCTGTGCTGAGAGCTGCTCAATGGTAGCATCTCACCGCTGTACCTAGATCTTAGTGGCCTGAAGCTCAGCCTCGACCTCATGTAGCTGTGCTCTTAGAGGAGAGTCTCTCTCCTTGGGCTCTAACTCCTCCTCCTCCTTAGGAACATCAGGATCCTCCACTGCCACCTGCTCTATTGGCTGGCCCCATACCTCGGTCCTAGCTCGGACTCTATGTCCTATCAGATCTGCACCATCACCCCCACCATCATCCTCGTGCCCTAGGCTACCGACACCATGCCACATCCGATCACCCCACCACTGAGTGTATGCCTCTGTAACTCCCCCAACCACTCTAGGGTCAACAGTTAGGGCATCCTCCTCATCTGAAAGCTCTATGATCTACCATGGAGGTAGGTCCTTCTCTGTTGTGAGGTGCCTATACAAGAATGGTATCAAGGGCACATCCTACTGCAATTCGTACTGACGAAGAACCCACGAGTAGAAGAAATACTCCCAGATGGCAACCTTACGGCCAACGAGCCATCGCTCGCATCGTGTCCTGGCAGTAAAGCTAGTTGGATCATCCCAAGTAGGACACTCATAGTAAGGCCACCACACGACATCTCCGGCCAAAAGTCTAGTGAAAGCATCAGTGTAGTGGGACATCTCCCCTACGAAAGTGTGGCTCTTATGCTCCTCATGCTCTCGAGCCCATCTAGCAGCATAGCACTGTGTCCGAGCATCAATCATTGTAATCTTGATTGGGAGCCCCTTAGGGCGATCTACCATAATATGCTCCCATCCCCAAACTTGTAGGAGCAAGCTGCAGGTAATGCTGACATGTCCTCATCGATGGATGTGGTACAACTCATCATAGCACTGAGCCAATAGTGATCTACCCCATGCATAGATGATAGGCTCCTCGCTATCCAATAGATCCTGCACCATCGCCAGAAGGTTCCACGGGAACCTCAAACCCGAGCAGTCCGGGATAAGAACATTGTTGATCACCATCAGCAATACGACATGCCTCATCGTAAAGATACCCTCCCCATGCCAGCGGCTGATGGACACTCCTCCGGACTTGTTGTCCTTGAGAGCATCCATAGAGTGCCCTCTAAACACCCGAGTGAAGATAGCCACCTGATCATTAGTGGTCGAAGAGACAATGGCCACCCCATCAAATGGAATCCGAAAGATCCTATACACATCCTCCGGCGTAATGGTCATCTCATCGGTTGGGAGGTGGAAGGTATTAGTCCGTGGGTCCCAGCGATGGGCCAGAGCCGTAAGGTAAGCCTGATCTGCCATGATGTAAGGTAGCCTGATGACATACTACAACCCACGGGCTTTGAACCATGCCCAGTCCGTATCATCAAAGCTAGGAAGTAAGTCAAGCAGGAGCTTTGGGTCCCGAGCCCGAGCAGTAAGGATCTAAGCAAAGCAGAAGAAAGACAAAACATAACTACAATGCATCTAAGGCATAATTCACAATAAACATGAAAATGGTGCAAAAGAGTATGGACTATTCTAAGTCTAAGAAAAAAGGATAAGATTGCACCTAATAAAACAAATCAAAAATTCAAAATTCAAAAATAAAAAATGTCATAAAAATCCAACAAAAATGCAAGAAAACAAGGCTAAGGGTTTAGCCGTTGTCACCTACAGTAGCCAAAACATGGCCGTTGGAGGTAGTAGTGACCAAGACCCAATGATCAAATTTTTGACCGTTGGGGTTCAAGCTTAGCCACTCTGAGCGACAATGGCTGAGGACCGATCTCTGAGCGACAACGACCAAGGGACGACATGGCAAACCCGTGAACCCTTGGCCAAAAAATAAAAAAAATTGTAAAATTACAAAATAACTTAAACAAATCAACAGAGGGAGGGAAAACAAATAAAATGGAAAGCAAATATTCCCACCCAAGCATCAAAACTAAGCTAAGTTCAAAAACGCTCAAAATGGTGGCAATAGGTGAATAACAAAAAAATTCAAAAACCCTAGGCTAAAGCCACTAACAAAAAAACAAAATTGGGGACTAACCCACCATAGCAAAGGGTATGCTAAGCCTAATTACGGAGTTTGTTCATTGCCAATAGGTTTAGTGAGGTTCATTTTGCCCATTACTTAGTGAGGTTTAGTTTTACTCAGACAAGAGAAAAGAGAGCTAGGGTTTAGAAGAGAGAAATACCCAAGAAGCTCCGGCTCCTCCAGCAGCTGATGTCTCACCCTATGCAGCCATGTCCTCAATGCCAACAAACTCCAAAGTCACAATCGTCGCTGTCACACCAGAGCTCCCAAAGTGAATCTTCAAATAGTGAAAGTGAAAGGTCAAACCCTAGAAATGCAAATTTTATATTTCCTTAATTATGCCTTGGCCGTTGCTGACGTCAGTGGCCCGAACTTCTTGGCCGCTCAAGGCGACAATGACCATAGGCAGGAACTCAGAGGCCGTTGGACCTGACAATGACCAGATCCACAAATCAAAATAAGGGACTTCCTCCTTGAGGGATCCCACAAAAATAGCAAATAAACACACTTTGGTGGTTTTAGATCATCAGAATGTTCAAAATAACAAAAAAATCACATAAAAGCACAATCTCAGGTAGGCCTCGTATCCAGTCACCTACTCTATCCACTCGGTGATTGCAGCGAGTTGCACTCCATGTATTTTGGTGAGATGAGTAGATAACCATAAGGCCACTTGGGGCAAAAACAACTCATTTTGGAATTACGATGTGCCACCCTTCAATCCCGAAGAAGACCAAGATGGTCGGACTGCTCCACGGGTGCGAAAGGATCATCCTAATTCCCCTATGACATCAAAAACATTAAGTCAAAGTGATACAATCTAAACATAAATAGAATCACTCATCCTAACTCCCTAAGAAGGCTATTGATAGCCGGACCGCTCCTCGGGATAAGGATGGATGATCATCATAAACAATTGGAATCACACTTGGATGTGGGATTGCCCATTAAAAGCAACAAATGCTAGAAAGGAACCAGATTAGTCATATTGGTCAAGCGACTTGTCGCTTCATTCATTGTCATTTCTTCACCAATTCATTGTGTGAGGAAGTAGTTCAAAACTTCAACATAATCATAATCAAAATCAGCAAAATATCACTCGATCATAGCAAAATCATGTTCGTCCTACGAATCATTGCATACAACAATCACAAATTTCCCTTGTTTGCTAGGAACGTAAGCAGACATGACATCTTCAATTGTAGCTCTCCTACCGGTCGAAATTGTTGTAGCAACTGAAGCTACCCGATTGAGTTTGAGGAATGAGTGCAATTTAACATGCCAAAGCCACTAAGCTAAGTCCTTCGAACGTTGAGGCAATGATTCAAGGGATGCGTGCCATCTTGCATGATTGGGCCATCCGACGTTGATCAAACCATTGATCACCATACACCCTACAAACAGATCAGTCTACATTTTTGCTCAACGTTGTGTTTTCCACACAACACATCATAAAAAGGGGCATCTATAGACACCTAAATCATGTCATGCTTAGGGGATCTGCTCACATAGACACACTCATAAGATCATAAGACATAATCTTGGACTTTCCAAGCATCAACAATGGTTCTCACCACTCATTTGGGGCCTTTTCAAGCCATCCAAGCCTAGCCGCTCAAGCCAAGAGTGGCCAGATCCTAGCCGCTCAAGCCTAGAGCGGCCAGACCTTAGCCACTGCAGATGACAACGGCCAAATATTAGCCACTGTAGACGATAGTGGCTAAGCCATAAGAAGCAGTTTGTCGACAAACAGGCCTAATCACAGGCGGAAGTGGCAGTCTACATGCAATAAAGGTGAGCGGGAGTAACTTTGCATTCCTTTTCATGACTAGTTCACATAGGAGGCTTGAGTTTGCATTTAAACTTTAGTTAACTGACCTCTAAGCATAGACAAAGGACAAAAGCTTCTCATGCTAACAACCAGTTTGCATAGGAGACTCAAGTGGGCAGTTAGATTTTAGTTAACTAGCCTTCAAACATAGATAATGAACAAAAGCTTCTCATGCTAACTTACACTACGCATGAGAAATTCATTCCTAGGGCTTGGACATAGACCTAGGGTTTCACACTATAAAAGGTGCAAGCCTAAGAGCACCAAGAAGAGAAAGAGAGATAGGAGATCATATCAGAGAGACATATTTTTGAGGAGAGCTTTCGAGACTTGGAGAGTTCTCTTTGAGATCATGTGTATGGCGAAGCTCTGACGAATTGAAGAGCATAACACCTATTATTTCGACATCAGATACAGGCTTTGACCCATAACTTTGGGGCAAAGAGAGCAAGGTTTACCTTAGCGGTCGTTGTCTTGGACAGTGGCCCGTAGGCTTAGCTTAGGTTTTAGACATAACTTCTTTTATTATGTTTCTTTATGTTTTCATATCATTAGCATAGATTTACATGATTTCATGGCATAGTTTCATCATATTTTTGTTACATTCTTTTATTACTAACAACCTCATCCGGGGAGGAAATCTCGAAAATCTAAGCGTGTGTTGTTGTTTCATTGCTTATGTGTGGAGACTTGGGGTTCTCTTTGGATCGGGTCCCTATTCTTTGGCTTTGAACCATAAATTTGGGGTAAAGAGAGCAAGGTTTACCTTAGCGGCCATTGTCTTGGACAGTGGCCCACAGGCTTAGATTAGGTTTTAGACATAACTTCTTTTATTCTGTTTCTTCATGTTTTCATATCATTAGCATAGATTTACATGATTTCATGGCATAGTTTCATCATATTTTCGTTACATTCTTTTATTACTAACAACCTCATTTGGGGAGGTAATCTCGGACATCTAAGCGTGTGTTGTTGTTTCATTGATTGTAGGGCCACAGGTTCATCGGATGAAGTTTACAACATACGAGAGCAAAAGGGATCCCTCTAGGAAACAATCCTAGAGAAGGAGGCATCTGTAAGCCCTCATACATTTTCATGTGCAGAACCGATAAGCTTTTATAAGTGCACCACCTCTTTGCAAAATGGGCACTCTTTGCCTATTTGTAACTTATTGTATTGAAATGGGTATCCCTAAGAGGGACCGACATGTAACCGAGTTTCAATATCAATAAAGAGATATATCTTTGTTATTTCGTGTTATATGCTTTTTCTTCTTGGATTCCATTTCATCTTAGGTTTTTAATAACATTGCAAGTAGGGTTAAATAGGGGGCGGTGCATGCGTCCTAGGGTCTCTAAAGATGGCGATCCATACAACCATCAACACATGTAGCTGGAACAAGAACAACACCTAGTTTGGTTAATAAAACACAAGAACAAGTGTATCCCTCACGCAAAAATGGGAGTGCTAAAGCTATCACAGTTGAACACTCCAAAGTGGAACAAAAGCATGAATTGAGTCATAAACAAGAGCATGTGGATGCAATCACTAAAAGAGATCACCAAGAAACTTCCACATATTCTCATATTACAGAGACTAGTGATCCATAATTACCCAAGGGTCCTCTTGCACCCACTTTAAATTCACCTCCATCATTGGTCAATTATTAGCTAGATCTATCGAAAATGATGCAACCTGCATCTGCATTAGTCTTACAACACATTCTTGATCACCTAGATAGAATAGAAACACAAATGGATCAAAAAAATGAGGCTTTGCAACAAATCATGCACCATCTCACGAACATTGAGCTACATAAGTAAACCAACTTCGAAATCAAACCACATCTTGTGCAACCACAGTAAATTCCTCAACAAGATCAAGCACAGAGTTAGCCATGCCAATTACCTTGCATTTATACCCCTATGCCTGAACCTATGGTATCGATTTTCAATCGATTATGTGAAGTAAAGGCTATTACTTTGCCTGAGGTTCATCCTTTAGATCCAAACCATCAAAAACCCAAAGGATATAGAGAGGATTTGCATTATCTCTACCATCGATTAGACGACCATGATATTCAATCATGTTATGGCTTCAGGAAAATAATACAAAATATGCTTGAGAGGAATCAACTTTGCATTAATAGCCTTCCCAATATCAAAAGCCAACAAGTGAGCATAGTTAAAGGTACTTCATCTATGCCAAAAAAATGAGGAGATCCTCCCAAGCAAATGACTAAGATACCTGTATCTTATCCAACACATCAAATAAGACCTCATCATCCTCTTCCTCGTCAAAAACATAATCAACATATTTGGACTCCATTAACCAAACCCATGTACACCATCATTCATAAGCTACAAGAAATGAAGACACTCATCTTGCCAAACATACCCCCATACAACCCATATAGGCCTAGGTCTAAAACTTACAGGGAGGATCATGCTTACCTTTATCACCGAATGAGAGGTCATGATATTAGCGATTGTCATGTCTTTAGACATGTAGTCCAGGACCTTATCGATAGGAATACCATATCCACAGACGGGTCATTGATATTACCCCATTGGAACACTGATAGTATGTAAAGTTCCATGCCCCAATAGGAAGAGTAGATTTTCGTCACTTTTCCTAAGCAGGCCGATTATATTATAGTGGATGACATGCACAATGGGGGTCCTTAAGGTAACACACCTTCCACACCATCCACATCACAATCAATGAAGTATAATGAGAACTATGAAGGTATCACACCTTCTTCGCTTTCATCAAGTAGCACACACACTGGGGTTACATAAGGTATCACACCTTCCCCCTAAAAATAAACAAAAATATAAAAAAAATAGAAAACATAAAATCACAAAAACAATTCAAACCATCAAAAACACAAAAAACATTTACATTTGCATTTCATTATATGCATTCATTAGTTGCATTGCATTAGGTATATTCATCCATTGCACTTGCATTAGGATAGGTTGTGTTTATAGTATTACGAATGACACCTTGTTTGTATGCCAATCATGCATCCTCAAATAATTATCATTCATATTACTTGTGAGTAATTGTGTTTTTCAACACAACTTATGAAGTTGCTATTAGGTGTATACTAGGGTTTTTCGGTCATTCAGCCATCCCTAGTTATCTTTTCAAATTTTGTAGAAAGCTATCTTGGCTTTCGAAGATGAGGTCTAGTTTTGATAGTACCTTGTATATCTCAAAATCCCATCACAATTTTAAACATTAATAATCCTAGTTTGAACAAGGAAGGATGACACTACAAAGTGATCCTTATCACCTTAAGCGAAAGGTTTTCCTAGATAATATTATTATGTGCATGGTCTAGAATGTTGATCATTGACAAAAGGACAAGCTCCCCCCTACCCAAAGAATCCCTTGCTTTTACACAAAATAAGCAAATTTCCAAAGCAAAGCAAAATAAATAGTGATTTTCATCACTAAGCAAATCCCTTGCTCCAAAATAAAACAAAATGTAAAATAAACAGTGATTATCATCACTAAGCATGAGTAAGTATCCAAAGAAATCAAAAGAAAAGAAGGGGGTAATGAGATTGAATCCCTAGAATATTCAATATTCAAACACCATGGGGTGATCTCCATTACAGAAATGGGTTAAATGAAACCCGCCTAGCAATGGAGTATCCTTAAGTGTGGTGATATTTTCGTCACATTAGCGACCTTATTTTGTACATACCAATGCTAGCTTTCGGATGAGCTAGCTTTAGGTGGCTTGTATTGCCTAGTATTCTAGTCCAATTGCGTCCAAACTTAGGATCATGATGACCATATGGTGATCCTCATTACAGTAATGGGTTGAATGAAACTCGCCTGGCAATGAGGTAGTCTTATGTCTCATATAATATATTCACTTTGCACACACATGGATAGTGAATATTTGAATATTATTATAAGTCTTGTATCTTTCAGGAGTCTTGTGTAGTGATTATACAACTTTTGATTAATCAACTAGGGTGTTTGAGTCTCATGGAAAACCTCAAAAATTTCCTTATAGCAACAAATCATATCATAAAAAACTCATTGTTTTCCATGAACGTTTGTTTATTAAGGGGTGTGCATAGAATAGGATAGACACCAGATGAATATATGATATTTAAATGGCCACTAACTATTTTATGCATATCTTTTAGTTTACAGAAGTTTATAGGAAAAGCCCTTGCATCTCACATCATCTCATCTCACATATGGATGTATAAACGATTAATTCTTATGATAAAGATTAAAATTTTCATTCATGATTGTCATACATTAGTTTGTTAAACACAAATTAGATTCATTCATTATGTTTTAAGTGATTAAAGAATATAGGTACATTTGCATTAGACCATCCTCATAAAATTAATGCATATCACACAAATCAAATTTGTCATAAGAACAACAAGAATTCACATTCATAATCTGATAAATAAATCTAAACCATCCATCTAACACCAGATATCACATCTATGCATACATACATCTATCATATAGGAATTAAATCCATCAATGCATCCATAAATCATAACATAGATCACATCTAATGGTCCAAAATCTCACACTTGCAAAGTACACAAACATTTGCACACATCAACTAGGGTATTATCAGTATCATACTTCCCCCAATCAACAATCAGCCAATCAGGAAACATAGAAAAAATCAAGGTAGTGTGCCTTCCTAATCAAAGGTCTTTTTCAATCTAATCACCAATCAATCAAATCAATTGCCTGGTTTCCAAAAGGTTACACCCTTTGCCTTGCATATAATCATTATCAATTGCCTAGTTTCAAAAGGTTGCACCCTCTGCCTTGCTATCTCAATTTAAAAATGCTCCAAATATGCCTAGTTTCCTTTGGTCAATCTCAAAAGCTCCAAAGAAGCCTACACCTTTGGTCAATTCATCCAAGTCATCTTGGTCAAGCGACTCACCACTTTAATCATTTTTCATATCCTCATCGACGTGTTTCTTGAGGGGGTAGTCATAATCATAAAAATCATAATCGAAGTCAATAATCAAACACTTAATCATGTTAATTGCGTTCGTCCATGAATCATTGCTAACAACTATCATAAGCTTACCCTTTTGTTGGGGAAAAAGAAAAAATATTAAACCAAACCTTGGTATGCTTGAATCATGATGTTGGAGGCTCCAGGTCCTCTCCTCTTCATGACTAAAAAGTTTACCAAAATTAATAAGCCACCATCCTGTTGGAGGTAATGATTCAGATATGCGCACCATTTCTATGATTAGGGCATTTAAAATTGACCAAATCAATGAACATCAATCAAGCTACAATATGGTGTTAGGTTGTCTATTTTTGCTCAATGTTGTGTTTTCCCACAATGCATCCCAAAAAGGGGTATCTATAGACACCTAAAATGCGGCATGTTGAGGAGGCTACTCATGTGGACACCTTTTTAGGCCATATGACTCACCTTGGACCTTTCCAATACCCAACAGTGGTTCTAATCACTCAATTAGGGCAATATAGTCCTATTCAGTCTTAGCCGCTATTTTCCTCAATGGCCTATCGATAGTGGCCACAGACTGAGCCGTTCCTATCAAAGGTGATCGAGTTTGTAACAAAATCGAGCTACCCGAGCCAAGTAAAATCCATTAGAATACAACAAATTATTGAATGATTATCCATTAGAAGCTTCGGCTCAACTGCCTTAGCCCAACCAATTCTTGATCTCGCCTTGTTGAAGAAGCTAGGATGCAGATTTGGATGGTCAATAAATGGAGTGATTTCCTTGATCCCAAATCCTGATTGCCTTGCCTAATGAAGTGTTGTCAAACTGGAGATTTTGATGAGCAATTACCATAGAAAAGTTCTACCAAAATGAGGAGAGAAGTGAGATCCCTTGAGGTGCAATGAAGTGCTACCCAATTCGCATCATGATGTTGGCATATTCATTAATGGTGTTTGCTCAAGCTTGAGGATCACCCACCTTGCTGTTCTACACCAAATTTGCATGGATTCGAGCCTAATTATGCCATCCAACTGTATCTTGAGACATGATCGACCCTTGCACATAAATTGAACAATAGAATTTAGCGTTACCGAGGATTTATCATAGAGAACATATTATTTAACCTGTGGTCATTGTTTTCAACAATGGCCCATATGCGCCACCACCAACGTCGACAACGGCTAACAGAGCCTGCTGATCTGATCAGCAACGACCTCAGTTTGATGTCTTGATTTCTTTGTTTTAGCATTAGATTAGATTAGCAGCCTTTCAATTTGGATTTCTGATCACCACTTGTAAAGCTCCAAAAACCATGCATCTAATCTATTGCAATAATGTAAACAAATTGACAAATGAAATTATATAACCATTGAGATAACAAGATAACAAGATAACAAAATGGAGTGCTTTTCTTATTAATAAAATGATTCTCGATTACAATATATATAAAATTTGAGCCGAGTAAAATCCATTAGAATGCAACAAATTCTTGAATAGTTATCCATTAGAATCTTCTAGAAGCTTTACCTCAACTGCCCTAGCCCAACCGAATCTTGTTCTTGGCTTCATGGGTAAGCTAGGATGAGAATTTTGGGAGTCTACTTAAGACCCCAAAAATAAGAGAGAAGCCTGGATATTTTTATGAGCGATTGCCATAGCGAAGCGCTGCCAAACTAAGGAGAGAAGTGATATCCCTTGAGGTGCAACAAAGTACTACCCAATTCACATTATGACATTAGCAAAATTTTCAATGGAGTTTTCTCAAGCTTGAGGATCACCCACCTTGCCATTCTACACCAAATTGCCATGGATTTGAGCCCAATTTCATGGTCAACTGTGTCTTGAGACAAGACCAATCCTTGCACATCAATTCAACAGTGAAATTTAGCATTGTCGAGGATTAATCATAGAGAACAAAGTCTCTGTCTCACGATCGTTGCTTTCAATAGAGGCTCGTAAGCGCCATCATCGACATCGACAGTAGCTAATAGAGCCCGTCAATTTGATCAACAACGACCTTAGTTTAATGTCTTGATTTATTTGTTTTAGCATTAGATCATATTAACAACCTTTCAATTCAGATTTTTGACATATATTAGCTGCATTTACATTCAATATTTCTGCATTTCTTTCTTGGTTTTATGCATTTTATCATTACTTTACGTATTTGCTTTATGTTTTGCATTATTCAAGAAACACGCATCATTTCGAGAGGTGTAATATGTTATTGATCTTTCTTGCAGTTTCTTGTGTGCACATTACAGGGCTATTCAAGGGCTATACATCACCAAGATCCATTTTATTGGTATCAAAAGTAAAGGTTACAAGTAAACCCTCTATAATCAGAATAGTGGAAGAGCAAAGACCTTGTGGAGTGCATCTTCCCCTTTGGGGCTACATTCTTTGTAATTTTGTATCAAATTGGGAATGGATATATTGTAATTAAAATTAATTTTATTAATAAGAAGAGCACCCAATTTTGTTATCTTGTTATCTCAATGGCTATATAATTTCATTTGTCAATTTGTTTACATTATTACAATAGATTATATGCATGGTTTTTGGAGCTTTATTGCTTTAAAATTAATGCATATCCCAAAAAATCATATTTGTCATAACAACAACATGAATTCACATTCATAATTAGATAAACAAATCTAAATCATCCACCTAACTCGCATCTATGAATCCATACATCTACGCATCCATACATCTATCATATAGGTATTATATCCATCAATGCATCCATAAATCATAACACATATCACATCTAATGGTCCAAAATATCATAATTGCAAATTACACAAACATTTGCACACATCAACTGGGGCGTAATCAATATCATGCTTTCCCCAATCAGCAATCATCCAATAAGGCAATATGGACAAAATCAAGGTAGCGAGCCTTCCTAATAAAAGGTCTAATTCAATTTAATCACCAATCAATCAATCAACTACTAGCTTTCAAAATGTTACACCCTTTGCCTCACTATCTCAATCCCAAAAAGCTCCAAAGAAACCCAGTTTCCTTTGGTCAAATCCCAAAAAGCTCCAAAGAAGTCCAGTTTCCTTTGTTCAAATCCCAAAAATCTCCAAATAAGCCCAATTTCCTTTGGTCAAATCCCAAAAAGCTCCAAAGAGGCCTTGTTTCCTTTGGTCAAATCCCAAAATGCTCCAAAGAAGCCTAGTTTCTTTTGGTCAAATCCCAAAACACTCCAAAGAAGCCTAGTTTCCTTTGGTCAAATCCCAAAACGCTCCAAAGAAGCCTAGATTCCTTTGGTCAAATCCTAAAATGCTCCAAAGACTCCTAGTGCCATTTGGTCAAATCCCAAAATGCTCCAAATATGCCTAGTGCCCTTTGGTCTAATATCAAAAGGCTCCAAAGATGCCCCAGTTCTTTGGTCAAATATCAAAAGGCTTCAAAGACTCATAGTATCATTTGGTCAAATTTCAAAAAGGATCCAAAGACTCCTAGTCTCCTTTGGTCAAATCTCAAAAGGATCCAAAGACTCCTAGTCTCCTTTGGTCAAATTTTTAAAAGCTCCAAAGATGCCTAGTTTCCTTTGGTAAAATCTCAAAATGTTCCAAATATGCCTAGTTTCCTTTGGTCAATCTCAAAAGCCCTAAAGAAGCCTATATCTTTCGTCAATTCATCCAAGCCATCTTGGTCAAGTGACTCGTCGCTTTTATCATTTTACATCTCCTCATCGATGTCTCACTTGATGGGGTAGTCATAATCATAACAATCATAATAAAAATCAATAATCAAACACCTAAACATGCTAATTGCGTTCATCTGCGAATCATTACCAAAAACAATAATACCCTTGCTTGGGGCAGAAAACAAGTAAAACTTTTAATTAAAAAAATGCTTGGCATTCTTGAAGAGTGAAGGATCATAGGCCTTTCCTCTTCATGACTGAACAATATTCCAGGGTCAAGTAAGCCTTGTACAAAAGGTTGTACTTGAACCAAGTTCTTTAATTTTATTTAAAGTAATGATTCAAAGATGCGTACTCTTTCCATGATTGGGGCATCTAAATTTGACCAGATAAATGAACATAAATCAACCTACAATGTGGCATTAGGTTGTTTGTTTTTGCTCAGTGTTGTGTTTTCCCATAATGCATCCCAAAAAGGGGTATCTGTAGATACCTAAAATACGTCATGTTGAGGAGGCTACTCATGTGGACACCTTTTCAGGCCATATGACTCATCTTGGACCTTTCCAAGACCCAACAATGGTTCTAACCACTCAAATAGGGTAGCTTAGTCATATTCAGCCTGGACCACTGATTTCTCTAGCAACAGGCTTATCATCCCTGATGTTGATAGTGGTAGAGGGTGGGTCACGCCTGTCGATAGCGACCATAAAACAAGCTATGCCTGTCAAAGATGGTCAAGTCTGTAACAAACTTAGGCTACCCAAGCTGAGTAAAATCCATTAGAATGCAACAAATTCTTAAACGATTATCCATTAGAACCTTCCAAAAGCTTCACATTAATTGCCCTAATCCAACTGAATCTTGTTCTTGGCTTCATGGGCAATCTAGGATGAGAATTTTAGGAATCTAATTAAGGCCCCAAAAATAAGAGAGAAACCTAGAGATTTTGATTAGCAATTACCATAGCGAAGTGCTACCAAACTAAGGAGAGAAGTGATATCCCTTGAGGTGCAATGAAGTGCTACCCAATTTACATCATGATATTAGAATATTCATCAATGGAGTTTGCTCAAGCTTGAATATCACCCACCTTGCCATTCTATACCAAATTGCCATGGATTTAAGCCCAATTTCATGATCAACTGTATCTTGAGACACGATTGACCAATTTAACAATGAAATTTAGCGTTATCGAGGATTAATCACAGAGAATAGAGTCTCTATCCTAGGGCTATTATTTTTAGCGATGGCTCGTAGGCACCACCACCGACATCGACAGTGCCTAACAGAGCCCATCGATCTGTTCAACAACAACCTCAATTTGATGTCTTGATTTCTCTGTTTTAGCATTAGATCAAATTAGCAGCCTTTCAATTCAGATTTTTGACATAGATTAGCCACATTTACATTCAGTATTTCTAAATTTATTTCCTATTTTCATGTATTTTATCATTACTTTATGCATTTGCTTTATGTTTTGCATTATTCAAGAAATAAGCCTCATTTCAAGAGGCGTCATATGCTATTGACCTTTCTTGCAGTTTCTTGTGTGCAGATTACAGGGCTATTCAAGGGCTATACATCACCAAGATCCATTTTCTTGGCATCAAAAGTAGAGGTTGCAATTAAACCCTCTATAATCAGAATAGTGGAAGAGCAAATACCTTGTGAAGTGCATATTTCCCCTTCGGGGCTACATTCTTTATAATTTTGTATGAAATTGGGAATCCCTGAGAGGGATATATTGTAATCGAGATTCATTTTATTAATAATAAGAGCACCCCATTTTGTTATCTTGTTATCTCAATGCTTATATAATTCCATTTTTCAATTTGTTTACATTATTGCAATAGATTAGATGCATGGTTTTTGGAGATTTACACCTTGATATTAAAGTAAATCTCACAAGATAAATGTCACAAGATCAAATATATGGTAGTCCCAATATAAAACTTACTATATAGATATCTTAGGATCAAATAATAATGTAGTTACAATAATGTAATCAGAATAAAATGAAAAAAATAGTTAAGCAAATGAGACTTACAAATTAAACAAGAGATTATACAATTTGTAGTATGTATTTTGTATATAGATCTCTTGTTTCTATTATGAGCCTTTGAGCTCATAATATAGTTTTACAAAAAGACTTTTGAGTTTCTTATCTTGCCACCTAGTCAAGAGACTCTTGACCTTTCCATATATCAAATAATGTAATATACTCTAATAGTCAACTCCATTGTCTAATAATGAAGAGTGAAGAAAAATTGGAAGAATTCATAAGAAGAATGGCAAAATTGGAAACATCATTACAAGCATTGGGAATATAGGTATATGATGAAATGTTTGTTCTTATTATTTTGAGATCATTCCATCTAAATATAATATTTTTGTGACTACACTAAATATTATTGAGCAAACACCAAGCTTTGAGAAGCTAGTGAACCTACTTCAAAAAGTAGAGGCCTCACATACTATAAAAGAAGAACAATTACTAGTTACAAGTCAAAGAGGGAAAAAACCATTTAGGAGAAGCATGAGACCTCCATATTGCTTCCAACAAAGAAATAATTTTTAGAGAATTTAGAATCAAAGGAATGATTCTCAAAGAAGTATTTAATACATGCAAAAAATATGTGATCATTATGGAATAAACAAACAAACTGTGAAGGATTCTTGGCATATTTCGTTAAAAAATGGATTGTTGAAAATTTGAGCAAGTTTTGTTGTCATTGATGTCAAGAGGTTTGATGTCCAGTTTTATCGTCATTGATGTCAAAAGGTTGATTCTCCAGAAAGCAAGGAAGCTGTTAAAAGAAGAAAAGGGTATAATATTTATTTTAAATATTATATGCCTAAAGAGGCCTAAAAGGTAGAAGACCCAAGCAAAAGGAAGCAAGTTTAAAAAGAAATAATAATATAATAATATTTAATATTATAATATTTGGACAAAAGGAAGAGGTAAACAATAAAATGGTCCAAGGAATCATTAAAAAATATGTCCTCGAGAAAGTCCATTGAGCAAGGTTGGCAAAGACTTTAATTTAATTTATTTAAATTAAAATATTTTAACCTAGGGTTAAAATTCAATTTAAATAATTAAAGGTGCCAAGTTTAAAGTTTTATTCCGAATTCGAAATTTGAAAGGGTCAACGTGATTCAAATGCAAAGAAAGAGTATTAATAGGATTTTTTTTCATTTCCTAAGTCTAACACCAATCCAATATTTGAATGCCCAAGTAATAGTAAATCGAGCGCTGCATTTTTGCAAAGGAAGAAGAAGCTTGTAATTTGTTTTAATAAAGGAGGCGGACTTGTATTGATATTCACGTGGTGCGACAAGAGAATGCCATAGTGCTGAGTAGCGCAGACAACGGTCGAAGGAGTGGATAAGGTGATTATAAGGAGGAGGTTGTGGTTTCAAATCCCATGCAATTCATTTTGGAAAAGGAGAGGATTTTTGTCTTCGTCGAAATTCATGAGCAGAATATATTGTATAGGCACGAAGGTCCCTTCATTCATGTGTGGGCATGTAGCCCAAGTGGCAGCTAGTCCTTGGGCTAAGGCGTTGCGGCTGCTTAGGTCACAGGTTCGAGTTTGGGCGTTGGTCGCTAAGCGCTGGTCGTCGAAAACATGCACAAATATTTTTTGGTGACGTGGGCCAAAATTAAGGTATGCAATTTTTAATTTAATTTTGCCAAATTTTGGAATGCGAAAAAGTGTTTGAGGCCACGTGAAAATTAAAGGGCATGTGTTAAAAGTTTAGGGAGTCATAAGGGTTGTTGAAATAATATTAGAAAATAAAATATTGGATATTATAAGGTGTTAACAAAGGTACTTCATTTTTATGTATTGAATATTATTTTGAGAAGATTGGAGATTATAAGGTGTTAACAAAGGAACTTTAGTTTTATGTGTTGAATATTATTTTGAGAGTATTGGAGATAAAAAGGTGTATTTGTGACTTGACATTTTATTGTATTTATTGAATGGTGAGATAATTACTGAGGAGAATATTTGTGTGGAGATTTTGAGATAGACTATTGCTATATAACCTAGAATTGGCAAGAAGGTTTTGTTGTAAGTAAAACAGGTTTTGAAGATATATCTCCATAAAATAAAAAAGGTATGGGCACACTATATTTTGTTTAGAGTGTTTGAAATGAATGTATGAAATATAAGTTGGAGTGAAAAGGATTGATGAGTATTGTTGGAAATGTGTGAGCAAGTTTAAGTACATCTTGTCGATGGATGTTTTAATTTGAGATAGACATTGAGAAATATTTCAGTTAGGGTTTGAGACCCACATTGTGATTTTTGTTTGAAGAAGTTTGAAAACACTTGTTTAAGGATTGTGAGCAAGTTGTATTTCATTGATTGAATGATTGAGTGAAATTCTTGAGCATTGGATTTGAGTGATATTAAAAGTGAATGTGCAAACATTAGAAACCATATTTGTGAAAGTGACAGACTTAATGATTGAGTAGAACATATTGAATTTTTGATAGAGTACATCATTCTCTATATGTTCCAGAGGTTAAATAAATTTTGAATGGAATATGTATAAATTGCTTCAAGTTAAAGGAATTACCTTGAATATTTGACAAAGCATTTGATAGAATTGTGTGTAAGATTTGATATTGATTGATCATGTGTTGTGAGTTGTTTTAAGTTTGTATTCAGAGCAGACTGAGCAAGTTCCTAAGAGAACTTAAAGGTAAATTTGAGGTAAGTCTTGGTGAAGACTTGTAGACAAATTTGAGGTAAGTCTTGGTGAAGACTTGAGAGCAGATTTGAGCAAGTTATTGAGAGGAATTGAATGTAGATTTAAGGCAAGTCTTGGTGAGGAATTTTAAGCAAATTTGAGCAAGTATTGGAAAAGACTTGTAAGCAGATCTGAGGTAAGTCTTGGTGAAGACTTGTAGGCAGATTTGAGGTAACTCTCGATGAAGACTTGTAGGTAAATTTGAGGTAAGTATTGGTTAATACTTGTAGGCAGATTTGAGTAAGTCTGTGTGAAGACTTGTAGATATATTTGAGCAAGTTTTGGTGAAGACTTGAGATAACATTAATAGCAGGTTTGATTTGTTCAAGCTTTGTGTTAAGGCTTGGGGAAAATCTAAGCAGATTTGATTGGTGATTTGATCAAACTTTGTGTTAAGGCTTGAGGATATATTTGAGGACAAAGTTTGGTGTATATTTGAGAGCAGATTTGTGCTAGACCTAAGATAAAGTTAGAGCAGATTTGTACTAGACTGAGGATAGTATTTAGTATATATTTGAGACAGATATTGAGCAGAGTTGAGAATAAGCTTTGGAGGTGATAGAGCAGAGGACAACAATCTCCAGTGGATAGATATCCATTAGCTTGGGCAGTGAGGATAGAGGTCTTATGTGGAGAGAGATCCACAAGCCAGTGTAGTGGGAGAAAAAGTCTTCTAGAAGAGCACTAGCTAGACCAGAGGAGAAAGAGTTCTCCTGTGGATAGAGTTCTATGAACTAGAGCAAGGGGAAAGAGTTCTCCTATATATTATGATCCATGAACCAACTAGGAAGATAGAGTTCTTCTGTGGAGAGAGATTCACAAACCAATTAAGGAGATAAAGGTCTCTTGGATCAAGTTACACAACAAAAAAAAAGGAAAGAGTTCTCTTGTGGAGAGATATACACAAATCAAAGAATTAGGGGATTGGTATCTCCTTTGGACAAGGGTCCATAAAAATTATAATAGAGAAGTTATTACCAAGATATTTGTTGAGAAAATTTTAGTGAAAAATTTTCTCTGTGGAGTAGCCCACATTGGGTGAACCATGTTAAATTGGTGTCTCTATTGTGTGTGATGATTTGTGCATTGCTTTGATTACTACTATTGATATTGCCATTAATTATATTGGATAATATTGGGAAAGAAAAGTAAAAGTTGGTCTTATACTGTTCACCCCTCGCGTTCTTCATGGATCCCCTTCATGAGAGATGAACCAACAACAAAATATGTCATCTTTAGAATAACAAAATCATAGTTGGAGAAAGATACATCAAAGTAATGTAGCCAAAGAGAATAAACTCAAATAAGAAGAAGAAGAAGAAGAAAACAATCAATAAATTGAAGAAAAATAACATGTGTTTGTCTCACAAGCACACTTGAGACATCGCTATAATATTTTGTATAATCCTAAACATATGATAGTTCAAGAAACTTGGAAACATCCAATTCATCATACAAAGAAGTTTTCCATTGACTTATCACTTCAATCCAAGGAATAAATAGGTGGAAACAAGCATAAGCCATGAAACACCTCTAAGGACAAGAAGTTCAATACATCATGGAACGAAGATAGTAAGTTCAAAGTAAATCCATTCTCTCCTCATTTTTCCAAGTACAAAGAAAAACATCTACAATATGAATGGCCTATTATGAAGAAAGATTTAAAAGACATGGAATAACTTTCAAATTGGATATTATTGAAAGAATATTATCTATCTTTGCAACTTGAACAAGAGATCCTTATATCATCATCAAAGCCCAGGATCTTATAAGACTTGTTAAGAAGTGTTCTGACACTACCAACTGTTAATATACTATATGGTAAGATGCATTGTCAAATCGTCAAGATTGACAACATAGTCCATGATAAAGGAAAATTTGTTATAAAACAACATCTGTTAGGTCCAAATGGATCAAATCTAAGGATCATAGAGCAATTGATAAGTTGTTATATTCTAGTTCAAGAAAAAACTATGGCAGCTATGGGATCATTCAAAGGACTTAAACAAGTGCGAAGAATTGCTAGAGATTGCATTCAAAATATACATCTCATTAATTACATCACAAAAATCATGATAAAAGGAGAACTTGGAAAAAATCTAGGATCTCGTCACAATAAAAAATCGAGAAAATAAAAGCAACAAAAGAACATATACAACTTTCCTTCCACCATATGCAAGACAAAAATCAGTAAATAGTCAATTCAACAAGCGTCATTGGATGCATGGTAGTACAAATTTCACTTGAAGAAATTGAAGAAACACCTTTCCAAGCATTATAGTCTACAATAATTGAATAAGTGTTTTGTAATAAATGTATTTAGAGTGCATTATCAATAGAATATGACACTCCTAATTATCATAGTAGGAAGTCTACATTAAGAGGGGGAATTTCTCTCCAAAATTCGTACATCACTTTTGAAATTTTCATCAAGCCAAAAGATCTAAAATAGAGTTTTGACTATGACAATAAGGGGGGAAGGTTAGAAATTATTACACCATAGTAGGTATGTATAAGTTGAGTAACCACTCAAACACATGGTTTGTATGGTCTACTATAGGACAAAGGTGTAACCACCACCATAATCCATATTTCATAGATATCTCCTCAAATATTCTACATATGGCTCTAATTCCCTATATTTCAAATGAGATTCCAATAACTACAATTTTAGTTCATTTAATGGTTGAATGAGAACTCATTTGCCTTTTATTGCAACATTAAGTGGGGTTTTTATTGGCGTCTTTGAGGGTTCTACTATTTTTCTCATAGGAGCTTCTATTGGTTGTTCTATGGCTAGGTCATAAGACTCAACTATAATTGCCTCAAAAGTAGATGCATACCTCTAAGACGAGTGAGTTTTCCTCCTTTTTTGATGGATCAAGCATGGAATATAATTATTTGAAATTAAAATTTCAAAGGCTATACATATATTTATATAATATGGTGTCTCCTGGAGTCTTGAGATATTCTTAATGTTCCATATTCTATTGAAGATCACTTCATTTCTTATCTCTTCAATTTTCCTTTAAATAAAATAATAACAATTATCTTACATCCCCCTTATTACATTATTTGGTATATAGAGAGAATTGTGAAACAATTCAAATTTAACACGTGCAAGTATCTTTGTGAAAATATCTTTGTAGATACCTAAAATTAGACCATCTAACTTACACCAATTCTTGACGTAAACCCACAAAAAGATCAACTCAGCTTGAAGAGAAAACCCTAGAGCAATATTTACAAAGCACCACAAGAAACAATGAAGAGAAGCTCAAGAACTAATTACATTAATGAGTGGAATAACCTTGCTTAAATAAGCAAGTGAGAACAATATGAGCCATCAGATCATAAAAAACTAAATAGATCTCAACCATACAAAACTAGAGACCAAAAAAGAAAGAAAATATGCTAAAAGGAAAAATATCCTAGTAGATACTTAAGCTAAACTCTAACACCCCCCTTAAGTGATACTAGGAGGTAGTGGAAAAAAACAAAAATAAAACAAGTGGCATATCCACAAATATGAGTTCTGACAATAAGGCCTAATTAGGTACTCATGTATAATATGACTAGAAAACTTAGCTAGAAATATGATGAAAAAACCACATGGGGAAAAAACCATTTGCCAGTAGATAAAGAAGAAGAAGAGAGAAGAAGGAGGAGGATGGAGAGGAATATGTCCTCATCAACACCCTCCAAGGACAACTTTCGTCACCCCAAGCAACCCATGCAACTCAATGTAGCAAGGTGAAGCAAAAGGTTTCATGAAGATGTCTACTATATGTTGTTGAGTTGGAATGTACTCCAAGCTAAGGACTCCATCCTGAATGTGTTGTCGAATGAAGTGCATGTGGATATGTTGGCATTTTTGCCACATTGTTTTGATTTGTGATTATTCATGCATAAACTGTTAAATTTCTCATTCCTCTGTGTTTCTTTGTGAGTTTTGGTGCCAAAACAGCTAAGTCCGAAGACTGTCGCGATATCACGACCGAAAACAACATGGAGAGCACGGGTTCAAAACTATCGCGATATAGCGACATGTCGTGTTATCGTGGGTCTTTTGAGGAGAGAGAAGCTAAAGTCAAAAAATGTCGCGATTTCGTGACGTGTTCCAAAATCACGGTCAAAGTGGTCAACGGAGGCAGAGCAGTGAAATTGTCACGAAATCGTGACATGTCGCGTTTTCGTGACTTGCGATGGCCATGGAGAAGAATGTTAGAAATTGTCACGAAATCGCGACATAATTGAGCAGAGGGCAATGATAATGAATCTTGTCGCAATTTTGCGACAGAAAAGTAACCAAGGGCTAGAATGTGAAAGACGTCGCGATATCGCGACATGTCACGATATCGCGGTCATGGTGGACATAAAATCTTAAGGCATGAAAGGCATCGTGATTTCTCGACATTTTTGAAGATGAGACCAAGCAAGAGCAAGACGTCGCAATTTCGTGATAGAAAGCAGCAACAGTAGAGAAAGCAAGGAAACGTCACGATTTCACGACATGTTTCGTTTTCGCTGCTTGTAAGAGGATGAAGGCCAAGGAAGAGAAAACTATCGTGATTTCGCGACATGGTGCAGTTTTGCGGGTAGATAGAAGGACACATAAGTAGGAGAATTGTCGCGATTTTGCGACATGGTGATGTTTTTGCGACTTGGAGGAGTGAAGAAGGCAGATGAAAGAACATGTTGCGATTTCGCTACATGTTGAGAAAAGAATTCCCAACAAAGGAGAATGTCGCAATTTCATGACGTATCAGGAAGATAAAACCAAAGAGAGAAAGATGTAGCAAAATTGTGACTTGTCGCGTTTTCGCGGTTTGAAACAGCGCAAGGAGCAGAATAGTATGAAACATCGTGATTTCGTGACACGTCGCATTTTCGTGACCTCAGGTGAAAAAAGAGAACAAAGAGCCAAATACGTCGCGATTTCACGACATGGTTGGTTTTCGCGATCCAAAATAGCAAAAGCGTACGAAGGAGAAATATGTCGCGATTTCGCGACATGTCACGTTTTTGCGACCTGTCACAGTTTCGTGCCAAAAAGCAGTGCAGCATTGTGATTTCCAAGGATTAAAAGCACTCCAGAATTGAATGTTTTGCTGCTTTTCGATGCGTGCAAGGTAGAACAACGTGCTCAGGCCTATAGTTTTCAAAGCCACCAGAATTGAAGATGCCTCCATTATTCAAAGCTTCAGTTCATGATTTCTAACAGTTCTAGCATGCTCCGAGGATGACCATTTAATGAAGACAACCGATTCCTTGTTTCATTTAATTTTTGGTTTCTCCGAGGTTGGTTTAAGGGGATCATTTCCTTATTGCTACTGCGCATTTTTTAGATCTCGAGGAAGTCCGTTTCATGTTTTAAATGCTACAAAGAGGCAAGACCTCTATAAATATCAATGTATATCTCAAGAACAAGCATTGGGAGTTCGAGAGACATGTTGCATGAAAACATTCAAGTCCTCTACGTAAATAAGAGATATTTGGCCTCTGATTTTGCAAGCGTCTTTCTGTGTGATTTCCTTCTATTTCATGCATTTCTCATTTATGCTCGTCTTTCTAATCTGCTGTTAGATTTAAATTCTGCATCTGAGTTTGAATATTGCTAATGAGGAAGGGAGTTCTGGAATGCAATCCTGGAGGTTGTCTACACAAGGTCATAAGTAGATTATGCTGCATTCTATTATTATATGTTGTTCGTGCGCTTGAGGTTCAATTCTTGTTGAGTTTCTTTCCCCGATCATATAAATTTGGCCTGTGGCCATATTTCCCATCTCTTTCTGTAATTTCTCATTTCTTTCTGCATATTTCCAATTCCTTTCCTGCAATTTTAGTCTGAAATCAAGCTTAGATTTAGTAAGGGAACCAGCCCTCTCTGGAGATTGGTTTGGAAGACATTTCTTTCTCCCAACCTTTCAATGTTGGCCGGGTCTAGGGTGCATTTATTTTAAAATCCTTTCCTATGGCAGATTCGTGACCAACAGTTTTTGGCATGCCCGGTGGGACAGACTATCTCTGTCTCAGAAAAATTCATAATCAGTGGGCCTTATTTCAATTTGACAAACTGTCTGTATATCCAATGCCAATAGTTTTTGGCACGCCCAGTGGGACAGACTGTTTCTGTCTCCCAAAGATCCATAATCGGTGAGATTGATTATTTTATTGTTTAACACCCAGAGGTATCGAGACTTTGATGAACTGTCTTGACCTCATAGTGGAGATTTGTAAGTTCATCTGGCAACTCTGCTGAGCTGAAGATCCGAATTTCTTAATCGTAGATGCCTTTTTAAGTTAAAAGAAGATACCTCGAAGGAATCAAGGTTTAGTGAGCAGCCTTGACCTTACAAGCAGAGAAAGGAATGTTCACTTGGCGACTCTGACTTGGCGATAACCGTGATCTCGCAGACCGCTGCTATAATGGTGAGGGTATGCTGTCCTAGATGGGATGATCCTGGCCCCCTCTAGATCTCTAAATTTGGCATGAGATTCCCAAAAGTTCCCTGAAAGCCCTAACAAAATACAATGGCACCCAAGGAATGGCCCAAGAGCATATTGAAGATGTTGCCACTTTGTCGACCCTACATGCTATAGTTCACGAAGATGTCATGATCAGACTTCTGGTTTTGTCTTTTCAAGGAAAGGTGTTGCAGTGGTACAGACTGCTCGGGCATCAGCTCATGGGATGACTTAGCGGGAGTACTAATTAGAAGATTCGACGAGGATCCCTTTAATGGCTCTCACGATCCTTTTCAAATTTTAATGTACATCACGAGAGCACCTCTAGAGAGCATCACAGACTTCAATGTCCGATTCTATAGAAGTTGGAAGAGAATTCCAGAGATGATCCAACCGACACCCACCCAAGCCCACTTCTTCTATGTTCGAGCTTTCCATCTGGACATAAGCCTCCTCTTGCTGCAATCGGGCGAACGTAGATTCCCTCAAATCTTTGAGGAAGCATTACAAGCAGAGCACATTTTGCTCCTATTAGGAAAATTACTGTGGGGAGAAACTCCACTACCTTATCCTTCGATAGTCACCACTCCTGTCTACCCTACTCAGTATTCATCATGGCCAATCCCTTATACTATGCAGAGACCTGAAATCCAGTTGTGTGGAACTCAAGGGGCAAATTTCATCCAAGGTCAACGATGGGCATATGCAAGCACTGTCCCAGTAGTAGATAATATGATTGCTTGTAGTTTTCATCAGGACATGGATCAAGAAAAGATAGGCCAAGGAGAGGAACAGATTCAAGTTCCAGAACCTGAGCACAAAGAGGGCACAATCATGCACAACACACAAGTATCTAGCCAGAACCCATTGAGTATGCCTCATCAAAAGGTTGAGCCTAAGGAGATCCTGGAAGCAGATTTATCTTCAGAAAGGTTTCATGTTTGCACCAAGGGATTGGAGGAACCCGTTCTCAGCCCACAGCCAGGGAATTCTTCAAGATGGTGGTATTGGCTTCAGCCATTACTACAACTGGTACCCACAGGAGCCCTCCATGTGGTAAATTTCTTTGCTACATTATTTGTCGACTATGTGGGTACTGGCATGCAGGATAACTTGCCCCTATTTGCAACATGGAGAACTTCGGGAGGTCATCCCAATTTCAAGGACCAACTCAAGTATGATCAGATCTGGTCGAACACTGCAGATTCACTGGATAACCCCCTGAAGCTAGGTTTGTGGTAGCGGTATGCCAATCATGTCGTAAAATCTTGTATATAGTAAAAAAAAAAAAGAAAAAAAACAAAAAAAGAAAAAAAAGATTTGTTGAATTTCCTCTATCAACTTTGGCTCTTTTTGCATGCGAGCCCGCAGGTACGTTTATTTCTTTCTTTTTTCTCTCTTCCTTCCCAACAGATAAGTGGATTTTGTTAATTTCTTCCTTCCCCTCCCTTCTTTTCATTCCCTTATTCACTCATTCCTTCTTCTACCGTCTGATATCAAGCCACTTCTGTTGTTTCTTTTTTCCCCCTATGATATTCCCATTTCTTCTTTTCCTTTTCTTCTAATCTTTGTTTTCTTTTCAGCATTTATCTGTAGTTCATACCGCATTTTCCAATCTCATTTACCTTCATTTTCATTATTCGCTTTTCCATCCCTATAGCCAGTGACATAGTAGCTCCCTCTTCAGCTGCTGTATCTACTGCTTTACTCCTTCCATTCCCTCCATTCCATCATTTAATATTTTCATTCCATAGTCCTCACTCCTCATTTCGTTCATTTTCGTTTTGCAACCCCGGTGCTTTCATAACTATCATGGAGTTCCTTTTACAGCACCTGGTGAGCTAAGCCAAATACAGATTTATTTAAATTTTTAGTAAGTCAGCAAGAGTTGTTGTAGCAGTCTATAGAGATGTTTCCCATCAGTCAGCATTCACTTTCCTACTTCTCATGTTTTTCTTGACTCTATTGCCCAATGGATTTAGGCCTGGGATTCATGCATATAGCAGAACTGTATACCCCACGAGCCGCCAAGAATGTTGGCATTTTTGCCACATTGTTTTGATTTGTGATTATTCATGCATAAACTGTTAAAGTTCTCATTCCTTTGTGTTTCTTTGTGAGTTTTGGTGCCAAAATAGCTAAGTCCGAAGACTGTCGTGATATCGCACGGGTTCAAAACTTGGAGGAGTGAAGAAGGCAGATGAAAGAACATGTTGTGATTTTGCTACATGTTGAGGAAAGAAGTCCCAACAAAGGAGAATGTCATGATTTTATGACGTATCAGGAAGATAAAGTCGAAGAGAGAAAGATGTAGCAAAATCATGACTTGTCATGTTTTCACGGTTTGAAACAGTGCAAGGAGCAGAATAGTACGAAACGTTGCGATTTCGCGATGCGTCGTGTTTTCGCGACCTCAGGTGAAAAAAGAGAAAAAAGAGCCGAATACGTCGTGATTTCGTGACATGGTTGGTTTTTGCGATCCAAAATAGCAAAAGCGTACGGAGGAGAAATATGTCGCAATTTCACGACATGTCGTGTTTTTGCGACTTATCACAGTTTCACGCCAGAAAGCAGTTCAAATGGCCCGATGCAGCATTATGATTTCCAAGGATTAAAAGCACTCCAGAATTGAATGTTTTGCTGCTTTCCGATGCGTGCAAGGTAGAACAACGTGCTCAGGCCTATAGTTTTTGAAGCCACAAGAATTGAAGACGCCTCCATTATTCAAAGCTTCTGTTCATGATTTCTAACGGTTCTAGCATGTTCCGAGGATGACCATTTAATGAAGACGACCGGTTCCTTGTTTCATTTAATTTTTGGTTTCTCCGAGGCTGGTTTAAGGGGATCATTTCCTTATTGTTGCTACACATTTTGTAGATCTTGAGGAAGTCCGTTTCATGTTTTAAATGCTACAAAGAGGCAAGACCTCTATAAATATCAATGTAGATCTCAAGAACAAGCATTGGGAGTTCGAGAGACATGTTGCATGAAAACATTCAAGTCCTCTGCATAAATAAGAGATATTTGGCCTCTGATTTTGCAAGCGTCTTTCTGTGTGATTTCCTTCTATTTCATGCATTTCTCATTTATGCTCGTCTTTCTAATCTGCTGTTAGATTTAAATTTTGCATCTGAGTTTGAATATTGCTAATGAGGAAGTGAGTTCTAGAATGCAATCCTGGAGGTTGTCTACACAAGGTCGTAAGTAGATTATGCTGCATTCTATTATTATATGATGTTCATGCGCTTGAGGTTCAATTCTTGCTGAGTTTCTTTCCCCGATCATATAAATTTGGCCTATGGCCATATTTCCCATCTCTTTCTGTAATTTCTCATTTCTTTTTGCATATTTCCAATTCCTTTCCTACAAATTTAGTCTAAAATCAAGCTTAGATTTAGTAAGGGAACCAGCCCTCTCTGGAGATTGGTCTGGAAGACATTTCTTTCTCCCAAACTTTCAATGTTGGCCGGGTCTAGGGTGCATTTATTTTAAAATCCTTTCCTATGGCAGATTCGTGACCAACAAGATATCAATGTTCTTGGTACATTGATGCTCAACAGGATTGTGAGAAATATGAATGGTACTCTAGTTGTCACACCAAAGTACTATAGGTTGATCTTGGGAGAAACCAAACTCTACCAATAACTGATGAAGCCAAAGAGCCTCCTAACTAGCTATAACAACTACCCTATACTCTACCTCTATAGATGATAATGCAATAGCCTATTGCTTCTTGCATGACCAAGAAATAGGAGAAGAACCAAGATAAAAAATATAGTTGAAGGTGGAACGTCTGTCATCAATTGAACCTACCCAATCTGAATCAGTGTATCCCACCAACTCTGTAGAACCTCTACCATAGAGCAAACCAAAGTGTGTAGTGCCTCACAAATATCGAATAATCCACTTGGCTACCTACCAATGATTGTTATGAGGGGCCTAGGAAAATTAAGAGATCAAACCAACAACATAGGAAATGTCAGGGCGAGTATGAGTGAGATACAAAAGACTCCCTACTAACTATCTATATAGAGTAGCATCACAAAGAGGTGAAGTGCAGGAGGAAGTCAAAGTAACCCCATACTGGAATGGCATAGATGATGGCTTGCAATCAACCATCCTAAACCACTGAAGAAGATCTAGTGTATACTTTTACTGACATAATGAAATCCCTGAATCTGTCTGAGTGATCTGAAATCCAAGGAAGTAATGAGCCAATCCCAAATCGACCATCTCAAATCTCTCAGAAAGAGAGCGTTGAACAGTCTGAATGTGAGAAGTGGAGCTACCAGTGAGAAGCAAATCATCAACATAGAGAACAAGAATGGTGATGTCCTCTCCATCTCACCAAATATAAACTGTAGCATCAAAATCACAACGAACAAATCTAGTGGAGAGAAGGAAGGAATCCATCTTCTCATACCAAGCCCGAGGAGCTTGTTTGAGACCATAGAGTGACCTCTTTAGTCTACAAACAAGGGAAGAATCCTGAACAAAACCAGTAGGCTACTCCATATATATCTCTTCCTACAAGTCTCCATGCAAGAAGGCACTCTTCACATCCATCTAAAAAATAGGCCATGCTTGGGATGCAGCAAGTGCAAGTACAAGCCGAACAGAATCCATCTTGGTGATAGGAGCAAAGGTGTCAGTGTAATCAACACCCTCAACTTGTGAGAAACCCTTAGCCACCAAGCGGGCTTTGTACTTGTCAATGGACCCATCTGCTGCATACTTGGTTCGGTAAACCCACTTACAATGAACCAAATTTCTTCCCTTAGGAAGAGAAACAAGATCCCAAGTGTGATTCTTCATCAAAGAAGAATACTCAGCTACCATGGCATCATCCCACTCCTGTATCCCATGAGCCTGTGAAAAATATTGTGGATCACCAGAAAATGATTGACAAACAAGGCCAGTACTCGAGGAATGAGCATGTCTAGAAGGTGGAAGATATTTGATGAAAGGTGTTGCCTCCTCAACTGTGGTGCGGGCCCATCTAGGCATGGTGGTAGGAACAATGGTAGGTAGGGTAGGAATAATGGTAGTTGGTGTAGGATCCTCAATAGTAGGCTCTATATCAAAATGGTCCTCAGTCAGATCAAAAAAGAAGGATCATGAGAATCATCGAGTGCAGAAGAAGAAGAAGAAGAAGGTGGACTAGGATCATGAGGAAGAAGGTGCTCATCAAACTGAACATGTGTGTGGAAAAGGACATCATGTGTATCAGGATCAAGGAGTCTATAAGCCTTCATATCCTCGCAATAGCCAACAAAAACAAGTTGCTTGCTCTTCCTATCCAAAGTCTTTCTTTTCTTCTTCGAAATATAGGCCCAAGCATGACTCCCAAAGACTCAAAAAAATGAGACATCAGGCTTGGAGCCAGACCAAGCCTCCTCTGGAGTCATATGATCAAGAGCTCTATGGGGTGTGCGATTTTGAATGTAATTTGCACAATTAACTACCTCAGCCCAAAAAATAGGAGGTAAATCCCTAGAGTGCATCATGCAATTAGCCATCTCCTTCAAAGTTTGGTTCTTCCTCTCAACCACACCATTCTGTTGTGGTGTGTATGGGACAGAATGTTGATGAACAATGCCATGTGTAGCAAGGAAGTCTAAAAATTCTTTACTGAAATACTCCCCCCCATTATCTATGTGAAGCTTCTTGATGCAACATGAAGCCTGATTCTCAACCAAAGCCTTGAAGACTTTGAAGTGAGAAAAAACATCACTTTTGTACTTGAGAAAATATACCCAAGTACGTCTTGAGAAATCATCTATGAAGGTCAATGCATACTTAGCTCCATTGAAAGAGGGATGTGGGAAGACCATCAAATCACTGTGAATTAGCTCCAAGGGTGAGGATGCTCTATGGGATTTGCCTTTGGGAAATGGGTCTTGGTGTTGTTTCCCAAGTGCACAACCAGGACAAACACCATCAAGACAAGAAACCTTAGGCAAACCAACAACCATATCATGATTGTTCAACTCCCTCAAGTATTTGTAATTGAGATGACCAAATCTCTCATGCCAAAGTTTGCTCTCAGAGTCTGCATGAGAAACAAGGCATGTACCTAAAGAAGTATCATCAAAGCCCTCAAAATAATATAGTCTTGCACTATGATCAACAACCCCTTGTGCAATAAGTGAATCAAGTTCCAACAAACTTCTAATTTTAGCTCCCTGAGGTGTGAACAAAATAGTATTTCCCTTCCCAGAGGTGCAAATTTGATAGATAGAGAGGAGATTGGTGGAAATATCTAGAACATAAAGGGCATCATTGATGCGACCACCATCAATCAAAATATCACCTTTCCCTTTGACAGGAATGAAATATGAATCTCCAACTTCAATGCTAGAGGTAGAACTCAAACAAAGAGAGGCAAAGGACTCCTTAGTAGAGGTCATATGATGTGTAGCACCAAAATCCAAAACCCAATTGTGTGAAGAAGACTTAGTGGATCTTCCTTGGATATTCAAAGCCCTACCATGTTCTTTGGGAACATCAATTTTATGTTTCTTCATGCCATCTTCTAAGTCTTGCAACTTCTTCCAACATTTGGTTGCAGCATGACCACTCTTTCCACAATAGGTACAAGTGATAGGAGACTTATCCTTTTTCTTGGAAGACTCTTTAGGTTTAGATTCTTTAGGACTTGCTTGTGAAGGAGATGAAGTGGTTTTAGGCTTAGGTTTAAACTTACCTTTGCCTTTAGAATTGGATGCTACTAAGGCCTTAGATGAAGAGGTAGAAGACTCAAGAGTGGAAAGCTTCATTTCTTCCCGAGTAAGTCTATCACAAAACTCTTCCAAAGAGGGCAATGTGAATTGGTCACCAAGAGCATCCATGGTGGAGAGAAAAGTGGAGGCAAATATTTGAAAGGGCCCCCTTAGTTTTGCCAAAATGTGATACACACATTCCTCTTCAGTTTTCTTTTTGCCACTTCCCTTCAACTGTGTCAAGAGTTCTTTGAATTTTGTGAGATAGTCAACAATGGTGGGGAAATCATCAGGAGACAAGGTTGTGAGTTCTGCATCAAGTTGCATGGATCTTATGTGATCAATTTTTCCAAAAAATTTCTCCAATTTGTCCCAACTCTCAAAAGGAGTTGTACATCCTTCTAGGTGAAACCATAAACTTTCACTTACATTCATGTTGATTAGACCCATTGCTTCATACATTTTGCCCTTGTGAACAAATTTTTCATAGTCTTTTGTGAATTCAGGTTGTATTTCTTCAAGTAGGTGAGATAGTCCTTTTTGTGCAATTAGATTGAGCATACGTGGTCTCCATGTATGGTAATTATGTGGTGTGAGTGGTTCCATTGTTGTTGTAGGATTCATCTTGCAAATATTAAGAGAGCCAAACAACACAAATGGTGCAAAAATCCACACCTACAATCAAACCCCCCACCCAAAAATTTTATTACCTTCTTTACAAAGAAATACCCCCACTGAAAATACCTTTATAATTCAGGCTTACAACCAATTTTACTAAAAAAAGGCTCAAAATCTGCTCCACAATGAAAAAATTGCACTCAAAACGGAAAGAAATGCCCCCCACTAAAAAGCATTTTTTTTTAAATACACTGCAGTGAGGAAAAAAATTCTGAAAAGATATCACCACCAGATCTGAATTTTGAATGCACCAGTGTTAAGCCCTCGAAAAATCAGTCAAGATCAAAAAATAATTGACCGAAAACTGATTTCGAAAGAGGGAGAAAGGACCTCCAGAAGTTGATTGTCCAAAAAACTGCAACAGGGTCACCGGTTTGCAGTTCAAAAAACTACAGTTTTCTAAAAAACACGTAAACCAAACTATAGATCTGACTACACCAATGCAAATCCCTCAAAAAATCAGTCAAGATCAAAAAAAAATTGATCCAAAACTGATTTCGGAAGAGGGAGAAACATCCTCCAGAAGTTGTGTTGGCATTTTTGCCACATTGTTTTTGTTGTTACTGTTAATGTAAAAGAATGCACAAGTTGTAGAGATACTAATTCTTCTGTTTATCCCTCCATGCACTTTGAAAGGGAAAATGTAAAAATCTCTATAAGTTTTGTATTAGAGCAAAGTAACTGTAACTGTCGCGATATCGCGACATGTCGTAGTTTCACGGTGCCAAATGCAAAAATCAGCTAAGTATGAAAATTGTCGCGATATCGCGACATGTCGCATTTTCATGACCTGTCGCATTTTCGCGGTCAAAACAGTCAACGGAAGCAAGGAAGTCAAACTGTCACGATATCGCGACATGTTGGAGTTTCACGACTTGTTGCGGTGAGGGAGAACTAAATGAAAAGTTGTCACGATATCGCGACATGTCACGTTTTTGCGACTTGCGGTGGCCACAGAGCAGAGTGATAGAAAATGTCGCGATATCGCGACATAAAGCAGCAAAGGGCAATGTCAATGAAAAATGTCATGATATCACGACAGAAAAGCGAGAAAGGAGCAAATGGTACGGACTGGCGCGATATCGCGACATGTCGCATTATCGCGGAAGAGCTGAAAGATAAACACAAGGCAAGAAAGATGTCACGATTTCGTGACATTTTTGAGGATGAAGCTAAGCAGGAGAAACTTGTCGCGATATCGCGACAGGAAGCGACAACATCAGAGAAGGCAAGAAATTGTCACGATTTCGTGACATGCTTGACAGGAAGGACCAAGTGCGAAGAAATGTCGCGATTTCGCGACATGTCACGTTTTCACGAGGAGAAAGCAAGGAGGCAGCCAGATTGTACGGAATGTCACGATTTCGCGACATGTCAAATTTTTGTGGCCTAAAAGCAGCAAAGTACAAGGAGACAGAAAATGTCACGATTTCGTGACATATTGTGGAGATAAAGCCAAATGGAGAAACATGTCACGATTTCGCGACTTGTTGAAGGTGAAAGAACCAAATGGAAAAAACGTCGCGTTTTCAGAACGAAAGTTGACAAGTACAAGGCAAACAAAAATTGTCGCGATATCGTGACATGTCACGTTTTCACGATGAAGGAGCTCGAAAGACAATGCTAAGTACGGACTGTCATGATTTCGTGACATGTCCCATTTTCGCTCCTTGCAGGAAGATGAAGGCCAAGGAAGAGAAAGATGTCACGATTTCGTGACATGTTGCAGTTTCACGGGTATACAGAAGAAAAGGACACAAAAGGAAGAAGATGTCACGATTTCGTGACATGGTGAGTTTTCGTGACTTGGAGTAGCGAAGAAGGCAGGCGAAGGAAAATGTCACGATTTCACGACATGTCATGAAGACAAAGCTAAACTAAGAGAAGATGTCACGATTTCGCGACATGTCGCATTTTCGCGACGGGTGGCGAAAGAGAAGACAGTAAGGTAAAAGTGTCACGATTTCGCGACATGTCGCATTTTCGCGACCTGTCTCATTTTCACGATAGAAGCAACAACAAAGGCCCGATACAGTTCTGTTTGCATTTTTCCTTCAAGATTGCATAGGAGAGCGTGAGGAGAAGATAAGGATCAAGTAAAAGCTCTCCAACGGATTGTGAGATCGTGGTCAAAGAGGCTCAAAGATTAAATGTTGCTGATTACCTAGGTGTGCAAGATGGAAGAACCTGAGGCAGTTTTCGATGCCACCAAAATTAAAGATGCCTCCAGTATTGAAAGCTCCTGTTCGTGATCTCCTGCATGCCCCGAGAATGGTCATTTAATGAAGAAATATGGTCCCTTGTTTCTGTTTGATTTTTAGTTTTGATCCATAAAAATAGGGACTGTCATTTCTCCGAGGCAGATTAAGGGTGATGGTTCTCTCTTTTCAAGTGCATATTTTGCGGACCTCTTCTTTGAAATCTGTTGTATGTTTTAAATGTTGTGATGCAAAAGAGAGAGGGAAGACCTCTATAAATATTCATGTATATCTAAAGCAAAGGAGGTTAGACATTTTTACAAGGAAACTCTCTAAGTTCTCCGCATCAATAGAAGTGACTCGGCTTCTGAAATTTGCAAGCATTCTTATGTGTGTGATGTCCCTCTGTTTTAAAAGTCATTTCTATTTATGCTCATGCTCTTGCTGTTAGGTTTTGAATTCTGCATTCTGAATTCGAACGTTGCTGGTTAGTGAGTATATTTTGAAATGCGATCTGGAGGTTATCTCGACAAAGGTGTGAGTTCAATTCTGTTGCTTTCCCTTTATTAGATGTTGTCATAAAACTTGGTGGAATTCTTGTTGTTAGTCTGCCCCAAATTATACACTTCGGCCTGTGGCCATATTTCCATCTCTTTCTTGTTATTTCCCTTTCTTTCTGTTATTTCCCATTTCTTTCCTGCATCCTTATCTTCAAAACCAGTTTAGATTAGTTTGGGAGCCAGCCCTCTCTGGAGATTGGCCCGGGAGACTTCTCTTTCTCTCGGCCTTTCAATGTTGGCCAAGTCTAGGGTGCGTATACGTATAAAATCCTTTCCTGTGGCAGATTTGTGACCAACAATTTTTGGCACGCCCGGTGGGACAGACTGTTTCTGTCTCCAACAGATCCACAATCGGTGGGACAAGCATTATTTCAACTTGACAAACCCACCTGTGCCAACAGTTTTTGGCACGCCCGGTGGGACACTGAAAGTTTCACTTCCAATAGTATTAAGGTTTAATGTTCACCTTCATGCTGTATAATTAGAACATTTGGCGACTCAGCACTACCCAGAAGCCTCCGAACGTGGATACAGTGAGAGTTGTACTTCATGATCACAAGATCGAAGGCCAAAAAATCTAAAAATCCCGTTGAGTTTTTTGAACTTGACAACCAAAGATTAAGCGAACACCCTAAGTTGGTCTCCCCACCACTTATATCCTCTGCAACATCCTCACAAATTGTTGGTGTGTTCTCTGTTCCTTCAAATTCATCTAGTACTGCTACTAGTTTTCCACCTCTACAGCCATACGCACCAGTCCAAATGGCCCAACATCCTCCACCAAGGAAGTTCTCGGCATGGAATGATTCGGGAGCCTTGAATTTACCGGCACAGAATCAAGTCCCTCAAGCTGCTTTGAAAGCTTTGTCGACCTATGATGGTACTGGTAAAACTGCTTATGAGCATATTAACGATGTAGCCTCTTTGGCGGCTATCCATGACATAACCGATGAAGACGTGATGGTAAAATTGTTGGTGTTATCACTGAGAGGGAAATTGTTGTATTGGTACCGAACGTTGCAACCAGGCACCATTGCATCATGGGATCAATTAGGAGAACTGTTAGTCAAAAAATTTCATGAACAAGCTGATCCATACTCCTTGTTGCATCAATTTAATGCAATTCAAAGGCACCCGCAGGAGGAGATAGCCGACTTCAATGTCAGATTTACCAGAAGCTGGCAGAGAATTCTTGATGGTCTTCGGCCCGCTCATGAGCTAGCTGCATTTTATTATCTCAGAGCCTTTAACACAGACATCGGCTTGGTTGTCCGACAGTCCAATGTGACTACATTTCCAGAGCTGTTCGAACAAGCACAAAAGGTGGAAGCTGACTTGATTGCCATAGGTAGGCTTCCTCCAAAGGTAACAATGCCCATCTTACCTGATCTTCCTAAGCATTTGTATTCTGGTTCATTTTCATAGCCTATGCCTTCCATGTATCCTATTCCATCATGGAGCTCAAGTGCACCTCAGATCGCACCCATTCCAGTTCCCCAGCTCCCTGCTCCAACTATTCCATAGTTGCTTGCACCAATCATTCCGCAATTACCAGCTCCCACTTCATTCCCAGCATTGCCTACACCGCCAGCACCTCTACCTCTATCGGCACCTCCTGCGCCCTCAAATCCTGATCCTTTCACAATCCTATTACAAGAGGTACAATCGGCTAATTCAGCTATAAGAGCGATGGGAAATAAAATCACAGTTCTTGAAAGAAAGCAGGCTGAGAGAGATTTCCAACCCAGGAGATTTCAACCTCCGCCGATCACTAGAGAACAAGCGGCTTCAACAAGTAAAGTGCCTGAAAAGAACCTGACTGTGTTGACGAATGAGGAAGCTGGCCCTGCAGAAAGAACATATTGGTGCTCTACATGTAATGATCCACACGGCGAAGACACTTGTATGGTTCATCTAAACTATGTGCAAACATTGGCCGCAAGCTCTTCTGGAGGACAAGTTAATATGATTTCTGAGGTAGATCATAATTTTATGGTTCCATCTGAAGAACAAGTCTCAGTTCTCATGAGAACTGGGAAGAAGCCAGTCATTGTAGATCCAGTAGAGATGGAACCATTAAGGGTACCGACTGATCCGAAGATGCAGAATGAGAAGAAACAAGTACAAGTGAAAGCTCCTATTTCAGTACCAAAGCCAGATTCACCTGTTCTATTGAAAGATCTTTTGCCACCACGAGCAAAGGAAATATTGCAAGAAAAAGCCTCAGCTTCATAGGCAAGAGCTGAAACAGAGGACCGAGCCAGAGAAAAGCTCAAGTACCCATCTTTGACTAAAATACTGAGGGTAGAAGCCACTCAGCAATATCGAAGCAAATATGAAGACATTAATGAAAAGAGGGAGTCTGGTGCATCTGCATACAATATTGTCGAAGAATTGAAGAAGATTCCAGCCAAGGTTAGTCTCTATGATGCATTACAATTACCTGGGCAAGTTGATCTGTTACAAGAATCATTGAAGTCTATGAAAGATAGTGAGAAGAATCCTACCCAGATGATTTTTGCTCAAACATTAACTACTTCAGCCACTGGAAAAAATAGACCACCCCCATTTTATTTGTCACTCAGGATGGAGGGTTGGATAGTGCACAACTGCATGATTGATTCTGGTGCTGCAACAACTGTCATGCCAAAGGCAGTTTGTGAAGTCATGGGAATGGAGTATACAAGAAGTAGCCCTGGTGTCTTGCGGTTGGATGGGACTCCCATGAAAATAGTGGGTGTAATCAAGGATGTTCCTATTGTTCTACATAGTATGCCTCAGATTACAATAATTCAGGAGATAGTTGTGGTCGATTTGGAACCATATTTCAGTATGTGTTTGTCAAGAGAATTCACTGCCAAGCTGGGAGGCTACCTTTCTCTGGATTATTCTCACTTGGAGGTTCCTTTCAAAGGAAGAAGAGTCCGGATCTACAATAAGAAGCCTTCTACTTTTCATGTAGAGAAGATGGGAGAAGAAGAAAGATCCAAACATTCTGTTCACATGATAACTGAAGAATTGGAAGATCCTGATTTGATGGGTGAAGTCCTGGATGAGCTTTGCTTGGAGGATGAGTTTTCAATGCTCGATTTTAATGCCATGGTGGAAACTAAGATTGGTTGTTATTCTATTCTCAAGACTGAAAAGGCTCAAGAACAGAATGATGGAAGTCAAGATCAGCTCTATTTCGATGGAGCACAATGCAGAAATGGCACTGGCACTGGGACTGTTCTAGTATTACCTTCTTGTACTTTGACCTGGAGCTGCACAGATAATACCACAGAGGATGAGGCTTTATGCTTAGGTTTCAAGACGGCTGAGACACTTGGAACGCAACAGTTGCAAATCTTTGGTGACTCCGAGCTGATTATCAATCAGGAGACCACTGAGTGTCTGTCCAAGGTCTGGGATCCAAGAGATCATAGAGCTATGTTTGGGTACGTGTCTCTCCCGAGAGTTCACAGCTAATTCGGGGGTTACCTTGTACATATCTAAAAAAAAAAAAAAAATTAACTTCGGCTCTTTTTGCATGCGAGCCCGCAGGTATGTTTATTTTTCTTTCTTTTTCTTTTCCTTCCCAATAGATAGTGGCTTTCCTCTACTTCTTTCTTTCACTTCCTTACTTCATTCCCTTCCCCTTTTACTCCTTGTTCCTCTGTACATAATCAAGCCACTACTGTTGTTTCTACTCCCCTCTCTGATGTTCCCATTTCTACTTTCCCTTTCTTTTACAAGTACTTCGTCACAGCCACAGTTTCTACTACCATCTCCATTCCATCCACTTCCATTTCATTATCTGTTTCATAGCATCCTAGCAGCTGATAGCACAGTAGCACCCTATTGTTGTATCTACCACTTCCACTCCTCCATCTTCCATCATTCCATCATTCCCCATTCCCGTTCCATGGCCTGCACATCTGTCGGTCATCACTCCATTCATTTCCATTTTTGCAATTCAGGTGCTTTTCACTACTGCCATGGAGATCCTTGCACAACACCTGGTGATTACCCAGCTCATCCGAGCTAGGAAAAGTGTAGTAGTTCTAAAGAAATAAAGGAAGTTCTGTTCTTCCACAAATTTTTGTTGAAGGTCCTATTTTTCAGAGTCGAGTACCAGCAAGAGCTTGTTGCAGCAGCCTGCAGAGACGTCCAGCATCAACCAGCACTAGTTCTTTCTGCTCCTCCAGTTTCTTGACTCTGTTGCCCAATGGATAAAGGCCTGAGGTTCGTGCATACAGCAGAACTGTATACCCCATGAGCCACCAAGAATGTTGGCATTTTTGCCACATTGTTTTTGTTGTTGCTTTTCATGCAAAAGAATGCCAAGTTTGTAGAGATATTTCCCGCCTTAAAAGGGAAAATGTAAAAATCTCTATAAGTTTTGTATTAGAGCAAAGTAAGATAATGTCGCGATATCGCGACCTGTCGCAGTTTCACGATGCCAAATGCAGAAATCAGCTAAGTATGAAAATTGTCGCGATATCGCGACATGTCGCATTTTCGTGACCTGTCACGTTTTCACGGTCAAAACAGTCAACGAAAGCAAGGAAGTCAAACTGTCGCGATATCGCGACATGTTGGAGTTTCGTGACTTGTTGCGGTGAGGGAGAATTAAATGAAAAGTTGTCGCGATATCGCGACATGTCACGTTTTCGTGACTTGCGGTGGCCACAGAGCAGAATGATAGAAAATGTCGCGATATCGTGACATAAAGCAGCAAAGGGCAATGTCAATGAAAAATGTCGTGATATCATGACAGAAAAGCGAGAAAGGAGCAAATGGTATGGACTGGCGCGATATCGCGACATGTCGCGTTATCGTGGAAGAGCTGAAAGATAAACACAAGGCAGAGAAAGATGTCGCGATTTCGTGACATTTTTGAGGATGAAGCTAAGCAGGAGAAACTTGTCGCGATATCGCGACAGGAAGCGACAACATCAGAGAAGGCAAGAAATTGTCATGATTTCGTGACATGCTTGATAGGAAGGACCAAGTGCGGAGAATTGTCACGATTTCGTGACATGTCACGTTTTCACGAGGAGAAAGCAAGGAGGCAGCCAGATTGTACGGAATGTCATGATTTCGTGACATGTCAAATTTTTGTGGCCTAAAAGCAGCAAAGTACAAGGAGGAAGAAAATGTCACGATTTCGTGACATATTGTGGAGATAAAGCCAAATGGAGAAACATGTCGCGATTTCGCGACTTGTTGAAGATGAAAGAGCCAAATGGAAAAAACGTCGCGTTTTCACGGAATGAAAGTTGACAAGTACAAGGCAAACAAAAATTGTCGCGATATCACGACATGTCGCGTTTTCACGATGAAGGAGCTCGAAAGACAATGCTAAGTACGGACTGTCACGATTTCGCGACATGTCCCATTTTCGCTCCTTGCAAGAAGATGAAGGCCAAGGAAGAGAAAGATGTCACGATTTCATGACATGTTGTAGTTTCATGGGTATACAGAAGAAAAGGACACAACAGGAAGAAGATGTCACGATTTTGTGACATGGTGAGTTTTTGTGACTTGGAGTAGCGAAGAAGGCAAGCGAAGGAAAATGTCATGATTTCGTGACATGTCAGGAAGACAAAGCTAAACTAAGAGAAGATGTCACGATATCGCGACATGTCACATTTTCACGACTGGTGGCGGAGAGAGAAGGCAGCAAGGTAAAAGTGTCACGATTTCGCGACATGTCGCATTTTTGCGACCTGTCTCATTTTCGTGACAAAAGCAACAACAAAGGCCCGATACAGTTCTGTTTGCATTTTCCTTCAGGATTGCATAGGAGAGCGTGAGGAGAAGATAAGGATCAAGTAAAAGCTCTCCAACGGATTGTGAGATCGTGGTCAAAGAGGCTCAAAGATTAAATGTTGTTGATTACCTAGGTGCGCAAGATGGAAGAACACGAGGCAGTTTTTGATGCCACCAAAATTAAAGACGCCTCCAGTATTGAAAGCTCCTGTTCGTGATCTCCTGCATGCCCCGAGAATGGTCATTTAATGAAGAAATATGGTCCCTTGTTTCTGTTTGATTTTTAGTTTTGATCCATAAAAATAGGGACTGTCATTTCTTCGAGGCAGATTAAGGGTGATGGTTCTCTCTTTTCAAGTGCATATTTTGTGGACCTCTTCTTTGAAATCTGTTGTATGTTTTAAATGTTGTGATGCAAAAGAGAGAGGGAAGACCTCTATAAATATTCATGTATATCTAAAGCAAAGGAGGTTAGACATTTTTACAAGGAAACTCTCTAAGTTCTTCGCATCAATAGAAGTGACTCGACTTCTAAAATTTGCAAGCATTCTTATGTGTGTGATGTCCCTCTGTTTTAAAAGTCATTTCTGTTTATGCTCATGCTCTTGCTGTTAGGTTTTGAATTCTGCATTCTGAATTCGAACGTTGCTGGTTAGTGAGTATATTTTGAAATGCGATCTGGAGGTTATCTCGACAAAGGTGTGAGTTCAATTCTGTTGCTTTCCCTTTATTAGATGTTGTCATAAAACTTGGTGGAATTCTTGTTGTTAGTCTGCCCCAAATTATACACTTCGGCTCTGTGGCCATATTTCCATCTCTTTCTTGTTATTTCCCTTTCTTTCTGTTATTTCCCATTTCTTTCCTGCATCCTTATCTTCAAAACCAGTTTAGATTAGTTTGGGAGCCAGCCCTCTCTGGAGATTGGCCCGGGAGACTTCTCTCTCTCTCGGCCTTTCAATGTTGGCCAAGTCTAGGGCGCGTATACGTATAAAATCCTTTCCTGTGGCAGATTTGTGACCAACAAGTTGATTCTCTAGGAATAAATTATTACATTTACTTACACCAACACGAGGGCATCAGTTGGGTAGCCGAAGAGATTTCTGGTTACTATGGATTTGAAGACAAGATTGCTGCCCGAGGAGGGTCCAATGGGGACACCTTCAGATCCTCTTCTAGAAAGACATAGTTCTTTTGCAAATTTTTTAAAGGATAAATATCCATCAAAGACTAAAGAAGCACAAAAAAATGTATTAAAAATGATCTTTACTGCTACTGGAAATATATCAACATCTCAACGAGTTAATGGATGCTTGCCACAATCAAAATCAAGGCCAAAGATTGTCATTGAGCAAAGTATGGTTGAAGAAATAATTTTATATAGAGCCAATCATGATTTGATCTATAAATTTATGGGTATTTGCCCTATCCTGAATTTTTTTCATTCCTGGGTTCGGCAAAACTGGGAGTCTCTTGGTGAGTATTCTTTATGGTTTATTAGCGATGGATATTTTATTGTTAGTTTTTCTTCACTTGCCGATAGAAATAGGTATTTCGAATCAGAAAAGAGGGATCATGGTTCGACAGGATTATTTGTTCAACCCTGGAGAGTGGGATTTGATCCTCGAATTGAACCTACTGTTGTCCTAGTTTGGATCTGTTTGTATGCACTTCCAATGGAGTTTTGGAGTGAGCGGGTATTGGAAATTATTGGTAATTCCCTTGGAAGACATTTGGGTGTTTCCAAAGACACAATAGAAAGAAAAACAATTGTTTATGCAAGATTATGTGTGGAAATGGATCTTAGCCAGCCTCTACCGACAGAGGTGGAACTTGAACTTGCAGGACTATCTTAGATTCAACAACTATATTATGAGGCATTGCCCTTCAGATGTAGAGTTTACCACAAATATGGGAATTTGGACCGATCTTGCCCAAATAATATGAACATAAAAATGGAGGCTCCTCTAGGAATGTCAAATCTTCCTAAGGAGGGTAAGTCAACAATCAATAAAGAACCAACCAATATTTCTCAGGGTAAATAAGCATAGGGAGATGGTTTTGAACAACCCAAAAGAAGGAGAAGGCAAAAGAAAAAATATGGTAAAGAGCAAACCCAACTCAAGCCCTCCAATAGGTATGAGATATTTAAGAAACTAATGGACCAAAAAGAACAATTCATGGAAGGAGTGGATGGGAATAATGAAAATAATAACAACCATGTTCAAGCTCCTCTTTCATCTCCTCCATCATAGAGCAGGTAATTGAGTACAGTGAGTTACCACAGTTAGAGAGTGTAGGGGCATTTATAGTGCATAACCAAGAGCAACCAATAATTAAGGATGTCAGCATGGGTATAGCAAAAAATAACAGATAAAGGACAACTTTAGGGATAACTCAAGTGGAAAAGAGATAAAAAATAGCAACTCTCAAGGAGTGGGTAGAAAATCAAATAAGGAATTGATAGCAGTTCAAGGAGGCAAACTGATCATTGGAGGATCGATGAGGCCAATAGATTTTTACTGCTCTCAAGGTAACCAATGATTATACAATCATGGAATGTTAGGGGTTTAAACAGTAGAACCCATCAATCTGTTGTTTGAAGACTCTTAGAAAAATTTAAAACAAATTTTTTGCTTATCCAGGAGACAAAAATGTCGTTAGATCTTATGTGTAAAATAGTTAACAGAATTTGGAGGGGTGTTGGTCATATGGAAGTGGCTACCCAAGGTGCCTCAGGGGGGATGGTTACTCTTTGGAACTCTCTTGAATGGACTACAATAGAAAATATAGCTTGGAGGGGTGTTCTCACATCACATTTTAGAAATAATGTCACAACTGAACATGTTTTAATCACAAATTTTTATGGGGCTCAAAACCTAGATGGTTAGATGCATCAATGGAAAGTTGTGCATAACATGAGAGTCTCAAGGGAAGATTTAGACTGGATTATTGTTGGGGATTTTAATTCTAAATTATCCTCTAGAGATCAGGAAGGGGGAACCCCAATTTTGGACCTAGGGGATCGACTTATGATTGCGCAAGTCCGGGCATTACACTTGGTGGATATTAAATGCCCTGGAACCAACTATACTTGGACTAATAAGAGGAGGGAGCCACATAGTAGGAAGGTGAAGTTAGACCATTTTTTGGTTTTAGAGGAGGCATTTAAAATTTCAGATTTTGGAGGGTCCAATTTCATATCACTTTCCCATTTTGTTGGAAGGAGGGATCAAGGCAGTGCACATCACAAACCATTTAAATTTGAAAACATTTGGTTACAAAAAGAGGAACTTCGAAAGAAAATTCCACAGTGGTGGGAAGAAGGTCACCCAGACATATGGGACAACAATGTTTAGATTCCATAAACAACTTCATTATGTCAAAGATCAACTGAAACAATGGAGGCGAGCTAACAAGACAAACTTACAGGTCCAAAGAGCTCCATTGGTGACCATATGGGATGAGGTTCAAAAATACTTTAGGGAAGGAACAATTACAGAGCAACTCAAATAAGAGGATGATGCATTGCGTAAAGCAGTTGAGGACATTGACAACCAAGAGGAGACCTACTAGAAACAGAGAGCAAGAACCACTTGGTTATTAGAAGGTGATAAAAATACCAAAATTTTCCATCGGATTGCTTGTGCTAGGAGATAGATGAACAACATGGAAGCTCTTCAAGTTGTTAACAGACACTCCTTTGATACAATTCCAGGTATGCATTTCCATTCAATGGATTATTTTTCTAAACTATTTAAGGAAAGTATGGTGCAAGATGAAGAGGCTCAAAAATAAGTTATTGTTGTCATACCCTCTGTTATCTCTGAAGAAGAAAATCAGACCCTACTTAAACCCATTGATAGATAGGAACTGAAGAATGTAGTCTTTGGAATGAGCACCGGAAAAACACCAGGTCCAGATGGCTTTCCAATTGATTTTTTTTAGGCCTTCTGGGATAACTTGGAGGAGGATGTAATGGTTGTTATAGAGCAGTCCAAAGGTAGTAAAAGAATGCTTAAAGCATTAAATCATACTTTCATTACCTTAATTCCAAAAGGGGAGGAGGGGGTACATATTTTAGATTATAGACCTATTGCCTTATGCAATGTCATATATAAACTAATCACAAAGGTAATGGCTGAGCGGCTAAAACCTCTTCTACATAGCATTATATCCTCAGAGCAAGGGGGGTTTGTAGAGGGTAGGTAGATCTTGGATGGTGTGGTTCTAGCTCAGGAGGCAATCCATTCAATGCAAACATCTGGTAATAAAGGAATGTTCATAAAATTAGATATGTCAAAGGCTTATGATAGGGTGGAGTGGAGATTCTTGTCAAAGATGATGGTAGCCTTTGGTTTCTCTCAATATTAGATAGAATGGATCATGAGTTGTGTTTCTACTCTGACATACTCAGTGTTAATCAAGGGTCTTCCCTCACAACCGTTTAGAGCTACTCGAGGCCTTCATCAAGGAGATCCTTTCTCTCCCTATATTTTTCTCATATTTGCTAAAGGATTGGGTAGACTCATCTTGAGGAGAAGACAACAAGGTTTGTTAACAAGTATCAAGGTGGATGAAGAAGTTTTGACTCACCTACAGTTTGTGGATGACACAGGATTGGTGGGAGTGGCCAGCTTTAGGGAAGCAAGAATGATTAGAGATACACTTAATGTCTAACTTAGGGCTACAAACCAAGTCATCAATGATAAAAAATCCAAAGTGGTCTTTTTAAATCTTGATCAAAGGCTTCAGGATAGAATTTTAGAGATCTTGGGATTCACAAGGACTTATCTCCCAGTGGTATACTTGGGGGTCCCTTTGCAATTTAAAAAACTAAAAATAGATATATGGAGGAATATTTTGGATTGTATCAAGGACAAAATTAATCATTGGTATCACAAATGGTTAAGCTATGGGGGTAGATTAACTTTTTTATAGTCACCATGCCAATTTATAAATTTTCTATCCTTGCTGCCCCACATACCATATGGAAAGAGTTGGACAAGATGGCTAGAAAATTTTTATGGGAAGGAGTAAAAGGAGAGAGGAAATGGACCTTAGTAGGTTGGGAGAAATTAAGCCAACCTAAGGTAAAAGGAGGTTTGGGATTGAGAAGATCAAAGTTAAATAATAAAGCTTTGGCTAGAAAGCTTTACTGGAGGTGGATTTCCCAACCAACTTCTTTATTCAGTAGAATCTTAACTAGTAAATATTTGGGACAGGTAAACCCAAATGAGGTGGGTCGTTTCCATTTGGATGGTAATGGATCCTTAGTGTGGTAGGCTCTCAAGTTAGGATCTCAGATAGTAAAAGATAGATTATTTTGGAAAGTGGGGAGAGGGGAGAAGGCACGATTTTGGACAGATTCATGGGATTAATACCCACCTATCATTGTTGAATTTCTTGAACTGCAACCAATAAAAAAAACCATAGAAACTAGGGGATGGGTCCAAATTGAAATTTATTTCAACACTAGTCAGCTGGGGGATTATAAGTTTAAGCAGTTTAAGAAGTTGGATGAGTGGCCAATTTCAATCCCTCCGGATTTGACACCCATCATGACTAAAATCTTGGCAAAAATATTTCTCATAGGTAGAGACGAGGAGGATGAATTAGCTTGGGGCTATGGGAGCCTTGGTGTCTACATAGTGAAGAATGGATATGATAAGATCCTTCTAGAGCCTCCTCATCATACATATCAGGTTGAGGATTGGAGAAAGATTTGGCAGTCCAAGGGTTGGTCAAAAGTAAAAAATTTTGCCTGGCAGTTCATGCATAATGGAATTCTTACTTTTGATAATATCAGATGTAGGGGAATCATTGGTCCATATCAATGTGTTTTATGCTACAAGAGTGAGGAAACAACTGATCACTTGATGTTTGAGTGCTCATTCACATGCCAAATTTGGGAGAGATGGTTTTTATATTATAAAATTCAAGTTAATGGTGATTTGAATTAAATTAATATTTGGAAATATGGAAGAGGGGTAGATTTAAATCTAAAGCTCTTTGTATTGGTTGGGAGCTTGGATTAAACTTTATTTGGTGGCAAGTGTGGTTGGAGATAAATGCCAAAATTTTTAGAGAAACTTTTTCTTCTTTAGATGGAGTTTGACAGGTCATTTGGAGAAAAGTCACAGAAACTGTGGCAGTCTATGCTAAAGAGGAAACTTAGGTTGTTATTGGGGCAATGGAAAAGGAAGTTGAAGTGCAAGAGGGGCATGATAGAGCTAGTTGGAAACCACCCCTAGAAGGTTGGATTAAAATTAATACCGATGGAGCTGCAAAAGGCAATCCTGGTAGAGCTGGAATTAGAGTGGTTTGCTAGAATCATGTTGGAATAGTGCTCTATTGGGAACTGCAAGGCTTGGGAAGAGCCACAAATAATGAATTAGAAGCCTTAGCTATCAAATCTACTTCTATTTGGGTAGTAAAACAAGGTCATAGGAGGATAATCCTAGAATCATATTCTCAAATAATGGTTGGAGCTCTAGATTGAATGAGGAACTTTGCTTTGAAAACATGGAGGTTGAGGATTCTTGTCACTCAAATTAAGGAATTATGGAGGGAATTAGATGATGTGATTCTAGTTTATGTGAGTAGAGACATAAATAAAGTGGCAGACTTCCTGGTTAAGATGGGTACTGAGAAGGAGGTAGGGGTTCAGTGGCATAGTGACATGGCTATTGAGGATGAGATGATTAGGCAGGTTGGTGAGCAAATCCAATGCTTAGCTAATTTGGATAACCATTCCAGAAATACTGTTTAGGAGATTTGTGCTTCAATGTAGATCTTCTTTTATAGTTGTAAACAATTGAACAGTCATTGTAGAAATATGGTTTAAGAGATTTGGCTCCAATGCAAATCTTCTTTTACTGTTGTAAACATGTGTTCTCTTTGACTAAGGTTGGGAAAAGTCTCATCCCAACTTGTAAATGATCTTTGTTTTAATAAATTTTTTTTCAAATTATTTAAAAAAAAAATTGATTCTATAGAAAACTGCAGGACCGCAGGTTTACAGTGAAAAATCCATGACTTGAGTCTGAAAAGAGGGACCTACAACAAAGGTTTGGAACCACTTTCTAATCACCAATATCCCCAAGAAAAATATATGAGGTGAGAGCATACGATGACCAAACTCTAAAAGGCAAGATCCACACTTTGGCAATGGTGAAGCTTGTTGAAGCCGATCTTGAGCAGTTGGAAGCAAATTTGATCAATATGGAAGGTTCCTTCAATGTATTCAAACCTGCAAATATTATTTTATAAATTTCTTGAATGCTTGCAAAAAAATCTATCTAAATCTGGTACCATGAAGAGAAAACCCTAGAGCAAGATTTGCAAAGTACCACAAGAAACAATGAAGAGAAGCTCAAGAACTGATTACATTAATGAGTGGAATAGCCTTGCTTAAATAAGCAAGTGAGAACAATATGAGCCATCGGATCATAACAAACTAAATAGATCTCAGCCATACAAAACTAGAGACCAAAAAAGAAATAAAATATGCTAAAAGGAAAAATATCCTAGTAGATACTTAAGCTAAACTCTAACACCCCCCCTTAAGTGATACTAGGAGGTAGTGGAAAATAAACAAAGCAAAAACAAGTGGCATATCCACAGATATGAGTTTTGGAAACAAGGCCTTATTAGGTACTCATGTACAATATGACCAAAAAACTTAGTTGGAAAGATGGTGAAAAAATCACATGGGGAAAAAACCATCTGCCAGTAGATAAATAAGAAGAAGAGAGAAGAAGGAGAAGGAGGATGGAGAGGAAGATGTCCTCATAAACATCAACTATAACATTTAACTCAACCTTAGAACTTGCAATAAAAATCCCATAGTAGCAAATTCATCTCCTTAGAGCGAATTCACCAGAAAGCAAATACATTTTTAGCTAGTTGTTCACATCCAGTACAAATTCTCCAATAACCTATTAAATTTGATTTCTAATGATCAAACTCATAAATATGTTAAGTTAGAAAATAAGTTGGTGACATATTCGTATAGGTGGAATATTAGCATCCAACATGCAAAAACCTTAATCTTACCTACAACAGTCACTCAAGGCATAAATCACTCTTGCTTACCCATCTACCATCATTGAAAATCAGTAGATAAGGAGGAAGGTGGCTAACTTTCCTCGACCTATCTAAAATGGTCCCAATCAAGGGGGCAACTGATTGTAGGTTGTTTCAGCAGCCAATTGACTCCTAATCAGTAGCTAGTCAACCTCTAATTAACCACCTCATTCCTCCCTTTTGGGAATGTTGGAAATATGAGCAAGTTTTGTTGTCATTGATGTCAAGAGTCAGTTTCAGTGAGTAGCATGAGGTCAAGCATCAGTTTCTATGAGCAGTGCAAGAAAAATATTGCTTCTAGGCCTAAGGGAAAATAATATTATAATATGCTTATTATAATATTTAAGGTGGTCAAATAAGGTCTAAAAGAGCAATTGGAAGGCCCAAGAAAATAATATTATAATTTTATATTATAATATTAAAGGTCTAAAGTATAGACCTAAATAATTAAATTAATTATAATAACTTTGTTATAAATTAATTTAAATTTAATAACCCTAAGGTTAGGGTTACAAAGGGCAAGCAATCAAATTCAAGGCATCGACGTCGACTATCCTTTCCACCCACCGACGTGTTAAAAGGGAGAGAAAATTTAATATATATACCATATGCTTTGGAACAAAACATTTATCCTTCGAATGTGTTTAATCAAAGTGCATGCAAAATTTGCGAACTATGTGGAAGAAGAGGAGAAGAGGACAAAGGTCTTTGCTAATGTGGCAGTCAACGAGCGCATAAAAGGAAGGAGGCTTGGAGCCTCATAGCCAACCATGGCGATTGGGCCAATGACAGGTGACTGTTGCTTAGAGCGCTAACTGGCGGGAGGTCCCACGATCGAACCCCGATGACAGCATTTCTTTTGAGGTGCATGTGTTTGGTTTTTGGCACCAAGGCAAGTTTCAAAGCGCACGAGGTGCTTTTTGGTTCTAAGGTGAGCGCCTAGCTCACGTGGCACGTGGGCCATGGCTAGGGCACTATGGAAGGTGCATGTGGGAGTTCGAATCCCATCGAGGACAAAGGTACTTAAATTTTTGAATATTGATTGTTTAAAGGAAAGGTGGCATGATTAATTTTTATTAAGGGGGAGTTATAAGGTTTTTAAAGGTTAATTATTTTATTGTGATTTTTGATAAAGTGAATTGAAATAGGAGTTATAAGGTTGAAAAAGGGAATTATATTTTAATTGGGATAAGCTATGATGTGTTAAAGAGATAAGGGTTTATAAAGAAAAATTATTGTGATTATTTTTCTTTACACAAATTGTTGGTTTGCATTTTGAAGTGTGGATATTATAAGGTGTAAAAGGGATTTATTGCTATGTATGGTGAAATATTTTGAGGGATCAAATTGAGTGAATGATTGAGAAGATATTGCTACCTAACCTTTGAAATTGGCAAAGAATTGATTGTGATTGAGACAGGTGTTTGAAGTCAAATCTTCTTCAAACAAGAGGTAAGGGCACATTATCCTTGAGAGTGATTGTTGGATGTTGTGAATGCTAAGTTGGAGTGAAAATGATTGTTTGATAAGCATTGTTGAGTTTGGTTTTATGGAATGAAAGTTGATACTAGAAACCTTGTTTGATAAGCATTGTTGGAAATTGGTGAGAAGGTTTGTTGTGGTGTGACATTGACTAGGGTTTGTGAAAGAACATGAGTATCATTGTTATGTGAAGTTGTGAACTATCTTGAACTAGGGTTTGTGAAAGATCATGAGTATCATTGTTATGTGAGGTTTGTTTGATAAGCATTGTTGACTAATATTTCATTGAGTGATTGGTTGAGTGGAGTTGATTGAGCTTAGTTGATTGGAAGTGTTGGAGTGATAGTTCAAGTTATGTGAAACAAATTGTTCTTTATTTCTAAATTGAGTTGAAGGAAATATTGAAAGTGATTGAGCATTGTTGTGAGTGTGAAGCATATTGAGTCTCTAACAATTCTCTATATGTTTCTGTGGTAAAAACAAGAGAGAGATTGAAAGTGATTGAGCATTGTTGTGAGTGTGAAGCATATTGAGTCTCTAACAATTCTCTATATGTTTCTTTGAGATTAAAATAAGATATTGTGTGAAACTTGTTTGTGTGATTGAAGAGGTTTTTTTGTGAAATATTGAGATTGAGTTGAATAATCTTTTGTGAAAGCTAGTGGACAGATTTGAGTAAGTCCTAGAGTGGACTTAAGGACAGAGTTGAGTGAGCTTTTGTGGAAGCTTACAATCAGATTGGACAAGTTCTAGTGAGGACTTGTTGAGCAGATTTGAGACAAGTCTTGGTGAAGACTTGTTGAGAAAATTGGACAAGTTCTAGTGAGGACTTGTAGAGTATATTTGAGGTAAGTCTTTGAGAAGACTTGTGAGCAGAGTTGATTGATTGATTTGTTCAAACCTTGAGTTAAGGTTTGGGGCAGATCTAGCAGAGTTGATTTGTGATTGAGTCAAGCTTTGTGTTAAGGCTTGAGGATAGATTTGAGGATAGATTTTGGTGTATATTTGAGGACAGGTTTGTGCTAGACTAGAGATAGATATTGAGCATATTTGTGCTAGACCAAAGGACTATGTTTAGTGCAGATTTGAGATAGATATTGAGCAGATTTGTGCTAGACCGAAGGATTGTGTTTAGTGCAGATTTGAGATAGAGCTGAGAGCAAGCTTTGGAGGTGATAGAGTATAGAGGACAATAGTCTCTAGTGGATAGATATCCATTAGCCAAGGTAAAGAGGATAGAGCTCTTCAGTGGAGAGAGATCCACAACCTAGAGTAATGGAGGTAGTAGTCTTCTAGAAGATCACCAACCAGAGCAGAGGAGAAGGAGTTCTCCTATGGATAGAGATCCACAAACTAGCTGAGGGGATTGGTGTCTCCTATGGATAGAGATCCATGAAATTGATTAGGGGATTGGTGTCTCCTTTGGATAGAGGTCCATAAATATTGTAATAGGGAAAGGATTCCCAAGAGATTGATTGAGAAAATATTAGTGAAATATTTTCTCCATGGAGTAGCCCACATTGGGTGAACCACGTTAAATTGGTGTCTCTATTGTGTATGGTGATTTATGCATTACTTTGATTACTGTTATTGACATTGCATTGATATATTAGATTATATAGCTTGAGTAAAGAAAAGTAAAAAGTGGTCTTATATTGTTCACCCCCCTCTCAGTATAAGCTTGTGTTCTTCAATTGGTATCAGAGCGGGTTCCTTCAGAAGAGTTTAACAACTTGAAGGAAAATATTACAAGAACACAGATGGATTCTAAGGATGGATCTTCAAGGAATTCAACACCATTGTTTGATGGGAAAAATTATGTACTTTGGAGTATGAGAATGAAGATTCACCTGATGGCACTTGGAAATGAGGTATGGGAAGCAGTTGAGAATGGATACATACCGCCAGCTACTCCACCTACATATAAATATGGTAAGCTTCTACATCATTAAAATTCAAGAGAAATGAATAGAATTTTGAAAGGTTTGCATGAAACAAATTTTATAAAGGTTATGCACTGCAAATCAGCAAAGGAAATTTGGGATAAGTTGCAAGGTATATATGAAGGAGATAAAAAGGTCAAAAGGGCAAAGTTATGAAATTACAAGGGAATATTTGAAGACCTAAAAATGAAGGATGAAGAAAACATTGCTGCATACCTAATTCGTGTAGATGAGGTTGTTAACTCCATGCAAGGACTTGGGCTTGAAGTTTAAGAATCTGATGTGTGTGATAAGATTTTAAGGTCACTCCCAAAAAGGTTTAGTGAAAATATTTCAACTATAGAAGAATCAAAAGATATTGATCTTTTGACAAGGGATGAATTACATGGCATTCTCATAGCTTTTGAGATGAGAATAAAAGAGGAACCTATTCCCCAAAAGGAAGTAGCCTTCAAAGTTACCAAGAAGACAAAGGGTAAGAAGTCAGATTCAAGCAATGAGTTATCCAGTGATGAAGAAGCAAATTATGGCAGAAAGAACAAGGACTCAAGAAATTATAAAGGTACAAAATCAGTTAGATGTTTTAATTGTGGTAAATATGGTCACTATGCAACTGATTGTCCAGAGGCTGGAAATAGCAATGATGAAGAAAAATAGGATCATAGGAACAGGGAAATAGGAAAACACAGGTACCAAAAGAAAAGTAGGGATGGACAAGGCAAGCAAGGAAAGAAGTTTTTCCAAAGGCATAAGAAGATTTTCTATGCAGACAAGGCAGGTAATAGTTCAAGTGATAGTGATGGAAGCTCTTCAAGGAATGAAGAAGAAGAAACCCTATTTATGATAGTAGAAAAAGAAGATGTTAGAAAGAGAGGTCCAATGATTCTCAAGTGTTTTAGATGTGGTAACTTTGGTCATCTTGAAGATAGTTGTACAAGGAATGGATTCAGTTTTAGTGATGATGAATATGAAGATACACTTGAAGGTCTAGAAGAGGAAAGTCTTCTTATGGCAATAGAAGAAGAAGGAAGTACTTCTAGTGGAAGATAAATTAGAAAGGAATGAAGATGATCCCAAAGGTAAACAAATAGAGGAAGAATCATAGAAAGGAGAAGTTGATCTTGAGGGTGAGCTTATTCATGCCCTTGATGCATTAAGGGAGGTAAGAAAGCAAAACTCAAAACTCAAGCTCAAATTTCAAGAATGTGATGAAGAGAAAGGAAAGATTATAGAGGATCTAACCAACTCAATTGCTAAGACAAGGAGGTTTAAAGAGAAGTTAGAAGCTAAGGTTTTGGAATGTGAAAAATTAGAGCATGAGGTAGCTTCACTAAGGAAGGAAGTAAAAGAGTCTAAGGACAAGTTACATAGGTTTGGGAGAAGCTCAAAGAACTTGGATAATATTATCAAGGTACAAAGATCTTTGTCAAACAAAACAGGACTTGGTTTTGAATAGGTACAAAGAAAACAAGGAGAGGAGTCAATATCAAGCTCCAAAGAAGAATAAGCTTTAGAAGAAGAGAGTGTAAGATAAAGTGAGACTTCTGAGGATGAGTTGGACAATAAAAAGTTCAACAAGGAAAGGAACAATGCACAAATGAGGAACAGATGGAACATGAAGCAACACAGGGTAGAAGAGACTAAGAGACCAATGGGGTCAAGGCAAGGTAGTTTCAATGGATGATGCTTCTCATGTCATAGGTTTGGGCACAAGGCTTCACAATGCAGGACACATGGAAGATAGGAATATGGGAATTTCAAAAACAGGTATCTTTTTCAAGGGTATTGCTACTCTTGTAATCAATTTGGTCACAAGGCAGTAAATTGCAAGGTTCATGACAGAAATGGATATGGCTTCACCAGAAGAAACTTAAAAATAGTTGCACCTCCAAGGAATAACAACATTAAGTGTTATAAGTGCAATAATGATGGGCATACAACAAAGTGGTGTAGAGAAGAAATTCCAGAGACAAGCAAGAATAGGAATAGTCAGAGGAATCAAAAGGATCAGTTGAGGAAGAAAGTGGACAAAGGTAAAGATCAGTGCTTGCTGGGAGTAGAAATACTCCCACCCCAGAATTAACCACCTCAAGAGGAGGTGGGGGAGGGGCTAAGCTAAGAGTCTCATTCTTAGCCCCGAGCCCCAAAGGTGACCCTTTGCCATTGATGTCAAAGGGGGAGATATTTGAGTTAGGGGGAGAGCATTCAGTCAGGGGAGCAGTTTCTCAGGGGGAGTAGAACAAAAAAGGTAAAGGAAATGGTAAAAGGTAATTGGGTTGCCATCAATGAAAAAGGGGGATATTGTTGGAAATATGAGCAAGTTTTGTTGCCATTGATGTCAAGTCAGTTTTAGTGAGTACCATGAGGTCAAGCATCAGTTTACATGAGCAGTGCAGGAAAAATATTGCTTCTAGGCCTAAGGGAATATAATATTATAATATGCTTTTTATAATATTTAAGGTGGTCAAATAAGGTCTAAAAGAGTAATTGGAAGGCCCAAGAAAATAATATTATAATTTTATATTATAATATTAAAGGTCTAAAGTATAGACCTAATAATTAAATTAATTATAATAACTTTTGTTATAAATTAATTTAAAGTTAATAACCCTAAGGTTAGGGTTACAAAGGGCAAGCAATCAAATTCAAGGTGATGATGTCGACTATCCTTTCCACCCGTTGACGTGTTAAAAGGGAGAGCAAATTTAATATATATACCATATGCTTTGGAACAAAATATTTATCCTTCGAATGTGTTTAATCGAAGTGCATGCAAAATTTGTGAACTATGTGGAAGAAGAGGAGAAGAGGACAAAGGTCTTTGCTAACATGGTAGTCAATGAGTGCATAAAGGAAAGGAGGCTTGGAGCCTCATAGCCAACCATGGTGGTTGGGCCAATGACAGGTGGCTATTGCATAGAGCGCTAACTGGTGGGAGGTCCCGTGATCGAACCTCGGCGATAGTGTTTCTTTTGAGGTGCATGTGTTTGGTTTTTTGTGCCAAGACAAGTTTCAAAGTGCACAAGGAACTTTTTGGTTCTAAGGTGAGCACCTAGCTCATGTGGCATGTGGGCCATAGATAGGGCACTGTGGAATGTGCATGTGGGAGTTCGAATCCCACCGAAGACAAAGGTACTTAAATTTTTGAATATTAATTATTTAAAAGGTTTAAAAGGTGGTGTTGTGGCTGATCCACAACGTACCCCAAAATTGGGGACCCACCTTTTTTGCATGTGTTCCAAGAAGACCGAAGTGGCCCATAGGCTAAAGTTCAAAGAAAAAAAGCAAAACACCACAAGGAGAAAAAGTGTCGCGATATCGCGACATGTTGCACCATCACGGCCAAAAAGAAAAAGTGTCACGATATCGCGACATGTTGCACCATCGCGGCCAAAAAAGAAAAAGTGTCATGATATCGCGACATGTTGCACCATCATGGCCAAAAAAGAAAAAGTGTCACGATATCGCGACATGTTGCATCATCGTGGTCAAAAAATAAAAAGTGTCACGATATCGTGACATGTTGCACCATCGCGGCCAAAAGAGAAAAAGTGTCGCGATATCACGACATGTTGCACCATCGCGGCCAAAAGAAAAAGTGTCGCGATATCGCGACATGTTGCACCATCATGGCCAAAAAAGAAAAAGTGTCACGATATCGCGACATGTTGCACCATCGCGGCCAAAAAGAAAAAGTGTCACGATATCGCGACATGTTGCACCATCGCGGCCAAAAGAGAAAAAGTGTCACGATATCGCGACATGTTGCACCATCACGGCCAAAAGAGAAAAAGTGTCGCGATATCGCGACATGTTGCACCATCGCGGCCAAAAGAGAAAAAGTGTCGCGATATCGCGACATGTTGCATTATCGCGGCCAAAGAGAAAAAGTGTCACGATATCGCGACATGTTGCATTTTCGCGACAAAAGAGAAAAAGTGTCGCGATATCGCGACATGTTGCATTTTCGCGACCAAAAAAAGAAAAAGAAGAAAGAAAAGTGTCGCGATATCGCGACATGTTGCATTTTCGCGACCAAAAGAAAAGAAAGAAGAAGAAAGAAAAGTGTCGCGATATCGCGACATGTTGCATTTTCATGACCAAACGAGGAAAGAAAGAAAGAAAAAAAGTGTCGCGATATCGCGACATGTTGCATTTTCGCGGCCAAAAAAAAAAGTGTCACGATATCGCGACATGTTGCATTTTTGCGGCCAAAGAGAAAAAGTGTCGTGATATCGCGACATGTTGCATTTTCGCGATTCAAAACAAAGAGAGAAGAAAGAAAAGTGTCACGATATCGCGACATGTTACATTTTTGCGGCTAAAAGCAACAAAAGACGGAAGGGCCAAAAGTGTCACGATATCGCGACATGTTACATTTTCGTATGATTCAAAAGGGGAGCAAACGAGAGAAACAAGAAGTGTCGCGATATCGCGACATGTTCCATTTTTGCCAAGGTAACAGACTTGCATAGTGACGTGGACATAAGGACAAAATCTAATGAATAAGACAAAGCGTTACATAAGGAATATTTAATGATTTGAAATCATTTAAGATGGTCATTACACATGAAGGGAAACAGATGCAAGCCCATGTGGAGAAAATGCAGCGAAGGGCCACAAAATGGAAACCAAAGCACACGCATGCAGGGAAGGTGAAACGAACAACCATCGGAAAATGAAATGAACCATCATGGAAGGAGAAACAATGTTTTCACAAGTTTAAATACGCCATTCAAAGAGGCCAAAGGGGTGGAAAACTGCTGCAAGTAGCGTTGCAGGTTTGAAGGCGAGATAGCCATTCTGGACCTAGTTGGGCTGTTTTTCTTCTGTAGACTAGTTTTTCTTCTTCATGGACATGGGTTGGAAATTGCTGTGAGCAGAGTTGCAGACTTGAAGGCGATGAGGCCATTCTGGACCTGTTTGAGTCGTTTTTCTTCCATGGACTGGTTTGGGAAAACCAAAAATTTTGCTATTGTAAAATGACATATTTTTAATGCAGAAGTGTTCAAAAATTTGCATCTTGTGGGCAAGAAAGAAGGAGATTTTCTTTGCATGCTATGGATTTAATGTTTATTCTTTCATCTTTTCAGATTTCGAATTTATAGATAATGTTAATGCCATTTCTTTGGGTTACATTAGGCGAATATTTGAAATCTGAATTTTATTTCGTACCCTAGGAACCAACACTTAGCCTATGGGGATTGTGCTTGTTTTGCAAGTCCAATAGGTTAGGTTGCATGCACGGAGACCTCACATCTTCGGTTTTGTCGAAATAGGATAGCATCATACTGAATGCATTTTATTTTCAGTTTCTGCATTTCATTTTCATTTTTCTGCATTTTATTTTTTCCAAAATTTTAACTTTCAGGCATTAAAATAAACATTTAAAAAATTTCAAAATCCAAAAAAAACAATGAACAATCACTAAAGTTTCATGATGAAATAAACCAACATTGCCCCTTGTTTACAGTTACTTGCAATCACTAAGGTGTTCCAAGCATTTAAATTGAATATCTTTATTTGAGATTACTAATACACATATGCAAATGCTAATACAACGGAGACCTTGGAGAAGTTGTTTGTTTAACTTCTTTGCAAGAGGGGATTTGGAACCCAAATCCTAAAGGAGAGTGTACTTTCACAACTGGGTGAAAATACCACTCAACAGATTGGCGCTAGAAGGAGGGCTCGAATTGTTTTATTTCAGAGTGATTTAAATGCTATAGGGATTTAAATTTTGAATATTTCATGCCCTATTGATTATTATCTTTAGCCCTCTTTTAACAATACAACCTTGTAGTGTTAAAAGGAGGACATGAATTGCTATGCATTGTTCTAACGCTTTTTGATTGTTCATACAGGAATAATGTGTCTTGATTTGATTTAAAAAAAAAAAAATTCTTGACTAACGAGGTTGTCTCCATGCAATTACTTTCATTTGATTTTAATGGATACACCTCTTGGTTGATGCTAACATGATTATTCATACGTTACATGTTTGATATTTGCTAGTCATTTCATGCTTATTTGTAAGGAATTATTTTGTCTAAAAATGTATTTGTTGTCGGTATTATGCTCTTCACCTGCGCGTAATGCGATCTTGTGAATCAGAAAGCCTACAACACTAGGAGTATGCTCTTCACTTGCGCATATGCGATCTGGTGAATCAGAAACTAATTTACATTTTTAGAATACTGCTTTGTCAAGGTTCCTTCTTTCATGACTAACAAATTGATTTTGAAGTTATTCTTTGAATTTCATTAATTGCAAGATTTTTTGTGTGTCGCAGGTTTTCTTTGAGGTATTTTCCACGGTTCTTGTAGGGTTATCATCATCGATTTTGAATCAAATGGCCCAACCTCCACCACCTCCTTGGTACGGAGCCAATAACATTCCTTTGAATATTGCAGGGGATATTCATGAGATCCCTAAGAATATAGAGAGATTTTTGCCCAAATACAAACCGGATGGCCCAAGGACCACGAGAAGAACATATTCAGGCCTATAGGGATGTTTTGATAAGATTGCAAGTTCAACATGAAGATGTGGCTTGTAGACTCTTCCCCATGAGCCTAGACCCAGTGGCCTACGAATGGTATATTTGCTTACCTACTGGTTCCATTACGTCATGGACGCAAATGGAGAATGCTTTTGTCAACCAATTCAGGTCACCATTAGATCCCACAATCATCTATAATCAGTTCATTACATGCAAAAGAGGCCAGGGTGAGCCAATCCAAACTTTTAATCGAGAGATTTTAGAAGTGCTATAATAGAGCAATTCGACATTTTGCCATTGATCCCATAGTAGCTTTGCAAATATATTTTGGGGCATTGGATCCTATGACGACAATGTTTGCAAGGCGAAATCCTCAAGTTACCACGCTTGCTCTAGCCTACAATGAAGCTATGACCATTGAACAACAAATGACACCACAGAGTTATGGGTTTTCCCGGATGCCTATGGTAGGACAATATGGTCCATATGGTCAAGCTCCTATGATGAATGAGATCATGGCACCACAAATATCAGGCATAAATGCTTTGCCTTATCAACAACCATATTCATCAACACCCGCTTACGCACCCAATCCAATTTCGATTCAAAGTGTGAATCCCTACGCAAATCAAGTGGCTCAAAATCCAACTCAAATGTTAAGTCAAGATCTCACCAATTACGCAAATCCTATTGGAACTAGCAATAACATAGCTCAACCAAAAGAGATTTATTCAGAGGTTGAAGAACTCAAAAATATGGTTCACAAATTGAGTAATGATTTGGTTCAAAAATAGAAGTATGAATCCCATGCCCCTCACCCAAATCAAAATTTCAACGATAGAGGGAGACAGTGGAATACGAAGCCAAACAATGGGGGTGTGCCTTCCCCTATTGCTAATCAGATAGATACTTCTGCATGACCAAGTCACTCTAGTTCCATTCTTAATATTTCTGATTTTGCATGGGAAAAGGGGTGTAGATTGCATAATACAAAGGAGCATAATGAAAGGAATTGTCCCAAAATTGCTATGTATACCCATTGTCTCCAAGCTCAAGTGGATGATTTGGAACTTGTGCCAAATGAGGGTCCACCCCAACATCAACAAGGGGAGGACAACATTTTGGTGGTGGAAACTCTATATCGTCAAGAGAGTGATGACCAAGAGGATCCACACCTTCCAAATTGTGATAAAATTGAATCATGGGTTACAAATTTGGATTATGATAGCTTTACCAATTTGAATTCAAGAAATAACCCACTTTTGGAAATAACTGGACCATCTATGGAAGGTGAAGATGAATTGGATGAGAAACATGTTGATGAATCAGAAGATGAAGAAGAAGTGCTTGAGCGTCACGACTTGAACTTGGAAGATGATTACTATGATTCATGGAAGAAATGGGAAGAATATTATCAATCTGAATCTTCTAACAAACTTGTTGCATCAAATAATATGCAGGATAACTCAATTGCTTCCTCGCATGAGGATACTATAAATCCTGTACAATTTGAGAAAGTTTTGGAAGAGGAATTTGAATCTCATCAAATTTTGGAACATGATAAGGATTCTACAACCATGAACCAAGAAAGAGAGTCACTTGCTTTAGATCCCTTTGAAGGAAAAGAAATTGAAAATCTTGATCCACGTACTTGCGCTACAATGATTATGCCATCTCAAAATGAGAAAATTACAAAACCTGAATCATTTGGGTTTGATATCATTGATGATCCAATTGAAAATCTCACGTTACCCAAAACAACCCAAGTGATTGATCACGGAAATGTGTTAGTCAACCCGCCCCTAGATAGACAAGACTTATGGTTTGAAAGGGATGGGCATATTTTCAATTGGGTACCTAAGTTTGGTGCCTTTGATAAACGAGTCATGGAGAAAGAACAAGTGCTACATGATGATGAATGTCATGAGAGAAAAGAGGAATTTTCAAATCCTCTTCAAGTAAGGTCAAATGAAAACATGCCAAAGGTAAAATCTCATCTTTTTGGTTTCACCATGCAAAATTCGAATGAAGATTTGCCTAATGAATGGTTTGATTCAAATATTATTAATGTTATGGCTTTATTGAATGAAAATGAAAGCTTATTTCTACACCATGAATCAAAGTGCGGAATGGACATCTTAAAGAATAGACATAAAGGAATTGAATATCAATCATTGTCTAATCAATTTGAAAATTTGAAACTCCACCATAGGATTATTAATGAAACTAAATCAAATTGGTATGGTGAGAGGGGCAAGTGGAAGTTTGTTTCTTTGTTTGGTTTGATCTTGTTTTTGTTGGATTCCTGCAAAACTTGGTATGCGTATCACGTCATATGTCTTTTAAAGAATTCTAATCAGGTTTGGGATCCGAGAAAATGATAATCCAAATTTTTTGTACATTTGTATATACTTTTGGTTTTCGTGTTTTAGTTTTGGATTAGATCTCATTTTGGTTTTAAGTTTTGTGTGTTGGTCCTTTGGACACTTTTGGTTTGTTAACTTAGGTCCTTATGAATGTTGACTAAGACTAGGAGAATATGAAACATCGGAATTGTATTGCAGAAAGCTCCACGAATATCGCAAACACATTAAAGAATATCGTTTGGAACTTGTGATGCATGAAGTTGTCAGTTTTATAAATTATGGCAAAGTAGGTGGTATACTCCATCCGCATTTCAAAAGGAGCAATGCATTCATATCTCATGTACATTCCGCATTGCATATACATTTCATCTCAATTGCATCTTCATTTCATGTACAATCATTGAAAAGGTGTCGAATCCTCTTAGGGTTATTACATAACATATATTAAAAGGATCCTAAGGTTGGGAACTGATGCCCGAACTATCTTGAACCAAGCACGTTCTACACATATTAAAGAGGATCTTGAGCAAAATGGTCAAAACCATACTTGGAAGAAAAGGTGAGGCGAAAGGAGTATTTCGTGTCTGTCCTATTATGCAACATAATCCTTAAAATAGTGGTTTTTACCACTCCCATAAGTGCTTAAAGCCTAAAATCGGAGTAGTAAGGATAGGGTTAAATCCTCATCGAACTTAGGTTGAGGATCCAACTCCCCAAAGCTCCGATTTGACCTTCATGGAGTAGTAAGGATAGGGTCTAATTCTCATCTCGCTTAGGTTGAGAATCCGATTCCCCAAAGCTTCTATTTTGCCCACTCAAGAACTTGAAATTCAAAAGAAAATATTTTTCATTTCTTTATTAATATTGGATTGGAAGGATCGTACTACATGTCCCTTGCAAGGATGGGTAGTCATCCCCAAGGTCCAAGAAATCAAAGTAGAGCCAAATCATGGATTATGGGGTTAATCTCCACCGGGGCTATAGACGCCGGCTGGCGAGTGGAGTATGCTCATGCGTGGCAACATGTCTTGTCTAAAAGCAAGACCACCGATCAGCTCAAACGGACAGGCTAGCTTCGACAGTTTCATCCATAACGAGTTAAATCATTTTGTTCAAGATGAGGTAATGAATTCCGGATCTGAGTAGTAAGGATAGGATTAAATTCCCATCTCGCTTAGGTTGGGAATCCTATTCCCCAAAGCTCTGATTTCACTTACACTGCACATGGGTTCAAGATGGTAGTGACACATAACCAACTTTGGGATCTAGTAAATTAATTCAGTATACATATATTTGGTCCTAAGAGGGTTTGACAGTTTTAATATGTTTGTTCATGATACTAGAAGGTCTGAGCCTTTGCAAAGCAGGTTGTTATATCTCTAACATATTCATCATACATCAAATCCTGCACAAATCATTCATAGCCTTGCATACGAATCATAAGTGAAACTGATAATGGAAAGTTGAACAAGTTTCAAATGATAGGGAATGAAGCACATTGCACACACCGAGCTGATGCTTAATAATTCTAATGTTTCATGTATTTCTCATCTAGTTTCATTCTTGGGATATTTGCTAACGCTTGTATTTGAGTCTGTGTGTTTTCAGGTTGAGTTCTCATCGAAATGCTCAGGAGCATTTCCTAGCAAAGTCGCCATTTGTTGTGGCTGATCCACAACGTACCCCAAAATTGGGGACCCACCTTTTTTGCATGTGTTCCAAGAAGACCGAAGTGGCCCATAGGCTAAAGTTCAAAGAAAAAAAGCAAAATACCACAAGGAGAAAAAGTGTCACGATATCGCGACATGTTGCATTTTCGCGGCCAAAAAGAAAAAGTGTATCGATATCGCGACATGTTGCACCATCGCGGCCAAAAAAGAAAAAGTGTCACGATATCGCGACATGTTGCACTATCGCGCCAAAAAGAAAAAGTGTCGCGATATCGCGACATGTTGCACCATCGCGGCCAAAAAGAAAAAGTGTCACGATATCACGACATGTTGCACCATCGCGGCCAAAAGAGAAAAAGTGTCGCGATATCGCGACATGTTGCATCATCGCGGCCAAAAGAGAAAAAGTGTCGCGATATCGCGACATGTTGCACCATCACGGCCAAAAAAGAAAAAGTGTCACGATATCGCGACATGTTGCACCATCACGACCAAAAAAGAAAAAGTGTCGCGATATCGCGACATGTTGCACCATCATGGCGAAAGAGAAAAAGTTTCGCGATATCGCGACATGTTGCATTCATCGTGACCAAAAGAGAAAAAGTGTCAGATATCGACATGTTGCACCCGGCCAAGAAGAAAAAGTGTCGCGATATCACGACATGTTGCATTTTCGTGGCCAAAGAGAAAAAGTGTCGTGATATCGTGACATGTTGCATTTTCGTGGCCAAAGAGAAAAAGTGTCGTGATATCGCGACATGTTGCATTTTCGTGATTCAAAACAAAGAGAGAGAGAGAAGAAATAAAAAGTGTCACGATATCGCGACATGTTGCATTTTCGTGACCAAAACAAAAGAAAGAAGAGAATGTCGTGATATCGTGACATGTTGCATTTTTGTGACCAAAGAGAAGAAAGAAAAAGTGTCGCGATATCGCGACATGTTGCATTTTTGCGACCAAATGAGGAAAGAAAGAACAAGAAAGAAAAGTGTCGCGATATCGCGACATGTTGCATTTTCACGGCCAAAGAGAAAAAGTGTCACGATATCGCGACATGTTGCATTTTCGCGCCGAAAGGAAAAAGTGTCGCGATATCGCGACATGTTGCATTTTCGCGATTCAAAGCAAAGAGAGAGGGAAGAAAATTAAAAAGTGTCGTGATATCATGACATGTTACATTTTCATGGCTAAAAGCAACAAAAGATGGAAGGGGCCAAAAGTGTCACGATATCGCGACATGTTACATTTTCACGATTCAAAAGGGGCAGGCAAACAGAGAAACAAGAAGTGTCGCGATATCGCGACATGTTCCATTTTTGCCAAGGTAACAGACCTGCATAGTGACATGGACATAAGGACAAAATCCAATGAAGAAGACAAAGCGTTACATAAGGAATATTTAATGATTTGAAATCATTTAAGATGGTCGTTACACACGGAGGGAAATGGACGCAAGCCCATGTGGAGAAAATGCAGCGAAGGGCCACAAAATGGAAAGCAAAGCACACGCATACAAGGGAAGGTGAAACGAACAACCATCGAAAAATGAAATGAACCGTCATGGAAGGAGAAACAATGTTTTCACAAGTTTAAATACGCCATTCAAAGAGGCCAGAGGGGTGGAAAACTGCTGCAAGTAGCATTGCAGGTTTGAAGGCGAGATAGCCATTCTGGACCTAGTTGGGCTGTTTTTCTTTCGTAGACTGGTTTTTCTTCTTCATGGACATGGGTTGGAAATTGTGGCGAGCAGAGTTGCAGACTTGAAGGCGATGAGGCCATTCTGGACCTGTTTGAGTCGTTTTTCTTCCATGGACTGGTTTGGGAAAACCAAAATTTTTGCTATTGTAAAATGACATATTTTTAATGCAAAAGTGTTCAAAAATTTGCATCTTGTGGGCAAGAAAGAAGGAGATTTTCTTTGCATGCTATGGATTTAATGTTTATTCTTTCATCTTTTCAGATTTCGAATTTATAGATAATGTTGATGCCATTTCTTTGGGTTACATTAGGCGAATATTTGAAATCTGAATTTTATTTCGTACCCTAGGAACCAAGCACTTAGCCTATCGGGATTGTGCTTGTTTTGCAGGTCCAATAGGTTAGGTTGCATGCACGGAGACCTCACATCTTCGGTTTTGTCGAAATAGGATAGCATCATACTTGAATGCATTTTATTTTCGGTTCTCGCATTTCATTTTCATTTTTCTGCATTTTATTTTTTCCAAAAATTTTAACTTTTTATTCGGCATTAAAATAAACATTTAAAAAATTTCAAAATCCAAAAAAACAATGAACAATCACTAAAGTTTCATGGTGAAATAAACCAACATTGCCCCTTGTTTACAGTTACTTGCAATCACTAAGGTGTTCCAAGCATTTAAATTGAATATCTTTATTTGAGATTACTAATACACATATGCAAATGCTAATACAACGGAGACCTTGGAGAAGTTGTTTGTTTAACTTCTTTGCAAGAGGGGATTTGGAACCCAAATCCTAAAGGAGAGTGTACTTTCACAACTGGGTGAAAATACCACTCAACAGGTGGTATGATTAATTTTTATTAAGGGGGAGTTATAAGGATTTTTAAAGGTCAATTGTTTTATTGTGATTTTGATAAGGTGAATTGAAATAGGAGTTATAAAGTTGAAAAAGGGTATTATATTTTTATTGAGATAAGCTATAATGTATTAAAGAGATAAGGGTTTATAAAGAAAAAATATTGTGTTTATTTTTCCTTACACAAATTGTTGGTTTGCATTTTGAATTGTGGATATTATAAGGTGTAAAAAGGATTTATTGCTATGTATAGTAAAATATTTTGAGGGATAAAATTGAGTGAATAATTGATAAGATATTGCTACCTAGCCTTTGAAATTTGCAAAGAATTGATTGTGATTGAGACAAGTGTTTGAAGTAAAATCTTCTTCAAACAAGAGGTAAGGGCACATTATCCTTGAGAGTGATTGTTGGACGTTGTGAATGCTAAGTTGGAGTTAACGAATTGTTTGATAAGCATTGTTGAGTTTGGTTTTCTAGAATGAAATTTGATACTAGAAATCTTGTTTGATAAGCATTGTTGGAAATATTGAGTAAGCTTTCATATGCTTGACTAGGGTTTGTGAAAGAACATGAGTATCATTGTTATGTGAAGTTGTGAACTATCTTGACTAGGGTTTGTGAAAGAACATGAGTATCATTGTTATGTGAAGTTGTGAACTATCTTGAACTAGGGTTTGTGAAAGATCATGAGTATCATTGTTATGTGAGGTTTGTTTGATAAGCATTGTTGACTAAGCTTTTATTGAGTGATTGGTTGAGTGGAGTTGATTGATATTAGTTGATTGGAAGTGTTGGAGTGATAGTTCAAGTTATGTGAAACAAATTGTTCTTTATTTCTATATTGGGTTGAAGGAAATATTAGAAGTGTTTGAGCATTGTTGTGAGTGTGAAGCATATTGAGTCTCTAAAAATTCTCTATATGTTTATGTGGTAAAAATAAGAGAGATATTGAAAGTGGTTGAGCATTGTTGTGAGTGTGAAGCATATTGAGTCTCTAAAAATTCTCTACATGTTTCTTTAAGATTAAAACAAGATCCTATGTGAAACTTGTTTGTGTGATTGAAGAGGTTTTCTATGAAAATTTTAGATTGAGTTGAATAAGATTTTGTGAAAGCTAGTGGACAGATTTGAGTAAGTCATAGAGTGGACTTAAGGATAGAGTTGTGTGAGCTTTTGTGGAAGCTTACAATAATATTGGACAAGTTCTAGTGAGGACTTGTTGAGCATATTTGAGACAAGTCTTGGTGAAGACTTGTTAAGCAGATTTGAGACAAGTCTTGGTGAAGACTTGTTGAGAATATTGGAAAAGTTCTAGTGAGAACTTGTTGAACAGATTTGAGACAAGTCTTGGTGAAGACATTTTGAGAAGATTGGACAATTTCTAGTGAGGACTTGTTGAGCAGATTTGAGACAAGTCTTGGTGAAGACTTGTTGAGCAGATTGGACAAGTTCTAGTGAGGACTTGTTAAGCAGATTTGAGATAAGTCTTGGTAAAGACTTATTGAGCAGATTGAACAAGTTCTAGTGAGGACTTGTAGAGTAGATTTGAGGTAAGTATTTGAGAAGACTTGTGAGAAGAGTTTATTGATTTATTTGTTCAAAACTTGAGTTAAGGTTTGGGGCAGATCTAGCAGAGTTGATTTGTGATTGAGTCAAGCTTTGTGTTAAGGCTTGAGGACAAATTTGAGGATAGATTTTGGTGTAGATTTGAGGACAGGTTTGTGCCAGACTAGAGACAGATATTGAGCAGTTTTGTGCTAGATCAAAGGACTGTGTTTAGTGTAGATCAGATATAGATATTGAGCAGATTTGTGCTAGACCGAAGGACTGTATTTAGTGCAGGTTTGAGATAGAGCTGAGAGTAAGCTTTACAGGTGATAGAGTACAGAGGAAAATAGTATCCAATGGATAGAGATCCATTAGCTAGGGTAGATAGGATAGAGGTCCTCAATGGAGAGAGATCCACAACCCAAATCAATGGAGGCAATAGTCTTCTAAAAGATCACTAGCTAGAGTAGAGGAGAAGGAGTACTCCTGTGGATAGATATCCACGAACCAGTTAAGGGTATTGGTGTATCCTGTGGATAGATATCCATAAAATTGATTAGGGGATTGGTATCTCCTTTGGACAGAGGTCCATAAACATTGTAATAGGGAAAGGATTCCCAAGAGATTGATTAAGAAAATATTAGTGAAATATTTTCTCCATGGAGTAGCCCACATTGGGTGAACCACGTTAAATTGGTATCTCTATTGTGTGTGGTGATTTGTGCATTATTTTGATTACTGCTATTGATATTGTATTGATATATTGGATTATATAGCTTGAGTAAATAAAAGTAAAAAGTGGTCTTATACTGTTCACCCCCCTCTTAGTATAAGCTTGTGTTCTTCAGGGAAACCCATGAGAGGGTCAATTTATATAAACTACCCCCTTGGGGTGGCACTTGGCATGAAATAAATCTCTATGCACTAAAAATTAGTCAAATTTTAAACATTACAATCACATAACGAAGTGCGACTAGAATTCTACCATGAAGACATCTTCAAACAAGGAAGCATCTTGTGTTTTTCATCGAATTTTAATGATATCATCTGTAATCATATGGTTTTGATTCATTTAAAGATTAACATTATTTTTTAAAATATTTTTTATGCATTTATCTTTATTTTTATCTTCATCTAATTTTTTGCATGGTCAAGCCCTCCCTTTGCTAGTTTTGTAGATGTATGAGGAGGTCTATAGGCTAGGGAATGCCTTTAGGTTCTTAGGATACCAATGGAAAATAATTTGTGATTATAATCAATAAACTATTTTATTATTTTGTCACCTTATGCAAATTTGCCAGCTATTCTTGAGAAAGGCATCATTTTTTCTATAGGTACCCAGAGCTTGCATTTCATCACTTTGCACCTTTTTTGTATTTTAGTCTCTAAAATGAATACATCACCTTTTTTGTGTATTTGCTCCCGAATTTAGAAATCTTATTTCTCCTAGTCAGTCCAACATCTAGTCTCATTACCTTTGCCTTTAGGTATTCCTTTATCACTAGCAATAATATTTAAACCCTATTTTCTCTTCGATCACTCAGTTTATCACTTTAATGAATTTGCCTACTACAAAGCTTTCAGGTGATGAACTCATTACGGGTACATCATCGAACTGCAAAGGCTATTAATTTCAATTTTATGTATAAGTAAAGGGATTGAATGTGCCAATGAGGAAGTTGCATGCTTCTTATTGATTGGTAGGCCCCCAAATCATAATCCATCTCTTTTGTAGAGGTTAGCAAATTTGTTGAGTGTAGTATCTATGGGTGACATATTCGACAAAAGGCATATTTGCTCTAAATACTAAAATAGGTAGGTACCTATAATCCTATAGTTTTTAGTTTATAATCATAGGTTTTTTGCTTATTGTTTGCTTAAAAATTGTCTTTTTGAAACACATGTAAAATGAAAATCAAAGAACCTTAGCATAAATATTTTGTTTCATTTTTCTAGGCATTCAAATATGAATCACATATAGTCTGCATTAAGATAAGTTGTATTCTTGCATATTTCTTGCACCCTGCCTCTTAAAATAAGATAATAAAATTTGATTTCTATGGCATATTGTTGGTCACAAATCTGCCTAAGTATAAAGTATTATCACTTGTGTGCCCTAGACCCGACCAACATTGAAAGGCCGGAGGAAAGATATGTCGTCCTTGCCAATCTCCAGAGAGGGATGGCTCCTTTGCTAAATCCTACACAGGTTTAAGACTAGAGTTGCAAGAAAGAAATTGGAAATGATGGAAAGAAATGGGAAATATGGCCAAATGTTGAAGTGCAGGATTTGGGACAGACTAGTAGTAAGAATTATACCAAGTTTTATACCAACATGTAATAGAAATAAAGCAAAAATTTCACTCACAAACTTGCAGAGACAACCCCCCAAATCACATTATAGAACTCACTTACTCACCAACAATGTTTTAAATTAAAAAAAAAAAATTTAAACTTAATAGCAGGAACATGAGCATAAACAAAAATGCTTAAAAATGGAAGGGAATCACACACATGAAAAGGCTTGTAAATTTCAGAAGCCAAGTCTCTTCTATTGATACAGAGAACTTAAGAAGTTTTCTCCAAAATGTCCAACGTCTCGTTTTACAATGAAATGCTTAGTATTTATAGAGTATTGCACCTCTTTCATTTATAGATCAAAAACCAGCATGCATATTTTTCTCCTCTGCATCAGGGACATATTTAGTTAAAATATTCCATAAGAAAACCATGATCTGACTTTGATGGGAGAATCACACAAAGAATTCAACAGGAGTAAATGCTTGAAGAAATATTGGACATCGATGCATCAAGACACAGTAAAATCATCTGAAAATCGGGTATTTGGTCGTTGAATTCGCTTTGCCTTGCACCTTGGAAATTCACTTTTGCTAGGAAAGTACACCAAGCATTAAATATGCTTTGAAAACTGACAAGGATGATAGACGGTGCGTTGGAAATGCATACCCACCAAAGTGGACGATGCTTTGAAAATGGGCAAGATTACACCGGAGTCAAAGAAGCAATGCTTAAATCTCGCAGTTTTTCAGCAGTGATCCCGGATATATCTCAAAATGGATTTTTGCTCAACATTTTGCTTGAAATGGGATTTTATCTTTATTTTGCCCAAATTATGCCCAAAATGGACTTTTCGCCAGCGAAATACCCAAGAAGCATTTTCTTTGCACTTGGGAGTGAAAAGGCATTTCGGGGAACAAAACAACCATTTCGAGGCCCGAAAAGGCCATTTCAGGGAATGGAAAAGTATTTCACTTGATTTTTTCCCGAAACCACATCCATCAGATACTTAGAAAAAATTTCAATTTTTTTTAATGTGTGAACACTTAAAATATAGTTGAGAGTTTTACTAGCAAAATGCTTACATACTTCAATCAAAACTTTACAAAATTTCAATGTGGCAAAAATGCCAGCATTTTTGGCGGCTCGTGGGGTATTTAGCTCACCTAAATGCAATCGATCCTAGGCATTTATTCATTAGGATCATAGTCCCCACTATCAGCTACATCTAATGGCTTGCTACTCATATCAGCTTCATCCTGCTTCTTGAGATGTGTCGCTATGGATTCATACACTACCACTGCTTCAGTCCATGCATCCAAACTAATTGTCGCTCGAGCACTGAGTGTACCCAAAATATATCGAAAAGTCTCAACCTTTTCTAGATCAATATATTTAGCCCTTTGGTTGAGCTCCAGTAATACAGACTCAATACAAATGAACCTCCTCATTAATGGCAACACGTGCTCTTCAGTGATGGGCTCCTCCAAGTTATCAATCTCTGAAGTATCATCTATGAAAACAACCCATAGTGCATCTAGGTCCTTCTTTGCTAGAATATTCCCCTGATCATCAACGAAACTAGGGAAACCATTAGCTATGATTGTATCAAAGTAAATCAATGAAATATGCCTCTCATGCTCAAATGTCTCTTACAACTTGCGGTCTTCTTTAACCAGGTCCATCTTGGAGAAATAACTATGTAGTGTGATCTTAGCATTTGCCCAAGCACGAGCTATTTTCCTCATTGGACAAAACCAAATATTCATTTGAGTCATCGCCTAGATCTTCATAGCCATCTTCAATTTTAGCTCTAAATCTTGCTCTGTGGACTCCACTATATGACTGCCATATGAGACAACTGCCTATACTTCTTGAAGGAACATAAGAACTAACACAGCCTTTGTTACCAATATTCTACAATAAATCAACATTTGACTATGAGCTTCTTCAATTTTCTCCTTGGGGAGGATCATTGATTGCATTGTTTTTGTTGCTAATTGATTTTACATATTTTGGAGTTGGTCCTGCAGGGCTTGGATCTGCTATTGTGCTTCTTGCTTTGCTGCCTAGTACTGTGTAGCTGCCTCTTTGATTTCCTTGATTTCACCCTCCAAACGCATTGCTTGCTGCTATCACTATTGAGATTCATATTGCTCTTCATCCTGTTTGGACTCTGCAAAATCCAAATTGACCTTTTATACTCCTAAGGCTTCCTCTAGCTCCCTGATCTTTGCCTCAGCTTAGAAGGAACGATCTTTATAATTCTTATCTTGCAAGTAAATTGTGCGTGATGCCACTTATATGGTGCCCATTTTATGAGTTGCATCTGCTTTGGTGAGATCTTCAGTGACAACTTGGTATGAATAATCATTGGGTTCAATTTCTCCTTGAGGTTTTTGGACTTGATGGACCATCATTATTGTATGCATCTCCATTGCCATTGGATCAAAAGCCACTTTCTTTATTGGTTTTGCTAGAGCTAGCACATCCTTTCACTTGTGATTATTTAACCATCATGATGAACTATGTCACGCTCTACTGATTTTTTTTGCTATCGGATGCTCTAGTAGCAACTCCATCTCAAAAGCTAGTGGCTCCTCCACTGCAAAAATTGGGGAATATAGGAAAAGAGCTTGTTGAGGGTTTGATTCAACCATAGGGATGGAAATGGGAGGTGCTTCGGCTATGCTTACCCTAAGAGGGGCTTGCGTGCTTACAAAGGTAACAAGATTGGAAGGCCTGGAAGATGAAACAAAGGATAATGGAAGGGCAAATGGGTTCAGGATGGATGTGAATGAACTGAAGAAAAGATAAAAGGAGGGAATGGGTGAAACTGGGGAAACATTGGTGACCTATGATTATGAAATAGTTATGAGAATGGAAGAGGTGGATGCAAAAACTAGAGGTGAAGTAGATATGGGAACTGTAGATGAGAAGACGGTGGTCACCAAGTGTTTGTCAAAAAGAGAAGAGGAAATAAAATGTGTACCTATGGGCTCTAACACTATTTGAGTTAGTGGTGAAGGTTGTTGTACTACAATATCTTCCTCGTCCTTTGATATTTCCTTCTATGCTTCCAGATCTACTATTGTCACCATTGGATTTGATTGTTCTAGTTGAGCCGAAGAGAGTATATCTGGAAAAATAGTCTGCTCAATCATCTGTGAAGGAAGAAATTTTGTGCTATGTGTAGAAATGACTCCACTTTTGGGCTTCTTCACCATGTTGGGGAAATCTAGTCTTATAGCCATGCTCCTCTTCCTAAGTGAAAGTTGCTCCTCCGGCTACGATTGCTCTTCTTCTTCTTTATCTTCAATTGTTATTCTCTCTTATTTTGATGCCTCCTCTTGTCTCATCATATATTCTTCTTTATTGGGACTACTAATTCTTCTAGGCACCAAATAAACAAGGGAGAGAGGCTAGTACTTTTCACATTGATCATCATAAATCAATGAAAATACATCATCCATAACTAATGGATAACTTACCTTGGGCTTACCTCGGTGGATCCTCATGACCCATTAGTTGGCAATCTTTTCATTGGACCAATAAGGAAATTTTTCTTTCATTTGTTCAAACAAACCTAGAGGAGGAACTTGCTTTGGATGATTTGCAGGATCATACTTGACCTCCATCTCATAAAAATCATGCCAAGGAGGAAATGACATCATCGTCTCCACATTCCATTCAAGGTCACGCCCCTTGTGATTATTCCTCTATTGTATGATGTCTTCTCGAGGGTAGCAATGGAAACTCTTGGCCTTAATATGACCTACAAAAAAACCCAAATGATCGTACCACCATCGTTGAGGAAGCTCAACCAACCCATGTTCATACAATGTCTCAATAATCAATTCATTTGGTTCACACTGTGTAACCCTTATGTCATCAAACTGGAAAGGCATGACACATGTAGCTTTCTTTCCTTTGCTTGTTCCATATGTATCATTTGTAAAATAAAATTTTTGGGCTACTTCTAGGGCAAAAAGGTGTACAGTGGTAAAATATGGTAGCAAAAAAGGTTTGCTAGTAAAACCAAAAATTCTAACCACCACTCCTTGTGTCAGCAAAAAAACATCACCTCTTTTCTGGTCAACCACCTCTGCTTTCATTACTCGAGGCACTCTATTGCATACCCCATAAATCAACTCCATGGCGGGCCCCAAAAACATTCTATGAAAGTTATAATAAGACTATTTTCTTGAAAGGCCCTGAGTCCATGAATATACTGGCAACGCCTTCCCTGTTTCATCTATCTTGCTTACTGCTATAAAAGAAAAATGAGAGTGTATGTGATAGAAAAAGTACCATACTAGAAGGGAGCAATGTCTAAAAGTAACATCCTCTTTGGTTTGTACCTTTTGCAACTGTGAGTGTATCCTTTGTTCTAAGAAATCCACCCAATCAAAGAAATTTGAGTTTGTACTTGCAATCATGGTAGTAGGAGCATAAAACTCCACTTGTGAAATGTACTGCACCATTGATGCTTACCACTTGTGCACTATGGCATCTGAAGACAATCCCGTCAACCACACAAACATAGAGAATAAATTTGGGTTCTTGAAATCCTTTAGCGACGTTGGTAATTTTGGAAACTCCCCAAATCATGATGTCTTCAACAATTGGCTCTCCATAAACTGTCGCATGTGAAAAGTGGACCGATACCTCTCCTTCTCCTTAAAATTGAGCCTTTTAACTGTGACATAGGATGGAGGTTGCGCATCACAAGCAAACGCGTCCCTTATGGAGCTAGCCAAAATACTAAATAGTTCATCTCCTTGGGCATTCTAAACAATTCTTGAACCAGAGTTATAACATTATGTGATCATCTAGACCAGCTTGGGACATGGGTGTACAGGCATACGTAGGTACCAAGAGAGATGAGAGTAAAATGCAATGATATGTGAACTTTCAGTAGACATATTTTGCACTGCAAACTCAACATCCAGACGTCATTTTTCCACACCCTTGTTGGTGATGTTGCAATCCCTAATTCGTGCCAGGTGATCATCATAGGGTGCTAATTCTACTTCTTCCTCCTCTTCTCAAAATTTTTGCTACCTCTTTTTTGTTACAGCCCTTTTCTGAACTTTATCCTTCTTGGCTTCCATGGTTTTCTTCCCCATCTTCAACTTTCTTTGAATGCGCGGAAAAATACTGTAAACCCTGGAGCAAAAAAATTCGCAACTCTTTTACACATGAACCCTGTAAATGTTTTAATTTTTAAAAGTGAAGGGTTGGCCCTTTTTATAATTTTTTACTCCTATATGCCGAAATTAATGCTTGAGGCATGCTTGCTAATTTTGGGGGAATGGAAGGTGTTTTTTTTTTTTTAGAAATGGCTTTTTCTGGAGGTGAAATAGCAGTTTCGGGGCACGAAAAGGCTTTTTCGAGGGAAGAGGAAGAGGGATTTCGGGCATAGGAAATCGTTTTTTTTTTTAACAATTTTTTTTTGTGGGTCCAAATGCGTGGAGTGGGGACGAAAATGGCAATTCGGGGAATCCGAAACAACATTTTTGGGGATGTGGAAGGTGTTTCGAGAAGGTTTTTTGGGAGGCTTGAAAAACAAGTAAAAATGAGGTGGGCAAAAAGGGTCTTTCGGATCCCGAAATAGCCATTCCGGGGGACCAAAAGACTATTTGGGGAGGAAAATATCATGTGCTTTTATTTATTTATTTATTTCTTTTATTTTTGCTTTTCGGGACCCAAAACAACATATTCGGGGGTAGGGAAAAGGTATTTCGGAAGGATGAAAGAGAGCTAGGCGGGAAAGGAATAGAGGAAAAATGAAAAATTTGAAAATTCAAAATTTCCCGCATTTTAAAATTCAAATGCATCAGATTTTTTTTTCTTTTCTTTTCTTTTCTTCTTCCTTTATTTTTTTTTACACCTCTAGAACCTTGGACCCAAAGAACGCATCATCTAAGTTGTTTTTTGGTTTTCAACTCCTTCAAGAACTCCCTAGTTAAGCATATTTTCCATGGAGTAGTACTCAAATCGGTGACCCCCTGGGAAGTCCCGGGTCCTGACCACTTTTTCACCTCAGTTTTTTTTTTTAACATACCATCGCCATTTTAAAGCAAATAAAATACGATCAAAAGAATATATACATATTTACAAGATGGTACCTCATTAACATCACGTCATTGAATATAGGCCTTCAAATGAAGGTCATTCATTGGAATAGGGAGATCCCAATCCTTCATGTCTCAAATATGATAAGCATTTGCTGAATTCACTATAGAGATTTGAAAAGGGCCTTCCCAGATAGCATTAAACTTGCTATGTTTCCCGGGCTTAGCTTTATTTTCATTTCATTTGAGCACTAAATCTCCCACTTGGAAACTACGCTCTGTTGTCTTCTTTTCAAACCATTTCTGCATCTCTTTGGCATGCTCAGTGAATGCTTGATAAGACTATTCTCTGTCTTCTTCCAACTGCAATAGTTGTGCCAATCTTACACTTAAGGGATCGTACTCCTCATATTCATATTGAAACAACTGCAATGTTTGAAGGATTGGAAGCTCGATGTGGGTGGGCAGGACAACTTCTTTTCCATAAACCAAAGAATACAAAGAAGTTTTGATTGATTTTTTTATAGATATGCGATCCACTCAAATAACTTGGTTCAATAACAGGTGCCAACTCCTTTTGTTATTTCCCAATATCCTTTCTAAAATCCGCAACAAATTTTTATTAGTGGATTCGGCCAAACTATTTCCTTGCGGGTAATAATTGGACTACGCATTGAGATAAATTCCATATTTTCTAGCAAACTCTATGATTTTGGCCCCAATGAATGGAGTTACATTGTTAGTTACAATTGAGTCTAGGAAACCAAAACAAGTAATAATTCCTTCCAGAAAAGAAATGACGGTTGCCTGATCAGCCTTCTTGGTGGGAATTGCTTCTTCCCATCTTGTGAAATAATCATTTGTTGTTAAAATGTATTTATGCTCTGCAGAAGAATGTGGATCAATGACTCTGATGAAGTCAATATCCCACTGCTTAAAATGTGCTTCCACCTAAATTGGGTGCAGAGGCAATGCTCCTTTCTAGATTCTACCAACATATCACTGACAACTATCACAATGCCGACTTACCCTATGAGCGTCGACAAAAAAAATGGGCCAAAAATAGCCAGCTCGGATAATTTTCAAGGCCATGGGCCTTCCTGCATAGTGGCCACCAGATAGCCCACAATGAAACTCTTCCAATATCTTTTCTTTCTCAGATTCCTTCACACATCTAAGGAGAACTCCATAAATATTTTTTTAATATAGACTAGTAGGAAATAAAACATATTTAAGGGTTTGCAGCCTAAACCTATGATGTTGTGAGGCATCAAGGTGTGGTGGACACTTCCCAGAAGTAAATAAATCTATAAGCTCTTATGTCCAATCATGACTGCTTGGAGTATGGTTTGCGTAAATACTTTCACCAATATCTTCCTCATGTACCATACCCAATGATTCAGATGCTGCACTTCTGGCCAACTCTTGACAAAAAGCTCATCTAAAAACTAGCTTTGTTGGTTGGATCTCCACATTGTATTCTTGAATTTTTGAGACCCATCCTGCTCTTTTTTTGCCTAGTTCTCCTTGGAGTATGAATTTTTGAACATCAGGATGTATAACATAAACCACAATTTTGCTTTGGCAAACAAAGTGTCAGAACTTCTTCAAAAATTTCATTACCGCGTACACTTGTTTCTCGATGAAATTATACTTCTCTTAGTGAGGGAAAATGACTTGGCTCAAGAAAGTGATTGGGTTCTCATATCCATATTCTTGCTTCTGTGTCAAAACTACAACATAACTCTCTTGCTCACCCACTGCAGAGAGAATAAATTCCTTTGAATAATCAGGATTAATTAGTATTGGGGCTTGGGTGATTCTTTCCTTGATCTCCCAAAAAGCTTGTCTTCTGGCTTCTGTCCATTTAAACTTAGTATTATTTTTAAGAGCTCAGTCATGGGTTTCACAACCTAAGCAAAGTTGGCAATGAAATTGCGAATGAAATTAATTTGGTCAAAGAAAGATTGCAGATCCTTTTTGTTAGCTGGAAATGGTATTTTTAGAATCACTTCAGCTCTTGTAGGGTCAATTGCCAATCCTTCTTGTGAAATCATGTGACCCAATAATTTTCCTTCTTTGACAGCAAATATGGACTTCTTCGGATTAATAGAAATCCCGAACTCACATAATTCTCGAACACCTACCTCAAATGAGAAATGTGGTCTTCTCTGCAATGTGAAAACACAGTCATGTCATCAAGATAGATTACAATAAGTCTATTCAATAACTTATCGAAGGCGATGTCCATGGCCCTCTGAAAAGTAGCACCAGAACTTGAGGGCCCAAACAACATCCTTTGGTAGGCGAACATACCCCATTTTGTAGTAAATGTTGTTTTATGTTGATCTTCATATTTTACCCATATCTGGTTATAACCAGAGAAACCATCCAATAATGAGAATCTCTATGCACCGACAACCACATGAAGGATTTGATCAATTTGTGGTAGAGGGTAATGATCTTTAAGCGATGCCTGGTTCAGGGTGTGAAAATCAACACACAATCGAATTTCTCCATTTTTCTTTCTTACTGGTACTAGGTTCTCTACCTATGTTGAGTGCTTAATTGGGTAAATTATCTTTGCTTTGACCATTTTCAACAATTTCACCTTCATGAGTACTTCGATTTTAGGATTGACAGGGCGTTGTTTCTACTAAAAGGGTTGTACTCCTATTGCAACTCAATGGTATGCTGAATTACATCCTTATCATATCCCTTAAAATCATGATAACTCCATGCAACGATGTCAGGTTACTCATAGCAAAAGTTCTTAATGTCTTATAACTCCTCAGGCTTGCAATCAGTTCCAATTTTAATAATCTTCTCAGGCTCTAGCTGCAATTCCTTGTATTCTTTTACATATACCTTGATTCTATGCTTCTCGGCCCTATCATTATGATCAAACAAGCTCTTGAGAGAAATTAGACCCCTTGGAATATGATTTTTCTTCAATTGTATCATCCCCTCCATCTCTTCTTCGACAAACATTCTATCATCTGCGCTAGCAGCTTCCTTAATCAAAAAATTGACTAGTTGCTCATAATTATCAAATACTTGCTAATAGATGTTCTTGTCAGGGACTGAGGATCTATAAATCACTCTGACAGTCTTGGGATTTTTGACTATTTGTTTCACAGGAGAATAATTTGCACCAAGAGAGGCTAAAATATTTGCATACTTGTTTTGCTCACAGGAAATCACCTGAATATTAAAAGTTGTGAAATATTAAAAAAATCCCACACTTTGTTGTGATAGACTTTCAGGTAGTGTTTCTTTGACACACATTTATTCGTGGTTTGATTGAAAATAAGTTTAGAGTCACCAAAAAATTGCAGTTGTTTAATGCCCAACTTTTCAACCTTCTTCAATCTGAGGAACAATGCTTCATATTCGGCTATATTATTTGTACAACTCCAATTCAATCTGTAAGAATAAGTCTTCTGTAACCCTGGAGATCAAAAAAACACCAGCTTCTGCACCATTCTTACACATGGAGCCATCAAAATACAACTTCCATAATTGATCTGCAATAGGATCTAGGGAATCAGTGACTCTCTCTTCAATTTGTACAAGCTTGGTTATTGTATAACATCCAATATCCATTTCAATCATCACATTAAAATCCATGAGCGAAAACTCATCTTCAAGGTGAAGCTCACTAAGTGCTTCTTCGATCAAGTCAACTTATAACTCTTCAGTCATCATGTTAACTGTCCCTAGAGATTTTTCCTCCTCTTCCTCCAATTTTTCAATATAAAAAGGAGAATGTGTCTCATTATGTATGCGAATTCTCTTTCCTTTGAACGAAATCTCCAAATGTGAGTAGTCTAAGGAAATATATCCTCCAAACTTCATTGTGAACTCCCTTGAAAGACACATGCTAAAGTAAGGCTCCAAGTCAACCACCACCACCTCCTGGATAACAATAATTTATAGTATGCTATGTAGAACAATGGGAATATCCTTGATTACTCCCACCATATTGACTAGAGTTCCATCCAACTACAACACTTTGGGGCTACCTCTTGTGTATTCCATCCCCATCACTTCACATGTTGCCTTTGGCATGAAAGTAGTCACAACACCGAAATAAATCATATAATTATGTACAATCCATCCCTCCATTTTGAGTGACAGGTAGAACGAGGGTGGCCTATTCTTCCCAGTAGTCGAAGTTGGTAGTGTTTGCACCAAAACTGGTTGAGGAGGACTTGTATTTCGATATTTTGCAGTATTCAGATATTCTTGTAGTAGTTCAACTTGTCCATGCAACTGTAGTGCATCATATAGGCTTACTTTCATAGGTATTTTCTTCATTTCTTCCATAATGTTATAATTTGAGGTAGTTGGGGCTTTTTATTCTACGACCCGCTCATACCTATCCTGGTACTGCTGAGTAGCTTCCACTCTTTGTCTCTTTGTCATTGATGGATACTTGAGGTGCTCTTTGGATTGTTCCTTCGCTTAGTTCTTCATTTGAGCAGCTGCTACAGGTTGTGATGTAGATGCCTTCACTTGTGTCTTCTCTTGAGCTCACTTAGGCAGCATATCTTTCAACATGATAGAATATTGTTGCTTAGCTGTTGAACCAAACACTTTCATTGGAGATTGTCCCTTTTCATTTTGCACCTTTTGTTCCGCAGGCACCTTCAACGGTTCAAGCTCAGCTAGATCTATAGTTACTGGTTTCTTTTCAGATCTCGTAAGAACTGAAACTTGCTCCAAAGATGACATCATAAAATTATGGTTAGCCTCTTTGATCATGTTGATTTATCTGCTAGTTGAAATTTCTACAAGCGTCTGCACATAGTTCATATGCACCATGCAGGTTTCTTCTCCATGAAGATCGTTGCACGTTGAACACCAATATGTCTTTTCTATCATGTTAGTCTCCTCATTTTCTAACGCTGTCATGTTCTTCTTAGGGCCTCTACTAGTAGATGCTTGCTCTTGAGTGATCAGTGGAGTTTTGAATCTCCGCAATCAAAATTCAGCCTTCGCTTGCTTCTTCCTTACTACTGTAAGCTCATTGGATATTGTCCTTAAGGCTGAATTGTTAAATTTAACCTCTTGTAATAATGTCATATAAGGATCAGGATTGGAGAGTATGGGAGGTGCTGGCAAAGGTAGAGGTGCTGGAGATACGAGCAATTGTGATGAGGTCGATGGCACTGGCAATGGTAATGGTACTGGTGGCACCGACAATGTTGGAAAGGGAACTGGTGCGAACAATTTTGGTGTTGACAGATTGGGTAACTACAAAAATTTTAGAGTTGGGTGTTGTGGGATAGGGATCGAAGCAATTTGAGGTGAGCTCAAACTCCCCTAAGAGCATTTTAGGTTGACCAAGTAGGTTGTATACACTCTTGGAGCATTTTGGGGTGACCTAGACAATCATAGACTGCCTAGGAGCATTTTGGGGTGACCTAGATGGTCCTAGACCACCTAGAAGCATTTTGAGTTGACCAAGTGGGTTGTAGACATCCTTGGAATATTTTGGGGTGACCTAGATGGTCATAGACCACCTAGGAGCATTTTGGGTTGACCAAGTGGGTTGTAGACACCCTTGGAGCCTTTTTGGGGTGACCTAGATGGTTGTAGACTGCCTAGGGGTGTTATGGGTTGACCAAGCGGTATGTAGATACCCTTGGAGCCTTTTGGGGTCACCTAGATGGTCATAGACCACCTAGGGGTGTTATGGGTTGACCAAGCGATATGTAGATACCCTTGGAGCCTTTTGGGGTCACCTAGATGGTCATAGACCACCTAGGGGGTTTTGGATTGACCAAGCGGTATGTAGATACCCTTGGAGCCTTTTGTAACTTTTATCATTTTGTGATTTTAGGGGGAAAGTGTGGTACCTTGTGTACCCCAAATATTTGTGGTGATAAATGGAAGCAAGGAAGGTGTGATACCTTTAGGATCCCAAAGCTTTTTCATGTCTTGTGATGTAACTAGTGGGTAAGGTGTGACACCTTGGATACCCCTAGTATGTACAGTGATTGATGCAATGTTATTGGCTTGGCTAGGAGGAGTGATAGAGATTGAGTCCCCCTGTTGTGACAGGGAATTATGGGTAATGCCCATGCCTCTATGGGGTAAAATGAGTGACCCATTTGTGGATAAAGCTTTCTTATCAATAAGATCTTGGACCTAAAGATCATTCCTATGGATTATATCATGTACTAGGTGTTTGAAATTGAATAACATTTACACATCATGCCCGTTTAGCCTATGGTACTTGCAATATAGGTCTTTGTGATATATTTTTGGCTTTGGTGCATTTGAATTGATAGGTCGACTCTCAGGTAGCTCAATTTCTTTTGCTGCACATAAACGCTCAAATAGAGCATCCATGGACTCAATAATGGGTGTAAATTGTCGCTTAGGGTGACGTTGCTGGTTTGGCCCTTGATTTTTTTGAGACTTAATATTGGAATGCACAAGAGGGGGTTGGCCTTGACAACCAGAGGGTTGAGGTTTTGGATGACTCAACCGTAACTCAATTCTTATGAGTCGATTCAAGATCTGTTGTAAATCATTATGTTTATGACTCACTTGTAACTCAATATTGGCTAGCCTATCCAATATATGTCACAAAGCTAGCAGAGGTGATGAATGAATGACTATCAAGGAAGTTATATGGCACTCGATAGGTGGTGGAGGTGAATTGAGCAAAGGTGGATCAAAAGTCCTCAATTTTTGAGCAGGTGTGGATGCTTCATGATGATTGGGGCTAGTGAGTATGTCCACATGTTCTTGTTATTGATTTAGCTTAGGCTCATGTTCCAACTCATAGTGTTCAAATGTGGCGATTGGATTACCCCCACTTAGGTGTAGGGGGTACACTTGATCTAGATTTTTTGGAGATGTTGAGTGAGATGAAGTAGGTGATATGGAGTAGGTATGACTGAATCCATATATGATATCTCCTATGGTATGGATGGAATGTTGTATGGAGTCACAAGTGGCATAGATGGATTTAGAGGACTTTGGTTCTCTATCATCATATTGATCATTCCCACAAACTCATGAGAAGATACATTTGCATTTGGACAAGTCATGGCTACCTCATCAACTTGTCCAAGGTGATCAACTTGGCCCCCATGTTTAGGGGGTGCATCAGGAATGCTATCAATGGATGGTGACTTGGCAAGAGGATGACCTAGATACTTGATCGACTTGATGATAGGTGTGGATGCAACGTTGGATACTATGCACTCATCGAGTTTAGGATGGGTCAATTGAACTGTGTCCTCGAGTGCAATATGATATGATTCATTTGTATCAACTATGGCTTCCCCCTTGTTAGTAGGAGTGGGAAGGTCTTCTACAGATGTATTGATGATAGCTATGGGAGCTTCTATATTTGGCTCTTCTAATTATTTCTTGCTCAAAGAAACAGAGGATGGTACTAGCGGTGGTGAAGGTAGCTTTACGACTAACCGTGGGGTTGAATCTAGAATTTGGATAAGGTCGTTGGGTTTAGTATCCAAATGCCTAGGTGACACTGTAGGTCCTTGTGGATGATCCACTTGCTTATAATACTTGAAGGGGTCTGGTTCAACATGAACCACATGGACCTTACCTTCATCCATGTATTTAATGCATTGATGCACTATATATGGAATACATTCCATGTCTCTTATCCATGGCCTTCCAAGCAGTATGTTGTACTGTCTTACACCCTCCAAGATGTATAATAATGAAGGTACAGTATTTTGTTCAAATTCAACAAGTAGGATTATCGTGCCCACAGTGAAGGATAAAGCATCATTAAATGCTTGTAATGTGAACTTGGATGGTACATTGCATGAGGATGGAAGGTTGAGATGTTTCAGTGAAGCTATGGTAATAATGTTTATTGAGGAACCTGTGTCAACCAATACTCGTGATGATATGCAAAGTAGGGTCTGATGAATTGGCAGGCACAGGTTTGACCTCATGATTCTAAAAGGATATAACAAGATTCTTGTGCATTTGTATGTATCCCATAAAGTTGTTTAAAGCATCATAATCATGAGGTTGTACCTCAATGGAATCCAAGACCCTCATGAAAGGTTCCCAATGCTTGGAGGACTATAGCAAAAGCTCGTTCATGGTAATTTTGGTTGATGGTGCATGTGAACTTCGTACATGCCTACTATGGGTTGCTAAAACTTGTTGAATGGGAGTTTCGGATGGTGAAGACCATGATGTAGAGGGAGTGTAGACCTCCCTACTAGGCCCCTTAGAAGTCTGATTATATCTGGTTTGGTACTGGAATCAATGTTGGCTAAATGAATAATCCACTTGATCATGTGGATAACCCATTGATGTTCTCCTAGTAGAGGCACCTCAAATATGAAACTCACCAAGTCTCAATTTGTATCTTCTTTTACTGATTTTGGTGGTGGCTTTCTTCTCCACTCCTTGGAGGAATCTGATCTATTTTTAGTGGCTTCTTTGGACCATGAATTGTTGTAGGTTTTGTGCACCAAATAGTGTTTCTAGACACTTTGATAATTTGCTGGTTTTGTACCCTTGATCATAAAAATAAAAAACATAAACTAACCTTTTTTTAGAGTAACTAGTTAAAGATCAACTAGTATAGTGCAAATGGATTAATCATACCTCCAACTTAATGCACTTTTAATAATATCACCTTATTACTCCTATAAATAAACTCTCAAAGTAGTTTCTAATGCACTTAATAATATCTACAATTCTTAAGAGTAATTATAATGAACCCTTAAAAACAATTTGCAATTTTTCACTACAATCAGTGTTGTAGGATGTAGTATTATTGCTTTCTAGATAGGTAGATGATATATTTATTTCTTTCAAAATACATCCAACTTATATTTTAATGTGCTAGTAAATCTCTTAAAAGAACTATATTTTGCACCTTTTGAAGATTGTAATATGAGCCCTTATTTTTGTAACTTTAATCCAAATATGGTGCTTAGTGATACTTGATAATGAACCCTAATTTAAAGTTCAACTAATTGCACCCACGTTACTTACCTTTAATGGCCTTTGTATATGATGTAGACCTTGGTGTTTAGATTCACCAAGTTGCTACCTTGAGATGAATGAATTTCGCAACTTCTTGTTGGTTGTCCAAAACAACTTCTTGCTTCACCAAATTATGGTCTCGAACCTTATGGCTTAAGCCTAGGATTTGATGGCTTGATCCTTCAAGTGATATTCTATTTTTTTCTATAGATTCATAAAACTCTTATCTCTGAAATGTGCTTTCTTGCTGTGAGAGGCAATCTCTAAATATATTGGATTTGGTAGGCTTCTTCTGTCTGAATCCTCCTTCAATCTTCTTGTTAAAATCTAACTTAAAATAAGATCTTCTTAAGATTCTGAATATCTTGAGGTCTTCATTGGATTCTTCTTCGAGATTTTGTACTCTTTGCAAAATTATTCTCCTCTTGGGCTTGTTGTTGAATGGCAATAATTATTCCAATTTCTTCACTATTAGGAGCTTCTCTTTGGTAGTGGATTTCTCTAAATATTTCTTCTAGGAACTCTTTTGATGATTCTTCTATGAGCTCTACAACAAGGCTTTCCAAGACTTCTTCTTTTTTCTCCTTGATACCTCTCCAAGGTCTTCAATATTGTAGCTTCTATGGTCTTCCTAATGAGACCTTTCCTTCAACATTTTACTTGTGGAAGTGTTGGTAATGATATCTTCTTCTCGAATGTCTAAAATAAATTGCTTCTTTGATCAAGAACAAGAATTTGCTAGTCCCTCTTTATCTCTTCCATGATTGGATTTTTTCAATGAGATCTTCTATGGATATCTTCAACTTCTTCAGAAAGAAGTCTTTAATTAGTAAACGAGATCACCAATCTCCTATTTAACGGACTCTTATCTAGATTCTTCTTCTTGAGCTCTTCTCTAGAGTTTTATTTTGGATCAGGAACTCTTCTAAAGTTTTTTTTGGATCAAGAACTCTTCTTTGGAGTCTTCTTCAAAATTAAGGCTTCTATGGTCCTTTCTTCTAGATCAAGGATTTTGTGGCCTTTTTCTTATGGATCAAGGTTTATGTGACCTTTTTCTTCTAGATCAAGGCTTTCATGGCCTTTTCTTCTAGATCAAGGCTTTTATGGCCTTTTCTTCTTGTACAAGGCTTCTATAGTATTTTCTTCAGGTGCAAGGCTTCTATGGCCTTTTCTTCTGCAATGTGAAGTTTTTCAATCTAGCAATGGAAATATCCAATCTCCAAACCTCACCATGACTCTTCTCCTTGAGTATTTACAGTGTCTATTTTACTGCAATAAAAAATTAATCTCTGTACGAGGAAAGCACATAGACTTTTAGGCAACAAAGGTGAAATCCTTCTATATATGTTGTAGGAAGTGTCCCAACTTCTAAGAGTTAATTTTCTACAACAAATAAACTTTAGACAACAGTTAGCATGAAAAAATTATAGATCTCTTGAGATCAATCATCTTCACTGGTTGATTCATCAAACTAGTGGAATGAATGTTGAGTCATAGTCTTCACGAGTTTTCCTGCAACTCTGTGGAAATACTAGCCAAATGTAATCTTAGAATTTTTGTAACTAAGATTTGTTTTAGTCCTCACTTATGACTCTCCCTAATCCTATTGGATGCACCGTGGATCTAATACCACTATTAGATTTTGAGGATATATGCAGTGGGAGAGATCTATCACAGGTCCTAATAAGATGCAAAAAATATTAAAAAATAGAATTTTGTAATATGACTAAAATAGACTATAAATAGAAAGTGGTGAAAATACAATGCAGTATGGAGGTGATGGTCACTCCATTGATATAATATCAAGAACTACATTGTACTCCATCAAGGAGTTATTCCACTATCTACTACTCTCTACTACAATGAACTTGATGTTCTTGATATATTTGATGTCATTATGAGGCCCTTTACATATGAAGATATATTTCTTGGCCAACACTCTACCTAGTTGTACAAGGGGACACCTTGCACATTGACACTTGTGCATTTATTACATTACTTGAAGTAACTAGTTAACTTACCCCTAAAGTAATCTCCTACTCTAACTATGTACCAAAGGTGGTACATTTACATGACCCAAATGATGTAATATACTCTAACACTATAATCGTTGGTTGATAACTTGCATGAACTATGGACTAAAGGTGAATAAATGTATGATGCATTTTATAATACTACGTTCAATATGAGAGAAATAATTATGTGGGCCATCCATGTCTTTCATGCTTATGGAAACCTGTCAGGATGTATGACAAAGGGAAAGGTAGCATGTCCAATATGTGAAGAGAACACCTGTGTAGGATATCTTAAATGTAGTAGAAATATTACTTACATGGTCTACAAGAGATTCCTTCCTCTAGATCATTCATTTTATCATCAAAGGGCATATTTCAATGGAAAAAAAGAGCTCGATAAATCACCTGAACCTTTAAATGGGACGAAGATACTAAAAATAGTATAGGGAATTCCACAAATTTGGGGAAAGAGCAACTTAAATAAAAAGAAACACAACACAAATGAGGATAGCATATTTGTTCCTATAGCAATATGGAAGAATAAATCTATATTATTCAATATACCGTATTGGGAGGTACAACATGCAACTTTATTTTTGTATCTGTTGTTATGTCTCTCAATGTCAAGTAATTTCTATTTGATATTACTATCTATGAACAACATCTTCTAGTTTGTCACATCTTAGATGTGATGCATGTGGAGAAAAATATCTATGAAAGCCTATTCAAAATATTGTTAGGTATCGATGGAAAGTCAAAGGATCGCAAAAAATCCCATGAGTATTTTAAAAATATGGATATAAAGAACACATTGTGGCTAGTAATGGATGGAAACAAGACATATCATCCACCAGCACCCTACAATATATCAAATATTGAAAAAGAAAGGTTTTTTTGTACACTATACAATATGAAAGTACTGGATGGATATAATTCGAATATTAGAAAACATGTCTCTATGAAAGAACTTAAGATCTAGGGCTTGAAATCACATGACTGCCATGTCCTCATGCAACAACTTCTTTTGGTAGCACTACGATATTTGCTTGATAAGATAGTGCAACAAACCATTTATCAGTTGTGCATGTTCTATAGGGATATATGTGCTAAAGTGGTGGATCCCATAAAAATAGAGAAATTATCAGTAGAGATTGTGGAGACATTATGTTTGCTTGAAAAGTACTTCCCCCATTCATTCTTTGGTATCATGGTGCATCTAACTGTTCACTTGGTACAGGAGGTACATTTATGTGGACCTATACAATATCAATGGATGTAACCTTTCGAGAGGTTTGTATGCATTCATGAATTTTATAAACCACCACTTTTCTAATTTTTATAGTGTCTCATATGATCAAAATTGTTTGTCTCCTTTCTAAGAATTATGAATATTTTTAGGGGCTATGTAAAGAACCGAGCTAGGCCCGAAGGTTGTATTGTCAAACATTATCTTGTTGAGGAATCTATTTCATTCTATGCGGACTACATGAGAGGTACAGAAGAAATTAGTGATCACCTTGGTCACAATGAGGTATGGAGTGATGAGGACGAAGAAACTATAATTGATGGAGGCCTTTTCTAGTTGTGAAGACTTTAATTTGGATGAAACTTCATACAAGCAAGCCCATCGATGCGTTCTCTTTAACTCGGATGAAGTTTAACATTAGGTAGAGTAAGTAGATGTTTATTTATTGTTGTTATATATGGTAGAATATTAATTATATCCAGTTAAGCTTAACAAAATTTGGGTCAAATCATGAAGCACCTAAATATTATCAAGGAATTAAACCCCTATGCAATGAGAGATAAAGGGGTGTTACAAAAAATCCATAATCAGACATTCATCACTTGGCTATGATATTAGGTTATTTTCTACTCTCTTGAAAATGATATTTGACATTTATACTGATTATCATATACTGAACATCGTATAATGTTCTGCAATCATATTTAAGCTATTCTACTTCATTTCAATTTTATTGAGATGAAATGCAATATAATGATAATGACTCCAACACAATAAAATGGTTGGCATGTGGTTCAAGGAAATTTGCAACCAAACATTTGGGCTATTTGATTAATGGTTATAGATTTCATATCAAAGACAAAGTATATGAAAGAACAACTTAAAATAGTGGTGTGTGTGTTGATGCTACTACTTTTTGCAGAGCAAGCGCAAAAGACACAAACCCAGTGCTTCAAACAGTCACATATTATGGTGTTATAAGGGATATAATCTTGTTGGATTACTATCAGTTTTAATATCCCCTATTAAAATGTGACTGGGTGAATGTTCTTGATATGAGGAATGGATGTAGAAAGGATGAAATGGGTTTTACACTGGTCAACATGAATAGATTTCTTGGTCGAGATAGACTAAAAAATGATCCATTTATCCTAGCATCGTAATCCAAACTAGTCTTTTATATAAATGATCCACTTGATACCTGTTGGTATGTGGTTCTCACATCACCTCTAAGAGAGATCAAATACATTGAAGCATACGAGGCAGAATATGTCAATGTATCTGGAGCAATAGATTTTCTTGGACCTAAAATTGCACAAGATTAAAACGCAAACGATGGTAACATTTAATATGTTCATGAAGAATGCGAGGGTACATGGTTAGAAGCCTAATTACTATGAAAATGCTAGTAGATAATTAATGGGTAGCCAAGCTAGGAGTGAGGTGAGTAGGTATCCTGAGCATGAGGTTGGCCAGTCAGATACAAGAAGTTAATTTGGTAAAAAATAAGAGAATACAAGTGCTGGTACAGCATAGGATTAAAGATTTTAATCATGCATGCATGTTGTAATGTGCTGAAATGAAGGTTTATTGTGTTGAGTGAGTGTTCGTTATGAAATTGATGTTTCATGTTTGACTCTTAGTCCTAGTCCTTAGCAGTAGTAGTTGATTTGCATAGATGGAAATTTATGTATCTAACAAATGTCTTAGGATACCCTCTCGCCTCATCTCTGATGGTTGGGGTAGGTAGGGATGTTTAGACATTTACTCATTATATGGAGGGCTCAGGTTGTCCATTCACCTATATTTGTAAATAAGAATTGCACTTGAAATAAGAATGTTCTATTTTGTATTTGTACTTGATTTACAAGTGTTAAAATTGAGTTGGATATTATTATTTTTTTATGAGTTCAATGTAAACTCCATTACCTCTATCTAATAAATTTTATCTTTTTTTAAGATCAATAATAGGGGTTGCAAGCCATCCAAAGACTCTTACAAACTTCCTATTGAAACTACATAGACACATAAATACTATCAACTGGTATAATCGTATTCAAGTACAAGTTTCATGCAAATGGTAGTTAATTATTTCTTTCATTATGAGTAGTATCTAGCATGAATTTGTGAAGACAAGGCTGCTCTTGCAAAATCACTAACAAATGGAACTCAAATGGACACAAGAGTAAAAATTGATAATGAACACTCCAAGATATTATTTAAAGCCATCAACAACAATATTTGTACTACCTTCTTATATTTGACGCTTAGGTGGAACTGTTGTAGGTATATTGACCTCTTTTGATGACATTCATTTTATACTTTTCTTTCTATCTACAGGAATTGCAAGGGTCTATAATCAAAATGTATGATTCTCTCATTGATCAAAATATAATGTTTTCACTAACAACATGCTTGGGACATGACATGGAGTTCTTTATCCTATGTAGGATACCTTCAGAATATATCATTAATATCTCACTTGGTAGGCAACGAGATGCTTCAGTTGAGCAAGGAATGTACCACCAAGAAGATCTTAATTCAAGCCATAAACAACTAGATTTGTACTACCTTCTTATATTTGATGCTTAGGTGGAACTGTTGTAGGTATATTGACCTATTTTGATGATATTCATTTTAGAATTTACTTTCTATCTACATGAATTGTAAGGGTCTATAATCAATATGTATGATTATCTCATTGCTCAAAATATAATATTGTCACTAACAACATGCTTAGGACATGGCATGAAGTTCTTTGTCTTATGCAGGATACCTTCAGAATATATCATTGAATATCTCACTTGGCAGGCAACAAGATGCTTAAGTTGAGCAAGGAATGTACCTCCAAGAAGATCTTAGTTCAAGCCATAAAAAATTATATTTGTACTACCTTCTTATATTTGATGCTTAGGTGTAATTGTTGTAGGTATATTGACCTCTTTTGATGACATTCCTTGATAATTTTTCTTTCTATCTACAAGAATTGCAAGGGTCTATAATCAATATGTATGATTCTCTCATTGCTCAAAATATAATGTTTTCACTAACAACATGCTTGGGAGATGACATGGAGTTATTTTTCCTATGCAGGATACCTTCAGAATATATCATTGAATATCTCACTTGGTAGGCAACAAGATGCTTAAGTTGAGCAAGGAATGTACCCCCAAGATCTTAATTCAAAATATCAACAACCATATTTGTACTACCTTCTTATATTTGATGCTTAGGTGGAACTTTTGCAGGCATATTGACTAATGATATCTAAAAATTGTAAAGAATTTCCAACATACAAGGATTTGTATGACTTCTTATCATGGTATTTTGTACATGCATATATTATTCATTGCCATGTCCCATAGGATAGTATGCATGTGGTCATCTACAAAGTGTAAAAGTATTTGTAACATGGTATGCCTAGGACCACATTGGTTGTATGCACTCCAATAAGAGTAAAATGGTCCATTGTGACTTCATACATACTCTAATGTTTCCATGGAAAATCCTATCCCTTGGAGGCAGTTTAAAATGTTGTCCCTCTTTGTTCCAATGGAAAATTACCTTATCCATGAAATGACCATGAGAAATAAAGGACACCTTAGTAGAAACAACAAACCAGTACTGAGTGCTATGCTATTTTAGTTGAGGCATCGTTTACATATATTTTTACATTAAGACCCTAAGAAGGTAGTTATAAACCACCCTCTTAGACCTAAGATGATGGTTTTAAACCACCATATTAGGGTGACCTAAGATGGTGGTTCAATCTTAGGTCTAAGAGGGTAGTTTAAAACTGCCCTCTTAGGCCAAAGGTCTTAACCCTAAGAGGGTGGTTCTAACCACCCTCGTATCCCTAAGAGGGTGGTTATAAACCACCCTCTTAGACCCTAAGAGGGTGGCTTTTGAGGTTTTTTTTAGCCATTCTCATATGTCGTAGACTTTTTACGATGCCCTCATAGATGACGGTTGAATAACCACCTTTAAAGGTCTTTAAGGGTGGTTAAAACCCATCGTTAAAGCCCTTTTTTGGTGTAGTGATTACTCCATCCAAAATTTGTTGATCCTCCTGAAGAACACAAGCTTATATTGAGAGGGGGGTGAACAGTATAAGATAAAAAATTTCAGTCCAAATGATAAGAGCAATAATATGAATGTAATAATAAATCAATGCACAATTTACATACACATAAGAGACAATTTTTTTATGTGGAAACACCTTCTCGGGAGAAAACCATGGCAAAATTTTGTTTATATTTTTCTTGAATAAATTTTGTGGCCACCAACCCACATGAGACACCAATATCCTATACAATTTCATGGACACCAATCCATAGGAGACACCAATACCCTATACAAGTTTGTGGACACCAATCCACAGGAGACACCAATCCCCTTGCTCAAGTTCATGGACACCAATCCACAGGAGACACCAATACCCTTGCTCAAGTTTGTGGACACCAATCCCTAGGAGACACCAATCCCCTAGCTCAAGTTATTGGACACCAATCCACAGGAGACACCAATCCCCTTGCTCAAGTTTGTGGACACCAATCCATAGGAGAAACCAATCCCCTTGCTCAAGTTCATGGACACCAATCCATAGGAGACACCAATCCCCTTGCTCAAGTTTGTGGATACCAATCCCTTTGCTCACTAATCTAGTCTAAAACTCTACTCAGGTTTGTCCTCAAATATTTCTTACAAACACTACTCAAATCTGCTTCAAATATTGCTCACAAATATTGCTCAAATCTGCTCCAAAACTCGCTCACTAACATTGCTTAAATCTTCTCTAAAAATTGCTCACAAACACTGCTTAAATTTTCTCTAAAAACTTCTTAAAAACACTGCTCCAAAACCTGCTTACAAACACTACTCTAATTTGCTCTAAAATCTGCTCAATAATGGCATCAAGGTCTTCACCTTTTCTTGAGTTTGCTTTTTTCAAGTAAAAGGCAAATTGGACATATTCTACCCGAAATTATTTTAACTTCAAGAACATATAAAGGATGATATGCACCAGTGTAGTAAGCTTCAAATGGCCAAAATGTTCTTCACATTCATTAAGTTTATTGCTTCCACATATCTCACATTTATTACATTTTAAAGGTAGCTCAAGTCTAGCATTGGATAACTTACTTGTGTGTTGACTTGGAGATGTTAATACCTTGCTATTCTTCCACTATCATGTGCACCTTTTCTTCTTATTAAAATGGCTGAATTGTCCTTCCTTGTTGATTAAATGCTTGGGTGAATATGTGCACTTAATCCTCTTACTCTATTCCTTGAAGCCTTGACTTGTTTCAAATCTGTGCCCTCCAAATCTACCTCAAAATGATGATTTTCCTTTTGCATGTGCTTTCCAAATTTGCCTTGACAAAATAATTTTCCTTTTGTATGTGCCTTCCAAATCTACCTTAATAATAATGATCTTTTGAAAAATAAAATAAAACTTTATAACAACATGACTCCTTATATCTCCCTTTTTAAAACTTGTAAAATAAAACTTTATAATAACAACATGACTCCTTATATCTCCCTTTTATAACTTGCAAAATAAAACTTTAACATAACTTCTTATATCTCCCTTTCATAAAATTAATTAAAAATTTTACCCTTACCTTGCATAGCAAAACATAGCATGCTACGGATGAGATTCGACCTTCTGACCTCTAGTAGCACAGTGCCCTAATGTGGACTCATGACCAACTGAGCTAACCTAGTAGATGAAACCAAAAAGACACAATAGAATACTTCGTTGTGCTATCCTCAACAGCAAACACTTCAGAAAAATAGTCATCGAGGGGATTCAACCCTCGAACCTTCTGCACCACAATGCCCTAACACAGGCTAGGCAACCGACTAGGCTAACCCAGTGGATGAAACCAAAAGGGCACAATAGAATACTTAACTCCTTCACTGTGCTATATCCAATTGTAAATGCTTCAGCAAAATAGGCATTGAGGAGATTTGACCCTCAAACCTTCTACACCGCAACGCCCTAACATGGGCTAGGCAACCAATTGGGCTAACCTAGTGGATGAAACCAAAGTGGCACGATAATATATTTAAAGCCTCCTTTTGCTACATCGTTGAACTTGCACTCATCTCCTCCTTTATCTTCTACACGTTGTTCGCTCTCCTCTCAAAGGATATTCGATTTTTCTACCATTCTCCAAAGTGAATTAATGCCTCATATTAATATGATTTTTGTCATTCGCGCCCAAGGAGGTTGACCCATAATTTAAACATTTGAATTTTAATTTCATTTTTGCATAGTGCGCTCAAGGAGGTCGACCCATTATAATATTTAAACTTTTATATATTTAAACTATATTTAAATCCTTTGATTTAAATATAAACCTCCCACTTTAATATTTAAATATTTCATTAAATATTAAAGCATATAAAATTACCTTTGAAGATATATGTCTTGACATTAAATCACCCTTGAAGATATCTGCCTTCACATCAGGGTTATGCATAAGCGTGAAATATCTTAAATTGGCTCTATTTAGGATTTTCAAGATTTTAAGTTGGCTAATTTTGGATCCTTTCATTGGGGCCCATTCACCCACAATTTACGGGGTGGAATTTTTTTGGGGTAAATTCGTCCACCATTGATAATAATTAAAATATTTTTATTTTAATTCGCCGACCTCAAATTATAAATGATTTTGATTTTTCTCGCCCAATTCACCTTCAAATTATAAATAATTTTATTTTTCCCACCCAAATCGCCTCATATACTACCCGTATATATACTGTAGTGGGTACCGATAAACATATATCTAAAATACTCTAACTCAAAAATAGCTGTAAAACAACAAAATACTTGACAAGGTTGCAGAGGAGTTTCTGTCGTAATATGTTGAGTGGTTGCAGAGGAGTGTCGATCGATGTAAGATGACTGGTATAAGCCGATCGGTTATAGAACCGTGTTTATCAGCATAGGCTGATCGATTGTAGAGTCGTGTTTGTCGGTATAAGCTGATCGGTTACAGAGTACTATCTATCGGTATAATATGATCGGTTGTAGAGTCGTGTCTATTGACATAAGTCGATCAGTTGTAGAGTTGTGTTTGTCGGTATAAGATGATCAGTTGCAAATTCGTGTCTATCGATTATAGAGGTGTCAATTGACATTACACTATTGTTGCAGGGATGTGTCTATCAGTATTAGTTGATCCATTACAAAGGTGTTGATCGACATTCATCTATCAGTTGCAAAGGTATCGATCGATTACAGAGGTGTTGATCGGTTGCATAGGTGTTGATCGATTGCAGAGGTGTCGATCGGTTGTAGAGGTGTCGATCAATTACAAAAGTGTCGATTAGCATTAGCCTATCGATTACAAGGATTGTCGATTGATATTTATCTATCGGTTACAAAGGTGTCGATCAACATTAGTCTATCGATTGTAGGGACATGTCGATCGACATTAGTCTGTCGATTGTAGGGAAGTGTCGATCAGCATTAGTCTATTAGTTGCAGAGGTGTCGATCGAAATAAGCCGATCGGTTGTAGAGAAGTCTACGTTGACATAAACCAATCGATTGTAGAGTAGTGTCTATCGACACAAGGTTGCAAAGATGCATTAATCAGCATAATTTGATCGATTGCAGAGTAGTGTCTGTTGGCACAAGGTTGTAGAGATGCATTAATCAGCCTAAGCCGATTGGTTACAGAGGATTCATGATTGGAAATTGGTAGAGTATTCTTCTTCCATTGTTCTTTTGTCCAAAGCTCTTTTTATTTAGTTTCATAGGCATTGTAGGTGAACTATATGCAACTATGATAGAAAAATATTAATATCATCTGGTTGTGTCAGGAGCATTTCTCTTATCAGAGACTGCTTCTTGTCTCTTAGAGTATATTTTATAGGCAGTGTAGAAGCACTATCTACAAATGTGATCGATAAGTATCCATGTCATGTTGTGTGTTAGGTGCATTTTCTTGTCAGACTGCTTCTTGTCTTTCAGATGTCATTCTATAAGGCAGTGTAGGTTCGTCTTGAGGGATGTCTACTATTTTTCTTCAATTTCATATACATTTCCTAATATCTAAAGGTTTTTTCTTTACAGATACAATGTCACCTACTGAAGATGGAAAGAAGGGAGGCCAATCTTCTTGTAAAAAGAAAATTCTAAAATATTTAACATAAATATCAAAATGCAATGAGGCATCAATATCTACATATTCTACATAACATGCAGGTACAAACATCTTTTACCACCAAATTTTTAATATTTTTGTTGTTCTTAAATATAAAACCTTTCTTTATTAATAGATAAATGGTTGTATACTTATCTACCTCTTTTTAAATGCTTTGTAAAATTATATTCTGTTAATTCTTTAAAATAGTGCCTTTTTTTACTTCAAAAAATGATAGAGAACACCAAACATTGAATGCAGTAAACATTGTTGACCCTGATGTGTGTTCACTTGAAGATATTCCAGCAGATGATATGGGACCACATGATAATTTTCCTAATAACGACATTCAACAACCACTTCAGGATATTTTAAATTTAGACACATCAACCGAAAAAGATAGTACAATTAAATTGTAGACCTCTAGGGAATATTGTAGTAAAAAATAAAACGTCAAAAGATAAGCGAATGGATAATTGGAAGGGATTTTAAAAATGAATGGGCACGGTTATACTCCTTTATTGAGCAAGATGAGAAAATGAATGTGTGTAAATACATTATTTGTACATGGAAGCTTGGAAAGGATCATTTATTGCAAAATAAGAAAGACACAATAGAAAAACACTGTGGGAAAGTTTACATCAAAGAAATACGAAGTGATGGAACAATTAATAGTTTTCATAGGTGGAATGATGCATCAGAATGTGTGCATGTGACATATGCACTTGAATATGAAAAGGCAATGAAACAAAAACAAACTCTCATTGAGAAGGGTGGAACAATCGAGGCATAATTTAAAAAAATTAATAAGAATGTATTAGCCTCAAATAAATTGCAGTTTTCTATTGTATACAGTATTATAAAAAAAGGTCGACCCATGTCTGATTTTGCTGATTTTAAGGAAATACTTCAACTTGCCGATGTACAAACCTTACCAGTTCACATTGGTCAGATCGAAGTGGTTGGCAAATGGTAAAATATCTATCACTGGTTGAGAAGGAATACCTGAGAGAGAATGTGAAACAAGCAAAATTTATTTCACTTTCCATTGATGAGGTAACAGTTGTTGACAACACATCTTGGATTTGCATACATGTTTACACATTCAAAAATCATTTGATAAAACCTCATTTACTAGCACTACATAAGATGATTGAAAATTGTAATGCGAAAAACATTTATAATGTTGTTGTAACCAGTTTAAAGGATATTGCCGAAATGGATGAAAAGGAAATTGCTACAAAGTTAATTTTTGTTGGAGCTAATGGTGCAACTACAATGCAAGGACATAGGAATGGTCTTTTTGTTAGGCTTCAGACATAAATTTCCCCATATGTGATTCCTATTCATTGCATGGCTCATCGAATGAATCTTGCATACAAAATTGTGCAAAATTTTGATAATGTAGCCAGAGTGGAAGAACTCATCCGCAAAATACACTCATACTTTTCATGCAGTACAAAAAGGTTTGCAGATTTTCAACAGTTTTCTCTAGGTGTAACTGAAGACAGAAAAATGTTAAAAGATGTGTAAACTAGGTGGATTTCACTGTTTCTTCCTGCAAAAAGGGTATTTTCATAATATCAATCCTTGGTTGGATTTATGTATGCACATCATAGGGATGTTGACAAGGCAAAATATTTGCTTTTTCGTATGACTGACTTGGAAACTCTTCTCACATTATGTTGTATTATACCAATGTTACAAGAAAATAATTATTTGATTAAACTTGCACAGGAAAGGGTAATTTATATTGTTGATTTCATGAGGATGAGAAAACAAATATGTATGATTATTGATAGGATTTATTTATTTGGAAAACATTTTTAGGATCCCAAGTTTGATAGTTGGAATACATTAGTTAATGTCAATGATCCGATTAGCTTTTTAAATTTTAACATCAACAATAACCTTTGTATTGGTATCCATAGAAATTTGATTCCTATATATCATTTTGAAAAGTGATTAGATACACTAACAGATGATGTTGAACAAGTGCCCGTTACACATTCCATATTTGATGAGGTTTTGGATAACACTAAGAATAATTAAAAATAATTACAAATGCATTAACAAGTGAAATAAGAGATCATTTTAGGTTGAGAGAAATGACAACCACAATGACCTCTGCAACTGTGGCTTCTGCTAGCAGGATTTCCTAGGCCCTTCAGGGGATTTGGAGCAAGGGGAGATCCCCCCTTAGAGTATGCTCCCAAGAGCCTCGACCTAGAACCTGACAGGAAGATAGACGTCCCTCTGACTTATCTCAAGAAGGTAATGAGCAAGGAAAAACCCAGTCCCAATAGAAGCCCAAATCATCCCCCTGTGATCGCATCAGGGAAAAATTTGGTCATCCTTGTATCATTCATGGCAAAAAAACTCTCTAACGAATCCCTCTCTCTTGTTGGAAATTTCATGGGAGGAAGGCCTGATATGGAATCCATAAGAATATGGGCTAGATTCAAATGGTGCACAACAGGGAGCCTCTAGCTAGTTGCCTTATCAAGGGGATTCTTGATCTGTCTAAACAACCAGGATGATCATATCCGGATCCTCATAGGGGGCCCTGGTTCTTTGGAAGTAAAAGCCTATTTTTAAGAAAATAGGGGGAATATTTCAACCCCCGGACCCAGGATATCAACTATGCATCAATCTAGGTCTGTCTCCTCGATCTCCCCATCCAGTTCGTCCATGAAGATATCCTCTGGTGGATTGGGGGATACATCGGGGATCTCATCGCTTTTGACCCTATAAAAAAAGCTTGGTCTCGCATGGCCCATGTACAGATCTGTGTTAATGCCAATATTGCATCCCAACTTCCAAACCACATAAACCTCACTTATAGGGACTTTTAGTGGTGCCAAGCTATCGAGTATGAAAATAAACCAACATTCTGCATCGAATGCAAATCCCAAGGATACCTCTGATCCCAATGTTTGTACCTCAAGATCCAATAGGAGGTGCCAAGTACCAAGCTTCCCTCTCCCTCTTCGACACCAGAATACCAATGCGAGAGAGCACAAAGATCGTTCCAAAGGATCTGAGAACAACTACTTGAAAAGAGATAAAGGGAAGTAGGCTGCTCACCAAGAACCTCTCAAAAGCAATCCTTCTTCAAGCTCAGAACACGTATGCTCCATTTTTGCTTTCCCCAATATATTTGGGACCTTAAGCTATTTTAATTATGAGGTTCTCTTCCTTGAATCCATTCCCATGCAAAACCCCTCCACCCATCCCCATCCCCCTCCTTCCCCCTCTAAATTTGGGCCTTCCATCCCCATCCCTGATGTCTCCCTCCCACCCCTCATCCCCCAGTCTGATACCTTGACTAATTTTAACCCTCTCCTCCATGATGGTGTCCCTCTTACTTCCCCCTCAGAAGAACCCCTATCCCCAACCAGATCTTATCCTGAATCCCTAGAGAATGCATCTAGTCCCACTTATTCCAGAACGAACATTAGCTCCTAAACCCCCCACACAATCGATTTTACCAATAAGACCTATTGCTCCAGATTGACCTAATTTATAACCTTTTTCACCCCTTCTTTCGCATATATCCTTGTACACTACCCTGGATTGAAAAATTCATTGAGAATTAATGATGTGTATAACGACTACGCATCAAAAAACATCCCTATTAATGGATCAGCCTTTTGGTGGGCCATAATCCAAGCAAAACCTCTTATCATTAGAGGCACCCGATGGCAGCTGGGCAAAGGAACATCTATCAACTTTTGGGAAGACATGTGGTTGAAATACAAACCCCTCAAGGAAATCCCTAAGGTACCTGGCCTTAGACCGAGTCTAAAGAGGAGATGGGGAAGCAAAGTGAAAGATTATATGGATAGGTAAGGCAAATGGAATATCCCTTCAAGAGGTAGTGAGCATCTTCTAAGTGTAGGGAAATTTCTTTCTAAGATGCTAATAACCACCATAATCCCCATCACAGCCTCCCCAAACCTTCCGATGTGGGTGGGAACCGATAGTGGGGATTCTTTAGTTAAGTCAGCTCATTCCCTTTCGGTCAACCCTTGTGTTCCCACTATTCTATTCAAATTAGTGTGGATCAAGTGCCTTATCCCAAAAATTGGTTTCTTTGCTTGGACAACCATCCAAAATAAGGCCCTCATCACTACCAATCTCATGAAAAGGGGAATCCCTATCCCTAATAGATGCCACCTCTGCCTATCCAACTAGAAATCTATCAACCACCTCCTTTTAGAGTGTGAATATGCCAGGGAGGGTCTAGACCACATGTTTATGACTTTTCAAATCCAATGGGCCCACCTCGATTCCCTATTGGACTTGTTCATCCAATGGCCAACTCCCTTTATAAATCCCAATGTGGATTTCCTATGGAAAATTTGCCTCCAAAACTTCATATGGAAAGTGTGGCTCAAGCGCAATCGTAGGGTCTTTTCTACCACCTCAAACAACTCCATATCCTCGGCCACCAAATACATGTCCTACATTTTAGAGAACTCCCAACATCTTCCTTGGCCTAGCTTCCTGTTGAGTAAGATCAAATTTGAGATCATCAATTCCCTCAACATTCCCATTCCCACCTTCTCCCTCCCCACTCCCCATCCCCATGTCAAAGCTTGTTGGAATCCCCCTCCTAAGGGATGGCTGAAACTCAACCTCAATGGTGCGTCAAAAGAGAATCCTGGTCTGGCAGGGGCAGGGGGAGTTGTTAGGGATCACAAAGGGGAGATCATTATGGCATTTGTAGAAAATATTCAACACCAAACCAACAATGTGGCTGAGGCATGGGCCCTATGGTGAATCTTACACCTAATCAGGGATACGCGAGTCAAGATCCACATTGAAGGGGATTCCCTCAACATCATTGGCTATATGACCTCTAATAAAATTCCCTTATGGAACATCAGATATTTGATCCAAGAGAGCGAGGAACTTTTAAGTCAACACTGCCAGGTGGAAGCTACCCATACGTACAGATAAGCCAATCGGCTTGCTAATAGGCTTGCCAACATGGGCACAGGACAAACACCTATTATAGTGTGGCATGATTATTTTCTTCCAGATGTCCTCCAAATTGTGGCTTCAAAAAAACATGGCAGGTCTTCCAAACCCCCCATACTAACCAATGATTTTTGGTTTCAAAATGTTGCAGGTTTTGCTCCAAGTGTACCCTCGATTGAGATCCTCGTGGAGTGTGCTCCAGTGCCACATCGAGATTGGCCACCCTGCTAATATCTAGTATAATCATTCTACTGAGTCGAACTTAATGTTTTCCTTTGCTACTTTCCAAAGCCTTTCGCCTAATCCCTCAGCCATGTATGTGGCCACACCCCCACTCATACGTAAAGAGAATTTAAAGAGAATGTACTTGACAAACTTGAGGGACTATGTGAACAGATTCCAAAATTTCTATAATGACAATTTTGTGCCAGCATTATCAGTTTGTAGAAACATATGGGTTGAACTCTCCATGTCTTTACAGAAAAGAGAACCCATATCCCCCATCAACTTAGAATGGTCCAGAAGAAGGGTAGAAGGAGTAATACAGTTTATTGAAATCATGCAACTTAATTGGATAGGTCTCAGATTTAGGCCTCCAACCATCATCACTCCAGTTCCATTCTACTTTGAATAAGATGCCCAACCTGATGAACAGTTTGAATAATGGCTCAGGAAACTTCAAGAGAATAGGGGATATTATAGAGGAAAGAAGTTCTATAGGTCATGGAATTTGACCATGGACATATGTGATTCCATAGCCCAACAGAATGCATGAAGACATGCATCAATATAAGTTGGGGGGAAAATGATGAGGCCTAGAAATGCCTCAATCATAACATGTTTTGAACACTGAAATTGCCTACAAACTCTTATGATTAATCTAATATGTTAATTAAGTTAATTCAATATGTTGTGTATTAACTATTTGTATGATAAATATATCTGAAATACTATATTCTGATTTTTACAGCTTTTTGCATAAGTTTTATGTTATTTGTTATGACTTGCTAAATGAGATATGCTTAGGTTGATAGCAACATTTCACTAATCATGTTTTGATATGTCTCAAGCATTTATTTTACCTAAATCCGGCAACGATGCAAGCAAACTCATTCTCGTGCAAGAAAGCTAGTTTTTCCCATGTAAATTCCAACCAGCTGCCAATGAATGGCAAGGCATGGAATTCACATATGGAAAGAGATGAATACCATTGTAATCTGATCCTAAGAAATAACCCACATGAGAAATGTAGAGGAAATCATTTAAAGAGCACACATTTGTTCATTCCGAAGTCTCTTTGAAATGAACAGATATCTTTGGAATGAGAAAACATAGTGCCTTCGGAATGAGCGGATCTTCGAAATGAGAATTGTAGTATCTTCAAAATGAGCCACTTATATTTGGAATGAAAATAGAATGTGCTTTTTGACTTGTTGACTGATTTTTGATGCTGGAAAAAGGGAAATAAAGATTGAAAAAGGGTAAGGAGAAATATCTTGGATCTGACTTTGTCATCCTTGCCGACCAAAGCCACCATTTATGGAAAGATCAAGTTTGATCTTCTTCTAGGATAAAACCAAGAATTGTTGTAGCATAATAGAATTAGATCTTTTAAGATATTCTCAGTTGTCAGCAGATCTTAGGACATCTATAAATATGGCTCTCATTCATGTTGAGCTAAGTAGGAGATAGAGAAAGCAGAGAGTAGAGAAATATAGGAGAAAATAGGCAATAATCAGAAAAGTGATTGTTACAGTCCTATAACAGGTTTTCAGTAGAATTATTGTAATCATGTTCTTGAATAAATAAAGTGTACTATTTCTATTTCATATTGCTTGTAAATGAGTGTGAGTAAGATCTAGAGAGAGAGACTCATACCTTCTTCTGGACAAGGAGGCTGGCCACTTCCAGACCTAGGAGGAGGACTAATAGCAGGTTTTTATTCTGATTTTGCTGCAACAGAATGAGTTGTAGAACTTGTCATTTCATTTCTTTGTAAACAACTAATAATATTTGTAATCTAAGCTTATTTTATGTTTTGTGATTAATGGTTTGGTTGTAATCTCCACTTTCAAATAAAGCTTTCAATTTATTGCAGACTGTCATTTCTAGAATTTACTATTTTCTGTAATTTCTTGCATTTTGTGTTTGATGTCAACCCCGCATGTGAAGATTGACAACCTTCTATTACAGAGCCTTGACGGGGTTTCATTTCCATGCTATAAGTAGGTTTCCATTGCTGCAAAAGTAAATAGATTTCCTTTTTGCAATTATAATTAGACTTCTAATTCTACAACTGTTATTTCTGCAACATAATTAGGTCTCATTCTGAAATTGTAATTAGGATTTCATTTCTACAGTTAATGATTAGTTTTCATTTCTACAACTTATATTAAGGTTTAATTTATACAATTTAGAGATAGAAATGTCCTAAATCCCCCACACAATCGGTTTCACCAATAAGACCTGTTGCTCTAGATTGACCTAAGTTATAACCCTGTTCACCCCTTCTTCCATAGATAGCCTTGTACACTACCCTGGATTGACAAATTCATTGAGAATTAATGATGTGTATAACGACTACGCATCAAACAACATCCCTATTAATGGATCAGCCTTTTGGTGGGCCGTAATCCAAGCAAAACCTCTTATCATCAGAGGCACCCGATGGCAGCTGGGCAAAGGAACATCTATCAACTTTTGGGAAGACATGTGGTTGAAATACAAACCCCTCAAGGAAATCCCTAAGGTACCCAACCTTAGACCGAGTCTAAAGAGGAGATGGGGAAGCAAAGTGAAAGATTATATGGATAGGTAAGGCAAATGGAATATCCCCTCAAGAGGTAGTGAGCATCTTGTAAGGGCAGGGAACTTTCTTTCTAAGATGCTAAGAACCACCATCATCCCCACTATAGCCTCCCCAAACATTTCGATGTGGGTGGGAACCGATAGTGGGGATTTTTTAGTTAAGTCAGCTCATTCCCTTTTGGTCAACCCTTGTGTTCCCACTATTCTATTCAAATTAGTGTGGATCAAGTGCCTTATCCCAAAAATTGGTTTCTTTGCTTGGACAACCATCCAAAATAAGGCCCTCACCACTACCAATCTCATGAAAAGGGGAATCCCTATCCCCAATAGATGCCACCTCTGCCTATCCAACTGGAAATATGTCAACCACCTCCTTTTAGAGTGTGAATATGCCAGGGAGGGTCTAGACCACATGTTTACCACTTTTCAAATTCAATGGGCCCACCCCAATTCCCTATTGGACTTGTTCATCCAATGGCCAACTCCCTTTATAAATCCCAAGGTGGATTTCCTATGGAAAATTTGCCTCCACCACTTCATATGGAAAGTGTGGCTCGAGCGCAATCACAGGGTCTTTTCTACCACCTCAAACAACTCCATATCCTCGGCCACCAAATACATGTTCTACATTTTAGAGAACTCCCAACATCTTCCTTGGCCTAGCTCCCCGCTGAGTAAGATCAAAGTTGAGATCATCAATTCTCTCAACATACCCATTTGCACCTTCTCCCTCCCCACTCCCCATCCCCATGTCAAAGCTTGTTGGAATCCCCCTCCTAAGGGATGGCTTAAACTCAACCTCAATGGTGAGTCAAAAGAGAATCCTAGTCTGGCAGGGGCAGGGGGAGTTGCCAGGGATCACAAAGGGGAGATCGTTATGGCATTTGTAGAAAATCTTCACCACCAAACCAATAATGTGGCTGAGGCATGGGCCCTATGGTGAATATTACACCTAATCAGGGATACGCGAGTCAAGATCCACATTGAAGGGGATTCCATCAACATCATTGGCTATATGACCTTTAAAAAAATTCCCTCATGGAACATCAGATCTTTGATCCAAGAGAGCGAGGAAATTTTAAGTCAACACTGCCAGGTGGAAGCTACCCATACGTACAGATAAGCCAATCGACTTGCTAATAGGCTTTCCAACATGGGCACAGGACAAACACCTATTATAGTGTGGCATGATTATTTTCTTCCAGATGTTCTTCAAATCGTGGCTTCGAAAAAACATGGCAGGTCTTCCAAACCCCCCATACTAACCAATGATTTTTGGTTTCAAAATGTTGTAGGTTTTGCTCTAGGTGTACCCTCGATTGAGATCCTCATGGAGTGTGCTCCAGTGCCACATCGAGATTAGCCACCCCACTAATATCTAGTATAATAATTCTACTAAGTGAAACTTAATGTCTTCCTTTGCTGCTTTCCAAAGCCTTTCACCTAATCCCTTAGCCACGTATGTGGCCACACCCCCACTCATTTCTCTGTCACCTTCCATGTCTGCAAGGAATGCCCAAAAAATTAACTCCACCCATGCGGATATCTTTCCAAGGTTTCCACCCAATCCCCTTACTCCTTGGTATGTAAACTGCCCGTCCATATGTCCCTCATCCATGGTGCTCGACATACCCCGTTCGCCTCCCCTAGCCTATTTATCTCCTCATCGTCGCATGTTCATCGATGTTTTCTACTGTAAGCCTTTCCTCTAGTTAATTTCTTTTGCCACCCTCCCTCCAACCTCCACCCCCACCACCATAGCTTACGTGGAGCCAAGTTCGCTTTATCTGGATGCCCTATCGTCTATGTTTTTGTAGGGTTGCAGGCTCACCACCCTTATGTTGAAATTTCAAGGAGCGAAAGAGGACATTACGGAGGATTTTATCCGAACATGGTCAAATGGCCATGTTTGCATTAAGAATGTGCATTTGAAAGTTACTCCCCAATTGATTGGTGAGGTTGCAGACTTGCTGCTCACTGGTCGCATGGTTCATCACAACAAGCATTGTTGGGATCCAGAGCTAGAGGGCTTCCCCAATTATCAAAATTTCAAGTGGGATGGACTTCCCCTAGAGCATCATTCCCTTCCACCCCCATTTCCCTCTATTGTAATTCCCCTTATGCAATACCTTACCTGTAATGACTCTAATAAGCCCATGGCTAGTTTCCATCTTGCCTTAGTTAATCATATCTGAGGGTACAAGCCTATGAACATTCCTGCTTTCCTCCATCGCTCCATTCTCTCTTAATGTCTGCCACCCATAAAAATTATGTCCCTCCCACCCACCAAGGGTTTCTTGTTGTGATCTTCTACTGCGTTCTGTCCAATCCCCCCATTGTAGATTCCCCCTTACAGTCCAATCCTCCCTATCCCCCTCCTTCCCAAAGCCCTTCTCACTCTCTTTCCAGTGAGCCCTTGGCCAGTGATGGCATTTCCAGCACCCCTACCTCCAAAAAAGGCACTATGGTTGCTTCCCCATCCAATCCCTCCCCTTCCCCTTCCAATCCCGTCCCTTCCCCTTCCAAACCCACCACTTCCCCTTCCAAACCCAACCCCTCTACCAACAAGAAAAATTTGTTGGGTAAGTGCAAGGTCAAAACTGAGGAGGTGGCCCCTCAAGTCCGCATGTCTTCCAGGACCAAGAAGCCCAGAGATGAGTCTAGCCAAAATTTGCCCCTAGAGATCGAGGACCTGAGCGGATATTCGACTCCCACCTTTGGCATTTCTAATCATCTCACTAGAATATTTTTGAAGAGTTTCATCATGGTGTTCGAGAGTGAAATCTCAGCTCTGAAGCGGGCTCTTCAACAAAGTGCAAAGCGCGTGGAAGAATACATCTTGGAGGTTGACCCCTAATCTACTTTAGGAGTGTAAGTTCTTTGAAGGGTAGTATGGGATTTCTTGCTATGGTTTTTAGTGTCTATTTTTGTGCCCTTTGTCTGTCTACAATTTTGGGTTTCCCTATGAAAGCCCTAGTGAGGGCCCTAGCTGTTGTCAATGGGTATGTCATATTTGTTTGTAGTAGCCCCTATGTGGGCAAGCACCCCTTCTCTATGGATATTAATATCCCCTTCTCTAACAATGTTTTCTTTCTCACAAAGAGCATAACATGTCTCTAATACCACTATTAGAAATTCAACTATATTTTTCATAGGATCAAATATTAAATATATAACAATTGCATAAATTCAACATCACACTTATTAAATAATATTATTGATGAATATTCAACACAAAAAATGCAAATAAAATTTAAACGTAAGATTTGTTATTACCATATTACAGTCTCACTACTACACTCATTACATTTCTTTGACTTCAATATATACACACATGGATAGGAGACTCTTCACATTCACAACTCTTGACCTTTCTAGTTATACAAAAATTTTATCTTGTCAAACACATGGAAGATCTAACACTTCATATTTTTCATTGGAGAAATACCACATAATAATAAATATATTATTGACTCCACATATCCATATAAGGACAAAGACTCTAATGATTGTACATACTAAATGACAAATTGTTACATGAAACCTCATATAACTCTTCACTTACATATCTCCACACTTACTTACATGACACCTATATACTCAAATATTTATAACAATCTAAACTAAACTATTTATATTGTACTTGTAATAATCTTAAAAGTTACCAAATAATATAATATTTTCAACAATCATATCCCTTTTTTCATGAGGGACTAGTTGAATATCTTCTTGAAAGGACTGACTATCTTTGTGTTGTTTGTTATAGTTCCCATTTGAGATCGTTTGAAATGACAAGGGAGGTAATCAAAAGGATCTCATATCTAATACTAAAACTTTTAATATCTTGATCTCATGATTATGAACATATAGTCAAAAGATAGTGGCTTTGATATGACTAATCTAAAAATCATAATTTTGAGTTAAGGAAGATCAAGAAAGACTGCAATCTAGAAATAATAGAGTATAATAAATTAGAACACAAAAATAAAATCCATAATAATATAATGATTTTAATGCTCAATAATAGCATACAATGCAAACAAATTCTAATAATAGATGTGAGGTTATAACATTGCATTAGTTATTCTTTCTTTTTATAGTCAAGGGTGCATCTCTTTTTATACAATATTTAGTGTATTTAAAATTCATTGTATTGAATATGGAAGATCACCTATATGGAAATATGGTGGTTTACATTACATGTATTCAAAGGCCACCCATTCGCACCCATTATATGGAAATATGGTGCTATATTTATGGTGACTTTATGGGATGTGAAGATCAATTAACATATGTTACTATATCATATAATTATATTTGGCATGTAGTCTACAAAATAGGGACTTATGTTACAAAATCATTAAAATTGTTGTTTCTCCTTCAATTTATCTTTGGTGGTAGCAACCCCAACAAATTCTAGCACTTGAGTCATCTAGAAACTATACTAATTTGAGGTCTTCTACCCCATCGATTAGGTCTTCAAATAAATTTCTTGATAATTTATCTTTATTAGTAGCTAGCTCCTTTGGCCTTGCATGAATTGGCTTTAGCTTCTCATATGATTCAGTTAAATTTAGTCAACTTAATATTTCTCTTATTTAATTATATTGCTTATGATATCATCATGTACTAGGTTTTTTATTTCATAGCAAATGTCAAGCATTCCAACAATTATCAACCCTTGGATATCCTTATCAATTTCTTGCACTTACGTTTTCAAGGATGCTAGGCTAGATTTACAAGTTCAAAAGTTTCTCTAGATATATGGAATCTTCCTCAACTTATTGACTAGTTTCTTGTGATATATCCCTTGTTGTTGTGCCTATGCTATGGTCATTGATATAAGTATATTAATAACCTCTGAATATTCCTCCCTCATACATAGTTTCCCTTCTTTATTTTTGATGATTTTGTCCATCTATTCTAGGATTTATTCTATGAAGGAGGTAACTCATATCCTCCTTGATCTAGTCCTAAAATGTCTTAACACTATAAATTTCTTGAGCTAATTTTTGACCTACAACTATATATTTAGACCTTGAGGCCATAAACATTATGATCTATTGATATTTATTTTTGAGGTTGTCGTATAGTTGGCTCTCTTATTCCATCATCTATTGCATAGGTCCTTTAGTCTAAATAAGTTGAGTTTCAAGACCCTTGACTTGCATTTTTAATTGAGCATTCTCATAGGCTTGTTTCTTTAGTGCTTATTTCTCTTTTTAGATTTAATCTATTTATCCCTTTAGTTGTGCCTTCTATATTTTTATTTTAACTTGTATTACTTCATCCTCAAATTTCAATTAGTCATATTTCATTATCATGCCAAGTGTGAGTTTGTTAGTAAATAGTACCAATTGGTATGCATCCATTTTAATGAGGTTATCCTAGGACACCGTAGTAGTTAAGTTAGTAGGATCTATTGTTACCTTCATGGGCTCAATTTTTATGGCCTCATCAAAGTAAACCTTGCCCCTATTTCTTAATAGTTGTGAATGGAAGAGCACTAAATCCTTGGGGGTCTTCTTGATGATTCATTTATATAAATTTTTCTATCTCTTCTTCTCAATAATAAGTACATACATCACTTCAACATATTTGTTTGGCCTCCTATGTAATGCTTGGCTTAGGACCTCTAATCATACTTGTTGATAGGGGAGCTTGTATAGATTAAAATCCTCGAGCAAGGGGTGTGTCATTACCTATAAAATATTTTTTTATACTTGGGATGGTGTGCATGTAGAGATGGATAACATAGTGATATGGATGAAATGAGTGGTAATAATGATAAGGGAAATTGGAGTGGTCGTAGTGGGATGTGGTGCTAGTTTGAATAGGGTGGCCAAAAGGAAATACATGGTATAAAAAACTAAGAGCCAAATGAGGGGAGATGGGAACAAAGTGATGAGAGTGGTTCCTACTATAACTATAACTATTATAGGTGGGTTTTATTTTGGGGTACTATAAGGTGGAGTACATCCTAGATAAAGATGTGCTACACTACTCAATGGTGTGAAAAATATAATGAAATAAAGGGTAGGAGAAGAATCAAGTATGTCGAAAGAAGAATGCAAAGAGGGACAAAGAAGAGCAAACATAGAATAATAATAATAATAATAATAAGGAATAGAGAGAGAATGGGAAATTATTTATGGTGATAGAGAAGTGGGAATGGATGTAATGTAAACCACCATATTTCCATATAGGTGACCTTCCATATTCAATACGATGAATTTTCAATACACTAAATATTGTATAAAAAGAGATGCACCCTTGACTATAAAAAGAATGAATAACTAATGCAATGTTATAACCTCACATCTATTATTATAATTTGTTTGCATTGCATACTATTATTGAGCATTAAAATCATTATATTATTATGGATTTTATTTTTGTGTTCTAATTTATTATACTCTATTATTTCTAGATTGTAGTCTTTCTTGATCTTCCTTAACTCAAAATTATGATTTTTAGATTAGTCGTATCAAAGCCACTATCTTCTGACTATATGTTCATAATCATGAGATCAAGATATTGAAAGTTTTAGTATTAGATATGAGATCCTTTTGATTACCTCCCTTGTCATTTCAAATGATCTCAAATGGGAACTATAACAAACAACACTAAGATAGTCAGTCCTTTCAAGAAGATATTCAACTAGTCCCTCATGAAAAAAGGGATAAGATTGTTGAAAATATTATATTATTTGGTAACTTTCAAGATTATTACAAGTACCATATAAATAGTTTAGTTTATATTGTTATAAATATTTGAGTATATAGTAGGTGTCATGTAAGTAAGTGTGGAGATATGTAAGTGAAGAGTTATATGAGGTTTCATGTAACAATTTGTCATTTAGTATGTACAATCATTAGAGTCTTTGTCCTTATATGGATATGTGGAGTCAATAATATATTTATTATTATGTGGTATTTCTCCAATAAAAATATGAAGTGTTAGATCTTCCATGTGTTTGACAAGATGAAAATTTTGTATAACTAGAAAGGTCAAGAGTTGTGAATGTGAAGAGTCTCATATCCATGTGTGTATATATTGAAGTCAAAGAAATGTAATGAGTGTAGTAGTGAGACTATAATATAGTAATAACAAACCTTACATTTAAATTTTATTTGCATTTTTGTGTTGAATATTCATCAATAATATTATTTAATAAGTGTGATGTTGAATTTATGCAATTGTTATATATTTAATATTTGATCCTATGAAAAATATAGTTGAATTTCTAAAGTGGTATTAGATACATGTTATGCTCTTTGTGAGAAAGAGAACATTGTTTGTGTGACCATGTTGAGAAACATCATGGCTAAGAATAAATCCAAGTTAGGGAATATCATGGATGAGAAGAAAATCAAGTTGAGAAATATCTTTGCTTAGAGGAAATCCAAGCTAATATTGAAGAATAGAACCATGTTGTGGATATCCACAAAATCCATGTTGAAGTGCCTATCAAAATAGCCTTGGTGAAGACACTATGGCAAGGAGAAAGTACTACAAAGACACAAAATATAAGTGTCATCACCATGAAGAAAGTGTTACAAAGTTGTAGAGGAGAAGTGTGAGTGTCATAGAGACAATGCTACATTGAGGAAGTTGTAGAAGAGAAGAGAAGTTACAAAGACTAGTACTTTAAAAATGTGAGGTGAGTTGAGTCAAGCAAGTAGTGGAAGGAGTAGTTTTATGGAAATATGATAGAACTCAAGCCAAATGTAGGGAAAAATATAAGCAACTATTGTAATAATCAATGGAAAATGTTTTAAAGTGAAAAAAGTGGCACCAACAGATGTAATTTAAATTTATTATTTATGTAGACACCAAACCCTAACACTCTGCAAAACCCATCCACATTGCATAACCTAACCCCAGTATAATAAAATAATATACTTAAGGTCTAACTTAGTTGTATGTTCTTGCATATTAATGTATTTTCTAGATTTTGTAAAATCTAGAAACCTGTCTCTCCACTTGACATGTGTCATAACCATAACTACCCTTGGCACATCTCACACACCTCACTCTAGTTCCATCTACCCACATGCCACCACTCCACCTAAGTTAGACACTCTAAGTGACTCACTCTGACTACCTAGGATATGTGGCTACCCAATCCTTGCCACTTGGCTGCTTTGGCTTGCCACTTGTACTCCCCCTTTATCTCCCAAAAGCCTATAAAGGCTCCACCATTTCATCAAGTCAAGGAGGACTAAATATGAACCACCATGCTACCAAAATTGTGTTAGGAGGAACTCAACATTCTTAGATACTAAGCCATTGATACCAAGGAGTGTCATCCAAAGCCCTTCTACCACTCAATCCCAAACGTAGACCTACATTTGCATAGTCACAAACATAGTCTTGTAGGTGCACAAACACAACCCTTTGGATCCCCAAATGTATCCCTACATTTGTATAGGAGTATATCAATAAATTGCATACCCAAATCAAAAGAGGTAAAACATAATAATGTATTGTTTCTTGATTGTTTATCTTTTGCATAGGTTTTTACTTAATTGTAAGCATTTCAACTCAATATTTCATAGTTTTCATTTGTATCTAAATGAGCCTCATATAGTGGAGGCCCTTCATGTACTATTGACCCCTTTTATATTTTCAAGTATATGTATGCAGGTGATACATATCTAAAATCTATTGGAGCAAGGATAGATTGTGAGGATACACAAGCCTATCTAATGTATAGATTATAGCAAAGAAGACAATCAACATCCACCATTCTTTTGATTTTCAAAAGGGGTATTTTTCTCCTTTTGCCTATTTTTCCCTAAAAAGCGAGCATATTGATTATTGTAATCATACCCAAACACACTCGAGGCAAATCATTGTGAAAAGGAGACCAAGGCTCTAGTAAATCTTAACACAAATTTCATTTGTTTTGCATATTGTTTGCCTTGTGCTTTCATTGTTTGGGTGTTATATTATTTGCTTATAAATTGGAAATCATGGTAGGACTCCCAAAGGGCTACATTTTGTTTTACCTTGTTGTTTTTGGCTTTCTAATTTGTGTTTTTTTGTTGGTTGTAGGATGTTTTTGGAGGTCCATTGCATGAAGATCAAAAAACATTATCGAGAGCTTTAGATATTATTTAGACTATTTATTTCCTTGTGCAAATGAAGTCATGCATTTGGGAGCTTGTGCAAACATAGCCCTACATTTAGGAGTCCTGCATAAATGCAACCATACGTTTCTAAAGCTGGAAGAGGAGAAAAGCCTTCCAAGTAAATTATCTAGACCAAATTCCCAATTTAAAATTTTGCTTTTAATGAAAAAGGAATTCTATTTGTTTTTGTATCAATTCTCAAAAATGTATATTAACATCTTGAATCAACTTAGGAGTGCATTAGTATTTGAGTTTTGGTAGGAAAAAAATTAAAATTTGCATTCTAAGGTGCATTGACTGCCATTTAGGTCAAAAAAATGTTGTAACTTGCATCAAAAGGTTAATTTGGTATTATTAGGTTTATTTATAACACATATAGGATTCTTTCTATCATAAGCTATTTTTAAGACACAATTAGAAATATAGAGTTATGGGTTCCCAAATGCAGTCTTGCATTTGACTAGTCACAAAAACAACTCTACAAGTCCTCAAACGCAACCCTATGTTTGGCCATGTCTCTCAGACCCATTTTAGGGATTTTTGAAGCAATGTTTTTGCACTTTAGTTTAGTATTTTACTTTCTACTACTATTTTGGGTTTTTTCTCTATTTTGTGCCTCTAATTTACATTTTGTAGGCATTGAATCAAAATGGCATCTTAATTTTGTATTTTTGTGAAATTAGACTAGATTTGCTTTACAAAATTGCATAGAAAGTTTACAAAACTCAAAACAAAACCCCCACACACATGCATAATTATAATTTTGCATCTCTATATTACACGAGTGCATGGAAAACCTCCTAAAGAAGTTGGACTTCATCACGAACCGTTAGTCGAGCCCTAGACAAGCCATATTTATTATGATAGTCTCTTGGATTTCATCACCAAGAAACTGATCACTCTTGAGGTTAGATTAGGGTGATCATTAGGTTAGATGACCTTTAACCATGGGGTTAAATAATTAGTGGATCTCAATTATCTTTATTGTCCAAGCAAGCCCCCGAGTGTGAAGCGAAAGCCACATTTCGGTCAGTAGCAGGACTTAGACAATGTGGCCTCTTTTGGGAGGTAATTTTGATTTCTTAGGTTACACCCATCACCAAGCCTTCATATAGTAATATTTATCATCCTTTCATGATTCATCCTTCATCAAAGGAGTGGATTCAGATAAACATTTCTAGATTCCACTTTGCCACCTACCATTCATAGCTTTAGGTCTAGGTAACATAAAACACACTAAAAACTCCTAAAATTCCAAATAAAAATAAGAAGAAAAGAACAAAAATCAAAAATAAAATTTGTAAAAACAAAGAAAAATAGAAAAAATAAGTGTTTGTTTTGTGTGATTGTGTGTTTTCTCATATCGTAGATATCACATTTACCATCCCACATAACTTGCACATCCATCATTTTTCTTCATCCCTAGCTTATGTTATTGACCCGCAATCAAGCCAAAGCTTTAGCCAATACCCAAAGCCAAAAATCTACATCCATTTACCAATATACTCAAATTTATCATGTTTCAACCACTTCTGTGATTGAGCAAGAGGGTATTCATATAGACCTATCCGTAGGGCTTTCCAATCATGCACCTCCTTTAGATATGGATATGATACATGCGAGGGAATTTTATCCGTAATATCCCCTATGCAGGAATGTTTAAAATGGCACATGTCTATCCCCTATGGAAAGGGATTTTGCAATATTGGTGTATTTCAGCCTCTTGAAGGTTTTGTATATTTGGGATTGGGACCCAGTTAAAACCCTTATAAATAAAAACACCAATTTACCAAAAATAAAAATAAAAGATCATTTTAAGAGATATGAGACACTTGAGGCCATGGCTATTGTTAATCCCATATTCTGGAATCCTTGTGGTGACCATAGTAGTAGAAGTGAGTTGTTTGTAAAATATATGGGTAATATTATGACATATTTTTCTAAAAGTGTGGAAATAAATGGCATTGAAATCAATGGTATTCTAAACAAATATCTTCTCAGACAACAATCAACAAATTTTGGAATAACAATGGATAATCAAATTGCACATTTCAAAAATCCACATGAGACTGATTCAATCACGTGTTTCTGGAAAAAATTGTATCAAAGTAGTGTCTTACAAGAAACTATTAGTGCATACTTTATTTTATATTAATTATGTCAAACAATGATTTTGGGATCTGTTGAAGACAAAAGGGTTTTTAGTGCATTATATTTTGTTAAACTAAATGTTCGTAATAGATTGGACAAAAATTTGGAAAATTGTTTGAGAATGTATGTGTCATCGTACGAGGTGGGTAAGTTTCCTTATGATAGAGCGTTGACATATTGGAAGTCCCTAGCAGAAAGAAGAGGTCTCACTAATACTGTTGATAATGATGAAAATGATCCAGCTTGGAGTGATGATGAGATTATGGAAATGCATAATTCACAAATGATTCTCGGTTCTTTTGGAGAAGTCGATAAAGCTTTGTATCAACTTCCAGAAATGTAAAAATTGCAATTATTATATGACAAATTCATATAATCTATGATTTTTCGGATTTGAAATCATTTCGTAAAATTTTAGTGATTTAAATAAATTCATATTATCAATGATTTTCCATATTTGATATCATTTATAAATGTTAATGATTTAAAAAATTTCATATTATCAACGATTTTTTGTATTTGATTTGTTGTAAAATTTTAGTGATTTAAAAAAAATCATATAATCATTTTATTCTCAATGATTATGCATGTTTGTTTTTTAATGATATGGATTGTCTATGTTTTCAAATTTATGATTTATGCTATAGATTTGAGTAAGCTGAAATTTTGAAAACCATGTATACATAATGATGCTATGTTATTGAACTAATTGTATATGTTGACAAAATATAGTGATTTTTGCTTTGACTTTAAATGTATGTTTGTATGTATCATTAGTATCATTATTTGTATGGTATGACAAAATATAGTGATTTTTTATTATCATGCTTTGTCATTGAGTAAACCTTGTATTCATACATAACTAGTAAAACTTTCTCTACATTTGTATGAAAAATGCATGTAGTATATTACTCTAGATATGGAAAATGAAAATTTAAATCCATTCATAGATATATCCATCGTAAACTCACTTTGAAATATAAAAACAATATAGCATAATATAAATGACCATATTCATTTTTATACAACTATAATGACTATGAATGCATTGAAAATTGTGACCCATGCATAGATATATCCTTTGAAATATAAAAACTATATAGCATAATACAAAAGACCATACACATTTTTATACAACAACTAGAATGACTATGAATGCACTGAACATTGAAACTTATGCATAGATATATCCTTCGTAAACTCACTTGAAATATAAAAATAATATAACATAATACAAATGACAATACTCACTTTTATACAACAAGAATGACTATGAATAAACTGAAATTTAAACCCATGCATAGATATATCATTTGTAAACTCATTTGAAAATTGAAATATAAAAACAACATAGCATAATATATGGAAATTGAAATTTAACCCCTTCATAAATATCTCCATCGTAAACTAACATTGAATATGAAAACAATATAGCATAATAAAAAAGACAAAACACTTTTCTATACAACAACAAGAATGACTTTGAATAAACTAAAAATTTAAACCCATGCATAGATATATCCTTCGTAAACTCATTTGAAAATTGAAATATAGAAACAACATAGCAGAATACACAAAACAATACTCATTTTTATATCACAACATGAATAACTTTGAATAACATGTAAATCTAAACCTATGCATACATATATTCTATGTAAACTCAAGCATATTTGAAACACCATAATACTCAAGAGATGAAAATAACACACAATTATAAATAGTAAATAGTGTAATAGTAAAATAATAAAAGCAAGTATCTTGTTTTCAAATGAAAACATATGAAATATCATAAAATAGTCTTTTTGAAATATCAAATTTTGAAATTCAATTTCATGCTTCAAAATCTTTTCCCCCTTCCACCACTCCTTTTACCTTTTTAATGACTTCCATAGTCTCCATAGCAATGACTCCTCCCTCATATTTCCCATGTTTAGCTCCTTTTTCCTCATCCACTACTTCCACGATTTCCACATTCTGCATTCCAACAACTCTTCCCTCGGGTTGGGTAACAGTACTATCAATTGCTCCAGAATTGACAAGGATCTTCTCAACATTTTTAAATCCATCGAGAAGGGTGTTTTCTTCTTTGCCAACATCTTTAGATGTTGGTCCTTGAACTTCTTTACCCTTCTCCTTTAGCAGAACATCAGGATCCAATCCGTTGCGGATAATGATTTTCTGCAAAATGTTGTTTTGTCGAACTACTTCCTATGCTCTTTTTTTCATTGTAATGGAAGTGTTTAAGAACTCCTTTGCCATCTTGAGATAGTCTTGCAGGTTTTGAACCTTATTCTTGAGATTATCATACTTAATAGTTAATCAACAGATAATTACATTTTAAAAAAGAGAACAACAAATTTTTGAACATAAAAGTGATAAAGTCAAACCTCAACAACATTCTTTGCAACTACAACAACAACAACCTTTTTCTTATCACTTGCCCATTCATTGTAATAAGCTTGGGCCTCACCATTTATGTTCTCCAATATGTTCATCATAAACTTTAAAATTTCATCTGTGTAAGATGTATTCACCTTCATAATGCCATATTTTTACTTGCTATAGTAGAGCCTCCATCTTTTCAGGTTCATTTTCAATAATAGAATTTTTTTTCTCTTTTTGAAAAATTATTGTATCGGGCATTAATTTTCTTTATCAACACTTTGGCCCGATACTCCCATTTTTTCATTTATGTTATATCTGGAAGTAGTAAATCCTTAATGGTAGATTCAACGTTATCAGAAACCAAATATTTTTCTGAAATATTTAATCCTTCATCCTCTAGTCGAGGAGGAGCCTAACGAGTGTTTGTTTCCCTAGGAGGAGATTTGCTTGAACATTCTGCTCCTTCATTTCCTTTATCTTGAATAAATTCTGATACTTGAAAAGTAGTGGGTGTGTTCTCTTGCAAAAAGAAATCTTTATCAAGTGGAACCTCATCCAACCCAGCACTAGAAGCTTCCGATATATCCTTAAAATTAAAATTAGCAAGAGAAATATGGCCAAATCCTGAAAATATCTTTGATGCTTCTTTCTCTAAAATTTGTTGTGTTGCTTCTCTCTATGGCCTAGATGGAAGAATGTGTTTTCCAACTGGGAAGCATTGACCTCGCATTTGAGGTTGGCATGGTGGAGGAGGGGGCGGCATCACCTTTTGATTTTTTTGATGATATTGTTGTATGGGAACTTAAAACATAAAAATAAAAATTAGTTATAAAATTTGTGAAGGTAGAAAATAAAAATTAGTTATAAAATTACATTATGAAAATTGGTTGGAAAATTTGTTATAACACTTACCGATAGAAGAAAAAACATCTTGCGTAGTTGTTGTTGCAAATGGAATGTGGGCATGTTGTACATCTAAAAATTAATTAATTAAAAACAGTAAAAATTTTGTAAAATTTTTGTTTCGACAGTCATTAAAACTTACTCCCCGAAGATGAAACCTCTTGCGCAACTACGCCTGATGGCAGTGGACATGTAGCTGTAGATGGAGGTTGTCGATGATCATGAGAACTAGATCTTCTATGTTTCCTTGTTGATCTTCTCCTTAGCGATGGTGTTGTTTCCTCCGTAGGTGTTTCAAAGTCTCCTAATTCCTCTGGATTATAACCTCTGACAACAACATCCCACTTTGAAGAGGAAGAGGATGCCCTTTTATGTGTTTGGTATAAAATGTCAAAATTATAAAAAGACAAACATATGAAAAATAATTTTTTTTACTTAAATATTAACGAAAAATTACCTGAACTTGTTGTTCTGTCATGGTTGCATTGGCTAGGGTTGAGTGCCAAGATGTTGGTACTTGAGTGTTCTGCAAATGATAAAAATATTCATAAAAAGAAACAATAATATAATTGCATGTGCTAACTATCGATGAGGGTGAAGCATGGGTTTTCATGTTCTCGATTTCCAATCTGATCCGATGTGAGACATAGTTGGACCAGTCGAATTGCTGGTGTGCAACACAACAAACCAAATACGCTAAGGCCCACATAGGAATTTATGTCGGCCTTCCTTGCAGAATGAGTCTGGCAAGGAAGAATTTGCAACATGCTCAAAGAAATTTATTTTCAATCACTGGTACAGTCAAACCCCTTCTGGACTTGGTGGATGTAACTGCAAAAAAAAAAAAATTAGTAATTGTACACTAGTGACTAGAATTTAAATTCAATTAAATAAAAAAATAATTATACCTTGAAAAGAATTTGACTGCACATTGAAGTTGGTCTCCAAGTAGAGTTTGTCATCATCATTTAATTGGTATTTTGAAGTGATAGGCTCACAACCAGCATGGGGCAATGTTGTCAATCTGGTGACATCACGGGTTGTGAAAGAAAGAATGATGTTTTTGTTGTCGATGACAAGATTTACCTTACCCGAATCAATATTATAACCTACAATGATCTTCTCCAGCAGTTTTGTGTCCGTGTCGAACTGCGGTATTGAAACTAGACCCCGAAGACCAGAGTCCGTGACCCATGACATGTTGTAATCCGATGTTGATAAAATTTTAAAAATCAGGGGGCAAACCAAGTTTTTAAAATTAATTTTAAACATTCTAGGGGTTACAGGGGATGCCATAGGATTATTTCATTGTGTACGAGTATGGATCAGAAGATACAGAGGAAAAGGGTTAAAAATCACTTAAAAATTAAGGTAAAAGGTTAAAAACTAAGATAAAACTAGAGGAAGAGGGTTAAGAATATGTTAAAACGGGAGGAAAAGGGTTAATAATGCATTAAAACGGAGGAAAATGGTTAAAACTATGATAGAAAAAGGTAAAAAAATGACTGTTTATTCCTTTATATAGACTTTATGCATGCAATCAGCTCATGGATGGGTGACACATGGCCTTTGCATGCAATTATTTCATGGATGGTTGACACGTGGTATAGATGCACCACTGCTATCGACTGGGTACTCAACACTGTTGCAGCCAATTGACACACTTGCAACCGATCAAAATTCCTACAATCGATCATCATGTCTACAACCGATCGACATGTCTACTTTCGATCATCATGATTGCATTCGATCGATATTCTTGCATTCGATCATCATAATTTCATCCAATCGGTATTCCTGCAACCGACCGTCATACCTATCGTCGATCATCGTATCTGTACCCAATTTGTATTCCTACAATCGATTAGCATTCCTATAAGTGATCATCGTATCTACACCCGATCGGTATTTCGACAATCGACCGACATTCCTATAATCGATCGATATACCTGTAGACGATCGTCATGCATGCAATCGATCGAAGTTCTTGCAACTAATCGTTATAGCTGCACCTGATCGACATACTTGCAATTGATCATCATGCCTATAATTTATCATCATGCATGCCATTGGTCACCATGTCTACAACCAATCATCATGCTCTGTAGTCGATCATCATGCCTACAGTCGATCATCATGTCTACAATCGATCGACATACCTATAACCGATCGTCATATCTACAGTCGATAGTCATGTCTGTAGTCGATCGTCATCTCTATAGCCAATCAGCATACTTGCAACTTATCGTCATACCTACAATTGATCATCATGCATGTCATTGGTCGTCATGTCTATAGCCGATCATCATGCCTACAGTTGATCATTATACATGTCTCAATCGTCATAAAGCATAAAGGCTAAAAGTATTTCATGTCGACCTAAAGCTTTTAAATTTTTTTGTACATTTTAATATTTTGCAAACCGATACTCATAGCCCCCAACACAAAAAAGAATTCATGGTTTGAAAAAATTTGGAGAAAAATTAATGCAATTTGCCATGGTTTGAAAATTTTTGAAGACAAATAAATGCAATTCGCCATGTATACTTCTACATATTTCATTGGGATTCCAAGACAATTCGCCTTGATTTTATAAATAGATTTCGGGGCCAACCCCTTATGCATAACCCTGCATGACATCAATGATAACTAAATAATTTTAACAATTTTCCCCTTTGTCATTGATGGCAACCCTACAAAGGAATTGTCCTTTAGTAAAACAGGATCACCAACTGCTCCACCTGATAAGCTGCTCCCCCTTACTAAAATTCTTTCGCTTTGACATCAATGATAAAGGCTCCTCAAGGTTGTAATATAAGACACTTGACAACGTCCCCTTACTCCCTACTTTTACTGAGACAATCAATGATGAGATGGGAGTAAAATTCCCAAATTACTATGCTCATCTTCTTGTTCTATTTTCTTTCTCCAAACTTTGGAGGTCATATTCTTTTGAACAAATTGACTATTCTCCTTCTTGCTTGACTTCAAAAGTTTAGGGAACACTATTCTACACCATCTAGTTGTATGCCTAAAATTATTACATTTGTAGCATATGATGTTGTAGTCTATGAGAGGTGCATATGAATTGAAATTCCTCTTGGTGAAGCCAAAATTATTCTTAGCATGGATTCCACAATTTATAGCTTTATAAACAAGTTTGTGACATGAAAAGAAATAACCATGGAAGAAATATTAAAACATGTATGATTGCCTTGAAGGATATTACCTCATGGTTCTTTTATTATTGTTTCTGTGATGGACTTTGTTCCTTGATGATGCTTTGTTTTCTTCCTCCTTGATGCTTCCACTTCTCAATACATCAGCATAGGTCTTAGGCTCTTCTTTAATTATTTTTTTTGGTGCCTCTCTTCATTTTGAGCTTGACTCCCCCTTTTGTTTCTTTTGACCATATTCAAAACCAATTCCAATATTTATAGATGAAGATCTCTATGCTTTGATAATACCATCCAATATTTTGTGCTTTTCTCAACCCTGATATTTTTTTGTAGCTTATCATTAAATTTGTCCACTTCCTTCCTTAGAGAAACAATCTTATGTTCTAGTTTTTCACATTCCAACTCTTTTGCCTTTAACTACTCAGCCATACCTTCTTCAATTTGCTTTACCTCTTCAACTTTAACTTTCAAGTTAATGAGTTCTTGCGATAACTTTACCTTTGTCTTCTCATCCTCTTGTACTTGACCCTTCAATATTGAGTTCTTTTTTCTAAGCATTTTTAACTCTTCAAGAGCAACAACAAGTTCCTCTTCTATGTCAACTATGACTTCCTCTTCATTTTCTGGATATTTCTCTTTATCTTGATTTTTGACATCAGGAGCTTCTTCTTTCTCCTTTATGGCCAAAAATAGAATTTCTTCTCTTTCACTATCGAAGATATTTTTATCATTGCTGGAAGAACTGCTTGCTTCCTCAACATAAATATTTTTCTTGTACCTTTGAAAGATTTTCTTCTCATGCTTTTTTTGACCATGCCTATTTTTTTTCATGATAAAATTTTCTTTCTTTCTTTTTCTTGTATTCCTCTTCTTCTTCATTGCTACTACTTCTAGCTTGTGGGAAATTAGATGCATAGTGACCAATGTTACTACAATTAAACAATTCATAGAATGCATACCTTTGTGTTTTCTTGGACTCTTCTTATTTCTTCGCATAATGTTAGCTTCTTATCCGCTACTTGATTCTTCACTTGACTCTGGTTCTTTATTCTTTATCTTCTTTGAAGCTTTAAATGTGGTCTCATGTTTGGATGTTTGATCTTTTTCGGTCCTCATATCATAGGCGGTGAGAATTCCATGTAGCTCATCCATGCTTAAGGTTTTAATATCCTTCATTTCTTCAATCAGCATTACATCAAATCTCATTGGAAGTGACCTTAAGATTTTTTGAACAATCTTAGAGTCTTCAATATTTTCTCCAAGTCCACAAATGGTGTTGACAACTTCGTCAACACGAAGTATATATTTGGAAATATCTTCCTCATATTTCATCTTCAAGTTTTCAAACTTCCTCCTGTGAGTTTGAAGTGTTGCCATTTTAACCTTGTCGTCTCCTTCATATGTTCTTTGTAACCTGTCCCATATTTATTTTGTTGAGGTGCATTGCATGACTTTCACAAACTCTGATTCACATAACCCACTTAATATTGCATTTATTACCCTGGCATTATTTTCAAATGGTTTCTTGTCATCTCGATTTGTGGGAGGAATTGTAGGTGGTGTGAATCCATCCTCAACAGATTTCCATATATCATAGCCATTTCCTTCATGTGTCATCTTCCTTCAAGTTGTTAGGCTTTCATGAAGGAACCCGCTCTGATACCAATTGAAGAACACAAGCTTATACTAATAGGGGGGGTGAACAGTATAAGATAATTCTTTTCAATCTAAATGATAACAACAATAATATGAATGCAATAATAAATTAATGCACAATTTCCATACACATAAGAGATAATGCTTTTACGTGGAAACACCCTCTCGAGAGAAAACCATGATAAAATATTGCTTATATTTTTCTTCAATAAATTTCATGGGCACTAACCCATAGGAGACACCAATCCCCTATATAATTTCATGGATACCAATCCACAGGAGACACCAATCCCCTATACAAATTTATGGACACCAATCCATAGGAGACACTAATCCCCTATATAAGTTCATGGACACCAATCCACAGGAGACACCAATCCCCTTGCTCAAGTTCGTGGAAACCAATCCATAGGAGACACCAATCCCCTTGCTCAAGTTCATGGACACCAATCCATAGAAGACACCAATTCCCTTGCTTAGGTTCATAGACACTAATCCACAAGAGACATCAATGCCCTTGCTCAAATTTATGGACACCAATCCATAGGAGACACCAATCCCCTTGCTCAAGTTCATGGACACAAATCCATAGGTACTCAAGTTAGTGGACACCATTTCATAGGAGACACCAATTCCCTTGCTTAAATTCATGGACACCAATCCACAAGAGACACTAATCACCTAGCTCAAGTTCGTGGATACCAATCCATAGGAGACACCAATCCCATTACTCGATTTCATGGACACCAATCCATAGGAGACACCAATCCCCTTGCTCAAGTTCGTGGATACCAATCCATAGGAGACACCAATCTCCTTGCTCAAGTTTGTGGATACCAATCCATAGGAGACACCAATATCCTTGCTCACTAATCTGACCCAAAACTCTACTCAGGTCTGTCCTCAAATCTTGCTCACAAACACTGCTCAAATCTGTTTCAAAACCTACTCATAAACATTGCTCAAATCTGCTCCAAAACTTGCTCACAAATACTGCTTAAATCTACTCCAAAACCTTCTCAAAAATACTGCTCAAATCTGCTCCAAAACCTACTTACAAAAACTACTCTAATTTTCTCAATAATGACATCAAGTTCTTCACCTTTTCTTGAGTTTGATTTCTTCAAGTAAAAGGCAATTTAGACATATTCTACCCAAAATTCTTTTAACTTCAAGAACATATAGAGAATGATATGCACTAGTGTAGTAAGCTTCAAATGGCCAAAATGTTGTTCACATTTATTAAGTCTATCGCTTCCACATTTATTACATTTTAAAGGTAGCTCAAGTCTAGCATTGGATAATTTACTTGTGTGCTGACTTGGAGATGTTAATACCTTGCTCTTATTCCACTATCATGTGCACCTTTTATTCTTCTTGAAATTTTTGATTTGTCCTTCTTTGTTGATTAAATGCTTGGGTGAATATGTGCACTTAATCCTCTTACTCTATTCCTTGAAGCCTTGACTAGTTTCAAATCTGTGCCTGTCAAATCTACCTCAAAATGATGATTTTATTTTTGCATGTGCTTTCCAAATTTACCTTGACAAAATTATTTTCCTTTTGTATGTGCCTTCCAAATCTGCCTTAATAATAATAATCTTTTTTGAAAAATAAAATAAAACTTTATAACAACATGACTCCTTATATCTCCATTTTTAGAACTTGCAAAATAAAACTTTATAATAAAAACATGACTCCTTATATCTTCCTTTTATAACTTGCAAAATAAAACTTTAACATAACTTCTTGTATCTCCCTTTTATAAATTTATTAAAAACTTTACCCTTACCTTGCACGACAAAACTTAGCAAGCCATAGATGAGATTCGACCTTCTAACCTCTAGTAGCGCAACGTCCTAATGTGGGTTTGTGACCAACTAAGCTAACCCAATAGATGAAACCAAAAAGGCACAATAGAATGCTTAACTCCTTCATTGTGCTATTCTCAATAGCAAACACTTTAGAAAAATAGGCATCGAGTAGATTCGACCCTCAAACCTTCTGCATTGCAGTGCCCTAACATGGGCTAACCCAGTGGATGAAACCAAAATGGCACAATAGAATACTTAAATCCTTCATTGTGCTATCTACAATAGCAAACACTTCAACAAAATAGGTGTCGAGGAGATTCGACCCTCGAACCTTCTGCACTGCAGTGCCCTAACACGAGATAGGCAATCGATTGGGCTAACCCAATGGATGAAATCAAACTGGCATGATCAGGTATTTAAAGCCTTCTTCTGCTACGCTGTCGAACTTGTGCTTCTCTCCTCCCTTATCTCCTACGCACTACTCACTCTCCTCTCGAAGGATGTTCTATTTTTCTGCCATTCTCCAAAGTGAATTAATTCCTCATATTAATATGCTTTTTGTCATTCGCGCCCAAGGAGCTCGGTCCATTATTTAAACAATTGAATTTTATTTTTATTTTTACATGGTGCAATCAAGGAGGTCGGTCCATTATAATATTTAAACTTTTATATATTTAAACTATATTTAAATCCTTTGATTTAAATATAAACCTTCCACTTTAATATTTAAATATTAAAGCATATAAAATCATCTTTGAAGATATCTGTCTTGACATCAATGACAACATTAAATCACCCTTGAAGATATCTTCCTTGACATCAATGACAACTCAATAATTCTAACACCTCCACAAATCTTCCTTGATCTAGAGATATAATACTATATGGTATATTCTTAAGCCTTTTAGCCACTAGTTTGGTAATGATCTTGTAGACTACATTGCAAAGTGCAATTGAGTGAAAGTATCTAAGGTTGGAAGCCTCTTCTAGTTTAGGAATACAAGCAAGGAAAATATGGTTCATAGCCCATAACATACTTTTATTTACATGACATTATTCCACTACCATGGTTACTTCCTCCCCTATGTCATCCCAAAAATCTTGGAAAAATTCGATCGGGAACCCATCAGGATTTCGGGACTTTCCATTTCTTATGTTGAAAACTATATGTCTCATCTCATAGTGTCCATTACATTACCATGAAAGTATTTTAGGTTTGATAGTGTATTTTAGTGTCTTCTTTATAAGGTCGATCAGTGGAAGAACTTAGCATTTTGAACCCCCTCTAGAAACCAAGAAGTTTTGGCTCTTTATTTCCAATAGATCTCCTTCTATTTGTTTATACTCTCTAAATATTTTTTAACCAACTCATCTTCTTGTTTCAAATCTTCTAAGTTTATTTCAATCTAAAAGAGTGTGGCTAGCTCTTCAATCCTTGCAACCAACAAAACTCTTTGAAGTTGAAAGTCTAATTTATTGTTTCTTTTCCAAAATTTGAGTTGAGCTTTGACATGCTGGAGTTATTTAAAGACTCCAACAATATTATCCCATGGATAGAATGCCCCTCCTCCCACAAAACTAGGATTTTATCCCTAACATCCTCTTTTTCTAGCCAAAAATTATCAAACTGAAATGGTCTAGATAAAGATTTATGGCCCATATCCCATTCCAAGAGAATTGGAAAATGGTTTGATTATGTATGGTTGATATTTTTCAACCTAAGTGACCATCATAGAAAAATCTCTTTGGACACCAAGAATCTATCCAACTTCACCTTCGTGTTTGCCAATCCCACTTGTTTGTCTATCCAAGTATGAGAAGGCCCCACACATTAGACATTAAACAAATAGAGTTGATTTACTTTAGAGATCATAAATTTTTCCCCCTAATCCAAAGATGAGATACCTCCTTCTTGATCCCTAGCTAAAATCTTAGCATTGAAATTGCCAACCACTATCCAATTCACCTCTTCCTTTCCTATCCTGCTCGTTTGTAAAACTACCCATTGGAGGTGTTTCTCTCCAAAAAAATTAAACCATAGAAATTTGAAATCAAAAAAAGTTCTCTTGAACTCTTACTTTTGAAGAGAGATGTGAGAACCCCCCTTTGTGCAACATGATCAATTGTTGTTTAGTTCAGATAATTCCACAAAGTCACTATACCCCTAAAGCACCTTGGGACACTACGACCATATGCTCTGTTTGTCTCCATATTTTCTTGGCTATTCTATCCATCATCTATATTGAATATTTCATCTCTTGAAGGAGAATAAAATATGAATGATGACTTTCAATTAAATTGTGAACAACAATTTGATGAGACCTATTATTTAAGCCTCTAATATTCCATGATTATACAATCATTGGGACCCTATAACCCAATATGCTTTACTCTTCCTTGGTTTACTAGCTTGTCACCCTCTATTTACAGTTGCTCTTAGTTTGATTTTCATCCCACACTCTTGGCTTGGTATTTTTTAATTATTTATATCCTTGTTGAATTCCAAGAGTAGGATTCCCTTTGTATTTATCTTTATCTTTCATTTAGACATACATATCAACCAAGATCATAGTAAGGTTGAGGTTCTTTGAAGTTGTTATGGCAATATGGTTTGGGATGGATTGGATATTGAAGAACACAAGCTTATACTGAGAGGGGGGGTGAACAGTATAAGACCTCTTTTTACTTTCTCTATTTAACTTCAACTTCGCAAATCAATGAACAAATAGCAATATCAAAGCAATGCATAAAGCAATACACAATGAGACACCAATTTTAACGTGGTTCACCCAACATGGGCTACATCCATAAAATTTTCTCTAAAAAGTTTTCTCAAAGTTCTTTGGGAATCCTTCCCAATTACAATGTTTATGAGCCTCAGCCCAAAGGAGAAACCTTCCCCTACTCAAGTATTTATGAGCCTCTGCCAAAAGGAGAATCCTTCCCCTCATGAATTTATGAGCCTCCTGCCCAAAGGAGAATCCTTCCCCTCCTCACGAATTTATGATCCTCCTGCCCAAAGGAGAATCCTTCCCCTCAACTCTGGAAATGATACTTCATAATATCACCTACCTCTTATTCCGCTAGCACGTGGAACTCCTTTCCATATAAGAGCTCATGTCTTCAATGTTCAGCCTCAAGAGACCTCTGTCCTCACTGATCACCTCCACAGCAACTCATCAACCTGTACTAAACATAGTCAGTCGGTCCAGCACAAGTCTTCCTCACTCTATCAGATCTGTCACAAGCTCAACTCATAAAGCTTGAACAAGTCAATCTTTGCTGCACACAAGCCTTCTCAAAGACTTGTCAAAACTGACCTCAAGTTCTTCTCAAAGAACCACTTCAACTCTGTCCTCAAGTCCTCTGCTAGGACCTGTCCAAATCAGCTCACAAGTCCTCCCTAGAACTTGTCCAAATCAGCTCACAAGTCCTCACTAGAACCTGTCCAAATCAGCTCACAAGTCCTCACTAGAACTTGTCCAAATCAGCTCACAAGTCTTCACTAGAACCTGTCCAAATCAGCTCACAAGTTCATCAAGAAAAACTTGCTTAGCATGAACCCACAAAGAGAATTTTTAGAGACCCAATGTGATTCATCAACCTCATAGAAGAATAAAGAGAATTGTTAGAGACTCAATATGTTCTATACTTAACTCCCAATCTCAATCTCAAATCTCATAGAAACATAAAGAGAATTGTTAGAGACTCAATATGTTCTATACTTAACTCCCAATCTCAATCTCAACTCAATCTCAATCTCAAAAGAATAAGATAGATGTAGTATGCTTTTCTCAAGAACATGAAACACAACCCAATAATTTCCAACCATGCAATATCTCATATAACAATGATACTCATGTTCTTTCCACAACCAATATCTTTTCTCAACCAATTAGGGCTTCAACAACAATGCTTATAGACAAGGTTTAACCAACATCATTCAACTCAACATTAACCTTGAAGCATTCAACCAATCACTACATGAAAAGGAAACTAGTAGACATCCTTTTCCCTCCAAAGATATTTGAACAAAACAGCCACCAACATAAATCACAAATGCAAAGAATAACTTGCTCAAATCAATCTCAATGGAGTAAGACCAAATCATGTATCAAGTAAAGCATTAACTTGATCAAAACAACCTCTATGGAAGAAACTCAACTATCAATCTCAAAACAACCAACTAAGGGTTTCACCAACTTAAAGCAAGTAGTAAGACTTACTAACATAAACCCTAGTGAAAAAATGCTTCCTCTTCGTCAACAAGAATTATGCATTCACCCAAAAAACTCATCAATGATTTTAATGCATAAACAATCTTCAATATCCAGAAAATGGGATTTACACCAACCAGAATACCTAATAGACAACCTTTTCACTCCAAACTCAATTTCATAAAATACACCATCAAAAATATACATGGAAGAAGTTGCCCATACCTTTGTTTGAGGAAGAAGAGAATAGTTCTTCAACTTGTTACCAACACCACCCTCAACTTTGCCACCAAGTTAGGGTTAGATCATAAAAGTAACCACAAAAATATTTATTCCATAAAACACCTTATGACTTCAATCCTTAGAAGTCAACTACCAAAAATATAAAGCATACAAACAATATATCCTTTTACACCTTATTTCTCCAAATTAATTAAACCATGCTCAATGAATAATAGCTTCTAAGCAAATCTCACTCAACAAACAAGCCAAAAATCTCAACCACACACTATCAACCTTATATCTCCAAAGAAGCATTTAACCTCAAAAATAATTTTAAATAAATCTGCCCAACCACTTCTTCTTTAACAAAATGCATATTTTATTTTAAAAAACCTTACCAAAAAAATGCTTCCAAAAATCGTGGGTCAACAGTGCCTCCGAAAAAATCGGAGCGCAAAAACTCTTCTCACACTCCACGGCAGGAGTCGAACGCTTGACCTCCCTTCAAGCGCCTTCGCAGAACAGTCATTGCCACTAGCCCAATGGCACTAGCTTGAAGGCTATCAAGAGTCTCCTTCTCCTTAACCCTTTGGCGGCGGATAAACGTGGCGAAAAAATGATAGCCGTAGCTTTTACTTCCTAACTTTTGCGTAATTCGAATTTCTTTCACCATTGCTTTGGACTATAGGTTATTGCTTATATAGCCAAACTTCCATGCTATGCACGACATCGACGGGAGGATAATTCAAACTTTTTGAATTAATATTATTTTGGCGCCTTCGAAACAACTTTAGGGTTTATGAAACCCTTTTGATTATTTAAAAAATAATCAAAGGTCTTTTAGATCTTAGACCTTACGTGGAGAACCCATTAAATTATTAAAATAATTTAATCACTAAATCAAATAAATAATTAATTAAAAAACCTTAAAAAGGTTTTATTAATTAAGTTATTTAATTAATAAGTGTCTCTAGCCTTTGCATTAAGCTGAGAGTGGTTTTGAGAAAAAACCCTTAATGCATCCACCTGGTTTTAATAAAAACCCTTAAACCTGTCATGGTTTTGATAAAAACCTTTTCATCTGCCACAGAATCTCTCCAGAATCTTCTAGAAAAGATTCTTTAGAATATTCAACCTTTGAAGCCAATAAATCCTCTTGACATTAATGTCAGTTCCTTTTGACATCAATGACAACTCATAGACAAGAAGCTAGGATCTCAAACCCAAAATTGCCAACAATCTCCCCCTTTGTCATTGATGGCAAACCATGCTTCTCAACAACACTGAAACTCAAAACTGTTGTATAGAAATCAGCTCCCCCGACTTGAGGCTCTCCCCCTTACTCATATCTCTCCCCCTTTGTCATCAATGGCAAAGGGTCACCTTTGGGGCTTGGGACTAAGAATGAGCCTCTTAGCTTAGTCCCTCCCCCACCTCCTGTTGAGGTGATTAATTACGGGGTGGGAGTAAAACTCCCATTAGGCACTGATCTTCATCAGTGTCTATAGCTACCTTACCATGTCTTCTCTTGTTCTCCTTGTCCATATTCCTGTTCCTGTTCATGTCACTGTTGTTGTTCTTGTTATCATTCCTGTTCTTATCCATGTCTTGATTCTTGTGTCTATTCATACCCATGTTCCTGTTCCTGTACCTTGGAATTTCAGATCTACACTGTCTAGCTATGTGACCTTCATTGTTGCACTTATAACAACTAACAATATTATTTCTTTGAGGCATACCTGATCTTTGACTCCATTTGTTTTGACCAACCCTGTTCCTGTTATTAGTCTTGCAATAAATAGCCTTGTGCCCAAACTGTTTACAAGAGTAGCAATACCCTTGAAAGAAATTACCACATCTGAATCTGTCATTTACCTTCCTCACTTGAGTCATGCAATGTGAAGCCATGTGACCAAACTTGTGACAAGCAAAACATCTGCCATTAAACTTTCCTTGATTTGACCTCTTAGGTCCTGTAAACTTTATCCCCTTTTTCTGAAGCCTATTTTTTGATTATGTGCATCTATCACTCAAGGACTCTTTTTATGAAGTACTTTCCTCATCATAACTCTCTTCCTTTCGGAATCTCTTACTAGATTCCCCAACCTGTTTCATGTGTTTCTTACCAAAACCAAGACCTTTTTTATCTGTTGTCCTTATTTGATCTTTGATGATTGACTTTACCTTTTTGGTGCTATCTTCAAACCTGTAAAGCTTCTCCTTGTACTCTTTAGTTTCCTCTTTCAAGGAAGCCACTTTCTGTTCCAACTCTCTACACTCAAGAACCTTAGACTCTAACTTATCCTTAAGTTTCGTGTCTTAGCTATAGAGAAGTCAAGACTTTCTATAAGCTCATCTCTCTCAATACAACATTCATCCAATTTATCATTGAGTCTAGCATTCTTCTTTCTTTCCTTTTTCAAAGCACTAAGAGCACTAACAAGTTCAACTTCAAGATCTACTTCACCATCCTCTATAACTTCCTCTATTTGTTTACCTTTTGAAACATCAATGACTTTTTCAAATTTCTTATCACTAGAGGTGCTACCCTTTTCTAAATCCATACAAAGATCTTCCTCACAATTTTCCGAAGCATCCTCATACATAGTATAACTAGAAATCAATCCATAATTTGTGCAATCATCCTCAATATGTCCAAAATTTCCACATCTAAAACATTTCATAAGGACAAATCTATGTTTCTTTTCTTCCTTTTTCTGTTAGGAACAACATCTCATTCTCAACATCACTTGAAGAACTTTCACTATCACTACTAGAACACTTACTTGCCTTGTCTAGGTAGAAACTTTTCTTGTGTTTGTGAGAGTACCTCTTTCCTTGATTGCTTTGCTCATCTTTATTCTTCCTTTGATGCTTGTGCCTTTCGGAATCCTTGCTCTTATAATCCTGTTTATCTTCATCACTTTCATCCTTGGCGATGATCATGATTAGTAGCATAATGACCAAACTTTCCACAATTGAAACACTTGACATATTTCATACCTTTGTGCTTTCTTGAGAACTTGCCCTTCTTGCTCGTAATATGCCTCTTCATCACTAGAAGACTCATCACTATCTTGAAGCTCTTTACCCTTGGATTTCTTGGTAGCCTTGAAAGTTGCCTCCTTCTTAACATCAACCTTCACTTGAGTTCTCAACTCAAATGCTGCAAGTATACTATGAAGCTCATCCTTTTTCAACTTATCCAAATCCTTAGCTTCCTCAATAGCAGAAATATTTTCACTAAATCTATTTGGAAGAGACCTCAAAATATTATCACAAATATCATTTTTAGCAAGCTCAAGACCTAGTTCCTTCATAGAGTTAACAATCTCATCCATACGAAGCATATAGTCACTAATATTTTCTTCATCATTCATCTTGAGTTGTTCAAACATACCTTTGAAGTGTCTCAACTTGGCCTTTCGGACATTTGCATCACCTGTATGAACCACCTTCAACTGTTTCCACATTTCACTAGTTGTCTTGCAGTGAATCACCTTGGTAAGATCTGCCTTATGTAAACCCTTCTGGATTGCATTCATTACCTTTGAATTGCTATGATGTAGGAGTCTCTCTTCCTTAGTAGAAGGACCATGCTTAGGAATGGTATACTCATCCTCAATCACTTCTCAAACTTTATTTCCAAGAGCCATAAGATGAACCTTCATCCTAGCACTCCAAAGCCCAAAATCTGCCCCATCAAGAATATGTGTTGCATTACCACTTGTAGATTCCATTGTGTTCTTTACAATCTTTTCCTTCAAGCTGTTAAACTTTCTGAAGGAACCTGCTCTGATATCAATTGAAGAACATAATCTTATACTGAGAGGGTGGGGTGAACAGTATAAGACCTCTTTTTACTTTCTCTATTTAACTTCAACTTCGCAAAGCAATGAACAAATAGCAATATCAAAGCAACGCATAAAGCAACACACAATGAGACACCAATTTTAATGTGGTTCACCCAACATGGGCTACATCCACAAAACTTTTCTCTAAAATTTTTTCTCAAAGTTCTTTGGGAATCCTTCCTAATTACAATGTTTATGAGCCTCAACCCAAAGGATAAACCTTCCCCTACTCAAATATTTATGAGCCTCTACCGAAAGGAGAATCCTTCCCCTCCTCACGAATTTATGAGCCTCCTACCCAAAGGAGAATCATTCCCCTCCTCACGAATTTATGAGCCTCCTGCCTACAGGAGAATCCTTCCCCTTAGCTCTGGAAATGATACTTCAGAAGATCACCTGCCTCTTATTCCGCTAGCACATGGAACTCCTTTCCATAGAAGACCTCCTATCCTCAATGCTCAGCCTCAAGAGACCTTTGTCCTCACTGATCACCTCCACAACAACTCATCAACTTGTACTAAACACAGTCAGTCGGTCCAGCACAAGTCTTCCTCACTCTATCAGATCTGTCCCAAGCTCAACTCATAAAGCTTGAACAAATTAATCTTTGTTGCACACAATCCTTCTCAAAGACTTGTCAAAACTGACCTCAAGTTCTTCTCAAAGAACCACTTCAACTCTGTCCTCAAGTCCTCTGCTAGGACCTGTCCAAATCAGCTCACAAGTCCTCCCTAGAACTTGTTTGAATCAGCTCACAAGTCCTCACTAGAACCTGTCCAAATCAGCTCACAAGTCCTCACTAGAACCTGTCCAAATCAGCTCACAAGTCTTCACTAGAACTCTGTCCAAATCAGCTCACAAGTTCATCAAGAAAAATTTGCTTAGCATGAACCCACAAAGAGAATTGTTAGAGACCCAATGTGATTCATCAACCTCATAGAAGCATAAAGAGAATTGTTAGAGACTCAATATGTTCTATACTTAACTCTCAATATCAATCTCAAATCTCATAGAAACATAAAGAGAATTGTTAGAGACTCAATATGTTCTATACTTAACTCCCAATCTCAATCTCAAAAGAATAAGATAGATGTAGTATGCTTTTCTCAAGAACATAAAACACAACCCAACAATTGCCAACCATGCAATATATCATATAAAAATGATACTCATGTTCTTTCCACAACCAATATCTTTTCTCAACCAATTAGGGCTTCAACAACAATGCTTATAGACAAGGTTTAACCAACATCATTCAACTCAACATTAACCTTGAAGCATTCAACCAATCACTACATGAAAAGGAAACTAGTAGACATCCTTTTCCCTCCAAAGATATTTGAACAAAACAACCACCAACATAAATCACCAATGCAAAGAATAACTTGCTCAAATCAATCTCAATGGAGTAAGCCCAAATCATGTATCAAGTAAAGCATTAACTTGATCAAAACAACCTCTATGGAAGAAACTCAACCATCAATCTCAAAACAACCAACTAAGGGTTTCACCAACTTAAAGCAAGTAGCAAGACTTACTAGCATAAACCCTAGTGCAAAAATGCTTCCTCTTCCTCAACAAGAATTATGCATTCACCCAAAAAACTCATCAATGATTTTAATGCATAAACAATCTTCAATATCCAGAAAATGGGATTTACACCAACAAGAATACCTAGTAGACAACCTTTTCACTCCAAACTCAATTTCAGAAAATACACCATCAACAATATACATGGAAGAATTTGCCCATACCTTTGTTTGAGGAAGAAGGGAATAGTTCTTCAACCTGTTACTGTTGACAATATTGTCACATTCCACCAAGGGGCGAAAAAATTAAAACTTTGTATGATATTTGTTTGGTTGAAAGTTTTTCTTTGTTTATAAGTTAGAGCAATTTTGATTTCCCTATCGCCCCCTGGTGGACAAAATGAAAAGAAAAGAGTTTCGGGCCCGAAGCGCTTCAAATCATCACTTCGAGCGAGAAGTTTGTCGAGAAAGCAAAAGAAACGCTTCGCACCTGAAGCATTCCCAGCAGCTACTTCGAGTGAAAATTTTGCGAAGCGGCATCCAAGTAACTTCACCGAAAAGAAAAGATAGGCCGAATCAGCTAAGGCAGGGAAATTACTTCGGGCCCGAAGTATTTCTACAATCCACTTCGGCCAGATTTCTCCCGAAGCAATAGAGGTCGAGAAAGTGTTTCAACCGAAACTCCCCCGAATCGCCTTTTCAAAAGAAGATCAGCCCGAAGCGTTTTCCCGACCCGTCAGCGAAGCGATTTTGCCAGCGAAGCAGCGAAGGATAGAAGAAAGATCCGCTTCGGCACTCCACGCCCTCGAAGTAATTTTGCGAAGCGAAAATCAGCGAGGCACTTCCAGGAACGCTTCCCGAGTTGGGCATTTTTCTCGAGGCAGTCAGAGGGCCTCATAAATGCATATTTTCTTGCCCGATAAGCCCATTGCTCATTTTTGGCAATTGGATGCGAAGTATCAGTCCGAGAAGGAGAGCCCAACAAGCATGGCCGCCACTCAAGCACCGCACCTGCAATCCGAGGACACCCAGGTGGCTCATTTAATGCATCTTTCCTCGGTTGACTCGGTCACCATTACCAGTTTTGGTAGCCGATTTGAGAGGTCATCCACAGCAGCAGCGAGGAGCCATTTCTCAGGGCTTGAGGGCATACTCCACCATTTTGTAATAATGATTCAGAGGACCGGGTCCTCTATAAAAACCCAGGATTTGCAATGTAAAAGGGGGGGGAACTTTATGCTAGAAAGTTGCTGTAACTTAATGTCCTGCATCTAATACTAAAGATTTTTATGCTCTATTTCTCTCTTTTATGTTGCCTTATGTGCTTAATTCTTTTGTCTATCTGCACTCGTATACTGAGACAATGAATCCTGAATTCGGTGTGTGATTGGGGACTGTACCCTGAAATTTGCCCTAAAGGATACATAGGAGAGGAAAAACACTGTCATTTTCTTTTATGCTGCCTGGTGGATCGAGGTTTCTGTTATTCCCTCTTCTTAATCGCTGTTACTCTGAACCCTGAATTCCAGCGAGAGAGAGAGGAGAACCCTACGAACCCGTCTAGAGGATACATAGGAAGTTCGGCACTTCGTTTCTTTCGTCTGTTCTTGGTGTTTTTTGCTGCTATTTGAGTTATTAGTGAGTGATCGTGCTTCCTGTTCTTCCCCACCTTGAATCATCAATCTCTAACCCTTACCCCTTTTTTATTTCTTTCTCTAACCCGAACTCTTTTATCTCTTTCCTGCACTCTTATCTCAAACCCCAAAAGTAGATTAGTATAGGAGCCGACCTTTCTCCGAAGATTGGCACGAGGGGCATCTCTTCCTCTCGGCCTTTCAATGTTGGTCGCAGGTCAAGGGCACACAAACCCACCGAAAGTCCTTTCTTGTGCGGATTTGATGACCAACAGTTTCTGGCACGCCCGGTGGGACTCAAGGTCCCATATTTGAGAAAATCCCTAGCTCGTCTTCACCGGAGCTAGTAGTTCTAACAAAGTTCCCGGTGAGACCCGGTCAGTCTCATCCCCTGAGTAGTAGTGAGAATCGATGCTCTCATTACTAAGAGACTCTTAGCATCTGGCGACTCTATTTTACCCGAGAATCTTCAAGTCGTAAAGACCAGTACTAAAGCCTGTGCCTTCATGCAAACAAGATGGAGAGTTAGGAATAGAGGAGAGGAAACCGATTTCTTTGAACTCGATATCGACGCCTTTGGGGAATGCTCTAGGTTAGTTACCCTCGAATATCTCTTATGCGGGACATCCTTGCAAGAGGCTACTGTTGACGAGCAAGGCCTAACTTTCGATAGCACAGCAGCTAGTTTTCCTCCGAATCCTCCCAACTCACCGAAGCATCCTAGTGCCTCCGTTCCCTTTGGCCTTTCGAAAAGCAACCCAAGAGGGACTTCGGGGACTTCTGTTCCACAAAACCCAGGCACAAATATGGCACAACAACAACAACAACAACAACAACAGCAACCACCGCCCAGATTATTTCCAGCATGGAATTCTTTGTCATCGTTGAATCTTGCGGGCCAAGGGCAAGTTTCGCCTGCGGCAATCAAAAAGCTCATGACGTTCGACGAAACCAAAAATACTGCTTTGGAGCATATCCAGGACATCATTTCCCTGGCAGCAATCCACGATATCACAGAAGATCAAGTGATGGTGAAGCTCCTGGTTCTCTCCCTTAGAGGAAAACTCCTTTATTGGTATAGATCTCTGCCATCTGGCACTATTACGATATGGGACCAATTAACCGGGCAGTTGATGCAAGGCTTCAACGAGTTCGTCGATCCAACTTCTCTTCTATAGCAATTCACTTCGATCCAAAGACATCCGCAAGAAGAAATTGTAGACTTCAATGTTAGGTTCGCTCGAACCTGGCAAAGAGTTTTGGTTGGACTCCGCCCAACTGATGAAGCCATGGCATACTACTTCCTTCGGGCCTTCAACCCTGATATCGGTCTTATGATAAGGTACTCAAATGTCAATACTTTTCCTGAACTGTATGGGTTAGCCAAGAAAGCAGAAACAGACCTCATAGCCGTAGGCAAACTCCCTCAGAGAATGCCAATGCCCATACTCCTCGAGTTCCTTCAAGCCCAGTATGCGAGCGCAGTCGCTCCACAGATTTCTATGGCCCCTGCATATCCGATCTCATCTTGGAACCCGAATCCCGTTGTGTCGTAGATCACGGCACCACAGATACATTTCCCCACGTTTTCAACTATGCCCCCCACTATCACCCCAACATTTTCGATGTTGCCAGCACCCCTTCAACATCCTGCCCTGCCTCCGATACCGACCATGGCTTCTTTACCATCATTTCCTAAGGTCGATGATATGCAAGACAAGATATTGCAAGATATGCAATCGTTAAATGCCACGGTGCAGACCTTGTCCAACGACATGACCATTGTCAAGAAGAAGCAAGCGCAACAAGAGTTCCTACCAAGGAGGTCTTATCCCATGCCTGCACTTACCAAATACCAAGCGGTCCATCAAGGAAAAGCTTCGGCAAGAAATGCTGCAATAGAAGAAGTCCCAAGCACTTCCGATCATGTATACTGGTGCTCTACATGTAATGATCCTCATGAGGAAAATACATGCATGTTGCATCAACACTACGTGCAGACGCTAACAAGCAGCAGCCAAGGCGGTCAAGTCAATGTCATCAGACAATTGGATCAGAACTTGTCAATCGACGAGGAAGAGCCAGTCGTAGTCCTTACTAGGGGAGGTAAAAGGTCAATAGAGGTAGATGCTACTTAGATGGCTCCCTTGAAGTTACATGCTCGATTTGAAAAAGGACAACCATCCTCTTCAGCCCTAAGCGAAGCTCCTCCGCCAGCTCCAGTCAAGGAAAAGGCCCAAAAGGCCATTGTCGAACCACCTCAGGTGGAGACCAAAGAATAGGCTAAGGAGAAGCTCAAGTTTCCCTCGCTCACCAAGTGACAAAGGGTCGAAGCAACAGAGCAGTATCGCACCAAGTACGAACCAAGAAAAGAACCCGAGGTGCATAGCTCCTCAGCCTACAACATTGTGGAAGAGTTGAAGAGGATCCCAGCCAAGATTAGTCTGTATGATGCTCTGGAACTTCCTAGACAAGTGGACCTGCTACAAGAGTCATTGAAGAGGATCAATACAAGGAAGGCAGAGCCACCCGCCCTAGTGCAGACCCTGTCTGCATCCATCACGGGGAAAAATAGACCACCACCGTTCTACTTATCCTTACAAATGGAAGGGTATATCGTGCATAACTATATGATAGATTCTGGAGCTGCGACGACAGTAATGCCGAAGGCAGTATGCGAAGAAATAGGCATGGAGTACACACAAAGTAGTCACGGAGTCCTCTAGTTGGACGGTACCCCAGTGAAGACTGTAGGTGTCATCAAAGATATCCCTATTCGACTACATAAGACACCTCAAATCGTAGTCATACAAGAGGTGGTAGTCGTGGACCTTGAGCCTTACTTCAGCATGTGCCTGTCAAGAGAATTAATGGCAAAGCTGGGCGGATATCTGTCCATAGATTACACTCATCTGGAGATCCCCTTCAAAGGGAAGAAGGTGAAGATCTATAATGAAAAGCCTTCTACGTTCCTGGTTGAGAATATGTCCGAAGAAGAAAGCAGTGGCCCTGTGCATACGATCGCAGAGGAACTAAAGCACGTGGATTTGGTCCAGGAATCCCTCGCACAGTTGTGTTGTGAAGATGAATTTTCATTGGCAGATTTCAATGCCATGATAGAGACTGAGGTGGGATGCTACACCATCACCAAGTCCGAGAAACCAGCTAAAAAGGAAAGAAATGTTTTTGCTCAAGGACTATGGAAATTGTTCTTCGACGGTGCCCGATGCAGAAACGATGTCGGGGCAGGAATCCTTTTGATTTCGTCGTCCGATGAGCAAAAATAATATTGCTACCGATTGACATGGAGCTGCACCAACAATGCAGCAGAGTATGAAGCCTTGTGCTTGGGACTCAAGAAAGCCGACAAGTTAGGCATAAGGCATCTTCAAATCTTCGGCGATTCTAAACTAGTTTGCAACCAGGTTACCAACAGATGCTCTTCAAAGAAGCACTATCTTAAATCATACCGCAATAGGGTATGGGACCTGCTTGACCAGTTTGAATCCCTCAATTTATAGTCTGTTTCACGAGAAAAGAATCGACATGCAGATGTCTTAGCATCCATCGCAGCCCGATATTCTCTAGTGGATGATATGGTGCATAAGCCGAAGGCTGTAAGGATGATCTATAGACCCTCTACCCCCGACAGAGATTTACATTGGCAAGTTTTTGACAACGACGAGAAGATCGTCAATTTCATGATCCAAGAAGCCGCTACGATCGAGGACCGAAGCCCGGATGAAGAAGAATATGAAGGATTGGTCCAGTTGAAGAACAACCACGTTCCCAAGGGATTGATCACGCTTGAGAGCCTTTTCGATCAAAATGATCGATCGCTCTCCCACAGGATTCAGATCAGTGCGCAGCAATATCAAGATTTAGAACTGGAACTTGGGAAAGTAATAAAGGTCGGGACCAATTGTACTTCGAAATAAAAATAACGGATCCGATGTTTATGTAAGAGGTACCCAGATATTGTGGCTTGGTCTTATCATGACCTCAAGGGATATGATCGGCAGCTAATCCAACATACAATCGAATTACAAGAAGGGGCCAAACCTTTTCGACAGAAGCAAAGGCCGGTCAATCCAAATATCGAGGTCCTGATGAGGGTCGAACTGCTAAAGATGCTCAAAGCAAAGATCATTTATCCCATCAAGCATTCTTCCTGGGTAGCGAACTTGGTCCCTGTCAGAAAAAATAATGGAGACATCCGGTTATGCATGGACTTCCGCAACTTGAATCATGCTTCCCTCAAGGACCACTATCCTCTCCCATAGATCGATCAGATCTTGCATTTGGTGGCTGGAGCTCAACGATTCTCCCTGCTTGATGGTTTCTCTGGATATAATCAGATCTGGGTCAGGGACGAAGATCAGCATAAGACCGCATTCACAACCAAGTGGGGCACATTCGCCTACTAGCGAATGCCTTTTGGCCTCTCGAATGCGGGAGCTACTTTCCAGAGGGCAATTGACCTAGCTTTTGGCGAGCTTCTGAACAAGGTTATTGTTATCTATTTGGATGACATGACCGTCTTCTCCCGAAAGAGAGAAAACCACCCAGAACATCTTCAACAATTTTTTGAAAAATGTCGAGAATTTGGCATCTCAATCAATCCAAAAAAGTCTATCTTCGCAGTCAGTGAAGGAAAGCTGCTGGGAAATGCAATCTCAAAAAAGGGTCTCGTCGTGGATCCTGACAGAGCCGAAGCCCTGATGAAGCTCCCAATCCCAGCAGATAAAAAGGGCCTTCAATATTTCTTCGGTCAGATTAACTTCGTAAGGAAGTTCATCCCAGACTTCACCCAAGTCATTAAGCCGATGTCTGAGCTTTTAAAGAAGGGCGCAAAATTCGTTTGGATAGAATAAAGGAGGAAAGCATTCAAAGAAATCAAGGCCTGAATTGTTCAGGCACCAGTCTTGATCAACCCCGACTACAGTCGAGATTTTATCCTGTATGCAATAGGAGAACCTGAAAGCTATGCCATGGTTTTAACACAAAAGGGGGAAGATGGAGAGGAATGTCCCATTGCGTTCCTTAGCCAGATAATCAATCCCCATGAAGAAAAGTACAATTTCATCGAGTGTCAAGTGCATGCAGTAATGAAGTCTCTCAGAAAATTCAAACAGTTCATCTCTCAGAGTCGAACCACAGTCTTCATCATTCACCCCGACGTGCATAGTTTCATTATTCAAGGGGAACTGGGAAGCAAGAGAGTTGGTCGGGTAAGCAAAATCCAAGAGTTCGATATTGAGATCAAGCCCACCAAGTTGGTTCGTGGCCGCACACTATGTCAAGAGCTGGCGAAGAACGCAACGGCCGAAATAACAGACTGTCAGTCGGAGGACTTGCCAACAGGAGAATGCCTCGCTAATCAAGAAGAGGCCGAGAGAGATTGGGTTGGTGAGATAGTGGAATATTTCAACACCGACAGATGCCCCTCGCATTTGAATGCTTTGCAGCGGAGACATTTCAGGATGCGGTCCGCCCGATACGCTATGCGCCCAGAAGGCCTGTTTTTTAGGAATATTGACGACGTCCTCCTTAGATGCATAAAATATGATGACAAGAGGAGAATCCTGGGCGAATTTCATTCTAAGCTATCTGGAGGACACTTCGCTGGAAGAGCGACGACGCTAAAGATAATCAAGGTGGGTTACTATTGTCCCACCCTCTTTGTCGATGCCTTCTCCGTTTGTCGAAGGTGCGAGCAATGCCAGAGATTCGTCGGTCGAAGCAGAAATGCTTCGATGCCACTCCGACCGATACAAGTGGAGGCCCCTTTTCAGCAATGGGGACTAGATTTCATAGGAGCCATATCGTCAAATTCCTCCATTGGGCACAAATTCATTCTGACTGCGACGGATTACTTCACCAGGTGGGCCGAGGCAGTTCCCACAAAACATGCTAATCAAAATACTGTGGTCGCCTTCCTGGAAGGATTGATTACCCGCTTCGGCATTCTTGAAGCAATTATTACAGATAACGGTCCTGGTTTCACAGGTGCAAAAATCAATGAGTTCCTATATAAGTATGGGATATATCACAAGGTATCTTCCAACTATTACCCTCAGGGAAATGGATTGGCAGAATCCACCAACAAAACCATGTTAAGGATATTGAGAAAGCTGATCGATCAAAACAAAAGAACTTGGCACCTCCTTTTGGATTGGGCCTTGTGGGCCGATCGGGTTTCTGTTAAGAGGTCAATTAAGACTTCACCTTATGCTCTGGTCTATGGTAAGGAGGCCATCCTGCCCACTCACCTCGAGATCCCTGCATTACAGTTGCTAGAAGAAGATGAAGCCAACCCGATGGAGGAACGCCTGGTCCAACTACTACAACTAGAAGAGGAACGTGAAAGGGCCTACCAGAACTTCGCATGGCATGTTGAGGTCACCCGAGAATGGTTCAAAAGGAAATCATCCGATCGCACATTCAAAGAAGGAGACCTGGTATGGAGGTGGGATTCATGGAAGGCCAAGCCTGGGAATCATGAAAAAATGGATGCATTCTGGGACGGACCGTTTGAAATAGTAAAAGTGAATTCGGCCAATTCCTTCATCCTCAAGGATGCGAATGGCCAAGTTTTACCAATCTCAGTCAATGGTCTTCACCTGAAGGCCTTCAATCACTAAGATATGTGACCAAAATATATATATATATATATATATATATATATATATATATATATATATATATATATATATATATATATATATATATATATATCTTGCATGTATTTTGTATATAGGATTTCAATGCTTTGTATATACTCTGTTCAAAAGATCATGAAGAGCAAGTGCCACTTCAATCGCAGAAGCTAGATTCCTGGCTTCGGTTTCACAAAACATGATCGAAATCACCTTCGGGGGGTTTCGGTCCGAAGTAGCCGACTAAAGGAAGTTCGCCGCGAAGCAGTTCATCCTCGTAGAACCGAATCACATGCAAATCAAAGACATGGAAAATGCTTCGCTAAAGCAATGGTCGAAGGCGTTGTCCGAAGCAGTTCTTGGCGAGGCCCTCCTCGATGAAATGGATTTCGGTCGGCGATGTTCATAATCCAAAGCGACAATGTGGCAAAGGAGAACTTCGGGCCCGAAACGAAGAAAATCAGCCCGAAGAAGCACTTCACGATGAAGTATTTTCTTCGCCAACCCTACATCATCGAACCGCGCATGCGAGGTGGACATGTTTAGGATGTACCTCGGGGAACGTGCCTATAGCAGCCTCAAAAGGGGACCAAAGCAGATGAAATCAATGCAAAAGAAACAGCACTCCTCCCAAGACAGTTCGTTAACCGAAATGCCACACCAGGGTTCCAGGTGGCAGCGATCCGCGCTCTAGATACAAAATCAGACTACCGAATTGCATGACCCCACGTATGACCTCGTCGTATGGCCAATCAGATGTCGCAGCGATACTTTTGGGCCAGGCCCACAAAGTAATTACGATGGTTGCCATAAATGCCGGAGGTTGCCCTCCGAAGCTATAAAATGTAGATGCCCGTTAAGAACAAAACCATTTGCAAGTGTGAGGGTCGAGTCTGCATTCTGTCACCTCGAAGAGCTTCTGCATCAAGAACTCCGTTGTTCACCGTGATTACCCAGTCCTTTGTTTTGCAGTGCTAAACTCTTCTATACTACAAGTTTCTCTGCTGCAATCGTTCACAATGGGAAGTGAACAACGGAGGAACCCCACATGAAAGGGAAAGGAACCAAAAGCGACGACTCCAAAGAAGGCGAGAGCCGCGAAAGAAAAGAAACAGACACCCAGAAGGTTCAATCCTCCCCCACGCACAGGAAAACATGTGATGGAAGGAAGGGAAGAGTCCGACGACGAGCCGAGTATAGAACCACCTGTCGATAAGTGGGCGAAAATCAGAGACCCAGAGCTCTCAAAAACTTTGGCCGAGCTCCGATACACCATCGATTTCATGAAAAGTAGGCTCTCAACGGAGAACAAGAGGGCCATGGCGTATTATTCCCACATATACTGGTATCTGGTCCTTCCTACACATCACTGCCCCGAGCTCATATACGCCATTGCTCAAAACTATCAACCGCAAACCAGGCAGGTGTTGGATGCCTCGGGTAAAAAATTATTTTCCATTCTGCCAGAGGATGTGCAGGCGGCATTCGCACCACAGTAAAGGCCACCAAAAGGCTATACCGTTTGCAAGGTCAGCCTAAGCGAACAAACGGATAAGTTCACCGCTAATCCCTTCATTCTAAGTTTTTTGCGTGAAAGCCTCAAAAGCGGACTTCCTTCCGGTAAGCAACCCCAGATGCCCCTGCCCCTGGAGGCCTTTAAGAACACAGACATATTCTCTATCATTGCATGGGTATGGGGCTTGTCAAGCAATACTTTAGTATGCCCATGGTAGGTGTCGCTAGCCGAATGCATTTCCAAAGGAGAGTTCTACGCTCTCGATGCTTCGCGGTCGAACACCAACCCAGTTTTCTTCGACTGGGTAGAATAGGTGGCCCAAAATCTGCATATGTGATTGTCATCCATTAAAGATGCTAGCAAGGAGCCGTATTTCTAGCCCTGCTCTTTCTTGGTTTGGCTCTTCTTCTTTCATGTACATAAAGCCCTTCCCCATTATGATGTTTCACCAGTTGACAAGGATGGAATCCCCTTGACTGTATATCAATGGACTCGACTCTTGCTGAGGTCGGAGTCCTATTACCCTTTCAATCAGCAGTTTTTGGGACCTGCGATGCACATTCTGACAAGGTCTAGCCCTCGGGTGCCTCTCGACCTTAGAAATAAAGTGGTATTGGAGAGAAAAGGGGATGTGTTTCAATTGACGCAAGGGATTTTAATCCGCCTTTTCGGCTTCACAGGGAAACCCTTCTTGTTGCCTTTTTTCCCTTTAGAATACCAATTTGCCCTGGAAGTTGCTCGACAAAGTGATGCGACCGACGAAACCTACGGCCACGGGCGGAAGTGGGCACACACCTGCGACTTCCCCTTCAATATGGGAGTGATTGAAGTCTTTGCCTTAAAACAGAACATATACCTGGAGGAGAAACTCGCTGATTTTTGTCTGCTCTAAATACCACAGAGGTGGCTCTACGACCCGTTGGGGGTGATGAGAGATCATTTGAAAAGCAAAAACTTCCATGTTTGTCCTCGCCCCGAAGTTCTGGAGCAGAGAAACAACCCCAATGGTATAGACTTGGAGTGGCCCTTAGAGGATATGAGGGCGTTGCCTCCTTGGCATGACTTCTATCCTATGGAGGTCGAATTCGACCCAGACCAGTACCCATTCCCAACTCTCGACTCCACTTTCTGGAGAAAAGTAAAGGACGATTTAAAAGAAGAGTTGAAGGACTAGGACGAGGAGCAGTTGAGAGAATGGTGGATTATGAGAGTCCATCGTCCAAAGATGAATTCTTACGGGCTTCTAACAATGGACAAGGAATTCGCAATTGTGTATCAGACCAATATCGGGTCTTGGAAACCCTTGTCCTTCACCGATTTCGTTCCACCGGCCACTCCAAGTTCAGATGAAGGCCCCAGGAAGACTGATAATGTCTCCAAGGAAAGAGCAGTCAGGGTCACGCCTAAAGCTTTACTATAGAGTCCATCCAAAGATCTGGAGACAGCGATAGAGGAATTAGAGCAACCCCTCTAGAGGAGGAAAAGAAAGGAGCGGGAACCTACACAGGCACCCCCGAACTTCCCAAAGTGACCACGTACAGACGCTCCGAGTGCTCCTACTGAAAGATCTGTATCGGGCTCGACCGAAGCAAACAACGGAGAAACTCCACCAAATGTCGAAACGATTCCAAACATAGATGTCATTGACGTGGAGGAACTCACAGAATTCATTGAAGCCGAGGGTACCGAGCCCCAGGAGGTCGCTGTTGAGAAGCAACACACCCCCACTGAAAAATGAGATTCCATCCTTAGAAAATTTTGAACTTTCAGTTTTGCAGCAGGGACCCTCTTGATCCTTTCTAGTTTTAAATCCAGTTTTGCTTGTTTCCTTTTTAAGTTGTGTTTTTCCTATCTTTCTAGCCTGTGTTTTCTTAAGCTTAACTTTTACATGCTAGAAATCATTCATGCTTAAGCCAAATCCTGCACCGGTACCGAGAAAAATGCTGAAAACAGTTGCATAAATTCATGAAAAATCAAACTTTCCATTTTTGGTAGTGTCGCGATATCGCGACACTTCCATTTTTGGAAATGTCGCGATATCGCGACAGGAAAATACAAATGCAGCTAAGTCGCAAATGTGTAGCGAAATCGCGACACTTTCCATTTTTGGAAGTGTCGCGATATCGCGACATTTCCATTTTTGGAAGTGTCGCGATATCGCGACATTTCCATTTTTGGAAGTGTCGCGAAATCGCTGCAGGATGAGGAGAGAGAAAGTCGGGGAGAAAAATGTCGCGAAATCGCGACATGTCGCATTTTCGCGGTAGGAGAGAGAAAATGCATGAAAATCGGCTAAGTGCCAGAAAGGGCGCGATTTCGCGACATGTCACGAAATCGCGACAGCTTTTGGAGAGAGAAGATGAACTGTACGGAAGGGCGTGATTTTGCGACATGTCGCGAAATCGCGACATGTCGCATTTTCACGAGAGGAGAGAGAAAGTGGGCTGAAGAGTCAAAAATCCGCCAAGTCATTTTTGTGTAGCGAAATCGTGACACTTTTCATTTTTGGAAGTGTCGCGATATCGCGACATTTCCATTTTTGGAAAGTGTCGCAAAATCGCTGTCTGTAGGAGGAGAGAGAAGAAATCAGTACAGACCAGCGTGATTTCACGATTTCGCGACATGTCCCATTTTCGCTGAGGATAAATGATAAAAGTGGCTAAGTCCAAAAGTTGCAGCGATTCGCTGACGTCTCAAAATCGAGGGCTGGAGCTTGCAGCGATGTGCTGCATGTTTCCAAGTCGAAAGAAAAAGTTGCAGCGATGCGCTGCGTGTCTCAAAATCGCAGGCCGGAGCTTGCAGCGACGCGCTGCACGTTTCGAAGCTGAAGGGAGGAAATTACAGCGATGCGCTGCATGTTTCAAAATCAAGGGTAAAAGGGTGCAGCGATGCACTGCATGTTTCGAAGTCAAGGAGTGAAACTGCAGCGACGCGCTGCACGTTTCAAAGGCGAAGGGAGAAAATGGTAGCGACGCGCTGCACGTTTTGAGGAAGATGTACGGCCGCCAGCGAGAGGCGCGATTTTGCGACATGTCACGAAATCGCGACATGTCGCATTTTCGCGGTTGACAGAGAGAGAAGCAGCGCAGCGCTGGAGACGTCGCAATTTCGCGACATGTCGCGAAATCGCGACATGTCTCATTTTTACGATAGGAGAGAGAAAGTCCACAAAGTTGACCAGAAGTGCATTTCAGCTGAAACAGAAGGCATCCTGGGGTAGCGACATGTGTCAAAGCACATAACAAGCAGAGCAGGGCCGACATGCAAGCTTATTTTGTGGTTTTTAATCTGTTTTAATGTTTTAAGCTTGGATTTAATGTTTATTAAAGAGCTAATTAATCTTTTTGTCTTTCATGCAGGATTCCATCTGGCACTTGCGAGACAATTGGGAAAGACCATAAAGGCAAAATTAAAGTGCAGATTTGATCAAGGACCGCCATGCTAGAAGGGAAGCTGCCGGTGAGAGCATTCAATGACAAATTTATTGCAGACTTGATAGCATGAAGACAATTTCAACACAGGGATGGCTTTACGGAGATCAGATTGATGGAGAAGTGGTGACTCATCCGGCTCACCAGCAGAATTAATGGAGGCATTTATTTGCAGCTGTGGATGAATGCAAGTGGATTTAGATTTTATCTTCTCCATTTATGGCAGCTAACTGCACAGATTTGCAGAATGGTTAAGTTCTATCCGGACTTTGGTCTTAAGATGGATTTTTATTGTAAAACCCGGGTCCTAGGGTTTAGATGTGATAATATTTGCAGTTATGAGAAGAAGATATTTTTGAAAAGATCAGGGTCTGTCCTGAATCTATAAATACTTCTTCTCAATGTAATCGTGGGAGGCGGAGACTTAGAAATAAAAGGCTTATAAGCAATTTCTTGCAAATTTTGTGAAACCCTTTGTTTCTGGACTTGGAGCTGATGTGCTTTAGCTTTTCTGTGATAGCATGGCCAGGAGCCTAATCTTTTGCAGAGTGTGATAAGTGCATCTTCTTTTGTTTTCCGTTCCATTTAAAGTTTATTAGATATATACTGTAAATCTGAGATATCAAGTTTAAATATGCTGTTAGGCTTCAGTTGTTCTTTTGTCTGCTAGGGGAAATTACAGATTTGAAGGTTAAGTTTGTTCTAATTGCTCTGTCTTCACTGTGTGAGCTAGGCCTGCCGGTGAAAGATACCGCTTTTAACCAGATGCCCTTGGATTTATAATTTTTTGCTAGATCTGTTTCACTCTACCTTGTGCTCTTAGTTGAAAGTGATCTTAGACTGACTGGACACTTTCTTCTTTGATTTGTTCTGTTGTGAAGCTGATAGCATAGATAAAATTGACAGTTTAGGGTTTTACAGTTGATGTTTGATAAACTTCTCTTTCTGCCTTACCCTACCCTCTCTTTGTTTTTGGTGAATGATCCATTTTTATTTTCTTTGTTTGTCTTTTATTTAAATCTGCTGACCCATGAGAGCTAGATCTAGAATTCAAGTTAAATCTGATCAACTTTTGCAACTACTGAACAAGTTCAGGAACCCCCTATAAGGTAACAGAGTAGTCCATATTGAAATCTATTCCAGAAGTGGAAAAGAGTGAATTGCCATTCGACCCAACTCTGTAACTCGCACCTTGGATAACCAGCTAGATCCTAAAGCGAGTGGGATCCGTCCCGTGGGTGTCTCCGGAGCTTCCTTGCTTCATCCTTCCCGGGGTGTGCATGAAAGCCGGACCAATATTCACCATGGCCGCACTGCCAGGAGGGCATGCAGGTACATTTTCTTTGCCTTACGCTCTGGTTGCTCGTAAGTCTACCCCGGTTCGGGCCGAAAGCTCTCACCCATCCCCCCTGCCTCCACAAAATCAGTCACCTTCTCACGTCGTCTCCCTAACTACTTCCCCTGAGTCTTTCGGTTAGGACAAACTCGTCCAAGTTACTTCGTCCAGCCACACCGCCAATCCTCCAGTCGTCAACCAGGGTGAAGCTAATAGTCCAGTGCCGAACCCCGAGGCCCATTCCTCTGTTGTACATAACGTGCTCCCACTCGTCGAAGCCCCTGTCACCCCTATTGTCGAACCTTCGGGTGAAGCTATCCCTTTCAGCTCCCTATATTTGTTCAACCCCTCGGCTATAGACCCAGCCGCATTCGACTCCGAGCTGTCCTCAATACGAGAGTCCCCCTTGGCCAAAAAACTCCTCCAAGCCCGACAGAACACGGAGAGAATGTTGAAAGAGGCAAGAAATAAGAGAGGGCGTTCGCTCGCTCAATTTGAGAAATGTGTCGTCTTCGACTTCGAGGAGGGAAAGGTGCATAAAGTAAAGAAGATACCCAAAGTTCAGAAGCCCCTGGATGAAATGACTCCAGTGGACTATGAATATCAAGATAAAGAAAAGGACCTGGAGCATCTGAACATGGACAAGGAATCCGCCTCTATGCACATTGGAATCGAGACCTTTAAGGCGCATGCCAACATTGCCAACAAGCGCAGGTTCGAAGCCGAGAGTGCTAACATCAAGCTAGAGGAGGAGCTAGCAAGGATTCACTCCAAATTGGCAGAGGCCGAGGGGCAGTGCAAACTGATGCGAAAAGAAACACACACCCTAAAGCTACAGATAGCATAGCTGGAATGCACAGCTGAGAATCAGGCGCAAAGACAGATCGAAAATGATTTGAGGGTCAAGGAGCTTGAAAGTAGGATCTTGCAAGCTCAGATCCAGCTGCACAAGAAGGAGGGCCTAGGGCTATTTGATAAGAGCAAAATCAAAGAGATTCGCTCATGTCTGCTTAAGAATTTTAGGTCTCAGGCTATCAGTGCCCTTTCGAATTTAGTTTACATCGTAGAAGCCCAGAGTGTTGCCGTCGAAGGAGGACCAATAGTCGAAGAAGTCATTCAGAATGTTAGAACCTGACTCAAGCTGGCCCTGAAAGTCCAAGATGCAGGGTATCAAGATTTGAAGCTCGCAGCAATGAGTCGGACAGCAAGGGATTGGTCAACGGCCCAGAACACAGTTCGCGCCTTTTTCTCCATAGCCAAGAAGGCTCAAAAGGCAAAAATCCTACTCGATGCATTCGAAAGCGAGAGGCGCACGTCAATGGGCTACTTAGAGGACCTCTTCTCCTTAGGCTTCCCGAGCTTCACGGATGATGATGGAAAGCCCTTAGCCAAGGAAGAAATCATGTCGAAGTGGCAGCAGTTTGAAGACATCTCAGAGATAGACGAGTGGGCCGAACCTATAACAGAGAAGCAGGTTACTGATTACATACTAAAATATTGTAGAATCATCACTTCCTTGAACGATCTGCATACTAGGTCCCAGCATGTAGAAATTGGGCAGATCGATAGGTTTCGTGCTTTGGTCAGGTCCTTGGAGAATCAAGAGATGTTCACGAAAAGCGTCTGGTCTCAGGTTCGCCGAACCTTGAAGAACATCCGAGTCCGCCTGGCCCCACTGCCAACAGCTAAGGACGTAGTAGAAGCAATGGCAGCGGGAGAAGAAGAAGCAGTAGCAAAAAAAGAGGAGAGGGAAGAGGAAGGACAAGCTGTCAAAACATCCCCAAAAAAAGAACAAGGAGAAGGATCTGGAGGTAACTCTGACCCAATGGATGAAAGCTGAGGGTTCTGTCATCGAGACGAGCTCGTTGCCCCGCAAGCCGCCAAGAATGTTGACAATATTGTCACATTCCACCAAGGGGCGAAAAAATTAAAACTTTGTATGATATTTGTTTGGTTGAAAGTTTTTCTTTGTTTATAAGTTAGAGCAATTTTGATTTCCCTATCGCCCCTTGGTGGACAAAATGAAAAGAAAAGAGTTTCAGGCCCGAAGCGCTTCAAATCATCACTTCGGGCGAGAAGTTTGCCGAGAAAGCAAAAGAAACGCTTTGCACCCGAAGCATTCCCAGCAGCTACTTCGGGTGAAAATTTTGCGAAGCGGCATCTAAGTAACTTCACCGAAGAAGAAAAGATAGGCCGAATCAGCTAAGGCAGGGAAATTACTTCGGGCCCGAAGTATTTCTAAAATCCACTTCGGCCAGTTTTCACCCAAAGCAATAGAGGTCGAGAAAGTGTTTCGGCCGAAACTCCCCCGAACTGCCTTTTCAAAAGAATATCGGCCCGAAGCGTTTTCTTGACCCGTCAGCGAAGTGATTTTGCTAGCGAAGAAGCAAAGGATAGAAGAAAGATCTGCTTTGGCACTCCACGCCCCCGAAGTAATTTTGCAAAGCGAAAATCAGCGAGGCGCTTCCAAGAACGCTTCCCAAGTTGGGCATTTTTCCCGAGGCAGTCAGAGGGCCTCATAAATGCATATTTTCTTGCCCGATAAGCCCGATGCTCATTTTTGGCAATTGGATGTGAAGTATCAGTCCGAGAAGGAGAGCCCGGCAAGCATGGCCGCCACTCGAGCATCGCACCTACAATCCGAGGACACCTAGGTGGCTCATTTAATGCATTTTTCCTTGGTTGACTCGGTCACCATTACCAGTTTTGGTAGCCGATTTGAGAGGTCATCCGTAGCAGCAGCGAGGAGCCATTTCTCAGGGCTCGAGGGCGTACTCCATCGTTTTATAATAATGATTCAGAGGACCGGGTCCTCTATAAAAACCCAAGATTTGCAATGTAAAAGGGGGGGGAACTTTCTGCTAGAAAGCTTCTGTAACTTAATGTCCTGCGTCTAATACTAAATATTTTTATGCTCTATTTCTCTCTTTTATGCTGCCTTCTGTGCTTAATTCTTTTGTCTGTCTGCACTCGTATACTGAGACTCTGAATCTTGAATCCGATGTGCGATTGGGGATCGTACCACGAAATTTGCCCCGAAGGATACATAGGAGAGGAAAAATGCTTTGTCGTTTTCTTTTATCTTGCTCGGTGGATCGAGGTTTCTGTTATTCCCTCTTCTTAATCGTCGTTACTCCGAACCCTGAATTCCGAGCGAGAGAGAGGAGAACCCTGCGAACCCGTCCAGAGGATACATAGGAAGTTCGACACTTCGTTTCTTTTGTCTGTTCTTGGTGTTTTTTGTTGCTATTTGAGTTATTAGTGAGTGATCGTGCTTCCTGTTCTTCCCCACCTTGAATCATCAATCTCTAACCCTTACCCCTTTTTTATTTCTTTCTCTAACCCGAACTCTTTTATCTCTTTCCTGCACTCTTATCTCAAACCTCGAAAGTAGATTAGTATAGGAGTCGGCCTTTCTCCGGATATTGGCACGAGGGGCATCTCTTCCTCTCGGCCTTTCAATGTTGGTCGTAGGTCCAGGGCACGCAAACCCACCGAAAGTCATTTCCTATGTGGATTTGATGACCAACAGTTACCAACACCACCCTCAACTTTGCCACCAAGTTAGGGTTAGATCATAAAAGTAACCACAAAAATATTTATTCCATAAAACACCTTATGACTCCAATCCTTAGAAGTCAACTACCAAAAATATAAAACATACAAACAATATATCCTTTTACACCTTATTTCTCCAAATTAATTAAACCATGCTCAAGGAATAATAGCTTCTAAGCAAATCTCACTCAACAAACAAGCCAAAAATCTCAACCACACACTATCAACCTTATATCTCCAAAGAAGCATTTAACCTCAAAAATAATTTTAAATAAATCTTCCCAACCACTTCTTCTTTAACAAAATGCAGATTTTATTTTAAAAAACCTTACCAAAAAAATGCTTTCAAAAATCGCGGGTCAACAGTGCCTCCGAAAAAATTGGAGCGCAAAAACTCTTCTCACACTCCACGACGGGAGTCGAACACTTGACCTCCCTTCAAGCGCCTTCGTAGAACAGTCGTTGCCACTAGGGCAATGGTGCTAGCTTGAAGGCTAGCAAGAGTCTCCTTCTCCTTAACCCTTTGGTGGTCGATAAACGTGGCAAAAAAACGATAGCCATAACTTTTACTTCCCAACTTTTGCGTAATTTGAATTTCTTTCACCATTGCTTTGGACTATAGGTTATGGCTTATATAGCCAAACTTCCATGTTATGCACGACGTCGGCAAGAGGATAATTCAAACTTTTCGAATTAATATTATTTTTGCGCCTTCGAAACAACTTTAGGGTTTATGAAACCCTTTTGATTATTTAAAAAATAATCAAAGGTCTTTTAGATCTTAGACCTTAGGTGGAGAACCCATTAAATTATTAAAATAATTTAATCACTAAATCAAATAAATAATTAATTAAAAAACCTTAAAAAGGTTTTATTAATTAAGTTATTTAATTAATAAGTGTCTCCAACCTTTGCATTAAGCTGAAATTGGTTTTAATAAAAAACCTTTAATGCATCCACCTGGTTTTAATAAAAACCTTTAAACTTGTCATGGTTTTGATAAAAACCTTTTCATCTGCCACATAGAATCTTTTCGAAATCTTCTAGAAAAGATTCTTTGGAATCTTCAACCTTTGAAGCCAATAAATCCTCTTGACATTAATGTCAGTTCCTTTTGACATCAATGACAACTCATAGACAAGAAGCTAGGATCTCAAACCCAAAATTGCCAACAATCTCCCCCTTTGTCATTGATGGTAAACCATGCTTCTCAACAACACTGAAACTCAAAATTGTTGTATAGAAATCAGCTCCCCCTGACTTGAGGGTCTCCCCCTTACTCATATCTCTCCCCCCTTTGTCATCAATGGCAAAGGGTCACCTTTGGGGCTTGGGACTAAGAATGAGCCTCTTAGCTTAGTCCCTCCCCCACCTCCTGTTGAGGTGATTAATTCCGGGGTGGGAGTAAAACTCCCATTAGGCACTGATCTTCATCAGTGTCTATAGCTGCCTTACCATGTCTTCTCTTGTTCTCCTTGTCCATATTCTTGTTCCTGTTCATGTCACTATTGTTGTTCTTGTTATCATTCCTATTCTTATCCATGTCTTGATTCTTGTGCCTGTTCATACCCATGTTCTTGTTCCTGTACCTTGGAATTTCAACTCTACACTGTCTAGCTATGTGATCTTCATTGTTGCACTTATAACAACTAACAATGTATTTCTTTGAGGCATACCTGATCTTTGACTCCATCTGTTCCGACCAACCCTGTTCCTGTTATTAGCCTTGCAATAAATAGCCTTGTGCCCAAACTTTTTACAAGAGTAGCAATACCCTTGAAATAAATTACCACCTCTGAATCTGTCATTTACCTTCCTCACTTGAGTCATGCAATGTGAAGCCATGTGACCAAACTTGTGACAAGCAAAACATCTGCCATTAAACTTTCCTTGATTTGACCTCTTAGGTCTTGTAAACTTTCTCCCCTTTTTCTGATTCCTGTTTTCTGATTCTATGCATCTATCACTCAAGGACTCTTTTTTTGAAGTACTTTCCTCATCAGAACTCTCTTCCTTTCGGAATCTCTTACTAGATTCCCCAACCTGTTCCATGTGTTTCTTACCAAAACCAAGACCTATTTTATCTGTTGTCCTTCTTTGATCTTTGATGATTGACTTTACCTTTTTGGTGCTATCTTCAAACCTATAAAGCTTCTCCTTGTACTCTTTAGTTTCCTCTTTCAAGGAAGCCACTTTCTGTTCCAACTCTCTACACTCAAGAACCTTAGACTCTAACTTATCCTTAAGTTTTTGTGTCTTAGCTATAGAGAAGTCAAGACTTTCTATAAGCTCATCTCTCTCAATACAACATTCATCCAATTTATCATTGAGTCTAGCATTCTTCTTTCTTTCCTTTTTCAAAGCACTAAGAGCACTAACAAGTTCAGCTTCAAGATCTACTTCACCATCCTCTATAACTTCCTCTATTTGTTTGCCTTTTGAAACATCAATGACTTTTTCAGATTTCTTATCACTAGAGGTGCTACCCTTTTCTAAAGCCATACAAAGATCTTCCTCACAATTTTTCGAAGCATCCTCATACATAGTATAACTAGAAATCAATCCATCATTTGTGCAATCATCCTCAAGATGTCCAAAATTTCCACATCTAAAACATTTTATAAGGACAAATCTATGTTTCTTTTCTTCTTCTTTTTCTATTAGGAACAACATCTCATTTCCAACATCACTTGAAGAACTTTCACTATCACTACTAGAACACTTACTTGCCTTGTCTAGGTAGAAACTTTTCTTGTGTTTGTGAGAGTACCTCTTTCCTTGATTGCTTTGTTCATCTTTATTCTTCCTTTGATGCCTGTGCCTTTCAGAATCCTTGCTCTTATAATCTTGTTTATCTTCATCACTTTCATCCTTGGCAGTAGTACGAGTTAGTAGCATAATGACCAAACTTTCCACAATTGAAACACTTGACATATTTCATACCTTTGTGCTTTCTTGAGAACTTGCCCTTCTTGCTATAATATGCCTCTTCATCACTAGAAGACTCATCACTATCTTGAAGCTCTTTACCCTTGGATTTCTTGGTAGCCTTGAAAGTTGCCTCCTTCTTAACATCAACCTTCACTTGAGTTCTCAACTCAAATGCTGCAAGTATACTATGAAGCTCATCCTTTTTCAACTTATCCAAATCCTTAGCTTCCTCAATAGCAAAAATCTTTTCACTAAATCTATTTGGAAGAGACCTCAAAATCTTATCACAAATATCATTTTCAGCAAGCTCAATACCTAGTTCCTTCATAGAGTTAACAATCTCATCCATATGAAGCATATAGTCACTAATATTTTCTTCATAATTCATCTTGAGTTGTTCAAACATACCTTTGAAGTGTCTCAACTTGGCCTTTCGGACATTTGCATCACCTGTATGAACCACCTTCAACTGTTTCTACATTTCACTAGTTGTCTTGCAGTGAATCACCTTGGTAAGATCTGCCTTATGTAAACCCTTCAGGATTGCATTCATTGCCTTTGAATTTCTATGATGTAGGAGCCTCTCTTCCTTAGTCTCGAACACTGGTTGAGTTATCCTCTATTGGACTAATACATTTTTGGAGGGCAGATTTTCCCCTTGTGGTTTCCCCATTACAGTTATCTCATCCTCCATATTCATTAGGGTATTGAGAATTTCATACTTTTTTATGTTTCTCTCTTCCATCTGGTTTAATTATACCACCTTCTTTTGCTTTTGCTTTTTTTTTTTCTCAGGTACTTCAAAACCCTCTTCTAGTGTATTTAGGCTCGAAGTTGTGGTTTGAGCATCTGCCTTATCCTTAGGCATCTTATCATCATTGCCATTAGACTTTGATGGTATGGGATCCTTTTGGATAATATTGAGGTACAACTATGCAAGATTTCTATGCTTATGACAAATGCTATATTAAAAGGGGATCGCTTCATAGTTTATTTGGTGGACCCAAGTTAAATCCCCCATATCTATTTCTATTTTAGTTGACAGTGGGTGATTGAGCATAAATGGCTAAAGCATCCATCATCCTATCTCTGGCTACTCCTAGATAGCATCCCAATAAATTACCTAATCTCTCAAAATTTGATATACACCAATATTCCATTGGTAGAGTCTATAATCGAACCCGAACAACCATTATAGTGGATTCCATTCATGGATAAAATCCTAGATTCTAGGGCTACATAAAAAGACTTGTTGCTTCATAGCTTCTCTTCCCTAATTTAAAAGCATTGTCCTTATCTGCTTGTGCAGATAAACTCACTATATAATATCCATTACTAATGATGAATATCAAAATATCCCCTAAAGGCTCCCAGTTCTTTCAAATATAGGAGGTCATAAACCCTAGAGGCCATCTCATGCCAATAAAATTACATATTAGATCATGGTTACTCCTGTACAAAATGTTTTAGCCACCAAATTTTATTTAATAACAAGTTTGAGATGGTGGGCAGTTGGGGGAAGACAACCATTAACTCTGGATTGGAAGCCTTTATCCATTGGCTTCTTGGTTGCAACAGTAGAGAAGATGGATTTTAAGGCATCATTGCTCAAATATTTATCCTCATCTTCTTGTCTATCCCTAACTATATTTGCAAAGGACCACTTGGGAGAAGTAGGTATAAAGAGGGCCCTCACCAGTAGCCATGGATAGGTAGAAAGTAATTTTAATCTATGATGTTTATGTGACAAGATACAATAAAAATAAAATTACCTACAATTTTTTTAATAGTGTTAGATATGAAGAAAGCAAAACCTAAGCCCCACAATCCACATCCATTCCACGTTATTGGGAGTTCTACATGTAATAGCAGTGGTTGTGTGTAAACCCTAGTAAAGCTTCTATTATTAAAAAAAAAATTGATATATATTTTAATTGGTTATATGTGATTGAAACGGATCCCACCCATATTACTCATCACCATGTAGTGGTATTACAACAAATCTTGGATATTATCTGTGTATTGCTTGGCAATATTTGAACCTGGGTCTTCTCCTTTAATGTTGAGAAATCTGACCAATTGAGCTAATGCCATTTGATAAAAAAAAATTGATAGTTGGATTATTGAGTTTATTAATATTTTTGAAGAATAACATGTTTTCTTTTAATGGCAAGTGATATTGACATAATAGAATAGGACAACTGGTATGAATATTTATTTATTTGTTTATGTTGTGACATAGGTAGACTAGCATGTTCCATCAGGCCTCAAATTATATGTTTAAATGTTTTTTTTTTATTTGTTTGAACAAGATCATTTATAAACGCACATACCTATAGGTCAATGTGATTATCCACATTCTAAAATCCTTACAAACCCAATCGGATTGTGATTCTGCTAAAAATTATATTGAATTTTGCAAAGGAAATAAAGCTTGACTAAAAGCATTACTTTTGCATGAATTGACCACCCAAGTACAACCCTATTGAAGATTTATCTATAAGAGTATTGAATTTAAAGCAAGAGAATAATAAGGCATCTAGACATGCAGTAGCACCTTGTCGGACTCAAAATTTGGCTAAGGCAAAGAGGTTGATATTTTGCTGCATACTAGACTAAAAGTTTCACTAAAGTAGAAAGATATGTCACTCTAAATTTGGCTGGACTCATAATTGGCTAAGTAAGAGAAGTAAGCTAAATAAGGGTTAAAAAATTTTGAAGTCTTATGTAATCAAATCTACTGGAAAAGTTTGGTGTCTAGTAAATTAGCCTGGTTGCCAGACTCAAAAGTTTGCTAAGGCATTAAATATAGTCAGACTTTAGTTGTGCCAACCTTAGCATACACTAAAGAAAATTCCAGCATCTAGCATCCAAATTTTTACCATATGGCCTAACTTGAAATTTAACTACGATAGAGAGCCTAACATAGCAGCTACCCAGACTTGCAAAGTGCTAATGTCATCATGGAAGCAAATATTATCCAACACCATGTCTCACTATCTAACTCAAAATTTGGCTAAGGATACAAAGCTAGAGGAGCATCAAACTTTTGTGAAGCTGACATCACCCCGAAGAGCTAAAAGGTTTGATGTTGTAATACGCTACCAGGATCAAAATTTTGCTAAGGCATAAGGCTTGTTCAAAAATATAGTCAAGATATCTCGGTAACACCTCCAAGCTTTGATATTGAGAAGAAAACCCCTAGATATGTCTCCATCAATGAGATTCATACATGTCAATCAACTGACCATATCAAAGTTGTTAGACTAGACCAATACCCTAGACAAGTTGGCACTACAACAAAGCAAAGTGATAAAAAGTGGACTTGTTAGAGGATGATGAGATTTGTTGAAGCCACATGGATGCTAGTCCCATGGAAAATATTAAAACTGGCCACATCAGCATGAATCAACATGGTTAAGATAGGATAAGCTGAAAAGCGACACCCATACCTTGCATGTGCCCCTGTTAGGCTTGCAAGCAATTTTTATGAAATTATTGCAGCTAAAAAAATGTAATGTAATCTTATAAATAGTTCAATGTACCTCTAAAAGAGGGACAACTCTTTTTTGTTTGCAATTTGCATACGTTGTATGATGACTATTTCCTATCAATATAAATACAATGATGTTTGACCTCTATAAAGTAATGTTGCATAATTTATAATGTGAGTGGTGTTTACGTGCATTTATGTTTATGCTTCCTGAATAGTGTATTATGTTAGGCAATTCTAATTAATCTGGATTACAATTCGAATTGTTGTTCATTCAAGTTTTTGGAATTCTTAAATATATGTGAATTGATTTGATATTTTGTAAGATCATGTGTCAACAAGTATATTATGCATTAGCTTGTATTGTGTATGTAAGACTCTTATGTTGCATAGATCATTGTTGTTAGCTAAATATTGAATATATTTTTATTTCAATTTCTATCTATGTAGTATTTCCTAACTCTTTGCATCCCTCGTTTTAGTCTAAAACTCATTTCATTTAATTATCTATACAAGGAACTGACCTTCCCCGGAGGCTGACTCAAAAGAATTTATGGGTCTTCCAAGATCGAGATGCAAGGGCACATCCCATCCACTTAGGCATATTTTGGACCAAGAATACCCAGTCGTGGTCTAAACCTAATTTTATTATAATTAAATTAAAATTTATTTATTGTTAAAGGTAATTGCATATATTGATAGAAGCCATAAAACCATCACATGTATAACACTATAGATTTGTCATGTTTTTAATGGTTTTGAACGTCTTTAAATTTTTATTTGAGAAGGGAAGGCATCCATCAAAAGGTCTGCATCCAATCACAAAAAGAGTGCAATGTTACCTTTATTACAAAGTAATCTAGATTTTTAAATTTTACGTTTTTTAATGTCTGTATATTTATTTTATTACATTATTCCTATAGTTTGTTCTATTCTTTCAATTAATTTGAATTAATACATGGTAATTTTAATGTTATATATTTTTTTAAAATAAAAAATTATATGATATAGAATAGAACATTTTATTGTTCACGAGGTTTAAAATAGTTTATAGATATAAATTTTATCAGTATAGCTAATTTGAATATTTTTTAGCATTTAAAAAACCTTTAAATAATACTAAAAAATGCAGTGTAAGACTCTCCTACATACTATAAGTGCCAAATCAAGCAAATCATATATGCTACATGTGTTACACTCGCCATTGTTACATGTCATACATGCTAAATTAAGCCACATTGTTTTGAATAAGTTCTAATAATTTTCTCAAGTCATTTATTTCCTTGATTTCATGTCCAAGGATAATTTGTTCTACTTGAAATTTATTGTCAAAGGCCTAGTTGGCCAACTAGTCGGTCAACTTTTTGGCCAAATGTTTTACCTGGTGGAAGTCAACCAAAAATATTTTGTCAAGTGCCTCCCATGCTTTCTCAATTTTGATGGCTAGCACCTAGTCCTCAATTTTTCTTTTCTTTAGAGCATTAAGTATAATTTACAAGTCTCCTTCCACGTAAAGTGTATGGGGAGAGATACAAAGAGAGCCTAAGATACCCTTCATAAGAGCTTCTTCTTTAGCAAGGTTGTTGGTGTTTTGGCTAATGTAGTCAGCTCTAAGGGTAATGGGAGAGCCATGATCGTTCAGTAAGATTCAACCATAAGTTGTTGAACTAGGGTTACCCTTGTTGGCAACATCAAAATTGAGCTTCCAATATCCCTAAATGGGCTTGGTCCAAGAGACACCCATAGTTTTCTTGTTAGCAAATTGTTTTTTTTGGAGCATAACTAATATTTTTCCATAGCAGATCTAATGGCCTCCTAAGAGTTTAAAATTATCATCTCCTGCCCTAATAGTTGAATGCAATGATAGTACACTTTATATAGTTTTGCAATATGATCCTCGAAGCTACTTCATACTTTCTCTTCCTTAGATATGATTTTCTAAATATCCTTGTATTCTTTTCCAACCATGTACACTAGGCAAGCATGGCTAGGATCATGTTCCATAGGAATAGGAGAGCCTCACCCTTAAAGTATTTTTTTCCATTCAACCAACAATGACTCAAAGGATGTAGGCATAACTCAAGAGATTTTATATTTCTCCATTAATTTCCCCCATACCATATAGGCAAAGGGGTAATGGAGGAGAAGATGAGAATCAATTTTATCTTCATTATCACACAACACATTTAAGTATTTCAGACCAACCCCTCTTTATAATTTTTTCACCGAGATAGAAATTTATCATGTACAACCAACCAAAGGAAAAAAATAGCTTTTGGCCAGGCTTTAGAATACCAAACCCTTTTCCACACTATTGAAATAGTAATATTTTTTGCCTTTGTGAAGGTAGAGTAAACCAATTAACAGTGTAATCCCCCAAAGGTGTGGGACTCCATCTTAGTTTATCATCATCCCTAAAAGTCATTACTCTATGATTAAGCAAGAGGGATTCAAGAGCTATCCTTTCTTGATTAAACTTAGGTGGGATAGCTGCAAGGTTGTTCCAACCTTAAATAGCTCTTCCATTTTCTCTTCCTAATTCCAATAGTTCTATACATATTCTCCCCAAGTCCTGCAAAGAAATATTTGAATATTTTTTAAATATTCCCTAAAATCAAGAGGTTGGTTTTCTAGCTAGGCATATTTCTAGAAGTTAACCTTTGAGCCTATTCTAACATCCCATTTTATAAAGCTTGGCATTAATTTCCTAACCCTTCTAATGCTATTCTAGATGAGTGATCCCTAAGGGGTGTCTTCAATGATGAAGATTATTTTAGGTACATCCCCATTTAAATATTTTCTCTAAAGACCTTACTCTAAAGGGAGTCATGATCTACATAAATTCTCCAAAATAATTTTCCTAGCATTGCCTTGTTAACTATTCGAAGGTTTTTTAGTCCCACACCAACTAACTTTTTACTGTTGAAAATTTTACCCCAAGCTACCAAATGAATTTTCTTGTCTTCAGTATTTCCTCTCCATAGGAATTTTCTCATGATATTTTCCATTATTTTGATGATCTCATCAGGGAGCTAGAATGCACCCATCTAGAATATGGATAGATCTCTAAAAACTACTTTCATCTTAATAAATCTACCTACTAGAGATAGTCATTTTTCTTTCCACAAGACCATTTTCTTATGGAATTTAGAGATGGCTTGTTCCTTGAACTTGTCATTGTTGTCACCTCTAAATAGGGGTATACCCATAGTATTTTGGAAATTATATAATCTAATGTGTCTCTCTTCTATATTGATTTCATACAATTTAGATTTTATATTGTTGATCTCTTATCTAGATGCGGTCTCATATGTCGTAAGTAGACCTTTGACTCTATTGATCTCCTTTAAGGGTGGTTTTATGGCTAGGAGGGTATCATCCGCAGATTGAAAGTGAGTAATTAGGTGACACCTACCATTTATCTTGAGTCTCGGGATCTATCCTTTTGATTGAAGATGCTTCAAGCCCTTGCTCACAACTTTTGTAACAATGATGAATTAGGAGCAGATGGGGTCTCCCTACCTAAGACCTCTTGAATTTATAAAGAACTCACTCAAGCTTCCATTAATTATAACCAAGGAGGTGTCTTTATATAAGAAGGCTAGCCATTGTATCCAATATTCATCAAAACTAAACTTTTCCATCACTCTATCTAAAAAATTCGAGCATTCTTTATCGAAGATCTTTTTCATATCTAGATTAATAAGCAAACCCTATGTTTTGTTACTCTTGAGAGAGTGGATCAATTCAGGATGATAGAGACTCCATCCAATAGGTTTCTTCCTTTAATAAATTCTTTTTTCTTATCAAATATTATGCTCAAGATAATCAATTTGAGCCTATTTGCGATGACTTTATAAATGATTTTGTAAATTGCATTATATAAAGAGATAGGTCTAAAGGCATCCACTCTTATAGCATTTTTCAACTTGGGAATAAGTGCAATAAATGTGTGATTTAACTTACCCAAAATTCATTTACTAGTGAAGTATTCCTAAACCACAACTATAATTTCATCTTTCAGTAGTGTTGAGTGAATATTTTGCCCTATTACAAAATAATCACCACAATCAGAGTATTAATTTGAAAACTCTCTCTTGCAAAGAAATTAAGTATAAACACAAATTTCTCCAAGGTTCTGTTACACAAGCATTCTGCATATATGTATGAAAACAATGACAATCTAAAATAATATATGCTAGAACTAACTCAATAACATGCAAGTGACAGTTAACAAGGGGCCTTGATGGTTTAATTCATACATGCTTAGTGATTACCTTCCTTAATCCTTAAAATGAATGTGAACTTTGCTCAAATGAAAAGTGCTTCCTTTTAATATTCTTGGTATTAATCTGTCTTACTCTGAATCCCAATTAGTAAGCCCATTTTATCTTCAAATTAAATGTGTAAAAATGAAAAGATGCATGGAATAGTCTTCATTTTAAACTCCATGCCTTTAATGTGATATTCATTTTGCAGTTAGTAGATTCATTTTATCTTCATCATGAGTATTCTACTAAATGCTAAGTTAGCCTTTGAGCATGTTAGCCAATTAATAAGTTAGCATTCATTTGCATTATCTGCCATTAATGTAAAGTAGGCGTTAGTACCCTCCCTCCTAAATTGATTTTATCTTGAATTTAGATTGAAATACTGAAATGCTTTGTACAATTTGGAGGTGTAGAAATTTTGGATACGGACCAAAATGCAAATAAATGAAACTAACTATGAAAGAAATTCTGGAAAATATACTAGAATGAAAACAAACCGAAAAAAAAAAATATATATATATATATATATATATATATATATATATATATACAATTTTTGGACAATGACTAGAATAAAAGAACTGGAAATAAATTACAAAAATTCTAGACAAGGACCAGAATGAAAGTAAACTAAAATTCTGGACATGGACCAGAATGAAAGTAGACAAAAATTATGGACAAGGACCAGAATGAAAGTTGTTAATGAAAATAACCTTTTACAAAACATAATCAATAATTACAGAAAACAAATTTAATCTAGCTAAACAAAAGCTAAAAAATAAATGCACACAAAGCTTGGTGTCATACTCCCCTACCCTACAAAACCAAATATTATGAGATAATTCTAAAGGTAACCCAATCTAAACACACCTACATGAATCACAATCAGATTAGATCAAGTGAAGACTTAAAGGAACAAATATTATTTGCATCAATATCAATCTTCACCTAGTATAACCCCCTAAGGACATTAAATACATAGATACAAATTAAAAAAAGATGTAGTAAAAGTCTTTGATTTTTTTTTTTCGTTTCATCTTCCCTTCTTAACAAAAGAGGGAGCATTATATAAAACCTAAAATATTTTGACCTTCATTATATTTGCAACTCTCGCAGATATATATAAAAAAATATAACATTTAAATCAATCAACAACAGACAAAAAAAACCCCAAATTCTTTCAAAATATTCCACATTTCTTATAACTCCGAATTAGTTCTTCAATCTTCCTAAGCCCACATATTATTATCCAACCCAATAAACCTTTGGGAATTTTGTATATCTTTGGACCTATGGTCCTATAACTCTCCAAAAGTAAAAAAAATTGAACTTACCTCTTGATATACGCCCTGGCCGCCACTCGAACCGCAGTGGCCAGGTTTTCAACCATGGACATCTATCATGGGGCCAACCGCCTGGATCATGCATATATACAGGGGTACCCCTCCTTTATTCTCCATTTAAAACACAACAAAAAAATTTGCTTAGCACCTCAGTGCTTGATCTAGCCAAAAACTACCTCCACATATTCCCTGATGGAGATTCGAACTGCGTTCACCAACTTTTAAGGACTGTACTTCCACGATCGTGCCGACCACTCAGGACGTGTTTAAACTATAAAAAGAAAACTATTTCTATACACCTTGCTGATGATGTTATAGGTTTCAGTCCTCCATCTCCTTTGTCCTGCATCCTCACTGTTCTACGCACCTCTCGGACCTCCACCATCGGTCATTCATAGGCCTCCTGCGTGGATGCACTTCTTCACCCGACGATCGACGTTATCACTTATAATGCACCATTACCGTCCGTATACACATTGATGCCTTGTTGTCCCGATGGATTGCCTACCTTTTCATCGAAGGACGTGTCATTTGTTATCCCAAAATATGCGTAGAATCGCTCAAGCTGCCATTTCTTATGTCTTGATGTGATATTTTTCTATATATGACAATGTTGTCAATTCACACTACCTGGTGCATTGTCGTTACCCTATTGGCCCTCCGTTTAGCTATGTCGCGTCCACACTTCCCTGTCTAGCGCTACACATCTTTCTAAAAATGAGGTCGGGGCAACTTCATTCATTCGCAGAAACGGACACTTCCTAGCGCGTCAAACGCATCTATACACCGACCATTCTCTTCCTTGCTGGAACCGAATACCATGTCACCCGGTGTAATCGAATCACACTTCCACCTCATTATGCGCTCTCGTCAAATATGCCATGTTGGCTCTCGTGTGATGGGTACATCGAGTTTGCTAAAAATAAGAGCATCTTGTTGAATATCCATCGAGTGAAACCATTGAGTCTCCAGTTTGTCTGTCACAGGGCCATCTATAGCATCTATGTCCGCGTGGACCTTCTTTTTCTATGGCTACATTTTCCCCACATGCACGGTCTTCGTCTGTCTCGGTGTGGCTATGTCTTCTGCACAACTAACCTTCATCCTTGGGTTCTGACACTTTTGGCATTCATTTCGCTGAGCACATGCCAAAAATAAACCCACCCTAGGCATGCATGTTTGTCTTTTGATTGCCAGAGTCCATGTTATCCTTATGGTCCTATCCACCGTGTATTTATGATGCTATCTATTCCATGGATATCTTGGTGATGATCCTCCTTGGCGTTGCTTGGTGAATAACGCCCAAATACATCCACGTCCTCACCGTGAACGCTTGGCTTCCACTCTACCAATGTCTCCCTTCAATACCGTGCCAAGATGTGCTCTCCGCTGACTGGGCTCCTCTCGAAGTTTGAGTTGCCCAAGGTTGACTACGCTACGCCTGTAGTCCTACAAAACAATAAAACATACATATTTACTTAATCGAATAACTTTAAATCTAAAACATGAGCTACCAATTTTGCATGATTAAAATAGTAACTAAAATAAAATATCATTAAAATATATAGCACTAAAACTTTATTGAACTTAAAATTAAAGTAACATTCACTGAGACTAAAAGTTTTCTTTTAATTCATTATACACATTTCATAAATTTCCTTGTTATTTTCCTTTTATTTTATAATTTCAACTTTTTATTTTAAACTTTTATATATACATATAAAAGTTTTAATTTTTATTTTATTTTATTTTAGTATATATATTATTATTATATATGCCATATATAATAATATAATAATATATATATGTTTATTTAAAATCAAAACATAATACTTAAAGGTTTGAACTATGATCATTCAAGATAAAAGAAAACAACTAAACTAACCAAAGAAAAAGCCAAAATTGGACTTTATCAAAATGAATCGAAAACACTCACACACTCAAAAATGACTTCAATTATACAATAACATCAAATTCTCCCCAAGAACCAAGAAGATCCTACAAACCAAGGAAACTCAAAGTTCGTATGGTGAGCTCAGGGCTAAGAATCCATCAAACATAATCGCTCAAAGACAACCGAAGTCCTCAAAACATCAAAATAAAAGGTGGGTCCCCAATTTTGGGGTGAGTTGTGTGACAACCACAACAAATGGTGACTCTTCTGGGAAATGCTCCTGAGCATTTCGGGTGAAGAACCCAATCTGAAATGAGAACACACAAGATCAGTGAAATATAAATTATTTAGCGATGTCCCGAGAAGGTGGGGGTAAACAACTTCGAATAAAAATAATTAATCCATCTGCCTTTGCTCAGTGTGTGAAAAAGTGATTCATTATTGCATCTCTGAAAACCCTCTAGATTCCATCATCTGTTTTGCATTAGGCTATGAAGCATAGCTCATAAAACGAAAACTTTTACAGATAGAGCCCTACTTCCAGTCAGGCATCTATAGCCCCGGTAGGGTTTATCTAACTCACCCTTGTGTTTGCTTAATACTTTGCAAAGCCTTTCTTTTTACTCGAGATGTGTCTAGATAGAGCCCTACTACCGGTCAGGCATCCATAGCCCCGATAGAGTTTATCTAGACCTTGTGACTGATTTGATCAAGCTTTTCAATGCTCATTTTCCTCTTTTTTTTTTTTCATAACTTTGCAAAGATTCATGCATCACTAGGGTTAGGAAGCCTATAAGTAGAGCGTGTTGGATTTTCACCTTGGTTTGCAAATCAAGATAACTTCATCCTTCATAATTTCCAGAAATACCCTTTAATATATGTGAGTTACATGTGGAGCTTTAGTGAAATATTTCATTGTTCCACTCTCCACCATCTTAGTCCCAAAATCTGAGCATGATCACCAAATAACTCATCCCCCTTTTCTCGGGTTCACCTATTTTCAGATTAGATACTCCATCCTACTAAACAAAGGAACACAAAAATGGGCAAGAGACCATCAGTTAGCGACCGTGAAACATTACCTCAAAACAAGGGAACAACCCAACACACAAAAGAGACAAATAGACCAAAATCTAACCTAAAACAAACTAGCAATAAAGCGACACACAAAAACAAAAGGCAAAACACAAAACAACAAAACAAACACCAAAACTGAAACACCAAAATTATATACATATAGTACACACTCACACACATTTCAGGGGTTGAAATAGTGCTTTAAATGCAGCCCATTAATAGGCAAAGACAATTCTTTTCCATCTAGGGTTTTTAATCTAAAACTATTTTTACCTAGGATTTCAAAAACTTGATAAGGACCCAACCACAAACAATCGAATTTATCATGATCCCCTTTCTTTTCATGTCCTTTATCCCACAACAAAACTAAATCTAAAATATTGAATGTTTTAATCGTAGATCTCTTATCAAACCATCTCTTTACTACATCTTGATGCTTACTAAAGTGAAGCATGGCTTCCTCTCTCTTCTCATCAAGATGCATTAAATGGGTTAATCTAGTTTCAACCTGATTATTCGTTCCAAGATATTCCTTCATAAAATGAAGAGTTTGCAATCTTAAATTAGTGGGAAAAATAGGGTCCTGCCCATAGACTAAATGATATGGAGATGTCCCAATTGACTCTTTTGTTCTAGTTCTATCAGCCCAAAGGGTAAACTTTAGTTTACTATGCCAATCTCTAGGATTCTTTTCAAGCAATTTTTTGATAACACATAGCAAATTTTTATTAGAAGATTCTGCCAAACCGTTACCTTGTGGGTAATAATTGGAAGAGAATTTCAAGCTTACCTTGTTATCATATGCCCAATTTGCAAATTGAATGGAAGAAAATGCAGAACCATTATCACTTACTATTGCGTTAGGCATTCCAAAATGAGTCACAATGCAATCCTCTAAAAATTTAATAACAACATCAGTGGTTGCATGCTTTGTAGGGATTGCTTCAGTCCACCTAGTGCAGTAATCTATAGTCGTAAGGATATATTTATGAGAATCATATGAGTTGGGATTGATAACCCCAACAAAATCCAATCCCCATTGTGCAAAAGGTCTTGCCTCCACTACAGATTGTAATGGCATAGCTGCATTTCTTTCTCTATTGGCCACCACCTGACATGTATGGCAAGATCACACATGAGCATGTGCATCTTTGAAAATATGAGGCCAATAGTATCCTACCCTAAGAATCTGGTGTGTTGTTGCATTGGCTGACCCATGTCCAGTTCCATACTTACCATGGAAGTCCTTGAGCACTTGGGTCGCTTCTTCTTGGTTGACACAACGAAGGTAAATCCCTTCGTGGTTCCTCCTATACAAAACACCAGACTTAATTAGAAAATTTGCAGATTTCAAACGTAAAGCTCTTCGTTGAGTAGAAGTGAGATGTAATGGGCACTTACCATTCAACAAGAAATATACGATATCAACATACCAATCATCTTTAGTTATGTCTTCCACATTGTAATGTTGGCATGATATTAATGGATCAATTTTCGTGATTGACTTGACCAATCCTTGTCCACGAACTATTTTCATAGGTTGGATTTCCAGGTCAAATTCTTGGAGTGTCGAAATCCATTTTCCCCTTCTTTCACCTAGTTCATTTTGCAAAAACATAGCCTTGACAACAGGGTCAAGGACAACAGCAAAAACCCTACTATGCACTATGTAATGTCTGAATTTTTTTATGGTTTTGAATAGTGCATACATTTGTTTATCTAGGATAGAATATCTCAATTTCACATCCTTCAATGGAGCACTCAAAAAGGTGATAGGGTTTTCAACGTTACCTTCACTCTTTTGAGTTAGGACACTTGCAAAGGAATGATCTGAAGCAAACGTGTAGACATAAAAGGGCTTTGAATAATTTGGACTGACTAAAATAGGGGCCCTAGATATAGCATCCTTGATGCTCTTGAAAGCATCCCTATTTTCATTTGTCCATTTAATATGAGCATCCTTTTTTAGCATGTCATTCAAAGGTTTGGCAATCTCTGCAAATCCCGAAATGAATTTCCTTACAAAATTGATTTTGCCAAAGAAGGATCTTAACTCTTTCCTGCTATTGGGTGGAGGGATGTCTTGTATAGCAGCTATTCTTTCTGGATCAATAGAAATCCCTTCCTTCGAAATAACGTGACCCAATAGCTTACCTTCTGTTACCCCAAAGATGCATTTTCTCGGATTAAGGGAGATCCCATGTTCCCTACATCTTTGGAGGACTTTCCTCAAATCCCTAACATGATTTTCTCTTTTCTTAGAAAAAATAGGAATGTCATCCACGTAAACAATGATACACTTACCAATGAGCCCTTTGAATGCATAATCCATGGCACGCTGGAAAGTTGCACCTGCATTCAATAATCCGAAGGGCATTCTTCTATAGGCGAATGTTCCCCATTTGGTGGTGAAAGTCATTTTCATTCTATCATTTGGGTGGATGAGGATTTGATTGTATCCCGAATAACCATCTAGGAATGACATCATTTCCGACCCATTAACCATTTGAAGTATCTCATCAATGGAGGGCAATGGGTAATTGTCCTTTTGGGATGCTTTATTCAGATTTTTGAAGTCAATACACAATCTTATCTCTCCATTCTTCTTTCTCACCGGGACTAGATTGGCAACCCATGTAGAGTGCCTAACAGGAAAGATGATTTTTACCTCTAGCAATATTTTCACCTCTTTCTCTATTAAGGGTTCTAACAATGGATTGATAGGTCTTTGTCTTTGTCTAAAAGGCTTGGACTCCGGTTTTAATGGAATCGTGTGCATTATCACATTCTGATCATACGTTTTCAAATCCTTGTAACTCCATGCTATACAATCCACATACTCTCTTAGTGCATGAGCGATAGACTCCTTTTCCTGACTTGTACATGCCTTAGCAATGAACACCTCTTGTGGATTTTTTGCACTCCCTAAGTTGATTAGATCGCATGCTTCTTTAGGGGGTGGTACCTTTTTGCCTCTTTTTGTTTGATATCCAATATCAAATACCTTTTCTAGTGAAACAATATCTTTTGGCATTTCATTCATCGTTTGGGTTGTTTCACTATCCAGATCTATTTCTTCCTGCCCTCTCTTATCTTCATCTATCACCTAATTTTCAAAAATACCAGAGTTAGTGACAAAATTAAAAATGTGTCTGTCACTCTCGAATACTTGCAAATTGGTAACGTTGTCTGGTATTGAAGGACAGGGCACTAGTTCGATCATTTTTTTGCATTTTTTATGGTCAACTAGCTTGAGCATACTTGCTGCAATGGCTAAAGAATCTGCCATTCGATTGCGTTTCCTAGAGATAAGGGAAATGTTGAAAGCATCAAACTCATCTATCAGATCCCTAACTCTAGTCCTATAAAGACTCAATATTTTATCCCGACATGCATATTGCCCTTTTACCTATTTAACCACTAACTCTGAGTCTCCCAAAACTTTGAGACACTTAACCTTCTTACTCAGAGCCAACTGTAGTCCAAAAATAAGTGCTTCATACTCCGCCACATTATTGGTGCATGGAAACTATAATCTATAGGCAACCAACATAGGCTTACTACCAGGACATGTAAGTTCGATACCAGCTCCAACACCCTGTTTTGATTTGGATCCATCAAATCTGAGAATCCAAACCAAACTATCCTTTTCAGAAATACCACAAGAAAGGATTTCCTTTTGAGGTTCTTCGGTAGCTTCTTCTATGTCAAAGTTATAGACCCCTAGATCAGTTTTAGCAAATTGGATTTCATTGGGCCTATTATACTCTGTAATCATCTCTTTGAGCCTTGGCTCACTATCCACCCGAATTTGGTTTGCTAATCCCCTCCAAGGTAACCACATGTGGGAAGAATCTATAACAATGTAACCATTCAGGTTCTTACTCCAATATCTTCCCAACACCATGTCGTATTTGGCGGTAATATTGACCACAAGTATATCCACATGATGTTGAATTCTAGGCTCTGAATTGATTTGAACCAGGACATCATTCAAAATTCCAACCACATCTACAACAGATCTATCCAATTGTATCACTTTACTCTTTGAAGGGATTGGTTTGAATCCTAACTTTTGGCAAATCTCAAGGGGCATGATGTTACCCGAGGCACCCGAGTCTATCAAATAATTATGCAATTTTTTACCTACAATTCTAATGGTTATGAGAAAAGGAGGCACTTCTCATTTTTCCTTCTGTAACACTAATTGAGACTCAACACCTTTGACCTCATGGATTTGACTTGGTGGATATAAAGCTTTCATCAAAGCTTCCCTTTGACCTGGAAATTTAGCAACCTCAAAAATTGAGACATTAGCTTTAGTCTTTTTCAAGTCCTCTACTATGTCATAAGTAGACTTTTTGAGATTTTGCATCTTCTGCGTAGGTTTGGACGATTCAACAATCGATGGAGGAGGTGGATTATTATCAACTTTGATATCAGGAGGAAGAAGGGGATTGTTTGGCGGAGTGGAGGAAGTTTTGGGATTCTTGGAACTCCTCGTGTAATAACCATGATTTCCTTTTCCAAACTATCTAACAACTTGGACTTCCTCTTCTATGGTTTCATCATCATCTTCTCCTAAGATTTCAGTGTCCTCTTCTCCTTCCTCACTTTCTTGATAATGGACAATTTTAGTTACTAAAGCATCTTCTTTCCCTTGGGAAAAATAAGATGCCCCCTCACTCTGGGGATCTAATTCACAAGAGTCTTCAAATGCATCAGCCTGATTTGCTACAGGGTTAGGTACACGCCCATTATTGGGCTGAGTGTTCCATGACCCCCTCCTCCTATGGTTAGGATTTTTATTAGACATAGAGGTTTGGGATAGTTGTTTCTGTATGTGGACTATGTCATTGCCCATTTTGATAGACTTTTTCTTCAATTCCTCAACCTCAAAATTAGATCCTTGTGGTTGAGGCATTATGGTGCCAGATCCAAATGCATTTCTAGTATTGGCAACCTCTTGACTTGACGTGATGGTTTGATTTTGAGTGTTTTGGTTCAACCAAGGATTCATGCTTTCATGGGGAAAACACACTTCCCACCTGGCATAATTAAGGTATTATGCTGATTTCAAGATCCTAGACATGTGTGCACCCCAAGCTATTATTCCCCAAGTCTTTAATAACAGATGCTCCCTGTTCTACGTGGTGAATATCTACAAGTTGGATAGACCTTTCAGCTCCTGTCTCATAATTTATGGCATCTCTTCCCAATCCTTGCTCCTTCCCCAAGGCACCACAAGATTTTTTCAACATCCACCCCTCCTCATGGTAGATCTAATTCTGGGAAAATTCCCTAGAACCATGCGTGACTCACGCCCTTTCGTATATTGCATCGATCGAGAATGATCTACCCTTAGTCGGGAATGATGTTTCATGCTCATTCATTTTCCACCGTGGCTCCCACCGCTTTCTTGCCCAATGCACTTCTTTTGTTGGTTGTTGCCTTAGCTCCCTCCTCCACCATTTAACCAGGTCTAACCCCGGTCTTTTCACCTGCTTGCCTTCTGGTGCCCCTGCCTCAACTCTCCTGTCCTTGCTTTGGACCTGATGGCCATGTTGCTTTCACCCTCCTCCCCCCCGATAGTATGCCTTTTGTTGATCCCACCTAGCTTAATCTCGACCCAGTTGCAAAATTCTTCATGGATGCTAAGGGGTTTACCCCATTCCTATCAAAATTATCTAGACCCAATGATAATATCACAAAGGATTTTGTTTCCACCTGGAACCAAGGAGAGGTAGTAGTCCAAGGGGTCCATTTCAAAGTCGCAGTTGAGCTGCTCGCAGAGATCACTGGTTTCCATCTGCTTGGGTGCTTCATCAGGCGTGACAGGCATAATTGGGAAGAAGAGATAGACCAATTCCCTAACAAAGGGAAGTGTTTGGGGTGGGACAAGTCCACCCTGCATGTGGCATCCCTCCCACCCCCATGGAACATCGCCATTGTCCCTATTATGCAATTTGTTACTTACGACGACCCAGAGAAGCCATTGAGGAGCTTCTATATATCTTTTGTTGACCATCTCCAAGATGGTAAACCGATGTGTGTCCTTGACTATCTATTATACTCCATGTCCCTCACCCTGGAGAAGTGTCAAAAATTATATACACTCCAATTATATACAGACATGTTGTGGCCAATAGACTCCAATCTAGAATGTAAAGTCAGTGTTTATTAGCCCCCCTGAGGAGGCTCCTCCGTCACCCAACCATATTGGTTCCCCTGGAGACCCTACGGCTACGAGGGCATCCCAAAGGTTACCCTCCCTAGAGCATGAGACCGAAGAGGTGAGCAACAGCCTCAAATTCAACCCCGTGGGTAGATCTTCAGCTAGACTCAAGAAACTAAAGGTGGAGCATCTTCGTCCTCCACACATGTCATCTCTGACTCTACAAGCAACAAGGAGGACCAGAGTTCCCAGATGCTACTGGATTTGGTGGCATCCACCATTCGCACCTTGATCAAGTATCTAGAGGAAGCTCTAAAATGTTGACCCGCTATGCGAAGAAGGGAGACAAGCGAGACCCTCTTCCCTAGACGCATATGGTTGGCTGGTGGTAACGAGTTTTTGTCTGTTGGTAGTCAAGTGGTAATTTTTTTGGTTTTTTATTTTTTGTAATTGTGTCATCTAGACGTTAGGGTTTACCCCTGTCTGATAGTACCTGGGACCTGTTGACAGGATTTTGTATACCAACTATTTTCCCTTCCTGTTGATTTTTTGGTTTAGTAGTTTCCCCTCTATGGTGGGGAGGGCTTTTGTAGCAAGTAGTAGCAATGGTTCGAAATCAATGTTTCTAAGTGTGGCAATATCGCCCTATTTGTAATAAGGTTTTGGGTTCCTTTCAAAACCCATCTTGTAAATATATTTCAATTTAACAAAAAAAATTAAAAAAAGGAAACAAGAAGAGCTTTCAACTACCAAAAAGAAAGTAAACAACTCGTAGAGAAGCAAAATCAGCATGAACATTAGGACTAATAAGTTTTTTGAAAGCCTACCAACTAAAGACAAAAATGAGGATGGAAAAATCTTGGAGTCTTTAGAAACCCCAAGAGAAGGAAATAATGACAAGGATCAAATAAGGTTATCCCCACAAGGGTGTAGATCATTAGCATGCTAAAAAAGGTCCCTGCTTAACATACTTTTGAAGGTGAAGAACTTCCTCAAGGTCAATGGAATGATCAAGCAATGGAAGATCTAAAATCTATGGGAATTACCTATATCTAAAAAGAGAACAATTTGGTACTTGTAAAATGATGATCAAACAAATGTTACACAAACTGAAGTGTGTAAATGTGGGTCTTAACAAAAAAAGAGGGAGAAAATCCAACCAAGAAGTGCTTTAGAAAATAGCATTAAAAGGAATAGAGGAGGGTTCCCAAACCTATATTGATGGTCTCTTAGATACCAAGAGGTAAAAGTAATCTCCATGAAGATCATCTCCTTAAATATAAGGTGTCTCCATTCCTCCTTCAAATCTAGAATGGTTAAGAAACTAGTAACAAAAATCCTAATGTTTTTTCATTTAAGAATCTAAAATGTTATTTGATGAAACAAATAGGATTAAAAGAAAATTTGGCCTAATAGTCTTGTCAATTCTACTAATGTTGAAGGTTTCTCAGAGGGGATACTCATCCTATTGAATAGTTTAAAAATAGTGTGTGTCAATGATAAAACTATGATAAATTGGATTGTTGTTAAGGACAAATGGCTAGACACCAATTGGTAGATCAATCTCATTAATGCTTATGTTAAACACTCCTGACCAACCAAGAGATTACTGGTAGAATATTGTAGCTATTTATCATAAAAATAGACTTACCCTGCATCATTGGGGTGACTTTAATGCAATAAGATGAAGAAAATGAGGTGGAACTAGAAAACTTGATTAAGCCACCAAGGATTTTAAGACCTTAATTGAAGATCTAGATCTTATGGAATCCTTATGTTCTAAGAGTATCTACACCTTGAGCAATAAGATACCTAATAACCAAAGGTTCTTAGAGAAATTTGATAGATTTCTTACTTTTATAGATCGGCTCAATAGGGGAAGATTGATGAAATTTAAAGTTCTATAATATGGAGGTCTAACCACTGGTCCATCAAGATCTCTATTGAAACTAACAATAGACCCAAAATAATCCCATTTTGCTTTGAGAGAATGTGGCTCAGGCATGGAAATTTTGATGAACTGGTGGAGGGATGGTGGAAAGAGGAATCCCATATTTATGGAATAAATATGTTCAAGTTCACAACCAAACTTCAAAGGTTAAAGTAAAAATTAAAAATTTAGCATAGAGAAGATTTTGGTAACATAATTGAGGAAAAAACTTAGCTAGAAAGCAACCTTTGAAAAATTGAGAAGGATCTAGAGCATGCTCAAGATGAACTTCTTCTAGAACAAGAAAAATGCTTGTTGGGTACCTTAAATTAAATTTACCTAAAAGAAGAAATATTTTGACAGTAAAATCTAGAGTGCAATGGCTAAAAGAAGACAATAAGAATAAAAAATTCTTTCATCTAATGGATTTTCAACCAAATTTAATCATGAGTTCCAATTTCCACAATCATATAAAAATTACATGAAGGCTTATTCACAGAATAATATCAATGCATATAAATATCTTATCAATATAAATAAATAACATTAACAAAATATAACAATATCACTGAATAAACATACTGATAATATTATTAATGATTCAAATATACAACTTGATATTTGCTTAATATTTAGATATAATACATAGATATTTGTCTCCATAATATAACCTTTGAAGGTGACTCTTGAATATTTGACTATTGCTCTTCTCACATATTCGAGAGATGCATCCTTTCCTATTCCGCACATAACACAAACCTATCATGCCTCTTGGATTTACATCTTACCACATGCATGTGACTCTTAACTTACATACTTGACACAAATACTTGATCCACTTAATTACATGAAAATTGCACACTCTCACATATTACACACTTTCTCACATTATTACATGACTCTTTGCACACTCCTACTTTATGACACTTGGACTTATCCTAAAGAATGCAAGCTTATACTGAGAGGGGGGGTGAACAGTATAAGACCACTTTTTACTTTTCTTTCTAATTAATATTATGTAGTATAAAGATAGCAATATCAACAACAGTAATCAAAGCAATCGATAAATCACCACACACAATACAGACACTAATTTTACGTGGTTCACCCAATGTGGGCTATTCCACGAAGAAAATATTTCACTAAAATTTTCTCAATCAATCTCTTGGGAATCCTTTCCCTATTACAATATTTATGGATCTCTATCCAAAGGAGACACCAATCCCCTAATCAAGTTCGTGGATCTCTATCCACTGGAGAACTCCTTTCTCCTCTTGCTCTGGCTGGTGATCTTCTAGAAGAATTGCTGCCCCCACTACTCTAGCTAATGGATCTCTATCCACTTAAGACTCTTGTCCTTACTACCCTGGCTAATGAATCTCTATCCATTGGAGACTGTCGTCCTCTATACTCTGTCACCTTCAAACCTTTGTCTCAAATATGTACTAAACACAGTACTTCAGTCTAACACAAATCTGCTCAATCTCTGTCTCTGGTCTAGCACAAACCTGTCCTCAAATCTGCACCAAAATATATCCTCAAATCTGCACTAAACATAGTCCTTCGGTCCAGCACAAATATGACCTCTGATCTGCACCAAACATAGTCCTTCGGTCTAGCATAAATCTGTCCTCAATATCTATCCTCAAGCCTTAACACAAAGCTTGACTCAATCTCAAATCAACTCTACTGGATCTGCCCCAAACCTTAACTCAAGGTTTGAAAAAGTCAATCAACTCTACTCACAAGTCTTCTCAAAGACTTGTTCCAAATCTACCTTGTAATCTTCCACAAAAGCTTACACTAATATGTCCATAAGTTCTCTCTAGAACTTGTCCAAATCTACTCTACAAGTCCTCACTAGAACTTGTCCAAATCTACTCAATAAGTCCTCACTAGGACTTATCCAAATCTGCTCTCAATTTGTATTGTAAGCTTCCACAAAAGCTTACACAAATATGTCCACAAGTCTTCTCAAATACTTACCTCAAATCTGCTCAACAAGTCCACACTAGAACTTGTCCAATATCATAGAAACATAAAGAGAATTGTTAGAGACTCAATATGCTTCACATTCACTTCAATACTCAATTACTTTCAATCACTCTTTTAGAAACATATAGAGAATTGTTAGAGACTCAATATGCTTCACATTCACCTCAATACTTAATCACTTTCAATAACTCTCTTAGAAACATATAGAGAATTGTTAGAGACTCAATATGCTTCACACTCACAAGACTCTCAATCACTTTCTCAACTCAATTCAGAATATATAATACTTTTTTTTATAGAACTTGAGCTATCACTTCACACATCCACTTGAATAGGCTTAAACAACTCTACTCAATCAATCACTCAATGAAATAATCCTTACTCACAACCCTAGTCCAAGCATATGAACACTCACTCAAAATGTTTCCAACAATCCTTATCTACCAACCTCACATAACAATGATACTCATGATCTTTGCAAATCCTATTTTAAGTTCTTCACTCAATCAATGGCTTCAACAACAATGCTTATCAAACAAGGTTTTATCAACAAATATTTATTCCAGAAAACCTTGAAGCATTAAAATACACTCAATAATGCTTATAAAACAATCTTCTCATATAGCTCAACAACTCAGCAAGGAAACCTAATTAAGTCCTTTTCACTCCAAAGTTGTTTTTCAGAAAACCAACCAATCAACTCAACCATGGAAGAATATGCCCATACCTTTTTCTTTGATGCAGGATGACCTTAAAAACCTAGATCAAATATCACAACTTTCTTTGCCAAGTACAAAGGGTTAGATGACAATAATTATCATCCTAACACTTTTCACAAAATACAACGATAACTCAAATCCCAAATACACCTTATTGCTCCATCTCAATAATAAATTCCAACATCATAATTTTCATCAAAAACTCTTTAATAAAATATCACTCAATTACTATTTATAACTCCTTTCTCAAATTGCACTTATCAAATAAAATACTTTATAAAATAATTCAATTTATTCTTCTAAGATAAAATTAATTACCTTAGTTTTACTTTATCAAAAACTACCTTTGTTTTTTCGTAGGACTGCCCAAACTACCGAACTTGTTTTGGCCATATCTCACTCATCCGGACTCGGATTGAGCTGAAATTTTGAGGGTAGATGCCTGAAAAACCCTAGAATGTCTCCACCAATTTTCATATCATTTGGAGCAACACAGATCCTAGCGCATCCCTATGTGTGAACGACATATTTGGCAAGCGGCTATGCGAGGGTTTCATCTGGGTTGAGTGCAAGCAGCTCCAGAGGTTGGTTTTTAGGGCCTTTGGGCCCTAGCGGCCAATATTTTTGTGGTTTATGCTCAATATTTTAGCAGGAAATGTTGCAGGGGATACAAGATGGGTTAGAAATTTGTCTTTCAATAGATCATACTATGAACTTGAGTGACAACGGCTTCCAATTTGTTGCACAAAAGAAAAGTGAAAACCATACCTTTCCACGGTGTCTAGGGCAAGGATTAAAGAGATCACGAAACAAGTTTCAAGCAGTTGATCAAAAAATGGCTCATATCTCAAGTGAATCTAGTGCTAAGGTGCACCCACAAAATAATTCTACTGTGAAAACCCCTTTCAAGGGTAAGAAATTTCGAAGACTCAGTCCCAAAAATGAATTTTAGGGATGCCCTTCATGGTGGACAGCCTCAGCCCAATGCTAATATCAATATTAGGGCTTCCCATAAACCTCTAAGAATGCCTAATATTGATCCCAAGAAAACGGAGTCAGGATGTCTTAAAGCAGTTGATGGAACTCCTATTGTCGGTTCGTGGGTTTTCATCCGAGTCTATCTGCTTTCAAAGTCTGGGCTACAAAAAGCTGGAAAACTAAAGGTGAGTTACAAATCTCTATTTATCCAAATGGTTATTTTCTTGTTTTATTTGCTAATAATGAAGATAGAGAGAAAATTTTCAAGGGGGTCCTTGGTTTTTTGGAAGGGCAGGGCTTTTCATGAAGCCCTGGCATACTAAATTTAAAGTCGAAGAAGAGATGCCTTCTATAGCTCCCGTGTGGGTTAGACTCTTTGGCCTCCCTATTGAATTTTGGAATCCTACTATTTTTTCTTCAATTGGAAACTCTTTAGGAACTTTTATGATGATTGTTGATTGTACTCAAAATTTTGAACATATTATTTATGCTCGGATTTGTGTTTTAATGGATTTTGACAAACCCCTACCTAAAAATATCACATTACAATTTGGGGAAGACACTTGGGAGCAAGTAGTGGACTATGAGAACATTCCTTTTCGTTGTAGAATTTGCCATGAATATGGTCATTTGGCCGATGCTTGCCCAAATAAAATTCCTGATCAAAAGAAAGAAGATATAAACTCGACAAGTTTCCAAATACCTAAGAAGAAGAACACTTAGAAAAAACTAGTTATGAAGGATCAATCAAAGTCATATGCTAATATGTTTGAAATCCTTTCCACAAATGATGTCCCAAGTGAGGAAGAGGAAATAATGGAAACTAAAATCTTAGAAACACAATTTAAATATGAAGGGAAGAACTCAGAGACAAACCAACAAATCAAAGGTTTTCAATAGAGAAAAAAAAGGAGAAAATTTACACAAGAAAAACAATATTTCAAATGTCAAAACTTCAAATAATGCAAGTCCCAATATAGACTCCGTTGAACCATCTAGTAAAATTTTGGCTATGTACGAGCATTCTTCAAGGTTAGAAGCCATCTCGGATTCAATTGGAATAAGTCAAGAAATAGGGAAAAAAAAATTGAAGATGGATTCTAATCAAAAAGTAGGTCGCAAGACCAATCAATATCATATGGTAAAAGAAGGTGAAAAGCTTGTAGAGGAAGGTAAGATTAATGCCCTTCCCAAATTTTTTAGCCCTAGTATTAATGAAGATCATCACTTGGAATATTAGAGGACTCAAAGGGAGTCTTTCAAAACAAAATGAAATTAGAAGAATGATTCAGGTAAATCATCCACATCTTGTTTTCCTTCAAGAAACAAAGATGTCAATGGAGGATATGGACTTAATTGCCAGTAAAATTTGGCCAGCTGGAAAAGTGGTTTCCCTCAGTTCCCAAGGGACTTCGGGTGGCATTGCTTGTCTTTGGGATCCAAAAGAGGTAGTTATTCACCATATGGTTGGCATTTGGGGTTTGTTGGCTATAGCTATTCAAAGTAGACATTCCAACCAGATTATGCTCTGCATTACTATTTATGCTCCGACTTCTTTGGAGGAAAAAAGAAGACAGTGGAAGGATATTACTCATATTATCTCTCATTTTCCTAAAGCTTGGATCTTGATCGGAGGAGATTTCAATACCATCCTCTCTCTGGATGAGAAAATGGGGGGAAATAGAAATTTGGACAAAAGCACCGACCTCATGAGCGAATATATTGCAAACCTCCATCTTGTGGATATCCAACTAGATAATGGCCTTATGACTTGGTCTAACAGAAGGCAAGGCTTAGCTTGTATAATGGAGAGATTGGATAGGTTTTTGCTCTATGAAAATTTCTTAATCCATGGTCACATTCCTAAAGTGAAGACTCTTAATAATGTTGGTTCGGATCATTGGCCAGTCATGGTGGAAATGTGGAAAACCAATGTGAGTTTCTCTCCTTTTCGTTTTCAATTAATGTGGCTTAGAGACATTTCCTTCGGACCTCATGTGCAACAATGGTGGAAGGAAGGTAAACCTAGGCATGGGACTAAGATGTTCTATTTTGCCAAAATACTGCAATACATTAAATCCAAAATCAAGACTTGGAGCTGGAAAGAGTTTGGGGATGTTCATAAAAAAAAACATGAAGTTATTGCTCATATTGAAAATTTGAATAAGAAAATCCGTTTAGATGGCCTCACAGAGAAGAGAAGTGCAGATGAAATTAAACTCACAACTCAATTAGAGGAATGGGAAAAAAGAGAAGAAATCTTATGGAAGCAAAAATCTAGAATTCAATGGCTCAAAGAAGGAGATCGAAACACAAATTTCTTCCACAAATCTCTTCTAGCTCGAAGATCTCACAACTTTATTTCTTCCTTAAAATCAGATTTTGGAGATGTTGTTTATACTTGGGATGGCATGAACTCTATTGTTGTTGATTACTTTTCCAATATTTTTGTTGCTACTCCCCTTGAATCAGCTTCACAATATAATATTCTTCAAGCAATCCCTTCTCTTATCACTTCTGAGGAGAACTCTATTTTGACTGCTCCTGTTACTATCAATGAGCTTCAACAAGTAGTTTTTAAAATGCAAAAAGGGAAAACCCCGAGTCCTGATGGTTTTCCTATTGAGTTCTACCAAGAGTTACGGGATATCCTTCATGTTGATTTATTAGAGGTGGTGGAAGAAGCCAGGAAAGCCAAAGAAATTTTGAAGGTTATCAATAAAACTTATATTACTCTTGTTCCAAAAGCTCAAGAGGTTGATCATATCTCAGCTTTTAGACCTATTGCTTTATGTAATGTTCTTCTCAAAATCATTACTAAAATCATGGCAGAAAGGTTGAAGCCTCTTTTGCATAAGATTATTTCCCCAGAGCAAGGGGGTTATGTGGAAGGACATCAAATAGTAGATGAGATAGTTCTTTCTCAGGAAGCCATCCATTCCATGGATATGCAAAATTCTCCTTCCATGTTCATTCGGTTAGACTTATCCAAAGCTTATGACAGAGTGGATTGGCACTTCCTTATCAAAGTTTTGAGGCAATTTGGTTTCTCTAAGGATTGGATGGATTGGATTATGGGATGTATCTCTTGAGTTTCCTACTTAGTTCTTATCAATGGCGAGGCCTTCTCAGTCTTTCCCGGCTTCCAGAGGTATTAGGCAAGGTGACCCGCTATCCCCTTATTTATTCATCATTCTTGTTGAATGCTTGGGTAGGACTATAACCAAAAAGAGGGAAAACAAAACCCTTGAGGGAGTTACCATTGCTCATGGAGCTAGACCTATCTCTCATCTTCAATTTGTGGATGACTCTACTCTTTTAGGTAAAGCTACAGTTAAGGAAGCTTCTAATATTAAGCAAATCATTAGCTATTTTTCTAAGGCTACTGGGCAGTTGATCAATGAAGACAAATCTAAAGTTATTTTCTTTCATTGCTCTGCTAGACAGGAATCCATGGTCTTGGATAAGCTAAGATATAAGAAGACCTCTCTTCCAATCACTTATTTAGGTATTCCCATAAATATTCAAAGGCAAAAAAATAAATATTGGAATTGGTTGTTGGACAAAGTCAAGAAGAAAATTGGAAAGTGGACCAACAAGTGGCTTTCTTCTAGGGGTAGAATCACCTTGGTAAAATTAGTCCTTCAAGCTATTCCTATTTATGTTTCTTCCGTTTTGAATATCCCAAAGGTTGTTCTTCGAGAATTGGATCAAATCAGTCATCGTTTCCTTTGGAGTGGTACTAAGGAGAAAAGAAAATGGGCCTTGGTGAAATGGGATACTTTATGTCTTCCTAAGAGTGAAGGGGGGTTAGGATTACGGTCTTCAATTAATAACAACAAATCTTTAGCTACTAAATTATATTGGAGGATGTTGCATAACCCCAATGCTCTTTGGGCCAATAATCTCCGTGCTAAATATGCTGAGAACAAAAGTCCTGAAGACCTTGTTCACTATCAACTTCCTACCAAAGGTTCTCCCATTTTAGCAGTTCTTAAAACTAGTGAGGATTTGATAAAGAAAAAATTATTTTGGATCATTCATAATGGTCAACATGCAAATTTTTGGACAGATTCTTGGGATGGTCACAAGCCTTTGATAACTCAGTTTCCCGATTGGAGGCCTTGGATGGAGGAGCTTCACCGAGCTAATTGGATAAAGGTGGCTAATTACTGTCGGTACCATCTTGGTAATTCAAAGGTTGGTAGATATTGGATCCCTATTGAGGACTGGCCTATTCAAATCCCAGAAAGGCAAAGACAAGATATCCAAGGCATCCTTCATATGAGATCCCTCTCTTGGTCCCATGAAAAAGATTGTTTTGGATGGAACAACACTACTAAGGGTGAGTATTCAGTTGCTCAAGGTTATTTGACCTTATGCCATAATAATCCCAACCATTCTTCTGACATATTTTCTCAATTGTGGGCTCAAAAGCTCCGGCCTAAGGTGAGGTTCTTTAATTGGCTTTTATTGCATCGTAGGGTGCTTACTTGGTGAGCAACTTATGAAGCGTGGTTTTCATGGCCCTTTTAGATGTGAAATGTGTGAAGAGAATGTAGAAAATATCAACCATATTTTTATTGAGTGTACTTTAGCCTCCGAGTTGTGGAGGAGAATGGCCACTTTACTTGGCTTACAGGTGGTCCAATTTTTTTACTTTTGAATAGCTTTGGAGGGATTGGCCTAATCAAGAGGGTGTTGATCATTTTATTAGGCGAGTTAGTTTGGATGGGTTCTACCATTCTTCTTTGGAATATTTGGAATGAAAGGAACAACCAAATTTTTAATCAAGATAGGAAGGATATTCACTATATTTGGCAAAAGACCATAGCCAACTTAGTTGAATCAGTCCATCATCTCCTTAATCACCCCCAAAACTCCCACCAAAGATGGGATCAAGTGATGCAAATATTGAAGATTAAACCTTCTAAGGGCAACCAACTTAAAGGGAATGTGAGTATTAGTAATATGGATAGGAATAGAAATTGGCAACCTCCTCCTAAGGATTTTGGAAAAGTCAATATTGATGGAGCCTCTAGAGGGAACCCTGGAAAAGCTAGTGTGGGAGGAATTGGTAGACTTTCAAATGGCTCCCTGGTTTTTACTTTTGCTGAGAATTTGGGTATTCTTTCCAATAACCTTGTTGAGGGGTATGGTATCCTCAAAGGTCTTCAGGAGGCTACTAAGGTTGGATGGGAAAAGGTGTTAGTTGAGTCTGACTCTCAACTTATGATTAATCTCTTGAAGAATCCTTCTAAGAATCATAAGGTGGATTGGAGAATAAAAAGAATTATTGAGAAGATTCGGTTAATCCAGATGGGATTTTTGAAAGTTGATTACAATCATGTGGTCAGAGATCAAAACAAGAGTGTTGATGCTTTAGCTAATTGGGCTTTGGACAAAGGTGATCTTACTTGTTATGGCCACCCTCCTATATGGTGGGCTTCTCAAATTAGGGAAGCTCTTCTTTCTATCATTTCTTTGGATGGCTCCAGTTACGAAGGTACCTAGTTTCTTCTTGTTTTTTTTTTGCTTCTCTTTGGTTCATTCAGTTTTTTTTAGTTCCCTAGCTCATTCTATTCTTTATTTTGTTTCCTCTGTTGATTCTTGCCTTAATAGTCTTATGGTCTAGATAGGTCTTTGTTTTGTTCATTTTTTATTTTTTATTTTTTTATTTTTTATTTTTTGTTTAGTTTTTTAAGGTGGGTGGGTTTTTTTATTTTGTTTTGTTTTTGTGTTCTTTGTGTTGTTTTTTGTTGTTCTTGTGTTTTTGTTGTTTTGTTTTGTTTTTTTTAATGTTTTTTGTTATTGTTCTTGTGTTTTTTTCATTCTTGTTCTTGGGTTTCTCTTTGTTTGTGTTATTTCGTGTTTTTATGGGTGAGTGTTTTCTATGTTTTTTGTTTTTGTTTATTGTCTGTTGTTGGTTGTTTTTTATTTTTATTTTATTTTTTAATTTTTTAGGTTTTGGTTGTGTTTATTTTTCTTGTTTTTTTTTGGGTTATGTCTTTGTAGTGTTCTGTTGTTTTTGTCTTGTTTGTGTTTTGTTATGTGGTTCTTGTGTTTTTCTATGTGGTTTGTGTTGTGGTTTCTTTTATCTTATTGTGCGTGTTTGGTTGTGCTTTTGTTTTTGACACACTCAAGGAGCATGTTTTTTATTTTATTTTATTATTTTTGTTGTTATTTACTTATTTTTAAATTGGTTTTGTGTGTTTGTTTGCTCCTTGAGTATGTCAAATGTGGTAGGCCAGGTCCAAGTCCTAGGCATTTTTGGCGGAATGGATACCCCTGCCTCCTTGGGTCTTACCCGAAAGTGGCATCCCTTTTGGGATGTTTTCCACAAAAAAAAAAAAAACTACCTTTTATCATGCCCAAAAATCACTTTAGCTTAAAAGTAAATAATCCACTTTTAATCATCACCTTATCCCTCCTAATATTCTCACACAACCTTAGGCAATTCAAATTAATAAAAAATTAATACCTTACCCCTTTGTGGGATTCAAACCCAAGACGATGCCTTCTCTTTGTGCCTTAGTCGCTGCCTTGGCTGTCGCATGAGCTAAGCGCTCACGTGGGAGCTTACACACCCGCATGCTTATTTACCTTCTCCCTGGCGTCACCAAAACAAACGCAAAAACATTTATCCGCCTGCTACCGTAGGGTTTCAAACCCGTGACCTCTTTGCCACTAAGACCAATAACTACCAACTGCACTAGCCGTCGTATGGTGGTTAATGGTGATTGCCTTATCTTCTTGAAACCACCCAAATTTTGGGATGACGTCAGCTCATGATCTCCTCTTCTTCCTTCCATGAAACTGCAACGAATATCTCACAATTCAGAATTCAAATTACTTTCATGTTTTGCTTTGGATGAGGCAATATTTATATTGCCTTTGGTTTCCTCCAATGTGTTGACGATGGTGTTCGAATTCGAATGTCGATGCTATGACTTTAGGGTTGAACCCTAAGTAATTAAATAAATATTTATTTTATAAAATTTAAATTCATTTGAATTTAAATATTTATAAATTTAAATATTTAAATCTTCTTCCTTGGATTTTTAAAAAAGGCCTCCTTGGGTCTTTATAAACACCTTTATTTTTGCCCACATGGTTTTAATAAAAACCTTTTATGCCATCGTGGTTTTTAATAAAAACCTTTTGTGCCACCATGGTTTTAATAAAAAACCTTTCATTTTGCTTCACATAATATTATTTTGTCAACCTCTTGCATTGCTCATTTTAACCTATTGGCATCAACGGTGGTTCACTCCTTGACATCGATGACAACTTCATGCCTTGACATCAATGACAACTCTATGGACTCAAAATGTTCAACAATATCCCCCTTTTTCATTGATGGCAACCCAATAACTTTTTACCATTTCCTTGACCTTTTTATTTTTCTCCACCTGGGAAACTGCTCTCTCCTTAAACAAAATCTCTCCCCCTTGCTCAAATACCAAATTTCTCCCCCTTACTCAAATTTCTTCCCCTTTGACATCAATGGCAAAGGGTCACCTTTGGGGCTTGAGGCTAAGAATTAGTCTCTTAGCTTAACCCCTCCCCCACCTCCTCTTGAGGTGGTTAATTCTGGGGTGGGAGTATTTCTACTCCCAACAAGCACTGGTCTTTACCTTTGTCTTCTTTCCTTCTCATATTATCCTTCTAATCCCTTTGACTGTTCCTATCCATGTCTATATTCCTATTCTTTTTTCTATTCCTGTTCCTGTTCCTGTTCATATCCATATCCCTTTTCCTATTCCTATTCTTATTCTTGTTCATGTTCATATCCATGTTCCTGTTCCTGCTTGGTTTTGGAATGTCTGCTCTACACCACTTCACTGTATGTCCATAATTATTGCACTTATAATACTTAATGTTATTATTCCTTAGAAGTGAAGATATCTTAGGATTTCTCCTAGTGAAGCCATATCCTTTTCTGTCATGAACCCTACAATTCATTGTCTTGTGACCGAATTGATTACATGAGTAACAATACCCATGGAAAAGTTAGATGTTCCCATATTCTTGTCTTTCATGTGTCCTACACTATGAAGCCATGTGCCCAAACCTATGACATGAAAAACATCTTCCATTGAAATTTCCTTGTCTTGACCTCATTGGTATCTTAGTCTCTCTTAACCTATTATGATTGTTGTTCCATCTCCTTCTCTTTTGTGCATTGTTCCTTTCCTTGTTGAACTTTTTGTTGTCCAACTCATCCTCAGAAGTCTCACTTTCTCTTACACTTTCTTCTTCTAAAGTTTCTTCTTCTTCAGAACTTGAGGTTGACTCTTTCCCCCATTTCTTTTATTCCTATTCAAATCCAAGACCTGTCTTTCTTGATGTAGGCTTTTGTATCTTGATAAACTTATCTAAATTCTTTGAGCTATTTTTGAACCCTTGTAGCTTGAATTTGGAGTTTTTAACTTCCATATTTAATGAAGCTACCTCTTGTTCTAGTTTTTTAAATTCTATAACCTTAGTATCTAACTTCTTCTTGAACCTCTTTGTATTAGCCATTGACTTGTTTAGATCCTCTATAAGTATTCTTCTTTCTTCATCACATTCTTGAAACTGAGATTCCAGTTTAGAGTTTTGCTTTCTTACCCTTTTTACTGTGTTAAGAGCATAAATAAGTTCTCCCTTGAGATCATATCCTTCTTTAACTGATTCTTCCTCTATTTGTTTGCCTTTGTCTACATCTTCATTTTCTTTTGACTTGTCTTCTATAGGATCACCTTCTTCATCTTCTAGTGCCATTAGAATATTCTCTTATGGTCCTTCAAGTGTATCTTCATATTCATCATCACTAAAACTGAAACCATTCCTTGTACAACTATCTTCAAGATGATCAAAATTACCACATCTAAAACACTTGAGAGTTATTGGTGGCCTTTTCTTGACTTATTTTTCTTCAATCATAAATAGGACTTCATCTTTATCATTATTTGAGAAACTAGCATCACTATCACTTGAGTACTTACTTGCCTTGTCTACATAGTATCTCCTCTTTTGCCTTTGAAAGAACTTGTTTCCTTGTATGCTTTGTCCATCCTTACTTTTCTTTTGGTGCCTGTATCTTTTTGATTCCCTGTCCTGTGATCATGTTTTTCTTCATCGTTGTTATTTTTAGCTTCTTGATAGTCAATTGCATAGTGACCATACTTTCCACAATTGAAACATTTAACAGATTTTGTATCTTTAAATCTTCTTGAATCTTGATTCCTTTTGCCATAATTTGATTCTTCATAACTGGATGACTTATTGCTTGATTATAACTTCTTACCCTTTATCTTCTTGATTGCTTTGATGACTGCTTCCTTCTAGGGATTAGGTTCTTTTGTTCTTAACTCAAAAGTTATAAGAATACCAAGAAACATATCTCTTGTCAAAGAATCATCATCCTTTGATTCTTCTATAGCAAAAATATTTTCACTAAATATTTTTAGAAGATATCTTAATACCTTATCATAGACATTTGATTCTTCAACCTTAAGTCCAAGTCCTTGCATAGCATTAAAAACCTCATCGACTCAAAGTAGATAAGTACTAATATTTTACTCATCCTTCATTCTTAACTCTTCAAATTATCCTTTGAGATTTTGTATATTTGCTTTCTTGACACCTTTATCTCCTTCATATATACTTTGCAACTTATCCCACATTCCTTTTGCATATTGACAATGCATAAATTTTATGGACTCTATTCTATGCAAACCTCTCAAAATTGCATTCATTGCTTTTGAATTGTAATACTATAGAAGCTTACCTTCCTTATTTGTAGGTGGATCAACTGGTGGTATGTATCCATTTTCAACTGCTTTCTAAATTTCATTGCCAAGTGCCATCAGGTAAATCTTCATTCTCATACTCCAATATATATAATCACTTCCATAAAATATTGGTGCTAAATTATCTGATGATCCATTATTAGAATCCATTGTGTTCTTGTAAGATTTTCCTTCAAGCTGTTAAACTCTTCCGAAGGAACCCGCTCTGATACCAATTGAAGAACACAACCTTATACTAAGAGGGGGGTGAACAGTATAAGACGACTTTTTACTTTTCTTTCCAATCAATATTATGCAGTATAAAGATAGCAATATCAATAGCAGTAATAAAAGCAATGCACAAATCACCACACACAATAGAGACACCAATTTTACGTGGTTCACCCAATGTGGGCTATTCCACGGAGAAAATATTTCACTAAAATTTTCTCAATCAATCTCTTGGGAATCTGTTCCCTATTACAATGTTTATGGATCTCTATCCAAAGGAGACACTAATCCCCTAATCAAGTTCATGGATATTTATCCACTTGAGAACTCATTTCTCCTCTTGCTTTGGCTGGTGATCTTCTAGAAGAACTATTGCCCCACTACTCTAGCTAATGGATATCTATCCACTGAAGACTCCTATCCTCACTGCCCTAGCTAATGGATCTCTATCCACTGGAGATTGTCGTCCTCTATATTCTATCTTCTTCAAATCTCTATCTCAAATTTGTACTAAACATAGTCCTTCGATCTAGCACAAATATGCTTAATATTTGTCTCTGGTCTAGCACAAACCAGTCTTCAAATCTGCACCAAACTCTGTCCTCAAACCTACACTAAACACAGTCCTTCGATCTAGCACAAATCTATCCTAAATCTCTATCCTCTGATCTGCAGCAAACATAGTCCTTCGGTCTAACACAAATCTATCCTCAATCTCTATCCTCAAGCCTTAACACAAAGCTTGAATCAATCTCAAATCAACTCTACTGGATCAACCCTAAACCTTAACTCAAGGTTTGAACAAATCAATCAAATCTGCTCACAAGTCTTCTCAAAGACTTGTTTCAAATCTGCCTTGTAAGCTTCCATAAAATCTCACACTAATATGTCCACAAGTTCTCTCTAGAACTTGTCCAAATCTACTCTACAAGTCCTCACTAGAACTTGTCCAAATCTGCTCAATAAGTCCTCACTAGGACTTATCCAAATTTGCTCTCAATCTGTATTGTAAGCTTCCACAAAAGCTCACACAAATCTGTCCACAAGTCTTCTCAAAGACTTACCTCAAATATGCTCAACAAGTCCACACTAGAACTTGTCCAATCTCATAGAAACATAAAGAGAATTGTTAGAGACTCAATATGCTTCACATTCACTTCAATACTCAATTACTTTCAATCACTCTTTTAGAAACATATAGAGAATTGTTAGAGACTCAATATGCTTCACATTCACCTCAATACTTAATCACTTTCAATCACTCTCTTAGAAACATATAGAGAATTGTTAGAGACTCAATATGCTTCACACTCACAAGACTCTCAATCACTTTCTCAACTCAATTCAGAATATAGAATAATTTTTTTTATAGAACTTGAGCTATCACTTCACACATCCACTTGACTAGGCTCAAACAACTCTACTCAATCAATCACTCAATTAAATAATACTTACTCACAACCCTAGTCCAAGCATATGAACACTCACTCAAAATGTTTCCAACAATGCTTATCTACCAACCTCACATAACAATAATACTCATGATCTTTGCAAATCCTATTTTAAGTTCTTCACTCAATCAATGACTTCAAAAACAATGCTTATCAAACAAGGTTTTATCAACAACTCTTTATTATAGAAAACCTTGAAGCATTAAAACACACTCAACAATGCTTATAAAACAATCTTCTCATATAGCTCAACAACTCAACAAGGAAACCTAATTAAGTCCTTTTCACTCCAAAGTTGTTTTTCAGAAAACCAACCAATCAACTCAACCATGGAAGAATATGCACATACCTTTTTCTTTGATTTAGATGACCTTCAAAATCTAGATCAAATATCACAACTTTCTTCGCCAAGTACAAAGGGCTAGATGACAAGAATTATCACCCTAACACTTTTCACAAAATACAATGATAACTCAAATCCCAAATACACATTAGTGCTCCATCTCAATAATAAATTCCAATATCATAATTTTCATCAAAAACTCTTTAATAAAATATAACTCAATTACTACTTATAACTCCTTTCTCAAATTACACTTATCAAATAAAATACTTTATAAAATAATGCAATTTATTCTTCTAAGATAAAATTAATTACCTTAGTTTTACTTTATCAAAAACTACCAAGGGAGTTCCCAGGTTCAAATCCTCCAAGGGAGGTCCTAGGTTCAAATCTCCACCCTACCAAAAAGCTGAATTGGGTATCCAAAATCCAATTGATAATGTTGGTGTGGGCAGGGTCGGGTGCGACTCTTGGGTGACTTTGATGGTGTAGAACCCCCTATTCGTGGTCTCTCAGACCAAGGCGGCCCCACAAGGGGTTTTCACTAAAAAAAAAAAAAAACTACCTTTTATCATGCCCAAAAATCACTTTAGTTTAAAAGTAAATAATCCACTTTTAATCATCACCTTATCCCTCCTAATATTCTCACACAACCTCGGGCAAATCAAATTAATAAAAAATTAATACTTTTCCCCTTTGTGGGATTCGAACCCAAGATGTTGTCTTCCCTTTGCACCTTAGCTGTGACCTTGGCTGTCACGTGAGCTAAGCGCTCATGTTGGAGCTTACGCACCTGCATGCTTATTTACCCTCTCGTTGGCATCATCAAAATAAACGTGAAAATATTTATCTGCCTGCTGCCACCGAGTTTCAAACCCATGACCACTCCGCCACTAAGACCAAGCACTACCAACTACACTAGCCGTCGTATGGTGGTTAATGGTTATTGCCTTATCTTCTTGAAACCACCCGAATTTTGAAATGACATCAGCGCATGATCTCCTCTTCTTCCTTCCACAAAACTACAATGAATATCTCACGATTCGGAATTCAAATTACTTTCATGTTTTTCTTTGGGTGAGGCAATATTTATATTGCCTTTGGTTTCCTCCAATGCGTCGACGATGGTGTTCGACTTCGAACGTCGGCGCTATGACTTTAGGGTTGAACCCTAAGTAATTAAATAAATATTTATTTTATAAAATTTAAATTCATTTGAATTTAAATATTTAAATCTTCTTCCTTGGATTTTTAAAAAGAGCCTCCTTGGGTCTTTATAAACACCTTTATTTTTGCCCACATGGTTTTAATAAAAACCTTTTATGCCATCGTGGTTTTTAATAAAAACATTTTTTGCCACCATGGTTTTAATAAAAAACCTTTCATTTTGCTTCACATAATATTATTTTGTCAACTTCTTGCATTTTTTATTTTAACCTATTGGCATCAACGATGGTTCACTCCTTGACATCGATGACAACTTCATGCTTTGACATCGATGACAACTTCATGCCTTGACATCGGTGACAACTCTATGGACTCAAAAAGTCCAACATATCCTACACATAGACACATACTTTAGGGTAAATATAAATCACATACCTATTCTAATAACTCACACCCTAATCTAATATTTACAATAGTACCATGGGGTATATTTACATCTACCAAATAATGTAATATTCTCCAACACCCCTTGTATTACATTATTTTGTTATTGAAGACTTTAGTCTTCAATCTTCATCTTCTTGTATTTTATTTATGGACTCTGACTTTAGCACTCTTATTGGTACTACTTTTCTTCTAAATCTATTGCTGAAGGAGTTCATATATTTCTTGTGACCATATATGAATTTTGAAAAATATTTATGTCTATGAGGAAATCCATTTAGTGATTTTCTTGTCATTGTATTTATCCATCCAAAAATATTATTTCCTTTAACCAACGTGTCTTCCTTTTTTTCTCACCTTAGGTGGCTCCACTATTTTCTCAGTAAAATCAAATGGTAAATATAAACAACTTCAAATGGCTTCAATAATCTTTAGATGCTTTCCAACAATATGTAATCGAATCCTTTTTCAATAAATTTGAATGGTGAATGACTTATATAGGCACTCTCATAAAGATGATTATATCTTTATAATATTTTTTCAAATAGATTACTTTTCCAAGCAATCTTAAATGATCATAATTCTTCTCTGGTATATCTTCTCAATCAAATTGCTTTTAGCAATAATAGGGTATGATTTCAAATATTTCAGCACTCTTCCTTGCTTTCAATAATATTTTTTATGGTTTCTTCTTCATAAAATATCAATATATGGTATACACTCTTCCTCCAAATATTTGTTGCTCAAATTTTAGCATTTTATACGCTTTCAAAATTCACACCAAAGTTTTTCTTTGATGCTAGCTTTTTATTTAACAACTTTTGCCTTCACTTTCAAATTCATGCTAAAGTTCTTCTGTGATGCTAACTATGAACCAAGATGGATCTCACCACTATGGCCTTGATACCACTGATGAATTTTTAGCTAAATTTAATCACAAGTCCCAATATCCAATACTATATTAAAAATATATGAAGGTTTATTCACAAAATAATATCAATGCATACAAATCTCTTATCAATATAAATCAATAGCATTCATAAAATATCACTGAATAAACATACTTACAATATTATTGATGAGTCAAATATACAACTTGAAATTTGCTCAATATTCGTATACAATACATGGAGTTTTATCTCCATAATATAACCTTTGAAGGTGACTCTTGTATACTTGACTATTGCTCTCCTCACATATCCGAAAGATGCATCATTTCCTATTCTACACATAACATAAATCTCTTATGCATCTTGGATTTACATCTTGCTATATACATATGACTCTTCACTTGCATACTTGACATATCAACACTTGACTCAATTACATGACAGTTTCACACTCTCCCCCATTATACACTTCCTCACATTATTATATGACACTTTGCACACTCCTACTTTATGACATTTGGATTCATCCTACACAGACACATACTTTAGGGGAAATATAAATCACACACCTATTCTAATAACTCACACTCTAATCTAATAATTTATAATAGTACCATGGGGGTGCATTTACATCTATGAAATAATGTAATCTTCTCCAACATCATCATGCCACCTTATTTCATAGGGCTCCTAATAGGATCTCAACACTAGAAATCTTTGCTCTAAAAGAGGTGGAAGATCACGTCATCCCCTTTTTAAAGTCTCTACTATCCAAAGAGGACATCAATAGGGTCAATGCTCAAAATTACATGCTTAAGTTCATCCTAAAATTGATCACTCTAGCTTAAAACAAATGCCTAACAAAAGAAATGGAAGAAGAAGTGGAAGAAGAGGAAGTAAAAGCAGTCTTGTTCCAAATGAAAAGCTTTGAGGTGCCTAGCCCCAACAGATTTCCCCTAGGCTTATTTCAACACTTTTAATACCTACTTGTTGTGGCTGTCGCACAACTCACCCTAAAATTGGGGACCCACCTTTGTTTTGATGTTTTGAGGACTTCAGTTTTCTTTGAGTGATTATGTTTGATAGATTCTTAGCCCTGAGCTCACCATACGAACTTTGAGTTTCCTTGGCTTGTAGGATCTTCTTGGTTCTTGGGGCTATTTTGATGTCATTGTATAATTAAAGTCATTTTTGAATGTGTGAGTGTTTCTATTCATTTTGATAAAGTCCAATTTTATCTTTGGTTTTTCTTTGGTTAGTTTAGTTGTTTTATTTTATCTTGAATGATCATAGTTCAAACCTTTAAGTATTATGTTTTGATTTTAAATAACATATATATAATTATTATATATGGCACATATAATAATAAAATATATACTAAAATAAAAGAAAAGAAAATAAAAATCAAATAAAATAAAAGTTAAACTTTTATATGTATATATAAAAGTTTAAAATAAAAAGTTGAAAATATAAAAGAAAAGGAAAATAATAAGGAAATTTATATACATGTTTATATATGTAAATGTGTATAATGAATTAAAAGAAAACCTTTAGCCTCAGTGAATGTTACTTTAATTTTAAGTTCAATAAAGTTTTAGTGCTATAGATTTTAATGATATTTTGTTTTAGTTACTATTTTAATCATGCAAAATTGGTAGATCATGTTTTAGATTTAAAGTTATTCGATTAAGTAAATCAGTATGTTTTATTGTTCGTAGGACTACAGGCGTAGCGTAGTCAACCTTGGGTGACTCGAACTTCGAGAGGAGCCTTGTCAATGGAGAGCATGTCTTTGCACGGTCTTGAAGGGAGACCTTGGTAGAGTGGAAGCCGAGCGTTCACGATGAGGACGTGGATGTCTTTGGGCATTATTCACCAAGCAACGCCAAGGAGGGTGGTCACTAAGATATCCATGGAATAGATAACATCATAAATACACAGCGGATAGGACCATAATGATAACATGGACTCTAGAAATCAGAAGATGAACATGCACGCCTAGGGTGAGGTTATTTTTAGCATGTGCTCAATGAAATAAATGCCAAAAGCGGGGACGGAGGTTGGTTGTGCAGAAGATGCAGCCACATCGAGACAGACGAAGACTGTGCATGTAGGAAAAATGTAGCTGTAGGAAAAGATGGTACACGTGGATATAGATGTTATAGATGGCCCTGTGACAAATGAACTGGAGATTCGACAGTTTTGCCCGATGGATATTCAACAAGATGCTTTTATTTTTAGCAAACTTGGTGTACCCATCACACGGGAGCCATCATGGCATATTTGATGAGTGTGATTCTATTGCACCGGGTGATATGGTGTTCGACGCCAACAGGGAAGAGAATGGTCGATGTATATATGGGTTTGACGCATTGGGAAGTGTTCGTTTCAGCGAAGGAAAGAAGTTACCCCGACCTCATTTTTAGAAATATGTGCAGTGTTGGACAAGGAAGTGTAGATGCGATATAGCTAAACGAAGATCCAACAGGGTAACGACAACGCACTAGGTAGCGTGAATTAACAACATTGTCATATATAGTAAAATATCATAGTAAGACATAGGAAACGATAGCTTGAACGATTTTGTGCAGATTTTGAGATAACAAACGATTCGTTATTTGATAACGAAGTAGGCAATCCATCGGGACAACAAGGCATCAATGTGTATACAGATGGCAATGGGACAACGTTGATCGTTGGGTGAAGAAGTGGATCCATGTAGTAGGCCTGTGAATGATCGATGTCGGAGGCTTGAGAGGCATGTAGAACAGTGAGGACGTGGGACAAAGAAGATGAAGTGCTGAAACCTATAACATCATCAATAAGGTGTATAGAAAGAGTTTTCTTTTTATGGTTTAAATATGATCCGAGTGATCAACACGATGGTGGAAGTACAGTCTTCGGAAGCCGACGAACGCAGTTCGAATATTCATCAGGGAATATGTGGAGCTAGTTTTTGGCTAGATCGAGCACTAAGGTGCTAAGAATTTTTTTTTTGTTGTGTTTTAAATGGAGAATAAAGGACGGGTGCCCCTGGGTATATGCATGATCTAGGTGGTTGAACCCATGCTAGATATCCATGGTTGAAACCCTGGCCACCGCGGTTTGAGTTGCGGCTAAGGCATATGTCGTGAGGTAAGTTCAAAGTTTTTTTTACTTTTGGAGAGTTATAGGAACATAGGTCCAAAGCTATACTAAGTGCCCAAAGGTTTATTAGGCTGGATAATAAGATGTGGGCCTAGGAATATTGAAGAACTAATTCGAAGTTATAAGGAATGTGGGATATTTTGAAAGAATATGGGGGGTTTTTGTCTGTTGTTGATTGATTTAAATGTTAGTTATATATATATATATATATATATATATATATTTTTTTTTTTTTTTGCGAGAGTTGCAAATATAATGAAGGTTAAAATATTTTAGGTTTTATATAATGCTCCCTCTTTTGTTAAGAAGGGAAGATGAAACGAAAAAAAATAAAAAATAAACCTCAAAGACTTTAAAAGCCTATGGAAGATCAATTTCAAGGGCTAGAAATTTTTGTAAACAGACATTTTGGAGAATATTAATGCATACATTTTGGGAAGCATACACTTTGTGAGAAAAATCAGAGGAGACTGCTTTCCGAGGATTAATGTTTTAATTGTTCATTCTTTCACTGCATATTTTTTAAATTTGTATCTATGTATTTAATGCCCTTAGGGGGTTATACTAGGTGAAGATTGATATTGATGCAGATAATATTTGTTCCTTTGAGTCTTGCACTTGATCTAATATGATTGTGTTTCATGCAGGTTTGTTTAGATTGGGTTACCTTTAGAATTGTCTCATAATCTTTGGTTTTGCAGGGTAGGGGAGTATGACACCAAGCTTTGTGTGCATTTATTTTCCAGCTTTGGTTTAGCTAGATTAAATTTGTTTTCCATAATTTTTGATTGTGTTTTGTAAAAGGTTATTTCCATTAACAACTTTCATTTTGGTCCTTGTCCAAAATTTTTGTATTTTTTCATTCTGGTCCATGTCCAGAATTTTAGTTTACTTTCATTTTGGTGCATGTCCAAAATTTTAGTTTACTTTCATTCTGGTCCTTGTCCAGAATTTTTGTAATTTATTTCTAGTTCTTTTATTCTGGTCATTGTCCATAATTTTTGTAATTTTCTTTTCGGTTTGTTTCCATTTTGGTCTGTTTTCCAGAATTTCTTTCATAGTTAGTTTCATTTGTTTGCATTATGGTCCTTATCCAAAATTTCTGCACCTCCAAATTGTACAAAGCATTTCAGCATTCCAATCTAAATTTAAGATAAAATTAATTTAGGAGGGAGGGTACTAACTCCTACTTTACATTAATGGCAGATAATGCAAATGAATGCTAACTTACTAATTGGCTAACATGTTCAAAGTCTAACTTAGCATTTAGTAGAACATTAATGATGAAGATAAAATGAATCTACTAACTACAAAATGAATCTCACATTAAATACATGGAGTTTAAAATGAAGTGGACTATTCCATGCATCTTTTCATTTTTACACCTTTAATTTGAAGATAAAATGGGCTTACTAATTGGGATTCAGGGTAAGACAAATTAATGCCAAGAATATTAAAAGAAATCACTTTTCACTTGAGCAAAGTTCACATTCATTTTTTTTGGTAAGTTAATATTTTAATTAAAAAATGGGCATTTGAAATGCGCCCCAACACCTTGTACAACCGTAGAATAGAAGGAAAAACTTCAAAGGAACCAATAAAAGAACGAGACTAAGAGGCAATCAACCTGCATCAATAAAAAGGACTAAATCCTCTAACAAGAAGGAACAAAAAGAGACAGACCTACATCCAACAAGACCAAAACGGATTAAAACCTCCAAACCAAAGGAATAAGTGAAAAGAAATATTGAGTCAACAACAGGTGGATCAATAGCCACACTCAGAGGGGTACGTCAGTTTGCATTGATGATGCAACAACAACCTCCAACATGGTATCCTTCACATTATCCTTTGGTGTTTCCTTAGGGTTTTCCTTTGGAGCATCAATGCAGGATTCCTTTGCAATCTCTACAATGTCCTCGTCTTTAACATCAAACTTGGCATCAGAAGGTACCTCTACAATAGAAATGGCAGTAATATCCTCAAAAGTATCACAAAAGAATAGGAGGCTAAGTGCTTGACATTGTTCCTTGAGCTTTGAAATTGCCTTCCCAATAGCCAAGTGAGCACTTTCCAGATGATCAATAGTAACAGAAGTTGCATGGACATCAAGCTTATGGAGGTACGAAAGGTAATCACTAAGCATGTATGAATCAAACCATCAAGGCCCCTTGTTAACTATCACTTGCATGTTATGGAGTTAGTTCTAGCACATATTATTTCAGACTGTCATTGTTTTCATACATTTATGCAAAATGCTTATGTAATAGAACCTTGGAGAAATTTGTATTTATAATTAATTTCTTTGCAAGAGAGAGTTTTCAAATTAATACTCTGATTGTGGTGATTATTTTGTAATAGGGCAAAATATTCACTCAATATTTTGGTGCTAGAAGGAGGGCCTTCTTTCATAGTTTTGTTATTTAGATTATTGGTTTTCTGATGGTTAATGTGGGTCATTGTGTTTCCACCTTGTTTTACTTGCAGGTACAGTGTTTTACAGGTTTTGTTGTGTGTGATTTGTGAGAAGTCTTTTAGAGCAATTATTTTTCCAAGCTGACCCAACCTGAGTATATCGCTACTAGGTCTAAAACCACTGGGGAAACCATATTTCAAAGTCTTTCTCCCAATTCTAGGAAACCAAGAAACAAAACTCAAGAGATCGAAATCCCACCCAATATACTTGATCTAGGGTTATCTTTGGAATCAAGTACGTCTAGTGGGTCTGCTTCCAGTGTCTCCATTACGGTAGCTACATCAAGTGTATTTGTCCCCATTACTTCAATGGTTGCTATTACCCCTGTAGGGCCACCATTGTTGAATAACATGGCCCAACCGCCAGCTCCTTGGTATGGGGTGCAAAGTATTCCTTTGAACATAGTTGGGGATGTCCATGAAATACCTAGGAACATTGAGAAGTTGCTACCCAAGTTTAAGTATGATGATCCTATTATAGTCGAAGAGCATATCCAGAATTACAAAGACCATCTGATTAGACTAGTAGTAAACCATGAAGATGTCGCTTGTAGAATTTTCCCCATGAGTTTGGATCGGATGGCTTATGAATGGTATATGAGTCTCCCTACAAGGTCCATCACTTCTTGGGCCCAATTAGAGGGAGCCTTCATTAATCAGTTCAGGTCACTTTTAGATCCTACCATCACGTATAACCAATTTGTGACCTGTAAAAGGTTACTCAATGAGCCGATTAGGACATTCAAGGCTAGGTTTCAGAAGCTTTACACGAATGTGACTCACCATTTTGTGATTTATGCTGTTGTGGCCATTAAATTATACTTTGGAGCTCTAGATCCCATGACCATCATGTTCGCTAAGAGAAACCCCTAGGTTACAACCCTTTCTCTAGCATATACGAAGGCCATGACTATTGAGAAACAAATGATACCACAAGGTATGAGGATGCCCCAATTGCCCATGGTAGGACAGTTTGGTATGCACAATCAGTTTGATATGATGAATCAAATTATGGCACCACAAGTGCCAATGATGAACGCCCTGCCATACCATCAACAATACCCATTCATACCCACATATCCATCCATTCCCACCTATCCTAATGCAACCATTCCATCCACCACATCTATGCTTACAAACAATCAGATGACTATGCAAGGATTCAATGTGACCAACACTCAAACCTTGACAACTTATCCTATGGTCACACCTCTTATTGCCATCCTAGTACATGATTTTGATAGCTATATTGGTCCACATGTGGTAGAAACCTGCCACTTGGGGCCAGGGACTAACCAGCTTGCCCGTGGTGGAGATAAAACCTGCGTTCGCCATTGGCTTAAGTATCAGCTCCGTGGGACCTACCATCATGAACTTTGCTTCTTTCTTGACTTGCCACCTCGGATATTTCCTTGGGAAAGTTCTCTCTCCACACTCTAAGGCTTGTTGATGTGGCTGCCAGGTTGGCCATGAAATCAGCTAGTTGGTTGGCTTCCCTAAAAGTGTGGCGGATGGACGATTGAGGGAGGCTATGAAATATTTTCCTAGACTCCTAAATGGCGTTGAAAACTTTCCATGATGGAGTCTTGTTGCTAGTTATGTAATTGATAATGTTCAGGGAGTCTCCCTCAATGATGGCCCTTCTGGGATCCTCCTGAAGCAGGACAAGACCTCACCATAGAGCCATGGCTTCCACGAAGTTGTTGGTTTGAGTCCCAAGGAATTCTACATAAGCTAGGATTATGGTTCCTTCATGATCTCGGATGACCCCTCCTGCTCCTGCAAGCCTAAGGTTTCCTTTGGAGGCTCCATCAAAGTTTATCTTGATCCATCCTTTCGGGGGTGGTATGCATCTGAGATTGGATCTAGGGTTGGGCCTTGGTTGAACTTTAGGGACTTCTTTAGGGATGCCTAGTGATTTGAGCAGGGCTCACTCACTCACTTGGGGAGGGGTAGAGGAGGATGGGCAAAGCTGAATGTTATCTGACATAAGCAATGGCTTTGCCTACTACAACTATGGGGTCCCTGTAGGAGGACGAGAAGGCCCTACTATTGCGCTCTAGCCATATTTACAAGACCAAGTGGTGGAGGCAGAGGGACCAAAGGGTATAGAGATTAGGATGCCAAAATGGGTTCGACTACTGGGAGAATAGGTCAATGATGGTATTGGGATGGATCCATTGAATGTGAAAGGATTTAAGCAGGTGATCGAAGGCTCTGAATGAAAAAGCATAACTAGTGAATAGGTGGTTTGTAGATTCCCAGTTTGACAAGCATAGGTAGCATCGATTTGGAATCATGAAACCTCTTTTGGCCAGGTTCTCAATCGTGAGGATCTTATTCTCAATGGTAGTCCAAGAGAAGAAACTGATTTTGAGGATGAGTTTCTTCCTCCAAATAAGGTTGAAGGGGATATCAGTTACATGTGCTGCCTCTTGGAAGGAGTAGGCAGACTTAACAAAGAAGGACCCATCATCAGTTCCTCACTAGATGGGCCTGTCCTCTACCTCTCCCATTGGGATGGTGACTACGTTGAGTAAGCTAGAGATGTCAGCAACTTGGCGGGGGAACCTATCCTCATAAATGGGGCTCCACATGGGCTTACCATTGTGCCTGGTAATAAAGTTTGCAACCTTGCTTCCCCTGCTTGCATCAAAGGATGGTTTAAGGATCCTCAACTCCCTATCCTCACTTAAAGGTTCTTCTTGAAGCCACCTATCATGCCAAAAGTTGATGGTGCTCCCATTCCCCAGAATCCATCTGTTGCCTTTCAGGATGAGACTTCTAGCCTAGGAGATGGACTTCCAGAATGTAGAATCATCCTGGGGTCCTTGGTCACTTAAGAAATGATGGTTTTGCAGGTATTTATTCTTGACTATCTGAACCCACTCGGTCTCACTGCTGGTGTAGACCTTCCATGCGTGTTTGGCCAGTTGGATGAGTTTTTTTTAGGAGACCTTCTTGAGCCCAATGCCCCCAACACTTTTGCTACGGTATACCAAGTCCCAAGCCACCAAAGGAATCCTCTTTTTCTCCTCACTCCCAGACCAAAGGAATCTCTTCTGGATTTGTTCTATCTTGGAACTCACCAAGGTGGGGATCCTGAACATAGACATGAAATAAACTGGGATACTATGTAAGCAGACGAAAGTGAGATTAGATTTGGCCGCTTGGGAGAGGAGGTGGCCTTTCCAAGAAGCCAACTTCCTATGGATCCTTTCGATGACATTGTTCCACATGGCTCTGGTGGGGTTGCCCGAGAATAGAGAAAGCCTAAGGTAAGCAGAGGGGAGGCCCTCCGAGAAGCACTCAAGGATCTGTGCTATCTTCGCTTGCCTAGACTAGGGGTGTTGATGAAATAGATCTTACTTTTTAGGAGGTTGATATTCCGCCCTACAACATTTTTGTAAAGGCTAAGAATGTGCTTAATGGTCTTGGCCTGAGCTACAAAAGCTGAAGTGGCCAAGATAGTGTCATCAACGAATTGTTGGTGGGTAACTGGATTGAGCCCATAGGCAGTTTTGATCCCAGATATGAGCCCACTCCTACCAGCACTTGAGATGGTCCTCCCTAGAGCTTCGACCAGGATGATGAACAAGATAGGGGACAGGGGATCTCCCTGCCTCAGTCCTCTAGAGCTTGGGAAGAACCCAGCAGGGGACCCATTGACTAGGACGGAAAACCATGGAGAAGATATGCATCGTTTGATTAGATCAACCCAGGCTGGGTGGAATCCAAATTTAAGGAGGACCTCGATCAAAAAATCCCAACTAACCCTGTCAAAAGCTTTATTCATGTCCAACTTGAGGAGGAAAGTTGGTTTCTTAGCCAAGGTGACGAAATGCAGAGCCTCATGGATTGTAATTACCCCATCAGTGATGACTCTTCCTTTGATAGAGCTTCCTTGGCAGGGATCGATGATGAGGGGGAGGGTCCCCTTGAGCCTATTAGCTAGAGCTTTGGTTAGGATTTTATAGATGACATTGCAGAGGTTGATGGGGCAAAAGTTAGAGAGGGATTTGGAGGTTTGGATTTTAGGAACCAAGGCGATGAAGGTGGAGTTGATGCCTTGGGGGATGACCTTGGCAAACTGAAGATCTCTAACCGCAATGCACACCTCGATCCTGATCAATTCCTAGAATGCTTCGAAGAAGTGCGGGGGGGAACCGTCCGGGCTAGGGGATTTTTTGGGCTGCATGGAGAACAAAGCCTCTTCGATCTCTTCGATCGTTAGAGGGCTAATGAGCATCTCATTAGTAGCAGGGGAAATGGAGTGGGGGATACGCTCTAAGAGTGCCTTGGCCTCCTCGGGGGAGGACTGGGAGGGGGTGCCTAGGAGGGATTGGAAAAAGTTGGTAGACTCATCTCGGATCTTAAAGATATCCCTAGTGATCCTGCCATCACTGCATGTAAGTTCTAAGATTTTGTTGGAACTCCTGTTTCTCAGGGTAGAAGCATGGAAGAATTTGGTGTTCGAGTCACCATCCCTGAGCCACAGGGCTCTCAATTTTTACCTCCAATATGTTTCTTCTCTGGCCAGGATATTGTGAAAATATGCTAGCAGCTTACCCTCTTCAGCCCTGGTGTTGCTGTCCTGAGTGCCTTCCTGGAATTGTTGTTCTATGAGCTCTAACTTCTCTTTGACCAACCTTTTATTTTCAAAAATATTGCCAAAGGTTTCCCTGTTCCACACCTTGAGATTATCCTTGATGAATCTGAGCTTTTGATATAATTTCTCGGATGGGGATCCTTTGAAGGGCTGCTTCCACCACTGGGAAACTTGGCTTTTGAGGTCTGGATGGTGGAACCACATCACCTTGAAGCAGAAGGGGCTCTTGAAAGAGGGAGCTTTGTCGACTTCGAAGAGAAGGGGATTATGGTCAGAGCCAATTTTGGGAAGGGGTTTGAGGGTGGCATCTACAAACACAGAGATGGCTTCTTTCGAGAGCAGGACCCTATCCAATTTGACTTGAATAAGATTTGCTCCAGCCCTCCTGTTGCTCCAAGTGTACTTAGCTCCCTTAAGGTGAACATCCATGAGTTTGTTTGAATCTATGAATGCCCCAAATTCCTCCATGCTTCTAGTGATTAGGGTGTTGCCTCCTTTCTTGTCTGAGGGGAACATGAGGTTGTTGAAGTCACTTGCAAGGATCCAGGGGAGGGTTTTGAACGAGTTTCTCATGTGGCTTATCGATTCCCAAAGCATGACTCTTTCCAACGAATTATTAGGGGTGTAAACGTTGGAAAGGATCCAGGTGAGTTTGTTGGTTTTATAGTGAAACAACATGTTGATGATTCTATTGGATGAGGAAATCAGTCTTCCTTCAACTATAGATGGATCCCACATACATAACAACCCTCCAGAAGTTCCTTGGGCCGGGGTGAAGATGAATTTGCCACTACTCCAAATTGCTTTGGCAACTCTGGGAGAGGAAATCTCATCCAACTTGGTTTCTTGCAAAATGAGGATTGAGGGATTGTGTTCTTTCCTAAGATGTGTGACTATTCGCTTCTTGGGGGCTCCATTAAGCCCTCTCACATTCCAAGTGAGAATCTTCATTTAACACTTTTTGAGGGATTTTTTGCCTCCCTTCCCCTAATGGGAAGGAGGTTTGGGTTTTTCGGTTCATATTTTATCAAGTTGAGAGCATCAAATAATAAGGTGGTTTGGAGGCCATTAGCTATATCATATTCCACCTCTTTCCTTCTCTGTTCGCCAAGGGTTGGTCGTCCTCTCTTCTTGTCACTTCCAAAGTCGGTAGTGAATTTTTTACTTCGGGTCCTCTTGGGGCTGAAGCCTTTCGGGGCTGACTGGGATGGGGTGGGACTTCCTTCTTCGTCGCTATCGGACTAGCCGAAATCTGGTTTGAACGTAGCAAGAGGGAGAAGGGAGGGACCTGATTTGGACAGGGATGCAGAGGGAGCAATTTCTACTAGTTTTGTTTGGGGAGGATCAGAGAGGGGAGGGGGAAGGGGATCATCCAAGGGGGGTCCACATTCTCCTCAATGAAACCAAGGTTAGATTCGGGAAGAGGACATACCTAACCAGAATTTGGGATCGAAGGAGGATCAACTTTTTGCTTCCCTTTGTCCTCTAGGGGTTGGCCCCTCTTTTGTCCAGGGGCCAACTGAGTCGGGGGTCGTTCTTCTGGGGAGCATGCCTTTCGATCTTGGGATAGAAGGGTCTAGGTGGAAGGAACCGATTCTAGGGCCTAGGGGGAGCCCTCGGGAAAGAGTCACCACCCTCGATTTCCTCTGCCTACTTGAGGAGAGGGCATTGGTTTTGGAGGTGCCCTTGCATGCGACACTAGACATAGAAGGCTGGTTTATTTTTGTATTCCAGTGGTTGGCACCATTTGAAGGACCTCGAGATCAGGTTGACAAAGGATGGAAGCTCAGACTCGAGATTGGCATTAATGTAGATGCGTGCATGGACCATTATGGAGCCTGCTTTGGTTGTAGAGTCAATGGCCACCAGCTCGCTAACTGCTCCCGTAATAGCTTTCAAGAATTCCTCCTGCCAGAGATGGAAGGGCAAGTCTGGTATCCGAACCCAGATTGGGGCAAAGTTTATGCTCTGAGTGTTTGGATTGAAATCCACCGTCCATCACCTGAGAAACAGGCTCCTCCTACCTAAGAACCAGGGCCCTCCTGTTAGAATACGACTTGCATCATCATGGTTGCCAAATTTAATGATGAAGAAACCCCTTGAAAGGGCTACGATCTCCATGTGACCTGTGGTCTTCCATTTGGAGAAGGCCCATTGCCTTATGGTCTCCATGTCTGGACGCCCTCCGACAAACTTCCCGATCAGGGAGTAGGAAGCCCTGGAAACATAGTTGGAGAATACCTCTATCGAAATAATAATATCAGATCCAACCTAGGATAGGTTGGAGCCTGACATTTTGGAAGGGATCATCTCGCTAGAGGTGACCTACGCATAGGAAGAAACACTAGGGCTCCTAGGAATGAGGCCCTCGTTCAAACGTTTGTCAAGGGGCTCCTTATCCCGAGGTCCCACATGGGGCAGCTCTCGGGATCCTACATCCTCATCACCCTCTTTACCTGGATTTGGTCCTCCTGCTCTCTGCGTCATTCCTTGCTTATCGGTTCCTACTACCGCCTTCGTTGCCCTCCGTCTCCACCATCACTTAGATTAATAGATTTTTTTCAGGACTAAGCTATATTTGCCAACAACCTCTTATTGTCTTTTTCACTTGCAACCTTTTTTAGATTTTGAGAATAATTTTTGAAGGGATAACCATATTCATGGCATCTTCGACACCAAAAATGAAGATTCTCATAGTCAATCAACTTATCCCATTCCAATTCTCTTGTCTTTAGGTTAATTTTATCTGAAAGAGGGTTTTCCATGTTTAAATAAATGCATATCCATGCATAGGTCAAAAAATTAAATGAATGCATCCTATTTGATGCCCCTATGTATACCATAAGGTATTTTTGATAGCTTTGAAGGCTTTTTCATTCCAGAATTCAACAAGAAGGGCAAAAAGCCTATCCCGAACTAGGGTTGAGGATGACATTTATTCATTTGGCTTAAATCCAGTCATGAAGAGTCCTACATGACTTTAAACTAGGGTCCACCTTAAAAAACTTGATCATGATTCTCCTCTAGAGAAAATACAAGGAAATATCTATTTGGGTAGAATTTGGTACTCACCTCTCATTTGATTCTAGTTCTTGGTTGCCTAAGATTCATTTGCTTCAAGTTGAAGCCTAACTCCCATAAAGTGGTAGATCAAAGCTTTATTTTCAAAATTTTCTACATCGTCATTTAAAATTTTGTCCAGAGTTGCCAAGGGAGACCCATCTACTACCTTGAGACAACCATTTTTATTTTTCCTCATATCTTCGATAATCTTGAAAGTTTACAAATTAATTAATTACTTGTTTTCACTAGCAAAACTTGTCTTTTTCACATCTTGAAAGGACGATTTTTGGAACGAGGCTTCCCCAAACCAAACGCCATGACCAAACCCCTTAGAATTGGAATCCTCAATGATTAGTCCTTGTTCTGCTAAGCTTCAAGAAAATTCCATTCTAAACCTCTTCCTTTGGCATAGCTAACTCAAATATTACTTTATATTTCACATTCCAAAGTAAAATGCTTTTATGTCTCAACTATTCCTCATGCACAAAAAGTACATATCCCCTCATATTCTTTTTTTTTTTCTCTTTCATATGCTTATTTCATATCTAAGTTGGTGTTCCTCAATTAACTCATAAACATCTTTATTTTTAATTAATGTTTATCCTCCTATTCCTCTTTCTTTTTTGGTCTCTTTCATATGCTTATTTCGTACCTAAGTTGGTATTCCTCAATTAGATTATAAACATCTTTATTTTCTAATTGATGTTTATCCTAAATAAAGATGATGATACATAAGGTTAAATTTAACAAGACAATATCAACCATAATAGTTATCAAAAACAAACTGAAATCCTTTTAAAAAAACTACACAAATAATATTTATTTAAAAATAAATAATTTTTTTTATTTAATATTTATCCAGAAATAGTATTTATTAAAAAATAATTAAAATATTTAGTTTAGTATTTATGTAGATCCTCTTTGAAACATTTACTTGTTCCTGAATTAGGAAGGAGCCCTTGAAAAAAACAAATAGTCGTGCTCGAGCGATTTTTTTGTTGAAAGAGTTAGGATGCAGTGCACCGATAGGACCCAGACACACAGACACGTATATATTTAAAAATTTTAATAGAAAGAGAACCATTGAACTCATAAGAAGGTATTACTAAAATCTTTTCAGCATAATTGGATGTTCACGTTCACGTTAATACCAGTATTCTGAAAATATATTGCTACTTTCTCCGAGTTTACCATGATTCCCGACTCGACACATCTTTCTTAAAACGATAGACTCTAACCACCATCGCATAAGTGAAACTCATATGGTTTCAGATAAAGACTGCATATACCCATCGAGACGGCATTTAACGCAAAATTCAATTACGATAACTCTGCAATGAATTGCTTTAAACTAGAATCCAAATGTCATAATGCATAACTGAGTATGGCGGTTTAAGCATGGTCAATGTGCTTCTACATCCTCAGCCCAATGGAGCTGTGTATGGGTAGATATGGTCCTCTGTCATGGTGAATGGCGTCCAGATGTCTATATGGTTGGCAAGGCGAATTTTGAAATATTTCTAGGAGGTAATCTATCATCTATCATTCAAAGAACCTTCCTAGCTTTCAGCTGCTCCACATGCACTTTAGCTTTTAGAATTCAGAAATGCCTCAAAATTTAAACTCGAACTTTAAATATAAACTTATTTATCAAAAATAAATAAATAAATCAGCATTTAAATAGCAAGAGTGGTGGAGACTTACCTACATGTAACCTGGTCAGGCCTTGCCCGTCATATTTCCATGCATGTTCTTGAGAAGATAACCTAAACATGGAGACTTTGCTTTTTCTCGATCAACCTTTGAGGTTACATGTCGCATGTGCTTATGCGCTGATAATTCTTTTACCAAAATGTCGCATGTGCGCGGTCGAGGTCTTATTTGACAACCATAACAGTAGTTAGTTATGACACGATACCTAAACGTCTAACACACGTTTGAAAATATACTTTAATATATGAAAAAATGCAAAGTCCAATTATTTTCTTTTTTTTTTCAAGAAAAAGCGTCACTTGCTTAAACTTTGGATTATTTTAAACCTTTTTTCAAAAAATTTAATATGAAATAGATCTCATATATTGTATCATTTTTAGGATTTTAATTTAAGAGTTTGAATTCTTCACTCACTAAAAATAGTGGCTATAATCAACTTCTCTATATATAGAAAAAAAAAAAAAAAAATTATATTATTTTGTTCGAGAAGGATAGCTTAGTGACGACGGTTTTGGTTTTTCTTTAAGGAGATCCAAGGTTCAAACCATATAGTATCCAAAGGGACAATAGTGGTTGAGTATTTATCGGTTGTCCTGGTTTAACGCCTTAAGGGTGGGAGGTTTCGTCGACTTCGTCTGACCTAGCGGATTAGGGTTTATAATAGTGTAGCACCCAATGGTGTTATCAATTATTCTATGAATTAAAAAAAGATAAAATAGTTTTTAATTTAATTTAGAATTGATTTTATTTTTATATTTTTTGTTTTCGCAAAGAAGAAGTCAACAAGATCCCAACCAACATGGAGTTGAATAGGGGTAATCCATGTACAAGCACTCCTAAGGGGTATTTCTTTTAGATTAAATTGATCTTAAAGTTATTGGGTTAAATTGATTTTAAAGTGCACCTTGGGCGAGTGGGTGAGGGGGTGGGTGTGTGGTGACTGTGTGTTAAATTCCCTATTGATAAGCATAGCTCTAAGCTTTAGGAGGGGTCATGGTTGGGGGAGCCTACTCAAATGAGTGTTAAATTCCCTATTGATAAGCATAGCTCTCGGCTTTAGGAGGGGTCATGGTTGGAGGGAGCCTGCTCAAATGAGTGTTAAATTCCTTATTAATAAGCATAGCTCTCGGCTTTAGGAGGGGTCATGGTTGGAGGGAGCCTGCTCAAATGAGTGTTAAATTCCTTATTAATAAGCATAGCTCTCGGCTTTAGGAGGGGTCATGATTGGGAGGAGCCTGCTCAACTGCGTGTTAAATTCCCTATTGATAAGCATAGCTCTCGACCCTCTGTGAGGGGTTTCTCACACTAACCAAATAAATAAATTAATTAAAAAAAAATGATTTTAAATTTATTATCTTAAATATATTTACATAATTTTTAAAAAGTTATTGTTTTTTAAATTTTTAATTGATGATTTAATTATGTTCAATAAGTAATATAAAAGTAATGTTTTAATTATGTTTCAATTGAGAAGAAAATTGACCGTATTTATAAATTCTCAAGCTTTAAAGAAAAAATTATAATTTATAAAAAAATTAAAAACCCAAATACAATCCCTTATTTAAAAATAAAACATATTTAAAAAATAAAAATAAAAAATAAAAAAATTACATCCTAAATTTTTAAACACCATACTTTACCATTCTCTTTTATTAGAAATAAAAAATTCAACTAATGAGCACCCAATAACAACTAATATAGCTATAAGGATTATTCGCAGCCAATCTATTATTGGAAAAAGGAAATTGAGCTTATGTGTTACGAAAAATGATCCTTTTAATTTTTATTTCACTAAAGATTCATCGTTATGTTATCTTCTTTCGATCCAAAATATGATATATTAAATTTCAAATATATATTATTTAGTGAACTGATCATCTACCATGGTACTCTTTGTATCTCATAATTAAACAACTTGTTTAGCCTATGACATACGTTTGTGTAGATGTACAGGATATATGTGTCATTTGCTTGTATAGATATATATAAATTGCTTGAAAAAGAAAATAAAAATTAAATAAAAAATATAGAAAATGTTTTTACTTGAACATCATAATAGTAAAAGTTGGATTTTTTTAAGTTTGTGTACAACCAAAGTTCAAGGTTGAGCATCCCCATTCCAACCAAGATATATCCCTTTTTTCAATTTCTTAAAAAAATATTATATAAAAAATAATAATTAAATTAAATTTGAAGAGGACAATGTAAAATTTTTATCCTTTAAATCACACTTTTAACCTTGTCCACATTAAAAAAAACTTCTATTTTAATTTATTATTTGTCTATCAAATTTAACATTAAAAACCTTGTATTTTAGTTTACTATTTATCTATCAAATTTAAAAAGAAGAGGACCAAAGAATTTTGAAGGATCTTTAGGTCACACTTTTGGCCTTGTTCACATTAAAAACCTTCTATTTTAGTTTACTATTTGTCTATCAAATTTAACATTAAAAACCTTGTATTTTACTTTACTATTTATCTATCAAATTTAAAAAGAAGAGGACCAAAGAATTTTAAAGGATCATAAAGTCTTAATGGAGTTGTGAGTGAATACTTCTAAAAAGATGAAAGTACAATTCCTTGAACAATACCTTTGGTAATTTCAAGTATAATAAAGAAGAGGATAATTAAAGGGAAAGGTCATTCTAATCAAATTTAAAAAGAAGAGAACCAAAGAATTTTGAAGGACCATAAAGTCTTAGTGGAGTTGTGAGTGACCAATTCTAGTTCTAAAAAGATGAAAGTACAATTCCTTGAACAATACTTTTGGTAATTTCAAGTCTAGTGTGAAAATAAAATAAAGAAGTGAATAATTAAAGGAAAAAGTAATTCGAAAGAGATAGGTTGAAGATTTTTTAGTAGATTGTCTTGATTTGATTTTCTCTACAGTTTTATCCAATGAACTAGGGTTTATAGTGGTAATAATGGTAGCCTTCAAATTTGAATTATAACTAAAAATCTTAATTTTATTGGAATTCATACCTCAAAAAGGTGTTACCAAAAAAAATACTAAAGAAAAAAAAAGGTAAAAGTTGTAGCGTCAACTAGAAACGCATTTTAGTTAAAGGCCAACTAAAACCGATCTAAAATCGAGTCCAGCTGTTAAAGAAACCAAGCCGCTGCCACCTGGTAACTTGTCCTAACAACGACGTCACCATATTCACAATAGGGACTGGGTTTCCAACCTGGGACACCAATCGAGTTCGTCACCCTGCACCGCCAATCAAATCAACACAAAATATTTAAAGAAGGCACACGCCAACATCGATGCGAAATCTCCCAGATGGTACAAATTTGCATTTGATTTAATAAACGATGGAGTCCGCGGGAATAAAGCGCATCGACGGGGAGAGAGCGACGTTTAGCAACGCCCAGCCGTAGATCACTGCACGGGTCCAAATCACGTTGTTGCGCGCTGTAAAAAGAATAACAGGTAAGAGCGGATAAATACAAAACCCTCGGCAAGGGTTTTAAATACGTTCCGCATGTAGGTAATTGCTTGCAGAGGGACTCGATCTGTGATCTCTGAAGTAAAGGAGAAAGGATAAAGAGAGGAGGGAGGGATATTTTATTATTATTGTAGTTATGGCGGCGGCGGCGGCACCGAGGTCTAATTTGAGGAAGCCGGTGTTCGAGAAGGTGGAGGAGCTGCAGCCGGGGACGGCGGGGCACACGCTCGTGGTGAAAGTCGTGAGTTCGAAACTGGTGCTGCAGAGGGCGCGCCCCAACGGCGCACAGCTGCGCCAGGTCCGCATCGCTGAGTGCATCGTCGGGGACGACACTGGCGTCATCATTTTCACAGCCAGAAATGAGCAAGGTTAGATTTCTTTTGAAAAACCTTTAATTTGCCATTTTTTTAAGTTTAGGTTAGCTTTGTCTTTAAAAACTCCTAATTTTCCCTATTTTTTTTGCTGAATTATAAGTTTTTTTTAGTGGTAGTTGAGGATCGAGGATCGGTAGGGTTTTAAAGCTACGAAGGGGTTTTGAGGGGAAAGATATCTGGCAAATTTAGGAAGCTGAGATTTCGCTTTTAAAACCCGTAAGTTTTGTGAATTTTAGTTGAATTATGAGTTTTTTGCGGGGTGTGGTGGAGGATCTGTAGGGATTTAAAGTTACGAAGGGGTTTTGAGGGGAAAATATAGTGTCAATTCTTGAAACCCTAGGAAGGAGCCGTTAATTTGGGAAAGGGGCCAATTTTACCTTTTCCCCTAGCGAATCCTTTTAAAGAAAAAGGTTTTGAGACACCTGCATCGTCATTTTGACCGACAGAAACAAGGGAGGTCAGCTCTCGCTCTAAAAACCCTTAATTTTCTTATTTATTTATTTATTTATTTTTGTTGAATTATAAGTTTTTTGCTGGGTAGTGGAGGGTGGGCAGGGTATAGCTACCGAGGGGTTTGAGGTAAAAGTCTAGGCTCAATTTGTGAAACCGTAGTAAGAAAACGATGTTGTGATAATGGCGGGCAATTTTACTGTTTTCTTTAGCCAATCGCATTCAACATAAGGGTTCTGAGCACCAGCATCATCATCTTCACTGTCAGAAACGAGCAAGGTTAGCTTTCGCTTTAAAAACCCTTAATTTTCCTTTTTCTATTGGTTGAATTGTAAGTTTTTTTTTTTTTTAACTATATAATTTAAAATCGTGAAGGATTGGAAGGAGTTTAAAGCTACTACAAGTGTAGGCTTAATTTTTGGAATAACAGTAAAGAACTGTTATTCGCGGGCAATTTTTATTGCTTTCTTTTAGCGAATCACTTCGGAAGAAAGGGTTTTGAGATGCAGGCATCATCATCTTAACCGCCGGAGATGAGCAAGGTCCGCATTCGGTTTTAAAATCCTGAATTTTCTGAATTTCTGCTGAATTACTAGTTTTTTGCGTAAGTAGTGGAGGATGGATAGGTGGGTTTAAAGCCACTACGGCGTTTTGAGGGGAAAGGAAACCCCAAATTTTCAAACCCTACTAAGGATTTTGAGAAGAGACATCAGCATCATTATCTTGACCACCAGAAATGACCAAGGTTAGCCTTTCGCTATAAAACCATTAGTACACCAAAGTTTGGCCGAATTTTTATTTTATATGCGTGGCAGTGGAGTATCACAGGTTTTTACAACTACTACGGGTTTTCAGGGGAAAGGATAGCCGCCATTTTTGAAACTCGAGTAGGGTGTCGTTCTTTTAGAAAAGGTGGGCAATTTTACTTTTTAATTTAGTGAATCGCCAAAGGTTGTGAGAATTCTTGTAGCTAAATTGTGTATTTACATGTGCCATATCTAAATGATATATTTGTATTATCAGATGTTGCCTGTAGGTCTAGATTTACAACATATGTAGGTCTAAAAGCCCTGTTTGCAGGACTTTTGCCTAATTTTGTGGGATAAATTTGGAACTACCCTTTCTGGGTTTGTATATCACTAAAATTGGTTTGATTTGTCTGGCGAGTTTGTGTTCCTACAATATTTATCGAAGACAAGCTTCAGTACACCTTTTAATTAAGAAGCCATGTGTCGAAGGTATTTCTTTCATTGAAATTGGCCGGGGATAGGCTTAGAACACCTTTGGGGTTGGAATCTCGGTTTAACGAGTTTCTATTTTACAAATTTTTTTTTGGGGTGTGCATCTGGCGTTTGATAGTGTATGAATATCTATGATGGTACAACTGGAGCATGGATGACAGGGCTTGAAGCTGTTTAGGTATCATGCTAATTTGTTTATTTTACAAATGGGTTATCGCTCATGTGACTATCCTACCGATATGGATGGGTCATTGTTCTTCTCTTACCCTTGTGGTGGAGGGAGTTGATCTACGGGTTTTAGTGGCAGCTGGTGAAGTTACCTGGTGATGTTTGATGTGCTTGTAAAGTTAAATGATAATGATTACTTTGTGTGATTACTTATTCACAGAAAATTATCATGAGTAATTATGCCAAATTTTGGCTGGTAGATGTTTTGTTAACATGGAAAGCATGCCTCATTTTCGTAGCAATTGACATGCTGTGCTACTTGGCCATGGTCTGCCTGCCTAACTGGTATGGTTGTTGAGCAAGTAAATGCTTTAAATGAGGAGGGACAAACCGGGCCTTCTTGATTTACCTGCTAATCTGTTTCAATGATTCAGGAGAAGTTGTGGTCGCTATTTATTGAGTGAAAATCTTGATTTTTAAGGTAATTTGCTCTACTTGAACATTTAAATGAATATTTACTTGTCAGAAATAACTTTGTTTCCAATTTTTTCTTCTCATCTCTTTCGATCTGTTCATTAATTTTTGGTTGCATTGGCTATGAGTGGTGGTCAGTATTCCTTGGTAGATTGCACATACTAATATTGATAATCTAATATATTTTAATGCCGGAGTTTTGGGATAATTTTAACGAAGCATTGCGAAGTCTTTTCAATATCAGAGTCTCAAGTATCTACACTAGATAGAAACCTGGGAGCAACTGTTTCTATTACTCGAGGTTTTTTATATGTAAACCAGTGTTCAATCACAGTCCGAGTCCCCATGAGGCCGGTGGTCCACCTCATGTGTGTATGGCAACTAGTCAAAGTGTTTTTCAATATCAGAGTCTCAAGTATCTACACTAGATAGAAACCTGGGAGCAACTGTTTCTATAACTTGAGGTTTTTAAAATGTAAACCAGTGTCCAAATACAGTCCGAGTCCCCATGAGGCCGGTGGTCCACCTCACGTGTCTATCGCAACTAGTCAAAGTGTTTAACTGAGTGGTGGGGTTATTGTGGCAGCAGCGAGAGTTGAACACAGGACTGGTGGGGTGCAATGATCGGAAGTTACTGATTCCCCTGTACAACCAAGAAATAGAAAACAATCTGGAGAATTTTTAAAATAACAAGTTTTCCATAGAAATGGAGGTGAATATTTAGTGGGAAACAACCAAGAAAAATAGTGGTGTTGCATAGGATCAGACGCCTGCACAAACTCAACAGAAAAACTGGCCACTCTGATATGGATACAACTTGATACAACTTTTCAAAAGCATGTATGTCTCATTCCTTGGAAGTATCCAGACATAGGTATAATGCAGATATAGATAATGAGATGTAGTGCACTTTACAAGTAATTGCACTTTTTATATGCTTATTATCAAGTTATTGTCTTGAGATCATAAGGTGTTGCAGATATGAGATCTTTAATGTTGGAATTAATGATAGGGTTTATTTAAAAATGATATTGCATTGAAATGTTATTTTAAAAGAATTGAAGTGGTGATATTTAAATTATTATGTTGCTATGATGATTCAATTTAGTGTTTACTTGAGAACATTGTGGAAAATCTTTTACTTCCAATTGGCTTTTTAGACAGTCCTTTCTTTTGTCTGGAGGGGGATTTGGATTTCTGTAAACATTTCTTTAGGGTCTCCATAATATAATTTAAGTAGGCAAACATATATTATACATTTATAAGTCCAGATATTGTGTAGACATTTTGCTGCATCTTTCAGGCAGTTGAAGTTTTCTTCTGAGGTTTTGGTATCGGCATGTAGTTGGACCTTTGGTGTCAATTAATTGAAACATTTACATGGTCATGAAATGTAAGTATTTTGTGACTTTGTGATAACGGCTTTTATGACAAGTAATCCAGAACAGTGGTTATTTTAGATATTGCATGGGAAATGAGATTATGTAGCACTGTCTTTTTTGGGCTATAAATCTCTATTAGGTTCATAACAGCCAATGGAGAGAGTTTTGAATTTCTTGACATTTCCTAACACTCTTTCTGATTGCTTTCTATTGTGTGAGATTGCTGTAGTTGACCTAATGAAGGAGGGAGTAACGGTTATAATTCGAAATGCAAAGATTGACATGTTCAAGGGTACAATGCGTCTTGCTGTGGATAAGTGGGGGCGAGTTGAGGTCACTGAACCTGCAAACTTTACAGTCAAGGAGGACAACAATCTTTCTGCTGTGGAGTACGAGTTGGTCAATGTGGTGGAATAATCTTTTGGAATCTGTTTTAAAAGCCAAATGAAGTAAGGCAGAGGACTGTTACGCAAAAAATAGTTGGGTTGGATTTGAATAGATCAATTGTCTTCGGTTACTGAGCCATGTGGGGAGTAAGAGTCATTTCTTTTTGATAGAGGAAAAGAATATAGAAACACATTTTGTATCAGAATACACTTGGACAAGTCCCCTGCGAGAAGGACTGTGTGTGCAGTGGAGTTGGTTGGTGTATTTTTGAGACCTGCAAACAGTAATGATGGAAAAAGAATGTGAGCGATATAATATCGGCATTATATGTGGCGTTGCATGCTGAACTATGCTACCTAGAAATTGTTCGGTTTTCAGAGAGCTCAAAGCGGGCAGTATATACCAGCTGAACATTCTAGGAAGGAGGCTTTTCTCGGTGCAATTTATGTTTACTGTTCAATATGTTATAAATATATCAGAATAATGGCTTTAAGCAATTCAGAAGTTATGTTGCTCTAGTTCATTGCATGCATTTGTAGGCAACTCTATTTAAAACAACGGAGTAGAATAATGCATAATATTTGTTATTAGTTTTGTTTTTCTTCTTCTATCATTGGTTTAGGGGATTGAAACTGGCTAAGGATAACATTTAAAAAAATAAGAGAAGAATGGCTTCACTAATTGAAGACGAAAAGTTATGTTAAATCAAATATAATATGTAAGGGATATCTTTTGTGTGCAGAATTGTTGTGACGACTGGTACCATAATGTGCCAGTTCTTGTCGCAATAAATGGAGGATATTGTTGGTCGAGGGTAGCAGCTCAGAATTTGAAATTCAGTGTTTTGAATGTTATAAAGTGAGCACAAATGATATGACATTACATTAATAGGCTCAAATGACCAGAGTATTAAAGGCAAGTTGGAATTATAGCATGAATCAGGAAAAAGTTCGGTGAGGGCGAAGAAAGTGACGCATCTATGTTGCAGAACCCTGTTTTTATCACAGCAACATTAGATTTCACTTGGTCATGCCATCCAGCCAACATGGCGTTGATAATTCAGCGGCAGTGTAAAAGAAGATCCTGCAGAAAGAAAAAACCAGAACTAGGGACAAACAAATTGGAGACTATTTTCTTAAATAAAAAAAATTTCTTTCACCATTCGATGCATAATGGAAAGGACTGATGAGCTAATATTCTCATCATTTAGGGTATTTTAGTAAAATAAAAAATTACCTTTAAAGGAGAGCATTTATACCCCATAAGAGGATTAAAATAAATTTATAACTAAAGATCAAGATTGCTGTGTTAGAAACTGAAAAAGACACTAAAACTTAAAGTATAGTCCATATCATGAATTAGTTTAATTCAGCAGTATTTAATATTGTTACTATTCTTTTATATATTAAAAAAGATTCATAAAAACTTAGAGGGTGGGTTCTCATGATTTTGTTACTTCAGTATATTGATAGTATCCAATAGTAAGGGTGTGCTATGTTGATTCTGTCTACTTAAATTTATAGTGATAGTATTCAAATGTATTAAAAAACAAGATGATTTTCCTATCTATTAAAAAACAGGATGATTTTTCTATGTATTAAAAAATTCATAAGAAAGAATTTGTATAAACAAATTCATAATGAATTTGTCTAATTCAGCACGGCAAGGTTAAGGTCAAGGTTTATAAATGTGGCATTCAATGGTGTTACTGATTTCCCTTTATATTAAAAAAAATTCATAAAAACCTTAGAAAGTGGGTTCTATTGACTTTGTCAGACAGGTTAAAATTTATAAAATTTATAATGACAATGTTATTGATTTTCTTATGTATTAAAACACACCGTTTTTTAATGTATTAAAAAAATGTATTTAAAAAAAAAAATGTATAAGAAAGGACTTATGTACATAGATTGGTTGTAGTCCTTTTTGTAGACGAGGACTTCTCTGAAGCAAGAATTAATTCGGTTAAATTCTTCTCTCACCATTTTCAACTTCCTAAATAGTGGAAGCATAGATGGACTGGTGCCCCTTTGCTATTCTTGCGCCATGATTGAAATCGATAATGGAAGGATTGGGGTTTTAATTATTTATTTGGTTATAGTTCTTCCTCTTCTAACAGCTTTCAACTTATTAACGGTGGTTATAGTTCTTCCGTTAACAGTTTTCAACTTCCTAAATGACGATTATAATTATGTCAATTTCCTAAATGGTGGATGTATTGTTGAACTGGTGCAGCTTTGCTGCGTTTGAGATTTTGATTTTGATTCTGATTTTTATTTTTATGGAATTGGAAAAGTTTTTTTATATTATATTATTAATTTTATTATAGTTTTATTTTCTATGTTATTTTATCTTGAAAATATATATATATATATATATATATATATATATAAAAGATTAAGATTCTTTGGTCTTCATCTTAGAAGTATATATATATAAGATTTAGATTCTTTGGTCTTCATCTTAAAAGTATATAGTTAATAAGATGAACTCCTTTATATTATGTATATCTAAATAACTTAATCATACAAAATACCTCCTATATAGAGGTAGGACAATGTAACATGGTTCAAATTCATAATATATTTTAAAAATGTTTTGAAACATACATCATATCAAGAAATGAGGCAAGAACAATTAAGGACAGCGATGATAAACACAATAGAGAGAGGCAAGAGCAATCAAAGATAACAATGATAAACAAAATATAGAGAGAACAAGAGATAGACGACATGAATGGAATAAGGGGTGGGTGCTCATGGACACTTCACAATATCTCTCAAATATTATATGCTAATGCAATGAATTAGTCATTGGAGGTATTTATAGTAATACCAAATATTGAATTGGATATTAACATCAAGTCAATGGGACTTGAAGGTTATCTTATAATAAAATAAATATATTACAACCTTTAATTAAGGTTATCACTAGAGATGGATTAAACAATATCACTATTGGTGAATATAAGAGGGGCTCCCATAGGCTTACATGAACATGTGTGTAGGCCTACATGTAGGCTTACATATACACTTTGCTTATAAGCTACATTAATAGTGCTCATTAGCACTCATTCACACTTTTGTCCTTGGGGCCTAATAAGATCAGATTACATATTTTTTACACCCTCCATAATATGAGTTGAGGGGCCAAGGAGAGGAGACATTAGATGTAACATACCCCCATAATGAATGCTCTTGTGGGCCTTCGCTTTGTCATCATCATTTTCTTTATCATAAAAAAACTTGTGTTTGGATCTCAAGAATTTTGTTTCAATCTTCTTTAATCTTATGTAATTTTTGAAGTGTCATTTCTTGAATAGGACAGTCTTCTCTCTAATGTGGAAAAGTACATTTGGTTCAACTAACATGAAAAAGAGACCAAGGGCTTCCTCGTTTTTCTTAGCAAGTTAATGATCACTATGACCACCTATTGTTTCATCATAAAAAAATGAACCAAAGATTCTTACTTCTAAGTAATCCTCCTCTTTGAATTGACTAGGTGTTATAATTTTGTCCATTGAGACGACCAACATGCACCAAAGAATCCATTTTGCACAAAAATCCACATAGAACAATAACAGGTCCATAAATTGAGGTTAGCATTGAGTAGAGCTAAAAAAATAATGCAATTTGGGAAAAATGCTCTAAATTCTTTCGTATGGGCCTAGGGCTTAGAGGTTTTGATATACTAACACTTAAATGAGGAAAAGTCAAATGTTAGATCTTAGAAAAATTTTGCATCAATGAATTACAATTTGACAAGTTGATTGATATGATTGACTAGGAATACTCTCTCTCTATCTATATATGTATATATATAAAGAGAGAGAGAGAGAGAGAGAGAGAGAGCTTTGCCCAAGCAAACGAGAAAGCTTACCAATGCGCCACATGCGTCTTTTGAGACGTGAATGACTATCCTTCTTTATCAACCATACCGTGTCTTGAGTGAAGAAAAAATGCGCTAGGACTTAAACTACTCACTTGTTGGGTTCAAATGAGCACTTCAAACACTACGACAAAGCTTTGCTTTGTTTTGGATGAATGCGATCATTATTTTGAACTAGTGCACCTTTTCTATGATTGAATATGATAGTGTGGCAGGCTCTAAGGTTGAGCTTTTCTTTCTTTGTTTATATTTAAATTGGATATATGGGATTAAAAATGGATTATCCATATTACATCATGATCCCATTATCATACTATTTTCCATGCTATTTCATCTTGACAATTATGCATATATTGGTAAGATTTGAACCTTGGTCTTCACCTTAAAAGTCCTAGATAGTTATCAGATGAACTCCTATCATTTGATGAGTTTTTTTTTTTTCCTTTTTAGTATGCATATCTTGAATAATTTAATCGTGCAAAATACCTCCTATATGGAGGTAGGACCATGTAACATGGTTGGAATTCACAATATTTTCCAAAAATGAAAATATTTCAAAACATACATTCACCATGACCATATTAAGAAATAATGCAAGAGTGAATAAGGATAGTAATGATAAGAAAAATAGAGAGAGAACATGAAAAGAATAAGGGGTGGGTTCTTGTAGGCACCCCATGATATCTCACATATATTACACACTTATGCAATGGATTAGTCATTGGAGGCATTTATAAATACCCAATTATATGTTAGCCTCAAATTGAATTGAAGGTTATATTACAAAATAATAAATGTATTACACCCTTTAATTAAGGTTATCCATAAAGGTGGATTAATCGATATCATTGAGGGTGAATACAAGAGGGTTGCCCTTACGCTTACATGAATATGCCTGTAGGTCTGCATAAGTGATGCTCGAAGGCTAACATATACATTTGCTTATAAGCTACATCGAGAGTGCTTATTAGCACTCATTGACACTTTTGGCCTTGACCTAAGAAGATTAGATTACATATACTTTGTAACACCTGAGGGGCCAAGGACAGGAGACATTAGAAGTAACATACCCCCTATAATGGATGCTCTTGTGGGCTTTCGGTTTGTCATCGTCATTTGTTTCTTCATCATCAGAAAGCTTCTATTTGAATCTCAAGAATTTTGTCTCATTCTTTAATTATGTTATGCAATTTTTAAAGTGTCCTTTCTTGAGTAGGATCGATCTTGTCTTTGATATGGAAAAGTACATATGGATAAGCTAACATGAAAAAGAGACAAAGGGCTTCCCCTTTCTTAGTAAATTCATCATTGAGACCACCTTCCATTTCATCATTAAAATAAGCCAAAGATTCTTACTTTTGAGTAATCCTACCATTTGAACTGACCAGGTGCTATAATTTCATCTATTGAGATGAGTAACATGTACTAAAGAATCTATTTTGCATAAAAATCCACATAGAATTGTAATAGATCTATAAAATAAGGTCACCATTGCATAGAGCTCGAAAAATCATGTGATTTGGGAATAAATGTCCTAAATGATTCTATGTGCAAAAGTGATGGCCTCAGGGAGGTTTGATATATTAGGACTTATATGAGGAAAAAATCAAATGATAGGCCTTGGAAAATTTTTGCATCAACAAACTACAATTTGACAAGCTGTTTGATATGATTGGTTAGGAGTACTCTCCCTCTCTTTATCTATATATCTATCCATCTATCTATATATAATTTGTAATTTTAAGGGTTAGTAGGTAATACACAAGCTTACCAATATGCCACGTGCGTACCTAAGAAAAAATTTGCAGCAACAAATTACAATTTGACAAGCTGGTTGATATGATTGGCTAGGAGTACTCTCTCTCTCTCAGTGTGTATATATATAATTTGTAATTTTAAGGGTTCATAGGCGACGAGACTTGAACTTGAGACATTGTCCAAGCAAACAAGCAAGTTTACCAATATGCCACGCGTATTCTTTGAGATGTGAATGACTATCCTCCTTTATCAACAATACCTTGTCTTCAGTGAAGAGGAAAAAGAACATGTTGAGACTTGAACCCCTCACTTATTGGGTCCAAATGAGCACTTCAAAGGTTGTGACATGACTTTGATTTGTTTTGATGAATGCAATCATCATTTAGAATTGATGCACCTTTGTTATGATTGAAATTGATAACACATGTTGTAAGGTCGAGTTTTTCTTTCTTTCTTTATTTTTTAAATTGGATATATGGGATTAAAAAGGCCCATACATATTACATCATGATCCCATTACCAATGCTATTTCATATTGACAATTATGCATATATATTGATAAGAATTGCACCCTAGTTTTGATGTTAAAATTTAGTGTAGTTCATTAGATAAACTACTAACATTTGATGAGTTTTTTTAACTTTTCGTTATGCACATCTTAAATAATTTAATCATGCAAAATACCTCCTATATGGAGGAAGGACCATGTAACATGGTTGGAATTCACAATATTTTCCAGAAACGTTTCGAAACATACATCCATCACAACCATATTAAGAAATGATGCAAGAGCAACTAAGGATATCAATGCTAAACAAAATAGAGAGAGAACAAGAGAAAAATATATAAAAGGAATAAGGTATGGGTGCTTGTAGGCACCCCAAAATATATCACATATATTACATACCCATGTAATGAATCAATCATTGGATGTATTTATAGTAATACCAAATAACCAATTAGATGTTAACCTTAGGTCGACTTGACATGAAGGTTATATTACAATATACTAAATATATTACACCCTTTAAATAAGGTTATCTATAGATGTGGATTAACCAATATCATTAAGGGTGAATACAAGGATCCCTTAGGCTAACATGAACATGCCCGTAGGCCTACATAAGTGATGCTCATAGCTTTATATATACACTTGCTTGTAAGCTACATCAATAGTGTTCATTAGCACCTTTTTCACACTTTGGCCTTGGCCTACTAAGATTAAATTACACATACTTTTAACACCATCCATAATATGAGTTAAGGGGCCAAGGTGAAGAGAGATTAGAAGCAACACCCCCCCCCATAATGGATGCTCTTGTGGGTCTCCTCTTTGCCATATTCATCCTCTTCTTCATCATTAAAAAGCTTGTGTTTGGATCTCAAGAATTATGTGTGAATCTTTTTTAATATTGCTATGCAATTTTTGAAGTGTCCTTTCTTGAATAGGATCGATCTTCTCTCTGATGTGAAAACGTAAATCTGGCTCAACTAGCATGAAAAAGAGACCAAGGGCTTCCTCATTTTTCTTAGCAAGTTTATGATCAACGATACCACCTTTTGTTTCATTATTAAAAATAAATTACAAATTCTTATTTCCTGTTTCGGCATTAAAAATAAATCAAAGATTCTTAAGATTCTTACTTCCTGTTTCATCATTAAAAATAAATCAAATATTCTTACTTTTGAGTAATCCTTCCATTTGAACTGACCGGATGCTATAATTTTTTCATTGAGACGAGTAACATGCACTATAGAATCCATTTTGCACAAAAATCCACAAAAAATTGTAATAGGTCACTTCTGCGTAGAGCTTGAAAAATTATGCGATTTGGAAAAAAATACTCCAAGAGCTTCCATATGCAAAAGTTATGGCGTCAGGGAGTTTTGATATATTTGCACTTAAATAAGAAAAAAAAAATGCCAAACCTTAGAAAAATTTCGTATCAGTGAATTAAAATTTGAGAAGTTGATTGATATGATTGACTAAGAGTACTCTCTCTTTGTGTGTATGTGTATTTGTGTATATATATACATATAGATTTTGTAATTTTAAGGGTTCGTAGGCGAAAGGGATTGAACTTGAGACCTTTTCCAAGTAAACGAGTAAGCTTACTAATGCGCCACACGTATCCTTTGAGATATGAATGACTATATTCCTTTATCAACCATACTCTGTCTTGAATGAAGAAGAAAAATAACATGTGAACCCCTCATTTATTGGCTCCAAATGAGCACTTCAAATGCTATGACATTTTTTTGTACTTTTCATGAATGCAATCATCATTTTGAAGGTTAGGGAGGGTGTTTATACTAGCTCCTATGTCATTTGTAGGATATGCCCTTTTAGAGACACCTCAAAAAATTGTGCCCTGATGAGTGTCGTTGAGTCTCATCATTTAATCTCAATGATTTATCAATCCGGGGTGGTGTCCAAGGCTGTCTACGATAGAAGGTTAGGGCAGAGTACAATTCAAGCATTCAGATTTCAAGCAATTATTGGGTGAAACAGATTTGGTTTAGCCTTTTGGTGTCACACTAAACCTAATATGTAGAATGAAAACTTGCAAGAAATAAAAACTAATTCTAAGTTCAAAAAATTAAAGTTAACTACAATTGCATGAATTGAAATTGCTGAATTGAAATCTAATCTACTTTTGCAGAATTGAAATAACAAAATTGAAATTGCTAAATTGAAATGTTGCTTGAAATGAAATCCTAAATTACACTTGCAAAATTGAAACCTAGTTTACTCTTGCAGAATGGAAGTGATGCTTGGAAATGAAACACCTGTCAATGCCCTGCCACAAAAGGTCATCAAGCTTCTACTATAGGAATTGACAGCAAAATGAAATCTGCTAGAAATTGAAAGTTGCTGAAACATAAAAATAACAGAACATGGAAAGCAAAGGAAACAAGAAATAAATGTTTAATCTAATTTGTCAGCTGACACACACATAAATTTTGTACACAAACATAATAGAAAACATCAATCACATAATACAAAATAAAAACAAGAAAATGAAATCTGGCAAGCAATCTATTAATTCTGCTGCAGCAAAATTACAGATTAAAACCTACCATAAAATCCCTCCTTCTAGATCTGAAAGTGGGCCCATACTTCCTGATCTAGAAGGAGGTGAAAAACACTCCTTAACTAATTTAAAATCAGAACAAAATCTGACAAAAGAACTACAATTTATTACTCTAAAAATGGCATTACAGTTCTGCTGCTACAGACTGTTACAAAGCTGAAAACTGTCTATTTTTCTATTACTTATTCTCCTTAAGCTCAACCGACATGGGAGCTATCCTTTTATAGATGCATAAGATTTATTTACAAATAGAAAATATACTATTTCTATCCTGTAGATCAATTCCTATTATGTTGCAACATTTCTTGGTTTTATCCTAGAAGAGGATCAATTGATCTTTTCCCATGAATGGTGGCTTTTGGATGGCAAGGACGACAAAGACAGCTAGGGGATATTTTCCCTTAACCTTCTCAACCTTCTTTCCCTTTTTCCACCGTCAAAAAATAATCAAAAATTCAAAAAGTACTTTCTATTGTCAATCCGAAGATAATTGGCTCAATCCGAAGAAACTGCATTCTGTCAATCCGAAGATGTCTGCTCAATCCGAAGATCTTCGGATTGACTAACTGTGTGGTCTTCAAGTTATCTCAGCTGCTTTTCTCAGGTGGGTTATCTCTCAAGAACTGATTGCAATAGCTTTTATCCTTCTCCATGTGTGAATTCCATGCCTTGCCATTCAATGTCAACTTGCTGGAATTTGTATGGAAAATCCTGTTTTTCCAGCTGTCAAAACATGCCCAACTACCCTTTTGGAGTGCTCATAAATTGTTCCTCATAACTCCAATGTATATCAAATTGTATCCACATGTTCTTGGTTGTATTAAATACACTTGGTTCAATTTTCAGCTCTTAAATCTTCAGGAGTTGCTCCCAACATCACTGTCAAGTTGGCCTCTAACACAGATTTTCACCAAAATTTCCAGCTGTCAAAAAGTGTGAAACTATCATTTTGCAGGCCCCATAACTTCTAGATTACTTGTCCATATGCCTTCAAATTTGGGTCATGTGTTCTCTGTACTATGAAGTACCATTGGTATGAATTTGGTACCTTAACTCACTTTGGATCATTCCCAGTAGATTTGCCAATGTCACCATTAATGCAGATTTGTACTTGTTAACAACTCCAGAAAAGACTAAGGCATGAACATGATGAAACCTTCATAACTTTTTATCTACAGCTCAGATTGACTTGCTTCAAAAAGCAAAGTTGTAGTTCTTGATAAGAGGAATCTGTTCATGCCATCACAATGTAATTTTACTATAGTTTTTATTTGCTACTTAATCAATTGAAATAGTGCATAAAATGCTGAAAATAGTCAAAAACAGAGATATAATGCTCCAAACATAAAATCATGCAAACACTTAACAAATATATATTCTAATCAACTATTTGGCATTTAACTTTGTCATGTTTAGTAATATGGCAGTCAAACATAGTGTAAAAATGAGGCATTTTCAGGCCTCATCATTCCCCCCAGCTTGAACTGATGCATGCCCTCATGCATCCTAGTAGTCCATATTAATATGTTGGTTTTATCTTTGTGAAAAACATCCTTTGCCCTCTGCTACTTGAGAAATCGCCCCTTGCTGCACTACACCAAGTATTTTACAATTTAAGCACATGTATTTCATTTTTCTACAACCTTGCAAATTTTTTTTCAATCAATTTTTTTCAATTTTTTTTATTCTGCTCTTTTTTTCTTGCATATTTTTTTTCATTTGCAACTTGCAACTTTTTTACTTCTGCACTTTCATCCTTCAATATTGCAATTTCTGCAATTACTGCAATTTTAACTCTTTTTCTGCCCTTCTACAAGTTTTAGTGTTGCAATGTATCTCTTAAAGGCTTGGTATCATGTGACTCATCTTACAATAGCCTTATTGTGGAACCATATTTGGCAGATGCACTACTACTGGTGGAATTTTCTGTTCTTAACAATATTTCAGCTTGAATGCCTATTCTTGTTGTTTGCACCTTTTGAACAAAATTGATAAAATTTTGATTTTTAAATGCTTGAGGGATGTAATTACATGTAGTATAGCCTTAGGAACCTCAATATTTGATGTACCCTACTTTTTTGCTATTCTGCAGCATTTTCAGCAATTTTGGTACAGTTTCTGCTTATTCCGAAGATATCCTGCTCATTCCGAAGATGCATCAGAAAATGCAAAAATGACATATTTTTCAAAGGTTTGCTACAGATTATGTTGTGGAACCATATTCTAGGGTGTAAGCATTCCATAATATCAAAAAAATTCCTTCTCCATCCTTTTGTTTACTCCATGTCTATTTTGTTATTTTTGCACTTTTGAAGCAAAATTGACATAAAATTTGAATTTGAATCTTTTTGGAGGGATGTACTACTTGTAGTGAGATGATTTTGAGCTTTTAGGAACCTTAATATTTGATGTGCCCTACTCTTTTTGCTATTCTACAGCATTTTCAACAATTCTGGTATAGTTTCTGCTCATTCCGAAGATATCCTGCTCATTTCGAAGATGCATCAGAAAATGCAGAAATGACCTCATATGCAAAAGTTAGCTACAGATTCTATTGAGGGCCCATATCTAGTGTGTATAAGCCTTCCATAACATCAAAAATCCCCTCTCTAACCTTTTGTTTAGATGTTATTCTTCATTTTGTATATTGCTATTTTATTGCAGCAGTAGTAAAACAAAATCTTTAGGTGCATTTTCCAGATTTTCTTCCTCAAATTTATGAGCCAATTGTGAGATAAACTTGCAGTCCTACTTCTGAAACCTGCCCTACTAATTGAGATAGAATTTCTGCCATGTCTGTCCCAAAATCAGGTTTTTGTACAGTTTTGAAGTTCTCATGCAACTAAGGGCAGAAGGGGGTGTTTCTTGACATTTTGATCATGTTCCATTTTCAACTTGCCAATATTGTATGAATAGTTTATGCCAAATACCGATTATCATACATTAAATGCTAAATGCTTACTATGACTTAAATGCAAGAAACACATACCTTACTGTCCTGAAAATTAATCATGCACCTTACAAGCTACTTCTGATGATTGTTAGCAAGCTATCTGAAAACATAAATATACACATGAGCAGTGTGAGATTTGTACAATGGTGGAACAATGATGGGTGGATCAACAAGGCAATGCATGCCGAAAAACCGGTTTTCATGCAAGCCAACTCAACAGTGCCTCAAGGAGGTTTTCACTACTGAATTATTCATTTTTTTCTCTTTTTTCATCAGAAGAGGCTGCCATTTCTGGTTTTCAACCAACTTCTGTCATTTTTTTTTTCAAGTGCCTCAATAAAAGAGTATCTCTCATGAGGCTACAATGAGAGAGAATGTCTCTCACTCTTATTTGGATAAGAATAAATCCTTATTCTGCAAAAACATGTCAATATTTGTATGAAAACACCATCTTTTTCTGTTGAAATCTGTAACAATGATGCAACCTTCCTTTCTAGATGAGCAGTAAGAATCTACTTATGTCATCATTTAACTCCTTATTACTAGAAATGAAGTGTTGACTTCATTGTTCCTCCTCCATGCTGAAATTGATGCTTATCCTCATGTACCCCCATTTTGTGGGACATGCCTTTTGCTGATTTTTTCTCTTTTTCTTTTTTTTTTTCAGATTTTTCTCTTGTCTTGCTTGTGCCCATGAAGGAAGTTCACAAGCAATATTATTCTTTTTTTCTTTTTTCTTGTATTTTTTCTTTTTTTTTGTCAAACTTTTATCATCACTTTGAATCTGACATGGAAGAGAAATTCTCCTCCATTATGTGTACATCCAATTGTTCACCTCAAGAACTCCTCCTTAGTTAATGGTGCATGGTATACCCGAAAGCAATATTCATTCACCACTAAATTCCTCTGTGAATCACCAATGGAAGAAAGAAACACTGCTTCATATCTAAAAATTTCTTCAATCAAGTGTTTGTCCATGCCTCCTAATCTGCAAAATCTTGTCAATCTGTACTTGAAACAATTCAATGCCAATTCTCAAGTATGTTAAGTGTATACATCAAGATGAAATCTTGACATACCCTTGTAATTCCATGCAAAGGGATTGAAATATTGTTTCAAAACAACAAACAATTTTGCTTTTTGTTCATAAGTCAACCGACCAATAATGTTCAAGAATTTCCTTGGTTGTACTTCAGTTTGTTTCATTCTTAGGAGGACATAATTTATCCTTAATGGAAGTAAATTTTCTATGTGCAGATTTTCTAGTTTTTCTCCTTTATCCAAGGTTGATTTCTGTGTCTGGACTAAAGGGTTTTTGTGTATCTCTATTGAATTTTATCTCTTCAAGCTCAGGTAAGTTCTTGTTTGAGCACAGTTGGATGTTGTTGCAGTCAATAACATTTCTTGCAGTTTTTTTTTACCAGATTCAGCTACATAGACATGGGATGCCTATCCTGTATTATTCAGACTGATCACAGGTTGGGCTAAAAAAAAATAATTTTTTGGTTTGCACAATAAGACAAGAAGTGTACAACTTTAGCAGATCAACTACTTGTCAGGTAGGATCACCTCTAATGAGATCAACTATTGTCTTTGTAGGCTAAGAATTGCTAGGTTGTGGTTTAGCGCGGTAAAATCCTAACAATATTTAAGTAATAATGGCAAAACTCTAGGATCACCGTTAAGTTGTAAACTCCTATTTTGATTGTGCAAAAGTTTTGTGATTTTTTTTTTAATAGATTCAGCTTACATAGACAGGGGTTGCCTGTCCTGTATTATTCATATTGGCCACAGGTTGGGCTGAAGGTGGTGGTTGATTTACTTGCCCTGTTTGTTGTTGTTGGGATCTCTCTTTGAGAAGAATTCAGACTAGGCAACAAATTTTGCATCTTTGAGTTGTGGAAGTAAATGGCATTCATCAGTGATATGTCCCTGTGAACAAATGCTACAGGTAGTTGATATGGCTATTTTGTTCAAGGGATAGTCTTGTATATCTACCATGATATCTTCCCAACACCTAGTACAAATTTTTTTATACTACCCTGATGATATGGATATAAAAAGGGCAGTACTAGCAGATGGCTCTTCTAAATATTTTAAGAGATCTTATGTTTCTTGATAATGAGGATGATGAATTCTTTCAATTTTTATCAAGAATTTCAAACATAGGCAATTTAACCCCCAAGTGTGAAGATCACCTCCCTATGGTTGCTTATTTTCTAAATGGACTGAAATGCAACTATCAATAATTATTATTTATACCAACTATTACATTCATATTTTACTCTGAACTTCATAACTTAGCACAATAATAATTATTTGACTACTTTTACCCTCTAACAACACCATGATCCCTAAAAATGATGCCAAAATGATGAGTGTCATTGAGTCCCATCATTTAATCTCAATGATTTATCAATCCGGGGTGGTGTCCAAGGCTATCTACGATAGAAGGTTAGGGTAGAGTACAATTCAGGCATTCATATTTCAAGCAATTATTGGGTGAAATAGATTTGGTTTAGCCTTTTGGTGTCACACTAAACCTAATCTGCAGAATGAAAACTTGCAAGAAATAAAAACTAATTCTAAGTTCAAAAAATTAAAGTTAACTACAATTGCATGAATTGAAATTGCTGAATTGAAATCTAATCTACTTTTGCAGAATTGAAATAACAGAATTGAAATTGCTAAATTGAAATGTTGCTGAAATGAAATCCTAAATTACACTTGCAAAATTGAAACCTAGTTTACTCTTGCAGAATGGAAGTGATGCTTAGAAATGAAACACCTGTCAATGCCCTACCACAAAAGGTCGTCAAGCTTCTGCTACAGGAATTGACAACAAAATGAAATCTGCTAGAAATTGAAAGCTACTGAAACATAAAAATAACAAAACATGGAAAGCAAAGGAAACAAGAAATAAATGTTTAATCTAATTTGTCAGCTGACACACACACAAATGTTGTACACAAACATAATAGAAAACATCAATCACATAATACAAAATAAAAACAAGAAAATGAAATCTGACAAGCAATCTATTAATTCTACTTGCAAGCAAAATTACAGATTAAAACCTACCATAAAATCCCTCCTTCTAGATCTGAAAGTGGGCCCATACTTCCTGATCTAGAAGGAGGTGAAAAACACTCCTTAACTAATTTAAAATCAGAACAAAATTTGACAAAAGAACTGCAATTTATTACTCTAAAAATGGCATTACAGTTCTGCTGCTACAGACTATTACAAAGCTAAAAACTGTCTATTTTTCTATTACTTATTCTCCTTAAGCTCAACCGACATGGGAGCTATCCTTTTATAGATGCATAAGATTTATTTACAAATAGAAAATATACTATTTCTATCCTGCAGATCAATTCCTATTATGCTGCAACATTTCTTGGTTTTATCCTAGAAGAGGATCAATTGATCTTTTCCCATGAATGGTGGCTTTTGGATGGCAAGGACGACAAAGACAACTAGGGGATATTTTCCCTTAACCTTCTCAACCTTCTTTCCCTTTTTCCACCATCAAAAAATAATCAAAAATTCAAAAAGCACTTTTTGTTGTCAATCCAAAGATAACTGGCTCAATCCGAAGAAACTGCATTCTGTCAATCCGAAGATGTCTGCTCAATCCGAAGATCTTCGGATTGACTAACTGTGTGGTCTTCAAGTTATCTCAGCTGCTTTTCTCAGGTGGGTTATCTCTCAAGAACTGATTGCAATAGCTTTTATCCTTCTCCATGTGTGAATTCCATGCCTTGCCATTCAATGTCAACTTGCTGGAATTTGTATGGAAAATCCTATTTTTCTAGTTGTCAAAACATGCCCAACTACCCTTTTGGAGTGCTCATAAATTGTTCCTCATAACTCCAATGTATATAAAATTGTATCCACGTGTTCTTGGTTGTATTAACTACACTTGGTTCAATTTTTAGCTCTTAAATCTTCAGGAGTTGCTTCCAGCATCACTGTCAAGTTGGCCTCTAACACAGATTTTCACCAAAATTTCCAGCTGTCAAAAAGTGTGAAACTGTCATTTTGTAGGCCCCATAACTTCCTGATTACTTGTCCATATGCCTTCAAATTTGGGTCATGTGTTCTCTGTACTATGAAGTACCATTGGTATGAATTTGGTACCTTAACTCACTTTGGATCATTCCCAGTAGATTTGCCAATGTCACCATTAATGCAGATTTGTACCTGTTAACAACTCCAGAAAAGACTAAGGCATGAACATGATGAAACCTTCATAACTTTTTATCTACAACTCAGATTGACTTGCTTCAAAAAGCAAAGTTGTAGTTCTTGATAAGAGGAATCTGTTCATGCCATCACAATGTAATTTTACTATAGTTTTTATTTGCTACTTAATCAACTGAAATAGTGCATAAAATGCTGAAAATAGTCAAAAACAGAGATATAATGCTCCTAACATAAAATCATGCAAACACTTAACAAATATATATTCTAATCAACTATTTGGCATTTAACTTTGTCATGTTTAGTAATATGACAGTCAAACATAGTGTAAAAATGAGGCATTTTCAGGCCTCATCATGCACCTAAATATTAGAACCTGCAACATTTTGCCTATCAACGGACTGCATTACAAGTACACTACTCTCTTAGATGCAAAAAAATAAAAAATAGAATATTAATGGGTATTAAAACCATGAGGATGAGGGGGCAAGGGTGAGCACCCATTGTTGCACTCTACCTTCAAGCGCAATAGAGGCTCACACAAAGTAAGAATGGGCAATGGGTGTGAAGCAAACGAGATAACAAACATGTGAATACTGCTCCATATATAGGTCCTTTATGGTTATTTTGAATTTGGTATGTATTTACCATTGATTGTTGAGAACATTCACATGAGTGAGTATTGCTTATTGATGCATTGGTTAGGCAACCTTGGCCAATGGGGTTTATGCCATAAGGCTAGCATGATGGATTCTCATCAGGGGTTTATGGAGGTCATATTTTTTTACAATGCTTAATCATCATGAGAGATCCCTTATACATGCATTATTTTTGAGACTTGATTTTATGCCACCTCAAAAAACTCCCCTAAATGTGTGAAGTTCTCCCAACATTTTTAGAAGAAGGATGCTCTATTTTGAGGATCGTTACTAACACTATCAAGTTCCTTTCTACTTAAGGCTTGGCATCATCAGGTTGCACAAGATAAATGCACATAAGATTTTAGAGGCTAGTAGTGGTGCAATCTCCTTTCTCGGGCTCTCTTAGGGATATAAACCACATGCAACAACCTCAACACCTAGAGCAGGTGATGGGTGGTTGCATTTAGTTATTTCCTAAGAGAATTTGGATGGTGGGATTGGAGCTTTTCAAAAAATTCCTTGCTTGAGAGATTACTTACATAGTGATAGATCATGAATTCATAGGTCGAGCTTTATCTGAGGCTATCATTTCATAAGATTTGTAGCTCATTCAGTCATGCCTAAATGAGGTATGCGCTTATGCATTTAAGGGAACCTCGAACAAATCTCGATACATGAAGTCTCTTTTTTTGGCACATGGAGTCCTTTATATATATGCATACCCTAGGCAAGGCTAAAATTTAGCCCATGCTTATTGGTTCAAAAATATCATTGGGATTTGAATCCCAATTTTTTGCTACCCATTAATCCTTTAGGTCATTAAAAATAAAGGAATGCATCTCATCCATGGATAATTATGATCCAAACTACTCCCCAACTATGAAATTTTGAGAAGCGCTTGGCTCAACTATGGGTAGATGTTCAACATGATACATATGGAGAGATTCAAATGGAATTTTGATCTTGGGATCATATCTGGTCCTCAAGACCATAAGTGTCCAATCCAGATACAAATAACTTCCTAATTTAGTGATAAAGTCCCTAGATAAGCAAATTCCAAATGAAACTAGGATATCGATCACCACTATATCTTATGATATTATGAGGCTCATATACTATTAGCAAATGAGCCCAAATATCATAGGTCTATAATTTACAAGATCATTTAATCTCATTGAATCACAATAATAACAATAATGCAAAAAAATGAAACTTTTTTGATAAAGCATTATTCTTTATTGATTAGATAACACATAGCTTTGTCTTCAATACATGTATATATGAGACTCTTCATATTCACCAGACTCTTGACCTTTGCTCTCCTCAAAATCATGAGAGATGCAACATTCATATTTCCTTCTTTACATGACAAATCTCACATATTACATAATGACAAAGTCTCTCATGATTACACATAACTCCCTACTTTTAAAATTGATACATCACACTCATAACTCTCACTTACACACATGACACTTCACACTCATAACTCTTCACTTACACACATGACACCTCACACTCATAACTTACACTTGATTACATGACACATATCCACACTTCACAACTTGACACATACTATTGACTCAAATAATAAACACTTACACTAATCTAAATATTTACAAAGGTACTCAAGGTACCAAATAATGTAATACCTCCAATGTTGGACATTTTGAGTCAAAGTTGTCATTGATGTCAAGGAACGAAGTTGTCATTGATGTCAAGGAATAAGCTACCGTTGAAGTCAAAAGGTCAAGAGGAACAATGCAAAGGTTAAAGGCAAAAGGGCTTCATCATATTTTTAATATTATGTGGAAGCATAAGTTAGAAGGGTTTTTATTAAAACCAATGGTGAGCAAAAGAAAAGTTTTTTCATAAAAATCCAAGGAAGCTTATTGAAAAGCCAAAGGGATGTAAAAATTAATTTATAAAAATTAAATTCTAAAGAATTTAAATAATTTATAAATTAATAAATTAAAAATTGAAATGTCGACGTTTAGGTTTAAATAAAAATCGAAGCATCGAAGTTTATGTGTGAAGGAGGAAATCAATATAAAAACACTATGCCTTAGAGGTATTTAATCATCCTATTGCTCGAATGATAATGCCTGCAATCGTGTGTTGAGAACTCGTGTGAAAAAGAGAAGAGAACATTGTTTTGAGCACCAGCGAATAAGGATAAATCGATGAGCATCAAATTGCAAGAGCCATCTGGGAAGCGTGGCCTAGTGGGAAGTGGACATCGACTAGAGTGTTTGGGCGCAGAGTGACCTGCGATCGAATCATGGAGGCAACATTGTTTTGTTGGTTGTTCTTGTGTTGGAAGCGCCAAAGGAAGTGATGCACATTTTTGCATAGGCAAGTCAAGGAGCTTTATAGAGCACATGGTGCTCTTTACTCCCCAAGTGAGTGCCTAGATCACGCGATAGTTGGAGCCATGACTAGGGCACCGATTGAGGATGCGTCGTGAGTTCAAATTCCTCCAAGGAAAATATTGGACAAGTTCTAGTGTGGACTTGTTGAGCAGATTTAAGGTAAGTCTTTGAGAAGACTTGTGGATATATTTGAGGACAAAGATTGAGTACATATTTGAGGATAGAGTTTGGTGTAGATTTGAGGATAGGTTTGTGCCAGACTAGAGATAGATAGAGAGGATAGATTTGTGCTAGATCGGTGGACTATGTTTAGTACAAATTTTAGACAGATCTTTGGAGGTGATACAGTTGAGCACAAAGATCTCCAGCCAGAGCAGGGAAGACAGGTGTCTTCTATGGATAGAGTTCCATTTTCTAGAGCTAGTCGACGACTGCCCTATCTCACTGGTTCTAGTCTGGTATGACCCTGTGGTAGTGGTCCTCTCCGACACATGTCCATCGATCAGCCTGATGATGCCCTCCCAATGGGCATTGCGGGCTACATCCACTGTGTTTTGATCATTACCCTCCTCCACGAGGGTACGTAGCCTCATGATATCCACCATAGGATCAAAACCTGCTAGCACTAGAGTAGATGGTATCGTAGGAGGTACCATGATAGCCTATGAGGATGAAGGATCTCCCCTCACCACCCTGAGTAGGTCTCGCTCCAGGGTCACTACACCTAGTTATGCCTACGATAGATCACACTCGCTAGTGAGCTCTATAATTCGAGTGTTTGATGTGGTCACCCATGCCTAGAGAGCTACCCTCTCCTCCTTATATCCATGCCACTACCTCTACCCATGAGCCAGCTTCACCTCTAGAGTGGTAATCGAAGTATCCTTTTGTAGGAGCTGGGTGCGGAGTCTCCCCACCTGGCTCTAGAGGTCGATAACCTATGCCCTCAGCTATCCTACCTTACTTTCCATAGCTACCTCACCTTCCTTGAAGACCTCTTCCTCTACATCTACCTGTGGGTCCTCCTCTACTGTGGTCCCTGTGCCCCATGTGCTCTCTATCCACTGGTGGTTCCTACGCCCATGAGGCTCTACCTCTGTGCCCTCTGCTATGAAACCATTAGCTGGTCAGCCTAGTGGACCCTTTTTGTGTCACTGGAAGTCTGACCACCAACCATCATAATCTGTAGTAGTGCCTGCATCTGCTAGACCTGACTCTTGAAAGTCATCATCAACATCCCCTAGTGGAGTAACCTGGGGCCAGGTCAGGTCCCTCTCTAGGACCAGGTGTTTGTAGATGGTAGGCATATCTAAGACATCCTGACGAATCCAAAACTATCTTAGGATGTGAGAGTAGAACTGGTACTTGCGTATATCTGCATTTCGATCGATGATCCACCTATCTCTCTGCACCTGATGCAGGTATCTATCTACCTCTATCCAATATGGACAGTCCATTTAGGGTCACCACCGTATTTGCTCGAGGTGAAGCTGTGCAAAGTGACCAATGTAGTGATGTAGGTCTCTTGCATGAGACCTACTCCTGAAGCCCTCCTACTCCTAGGACCAACAGGCTACGTAGCACCGTCGCTTGGTAGGAATGGCAATGATATCCAAGGATAGATCAACGAGATGCTCTATTAAGATGTGCTACTAGCCCTAAATATATAGAAGGATGTTGCAGCCGATGCCCACTCTGCTGTGATGAGTGATCTAAAACAGCTTGTGGTAGAGCTGTGCTAGTAAAGTGCTCCCCCATGCCAGAATGAGAGGTTGCTCGATCGAACTCATCATCACCTCTCTGGTCCTAGCTAAGAGGTTCCAAGAGAACCTCACACCTGAGGAGTCTAGGAGGACTATCTGAATGATCATGTGCATAAACACAGCCTCCCGCTGTTAGAAGAAACTGACCTGGAACCACTCCTAGACATGGATGCCTCCATGGTCAATGCGACCCTGCACGTTGCGACTTAGATGGCCAAAGATAGCATTAAAAAAAACCTTCCTCGCCATGGTTGGAGAGGAGGTTATGGCCTCACCATCAATAGGGAGGTGGAAGATGCGGTAGACATCCTCTAGAGTCATGATCATTTCACCCGTCGACAGGTGAAATGTGTTGGTTCACGCATCCCAATGACGAGCCAAAGTAGTCAGGTAGGACTGGTCAACTCTAATGGTGGGAAGGTCCAAGACGTAACCAAACCCCATTACAACAAACCAACCTCGCTCTGCGTCAGTAAGAGTGTAGCGCAGGTTGCAAAGGAGATCGGTCTCTCTCGTTCTGTTAGTCAAGGCCTGAGTGACAACAATAAAGTAAAAATGAAAAATAATTAAAAACAACTAAAAAACGACAAACAAATCAATAACTCTTATAAAAATGCAAAAACATGTAAAAAAATGATCAAAAATTAAAAAAATAATAAAAAATGCACTTCAAAAATGTATTAAATGACATTAATTGGCCTAAAAATCCAAAAAAAAAAATTAAAAATTTGGAAACATTTCCTAAAGTTTGCGCGTCGTGAGTCCTAACCGGGATCGACGCAATGGTCAAAAAGATGACCGTTGGGATTTAAATCTCGCCGCGGCTGACAGTCGCAACCCTCAATCTGCCAATTGGGAGTCATGGCTGCCACTCGCGACTAAGGAACGAGACCCTTTTTAGGCCCCATCCTCCCCAAATAAACCCTAAAAAATTAGAATCCACCCCCTAAACTAACCTATGCTAAACCTAGCTAGGGTGAGGTTCATTATCGACAGTTTAATGAGGTTCATTTACCCATTACTTAGTGTGGTTAATTTTAAATCCGGTAATTTACAAGCGTGGTCTCGGTTTTCGAGTTACCTTGGAGGCACCGACTCCTCCACTAGTTGAAGCCTCCGACTGGTCCGCCATCGATGTGGAATATACGGAAGTGGATCGAGTTTTTGGTAGCATATCAGGTCCAATTTTACTATTTACCTATTAGAGCTCTCAAGTTTTCTATCAATTTCAGGTAAATAATAAAATTTTCAAATGTCAAAACTTCATATATATTTTTTGAATTCAGGTCGACCCACGACTGACAACCGTGGTCCCAAAATTAGGGTTTTGTGACTACAGCTTCAAGCCACGATCAAGGAAATAGACCATAGTTGACAGGTATGGTCAGTGAGCTGCAATAAATGCTCCCAATTCCCATCGTGGAGAGCCTTAAAAGGTCAAATTAAAATTGTTCACCAGACCAGAATTACTCCAGAAAATATAAAATAAGCAAAATGATCCAAACAAAGCACAACGACATTGGAAAATGTCATCATAAGGAAAAACATAATAACTGGATGAGATTACAAAGTACATTCAACCGAGATCGTCGCTATGGAAATTCTTCCTTAGAACGTCGCACCTCTCAGCCAATAAAAAAAATTTAATTCAAAATTAACAAAAAAATCAAAAAAATTAAAAGATAAATGTGCCTCGTATTCAATTATTTACCCTATACACTTGGCGGTTGCAGTGACTTGCAATCCATGCAATCCGACAAGATGAGTAAATTACCATAAGGACATTTGGGGAAAATTCATCATCATGGAATTACTATGCTTCATTTCAATCTCTAAGAAGGCCTTGACGATCGGACTACTCCAAGGGAATGAGATATTCATCATAATTATCCTATGATATTTTCAGCATATCATCGATAATATGATTCAACACATGCCTAATCGGGATTGTCTTCATTTCGATTCCCTAAGAAAGCCTTCCTGGTTGGACCGCTCCATGGGATAGAAATAAGCAATTACTATTAACAGTTGCAATCATAGCTGATTAGGCCTTGCCAAGTATTCAAATGCTAAATCTTAATTTGTTCAAGATCATTCATAGTGGTCAAGCGACCTCATCGCTTCATTTATTGTCTTTACCCTCATTGACTTGTCGCTTGAAGGGGTAGTCATAATATCAAATCATAATCAAAGTCAACAAAAGATCCCTTGATCGTAGATCCCTAGATCTTGTCAAAATTGCGTTCGTCTTACGAATCATTTCCAAAGACTATCATAAGCTTACTCTTATGCTTGGGACAAATAACATATATGACAATTTGTTTGTAGCTCTCCTCATTTTGGTTATATAGGCCTAACTCCTATTGTAGCACCAAAGCTACCCGAATGCCTGATGACGAGTGCAAACCCTTTCAAATTAAGCTTTTCACTGAGTTGGAAGCAATGATTCTAGGATGCGCGTCCTCTTGGCAAGACTTGGGCATCTAATGATCATCATGCAACCTACGCCATCATTTTAGGAGGTATATTTTTGCTCAGAATTGTTCGATCTCACAACACATCTCAAAAGGGGCATCTGTAGACACCTAAAAAGCGTCATGCCGAGGCGACTACTCATATGGGACATGCTAGAAGACCATATGGAAGACCTTAGACAGATTCCAAGGTATAGTAGTGGTTTTTACCACTCATTTGGGCACCTTTTCCTAGTCAGTGCTAGCCGCTGCTGACACCCGCGGTTAGCAGTGCTCATCATGCCTATCATCCTCGGTCAGCACTTAAAGTTAGTTGGCCTTCATCCGACCCAAAATCGATTGTAACGACCAATTGGTTGCGGATTGGAGCGGTTTGAGTGAGGAAGGTTCTGGATCCTTCCATCCAAAAATATCAACCACCTAATCTTGATCTTAGCTTCCTCATGAAGCTACCCCTAGCCCTTGGCAATTGCTATATAATCCCCCTCCAAATTAGGAAAAAGAATGAGAAACATAATCAATTGAGCAACAAAGCCCTATCGAATTGCATAACCACTCACATGCATTAGAGGAATACTTTTGCTACCCAATTGGAGATCACATTGCTATGGAGGTCCTATGAGGATAGGAGATCCAAGAAACGCTAATTCGTGCAATCTGTGCACTCACTGAGCAATTAAACCACCAAATCTATCAGAGGACCTAGAGGCGACCCTTGACCATAAATTTGGCAAGGAGAATCAAAGAATTGGCCTTGATTTGGAGGGAAAAATTACTTCAGTCTTCGCTGCGACTATCAGCTGTGGTGAATAGTGCCCATCACGTGAATGACCCACGGTCAGAGGGTAATCCTTGATTTCCTTGTTATCTGCTTTGTAGTTTGTTTAATTAGGTTAAATTAATCATGTTGTAGGTTTAATTTAGTATTCTAGAGACGTTTGAACGACAAATTAGGAGCAAATTGTAATTTTCTTTCATTATAGTAGTGTAGGCATAACGAATCTTTTTCACGTATTCAATTGGTTAATTAGGAGCTTAGATAGATTTATCTTAGTTTCTTTCATGTTCCTAATGGCAGATTATCATGTTTTAGATCAATTTACATGCAATAAATCACTTTCTTGATTTCTTGATTATCATGTTATCTTTTGTGCAAATATCCTTTTAAAGCCTCATCAAGAGAGGCCTCCTTTTTTTTTAATGTTTCTTGTTGTTTATTGCAAGCAAGACTAACAGGGTTTTGGTATGCAAGGCAAAAAATACCTCTAAACGTGGAGAAGAGGGTCATCGACACCCTAGAGCAGTTCGTGTCACCTTGGAAGGCATTTTGATTGCATCTACCCTTGAGAGGGATTTGAAACTCTATTGTAATTGGTGTATCAAATGGGTATCCCTAAGAGGGAAAAATCTGTAACTTGGCTTCATTGAAATTAATAAAGGGATTCTTTATATTTGCTTCATTTCTTGTTGTCAACTTATGTTTTCCCATTTGTGCTTATTTTGTGAATTGCAATAGATAGATTAGATAACAAGAGCCTTTTCGATGGGTACACATACACCCTACAGATCCCAACAAACTTAAACCTAATTCATACAAAAAATATAACTACTACATCTATCATCGACAATAAGGTCATGACATCGAGGAATGTCAACAATTTTAGCACCTAGAGCAAGATCTACTCAATCGAGGGTAATTAACCATGTCATCAACATGACCCCCTTCCATCAGCTCCATTCTTCTTCACTCTATTTCTCTTCATAAATTGGCCTCTTGCACCCATATATATATTGCACATAGCCACCAATCAAGTTCATTCATATACCCACCTATATTTTGTACCTCATCACTCATCGTAGTCATCCACTCCAATCACACCCCCATTACAAATCACTTTATAAATTTGTCTCTTTTGCCCATCTCCATCTTGCACACAACCTTTCACCAAATTCATCCACCCAAATCATACCATGTCATCACAAATCACCTTATCACTTGAGTAGGATGGTATTACCTAATCAATGTTGTCATGAATCTTGATCAATATCCCAACACCCATTTTTGGAACATATGTCTATCCAAGAACTTTGCCTGAGACTATCATAAACCCTAATTTATTGGGTCTAAATGAAGACTTTCTCTTATCAATTAAAATCTAATTAAATTTAAGTTTTCTTTATCATAGGTGTTTTAATGCCATAGCATAGTTGTTTACATAATCCATCCTTCTCTATCGAGACAAAAGTAGAATTATCCAATTATCATTAGCATAATTTTACAATAATATTTAACTCGATCAAATATGATCATCAATCTATCAACAAGGTTTAAATATATTCATCACCTACATCATTGGAGCATCCTACATTGATTATAATTTGAGATAAACTTACGTCTCCTTCTCAAGTGTCACCTCGGTCCCATTGCATCCAACATCGACCATTGTCATCATCCCATCGCTCATCGATTCCACTCTATCTCCTCCTTCGTCTTTGTCTCTTCAATATCTTTCCCATATTATTCTTAGATAGGCTCCACGCCATGGTTGTGCAGTCATGCTTCGAGCAGCTACATACCCATCGTTGGTTCCTTTATTTTATTTCTTCTTCTCCCCTTTATTTTCTTCATCATTCTTCATTTTCATCCAAATATATCTCACCATCCTTTCATCTATCCTATTCATAGCCATTCACCCTTGACTAGGGGGAGTCACCCCTCCTCCCATTCAATTTTATGCCCAAGAGAGCTTACTCCCTCCATAAAATCCATATCATCACACTACATCCATATCATTACATTACATTTATTCATTCCATTTATCTACCTCATTCATCTATTACAATACTCCATAAGGCTTATAGTGTGTTAATTTAATATCCTTTTGATTTTTCATATATGTGTCTCCTAATTTTGATTGGTCTAATTAATCAATGATGTACACCACTTATACATATCACATCCATGCCAATGTCTCATTTTTATTTGTTCTCCTTTTGTCTATCATGCCATGCTCACTAGTGTGTTATGTCATTGTGTCCATTGTCTCGTGCATCCATTATACCTCTTTTGTTTATTCATTGCATGTCATACTTTTTTCTATTATCCCAATATCTTAGGTTGCTAATACATAGCAGTTTTTTTAGTTCCTCAACCATACCTAATCCCTCAATCAACCTTCATTGAATATCATTAGGTCTTTAAGTGCTAAAGGTCATTTTTTGGTGCTTTGAGTTTTCTCCTGGACTAGGCATAAAATTCACACAGTAATCAAGTTTTGAGTCTAGGAAATATGAAGCCATGCGTTACTCTAAGCCATAAAGCGAATGGTTTTCCCTACTCATCCTATCATGCATAACTCGAGCCTAAGGATCCATAGTACAAAAAAAAAAGGAAAAATAAGATAGCACAAGCAATAGCACAAAATTATTTCTATCAATCATCATGGATCCTAGGCCATCTGATATGTCTCCATCAAGCCTATAAACACCTGGCTGGTAATGGAGCAATGTTGAAGGATTATACGGTTATCTCCATCAGGGCTATAGATGCTTGATTGGAAATTGAGTAGACCCTCTGCATGGTGACACGTCTATCATATTAGTGATCTTATTTTGTACATAACTCTGATCGCTCATAGATGAGCTAGCTTATAATGGCTTGAGTTAAAAATGGTTAATATAACCTCACTCAAAATTAGAAATCAACATCACTGCACACACATTGGTCCATGAGTCGTTCGATTTCCCTAGGGTGGTCTAAGTCTCTCACAGATATTGATTGGCTAGTAGATGAGTTTGATTGATATTACCTGGGTGTTTGAGTCTCCTAAAACACTCCTAGGATCTCAAAACACTAAGACATTTAGGGCAACACCACATGTTTATACCACTATATTCATTCCATACATGTTCTAATATCTCCAATTATCTCCTATGTCACACGTCATTTTCATTGTTCATTAGCATTACATATCACTATCCATGTCTCACGTCTCATCCCATTCTCTTGTCTCATGTCCTCATTTTATGATCACTATGTTGTCATTGATTAACTAACTTAATTTTTATTATGATATGTGTATCCACAGATCCAAAAAGGTGATCAAATCACGTAGATAAGTTCCATATCATTATCCATCATATTTGCATTCCAAATCCATGCTATCTATATGCCATATCTACATGTATAACATCATCTATACATCACATCATATCATGACTCCCATCCACTCATAACCATATCTTTATCACGCATCAATCAATCCACTCATCACGTATCCATCCACATACCTCATCCTCATCTCTCTCTCTAAAAAAAATGGCGATGAATGAAATAAAAATGATTACAAAATGGAGGTCTCTCAAACCTCAACCAAAAAGATCATCTCTATTGTTGTCCCTAAAAACACAATCAACTAATTGGTTCAAAAGGTTGCATCCTTTTTTCAAAAAATTGTGTTCTTTACCTTACATTCACATCTCAAATCCAATCAATTACCAGGTTCAAAAGATTGCATATTTTAGTCAAAGGTTGCACCCTTTACCTCGCATGCACAAATCAATTATTCAATCAATCAAAATGCTCAATCAATTAATTAATTTATTTTGGGGATTTTCAATGTATCACATATTCCTCATATATTCAGTCATAGTCACATAGGCACAACCACAAGCACATCGACACATATGCTCAGGCATAGTCACAACCACAAATGCACAAACACATTGATGCATAAGTATAATCACAGTTACATAGTCCCAAGAACATAGGTACATACACACAAATATACACACAAGCACATAGACACATAGTTAAAATCACATATGCATGATCTCAATCAGTCACATAGGCACATACTCACACAAGCACAATCACACACATACACAGTCACAAGCATAGTCTCAATCAATCCCAAGTCATAATCACAGGCACAAGCACATAGGCACAATCACACAAGCAAAATCACATGCATAGGTCCATAGGCACAAAAACATAGGCATAGTCACAAAAACATAGGCATAGTCACAAGCACATAGGCACAATCACAATTCATAGTCACACATCGTAGTCTCAGTCATAGGCTCAGTCTTAGACTTAGTCTTAATCACAAGTCATATAGGCACAGTCACAACCACATAGTCACATAGGTTTGCTCGCTTGTATTTTGCTCAAAGGATTCAATGGATTCATTGGCTCATTAGGATAGATGTTTTTCTTTATTTTGGCTCAAAATGACTCATTGAATCAATAGTTTAGATTTCTTTATTTCTTGTTTACCAAAAAAAAATCTTGGCTCATTAGTTTAGATGTTTTTACCTAGGTGACTTATTGGACTCATTGGCTCATTAGTTTAGATTTTTTTACTTATTTGACTCAACAGACTCATTGGCTCATTAGAATAGGTGTTTTCTTTTTATGGACTCATTTGGCTCATTAGTATAGGTTTCCTATTTTTTTCTTGGCATAGTCTCTTAGCATAGATTTTTTATTTCTTTGTTGAGTTATTAGATTAGATTTATTTTATTCTCCATTAGATTAACTTTTATTTTTCATGCATTAGATTAGATTTTCCTTCCTACACATTATATTAGGTTTGCTTTTCTACACTAGATTAGATTTACTTTTATGCAATTCACTGTTTTCATAGACTAGATTTCCTGCTTTCCTATATTACATTTACTTGCTTACCTAGCCTTGATCCTCAAGTGAACCTCATACCCAGTAATATACTCTAGACACCTGGTAGTTGCAACAACTGGTTATCCATGCAATTTTGTAGGATGGGTAGATTACCATAATGACACTCTTATCCAAAAAAAACCAAAAAAAAAAAAAAACACCATAATTTCTCCATTCGATCATGCCAAACTTCACTCTTTGATCATCTCATCTCCATCCTTCCATTGCTCATCCCACTCTTTTTCATAAATTTTATCCCAAATCAGTTCAATACTTCAATACCCAATTTTGGAGTCACATATGCCCAAGAATCTTTACCCAAGGCTATCATCAAACCCTTTCTACTAGGGAAAATAACAAAACATTTCTTCTTCAATCAAAAATTTGACTCAACCTCTTTGGTATGCACCAGGTCAATGTCTGCAGGGGTTTACATGCTTATGCTACAATTGAGGTTATAAAATTGACCTCCACATATAATCAATTCTAACATCATGAGAACACCTACCTTTGGTTGGTTAGCTTGCCACATAAAATGATCTCATCAATATATCAAAGGTAAAGATTCAAAGGCACTTATCCATTTCATAATTGGGGTATCCTACATTGCTCTTAATTTGGGATAATCTTACATCCCCTTCATCACTCTCTTCACCATCTACCTTTTTGTCAATCAACTCATCATTGTCATCCATTTCGTCTTCCACCCACTCATCGCTTGAGGAGGTAGACAAAACCTCCATTTTGTTTTTGAAAATCATCGACCTTTTTGCTGGGGCAACAAACAAAATACTTTCACCAGGTATCTCTTGTTTTTGCACCGCATTGTGTTTTCACGCAACACAATACAAAAGGGGTATTTTTAGACACCAAATTTTAGTTATTTGCACTCAAATTTCTACAAATTCACCAAAAATCCCCAAATTGCCACAAAACCATCACCAATTGCCCAAATTCACTCAAATTCCTCCAAAGTTTAGTTTCCGTCCTAATTTCTCTAAATTCTTCTAAATTCCCTCTAAGATTCTCTAATTCTATCTCAATTTCATCTATTTCTTTTAGTTCTTCTAAGGTCTCCCTAGGTCTTCTATTTTCCTCTAATTTCCCTTTTCCCTCTAATTTCTTAAATTCTTCTAAATTCTCCCTAATATTTCTCTAATTTCCCTCTACTTCGTTTAATTCTTCTAATTCTTTCTTAGCCTTTCTAATTTCCTAATTTCCATCTAATATCCCTCATTTATTTCTCTCTCCCCTCAAAGTTCTCATAATCCCTCTTATCCATCTAATTCCCCTAATCAATTCCCTCATTAGCCTCTAATCTCATCTTAAACCCCCATCCAAATCCCTAGGATACATGCACTCTAATTTAAAAATCTCAATCAAATCCCTAGGTCTTCCCAAATCCCCGCCTATATCCCCTTGGGATTCCCCTCATTTAATCCACTTTTCCCCCACCCCTTTCCCTCCAAATTAGATGAATTAAAAATCGTATAAAAAGCTCCAAGTCAAAGAAAACCTAATATGCACAATAAATTGGTAATTCCTTTTTATTTCCCTTGGCATATTTTCTAAATTTTAAATTTTGCACACATCATCCAAGGCACACATACCCCTATGCACATTTCACATCCTCCTAGGCCAATTTATGACACTTGGGTGGGTGAGGATTCACCCCACCCAAGGCTAATAAATATGGAGGGTGCACATTCCTCTATGTGTCCTCCCTAATATTTGCCTTGGATTTACCCCATGCCACTTGGTGCCAAGTCACCTCCATGTCACCCTCTTCTCCCTCATCCAAAATCTATATATCCCTCTCCATTTCCCTCATTTCATGAAGACATGTTGGCCCATACCAAGATGCTGCCAAAATATATTTAGGATTTATGCATGTGTTTTATGAGTAAAATGTCTTAATGTACTTTTTACCTTATTTTTTCTTAAGTTTCATTTTGCTATTGCATCTTTTTTGTAATAGGTACTACTAATATATTTATTTTTTCTACATGTGTAGGCATTGAGAGCTTATACAACCAATCGGTCATAACTTAAGCCCACACCTTTTTGATGTGTCAAGGAAATAATAAATGCTAGCTGTTGTATTGTAGAATACGATCCCACACTAGGAAAAATCATATTTGTAACCCAAAAAGGCATTGTAACTTCAAAATGTAAACATTATTATAAACATTATTAAAGTTTAATAAAATGGAATATATCCTTTTATACATTGACTTGTAATAAAATCCTAATTTATATTTTTCACTTGTGTTGACATCATGATTAGAAGATAGATAAATTATAAGTTTTGGTTTATCCTATGGTATTTGGGTTGTAAGGTTTTATTCTATATCTAAATGCTTAGGTTGTTTTTCGTCAATATGGAGAATTGTGAAACATGGTTATATGCACTAATCTATGAGCTTAGAATTGAACATAACGTCAAAAAAAAAAAAAAACTTTGTGAAACATGGTTATATGAACTTATCTATAAGCTTAGAATTGAACATAACGTACGATAAAAATATATATTTGGAAAGAGAATCAAACATGAAAGGTCATTACAGGAGTTAAAGTGGAAAAAATAGGATTTTGGATCTTCTATGCCTCCTAAGAGTCTTTGTCATAATTTATGCATATTGTACTTTTATTGAATTTCTCATTTTCCTTTGAATTTATTGTATGTATTATTTTTCTTAATTGGTTATATGAGATTGAAATGGGTTCCACTCATATTACATGATGTAGATCCGTATTGATTCTCAAACACACAAGAAAAATCAATGAGGAAACAAAAATTCTGCAACTCGAATTTTATTATTTCGTTGGATCTCCATCCCATTACAATGAAATTACTTCCTACATATAATATCCACCAAAAACCTAACCTAACACAAACTTACTATTTTTAGTAAGTATCAGGACTTACTATTTTTAGTAAGTCTAAACTATCACTCAGATGGATCTGAAAAAAGATCATGCATATGTTATTCCAAAATTAAGACTTTCCTAAAATATCTCCCTAGACTGACTCATGCAACAAAAGATATTAAATACCGAAAAACTGAAAAAAACTAGAACAAAAACTTCCAAGCCCATTTATGGCCACCTAGTGATGTTTCAGGGCCTGAAAACGTGTCGAAACGACCACTTCAATGACAACGTGGTTGAACATGGCGAGGTCAACTCAATTTTGTACGTTTAGAAAAAAACGGGCTCAAACAGACACCCGGATCAAAAGTTATGACCCCGAGAAGTTGGAACTTTAATTCGGCTAAATTAGGAAAGTTTCACTGGATGTTGCGGGTGCATCATTCTCCTCTGGTTGAAAAGAAATCAACTCCTGTGAGTTCTACAGATGAAACTCTTGAAGCTTATCTTGCGCAATATTCTTTAGCTCTCCTTCAGAAATCCAGGTACTTTCAACTAATGATAATCCTTCCCACAGTACCAAGTCCTTACTGTAGCTGCCATTGCGTGTGGTGATCACCTTCTTATCCAAGACTTGCTCAACACAATATTTCTTCTTCTTGGGAATCTGTTGCACCCAATTTATCACTTTTGGTACCTCAACATCCCCTACATCTCCATGAAATTGGTACAGATCAGAGACATTGAATATCGGTGAGATATCCAGGTCCTTTGGCAATTCGACCACATAGGCATTGTCATTCCTTTTCTAAAGAATCCTACAGGGCCCAATATTCTTCATTTTGAGCTTATTTTATGTGCCCTTTGGAAATCTTTCTTTACGAAGGTGGACCATTACCAAGTCACCTTCCTGAAACACCTTTGCTCGCCTATGTACATTTGTTGCTGATATATACTTGGAATTACTCTCCTGTAACCGCTGTCGAACTTCCTCCTGCAATTTTTGTATATGTTCTGCAAAAGTCTCTGCATCATCACTAACAGTTTCAGTAATCGACAATTCCACTAAATCAAGCTAGGTGGTATGATAGTTTTTCTTGGCTGTTAAGGCATAACACCAACCAACTTATTTCACTTCTATAAAAAAATTCTTTGTAGTAAGCAAAGTTTTGCTCTGTCCATCTTCCTTCAAAGGTAACAAAACCACCTTTACCCCCTCCTTCCAAAATGTGTATGTGTTCCAAAATCCATCATGGGAGGTCTTCCTATCATATTCCCACGACCTCCCCAAAAAAATATGACATGCATCCATAGGAATCACATCTCACCACACTTCATCCTTATAGGTACTCCCAACTAAGAATTTCATCAGACACCTCTTATCAATAGTCACCTCATTCCCATTTTTAACCCATGAAACTCGATAGGGGGTTGGGTGCTTCTCACATGGTAGATTCATTTTCTCAACCATAACATTTGATACCATGTTCTCACAACTACCAGGATCAATAATCACTTTACATACCTTTCCTCTTGAGGTGCATCTTGTTCTAAAAATGTTTGTACGCAATCATGATTCATCGCCATTTTTTGCTCGTATCTTTTCCTTCTTTGGACCAATCAATGTCCTTCGTATCATGAGACTTTCACCCATATCAGCAACAACTTCTGTTTCATATTCCTCCTCTTCCTCAACCAGATTAACTCTAGCTTGGCCTCCTTGCTCTTCAACATCATAGTGGGGGCATTTAGATGCTCTATAACCTTCCTCACCACAACTGTCGCAGATAAAGGGCCTATGTGGTCCACTCCTAGTGCGACCTCCCCCATTACCTCTACCTCTCGGGATTCCTCTACCTCCTTGATAGGCATCACGCTCTAGTCCAATTTTTTGTGATTTTTCTACATGCATAGAAGATTTGCAATTGGAAAAATTAGATCCACCACACCCACGATGTGAGGAAGATGTAGATCCCCTCTTTTGATTTCTCAGCCTGCTCTTTATCTTATCTTCGGCTCTCATGGCTAACACATATGCTGCATCTACTGTAGCAGTGCGATGCATGCACAACTCATCTTGAATAGCATACCTTAGACCATTCACATACCTCCCAACCTTATGATCTTCTGTCTCATGAAGTGCTACCCGTATAGATAACTTGTAGAACTCATTGGTGTAGTCCTCCACACTGAGATCCCTCTATCGAAGGTTCTGAGACCTACAAAATAAAGTTTGGGTATAATCGACAGGTATAAAATTCTCTTGGAGCTTATTCTTCATCTTATCCCAGGTCCTAATATTCTATTTTCCATTATTCTGTCGCTTCTTCTGTAGATGGTCCCACCAAATCAGTGCATGTCCCTTCAACTTTGTACATGCAAGCCTCACCCTCTTCTCCTCAGTGAGATTACTCCATTCAAAATATTTTTCCATACTGTTCACCCAGTCAATGAGCTCCTCTGGTTTTAACCCACTAGCATATTCAGAAACCTCGATCTTGATATTATCTCAATTTCCTTAAATTCCATCCAAGGCTAGGAGCAGTTTTTCTTCAAAACATGGCTCCTCTCTTAGGTGTTCTGAGCCTACTTCAGACCTGTCCTCTCCTACCACGCCCTCATCAGTAGACCCTAGATCTGAACGCAAGCTGGGACGTCTCCATCATGCAGTCAATTGCGTTGGTTAGTCATGCTACTTCCTCGTGCAAATTTTCTATCTGCCTATTCATCTGAGCATAGTTAGCTCGGCCTCTCCTAGGCGACATGATATCTCCACTAGCGAGATCTTACCCGACTCTGATACCAAATGATGTAGATCCATATTGATTCTCAAACACACAAGCAAAATCAATGAGAAAACAATAATTCTGCAACTCAAATTTTATTATTTCCTTGGATATCCATCCCATTATAATGAAATAACTTCCTACATATAATATCCACCAAAAACCTAACCTAACACGAACTTACTATTTTTAGTAAGTATCAGGACTTACTATTTTTAGTAAGTCTAAAATATCACTCAGATGGATCCGAAAAAAAGATCATGCATATGTTATTCCAAAATTAATACTTTTCTAAAATATCTCCCTAGACTGACCCATGCAACAAAATATATTAAATACCGAAAAATTGAAAAAACTAGAACAAAAACTTTCGAGCCCATTTTTGGCCATCGAGTGATGTTTCAAGGCCTGAAAACGTGTCGAAACGACCACTTCAACGACAACGTGGCTGAACACGACAAGGTCAAATCAATTATGTGCGTTTAAAAAAAAACGGGCTCAAATGGACACCCGGATCAAAAGTTATGACCCCGGGAAGTTGGAACTTTAATTCGACTAAATCAGAAAAGTGTCACTGGATGTTGCAGGTGCATCATTACATCATGATCATATAGTGGTATTACAATAACTTAGAAATCATGCATATATCATGTATCCTTTGATTTTATTGTATGTATTCTTTTTCTTAATTGGTTATATGAGGTCAACTCAATTCTGTGCGTTTTAAAAAAAAACGGGCTCAAACGGACACCCGGATTAAAAGTTATGACCCCGGGAAGTTGGAACTTTAATTCGACTAAATCAAAAAAGTGTCACTGGATGTTGCAGGTGCATCATTACATCATGATCATATAGTGGTATTACAATAACTTAGAAATCATGCATATATCATGTATCCTTTGATTTTATTGTATGTATTCTTTTTCTTAATTGGTTATATGAGATTGAAATGGGTTCCACTCATATTACATCATGATCATATAGTGGTATTAAAATAACTTAGAAATCATGCATATATCATATAGCAAGATTAGAACTAGGGTCTTCTCTTTGAAAATAAGTGGTTGACCTCATATCATTTAATCTATTCTATGCATCCTTATTATCAATGTTTGTAAAATTTTGGCAAGATTTTTAGTCTCCTTAAATTTTAATATATTTTACAAATTGAGTTCATGTCATTTTATCATGTTAAAATTTCTCTATTTAATTAAAACCTTGATTATGATATAAAACTTCTTACTTTATACTACTTATTCTAAATCCCTAAACATATTTATTATAAATATTATTTACGTTATCGTTTAAAAATAAATTTTCAATCAACTTTTTCATTTTAATCTATTAAATAAAATATATAATATCACACTATAATTTTTCAATATTAAAAAACCTATAAACATAAGATTTTTTTTTTTTGATGAGGAATCTTTTATATACAACATATCCGCAACATGTGAGAGGAGAGATTTGAACCTGGGCCTCTCGATAACTAGAGAGTTTTAACTACCCACTTGCTCTCCAACTCCTCTACAGGAACGGATACATAAGATTTTTTTAAAAAGCATTACACAAGGAAAATTGTTTCCGAAAAGAACTATTCATCTTTTAATTACTCTTCAAGTATTGGCTTGATGCCAAAAATTTGAATTGCAAAAGATTAGTCCATCACCATAGAATTAGAATTATGTACGATCTCCATGATGGTGTAGTGTGAGTTATAAAGGAATGCATAGATTCCTACAAAAATCATTCGCAATTTCTAATAAAGGTTAGGTGGATTAGTAAGTGCAGTGTTAGTGTGGTTGGGCATTTATGAAAAAGAGATTTAGGTTGGAAAAGCCTGTTGCAAAGGTATTAGTCTAATATCTGAGAGCGCGCTAAACTGAATATCTCGTGCACTCATTGATCCATTTCACACCTGACTATAAAACAATGAGGTGGAGTATGTTTGGTGGATTAAGAAGCGCGCTAAAGTGAATATCTCGTGCACTCATTGATCCATTTCACACCTGACTATAAAACAATGAGGTGGAATATGTTTGGTGGATTAAGAAGGTTGGGTTATAAAACAATAAAGTGGAATAGGTTTAATGGGTATAGTCCATGTAAAAGGTTGGACTATAAAACAATGAAGTGGAATAGGTTCAATGGATACAATCAATGTAGAAAGTTGGACTATAAAACAATGAAGTGGAATAGGTTTAATGGGTACAATCCATGTAAAATATTGAGCTATAAAACAATGAAATAAAATAGATTTAATGTAATTTAAATCCTACACTTGTCAACTACTAAAAATAACATGGTTGTAACTAATTTTCCTAAAAAATAAATAATTTATACAGAAAAATCCTTGAAAATTTCTAGAAAATTTCTACTCCTCTATGCTTTATAAAGACAAACAGTCCTCTTTGTAAGTTCATGATATAATAAGAATATCTCTAAAAGAATAAAGAATATTTTTACACATATAATTCAAAATAGAGGTTATAGAGACAAAACAGTCCTCTGCAAGAATATTTTTAATAATATTTAATATTCATCAATCAATTAACACCAAACTAAACTCCACCCCAGAACATCCGCTCTCCAGATAAAGCCAATGGATATCTTCCATCGATAAGTAAAATTTCTCATTGTTAATATCATGGATCGATACAATCAAGGCCCAACATCGGCCGGCTCTCTTACCTGTCTTATTTGCATGTGTTCTCCTGGATTACTAATAAATTCGCCACACGCTTATTTATTTTCATATAACGGGCGGGAGGGATCCAGTGAGCATGGCTTCGCCAGAGGAAGTGGACATCGTGATACCCACGATCAGAAAGCTGGACTTCCTGGAGAAATGGAGGCCATATTTCGAGCCATACCATCTCATCATAATTCAGGACGGCGATCCGCTGAAGAGCATAAAAGTCCCCGATGGATTCGATTACGAACTCCACAACCGCAACGACGTCACCAGACTGCTCGGCCCCAAGGCCTCTTGCATTTCTTTCAAGGACAGCGCATGTCGCTGCTTCGCCTTTCTCATTTCCAAGAAGAAATACATTTTCACCATCGATGACGATTGTTTTGTAAGTTCTACGGTTATAATACATTTTCATGTTTTTTTTTTAAAGTTTGCAATGGTGGAATTGTAGCCGCCATGGTACTGTCTTTTATAGTCGTTACAGTATTCTTCATTGTCCGCTTTTCAAATTCGTCATAATACATCATTTTGCAATTATTTTAAACCTTTTTACACTGTTAAAAGCATAGGATAAGCTTTAAATTCGATGAAACCCAAGATTTGAACCTTGGACCTCAGCCCCATCTATTGTCTGTTAAGAGTTCAATTTTTGAATATTTGGATGTTTAATTGTCGACAAACTTTATTATGCTGTTGTCTAAGTAGACAAATACTTGATAGAAACAAATAATCCTATCTCACTCCCAAAAGTTATATAGTTGAGCACTTACTAGGAAGAGACTTAGATTTAAGGGAAGCTAACTTTTTGCAAGTGGGTGCCAGAACAACAATGGTAAGAATCCCCACAAGAGAAGCTAACCTTTTGCAAATGGGTGCCAGAACAACAATGATAAGAATCCCCACATCCATTTCACGGAAGTCAACCCTAAAATTTGAAATGAAATGAAAAATTTTAATTACGTACCCAATACCCAAATATGATCTATCTACAAATCGATTGCTCTATTCCTTGAAGATTAGAAACTTTAACTGTGTGGGATTTGAATGTTGTAGGTGGCGAAGGATCCGTCGGGGAAGGACATAAATGTGGTGGAACAGCACATGAAAAATCTGACAACGCCTTCAACGCTGTATTTCTTCAACACGCTATACGATCCGTACCGTGACGGCACTGATTTTGTTCGCGGGTATCCCTTCAGTTTAAGGGAGGGGGTGGTCACGGCGATTTCACATGGCTTGTGGCTTAATGTTCCTGATTATGATGCACCCACCCAGCTGGTCAAACCATCCGAGAGGAACACCAGGTAATTGTTTGCTTGATTCTTATTTTTATAATGTTTTAATTATTTTTAATCAAGACAAGCGCAGATTTAAAAAGAAACATAATATAGAACAGAGGGAAATACAGACAAGATAGAATTTCAGCGTCATGAATTGAATGTATTTTGTTTTCGTCTCCTGAATCGTTTAACGTGAGCTATGGAAATTCACTACTTCTTTAACTTTTAATTAGAATCTGAAAATTAATACTTTAAATTTTAATGAGTAGTTTGTTTATATATATAAAATATATATGAGGGTTTTTTTTTGAGAGTGGGGAGTGATAAATAGTGATATGGTTTAGGTTTTTAATCTTGTGTGGTTTTTATGTAAGTTAGTGGAGTGAGTCTTCTTTTATTATTATTAATAATATTTTTTATATACATTAGTGGAATTGAACTTGGTTTTTATAGTTTTTGTAGGTAGATCATACATTTATAATAATAAGATTTAGGTTTTAATTTTTTTAATAAAGTTTAGGTTTTAGACGAGAATGCCAATATCTTAACTATAATTATAATAAGATTTAGGTTTTAAATCTTTGTAATCACATAAATACATTTTTAGCTAAAAAAATACATGATAAAGTAATAGTTTTGAATTGTTTTTAGCTAAAAAAATACATGATAAAGTAATAGTTTTGAATTGTTTTTGGTTGTGAAATATAATACTTCAACTGAAATCAATAAAGTTAAAATTTTATTAATATAAATTATTTTCACACTTTAGTTAAAATTATTTTAGTTTTGGAAGAAATTTATCAACCACTTATTTTCAAATATAAAATTTACAAAACTATACAATTGACCGTCTTAATATCCATAGGTAGTTAAAATTTAATATTTTTTATAATTAAATATTATTTTAATAATTTTAAACAATTAAAACATAACATGTTACGATTTTCATACTCTTTTAAACTATACCTTATACTTTTATTAAAACAATTAGATGTTATGTGACTGCAACGTCAAAACTGAAGTTTTATATTGTCTCTATACATATGTTAATACACACTTCAAGATAATTTGTGATGCTTGTGTTTTTTTTTTCTTTTATTAAATATTTATTTTTAATTTAAGTTTTTTTTTATTATATTACAAGAATTGGTAATTCATTATATTTTTCTAAGTTTTTTAGTAGGTTCAAATCTCACTCCTTGTTACAATTTTCGTTGCATGGAGTCCACAGGTACTACAGAGGGAATAGAACCCTAATTATTTTTAATTTATAAATAAATTATATATATATTATATTATTGTTTATATTGTTATAATATTATTTTTTAACAACATTCAATTCAATTAATGCAATTGTTGATTATATAATTTTTAAGGTTAAGGCAAACTCCTATCCAAACTATGCACCAAATTTGCCTTTAATTTCTCTAACAATAATGGCATTCTCCCTTCTGAGAGTATCTTCAGTGTTAGTCTACACAAGTAAACCTGCTTGCATATTTAAGTTATGATAGTAAGAAGAATATGATTATCCCTATGCACTTTCAGGTATGTGGATGCAGTGATGACAATCCCCAAGGGGTCTCTCTATCCCATGTCGGGAATGAATCTGGCCTTCAACAGGGAATTGATTGGTCCTGCAATGTACTTTGGCCTCATGGGGGAGGGCCAACCCATTGCCCGCTACGACGACATGTGGGCCGGCTGGTGCTCCAAGGTACATCTCCATAAACTAAACACACATTTTTTAAAAATCGATTTATCTATATTTTCATAAACGGTAAAAACATATTTTATTTTTTATTTTTTATTTTCAGGTGATCTGTGACCACTTAGGATATGGAGTGAAAACAGGGCTACCATACGTATGGCACAACAAGGCCAGCAATGCGTTTGTAAATCTGAAGAAGGAGATAAATGGAGTGTTCTGGCAAGAGGAAATCGTGCCCTTCTTTCAATCGGTGAAGCTGCCTAAGGACGTCACCTCGGTTGAACAGTGTTATCTTGAGTTGGCCAAGGAGGTGAAGGACAAGCTAAGCCTCGTAGACCCATACTTCAACAAGTTGGCAGAGGGAATGGTGACGTGGATAGACGCGTGGAGGCAGTTCAATCCCAATCCCAGTCAGACTGACACGTCAAAGCTGCCCAATGGTCAAGTTACTAACAAACTAGCTTAAATGGTGAAAGTTTGCAGCTGTTCGTTCCTGGTTTGACATTTATGTATGTTATAGTTCTAAAAGTGGAGTCTCAGCTGAAAAGCGATCTACCGATCTTATGATTGAGTACTAAACAATTTTCTTTAATATTTTTCAATAAGACCGACTTTGGTTATCATTGTGAACTTCACCGCAATGATAAAATTAAAATGGGAAGAAAAATATTGGTAGTAACTATGTCAGCTCCGAGTGAATTAATAAAATGAATTTTTGAATTCTTAAAATAATTATATGTATATGGTCAGATAAAGTTTTAAATAATAATTAATGTATATTAATTGCATAAATGATTTGACACATTATTAAGATGATATAGTGATATTATATTAGTTTAGAATTTTTTTTTTAAGGGTTTTGAAAAAGGTTCTTTAAAAGAAGTTTGAGAGCCAAAAGATTAATATAAGTGGAGAGACTGCCATCTATTTTAAGAATGTTAACAAGAATCAAAATATAGTTCACACATATTGGGATTGAGATACAACTTACCATAATAACAAAAGCTTGCTAACCACAAAAGAAAAAACAAGAGCATTTTAAAAATCTTGAAGCAAGCTAAAAATCTTAAAGCAATCACTCTTCTTATGTCTTTTCAAATCTCACTTTATATGTATGTCTAGTGCCATTACTCTACCAAACCATAGCCCTCTATGAATTCAAATCTTATTTTGTTTGCCATTATTGTGCCAAACCCTAGTCCTCTATAAATTCAAATCTCATTATGTCTGTTAGTCCTCTATGATTTCAAATCTCATTTTGTCTGCCATTATTGTGTCAAATCCTAGCCCTCTATGAATTCAAATCTCATTGTATCTATGTTTTTTCAGATCTTCTTTATCTATGTTTTTCAAATTTATGTGTTTTCAGATCTCACTCTATCTATGACTTTCCAAATCTCACTTTGTTTATGTTTTTCAAATTTTTGAGTTTCTAGATCTCACTTTATTTATGTTTTTTTAGAACTTATTCTATCTAAAATTTGTAGATTTTTTTATTTCTAGATCTCACCATGTTTGTGTTTCTCACATTTATATATTTCCATATCTCAGGCTCACTCTTACTGTGTTTTTCCAGATCCCAATCTTTTGGTCATCTCTTCATAGCTTCTTGTTGTGCCATCTCTAAAATAATGTTAGGAATATTTTTTGACTCTTTTGCCACAAAATTATTGCCTCTTTGTATCCCCCAATTTGCCATCCAATCTCCTATCATGTTTCCTTCCCTATAAATATGCTTGATCTTGTAGAGTCTCCCTCAATGATTAAATTCCTTATCTGAGTCCAATCAATAGTGCTTTAGCCTCTACCACATGGTTGGTATCTACTTCATAATAATCTACATATGCTCCAATAATCTTCCCCTATGAGTCCCTAATGATCCCTCTACCCTCTACTTTTCCTAGATTTATTTTAGTTGCTCCAACAAAATTGAGCTCATCCATTATCTAGTTTTTTTCCATTTTACATCTAATATTTTCTTTTTATTACAATATTCTTGTACCCCTTTCTATCCTTAAGATTCTAGTTGATTGCAACTTTGTATTCATATTGTTTTTCATACCCTTTCTTGAAATTAATGACAGAAAGTTATTTGTTATTCTAGATTTAATATTAAGGAATAATCTAAAACTAGATTTTTTAACATTTTTGAAGATTCTATGATTCCTTTCCAACCAAATCCCCTACATAAAATGAGAAGGTATCAAATTCCATAAAATTTTCAGTCTATTGCTATTGTAAGGATTAACCCATTGGGTGATCCAATCTAGAATATTATTTGGGAATATCCATGCTACACCAAGTTCTTTTTGTAATAGTTGTTGGATCCTTCTAGAAAAACACACTCTAAGAACAAATGATTGATTGATTCTTTCTTATTTCCACACAGATAGCACATATTGGAGAATTTTTTTTATATGTTGGTAAAAATTTATTGAATCAATAAAACCATACAAGAAACAAAGAATCCCAAAACAATAACCCTTACAAGGTCCAGAAGAAAGAGACCCCTAAAACCATCGAGCATCCGACCAAAAGACACCCAACAAACAACAACCTCAACCAGGCATATCTGTAGCAAGCAAATTAGCAAGATGACAAGAACAATCCAATGGGAGCTGATCCCATTCCCTAACATTCCAGTATTTCTAAAACTCAGAAGCCCATTTTACCAAGTAATCAGCCACACCATTCCATTCCCTAGGAATATGAACAAAGGAAATAAACTCTTGATGTCGATAAATTTGAATGATCTGCTGAGCCACTTATGCCAGTTGCCAATGAACATTAGAAATATTATGAGTCTTCAAAAAATTAATAATAATTTGAGAGTCCGAATCACATATTATATTTCGCCATCCTAGAGCATAACCTTTTTCCAAAGCAAAATAAATAACAAGGGCCTTCATATAATTATTAGTTTACTTACCCTTATAACAGGAGAAAATGAAAAGAGCTGCACCACTACTATCTCTCCCAACACCACCAATACCTCCATACCTAGGATTACCTTTGGAAGAGCCATCAATATTAATCTTAAACACCTCCTGAGGCAGAGGATGCCATCTGCCATATCTCTGCACTCTCTGATTGAGGCCTCTCCTCCCAACCAATAAAGAAGGATGAGGACCATTCTCCACTAAACCCAGGTCCTACATCATCAAAATCTCAAACTGCTCCAAAGGAATACTGATTTAACATTTAGAAGAAATGATTTCTTGGATCATACCAATAATCCTTTGCCAAATCTAATAAACATTTAACTTTTTACCTTAAAAAATTCTCCGATTTCTTTCAAGTCAAATCTGCCATATAATACATGAGGGCCCAATACTCCATGTAACTTGAAGAAAGAAAGCCTTAGCAAGAGGTCTTCCTAAAATCCTCCAAAACTTAACAAGATAAGAGGCATGAGAACAAGATTGTTTCCACACCCTCCATCAAAGAAGCCAAATTTCCCGTGCAAACGAACACTGTAAGAGCAAATGCCCTAAAGAGTCATCACTATTCTTACAAAGGAAACAAAATGAAGGGCCCTAAAAATATCTCTTTTGGATATTATCCCATGTAAGACATTTGTTCCTAGTAGCCAACCACAAATGGAAATTGCATTTGGGCCAGGAAAACTTATTCCAAACTTGTTTCCACCAAGGAACCTCCTCATCCCCAAAATGTTGCCTATCTAAAACACGGTAACAAGAAGCCATCGAGAAAAACCCTCAAACATACGAACCCAAGCCACAACATTATCATAATGTAAAGAAGAGAACTCCCTAATAGTCAAAATACGAGCCAACTCTTCTCTATCCTGAACAGAACCACCTGTCAACCAATCTCTAGGATCTTTCCACTGAATTACCTCCACCTACCCAATTCTTTTGGCAACTTTATAATCCATCACCCTGTACCAACTAGCAACCAAGAAACAATTACATATTTGAGAATTGAAAACCTCTCTTCTGTAGATTATCCAAAGTTAGAATCTTATTTTGAACCATGAACTAGCTAAAAAGATCAATCTTGGGAGTGACAAAATTTTCCCATATATTTACCCAATTATAACCTCCTTTTTCCTATGGATATATGTTCTCATAACCTAATTTTACACTATATTCACTTGAGGGATCTATTGTCCATATTATTTTATCTTCCTTTATTTGTTGACCTAAATAATATTGTCCTAGTTTTTATCTATTGTCCATTTTCTTTCCCCTTTATAATTATTATGTATATGTTGATTGATAAGATTTGAACTTACTTTCATTGAAGTCAACAGCTAGACAAATATATTAGCATCATTTGTCAAGTAATTATATCAAATATAATATAGATGTATAATTTATCAAATGGTATTAGTTCAATTGTTAATATAATATACAATGATATTATAACAACTTAATAATTATGTATGTTTTGAATAATAAGATTTGAACCTACTCTCATTAAAGTCAATAGCTAGACAATTATATAAGTATCATTTACCAAGCAGTTATATCAAATATTATATACATTTATAATTTATCAAATGGTACAACTTTTAAAGAGAAGATTTAGGTTTAAAACTTGTTAAATGATACAAGTATAATTGTCAAGCTATTATAATATCATTATGTGGTCATGATGTAATATAGGTGAAAACATGGATGAAAATATTTTGTTATATGGATTTAATTGGACTTGGATCTCCACATTCCAATTTTTAACTATTTGATTTCATGTCAATTAGTCTATAATAAGAAGTTTTCAATTGATTGATCAAAATGAAGGTTCATTCATAAGATTGGCTTATGAAGTAATAGTACTTACTTTAAACTTAATAGACAAATAAAAATAAATAAATAAATTATATATATATATATATATATATATATATATATATATATATATATATAGGTATACTCTTGAACTTTGAGGAATTTAACCTTTAACATAATGGCATTTGATATTTGTTTATTTATTTTTAGTATAAATTTAAATTATTATTTTTAATTTTTATTACATGATATGGTGACCCATTTCCATCCTTGTAATGCCTCTTCTCTATTTGGATGTCATCTCTCTAGCTTTTGTGTTAATTTAAATTAATTCTTATTTTGTGTGTTAAATTTTTGTATTACATTATGTGTTAATATATATAATTATTATGTTTTTAATATATTTAATATTTTAATATATAATTTCAATAAAAAAATATTGTAAAATATATAAATTATATATTTATAATAATACAAGCCTTTCATATTAACATCATAATACAAGAATGATTTTGTATGACCTCTTATGCAACACCCTGAACAGAAGTCACCACTAAACCTTCCAACTTTATCAATGTATTATTAATAAAAACATTATTAGCTATATTTTTTAATTCTAAAATAACTATAATTAACACAATAAATTAAATATATAATATATTTTTTACTAAACCTTCCAACTTTATCAATGTATTATTAATAAAAACATTATTAGATATATTTTTTAATTCTAAAATAACTATAATTAACACAATAAATTAAATATATAATATATTTTTTACATAGAGGAATCAATTACATCCACTATACTTTTTTTTTTTTTTTTTTTGCTACCAAGCAAGTTCAAATCTTGGAGCTACCTCTTATAACCCCTATGCCACCTGGTTGTTGTTGATCCGGGCATAAAAGGGACCACCAATTTCTCGATATTGATACCGCATTTGCTAGGGATTGGTACTGCCCTATTTATATTGGTACACACTCAATTGTTGTTGACACAAACATGAAGGGAACTACCAGTTACTCGAGATTGTTACCACCCTTGCTCGGGATTGGTACTACCCTCATCGAACTAGTACACACTCAATTTTGTTGCTTGAGATTGGTACCACCCTTACTCAAGATTTTTTAATAAGTATGATACAAAAACAACTTAAAAAAATAAAAAATGAAAAACTTAACTTTATATAACCTTCCAAAAAAACAATAAAATATTTACAATTTTTTAAACTAAAAATATTTTTAATAACCGAAGTCACCACTAAGCCTTCCAACTTATCAATATGTTATTAATAAAAAAACAATATTAGCTATATGTTTTTTTCTATTAAATAACTATAATTAACACGACAAACTAAATATATAATTTTTTTTCACAGAGGAATCAATTACATGAATTGTTTTTTATAACTCTTATGTTACCTGGTTGTTGTTGATCTCGATTTTAAAGGGACCACCAGTTGCTTGGGATTGTTTTTTATTTAAAATAATTTTGAGAGCCAAAAGATTAATATAAGTGGAGAGATTGCCATCTATTCTAAGAATGTTAACCATAATCAAAATATAGTTCACACATATTGGGATTGAGATACAACCTACCAGAATAACAAAAGCTTACTAACCACAAAAGAAAAAACAATAGCATTTTAAAAATTTTAAAGCAAGGTAAAAATCTTAAAGCAATCACTCTTCTTATGTCTTTTCAAATCTCACTTTATATGTATTTCAAGTGCTATTACTCTACCAAACCCTAGCCCTCTATGAATTCAAATCTTATTTTGTTTGCCATTATTGTGCCAAACCCTAGTCCTCTATAAATTCAAATCTCATTTTGTCTACCATTATTGTGTCAAACCCTAGCCCTCTATAAATTCAAATCTCATTGTGTCTGTGTTTTTTCAGATCTTTTTTTATTTATGTTTTTCAAATTTATGCGTTTTCAGACCTCACTTTATCTATGACTTTCCAAATCTCACTTTGTTTATGTTTTTCAAAATTTTGAGTCTTTACATCTCACTTTATTTATGTTTTTTTAGAACTTATTCTATCTAAAATTTGTAGATTTTTTTTATTTCTAGATCTCACTATGTTTGTGTTTCTCACATTTATATATTTCCATATCCCAGTCTGACTCTTACTGTGTTTTTCCAGATCCCAATATTTTGGTCATCTCTTCATAGCTTCTTGTTGTGCCATATCTAAAAAATGTTAGGAAGATTTTTTGACTCTTTTCCCACAAAGTTATTGCCTCTTTATATCCCCCAATTTGCCATCCAATCTCCTACATTGTTTCCTTCCCTATAAATATGCTTGATATTGTTGGATAGAAAAGCATTTTTAATATCCAAATAACTAAATTTTGTTGTCTTAAACCTTTTAATATGTTTGTAGAGTCTCCCTCAATGATTAAATTCCTTATCTGAGTCCAATCAATAGTGCTTTAGCCTTTACCAAATGGTTGGTATCTACTTCATAATAATCTACATATGCTCCAATAATATTCCCCTATGAGTCCCTAATGATCTCTCCACCCTCTACCTTTCCTAGATTTATTTTAGTTGCTCCAAAAAAATTGAGCTCATCCATTATCTAGTTTTTTTCCATTTTACCTCTAATATTTTCTTTTTATTACAATCCTCTTGTACCCCTTTCTATCCTTAAGATTCTAGTTGATTGCAATTTTATATTCATATTGTGTTTCATACCCTTCCTTGAAATTAATGACAAATAAGTTATTTGTTATACTAGATTTAATATTCAAGAATGATCTAAAACTAGATTTTTTAACATTTTTGAAGATTCTTTGATTCCTTTCCAACCAAATCCCCCACATAAAATGAGAAGGTATCAAATTCCATAAATATTTCAGTCTATTGCTATTATAAGGATTAACCCATTGGGTGATCCAATCTAGAATATTATTTGGGAAGACCCATGCTACACCAAGTTCTTTTTGTAATAGTTGTTGGATCCTTCTAGAAAAACACACTCTAGGAACAAATGATTGATTGATTCTTCCTTATTTCCACACAGATAGTACATATTGGAGAATTTTTTTTATATGTTGGTAAAAATTTATTGAATCAATAAAACCATACAAGAAACAGAGAATCCCAAAACAATAACCCTTACAAGGGCCAGAAGAAAGAGACCCATAAAACCATCGAGCATCCGACCAAAAGACATCCAACAAACAACAACCTCAACCAGGCATATCCGTAGCAAGCAAATTAGCAATATGACAAGAACAATCTAATGGGAGCTGATCCCATTCCCTAACATTCCAGTCTTCTTGAAACTCAGAAGCCCATTTTACCAAGTAATCAGCCACACCATTCCATTCCCTAGGAATATGAACAAAGGAAATAAACTCTTGATGCCGATAAATTTGAATGATCTGCTGAGCCACTTACACCAGCCAATGAACATTAGAAATATTATGAGTCTTCAAAAAATTAATAATAATCTGAGAGTCCGACTCACATATTATATTTCGTCATCCTAGAGCATAACCTTTTTCCAAAGCAAAATGAATAACAAGGGCCTTCATATAATTATTAGTTTGCTTCCCCTTATAATAGGAGAAAATGAAAAGAGCTGCACCACTACTATCTCTCCCAACACCACCAATACCTCCATACCTAGGATTACCTCTGGAAGAGCCATCAATATTAATCTTAAACACCTCCTGAGGCAGAGGATGCCATCTGCCATCTCTCTGCACTCTCTGATTGAGGCCTCTCCTCCCAACCGATAAAGAAGGATGAGGGCCATTCTCCACTAAACCCAGGTCCTACATCATCAAAATCTCAAACTGCTCCAAAGGAAGACTGTTTTAACATTTAGAAGAAACGGTTTCTTGGATCATACCAATAATCCTCTGCCAAATCTAATAAACATTTAACTTTTTACCTTAAAAAATTCTTCGATTTCTTTCAAGTCAAATTTGCCATATAATACATGAGGTCCCAATACTCCATGTAACTTGAAGAAAGAAAGCCTTAGCAAGAGGTCTTCCTAAAATCCTCCAGAACTTAACAAGATAAGAGGCATGAGAACAAGATTGTCTCCACACCCTCCATCAAAGAAGCCAAATTTCTTGTGCAAACGAACACTGTAAGAGCAAATGCCCTAAAGATTCATCACTATTCTCATAAAGGAAACAAAATGAAGGGCCCTAAAAATCTCTCTTTTGGATATTATCCTAGGTAATACATTTGTTCCTAGTAGCCAACCACAAATAGAAATTGCATTTGGGCCAGGAAAACTTATTCCAAACTTGTTTCCACCAAGGAACCTCCTCATCCCCAAAATGTTGCCCATCTAAAACACGGTAACAAGAAGCCATCGAGAAAACCCCTCTAACATCCGAATCCCAAGCCACAACATTATCATCATGTAAAGAAGAGCACTCCCTAGTAGCCAAAATACGAGCCAACTCTTCTCTATCCTGAACAGAACCACCTGTCGACCAATCTCTAGGATCTTTCCACTGAATTACCTCCACCTGCCCAATTCTTTTGGCAACTTTATAATCCATCACCCTGTACCAACTAGCAACCAAGAAACAATTACATATTTGAGAATTGAAAACCTCTCTTCTGTAGATTATCCAAAGTTAGAATCTTATTTTGAACCATGAACTAGCTAAAAAGATCAATCTTGGGAGTGACAAAATTTTCCCATATATTTACCCAATTTTAACCTCCTTTTTCCTATGGATATATGTTCTCATAATCTAATTTTACACTAATTCATATGAGGGATCTATTGTCCATATTATTTTATCTTCCTTTATTTGTTGACCTAAATAATATTGTCCTAGTTTTTCATTTAGTTCTTGGACCTACATGTTTTTGTCTTGAGAATCCAAGCTAAGTGGGATCCATTTTCTTTCCCCTTTATAATTATTATGTATATGTTGATTGATAAGATTTGAGCTTACTTTTATTGAAGTCAATAGCTAGACAAATATATTAGCATCATTTGTCAAGTAATTATATCAAATATAATATAGATGTATAATTTATCAAATGGTATTAGTTCAATTGTTAATATAATATACAATGATATTATAACAACTTAATAATTATGTATGTTTTGAATAATAAGATTTGAACATACTCTCATTAAAGTCAATAGCTAGACAATTATATAAGTATCATTTACCAAGCAGTTATATCAAATATTATATACATTTATAATTTATCAAATGGTACAAATTTTAAAGAGAAGATTTAGGTTTGAAACTTGTTAAATGATACATTTATAATTGTCATTTTGTTATATGAATTTAATTGGACTTGGGTCTCCACATTCCAAATTTTAACTATTTGATTTCATGTCAATTAGTCTATAATAAGAAGTTTTCAATGATTGATCAAAATGAAGGTTCATTCATAAGATTGGATTATGAAGTAATAGTACTTGCTTTAAACTTAATAGACAAATAAAAATAAAAATAAAAATAAATAAATAAATAAATAAAAAAAAAAAAAAAAAAATATATATATATATATATATATATATATATATATATATATATATATATATATATATATATATATATTTATATATATATTTATTTATTTATTTATTTTTATTTGTTTATACTCTTGAACTTTGAGGAATTTAACCTTTAACGTAATGGCATTTGATATTTGTTTATTTATTTTTAGTATAAATTTAAATTATTTTTTTAAATTTTTTTAATTTTTATTACATGATATGAGCTGATCCATTTCCATCCTTGTAATGCCTCTTCTCCATTTTGATGTCATCTCTCTACCTTTGGCGTTAATTTAAATTAAATCTTATTTTGTGTGTTAAATTTTTGTATTACATTATGTGTTAATATATGTAATTGTTATGTTTTTAATATATTTAATATTCTAATATATAATTTCAATAAAAAAAATATTGTAAAATACATAAATTATATATTTATAATAATACAAGCCTTTGATATTAACATCATAATACAAGAATTATTTTGTATGACCGAAGTAGCTTAATGGTGAAAACTTTAGAACTAAGAACATAGGTCTAAGATTTAAATCTTGAAAGGGTAGGGTTACATATCATGCTTTGGAAATAGAAATATTAGAATCTGCAATATGGTTGGATAATCATATATATATTAGGTAATCAACATTTTTTATGAGAATCATCTTAGACCTACGGCCTCTCAAATGTTAAAAAACTATTTTATCCTTTTGTGCAGTTTGAGTAGCCTAACCGTGGAGATTTTGGAACTCTTAATAGAGATTCAAGGTTCAAATCCTGTTGGGGGTAGGGTTGTACACCATACTTTAGTAGCTAGAGTATGATTGAAGATAACCATATATTGGGTAAACAATATCCAAATGTTAAAACATACTTTATCCATTACTCTTTATAATACAATTTATTATATAATTGTAATGTCCTAAAGGGATAGTGCAAGTATTCGAGCTTTAGCTCTTCTTCAAGAGTTCTAAGGTTCAAACTGTGGCATTGGCGAGTGTGTGAGAGGATGGGTGTGTGTTTAGACACTATTAATAAGCTCAACTCTCACCCTTATGAGAGGTAATGGTGGTATGGGGATGCCCATCCTTGAGCATCGGTCGTAGGGGTGGCATATTCCATGATTAGAATTTCGTTCCAAATTAATATCTATTTCTCTCACATTAACCAATTCTTTAAAAAAAATTATTATTTAACTTAAAAAATTATATAATTAAATCAATGTATTTTCAAAACAAATGATATGTGTTTAACTTGAACATATGTTTCCAAGAAAACATGGAGGTTTTGACACATTTGAAGAAAAAAGTCTAAAATATTATATTTTTAAATTTATATCAAAGACACTAATACTCTTTTTAATTGGTTAAATAGATTAAAAGATACCCTTATCATATTACTTCATCATTATGTCATCATGGTATTTCAACAAACCACTGTAAGATTAGGATTAAAACAAATCCTATTTGTATTACATTGTCATTATCATATTACATCATCACTATGTCACCATAGTATTTCAACAAACCACTATAAAATTAGGATTAAAACAAATCCTATTTGTATTACATTGTCACTATGCTGCCATAGTATTTAAACAAATTCCATTATGGCTTTATATCACACTAATACTTGAACCTCAGTCTTTCCATTAAAAGCCTACATTTTAATCACTTGAGCTAATACCATTTGATAAATGTTAAGGTTCATTGGCTACCCCAAACCTCTTGGAAAAAATCATCAATAAATTATATTTTTAATTATATATGATTGAAATGGTCAAGTTGTATTATGCTATGACCATATAGAAGTATTACAATAGGCTTGGCATATTAGCTTTTGATATAATATGCAAAGGGAGATAACAATCATGAGATGCAAAATAATATGAAAGAAAGTAAATCTGCTAGATGATTGAGACATGCAATAAATAGAAATGATATAAATGAATACAATGTAGCTATGGAGGAAGTGAACACTCCATTAATAAAGCTACTGGACTACATTGCACCCATCACCACTGGATGGTGATCCACACAAAACTGTACTACCTACGAAGATGCTCTAAGCTACTATGTCCCCGACTCTTCTCTATATCTATCTAACAATGAGGCCTTCCTTATATAGGTAAAATAGGTTACTTGGCCAACACTCTATCTAGTTGTACAAGGGACACCTTGCACATTTACAACTTGCACATTGACACTTGTGCATTTATTACATTGCATGAAGTAACTAGATAACTTCCCCCTAAAGTAATCTAATGTCCTAAGTATGTACCTTGGAAGATACATTTACATAACCTAAATTATGGAATATAATCTATTTCTAACACCCCCTGTATTACATTATTTGGGTATTGAAGACTTTTAGTCTTCAATATGGATCTTCATCTTCATCTTGAGCTTTGTACTCTTCCTCTGCATTCTTTGTAACCTGTTCAAGCAAATAGTCAGTGTTTCTATAATATGTTACATTTGTTGATAGAGCTTTCACTTCATAATCCTCTATGGGTTCTTCCAGTTCTTCAATTTCTTCTATCCTCTGAACTAGGTGACCTTTCTGATTTCTCTTCTGATATTCCAGTTGAGGATAATTGGTTGGTCACTAAAATTATTATTGATGAGGGTTCCTTTGGTATTGTCATGGTCAAAACTGATTCCCATTATTCATCTGATTTCCTTGGTTCCTATTTTTGGGATTGTATCTGCAATAGCTGGTACTATGGCCTTTCTTTCTACATATCTAACAATACCATGCTTTCCATCCTCTTGTTGATGAAGCAATATTTCCCTATGGATTATCTTTTGATGCCAATGCAGTGTTAGTCATCTCATATTTCAAAGTGTTTTCTACTTCATATTCTTGAAGTATATTGACTAGGTCATCAAAAGAAGTATCTTTACTTAAGACATGTAAAGATGTTACCAAATGCTTATAGTTATCTGGAAGTGCTCTCATGGTTACTTGAGTAAGAAGTTCATCCTTGACTATTTCTCCTAAGGTCAACAATTTCCCTTTAATATCTTCTACCTTCCTTAGGAATAGTTCTATGCTTTCTCCACTATTCATTTTCAATGAGTGAAGTTGAGTTTGGAGATGAAGAATAGTTACCTTATTCTTTCCTTCAAATATTTTCTCTAGGCTTGTCCATGCATCTGAAGATGTTTTTGCTGAACTGATATAAGGTTGAATCTCATCAGTGATAGCAAAGGTTATTATCATTAGAGCTTTTGAATCATTTTCTTCAAACTTTAGGATTTCAGTTTCACCTATGGTAGGCCTCTGTGTTTTCCCTTTTACAACATCCCAAAGTTTTTCATACACTAAGATTGCTTTCACTTTATTTTTCCAAGAGAAATAATTAGGACCCTTGAGTAGTTGAGATTCTGCTAGGAAGAATTTGTTTGATGCCATTTAGATCTTCCTAATATCAAACCTTAGATTTGTAGGCTACCTTATATCTCCCTAATGTTTTTGGAATATGATATAGTGCTTTTGTAAAATATAGTTCAATTTATGGTTGATTTTGTACAGTTTTGTAAAGATCAAAAATCAACTTTTCTAACACCTTATTTCTCCTAATTGAACTAAGCACTTTTCCAATTTTTGAAGAGGTTTTAATGTTGGATTCCTTTTGTCCCTTTTTGAGAAATTTAGAGACAAGAAAATTATAAATTTCCAACCTTAACAAAAAATATTTAATAACCTCTTTTTATAACCCTTAGGTTTTAATTTCTAATTTCCAAAGACCTAGTTTGATGTTGTAACCCTTATCACTCCCAAATTTGGAAAATTAGAAAATTAATAATATTTGCAAAATATTAAAGAATTTAATCCAAGTAGAATTCCTTATTTCTCCTAGGTTGAGTTGCAAATATTATTTTAATTTGGTAAGTTATCCCTTATAGCTTTTGCTTTCAAAAATCTAAATTTCAACCTTAGCTTATAACCCTTATATCTCCAAAATTGAAAGCAATAATAAAGTGGGATTTAAACCTTACCTTTTTTATGCTAATATCCTCACTGTTTGGTGCTTCCTTTGATTGGATATAATAATAGTATTAAAGTTCCCTTGGGTGCTGGAATCAATGGAGATGCTCATATTCAATGTTGGAATGTAGATGCTATAGAAATAGGAAGGTTTGACCTTCAAGACTAGGAGCCTTTAATGCTCCTTCTTCCTTCCTTCCATGTTGTACTTGACTAGATTTGACTGTATTTTGCTGTGTTGTGAAATTTGGACTTTGGGCACCTTTTATGGAGGAATAAACTTGAGCTTTGTGACACATGTCACATCCATTACGTATGAGTGCTTCTCCTTTTCTTAATGTACCTCTTTCTTTTTCAATACCTCTTGGTCACTTTATAATGTATGCTCACTCATGTGGGGCTTGTGGAGGATAACAAGTGTCACCATGTCTGTAATGTATGCTTGAGGTTGATGAGCATTGAGAGTTGAAATCCCTGTAATGTATGCACCTTAGAAGATTGATGCCAAGTGGCATTCACGCTCTCTGCATGAAGTCCTTCCCTATAATGCCTTCCAAGGAGATTATTATAACTCCTTAAGTCCTTTCGTATACCATTCCTTTGCTTTGCTATGTTTCTTGAGTAACAAGCAAACTTATCTTTTGTAGGTGGATTGATGAGGCGCTATGGAGCTTTGAATAGTGATTTTGATGCTTCCTTTGGTGGATGATCTTCACCAAGTTTAAGAATTTGAATGTAGCTCCTTTTCTCTTTATCTTCTATGCCTCCAATATGCTAATTCTTGTGCTTCTTTGTAGTGTAGATAGTTGCTTGTTATGTTGTCCATCTCATGTTGGTAGAAGTAGACGCCTTCTCTTTGTAGTGTAGATGTTGTTCATCCCATGTTGGTAGATGTGGATGCTATCCATTGGTATATGTGCACTCTTTTTATCTACGTAAATGTAGCTTGATGATAGCCTCTTGTGGGCTTTGTTTTTGCAGGTTCATCCATCCAAGATGAGCCCTTTGAGTGGCTCCTATTGCTTGGGAAGAAGAGTGCTTACGTTCGACCTTTCTTGGCTGATTTTCCCTATAGATATTGTGCCTTTTTGGGGCACATTCAAATCTGCTCTTGGGCTGTAAAAACCAGATTAGATTAGTGCAATAAAATGTACTATAGATTGTACATAAACCTCCTTTGATGCACCTTCTTTTGCACTCTTATTTCAGATCTGAAATTCTGGTTTTATGGCAGATTTTTCTCCTCCAATACAAGGGTTTTGAGGTTGTATTTTATGAGTAGACACCTTCCCCTTTTTTCTTGGACACTTTGATAACAAATCCAAGCTTAGATAATAGTAGATAGAAGCTTTTAATTTATGCAATTTTCTGCACTTTCTTTTCTTGCATCCAATCTTGTAATGCTTTGGATTTGAGACTCACCAAGTCTCAATATTTGAAGCTTCTATTTCTTATTTTTGGTTAGTTGTGTTCTTCTCCAAGTTTTGGAGGATTCTAACCTTTTTGGGTGGCTTCTTTTGGCCACTACGAGTTGCAGATTTATGTGCTTCAATAGTGTCTTTAGACACTTGATACAAATCAGATTTTGTGCCCTTCAAAAACACAAAACTAATTTCTTTTGAGAGTAGTATAATAGTGCAAATAAATCTAATAGACTTTATTTTTAATGCACTAACAATTTCACCTTATCACTCCAATCAACTCTCAAGATAATGCACTTAATCAATTTACTACAACTAATCAAGAATAACCTGAAATGAATCTTCAAGAGTTATTCTGCAAATTCACTACAACTAATATTGTAGGGCTTAGTCTTCTTTTCTTTTTCCAAAGTAGATGATAGGTAGTTGATAGATATAATTCTGAAATCTAATCAACTCCTAATTAATGTGCAAATGAACCTTAAAAAGAACCTTTTCCTTTTTGCACTTTTGAAGACTGTAATCTACTTTTTCTTCATGCAACTTTAATCCAAATAAGGTGCTCTAATGAATCTGATAAGTAGTCTAATTAATGAGTTAGTTAGCACTAGTAGTTGCATACCTTTTTTAAAACTTTTATAGCTCCTTTTTCCACTTCTGTAGAGGATGTGGATCTTGGTGTCTAAGATCACCAAGTTGCTACTTCGAGTAGGATCTTGTAACTTTTTGTAGACTGTCTTGAATAACTCCTTCTTCACCAAATGATGGTCTCAAACTTTCTTTCATGAGCCTAAGATTTGGTGGCTTGTTCTCCTCTTGTGGTCTCCTCCTTCTGCTGTAGATTTGGAGAAGTCTCTATCTTTGAAGTGGTGCCTTCTTGTTATGAGAGGTAATCTTCAAATCTCCTAGATTTGATGAGCTTCTTCTGTCTTCAAGTCTTCTTGTCAAATTTTGACTTCAAGTAGGATCTTCTTCTCAATATTTTAAATGTCTTGAGGTCTTTCACTAGATTCTTCTTCTAAAATTTGGCACTCCTTGCCAAATTATTCTTCTCATATTTGGCACTCCTTGCCAAATTCTCCTTCTCTTGGGCTTGTTGTCGGATGGTGACAATTGTCCCAAGTCCTTCACTATCAGGGGCTTCTCCTTGGTAGTGGATTTCTCTAGTGAGTTCTCCTTTGATGATTTCTTTAGTAAGGATTTCCTAGCATTTTTTTGATGCTCGATGAGACCTTCCCAAGGTCTTTGATCTTGCAGCTTCTTTGGTCTTCCCTTGAGATCTCTTCAACCTTCTGCTCTTGGAAGTGTTGGCGGTGTGATCTGCTCCTGGATATCTGATTTTGTTACTTCTGGATTCGAGTAGGACTCTCCTAGTCCTTCTTCTTCTTCCAAGTCTGGAAGTCCTTCAATGAGATCTTCTCCTGATATCTTTTGCTTCAGGTGTTGAATTGATTTTGAAGAAGATACTCTTCCTAAATTTCTTGTAGGAAGTTTCCCAACTCACTGAATCTTCTTTCCCTACAATAAAAATATTAATACTAAAATCTTAATCTACTTCTGAATCATATATTCCTTTCAAATTCTTCTTCAGGATCAAGGCTTATATGGCCTATTTTAATATCAAGGCTTCTGTGGCCTTTTTAGTATCAAGGCTTCTGTGGCCTTTTTAGTATCAAGGCTTCTGTGGCCTTTTTAGTATCAAGGCTTCTATGGCCTTTTCTATATCAAGGCTTCTATGGCCTTTTTGTATCAAGGCTTCTATGGCTTGTTCTTCAAGGCTACTATGGCCTTTTTGTATCAAGGCTTCTATGGCCTATTCTTCAACTATGAAGTTCTTCAATCTAGCAATGGAGATCTTCAGTCTCCTAACTTCACCATGCCTCTTCTTCAGAAGTCTTCTTTCGTAGTGTTCTTCTCTTGCAGCTATGAGGGCACGCTAACCTTTGGGCAATGAAGTTGGAGTCTCCTAGCTTTCTATCGTAGGAGGAGTACCAATCCTCTGAGAATTAATTATCTGCAACAAAAGAAACTTTGGGCAATAGTTAGCAAGTTCTAGATATCTTGGATCTTCACTAGATGATCTATCAATCTAGTGGATTGAATGTTGAGTCCTGGTCTTCATGAGTTTTTCCTATAACTCTGTGGAAAGACTCTAGTCAAATGCAATCTCAGTATTTTTTGGAACTGAGATTTCTTTCAGTCCTCACTTGTGACTCTCCCTAATTCTACCACCTAGATTCTTCTGAGATCTTTTGATAGTGACTGGTCCAATGGTGCGTCAGGTTGACAAAACACTCAGGCTCAATAATGATGGTGGTTTTCCTATAGACCTACACAGACTAGATCTACCATAGCTCTGATACCACTATTAGCTTTTGATATAATATGCAAAGGGAGATAACAATCATGAGATGCAGAATAATATGAAAGAAAGTAAATCTTCTAGATGACTGAGACATGCAATAAATAGAAATGATATAAATGAATACAATGTAGCTATGGAGGAAGTGAACACTCCATTAATAAAGCTATTGGACTACATTGCACCCATCACCACTGGATGGTGATCCACACAGAACTGTACTACTGTTAGGATCCTAATATAAAATATACTAAACAACACACTCTCAACTCAAATAAACACACTCTCACACATTTGCTTGGAAATAAACTCACAGAAACATTATAACGATGATTCAGAATTAAATGCATATGATAACAAAAATTACTTAAAAGGAACAATCTCACAATAGATAGAATCACAGGCATCTTTGAGGGGGCAACCTCCTTCAACACTTCATTAATTTGCAAAAATATGATTACATTGGTGCCTTTTCAGGTATTTAAAGACTCTCCTTCCAAGGTTGGATTACATGCATAATGCCACCCGAATTACATGCATAGTGCCACTTTGAATTACATGCACAATGCCACTCAAATTACATGCATAATGCCACACGAATTACATGCACAATGCCACCTTACCTAACCTATCTACCATGTGTTACATAGAAAAGGGTGCCATTTGTCATAGGCACTACCTAATCTAAAACTTAGAACATTACAAAATATTAGTCATGGGTACTACCCACGTTCACTAGGAATTATTACATCAAGGAAGTTATTACATTAAAGGTTATCAGAGGCAAAGCAGCAAAGGTAGGTTTCCAAGCATTTATTAACAACCTCTATTTGACCATATGTTTGCGGATGGTAGGCTTAACTCATTTTGAGCTGAGTCCCCTGCAACTTAAAAAAATCTTGCCAAAAATTAATAGTAAAGGTGGGATCACGATCAAATACAATGGAGGTTGGCATGCCATGAAGGCAAAATATGGAGTCAAGAAAAATTTGGGCAATAGTGGATGCTGTGTAAGGATGGGCTAGGGCACAAAAGTGAGCATACTTTGAAAGGCGGTCCACTACTACAAAAATAACTGACTTGCCTCCAGATTTAGGTAGCCCTTCTATGAAGTCCATGGAGATGTCAGTCCACACTTGCTCTGGGATCGACAATGGTTGAAGAGTGCCCAGAGAGTGCACTGTTTCCCATTTCATCCTTTGACATGTGTCATAGTCAGCTACAAAAGAGCGAATGTCCTGTTTCATACCTTTCCAAAAGAAGGTGCGCTTGAGTTGCTCATAAGTTTTTAGGAACCCTGAATGGCTAGCAGATGGAGTAGCATGTGATTCCTTCATGAGGAGCTCTCGAAGTGGGGAATTAGGAGGAAGAACCAAGTGTTGATGGTAACACATATCCTGGCCATCCCAACTATATCCTAGTGTAGACTCTGGATCATCCATAAGTGAAGCAACCAAGTCTTTAAAATATGCATCCTGAAGTAGTTCTTGATGTAAGGGCTCAATCCATTGGGGCAATGGTGCAGAAATGGCACACAACATACTAAGGGTCTCAAATTGGTGAGAGAGAGCATCCGCCATAAGATTCTCCTTTCATTTTTTGTATGTGATGTCATAATCATAACCCATGAGTTTTGATACCCACTTTTGTTGCTCGAGGGTGGCAACCCGTTGTTCTAGAAAGTATTTCAGACTCTGGTGGTCAGTTTTGATGGAGAAATGGCGCCCAATGAGGTAAGGTTGCCAATCCAGGACTGCATGCAATATTGCCAACATTTCCTTGGCATATGTGGATTTCCCTAAATTGCGATCGGATAGGGCTTTGTCTGGTAAAAGCCAAAGGGCATCCTTCTTGCATCAATACCGCCCTAATACCATGACCAAAAGCGTCACTTTCAATGACAAATTTTTTATAGAAGTCTGGCATGGCTAAAGCTGGAGTGGTGGTCATGGCATGCTTGAGTTCTAGGAATTCTTGCTCAGCTGCCCCTATCCAAGTAAAAGAATCCTTCTTCAACATGGAGGTGAGGGTGGCGGCTATCTTTCCATAATTATAGATAAATTTATGGTAATATCCTGTAAGCCCTAAAAATACTCAAAGTACCTTAAGAGTGTGAGGTTTTGGCCATTCTTGGACTGCTTGGATCTTCTTAGGGTCAACCTTGACACCATCCTTTGAGACAATGTGTCCCGGATAATCCACTTCAGTCAAACCAAAGGAACACTTGGATCTTTTTGTGAATAGTTTATGGTTAGCCAATAGTTGTAGGGTTTGATCTACATGCTTGAGATGCTCTTCCAATGTGTGACTGTAAATCAAGATGTCATCGAAGAACACAAGGATGAACTTATGCAAAAAAGGGCGAAAGATGTTGTTCATCGGGATTTGAAATGTGGAAGGAGCATTTGTGACACCAAATGACATTACCAAGAATTCATAATGACCTTCATGAGTGCGAAAATCAGTTTTAGGAATATCTTCATCCCTGGGCAGGATCTGATGGTACCCAAAGCAAAGGTCTAGCTTGGTGAAGTACATGGTCCCATGTAATTCATCAACCACAGGGATAGGAAATTTATCCTTGAAAGTTATCTTGTTGAGTTCTCGGTAGTCAATACACAGTCGCCAGGAGCCATCCTTCTTGAGGACCAGTAAGACTGGTGCAGAGTAGGGACTAGTACTAGGCCGAATGATACCCACCTTGAGTAATTCTTGTATCATTTTCTCAATCTTCAACTTCATGGCATGAGGGTACCTGTATGGTCTAATATTGGGAGGTGCACTATCCAACAATAATGGAATGGCATGGTCGTGAGAGCGATGCAATGGTAGTGTAGTTGGTTCCAAAAATATGGCCTCATGTTTGTGGAGAATCTGTTGCAGGTCTAATGGGGTTTCACCCATTTGAGAGGTGGATGGTTGGATGGAGAATAGTTGTGCAATGACCCCACATGATGATTTCTTTAGAAATTTCTCCATGCCATTTGAACTAATAATTTGAGGTGTTCCTACTGGGGAGCCCTTGATGATGTGTGTTTGTCCATTTTGGGAGAACTGCATCTAGAGTTTGGCAAATTTCCAACTGATAGTGCCCAACGTACTCAACAATTGAGATCCCAAAACAATATCACATCCGCCCAACTGGAGGGCAAACATGTCCTGCTTGAGTTCATAGTCCCCTATCTTGATTTTAACATTACGACATTTTCCTTTACAAGGTAAGGTTCCTCCATTGGCTACCATGACCTCAAAGGAATTACAAGTGTGGATATAGCAATTTGCCCACTGAGAAACTCTAGGGTCAATGAAGTTGTGCATGATTCCCGAATCCATAAGGATGGAAAGACGTTGGCCTTTGAAAAATCTTGCAACCTTCATGGTTTGTGGAGTAGTAATGCCTACAAGATCATGGACTATAATTGCTATCTCAGGTTCCTATTTCACTTCTTATAGAGAAGGTGTTTCCAAAGGGTCATCATCCTCATCACTCTAGTCAGTGTTATCAGGTTCTTCAACATCTATCAAGAATTTTTTTTTGTGTGCACACTTATGCCCTTTAAAAAAAATTTCATCACAATTGTAGCATAATACTTGGGCACAATGTGCATCCATCTCTTCTATGGTTAGGCGCTTGGGTGCAGTAGGTTTATTATCAATTGGGTGTTGGGATCGAGGAGGAAATGAAGGTCTATTTTGAGGAAACTTTGATGGGTGCATTTGGGCAGAGATTTTAGATTTAGCCAAACAGGCCAAACTGATAGCTTCCATCATAGTTTGTGGTTTCAAAATTCTTACTTTCGCTTGGAGTTCCACCTTCAACCCACTGATATAACAACTCTAGAAGAACCCTTAATTCAATCCTCTTGTCTTATTGGCCAATTTTTCAAATTGAGCTTGGTATTCACGGACTGACCCTATTTGTTGTAGTTTGGTCAAGGCCCCTGTAAAGTCCTCATACTCACTAGGAACAAATTGAGTGAGTAGTTGGGATTAAAAACTCTTCTAAGAGAGATTTGGGTTGGCAATACGTAACCATTGAAACCAGTGTAGAGCCTCAGATTCCAAGTTAAAGGAAGCCATCTAGACTCGATGAAATATGGGGACATTATGAAGTCTAAAGAATTGATCAACCCTACATAGCCACCCATCAACATCCTTCCCACTAAATTTGGGAAAGTCCAATTTATGCATTCTAAAGGATGGATCATGGTCATGATTCCTTGCAGAACCCTCAAATTGGTGTTCTATTTTGGGTGGTCCTCTTTTTAGTTTGCTGTCTACTTCTATTAGTGCTTCTTCTAAGTGGTTACTGGTGGCCTTGTGCTCTAGGCGAAGACCTTGGACTTCTTACCTTATGGAGTGAAAAGCCAAGTGCAAGTTCTCAATGGCTTTTGTTAAGGATTCCAAGTGGTCTAGTTCTTTTTGATGTCCACGGGTACCCTAAGCCATTTTGAAACCTTTTGTGACCAATTACTAAATATAGAATTAAGGTTTTAGGACTTACTATTTTTAGTAAGTGCCCAAAAAAGTGCTTGGGTGCTATATATCAAAACTATTAGCTCGAAGAGATGGTCACTATTTTTTTATTTTTTATTTTTATCTCCTGTTTTGCTGAGTCTAACGGTGTTTACAGTTTTTGATTCTGAGCTACAGAGCAAAAGTTGGGTACTGGAGCACTATCTATAATTGGCCTCGTGTCATGCTCTCACTGGTTGGCCCAGTCCTAACAGTTTCTCGAACACTACTAACCTCACTACCCCAAATATTCTCTGTATTTTGTAAGTGACTATTATGACAGTTCTGTTCTGACCCTGAAAACTGTAAATTCTGCCCTGACTGTGTTGACCTCTCTGACTTGACTGACCTAACTGTGACTGCCATTGTAAATTTGACTTTTATTCTCCAAAATGTCAACTGAAGTGTCACCCTCATGGTCTATCTCGAATGCATGTCCTTTCTGTTATTTTTTTAGTAGAGGACTCCTTTCTCATATGCTCACTTTTGGGGATTTGAAATGCAGGTTTACGAATAGGGAGGTTTGGTTTTTTTTTTTTTTTTTTATTTGCATTTTTTATAGGTTGAAGTTTTAACAGAACTAGGGAATGCTAGGTAGAGGAGTATGTACCACCCATAGGCCCTCTAATATACCGACAATGACGAACAATAGTGCTCGAACCAATATTTTAGGCCACTACTCAAGGAGGATTCCACACATACCCTTGAGCACACTACCTGCCTCTCTGACAATACGGGAGGGTAATCATCCAGGATGTTGTGTCCCGTAGACTATGAGTAATACAAGGTCGAAAATATTCCTAATGGCTAAAATTTTATTTAAAACTAGATGGTCTCCCGATATACTCGAAGATACGTGGGAGCTCAAGTCCGTGCGCGAGTTCTATCTAAGGCCTGGGTATTGGAGCCTGATCGCCCCTCACTTCACTAGACGCTTTATGGGCTATCTAGCTTAGCCAATAACGACAGATCCTTCACAATATTTTAAAACCCCCGCATAGGGTTTCTACCTACTCAACTAAAAAGATTTTTTTTTTGGTCTGGAAAAAAAAATGCACTGTATTTTTTGGATTTTTTTAATAAAGAAAAATAGGAACATAAAAAACACATAGAATTTATACCTAACAGGCGGATTGGATGGCAAGAATCATTGCAGTTGCAGTAGAACTTGGCCCTAGAAAGCGCTCTGATACCACTTGTTAGGATCCTACTATAAAATATACTAAAAAACACACTCTCAACTCAAATAAACACACTCTCACACATTTGCTTGGAAATAAACTCACAGAAATATTATAACAGTATTTAGAATTAAATGCATATGATAACAAAAATTACTTAAAAGGAACAATCTCACAATAGATAGAATCGCAGGCCTCTTCGAGGGGGCAACCTCCTTCAACACTTCATTAATTTGCAAAAAGATGATATACATTGGTGCCTTTTCGGGTATTTAAAGAGTCTCCTTCCAAGGTTGGCTTACATGCAAAATGCCACTTGGATTACATGCATAATGCCACCCGAATTACATGCATAGTGTCACTTTGAATTATATGCACAATGCCACTCAAATTACATGTATAATGCCACATGAATTACTTGCACAATGCCACCTTACCTAACCTATCTACCATGTGTTACATAGAAAAGGGTGCCATTTGTCATAGGCACTACCTAAGCTAAAAATTAGAACATTACAAAATATTTGTCATGGGTACTACCCATGTTCACTAGGAATTATTACATCAAGGAAGTTATTACATTAAGGGTTAGGATGAGATCCTAACAACTACCTACGAAGATGCTCTAAGCTACTATGTCCTCGAATATATCTATCTGTCTATCAATGAGGCCTTCCTTGTATAGACAAAATAGTTACTTGGCAAAAACTCTATCTAGCTATACAAGGGACACCTTACACATTTACAACTTGTACATTGACACTTGTGCATTTTTTTACGTTGCATGAATTAACTAGATAACTTCCTCCTAAAGTAATATAATGTCCTAAGTATGTACCTTGGAAGATACATTTACATGACCCAAATGATGGAATATAATCTATTTCTAACATGGCAATTATGCATGTATTGCTTGACAAGATTCAAATCTAAGCCTCTTCCTTGAAAGTTGAGGAATTTAACCAATTAAGCTCATGCCATTGATATAGGTAAAATATAATAAAATAAAATTATTGTGAGAATAAATTATATTTTAATGATATGACAACCTTTAAAAATTATAATTGTTAAAATAAAAAACAAATTCCATGACCTTCATAACTAAAGTAATATATATTTTAATGGTGTGGCTAGTTATTAAATTTATAATTATTAGAATAATAAAATGATTTCATGATCTTCATAACTAAAATAATAAATAGAATTACCCAAGTCTAATTTGAAATACAAATTATGCCAAAGATATTGAACAAAATAGCCTACATGAAATACTACTGAATCAACCAAATTAGACTTGAAAATTTTATTGTAACGCTTCAATATAGCCACATTGATTATCTTTATTTTTATTTAACTCAATCCCTAGGTTTAGATAGTCATATCTTGAGCATTAGGGTTAGGGTAATGATTGATTTAGTCTATAAGTAGAAAGAGTTAGGTGGTATTTGGGATCATCTTTCATATTCAATTCTTAGTCACATCTACTCTACATGTGAGACTTCATCCTATCTAATCGGGACCATCTTTCATTGATTTAAATTTTCTTTTAATATTTGCGTATTGGATTTGTTACCAAATTGGATCTAATTTATTGATATATTTGGGTATTTTTAATTTTATATTTTTGGAGTGCTACTATTGTAATTTTGAAGTTGTTTCTTAACATTTAACATTAAACTTGTGAATCATTAAAAAATCCTCCTAATAATTTTTTATTTAAACAAACATAAATATACTTAAATACATATTAGAAGTTAATTTAAATTAAAAATGTTAAAGTTCATGGGATTAAAGTCCAATCCATGAAAATGTTTAAATCAAGAAGACTTCATCATTTCTCAATTCTCATGGGTGTCATAATAATATAGTTTGTTGTAATACCACAATAATGTGATTTATTGAATTTTTTGGTGTGATAATTGATGGAATATTTTAATAAAGCATACCTTGAGCCTCTTTATTTTTTCTAACTTCTAATAAAATATTTTGAAATAATTAATTTCTTCCTTCCTAGTAATTTCTTCCATCTATAGTCAACCTTTTTTATTTGATGAAAAGAAAAATATTTTTTGAGAGTAGCATATTTTTTTTCGTATTTCTATCTACTTTCTTAAGCCATCTTGTTGAGTGTGTTGTATCCTTTGCATGAAGGAAAAAAATTATGATATGATTTTTGGGGCAGTCTCATTAATTAGCAAGTATGGGTGGTTTTAGCCCATGGTCTTATTCTTGGACAATCTGATTAAATTAGAAGGTAGGGGTGGTTTTAGCCCATGGTATTATTCTTGGGTAGTCTCCTTAATTAGCAAGTATGGATGGTTTTAGCCCATGGTCTTATTCTTAGGTAGTCTCCTTAAATTAGCAGGTATAGGTGGTTTTAGCCCATGGTCTTATTTTTGGGTAGTCTTATTTTAGCCCATGATCTATTTTTAGGTACTGTGAGATACCTATATAATAATGTAACTTATTTTTTAAAGGTGCACCAAAATATACATATGAATAAGAATAATAAGACGCGAGCATGAGGTGTCACTCTTGGTTTTCTGTTGGTTTTTATTGATAAAGGGTTTTTAGTATATATATTCATGTTCATGGTGTGTGCATATTATTTTTCCTTCTATTTTATGATTATGTTTGCAATAATAACTCTAGAACAATTTTATCAATCTCTTCATCTGGTATCAGAGAATGGTTATTATGTTGGAGTATATTATATTATTTGGTACATGCTAATGTATCCCCATGGTATCTTCATGGTACATTTGTAAATAATAGATTAGTATTGAGTCATAGTTTAGAGTATGAGTTATATTTCCCCTTTATATAAGTGTGAATGTGCAAGAAATACACAAGTGTCATGTAAAGTTGTAATGTGCAGGAAATTCATAAGTGTCATGTGAGTTAGTATGCAAGTGTAAGTTGAGTCTATGTGCACAAGTATATTTTATTTATGATAAAAATATGTAATGTAAAGATATGCACAAGTGTCTTAGGTTATAGTGTACAAGTTATGGAAGTGTAAGAGTCATGTATAGGTGTGCATACATTATAGAGTCAAGTGTTCATCAAGTATGCAAGTGTCAAGTAGATAAGCCAAGAGTCATGAGACTTGGCATATGGAAAGGAATAATCAAGTATCCAAAGAGTCACACTACTATGACTATATTATGGAGATATAATCCATAAGAAAATATCATATCATATCATATATAGTCATATTTGTAAGAGAAAGAGAAGGAATAAAGAGTGCATACATTTTAAGCAATTAATATTGTAAGTTGTTATCCATGCATAGTACATGAATTATTAAGGCTATTTACATTCATATTTTTTATTATTATTGAATGTTATTTGATTTATTATAAGATTTATTTTACATATTAATTTATTCATATTATTTCTACTCTTATCATTATCTTGACCTTATTATATTGTGATTATATTATATTCAATCCTGTGATATGTGTGGTAGTATTAAGGCTTAAAAAGCCATCATATTGGCTTTCGGAGGATGCCTTTGTTGCTAGAATTTAGCTCGGTATAAGAAGAGCAATGGTGTCTTGGGTCTGCAATAAATCTATTTTTTGAGTGGAATTTTTATGCAAGTGAATCCAGTGTGAAGGAAATATGGCATGCTTATTGCTCTTATACTTCAAGAGGAAGTGTTGAAAGGAGCATTGATATGGTTTTTGGTGCCTTATTCTTATGTTGTGCTAAGTGTGGGATGCTTACCTGTGTATCGAGATGGAGGGACTGTGAGGGTTGGTGTACCATGTCCTTGTGAGGTGTTGTATGGGCTTGTTCATGTACCAAGTTGGAAGGGACTGTGTGGGCTAGTTTACCTTGTCCTTGTAAGGTGCTATTAGATTGTGGCATGGTGGTGCTTGGATAATGTTGGAGGAACTATGAGGGCATTATGTTGGATAACCACTAAATTTTATCGATCCTTGTGCAGTGGGTGTGTTGTGCTAGGAGTCATGTGTTGCTCTTGTACGACAGGGCATCATGATGGAAAGAGTAGCTAGCATTATGTTGTTATATTTGGGAATGTTCTTGCTCTTGTGTGATAGTGGATTGTGTTGTAAGGGGCAAATATCATGGTTGGTGCTTTGTTCCTATATTGTGTGAGGAAAAAAGGTTGGCTTTGGATCCATGAGACGGTTCAAGGGTTCAATTGGTTGAGTTGGATGATATGGATGATCAAGGATGTGGATAATCCATAGGCTCAAATCCAAGAAATGAGATGAGTTGAGAGTGAAGGGTTGTTATGATTGAATATTATGGTGGTGGTAATCAAGAGAATGAGAACCATGACATTGGTCATAATGATGTTAACATTCAATAAGATAAAGAGAGTTGGACCTCCAATTCTTCGAAGGTGGTAAGAGTTTAGAAGCAATTAAATTCACCCATTATGGAGACTGGTGATTCAGTGCATATTAGTTAGTGAAAGGGTAATCTTGATTCATCGATGGAAAATATGGATGTTTTTGAGCTTATGCTTGTTTAGGAAGCATGGTACTTGATTTACAAAGTTGATGTGTCACCTGGGATTTTGGCACATGGTAAGCAAGGTTGTCCATGATATGATTGCTCGTGTATGGTGTGTGCATAAAGATAGAAGTGAATTGAAATCGTATGTCTTCTACTCTTTAGTTTTGGGAGTACCTATAGAGGATGGTTGGCATTGGGATTGATATTTGGTATGAGGAGTGCCTAGAGAGGGCAGTTTGAGTTATGTTTGCTCTTGTATATAGGGTGTGTATGATGAGACTGCAAGGCAAGATTGAGATATGGTAGGAGGTGTGTCTCAAGCTTTCTCTCCATGAATCAAGTGCCTTGAGATGCCAATGTCATGAGTGGGCACATGGTAAGATTAGTAAAGTGGATAGAGACAAGTGGCTTCCTAATCTTGTAAAGTGCAAGTGGAAAGGGGTGGTGAGAATAGTGGGGTGATTTTATCTACTTCTATGCCTAAAATCCCATAAAAACATTAGTGGTTAAGCATAATTGGATAGAGTAGTGTTGGGATGGGTGACCTCCTAGGAAGTCACAGTGGTGCACCCCCTTTACTTGTTCTTGAGCTATGAGATGTTGTACAAGAAGGGTGGATGCTCTTTGTTCTTGTGTTGCAGATTCATTAACTAAGCCTATGAGTACTGAGAAGTTTTCTTGGTGCAAGGAGACAATGGGTTTAGTTGCCCCAAGTAGCTAAATTTATGATTTGTATAGGCCTCACTATAAAGTATTCAACAAGTAGGAGATTGTTGGAAGTGTTGTATCCTTTGCATGAAGGAAAAAATTAGGGTCTTATTTTTTGGACAACCTGCTTAATTAGCAAGTATGGGTAGTTTTAGTCCATAGTATTATTCTTGGGTAATCTTATTTTGGCCCATGGTATTATTATTGGGTAGTATAATTAAATTAGTAGGTATGGATGGTTTTAGCCCATGGTCTTATTCATGGGTAGTCTCCTTAATTAGCAAATATGGGTGGTTTTAGCCCATGGTCTTATTCTTGGGAAGTCTCCTTAAATTAGAAGGTATGGGTAGTTTTAGACCATGGTCTTATTTTTTGGGTGGTCTTATTTTAGCCCATGATCTAATTTTTGGGTACTATGAGATACTTGTATAATAATGTAACTACTTTGTCATAGGTGCACCAAAATATGCATATGAATAAGAATAATAAGATGAGAGCATGAGGTGTTGCTCTGGGTTTTCTACTAGTTTTTCCCGATCAAGGATTTTTATTATAAATATTCCTGTTCATGGTGTGCACATATTATTTTTTCTTCTATTTTATGATTTAGTTTATATTATTATATCTATAATAGGTTTATCAATCTCTTCACGTCTCTCTCTAGGATTTTGGTCCAAGTATGAATCTTCCTCTTGTAATACATTATGATAATTAGAGGGTAATTTTTTTCTTGCATATAAGTATCTTGGTCCATTCCATTAATTTATATTATCTCTTGTAAATTTTAGAGATTGAATTGAATTTATTTTTCTTTTTTAATGGGTTATATGGGATTGAAATAGGCCCATATTATTACATCATGACCACAAAGTGGTATTACAACAACTTTGAATTATACGTGTATCACTTGGCAAGATTCAAACCTTGGTCTCATCCTTGAATGTTGATGAAGTTAACCTATTGAGTTGATGCCATTTTATTATATATTAAGGTTCATGCATGAGATTTACCTTGGTTTAGAGTGTGAAACTCCTCAATTTTCACCATTTACTCTAAATCTCATGGGCTTGCAAGAATACTTCAATTTAATTTCCTTTTTTATTTTAAATATGTTACCAAAATATTTATCATTCAAAATTTTTATTTACCCCTTTAGATATTTCATGATTTCAATAAGATACGTGTTATCCTTCAAACCTTGCTCCATCCTACCTACAGTTACTTCTCACTACACTAAGATTTTAATCTCAAGAAGGTGAAGGCAATATGGCATAATATAAAATAACTCTAATTAGAGGAGATCATGATTTTGTGAAAGTTTCAAGTCTAGGAAATATGCTAAAGTTTTAAGCTACCACTCATGGCTTCTCTTAAGGAGAAAAAAGTGAAAGAAAGGATAGATCAGTGTGAATAAATGGCATTCTACAATAATTAGATATTTTGGCAAGATATGAAGAAGGAAAATGCAAAAGTGTCAAAAGGATGAAATATATAGAAAGGAAAGTCTTAAAGAATGGAATACTAAAAAAGGTCCAATAAAAAATAAAAAGAGGACCTTCCACCAAATTATTCTTGACAAGAGTTTCAATTCAATCTCAGAAGTTTTAATAATCTTGGTGCAAGCTAACAAGAGAAAGTTCTAACAAGTAGTTTATATCTTGCATAAGGAACCTAAAATAATTGAGATTGTACTAGAATTTGAGTTTTGGTATGACAAGCCACGAAATCCCAAGGAAAATCAAATATGGTTGTAGAAGAGAAGTAATGCTATGTAAAATCCTAGAGAAAGTAGGTGATATAGATGGCTATATTTTATTTTATTTTGATTACATGGAGGAACCGATAACTACCCATCATTTTCTACTACCAGTCCTAGGTTCAAATAGTTATATTATTAATAAGAAAGTTAATCATCACCTACCAATGTCTTCTCAACTTAGCATTTTAGGATAAATATTAAAAATAAGAATGGTAGCTATAGTCCTACATCTAATAGCAATAAATATAGAGGGTGTTCTCATTCACATTTGTAGGAGCAATTGAAGTTGTCAATCCATCCTGCATGTTCCGGAGGGAGATCCTCCTCCTTATAAGTTGGAAGTAAACTGATTTTACTCTGGCAATATCAATATTTATACAACAATAGAGGCTATGATTAACCTATAGTAACTCAATCACTAATATTACTAATCCAACTAACTTCAGCTTACATAATATTTCATCTAACTATAGCTTTCTAAAATAATATATGCTAGTTTCTAGAATACCAACTATTACAACACTATAGGTTTCTAGAATTTAAATAATGTAATAATTTATATTTTTCTAACATTCCTCCTTATTACATTATTTGGAATACATAAAGAGTTGCAAAACAACTCAAACTTGACATGTGTAATTACCTTTGTGAAAATATCCGCAACTTGTTTGTCGATGGAAATGTATTGAAGTTGGTCTTGTGTTTCTAAACTTTATCTCAAATGGAGTGACACTAAGCTTTAATGCACTTTGTTCATTCATGGAATATTGGATTCTTGATTAGTTTTAGAACACCTTGATTATCATATTTAAAGTGTATTTGTATATTATTTTGAACACCCATACTTGAAAGAATGCAACATAGCCACATCACTTCACACACAGCTCCTCATACAACACGATATTCAATCTCTATGGATGAAAGTGCAACTGCTTGTTATTTCTTGTTATGCCATTAGACAGGTCCAGATACTAGATGAAATATGTATCCAAACATTGATTTACTATCATCTAGATATCCTACATAATATGATTTTATGTATCTTTGTAAGATCTTGTCATTCTTCTTGTATTCCAAGCCATATTCTACTATACCATGGATATAGTGCAAAACTTGCTTTACTGCTTTCCAATGACTAGCCTTAGGTTCCTACATGAACCTAAAAATATAGCTCATAGCAAAGCCGATATCTGACCTAGTATTTATTAGATATATGAGATTCCCAATTAGCTGCCAATAGAGAGTTCCAAATACCTGAGGTGATTTATCATATCTGGACAACTGTTACCCTAATTCCATTGGAGTTGCCTTGGATTTATATTTTGTCATCCAATATTTATCTATTAGTGCCTTGGCATATTTTATATATAATATCCTAATGTGATTCTTCTTTTGTTACTTCCAATCCAAGACAATAGTGTAGAAGTCCTAGATCTATCATATCAAATGAATTTTCAAGTCACTCTTCACAACATCCACCATCTCATCTAAACTTCCAATGATGATCAAATCATCAACATATAGTACAAGTATCACTATTTCAAAACCAACCTTCTTAAAATAGAGATTTGAATTTGAGGGACTTCTAAATCCATGTTGCAATAGGTGATTATCAATCTTGATATACCAAGCTCTAGGGGCTTGCTTGAACCCATACAAATATTTTATCAATTTATAAACTTTGTGTTCTTGTCCTTCAACAACAAAACCTTTAGGTTAAACCATGTACACTTTTTATTTGATATCACCATTCAAGAAGGTACTCTTCACATCCATATAATGTAGCTTCCATCCGAACTAAGCTTCCATTGCACAAAGAACACAAATGGTTGTCATCTTCGTTGTTGGTGCAAATGTTTCTTCATAATCAATGCCTTCTTTTTTAGCATAGCCCTTTGCATCAAGTCAGGATTTATGCTTATTAATTATTCCATCTTCCTTATACTTAATTTTGAATACCCATTTGCAACCAATGGGTTTCTTTCCAACAAGAAGATCAACTAGCTCCCATGTATTGTTTTCATAAGAGACTTATATTTAGCTTCCATAGATTCCTTCCATTGAGGTAATCTAAATGGATCCTTCATTGAAGTAGGTTCTACACGCTCCATCACTGAAGATATCAAATCCCTATTTCATTCCTAGTGTGACATACTTCGAGTACATGGTCGAGTGGAATTGAGGTCAGGAGGTGCATCAAATTTTACATCTCTCATTGTGCTTGTGTACCACTTTGTAATTTTTCTTTGTTGTGGGGGAGAAACCACTTCAGGATCATCAAAAAGGAAATGAATATCATTTTAGACTTCACCAAATTCTAATTGTACAATAGCAGATGTGCCTTTGCTAGAATTTTTAGAATATACTAAATTCAACTTGGGAGCAATTTCTTCATCAAATATCACATCTCGACTAATATGTATTTTTTTGGTAACAGGGTCAATCAAACTATACCCTTTTTATTCTTCATCATAACCAATAAATATATGTATATAGGCAAATTGATATGTCTGCACTGAGTGAATCATTTTGGTATTATATATTATTTTATAATTGTATATAAAGTGTTTGACGGAATATGTGTGCATATATTTAATAATGTTATAAAGTGTAATTTAATATTGTACGTAATAATAAAGTGATGTTAAGTCATATAAGTTGACAAAGTTATAAGTCATAAGGTAGTTTGTCCAGTAGTGGAAGATTCATGTAAATGCACAGATTAAATGCATATAAAATATAATTTGGGGGGATTTTATTCGAGGATCGGGGTTGAGGATGGAGAAGAGCAGTTCAGGTGGGAGTAAAATTTTCAAATAGGTTTGAGCGGGAAAGTAGGTTTTCAAACTTTTGGAGATCATGAGGATGCAGGTGAGGATCCATATACAGGTAAGATTCTTGATGCTAGGTATATCATAAAGGACAAGGTTCCTGATCAAATCAAAAGGTTTTGGGGAGATGAACCCCCCAATAAAAATCCTGACAAGGAGGCCCACCCTACCTTGTCTAAGGGCCCCGCTAAGCAAAAGTCATATGTCGAGACTCTCAAAGGATCGAGCATCAAGCCTATTGATAACTCTTTGAATCTCATTCCTGAGGGTATCAGATTGATGGTACCTAAAAAAAGGATGGCAAGCTCCCTGGTTGTGGAAAGTTTTTCCTTGATAGGAAAACTCATTGGTGGTAGACCAGATATTGAGACTATCAGGAGATGGGCATTCTCAAAGTGGAAAAATTTGGGTAACATGGAGATCCTCGCTTGCACCAGAGGTTTTTTGTCATCCGTCTTAGCAATCCAGAAGATGTCAATCACATTCTGTCTAGAGGACCATGGTTCCTAGGATGTCAAAGTTTATTTCTTCGAAAATGGGTAGAGGACTTTGATCCTGAGACTCAAAGCATCAATATCATGCCTATCTAGGTTAGATTGCCAAATTTACCATTCCAATTTTGGCACGAGGATATTTTGAAAGGAATAGCAAATATTTTTGGTGACCTGGTAGCAATAGACCATGCAACCCTAGCCCGATCCAGGATGATGCATGCCAGGTTCTGCGTGAATGCAAACCTTGAATCTGAACTACCCACTTTCATTGAGTTGGGCTATGGATCCTACCTGTGATGCCAAGCTATTGAATATGAGAACAAGCCAACTTTCTATATCGAATGCCACACACAGGGCCATCTCAGAAGCCAGTACCCATAGCTTAAACAACAACTTGCCAAAAATAAGACTACAAAAGTCCGAGGGGCCAACAAAAATCAAGGAAATAGATGCCCTACTCAAAAGGGTTTCTTCAGACCCAAGAACAACCAACAAATCCCTCTCATAGGAAATGGGCTTCCTCAAAAGGGAGAGAATGCGCTGCAGATCCATCAGGACAAAGGAAAACAAATCTTCCAACCATCACAGACTGATAAGGTATGCTCTGCCTTCACTGACACAAATAAATTTCAAATCCTTGATGATGAAACACTTTTTCAGGAAGAGATTACAAGGGAAGAGGATGGAGAAGAAGATCTTGATCTTGCAACAACTCTTCCTAATAGTTTAGACTCCCCAACCAAATCAGGACCATCACACATTCCTGATGAGTTTCCTACATCTTCTCCCCAAGAAGAACACTTTGCAACTGATCACAGTATTCCTGCTAATCTGCAATCCAAAAATGGTCATTCTAGCCCTATCCTAGAGCAAATGGTTCCTTATAAACCTATTTTAGATAAAATAGTCCAACACAAATTTAGTCCCAAGCAGATGAGAAGCTCAGTGAAATCTCCCATAGATTGTGGTAGTGATAAGAAAAGAGGGAGAACCTCAACCATTGATCAGTGGAAAAAGGATGTCAAGCAAGACATAGCTAATGGAATCTAGAAGACCCTTTTCCCCACAGTCATCAGCCAAGCCCAGGAAGATAGCAAAATCACCAAACCTCCCCAACCTCAAGGAAAGGGGGTAGGAAAAACTCCAAGCATTCTAAATGAAGATCCTCTCATGGAATGTGAGAGGCCTCAATGGCCTAAATAAGCAAAGAATAGTCAGTTCATTGAGAAGAGAACTTAAACCCACTATTTTCATGTTGCAAGAAACAAAACTTGATGTTGTTGCTTTAGTAAATATAGCCAAAAATATTTGGAACAAAAGTGAAATAAGCTTTAGTCAGGCAAGAGGAGCCTCAGGAGGCCTAATGTGTTTATGGGATCCTAGGAAAATTGAAGGTAAAGTCCTAAATATAACCGATAGAATCATCATAGTACTATTCACTAACAAAGATAATAACTCCTCTTGGATTCTCTCAAATGTCTATGCACCAAATACCCTACAAGGAAGATCTCTACTTTGGGAGACTCTAAGCAGCATCAAAGAGGTTGTCCATCACATCCCCTGGATAGTAGCAGGGGATTTCAACACCCCCCTCTACCACTCAGATAAAAAAGGGGGATCAGGTCTACCTATCAGAAGTATGGAAGAGTTTAGTGACTTTGTGGATGCAAACAACCTCATGGATGTCAAAATTAAGGATGCAAGATACACTTGGACCAACAGAATATTGGGAGATCAATTAATTCAGGTTAAATTGGATAGATTCTTCTTTTCTCAGGAAGTTGTCCAGACCTTTGGGGATGCCAACCTTTGATCCTTACCCAAGATAGGATCTGATCATAGCCCTCTTTTGTTGGAAATGGAGAAAGGTCATCAATTCAAAAAACCTTTCAGATTTGAAGCTATGTGGATTCAGCACCCAGACCTCAGGGACAAAATTTCCCAGTGGTGGAAACAAGTAGGACACAAAAATCTAGCCTCTAGTTTGTTTCAAAAGCTTAAACATGTCAAAGAGAACCTCAAAGTTTGGAATAAGGAATTTTTTGGCAATCTCTTTGAGAACAAGTAGGCCATTTTAGATAGATTAGCACTAATAGAAGACAGAATTCAAAATGGTCATAATTATGAGCAGACTAGACTCGAAGAAAGAACAACCCTTGCAGAATTTCATAACATCCTTGCTTGTGAAGAGATCTTTTGGAGGTAAAAATCAAGAGCTCTTTGGCTAAAATAAGGGGATGCAAACACAAAGTTTTTTCATGCATCAACGCTAAGAAATCAAAGTCACAATAGAATCAAAGAACTTGTAAAAGTAGATGGAACTCTTACAATAGATATTAATGAGATAAGATCTGAAGTTGTCTCTTATTTCAATACCCTTTTAGGTGAAGAGAATCCTGATACTTCCTTTAAAAAATATTCCTTAATGCAACACATCCCATCCTCCATTCCTGAAGAAACTAATCTCAGACTTCTTGCCCTCTTTTCTGAGGAGGAAATCAAGATTGCCTTATTTTCCATGAATCCTGACAATACCCTTGGCCCTAATGGATTCCCTCACTGGTTCTTCCAAACCTTCTAGGATATAGTGGGGAATGACATGTGTTCAGTTATCAATGACTTTAAAATATCCAAATACATTCCTCATAGCTTCAAATCCACTTTCCTTGCTCTTATTCCCAAAGGCCCTGTAGCCAAATCTATGAAGGACTTCAGACCAATCAGTTTGTGCAACGTGACCTACAAAATTTTAACCAAGGTCATTGCTAATAGAATGAAGGATTTCTTGCCCACATTTATTGATCCTTGTCAAGGAAGCATAGTCCAAGGTAGGTCCATCCTTGATGGAGTCATCACTATCCATGAGGTTTTTCATTCCATATCCTTAACGAAAGAACCTACCTTTGCTCTTAAGTTGGATATGAACAAAGCCTATGATTGTGTCAATTGGGAGTTTCTTATTGATGTCCTCCTCAAGTTTGGTTTTCATCCTGATTGGGTGGAGTTGATTAAAGGATGTATCATTCAACCCTGGTTTTCTATCATCATCAATGGTTCTACAACTGGTTATTTTCAAAGCAAAAGAGGATTGAGACAAGGGGATCCCATCTCTCCTTTGCTCTTCATTATTGTGGTAGAAGCCCTTGGGAGAACTTTAAAGGCTTCTTACATAATAGGTCTTATTTTAGGGTTAAAATAAAATTCTCAGACAACCCTTATCACTCACCAGCAATTCATGGATGACACTCTCATCTCAACTCATGCCTCAGTCTTTGAAGCTAAGGTAATCAAGTACATCTTACTGCTATATGAAGAAGCGGTAGGCCAAAAAATTAACTTCAACAAGAGCAAGTTATACTTCTTCAATACTCCTATTCAAAGGTAGAAAAAAATAGCCCAAATCTTGGAATGTTCAGTGGCTCATCTCCCCTCCACCTATCTAGGCCTTCCCCTCTTTCATGGCAATCCATCAGAATCCATGTGGAACAACGTCTTAGAGAGAATTCAAAAAAAATTGGTAGGGTGGAAAGGCAACCTCCTATCCCAGGCAGCTAAAGCTACCCTCACCATGGCCTACCTTCAAAGCATCCCTATTTATTTTATGTCTATTTTCAAAGCTCCAGTCCTTGTCTATCAAAATATTGAAAAAATTCAAAAAAACTTTCTTTGGTCTGGTTCAAAAAATAAGCAATGCATTCACCTAGTTGCTTAGAAAAAGGTTTGAAAACCTAAGGACAAAGGATGAATAGGCCTAAGGAGGATTCATCTCCTCAATTTAGCTTTACTGGCTAAACAAGCTTGGTGACTACTGATAGACAGCTACGAATGGATTTTGATAGTCAAAAGGAAGTACCTCCAAAGAACAGATTTCTTGGATGAACAAGCCCCTTCTAGAGGATCAACTTTCTAGAAATCTATTCTAAATACTAGGACTATTCTGGAAAAAGGTCTCAGGTGGAGAGTTGGAGATGGTAGAAAAATAGATTTTTGGAATGATAGGTGGATCACTGACCACCCTCTAATTGAAGATCAAAATTTGTCTAGACTGAAAAATTACCTTGATGTTAACTTTGGGCCAAAAGTTGTTGACTTTATTTGTAGGAATGGCAATAGGAGAACCTGGAAGCCAATCAAAAACAAAATTCATCCTACTGAAGTAGCAACTATGAATTATTTACTGCATTTAACCATTATCCCTTCTAGAAATCAGATAGATCATTTGTTTTGGGATCTGAATGATAGTGGTGAATTTTCAGTCAAGTCTGCCTATCTAATCCTTTTGAGCCCTAAGGATCAATCCTTCCCTCACAGCATGGTCTACCCAAAGAACCTTGTGCCTAAGATATCCTTTTTCTCTTGGTTGGTTTTTCAAAACAAGATCCTTACTATAGAAAACTTACTCAGGAGAGGCATTGTTGCCCCTAATAGATGCTACTTGTGTCTTTCCAACTGGGAATCTGTTCACCACCTTTTTCTTACCTGCTCTTTCTCTGAGGATGTCCTAAGAAATATTTTTTAGACCTTCTCCATATCATGGACAAAGCCTAATTCTATTTCTGACTTGTTCTTCCAATGGCCCAGTCCTTTTCGCAATCCTAGACTAAAATTCCTTTGGACTTCCTATCTTCACATCTTCTTGTGGTAAGTTTGGCTTGAATGAAACTGTAGAGCTTTCTCAGATACCTGCTCCAATACTTCTTCCATTTTTAATAGAATCCTCTATTTTTCTAAAGATAATTCCATGCTTATACCCCCTCCTCCAGATCGGTAGCCAACTTAGAATTGTCCTTAGGAAAGTCCTTGAATATCCTTATTGAGGACAAACCTATCAATCCTAGACCCAACCAGAGAAATTCTTCTAGGTGGATCCCCCCCAAGAGGATGGCTCAAATTGAACTTTGATGGAGCTACCAAAGGTAATCTAGGAATCGTAGGGGTAGGAGGCATCCTCAGAGATCACTTCGAAAGAGTCCTTTTTGCTTTTGCTAAATTCCTTGGATCTCAAACCAACAATGTTGTTGAAGCTAGAGCTTTGTGGAGGGGGCTAGAGTTAGCAAATAATTATCCCAAAAATATCATTATTGAGGGATATTCCTTGATTATATTCAATTACCTTAGGATGAACAAAAATCCACCTTGGAGAATCGAGGATTGCATCAAGGAGGCTAGGATCCTCATCCTAAGTCATCCATAGAACATCTACCAACATACTTTCTATGAGTCTAATAAGGTTGCTGATTGGTTAGCCAACAAAGGTGTCACCACCAATGGGCTAACCACATGGATAGGAAACCTTCCCCAAGAAGTTGAAAGGATTATGGACCAAGAAATAATTCAAAATTATTGAGCTTAATTTTCCCATGCAGACTGAGTTCCATCGCAATAAGGTCATGCTTGATTTGATAGGTTTTTTGGAAACTCACACTAATAATTTTTTCAAATTGTGGCAAGTTTCTTTTCTCATGTTTAGTGACTTAGGTGGCACTCCAACTTCCAATAGTGGGCTACTTCATGAAGAACTTTACTCCAAGAACCTCAATCACTTCTTTCCTCGACGTTGTGCCAGCATTGGATAAATCAACAATCAGTTCCAAGATAGACCGAACCAAGGTATCACGATCTCCAAAGGTCTGATTTCCAATAGCAATTTAGTTCAAATTTGGTTGGTCCTTATAGGATGTGGCAATGGTCCTATGTCCAATAATGTGCATCGATTTTTGGAGCACATCTTCCTCGAGGGTAAATTTTGGCAGCGTCGGTGATTGTTCATATTCCAGAAGCAAATTTTATGGCCCAATGCCCAATCAGAGTGAAGGACAAGGGATAATCATCACCAAAATTCAAAATATTCCTTGGGATACTCCCTCTCTAGGTAATCATAACCAAAAAAGTAATGGGAAATCAAAATCTTCATTGCCAAATTCAAAGTGCTTTGTAGATCATAACAATGATAAGTCTTGGAAAACTACCCGATTTTATTGGGTTTTTTCCCATAAATCAAACATAGGTGCTCTGAGTTTCTCCACTTCCTGTGAACCCAATATATTACCTCTTCTGAACTCTCCTCTTGCTCATCGGTGTAGAGTGTAGGTGCTTCCCACCTATAATTTCTTTGTTTTTGACCTCAACCCTACTGGTCCTTTCCCCATCCTCGAATATTTGCCCAGTATGAGTTTCATTGAGCCAAGTAAGGTTGAGTGTGATATCCTAGCCGAAAGAATTTTGATCGAGAGGAATTTTTTTCCCTTCCTCCATATGTTTTTTGATGATAAAATTGACATAACCATGGCCTTCTTGGAGACTTGGGAGAATGGTTGCATCACTATTCGAGGGAGGAGCTTCCACATTGATGTTAATCTCTTGTCAACCATCACAGGGCAGCTAGTGAAAGGGTGTTCTATCCATCGGGAGAAGCACAACTGGGAAGTTGAGCTGAAAGAGTTCAAGGATAATGAAAGAATCTTCAAAGGGGTAAAACAAGGGATTTTTAGGAAGGATCTCCTCACGCCATGGAATGATGTGATGAAACCCATTATGGAATTCATCACTATTGATGATCCTGAGAAAGTCCTATGTAGTTTCCACTTGGCTTTTGTCAACCATTTTCATGATGTGAATCCCATCAATATCCCTCAGTTCCTCATCAATTCTATGAATTACTCCATTAACTCCTACAAGAAAAAGAAAGGAATTGACCTTCCCTCCCACCAAGGGCTTTTCAAAGTCATCTACAGTCACATCCTGACTCATAGCCCCCAGGCCCACCCCATCCCTTCCTTGAGTAAACCCAGTCCAGCTACAAAATCTGTTGGGCCCCCTACCCGCTTGTCCCTTGCGAAAAGGAAAAGAAAGACTATTGAAGTTGTGCATGAATTAAAGGCAAAGAAAAGCATCAAATTTGATAGAGTTGAAGGACCTATCAGAAAATCAGCCCACCTATAGGACCAGTTTGCGAAAGGTAAACAAAAGGTGATAGAAATCAAGGTTGATGATGAGGACATGGAGGATGAAGTCAGACACCTAAAGGAATTCATCATATCTACAATGACAAGCATGATGAATGCTATGGTGAACTCCATTATTGACCTCAGAGAGGCCCTCCACATGCTCTTCTTTGGTGAGTAGATAGGGCAAGAGACCGAAGCCTGTTCAGCAGATGAGGACATGGTTGCAGTCAAGGAGGAGCCCAAGGATCAAGCAAAGGATGAGGACAAGGATGAGGATGAGGAAGCCACTGAGGACTGACTTCCTCGACACTTTCTATTCTATTTTTATGGCTACCCTACATGGAGCCTATTCATCTATTTTGTGGTCTATTTTGCTTGGGCAGTGTCCCTTTCTTCTTTCTTCTTGCTTTTCGAGTGGGGTTGCATCCTCTATTAGACTTCCTAATGTTCTAGGCATGGGGCTGCATCCCCTATTGGTTTTTCGTTTTGCTTGTAGCAGTCTGTGCTATTTTTGTACAAAGGTTTTGGGATCCTTAAAACCTGGTTCTTAATGAAATCCTTTTAATTTACCAAAAAAATATATAATTTGGGTAAATTATGAGGTGTCGGGTTGTTGGAGGATGTAACTAATTTTGGGTGTATAAATAAGCCCTCCCCTCATTCATTCAAGGAGTTTATCAATCATACATGTTGATGGATTGATAGAGAGCATCGATACATATGAGGGCTAGTGCATATGTGCGTTGGGCATGATGCAGTCCAGTCTTATATGTAACCAAGAAGAATATTCTACCTAGATTTGTAGGCTACAAATTGTAATATTGAAACTATAATCTTGTATTGTAAATGCCATTAATATAAAACTACTTGTATTTATTTTCATCTTCTATTGTTGTTATTATTTTCATTGTTGTTGCTATTGTTATTGTTGTTGTTTCCTATATATTATACTACAATGACTACAAATTTGTAGAATTATTTAAGTAGAAATTGAATTGTGTGTCAGCATGTTAAATTTTATTCCTACATTTTGGCATTGTTGCTTATACGAAGTTGAGCCTAATTTGGTGATATGGAGTTCTGAGAAACAAAACCCTTGGGGAGATGCACAATGAGAGCATTAGATTACAATCAATGAAGATGCCACATATTTATTTATTTATGCAGGTGAAGGGCCATCCAATAAAACATGCATAATAGATATGAAGAATTTGCAGATCAAGGATTCATAGATGTAGAAGCTTTTGTTAGGGACACAAAAATTTTAGTCACAGATGCAAAAATCCATCCTGAAGACATCTTCCCAAGATAGATCTATCATATATATGATAGAACCCATCTAAATGATGTTTGCCTAGATTTGACACATCTGGATGTCAATAAAACTAGTTTGGATGTTGACAAATCCAGTCTAGACATCAACAGGACTATTGGAACCAGTCTAGATGCCATCATAATTGATGGAACCAGTATGGACATAGATAGAACCAGTCTAGATATCAATAGGACTGATGGAACTAGTATGGATGTCGATAGGATTGATGGAAATAATTTGGAAATTGAAAATATGGATGACAAAAGAACGGTTAGCCATCAGGATGATGGTAGAAGCAAAGTCAACCATTATAGTGATAGCAAAATAGGTAGATCAATTACCCATATGGAAGATGATAAAATAAAAAGAGAAGTCAATGTGATATTGCATGCTAACATAAAATATTTTGTGTTGAAGCAGTTGCAAGTTGTGATGCATGATGGTGAGTGAGACACTAGTCTGACATCGATGTAAAAAATAAATGATATGTCCAACAGTGTACGAGATGGGAGTCTGGTACTAAAGAAACTACAGGTTTGTATGCTCGATGGGGAGCGGGATGGGAGTCTGACATCGAAGCAACTGTAGGTTGGAATATTTCATGGTACACATGAAAGTATAATCAGATAGCAATTGCAAGGTGATGCATGTCGCATAGGAGAATAATATACCACAAATCACTGTTGAGGTTATGCCAACCTATCAAATCGAAGGCTAATTTGGGTATACCATGTGAGTGTCCCCTAATTCATGGTGAATCAAGAGAAGACCTAATAAGGTATTGGAGAATCTATTGCATGATGTGGACAACGATTGGATAAACTAATGAAGAAGATTGGAAAATGTGGTTTCTTGTGATATTTCTTGATTTCATAATGGATTGGTACATAAAATTCCCTGTAGACAAGTACCAAACATGGGAAGAGTTGTATGATACCTTTGTGCAAGAATTTTGGTTGTTTGACAATGATGATGTAGTCATTACTAAAATATATAGCCTAAAATAGAGTGAGAATGAATTAGTTTATTCCTATAATAAGAAGATGAGTGGGCTATTTGACCATTTTGAGGAAGACCAATCAAACACATTGAAGAGAAGATGGTTCATAGATGGACTTCTTCCTACGTACCAAAAGAATATGACAAGGATCCCTCTGATGTCATACCAAGAGGCTTTAAATATGCCTTGATTTTAGAAAGTGATTAAAAATATCTAAGTATTTCCATCATGTTAATATCGGTGAGAGTGATTGGAAAGATGGAAGTGATTCTGATATGGAGATTGATTCATACATTGAGAATGATGATTTTGGAGAGGAGAGTAGTTCTTCACTAAAATATTAGGGTTGAGAACTTCAAGAAGTGACTCCAAAGAGACAAAAAATGAATCTAAGGATGAGTATGACTCATAGAGTGCAACATCACCATAAATATATACAACACTAAGGGAGACTTCCCAAAGAAGATATCCCAATAATGGACCAGTCTATCACAATCATCAAAGAAATCGTAGATGAAGACTTCAATATGATAGTAAGGGTAGACCTATTATGAAATGTTGGTAATAATAATTATGGAGATATTTTACATGTGATTCTCAAAGTACTGCAAAGCAAGATGAATGAATTACTCATTAAGAGTTTGAATAGTAAAAGAAGAGTTATAGCCCTTACCAAGAAGCATAGGTGGTTAAGCTAACTACAATGGAAGAAGTGAACCTGGTTGAGATGATTAAATTGATGAGCTTGATTCAAATTGACCATGTAAATCTAATTTTAATTGATGACGAATACTTTTTGCAAGAAGTTGAAAAAATTTAGGAAGTTGCAGAGTGCCATCAAGAGGGTGATAGGAAGGTACAATGCAATCAGATAAGTCACCAAATAGAATAATGCAATAGATCAAATCACCATACGAAAGAATGTAGTCAATAAATTCACTAGGCATATGAGTACAATTAGTCGAAAGAAAGCCAGACGATGAGGCTTTATCAGGAGACTAGTTAGATGGATGAGGCTAGGATAGCTAGAGAAGTTCAAGTGGTTGAGGATGATTTGTCTGAGGAGAATTTATTTGAAGTGGAATCATGTAAGGTATAATAATCCGAGGTGGATCCATATGAGAAATTTATTCTTCTGGCAGATTACCTTTCTAAGGAAGTTACCCATCTGGTATATTACCTGTCTAAGGAAGCTACCCATCTGTCAAGTTACTCATTTGAGGAAGTTACCCATCTAGCAGATTACCCATCTAAGGAAGTTACCCATCTGTAAAGTTACCCATATGAGGAAGTTACACATATGAGGAAGTTAATTGTCTGAGAAAGTTACCCATATAGAATATTATATGTTTGAAGAAGTTATCCATCTGGTAGATTACCCATTTAAGGAAGTTACCCATCTGGTAGGTTACCTGTCTGAGGAAGTTAATCATCTAGAAGGTTACCCATATGAGGAAGTTAGTATGAACAACTACCTATTTGGACCTACCCGTATGGAAGCTACAAGTCTAAAAGCTACCCATATAGAAGTACTTATCTAGAAAGTTACACATCTGGAAGGTACCCATATGGAAGTACCCATTTGGAAGGCTACCCATTTGGAAGGTTATCCATATAGAAGGTTACTCATTTGGAGGTAACCTATCTAGCAAGTCACCCATATGGAAGCAACCATATAAAGTTACTCATCTAGAAGGTTACACATATGAGGAGGAGCCATTAGGACTGATCCATCTAAGCCAATCCATCAGGATTGATTCATCATCTGTCAAGACCAATCCATCTAAGCTCATTAGTCATCCATCTAGGAAAATCAATTAGGTCAACCTATATGAGAAAAAATATTAGGTTTATCAATCTGTTATCAGTCATCTGTCATAGAGCAACACATCAAAGACTAATCCATTAGGGATTATCATCATGGATATTGCTATCAGAGGACCTACCTGATGAGGCCTGGATAAGCCTCATTTATAGCATGTTTTAAATAGTTAAAACTGCCTAAAACTCTTGTGAATTATCTTATATGCTAGTTAAGTTGATTTAATATGTTGTGTATTAACTGTTTGCATGATTGAAGTGTTAAGGACATTATATTCTGATTTTTAACAGTTCTTGTATAGTTTTATGTTATCTTGTCATGCTTAGGTTGACAACAGCACTTCAGTAGTCTTATTTTGATGATCATTAAGCATTAGTTTCTCTAAATTCAGCAAATAGTACAAAGACTTATTATTGTGCATACGAAAAACTGGTTTTTCCATATAAATTCCAGCAAGTTGCCAATGAATGGCAAGGCATGGAATTCACATCCAAGGAAGAATGAAGACTATTGCAATATGATCCTGAGGGCTAATCCACCTGAGAAATGCAGCCAAAACCATTTGGAGTCAACACAGTTGGTCATTCTAAAGATCTTCGAAATGAACACAGTGTCTTCGGAATGAACATAGTGTCTTCGGAATGAACACAATATCTTCGGAATGAGAAAACACAGTATCTTCGGAATGAGCGGATCTTCGAGAATGAGAATTGCAGTATCTTCGGAATGAGCGGATCTTCGGAATGAGAATTGCAGTATCTTCAGAATGAGCCACTTATCTTCGAAATGAAAACAGAATGTACTTTTTGACTTGTTGACTGACTTTTGGCGGTGGAAAAGGGGATAAGAAGGTTGAGAAAGTTAAGGGAAAATATCTCCCATCTAACTTTGCCATCCTTGCCATCCAAAGCCACCATTTATGGAAAAGATCAAATTGATCCTCTTCTAGGATAAACCCAGGAAATTCTGCAGGATATCAGGAACAACATATTTTCTGTTTGTAATTAGATTTTAGGCATCTATAAAAGATAGCTCCCATCCAGGTTGAGCTATTATAATATGATATTAGAATATATTAGATTAGATAGAGGAGATAGAAAATAAATAGGGAGATAATAGAATAGTGATTTCAGACCTGTAACAGATTTCAGCAGAATTGTAATTATGTTTCTGAAGCAATAAAAGTGCTGTTTTATTCCATTTATTTTGTTATGTATGAGTGTGAGTAAGACTTAAAGAAGAATTCAAACCTTCTTCCGATAAAGGAGGCTGGCCACTTCCGGACCTAGGAGGAGGGTGACGAGACGGGTTTTATTCTGATTTTGCTGCATGAGAATAAGTTGTGAACTTGTCATTTTCATTCTTTTGCACGACTAACATTCCTAGTTGTTTAATTCTTGTTCATAATGTTTTTGTGATATGATTAGTGGTAGATCTGGTTATTATTTTCATTCCCAGCAACTTTCCAATTCACTGCAAATTTCCATTTCCAGCAATTTACAAGTTTTCTGTAATTTCCCTGCATTCTTGTTTTTGCTGTCAAAACCCTGCATAGAAGATTGACGACCTTATGTTACAGAGCATTGACAGGATCTAGTTTTTATGCTTCATTTCAATTATTGCAAGATTAAATAGACTTTCAATTCTGCAACTATAACTAGAGTTTCAATTCTGCAATTTAATTAGATTTCATTCTTGCAATTGTAACTAGGGTTTCATTTATGCAATTAGCAATTAGTTTTCATTCTTGCAAATAGATTAAAGTTCAATTTATGCAATTTAGGGGTAGAAGTGACACAAAACCCCCACACAATCAATTCCACCAATAAGACTTGCTTGCTTCCAAATGAACTGAACTACAACCCTGCTTGAACTTTCTCTCGTAAATAGCCTTGGACACCACCCCGGATTGATAAGATCTTTGAGATTTAATGATGTGCTTAATGACAACCCATCATTTTGGCACCATTTTCGGGGAACACGGTGTTGTTAGAAGGTGAAAAGCAGTCCAATAATTATTAAATATGCTAAGTTGTGAATTTTAGAGTAAAATCTGAATGTAATGATTGGTATAAGTAATTGTTATTGGTAAATTGTATTTCAGTCCATTTAGGAAATAAGCAAGAAACCACAAGAAGAAAAATTTCACAAGAGGTTGAAATTATGTCAAAAATGTCTAAATTTTTTATTTCCAAAAATGTTGGAATTTTCAAAGAATCCCAATCATCCACTTCCAGCATTGCAAGATCCTTTGAGAAATCATTACAAGGAGGAAAATTAAGTAGTTCAACACCATTTTCTCTTGACAAATCCATACAATCGAGGAAAATTTGACAAGATTTATAATTGTTTTTGGGAACCTACAATGGAAGGCTCACAAGAGAATCAAGGTAGAGCCAACAATGTGCTCCACCCTAGTGCAACTAGTGCACCTGCCAGAACTTTTCAAAATCCCATCCAACTAGATCTTAATCAAAATGCTCCCATGAAGGTCATTTCACCTGCAGTATTACCAACTTTCAAGGGAATTACATCCGAAGATCCTGATATGTTTTTGTTTGAGTTTAAAATTGTATGTCAAGCTCATGATTACACTAATGACAATCAAAAGCTCAAACTATTTCCTTCCACTCTTAAAGAGTTAGCTCTACGATGGTTTATCACCTTAGCACCTGACTCAATTAGAACTTGGGATGAGATGGAAAACATATTCTTGGAGAGATACCAAGAATATTGTCAAGTCAAGAATCAAAATGATGAAATTCTTACAATGAAACAAGAGGAAAATGAAATCTTAGAAGATTATATAGACAAATTTTCTTTTGTTCATAAGAGATGTGGAAGTGTTGAACCTGAAATTTGCAAAGTCATATTCTTAAGGGGACTACAAGATGAATCTAGGGATGCATTGGATATCTTGGGAAGAGGAGATACAAATGCACTTAAATTTCAGGAAATTATTAAATTCTGTAAAAATTACTCTCATTCAAGGCATAGAAAACACAGAATTGGTAATGAAAAACATGATTTGAAAGAATGCATGAAAGAGGCTGATATTTTAGTACATGATAGAACATTAGATGAAAAAAATGAATCTACTGAATCTTCAGCCATCTATTGTTCAGAATGTAAAAAGCAACACTCTCTTCATGATTGTCCTTTGAACAAAATATTTATACCTGCTACATGTAGCATTTGTCAATTAGGACACCCCACGGATCAGTGTAGTTTATTGCCAGAACTTAAAAGTGTCTTTGAAAAACAGTCTCAACCTATGAAAAAAATCAATTTTGTAGGACAAGGACAAGGGAATAATTTTCATAAATTTCCATATCAGAATGCTTCTCAATTTCCTGCACATTGGGGAAATAATCCTTGGTATATGCCATGGTCTGCTTCAGGTCCACTTCAACAATGTTGGAGTCAACCACCATGGGCATACTCCCAAGCATGGTCTCAACATGGATGGATGCAACAACAATGGAATCAACAACATCCACCATGGTTGCAGCCAAAATTACAGGGATATCAATGGGTACAACATCAAAATCTGTACAAAGGGCAGACAACATTGTCAAAAACAAAAATCAAATTTGTTGCCTAATTATATCCATAATTTCTATCATGGACAACAACAACAAAAATTAAAACAACCTCTATTTTCAACTCAACTTGTGGTCAGTCCAAATCATGTTAAACAGGTAACCCCTGTCTCTGTGGTTGAATCAAAAAATACAGCCCTAATAAATGTTAGTGACTGTGTTAAAACTCAGTTGTGTTCAGGTGAACCACTGCTTGAACCTATTCCACTTATCAGTGTAGAAAGTGAAGTTAAAAAGAATGAACATGAAAACAAATCCACACTAAAACAACATCAAGAAGAACAAGATACCTCATCAAATAAAGTATCATATTTTGAACGGTCTGAGATATCAAAAATAACATCTTCACAATCAGATTTGATAAAGGAATTAGAACATTTAACTGTTACAATCCCTTTACCTCAAGTTGTACCAATCATTAATAGGATTGTTCAAGAAATGTGTTTTAGAAAACCAAGAAAAAAGAAGAAAGTATATCCTAAAACCATACAAAAAGGTGGAAAATTAGTTAACTTGCTTTCAGGTAAACTTATTACACCTAAGTATGATTGTACAGAAAGCCCACAGTTTCTTAGAACACATAAGGAAAATGAAAAGAATACTTTAGTTTTGGCCTCCATTGTTGTAAATAAAAATGTTTCTCCAAGAACCAATTCAAATCAGCCTGGTACAAAACAAACTGAAATACAGCCAAAACAACCTTTGAACAACAATAGTTGGTTGACTAAAAACCAGGGAGCAAATTTGTTTGATATATTGGTGCAACATCCTAATGCTTTACTAACATTTTATGCATCTTTAGCAGTTGGCATTGAGTTGTTGCAGGTACAGAAAAAACAAATTTTGCAGTTGAATGCATTTGATGAACTTTGGTTGGAAGCACTTCACCAAATAGAGTTCACTCAACAAAAATGGAAAATGTGGCATGATGATCACATTAAGAGCAGCAAGGATGAACCAGGGGAGTTTGAGAATGAAGTTGTTCAACTTTCTTTAGTTGATGATTTAAGGAGGATATTAGTGGTGAATGGACATCTTTTACAGTTGTACCATAAACCACTAACAAAGGTGGAATTTGCTCGGTATTTCACACAGTTACATTTGACAGAAGAGGCTTCTTCTGATGAAGATTCCAAATGATCATATCTTTGAATCTTAAAAGAAAAATAAAAAAAATTAGAAAAAGTAGAAAACAAAAAGATGAATAAATTCTGATTATGAATTCCTTCATGGGCATGATTTCAGGGAAATCATGAAATCCTTCATGGGCATAATCAGAATCAAGAAAAAAGAGAGAAAAGGAGAGGAAAAAAAAAAGAAACCAAGAAAAAAAAAAGAGAAAAATGAATAGCTCAGCAGTGAAAACCTTTTTCTAAGGCGCTATTGAGTTGGTATGCATGAAAACCAGTTTTCTGGCATGCATAACCTTGAAATTTCTGAGTCACCATTGTACAAATTCACCAACTGCACTTGTTTTTGAAGTGTTGCAGGAAGCCTCAGGAGAATATCAACAGAAGCAGTCATCTTTCAAAACTTGCATTAACTTGTTTTAACCAGGTATATATGTTTCTTGCACTTTTCTCATTGTAAATATTTGATATATAGTATATGACAATTAACCATTAGTATAAAAGTGTTCATAAGAGTTGGCATAAACAAAACATGCTTGGAGAAAGAGAAAAATGTTGGTTTCTGCTATGTCTTTAGAATGATTGTTGTATCTTCAATAACCGTGGTATCTTCGAAATGAAGGTCTTGATAAAGGTATAGAATGAGGTTATCTTTGGATTAAATGCCCAACTTAGTCTTCAGAATGAAACATAATCTTTGGAATGAAGATTTAATAGTCTATTTCCATGTGGCATCCAAGGAGGGAGAAAAAGACATAGTCAGCAGAATTTTTTACTCCATGTGATCATTGACACATGTCAGCTGGCTTGCGAATGGATGAGCTAAAAATAGTAAAGAAAATTTGATGGCAAGGATGTCCAATGATTGATGGCCAGGTGTTCAGAGCACAGAATAAGGAAGTGTGCCATATTTTCTTTCGAAGACATATTTGCTAATGATTACAAGGAAAAGTAAAAAAATTAAAAGTTCTTTCTGAAGAAGAACAAGAGCAAACCCTGTAATTCTGTAGAAACCAGAAATCAGTGACCTAGCAGCAGAAGAGAGCAGTCTTCTCAGCATCAGAATAGAGAAATGAAGTGAAAAATGAAAAAGGGCTAGCCTACAAGAACCCTGGAATAACGTAACCACATGGGTTACCAGATTTTTCAACTTTGTGAAGGGTAGTATGTAATTTTGTCGGGGCATCATTTCAATATTTTAAAACCACCTCAGGCATGGTAGGCAATAACCTAAATTTAGAGTGAATTTTCTAGATATGATGAGAACTATAAGATGGAAAAAATTATCAAGAGGAAAAAAAGTCATCATATGGTCTTAAAAGGGTGAACATAATTTTAGGGAAACTAGAAGCTTTAATAGGTTTTATTCTACCCTGACTAATGTAGTTTTTGAAGAAGAAGAGAATGGTTGAAACTGACAGCAAAAAAATAAAATAGAAGAGGGTTCATTTTTCTAAAGATGTTATTTATCTGTCAGAATAGGAGAGTGAAGTTCCCAGTGAAGAGCCTGAAGCTATCCCTACATCCCCTGTTACCACAAGAAAATAGGGCAAGAAGAGAAAATATACATTAAGGACTAGGAGGTCTGCAAGACTCCAACAAAAAGAGATAAAAGAACAAATGATTGAAGAGAAGACTAGACAGGATAGCCCTGATGTCATAGAAGTGCAACAAGCCACTGAGAATTTGGATGTAATCATAGATAATTTCATGGAACCTCCTGTACAGGAGTAGGGGTCTGAAGCAGAGGATGAGATCATTGTTGAGCAGCAAACTGTAGTTGATTTGTCAGTATTAGGTTCTGAGTCAAATGAAGAAGAGGAGGTGGACATCACAAAACAACTGAGAGCAGCCAAGAGTGTTATAAAAATACAAATGAGATGGATTGAGGAAAGAAAAGATGTTATTGAAAAACATGAAAAGAAAATTAGAGAATTATAGCAGAAAGTGGAGAAACTAAAAAGCAGGTTGTCACAAGTTGACGAACAATCAACTACATCAGATAAAGAGGAGGATTTGGTTCAGTTACTACTTGGATTATCTAGGGAATATGAAGACATAGGTGCTCATTCTAAAGTAGTGCCCCTCCACTTTGAAGCAGTGCCCTTCCATTCTGAGGCATTGCCTTCTCAATCCAGAGAAATACCTTTATGCAACATTATTGGGTAGGTCTCGGATTCAGGCCTCCAACCATCATTACTCTGGTTCCCTCCTATTTTGAAGAGGATTCCCAACCAGATGATCAGTTTGAATAATGACTCAGAAACCTTCATGAGAAATTACACAGGCACTAAATTGTTCTATGAAACATGGAATATGAGTATGGACATTTGTGACTCCATAGCCCATTGCAATGCATGAGGGCATGCATTAATATAAGTTGGGGGGAATGATGAGGCCTGGATAAGCCTCATTTATAGCATGTTTTAAATAGTTAAAACTGCCTAAAACTCTTGTGAATTATCTTATATGCTAGTTAAGTTGATTTAATATGTTGTGTATTAACTATTTGCATGATTGAAGTGTTAAGGACATTATATTCTGATTTTTAATAGTTCTTGTATAGTTTTATGTTATCTTGTCATGCTTAGGTTGACAACAACACTTCAGTAGTCTTATTTTGATGATCATTAAGCATTAGTTTCTCTAAATTCAGCAAATAGTACAAAGACTTATTACTGTGCAGCAGAAAACTGGTTTTTCCATATAAATTCCAGCAAGCTGCCAATGAATGGCAAGGCATGGAATTCACATCCAAGGAAGAATGAAGACTATTGCAATCTGATCCTGAGGTCTAATCCACCTGAGAAATGCAGCCAAAACCATTTGGAGTCAACACAGTTGGTCATTCTAAAGATCTTCGGAATGAACACAGTGTCTTCGAAATGAAATAGTGTCTTCGAAATGAACAGATATCTTCGGAATGAGAAAACACAGTGTCTTCGAAATGAGCGGATCTTCGGAATGAAAATTGTAGTATCTTCAAATGAGAATTGTAGTATCTTCGGAATGAGCGGATCTTCGAAATGAGAATTGCAGTATCTTCGGAATGAGCCACTTATCTTCGGAATGAAAACAGAATGTACTTTTTGACTTGTTGACTGACTTTTGGCGGTGGAAAAGGGGATAAGAAGGTTGATAAAGTTAAGGGAAAATATCTCCCATCTAACTTTGCCGTCCTTGCCATCCAAAGCCACCATTTATGGAAAAGATCAAATTGATCCTCTTCTAGGATAAACCCAGGAAATTCTGCAGGATATCAGGAACAACATATTTTCTGTTTGTAATTAGATTTTAGGCATCTATAAAAGATAGCTCCCATCCAGGTTGAGCTATTAGAGATATTATATTAGAATATATTAGATTAGATAGAGGAGATAGAAAATAAATAGGGAGATAATAGAATAGTGATTTCAGACCTATAACAGATTTCAGCAGAATTGTAATTATGTTTCTGAAGCAATAAAAGTGCGGTTTCATTCCATTTATTTTGTTATGTCTGAGTGTGAGTAAGACTTAAAGAAGAATTCAAACCTTCTTCGAGAAATGAGGCTGGCCACTTCCAGACCTAGGAGGAGGACCGACAGACAGGTTTTATTCTGATTTTGCTACAGCCAGAATAAGTTGTGAACTTGTCATTTTCATTCTTTTGCATAGCTAACATTCCTAGTTGTTTAATTCTTGTTCATAATGTTTTTGTGATATGATTAGTGGTAGATCTGGTTATTCTTTTCATTCCCAGCAACTTTCCAATTCACTGCAAATTTCCATTTCCAGCAATTTACAAGTTTTCTGTAATTTCCCTGCATTCTTGTTTTTGCTGTCAAAACCCTGCACAGAAGATTGACGACCTTCTATTACAGAGCATTGACAGGATCTAGTTTTTATGCTTCATTTCAATTATTGCAAGATTAAATAGACTTTCAATTCTGCAACTATAACTAGAGTTTCAATTCTGCAATTTAATTAGATTTCATTCTTGCAACTGTAACTAGGGTTTCATTTATGCAATTAGCAATTAGTTTTCATTCTTGCAAATAGATTAAAGTTCAATTTATGCAATTTAGGGGTAGAAGTGACACAAAACCCCCACACAATCAATTCCACCAATAAGACTTGTTGCTTCCAAATGAACTGAACTACAACCCTGCTTGAACTTTCTCTCGTAAATAGCCTTGGACACCACCCCGGATTTATAAGATCTTTGAGATTTAATGATGTGCTTAACGACAGCCCATCACCTACCATTAGAGATGTTGCTATTTTAGGTAATACAATCAAAGGAGTTGTCATCAAAAGAATTATCCTACAAGGGAGATGTTTGTTTCAATGGGTCAATTATAATCTCCCAAAAGGTTTATGAGGAACAAAATTAAGTTTAGATAGTGATGATTTCAATGCTTTTGTTGTTGAGGGTATGCATGAAGGCATATGCCCCTTGAACCTACAAGGGATGCTATCCCTTGACCCTACAAGGGGGATCCCATCCCCTTGACCCCTGAAATAGGTGGCAACAAACATTGCTCATCATGTTCATAATGTTGATGGCATTACTCATGTTAATAAGATAGCTTATCGTAAAGAGTGAAGTGTCTATTCAAATAATAATGGTTATATTGATCGTGTTTATGATATTGATATTGTTGATCATTGTGCTCATGATAGTCATCAAGGTGTTATTCATCATGTTCATCATGTTTCTCTTGTTGATGATGTTGCTAATTCTAAAAAGTGTAGTGAATAATCAAAGACTACTAGTCCTGTTGATCATGTTGAAGTTACACCTGATTGCAATAAGGAGAGTGCACAATTAGAGAATAAGATGTTGTACGAACTAGTTTGAAGTGCAGTCTATTAACCAAGATGTATGGAACAAGAGAAAGCAAAATTTTTATGACAAAAGATTATGTTACATTGTTTAGTACTTCTATTCCTAGTGTTTAGCTCGTATCATCAAGGATGCCAACCATTTTAGAGGAGGGGATAGATATAGATAGGCAAATTGATATGTTTGCAATGAATGAATCAATTTTGGTGTTATATATTATTTTGTAATTTTATGCAAAGTGTTTGATGAAATATATTTAATTTTATTATAAAGTGTAATTTAATATTGTACGTAATAATAAAGTGATGTTAAGTCATGTAAGTTGACAAAGTTATAAGTCATAAGGTAGTTTGTCCTGTAGTGGGAAATATCATGTAAATGCAAATATTAAATGCTTATGAAATGTAATTTGGAGAAATGATGAGGTGTTAGGTATTTGGAGGGTGTAACTTCTTTTGGGTGTATAAATAAGCCCTCCCCTCATTCATTCAAGGAGTTGTTTAGTCATGTAGGTCGATGGATCAATAGAGAGCATTGGTACATGTGAGGGTTGGTACATATGTGTGTAGGGCATGATGCATTCCAGTATTGTATTCAACAATAAAGAATATTCTACCTAGGTTTGTAGGTTGTATATTGTAATGTTGAAACTATAATGTTGTACTGTATATGCCATTGTTAATAAAAAACTACTTGTATTTGTTTTCATCTTCTATTATTGTTGTTACTACCATTGTTGTTGCTATTGTTATTGTTGTTTTTGTTTCCTGTATATTGTACTATAATGACTGTAAATATATAGAATTATTTAAGTAGAAATGGAATTATGTGTCAGCATGTTAAATTTTATTTTTACAATATACACTATAGGGAGTTCTCATCTAGCTTGTTCCTTTTCTTCTTAGGAATGTGTCCTTAGGATTTGCTACCAAATATACTTAGATGAGAAATTGATGGTTTTATTCTAGTCTAGGATTCTTTGAGTGTAACACCTTGAAGAGATTTTTTTGGTGCTCTATTAAGGAGATACATGGTATTAGTGACAACTTCAACCCAATATTGTTGCCCAAGATAAGCTCCAATGACCATACAGTGAACCATATCCATAATGGAATGTTTCCTCCTTTCAACAACTCCATTTCTTGGAGAGTGTAAGTTGTTGTAAGTTATATTTTTATCCCATGTTATGTAATAAACATTAAGAACTCATTGGAGGTATATTCCCCCTCGATATTAGTGGAGGATCTTGATTGAACATCCTCATTCTTTCTCAACACATTTTAAAAACTGCTAAAAATACAAGAAGGCATCAAAATTCAATTGTAAGAAGACCAATATTTTTTGGAGTAGTCATCAACAAACAACTGAAAATATATCTTTACACCAAAACTGTTAGGTATGGATCTACATAGATCTATGTTTATTAGCTCCAACAATGCTTTAACTCTAGAAGAACTCAATTCAAAAGGTACATGATGTTGCTTCCCTGCTAAGCAATCTGAGCAAACTAGCAATTTTTGTGAGAGGGTGGATAACCCTAACACCATTTAATGTTTACTCATTTGGAGTAAGTATCCTGAACTAAGATAACCATAGCACTTTTGCCACAAGGAGGTTGCTTTTTGTTGTGGCAACCAAGGCAACATGAGGTGAATTAAGGGCATCTAAAGCAAATAAGTCATGCTTGTATGAAGTAGTTGCAATATGTTTACCATTTTTGGTAATGAAGCAATGTTTCTTTTCATCAACAAATTTAAAATAAAACACCATATTTTTATCCAATATTTGTGGAAATGACAACAAATTGTTGGTCAATCCTAGTACATCAAGTACCTTTTAATTCGACACTATCTATCTGGAAAGAGTAATCAAGACATCACCTACTCCTTGGACTTGATAGGTTTTATCATCTGTAATTGTTATAGTTTTGCCTTATTTTGCTTCAAAAGTATCAAATCACTCCTTATCTCCTATCATGTGCTTGCTCGCACATAAATATATGTACCAAAAATTATATTTTTGTTGGGCATTAGTTTGAGTCATGAGCACTTTGTGTTCTTGCTTTGAATTCAAATTTGATTCTTCAATAGCAACATGCTCTTTTTGTTGCTTATATTTAGGATGTGGTTTGTATTGTCCTTTCTCATTTGATGGTTGATGGTTCTTATCACCTTTGTTGGAAGAATTGTACCAACATTGTTTTGTATCATGACCTTCTTTCTCACAAATGTGGTAATACCTCTTTTGCTTTTGAGGTGTCTTTTGTGAGGAGGTTGAGGTGATAGAACCCTTGGATGAAGAACCCTTCTAAAAAGAACCTTATTTCTTGTTATGAACCTCTCTTCTCATTACCATAAATCATTCACCAATATGTAGAAATATTCAACATGCATCCACAAATAAATTGCACAATAAATTCCACACAATAAAATAGAGATTGATAATACCCTTGAGGTAGGGCAACACCATACAATGCTCCTTATTGGAAGGAAGCCACTCCACAAGATCTTCAACTCCACGAGCCAAGACTTCTACAAGAATACTTCATACATACCTTTTACAATGGGGGTACATCTCTCTTTATACAAGAGTGTGATGGTTCACCTTCCATGAGTTACAAGATCACCCATGTGGTGGTTCACCTTCCATGAGTTACAAAGTGCATAATAATATGACAATATTCCTTGCAGTTACATATGACAATATTCCCCAATGGTTACATATATGATTCTATGACATACCTATTTCTAATTTGACATGTGGCCTTCCTTACTCAATAATTAATTTATGGCTCATACCATTATACAATACAATATTAAATTATTAAGTACCTATCTTGGGTACCTAACATTCCATCCCCCTTACAAAATGTTTCATCCTCAAAACATTAGAAGAGGCTAAATAATATGATCTTTTGAGCCATGTTGAGTATTGGTACCAATCTCGATCATCCATCCATCCCAATGAAACTATGATTGGTGGTGGTCTTCGTTGATGCCAATGCCATGTGTTGGAAGCATAAATTTCATCTTTTTCATCCATACCTGCTTGCATTTATGACTTGTAGCATATCCAAAGTTTTGGCTCCTTTGGTTCCTTGTATGTCCCTCATTGTTCTTATGTTGCCTCAAGCCCTGTCTCCATGATTGTTGCCTCTCATGGTGGTGTGGATGGCGATATACTCCAACCTTAGCCCGATGTTCAACTTGTTTTCACTCTTTTCTCTTACTCCCTTCCATTGATTCTTCTCTTACTTTTGCTTCCTTGATTTCTACTACTACCTCCTCTTGAGATTCTATTTCAGGTTCTTTTGTTTGCTCTTCACTTTGTTCCCCTGCAATAGCTACCTGTTTGTCCTTACACTGAGAAATATCCTGTAATGTTATCTTCTTCTTCTTGTACCATAACTTCATGAATTTCTTTTGCACATTAATGTTAATAGTACCCAAAGAATGCAACCAAGGATAACCAAGAACAATATCTACATCATTCATCTCAATAGCATGAAAATCTGAATGTAAAACATATTTATCCATGGTGATCTTCAAATCTTCAAAAATTTGAACATTTTGACCCTCAAGTTGTATGTCTTTGATTTTCTTTGCTTGAACTTGCAACCTCTTAGTCAAAGACATATTGATAAAATTATATTTGTTGCTAGGGTTAATGGAAACAATAATTTTTTTATTTTGAATGCAACCATGAACTTGCAAAATAGAATTTTTACATTCAAACAAATATTTTTGACCATTGTTTGGCCTTGACACACAAGGTGTAGTTTCCTTAGCCTGCACATTATTATCCTTTTCTTTTGATCCCCATTTGCTTAAAAATGCAACTTCAAATTCTTCCTATGTATGTAAGATTATGGGCATGAGCAAAGTTCATAAACCAAGATAAAGCTTCCCCTTGTAAATAATAATAAATTCTCACATCTCCATATAATATTAGAAGAATTTAAAGACTTATAAACTTTTCCACCATTCCCTAGCATCACTATCATCCTCTCCATTGAATATTGGCAACTCCATGATTTTTTTCAAAGTAGCTAGGGTTTGAAATAACTAAAATTTCTCAAAAATTAAAATTTTTGAGATCTCATCTATTTCTTTCTTCAAACAATTAAATTTATAGATTTTCTTCAAAATAAAACAAATGACAATTGATTTGCTTACCCGGATTGAGAGTTATGAATTTTTTCTCTTTCATGTGAGACCCAAAAACAACACCAAAAGCCCAACTTGCAACAGTTGTAACTCCCTCAATACTTATCAAAATTTAACAAGTGAGTAATCATTTTTGTAGTACTCAAAATAACCTATATGTTGATGCAAAAATATTCTAAAAATGATTACTAAAAAATTTAATACGAATTTTTTATTTTTGAAAAAAATTCACGTAGCCAAAAAATAACCTCAATAACCCAACTTCAAACAGTTGTAACTCTCTCAATACTTATCAAAATTTCACAAGTGAGTAGTCGTTTTTATAGTACTCAAAATAATCTACATGCTGGTGCAAAAATATTCTGAAAATGATTGCTAAAAATTTAATACGAATTTTTTTTTTTTGAAAAAAAATTCGCGTGCCAAAAACAACACAAATAACCCAACTTCAAACAACCATAACTTTCTCAATACTTATCATAATTTAACAAATGAGCAATCATTTTTGTAGTACTCAAAAATATCTACACAATGGAGCAAAACCTTTCTGAAAATGATTGCTAAAATAAAAAATATGGCCTCCACAAAATGTGATATTTTTTTGAAAAAACATGCCCTAGCTCTACAAAAACAACCCCACTTTGCCAAAATCGCTGCTCTGATACCAAATGTTATGAACCTCTCTTCTCATTACCATAAATCATTCACCAATATGCATAAATATTCAACATGCATCCACAAATAAATTGCACAATAAATTCCACACAATAAAATAGAGATTGATAATACCCTTGAGGTAGGGCAACACCATACAATGCTCCTTATTGGAAGGAAGCCACTCCACAAGATCTCCAGCTCCACGAGCCAAGACTTCTACAAGAATACTTCATACATACCTTTTACAATGGGGGTACATCTCTCTTTATACAAGAGTGTGATGGTTCACCTTCCATGAGTTACAAGATCACCCATGTGGTGGTTCACCTTCCATGAGTTACAAAGTGCATAATAATATGACAATATTCCTTGTGGTTACATATGACAATATTCCCCAATGGTTACATATATGATTCTATGACATACCTATTTCTAATTTGACATGTGGCCTTCCTTACTCAATAATTAATTTATGGCTCATACCATTATACAATACAATATTAAATTATTAAGTACCTATCTTGGGTACCTAACATTTCTTGTACCTAGATTTCTTGGAAATGAGTGCAGTATTAGAAAATTATTCTCTCATGTTTTTGGTGGATTTTTGTTATTAAAATAAATTAACCAACTCTTAAAAAGATACTTATCCATGAATGCTTGGAGGGAAGTGACGATCACTCTAAAATAATCTAGTAAAGCTCTAGGAATGATTGAATTTAAGAGCTTGTCTTCCACTTTTTCTCCCATTGCATACAATTTTGCTCTTAAATCAACAACTCTGTAGAGAAATACCTCTATCCTTTCTCCAATTTTCATTCGTAGAGTGTGAAGCTAGGATTAAAGGTTAAGAATTGTTGCTTGATTCTTCCCTTCATAAATGGTGGTCAATTTATCCCATGCATATTTGGCACTTTTTGCTTCACAAATATACGGTTGAATCTCATCAGTAGTGGCAAGTACAATGATCATAAGGGCTTTTGCATTTGCATCATCATATGTTTCTCTTGCCTCATCATCAAATTTTGGTTGTGTGACTCTACCAGTCATGATGTCCCATAGCTTTTTAACCTATAATATAATCTACATCTTTGTCAACCATGGTGTAAAAACTTGGACCTCTTAAGAGTTGAGATTTTGAAAGATAGACCTTTGTAATAGACATTGTGAGAGTTTCTTATATCTCCAAATGGCCCCCCTTTCTTTATACTACTAAGCTATTATACCAAACATTTTGTTATACCTACCCTTCCTAAAATACCCATTGGTATGTAGAAGAAGCTAGTCCTCTCTAAATATGTGGTCGTACATGAGAGAGACCTTAAGGTACTAGAAGCATAATGATAAATGATACATAGGAAACACTAAAAATGGATTGCTTTGTTTTTAACACCTAATTAGAAGGATATCCGCATGCATGGGACATAACTTATCCTAAACACTTTGGACAATCCTCTTGTTAGGATTTATGTCTAACAACAATAACAATTAGGGTAATGATGGAGTGAAAAATAAAAATAGGCTTTCCTTATTTCTCCCCGGTGGTTTATAGGGATAGACCCCAGACGTCATCGTTTCAGCTATGTTAGGCACTATACATAGTATCCTAATCACAACAACATTACCTATAAGTGCAGGCCAGAGGCGTCATAATTATCAAATGCTGCTTTGTGCAAGTTGCACAAAATAAGGTAAAAATTTGGGGTATTTTCTTTATTGCTACAAATTAATGCATGAAACAAGAAATTAAATGCATATAATCAATCATCTACAATACCCATAAATTTTTTTTTTTTTTTCTTTTGAAGATGTTGGATTCCATCGAAAATACATATTTTTTCACAATGCCCAATTTTGCAATGTTTTCAATGTATATAATTGTAAGATTAATTAATTTTTACCCTCTTAAAAAAGCATCTATCTAATTAAATAAACTAGTTAATCAAATAAGTAATTGATTTAAATAATTAATTAATTAATAGATAAATAATTATTTAATTAACAAATTTATATAATTAAAAATAAATGATTTTTTTGTTTAAAAGGAATTTAGAAAACCTAGCTTGCGCTTCACCATTGCTTGACCACTAAGGTCCACCTTCCTTCCCTACCTTTTGAGGCAACAAGTATCTCCACCAGAGTATGCCTAAAAAATTTTAGGCCTTCAAGCCTTCCCACTTAGCCTGGCACTTCAACTCTTGAGGAAAAATGCTTTTAAATTGTTTGAAGTCTCCCACACAAGAAATGTGGGATAAAACTCAACCCAAAAACAAATAATATGCACCTTCCACACACCTCCTCCTAGGATCACCTTGTTTAAACAACCCCCCAATTAAAAAAACTTAGTTTTTAATTAAATTACTTAGAACTTGCAGGAGTTGAACTTGCCTCGTACTGGTTATAACCTTAACTTTCACATGCTAACCATATCGGTTGACTCGTTGGTCAAGTACAAAAGGGGTACAAATAAATATTTAAAGGTTGTATTTATGTGCCTTCATGTCCAGATTACAACGAATCAAATTACGACATCTATTGGAGTGTGCTTGGATTGATTCAACAATAATAGTGTGATGATCCCTCATACAATAATTTTGTTGTGATAAAAAATTTCCATACATATCCATATTTTCACATTTGATTGATGGACGAATTCCTACATGTAGGCACTAACATCATCCAAATCCCCAAAGGATCAAGATGTACTATAATATCAATGTTGGAATTAAATTAGTTTTATTTAGGTAATATCAATATTTATACAACAATCGAGACTATTATTAGCCTATAACAATTCAATAGCTATTCTTACCAACCCAACTAACTATAGCTAACATAATATTCATCTAACTATAGCTTGCTAAAATAATATATGCTAGTTTCTAGAATTTAAACTATTACAACATGAAAGCAGCAGAAAAATGGCGTACCGATATGATGCAAACAAAAATAGATATAGATGCTAAGTCCTACGAATGCGATGAGCAATGCATGAAGGAAATGACGCAGAAACGAGATGTGAGCAAACAAAGCGGGGCCTCCTTTATTGATATTGCTTTTAATATGATTACAATACATCCCCCCTCTAGGGCTCAGAACATTTGATACAATTTGTTACATTAATGGATGCCCGAAAGAAGTCGCGCTTCCAAGATCGGACGGTACGCTTCCAACGTCTTTCGCGTGCCCACACTCGAAGTGGGCGGGCTAAAAGTTGCCACCGCTTGTGTCCATGTGTTCGTCATTCCTTGCTGCCCCTCTAGTATTCCTGGCGGTGAGATCCTATGCACAGAAAGACAACAAATCATTAATAGCATATGCGTATCTAGAAAAACATGCAATCCCCAAGGCCTCCAACGGGCGCTTAGAAGATATCAGTGATAATATTGATAAGTAGATTACAGAATGATATGGAAATGTAAAGGACAATGTCTAGAATTGGTATCACCTGATTTTGCATCGAAGCGACGTCGGACGGCCCCGTTATGCTCGTTTGCCCGTCGGGGGCCTCTCCAAAGTGAGCGCTCCAATGTCCCACCTATGCTTATCCAAATCACCTAAAACTCATGGGTTAGGCATTATATGTAATTCTAAGACTACCCAGATGCTCGAAATTTGCATATCCTACCCAGATTCTCCTGTATGTGACAGGGGCGCCCTACGAGCTAGTTAATACATAAAATAATAAAACGATCATCAAATCATGTCAGAATGAGTTCAAAATTTAACAGAGGCATTAGGATATCATCTGGGACATATTGCAAAAGGAATAGTAAGGAAATCATGCACATATTTCTAATCGCTCTGGGGTGGGACGTTGGGGACTGTCGCAAAACCTGCAAAAAGTGACCTTGCAAATGTCCCGCCCAGAGGCCTCCAAAACTCCTGCAAACTTGTGGTTAGACTAAAAACAACATTTTGAGATGACCCAGAAGGTCAGATTTGGCAGATTCTGCCCAGGTTATCTTGTATCCGAAGGCGCTCCCTGTAGGTTAGTAGACGCATAAAATGACAGAAACCAGGTCAAATCATGTCAGAAAGCAATGAAATTTGGACAACAACATAAGTACATTAGATATAAAAGAATGCAAAAAGAATAGTAACAAAACCATGCACAGATTTCTAATCACTCCGGGGTGGGGCGATTAGGACTGCAATAGTTTGGGGGCACCCGGGGTGGGACGCCCACCGTTTAGGGCCTAGTTTTGACACCAATCCAAGTGGGATGGGTCCAAAACTTCCTAGGGGGTTGTGTCGACGAGTTTGGGGTGGGATTGTGGCCGATTTCTTGGGTCTTTGGATCTGGATTGCGTTCCTAGTGTTCACCCGATAACCTCTCTTCCATAAGAGAGAGATTAGGGATGTAGGAAGCACAAAGAGGAATGGGGGTATAGTTTGGCAGCACTTCGTTGCTCCAAATGCTCTAGCTCTCTCCTTTTTTTGGGGTGAGGAGGCTCACCTTTTTATAGACCTAAGGGTCTCCTTTGAATGCGCATGCGAGGGCACCACTTGGCTCATTATGCCTTTTTGGGGGAGAGAAGATTCCTCCCTGATTAGGGCCTCCTTGATTGAGGCCTCCATGATCAGGGCAGGCTTGATTGAAGCCTCTCTGATTTGAAACCTTCCCTCGCAATCCCATGCCTTGAAGGCGGAGTTAGGTGGCAGATTTGGGCTGCCATTTGTCAAGGTTTGACTTTTTTCCAATCAAACCTGCTAATCGTCCCACCCTGGAGCGATTGCTGCTAATCGTCCCGGGGTGGGACGAATAGGATTCTAATCGTCCCAGGGTGGGACGAATAGGGAGCAAAGTGCTTAAAAGGTGCAAAACTGACCTCTGACCTTCCAAAACTGATTTGGGAGTGGTTAGGACCACTTTTTAACCTCTGGAGGCTGCCCTAGGGGGTATGTATGCCAATTCGGTCAGTGCTTGTAGTCACATAATCGGATTGGTGTTGTTTTGGTGTCTACAGATGCCCCTTTTTGGGATGCGTTGTGTGTGGTGCAGATGCTTGAGCAAAAATAGATGACCAAAGCACTTAATGATTAGGGTTTCTCAGTAACCTAACCAAATTTTGATGCCCCAAGTATGGAAAGGGCACGCATTCTTGAATCCTTGCTTCTGACGAGCTAAGGAGCTTAACTCAAGTGTAACCTTTTTCAGTGAGGTGTACTTGATCTTGGACATTGTTCAGACATGAATAGGCAAAGGGCACAACCTTTTGTCCGAGGAACCTTTTCTTCATGCTTCCAGAATGCCAAGTGTTTGTTTAGCTTGTGATTATTGCTTGTTTGCTGCCCCAAGCAGGAGCGTGATTGTCTTTGTCAATGATTCTTTGAATGCATGCCATTTCCTTGATTGGGTGTGTATTTGTTGATTGGTGACTAAGTGTGACTACCCCCTCAAGCGACGAATCGATGAGGGAATGACCAAAAATGAGAAAAGCGATGAGTCGCTTGACCCAAGATGACGTTTGTAAGGGTGCCTTCAGTTGTTTTCGTTGAACGCTTATTGCAGTTTTCCAACCATCGGACCTATTTTTGGTGGGTTTTGACCCTTTTTTTTTTATGCCTATTGGGGTAGAAATTATCGAAAATCCTCCTTCCCATGGAGCGGTCCGGCTATGCTAGCCTTCTTAGGGAGTAGGATAGTGAGTATTTGTGACCCCGACGGTGGTTTTTCATGCCATGAATGTCAGGTGCAAAGGCACCTTTGTTCGACAGATTTATTGTTATTTTTGGTGCATTTTTTGGATGCAGTTTTTGTTGCTTTATTTCTTGCTCTGTAATCGTCCTAGGGTGGGATGAATACCAATTTTGTAATCGTCCCAGGGTGGGACGAGCGCTAACTAGAGCGTTCATCCCAGGGTGGAACGATTACAGGCCTAACAACCTATATAAGGACCAAAACTAGGTTTTGGGCTCATTTGCAATATTTTTTTCTTGGCGATTTGGAGCAGTGAGGAGGAGGAGTGCGAGTGTGCGTAGCGGAGCGCTACTGAAATTTCATGGACATCATGAGTGCGAGAACCGGATCTTCGAGTGGAGGAGCCGAGGTGAGACCGGTATGATGTTCCTTCTCTCTGCCTATTATTCGTGCGTGTTTTATATGAAGTTTAAAACTCACATATAAAATGTTTGTTCGCTTTATTTTGTTTTTAAGGTTTTAAAACCTAATTTTTTTGTGTGTTGGTTTGATTTTATTCGTATATCAAGTTGAAAACCTAATATAGGAACTTTATTTGCTTTGTTTTTTTTATATTAGGTTAAAATAACCCAACATGTTTTTGTTTTATTTTGTTGTTTTTGTTCATATTATGGTTGAAACCCTAATATGTTTTATTTCATTTTTGTTTTTGCCATATTAAGGTTGAAACCCTAATATTATTTTTTTGTTTTGTTTTGTTTTCACATTAAGGTTGAAACCCTAATATGATTTTTGTTGTTTTTTGTTGATTGTATAGTTATTTTCATGTATGTTGTCGTTGTTGTACAATTTTATTTTAATGATTCTGTACTTTCATTGTACATTTGTTTTACTGTACTTCTTATGTTGTACTTTTGTTGTACAATTGTAAATTGTAGTCTGTACTTCTATTGTACAATTTTATTTTAATGTTTTTGTTTATATTAAGTATGTACTTAATATATTTTTTCATTTTATTTTGTTGTTTCAGGTTGTGAAGAGTCGGTACCGCCAGTCGACTATTTTCTCTGATGCTCGGGATGCCTTGACAGTTGTGGATTGGGAGTGGCTTGATGCCCTTGGGCTCAAGCACGTGACGCGTCTGGAGCCTGTGGTGGGGGATCGAGCATATTTGACTGCCCTGATCAATCTATGGGATCCCCGCACCAACACTTTTCATCTCCCAATAGGGGAGATGACTATTACTCTGGAGGATGTGTATCAGATTCTACGGATTTTGATAGATGGACTGCCTATCCGGATGACCCACCATGACCAACGGACAACGGTATTGACATGGTGTTTTGGTCCGATGGTGGAGAGGGGGGTGGAGAGGGTTGTGGAGAGGGTAGAGGCTGACTGCTAGATAGGCGGTATTCTGGTGCGGTGGTGGCTGGAGAAGGGCGTATTAGGGGTGAGGCATGCTTTGATCATGACCCTCATCTCCAATATGCTACTTCTTGACTCCTCAGGTGCGAGGTTCCCTTGGAACCTGCTTGAGTTGGTTTTCACATTGGTGGAGTGTCCTACATCATCTCCACTTATTATGAGATGGGGTCAGACGTTATTGGCATAGTTGTACGATGAGTTGTACGAGGTCCACTATCGAAAGTGAAAGGGGATCGGGTGCAGCTATCTCTTGCAGTGTTGGGGGTGGCAGCACATAGCTATGGAGCGGCCGTAGGGTTTGCCTTGGACCACCCGAGGTGAGATGGTGGATCAAGAAATTGGATATGCCGATTTATGGCGGAGGTCAGAGGAGCATGGACAGAGTCGACGGTGGGCAGGTGACGTAGGTCACTATACTGATGCCTTCTCTCATCTAGTGCCAGGGCAAGTGTTCTAGCGGCCGTATCGAGACTGTCCAGCCTAGCCTGAGGCTGGAGAGTGGCTCCGACATGTGCGTAGGGGTAGATGGTTGATTGGGCGACATGAGATAGAGCAGGAGTACTTCCCATATGTTTGGGTGATGCGGTAGTTTGGGGTGCACCAAGGATTTCCTGGTGATCCCTTGATCTATCGACGTCACGGTGATGAGAAGACTCTAGTCTGGCCTACCATTGAGCAGTTGGGTGAGGGGTCCGATGCAGTTATTGATGTACCCGATGTGGACGATGTCGAGGTGACTACAGAGTATGACCGATGGTGGATTATGCGGTGATGGCGGAGTGAGGGGCCTCTAGGAGGCATGGATACTGTAGCAGTAGGAGGTGGGGGTGCAGAGGCACCGATGGAGGGTTGGGGGGCTCCGCTTGATGATGTTGACATGGTGGAGGTCGATGACTTCATCGATGATGGAGATGATTTGGGGGTTTTGGAGCAGCCGAATGTACAGGATGTCCTAGAGTAGTGGGTGCTAGAGTAGCAGGCCATCCCGAAGGTGCCCATGCCTCAGGCTGTCTCAGGGGATGTGGAGGCTGGGCTTCATGCTGAGATAGCATGATTGGAGGGTCTCCTACGGAGATGGGAGGAGGAGCATAGAGATGCTTTGGTGGAGGTAACGTAGGAGAGGGATCTCCTACGGACTCAGTTGGCATAGCGGGATAGTGCATTGGCTATGTATCACCAATGAGATATGGAGTGGGGTCGGTACCGGATAGAGTTAGAGATAGAGGTTGTCCGCCTCGATGGACAGTTGCCTGTGCTTGATGGAGGTGGTTCATCACGTCGTACGAGAGGCAGTGAGACTGAGCAGTCTGCATCATCTCATCGCAGGCGGCTAGGTGAGGGTAGTGTTGGTGGGCAGGGTGCGAGGGCTGGCAGCAGCCACCCTGAGAGGTCCCATAGGACCCATACTACTGGGGGTAGTTCCAGTCGCACCGATCCTACGTGATCATGGTGGCCGACTCCCTAGGCTTTGGGGATTTTGAGTTTTTGGTTTTTGTGAGGTCAGAGGACCTTCTTATTGTAGCCTGAGGGCATTTTGACTTGATATATATACATGACTCTTTTTGGTTTGATTATATACTTGTCATGGTTTATTGTTCTTTATGCACATTTATTTATGTTGATGTATGCATATGCTATTATGACTACGGATGATTTTAACTATATGATATAGATGTATGCATATGGAATGGATGGAATGATTCGTTTGGTGTACAAGCGGTGGCACCATAGACTGTACAGGATTTATTGGCTTTCTGTACTATGTGATTGCTTTATGGAATAACTTTGCATTTGTAATTTTTGTTTTGTATTTTTTGATGGTGATGTAAGTAATGAAATGTACAACAATTGTTTTAGAATGTAGTTAATGTTTTTCTGAGACTCGGATGCTTTAACTAACTAGTCAAGATTGTACATTATCTTACAAGACTTTCGAACAAGGTACGAATCAGACTTGAGTTTGACCAAGTTATTTCACATCCCTATGTGTGCGATTGAGTTCGTTTATGTGGTATTCGTAAGGATACCATCAGTGCCAGGTAGGCTGTCCACCAAACCTATACTGAGGATCACCTAATTAGCTCCACTAACTCCTTTGTTGTATTTAGTAGGATTAATCTATGATGCAATCTAGGATACCATAAGCTAGCTCATCCACATGCAAACATTGATCTGTACATATGCCCAATAGCTAATGCGATAGATATATCATCATGCGGGAGGTTTGCCACCAGTGACCAGTAGGCTATCCACCAAATTAGGATTGAGGATCACCTCATGACCTTTCGAATGCTGAGAATTCTAGGGATTCAATAGTTACTCCCTCTCTTTTAATGGGATATTTGCTCATTAGTGATGATAATCACTATTTATTTTGTTTGAGCTTGGGATTTTGAGCAGTGATTAGAATCGCTATTTCTTGTGCTTTTTGATTTGTGCACTTTTGATATTCATGTTTGGAGTTGGAATTCTTTGTAGTGGTAAAAACCACTATTTATTTTGGGGAATTGAAGGAAGTTTTCTTGTCCTTTTGCCAATTCTCAGCATTCTTGGGGTCATTCGCATAGGGGGATGAGCGAGATAACATTTTCACTGTATGGTATCCTGGACCACTTTGTAGGTTTCATCTTTCGTTCACACAACTTGGGAATTTTTATGTGTTTTAAGCTTGTGTTGGGATGCTATGTAACAAGGCGTGATCCAAGTAAAACTCTACCTTGTAAAAATCGGTCTGACTTTGTACAACATTTGGCTAGAAATCTAAAGACAGCTGAATGACGAAAACCCTAAAGACATTAGAAGACAACTGACTATGATATGGCAAAAATGTGAATGGCGTTATTCTTGATGGATCATTTACAAAATGGACTGAATGTGGAAAATGATGGAATTGCCGAGTAATTACAGTCTATGGTGCATTTGACATGTATGACCAACAAATATGCAATGTATGTATGCGATGCCTAATGCAACTTTTTTTTTTGTGTTTTGATTTTTAAGATTATGCATGAAAGTGAGATGCAATTTTTTTGTTATTTTTGATTATCTGTTGTTTTTGAATATTCGTTATGGATGGTTTAACCTGAATGGGTGTGGACCAAGTGATTCTTATGGATCCTTGGAGGTTTTGACCAAAGGGATTATAGATACCTTTGGGGCATTTTGGGTGACCAAGCGGTGGCGAGAATCCTTGGAGCTTTTGGTTTGACCAAAGGGATTATAGATACCTTTGGGGCATTTTTGGTTGACCAAGCGATTGTGGGAACCCTTGGAGCTTTTGGTTTGACCAAAGGGATTATAGATACCTTTGGGGTGTTTTTGGTTGACCAAGCGATTGTGGGAACCCTTGGAGCTTTTGGTTTGACCAAAGGGATTATGGATACCTTTGGGGCATTTTGGGTGACCAAGCGGTGGCGAGAACCCTTGGGGCTTTTGGTTTGACCAAAGGGATTATAGATACCTTTGGGGTGTTTTGTGCAGAATCCTTGGGTTTTGGTTTGACCAAAGGGATTATTGATACCTTTGGGGCATTTTAGGTTGACCAAGCGATTGTGGGAACCCTTGGAGCTTTTGGTTTGACCAAAGGGATTATTGATACCTTTGGGGCATTTTGGGTGACCAAGCGATGGTGAGAACCCTTGGGGCTTTTGGTTTGACCAAAGGGATTATGGATACCTTTGGGGTATTTTGGGTGACCAAGGGATTGTGAGAATCCTTGGAGCTTTTGGTTTGACCAAAGGGATTATTGATACCTTTGGGGTATTTTGGTAAGAATTGGAGTTTTGGTTTGAAAAGGGATTATGATATTTGGATGGTCTTGGATTGGATTGGGGTTTGACAAAGGGATTATAGATACCTTTGGGGAATTTTTGGTTGACCAAGCGATTGTGAGAATCCTTGGGGCTTTTGGTTTGACCAAAGGGATTATAGATACCTTTGGGGTTTTAGGTTGACCAAGCGATTGTGGGAACCCTTGGAGATTTTGGTTTGACCAAAGGGATTATGGATACCTTTGGGGCATTTTGGTTGACCAAGCGATGGTGAGAACCCTTGGGGCTTTTGGAGTGGGCCATGGCTCTCTAAATGTTGAATGGCCTCAAATGACTGATGTTCAAGGGTTCTAGTTCCTTGATTCCTTCAAGAGAGGTGAGCCGGTATGTTCCAGGTCCTATTTTACTATCGATTACATAAGGACCTAACCAATTTGCCATGAACTTGTCCCTTAAATGGGGCGGCAAGTTAGAATTTTGTTGGTTCTCTTTTAAGACCAGGTCACCGACCTGAAAGTCCCTCAGGTGAACTTTCATGTTGTATGCTTTCTTAAGTCGCTCTTGATAGATACGTAAATGCTCGAGAGCATTGACGCATCGTTCATCGAGTAACGTAAGCTGGTCTAACCGGGCCTACCATGCAGTGTCATCATCGATGAACTCTTGCATTGATATGCGTAGGGAGGGTATTTCCAACTCGAGAGGCATGACTGCCTCGGAGCCATACACTAGCAAAAATGGAGTTGCCCCAGTGGGCGTCCGAATGCTAGTGCGATAAGCCCATAGGGCAAGTGGTATTTGGATGTGCCAATCCTTATGACTATCTGCGACCATATTTTTAAGGATGGCAACTAGCATTTTGTTTGACGCCTCTGCTTGCCCATTTGCCTACGGATAATAAGGTGTCAAAAAATTATGCTAAATTTTGTACTTTGTTGTCAAAGCACGCACATATTTGTTCTTAAATGACGTCCCATTATCCGAGATGATCTTGGATGGAATACCAAAATGACATATGATGTTATGTAAAATGAACTCCGCAATGCGGGGCCCAGTCGTAGAGGTAAGCGAAATTGCTTCCACCCACTTAGTGAAGTACTCTGTGGCCGTTATGATAAACGTGTGATGACTTGACGATGTAGGGGAGATCTTTTCGATGAGATCTAAGCCCCACTATGAAAATGGCCAAGCCGATTGGATCGGCTGCAAGGCTTGAGAAGGTACGTGTGTCAAGTTAGCATGGTGTTGACACTTCATGCACTTCCGCACATATGCACAACAATCTCGCTCTAAATATGGCCAATAATAGCCCATGCAAAGAATGCACTTTGCGATGGCCATACCATTGAAGTGGCCACCACATGTACCATCGTGCACTTGGGTGATCGCCCAAGTGGACTCCTACTGGTCCAAGCAATGGAGGAGGATTCCTTCGTAGCTTCGACGGTATAAAATGTCTCCTAGCAAGACATGTTTTGCCGCTTTCTATTTGAATGATCTTTTCATGGCGTGCGACAATCCAAGTGGGAGGCTACCTAACTTGAGATAGTCTCTTATGGGTGTGTACCAATCCTGCTGATCAGAAACCTCGATGGTATGAATGATCGATCCCTCTTGAAGTTCATCCCTAGCAAAAGCTGAGCGGGAAAGAACTTGTAAAAATAGCGTTGTGTTGCTATTAAGAGGGGTTGGAGAGAACAAAGACCCCTAGTTGGCATGATTCAGACTATCATGGATTCGAGAGAACCTATCCTGAGATGGTTCAATCTGGATCAGGTGGATTCCTGGCGTTATGTCAGAGCTTGCACGCTCCATCATGGATTGCGATAACATTTTGACTTGAATGGTTGTCATCTCACCAGAAATGTCTTGCGGGATTAGTGACCCCAAGGAGGCCATAGTGTCCGCAAAATGATTCGATGATCGAGGGAGTGCCTCGATGTCGTACCATTCAAGATTTGCCAGGAATTTATCCACAAGGGCTTTGTAGGCCTGCAGAACTGGGCATTTGCATTGGAATACCCCTTTCACTTGGTTGACAATTAACAATGAATCACCAAAGATATTCAAGCATTTGATGTTCATGGTGATGGTTGTCTGAAGACCTATGAGCAAGGCTTCATATTCAACATTGTTATTGGTGCACGGGAAATCAAGTTTAAATGATAAAGGCATTGGAGCCCCTTGCGGTGTGAAAAACATGATTCCCATGCCACCCCCTTGCTCACATTTAGAACCATCAAAAAATAAGGTTATGTCGGCTTGTGACTCAGGCTCATCAAAATCTAGCGATTCTGAGACATGGAAGACCCCATCATCGGGCAGCTCTATGGTCAGAGGCTGATCATCTTCGAGAGGAGCCTCTGCTAGTTGATCGGTGATGACTTGACCTTTGATGGACTTTTGTCCAATGAATTCGATGTCAAACTCCATCAACAACATGATCCATTTTGTCGTGCGACTACTGTGATAAGTATGACTCATCATGTACCACAATGGATTCTCCTTAGACACAACATACATCGTATTGCTCAACATGTAATGGCATAGCTTTTTGGTGGCAAATACCACCGCCAAGCATAGCTTCTCAACGTATGCATAGTTAAGTTCATAATTGACCAGGGTGCGGCTAAGATAATAATTAGCCTGTTCTTTATGTAATTCATTTTTCTGGGCTAGCATGGCGCCCAGTGCCACCTCAGTAGCTGAGATGTATAAATAGAATGACACTCCTGGTCTAGGTGGTGCCAATACTAGCGGCGAAGCCAAGTATTGTTTGATGTCATCGAAGGCTGACTGGCACTCGTCATCCCAATGAAATGCTACCCCCTTGTGTAATAATTTATTCATGGGTCGGCACTTGTCAGATAACTGTGCTATGAAGCGCTTGATCGACGCGACCTTACCCTGCAAGCTTCTGAGCTGCCTGATGGTGGTTGGGGGAAGCATTTCAAGGATTGCCTTGACTTTATTTGGATCTACCTCGATGCCTCATTTTGAGACTATGAAACCCAAGAGTTTTCTAGATGTGATGCCAAATACGCACTTCTTGGGGTTTAGCCTAACCTTGTGTTCGATGAGGCGATCAAGGATCTTGCGTAAGTCATCGAGATGATTTTGGCGCAAAAGAGATTTGGCCAACAAATCATCCATATAATCTTCCAAAGTTTTATGCATGTGATCATGGAAGATGTATGTCATAGCGCGTTGGTAGGTGGCGCCAACGTTTTTAAGGCCAAAGGGCATGACCTTATAACAAAATGTCCCCCAAGGCATCGTGAACGCCATTTTTAGTTGATCATCGGGATTGATACGAATCTGGTTGTATCCCGAGAAACCATCCATGAGGGAAAGCATTTCATGGCCTGCTGTAGCGTCTACCAATGCGTCGATGCTAGGCAAGGGGAAATCATCCTTGGGACTCGCTTTGTTTAAATCTCAAAAATCGGTGCATATGCGAATCCTCCCATCAGGCTTTTTGATGGGTACCATGTTGGACAACCATGGTGGGTAATCTATGCAGATGACAAACTGTGCATCCAACAACTTTTGTAGCTCATATTTGACCATTAAGGCCACTGTTGGGTGCATCTTACGTAGCTTTTGCTTGACTGGCTTGACTGTCGGATCAAGTGTTAGATTATGCGTGACTAGCTACGGGTCTAGCCCCGACATGTCTTTGTAGGACCATGCAAAAACCTCCTTCTTCTCTTTGAGAAGGGCAATGTAATCGACTTGCTCTTCGAGGGATAAACTTACCCCCAACTTGATGATTTATGGATTCATTGGATCAAGAACCGATGTCTACGTCAATCATCTCTTCGACTGACATGTGGGATCCGTCCTCCAACTGGTGTGGAGTTGGGATCAGGTGGATATCATTTGCTGAATTTAGATCTACGTTGGGAATGTCGGGTTCCTCTTCAGCATGGAAGATATCCTGAGTCTATCCTGGGGTGAAATGAAACATCTCACCGCAAGGCCAGTACTCTAATGGGGATGGTGGTGAGTCAGCATGATCCCAGTCTATGGCATCTAGGTCTAGATACAATGGTCATGTTGGATCAGCTGGATTGTGGATGGGGGCGGTTAAATCAATGGAGATCATGTTGATGGAATGAATTTGGTCTCCATTGCCATGTGGGTGTTGATTCGGACATCCTTGGTGATCCTTGTACCCCGGATCTGGCTCTGTGGGTACTGGCACAAAAGGATCGGCCCTATGTGCGGATAGAAGGATAGGGTCTACCCTTGGCACTGATGGCCCTATAGGGTCTCTAGGTGGGAGGTGCTCCCTGTATGCCCGAAGTGGTGGATGAAGCACTTGGTTTAACTGTACTTGGTTTAAATGCCACCTATGCCTTGGTCCCATATTTAGATGTTCAAACATATCATCGATGTCTATGGGGTATTCCTGTTGCCTCATATGGTTGAGATATGCCATCTCGGTCTCATCCTCATAGTCGCTATCGGAGATCCATAGGCCTTCATTGGCTCCGACAACTATGTGCCCCTCTGGCTGGTATAGCCTCCCACTAGGCATTTCTTGATCACTATCCTCACTCTCTACGAAAACCAAAAATCTGGCACGCAGGTAGTCGATGTTGAAGAAGATATTTGGATCTTCTTCCTCCGGTGGATCACTTGGCCTTATGGCCGGCATGGGAGGCTCGTTTTGTTCGAGCAAGTTGATTTGGTCCCTTCTGGTTGTTCCGCTCTCTACGGGAGGGCTGGATTCTCTAGAGGTAGCAATTGCCCGATCGGAACATTAAAGGGGAACATTGCCACGAAGTTCTCCTGATAGTCATCAATGGGTGTCACCTGCGAGTGATTGCTATCGGACTCAAAAGGGTCCCAAGGTGCTACCTCATAATCTGACTCATCTTCAGAAGACCCCCCTTGATCTTGTTCATATCCCTCTTGGAGGTTACTTCTTGAACTTTCCCCTTCCTCGATCAAAGGGGAGGGGTTGTTGAGGTCAACAAGGTTTGTTGTTAACAATGGGAGATAATCCCCCAATGTGTATGTTGTGTTGGGATTGGCATATGGATCTTGTGCCAACCCATCCCTGTTGCCTAGACCTAGGCCTTGCATGGTTTCTACCAAGATGTCGAGGGGCAAAGGGTGGTTGAACCCTACTCCTGATTTATCATATTGCATCTGGTATCTCGGTTGACAAAGAATGTGCATTCCTTGTTCGTATCTGCCCAATCCATATCCATGCCAATTACATTGGTCTAGGTATTTCAAGGCGAATTCTGGGTTGGACAGATAGTCAACATTCTCAGCAAATGGCTCTTCATCCTCTTCCTCTTGTAGGTAGGGTTCAATGTCGTTCTCGAGGCCCCCATATACAAAATTGGTCTGATTTGGTGGGTAGCCTAAAGGGACGATAGTGCCGATGGGGAGGCGAGGTCTCCCCATGTCTTGCATGGATTCGAGCATGGGTGTTGCCACAATGTTCCACACTAGGTACTCCCCCAGGCCTGTATTGGCCATCTCAATGGTAATCATCGATGGTTGAGGGGGAGGGAATGGGAGTTCTCCCCGAGTCCACTCCATGTTGGGTGAACCAGGTGTCTCGACTTCCATTCGGCTGGGCACCTCTTCGGTAGAGATGGTTGAGACTAATGGTGGTACCTCCTCTAGGGGCTTCTTCCCATTGTCCTTCGGTGTGGCCACCATAGGTGGCATCATTGGTGAAGGAACAGACAATGAAGATGGGCCAGGTTGGTGAGTTGAGGGACTCAACAGTGAGGATGTAGGCAGAATCAGACCCTGTGTGGATGGATTCAATTGAAAGTCCAAATGTGTCGATGGGAGGGTCGATTGTGGCATCAGCTGCATCGCATTGCAAAACTTAAAGGGCTCTAAGTCCACTGGGACTACATGTACTTGCCCTTCGTATGTGTATTTGAGGCATTGATGGGCTATCGAAGGGACACACTTCATGTCCCCGATCCAAGGCCGGCCTAGCAAGATATTGTAGGCCATCTCACCCTCAAGGATGTGACACAACGTAGGAATGGTCTTTTGTCCTACTTGGATGGGCAGGACAATTGTGCCAACCATCGAGCATAACACGTCGTTGAATGCTCGAAGAGTGTAAGTGGATGCCACAATGTGGGATGCTGGTAGCTTAAGGTGTTTTAATGCCATTGTCATGATTATGTTGCTGGATGAGCCAGTGTCCAACAACACCCTCTTGAATGGAATCTCGTTGACCCGCGCAATGACGTGTAGGGGTGGATCCACCATATCACCAGTCACCGGTTTTAGTTCATCTTCCCTGAAGGTTATGACTGGTTTTGTGCATTGTCTCACATGTCCCATGAAATTGTTGAAAGAATTGGCTTCATGGGGTTGTAGCTCAATGGCTTTGAGTATCTCCATCAGAGCCTCCCGATGGGGCGATGATTGTTGGATGAGCTCATAAATGGAGAGCCTAGCCGATGTGGTCCTTAAACTTTGAGTAAGTTTAGTCCGAATCATGGCCACTGGTCTAGGTGGGGGAGGTTGCGTAGGGTGTTGTGGAGGTTGTGACATTGACGGAACATCTCCTGTAGTTGCAGTGGGTGCAGCCGTGTTTGGGTATCTTTTGTTCCATGTCACGATGCTTATCATCCCTACGTATCCTTGCATGGGGCAGTTTTGTGTTACCTCGTTCACTTGTAAAGTCTTTGCCTGCGCATCATGGGTAGGCAGGGGGTCTTTGAAGACCTCCATCTGTTGGTTGCTCAGCGCTACGGGACTATCTACCGTGAGCGTTTTGTTGTCTATCAAGTCCTGCACTAAGTGTTTGAATTTCCAACAAGTGGAGATTTCGTGTCCTTTCTGTCGGTGAAATCTACAATATAAGTCTTCCCTATAGCCCTTGGGTTTTGGCGTGTTGGGGTCTATGGGTCGACTTTCTAGAAAGTTTATCAGGTTTGCCGTGAACAAGCGGTCAAACAAGGAGTCTCTAGACTCCATGAAATGTGCGATGCTACTGATTTTGCTCTTGTTTATGATTTTCCTTTTCATAGTTATCAAGAGGAACTGCTTGATAATTAGCCTTTGGGGGCTGTGTCATTTGTGCAGGCTTTGGTATAGTTATGGCAACCTGATTGACCGTGGTGGGTTTCGGTTGCATGGGCCCAATTTTAGCATTTTTGGGCCACTCTTTCTTGCATGGCTTGGCAATCTCGTCGTCTTGTATTTTGATCTCCTCAATTATCCTGGCTTGCACCAGGGCTTCTTCGAGGGTGGCATATTTTTGTAGCTGCAATAGCATGGAGATCGACCTTAAGCAACTCTTTGAAAACATTTGAGTCATGTCGGCCATGGGAGGGAGGTAAGGTAGCTTTGAAAGCAATGTCCTCCACCGATTCCCATAAGCAACCATGGTCTCATCATCATACTGCTTAAGGCCAGCTAGGTCACTTAAGGATGCCTTCTTCTTGGTGTTGAAGGCAAAACGTTCAAGGAATGCATCCACTAGCTGGTCTAGATTATTGATGCTATGCTTCGACAACTAGGTAAACCAATCCGAGGTAGGGCCTGCGAACATGGTTATAAACATTCTCAGAAGCAATGCATCATTGTCCTGAATGCCAAAGCATTGACTCAGGAACCTTGTTACGTGCTCTTGGGCATCCTCATCCCCTCTAAAAATTGCCAACTGAGGCACTTTGAAGTGGTCGGGGTATGGGGGTGCTAGAACTGAAGGATGCTCAGGGTGACTGCGAAGCTGGCATAAGGTGGGATTTTGGGGCCCCGAAGTCTTAGTCTCCATAGAATCTAAGCGCTCTAGTAGTGCTTTGTATGCATCAGAGGATTTGATTTCCTCTTCTTTGGTTTGTTCCCATTGTGAATTGCGAGGAACTTGAGGCCTATGGAGGGGTAGCCGGATAGCGCCCCTTGCCTTGGTAGGGCATTTCAGCCCGCTCTTCTTCTCGCTCAAATTCCTCATAGGCCTCTTGAGGAGTTTTTGGGCATGACCTATAAACATGGACGGGTGCCCAAGGAAGGCGCCCATCATTGGTTCTAGGAGTGGCCTCCCGCTCAGGTCTAGGAGGTCTTGGAGGCAATGCTTGATAAGGTCGTGGAGACCTGTCTCGTACTAAGGGGTTGTGCCTCTCATAAATTTTTTTCCTATGCGTGCGAGGGGTTGGAATCCTCTCATGCATAGTGTTCTAGAATAACTATTCTGTCTGGCACTGAATGGACTCTTTGTCAATATGATACAGTTGTTCTAAATACTGCTGATCTTACCTAAGGTGCGTAGTTTGCGCTTGGCAGACGACATGTTTGGAAAATGCCAAGTCAATTTGTTATGTCATCCTAGGTCTAGGAGTCCTAGATGCCTTCCATACATATCTATCTTAGTCTTGGTGATCTAAGATCTTTATGGGTCGCTTTCCTCTATCGAGGTTAGCAGCATTCACCCGAGGCTTTGGCCTCAATAGGTGATCTTGATAATCAACAGGTGCAGAGGTGCATTGCCCCGAACGGTGTATTTCTTTTGAGGAATATACCGGTTTTCCTTGTGCTCCCTTTTGTACATGTGAAAGGGATGGGCAGAGTTGACTCACCCTATCTAAAGAGCATTGTGCTCTAGATTTGGCCTATTAGTTCTAACGGTTATGAGGGGTGGAGGGGAAATGGTATAATCATGTGGGCCCTCCTTATGAACCCTATGCTGCTCTAGCACTTCATCGCGCAGTGGCCACTCATAATGAGTGTGTAAGGGGGCCTTCCTAAGCATGTACTCCTCCTGAGAGGGTCTGTGTTGAATGGGATTTCCCCTCAAAGGGGTGCCTCTATATTCTTGTTCTATAATAGTATAGTGTGGACTATGTTGTGGGTTAGGCTGCCAAGGTGGTATAACCAAGCCCTTGGGGCTATAACGGAGGTGACTTGTGCCTCCTTGCATACTTTCCATAGCTTCTGCCCATGATTGGGCTTGGCTACAGGTATACACCATGGTGGTGGTTTTTCTAAAAAGATATGTATATTTTTATCTCATTTACAATTTTTATGCTATACCAAACAAAAGGGGACCACACAAACAAAGAAATGATTATGTTGTTTATAGATTAAATGTGTGTCCTAGATTTGGTTCAGTGTGTTTGATTTTTGTTATGTAAATCTTGTAAAGAAAACTTTGTTATACATGTGTAGACACCAAAACAAGACCAATCCGATTATGTGACGACAAGCACTGATCGAATTGATATACATAGCCCCTGGGGCAGCCCCCAAAGGTTAAACAGTGGTCCTAACCACTCCCACAACAGTTTGGAAGGTCAGAGGTCAATTTGGCACCTTTTTAGCACTTTGCTCCCTACTCGTCCCACCCTGGGATGATTAAAAACTGGTATTCATCCCACCCAAGGATGATTATCAGCATTTGTCCCAGGGTGGGGTGAATAGCAGGTTTTATTGGCAAAAAGTCAAACCTCGATAGGTTCACCACTTAACTGCACCTTTAGGACATGCAATTGTGAGGGACGGCTTCAAATCAAAGAGAGAGACTTTAGTCATGCATGCCTTGATTTTGGAGGCCTCATGCAAGGAGACTCTAAATCAGGGAAGAATATTTTCTCCCAAAATAGGACAAGCAACTTAAGTGGCGCCCTCGCATGCGCATTCAAAGAGAGAGACCCTAGGTCTATAAATTGGTGAGTCTTCTAACCCCAAGAAAAGGGGTAGAAAGGAGCATTTGGAGCAATGAAGTGTTGCCAAATTACATCCTCACCCATCGTTTGTGCTTTTACATCCTTGATCTCTCTTTTGGAAGAGAGGTTATTGGGTGATTATTGGAAGCGCAATCCGGACCCAAACCTGAACATTTAGCCATAATACCTCACCAAATTTGTTGTGGGAGTGGTTAGGACCACTGTTTAACCTTTGGTGGCTACCCTAGGGGCTATGCATGTCAATTAGATCAGTGCTTGTCATCACATAATCAGATTGGTGTTATTTTAGTGTCTACAACATGCATAATGAGGGCTCTAGTATCTCTAAAATGGTTGTCCCTTCAATATACCATTGCCAGGCCATTATACCAAACCTATCAATATACCCGCCCTTACATGAGGGAAACTATTGGTATGCGAGAGCAGAACAGTAAGTGGAACATAGGCGATACAGAAGGGGGATCACTCTATTTTTGAAACCTACCTTAGAAAAATTATCCTTGTGCACAGGGAATCACCCCCACTACACTTGGTCAGCTTTTGTCAGGATTTACGTCTAGCAATAGTTGCAATCAGGGTATATGTATGCAAAATCCAAGCCAATGTGGTGATGAAACCCACCGTTGGTCTTGATCAAGTGTTGGGGTATTAAGACCAACTCCTTGATGTTAATTTTATTAGGTGGTGTGTGTGGTTCCTTTTAATTGTGTAAATAAAGAAAACATACAGCAAAAGATGATTTTCACTATTGCAATGCTTTAAAGTACATTTGATCTTTCAGAGACAATTAGTAGCAAAAAAAGAAATCACAAAACCTAACTAGAACTGAAACCTATAATGAGGACTTGCCATTTGTGCAAGTATCATGCAAGCAAACCAGAGAAAAATATATTCCTAATCAAGTTCCTCCCATTTAATTTACTCTATGTATTTATTTTTTATTTTTCTTTATTGCAAGAAAGGAAAACAAACTACTTAACCTTTCTATGCAAGTGTCTAAAAATAAAGAAAAGAAAACAGAAAATTGTAGAAACAGAAAGTAGAAAAACATAGAGGATGTTCAGAAGGCCTACATCTTCTCTGTCTAAACCAGATGCCTCTGAGTTTCTGCTCAGAAAATGCACAGAGCTCTAATCATCTCGGGTTGGGATGAATAGCAGGTCTGCATTCGTCATAGGGTGGTACGAATACGAATTCATCTTAGGGTGGCACGAGTAGCAGTCCAATGCCCGAATGAGTAACACCTACAAAGAAAAACCACAAAATTTGGATCAGAAACTTGATCCTAACAGTAGGGGACAGGGTCCCGTTGAGAAGCAACACACCCCCACTAAAAAAATGAAATTCCATCCTTTGAAAATATTTAATTTTCATTTTTTCGTAGGGACCCTCTTGAGTTTTTCGGGTTTTAATTCCAAATTTTGCTTGCACCATTTTTTCAAGCTTTGCCTACATCAAAGTGTCCAAGTATATTTGCATATGGCATTGATTTCAATAGTAGTTTTTATTTTTGGCCAGCAAACTTCTAAATGCATTTTACCTTCAACCATGATGAATTTTTAAGCTTCGTTTGCAGATTTGGATACCCTTTGGGCCTTTTTAGATGCTTGTAAATTTTCATCAAATTCTGGGCACTTTGAGTTTTTCATCATTTTTTCTACACCATGTGAAGCTGATCATTCTTGAGCAATTTAAAATTCATTTTTCAAATGTTAAATTTATTTCTGAGTAAGGAAGATCCTTCACCAATATGTAAAAATGCCAAATATAGGTGGAAAAAGTCGTTGGAGTCAACCCACAATTTTTGGAGAGTGTGCAAAGTAGAAGAAAAGCTTGAAGGAAATGTCGCGATATCGCGACATGTTCCATTTTTGGACTTGTCTCATTTTTGCGAGAGGAAAATCTCGGAAGAAAAGCTTGAGGGAAATGTCACGATATCATGACATGTTCCATTTTCGGACTTGTCAGACTTTCACTCAAAATTAATTGTATCCTAAAATCTTTTGAAGTCCGATGTCGCGATATCGCAACATGTTCCATTTTCGCGAGGGCAAAAGCTAAAAAAAGACTAAGTGAAGGAAATGTCACGATTTCATGACATGTTCCATTTTTGCGAGGGCCAATGCTTGGAAGAGACTAAGTGAAGGAAATGTCACGATTTCGCGACATGTTCCATTTTCGCGAGGGCGAAAACTGAAAGGCATGAAGTGAAGAAATGTTGCGATATCGCGACATGTTCCATTTTCGTAAAGGCACAAGCAAGGAAGAAGTAACTTGAATAAAATGTCATGATATCGCGACATATTTGGATTTATATTCATTTTGCAAAATTTGGCCATTCTTTAAATTTTTCATCACCCATCCAAATGAAGTAAAAGATTTTCGACACAGTCCAAACCCTAGAAATATTTAAATGGGAAAATTAATTAATTCTAATATTTGTTTTTCTTTTGTAGAAAGTAATTCGACAGTTACATTCATGGCAGAAGTAATGGTGAGAAAGATTAAAAAACCTAAATTTCGGCACAAATCAAGCAAGGAATTAATGAGATGCTCTAACGGTTTTCTGAAAGATAAAGATAAGAGATGCCGGGAAGTCAGTGACTCATTCAGATTTTGTAGATCGACCATGAATACAGGCTTCAAGGAATTTGTTGGTGGATCCATTTGCCCAAAAAATTTATGGAAAAATTAATGACGGGCCAAAAATCTCAACTCGAACCAAACAAAGGTGGCTGTGTAAGGATGGAAGGCCTCGGAAGTCAGTGACTCATCCGAATTTTGTAGAAGAATTAATGAGATGCTCTGACAGCTTACCGAAAGATAAAGATACATTTACACGCAGTGCCCATTTGACGAAGATAAAATCAAATCTTATCTTCTCTATTTATGGTAAGATCCACGCAAAGATTTTTAGAGTGATTAGGGTTTATCGAAACTCTATATAAAAATACTTTATATTGTAAAGCTTCGACGGTGGGATTTTTATAATAAGATTTAGATATTTGGAAGAAGATATTTTGAAAAGATCAAGGTCTGTCTTGAGTCTATATATACTTCTCTTGAATGTAAATTCCAGATGCAAAAACTTGGAATAAAGACATTCTAGCAATTTCTTGCAAATCTTGTTTGAATGCTTTATTCTGGAGCTGGGGATTGTGTGAAATCGTTCTTCTGTGATAGCATGGCCAGGAGCCTAATCTCTTTCGGATTTCGATAAGTGCATCTTCTTCTATTTTCATCTCACTAAATTTCTATTTATTTTAGTTGTAAATCTACGTTATCAAGATTGAATATGCTGCTAGGCTTCACTCTGTTTGTTATATGCTAGAAAAAATTAAAGATTTAAGGTTCTGGTCTGTCCTAATTGCTCTGTCCTCACTACACGAGCTAGACTACTTGTGAGAGATACTAGTTAACATCGACTTCCCTTTTATTTATGATTTTCTTTCAAATCTATGTTATCTCTGTATTATGCTCTTAGTAGAAGGTGATCTTAGAAAGCTAGACATCTTCCTCTTTGATTGGTTCCATTGTGAAGTTTAATAGTGTAATTGAAATTGATAGTTTTGATTTTGCAACTGACTTAGATAAGATTCTCTTTTCTGCCTTACCCTACTCTCTTTGTTCTACTGTTAAATGATCCATTTTTATTTTCTTTCAAATTTGCCTTTTATTTAATCTGCTAAAACATAAAGAGCTATATCAAAGAACTCATCGTAAATCCGATAGTCAACAAAGATAACAACTTCTAAACATTATTGAACGAAGGTCGAGCCCATTGTAAGGTAACAGAAAATCCACTTGAAACTATTCCAAAAGCGAAAAAGAGTGAATAGACATTCGACCCAACTCTGTAACTCACACCTTGGATAACCAACAAGATCCTAAAGTGAGTGGGATTTATCCCATATAAGTGTTATTGGTATTTTATGCTCATTCTTCATGAGGTGTGTATGAAAGCCGAACCAACATTTAAAATTGGTGCTAGAAGGAGGGCATACTAAACTCCGTTCAGTATTTGTTAAGTATTGTAAGTTGTTTGTGAAAAGCTAGATTCTACCTACAGAGTAACTAGGTCCCACTCCAGAGCTGGAGAGCTCCTTGTGCCTGAGTTAGAAACCCCAAGGAGAAGTAGCCTCAGAAGGGCCAAGTCTTTGTCCAGTGTAGTTTTATCGCCACTTATAGTTTCTCCAACTACAACTCAAAATATCATCGTTAATCAGATAGTAATAGCAAACTGGTTGGGTTCCACTGCTTTGAATATCCCTGGTGCAGTGCATGATTTACCCAGAAATCCTGAGAGGTATCTTCCTACCTACAAACATGATGGAATCAGAACAGCAGAAGAACACCTGGTGGCATTTAAAAATGCTCTAAAGTTGTTGAATGTGCAGCATAAAGATGTGGCTTGTAGGTTATTTCCATTCACTCTCCGGGAGGGAGCATACGACTGGTTTTTGAACCTTACTAATGACTCTATTACTAGTTGGAACGACTTGGAGAAAATTTTTGTATCACAATTTGGTGAAGTGATTGACCCCAGTGTGTTATATCAACACTTTTCTAACATTAAGAGAGAGTCTGGTGAAGATATCAGGTCTTTTAATATAAGGTTCCAAAAAGCTTATGGTAGAATGACTGGTCATTACATCCCAAGTGCAAATCTAGCCTTAGAAATCTATAAGAATGCATTGGATTCGGTGACCTCTATTTTCCTCAAGAGAGACATCAATATCACAACCCTGGCAAGAGCTTATAAGGAAGCTTTAATTATTGAAAGATAGTTAGGACCTCAAATTTTGAGCATTCCTTTGATATCCTATGTTACGCAAAACATGCCTATTTTGAATCCCATTCCACATCATGAGTTAGTGCCAACATGTCACGCTATACTCAAGGAAAATCCATTAACTGTGACACACACTCAACATGTGCAAAATATAGAGAAAGATTCTGACAAGTTCAAGGTGGAAGTGCCTAAAGTAAACATTTGTGACCTAGCATTACCCAACTTTGAAGCTTTTCCTGGTGAGTTAAATTTTCCTAAAAATCAAAGAAATATTGATAGTTCTGGTTCATCCAAAAATAGTATGACTATGGTTTCAAATTCATTCACTTTTCTCGATGAGTCAGAGAATGTCGTGGAGATACCTATGGATGAAGTACAAGCTTTTCAATAGTTCCAAAAGGATAGTTATAATTTGAGATGTGAGAATCCAAAACCTACTCCTAATAATGATCCTCTCTCACCAAAGGGTAATGAAAATAAGATTCAATATTACTATACAGAAGTAACTAGGAAGGAGTATAACATCATTGAGGATATGAAGAAAATTAAGGCTAACATCACCCTCCATGATCTGGTTCAGATTGTTGAACAAAAAGATAACTTGATTGAAACTTACTCTGGACCACCTATTGAATTTCAAGAAAAGGAGAAGAAAATAGTAAATGTGAATGTAGTCAACCAACTTAGAATAGAAAAAGAGTCTCAGTATAAGCATGTGATCACTGAACATAATATCAAAAAAGAGGTTGTAAATCGTGTTGATGCAGATATTGAAGTTTATAATTTGACAACTGAGAGGGTGAGACCAGTTACATCTCTAACCAATCACAACAATGATATTTGGACATTACACATTGATTGGGTTAAATCTAAGCAAGGCTCAGGTGAAAGAGCAAATTATGAAAATTCTACTAGAGGGATAAAAATTGAAATCTTGGATATTGGAGTAGTAGAGAAACCACAAAATTTTCAAGTTATTAAGAGCTATGACGTACAAATAAAATATGATCTCTTTGAGTTGTTACATAAATATGAAGATGTGATGATCTGGGCATATAAAGGCTTTAAGGTATTTGATCCTGGGGGTTTTTTTAAAAAAAAAGGGAAGACAGTAAACACACCAAGTCTTTCCCAAGTAGCAAAAATTTTGGAAAGCATAATCTGGAGTGCATTTCGTCAACAGGACCTGAAAGGTATTTTTCTAAATTTACCTGCAAATGGTCAATTTTTTTTTAAAGCACTATTTCTCTGCTTTTCCATCTGCAACATTTTTTGAGTGATTGAAGGGACTTTGTGCATATGTATATATTGTATATAAAGTTCGAAGTAGTGTGTTTTTATTTTGTTTTTTTTTAAGTTTGAAGTAGTGTGTTTTTACTATGTTTTATCTTTTGAGGTCTATGCAATTTTGTCTTTAACTGGTAGCATTTTCCTCCCTTTTAACTCTTTAATCCTGTTTGTTTGAGTTTACCTAAACAAAGAAAACACAAATCAACATTTAAAATTGGCCTAGTGTGTTTTCATTTTGTTTCATTATGTCTTAAGAGATAGTCTGCTAGGATTAAAAAGTGGGACTACTTGTTATTTAGAACAACAGTAGAAAGATAATTGGATTTTGTATTTTTCTTGCCAAAATTATTTTGATTATAAAGAAACTACTATACTATTTGGTTGAAGAACTCCCAGGGAATCCAAGAAAATTTGGTCATGAGAGGGGAATCCGATTCACAAAATTACATCAAAGCGTCCAAGGAGGTTGTTGGTACCTGAGCTGAAATAGTTAGTTGATCAATTGCTCGATGAATAAAAAAAAAGAAGCAGCAAGGCACTCTAGTAATCAGTATCTTTCAAAAGAAAAGAGAGATAGTGAAAGTTGGACAAGCCAACATAAAACTGGCACTCTTTCCTGCACATAACCAAGGCTCCCAAAGGATACATCTTAAACATGTTCACCAAGCTATGGATGCCACCTCATAGTTGTGATCAGGGTCGTGAAAATCTAAAGAGTAACTCTGTCGGGGATGTGAAAGGCTAAACTAGTAAACAGAGCTCTACTCGGTTTCCCCTACACAATATAAATAGCGGTTTGATCCATAGCAAGCATTTGAAGCCCTGGTCATCCTTGGAAGAAGGTTTACACACTTGTAATCGCACATCAGAATCTTCCTAAGTGGTTCAACCTAGTATGTCCTTTGGAAACTTTAACAACTAGCAGATAGTAGTTAAGTTATTTTAGAAAATATTTGTGGCAAAGCATGGTACATAGTCTAAATTGGTTTGAAACTAGAGTCTTGGATTCTAAATAGTGCTACTATTTTCCCCTGCAGATATCGCCATTTGTTGAGAAGCAACACACCCCCACTAAAAAAATGAAATTCCATCCTTTGAAAATATTTAATTTTCATTTTTCCACAAGGACCCTCTTGAGTTTTTCGGGTTTTAATTCCAAATTTTGCTTGCACCCTTTTTTCAAGCTTCACCTACATCAAAGTGTCCAAGTATATTTGCATATGGCATTGATTTCAATAGCAGTTTCTATTTTTGGCCAGCAAACTTCTAAATGCATTTTCCCTTCAACCGTGATAAATTTTTAAGCTCCGTTTGTAGATTTGAATACCCTTTGGGCCTTTTTAGATGCTTGTAAAGTTTTGTCAAATTCTGGGCACTTTGAGTTTTTCATCATTTTTTCTACACCATGTGAAGCTGATCATTCTTGAGCAATTTAAAATTCATTTTTCAAATGTTAAATTTATTTCTGAGTAAGGAAGATCCTTCACCAATATGTAAAAATGCCAAATACAGGTGGACAAATTCACTGGAGTCAACCCACAATTTTTGGAGAGTGTGCAGAGTAGAAGAAAAGCTTGAAGGAAATGTCGCGATATCGCGACATGTTCCATTTTCGGACCTGTCTCATTTTCACGAGAGGAAAAGCTCGGAAGAAAATATTGAGGGAAATGTCGTGATATCGTGACATGTTCCATTTTTGGACTTGTCGGACTTTCGCTCAAAATTAATTGTATCCTAAAATCTTTTGAAGTCCGATGTCGCGATATCGCAACATGTTCCATTTTCGCGAGGGCAAAAGCTAAAAAAGGACTAAGTGAAGGAAATGTCGCAATTTCGTGACATGTTCCATTTTTGCGAGGGCCAATGCTTGGAAGAGACTAAGTGAAGGAAATGTCACGATTTTGCGACATGTTCCATTTTCGTGAGGGCGGAAGCTGAAAGGCATGAAGTGAAGAAATGTCGCGATATCGCGACATGTTCCATTTTCGTAAAGGCACAAGCAAGGAAGAAGTAACTTGAAGAAAATGTCGCGATATCATGACATATTTGGATTTATATTCATTTTGCAAAATTTGGCCATTCTTTAAATTTTTCATCACCCATCCAAAGGAAGTAAAAGCTTTTTGACACAGTCCAAACCCTAGAAATATTTAAATGGGAAAATTAATTAATTCTAATCTTTGTTTTTATTTTGCATAAAGTAATTCGACAGTTACATTCATGGCAGAAGTAATGGCGAGAAAGATAGACAAACATGAATTTCGGCACAAATCAAGCGAGGAATTAATGAGATGCTCTGACGGTTTGCTGAAAGATAAAGATAAGAGATGCCGGGAAGTCAGTGACTCATCCAGATTTTGCAAATCCGGCCACGAATACAGGCTTCAAGGAATTTACCGGTGGATCCATTTTCCCAAAAAATTTATGGCAAAAGTAATGACGGGCCGAAAATCTCAACTCGAACCAAACAAAGGCGGTTGTGCAAGGATGGAAGACCTCGAAAGTCAGTGACTCATCCAAATTTTGCAGAAGAATTAATGAGATGCTCTGACAGCTTACCGAAAGATAAAGATACATTTACACGTAGTGCCCATTTGACGAAGATAAAATCAAATCTTATCTTCTCTATTTATGGCAAGATCCATGCGAAGATTTTTAGAGTGATTAGGGTTTATCGAAACTCTATATAAAAATACTTTATATTGTAAAGCTTCGACGATGGGATTTTTATGATAAGATTTAGATATTTGGAAGAAGATATTTTGAAAAGATCAAGGTTTGTCCTGAGTCTATATATACTTCTCTTGAATGTAAAGTCCAGATGCGAAAACTTGGAATAAAAGACATTCTAGCAATTTCTTGCAAATCTTGTTTGAATGCTTTATTCTGGAGCTGGGGATTGTGTGAAATCGTTCTTCTATGATAGCGTGGCCAGGAGCCTAATCTCTTTCGGATTTCGATAAGTGCACCTTCTTATATTTTTGTCTCACTAAATTTCTATTTATTTTAGTTGTAAATCTACATTATCAAGATTGAATATGCTGCTAGGCTTCACTCTGTTTGTTATATGCTAGAAAAAATTAAATATTTAAGGTTCTGGTCTGTCCTAATTGCTCTCGTCCTCACTGCGTGAGCTAGACCGCTTGTGAGAGATACCAGTTAACACCGACTTCCATTTTATTTATTATTTTCTTTCAAATCTATGTTATCTTCGTCTTATGCTCTTAGTAGAAGCTGATCTTAGAAAGCTGGACATCTTCCTCTTTGATTGGTTCCATTGTGAAGTTTAATAGTGTAATTGAAATTAATAGTTTTGATTTTGCAACTGACTTAGATAAGCTTCTCTTTTCTACCCTACCTTAATATCTCTGTTCTATTGTTAAATGATCCATTTTTATTTTCTTTCAAATTTGCCTTTTATTTAATCTGCTAAAACATAAAGAGCTATATCAAAGAACTCATCGTAAATCCGATAGTCAACAAAGATAACTTCTAAACATTATTGAACGAAGGTTGAGCCCATTGTAAGGTAACATATAGTCCACTTAAAACTATTCCAAAAGCAGAAAAGAGTGAATAGACATTCGACCCAACTCTGTAACTCACACCTTGGATAACAAGCAAGATCCTAAAGTGAGTGGGATTTATCCCGTATAAGTGTTATTGGTATTTTATGCTCATTCTTCACGGGGTGTGTATGAAAGCCGAACCAACAGGTCCCACCATGATCGCCATAGAAAGCAGCATAAAAATGGTGTACCGATTTGATGCAAACAAAAATGGATATAGATGCTAAGTCCTACGAATGCAATGAGCAATGCATGAAGGAAATGACATAGAAACGAGATGTGAGCAAACAAAGCGGGGCATCCTTTATTGATATTTCTTTTAATCTGATTACAATACATCCCCCATCTATGGATCAGAACATTTGATACAATTTGTTACATTAATGGATTCCCGAAAGAAGCCTCGCTTCCAAGATCGAATGGTACGCTTCCAGCGTCTTTCGTGTGCCCACACTCAAAGTGGATGAGATAAAAGTTGCCATCGCTTGTGTCCATGTGTTCATTGTTCCTTTTTTCCCCTCTAGTATTCCTAGCAGTGAGATCCTACACACATAAAGACAACAAATCATTAATAGCATATGCGTATCTAGAAAAACATGCAATCCCCAAGGCCTCCAGCGGGCGCTTGTGGGATATCAGTGATGCGACTAATAAATCAATTACAAAATGATATGGAAATGTAAAGGACAATTTCTAGAATTGGTATCACCTAATTTTGCGTCGAAGCAGTGTCGGACGACCCCATTATGCTTGTTTGCTCGTCGAGGCCTCTCCAAAGCGAGTGCTCCAATGTCCCACTTGTGCTTATCCAAATCACCTAAAATTAATAGGTTAGACATTATATGTAATTATAAGACTACCCAAATGCTCATAATTTGCATATCCTACCCATATTCTCCTGTATGTGATAGGGGTGCCCTATGAGCTAGTTAATACATAAAGTAATAAAACGATCGTCAAATCATGTCAGAATGAATTTAAACTTTAAAAGAGGCATTAGGATTTCATCTGGGACATATTTCAAAAGGAATAGTATGGAAATCATGCACATATTTCTAATTGCTCTGGGGTGGGACACTGGGGACTGTCGCAAAACCTACAAAAAGTGACCTTGCAAATGTCCTACCCAGAGGCCTCCAAAACTCTTGCAAAATTGTGGTTAGACTAAAAATAGAATTTTGAGATGACCCAGAAGGTCATATTTGGCATATTATGCCCAGGTTATCTTGTATCTGAAGGCGCTCCCTGTAGGTTAGTAGACGCATAAAATGACAGAAACCAGGTCCAATCATGTCAGAAAGCAATGAAATTTGGACAACATCATAAGTACATTAGATATAAAGGAATGAAAAAAGAAAAATAACAAAACCATGCACAAATTTCTAATCACTCTGGGGTGGGGCGATTAGGACTGCAGCAGTTTGGGGGGCGCCGGGGGTGGGACGCCCACCGTTTAGGGCCTAGTTTTGACACCAATCCAAGTGGGATGGTTCCAAAAATTCCTATGGGGTTGTGTCGATGAGTTTGGGGTGGGATTGTGGCCGATTTCTTGGGTCTTTTGATCTATATTGCATTCCTAGTGTTTACACAATAACCTCTCTTCCAGAAGAGAGAGATTAGGGATGTAGGAAGTGCAAAGAGGAATGGGGGTATAGTTTGGTAGCCCTTCGTTGCTCCAAATGCTCCCAATCTCTCCTATTTTTGGGATGAGGAGGATCATATTTTTATATACCTAAGGGTCTCCTTTGAATGCACATGCGAGGGCACCACTTGGCTCATTATGCCTTTTTGGGGGAGAGAAGATTTCTCCCTGATTAGGGCCTCCTTGATTGAGGCCTCCATGATCAGGGAAGGCTTGATTGAAGCCTCTCTAATTTTAAACCTTCCCTCGCAATCCCATGACTTGAAGGTGAAGTTAGATGGTGGATTTGGGCTGCCATTTGTCAAGGTTTAACTTTTTTCTAGTCAAACCTACTAATCGTTCCACCCTAGAGTGATTGTTGCTAATCGTCCCGGGGTGGGACGAATAGGATTCTAATCGTCCCATGGTGGGATGAATAGGGAGAAAAGTGCTTAAAAGGTGTAAAACTAACCTCTGACCTTCCAAAACTGATTTGGGAGTGGTTAGGACCACTGTTTAAACTCTGGAGGCTACCCTAGGGGGTATGTATGCCAATTCGATCAGTGCTTGTAGTCACATAATTGGATTGGTGTTGTTTTGGTGTCTATAGATGCCCCTTTTTGGGATGTGCTATGTGTGGCACAGTGTTGAGCAAAAATAGATGACCAAATCACTTAATTATTAGGGTTTCTCAGTAACCTAACCAACTTTTGATGCCCCAAGTATGTTAGAAAAGGGATCTAGAAACCTATAGTGGCGATCACGGTGGGAACCTGTCCCCTACTGTTAGGATCAAGTTTTTAATCCAAATTTTGTGGTTTTTCTTTGTAGGTGTTACTCATTTGAGCACTGAACTGCTACTCGTGCCACCCCGGGATGAATACGTATTCGTCCCATCCTGTGATGAATGTAGACCTGCTATTCGTCCCACCCCGGGATGATTAGAGATCTGTGCATTTTTTGAGCAGAAAATCAAAGGCATCTAGTTTAGACAGAGAAGAGGTAGACCTTCTGAACATCCTCTGTGTTTTTCAACTTTTTGTTTCTGCAATTTTCTATTTTCTTTGCTTTATTTTCAGACACTTGCATAGAAAGGTTAAGTAGTTTGTTTTCCTTTCTTGCAATAAAGAAAAATAAAAATAAAAACATAGAGTAAATTAAATGGAAGGAACTTGATTAGGAATGCATTTTTCTCTGGTTTTCTTGCATGATACTTGCACAAATGGCAAGTCCTCATTATAGGTTTTAGTTCTAGTTAGGTTTTGTGATTTCCTTTTTGCTACTAATTGTCTCTGAAAGATAAAACGTACTTTAAAGCATTGCATTAGTGAAAATCATATTTTGTTGTATGTTTTCTTTATTTACACAATTAAAAGGAACCACACAGACCACCTAATAAAATTAACATCAAGGAGTTGGTCTTAATACCCCAACACTTGATCAAGACCGACGGTGGGTTTCATCACCACCTTGGCTTGGATTTTGCATACATATACCTTGATCACGACTGTTGCTAGATGTAAATCCTGACGAAATCTGACCAAGTGTAGTAGGGGTGATTCCCCGTGCATGAGGATAAGTCTTCTAAGGTATGTTTCAAAAACAAAGCGATCCCCCTTTTGTACCGCCTATGTTCCACTTACTGTTCTACTCTTGCATACCAATAGTTTCCCTCATGTAAGGGTGGGTATATTGAGAGGTTCGGTATAATGTCCTGGCAATGGTATACTGAAGGGGCAACGATTTTGGACATACTAGAGCCCTCATTATGCATGTATAACAAAGTTTTCTTTACAATATTTACATAACAAAAATCAAACACATTGAACCAGATATAGGACACACATTTAATCTATAAACAAGATAATCATTTATTTGTTTGTGTGGTCCCCTTTTGTTTGGTATAGCATAAAAATTGTAAAGGAGATAAAAATATACATATCTTTTTAGAAAAACCACCACCATGGTGTATACCCATATCCAAGCCCAATCATGGGTAGAAGCTGTGGAAAGTATGCAAGGAGGCACAAGTCACCTCCGTTATAGCCCCAAGGACTTGGTTATACCACCTTGGTAGCCTGACCCACAACATAGTCCACACTATACCACTACAAAATAGGACTATAGAGGCACCCCTTTGAGGGGCACTCCCATTCAACACAGACCCTCTCAAGAGGAGTACACACGTGGGAAGGCCCATTTGACACTCATTATGAGTGGCCACTACGCGATGAAGTGCTAGAGCAATATAGGGTTCATAAGGAGGACCCACATGATTATATCATTCCCCCTCCACCCCTCATTACTGTTAGAACTAATAGGCCAAATCTAGAGTGCAAGGCTCTTTAGATAGGGCGAGCCAACTCTGCTCGTCCCTTTCACATGTACAAAATGGAGCACAAGGAAAACTAGTATATTCCTCAAGAGCAATACACCACGTAGGGGCAATGCACCTCCGCACCTACTGATTATCAAGATCACCTATTGAGGCCAGAGCCTCGGGTGAATGTTGCTAACCTCGATAGAGGAAAGTGACCCATAGAGATCTCGGATCACCATGATCGAGATAGATATGTAGGGGAGGCATCTAGGCCTCCTAGACCTAGGATGATGAAACAAATCAACTTGGCATTTTCCAAACATGTCGCCCACCAAGCACAAATCATGCAGCTTAGGCAAGATCAGCAACAGTTAGAACAACTGTATCATCTTAACAAATAGCACATTTAGCGCCAGACAGATGAGTTGTTCCAAAACACTATGCATGAGAGGATTCCAACCCCTCACACGCATAAGATAGAAATTTATGAGAGGCACAACCCTTTAGTACGAGACAGATCTCCATGACCTTATCAAGCATTGCCTCCAAGACCTCCTAGACCTAAGCGGGAGGCCAATCCTAGAACCAATGATGGGCGCCTTCCTTGGGCACCCTTTCATGTTTTTAGGTCACACCCGATAACACCTCAAGAGGCCTATGAGGAATTTTAGTGAGAAGAATAGTGGGCTGAAATACCCTACCAAGGCAGGGGGGCGCTATCCGGCTACCCCTCCATAGGCCTCAAGTCCCTCGCAATTCACAACGGGAACAAACCAAAGAAGAGGAAATCAAATCCTCTAATGCATACAAAGCACTGCTAGAGTGCTTAGAGTCTATGGAGGCTAAGACTTCAGGGCCCCAAAAGCCCACCTTACGCTAGCTCCACAGTCACCCTGTGCATCCTTCAGTTCTGGCACCCCCATACCTCGACCACTTCAAAGTGCCTCAATTGGCAATTTTTAGAGGGGATGAGGATGCCAAAGAGCACGTAACAAGGTTCCTGAGTCAATTCTTTGGCATTCAAGACAATGATGCATTACTTCTAAGAATATTTATAACCACGTTCATAGGCCCTACCTCGGATTGGTTTACCCAGTTGTCGAAGCATAGCATCAATAATCTAGACCAGCTAGTGGACGCGTTCCTTGAATGTTTTGCCTTCAACACCAAGAATAAGGCATTCTTAAGCGACCTAGCTGGCCTTAAGCAGTATGATGATGAGACCATGGCTGCTTATGGGAATCGGTGTAGGACATTGCTTTCAAAGCTACCTTACCTCCCTCCCATGGCCGACATGACTCAAATGTTTTCAAAGAGTTACTTAAGGTCAATCTTCATGCTATTGTAGCTGCAGCAATATGCACCCTCAAAGAAGCCCTGGTGCAAGCCAGGATAATTGAGTAGATCAAAATACAAGACGACGAGATTGCCAAGACACGCAAGAAAGAGTGGCCCAAAAATGCTAAAATTGGGCCCACACAACCAAAACCCGTCGTGGTCAATCAGGTTGTCATAACTATACCAAAGCCTACACAAATGACATAGCCCCTAAAGGCTAATTATCAGGTAGTTCCTATTGATAACTATGAAAAGGAAAATCATAAACAAGAGCAAAATCAGCAGCGTCGCCCTAGGTGACAATTCACACAATTCACAAAGTCTAGAGACTCCTTGTTTGATCGCTTGTTCATGGTAAACCTGATAAACTTGTCGAAAAGTCGACCCATAGACCCCAACACGCCAAAACCCAAGGGCTATAGGGAAGACTTATATTGTAGATTTCACCGGCAAAAAGGACACGAAATCTCCACTTGTTGGAAATTCAAACACTTAGTGCAGGACTTGATAGACAACAAAACACTCATGATAGATAGTCCCGTAGTGTTGAGCAACCAACAGATGGAGGTCTTCAAAGACCCCCTGCCTGCCCACGATGCACAGGCAAAGAATTTACAAGTGAACGAGGTAACACAAAACTGCCCCATGCAAGGATATGTAGGGATGATAAGCATCTTGACATGGAACAAAAGATACCCAAATACGTCTGCACCCGCTGCCGCTACAGGAGATGTTTCGTCAACGTCACAACCTCCACAACACCCTACGCAACCTCCCCCACCTAGACCAGTGGCCACGATTCAGACTAAACTTACTCAAAGTTTAAGGACCACATCGGCTAGCATCTATATCTATTTTTGTTATATCTACATCTATTTTTGTTACAGTAACACAACACTATAGGTTTCTAGAATTTAAATAATGTAATCATTTACATTTTTCTAACATTATAACATATAAATAGCAATAGTAAAAGTTTTGTAAAGGATCAACAATTTTAGATGATATTATATTATTTGATAAATTAGGATGTACAGGATATATACGTGTCATGAAATAAGGCTAAGAGTCTTCTATGCAAGTGGTAAGTTAAGAATCCAAAGGTCATATGGAAGGGAACAATCAAGAATGTGAAAATTCATCTTGTAAAGCTATATCATGGAGATAAAGCTCCATAATTTGTATCTTCTCTTATTTTCTTTCAAGAAAAAAAGAAAGTGATATTATTGATAATATTAGTTTCATATAATTGTTATTATCTTGAACTTTATAATTGTGGCTATTTTATATTATATCCTATGAAATATTTTGCTATATTCTATGGTAGATAGGCTTAAAAATTCAACAATGGTATCAAAGCTACCACTAGACTCTATCCAATTTGATAGAGTTTATTAAAGCCACTATTATAATTAGCTTTATCCATTTTGATAAGGTTAATTTAGAGTTTGTCCACTTTAAAGGTAGTGAAGACTTGGACTCTATTTTAAAGGTCATATTGAGTAGAAAAGGCTAGGGTATTTCCACTTGGTTGAAGGAAAACTAGTGAAGACTAGGACTTAGCTATATTGGTAGAAAAGGCCAACTTAGGAAACAAGTCGGACATACTGATATTTGAAACCAACTCAAAAAAAAAGTTGGATATTTAGGAATATTTAAAGTCACCTTGACAATATATCAGATTCTCTAGTAAGAAGGAGAATCGTATTAGGTTCTTAGTTGCAACCTAAGGCATGGACGATTCATAATAGCTAAAGATATTAAGCTACAAAAGTTTGAGAAGCTTCCTACAAAGATAGAGAAGAATTTTAGCTTCTTAGAGTAGTAGAAATAAATTGAGAAAGTTGTGGCAAATTGAAAAGCATTCAAAGCTTCCTAAGATCAAATAATTAAATCAAGCATATATATGAAGAATAGGAATCAGGTCATAGAGTTATTTGACCTTTCAAAAGTAGAATCAGGTCATAGAGTTATTTGACCTTTCAAAAGTAGAATCAGGTCATAGAGTTATTTGACCTTTCAAAAGTAGAATCAGGTCATAGAGTTAATAGACCTTGACATATTTAAGTAAGAAAACAAAAGTTTATAGAGTAGAAATGAGGAAGTATCTTCCTAGGATACATTGAATAAAAGAGAAAGAGTCTAAAAAGCCTAGATAAAGTAAGAGTCTTAAGAAGTCTATCAAAAAAATATTTAAGAAATCTTTAAGTTACATGTGATTAGTAGAAAGTAGATTAGCATTCTACAAGGGAAAAGGACTAAAGTGAAGATAATCAGTCCATAAAAGTACCATTCTACAAAGTATATGGGATAATTCCCATAGTAAAGTATTTGAAGCAAAGTGAAAATAGCGTAACGAAAAAGAGTTAAGAGTTGTTATTTGTCATAACAAATTAGAACAAAAATAAATATTATATATATTTGCATTGCTTAAAGTCTCCATCCATATGTGAACATGTAGGAACCTGTGTCATTCGAGAACATATTATAAGCAACCAACACTGACATTCTTCATAGCAAAAAGAAGCAAACACATTAGCAGTAGAGATAAACACAACATAATGCTATAGTAAGGAGCAGCAAAGGATAAGACTAGCTATAAAGTGAAGGAGACCAGAAGAAGACTAACTAGGAGTTTAGTCACAACAAAATAGAGTGTAAAAGGGATCTATGACACAAAAAAATAGAGACTAGCTAAGGTGCAGAGAATGTTAAAGTTACTATGTTAGTAACTATGATTATTACCTCATTTAGGTAATTTGTAATATTCACCTAGGTAGAGTTGATTTACCGCATGGTAAAAAGTAGCTTGTTACTTTTTACCACTAGTAATTACCTATTACTATTTACCTAGGATTAGTTAGTTGTTGTAGTCATTTTGACTGCGTAACTAGGTTAGTAGGTTAGTGGTTAGCTACCTTTAGGGGTAATCTACCTATCACGCGTTATTATTAGCTACAACTAAGGATATTATTTCCATAATATCCTAAGGCTATTTCTAGCCTTTGTAAGGTTTATTTAAGCACTTTATATTTTGAATAATAGGTTAATGCTTATGTACCTATCATTGGTATCAGAGCAATGAAATCACACTCGCAACGAACATGGACAAGTCAGGCAACGACCCATTCCAACTGGACCAGGGACCCAAATCACAACACACGGGACCCCCTAGATAGAACCCCAGGTAGCGACCCGTTCCAGTTGGACCAGGGGCCCAAATCATGATACACGGGACCCCCTAGATAGGACCCATATTTTGAGGAGTCTGGAACCTATGCATGCTCTTCAAGGCAATTGAAGCGATCTCTTTGGTGAGGGTTACGATATCTTTATTGATGGCTTTGGTGAGGGTTATGAGCAAGGCAAAAAAAAAATTATTTTGTAATTTGCCATGATTGCTAAATCAGCCCACAGGCCCCGATTTGCTTGTGAAACAGCCACAGACCCACAAATCTGATAGTAGGTGGTTGTTAGACCTATCAGATCTTATAGGCCCATGTGGGACAACCCACATCACTAGGCAACCCATGTGAGGGTAGATGGTTTGCAATCAATCCTGCAGACCACCCACAGGTGATCGCCTCAAGGGAAGCAGCCACAAGATAGTTGCAAGTTGTTGGACAACCACTAGAGTCATTTCTTCGACGATTTTCCCAAGAGAGGTGGCCACAATATGGTTGCACCAGTCGACCATCTCAGAGGGTAGGCATACCCTTGAACGGTCGACCACCAAAGATTTTCTTTGATAATAATGACTGGACGACCATCTCCAGAGGGCAGGTGCACCCTCGGATGATCGACCACCCCCACGTGAGGGTAGGAGCACCCTCTGTGGGAGGAGAACTAGGCATGAAAACCAAACTACACCTGGATAGACCATTCCTAGACACTCTTATTGATTCACCTAGACATGTAGATCAAGGTGAACACGTGGACTGACACCAGCAAGCACCTCGAGTTGCTAACTGGACCGATTTCAAACACGTGGTGGACAACCACTGGATGACGACTAGACATGACACATGGGTGACACATGGTGGACAGACCACATGTCACCCGACCGCACTAGCCATGACACATGGTGGCTTGACAGTCACTCCATGTGGTGGTAAAAAAAGGACGACGGATGACTCTGATTGCCCAAAGGCAATCAAAGAAGAAGGGATGAGGTTGAGCTTTTAAGCTCATCAATTCTCACTGTCTTTTAAATGCGAGACTAAAAAGTCCCACATTAAAAATTTTCTCACTCGAAGACGGGAAAGCCTTCTTATAGAAGGCGGTCCCCTCCATAACCTATTGGGCTTGCTAGCCCGATTGGCGAGGGGACTCGGAGGAAAGACTCCCGACCAAGAGGTCGGGAGTTCAAGCCTCGTCAAGACCTAGAAGATTTTCTTTTACAAAGACGCAGTGGAATCCTAAGGTAATTTTTTTTTTTTCTTTTAAATTAAAATTTTTTATATCTATTTTATTTTTTAATAAAGTTAAATATAAATTATAATTAAAGAAATTATTTTTTTATAAACTGATTTCTTTAAAAATTATAATTTTATTTTTCCTATTAAACTTTAAAATTTATATTTAAATTTTTTATTTAAGATTTTGCAAATTTCAAAATTTAAAATTAAAATTAAGCAACCTATTTTTGCAAAATCTTAAACATAAGGGAGTGTTTTTGTTTTCTCACACTTTTGAGATACAAGACAAATAAATAGCACATTTTTGCAAATTATGGAACCTATAAAACATCTTCTCAACCTTGTTAAATTTGCAAACATGAAAGGGGACAAAATCAAACACATTTGATTCTTTATTGCAAATTTGGAAAACAAGGAGACTCAAAATTTTGTAATATTCAAAGGTAAACTATGCATTTGTTTTCTGTAAGGGGTGATATAAGACAAGAAATTGCACATTCTTTTTTACAAAATTGAGAAGAATTTGAAGCCTTGAATCCATCAAAACCAAGTCGTGTGTCGACTAGTTTTGGAAGCCTTTCAAATGCGGGTCGTGTGTTGACTTGTCTTGAAAGGAGTGCTACTTGTTAAATTTGCAAAGCAAAGGGAAGACATGCACTATTGATTCTTTTTTGCAGATTTGTAACACAAGGAAGGGAGGCACTTGAACAACAAAACCATTTGCAAAATCAAAGGTAAAATTGTGCATTATTGTTTTCTAAAAATTTGGGATATAACACAAAATCATGCACATTCATATTTTTGCAAATTGGAGGAAAATCCACATTTTTACAACCTTGTTTATTTTGCAAAACAAGAGGGGGGATAAAACCAAGATTGGTTCTTCTTTTGCAAAATTATAACACAAGGGGAAATTGTGAAAATCAAAGGGTTAAAACACAAAGTGCTCATTTGTTAATTTTGCAAATCAAGGGGGGAAGACAAGAAATTGTACTTCTTTGCAAAATTGTAACACAAAAGTGAGGAGCACTTAAATCAAACTTGTTAATTTTGCAACACAAAAAGGAAAGGCAATTTTTTTATGCCACATTCTTTGCAAAATTGAAAAACAAGAGGAGACATAATTTATCAATTTTTTGCACAACACAAATCCAAATTTTGTTGCAAAAATTAAAGGTGCATTTTCAATTTTACTCGACACCTTTATTGGCAAATTAGGTGCATTTTCAGCAGTGACTGACACTTATGTGATAAGAATTTTATGGGCATTCTTGCTTGATTATTGCATTATCTTTTTCACTTATAAGTCATAAAATCAAGAACACTCAAAACCCCAAAATTTCACAATAATTTGTGTAAAGCATTGTAAATATTTAAAACCAATTTTAATTGATATTCTCTCCTAAATAAAAACCCCTAATTCAATATTATTTGTTTGGCTTAATTTTCTCAAACTGATTATTCCTCTTCAAGAGGACTTTCAGGTAGGTGCCATTAAATATATTTTTGAGTGAATTATCTTTTGGTACTCTTCTAGGGTATATCAAAAGAAAGAACAAGTTTTTGTAAAATAAGGAACCTTGAAAGTAGCAATCTTTTGCACTAAGGGGGGATAATTCCTTTCTTCCTTCAAACAAAAAATTTTTACAAGAGGGAGATAAAACTTGTAAAGGCATAGAAAAGTAGAAGTCATCATAAAATTATACCTTTATCTCCTTTCTTTGTTTGAGTATATCCTAGGTATAGTTGATTTACCGCATGGTAAAAAGTAGTTTGTTACTTTTTACCACTAGTATTTACTTTTACTAGTTACCTAGGTTAGTAGGTTAGTCATCGTAGTCAAATTGACTACGTAGTTAGTTGTTAGTAAGTTAGCATTATTTCCTAAGTGGTTAGCTACCTTTAGGGGTAATCTACTTATCATACATTATTATTAGCTACAACTAAGGATATTATTTCTATAATATCCTAAGGCTATTTTTGGCCTTTGTAATGTGTATTTAAGCACTTTATATTTTGAATAATAGGTTAATGATTTCATACCTATAAGAGAACCAGTGAAAGGTAATGTAGAAAAACAAAGTTTAAGAAACATTACATTTTGGAAGAGAAACCAGAGAAAGACGATGAAGGAGAACGAATGTGAAGCAACATTGTATTCTGGCAGAGGAACCAACGAATAGTGACGGAGAGCGAAAGTGAAGAGATAGTGGAATCCATGAAGGTGTTAAGCAATTAAAATTTGAAGCACCTACAGTAGAGACTAATTAGGATTTCTAGAAGGTAAATATAAGGAGAGAGCACATTATTTCCTGGCACAAATAATAGCGTAATGAATCGGGTGAAGTGAAACGTCTCATCTCTAACGTTTCGCATGTAGTGTTCCATGTAGAGGAAATATTTGATTGGACCTAATATTTTTAACCTAATATTGGTAGTGAGCATTGAATGCAACAATGAAATGCAAGTCAAGGTAGTGAACATTGAGCACAACAGTGAAACACTAGTTTAGATAATTCAAGCTATTAAGTGATAAGATTAGATTTTAATTTAAAGCTATTGGAGTTATAAGGTAGGATTAAGATTTAATATAAATTTTTAAGCTTTACATAAGTGTGGAGTTATAAAATTTTCTACATTATTAGTGTATTTTATTATTTAAATAATTTTAAATTTTAAAGAGTTTTTAAATCATAAATATAGAAGCGTTTATTGATTCTTAAGAAAAATTAAAAACATTAGAATTTTTTGAAATTTTGCAAATTTATTTGGGAGTTAAAAGGTCTTTTACACAAAAGAATTAGAAAATTAGAATTTGTAAAATTTAAATTTAATTTAGGAGACATAAGAAAATTCTTATGGATTATTGGTACATTGACTCTGGAGCAAGTAGACATATGATAGGAAATAAACATTGGTTTAATACTCTTCAAGAGAAATATGAAAAACCAGTTGTCATAGCACATAGAATGATATAAAATCAGTTTACAACAAACACGAATATCATAAGATAATCCAAAATTGGTTTGCAATTAACAAAAGAAGCCTATAAATAGACATTACAAACATAAGTTACAGATAAGGTGATAACAAATATTGATGACCCTTATCTGTTACAACAACTAAATTATTAAAAACATGTGCTACTAATCCATACCATTCCTCCCCACTGAGAAAGCATTGGTTCCCAATCCATACAAGGGTGGAAGAAAAATAAGGAAAGAGCCAGGAGTATCGGGTAAACTGAAAATGTACTCCTGTTACAAAATATGAAGACCAAAATGATAAATTTTTACAAGTCTTCAGAAAACCAAAAATAAACACTGGCATTGGATTAGGCTCAAAAAATTCTCTCCAACAATTGTAAACACTCCTATACCAGTGGACAACTAAAATGGGTCCTATGAGTTGATAGAATAAAGCAACATCGATGGTAAAGGAAGGATACCAAAGAATATTCCTCAAAATGTGTGCCAAAAGATGCCAAGCAAAAAAATTTTAATTTCATTGGCATTAAATTTTTGTTTTGGTTTGAAATGCATTAAAATAAAATGGATAGCGGTGATATTCATTAAATGAGGGACGTACACCTTGTTGAATTTTAGTTTTAATGATGGAGTGTCGTGCATTGAAGAAGTGTGGGCCATGCATTAATGAAATGTGGACCATTAATATAGAAAGGTGTGCATTTATGGAAGGTGGCACATGAAGTGTAATGCAAAAGGAGAAAATGACATGGCACAAAAACCAATGCAAACACGAAGTCTAATGTGGGATGTTGACTAGACCATAGGGAACAATTGATAGTGACACAGAAATCCAAGTACAGATGCAAGCTAATGCGGAACATAGAAGCACACACATCTTGGTTAGAAAAGAGGGTTCGTGGGATTATCCCACATTTGTCGCACTTTGGCCACATTGTTTTTAAATGGCGCATGAATCACATTAAACAATAGACCACTTTCATTGGCTATCCACCTCCACTAATTTCCTAACCATAATAGTTTCCTCCACCGATTTATCCTAGCTGACTTTTGCTAGTCTTGCCCTCCTCATCAACTCCGTGTTGACCCTTATCTGTTACAAAAACTAACTTATTAAAAACATGTGCTACAAATCCATATCATAGTATGACTTATGAGGTTAAATGAGTCATACATGTATTAATTGATCTATCAAATAGAACAAGAAAATTAGAGATGTACTATATGTACCTAGATTGACTACTAATATTATTTTAGTATCTCAACTTATGGATCAAAATCTAGTAATTGAATTTAAAACTATTAAAGACAAAAATATATGTTTTATTACCAAATAAGGAAAAGTTATAGCTTCAAGTTCATATATGAATAATTTATTCACTCTAGATACACTGTCCAACAAGGCTCTATCAGTGAGGGTTTTAGAAACCAGAGAACTTTGGCACAAAATAGTGAGACATATAAGTGCATCTTCATTAAATAAAATGAGTAAACATCAAATGGTAAAAGAATTTCCTAAAATTTCTTGGGAATCTACTATATGTCCAAAATTTCTAGTAGAAAAATAACATGGAATTCCTTTTGAACTCACCAACATAGAACTCAAGAACCATTGGAATTAGTATATACTGATCTATGCGGTCCAATGAACACCACTAGTATTTGAGGACATATATTTTCAACTATTTGTGATGATTACTCCAAAAAAATGTGGGTGTATTTTATGAAATTCAAGTTTGAATCATTCAATTATTTCAAACAATTCAAATTGCTAGTAAATAATGAAATAGGTAAAATAATCAAGAATATTTAATCAGATAGAGGAGGAGATTTCTTATCAAAATAATTTAATCTCTTTCTATAAACCAATGGTATAAAAAAGATAAGTTTCTAAAACATATTCACCACATAAAAATGGTATTTTTTTTTAAGCAAAAAATCCCTTGTGGGACCGCCTTGGTCTGAGAGACCACGAACAGGGGGTTCTATGCCATCAAAGTCACCCAAGAGTTGCACCCAGCCCTGCCCGCACAAATATTATCAATTGGATTTTGGGTACCCAATTCAACTTTTCGGTAGGGTGGAGATTCGAACCTGGTACCTCCCTTGGAAGATTACCCTCTCCTCTCCAACTCACCTACAACACCTGGGTCAACAAAATGGTATTTTAGAAAGAAGAAATAGATAAATTATGGAAATGGTTCATAGTATGTTAAAATAAGTACATATTAATCATCAATATTGGACTGAAGTAATTAAAATAGTTGTATATTTACAAAATAGATCACCTACAATAATATTGAAAAATATCGCTCCTGAAGAAGTATGGATAGGACGAAAACCTATAGTAGAACAGTTAAGAATATTTGGTTGTAAAGCATATATGCATATTCTAAAGCAAATAAGAACTAAACTAGAGAACATAACTATGTGTAGAATATTTCTCGGTTATGATGATGGTTCAATAGATTACATAATAATTGATCCAGTAACAAAGAAAATCTACATAAGCAAAGATGTAGTATTTGAAGGAATAAAAAATGTTATTAAAGAACAAAAATATTATTCAAAAGCAATTATTATTTTTTAGAATAAGACTAATCAAGAAAAAATTCAAAATCAGATATATAGGATAAACAGAATGAAAACACATAGACTACTACAATCCTACAAAGAAAATAACCAATATGGATTAGACATACACTTAAGGATTCAAAACTAGAGGAAATGTTAGATGTTACTACTACAAGACCCCAAACTCATAGTTTAATAAAAATGAATAGGAGATTGATAAGTTCTATAGTAGAACCTACAATGACACTAAATGCTTTAAATCATCCAAAATGGAAAACAACTATAGAATCCGAATATGAAACATTGATGAAAATAAAACATGGAATCTAGTTGATTTACCTCTAGGAAAGAAAATATTCGGATGTAAATGGATCTACAAGATTATATATATATATATATATATATATATATATATATATATATATATATATATATATTTTTTTTTTTTTTTTAACCAAAAAACCCCTTGCGGAGCTGCCTTGGTCTGAGAGACCATGAACAGGGGGTTCTACACCGTCAAAGTCACCCGGGGGTCGCACTCGACCCTGCCGGCACCAACATTATCAATTGGATTTTAGATACCCAATTCAGCTTTTTGGTAGGGTGGAGATTTGAACCTGGGACCTCCCTTGGAGGATTGTCCTCTCCTCTCCAAATCACCTACAACACCTGGGTAAATCTACAAGATAAAATATAAAGCAAATGGTTTGATCGATAAATACAAATCTCAACTAGATGTGAAAGGATATACTCAAACGAAAGGAATTTATTATGAAGAAACTTTTGCATCAATAACAAGACTGACTACTATTAGAACTATTTGTGCTTTAGCAGCACATCATGGATGGAAACTATATTAGATGGATATAGAAAGTTCATTTCTTAATGGTGATCTTGAAGAAGAAGTATATATGCCTTAACCAAAAGGGTTTGTGATTAAAGGATAAGAACATAAAGTTTGCAAATTGAACAAATATTTGTATGGTCTGAAGCAAGCACCAAGAGCATGGTATATAAACATTAATAATAATTTATTAAAGCATAATTTTAAAATAAGTTTATCAGATCTAAATCTCTATACCAAAAAGGTTAAACATGGCATAATAAAACTTGTGGTATATGTTGATGATATAGTAATTACAAGAAGCTCAAAATTTTTGATAAATAATGTCTAAAAAATACATAGAGAAGGATTTTGAGATGACAGATTTAGGACTTCTTCATTATTATCCATAAAAATGAGAACATCACAATAACATAGATAAAATACGTAAAAATATTACTTGAAAAATACAGGATGCAAACATGTAAATCCAAAGGTACTCCTATGGAACAAACCACTATAATATTAGGATTAAAACAAATCCTATTTGTATTGCATTATCACTATGCTACCATAGTGTTTCAACAAATCTCATAATGTCTTTATATCACACTAATACTTGAACCTTAGTCTTTCCATTAAAATCCTACATTTTTATCACTTGAGCTAATATCATTTGATAAATATTAAGGTTCATTGGCTACATCAAACCTCTTGGATAAAATCATCAATAAATTATATTTAGTTATATAGGATTGAAATGGTCAAGTTGTATTATGCTATGACCATATAGAAGTATTACAATAGGCTTGGTAATTATTCATGTATTGCTTTACAATATTCAAATCTAAGCCTCTTCCTTGAAATTTGAGGAATTTAACCAATTAAGCTCATGTCATTGATATATATAAAATATAATAAAAGAAAATTATTGTGAAAATAACTTATACTTTAATGATATGACAACCTTTAAAAACCAAAACTCCATGACCTTCATAACTAAAGTAATATTTATTTTAATGGCGTGTCTAGCTATTAAATTTATAATTATCAGAATAAGAAATTGATTTCATGACCTTCATAACTAAAATAATAAATAGCATTACCCAAGTCTAATTTGAAATACAAATTATGCCAAAGACATTGAACAAAATAGCCTACATTTTTTTTTATTTGTAGAAAACATCCCATAAGGGATGCCACTTTTGGGTAAGACCCAAGGAGGCAGGGGTATCTCTTCCGCCAAAAATACCTAGGGCTCATACATGACCTACCACCTTTGACACACGCAAGGAGCATGCCTAAAACAACAAAAAACAAGAACACACAAACACAAACACACAAAAAGCTAAAACAAATAAAGCATACTCCTTGAGTGTGTCAACAAGAAAAAACACAATCAAACACATGCAAAAAAAATATGAACCACACAAAAAAACACACAAACAACATAGCAAAACACAATAAAATAAAACACGCAAAAAACTAAATAAATAAATAATTTTTTTAAAAAGAATAAAAATAAACAACACAAAAAAATGAAACACATAGAAAAAACCACAAACATAGCATAACAAAACACTACCATAACAAAAACAACAAAAAGAAACAAATACACCTCAAACCAAAAAAATAGAGAACATGAAACATAGAGAAAAAACTCCAAAAACAACATAACAAAATAAATCCAAAACAGAAACAACAAAATGAATCGATCGGAATCCCATGGTAGCCCATTATTTGAATGTAAGAGTCGATTGGAATCCCATGAATTGACAAATTGGGCTTTTCCTCTCAATCACATCTATTCCTTCCTAGACATCCGTTATTTCCAAGTTCATTATTGGGGATCCATTAGTTGCTTTCATGCAACCCATCTCTATTTTTCTTGAATCAAACTTTGGCATCCTCAATAGTTTCCTTGGCAATAATTTATTGTGTTCCCCTCTTGTTAGAGGTAGTCCTCCACAGATTTCTTCTTTAAAAATTCATTTTTGGCTCAATGCATGCATCTTTGTTGAAACCCTCCATTCGAAATCAAATAAACCCTACTTTCATGTAAATAAACCCTAATCCCTACTTTCATCCAAGAAAACAAACCCTAATTTTGTTCAATCAGGACCCTCACACTAGCAGTCATATGAAAACCCATCCCAAATAGGTAGACTTGTAAAGCAAAAATCAGATGGCAGATTTGTATATCAAATTTGTTCACACATTCTTAGCTCAAATCGAACTCATGCATCTATCTGTACCGCTTCAACCATTTGAAATGGTACTACCAGTTACCCGTAATGCATTGTACCTGTTCCATTTGTATTCACGAGCATTGTGCTTGGGGTTTGTGATATTGTGGATGTTTCTTGTGTGAGACTACTTGCACGCAATATTTTTGAACTGTCCCCAAATAGCCTACATGAAATAGTACTAAATCAACCAAATTAGAATTGAAAATTTTAATGTAATGTTGTAATATAGCCACATTGGTTATCTTTATTTTTATTTAGCTCAAACCCTAAGTTTATATAGTCATCTCTTGAGCATTAGTGCTAGGGTAATGATTGATTTAACCTATAAGTAGAAAAAATTGGTGGTAGTTAGGATCATCTTTCATATTCGATTCTTAGTCACATCTACTCTACATATGAGACTTCATCCTATCCAGTTGGGATCATCTTTCATTGATTTGAATTTGCAATTAATATTTGCATATTGGATTTGTTGGCAAATTGGATCTAATTTATTTATATATTTGGGTATTGTTAATTTCATATTTTTGGAGTGCTACTAGTGTAATTTTAAAGTTTTTTCCTAACATTTAACTTCAAACTTGTAAATCATTAAAAAAGTACCTCCTAATAATTTTTTATTTAAACAAATATAAATATACTTAAATACATATTAAAATCCAATATAACTTTTAAAATGTTAAAGTTTAGGGGATTAAATTCCAATCCATGAAAATGTTTAACTCAAAAAGACATCATCATTTCTCAATTCTCATGGGTGTCAAAAATAATAAAGTTTTTTGTAATACCATAATAATGTGATTTATTGAATTTTTTGTGTGATAATTGACATAATATTTTACAAAAGCATACCTTGAAACTCTTTATTTTTTCTAACTTCTGAAAAAATATTTTGAAATAATTAATTTATTCCTTCCTAATATTTTCTTCTTCCTCAATATTTCTTCCATCTATACTCAACCTTTTTTATTTGATGAAAAGAAAATTATTTCTTAAGCCATCTTTTTGAGTGTGTTCTATTCTTTGCATGAAGGAAAAAAATTAGGGTCTTATTTTTGGGGAAATCTCCTTAATTAGCAAGTATGGGTGGTTTTAGCCCATGGTCTTATTCTTGGGAAATTTGATTAAATTAGCAGGTATGGGTGGTTTTAGCCCATGGTCTTATTCATGGGAAGTCTCCTTAATCAGCAAGTATGGATGGTTTTAGCCCATGATCTTATTCTAGGGAAGTCTTTTTAAATAGCAGGTATGGGTAGTTTTAGCCCATGGTCTTATTTTTGGGGTAGTCTTATTTTAGCCCATGATCTATTATTGTGAGATACCTATATAATAATGTAACTTCTTTGTTAAAGGTGCACCAAAATATACATATGAATAAGAATAATAAGATGAGAGCATGAGGTGTTGTTCTGGGTTTTCTCTTGGTTTTTATTGATCAAGGGTTTTTAGTATAAATATTCATGTTCATGGTGTGTGCATATTATGATTATGTTTGCATAATATCTCTAGAACAATTTTATCAATCTCTTCATTTGGTATTAGAGCATGGTTATTATGTTGGAGTATATTACATTATTTGATACATGCTAATGTACCCCATAATACCTTCATGGTACATTTGTAAATAATAGATTAGGATTGAGTCATAGTTTAGAGTATGAGTTATATTTCCCCTTTATGTAAGTGTGAATGTGCAAAAAATGCACAAATGTCATGTAAATTTTTAATGTGCGGGGAATGCATAAGTGTCATGTGAGTTAGTGTGCAAGTGTAAGTTGAATCTATGTGCACAAATGTATTTTATTTATGAGAAAAATATGTAATGTAAAGATGTGCACAAGTGTCTTAGGTTAGAGTGTGCAATTTATGGAAGTGTAAGAGTTGTTGCAAGTGTGAAGAGGGTTATTGTCTAAGTGGCTCAGAAATATCCTGATTTCTGGCCACAATGTGAACATGTGTCCAAATTTGTTGACAACATGTCGGCAAGATTTTTTAAATATTTTCTAACCCCTTCCTATATTCTCTCTCTCTCCCTCGTCTTCTTTCCTCCCTATTTTCCCGCCACTTTTTCCTCCTTATCCCTCCGTATTTTCCTCTCCTCCTCCACGTTCTTCCCTCATCTCCTTATCACTCCATCTCTTCTTCCTCTACTATTCCCTATTTAAACCAGTGTGTGTCATGCTTGTAATGAGTTTTTGAGCTACGTAATAATAAAGTTTTATTTATTTAATTATTTTATGCCCACCTAGTACTCTGACCATCACTGGTATCAAAGCAGGGCACCGCGCCAGGAGGGCATGGAAACCGAGGCCAAGGGCACAAAAATCGAAGTGGAGGTGATAGGATTTTGGTGCATCAGGAGGTGGATAGGAGGTCCACGCAAAAATAGACCGAGCATGCGGATCGAGGCGCATGTAGGGAGGCACAAATTTCAAGGCAACACATGGCACTGACTGGGCGGCTGACATAGGGTTGAGGTGGCAACCAATAGGAGCTGGGCACATAGTTCGAGATACCAGGTGGCAGGTGCAGATTGGGCGTAGCTCGAGGAGTTGAGCTGAAGAGGAGGTGACACATGGCGATGAGGCAGGCACTAACATGGCGGCGAGTGGACGGTGAGCTGGCAACAACGTGGCAGTTGTTGATGTGGCATGGTGAGGTGGCACGGGCGACCACGTGGCGTATAACTATTCATCGGTTTGTGCAAAATTCTGACGGTTTGGCGATTGCCCGAAGGCAATCGAAATCAATTATGTTTGTGGGCATTTAAAAGGAGCGATCGAACCTTCCTCCCACTGCATGTGGGATAAATATTTTATTTTTTTTATAATTTTCAATAGTCGCATTCATTTAACATTTACCCATTTACCCTTGTTCTCATCCGAGCGGCGTGGTCTGGCGGTTAAGTTTCCCTGCTGGCGGATGGGTGGACCCGGGTTCGAAACCCATCGGGTTCAAAAAGTTTTTTTATTTTTTTTAAGTTGTGTCGTGTTGAAAGGTTTAAGAAAAAGGAGCCCGCATTTGGTTTCAAGGTTCATCGCGTAGTGCAGTGGCAAGTTCCCTTGTTTGCAGTTGAGAAGTCGCGAGTTCAATCCGTGACATTTAAAAAAGGTTTTTTATATTTAAAGTTTTCAATTTTAATTTTTTTTTTAAGTTTTGAAAAATTAATTTAATAATTTAAATTTATATTTTTCTAATTATTTTTTTAAATAATTTTTTTTGTTTAAAAGGATAATTAAAAATATAAAAAATTATTAATTTTTTTTTTATAATGACTTTATAAAAAATTTGAAAACTTTGTTTAAAAAAAAAAAAACTTTTGGAAAGTGGAAAATTGTTTTTTCTCGGAGATCAAATTTTTTGGTATTACGGATATATGCAACTCAGCTAAGATTTTGTCATGATGAGTAGATGATCCGGTCAACCGGATGCTATCATGCCCTATGCTCTCTACTGAGGAGAGAATCAGATGAGTCTTTTGATGAATGAGTCCGACGAGACAGAATACATATTGTATTCAGTCAATTGCAGAATTCAGTGATAGCTCACCAGAGGAAGCCCGATTCAGGATACGAGGCTGACTTAGAGGACAATATTTTTGGACAATGAGTGGAGGAGTCCGATTCAGTTGCATTTGAGCCTGAGGAACAATCCAGTGAGAGCTATACCCCACGCTCTCCAGAGCCAGAGCCTAAGCCTGAGCCAGTAGAGGTCGAGCCAGTAGCAGTTCCTAAAATCATTATCATCAGTGACAACGAGGATTCCATTGCAGACAATTTTGGGCCTCAAGTACTGGGTAATCCACAACAAGAGGAACATGAAATCAGTGAGAGAATTAAGAAATCTAGATTTGATTTGAATCTGTAATTGCTTTGTACTTCCTATTTTTAGTCAAATCAAAGTTTGCTTTCAAGTAGTAGAAATGGCCTCAAATTCAAATCTCCCAATTCCTGAATTTAATGGTAGTGATTATGAATACTGGTCAATAAAGATGAAAACTATGTTGATTGGTAAAGGTTTATGGGAAATAGTTGAAGAGGGTTACATAGAACCCTCTGCTGCTGACTGGTCTACTTTAAGTGCTACCGATAGAAAAGCCAAGAAAGAAGCCCAAAAAAATAATTCCTTTGCCCTGTACCATTTACAAGTAGCTCTAGATAAAAGTATATTTCCTAGAATAGCATCTTGTGTAACAGCTCAAGATGCTTGGAAGGCTTTAAAGGAAATTTTTCAAGGGAGTGATCAAGTTAAGCAGGTCAGGCTTCAAACTCTAAAAGAGATTTTGAAAATCTCAAAATGTAGGAGAATGAGAAAGTAGGAGACTACTGCATGCGATTCAAAGTCGTGGTAGATAAAATGGTCACTCTAGGTGAAGAAGTTAAACCTGAGGGTGTGGTGAAGAAAGTGTTGCGAACACTTCTTCCTAAGTGGAATCATGTAGCAATCATTATTGAAGAGTCAAAATATTTGACTACACTTTCCTTTGATGCACTGATTGGTTCTCTCCTTTCACATGAAGAAAGATTGCAGGAATCTCCTTCCACTAGCCACGGAGGTGATGACAAAGCCTTCACTTCACAAGAAGTAAAAGGCCAAGGTAGAGGTCGTGGTAGAGGTCAGCAAAGAGGAAGAGGTAGGAATAGTCCACGAGGTGGAACTCCAAGTAGAGGAGGATCTTCAAATAGAGGTGGAGGTCAAAACAGAGGTGGTCAATAGAACAAAGGAAAGCATCCAGGTCGAGGAAAAGGAAGTGACAAGTCAAAGCAAGTTTGCTACAATTGTGGCAAACCTGGCCACTTCGCTCATGACTACTGGTCAAAACCCTCACAAGGGAGCAGCAACAACCAGAGCAGTCAGTATGGCAATTTTGGAGAAGAGGAAGGGACCTCAAATCTCTTTCTTTCATATGGCCAGTCAGATCAAAACCTGAATGACACCTGGATCTTGGACACTGGATGTTCAAATCATATGAGTGGCAAAGAAGAACTCTTTGCTACCCTCGATTCTTCCTACAAATCCAGCATCAAGTTAGGAGACGACAAGTCATTGGTGGTTGAAGGCATTGGAGCCTTGGAAGTTCCAACAAAAGAGGGCGTCAAACAGGTGAATGATATCTATTACACACCTCATCTCCAACACAATATTTTGAGTGTTGGTCAAATGTTGGAGAAAAACTATAAGTTGCTATTTGATGAGGGTAAATGTATCATTTTTGATAAAAATGATAGTAATAGAGTCATTACACAGGTTCCAATGACTAAGAATAGGTTATTCCCTTTAAATTTTGGCCAGCCAGGGGGAGAGAAATTAGCAAATGTTGCTATTTCAAATCCAAGTGTGTTGTGGCACTTGAGATACGATCATCTGAATTCAGCTAGTTTGAATATGTTAACCTCACAAGCGATGGTGACCGGACTTCCTAAAGTTCAGGACAATAAGGAATTCTATGAAGGTTGTGCCTTGGGCAAGCATGCTAGAACCAAATTTCCTCAAGGGCAAGCATGGCGGGCTAGTTATCCACTCCAACTAGTGCATTCGGACATCTGTGGTCCAATGTAGACTAAGAGCATTGGTAACAACTCTTACTTTCTTCTTTTCATTGATGATTTTTCAAGAATGTGTTGGATATATTTTTTGAAACATAAAGATGAAGTATTTGACTGCTTCATAGATTTTAAAGCAAGAGTTGAAAATGAAAGTGGATATTCTGTTAAGTGTCTCAGATCAGATAAAGGAGGAGAATACTCCTCAAATGAATTTTTGTAAAAAACATGGAATAAAGAGGCAGTTCACTGCTGCCTATACTCCACAACAGAATGGTGTGGCCGAAATAAAGAACCGCACCATTGTAGATATGGCAAGATCTATGCTTCAAACGAAGCATTTGAGCAATATGTATTGGGCAGATGCAACCAGGACCAGTGTGTATATTTTGAATAGGAGTCCTACTTCAAGTTTGAAAGGGAAAACTCCTTACCAAGCATGGTATGGTAAGAAACCAAATGTCAAACATTTTAGAGTGTTTGGTTCATTGGCTTACTCACACATTCCTGATGAGCAGAGGAAGAAGCTCGATCCTAAGAGTCAAGCATGCATTTTTGTAGGGTATTGTGAGACCACAAAAGCTTATAGACTCTACAATCCTAGGACTCGAAAGATAATACTTTCCAGGGATGTGATTTTTGATGAAGGGGGAGAATGGGGACATCCCCAAATTTATAGTGATGTTGAATCTCATGATGCAGGTTCTTCACAAATTCAACAAGTGCCACAGAAAGGCAAGAAGTCTCCTCCTCCAAGCCCAAGCAAACATTCTACATCCAGTTCATCATCTTCTTCACCAAGTCCTTCTCCACAAAGGTCAATCAGTTCCTCACCAATGGATATTGATTCTCCATCCAGAGGTAAGAGAACTCTCCAACATCATCCATCTTATCAAATGTTGGATAAAAAATTTCAAGAAGATATACTAGAAGTCAAGCTAGTGAAATGAGTTATGTTTTGCAAAGACTTGAAAATATGCATTTGTATGGTGATGATGACTCCCAAGAACCTCAGGGAGATGTAGTTAACTATGCTTTGTTAACTAGCACACAACTTGAACCTTCTAGTTATGAGAAGGCATGTACTCAGAAAATTTGGCAAGATGCCATGAAAGAGGAGATAACCTCTATAAAAAACAATGACACTTGGGAGCTGGTAAAGCTTCCTAAAGGAAAGAAGTGTGTTGGATGCAAATGGGTCTTCAAGACCAAATTCAATGTTGATGGAAGCATTGAAAGACACAAAGCAAGATTGGTTGCAAAAGGATTTACATAGAAGTATGGTATTGATTATGAAGAGACATTTGCTCCTGTAGCCCAATAGGAGACCATCAGAATGGTTCTTGCTTTAGCTGCTCACAAGGGTTGGAAAATCCAACACATGGATGTGAAGAGTGCCTTTCTCAATGGGTACTTGATAGAGGAAGTGTATGTTGAGCAACCTCAAGGATTTCAAGAGCAAGGTAAGGAGCACCTTGTTTACAGACTTAAAAAAGCACTCTATGGCCTCAAGCAGGCATCACGAGCTTGGTACTCATGCATTGATGGGTACTTTAAATATTTTGGGTTCACCAGAAGCATAAATGAACCCACCCTTTACTACCTGAAGCAAGGTAACGACATCCTCATAGTTTGCTTGTATGTGGATGATCTCATATTCATGGGTAGTAATGAAAAAATGAATATGGAGTTCAAGCACTCCATGATGAAGCAGTTTGAGATGAAGGATCTCGGCTTAATGCATTACTTCCTTGGATTGGAAGTTCATCAATCAGATACAGGGATCTTCATCTATCAACATAAGTATGCTCAGGACATGATCAAGAAGTTTGCTATGGAGCATTGCAAACCAGTTGCAACTCCAGTTGGACATGGGATCCAATTAAGCAAAGATGATGGAGCACCTAAAGTTGACGTGACCACTTTCAGGAGCATGGTTGGGAGTTTGATGTTTCTCGCCAACACCAGACTAGACATTCAATATGTTGTTTCTCTTGTCTCTCGATTTATGGCTAGTCCATCTGAGCTGCATTTGCAAGCAGCTAAGAGAATTCTCAGATATGTGAAGGGTACATTGAATTTTGGAATCCAGTACCATAAATGTAACACTATCAAGCTTGTAGGCTTTAGTGATAGTGATTGGGGCAGCAATATTGATGACAGAAAATCAACTTCAGGGAACTATTTTAGTCTGGGATCAGGACTAATAACATGGAGTTCCAAAAAGAAAACTATGGTAGCTTTATCTTCTATATAATCTGAGTATATAGCAGTCACCTATGCTAGTACTCAAGCCTTATGGCTAAGAAAAATGCTGGAAGAGATTGGAGAACAACAAAGTGGTCCGAACAGGATTTACTATGACAACATCAGTGCCATTCAATTGGCATACAATCCGATCCACCATAGCAAAATGAAACATTTTGATATGAAGTACCACTTCATCCGAGACATGGTGGAGCATGAAATTGTTGAGCTAAAATTTTATCGCACTTTGGAGAACGTCGCAGATATCTTCACCAAAGTGATGGCTAAAGCTCAATTTATAAAGCTGAGAGACTGTGTAGTCAGTCCTCTCAACTTTAAGGGGGAGAATGTTGCAAGTGTGAAGAGGGTTATTGTCTAAGTGGCTCAAAAATATCCTGATTTCTGGCCACAATGTGAACATGTGTCCAAAATTATCGGCAACATGTCGGCAAGATTTTTTAAAATATTTTCTAACCCCTTCCTATATTCTCTCTCTCTCCCTCGTCTTCTTTCCTCCCTATTTTCTTGCCACTTTTTCCTCCTTATCCCTCTGTATTTTCCTCTCCTCCTCCACGTTCTTCCCTCATCTCCTTATCACTCCATCGCTTCTTTCTCTACTATTACCTATTTAAACCAGTGTGTGTCATGCTTGTAATGAGTTTTTGAGTTGCGTAATAATAAAGTTTTATTTATTCTTTAATTATTTTATGCCCACCTAGTACTATGACCATCAAGAGTCATGTATAGGTGTGCATACATTATAAAATCAAGTGTTCATCAAGTATGCAAGTGTTAAGTAGATAAGTCGAGAGCCATGAGACTTGGCATATGGAAAGGAATAGTCAAGTATCCAAAGAGTCACACTACTATGGCTATATTAAGGAGGTAATATTACATAAGAAAATATCATATCATATCATATACAGTCATATTTGTAAGAGACATAGAAGGAATAAAGAGTCCATACATTTTGAGCAATTAATATTGTAAGTTGTTATCCATGCATAGTACATGAATGATTAAGGCTATTTTATTTGATTTATTATAAGCCTTATTTTACATATTAATTTGTTCATATTATTTCTACTCTTAAAATTATCTTTACCTTATTATATTGTGGCTATATTATATTCAATCCTGTGATATTTGTGATAGTATGAAGGCTTAAAAAGCCATCATATTGGCTTTAGGGGGATGCCTTTGTTGCTAGAGTTTAGCTCGGTCTAAGAAGAGCAAGGGTATATTGGGTTTGTAATAAATCTATTTTTTGAGTAAGAGTTTTATGCAAGTGAATCCAATGTGAAGGAAGGATGACATGCTTATTACTCTTGTACTTTAGGAGGAAGTGTTGAAAGTAGAATTGATATGGTTTTTGGTACCTTATTCTTGTGTTGTACTAATTATGGGATGTTTACCTATGTATCAATATGGAGGGACTATAAGGGTTGGTGTGCCATGTCCTTGTGGTGTGTTGTGTGGGCTTGTCCATGTACCAAGCTGTAAGGGACTATGTGGGAGGTTTAGAAGGTGGCATGGTGGAACTTGGAAAATATTGGAGGAACTATGAGGGCATGATGTTGGATATCCACTTAATATTATTGACCCTTGTGTAGTGGGTATGTTATGCTAAGATTCATGTGTTTCTCTTGTGTGATAACATTTCATGATGAAAAGAGTAGCTAGAATTATGTGTGTACTATATAGGAATGTTCTTGCTCTTGTGATATAGTGGGTTGTGTTGTAAGGGGCAATGAGCATGGTTGGTACTTTATTCTCTATGTTGTGTGAGGAAAAAAGGTTGGCTTTGGAGCGATGAGACAGTTGAAGAGTTCAATTGGTTGAATTGGACGGTATGGATGATCGAGGATGGGGATAATATATGGCCTCAATGCCAATAAATGAGTTGAGTTGAGAGTGAAGGATTTTTTGGGTTGAATATTATGGTGGTGGTGTAGACACTAAAATCTGGTCAATCCGATTAGGCAATTAAAAGCACTAGTTAAGTGACACCATATGGCCCCATTAGGCAACCCTCAGAGGTTTACTAGTGGTCCTAACCACTCTTGGGAGGCCCTAACCCACTTTTGGGAGCTTTTGGGCCACATAGGCATGATCGTCCCACCCCAGGATGGTCACAATTTGTGGATGTCCTACCCTAGGATGGTCACAAACTGGTTGTCTTGGGGTGGGATAGCCACAAGCTTTGACTTCCAAAAATTCAAATCTAGACAAATGGTACCCAAAATTTACCATTTTCCCTACCTATCTAGCCATGCAAGGCTTGAGGGCACATAATTCCATGACATTCTGCATGTAAGATGCCAAATAGGGAGATTCTCTTCTCCTTCCATGCATACCACCTTGTTGGCTAAATGGCACCTCTTGCCATGCATGCCCCCACATGCCTTCTTGCCCAAAGGTCTCCTTTGAATATAAATTGGATCAATTTTCTACACAAAATATAGAGAGGAGTTTTGATACATAGCAATGAAGTGCTACCAAGATTTCTCCTCACCCTTTCGTGCCATTTTCCCTCAAAATCTCTACCTAGCAAAGGAGGTTTGCGAGTGAACTAGGAGGTGCAATCTGCTTACAAAACTGAACCATATGAGTGATTTTTACCACCAAATTAAATGAAAACACTATTTAGGAGGTCCCTAACCAATTCACAGAGGAATTGGTGACAAAATAAGTGCAAAACTAGTGGTCGTCCCACCCTAGGACAGTCCCTAGTCTTGACAGTCCCAACCGTCCCACCCTAGTATGGTGGTTTATATGTGCATTATTTCTTTACTATTCTTTTGAGTTAGATTCTATAATATCATATGATGCTAATGTTCAAATTTCATGCAATTTGGAGCTATATTGAGCGATATATCACATTTTTAGTGTTTTGTAGGGTTTTATGCAGATCTACGGAAGTCATCTGGAGAAGCACCTAAAAATATTATTTATTTTATAAATATGACTACATGGGTTGTTTTTAAATGTTCTTTTATATATCCTTTCCAAGTTTCATGTGTTTTGGATATGTTTAGAGGAGTAAATTACTTACTTTGGGTTTTGTAGGTTGAGAAGGCACACTACAATTATGCCATGTCATCGGATATAATTTAGGTTCTATTTTTAGTTATATCTTTCCAAAAACATATATTTTACATATATCCATAATTTCAAGTCATTTGGAGTTGATTTAGATAGGCGTATTTCATTTTCATGTTTTCTAGTCTTTTAGTGCCTGTGGGGATTTTATGTTTACACCATACACACTTGTTATTTAATGATTCTGATTTCCTTGTGTGTAGGTGAAGGTTTTTACAACATACAAGATAGAGCATAATATCATAGAATAAATTAGTAGTATCATAGGTTCACCCACCTCAATTGTGGGTACGAGGAAAGACATTGGAAGTGCACACGAGCTTCTTTGAAAGGACTTGATCCTTTGGGCACCCCATAATTTTGTAAAAAAATGTATTTATATTGAGCCCTCAAGGGGAAATTTATGTAATAGTGGTTTTGAATCATCAAATTAATAGAAATGAACTTCCTTTTACTTCATTTCTTGCAATTTGGTGTGTCTTCCACTTTTACTTGCATGCTTTCGTTTTGATGCTCATAACACACTAGCGATAGATGCACATTGTTTAGATGCATTAGGTGCACCATTTTTCCCCTAATTTAGTGGCAATAATGGTGGGACCCTGTCCCTATTACTTTTCTAAAGGTTTGACCTCAATTTTGCTTGTTTTTAGTTGTAGGTATTGGTCGTCCTGGCTTGAAACGACCTCTGGACTGCTCCTTACCTCATCCTGGGATGACCACACAACTATACCACCCTGGTATGGTCATATATCTGGTAGTCGTCCCACCCTGGGATGGTCACAAAATAAATCCTTTTCTGCTCATATGCCAAAAACAATAGGTTTTTTAGGTGATAAGATAAGTACCTAAACTCTCTGCTTTCTGTTATATATTCAGAATTAGCTGAAATTTGGTTTTTCTTGCATGTTTTGTTTTCTAGGAAGGTAGAAAGATCATTTCCTTTTCTTATAAATGTAAAAATAACAAAAAAATAAAAAATAATTTAAGTTATGATGCCCTTGTATGGTTTTCTTGCATGTAGTCTACCTAATGGGTAGGCCATCATTTAGGGTTTGCATTGTGTAGGTTTTATTTTTATCTAGCTTATTCTGAAAGTAAAATGCACCTTTTGCATGCATTTAGTGAATGATCATAGAATGCTTCATTTTTTAATTTCTTAGGCTTAAAAGGAACCACACACACCATGATTCACTTAAACGCTAGTGAGGTGGATTTCATCATCATCCACTAGTAGAGTTCAACAAGGTGGCTTTCATTTCCACCCGTTGTCTCAAATCCCATGAACCTTGTTCTTTGCCAAGGTTGGTTCCAATATCCATCATAGCTCATGGGTTATAGCACATATCTCTCTTTGAAGAGGTATATCATAGACTACGGGTGAATTGCATGAGGAACTGGTAGGACCTGTGCTCCATGGTCGTGTGTGGACTTCATCACCATACATTATAGGTGGGATAACATGACCTGGAGTTCATGGCCAGGTTGTCGAGTTGTGATTATATAGGTGAAATCCAATTAAACACAATATTATCATCCAAAAATATTTCAAACACGTGACACAAGGTCGTCCTTTACAAACAACACATCTAAAACACACAAAATAGTTTAGGGATTCACATCTAAAACTTAAAAGATATAATCATTTTTTTTTATTGAGTGTTTCCTTTCTTGTGTGTTGTATCATTAAGAATTTGTAAAGGAGATAATCATCTAGGATTTGGTAGAGATAATCACCCGTAACCAAGCCCAATCACAGGTAGAAGATACAGAGAGTGGACTAGGAGAAATGAGTCATCTCCGATACAGTCCCAAGGACTTGGTCATACCTCCTTGGTGAGCCTCTACTCACCCAATTCCCAGAACATCAAGACCAAAACTACACTTACAATGGAGCCTTATGTGGGACACCCCTATGGGTGATGGACCTTACTTGAGAGAGTATTCCTAGTATTTAGACACATCACATGCCTTATTTGATGAAAGGTAACAGCGCGCTGAGGCAAAAATAGATAAAGTGATGTCAAGCATCTATGTACCTGATAGGTCTGACATGCTTATTCATAGACCAAAGCATGACTTCACACGTTGGGCAGAGCAGGTTGATCCAATATTGCATCTACATCACCCTGATAGGATCCAACAACTTAGGCAATCTGACGAGTATGATACTCATCGCTCAGGGTGAGCTAACTCCACCTTTTTCTTCCATATCCATGAAGGAAAGCATGATGAAATCCTTGATTATACTCAAGAGTAGTATATCGTGCGCACATGATGTGCCTCTACACTCATTGAGTACAATGAACATATGCTCATGCTCAAACCAAGTCAATGTGATTGCCCTCTATCAAGGGAAGCGTACGATAGATATCACAGATTATCTTGAACGGGGTCAACCTCAGGGTGAGACTCCTAGGCCTCCTAGGCCTTGCACAGTAGAAAAAATCAATCAAGTAGTTGTAATATATGTGAAATTCCAAGTGCAGTTCAAGCAGATTCGATGGGACAAATAGTAAATATATCGCTTGCATCACCTTGAGAAAGAAAGAATAAAATGATAGACCAATGAGCTATTCCAAAAAACTTTACGAGAGAGGTTTCCAATTCCTAATACACATAGGTAGGAAGTCCACCCAAGGCAACCCCAAATCATTTGAGATAGGTCTTTTAGGCCTTATCCAATGTTGCCTCCGTGACCTCCTAGGCCAGATCGGTACTTGTTGAGCAAGGTGTTGCAAGAGTTTTGTCATTGTTGTCAACACAGTCAGTTAGATCCAATGATACAGTGGACAGGTAGTTTAGAAGTCATTCAGATGCAGAGGACAGAAGTTCAAAGGTTATTCAGAACATGGACAGTGAGTTTCCAAGAAGACCATAGTTGCCTTTTTGCAAAAATTCAAAGAAAAAGACAAGTAAGAAAAGTGTCGCGATATCGCGACATATTCAGCAGGCAAGAAAAACTATCGCGATTTCGTGACATGTTTGAGGAGAGAGAAAAGGCAAGCAAAATTGTCATGATTTCGCGACATGGTCGAGGAGAGAGAAGGCGCAAGGAAAACTGTCACGATTTCGTGACATGTTCGGAAGAAAAGCGCTAAGGAAGAAAACTGTCGCGATTTCGCGACATGTTTGGAGAAAAAGCGCTAAGGAAGAAAACTGTCGCGATTTCGCGACATGTTCGGAAGAAAAGCGCTAAGGAAGAAAACTGTCGTGATTTTGTGACATGTTTGGAGAAAATGCGCTAAGGAAGAAAACTGTCGCGATTTCACGACATGTTCGGAGAAAAAGCTCCAAGGAGGGAAAGTGTCACGATTTCATGACATGTCGGGTTTTCGCGACCCGAAGAGGAGAGAGAATGTACAAAGGCAAGTATGTCACGATTTCGCGACATGTTATGTTTTCACGGGCGAAAGGCAGAAAAGAGCTTAAGGCAGCAAAAGTGTCACGATTTCGTGACATGTCATGTTTTCGCGGGTGCAAGCCGAGAAAAGGACAAAGAGGCGAAAAGTGTCACGATTTCGTGACAAGTTGCAAGAAAAGCCTCCGAAAGCTGAAAGCGTCGCGATTTCACGACAGGATGAAAGAAAATTGTACGGATGGAAAAAGTGTCATGATTTCACGACAGGCAGCAGTGAAGAAGCTAGCAGGATGAAGATGTCACATTTTCGTGACATGTCGCGGTTTCGCGACTCTAGGAGGAGAGAGACTATACGGTGCCAAAAATGTCACGATTTCACGACAAAAGCGGAGAAGAAGGCCTAGAAGCAAAAAGGGTCACGTTTTCACGACAAGAGTGAGGATGACGTCAGCGAAAGTTAGAAGTGTCACGATTTCGCGACAAGAACGGTGGCAAAGCAGACAAAGGCCAAAAGTGTCACATTTTCACGATAGCAGGGCAAAGAAGGCGTACGACTGCAAAAGGTGTCGCGATATCGCGACATGTTGTAGTTTCGCGGGAGAAGCTACAAAAAAAAATGACAAAGGCGACAGAGGCGGTTGAAGCCGACAAAGTTGAATCTGGGCCGACAGAGATTAGGGTTTTGAAGCCGACGATTTTTAGGGTTTGCAACCGACTAAAATTAGGGTTTTTCAACCGACTAAGTTTAGATCTTTGCTCATGATTTTATGCTATAAAAGGAGGACAGTTTCAAGATTTGATGATATGGAGGTGTGCGAGTTATGTATGTTGTGCGCAGAAAGCGAATCGTGTCGATCAAATATTCAGTAGCAGAGTGTGCGAAGCATTAGCGAAGAAGCAGTCTACTCAGAACCAGTTAGGGAGAAGAAAAATCTATGCAAGTGAAGTCCATAGAGAGCAAAAAGCGAGTTGTATCGAATTAAGCTGAGTGTGAGGCAAGAGTGCAGAGAAAGCAGAAAAAGCACACAGAAGCAGAAGCGATAGTTCGATTGTGTCGAAGCGAAGTGTGAGAGGCAGTTGCAAAGAAGCAGACTGGTGGTGCGAAGCTTTTGCACAGTAGAAGCAGAGTGCATAGAAGCTGCAGACTGTCCGTAATAAGGTGAAAGTATTATTACTATAATTTTTTCATTATTTCTATTGAAGTCCAAGTTGCAGCTTGGCATAAGGGGTTGGTGCTCCTTCCAGAGAGGTGTCTGGTGAATTAGGGGTTGGTGCTCCTTTCCGTTGGTGCGAGAAAACTTGAGGGGTTGGTGCTCCTTCCAGTTGGTGTTGGTAAATAAGTTGTAAAGTTGTTGCTTTGCAAAGACTGGATTTGGATGGTAGTCCAAGCAGTCATTTTTGAGGAGTAGCCACATTGGTGAACCTCGTTAAATCTGTGTTGTGTGTGATGCTCTCTTGTTATATCTGGTTTGAATTTGCCTTATTTCAGCTTTAAGTATTGCAAGTTTAAGTTTTTAAAAGATCACACTGATTCACCCCCCTCTCAGTGTCACTGTGATTATAACAATTGGTATCAGAGCCAAGTTCTCGAACAGGCTCAAACAGCTAGGGTGATCTTGGAAGTGATGCAATGGCAAGTGGTGAAGGTTTCTCCTCGAACAAAGCACCATTGTTTGATGGAACTAATTATGCGTTCTAGAAAATCAGAATGCAGACATATCTCCGTGCTTTGGGTTTTGACATCTGGGGTGCAGTAGTTAATGGTTACAAAGCTCCCGCCACCGCTCCAATAGACACTATCGGTAAAAAGGCATTTGAAAATGATTCAAAAGCAAAAAATGCCATCATGTGTGGACTAGTGGACAGTGAGCTAGTCAAGATCATAAATTGTGAATCAACGAAAGATGTATGGGATAAACTAGAGAACATTCATGAAGGAGATGATAGGATCAAGGAGGCCAAGCTTCAAACACATCGAGCTCAATTCGAATCCTTAAAGATGGACAATGATGAGAACATAGAGGCCTTCATGCTAAGAGTCAATGGAATCACTAATTCAATCAGAGGTCTCGGCGAAGACATGGATGATGCTACGATCGTGAAAAAGGTATTAAGATCACTCCCTCCAAGGTTTGATTCTAAAGTCTCAGCCATAGAAGAAGCTAAAGATCTGAATCGTTTTAGTATGGATGAGATGCATGGTTCTTTGACTGCTTTTGAAATGAGAATAGGAAGGTCTAATCCCACAGATAGAGAAGTAGCCTTTAAAGCCTTAAAAGGCAAAGATACAAAACAAGAGTCTGAAGAAGAGGATGTATCAGATGAAATGGAAGCAAATTTTGTCAAAAAATTGAGAAAGGGAAAAGGAAAATACAGAGGAAAGCTACCTTTTAAATGCTTTAACTGTGGAGGCATTGGGCACTTTGCGACAAAATGTCCTCTTAATGAGAAGAACCAGGGTGAGGAAGCTTCACACCAAGAAAGAAGTGACTGGAAGAAGAAATCAAACTTCAGGAAAGGAAACTTCAAAAAGAAAAGCTTCATCTCCAGAAATGCAAATTCTTCAGAGGACAACTCTAGTGAGGATTCTGAAGAAGAAACAGGTGAAGCTCTGTTCATGGCATTTGAATCAAAAAAATCGGAAGAGGTAGAACAATCAGAAAAGAGGGAAGTAATGAATTCTAAAGTTTCTGCAAAAATTCCTGAGGCTGAAGTAGATCTAGAAGGTGAGCTGGTCTCTACTCTTGTAGAATGGAAATCTGAGAAAAGAAAGAATTATAAACTTTCAAGAAAGCTTGAGGATGCAAATGACATCATAACCAGCTTGAAAATACAGATAGAAGAATACAAGAAAATGTCTGAGGATCTCGAAGTTCAGATAACCATGAAGATAGATTACTGTTGTAAACTAGAAGAAGAGAATGTTAGTCTACGAATGCAGATGCAAGAACTGGATCGAAAAATCAGCTGCCATCAAAAGCGTGAAGAAATTTCGATGAAGCTGGATAAAATTTTAAGTGATCAAAGACCTGCTGGCATCAAATTTGGTCTAGGCTTCGTGGAAGGAGAATCGTCAAATGGACCAAAATCCAGAAATGTAGAAACTGGAAGGAATGAAGAAAAGAAACAGACTGATGAAAGAAAAACAACTCAGGCAAATGAAAACAGTAATGCCTGGCCCGAAAAGAGAACTGACAATGATGGATTTACCAAGGTCACACATCAAAAGAAAAGAAGATCTATGGCTCCTACAACAACCTGGCAAAAACCATCTTTCAGGTTCAATCATTTCTTTTCTGGTTTCTGTTTCAAGTGCAATGGTTATGGGCATAAAATTGCAGATTGCAAGTATAATGCAGGTCCAAGAAATCTCTTCAGTAGAAATGCTTTTTCACCATTAAATTATGCAGTAGAATGTTTTAATTGTCATAACTTTGGACATATTGCAAGAAACTGTCGTAGTCTTTTAGCTGCAAATCCACCACAGAAAAGAAAATTTCAACCAAATAGGACAAAACAAAATAAAAATCCTTCTGAAAGATATACTCAAGATTCTGGAAAAGGAAAGTCCAAACTAGAGCCCAATACGGTAGCCAAATCAGAGTGGAAACAGAAAGAGCAGTCTCAGGAAGAAAAGGAATCCCTAATAGTTCAAACAACTTTCAAGGCACAAAGTAAAAGGGTTCCATGGATACTTGACAGCGGATGCTCAAGTCATATGATAGGTGATAAACAAAAATTTGAAAAATTACAAAAATATGAGGGTGGTTCTATCAAATTTGGAAATAATGATGGAGCTAAGATAATCGAAAAAGGATCAGTTAAAATTAGTGATGGGAAGATCAAGTCAGAAGAAGTTTTGTTTGTGGATGGTTTGAAACATAACCTGTTGAGTGTCAGTCAGATCTGTGATAAAGGACATGAAGTTGTTTTCAAGAAGCAGGGTTGTGAAGTCAGGAAATCAAACAGTGGGAAATTGATAGCTACTGGATCAAGGACATCCGACAACCTGTACACGCTCTCAAAAACTTTAGAAGGTAATTGTTTCATTGGACAGGAAGAAGAAAACTGGCTATGGCACAAGAGGCTTGGACATATTAGTTTTGATAATCTAGTGAAAATTAGCTCGAAACAGGCTGTAAGAGACATTCCAACCATTAGAAAACCTTCTAATAGCATTTGTGCTTCTTGTCAAAAGGGAAAGCAAACCAGAACCTCATTCAAAACAAAAGAGTACCACACCAAAGAAACCTCTGGATCTTATACATACAGACTTGTGTGGACCCATGAGAACTCAAAGCATAAATGGTGACAAATACTTTATGTTGTGTATTGATGACTATTCCAGAATGACATGGATATTCTTCTTAAAGAATAAAACAGAAGCTTTTGGAATGTTCAGATCTTTCAAACATCTAGTTGAGAATGAAACAGGAAAAAGAATTAAATGTTTGCGATCAGATAGAGGAGGAGAATTCATCTCAGATGAGTTTACAGAATACTGTGAATGGCATGGTATCAGGAGACAATATTCAGTAGCTAGAACACCCCAACAGAATGGCGTGGTAGAAAGAAAGAACAGAACAGTACAGGAAATGGCACGAACTATGCTGGCCGAAAACAAAATAGCAGACAGATTTTGGAAAGAAGCAGTCCATACTGCAGTATACATCCAAAACAGGTACATGCTGAGAACTCATGAAAGCAAAACTCCTTATGAGCTGTGGTTTGGTAGAAAGGCAACAGCAAAACACCTCAGAGTTTTTGGCTGTAAGTGTTACATCAGAAAAATTGAAGACAATCTTGGGAAGTTTGAAAATAGAGCAGATGAAGGTGTTTTTGTTGGGTATTCGATAAAAAGCAAAGCTTATAAATGTTACAACAAGAGACTCAAGAAAATTGTGGACAGTTCTTGATGTTAAATTTGATGAAGGAAGGGAAAGAACAGTTAACTATGAAGAAAACTATCCAATTTATGAAGAAGTCATTGAAGGAGATGAGGAAAATGAAACAGAAAAGAAACCAACTCTTAACTCAGATGACTTAATTGATGATTCAGAGGTGGAAGAAAATAAGAAATTCAAAACAGGCAGCTGGCAAAAGAATCATCCCAGAGATCAAATAATTGGAGATCCCACAGCTGGTATTCAGACAAGAAAGAAAGTAGTAAGTAACTACTCTCTTTTATCCAGCATTGAGCCCAAAAATATAGCTGAGGCAAGCAAAGATGATAGCTGGATGAAGGCAATAAATGAAGAGTTAGATCAGATTGAAAAGAACAGAACTTGGGAATTAGTTCCTAGACCGGCAAATAAAAATGTAATCGGCACCAAATGGATATTTCGGAATAAATTGAATGAAGACGGACAAGTAGTTAGAAATAAAGCTAGATTGGTATGTAAAGGGTATGCACAAGTTGAAGGCGTTGATTTTGAAGAGACGTTTGCACCTGTGGCCAGATTAGAAGCAATCAAAATGTTTCTAGCCTTAGCAGTTCATAAGAATTTTAGAGTTTACCAGATGGATGTAAAATCAGCTTTCTTAAATGGGAAACTTGAGGAAGAAGTTTACATTGAACAACCAGATGGTTTCCAAATTGGTGAAGATCCCAATCTTGTCTGCAAATTAAAGAAAGCTTTATATGGCTTAAAATAGGCACCCCGAGCATGGTATGCACGGCTAGATAACTATCTCTCTCAACAGGGGTTTAAGAAAGGTATGGTGGACAGTAATCTGTATGTCAAAACAAAAAATGGGCATCTTATTGTTCTTGTTGTTTATGTAGATGATATCATATTTGGCAGCAGCAAAGATGAATCATGTAAAGACTTAGCAAATAAAATGCAGAAAGAATTTGAAATGTCCATGATTGGTGAACTGTCTTACTTTCTTGGGTTACAAGTTAATCAAAATGAGAAAGGCATATTTATTTCCCAAGTCAAATATGTGAAAGAGATGCTAAAAAGATTCACAATGGAGGACTGTAAGCCAGTTAGCACTCCTATGGTGACAGGCTGCAAGTTGAGTAAAGATGACAAATCTCCACCCGTAGATCAAACCATGTACAGATCAATGATTGGAAGCTTACTTTATTTAACAGCTACTAGACCAGATATTCTGCAGGCAGTTTGCATGGTAGCAAGATTTCAAGCCAGTCCCAAAGAGACTCATGTGACAACAATAAAAAGGATTCTCAGATATCTCAAGGGTACTATGGAGTATGGGTTATGGTATCCGAAAGGTAAAGACTTCACCCTTATATCTTATTCAGATGCAGATTGGGCAGGATGTGTTGATGATAGGAAAAGTACAAGTGGAGGTGCTTTTTATCTCGATGACAAGTTGGTTGCTTGGCACAACAAGAAACAAGAGTCAGTTTCTTTATCAACAGTTGAGGCAGAATATATTGCAGCAACAACTTGTTGTACACAAGTTTTGTGGATGAAACAAACTTTGAAAGATCTTGGTATTAATTTTAGTGAACCAATATCAGTTAAGTGTGATAACACCAATGCAATTAACATCTCCAAGAATCCAGTAATGCACTCACGGACAAAACACATTGCCATCAGGTATCATTTCTTGAAGGAGAAAGTTGCAGGAGAAGTTAAATTGGATTTTGTCCCAACCATAGAACAAGTAGCAGATATTTTTACAAAACCATTGCCCAAGGAAGTGTTTGAGTACCTTCGAAACAAATTGGGAGTAGTCACACTTCCCAAGAAGTGACTAGCTACAGGGATCACTTTCTCAGGGGGAGCATTTGAATATTTGACTATTCTTTTGCTCATGATCATAATTTGTGCTAAGTGCAACAAATTGTGCCTGAGAATTGTGTGTATGGACTCAGGGGGAGTCTGCAGCAGCCCTTTGGTATTATTGACAAAGGGGGAGAAGAGTTACAGGAATTTACACAGGTGTTGCCAACAATTCCAAAGGGGGAGATTGTTGAGCAAGGTGTTGCAAGAGTTTTGTCATTGTTGTCAACACAGTCAGTTAGATCCAATGATGCAGTGGATAGGCAGTTCAGAAGTCATTCAGATGCAGAGGACAGAAGTTCAAAGGTTATTCAGAACATGGACAGTGAGTTTCCAAGAAGACCATAGTTGCCTTTTTGCAAAAATTCAAAGAAAAAGACAAGTAAGAAAAGTGTCGCGATATCGCGACATATTCAACAGGCAAGAAAAACTGTCACGATTTCGTGACATGTTTGAGGAGAGAGAAAAGGCAAGCAAAATTGTCGTGATTTCGCGACATGGCCGAGGAGAGAGAAGGCACAAGGAAAACTGTCGCGATTTCGCGACATGTTCGGAAGAAAAGCGCTAAGGAAGAAAACTGTCACGATTTCACGACATGTTTGGAGAAAAAGCGCTAAGGAAGAAAACTGTCACGATTTCACGACATGTTTGGAAGAAAAGTGCTAAGGAAGAAAACTGTCACGATTTCACGACATGTTTGGAGAAAATGCGCTAAGGAAGAAAACTGTCACGATTTCGCGACATGTTCGGAGAAAAAGCTCCAAGGAGGGAAAGTGTCACGATTTCGCGACATGTCGGGTTTTCGCGACCCGAAGAGGAGAGAGAATGTACAAAGGCAAGTATGTCACGATTTCGCGACATGTTATGTTTTCGCGGGCGAAAGGCAAAAAAGAGCTTAAGGCAGCAAAAGTGTCACGATTTTGCGACATGTCATGTTTTCGCGGGTGCAAGCCGAGAAAAGGACAAAGAGGCGAAAAGTGTCACGATTTCACGACAGGTTGCAAGAAAAGCCTTCGAAAGCTGAAAGCGTCACGATTTCGCGACAGGATGAAAGAAAAATGTATGGATGGAAAAAGTGTCACGATTTCACGACAGGCAGCAATGAAGAAGCTAGCAGGATGAAGATGTCGCATTTTCGCGACATGTCGCGGTTTCGCGACTCTAGGAGGAGAGAGACTGTACGACGCCAAAAATGTCACGATTTCGCGACAAAAGCGGAGAAGAAGGCCTAGAAGCAAAAAGGGTCACGTTTTCGTGACAAGAGTGAGGATGACATCAGCGAAAGTTAGAAGTGTCACGATTTCATGACAAGAACGGTGGCAAAGCAGACAAAGGCCAAAAGTGTCGCATTTTCGTGATAGCAGGGTAAAGAAGGCGTACGACTGCAAAAGGTGTCACGATATCGCGACATGTTGTAGTTTCACGGGAGAAGCTACAAAAAAAAATTGACAGAGGCGGCAGAGGCGGTTGAAGCCGACAAAGTTGAATCTGGGCCGACAGAGATTAGGGTTTTGAAGCCAATGATCTTTAGGGTTTGCAATCGACTAAAATTAGGGTTTTTCAACCGACTAAGTTTAGATCTTTGCTCATGATTTTACGCTATAAAAGGAGGACAGTTTCGAGATTTGAAGATATCGAGGTGTGCGAATTATGTATGTTGTGCACAGAAAGTGAATCGTGTCGATCGACTGTTCAGCAGCAGAGTGTGCGAAGCATTAGCGAAGAAGCAGTCTGCTCAGAACCAGTTAGGGCGAAGAAAAATCTGCGCAAGTGAAGTCCGCAGAGAGCAGAAAGCGAGTTGTATCGAATTAAGCTGAGTGTGAGGCAAGAGTGCAGAGAAAGCAGAAAAAGCACACAGAAGCAGAAGCGATAGTTCGATTGTGTCGAAGCGAAGTGTGAGAGGCAGTTGCAAAGAAGCAGACTGGTGGTGCGAAGCTTTTGCATAGCAGAAGCAGAGTGCATAGAAGCTACAGACTGTCCGTAATAAGGTGAAAGTATTATTACTATAATTTTTTCATTATTTCTATTGAAGTCCAAGTTGCAGCTTGGCATAAGGGGTTGGTGCTCCTTCCAGTAGGTGCTGGTGAATTAGGGGTTGGTGCTCCTTTCTGTTGGTGCAAAAAACTTGAGGGGTTGGTGCTCCTTCCAGTTGGTGCTGGTAAATAAGTTGTAAAGTTGTTGCTTTGCAAAGACTGGATTTGGATGGTAGTCCAAGCAGTCATTTTTGAGGAGTAGCCACATTGGTGAACCTCGTTAAATCTGTGTTGTGTGTGATGCTCTCTTGTTATATCTGGTTTGAATTTGCTTTATTTCAGCTTTAAGTATTGCAAGTTTAAGATTTTAAAAGATCACACTGATTCACCCCCCTCTCAGTGTCACTGTGATTATAACAAGTACTTGACTCCTAGGCCAAACATAGGATGCCCACAGTGGGTAGATACCCCTCTTTATAGACCAACTTGAGAGATGCCCTATGGGGCTTACACTAAGCATGATATGGAAGTAGAATATTTGGAAATGCCTTACCAAGGCATGGGGGTGACATGCCACCACCCCATAATAGGTTGGAGGATCCTCGACCTCCATCATAGGATAGGAGCAAGGATGAGGAGATTAAATCCTTAGATGCATATCGGGCATTGCTAGAGCACCTAGAGTCAGTAGAGAACAAGACCTCCGGGTCTGGATCTCAAAAGCCCACTTTGCACCAGTTACGTAGTTAACCCCTTCATCCTTCGATTCCTACCCCTCCCTATCTAGAGTAATTTAAGTTGCCTCAATTGGCTACCTTTAAGGGAGAGGAAGATGCATAGGAACATGTCACCAAATTCTTGAGTCAATGCTTTGGAATTCAGGATAATGATGCTTTGCTTTTGTAGACATTTGTGACTACCCTCTCTGGCCCCACCATGGAGTGGTTTACCCAACTCCCAAAGCATAGCATCCACAATTTGTATTCAAACGCTTCACCTTCAATACCAAGAGGAAGGTGATGCTGGCTGATCTAGCTGGGTTGAAACAATATGATGATGAGTCAATAGAAAATTATGGCAATAGGTGGTGAGCATTGCTCGCCAAGCTACCTTATCTACTCCCCATGTGGTAAGCATTGACTTGTTTCCAAGATCTACCTAATGATCTCCTTGTTGTTGCAACTACAACAATATCCGACTCTTGAAGATGCCCTAGCGTAGGCTAGGACCATTGAAGACATCAAGATTCAAGAGGGAGAGATTGTGAAGCCTCACAAGAAGGAGTGGAACAAGAATGCTAAGAATACCCCAGTGCATCCTAAGCCAGCAGTAGTGAATCAGGTTGCCATTAGTGTCCCAGGGCCAGCGCAAGTAGCACCACCTCAAAAGCCTAATTATCAAGCCACACCTAGGAACTATGCCAAGGACAACCAGAATAGTCAAGGGTAAAATCAATAGCATCACCCCAAGTGATAGTTCATACCCATTGCAGAGTCTATGGACTCATTGTTTGAGCACCTCTTAGTGGCTAATTCGATCAATCTGCCTGAGAGTCGACCTATCAACCCAAATGCACCTAAGCCCAAAGGATACAGAGAAGACCTATATTGCAATTTTCATAGGCAAAATGGGCATGACATGCAAATGTGCTATAAGTTCAAGCATGTGGTGCAAGACATGATCGATAGGAATGCCCTTCAGGTAGACAACCCTATCGCACCAAACAACCAACATATGGAGGTCTTTAAAGACCCCTTGCCTGCCCATGCAAAGTAGGCCAAGCCAGTGCCCTAGGTAAATGAGGTTCATCATGCACCCCCTCAGTAAGGGTATGTTAGCATGATCAGCATTGTAATGAGGAATAGGTGGTACCCAAGTCCTATTGCACCACCTATGGCTCAAAGCGATGTTCCTTCGATGTCACAACCTTTACCACCTCCTGTGTCGAGCCTCCCACCTAGGCCTATGGTCACAATTAAGAGCAAGCTCACTCAGAGCCTAAGAATGACATCTGCTCGACTCTCCATCTATGAGCTCATTCAACAATCACCACCTCATAGAGAAGCCTTGATGGAGATCCTTAAGGCAATAGAGCTACAGCCCCAGGAGTCTAACTCCTTCAACAATTTTATGGGGCATGTGCGGCAATGCATGGAACCGGTGATTACCTTTTGAGAAGATGAACTTAAGCCAGTTCCAAATGATATGGTGGATCCTCCCTTGCACATCGTCGCATGTGTAAATGGGACACCATACAAGAGAGTGTTGATAGACACTGGGTCTTCTAGAAACATCATCACTACAATAGCTCTCAAACATTTGAAGCTCCCAGCATCCCATATTGTTGCATCTACCTACACCCTTCGAGCATTTAATGATGCCATATGCTCGATAGTTGGCACAATAGTCCTGCCCATCCAGGTAGGACAAAATACCATACCAACACTGTGCCACATCTTGGAGGGTGAGATGGCATACAATATCTTGTTGGGTAGACCTTGGATCAGGGACATGAAGTGTGTCCCTTCCATTGCTCACTAGTTCCTAAAATACACCTATGAAGGGTAAGTTCATGTCATCCCCATGGACCTAGAACCCTTCAAGTACTACAACATGGTGCAATAGCTCCCTGAGTCTACCTTACCATCCACCCACCTAGATTTTCAATCGAATGAATCCAGCCAAGGTCTGACTCCTTCACCATCACCTTCATTCAATCCATCATCATATCATGCCACACCATCCTCATCTTTAGCACCTCCAGACGTGCCTTCATCATCGGTGAATCCTCCACCAAGAGACACAGGGAAGAGGCCTATTGATGAGAGCCCTCTGATCATATCCACCATCTCCACCAGTGAGACCCCTAGCCCAATGGATGAGGAGCTACCTCATGAGGTAAACATTGAATCAATTCAAGCCTCACTCCCATCTCCTCCTTCTCCATAGCCATAGGTCACAATGCATCTAGCTTCTACCGGTTTAGGAGAGTACATGGTTAGGAATGTCATAACCACCCCTACCATCGAGTCAGTGCAAGACATGGGTCGACCTCATCTTCCCATAGGTACTATCATGCCTCTTGGTCTTCCCCTAATCAAACAAATTTCATCTATGGGGATCTCGACTATGGCATTGAGCCTTACCAATAGCAAGAGGAGGATGAAGAGCCCTTTTTCAAGGACATCAACTACATGTCCAACCCTGACTTTGCCATGAAGTATCTTCACCTCTATAATTGGTATGGTTATGGGTTGGGCCTGTATGAGCAAGGCACCCAAGTTCCTTATCATCCATAGTATCAAATACCTTATGACAAATCTGGTTTGGGACACAACAAGCCTATGCCCCTAGACGTCCTCACAGATAGCTTAGAGTGCATGACTCTAGACTTTAGGGAGGAACTCATGCGTGATCCCTTCGCCAACCCCAATCGCGTCTACTCACTAGGGGACTACTTCCCTATGCCCTTGGGAGATGATGACCCACCTCGTGATGTCATCCAATATTACAAGAGAGGTGAAGGTTCACGTACCCTTCCCCACGATAGTGAGGAAGAAGGTCAAGGGTCTCCCTATGAGTGGACATCTGATGATGAGTCAGACTATGAGTTGGCATCCATTGGCTCCTCTAGTCCACATGTTGAGTACATGTGGATTATCCCGTTGGATGATGAGCATGAGGGTTATCTACATATGTTTCCCTTAAATGATCCTATCTAGTGAGAGTTTCTCCCTGTAGAAGGGCAAGCTCACCCATATCCACACCGACCACCTTTGATCATTCCACCTCCACCACCTAGGGGAAATCATCCATCCATAAACATGATTTCCATAGATCTGTCCAAGCCCATGAAAGACTTAGATAACCCATTGAAGCCACTGCACCTTGACTTGGGGACCATTGAAGTTGATCAGGGAGATTCTTCCCCATTGCATTTTGAGTATGAGTCTTGTGATGAGATGTTACAGCTATTTCATTCCTCTCCAAGACCTACTCATGATGTTTTACATGCTGAGGAGGAACCCAAGGTTCCAATTGATAATCTAATCCCAATAGATGACATCCATATGATCCCTACTCCTCACCAGTTGGAGGAGGGATCACATATGTCAATCAAGCAAATGATTGACATAGATATCAACTTAGATCTCAAGAATCTATAATATACCAAGTTAGGGGAAAGCTTATCCCCTGAAGAGTAAGCTGATTACATAGCCCTTCTCATAGAGAAGAAGGAGGCCTTTGCATGGTCCTACGATGACATGCTAGGTAGGGATACACTGCCTATCAATTGTCACCCAACTTCCTCAATAGACATCCTATCATCACCTACACTACCCATACACTATATCTTGGATAGGCTAGACAACCTGGAGTCACAAGTGAATCAACAACAAAATGCTTTATGACATATCTTGGATCGAATCACAAGCATTGAGTCATGGTTGAGTAATTTGAACCCTCAACCCCTTGATTATCAAGACCAAACCCCTCCTTTACAGTCCATGGTCAACCCTCAATGGCACATGGAGGGGAGGTACCAAGCCCATCAACCATGATAGCATTATACTCAATTGTTAGAGCCCTTAGCATCAATCTTCAATCGACTATGTGAGGCACAAGCAATCACACTTCCTCCAATCCATTCGTTGAACCCTAATAAGCGTAGATCAAAGTTGCATAAGAAAAACACATATTGTGTTTACCATCAAAAAATAGGCCATGATATCCAGACATGCTACATATTTTGAAATTTAGTCCAAGATATAATCGATAGGCAAGGACTTTAGATAGGAGTCTTCCAAGACTCTTTACCTTCGCATGAAGTAAACACAACACCTGGCCATCTAGTCAAACAACCTAATCAAGTGCATGTTACTCCACCTTCCCATGAGTTTGTAGATGTGGTCGATGTTATAAATAAGAACACCACAGTTGATATATGCAGATATCCTCCAATGTTTCACTATCATTTGACTCACCCCAAAGGGATGCTGGCACTACACGAGCTTGCACCTCATAGTAGGGGGGTCAATTTTCATTATCCCCTTTGGCTAGTCCAATCATAGTACATCAAATACATTGGACACTGGGGGTACACTGGATACCAAATCCCCCTAGGTGGTCTATGACCATCTAGGTCACCCCAAAATGCTCCAAGGGTATCTACATACCACTTGGTCAACCCAAAACCCCCTATGTGGTCTATGACCATCTAGGTCACCCCAAAAGGCTCCAAGGGTATCTACATACCTCTTGGTCAACCCAAAACATCCCTAGGTGGTCTATGACCATCTAGGTCACCCCAAAAGGCTCCAAGGGTATCTACATACCGCTTGGTCAACCCATAACACTCCTAGGTGGTCTATGACCATCTAGGTCACCCCAAAAGGCTCCAAGGGTATCTACATACCGCTTGGTCAACCCAAAACACCCCTAGGTAGTCTATGACCATCTAGGTCACCCCAAAAGGCTCCAAGGGTATCTACATACCGCTTGGTCAACCCAAAATGCCCCTAGGCGGTCTATGACCATCTAGGTCACCCCAAAAGGCTCCAAGGGTATCTACATACCGCTTGGTCAACCCAAAACACCCCTAGGTGGTCTATGACCATCTAGGTCACCCCAAAAGGCTCCAATGGTATCTACATATCACTTGGTCAACCCAAAACACCCCTAGGTGGTCTATATATCAATTAGAAATTCAAAAACATCATCAAAATATCAAAAATCCAAAAACATTATCAAAACATCAAAAATATAAAAATATTGCATTGCATCACATTGCATTTTATCATCACCTACATTAGGCATACTCATCATTGCACTTTACATTTTAGAGTTGCTCATACATGTCTAGCACTACGACTGTACACTAGTCATCATTCAAAATCTATGTTGTTCAAGTCATCATTCACATCATTTCATATTCCACATATCATTTCCACTTACATTTCCCACATTTCCATATTTGTGTCCATTCCCTTCACCTAGCCATTTGTTCTAGAATGTCATTAGGGTTTTCAGTCACTCAACCATCTCTAGTTTTCTTTTCAGATTTTGTAGAAAGCTATCATGATTTTTAGGAGGTAGAGTCTTGCTTAGATTGTACCTTGTATACATCAAAATCCCAACACATATTTCACATTAAATCCAAGTTTTGCACAAGGAAAGATGAAACCTACAAAGTGGTCTAGGTTACCTTAAGCAAAAAGTCTATCCTGCTCATCCCCCTATGCGGATGGTTCAAGAATGCTGAGAATTGGCAAAAGGACAAGCTCCTCCTTACCCAATTCCCCAAAGTCAATAGTGGTTCTCACCACTATCAATAAAGTCAAATTCCCAAAGTAAAAATCCCAAAGTCAAATTCCCAAAGTCAAAATCCCAAAAAAAAAATCCCCAAAAAAAAAACAAAAGCAAAATAAACAGTGGTTATCACCACTCCCCAAATCCCTTGCTCAAAGAAAACAAAATACAAAATAAATAGTGATTATCATCACTACATATGAGCAAATATCCCTGAATTCAAATAAAATAAAAGAAGGGAGTATTGAACTTGAATCCCTGGAATTCTCAGCATTCGAAAAACCATAAGGTGATCCTCATTACAAGTTTGGTGGATAACCTACTTGGCAATGGTGGTATCCTTACGCATGATGATATGTCTATCACATTAGCTTTTGCATGTGTGTAGACCAATGTTTGCATGTGGATGAGCTAGATTTTGGTAGCCTATACTACCTAGTGGTCTAATCCAACTAAGTACAAAACCTAGGATCATGCTACTCATGGGGTGATCTTCAGTACATATGGGTTGCGTAATCCCATTTGACACTGGGGTAATCTTATGCTTATCACAAAATGAACTCACTTGCACACACAGGGATATTGAGTATCTTGGTCATCCTAGCAGATTCATACCTCGTCAAAAAGTATTGCATGGTTAGTATATAATTTTTGACCAAGTTGACTAGAGTGTTTGAGTCTCATGAAAACCTCAAAGACATCCTATAGCATCCTATCATTCATTCCATTTTTTCACATATATGTCAGTTTACATTATTCACAAATCCATTACATAGTCTCATGACAACATTACACATGAATTGATGAATTCTATACAGTCTATGGTGCTAACATAGTGTGTCATATAGTATATACATTTCATCATCTAGATCAATCCATCATCCATCTCAATATGCATCCATGCAAATACATATCATCAAATCAAATAAAATCACAACATATGCATACATGATAGACATCCATCATCATATCATAAAGCAAATAAACACATTGCATACATCTCATAAAGCAATAAACACATGATGATAAACCACATAAAATCTCATATATATATATATATGTATGGGGTAAAAAGATACATCATACTGCCCGTAGGCTACAATAAAGTGAGTCCTCAGACTTCACAATGCTAAAACATCCAAAAATCCAAAAAGAGCCATCAAAGTCTCAATGACCATGGTCACGCAGGACCGGTACTATGACTCACACTCCAACCTATAGTTGGAGTCTATTGTGAACTCCCATGCCTGCTACCACCTACCCTATCAGCCCATCATCTAGATCCAGGTACCTCCATCCTAGCTGAAGACTACCCTATCCCGCTCTATCGACTCTGGTGTGATCTACTCATAGTTGAATCATCTGGTAGGTGCCCTCCAAGGTGCACCACCTCATTCTCTAGCTCATCTATGTAGGTCCACCCCCATCGGTACCACACCTGGTAGGTCTCCACTATGGAATGGAGTCATGTCACCTCCACCTATAGCCTAGCCACATCCTCACTACTGGATCCCTCCCACCTAGGGCTTTGAGATCGTAATTATACCCGTAGAGCTGCTATCTTAGCCTAATCATCTTGTACCTATGTTTGAAGGAGATCTCTCTCCTACCTAACCTTGATCAGCTCCTCCCGTAGCTCAGTCTCTGTGTCACCCTATGCCACCTGCTGTGCCTGCACCCCCTATCCCTAGTATCATCATCCCCAAAGTCACCCCGATCTCCTAAGTCTAGGAGGTCTACCTGCTCATCTACCATGTGCCCATGCCCATGCCACTCGCCTGTCTTGACCTGGTCCTCATCAGGAGCCTCCTGATGAGCCTCCCCTATTGCCCCTGCTACACCCACCAAGTGGCCCCTCTCCTCGCCACTAGTGTGTCATCCACCAGGAGTCATACTCCTCTATAGTCCCAACATCATCCAAATCTAGAATGTCTACTATAGGATCTGCATCCCTACTAACCACCTCCACCATCGACCACCTTAGTGTCCTCTCATCCCTGCATCATTAGTAAGCCACTGGCTCATTGGGAAACCCCTATCATAGCTTGAACTATCGCATAACCCATGCATATGGAAATAACTCCTGCTCTATCTCGTGTCGGCCAACCAACCATCTCCCTCGCCTCACTCGACAAAGCTGCACCTCAGCCTCAGCCCATGTTGGGCAATCCCTGTAGGGTCTCTAGAACACATCAGCTACTTTGAGTCCTACAAAATACTGGGTATAATGACCCACATTGCCTGCCCAGTGTCGACTCTGTCCTACCTCCTGGGCCCCCTACCATAGGATCTCATAGCCAATCTCTCGGTCCTCCAGCTCTACCCATGTCATCCATGGTAGTCCCTGTAGCCTATCCACCGCTATATGCTACCATCCCCAAACCTACAGTAAAAATCTACACCCCAAGCCCTTCTACCCCCAAGAGTGTATCTTGTACAACTCATCATACAATTGTGCCAGTAGTGTCATCCCCCATGCCATCACTAGTGGCCGCTCCATAGTGCACCCTACTAGAGTAAACACTAACTCCAGAAGGTTCCAAGGAAACCTGGCACCCGATGAGTTTGGTAGAAGCATATTAGAGATCAATGTCATTAGTAGCACATGCCTCACACCCAATACCTTGGCCTCATACCAATGCACCACAAGTATACCTCCATTGGAAGAGCCCCCTATCACCTCCTCCGTGGCCCTACCAAAGTACCTCTCCATAACTGCGTCTCTCCGGTCCTAGTGAGTAGACTCAATCACCCATCCCTCTATCAGAATGCATAATATCTAGTAGACATCCTCCAGTTTCACCATCATCTCCCCTATCGGTAGGTGGAAGGTGTTGGTGCATGGGTCCCATAGGTCAATAAGCGCCATCAAGTAAGCGCGGTCACCCGACATAGGCTCTAACCACATCACCTGCTTGAGGCCAATGGCATCAAGCCACTCCTATTCCATGTTAGTCAATAAGTCTCTCATGGTATCAAAGAGGGTTAGAACTCGACATCGACTCTTCACCACCTGGTAGAGACAAGTCGATCAAAAATAGGCTCCAAACAGGCTTCAAAATGCCCCAAAAACACTCAAAAATAGACAAAAGGGCCCTTTTTCAGGCCATTTTGTGGCCATCCCACCCTGGGACGGCCCCCAAAATTTGTGACCTTCCCACCCTGGGATGGCCCCTAAATAGCTCAGGCTGGCCGTCCCACCCCAGGACGGCCCCCAAACTGGGCAAAATTGGGCCTTCCAAGCCCTCAAAAATAGGCAAATAATAGCAAATTAAAGCCCTAAAAAGCAATAAAATCACATAAAAATACAAAAACAAGCATAAAACATTATAGGGTATCCCTAATAAGGTTTAATTACTGAGAATTTAGTGTGCTCTATCAAAAAGCAAAAATAAGCCATAATTTCAATTTCAATTTCAAGCATAGTGCAGTAAGAAATCCAAATTCTTACCCATCTCGCACTGGCTCCATCGCTGGATGAGTCTACATGCTGGCTCATGGTGACTGTAGGATGATTTTGATAGTGCTCCACTACTCAGAATATTTCTCCTCCTCCTCACCTCTCAAGCTACAAAGTTGCAAATGCACAAATGAGCCCAAATGACCCATTTTTGGCTTAAATAACCCTCCTAGGGCCCTGACCATCCTTGGGTGATCCAGGCTGCTTATTGTCTGGCTATACCACCCTAGGATGGTCATGAAATATGCAACCATCCCACCCTAGGATGGCCATAGAAAAATTGCACAAAAACAACTTAAAATGCACCAAAAAGGGTCCAAAACCCACCAAAAATAGCTCAAATTTGGTCAAATTTCACATAGGATCAAAAGGAATCTAAATTGCTCATGGAGAAGTGGAAAATTATTTACTTCACACCCTAATAAGGCCATTTTGGCTGGACCACCCCATGGGAATGAATTTTTCAGCTCCTTTCTTCCATACAGCATCAGCACAATCACCAAATTCCTCTCAAAAATGCTCCATTTTTCAATGAGTAAAACCGGAGGAAACCCTAACAAAGTCATATGTGTCAAGTGACTCATCACTTTTATCACTGGTCACTCCCTCATTGACTCATCACTTGAGGGGGTAGTCATACTTAGCACATTCATAATCACAATCAACAATCACACACTCAATCATGCGAATTGCGTTCGTTCAACGAATCTTTGACAAAGACAATCACGCCCCTGCTTGGGGCAGCAAACAAGCACAAATTAAAACAAATTCTTGGTATTCTAAGAGCATGAAGGATCAGATGCCTCACACCTTCATGACTGAACAATTTCCAAGATCAAGCCAACCTTACTCAAAAGGTTGTACTTGAAGCAAGTTCCTTAGCTCGTCAGAAGCAAGGATTCAAGAACACATGCTCTTTCCATGATTGGGGCATCTAAATTTGGTTAGGTTATTGAATAAACCTAATAATTCAACATTTTAGTCATCTATTTTTTCTCAGCATTGTGCTGCACACAATGCATCTCAAAAAGGGGCATCTGTAGACACTAAAATCTGGTCAATCCGATTAGGCAACCAAGACAAGGTCCAATTGACACCATATGGCCCCCTTGGGCAACCCTCAGAGGTTTACTAGTGGTCCTAACCACTCTTGGGAGGCCCTACCCCACTTTTGGGAGATTTTGGGCCACATAGGCATGACCATCCCACCCCGATATGGTCACAGTTTGTGGTCGTCCCACCCCAGGATGGTGGCAAACTAGCCATCCTGGGGTGGGACGACCACAAGGTTTGACTCCCAAAAAGTCAAATCTGGACAAATGGCACCCAAAAATTACCATTTTCCCTACCTATCTAGCCATGCAATACCTGAGGGCATAAAATCCATATGACATGTTGCATGTAAGAGGCCAAATAGGGAGATTCTCTTCTCCCTCCAATGCATGCCACCTTGTTGGCCAAATGGTGCCTCTTGCCCTGCATGCCCTCGCATGCCTTCTTGCCCAAAGGCCTCCTTTGGCTATAAAGTGGATCAATTTTCCACACAAAATATAGAGAGGAGTTTTGAGACATAGCAATGAAGTGCTACCAAGATTTCCCCTCACCCTTTCGTGCCATTTTCCCTCGAAATCTCTACCTAGCGAAGGAGGTTTGCGAGTGAACTAGGAGGTGCGATTTGCTTACAAAACTAAACCATATGAGTGATTTTTACCACCAAATTCAATGAAAACACTATTTAGGAGGTCCCTAACCAATTCACAGAGGAATTGGTGATAAAATAAGTGCAGAACTAGTGGTCATCCCACCCTAGGATGGTCCCCAGTCTGTGATAGTCCCAACCATCCCACCCTAGGATGGTGGCTTATCTATGCATTATTTCTTTACTATTATTTTTTATTTATATTATATATTATCATATGATGCTACTATCCAAATTTCATGCATTTTGGAGCTATATTGAGCGAGATATCACATTTTTAGTGTTTTGTAGGGTCTTATGCAGGTCTACGGAGGTCATCTGGAGAAGCACCTAAAAATATTATTTATTTTGCAAATATGACCACATGGGTTGTTTTGAAATGTCCTTTTATGTATTCTATCCAAGTTTCATGTGTTTTGGATATGTTTAGGGGCATAAATTGCTTGCTTTGGGTTTTGTAGGTTGGAAAAGTGCACTGCGATTACGCCATGCCATCGGATGCAATTTTGGTTCTATTTTTAGTGATATCTTTCCAAAACCATCTATTTTACATATCTCTACAATTTCAAGTCATTTGGAGTTTATTTAGTATAGGCATATTTCATTTTTCATGTTTTCTAGTCTTTCAGTGCCTCTGGGGATTGCATGTTTTCACCATACACACTTGCTATTTAACAATTTTGATTTCCTTGTGTGTAGGTGCAGGTTTCTACAGTGTACAAGTAAGGGGTATCACAAGACCTCATGGAAAAAATACAAGCGACAGCATAGGTTCACCCACCTCAATTGTGGGTACGAGGAAAGACATTGGAAGTGCACACGAGTTACTTTGAGGATTCGATCCTTGGCACCATTTTGTAAACAATTGTATCTATATTGAGCCCTCAAGGGGAAATTTATGTAACCGTGGTTTTGATCCATCAAATTAATAGAAATAAACTTCCTTTTACTTCATTTCTTGCAATTTGGTGTATCTTCCACTTTTACTTGCATGCTTCCGTTTTGATGCTCATAACACACTAGTTATAGATGCATATTGTTTAGCTGCATTAGGTGCACCATTTTTCCCTACTTCAGGTGGTAATCAAGAGAATGATAACCATGACACTATTCACAATGATTTTAGAACTCAACAAGATAGAGAGAGTTGGACCTCCAATCCTTCGAAGGTGCTAAGAGGTTAGAAGCAATTAAATTCACCCATTATGGAGATTGGTGAGTTGATGCAAATTAGTTAGTGAAAGGGTAAGCTTGATTCATTGATGGATAATATTGATGTTTTTGGGCTTATTCTTGTTTAGGAAGCATAGTCCTTTATTCACAAAGTTGATGTGTCACTTGGGATTATGAAACATGGTGAGCAAGGTTATCCATGAGATGGTTGCTCTTGTGTATTGTGTGTGCATAGAGATAGTAGCAAATTGAACTTGTATGTCTTCTACTATTTGGTGTTAGAAGTACCTAGAGAGGGTGGTTGGAATTGGGATTTCTCTTTGGTGCAAGGAGTGTCTAGAGAGGGTATTTTGAGTTGTGTTTGCTCTTGTATATAGGGTGTGCATGATGAGACTGGCAATGTAAGATTGAGATATGGGAGGAGATGTGTCTCAAGCTTCCTCTCCATGCCTTAAGTGCCTTAAGATGCTAGTGTCATGAGTGGGCACATGGAAATATTGGTAAGGTGGATAGAGATATGTGGCTTCCTAATATTGTAAAGTGCAAGTGGAAAGGGGTAGTGAGCACAGTGGGGTGACTTTATTTGCTTCTATGCCTCAAATTCCATAAAATTTAGTGGTTGAGCATAATTGGATAGAGTAGTGTTGGGATGGGTGACCTCATAGGAAGTCACAATGGTGCACCCCCTTTACTTGTTCTTGGACTATGAGATGTTATACAGGAATGGTGGATGCTCTTTGTTCCTATGATGTTGATTCATTAACTAAGCCTATGAGTACTGAGAAGTTTTCTTGGTGCAAGGAGACAATGGGTTTAGCTAATCCAAGTAGCTAAATTTGTGATTTATATAGGACTCACTACAAATTATTCAAAAAGTGGGATATTGTTGGATGTGTTGTATCCTTTGCATGAAGGAAAAAAAATAGGGTCTTATTTTTTGGGTAGTCTCCTTAATTAGCAAGTGAGGGTAATTTTAACCCATAGTTTTATTCTTGGGCAGTCTTATTTTAGCCCATGGTCTTATTCCTGGGTAGTCTAATTAAATTAGTAGGTATGGGTGGTTTTAGCCCATGGTATTATTCTTGGGTAGTTAACTTAATTAGAAAATATAGGTTGTTTTAGTCCATGGTCTTATTCTTGGATAGACTCCTTAAATTAGCAGGTATGGGTGGTTTTAGACCATGGTCTTATTTTTGGGGTGGTCTTATTTTAGCCCATGATCTTATTCTTGGGTACTACAAGATACTTGTATGATAATGTAACTGCTTAATTAAATGTGCACCAAAATATGCATATGAATAAGAATACTAAGACGATAGCATGAGGTGTTGCTCTGGGTTTTCTACTAGTTTTTCTCGATCAAGGATTTTTAGTATAAATATTTGTGTTCATGGTGTGTGTATATTATTGTTTCTTCTATTTTATGATTATGTTTGCATTAATATATCTGGAATAGGTTTATCAATCTCTTCACATATTTCTCTAGGATTTTGGTCCAAGTATGACTCTTCCTCTTGTAATGCATTATGATAATTAGACGGTAAATTTTTTATTACATATAAGTATATTGGTCCATTCCATTAATTTTATTATCTCTTGTAAATTTTAGAGACTGAATTTAATTTCTTTTTTCTTTTTTAATGTGTTAAATGGGATTGAAATAAGCCCCATATTATTACATCATGATCACAAAGTGGTATTACAATAACTTGAAATCATTCATGTATTATTTGGCAAGATTCAAACCTTGGTCTCCTCCTTGAATGTTGATGAAGTTAACCTATTGATTTGATACCATTTTACTATATATTAAGGTTCATGCATGAGATTTGAACCTTGGTTTAGAGTGTGAAACTCCTCACTTTTCACGAATTACTCTAAATCTCAAGGGCTTGCAAGAATACTTCAATTTACTTTCCTCTTTTATTTTAAATATGTTACCAAAATATTTATCACTCCAAATTTTCATTTACCTTTTTAGGTATTTCATGACTTTAATAAGATATGTGTTATCCTTCAAATCTTGTGTCATCCTACCTGTAGTGACCTCTCACTACACTAAGATTTTAATTTCAAGCAAGCGAAGGCAAGATGGCAGAAGATAAAATAATCCTAATTAGAGAAGATCATAATTTTGTGAAAGTTTCAAGTGTAGAGAATATGCTAAAGTTTTGAGCTTCCACTCATGGCTTTTCTTAAGGAGCAAAAACTGAAAGAAATTATCGACCGGTGTGAATAAATGGCATTCTCCAATAATTAGATATTCTGGCAATATATGGAGAAGGAAAATACAAAAGTTTCAAAAAGACAATATATAGAAAGAAAAGTCTCAAAGAATGGAATACTAAAAAAGGTCCAATAAAAAATCAAAAGAGGACCTTCCACCAAATTATTTCTAACAAATATTTAAGTTCAATCTCAAAAGTTTTAGAATCTTGGTGCAAGCTAACAAGAAAAAGTTCTGACAAGTAGCTTATATCTTGCATAAAAAATCTAAAATAATTGAGATTGTACCAAAATTTAAATTTTAGTACGAAGAGCCACCAACTCCAAAAGAAAATCAAATATGGTTGTATAATAGAAGTAATGCTATGAAAATTCCTAGAGAAAGTAGGTGATATAGATGGCTATATTTTATTTTATTTTGGTTACATGGAGGAACCGATAACTACCTGTTGTGGCTGCTCCACAACACACCCCAAAATTAGGGACCCCCCTTTTTGCACACTTTCCAAGAATATTGTAGTGGCCCAGATGTTAAAAGAGCAAAGAAAAGCAAAAATGAAAAGTTGTCGTGATATCGCGACATGTTGCTCCATCGCGACTAGAAATGAAAAGTTGTCGCGATATCACGACATGTTGCTCCGTCGCGGCCAAAAATGAAAAGTTGTCATGATATCGCGACATGTTGCTCCGTCGCGGCCAAAAATGAAAAGGTGTCACAATATCGTGACATGTCACGTTTTCACGGTTCAAAATAGCAAAAGTACAGCCGAATGAAAAGTGTCATGATATCGTGACATGTCGCGTTTTCGTGACCCAGACAAGCGAAGTACAGTAGAACGAAAAAATGTCGTGATTTCTCAACATGTCACGTTTTCGCAGCTAAGAGCAACAGGATGCAACATGAAGTGAAGAACGTCGCGATATCGCGACATGTCATGAAATCGCGGTTCATAGAAGAGAGAGAAATACCAGGTGTTAGAATGTCGCGATATCACGACATGTTGTGAAATCATGGTCAAAGTGGTCAAACAGAGGCAAGGTGCTAGAGTTGTCGTGATATCGCGACATGTCGTGTTTTCGCGATCTGAAGACAAGATGAAGGGCAAACAAGAAAAACGTCATGATATCGCGACATGTCAGAGTTTCGCGACCCAAAGCAACCAAAGTGGATGTAGAGGAAAAGCGTCGCGATTTCGTGACAAAAAGCAGCGAGATGGTACGGAATGAAAAAGCATCACGATTTTGCGACAGAAAGCAGCAAGATGGTACGGAATGAAAAAGTGTCACGATTTCGCGATAGAAATCAGTGAGATGGTACAGAATGAAAAAGCGTCATGATTTCACGACAGAAAGCAAGAAGATGATGCAAAATGAAAGGGTGTCACGATTTCATGACATGTCATGTTTTTGTGGACAAGTGCAGTGGGATAGAGCGAAAGAGAAAAATGTCGTGATTTCGTGATAGGTCACATCTGCACAACCCGAAAGCAAAAAACATTGTGATTTCATGATAGGTTGCATCTGCACATCCCGAAAGCAAAAAATGTCATGATTTCGCAACAAGTTGCATCTACACAGCCCGAAACAAAAAAACATTGCAATTTCATGACAAGTTGCATCTACACAGCCTGAAACAGAAAAACGTCGTGATTTTGCGACAAGTTGCATCTGCACAGCCCTGAAATAGAAAAATATCATGATATCGTGACATGTCTCATTTTCACGGTGCATGAAGGTGGACAAGGCTATTGACAAAAAAATGTCGCGATATCGCGACATGTCTTGTTTTCGTGATACAGGTAGAGGAGCAAAGCCGTAGGTATAAAAATGTCGCGATATCATGACATGCTATTTTTTGTCACGATTCATGAAGGGCCATTATAGAACATGCAGGGAAGCACTGAACACGTGGCATAAAGGTGTAAGGGTTACAGGAAGGCTGCAGTTAGCAAAGAAGATCAAACATTTCGATGCTCGAACAAAAACCAAAAATAATGAAGAGTCGGGGAAGATGAAACAAAAAGATCTGGGAAATGAAATGAAGCGTCACAGAGTGAAATAGAGAGCCACACCAGAGGGTTTAAAAGCAAAAGCACAGATTGGTACAAGGGTGGGAAACCGCTGCGAGCAGGGTTGTAGAGCTGAAGGCGAGATAGCCATTCTGGGTCTATTTTGGAGTGTTTTTACTCCCCTTTTTTTGGTTTTGAGAAAACTAGAGACTTCTGTTATTGTAAAATGATCAATTTTTAATACAAAAAATTCAAAGAGTTGCACCTCATTGACAAGAAAGAAGGAGTTATTTTCTGCATGCAAGATTTAATGTCTATTTTTCCCCTTTTCAGATTTTAGGCTTATAGGTGGAGTTTAATGCAAGTTATCTTGGTTGCTCCAAGCGAATGTCTAAATCTGAAAACCCCATTCAAAACCCTAGGAACTAGCACTTAGCTTATTAGGATTGTGCATGTTTTGCAGGTCCAATAGGTTAGGTTGTATGCAGGAAACCTCATATCTTCGGTTTTGTCGAAATAGGATAGCATCATACTGAATGCATTTTCATTTTCATTTTTCTTTTTGCATTTTATTTTCATTTTTCTGCACTTTATTTTTTAGAAGCTCCAACTTTATTTTAATTTACAGGCATTAAAATAAAAAAATTAAAAAATTTCAAAATCCAAAAATAGTTTCACCATTGCGTAGGTTGTATTGCAGATTTTAAATACGCATTTTAAAATTTCCATTTTCAGGCCAGAATTTCATTTTTAGTTTTGTTTTTCATTCATGAGCCGATGATGACATTCCCTTCATGAAAATTCCAATTTCATTGAAGGATTTATGTTTTATGGCATTTCATCAATTTCCATTTTGAAGTTACGTTGTGGTCATATAAGGGCCAGATCACATTTGCTTTATTCGGGTTCAACGAACAATCATTAAAGTTTCACGATAAAATAAACCAACATTGCCCCTTGTTTTCAGTTACTTGCAACCACTAAGGTGTTCCAAGCATTTAAATTGAATATCTTTATTTGAGATTATTAATACACAAATGTAAAATGCTAATATAGCGGAGACCTTGGAGAAATTATTTATTTAATTTCTTTGCAAGAGAGGATTTGGAACCCAAATCCTATCGGAGAGTGTGTTTTCACAATTGGGTGAAAATACCACTCAACAGATTGGCGCTAGAAGGAGGGCATGAAAAGGTTTATTTCATCGTGATTTTAGATGCTACAGGTTTATAATTGTTTAAGAGTTTTATATTGCTAAATATTTCAAGTCCATTTGATTAGCATCTTCGGCCTCCTCTAACACCACTCAACAGATTGGCGCTAGAAGGAGGGCCTGACGGGTTTATTTTAGTGTGATTTAAATTTAAATTTTTTGTATATCTCATGCTATATTGATTGTTATCTTTAGTTCCTCTAACACTCAGCAGATTATTAAAAGGACGGCCTGAATTGGTTTACTTTATTCTATTTTAAGCAATTCAGGTATGTTGTATATTATTCTAACGCTTTTTTGATTGTTCATACAAAAATAATGTGATTTGATTTAATTTTGAAAATTTTGGTCTCGACTAACGAAGTGTTGTTTCATGCAATTACTTTTCATTTGATTTTAATGAATACATCTCTTAGTTGATGCTAACTTGATTTTTTTATACATTGCAGGTTGGATATTTGCTAGTCATTTCACGCTGATGTGCCGTGATTCCTTCTGTCATTTTTGACTAACAGATTTGGTTCTAAAATTACATTCTGAGTTTACTAATGGCAACATTTGAGGAGCAAATTGTATCCCTAAGAGCTGAAATAGCATCTCTAAGAGAAAGAATGGTATCAACGATGGAGGATCATTATAAGGGTTTGTCTACACATGTGACACCCTATCAAATTCCTAAATTGTTATTGGAGTTTCTACGATGTTTTAATCAAGAGGTGTCACAAGGATACTTGCAAAAATTGTATGTCTACAAGGATACATTATGTCGATTCCAGATTTTCTATGAGGAGGTGGCTTGTAAGTTATTTGCATACATTTTGGAAGATAAACCATTCTTTTGGTACAACCAACTACCCATGGAGGTTAGGACTTCTTGGATACAACTAGAAGCAGCCTATCTTTATCATTTTGATAATCAGGTTGACTTAGAAGTGTTGAAAAATCAGTTTACCTCCATATGTAAGGAGCCTAATGAATCCTTGAGTCAATTCAATGGAAGATTTCGTGAGTTGCACTCCCAAATGTGGGAAAATTTTAACACATTAGAAGAGGAAGCCATGGAAGTATACTTGGGAGCCATACACCCCACACTTGCTTCATTCATTGAGGAAAAAATGGGTGGCTTGTCTCTAGAGAAAATCTATGAGATCCTAGAAGAGGTAGAACGACAAGGTCTTGAAGAAGAAAAGGCACAACATGTTCACATGAGAAACTGTTATGTTGAAGTCAGTGATGCCAACCTACACCAACCATCAAATATAGCACCCTCCACTCCAATGATATCTAAGGTAAATGATCAAGGGGATGAATTTGAATATCCAAATCTTACAACCACCTTAGATGTAGTCCAAGAGGAGGTGCAAATTGTTAAGCCAACATCCGCTAGTGAGGATTATGCAGAAATGATCTCATTCATAGAGATACATGATTATTCGGATGAAGGGGTTCTAAATTCAACAATGTTTGATATATGTGATAGGACGGAACCCACCATAGAATTGAATGAAGTGGTTGAAAGTGAAATTGAAATAAAATCAATAAATAAATTTGAAGATATGATAGAATTTCACCACTTGTTCTTGGAAGATACTATTGATGAGATGTGTAAAATTAATGATCAAGAAATTCTTCACCCTCCAAATTATGATAAAACCGAATCATGGGTTACTAATTTGGACGATGATAGCCTTACAAATTTGAATTCAAGAAATGACCCACTTTTGGAAATAATTGAACCATCTAAGGAAGGTGAAGGTGAATTTGATGAGAAACACATTGATGAATTGGAGGATGTTGAAGAAGTAGTTGAACGTCACCACTTGATTTTGGAAGATGATTATTACAATGCTTGGAAGAAGTGGGAAGACTACACTCACTCCAAAACTACTAATGAAACTTGTGTGCCAATTGATATGCAGGACAACATAATCGCCTACTCAAAGGAAGATATTACAACTCCTATACAATTTGAGGATGTTTTGGAAGAGGGTTTCAAATCTCATCAAATTTTGAAAGATTATAATGATTCCATTACCAAGGACAAAGAAGAAAAATATTTGATGAATGAATCAAAATATCATGCCACAAACATCATGGATTGGGATGACAATTTTTACAATGGTTGGGGGAGATATGATAGTGCATTTTTTTCTCACACCCCTATAGATGAAACTCATATTTCACTTGATATGCAAGACGTTGAAACTTCTATCTCACATGAAGAGATACCATGGATAGTGAACAAAGAATGGGAACTAAATGACGAAGAGATGGATCAATTGGAAACAACTCAAATGAAGGATCATCAAGATGAGTCATTGGACATACACTTTGACCAAGAATATTTGAAGGTTGAAAAGGATGGGCATGTTTTCAATTGGGTGCCCAATTTTGGTATGTTTGATGAACAAGTAATCAATGAAGAGTACGAAGACCATGAGGTAAAAGAGGGGATTGCAAACCCCCATCAAATCTTGGTAAATAAAAATGTTCAAAAGGTAGAGTCTAACCTTTTGTGTTCAAGCATCCAAGATTTAGGTGAAAATTTACATGACCATATTTTGAATTTGAATGATGTTTATGGTGAAATGTCATTAAAGGTGAATGAAAAACAAGGTATGATTTCTAATCACACCTTTGATAACATTGTTTTAATGAATGGAAAAGAAGTTGATGCACTTGAACTGTTAAATCAAATTCATCAACAATTACTAATTGAATCTAGGGTAAAAACTTTTAATGATCCTAATTTAGTAAATATCCTAGATGCTTGTAAATTGTTGCACAAATTTGATTGGCCTACAAATTTGGAAAATGATTTGGCTTTGAAATTTTTAGAAATAGGCTCTTATTTGCAAAATCTCACATTTAAAAAGGAAAGCCTAGTTCTAAATCATGAATGGAATTATAAGATTTATACTTTAAAGAATAGACAAGATAAAATTGAATATTATTTATTGTCTAATCATTTTAGTAACTTGACGCTCACCTATGAGAGTACTAATGGAACTAAATTTAATTGGTGGGGTGAGAGAGGAAAGTTGAAGTGGGTTGCATTGTTTGGTCTAGTCTTGTTTTTGTTGGATTCACACAACATTTGGCATGCGTATCACGTTATATTTTTGTTGAAGTGTTCTAATCATGTTTGGGATCCAGGGAAGTGATAGTTCAAACCATGCACCATCTTGTATTATATTGTACATTTGTATATAGATTTTGTTTTTTTGGTTTTGGTTTGTGTTTTCAAATTTTCATTTTTGGATTGCATTTTGGTTTTGGATTGAATAAGTTTTGATTTAAAGTTATGTGTTGGTCCTATGGACACTTTTGGTTTGTCTTTAAAAAAAAAAAAAAATAATAATAATTGAGATGTCAACTTATGCCTAAGATCAGGAGAATATGAAACATTGGAATTGTGTTGCAGAAAGCTCCACAAGTAATGCAAACACATTAAATAATATCGTTTGAAACTTGTGATGCATGAAGTTGTCAGTTTTACAAATTATGGCAACATAGGTGGTATACTCCATCCACAATTCAGAAAAGCAATGCATTCATATTACATTCCATTTTGCATATATATTCCATCTTAGTTGCATATCCATTTCAGATACAAATCATTAAAGTGTGTCAAATCCTCTTAGGGTTATGCTATAACATAAATAAGAAAAAAAATCCTAAGGTTGGGAACTGAGGCCCGAGATATCTAGAACCAAGCACATGTTCTATACACATTAAAAAGGATCTTGAGCAAAATGATCAAAACCTTGCTTGGAAGAAAAGGTCAAGCGAAAGAAGTATTTCATGTCTATCCTATTATGCAACATGATCCTTAAAACAGTGGTTTTTACCACTTCCATAAAGCTTAAAGCCTAAAATCGAGTAGTAAGGATAGGGTTAAATCCTCATCGAACTTAGGTTGAGGATCCAACTCCCCAAAGCTCTGATTTGACCTACATGGAGTAGTAAGGATAGGGCATAATTCTCATCTCGCCTAGGTTGAGAATCCGATTCCCCAAAGCTTCCATTTTTCCCATTTCATCATAAAGCTTGGATTGGAAGGATCGTACTACATGTCCTCTGCAAAGGATGGGTAGTCATCCCAAAGGTCCAAGAAATAAAAGTAAAACTAATTTTTCCCATTTCATCTAAATATTGGATTGGAAGGATCGTACTACATGTCCCTAGCAAGGATGGGTAGTCATCCCCAAGGTCCAAGAAATAAAAAATTAATATTTCCCATTTCATCTTAATATTGGATTGGAAGGATCGTACTACATGTCCCTAGCAAGGATGGGTAGTCATCCCAAAGGTCCAAGAAATAAAAAAAGAGAATGAATGAAGCCAAATCATGGATTATGGGGTTAAGTATGCCCATGCATGGCAGCATGTCTTGTCTAAAACAAGACCACTGATCGTTCAAACGGATAGACTAGCATGACCATTTCATCCATAATTGGTTAAATTATTTTGCTCAAAGTGAGGTAATGAATTCCAAATCGGAGTAGTAAGGATAGGGTTAAACTCCCATCTCGATTAGGTTGGGAGTCTGATTTCCCAAAGCTATGATTTCACTTTCACTTGCACATGGGTTCAAGATAGTAGTGACTCATAACCAACTTTGGGATCTAATAAAGCAATTCATTATACATATAGTTGATCCTAAGAGGGTTTGATAATCTTAAATGTTTGTGTATGATACTAGAAGGTCTAAGCCTTTATAAAAGCAAAATCTCTAAGCATATTTATCAGGTTACACAAATCATTCACAATCTCACATATGCATTCATGTAAAACTCGACAATGGAATGTTGATCAATTTCAAACGATAGAAAATGGAACACATTGCACACACCGAGCTGATACTTAATGATTCTAATGTTTCATGTATTTCTGATCTATCAGCATTTGTTTTTTTTATGTGTTGACGCTTGTATCTAAGCTTGTGTATTTCGAGTTAGGTTCTCACCAAAATACTCAGGAGCATTTCCCAATAGAGTCGCCATTTGTTGTGGCTGCTCCACAACACACCCCAAAATTGGGGACCCCCTTTTTTGCACACTTTCCAAGAAGATTGCAGTGGCCCAGATGTTAAAAGAGCAAAGAAAAAGCAAGAAATAAGAAAAGTTGTCGCGATATCGCGACATGTTGCTCTATCGTGGCCAGAAATGAAAAGTTGTCACGATATCGCGACATGTTGCTCCGTCGCGGCCAAAAATGAAAAGTTGTTGCGATATCACGACATGTTGCATTTTCATGGTTCAAAATAGCAAAAGTACAGCCGAATGAAAAGTGTCACAATATTATGACATGTTGCATTTTCGTGGCCCAGACAAGCAAAGTACAGTAGAACGAAAAAATGTCATGATTTCACGACATGTCATGTTTTCACGACTAAGAGCAACAGGACACAGCATGAAGTGAAGAACGTTGCGATATCACGACATGTCATGAAATCGCGGTTCATAGAAGAGAGAGAAAGACCAGGTGTTAGAATGTCGTGATATTGCGACATGTGAAATCATGGTCAAAGTGGTCAAATAGAGGCAAGGTGCTAGAGTTGTCATGATATCACGACATGTCGTGTTTTCATGATCTGAAGACGAGATGAAGGGCAAACAAGAAAAACGTCATGATATCGTGACATGTCAGAGTTTCGCGACCCAAAGCAACCAAAGTGGATGTAGAGGAAAAGCATCACGATTTCATGACAAAAAGCAGTGAGATGGTACGGAATGAAAAAGCATCGTGATTTCACGACAGAAAGCAGCGAGATGGTACGAAATGAAAAAGTGTCATGATTTCACAACAGAAAGTAGCGAGATGGTACGGAATGAAAAAGCATCATGATTTCGTGACAGAAAGCAAGAAGATGATGCAGAATGAAAGGGTGTCACGATTTCGCAACATGTCACATTTTCGCAGACAAGTGTAGCAGGATAGAGCGAAATAGAAAAACATCATGATTTCATGATAGGTCGCATCTGCACAACCTGAAAGCAAAAATCATCATGATTTCACGACAGGTTGCATCTACACAACCCGAAAGCAAAAAACTTCATGATTTTGCTACAAGTTGCATCTGCACAGCCCGAAATAGAAAAATGTCACGATTTCACGACAAGTTGCATCTGCACAACCCAAAACAAAAAAACGTCATGATTTCGTGACAAGTTGCATCTTGTATTATATTGTACATTTGTATATAGATTTTGTTTTTTTTTTGTTTTGGTTTGTGTTTTCAAATTTTCATTTTTGGATTGCATTTTGGTTTTGGATTGAATAAGTTTTGATTTAAGGTTATGTGTTGGTCCAATGGACACTTTTGGTTTGTCTTTAGAAAAAAAAAAAAAAAAACAAGAGAAAAAAAAAAATAATTGAGATGTCAACTTATGTCTAAGATCAAGAGAATATGAAACATTGGAATTGTGTTGCAGAAAGCTCCACAAGTAATGCAAACACATTAAATAATATTGTTTGAAACTTGTGATGCATGAAGTTGTTAGTTTTACAAATTATGGCAACATAGGTGGTATACTCCATCCACAATTCAGAAAAGCAATGCATTCATATTACATTCCATTTTGCATATATATTCCATCTTAGTTGCATATCCATTTCAGATGCAAATCATTAAAGTGTGTCAAATCCTCTTAGGGTTATGATATAACATAAATAAGAAAAATCCTAAGGTTGGGAACTGATGCCCGAACTATCTTGAAACAAGCATGTTCTATGCACATTAAAGAAGATCTTGAGCAAAATGATCAAAACCTTGCTTGGAATAAAAGGTCAGGCGAAAGAAGTATTTCATGTCTATCCTATTATGCAACATGATCCTTAAAAACAGTGGTTTTTACCACTTCCTTAAAGCTTAAAGCCTAAAATCAGAGTAGTAAGGATAGGGTTAAATCCTCATCGAACTTAGGTTGAGGATCCAACTCCCCAAAGCTTTGATTTGACCTACATGGAGTAGTAAGGATAGGGCATAATTCTCATCTCACCTAGGTTGAGAATCTGATTCCCCAAAGCTTCCATTTTTCCCATTTCATCATAAAGCTTGGATTGGAAGGATCATACTACATGTCCTCTGCAAAGGATGGGTAGTCATCCCAAAGGTCCAAGCAATAAAAGTAAAACTAATTTTTCCATTTCATCTAAATATTGGAATGGAAGGATCGTACTACATGTCCCTAGCAAGGATGGGTAGTCATCCCCAAGGTCCAAGAAAATTAATATTTCCCTTTTCATCTTAATATTGGATTGGAAGGATCGTACTACATGTCCCTTGCAAGGATGGGTAGTCATCCCAAAGGTCCAAGAAAAAAAAATAGAATGAATGAAGCCAAATCATAGATTATGGGGTTAAGTATGCCCATGCGTGGCAGCATGTCTTGTCTAAAACAAGACCACTGACTGTTCAAACGGATAGACTAGCATGACCATTTCATCCATAACCGGTTAAATTATTTTGCTCAAAGTGAGGTAATGAATTCCAAATCAGAGTAGTAAGGATAGGGTTAAAATCCCATCTCGATTAGGTTGGGAGTCTGATTTCCCAAAGCTATGATTTCACTTTCACTTGCACATGGGTTCAAGATAGTAGTGACTCATAACCAACTTTGGGATATAATAAAGCAATTCATTATACATATAGTTGATCCTAAGAGGGTTTGATAATCTTAAATGTTTGTGTATGATACTAGAAGGTCTAAGCCTTTATAAAAGCAAAATCTCTAAGCATATTTATCAAAGTTACACAAATCATTCACAATCTCACATATGCATTCATGTAAAACTGACAATGGAATGTTGATCAATTTCAAAAGATAGAAAATGGAACACATTGCACACATCGAGCTGATACTTAATGATTCTAATGGTTCATGTATTTCTGATCTATCGACATTTGTTTTTTATGTGTTGACGCTTGTATCTAAGCTTGTGTATTTTAGGTTAGGTTCTCACCGAAATGCTCAGGAGCATTTCCCAATAGAGTCACCATTTGTTGTGGCTACTCCACAACACACCCCAAAATTGGGGACCCCCCTTTTTGCACACTTTCCAAGAATATTGCAGTGGCCCAGATGTTAAAAGAGCAAAGAAAAGCATAAATGAAAAGTTGTCGCGATATCGCAACATGTTGCTCCGTCGTGACCAGAAACAAAAAGTTGTTGCGATATCGCGACATGTTACTCTATTATGGCCAGAAATGAAAAGTTGTCATGATATCGCGACATGTTGCTCCATCGCGGCTGAAAATGAAAAGGTGTCGCGATATCACGACATGTCGCATTTTCATGGTTCAAAATAGCAAAAGTACAGCCGAATGAAAAGTGTCACGATATTATGACATGTTGCATTTTCGTGGCCCAGACAAGCGAAGTACAGTAGAACGAAAAAATGTCACGATTTCACGACATGTCGTGTTTTCACGGCTAAGAGCAACAGGACATAGCATGAAGTGAAGAACGTTGCGATATCGCGACATGTCATGAAATCACGGTTCATAAAAGAGAGAGAAAGACCAGGTGTTAGAATGTCACGATATTGCGACATGTGAAATCATGGTCAAAGTGGTCAAATAGAGGCAAGGTGCTAGAGTTGTCATGATATCACGGCATGTCGTGTTTTCATGATCTGAAGACGAGATGAAGGGCAAACAAGAAAAACGTCATGATATCGCGACATTTCAGAGTTTTGCGACCCAAAGCAACCAAAGTGGATGTAGAGGAAAAGCGTCACGATTTCATGACAAAAAGCAGTGAGATGGTACAGAATGAAAAAGCATCGCGATTTCATGACAGAAAGCAGCGAGATGGTACAGAATGATAAAGTGTCATGATTTCATGACAGAAAGTAGCGAGATGGTATGGAATGAAAAAGCATCATGATTTCGTGATAGAAAGCAAGAAGATGATGCAGAATGAAAGGGTGTCACGATTTCGCAACATGTCGCATTTTTGTAGACAAGTGCAGCGGGATAGAGCGAAAGAGAAAAACATCATGATTTCATGATAGGTCGCATCTGCACAACCTGAAAGCAAAAAACATCATGATTTCACGACAGGTTGCATCTGCACAACCCGAAAGCGAAAAACTTCATGATTTTGTGACAAGTTGCATCTGCACAGCCCGAAACAGAAAAATGTCGTGATTTCGTGACAAGTTGCATCTGCACAGCCCAAAACAAAAAAACGTCATGATTTCGTGACAAGTTGCTTCTTGTATTATATTGTACATTTGTATATAGATTTTGTTTTTTTTTGTTTTGGTTTGTGTTTTCAAATTTTCATTTTTGGATTGCATTTTGGTTTTGGATTGAATAAGTTTTGATTTAAGGTTATGTGTTGGTCCTATGGACACTTTTGGTTTGTCTTTAGAAAAAAAATAATAATAATAATAATTGAGATGTCAACTTATGCCTAAGATCAAGAGAATATGAAACATTGGAATTGTGTTGCAAAAAGCTCCACAAGTAATGCAAACACATTAAATAATATCGTTTGAAACTTGTGATGCATGAAGTTGTCAGTTTTACAAATTATGGCAACATAGGTGGTATACTCCATCCATAATTCAGAAAAGCAATGCATTCATATTACATTCCATTTTGCATATATATTCCATCTTAGTTGCATATCCATTTCAGATGCAAATCATTAAAGTGTGTCAAATCCTCTTAGGGTTATGATATAACATAAATAAGAAAAAAAATCCTAAGGTTGGGAACTGATGCCCGAACTATCTTGAAACAAACATGTTCTATGCACATTAAAGAAGATCTTGAGCAAAATGATCAAAACCTTGCTTGGAAGAAAAGGTCAGGCGAAAGAAGTATTTCATGTCTATCCTATTATGCAACATGATCCTTAAAAATAGTGGTTTTTACCACTTCCATAAAGCTTAAAGCCTAAAATCAGAGTAGTTAGGATAGGGTTAAATCCTCATCGAACTTAGGTTGAGGATCCAAATCCCCAAACCTTTGATTTGACCTACATGGGGTAGTAAGGATAGGGCATAATTCTCATCTCGCCTAGGTTGAGAATATGATTCCCCAAAGCTTCCATTTTTTCCATTTCATCATAAAGCTTGGATTGGAAGGATTGTACTACATGTCCTCTGCAAAGGATGGGTAGTCATCCCAAAGGTCCAAGCAATAAAATTAAAACTAATTTTTTCCATTTCATCTAAATATTGGAATGGAAGGATCGTACTACATGTCCCTAGCAAGGATGGGTAGTCATCCCCAAGGTCCAAGAAAATTAATATTTCCCATTTCATCTTAATATTGGATTGGAAGGATCATACTACATGTCCCTTGCAAGGATGGGTAGTCATCCCAAAGGTCCAAGAAAAAAAAAAGAATGAATGAAGCCAAATCATAGATTATGGGGTTAAGTATGCCCATGCGTGGCAGCATGTCTTGTCTAAAACAAGACCACTGACTGTTCAAACGGATAGACTAGCATGACCATTTCATCCATAACTGGTTAAATTATTTTTCTCAAAGTGAGGTAATGAATTCCAAATCGAGTAGTAAGGATAGGGTTAAACTCCCATCTCGATTAGGTTGGGAGTCCGATTTCCCAAAGCTATGATTTCACTTTCACTTGCACATGGGTTCAAGATAGTAGTGACTCATAACCAACTTTGGGATATAATAAAGCAATTCATTATACATATAGTTGATCCTAAGAGGGTTTGATAGTCTTAAATGTTTGTGTATGATACTAGAAGGTCTAAGCCTTTATAAAAGCAAAATATCTAAGCATATTTATCAAGTTACACAAATCATTCACAATCTCACATATGCATTCATGTAAAACTGACAATGGAATGTTGATCAATTTCAAACGATAGAAAATGGAACACATTGCACACACCGAGCTGATACTTAATGATTCTAATGGTTCATGTATTTTTGATCTATCGACATTTGTTTTTTATGTGTTGACGCTTGTATCTAAGCTTGTGTATTTCAGGTTAGGTTCTCACCGAAATGCTCAGGAGCATTTCCCAGTAGAGTCGCCATTTGTTGTGGCTACTCCACAACACACCCCAAAATTGGGGACCCCCCTTTTTGCACACTTTCCAAGAAGATTGCAGTGGCCCAGATGTTAAAAGAGCAAAGAAAAGCAGAAATGAAAAGTTGTCGCGATATCGCAACATGTTGCTCCGTCGCGACCAGAAACAAAAATTTGTTGCGATATCGCGACATGTTGCTCTATCGTGGCCAGAAATGAAAAGTTGTCACGATATCGCGACATGTTGCTCCATCGCGGCCGAAAATGAAAAGGTGTCACGATATCACGACATGTTGCATTTTCATGGTTCAAAATAGCAAAAGTACAGCTGAATGAAAAGTGTCACGATATTATGACATGTTGCGTTTTCGTGGCCCAGACAAGCGAAGTACAGTAGAACAAAAAAATGTCATGATTTCATGACATGTGTTTTCATGGCTAAGAGCAATAGGACACAGCATGAAGTGAAGAACGTTGCGATATCGCGACATGTCATGAAATCGCGGTTCATAGAAGAGAGAGAAAGACCAGGTGTTAGAATGTCGCGATATTGCGACATGTGAAATCATGGTCAAAGTGGTCAAACAGAGGCAAGGTGCTAGAGTTGTCATGATATCACGACATGTCGTGTTTTCATGATCTGAAGACGAGATGAAGGGAAAATAAGAAAAACGTCATGATATCGTGACATGTCAGAGTTTCACGACCCAAAGCAACCAAAGTGGATGTAGAGGAAAAGCGTCACGATTTCATGACAAAAAGCAGTGAGATGGTACGAAATGAAAAAGCATCACGATTTCATGACAGAAAGCAGCGAGATGGTACGGAATGAAAAAGTGTCATGATTTCATGACAGAAAGTAGCGAGATGGTACAAAATGAAAAAGCATCATGATTTCGTGATAGAAAGCAAGAAGATGATGCAAAATGAAAGGGTGTCACGATTTTGCAACATGTCGCATTTTCGCAGACAAGTGCAGCAGGATAGAGCGAAAGAGAAAAACATCATGATTTCACGATAGGTCGCATCTGCACAACCCGAAAGAGAAAAACATCACGATTTCACGACAGGTTGCATTTGCACAACCCGAAAGAGAAAAACTTCATGATTTTGCGACAAGTTGCATCTGCATAGCCCGAAACAGAAAAATGTCGTGATTTCGTGACAAGTTGCATCTGCACAGCCCAAAACAAAAAAACATCACGATTTCGTGACAAGTTGCATCTGCACAGCCCAAAATAGAAAAACGTCATGATTTCGTGACATGTCTCATTTTCGTGGTGCATGAAGGTGAACAAGGCTATTGATAGAAAAATGTTGCGATATCGCGACACGTATTGTTTTCACGATACAGGTAGAGGAGCAAAGTCGTAGGTATAAAAACATCGCGATATCGTGACATGCTATTTTTTGTCACGATTCATGAAGGGTCATTATAGAACATGCATGGAAATGGTGAACACATGGCGTAAAGGTGTAAGGGTTACAGGAAGGCTACAGTTAGAAAAGAAGATTAAACATTTCGACGCTTGAACAACAACTAGAAATAATGAAGAGTTAGGGAAGACGAAATGAAAAGATCTGGGAAATGAAATGAAGTGTCACAGAGCAAAACAAAGAGCCGCACCAGAGGGTTTAAAAGTAGAAGCACAGATTGGTACAAGGGTGGGAAACCGCTGCGAGCAGGGTTGTAGAGCTGAAGGTGAGATAGCCATTTTGGGCCTGTTTTGGAGTGTTTTTCCTCCCCTTTTTCTAGTTTTGAGAAAACTAGAGACTTCTGTTATTGTAAAATGATCAATTTTTAATACAGAAAATTCAGAGAGTTGCACCTCATTGACAAGAAAGAAGGAGTTATTTTCTGCATGCAAGATTTAATGTCTATTTTTCTCCTTTTCAGATTTTAGGCTTATAGGTGGAGTTTAATACAAGTTATCTTGGTTGCTCCAAGCAAATGTCTAAATCTGAAAACCCCATTCAAAAAACCCTAGGAATTAGCACTTAGCTTATTAGGATTGTGCATGTTTTGCAGGTCCAATAGGTTAGGTTGTATGCAGGAAACCTCATATCTTCGATTTTGTTGAAATAGGATAGCATCAAACTGAATACATTTTCATTTTCATTTTTCTTTTTGCATTTTATTTTCATTTTTCTCACTTTATTTTTTCAGAAGCTCCAACTTTATTTTAATTTACAGGCATTAAAATTAAAAAATGTCAAAATCCAAAAATAGTTTCACCATTGCGTAGGTTGTATTGCAAGTTTTAAATACGCATTTTAAAATTTCCATTTTAGGGCCAAAATTTCATTTTTCAGTTTTGTTTTTCATTCATGAGCAGATGACAACATTCCCTTCATGAAAATTCTAATTTCATTGAAGGAGTTTTGTTTTATGGCATTTCATCAATTTCCACTTTGAAGTTACAACGTGGTCATATAAGGGTCAGATCACATTTGCTTTATTTGGGTTCAATAAACAATCATTAAAGTTTCACAATAAAAAAAACCAACATTGCCCCTTGTTTTCAGTTACTTGCAAACCACTAAGGTGTTGCAAGCATTTAAATTGAATATCTTTATTTGAGATTATTAATACACAAATGTAAAATGCTAATATAGCGGAGACCTTGGAGAAATTATTTATTTAATTTCTTTGCAAGAGAGGATTTGGAACCCAAATCCTATCGGAGAGTGTGTTTTCACAATTGGGTGGAAATACCACTCAACACTACCCATCATTTTATACTACCAATCCTAGGTTCAAATAGTTATATTATTAATAATAAAGTTAAACATCACCTACCAATATCTTCTCAGCTTAGCATTATAGGATAAATATTAAAACAAGCATGGTAGCTATAGTTCTGCATTTGATAGCAATAATTATAAAGAATGTTCTAATTCACATTTTTAGGAGTAACTGAAGTTGTCAATCCATCCTGCAAGTTTTGGAGGGATATCCTCCTTATATATTGGGAGTAAATTGATTTTATTCAAGAAATATCAATATTTATACAAAAATAGAGGCTATGATTAGCCTGTAATAATTCAATCACTAATCTTACCAACCTAACTAGCTCTAGCTTACATAATATTTCATCTAACTATAGCTTGCTAAAATAATATATGCTAGTTTCTAGAATGTCAACTATTACAACACTATAGGTTTCTAGAATTTAAATAATGTAATAATTTATATTTTCCTAACATCCCCCCTTATTACATTATTTATAATACATAGATAGTTGCAAAACAACTCAAACTTGACATGTATAAGTGTCTTTATGAAAATATCTGCAACTTGTTTATCGATGGGAATGTATTGAAGTTAGATTTTATGTTTTTGAACTTCGTCTCAAATGAAGTGACACTAAGCTTCAATGTGCTTTGTTCATTCATGGAATATTGGATTCTTGATTAGTTTTAGAACACCTTGATTATCGCATTTCATGTGTATTGGTATATTCTTTTGAACATCCATACTTGAAAGAATGCAACATAGCCTTATTGCTTCACACACAACTCATTGTACGACATGATATTTTACCTCTATGGATGAAAGTACAACTACTTGTTGCTTCTTGCCATGCCATGAGATAGATCCATATCCTAGATGAAATATGTATCTAGACGCTGATTTCCTATCATCTAGAGATCCTACATAGTCTGATTTTATGTATCTTTGCAAGAACTTGTCATTCTTCTTGTATTCCAAGCCATATTCTACTATGCCATGGACATAGTGCAAAACTTGCTTTGCTGCTTTCCAATGACTAGCCTTAGGCTCCTACATGAACCTAAAAATATAGGTCATAGAAAATCTGATATATGGCTTGGTATTTGTCAAATATATGAGACTCCCAATTAGCTATCAATAGAGAGTTCCAAATACCTTAGGTGATTTATCATATCTAGACAACTATAACCCTGGTTCCATTGGAGTTGCCTTGGGTTTATATTTTGTCATATGATATTTATCTATTAGTTCCTTGGCATATTTTTTCTACAATATCCTAATGTGATTCTTCTTTTGTGAGACTTCCAATCCAAGACTATAGTGTAGAAGTCCCAGATCTGTCATATCAAATGACTTTTTTAAGTCACTCTTCACAACATGCACCATCTCATCTAAACTTCTAATGATGATCAAATCATCAACATATAGTACAAGTATCACTATTTTAATACCAACATTCTTAAAATAGAGATTTTCATTTGAGGGACTTCTTTTAAATCCATGTTGTAATAGGTGATTATCAATCTTAATGTACCAAGCATTAGGGGCTTGCTTCAACCCATACAAATATTTTATCAATTTGTAAACTTTGTGCTCTTCTTATTCAACAACAAAACCTTTAGGTTAAACCATGTACACTTCTTCTTTGAGATCACCATTCTATAAGGCACTCTTCACATCCATCTAATGTAGCTTCCATATGAACTAAGCTGCCATTGAACAAAGAACACAAATTGTTGTCATCTTTGTTGTTGGTGCAAATGTTTCTTCATAATCAATGTCTTTTTTTTTAGCATAGTCCTTTACATCAAGTCAAGCTTTATTCTTATCAATTATTCCATATTTCCTATATTTTATTTTGAATACCCACTTGCAGCCAATGGGTTTCTTTCCAATAGGAAGATAAACTAACTCGCATGTATTGTTTTTTATAAGAGACTTATATTTAGCTTCCATATATTCCTTATATTGAGGCAATCTAAATTAATCCTTAACTAAAGTATGTCCTACATGCTTCATCATTTAAGATATCAAATGCCTATTGCATTCCTAGTGTGACATACTTTGAGTACATGATCGAGTGGAATTGAGGTCAGGAGGAGCATCAGGTTTTGAATCTCATTGCACTTGTGTACCACTTTGGAATTTTTCTTTGTTGTGGGGGAGAAACCACTTCAAGATCATCAATAATGAAATGAATGTCATTTTGGACTTCATCAAATTCTAATTATATAATAGGAGATGTGCCTTTGCTAGAATTTTTAGAATCTACTGAATTCAAGCTGGGAGCAATTTCTTCATCAAATATCATATCTCGACTAATATGTATTTTTTTGGTAACAGGGTCAATCAAACTATACCCTTTTGATTATTCATCATAACCAAGAAGTATACACTACAGGGAGTTCTCATCTAACTTGTTCATTTTCTTCTTCTAAATGTGCACATGGGCTTTACTACCAAATATCTTTAGATGAGAAATTTATGGTCTTCTTCTAGTCGAAGCTTCTTCAAGTGTGACACCTTGAAGAGATTTTGTTGGTGCTCTATTAAGGATATACACGATATTAGTAACAACTTCAACCTAATATTGAAGCCCAAGATAAGCTCCAATGAGCATATAGTGAACCATCTCCATGATGGAATGATTCCTCTTTTTAGAAACTCTATTTTTTGGGGAGTATAAGTTGTTGTAAGTTGTCCTTTTATCCCATGTTATATAAGAAACCTTGAGAATTCATTAAAGGTATATTCTCCCCTCTATATTAGTGGAGGATCTTGATTGAACATCCTCATTATTTCTCAATACATTTTCAAAACCGCTAAAAATACAAGAAGGCCTTAGATTTCAATTATAAGAAGACCCATATTTTTTTAAATAATCATCAACAAACAACTGAAAATATCTCTTTCCACAAAAACTATGAGGCATGGGTCTACATATATCCATGTGTATTAGCTCCAACAATGCTTTAGCCCTAGAAGAACTCAATTCAAAATGCACATGATGTTTCTTCCCTGCTAAGCAATCCGAGCATACTATTAATGTTGGTGACAGGTTGGACAAGCCTAACACCATTTAATGTTTACTCATTTGGAGTAAGTATCCTGAACTAAGATGCCCATAGCACTTGTGCCACAAGGAGGTTGCTTCTTTTGTTGTGGCAGCCAAGGAAACATGAGGTGAATTGAGAGCATCTAAAGTAAACAAGTCATGCTTGTATGAAACAGTTGCAATATGTTTACCATTTTTTGTATTGAATCAATGTTTCTTTCCATCAACAAATTTGAAATCAACCACCATATTTCTATCCAATAATTGTGGAACTGACACCAAATTGTTGGTCAATCCTAGTACATAAAGGACCTTTTAATTTAGAATTTTCTATCTGGAAGAGTAATAGAGACATAACCTACTCCTTGGACTTGATAGATCTTATCATTTGCAATTGTTATAGGTTTGCCTTCTTTTGCTTCAAAAGTATCAAGCACTCTTTATCTCCTATCATGTACTTGCTCATGCTTGAATCTTTGTACCAAATATTATCTTTTTGTTTGAAATTAGTCTGAGCTATGAGCACTTTGTGTGCTTTCTTTGAGTCTAAATTTGATTCTTTAATAGCAATATGCTCTTTTTGTTGCCTATATTTAGGATGCGGTTTATAATATCCTTTATTTTTGATGGCTTATGGTTCTTATCACCTTTTTTGTAAGAATTGTACAAAAATTGTTTTGCATCATGACCTTTTTTCTCACAAATGTGGCAGTACCTCCTTTGCTTTTGAGGTGTATTTTGTGAGGAGGTTAAGGTGATAGAGCCCTTAGATAAATAACCCTTTGAAGAAGAACATTATTTATTTTTATGAACCTCTCTCTCATTAACATAAATCATTCACCAATATGTATAAATATTCAACATGCATCCACAAATAAATTGCACAATAAATTCCACACAATAAAATTGAGATTGATAATACCCTTGAGGTGGGGCAACACCATACAATGATCCTTATTAGAAGGAATCTACTCCAAAAGACCTCAAAATCTAGAAGCCAAGACTTGTACAAGAATACTTCATACCCACCTTTACAACGAAAGTACATCTCTCTTTATACAAGAGTGTGATGGTTCACCTTCCATGAGTTACAATATCACCCATGTGATGGTTCACATTCCATGAGTTACAAAGTGCATAACAATATTCCTTGTGGTTACATATGACAATATTCCCTAATGATTACATATATGATTCTATGACATACCTATTTCGAATTTGATATGTGGACTTCCTTACTCAATAATTAATTTATGGCTCATATCATTATACAACATAATATTAATTTATTAAGTACCTATCTTGGTACCTAACATTCCATCCCCCTTACAAAATGTTTCATCTCAAAATATTAGAAGAGGCTAAAGAATATGATATTTTGAGCCATTTGGATTATTAATACCAATCTCGATCATCCATCCATTCCAATGAAACTATGATTGATGGTGGTCTTCATTGATGCCAATGCCATGTGTTGGAAGCATAAATTTCATATTTTTTTATCCATACTTGCTTGCACTTATGACTTGTAGCATATCCAAATTTTTGGCTCCTTTAGTTCCTTGCATGTCCCTCATTGTTCTTATGCTACCTCAAGCCCTGTCTCCATTATTTTTGCCTCTCATTGTGGTGTGGATGGAAATATACTCCAACCTTAGCTCGATGTTCAACTTGTTTTAGCTCTTCTCTCTTACTCCCTTTCAGTGATTCTTCCCTTACTTTTGCTTCCTTGATTTCTACTACTGCCTTCTCCTGAGATTCTATACCAAGTTTTTTGTTTGCTCTTCACTATATTCCCCTACAAGATCTATCTATTTGTCCTTACATTTATAAATGTCCTATAATGTTATCTTCTTCTTCTTGTACCATAACTTCATGAATTGCTTTTGCACATTAATGTTAATAGTACCCAAATAATGCAACCAAGGATAACCAAGAACAATATCTACAACATTCATCTCAATAGCATGAAAATTTAAATGTAAAACATAATTATCCATGGTGATTTTCAAAGCTTCAAACATTTGAACATTGTGACCCTCAAGTTGTATGTCTTTGATTTTCTTTGATTGAACTTGTAACCTCTTAGTCAAAGACATATTGATAAAATTATATTTGTTGCTAGGCTTAATGGAAACAATATTTTTTTGAGTTTGGATGCAACCATGAACTTGTAAAATATAATTTTTACATTCAAACAAATATTTTTGACTCATGTTTAGCCCTGACACACAAGGTATAGTTTTTATAGATTGCACATTATAATCCTTTTCTTGTGATGCCCATTTTTTTTAAAATGCAACTTCAAATGTGTCCCATGTGTGTGGAAGAGTACGGGCTTGAAGCAAGTTCCTAAACCAAGATAAATCTTCCTCGTCTAAATTAGCATAAAGATCACTTCTACATAAAACTTTAGAAGAGTTTAAGGACTTCAAAATTTTCCACCATTCTCGAACATCAGTCTCATCCTCTCCATTGAATATTGGCAACTCCATGATTTTTTTTTTCAAAGTAGCTAGGGTTTGAAATAACCAAAATTTCTCAAAAACTAAAATTTTTGAGATCTCTTCTATTTTTTCTGCAAAAATAAAATCTGTAAATTTTCTTAAAAAAAACAAATTACAACTAATTTGCTTATCTATATTAAGAGTTATAAATTTTTTTCCTTTTCATGCAGTCCAAAAACAACCCAAAATCCCAACTTGCAACAACTGTAACTCTCTCAATACCTCTCACAATTTAACAAGTGAGTAATAATTTTTGTAGTACTCAAAATAACCTATATATTGATGCAAATATATTCTAAAAATGATCACTAAAAATTTAATATGAATTATTTATTTTTGAAAAAAAATAGTGCAACCAAAAAAACAGCCTCAACAACCCAACTTCAAACAGTTGAAACTCTCTCAATATTTATCAGAACTTCACAAGTGAATATTTTTTTATAGTACTCAAAATAACCTACATGCTAGTGCCAAAATATTCTAGTAATAACTGCTAAAAAAATTAATACAAATTTTTTTATTTTGAAAAAAAATTATGCAGCCAAAAAATTACACAAACAATCCAATTTTAAACAACCATAACTTTCTCAATACTTATTAGAATTTTATAAATTAGCAATATTTTGTTGTAGTACACAAAAATATCTACACAATAGAGCAAAAAACTTCTAAAATGATAGTTAAAATAAAAAATATGGCCTCTGCAAAATGTGACATTTTTTTGAAAAAACATGCTTTAGCTCTATAAAAACAAGCTCACTTTGCCAAAATCACTGCTTTGATACCAAATTTTATGAACCTCTCTTTTCATTAACATAAATTATTAATCGATACGTAGAAATATTCAACATGCATCCACAAATTAATTGCACAATAAATTCCAAATAATAAAATAGAGATAGATAATACCCTTGAGAAAAGCTCCACAATCTGTATCTTCTCTTATTTTATTTCAAGAAAAGAAGAAAGTGATATTATTGATAAAATTAGTTTCATAATATTGTTTTTATCTTGACCTTTAATATTGTGGCTATTTTATATTTGATCCTATGAAATATTTTGCTATATTTTATGGTAGATAGGCTTAAAAATCCAATAGTGGTATCAAAGCTACCACGAGACTCTGTCCAGTTTGATATAATTTATTAAAGCCACTATTATAATTAGCTTTATCCATTTTGATAAGGTTAATTTAAATTTTGTCCACTTTAAAGGTAGTGAAGACTTGGACTCTATTTTAAAGGTCATATTGAGTATAAAAGGCTAGGGTCTTCCCACTTGGTTGAAGGAAAATCAATGAAGACTAGAACTAAGCTATATTGATAGAAAATGTCAATTTAGGAGAAAAGTTGGACATATTGATATTTAAAACCAACTCAAAATGAAAGTTGGATATTTAGGAAAATTTAAAGTCACCTTGACAATATATCAGATTCTCTAGTAAGGAGGAGAATCATATTAGGTTATTAGGTGCAACCTAAAGCATTGATGATTCATAATGTCTAAAGAGATTAAGCTACAAAATTTTGAGAAGCTTCCTACAAATATAGAGAATAATTTCAGCTTCTTAGAGTAGTAGAAAGAATTTGAGAAATTTGTAGCAAATTGAAAAGCATTAAAAGCTTCCTAAGATCAAAGAATTAAAGCAAACATATATATGAAGAAGAGGAATCAGGTCATAGAGTTATTTGACCTTTCAAAAGTAGAATCATGTCATAGAGTTATTTGACCTTTCAAAAGTAGAATCGGGTCATAGAATTATTTGACCTTTCAAAAGTAGAATCAGGTCATAGAGTTATTGGACCTTGACATATTTAAGTAAGAAAACAAAATTTTATAGAGCGAAAACGAGGAAGTATCTTCCTAGGATAAATTGAAGAAAATAGAAAGAGTCTAAAAATCCTAGATAAAGTAAGAGGCTTAAGAACTATATCAACAAAAATCTTTAAGAAATCTTTAATATGCTTGTGATTAGTAGAAAGCAGATTAGCATTCTGTAAGGGAAAATGACTATAGTGAAGATAATCAATCCATCAAAGCAGCATTCTACAAAGTATATGGGATAAGGTCCATAGTAAAGCATTAGAAGCAAAGTGAAAATAGAATAAAGGAAAAGTGTTAAGAGTTGCTATTTGTCATAGAAATTTAGAACAACAAAAAGTATTATATATATTTGCATTACTTAGAGTCTCCAACGATAAGAGGAAGAGCTACTTGTCATATGTGAACATATAGGAACTTGTGTCATCCAAGAACATATTGTAAGCAACCAATTCTTACATTCTTCACAATAAAAAGAAGAAAACACACTATTAATGGATACAAACACAACATAATGCTATAGTAAGGAGCGGTAAAGGAGAAAACTAGCTAGAAAGTGAAGGAGACCAGAAGAAAATCAACTAGGAGGTTAGTCACAATGAAACAAAGTGTAAAATGATCTATGACACAACAAAAGAAAGAGACTAGCTAAGATGCAAAGAACCAGTGAAAGGCAATGTAGAAAAATAAAGGTTAAGCAACGTCACATTTTGGAAGAGGAACCAAGGAAAGACAATGAAGGAGAGCGAATGTGAAGCGATATTGTATTCTGGTAGAGGAACCAACGAACGGTGACGAAGGAGATCAAAAGTGAAGTGATAGTGGAATCCATGAAGGTGTTAAGCAAGTGAAGGGTGAAGCACCTATAGCATATATTGATTAGGGTTTCTAGAAGGTAAATGTAAGGAGAGAACATATTATTACCTTGCACAAATAATAGTGTAATGAATCAGGTGAAGTGAAACATCTCATCTCTAATGTTTTGCATGCAGTGTTCCATGCAAAGGAAATATTTGAATGGCACTAATGTTTTTAACCTAAAATTGGCAGTGAGCATTGAATGCAACAGTGAAATGCAAGTCAAGGTAGTAAACATTGAGCATAGCAGTGAAACACCAGTTAAGCTTATTCAAGCTATATAAGTGATAAGGTTAGATTTTTAATTTAAAGCTATTAGAGTTATAAGATAGGATTAAGGTTTCAAATATTTTTTTTAAGTTTTATATAAGTGTGGAGTTATAAAAAAAATTACATTATTAGTTTATTTGATTAATTAAAGAGTTTTTAATTCATTAAGATAGAAGTATTTATTTATTCTAAAGAAAAATTAAAAACATTAGAAGTTTTTGAAATTTTGTAAATTTATTTGGGAGTTAAAATATTTTCTACACCAAAGAATTAGAAAATTAAAATTTGTAAAACTTATATTTGATTTAGGAGACATAAGAAAATTCTTATGGATTATTGGTATATTGACTCTAGAGCAAGTAGACATATGACAAGAAATAAACATTGGTTTAATACTCTTCAAGAGAAATATGAAAAACTAGTTGTTATAGCAGATAGTATGACTTATGAGGTTAAAGGAGTCAAAAATATCTTAATTGATCTATCAAATGGAACAAGAATAATTAGAGATGTACTATATGTACCTAGATTGACTACTAATCTTCTTTTAGTATCTCAACTTATGGATCAAAATCTCATAGTTGAATTCAAAACTATTAAAGATAAAAAAATATGTCTTATTATCAAACAAGGAAAATTTATAGCTTCAGGTTCATATAAGGATAGTTTATTCACTCTAGATACATTGTCCAACAAGGCTCTATCAGTGAGGATTTTAGAAACTAGAGAACTTTGGCACAAAATACTAGGACATATAAGTGCATCTTCATTAAATGAAATGAGTAAACATCAAATGGTTAAAGGATTACCTAAAATTTCTTGGGAATCTACTATATGTCCAAAATATCTAGTAGGAAAACAACATAGAATTCCTTTTGAACTCAATCAACATAGAACTCAAGAACCATTGGAATTAGTATATACTAATCTATGTGGTCCAATGAACATCACTAGTATTGGAGGACATATATTTTCAACTATTTGTTGATGATTACTCCAAAAAAATGTGGGTGTATTTTATGAAATTCAAGTTTGAAGCATTCAGTTATTTCAAACAATTCAAATTGCTAGTAGAAAAGGAAATAGGTAAAACAATCAAGAATATTTGATCAGATAGAGGAGGAGAATTCTTATCAAAATAATTTAATCTCTTTCTAGAAACCAATGGTATAAAAAGACAACTTACTACAACATATTCACCACAACAAAATGGTATTGTAGAAAGAAGAAATAGATCAATTATGGAAATGGTTCATAGTATGTTAAAAGAAGCACATCTTGATCATCAATATTGGGTAGAAGTAATTAAAATAGTTGTATATTTACAAAATAGATCACCTACAAGAATATTGAAAAATATCACTCCTGAAGAAGTATGGACAGGATGAAAACCTATAGTAGAACAATTAAGAATATTTGGTTGTAAAGCATATATGCATATTCCAAAGCAAAGAAGAACTAAACTAGATGACAAAACTATGTGTAGAATATTTCTTGGTTATGATGATGATTCAATAGGTTACATAATAATTGATCCAATAACAAAGAAAATCTACATAAGCAAAGATGTAGTATTTGATGAAGGAATCAAAAATGTTATTAAAGAACAAAAAGTTGATTCAAAAGCAATTCTAAGTTTTTTAGAAGAAGACTCATCAAGCAAAGATTCAAAATTAGATATATAGGATGAACAGAATGAAAACACAAAGACTACTACAATCCTACAAAGAAAAGAACCAATATGGCTTAGAGATACACTTAAGGATTCAAAACTAGAGCAAATGTTGGATCTTACTACTACAAGACCCCAAACTCGTAGTTTAATAAGAATGAATAGGGGATTGATAAGTTCTGTAGTAGAACCTACAACGACACTAAATGCTTTAAATCATCCAAAATGGAAGGCAACTATGGAATCAGAATATGAAACATTGATGAAAAATAAAACATGGAATCTAGTTGATTTACCTCAAGGAAAGAAAATAGTCGGATGTAAATGGATCTACAAGATCAAATATAAAGCAGATGGTTCACTTGACAAATACAAAGCTCAACTAGTTGCAAAAGGATATACTCAAACAAAAGGAATTGATTATGAAGAAACTTTTGCACCAATAACAAGAATGACTACTATTCGAATAATTTGTGCTTTGGCAGCACATCATGGATGGAAACTACATCAGATGGATGTAAAAAGTGCATTTCTTAATGGTGATCTTGAAGAAGAAGTATATATGTCACAACCAAAAGGGTTTGTGATTAAAGGACAAGAACATAAAGTTTGCAAATTGAACAAATATTTGTATGGTCTAAAGCAAGCACCAAGAGCATGGTATATAAAGATTAATAATCATTTATTACAGCATAATTTTAAAAGAAGTTTGTCAGATCCAAATCTCTATACAAAAAAGGTTGGACATGACATAATAATACTTGTGGTATATGTTGATGATATAGTAATTACATGAAGCTCAAAAAATTTGATAAATGAAGTTAAAAAAGACCTAGAGAAGGATTTTGAGATGATAGATTTGGGACTTCTTCATTATTGTCTTGGTTTGGAAATTCATCAAAATGAGAACAATATCACAATAACATAGATAAAATATGCAAAAATATTACTTGAAAAATACAGGATGCAAACATGTAAATCCAAAGATACTCCTATGGAACAAGGGTTACAATTATCCAGATATGATGAGACACCTAGTCTCAGCCACTATTTATCATCAATTAATCGAAAGTCTTCTATATCTAACAAATACCAGACCAGATATAGTTTTTGTTGTAAATTATCTTTCAAGATTTATGCAAGAACCTAGGGAAAGTCATTGGAAAGCTACAAAAATAATACTACAATATATTAGCAAAACTATAGAATATGGACTAACATATAAAAAGGATGATGGAAAATTCTATTTGCAAGGATATTCAAATTCTAATTATGCAAGATCTATAGACGATAGAAAATCTACATCAGGATATGTGTTCTATCTTGGCTCTAGACCTATTTCATGGTATAGAAAAAAACATGTAGTGGCACTCTCATATATAGAAGCATAATATCATGCAGCAAAAGATGTAGTTTGTGAAGCACTATGGTTACAATATATATTATCAGATATGGGCATCAGAAAAACTCCTATACAGATAAATTGTGATAATCAAGGAGTACTTAATTTGATCAAAAATCCAATTATTCATGAAAGAACAAAACATATTGAAGCTCAATGCCATTTTATCAGGGATCATGTTCAAAATCATCATATTCAATTAAAGCATGTTTCTACTAAAGATCATATTGCAGATATTTTTACAAAATCACTTGGTCGAAACAAATTTCAAATATTACATAATCTACTATGTATATCTTGATATATCAAATAATGTAATACGAGGGGTGTGTTAGATGATATTACATTATTTGATAAATTAGGATGTGCAAGATATGTACATGTGTCATGAAAGAAGGCTAAGAGTCTTCTATGCAAGTGGCAAGTTAAGAATCCAAAGGTCATATGGAAGGGAACAATCAAGAATGTGAAAAGTCATCTTGTAAAGCTATATCATGGAGACAAAGCTCCATAATATGTATCTTCTCTGATTTTCTTTCAAGAAAGAAGAAAGTGGTATTTTTGTGATTATTTACTTCATTTTTATTATTTAAGATTAGTTTTATAATCTTGTTATTATCTTAACCTTTAATATTGTGGCTATTTTGTATTTAATTCTATGAAATATTTTGCTATATTCTAAGGTAGATAGGCTTAAAAATCCAATAAACAAGTTGTATAACTTTTCCTTTATTTTCCTTTGTATAGTAGTACGTACATATCTAGGGGGTTTCGCAAGAAACTTGAACCCCCACTTCTAGCATAATCTTTGTAATATTTTACTTGCACATATACATTCTAGAGGCATACGCATCTATTTGGTTGCATTTACGTGGTTCTCATACCCTAACCCATCTCCTTTGTGTGTATGCTTGTATTTCAATTTGTGCTCATATATGTCAAGGAGAGGAAGTGTTCATGCCAATGCATTATGGTCATAGTTACTATATAGGGGAATATTATTTGATCTTTGGTGCATCACCTTTTGTTAGCTTAGATGTTTTCCTATACTTTTTCTTTCTCTAACTTTTTTTCCCTAAATAGTTAGATTAGGAACTATGCACCCAACATCACATTTGATAAAGGATTCAACCTTTACAAAAAATTCTAGAGGCCCTTGATGGAGCCAAACCCTATGCTCTTGGGACTAACCTTATTCAGTTTCTCTATGCACAATGTAATAGCCTTGCTTTCCTAGTCTACACCATGTCCAATGGCCAAGATAATCAGAGAGGATAATAGTTTAATGGCATGTTCAATGGGACCCCATTAATGCATATTTGGTCCCATAATTAAGAATAAGTTAGAATTAGACCTTGGGAAGGGTATCTATCTATTTTTGCTTGTTTAAGCACTCCAAGCTCTCTTGGTGACTCTACTCCTGAATGAACATCCAAAATAAGTTTTGTGAAGGACACAAAATTGAGGTTCTAGTGAAGGCCTCAATTTATCTACTCTTAGAGCATAAGCTACATTCACTTAGCAACTTTGTTCTAAAAAAAGGACCCAAAAGGTATGTAAAAAAAAAACTCACCATCATATCCTTTATGTTATTAATAGTATATTTACTTCCCAAAGAGGAAAATCCCAAGGCTCAAACATGAACACTTTACCCCTAGACTAGGCATATTGTGACCTCCAAAGCCACCAATCGTATGGGAAACCTTTCAAATTAGTATTGGAGATATTTCCTAAATACATCAATTAAGGTCCTATAACCCCACTTGAGCACCTACAAGAGATGTTATTCTTGTACCAAGAGAATAATATCATAGAGAAAAATGTGGCTCTAAGATTATTGGTGACATCACTTAATGGAAAAGCTCACAAAAAATATGAATCTCTTCCCTCATATTCAATTGCAGATTGGGATCAAGTGGTTAACTTGTTCATTGAGGGATTCAAATTGAAGATATAGGGAGTAGATATCCAATATAGAGATTATTTAACTCATAAAAATAAATTAGCTCTCGAATCCCTTCCTACTTAGCCTCCAAATAGCCAGTAAATATGAGTTATCCAACCCATCTCTTCTTGCCTATTTATGGCCTAGTAGCCCATTACTCACCCCAGGGAAAGCCTACAATTGCTGGGTCAATCCCTTCAAGGAGGAACCCCTTATGATATGGATTCCACAACTCTTAACTAGTCTCAATTAATCTAGAAAAAGAGAGTTTGGAAACTAAGGAAGTAAAAAAATTAACACATACCCAGTCTAAGGTTTTTCCCTCCCTATTTCCTCCAACACATAAAAATAAACTTGTTTTCGAGGGAGAAAGATACTCTCTAATTGTTGTTTTGGTTGTACTAAAATAATTTATGAATTCCTTAAATCTGATATGTGAAATTGAGTACTATAAAGGCATAATCTTAGGAGTAAAATTACATCACATGGAATATCTTCCAACACCTAAGCATGCACATCTAAAAAGATATAAATTGTCCAAGTTGAAGGATGTGATAGACAAGTATCTCCTCATCCTACATGATCAAAAGGATTTATGGGATATTATGATATAGGACCCCAACCCTCATAAAATACACAAAGTTAAAGTTATAGGTTGAGCACAAAGAAAAGTCATGCCTTGACCAAAAAAAAATTAAAGGGGCCAAGAACTTCACAAGGTAGAGAGGAGAAAGTAGACTAACCCAGAAAGCTCAAAATTTGGCATGATCATATCTAAGTGGTGATAACACATTAACCAAGGTAAAACATTTGCAAAGATTATCAAATGAGCTTTAAATTCATGATAACGAGGAACACTAGAAATAAAAATGCCAACCTAGAAATACAATAAGCGACCAACTATGAAGGTGAAAACTAAACTCTTCCTACCAAAAATTTCTTGGGAATGAGAATTGATGTCCATATGCAAGAATTGCATTAAATATCAAGGTTGAATCCCACTCCAACCATGATTAAAGATAACATAAATATTGTGAGAATAAATTTGTCTTGAATAATATGGGTATTTATGAAGGCATTCTTTGTAAGGTTAAGGATTGATCGTGAAAGGTGGTGGACATCCTCCTGTTAAATTAGTAATCAAGGGATCACAAATACATAATATGTGATGGAAATGTGAAAAAGTATTCCAAGTAAATAAAAAAGTTAATAATTGATTTGGTTCGATGTTATCTAGAAGTAAAAAGCATTTTGAATTCTTTGAGGCAAAATATAGAAAATAGGTAATCATAGAAGAAAAACAAAAGCTTTAAATTCTTAGTAACCATAAAAATGAAAAATAAAGAACCTCCATTCATGCAACATCCTCTAATTCTAGCATTTCCAGGCCATAATTTTCCCATGCATCAAAAATTTTGGAGGTGCATGTACCTACTTATTCCTCCAATATTAAGATATTGAGTGACCCAATTATGGATTTCTTAGACCCAAATACTACAAAAGAACCAAGAATTTGAGGATAGCTACATGGGAGCATTTCAATTTTAGTAGGTTAGCAAACTCTGGGGTAAGAATTTGGACCAGCTACTTGGTACAATATATGGTGTTAGAGGTCCATTTTTATTATTATTTAGTGGCAACATGTGCAATATTCTATGATCCCACTACTCAAGAAATCAAGTCCCCAAGCAAAGGGTTCAAGATAAATATTTCTAGTCCTATTATCTAAGAAATATTGATTTTTTTTTTAAAGTGAAAAACCCCTTGCGGAGCCGCCTTGGTCTGAGAGACCATGAACAGGGGGTTCTACATCATCAAAGTCACCCGGGGTCGCACCCGGCCCTGCCTCGCACCAACATTATCAATTGAATTTTAGATACCCAATTCAGCTTTTTGATAGGGTGGAGATTTGGACCTGGGACCTCCCTTGGAGGATTGTCCTCTCCTCTCCAACTCACCTACAACACCTGGGTAAGAAATATTGATTTTAATAGAAAGAAAAATGCACATTAATGAAGAGAAAAATAAATAGAAAGAAGCCTTTGAGGCACTCCTATATTAGGATAAAATGGACTTCCTAAGAACAAAATATGAGGGTATAAGCTGAGATGTCCTAGTCCCACAAGATCCCCTACCCCTCAATGTGTTTGAGGATGACTCATGGTGGTCTTCCTTCTTGGTTTAAACCACACAAGAGCCAAAGATGTTATATTTTTCTAAACTAATTGCTAAATGGATAAGGGAAGGTTTGAGTTGTTTTGGAGCAACTCAAACATTTAGGTATTCATAATTCCTAGCCTAACTAATCTAGTTCCAAAATCCAGATATTTTCTAAGGTTTAAATCCAAAATAGGTAGATGAGAAAGAAAAATATATGTTACTTTACTCTTAAACAAAGTACTTGATAAAGGAATCCTCTTATTATGTTTTTGTCTATCATTATTTTTCTCTATAGATTGCATTATTCATAGATTCTTAGCTAGATCCTATCTTATAGGATTGTTGATCCTTTATGGAGGAAACACCTTCCATGTATGTATATTTTCTAAATAAAGGACTATTATTAGAATGCATGATTTTAGTTTCCTCACATATCTACTTCCTAAATCCCAACTGAATCTTTGCCCTAGAGGCTTTTTAGGTAGCTTGACCTGATAGATATAAAATATGGAAGTGGTTAAGCAAAAGCATCATATTATAGGCAATCAATCAGCCTAAGAGGGTTAACTCTACATAGAAAGAGAGTTGATTCCATTGTAGAAAGTAAGTTGAAAGAGCTAGAACTCAAGTAGACTAAGGATCAATGGAGTTATGATCCTAAGGAAAAGTTTGCTTCATATCTAAAGGATATTAAAGGATCAAAGTTCATCCATGAATAAATACTTAATATTGAAAGCCTTAAAAATCTTGTAGATGAAGTAGCAATGTGCCCTCTCAATATGCTCACTAGACCTCCATCAAATCTCAAATATTATGAGTCTTTTTATAATATAATGTGCAAGATAAATCCATAAGAAAGGTGAAGATAACATGGATGATCTGAGGGGAATGCATTGGAAGATGCCTAAAATTGAAGCATGGTGAAAAATGAGACAACTAATAAAAAAGGAATAAAAGCCTAGTTCAATACTCAAAGATTTGACATTTAGTAAACTATACAATGAGGAACATCTAGATGTAGAAATCCTAGGGTCAAAGCAATGTAGTAAGGAAGAAGTTAGAACTAAAACACTTCATAGTATAAAAAAAACCAAAGCAACAAAATAAAAGAATTAAAAGGCCACCATCTAATTTTCCAAAAGAAGCCTCGGTTATCACCCCTCCCTCAAAAATAATAAAATCATCCTTGTCGATATAACACACCTCTTGATAGGAAACACCACAATGGGAGATCCAATGGAAAGAGAAGTAGAAGGTAGAATTGGTAGCCAACCCCAAAATTCAAATAATATAAAATGGGATATGTCTAGAGCAAAGTAGAGTACCAACAAAACCTCAATTTTGAGTCCACCATTATTCTTTGCAACTAGGAAAAGAGACTTGAAAATAATGAAAGACCTAGCAACTGAAGCTCAAAGCCTCCTTTCTACCCAAAAGGTATCATATCCTACTCACCCAATAGCTTCCTCTAATTATGAAGCAATACAAATACTACACTCTTCCAAAGTAACTCCACCAACCAAAACTTTTGTTTAAGTCCATAGGAAAAGTTCTAGATGATTCAACAACAAACAACTCAACAAAACCAATAAATGCATGCTAAGCTATCACAATAGTTGTCTACCACTTAGGTAATTGGAAATTTTTATTTGCAAAAGAGAGCATTGTTATATTAAAAAAATGGCATGCTAGTATTAAAAAAAGGGCTAGCATTGGCCAAATTATCATCCTTTCTTTTAGACGATGTATTTTATGTACCCGTCCATTGCTAGCCCTAGTACACATATTTCGATGGTCCTGATACTTAGATATGTTTTTATTTTCTTCTTTTGCCCACCATTGAGCGATGAATTTCTAGTAGCTCTTCTCCATTAGGGTATGTTCAATTCTTTCTACAGTCAATTATTTCGCTAGGTCTGATGGGTATTTTGTACCCCTCCTCTCCTATTGGGGTAAAACTTTCTTTGATCGAGGGACTTAACCGCATTTTGGCCATTTCCATTTTTTATCATAGGTAAAATATCAGGATCCTATATTCTGGTAGCCTTAATACTTGAGTAATTTTCATCTACACATAATATGAGTGATATATTTCTTGGGATCTATGTATTGCACGGCCAGGTACCCACCTTCCAACAATCTTGGGACTTATCCAATTTCTATCTCTTTCTACTCTTCACCGACAGGTGATGGAATTTTTGTATCTCTTCTTGCCTATACTTGGTACGATATTTTTAGTGCTTCCAAGACTTAGTTGATTTCAACTTTTTGGCTTTTGCAAGCTACCGAACTTTTTGTATCGACAATTTTTTTATACCCAATTTTCTCTTCTACAGGGGCAAAACTTTTGATGACATCTAGTATATGCCAATGGATGATGGGTTTTTGGTACTCATATACTTCTACTAAGGTAGCAAGATCTCTGAACGCTCCCAAAATTAGCTAAATTTTCTTCCTTTTTCTTTGCAGGTTGTTGGGTGATGGGTTTTTGGTACCCATTTGCTTCTAGATGAGGTACAAAATATTTTCTGCTCTTTGTACTTATTCAAATTTTGTTTCCTCCATTTTCATCCAACATCAATGTTTTAAGGATCCATCCCTAGCATGCCTAGGCCAAAAATTCCCATTCTCTTGATTTGGATTTTTGTGCCTCTAATGCCATCCTTTGCACTTTTCACCAAAGTGCATGTGGGTAATGTTCAAAAGTAACCACATTCTTGGTGACTCATAGGGGTTTTTCCTTAGTGGAAAATGAGATCATAACAACTTTGATTATGTGTTGTAGAAAGAGAAATATAGGATGCTCACACTAATATATGCATACGAGAAAAATAAAGCACAAAAAAGAGAAAAATGGTATTACATAGGACATTATCATTTCAAAACAAAACACTTATGGAGAAAAGAGATAACAAAAAACTAACAATGAGATGGTGGAGTTTGTGGTAAATTTTATAAATTTTATAGGTAATAAGACAAGGGAAAATGGAAAATATGAAACAAAAGTGGTGCATGGGGATACTTGGAGAATAGGACACTCCAAAAAAACCCGAGCAAAAACACAAAAAATGGATTTTGTGGCACAATTTACAGACACAAATATGGACAGAAACAAAAAAAATAGAAATAGAATATAGGTATACTTACAAAATGGGACACCCCCACAAAACTAAAGTTCCATGAGTAATTCTAGTTGCAGCTAACAAATACTTCAGGTCTAAGTCAAGCATTTTATAAAATCACCACTCTTCTGCTTGTTGTATTCCTTATCTCTTCCTTTCTTCTTAACCCAGCTGAATAAGAACTTCTCCATTCTGCTACTTTCAAGTGTCCAACTCTTCTTGTTTCTTCCCATAAAGCTTATTCTCAACACTAAGGGATACTCTTTGGATGTCACCTTAAATAGGACTAAGCCCTAAGTCTCACTTGTACCAACTGACAACTATATCATAATTATGATTTGGGTAATTCTATCTAAAAACCATTTTGGTTTGATATGAATTTAATACTCAATACTTGGTTTGATGTAAATTTAATACTCAGCACTTGGGCTTATCTCATTCTTCTTAATAGAATGTGATGTAGTTGTATTATTGTTTGTATGTCAGTACCGCCTATGTCATCGTCACCTACTTCTTTTAATATGATCCATTAGGTTTTGGAGGCATAATTGCTTAAAAGACTATAATACAATTGTACAAGTATGAAATTGTTATAATACAAGAAAACATTATTTTCACATTGCTATTAATCATCATTACTTTTTGGGGAGTTCTTTGGCTCTTCTTTCTACTAGGATTGCCTTTATGAGGCCAACTCTAATGATTTACCCTATTGTGAGACTACATGAGATAACACGTGGATATGGAGTTCTTGGCACATCTTATGCCAAGTTTCCAAGGGAGGCTTTGGAATCCCCTTGAGTTTGGATACAATATTTTTCAATTTTTAAAGGTTCCCATAAGGAGGATTGTTGTATATTCTAGTCATTTCCTCTTATTTGGCTAAGATTTGGGAAAGTTTGTAGAAGATTGTAAAAACCTGATCTACCACCAGTGGTTCTGATAGTGACTCAATTTCACTTTCATCTTGGATCTACTGGTAAAATAGTCGGTTGATCACTTATTTCTTATGGAAGTGCCTGTTGTCATCCCATAAACTTGATGCACCAAGAGTCGTGACCTCCTTAGAAATTTTTCTCATTTCATCAATTTCTTTCTTGAGAGCAACAAATAGCTCCTCTCCTTGATAGATGAGCTCAATTGCATGATATACTTGATGAGCTAGGATTCTGCATTTCTCTAAATATTTGTTGGACTATTTTTGAAAAATAGGATGCTTTTCAGGATTTCGTAACATTTTCCTAACTACCTGTGCTTCCTAGATTTTTCTCATTGGAACCTTCTTGCCTTTGTCAAACTCTTTCTTTGCTTCCAAAGATATGCTAGTAGTCTATCGTAATTTTTCCAAAAAAAGAGTGAAAACTTTTAAGATTGATCCTTTTTATCCTTCCTCAATAGTGACTCCTAACTTGCCTAAGCCAATATTTTTATATTTTTGGGCCATAGGGCTTATATTTCTCCTACTATAATGCAGACAAGCCAGTAGCTAAGGCTTCCTCTTGTTACTATAATTTGACCTTAAGGTCCAGTAGCTTTGAATCTCATTGTTGCATTGTGCCTTGTGTTGTTTGCAATTCTATCTCTAGGCTCTTAATTTTCTCATCCTTCTACTACAACTCCTTTTTAGAAGGGGCTTCATCAATGATCCCTTTCAATATTCTAATTTCATTCTTGAGGGCATCTTGATCTATCTTCTCTCTAGAAAGCTTTATTTCTAGAGTTTCACTCCTTTTCTTAGCAACTTTCAAATTTCTATCTATTCTCTTGGATTGTACAAATAGTATATCTACCTCTGTATGAATAGCTCAAAGAGTTTCTACTTTGGATATCTTGAATATGTCTTTGTTGTGCTCCTCTAGCTATCGATCCTCCAATCTCATTTGGGAAGCTACCTTCTTGACATTTGGATGAGCGGTCACTTTTATCCTTTTTTTATTAATTGGGTCTAATGTGTTGTAAGCCAAGGTGATTGCTTCCTCATTTTCTTGCAACTGCTCTTCTTCCCTCCACTTTCGTTTGTTATCTTCTATAGTGTGAATGCTGGAAAAGACCTCTAGGAGTGGTTCTTAAATAGTGAGGGGAATTATGGGGTAGTAAGAAATATAGGTAATAGAGTAAAAGGGTAAGAGATCATTTCCTTTGCAAGGGTGATGTTTTCATATAATTCTTGGTGCTTTTGGCTTGTGGATGACTGACTGAATAATGGAGGATGCGATGGTGATTCTTATGAAATGAATGATTGAGCCAATGGATTGAATGAATGGTGTGGTATAATGGGTGATGGGGGATGTGCTTATAATAGAAGCTTTGCAATGGCAATGATCATTTCTTATTATGGATGGGTTTGAGGGGGTGGAGAGGCTAGAAATTCTACTGATGAGGGGCTTTGAGGATATGGTGAGGAGGTTTTAGAGAATGTACCTTGCTCTTGCACTTTTTTCTCTAGCTCCTTTGTTTGGATGATTTTGACATATTTTTCCTTAAGCTCCCTCTCTTTTGCTTGTTGAGCCTCTACAAATATAGTTATTGCTTCACACCTCTACACCTCAAACTATAACTCCTACCTTTTAAGTCTGGATTTTTTGTTTCTTGTTACACTCTCTATATTTTGGCTACAACCTTTCTATGTCTAAACTTCTAGGATTTGGGTAGTCTTTTCATTTCTTGCTTGATTTAGAGCTTTGTTTAGAGGATTCGGGCTACACGTCTGATAATATTTTGAATGCTTTAGAAGTACTTGATCTCTTGGTGTAGACATATGGCTGCACCTCCTTGACACTTACAACATATCATTTTAACAACTATTGAGACTAGGGTAATGATTCTTCTTTAACTTTAATAGCGTCGATGGTAAGAGAAGCTTGTGGTTGTTGCCAAATTTCAATCTTTGATTCCTCTTCTTCTTCTTCTTCAGACTTTTAAAATATTTTAACTTTTGGAAATATTTTATTTTCGTGTTTTCTTTTCCAACTGATATATTCATTATCAAATTTTGTAATGAATTGTTTATCAACTTTATCATTGGGGAGAGCATTTTTAATTTAGTTATGTTCATATCATGATATCCACCACTCTTCTACTTTGTGCTCTTCTTATCCCTTCTCTTGCATAATACTTTTGATGAGGTTTGATCTGATCAATTGATATTTATTTCTTTCTAGATCAAAAACCCGCTTAAACTCATAATATTTTCTCCATGGAGGCCTCGTAGGCCCAAAATGGCCACATACTTAGTAAAATTTTGTATAATTTTTACTAAGTGATAAAACTGCCATTCCGCTCCGGAACAAGGTTGATAAGATGAATCCACTCAATAGTCATGTAGTTTTGCTTGTTTAAAATGATTCGAGGAACTCCATTCTGGGTTTGGATTGAAGAAGGATCGCAAAATCCATAAAAGTTTGTGAAAGGTGGTGACATTAGCAGAAAAAAGTGTGGAATGGCCCTTTTGCATATACCCGATTCCGGAAACTCTTTTTTCTCTCCACCCCGGATTAGCGCTATCCTCAAATCCACAAAAGTCTCAAGGAGATGATGACGTAAGCAGCAAAAAAGTGTGGATTGACAATCCGAAGAATGAACGATTCTTTTTCTATCCAGAATGAAGATAAGGTGGAATGGTGGAATGATGTAAGAACTTAACTCCGGATCCGGACTGAAGAAGATGCTCATTCTATCCGAAATGGAATCCACAAAATTTATAAGGAAGAGGTGACATCATCACCATTTTAATGCGGATTGGAAAGGATAAAGTGGAAGATAAGGGTCCCAGAGTGGATTCAAGGTTCGAATTTCCAAGATCCGGATTGGATGTTCTGCTACTAAGTAAAATGATGTCATCCAATGGATGGGATTTTAGCTTATACCGGATCTAATCTGGATCATGGGATAAAGAAGATCAATGGTGGAGGTTAGTCTGCTAAATCTAGGCCATTAAAAAAGGATGTCCCTACACTAGAACTATAATATATTGGCCGAAAGATGAAGCGTCGAGAGTTTCCAAGAAGATCAAACCAGAGGCAGTTGCAGATCGATGGTGGCACTCTACTCCCAAGAAAGATCGATGGAAGTGCATGATCTAGAATATTCTGAACCATAGTTCTAATGAGCGACCAACAAGTTGCAGAGAACCCATGCTGCCATGGTGGTTTCCCTTTCAATGGATTTCTCGGAGGTCTGACCAATCAGCTAATGCCAGCTAAGATCTTTGTTGAACTATTGTAACAAGATTATGTGTATTGTTTCTTGATTATTGTAATAAGAAAACTATAAGTAGAGGTTGAACCCTCATTTTGAAGGGTCGGCTCTAGCGTGTTTGCCTATACCATTGTAAATATTTTTGAAGAGTTGAATGAAAGGAGCAATACATTGATCTTCACCTCAAGGCTGCGTTTCCATGCTTGATGTCAGAGGTTCGGATTTCATAGTTGTATTTCTGTGAATACTTAGATGGTTAGTTTGTGCCTATCTTGGATTACTAGCTATTATGAGTAATTGAAATCTGCTTTGAAGTTTGTTCTATGTTATTAGTAAGTACATTTATGTAAAATCTAGTTTTTGGTGAATTCTGCTATTTGGATTATCATTTCTTGGATATTGAAATTGCTTGCTATAACATTTCTCTGTTATGCTTTAATATCTGAAATGAGCTATCTTGGGATAAGGGTTGATCTGAATGTATGTCTTTAATATGGTTTTTTGGGAGCTTTTTATGGTGATGCAATGTTGTTAACCTATCCATCCATTGATATCTACATCTCTCTAACCCTAACCTTCTCTTACCCTAAACTCCAAGCCCTAATTGAGCATAATTGTGTCAACAATATGCTAAGTTGACAAGGAACCAGCCTACTCTGGAGGTTGGATCGAAAACCCCTATTTTGGTCCTTCCAATGTTGAGTGTTGAGCTATAGCTATCGGGTGCAAGCCTAAATAGAAAGTAGGAAGATAGACAACCACAATATCAAGTAAAACTTGGTGCAATTCAGTGCCCAACAGTTTTTGGCACGCTCGATGGGACAGTTCACAAGGAACACGAAACCCATCTAGAAGAGTTATTATTATCTCATCCCAAAGGAATCAAGATTTGGTGAATTGTCTTGACCTTATTAGCGGAGAAAATAAAGTTCACCTGGTGACTCCTTGGTCAGAAGACCCTAAAAAAGTATTGTAGACCAATACCCTTTCATGTATACCAGGTATTTTAAGAAAAACAACCCTGATTCTTTCTTTCATTGTGAGTTACCTCCAAGAGGGGTTGTTGTTATCAAAAGTTTGGATCAAGATTTTATTGAAGAAGAAGAGCTTCTAGAAGAGTACCTAGTAGTTCCCCCAAGAAGACCTGAAGCCAGAAATATGGCACAAAATGTGGCTCCCAATCAGCCACTATAGAAGTACCCTAATTGGGATTCAACTGGGCCCCTTAGATTAGCCCAAATGGATGCCATTCCCCAGGTTGTATCTAAGGCGACCCCCACATATGATGGATTTGGGAAGACAACTTATGAGCACTACCAAGATATCTTGAATCTGGCAACAATCCACAACATAAAAGAAGAAAATATTATTGTCAGAATTCTAGCCCTATCATTTCGTGGAAATATATTGCATTGGTTTAGAACTCTGGAAGATAATTCTATCACTTCATGGCAATCATTGGCTGAGCCATTCATAGAAGAGTTTAATGAATCTGTTGATCCCTTTTCTCTGTTGAATCAGTTTACAACCATGCAAAAAACCTAGCAAGAAACTATCTCAGACTTTAATTTGAGATTTAGCAGAACATGGAAGAGAATTCCCCCCACTGCTAGACCAACTACTTGTTTGGCTTATATGTATTACATTCATGCCCTGGGATCAGAGCTAGGTCTACAAACACAACAATCTAGAATTGAAACCTTCCCCCAAGTTTATAATGCAGTCATCCATGCTAAAAATATCTTGATCAATGTAGGAAGAATTCCCGCGAAGACCGTGTTGCCCTACAACTCAGAAACCAGTAGTAGCCATGAGCAATCCACAAAATCTTCCTACATGGACCCCCTTTCTTTACCATCTCCATATCCTAAGATAAATCTGATTCCTGGATCTAAACCTGTGTCCTCCATACCTTCTTTTCCCCCCTTTCTTCTCAACCTTCTCAAGAATTATCTACTATTCTGGACATACAAAATACCATGAAAACTCTGAGTAATAGAATGAATTCAATGGAAAAGAGAGATCAGGAAAGGTCACAATAGAGGAGATTCCCATATGTAAACAAAGATCAAAGGCCTGGCCCTAGTAACAATACCGAGGTTAGGGTGAATGCAGCATATGAAGATCCAAAATGTTCTGCAGATACCACTCTTGCAAATGTCTGGTGTTTAGTATGCAACGACCCCCATGACTCATAGTCTTGTGTGATGTATCAACACCATGTTCAACAAGCCATGGATCAAGCTAAAAGAAATCAGAAGGGGAGAGTTAATATGTTATGGCACCCTGATCAGATCATGGTTGGAAAAGAGTTGGAGGAAGAAAGCCCAATTGTTGTTATGACAAGGTCTGGAAACAAAGCTTTACAAGTAGACCCTCAGAAGATGGGACAATTCTAGGTCCCTTCTCAAAAGAAGGCTGACTTCCCTCCTAAAAATAAGTGACACTTTTCCTATTCCCCGAGCCAAGGGAAAGGAGAAAACTGATAATTTCCCTAAAAATTTAGAAAGAGTAATGGAAGGAGACATAGAATGAAATCCAAGGGTGAAGAACAAGAAAGGCTCAGGTTCCCCTCTATTACCAAAAGACAAAGGTTAGAGGTAACCCAAAAATACAAAAGGAGGTATGGTGAGCTAGACAGAGGACTGGAAAGACTATCCCTAACCAAGTCTGAGTATAACATTATGGAAGAGATGAAAAGGATTCCATCAAAAGCTAGCCTATATGATACTCTTTTCATCTCGGGCTAGATTGACCTGCTTAAAGCTTCCCTCAACAAAAATCCCTAGAATAGACCAACCACTACCATCCTCAGTATACCATCAAAAAATAAAGAAATGACACCTGCTGTTCTAAAGAACAAACCTCCCCCTTTTTATATATCCCTAAGAATGGAGGGATGGGTAGTCCAAAATTGTATGATTGATTCAGGAGCATCAACCATAGTTATGCCTAAGGTAGTCTGTGAAGAAATGGGTATGGAATATACCCGATCTTGTCTTGGAGTGTTACAGTTATATGGGACACCTGTCAAGATAGTTGGGGTTATTAAAGATGTATTGATGAGGTTGCATAGAGCCCCTGAGGTGACAATAGTACAGGAAATAGTGGTGGTGGATTTAGAACCCTATTTTGGGTTATGTCTCTCAAGAGAATTTACTGCAAAGCTAGGAGGATGTATGTATATGGATTATTCTAGCATGGTAATACCTTTCAAGGGAAAGAGGATAAGGATAACTCCTGAAAAACCAGTTGCTTATCATATTGAAAAAATTGAAGAAGATATGTGCAACCTTAACCCTTTGGAGGAATTTGAGCTAGTAGAAAACATTGAGGAACTAGACATTGAAGATGAGTTACCTTTCAAAGAATATTACAATCAATTTGGAACTGGTATGGGTACATACAACATCACAAATGAATTGGAAAAGAAACTCCCTACTATTTCTAATCAATCCCTAAGAAACAATGAAACATGGGTTATGCACTTTGATGGTGCTAAATGTAGAAATGGTGCAGGGGTTGGTGTGGTTCTACAATCACAGTCCGAAGGAACGAAGAATTTTTCTTATAGATTGACATGGTCATGTACCAACAATGCTATAGAATACGAGGCTTTGTGCCTTGGATTAATGCAAGCTGAAAGCATGGGCATCAAGATTTTGAACATATATGGTGATTCTGAGTTAATAGTACATCAGGTAAGGAATAAGTGTAGCAGTAAGCACCATTACTTAAAGGCTTACAGGAATAGAGTATGGGACCTAATGGATTCATTTGATGCCCTGAACCTAACTTTTGTGCCTAGAGAAGAGAATCACCTGGCAGATGCATTGGCAACAAAGGGAGCTAATTTCAATCCTCCTATAGATTTTGGAACTAAGAAGACCAAGGGAATTAAAATGGTTTTCAGACCTGCAGTTCCGGATAAGCAAATATTCTGGCAGGTTTTCAAAAGTGATGAACATATTCTGGACTTTATGATAAAAGAAGCATGCCTCACAACTATCCAAGAGGAAGACTTGGAGGAGATAGATCAACAAGACTTCATCCAGTTGAGAAACAATCATATCCCAAGGGGATTGGTCACCCTTGAAAGTTTATTCGATAATGAAGATAGGAAGAAGGTTGGAGCTATGAAGGTTGGTGAGAAGATCTATAAGGAGGTAGAAGTCAGAATAGGAAAGAAGCTAAATATTGGGATCCAATGTTCTCCTGAGGAAGCAAGAAGAAATCAAAGCTTTGTGCTTAAAATACCAAGACATTGTGGCTTGGTCATATGAGGACCTTAAAGTTTATGACAAAAGGATTATCCAACATACTATTGAGTTAGAACCTGATGCTAAACCATTCCAACAAAAATAGAGGCCTGTCAATCCAAGGATAGAAGCCATTATGAGAGAAGAACTTTTAAAGTTGCTAAAGGCTAGGATAATATATCCGATAAAACATTCCACTTGGGTAGCCAATTTGGTACCCATAAGAAAGAAGAATGGAGATATACGCCTATGTGTGGATTTTAGAAATCTGAATCAAGCTTCCCTCAAGGATCACTATCCCCTCCCTCAGATTGACCAGATATTACAAGTGGTAGCTGGAGCAGAGAGATTCTCGCTATTGGATGGTTATTCTGGATATAACCAAATTTGGGTAAAAGATCAAGATCAATACAAGACAACATTTACTACAAAATGGGGTACATTTGCCTATCAGAGGATGCCCTTTGGTCTGTCTAATGCAGGAGCTACATTTTAGAGGGCCATGGATTATGCCTTTGGTACACTTATAAACAAAGTTATTCTGATTTACCTAGATGACATGACTGTGTTTTCTCATGATAAAAATGATCATCTATCTCATTTGGAACAGGTTTTTCAAAAATGCAGAGAATTTGGTATTTCACTAAATCCTAAGAAGTCGTTCTTCGTAGTACATGAGGGAAAACTACTAGGACATGTGGTCTCAAAGGAAGGTATGGCCATAGAGCCGGATAGAATTAGAGCAATTCTAGCTATTCCATTGCCTACTAATCAGAAGATGCTACAGTCTTTCTTAGGTCAGATCAATTTTGTCAGGAAGTTCATTTCTGATTTTGCACAGAAGGTGAGGCCTATATCTGAACTACTCAAGAAAAAGGTAGAATTCAAGTGGACTGAGGTTAGGAAGCAAGCTTTTGAGATCATCAAGCAATCCATTTCCACAGCCCCAGTCTTGATAAATCTTGATTTTAGCAAATATTTTATTCTCTATGCTTACGGAGCTGAACAAAGTTATGCTTCGGTGCTCACCCAAAGAGATGATCAAGGGGATGAACACCCTGTATTCTTTTGGAGTCAGAATTTACATGACTATCAAGTAAAATATAACTTTATTGAAAAACAAGTGTTTGTTGTGATGAAGTCACTTAAGAAGTTCAGACAATATCTGGTACAGAGCAAAACTCTGGTGTATGTGGTTCATCCAGATGTGAGAAGTTTTATCTTACAAGGTGACCTAGGAGATAAAAGGGCTGGTTGGATTACTAAGATCCAGGAGTATGACATGGAAATACACCCCACCAAGATGGTAAGAGGTAGAGCCTTGTGCCAAGGATTGATAGATACTTCAACATTGACCGAAGTGACAACTTGTCAGATGATAGAAGAGGATCAAGTAGAGATTGTCCACACTCCAGATTCTGATTGGATCGAATAAATGACCAGGTATTTCCAAACTAGAATTTGCCCACCTGATCTGAATCCTTCTCAAAGAAGGAGGTATAGAATTCATGCTCTAAAATATGTATTACTTCCTGAAGGGTTGTTCAAAAGAAACTTGGATGGTATTCTCCTAAAATGTTTGAAGGAGGACCAACAAAAAAGAGTCATTGAAGAATTTCATGGAGGGTCAATAGGTGGCCATAGCTCAGGTAGGACTACAACTTTGAAGATAATAAGAGTAGACTATTATTGGCCTACTGTGTTCAATGATGCTTTTAAAGTTACCCAGGTCTGTGATAAGTGTCAAAGGTATGTTGGAAAGACTAGAAATGTTGCATCCCCCTGAAGCCTATTCAAGTTGAGGAGCCTTTTCAAAAATGGGGATTAGATTTCATAGGAGTCATAAATCCTAATTCTTTAGTAGAGCACAAGTTTATCTTGACAGCTATAGATTATCTTACCAGATGGGTAGAGGCTATTCCTACAAAGAAGGTAGACCAAGAAGTTGTGATCAACTTTATGGAGAGTTTGATTTCCAGATTTGGAGTTCCAAAAGCTTTGGTGAGTGATAATGGCCCTACTTTTATAGGAGCTAAGTACATTGAGTTTTCCAACAAGTATGGCATCACTCTTAAAAATACTTCAAACTATTACCCACAAGGTAATGGACTTGCAAAATCTACCAACAAGAACCTATTAAGGATTTTGAGAAAGTCTCTGGAAGGTAACAAAAGGAGTTGGCACCTATTGCTCGACCATGCTCTATGGGCAGATAGGATTACTATTAAAAAGTCTATCAAAACTTCTCCTTATGCACTGGTATATGGAAAAGAGGCAGTATTGCCGATTCACCTAGAGATTCCAGCACTTAGGCTTGTCAGTTCGAAAGAAGAGTTAGAGGATGATCCAGTTAAAACCAGATTGACACACTTGCTACGATTGGAAGAGAGCAGGACTCAAGCATATGATCATTTTCAAAAGCACTCATCGAACATTAAAGCATGGTTTGATAAAAGGGCCAGGTTCAGGAAACTTCAAGTTGGAGATTCAGTTCTCAGGTGGAATGTTGATAGGGCAAAACCAGGTAAACATGAAAAATTTGATTCCTTTTGGGATGGTCCTTTCGAAATTATGGAAGCAAAAGAGTCTAATGTATTTCAGTTGAAAGACCTAGAAGGAAACATACAACCAATTCCGGTGAATGGTTTCCACCTTAAGCTTTACTATATGTAAGAAATAAGCTCATTGTAACATATGTATATACATTGTACAAATATTTCCCTCTCCTTTCTGCACTTTCTATTTCATTTTCTTTCTGCACTTTGTAATTAGTTCTTTTTCAAAGAAATGCTAAAAAAAGAGAAGAGAGAGAGAAGAAGTTTTGCAAGAAATGACTAAGTGTTGGCCGAATACATGGTGATGTTCCATTCCGCACATGGTATTGTAAGAAATCCTCCGAATGACATTCCACCCTCAAACCCGCATGGTCAGATCCGGATTGGCGATTTTGCAAGAGTGGTCCATCAAAAGAGAAACAAGAATGGCACTAATCTGGGAACCTCTCAAAGCTGGAGATAGCTAGAGTGGAATCAAGGTAAAGCGATGTGTACAAGCTTAACAGACTTTGAAGGATCTTAAGACATCGGAGTAGAATCAGTTCAAAACTGAACAACAAGTTCTAAGTTGACACATGGAGGCTAAATATTGCTCGTGCATTCAATTCTAACAAACTCGTGCATGGACTGAAGAGTAGCCGAAGGGATGCGATGAGCTGGCAATGCAAATTCAAAATTTGACCAATGAGGAGATAGGGTGCCACCTTTGTGCCACCAAATTAAATAATGAAATGGATTGGAAAGTGTGCCTACAAAGATATCATGCAACAACTACATTAATGGTGAAAGATACATGGTCTCCAAAAGAGAGAAGTAATGAAAAGCATATGCCAAATTCATTTGGAGGCCCCTTGCATCTACAGAAAGGTAGAAGAGGTACAACCATACCTTGAAGGATTTACTATAAATCAGGAGGACGAAGCTTGCTACTGTCAAGATGGCACCCAAGAAATCATCCGCTGAATCATTGAAAATAGCGACAAGATTGCAGGTGCATGCACATCGCACCAGTCGAGTTGCAGATACGGTGATGGCAAGAGTAGAGAGGACCCACCTCAGGACCGATTTTGAATTTCCATATTTTGAAGGGAAGCCAATGCAACGGCAAGGTATGGTAGCCATAAAATCCTTTTTGTTCTCTTATATCTATGATTATGTGCACCACTATCCCGAACTGGTCTCTGCTATGATTCAGTTCTATGATCCTGATAATAGAATAGTCAAAACCCCTGAGGGCACTCCCCTATTTTCTATTACAAGGGAGGCATGCTATGAATTATTCATCGTAGGGGTAGGTCCACCATCAAAACTCAGACCATTTAGCGTAGCAGAGCTAGATAGGGCTTACAATAACATGATGGTTGTAGAAGAAAAAAGGGAGGCACTAGAAAAATGGCTTCGCCTTAATTTCATAAGGATAAGGAATGAAGCCGAGATGCCTGAAGTCCCAATTCATATTGATGAAATTGCATACCCAAAATTATTTTCTATGTTGGCTTGTATAGAGGGTTTGGACTCTGACAGGATGGTGCACGGTTGGCAAATCACCGTGGCATATTGTATGTCTGATGAGAGGATGTACAAGAAAGGGGTGAGAGAGAGGGGTACCAGAGTAATTTACTTTGACTGGCTGACTTTTCTTGCTCAAAGAATCCATGAGCAGATGGTAAACATGAAGAAAGGTGTTGGTGCTCCTAGTTTCAAGCATTGCTCGAGTCTGGTATGGATGTTCTATGCAGCTATCAGAGACAAAATGCCATGGATTCCAGCTAGGGATAGAACCAGTGATGGAGAACCCTTGCCAGTCTATTATTGGATAGATATTTTGAAAAGCAGCAAGTCCCATTACAGATTCAATTTGGAATTTTTGGAACCTGCCCTTAAAATAATGTACAATGAGTGCCCTAGGTTGCCTTCCTTAGCTAAGCATATTCTGAGGAAGGAATACTCTGAGGAGGGAGATTGGTATCTGCTAACAGAGGGCACAATAATTAGGTTGTATGGTTTCATAGGTAAACCCTTTCTCTTACCTCACTTTGTCACAGAAAGGCTATTCACCCTAGAGTATCTAAGGTAGGTGGTATACATTGATGCAAGCTATGGTTCTGGAAGGAAGAAGAGGTCTCTAATTACTTACCACCCTAAAAATAATATTATTGTATCCGAGTGGTAGGGCCAACAAATTGAGCAGTACCTTGATAGATTAGGTCTGTTCTATATTCCTCAAAGGTGGAGTTATGATCCTGACGGTATTTTCACTATGAGAAATAAAACCCTCAATGGAGACAAGGCCTATAAATTTGAAAGAAGGCCCATGACTAAATTTGAACAGGGGAGGAATAATGATGAAACTACTCTTTTGGAGTGGAAGGTTTCAAATATGGGTCAATTGCCTCCATGGTTGGATTTCTATGAACAGGTGGTGGATTTTGATCCAGAGCATGAGCTCAATCATCGGCTTACGAAAGATGCGATTGATAAAGTGAGAATTGAATCTACTAATTTGAAAGACCTTCCTTCTGAAGAAGATATATCGTAGAGAGGAAAACCGGTAGAGAAAGGGCCATGGAAGGTAAAAAATATTGCAGATTGGTGGCGTATGAGGGTCGAAATTGGAAATTTTTTTCCCAAATCAAAGTTTGGAATGAAAATGGATAAGGAATTTTTTGGAATTTATAATAAAAATTTTGAAACCTGGAGATCGAAGGATGTCAGGAATATGGTTTTGATAAGTGAAAAGCCCCAAAATGATTCTGAATCACTACTTCCTCTAACACATCAGAGGATTCAGATAGAAGTACGAGAAGTTCCTTCGACCATAGCTGAAATACCTAAGATCTCCAAACCTATCTCTGAGCAGGTGGAGAAGCTTCCCGAGAAGGCTAAATTGACAAATGAGACACAATATTCCAAAGAGATAGCGGTCAATATCCCGCTAATTGAAATAAGATCCCCACCTTTTTCTATTATCCCCATAGTCTCAATTGAATTACGACCCATAGCTGAGTGGTCCCTACTTTCAAGGGTAGAACAGGGAGATGAAGAGGGGGAAAATTCTGAAGGGGAGAAGGCCACTTATCAAATAGTGTACAGAAGGACTAAGAGGGCCCTAGAAATAGAGGAGAGGGAGGTCTCCAAGAAGTAGAAAATAAGTGTAGGAGGAATTGCTGAAGAGGTAGTTGTTGCTACTACAGAAGGGTTAGTTGACCAAGAACAATAGTTGGCAACAGAAGCTGAACAGGAGCACCCTACATCTATAGGCAAAGGTACAATTTCTAATCCCTCTTCTCCTTCTCATCCCCATGAATCCCTAGAAGGGTTTCCCTCCCTTTCTAGTCAAGATGTGGTAAATTTACCTCCTCCACCTTACAGTTCTTCCCTCGCTCTATCAGTAGCTATGGAGGTGCCGATCAGTTCTGTGGTGTCACAACCTTCTCCGAACCCACCTTCCACTTCTCAGATACCCACTCCTATGTCCACCATTGTCTCACCCTCACCTCCTTCATTATCACCATCAATGGGATGTTGCATTCCGAATCCATCCATCCCATCCACTATCAGTTTGGTCCCTGTTTCTCTGAATTTACCTATATCGACAGCAACAGTAATCATAAAATACATCATTTTAATAGAAGCTGTTGTCAAAGTGTCTTCACCCCTACCAACAAAGAGTCAGTCCGCCCTTATGTTTTTAATGCCATTATCTCCTTTGGTGGCCGATGTTTCAAGATCTGTTGCTATATCCCAAGAGCAGGCAAGCACTCATAGCATAAATGATTATTGGGCAGAGAAGCTTACCAAGCCTTCCAGTCGGATGGCTGTGACTAGGAAAAGTATGTATGTTAACCCCATCACTAGGCAAAGGGTTTCAAGGTCTTTGATTCCATAGGTAAGCAAACCCAAGAATGAGATGACTGCTCAGGATTATAGAGCAGAAGAAGTCATAGAAGATATTGACAAGCTTCATGTTGAAGATGAATTGGGGATGGCCAAGGCTCATTTAGAAACCTTTTATGTGAAGATGGATATAGCTAAAGATAAGGTAGATAAGCTGGAACAATAGGTTGAAAAGCTTAAAAAGAGCTTCTATGATAAAAAGGAAGTAGAAAAATCTTTGAGAGAAGAGGTGAAGAGTTGGCAAGAAATATTTCAAAAGGCTAATAAGCTGAAGGATCAATTAGAAGAACAAAGGAAGCTGCATGAAGATCAGGCAAGAGAAATTCAAAATTTGAAACATCAGCTTCAGGTTGAGAAAACCAAATCCTCAGGGTTTTCCAAAGATGATTTGAAAAGAATAAAGCAGGAGTTGCTTTCTAAAATTCAAGGAAAATGTTTAGGTCTTCAACTTGTAATCGACTACCTGAAGGATGCCAGCCAATTGCTCTCCACCATTCAGAAGGATTTAGATCGAATCATGGGAGAGTTACAGTCTATGGTGATTTCGGTAGAGCAAATATATAGATTGGTTAGTAGCAGGCTTAATGGTGCTGCTAAACCAATTTCTAATATAGAGTGGAATCTAGCCGGGGTAGCTTCAAGGATAGTGGTGAAGAAGCACAGGGCAGTCCAGAGAGCTTGGTTGTTGTGTGACAGGATGGACAGAAGAATCAAAGAAATCATTGACATAAATGAGGAGATGATTCATGTTGGTTTCGAAGGACTCTGGAAGGAGGATCACAACTTGTTATCTATGGAAGAAGTTTAGTAGAACATCAAAGATATCTTGCAGGATGAGGTTGATATTGATTCACTAGAAGAGCCACTATCACAAGAACAAGCTGCTAAATTAATTGTGAGTTACACCCATTTAAGAGATCTCATGGAAGATCTGGTGATTAAAGGGAATGCTGCTAATTATGAGGATGTTGGGAAGCTACAATATGTTTATAAGTGGCTTAAAGAGACATCAAATCCCTCTGAGGAAGCTTGGAAACATGCCCTCCAGTCTTTGGAATCAATGGTCAAGTTGTTGGGGGACACCTCTGGTGAGAATAATCAGAGAGTACAAACTCCAGAAGATGAGGATGAAGGGGGTGTGGAAGAATAAGGATAATATTGAGCACTTACAGGCCCAGGAGGGGCTCACGCTTAAATCATTTTCATTTTTGTTCGTACATATACATCATTTTTGTATTTCTATTTTTACCCTGACAATTGTCAGAAATAAGCAATAAAGGTATGAAGCCTACAGAACAACATTTTTGTGTGAAGGCATTCTTTGAAATAAAGCCTTATAAAGGAGGTAGAGTTGTGTATAGTTTTGGAAGACAGTAATGGTACTGATATTATGGACACAAGTCTATGGCCGAACAAGTGGGTTTTATGATGTTTTTGGCATGGTTTCTATATGAACCTTTACCCTCTAAGTAGAATTTGGGCTTTCAGAGGGTAAGGTTTGTATGGAAGTTATTCCTTAAAACATATCTTCAAAAATCAGTTTTGTTTTGACTCCTAAGGCCCAATGGATAAGACTCTGGATTCGATTGGCTTTGCGAGCAAATCCACCCAGGAGGCGCCAGAATGTAGGCCCAAAATGGCCACATACTTAGTAAAATTTTGTATAATTTTTACTAAGTGATAAAACTACCATTCCGCTCCGGAACAAGGTTGATAAGACAAATCCGCTCAATAGTCATGCAGTTTTGCTTGTTTAAAATGATTCAGGGAACTCCATTTCGGGTCCGGATTGAAGAAGGATCGCAAAATCCACAAAATTTTGTGAAAGGTGGTGACGTCAGTAGAGAAAAAGTGTGGAATGGCCCTTTTGCATATACCCGATTCTGGAAACTCTTTTTGCTCTCCGCCCTGGATTAGCGCTATCCTCAAATCCACAAAAGTCTCAAGGAGATGATGATGTAAGCAGCAGAAAAGTGTGGATTGACAATCTGGAGAATGAATGAGTCTTTTTCTATCCGAAATGAAGATAAGGCGGAATGGCGAAATGATGTAAGAACTTAACTCCGGATCCGGACTGAAGAAGATGCTCATTCTATCCAGAATGGAATCCACAAAAGTTATAAGGAAGAGGTGACATCATCACCATTTTAATGCGGATTGGAAAGGATAAAGTGGAAGATAAGGGTCCCGAAGTGGATTCAAGGTTCGAATTTCCAAGATCCAGATTGGATGTTCTGCTGCTAAGTAAAACGACGTCATCCAGTGGATGGGCTTTCAGCTTATACCGGATCTAATCTGGATCATGGGATAAAGAAGATCAATGATGGAGGTTAGTCTACTAAATCTGGGCCATTTAAAAGGATGTCCCTACACCAGAACTATAATAGATTGGCCGAAAGATGAAGCATCGAGAGTTTCCAAGAAGATCAAACCAGAGGCAGTTGCAGATCGATGGTGGCGCTCTACTCCCAAGAAATATCTATGGAAGTGCATGATCTGGAATGTTCTGAACTACAGTTCTAATGAGCGACCAACAAGTTGTAGAGAACCCGTGCTGCCATGGCGGTTTCCCTTTCAGTGGATTTCTCGGAGGTCTGACCAATCAGCTAATGCCAGCTAAGATCTTTGTTGAGCTATTGTAACAAGATTATGATGTATTGTTTCTTGATTATTGTAATAAGAAAACTATAAGTAGAGGTTGAACCCTCATTTTGAAGGGTCGGCTCTAGCGTGTTTTCCGTACCATTGTAAATATTTTTGAAGAGCTGAATGAAAGGAGCAATACATTGATCTTCGCCTCAAGGCTGCGTTTCCATGCTTGATGTCAGAGGTTCGGATTTCATAGTTGTATTTCTGTGAATACTTAGATGGTTAGTTTGTGCCTATCTTGGATTACTAGTTGTTATGAGTAATTGAAATCTGCTTTGAAGTTTATTCTGTGTTATTAGTAAGTACATTTCTGTAAAATCTAGTTTTTGGTGAATTCTGCTATTTGGATTATCATTTCTTGGATATTGAAATTGCTTGCTATAACATTTCTCTATTATGCTTTAATATCTGAAATGAGCTATCTTGGGATAAGGGTTGATCTGAATGTATGTCTTTAATATGGTTTTTTGGGAGCTTTTTATGGTGATGCAATGTTGTTAACCTATCCGTCCACTGATATCTACATCTCTCTAACCCTAACCTTCTCTTACCCTAAACTCCAAGCCCTAATTGAGCATAATTGTGTCAACAATCTGCTAAGTTGACAAGGAACCAACCTACTCTGGAGGTTGGATCGGAAACCCCTATTTTGGTCCTTCCAATGTTGAGTGTTGAGCTGCAGCTATCGGGTGCAAGCCTAAATAGAAAGTAGGAAGATAGACAGCCGCAGTATCAAGTAAAACTTGGTGCAATTCAGTGCCCAACAACTTATCTCTTTGTACCACTCTTCTACTTTGTGCTCTTCCCATCCCTTCTCTTCCATAATGCTTTCAATGAGGTCTGAGCTGATCAATTGATCCTCATTTATTTCTAGGTCAAAAACCCGCTTAAACTCATAATATTTTCTCCATGGCGGCCTTTCCTGCATTGCCATATAGTTGAACGGTGCCACTTGGCCCTCCACTAGATTTTTGAACATTTCAATATTTGTATTTTGCACATGTTTAAATGGAGGTGCTTTAACATTTATCTTTGATAGCTTCTCCTTGAAGATGTCATCCAGGTCATAGTGCCACATATGCAGCACCACTGGTAACTATAAAGTTGCCATCTTAGCTTCCAAGTCAAGATATTGCTTTGACTCTCTCTTGGACATAGTAATGCATTCAAATTTGATAGGGAGCCAAAAAATTATAGTCTTCTTGACACCCGAGCCAAAAATTTTCTCTATTATATATATTTATCTACAATACTCTAGTCCAAAAAGCTAATTGGTGATATAGTATGGTAGCAAATATGGGTATTTTGGGAAACTATATAACCTAATAATAGTGCCTTGCTCTAGGAAGAACCAATCTCCCAATTCTTACCTATTTCTATCTTTAGCTTCAGTCATGATGCGTGGGCATTTTTCATAGACTATAGTCAGGGTAGGTCCCAAAAATTACCTGTTAAACTCTAGATATGAGGAGCTTTCCCTTAAAACAAGGGTCCAATCTACTATAGGATGCGCTAAACCCTTCTCATCTATCATCTACACCTCAATGTCATGTTTATCTAGGGTCATGTAAAAAAGGATGAGCCAGGCCAAATATGATGGGTATGTGAATATCTCACAATGCCCATTCTTCATGGCCATCAATTGTTCGTGTATACTTCTAGCTAAAAATTTAGCCTAGTCTAATGTGATAGAAGAGAAAGCCACCATAACTACATGTGCCATGCCCATCTAATATGGGTATATAATGGAATTTATCCTTAAACCTAGTATTATCACCAACATTGATAGAATTGGTTGTGCATGTGAGTTGAACTCCCCTAGCTTCCTTGTCTTGGTCATATAGTCCACTAGCAATTTTTCTACCATCCTAGTGAGACAATTTTGTATTGCATCCTTGGCTAAATACAGCCTCTGCTCCTCCAAGTTAATTATCTTTGGTATAACTCTAGGGATATCCTTGACTGCAAATGCTTTATCAATGGTGAATAACCGCTCCAATCTAAAATTGTAGATAATAGTTGTATTTGGGTCGTAATACTTCACCACCACATCTATGAGTTTTGGGTATGGATATACTGATATAGGCATGAATCTGCTTAGCCCTGAACACTACATCACACCACCTAGGTGAGTTGATGATAATTTCTTCCCTTTAGTCTCTAACCCTTCTTGGAAGCTCTTCTGCTTTGACTTTATTGTAATTACTATATCATGTATACCTGTAATTTTGTCTTAAAACTCTTTTGATGACTTTTGTATTGTGACACTTTTCTTTTCTTGGGTAACTTTTGCAAATTTTGCCTTTGTTTCCTATGATTTCTCTCCTCAATTCACTAGCACTTTTACCTCTTTTTTGCAATTAAAATTTTAACAAGGTGATGAGTTTTGAGCATAAAGCTCTATTTATAATGTTCATCTATGGGCTTAGCTGATTCAGAGCCATTATTATTTACATGTGAAAGATCATGCGTGCCTAGGAGGATTTTTCTCAGGAATGATCACCTTTTGGAGAGATCTGATGCACATTCTTGGGAGGTGCACTACCATCCAATAGAATTTCTTTGTGCTTTAAATATATTGGCTAGTGGTGGTCTAGTTCATTGCTCAAGGCACTTTCTAAAATAACTACCATTGACAGCCTAGTTATTGCCACATCAATTCATGAACCTAGGGCATTACGTTAATCAAGGAAAATATTATTAGGGATCATCATCCATCATCATAATAATAATGCATGCTCAACTTAGTAGCTCTTTCGACCAATAATAATCTAGGATTTACCAAAAATAGGTGGCATACATGATTTGAAACCTATCGATTGGCAGCTCCTTTTCAAAACTTAATTGGTTGGTTTAATCATTAAATGTTTTTATAATTGGCATGTTAGTGGAGTTGTAGCAAAAATGGGTATGGTTTATCAGGCAAAAATTGATAGATGATCTTCAATGTTGTAAGCCAATCATGACAACAACCATTTAGCCAACTAAGCTTTTATATACAGACAATGTACATGTGTCCTATTTACATATGTACAAGAAGGATGCCACTTGGCTTAGGCATAATGCTTTAAGTGTTGGCTATTTACTAGAATCGGTAACATGTGATCATCCAAGTGATATAATTCGAATGCATTCAGGTCCTTTTTTTCTCAATAAGGTATGGGTCAGACCACATAGAATCAAATTTATCATGCATGCCTAGCTTTGCTCTATCCACATCCCATTTGAGAACCAGGTCACCTTCATTAAATACCTTTGGTATAGCCTTCTTGTCAAACCAGTATTTGATAATTTTCTGGTGGTGGTAGATATTGTTGTACACTTGCTCACACCTTTCTTCCAACTAAATTAATTCTACCATCCTTTTTTCCATTGGCTACAAATTCTCTAGACATATTTTATTTATGAACTTTAGTATCGAAAGCTCTAAATTAATGGGCAATACAACTTATTTTCCATACACCAGGGCATAAGGAGATGTTTTTAGTGATTTCTTGATTATGATCCTATCAACCCACAATGCTTGATCTAACAATAGGTGCCAACTTCTGGGGTTATCTTCAATATTATGCTTAATTATTTTTAATAGATTCTTGTTTGTAGATTCTACAAGACCATTCCCTTAGGGGTAGTAATTTGAAGATGCATTCTAATAGATCTCATATTTTCTTGTGAAATCAATAGTCTTGGCACCTATGAAGGATCTGACATTGTCTGAAATAATGGTGGCCAGGATTTCGAACCTTGTAATCAACCTTTCCAAGAAGTTGATCATCGTGTCTTGATCAGCATGCTTGGTGGCCTCAACTTCCATCCACTTAGTGAAATAGTCCATCATTGTCAGGATGTATTTATGTTTGGATGATGAATTAGGATTGATCATGCCAATAAAATCCAACCCCCATTGTTGGAAGGGTTCCTCTATGATTATTGGTTGAAGAGGCATCATCAAATGCTTGCTTTTACCCATAAACCTTTGGCAGTTATCACATGCTCTAGCTAATTTGAATGCATCTAAGAAAATTGATAGCCAATAGTATCTGACTCTTAGGATTTTTGCTATAGTGGTCTATCTAGAGTAGTGACCTCCTAAAAAACCACTATGAAACTCCTTGAGTACTTCTTCCATCTTATCTAGATGCAAACATCTCAACAACACTCCATCAAAGTTTCTTTGGTATAGAACACCTTCAATTAGTACATACTTCCTTACCTGTAATTTGTATCTATATCTTTGAGATGTAGTTAGGCCATCCAAACATCTTCCTGAGTTGAAATAGTTCATCAATTGCTCAATCCAAGTATCCAACTACACTTGTACCTTTTTTAACTTAGTATATTGTTCTTCCCCATTCAACATATTGGCATTTTGTAATGCATATTCTGCTAACTATTGACATAGAGCCCTACCTCTTATTAGCTTGGTTGGCTTGATTTCAACATCATATTCTTGAATCTTGGTCACCCAACCGACTCTCTTATCACCCAACTCTCCTTGAATTACAAAGTTTCGGACATCCAGATGCACTACATATACCAAGGTCTTGCTCTGAGAAACAAAATGCCTAAACTTATTTAAATATTTCATTACTACATAAACCTATTTCTCAATAAAATTATACCTTTCTTCATGGTCATGCAAGGTTTGACTGAGGAAAGCTATTGGTCGCTCATTGTTTTCTTCCTTTTTTGAGTAAGTACAACAACATAACTTTCTTCTACCCCAAACACATAAAGGATGAAATATTTGGAGTAGTCTAGATTAATGAGGATAGGGGCTTGAGATATTACTTCTTTAATATTCTTGAAAGCATTTTTCTAGATATCCATCCATTTAAAATCCACTTCCTACTTCAACATCTCAGTCATGGGCTTAACTATTTGAGCAAAATCTGAAATGGATTTTTCCACAAAGTTGATCTGCGCAAAAAATAATTGAAGCCCTTTCTTGTTTAGTGGTAGATAAATAGCTATAATAGCTTTTAACCTGTATGGGTCAATAGATAGCCCTATTTTGGACACAACATGTCCTAACAACTTCCCTTCATGCATGACAAAAATTGATTTCTTAGGGTTTAATGAAACCCTAAATTCCTTATATTTTTCAAATACCAACCAGAGGTGCTCAACATGTTTCTCCTTATCATGAGAGAACACAGTCATGTCATCCAAATAGATGACTATTATCTTGTTTACTAACTCCCCAAATGCTAAATCCATAGCTCTCTAGAAGGTAGCACCCACATTGGATAGGCCAAAAGGCATCCACTGATATGCAAAGGTACCCCATTTGGTGGTGAATGCAGTTTTGTACTAATCTTCATCTCGAACCCATATTTGGTTAAAATCAAAGAATCCATCTAGTAAGGAGAATCTCTTGGCTCTAGCTATAATATGCAAAATCTGATCAATTTGTGGGAGAGGATAGTGATCCTTCAAAGAAGCTTGATTTAGGTTCCTAAAGTCCACATAGAGATGGATGTCTCCATTTTTCTTCCTTACTAGGACTAGGTTGGCCACCCATGTAGAATGCTTGATGGGGTATATTATCTTAGCATTTAATAATTTTAGTAGCTCTTGTTTCATCAGGGCCTCTATCTTGGGATTTATTGGTCATTGCTTCTATCAAAAAGGTTTTGCATCTAGTATGAGCTCAATGGTGTGTTGGATGGTCTCCTTGTTGTACACCTTGAGGTCATCATAGGTCCATGCTATGATATCATTGAATTCCTTGCATAAACCCAAAATTTGGTTGACCTCTTCCTCTGAACAATGCACACCAATTTTGATGTTCTTTCTAGGTTCAATTTGCACATCCTTGTAGCTCTGGCTATCAACCTCAATTCTATGAGTAGTCGATCGATCACTACCATCAAATAAGCTTTCTAGCATTATCAATCCTTTTGGGATATGATTATTCTTAAGTTGTATCAATTCACTTTCCTCATCCTCTTCTGGCAATTGATCACCTACGCAATTCATTTCTTGAATTAAGAAATCAATCACTTGTTCATCATTATCAAACACTTGCCAAAAGGTGTCCTTATCAGGCACATAAGGCCTATACACAAGCCTCACTATTTTGGCCTTATGTATGACATTAGATACTAGGCAGAAGTTAGCTCCCATAGATGCTAATATGTTAGCATGAGTGTTCTACTCTCTAGGGATGGCCTTGATATTTAGAGCCTCAAAAGCCTCTAGTAAATCCCATACTCTATTTCTGTAGGCTTTGAGGTAGTGTTGTTTGTTGATGCACTTTTCTATAATCTGATTGACTATTAACTCTGAATCACCAAATATTTGTAGTTGTTTGATCCCCATATTCTCAAATTTCTTTAATCCTAGGCATAGTGCTTCATATTCTATTGCATTGTTTGTACAACTCCATGTCAACCTATATGAAAATACCTTTTCTACTCTAGTAGGTGCTATCAACACTATGCCTGCCCTAACACCATTTTTACATCTAGCTCCATCAAAGAAGAGCTTCCATATTTGGCTTTGTTGGGGAATTTGGCCTATTGGAGCTGTAATTTTCTTTTCTTTAGGCTTCATGATCGAGTAGGTGCCAATTCCTATTTCAATCATAGCATTGAAATCCTTCAAAGAAAATTGATCTTCAGTTTGGAGATCTTCTAGTACTTCCTCCATCAGATCCACTTCTTCAGTCATCATGTTGACTATGTCAGCTTGCTGATTCTCTTCTTCAAGCTTCTCTATATGGAAGGAGGATGGTTTCTCAAAAAATATCTTGACTCTTTTGCCTTTAAATGGGATTTCCATGTGTGAGTAATCAAGAGATAAGTAACCACCCAACTTGGTAGTGAATTCTCTTGATAGACACATCCCAAAATAAGGTTCCAAATCAACTACCATAATTTCTTGGATAATAATAATCTGAGGTAATCTATGCAATACCATGGGCACATCCTTGATTACACCTACTATTTTTACTGGTGTACCATCCAATTATAGCACACTAGGACTACTCCTTGTATATTCCATACCCATTATTTCACAAACTGCTTTGGGCATTACTATGGTAGCTACTCTAGAGTCAATCATGCAATTGTGGACCACCCATCCCTCCATCCACAAGGATAAATAAAATGGTGATGGTCTATTTTTTCCTGTTATTGAGGTAGGATGACCTTGAGCTAAATTAAGCTCCACTTGATGCTTTCCTTGACTCTTGATAGACTTGAGTGAAGCCTATAATAGATCAATCTATCCTGGAATAAGGAGTGCATCATACATACTAGCTTTTGATGGAGTCTTCTTTAATTCCTCCACAATGTTGAAACCAAGAATGTCAGGCTATTTTTTATGTTCTTTAGCAGGTTCATCATACTTACTCCTGTATTCTTGAGTAGCCTCAATCCTTTGGTGCTTGGTCAGAGAAGGGTATCTCAGCTTGTCTCTTGCCTGCTCTTGGGTTTCACCCTCCTTTGTCACCTTTTGTAGTTGTTGAGTTGGCTTTTGGACTAGGGCAATCTGAGGGACATCCCTTTTTGGATGGTCCTTTATCTCAGAAGGTACTTTAAAGGGATCCATTATCTTAGGATCAATTGGAAAAGGTTTCTTCCTTGATCTTGTTAGGATCGATACCTGTTCAACAGATGGTATCATGAAATTATAGTCCATTTTCCTCAACATATTTACCTAGCCTTTCTAAGCCCTTTCTGCCTTCTCAATGGTAATTTTTTGGATGTGATGTTGGTGCATCATGCATGAGCTTTCACCATGTGGGTCATTGCAAGTTGAACACCAGTAGTTTGACTCAGAGCCTGAGGTAGAAGGTTCACCTTCTTGATTGTTGTATATTGTATTGGATTTTTCCATAGGCTTGCTAGTAGAAGTAACTTGATCCTTTGTGATAAATGGAAACCTTCTTGGTTGAAATTTTCTCTCAACCTCCCTCCTTTTCATGGTAGTAACTTCATTGGTGAGGTTCTTCATGGCTATGACCATCTCTTGCAAGATAATTGTCTGAGGATCAGGAGCTGGTAATGTAGGAACAACAGAAGGTGCTAGCAACAATGGTATTGTAGGAGGTGCAGGAAGTGTCTAAGTAGTTGGTGGAGTTGGCCATGCTGGGAAGTTGATGGGAGGAGTGGTAGCTAGAAAGGAAGTGTGTGTAATAAAGGTTTGCACTTGTTGCTGAGGAAATTCTAGGAATATTGGGATTACCATTTTTGGGGGTAGCCTTCCTATAGCAATTAAATCCTTCTCAACCTTCAATGCTTCTTGAAATATTTGAGGGAATGTAAACACATTGGACTGCCTTATAGCCATACCCAAATCTGAATGGAAGGCCCTCAGATAATAATACATGGCCTATTCATTAGTTGGTCAAAGACCTTGGGGCACTCTTTTCCATGTCCGACTAAACCTAATGTTGAAATCCATTATTTCCTCCTATGGGTGCCTTTGTATCATGGTGAACTATGTTAGTAGAGAGAATGGATCTACTTGTTCATTGAATTCTTCCACTAATTTATCATCCAGCTAGGCCCATGTAGTTATAGTTTGATCTGGTAAGGTTCTGTACCAGTACAACATTTTTCCTCTCAATGATATGACTAATAGCCTTATCATGACATCTTCTTCCTGAATATTATGTATGGTCGCCAATGATGCTACATCTTGATAATGCTCATAAGCAGTCTTCTCGATGCCATCATATGTTGGCAGTGCTTTTAATGCTACTTGGGGAATTAGCTTAGATCTTCCCCAAGCCTTAACACAAAGCTTGAACAAATCAACCCTGATCTTAATGTTGTTTCAAGTCTTCACAAGACTTGCTCAAATATTCCTTCAATTCCTCTCAATAACTTGCTCAATTTTACCTTCAAAGACCTCTCAAGAACTTGCTCAATTCTGCCTTTAAGTCCTCTCAATAACTTGCTCAATTCTACCTTCAAGCCTTCACAAAGACTTGCTCAATTCTACCTTCAAGATCTCTTAAGAACTTGCTCAATTCTGCTCTCAAGCCTTCACAAAGACTTGATTAAATTTTCTCTAACATATACTAAAAATAGCTCACAAGATATGCTCAGTCAATCTCAAATATTCCACGCAATGCTATCAAATGCTTTGTCTAATCTTCAAAGTAATTCCTTTAACTTGAAGCAGTTTATATTGCATGTGGGAATAGGAGAAAATAAACTTAAGAAAATATATTGAAATGCACTTAGAAAATCATCGGTTACATTGCTTAAATACTATAGGCTTAACAACCTTAGAAGAAATTAAGGGAAGTTAGGAAATGAAAGAAAATAGGGAGGAAATATAGAAGGGAATTTGGTGTCAACTGCCTCACCGCCCATGCCGTCCAATCTATCCAGTCAGCTGCCGTCCAAGTCAATCTTCCTGCCCAGTCAGCTATCGTCCAAGGAAGTAAAAGGGTAAGGTCCAAAGCTTACCGTTGTAAACAAATTTTTACCCCTTTTCACTGTGTCATTTTCCAACATTCTCCCCCTTAAAGTTGAGAGGCCTGACTATACAGTCTCTCAGCTTTATATATTGAGCTTTAGCTATACCTTTGGTGAAGATGTCAGCAATATTATCCAAAGTATTACAATATTGAAGCTCAACTATCTGTTGTTCCACCATATCTCGAATGAAGTGATACTTCATATCAAAATGTTTTGATCTACTGTGGTGGACTAGATTATATGCCAACTGAATGGCACTTATGTTATCACAATATAGTCATTTTGGACCACTTTGACTTTCTCCAATCTCTTCAAGAACTTTTCTTAACCATAGGGCCTAAGTACTAGCATGAGTGATGGCTATATACTCAGCCTCAGTTGATGACAATGCTACAACAGTTTGTTTCTTGGAACTCCATGTAATTAGTCCTGATCCTAGACTAAAACAATTTCCTGATGTAGATTTCCTGTCATCTATGTTGCTGCCCCAATCACTGTCACTGAAGCCAACTAAATTCACAGAATTACATTTTTGGTAATGGATTCCAAAATCCAATGTACCTTTTACATATCTTAATATCCTTTTAGTTTCTTGTAGATGCAGTTCAGAAGGACTAGCCATAAATATTGAAACTAGAGAAACAACATATTGAATATCTGGCCTAGTGTTGGTGAGAAACATCAGACTCCCAACCATGCTTCTATAAGTGGTCATGTCAACCTTTGATGCTCCATCTTCCTTGCTCAATTGGATCCCATGTCCAGTTGGAGTTGCAACTGATTTGCACTGCTCCATGGCAAATTTCTTTATCATGTCTCGAGCATACTTGTGTTGACATATGAAGATCCCTTTATTTGATTGATGCACTTCCATGCCTAGGAAGTATCGCATTAAACCAAGATCTTTCATCTCGAACTGTTTCATCATGGAGTTTTTGAACTCCATATTCATTTTATTATTACTACCCATAAATATTAGATCATCCACATACAAACAAACTATGAGAATGTCTACTCCATGCTTTAGGTAGTACAAATTTGGTTCACTTTTGCTTCTTGTGAATCCATACTCACTAAAATAGCCATCAATACGTGAGTACCAGGATCTTGGTGCTTGCTTGAGGCCATAAAGTGCTTTCTTTAATTTGTAAACAAGGTTCTCTTTACCCTGTTCTTGAAAACCTTGAGGTTGTTGAACATACACCTCTTCTATCAAGTATCCATTTAGAAAAGCACTCTTTACATCCATGTGTTGAACATTCCATCCTTTATGAGCTGCTAAGGAAAGAATTGATCTGATTGTCTCTTGTCGTGCAACAGGAGCAAAGGTTTCCTCATATTCAATGCCAAATTTTTGAGTAAAACCCTTTGCTACTAGTCTCGCCTTATGCCTCTCAATGCTTCCATCAGCATTGTACTTGGTCTTGTAGACCCATTTACATCCAACACATTTTTTTCCTTTTGGTAGTTGTACTAGCTCCCAAGTATCATTATTGTTTATAGAGGTTATTTCCTCTTTCATGGCTTCTTGCCATATATTTTGAGTACATGCCTTCTCATAGCTAGCTGGTTCTAGTTGTGTACTAGCCAATAAGGCATAATTAACTACATCTCCCATAGGATCATGGGAATCATCATCTCCATACAATTGTAAATTTTCAAGTTGTTGCAAAACTGAATTCATCTCACTAGCTTGACTTCTAGTGAATCTTCTCTGGAAATTCTGATCCAGCATTTGAAAGGATGGATGATGTTGTAATGTTCTTCTGCCTCTTGATGGAGAGTCTCTATCGATGTCCATCGGTGAAGAACTTACTGATCTCTGTGGAGAAGGACTTAAAGTATTTGTTGAAGTACTTGATGTAGCTCTTCTGAATGGGTTTGGAGGGGGTGGTGTGCCTTTGCTTTGCTTTGGAGATACCTGTTGTACCTATGAAGAACTTACATCATGGGATTCATCATCAACAAAAATTCTTTGATGACCCCATTCTCCCCCTTCATCAAAAATTACATCCCTAGAGATTACAACTTTATGAGTTTTGGGATTGTAGAGTCTATATCCTTTTGTAGACTCACAATATCCTACAAATATACAAGCTTGACTTTTTGGATCAAGCTTCTTTCTTTTCTCGTCGGGAATGTGTACATATGCTAAAGAACCAAACACTTTGAAATGCTTTACATTAGGTTTCTTTCCGTACCATGCCTCGTAAGGAGTGACACCATCTAAACTAGAAGTTGGACTTTTGTTTAGAATATATACACTAGTTCTTATAGCCTCTGCCCAATACATATAAGTGAGATGCTTTATCTGGAGCATTGATCTCGCCATCTCAACTATGGTGCGATTTTTTCTCTCTGCCACACCATTTTTTTGTGGGGTATAGGCAGTGGTAAATTGCCTTTTGATCCCACTATCTTTACAATATTTCAAAAAAGCTTTTGAGGAGTATTCACCTCCTCGATCTGTCCTAAGACATTTTACATAGTTCCCACTTTGATTCTCTACATTATTTCTAAAATCTATGAAGCAATCAAAAGCTTCATTTTTGTGTTTCAGAAAGTAAATCCAGCACATTCTAGAGAAATCATCTATGAAAGTGAGAAAATAAAAACTGTTTTCGAGACTTTGTGTTTGCATTGGACCACAAATGTCCGAATGTACTAACTGTAGTGGATAGTTGGCTCTCCATGCTTGTCCTGTCGAAAACTTTGATCTTGAGTGCTTTCCCAAAGCACATCCTTCATAGACTTCTTTTTGATCATGGATTTTGGGAAGTCTTGTCACCATAGCTTGATTAGTTAACAATTTCAAGCTAGCGGAATTGAGGTGACCATATCGCAAGTGCCAAAGGACACTTGGATTTGTTATGGCTACATTTGCAAGTTGAGCTCCTCCTGGCTCATTAAAATTGAGAGGAAATAATCTATTCTTGGTCATGGGGACCTGTGTGATGACACGATTACAATTATTTTTATCAAAAATGATACATTGTCCTTCATCAAATACAAGTTTGTAATTATTCTCCGTCATTTTCCCAACGCTTAGTAAATTGTGTTGGAGCTTTGGAGTGTAGTAGATGTCATGCACATTTTTCAGTCCTTCTTTAGTTGGAACCTCCATGGCTCCAATTCCCTCTACTTGCAATGTTTTATCATCCCCTAATTTGATTTGGGATTTATAAGTGGAATCAAGAGTAGAAAATAAATGTTTGTTACCACTCATATGGTTGGAACAACTAGTATCTAGAATCCATGTGTCAGATAGATTCTGTTCTGATTGGCCATATGTTAGAAAAATATTAGAAGCATCATCTTCTTCTCCATAATTACCATATTGATTGTTGTTGCCTTGTGAAGATTTTGACCAGCAATCACGAGCGAAGTGACCTGGTTTGCCACAATTGAAACATGTTGTTTTGGACTTGTCACTTCCTCGCCCTTGATTTCCACCTCTTTGTCCTTGATTACCCCTCGATTATGATTTGCCACCTCTTTGTTGAATTGCCTCCTCAATTTTGGTTGCCTCCTCTATTGGAATTGCCTCCTCGGTTTTGGTTGCCTCCTCTATTTTGGTTGCCTCCTCTGTAGTTGCCTCTACCTCTACCTCTTTGTTGTCCTCTACCTTGACCTCTTCCCCATCCTCTTGCATTATTTTCATTGGAAGTGAAGGCCTTATCATCGCCTCCATAGCTTGTTGAAGGAGTTTCAGGAAACCTCTCTTCATGTGACATTAACGATCCGATTAGTGCATCGAATGTTAAAAGGGAAATATCTTTAGATTCTTCTATTATGATGGCAATGTGATTCCATTTTTGTGTAAGTGTTCTCAAAACTTTTGTTACAATTGTCTCAAGATTGATTTCTTCGCCTAATGTACTCATTTTATCTACAAGTGCTTTTACTCTAACACAATAATCACCTACTTTTTCATCATATTTCATCCGAAGATTCTCAAAATATCGCTTCAATGTTTGAAGCCTTACTTGCTGGACTTGATTACTACCTTGAAATCCATCACTCAATGCTTTCCATGCAGCTTGTGCAGTTGTACAAGTAGAAATTCTAGGAAATATGCTTTTCTCCAATGCAACTTGGAGATGAGAAAGAGTAGATGAGTTGCTCTTCTTCTCTTCTTTTCGAGTCTTTTTGTCTCTTGCACTGAGTGTGGACCATTCTGTGGGTTCCGTATAACCTTCCTCTATGATGTCCCACAATCCTCTTCCTATGAGTAAGGTCTTCATATTTATAGACCAGTACTCATAGTCATAACCAATAAATTCTGGGATGGGTAAACTATTGTGTGAAGCCATAGTTACCAAAAAAAAATTTATTTCACGGTTACAAAAAATACTTTGTTGAATGAAAGAAAGAAGAAGAAGAAAGAAGGAAGGGTTTACAAATTTAAGTCAAATCTGACTTGTTCTACCCTATCATTGACTGCTTGCTCCTCTTGATGTGGGGATGCTACCTCTTGATTTGCAAAATTATCTGCCACTTCTTCTTCGTCGTCACTTATTGGTATGATTTTTGGTGATGGTGGTTCTAGGATTTCCATTGAATTGCTGTAGTGTGAGTACTCTGATTCTTGTTGTGCTCCTTGGATGGATTTTGATTGTTCAAATTGACTTCTAAATGAATTATCTTCAAAATATGCTTCGTATCCTGAGTCGGGATGTCTTTGATGTGTGATTACAACATTTTGGAGTTGACTAAATACAATATTGAGTCCATAACCCCTTACCTTTTCATCAAACCTATCTGCACTTTCTCTTGCTAGAATTGCACATAAGGCATGATAACACCCATTGGGTCTAATCATCAATACCTTTTACAAAATTAAGCCTCTTAGGCTTTATTACAACATTGTTCTTCAGTTTATGATTCCTTGAATAAAAAAAAAACTTTCTTTGTTACAATAATTGCCTCTTAGGCAATGTTCTTTTGTTCTCTCTTTTCCCCTCTTTTTATTTTATTTTATTATATATATATAAAAGAAACTTATATATTTTATTTAATAAAAAAAATATAATTGTATTAAAAAAATAATAATTATTTATAATTTTATTAAATAAAATAAAGTGATTTTAAATATAATATAAAACAAAATCCTTAAAAAAAATATTATTACTCCGTCATCGGGATTCGAACTCGTGACCTGCAGGGGGGTGAAAGATTTAGCGCTGGCTCCATGAGCCAGTCGAGCTACGCGGCTCGACGAGAAGGCAAGGGAAGCTTGCCTTCCTTATGCCCTTCTCGACCGCCCAAAGGAAAAAAAAAAAATTTTGGGACTTTAGTCCCACATCTATCCCGCAGAGAACAGTGAAGGTGTTTAAAACCTTCAATGGGTGAATAGTTACTCGATTGCCTTCGGGCAATCAAGACCACCCTTTTTGCCTCCTTCAAACCTATCGCCTTGCGCCATGTTGCCCGTCGCCTATGCTTGCCACTTGTCTTGTCGTCTGTCTTCCTTCTGCCACGTAGTCCGAGCTCTGTCTATTGTCTGCCACATTGCCTGTGTCTGCCTTGTTGTGTCTTTGCCATGTGGCACCTTTCGGTTGGTTGTTACTTTTGAGTCTTCTCCTCCTCGCATGTTGTGTGCTTGGGCCTGCTCGGGTCCTCTCGACCTTGCCTCAACTTGCGATCCCTGGGTTCGCTCGGGGCTATTCGGGTCCTCTCGACCTCACCTCGATTCGACCTCGATCTGCAGGTCCTCTTCGACCTCGCTCTGATACCAGATATTGCACGTGGGAATAGGAGAAAATAAACTTAAGAAAATATATTTAAATGCGCTCAAAAAATCATCGGTTACATTGCTTAAATACTATAGGCTTAATAACCTTAGAAGAAATTAAGGGAATTTAGAAAATGAAAGAAAATAGGGAGGAAAGATAGAAGGGAATTTGGTGTCAACTGCCTCGCCGCCCATGTCGTCCAATCTATCTAGTCAGCTGCCATCCAAGTCAATCTTCTTGCCCAGTCAGCTGTTGTCCAAGGAAGTAAAAGGGTAAGGTCCAAAGCTTACCATTGTAAACAAATTTTTACCCCTTTTCACTGTGTCATTTTCCAACAGTTTAGACATATACTATCTAAAATTTGTTTAACCTTTGGAACATATAAATAATAATATGCACTTGCAAATAGCTCAATATGTTCTACCCAATCATTAAGTCTATCACTTTCACATGTCTTACTTTTATTACTCTTTTAAAGATAGATCCAATCTAGCACATGACACCTATCTTTTTGATTTACACATTCACTTTCAATATCACCCAAAACCAATGCTCAAGAAGTTTCACTCAATAATTCAACCAATGAGGCACAACTTGCTCACAAACCCTAAATAAATGATTTCACACTTCTTCCAATAAATAGCACAATATAGGTCTCAAACCCTAACTCAAATGATTCATAATCTCTATCTCAAATATTCTCAAAAACATTCAACAATGAAGCACATAAGATTCACTCAATTATTTCCAACAATGCTTATCAAACAATCCTTTTCACTCCACCTTATGTTTCACAACATTCATTCCAAAAAACACTTCAAAAAAAGTATGATATGCCCATACCTTTTTTCTTTGATGGAGATATATCTTCAAAACCTGTCTCACTCATAAATCAATTCCTTTTGTACCAATTCAAGGTTAGATAGCAACAGTCTATCTCAAAACCTCCACATGAATATTCCACCTCAATATATATTTTACCATACAAAAATTAATAAAATTCCAAACCAATTATACACCTTATTACTCCTAACATTGCCAATAAATTTCATCAACAAGAGTTACCAATTACATATGCAAAAATTTCATTTACACCTTATATCTCCTACTTTTCATTAATGCATTTCCAAAAGATAAATAAAATATCACTTCACTTTTAATCGCAATACATTAGCAAAACAAGCTATCTTAATTTTTTCTCAAAAATATATTACTTTTATAACCCTTTTATTGCAAAAATAAAAACCATTTAAAACACCTTATATCTCCTTAGCACATACCTTAGCCACCTTATAACTTAGGGCATAATTTAATTTTTAATATAAAAATTAATCCCTCTTTGCTGCCGCCTACCATCGAGAGTTGAACCCGCACTGCCTTCTGGTCCCATACCCTAATCATTGCTAGGCTACTACATGAGCTAGCCAACCCACATAAAAATACAATGCACAGCCTCCCTTTTGTCCTTTATCGCTAGCACCAAAACTCAAATCGACCATGCAACCAAAATAACCTTCGTGTAAATCAAACCCACGCCTTCTACCTCCTACACCGTTGCACAAGCCTTACTTGTCAGCTCGGATGCCACCTCACACGAGTGGGGACACACCTGATCCACGCTTTGACCAAACCTTTTGCACCAAAATTTGTGCTATCTCCTTTCTGCTTCTCCAACTGCGTCAAACGTGCAAGGCAAATATTTTGGGGGTTAATGATTCGAATAACACATAGGCTTAGACTAAATATTAGACTATTAATACACATGTCCTCCTCTATATTTGACATCGGTTTCTTTTTGCAATTCAAATTTTGATATTTCAAAATGTAATTATTATATTTAATTCTAATAATTTAAGTCCAAAGGATTTAAATATTAAAATTTAAATATTTTAAAAACCTTTTGGGCCTTTTCTTTTTAGGGATAACCTTGCCACCATTAATGGATATTTTAACCTTTGCAGAATTACCACCAAGGTAAATTCTTTAGAGATAACCTTGCCACCATTAATGAATATTTTAACCTTTGCAAAATTACCACCAAGGTAATTTATAAATCCTTTCTCAAACATTATGGAGAGGTATTCCTTTCTTCTTGCTGCCTTATACCTCATGCACCACCAAGAGAAATATTCTCACAAATGTTTCCATCAATTTAAGACATCAAACCTCTTTACATCAATGACAACAAAACATGCTCAAATTTCCAACAATGAATGCCACCCAAGGGTCTACTTATTACACCCCTTATCCATGGATACCTTATCAACAATCTATAACATAGTGGAGGAATTATAATGCATGGACTTCACCTCCACAAAATACAACTCAAGTCCCAGTGTAGCCTAGTTTTCCAGCACCTCCTACTTCTAGGCTAAATCAACTACCTGCATAATCAACTCCAAATTTGACTAACAAGAAAAATCAGCCCACCTATCAGGTAGACACAAAGATGTTTACCATGTATCATATTAGAGTAGATTACAATCTTGTACAACTTAGATCAAGTAGGAAATTAGAGTAGACCCAATTCCTCTTGTAGTGGAGGAAGAGGATGTAGAATTAAAGGTAGAAGAACAAACATCTTTGGTAGAAGAGGTGGAAGAAAATAAAACTGCAAAAAAACATGAAGGGGTTCCACCCTTCCTTAAGATATTACAGGAACCCAAAAATCCAATGCAGCCAAAATTTGATATTATGGAAGACATAAAAAACCTAAAAATTATGATTCCCCTTTATCAGACCATTAGAGAATTATGTCTAAAAAATAGGAATAAAACCATCGAAATAAGTTAATGTGGTATATTAGTTGGTTGATCTCATGTTAGGTAACACCTTCCATCCCAAGTACTTTGATCCAGGTAGCCCAGTGTTAACAGTTCAAATTACAGGCTTACAGTTACCCAATACATTAGTAGATCTAGGAGTTGCCATTTATGTCATACCCCAAAAAACTATGTAAAAGTTGCAACTCACAAATATGAGGTCAACCAAAACAATGTTCCAATTGGTTGATCGATCTACAGTACTCCTAAATGGAATGTTGGAAGATGTTGTTGTAATAGTAGATGCATGGGAGTATCTAATAGATTTTCTAGTGTTGCAATCTAGATCTAGATTGGGTGGTTATCCACTTATATTAGGCTAATATTGGTTGGCCATAGCTGATGCTTATATAAGTTGAAGGATAGGACAAATGATGATCTCATATGGATATAATATTAAAACTTAATCATTCATCCACCTGCACAATCCACTGATTTGTTTGGAGAACCAAATTGTGAAGTGTTAAATATTAATGCCTTGCCAATGCTTAAAAAAAAAATGGATCTAAATGAGATTGAGGATGACACTGATTAAGATCAAGCCATAACACACTTTTTCCAAGGAGAATCCTCAAATCCTCCTCTAGAATACCCACCTGTAGGTAGCAAGGAGAATAATGCAAAACAAATAGAGGTAGCACCTAGTAAATTATTGATCATTGACAATGAGTTGTCAACTATTCAAGAGAACAAATTGAAGGAAATACTAATCAAACATAAAATTGCTTTTGTATGGGATTATAAAGAATTGAGGGGGATTACATCCGAAGTTTGCATGCACAAAATATATTTGAAATATTATGTAAGACCAATAAGACATCCCTAAATAAAAAATAATCTAGCAATGAAAGAAATTGTCAAAGCTAAATTACAAAAAAATTTGTCACCTGGATTTATTTATCCTATATTGGATAGTCAATAGGTATCATATTTAGTGGTGGTGCCTAAGAAAAATGGCAAGTGGTGTATTTGTGTTGATTATAGGATGTTAGATAAAGCCACTAGGAAAGACCATTTTCCCCTATCTTTTATTGACCAAGTCCTCGACACCTTGGCGGGATGGAAATATTTTTTGTTCCTAGATGGATTTAGTGGATATAACAAAATTCAAATAAAGGATGAAGACCACGACAAAACCACATTTACCTATCCATGGGGGACTTTTTCTTACTGATTCTTACCATTTGGGTTATGCAACACACCTGCTACTTTCCAATGGGTAGTGCTTAGTATATTTTCAGACATGGTGGCTGAAATTGTGGAATTTTACATGGATGACTTCACCGTTTATAGTGAGACTTTTGAAGAAGCCACACGTAACCTAGAGAAAGCACTCTAGTGCTACCAAGAAACCAACCTATCCCTTAGTAATAAAAGGTGATTTATGTTTATGCAAGAGGGGATGGTGTTAGGACATCATATCTCTGCCATAGGCATTAGGGTTGACAATAAAAAATTTGAGGTAATTAAAAATCTAGCTACTCCCAAAAACACGAAAGATATTTGTATTTTTTGGGGCTTCATTGGATATTAGAGGTAGTTTATTCGAGACTTTAGTAAAAATGCCAAACGTTTGCATAACGTTTTGACTAAATATATTGATTTTATTTGGACCAATGAGTGTGAGCAAGGATTTCAAGCTTTGAAGTAAAAACTAACAACTACCTCTATGACAAGAGGTCCTAATTGGACTCTCCCCTTCCACATCTATGTAGATGCATCTAGTAATTATATAGGGGCAGCATTAGTGCAATATAATGGAAATGAATTATATGTTATTTACTATATCAGTAAAAATATTTCAAGTGTTGAGTTCAACTACACTGTTACAGAGAAATAGTTCCTTATAGTAGTGCATGCTATCAATAAATTTTGTCACTACATCAAAATATATAAAATATTTATGCACAATAATCACACAACTATCAAATATCTCATTAATAAGTTGATGGTGAGTGGTAGAATTATTATATGGCTTCTACTTTTGTAGGAATTTGATGTAACTATTGTTGATAAACCTGGTAAGGACAATGTAGTTGTAGATTTTCTTTTCAAGTTAGTCACTTAGGATAACAACGGAAGACCAATTTATGGATGAGCATATCTTTGCTCTCAATGAACAAGTACCATGGTACGCATATATGTCTAATTACTTAGCCATCAATAATATATCTCCTTCACTCTCACCCCAAGAAGCTCAAAATTTAATTAAGAAGAGTGCAACCTTCTCATGGGTTGATGAATGTTTGTTTAAAACCAAGATCGATCAAAAGATACGTAGATGTGTTGCAGAAAATAAAACTACAAATTTTTTGAAAGTTTACCACGATGAACCTTGCAGGGGTATATTTTAGGTAAGAGAACTACATTTAAAATATTGTAGGTTGGATATTATTGGTCTTCATTATTTAAATATGCAGTTAAGCATGTCAGCCACTATGATCAATGTCAAAGGATGGGTAGACTATCTCTTCAATATGATATGCCACTCTAAACCCATGTGCATATTGAACCATTTAAAAAATGGAGAATGGATTTTGTTGGCCCAATCAATCCATGATCCAATGGAAAAAGGTATATTTTAATTTTTACTAACTATATGACTAAGTGGGTTGAAGTGCAGCCACTATGGCATGCAAAGGAAGACATTGTAGAAATATTCTTGTATGAATTTATCTTCACTAGATTTGGTGATGCCAAATAAATCAACATTGACTAGGGAGCCTAATTTACATTGAATTTGATATAGGATTTGATGAAGTAATATCAAATTCAATAGAATAAGACCACTCCTTATCATCCACAAGTGAATGGGAAGGTGGAGGTCACAAATCAAGAGTTGGAAAACATCCTCACTAAAACTATGTAGCAACACAAGAAGGACTGGGTAATCTACCTATCAGAGTTAGTATGGGCATATCACACACTCGGAAGACTACTACGGGATTCACACCATTATAATTGGTGTATGGAAAAACACCATGATGCCCATTGAGTTTGAAATCAAAACCTTACAGACTGCTATAGAGTTGAACCTAAATTTAGATACAACGTAATGGGAATGAATTCGCCAACTTAACTAGTTGGATGAATATAAAAAAGATGCACTACAATGTATAGAAATCATGCAGAAGCAAAGGGCCATGTGGCATAACCACCACATACAGCTAAAACTATTTAAGAAATGCAATTGTGTATTACATTTCAATTCTCAATTCCAAGATTGCAAGGGAAAGCTTATGCAGAGATGGATGGGCCTATATGAAGTTGTCAAGGTGATTATTAACAATGTTGTCTATATCAAAAAAATAAATGGTAGTGGTATCATGCTAACCATCAATTACCACCACTTACGACCATATCATGCACCTTCCATACATGCAATCGACTCTAAAGCAAGCATGGGGAAAACCCTATTTGATAAAAAAATTTCAATGGTTTGATGGACACTTACGTATTCGTATATTAAAAATTATTTTTAGTTTTTTCATTATTTATTTTTTAGTTTTGCAGGGATACGTGGACATGAACACAATCTGTAGGTGTCCTAGCAACTAGGTCTATCAGGCATGAACCCTTGATCCTTTTTGTTTATTTTTATTTTGGTGTATTTGTTTAGGATACGTGGACACGAACATAATATTTAGGTATCTTGATGACTAGGCCTATCAAGCATGGGTCCACACTATCCTGCGTCTTTTATGTTTTCTAGAAATATAGCAAAAGAGGTTAAAGTGCCAACTTCTCCCAAGGAGAGCGATGTTTTTATTTAGATTCTTGTATGAGTGTTTAATTCCTAATGGAATACAACACTCATATGTGGGTCAACACAATAGACTCTGAATTTTAAACGAGTCGAGGGACCTATATGCGGATCACAAAAAAAATGCTTATCATTCGAAAGAAAGAGGTACCTTTATTCATACCACAGTAAGGCACATATCTTCAATTCAAATTAGCAAAAGATGCCTATATCCCATAAAAGCAAAAGGTTTCCATATCCGCAAGATCCAGAGGACGTCTATATCAAAAGGTATGTATTTTCCAACTATAGATCACATGTATTCCAAAAACAGAGTACCTATATTCTAAAGAACAAATACAATGCACATGTATTCTAAACACAAGGCACCTGTATTCCATAGAACATACAACAAACACTTATCTTCCACCCGAAGGAAGGTGCCTATATTTAAAATATATATAGGTAGATAGATAGATAGTTAGACATCCTATATTCAACATATCAAAGAAGACACCTATATTCTAGAACAAGGGCAACTCCTGTATTTGACATCATAGATGCAACAAGCACCTGTATTCAACATAATAGCAGGCACCCAAAAATTTAGAACCATAGTGGCACAATATTCATGTGTAATTTAGTAAAGTTTTACTTTCCAATAAAACATAGTATGCTTATCTTTTGTTCTTTTTTTCATGATGAAGTACATGTGCTTCATGATAATTTACCACTAGAGTCCATGAATTTCCATATTTGAAATGAGCATACACCTGAGATAGATATAACAACTCCCAAGGGGGATGTGTGTCATCCCATGGTAACTAAAAATAATGTTTGTTTTTCCATTTTTTGCACAAGACCTCAAGACTAATAAAAAATGTAGTACCTAATAATAGTCAATTGACAATATTGCCATACATAAAAAATTGTGCATCACTTATTCATATCAGAATGTTGTCGTCATGCATCGACCAATCAAATTGCACCACCAGGTATTTTTATAACATGCTTTGCAAAAAAACCACCCAAATATGTATCGATTTTTATGTTATGTGTGTGTATGGTTATCATGAAAAAACATTTATGTGTAAAATGCTAGCACAAACCCCATGAAACTATTATGAAACCAGGCATCAGATGCACCGGACCATATATCACCAATCAAATGCAAGAAAGAAAATTATAATAATATCCACATAAATTTGGCACACGATTTATGAATTGATTACACATAGTACTCGTAATTACTATTTATTACGAGAAGATAGATGCCCTATATGCACGGATATAGTCACATGCTTTGGCATGTTTTTAAATCGATTAACAGTTCCTATTCTGCAACCAAACAAAATCCTAGAGAACAAATAGACGATGCCATGGGGGGATGATCGACAAATCATGCGCTTAAAAAAAATGAGCCCAAGGATATTTTGGGTGTAACTATTTTTTTTGGGAGTAATTTTATGCTACAAGGTGGACAAAGTACTACCACCTGGTTAGCCAAGAATGATATCTAGCATTAGCATGTGAATATGTGATCATCATGAATGACGGTATCATCAGGATGCATGGACTGGTCATACCAGTCACAGAGGAATACATTGCAGAGATGACCAATCTCCCATGTACAAGGGATTAAACATACAAATAAGATAGTGTGGCACACTATGATTAGATATTATTTGGGCAATCCGCAATGCAATTGATGTGACATGGGTTACTGAAGTAGCACATCTTGAAACTCTAGCGATAGGTTTTTGAGAAAATTGTAAGATTTTTCACCTGCACAGGGAAGTATTCATGGTTGAATGCCAACCACTTTTGGTTCATAAATCACCTAATACATGGGGATAAAATTAATATCCCTTGTTACTTTGTGTGCTCTTTACAAGATAAGGCCAGTTGGTACCATATAGGCATAAAGACCTCCTTAGCGAATCATGGGCTGATTTCAACCCTAATTCGGTATGTAGAGATGCTAAATAAGGGGTAACTAAAGTAGAAATAACCCATGAGCAACTAAAAGAGAAAAATGTTGCATCAAAAATTATCCATGGGTAAGAAGAGGATGAGGAAGATGAGGCTGCAGAGACACCTATCTTCCAAGTGGCAACAGAGCAGGAAAAATCTAGGCCATCTTGGGTAGTATCATCATTTTCCTTCCAACATAACCATTCTACAGGGGAGGTGGCGTAGGCTAATTCATAAGAAGAGGTAGTGCCAAGACCATTTTGAGCAACATACCCACTTGTTACTTGTTGGTCATCAAATCCGCACAGGAAAGGACTTTCGATGGGTTTGCGCGCCCTGGACCTGCGACCAACATTGAAAGGCCGAGGGGAAGAGATGCCCCTCGTGCCAATCTCCGGAGAAAGGCCGGCTCCTATACTAATCTACTTTTGGGGTTTGAGACAAGAGTGCAGGAAAGAAATAAATAGAGTAAGGGTTAGGAAAAGAAATAAAAAGGGGTAAGGGTTAGAGAAAGAAATAAAAAGAGTAAGGGTTAGAAGATGATGATTTAAGGTGGGAGAGAACAGGAAGCACGATTACTCGCTAACAACTCGAATAGCAACAAGAAATACCAAGAATAACATGAAAGAAATGAAATGCCGAACTTCCTATGTATCCTCTGGACGGGTTCGCAGGGTTCTCCTTTCTCTCTCGCTGGAATTCAGGGTTCAGAGTAACAACGATTGAGATAAGGGAATAACATAAACCTCAATCCACCAGGCAACATAAAGGAAAGCGACAAGGCATTTTTCCTCTCCTATGTATCCTTCAGGGCGAATTTTAGGGGTTCAGTCCCCGATCGCACACCGGATTCAGGATTCAGAGTCTCAGTATGCGAACGAGAAAAGACAAAAGAATTAAGCACAGAAGGCAACATAAAAGAGAGAAATAGAGCACAAAAGATCTTTAGTATTAAACGCAGGACATCAAGTTACAGCAACTTTCTAGCAAAAAGTTCCCCCCTTTTTACATTGCAAAGCCTGGGTTTTTATAGAGGACCCGACCCTCTGAATCATTATTACAAAAATGGCGGAGTACACCCTCGAGCCCCGAGAAATCGGCTCCTCGCCGCTGCCGCGGATGATCTCTCAAATCGGCTACCAAAATTGGTAATGGTGACCGAGTCAACCAGGGAAAGTCGCATTAAATGAGCCACCCGGGTGTCCTTGGATTGTGGGTGCGGTGCTCGAGTGGCGGCCATGCTTGCCGGGCTCTTCTTCACGGATTGATACTTCGCATCCAATTGCCAAAAATGAGCAACGGGCTTATCGGGCAAGAAAATATGCATTTATGAGGCTCTCTCGATCGCCTCGAGAAAATGCCCAACTTGGGAAGCGTTCCTGGGAAGCGCCTCGCTGATTTTCGCTTTGCAAAACTACTTTGGGGGCGTGGAGTGCCGAAGCCGATCTCCCTCTATCCTTCGCTACTTCGCTGGCAAACCGTTCGCCGATGGGTCGGGAAAACGTTTACGGGCCGATCTTCTTTTGAAACGGTGGTTCGGGGGAGTTTTGGCCGAAACACTTTCTCGACCTCTACCGCTTCGGGTGAAAACTGGCCAAGTGGATTTTAGAAATACTTCGGGCCCGAAGTAATTTCTTTGCCTTAGCTGATTCGGGCTATCTTTTCTTCTTCGACGAAGTTGCTTGGATGCCGCTTCGCAAAACTCTTCACCCGAAGTAGTCACTGGGAATGCTTTGGGTGCGAAGCGTTTCCTTCGTACTTTTTTGACAAAGTTCTCGCCCGAAGTGATGATTTGAAGCGCTTCGGGCCGAAGTTCTTTTCTTTTCATTTTGTCCACCAGGGGGCGATAGGGAAAACCAAAATTGCTATAACTTATAAACAAAAGAAAACTTTCAACAAAACAAATATCATACAAAGTTTCAATTTTTCTGCCCCTTGGTGGAATGTGACAATATTGTCAACATTCTTGGCGGCTCATGGGGCAACGAGCTCGTCTCGGTGGTAGAACCCTCAACTTTTATCCATTGGGCCAGAGTTACCTCCAGACCCTTCTCCTTGTTCCTTTTCTGGGGGCGCTTCCACAACTTGTCCTTCCTCTTCCTCTTCTCTCTCCTCTTCTTCCGCTACTGCTTCTTCTCCTCCCGTCGCCATTGCTTCTGCTACGTCTTCAGCCATTGGCAATGGGGCCAGATGGACGCGGATGTCTCTTAAGGTTCGACGAACCTGAGACCAGACGCTTTTCATGAATAGCTCCTGATCTTCCAGGGATTTGACCAAAGCGCGAAACCTATCGATCTGCCCGATTTTTGCATGCTGGGACCTGGTATACAGATCATTTAGGGAGGCAACGATTCTATAGTATTTCAATATGTAATCAGCAACCTTCTTCTCTGTTATTGGTTCGGCCCACTCGTCTATCTCCGAGACGTTGCCTTCAAACTGCTGCCACTTCGGCATGATTTCTTCCTTGGCTAAGGGCTTCCCATAATTATCCGTGAAGCTCGAGAAGCCTAAGGAGAAGAGGTCCTCGAAGTAGCCCATTGACGCGCGCCTCTCGCTTTCGAATGCGTCCAGTAGGATTTTTGCCTTTTGAGCTTTCTTGGCTATGGAGAAAAAGGCACGAACCATGGCCTGGGCTGTTGACCAATCCCTTGCCGTCCGACTCATCGCTGCGAGCTTCAAATCTTGATACCTTGCATCTTGGACCTTGAGGGCCAGCTTGAGTCAGGCTCTGACATTCTGAATGACCTCTTCGACGATTGGCCCTCCTTCGACGGTGGCAACCCGGGCTTCTATGGTGTAAACTAAAACTGAAAGGGCACTGACAACCCGAGACCTAAAATTCTTGAGCAGATGTGAGCGAATCTCCTTGATTTTGCTCCTGTCAAGTAGCCCTAGGCCTTCCTTCTCGTGCAACTGGATCTGAGCTTGCAAGATCTTACTTTCAAGCTCCTTGGCCCTCAAATCATTTTTGGCCTGCCTTTGTGCTTGATTCTCAGCTATGCACTCCAACTGTGCTATCCGCAGCTTTAGGGCATGTGCTTCTTTCTGCATCAGCTTGCACTGCTCCTCGGCCTCTGCCAATTTGGAGCGAGCCCTTGCTAGCTCCTCCTCCAGCTTTGATGTTAGCACTCTCGGCTTCGAACCTCGCGCTTGTTGGCAATGTTGGCATGCGCCTTGAAGGTCTCGATTCCAATGTGCATAGAGGCGGACTCCTTGTCCACGTTCAGATGTTCCAAGTCCTTTTCTTTATCCTGATATTCATAGTCCACTGGAGTCATTTCATCCAGGGGCTTCTGGACTTTGGGTATCTTCTTTACTTTATGCAACTTTCTCGCCTCGAAATCGAAGACGGCGCATCTCTCAACTTGAGCGAGCGAGCGCCCTTTCTTCTTTCTTGCCTCTTTTAACATTCTCTCTGTGTTCTGTCGGGCTTGGAGGAGTTTTTTGGCCAAGGGGGATTCTCGTATTGAGGATAGCTCAGAGTCGAATGCGGCTGGATCTACAGTCGAGGGATTGAACAAATATAAGGAGTTGAAGGGGATAGCCTCACCCGAAGGTTCGACAATAGGGGTGATGGGGGCTTCGACGAGTGGGAGCACGTTGTGTACAATGGAGGAATGAGCCTCAGGGTTCGGCATTGGACTATTAGCTTCACCCTGGTTGATGACTGGAGGATTGGCGGTGTGGCTGGGCGAAGTAACTTCGACAGGTTTGTCCTGGCCGGAAGACTCAGGGGGAGTAGTTAGGGACACGACGTAAGAAGGTGACTGACCTTGTGGAGGTAGGGTGGATAGGTGAGAGCTTTCGGCCAGGGTCGGGGTAGACTTACGAGCAACCAGAGCATAAGGTGAAGAAAATGTACCTGCATGCCCTCCTGGCAGAGCGGCCATGGTGATCTCCTGGGTGATTGGCCCTTGTTCCTCCCGGGCCTCGGTACTCTCGGCTTCCATGACTTCCACGAGTTCCTCCACGTTAATGACATCTATGTTTGGGATCATTTCGGCACTTGGTGGAGTTCCTCCGTCGTTTGCTTCGGTCGAGCCCGATACTGATCTTTCGACAGGGGCGCTCGGAGTGCCTGTACGCGGTCGCTTTGGGAAGTTCGGGGGTGCCTGTGTAGGTTCCCGCTCCTTTCTTTTCCTCCTCTCGAGGGGTTGCTCTGATTCCTCTATTGCTGTCTCGAGATCTTCGGATGGCCTCTGTAGTAAAGCTTTTGGCGCGGCCCCGGCTGCTTTTTCCTTAGGGACATTATCAGTCCTCCCGGGGCTTTCGTCCGAACTTGGGGTGGCCGGTGGAACGAAGTCGACGAAGGACAAGGGTTCCCAAGACCCAATATTGGTCTCGATATACAATTGCGAATTCCCCGTCCATTGTTAGAAGTCTGTAAGAATTCATCTTTCGACGATGGACTCTCATAATCCACCATTCTCTTAATTGCTCCTCGTCCCAGTATTTCAACTCCTCTTTTAAATCATCCTTTGCTTTTCTCCAGAAAGTGGAGTCGGGAGTTGGGAATGGGTACTGGTCTGGGTCGAATTCGACCTCCATAGGATAGAAGTCATGCCAAGGAGGCAACGTCCTCATCTCCTCTAAGTGCCACTCCAGGTCCGTACCATTGGGGTTATTCCTCTGCTCTAGAATTTTGGGGCGAGGACAGACATGGAAGTTTTTGCTTTTCAAATGATCTCTCATCACCCCCAACGGGTCGTAGAGCCACCTCTGTGGTATTTGAAGCAGACCAAAATCGGCGAGCTTCTCCTCCAGGTATATGTTCTGCTTCAGGGCAAAGACTTCGATCACTCCCATCTTGAAGGGGAAGTCGCAGGTGTGTGCCCACTTCCGCCCGTGGCCGTAGGCTTCGTCGGTCGCGTCACTTTGCCGAGCAACTTCCAGGGCAAATTGGTACTCCGAAGGGAAAAAGGCAGCAGGAAGGGCTTCCCCGTGAAGCCGAAAAGGCGGATCACAAGCCCTTGTGTCAATTGAAACACATCCCCCCTTTTCTCCAATACCACTTTATCTCTAAGGCAGAGAGGCACCCGAGGGCTAGACTTTGTCAGAACGTGCATCGCGGTCCCAAAAACTGCTGATTGAAAGGGTAATAGGACTCCGACCTCAGCAGGAGACGGGTCCACTGATATACAGGCAAAGGGATCCCATCCTCGCCGATTGGTGAAACATCACAATGGTGAAGGGCTTTATGTACATGAAAGAAGAAGAGCCAAACCAAGAAGGAACAAGGCTGGAAGTGCGGCTCCTTGCTAGCATCCTTCATGGATGTCAACCGCATATGCAGATTTCGGGCCACCCATTCTGCCCAATCAAAGAAAATTGGGTTGGTGTTCGGTCGCGAAGCGTCGGGGCGTAGAACTCTCCTCTGGAAATGCATTCGGCTAGCGACACCTGCCATGGGTATACCAAAGTATCGCTTGACAAGCCTCCCACCCATGCAATGATAGAGAATATATCTGTGTTCTTGAAGGCCTCCAAGGGCAGGGGCATCTGGGGTCGCTTGCCGAAAGAAAGTCCGCTCTTGAGGTTTTCACGCAAAAAGCTCAGGATGAAGGGATTAGAAGTGAACTTATCCGTTTGTTCACTCAGGCTGACATTGCGAATGGTATAGCCTTTTGGTGGCCTTTGCTGTGGTGCGAACGCTGCCTGCACATCCTCCTTCAGAATGGAAAACAACTTTTGACCCGAGGCATCCAACACCTGCCCGGTTTGTGGTTGGTAGTTCTCGAGCAATGGCGTATATGAGCTCGGGGCAGTGATGTGTAGGAGGGACTAGATACCAATATATGTGGGAATAATACGCCACGGCCCTCTTGTTCTCCGTCGAGAGCCTGCTTCGCATGAAGTCGATGGTATACCGAAGCTCGACCACGGTTCTTGAGAGCTCTGGGTCTCTGATTTTCACCCACTTATCGACAGGTGGTTCTATGTCGGGCTCGTCATCGGACTCTTCCCTTCCTTCCATCACTTGTTTTCCTGGGCGTGGGGGAGGATTGACCCTCCTAGGTCTCTCGTTTCTTTTCTTCCGCGGCTCTCGCCTTCTCTCGGAACCGTCGTCTCTGGTTCTTTTCCCTTCTGAGTGGGGTTCTTCTTTCCCATTGTGAACGATCGCAGCAGAATAACTTGTGATGTAGAAGAGTTCAGCACCTCAAAACAAGGGATGGGATAATCACGACGAACAACGGAACCTTTGATGCAGAAGCTCTCCGAGGTGACAGAATGCAAACTCGACTCTCACACTTGCAAATGGTTTGTTCTTAACGGGCATCTGCATTTTATAGCTTCGAAGGGCAACTTCCGGCATTTATGGCAACCACCGTAATTACTTCATGGGCCTGACCCGAAAGTATCACTGTGGCATCTGATTGGCCATATGGCGGCGTCGTACGCGGGGCCATGCAATTCGGCGATTGGATTTTGTATTGGGAACGCGAATCGCTGCCACCTGGTACTTTAGCATGGCTTTTTGGTTAACGAACTGCCTTGGGATGAGTGTCATTTCTTTCGTATTGAGTTCATCTGCTTCGGCCCCCTTTTGAGGCTGTTGTCGGCACGTTCCCCGAGGCACATCTTAAATGTGTCCGCCTCGTATGCGAGGTTCGGCGATATGGAGTTGGCGAAGAAAATACTTCGCCGCGAAGTTCTTCTTCGGGCTGATTTTCTTCATTTCGGGCCCGAAGTTCCCCTTTGCCACGCTGTTGCTTCGGTTCACGAATACCGCCGACCGAAACCCATTTCATCGAGGAGGGCCTCGCCAAGAATTACTTTGGACAACGCCTTCGGCACATTTCTTTAGCGAAGCATTTTCCACGTCCTTGATCTGCATGTGGTTTGGTTCTACGAGGATGAACTGCTTCGCGACGAACTTCCCTTCGTCGGCTACTTCGGACCGAAACCCCCCGAAGGCGATTTCGATCATGCTTTGTGAAGCCGAAGCTAGGAATCTAGCTTTTGCGGTTGAAGTGGCGCTTGCTCTCCGTGATCTTTTGAATAGAGTACAGACAAAGAACTGAAACCCTATATACAAAAATATATGCAAGATTTTTTTTTTTTTGAGTGTACATACCTCAACGATTGAAGGTCTTCAGGTGGAGACCATTGACGGAGATTGGTAAAACTTGGCCATTCGCATCTTTGAGGATGAAGGAATTGGCCGAATTCACTTTTACTATTTCAAACGGTCCATCCCTAACGCATCCATTTTGTCATGATTCCTAGGCTTGGCCTTCCATGAATCCCACCTCCATACCAGGTCTCCTGCTTTGAATGTGCGATCGGATGATTTCCTTTTGAACCATTCTCGGGTGACCTCAGCATGCCGTGCGAAGTTCTGGTAGGCCTTTTCACGTTCCTCTTCTAGTTGTAGTAGCTGGACCAGGCGTTCCTCCATCGGGTTAGCTTCATCTTCTTCTAGCAACTGTAATGCAGGGATCTCGATGTGAGTGGGCAGGATGGCCTCCTTGCCGTAGACCATAGCATAAGGCGAAGTCTTGATTGACCTTTTGATAGAAACCCGATCGGCCCACAAGGCCCGATCCAGAAGGAGGTGCCAAGTTCTTTTGTTTTGATCGATCAACTTTCTCAGTATCCTCAACAGGGTTTTGTTGGTGGATTCTGCCAATCCATTGCCCTGGGGGTAATAGTTGGAAGACACCTTGTGATATATCCCATACTTGTATAGGAACTCGTTGATCTTTGCGCCCGTGAAACCAGGACCGTTATCTGTAATAATTGCTTCGGGGATACCGAAGCGGGTAATCAATCCTTCCAGGAAGGTGACGACAGTATCTTGATCGACATGTTTTGTGGGGACTCCTCGGCCCACCTGGTGAAGTAATCAGTGCAGTCAGAATGAATTTGTGCCCAACGGAGGAGTTTGGCGATATGGCCCCTACGAAATCCAGTCCCCATTGCTGAAAGGGGGTTTCCACCTGTATCGGTCGGAGGGGCATCGAAGCATTTCTGCTTCGGCCGACGAATCTCTGGCATTGCTCGCACCTGCGGCAAACGGAGAAGGCATCGACAAAGAGTGTGGGCCAATAGTAACCCGCCTTGATTATCTTTAGCACCGTCGCTCTTCCAAAAAAGTGTCCTCCAGATAGTCCTGAATGAAATTCGCCCAGGATTCTCCTCTTATCATCATCTTTTATGCATCTGAGGAGGACGCCGTCGATGTTCCTAAAAATAGGCCTTCCGGGCGCATAGTGTATCGGGCGGACCGCATCCCGAAATGTCTTCGCTGCGAAGCATTCAGATGTGAGGGGCATCTTCGTGTTGAAATATTCCACTATTTCATCGACCCAATATTTCTCGGCCTCTTCCTGATTAGCGAGGCATTCTCCCGTTGGCAAGTCATCCGACCGACAGTCTTATTTCGGCCGTTGCGCTCTTCGCCAGCTCTTGACATAATGCGCGACCGCGAACTAGTTTGGTGGGCTTGATCTCAATATCAAACTCTTGGATTTTGCTTACCCAACCAGCTCTCTTGCTTCCCGCTCCCCTTGAATAATGAAACTACGCACATCGGGGTGAATGACGAAGACCGTGGTTCGACTCGAGAAATGAACTGTTTGAATTTCCCGAGAGACTTCATTACCGCATGCACTTGACGCTCGATGAAATTGTACTTTTCTTCATGGGGATTGATTATCTGGCCGAGGAACGCGATGGGACGTTCCTCTCCATCTTCCCCTTTTGCGTCAAGACCGCGGCGTAGCTTTCTGTGTTCTCCTATTGCATACAGGATAAAATCTCGACCGTAGTCGGGTTGATCAAGACCGGTGCCCGAACAATTCGGGCCTTGATTTCTTTGAATGCTTTTCTCCTCTCTTCTGTCCAGATGAATTCTGCGCCCTTCTTTAAAAGCTCATACATCGGCTTAATGACTTGGGCGAAGTCTGGGACAAACTTCCTTACGAAGTTAATCTGACCGAAGAAATATTGAAGGCCCTTTTTATCCGCTGGGATTGGGAGCTTCATCAGAGCTTCGGCTCTGTCAGGATCCACGACGAGACCCTTTTTCGAAATTGCGTGTCCCAGCAGCTTTCCTTCGCTGACTGCGAAGATAGACTTTTTTGGATTGATTGAGATGCCAAATTCTCGGCATTTTTCGAAAATTTGTTGAAGATGTTCTGGGTGGTTCTCTCTCCTTCGGGAGAAGACGGTCATGTCATCCAAATAGATAACGATAACCTTGTTCAGAAGCTCGCCAAAAGCTAGGTCCATCGCCCTCTGGAAAGTAGCTCCCGCGTTCGAGAGGCCAAAAGGCATTCGCTGGTAGGCGAATGTGCCCCACTTGGTTGTGAGCGCGGTCTTATGTTGGTCTTCGTCCCTGACCCAGATTTGATTATATCCGAAGAAACCATCAAGCAGGGAGAATCGTTGAGCTCCAGCCACCGAATGCAAGATCTGATCGATCTACGGGAGAGGATAGTGGTCCTTGAGGGAAGCATGATTCAAGTTGCGGAAGTCCACGCATAACCGGATGTCTCCGTTCTTTTTTCTGACAGGGACCAAGTTCGCTACCCAGGAAGAATGCTTGATGGGATAAATGATCTTTGCTTCGAGCATTTTTAGCAGTTCGGCCTTCATCAGACCTCGATCTTTGGATTAACCGGCCTTTGCTTCTTCGGAAAGGTTTGGCCCCTTCTTGTAATTCGATTGTATGTTGGATCAGCTATCGATCATATCCCTTGAGGTCGTGATAAGACCAAGCCATGATATCCAGGTACCTCTTACACAAACATCAGATTCGCTCTATTTCTTCCAAAGTACAATCGGTCCCGACCTTTATTACTTTCCCAGGGTTCCAGCTCTAAATCTTGATATTGCTGCACGCCGATCCGGATCCCGTGGGAGAGCGATCGATCATTTTGATCGAAAAGGCTCTCAAGCATGATCAATCCCTTGGGAACGTGGTTGTTCTTCAACCGGACCAATCCTTCGTATTCTTCCTCATCATGGCTTCGGTCTTCGACTGTAGCGGCTTCTTGGATCATGAAATTGACAATCTGCTCGTCGTTGTCAAAAACTTGCTAGTGTAAATCTCTGTCCGGGACAGAGGGTCTATAGATCATCCTTACAGCCTTCGGCTTATGCACCATATCATCCACTGGAGAATATCGGGCTGCGATGGATGCTAAGACATTCGCATGTCGATTCTTTTCTCGTGGAATAGACTATAGATTGAGGGATTCAAACTGGTTGAATAGGTCCCATACCCTATTGCGGTATGATTTAAGATAGTGCTTCTTTGAAGAGCATCTCGTTGGTGACCCGGTTGCAAACTAGTTCGGAATCTCCGAAGATTTGAAGATGCCTTATGCCTAACTTGTCGCCTTTCTTGAGTCCTAAGCACAAGGCTTCATACTCGCCGCATTGTTGGTGCAGCTCCATGTCAATCGGTAGCAATATTCCTTTTGCTCACCGGACGGCGAAATCGAAGGATTCCCCCCCGACGCCGTTTTTGCATCGGGCACCGTCGAAGAACAATTTCCATAGTCCTTCTTGAGCAGAAACCCTTCCCTCCATTTTGGCTGGTTTCTCGGACTTGGCGATGGTGTAGCACCCCACCTCGCCTCTATCATGGCATTGAAATCTACCAATGAAAATTCATCTTCACAACACAACTGTGCGAGGGATTCCTGGACCAGATCCACTTGCTCTAGTTCCTCCGCGATCGTATGCACAGGGCCACTGCTCTCTTCCTCGGACATCTTCTCAACCAGGAACGTAGAAGGCTTTTCATTATAGATCTTCACCTTCTTCCCTTTGAAGGGGATCTCCAGATGAGTGTAGTCCATGGACAGATATCCGCCCAGCTTTGCCGTGAATTCCCTCGACAGGCACATGCTGAAGTAGGGCTCAAGGTCCACGACTACCACCTCTTGTATGACTATGATTTGAGGTGTCTTATGTAGCCGAATAGGAATGTCTTTGATGACACCTACAGTCTTCACTGGGGTACCGTCCAACTGGAGGACTCCGTGACTGCTTCGTGTGTATTCCATGCCTATTTCCTCGCATACTGCCTTCGGCATGACTGTCGTCGCAGCTCCAGAATCTATCATACAGTTATGCACGATATACCCTTCCATTTGTAAGGATAAGTAGAATGGTGGTGGTCTATTTTTCCCCGTGATGGACGCGGATAGGGTCTGCACTAGGGCGAGCGGCTCTGCCTTCTTTGTATTAATCCTCTTCAATGATTCTTGCAGCAGGTCCACTTGTCCAGGAAGTTGCAGAGCATCATACAAACTGATTTTGGCTGGAATCCTCTTCAACTCTTCTACAATGTTGTAGGTTGGGGAGCTATGCACCTCAGGTTCCTTTCTTGGTTCGTACTTGGTGCGATATTGCTCTGTCGCTTCGACCCTTTGTCGCTTGGTGAGCGAGGGAAACTTGAGCTTCTCCTTAGCCTGTTCTTTGGTCTCCACCTGAGGTGGTTCGACAGTGGCCTTTTGGGCCTTTTCTTTGACTCGGAGCCGGTGGAGGAGCTTCGCTCGGGGCCGAAGAGGATGGTTGTCCCTTCTCAAATCGAGCGTGTACCTTCAAAGGAGCCATCCCGAGTAGCATCCACCTCTATCGACCTTTTACCTCCCCCGGTAAGGACTCGCGACCGGCTCTTCCTCGCCGATGGACAAGTTCTCGATCCAATTGTCTGATGACGTTGACTTGACCGCCTTGACCGCCGCTTGCTAGTGTCTGCACGTAGTGTTGATGCAACATGCATGTATTCTCCTCGTGAGGATCATTACATGTAGAGCACCAATATACATGATCGGAAGTGCTTGGGGCTTCATCTATCGCAGCATTTCTTGCCGAAGCTTTTCCTTGATGGACCGCTTGATCTTTGGTAAGTGCAAGCGTGGGATAAGACCTTCTTGGTAGAAACTCTTGTTGCGCTTGCTTCTTCTTGACAACGGTCATGTCGTTGGACAAGGTCTGCACCGTGGCATTTAACGATTGCATTTCTTGCAGTATCTTGGCTTGCATATCATCGGCCTTGGGAACTGATGGTAAAGAAGCCATAGTCAGTATCGAAGGCAGGGAAGGATGTTGGAGGGGTGCTGGCAACATTGGAAATGTTGGAGTGATAGTGGGGGGCATAGTTGAAAGTGTGGGGAAATGTATCTGTGGAGCGGTGATCTGCGACACAACAGGATTCGGGTTCCAGGATGAGATCGGATATGCAGGGATTGCAGAAATCTATGGAGCGACTGCGCTCGCATACTGGGCTTGAAGGAACTCGGGGAGTATGGGCATTGGCATTCTTTGAGGGAGTTTACCCATGGCTATGAGGTCCATTTTTGCTTTCTTGGCTAACCCATACAACTCTGGAAAAGTATTGACATTTGAGTACCTTATCATAAGACCGATATCAAGGTTGAAGGCCCGAAGGAAGTAGTACGCCATGGCTTCGTTGGTTGGGCGAAGTCCAACTGGGACTCTTTGCCAGGTTCGAGCGAACCTAACATTGAAGTCTGCAATCTCTTCTTGTGGATGTCTTTGGATTGAAGTGAATTGCTGCGTAAGAGAAGTTGGATCGGCGGACTCGTTGAAGCCTTGCATCAACTGCCCGACTAACTGGTCCCATCCCGTAATAGTGTCAGATGGCAGAGATCTGTACCAATAGAGGAGTTTTCCTCTAAGGGAGAGAACCAGGAGCTTCACCATCACTCGCTCTTCTATGATATCGTGGATTGCCGCCAGGGAAATGATGTCCTGGATATGCTCTAGAGCAGTCTTTCCGGTTTCGTCGAACGTCGGGAGCTTTTTGATTGCAGCAGGTGGAACTTGCCCTTGGCCTGCGAGATTCAACGGTGACGAAGAATTCCATGCTGGAAATAATCTGGGCGATGGTTGCTGCGTTGTTGTTGTTGTTGTTGTTGTTGGGCCATATTTGTGCCTGGGTTCTATGGAACAGAGGTCCCCGAAGTCCCTCTTGGGTTGCTCGTCGAAAGGCCAATGGGAACGGAGGCACTAGGATGCTTCGGTGAGTTGGGAGGATTCGGAGGAAAACTAGCTGCTGTGCTATCGAAAGTTAGGCCTTGCTCGTCAACAGCAGCCTCTTGCGAGGATGTCCCGCGTAAGAGATATTCGGGGGTAACTAACCTAGAGCGTTCCCCAAAGGCGTCAATATCAAGCTCAAAGAACTCGGTTTCCTCTCCTCTATTCCTAACTCTCCATCTTGTTTGCATGAAGGCACAGGCTTTAGTACTGGTCTTTACGACTTGAAGATTCTCGGGTAAAACAGAGTCGCCAGATGCTAAGAGTCTCTTAGTAATGAGAGCATCGATTCTCACTACTACTCAAGGGATGAGACTGACCGGATCTCACCGGGAACTTGTTAGAACTACTGGCTCCGATGAAGACGGGCTAGAAATTTTCTCAAATATGGGACCTTGAGTCCCACCGGGCGTGCCAGAAACTGTTGGTCATCAAATCCGCACAGGAAAGGACTTTCGGTGGGTTTGCGCGCCCTGGACCTGCGACCAACATTGAAAGGCCGAGGGGAAGAGATGCCCCTCGTGCCAATCTCCGGAGAAAGGCCGGCTCCTATACTAATCTACTTTTGGGGTTTGAGACAAGAGTGCAGGAAAGAAATAAAAAGAGTAAGGGTTAGGAAAAGAAATAAAAAGGGGTAAGGGTTAGAGAAAGAAATAAAAAGAGTAAGGGTTAGAAGATGATGATTTAAGGTGGGAGAGAACAGGAAGCACGATTACTCGCTAACAACTCGAATAGCAAGCAAGAAATACCAAGAATAACATGAAAGAAACGAAATGCCGAACTTCCTATGTATCCTCTGGACGGGTTCGCAGGGTTCTCCTTTCTCTCTCGCTGGAATTCAGGGTTCAGAGTAACAGCGATTGAGATAAGGGAATAACAGAAACCTCAATCCACCAGGCAACATAAAGGAAAGCGACAAGGCATTTTTCCTCTCCTATGTATCCTTCAGGGCGAATTTTAGGGGTTCAATCCCCGATCGCACACCGGATTCAGGATTCAGAGTCTCGATACGCGAACGAGAAAAGACAAAAGAATTAAGCACATAAGGCAACATAAAAGAGAGAAATAGAGCACAAAAGTCTTTAGTATTAAACGCAGGACATCAAGTTACAGCAGCTTTCTAGCAGAAAGTTCCCCCCCTTTTACATTGCAAAGCCTAGGTTTTTATAGAGGACCCGACCCTCTGAATCATTATTACAAAAATGGCGGAGTACACCCTCGGGCCCCGAGAAATCGGCTCCTCGCTGCTGTTGCGGATGATCTCTCAAATCGGCTACCAAAATTGGTAATGGTGACCGAGTCACCGAGGAAAGTCGCATTAAATGAGCCACCCGGGTGTCCTTGGATTGTGGGTGCGGTGCTCGAGTGGCGGCCATGCTTGCCGGGCTCTCCTTCACGGACTGATACTTCGCTTCCAATTGCCAAAAATGAGCAACGGGCTTATCGGGCAAGAAAATATGCATTTATGAGGCTCTCTCGATCGCCTCGGAAAATGCCCAACTTGGGAAGCGTTCTTGGGAAGTGCCTCACTGATTTTTGCTTCGCAAAACCACTTCAGGGGCATGGAGTGCCGAATCCGATTTCCCTCTATCCTTCGTTGCTTTGCTAGGAAAATCGCTTCGCCGATGGGTCGGGAAAAATGCTTCGGGCCGATCTTCTTTTGAAACGGTGGTTCGGGGAGTTTCGGCCGAAGCACTTTCTCGACCTCTACCGCTTCGGGTGAAAATCGGCCAAGTGGATTTTAGAAATACTTCGGGCCCGAAGTAATTTCTTTGCCTTAGCCGATTCGGGCTATCTTTTCTTCTTCGACGAAGTTGCTTGGATGCCGCTTCGCAAAACTCTTCACCCGAAGTAGCCGCTAGGAATGCTTCGGGTGCGAAGCATTTCCTTCGTACTTTTTTGGCAAAGTTCTCGCCCGAAGTGATGATTTGAAGCGCTTCGGGCCCGAAGCTCTTTTCTTTTCATTTTGTCCACCAGGGGGCGATAGGGAAAACCAAAATTGCTATAACTTATAAACAAAAGAAAACTTTCAACAAAACAAATATCATACAAAGTTTTAATTTTTCTGCCCCTTGGTGGAATGTGACAATATTGTCAACAGTTACCAGGAGCTATGCAATAGTGGAGTCCTTGGTGGATTCCAATTCATCAGGATAGGAAGAAGAGTGATTGATAGAGGACAAACTAGCTATACACATGTTGTAGGGTATGGACTATATTGAAGTACCTTGGCATGGCCTCTATTGAAGTACCTTGTCGTGGCCCTTTAGAGGAAGACCTCCAAGGCCAAATACAATAACTGAAGAAGAAAGCCTCCCATTGGGAGGATAAATTTAAAGAAAAATTGGCATTTACTGAATCCTGATAAGCTGCAATAGAAAAACAATAAGATTCATACAATATCATTTGACAACTGAGGGATAAGGTGTGGTGATTGGAGAATGAGGTCCAACAATTACAACAGTTTCTAATCAGTAAGATAGATAGGGTTGACATTGCTATCCAAACATACTGGGTTTTTGATCCAAAAAAATCCTCTATTGATATAGAGAAGGTAGAATCCAGTGGTGCATTCCATTTAGATGCTAGAATGGCATCATCAAACAAGTAATTATCTAATGTAGGGGACCAGCCAATTGCCCTTGATATAGAGGCCATCAAAGAATAGGGGAACCCTATTTTGCTAATTGTGCCCAAAATAGTAGAATTATTAGATATAGAGGAAGAAGACATCGCTTGATTGGTTGATGAGTCAGCTGAACACTCTATTGTTGACCAATCAATTGATTAGCCAAAAACAAAATGATCAACTGATACTCAATATGCTATGATGGTAGTTATACTAGAAGTGGATGCTTAGTCAACAAGGGAATAGAGGGGCCAAGAAGATGTGGCCTAAGAACATGATGAAATGGACCAATCCGTAGAGAATTCAGTTGAGCTGGAAGAGTCAGTTGAGATGGAAAAGCAGGTTGAGCTCGAAGAGGTAGTCAAAGTGGAAAAAAAGGTCCCAAATGTTGCACAGTCAGGTGGTCAGCCACTGGTTGACCAAACCATGGTTGATCAACTTGATTTGCAGTTTGAGGTTGAACTCCCTACTAATGCACCCATAGACCAAGGGATACAAGACTCAAAATCATCTTATGTGCAAGAATTTCCACTCCCACAGAGGGAGTTGGTGATGGATCTAGGGACATTTATGGATAATGTAGTGGCCCCAAGGTAGACTAAGAAACTATGATCGAAGGCTAAGGCCACACAATCACCCTAGAAGTGACCAAAGGCTAAATCACAATGACCACCGCAAAATAAAAATAAAGTATTACAGATCCCACTTCTAATGAAGAATGGGATGAATCACTGAAAGAATTCACACATAGTCAATATCTCATGAAGGAGCTTAAAAAGAAACTCAGGGAAGAATGGAAGGAATGGTGGGTTGAACAATGAATGACCAGAGAAAGCATCAACCTTAGGCATGTAAAGCCTGAGCATTTTTGGGACATGTATGGTTCAATCAAGGGAGAGCCATCAAAAATGATAAAATTTTATAAGAAGATGAGGGTGTTCAACATGAAGCCCACAATTTTACCACCATTAAATATCCACCATCACCTGATATTATAATAGGGGATGATAAATATGATGATATGTTTTACCTATAAATGAAGTGTCTATCGAAATCTTAGATATTCGACATATCCCGGTTTCCACCCTAGGATAAATCAAAAGTGCCCATTGTAGAACAACTTCCTCCAAATTATCACTACTGGAAGCAAGTTGAACCAGCATTCCAGAAGAATACCATCATGTTTACTGGATTCTATATGGAATAAAATACAGGTAAGAAAGGTTGGTGTAAAAAAATCCTGATACAGGGGCAGGACCCAGCCAACCTCTAAGTCACAAGCAACACCAAAAGGTACCAGAAATAGGAGCAAGTCCCAACTAACCAGAATAGTGTGGTAAATGAAAGCATGACAAAGAAATGGATAAGGCCATAACTAGAGAAATAAAGTACAATAATATAGAGTATTGACAAGTTGCTAAAACAAATAATTATCAACATCGAGTTCCACAAGGAGGTGGCAGGAATTAGGCATGGGGTGATGATGAGCACTAAAATTGCTCATTTTTTGTATAATATTTGATGGGTGTTTTTTGGTTGTATATTTGACACCTAACGGGAAGGTGGGGTTTAAGAAATCATAATGCATCCATGAAGCTGTGCCAACATTGAATGACCACTGCATACCCAAGAGGTCGGGGTAGTGGTAGTCGATATTTAGAGAAGGTCAGTTCATCTATCCAAACTACTAGCCTAAAATAGGGGGATAAAAGGAAGTAGGAAAGAGATAAAAGGTTTTATAGCCAAAAATAACAAGTATGGGTATAGTCACATCAAGACACAAGGTCTATCAACCTTGTAGGTGAAAACACAAGTATACCACCTAATAGATCAACCAACAATGCTCCTACATAACACTCAGTGCTGATGGGTCAAAGGTGAATTCCATAATCGACATATGGGTCCATAAAATCTAGGTTGTATAATTAGAGCTCTCCTACCCAGCTAGCTTTGTGTTCTCCTTTGTATTTCATTGTGACCCTATTGCCCAATGGATCAAGGATTCAAATTCAAGTGTTGTTTCATGCAATCCCTAGAAAGATATCCACTCTAATTTTGAGAGCAGTACCCACTCCTTGATCAAATGGGAAATTTGATCTATAAATAGAACCTCAAAAGGTGAAAGCAGCATGTTTTGAGTAAAATGAAGTTGATAATGGATATGACTAAATATTCCCTGGAAGAGTTGTAATGAGCAAATGATGTTTTTGCATAATTGCATCAGAAAGAAGTGTTACATCAGGACTGACAAATGCGTTTGGCATTCTATCTCTTCTTGAAGAGGTCTTGGTCCTTGGTAGGGTATATTTACGGGAGCACAATCTATGGGGGTTGATGAGCCTCGGAAATGCTCATATTTTGTATGAGTTTCATTGATTATTATGCGGCAATATAATAGGAACTGTGTACTTTTATGAATTATTATGTAATTATTTAATAGAATTGTGTGTGTTATCTAATTTGTGTGTTTTAGTGTGTTTTTGTGGAAATGTAGTTGGTTTTGACAGATTTGGATCAGTCGAGGTCCTTCATGGACCTGGCACTCTATTTCTTTTGGGATCAAGGCATGGTGAGTAGGCGCCTTCCTCTTCAAGGAAGGCGCCAGGAGAAGGTAGGTGCCTTCCTCTTCAAGGAAGGTGCCAACAGAAGGTAGGCGCCTTCCGTATAAAGAAGGCGCCCGACATACTTAGGCGCCTTCCGCATAAGGAAGGCGCCCCATGCAAGGCAAGGCACCTTCCGCATAAAGAAGGCGCCCAACATCAGTAGGCGCCTTCCCCATGAAGAAGGCGCCCGATCTTAGTAGGCACCTTCCGCATGAGGAAGGCGCTCAACATCAGTATGCGCCTTCCGCATAAGGAAGGTGCCTGCCAAAGCACATGAGGAAGGCACCTTCCTCATAGAGAAGGCGCCTCCATTTTTTGCTAGTTGACCAAATAAAGAGACGTGGGCAGTGTTGACTGGTGCAGTTCCAGTTCCACGTCACGCAAGATAATTTTGGGAATTGTACCAATGGACGAGAATGTCTTACCTACGCTAGGTGAAGCATGAACCAATCAACGAACGTGCCACCATTAGGAACAATGCCTATTTTTAGCATATGTCGATTACGTTTACCAGACTATCCTAGTTTAGTCTAGACTGAACTACTATTGTAACTTCCTTGTAATAGAAGATCTATGTGTGTGCTATATAAACACACATAGACCTCTCTGATAGATATCCAAGATATTGAGAATATATTTATCATTCTGAGGAGATAGAAGCATTGTAATAATTATTTTGCAATCATAATAAAGTTTGAGAGTTCCTAATCACGTGTTCAGCTGGAAGGGAGCTGTTGGAGCCTGGGCCCACTCCAAGCTAGTATTCCTTCCCTTTTACTTGTGCTTTCTTAGATTAATTTCCTGCTTTCATAGGTTTGCTTTTTGTACTATTATTTTCATTGTCGTAGTGAACTTACTTTCATGTCTAGTTAATTATGCACGTATGAATATTTAATTTCTAAGGATTTAATTATTCATACGTAAATTATTATGGTGTGGATGAATGATTGTCGATATTTTAAACCCCCCAATGATAGAATTAGTCGGACTCATCTCAAAGTGGGTATTGTAAATGATCTTGTTTGAGACACTTCTAAATTTTACGAAGCTCCCTGGGTTGACAATTTAAATGCATGGGCAGTGACAAAATAGGAACAAAATTAACCTGTGTTTGGCCCGCAACATTTTGGCACCATTGTCGGGGAAGCGCCTCTACTAGATTAATTGCAATACCTAAAAACCTTCCATCTGACTTTGTATGAGTTCCTCGAGAAAAAGAGGACCTGACGGTCATTTTGTAAAACAAAGTCCACCAAAATCTGAGTCAGTCGAACACTCTGAATTTGAATTAGATTCCCCAGACTTGTCACCAGTAGTCCACTAGAGTGAGAATCCTCACTTTGTGCAAAGTGCTTCCTCATCCCACCAACCTGGGGAAGAACGAACCATTGTAAACCCATTATTTAAGAGGACACCCTCAGAGGAAGCCCTATTGTGGAAAGTTGTAGAGGATCAGACGATAACACCAACCGATTTTAGAGCCCTGACTCAAAAAGTTTTGAATGATCGTGAGGCCATAAGAACTGCATTAGAGACCACATTTCCTAAAAAATGGCCGATGAAGAGGCTTCATCTGGCTTTAGTTTCCCAATTGAGGAAGGAGTAGGAGAAACCAAAATGAAAAACATATCCCCTGCTCACCTTCCTACCTTCAGAGGATACCCAACCGAGGACCCTGACCTATTTTTATTTAAGTTTGATGTTCTATGCAGGTCTGTGGACTACAAATCTGATACGTAGAAGTTGAAGCTCTTTCCTTCCACATTAGATGATGCAGCTCTATGGTGGTTCATCGGTCTAGGAGACAAACACATTGCTACATGGGATCAAATGAAGAGGCTCTTTTTAGAGCAATATCAAGACTTCGGGAGAGCAAGAGACTCCAGAGAAGAGGTCCTGAGCATGACGTAGAAAGAAGATGAGTCTCTTGAGGAGTACTAGGAGAGATTCAATTTCAATCTTCAATGATCTCCTCATGCAAAGTTAGCCGACAAGTCTCTTAAAAGCATATTTTTGAGAGGACTTAACAATGAATCATTAGAAGCTCTCAACATGATTTCTGGAGGTGACGTCTACCAACATGCTATGGAAGATATCCAACAATTATGCCGAAACTACTCAAGAAGGAGAGGCAAGACCACTTCTAGAACCATGAAAGCAACTGCTTCGATCACAAAAATAGAGATAGGCAATATGCTAGAAGATTTGAAAAGTGAGATGCTTTCATCTCTGGCATTACAAATGGACACGCTATTGTTGGAGAAAAAGAAGCAAGAAAATGAAGCAACATTGGCTTATTTCTGCCCAAAATGTAGAGGAAAGCATGCAAAGAATGCATGCCCAAAAAACAAAGTCAGAGTATGCACGGTCTGCAAACTAAATCATAAGACTCGATTGTGCCCATAATTGCCTAGTATCAAGGAGGATGTTGATGTTATGGAAGCCTATTTTATAGGCAATCGAAGGAGTTGGCCACAACCCCCTATGGGGAATACACCACCAGGAATGCCATCATATGGGGGAGGACCATACATGCCACAAGGCCAGCCTCAACCACCTAACATGGGGTGGTGGGGGCCATCACCTTGGTCCAACGCACCCCAGGAGCAACATTTCTGAACCAGCAACCCTGGATGCCATATCAATATCCTGGGAAATAGTGGAGAGGCCATGCTCCATGGAATCCAGCTCCATAGAATGTAGCGCCAGCTCACCCCCATCAAAACCTATCGGCCTTGCCTATAGTGAGACCTACGTAGCTACCCACACAATCGATGATGAATCCAAATAATAGAGTAAATCAATCGACATACAATGTAGAAGGTGAGATGTATCCGATGTATCATATTAGTTGCAATCCTATTCATCTTAGATCAGGTAGACAACTAGGAGTAGAGACACCTCCACTGATAGAAGAGGAGGCAGATGTAGGAGAAACACCTCTTATAGAAGAGGTGGAAGAAGAAGTGGCTGAGAGAACAAAGGCTCCATTTCCTAACCGGCTGCAAGAATAGAAGAAACAAATGCAGCCGGAGTATGATATTCTTTCTAGCTTGAAAAATCTCACAGTGACAATTCCACTTTTTCAAGCTATCCGAGACGTCTCGATATATACTAAGGTGATAAAGGAGATGTGCCTAAGGAATTCAGGATGGAAAGTAACCCAGACTATCAATGTCATGGGTAAGTTGGTAGATTTAATGATGGGGAAGGCATGTCATCCTAAGTATGTAGACCCAGGTAGCCCAGTATTGACTATAAAAATTAGGGGATATTCCTTGACCAATACGTTGGTCGATCTCGATGCAGCCATCAACGTAATGCCTCAGGAGACCATGTAGAGGCTACAACTCATAGATCTGAGACCTACCTCAATGGTGTTATAGTTGGTCGATCGATCAACCATAGCACCGAAAGGAATGCTTGAAGATATAATAGTAACGGTTGATGCATGGGAATATCCGACCGACTTCCTAGTCTTACAGTCTAAAACAAGGTTGGGTGGCTACCCACTTATCTTGGGAAGACCATGGCTGGTGATAGTCGATGCTTACATCAGCTATCATGATGGCCTGATGACCATCTCCAATGGACAAAATATCAAAATGTTGACCATTTCACCCCCTATGCAATCCATTGATTCATTGGGAGACCCTACGTTGACCAAGCATGGAGATAATGAGCTATCCATAATCTAGCCAGTGATGGCATTGGATGAATTGGTAGAGGATGAATATGAGGATGGTACTATCATGGAATTCCTCTAGGGAGAATCCTCCATCACCATGCCTGAGTCACCATTGGTCGATGCCCAAAACCACCATGTTCAGTAGATAAACGTTGGGTCAGGAAAGACGTTAAACATCAATAGTGGGTTGACCCCCACATAACTAACAAAAGTGGAAGAGCTCTTGGTAAAACACCAATGGGATTTTGCATGGGATTACTCAGATATGAAAGGTATCAGCCCAGAAATTTGTACCCATCGAATATACCTCGATGAGTAGGCGACTCCAAGCAGGCAACCACAAAGAAGAATGAATCCGGTAATGAAAGACATTGTCAAGGTGGAGCTACAAAAACTCTTGTCTATCGGATTCATCTATCTAATTTTTGATAGTGAGTGGGTGTCACCACTTGTGGTGGTCCCCAAGAAGAATGGGAAGTGGTAGATTTGTGTGGACTACAGGGCATTGAATAAAGTGACCAAAAAGGATCACTTCCCACTCCCATTCATCGATCAGGTCTTGGATACACTTTTGGGGTGAAAGTACTTCTCCTTCCTGGATGGATTTAGTGGATACAACTAGATCCAGATAGGAGAAGAATATCAGGATAAAACAATGTTCACCTACCCATGGGGAATGTTTGCTTATCGGGTATTGCCTTTCGGGTTATGCAATGCACCTACCACCTTTCAAAGGGTGGTGCTTAGCATATTTTTAGACATGATAGGAGATGCGGTCAAAGTGTACATGGATGACTTCACCATTTATGGAGAAACCTTTGAAGAAGCAATGACGAACTTGGAAAGAGTGCTCGAAAGAAGCGAGGAAAATAATTTGTCCCTTAGTAATGAAAAATGCTTTATGATGATGCAAGAGGGCATCGTATTGGGACACCATCTCTCCGTGGAAGGAATAAAGGTTGACAAAAGAAATATTGAGGTCATCAAGGACCTACCCAACCCTAGAATGTAGTGAGAGGTGAGAAGTTTTCTCGGATCTACTGGGTATTACCGATGATTTATCATCGACTTTAGTAAGATTGCAAAACCACTACACACTCTATTGTCTAAAGATGTGGAGTTCAACTAGATGGAAGGCTATGAAAGAGCATTTCAGTCACTCAAAGAGAAGCTGATATCTACACCAGTTTTAAGGGGACCAAATTGGGCCATACCCTTCCATATCTATTGTGATGCATCCAACAATGCGATTGGAGCAGTCCTCGAGCAGAAGGATGGTGAGGAATTTTATGCCATCTACTACGTCAGCAAAAACTTGGTAGGGGCTGAGCTCAACTATACAGTGATGGAGAAAGAGTTCCTTGTGGTTGTGCATGCCATAAATAAATTCTACCATTATATCATCGGATACTAGGTGTTCATCCATATGGACCATGCAGCCATCAGGTATTTAATGAGCAAACTGACTATTGGTGGAAGAGTTATCAGATGGCTTCTACTATTGCAGGAGTTTGACATAACAATAGTTGACAAACTAGGCAAGGACAATGTAGTAGCAGATTTTCTATCCAGATTGATACCAGTAGATCATGCGGTAGTGGAAGACCAATTTTTGGATGAACATTTGTTCACCATCAGCGAACAAACATCATGGTATGCAGACATAGCCAACTACTTAGCCATCGAAAGAACCTCGCCTGCTCTCTCCTCATGAGAAAAGTAGGCGTTAATAGAGAAGAGCACCTCCTTTCTATGGGTTGATGACCTCCTATTTAAAATAGGATGTGATCAGATTATAAGGAGATGCGTAGCAGAATAGGAGTTCTCAGAAATACTCAAAGCTTGTCACGATGAACCATGCAGGGGACACTTTGTGGGAAAATGGACTACTTATAAAATCCTATAGGTTGGGTACTTTTGGCCCACTCTATTTAAATATGTGGCCACCTACGCCAACAAGTGCGATGAATGCCAAAGAATGGGTAGACCAACCCATCGGGATGAAATGCCCCTTCAACCTCAAGTGCACCTAGAGCCCTTCGATAAGTGGGGCATGGATTTTGTGGGGCCAATTAATCCACCTTCGATAGGAAGGAGATTTATTTTAGTCTGTATAGACTACGTCACCAAGTGGGTGGAGGTTCAAGCATTAAGGGATTCAAAGGAAAGAATAGTAGCCGATTTCTTATTTGCTCATATTTTTACATGATTCAGGGTCCCTAGAGAGATAACAATAGACCAGGGGCCTCAATTTACCTCCAAGTTGATCGAGGAGTTGATGAAGCAATATAGAATTTGGCACAACAAGACTACACCCTACCACCCATAGGAAAATGGGCAAGTGGAAGTGATGAATAGAGAGATTGAGAACATCCTAACAAAAACTATGTAACAACATAGAAAATATTGGGCTACATGACTATCGGAGGTAGTATGGGCATATAACACCATGTGGAAATCCACCACAGGCTTCACACCCTTCCAGCTGGTCTATGGGAAGAGTGCAATGATGCCCATCGAGTTCGAGATTAAGACATTGAGAACTACTTTAGAATTAAATTTGAGCTTGGAAGAAGCTCAAAAAGAAAGAGTTTACAGTTGAATCAGCTGGATGAAATCTGAATGGATGCTTTACAAAGAATGAAGATCATACAAAAGCAAATAAAATAGTGGCATGATCATCACATTAAGCTAAAGCAGTTCTAGGAGGGAGAATGGGTGTTGTTGTACGATTCTAGGTTCCAGGAATGGAAGGGAAAATTAATGCAGAGGTGGATGGGACCGTATGAGGTGGTAGAGCTCATCAAGAATGGTGTTGTGCATGTCAGGACCATTGATGGTAGCAACATTGTATTGATAGTTAATGGCCATCGACTGCGGCCCTACAACACGTCCAAGAATTTATTGGTGGAGTCTAGAGTAGGCATGGGGGAGACCCCATCCTTGTAAATCTAGACAAAACTCTCAGCAAGTAGAATGGTGGACATGGAGGTGTCCACCAAAATTAGTTAGTTTAGATTTGTTTATTTCTTATGGTGTGTTTTGCAGGGATGACGCCCGCATGCAAGCTGTAGGCATCCTGAGTTCAGGGCCTAACAGGCATGGAATGCATCTAACTACCTGTATTTTTCTTTCTTTTTGTTTGCTTTTTGTAGGTGAAGGGCCTGACAACATGAAAAATAGGTATCTGGGAAACCAGGCCTGAACCGGCTCAACATCCCGCCACCTACGCATATAGTTTAGAAGCAACATCTATCCAAGCTTGGGGATGGCAACAAACTCTCCTCTAAGGGAAAAATCACATGCCAGGCCCGATAGGAAGATGCTGGGGCAGCATGAAGTAAGTCTGAGGAGGCTTGATCACCCTTGCCCGGATGATCATGATGTGGCTGCTAAGAAAAATGCCTTGTAGAAAGCCTTCATCTTCAAAGAAGACTCTCCACTTAAGGAACGGTGCCTTCCTCCTCGAAGAAGGTGCCTAACTGAGGTGGACGTTTCCCATCGTGAAGAAGGTATCATGCTGGAGGTAAGGCACCTTCCTTATAAAGAAGGTGCCCCATGAAATAAGGTGCCTTCCTTATAAAGAAGGCACCCAACTAAAATAAGGTGCCTTCCTTATAAAGAAGGTGCCCAACTGAAATAAGGTGCCTTCCTTATAAAGAAGGTGCCCAGGGTTCCTAAAAAAAAATTTTGAGAGAAAGCGCCTTCCGCATCATGAAGGCACCTTGAAAAAAATATGATGAAGGCGCCTTCCACTCCAGGAAGGCGTATCCATTCAAAGTGCCTTTAGTAGGAAGGCATTTTCAAAAGTACCTTTCATAGTAGGAAGGCGTCGTTCTTCAAAAGTGCCTTCCATAGTAGGAAGGTGTCATTCTTCAAAAGTGCCTTCGGAAGGCATTTTCAAAGTGCCTTCCATAGGGAAGGGTTTTCAAATGCACTTAGGAAGGCACCATCAAGCAAAAGTGCCTTCCACCTAGGGAAGGCGCTAGTCATTTAAAGCACCTTTCACATCGGGAAGGCACCAAAAGCACCTTTCGAGTATAATCGATACTTTGATTTCACGTGCACCTCGATTCAAATGAGATCAACACATGATTGGGCAGCACCAGATTACCACCATCACCCCACGTGATGGAAATCCACCCCAACCAAAAATCTTGTAGAGTTATGGGGTGGGATCCTTGCGCATACCCCAAATATGATGGACAGATGGTTTTCAAGCCTATCAGGAGTCTGTCTTCGGCATCGAACCTCGAACAATGTAGCAATGAAGTCCAGCGTAATCCGCACATGTAAAATACCCATCCTCCATGTCACAGGCTGATGAATCACTATTTTCCATGATGCACGAAGCATCCAATCAGGTACGCGCATAATTCTAATTAAATTTTTATATAATTTTTCATGAACTATGCAGTACCAAAAAATAGCACCACCATAAAAATCATGCACCCCCCATGGCCGAAATATCATGCCAATGTTATGGCTCGAGAGGCGTACCTTGCCAACCCCAAAATTGAATGCTAGGGTTAGGCACCTTCCTTATAAGAAGGCACCTTCTTGAGAAGGTAAGGTAAGAAAATAGAGGAGTGATTAAGGAAGGCACCATGGGAGGATGATCAAAGAACCATGCCATCAAGAAAAATGAGCCAAGTGACATGGAAGGGATCAGGGGGGGGTCAGGACTCAGTTTGAAGCTAAGGGATGGCTCGATTACTATACCCTGGTCTATCAAAACTAGGATATGGAGGTAGCTAAGGAATTTGTTGCCTCCTTGAGAGGTGACATAGCTCAAGTGCATGGAAGGGAGATTTTGGTCACCCTAGAATACATCTCCTAGGTGACCGACTTGCCTCTCACAGGCGAGAGCATATACAAGGGTGGTATGTTGAAATAGTACACTAAATTATTGTTGGAGGGAGAAAGTGTGTAGATAGAGAAGGAAGGTCTACCAAAAAGTAGACTTCCAATGAACCTACGGAAGATGTTCGAGCAGGTTGCTCGATTCTTCACATGCATAGGGAAATATTCCCACCTACACGTTAATCATGTGCAGTTTTTAAATCACCTGGTGCATGGAAGAAAAATCAATGTGCCCTTCTACCTAGAAAATGCCCTGAAGGAGGAAGCGACTCGATACCAGAAGGGTGCACCTTTCACCTTGGCCCACCATGGGTTGATATCAGCACTGGTTCGCCATGTAGAAGCACAAAAGGAAGACTCCAATGTAGAGGAAGATGATAGCCAGGAAGGACGAGAAGATTCTACCATCGAGGAAGGGCAAGATGAAGAAAGCCCCATAGAGGAGGTAGAAGATAGAGGGCAATTGCCATTGCCTAATTTTGTAGAGGAAAGAGGGCAATCACCATTGCCCAATTTCATAGAGGAAGGGGCACAGCTCGCCAAGGGGAACCCAATTATGGTAACTTGAACCAGTTCCTAGGAGAAGGCACCTGTGATGTCTGCTCCTATCATCAGAGGAGGAAGAAGATGACCCGAAGGTTGGTCTTGTAGCCTAGACCCTCTAGGAATTAATAAGTTAGAGTTTGTAGGATGTAGGGACTTCTGAGGGTATTAATCAGCAAGTTGATGCAGCCCTAGAGGAGGTCCTAGAATGGCAAATCGAGTGTTGGATGGCCCAAAAAATTTTGGAGGATTGCTAGATGATGCACAGGGAGGAATTGGAGGAGCAAGCACAAAGGATAGCTCAGCTTGAGCAGCTGGTCCAATAGCTGTAGGATGAGAATCAATAATTTTGGGCCAAGGAGATAGAGAAGAGGGATGCATCCACTCAAACCGACTGGGCGATGGAGATCTCGATGAATTCCCCTACCTCATTAGAATGAGTATTCTCTTCAGGGGAATTTTGGTCGGATGCTCATCAAAGTAGCCCGAAAGTAGGGGAGAATTCCTCTATTTTTGATATTGATGGGAGAGGGAGCCCAATGGAGCCCCCTGTTATAGACTTGAGTGATACAGAGCCTGGTGTGGACCAACAACCATAGACAGAACCAGGGGTCAAGGAAGAATTCCCTCGACCTGAGGAAGGAGGGACCGAGGGACCTATGGGGTCGACACTAGAGCAACCAGAGAAAGGAGGGACAACTCCGGGACATCAGAGCAAGTCCCTCATAATGAAGAGACACCCATCGGGAAGGAGGAGAAACCCCTTGCTCGAGCCACCACACTTTCTACAAGGGCCAAAGGAAAAGGGCCCATGATGGCTCGAAAGAAGGTGAAGGTGACCTTCATCGAACCGGTCGAAGATGAGTGGGATATGCAGCCATTCGTAGAGAGGCAAAAGTGGTTCAAAAATCGTGAAGAGATGGTGGTAGCAAAGGAGGCTAGGAAATCAGCTTCGAAGGTCTAGGGAGACCCTGGTATTTGCATTAATCCGATGGATGATGATCAGTTTTGGGAGATTTATGGGTCATCCCGAGGATGCCCCTCTAAAATACAAAGATATTTTGAGAGATGGGGGGTATATGGGCCTGAATTAGAAGTCACTACCATTGCAAAAGAAAATGTAGGGCTTACCCCTAAAGCAACCCAATTACCCAAGGCCTAGGTAGTTCATCTCAGGAGGGACAATTCTGACATCCCTCTTGCAGTTGTCAGGCCTCCGGATGCTGACCTATGGCAGGCTACAGAAGTTGCATTCCAGGCAGTAGGGACCACGTTAGCTATACCACCTCCAGTAGCAGCGGGTGGGAAACCCGAATAGGTAGAGTCAACGGATTGAGCAGAGGCAGACAATAGAAGCTAGCCACCTCAACACCATAGTTCCACGAAAAAGAAAGACCGCACCTCCCGATGTCGGTCCATAGAAAAAGCAATCACAGGTCGTAGGTACAACCAGATCTACTAGAAAATGATGATGATGAGGAGTATGAAGGGCTACCTATAGTTTGATGCCATGAGGGCATGGCATATGTTAGGCATGGGGGGATGATGAGCCTCAGAAATGCTCATATTTTGTATGAGTTTCATTGATTATTATGCGGCAATATAATAGGAACTGTGTACTTTTATGAATTATTATGTAATTATTTAATAGAATTATGTGTGTTATCTAATTTGTGTGTTTTAGTGTGTTTTTGTGGAAATGTAGTTGGTTTTGACAGATTTGGATCAGTCGAGGTCCTTCATGGACCTGGCACTCTATTTCTTTCGGGATCAAGGCATGGTGAGTAGGCGCCTTCCTCTTCAAGGAAGGCGCCAGGAGAAGGTAGGTGCCTTCCTCTTCAAGGAAGGTGCCAACAGAAGGTAGGCACCTTCCGTATAAAGAAGGCGCCCGACATACTTAGGCACCTTCCGCATAAGGAAGGCACCCCATGCAAGGCAAGGCACCTTCCGCATAAAGAAGGCACCCAACATCAGTAGGCGCCTTCCCCATGAAGAAGGCGACCGATCTTAGTAGGCACCTTCCACATGAGGAAGGTGCTCAACATCAGTATGCACCTTCCGCATAAGGAAGGCGCCTACCAAAGCACATGAGGAAGGCACCTTCCTCATAGAGAAGGCACCTCCATTTTTTGCCAGTTGACCAGATAAAGAGACGTGGGCAGTGTTGACTAGTGCAGTTCTAGTTCCATGTCATGCAAGATAATTCTAGGAATTGTACCAATGGATGAGAATGTCTTACCTATGCTAGGTGAAGCATGAACCAATCAGCGAACGCACCACCATTAGGAACAATGCCTATTTTTAGCAGATGTCGATTGCGTTTACCAGACTATCCCAGTTTAGTCTGGACTGAACTACTATTGTAACTTCCTTGTAATAGAAGATCTATGTGTGTGCTATATAAACACACACAGACCTCTCTGATAGATATCCATATTGAGAATATATTTATCATTCTGAGGAGATAGAAGCATTGTAATAATTCTTTTGCAATCATAATAAAGTTTGAGAGTTCCTAATCGCGTGTTCAGCTGGAAGGGAGCTGTTGGAGCCTGGGCCCACTCCAAGCCAGTATTCCTTCCCTTTTACTTGTGCTTTCTTAGATTAATTTCCTGCTTTCATAGGTTTGCTTTCTGTACTATTATTTTCATTGTCATAGTGAAATTATTTTCATGTCTAGTTAATTATGCACGTATGAATATTTACTTTCTAAGGATTTAATTATTCATACGTAAATTATTGTGGTGTGGATGAATGATTGTCGATATTTTAAACCCCCCAATGATAGAATTAGTCGGACTCATCTCAAAGTGGGTATTGTAGTGATCTTGTATGAGACACTTCTAAAGTTTACGAAGCTCCCTGGGTTGACAATTTAAATGCACGGGCAGTGACAAAATAGGAACAAAATTAACCTGTGTTTGGCCCACAACATGGGTATCCCATGGATCACCTTCCCTTTTGTTTCTTTTATTTTTCTACATTCTTCCCTTCCTTCTATTTCCTCAGTTCCTTGTTGCCACTAATTGACAAGGTTAGTGGTCATCGTCTTCTTACCTTAGCTATTTCATGTGTGTCCCTCCCTCCCCTCTTCCCTCTTGTTCTCTTTTTCTAGTTTTGTTTTTTATTTCCACTAATGGTACCCCTTATTTTATTCCCTTCTACCTTCTCCCACCTCATTTTCCATTCATCTTTGACCACCTTCCTCCTTTGTCTTGTAGCCCTGATCAGTTGTTTGTGTTTGTGCCCTATTTATCCCCTTCTTCCTATTTTTATGTGTTTCAAGGCATAGCTTTCTTGTTTCTCCTTTTATTTAAGATAAAAGCCCCTGTAAGTCACTAATATTGTGGGTAAGATTTTGCATCCTTTCACCCACTCTTTTAAAATATGATGGCCTATAGCAAATGGATAAATTTTGGAGTTGGGCTTTGGCATTGATGGATGAAGTAGATTTCAAAGTTAAAATGATGGTGGAATCAAATATTTTAAAGGACAAAAAATTAGGCAGCCACCAAGCATGGAGCAATCCAAAAATCCCACCCTATACCTGAATCAGCTCAAATCTATGGTAAGGCAGATAATTGGGCAAGCAAGCAACAAAGGTGGATCCCAAAACCCCATCCAATCATTGGGTAAAATATTAGATCTTATCCTCGCATGATGAACCTACTCGAGCAAGGGCAAGAGTTTTAGAAAATGATAGGATCACCACCTCGATTGAAAATATGGCTTGGGTGGAGTTTTGGTAGAGTGACAATCAAGAGTAAATCCTGATTCTCCACCCCACTAAGTTACGTCGAGTAGAAATTTGGGTACCTAATGAATAAGAAAAATCCCAATCATTCGCCATGTACCAGAATAACTACCCTCATTAGGAATCCCAAGTATGGTGTATTAATGATCTTAGCTACCTAATTACAAGCTCTCAATGGGTAGGAAGATGGTAATTTGAAATGCACGATATCCAAGGTAATTAATTCTAACCACTTCCACATGATCGAAGACTGTTGCCTATTTGAAGGGGTAAAATAGATGGAAATTGAATGCTCGACATAACTTTTATAAGGAACAAAGGCCTAAATTCATTCAGAAGAACCTGACATCCTTCTGGTCAGCCACTATTCTTCCAAGGGGTAATGTACCAACTGAGTGCCCATATGCTTCAATAATCTCTTCCTACCTAAGTTCATTAATGTGTGGAATTTGAATTTATTGTAAAATTCTCTATAAATAGTGGGATGCCAACCATTCCAAAGGGTGGATCTATAGCTATTATAATTCATATGTAAAGTCTTCTTCTTTTTGTAAATACAAGTGTGTCAATGTTTGGTCTCCAACTAGGCTCTTACATCTTTTTGTTGAATGCTAATGCTTATTTTTCTATGGCTATCTGAGTGTTCTCATTTAATTTTGCTATATGGATTTCATGAGCTTTACTTGATGGCTTTAGAATTCACATTCACATTCATATCTAGATTGGGGTTTATTTCTTCTAAAGTTGGTCAGGTGGGAGCGCTTTAATTTTGCATCCTAGATTTCATGCACCCATCCATCAGTTATGGAATTCACCTTTGATCCATCAGTGTTGAGTATCAGGTAGGATCACCATCGACTAATTTTTTAGGTGGCATACTTGTGTTTTCACCTACGGTATTGATGGACCATGTGTCTTTATGATGCTATAATCATCCTTTTCAGTTCTGGCTATGACCTATTTTATCTATTTCCTCCTTCCTTTTCTCCCACTATTTTAGACTAGTAGTTAGGATAGAGGAACCAACCTTCTCTAAAGATTGATCATCCCCAACCTGGAATCTTGGGTTCATGGTGGTCATTCAATGTTGGTGTGACTCCATAGGTGCATCAGGATTTCTCAAACCCTACCTCCCCATTATATGTCAGATCTGTGACCAATAATTTTTGGCATACCCAATGGAACTCGAAATGTCTCATATCCTGATTCAGTAAGAGTCTGGTGAAGCTCAGCTTTACTACATCCATTTGTTCACAAATTTTAGTGACTTTTTTGGGGACTCATAAGGTCTCTATTGTTTAAGAAGATCAAAGTTCAATGATACTCTAGTTTTCCTATATCTTTCCAAATCACCTAGTGGCTCCCCTAAGAAAATAAGATCTAGATTCAAAGATTAGTTGCCTCTTTTATGCCTTAAAATATCTAAACATCCTAGAGGACTCAAGATTTGATGAGTAGTCTTGACCTCAAAGGTGAAGAAAGTATGCTCATATGGTGACTCTGATTTTAATTTTGATGCAAGAATTAGAACTCGTGAATACTAGCACCTTAATGGCTCAATAGTGCTATCCCTGATGGGATGACCCCAACTCAATCAATCTCCAATGTTGACATGAGATTCCTAATAGTGCCCTAAATAACCTAACAAAATATGATGGCACTAAAGGAACTACTCAGGATCACCTTGAATATGTTTCTACACTAGCACCCCTGCATTGTATCTCACATGAATATGTCATGATTAGAATCTTGGTCTTATCTCTTGAAGGGAGGGTGCTATTGTGGTACCAATACCTTGGGTAAAAAAGTATATGATCATGGATGTATTTGGTGGTTATTGATACATTTAATGACTCCAGGGATATATTCCAACTCTTAATGCATCTCTCATCTATCAAGAGGGCCCCTTTTGAATCCATCATAGAATTCAATATATAATTCAAGAGTAGTTGAGGTAGGATCCCATTTGAATACCAATCGTCTCCCACCCAAGCTTACATGTATTATGTCTAATATTTCAATTCAAACATAAGCCTCCTCCTACATCAATCTAGGGAAAAGAGATTCCATCAAATATTTCAAGAGGCCCTCCAAGTTGAGCAAATCCTACTTCAAGTTAGAAAAATATCTTAAAGAGACTCTGCCCTCCCATCCCCTTTTCCATCTATTGTTGCTCCCCTTTCAACTGCACAGTATCCACCATGGATGCTACATGAATATGTGTAGGAGCCAGGCCTACAATTATGCAGAGCACAAAGGGCAGATCTCTTCCCGATCTCATATAAAGGAGATGCAAGCATGATTCATGCAATGAACACTTTTATTGCTTGCAACTTCTCCCAAAAAACAAAGGACTTGGATGAAATGGAATTCCCTTCTAACAAAAATGACATAGATTTGCACCCTTTTTGTATCCATGAGCACACTGAACAAGGGTCAAGCTATCTCAAGAAGTCTTGGCCAATCAAAATTTAGGTTCCAAGGAGATCCCAATAGCAGGATTGCCAATCAATGGGCCCTATTGTCAAACTTGTGTGGAGACATCAAAGGCACACGTGGTAGAGATTTCACAATAGGTGGATCCCAAGGAATGGTGATACTGGAGCCTATTGCTAGATGAACCAGTACTTGAGGAAGGCTCCTATGTGGTAATATTTATTGCCACATTAATCATTGATTACATAAGAACCAGTATGCATGATGATCTGCCAATTTGTGGATACACAACTTGGAAAATACTATAACAATGCCAGTCAGACTACAAGCAATGCCTCAAGTTCAGTATAATTTGATCTAGTCATTGTAGATTTACTAGATGATTTTTAGGATGAGTTAGTGGTTGTGGCATACCAATTATGCTACAATTTTGTGTAAATATATTGATAGCTAAATAAAAGTGTGGTAGGCACTTGGTCAAATGACATCAACTTATACGATGGTGATCCGTGATGGAAACTATAAAAAGGAACTTTTAGAAAGTGCATCAGTTTTGAAGCACTTCCCCTTGTACTTTGTGTTATCCTTTATGTTTCATTATGACCCCGTTGCCCAATGGATCAAGGATTTAGATTTAGGCATTGTTTTGTGCAATCCCTAGAAAGATATCCACTATAATTTTGAAAGCAATGCTCACTCCTCAATCAAATGGGAAAATTGATCTATAAATAGCACCTCAAAATGTGAAAGCAGCATGTGCTAAGTAAGATGAATTTGAGAATGAGGTTGCGATTGAATATTACTTGGAAGTGGTAATGAGCAAATAATTTTTTGTGTGATTACATCAAAAAGAAGTGTTACATCAGGATTGACAAATACGCTTGGTATTATATCTCTTCTTGAAGAGGTCTTAGTCCTTGGTGGGGTATGTTTATGAGAGAATGATCTGTGGGGGTATCCCATGGATAACCTTCCCTTCTGTTATTTTATTTTTTTGCATTCTTCCCTTCTTTCTCTATCCTCAATTTCTTGTTGCCACTAACTGATGAGGTTAGTGGTCGTCATCTTCTTATCTCTATTGTTTCCTATGTTTCCCTCCCTCCCCTCTTCCCCTCTTGTTCTCTTTCTCTAGTTTTGCTTATTGTTTCCACTTGTGGTCCCCCTTATTTTTTCCTTCTGCATTCTCCTACCTTATTTTCCATTCATATTTGACCACATTCCTCCTTTATCTTGTAGCTTTGATATGTTGTTTGTGTTTGTGCCCTCTTTGTCCCCTTCCTCCTTCCTATTTTTATGTGTTTCAAGGCAAAAATTTCTAGGTTCTCCTTTTCTGCAAGAGAAGAGCCCCAGTAAGTCACCAGGATTGTGGGTGATATTTTGCATCCTTTCACCCACTCTTTTAAAATATGATGGCCTATAGCAGATGGCTAAATTTTGGATCCAGGCCCTGGCATTGATGGATGAAGAATATTTCAAAGGTAGAATGATGGTGGAAGCAAATATTTCAAAGGGAAAAAAATTAGGCAACAACCAAGCATGGATCAATCCAAAAATCCCACCCTATACTAGAATCGGCTCAAATATGTGGTCAAGCAGATAATTGGGCAAACAAGCAACAAAGATGGATTCCAAAATCCACCCAATTATTCGTTGGAAATATTAGATCTTATCCTTGCTTTATGAACCCACTCTATCAAGGGTGATAGCCTTAGAAAATGATGGGATCACCACCCTGATTGAAAATATGGCTTGGATGGAGTTTTGGGAGAGCGACAATCAAGAGTAAAGCTCAATTCTCTGCCCTACTGAGTTGCATCAAGCAAAAATTTGGGAAGTTAATGAATAAAAAAATGCTCAATCATCCACCATGTACCAGAATCCCTGCCCTAACTAAGAATCCCAAGGATGGTGCATTAACAATGTTAGCTACCTAGGTACAATATCTCAATGGGCAAGAAGGTGGTAATTTGAAATGCACAGTCTCCAAGGTAATTAATTCCAATTGCTTCCACCTTATCGAAGGTTGTTGTCTATTTGAAGGGGAAAAGTATATGGAAATTGAATTCTTGATAGAACTATCAAAAGGATCAAAGGCCTAGGTTCATGCATAAGAACCTAACAACCTTTTGAACAACTACCGTTATTCCAAGGCGTAATGTACCAAGTGGCCAACTACTTTAGCAATCTCTTCCTGCCTATTACCATTAATATCTAGAATTTTAATTTATTGTAAAATTCTCTATAAATAAGGGGATGCTAGTCATTCCAAAGGGTGACCCTGTAGCTATTACAATTCATACGTAAAGTCTTATTCTATTTGTAAATACAAGTGTGTCATTGTATTGTCTCTGACTAGTGCTCTTACATATTTATGTTAAATGCTAATGTTTATTTCTACTATGGCTATTTGAGTGTTCTCATTTAATTGTACTATCTATGATGGTTCTAGGATTTGTATTGCATTCCTATCTGGGTTGGTGTTTATTTCTACTAAATTTGGTCAGGTGGGAGCACTCTAATTCTACATCTTAGATTTTATGCACCCAATCACTAGTTTTGGAATTCACCTTTAACCTGTCGATGTTGAGTGTCAGGTAGGATCATCGTCGATTGATTTTTTAGGTGGTGTAGTTGTGTTTTTTCCTACAGGGTTGATAGACTGTATGTTTTGATGTTGCTATACCCATCCTTTTTAGTTCTAGTTGCAGTCTCTTTTATCTCTTTTCTACCTTCAATTTAGTCTAGTAGCTAGGGTAGAGGAACCGAACTTCTTCGAATATCGATCACCCCCATCATGGCCTCTTGTGTGCATAGCAGTAGTTCAATGTTGGTATGACTCTATAGGTTCATCAAAATTTCTCAAATTTTGCCTCCCCGTTAGGTGTTGAATTTGTGACCAATAGTGTTGTGCAACATTATTAACACTAGAATTGTCTTTTTATGTAATTATTATATATATTTAATAGAAATTAACGTATTATGCTTGATCAATTTTTTTAGTGGAAATTATGTGTAGATGCAACTTTTATTCCTTTTTCACACGTTTTAGTCAAGGTCCCACATGTACCTGGCACTAGAAAATCGAAGAACACAAGCTTATACTGAGAGGGGGGTGAACAGTATAAGACCACTTTTTACTTTTCTTTCCCAAATAGTATTAATCAATATAATCAATGGCAATATCAATAGCAATAACCAAAGCAATGCACAAATCATCACACACAATAGAGACACATATTTAACGTGGTTCACCCAAATATGGCTACCTCCATGGAGAAAATATTTCTTCTAAATATTTCTCAAATAATCTCATGGGAATCCTTTCCCTATTACAATGTTTATGGACCTATGTCCAAAGGAGATGTTGATCCCCTAAATCTGGTTTGTGGATCTCTATCCATAGGAGAACTCCTTCTCCTCTACTCTGGCTGGTGATCCTCTAGAAGACACTACCTCCACTGCACTGATTGTGGATCTCTCTCCACTTGAAGACTCTTGTCCTCACTCAGAAGACCTATCCTCAATGTCCTGGTTGATGGATCTCTATCCACTGGAGTCTCTGTCCTCTCTGCTCTGTCACCTCCAAAGCTCTATCTCAATACTATACTAAACATAGTCCAGTCGGTCTAGCACAACTCTGCTCAATCTCTTGCACTAAACATAGTACATTCGGTCTAGCACAAATTCTCAATAGGTTCACTCAAAACCTTCTCAAATCTTCTCAATAGGTCCACTCAACCTGCTCAAATCTGCTCAATAGGTCCACTTAGAACCTACTCAAATCTTCTCAATAGGTCCACATAGAACCTGCTCAAATCTGCTCAATAGGTCCACACAGAACCTATCCAAATATTCTCAACAAGTCCACTTAAAACCTGCTCAAATCTGCTCAACATGTCCACACAGAACCTACCCAAATCTTCTCAACAAGCTCACACATAACTTGTCCAAATCTTCTCAACAAGTTCACATAAAACTTGTTCAAATCTTCTCAACAAGCTCACATAGAACTTGTCCAAATCTGCTCAATAAGCTCACACAGAACTTGTCCAAATCTTCTCAATAAGTCCTCTCTAGGACTTGCTCAAATTTGTATTGTAAGCTTCCACAAAAGCTCACACAAAATTAGTCCACAAGTCTTCTCAAAGACTTACCTCAAATCACTTAACAAGTCCACATATAACTTGTCCAATCTCATAGAAACATAAAGATAATTGTTAGAGACTCAATATGTTCTATACTCAATGCTCAATCACTTTCTCAACTCAATCTCATAGAAGCATAAAGAGAATTGTTAGAGACTCAATATGTTCTATACTCAATGCTCAATCACTTTCTCAACTCAATCTCATAGAATCATAAAGAGAATTGTTAGAGACTCAATATGTTCTATACTCAATACTCAATCACTTTCTCAACTCAATCTCATAGAAGCATAAAGAGAATTGTTAGAGACTCAATATGTTCTATTCTCAAAACTCAATCTCAACTCAAATCAGAATATAGAATAGTTTGTTTTATGGAACTTGAACAACCACTTCATACATCCACTTGACTAGGCTCAATCAACTCTACTCAACCAATCACTTCAAGGAACAACTCTTTCTCACAAACCCTAGTCCAAGCATATATCATCCAACTCAAAATGTTTCCAACAATGCTCAACAACAAATCTCATATAACAATGATACTCATGATCTTTTCAAACCCTAATTCAAGTTCTTTGCATAACAACTCACTTCAACAACAATGCTAATAAAACATTCTTCATATAACAATGATACTCATGATCTTTTCAAACCCTAACTCAAGTTCTTCACACAACCAATGGCTTCAACAACAATGCTTATCAAACAAGGTTTAATCACAACTCTCAATCCAGAAAACCTTGAAGCATTAACTCAACCACTTTCGAAAAGGAAACCCTAATCAAATCCTTTTCACTCCAAACTTAATTTTCAATCAAGCCAATCAACCAACTCAATCAAAGAAGAATTTTGCCCATACCTTTTCTTGAAGAGTAGTTGACCTCACAAATCTGCCACACTCACAATTACTTCTTTGCAAATCTCAATAAGGGTTAGAGGATAATTTTCTTCAACAAAATATATCACAAAAATAATATCAAAATTACACCTTATCACTCCAACTTAAATAATAATCAATATCCTCACAATAGTCACAAAAACCCTTAATTCAAAATAACATACCATCCACAAAGTCTTAACCTTTCAATATTCCACAATAGCAATTTTAAGACTTTAAAAATAAAAACATAATTCTCCTTATAACTCCTAAAGGTAATTCTCAACTACCACACTTTATTACAAAGCAACCTTTCCAAACTTCAACCACCAAACAACCTTATACCTCCAACTTAGGCATTAAATAAAATTAAATATAAAAATGTTACCTTTGCCTTTGGAGAGTTTCAAACTCTCAATGCAGCCCACACAAACGTCTTTGCCCATGGTGCAAACCACCACACGAGCTACATGCTCATTGGGAAGGAAGAAGCACCACGTGCTTCAAAACATTATGCCTTCCTTGCCTTGCAAAAAGGTGTGCCTTACATTTGGCACTTTCAACACACCCACCAAAGTGCTTCCACCGAGATTCGAACACTGTCCTCTTGCACACAAAACGTAAGCTTGCAACCCACTTGCCACTAGGCCAAGGTGCCTAGTTGGCTCTACAACTATTCAACACTTTTCTTTTGTTTCCTTTCACTGTCAAGACAAACACGAATTTCGCACTTTATTCTCACGAGCTCTTGCATTAATTCATATGCTATTCTTTTTCAATTCGAGCAAGGATAATTTAATGCCCTTTGGGCATAGGTTTAAATATTTAATTTCCTCCTTTGCATTTAGAATGTCGATGCTTCAAAACGTAATTACCTCGTCAGACGAGGATTATAATTTATCAAGATGCTTGAATTTCTTTGGTCTTAAACCCAACCTTTGGGTTTATTAAATTATTTTTTGACTTTATAAAACCCACTTTTATCTTTTAAAACATTATAATAAAAATTATAAATGTTTTGGGTTTTCTCCATGGCACATTTTAATATTATAATAACCACTATTATAATATTAACCTTCGATAATGTACCTTTAATATTTATTTATAAAATTTAAATTCATACTGAATTTAAATAATTTATAAAATAAATATTATAACTCCTTTTAACTTCTGTCTTTTGCACTATTTCACTTGATCTTTGGCCTTCTTCCTGGATATCAAATAACCATCTTTGTCCCCTTTATTTCCTGCTGAAATATTTGGTATTAAATGACTTCATCTAGTGACATCAATGACAACTTTGACTTAGGGACTCAAAATGTCCAACAATCTCCCCCTTTGTCATTGATGGCAACCCATATCCTTTTTACTGAAACCTGACCTTTCTTTTTCTTCTGCTCCCCCTAGGACATTGCTCCCCCTGGCTCAATGCTCTCTCAAATATCAAATCTCTCCCCATATCAAATCTCTCCCCAATACACAAATCTCTCCCCCTTTGACATCAATGGCAAAGGGTCACCTTTGGGGCTCGGGGCTAAGAATGAGCCTCTTAGCTTAGCCCCTCCCCCACCTCCTCATGAGGTGGTTAATTCTGGGGTGGGAGTATTTCTACTCCCCGAAAGCACTATTCTTTACCTTTATCTTTTTCCCTTCTTTTCTGAGTTTTCTGAATCCTCTGACTATTTCTGTTCAAGTCATCATCCCTGTTCCTATCATCATTCCTGTTCCTGTTCCTATTCTTGTTCTCATCCATGTTCCTATTCCTGTTCATGTTCCTATTCTTATCCATGTTCATGTTCCTGTTCCTGTTCTCATCCATATTTTTGTTCATGTTCTTGTTCATGTTCATGTTTTCATTCATACCTATTTTTGGAATATTTGCTCTACACCATCTTGTTGTGTGACCATCATTATTGCACTTATAACACTTAATGTTATTATTCCTTGGAGGTGCAAATATCTTAGGATTTCTCCTAGTGAAGCCATATCTTCTTCTGTCATGAACCCTGCAATCCATTGCCTTGTGACCAAACTCATTACATGAGTAGCAATACCCATGGAAAAGTTATCCTTTCCCATATTCCTGTCTTTCATGTGTCCTACATTGTGAAGCCATGTGCCCAAACCTGTGACATGAAAAACATCTTCCATTGAAGAAACCTTGCCTAGACCCCATTGGTCTCTTAGTCTCTTCTACCTGTTTCCTGTTCCATCTATTCCTTACTTGTGCATTGTTCCTTTCCTTGTTGAACTTTCTATTGTCCAACTTATCCTTAGAAGTCTCACTCTCTCTTTTACTTACTTCTTTTGACTCTTCTTCTTTTCTGGTGTTTGAGCTTGACTCTCCTTTTTCTGCTTCCTGTTTCCCTTGTTCTTCTTTAGAACTAAGTCTTGTTATGGTGACTGATGACCTTTGTGCATTGATAGTCCTTTCCAAGGTCTTTGAATTTTCCTCAAACTTGTGTAGCTTGTCCTTAGAACCTTTTACTTCCATCCTTAGTGAAACTATCTCATGCTCTAATATTTCACACTCTAGATCTTTTGTTTTTAATTTTTTGGCCATACCTTCTTCAATTTTTCTTGTCTCTTCAACTTTGATTTTGAAGTTAGTGAGTTCCTGTAGAAACCTTGCTTTTGCTTTCTCATCTTCTTGAGCTTGAACCCTTAATCCTGAGTTCTCCCTTTTTAATTCTCCAAGAGTAATCATAAGCCTTTCACATTCTATCTCTTTTACCTTTGACTATTTAATCATACCTTCTTCAACTCTTCTTGCTTTTTCAACCTTATCTCTCAAGTCAGAGATATCTTGTAGAAGCTTTGTCTTACATTTCTCATCTTCTTGTATTTGAGCCTTCAATTCTAAATTCTCTCTTTTCAATTCAATAAGCTCCTTAAGAGTGGCTTTCCCTTTTTATTTTTCTGAAGCATCTTCTTTTTCTTCTATTACTGAAAGTAGAGTTTCTTCTTCATACCTATTTTGATTGTCCCTGTTATCCTTTCTTGAACCAATCTCTAGAATTTCATTTTCGAGAATATCATCTTCATCTTCACTGCTACTAAACCCATTACAATATCTTGCATCATGGCCAAGTTGACCACAAACAAAACATTCTTGTGGACAATAAGTTGCATGGTGACCTGTGTTCCCACATCTGGTACAAAACTTTATCAGTCTGGATATTTCTCCATTACTTGATTCATCTCTTGAATCTATTTCCATTTGTCCTCCCAACACAACAATATTAAACTCATCTTCCTTTTCTTTCATGACCATAGGTGTTCTTTTCTTCTTGTGTCTCATGCTTCTACCCTTGCCTTTCTTTGCCATTTGTGTTCTTGTAGGATCTTCCTTCAAGTTGTTAAACCCTTTTCGAAGGAACCGACTCTGATACCAATTGAAGAACACAAGCTTATACTGAGAGGGGGTGAACAGTATAAGACCACTTTTTACTTTTCTTTCCCAAATAGTATTAATCAATATAATCAATGGCAATATCAATAGCAATAACCAAAGCAATGCACAAATCATCACACACAATAGAGACACAGATTTAACGTGGTTCACCCAAATATGGCTACCTCCACAGAGAAAATATTTCTTCTAAATATTTCTCAAATAATCTCATGGGAATCCTTTCCCTATTACAATGTTTATGGACCTCTATCCAAAGGAGATGTTGATCCCCTAAATCTGGTTTGTGGATCTCTATCCATAGGAGAACTCCTTCTCCTCTACTCTGGATGGTGATCCTCTAGAAGACACTGCCTCCACTACACTGACTATGGATCTCTCTCCACTTGAAGACTCTTGTCCTCACTCAAAGACCTATCCTCAATATCTTGGTTGATGGATCTCTATCCACTAGAGTCTCTGTCCTCTCTACTCTATCACCTCCAAAGCTCTATCTCAATACTATACTAAACACAGTACAATCGGTCTAGCACAAGTCTACTTAATATCTTTGCACTAAACATAGTTCATTCGGTCTAGCACAAATTTGCTCAATAGGTCCACTTAGAACCTTCTCAAATCTGCTCAATAGGTCCACTCAGAACCTGCTCAAATCTTCTCAATAGGTCCACATAGAACCTGCTCAAATATGCTCAATAGGTCCACTTAGAACCTGCTCAAATCTTCTCAATAGGTCCACTTAGAACCTATCCAAATCTTCTCAATAGGTCCACTCAGAACCTGCTCAAATTTGCTCAATAGGTCCACACATAACCTGTCCAAATCTGCTCAACAAGCTCACATAGAACTTGTCAAAATTTTCTCAACAAGATCACACATAACTTGTCCAAATCTTCTCAACAAGCTCACATAGAACTTGTCCAAATCTGCTCAATAAGCTCACATAGAACTTGTCCAAATCTGCTCAATAAGTCCTCTCTAGGACTTGCTCAAATTTGTATTGTAAGCTTCCACAAAATCTCACACAAAATCAGTCCACAAGTCTTCTCAAAGACTTGCCTCAAATCTGCTTAACAAGTCCACATGAACTTGTCCAATCTCATAGAAACATAAAGAGAATTGTTAGAGACTCAATATGTTCTATATCAATGCTCAATCACTTTCTCAACTTAATCTCATAGAAGCATAAAGAGAATTGTTAGAGACTCAATATGTTCTATACTCAATGCTCAATCACTTTCTCAACTCAATCTCATAGAAGCATAAAGAGAATTGTTAGAGACTCAATATGTTCTATACTCAATACTCAATCACTTTCTCAACTCAATCTCATAGAAGCATAAAGAGAATTGTTAGAGACTCAATATGTTCTATTCTCAAAACTCAATCTCAACTCAAATCATAATATAGAATAGTTTGTTTTATGGAACTTGAACAACCACTTCATACATCCACTTGACTAGGCTCAATCAACTCTACTCAACCAATCACTTCAAGAAACAACTCTTTCTCACAAACCCTAGTCCAAGCATATATCATCCAACTCAAAATATTTCCAATAATGCTCAACAACAAATCTCATATAACAATGATACTCATGTTCTTTTCTAACTCAAGTTCAAGTTCTTTGCATAACAACTCACTTCAACAACAATGCTCATAAAACATTCTTCATATAACAATGATACTCATGATATTTTCAAACCCTAACTCAGATTTAAAAACTTCACTCAACCAATGGCTTCAACAACAATGCTTATAAAACAAGGTTTTAATCACAACTCTCAATCCAGAAAACCTTGAAGCATTAACTCAAACACTTTCAAAAAGGAAACCCTAATCAAATCCTTTTCACTCCAAACTTAATTTTCAATCAAGCCAATCAACCAACTCAATCAAAGAAGAATTTTACCCATACCTTTTCTTGAAGAGTAGTAGACCTCACAAATCTGCCACACTCAAAATTACTTCTTTGCAAATCTCAATAAGGGTTAGAGGATAATTTTCTTCAACAAAATATATCACAAAAATAATATCAAAATTACACCTTATCACTCCAACTTGAATAATAATCAATATCCTCACAATAGTCACAAAAACCCTTAATTCAAAATAACATACCATCCACAAAGTCTTAACCTTTCAATATTCCACAATATCAATTTTAAGACTTTAAAGAAATAAAAACATAATTCTCCTTATAACTCCTAAAGGTAATTCTCAACTACCACACTTTATTACAAAGCAACCTTTCCAAATTTCAACCACCAAACACCTTATACCTCCAACTTAGGCATTAAAAAAAATAAAATATAAAAATGTTACCTTTGCCTTTGGAGAGTTTCGAACTCTCAATGCAGCCCACACAAACGTCTTTGCCCATGGCGCAAACCACCACACGAGCTACACGCTCATTGGGAAGGAAGAAGCACCACGTGCTTCAAAACACTATGCCCTCCTTGCCTTGCAAAAAAGTGCGCCTTACGTTTGGCGCTTTCAACACACCCACCAAAATGCTTCTGCCGAGATTCGAACGATGTCCTCTTGCACACAAAATGTAAGCTTTGCAGCCCACTTGCCACTAGGCCAAGGTGCCTAGTTGGCTCTCCAACTAATCCAACACTTTCCCTTTTGTTTCCTTTCAGCATCAAGACAAACACGAAATTTGCACACTTTATTCTCACGAGCTCCTTGCATTAAATCGCATGCTATCTCTTTTTCCCAATCGAGCAAGGATAATTTTAATGTCCTTTGGGCATAGGTTTAAATACCAAATTTTCCTCCTTTGCTTTAGAACGTCGATGCTTCAAAACGTAAATGACCCTCGACGAGGAATATAACTTTGCAACGATGCTATCAAGGTTCCTTTGGTCTTAAACCCAACCTTTGGGTTTATTAAAATATTTTTTGACTTTATAAAACCCACTTTTGCCTTATAAAACATTATAATAAAAATTATAAATGTTTTTATTTGGGTTTTCACCATGGCACATTTTAATATTATAATAACCACTATTATAATATTAACCTTCGATAATGTACCTTTAATATTTATTTATAAAATTTAAATTCATACTGAATTTAAATAATTTATAAAATAAATATTACAACTCCTTTTTAACTTCTGTCTTTTGCACTGTTTCACTTGATCTTTGGCCTTCTTCCTGGATATCAAATAACCATCTTTGTCCCCTTTATTTCCTACTGAAATCTTTGGTATTAATGATGACTTCATCTGGTGACATCAATGACAACTTTGACTTAGGGACTCAAAATGTCCAACAACAACAATTTTAATGCATTTAAGGAAAATATGGGTGGTTGAAAAAAGATAGCAACACTAGAAAATATGTCCAAATTTGCTAAGCCATGGTGCCTATATTTCGGCCATAGGTCGAAAGGTGCCTATCTTCCAATGCTTGTCTTCCAACGATAGGAAGGTGCTTGTCTTCCAGCAACAATAAGTGTCTATATTCTAGTGATAGGGAGGTGCCTACCTTTCAATAATAGAACTAAGCATCGATGACTAAAAATTGATAACTTTTATCAAATGAGAAAGGGCTATTTGCAGTGTCTTTATTTCAGTAACAGGCTGAAAAGGCACTTGTATTCCAATGATAGGCCAATCAGTGCTTATACCCAACAGAATAAAGTGTGTATTGACTATGTAATTCGAATATCGTGCATAAAATTAGATAAATATTATTGTGAAAGCATAGGGAGCACTATGGTTATCCCGAAAGGTTTAATTTTAGCGTGACCTCTCTTTTATTTAGACAACTAATTAATTCATGCACAAACCATCGTAGTGAATCGCATCAAGTTGATTAAAATTAGACACACCTATTTTTGTAACAGGAGATGACCGCATTCTGTATAAAACGTAGACTACCCCTAGAATAAAGAATCTCAATTTTTATCGTAAATTGTATTATGTGCTACATATAATAAAATCTTGAGTTCTTTCATTTGTGCATTCAGAAGAGTGGTTGCGTGAATTAGTTGGGTGAATGGTTTTGGGAGCTTGGGCCCACTCCAAGTAGTAATCCTCTCCTGTTTAACTTTCATTTATTTTTTTTGTTTTTATTTATTTTTTCATTTTTCCTGATTTATTTTATTTTTACAATTTCCTACTTTAATTTATTTTTGCAAGTGTGTTTAAATTTTTGCATTTTGATTTCAGTTGTGTGTTTGAAAATCCTGCAATTTTCTTTCAGTCATGTGTTTGATAATGATAGTTTAAATTACTTTTCCTGTAGTTTCAATTAGAGTTTAAATTCTTGCAATTTAATTATTGGTTTGGATGCAAGAAACTACACAAACAAACACCACACCCCCCAAACAAAGTAACACATAGGACTCATCTCCCGAATACTACAAGCATATATTGTGCACTGGTATTCAACAAGTTTATGAATTCCTAGACTGTTAAAATTAAATAGAAGCAAAATTATTGTTTTTAGGAACACCATTTTCTATTCACCACCCTATTACATCATCACCACATAGTGGTATTACAAAAAAGCTTGGATATTATCCATGTATCGTTTGGCAAGATTTGAACCTAGGTCTCCTCGAAATGTTGAGGAATCTAACCGGTTGAGCTAATACCACTTGATTTGTGAAGTTTTTTTTAAGATTAATTTTTTTTTAAGAGTTAGAAATTTTGCAAATTAAATATTTTGGAGCTAAAAGGGTTTCTACACCAAGGTACTAGAAAATTAAAATTTTCAAAAACAAGAAAATACTTATATTTAGGAGATATAAGGAAATTATTATGGATTATTGGTACATTACTCCTAGAGCAAGTAGACATATAACAGGAAGATAAATATGAAAAACCAATTGTTATAGTAGATAGTATAAATTTTAAGGTTAAAGGAGTTGGAAATGTCTTAATTAATCTATCAAATGAAACAAGAATAATTAAATATGTACTTTATGTACCTGGATTGACCACTAATCTTCTTTCAGTATCTCATCTTATAGATAAAAATCTCGCATTTAAATTCAAAACTATTAAATACAAACAAGATTTTTTCTTATCAAACAAGAAAAAGCTATAGCCTCATATTCACATAAGGATAGTTTATTCACTCTAGATATATTATCCAACAAGGCTCTATCGGTGAGGATTTCATAAATCAGAGAACTTTGGCATAAAATAATAGGACATATAAGTGCATCTTCATTAAATGAAATGAGTATAAATCAAATGGTTAAATGGTTACCTAAACTTTCTTGATAATCTACTATATGTTCAAAATATTTAGCAGGAAAACAACATAGAATTCCTTTTGAACTCAGTCAGTATAAAACTCAAGAACCATTGGAATTAGTATACACCAATCTATGTGGTCCAGTGAACGTTACTAATATTAGAGGACATAGATACTTTCAACTATTTGTTGATGATTACTCTAGAAAAATATGGGTGCATTTTATGAAATTCATGTTTGAGGTATACAATTGTTTCAAACAATTTAAATTACTAGTTAAAAGAAAATAGGTAAAACAATCAAGTATCTTCAATTAGATAGAGGAGGATAATTCTTATCAAAAGAATTTAATCTCTTTCTAGAAACCAATGGTATAAAAATACAACTTACTACAACATATTCACCATAACAAAATGGTATTACAAAAAGAAGAAATAGATCAATTATGGAAATGGTTCACAACATGTTAAAAGAAGTACATCTTGATCATCAATATTGGGCAGAAGCAATTAAAATAGTTGTTTGTTTACAATATAGTTCACCTACAAGAATATTAAAAAATATTACTCCTAAAGGAGTATGGACAGGATGAAAACCTGTAGTAGAATAGTTAAAAATCATTGGTTATAAAGCATATATGCATATTTCAAAGCAAAGAAGAACTAAACTAGATGACAAAACTACATGCAGAATATTTCTTGATTATGACAATGATTCAACAAGTTATAGAATAATTGATTCAATAACAAAGAAAATCTACATAACCAAAGATGTATTATCTTAAGGATTCAAAGCTAGAGCAAATGTCAGATCTTACTACTACAAGATCCCAAACACATATTTTAATGAGAATGAATAGGGGATTGAGAATTTTTATAGTAGAATCTACAATGACACTAAATGCTTTAAATCACTCAAAATGGAAAGTGTAGGACAAAAATTGGCTACATCCATACCTAGCCAAAATTTTGCAAAAAATTGACTAAGTATGAAGAAAAACATAAAAGCGCTAAAAAATAGAAGGTAGGTGATCCGAGCTTCCCAGTGTGCTTTGTATTCACCATGCAAATAAGGAGGACATCTAAAAATAGAGAAGCACTAACAAGAAAATAAATCAAAGAAGTCTAACGAACCGTGCTTCTTGACTTCCTTTATAGCTAGCACATGGAAGAAAAGCGTTGAAAAGAGCTCAAATTTGAGAAGCATTAGAAAAGGGAGAAATGTGAGAAGAATAGAGAATGGCACTTTCTCGACTTCCTTTGTAGCTAGCACGTAGAAGAAAAGCACTGAAAAGGGCCCAAATCTGAGAAGCGCTAGAAAAGGGAGAAATATGAGAAGAATGGACAATAGCACTTTCTCGACTTCCTTTATAGCTAGCACACGGAAGGAAAGTGCTAAAAAGGGATCAAATCTAAGAAGCTCTAGAAAAGGGAGAAATGTGAGAAGAATGGAGAATGGCACTTTCTCAATTTTATTTATAGCTAGCGTGCGAAAGGAAAGTGTTGAAAAGGGCTTGAATCTGTGAAGGGCTAGAAAAGGGAGAAATGTGAGAAGAATGGAGAATGGCGCTTTCTCGTCTGCCATGTATCAATAGTGCAAATATGAAAAGCACAATAAGGGGACCAAATCTAAAAAGCACGAGAAAGGTTTACTAGCCAAAGCAATACAAAACAACTTTTTCTCCCTTCTCCGTTAATATCATGTAAACAAGAATAACGCTACAGTCATCCGATGGTCAGATCTACAATCGAAGTTGAATTTTTGCCTCCCTTAAGGGTTTCCAATGAACTTTTGTGTGTGATCCAGGAAGTAGGGATAAAACCAAAGTTGGTGCCTAAGAAATTGAATCAAATTAGTTGTAGTCCATAACCTTCCAAAACACTCTGTTGAACCAGAATCAATTATAAGATCAGCAGAGGGATTAATTTCAAGAATTACCGATGATAATGATGAACCCAACCAGAAGACAGTTACAATAGGACCAAAAGGACGTAGTTGGCAGGCATCATGAACAACAAGTTGTTAGAGAGATCACGAGAGAATCAAAATTTCTTGTGATGTTTAAGAGTAAAATGACTATTGTAAAACATAAATATGGGCAGCAACCTCCTTCCAAAATGTCAGCTTTAGAGTGTTTGCTTGCACCATTGTGTAAATCCCTGTAAATTGATGAATGAAGCATTACAAGGGATGTTTACCTTGAATTTGTGCCTATGTTTAATGATGAATTTGATTCTGAGATATTACCTCATCTTGTTGATATGGTTAGTCTGTTCTGTTAATTTGAAAAGATAACTTAGAGTATATCGAGTTAATCGTTTCTACATACATGTATATTGAGAATTCTATTTCTATTAAATCAGGGTATTGATCTTATGCTGCTGGAATTGGATAATCAATATTTCTAGATATTTGGAATAGTTTTGTGAACATGCAAAAAATATTTTAATAACATAACTACATAATTTTTTAATGTTGTTAATCCTCTAGATACTTTTCTGAAATCATTTGTTAGAAGATACTATGTGGATGTCTATGTCATTAACCTCACTTGTCCATCTTAAATCCATTTGTTTCTAGCCCTACCATTTCTATCCCTAAGCTTCCTATATTCGAGCTAAATAGAGTTAACACTCATTAAGTTGACAAGGAGCCAACCTTCTCTGGAGGTTGAATCAAAGCAGTTTTATTCTTCCAATGTTTAGTCTAGGATATGATCAATGGGTTCTCACCTTCAAATCCCAAGAGATGATAATCATAGTTCTAGTGTGATCTAGATGATAATCTAGGCTACAACAATTTTTGGTACGCCTGGTGGAACCCGTACAAAACCCGTCCATAGAATATTAGAATATCAGGGAAGTGGTGACCCCTAGTTTTTCAAGAAATTTAGATCTACTTGGTGACTTTGCTTTAAAGAGACCCGGTTCAACAACCTAGTGCCTTTAAAATCATACGACATTTATGATTCAATAAAAAATCATCTGATAGGGTCAATGATATAATTGTCTTGATATGATGGATGGAAATATGATGATTCTTCCAGAGAGAAATATTGGCAACCATCATGGGTTTTCATTCATCCCTTAAAAATTAAGTATCACATTCTAAGTTCAAATGGTCAATCAAGATTACCCCCCATGGTATGATATAGGATCATTAAATATATCCATTCTACATAAAATCTCAAAGATCACTTTGAAAAATCTACCTAGCTATGAAGGGAAAGAAAAATTAGCTAAAGAGCATTACCGAGATATGGCATGTTTGTCCTCAATCTACAATATCGTAGAAGAAGATATTATTATTAGGTTGCTAATCTTATCTTTCAAAGGGAAGGTACAGTTGTGGTATAAATCCTTAGAAAGTAAAAGTAATAGTGGTTGGGTAGAATTATCTAAATATTTCATTGATGAATTCGATGATCTTGGAGATCCATTTTAATTGCTCACGCGATTTTCATTTATGAAGAGATATTTTTGGGAAGGTATGCCCGAGTTTAACGTCTATTTCAAAAGAACATGGGATAGGATTCCCCAATAATACCAACCTTCCCAATCACAAGTATATATCTATTACATCCATACCATTTATCCTGATCTAAGTGTCCTGGTCCAACAATCCAGAGAAAGGATATTTCCTCAGATTTTCAAATAAGTTATCAGAGCTAAAAATATATTAATCACAGTAGGTAAGCTTTCGCCTAGAAGTATCTTTTCCACCCTTAGTAATAGATTTGATGAGGATCCAAGCAAAGTCTCATGCCTAAAAGGAAAATAAGATTGCATACTTGATCACTATAAAAGTTATTACCTAATAGATCCAAAGGCTGATTTGAGGGAACATGATCCCGTGGATCAAAACAGATACCAAAAGCTGGATCCGCCAAATAGGATAGATTTTCATAATTGTGATGATAATAAATTTGAATAGAACCTGGATTTGATGTGAATTAAAAGGAGCATATCTATTCAAACAAAATTCCTACTACCTAAAGAACAAGCAGGAAATTCATATTAGGATCGAGATATTAGCCATAGGGTGAACAGGATTGACCATACCCAAACACCCTCGGTTCAAAAAACAATTTTACCAGTAGGTGTTCAAAATCAAAGAATGGTAAGAGCTTGCAAAGATTTATCTTTCCTAGCCCTAACGCTAGAGGAAAGAAGAGAAAATATGGAACTCTTTCAAAATCTACTTGAACTCCCTTCACCATCTAAACAAAGTTTGGGGGAATATTTGCTAGTAAGACCAGAAACCAATTTGGTTAATGCCTCTTTTAGGATTGAATAAAATACCCCTTTATCTAAAAAATGATAGGTTATCTATCTATTTTTGTAGAAGGGAGTATTTCACACAATTGTATAATCGAACCAGATGTTGAAGTGTCAATAATACCCCTGACTATCTGTGAAACTTTGAATTTGACTATGGAAAAAGTACAAGCCCAATGGCTTAACTTTAAAGGAAAGAGTGTCAAAGTGATAGGAATTTTGAGGCACATTGTGATAATATTATACGAGAAATCTGACCTAACAATAGTGCATGATATAATTGTGATAGACATTCCTTCCCTTTTTGGTATCTGCCTCTCTGGGTATGACTTCAGCAAATCAAGATTTTACCTCGAGGATGGGAGATAACTTATTAAAATAATTGGAGAAAGAGTTAGGTTTAAATTCTTTTGGAAATATCTTCATCCCTTCATAATAGAAATATAAGAGCAAAATCAGTCCTTCATGCCTCCAGAGATCAGTAATAATGATAGAGCAACGGTGGATGTTTCGTTCAGAGGAAATTTAGTACCATATTATTTTGAGCATTATGATCAGTGGAGGATGATGATGTGCCCACATAAAAGACTAATGGATGATTCCTATTTTCTGTTTTACAAAAGTAGTTAGAGAAACGTGTCATATTTAGACTTATGATATCTAAACTTACATATGTGTGAATATCTACAAGAAAATTTGACGACTCAAAAATATTACCAAGATCCACTATGTCATGCTTCTAAGGCCAATGAATCATTACTAGTGATGCTCACTCATAGCCCAAATAATGACATGAAATATGCTTCTCATACAAAGAAATTCTGAGAATTATCCTATCAGGGGTACGAAGAAAAGCACAAATTTAGAGCCATATGGTCAGGGTATTGTAGATTCAGGGGATGATCTATAAATTTTTGTTTGGCTGGTCATAGGCTCTACTATACCAATTTTTGTGTACATAGTCGGTAGGTAAATAAAGGGTGAAGTATGATTATAATAACTGCAGTAAGACAATTCCTTGGTGGAATATGAGCCTTGCCTAGTTAAATCTTGGGTACAAGTTTTGGGAGGAATTTTGTTGACTATGTTGTCTAATGGATGAAACTAAAATAATCTTGAGATAAAAGTAAGTAGCTTTGAGAAAATATAAAATTGGAAAGGATGGCATCAAATGAAATACGTCATGCCCCATGTAAGATCAGCTCCATATATGGAAAGGGGGACACTTTATTTGATCAAAATGATAGAGCTGACAAGCACAGGATTAAGGTAGACATCAAAGAGTACAAGGAATTACAATTGGAACCTGAGAAAGTTATCAAAATTGGAACCAATTGTGTGTTAGATGAATTGGAAGGCATTAAGAATTTGTGCTAAAGTTTCCTTGACATCGTGGCATGGAGCTATCAGGATTTAAATGGATATGATAAGAACGTGATCCAGCATACCATAGAGCTGCAGGAGAGGGTAAAGCCTTTTTGGCAAAAGCAACGCCCTGTTAATCCTAAAATCGAAGTGCTCATGAAGGCAAAATTATTGAAAATTTTGGAGGTGAAGATAATTTACCTGATTAAGCACTCGACATGGGTGGCGAATCTAGTCCCAGTTCGAAAGAAGAACGGAGATATTCGGTTGTGTGTTGATTTTCGCAACCTGAATCAGCCATCATTAAAAGATCATTATCCCCTATCGTAAATTGATCAAATTCTTCATGTGGTTGTTGGTGTATAGAGGTTCTCACTATTAGACGGCTTCTCCGGATATAATCAAATCTAGGTGAAGGACGAAGACCAATATAAAATAACATTCACCACCAAGTGGGGCACATTTACCTACCAATGGATGCCCTTTGGGCTCTCAAATGTTGGTGCTACCTTCCAGAGAGCCATGGATGTCACCTTCGGTGAGTTATTGAATAGAATTATTGTGATATATCTTGATGATATGACTATGTTTTTGCATCGAAGAGAAGACCATGTTGGATATTTGAGGCAGGTATTTGAGAAGTGTCGCAAGTTCGAGATATCCATTAATTCGAAGAAGTCGATCTTTGTTGTTAAAGAAGGAAAATTGTTGGGTCATGTGATCTCATAGGAAGGATTGGTAATTGATCCTGCAAGAGCTGAAGCACTCATGAAATTGCCACTGCCTATTAACAGGAAGGATCTACAATCTTTTTCTTGTCAAATAAACTTCATCCGAAAATGTATTGCCGACTTCGCTCAGGTTGTCAAGCCCATGACTGAGCTTTTAAAAAAGAATATTGAATTTAAATGGACAGAGGCCAGGAGGTGAGCTTTTCAGGAAATCAAAGAAATAATTACACAGGCTCCAGTTTTAATTACTCCTGATTATTCAAAATATTTTATTCTCTATTCAGTGGGTGAGCAAGAAAGTTATGTTGTGGTCTTGACACAGAAGCAAGAAGATGGAGAAGAGAAACCAATTACATTATTTATCCAAGTTATTACGCCGCATAAGGAGAAGTATAATTTTATCGAGAAACAAGTGTACATGGTGATGAAATCATTGAAGAAACTTTGACACTTTGTTTTTCATAGCAAAACTGTTGTTTACGTTATTCATCCTGATGTTCAAAATTTTATACTTCAAGGATAACTAGGTGATAAAAAGGCAGGTGGGGTCTCAAAAATTCAAGAATATGATGTGGAGATCCAACCAATAAAGCTAGTTCATGGGTGAGCTCTATGTCAGGAGTTAGCCAAAAGTGCTACCTTAGAGATGTTGGATGCAACGCATGAGGAGGACATTGGCAAAAGAATTTGCGCAAATCATACTATGGATGACCGAGACTGGACAAAAGGGTTGGTTGACTATTTCACTTTTGGTAGATGTCCAACTCGTCTTGATGCTTCACAACGTCGAAGGTTCAGGTTGCAAGCGCTCAAGTACGTTCTATTGCCAAATGGAATGTATCACAAGAATATTGATGGAGTTCTTCTTAGGTGTGTGAAAACTTTCGAGAAGGAGAAAATATTAGAGGAATTTCATTTTGGAATCTCTGGAGGTCACTATGTAGGCAGGCCTATGGCTTTAAATATTATCCAAGTAGGCTATTTCTAGCCCACTCTGTTCGTCGATGCTCATAGAGTAAGACAATAGTGCGACAATTGTTAGCGATATGTTGGCAGAACTAGGAAAGGAACTTTGCCCCTATGCACAATCCAAGTGGAAGCACCTTTTCAATAGTGGCGTCTCGACTTCATTGGAGTTATTGATCTATATTCTTCCACGGAGCACAAGTACATCTTGACGACAACTGACTATTTCACTAGATGGGCAGAGGCTATTCCCACCAAGAAAGTCGATCAAGCTACTGTTATTTTTTTCCTAGAAGGGCTCATTACTCGTTTCGATGTCCCGAATTCGATTGTAACTGATAATGGCACTCCTTTCATTAGGGTCAAAATCACAGAGTTTGCTAGCAAATATGGCATTTATTTTAAGACATCGTCCAATTATTATCCGCAAGGAAATGGGTTGGTTGAATCTACCAACAAAAATTTACTACGAATTTTAAAAAGGATGATGGGCAGCAACAAAAGAATTTGGAATTTGTTGTTGAATCAAGTGCTTTGGGCGGATCGTATTTCAATGAATAAATCCATCAAAACTTCCCTGTATGCCCTAGTTTATGGGAAAGAGGCTATTCTTCCCACTCATATTAAGTTGCCGGTACTCCAAACATTGCAGTTATTCCAGAATGAAGATGAAGAATATGATCCTATGAGTTCTAGGTTGGCACAATTATTGTAGTTAGAGGAGGATAGGGAGCAGTCTTATCAAGCATTTGTTGAACACACTAAAGAGATGAAGAAGTGGTTTGGAAAGAAAATAACTGAACGCAGTTTTCAAGTGGGAGATTTAGTTTTAAAATGGAATGAAAAGAAGTTCAAGCCAGGAAAACACCAGAAGTTTGATGCTATCTGGGAAGGCCCTTTTCAAATTTTTGCGGCAAATTCAACAAACGCTTACTACCTTCGTGATCTGGAGGGTTGTGATCTCCCCATTCCAGTAAATGGTCTTCATCTGAAGGACTATATTCAATGATGATATTTTGGTAAGGTACCACTTTGTACATATGTAAATATTCTTTCCCATATGTTGTTTTTAAATTGTTGATGTTATTTTAGTATATCTAAAACAAAAAAAGGGGGGGAAGGAGGTAAAATAAATTTCTAAGGAACGTGTTCGCCCCAAGTAGGAGCAAGAGGGTCATTCACCCTAAGGATGAGGCGACTGAGCAATGTGACAAAAGGAAGAGTTGAATTCATCAGCAGCGTTAATGTCGCATGAAGAATAAAGGAACAATGCAGATATAAAAGGAATATGTTTGGAATTGTATTCGCCTCGATAAAGTACAATATGGTTGTTCGCCTTTTGATTGGGGTAAACTTAATTCATAAATTGGATATCAGGTTCAACAAAAACAAGCATGAGATCAGCGAACGTGTCATTCGCCCTTTTTTTTTGGCGACCGCGTTAAGAAGGGCGACGAAGATTTTTTTTTTTTTCATATATTTAAAAATAAAAATAAAAAAGGGAAAAAACTCATGCTCTTTATTTTCAAAGCCTTATGATTTATGAGCGCTTTCGGAAGGAAAAATTACAAAGCAAGAATAAAAAAAGAGAGAAAAAGCCTTAAGTTATTTTTAGAAAATATGATTTTCTAAATATGGGCGAAAAAGCAAAAGCAGACAATATTTTTTAAGAAGGCTATTCGCCATGGAATTTCCAAACAGTTTGAAGGCGCCCTAAAACGAAGAAAAGCATGACATATTGGTCTAAGTTTCGAAGTTGCCATGAAAAGGGATAAAATTGCTCAGTGCTCAAAAATATTTTTTCCAAACGAAGGGAATAGTTGTGTCAGTTCCATAAGCACATTGCAAAACAGATCGTGCCCTTGGTTACGTGGCAATAATCGGAGAGTTGATATATTGGTAAAAGGGCATTAAATTTAAACGTGCATTGTGTCGAATGTTTGTTTTTCCAAGGAGCAACGAATATTTATTACTGGTTGTTGAGAGGCCGATTTAGCTTTCCCAGCAAGCTTTAGGCACCAGGGCATGAAATTATGCAGCGAAGAGAGCACATTTTTCTAGGGATATCTAGAAGCAAATCAAAGGAGAAACTGTTGGAACATTGAGAATGGTGTCGGGCTAGCGGCTCAATACTCACATTCTCCCAAAGGTGCCCAAAATTAATGCAAAATTTATTGCGACGGTTGTGGGAGGGCTCTATATAAATGATGAGGTAAAAGCCCGCAGTTTATCTTCATTTTAAAAAAATGTACTGTTGTATTTCGCATTGTAGTTGCAGAGGAGTTCAGAGAGTGCTCAGAGAATTTTCCAGAGAGGAGAAATAATGGGAAAACGGAGCAAGGATCCCAAAGACATCACAGAGGCTACAGAGCCCAAGAAGTCAAAGAAAAAAGGAGGCTCTAGAGTGAAAAGGGCTCGAAAAAATGACTATGTCGATTTGGACCCATATGAGGACTCTATGGCAAAAATTGGCGACTGCCTCATTACTCATAAAGGAGTGGAAATGTTAAGGCAGGATGTAGAAGCTGCGGTGAGCTAAGGAGTATCATCGAACAGTTGGCTAACAGTGTCTTATAATTCATAGTTGTTCTGGTATTTGTGTCCGTCGGTTCATCCATACCTTGAGCTGGTGCAGCTCATTGCCCAATTCTATGATCCATTTACCATGGCTGTCAGAAAATGCCATGAGAGAAATTTTATTCACCATGACTCTCGATGAGGTTCGGGAAGCTTTTGCTTGTGGGTTGAAGTCCCCTTCTTATGCAGTTAATTAGAATTTGCATACTGATGAACAAGAAGATAAATATGTCTCCACGATGATAATACGCCAGTTTATGGAGACCCAGCTAATTAAAGAGCCGTCGATGGGGCAACTTCCCAATTTGCCAAATCCGCTATCAGATTGTAAGAGTTTGGACATATATTCAATGTTAGCATGGGTCGTTGGGTTGCCTTTGAACGAAACAGTGCATAAATGACAGGCGGCCCTGGCACAATGTATTTGTAAGGTTGAATTTTATTCTTCTACGGTAATAATGCAAGGCAACAACCCCATTTTCTTTGATTGGGCTGACTTTATTTCCCGGAGGTTGAACTTTCAGTTGGAGAAAATGCAAACCAGGGAGTCAAGATCATTTAAACACATGTCATTTTTGGTATGGTTTTTCTTCTTTCAACTGCAGCGATGCTTCTCTTTCATTGCAGTAACGCAGGTGGGTGAGAAAAATGAACCCCTGCCAGTTTATATGTGGACTCCCATTTTATCAAGAAAGGAGTCATTTTACAGCTTTAATAGTTGGTTTTTGGGACCGGTGATAGAATTGCTTTACGATACTTGTGAGAGAGTGCTACTGAATTTAAGAGATGCAGTTGTGGTGCAGGAAAAGGGCGATATTTTTCTGCTTATCTAGGGCATAGTTGTGAGAATTTTTTGTTTCACATGTAAGACATTTTTGTTGTCGTACTTTGCCACAGAGCATGTGTTCGCCATGGAAGTTGTGCGTCAGACAGATTACGTAAACGACGTATATGGAGCTGGGCGTGGAAAGAAGACCACATGCATTATGTCGTTCAAATTTGTAAGTCTAGAGGTGAGTCAAGTAGGATAGAATTGACTCCTGACAGTGGTGCTGCAAGATTTGGGCTTGATAGAACTATCGCAGTGCTGGAGATATGATCCTCTAGGTAAATTTTTAGCTATTGTGAAAGCTAAATATTTTCATTGTTGTCCTCGACTAGATATTTAGAGGAATAGAAATAATTTTGATGGGCCAAACATGAACTGGCACATTGAGAAGATGACAAAACGCTCCCACCATGGCATGATTATTATGAGCAAGAGGCAGAATACAATCTGGATAAATATAAGACCCAAATTCTTCCGCCAGGTTTATTCATTTTTGTCCAAGAAAGTGAACTCACTTGGAATGAAGAGAAGATAATGAATTGGTGGACAATGTGAATTCAACGTGGGAAGTCGACTACTCCTTACGGGTTGAAATTGGATGAGAAATTTTTAGATACTTATGATGAGTATGTAGACTCATATCAACCCATCGCCTTTGCCAATATTTTGCCGCAAAGATTCCAGCACTCCAACAGTGGCGAAGGTGAAACCGAACAAGATTGTCCAACGATCGAAGATGGGACTCCAGAGGAGGAAGAAGAGCAATATGTGTTTAAACAGAGATCTCAGCGAATAAAGCGACAGGTAGAAGAAACACCTATGCTAGAAAAGCAAAATATGTCGACGGTGCCTCCATTTCCAAAGGCGACCAAAAGACCAAGGACTAGTGTAGTTGTTACTTCTATCGTTGAGGTCTCAGTTGCTGCAGCTCCTATAGTTTCGGTTGCCACAGTTTCTACCATTCCAGTTGTAGCGATTCTTGTGGTTACTAATGTGTCGACGGCAGTTATTGATCCTTCACCCACGACAGATCTCCTGATAAATGTTGTGTAGGTGTTTCCAATGATTCAATAACAGGAGGAAGATCATCATTCGAAAAGCTCTCACGTGGAAGTCATGGATGGCGAAGGGAATGTGAACTTCAAGGAGAGGACGGAAGCACAGCAAGAGGAAGTAATTTTGCAGTCGCCTCCATCACCACATCACATAGTGCCCACGCCCGAAGGTACGCTCTCTCTTCCCTCTTCTTCTTCTTTGAAGCACGCAATGATTTCTGTTCCACTTTCATCTGTTTCACTTCCATCGTCATCGATTTTTGTTTCTCCACCATTTGGCATACCATCTACATCCGTTTCACTTCCATATTCTTCTGCTCCTGAAGTCACTGCTACTCCTATTCTCATTTCTTCATCCTCCATTTATTTTAGTTTGTATGCGTTAAAACTCAATCCTTTTTCGCATCCTTCTCCTTTCGTTACCGCCACCACTACCATTGAAGTTGTGAGCACGCAAGCTCCTACCAGAGTAAGCGTAACTGCAGCCAAACTCGCTTCCTCCATAAAGTCTGCCATTTCCATTTCGTCCACTATTTCCATTCCACCCCTTCTGGTTGTATCATCCGCTTCTGCTGAGCCTAGTCACTCAGATGTTTTGGTTTGGAGTTGCAGACAGTGCCTGATGTATAGGTGGCCCGTAAGCAGCCCGACAAGGAGAAGATTAACCGGGTACACATGAGCTCTTTGCAGTGGTTGAAGAGCTTGAGGCATAAGGAGGCCCTAGCTCCAATTCAACCAATCAATAAGGTCACCTTTGATCCTGTTGCCATGGAAGCCCACACCACTAAGCTCACCCCCTTAGTCCAGAAGCCGCAAGGATAAATATTGTCAAGTGACTATCTCAACGAGACTATCACAGAAGACCTCACCAAGATAAATCCAACAGAAAATATGAGCAACATACAGGTGGATATGAGCTCAGTATATTTTCACAACGAGCATTATAAAGAAAAGTATTTTGAAAATGAAAAAAAAAATTATTGAGCTCGAGACTGCCCTGGCGGAAAGCAGAGCGTAGGAGGAGAATACTGCCACTGAAAATGATTATTTGCTTCAACAGGTCAAAGTGCACTTGAAGGAGTGCGATACCGCCAGGATTGAAATGCACAAACTCTAGCAACAACTTAGGGATATGAAGAAGCAGTTAGCTGAGAAAGCAGTATAGGTTGTTGGTTTTTCGCCAACCAACATCAATGGAACACGTCTTTGCTTCGCACAAAACTGAGAGAAGTTGGTCGCACAAGCCGTTAAGGTGTTGCACTATTTGTGGGAGGCGCAAATATAGATACAACTAGGGCAGAAGCTGATTGACACTACAGAAGAGATGTTATCGCCACACATGGAAATGGTAGTAAAGATACAAGCCCTAGTTAATACCAATTTGAACATTCACCCTCTCAGCGAAATGGATCACACTTGGTCCAAGGCCAAAGTTACGCTGTGCAATTATTTCCAAAGAATGGACCTGGTAAGGGAAGGGCGGACAATTCTTAACACTATCGAGTGTGAGCATACGATTTCCATACCTCATTTTGAGACTATTGCTGAGTTGGGATTTCCAACCTTTATAGATGAGTGGGGTGAACCCTTGCCGATGGAACAACTAGAGGTGCTATGGCGAAAGTTCGTGGAAGATACCTCCGAGATTGATGCATGGGAAGAGCCTCTCATGGAAGCACAGGTATTGCCCCTGATGCAGAAATATATTTGCCTAGAGTTTTCCTTGTATGAATTGGCTCAACGGGCGAAGCGCATCAATTTGACAGATGTTTAGAACCTTCTCTTCGTTTATGAATCTCTCAGTGTCCCCTGCTTATTTACAACTCATACCTAGAAAGACGTTGTAACAGTTTATGAGGTCATGTATGAGAGCCTCAAAGAACAAGAATATCAGGCAGCAGTGGAGTGCACGTCGACAGAGAAAGCAACAGAGGAAGTGAAATGAGTTTAGGTGCTAAAGGTAGCGGCTGCAGCGGAAGAACAGTAGCGTGCTGAAGAGGAGGCGCGCTAGAAGGCATCTATGACATCAGCGAAGACGCCAGCCAAGGCAGCTGGGAAAAAAGACTCTGTAACCCAATAAATAAAGGCATGGGATCGCTTGCATCCATGCGATCTGGATACCCCGTGAGTTGCCAAAAATGTTGGCAATTTTACACTGTGCCACATTGGGAATTTTGTTGGAGTATTTTGATACAATATTTAGATGAATATTTTGATTGTTCAATTGTATATAGCAGTCTTTATTTCGAAAGTAATTTCATATGTTCCTGATTTGTTTACATATGTATTCTCTTTGCATTGGCGTTATAAGTGTTTTGTAAAATTCATTCAGATTCGAGTTCGTCATATTGTGAATACATTAAAAATAAAGGCATTTGTAGGCTTGTAAAACAAAAAATAATGAAATATCAAGCAGACAAATTTGAAGGGCTTAAAAGTTTTGGAAGTGCCTGCGCGTTCGCCCCAAAGGTAGGGTGAACGTCCTGTTCGCCCCATGTTGGGGTGAACGAAATATCAAAAGAAGACAAAAGAAAGTTCGAAAATTTCAAAATAAGGGTGCAACGAAACGCAATCGCCTTTGCCCAATTGAGGGGCGAACATCCCGTTCGCCCCTCCTATGGGCGAATGCTCTCCAATATCAATTGTGTACGCTCGAAGATAAAGTGCAATCACGTTCGCCCCAGTTGAGGGGCGAACATCCTGTTTGCCCCTCCCATGAGCAAATGTACCTTGGAATCAAAACGTAATCACGTTCGCCCCGGTTGAGGGGTGAACATCCTGTTTGCCCCTCCCATGGGCGAACGCGTTCTTAAAGGAAAGTCACGCAAGCATGCTAGATTATACACGATCAGGCGAAGCTATTTTTTGTCAAGAGAGCGAATGTAATTTTTCGATAAAAGGAATTATGGTCAGAACTTCAAGAGCGTCAGATTTGCAAGCATTAAATAATGGTGGCAATAAGTAATTTGAATTATGGATCCCGAGTGAAGGAATATTTTGTATGGAAACACAAGGAGTATTTTTCATGATTTTCGAGGCAGGAATGCATTTTCGAGACATTGAACATCTTTTGATTCTCTGTGCACTGACGCCCAAGTTGCTGATTCCCTGGAAATGTTCTCCCAAAAGATGGATCGCTGCCCCAAACGGATGGATTTTTAATGATTCCAAGGAGGAATTTCCTCACTCTTGTTCTTGATCTGCGATCATTTTGTTCTCATGTGCATTTAATGAAAGAGGCGAAGTCCTCTATAAATACTAATGAAATTGCTATTGTAATGGAGGTTAGACATTCTGCGAGAAAACTCTTCGAGTTCTCTGCATAAATATAAGAAACTTGGCTTTTGAATTTTGCAAGTGATTTCTATGCGTTTTCTTTCTATTTTAGCACTTCTATTTCCTGCTCGCGTTCATTATTTGTTGTAAAGTTTAAATTCTGCAATCTGAGTTTGAACATTGCTGGTGAGGGAGTGAGTACTGGAGTGTGATTCTAAAAGTTGTCTCTGCGAAGTTGTGAGTTAATTCTGTTGCTTACTTTCTCGGATATGTTGTTATAACACTTAGTGGAATTCTTCCTATTAGTCTACCCCAAATCCTACATTCCAGCCTGTGGTCATATTTCCCTTTCTTTCTGTTATTTTTCCCAATTTCTTTCCTGCATCCCAGTCTTCAACCAGTTTAGGATTAGTAAGGGAACCAACCCTCTCTGGAGATTGGCACGAAGGACAATCCTTTCCTCCAGCCTTTCAATGTTGGTCATATCTAGGGCGCACAAATGTAGTTTTTGTTGGTTAGGCAGATATTTGACCAACACATCCACATCTTTACATGTTCACATTTGTTGCACTTCACTTTAAAATTGCAGTCATATGCCTCTTTTATGCTCATATTCTTACTTATTTTATCATTCTAATATTTTCTATTCATACGCTCTCACATTATAAATATCTACTTGGGCTTACTTCATTTGAATGCACAAGCATATATGCATATCTTATAATCACATTGATTTAACAATTTCCTTCTTGCATTTTTTTAGTTCATAGCTTATTCACTTGTCACAAGATCCTATCAAACCACAATTTCAAGTCCTTGCATAGAAACCATATTGGATGCTTATCCTACTTTGCACTAAATCATTGTTCCATTGCATTTCCTCTAATCAGTAGCAATTTACATGCATTTAGATACTATTATTGTTTTTGAGGCATCCTTAAAGCATTTAGACATCAAAAAATAGGGTTGTCTGCCCTTTTGTCAACTCAATATCAACATTTAGACCAAATTTGCTTTCAATTTCACCTCAAAACACTTCAATCCTTTGTCACAGAACAAATTCACCACTTCCTACAACCATTGGCGAAATTTCTCTCTAGAATTACATGGAATAAATTTGCCAAACCCCAACAAAAACACGAGTGGCAAATTTGTCAAACTATGACAAATTTCTCACTTTAGCTCATATTTCCAAGGTTTAGGTTCATACTCAAATTTGTTTTAACAAGGGGTCTGATCAACTAGGAAACTGGCCTAACATCTCACTACAAGTAGACACCCCCAAAATTAGACATCCAATTTTTTTTGCGTAAATCTTATAGGTTACAAAACACCAATCTATTACGAAAATGCCAATGGTGAATTTGTCAAAGTGTGGTGAATTTGTTAGAGTGGTGAATTTGCTCAGGCTCCGAAACAAGTAACCTTACCACTTGGCACCTCCCTACTCGTTGTTTGTCATTTTTATGTTTTCTAATCTATTGTTCCACAACTTGTTTGCCTAAAAACACATTTACTTTGGTCAATCAAGGAACTCTTAGAGTAGTTTAAATTCTTTTTTTAATCACACTTATTTTGGGCAAAATCAAAGAATCTTAGCATAGACCTAAATTCTTTCTTTTCAAAAGCAATTAGGCAAGGAATCAAAAGTACATGTAGCTTGCATTTAGGCTATTTTGTTTGAATGCATCAACTCTTCCACCCTTGCTGAAAATAAAAATAAAAAGAATTTTTTTTTTGTTTGGCACTTTAGGGTAGTCTTCATCAAAAAGAAACAAAAGCATTTTATCAAAAAGAGAAAAAAGCATTTTATATGATAAGCATCCAATATGGTTTCTATGCAAGGACTTGAAATTGTAGTTTGATAGGATCTTGTGGTTTCTTGCATACTCATATTTGCTGCATTTATTTCTTACTTGCAACCATATATATCTTGCATACTCATATTTGCTGCATTTATTTCTTATTTGCAGCCATATATATCTTGCATACTTACATTCACTACATTTTATTTTAAATTGCAGCCATAAACATATTTTATGCTTACATTCATTGCATTTTATTCTAATTTGCAGCCGCAAGCATCTTCTATGCTTACATTAGTTGCATTTTATTCTAAATTGCAACCTTTTTATGCTTACTTTCGCTGCATTTTATTCTAATGTTCAGCCATAAACATCTTTTATGCTTATATTAACAGCATTTTATTCTAATTTGCAGCCACAAAAATCTTCTATGTTTACATTCGCTGTATATTATTTTAAATTACAGCTATAAACATCTTTTATGTTTATATTCGCTGCATTTTATTCTAGTTAGTAGCCATAAACATCTTCTATGCTTACCTTCACTGCATTTTATTTTAAAATGTAGCCATACACATGTTCACATTTGTTGCACTTCACTTTAAAATTGCAGCCTTCCACATCTTTACATGTTCACATTTGTTGCACCTCACTTTAAAATTGCAGCCATATGCCTCTTTTTTTGCTCATATTCTTACTTATTTTATCATTCTAATATTTTCTATTCATACGCTCTCACATTATAAATCTCTACTTGGGCTTACTTCATTTGAATGCACAAGCATATATGCATATCTTATAATCACATTGATTTAACAATTTCCTTCTTGCATTTTTTTACTCAACTTATTTACTTATCACAAGATCCTATCAAACCAAAATTTCAAGCCCTTGCATAGAAACCACATTGGATGTTTATCCTACTTTGTACTAAATCATTGTTCCATTGTAATTTCCTCTAATCAATAGCAATTTACATGCATTTAGATCCTTTTCTTGCTTTTTAGGCATCCCTAAAGCATTTAGACATCAACAAATAGGGCTCTCTTCCCTTTTGACAACTCAATCTCAGCATTTACACCAAGTTTGATTTCAATTTCACCTCAAAACATTTCAATCCTTTGTCATAGACTAAATTTGTCACTTCCTACAACCATTGACAAATTTATCTCGTGGAAATTACATGAAACAAACTTGTCAAACCCCAACAAAAGCACCAACGACGAATTTTTCAAATTGTGGTGAATTTCTTATTTCTATTTCTATTTCCATTTCCAAGGTTCAGGTTCATACTCAAATTTTTTTTAACAAGGGGTTTGATCAACTGGGAAGATAGCCTATCAACTCACTTCAATTAAACAAACCCCCAAAATCAGACAAATTTTTTGGCTTAAATCTTGCAAGTTACAAAACACCAATCTGTTATAGAAATGTCAGTGGTAAATTTGTCAGTGTGGTGAATTTGCTCAGACTGCGGAATAGGTCCTGTCAAAAACCTTGGGTGTTTGTAAAATCGATGCACAAAATTAGATTTAGGAAAATCAATAAACTACCCTTGGTGAACCCTCAAACTTTCATATTTTTTGCCAAAGATAAAAGCTCAAAGAAAACACACAAATCAATGGGAATGGTAGCAGTGCCCTCCTGTCCCGAGTGTGCACCTTTGAGGATACAAAAGGACCCCGCCAAGGCCAATGCCTCCCCTAGGGTCTTGTCCCTTTTTGGCACCCACAAATAGCTACTATGGAGAACCTAAATTTTTTATTATAATGAACAATTTTTTAGTTGGATTCTTTGGAAGTAGCAAGGGCTTACGAGAAGGGGACCCATTCTCTGCGTATCTCTTTATAACAATGGCAGAAGCATTAAGAGGGTGCATTGGATCAACAAAACAAATGGGAGCATTAAGGGGATTGAAACCATCAATCTTCGTAGAAGGTATTATTCACCAATAATTTGTGGATAACACAATTTTGTTGGGGAGATTGTCTGAATCGAGATGAAGGAATTTACGAGGATATTAAATCTCTATGAAAAAGCATCCCAACAAATGATAAATATGGATAAGAGTAAGGTGTTTTTTATAAATACTACAAAGAATCAATAGAGAAGAATAGTAGCAAAGCTTGGGTGTAGTGTTTCAACTCTCTTCTATTTACTCGGGAATGCTAATGTTCATTAGGGAATGCAAAGATCATATGTGGAATATGCTAATTGATAGGACCCAAAGTAAATTAGCTGGATGGAAAGGAAATTTATTGAGTTAGGCAAGTAAGTTACAACTTCTTAACAGTACTCTCAAATCAATCCCTGTATATTTATTATTAGTGTTTAAGATCCCACTTAAAGCAACTAATACAGTAGAAAGTATTCAAAGAATATTCTTATGGTCGAGACCAAAGGAGAACAACAAAATTTCACTAGTAGCATGGGAGAGTACGCAATGATAAATCAAGTGGAGGAGTTGGGCTTAGAAGAATAAGGGATATGGGCAAGGCTTTGGCAACACAGGTAGGATGGAGGCTAATGAAGGAGGATCATGCTTTATGGGCAACCAAGAGAATAGTAGATTTTTTACCACACGAAAGCCCTTTCAAGGATCTTCGATATGGAACCACATAGTAAAGGGCAGAGAGATGCTATGGAAAGGCATCCAATGGAAGGTAAGGAATGTAGGTTTGTCCATTTATGGGAAGATGCATGGTTGTAGAAGTACCCATTAGTGAAAAATGAGGAGTTAGAAAGAATTAGAGTAGATTTGGAATAGAACTATAGGAATATGGTGAGTGATTATTTGGCTATAAAAGGATGAGGTAATATGGAAGGAGCTAAGAACCCATAATCAATATGAGGAAGAGCTACAAAAGCTAACAACTAAACTAAAAGTATATTATGTAAGCTCCAATTTGGCTAAGGATACAATAGTATGGGGAGCTACTTAGGAAGGGTCGTTCACTATTAAATCAACCTTTGATCTTTCAATTGCAATACCTAGGGTGAGGCTTCTAATGGGATCAATTATGGGGAAGGGAAACAATACCAAAGTTAACAATTTTCCTAAGGTTGGTGGTCCAAAACAAGATTTTATCAATTGATAACTTGCACAAGAGTGGTTTTCAATTCCCTAATAGATGTTACCTTTGTGAAGCTCATGAAGAATCGATGATTCATATCATACCAAAATGTAAATACTCCCTCAGAATATTGTATGATATAATAAAGAAGCTAGGGGTGGTGTGGGTGTTGCATAATAGCATGGTAGATTGAATAGAACAATAGGAGAAGCCTTTTAAGAGACCAAGACTGAGCCAGATTTGGAATCTAATTCTCTTTCATTATATGTGGGGAATTTGGTTGGAGAGAAATAGGATTTTTTAAGGGGAAAAGAGATCTATATCCAAGAATAGAGAACACGTCATAGTGACCATAGTGGAGAATGTTAAAGCATTGAAAGTGCATGAGAGTCCAAAGTCAATGGAGGAGGCAAAATTAAGTGAACATTGGAACCTAAGTCCAATTGGGGTGAATGATAATCCCTGAGAAGATGGCTAAGTGGTAGGCACCCAAACAGGGATGGCTGAAACTAAATGTTGATGGGGATTTTAAAAGCAACCCAGGGAAGGCTAGAGGAGGAACAATGCTAAGGGATAGCCAAGGAATGTTGATTGGAGTGATGAGCAAGTGCTTTTAGGTGGCCAAAACTTAGATGTCCAAGTAGCCTATGCCAAAATGTGGCAGCTTTATCTGCCTTGTCTGTCAAAGCTTGATTGTCTTGTAATACAAACAAAAGCTAAAACATCTTGCCTATGCATGTAGCATAGGCATAATTGTCGAACCTCAATTTTTCTCGAATTGGACAAAGTTTCTTATCACTTGTTTTGAGAAGTTCAACTATCAATTTTTGATAAAGCAACTAATTCAAAGACTAAGTTCTTTGTGAGGCCAGGCACATAAAAAACTTCAATTAGGCAATAGATGTGCGAACCAAGATGCAAATAAACATCACCAATACCAACAACAATGTATGTCAAATTGTCGCCAAGAGTAACCAACCCATGATAAAATAAAAATGATCAAGCACACAAAGCATTTCTTCTAGTCTATCATATGTCTAATAGCCCCTTAATGGACATACCAAACTAGGCTAGGTTTTGAAACAACATTAGAAGCTTATGCAAAATAGACAATATTCTTCTGCATCATAATTGGCATCCTCTACTACATTGCCATGTTGGATTTGAGATGCATTCTTCCTCTACCAATGAGAACCCTTCTACTTGCCTCCTGATAAAGAATTATTTTGGTTTTTATTTGGAGAACCTTGTGAGAATGTGTTGTACTTACATTCTTGAAGTACAAGTCTTGGTTTCCCATCAATGAAACACGACATTGGAACATGAAAAGTTCCCTTGCCCTTACTACCACTATTGATTATGCCCTTTTCCTTTCTATTGTCATTGGTGCTTGTTAGGGAGCCTACCACCTTTCTTTGACTATATTGGCTTATTGTATTTTTGATGAGTGAGTGGAACATGTTCATCTTTAGTCTGTCTTTTGAATTGCTTCCTTGTGTTAAAGCAAAGTTACTGGAGTCTCAAAAGTAGGACTCTAGTTAGTAACGTTCAAAGTTGACACCAAAACGCTAAATGCAAGTGTCAGTGCTTGCAGCAACATTGAAATAAGCACATCATCACTAATAGTTTTGCTTAACACTTAAAGCAAGGCTTGCAACTCAACAACTTGTTGCAAAAACCCCTCCAACTTCTCACGACTTCATCTTCAAACAATGCAATTGACTTTGCAAATGTAGAATTTGGTTTCAATTTTTAGATTCAAACATCATCCTAAGTTTATCCCATGTATCTTTGGCAGTTACTACATCATGAATGTATGGTAGAATCTTATCGATCCCATTGAACATTACTAACCAAACAGGCTTTATGGACTACTCTGCCAAACTTGTATTGTTTGTCAGGGTCAATAGCATGTCTTTGCATGGTACCAAATACCACTTCCCATAAATCTTTGAACTCAAGGTAAATCTTCAACTTTGTCTTCAACGTGGAATAGTTGTCACCTTTCAACAATTGTGAATCATGCAACATTCTTTGAGGCATTAATATCCATGTTTAACCCTCACAAAACTAGAATATTTTAATTCCACTAGATTGGGATCAAAAAGAGCTTTCCAACGAGTATGTGTGCGCCTATATTTGCAAAAGCTTAGGTGTGTCTCGAATTGCAAGAAAATAACAATTTCTTATCAGGAAAAATCTATGGGGTAGAATTCAATCTCACATGTCAAACCATAGTCAAAGCAAGAAATATTTCTATCAGTATTCCAATCAATGTTTAAAAGGTAAGAAGGTGCAATGCTCCTCGACTTTTGCTTAAAATATTAAAGTTAAGATTTTAAGTTTTAAATGACCAAAAGGTCACCCACGCATGCATGTGGGATAAATGTTTTCCCTCCAACAAAAGCTTGCGCCTCTACACAATGGTGTCGGCGTTTAGCTTCACAACAATTAATCAAAATGCATCATGGTTGTTGATTTTTTATCTAAGAACTCACATTTGAAAGCGATGTTAGGGTTCTTTTGGAGTTTAAAATCACTTCTTTTGTTGCGGATGATGCCTTCCTTCATCTTTGTGCCTCCAAACAACACTAACACACAATGATCGTAATGGCAAATACCTCTTACGGCAAGCACACAGTGCACCTTATCATAGGTTATCTCACACTATCTTGTGCCTTTGCTTCCGACAATGTCTTATAGTCGATCAATTTGAATGCTTGCTCTTCTTTTGTTGCCTCCTCTTATTATGAATGCCTTATTAAAAGACATGTGACCAACAAACCTTCAAATGCCTTCTAAATGGCAAAGCGCTCTAGTTTTTGTTCTCTACAACACATCTATAGTTGGTGTCTTATTCCTTTAGCCTTTTGGACAACATGTTTCAGTCTCCAACACGTCAAACTATGGTGCCTTCAAACTCAATGCTCCTTGTCTTGAAGATAACGTCTCACAGTTAATGGACGTCTCATGACAACTCTCGAACTTGCACCATGCACAAAATATGTTCCACCTCAAATAGTAGCTCATAGCAGTGAAGTTAGATGACCTTGCATATATTTCAAACGCCTCCTACAAAATTGAGATGGTTGTTCGTTCAAGATCACCCATAGATTTCAAATGAGCCACAAATGCAAACTCCAATAGATGGCATGATTGAAAACATCTCGTGCAAGCTCTTACTTGCAACTAAATGTTGTATGATAGCCCCAACAACTTTAGACAGCTTATCCAACTATTAGACGACCATGTGAATCAATTTCAACTTATGGCGACCCAACAACTTTAGACAACTTATCCAACTATTAGATAGCCATGTGAATCAATTTCAACTTATGGCGACACTCCTTGTAGACGGGCTTACATGGGTTTTAGATGATAGCTAATTTATCATTGGCTTGACAACCCACTAAGACACTTCAAATTACCTTCATGTCTCCTCGAGCAATTTTTCATGCAAAGGAGACAGCACGTTCAACTCTTCTTCCAAACTGCTTCAACCAATGGTCTTACGCTTCTTCAGATGGCCTCAACTATAACTTGAAGATGCCACTTCTTTTTTCACCAAACAACTCTCACCTGTTGATGATGGCATGTAGATGGCTCTGTCAACAACCTCTTCAACTTGGCAGTGAAATTATCCTTCGATGATGGCATTCACCCATGAGACAAACTCTTTAGTGGATCGAATCTCACTCGTCGATAATGGCATTTAAATGTCAACAAGTGACAATGCCTTTGCTTTTATGAGTGGGGACTATTTAAATCCCATATGACTAATTAATATATATATATATGTGGTTGAAATGGATCAAGAGCTATAGATGTAAGCAGCATATGCTAATATGTGCATTGTATAAAGGTTAACTCTAGCTCTCAAAGAATATTTTGTATCTGATGTTTATAGAGAGATTTCATATATGGATCATGTGCATGATGAGGAGGGTAGAAGACACATGGAAGATGAAAGCAGTCATTAATTTGGATGATCAACTTCATTCTTATATTAAGAAAGTTTCACCTACAGTATTGGTATAAGTACCACATACTTCAGCGTACAATGTTCTCAAACCAACCCATCTCCAGCATTATTTCCCCTGTTCAAATCAATTTTTCTGCAAGCACTCCTTCCCTGTCCTTGATGTCTTCCCTTCTGTGTAATACCCATAGTTACAATGCAATCACTTGCCAAAGGGCATATACCAGTAATGACATGAATTATTAACATTGAATTCTAACGTAATCTCCATTTATGTCCGGGCAAAGTAATAATCTCTCTGTTGGGGAAAAGAAGCCTAGAATTGACACTGTATATAGATCAACTAATAAGAAATAAATATTGCCTGAGGGCCATCTTCATTTTACACAGCCATTCACTGCATTCAGATTTGCATATGGACAACAGCATTTCTCATGTCCCAATACTCCTAAGCTAGCAGTGGATCAAAACACATCAAAGGTATCAATGTCTTTATATGCCCTTTGGGAAATTGGATCTGATTACTTATTAGGAAACTCTAATAGGTTCAGGTAAAAACGGAAAAGGCTAAGCACCTAAAATGCACTCCTTGATAAGGACATCCATACCTTTCCTCAGATTTGCAATTAAAGAGTATGGTTCAAGTCCCTTAGAGGCCTGCGGTCCAGCTCATGCGACCTAGCAGGTACATGCCACATTTAACCAGGAGAGGGTAGGGGTTATAGTGGCAGCAGCCAGAGTCGAACTCTTGACCAGATGTAGACAATTATGGGAAGTTACCAATTAACCTATGTAACCAAAAAGGAAAAAAGGAAGTACATTAAGGAGTGTTACTTGCCATCATTCATGTAAAGCTCATTAAGAATTTTAGAGCATTATATTTGGAGCATCCATGGCTTCCCTCAACCATTTGGAAAGAGACCATTCCCTTAGCAGCATCAAGTGAATTAGGTCATCTTCAACAAAACACAACTGCTAGAACATAAGATTTGATAGTTAAAGCTCTCAACCTTCACTGAACAATAATCAACGATACAAAACAATATACAACAGCATTGCCTAGCAGCACAAGAACACAAATAAGTTAATAACTGAGGCTGGAAGTAATAACAGAATAATCATCACCAAATTGCCAGAAACCAACTAGAACTCGGCCGTTGTAAAATTAGATTATATAAAAAAACTTTAATTTGTTAATGTTTATCCTGGATATCAATCATAACTGCTGCTGAGAATATTTATTTTGATGATGCCAGTCTGAAATTTGTCACTTTAGACTGCTGATTGGAAACCAATCACACCTGCATAGCATTACAACTGATTAGTCAAGAGTCAAGACAAAATTCCAATTGGTTCCAGATTTATAAACATACAATCAGTATAATAAGAAACACAAGACACACCACATGCAACCCTGCCACCAGCATTTCCTGTTGTTTTGCTTAGTTCATGTCCACCTGCAATAACAACATTATTGTTTAACTTTAAATACCTGCATATAAAAAACCTGCACTGATGGACACCTAATACACAAATTTATACATACACGACAAATTGAACTATATGCTAGTCTGTGTAAAACTCCTTAGAAGTATGGGAGGAATAAGAATATTCCTATGCCCATTCAGACCTCTAACATGGAACCAAACCAAACATCTTTCATAGAATACTATCATATTATTTGCAGTCCATCCTCAATATCCAGGCAATGCCACTAACTGCCAAAAACAAGCTTTACCTACAGCTACTAGCATCCTGCTGCTAAATAGCAAACCAGATCCATGACAATTGCATTGGCAGTGCATAAAATGTGAAGTCCAGTTTCTTTTTCAGCTTCACCGTTCTATTATGGTGTGTATGAGGCTGTTCTTTGCCAAGTAAAAACATATGTGGACAAAAAAATTTCAAATAGTTATTTACATATTCTCCATCTCCAATAGATATCTGCATTTGATTAACTTCCTACACTGTTATCCAACTAGGATTTTGAGTTCAATGAATCTCTTTACTTTAACTACCAAATTTTTAGTTTCTCAAAAAGTATACCCAAGTATGCCTATAAAAACTATTAATAATGGTCAAAACGTATCTTGCACCAATTAAAGAAGGATTATCCGTTTGGCATAGTAAGTAGGTTCCAATTGAATATTTGCTTGCCCTGCTTTTTTTTCTTTTTAATTGGTTATATGGGATACAAACGGGCCCCACCTGTATTGCATCATGACCACATAGTGGTATTACAACAGTATGACATTTATGCATTTATCTTTTGGCAAGATTCAAACCTAGATCTCCTCCTTGAAAGCTGAGGAATATAACCCGTTGAGCTGATGCCATTTGATGTTTTCCCTGCTTTTATTATTATGATAATGATGAGGATGATGCTTTCCAAGAACACATCTTATGCAGACATGTTTATGAGGGAAACTTCTATTAATCCATGGACCATTTCCAAATTATTCATCAATTTCAAACTACAGTGATTCAGGTGTCCAAACCTCTCATGCCAAAGTCTACTTTTATTATTTGCTCCAACGACAAGAGCCAGCTTCTTGGTTCGTGTTTTTGAAGTGAAATGAAAACTTATACACCTTATCTATGGGATCAAGTGTACCACTGGCAATAACTACAACATTGTTAAAAGCACAGTGTTTAGACTTGAACTCAGAAAGCCTGTACTTTTTGACCTGGACTCAGGCTTGGCGCAAAACTCCGGAGAAAACTCGGCAGTGACTTGGCAAATAAGAAAAATACAACATATACTACTTTTTATAGAAAGAGACTCACCCAAGGTCACTTGACTCACAGACTTGGGAAGAGTATGAAAACTATAGTCAAAAGTATATTTAACAACAAACTTGTCAAGGGAAAATTCAATTGTCTTTCTGGTTTGAGTAATTTGCAAGATAGAAGAATAGGAGAGAATTTAAAATGAGACATATCATTAAGACTCCATTCTCATAATTGATATTCCCATTTCCACGGATGACTAAAGAATTCATCTGAATGCACTCACATTCTTCACAGTTCAGCCATTGCAGGCCCATCCGTCCAGCCCTTTGACACTTGTCTCGCTTTGGCAGGGGTGACAAGGGCAGTAGACATATTGTGGGGTCAAGGGCAATGGGACCAGGTCAAGATGTAGGGTCTCCCAGGATGAAGGGCAACGCCAGCACCCTCCGCAACCAGAACTAGACTACATTCACGCTTCACTTTGTGCGCCAAGCAAGACTCCTCCTCTAAAAATAGACTCTGGTTGTTTTTTGTTGTAACCTCTGCAGATCATCTGTAGATTCTTATCATGGGTTGTTATCATCATAATTGTCTTCAACGGATATTACCTACATTGAGCACATAATGCCTATGTATACAATTGTATATTTCATGCGTAGTTGATGAAATCAGTTCTCATTTTTATTTCTGGTGCAAAGCCGTATTTGTGAATTCTACATCCCTTCTATGTTGTCCACCAGACTATCCTGGGTCTAGATCAAGAAGAGTCATCTACCACTAAGATAATTTCTTCTATTGCACTTTCGAGAGGGGAAAATAGAACCATCTCTAGGCATATGATGAGCATACTTAAAATCCTTAAAACCATTCTATGTTTTAGGTATAAGGCTATAATACAACAATAAAATGAGCATTAGTGTTATTACCATTTTCATATTAAGAGTGATGTTGTAAGTGTTGAAGCCTGTCAATCTACACTAATTACTCAACCCCTACAACGCTCATTACTTGACCTCACAAAGAACCAATAGCTCAATGGTAAAGCACCTGAAGCACTTGCTAGGAGCTCTAGGGTTAGAGTTCTACATGATTCTTTCTTCCTCAACATGTATCAAAACTATGTAAGATCCCTCCAAGTTGGCTTTAGGTGGGATAGTGTTGGAGCTTGTCAATCTTCATTCATTACTCCATCCCAAAAATGGTCAGTAGCTTTTGGTAGTGCACCTAAAGCACTTGCTAGGAGGTCCAAGTTTTGAGTCCTAGCTGGTCCATGCTCTGTCAACAATGAGTCCACGCATTATCTTATCTTATCTTGCCAATCTCTTGTACCTTCCTAACGCATTTGTCCTCTATGTTATTGACTTGTCCACACTATAGACACCTTCACATAGAATTCCTTTATCCTCTATATCATTTACTTGTCCATAATATGGACATCTATGATCTTTGATTAATTCATGAAGAATTCCGTTGTCCTCTTGCTTGATTGCTGCCATAGTTGCCTCTTTGATTTTTGCCTTACACATCCCCTATTCCTAACAAACGGTCTCCTTTGGTCCTTGTAAAATCTCCCAGTTGTCTTTGACCAATCTTTCCAATATCCCTAAGTTCTTGTTATGTGACGAGCAACTTGCAAAAAACAAAATCATGACAGAAGTACTTTCCTTCTTTTGTCCTAACAGCCCTAATCAATTTGAAGGTAAATTGAAATACATTACAATGAAACCTCAAGTTTTGCAGGACAATCTCTATCAATCATGAGTCTTTCTTTTTTTGCTCTTTTCAACATCACTCATTTTTTATAGCATGTCATTTCCATTAAATGAATAAATATCTTTCACTATGTGGACCCTAAACGATTGTGTGTACCTCATTCTATGTTGTTGTTGACAAGCATACACAAGGGAAATTTGAAGTACGATCTAAAGGAGGATAAAAAGAACATACAAGAGATCTTCATTAATGTTGCATTAAGAAATAAATATTAGTGAATTATTGTAACAAAAAGCAACCACATGTTCTGCATTGAAGATGCCAAGATTACTAAATGTGAAACTATTGGCATGTTTGCCACATTAAAATTTTTGACAAAATTTTGCGTAAGTCTGAAGCGCACTTCACCAGCGAAATCCCTTTAGAGCTTTAAATCGGCAAAGCACATGCAGAAGTGTTGGCATTTTCGCAGGCCCTAAAAGAGGATGATAAAGTGGATGAAATGATCTTTAGATATTTCATTATTGTAGATCTTCTCTTAAGCTTTCTAGCAATATATTATAATAGGCGATTGGGTTAGCGGATCAAAAGTTATGGCCCCGAGAAGCTGTATCTCCAAAGCCCATTTCGGGCGAAAGTCTGGCGAAAGCCCATTTCGGGCGAAAGTCTGGTGAAAGTCTGGAGAATGTCTGACGAATGTCCAAGTCTGGCGAAAGTCCAGCGAATGTCTGGCGAATGTCCATGCCTGGCGAAAGTTGAGCGAAAGTCCATTTCGGACTTATTAGCAGCATTCATCCAGGTTTCTAGCGAATCTCCTCCGAAGCATTTTCCAGCGCGAAGGATACTTCCGGAAGGCGCGTTTCTAGAGATAAGGGACGGTAGGTGTAAATTTAAGGAGCCTTCATGGCGCACGGATTCTGGTCTCCCACCCATCCCATCAAGACGGCGTTGCTAGGCCCAAGGAAGCCTCTAATGGCAGACTTCACCAACTGCATTAATGAGACAAGCAGTCCCAGCGATCAAACCTGTCCGAAGCCATGCCTCATAACTGCTGATAATCTCGAAGTGAGCCACATTCCATAAATGCGTTGTTGCCTGACAAGGGTCAAATCTCAGCGACCCAACACTTGCAGCTGGTCCTTTGCCTGACCCTGAATCCTGAGGCGCTCCTCAAAATATTTCTTGGTGTCCTCAAGCTCTTGCTCCAGATCGGTCACTCGTTGCTGCAATTGCTTCACTTTGGACTGCTCGTCCTCGAGCTACCCTCGTGTGAGTGCCAGGGTCTCTTCAAGCTGCATATTTTTGGCCTCAGCGTCGTAGCAGCGATCTCTAAAATGGTCCACCTGGAGGTAGAGGGATGTCGCCTCAATATGAATATTCCCCGCTTTCTCTGTGGGATCAGCAGTCTTCAGATCTTCCACCGTTTGCCGATAGGAGTAGTCTGTCGGTGTCATTTCATTCAACGGCTTCTGCACCTTGGGCGCCTTTTCCATTCGATGGAGTTGCATATTTTGAGGGTCAAACACTACCCTCTTTTCTGGCCGGGCCAGCGCCTGCGCGCTTTTCCTTTTCTGGCCTTTGAGCCAGGTTGAGGAGTTCTGCTGGGCCTTACGAATGCTTTCGGCCATTGGTCCTTCTTCGTAGAAATCTAGCTCCTCAGGCTCAGGCTCCTGTACTCCAAAAAATGGGGTAAGGGAGAACAAAGCCCGTCGAGGGCTTGATTGAACAGGTGTTTCTGGAAGGGCTTGAGCTACGACTGCAGAGACCATGGGGGGCGCTGGGGTTTGCATGGCGACGGCCGAGATGGTAGGTTCAGGGGGAGCAGTTCCCATGGAGGATGTTGTCGGAATGACTGAGGAAGCTGGGACAGGCGAGGGCTGGCCTAGACTCACTGCTGCAGCAGATGCTGTAGCCGGGAATGCTGAACTTGGAGGAGTAAGGACGGAAGTCACCGGGAGGGTGAAGGCGTTGGAAATTTTGGCAAATGTTTCAAATGACTTAGAAAATGGTGGCAGGGGAGCATGTAACTGCGCTTGTAACAAGGGGTTCGAAAAGACCTCAACAGGGGCGCCGAATGGAATGTGGGCAGACACTAGGGTTTCGATGCCAAGGAGTGGGGTTTCTAAAGGAGCAGATGAGAGGAAGAGAGGAGTAGAAGATGCACCTGCGGGCTCGGACGTCTCCAGAGCCGACATGGTGAACTGTTGCGTTATTGGGCTGGCTTCTCTCTCTCCGCCCGATGCTTCATCCTCTAGGTTAATAAATGGCACTTCAGGGTGTGCCCGGAGCGCCTGCTGCGTCTGCTGCACCTGCAGCGCTGGTTGGGTATGTCGCACCTGCTGGGGAGGGACAGAAACCCCTGGAGCGCTTTCTTCTGTGACTGCTCCCGCTCCCAGAGGGCCTATGCCAGTGAACTTAATTTTAAGAGTGCGAGACTTCTTCGAGGCACTTTGGGGCACGGGTACATCGGGCGCACTCCTCTTCTTTGGAGCAGCTTTTTCTTCTAGAATGGGTTGCTTACCCTTGCCCTTGATAGGTGGCGCCTGACTAGCTTGTTGCTCTTGCACTGCTGACAGGTCCTCTACTCTGCTGGGACTCTCCGTACTCCTGGGCACAAGGTCACCGAAGAAGAGGGGCCGGTAGGAGTCGTAATTTTCATCAAATATGTCAGAGAATTGGCGGTCTATCTGCAGCGTTGGGTCAGATACCCCTTTTCTATGGTGGCACCTCATTATCCACCAGTTCGTAATCTTCTCCTCCGACCAATGGGGCACCTTCTCTTTCATGAACTTGAACATCCGGTCATCGGGGTCCTGCGTTGGATACCGCCTAGGGTTGTACTCAGCCTCCATGATGTAAAAATCATGCCATGGGGGGAAAGGAGAACATTCTTTCAATGTGCCATTCGAGATCCAACCCAGAAGGATTATTACGCTACTTCTCGATGTCTGGGCAAGGACAACGGTGGAATTTCTCCCTTGCAATTTTCTCCTTAAAGACACCATCTGGATCATACTTCCACCGTTGGGGCAGGTCAATCAGACCAAACTCGTACAGAGTAACCGCCAGATGAACGTTTTGCTTATTTTTTGTCACCTTGATGGGGCCAAGCTCGATAGGCCAGGTGCACGTGTGCTGTCTTTTCCGCCCCTTGCCGTATGTATCATCTGCGAAGTCGCACTAGCGAGCAACTTCGAGGGCAAATAGGTACTCGGTGGTGTAATACGGTAGTAGGAAGGTTTTGCCAAAAAACCCAAAAATCCGCACCACAAGCCCTTGTGTCAGCCGAAAAATATCTCCGAGCCGCTGCTCTATCACATAATCTTTCATTTCTTTCGACACTCGCTCGCAGACACCATAAATGATTTGCAGCGCCGGACCAAGAAAAACTCGGTTGAAGTTGTAATAGGACTCGCGCCTTGACAGGCTTGAAGTCCACTGGTATACCGGGAGCGCCTCGCCCTTCTCGTTAGTGCAACTTTTGTCAATGAAGGCAAAGCGGGGGTGCGAATGCAACTGATGGAAGAAGTACCATATCAGAAATGAGCAGCTTCGGAATGCCATGGTTTCTTTCTGCATCCCGCATAGCTGGAGGTGCAACTGTCGGGACACCCAGTCTGCCCAATCGAAGAAGATGGGCTTAATTCCTCGTGATGCAACATCAGAAGCGTAGAACTCCCCGTGGGATACGCATGCTTCCCAGGCATTTACCTGGGCGTCAGAGGCTTGACCAGTAATCCATGCTAGCATGGAGAAAAGCTCGAAGTTCTTGAATTTCCGCAAGGACATAGGGAGCTACGGCAAGGCCCTGGGTGGAAGTGTCTCTTCGCAATGGGCCTCCATGAAACGTCGCATCGGCGACGAGTTGGTGTATCTCTCCCCCTGCTCCTTGGTGTTAATTCTCCGAACAATGACCTGACCAGAAGGTTGCCGCCCACAGGCGAAGGCTGCGTGGATTTTATCGATGGAAATGGAGAATAGCCTGTTTCCTTCTTTATCCTTCATCGACCTAGTGTGGGGGTCATAGAATTGGGCAATCGCGCAAACCAACTCCGGGCAGGAGTGCACAGGCGTGCACAGGTACCAGTACAGGAGGGAGTGGTAGGCAACTGCCCGATTATTCACTTCGAACAACTTAGCTTTCATTTGCTCAATGTCCTGACGCAGCTTCTCTATACTGGTCCTAGTGAGGACAAAGACCCGAATTTTGCTTAGCTTATCTTTCGGTGGAGGCAGCAGGGGCATCCCTTTTCTTTCTTTCGTCTGCTCTTGTTCGCCCTCTGCTGATTTCGGGACCTTATCCCTTTTCTGCTTGGGCTTTCCTTCCTTGCCCATCTTCACAGATAAATCTTCCAAGTGCACCGATACTGGCAACGCCTAAGCACTGTCCGTCCGAGTTGTCTTACAGCAACAACCTGCTTGGGCAGAACAGTTTAGCACAGCAGCGCGCTTCACTGAAGCTATCAGATCTTATTCGTGACAGTCGTTCTCTGAAATTTTAGCAGTGGTGGGCAGCGCAACAGTTTAAGAATTGTAAAGGGCATAACTGGTGTGCAATGCACCCTTTTATAGTTTTGGTCACCCACCAGCATTAATGTTGCCTAAGCGGAGTAAATTTCAGGAGTGATTTGGGGCGCTGTGGAAGATCTCATGTGCGACAATCAATGGGGGGATGTGCATCCCAACGCTAACTACCGAAGTGGAGTGCAATCTTCCTTGGGGGACGTGAAGAGCTGCCTTTGTTGTATTTATTTCCTCATGTCTTGCTTTGGACAACGTGTCGGAGATATCTAAAAAAAGTGCCTTGGGAACGGAAATCAAAAACAGGGCTGCACCCACATACCGGAGCGCAACAGCTTCTTTGGAACGTGTGCCTGGCCTTGGGCGCACATTTGGACGTGCGCCGGAGTCGGGCGCACTCTTGGTTGTGCGCCCCTCCCGACGCACCTTCGGACGTGCGCCGGAGTCGGGCACACCTTCGGACGTGCGCCGGAGTCCGGCGCACTCTTGGCTGTGCGCCCCTCCTGGGCGCACCTTGGATGTGCGCCGAAGTCGGGCACACCCTAGCTATGCGCCCCTCCTGGGTGCACCTTTGGACGTGCGCCAGAGTCGGGTGCACCTTGGTGTGCGCCCCTCCTGGGCGCACCTTCGGATGTGCGTCGGAGTCGGGCGCACTCTTGGGTTGTGCGCACCTTGGATGTGCGCCGAGTTGTGTGCACTCTGGGTGCTCGCACCTGGATGTCGGAGCGGGCGCACTTGGCGTGCGCCCTCGGGGCACCTTGGTTGTGCGCCTCTCCTAGGCGCACCTTTGGATGTGCGCCGAGTCGGGCGCACTCTTGGTTGTGCGCCCCTCCCGGGCGCACCTTTGGATGTGCGCCGAAGTCGGGCGCACCCTGGCTGTGCGCCCCTCCTAGGCGCACCTTCTGATGTGCGTCGGAGTTGGGCGCACTCTTGGCTATGCGCCCCTCCTGGGCGCCTTGGTGCGTTGGGTGCTTTGGATGTGCGCCTCTTGGGCACTTTGGAATGCGTCGGATCGGGTGCTCTTGGTTGTGCCTCTGGGGGGCTGTGCGCTCGGTTGTGGGAGTCGGGAAACTGCTACTTGCCTCAGATCATGGCTCGACAAACTGCTACTTGCTTCAAAAATACTCCAAAAGCAAACTGGAATGCATAGGAAAACACAAAAATATGTATAGTTGTACAAGAAACTCCCGCACTACCCCTTACTGGTAGTACGCCTTCAGGTGAATGCCATTAACTGATAGTGGTAGAGTAAACCCATTCAGATCCTGCAATGTGAAAGAGTTTACCGGATGGACCTGAGAAACCTGAAACGGGCCCTCCCAGAACGCATCAAATTTGTCGTGGTTTCCAGGTTTGGATTTCTTCTCATTCCATTTAAGTACTAAGTCCCCAACCTGGAAAGAGCGATCAAAGGTCCTCTTGTCGAACCAATTCTTCGTGGTAACGACATGCTTCATGAAAGCCTGATAGGCTTTCTCCCTTTCCTCTTCCAACTGCAGCAGTTGGGCAATTCTTACGCTAACCGGATCAAACCCTTCCTCCTCGCCATCCAGTGACCGGAGAGTCTGTAGTGCTGGCAACTCAATATGCGCTGGAAGCACTGCTTCCTTCCCGTATACCAGGGAATATGGGGACGTCTTAATGGATTTCTTGATGGAAATTTGATCCGCCCATAGCGCAAAATCTAGAAGTAGGTGCCAGGTCCGCTTGTTGTCCTCCAACGTCTTTTTCAGGATCCGGAGCAAGTTCTTATTAGTAGACTCCGCCAAACCATTGCCCTGCGGGTAGTAGTTTGACGAAGTTTTCAGGTAGATATCGTACTTGCTGGCGAATGCGCACATCTTGGCTCCAATGAAATGGGAACCATTATCTGTTACTATGGCATCCGGTATTCCGAAACGGGTTATCAGCCCTTCCAAAAAAGCGATGACGACGTCCTGATTAGCCCGCTTGGTGGGCACTGCCTCCGACCACCGGGTGAAGTAGTCTATAGCCATCAAGATATATTTGTGCCCTACGGAAGAATTAGGCTCGATTATTCCGATGAAGTCCAAACCCCATTGCTGAAATGGAGCTTCAACCTGAATCGGGTGCAGAGGCAGGGAAGCATTCCTGATGCGGCCAACATATCTTTGACATTTATCGCACTTCTGGCTCACACTGAAGGAATCGGCAAAAATGGTGGGCCAAAAATAGCCCGCCCTTATTATTTTTAAAGCCATCGGCCTTCCGGCAAGATGGCCCCCGGACATTCCAGAATGGAACTCATCCAGGATTTTCTGTTTTTCGGTCCCCCTGACACACCTCAGGAGGACACCATCGATGTTTTGATGGAACAACCCCTCGGGCAATAATACATACCTGCAGGCCTGAAGCCTGAAACGCCTCCTTTGCGAAGAGTCGAGGCCGACAGGGCACTGTCCAGTGCTGAAGTACTCTACCAAGTCTTCAGTCCAATCCTTGTCACCTGCTGACTGATTTGCCAGATTGCTCTGCGGCAATGGATCTTCCCATTGGCAAGCTGTTACCTCAGCTGCGGCGCTCTTGGCAAGCTCTAGGCATAGAGCCCGACCACGGACTAACTTTGTGGGCCGGACCTCTATATCATATTCTTGGATCTTGGTGATCCAACCTGCCCTCTTGTTACCAAGCTCACCCTGACTGATGAAGTTTCGGACGTCCGGGTGTACCACGTACACTATCGTCTTGCTCTGCGAGACGAAATGACGAAACTTCTTCAGCGCCCTCATTACCGCATGCACTTGACTCTCAATAAAATTGTGCTTCTCTTCATGCGGGAGAATGACTTGACTGAGGAATGCTATGGGCCGCTCGTCCCCGTCATCATTTTTCTGGGTTAGCACAGCGGCATAGCTTTCTGGCTCCCCGACCGCATATAGGATGAAGTCTTTAGAATAATCGGGGTTTACCAGGACGGGAGCTTGGGCGATCCTGTGCTTGATCTCCTTGAACGCCTGCCTTCTCTCTTCTATCCATAGGAACTCCGCATCCTTTTTGAGGAGCTCGGTCATAGGCTTCACTACCTGGGCGAAGTCAGAAATAAACTTCCAAACAAAATTTATCTGCCCAAAGAAGGATTGGAGGCCCTTCTTGTTTGCCGATAGAGGTAGCTTGAGTAGGGCCTCGACCCTAGCGGGATCAATGGCAAGACCCCTCTCTGATATGAGGTGACCAAGGAGTTTGCCTTCTTTGACCGCGAAAATTGATTTTTTTGGGTTTATCGATATTCCAAACTCCCGACACTTCTCAAAAACCTGCCGCAAATGTAAACCGTGCTCCTCCCTCCTGTGGGAGAAAACCGTCATATCGTCTAGATATATTACAATGACACGGTTGAGCAATTCACCAAAGGCTAAGTCCATTGCTCTCTAGAAGGTTGCTCCGGCATTGGAGAGGCCGAACGACATGCGTTGATACGCGAAGGTGCCCCACTTGGTGGTGAAGGCGGTCTTATATTGATCCTCGTCCTTGACCCAAATTTGGTTATACCCTAAGAAGCCATCTAGAAGGGAAAATCTCTGGGCGCCTGCCACTACATGCAGAATCTGATCAATTTGGGGTAGCGGGTAGTGATCCTTCAGGGATGCCTGGTTAAGATTTCGAAAGTCGACGCAGAGGCGAATGTCTCCGTTCTTTTTCCGAACCGGGACTAGGTTCGCTACCCAGGATGAATGCTTGATAGGGTAGATTATCTTTGCCTCCAACATCTTTAGAAGCTCGGCCTTCATTAGTATTTCGATCTTTGGATTCACAGGCCTTTGCTTCTGTCGGGTGGGCTTAACTCCCTCCTGGAGTTCAATCGTATGTTGAATGACGTTTCTGTCATACCCCTTTAGGTCGTGGTAGCTCCAGGCGACGATGTCTGGATACTCTCTACAGAGGATCCTGATCTGCTCAATTTCTTGGGGTGTGCAATCAGTCCCTACCTTGATCATTTTCCCAGGCTCTAGCTCTAGCTCTTGGTATTCCCTGGCATCCACTTTGATTTTGTGGGGAAGAGCCCTGTCATCCTGGTCAAACAGACTTTCAAGGGTGATCAAACCCTTGGGGAGGTGGTTGTTCTTCAGCTGGATAAGGCCCTCATATTCTTCATCATTGAGAGCTCTATCTTCAATGCTTCCAACTTCATCAATCAAAAAATTGACGATCTGCTCATCATTGTCAAAGACCTGCCAATGGATATTTTTATCTGGCATGGAGGGCCGGTAGATAACCCTCACTATTTTCGGCCTTTGCATCAGATTCTTAGTCGGGGAGCATCTTGCTCCGATGGACGCCAAAACGTCAACATGTTTATTCCGCTCTCGCAAAATAAATTGAATGTTAAGGGCCGAGAAGGACTCGAGCAGATCCCATACCTTATTACGGTATGCTTTGAGGTAGTGTTGTTTGGCAACACATTTATTGGAGACCTGGTTACAGATCAATTCGGAGTCCCCGAATATCTGTAACTGCTTTATTCCTAACTTTTCCGCCTTTCGTAACCCCAAACACAGGGCTTCATACTCGGCGACATTATTAGTACAGCTCCAAGCGAGTCTGTACGAGTAAGTTTTCTGAATTCCAGACGGAGAGATGAGGACAACTCCAGCTCCAACGCCATTCTTGCATCGGGCACCATCAAAGAAGAGCTTCCATAATTGGTCATCCATGGGGTCAACATCACTCGACATTTTAGCCTTTTCGGGCTTAGTTATCGAGTAACACCCAATGTCTGATTCTATCATAGCATTGAAATCACGCATAGAGAACTCATCCTCTATGCGCAACTCATCCAGAGCTTCCTCCATCAACTCCACCTCTTCTTCCACTTCTTCGACTTCGTCAATAACATTGACTGAGTCCATGGGTTTCTCCACATCCTGGATTCTTTCGATGAGAAAGGTAGAGGGTTTCTCATTAAAAATATTTACCCTCTTCCCCCTGAAGGGGACTTCCAGATGTGAATAATCGAGAGACAGATAGCCTCCAAGCTTGGCAGTGAATTCCCTTGATAAGCACATGCTGAAATAGGGCTCCAAGTCAACTACCACAACTTCTTGGATTACTGTGATCTGCGGCATCTTGTGCAACACGATCGGGATGTCCTTGATGACCCCAACTGTCCTAACCGGGGTTCCATCCAGTTGGAGCACTCCAGGACTGCTCCTAGTGTACTCCATGCCCATGAATTTGCATACAACTTTGGGCATTACCGTGGTGGCGGCGCCAGAATCAACCATGCAGTTGTGTACCACCCATCCTTCCATCCTGAGGGATAGGTAAAACGGCGGCGACCTGTTCTTACCGGTAGCAGAGGTGGTCAGCGGTTGTACCAAGACGGTCTGGGTCGGCCTCCCCTTGCCCTTAACGGACTTGAGGGACTCTTGCAATAGGTCAACTTGACCTGGCAATTGGAGCGCGTCAAAGAGGCTTACCTTAGCCAGAATTTTCCTTAACTCTTCGACGACATTGTATGCTCCAGCGCCAGACTCGCCTCCCTCTTTTGCGGTTTCGTACCGGGTTCGGTACTGTTGCGTTGCTTCCACTCTTTGACGCTTGGTGATTGAGGGGTACCACAACTTTTCCCTCGCCTGATCTCTTGCCTCCGCCAGGGGCTGAGAGGTCGAAGCTTGCGGCTGAGGGGCGCTCGCTCTTGCCCTTGGGGGCAAATAGTCTCTTAACCGAGCATTGTCCGCAGGCTCCGGTACTTGCGCTTGCTCTTTTCCTGGTGGGGCGGCTACCCTCTCGCTTGGCGGTCTGGGATTGACAGGCACCTTGAGTGGTTCCATTTGCACCGGGTCAACCTCGATCGACTTCTTGCCTGTTCGCATCAGGACAGAGACCTGCTCGACAGGGGGGATCATGAAATTATGATCAGCCTCCCTTATCATATTTACCTGTCCGTCGAGCGCACTCTCTGCAAGTGTTTGTACATAGTTTATGTGAACCATGCAAGTTTCCTCGCCATGCGGGTCATTGCAGGTGGAGCACCAATAGGTCCTGACGGATGAGCTAGCTCCATCGCACTCCGAAATTGCTGAATTTCTGTCTTGAGGCCTTCCGGTGGAGGTAGCTTGCTCCCTTGTGATCGTGGGCGGAGGTCTCCTTGGCGGGTAGCCCTGATCCCTAAACTGGCTTTTCTTCATGACAGCCATATCATTCGCTATGGTTTTCATAAACCCATACACATCCCGCAACTCTTTGGCCTGATCTGCATTTAGAGATGTCGTAGATGCGGGCGCGGGTAATGGTAATGGTGCTAATGGTGCTGGCAATGTTGGGTACTGAGGAGGAGCCGGAAGCTGGGGAACCGCGGGGTTTGGATATTGAGGAGTCGGTACCTGATTTTGTGGGTTAGGAGCCCACGACTGATTTTGGTACATTTGAGGTGCAGAGGAAGTGGATGCACTTGGATACATGTTCTGTGGAAAATCCGGGTAAATTGGTGTAGTCGCTTTTGGAGGCAACTTCCCGATGGCTACCAGGTCGGCTTCCGCCTTCTGCGCTTGTTGGTACAATTCCGGAAACGTGTTGATATTAGCATACCGGATATTCATGCTAATGTCAGAGTGGAACGCCCTCAGGAAATAGAACGCCGCCTGCTCAGATGTGGGCCGAAGGCCGGGAGTGACTCTCTCCCAGGTTCGAGCGAACCTAACATTGAAGTCAGCTATTTCCTCCTGAGGGTGCCTCTGGATAGAGGTAAACTGGTGCAGCAGGGAGAAGGGGTCCGCTTGTTCATTGAAGCCCCTTATGAGTTGCCCTGCCAGGTGGTCCCATGAGGTAATGGTGTCGGCTGGGAGCGACCGGTACCAGTAGAGGAGCTTCCCTCTAAGTGAAAGCACTAGCAACTTCACCATGACATCTTCATTGGTAATTTGGTGTATAGTTGCCAGTCCTGCGACGTCTTGAATGTGCTCATGCGCCGTCTTTCCCGTGTTGTCGTAAGTGGGTAAAGCCTTTAGGGCGGCAGGCAGTACAATGTGCTGAGCTTGTAGGGCAAGAGGTCCAGTGTGGTTCCAGGCCGGAAACAGCCTGGGCGGATTTGGCTGCGCCATATGGGGCGGCAGATTTGCTTGGAGTGGTGGCTGCAACGGCTGAGCCGGAACAATGGGAACACTCGGAGCACCCGAATCAACGTCAGGTGGAACTGGAGTATTCTGATGATCCGGAGAATTAGGCGGAACTAGGGGCAAGCTAGTTGTTGTGCTGTCGGGAGTTGGATTCCGTGTAGCAATAGTAGCTTCTTGCGAAGATGTCCCGTCCAGTGGGATATTTGGCCTGACCACTCTAGGACGCTCTCCCAGAACGTCAATGTCAAGTTCGTAGAACTCAACTTCTTCTGTATTTCTAATCTGCCACCTCGTACGCATGAAGGCGTGATCTTTTAAGCTGGTCTGCGAGGTTCAGAGGTATCGGAGTTCGTATGAGTCGCCAGATGTTCGGATTTGTCAGCAATAAGACGAACATCAACTTCTTAGTACTGCTTCTGCAGTGGAACGTTTGCGTCCCACCGGGCGTGCCAGAAACTGTTGGTCAGAGATCTGCCTTAGGTAAGGATTTGGTTATTTAGTGCGCCTTAGACCCGGCCAACATTGAAAGGCCGAGAGGAAGAAATGCCTCCCGTGCCAATCTCCAGAGATGGGTTGGTTCCCTTGCTATTCTAACTGGGGGTTTTAAAGATTAAGGAACTGAAAGGAATGGGAAATGATTGAAAGGGATGGGAAATATGGCCACAGGCCGGATAGAATAGGGGTGATGGGCTAACAACACGATAACTTAACTGCAGGTCGAATCAAATAGCCATTTAACATAAATGCTAACAGAAATTAAAACTGAACAGCTAACATGCATAATCCCCAGTGCTACTCCAGAATTCACGTTTTACCAGAAGCTAAATCCAGATACTAGAATTCAAGCCTACAGATAAAGCAGAGAACTTAAATAGAAGATAAGCAATGGAAGACATACACACAACCAGAAGTCCAGAGTTAGAGCCAGACACTATTTATATTTATAGCAGAATCCGAGTTACAGCAAGCTTCTAGCAAACACCCATCCGTTTTACAATAAGAAGGCAGGCTTATATAGAGAATTTTGCCGCTTGAACATTAAATGCACACCAACAAACTATGGCGGTGGCAGCCAAGATAAGGGTTACAAGAGAGTACAGTCATGAAATAGTTATCCAGGCATGGCCGGAACTGATGACTCCCCAAGAATGCAGTTGAGCTCCTTCAATGCCCTGACAGGCTTGGCTTGCTGGCGCTGCCTCCTCACTCGCGGGGACCGCTTCCGTGGAAGATAGACTTGAAATCCCGAAACGTCCAGTCTGGAAGCTTCTCAGAATGATTGCGCTCGGATGGATAAGGATGAGGAAACTAAATTGATCCACTTGCCGCCTCGGGAGTAGAGCAGAGTTAGGACATTGCGCCCAAGCCTGGCGCACTTTCAACATTGCGCCCAAGTCTGGCGCACTTTCAACATTGCGCCCAAGTCTAGCGCACTTTCAACACTGCGCCCAAGTCTGGCGCACTTCGGATATTGCGCCCAAGTCTAGCGCACTTCAACCTTGCGCCCAAGTCTAGCGCACTTCAACCTTGCGCCCAAGCCCAAGTCTAGAGCACTTAGGATATTGCGCCCAAGTCTGGCGCACTTCGGATATTGCGCCCAAGTCTGGCGCACTTCGGATATTGCGGCCAAATCTGGCGCACTTCAACCTTGCGCACAAGTCTGGCGCACTTTCAACACCGCGCCCAAGTCTGGCGCACTTCAACCTTGCGCCCAAGTCTGGCGCACTTTCAACACCGCGCCCAAGTCTAGCGCACTTAGGATATTGCGCCCAAGTCCGACGCACTTCAACCTTGCGCCCAAGGCTAGCGTACTTCAACCTTGAGCCCAAGGCTAGCGCACTTTTAACACTGCGCCCAAGTCTGGCTACACTTAGTCATTTTTTCGTGCCGAAGTTGCGAGCTGCGCTCTTCCTTCTTCAGGGAGCCAAACTGCATCCGGGGTTCGGCACGAAGCACCATTGCCATCGGAAAGAGGGTTTCCCTGCATGGTCAGTAGACAGAAACAACTGCACACTGTTTTAGGTTCTGCAGCAGGGGTTCGGAAGAAAACTTAGGAGAGATAAAAACATATTGGAAGAAGAGAACAGAGTTTCTGAGGAGCAGAAATTACTGGAAATTGCTATTGTACATCATGTTGCAAAAGTGACAACACAAAGCACATGCAGAAGTGTTGGCATTTTCGCAGGCCCTAAAAGAGGATGATAAAGTGGATGAAATGATCTTTAGACATTTCATTATTGTAGATCTTCTCTTAAGCTTTCCAGCGATATATTATAATAGGCGATCGGGTCAACGGATCAAAAGTTATGGCCCCGGGAAGCTGTATCTCCAAAGTCCATTTCGGGCAAAAGTTTGGCGAATGTCCAAGTCTGGAGAATGTCTGGCGAATGTCCATGTCTGGCGAAAGTTGAGCGAAAGTCCATTTCGGACTTATTAGCAGCATTCATCCAGGTTTCTAGCGAATCTCCTCCGGAGCATTTTCAAGCGCTAAGGCTGCTTCCGGAAGGCGCGTTTCCAGAGATAAGGGACGGTAGGTGTAAATTTAAGGAGCCTTCATGGCGCACGGATTCTGGTCTCCCACCCATCCCATCAAGACGGCGCTGTCAGGCCCAAGGAAGCCTCTAAAGGCAGACTTCACCAACTGCATTAATGAGACAAGTAGTCCCAACGATAAAACCTGTCCGAAGCCATGCCTCATAACTGCTGATAATCTCGAAGTGAACCACATTCCATTAATGCGTTGTTGCCTGACAAGGGTCAAATATCAGCGACCCCAGCGGTTTTAGGGTTTGACATTAATATTCCAGAGGCAAAATCCTCTATAAAAGCTAGCTCAATGCAATGTAAAAGAGAGGGAACGTTCTGCTAGACAATTGTTGTACTTAAGCTCTGCATCAATACTAAAGGCTTTTGGCTCTGATTCTAGATTTCTTCTGTGTATGATGCCTTCTATTGCCATTTCTGTTAATTTCGTTTCCTTATGTGATTGCTGTAATTCCAAAATCTGGATTTAAGCGGCTGGTAAAGAACAAAAGCTGGAATTATTCTGAAGGATACATGTTGGAGGAATCTTAGTGTTGGTTTCTGTTTCATTCTTGGTATTGATTGCTGCTGGTTTAAGTAGAGATAAGTGATTGTGCTGCCTGTTCTTCCCCTCGGATTCTCCTGGCCTGCGGCCATATTTCCCATCCCTTTCAGTTATTTTCATCTCTTTCAGCAATTTCCTAATTTCTTTCCAGTTCCTTAATCTGAAGCCCCAGTTTAGCGTAGTAAGGGAGCCAGCCCTCTCTGGAGATTGGCACGGAAGGCATTCCTTCCTTCCGGCCTTTCAAGTGTTGGTCGGGTCTAGGGTGCGTAGACAAACCAAATCCTTTCCTAGGGCAGATTCGTGACCAACAGAAACAACTAAGTTCAAAGAAATCTTAGACAAGCAATCAAGATTGAAAGACGTTCAGACAACTTCAACAAGCCATTCTTGGAAACTGTCCTCAACATTTGGAGTTTGGCTATGTAAGAGGTCTTGTACATCATTGTGGTGTGGTCCTCAATTGTGGATGTATTCTCAAGATGTATCATGAAGCATGATCCAGAACACCAATTGTTCTTTCATTTCATTCTACACAAGTTCTTGCAAATATGGTTCCCTTAATCTTTGATTTGTTCAAATTCAAGTGGGTCCTGTTGGTCACGAATCCGCCACGAGGAAAGGATTTGCTGCTATTGCGCCCTGGACCCGCGAACCAACATTGAAAGGCCGGAAGGAAGGGATGCCTTCCGAGCCAATCTCCGGAGAAGGCCGGCTCCTTTTGGGGGGGGTTAGTAAGCTGAGAGTGCAGGAAAGAGATAAATGTACAGAAAGGGACAAATGTACAGAAAGAAATTACAAATATGTCCAAATGTTGGTGGGGGGAACTAACAAGCACGGGAACACACCAATCACCGCTACTTACCGCATACAAACACAAAGCATGACAAGGAACCGCAAAACCTACGCGTACTTCCGATACACATGCAAGTGTATGCACAGCTTCAATGATCCCCTAGCAAACATTCCCTACAAGGAACTAACAGCACGGCAATGCATCAATCACCAGATACGTACACTGACAGGGGTAGAAAGTAAACCTAGAGATATCAGAGCCAGGTATATGTGTTAGGTAGAGAATTTAACCGCACAGCTTCAATGGCTCCCTAGCAAACATTCCCTACAAGGAACTAACAGCAGGGGATCGCATCAATCACCAGATACGGGCCAGCAACGTCACACATAACTGATGGAACTGCTACCACATCTATTATATGAAAATTAAAAGTACATAAATAATGCTAAAGGCGCCTGATCATCAAATGCTGAAATGAATCAACAAGCCATGACACAGAATCGCGTAAAGCATAAGCATAAAGAAATAAAAGCGGCAGAACAGAACCAGGCATACAGATTGTATTTATAAGCAGAAGCACGGTTACAATGGGCACAGTGGTTCCCTAACAAACATTCCCCTTCCACCACTTTACAATGAAAACGTGGTGGGTATTTATAGCCCAAAGTTCCCCCGTTACATTAATGGGCACAAAGTCCCAGTCAAACATTAGCTGACAAAAGCAGCCGCGGAACTGGCCGATGCCGACATCTATCGGCTGGATCGTACTCTCGGCATGGTCTCCCCGAAGGTTGAACAGCCACGTGACGGCGCGTTGGGTAGAACTTTATATTGACAGAATGCGGGTAGCCGAGGAGGTGGAAACTCACGTCAGTCTTAAATGAGGCAGCTGGCATAAGTAGTGCGGCCCATGCTTGTCCTTTTGCTCGGCATGTCTTGGCTCGGATCCCAAAGTTGGACACTTGTCGGATGATAATGCTTGACACGTGTCTGCCTTGCAAGGCAGTCTATCCAACTTCGCCCGGGATTAGAGCACAATCGGGTAGCACAGGTGAAAAACAGCGCAGTCGGGTAGCACTATTTCCCATCGCGCACCGGTCAAAGGGCGCAGTCCGACTTCGCTGCGAAGTCGGGTTGCGCACCGGCACTTGCCGATTCTCACCGCCGTTCGGACTTCGCTCCAAGCACTTAGTCGTTTTTCCCGCCACCGCCACCTTCTACAAGGTGCGCCCGAAAGAGGGGCGAAGTCGGACTTCGCACCAAAATCGGGCGAAGTGCGAACTTCGCACCAAAATCGGGCGAAGTGCGCACTTCGCACCAAACGGGGAAGTGCGACTAAGCACCAAAATCGGGCGAAGTGCGCACTTCGCACAAAAAACTCGGGTTTCCCGGTTCGGCTTCCCGGGGCCATAACTTTTGATCCGCTGACCCGATCGCCTATTATAATATATCGTTGGAAAGCTTGCGAGAAGATCTGCAATAATAAAATATCCAGGGCTCATTTTGTCCATTTTATCGCCCCCGTTTATGGCCCGCAAAATCCCGAACACCTCAGGGATGCCCCGACACTTAGCCATTTTTCAGGGCAACCGTCGTCAATTTTGAGAAGAATGAGAATGTAGGGAAGAGAGAGAAAGGGGGAGAAGGAAGAGCAGCTCTCTTACAAAAATTGAAAACATTGCACCCCGTGCAAAATGTGACAACATTTCTGGCGGCTCGCGGGGTGTCGAGCTCGCCTCGGCGCAAAGAATCCATGCCTTCATCCATTGGGCAACAGAGTCACCCTCGCTGCAATCGCTCTTCAGATCCACCTCCGGCAACTGCCTCCTCGGAACACTTAAAAAGAAAACACTGCACAGACCGAAATAAGAAAAACAACTAAAACTTTGAATAATAGCCGGATTATTTACACAAAATTTTGCGGCATTACTGGCATGCCGCCACACAAATCCAGCTTCGGTTGCCTATCCGGTGAACCTGCAGTGCCCGGACCAGATCTGATTGTACTTCAGATGATCTTTGAAGTCCGGCTGGCCTCCCAAAGCTTGCCAGGTCGCGAACATGGTGCAACGTGGCAGATTGTCATTCATGCCGGTACCCGTACAATTGATGAACAATGTGGCAAGGAGATTTTTCAGACGGGAGCCCTCTTCGGGTACCGGTTGCGGTGATGGTTGGAGCCAATACCACCACGGTGGAGACTGTAGGTGAACATTCATTTCTCCGCTTATGAGGTCAAGGCTGCTCACCAAACCTTGATTCCTCCGGGTGTCTTCTATTAGCTTAAAAAAAGGGCGCCTGCGATCAAGAAATCTGGATCTTCACTCGACCGGAGTCGCCGAGTGATTTTGCGCGATGAAGGCAAGCCAAAGATTCACCAACTCGGGCTTCCTTAAAATATGGAGACTGATCGTCTCACCTCACTGATTCGTCTATGCGAGCTTGGTAATCAGCCAGCCTAACGCGCTCGCCTGGAGCGTTGGTATTAATTTCGTAAAGTCAGGCCGGTTTCCCGGGTTCCTCGCTCGCCACCTTCTTGTTTGAATGAAGGCGTCAGGACCGGTCTTTTGGACTCAGAGAATATGAACGTGCAGAGTCGCCAGGTGCTCTGATTTTGAACAGCAATGAAGCGAGCACCAGTGCTTCAATTCTGTTTGGGGGTGAGAAACCTCCTTGTCCCACCGAGCATTTGGAAAGAAACTGTCGGCTCGAGCGAGGACGAGCTTGAGATCTTCCAAATGCGAGACAAAGAGTCCCACCGGGCGTGCCAAAAACTGTTGGTCACGAATCCGCCACGAGGAAAGGATTTGTCGCTATTGCGCCCTGGACCCGCGAACCAACATTGAAAGGCCGGAAGGAAGGGATGCCTTCCGAGCCAATCTCCGGAGAAGGCCGGCTCCTTTTGGGGGGGTTAGATTTAAGCTAAGAGTACAGGAAAGAGATAAATGTACAGAAAGAGACAAATGTACAGAAAGAAATTACAAATATGTCCAGAGGTTGGTGGGGGGAACTAACAGTACGGGAACACACCAATCACCGCTACTTACTGCATACAAACACAAAGCATGACAAAGAACTGCAAAACCTACGCGTACTTCCGATACACAAGCAGTGTATGCACAGCTTCAATGATCCCCTAGCAAACATTCCCTACAAGGAACTAACAGCACGGCAATGCATCAATCACCAGATACGTACACTGACAGGGGTAGAAAGTAAACCTAGAGATATCAGAGCCAGGTATATGTGTTAGGTAGAGAATTTAACCGCACAGCTTCAATGGCTCCCTAGCAAACATTCCCTACAAGGAACTAACAGCAGGGGATCGCATCAATCACCAGATACGGGCCAGCAACGTCACACATAACTGATGGAACTGCTACCACATCTATTATATGAAAATTAAAAGTACATAAATAATGCTAAAGGCGCCTGATCATCAAATGCTGAAATGAATCAACAAGCCATGACACAGAATCGCGTAAAGCATAAGCATAAAGAAATAAAAGCGGCAGAACATAACCAGGCATACAGATTGTATTTATAAGCAGAAGCACGGTTACAAAGGGCACAGTGGTTCCCTAACAAACATTCCCCTTTCCACCCTTTACAATGAATTCACGGTGGGCTTTTATAGCCCAAAGTTCCCCCCGTTACATTAATGGGCACAAAGTCCCAGTCAGACATTAGCTGACAAAAGCAGCCGCGGAACTGCTGATGCTGACATCTGTCGGGCTGGATCGTACTCTCGGCATGGTCTCCCTGAAGGTTGAACAGCCACGTGACAGCGCGTTGGGTAGAACTTTATATTGACAGAAATGCGGGTAGCTGAGGCAGGTGGAAACTCACGTCAGTCTTAAATGAGGCAGCTGGCATAAGTAGTGCGGCCCATGCTTGTCCTTTTGCTCGGCATGTCTTGGCTCGGATCCCAAAGTTGGACACTTGTCGGATGATAATGCTTGACACGTGTCTGCCTTGCAAGGCAGTCTATCCAACTTCGCCCGGGATTAGAGCACAATCGGGTAGCACAGGTGAAAAACAACGCAGTCGGGTAGCACTATTTCCCTACTGCGCACCGGTCAAAGGGCGCAGTCCGACTTCGCTGCGAAGTCGGGTTGCGCACCGGCACTTGCTGATTCTCACCGCCGTTCGGACTTCGCTCCAGCACTTAGTCGTTTTTCTGCCAGCCTACCAGCCTTCTACAAGGTGCGCCCAGAAAGAGGGGCGAAGTCGGACTTCGCACCAAAACTGGGCGAAGTCGAACTTCGCACCAAAGCTGGGCGAAGTGCGAACTTCGCACCAAAACTGTGCGAAGTGCGCACTCCGCACAAAAACCGGGTTTCCCGGTTCAGCCTTCCCGGGCCATAACTTTTGATCCGCCGACCCGATCGCCTATTATAATATATCGTTGGAAAGCTTGCGAGAAGATCTGCAATAATAAAATATCCAGGGCTCATTTTGTCCATTTTATCGCCCCTGTTTATGGCCCGCAAAATCCCGAACACCTCAGCATGCCCTGACACTTAGCCATTTTTCAGGGCAACTGCTGTCAATTTTGAGAAGAATGAGAATGTAGGGAAGAGAGAGAAAGGGGGAGAAGGAAGAGCAGCTCTCTTACAAAAATTGAAAACATTGCACCCCGTGCAAAATGTGACAACAGGTCCACTTGGCCAGGCCCCTTCTCCAAAGAGATCATTCTTCCTTCATCTACTTTGTCAAATAGCTCCTTTACTTTGGTCAATGCCTCATGCAAGGAGTTTGTTCCCCAAATGATATGCTGAAGATCCCTTGAGATATTTATGTGTAATATCCGTTTGAGCTCATTGGCTTGATTTCTGTAATTCACCTCATTGATTGGCATGGGTTCCTTTCCTAGGGTAATTGGCCAGAACCCTTGACTGAAGCACCACTTCCATGTCTTGTTCCTACATGTAATTGTTATAGCAATTCAATATCATTGGTTTATGCTTTGACCCCATATTTTGATCTTTCAGACAAAATTCAATGGTTACCAAAGGTTGACACAACTGACACCAATATGAAGAGGTCTGAAAATCAAATCCAACACAATCAATGACACTGAAAACAAAGTTTGTATGCAAAAGTTATGTCTTCAAATATATTGAGAAACCAATTACAAAACACACGTGACATAAGATGAATTTCAAATTTGAATGTGAAAAATTGTCTCTTCGCCTCAGGTGTCACATTTTACTTCATGATTTGATTCTGCTATCTGATTTGTTGTTGCCACTTGGTAAAGCACAAGTTGTGAAATGGATGTTAACATTACCCCTATTTAGTATTTATTTAAAGAAGGATTTTATACACCTAGAATGTCCTTGTGTTTGTCATATACCAATTAATTGTGCCCTGTGTCAACCACATCTCAATAGAGGTTCCAAAACTCATAAGGAGAGAGGGCAGACTCGAGCCTAGGAATTGCCCTTTCCTTGCAAGGGGCATCACTTCCTTTTGGTTGCACCACATTGTCTCCTTCACACTCATTTCAATGAACTCCTTCAATGCTTTGCTTATGTGCCAATGGTAGCTAGGAACTAGCACCTCCTATTACAATCCTTGGAAAATAACCCTTCAATAAATGAGGGCTTTGCAACCTGCTCTCTTGATCTGCCTCCTCTTGCTAGGTGATCACAAACCCTTTCTGCATGTTGCTCACCTAACTTGTTCAATCAGTCAACTGTCACTTCACCACCAATGCTTTGCCTTAGCACCACTCTGCCACCACTGGTCAACAATCTTTGACTGCTAATTTTGAAGGTCCAAACAACCAAATATGCAAATGTATAGAAAAGTGACCTAAACTATTTTTTTTTGTCAAGAATCCAACATTACAAATGATTTGTTAAAAATAAGCACGGTCTTCCTCAAAAACGTTACTTCAAAAAAATCAACTGGCAACAACTCTCAAATGGAAGCACTTAATGCAATCACAAGAGAAGGTTCTCCACATTGGTTACACCTTTCTATCCAATAGTTTCTCCAAACACTCAAATGTTTGACAAAAGGATTTTTTCCCAAAACGACTAATCTGCAACTATGAAGTGAAGACTAGCAATTCAGAATACAACACACTCCTGAAAGTCACAAAAATGTGGCCAATAAACCAGATCCATTTCAAGAGTCCAAATATGGAGCCAAAACTAGTGTTCGAAAAAGCCAAACACTCTTCTAGGAAGTGTAAAAGGCAACTACCAAACCAGATGTATTTCCACTAGTATACTCTTTATAAAAAAAAATCTAAGATCAAATGGACCACAAATCACTCGAGATTGTTAAAGAGATCTCCTTCACCATCCTCGATTATAACTCGCTTGTGCAAAAGCAAAGGCAATAACCAAGGAACTTCCAGGAGTCCAAAGTACAATCCACTGTCCTTCAATTATGAAAAATTCTCCCGAGTGTGCCAATCAAGTGTTGAAATCAAGAACTTTGCTATTCACACCATAGGCTTCAATGCTAAGAAGAAATATATTGCCTTGTCAAATTAGAATCGAAAGAAGAATTCCCAAAACATACAAAACAACAGAAAACACAAGAAGTACGAAAGGTATCAAAAGACTTAGTTTATAAATAATATAAGGAACACTCAAATGGATCACAAATGGAGGTACATGACAAGATGTTTGTGATGAAGTGTTTACATAATGTATCTATACACCCCATATTAATACATTAATTCCTAGAATACTGCAAGTTGGTGTCTTATTGGTCACATATAAAATACTAATACAAGGTGATATAGCGGGCTAATTGATCCTGATAACTTGGGTCTACACAAAACTCTCAATGCTTTGTGCAATCTTGATTTGCTATTCTAGATTGTCCTTGAGTTCCATTGCCCTTTCTTTGTTTTTTTCTATCTAATGCTATAATGTTGCAAAATGTCTAGTTCAAACCCTCTACAAAGCAACTGAATATGCTAAGACACAATTGCTGCTAAACATCTTAATTTTCCCTGAAACAAAGGAAGCATCTCCAGCTAAACAAAATACTCAAAGTTGGCAAAGTATATTCATTAGACTTTCCAATGAAATCCCTTACATTATGGGATTTGGGAGACAAATTCTTTTGCTTCAACCCACATGTTCAAACATAGAAAACTAACAAACATAATGTATCCAGCCACTTACTTTGCATACCAACGCTGCTGGTCCCTCGATACGCTTAACATGTACTTGAAAATTTCAACCAAGTAATCATGTTCAAAGTTTCCTCTTGTTTTCTTTACATTGAAATAAAGAAATATGTGTCAGTTCTGAACAACTTTGGCAGAAACAAACCAAGGACAATGTGTGATTGTGATTTAGGAGCATCTCTAATTTTAACTTTTAAAAAGTTAATATGGAGTTGGAAGGTATAAGAAGCATGCATAAGTAGAATTTCTTTGTTAATTCTGTTACATGCTAGGAGCTCAGTTTGCTAGTCTGTATATCAAAAGTTAAAACTACAATTTCTGAATATTCCATAGATTTCAAGAAAACCAAAAAACATGATACGAATCAATTTTAAAGGAATATCCTGCTTTAAGAACTTACATTGATGAAGTGTTGCAGCCAGTCTGGAAATTGCAAAAAAAGTGAATCATTATGTCACTACAAATTGGACCAAAACAAAAAATATCTACTTATTCATTTGCCCCTTTTGCAAGTTTGTAAGAATTATTTGTCTATTTTTTTATTGGAGTTACTGATTTTTAATCCCTGCATCTGCAATTAAGAAATTTAACTATGTTACTTTATTAAGTACAACCTGAGGAGGCCTAATGGTGGGGGCTTAGGTACTCCAAGCAGGCGGTCCAAGGTTCAAATCCAAAGGGGGATAGGGTATGTACAACCCATAGGTGGATAGCACAAAATGAATGCCTTCTCCCATGCATAGTGACTGAAGGTAGTATGAGGTGTTTTAAATGTGTAATGCTCATGGACCCTAAAAAAATTACGTTACATTACTTTATAAACTACTTTTGTTGCTAAAGTCATTCCAAAAGGATCAATGACTTTTTTTGCAATCTCCTGTGCAATTTATTCTAAAGGGTTTAGAATGAAATGAAAGTGCTACTATGAAGTCTTGTGCATTCATTAATTCTATCAGCAACATGTGAGGACTATGGAGTTCATGAAACTGTTAATTTCTCTCAAACATTTGCTCCAAAAAATAAAATAGCAGTAGCAACCAAGAACGGAACTAAAGTTTACAATAGATTTCTTAATGTAAAAAGCGTTATGCCCCAAGATGTTTTTTTGACTTTTTTGAGGGGATTTATTCTGCAATGGCATTCCACATCCCCTATTTTATGATGTTCGTGAATGTTTTCATGTTCTCTTTCCTGGTTGTTTTCCTTTAAAATGCAGCAGAGAACAATTAGGCATTCATATTATTGTTACAGACATTATTTAAACAGTTCCAAGTACTTGTAAGGTTGTTACAACTAGAGACCTCTCCATTCTGGATTTTTTTATTGTATATAAACAATTATCACATCAACGCAAAGTTTATCACAGCCAATCTACGTTCATAACATTCAGTATCAGAGCTTCGACATTGCAAAGATGAGACCAGTGTTGGAGAGCGGAGACACCTTTGGAAGGTCAAGTCTCTCCTGGCCAATCTAGGAGTTGCAGACAGGAATTGAAGTCTTATTGGCCAATCCAAAAAGCAATTCAGCAATCGTATGTTTGTGCGAGGAGGAGATCTTGTAGATTCGATTGCAAAGGAGCACATTTTGCGTTCTTCTTTTTTTGTTGTTTTTTATTTGACAGGTTTGAAGCTGAATTTGCTAAGGCATTGTCACTTGCTGACATTGAAATGCCAATATTGACAAGGGAGACTCAAGTTTTTTACGAAGGACCATTGTGAAGGCATGCTGACCGAGTGAACAAAAGTTATCTTTTGAAGCTACCACCGAGTCCAAGTTAAAGACCAAGTTATAAAGTTGTCTTGCAAGGAATGGCCAGGCAAGGTTTGTTGTATTTAAGAATGGTCATCTAAAACATATTGCCAACCTTCAAGTGAAAATTAGAAGTTATCTTGTCAAACAGGCTGTCTAATGGATGGAAGGGTTGTCTAAATACATGTTGTTAATTTAAGTTGCATGCGTCGAGGTGGGCCATGCAAGGGCTATCTCAGAATGAAGAACAAGACCATCTAGAAGATTGGCTTGTCGTCTAAGTTTCAAAAAAATTTAATTTTAGATCATCTTTAGTGGGTCATCTCAAAGTTTTACTACCCACATATGGTTGTCACCATCTCAAAAGAGAAAGTGGGTCATCTGAATGTGTTCGTTTCAAAGGCCATCTAAAAAAAGTTCTAGTTGGAATAAGACCATATAATTGTTGTCCCCGTCTGAGTTGGTGACAAGAGCACCTTTGACATGATTGGAAGCAGTCTATAGCACATAAGGTTGTCTAAAGTGCAGTTTGCATGTGAACCATTAACAAATTGTTTGTGGCCTAGATCGCTCACTACCATGAAGGTTGTCTAGAAGATAAGTAGGGATGTTTAATTGCTTGGAAGGATCGTCTTGGTCGTATGAAGTGTCGTCCATGCCATTAAGAAGGGTTGTCTAATGTTTTTTTAGAATGTCTAGAACCGAGGATCTTTTGCAAGAACGTATCAAAGAGCAGGTCGCAATTGGTGTGCAGTGCAAAACGCAAGTGCAATTGCACAATGAGGCACTCACTGGTAAAGACCCAAGGGCATTGAAAATCGTGAGAAGTGTTGTTTTTCCTTAAAAGTGATTGTGCATCATCAACAAGTGCGAGCGTCATCCAAACTAAAAGAGGGAGTGTTGCTCGCATAACATGGCATGTTGGACGAGTGGCACATGCTAGAGACTGTGACGTCCATGAACATGGGCATCTAACAGTTGTTGAAATATTTTTGTGGCACAGAAGTTGGGGACTAACAAGTTGTAGTGTTGCAAAGAAGAGTGTTGTGTGTAAATTGGCATTGCAGGTGGAAGGGCGCTACTGAGGCAGGCATTGTCCACAAGAGAAAGAAATAATTTCGAGTTCTCAAATTAACCCTAAAATATCCATCATCCTAAGTCGTTAGATTGGGAAGATCAACGACAAAAGAGTTGATCATACTGCATGCAAATTTGAGACATTAGATTTATATTCAACTATTGAGATTAAATCATGTGAAATCACTATTTTGTGGCTGACGTCATTCTACCAAGCACATGAGTTTATTTGGAGAAGGAAACATTGTAAATATCCCAAAAGTGTTTTGGGTAGGCATTTTGGGTTTTTAAATATTCTTTTGCTCTCATTGAAAATCGAAGTGAAGGAAAGGGAGTACGTTGAAATTTCTCCCTCCCTTTTAGCCGTTGATTGGAATATTCCTGGAATATTGTTGTGAGTTGAATAAAACAAAGATTGCTTTGACGGGTTACATAAAGTCATTATAATTTTACCTATTGAAACACTATTGCTTTTTTGCATTTTGAGGTACTTTTTTTTTTTTGGGCGAGTATAGGCATATATATACTTGTCAAAAAGCTCTTTTCGAGCCCGATCCAATCAAATCATTGTTTTTCAATATTTTGAAGGTTGAAAATAGTTGCTAATGCCTTGAAGATGTTGTTGCCCAATTCGTAGTTGTTCAAATGTGACAACTATTCTACATGGAAGATGAAGTTGAAAATTTGAGTTTGAGGATCTATGGGGAGTGGTATTCAATACCATAGTTGGAAAAATCATTGGTAACCTATGATTTCTTGTGAAACTCACAAGAAAATGCGAGCGGCAATTTTTTTTAAATTTCTCCACCTCGAGAAAATTGCCAACTTACGGTGAGTTTTCGTGCAATTTCTAGTTAAAAACTTGGCAAAACTCCCAAACTGCAGGCAAAACAGCAAATGATTTTTGTAAAAGGCCATTTGGCCTCTTTTTCTCATTTTTTCTTCTCTTTTTGTGAATGAACTTTCCTTAGAAGTCAAACACCCACTTAAAACCATTTTTGGAGATCAAATCAAAGGATTTTACACCATTTAAAGGAGATTTTAGTCATTTTTCTACATATTTCGAAGTATTTTTCCTTCAAAATCTAGGGTTTAGTTAGTTTTTTTTTTTCAATTTTTCCTTTTTGATTGTTGTTCCTCAAGCATGTGGGGTAGGTAGGCCCTAAGGCATTTTATTAGTTACTTAATTCTTTCTTTTTTCTCCCCTTTGGAAAAATAGATGGAGCCTTGGGGTGAAGTCCATGGAACCGCCACCGACAACAATGAGGCTCAACCAACTCCTTCAAGTTCAATCCCAAATCCTAGCCTAAGGAGGGACCCAATGTGGAAGGATGGGATTAAAGAAAACTTTTCAAATCAAGTGTTTTGAAAACATTGAGGCAAGGACATGCGAGGAGGCATCCATCTCCTCAAATACCATCTGATTGGGCAACCAAGGCATGATGTGGTCCCCTGCCCTAGAGCAAACGATATTATAAGAAATGAACTGAAAACTTGGTTGTGCAGCAACGACGTAAAAAAATAAAGCACAAAAGGACAAGAGTTGCAATGGGCAATGGAATAGGTCCTTGGGCCTCTTTTTATGGGGATGAGGCCAAACTAGGGGATGTTCATGCCACGGCCAAAAAAATCCATTCTTAGCCCTCACATCTAGTGAGGTAGTGGGAGTGGGAGGAGTGCAAGTGTTGGTCAAGGCTCCGACATAACACAAACAACTCTTCAAAATATCGCATGGGGGAGGGATAAGATGAAGGAAGTAAGGACAGGTGTGGCTAGTTTTTGATATTATTGCAACATTCCCTTCAATTGTGCAAACAGAGCCTATTGGGAAGCCCTAGTGAGGGCATTGAGCAAGGTTGGCAAAGGGGCTAAACCACCTTCGGAAAAATATTTTGGTGGGCCATTGTTGGAGTGTGTCATAAACACACATGCTCTTGTACAAGAGCAAAATAAGATATGGAGGACAATGGGGCTGCAGTATTCTCTTTGATGGATGGATGGATGCCAGGAACCACATGCTCCTAAACTTCATGGTGGCTTCGGGTGGATCCATGGTCTTCTTGAATTTGGCGGATGCCTCACGAGAGGTGAAGAATGCACAAATGTTATTCAATTTGTTGAATGAGGTTGTGCTATAAATAGGAGTGGAGAACGTTGTCCAAGTAGTGACGGACAATGCAACAGCATATGTATCTGCGGGTAGACTTCTCCAAGAGAAGTACCCCTCTATTTTTTGGAGCCCATGTGCTACCCATTGCATTGACCTCATGTTTGAGGACATTGGTAAATTGACATGGGTGAAGACCATGGTGGAAGAGACGATGAACATTACACGGTTTATATATCATCACACATGGGTGCTCAACTTGATGAGGAAGCATAATAACAGGAGGGACATTCTTCACTCAGGGATCACCCAATTTGCCTCCAATTTCATCACCTTGCAAAGCATTCTAGCAGAATCACCTGATTTGAAGTGGATGTTAGTGAGCAAGGAATGGTATGCCTTGCCATTTCATTCAAAAGAGGAGGGGCAGCGGGTCTAGAGGCAAGTTTTTGATGATTCATTTTGGGTGAGCATGCAGGAAATTCTCAAGGTAATTGGCTATTCAAATTTAAATTTTAAAATCTTATTTTATACTTAAAAATTTTAGTATTTATTTTTCTAAATTTTTAGTATTTACTATTCAATTGCAGGTGACAAAACCCTTGGTAAGGGTTCTTCGCCTTGTAGATGGCAAAAAATTAGCAATGGGTTATCTATATGAGGCGATGGATAGAGCAAAAGAGGCCATCAAACACTATTACGATGGCAACCAACGCAAGTATGAACCAATTTGGCATATCATTGATAAGAGATAGACAAGGCAACTCCATCGACCTATTCATCCAGCATGGTGCTCCTTGAACCCCAAATTCTTTTATACTGGTAGTCTAAGTGGTGATGAAGAGGTCCTAGATGGGTTATATACTTGTGCAGAGAGGATGATAGATGACCTTGCCAAACATCGCCTCATCCTTGCTAAGTTGTAGCTTTATAAGGCTACTCATGGGAGACTGTTTGCATCCTCCTCTAAAGAATCAAGGTTGAGAACCAAGGTTGACCTTGCAACCAGGTAAAATATTTAAACATCTAAAGTTTAAACATTTTTTGAATTTTTCTTGTAGTTTACATTTACAACATAATTACATATGTAAATTAATACTTTGAAAATAATTTTTTTGTAAATTTACGATGGAAGGATTATGGTTCAAAAACACTTAATCTGAAGAAGGTGGTTATTTGCATCTTGAGCCAACCTTGTAGCACTTTTGGGTGTGGAGTAATTGGTCTCTATTTGGACCGTAAACACCAAGAAGTGCAACAGGTTGACCCAAGAGCACCTCAATGACCTTGTGTTCATACAATACAATCTTCAACTTTGCACCAAACAAGTGGAGGCTAATGAATCCTATGAGGTGATTGATTTGGATGAGCTATATCCATTATCAAATTGGATATCGAGTTTACTATAGAGGACATCGAGGCACTTGAGGAGGAAGTAGAACATTTGAAAGGATTGAAGAAGATATACCATGATGATTTTGTAACTAAGGAGCCTCCAATTCAACCACCTGTTCAAAGCCAAGGCCAACCATGAAGTTCGAGGAGTAGAGGAAAACGAAAAACAGTTAAAAAACTACTTTATATTTTGAAAAATTAAAATTTTACATTTGTATGATATATTTGGTTGGACTTCATGATCAAGAACTATGATTATACTTTTTTTTATGAATATCTAATATAATATCAGCTTTTTGGTTCTCCAATTGTCGTTTTAAATGTTCTTTTTTAATTGAAAAATTATCTTCGGTTTTTCATTTGTCGAGTTTTCTCGAGTTGCTGATAAAATCTCCAAAATTGGGATGCCAAGTTTATCTCGAGTTGTAATTTTTCCATCTATGTTCAATACCATGCAAAGGCTTGCCAATGACCCCGACGAACAAGTAAAATTGACAAGCTCTTGATGCAGTTACAAACCCTAGCCCAATTTGGTATGTTGATTCAGGGGCTACCAAACATATGACAAGCCAGAAGGAATGGCTTGTGTGCCTTGACCATTCATCTTATAGTGGGCAGGTTACTCTTGGCAACAATTCAACATACACCATTGCTGGTATTGGTGATGTCTCTTTGCATCTTCGTTCACATACCTATCACCTGGCTAAAGTTCTTTACATGCCTGGCCTGATAAAGAACTTACTTTATGAATCAATTGCTTGATCACTATCTGAAAGTTGAATTTGATAGAATAGGTGATAAAAAAATTTGTCTCATTCAAGAAAAATCCACAGATTCAATAGTTGTTGCCTGTGCTATAGGTGTAGGCAAGATGTTTCAGCTTGTGGTTGTACTGCAAGACAACCAAGCTTTTGCAGCAAAGGAGGATGAAGTTGCCACACTTTGGCACAAGCAATTTGGACATCTTAGTTTTGGCTACCTAAAAGCACTCACAAATCATGCCATGGTAAAAGGTCTTCCCTCAATAACGAAGCCACATGACATTTGTACAAGTTGCTTGGCAAGAAAGCAACATGGAGCCCTATTTGGCTCATGCAGTCATCAAGCGACTGGTCCACTCGACTTAGTGCACACTGGTCAGTGCAAACCCATGGATTTGATTTCAGTGGATGTCAGTATTTTCAATTGTTTGTTGATGATCATACACAACAAATTGTTGGTGTGTTTCTTGAAGACAAAGGATGAAGCCCTCTACTTTTTCCAAGAGTTCAAAGCCCGTGTGGAAAAGTTTACTGGTCGTCATATTCATGTCCTCTGCTTATATAGAGGGGTGGAGTACACTAGTAATGAGTTTTATACTTTCCTCAAGTAGAATGGCATTCAACAATAGTTGACAACTGCCTATATGCCTCAACAAAATGGTGTCGCAGCGAAGTGTAATCATACCATTCGGGAGATGGTGCGAAGCATGTTGAGCAATTCCAAATTGGAGCCAACATTTTGGACAGAAGTTGTTCGTACAATGGTTATTTGTTGAGTCGCACGCTCATAGTTGCATTGAATAGTGTCATGCCTAAGGAAGCATGGATGGGTATCAAGCCCACCATGTCACATATTCGAGTGTTTGGATGCACAACATTCATGCACATTTCAAAGTAAAAGCAAAAAAAGTTGGATGAGATATCTAAGAAATGCATGTTCATTGGATACAATGACAAGTCGAAGGCATATTGGCAAATGGATCCTAACACCAAAAAGTTGTATATCAATTGTGAATTCATGTTTGATGAAAAGAATGAGTGTAGCTCTTCTTCTAAGCCACGTGCTTCAGATGAAGCATTTATTTTTTTGTCTAATGATGATGATGCCTTTGGTAGAGAGGATGTAGAGTTGGATTATGATGATGAAGATGATCCTCAAGAAGTTGATGAACTAGTGTTAGGAGGTGAAGTCAATATCCAGATATCCGATGATCTTCAGCAGAGTGGTGCATGGGGGTGCAGATTTTAAAGTGCTTTTGCTTTACAAGCTTTTTCGCTTTTAAAGCTGTTTTTGCTTTTAAAGTTGCTTTTACTTTTAAAGTTGGTTTTGCTTGTGCTTTTATCTGGAATGTGCCACGGCTTTTTGGAATCTTGCTTTGTATTTCTATAAAAAAGGGAATGTCCCTTGCATTATGACAATGCGAATGTATGAAAGCTTGTTGAGCATAATAAAAGAGAAAAGTTGCCTTTTGCCTCGTGGTTTTTCCCTGCACACTGCAGGGTTTTCCACATAAAATCTCGTGTACTGTTTATTGTTGTTTAGCTTGTTTGCTTCTAATTTCCTAACATCTAGTATCAGAGCGAGGTTCTTTGAAAACTCGTTGGTCAGGGTTTTGTGCAAGCGGGAGCTGCAACAATGATAGGAGGTGTAACCAAGTTCGAGATTGAGAAGTTTAATGGTAAGAACTTCGCCCTATGGAAGATAAAGGTGGAGGATTTGTTGGTCCAGAATGACCAAGCCCTAGCCTTGGATGGGCTCGCGAATAAACCTGACAGCATGCAAGATGAGGAGTGGTTAAAGCTCGACAGGAAGGCGATGTCTACAATTCGTCTCTGCCTAGCAGACTCTGTCTTGTTCAATGTTGCTGAAGAAAAGTCCACGAAAGCCCTCTAGAAAAAGCTTGAGAAGTTATATGAGACTAAATCAGCAACAAATAAGGTCTTCTTGAAAAAGCAGCTTTATAGCCTAAGGATGAAGGAGGGTTCATCTATGGCAAATCATCTGAATGAGTTTAATACTCTAATCAATAAGCTAGTCTCTTTTAATGTGAAGATGGAAGATGAAGATAAAGCAATCACCCTACTTTGTTCCCTTCCGAACACCTGGGATCATTTGGTGATGACCATCATCAATTCATCATCTGGAGCTCTAAGAGTTGATGATGTCGTAGCCGCTTTGTTAGCAGAAGAGTTGAGGCGAAAGTCGTCTCTAGAACCCTCAACCAATGAAGCCTTGGTTGTGATAAGTCGATCTAACGAAAGGAGTCAACAAGGTAGATCACAGTCCACGTTTAAGTCAAAAGGATGCAAGCTAAAAGGGAGGTGTTGGCATTGTGGGAAGCGAAGGCACTCGAAGAAGACTGTTGGCATCTAAAAAAGGAGAAGAATGGTGAAAAGCAAAATCAACAATCAGTTGAGGCCAATACTAGAGATGCAATAGAGATGGCAACATGTGAGGCCTTCTATACCAATAGCAACAAATCTATTTTATATACCTGGGTTTTGGACTCGGGTGCATCTTTCCACATGTCTCTGTTGGTTACGAATCTGCCATGAGGAAAGGATTTGTTGTTATTGTGCCCAGATTCGCCCACCAGATTGAAATGCCGGAAGGAAGGAATGCCTTCCGTGCCAATCTCCGGAGAAGGCCGGCTTCCTGTGGGGTTTTTGTGTTTTAGGTTAAGAGTGCAGGGAAAGGGATAAAAGTGCGGAAAGAGATTCCAAATATGATTGGAGTTGGGGTGGGGGGAATAAGCAGCACAACAACGAATCAATCACCGCTACTAACAGCATTCCTTTACAAAGCACACATTGAAACTACAGCTATCAGTCATCCTATGTATCCTCTATCTATGCATTCCAGGAATACTTGACCACCAAATACCAGAGTCCAGAGTTCAGTACAATAGTAAGCAATGATACAAGAAACATGAGGCAGAAATGACAAGGAGAGGCAGCATACAAGATAAAAGACAGTGAGCAGAGCCAAGTATGTGCTTGTATTAGAGGCAAACGCACAGCTACAATTGTTCCCTAGCAATATATTCCCCTTCCCCCTTTTTACAATGAATCACATGGCTATTTATAGCCTCAAGTCCCCCGATTACATTCATGGGCACAAAGTCCCAGACAAGACAGTAGCTGACACGAGCGGCTGAGGAGCTGCTGATGCTGACTTCTGTCGGGCAGGACTGTACTTGAGGCATGGTCTTCTTGAAGGCTGTACAGCTACGTGGCAGCGCGTTGGATGGAACTTCAAATCGGCGGGAATGCGGGTAAGTGCGGCAGATGGCACTTTACATCAACTTAAATGGTGGCAGTTGGCGCAGATAGTGCAGCCCATGCTTTGTCCTTATCCCGGTCATGTCTTGGCTCGATCCCCGAAGTTGGACACTTGTCGGATGCTGATGAATGACACGTGTCTGCCTTGAAAGGCAGTTTATCCAACTCGCCCGGGATCCGAGCGTTGTTGGGTTGCGCAGGTAGAAAACAGCGCAGGAGGGTCATCTTGCCTTAGTCATTTTCTGGTCTTGCTTCCCCAACTGCGCACCGGTCAGAGGGCGCACCCCGACTTCGCTGCGAAGTCGGGTTGCGCACCGGCACTTGCTGTCTTCTTCTGTTCGGACTGCGCACTAAGAGAAGGGCGCACCCCGACTTCGCTGCGAAGTCGGGTTGCGCCCCAACACTTAGTCATTTTTCTGCCGCACTGCTCTCCAATTGCGCCCAGGAAGAAGGGCGCACCCCAACTTCGCTGCGAAGTCGGGGTGCGCCCCAACACTTAGTCATTTCGCTCATTTTCCTGTTTTGTCGCACTTCGCACTGTCCCTACTGCGCTCCAACTGGAGGGCGCACTCCGGCTTCGCTGCGAATTCGGGGTGTGCCCTGACACTAAGCCATTTTCAGGGGACACTTGCTGGAAACTTTACTGGGGGAAGAAAGGGGAGGAATGAAGCTGCAAGGAAGAGGAGGAAAAGGGAGAAATGAAGAATGGGAAAAAAAGGAGGAGGGAAGGAACAGAGCAGATTACTTCTTCAAAACAGAAAACATGGCACCCCGTGCAAAATGTGGCAACAGTCTCCACATAGAGATTGGTTTTTCAAATATCAATCCTATAATGGAGGAATGGTTTATTTTGGTGAAGATCATCCTTTAGAAATTGTGGGAAGAGGGGACATAAGGATCAGGCTGGACGATGGTAGAGAAATGATGTTATGTGATGTACGACATGTGCCTGCTTTGCGAAAGAATTTGCTCTCAATCAAGATGATGGATAAGCTTGGGCATTTTACTACTTTTGGTAACAATTATTGCAAAATTACCAGAGGATCCCTTGTAGTGGTAAAAAGAAAACCTTATGGGACCCTATATTGTTTGTGCGGTGATACGGTGACAAACCATGTAGCAACAACAACTTCAAGCAATGCTCAGGATGGAGTAATGCTATGGCATCAACGCCTAGGGCATATGAGTGAAAAAGGATTGAAACTTTTGCATGACCAAGGTATGTTGTCTAGGATTAAGTCTTGCAATTTAGACTTGTGTGAGCACTGTATTTTTGGCAAACGAAAGAGGGTTCGATTTACTACAAGTCTTGGTAAGAGTTCTGATTTTTTCCAGCTTATACAGTTTGATATATTTGGACCGGTCCCCACTCAGTCCTTCAAAGGTACTTGTTGCCACATTTTGCACGGGGTGCCATGTTTTCAAATTTTGTAAGTATGCTGCTCTCCCTTCCCTCCATCTCCTTTCCCTTTCTCCACTGTTCCCTTTCTCCCCTTCTATCAGTTGCATTCCTCCCTTTTCCCCTTGTTCTTTCTTCGGCCAAAACAGAGCAAACATTCCCTGAAAAATTCTAAGTCTAAGAGCGCAACCCGACTTCGCAGCGAAGTCGGGGTGCGCCAAGTTCGAGCGCACTAGGGAATGCGAAGTGCGGAAGAAGACAGAAAATGAGCAGAATTTGGCTAAGTATGGGAGCGCAACCCGACTTCGCAGCGAAGTCGGGGTGCGCTCCTCTTCCTGTGCGCACTTGGGAAGCAGTGTCTCCAGAAAATCAGCTAAGTGTCGGAGCGCAACCCGACTTCGCAGCGAAGTCGGGCTGCGCTCCCATTCTTGTGCGCAGTCCGAACAGCAGCCAAATTGACTAAGTGCTGGAGTGCGCAACCCGACTTCGCAGCGAAGTCGGGCTGCGCCCTCTGACTTGTGCGCGATTGGGAAAGATCTCTTCAAGCAGCCCAAAAACAGACTAAGGCACGGAGGCCTCCCCAACTGCGCTGTTCCCCGCTTGCGCTACCCAGTTGCGCTCCGTTTCCAGGCGAAGTAGGACACAAGAGAGAGACTGCCTTCCAAGGCAGATGCACCCCCATCAGAAGTTGACAAGTGTCCAGCCTCGGGATCCGAGCCGAGATGTGATGGGAAAAAGGACAAGCATGGGCCAAATCACCTCCACCAGCTGCCCTCATTCAAGCTGACGCAAAGTTCCATCTACCGCAGCTACCCGCATTCATGCTGACTCGAAGTTTCATCAACCGCACTGCCACGTAGCTGCCAAGTCTTCAGGTGGACCTTGCTGCCAGTACAGTCCCTGTCTGGAGGAGTCAACATCAGCAGCTCTTTCGCCGCTTTTGTCGGCTTTTGTCGGCTATGGGATTTTGTGCCCGGGATTGTAATCGGGGGAATTGCGCTATAAATAGCCGCACTACTTCATTGTAAAGGGTGGAAGGGGGATATCCTGCTAGGGAACCATTGTAGCTATACGTTTGCTTCTGAATGCAAGACACACACTTGGCTCTATTTTGTTGTTATCATTCTTTATGCTGCCTTTACTTGTCATTTCTGCCTCATGTTGCTTATTTCATTGCTTACTGTTATTCTGAATTCTGGATTCCGGTATTTGATGATTAAGTATTCCTGGAATGCATAGATAGAGGATACATAGGATGTATGACAGTTGTAGTTTCTATGGTGTGTTATGTATTGGATTGTTGTTAGTAGTGGTGATTGATCATTGCCATCTTGCTTATCTCCCCCACCCAACTCAAATCACATTTGAATCTCTTTCCGCATTTTTATCTCTTTCCTGTACTCTTAGCTAAAACACTTGAGAAAACCCATAGGAAGCCGGCCTTCTCCGGAGATTGGCACGGAAGGCATTCCTTCCTTCCGGCCTTTCAATGCGGTGGGCGAATTTGGGGCGCATTTAACCAAATCCTTTCCTAATGGCAGATTCGTAACCAACAGTTTCTTTGGCACGCCCGGTGGGACATGGAAGTTTCCCACCCCAAAACAGAATCGAAGCACTGGTGTTCGCTTCATTGCTGTTAGAATCAGAACACCTGGCGACTCTGCAAGTACCTGAATATTCTCTGAGTCCGTGAAGACCGGTCCAAGCGCCTTCATGCATACAAGAAGGTGGAGAGCAAGGAATCCGGGAAACCAGCCTGATCTTTACGAAATTGACATTGCCGCTCCAGGAGAGCGCGTCGAGCTGGCTGACCACCAAGCTCGCATAGACGAATCCGAGCCCGAAATCGAAGAGGCCGAGGCTGAAGAGCAATCTACATCCTCGGACGGTACCGATACCGAGTACACTACCGGAGGAGAGGAAGAAATGGCTGCTCAGCAGAATGATGACGATCTCTTCCCGGCGGTCGACTCCACGGGGCCCTTGGCCCTAGTCGGACAACAAGTTGTGCCCCCCGCTGCCTTAAAGTCCATCCCTACTTACGATGGCTACGGCAAAACGGCGTACGAACACATCCAGGACATTCTGGCCTTGGCTGCGCTACACTCTATCACAGATGAGAGTGTCAAGACCCGTCTCTCGGCTCTTTCCCTAAGAGGGAAGCTTCTCTACTGGTGGAGATCTTTGCCAGAAGGATCTATCACGGGGTGGCCTCGGTGGCAGGCAGACTTGTAAAAGGATGCAACGAGTCTGCCGATCCCTCTTCGTTGTTGCATCAGTTCCAAAGCATCCAGCGACACCCCCAAGAGGAGGTGTCGGACTTCAACATAAGGTTTGCGAGGTCTTGGAAGAGAGTACCTCGCGACTGCGACCTTCGACGAGTCGGCTGCACACTACTACTTGAGATCATTCAACTCTGACATCTGCCTACTACTGAAGATAGCCTGAGTCGATTCATTCCCTGCCCTGTACGAAGCTGCCCAACAAGCCGAAATGGATATAATCTCCATAGGCAGGCTCCCGCATAGGGTACAGCCACCCATTTACCCTGACTTTCCTCAGTCCCAGTACCCATCGGCCTCTGGTGTGATGCCGTCATCTTCAAGTCGGCACCCCCAGCAGCCATGGAATCCGGCACCGATCGTAAACCCATACGGCCCTCCTCAAATTCATTATCCTAACCCGCCGCCTCCTCCTCCGCAGTATCCCGCACTCCCAGCTCCCCCTCAGTACGCGCAGTATTCTGCACCCCCGCCATTGGCTGCATTACCTCCGCCAGCTCAGTTGCCACCTGCTGACAATGATATTCAGAACAAAATCCTCCAAGAGGTACGGGCTCTAGCATCTGGATACCATACCATGTCAAATGACATGACTATACTGAAGAAGAAGCAAGCCCAGATGGAGTTTGTTCCAAGGAGGCCATATCCTCCTCCGGCACTAACAAAAGATCAAGCCGCAGAACGACAAGTTCAAAGGCACCCCCCTGCAAGAAATGCTGCCATTGAGGATCAACCTGGCACTTCTGACCAGGTTAACTGGTGCTCCACGTGCAACGACCCGCATTCGGAAGAAGAAGAGTGCACGCTGCATCAGCATTACCTCCAGACCTTGGCGAGCAGCGCCATAGAGGATGAACTTTACATGATCTTGGACGATGAAGGCAACTTTGCCGTCCCAGAAGAAGATCCGGCATTGCTCCTGCCTAAGGAAGGCAGAAAGCCTGTTGAAGCTGCCGCGGCCCAAGCAAAGCCATTGAAGGTATACGCCAGAAGAGAAAAGGCGCAACCTGCTGGGCCACCACATGGCAAGTCATTGTAGCCCCATATAGCCAAGGAAAAATTTCCTGCACTCAACCCTCCCACAGTAAAAGCTCCCGCAGCTCCGTCTCCAGCTGAAACAAAAGAACAAGCTCGGGAGAAGCTGAGATATCCGTCTCTGACAAAGAGACGAGAGTCGAAGCCACGCGGCAATACCGGACCAAGTATGAGCTGCGAAAGAAACGGAGGAAGCTAGCACTTCGAGCTACAACATAGTGGATGAGCTAAAGAGGACTCCCGCAAGGATAAGTATGTATGATGCTCTTCTGCTCCCAGGTCAAGTTGATCTGTTGCAGGAATCTTTGAAGAGCATAAAACATGGCAAGCAGACGCAGCCTGCTGTTTTGGTTCAACCCCTGACAGTCTCCGCCACTGGAAAGAACAGACCACCTCCCTTCTATCTGTCATTGCGGATGCAAGGGTATATAGTACACAACTGTATGGTGGATTATGGTGCCTCCACGACTGTTATGCCGAGAGCTGTCTGCGACGAGATCGGAATGGAGTATACAAGGAGCAGCCAAGGTGTGTTGCAGCTAGACGGCACCCCTGTCAAGACAGTTGGTGTCATCAAAGATATCCCGATCCGGTTGCACAAAGCTCTTGACATAGTGGTCATTCAGGAAGTCGTGGTTGTCGACTTGGAACCTTACTTCGGCATGTGTCTCTCCAGGGAGTTCACTGCAAAGCTGGGTGGGTATCTGTCTCTGGATTACTCACATATGGAAGTGCCCTTCAAAGGAAGGAGACTGAAGATCTACAACGAAAAGCCTTCCACATTTCTAGTAGAGAAGATACCGGAGAAGAGTCACGAGACTGCATGGTTCAGGCGACGGCGGAGGAGCTGGTGGTGGTAGACATGACGAGCAAGCTCTTGAGTTGTTGCAAGTAGAGGATGAGTTCTCCTTGCTTGGACTTCAACGCCATGATCGAGGCCGAGCAATGCTGCTACACGTCACTCAGCTCGAGAGACTTGACCAGTCAGCCAAGAAAGAGGTAGGACCTGCACCAGAAAAGCTATGGAAGCTTTTCTTTGATGGCGCCCGATGCAAAAATGGCGCCGGTGCAGGTGTACTCTTGGTTTCCCCGTCCGGGATCCAGAAGGACTACACCTACAGGCTGGCTTGGAGCTGTACTAACAACGCGGCGGAGTATGAAGCCCTGTGCTTGGGTTTGAGAAAAGCGGAGAGACTGGGGATAAAACATTTGCAGATCTTTGGCGACTCAGAGCTGGTGTGCAACCAGATTACGAATAAGTGCGCCTCCAAGAAGCATTATCTCAAGGCGTATCGTAATCGTGTCTGGGACCTGATGGAGTCATTCGACTCGTTGAATGTCAAAGCCATATCACGTGAGAAGAACAAGCACGGCGACATTACGGCGTCTGTTGGAGCCAGGTACGTTCGGTGATGACATTGTCCAGAAGCCGAAGCCGGTTCGTACCATCTACAGGCCTTCTGTGCTCGATAAGGACACCCACTGGCAGGTGTTTGATTGTGACGAGGATATCGTCACTTTTTTGGTTACCGAAGCATGTACAATCGAAGGTAGAGACCACGATGACGAGCGATACGAGGGGTTGATACAATTGAAGAATAATCATGTCCCAAAAGGACTGATTACATTAGAGAGTCTCTTTGATCGAACGATAGAGCAATATCCCATGGGATCAAAGTAGACCCCAAGCAGTACGTCGACCTGGAGCTTGAACCTGGAAAAACAATCAAGGTCGGGACGGACTGCACCGAAGAGGAACTCGGGCAGATCAGATCATTATGCAGAGAGTTCCCCGATATTGTAGCATGGTGCTACCGGGACTTGAAGGGGTATGACAGACAGATGATCCAGCCATACCATAGAGCTAGAAGATGGTGCGAAACCTTTCCGGCAGAAGAAGAGGGCTGTAAACCCGAAGATTGAAGCCATGATGAAAGCCGAGCTCTTGAAGATGCTGGAAGCCAAGATCATCTACCCCATCAAGCATTCATCTTGGGTTGCGAATCTGGTTCCTGTGAGGAAGAAGAACGGAGACATCCGTCTCTGCGTGGATTTCAGAAATCTGAATCGAGGCCTCGCTGAAGGACCATTACCCGCTTCCTCAAATCGATCGAGATCCTCCACATAGTTCTTTGGAGCGCGAGAGGTTCTCTCTCTTGGATGGATTCTCTGGGTACAACCAGATATGGGTGAAAGACGAAGACCAGCATAAGACGGCGTTCACCATCAAATGGGGAACGTTCGCTTATCAGCGCATGCCCTTCGGTTTGTCTAATGGCGACGCTACATTTCAGAGAGCCATGGACTTGGCCTTCAAGAGCTGCTCAACAAGATCATTGTCATCTACTTGGATGACATGGTGTATTCTCTCACGGGAGAGAGGACCATGCTTCCCACCTGTGGCGGATATTTGAGAGATGTCGTGAATTCGGCATTTCCATTAACCCGAAGAAGTCAGTCTTCGCGGTAAAAGAAGGTAAGTCTGTTGGGACATGTCATCTCCGAGAAAGGCCTTGCGGTGGATCTGAACAGAGCAGAAGCCCTCCTCCGCTTGCCCATCCCAGTCGACAAGAAGGGGCTACAGTCCTTCTTCGGCCAAATCAACTTCGTGAGGAAGTTCATACCGGACTTCGCACAAGTGATTAAGCCCATGGCCGAACTGTTGAAAAAGAATGCCGAATTCTTATGGACTGACGAAAGAAGGCAGGCCTTTGAGGAGATCAAGGCTAGAATTGCACAAGCTCCGGTGTTGATAAACCCGGATTATTCCAAGGACTTCATCTGTACGCGGTGGGAGAACCCGAGAGTTACGCCGCAGTCCTGACACGGAAGGGAGACGATGGTGAAGAGCGCCCCATAGCGTTCTTAAGCCAGGTAATCCGGCCGCATGAAGAGAAGTACAATTTTATTGAGCGGCAAGTTCACGCAGTCATGAAATCCCTCCGAAAGTTCAGGCACTTCGTCTCCCAGAGCCGGATAACAGTCTTCGTGATACATCCGGACGTCAGGAACTTCATCATACAAGGAGAGCCTGGCCACAAGAGGGCAGGATGGATTGCCAAAATCCAAGAGTTTGACATCGAGGTACGGCCAACAAAGCTGATCAGAGGCCGAGCCTTGTGCCAAGAGCTGGCCCGAAGCGCTGCAGCTGAAGTCTCCGCTTGCAAGTGGGAAGATCCGATAGCAACCACCAACCTAGCCAACTCCTTATCAGAGGAAAGTGATTGGACAAATGACCTGGTGCAGTATTTCAGCACCGGGAGATGCCCAGATCACCTCAATGCCTCACAAAGAAGGAGGTTTAGGCTAAACGCCTTGAAATACGTACTCCGCCCCGAGGGGCTTTATTTCAAAAACATTGACGGCATCCTGTTGCGGTGCGTCAGAGATACAGACAAACCCAGGGTCCTCGGAGAGTTTCACTCCGGGATGCACGGGGACATCATTTTGGAAGGCCTACGGCCTTGAAAATCATCAGAGCTGGGTACTATTGGCCCACTCTCTTCACAGACGCACATGCGGTCTGTGTCAAATGTGATAAATGCCAGAGGTTTGCTGGCAGAAACAGAAAAGCACCCCTGCCCCTCCAGCCAATCCAAGCTGAGACTCCGTTTCAGCAGTGGGGTCTAGACTTCATCGGGGTCATCACGCCCAACTCTGCAGCGGGGCACAAGTTTATCCTTACCGCCACCGATTACTTCACCCGGTGGGCAGAGGCGATCCCCACTAAGAATGCGGACCGGGAAACGGTCATCGGGTTCCTCGAGAGCCTCATCACCCGTTTCGGGGTCCCGGAGTCAATAGTGGCAGACAACGGTCCAGGGTTCGCGAGGCACTGTACTCATGGAGTACACCAGCAAATACGACATCTATCATAATATGTCTTCTAACTACTACCTGCAGGGGAATGGCCTGGCCGAGTCCACCAACAAGAATCTGCTGAAGATTGTCAAAAGGACAGTAGAGAGAAACAAGAGGACATGGCACCTGCTCCTGAATCGGGCGCTGTGGGCGGATCGCATATCATTCAAGAAGTCTATCAAGACATCCCCCTACGCGCTCGTGTACAGCAAGGAGGCAGTTCTGCCTACCCACGTAGAGATACCCGCACTCTGGATGTTGGATGAAGAAAGAGGCGTCGGGGATCCGGTGGATGCCAGACTGTGCCAGCTGCTACGGTTAGAGGAAGAAAGAGAAAAAGCATACCAAGCCTTTACTAAGCATGTTGAAGCGACCCAAGGCTGGTTTGCGAAAGGCACCACCGCCGAGTTTTCAAAATCGGGGACCTAGTGTTGAAGTGGGACTCACTGAAGGCAAAGCCGGGCAACCATGGTAAATTTGATGCCCTATGGGAAGGTCCCTATCAGATTGCTCGGGTGAACCAGTTTAATGCATTCGTGCTCCGGGACATGGAGGGACAGCTTCTCCCCATTCCCGTCAACGGGTTCCACCTGAAGATTTACCACCGCTGAAGGCACCCCAGGCGGGTCCTTCCTTGTATATATTTCTTTTCTGCATTTTTATCAGATTGTATATATTTATTTCAGCATTCAGCTTTTAGTTTTCAAGAGCCTAAGTGAAGCCTAGAGCAAACCCCGACTTCGCAGCGAAGTCGGGCATCGCTCCTGGAACAGTGCGACATCGGGAGTTTGAAAGAAAGCAGCTGACAAAAAGGCCAAAATTTGACTAAGTGCTGGGTGCGCAACCCGACTTCGCGGTGAAGTCGGACTGCGCACCGTCTTGAGAGCGCAGTTGGGAAACACAGAGCAAAAAACGGCTAAGTGTCAAAATCAGACTGCGCAATTTTTGAGCGAAGTCTGACTGCGCAAGCAAATCTGGCGAAGTCGGAGTGCGCACGTTTTCTGGGCGAAGTCCGAGTGCGCCCTCAATTTCGGGCGCACCTTGGGTGACCTGTCGCGGGAAACAAGGAAAAATGATAAAATGTTTCTAAGTGTGGGCCCGGACAGCGCAGTTTGGCATAGTGCGAAGTTGGGTTGCGTCCCTCCTTAAAACCCTGGGCCAAAAGTTCTCCCTCGAAATGTGTGCCCAGGCGGCGGCTATGACGTCATCAAAAGCACGAGGTCCGAAAAAATTCTAAAAAATGATTGCGCGACTTTCAAAAAGGATGTCATTAAGAAAGCAGGCGCATTAGGACCAACCACAACCAGGGTACGCTTTCCAAGGATAAACCCACGCACAGCCGCCAAAGATTCATAACGCTTCCACCAACTTCAGGCAAATCACCTTAACCTCTCCCCTTGCGCCATTAATGTTGTATCCCTTGCCTAGAAAAGGAGGCCCTGGCATACTCAGAACATCCAAATTGTCGAGCTGACTCTGAGCTGCAAGGTCCAGAATTAAGCAATCAGTAGCCAGAATCCCCGTCTCTGCCACTTCGAGCAGAAAAGAGAGGAAATGGACAAAGGGAAAGCGCCAATGCCGGCGCAGTCCAGCGACGAAGAACGTGAAGCTGAAGAACAGACAGAATCCAGCGCTCATGAGAGCGAAGCGCCGCGTGAGCAAACAAGGAGAACCAGGTCAAAGAGAAGCCAAGGGCAAGCTCCATCGCCGCCCATCAATCGCCTGGCCGGGTACAAAGATGGCAAGTTCTCTATCAGCCTCACCAAGCTGCGGACGAATATTGCGATGTGGGCTGACAAGGTTTCGCCCTCACACCATGTCGGGGCTGCATACAAATCGAACCTGTACTGGTTCTTGTGCCCTCCTGTCCACCAATGCCGGAGCTGGTTGAATCCATTGTGGCATACTACAAGCCAGCTGCCCGGCAAGTCTGCGACAACAAGGGAAGAGTCTTGTTCACACTCTTCAGGGAGAGCGTCCAGCCAGCTTTCGCCCCGGGGCTCCAGTACGACCCCAACGCAATTGTCAGGAGGATTAACCTGGACGAACAGACGGGCAGATTCACCCAGACCAAGCGGATGAGAGAATTCCTCGACTCAGAGCTGAAGACTCCGCTTCGCGGCGGACAGTGGCCCTCAGGCCCTATACCCCTGGACGAGTTCGAAAACAAATATATATACATCATCCTGGCATGGGTACTCGGCTGCGATTCCGACAGAGTGGTACGCCCGTACCAGCTGGCGCTAGCAAAATGCATCCTGCATGGGGAGTTTTACGACTCCACGGCGCAAAGGAGTGGGAAGCGCCCTATTTTCTTCGACTGGGCAGATTGGCTGGCGTACGCCATACATTCGAACCTGGTCAGGTTGCAGCAGAAGCAGACAACGGAATTCCGGCTCTGCTCGTTCCTCACATGGTTGTGCCTGTACCACACGCACTACCGGATCAGAGTTCCTGACTTGAAGAAGGTAAATGAAAAAGGAGAGCCGTTGCCTGTGTACGAATGGACCGAGGCCCTGTACAGGAAAGGGTCATTCTATGAGTTCAATTTCAAATTTCTGAGTATGGTCCTGGCACTGTTCAATGGTGAGGCATCCCGCCCGCCAGAGGCCATGATGAGCTATCTGAGGAAGTACAAGTGCGGGGACACCTTCTGGATGACGCAGGGCATTGTAGTCAGAATCTACGGATTCAAGGGGAAGTCGTTCCTGCTACCCTATTTCTGCACTGACCATCAGTTCGGAATGGAGATTTCGCGCCAGATGGACTATGTCGAGGAAGAGTTCGGCCAGGGAAAGAAAAGAGGCCATATTTTCCAATATCCTATTACCTGGGCGAATATTCAAGTACGCGAGATTGGACAGCATGTCTACCTCGAACAAGAGCTCATCGACATGGGCCTGATACAGCTCCCCAGTGCTGGAAGTATGACCCGATTGGGGTCAAGGGAAAGTTTGTGCATATCTGCCCCGAGCGAGAGATCATGCAAGAAAGGTGCAACAGAACGAGCGCGGACATGGAATGGCACATTGAGCGGATGCAATCATGGCCTCCATGGCATGATTTTACTGCGAAGAGGTGGCGTATGATCCAGAGCGAAACCCGGATCACCGGTTAGATTCGGCGGGCTTCAAGAAATTCCTCTCCAAGGTGGCGCCCCTCAATTGGCAAAAGGACAAAATCATTGAATGCTGGAAGATGAGATGCCGCACGCAGCACGATAAATCTAACCGGAAGACGTTGGCCGTTGATGATGAGTTTTCGGCCTTATATGATCAATACGTTGACACGTGGCGGCCTTTCGCATTTCGAGATTGCGTTCCCCGAGGCGCTAGGAAAAGGTATACAAGGAGGTCCCCGTCCCAGCAATTGTCTACTCCCGGGACTTCCAGCGCAACGCCAACGAGCAGCCAAGTGGGCCCAATGTTGCCTCCAGCTCTTGAAGCCTTACCTGAAAGGGTACAGCAGCTAGAAAAGTCAACTCCTGAGGTGGCCCCCCAAAAGGAAAAGGCGCCGGAACAGCCAGCTAGTGGAACGGCCGCGGCAAGCATCCTCCCGTCTAGACCCCGGTACAAGTTTACCGTGGGCACATCGCAGCCTGCCGCCCCAACCTCCTCTCCCTCCTTTGAGCAAGCTGTAGCGCCAGAAGAAAAGAAGAGGAAGAGGAGCGAAAAGGCCAAGCGGCCTAGGGAGTCTGCACAGCAAACGGCCGCAGCGCAGACAGGGACAGCCGCGCCGGAAATCGTCTCGTTGGACAGCCCTGGGACGGAAGCAGAAACTTGGGCTGCAGCGTCCTTCAAACAGCGGCTCAGGCGGAGCCCGCAGGTACGTCCACTTCCCCGCTCCCCCAAATCCCAGTCGGCCCTGCCATAACGCCGTCCCCCATTTTATCAGGGCAAGCCATAGTTCCATCCTCTTCATCTCAGACCACCCAACCCTCCCACAGCCCCCATTCCTTCGACCAGTTCGCCCAGGACCCGAACGCTTTCCAGTCCCTCAGCCAAACCCTAGACCCCTCACCTGCGGCCAGTGCCGAAGCTGTGCCTACATCGCCGCGCCGCTCACCTCCATTGTTCAAGACCCCGCCTACGCCTTCCACTCAGCCGCTCGCTTCCCCTAGGACCCGGTCGCCCTTAAAAGCGACCACGACTTCTGGAATACCTCTGCTTCGCTGTTTGCAGGAAAAATGCCGTAGCAAGACCCGATCTTTGGAAGACCTTGACTTCATGGGAGAACAGTGCAGATCACGGATGATCGGCCCCCGGCGGCAAAGGCCGTGGGGTGTTCCGCCTCTTTCCTTCGGGCGTCAAACGGAGAAGAGCCGAGGAGATAGCTGCCCCGGTGAAGCGCACCAAGTACGACTTGGACAGGAGAGTGCTGAGAACTGAGAAGTTGATTCCGAAAGTGAAGAAGCCTCTCCGGGAAATGACCGAGGCAGACTATGAGCACCAAGTCAAGGAGAAGAGCTTTGATGATATAAACGAGGAATATGAAATCAACGGTATTCGTCGTAGAACCCATAATCTCCTTGTCAAGCGGCTCGAGAGTCAGGAGGCGTTGTTTCAGCTGCAAAATAACTCGAGGCAGCTGGAGGAAGATCCGGCTAGGACCACCGCGCGGGGAGTCTGCACGAGCGAGAGATCGATGACACTGAAAGCCCGGCTCGCCGCCTCTCGGCGGGAGGCCGCGGCGCAAAGACAGACGGCCGAACAGCTGTCGGAGGAGAAAAGGGCAGCGGCTGGAGCGGGTCTCCCGGCTCCGGGATTCGTTAAGGCGAGGCTAAATCTCGGCTCGAGGAGAAAACATCCCGGACGGCGGCCTTTTCGAAGAATAAGGTCAAGATGATGCGGGCTGGTTTCTCTGCGAGGATGCAGGGCCAACGTTGTCAGGTCCATATCGGTCCTGGATTTCACGTCCGGGATCCAAGAAGTATACGCCCGGGGAAAGCTTGTGGTAGAGGAGGCCGAACACCAAGCGAAGCAGTGGCTGGACTTGGCATTAAAACTTGAGGAGTACGAGCGCAAAGGCCTCCGATTTCCCCCGATGTCCCGTATTGCCTTAGAATGGGCAGATGCAAGGGTAACCTTGCATAATTATTTTGAAAAAACAGAGAAAATAAGGGCCGCCAGGAAAATGCTGGACGCATTAGACCACGAAATGAACATTTGCCTGGCCCCCTTCAACGCTCTTTCTGAGCACGGTTGCCCGAGCTTCATCAAGGATGGAGAATTTCTGACCCTTGAGCAGGTGAAGATGAATTGGCTGTCTTTCGAGGCAGACACGTCGAAAATTGACGGTTGGGCCGAGCCAGTACGGGAAGCTCAGGTCACCCGGATGGTGTCGAGATATTGCAAAATCAACACCTCCCTTAAGGAGTTGGGAGAGAGATACAACACCATCGACGTACATGCGGTCGCGGCGTTCGGAGCAGCGACTGAAAGATCTGAGGCGACGACATGGGACCAAGCCAGGGCCGCATACAATCTTGTCCGTGAGCGGGAGCAGCCGGCCGAGCAAGAAGGTGACAGTGGCGACCATTCGGACTCAGAAAGGGGAGAAGAAACAGAAGAAGCAACTGCTGAAAGCGGATCTGAAGAAGAGCAGTTGCCCAAGAAGAAGCCGTCGGAGCGGCGGAAAGCGAGGGAAGGGAGTTCCTCTGCGCCCAAAGGATGAAGGCCTGGTTCTTTGCGTTGAGGCGAGCTCGACACCCCGCGAGCCGCCAGGAATGTTGCCACATTTTGCACGAGGTGCCATGTTTTCAAATTTTGTAAGTATCCTGCTCTTCCTTCCCTCCATCTCCTTTCCCTTTCTCCACTTGTTCCCTTTCTCCCCTTCTATCAATTGCATTCCTCCCTTTTCCCCTTGTTCTTTCTTCGGACCAAAACAGAGCAAGCATTCCCTGAAAAATTCTAAGTCTAAGAGCGCAACCCGACTTCGCAACGAAGTCGGGGTGCGACCTTCAGTTCGAGCGCACTCGGGGATGCGAAGTGCGGAAGAAGACAGAAAATGAGCAGAATTTGGCTAAGTATGGGAGCGCAACCCGACTTCGCAGCGAAGTCGGGGTGCGCTCCTCTTCCTGTGCGAGTTGGGAAGCAGTGTCTCCAGAAATCAGCTAAGTGTCGGAGCGCAACCCGACTTCGCAGCGAAGTCGGGGTGCGCTCCGCTTCTGTGCGCAGTCCGAACGGCGGCCAAATTGACTAAGTGTTGGAGTGCGCAACCCGACTTCGCAGCGAAGTCGGGCTGCGCCCTCTAGCTTGTTGCGAGTTGGGCAAGATCTATCAAGCAGCCCAAAAACTGACTAAGGCACGGAGGCCTCCCCAACTGCGTTGTTCCCCACTTGCGCTACCCAGTTGCGCTCCGTTTCCAGGCGAAGTAGGACACAAGAGAGAAGCTGTCTTCCAAGGCAGATGAGCCCCCGTCAGAAGTTGACAAGTGTCTGGCCTCGGGATCCGAGCCGAGATGTGATGGGAAAAGGGAGAAGCATGGGCCAAATCACCTCCACCAGCTGCCCTCATTTAAGCTGACGCAAAGTTCCATCTACCGCAGGTACCCGCATTCATGTTGACTCAAAGTCTCATCAACTGCATCTGCCACGTAGCTGCCAAGTCTTCGGGTGGACCTTGCTTGCCCGGTGCGAGATCCCTGTCTGCGAGGAGTCAACATCGGCGGCTCTTTCGCCGCTTTTGTCGGCTATTTGTCGGCTACGGGATTTTGTGCCCAGGATTGTAATGGGGGGAAATTGCGCTATAAATAGCCGCACTACTTCATTGTAAGAGGGTGGGAAGGGGGATATCCTGCTAGGGAACCATTGTAGCTATACGTTTGCTTCTGAATGCAAGACACACACTTGGCTCTATTTTTTTGTTATCATTCTTTATGCTGCCTTTACTTGTCATTTCTGCCTCATGTTGCTTATTTCATTGCTTATTGTTATTCTGAATTCTGGATTCCGGTATTTGATGATTAAGTATTCCTGGAATGCATAGATAGAGGATACATAGGGTGTATGACAGTGGTAGTTTCTATTGTGTGTTCTGTATTGGATTGCTGTTAGTAGTGGTGATTGATCGTTGTCGTGTTGCTTATCTCCCCCACCCAACTCAAATCACATTTGAATCTCTTTCCGCATTTTTATCTCTTTCCTGTACTCTTAGCTAAAACACTTGAGAAAACCCATAGGAAGCCGGCCTTCTCCGGAGATTGGCACGGAAGGCATTCCTTCCTTCCGGCCTTTCAATCTGGTGGGCGAATCTGGGCGCATTTAACCAAATCCTTTCCTAATGGCAGATTCGTAACCAACAGGTACTAGATATTTTTTTACATTTATAGATGATTATTCTAGAAAAGTGGGTTTATTTTCTAACAAAGAAGTCGGAAGCTTTGGAAAAATTCAAAGAGTTCAAGGCAAGAGTAGAGAAAAGTTCGGGCAAACCTATTTTATGTCTCAGGTCAAATAATGGAGGAGAAAATTGCTCCAAGAAGTTTGATCAATTTTGTACATAGGAAGAGATTAAGCACCAGAAGATTGTGCCATATACTCCACAACAAAATGGTGTGGCTGAGCAGATGAATCGCACAATCATGGAACGTGCAAGAAGCATGCTCAACACATTTGGGTTGGAGAAAAGGTTTTGGGCAGAGGTTGTTAATACAGTTGCTTACCTTATTAACAGGTCACCTATAGCTGCGTTGGATGGACAAATTCCGGAGGAGGTTTGGTGTGGTAAGCCAATGAATTACTCTCATTTGTGTACCTTTGGCTGTGATGCATTTGCCCATGTGTCAAAAGAAAACAGGTCCAAACTTGACCCAAAGTCAAGGAAATGTGTTTTTCTCGGCTATGGAAATACAATGAAGGGGTATAGACTGTGGGATCCTATTGCCCACAAGGTAATTATTAGCCGGGATGTTATTTTTTATGAAAAATCCATGCAAAGGAAGGAGATACAGCAAACACCAGAAGTTGTACCTGTTGAAGTAGAGATGAACAAATCTGAAAATGAAGATAAGGTTGTTGAATTTTTTGATCAGCATATCAGCAAGTTCAGCAGCCTAAACAGTCACAAGACCAAGAGCAACAACCAACAAAACATTGGGTTAGAAGATCTACACGTTCACAAAAGCATTCCGATAGGTATTCTCCTGATTTTCAGTCCTCTTTTGCTTTGTTAACTGATGATGATGAGCCTAGCTCGTTTCAGGAAGTTGGAGAATCTCAGAATGCAGATAAGTGGAGGAAAGCCATGGACGAGGAGAGGGAATCACTATGGAAGAATGAAATGTGGGAACTTGTGGATCTCCCACCTGGAAGAAAGGTTGTTGGTAACAAGTGGGTGTACAAAGTAAAGAAGAACAGTGATGGGCTGTTGGAACGATATAAAGCTCGCTTGGTGGCAAAAGGTTATGTGCAAAAGTCAGGTATAGACTTTAATGAAATCTTCTCTCCAGTTGTGAAGCTGACTACTGTTAGAGTTTTACTTGCACTTGTGGCAGCACAGATTTAGAGTTGGAGCAGCTTGATGTAAAAACTGTTTTGCTGCATGGTGATCTAGAGGAGGATATTTATATGGATCAGCCTGAGGGCTATGAAGAAAGAGGCAAAGAGCATTTGGTTTGCAGACTCAAGAAATCTTTGTATGGATTGAAACAGGCACCAAGGATGTGGTACAAAAAATTTGACACCTTCATGAAGAGCCAAAGTTTCAGTAGAAGTGAAGCTGACCATTGTGCATACTATAAAAGGTTTGATGATGGCAGTTTTATTATCTTGTTGTTGTATGTTGATGATATGCTAGTTGCAAGCCCTAGCATGAAGAAAATTAGTGATCTTAAGGCTCAGATGGCTAGGACATTTGATATGAAGGATTTAGGAGCAGCAAACCATATTTTAGGGATGAAGATACACAGAGACAGAGCAGGAAGGAAGATATGGTTATGTCAAAAGACATATATAGAAAAGATTTTGTATGACTTCAATATGCAGAATGCAAAACCAGTCAATACCCCGCTTCCACCACACTTCAAATTGTCTTCCGAACAGTGTCCTAGAACAGAAGCAGAGAAGACAAGCATGTCTCGTAAACCGTATTCATCAGCAGTAGGAAGCTCATGTACGCCATGGTGAGCACCAGACCGGATATTGCCCAAGCAGTGGGAGTAGTCAGCCGGTACATGGCGAATCCAGGTAAGGAGCATTGGAATACAGTGAAGTGGATATTTAGATATTTAAGAGGCACTTCAAATGTTGCCATTTACTTTGGATCGGCAGATTTGTAAGTTAAAAGTTTTGTGGAAACTGATTATGGAGGAGATAGAGATGGGCGAAAGTCCACTACAAGATATGCTTTCACTCTTGCTGGTGGAGCTGTGAGTTGGACTTCTAAGTTGCAGTCTGTGGTGGCTTTATCAACCACTGAAGCAGAGTATATTGCAGCGACTCAAGCTAGCAAAGAGGCAATTTGGCTAGAGCGACTGTTGAGTGACTTCAAGATAATTCAAGGAAAGACTATGTTGCATTGTGATAGTCAAAGTGCTATTCAGTTAGCAAAGAACCCAACATTCCATGATCGCACCAAACACATTGATGTCCTGTCCCATTTTATAAGAAATGTGGTGGAAGAATGTAGGATCTTGTTGGAGAAGATTGATACTGAAGTGAATCCTGCAAATATGCTTACAAAGCTGGTCAAGAGAGAAGTTTGAGTGGTGCAAAACTTCTCTGGGCTTGCTGAAAACGTGATAAGTGCAGCATGGGGAAATTGACACTTGGATGGAAAACAAAGGCAAATAATTCCCGTATATTGACTTCAAGTGGGAGAATGTTAGGAGGTGAAGTCAATATCCAGATCTTTGATGTTCTTCAACAAAGTGATGCATGGTGGTGCAGCTTTTAAAGTGCTTTTGCTTTTAAAGTTGCTTTTGCTTTTAAAAGTTGCTTTTGCTTTTAAAATTTGCTTTTAAATATGCTTTTAATTTTAATGCTGCTTTTGACTACAACTACCTAGTTACCACAAGATATTCCAAACAGTGAATATCTTCAAGGTAAAGTAAGAAAATGATGTAATAACCTAAATCTACCATGCGGTAAATAAAATCTACCTAGGTTAATTTACATATAACCAAATGAGGTAATAATCATAGTTACTGTAGCATAGTAACTCTAACAACACCAAATACGATCCCATTTGGAGAATCATTGATAACCGATGGACATCTTAGATCCATAGCCCTCTTCATGCAGCGGGTTACTACTTGAACCCCCAATTTTTTTATTGTGCTACATTTCATGCCAATTATGAGGTGAATTATGGCCTTCGAGCTTGCATTGAACACATGTTTCCTAATACGGAATTGCGTGATAAGGTATGTGAAGAGATACAGGATTATAAGGAATGTCAGGGCCTGATTTTCCCATCCGAGCAATGCAAGGGAATGAGATCAAAATTGACGCCAAGTAACCCTCATCAAATTATTATTAATTTTCTTTTGATTTTGTTTTAAAAAATAATCTCAATTTACTATTTTACATGTGAATTATTAAATTTCTTTTTTTTTTGTTGTTGTTTCTAGATTTAAGGTGGGAGTACTAGGGTGGATTTACACCCAATTTGCAATGAATGGCCATCAGAATCTTATCTCAACCATACAGCGCTTCAGGTTGTAAGTGCAATTGGAGTATGTTTGAGCACATACACTCCAAGAAGTGCAATAGGCTTACACAAGAAAAGTTGAATGATCTTGTGTTTGTGCATTACAACCTTCGCCTCCACCAAAAAAGTATTACAAAAACAAGTACCGAGGCCATTGACCTAAGTGACATTGATCCATCATCTAAATCACATATCCAAAGCAGGAGTAACAAGAAGAGCCTCTCTTCTCCCCGGATGAATTACAAAACTTTGAAGACCTAGCGGAGGAGATAGCAGCCAAGGACCAAGAAGAGGCACGAGCACAAGAAGCAGCAAGGGCACGTCAACAAAGAGAGACTAGAGCTTTTCTAGGGCAAAGGGCAAAGGAATTGCAAGACACTAGATAGTGGGCCTATTGGGGCATTTTGACACATTTTGTAATTTGTACCTTTTTCATATTATAAGCAATACAAGATGTGTTTTGTCACTTTCATGTGTAGTTTAAGCTTGTATGATGTATCACTTGCCACTTTCATGTGTAGTTTAAGCTTACAGTCTTACATCATTAAAATTTGATCTGCATAATGATTTCGATCGAGGAAATGATGGCATCCACAGCTCCCTCTGCAACTGCGAGCGGGATTCCCCAAGCCCCTTTTGGGGATCTGGAGCAAGGCGAGATCCCTCCCTCGGAGGATGCTCCCACAAACCCCGACCCGGACCCGGGCGGGACAACTTACCTGGAGAAGGTATTAGGGACGGCTAAACCCGGCCCCTCTGGTAACCCTAACCATCCCCCGTGATCACCAATGGGGAAAATATGGTCCTCCCAGTCTCTCTCATGGCAGACAAACTCTCTTCAGAATCCCTCTCCCTGGTCGGCAAGTTCGTGGGAGGGAGACCTGACATGGAATCCATAAGAAGATGGGCCAGATTCAAATGGCGCACAACAGGGAACCTTCATATTGTGGCCCTCTCGCGGGGTTTCTTCCTGATATGCTTAAACAATCAGAACGACTATGCCCGAATCCTCATCGGGGGCCCCTGGTTTTATGGGAGGAAAAGTCTATTTGTGACAAAATGGAAGCAAGATTTCAATCCCCAGACCCAGGATATCAATATTGCTCCAATCTGGGTTTGCCTCCCCGATATCCCCATCCAGTTTTCCACGAGGACATCCTAGGGTGGATTGGAACATACATCGGGGGACATGGTCGCTCTTGACCACCGCAACTAAAGCCAGGTCCCGCATGCCCTATGCTCGAATCCGTGTCAATGACAACCTTGCTTCATAGCTTCCAACCCGCCTAAACCTCATCTATGGGGATTTTCACTGGTGCCAAGCTATCGAGTACGAAAATAAACTAGCATTCTGCATCGAATGCAAGACCCAGGGACACCTTCGAGCTCAGTGCCCATCCCTCAAGCCCCAGCAAGAAGCACCAAGCTCTAAGGGTCCCCCCCTCCCCAGCAGCACCAGACGGGAGAACGCTTCGACCGATCCAGGAGGACTCGGTAATCACAGACCGACCAACGGCAAAGGAAAGCGGGTCGCTATCCAGGACCTTCCGTCCACCAACCCCTCTTCGAGTTGCGAGGCCAGGTATGTTCCATGTTCGCCTTTCCCAATAGATTTGGGCCCTTAAGCGGCTCTGATGATGAAGTTCTTCCCTCTGTTTCCCTCCCTGAGCTCCAACCCTCCACCATTCCCCACCCTCATCCCTCTCCCTCCAGTATGGGCCTTCCATCCCCTTTTCCTCCCCACCACCCCCGTCCCAGGCCGATCCCCTCCCGGACCCCTTGCTGCAGATCAACCCTCCCCCCATTCTGCAGTTGGTTTCCCCTCGGAAGAACCTCTTTCCCCTTCCGAATCCAACCCCGACTCTCAGGAGGATGCTTTCAGTCCCACTCAATCCAGGACAGATATTAGCTCTATCATCACTAGAAGCAGGAAAGGCCCCATTGATACGGGGGGTGAAAGAAAAAGAGGTCGACCCACCACCTATGAACAAAGCAAGAAGGACACGGACGACCAGGTTGCCAATGGAGTACAGCTAACCCTAAGTTCAGCCTTGTTCACGCAAGCAAAGGATGAAACGAAAAATCCCAAACCTCCCTCCATTTCCACCAAGGGAGGCAAGAAACCTGCCAAAGTTTCTAAATGAAGATCCTCTCCTGGAACATCAGAGGGCTTAACGAGCATGAGCAAACAAAGGTTAGCTCGAACCGCCAGGAAAGAGTACAAACCCTCTATACTCATCCTTCAAGAAATGAAAACTGATGTTGACAAAACTCACAGCGTAGTCCAGAAAATTTGGAAGACTGGACAATGGGCTTCATCCCCAGCGGAGGGATCTGCAGGAGGTCTGTTGTGTCTATGGGACCCTGAGAAGGTCGAAGGCAAAGTCATCTCCAGCTCCAGCAGAACCTTAAACATAATGTTTTATTGCAAAGAAAACAAATTCACTTGGGTGTTGTCCAACATCTACGCCCCAAATAATCCTATGGAGAGATTCAACATGTGGAAGTCCCTGTCCCTCATGAAGGATGCCTTCTCCCAACTCCCATGGATGATTGCGGGAGACTTCAATTCTCCTCTCTTCCATTCCGACAAGAAAGGGGGAGCTTCCTCCCCATCTAAAAGCATTGTGGACTTTCGGGCCTTTGTCGCTGAAAATGAACTCATGGATATTCAAATCCGTGGCCACCAATTCACTTGGAGTAACAAAAGAGCGGGCGCTGAGCATATTCAGGTTAAGTTGGACCGGTTTTTTCTCTCTCAACAAGCCATTCCCCTGTTTGGAGACACATCCCTGATCCCCCTTCCCAGGATTGGCTCTGATCACTCCCCCCTCCTGTTGGAATCAAATAAGGCTCCATCCTTCCCAACCCCGTTCAAGTTTGAGAATATGTGGATCCAACACCCGGATTTGAAACAACGGATTGAAGATTGGTGGATGACTCCTGTCCCTGGTTCAGCTATGTCCAGAGTATCTCACAAACTTAAGATCATAAAAGATAACCTGAAAACTTGGAACAGGGAAGTCTTCGGGGACATTTTTGATCTCAAGGCAAAAACGTTAAGCAAACTCAAAGATCTAGAGCAGCAAACTCAGCATGATCAATGGACCCACCAGCTCAGGGAAGAAGAAAAGCAGTTGCTCGCCGATTATCATAACATCCTAGCCAAGGAGGAGACCTTCTGGCGCCAAAAATCCCGAGCCCTGTGGCTCAAAGAGGGGGATGCCAATACCAGGTTCTTCCACGCTTCCACTCTGCGTAATAGAAGCACTAACAAGATCAGAGAACTTACCTTAAGGGATGGCTCTGTCACTCAGGACATCATCCAGATCCGAGAAGAAGCCGCCACCTTCTTCAGCAACATCATGGGCTCTGAAAATCCGTCCAATCTTGCAGCCCAGGATGCCACCGCTTGAAAATATTCCCCCCTTGGTCACCCATGAGATGAACAAATCCCTGATTCAACCCCTCTCTGAGAAAGAAATCAAATGTGCTTTATTCTCCATGAAAGCTGACAAGGCTCCTGGGCCGGATGGGTTTCCCCCTAGGTTTTTCCAAACTTTCTGGGACATAGTTGGGAAGGATGTGAGTGACGCCATCAAGCAGCTCCAGAAAACCAAAACCATCCCTCGAGGAACAAATTCCACATTCATCGCCTTGGTTCCCAAAAACCCCCAATGCAAATCCATGAATGACTTCAGACCTATCAACCTCTGCAACATCTTGTACAAGATCCTAGCCAAATCCCTAGCTCTTAGGCTCAAAAATATTCTTCCCTTCATTATTGATCCGTGCCAGGGAAGCTCTGTCGAAGGCAGATCAATCACCGACAACATCATATCTCTTCATGAAACCCTCCATTCATCAAAGTGCAACAAGAAAGCGGCCATGTTTTTGAAACTGGACATTAGCAAGGCTTTTGATAGGGTGGACAGGACTTTTCTTCTCAAAGTGCTAGCTCGTTTTGGCTTCCACTCAGATTGGGTTCACCTCATAAAGGGATGCATCACCTCTCCTTGGTTCTCAGTTCTGGTCAACGGGTCTGCTGCAGGTTATTTCCCTAGCCTCAGAGGGATCAGACAGGGGAGATCCCCTGTCCCCCTTCCTCTTCATCATTTTGGCTGAATCCCTAGGTAGAGCTTTCAAACAGGTCGTGGCTTCGGGAGGCATGTCAGGTATCAAAGCTTCTTCCAACTCTCCCCCCTTGTCTCACCAACAGTTCGTGGATGATACTATTGTTGCAACTTCGGCCTCCGTTGTCCAAGCTAAATCCATCAAAGGAATCCTTGATACCTACGCTTCTGCTGCAGGGCAAGATATCAACTATCTCAAGAGTAAGTGTTACTTCCTAAACACTCCAGAGTAACGCAGACAGAGGAAAATTGCTCGTATCCTCCGGTGTTGTATCGCTACCTTCCCCACCTCCTACCTGGGTCTCCCTCTGTTCACCATGAACCCGAAGGAATCGATGTGGGACAATGTCATTGAAAGGATCAACCGTAAGCTTGCTACCCAGGAAAGGCTCCCTCCTGTCCCAAGCCAAAGCAACCCTCACCGTGGCAGTCCTCCAAAGCATCCCGGTCTACTTCATGTCTGTCTTCAAAGCGCCTGCCTCGGTTCATTCCAAAATTGAGCAAATGCAAAAAAGGTTTTTGTGGGCCGGCCCAAAAAATTCGAAGAAATTCCACCTTGTCGAGTTGGGACAAAGTATGCCAACCCAGGAACTTAGGGGGACTTGGCATGAGGAGATCAACAAACATAAACATTGCCACTGCTAGCAAAACAGGCATGGAAGTTGTTCATCAACTACAAAGCGAGAATGGGTCACCATTGTCCAAAGCAAATATCTCAAAAACTTAACCCTTATGGACAATAGCATCCCTACAAATGGATCAGCCTTTTGGCGGGGTGTTATCCAAACGAAACCTCTTATCCTGAGAGGGACACGGTGGCAGCTAGGCTTAGGTGCTTCCATAGACTTTTGGGAAGACACGTGGCTGAAAGACAAACCCCTCAAGGATCTGCCTGAGGTGTCCAGACTTAGACCAAGTCTCGAAAGGAGATGGGGAAGCAAAGTGATGCATTACATAGATAGGGGCACATGGAAGATTATCCCCGAGGACAGCGAGCACCTCTTGCGGGCCGGTAAGACTTTGTCTAAGATGCTGAGAACCACCATCATCCCTACCATAGTCTCCCAAGACTACCCCATCTGAGGCGGGAAGCGATAGTGGGGATTTCACGGTCAAGTCTGCCCACTCCATGTTAGTCAAATCCCGGGTCCCCACCATTCCGTTCAAGTTAGTTTGGGTTAAACGCCTCGTCCCAAAAATTGGTTTCTTTGCATGGACAGCCATTCAAAACAAGGTCCTCACCACAGACAATCTTATGAAAAGAGGGATCCCTGTCCCTAACAGATGCCACCTCTGTCTATCCAACTGGGAATCCGTTGACCACCTCCTTTTAGAGTGTGTGTTCACTAGGGAGGGCTTAGACCAGTTGTTCACCACCTTTCAAATCCATTGGGCCCGCCCCAACTCCCTATTGGACATGTTCATTCAATGGCCTGCTCCCTTCAGAAACCCCAAAGTAGCTTTCCTGTGGAAAATTTGTCTCCACCATTTCATTTGGCAAGTTTGGCTCGAACGCAACCGCAGGGTCTTTTCTTCCGCCCGTTACAACTCCACCTCCTTACAACTCCACCTCCTTAGCCACCAAAGCCATCTCATTCGCCTCTGAAAACTCCCATCTCATCCCCTGGTCCAGCTCCCCCTTGAGCAAGAATGAGGTTGACATCATCAATTCCCTCAACATCCCCATCCCCACCTTACTCCCTCCCTCGATCCATCCCAGAACCAAAGCTCGCTGGCTTCCCCCTCCTGAGGGATGGATAAAAGTAAACTTTGATGGCGCATCGAAAGGAAATCCCGGGCTAGCGGGGCGGGGGAGTGATCAGGGATCACAGAGGAAAGATAGTTATGGCTTTTGCAGAGAATCTTTATCATCAGACCAACAATGTGGCCGAGGCGTGGGCCCTGTGGCGAAGTTTGCACCTCATCAAGGGGTCATGTGCCAAGATCCATGTCGAAGGGGACTCTCTCAATATCATTGGCTACCTCATTTCAAACAAAGTCCCTCCGTGGAATATTAGATCCCTTATCCAAGAAAGCAGGAAGCTTTTAAATCAGCATTGCCAGGTGGAAGCCGGTCATACTTTCAGAGAAGCCAATCGGCTTGCGGACAGGCTGGCCAACTTGGGCTTAGGGCAAACACCCATCTCCGTGTGGCAAGACTCCTTCCCGCCAGATGTCCTTCAAATTGCGACGTCGGACAGCCATGGCAGGTACTCCAAATCCATCCACGCTAACCAATGATTTATTGTTTCTATAATGTGCAGGATTTACATCGGGTGTCCCATTATCCTAGAGCCTCGCGATGTGTGCTCCAACACCCGCTGATGATTAGCTGCCCCGCTGGTTCTCATCGAACAAAGTCAAAGTGCGATTCTCCATGCGCGGTGTCCCAACGCTCTCTGCCAGCGACCTCTGCCACGTTTCCAGCCGCACCCCCTTTCCCCTCCACGTTTCTTCCCACGTCTGCAAACCTCACCCAAGTTTTCACCTCCACCTATGCGGATATGGTCCCTAGGCTGCCCCTTAATCCCCGCCATCCTCGGCGTGGCATCCCCCGTCCACCTGTCACCCATCCGCAAGGCCCGACATGATCTGTTCGCCTCCCCCGACCTATTTAATTCCCCTTTTCAGCTCAGCCTACGACACTCCCTTCTGCAAGTCTGTCCTGTGGGCCTCATCCACCACCGCTCTTCCTGTCCCCACCTCTGCCACCATGGCCTACCTTGAACCGAGCTCTCTCCAGCTAGACAACATAGCGTCTGCTTACCTGCAGGGCGCCCAACTCACCACCCTGTTATCGAAATTCCGTGGAGCTGAGGACGACATCACGAAGGACTTTGTTCGCACGTGGTCGAACGGCCATGTCTATGTCAGGAACCTGCGCTTCAAGGTCACTCCAGAGATGATTGGCGAGATTGCAGAGATGCCGGTTGGAGGGCGTCTTGTCCGACGAGACAAACATTGCTGGGAACCTGAGTTGGAAGGCTTCCCCAACTACCAGAACTTCTCGTGGGATGGCCATGCGCTGGACCGTCAATCCCTTCCCCCCCATTCCCAATTGTTGCCATTCCCCTCATTTAGTACTTAGCCTGCGATGATCCCAACAAGCCTATGGCAAGCTTCCACCTTGCCCTTGTCAACCATATCCGGGGTTACAGACCCATGAACATTCCAGGGTTTCTTTATCGGTCTATGCGTCTCTCTGTAGCCGTTGCTCGCAAGAAAGGTACCCCCCTGCCCACCAGGGGCTTTTCGCCGTTATCTTCTATCATGTTTTGGCTAATCCCCCCATTGCGGCTACCCCTTTGCAAGCTTCCCCCCCTTTTCCCAAGCCCCCCAAAGCCCTGCTCATTCCATCTCGAGCGAGCTTATGGCCGGCGATGGAGTTCCCAAGCACCCAGCCTCTCGGGAAAGGCGTTGTTGCTTGCTTCCCCGTCCATTCCATCTTCGTCCCCTTCCAAACCCATCCCCTCTCCCCCCGCCCCCACTCCCTCCCCTTCCAAGCCAACCCCTTCCCCTTCCAAACCCGCCCCGCCCCCGTCCAAAACCACCCCCCCACCAAGAAGCCTTCGGTGGGAAAACGTAAAGCTAAAATCGAAGAAGCGGCAACCCCTGTCCGCAGGTCCTCCAGGGCAAAGAAGCCCAAAACAGAAACCAGCCAGAATTCTCCTCTGGAAATTGAAGACCTCGGCGGGGACTCGGCCCCCACTTCTGGCATCTCCAACCGTCTCACTCGGATGTTTCTTCGGAGTTTCATCATCGCCTTTGAAAGCGCCAGTGCCGCTTTGAAGCATGCCCTCCAGCAGAGTGTCGACCATCCTAAAGAGGACATCACAAAGATTGACCCTTGAGCTGCTGCAGGTCTGTGGGTTTTTTGCATTGTTTTTGAGGTTTGTTGGGGTTTTTGATGCAATGTTTGGCGATGTCTGGTCTAGTGTTGGGCTAACCACCCGGTTGGGTCTCCCTGTGTCAGCCCCTGCGAGGGCTCTAGTGAATATCTATGGATTATTTTTGGTTTGCTTCAGTACCCCCTGCGAGGGCAAGCACCACCTGATTACCGGCTTCTACATCCCCTACGAGGGAATTTTGGCAAACATATCCCCTGCACGGGATTGGTTAGACTGTTGTAGACTGATCCCTCCTAGGCAGAGGATTATGCAACATGAATGTACTTTCAATCTGATGAAGTTTTTGTATATATGGGAGTGGGACCCAGTTAAAACCCTCTGAAATACAACTACAACTTACCAAAAAAAAAAACATTTGATCTGCATAATGTTAATTCATTGTGATATGCATGAAAAAAACTTTTTTCAATGAAAAATTGTGTTTTCTTCGAGTTTTTTCTTTTGCCGATTTTTTCTCAATTCTTTCTCCAGCCCGATTTCGAGTCAATTCCGATTTTCTCTACTATGCTTCAAACGACAAGGAGGAAAGGTTGTGATCATAATTGTGTATGTGTACCACTTGGCCATCACCAAAAGTTCAATGAAGTTGACTGAAAGGACCAAGAGAGAGTTGAAAAAGTCGTTTGACATGACCGACCTCGGGCTTATGCATTGTCTTGGCTTGGAGATATGACAAATGGCGAATCATGTTTTCATGTCACAGATGAAATATGCCAAGACATTGCTCAAGAAGTTTTAGATGATAGATTGCAAGCCCATCCCTAACCCTAATAGAAATAAGGTTGCAATTATTCCAAAATGATCCATCTCCACAAGTAAATGTAACTCTCTATCACCAGTTGATTGGGAAATTTATTTATCTCAATTATTCCAGACTAGATATCAGCTATTTTGTCAGCTATCTTTCACAATTCATGCAAGAACAAAGGGTGTGTCACTAGAAAGTAGTAAAGTGAGTACTCAGGTATATCCTTGGTATGATTAAGTATGATCTGGAGTACAAAAAGAATGATCAATTCTTCTTGATAGGATTCATGGATGCAGGCCATGCAGGATCCAATGATGATAGGAGATCCACATCTGAATATGTATTCTTTCTAAGACCTGGTCTTATTTGCTAGGGAAGTGAGAAGCAGCATGTTGTTGCTCGATCTTCTACCAAGGCAAAATATTGCGCTACAGGAGGAGCTGTCTTCGAGGCAATATGGTTACATTACATCTTCTCAAAAATAGGCATTCCACAAAAGCAACCAACAATCTTGAACTGCAACAAGAAAGGAGTTTTAAAATTCATTCAAAATCCAATTTTTCATGAGCGCACGAAGCACATTGAAGTTCAGTGCCATTTCAATCACGAACGTGTTCAAGAACACAACATACAGCTTCAATTTTGTCCTACCATAGATCAACATGCAGACATCTTCAAAATGTCTCTTGCAAGTCATGTTTGAAATTTTTTTAGATTTTCTTGTATGTACTTTGATTGAGTATTGATGTAAAAAGGGGGGGAATGTTATAGATACTATGTAAACACTTTCAGGTGGTTGTAAGGTAGTTACATCCGAAGACCTCTCCATTCTTAATTTTTTATTGTATATAAACAATTATTACATCAATGTCTGCGTTAATAACAATAATAATGCAACTTCTTATAAATTCCCTCAAGTCAAATTGACCTTTAAAGACTTCAACAAACTTGGTGCACGGTGTATCAATAACATACATAAAAAATACGGAAGCAATTTACCCAAGCTTCAAAAAATGCCCACATCAACGGCACAAATACATTCCTACAAGTATGGAAGAAATATGGGCAATTTATGTGGGTCATTTTGAAGGCTGAGTAAACAGCTCCAAAAATCAGTCCAAGACTGGTGCAAGAAACGTGACTAGAGGAACCCAATTCACATTTCTAATGTATGCAACTGTTTCTGTATAGAAACACTGTTTCTTTCTAGCTACATTGCGTTGCAAAGACTATGCGATGTTTAGGCAACATCACCCCCAATGCAACCCCTGCAAGGCACCATAGCTGTCAACGCATGTGCTTGTAATGGTCAAGTGTTTAGAACAGAAAGAAAAAAACACAAACCTTAATAAACTATGTTATATCCTAATTTAGAGACTAATGACAAATCAAAAATCCCTTTTTAAATCCCACAACCTATTTATAAAAAAAGGAAAAATCCTTTTAAAAAATATAAAAAAGAGGAAGCAAAAGTAAAGTTTTAAAAAGAAAGATAACCGGTTTCTCAGTTGCCTCCGTAGATTCTAGCAAGTACGTAAACTCTGAGCTTTTAAAGTTCAAGATTTTGTTGGTCAAGGGCCATAGCCATAGTCATAATGTAATTAAAATAAAAATTAAAATAACATCCATGTCTACATGTACGTGTAGAAAATCATTTCTTATATTGTAACCTGCAACTTCATTTGCTGATTCTGTTTTTTATGTTGCAACTTTAGCAACTTTATTTTTTGTTGCACTGCTGTTGCAGTTGTGTTTCTTATTTCTGGTTTCTAACAACATTGGTACAAAATCAAAACAAACCTCGGCCAAGGTCATCTGGATCTGCATGCACGACAACTGCTCTGCCAACTACCGAATGCGGACCCTTCAGAGGAATCTGCAACCACACATACATATGGACCAAATTCTGAATTTCATCCACAGATAACATGTTTACCATATTACACACAAGCTCAATGAAGCTCCCTTATATTGTAAAGTAAGATAAGTCTAAATCCAGCTTAGTGTATAACCTGCCAGTCTTCTATCGACAATTCGACCACTCCTGCAAGAAAATGGGTATCAACTAAACAAATGTTGGAAGATCTGTTTGTATCAAAAACCAAGAAATAATTACTCCATAAAATTACCTCTTTATACTTGTGATCCTGTTGAACATATTTTAAATTTTATAATTTTTTCTTGAGAAAATTACACAAAAATTGTCCATAATTTTTTCTTTATCATAATTGAATACGAGTAAGGTTGACCCTCTTGCTTTCTAAGAATACCTCCCTACCTACCAGAATTGAATAGTATTGAACCCCTACACTCCTCGCATTTCTTAAAGCGTGTGGAAACAATTGCTTCGATTGACCGAAGAGATTCCATAAATTCATATATTCATCTTACATTATAAGCATGTTATGAGTTATTTCAACAAATATTAAAAAAAAAATTTAACAATTATTTATAGTTTAATAAAATTTTAATAAACCATATATACTGATAATATTAAAATAACATTTTGCAATTAATTATATTTATATATACACCATAAAATTTTAACCTAAATTTCTATCCTAAAAATATATATAAACTTAGTAATATTTGATAAAAAAATTCATATATCATCATGTAGAAAATATTAAACTATAAAAATAAGTGCTTAATTGAGTTAGGGTATTGTCACAGTTCAATTTTCTCTATATGAATTTCGTTCTACTTTAATACTTCTTCTGAATGCCACAATAATAATGTTTCTTCTCGTATCTGGTTTGTTGAAATAACATGACTTAATATAGGTCAGACCTGTCGTAATCTATTGAAAAAATAATAGGACCTACCTCTCTTTGTGTATATAGAAAGTAAGGGATAGAAAAAAAAATAACATACCATTTTCTGCAGCAATTATATTGCCCAAATCACCAGCATGGCGGTACTCATCCTCAGGAGCACCATGCTCCTTGTTGAATGGGTTGTAATGTGGGCCTATAAATTCAACCTCATTAGATAATGATTTATTTACTTACCCTCTAACACTAAATGAATTAATCAATATTGAGCAAGCAGTGTCAAGGGGAGACTACAGAAAACATATTTATTGACCAAGCAGTGCCTAAGGGACTGCAGATAACATATCGATTATATACCTGTAGAAAGACAGCCATTGGTGGTATCACCCATTGCATGGACATGAAACCCATGAAGGCCTGGCTTGAGGCCTGTCACTCTGCCAATCACTTTTGTGGGTCCTGTTGCATTTATCCAACTCGTTAATTTTTATGCAAACAGGAAAGTAATTGTCACTTGAAGGAGGGAATGGGTATTTGGTCAATAGTTACCATTTGGGCCCTGTGTAAATTGTATCACACCCTTGACATTTTCACTGCCAGTAAGCACTGCCACTGCCTTCAGAGATGTCATTGGTCTCTTCAAGCTCAAGATCTGTTCCTAATGTAAGATATACTTCCTTAATGCAAAAGTGCAGACATAGGTATAGGTTTCTCTTTTATATCCGTTTTAATAGCAATCCATTGTTTCTCTGTGGCTAACGCCGCCAGTTTAGAATGCTTGGTTAACCCACAAGATTTACTGGTATTTGAAATATAATCAAATACGACGACTGGAAATTATTTATTTATTCATTAACTAAGTAGAGTAATTAAAATGTTTTAGATGAGGTGTTATATTCACCCTTATAACAAACTTATTCTCCTTGTTGTTGATCGGGGTGAGATGGGGACCATCGGTCAAACTCGAGCATCAAACTCGAGCATCATCCGTTTGGCATGCACTCAAAGGATTCAATGGACTGCTTCCAACAAACTTATCCTTCTCATTCTTGTTGACCCGACGTAAGATGGGAACCATCGGTCGCGCGGAGTTCACATCATCGTCATCGGTTTGGCACGCACTCAGAGGATTCGAGCAGACTACTACCTTTGCAAAGGGTTAGCTTCCCCAAGGTTTAAACCTAGGTCTTTTTTTTGGTAAGTGTTGAGCCACACCTACAGTTACCAATCCACTTAACCCTTGGGGGTGAGTAATTAGAATGTTACTCACACCAATCCACCTAACCGTGGGGTGAGTAATTAGAATGTTACTCACACACGGAACGTGTGATCAACCTAGCCCTTGGGGGTGAGTAATTAGAATGTTACTCATACCAATCCACCTAGCCTGGGGGGGTGAATAATTAGAATGTTACTGTTGGTCATCAAATCTGCCTAGGAAAGGATTTGGGTAAATGTATGCGTCCTAGACCTAGACCAACATTGAAAGGCCGAAGGGAAGAGATGCCCCTCGTGCCAATCTCCGGAGAAAGGCCGGCTCCTATGCTAAACTACTTTGGTGTTTTGAGATAAGGGATGCAGGAAAGAGATAAAAAGAGTTAGGGTTAGAGGAAGAAATAAAAAGGGGTAAGGGAAGAGAGATCACTGATTTAAAGTGGGAGAGAACAGGAAGCACGATCACTAACTAACAACTTGAATAGCAGCAAAGAACACCAAGAATAAACGAAAGAAACGCCACATTAACCTTCCTATGTATCCTCTGGGAGAGCTCCAGGATTCTCCTTCTCCCTTTCGTCGAAATTAAGGGTTCAGAGTAACGACGATTAGGACAAGCAAATATAACAGAAACCACAATCCACCAGGCAGCATAAAAGAAAACCAATATAGCGTTTTTCCTTTCCTATGTATCCTTCGGGCAAATTTCAGGGTACAGTCCCCAATCGCACACCGGATTCAGGATTCAGAGTCTCGGTATACAAATGAAGAAAGACAAAAGAAATAAATACATAAGGCAGCATAAAAGAAAGAAATTGAGCCCAAAGCTCTTTAGTATTAATCACAAGACATCAAGTTACAGCAGCTTTCTAGCAGAAAGTTCCCCCCCTCTTACATTATGTTGAGTGGTGTTTTCACCCAATTGTGAAAGCACACTCTCAGGTAGGATCTGAGTCCCAAAATCCTCTGCTTGCAAAGAAAGTAATTTCTCCAAGGTTCCTCTTATGTTGATTCTAAAACACCAATGATGTTGCTCACTTTGTAAATGCGGGGAATACCTTAGGGTTGCAAGTGGATGTTAACAAGGGGCATTGTAGTTCACTTTAATTTGGATTTGCAATGGACTACGAGCTTTGATGGGTTTTCAATTATTTATTTAAATGATTGTAATTAAAATACAAAAAATAAATATGGGTTTAAAAATAAAAATAAATGCAAATGAATATGCAACTAAGCTACGTCCAGAGTACTGCCATCTTGATTGATAAAACCGAAGACAATGAGGTTTATGCATGCAACCCAACCTACTGAACCTGCAAATTCGCACAATTCAGATAAGCCAGGTGCGGGTTTCTAGGGTTTCTACTGTAGTTTCAGATTTAGGCATTCGCATGAAGCAACCAAGAACACTTGCATTCAACTTCACCTATAAGCCTAGAAATCTGAAAGGGAAAGATAACACATTGAATCATGCATGCAAAAATGACTCCTTCTTTCTCATCAATGAAATGCCAACTCTCTGTATTTCTGCATTAAAATGATGTATCAATTACAATTACGAGAATGTTCCGGGTTTTACAAATCCAGAACAAATGAAGGAAATTGCCCAAGTGCGAGCCCGAGAATGGCATGAAGCCCTTGTCTCTGCAACTACTGCAAGCGGCAATTTCCAACCTCTCGTATCAATCCGTGCTTCAGATTTTATACTAGCTGAAACGTCTCTTCGGTTCTCCCTGTGTCGCTTCGTTTCACCTTCCAGCATGTGACCTTTCAAATTCTTGCCTTTTCGATGCTTTTGTTCCATGTTCGATTCTGAAACGTTCGAAATCTACCGTTGCATGTAACGCCTCTGCAGCTCTGACACCTGTATGCCACGTGTCTCATGTTTTCTGTGCCTTCTGTAACGTCTTCCCGTGCAAAACGTGACAAAACAGCATGCAGCCCGTTCACCTTCCTGGCCGCGAAAATGAGACATGTCGCGATATCGCGACGTTTTCGACCAACAGCATCGTTTCTCCTCCTGCACAGCGAAAATGAGACATGTCGCGATATCGCGACGTTTTTCTGCTTCGGGCCATCTCCTCACCACCTGTCGCGAAATCGCGACACTTTTCCGTTCCGTACCCTCTCGCTGTTACTTGTCGCGAAATCGCGACGCCTTTTCGTTTCGAGCTGTAATGCTGCCTTCTGTCATGAAATCGTGACGTTTCTCTTCTCCGTACACCTTCGCTGCATGTTGTCGTGAAATCGTGACATTTTCTTACTTCGTGCCTTCTGTTGCGAAATCGTGACCTTTCTTTCTGTCGCGATTTCGTGACCATTTCGCGCTTCATGTCCTCCTGTCGATTCTGTCACGATTTCGCTACCATTTTACTCTTCCGTACATTTGCCAATTTTTCGTCGTGAAATCGCTACGCTACCTCTGTCCGTACTACTTCGCTGCTTCGGAGCCGCGAAACCGCAACCTGTCACGATTTCGCTACGTCTTTCTTGCTCGCACTACCTTCTTGCTTTCTGTCATGAAATCGCTACCATTTTTTTTCGTACACCTTTGGCTACTTGGAGTCGCGAAAATGCGACATGTCGCGATATCGCGACGATTTCTCGTTTCATGCCTTCCACCTATTCGCTCGATTTCGCGACGGTGTTTTCACTGCGGCACCTCTTTGCTCAATGTTTTCACGATTTGACGATTTCTCTTCTCCGTACGCCATGCTATTTTCTTGTCAAATCAGTGACCATTTTCTATTCGTACACCTTTGTCACCTGAAATCGTGACGTTTCTCTGCTTGGCCTGCTTTGTAGCTTTCATCGCGATATCGCGACCTTTCTCGCTTGGCACCTTCTTCCTGCTTCTGTCATGAAATCGCTACCGTTTTCATTTCGTACACCTTTCGCGTCAACACGTCGCGAAATCGCGACACTTCTCATTTCCAAGCAGTGGCAGCTCCATACGTCGCGAAATCGTGACGATTTTCATTCTTGCCTTTCTCTCTCCTACCTAGGCCATGACGGAGCAACATGTCACGATTTCGCGACACCTTTTCATTTTCAGCGACATGTCGCGATATCGCGACAACTTTTCATTTCCTTAGACATGTCGCGATATCGCGAACTTTGCGATGGGGACATGGTCACGATTTCGCGACACTTCCAACACTTAGGCATTTTTTCTCTTTTCTTCATTTTTAGCATCTGGGTCACCGAGATTTCATCCGCAAGCCTACAAAAAAGGTGGGTCCCCAATTTTGGGGTGTGTTGTGGATTAGCCACAACAAATGGCGACTCTGCTGTAAAATGCTCTTGAGCATTTTTAGTAAGAACCCAACTTGAAACATATCACAAACTCGAAAACATGTGTTAGCACATAAGCAATACAAACAAATGCCCAAAGATCAGAAGTACATGAATCATTAGAATCATCAAGTATTAGCTCAGTGTGTGCAATGGATTTCTTTTCCTATCGTTTGAAATTGATCCACACTCCATTGTCAATTTTGCATGAATGCATATGTGAGATGGTGAATGATTTGTGTACCCTAATGAATATGCTAAGAGATTTTGCTTTCGTAAAAGGCATAGTCATTCTTCTATTATTATGTACAAGCATTCAAGATTGCCAAACCCTCTTAGGATCCACTAATTCATTACCTTATTGTATCCCAAAGTTGGTTATGAGTCCCTACTATCTGGAACCCATGTGCAAGTGAATGTGAAATCAGAACTTTGGGGAATCAGACTCCCAACCAACCGAGATGAGAGTTTAACCCTATCCTTACTATTCCGATTTAGAGTTCATTACCTCACTTTAAGCAAAATAATTAAACCAATTATGGAAGAAATGGTCATGCTAGTCTAACCCTCTAGACAATCGGTGGTCTTGTTTTTGAGGCAAGACATGATGCCATGCATGGGCATATCTAACCCCACAATCCAAAACTTATCCTCATTTCTTTGGACCTTGGGGATGACTACCCATCCTTTGCGAGAGGACAAGTAGTACAATCCTTACAATCCAATATAAAGATGAGATGGGAAAAATTTATTTTTTTACTTCTTGGACCTTGGGGATGACTACCCATCCTGGCTAGGGACATGTAGTACGATCCTTACAATCCAAACTTTAGATGAAAAATATTAATTTTGTTGCTTAGACCTTGGGGATGACTACCCATCCTTTGCGAGGACAAGTAGTACGATCCTTACAATCCAAGATTTAGATGTAGATGGAAAATATTAATTTTGTTGCTTAGACCTTGGGGATGACTACCCATCCTTTGCGAGAGGACAAATAGTACGATCCTTACAATCCAAGATTTATTGTGAAATGAGACATAAGAGCTTTGGGGAATTGGATCCTCAACCTAAGCGAGATGAGAATTTATGCCCTATCCTTACTACTCCATGTAGGTCAAATCAAAGCTTTGGGGAATTGGATCCTCAACCTAAGTTCGATGAGGATTTAACCCTATCCTTACTACTATGATTTTAGGCTTTAAGCTCTATGGAAGTGGTCAAAACCATTGTTTTAAGGATCATGTTGCATAATAGGATAGACATGAAAAACCTCTTTCGCCCAACCTTTTCTTCCAAGTTAGGTCATGATCATTTTGCTCAAGATCCTTTTTAATGTATGAGACGTGCTTGGTTCTAGATATCTCAAGACTCAGTTCCCAACCTTAGGATGCCTCTTACATTTATGTTATAACACAACCCTAAGAGGGATTGACACACTTAAATGATATGTACCTAAGATGCATATGCAACTAAGATGAAATGTATGTAAAGTGAGATGGAACATGAATGCATTATCTCTTGAATTGCAAATGAAAATGATTTGTCATGCAAAACCGACTCTTTCATGCATCACAAAATCAAACAATACAACTTAAGATGCTTGTGGTACTTGTGGAGCTTTTACAGGATAATTCCAATATTTCATATTCTCCTAACCTTAAGCATAAGTTGACATCTCATTTTTTTATTATTATTATTATTTTTATTTTTATTTATTTTTATCAGAATAAACAAAACATGTCAATTGAAATCAAATCCACAACCAAAATCCTAGCTAAACTAACAATCCTAAACAATAAAAACAAAAACTGAAAACTCCCACCAAAACCGAAAGAATAATATCAAAAATCTCACAACCTAAGGGCTAAAATAATGCTTTAAAATCTGCCCATTAACCGGTAGCATAAAATCTCTCCCTTCTAAAGTTTTTAGCTTGAAGGTATTCTTCCCAAGAATCTCCGAAATCTGATATGGGCCTAACCAAAGACAATCAAACTTTTGATGATTCCCTTTTTCCTCATGTCTTTTGTCCCATAGTAATACCAAATCTGAAATTCTGAATGATTTAACTTTGGCCCTTCTGTCAAACCATCTTTTGATAACTTCCTGGTGTTTATTCATGTGATTCATGGCCTCTTCTCTCTTTTCATCAAGGTGCAGCAAATGACTTGACCTGGCTTCAACTTGATCATCTATCCCCAAGTACTCTTGTATGAAATGTAAGGTCTGCAACTTCAAATTTGCAGGAAATATTGGGTCTTGCCCATAGACCAAATGATAGGGAGTATTCCCTATGGACTCTTTCACTCTGGTCCTATCTGCCCAAAGGGCAAACTTCAATTGGTTGTGCCAGTCCAGAGGGTTCTTTTCCAGCAACTTCTTAATGGTATTCAACAAATTCTTATTTGAAGATTCGGCCAACCCATTTCCTTGAGGATAATAATTGGATGCAAACTTTAAGCTCACTTTGTTATCATATGCCCAATCTGCAAATTGCGTAGAAATAAACGCTTTACCATTGTCACTGACAATAGAATTGGGCATTCCAAATCTTGTTATAATATGGTCCTCAAGGAATTTAATTACAACGTCTGTGGTGGCATGTTTAGTAGGAATCGCTTCTGTCCACCTTGTACGATGAGTACTGTAGCTGTCAATATGAATTTATGAGAATCGAGAAGAATTTGGGTTAATAACCCCAATGAAATCTAGTCCCCACTGTGCAAATGGTCTCATTTCAACTACGGGTTGTAACGGCATGGCTGCATTTCTTTCTCTACTGGCGGCCACTTGACGGATATGACAAGATCGTACATGGGCATGTGCATCTTTGAAAATATGGGGCCGGTAGTATCCTGCTCTCGAGGATTTGATGTCTTTGTAGCGTTGGCCGCACCGTGACCGGTTCCATGTTTCCCGTGAAATTCTTGCAACACCACTGGCGGCTTCTTCTTTGTTCAAGCACCTCGGGTAGATACCTTCATGATTCTTCTGTAAAGCACACCAGATTTCATCGAGATAATTGATGAGACTTAAGCCTTAAAGCTCTTCTCTGTGTTGAATTCAGATTAGAAGGACACTTACGAGTCAATAAAAATTGCACAATATCAACATACCGGTCATCCTTAGCAATGTATTACGTATTCGAGCATTGGCACTGTTATTTGCGGATTATTTTCTGCGATCGCCTTCGCGAGTCCCTGTCCTCGAACTAGTTTCATAGGTTGGATTTCGAGATCAAATTCTTGGATGGTGGAAATCCATTTCCCTCTTTTCTCACCTAGTTCATTTTGTAAAAACATGGTCTTGACGACGAGTCGGGCACGATAGCAATAACTCTGCTTGTGTACAATGTAGTGCCTAAATTTTTTCACCGTTTTAAAAAGTGCATACATTTGCTTATCAAGGATCGAATACCTTATCAAGGATCGAATACCTTAATTGAGCTATGGGTTTTTCGGCACTATCCTCGCCTTTTTGGGTTAAGACACTCGCGAAGGAGTGTTACGATGCAAAAGCATAAATATAGAAAGGCTTGGAGTAGTACGGGCTTATAAGGACGGGGGCTCTGGAAATGGCATCTTTGATGTTACGGAAGGCCACTCTACTTTCCTCGTTCCATTTTACATCCACATCTTTCTTGAGCATCTTGTTCGGAGGCTTGGCTATCTCGGCAAAGCTAGAGATAAACTTACTCACAAAATTAACCTGCCCAAAGAAAGATCTCAATTCTTTTTTACTACTCGGGAGAGGTAGGTTTTGGATAGCTTGTATCCTTTCTGGGTCGATGGATATGCCCTCTTTTGAAATAATGTGACCCAGTAATTTTCCTTCTGTTACTCCGAAAATGCACTTTTTGGGATTTAAGGAAATTCCATGTTCTCTGCATCTTTGAAGCACTTTCTTTAAATCTTTGACATGTTCCTCTCTCTTCTTCGAGAAAACTGGGATATCATCCACATACACGATGATGCATTTGCCTATGAGCCCTTTGAATGCATAATCCATGGCGCGTTGAAAAGTTGCACCAGCATTTAACAGTCCGAACGACATTCTCTTATATGCAAATGTCCCCCACTTGGTAGTGAAGGTTGTTTTCATCCTGTCATCTGGATGTATAAGAATATGGTTGTACCCAGAATACCCATCGAGAAAGGACATCATCTCAGATCCATTTACCATTTTTAGAATTTCATCGATTGATGGCAGTGGATAATTATCTTTTTGAGAGGCTTTATTAAGATTTCGAAAATCTATGCACGACCTAATCTCTCCACTCTTTTTTCTCACTTGGAGCGAGGTTAGCCACCCGGGTTGAGTGCCTAACGGGAAAAATGATTTTCGCTTCCAATAATATTTTAACCTCCTTTTCGATCAAAGGCTCCAATAGCGGGTTAACAACTCGTTGTCTTTGCCTAAAAGGCTTGGAGTTGGCTTCAAAGGGATGGTATGTGTGATAATGTTTTGGTTGTATGTCTTCAGCTCATTGTAGTTCCAAGCAATACAATCTATGTAATGTTTCAATGCTGCATTATATTGCTCCTTTCTTCCTCTGTACATGCCTTTGCTATGTACACCTCCTTTGGATTGTCTGCACTCCCTAGATTAATTGAATCACATGCATCTTTAGGGAGTGGGACTCTTTTTCCTTTCTTGGTCTTGCATCCCATGTCGAACATCTTTTCCAATGAAACCACGTCTTTAGGAATTTTGTTGGATTGATACGCAGTTTCAATTTCATTTTCTGTTTCATCCTGCCACCTTTGCTCCTCATCAATCACCTGATTTTCAAAAATACCCGAGTTCGTGACAAATTTGAAAATATGTCTGTCACTTTCAAAAACATGGAAATTCTTTACATTATCGGGTATTGATGGACAAGGAACCAGTTCAATAGAAAACTTTTTACATCTTTTTATATCAACCGGGTTTAACATGCCCGCGGTGACTGCAAGAGAGTCTGCTATTCGATTTCCTTTCCTGGAAATAAGGGCTATATTGAATGCGTCGAATTCCTCAATGAGGTCCATAACCCTAGTTCTATAAAGGCTCAGTCTTCTGTCGCGGCATGTATATTGTCCTTTGATTTGCTTGACTACCAACTCAGAATCTCCCAAAACCTTCAAGCATTTAACATGTTTGCTCAATGCTAGACGTAAACCAAAGATCAATGCTTCGTATTACGCCACATTGTTCGTGCAAGGAAATTGCAGTCTGTAAGCAGCTAATAATGGTTTACCTCCGGGGCCAGTGAGCTCGACTCCAGCTCCTGCTCCCTGTCTAGATTTTGATCCATCGAACTTGAGCAACCACGTGAAATCATTTTCATCAGAAGAGCTACCAAGACGTGCCTCCTCCTTAGGCTCTTCAGCTGCTTCCTCAACATCAAGTGCATAAACTCCTAGTTCTGGCTCAGAAAATTGAACTTCATTCGGCTTGTTAAAATCTGTTATAATCTCCTTAAGCCTCGGTTCATTTTCCACTCTGATTTGGTTTGCAATTCCCTTCCATGGTAGCCACATATGTGAGCGAGTCTGTTGAAAAATAGCCATTCAGAGTTTTCATCCAATCCCTCACAAGTAACATTCCATACCTACTTGGGATATTAACCACCAGAATGTCCACAACTTGTTGAACCCTGGGTTCAGAATTCAATTGGATCTTGACATCATATAGAGTCCCCACTACATTTACCTCTGATCTGTCCGAGTTGCGAGGACTTGTACATTTGGATGAAACAGGTTGCGAGGCCTAGCATCTTACATATTTCTGCAGGCATGAGGTTGCTCGTGGCACTTGTGTCCACCAAACAGTTATGCAAATTCTTACCCGCAATTCTCAGAGTCAGTAAGAATGGTGGGACATCCCTTCTCTCCTTTCGCAAAATGAGATGGGATTCAACTCCTTTTCCTTTCCACGTTTGATCGGGTGAGTTCAACGCTTTTATCAATGCCTCCTTTTGGCACTGGCAATCTAGCTGCGTCCAAGAACGAAAGGCTAGATTTGGACTTCTTTAGATCCTCCACTATGTCATAATTTGGCTTTTCGAATTTGATTGTCTTCTGCACATCATTAGACATTTCTCTTACGAGTGGAGGGGGAGGATTATTATTTGCCTTAGTATCGGGAGGAAGAATAGAGTTGTTTGGAGGTGTTGATGAAGTTTTAGGGGTTTTAGATTTACTTCTCAAATGGTATCCATGATTCCCCTTCCTAAAATCTCGAAAAGCTTGCACCTCCTGTTCCAAAATTTCGTCTTCTTCTTCCTCACTCTCACCTTCTTGATGATATACGAGTTTCCATCACCATAATATTATCATCTTGATGTTGTGATGGACCCTCATTTGATACCGAGTTCCAAATCATCAACTTGTGCACGAAGACAATGAGTGTATCTCGCAATTTCGGGACAATTCCTCTCATTGTGTTCTTTCGTGTTGTGCAACCTTGCACCCCCTTTCCCATGCCAAATCTGAAAGATTCAAAAGAGAATTGGATTGGCTAGGTCCTGTAGAAGTATCTTATTGATTAGCAATGGGAGCGGGTACTCCCCCATTGTTTGGCTTGGTGTTCCAGTGTCTCCCTCTATTGTTAAAATTTTGATTTGGGTGAGGGGCATGGGACTCATACTTCTACTTGTTGAACCACTGTCATTGCTCGGTTTATGAACTAATTTCTTGAGCTCTTCGACTTACGAATAAATCTCCTTCGGTGGAATCACATTGTTGTTAACCCCCGTTGGATTCGCATAATTGATGGGGTCTTGATTCAACATTTGGGTCGGGTTCTGAGGAATTTGATTCCCGTATGGATTGACACTTTGAATCGGGGTTGGATTTGGAAAAGGAACTATGGCTTGAGGATTGACTTGGCTGGTTCCTTGTATAGTTGATTGACTGTTCTGCAAAAATGCGGGGACAAGGTGGAATGGATGTGATTGGTTGGATTGGAATGGGTGCATACGCGGGTCTTTGGTGGATACGGTTGCTGATATGGGAAGGCGTTCATGCTTGGCATTTGTGGTGCCATGAGTTGATTTTCACAGGGAGCTTGACCATATGGAGCATCTTGTCCCATCACGAGAATCTGGGTAAACCCGTAGCCCTGTGGTGTCATTTGTTGCTCGATAGTCATGGCTTCGTTATAGGCTAAAGCCGGCGTGGTGACTTGAGGATTACGTCTCGCAAACATGGCTGTCATGGGGTCCAATGCCCCAAAATATATCTGCAAAGCCACTACGGGATCGATGGCAAAGTGCCTAATTGCTCTATTATAGCACTTTTGGAATCTATGATTAAACATTACGATCGGTTCCCCTTGGCCCCTTTTGCATGTAATAAGCGATTGTAAATAGTTGCGGGATCCAAGGGTGACCTAAATTGATTAACAAAGGCATTTTCCATTTGTGTCCAAGAGGTAATTGAACCAGTTGGCAAGCATATATACCATTCATATGCTATTGGATCTAAGCTCATGGGGAAAAGTCTGCAGGCCACATCTTCATATTGAACTTGCAACCTAATTAAAACATCCCTATAGGCTTGGATATGTTCTTCTGTTGTTCTTAGGCCATCTGGTTTGTATTTAGGCAGAAATATTTCAATGTTCTTGGGGATTTCATGGATATCCCCGACAATGTTCAAAGGAGTATTATTAGCTCCATACCAAGGAGGCTGCTTGGAGCTTGAGCCATTTGACTCAAAATCGATGAAGACAAACCTACAATAGCAGTAGAGATATTACTGACAATAGGAACACTAGTGGCAACTGATATTACGGGCGTAGATCCACTCGATGTTCCTGGAGAAAATAGGTCTTTTGTGACTGGTGAGCTTACGACTTGCTTGGTTTTATTCTTGGGAGTACCAGTAAGGTCATGAAAAATGGTTTCCCCGGTTGTTTGGGACCTGGTTGCAATACGACGCGGTGGGTCCAACCTGCCTGATGAAACCCCCGATTATTTCAACGAAAACCTGCAACAAAAGAAAGCAAAAGCTACAGTTTAGCCGTTTGTGAGCTTTAAGAAAATATTTCAAAATTAAATTAAACGATATTATTCATGTATGAAAACCAAAATAAAGTAAACCGATTCGGGCCCTCCTTCTAGCGCCAATCTGTTGAGTGGTGTTTTCACCCAATTGTGAAAGCACACTCTCCGGTAGGATCTGAGTCCCAAAATCCTCTGCTTGCAAAGAAAGTAATTTCTCCAAGGTTCCTCTTATGTTGATTCTAAAACACCAATGATGCTGCTCACTGTAAATGCGGGGAATACCTTAGGGTTGCAAGTGGATGTTAACAAGGGGCACTTGTAGTTCACTTTAATTTGGATTTGCAATGGACTACGAGCTTTGATGGGTTTTCAATTATTTATTTAAATGATTGTAATTAAAATACGAGAAAATAAATACGGGTTTAAAAATAAAAATAAATGCAAATGAATATGCAACTAAGCTACGTCCAGAGTACTTGCCATCTTGATTGATAAAACCGAAGACAATGAGGTTTACGCATGCAACCCAACCTCTTCGAACCTGCAAATTCGCACAATTCGGATAAGCCAGGTGCGGGTTTCTAGGGTTTCTATTGTAGTTTCAGATTTAGGCATTCGCATGAAGCAACCAAGAACACTTGCATTCAACTTCACCTATAAGCCTAGAAATCCGAAAGGGAAAGATAACACATTGAATCATGCATGCAAAAATGACTCCTTCTTTCTCATCAATGAAATGCCAACTCTCTGTATTTCTGCATTAAAATGATGTATCAATTACAATTACGAGAATGTTCCGGGTTTTACAAATCCAGAACAAATGAAGGAAATTGCCCAAGTGCGGGCCCTAGAATGGCATGAAGCCCTTGTCTCTGCAACTCCGCAAGCAGCAATTTCCAACCCTCGTATCAATCCGTGCTTCAGATTTTATACTAACTGAAACGTCTCTTCGGTTCTCCCTGTGTCGCTTCGTTTCACCTTCCAGCATGTGACCTTTCAAATTCTTGCCTTTTCGATGCTTTTGTTCCATGTTCGATTCTGAAACGTTCAAAATCTACCGCTGCATGTAACGCCTCTGTAGCTCTGACACCTGTATGCCACGTGTCTCATGTTTTTTGCGCCTTCTGTAACGTCTTCCCGTGCAAAATGTGACAAAACAACATGCAGCCCGTTCACCTTCCTGGCCGCGAAAATGAGACATGTCACGATATCATGACGTTTTCGACCAACAACATCGTTTCTCCTCCTGCACAGTGAAAATGAGACATGTCGCGATATCGCGACGTTTTTCTACTTCGGGCCATCTCCTCACCACCTGTCGTGAAATCGTGACACTTTTCCGTTCCGTACCCTCTCGCTGTTACTTGTCACGAAATCGCGACGCCTTTTCGTTTCGAGCTGTAATCTCCTTCTGTCATGAAATCGCGACGTTTCTCTTCTCCGTACACCTTCACTGCATGTTGTCACGAAATCGTGACATTTTCTTACTTGCCTTCCTTTTTACACTTCATGTCCTCCTGTCGATTCTGTCGCGATTTCGCTACCATTTTACTCTTCCATACATTTGCCAATTTTTCATCGTGAAATCGCTACGCTACCTCTGTCCGTACTACTTCGCTGCTTCGGAGCCGCGAAACCCACTGTCACGGATTTCGCTACGTCTTTCTTGCTCGCACTACCTTCTTGCTTTTTGTCATGAAATCGCTACCATTTTTTTCGTACACCTTTGGCTACTTGGAGTCGCGAAAATGCGACATGTCGCGATATCGCGACGATTTCTCGTTTCATGCCTTCCACCTACAATCTGTCATGATTTCGTGACGTTTTTCACTCGGCACCTCTTTGCTCAATGTTGTCACGATTTCGCGACGTTTCTCTTCTCCGTACGCCATGCTATTTTCCTGTCATGAAATCGTGACCATTTTCTATTCCGTACACCTTCGACTGCACCCTGTCGTGAAATCGCGACGTTTCTCTCGCTTCGGCGTGCTTTGTAGCTTTCTGTCACGATATCGCGACGCTTTTCTCGCTTGGCACCTTCTTCCTGCTTCCTGTCGTGAAATCGCTACCGTTTTCATTCCGTACACCTTTCGCAGCAACACGTCGCGAAATCGCGACACTTCTCATTTCCAAGCAGTGGTAGCTCCATACGTCGCGAAATCGTGACGATTTTCATTCTTGCCTTTCTCTCTCCTGCCTGGGCCGCGACGGAGCAACATGTCGCGATTTCGCGACACCTTTTCATTTTTTCCAGCGACATGTCGCGATATCGCGACAACTTTTCATTTTTGCCAGCGACATGTCGCGATTTCGCGACACCTTTTCTTTTTTTTCCAGCGACGGAGCGACATGTCGCGATATCGCGACGTTTTTCTATTTTTCGGCAGCGATGGCGCGACAGGTCGCGATTTCGCGACACTTCCAACACTTAGGCATTTTTTCTCTTTTCTTCATTTTTAGCATCTGGGTCACCGAGATTTCGTCCGCAAGCCTGCAAAAAAGGTGGGTCCCCAATTTTGGGGTGTGTTGTGGATTAGCCACAACACATTACAATGCATGGGTTTTTATAGAGGACCCGACCCTCTGAGTCATTATTACACAGAATGGCGAAGTATACTCTTGAGATCTGAGAAGTCGGCTCCTCGCGGCCCTCGTGACTAAGCTTTCAAATCCATTACCAGAACTGGCAACTGTGACTGAGTCAACTGCGAAAATATGCATTGATGAGCCTCTAAGTGTCCTTGGTTTCTGGGTGCAATGCTCGAGTGGCCGCCATGCTTGTCGAGCTCTCCTTCAGAGACTGATACTTCGCTTCCAATTGCCAAAATGAGCAGCGAGCTTACTGGGCAAGTAAAAATGCATTTATGATGCACTTGATCGTCTTAGGAAAATACCCGGCTTGAAGCGCGTGCCCCCTTTGAGTCACGAAAAAACAACATGTCGTGATATCGCGACATTTCTATGTCTTCAGCTTGGTTCTTCTTCTTGCATCACGAAAATATGACATGTCGCGATATCGCGACACTTTTGCTCTTTTGGTCACGAGAATGCAACATGTCGTGATATCGCGACACTTTTCCTCCTTTGGTCGCGAGAATGCAACATGTCGCGATATCGCGATGCTTTTCCTCCTTTGGTTGTGAGAATGCAACATGTCACGATATCGCGACGCTTTTCCTCTTTTGGTCGCGAGAATGCAACATGTCTTGATATCGTGACACTTTTTCCTTCTTGCTCTTTCTCCTTGCTTTGAGCCGCGAAAATGCAACATGTCATGATATCGCGATACTTTTTCCTTCTTGTTCTTTCTCCTTGCTTTCGATCGCGAAAATGCAACATGTCGCGATATCGCGACACTTTTCTTTCTTGCTCTTCTCCTTGCTTTCGGCTACGAAAATGCAACATGTCGCGATATCGCGACACTTCTTCTTTCTTGCTCTTCTTCTTGCTTTCGGCCGCGAAAATGCAACATGTCTCGATATCGCGACACTTTTTCCTTCTTGCTCTTCTCCTTGCTTTCGGCCGCGAAAATGCAACATGTCGCAATATCGCGACACTTCTTCTTTCTTGCTCCTCCTCCTTGCTTTGAGCCGCGAAAATGCAACATGTCGTGATATCGTGACACTTTTTCTTTCTTGCTCCCTCTTGTCGCTTTGAGCCGCGAAAATGCAACATGTCGCGATATCGCGACACTTTTTCCTTCTTTTTGGCGAGGCTATCTTCTTTGGCTTGCTCGGCAGTGAAGCTCTTCTTCTTCATTTTATGTACAAGGGGGTGGCATTGAAAGCCAAAATTGCTGCAACACTTACAAATACTTTTGAAGCAACAAAAAACACTTTACAAAGAGAAATTTTTTGATTTTTTTCTACCCCTCTATGCAATGTGACAAAATTGTCAACATTCTTGGCGGCTCGCGGGGCATTTAGCTCGTCTGAATGCAGAGATCCCAGGCCTTTATCCATTGGGCAACAAAGTCATTCCCATTGTCTTCTCCTTTGACTATCCACTGACAACATTATTTTTTTGTTTGTTTGTGCCTGGGCTCCTAATCAACACTTAGCGCCTTCGGCACTTATTTACTTGTCGGGCTATTTACAGTATTTACACAAAATTTTGCGACATGATTGGCATGCCGCCACCATAAACCCAACTTCGGGTGCCTATCCGGTGAACCTGCAATGTTCGAACCAGATCTGATTGAACTTCAGTTGATCTTTAAAGTCCGGATGGCCTCTTCCTGAAGTTGTCCATGTTGCAAACGGGGAGCAACGCAGTAAGTTGTCGCTCCTGCCAGTACCCGTACTGGTGATGAATGATGTGGTGAAGAAGTTTGTCGTATGGGGGTATTTTATGGGTACCGGTTGTGGTGATGGCTGGAACCAATACCAGAATACCGAAGAATCTACTAACTGTGGTCTGGGTACAGGTTCTTCCATCCTCCTGATGCGGTAACAGGGCTCCTCCGGTAAAGAGTAATCTTTCAGAATCTCTTCAGGTTTGGCTTGATGAGACATGCTTAATGGGCTCTGGCTGAATACTTGCGTGCCATCCACTAGGATACAAAAAGGGTGCAAAAATGTGCCCTCTTTGTTCTCAGGTTCTACCACTTGAGACTGCTCTTGTCCTTGGCCCGTCCTCTGATGGAGACTATAAGCAACCATATTGTTCATTGTCAGGGTAATGCTTGCATATTCCCATCGTCGAACTTGGATGAGATCTGCCTCTCGAGCTCCACATGAATGCATTTCAGGCCTCTACTTAGTATGAGGATTCTGCCATGATGAATACTGCGTTGGATAGACAGGAGTAGCAATTATTGGAGAAAGTGATGGAGTTTCCCCCCACTGCCACTTTCTCGATAGGAGCAGAAGCTTCTCTGCTTGTATTGCTTCCTCAAATATTTGAGGGAATTTTCGTTCACCTGATTGCAGCAAGAGAAGGCTTATGTCCGGGTGAAAGGCCTGAACATGGAAGAGGTTGGCCTGAGCGGGCGTCAGTTGGATCTCCACTGGAATTCTCTTCCAACTTCTACAGAATCGAAAATTGAAGTTCGTGATGCTCTCCAGAGGTGCTTTCGTGATGGTGAAGAGGTACATCAAAAGCTGGAAGGGATCCTGAGAGCCATCAAATGTTCTGACAAGCGCTCCCGCTAAGTCGTCCCACGAGCAGATGCTTTTACACCCAAGCAGTCTGTACCACTGCAATGCCCTTCCTTCCAAAGATAGAACCAAAAGTCAGATCATGACATCCTCATGGATTATGTCATGGAGGAACACTAAAGCCGCAACATCTTCAAGGTGCTCTCGGGCCATTCCCTTAGTGCCATTGTATTTCGTCACTGTCTTCAAGGCGCTTTCGGGAATTTCATGGTAACTTTGGAGATTTAGAGGGCCACGATCATCCCAGTTGGGATAGCATACCCTCTCCATTATAGCAATGGCCTGTAGAGATCACGGTTCTTGCCACTAAGTCGGAGTCGCCAGATGAACATACTTTTCTTCGCTTGTGAGGTCAAGGCTGCTCACCGAACCTTGATTCCTCTGGGATGTCTTCTTTCAGGTTTAAAAGGCGCCTATGATCTAGAAATCTGGATCTTCAGCTCAGTCAGAGTCACTAGGTGATTTTGCTAGATGGAGGCAAGCCAAAGATTCACCAAACTCGGGCTTCCTTAAAACATGGGACTTGGGTCCCACCAGGCATGCCAAAAACTGTTGGTCATCAAATCTGCCTAGGAAAGGATTTGGGTAAATGTATGTGCCCTAGACCTAGACCAACATTGAAAGGCCGAAGGGAAGAGATTCCCCTCATGCCAATCTCCGGAGAAAGGTCGGCTCCTCTGCTAAACTACTTTGGTGTTTTGAGATAAGGGATGCAGGAAAGAGATAAAAAGAGTTAGGGTTAGAGGAAGAAATAAAAAAGGGTAAGGGAAGAGAGATCACTGATTTAAAGTGGGAGAGAATAGGAAGCACAATCACTAACTAACAACTTGAATAGCAGCAAAGAACACCAAGAATAAACGAAAAAAACGTCACATTAACCTTCCTATGTATCCTCTAGGAGAGCTCCAAGATTCTCCTTCTCCCTTTCTTCGAAATTCAGGGTTCAGAGTAACGAGGATTAGGATAAGTGAATATAACAGAAACCACAACCCACCAAGCAACATAAAAGAAAACCAATATAGCGTTTTTCATTTCCTATGTATCCTTCGGACAAATTTCAGGGTACAGTCCCCAATCGCACACCGGATTCAGGATTTAGAGTCTCAGTATACAAATGAAGAAAGACAAAATAAATAAACACAGAAGGTAGCATAAAAAAAAGAAATTGAGCCCAAAGCTCTTTAGTATTAATCGCAGGACATCAAGTTACAGCAGCTTTCTAGCAGAAAGTTCCACCCCTCTTACATTACAATGCCTGGGTTTTTATAGAGGACCCGACCCTCGAGTCATTATTATATAGAATAGCGAAGTATACTCTTGAGATCGGAGAAGTCGGCTCCTCGCGGCCCTCGTGACTGAGCTTTCAAATCCATTACCAGAACTGGCAACTGTGACCGAGTCAACCACGGAAATATGCATTGATGAGCCATCTGAGTGTCCTTGGTTTTTGGGTGCAATGCTCGAGTGGCCGCCATGCTTGTTGGGCTCTCCTTCAGAGACTGATACTTCGCTTCCAATTGCCAAAATGAGCAGCGAGCTTACCGGGCAAGTAAAAATGCATTTATGATGCACTTGATCATCTCGAGAAAATACCTGGCTTGAAGTGCGTGCCCCCTTTGAGTCATGAAAAAGCAACATGTCACGATATCGCGACATTTCTATGTCTTCAGCTTAGTTCTTCTTGCATCGCGAAAATATGACATGTCGCGATATCGCGACACTTTTCCTCCTTTGGTCGCGAGAATGCAACATGTCTCGATATCGCGACACTTTTCCTCCTTTGGTCGCGAGAATGTAACATGTCGCGATATCGCGACGCTTTTCCTATTTTGGTCGTGAGAATGCAACATGTCGCGATATCGCGACACTTTTCCTCCTTTGGTCGCGAGAATGCAACATGTCGCGATATCGTGATGCTTTTCCTCTTTTGGTCGCGAGAATGCAACATGTCGCGATATCGCGACACTTTTTCCTTCTTGCTCTTTCTCCTTGCTTTTAGCCGCGAAAATGCAACATGTCGCGATATCGCGACACTTTTTCCTTCTTGTTCTTTCTCCTTGCTTTCGGCCGCGAAAATGCAACATGTCGCGATATCGTGACACTTCTTTCTTGCTCTTCTTCTTGCTTTCGGCCGCAAAAATGTAACATGTCGCGATATCGCGACACTTCTTCTTTCTTGCTCTTCTTATTGCTTTCGGCCGCGAAAATGCAACATGTCGCGATATCACGACACTTTTTCCTTCTTGCTCTTCTCCTTGCTTTCGACTGCGAAAATGCAACATGTCGCGATATCGTGACACTTCTTCTTTCTTGCTCCTCCTCCTTGCTTTGAGCCGCGAAAATGCAACATGTCGCGATATCGCGACACTTTTTCTTTCTTGCTCCCTCTTGTCGCTCTGAGCCGCGAAAATGCAACATGTCACGATATCGCGACACTTTTTCCTTTTTTTTGGCGAGACTATCTTCTTTGGCTTGCTCAGCAGCGAAGCTCTTCTTCTTCATTTTATGTACAAGGGGGTGACATTGAAAGCCAAAATTGCTGCAACACTTACAAAGCATGAGATTCCGGAATAAAGAAAACAGTGTTCAGATGTAATAAAAATAGAACCAGATTTATACGTGAAATGACACGGATACAATCAAATTAAAAGAACAGGAGCACAACCCCTTTTATTAATAAGATTCTAGCCCGGTTACAATAAATCTCTTTAATGCAATATTCTCAGTTACAACGGATGAACGGTGATCTCTTTCCGCATGCCCACATGTAAAATGGGCGGGCTGTAGTGTTGCCGCCGCTTGATGTTTAATGAGTCTCTGCTTACTGCTGTTCTTGCTGCAAAAGAAACAGTAAACCGTTAATAGCACCTGCGACAAGAAGACAGAACGTTTGACTGTAAAGAGCAGTGAGAAATGCATGTACAAGACATTTGATTAAATGCATGCGTTAAATCTCGCAACTATTAACGAGAGAACAGCATGCATATTCGAAAACATATGTTATAGAGCATGAACTATTTTAATCATATTTGACGATAGCAAGTATTCACATTATAAAAACATAGACTGTTGCTTTAATACGTTTGAAAACAACATATACGAAACGTAAACGGCTTTAATCCATTCGAAATAGCATAAATCGAATTAGCACTACGAACATATGTGGGATGCCCAAGCGGGCCGCCCTGTAAAAATCCGACTTCGACGCCAATCCACTAGGAATTGACTCAAAGTCCCGGATAACGTGTTGTCGGCAAATTAATGGATTATTGTAATCCTATGTCGTATCTGAAGATTCAGATGACTGTAATCAGGCGTTTAGTTTAACAGCACTTCGTTCTTTTTCCAGAAAATGCTTCGTAACGTTTTACGTATCGAGCCGATTTTTTTATAGAGGGTTCGGCCTCTGGGAACATTAATGTTCAAAACCCTAAATCCGTAAGGGCCGCTCGAATTTGATCCTTATCGGGCCATTATGGGACATGGCTCGCACTGACAGATCGCAGTTATGAGGCGTGGCCTCGGATCGGATATTTTGTAAAACCGCTTGTCTCATTAATGTTCGCTGAAAATCCGCCGTTTTACAGACCCGCGGGGTTTCTTCGAGAAGGGACACGTAGAGGTGCCACGTGGCGGTCGTTCCTTGGATAGTTGAATGCATGCTTTTGTCTTTGGTGACGTGTCGGCTTGAGGCCCAAAGTGTCGCGATATCGCGACGCTTTGGGCCGGCTTTGGCTCGGGGCCCAAAGTGTCGCGATATCGCGACGCTTTGGGCCGGCTTGGTCGGGGCCCAAAGTGTCGCGATATCGCGACGCTTTGGGCCCGCTGGTCGGGGCCCAAAGTGTCGCGATATCGGAGCGGCCCGGGCCCAAAGTGTCGCGATATCGCGACACTTTGGGCCCGCTTTGGGTCGGGGCCCAAAGTGTCGCGATATCGCGACACTTTGGGCCCGCTTGGTTTTTGACAAAAGGCTTGGCTTAAAGAAGGTTTTTGAAGAAGGCTAAGAAGTTTGAAGTTTGTTAAAGGCTCTAGAACGACCGACTTTGCTCTGCTCATTTTCTGATCTTCCGAACTGCTGTGCGAGTGGTTAAGACCACTATTTGACCTCTAAAGGCTGCCCTGAAAGCTGTGTATGTGCATGCGATCAGTGTTTGTAGTCACTTAATCGAATGGTGCTGTTTTGGTGTCTACAGATGCCCCTTTTTGGGAAGCGCTGCGGGTGACGCGATCTTGAGCAAAAATATACGACCAAAGCACTAATGATTAGGGTTTCTTGGTAACCTAACCAACTTTTAATGCCCCAAGTATGGAAAGGGCATGCATTCTTGAATCCTTGCTTCGACGAGCTAAGGAATTTGATTTCAAGTGTTAACCTATTTTGGTGAGGTGTGACTTGAGCTTGGACATTGATCAGTCATGATTAGGCAAAGGGCGCAACCTTTTATCCACGGGGGAACCTTGAGTTCATGCTTCGGGAATGCCAAGTGTTTGATCGATTTGTTGTTATTGCTTATTTGCTGCCCCAAGCAGGAGCGTGATTGTCTTTGTCAATGATTCTTTGAATGCATGTCATTGCCTTGATTGGGTGTGTGCTTGTTGATTGGTGACTAAGTGTGACTACCCCCTCAAGCGACGAATCGATGAGGGAATGACCTTCGTGAGAAAAGCGACGAGTCGCTTGACCCAAGATGACTTAGGTTAGGGTGGCTTTAGATGTTTTTCCATTTGAGCACGTGCAATTTCCCGACATTTGGACCTATTTTTGGTGGGTGTTAACCCTTTTGGTGATGCCATAATGGGGTGAAATCATCAAAAACCCGTCTTCCCGTGGAGCGGTCCAGCTATGATAGCCTTCTTAGGAAAGTAGGAGAATGAGAATTTGAGCCCCGACATCGATTTTCTATGCCAAGAGGTTGAGTGCAAGAGCACTCGTGTCCGGCAATGCTTATTGCTTCTTTTTGTGTTGCATTTTTGTGATGTTTTTGTTGTTTTGATTTTCTTTCTTTACGTATATGTCATGATTTTATGCACAATGATTGATGTTGGTGGATGCATGCTACTTGATATGGATGGATGCATATGGTATGATAATTACCAATGTTGTATGTTGATTTAGTTTGATGGATGCATGATGAATGCAAATGCATGTGATATGCAGAAATGAAATGGATGTATGGACTTGGTGAGAGTTGGTTATGGCACCATAGACTGTTTAGAACTCCATTATTTGGCTATGTACAAATGTGGTGTTTCTTCTTTTTGTATTTTCTGATGGTATTGCAAGGATGAAAAGTAGCGCAGTTGGTTTAGAAATGTAGCTAAGGTTTTCTGAGACTCAGACAGTTTTAACTCACTAGCCATGACTGTACTTTATCTTACAAGACTTTTGAACAAGGTATGAATCGGACTTGTTTTTGACCAAGTTATTTCACATCCCTGTGTGTGCAATTGAGTTCATTTATGTGGTATTTGTCGGGATACCGCCGGTGCCGAGATGGGCTTTCAACCGAACCTGTATTGAGGATCACCTAATTAGCTCCACTAACTCCTTTGGTGTATGTAGTTAGATTAATCTGCGGTGTTCTCCAGGATACCATAAGCTAGCTCATCCACATGCAAATATTGATCTGTACACAAGTTAATGTGACAGATATATCGTCATGCGAGAAGTTTACCGCCAGTGACCGATAGGCTATCAACCAAACCGATGCTGAGGCTTGCCTCATGACTGTCGAGAATCTTGAGAGTTCCGGGGATTCAAGGTCAACTCCCTTCTTTTTTTCAATTGTATTGGGATACTTGCTCGTTATAGTGATAATAATCACTTGTTTATTTTGATTTTTTTTTCTTTTCTCTTGAGCAAGGGATATGGAGTGACGATAATCACTATTCTTTGTGCTTTTTGAGATGTGCACTTTGTAGGGTGTCAAATTTTGAAGTTTTGACATTTTGCAAATTTTTGACGTTTTGCAACTTTGGGATTCTTAGGGAATTGGGTAGGGAGGATGCTTGTCCTTTTGCCAACTCTCGAGCATTCTTGGGGTCATTCGCACGGGGGATGAGCAAGATAACCGTTTCGCTTATGGTAACTCTGGATTACTTGTGCGGGTTTCATCCTTCGTTCACACAACTCGGGAATTTTTATGTGTTTTAATTTGTGTTGGGATGTTACGTAACAAGGTGTATTGCAAGTGCAACTCTACCTTCGTAAAATCTGTTTGACTTGATACATTTCATTGCTAAAGAGCAAAATGATGACTGGATCACGAAAAACTCTTGATACATTAAAAGACCACTGACTCTAGTGTGGTAAAGTGCATGGTGTTTTTGCTGTTTTTGTAAAATGGAACAGGTGTGGAACAAGATGGACTAGTAGAACCATGATAGCCTATGGTGCCGTTGACCTGTACGACCATGAATATGCAATGTATGGATGCAATGCTTGCATGCGGCTATGTATTTTTGTATTTTTGATGGATTGATTTTGGTGAATATGAAGATGAATTGCGAGAAGAATTCTCTATTTGATGAATTTGAATATGCCTAGAAATGAGATGCAAATTTTTGTTGTTTTTGGTGATTTTTGTTGTTTTTGAATTTTCATGATTTTTGACCAAGTGATTGTGGAAATCCTTGGAGCGTTTTGGGATTGACCAAGCGATTGCAAGAATCCTTGGAGCCTTTGGGATTGACCAAGCGATTGTGATAATCCTTGGAGCATTTTGGGATTGACCAAGCGATTGCAAGAATCCTTGGAGCTTTTGGGGATTGACCAAGCGATTGTGATAATCCTTGGAGCATTTTGGGATTTGACCAAGCGATTGCGATAGAATCCTTGGAGCCTTTGGGGATTGACCAAGCGATTGTGATAATCCTTGGAGCATTTTGGTTTGACCAAGCGATTGTGATAATCCTTGGAGCTTTTGGGGTGACCAAGAGATTGCGATAATCCTTGGAGCTTTTGGGGTGACCAAGCGATTGCGATAATCCTTGGAGCTTTTGGGGTGACCAAGCGATTGCGATAATCCTTGGAGCTTTTGGGTGACCAAGCTGCGATAATCCTTGGAGCTTTTGGGATTGGACCAAGCGATTGCGATAATCCTTGGAGCTTTTGGGGTGACCAAGAGATTGCGATAATCCTTGGAGCTTTTGGGGTGACCAAGAGATTGCGATAATCCTTGGAGCTTTTGGGCTTGACCAAAGGGTTGATGGACACCTTTGGAGCATTTGGTGTAATCCACTTGCTCTTCGGGGAATAGAGGTACCCCGACTTGACAATCTTTGTGCACCGGATCTGGCTCTGTAGGAATTGGCACGAATGGATCGGCCTTATGCACGGATAGGAAGACAGGGTCTGCCTTCGACACTGATGGTGCTATGATATCTCTGGGTGGAAGTTGCTCGCGACCTTCCCCAAGGAGTGGGATGGACATGTGATGTCGGTGGGCTGGGTCTATGCGCCACTCATGCCCTAGTATTATGTTTATCATTTGACATGCTTCATCGATATTTATGGGATGTCGATGTTGCCGTATGTGATTGCTTTGAGCTATCTCTGTTTCATCCTCACCTTCGGACAATGTGTATAGCTCATCAGAATCTGGAGATTACGAGATATGGAGGACTGTATCATCGGGTAGCCCTACAACCAGGGGTTGATCCTCTTCGAAAAGAGCCTCATGTAAGTTGGGCATTGGGAGCTCCAAAATCTTGGTCTCCAGCGACTCTAAGTGCTCCAATGTTTTGCATGTATCGGGGATTTGAGCTCCTCCTCTTTGGTTTGTTCTTGTTGAGGAACTTGGGGACCTATGGAGGGGTAGCTGAATAGCACCCCCCATGTCTTGGTAGGGCAGTTCATCCCGCTCTTCTTCTTGTTATGATTCCTCAGAAGCTTCGAACAATGTGTATAGCTCATCAGGATCTGTAGATTCTGAGATATGGAGGACTGCATCATCAGTGAGTACGGTTAGAGGTTGATCCTCTTCGAAAAGAGCCTCATGTAAGTTGGGCCTTGGGAGCTCCAAAATCTTGGTCTCCACCAACTCTAAGTGCTCTAGCTCTTTGCATAGATCGGGAGATTTGAGCTCCTCCGCTTTGATTGGTTCGTGTTGAGAAGCGGGGACCTATGGAGGGGTAGGCTGAATAGCACCCCCTATGTCTTGGTGGGGCTGTTCATCCCGCTCTTCTCTTTGCTCTGATTCCTCAGAGGCTTCTTGGTGACTTTCTAAGGGTGGCCCATAAACCTGAGTGGGTTCCTGAGGAAGGCACTCGTCATTGTTTATAGGAGTAGCCTCCTGCTCATGTCTAGGAGGCATTGGGGGTGATGCTTGATAAGGTCGCGGAGACTCGTCTCGCACTCTGGGGGTTGTGCTCCTCATATTGTTGTGCTCTTTGGATGCAAGGGGTTGGCGCCTTCTCAGGTAGTTTATAGCGCAACTTATCCGCTTTGCGCTGCATGTATAAGTTTTCTAACTCCTGGCGACCTTGTTCAACCTGCGTTATTTGAGCTTGGCGGATGACTTTTACGCGGCTGCCGGGTCGATGTGGTCTACCCTATTTTGCTCAAGAGGTTCGGATTTGTGCCTCTCATAATGTTTTGTCTTATGTGTGTGAGGGGTTGGAGTCCTTTCTGCATAGTGTGTTGGAACAACTCATCCTTACGGCGCCGAAGGCGCTCTTCGTTAATATGGTACGGTTCCGCTAACGATAGTCGGTCTCGCTCACGTTGCGTGAGTTGCACCCGACGTGCGAAATGCTTGACGAGGCTCTAAGATAGTTGGTCTTGTCGCCTCATGTGTAGAAGGCCTAGATGCCTCTCGACATATCTATCTTGGTCGTAGTGATCCAAGATCTCTAGAGGCCATCTCTCTACGATGGGGGTAGCGGCATTTATCCGAGGCAGCGGCCTCAGAGTGTGACCATGATATCTAGCAGGTGCGAAGGCGTATTGCTCCCGCGATGTGTATTGTTTTTGAGGAAGGTAGGAATCTTCCTCATGCTCTCTTTCATAAGTGAGCACGATTTGGCGGACGAAGTTGGCTTGGCCTGCCTGAGGAGCCTTGTGCTCTGAATTTGTCCTTGCAGTCCTGACAACTGGAGGGGTTGAAAGAGGGATAATGTAACCATGTGGTTCCTCTCGTCGAACCCTAGGTTGACTCAGCGCTTCATCGCGCGGTGACCGCTCATAACGAGCATCTAAGGTAGCTCTCCTATGGATGTACCCCTCATGGGAGGATGTGTGTTGAGTGCTATGCTTGAACAGGAGTGCTCCTAGAAGGGGTACCCCCATAGTCCTTATCCGTTAAGGTGTGGAGGGGACCGCCTTGTGTGTCGAGCCGCCAAGGTGGTATGACCAAATCCTTGGGGTTAAAGCGAAGGCGACTTGCGCCCTCCCTTTGTGCACCTTCCACGGCGTCCGCCCTTGATTGGGCTTGGCTACGGGTGTACACCATTGTGTTGCTTCTCTACTATCTAAGCAGATTTTATCTCGTTTATGATGATTTGTCTTTTTGTGCACACTAAGCGAAATGAACACACACATACGCAAAACCGTGATTATCTCTTTTAAGGATTGATAGTGTGTCCTAAACTGGTTTAGTGCATTTTGATGTTTTGTTTTGTGTTTGCAATTTTGGAAGAACGTTTAAATGCATAATGTTGGCTCATATGACTCCCATAAATGGTCGCCCCTTCAATATACCATTGCCGGACCGATATACCAACCTCTCTATATACCCGCCCTTACGTGAGGGAGACTATAGGTACGTGAGAGCGGATGGTACGTGGAACATAGGCGGTACAGAAGGGGAATCACTCTGTTTATGATGCCTACCATAGAAGACTTATCCTTGCGTGCATGGGAATCACCCCGGCAACACTCGGTCAGCTTTCGTCAGGATTTACGTCTAGCAACAGTCGCGATCGAGGTAATGGATGCAATATCTCAAGCCAAAGTGATAATGGAATCCACCTTTGGTCTTGCTCAAGGGTTGGGGTTTTACGACCAACGCCTTGGTTTAAAGTACCACGTGGTGTGTGGGATTCATTTTACTTTGCAAATTTGAAACAAGCAACCGAAAAAGAAATCTTTCCCTATGCCAGACAGATAATACTAACTGAAAACAACAAGTAAAAATTGCAAAGAATTTTTTTCTACCTTTTTTAAAATTAAGTTTATTAGATGAATAATTACACAGATAACTACATAATTAAATAAAGCAAGAAAAATCTTTTAAGAAAAATTTCTCTACCTTATTTTAATAATTAAAAAGATTTAATTATTAAATGAATAATTACGCGGATAACTACATAATTAAATAAAGCAAGAAATGAAAATTTTAAAAAAAAAAAAAAAAATCTACCTTGTAATAATTAAAAGAAATTAAAATGTAGAAATGAAATAACCCGAAACTTCGCAACAGAAAATGATATGGACGGCTAGAATCGTTACCTCCTTTACGCCAAAATTGTTGTTTCGACCTCCGGTTAAAAAGAAGTACCGTTAAGCACAAGACACAACAAGTTTAATTAACTTTCGTGATTTTTAAAAATATGGGAACCGGTCCCACCGTGATCGCCACTGAAAGCATGAGATTCCGGAATAAAGAAAACTGAGATGCAATAAAAAAATAGAACTAGTTTAATATGTGAAATGACACGGATACAATCAAATTAAAAGAACAGGAGCACAACCCCTTTTATTAATAAGATTCCAGCCCGGTTACAATAAATCTCTTTAATGCAATATTCTCAGTTACACCGGATGAACGGTGATCTCTTTCCGCATGCCCACATGTAAAATGGGCGGGCTGTAGTGTTGCCGCCGCTTGATGTTTAATGAGTCTCTGCTTACTGCTGTTCTTGCTGCAAAAGAAACAGTAAACCGTTAATAGCACCTGCGACAAGAAGACAGAACGTTTGACTTTGTAAGAAGCAGTGAGAAATGCACGTACAAGACTGATTAATGCTTTGCCTGCAACTGTTAAAGAATAGCATGCATATTCGAAAACATATGTTATAGAGCATGAACTATTTTAATCATATTTGAAGACAGCAAGTATTCGAACATGATAAAACATAAACTATTGCTTAAATACGTTTGAAAACAGCATATACAAAACGTAAACGGCTTTAATCCATTCGAAACAGCATAAATTGAATTAGCACTACGAACATATGTGGGATGCCCAAGCGGGCCGCCCTGTAAAAATCCGACTTCGACGCCAATCCACTAGGAATTGACTCAAAGTCCCGGATAACGTGTTGTCGGCAAATTAATGGATTATTGTAATCCTATGTCGTATCTGAAGATTCAGATGACTGTAATCAGGCGTTTAGTTTAACAGCACTTCGTTCTTTTTCCAGAAAATGCTTCGTAACGTTTTACGTATCGAGCCGGTTTTTTATAGAGGGTTCGGCCTCTGAGAACATTAATGCCAAACCCTAAGTCCGCAGGCGCCGCTCGAATTTGATCCTTATCGGGCCATTATGGGACATGGCTCGCAGCGACAGATCGCAGTTATGAGGCGTGGCCTCGGATCGGATATTTTGAAACCGCTTGTCTCATTAATGTTCGTCGTAAAATCCGCCGTTTTACAGACCCGCGGGGTTTCTTCGAGAAGGGACACGTAGAGGGTGCCACGTGGCGGTCGTTCTTTGGATAGTTGAATGCATGCTTTTGACTTTGGTGACGTGTCGGCTTGAGGCCCAAAGTGTCGCGATATCGCGACGCTTTGGGCCGGCTTTGGCTCGGGGCCCAAAGTGTCGCGATATCGCGACGCTTTGGGCCGGCTTTGGGCCGGGGCCCAAAGTGTCGCGATATCGCGACGCTTTGGGCCCGCTTTGGGTCGGGGCCCAAAGTGTCGCGATATCGCGACACTTTGGGCCCGCTTTGGGTCGGGGCCCAAAGTGTCGCGATATGGGCCCACTTTGGTTTTTGACAAAAGGCTTGGCTTGAAGAAGGCTTTGAAGAAGGCTAAGAAGTTTGTTAAAGGCTCTAGAACGACCGACTTTGCTCTGCTCATTTTCCGATCTTTCGAACTGCTGTGCGAGTGGTTAAGACCACTATTTGACCTCTAAAGGCTGCCCTGAAAGCTGTGTATGTGCATGCGATCAGTGTTTGTAGTCACTTAATCGAATGGTGTTGTTTTGGTGTCTACAGCAACATGTCACGATATCGCGACACTTTTTCCTTTTTTTTGGCGAGGCTATCTTCTTTGGCTTGTTCGGCAGTGAAGCTCTTCTTCTTCATTTTATGTACAAGGGGGTGGCATTGAAAGCCAAAATTGCTGCAACACTTACAAATACTTTCGAAGCAACAAAAAACACTTTACAAAGAGAATTTTTTTATATTTTTTTCTACCCCTCTATGCAATGTGACAAAATTGTCAACAATTACTCACACACGAAACCTGTGATCAACCTAGCCCTTGGGGGTGAGTAATTAGAATGTTACTTATACCAATCCACCTAGCCTTGGGGGGTGAGTAATTAGAATGTTACTCACACAGAACCACTTGTGATCAACCTAGCCCTTGGGGTGAGTAATTAGAATCTTACTCATACCAATCCACCTAACCTTGGGGGGTGAGTAATTAAAATGTTACTAACACACGAAACCTGTGATCATTAGTTGTATTGTTGTAGGGAAGGCAGGTTCTGTTTTTGTTGTTTTTTTAATTAAGAAAGATATATGGACTTTGTTGTAATTTAATATAATTTTGTGAGTCGCTTACAGTGCAAGGATTTGGGTTTTGGTTTATTTTTTTAGAGGTTCAAGTTCAAACTGTTATGTGTGGGGTGTTAATCCTTTATTGATAAGATTAGCTCTCGACCTATGGGCTTTGTTGTAATTTAATATGATTTTGTAAGTCACGAACACTCCAAGGCTTTGAATTTTGGTTCAGTTTTTTTGGGAGATTCAAGTTCAAACCACAATGTGTGGGGGTGTTAATCCTTTATTGATAAGCTTAGCTCTCGGTCGAGGGGTTATGATTGGATGTGAATGCTCTTGGTCCTAAGGTTTCCAATTAAAAAAAAGAATTGTGATATATGTCTAGAACTTTGATTATAATTGATATAAAAATAAGTTAATTTTTTTTTAATTAATAATTTATTATTATTATTTTATTTGGTTAGTATGATAATCCCTTACGACCATGATTGAGCAGTCTCCTCCCAACCATGACACCCCGTAAGGTTTCCAATTTAAAAAAAGAATTGTGATATATGTTTAGAAATTTGATTATTATTACCGAGGGGACAACACAACGGTTTGGGATTTGGCTCTTCTTTGGGAGGTCCAAGGTTCAAACCATGGCATGGGTGAGTGTGTGAGGGGGTGGGTGTGTTCAAACAAAAAAAAAAAATTAATAATATAGTATTTGTTTTATTAATTAATAATTTTTATTTAGTTAGTATGATAAACCCATATGACCAACACACGTTGAGCAGTCTCCTCCCAACCTGACCCCTCGTAAAGTTGAGAGCTATGCTTATCAATAGGGAATTTAACACACAACAACCACACATCCACCCCCTCACACTCACCCATGTCATGGTTTGAACCTTGGATCTTCCAAAGAAAATCTAAAGCTCGAACCGTTGCATTGTTCTCCTGAGACATTAATAATTTTTTATTAATTTTTTTTAATTTGATTATATAAATTAAAATGGGTCTCATTTATATGTAAATATAATATTATAATATTTTCAATAATTATACATAGATTTTTCTTTTGAGAATGGAACCTAGGTTTGAGACAATTGTTTATGGAACCATTGTTACAAGGGTTGTAGTATAAACACACAATTATCAAAGAGACGACATTGTCCTCTTTTGAAGGGTAATTCCTTTGTTGTTGATGTTGATCAATAATTTTTTCTTTTTTATATGGGCTCGTTAAATAGTACTAATATAAAGACAACCTCCAAAATGTTGGTGCACCTAATTATACATAGATTTTCTACTGAGAATGGAACTTAGGTTTGAGATAATTGTCTATGGAACCATTGTTACAAGGATTGTAGTATAAACACACAATTATCAAAGAGACAACATTGTCCTCTTACATTGTTCTCTTTTGAAGGGCAATTCCTTTGTTGTTGGTGTTGATCAATAATTCTTTCTTTTTTAATTTGGGCTCAGCGAATAGTGCTAATATAGAGACAACCTCCAAAATGTTGGTGTACCTAGTTATATATATATATATTCTCTCTCGTGAGAATGGAACCTAGGTTTGAGACAATTGTTTATGGAACCATTATTACAAGGGTTGTAGTATAAACACACAATTATGAAAGAGATAACATTGTTCTCTGTTGAAGGGTAATTTCTTTGTTGTTGATGTTGATCAATAATTCCTTCTTTTTTTGATATGGGCTCGTCAAATAGTGTTAATATAGAGACAACCTCCAAAATGTTGGTGTACCTAACTCAAAAGTCATTATAGGTTGAGCAATCTAACATATGATGCCTCTTCATTTCTATTGCCCTTTATGTACAAAATATACACATCCTATTTTCCCATTCATTGGGTGGTGTCCACCTCTTTGTTTCACATACGAGATAATGTGAGATAATACTCAATCATGAGCATCATTGTCTTTTTTCCTTCTCAAGTTTTTTGTTCACAAATATTCTCTAATTTTTCTTCCACATACTTTTTTATCTTTTGTTGTTGTTTGGATATTCATGTAGATTGATACCTCGTCTTTCACACACCTATCATTTTGTTTCAACCATGTGCATTTATTTCTATTTAGTATTGCTTTGAGCCATCTACTATATGTTAAACCTATTCAGTTCTTTAAGAATGATATTAGTCACCTCATTATTGTCGCCTCTTTAGGGCATGTGTTTATCTATGCTAGTAGGATTTCATGCAAGATCGATGCCTTAATTCTAAAATTTGTGACTATGCACCTTTGAATTCTCTCATTTTACCTCTATTTTAGTATTGATGTACAACTATATCAAACCTCACAAATAAAGCACTATCATTATAACAAAGAATACAAATAGAACACTTATAGTTTTCCAATCACACAATTATGTATTTCTTTGTCTATTTTACAACGAGTAAAGTGCCTTCCATTCATCTTGGATCCTTTTCATTATATATGTGTTTCTCTCCTAATTAAGCTTATTTTGGAAGTCTAATCCAAGATACATGTATTTTGTTTGCACTTAAGCTCATACTATTTGATAAAATATTAATTGTTCACCCATAGGATTTGAACTTGGTCTATTATGTGAACCATGATTTTAAATGGGAAATACATATGAATTATTGTAATACTTTCGCGGTTTCTAGACCAAGGCGGCCCTGCAAGAGGTTTTTTGCTAAATTCAAAAAAAAACTTTTGTTAAATTTACATGTTATATGTTACTCAAACATTTATTATTGGTGAATAATTCCATTATGCTTTGGACTAAGGATTATTTTATCCTTCTCACTCACAAGTAAAAGTAAAAATTTCCTATAGTATTAGACCAAAACAACCCCCCCAACATAACCTACTAATTATTACAAGTATATTCATAAAAAATATGGCTTGTTGTTAGGGTACCTAAGAATAAGCATATGAGGATATGATATTATATTGTATAAGGGTTGGCATGGGCTACACATAAGTAAAATTACATCATGCCATGTGTCATTCCCTGATTTATAAGTGTTTGCCACTTATTTTTCACCACTTGTGTGCCATGGTACTATTGGACTAGTTGCAAATTTACCACTTTTCCACTCCTGATTGGTCAAAGGCTTATTAATAAGTGAAAAGGATGTATAATTGGCACATAGAGGTGTAATTTCAGCTTCCTTTATAGCCATCCCTTCAAGTCCTCAACAAAACATAGCTTAACAAAATTGAACTTGTGTCTTTGGGTAGTGAAAACATTCATGCTAATCAACTTGTCAAACTCACAATTGAATTAGAAATTGTGCATTGCCATTATCAATCTTAATGTCATTACTATTTTTAACCAAGAAACCAATAAATAGAATTGGGATGGCATTGAAGGGATTCAAATCCTATGCCTTATCAATCCCAAAACATTCCTTCTGACTAGTCTATCCTTGCTTTGGATGGTGATAGTTGTGCAAATCCTCCCAAAGAATGGCTTGTGACCAAGGTATTTAAAAAAAAGGAGAGGAAGGAATTCAAAACCCCGACATCCTAATAATCATATTACTACAAGCAAAATAAAGACAAAAAGACAGGTATGGTGGGCACTCATATTCACCATAAATAATCACTTTATTCATAGATAATATTGTACAACACTCTGATGAAGAAATGAGGAGTGGGAGGGGGTATTTATACCAATACCAAAAACCCAATTACATAATAAAGTTTAACCTAAGTTGACATAATAATAGGGATTTAGGTTAATTACAAGTTATAAAGAGTGTTTAACCATAACAAGGTTAACAATGGCCCATAGGGCTTACATAATAAAATATTATTTTTAATTAATACATTATGTAATGAAATGTCCTTAGCCCTATCCAATACACCATACAATGCTAGCCTTGGTGATGAATTAGATTATAATTTCAACACTTAGCTAACTTAGATGCCATACAAATAGACAAATATGAAGGACAAAAAGCATTTTAATATTGTAAAGATATCATAGAATGCTATCAAGAATTAAAAAATGGGATTAGAACCTTGGTTGTAGCTAGTGGATAAGTCTTGCATGTGCTAGGGTAACCATCATGACATCCTTACCCAATATGAATGATTACATGTCTGTTGGAAATTTTGAGTAATTATGTTGTCATTGATGTCAAGTGTTAGATGCAAGCAAAGTTCATCTCAGTGCAAGGGAATTGATAAAAAGAGGGTTAAAATATTTATATTTTAAGCCCAAGAGATTTGGGACAAAGCTCCACATGGTTGGTTAAAAGGTTGAAGGCCCTGGTCTAAAAATCCCAAAGGAAGAAAATGTTTAGGCTCAAAAAGGAAATAATATTATAATATTTTAATATTATAATATTAAAGTTATAAAGTTAAGCCTAAGGTTCAATTATAAAATAATTATAATATTTATATTATAATATTTTATAACCCTAAGTGGGTTTGGTGCCAACTTTGAAAAAGAATTTTTAAAATATCCTAAGCATCGTCGACGTCCTTAGCATGGTGGTAAATCCATATTTATATGGTAATGTTTGGTGCCCTAATGGTGTGGTTCGATGCGTGATTTCAAGTGATTAATGCAATTTTTCATTGTGCACAATCGTGAGTAGAAGAGGATGAATTTTTGTTTAAAAAGAGAAAAGGTCTTTGGATGTGTATAAGGATAAGATCATTGGATCTTATCTCCAACTAGGCGGTTGGCCTAGTGGCAGACTGGGTAGTGTTAAGACATGGGGCAAACTATAGGTTATGTGTTCGAATCCGAGTGGTGACAGTTTTGTTCAGACTTTTTGTTGGCAAGGAATTTGAGCGGAGGTCAAAGTGCGCATCGTGCACTAGTGTTCTCATGTGGGTGGTTGGCCTAGCGGCGGCCCAAAGGGCGCTAGCATGCTGGTAGGTGGTAGGTGTTGTGTTCGAATATCTCCATGATAGTTTTGGTAAGCATTAATTAAATTTTTGATTGCCTAAGGTTGAGGGTTAGGCGCATGAGGTGTGTTTGATTATTTGAGCATTGTTGACTTAGGGAGGTATAAGGGGAAATAATTTTTAATTATTTCTTGCAATTTCTTTTGGAGAAAAATATTATGAAATTGTATTTTTTTGAAAAGTGATTTTGTGGAGTAATAAGGTTTTGTGATAATTCTTTTATGAATGTTTTTGAAATTAAGAGGGAGTTAAAAGGTGTATGAAGTATTTTTATTGCTTGTATTTTGCTTCATTTTGAAGGGCTTGGTTTTATGATTTAATGCTCTAGTTTGAGAAACCAAGAGAGTTGGTTTGGAATTTAATTGTGCACACTTGTTGAGAGAGGTTTCCCAATATATGAAAAGGTGTTGTGCTAATATTTTGAAGTTGCAAAAGATATCCTTTTGTGAGACAGGTTTTGAAGACATATCTTCATAAGAGCAAATTAAGAGGTATGGGCACATCTTTCCTTATTTAAGGTGTTTTGTTGAATGAATATTTCTGAAACATAAGGTGGAGTGAAAAGGATTGTTTGATAAGCATTGTTGGAAATATTTGAGTTAGGATTTGTGCTTCATGGTTGAATGGTTTGGAAACATTTGGGAGAGAATTTGAGAATAATCTATGCTTCTATTATTGAAAGAGGTTAAGACATTTGTGCTAGAGATAGTGAACTACTTGTGCTAGAGTTGAAGACAAGTTAGTGCATCTTTGTGAAATATTTTAAACATTGGTTTGAGAGATATTGATTGCAAGTGTGGAAGTGGTTGAGATCAATTTTGTGAAGGAAATTTGTGCATTAATGTGATTGATCTTTGAGAGCAAATTTGGAAGAAAGATAGATCAGTTTTGTGAAACAAGTTATACATTGTTTGATTTGATTTGAAAAGGTTTTTGCAAGAGATAAAGATTGGATTAGTTGAATGCAAGATTTGTGAATGTGAAGAACATATTGGGATTTTGATAGTGTACATAATTCTCTATATGTTCCAGAGGTTAAATAAATTCTGAGTAGAATATATCTGTTTGAGGAAAGAATTTCTAAAAAATATATAAGCTTTGTTTGTATGCAAAAGTTTGGAAATATTTGAGCAGGTTTAGTGAGCAGATTTGAGCAAGTCTTTGAGAAGGCTTGAGGACAGATTTGAGCAAGTCTTTTGAGAAGTCTTGAGGATAGATTTGAGCAAGTTTTTTGAGAAGGCTTGAAGGATATTTGAGCAAGTCTTTTAGAAGGCTTGAGGGTATATTTGAGCAAGTCTTTGAGAAGGCTTGAGACAGACTTGAGCAGAGTTAAGAGTAGGTTTGGTTGCTGATTTGATCAAGCTTTGTGTTAAGGCTTGAGGATAGATTTGAGATAGAATTGAGAGCAAGTTTGATTGATAATTTTTTCAATATTTGTGTTAAGGCTTGGGGTAGATTTGAGATAGATTTAAGTGTATATTTGTGAGTAGAGTTAGAGTAGATTTGTGCTAGACTTGGGATAGAGTTTGGTGTAGATTTGAGATAGAGTTGAGAGTAGGATTTGGAGGTGATAGAGTAAAGAGGATAATAGTCTCCAATGGATAGAGATCCATCAGCTAGTGTAGTGGGGATAAAGGTCTCTTGTGGAGAGAGATCCACAAGCTAGAGTAGTGGGAGCATAAGTCTTCTAGAAGATCACCAACTAGAGTAGAGGGGATAGAGTTCTCCTGTGGAGAGAGATCCATGAACTAGAGCAAGGGGAAAGAGTTCTCCTATGGAGAGAGATCCATGAACCAGAGCAAGGGGAAAGAGTTCTCCTATGGAGATAGATCCATGAACTAGAGCAAGGGGAAAGAGTTCTCCTATGGAGTGAGATCCATGAACCAGCTAGGGAGATAGAGTTCTTCTGTGGAGAGAGATCCACGAACCAGTTGAGGAGATAGAGTTCTCCTGGATCAAGTTCCATGAACCAGAGAAAAGGGGATAGAGTTCTCCTATGGAGAGAGATCCACAAATCAGAGCATAGGGGATTGGTGTCTCCTTTGGATAGAGGTCCATAAACATTGTAATAGGGAATTGATTCCCAAGATATTTGTTGAGAAAATTTAGAAGAAATATTTTCTTCGTGGATGTAGCCCACATTGGGTGAACCACATTAAATTTGTGTCTCTCTTGTGTGTGATGATTTATGCATTGATTTGATTACTGCTATTGATATTGCCATTGATAATATTGGATAATATTGTTTGGGAAAGAAAAGTAAAAGTTGATCTTATACTGTTCACCCCCTCTCAGTATAAGCCTGTGTTCTTCAATTGGTATCAGAGTGGGTTCCTTCGAAAGAGTCTAACAACTTGAAGGAAGAGGTTACAGGAACACAGATGGCATCTCAGAATGGATCTTCATCAAATAAGGCACCATTGTTCGATGGGAATAATTATGCTTTCTAGAGCATAAGAATGAGGACTTACTTGATGGCACAAGGATATGAGACATGGCAAGCCATTGAGGATGGGTTCACACCTACAACTACTCCTCCCATAGATAAATATGGTAAGCTGTTACATGTGAATAATGCCAAGGCTATGAATGGAATCTTAAGTGGATTACGTGAAGCAGAATTTGTGAAAGTTATGCATTGCAAATCAGCAAAAGAGATATGGGAAAAATTGAAGCAAACATATGAGGGAGATAAAAAGGTCAAGATGGCAAAACTACAAAACCACAAGAAAAGGTTTGAAGATTTGAATATGGAAGATGAGGAAGATATTGCTACATACTTACTTCATGTGGATGAGATTGTTAATACCATGCGTGGACTTGGATTTGAAATTGAAGACTCCAGTGTTGCTCAAAAGGTTTTAAGGTCACTTCCTATGAGGTATGATGGAAAAGTTTCAGCTATAGAAGAGATGAGAGATATTGAAAGTTTGACTATGGATGAGTTACATGGAATTCTCACAGCTTATGAGATGAGAATAGTAAAGGATCCCAACTCCAAGAAAGAGGTAACTTTCAAAGCATCAAAGAAGACAAAAGATAAGAAACCAGAATCAAGTGGTGAGTCAAGCAGTGATGAAGAAGCTAACTATGGTAGAAGAAACAAGGACTCAAGAAAGCACAAAGGTATGAAAATAGTGAAATGTTTTAATTGTGGAAATTTTGGTCACTATGCATCTAATTGTCCAGAAGCTGGAAGTAGTAGCAGTGAAGAGAAACAAGATCATAAGAAAAAGGAAGGAGGAAAATCTAGGTATGAAAAGAAAAATAGGTATGGTCAAAGCAAGCATGAAAATAAGTTCTTTCAAAGGCACAAGAAGAGTTTCTATGTTAATAAGGGAAGCAAGGCTTCAAGTGATAGTGATGAAAGACCCTCAGATAGTGAAGAAGAAGAGATTCTATTTTTGGCAATAGAAGAGGAAGAAAATGCTCTTGTTGAAGATAAAGTTGAAAAGTATGAAGATGCTCTTGAAGACCAAGAAGTAGAACAAGATTCAAAAAATGAAGAGGAAGGCACAGTAGATCTAGAAGCAGAACTTATTGCTGCTCTTAGAGAATTGAAAAAGGTTAGAAAGCAGAATTCAAGACTAAAGGCTCAAGTTCAAGAATGTGAGGAAGAAAAAGAAAAGCTTATACAAGACCTGACAAACTCAATAGCTAAGGCAAGGAGATTTAAAGAGAGGGCCTGGGGAAAAGTTAGAAGCAAAAGTCTTAGAATGTGAAAGATTAGAACATGAGGTAGTTTCACTAAGGATGGAAGTGAAAGATTCTAAGGACAAGCTACACAGGTTTGGGAAAAGTTCAAAGACTTTGGATAAGATTATCAATGCACAAAGATCTTCATCTATCAAAACAGGACTTGGTTTTGAAGAAGGACAAGGGAAACAAGAAGAAGGGTCAAGCTCAAGCTCAAAAGAAGAGGAAGTTTCAGAGGAAGAGAGTGAAGGAGAAATTGAGACTTATGAGGATAAGTTGAAGAATAGAAGCTTCACTAAGAAAGGAAACAATGCACAAACAAGGAACATGGATCATCACAGAGAAGAAAGGACTAAGAGACCAGTGGGCTCAAGACAAGATTTCTTCAAAGGATGTTGTTTTTCATGTAATCGGTTTGGTCACAAGGCTATGCATTGCAGGGTTCATGGAAAGAAGGAGTATGGTTTTACTAAGAGGAACTTCAAATATGGACATCTCTTTCAAGGGTATTGCTACTCTTGTAATCGATTTGGTCATAAAGCAATCCGCTGCAGGGTTCATGATAGAAATGAGTATGGCTTCACCAGGAGGAACTTCAAGATATTTGCACCTTCTAAGAACTACAACATTAAGTGTTACAAGTGCAATAATCTAGGGCATAAGGCCAAGTGGTGTAGAACAGAGTTTCTAGAGCTTCCAGAGACAAGCAAGAACAGGGACACTCAAAAGGATCAAAAGGGTATGTTGAGAAAGAAGGTTGACAAAGAAAAAGAGCATTGTATGCTGGGAGTAGAGATACTCCCACCCCAAAATTAATCACCTCAAGGAGAGGAGGTGGGGAGGGGGCTGAGCTAAGAGTCTTATATTTAGCCCCAAAGGAGTCCCTTTGCCATTGATGTCAAAGGGGGAGAGATTTGAGTAAGGGGAGAGCATTCAGTCAGGGGAGCAGTTTCTCAGGGGGAGCATATTTGGAATCAAATGGTTTGGAAAAAGGAATTTTTAGAAAAGGGTTGCCATCAATGACAAAGGGGGAGATTGTTGGAAATTTTGAGTAATTATGTTGTCATTGATGTCAAGTGTTAGATGCAAGCAAAGTTCATCTCGATGCAAGGGAATTGATAAAAAGAGGGTTAAAATATTTATATTTTAAGCCCAAGAGATTTGGGACAAAGCTCCACATGGTTGGTTAAAAGGTTGAAGGCCCTGGTCTAAAAATCCCAAAGGAAGAAAATGTCTAGGCTCAAAAAGGAAATAATATTATAATATTTTAATATTATAATATTAAAGTTAAAAAGTTAAAGCCTAAGGATCAATTATAAAAATAATTATAATATTTATATTATAATATTTTATAACCCTAAGTGGGTTTGGCGCCAACTTTGAAAAATAATTTTTAAAATATCCTAAGCACCGTCGACGTCCTTAGCATGGTGGTAAATCCATATTTATATCATAATGTTTGGTGCCCTAAGGGTGTGTGTTCGATGTGTATTTCAAGTGATTAATGCGAATTTTTGGCATGCACAATCATGAGTAGAAGAAGATAAATTTTTATTTAAAAAGAGAAAAGGGCTTTGGATGTGTATAAGGATAAGATCGTTCGATCTTATATCCAACCAGGTGGTTGGCCTAGCGGTAGACTGGGCAGTGTTAAGGTGCAGGGCAAACAATAGGTTTTGTGTTCGAATCCAGGTGGTGATAGTTTTGTTCATCAGTTTTGTTGGCAAGGAAGTTGAGAAGAGGTCAAAGTGTGCATCGTGCCTTTTTGTCCTCGTGTGGGCGGTTGGCCTAGCGGTGACCCAAAGGGCGCTAGCACGCTGGTAGGCGGTAGGTGTTGTGTTCGAATCTCCCATGATAGTTTTTGGTAAGCATTAATTAAATTTTTAATTGCCTAAGGTTGAGGGTTAGGCGCATGAGGTGTGTTTGATTATTTGAGCACCGTTGACTTAGGGAGGTATAAGGGGAAATAATTTTTAATTATTTCTTGCAATTTCTTTTGGAGAAAAATATTATGAAAATGTCTTTTTGCTGAAAAGTGATTTTGTGGAGTAATAAGGATTTTTGATAATTCTTTTATGAATGTTTTTGAAATTAAGAGGGAGTTAAAATGTGTATGAAGTATTTTTATTGCTTGTATTTTTGCTTCATTTTGAAGGGCTTGGTTTTATGATTTAATGCTCTAGTTTGAGAAACCAAGAGAGTTGGTTTGGAATTTAATTGTGCACACTTGTTGAGAGAGGTTTCCCAATATATGAAAAGGTGTTGTGCTAATATTTTGAAGTTGCAAAAGATATCCTTTTGTGAGATAGGTTTTGAAGACATATCTTCATAAGAGCAAATTAAGAGGTATGGGCACATATTTCCTTATTTAAGGTGTTTTGTTGAATGAATATTTTTGAAACATAAGGTGGAGTGAAAAGGATTGTTTGATAAGCATTGTTGGAAATATTTGAGTTAGGATTTATGCTTCATGGTTGAATGGTTTGGAAACATTTGGGAGAGAATTTGAGAACAATCTATGCTTCTATTATTGAAAGAGGTTAAGACATTTGTGCTAGAGATAGTGAACTACTTGTGCTAGAGTTGAAGACAAGTTAGTGCATCTTTGTGAAATATTTTAAACATTGGTTTGAGAGATATTGATTGCAAGTGTGGAAGTGGTTGAGATCAATTTTGTGAAGGGAAATTGTGCATTAGTGTGATTGATATTTTGAAGTAAATTTGGAAGAAAGATAGATCAGTTTTGTGAAACAAGTTATACATTGTTTGATTTGATTTGAAAGGGTTTTTGCAAGAGATAAATATTGGATTAGTTGAATGCAAGATTTGTGAATGTGAAGAACATATTGGGATTTTGATAGTGTACATCATTCTCTATATGTTCCAGAGGTTAAATGAATTCTGAGTAGAATATATTTGTTTGAGGAAAGCATTTCTGAAAAATATATAAGATTTGTTTGTATGCAAAATTTTGGAAATATTTGAGCAGGTTTAGTGAGCATATTTGAGCAAGTCTTTGAGAAGGCTTGAGGATATATTTGAGCAAGTCTTTAGAAAGCTTGAGGAAATATTTGAGAAAGTATTTGAGAAGGTTTGAAGGTAATTTGATCAAGTCTTTGTGTTAAGGCTTGAGGATATATTTGAGAAAGTATTTGAGAAGGCTTGAGAGATTGAGGAGTTTTGGTTGTTGATTTGATCAAGCTTTGTGTTAAGGCTTGAGGATATATTTGAGATAGAATTGAGAGTAGGTTTGATTGATGATTTGTTCAAGATTTGTGTTAAGGCTTGGGGTAGATTTGAGATAGAATTTAGAGCATATTTGTGAGCAGAGTTAGAGCAGATTTGTGCTAGACTTGGGATAGAGTTTGGTGTAGATTTGAGATAGAGTTGAGAGTAGGCTTTGGAGGTGATAGAGTAAAGAGGATAATAGTCTCCAGTGGATAGAGATCCATCAACCAGTGTAGTGGGGATAGAGGTCTCCTGTGGAGAGAGATCCACAAGCTAGAGTAGTGGGGGTAGAAGTCTTCTAGAAGATCACCAACCAAAGTAGAGGGGATAGAGTTCTTCGTAAAAAACAGCAAGGGGAAAGAGTTCTCCTATGGAGAGAGATCCATGAACCAGAGCAAGGGGAAAGAGTTCTCCTATGGAGAGAGATCCATGAACCAGAGCAAGGGGAAAGAGTTCTCCTATGGAGAGAGATCCACGAACCAGAGCAAGGGAAAAGAGTTCTCCTATGGAGTGAGATCCATGAACCAGCTAGGGAGATAGAGTTCTTCTATGGAGAGAGATCCACGAACCAGTTGAGGAGATAGAGTTCTCCTGGATCAAGTTCCATGAACCAAAGAAAAGGGGATAGAGTTCTCCTGTGGAGAGAGATCCACAAATCAGAGCATAGGGGATTGGTGTCTCCTTTGGATAGAGGTCCATAAACATTGTAATAGGGAATTGATTCCCAAGAGATTTGTTGAGAAAATTTAGAAGAAATATTTTCTCCGTGGATGTAGCCCACATTGGGTGAACCACGTTAAATTTGTGTCTCTCTTGTGTGTGATGATTTGTGCATTGCTTTGATTACTGCTATTGATATTGCCATTGATAATATTGGATAATATTGTTTGGGAAAGAAAAGTAAAAGTTGATCTTATACTGTTCACCCCCCTCTCAGTATAAGCCTGTGTTCTTCAATGTCCACTTTGTGAAGTCAAGCAATGTGCTCCCTCAACCTAAGAGCACATGTTACCTGAGCACATGAAAGCACCAAAATTAATTTGAATTTTATAGCCATGATTTTTTCTACCTTTGTAAATTCACTTTTTTTCCACATTTTGATTCAATTTTTTTATTTTATAATCTTGAGAAACATTCTTTTTGTGAACTCTAGATCATATTTTTTGAAGTAACTAAGCACATAGTTTCCAAGACATCAAGAAAACTTGATAAGAGATTAAAAAATGTTACCCCCATAGCCTATTTTGTAAAAAATATTGTATGGCTTTGAGGAATAATTCACCCTATAATTTGGAGGAAGGATTAGAAGATTTAGAACACCTTTTTGTGTGACTAAGCAATGTTTCTCAATATCCACTATGATACCATGATGGAATTCACACCTATTTCTAGAAATAAACAAAATTAATTCATCCACTCAAATCTTATACAAAAAATAAACTAAAATAAGGAAAAAGAGAAATATATAGTAGGAACCTCTATGCACCATAAATAATCACTATATTATCCATAAATAAGGATCATAACACTTTATCCATGCAATCAATGAGTGTGAGCCAAGAGCGATTGCAATTCAAAAGCAAGTAGGAAGCAAGAAACATGAGCAAGAAGTAGGAAGCAAAGTGCAAATAGGGAGTAAGCACCACTTCTTGTTTTATATCTTAGGAGAAACTCTAAAACTAAAGGATTCATGCAAATAAAATCTACGCAACATGGAAAGAAAGTCATTTTTAAAAGTCCTTATTGAAAGTAAGGATACCCTAGTTAGTGGTAAGAGGAAGAGCAATAAGAGGAAAACTCTTTCAAAGGCAAAAATGGAAGGAAAAATCAAAGGTATTCAAGCCGTAAAAATTGTCCCCTTTGAATATCATCTCCAATTTGTTGATGATAATTTTCTTTTGGGCCATCCCTAAATTACTTAGACCATGGATTTTAAATCAATATTATCATGCTATAAGAAGGCTACTAGACAATTGGTTAATACTACAAAATCCATGATTATTTTTATTAACTCTACCCTAGATTTACAATGAATTAATATGGATATTTTAGGGTTTAAAATTGAAAACTTTTCATTTACCTACTTGGGTATTCCTTTGTCTCATAAAGGAAATAAAATGAGGAGCTTTGGATCTCTTGTTTGGATAGGAAAAAAACTTGTTTGGTAGGTTGGAAAGGTAAGTTCTTAACAATGGATGGAAAGTTACAACTCATAAAGACTACATTGCAATCCATCCCTATTTATATGATGTCACTATCAAGATTGCTAATAGGTATAGCATAAAATTTTGATAAAATTCAAATAGGCTTTCTTTGGAAAGGATTTGAGGAAAAGTTTAGGTTTCCTCTTTGTAAGTGGGATAGGGTTTATAAAGGAAAAAATATTGGAGGAGCAAGCTTGCAGAATTGCATATCTATGAGTTTGGCCTTAGGGGCAAAACTTGGGTGGATATTATTAAGAGATCAAGGAAATAATTGGGTAAAAATATTACTTAAATAATATATAGATTCTCTTGATGAAATGAATTATTTAGAAAAGGAACCCTTCCCAAAGGATCTTCAACATGGAACTTCATACTAGATAGTTTACAATTGATGAATAAATATATTAGATCAATTAATGAGGAGAATTATGTAAATTTTTTATTCGATGCTTCGTTGAAGCCTTACCCTCTTATCTCTAACCCAAAATGGTAACCATTAGCATGGGCATGCCTATCTTGTTAAGTTCAAAATGTCAAATACTATATTAATATCAATAATATTCTAGATCATGAATTTATATTAGTAACTTGGTTGAAGGAGAGGAACTCACACAAATTGCAAATAAACTTCAAAATATGCTTCAAGAGTATTATTTGTTATTTTTTACAAGAAATGATGAGTTGGTTTAAAATCTATCAAAATATAGTAGATACTTGGTCAAGGTGGGATATGAGGATTTAGAGCAATCAAAATTTCCTACTCCCAAAAAATTTTCTAGGAAGAGTATTTGGTCACTAGAGGCTTTCCCTAAGGCCTCAACATTCCTTTGGTTAGTAATTCAAAGTAAGATTCTTATAGGAGAGAGTTTACAAAGAAGAGGATATCATGGACCTTTTATATGTGCCTTGTGTGAGAAGGATTTAGAAACATCAGACCATTTACTTCTTCATTGTCCCTTTGCTCACACCATTTGGGGTCACTTTTTTAAAAATATCTCCATCAACATTGAAAGAGTTGATGAAATTTTGGATTGATTATTTCAAAACTAAAGCATTATGTATTCTATGGAGGATTGTACCTACCATTATTTTTTGAAATTTATGATTTAAAAGGAATAATAGAATTTTAAAAAATAAATCACAAAATTGTTCCCAAGTTTAGAACCATATTATTGCCTCTATTGCAAAATGTTTACAGATATGGTCCTCATCATGGGAAATCTTAAGTGTGGAAAATAAACAATAATAACATGGTTATTGTATTTGAACATGGAAAATTTATTTGTGATAATGGCATTAAAATAAAGGATCTACTTTGATTTAGGGTAAAATGAAAATGTCTAAAAATTGGGTTTATACAAATTAATTCTAGTAGTGCTTCTAAACAAATCCAAGAAAAACTAGTGGAGGTGGTGTTTTTTGAAATAATGGAGGTACCCTCACTTACTCATAATCACATGGAATCTCAACTAATAACTACATAGAGGATAGGGCACTTCTTACAGGGATTAAAATTGTAATAGAAAAAGGTTGGAAATAAATTTCAATTGAGGGGGATTATAATTATCATTAAGATTTTATAGTGAAATTTTTATTTATTAGCTCTACTTGGGTTTGCTCACAGTGTCGTCACCATTGCATGCAAAAGCCTCAGTAAATTTGAATGGATGTGGAATGCAGGGCTTAGGTTTGGCTTTCTTCATATTAAACACTGTTTGAAAAACTATAGTTGATAGAAAATGAAGAGAGCTAGGATAAGGGTTCTAAAGGGTTTCAAACAAAATTATAGAGAAAATATGGAGGACAGGGCCTATTGACCCTAGTGACCAACAATTTTTTTTTAACAAGGATGGTTATAGTAAAGAAAATGCATAGTTTAAGGAAATGCAATGGATTCAAAATGTAGTAGACAACCAATTTTTACAAGCCACATGGAGTGAAGGAAAAAAAAACAAGCACTTCTAGTTCATAGTGCAAAAATATATGGGAGATTATAGTCTACAATGAAAATGAGGAAAAGGGTTGAAGATAACCATAAAAAAAATTCACTTTGTAGACTAGATCAAAGAAGTTGAAGCAGGAAAAAATGATATGGTCCAAAACATGAGTAAGATTATTCCAAGGGTAAACTACCAAAAGGAGTTGACTATACCAATACCCAATATGGAAAAGCGATAATGGGAGATACCCACAAAAATGAATTTTAGGGAGGCTCTTAATGGGGAACAACCCTATCCAAATGTGATCAATAACGCGAGGGTACCATGAAGACCTTTGAGGATGCCTAAGATGAATCCTAGGAAAACTATGATGGGATGTTTAAAGGTGGAAGATGGTTCCTTGATAGTGAAGGTGAATATGGAGTATATTCACCCAGGTGTTGTAGGTGAGTTAGAGAGGAGAGGGCAATCCTCCAAGGGAGGTCTCAGGTTCAAATCTCCACCCTACCAAAAAGCTGAATTGGGTATCTAAAATCCAATTGATAGTGTTGGTGCAGGCAGGGTCGGGTGCGACCCCTGAGTAACTTTGACGATGTAGAACCCCCTGTTTGTGGTCTCTCAGATAAAGGCAGCTTCGCAAGGGGTTTTTCGCTTAAAAAAAAAATGGAGTACATTCAAAATAGAATAGAAGACATGGAGAGGAGAGGGTTCATATATCGATTTATGGGTTTTTTTTTTTTAAATGAAAATATATTATATTTATAGAAACTGTATTACAAAGTAAAATGAGCTTGATAGGAAATATGAGAGAAAAAAATTCCTCCACCAATCCCTCCTGGCTAAAAAATTACCCATCCCTCTATCTTCATGTTGTTTCACTTCATGGCCTAACTATGATAGATTCATTAGAATCACTAGCTACTCTTCCTATTCTGCTATTTGTTTGTACCACCTCTAGCATCTCTTGGATTCTTTGGTGCCATTTTGTCTAATATTCCATCTGAGAGTCCACATATTGTCCATCCTCCATTTTTTTTCCCCATTTTAGTAAATAATATGCCACTCTATTTCCCTCTCGCTTGATATGTGTAATAAAAACATCCCAAAAAATATTTCAAATATTTTGAACTGCTTCCACCTTCCTTCTCTCGACAATTCCCAACACCTAAAAGGGTCTTATAGGATCAAATATTCCAGCCCATATATGAGAGTCTGTATCTATCCATAGCTTATGTAAATGTATATTTGTAGCTATCATTGATGCTGACTGAAGAACACAAGCTTATACTAAGAGGGGGGGTGAACAGTATAATACCACTTTTTACTTTTCTTCCCCAATCAATATTATGCAATGTAAAGATAAAAATATCAATAGCAATAATTAAAACAATGCACAAATCACCACACACAATAGAGACACCACAATTTACGTGGTTTATCCAATATGGGCTACTCCACAGAGAAAATATTTCACTAAAATTTTCTCAATCAATCTCTTTGGAATCCTTTCCCTATTATAATGTTTATGGACCTCTGTCCAAAGAAGACACCAATCACCTAAATCAAGTTCGTGGATCTCTATCCACAGGAGACACCAATCTCCTAATATTTTCTCTAGTTGGTGATCCTCTAGAAGACCTCTGCCTCCATTGCCCTTAGCAAATGGAAATCTATCCACAAAAGACACCTATCTTCCCTGCTATGGTTGGAGATCTTTGTCCTCAACTCTGTCACCTCTAAAGCTCTATCTAAAATTTATACTAAACACAGTCTGTTGGTCTAGCACAAATATATCCTTAATCCCTGTCTCTGGTCTGGCATAAACCTGTCTTCAAATATGCACCAAACTCTATCCTCGAATCTGTACTAAACACAATCCTTCGATCTAGCACAAATCTATCTTTGATTACTGTCCTCAAGCCTTAACTCAAGGCTTGAATCAATCTCAAATCAACTCTGTTAGATCTTCTCCAAATCTTAACTCAAGGTTTGAACAAATCAATCAACTCTGCTCTCAAGTATTCTCAAAGACTTGTCTCAAATCTGCCTTGTAAGCTTCCACAAAATCTCACACCAATCTATCCACAAGTCCTCTCTAGAACTTGTCCAATCTGCTCAATAAGTCCTCTCAAGAACTTATCCAAATATGCTCAATAAGTCCTCACAAGAACTTATTCAAATTTGCTCTCAATCTGTATTGTAAGCTTCCACAAAAGCTTACTGAACTCTATCCACAAGTCTTCTCAAAGACTTGCCTCAAATCTTCTCAACAAGTCCACTATAGAGCTTGTCCAATCTCATAGAAACATAAATAGAATTGTTAGAGACTCAATATGCTCTATACTCATCACAATGCTCAATCACTTTCAATCACTCTTTTAGAAACATATAAATAATTGTTAGAGACTCAATATGCTTCAACTCAATACTCAATAACTTTCTCAAATCAATTCAGAATATAGAATAGTTTGTTTTATGGAACTTGAAAAATCTCTTCACACATCCACTTGACTAGGCTCAACCAACTCTACTCAACCAAACACTCAATGAAATAATCCTTGCTTACAAACCCTAGTCCAAGTATATGATCACTTACTCAAAATGTTTCCAACAATGCTCAACAACCCACTTCAACAACAATGCTTATAAAACAACTCACATAACAATGATACTCATGTTATTTTCAAACCCTAGTTCAAGTTATTCACACAATCAATGGCTTCAAAAACAATGCTTATAAAACAAGGTTTTAACCACAACTCTTTATTCCATAAAATCTTGAAGCATTAACTTAACACACTCAAAAAGGAAACCCTAATCAAGTCCTTTTCACTCCAAACTTATTTTTTAGAAATCCAACCAATCAACTTAACTATGTAAGAATGTGCTCATACCTTTTCTTTATGATGAAGGAACCTCAACTATCTGCCAAAACCACAAACACTTCTTTACCAAGCTCAAAGAAGTTATAAGATGATAAACTCCCTCAAAAATACAATATAAATATCAAAGCACACATACACCTTATCACTCCATCTTTAAGAAAACATTCATCAACATTTACAAAAATAATTCACCACTTACACCTTATAATCTCCCAATTAAAATAATATTCAATGCCAAGAATAATATTAATGCAATCTCCTTTTCAAAATAACTCTATGCAAGAAGTCCCCTTTATCCTTTTAAATCTTCAACAACTCAATGTAACACAAACACTTTATTCAAAAATAAAGCTAACTCCTTATTCCTCCAATTTATCAAAAATAATAATCAAACAAAAAAATTTTAAGCAACCCTTTTAACTCCCTAAGACCTCATGTCAAACCTTAGGCACACAAAAATTATAATCAAAATTTATTACCTTTGCCTTAGTGGGATTCGAACTCACGACGCAACCACATACAACGCCCTAGCCATGGGTCCAACCGCCATGCAAGCTAGTAGCTCGCTTGGGGAGTAAATAGCACCATGTGCTCTATAAAGCTCCCTGCTTTGCCTAGCAAAAAATGCACCGTTTCCTTTGGTGCTTCCAACCCAAGCACAACCACCAAAACAAGTTGCCACCGTGATTCGAACTCAAGTAACCTAGCGCCCAAACACTCTAACAACTGTCCTCTTACCACTTGGTCATGTTGCCTAGATGGCTCTTTGCAATTTGGCACTCGTCGATTTAACCTTATTCACTGGTGCTTCAAAACAAGAAATTCGCTTCTCTTTTTTTGCACGAGTTCTCAACACACATTTGCACGCATTAACATTCGAGCAAAAGGATAATTTTCATGCCTCTAAGGCATGGGTTTTTATATCAATTTCCTCCTTCACACATACACATCGATGCTTTGATTTTCCTTCAACATTAGACGTCGACACTTCGATTTTCCTTTAAACTTATTCATTTATAAATTAGTTAAATTTTTTTGAATTTAAATTTTATAAATTAATTATTTAAAACCCTTTGGTTTTATTAAGGTCTTCTCTCATTGTACAAATTTGTATAAGTAATATTTATTTATAAAATTTAAATTAAATTTGAATTTAAATATTTTATAAAATAAATATTAAACCTTCCTTTAGCTTTTCAATAAGCTTCCTTGGGTTTTTATGAAAAACCTTTTATTTTTGCTCACCCTTGGTTTTAATAAAAAACCTTCTAACTTATGCTTCCACATAATATTAAAAATATTACAAAGCCCTTTTTCCTTTAACCTCTACATTGTTCCTCTTGAACTTTTTAAATCAATGGTAGCTTATTCCTTGATATCAATGACAACTTCATTCCTTGATATCAATGACAACTATGACTCAAAATGTCCAACACTGACAAGATCACCTGTCCTTTTGCTTCATTAATGGTTTATTTAAAACCTGCGAGGACACTGGCTCCTCCACTGGTTAGGAAGTCCACGATAGCAGGCACGAATTCCAATGCCAATTGATGTGCAATTGGTGCAAAGTGAAATAGTAGTTAGATGGTATTCCACCTCGCACTACTAGCTGCTAGAAATTGGTAGAGACCCCACGCTTGGACAACCTGACCACCTACAGGTGGTCATCGATTTATGGGATTTACTACTGATCCTTTCAACATTTAAACTGTGGGTTGCTAAATAATGGTAAACAAAATATGAATTCCAAATCTCTGCACATCCCAATAGTTATTTTCTTGTTATTTTTGCTTCTTAAAAAGATAGGGAATATATAGTCCAAGGGGAACATGATTTTTTGGAAGGGTAGGCCTATTTATGAAATCTTGGCATAAAAAATTCAAAGTGAAGGAAGAGATGCCCTCCACAACACTAGTTTGGGTGACGTTGTTTGGTCTACTAGTAGAACTTTGGAATCTGATAGTTCCTTTGGCAACTGGGAATACCCTAGGAAAACTCATGATGGTTGCTAATAGTACATGTGTCCTAATAGATTTTAGTAAACCTCTCCCATAAAATATCACTCTATAGTTTGGGAAGGAAAATTGGGAGTAAGAGGTAGATTATGGAAATATACCTTTTCGCTATAGAATCTGCCATGAATATGACCATTTAGCAAGAGACTACACATATAATATCCTAGAGAAATACAGAGAAGAAACAAATCCTACAGGGTTCCAAGTGCCAAAAAAAAATATCCAAAATACATCGGCAGTGAGGAATCAGGAAGTGGTGTCAAACAATATGTTTGGCAATCGCCCCATTGACAACCTTTTGGATGATGAGGAGGATACAATGGAGACAAAAGTCCTAGAGATACAATTCCATGGTGGGAGAAAGGAATCTATGCCAAAAGAGGTAAATATTACCCTTGACACCACCCTAGTTGTGTAGAACAAAAAATAGAAAGTAAACCATCCAACAATAGACTACCAATAGAAAATAAAAATAAGAGTAATAGTCTATTTAAGGTAGGAACCACAAAAAACCTAGAGCCTAGGGAAGATCTCATTGGATGTACCAACCATACCTTGGTGTTGTACACACATATACCAAGGTTGAATGTTATTCTAGAATTAGGAGGGGTGAGCTAAGAGACAAGTAAGAAGATGAAAATGGATACCAATCAAAAGGTAGGACACAAAACTAATTAGCACCATGTGGCAAAATAAGGAGAAAATCTAATAGCAAAAGGTAAGGTCAATACCCTTACTCACATATTTAGCCCCCAATACTGATGAATATCATTTCATAGAACATTGGAGGACTCAAGGGAAGTCCCTCAAAATATAATAAATTAGAAGAATGATACAGACAAATCTACCACAACTTGTCTTTCTTCAGGAGACAAAGGTGTCGATGGAAGAGATGAAGAGAAATGCAAAGAAAGTGTGGTCTACTTAAACAGTGGAATCCCTCAGCTGCCAAGGGGTATCAAGAGGTATTGCATACCTTTAGGAAACTAAAGAGGTAGTTATCCACCAAGTGGTGGGTATTTGGGGTCTCTTGGTGATAGTAGTCCAAAGTAGGCAATCAGACCAAGTTATGATCTACATGAATATTTATGCACCTACTAGCCTAGAGGAGAAATGAAGATAGTGGAAGAACATAAACTACATTATTACCTAATTATCTCAAGCATGGATCCTGATAGGAGGAGATTTCAATACCATATTGTCCTTAGAAGAGAAGTTGGAGGAAATGGTAGCTTAGATGGGAGCATAGACCTCATGAAGGAATACATCAAAAACCCCCATTTTGTGGATATCAGGCCAAAAAATGGTCTAATAGGAGGTAAGGCTCTGCCTGCATTCTGGAAAGATCAGACAAATTTTTGCTACCAAATAATTTTCTAATTCATGGACACATTCCTAGGGTGAAGATCCTAAATAATGCAAGCTCATATCATTGGTCAATCATGATAGAACTATGGAAATCCAAGGCCAGACACTCACCATTAAAATACCAACTAATGTGGTTTAGAGACAATTCTTTTAGGCTTAGAGTGCAACAATCATGGAAGGAAGATAAACCTCAACATGGAACTAGGATGTACTACTTTATGAGGAGCCTTCAGTACATCATATCCAAGATAAGGACCTAGAACTGAAAAGAGTTTAGAGATATCAATAAGAAAAATTTAGAAGTGATAGCCCAACTTGAAGATTTGAATGAACAGATCTACATGGATGGCCTCACAAAGGGTCTAAGTATGACAAAGATCAAACTTACATCATTGTTTGAACAATAGGAAAAAAGAAAAGAGCAATTATGGAAGTAGAAATCTAGATCTATTGGTTCCAAGAGGGGGCCAAAACACAATATTATTCCACAAATCTCTTCTATCCTATAGATCGCACAACTTTATACCCTCCTTGATAACAAAAGTAGGAGATGCTATCCACACATGGGAAGGTATGAGGTCTATTGTAGTAAACTATTTTGTGATTCTAGTCATAGTAGAACCTCTAGATATTGAATCCCAACAAAAAATGTTACAGGAGATACCTACACTAATGTTAGAGTTACCATTCTATTATTACCTCATTTGGTAATAATCTCCTATCCTAGGTTAGTTACGCTAACATCTATTGTTAGCACATATGTTGTTAGCATATATTAGTAGGTTATTCCATGCCAACGCCTACCTAAAGTCGACCAGTTAGCTCCGATAGTTACGGGCTAATCTAGGCCTATATTGTAATACTTAAGCTTCACTTGATTAATGTAAAGTGTAGTGTTCTCTGACATGGTATCATAGCAGGTAACGCTCCTGGTTAATCGCTTGTGGTGACCTTGCACGAGCACTAGCCTCACTGGACAATAAACCCAAACCTGCTAGCAGATGAGACTGTAGTATGAGCTGGACCTAACTATTATGGATAGCTATATGGGCAAGCCAACTCTACAGTGGACACGGTGACTGCCTACGTGACAGCGTGTAGGACCGAATCTAGCAATTACACCTAGACCGTGACACTAGACAACCTGGCCATTTGGATGCAGACTATTCGATTGACCTAGAGAGGATACTTGAATCCTAGGGCAGAAGGCGAGCAACTTGGATAGGGAAACCACGACACAGATCTGTGGTGGAAAACCTAAGGGGAACTCAAAAACATGGAAGATACGGGCTGACATCTATGTGTAAGGGTTCAGACTGCTAATGTAAAGATCGAAGGTGGACGACTGTATGTGGTGGCAGGAATCGACTACATGAGGACGGGTATTGTCTACCCGAAGGTAGACAACCATTTAATTAAGTGGTTTTGAATTTAAATCACTTTAGAGTTCATTGTATGTCCCATGTGGGACTAATGCCACTATGCACTGTTTCTGGCGAAGGAGATATGTTATACTCCCGATGGTCGCTCAAGAGTCTCAAGAAAAATCCTCCAGTGGGAAATTGCTTGTTAGCAGATCGTAAGTGAAACCGAGCAGATAGGAGAAGCTAGTTGGCCAAAAGCGCTCTCGTAGATTGTTTAAATACATGAAATTCTAGCAATGTTTGTGTGCATTACTCTTGAAGATTTACTGTCTTGGATATTTGTAACTATTACAGACCACAGATTGAACCAGTAAACTAGTTGTGCATTTGCTGGCTACGTTTTTTGCAGACGATCATGTAGAACAAATGAGCCTCGATCAAATTCAATCGTTGTATGCCGACGCCATACCATGCTAACAGATCCCTTGCAGGTTTTTGGATGAGCTCAGATCTGTCTAGCCCAGCGATCGCAAGAAGGTTCAGGGCATTTGGAGAAGTGTGCAGGCCCAATAGAAGGATTCTATTTCGCTCCTTGCAGATTGATTGTCGGTGCTAGATCCGTTCGTTGACGATGAATTTTTTTCATACAACCCATGATCTGGAGATAGATCGAGGGCGTATGTGTTAACTGGTAGCATCACCTGAAGGTGAATATCGGTGTTCAGGTTGTTAGGATGTATGTCAGCCATTGTCGATCCTGTTGGTATTCCAGATTGATCATAAATTACACCTGATATTCTACACGTAACTTTCCCCATCTACTTGTCTATGGGAGGACGAAGCACCTAAAGTGATCTAGTTGGGGCAGTGATAGCATTTCCCATGAAAGGCAGATCTGTTCCATCGATCAGGTCAAGCCGCGAAAGCTAGTGGTAGAGCACCAACAACGGAGAAAGGTGCTAACCAGTCGGTGCCCCATCTGTCCACCGCAGAAGATGCTGTATACGTCGTATGCGAAGGAGAGCACAAGACCGCTCCATGACTCTTATCCCCATCATGGAGAGCAACACCGTTGCTCGTAAAAGACAAGCACCGAAGATCCACCATCGTGGTGGAAAACAGTCACACACCCCCCGATCCAACAAGGTCAAGTGCTTAAGATAGGGGTATTTTTTTCTCTTACTACCACCAACAACGACAACTAGGCTGGTTCCAAGCCTAGCGCTAATGCATGGTAGGTTGCGGGTTCCAGCATCGCCCGCGCCAAAGAAAGCATACCTATGGGAGGTATATTTTTTTGAGAAAACATACCTGCAAAATTTTTCTTTTGCTCTTTATTTAAAAAAAAAAAAACAATTTTTTTTTCAATTTTTATTTAATAATTTAATATTATCTTTGTTTTAAAAAAAATCAATTTTATTGATTTTATTTGAACAAAGTTATTTTATTATTACATAAATTTGTTGATTATTCTTTTTGCAAATTAAAAGCAAAGAAACAGGGGTTCAAAATATTGTATAACCTTCAAGGCTAAATAGTCGCATTTTTTTATGCACTAAGGGGGGGACAACTCCACATTTGCCTTCAAAGCACCATTGCACACCTTTTAGGCTTCATAAATAGCAAAATATTTTTTTTTGTTTGAAGTCATTGTAATAAAAGGGGGGATATAATTTTTGCAAAAACAAGGGGGGAAGACTTATAAGGGTGCATTTTCGACAGTGACCGACACCTTAGTCAAATTTACTTTTGCAAAATTTTATTGTAAAAGGTGCATTTTCGGCAGAGACCGACACTTTAAAAATGGGTAGATCAAAGAAGAAATCTATCCCAAAACAAACTGATGATGTTGCAAAATCAGTTAAAGGCCCATATTTTTCCCCACACCTGGAAGGGATAGATTATTATGAAGATGGCACATTTCGTACACTAAGGAGTGGTGTAAATGCCATAATCAATGATTCTGCATCTTGTAGAGACATGCAGAAAAATGGTGTTCTAATCCCTATTGGTGCTATAATGGCATATTCATGTCATTTTATGCTCTTGACAAAGCACAACAGAAAATGGACATTAGTGAGGAATCAGAGGTCAAACCCCTAATGGTCGATGCTTGTAGTGACACAAGTGATCTTCAACCCATGGTGGCGAATGCTTGTTGTGATACAAGCGACCTCATGCTTATGATGGTAGATATCAGTTGTAGCACAGGTGATCTCATCACAGTAGCATATTTTGCTTGTGACACTAGTGACTTAAAAACTGAACCTCCTAAAAATGAACTCCATAATCTCATCAATAGCGACAAATGCAATATTGTTAAAAGTATTGATGAAGATGATGAAATTGGGTGTTTTGAAAAACACACCAAAGGATTTGGTTCCAAAATGATGAAGAAAATGGGATTCAATGGTGAGAGACTAGGTAAACAGGAACAAGGCATTAAATCTCCAATAATGCTAAGTGTCAGGGCAAAGCATGAAGGCCTTGGCTATATTGGACATGCAAGTACCAATAATTCTATGTTTGTAAAACCTAAATCTCCTACAACTCCTAAAAAGCATTGTTGCAGTCACTATGGAAAGACAGGACATGTTGCAGCTAAGTGTTGGAGATTACATCCTTGTGATTCATGTGGATGTACGAATCACTCTTCTTCCAGTTGTTGGTACAAAGTGAAAATGGCCAACAAGGTTCATATAGATTGTGGATGGACAGATTTCACACAATGGACCATGATGAAAGAAATGTTGTATGGCTTCTACTAAAAAGGTAAAACCTATGGTAGACCCCGAGGCAAATCCAGTGACAAACCTAGTGGCAGTCTTAGAGATAATGACCCAGAGACAGACCTAAAGACAGACCCAGAGACAAAGTTCTAGAGGTAGATCTACAGGCAGATCCAGAGGCGATAATCTAGAGGTAGATTCACAGGCACATCCCGAGATAGACCCAGAGGTACAATTCTAGAGGTATGCTTAGAGCCAGAGCCATGAGCCAGAGCCAGAGCCAAAGACAAAGCACGAGCCATCATTCTTTCATTTCTCTTCTTCTTCTTCTTCTTCGTATTGGGGTAGTTATATACTTTACCCAAATATGTTGTATGCGGGGATGATAGTGTAGCTAGTAGTTATATTATTACCCAAATAATGTAATAAGGGGGGATGTTAGAGTTACCATTCTATTATTACCTCATTTGGTGATAATATCCTATCCTAGGTTAGTTACGCTAACATCTATTGTTAGCACATATGTTGTTAGCGTACATTAGTAGGTTATTCCATGCCAACGCCTACCTAAAGTCGGCTAGTTAGCTCCAGTAGTTACGGGCTAATCTAGGCCTATATTGTAATACTTAAGCTTCACTTGATTAATGTAAAGTGTAGTGTTCTTTGAAAATTAATAATAGAGTAGGATAATTAGCTTGACAACACCAGTAACTACTAAAGAGTTATAACAAATATTTTTTTAAATGCAGAAAGGAAAGACTCTTGGGTCAGATGGATTTCCCATTGAATTCTACCAAGAATTTTAGGATATCTTACATGAGGACCTTTTGGATGTGATTGAGGAGCCTAGGATAGCTAAAGAGGTTTTGAAGGAAATCAACAAAATATATATAGCATTGATCCCAAAGGCAAAATATTCATAACACATTATCATATTTAGACCAATAGCTTTTGGAAATGTCTTGCTCAAAACCACTTATGCATAAGATTATCTCACTAGAACAAGGTTGTTTTATGGAAGGTAGACATATAGTGGATGAGATAGTTTTGGCTCAAGAGGCTATTCACTCCATGGAAGCACATAAATCCCCATCCATGTTCATTAGATTAGACTTATCCAAAGTATATGACAGGGTGGACTAGGCTTTCCTCCTCAAAGTAATGGGTCAATTTGACTTCTCACAAGAATGGATAGATTGGATCAAGGGATTTATTTCATGAGTGTCCTATTCAATTTTGATCAACAAATGTCCTTCATAATTTTTTACTACATATAGGGGTATTAAGTAGGGTGATCCTGTTTCTCCATATTTATTCATCATTTTGGTTGAATGCTTGGGAAGGACAGTGACCAAATATAAGAAAAAAAATTAACATGAATCACTATTGCAAACAGAGCCAAACCAATCACTCATATGTAGTTCATCGATGACTTTACTCTATTAGGGAAATCAACAATGAAGGAATCCTCAAGAATCAAACATATCATAAGTTGTTTCTTGGGAGCCACGGGGTAACAAATCAACGAGAAAAAGTCCAAAGTCATTTTCTTCCATTGCTCACCCAAACAGGAGATCATGGTTCTTGATAAAATGTGATACCAAAAGACCTCCCTCCCCATCACCTAATTAAGCATCCCTCTTAAAATAGGGAGATAAAAGAAGGAGAATTAGGCCATACTAGTGGTTATAGTAAAAAGAAAAATAGAAAAATGGAGTAATCAATGGCTATCATAAGGGGGAAGAATAATCCTAGTTAAATAAGTCCTTCAATCTATACCTAGTTATGTATCCATAGTTTTGGATATTCCTAAGGTAGTGTTGAGAGAGCTATATTAAATAAATTATTTATTCCTCTAGAGGGGCACTAAGGAGGAAATGAAATAGGAATTGGTGTATTGGGAAACTTTATACCTTCACAAACATGAAGGAGAACTAGGATTCAAATCGACGATCAAGAACAACAACGTAGATAAGCAACTAGGTTATATTGAAGGATGTTGAACAACCCCAATGTGCTATGGGCCCAAAATATAAGAGCTAAATATGTAGAAAATAAAATTTTGACAAACATTATTCATCACCAACTCCCTAGCAGAGGATCCCCCACCTTAGTAGTTTTGAGGATGGGAAAGGAGTTGATAAAGAAGGAGCTCTTTTGAATAATTCACAATGGTCAACACACAATAATTTGGATAGAATCTTGGGATAGGCACCAAACTTTGGTGGCTCAATATCTAGAGTGGAGACCTTTCATGGAGTAGCTACACAAAGTAAATTGGATAAAATTAGCAAAATATTGTAGGACCTAGACTAGAAATTTAAAAGTTGGGAGAAATTGGGTCCCCACAGTCGAATGACCAATTCAAATCCCAAAGAGGAAAAAGATCGATATCCAAAAAACTCTACAAATGAGATCACTTTAATGGTCTTAAGTGGAGGATTCCCTTGGATGGGGCAACACAAGTTAGGGGGAGTGTACAATAGCAAGTGGATATGTAGTTCTATGCCAAAGTACTCCTAACCCACTTTGAGACTTATTCAAACAATTACACGCACATAAGTTATGGCCTAAGGTGAGATTCTTCATTTGGCTTCTTCTACATAAAAGGGTACTAACAGGTAAACACCTTATAAAAAGAGGCTACCATGGTCCTTTTAGGTGTGAGATATGTGGGGAGAACCTCAAAACACTCATTTATTTAGTGTCTTGTAGCCTCAAAGTTATGGACAATGATAGCTATCTTACTTGGTATTAATTGGTCTAGCTTTACCACCCTAGAGCATATGTGAAAGGAATGGACTATATTAGACTAGTATGTTAGGCATATAGTATGGATAGGAACTACTCTTCTACTTTGGAACATATGGAAGGAAAGGAACAACCACATATTCAAACAAGAGTCTATGGACATCCACTATATTTGGAAAAATACCATAGCCAACATAGTAGAGACAATCCAACATACATTTAAGTATCCCAAGGAACCCCACCAACAACTAGAATAGATCATGAACAAACTAAAAATTATTCCTAAAGTTGACAATCAACAAATGACAACCATAAGTCACTTGAAAGTAGTCAAAAAGGAAAAGTGGCAACCTCCCCAAGAGAATTTGGGAAAATTTAACATGGGTGGATCATCATGGGGGAATCCAAGAAGAGATAGTGTAGGAGGGATAGGAAGACAGTTGAATGCTACCTCAATTTTCACCTTTTTAGAGAATCTTGGCATTTATTCCAACAACCTAGCAAAGGGTTGTGAAATCCTTAGAGGGATCCAAGAGGTAGTTAAGGTAGGATGGAAGAAGGTTCATATATAATTTAATTCACAAGTCATGATCAACCATATAAAGAATCCAAGGAAGAATAGGAAGCTTTATTGGAGACCAAGGAGAATCATAGAGAAGATTCAGATGGTACAAGCAAGCTTTTTGTCTTTGAAATATAATCACATCCCTAGAGAATAAAATAGAGTTGCAGATGCGATGGCCAACTAGGCTCTTGACAAATACAACCTCACTTGTTACGACTATCCCCCTATATGGTGGGAAACATAGACTAGGGAAGATCTTTCTATCCTATCTCTTGATGGTAACAACATTAGATATTTAGTTTTGTAATTCACTATATTACGTTGTTCCTATTATACATGTGTTACTATAGCAGATCAATTGATAGAGAATGTAATACTACATCATCTGCTAAATCATGGATCAAAAGCCTATGTACATGGAAAGATAGGTAATGTATCTCTCCTATTTGAATTCTGTAATTTAAATTATTTTTTACCAAAAAAAATAATTATCATTAATGCTATCAACAAAAATGGATGTGGGGATTGGATAAAAAATAATGTTAGTACATATGTTTATCACCTATTGTTGGATGTAATCTCTTGCAAATGTGAGTATTAATATAGAGAAGGAAACCGAGGAGTAGATAGTTTAGCCAATCACAATGTTGATCTTCATCTTAGTGAAATTCAAATTTTAGAAGGAAACTGGCCAAGTGAGATTTTATATCTTAATCAAAATTATGTGAAGGAGTTGATTGTGGAAACATAACACTTTGAGGAATTTGAAGAATATATTTGATAGAAAAAGAAATGAAAAATATTTGTGATAAAAAGACATGTTGGATATGGTTTAATTGACCTAATAACAAATGTAATATTTTGGTATTTTGATGGGAGTGGCCTCAATAGGAGCCATCTATAACTTATTAAAACTAATAATAAAAACACTTTAATACAATGGATGGAATAGTGGGGGTATTTATACCAATACCAAAACCCTAATTACATAAATAAATTTATCCTAATCCAATGTAATAAGAGGGATTTAAGGTTAATTACAAGTTTATAAATTGGGTTTAACCATAACTAGGTTAACCTTGGCCCATAGAGCTTCCATGATAGGATATTACAATAAATTAAATACATTCTATTATGAATGTATTTTGGCCTATCCAAAATTACATCATACAATGTTGACCTTGGCCAAAAGTTAGATTACACTTTCAACACTTATTCATACCCCTAATATTCCATCATACCATTTTTATTATCATTTTTTATTTTTGTTAGTGGTATTAGCTCCAATTATTGTTAACACATGTGATATATATTTTTGGCTTCCCATATTTATATCCCTTTGAGTTTTTTTTCTCTTTGTCCCTTCTATAATGACCTTCCTCTCCTATTTTCATTCCCACCAAGACTTTCATATTCATCAATATTTTTTTGTATTGTTCATTATGAGACTTATATTCTAAAGATTTATCTTGTCCTAAATATTCTAAAATGCAAGGAATAGCCTCATGAACACTTTGTTCTTTATGTTGCCCCAGAAACCCCAAAGTACAAGGATGATCCTCCATATCAATTAATTTCTTATTCTTCCCTAGAAACCCTATATTTCCATGGATATCATCCATATGTATTTCTTTATTATGCTACTATTGAAGTCCTAAATGTCAATGGATACACTCTATACTACTTTCATTTTTATTGCAAGGAGATAATTTTATGCTACTTTGGGAAAGTGAAGATGATTTACCTAGACTAACTGTTGAGCTATACAATTTTCATTGTTGTAATTGTTGTCAACACAACAACATTAAGTTTGAATTCTCTGCTTACCTCAAAATTGAGGGTGAATGCGTTGTAGTGTCCAAGCACTGAAGTAATAAATGCTGAAGTAATACAAAATAAAAAGGAATGCCACTATGCTTTGAAATATTTGAAAATTTTATGTGGGAGAAATGGAATACCGCTTTGCTTTGAAAAATTGAGGTGAAATTGATGTATCAGGAGTTATTCTGTTTGTTGAACGTTACATGGGAAGCTTAGTAGAAAATGAGCCTCAAAAATTTTAGGAATCAAAATGGCCAAAAAATACTGGCAATTTAATAGGTGGGAAATTAATTTTTAGTAGCCGATTTTATATCTTTGCAGACTAAATATTACACGGTAATATTGAGGAGTAAAATGGAAATAAATTCTAGAATATTTCTCCTTTAATGTTTATGCGGTGATCAACCTTTTTTTAATTCTACTTTTGTTCTGTCTTCGAGGTATCTCATACTTCTTATTATGTCAAGTGTAAGAGGTGGCCTTTAACTCCGTTTAGGGAAAATGTCAGGTGAGTGCTCATCAATACCACGTATTCTTCAGAATTATGTCTATTGTCGGAGTAAAAATATTGCAGAAGGCCTAATTTACCACAACTTGATCAAATGGTGGAAATCTGGTGGTACATAAATTGCGTTAAGAATAGGAGTATCCAAAAGCATAAATGTGTGAAGGCGTGTATCAAAGCGAGAGAAAGTTGGAGACAGAGGAAAATATGAGAAACTGAATGGTCAGGGATGTTAGAAATTGTTATGTAACCACCAATGAGAATGTGAAGAGATTGTAACTGAAATGCCACCATGTGAAAACTAATCGACTAAGAGGGGTATATGTATGAAGTGTATAGTGGTGAAGTAAAAAACAATATATGAGATTCACAGTACAACAAGGGTTGTTGAGCATGACAGAAAAGCAGAGAGGTGAAATCTAGACAAAGTGCAGAGTGAAGCAGAAGTGTGATAGAGCAAAGAGGGGTAGTCTACACAAAATGCAGAGTGAAGCAGAAGTGAAATAGAGCAGAGAGGTGAATTCACAGAAAGTAGAAAAGAGCTACAAACCAATTTAGGTTTTTGAATAGCAAAGGCATTCTTATCTTATTTTGATAATAAATTTTTAAGACCAAGTGGGTGCTTGGCATAGGGGTTGGTGCTCCTTTCAGTTGGTGCTGATAAATTGGGTGGATAGGTGTCTTCCCTCCAGTTGGTGTTGGTGAAATACTGTAAGCAATTTTTTTGAAGGCTAGATTTGAATAGTGAGTTCAAGCAGTCATTGTTTGCAGAGTGGTTTTTATTCACATTGGGTTTCCACTATACATACTATGTTATGTGATGATTTCTTGATGGGTGTGTAATTGTTTTATTTATTTTATAATTGTATAACAAGTCTGTTGAAAAGAAAAGTTTTGATTGTTAAAATAACACATTGATTCATCCCCCCTCTCAGTGTCATTGTGTGTTTAACAATTGGTATCATAGTTCGGTTCCTACAATTAAGCTTAATCAGCTAAGGTAGATCTTGGAGCTATACACAATGACTAGCAATGAAGGATTTTCTTCAAACAAGGCACCTCTGTTTGATGGTACAAATTATTCTTTCTGGAGCTTGAGAATGCATACTTATCTGAGTGCATTAGGATTTGATATTTTGGATTCTATTGTTACTAGATATACAATACCCAAAACTCCTCCTAATGATGTTGCTGAAAATAAGTTATTTGAGAATGATTCTAAAGCAAGAAATGCTATTTTGAGTGGTCTTGTAGATAGTGAACTTGTGAAAGTTATGAGCTGCAAAACATCCAAAGAAATTTGGGATAAACTAAAAAGTATTCATGAAGGTGATAACAAGATCAAAGAAGCAAAATTGCAAACATATAGATCTCAGTTTGAAGGACTAAAAATGAGTGATGAAGAGGACATAGTAGCCTACATTCTCAGAGTAAATGAAGTGGTAAATTCAATAAAATGTTTAGGAGAAGAGATAAAAGACTCTGCAATTGTAAAAAAGGTGCTTAGATCTCTTCCACCAAGATTTGATTCTAAAGTTTTTGCTATTGAAGAAGCCAAGGATTTAAACAATTTTTCAATGGATGAAATGCATGGCTCTCTAACAACATATGAAATGATAATAGGGAAGGAAAAGCCTTCTGAGAGAGAAGCAACTTTCAAGGCAATGAAGAATATGAAGATTAAATCAGAATCAGATGAAGATGATGTATCAGATGTTGAAGAATTAAACTTTGTTAGAAAACTCAAAAGAGGATAGGGCAAGTACAAAGGTAAGATTCCATTCAAATGCTTTAATTGTGGAGGTATTGGGAACTTTGCTACTAAATGTCCTTACAAAGAAAAGGATGACAATGATGAACATGTTCAAAAGGAAATAGGTGAAAGTTATCAAAAAAGATCCAAAAACTTTAGAAATATTAAGAAGAAAAGCTTCATTTCTAAGGAAGATGATTATACCTCTGATGATAGTGTGAATGATACATGTGAAGTATTGTTTATGGCTATGGAATATGAAGAAAATAAATCTAAAATTGGTGAAAAATCAGAGGATGAAGAACTTGATGCTAAAGTAAACCTAGAAGGAGAATTAATTGCTGCTCTTGAAGAACTGGCACAGTAAGAGGGAAGAACAAAAAATTATCTAAAAAAATTGAAGAGTAAAATGAAATGATAAAGGACCTACACATTCAAGTGGAAGAAGTCAAAAGGATATAAGAAGTTCTACAAGCTCAGCTAACCGATAAAATTGATGCATGCAGTAAGCTAGAAGAAGAAATTATCTTTTTAAAGAAACAACTTGACAAAGTAATTTTACAGAGGAATACTTATCTCAAGAGCTCTGAGAAACTAGAAGATATATTGCAAAGATATCCCAGAATCAAATTTGGTCTAGGATGAGGAGAAACCCAAAACAAGTGAGACAAAGAAGGAGGAGCCCAAGAAAGATTTATCAAAATAACCATTAAAAGAAGAAAAATATGAGCAGAAGAAGGCAGACCCCATGATAACCAATAACAAGCCAAAGAGCAGGAAAACCATTGACAAATATGGGTTCACAAGGGTGGAGTATCAAAGAAGAAGATTCCAAAGGAGACCGGTAGTTAATCAATATCAGCCAAACAGGTTCTATCATTCTTATTTTGACTATAATGAAACGTTTTTTGGTTATTGTTACAAATGCAATCAGTATGGCCATAAGATTGCAAATTGTAGATTAAGTGATAAACCATTAATTTTTGTACATTAGAATGCATTCACTCCTTTGATTGAGTATGATGTTGAATGTTATAAGTGTAACAATTATGGGCACATTGCTAAGTACTATAGAAGCAAATTTGTGAATCTCCCTAGACAGGAAAGAAACTATCATGCACCTCCAAGGAAACAAAACAGTCAATTTCTTGAAAAGAAGATTCAATCCAATGCTGAGAATGAAAATTCTGCTAAAGCAAAATCCAAAGCAAAGAAAGTGTGGAAAGAGAAGGAAAACAATGTAAAATCTCTAGTTGTACATACAACATTCAAAGCCTAGTCCACACCTTGGATTGTTGATAGTGGATGCTCTAGTCACATGACTGGAGATAAGAAACAGTTTGTGAGCCTGCAAAAGTTTGATGGTGGATCTGTTAAATTTGGCAACAATGATGGATCAAATTTTTTTGGGAAGGGTACTGTAAATATAAACAATGGTAATATCAAATTAAAGGATGTTCTCTTTGTAATTGGCTTGAAACACAACTTGTTGAGTGTCAGTCAAATATGTGATAAAGGGTGTGATGTAACATTCAAGGCTAATGGGTGTGAAATAAGAAATGCAAAGAATGGAAAACTTCTAGCTATGGGTGTCAAAAATGGTAACTTGTATCATCTTAGTAGTACAACAGGAAAGTCTTGTCTGCTTGGTCAAGTAGATGTGAATTGGCTATGGCATAAAAGGCTAGGACACATCAATTTTGAAAATCTTGTCAAAATTAGCTCAAGTGTATAAAGGAATATACCAAAGATCTCCAAGCCTCCAAATAATATCTGCTCATCTTGTCAAAAAGGGAAACAAACAAGAACAATTTTCAAGATAAAATAACACTCTATGGTCCTATGAGAACACAAAGTGTGAATGGAGATAAATATTTTATTCTCTTCATAGATGACTTCTCAAGAATGACATGGGTATGTTTCTTGAAAGAAAAATCAGAAGCATTGGAGATATTCAAGAGCTTTAGAAATTTGGATGAGAATGATATTGGGAAAAGAATCAAATTCTTGAGATCTGATAGAGGAGGAGAGTTCATCTCAGAAGAATTTGAAAGATATTGTCAAGAGCATGGTATAATAAGACAATTTTCTGCAGCAAGAATACCTCAACATAATTGGGTGGTAGAAAGAAAAAATACAACATTATAGGAAATGGCAAGAACTATGACAAATGAATCTGGAGTTGCTAATAATTTTTGGAAAGAAGTAGTCCACACAATAGTATATATTCAGAACAGATGTATGCTCAGAGTCAATGACAATAGGACACCATATGAACTTTGGTTTGGAAGAAAAGCATCAGTCAAACACTTCAGAGTATTTGGAAGCAAATATTACATAAAGAGAACTAAAGACAATATCGATAAATTTGAAGCAAGAGCTGATGAAGGTATCTTTCTTGGATATTCTACCAGAAGCAAAGCTTACAAATGTTACAATAAAAGACTTAGAAAATTGGTAGATAGTGCCAGTGTAAAAGTAGATGAAGTAATAAATCAAAGTTTCAATAAAGTAGAAGATTTTCCGATGTATCAAGATACCATTGAAGGAGAAGAGGTAGAAGAAAAATAAGAAGAAGAAGAATAATCAGAAGAAGAAAAGAAAAATCTGAAGCACCTAAGTTACTTACTTGAAAAATGCAAAAGAATCATCCCAAAGAGCAAATCATTGGAGATCCCAAGGTAGGTGTGCAAACAAGAAGAAAACTAGAAAAAATAGAAGAACAAATTAATTATTCATTGTTGTCCAAAATTGAGCCCAAAAATGTGATTGAATCCAGCAAGGATGAGAATTGGTTAAAAGCTATGGGAGAAGAACTCAATCAAATTGAGAAAAATAAGACATGGGAACTAGTTCCAAGACCAACAAATAAAAATGTCATTGGCACAAAATGGGTTTTCAAAAACAAGCTCAATGAAGATGGGTTTTCAAAAACAAGCTCAATGTGATGATCAACCTTTTTTAATTCTACTTCTGTTCTGTTTTTGAGGTATCTCATGCTTCTTATTATGTCAAGTGTAAGAGGTGGCCTTTAACTCCATTTAGGGCAAATGTCAGGCGAGTGCTCATCAGTGCCACATATTCTTCAAAATCAGAAGACCTAATTTACCACAATTATCAAATGGTGGAAATCTGATGGTACATAAATTGCGTTAAGAATAGGAGTACCCAGAAGCGTAAATGTACAAAGGCACGTAACAAAGTGAGAGAAAGTTGGAGATAGAGGAAAAGATGAGAAACTGAATGGTCAGGGACGTTAGAAATTTTTATGTAACCACCAATGAGAATATGAAGATATTGTAACTGAAATGCCACCATGTGAAAACTAATCGACTAAGAGGGGTATATGTATGAAGTGTATAGTGGTGAAGTAAAAAAAAATATGAGATTTGCAGTACAAGGGTTTTTGAGAATGACAAAAAAGTAGAGTGGTGAAATCTAGACAAAATGTAGAGTGAAGCAGAAGTGCGATAGAGCAGAGAGGGGCAATCTAGACAGAATGCAGAGTGAAGCAGAAGTGAAATAGAGCAGAGAGGTGAATTCATAGAAAGTAGAAAAGAGCTACAAACTAGTTTAGGTTTGTGAATAGCAAAGGTATTTTTATGTCATTTTGATAATAAATTTTTAAGACCAAGTGGGTGCTTGGCACAAGGGTTGGTGCTCCTTTTAGTTGGTGCTGATAAATTGGGTGGATAGGTGTCTTCCCTCCAGTTGGTGTTGGTGAAATACTGTAAGCAATTTTTTTGAAGGTTGGATTTGAACAGTGAGTTCAAGCAATCATTGTTTGCAGAGTGGTTTTTACCCACATTGGGTTTCCACTATACATACTATGTTATGTGATGATTTCTTGATGGGTGTGTAATTGTTTTATTTATTTTATAATTGTATAACAAGTCTGTTGAAAAGAAAAGTTTTAATTGTTAAAATAACACACTGATTCACCCCCCTCAGTGTCATTGTGTGTTTAACACTAACCTTGACCACCTTCATCTCATTTGCATTAAAATTTACCTCCCTATATTCTTCCTTCGCACATTTAGCTCCTAAATTTGAACTTGCACATTATTGTATCGCCCAAATTTTTTGCACCCTTACCTTCAGGCTAAAGGATCCGTTCCTGGAAGGGGGATGCAAGAAGGATGAGAAAATACCTCAGATAGAGAGGCCCTTTGAAGGTCGCGCCTCTCGGGGGAGGGGTATAAGGATGAATTTTCAACGGATGGTGGGGTTCACTAGGAAACTTTGAGTGGCAGTTTCCATGCCTAGGTTGAGAATGGGTTTGATGTGTTCATTTTATGTTCAATCATTCAGATTCCTAGGTTGGCCAAAATGAATCTAAGCTATTCTATATGAAATTTTTGGTTTATATGAAGACAAAAAACATAAATGAATCCTAAATACAGAAAATATCTAAAATGGAGAAGAGTGCACCTAATTTCTGATGTCTGATGAAGATTCTGAAGCTTGTAGGAGTCCAGATCGTCTCGGATATGACAGGATCGTCTATAATTGTACATAATCGTCCAGATCATAGGAGATCATCTGAGATCAGCCAAGATCGTCAATGACCTGACGAATTCGTCAAAAACCTGCAATCATGAAAACAGACACCAAAAACCAAAAATACAATTGCAAGAATGATACAAAATGATAGAAATAAGAATATAAATGCTTTAAATGATAAATCCAGATATCAAATCAAATGGGATGCAATGTTTTAATAATTTATTTTGAATTTTATCATGCAAATATGCTAAATAAGGTGAACTCCAAGATGCAGAACATAAGTGAATTAATCTAATGCACAATTAAATAAGAAAAGAGATAGAAAATGTAAACCCAAGGCTCTGATTGCCCCCAATCTGAACTGTAGTCAAAATTATCTGAAATCGTACGAGATCGTTGTCGATTGTCCAAAATTGTGGTTGAATCGCCTGCGACGATTCGAGCTTCCTCCGGCTGAAACACAGTGAGATCCTATAATAAAACTTGAAAACACAAGTGCAAATGATGGGGGATAGGATGTTCTAACACAGCAAAAACCAAAGTTGCAGGGAAATGATCAGCTAGGGGGGATAAACTAGGAAAATCCCAAGTTTATATAGGATTAGGGGGAGGTTAGGAGGTTGGGGATCATCCCAATCTAGGAGATCTCCAACGTAGGAATCTCCAACCACGCAGACACGCTTCTGCCCGAGTTGGAGAGGTTGTTGAAACAAAAGCTAATTATGAAAATTCAGTTTTGGGATGAAATCGTCTGGACATTCTGTTCCAGACGAATTTGTTCGATTTGGGATGATATCGTTAGATCGATGATGATATCGTCCAACAGTCAAAACAACTTCTAAAAATGGTGCGAAAAATGAGGTGAGCGGTTAACGGGCGGTTTCGAGGTTAAAATTCAATTTTTTTATCTTTTACTAATGGTTTAACTGCGCCAATTTTAGGGTGCTACATTTTGCCCCCTCTTTAGCAATTTTTTTGAAGAAAATGCGTTAAAGACGAGTTCTTCACGCTTTACGAGAAATCAAGAATTTATTCCATTTTTTAGACGATGATTCTAGGTCGAATCGTACAACTGTTTGCTATGGTGCCCCCTCAGAGTTTTTACCCAAATCGAACGTTTGAGGTAAAAGCGCGAAAAAGCAAAAATTAAAAAAATGTTGTTTTTAAATAAAAATAAGAAAAAAAGAGTAAAACCCTAATTCATTTTTACTGTTCATTTTCGCTGTTTTAGAGCTCTGCAGGCGAAATGGTGGAAACGACACACAGATCGATAGAGGTCCGATGCGGGTTGCGGGTAAGGATCTAAACCTAGTGTACTATATTTTTAGCTTGATTTGTTTAATTTTTTACTTGAATTTTAATTATTTTGGGGCATCGCGGCCGTTGTTAGGCCGTCGACGACATCGGGACGAAATCGTCCCTATATTGTTGATTTCGTCTGAGGACGAAATCTAAGAAATAGGGGTGATCTCGTCCAATATGGGGCGATTCCAAAATTGAAGAATCGAAGACGATTTTTTCCTATTAAGGACGATTTTGCTAAATTTGGTACGATATCATCCAATAATGGGCGATATCATTTTTTTTATGAGATGAAATTGAGTTTAATTGATTTTAATGATTATGTATTAATAATTTTTGTTGTTTTATTGTTTATTTTGCAGAGGGGATTGCTAAAGAGTCGAGAGTGGAAATACGGGGGTCTCAAGGATGACTTAGCCGCGCTCAATCAGGCCAAGCGAGACAAACTAGCAGAGGTCGGGCTACAGCATGTGGCAAAGATGCCACAAATTTCTATAGACATGGGGCTACTAACAGCCCTAGAAGAGAGATGGTATCCGGAGTCGTCCTGCTTCTGACTACCGATAGGGGAGATGACTCCCACTCTAGAGGATGTATGGAGGATCTTGAGGATACCCATATATGGGCAGTTCATGACTCCTTCGGCCAATCAGGGCCATGCCATGATGAGATTGTGCAGTGACCCAAGCTTCGCCCTGGAGAAGGGTGGAGTGAACATCGAGGTTTTGAGGCAGATGCCCGGGCATCTCGGTTGACCCGGGTTTTGGTAGGGGTGGTGGGTGGCCTTCTTCTATGCCACCAGAGTGGATGCAGGTTATCGTGGCTCCTCTCAGATATGGTCTATGACATGAGAGACCACGAATACAGGTTTTCTTGGGGTAGCTTTGTATTATGCCATTTGTATAGGATCCTTTACGGGGTCGTATACAAGGGAGGTCGATTTCTGGTGCTGACATCACTGCTACAGGTTTGGTGTTGGGAGCACATTGCGGTGCGAAGGCCGGTAGGGCTTCCACTAATAGGAGTTGACCGAGAGAGACCCCAGGTTTTCTATTGGTTGCTCCAAAGAGGGTCACAACGACAAATAGATCTGTCGATGTCCTGGAGGTTACTAGACGATCTCACCCCAGATCAGATCACCTGGAGACCATGGAGAGATCATCTAGGGTGGGCAGAGGATGGACAAGAGTTGGCTCACATTAGGCAAATCATTTTGTTGAGGACAAAGCGGGGAGAGGTAGAGCTCCACTGCTATGACCGAGTTTTGAGGCAGTTATTTGTACAGCAGGGGATCCCTTCTCTTAGGGATTATGAATACTCCTGGACTATGCGTGATAATACCACATTGAGCAATGCTCCAAACATGTAGCGGTTTTGGAGTCAGGACATTGATGATGCCCCAATTTAGCCAGTGGATGGGGATGACGTGGGGGTAGCAGACGGATATGATGCCTGGTATGTAGGCATCCACCCTCCTCGAATGACGAGGGCATAGGATCTGATGCACATTGTAGTGTAATGGATGGAGAGGCGATGCCAAGCTACCATCAGTGCAGCGAGGAGTCACAGAGGGAGGGATCAACGATGGCCTCCTTAGGAGAGACATCGGAGAGTACCATAGGCTCCAGAGAGACAGTCTTAGTCAGAGAGGAGGGAGAGACTCCCTTCTTAGCAGAGGGATAGGCCACCATCACTTGATAAGGGGAAGGGTGTCGAGGTGGGGGAGAGCAACGAGATGGTGGCTCTTCGGGCAGAGAATGCCCGCCTACGAGCTCAGGTGCAGACTCTTCAGGATGAGGCTACACGGCTCAGGGCTCGAAGTAGAGGGGTGAGCATTCTGGAGCTGGCACAGGCTGTTGCGTAGACCGCATTCTACTAGGGGTTGTACTATCATGTGGTTCCAGAGGAGTAGAGGATACCACTACCAGCCAGCATTGCGAAGTCGATCAGGATGGGGTCATCGAGGACATCATCACGATCGACATCGAGGACCCGCGATACAACTGTTACATTCCAAACATAGCCTGCGTCGGCTATGTTTTCCAAGCGTTTAATATTTAGTATATATTGATTCACAATAGTTTATTGGAAATCATCAATCTTATTTTTCTAAATTCACTTGCATTTTCGCATTGGCCTATACGGCGAGGGTGTGCCCACCTCAAGTGGCATTTAACAATTTTTATTCTTCCGCAGCAAATTCTTATTCGATATAATTTATTTGTCATTCTATTCAAAAATCTCTCTCTGTATTTCTCATTGTGCAGAAGGATAGATATATCCTTCCAAGTGGTATCAGTCTAGACGATTCACGAGATTTTTTCGGTCTCACAACACCGCAATTCGGCCGCGCAGCAATAGCCGGTTACAGTTAGCGTCGCATCGTAATTTTACCAGCGTTCACAAGAGAGCCTTACGACGGCGATTACAGGCGGTTCGTTCCCAATTTTTCGCTACTGTTCGTTCCAGTCTTGTCCCAAAACCACCGCAATAGCATCCAGAGGCACAAATCCTTCCTTCGCGGTAAAAAATTCGAACGCCAGGCCGTAAACGTATGCACAGTCCATCACAGCCATTCACAAACGACGTCGTCCAATCATAATTCGAGAAATTTTCAATTAACCGAGAAAGACTAAGGTAGTTGGATAAAATTATTTTGCTGACGTCAGTAAAAAAAAAATTGTTTCGGGCGTTGGGCTCCAATTTTTTATCCCACATTCAGTATATTAAAATCGTTTACGGGTTTATAAGGCATACGTCACACCTCCTACGGTGTGACTTCGGTCACATTGGTTGTTCCTCCATGCATAGTTGTCGTCTTCCGGTTGTTAGCTGTCATTGTCTTGTTTAATCGTTGGTCGTCCAGTTATTCGTGTTGGTCTCTCGCGTTCGTGTTGCGTTCCATTCCCCCGTGTCTTGTGGTTCGTTCTCTGTCCTCCATGTCGCTATGTCGTCTCTGTGTTGTTCGTTCTCGTTGTTCCATCCGTCACGTCTCGTGTCTAGATCCGCTTGCGTCCTCGTTGTCCGGTCCGCGTGCATCCTCGTTGTTCGGTCTACGTCGCGTCTCGTGTTCGGTCCGCTCGCGTCCTCGTTGTTCGGTCTACGTCCACTCGCGTCGGGTAAATTCTAGTTCGGTTTCTGTATCCCGCAGGTCGCTATCAAAAGTTGTTAAAAAGTTGTCATAAACTGTCAAAAGTTGTTAAAAGTTGTCATAAACTGTCCAAGTTGCTGTCAAGGAGGAGCCAAAGTCCACATTAAATTCCGCGTCGCAGTTGGAGCGATACTTAAAGCGGAATCCCAATTTTTGCTCAACTCAACCAAATTTGGCAGCAGTCGAAGCTCAAACGCTCCTAAGCAGGCTATGTTCACAAGTGCATGAACAAAAGGTGGCTCAAAGGACCTGACGGTCGACTATCAAGTTCAGAGATTCCCAATACAAGCGCAAGAAGACCTAATCGAAGCCCAGGTACAAAAAATTCTCCTTCTCCTTTCAAAATTGGCAGTTATAATCCACATCATCCACTAGTAGACCCTATGGCTACTAACCCTCCCCCAACTCACGAAACCATCACACAAGGAGACTCAAGTAACTCAGCCGTTTCCAACGATGAATCTCTTCGACTCTTACTAGAGGGTATGAACCAAATTAGTCTCAACCTAAAAGCCCTAGTGCGAGCACAAAACCAGCTTAATCCCAATACTAATTCCCAAAATCACTCCCATGCCCAAAGGAATGAAGAAAATGTCGATCAAGATGATGATTGGGAACAACAAAGAGGCGATTCGGATAATTACAGGGATCGTTCTCATAGACAGAGGTATAACCAAAATCAAGAAAGGGATACGGGTTATCACCAACCAAGAGGCCCTAATAATTTTCCACGCATTGATATGCCCACTTTTGAAGGTCATGATCCTCGTGGTTGGATAGCCAAAATGGAAGGCATTCTCGACTTATATCAAATTAAGGAAATTGATAAAGTCCCTTTCGCTGCATCAAAATTAGGCACTGAGGCCTACCAATGGTTCGTATGGCTTAAACGAGAGAAAGGTGCTACTATTAACTGGAGAAAATTCACTACCTCTTTTTTAGAAAGATTCGATGAAGGAGCTACATCGTCATACACAGTAAGACTGTTATCTCTTAAACAAGAAGGATCAGTTAGCGAATTTGTTTCAGAATTCACCAATTTACTACCATATACTTTAGACCTCAGTCCCGACACAGTGGTAGGAGCTTTTCGCAATGGATTGAAAGAAAATATTCGAGTGGAGGTAGACATGCACAATCCAACCTTGTTGAACGATTGTATAAGAATAGCTAATCTGGCTGAGAAGAGAAATCAGTTGTCTGCACGACGTGAAAACTATAGTCGTCCTCCATATCGCAACAATTCCTTTCGTAGAAATGATCAACCCTCAAGATACTTTTGCTATAAATGTCGCAATCATCATCCCAAGGAACAAGCTTGTGCCCAAAAACAAAACTTTCATATTGAGTGTGATCAATATGAAGGAGAAGAGGACGAAACTTACCAACAAGAAGAACCTATGCAAGAAGACCTACCAATTACTCTAGAAGAGAAGGAAGAGGATACAATGGCGATCTCTGTACACGCCCTCATGGGGTTAACCGCCCACCATACCATCAAGGTACCAGGATTTCTCCGCCAAAAAAAAGTGAATGTGCTAATTGATTCCGGCAGTACCCACAATTTTATCGACATCAAAACAGCAAAAGCTTTGAATTTATTCATTAACTCTTCCAACAAAGACAAATTTCAGGTTCTAGTGGCCAACGGGGTGAACGCACAATGTGTTGGTCGCACATCTCAAGTTTCCATAAAAATGGGAACTTATACCTGGTTTGGATCCCTTTTCGTCATGAATTTGGGGAACTCTGATGTCATTTTGGGAGTTGAATGGTTGGAAACATTAGACACGGTTAGCTTCAACTTCAAAAAATTATTTGTGGAATGGAAGGAAAACGGACGAGTCATTCGCTTACAAGGCATTACTACTCCTCCATCACAAATGGTGAGCTCTCATAGTATGGAGAAGATGTTAAAAAAGGGTGGATATGGGTTTATAGCTCAAATTAATTGTTTGGAAAAACAATCTCAAGCAACTTCGGATATTATTGCTCCCGAGTTACAAGACATCATAACACATTACGAAGAGGTTTTCCAAGAACCTAAAGGATTACCACCTAAACGATCTCATGACCATGCCATCCATTTGATTCCAGGGAGTGTCCCACCTAACAATCGTCCTTACCGCTATCCTCAACCACAAAAGACAGAAATCGAACAGATCGTTCAGGATTTGTTGGATCACGGAGTCATTCGTCACAGCACTAGTCCTTATTCCTCACCTGTCGTTCTGGCTAGACGAAAAGATAACTCTTGGCGTATGTGTCCTGACTTTCGTTCTCTCAATAAACTCACTATCAAGGACAAATTTCCTATACCTGTCATAGATGACCTACTAGATGAGTTGCATGGTGCAAAATTTTTTACAAAATTAGACCTTCGCTCCGGATTTCACCAAATCCGTGTCAAAGAAGAAGATATTCCTAAAACTGCTTTTCGTACTCATGAAGGTCATTACGAATTTTTAGTCATGCCTTTTGGTCTCACTAATGCACCATCCACATTCCAAAGTCTCATGAACCAAGTGTTTCGCCCACTCCTCCGTAAGTTTGTGTTAGTCTTTTTTGATGATATTCTCATATACAACAAAACATGGACGGATCATTTACATCATGTGGATAAGGCCCTTCACATTTTACACAAAGAAAAGTTATTTGTCAAACGTTCCAAATGTTCATTTGGTGTTCAAGAAGTCGAGTATCTTGGTCATATAGTTTCACACGAGGGCGTCAAAGTGGATCCCAATAAGATTAAGGCAATTCAAGAGTGGCCTTTACCTAAAACCATCAAGAAACTTCGTGGTTTTTTGGGTCTCACGGGCTACTATCGCAAGTTTGTACAAAATTATGGTAAGATTGCAGCACCTCTCACCGCACTCACAAAGAAGGATGCTTTTCGTTGGTCGACAGAGGCTTCTCAAGCCTTCGAAGCTCTTAAGAAGGCCATGTGTACAACTCCAATATTAGCAACTCCCAATTTTCACAAACCATTTATTATCGAATGTGATGCATCAGGAACAGGAATTGGGGCTATACTAATGCAAGAAGGTCATCCGTTGGCATTTGAAAGTAAACAACTTTTCGGGAAAAATTTGGGAAGATCAACATACGAAAAAGAAATGTTGGCTATTCTTCACGCAGTAGAAAAATGGAGACACTACCTAATCAGTAGCCGCTTCATTATAAAAACAGATCATAGTAGCCTCAAACATTTTCTTGAGCAAAGGTTTTCATATCCGAAACAAAATAAGTGGTTAACCAAACTGTTGGGCTATGATTTTGTTATCGAATACAAGAAAGGGAAGGAAAATATAGCCGTCGATGCGTTGTCCAGGAAATATGAAGATGAAGTAGTCATTAACGCTATTTCAGGTCCTTGCTCCCAATGGGTGAATCAATTACAAGATGAATGGTTGTCAAATAGCGAAACTGCTCAGATACTTCAAGAATTATCTATAGGGTCCTCTAAACACCCTTTGTTCTCTTATGAAGATAAAATCCTCCGGAAGAAGAACCGCATTTACATTCCACACAATTCAGAACTCAAATCGAAGATCCTCGACGAATCACACGCTTCTCCATCAGCAGGACATTCAGGATTTTTGAAGACATATTTAAGGGTCAAACAATCATTTTGTTGGAAAGGATTAAAAGCAGAAGTCAAACAATGGGTAGCAGAATGTGAAGTTTGCCAGCGCAATAAAGGAGAAACAGTCAAATCACCAGGATTGTTACAACCATTACCCATCCCTGAACGACAGTGGGAACATATATCCATGGATTTTATTGAAGGTCTTCCAAAGTCAGAAGGCAGGACAGTAATCTTCGTCGTCATAGACCGGTTATCCAAATACGCTCACTTTCAAGCTTTACAACATCCATTTTCCGCAAGCAAGGTGGCAAAGGTATTTATGGATTCAATTTTCAAATTACATGGTATGCCAAAAAATATTGTAAGTGATAGAGATCCCATCTTCACTAGTAACTTTTGGCGGGAATTATTTCGACTTAGTGGTACCAAATTGAACATGTCTTCGACCTACCATCCACGAGACAGATGGTCAAACAGAAGTAGTTAACAAATGTTTGGGTACGTACTTAAGATGTTTCGCTCAAGATAAACAATACCAATGGAGCCATTGGTTAGCATTGGGAGAATGGTGGTACAACACTTCTTACCATTACTCAATTAAGATGTCTCCATTTGAAGCATTGTATGGCACCAAACCTCCAACAGTCATAGATTACGTACATGGATCATCCAAAGTAGCCAAAGTGGATGATTGGTTCCAACAAAGGCAGTCTACACTCACCATCCTCAAAGAGAATTTAGTCCAAGCACAAAATCGTATGAAACAACAACAAGACTTGCACCGATCAGAGAGAACTTTTAATATAGGTGATTGGGTGTTCCTAAAGTTGCAACCTTACAAACAATCCTCGTTAAGGATAAAGTCCAGCCAAAAGTTGGCTCCACGATTCTATGGTCCCTACAAAATTGTGCGCCGCATTGGAGAAGTAGCCTATCAATTAGAGCTACCTACATCATCACGAATACACCCGGTATTTCATGTTTCATGTCTCAAAAAAGTAATTGGTCAGAAAGTACAAAGTCAATCAGAATTACCAGTGCTCGATGAGGAAGGACGCATACATCTCCAACTTGAAGATATACTACAACATAGAATCCGAAGACTGAGATCACGTCAGATTCAAGAATTTCTCATTAAATGGCAAGATTTACCAGAGGAGGATGCCACATGGGAACCTGAAAGTATCTTCCAGACATTTCCAGCTTTGAGGACAAAGCTTTCCGAGGAGGGGAGTCATGTTACATTCCAAACATAGCCTACGTCGGCTATGTTTTCCAAGCGTTTAATATTTAGTATATATTGATTCACAATAGTTTATTGGAAATCATCAATCTTATTTTTCTAAATTCACTTGCGTTATTCGCATTGGCCTATACGGCGAGGGTGTGCCCACCTCAAGTGGCATTTAATTGTTTTTCATTCTTCCGCTACAAATTCTTATTCGATATAATTTATTTGTCATTCTGTTCGGAAATCTCTCTCTGTATTTCTCAGGGACCACCTCCTCCACCTCAGGGTGGAAGAGGAGACGAGGCTGAGAGCTTGAGGGCTTCTCGAGACTAGTTGCTCATTGTACATAGACCATATATTTTTGAGAGGATTGAGTATGCCAGGGTATAGATTGTGGCATACCAATCCGTTTTGATATGATGTATAGACTTCTTGATATATATATATATATATATATATATATATATATATATATATATATATGTTCTTTTTGTGATATGACTTGTGCATATGTTTTATGATGCTTTAATATTTGTTGTTTGACTTTTCATGTAATTATGTCGTTGAAAATATTATAATTTTATGTCATGCTATAAAATTAAATGAAATAATCTGATGTAAACAAATTGGTTGTTGTGGTATGATTTGATGAAAAATAAAGTGACTTCTAACAATAATTTCAAAGGACATTATCGCTATTACATGACCATTTCATGGAGTCGCCGCTCGCTAGGTCATCAAGCTAATCCCGTTATGAGAGAAATATTGCTAAAAGTAAAAGGGTGCTTAAGAGACTTTCTTAAGACTTTGTGTTGTGATGATGAAAAATGATGATGGTGATGATTTGTTTTCAGATTTCCATAAAAATATTATGCATGAAATATTAAAAATATGATTTTTTGCTAGGCATAAAATTCCTAAGTGTGATAGAAATTTGAAAAATTGCCTAGGAATTATACCATCATCGTAAAACTGAATGTCGACATAATGAAATGAAATAGAAAAGTTTTCGTTCTTTTTTTAAAGCACAATTGTGTAACATAATGATTTAAGCCATATGCTTTTTATGGATTAAATAAATGGGAGATAAAATTAGAACGATGGCTTGCGCTAGGCATAGAATTTTAGGTATAGACTTATACCATCATCGCGAAATCCAAAGAATAAATTGATGTAATAGTTTTATTGCATAGCTGATTTTTGATTTTGAGATAAAAAATGAGGACTTGCACTAGGCATAAATTCCAATTTAGGTTTAGGAACTATACCATCGTTGCGAAATTCGAAAATATATAAATGTGACTTTATTGCAAGATTTTTGAACATGCTTTGAAAGAAATTTTAGATTTTTGAAAAATGTATTTAATTGTTTTTACGCTAAGCCAATATTCTCAAGTAAGAAAATCAAATTATTCCAGAAGATTTGCATAAATATTTTAAATTATATCAAAGACAAAATTTAGATTTATAAGGAACCCCATGTGCATATGTGAGTTCATTGCCGATCTTGATCTATCATAATGATACAAAATCTCTCAAACACAAATGTGTATGCAATTGTATTGTTCATTTATAAATTTTGAGCAAGATAATTTGATACAAGTAATTTTAATTAACCAAATGAGTGTTCGTTGACCATGATTTATATGCATGTAACCGTACTAGACTACTATGTAAGTCGGGTCATCAAGAGCTAGCTGATCCATGAGTGGACATAGGTCTGTACAAAAGAAGGTCGCTAATGTGACAGACATATCACCATGCTAGGAGTTACCCAAGGCCAAGCGGGTTGGGCACAAACCACCTGTTATGGGGCTTACCTCACAGTTTTCGAATAATTGAGAATACCAGGGATTCAAGCTCATTCACCCTTCTTTTCTTTCAAAGGGTAGGGGAAGGGATTTATTGCTTTTTGCTTTTTATTTTCTTGTTATTTTTTTTTTTGTATTTTTTCTTGACATTGAGATAATACTGAAATATTGCTGAGATGGTACAAAATGATACTGAAACAATGCTTCTTTTTCTCATGATTTGTCTTGACTTTTTTTTTTTCTTTTTCTTCCTATACTAGGGATACTGGCTCGGATTGGTTGTAGAGCAAGGGATTTTTATTCTAGGCAGGGGTGAGCTTGTCCTTTTGTCAATTCTCAAAGATTCTAGACCATGTGCATGATAGGATAGCAGGGGAAACTTTTCGCTCAATAGACCACTTCTACTATGTAGCATCATTTTGAATTTGCAATGAAATCATTTTAATGTGAAAAGGTGTACTTGGTTCAAGTAAATAACAAGATCAGTTCTCTATGCTCAAAAATTTATTTAATTCAACTGTGGACTTCGATATAAGAGAGATTAATAATCATACCAAATAATATCAAGATATTTATTCATGTGAGTGTGAAAGTGAGGGATTCCAAATAAATGCTAATTTATCCAAAATAACTGAAAATATAACTACAATACTTCAAGAATTGACAGGTGCAAAAATAGAAGATGTTTTTGAGGATTTTGATGATTTTGATTTTTTTATATTTTGATTTTAATTACATAATATTACTGTTTTTGAAATTTTTATATGAATTACTAAAATAAGACAATATGTATAATATATACAGTGACGAAATTACCAGATTTATGCATAATAGCGCTTAAGATGCATAATGTTCATAGGTTCTTTAAGATCTTTACCATCTAAGGTAGCTAATCTGTAAGCTCCCGATCCAAATTTAGCAGTGATAATATATTGCCCAAGCTAGTTAGGCTCGAATTTTCCTTTAAGGTCTTTAGTTGCATTAGTATTTTTTTGATTTTCTTTTAAGATGAGGTTGCTGATTTCAAAGGATCGATTATGGACTTTCTTGAGATATGCTCATTTGAGCTTGTTCTGGTAGGCACGAAGATGCTCCAAAGCATTAATGCACTTCTCATCTAGGAGTTCCAGTTGACTAAATCTGCCAGCACGATATTCATCTCCTACTTCAGTATCTTGAAGTAGCAGAGCCAAAGAAGGAACTTCTAATTCAAAGGGAAAAACAACTTGAGTGCCATAAACCAAAACAAAAGGTGAAGTGCCCGTGGGAGTACGAATGCTAGTTCGATAAGCCCACAAAGCAGGATATAATTGAATGTGCCAATCACGACCGGATTTATTGACCAGTCTTTTGAGGATTTTAAGTAATGTTTTATTAGATGCTTCTGCTTGGCCATTACCCTGAGGATAATAGGGAGTGGACCAACGATGTTGAATTTTATATTTGTGACATAGTTTCTTTACATATTTATTTTTGAAACAAGTTCCATTATCTGAGATGAGATTTGTAGGAATTTCGAACCTAAAAATAATTTGATTAAAAATAAATTTGGAAACTTGAGTTCCAGTGCAAGAAGCTAAGGGCATAGCTTCAACCCACTTCATAAAATACTCGATGGCGATTATGATGAATTTGTGTCCATCAGATGACATAGGATTGATTTTTCCGATGATGTCTAAGCCCCATTTTGAGAAGGGCCAAGGAGATGAAATAGCCTGTAGTTCTTGTGCAGGCGCATGGACAAGGTCAGCGTGTTTCTGGCACTTGTTGCAATGGTGCATGTAATCATGTGCATCATTCTCCATGGTATGCCAAAAATATCCTATCCTAAGGAGCTTCTTAGCAATGACGCTACCACTAAAGTGTCCCCCACAAGATCCATTGTGGGCTTCACTCAAAGCTGATCTAGACTCTTATAGATTCAAACATCTCATTAGGATACCTTCAAAGGATCTCCTATATAAGGTATTGCCAATTATGACAAAGCGACTTGCTCGTCTACGTAATAACCGATGCTGGTTTCTATTAAAACCTTCAGGAAAGGTCCCATTTTGAAGAAAATTGAGGATATCAGTGTACCAAAGTTCAAAAGTAGTTTCGTTGATTAGAAACACGTCCAAAGGTTCCAAGCATGATTTAATTGAAGCGAGTTCCTGGAGTCAACGAATAATGATGGTAGCATATTCGTCATCTAACTCCAAGAGTAAAAGAGATGCAACTGCGGCCATGGCGTCAGCCGCACGATTGCTAGTTCTAGAAATAGCTTCCAAGGTAATTTGATCAAATAAAGATATTAATTGTAATACATATGCTTTATATGGGCATAATTTACCATCTCTGGTATGATAAACATCATTAATTTGATTTATAACAAGTTAAGAATCATCGAAAACTAATAGATTTTTAATTTTTAGTGCCAGGGCTGCTCGTAATCCAAGGATTAGAGCCTCATATTCAGCAGTGTTATTAGTATAGGCAAACGTTAATTTAAAGGATAGAGGTATGAGATGTTTCTGTGGAGATATCAAAATAATACCTACACCAACCCCACTCATACATGGGGCTTCATCAAAGTATAAGGACCATTCCTCTGAATGATCTACCTCTAGTTTAAGGCATTCGTCAGGAAACTCAATGACGAGGGGATGGGTGGATTCTAAGGGTGCAGTAGCTAATTGATCTGCTATGATTTGACCCTTAACAGACTTTTGTCCTATAAATGTGAGTTCAAACTCGCTTAGCGCAAGAACCCACTTTGCTATGCGACCAGATAAATAAGGTTGACTCATGAGATACCGCAAGGGATCGGATTTAGCAATAACGTATGTTTTCTAACTGAGCATATAATGGTGTAGTTTTTGTGTAGAAAATACGACTGCTAGACATAACTTCTCTAATGTTGTGTAGCGGGTTTCATAACTAATTAATGTTCTGCTAATGTAATAATTAGCACGCTCTCTTTTCTCATCATCAAGTTGAGCTAACATAGCTCCTAAAGCAAAATCTGAAGCAGAAATATACAAGATAAATGGGCGATCAGGTTTAGGTGGTGAAAGTACAGGTGGGTTAAGAAGATATTGTTTGAGGAGTTCAAATGCTTCCTAAAATTTGTCATCCCAATGGAAAAAGACATCCTTCTTAAGAAGCTTAAGAAAGGGTCCAGTTTTATCCGCTAGCTTATCGATGAAGCGACAGATAGCTTAAAGCTTACCTTGTAGAATCCGTAATTTAGATATATTTGTGGGTGTGGGCATATCGATGATAGCCGTAATCTTGAGAGGGTCAATTTCGATGCCATGTAAAGAAACTATAACCCCTAATAATTTACCTAACTTAACTTTGAATATACATTTGGTTGGATTCAATCGGATAAGATATTCTCTTAACCGATCAAATACTTTTCTCAAGTCATCTAAATGGTCATCTTCTTTAGTATAACGAGCTATAATGTCGTCTACATAATCGTGTAGTATATCATGCATCATATCATGAAAGATATAAGTCATGGCTCGTTGATAGGTTGCACTTGCATTCTTCAACCCGAATGGCATCACTTTCCAACAAAAAGTCCCCCAAGGGGTAATAAAGGTTGTTTTAGCCTGATCTTCAGGAGCTATCCTGATCTGATTATAACTAGAAAATCCATCCATTAAAGATATCATTCCACTCCCAATAGTAAAATCAATGATCTGATCCACGGGAAGGGGAAAATCATCTTTAGGGCATGCAACATTAATATCTCTAATGTCTGTACAAACCCTAACCTTAGTAGTTTCTTTCTTAGTTACTGGAACTACATTCGAGATCCATTCAACATAATCAATGGCTTGTATGAAAATAACATTCAAGAGTTTTTCTAACTCCCCTTTGACTAGTAAGGCCACTTTAGGATGCATTTTTCTAAGCTTCTACTTAACAGGTTTAGCATCCGGGTGCACTACTAGGTGATGCATAACTACAGAAGGGTCTAATCCTGGCATATCTTCATATGTCCAAGCAAAGACATCTTCATATTATTTAAGAAATGCAATGTATTTATCCTATTTTTCTTGACTCAATTCTGATCCAATGTTGATTATGTGGGGGTTATCCTCGGTTCCAATGTTAATTTTTATGACATTTTCTACTTCCATGTGTAGATCTCTCTCAAAATTAGGTGGGGCGGGTGAAACACCAAATTCTTGTAGTTCTTCCAAGGTTAGCTTAGATAATTCATTTTGAGGAGTCATGGCTTCAAGCTGGGCTATACTAGGTATAGAGCCATCAAAATAAAATCCATTATGTAATAATTCCTCAATGGAGACATCATGAAAGATATCTCCCTCCAACTCATCGTCGAATTCAACGATCATCTCAGGATAAGCTATAGATAGCATATTACATGTGAATGTCTTATTTATTAAATGCAAGGCATCACGTTCATCTAAAAAATCTTGGTAACATATAATATGGTCATCATCCTCAAATGGGAATGGCTGACCCTTACTAGAAAATAGGCCCACACCACATCGGGCGGGCCATGCTTCTACCTCAAAAGGTTATTTCATACCATTCTGGAAAGGTCCCAAACCTTTCCCTTTATATCCCAATTTCAGCATTATAGGTTTGGCTTTAATATATTCATTAGTAAAATAACATCGAGCATATCCATCATAATGAGTTCTGATGTTTCTGGGTATTCTACCCCAGTCATATCCCTTATAAATAAAGGCACAACTCCCAACTTGGTAAATACTTCCCATAGGCTGTGGGAGGCCCAAGGTACGAGGAGATGGCGGTAAATTATTTAAAATAAGGGAATCTTGCATAGAAGCATTCATTTCTTCTGATATAAGAATTTTAGATAGATCGGGTAAGAGTTCGTCAGTAAGAGCATAAGAGGTAGAAGGAAAATTCCCTACGTCTTTTGATGTAGAAAATATGACTTTGGTGGATGTAGACGGTGTAGAGGAGTCGATAGATGGGTCTATTAAAGGTATGGAAGTTATAGGAGTAGAACAAGAGACATTGGTTGTGAGATTAGGATATTTCTTAGGTCCTAATGCGGTTTGTTCAGAAGATGGTTGAGCTATATGTGAAGGTGCAACTGATGGAGAAGAAGTAGATGAATTTGTGGGTGTAAGTTTCACACGTTTAGATGGATAATGAGAATTAGGATGTGTGGATGACATAGCAGGGCAAAATTTAACTCCAATAGGTTATGCCAAAGCACACATATCAAAGGGTCTTGGATCACCATGAATGGTAACCAACTAATTCTTAAATTTGAACTTAACACATTGATGTAAGGTTGAGGGAACAACTCGCATCGTGTTGATCCAAGGACAACCCAAGAGTATATTGTACGATGCAGGGCAATGTACAATAAACACGGTCGTATCCAAGGTTCTCGGACCAACATGCAATGGAATGGTAATAACTCCACATGTTTCTTGTGTTTCTTCATTGAAATCTTTTATGATCATATCAGTTCTTTTCATTTCCTCACTTCTAAACCTGAATCTTTGGTAGAAGTTAAAAGTGCAGATATTTAAAGATGAACCATTATCAATCAAAACTCGTTTGATTGCTACATCTCCAATTAAAGTAGTAATATACAAAGGGTTATCTTTATGTAAAATATGTTGAGGTATGTCTCTATCCCGAAAGTCAATACAATCAACTTCATGAGTTATTATAGTATTGGCAATGGCTTCAGGTTGAATGTCTTGTGGTACCATCATCTGGCTTAATGTGAGCATTAATTCATATCTATGTGTAGGAGAAGATCTTAAAAGGTCCAAGAGGGAAATTCTAGCTGTAATATTTGATAATTGTTCATTAATATTATAAGGAGGTTTAGGTTGAAAATTAGGCGTATGATTCCCTTTATTAGGAACCTTCAAAACAAATGGAGTTGATCCACCATTTTGAATTTGATCTTGTTGATAATTTTGAGCCTGTTGTCTAGTAACAGCTTCGATGGTACCCACAATATTATTCTGCGGATGATGAATGGGTCTTGGTATAGCATTTATAGCTAGCTCATTAGAAAGTAATCAGTGAGACGATGGTCTAGTAGTGACTCTTCTTGGAAATGGTTCTTCTGGAACCATATAACTTGTGATAGGGTGAATAGTATCCGATTCATCTTCAGAACTATTCGATTGATTTGATGTGATTTCCATATCACTCTCAGTCTCGTATTCTGTATCACTAAGATCGGGTATCTGAATATTATATAGAGGCCTGGTTGTAACCACGGATAAAGTTATGTCAAATATTTCCAGATCATGAGCAGGTAAATGCCCACTAATAGTTCCTACATATCGGGCAGGAGGAGGGACATTATGATGTTCAATTTGATTAGCCACCTCATTACCATGTTTTGGTAAGGGATGTTAAAATATGTCTAATGAATGATTGGCATTCTGATTCTAGTTTTGTGGGGTGTTCTTTTGAACATTATTAGGAGGATTTTGCTTAGGTTGAAAGGCTTTCACCTCCATCTCATTGTTATCAATCAAGTCCTGTATTTTATGTTTTAATCTTTTACAAGAGTTGGTAGTGTGTCCCGGTCCTCTATGGAAGTCACAGTGTAAATCTGCTCTGTATTCGCATATAGTTGGATTAGGTTCCCAGATATTTGGTAATTGAATCAAACCTCGTTCTAATAATTGTGGTAGGATAGTTGATAAAGGTTGATTTAACCTAGTAAATTCTCGAGGAGGTCTATCAGGAGGTTTCAGTACAAACTTCTCCGCTGTCTTTGCAGCATTAACATTAGCAATATTTCTGCTATCGATGACTCCATCACCCATAAATTATTTATTCTTATATTGATTTTTGGATGTTTTCTCATCGTATTTCTTTTTAAGCTGGCCTCTCCTAATGAGAGCATCTTCCACTCTTCGGGCCAAGTCTATAGCCTGATCGAAGGTGGTCAAGGTAGCGATTGATAATTCGTAAGATAGTTGCTCTTGCAAATTATTAATAAAGATGTCCAACATCTCCCTATAAGGTAACACAAAGTGCAATTTTCCTATCAACTATCTCCACCTAGCTAGGAAATCAGCAAAGCATTCATCTTTGTCCTGTTTTAAGTTATACAAATCTTTAATGGTCACATGTATTTTGATGTAGGCACTAAATTGATGAACAAAAGACTCGGTAGTTTCTTCGAAATTCCTCAAAGAATTAGTGGGTAATTGATAATACCACTCTAATGCCATTCCTCCCAATATTTTCGAGAACATTTTTAGTAATAACAAGTCCTCATGTGATATATCATGACATGCTATCCTAAACATACGAAGATGCTCTATGGGATTTTCGATTCCTTTATATATGGGAAGAACAGGCATAGGAAAATGTTTAGGATACGGCTGTGCTATGACTATAGGATCTAATGGCTGACTACACATCTCTCGATAATTGTACGAGGGACGGTAGGGATCTATCTGGTCCATGCGGGAAACTAGTTGTTTCACCATGGTTTTAAGATTACTAGTTTGTCCACCATATTGGTTCGGTGGGACATAGGTATGGGATCTATGAGTGTATGATGGTGTGACATAAGGATTAGATGCTATATTGCTATTATGCAAAGTGTTGGTAGGAAGAGTATTATAAAGGGGATTTGTAATAGTATTATGTTGTACCCCAGATTGTTGGTAATTGGTGTTTGGTTTTGTTTTGGGTTTTTGTTGATTTGAGGTATGTTGATCAAGAGCTTAGCGAAATAGAGCAATAAATGATGGTTTCTTTTGTGCGGGAATGACCCTAGGCTTGTTAACAGGAACTTTAGATGGTTGGGTAACCTGTTGTTGTTGCATGCTCTGGATCGCAACTACTATATCCAAATTGGATGGTCCAGCTTGATCACTCTCTTGATCAATAAAGGACAAGGGATTAGTGCATGTGTGAAATACTTCTTCTAGATTTGCTTGAGTGTCACTAATTCGATCCTTGTCCGTATGGGTTGCTTTATTAAAAACACTAATATTACTATTAATGAACTTCCAAAATTGTTCCATGTTTTCAAAAGTGATAGCTCCTCCCGAAGACATTTTAGGGGATGAGGATTCTTCCTCTCTAACAGTTTATTCTTGTTCATTTGCTACAACAAGCTCTTCTTCTTGCTGGTCTAGGGTTCCTTCTTCCTGAAATTGGTCCTCAGGAGGGACATTTTGGTCAGTTAATGGTCTTCCTAACCAATATTCATCTTCTTCGATTTGTTTTCCATTCCTAAGTCTAGGCATTGTGCTAAACTTAGGTTTTAGCAAATATATATACTTATATATATATATGCGGTAGGGTTGAGAGGTATATATTTTAACTATATACCTACTATAATACTTTAAAAGGAAAATGTTTTGTTTTTATTTTTTTTTGTTTTATTTTTTGTTTTGTGTGATTATATTATTATTTTGCGAGAATAAAAATAACAAACAACATGCTAGTTGCAAGAAATAACAATAGTAAAAAGAATGAATTAGTTTTCTATGAATAGTTTATGGATATCATTGATAGGGTCAAGTTCATCAAGAGTCATGAAATTCTCCTCTTCAAATTGGAAGTGGTTTTTCAAGAATTTGACAAAGTGTGCTATGGTAATATGATCTACTTCAGACCCTGACATGTAAAAATAAATTTCATGGCAATACTCTCGATACAACACAGCTCTAGGAACTCTATTCCATCTCTTTCTATTTGTAAGAACGACTTCTTGATCCTCTATACGAGATAGAAATTTATGCACTACAACTGCGTTCTCAAGGTATTCCTCAAAGGTGTATAATTTAGAAGACACAAGTGCTCTTTTATCTACTAACCACCTATGGCAAGCTCTCTGGAGTTCATGATACAAATTCACCTGATCAGGATCCAGGATTCTATCTAGGACAAACCTCTTAATTTGCCTAAGTTCTACGAGATCTGGATTCAATAATACCCAATCTCCTATCAAGTTCATCCCACAAAGATTGGGCTCTATTTGTTTGAGGTACTCTAAGCATAGAAGTAATCTCTATGGCCGTTAATTGATTTTCAACATTTATGGTGACGACTCGTCTTCTATTATAATCTACCATCCAAGTATGATATGCAAATTTAACGGTTGTCTAATGATTCTAGATTTTCTTAATAATGTGTTTTTTTTTTTTTTGGATTGTTTTCAAAAGGTGTTTTAGATTCACGTCGAGGTCACCAAATGTATCGCCCAAATTTTTTGCACCCTTACCTTTAGGCTAAAGGATCCATGCCCGGAATGGGGATGCGAGAAGGATGGGATAATACCTCGGATGGAGAGGCCCTTTGAAGGTCGTGCCTCTCGGGGGAGGGGTATAAGGGTGAATTTTCAATGGATGGTGGGGTTCACCAGGAAAATTTGAGTGGCAGTTTCCATGCCTAGGTTGAGAATGAGTTTGATGTGTTCATTTTATGTTCAATCATTCAGAAATGAATCTAAGCTATTCTATATGAAATTTCTTGTTTATATGAAGACAACAAACATAAATGGATCCTAAATACATAAAATATCTAAAATGGAGAAGAGTGCACCTAATTTTTGATGTCTGATGAAGATTCTAAAGCTTGTAGGAGTCCATATCATCTCAGATATGACAGGATCATCTGTAATTGTATAGAATCGTCCAGATCATAGGAGATCATCTGAGATCAGCCAAGATCATTGGCGACCTGATGAATTCATCAGACGAATTTGTCAGAAACCTTCAATCATGAAAACAGACACCAAAAACCAAAAATACAATTGCAAGAATGATACAAAATGATAGAAATAAGAATATAAATGCTTTAAATGATAAATCCATATATCAAATCAAATGGGATGCAATGTTTTAATAATTTATTTTGAATTTTATCATGCAAATATGCTAAATGAGGTGAACTCCAAGATGCAGAACATAAGTGAATTAATATAATGCACAATTAAATAAGAAAAGAGATAGAAAATGCAAACTTAGGGCTCTGATTGCCCCCAATCTGAACTGCAGTGAAAATCGTCTGAAATCGTACAAGATCGTTGCCGATCTCGACAGGATCATTCAAAATTGTGGTTGAATGGCCTGTGATGATCCGAGCTTCCTCTGGCTAAAACATAATGATATCCTACAATAAAACTTGAAAACACAAGTGCAAATGATGGGGGATAGGATGTTCTAACATAGCAAAAACCAAAGTTGTAGGGAAATGATCAGCCAAGGGGATAAATTGGGAAAATCCCAAGTTTATATAGGATTAGGGGGAGGTTAGGAGGTTGGGGATCATCCTAATCTGGGAGATATCCAACGTAGGAATCTCCAACCACACAGACACGCTTTTGCCCGAGTTGGAGAGGTTGTTGAAACATAAGCTAATTATGAAAATTCGGTTTTGGGATGAAATCGTTTGGACGTTCTGTTCCAGACGAATTCATCCGATTTGGGACGATATCATCAGATCGACGACGATATCGTCCAACGGTCAAAACAACTTCTAAAAATGGTGCGAAAAATGAGGTGAGTGGTTAACGGGTGGTTTCGGGGTTAAAATTCAAATTTTTTATCTTTTATTGATGGTTTAACTGCGCCAATTTTAGGGTGCTACAATTATACTTCCTCATACCTTGTATGATTTTTTTCTAATGATTGATTCTTGTAAACTGTAATGGCCTTTGAAATTTGATGATTTAAAGGTGTTTTTATTACCACTTTCTTGGGAGTGGAAAATCCTTAATTTGGCTTAGCTTCTATAATAATATGATCCCCTTGCTTCATATTGAAGTCTATATTCTACCTAATAGAGGGATTTTTTTATTAGATAGAAAAATATGGGTTTTGAAAGGCTTCCCCAAACCTTTTATAAAATAGACCCAAATACAACTACAAAGAAGAGACTACACGACACAGATGGAAAGAACTAGCTACAAAGTAAGATCAACCCAACCATAAAAACACTAAAAGGAGACAAGGAAGACAAAAACCACCTAAAGAGATCAACACAGAACAACCAAATCCAAAGCTTAATTTTGTGAAGAGTCCTCTGAGACGATGAGATCCACATCGAAGTGTTCAAATTCCAAGACAACTCATTCACAAAATAGCAGTCTGATTTACTGGTCTCTTAATAAATCTTATGAATTCCTTAATCAGTCCACAAAATCTAGGCATTGCAATAGAATCATCCTGGATATTACTCTTAGAAGGTAGGTTAATCAAATTCATTCTCCCCTCCTTAGAAATAAGGTAATCCTTTGAGTCCTCTAAATCATTGAAATTGTATGTTTTCAATTTCTTTGCAACTTTGGAGTTGATATGCATCGATCTCCTCATCTCTTTGGCTTTGATCTTAGGCTTTGTTGGTCATGAATCTGCCACAGGAAAGGATTTTCTATGTCTATGCGCCCTAGACCCGACCAACATTGAAAGGCTGGGAGAAAGAAATGTCTCCCAGACCAATCTCCAGAGAGGGCTGGTTCCCTTACTATATCTAAGCTTGATGAAGACTAAAGTCACTGGAAAGTAATTGGAAATATGCAGAAAGAAATGGGAAATTACGGAAAGAGATGGGAAATATGGCCACAAGCCAAACTTATATGATCAGGGAAAGAAACTCAGCAAGAATTTAACCTCAATCTCATAAACGACATATAATAATAGAATGCAGCATAATCCACTTACGACTTTGCACAGACAACCTCCAGGATGGCATTCCAGAACTCACTTTCTCATTAGCAATATTCAAACTCAGATGCAGAATTTAAATCTAACAGCAGATTAGAAAGATGAGCATAAATGAGAAATGCATGGAATAGAAGGGAATCATTAGAAAGACGCTTGCAAAATCAGAGGCCAAATATATTTTATTTACGCAGAGGACTTGAATGTTTTCATGCAACATGTCTCTCGAACTCCCAATGCTTGTTCTTGAGATATACATTGATTTTTATAGAAGTCTTTCTTCTTTACAACATTTAAAACTTGCAATGAAATTCCTCGAGATCTACAAAATGTGCAACAGAAACAAGGAAATTATCCCCTTAAACCAACCTCAGAGAAACCAGAAATTAAATGGAATAAGGAACCGGTCATCTTTATTAAATGGTCATTCTCGAAACATGCTTGAACTGCTAGAAAAATCATGAACAGAAGCTTTGAATAATGAAGGCGTTTTAAATTCTGGTGGCTTGGACACGTTCTTCTACCTTGCTCGCATTGGAAAGCAGCAAAACATTTAATTCTGGAGAGCTTTTAATCCTTGGAAATCGCAATACTACATCGGGCCGTTTGAACTGCTTTCTGGCACGAAACTGTGATAGGTCACGAAAACGTGACATGTCACGAAATTGCGACATTTTTGGCTCCTTGGTCTCCTTTGCCACTTTAGCTCACGAAAACATGACGCATCACGAAATCATGACGTTTCATACTATTTTGCTCTTTCTCCGCTTTGTTTTCATGAAACTATGACTTGTCGCGAAATCACGACATCCTTTACCCATGTTGTCCTTTGGCTGCTTCGAACCGCAAAAATGTGACAAGGCACAATTTTGCTACACCTTTCTCTCTTTTGGCTTTATCTCCTTGATACGTCGCAAAAACAAGACAAGTCACGCTTTTGCGACATTCTTCCATATGGTTCTTTCATCTTCAGCACGTCGTGAAAGCACGACAGGTTCTATCTCCTTGGACTTTACTGCTTTTCAACCACGAAAATCTGTCATGTCATGAAATCACGACATTCTGTACAATCTAGCTGCCTCCTTGCTTCCTCCTCGCGAAAACATGACATGTCACGAAATCACGATAATTCCCTGCACTTGGTCCTGTCTGCCCAATATGTCGTGAAATCGTGACGTTTTCTTGTTGCTGGACTTCATCTCCACAAGTGTCACAAAATCACGATGCCTTTCATGCCTTATGCTTTTTGTTTCAACTTTGTCGCGACCACGCAACACGTCATGATTTCGTGACGTCCTTCGCCTTTCATGCCTTGTTCATTATTCTATCGCGAAATCGCGACGAGATTCATTGTCCTCATCCTTTGCTTAGTTATGTCACGATTTCATGACATTTTCTCTTACTCTGCTCCATGGCCATCGCAAGTCATGAAAACGCGACATGTCACGATTTCGTGACAGTTTTACTGCGCTACCCCCGTTGACCATTTTGACCGTGAAACTCCAACATGTCGCGATATCGTGACAACCTTGCTGCTTTGCTGCCATTGACTGTGTTGACCGTGATTTTGGAACACGTCACAAAATCATGACATTTTTTGACTTTGCTTCTCTCTCCTCAAGAGACCCGCGATAACGTGACATGTCGCGATATCGCGACGTTTTGAAACTGTGCTCTCCATGCTGCTTTTTGTCGCGATATCACGATAGTCTTCAGACTTAGCTGTTTTAGCATCAAAACTCGAAGAAGAATGAGAACTTCAACATTTTATGCAGGAATAATCAACAATCAAAACAATGTGGCAAAAATGCCAACATTCTTGGCGGCTCGCGGGGTATACAGTTATGCTGTATGCACGAATCCCAGGCCTGAATCCATTGGGCAACAAAGTCAAGAAAAAATGAAAGAACAGAAAGCTGGTTGATGGGGTACATCTCAGTGGACTGCTGCAACAACTCTTGTGGACGTACTAAAAACTCAAAGGAATCTGTATTTGGCTTAGCTTACCAGGTGCTGTAAAAGAATTTCCATGAAAGCACCTGGGGTTGCAAAACAAAAATGAATGAAATAAGTGGAGTGAGGACTATGGAATGGAAATAGTAAATGATGGCCAACAAATGTGCAGACTATGGAATGGGAATGGAATGGTGAAATGATGGAAAATGAAGGAACAACAATGACAGATACAGTAACAGAGTGCTTCTGTGCTACCAGCTGCGGGGATGGAGGAAAAAAAACGAATAATGGAAGGGAAGCAGGTGAGATGGTGGGAACTGTGGATAAATGCTAAAATGACAATGACTTTAGAAGAAAAGGAAAAGAAGAAATGGGAATATCAGAAAGGGAAAAAGAAACAACAGTAGTGACTTGATTACTTGCAGAAGAAAAAAAAGAGTAGGAGAAGAAGGGAATGAAGAGGGGAAGGAAGAAATAGAGAGGAAGCCACTAACTGATGGGAAGGAAGAAGAAAAAAGAAAGAAATACATACCTGCGGGCTCGCATGCAAAAAGAGCCGAAGTTGACATAGGAAAACAATACTTTTTTTTTTCTTTTTCTGTTTTCTCTTTTTTTTTCTATGTACAAGGTAACTCCCGAATTAGCTGTGAACTTTTGGGAAAGACACGAACCCAAACATGGTTCTATCTCCTGGATCCCAGACCTTTGACAGACACTCAGTTGACTCCTGGTTGATGATTAGCTCAGAGTCACCAAAGATTTGTAACTACTGTACTCCAAGTGTCCCAACCATCTTGAGACCTAGGCATGATCATTCAGTCTCGATGTTAGCACCATTTTTGTATTGTGCACCATAAAAATAGAGCTGATCTGGCAGAGAATCTTGACCAACTTGATCAGGAGGCAGCTTGACTTCAACCTCTTCAGGCTTTGTAATGGAGTAACATCCAATCTCAGTCTTGATCATGGCATTAAAATTGAGCATTGAAAACTCATCCTCCAAATCAGGATCCTCCAACTCTTCAGTTATCATATGAACAACATGTTTGGACTTTTCTTCTTCTTCTATATTCTCAATATGAAAAGTACAAGGCTTATGATTATAGATCCGAACTCATATTCCTTTGAAAGGAATCTCCAAGTGAGAATAATCCAGAGCAAGGTAGCCTCCCAACTTTGCAGTAAATTCTCTTGATAAGCACATACTGAAATACGGTTCTAAATCAACCACAACTATCTCCTGAATTACTGTAATCGAAGGCATAGTGTGCAGAGCAATAGGAACATCCTTGATTACACCCACTATTTTCACTAGAGTTCCATCCAACTGCAAGACTCCAGGGCTACTTCTTGTATATTCCATTCCCATCGCTTCACAAACTGCCTTTGGCATGACAGTTGTCCCAACACTAGAATCAATCAGGCAATTATGTACAATCCAACCCTCCATCCTGAGTGACAGATAAAATAGGGGTGGTCTATTCCTTCCAGTGGCTGCAGAAGTTAACGTTTGAGCCATAACCACCTGGGCTGGAGCTTTCCCCTTACTTTGTATGGTCTTCAGGGATTCCTGTAAGAGATTTACCTATCCAGGCAATTATAAGGTGTCATACAGACTTACCTTAGATGGTGTCCGTTTGAGTTCTTCAACAATGTTGTACTCCATGGAGATCTGTTCTTTCCTGCCACTAACAGATTCAAATGTGCTCTTATATTGTTGGGTAGCCTCCACTCATTTCCGTTTGGTCAATGATGGATACCACAACATCTCTTTGGCTTGTTCCTTTGTTTCTGCTTGCGGCTAGGAAGTAGAAGCTTGTTCCTTGTCTTTTACTAGTGGTGGAAGTAGATCCTTCGACAAAACAGGTGATTGTCATTGCGTTGGGGAATCATGAGCCTTTGTTGGCATTTGCTACTTCGTTGCTTGTACAGGAGGTACTTTCAATGGCTCCATCTTAGCCGGATCTACCAACATTGGTTTCTTGCCGCTGCGTGTCAGTATTGCTATATGTTCCTCTAGAGACTCCACGAAGTAAGATCCACCTCTCGAATCATGTTTACACGGCTCCCTGGAACTTGCAAATAATTTTGGTGGACCATGCAAGTGGACTCATCACGTGGGTCATTGCAGGAAGAACACCAGTAAGATGGCTCATGTGAAACTTTAGAAGGGCCAGCCTCTTCACTTACTAGAATTGCTGAGTTCCTTTCAGGTACTTTCTCCATAGCCTTGCTAGGAGCAGGTTGTTCTCTAGTTACTGTCGGCATAAATATTCGTGGCTAATAGTTCCTTTTCACCTCTCTCCGTTCCATAGATGTCACCTTGTCAGTGAGAGATCTCATAACCGACTGAATTTCTTGTAACATAGCCAATTGAGGGTCTGGGCTTGAGGACACAGGCGGTGTCAGTAAAGGTAATGGAAACTATGGGGAAGATAATGCAGGAGTTAGAAGTTGAGAGGTTAACCGTGGAATGCTCGGTGCAGGCAACTAGGGAATAGTTGGAGCAGGAAGCTGGGGAACTGGATTAGGTGCAATTTAAGGTGCACTTGAGCTCCATGATGGGGTAGGATACATAGATGGCATGGGATGTGGAAGCAAACCAAAGTACAAATACTTAGGCAGATCAGGTATGATAGGCATTGTTACCTTTGGAGGAAGTCTACCTATAGCAATCAAATCAGCTTTTGCCTTTAACGCTTGTTCGAACAACTCTGGAAATGTAGTCACGTTGGACTGTCAGACAGCCCAACCGATGTCTGTGTTGAATGCTCTAAGGTAATAAAATGCAGCTAGCTCATCAGCAGACCGAAGACCATCAGGAATTCTCTACCAAGTTCTGGTAAATCTGACATTGAAATCAGCTATCTCTTCCTGCGGGTGCCTCTGGATTGCGTTAAACTGATGCAATAATGAAAATGGATCAGCCTGTTCATGAAATTTTTTAACTAACAGTTCTCCTAGCTGATCCCATGATGTAATGGTTCCTGGTTGCAATGTTCGGTACCAATACAACAATTTTCCTCTCAAGGACAACACTAACAACTTTACCATCACATCTTCGTTAGTTATATCATGGATGGCCGCCAAAGAAGCTACATCATTAATATGTTCATATGCAGTCTTACCTGTACCATCATAGGTCGGAAAAAATTTCAAAGCAGCCTAAGGAATTGGATTCTGAGCCTACAAATTCAAGGCTTCTGAACTATTCCATGCCAAGAACTTCCTGGGTTGAGGATACTGGGCCATTGGGACTAGTGGATGTGACTGAGAAGATGGAAAACTAGTAACAATACCAGGGGTTTGTGTGGATATGGCAGATTATGCAAGCGATGGGGAAACCAACCTAGAATGTTCACCTCTTTTTGTGCTGTCAAGTTCAAAAAATTCAACAAGATATTCAACTTTTTTGGACTTTGATCTCATGATCATGAAGTACAGCTTTCACTGCGTCCATGTTCAGATATTTTTGGGTACTGCAGAGTCACCAAATGTTCTAACTATATGGCATGAAGGTGAACATTAAACCCTCAATATTATGGGATCTTTCTAAGACAGAAACAGTCTGTCCCACTGGGCATGCCAAAAACTGTTGGTCATGAATCTACCATAGGAAAGGATTTTCTATGTCTATGCGCCCTAGACCCGACCAAAATTGAAAGGTTGGGAGAAAGAAATGTCTCCTAGACCAATCTCCAGAGAGGGCTGGTTCCCTTACTATATCTAAGCTTGATGAAGACTAAATTCACTGGAAAGTAATTGGAAATATGCAGAAAGAAATGGGAAATTATGGAAAGAGATGGGAAATATGGCCACAGGCCGAACTTATATGATCAGGGAAAAAAACTCAGTAAGAATTTAACCTCAAGCTCATAAAAAACATATAATAATAGAATGCAACATAATCCACTTAAGACTTTACGCAGACAACCTCCAGGATGGCATTCCAGAACTCACTTTCTCATTAGCAATATTCAAATTCAGATGCAGAATTTAAATCTAACAACAGATTAGAAAGACGAGCATAAATGAGAAATGCATGGAATAGAAGGAAATCATTAGAAAGACGCTTGCAAAATCAGAGGCCAAATATCTCTTATTTACGCAGAGGACTTGAATGTTTTCATGCAACATGTCTCTCGAACTCCCAATGCTTGTTCTTTAGATATACATTGATTTTTATAGAAGTCTTGCTTCTTTACAACATTTAAAACTTGCAACAAACTTCCTCGAGATCTATGTGCAACAGAAATAAGGAAATGATCCCCTTAAACCAGCGTCGGAGAAACCAGAAATTAAATGGAATAAGGAACAAATTGTCTTTATTAAATGGTCATTCTCGAAACATGCTTGAACTGCTAGAAAAATCATGAATAGAAGCTTTGAATAATGAAGGCATTTTCAATTCTGGTGGCTTGGACACGTTCTTCTACCTTGCTCGCATTGGAAAGTAGCAAAACATTTAATTCTGGAGAGCTTTTAATCCTCGAAAATCGTAATACTGCATCGGGCCGTTTGAATTGCTTTTTGGCGCGAAACTGTGACAGGTCGCGAAAACGTGACATGTCACGAAATCGTGACATTTTTGGCTCCTTGGTCTCCTTCACAACTTTAGCTCGCAAAAACACGACGCGTCGTGAAATCGTGATGTTTCGTACTATTTTGCTCTTTCTTCGCTTTGTTTTTGTGAAACTATGACTTGTCACGAAATCGTGACATCCTTTACCCATGTTGTCCTTTGGCTGCTTCGAACCGCAAAAATGTGACAAGGCACGATTTCGCTACACCTTTCTCTCTTTTGGCTTTGTCTGCTTAATACGTCATGAAAACAAGACAAGTCGCGCTTTCGCGATGTTCTTCCATATGGTTCTTTCATCTTCAGCACGTCACGAAATCGCGACAGGTTCTATCTCCTTGGACTTTACTACTTTTCGACCACAAAAATTTGTCATGTCATGAAATCGCGACATTTTGTACAATCTGGCTGCCTCCTTGCTTCCTCCTCACGAAAACGCGACATGTTGCGAAATCGCGACAATTCCCTGCACTTGGTCCTGTCTGCCCAATATGTCATGAAATCACGACGTTTTCTTGTTGTTGGACTTCATCTCCATAAGTGTCGTGAAATCATGATGCCTTTCATGCCTTATGCTTTTTGTTTCAACTTTGCCGCGACCACGCAACACGTCACGATTTCGCGACGTCCTTCGCCTTTCATTCCTTGTTCATTATTTTGTCATGAAATTGCAATGAGATCCATTGTCCTCATTCTTTGCTTAGTTATGTCATGATTTCGTGACCTTTTCTCTTACTCTGCTCCATGGCCATCGCAAGTCACAAAAACATGACAAGTCGCGATTTCGCAACAGTTTTACTGCGCTACCCCCGTTGACCATTTTGACTGTGAAACTCCAACACGTCGTGATATCGTGACAACCTTGTTGCTTTGCTGCCATTGACCGCAATTTTGGAACACATCGCAAAATCGTAACATTTTTTGACTTTGCTTCTCTCTCCTCAATAGACCCGCGATAACGCGACACGTCGCGATATCGCGACAGTTTTGAAACTGTGCTCTCCATGCTGCTTTTTGTCGCGATATCGTGACAGTATTCGAACTTAGTTGTTTTAGCATCAAAACTCGGAGAAGAATGAGAACTTCAACATTTTATGCAGGAATAATCAACAATCAAAACAATGTGGCAAAAATGCCAATAGGCTTCTTCAGAGAGCTAGCCTTTCTTTTATTAACTGGCTTAACCTCTTTCAAGGATGACAAATCATTGTCATCCAACTCCTATGAGTTTTGAATAGGAGGGAATTTTTGAATATTGAATACCACCCTTATTAAGCTGAATGTCCTCCTCCTTCATCTTAGGAGCTAAAATCATATCTTCAAAAAATTTCACAACAAGGTTATGGATTTTAATAGAGGATTGTGAAGTTAAATTATTTTTTCCATGGTTAGAGGAAGTAGTAAGTTTAGATGAAGCTAACATGAAAATATTGATTGTCTGAATCAAACAATGATTAGGATTTACTTTAATGTTTTCCATTGGTAATATATGTTGTATTTTTATAACAATAATGTGTTTTCATATAAACTATTTATTATAGTTCTTATGGTTTCACTTATGCTTCAAAGAAACTAATAGTCTCAATCTCGTAAAGTAGACTATGATAGATCAAAGTTTTAGAATCTACTAAGATGTATTGCGTAGAAAGTAGAGGTGGATTTTTAGTATTGTGAAAAAATATCAAGAAGAAGGATGTTGAATTTTAGAATATTTGTATTTACAAAGAAAATTGAAGAAGATCCAAAAAATGAAAATCAAGAATTTAGACTTATTATGAAAAATGATGTAGGTATCTAGCTATAGAAACTCAATTGAGATGAGAATTGAATCTATTTGTAAAATCTCAAGCTCTAAAGGAGATATTTTGAAGAACACAAGCTTATATTGAGAGGGGGGGTGAAAAGTATAAGACCACTTTTATTTTTTCTTCCAATTCAATATTATGTTGTGTAAAGATAGCAGTATCAATAGCAGTAATCAAAGCAATGCACAAAAACCATACACAATAGAGACACCACAATTTACGTGGTTCACCCAATATGGGCTACTCCACAAAGAAAATCTTTTACTAAAAATTTCTCAATCAATCTCTTTGGGAATAACTCCTAATTACAATGTTTATGGATCTCTGTCCAAAGGAGATGACGATCCCCTAATATCAAGTTTGTGGATATGTTCCATAGGAGAACTCTTTCCCCTTATACTCTGGCTATGTGATCTTCTAGAAGACTCTATCTCTCTGTTGCACTGACTGGTGGACTTATCTCCACTTGAAGACTCCTCACTCAGATCTGTCTTCAACTGTGCTGACTACTGGATCTCTATCCACTGAGACTCTGTCCTCTATACTCTATCACCTCCAAATATCTATCAATAGTCTCACTAAGAACATGCTCAATAGGTTCAAACAAAACCTGCTTAACAAGCTCACATAGAACTTATCCAAAACTGAATAACAATCTCACACAGAACCTGTCCAATGCTTAATAACAAGCTCACATAGAACCTGTCCAAATTTTCTCCAACAAGCTCACTAAGAACTTGTCAAAATTTTCTCTAGAAAGCTCACTAGGAACTTGCCCAAATCTGCTCTAGCAAGCTCACCAAGAACTTACTCAAACCTGCTCTAGCAAGCTCACCAAGAACTTGCCCAAAACTGTCCACAAATTTTCCCAACATTGTCCTCAAATCTGTCCCAAAGGCCTTCTTAAATTCTCAATCAATCATGCTCAAGTAGCACTCAAATCTTATCCACAAATCTATCAAGGCAAAGCTCAAATATGAAATCAACAATGAATGTCAATGTACTCTTCAATGGATGACAACAATGATCCACAATGATCTCAACTCAACTCAACTCATAGAAGCATAAATAGAATTTTTAGAGACTCAATATGTTCTAATCTCAATCTCAACTCAACTCAACTCAAATAAAATCATAGAAGCATAAAGAGAATTGTTATAGACTCAATATGTTCTAATATCAATCTCAACTCAACTCAACTCAAATCAATCTCAACTCAACTCAAGTCAATCTCATAGAAGCATAAAGAGAATTGTTAGAGACTCAATATGTTCTAATATTACTCTCAAATCAAATCAGAATAATGGAATAGTTTATTTCATAGGACTTGAACAATCACTTCACACATCACTTGACTAGGCTCAATCAACTCAACTCAACCAATCACCACAAGGGACAAATCTCTCTCACACAACCCTAGTCCAAGTATGCCAACCAACTCAAATGTTTCCAACAATGCTCAACCACAAATCTCACATAACAATGATACTCATGTTCTTTTCTAACTCAAGTTATTTTACAACCAATGGGCTTCAACAACTATGCTTATCAAACAAGGTTTAGACACAACTCTCAATTTAGAAAACCTTGAAGCATTCAACCAACCACTTTCAAAAAGGAAACCACAAACAATCATTTTCCCTTCAATGATATTTCATAAATCAACCACCATAAACAATCAATAGGAGAATGTATCCATACCTTTTATGAAGTGAAGAAACCCCTTTGTAAATCTGCCACAATCACAAAATTCTTTTGCCAATCTTCACAAGGGTTAGTAGATCACAAAATAATCAACATTACTCCACTTTTCAATAATCATCACCAAGGCCTTTAATTGCACAACTTCCTTATCTCTTCTAAAACCACTTGTACCATAAAATAAAATAAATCAAAACATTGCATAACCTTTCCACTCACAAAACCACTTATACCTTAAAATAAAATAAATCACAATATTTCATACCTTGTCACCTCATAAAAGAATTAATCCTCTTGAAAAAGAACAAGGCAAACTTCACTTTTGGAACCCCTTTGTAAAATCAAAAATATCTATTTACACACACCTTATTTCTTCTTCTAAATAAGTTAGTCAAATAGCCCTCGAAATAAGCTTTCCGATGATATATAATATGCCCCCTTTCCAAAATAAATTGAAACCTTTACATATATATATATATATATATATATATATATATATATATATATATATATATATATATATATATATATATATATATATATATATATATATATATATATATATATATATATATGCCAACCTCCATTAATTGCACATAGGTCGACCCTCCATTAATTTAAACTTAAACTTTAAACTTTAATATCTTCATCACCGGAGGTCCTTTTTTGATGAAACAAAATTTCACCTTGGCTTTTAAGAAAAACCCTTTCCACATAAGCCCACCATGGTTTTAAATAAAACCTTTTATTTTTCCTGCCTTGGTTTTCATAAAAACCCTGTATATATCCATGCTCTCCAAAATATCATAGATGATTATCTATGAAGTGCTTTTGCCACCAAAACTCAATGTGACATCAATGATCCATGTGACATCAATGAAAACATAAAATTCCTCAAATTACCTCAAATTTCCAACAGAGTTGTGATTTTTCAAGGGCGGGGGACTCGAGTACAACCCTTTTTTCTCCAACAAAAAAATAAAAATGTTTGTCTCTTGCCCAAAATTTTTCATACCCTTTTCCATCATATTTACTTTGCAATCTCTTACCATGCACCCAGTCTCATGATATACATACATACATACATACACATACATATATATATATATATATATATATATATATATATATATATATATATATATATATATATATATATATATATATATGTATGTATGTATATGTTGGAGAACAAGGGGTTATACTTGGGTCCCATTTTCATAAAAAGTCCGAATTGTTGGTTTTCATTTTTTGGATCTTCATTTTTTTGTGTGAATAAAAATATTCTAAAATTCAGCATCCTTCTTGATATTTTCTTGCAACAACCTTCATAATACCAAAAATCCACCTCTGTTGTCTATTGATTACATCTTAGTATAGTAATATTTCTAAAACGGTGCTATCATAGTCTGCTTTACCAGATTTGTATTGCTAGTTTCCTTCTCGAAGCATAAGTGCAACCACAAGAATTGTAATAAATAGTTTATCTGAAAATACATTAATAAATAGTTTATATGAAAGCAAATATTACCAAAAAAAATTAGAAAGTAAACCTGAATCATTATTTGATTCAAGAAGTCAACATTTTCTTATCAACTTCAACTAAACTTACTACTTCCTCTAACCATGGAAAAGAGAATTTAACTTCACAATCCTCAATTAAAAATCCTCTATTGGCTAGCCTATCTGCACATTTGTTTCCTTCCCTTAACGTATGAGTAAATTGGATTTATTTAAACTTTGTAGCAAGGTCTTATATTTCCATAATTATATCTTATATGTTCCATGGAGCCTTTGCTTTCCTCAAAATTGTATTTATTAATATTAGTGAATCACCTTCTATCCATACTCTATTCCATTTTATTTATCTACATATTTTTAATCCTTCCAAAGCTTCCCAAGCTTTAGTTTCATTATTTGTCTTAAATCCACTATTGAAAGCGTAATGAGACAAAAATTCTCCCCTATTATTTCTAATTATTCCCCCTCCTCCTACTGGTCTTGGATTTCCTTTAGATGCTCCATCAAAATTCAATTTGACCAAATCCACTTATGGTGGTTTCCACTTTATATTCTTTACCTTATTTTCATTTTTTATTTACCCAACATCATAATTTCGTTTGATGACTTTACTCCATCTATCAAGGCTCTCTACCTTAAGATTAGGGATTGGATGAGTTGATAGGGTTGGTTTAGACTCCTCTATGGCTAAACTTATAATTACCTCTAAATTGCTTTTATTTCATTTAAATATTATTCTATTCCTTTCTAGCCATACAATCCAAAGTATTATATGTTTTGATAAACCCCAATTGTCTATAAAACCTCACTTTTAGAAGTGCTCTGCCATTGCTTTAACCATTCTTCAATTTTGCTATTCATCACCATGCATTTACCAAACATATTAAGAATCTATTACCATAGTTTCCAAACTATTGATAAGTGTCCGAAGATATGGTCTATACTCTCTTCCTCATTTTTTACATAGAACACATTATGAGGGGCCATGGAAATCCCTTTTCATAAGGTTATCCTAGGATAAAAAATTTCTATGACCTACTATCCAAACAAACATTTTGACTTTAGGAATGCTCGGGCTATCACAAATATCTCTTTATATTCTTGTGGTATTCCTCTTTTTTTGGTGCTTTATTTTATGTTTTGCTTCTTATTGTGTATTCTCCTAAGCTATTGAACTCCCAAATCAGCTTATACTCAACTCCCCTTAGAATAATCACTATTGTTATGTTTCTGCTTGACTGCTCCTAGCATCGATGTCTTGTATACTTGTAAAAGAATATTTTTTCCATTTGTATCTTCCTTCCTGATACTTATACATAATGTTTGAAACCCTATCACCATATTTATATTGAAGTAATCTCATTCATGGTTTCAAAATTGGATCTAGATTGAGTGGTTTTTTATCACACCAAGTATCCATCCAAATAGATTTTTTTCTCCAGTTTCCACCATCCATATTTGAACTTTAATAACTAGATCAAGTGATTTTTTTAAACCATTCCATAGTGCATAACCATGTGGTAGTGAGAATGCAACAAATATTAATCTTGGGTCATTGGGCTCAATGTACTTAGAAGAATACTTTCTCATTGTATTTGAATCTCTTTGTACAATCTCCAAATTAATTTCCCCCTAAGATACAAGTTTGCATCCATAAGAACTCTTAAACCGACACTTCCCCTATTTTTATCATCACACATATTGCTCCATCTAACCAAAGGAAATTTTCTTTTATCAAGTGATCCTAACCACAAAAATGACCAAATATTATAAATTAATTTTTTTCTATCAATTTTGGCATAGTATACAAGGACATATAATATGTTGGAATGACCTACAAGACTAATTTAATTAGCTACAATCTTCCTGATAATGATAACAATCTACCTTTCCATGCTAATAGTTTATTCTAAACTTTACTTATAACTAGATTTCATAATTTTATCCTCATTTTCTCCTCAAATAAGGGCATCCCTAGATAAGTTGTTAGAAAATTTGCCTCCTCCATTTAAAGTAACCTGCATGTCTTTGCTTTGATTCTAGATGGAGTGTTTAGGAAGTAAATTTTGGATTTTGCCCTATTAAATTTCTGCCCTATTGCTACTTCATTCCTTTAATAAGTTATTCAAATATCTAAGCTCGTTTATCCCTGCCCTCCTAAAAAATGTTGTATCATCTACAAATTGTTGATGGATGATGTTAATGATGTTATTACTAGCATAAAGTCCACTTTTTAGACCATATTTGTTAGCCTTCTTCAAGTTCCTGCCCAACATATCTGCTATAATAATAAACAAATATGGTAATAGAGGATCTTCCTGTATAAGACCTCTCTTGGATTTAAATGATTATGTTACTAACCCATTAACCAACACTGGATATGATATTCTAGAGACACAAGATTTAATCAATTTAACCCATTTTTTATCAAATCTAAACTTTTTTAACACTATAAAAAGAAAATACAATTTAACCCTATCATAGAATTTACTCATATCAAGTTTTAAGATCATTGCTCTCTCTTTTCTTGAAGCTACTGAATGCATAACTTCATGAACTACTATGATCTCATCCATAATTTGTCTTTCTTTCACAAATCCTCCTTGCTCTTCTAAACTAATTCTATCTAATAGTGGTCTTAATTTGTCTTTCTTTCACAAATCCTCTCTCTTTGGATATTATCTTATATGCCATATTACATAGGCTTATGGGCTTAAATGAATCAAACAATTATTCCTTCTTTTTTTGCAATTAGGGTAAGATATGTTGTATTTATTTTATAATGTATGTATTATTTAACCCTAGACTATTTTATTACCACCAATAAATAATCCTTCACTATATCCCAATTATGCTGATAGAATTTTGTAGAGAGACCATCTAAACATAGGGATTTATCCTTGTCAAAAGAGAAAAGAGCTAAACAAACTTCTTCTAGAGTAATAGACTTCATTAGTTTCCTATTGTCTTCATTTTTTATAACTGAAGGTACTTCTAGTTTATCATTAATAACTTCAAACTTCTCTGATCCTAGAATATTCTAGTAAAAAAACCTTCTCCTTTCTAATTTCCAGGGTTAGGCATAAGCACGAAATATCGCAAATTGGCTCTATTTGGGATTTTCAATATTTTAAATTGGCTAATTTTAGATCCTTTCAGTGGGGTCCGATGAGGCCCAAAAATACCTCATTATTGCACAATGTTTGACTACCATATGATAAGTTAATTGCCAAATATTTGACTGAAATATACTATTTGTTAAGTGTTTATATGATTTTATGTTAGGAATACTATATCTCTGTTTTTGACTATTTTCAGCATTTTGTGACTGATTTTGCTTGATTAAGTAGCAAGCAAAAACATGCATTTCAATTAACCAAATGTGGTATGCTGATATCCATTAAGTTCTCAATGGTTTTTGAATGTTTTCCTGCCATTCAACTTGTTTCAAATCCACATTGAAGCCAAAAGTTTAGGATTGTCATAAATCTGAAAATCTGAAAAAACAATCATATAAAAATTAGCAAGCTGTTACTTTATAGGAACACCTTGAAGTTGTCAAGCAAAGCATGAGGATATGGATGGAATGAGTTCATAAGGACTACAGAAAACATATGACCTATTTAGAAGCATTCCCACATGGTCTAAATAGGCAGCAATAGGGTATAACAGAGCAGGGGCAATTGTGCAAAGATCATTGCACTATTTCAGCATGGTTACTTGGTGAATGAAGTGTATAAATTAAGTAGCAACTTGATGTACTCATTTATGTTGATATTTGAATAATTTTTCCATGTTCTAATTTTTTTGAATTTGCAAGAAATACCAATATTTTACAACTGTGCAGCAGAACTGGAAAATGCAGTAATTTACCATGTAAATTCCAGCAAGCTACCAATGAATGGCAAGGCATGGAATTCACACATGGAGAGGAATGAAGGCTATTGTAATATGATACTGAGGGCTAATCCACTTGAGAAATGTAGCTAAAATAATTTGAAGAGCACAGAGTTGTTCATTCTGAAGATCTTCGAAATGAACAAGACATCTTCGGAATGAGAAATACAGTCTCTTCGAAATGAGCCACTTATCTTCGGAATGAGAACAGAAAAGCGCTTTTTGACTATTTTTGACGATGGAAAAAGGGAAATAAGGTTGAAAATATTAAAGTAAAATATCTCCCATCTGACTTTGCTGTCCTTGCCGTCCAAAGCCACCATTCATGGAAAAGATCAATTTTGATTCTCTTCTAGGATAAACCCAGAAAAATTGCAGCATAATAGAAAGTTGTTTGCAAGATAGAAATGACATATTATGAAGTGGAGAAATATGTGTGAGATATTTCTAGACTCCTCTCATGTACTCCCACCATTGAAGATGCTTTCTAAGGGCCAATGACTACTACTACAACACAAACTGTCCAGATTTGCATTTATTTTAGATCCAGAATTATTGGCAAATCATTGTAAAGTAGCACATAGGCTGATTTGAGCATGGGATATGTTGTAAATATTTATATAAATAACAAAACTCCCTCCTTGGTTGAGCCAGTTAGGAATTAGAATAGAGGAGAGTTTTCAATAGCAACAATTAGGACTATACAACAATTTTTTGTAACAGTTTTCAGCATGTTCTATCATCAATAAAAGTGCAGCTATTTTATCATTTTCTGTTCTGAGTGTTAATTAGTTAAGGAGTGATTTTCACCTCCTTCTAGATCAGGAAGTATGGGCCCACTTTTAGATCTAGAAGGAGGGATTTTATGGTAGGTTTTAATCTGTAATTTTGCTGTAGCAGAATTAATAGATTGCTTGTCAGATTTCATTTTCTTGTTTTTATTTTGTATTATGTGATTTATGTTTTCTATTATGTTTGTGTACAACATTTGTTCAGCTGAAAAATTATATTACGCATTTTTCCTTTGCTTTCCATGTTTTCCTTGCTTTCTATTTTAGCAACTTTCCATTTTCAGCATATTTCATTTTGCTGTCAATTCCTGTAGCAGAAGCTCGACGATCTTTTGTGGAAGGGCATTGATAGGTGTTTTTAAAATAAGTTTCATTTACAAGCATCACTTCCATTATGCAATAGTAAAATAGGTTTCAATTTTGCAAGTGTAATTTAGGATTTCATTTCAGCAACATTTCAATTTACCAATTTCAATTCTGTCATTTCAATTATGCAAAAGTAGATTAGATTTCAATTTAGCAATTTCAATTCATGGAATTGTAGTTAATTGTTAAATTCTACAATTTAGATTTAGTTTTCAATTCCTGTAATTTATTTCAGTTTCCATTCTTCAGACTAGGTTTAGTGTGAAACCAAAAGGCTAAACCAAAATCTGCTTCACCAATAAATGCTTGAAATTTGAATGCCTGAATTGTACTCTGCCCTAGCCTTCTATCATAGACAACCTTGGACACCACCTCGGATTGATAAATCATTGAGATTAAATGATGAGACTCAACGACACTCATTAGGGTCCATTCACCCACAATTTACGAAGTGGAATTTTTTGGGGTAAATTCGCCCACCGTTGATAATCATGAAAATAATTTTATTTTAATTCGTCGACCTCAAATTACAAATGATTTTGATATTCCCCCCAAATCGCCTTCAAATTATAAATGATTTTTTATTTCTCGCCCAAATCACCTTCAAATTATAAATGATTTTATATTTCCCGTCCAAATCACCTCATATACTACCTGTATATATAATATACTGGGTACCGATAAACATACATCGAAAATACTTTAACTAAAAAATAGATCTAAAACAATGAAAAAATTGAGGTGTCGATCAACATACATCTATCACTTGCAGAGGTGTCGATCGATTGTAGAAGTGTTGATCGACATTAGCCTATCGGTTGCAGGGGTTGTCGATCGACATTTGTCTATTGGTTGCAGAGGTGTCAATCATCATTTGTTAGTTAGTTGCAGCATCGTGTCTATCGACATTAGTTGGTTGGTTGTAGGGGGGTTGATTGGTAGTAGGTTATCAATTGTAGATACTGTCGATCGACAATTGTTTATCGGTTGTAGAAGTGCCGATAGGCATTAGTCAATAGGTTGTAGTACTATGTTGATCAACATTAGTCGATCGGTTGCATAGTTTTCGATCGCCATTAGTCTATCGTCATACCTAAAATCGATCGACATGTCTACAATCGATCAAAAAGTGGCATGTCTATAATCGATCGATATAGATACAACCAATCGATATGTCTGCAACTGATTGACATGTCTACAACCGATCGACATGGCTACAATCGATCGGCATGGCTGTAACCAATCAACATGATTGCAACCGATCGACATGTCTAAAATTGATCGACATGGCTGCAATCGATCAACACAGCTGTAACCAATCAGTATGTCTACAACTGATCGACATAGCTACAAACGATTGACATCACTGCAACCAATCGTCATTACTGCAACCGATCGACATCTATGCAACTAATCGACAAACGATATGTTTGCAACCGATCGGTATATCTACAGCTTGTCGGTATGTTTGCAACTGATCGGTATATCTACAATCGATCGACATGTTTGCAACCGATCGACATGTCTGTAACCGATCGTCAAGTTTGTAGTCGATCGACATGCCTGCAAATGATTGAATTTTATATCTCAAATCGGTCGTCATAAATCGTAAAGGCTAAAAGCCTTTCTTGTTGGCCTAAATCCTTTAAGTTTGTCATACATTTTTAGAGTTTGTAACCTGATATTCAAGGCCCCAAACACAGAAAAATTCGCCACGGTTTGAAAATTTTTGGAGAAAAAATTTGAAATTCGCCACGGTTTGAAATTTTTTGGAAAAAAATAATTGCAATTCGCCATGTATACTTCTACATATTTCATCGAGATTCCAAGACAATTCACCTTCATTTTATAAATAGATTTCGGGGCCAACCCCTTATGCATAACCCTGCTAATTTCACTATGATTTTCAATATAAACCCCTTCTACTGATTTAATTCTACTAATTATAGATGTCGATCTCTGTAATATTGTCATCCTATGAAAACACTATGTTTTTATCTCCTTTTAACAAAGTCTGTCTCAATTTTAATCTCCAAAATTTATCTTCCTTACTCAAAATATTATGATATTCACTAAGCAACTCTCTTTCCTACAAGTTTGGATTATTATGCTCACATTTTTGGAATTTTAAAAGTTTCTTTTTTAGTTATTCTTTCTTCTCAAAAATATTTCTAAAAATATTTTTGTTCCATTCTTTTAATCTAGATGTCATTGATATAATTTATTTTGGAAGTGCATACAATCCATTGTTTCTTGAAGAATTCCACATTTGTGCTATGATATCAATAAATTGAGGATGATCTTACCATATTTTATTATTTAATATATATATATATATATATATTTTAGATTCACTTACCATCATTTTAACTCTTATTGGCCAGTGATCTAAACTAATCCTTGTCAAAGATATTAATTTTACCACAAGTTCCTTCATCTAGCCAATGATATGAGAGTATGCATCTATCTAATTTTTTTGCTATTAGGTTCTAGCCTATCCTATTGTTGGTCCATGTATAATTATCCTCTTCAAACTCAACCTCCCATAGATTATTGTTTTGAATAAAATTTGAGAAATCTCCCATAATTTTATTTTTTTTAGCGAAAAACCCCTTGTGGGGCCGCCTTGGTCTGAGAGACCACGAACAGGGGGTTCTACACTGTCAAAGTCACCCGAGAGTCGCACCCGACCCTACTCGCACCAAAATTATCAATTGGATTTTGGATACCCAATTATCCCTTGGAGGATTGCCCTCTCCTCTCCAACTCACCTACAACACCTGGGTTAAATATCTCATACTTTGGGGTATTTTCCTAGTTCCCCAAAAAATTTCATCTAGCTTGGTTATGGCATTAAAATATCCTATGATCATAAATCAAGTTTCTGGTCATTACTTCTCATAAAGGCTTCAATTTGACTCTATACTTCTAATAAAGCTGACTAATTTGTAGTTCCATCAATATTGATAAGGATGAAATGAATATTAGTAAAGGAGCAAATGACTAATAAGACTATTTAATGTCTATTTTTATGAATGGTTGCATATGAGGTTATAATAGGATTCCAAAATGTTAGAATTTCCCCTACCTCTCCTTCAGAATCCACAACATCCCATTCACATCTTGTCCATACTACTTTCATAGTTTTGGAAACTTCTTCCTTTGTCATTTTAGTTTTCTAGATTCAAATAATATCAAGCTTATTACTTAAGAAAAGGTCCTTGATACACCTTTGTTTTGAGGGGGCATTATCACCACTTATATTCCATGAGATGGTAACTATATCTCATTAGGGGCTATTGAACCTACTTGCAAATTACCAATATCATTTTGTTGTTTAGTAAATAGAAGTTCAACTAACATAGATTGTGTTCCTTTCTCTATGTTTGTTCTTGCTTTCCTAGCTCTCACTTGATAATTTGAGGGTTTTACTCTTTTTACCTTTCCTATATTAGAAGTAGGTCTTATTATTCTATTCCTCAATATGCTTTCACAACTTTCCTTTTCATTGGATTTACCCTCTCCTGACTTTGCTACAAAAGCTTTTGACTTGACCTATTTTTTTTCCTGATATTTCCTTATTAATGGTAAAGGTATTAACATCTAACACTGCATTTTCTCTACCACTTTTCTTCTCTTGAATGGTGCATGGTACATAAAGAGAGTCTTCAAAATATGATGAGGCATATTCCTTGGGTTGACAGGAATGTTCATCCCTAAATCTAGATCATACCGAATATATGATTCCTTCTTAATATTTTGATCCTATTGTATAATGGCCTCTTAGCTCTGATCTACTTTTTATTCATAGGCTAAAGCCTCAAAATAATGACATTTCTTCCAATATCCTTCCTTACCAGTATCCATTGTTTATTTACTTTCATTTGTCTAGACCTATTTTTTGGAAGTTGAAAACCATCTTCATCCGTATCCATTTGTAAGTTTCTCTTGCAATTTTCGACATATGTGTTTGTTGGACTCTTCTTAGGGTATGATCTCTCGATATGCCCCACCTCATGAAATCTACATCTACAATAAATGTTTCATAATATATGGTTTTATTTCACAACTTACCTCCATAATTAAAATGATTCTAGTAAAGGTTTACCTATATCAATGACGAACGATATCTAAGCAGAAAAAGCCAAGAATCCATATTTTGCAGTTTCTAAAATCTCAAGGAGTTCTCCCTTAGTATTGGCTATTCCCTTAAAGGTATCCATTTCCTAAAATTCAATGGCCAACTAACACATTCTAACCTAGAATGGTACTAGTAATAAATTTACTTTTTTAGGTGTAAAGCCTTGATATCGACAAGTAATGAAGAGTCTTGCTCTTCCCATAAACCAACTATCCCATTTTAATATTCTCTCTCTTTCATCCCTAGAACAAAAAATGGCTAGGAAGAAACCTTTGGGAAGAAATAATAGACTCACTCCTGGATACTTCCAACTCCTATCAATCTATTTTCTCAAGGCTAAAGCCCCTAGCCAAGACCCATTAAATTTATCAAAAACTACTCTATATTTGAGCAACAAGGATCACTTCCGTATGAGGCCCTAACTAACCTCTACTAATAGGGATTATTATAAGGATTTAGCTATAAATATATCTATGGGAAGGTGTAACAACCCAGTCTATCACATTGGTTGTGATGACCTAATATCACTTATAGGTTTGACAAACAAGGGAGACATTCTGACAAGGATAATTTTTTTTTTCTTACACCCATTAGTAATCAATACATAGCATTGAATGCAACTTTTGGGATTGTAACCATTGCAGATGGTCTCCCAAGTGGACAAGATTGGTTGGATCTCGTAGAATGTTCCTTTAGTGATTCTATCCTTCTCACCCTTGGGCTCATCATGAGAACTTAGAACCACAACTTGATGTTATCCTCTAAGGCCCATAACACTTAGAGGGTGGATGCATAACTCCCCTCCCTTAACATGTGAAATATTGAGTTTAATTTTACTCATCTATTCCTGAATAACATGTAAGGGTGTTTAGCATAGATGCTATAGTGCTTAATTGGTGACCATGCATCTAGATTAATATCTAGCACCATGGGAAATTAAGGTCATGCCATTCACCTGGCACTGATCATGGTCTCTCTTGATAAAATTACAAATAATACAATGGTTTATCCCATACCAACCCACCGTGGAATCTACCATAGAGTCTCATAATACTTTTACCAAGATTCCCTATTTGATAACTTCATGCAAGGGACACCATTATACTACTCCTACAATGACCTAGATGGATGTACCATACTGTCCATCCTTAGCAACCATTCTTGAAACTCCATTTATTGCATGCACACAATCCAATGGTATTGGGCGACTTGGTTTCTAGGGCCATTCATCCTTCTCAATAATTCAATCAAAAGGTAAGCTTGGGATCATGGTATCCTCCTCCTCGATGATTAAACCAAAAAAGGGTGTTCTTCTTTGGTAAATATCTCTAATTTTTCTTAGGATAAAATAGAAAATACCTAGGTCCAAGATGTAGACCAATTGGTTCATCCAAACCCCATAAGGGGGGTGGAGGTCCAAGGTTCAAATATCGGGCCTTGTCGGACTGAATGCTTGTCCCTTTCTTGGTGCTTTCAGCGGTGTAAAAGGTTTAAAATGATTGTGGCATGGTGGTTATAGGGGTAGACTACATGAAGATCTGTGTGGCGGCTTCTGGGGCGGACAACACATAATACTGTGGTGGCCATAAAAGCTGGACAACCTGCTCGGATTCATGGCGGCTACCGATTCCACCATGTAAATTCAAAAAAAAATAGTAAAGACCTTAGGTTGGCCTAGAAGGACCTTTTCTTTGGTTACATAAGATAAATAATTCATCCATTAAATATATATATTTTTAAACTAAACCATCTATTTAAATATTCCTTCAATAAAATAAACAATTATTTTGTTTATTTAAATAATTCATCTATTTAAATAAAATAAACAATTATTCTTATTATTTAATATTTTAACATAAAGATGAATAAAACTCTTTTAAAAGAAAGGCTATTCTTCATTTTCTTTTTTTGTGGAAAACATCCCATAAGGGATACCACTTTCGGGTAAGACCCAAGGAGGCATGGGTATCTCTTTCACCAAAATTGCCTAGGGCTCGCACCTGGCCTACCACCTTTGACATACTCAAGGAGCAAACCTGAAACAACAAAAAAAAGAACACACAAACACAAACACAAACACAAACACAAACACAAACACAAACACAAACACAAACACACAAAAAGATTAAAAAAATAAAAAATAAAAGAACATGCTCCTTGAGTGTGTCAAAAAGATAAAGCACAACCAAACACACACACACAATAATATTAAAAATATACAACACGAACCACACAGAAAAAACATAAGAACAACATAACAAAAAACAATAGAACGCTACAAAGACAACCAACAAAAACATGAAAAATAAAAACAACCAAAACCTAAAAAATAATAAAATAAATAAACAACAAAAAACAGACAACCGAGAAAAATAAAAACATAGAAAACACTCACACACCAAAACACAAAAACACTAATTAACACAAACATACAGAAACACAAGCACAACAACAACAACAAAAACACAAGAAGAACAACAAAAAAACACAAGAACAACAACAAAAAACACAAAACAACAAAAAAACAAGAACAAAAAAAGAACACAAAAAACACAAAAATAAAACAAAACAAAAAAAGCACACACATAAATAGAAAAGAAAAAAGAAAAAAATAGAACACAACAATGACCTTTCTAGACCAAAAGACTATTAAGGCAATAATCAATAGAGGAAACAAAAGAAAGATTAGTTTGAGCTAGGGAACTAAAATACCCTGACCAAACCAAAGAGAAGCAAAAATAAAACAAGAAGAAACTAGGTACCTCCAAAACTGGAGCTATCCAAAGAAATGATAGAAAGAAGAGCTTCCCTTATTTATGAAGCCCACCATCTAGGAGGGTGGTCATAGCAAGTAAGATCACATTTGTCTAAAGCCTAATCAGTTAAAGCATCAACACTCTTGCTTTGATATTTGACCATATGATTATAATCAACTTTCAAAAATCCCATCTGGATTAACTAAATCTTCTCAATAATTATTTTTATTCTCCAATCAACCTTATGATTCTTAGGAGTCTTCAAAATATTAATCATGAGTTGAGAGTGAGACTCAATTAGTACCTTTTCCCATCCAAACTTAGTAGCCTCTTGAAGACCTCTAAGGATACCATATCCCTCAACAAGATTATTGGATAGAATACCCAATTTCTCAGCAAAAGTAAAAACCAGGGAGCCATATGAAAGTCTACCAATTCCTCCCACACTAGCTTTTCTAGGGTTCCCTCTAGAGGCTCCATCGGTATTTAATTTTACAAAATCCTTAGGAGGAGGTTGCCAATTCCTTGTTCTATCCATATTGTAATTAGTCACATTCTCTTTAAGCTAGTTGCTCTTAGAAGAGTTAATATTTAATCTTTGCATCACTTGATCCCATCTTTGGTGGGAGTTTTGGGGGTGATTAAGGAGCTGATGGACTGATTCAACTAAGTTGGCAATGGTATTTTTCTAGATATAGTGAATATCCTTCCTTTATTGATTAAATATTTGGTTGTTTCTCTCATTCTAGATATTCCAAAGAAGAATGGTAGAACCCATCCAAACTAACTGCCTAATAAAATGATCAACACCCTCTTGATTAGGCCAATCCCTCCAAAGTTGTTCAAAAGCAAAAATATTGGACCATTGTAAGCCAAGTAAAGTGGTTATTCTCCTCCAAATCTCACAGGCTAAGGTACACTCAATAAAAATATGGCTGAGAGTTTCCACATTCTCTTCATACATTTCACATCTAAAAGGGCCATGAAAACCATGCTTCATAAGATACTCCCCAATAAGCATCCTGCAATGCAATAAAAGCCAAGTAAAGAACCTCACCATAGGCCAGAGCTTTTAAGTCCACAACTGAGAAAGTATGTTAGATGATTGGTTGGGATTATTATGGCATAAGGCAAAATAACCTTGAGTAACTTAATACTCACTCTTAGTAGTGTTGTTCCATCCAAAACAATATTTATCATGGGACCAAGAGAGAGATCTCATATGAAGGATGCACTCGATATCTTGTCTTTACCTTTCTAGGATTTGAATACGCCAGGCCTCAATAGGGATCCAATATCTAACAACCTCTGAATTACCATTATGGTATCGACAATTATTAGCCACCTTTATCTAGTTAGCTTGGTGAAGCTCCTCCATCCAAGGCCTCCAATTGGGAAACTGAGTTATAAAAGGCTTGTGACCATCCCAAGAATCTATCCAAAAATTTACCTGTTGACCATTATGAATGATCCAAAATAATTTTTTCTTTATCAAATCCTCACCAGTATTAAGAACTGCTAAAATGGGAGAACCTTTGGAAGGCAATTGATAGCGAATAAGGTCTTTAGGAATTTTGTTCTCAGCATATTTAGCACAAATATTCTTAACCCAAAGAGCATTGGTCTTATGCAAAATCCTTCAATATAATTTAGCAGCTAAAGCTTTGTTGTTATTAGTAGCAGACCGAAATCCTAACCTTCATTCATTCTTAGAAAGACATAAAGTGTCCCATTTCACCAAGGCCCATTTTCTTTTCTCCTTAGTACCACTCTAGAGGAACCAATGACTGATTTCATCCAGTTATTGAAGAACAATCTTTGGGATATTCAACATGGTAGAAACATAAATAGGAATATCCTGAAGGACTAATTTTACCAAGGTGATTCTACCCCCAGAAGAAAGCCACCTATTGGTCCACTTTCCAATTTTCTTCTTGACTTTGTCCAACAACCAATTCCAATATTTCTATTTTCTGTCTTTGAATATTGATGGGAATACCTAAATAAGTGATTGGAAGGGAGGTCTTATTATATATTAATTTATCCAAGACCATGGATTCCTGTCTGGTAGAGCATTAAAAGAAAATAACTTTAGATTTGTCTTCATTGATCAATTGCCCGATAGAATTAGAAAATAACTAATGATTTGCTTAATAATATAAGCTTCCTTAACTGTAGCTTTACCTAAAAGAGTAGAGTCATCAATAAATTGAAGATGAGAGATATGTCTAGCTCCATGAGCAATGGTAACTCCCTCAAGGGTTTTGTCTTCTCTATTTTTGGTTATAGCCCTACCTAAGCATTCAATAGTAATGATGAATAAATAATGGGATAGGGGGTCACCTTACCTAATATCTCTGGAAGCTAGGAACAACTCAGAAGGCCTGCCATTGATAGAACTAAGTAGGAAACTGAAAAGATACATCCCATAATCCAATCCATACAATCTTGAGAGAAACCAAATTGCCTCAAAACTTCGATAAGGAAGTGCCAATCCACTCTATCATAATATTTGGATAAGTCTAACAGAATGAACATGGAAGGAGATTTTTTACATATCCATGGAATGGATGGCTTCCTGAGCAAGAACTATCTCATCAACTATTTGACACCCTTCCACATAACCCCCTTGTTCAGGGGAAATAATATTATGCAAAAGAGGCTTCAACCTTTCTGCCATGATCTTAGTAATTATTTTGAGAAGAACATTACATAAAGCAATAGGTCTAAAAGCTTAGATATGTTCAACCTCTTGAGCTTTTGGAACAAGAATAATATAAGTTTTATTGATAACCTTCAAAATTTCTTTGGCTTTCTTAGCTTCTTCCACCATATCTAATAAATTAGCATGAAGGATATCCCAAAATTCTTGGTAGAAATCAATGGGAAAACCATTAGGACCTGGGGTTTTCCATTTTTGCATTTTAAAAACTACTTGTTGAAGCTCATTGATAGTAACAGGAGCAGTAAAAATAGAGTTCTCCTTAGAAGTGATAAGAGAAGGGATTGCTTGAAGAACATTTGGTTGAGAATCCAAATTAAGAGGAGTAGCAGTAAAAATATTGGAAAAGTAATTGACAACAATAAGTTCATGCCATCCCAAGTGTAGACAACATCTTCAGAATATGATTTCAGGGAGGAAATAAAGTTGTGAGATCTTCGATCTAGAAGATATTTGTGTTTTGATCACCTTATTTGAGCCATTGAATTCTAGATTTTTGCTTCCATAAGAGTTCTTCCATTTTTTCCCATTCCTCTAATTGAGCTATGAGTTTAATTTCATCTACACTTGTACTCTCTATGAGGCCATCTAAACGGATTTTCTTATTCAAATTTTCAAGCTGAGCAATAACTTCATGTTTTTTATGAACATATCCAAACTCCTTCTAGTTCCAAGTCTTGATTTTGGAATTAATGTATTACAATATTTTGGAAAAATAGAACATCGTAGTCCCATACCTAGGTTTACCTTCCTTCCACCATTGTTGCACTCAAGGTTTAAAGGAACTATCTCTAAGCCACATTAACTGAAATAAAAAAGGAGAGAAACTCACATTGGTTTTCCACATTTCCACCATGACAGGCCAGTGATCCGAACCAACATTGTTAAGAGTCTTCACTATAGGAATGTGATCATGGATTAAGAAATTATCAAAGAGCAAGAACCTATCTAATATATCCATTATACTATTGGTATCACAATGGCACTAAGAGGGGGGGTGAATTAGTGACTTAAACAAAATTTTCAAACCCTCTAAATCTGATTTTTCAAATCTAATTTTTTAGGACAACAAAGAATATAAATTCAAATCCACACAAGACACATAAAATGGCATCACATAACACAAGGATATTATGGGGAAACCCAATATGGAAAGAAAATCCTGATGAGAAAAAGCTCCATGAGTCTACTGCTCAGATCGAGCCTCCCTGCAAATGAAGTACAATGATGGTTTTATCAATGGGGCCAAATGGAGCCCAATGAAAGGAAATGGGTCAAATGGAGCCACACCCAATAGGATTATTCACCCACACCTACCATCATTTTGATCTAAAACATGATAAAATAAATGGCATAAAAATACCTACAATGAAAGCAAAACTCACAATAGTATGTAAGTACAAAACTCACCACATACAACTGCTGCAATGTGAATAATGAATCATTAAAACCCTTGCAAATGCAATACCATTTCAGAACTATCACAACACCTACAAATGATATACCAATATGATCCAAATAACATGCTCAATATGCACCCACAAATGTAATAACAAAATTTGAAGTATTCACACTCTGCTAAAAATTCGGCAACATTCCGATAGCACCTCGTTACACAAACCAAAAATCCATAGAAAAAATGAAATATTACAACCAATATATAGAGGAGAATTAAGAGGGAAACCAAAAAATGGTTTCCAAAACCATGTGCAAAAACCACTCCAAAAACCACACACCTAGCTTAGGAAATTGCCAATTTCAACATTGAAATTCAAAATAACTTCCATATGGGCACTCCATACTCCACAAATCAGCTCTAACCTGCACTAACACTCCAAAAATGATATGACACAACCACTACAACAAATGGGACCAATATGGATGTCACTTCCTCAAAAATTTCCAAAAAGATGCATACGATATCCCAAAAATTATCGAAAATAGCTCCACACTACACCACATAACTTCAAAATGGGCCCCACCAAAAGTGAACGACTTATTTTCCAATTTACCACATTATGCAACATAGAATTAAATTATATTCACTAGGAATATGACCCTTATTACCTATGTTGCATAAAAAAATTAATTAAATGCATTTGTCCCTCCATTCCTAAGTCTCGAAACACATTCCAAGGAACTTGGAGATGACAAAGAGTGGGAAATATTAAATTAAATAATTAAACCAATGCTAATAGGATAAATAATACATTACAACACATATGAGCAATAATACATGCCATCAAAAATCAAAAATTAACTTTCTCACCAAAATTGCCTCCGAACTAGGTGTGCTGGAAAACACACTACGTTATGCAAACATGGACAAATTTGCAGGATGACCACCAATCTGAATGGAAACTATGAATACCATGTAGTATTCCATGTAGAATGGTGTTGAAAACAATGACAACACTCCAAGATGCCAACAATCTCCCCCTTTGGCATTGTTGGCAACACAACATTAACTGCAACAAACTGCACAATGCAACATCCTGAAGAAAACCAACAACAAACCTCAAATTTATCCTGAGAAGCACCAGCAAAAAAAACAAATCATATTATACCTGAAACACCACATCTGAAATCTCCCTTACTCCAACAAGGCATCACAGAAATATGGTTGCAGTTAGCTCACTCTCCCCCTTTGACAACAATGACAAAAGGGCACAACAATGCATCTTGTTTGACAATTTTGTATTAAACTCCCTATGAAACCAATCACCAACTCACATGCTGCTATCATGGATATAAAATATCAGTAATATATGCTCTGAAAAACATCTGATAATCTATACAATACACTCCAAGACTGTTCTACATAAAGCTTATTTCAAACAACCCATTCACTAGCACATTTAGGGAATGCCAAAGCAACAAAAAGCACCATAACTTGCTGCCCTTCACAAAAACTGGTATGCAATAGATAAAAAAAAAAAGACACTGATATAGTGATGAAAAAATAGATCCATCATCATCAAAGAGAAATCCAAAATATTTACCAAGAACTGCATCACCTTGCCAAGAAACACCACTACACACTGTGAATCCAATCATTGAACTTTATGCATACACCATCCTCAAGAAACTATTAGAGAATAACAATATCAAATAACATATGTAGGAGCATAAAATGAAATAATGAGATGTTTCCCTTGAGGATGTGCCCTTAAAAGATAAAACAATCTAGTGTGTAGGAAGAGGAATAACTCCTAGAAGTTGCCTCAAGTGCTCAAATGTCTCCATTGGAAGAGGCTTTGTAAATATATCTGCAATTTGATTTTTAGTAGGCACAAATTACAACTTAATCACCTTCTCAGCAACCTTCTCCTTCAAAAAATGATACCTTATATCTATATGCTTAGTCCTTGAATGCATAACTGGATTCTTTGAAATATTGCTAGCACTAGTGTTATCACAAAGAAGGGGAACATGCTCACCATTTGCAATACCCAAGTCCTGAAGAGTTTTCTTCATCCATAACACCTAAGTGCAGCAAGCAACAAAAAAAATATACTCAGCCTCAATTGTAGATAGAGAAACTGAATCTTGTTTCTTACTGTGCTAAGAGATAATCTTGTCACCAAGGAAGAAGGCACCATCACTTGTACTTCTGCGATCATCAACACAACAAGCCCAATATGCATTTTTATAAGCCTTCAATGTGAAGTCTTTGCTCTTTGGATACCACAATCCATATTCCATAGTACCCTTAAGATATCTAAAAATTATTTTTATGGCCTTCACATGAGTTTATTTTGGAGCACTCTGAAATCTAGCAACCATGCACACAACTTGCAAAATGTCAGGTCTAGAAGTAGTTAGATACAATAAAATACCAACCATTGACCTATATATGGATTGATCAACAAGAGGAGACTCATATTACTTACTCAAATTACATCCTATCACCATAGGAGTACTCACTGGTTTGCTGTCCTCCATGTTAAACTTATTAAGCATTTCCTTAACATACTTAGATTGACAAATGAAAATGCCTCTATTCAATTGATTAATTTGAAGATCCAAGAAGTATGACAACTCTCCTATCATGGAAATATCAAATTCATATTTAATAACAGCAAAAAACTCATGACCCATTTAATCTTTATTGCCTTCAAAAAATATATCATCAACATACACAACAATAACAAGTTGATCATCACCTACAACCTTGTAATACAAATTGCTATCAACCTTACCTTTATGGAAGCCCTACTACAATAGGTACTTGTCCAAACTATCATACCATGATATTGGGGCTTGCTTCATCCCATACAAATACTTTTTCAATTTGCATACATAGTTCTCATCACCAAGCTGAAATCCATCGGGTTGCTCTGTGTAAACCTCCTCTTCTAGGTTTCCATTCAAGAAGGCTGATTTCACATCCATTTGGTAGACCTTGAAATTCTTATGGATAGTGAGAGCAATAAATATTCTAATGGATTCCAACCTTGATACAGGTGCAAATGTCTCATCAAAATCTATGCCCTCCACTTGAGCATACCCCTTGCACACCAATCTAGCCTTATTTCTCACAACTTGGCCATCTTCATTAAGTTTATTTCTAAAGACCCACTTGGTTCCAATTACATTTTTATTAGTAGGTCTTGGAACAAGTTTCCAAGTCTGATTTTTCTCTATTTGATCAAGTTCTTCATTCATAGCCTTAATCCAACATTCATGTTTTCTAGCCTCATAAAATTTCTTAGCTGAACTTGAGACAACAAAGAAAATTTTACCTGCTCATTTGTCCTTGCAAGTCTTCTTCTTGTTTGCACACATGTATTGGGGTCTCCTAAAATCTTATTTTGAGGATGATTCTTCTTTAAATACTTTGAAGGAGTCTTTGGGGCAGCAACCTCTTCATTCTCATCTTCAGCTTCTTCAACTTCATCTTCTTTCTTAATGGTGCCATTCTGAATGGGTGGATCAACTTGTTCAATTACCTCACCAATGCCTTCATCAATATTTACATTGATGCTCTCAACTATCTTACCAAGCCTCTTGTTGTAGCATTTGTAGGCCTTTCTTCTAGATGAATATCCAAGAAATATGCCCTTGTCCGCTCTAGTATCAAACTTACCAAGGTTTTGTTCATCTCTACTTATGTAGCACCTACTCCCAAACACTCTGAAATGTTTAACTATAGCTTTTCTTCCAAACCATAACTCATAAGGAGTCATATCACTATGAACTCTAAGCATGCACCTATTTAGAATATACACTGATGTATGCACTACTTCTCTCCAAAATCTATCAGTAATATTTGCCTCATTCAACATAGTTCAAGCCATTTCTTGCACTGTTATGTTTTTCCTCTCAACAACACCATTTTGTTGAGGTGTTCTTGCTGCTGAAAATTACCTCCTAATGCCATGCTCTAAACAATATTTCTCAAACTCTGTTGATGTGTACTCACCACCTCTATCTGATCTTAAACATTTGATACTAGTGCCCATATCATTTTCAGCTCTTGCTTTGAACATTTTGAACTTAAACAAGGCTTCTAATTTTTCTTTTAAAAACAACACCCAAGTCATCATAGAATAATTATTAATGAACAAAATGAAGTATCTCTCACCATACATACCTTTAGTTCTCATCGGTCCACAGATATCTGTGTGCACTAGCTCCAATGGGCATGTAGAGTACTCATTAGTTTTGAAGTGTATTCTTGTTTGCTTTCCTTGTTGACAAGAGGAATATATGCTTTTTGATGGCTTTGTTATATTTTGCAAGTTCCTTACTGCATTCTTTGAGCTAATTTTGACAAGATTGTCAAAATTGATGTGACCAAGCCTCTTATGCCATAACCAATTTTCCTCTTCTTGTCCAATGAAGCAAGATTTGTCAAATCTATCACAAATATTATAAATATTACCTTATGTCCTTATTGCCTTAGCAATGAGAGAACCATCCTTTGCATCTCTAATATCACAACCATGTGCTTTGAAAATCAGCTCACATCCCGAATCACACATTTGACTCACACTAAGCAAGTTATTCTTTAGGCCATCAACAAAAAGAATATTTTCAGATTTGATATTTACATTTCCAATGCTTACCTCTTCTTTACCAACTATCTTGGCACCATAATTATTGCCAAACCTTATAGAACCGCCATCATACTTCTGCATATGCACAAACTGATTTTTATCTCCAGTCATGTGACTAGAGCACCCATTGTCAATGATCCAGGAAGTGGATTTGTTGTGAGATTTGAATACAACCTGCAATATGAGATAATACTTGACCTCTTTCCCTTTACCTTCTCAATACACACCTTTTTGGGCTTTGGTTTTGGTTCCTTATCCTTCTCCAAATCAGCCTTCTTGTGAACCTGTGAATTTTGTCTATGTGGCAGCTTGTTTTGCATTCTATGGGGCTGATTAGATCTGCTCTTCTGCATTGGATTAGTGGCAGAAAAAATAGTTCTACAATCCCTTGTAATATGCCTAAAATTGTTACATCTGAAACATTCTAAATTGTGCTCAGTTAGAGGTGCAAAAGAGTTATATGTGACAATGTTTCTAGGCCTAGAGTTGAGCCTACAATTGGCAATTTTATGACCAAATGAATTGCACCTATAACAATAACCATAAAAAGAATAATTTAACCTGGTTTTCTACCTTTGACATGTGTTATCATTTCTGCCATAAGGTCTCATTCTTTTATTATTAACTTTGATGAAGCCGTCATTGTCCTTCCTCATGAAATTGTTCTCCTTTTGCACACTCTTCTTCTCATTTTAGGGTTGCAACTTCTTGTCATCTTGGAGCAACAACTTATCACCTGCAGGGGGCTGCAAATTCTTGTCTTCAAGGAGCAGAAAATAATTTACTTTCTCATACTTAAGTGGCTTTACATATTTGACAAAATCTGAGCACTCACCTTCTTCAAATCCTATACCAAACTTGATCTTAGGATGCCTTTGTTGCTTGATAATCTTATCAAGTTTTTCAGAACTCTTCTCAACTTTTAGAGTGGTGCAACTCATAAAATTAGATTTTTCTAATTGTTTCCTCAAAGAACAAATCTCCTCTTTCATATTGCTGCAATTATTCACTTTTGCACAAACTCTGAGCTTAAGGTCTTTAGTTATATTTCGGGACTCTTCTACATGAATTTTCAAATCTGCAATCATCCTGTTTGCATACTCAAGACTACACGTGAGTTTATTATTCTCCTCAACTTGAAATTTCAGATCATTTAGTGCACCATCAAAAATTTTATTAGCCTCTTCAATATGATTTTTCAAATCTGCAATTTGATTATTTGCATATTTTAGTTTTTGTGCATACCTTTTGTTCTTCTTCACCTCTTTCTCATACTCCTCAAGGGCATAGGCTAACTCTTCTTCAAATTCCATGTCAGGTTCATATTCATTTATGTATTCAACCTCATTTTTCTTATCTTCTAAGGCCATAAAAAAACCTCACCTGAATTATATTCAGAGTCACTTTGCACACTATCTTCGTAAGCACTATCCTCATGGGTAATTAAACTCCTCTTTTTGAAGTTTCTTATGAATTTTGTAAATTTCTTCTTGCTGCCTTCTCATTTTTATTTAGGATTTTCTTCATCATCACTCTTATATTTGTAGGGACATCTTGTTGCAATGTGACCAATTCTTCCACAGTTGAAGCATTTGAGTGGAAGTTTTCCCTTGTACTTGCCTCTTCCTCTTTGCAACTTTCTCACAAAGTTTACCTCTTCTTCATATAAAATTTCATCCTCTTCCTCTTTCACTTTAATATTCATGTTTTTAAAATATTTGAAGGCTGCCTCTTTTGCTGTAGGTTTATCTTTGCCTATCCTCATCTCATAAGCTGTAAGTGACCCATGTAGCTCATCCATAGTTAAAGTATTAAGATATTTTGCTTCTTCAATAGTTGAAACCTTTGAATACAATATTTTAGGGAGTGATCTTAGAACCTTCTTCACAACCATGGATTCTAAATTTTTTTCACCAAGATCTCTAATTGCATTTACAACCTCATTCACTTGAAGCATAAAAGCAGCAATATCATCATCTTCATCCATTTTTAAACTTGCAAACTTAGCTCTAAAAATTTGCAATTTGGCTTCTTTTACCTTTACATCACCTTCATGAATAGCCTTAAATTTGTCCCATATTTCCTTCGAAGTGTTGAGACCTATAACCTTAACCAAATCAGTAGAAGCAAAAGCACTTGTGATAGAATTAGTAGCATTCAAATCATTGTTATATTCTTGTATGGTAGCAGGATCAGTGGGAGGTGTAGCAGGGATGGTATAGCCATTTTGCATAGACAACATAACACCCATACCCAAAGAACCAAGGTATCTCATCATCCTATAGCTCCAAAAGGTATAATATTTTCCATAAAATAGAGGGGGATTATTAGGATCACAACTAGCCATTGTGAGGACCTACCCTATTTGATTAAGCTTGCAAATTGGGCAGCCTGGCTCTGATACCAATTGTTGGTATCACAATGGCACTAAGAGGGGGGGTGAATTAGTGACTTAAACAAAATTTTCAAACCCTCTAAATATGATTTTTCAAATCTGATTTTTTAGGACAACAAAGAACATAAATTCAAATCCACACAAGACACATAAAATGGCATCACATAACACAAGGATATGACGGGGAAACCCAATATGGGAAGAAAACCCCGGTGAGAAAAAGCTCCCTGAGTCTACTGCTCAGATCGAGCCTCACTGCAAATGAAGTACAATGATGTTTTTATCAATGGGGCCAAATGGAGCCCAATGAAAGGAAATGGGTCAAATGGAGCCACACCCAAAAGTATTATTCACCCACACCTGCCATCATTTTGATATGAAATATGATAAAATAAATGGCATAAAAATACCTATAATGAAAGCAAAACTTACAATAGTCTGCAAGTACAAAACTCACCACATACAACTGCTGCAATGTGAATAATGAATCATGAAAAACCTTGCAAATGCAATACCATTTCAGAACTATCACAACACCTACAAATGATATACCAATCTGATCCAAATAAAATGCTCAATATGCACCCACAAATGTAATAACAAAATTCGAAGTATTCACACTGCTAAAAATTCAGCAACATTCCGGTAGCACCTCGTTACGCAAACCAAAAATCCATAGAAAAAATGAAATATTACAACAAATATATAGAGGAGAATTAATAGGGAAACCAAAAAATGGTTTCCACAACCATGCGCAAAAACCACTCCAAAAACCACACACCTAGCTTAGGAAATTGCCAATTTCAACATTGAAATTCAAAATAACTTCCATATGGGCACTCCACACTCCACCAATCAGCTCTAACCTGCACTAACACTCCAAAAATGATATGACACAACCACTACAACAAATGGGACCAATATGGATGTCACTTCCTCAAAAATTTCCAAAAAGATGCATACGATATCCCAAAAATTATCGAAAATAGCTACACACTACACCACATAACTCCAAAATGGGTCCCACCAAGAGTGAATGACTTATTTTCCAATTTACCACATTATGAAACATAAAATTAAATTATATTCACTAGGAATATGACCCCTATCACCTATATTGCATAAAAAATTAATTAAATGTATTTTTCCCTCTATTCCTAAGTCCCGAAACACATTCCAAGGAACTTGGAGATGACAAAGAGTGGGAAATATTACATTAAATAATTAAACCAATTATCATAGGATAAATAATACATTACAACACATATGAACAATAATCCATGCCACCAAAAATAAAAAATTAACTTTCTCACCAAATTTGCCTCCGAACTAGGTGTGCTGGAAAACAAACTGCGTTATGCAAACATGGACAAATTTGTAGGATGACCACCAATATAAATGGAAAATCTGAATACCATGTAGGATTCCATGTAGAATGGTGTTGAAAATAGTGAAAACACTCCAAGAGGCCAACATATACAAGCTAAGCCTTACCTTCTGTTAGACCAAGTCATAACGCCATTATCTGGTTGGATGTCCACAAGATGGAGGTTTGTAATATATTCACTCATGAGGTCAGTGCTCCTATACAAATTTATATTTTCCCCTATTTTATCATCTAGAGAGGATGGTATTGAAATATCCTCCGATCAAGATCTAAGCTTCAAGAAAATGAGAGATAATATAAGTAATATTCTTCCACTGTCTTCTTTTTTCCTCCAAATTAGTTAGAGCATAAACAGTAATGCATAACATAATTTGGTTGGAATGTCTTCTTTGAATAGCTATAGCCAAAAGACCCCAAATACCAACCATATGGTGAATAAATACCTCTTTTGGGCCCCAAAGGCAAGCAATGCCACCAAAAGTCCCCTGGGAACTGAGGGAAACCACTTTTCCAGCTGACCAAAATTTACTAGCAATTGATTCCATATCCTCTATTGACATTTTCGTTTCTTGAAGGAAAACAAGATGTGGATGATTTATCCGAATCATTCTTATAATTTAATTTTGTTTTGAAATACTCCCTTTGAGTCCTCTAATATTCCAAGTGATGATCTTCATTAATACTAAGGCTAAAAAAGTTGGTAAGGACATTAATCTTACCTTCCTCTACAAGCTTTTCACATTCTTTTACCATATGATATTGATTAGTCTTGCAACCTACCTTTTGATTAGAATCCATATTTATTTTTTTCCTGTTTCTTGACTTACTCTAATTGAATCTGAGATGGCTTCTAGCCTTGAAGAATGCTTGTACATAGTCAAAATGTTACCATAAGGTTCAATAGAGTCTATGTCGGGACCTGTATTATTTGAAGTTTTAATATTTGAAAGATTGTTTTTCTTGTGAATATTTTCTCCCTTTTTTATGTTTAAAACTTTTGATTTGTTGGTTTATCTCTGAGTTCTTCCCTTTATACTTAAATTATGTTTCTAATATTTCTGTTTCCATTATTTTCTCTTCCTCACTTGGGACCTCATTTGTGGAAATAATTTCAAACATAATAGCAGATAACTTTGATTGATCCTTCATAAGTGGTTTTTTCTGAGTGCTCTTATTCTTAGGCATTTGGAAACCTGTTGAATTTATATCTTCTTTCTTTTGATCTAGAATTTTATTTGGGCAAACATTAGCCAAATGACAATATTCATGGCAAATTCTACCACAAAAAGGAATGTTTTCATAGTCCACTACTTACTCCCAAGTGTCCTCCCAAAATTGTAAAGTGAACATTTTAGGTAGGGGTTTGTCAAAATCCTTTAAAACACAAATACGAGCATAAATAATATCTTTAAATTTTTTAGTACAATCAAAATTCATCATAAATATTCCTAAAGAGTTTCCAATTGAAAAAAAAATAGTTAGATTCTAGAATTCAATTGGGAGGCCAAAGAGTCTAACCCACACGGGACCTGTAGAAGGCATCTCTTCTTTCGCTTTAAATTTAGTATGCCAAGGCTTCATGAAAAGCCCTGCCCTTCCAAAGAACCAAGGACCCCCTTGAAAAGTTTTCTCTTTATCTTCATTATTAGAAAATAAAACAAGAAAATAACCATTTGGATAAATAGATATTTGTAACTCATCTTTAGTTTTCCAACTTTTCGCAGCCCAAACTTTGAAAGCAGATAGGCTTGGATGAAAACCCACAAAATGATAAATTAGTCCTCTTTTTCCATATCTTCAATACCAGTCTAAATGTTGCCCATATCAAGCTTAACAATAGGAGTTCCATCAGCTACTTTAAGATATCCTGACTCTATTTTCCTGGGATCAATCTTAGGAATTCTTAGAGGTTTATGGGAAGCCCTAAGATTAATATTGGAATTAAGCTGAGATTGTCCACCATGGAGGTCATCCCTAAAATTCATTTTTGAGGTTGATTCTTTAAAATTATTACCTTTGACAAGGGTTTCCACAGTAGATTTATTTTGTGGGTGCACCTTAGCACCAGATTCACTTGAGATTTGAGCCATTTTTTGATCAGCTGCTTGAAACTTGTTTTGTGATCTCTTTAATCCATGCCCTAGACACCATGGAAAGGTATGATTTTTACTTTTCTTTTGTGCAGCAAATTGGAAGCCATTGTCACTCAAGTTCACAAAATGAATATTTGTTGAAAGAAATATTTCTAACCCATATTGGATCCCCTACAATATTTCTTGCTAAATTTTTGAGTAGAAACCACAAAAATATTGGCCGCTAGGGCCCGAAGGCCTCGAAAAGCAACCTTTGGAGCTGCTTGCACTTAACCCAGATGAAACCCTCGCATAGTCGCTTGCCAAAAATATCGTTCACACATAGGGATGCAATAGGATATGTATTGCTCCAAATGATCTAAACATTGGTGGAGACATTCTAGGGTTTTTCAAGCATCTACCCTTAAAATTTCAGCTCAATCCGAGTTCAAATGAGTTAAGTATGGCCGAAACATGTTCAGCAGTTTGGGCAGTCCCACAAAAAATGTCCCTCCAAAGGGGAGATGAATTTAAAATCTCTAATATCTAATATTTTTAAAGGCTATTCTTCATTGTTTATTTAAATAATTCATCTATTTAAATAAAATATCCAATTAAATAAATCCTCTATAAATAATAAAATAAACAAATTTTCTATTTAGTTTATCTTTACTATCATAAAGGAAAATAAACACTTAGAAGAAAGACCATCTGTCTATATATATATATATAAAGAAAAAAACCCCTTACGAGGCCGCCTTGGTTTGAGAGACCACAAACAAGGGGTTCTACACCGTCAAAGTCATCCGGGAGTCGCACCTGACCCTGCCTGCACCAACATTATCAATTGGATTTTGGATACCCAATTCAGCTTTTTGGTAGGGTGGATATTTGAACCTAGGACATCCCTTGGAGGATTGCCCTCTCCTCTCCAACTCACCTACAACACCTGGGTGAAAAAAACTAATTTATAGTGGAAAACACCCCTTTCGAGGTGCCACTTTCAACATGTTGGGCATAGGAGGAATGGAACCTTGTTGGCCTCTACCAAAGACATAGGACATTCCTAACTATACCATATATCTGCATGATGGAGACAAGGGGAATGGAACCTAGGCTGGCCTCTACCAAAGACCCAGGGCATTTACCACTGCACCACAACAAGCAGATGATATAAAAGAAATATTTGAATACTCTTTATTTGAATACACTTATAAAGAAATTCATTCCAAATAAAGTTATAATTCTTCAATCACTTATACATAGAAAAATAAATATTTAAAATTTTAAAAGTCTTTAATAGTCGTCAAATTTAATAATATGTAAGCTAAATGATTATTGGGCTAGAATACCCCTTTCATTCTTGTTTTAATCTATCAGGACAAAGAGTGAATGGTAAAAGAAAACAATCTTTTCACTACCAAAAATTTTATTTTAACAATAAAAGAATGCATTTTTTGGCACTAATTTTCCCAATTCACATGTATAAGGTTCTAACTTACAGATAAGTCATGCCTAACTGTATTAGGATAAATATTAAATTAATTAATAATACAATAAGATGAAGTGCTTTGGCTTCAGATAAACCCTAGGGGATTGCCCCCTAAGGGGCTTGGAAAATGGTCTGGTGCTTTAACGATAAACAAATATGAAGGATAAAGGAGTGTGGAAGGCTAGAGGCTAAAGGAGCATGGAAGGCTAGAGGTTGAAGGAGCGTGGAAGGTTGAATGATGAGTTGATATTTGGAGTGTCAAGGCTAAATAAGCATGGAAGGCTAGGTTGGCTTAAGGAGTGTGGAAGGCTGGGCTGGTTGAAGGAGCTACAAAAAAATACTGGGATGTTGGATGTAAGGCTAGGATAGCTGAAGGACCATGGAAGGCTAATAAGGCTGAAGAAGCTGCAATGGAAGGTTGGGATGCTGAGTGGAAGGTTGGGATGCTGAGTGGAAGGTTGGGAAGGTTTAAGGAGCATGAAAGGATACTTATAATGAGAAAAATAAGATTGCAAAGTGCAAAAGATTAGGGTTTTTTCCAAAAAATATTTCATCTTTTAGGAGCCATATCTTTGAGACGATTGATTTGATTTAACTGATTCTTGGACCAACTTGTGAAAAATTTGAATAGCTTTAAAATTAGTGGCCATATGCAAAAATACAAGCAATATTGAAGGAGATACAATGGCCATGAATTTAACCATTCATAATAAGGGTAGTGACAATTTTTCAATTTGCAAAAAATGAAATTTCAAAGTGCGAAGGATTAGGGTTTTTCTTGAAAAATATCTCATCTTTTAGGAGACATATATTTATGAAGAGTTATCTGACTCAACTGATTCTTGGACAATCTTGTGCAGAATTTGAATAGCTTTAAAATGAGTGGTCATTTGCAAAAATCTAAACAATATTGAGGGAGATACGACCTTGTGAAGTCAACCATTCAAAACAAGAGCAGTGATGATTTTTCAAGTTGCAAAAAAAGAAATTGTAAATATTTGCCAACTAGGGTTCGAACGATGGGAAGAACAATGAAGGGCTATGACTTCAACGAGGAAGGAAACTAACAATTCAAAATTTCATAAAGCGAACTATGATAGTATTTTGGAAATATTACTCTACTAATATGGAAGGCATAAATAGTAGAGGTGAATTTTTGCCATTGTGAATACTGCTATAGGAAAATGTCAAGAAAGATGCTAAATTTTGGAGTAATTGTATTCATACAAAATTTTGAAAAGATCCAGAAAATAAAAATCAAGAGTTTAGTTTTTTTATATAAAATGATGTAGGTTTCTAGCTATATCATCTCAATTGAGATGAGAAGTGTATCTATTTGTAAACTCTCAAGTTCTAAAAAAGAGAGATGTAATTTTTCAAGGACGGGGGACTTGAGTACAACCCCTTATTATCTAGAAAAAAATAATACAATCAGATAAAATATTCCAAGGATTCACAAACTCAATGACATCTTCCCACCTTTGACTATATTAATTCTATCCTACCAGGTGCTTGAGCAATCTTAGCAATGGATTAGGTCTTGAACGCCTCCTTAACGGTACTCAAGGTGGTTTGGTATATTTCGAAGGATTAAAACAACTTTATTATGCAATCTAAATGCATTTATAATAGTTTTTTCAAATAGACAAACCAAACTTAACACACTCATGCTTAGCTAAGTTAAATGTATCAATAACATATACTTTAATATATACACTATTCTATTTACCAAATCAAGGTAAAACTCAATAGCATACCAACTGTTTCATTATCCAACGTAACAATCTATTGTCGCACTCCAATGATGAAGTTTTCTAGGGTGTTGATTAAAATCATCACAGAACATAGAGTAGGGGAAATCACAAACAGAGAATAATGAAATACAATAAATATATTTTTAAGATAATTTCTATACTCGGAGTGCACCGAAGGTACTCAAAGGTGAAATCAAAATCATAACTAAGTTACATAGGTCTATATGACGCGGAATGAACCAAGTCATTTACAAAAAATAAATACTAAGCACATAATACCAAATAGATTGTAATAAAGGTATTTAGGGGTAATTCATCCAACGTAATAAAACATAATTAAATTCATGAGGTAAAATGAATAAATGTTTGCAGAAAGATACCATATTCAACTTAAGAAAACATAAAAAATTAAATACGTATGTGTATATATATACATGATCGAAAAACGATACAAATTGGCCAATGAATACTAGGCGAACATAAAAAAAAAAAAAAAATCATAAAGTGATGGGTGCTTAGTCTAGACATAGAATATAGATATTTTCTTTGGTAAAGTCTGGATATACACAAAATTATTTCAAATGCAAAAGTGAAACAAGGTTTATAGGCTATGGTTCCCGTATCAAATATAGTTTATACCTACCATTAAGAAACTTATATCAAACACAGGATAAAAACAATCTATATTTTTCTAAATATATAGCATAGAGTAATCCAATCCAAGCATTTTCATATCAATTTTACCAGAGATAAACCTTCATTCTAGAATTTACTTTATTTCAAACGTTAGAGCACCGATGTAAAAATTCAAGCAGAAAGAGTCCAACCTAGTAAGATGCAAATGCAATCCTACTAAATTTTTCTTTCCTTATTTCCTTCCTTTCCACTCCATTCCTTTTTTCTTTTTCCACTCAAATTCTTCCTCCCTCCCAATAGGTAATTCATTCTATTTTATAGAAGGCCCTAATGAAGGGTGATGAGCACGTATAATACCATGTAATTAGCCAACTAATGCCTCCACTTTCTCTATCAGATGGAGGTTTTAAAAATAATATTTTATTAAGGAAATGTGCTTCATTTTAAAACTATTGCATATATTTTAACATGTATACACACACACACATATATATATATTATTTATTTTATTATATAATAAAAAAAAAAATATCTATATATCTATAGATACTTTTATTTTAATTCAATTAAGCAAACATGTGCAAGAATTCAAATCTAAAAATATACCTTTAATCGAACACATATATTTCTTCTTTTGCAAGCAATTTGATGATAACAAAATGCTATCATCTGCTTGTTAAGAATAGCTCCCATGCAATGTGGCACTTTCCTTGCCATTGGATAATTTTAAATTTAATCGAATGCAAGCAATAGTAACTTTAAAAAACATACAAACATACATTCATAATGCACCTATATGAATGAAGGGCTTTCATGTCCCCTTGATCCATTGGTGAACATTTTACCGCCAAGACTATTTTGTCCTTTAGCCAATGAATACTTCACCATCATCATTTCCTATTTCATTCTTCAAGAACTTGTAATTACAAAACAAAAGACATCAACAATACCATATCCAAGAATGATAAAGCATAGTATATAAAAGAGATGCTCATTATATACAAATAACACTACTATGAAACATGTTTTGGGAGGGTTGTGACAAAAGGAAACTATAACTCAAAATATTATGAAATTTACCATTATATCATATAACAATTATATCATTTCAAATTAAACCTATAATAATTTGCACATAAAACTTCTAAGATAATGAAGGAGAAAAATAAACTTAGCTAAAAAATTCTATGCCCAAATAGAATGTCCTACCTTGTTTATACTCTAGCCCTTCATTGATCCTACCATCATCTGAACCCTAACTAACAAGTATCTACAATTTCATTTTTTACAACTTGAAAATTGTCATTGACCTTGTTTTGAATGGATGACATCACCAGGTCGTATCTTTGATGGTTTCTACACTATTCTATCTACTTAAGGATCAAAAATAAAAGAAAGGAAAGTAGATCTTCATTAACATGACTTATAATATTATTAAAGTAGAATGATACAATACGAATGAAACTATGAGTCCATTAAATATAAGAATATGTTTCTTGTTCCTCACTCTACCTATGATAATTGGTACATACTTGAAGCAACTAACTTTACTTTGAAGTAAACTCCTACTCTAGTTATGTACCAAAGATGGTACATTTACATGACCCAAATAATGTAATATACTCTAACACCCTCCTGTATTACATTATTTGGTATGAAGTTCCCTTGAATTGCATAAATGATCCCTAAATATTTAAAACTTGGTTTTCCCAAATGCCTTTGTAAAAATACCTGCTAACTAATCTTCTGTTGGAACATGCTTCAGGATGATATGATGATTCTGAAAATGATCTCTGATGAAGTGACATTGTATCTCAATATGTTTAGTTATTTCATGTACAATTGGATTTTTGATCAAGTTGAGTACTCCTTGATTGTCATAAAATATCAATGTTGGAGTTCGTATGATACCCATATCTGATAATATATATTGTAACCACAATGCTTTGTAGGTCATATCTCTTGGTGCCCGATATTATACTTTAGTAGATGATTATGCCACTATATTTTTTTCTTGCTATGCCAAGATATAGGACCTGATACAAGATAGAATATGTACCTTGAAATATATTTTCTATCATCAATATAACCTGCATAATATGAATCTGAGTAACCTTATAGGCAAAAATCTTTAACATTCTTCATATAGGTTAGTCCATAATCAATAGTCTTCTTGATATATTGTAGTATTATTTTTGTAGCTTTCCAATGACTATTGGTTCTTGCATAAAACGTGAAATATAGTTTATAGCAAAGGCTAAATCAGGTCGACTATTTTTTAAGTACAGAAGACTTCCAATTAACTATCGATACATAGTTGCTAAAACCAAAGGTGTTTCATATTTTTTGGATAACTAAATTCCTTGTTCCATTGGTGTATCTTTCGGCTTACAATCCTTCATTCTATATTTTTCAAGTAAGGCTTCTGCATATTTTGTTTGAGTAATAGTGATCTTATCCTCACTTTGTTGGATCTCTAGACCAAGACAATAATTCATCAGACCTAGATCTGTCATCTCAAATGCCTTTTCTAGATCTCTTTTTATATCACTTATTAGTTTTTTAGAACTTCCAGTAATTACTATATCATCAACATATACTATGAGAATTAGTATACTATTTTCAATTTTATTTTTATATAAACTGGGATCGGATGTACTTATTTTAAAACTATGTTGTAATAAGTGATTATTGATCTTTATATTCCATGCTCTAGGAGCTTGCTTTAGACCATATAGTGATTTTTTTAATTTGCACACTTTATTTTCTTGTCCTTTAATAACAAACCCTTCTGGTTGTGACATATAGACTTCTTCTTCTAAGTCACCATTAAGAAAAGCACTTTTTACATCCATTTGATGAAGCTTCCACCCCTGATGAGCTTCTAGTGCACAAATTGTTTTGATAGTAGTCATTCTAGTTGTTGGTGCAAATGTTTCTTCATAGTCAATTCCCTTAGTCTGAGTATATCCTTTAGCTACTAATCAAGCTTTATATTAAGTGTTCCATATGCTTTATATTTGGTCTTGTAAACCCATTTGCACCCCACTACTTTCTTTCTTGGAGGTAATTTCACTAAATCCCATGTTTTATTCTTTTGGAGTGATGTATATTTAGATTCCATTGCTACCTTCCAATGTGAGTGATTTAGTGCTTGGATAGTTGATGTTGACTGTACTGTATTTCTTAGTAATCCTCTACTTATTATACTTTGAATGTGGGTTTGAGGTCTAGTAGTGGTAAGATATGGCAACCTTTCTATGTTTGAGTCCTTGAGAGTTTCTTTGAGCCATATTGGTTCTTTTCTATTGTTAGCTTTTGATGCTATAAACTTAAGGAAATGTAAGTTGACGTAATGAAATAAGTATACAATGTTATAACTATGATAATGACAATATAATAAACAAGTAAAACTAAAAAAAAATCTACATGGACTCATCAAACTACCATTAATGATATCTCATAAAAATAGTACAATGCTTTGTAAGTGACTAGTAAGTGTCTAGTGTCACATAACTCAAGGCTACATCATATATAAATAGCCTTTCTACAATGACTCTTGGATGGATATGACTCTTGGCCTTCCACATTTCTATGACTACTCATATTCTTGTAGACTTATGCAGGATAGACAAGTGTGGACATGCATACCTAACTAGGACACTTGTTCTTCCTATTCTAAAGGACTCATGTACATGTGGACAACATGCACATTTACATCATTGCACATTCTTGTGCATTTATTCCATTGCATAAAGTAAATCCTAATCTAGACATGTACCAAATAATGTAATATTCTCCAACACCCCCTATATTACATTATTTGGTTATTGAAGACTTTAGTCTTCAATCTAGATCTTCATCTTCTTTCTTGAACCTATCTTCTTCTTCTTTGCATTATTCATCCTGCTTCATGTTTGTATCCTGATTATATTTTTATAAAATACTATATTTACTAAAATGCTTTTGCCTTATGTTTTTATGTAGTATCTTCTAGTTCTTGTATTTCCTGTATCTCTTGGGCTAAGTGCCCCTTTTTATTTCCTTCTCTGTATTGTAGCTGAGGTTGATTGCACTGATGCTAAAATTGCTACTGATGTGATTTTTTTTTGCTTTCACCAATATTCTACGTTTCTATATACTTGATCAAATGAATAGTTAGTATATTCCAGTCCTTGTGGTTTCAAGATTACAAGTTTCTTGAGCTCTTTCATAGTCATCAAATTCTTGTATAAGATTTTTTTTTTTTGTTCCTAGAATCATATTGTCCTTTGTTTTCCTGTCTAAAAATTTTTGCTTCATCACTTCCATTCTTTGATTCTTGTGTATGAATATGGAAGGTAAATTTGGATCATAATTGATCCATTTTCCTTTTTCATTCCTTGTAATTTGTTTCTTAGAAAATCCATTAGTGTTGTCTTGAACAATAATATCTTGTGTGAACCCAAATAAATCTTGAGCATATGTACCATTATTAATAGGTCATGTAGCTTCTATTTCATACTTGAATTCAACCATCCTTCTACTTTCAATCAATTTGGTTACTAAATTGAGGTTTGTAATTAGCTCTTTCAAACCAAAAATATTTGAGACTTCAAGACGATCAAACCATTGTAGTTTACTTGCTCCTAAATCCATAATTGCTTTACTTTGGAGGTTCTAATCCTTTGAGGTTGACTTCCTTATGAATCCCCAGTTAAGTTTATCAAATAACTATGTGATGTAATCTCTATTATTTAGTCTCTCTCTCTTCTTAGTCTTGAATGATGAACTAAGGATAACTTTCAAATTGTTAACCTTTTATCTCCCAAGTTTATGAATATAAATTTTAATTCTAAATTTCATAAACTATATTTGATGTAGAATACCTCCAACTTTAGAAATTTAGAAAGTTTATAAAAATAATATTTGCAAGTTTTGTTTTCCTTGTTTGATGTAGAAAATATTATTTCTCCCCTTTTTTAAACTAAATTGCAAGTATTAGATTTGATGGAAAAACTTCAAAATTCTAAAATAGGCTCTCAATTTTTTTTTAAATAATAAATAGTAGTTCTAAGGTTCCAAAACCTTAGAACTACTATTTATTATTTTTAAAAAATTTGAGAGCCTATTTTAGATTTTTGAAAATTTTAGATGTTTTTCCACCAAATCTAATGTTTGCAATTTAGTTTAAAAAAGGGTATCTCTCATTTAAATTGATTAATATCTCTCACCTACGACCTATAATACTCCAATCACTGTGTGTTGTGATTTTCACATTCGGTCTACCAATGAAATAGATATTTGCACTTAATTCTAATATTCTCAACTCAACGATTCTCCGCTTGTTGTCTCCTCGTATGATCTTCTTGATGTCAAATATTTTGACTACTTGACCTTGTTGTGAGATGCTTCTCTTCTACATTGAATAGTGGCTAAGTTTTCCTTCTTATCTAACATGTGGCATGCTTCATTGTTTACAAGCTTTGGTGTCTTCAACTTTGCTGATGCCTTTACTGCACATGCTCCTCTAATAAAATCCTGATGATCGATGCTAAAACTGTGAATCCCACCTTCTTATTTTTGTGCTTAATTTCTAAGGATTTCCTTCCTAACCTCAATATTCCCTTGTGTACCAACGATTATGTTGCTGTAGATTTTGTAGTCTTGATGACTCCTTGCTCGATGTTGGCTCTCAATTTATAGGTGTTGTAACTTGATAATATCCATCAAACCTTAAGCTTTCGTGTGTACTATGCTTTGTTAGTTGACGTGGCTACAATAGCTCTCTCAAGTTTTGCTTCATGTGTGCCCTTCACTGTTTTGCTAGGTACTTTGAAAAAACGCTCGCTGGTCACTTTTTCAAGATGTCTCTCTCTACATGGTTTGTATAATGGCTACTTAATGATGCTTCAGATGCTATGCTCATTTCAACCAACCATTTTTACTAAAGGTTCTGAATTATCTCTGATGCAGTCAACAACTGGTGCTATTTTGCTCAACTATTCTCTATGAAGTGATACCTTTAGCCTCCTACATGCATGATGGTTAAGATAATTGGACCTATTGTCTATGTGCTTCTCAAAAGCACACCACCTATTATCAATGTGGCAAATGTGTCTCCTACATCCAGAATTATGCCAATGCTACATTTATGACTTGAGTAATGACTCCTCGAATGTGTGTTAATCATTCATCTATCTCTTTGGCTAGGTTCACCAACCACTTGAATGAATTTGGTAACATATTTAATATCTTCCTTATCCTTAATGAATTGGCTATTTGAATATAATGTCTACTCAAAACTTCTTCCTCAACCAACTGTGTGTACTACCCAAGTTTCTCCACATGGCGATTGCATGAATAATGTGTATTAGGTCTTGACCAATTTCAATGCACACATTACTTTTGATGAGTAGCACCTTCTCAAAGAGTATTTTTAACTTTGAGTAACACTACTAAAAGCTTCATTGTGTGCATATTCAATATTGTGAGTTTTTATACTTTTATGGAATTACAATGACTCCACAAATTTATTGAGTGCTATTGTCTGTGTGATAGCTTCTTACCAATGCAACTCTTGTCAACAACCACATTCTTTGGTGATTCATGTGTTTGTTCTTTTTTTGGTTACTTTTTCGACTTTCATATGCTTCTTCAACTTCCAAATATTGCTTTTTAGTGCCTCATTTGGTGGTTGTTCATCTAGACATCGTTAGGGCTCTTGTCCCTTTGTATTCTACTATTAATCTTCCAATCTTCAATAATGCTCAACCTGTACAATATGGTGGTGATTTCGATAGTGGATCTTGCCACTCTTTTGATGATTTTCTTCTACAAGCTTGGTGTTTTTGAACACCTTTGTTCTAATTTTTATTTGATGACTCTTCAGTCTCAAAATATTCTTTGATTTGATGGATATTCAACCTCACTAAAATGTATAATAGATCTGCACTTTGCTTATTATTATAAACAACATAAACCTATCTTCTTATTGCTCCATTACGTTCTAACTCTAGCTATTATAATATGCAGATTTCTACGAGAGTGATGGTGTATAATGGTGTATTTTCATTGGCTTAATGAAAATCTAAAAACTTCTCTTTGGTAGCTCTTAATACTTCTATAATTGATGCTCTTAAAAAATTATAATATGCACTTTCAATGTTATGAAATAATACATTACATGCATCAATTTAACACACCTTTTTGTCGCTCCTTTCTTGATATCTTGTTGTCTTGAATGTGCAACAATACTGATGAACACAAGCTTATACTGAGAGGGGGTGAATAGTATAAGACCACTTTTTACTTTTTTCTTTCCAAATAAAATTAGAATATAGAACAATTTGTTTCACAGAACTTGAAATAACACTTCAACACTTCCACTTGACTAGGCTCAATCAACTCCACTCAATAGAACACTCATTGGTTAAAAATCCTAGTCCTAGTATATGAACAATCACTCATTATTTCCAACAATACTTATCAAACAATCTCACATAATAATGATACTCATGATCTTGCACAAACCCTAGTTCAGGATAGTTTGCAACTTCACATAATAATGATACTCATGTTATTTCACAAACCCTAGTTCAAACATATGAAATATTACTCAATATTTCCAACAATGCTTATCAAACAAACCTTTTCTCTCCAACTTAGCATTCACAACATCCAACAATCACTCACAAGGAATATGTGCCCATACCTTTTGTTTGATGAAGAATTGTCCTTAAACACTTGATTTAATCATAACCACTCTCTTTTCCAATCACAAGGGTTAGATGTCACAAATACACCTTATCACTCCCTCTAGATTTTAATGCACTTCTAAAAGAAAAATAATCACCACTTCAAAATATTCCAAGGCATTGACAAGTTTTTCTTGATTTTTAATCAAATTATTTTATCTCCCTTTTATAAAGCAAGATCATAATAAAATTCCTTTTTCACCTTTTAATTCCACTCTCTAATTTATTTCCAAGGCATCAAAGAATTAAAATAAACTATTTTAATCCTTATAATTCACTACTTCAAACACTGCCTTCTTAATAATATGTATGCCTCAAAACACCCTTTATTATAACATAGACCTTGCAAAAATTAAATTAATTTTTCATACCTTAGAATTTGCACCAAAATGTTTGCACACCACACAAACTACCTTTGCACGAATTCGAACCCAATACCTCATTTCCAGTGTTGTGCCCTAGCGAACACTAGGCTTATCGCCTGGGCTACACACCCAGTTGAAACAAACATTTCACAATTTTCTTTTTGTCCTTGTTTTCTACACAAAACACATCGAACGAAAACCTTTCCTTTCTTCCTTGCAAAACCCGATCATGCGAATTTAACCCATGACCTAGCCTCAACAAATATCTTATCTCTACCTTGCTTTCCCTCTGTGCTACCCAAAACATCGTGTAGGATCTTTGCACCCACTTTGATTTCAACACACACAACTCTATCCTTTTTGAATTGCATGAAGATTCCTCCCTTGAAGTGCACACATGAAATATTACTTTGCTCAACTTAACCTTGGAATGCATAATCGAATTTGGGGAAATAATTTACCCCCTATTTATATGCAATATGATAAATGTGAAGACGTCAGCCCTTATTTTGATTTGCCACCATTTTTCAAAAGAAAATTTGGCGCCAAGAATAATTTGAATTAAAATTTTAGCCAAAAGGTTAAAATATTTTAATTAAAATTATTTAAATTTAGTCTCCTTTAATATTATTGAAACTTTCTCACTTGCTCTTTTCAAGGAGAATGCTTTGCACATATAAAACCTTATTTTTCCTCATGGGCCCACTTAATATAATATTAAAAAATATTATAATAATATTTATCTTTTTGACCCATGGCCTCTTTTGCGGAGATCTTCTTCAAAATAATTTATTACTTTGAACTCATGGTTCTAATTTATTTGGAGAGAACCTTACCTTGTATTTCCTTTTGACATCAATGACAACAAAACTTACTCATATTTCCAAAAATCTCCCCCTTTGTCATTGATGGTAACTCAATTACATTTTACAATTTCTTTAACCTTTTTCTGTTCTGCTCCCCCTGAGAAACTGCTCCCCTTGAATGAATGCTTTATTCCTAACTCAAATCTCTCCCCCTTACTCAAATATCTCCCTCTTTGTCATTAATGGCAAAGGGTCACCTTTGGGTCTCAGGGCTAAGAATGAAACTCTTATCTTAGCCCCTCCCCCACCTCATCTTGAGGTGGTTAATTCTAGGGTGGGAGTATTTCTACTCCTAGAATGCACTGATATTTACCTTTGTCCATTTTCCTCCTCATCTGATCCTTATGATTCCTATGACTATTCCTATTCTTGTTTGTTTCTGGAATTTCTACTCTACACCACTTTGTTGTATGTCTATCATTATTGCACTTATAACACTTAATATTATTATTTATTGGAGGTGCAAATGTATTGGGATTTATCCTGGTGAAGCCATTTATATTCCTGTCATGAACCCTGCAATTCATTGCCTTGTGATCAAATAGATTACAAGAGTAACAATACCCTTGAAAAAATTGCCTATTTTTGAATTTCCCATATTCCTGTCTTTCATGTGTCCTGCACTGTGTAGCCTTGTGCCCAAATCTATGACATGAGAAGCATCATCCATTGAAACTACCTTGCCTTGACCTCATTGGTCTCTTAGTATCTTTTACCCCGTGTGGGTTCCTTTTCCATCTGTTCCTATTTTGTGCATTTTTCCTTTCCTTGTTGAATTTTCTATTGTCCAACTCATCCTCAGAAGTCTCACTCTATGTTACACTCTCTTCTTCTAAAGTTTCTTCTTCTTTAAAACTTGAGGTTGACTCCTCTCCTTGTTTCTTTTGTACCTATTCAAAACCAAGACCTGTCTTGATTGATGTAGGTTTTTGTGTCTTGATAATCTTATCCAAATTCTTTGAGCTTCTTCCAAACCTGTGTAACCTATCCTTAGACTCTTTTACTTCTTCCCTTATTAGAGCCACCTCATGCTCTAACTTTTCATATTCTAAAACCTTTGCTTCTAACTTCTCTTTGAATCTCCTTGTCTTAGCCAATGACTTATTTAGATCCTCTACAAGCTTTCCTTTCTCTTCATCACATTCTTGAAACTGAAGCTTAAGTTGTGAGTTTTGCTTTCTTACCTTCTTTAATGCATAAAGGGAATGAATAAGATCATTCTTTGTTTGCTTTCTTACCTTCTTTGTTTGCCTTTGAAAACATCTTCATTCTTTTCTAACTCATATTTTATAAGATCACCTCCTTCTTCTTTTAATGCCATTAGATTATTTTCTTCAGGTCCTTCAAGTGTATCTTCATATTCATCATAACTGAAATTGAAACCACTTCTTGTACAACTATCTTCAAGATGACCAAATTTACCACATCTAAAATACTTGAGGATTATTGGTGACCTTTTCCTAACCATTTCCTTTTATTTTTCTAAAAATAGAACTTCATATTTATCATTATCTGAGAAACTATCATCACTATCACTTGAGTACTTACTTGCCTTGTCTGCATAGAAAATCTTCTTTTGCCTTTGGAAGAACTTCCTTCCTTGCTTACCTTGTCCATACCTGCTTTTCTTTTGGTCCTTCTATTTTTCTGTTTCCCTGTTCTTATGATCCTATTTTTCTTTATCATTGTTATTTCCATATTCTTGACAATTAGATACATAGTGACCATACTTTCCACAATTGAAACATCTAATATATTTCATACCTTAAAACTTTCTTGGATCCTTGTTCCTTCTACCATAATTTGCTTCTTCATCCTTGGATGACTCATTGCTTGAATCTGACTTCTTACCCTTAGTCTTCTTAGTAGCTTTGAATGCTACTTCCTTTTGGGGAATAGGTTCCTCTTTTGTTCTCATCTCAAAAGTTGTGAGAATGCCATGTAATTCATCCCTTGTCAAATGATCACTATCTTTTGATTTATCTATAGCTGAAATATTTTCACTAACCTTTTTGGGAGTGACCTTAAAATCTTATGAAAAACATCAAAATCTTGAAATTCAAGTCCAAGTCCTTGCATGGAGTTAACAACCTTATCTACACGAAGTATATAAGCACTAATGTTTTCCTCATCCTTTATTTTTAGATCTTCAAATTGTCCCTTGATATTCTGCAACTTTGCCTTTTTGATTGTTTTATCTCCTTCATATATGCTTTGCAACTTATCCCAAATTTCTTTTGTTGATTTGCAATGCATAACCTTTATGAACTCTATTCTATGCAAACCTTTCAAAATTGCATTAATTGCTTTTGAATTGTAATGATGTAGAAGCTTACTATATTTATTTGTATGTGGAGTAGCTAGTGGTATGTATCTACGTTGGCAATTTTGGGTACTTTGGGTACATTGCCTTTGCTCAAGTGTATAAGTTGTCATTGATGTCAAAAGGCATTTTTGTGTTGATATCAAAAAGAGTGTGATGTCAAAAATATCTTGAGAAGCTTCATAATGTTAAAATGTTTTTATTAAAACCATGGTGACAAGGTTAAAGGTTTTTCTTAAAACCATTTGGACTCATTAAGGGTTTTTATTAAAACCAAGCTTAACTTAATGCAAAGGTTTTTACTTCTTGAAAAACCTTGAAGGTCCATGTTTATTATTAATAATTAAATTAACTCAAACCTTTGACAAGGGTCTAAGTTTAATTTATTATTAATAAAATAATAATAATAATTATTTTAATTATTATTAAAGGGTCTTTCAACCCTTAAGCGACGGAGAAAAAATATTTCTTTCGCCGATGTGTTGCCATCATTGGAGGAGCGTCGACGTCAAATAGTTAAGGAGAAATGGCTATATAAGTGGGGATGATTTTCTAAAGTGATTGTAACTTCGAGTAATGAAAATCATAGCTCTGTGATCTTCGAGAAAGCGTTGTATTTCATTGAGAGTTGATTATCGATATTGAGTTGCCCAAGTAATTTCTTGCGTTTTCAGTTTGCGCTTTGACATCCGATAGATTGCGCTTCACCTATGATTGTTGGATCTACACTCGAATTGTGTTTTCTGTTCGCACTGTGTGGATGATTATTTTTGTTGCCCAGTAAGTTACATTTTGGAGAACGCTCACCAGTTTGCATGTGGCTTGAGGAAGACATTTATGTTTTCCAAATTCTTGGCGTTAAAGGAAGATAAAATATAGGGCAACACTGTATTTCTTCATTGGTCACTTGTGACCCAACGGTGGTGGCGTTGAAGCGAAGGCGCTAGAAGGCAGAGGTGCCGAGTTCGATTCTCTTCATGGGTAATTTTATTTTGGTCACGGTGTGCAAAGGATAGTGGCTATGAAAGCGCTGGAGGTATAAGGTTAAGGTATCATATTTGCTTTGACATTGTTTTTTTGATGCTTAATGTTTATGTGGAGTAATAAGGTGTAAAGAGGTTTTACTTTGTATGTATATTATGCTTCGGTGGTTTTTATTAAGTTGGAGAAATAAGGTGTTAATTTGGATCTTTATTATTGTATATTGTTGTATAGTTGCTAACTCTAATTGGTGGCAAATTGAGAGTTAGTGTTGTGACAGATTTTGAGTTCTCCTTCTTCATCAAAGTAAAGGTATGGGCAACTTCTTCCATGTATATTTTTGATGGTATATTTTCTAAAATTGAGTTTGGAGTGAAAAGGTTGTCTACTAGGTATTTTTGGTGTAAATCCTATTTTCTGGATATTGAAGATTGTTTATGCATTAAAATCATTGATGAGTTTTTGGGTGAATGCATAATTCTGGTTGAGGAAGAGGAAGCATTTTTTTTGCACTAGGGTTTATGTTAGTAAGTCTTGCTACTTGCTTTGAGTTGGTGAAACCCTTGGTTGGCTATTTTGAGGTTGATGGTTGAGTTGCTTCCATAGAGGTTGTTTGATCAAGTTATTGTTTTTACTTGATACATGATATTGGGCTTACTCCATTGAGTTGATTTGAGCAAGTTATTCTTTGCATTTGGTGATATTGTGTTGGTGGCTATTTTTTTCAAATATCCTTGGAGGGAAAAGGATTTCTACTTGTTTCCTTTTCTTGTGATGAGTGGTTGAATGCTTCAAGGTTGATGTTGAGTTGAATGGTGTTGGTTGACTAAACCTTGTTTGATGAGCATTGTTGTTGAAACCCTAATTGTTGGTAAAAAGAATATGAGTATCATTGTTATATGAGATATTGCATGGTTGGCAATTGTTGGGTTGTGTTTCATATTCTTGAGAAAAGCATACTACATCTATCTTATTTTTTTGAGATTGAGATTGAGTTGAGATTGATATTGGGAGTTAAGTATAGAACATATTGGGTCTCTAACAATTCTCTTTATGTTTCTCTGAGACTTGATATTGAGATTGGGAGTTAAGTATAGAACATATTGAGTCTCTAACAATTCTCTTTATGCTTCTATGAGGTTTATGAATCACATTGGGTCTCTAACAATTCTCTTTGTGGGTTCATGCTAAGAAAGTTTTTCTTGGTGAGCTTGCTGAGGTTTTGGATAGGTTTCGATGGGGACTTATGAGCAGGTTTTGGACAGGTTTTGGTGGGGACTTGTGAGCAGATTTGGACAGGTCCTAGCAAAGGACTTATGAGCTGAGTTTGAGAGTTCTATCAGAGAACTTGAGGATAGAGGTGCATTGGTTCTTTGAGAAGAACCTGAGGATATATTTGGCAAGTCTTTGAGAAGGCTTGTGTGCAAAGGATTGATTTGTTCAAGAGTTGGACAGATCTGACAGACAGAGGAAGACTTGTACTAGACCGACTGACTGTGTTTGGTACAGGTTGTTGAGCTATTGTGGACGTGATCATAGAAGGAAAAGGTCTCTTAGGCTAAGCATTGAGGATAGGAGGTCTTCGGTGGAAAGGAGTTCCACGTGTTGGCAAGAGGTAGAGGCAGTTGATCTTCTGAGGGATCATTTCCAGAGCATAGGGTAAGGTATCTCCTTTGAGCAGAGGCTCATAAATTTAGATAAAGGGGAAGGTATCTTCTTTGAGCAGAGGCTCATAAATTCATTGGGGGAAGGTATCTCCTTTGGTCTGAGGCTCCTAAACATTGTAAGAACTTTGAGATAAATTTTAGAGAAAAGTTTTGTGGACGTAGCCCAGGATTTCTGGGTGAACCACGTTAAAATTGGTGTCACTTTGTGGATGATATTGTGCTTTGTTCTGATATTGCTTTGGGTATATTGCTTTACTATTTTGAAGTATAAAGGAAAAAATAAAAAGAGGTCTTATACTGTTCCCCCCCCCTCTCAGTATAAGCTTGTGTTCTTCAATCTATTTTCAACTGCCTCCCATATTTCATTTTCAAGTACCATCAGATGAATCTTCATTCTCATACTCCACAATACATAATCGCTCCCATCAAATACTGGTGCTGAGTTATCCGAGGATCCACTCTTAAAATCCATTTGTGTTCTTGTAAGATTTTATTTCAAGCTATTAAAATCTTCTGAAGGAACCCACTCTGATACCAATTGAAGAACACAAACTTATACTGAGAGGGGGGGTGAAAAGTATAAGACCAATTTTTACTTTTTATTTCCCAATAAAATTAAAATATAAAACAATTTGTTTCATAGAACTAACACTTCAACACTTCCACTTGACTAGGCTCAATCAACTCCACTCAATAGAACACTCCTTACTTACAAAACCTAGTCCAAGTATATGAACACTCACTCACTATTTCCAACAATGCTTATAAAAAATTCTCACATAACAATTATACTCACGATATTGCACAAACCCTAGTTCAGGATAGTTCACAACTTCATATAACAATGATACTCATGTTCTTTCACAAACCCTAGTTCAAACATATGAAAGCTTACTCAATATTTCCAACAATGCTTATCAAACAAGGTATCTGGTATCAACTTTCATTCCAGAAAACTGAACTCAACAATGCTTATCAAACAACCCTTTTCTCTCCAACTTAGCATTCACAACATCCAACAATCACTCACAAGGAATATGTGCCCATACCTTTTGTTTGATGAATAATTATCCTTAAACACCTGATTTAATCATAACCACTCTCTTTGCCAATCACAAGGGTTAGATGTCACAAATACACCTTATCACTCCCTCTAGATTTTAATGCACTTCTAAAAGAAAAATAATCACCACTTTAAAATATTCCAAGGCATTGACAAGTTTTTCCTTTATTTTTAATCAAATTATTTTATCTCCCTTTTATAAAGCAAGATCATAATAAAATTCCTTTTTCACCTTTTAACTCCACTCTCCAATTTATTTCCAAGGCATCAAGGAATTAAAATAAACTATTTTAATCCTTATACTTCCCTACTTCAAACACTGCCCTCTTAATAATATGTATGCCTTAAAACACCCTTTATTATAACATAGACCTTGCAAAAATTAAATTAATTTTTCATACCTTAGAATTTGCACCAAAATGTTTGCGCACCATACAAACTACCTCTGCATGAATTCAAACCCAAAACCTCACTGCCAGCACTGCGCCGTAGCGAACGCTAGGTTTATCGCTTGGGCTACACACCCAGTTGAAACAAACATTTCACGATGTTATTTTTGTCCTTGTTTTCTATGCAAAACACATTGAACAAAAACCTTTCCTTTCTTCCTTGCAAAACATGATCGTGCAACTTTAACCCATGACCTAGCCTCAATAAATATCTTATCTCTACCTTGCTTTCTATCTGTGCTACCCAGAACATCGTGTAGGATCTTCACACCCACTTTGATTTCAACACACACACCTCTATCCTTTTTGAATCGCATGAAGATTCCTCCCTCGAAGTGCATGCACGAAATATTACTTTGCTCAACTTAACCTTGGAATGCATAATAGACTTTGGGGAAATAATTTACCCCCTCTTTATATGCAATATGATAAATATGAAGACGTCAGCCCTTATTTTGATTTGCCACCATTTTTCAAAAAGAACTTTGGCGCCAAGAATAATTTGAATTAAAATTTTAACCAAAAGGTTAAAATATTTTAATTAAAATTATTTAACCTTTGCCTCTTTTAATATTATTGAAACTTGCTCACTTGCTCTTTTCAAGGAGAATGCTTTGCACATATAGAACCTTTTTTTTCCCCATGGACCCACTTAATATAATATTAATTTTTTTTTATAATAATATTTATCTTTTTGACCCATGGCCTCTTTTGCAGAGATCTTCTTCAAAATAATTTATTACTTTGAACTCATGGTTCTAATTTCTTTGGAGAGAACCTTACCTTGTATTTCCTTTTGACATCAATGACAACAAAACTTGCTCATATTTCCAACAAGTACTTTTTCCCTCTTGCTTCTTGTAGATTATTTAAGTTTCTATCCAAAATCTATTTCCTTTACCTTCAAATGTGTGCTATTGATATCTGACTTTTGTAGTTGTAGATGATTCCCTTTTACTATACAAATCTATAGTCAATCTCCTTCTTGGATGCTACTAAATCTGGTAGTGCTTCACTATCCAAAGCTACTCCAAAACGTAGTTGTATTTACTCTTTCAATGTTGCTGTCTTTTACTGTCAAGCCTTCTCTTAGTTGGATGTCCACAAAGCTTCTCCAAAGATTTTCCAAATCATAGCTTTCTTCTCCAATCCTTTGGATATTATATCACTTTTTTGTGGCTTCTCTTTGCCACACTATGCTGCATATTTTCTATGCTCAATAGTGTCTTTTGACACTTTACTTCTACTTTGATTTGTGCACTTAATATTAACTCAATGCACTTTTAATAACCTTTAAGGATAACTAGTATAGTGCACTCTAATTTTCTCCTTATTGCTCCTTTAAATGATCTCTTAAAAATAACTTTAAATATGCACTATAATCTATGCAACTTTTAAACCTTGAATTTGGTGCTCAATAAAACTTAATAGTAAGACAAATACATGTGTTCAAATACTAAGCCTTTTGCACCAAAGTTGCATATTTTTTTAACTATGTTTTTATGGTGATGTTATTGGTGATTTGGATCACCCGGATGTTGTCCTTGAATATCTGAAATCTACTTGGAAGCTCTTCCAAGTTTTGACTCAATCTCACCTTCATTTTTTGTTGTAAAAATCAGCAACCTCCTTCCTTCTGGACTTGTTGTCTTCTATCAAAAACTCTGCTTCAAATATCCTCCAATGGTCGCTACTTCAACTTCTGCAATAAGGATTTCTCTTGTCTTTTTCTTTCTTCAATAAAATATTATTGAGACCTCTACTCTTGGGTCTTCTAATCTTCAATCTTCAATATTCCAAACTTTGAAAGTTTTTCAGTGTGACCTCTTATTGGGTCTTTATCTTCAATCTAAAATATCACAATGATAACCTTCTGCTATGTTCTTCTCAATATTCAATAAGGTCTCCTTCTTGGACCTCATTTAATTTCTACTTTTCTACAATAAAAAGTTAATCCTTGCACTCAAAAAGCACATAGAATTTTAGGCAATTGAAGATGAAATTATTCTCTATCTATTGTAGGAAGCTTCTAAAATTCTAATAATTAATCTTCTACAACAAAACCTAGATAATAATAATCAGATGTATTCAAAGTTCCATAAATAAAAATCTTCACTAGCTATCTTAAAAACTAGTGGAATCAAATCTATACTGAATCCTTGTCTTCACAAGTTTTCCTTCAACCCTGTGGAAATATTCTAGCCAAATAATAATTTGAAATCTTTTCTCTCTTATCAAGATTATCAATAGGACCTCTTCTAAGGGTCTCTTGATATCTTTAATGATAAGGTTTATCTTCAAGACCTTTAAATATCATTTTATTCTGATTTTGCTCTTGGAATAGGTATTTCCTTAAATATCACTGGTTTTCATTTAAAACAGTGAGAAATGCTATCTTCTCTACTTTCCTTTTCTAGAGGTAATTCCTTTATCTTCTCTGGTTTCTCTTTCTAGAGGTAATTCCTCTATCTTCTCTGGTTTCTCTTTCCAGAGGTAATTCGTTTATATTTACTGGTCTCTTCTTAACCAATACAAATCTTCTTTCCTTCTGATCTATATTGGGACTTCTATCAAACAAACCCAAGATAACAATGTTTGCATGTAGCGAGGGATGAATGGTGGAAACTAGGATGGTCCCTTGTGGATCTAATACCACTATTAGATTTTGATGCTATAAACTTAAGAAAATGTAACTTGAAGTAATGAAATAAGTATGCAATGTTATAACTATGATAATGGCAATATAATAAGCAAGTAAAACTCATAGAAAACTTCTACATGAACTCATAAAACTGCCATTAATATCTCATAAAAATAATACAATACTTTGTAAGTGACTAGTAAGTGCCACATAACTGAAGGCTACATCATATTTAAATAGCCTTTCTACAATGACTCTTGGATGGCTATGACTCTTGGCCTTCCATATTCCTATGACTCTTCATCTTCTTGTAGACTTATGCATGATAGACAAGTGTGGACATGCATACCTAACTAGGACACTTGTTCTTCCTATTCTTGAAGGACTCATGTACATGTGGACAACATGCACATTTACATCATTGCACATTCTTGTGCATTTATTCCATTGCATAAAGTAAATCCTAATCTAGACATGTACCAAATAATGTAATATTCTCCAAAACCTATGAGAAATTGTAGATGGTTCTGTATGCTCTTTGTATTCTTCTTGATATTTTGATTTCGACTCTTCACTTGTTACATATTCTTCTGAGTAGTTTAGAAGAATTTTTGTATCTTTATTGTTTTTTCTATGTCAGTTTTAACTTTTTTATCAAATATTACATCTCTGCTTATGTAAACCTTCTTTGTATGTGGATCTAATATTTTGTATCCTGTAGACTCGTTATCATAGCCAACAAATATTCCTGCCATAGTTTTTGTTAGGAGTAGAATAATAAACTTGATTATTAACCTAGGAATAGGTTAGCCTATAGTTTATATAGGCATACAATAATATCACTAACTTATTAGGAGAAACTAACGCTAACTAACGCGCTCAAGGATGAGGCGATAAGATAGAATAGTTACCCTAGGATATTTAGGACTAACCAATAGTTACCATTAGATATTTGTAACAGTAAATATCTTACATGGTAAGTGGTAAAAAGTAAATGTAATAATTTAACTAGTATAATGCAATATACTACTATTTTACCTAGTGGAGTAAATGGTAATTATCCCAAGGAATGGAATATTACTCTAACATCCCCCCTTATTACATTATTTGGGTAATACATACACATCCCTCTATACAACAATATTTGGGTAAAGTATATAGCTGTCCCAATATAGTGAAGAAGATGTTGATCTACTGGTTCTTTGCTCTGTCACAGTGCTCTAGCTGCTCCTAAGCAAAAAGTGGGTCATTCCTCACTTTGTCTTCATGCCAACAAATGTCCTTATGGTAATCACATCATCCAATCGATTTGCATGGGTAACCAGCCACTGCAATCACTAGGTGTAGTAGAATAGATCACTTCATACAAGGTTCATTCATTTACAATATGAATTTGCAAAAGATAAGGTAGCTAAGGTGTCGGTCATTGTCGAAAATGCACCCTTATAAGTTTCCCCCCTTCTTGTTGCAAAACATAGTGTAATTAATTTCTGAAGGAAGCGTGACTAAGGTGTCGGTCAAAGCCGAAAATGCACCCTTGTAAGCCTTCTTCCCTATTTACAAAAAAAATAGAGAAGAAAAGAAATGGATATCCCCGCTCAATTGCAAAAAGTATGCAACTCAAGAGTGTTGTGAAGGATTTTACAAATATTGCCTCCTAGACAATTTTTACATCACAAAAAGTCGCTCTTCTTTGTTACAAGTACTTCAAACACCTAGAATTTGCGATTTATGAAGCCTAAAAGAGGTACAAGCACCCCTTATTGCAAGGTCTTCAAAAAAAATACTTATGCTATTTATGAAGCCTAAAAGAAGAGAGAGAATATGGTGTTTTTTTTTTTGCCCAAGGGACACATGTGTTTTCCCTCTACAAAACTGTTTTAGCAATTAGCACTCTGTGTGCTTTCTCTGAACCAGAATTAGAATCTGTATTAGACATCTCATTTGCAACATTGCCTTGGTTTTTATTTTGACCTTTTTCTTTGGGTGGCTTGTTCTTAAACCAACATCTCTTGGTTTGATGAGTGTCTGTGTCACATATTTTACAATGTTGCTTCTTCTTCGGAACCTCTTTGGTTTTACCCTTGTCTTGTCTAGAAGAAGAACCCTTTTGTTGATTCCATTGTTTCTTACCACCTTGTCATTTGTGTGAGAAAAGTGCATTGTTGGATGCATCATCTCTTTGGAATTGATTAGCTTCTTCAGTTTGAAGCATATTTACCAATTCTACAAAAGTTACTGTCCTACTAGAAACTTGTAAGGAGGTGATCAACATTCTATAGGAGTCAGGAAGAGCTCTCAAAATGATTGAGTTCAAGACTTGGTCTTCCAACTCTTCTCCTAAGGATTGCAGCTTTGTTTTTAATTCTGCGACTCTGCAGAGGAATAGCTCTACTGTTTCTCCTGATCTCATATGTAATGTATGAAGCTATGTTTGAAGGTTAAGAATCGTTGATTGATTCTTGCCCTCAAAAATGGTACTTAAGGCATCCCAAGCTACCTTACGAGTTGTAGCTTCACTGATATGAGGTTGGATATCATCAGTAATAGCAAGCAATATCATTAAGGAAAGTTTCTTATCCTTTTTATCAAAGTCTATTTGATCTTGTCCAGAAGATTGAGGTCTAGTGACACTTCCATCCACTATTGACCACAAGTCCTCTACAGTTAAGATAGCCTTCATCTTAGTCTTCCATGTTGAGTAATTTGAACCTTTGAGCAGTTGGCTCTCAGTGAGATACTTGTGTATCATGGCCATGGTTTAGGTTTCAAATTTTTGGAGAGGACTAATATGATGCTATCTTGCACTATACCCTAAGAAAAGGTATAGAGAAGTTGTTTCAAATTTCTTTCTATAAGATATTTAATGGCACCTGCCTTAACACTCTTAGCAAGAGATGAAAATTTTGAGGAATATTGAGCCAAACAAAATAGAGCAAATGAAACAAGGGAAGATTTTGTCAAACTTTTGATATTTGCTCTCTAAGATATTTAATGGCACCTGCTTTTAACACCTTTGAAAAAAGATGAAAAAATTTGAGGTTTATTTAAGCCAAACAAAAGAGAGTCTTATCAAGGTGATTTGAAATGTTGGACCTTTTAATGGGGAGAAATTACTTGTTTGAACCTATGCAAAGTTTAGCATGGTTTTTGAGTGAAGTTTGGGTGTTTGTGAAAAGCTCCTTATAATGTTTTATTTTTGACCTTGTAATTGCAAAAAAAAAAATTTTAGTGCAATAATCAAAAAAATATAAGAGAACCCAAATTTATATCACTCTAGGTGTCGGATTCCACCGAAAATGCACCTAGTACAAGCAATTTTGAAGAGAAGGTGTCGAGTAAAATCGAGAATGCACCTTTCTTTAAACTGAAATAGCCCCCCCTTTATCTTTACAATTTTGAAAACTATAGAATTCTTAAAAAAATTCTATCCCCCCTTAATGTTTACAAAATGTAGAATTTAGAGCATATCTTTCAAGACAAGTCGACACACGACAAGCATTTGAAAGACCTTCCAGAACCAGTTGACACACAACTTGGTTTTCTATCTCCAGTAATTATTCAATACTCAAAAATAGGAGGTGCATCAGGATTAAAGGGTTCCCTAATCCTCATGGGACCATAACTACGATCCAAACCCTTCCATGGATCAGTGTAAGTATTGAAACGGGGTAAGCTCCTTCTATGCTCTCTAAGCATATGACGAAAATGAGATCTTGTCGTCTGACGTCTAAGTTCGTTCCTCTTTCGAATAACTCTTAGACGACGAAGGGCTTTTGTGATCCAAAGCTTTTTCTTCATGAGACAAAAATTTTGTTCTCTCAAAATAATTTACTAGAAAATTTTGGAGAAATTAAAAAATTTATTAGAAGTCTCAAAGCTGCAAAAGAAATTTGTTTCAATGATTGTCTCTTGTCTCCCTCAGTTTGATTAGGAGAAAACAATACAAAAAAAAACTTTTGCCTCTCTTTTTTTTTTTTTTATAAAATTTTATTTCAATGCATAATTTTAATTTTTAATTTAGAAACATCTAATTAATAAAAAAATTCCTGATAAAAAAATCACTTAATTTGGTGAAAAAAATGATTTAAATAACAAAAAGAAATTTATTAATTAAGACAAACTAAAAAAAAATAAAAAAAAATGATTTAAATAACAAAAAAATTTTATTAATTAAAAAACTAAGAGAAAATAAAAAAAAATGCAAGAAAAAAAATAATAATAAAAAAAAATTTACCTGACCTGCGGGTTCGAACCTGCGTCCTCGTGGCAGGAGATCGGCCGACTGGTGCTCCTGCCAGTCGGTCCACACCACTTGATGAGAAGGGAAGGTTAAAACCTTCCCTTTCATCCTTCGCGTGGTAGGAAGACGCTAAAAAAAAATTGGCATCGCGGGAGATTGATCTCCCGACCCCGTGCGGATGGCCCTTGCGCTGGCTGTGCTAGCCAGTCGGGCTACCTTGGCTGATCCGTCAGCCAAGGTTGGCCCCGTGCTTATTAAGCACTGGCTGGCTGAAATTTAAAAAAAAAAAAAAATTTGTGGGAAAAATCCCACATGCGCCCTGCGGGCGCATTCACGAGATTTAAAAACAAAACCTCGCGCTTAATACTTTGATTGCCTGCGGGCAATCAGCCACATGCAGGAATCTCTTTTGCCGATCGCTGCAACCACGCGTAGGTCACCTCGAGCCACGTGCCACCACGCCAGATCGGACCGCCACGTCACCAAATATGTCCACCTCGGGCCGCATGCCGCCTCGGGCCACGTGCCACCACGTCAGCAGATCGGACTGCCACATCACCAGATCGAACTGCCTCGAGCCGCGTGCCACCATGTCAGTAGATCACGTCGGGCCGCGTGCAGGTCACCTCAGGAACCGGGCCGATTAACTCCTGCGGGTTAACTCCGGGGTATGGCTCTGATGCCAATGTTAGGAGTAGAATAATTATATTGAATTATTAACTTAGGAATAGGTTAGCCTATAGTTTATATAGGCATACAATAATATCACTAACCTATTAGGAGAAACTAACGCTAACTAACGCGCTCAAGGATGAGGCGATAAGATAGAATAGTTACCCTAGGATATTTAACATAATTACCATTAGATATTTAATACAGTAAATATCTACATGGTAAGTGGTAGAAAAGTAATAGTAATAAACCCTAAGTAGTGTAATGCAATACACTAGCTTATTTTACCTAATGGAGTAAATGGTAATTAAGTGTAACTCTGTAAGAAGAATGAGTTATTCTTCTTATACTCTAGACCATAATCTGCACTACCCTGAATGTAGTGTATAACTCTTTTAGCTGCTTTCCAATGGGAGACCTTTGGTTCTTGCATGAACCGAGAAAGATAGTTTATAGCAAAAGTAATATCTGGTCTAGTATTAGTCAGATAGATGAGGCTTCCAATCATTTGTCTGTAAAGTGTTCCATCTACCTGTGGTGAGTCTTTATATCGTGATAACTTATTTTACCTAATGGAGTAAATGGTAATTATCCCAAGTAATGGAATATTACTCTAACAGTTTTGTCATCTAATTTTGTCCTTTTTTATTTTGGAATATGCATGTAAGCTTTGCATCCAAAAATTCTTAGTTTTCCTATATTTGGTTTTTGTCCTGACCATGCTTCTTCAGGTGTGATATGTTTGAGTATTCTTGTTGGTAATCTATTTTGTATGTATATTGTTGTTTGAATCGCTTCTTCCTAGTATTGATGATCAAGATAAACTTATTTTAACATACATCTCACCATTTCTATTATTGACCTGTTTCTTCTTTCTACAATTCTATTCTATTGAGGTGAATATGTTGTAGTGAGTTGTATTTTAATTCTATTTTCTTCTAAAAATAAATCAAATTATTTAGATACAAATTCACCTCCTCTGTTTGAACGAAGTGCTCTAATAGTATTTCCTGAATATTTTTCTACTTGAAGTTTGAATTGTTTAAAATGACTAAATACCTTTGATTTGTACTTCATGAAATATACCCACATTTTCTTAGTGTGATCATCAACAAATAATTAAAAATACTTATGTCCTCCAATACTAGTGATATTCATTGGCCCACATAAATTTGTGTATATTAACTCTAGTGGTTGTTGAGTCCTGTGTTGATGAAGTTCAAAAGGGATTATGTGTTGTTTTATTGCTAAAAATTTTGGACAAAATGTATATTCTAAAGATAGATTTGTATTCCTTCCACAATTTGATATTTAAGCATTTCATTCATAGTCAATTCACTAGTATGTTCTAGACACTTGTACCATAGATCTAAAACTTTAATTGAAAGGGTTGAGTATGTAGTGGTGTTTAGAATGAATAGACCACTTTTATAAGAGCCTGATGCTATCTTTTCCTTTTGTTTAAGAATATGACACTATTTTCTTCCATTGGAAACTTTGAACTCTACAATCATGTTTTGATCCATGAGTTGAGAAACTAAAAGAAGATTGGTAGACAATCTTGGTACATATAATACATTTATGATTATCCCTTTTCCATTTGTCAGATCTATTAAAATGTTTCCAATATCCTTTACCTCATAAGTTTTACTATATGCTATAGCAATTGGTTTCTCTTTTACCTTTTGTAGAGAATTAAACCAATGTATGTTTCTGGTCATGTGTTTGCTTGCCCCTGAGTCTATATACCAATAATCCATGACTTATGATACCTTAGTGTAGAGAATGTGTACTTCTTTCTAAGGTTTAAGTTTTGTAGAATCCTTATGTCTCCCTAGTGATTAGAATAAGTTATAAGCTTAATAAAGTTATTAGTAAATAATAGTTCACTTTTGAGTTGATTTTGTAATGTTTTGTAAGTAACAATAATCAACTTCTATTTCACCCTATCTCTCCTAATGAACTATGCACTTAATTTGAAGTTCTCTATGGTTGGATTTCTTTTGCCCCTTTAGTATGAATATGAGACAAGTGTAAGTATATAATTCCAACTTATTTAAGTAAATGAAGAACTTCCTTTTATAACACTTAATGTCCAATAATTTAATATTTCTAAATTCCAATAAACTATTTTGATGTAGTATACCTTATAACTCCCTACTTTGGAATATTAGAAAATAATAATAATAGTATTTGTAAATTTAATATTTCTGGTTTACTAAGGTTGAAAACCTTATATCTTCTACTTGGTGATTTGCAAATAATTATAATTTCTTCTACTTTTGTTAGGATGGCTTCCTTGCTTTCTAAGGTTGTTATTTTAATAATAGTAACCAACCTTATGCTTAACACCTTATAAATCCAAATTTTAGAAAGCAAATAATTAAATAATATACTTATATTCCTTCAACATAGGTGGCTTGCTTGGTAGTGAGTATAGGACACTCTCAATGGACGAAAATAATAAAACTGGTTTGTTCTCCCTTGATAGTTGTGATGTAGGTGGTTTTTATCTCCCTTAACTATAGTGATTTAAGTCGTTTAGCTCTATTTTTATGGTGGTGGTGTAAGCTTTCACTAGACGATGGTATTATATTTTCCACCCAAACATTTAACACCTGCTAGAATCATTGATTTATGATAGGATTTTAGTGGGCGTCCTTTAACTCCTTAGCTTCGGGCTTTCAATACATCTTTGGTGTAATGTGACTGGTTTCAATATCCTCTCCTCAAAATTCACTTACAATTGCTTACACTTGCTTTACACTTGCTTGGAATTCATTGTAATTGCTTGGACTTGGGTGCTTATGTAGCTTCTCCTCTCCTTAGACTTGCACCCACGTGTTACTACGAGCTTGTGAGGTGTTATAATAATGCTTTGGTCTTTGAGTAATGCTCCTTCCTTATTTAACCAATTGGTGATGATGATTATGCTTGCAATGATGTCTTTCAATGTTTGAAACTTAGACATTATCTTGAGCATTTCCTTTGTGAGCGTTATCGAATGCTCTATTGCATGTGACAAGTGGTAGCCTTCTCAATTGCATGTATGGTATCTTCCAACATCTATCAAAATTTATAAAACTCCTTTGACAATGGATACACAACTGTTTTTCCTTACTCTCAACACTTTCTTTAGGTGAAAGAAATATGCTTTCCTTAATAACATTGGATCTGATTTGATGAGGCCTATTCTATGGTGCTACTATCGACTGGTGAATTTCTCTCTGTAATGCACCTATTTTGTTAGTTAAAAGCTATCTTCTATTTATTATATCATGTTGTAATGATTGCACTAATATATTATCCTCTCATGGCTTTGATGCTTGCAGACGTTCGCTATTATAGATGATAGGATGCCATAATACATGTTGGATGTTGAACCCTAGGATGGCTATTTTCTATAGAACTCTTGAGCTCTTTGTTGGATCATATCTTACGTGCTCTCTACCTAGTACTTGCTCCTTGCAAATAATAAACATTGAGCCTTTTTAAAATGGCTATGGTTAATGCTTCTTGTAGATAGTTGTAGACAAGAGCTATATATACTTAATCTCTCTCTTTGATGTAATAGAGGGAGGTAATTTTGGTGCTCACATATAAATCTATAAACCTTTATTTGCACCTTAAATCCAAGATACTTCAAGTCTTATTTTGTAGCTCCTATGATTTTAATGGCTGCCTGTTGCAGTGTGAACGCATTCAAGAGAAAAATTGGCTAGAAATAGTGCTCTAGTGTGAACGCGTTTTGTTTTTCTAAAAATATCGGCAAATTCATTTTTTTGCTCCTCCTTATTCCTTCTATTCCTCCTCCTTTATTCTCTCTCCTTATTCCTCCTCCTTATCCCATTATCTCTCTGTCTTCCCTAATCCTTCTTCCCTAATATTCTTCCATTTGTTACGTGGGTAGTTGTAATATGCACTATATATCGTGTTCTAAGGTTTGGGTGATAAATAATTGGAATAATTAAAATTATTTATTTTAACTATATCTGATTTAGGCTCTCAATCTGGTATCAGAGCAGGTGCAGGCAGAGGCTGCACAAGGGCAACGTGGGTACGCAGTCCAATTGGGCATGATTTTTGAGGCGATCGATTCTTGATAGAGGCAGCTGCAACTGGAATGAAAGACTGAGCCCAATTTTCAAAGCGACCTTCAGTCTGGCAATAGGACTGTCAAACACATAGATCAAAGTGGAGGTTGACACAGTGCAGTGGAACAAAAATTGAGGTTCAATTCCATGTAGATCAAGGCATGGACATTGAGGTGGCTGGTTGAGGTGGCGAGCTAACAAAGTGGCACACAGTACGAGGAACAACTGCTAACATGGAGTGGCATGCACTTTGAGACTGATGTGGCAGGTGAGAGGGCGTGGTGTCTGAGTTAGCGTCTGATGTGGCGTACGAGTTGACAGGAGCACTGAGGTGTCATTGTATGGTTGGTTGTGGTTGTAGCAAAATATTGGAAGAGGACGATTATGGTGTCATTGTGTGGTTGGTTGCGGTGGCACACATTCGTGTTCTTATTCCCTCCCATAGCCTCTATCCCAGGCAATGTGGGATAATGTGTTTTATTTTTTAAAACGTGAGGGCGTCATGTTCACAGGGAAGCTGCCTTGAATTGTAAGCATGCCAGTGGGCGTAGCACGAGTGGCGAGTGTGCCTTTGTTGTTCGGAGAAGGTCCCGGGTTCGAAACCCATCGGGGACGCCTGGAAAAAGTTTTTTTTATTATTATTTTTTGTGTGAAATCGTCAACCTTGCAGGGTAAAAGTGCGGTAGTCGGGATAAGATATTCAAAAGGGCTGCGGGGCGCATTGGTGAAGAATCTTGTCGGAGTTGAGGGTGGTCGTGAGTTTGACCTGCAAAACGTCAAAAAGACAAAGGTTTTAAAAAATTACATTAAGCTTTTATTCAAGTTTCTTTAATATTAATTTAATAATTTAAATGATGCTTTTTAATTATTTAAAGCATATTTTTATTATTAAGTTAAAATTATTAAAATGTGGAAAGAGAAGAAAAAAAGAAGAAGAAGAAATGAAAAGAGGTTCATGTCTTTTTGGTCAAGTTAGAAGAGTTATTGAGCAGTGATGAGTGGGAAGGTAGCAGCGGGAGGGCACGGGATCGGGAGCACCAGCACTGTGAACCTGGGCATCAACAAGTTGGAGGGCTGTAGCAAGGCAGAGGGAGGGAAGTCAGAGAATGGAGGCTCGACGGAGTTACCCGAAGATGGAGGCAGACGCAGGAAGGATCCGTCTGACAAAGGGAGAGACTGCCAACATAAATCGTATGCAGAGGCAACGACTTCTGAAACCCCAAATGGTATTTTCACTAAGGACCTCTTTCCGTTCGGGGATGAACTGGACATCCCGGAGGAAATCCTATCAAGTTTCATCGAATTTGAAAAATTTACCCTAATCGGGAAGTTTATTGGAGGGCGTCCTGATATGGAGACCATCTGCAGGTGGGCAACAGGAAAATGGTGAACCTTGGGTCATATGGAGCTGGCTGACCTATCTCGGGGTTTTTTTGCAATCAGGCTAAATAATGCGGAGGATTACTGTAAAATTTTGGTTGGGGGCCCTTGGTTTCTAGGACGCAGGAGTCTCTTTCTCAGGAAGTGGAGGATGGATTTTAACCCCAAAACCTAGAGTATTAATATTGCCCCAATATGGGTTAGGCTGCCAAACCTTCCCCTTTTCTGTTGGCATGAAAATGTTATCAGGGGTATCACCCGTTCCATTGGTGAGTTGTGTTGTGGCTGATCCACAACACACCCCAAAATTGGGGACCCACCTTTTTTGCATGCTTTCAAAGAAAATTGCAGTAGCCCAGATGCTAAAAAAATCAAGAAAAAAGCAAAAATTTCACTAAGGAGAAAAAGTGTCGCGATATCGCGACATGTCGCTCTGTCGCGGCCAAAAGTTGTCGCGATATCGCGACATGTCGCTCCGTCGCTGGAAAAAATGAAAAAGTGTCGCGATATCGCGACATGTTGCTCCGTCGCTGGCAAAAATGAAAAAGTGTCGCGATATCGCGACGTGTTGTGAAATCACGGTCCAGAGAGGAGAGAGAAAGATAGAATGGAAAATGGTCACGAAATCGTGACATGTCACAAAATCGTGGTCAAACAAGTCAAAGGGGCCCGAAGCGGAAAAGCGTCACGATTTCGCGACAGGAAACAACAAAGGGGCCCGAAGCGAAAAAGCGTCGCGATTTCGCGACAGGAAACAACAAAGGGGCCCAAAGCGGAAAAGCGTCGCGATTTTGTGACAAGAAATAGCAAAGGGGCCCGAAGCGGAAAAGCGTCGCGATTTTGCGATGAAAAGCCGGTAGAGTGTACGGAACAGAAAGGTGTCACGATTTCGTGACATGTCGTTCTGGCTAAGTGCAGCAAAACCCAGCGATAGAGAAAAACGTCATGATTTCATGACAGAAAGCAGCGAGACAACCCGAAAGAGAAAAGCGTCACGATTTCGCGACAGGTTGCATCCACGCGGCCCGAAGCAGAAAAATGTCGCGATATCGCGACATGTATCATTTTCGCGATGCATGAGGAGAAACAAAGCTGTTGGCAGAAAAACGTCGCGATATCGCGACATGTCTCATTTTCGCTGCGCATGAAGGCGGACAAGGCTGTTGGCAGGAAAATGTCGCGATATCGCGACATGTCGCGTTTTCGCGGTGAAAGTGAAGGAGCAGAGCTACATGCTATTTTTGGCCGCGATTTTCATGGGGCCGTTACAGAACATGCAGAAAAGTGCGGAACACGTGGCGTACATGTGTAAAGGCTGCAGAGGCGTTACAGTTCACAGAGAAGATCTCGAGCACAAAATCAAAAGCAATGGAAAGGCGGGGAAGGTGAAACGAAGCAATCTGGAAGACGAAACGATACCGTCGTGCGAAGTGAGAAGCAGTTTGCCAACAAGTATAAAATGCAGAGGCACAGATTGATAGGGGTCGGAAACCGCTGCGAGCGGGTTGCAGAGTTGATGGTGATTAGCCGTTCTGAGCCTGCTATGGAGTGCTTTTCTTCCACTTTTGCTGGTTCTGAGAAAAACCAGAGATTCTGCTGTTGTAACAGGACATATTTATTTAATGCAGAATTGTTCAAAAATTTGCATTTTATGGGCAAGAAAGGATGAGAAATTTTTTGCATGCTTCATGTTAACTGTTCTATGTTCCTCCTTTCAGATTTCAGATTTGTATATGAAATTTATGCCATTGTTTTGGATTATTTCATGTGAATGTCTGCAATCTGGAAATTACTTTAAACCTTAGAAGCCAGCACCTAGTTTACTTTGATTGTGTTTGTTTTGCAGGTCAAATAAGCTAGGTTGCATGTACGAAACTCTCACGTATTCGGTTTTGTCGGAATAGGATAGCATCAGACTGAACGTGTTCTACTTTTAATTTTCTGTATTTCTTTTTCTGTTCATGTTATTTTATTTTTCCAGAAGGTTTAATGAACATTAAAAATTACAAAATCTAAAAAAAAATAATAAAATGATGAACAATCACTAAATTTCAGGGTGAAATAAACCAACATTGCCCCTTGTTTACAGTTACTTGCAATCACTAAGGTGTTCCAAGCATTTAAATTGAATATCTTTATTTGAGATTACTAATACACAGTTGCAAATGCTAATACAGCGGAGACCTTGGAGAAGTTGTTAATTTGACTTCTTTGCAAGAGGGGATTTGGAACCCAAATCCTAAGGGAGAGTGTACTTTCACAATTGGGTGAAAATACCACTCAACATTTTGGCGCTAGAAGGAGGGCCTGAACCGGTTTATTTCAGATGATTTTAAATGCTATAGGGATTTAAATTTTGAATATTTCATGCCCTATTGGTTATTATCTTTAGCCCTCTTTTAATATTACAACTTTGTACTGTTAAAAGGAGGACATGAATTGCTATGCATTGTTCTAACGCTTTGATTGTTCATACAGGAATAATGTGATTTAATTTAATTTAAAAAAAAAAATAAAATAAATAAATAAATAATTTTGATATTAAAGTTATATTCTTTAAGATTTACTAATGGCTATGTTTTCACCGTGGATGACAGGTAGCCCATTGAACATACCAGGAGTTCAACATTATTTGCCCGTTGGTTTTGAGAGATGTCTTCCTCGATTTTTGTCTAACGGGACAAATACTGCAGGAGAACACATTCAAGCATTCAAATTTGTTGTGAATCACTTAACAATTTGGCATGATGATGTTGTTTGTAAAATGTTCCCTTACACCTTGGACAAAGTGGCATTTGATTGGTTTACAAGTCTGCCCTTAGGGTCTATCACTTCTTGGGCTCAACTAGAGGCAGCATTTCTTAATCAATTCAACAAAAAGCAAGTTGACCCAATCCGCATGTATGAGCAGTTTTTCACTATTAAAAAAGGACCAAGTGAAAATGTGAAGTCATTTTCTGAAAGGTTCTTTGGATTATATGCTCAATTAGTGACATTTTATGCTCTTCAAGAAGAAATGGCTCTCCAAATATATGTAAATGCTCTTGACCCACTCATTTCCACGTATTTGCGAGGGATGCCTCAAATCACATCTTTGTCACAGGCCTACACTCAAGCGATGGCAATTGAGCAACAATTGAGTTGTCAAAATTATGGTGGGGGTTTTGGATCGTATAATCTTCAATCATTTAATACATCCTTTACCCATCCAATGATTTATCCACCTCAACCAAATTCAAGTGTAAATCAATTTCAGAATCAACAATCATTCCCAAGCTTCAATCAATTTCAAAATCCTCAACCTACTATGCAAGATCAATCATCTTTCTTAAGTATGAATCAACTTCAAAATACTCATCTTGATTCAAAGGATATTTCTAAAATCAATTTTAATGATTTTCATAAGAATATGATTTTAGGCAAGGGAGGAGTACTAGATCCAACTAGTATTGAAGCATGTGACAAATTGGAAACCCTTGACTCACCAAAAGATGAATTCTATGAGGATGAATCTATTTCGGATGACATTGTTGAAAATGATGACCAAGAGGATCCACACCTTCCAAATTGTGATAAAACTGAATCATGGGTTACACATGTGGATTATGATAGCCTTATCAATTTGAATACAAGCAATAACCCAATTTTGGAAGTAATTGAACCATCTAAGGAAGGTGAAGATAAATTTGATGAGAAACATGTTGATGAATTAAAAGATAAAGAAGAAATAAGTGAGCATCACAATTTGATTTTGAAAGATGATCATCATGATTCTTGGGAAGAGTATGCTCACTCCAAAACTGCTAATGAAATTTGTGTGCCTATGGATATGCAGGATGATACAATTGCCCTTTCACATGAGGATATTACAAGTCCTGTGCAATCTGAGAATGTTTTGGAAGAAGGATTGGAATCTCATCAAAGGTTGGAGAAGGATATTGATTTTACTACCATGGATGAAGAAGGAGAATCAATTGTTTTTGTTCCCCTTGAGGGGCAAGAAATCAAAAATCTTGATCCACCTATTGTTTCTACAATGTCTATGCCATCTCAAAATGATGAAATTACAAAGCCTAAGTGGTGTGGGTTTGATACTATTGATGATCCTAATGAAAATATGGATTTTGAGGCAACTCAAGCCATTGATCATGGAAAGGTGTCACGTGACACATATCTTGAAAAATTAGGCTCTTGTTTTGAAAAGGATGGACGCATGTTTGATTGGGTGCCTAACTTTGGTGTTTTTGAACAGGTGTTGGATGATGAAGAAGACAATGAAGAAAAAGAAAAAGCTACTAACACTCATCAAGTTGTGATAAATTCTAATCATGATGGGTTGAGTATGGGTGACAAGGTGAAATCTTTACCTTTGGTAGTAGCCACAAAGATTTTAAGTGATGGGTTACATGATGTCCCTTTGGATGCTAAGGTCATTGATGATGAAATGTCAAGTCTTGGTCAAGCTTTGATTGATTTTGATTGCTTTAAAATCTTGAAAAATAATTTGAATTCAAGACTTTTAGAAATAGGCTCTTGTTTGCAATATCTCACATTTGAAAAGGAAAGCCTACTTCTAAATCATGAGTGGAATGATGAAACTTGCATTTTAAAGAATAGACATGATAAAATTGAATATCAACCATTGTCTAATCAATTTGATTTGAATCTCACCTATGATGTTGCTAATAGAACTAAATCAAATTGGTATGGTGAGCATGGCAAGTTGAAATTTGTTACATTGTTTGGTCTAGTCTTGTTATTGTTGGATTCCTACAACATTTGGCATGTGTATTGTGACATATGTCTTTTGAAATGTTCTAATCATGTTTGGGATCCGAGAAAGTAATAGTCCAAGCTTGGCATCATCTTGTACTATATTGTATATAAATTTTGGTTTTGGTTTGGGTTTGTGTTTTCAAGTTTCATTTTTGGGATTGCTATTTGGATTAAAGGATTTAAGTTTGTGTGTTTGATTTTATTTGACATGTTTAGTTTGTTTTGATAAAAAAAAAAAAGAGAAGAAAATTTGAGATGTTAACTTATGCCTAAAATCAGGAGAATATGAAACATTGGAATTGTGTTGTAGAAAGCTCCACAAGTAACACAAACATTTAAATAATATCGTTTGAATCTTGTGATGCATGAAGTTGTCAATTTTGCACATTATGGTAAATTAGATGATATATTCCAAAAGAAGCAGTGCATTCATATCTCATGTCATATTCCACATTGCATATACATGTCATCTCGGTTACATTTTCATTCCATGGGCAATTATTGAGAAGGTGTTGAATCCTCTTAGGATTATTACATAACATATATTAAAAGGATCCTAAGGTTGGGAACTGCTGCCCAAGCTATCTTGAACCAAGCACATTCCATGCACATTAAAAAGAATCTTGAGAAAAATGGTCAAAACCATACTTGGATGAAAAGGTGAGGTGAAAAGAATATTTCATGTCTGTCCTATCATGCAACATAATCCTTAAAACAGTGGTTTTTACCATTTCCATCAAGCTTAAAGCCTAAAACCAGAGTAGTAAGGATAGGGTTAAATCCTCATCGAACTTAGGTTGAGGATCCAACTCCCCAAAGCTCTGATTTGACCTACATGGAGTAGTAAGGATAGGACTTAATTCTCATCTCGCTTAGGTTGAGAATCCGATTCCCCAAAGCTTCCATTTTTCCCATTTCATCATAAAGCTTGGATTGGAAGGATCGTACTACATGTCCTCTCGCAAAGGATGGGTAGTCATCCCAAAGGTCCAAGCAATAAAAGTAAAACTAATTTTTTTCATTTCATCTCCATCTTGGATTGGAAGGATTGTACTACGTGTCCTCTGCAAAGGATGGGTAGTCATCCCAAAGGTCCAAGTAATAAAAAATTAATATTTCCCATTTCATAAATCTTGGATTGGAAGGATCGTACTACATGTCCCTAGCAAGGATGGGTAGTCATCCCAAAGGTCCAAGAAATAAAAGAAAAAGAATGAATGAAGCCAAGTCATGGATTATGGGGTTAAGTATGCTCATGCGTGGCAACATGTCTTGCCTAAAAGCAAGACCACCGATTGCTCATATGGATAGACTAGCCCGACCATTTCATCCATAACAGGTTAAATTATTTTGTTCAAGATGAGGTAATGAACTCCAAATCAGAATAGTAAGGATAGGGTTAAATTCCCATCTCGCTTAGGTTGGGAATCCTATTCCCCAAAGTTCTGATTTCACTCACACTTGCACATGGGTTCAAGATGGTAGTGACACATGACCAACTTTGGGATCTAGTAAATTAATTCAGTATACATATTTTTGGTCCTAAGAGGGTTTGACATTTTTAATATGTTTGTCCATGATATTAGAAGGTTTGAGCATTTATAAAGCAGGTTGTTACATCTCTAGCATCTTCATCATACATCAAATCCTGCACAAATCATTCATAGCCTTGCATACAAATCATAAGTGAAACTGACAATGGAATGTTGAACAAGTTCAAATGATAGGGAATGAAACACATTGCACACACCGAGCTGATACTTAATGATTCTGATGTTTCATGTATTTCTGATCTGTCGGTATTTGTTTATCTTCTATGTGTTGACGCCTGTATCTAAGCTTGTATGTTTCAGGTTGGGTTCTCACCAAAATGCTCAAGAGCATTTGACAATAGAGTCACCATTTGTTGTGGCTGATCCACAACACACCCCAAAATTGGGGACCCACCTTTTTTGCATGCTTTCAAAGAAAATTGCGATAGCCCAGATGCTAAAAAATCAAGAAAAAAAGCAAAAAATTTCACTAAGGAGAAAAAGTGTCGCGATATCGCAACATGTCGCTCTGTCACGGTCAAAAGTTGTCGCGATATCACATGTCACTCTGTCACTGGAAAAAATGAAAAAGTGTCGCGATATCGCGACATGTTGCTCCGTCACTGGCAAAAATGAAAAAGTGTCGCGATATCGCGACATGTTGTGAAATCGCGGTCTAGAGAGGAGAGAGAAAGATAGAATGGAAAATTGTCACGAAATCGCGACATGTCACAAAATCACGGTCAAACAAGTCAAAGGGCGAAGCGAAAAAGCGTTGCGATTTCAGAAAAAAAGGGGAAAAAGTGCGATTTAGGAAAACAAAGAAGCGGAAAAGCGTCACGATTTCGCGACAGGAAATAGCAAAGGGGCCCGAAGCGGAAAAGCGTCGCGATTTCATGACGGAAAGCCGACAGAGTGTACGAAACAGAAAGGTGTCGCGATTTCGCGACATGTCGCGATTTCGTGACATGTCATTGCGGCTAAGTGTAGCAAAACCCAGTGATAGAGAAAAATGTCACGATTTCACGACAAAAAGCAGCAAGACAGCCCGAAAGAGAAAAGCGTCACGATTTTGCGACAGGTTGCATCCACGCGGCCCGAAGCAGAGAAAAATGTCGCGATATCGCGACATGTATCATTTTCGCGATGCATGAGGAGAAACAAAGTTGTTGGCAGAAAAACGTCGCGATATCGCGACATGTCTCATTTTCGCTGCGCATGAAGGCGGACAAGGCTGTTGGCAGGAAAATGTCGCGATATCGCGACATGTCGCGTTTTTGCGATGAAAGTGAAGGAGCAGAGTTACATGCTATTTTTGGCACGATTTTCATGGGGCCGTTACAGAACATGCAAAAAAGTGCGGAACACGTGGCGTACATGTGTAAAGGCTGCAGAGGCGTTACAGTTCACAGAGAAGATCTCGAGCACAAAATCAAAAGCAATGGAAAGGCGGGGAAGGTGAAACGAAGCAATCTGGAAGATGAAACGATACCGTCGGTGGAAGTAGAGAAGCGATTTTCCAGCAAGTATAAAATGCAGAGGCGCAGATTGATACGGGGGTCGAAAACCGCTGCGAGCGGGTTGCAGAGTTGATGGTGATTAGCCGTTCTGAGCCTGCTATGGAGTGCTTTTCTTCCACTTTTGCTGGTTTTGAGAAAAACCAGAGATTCTACTGTTGTAACAGGACATATTTATTTAATGCAGAATTGTTCAAAAATTTGCATTTTATGGGCAAGAAAGGATGAGAAATTTTTTGCATGCTTCATGTTAACTGTTCTATGTTCCTCCTTTCAGATTTCAGATTTGTATATGAAATTTATGCCATTGTTTTGGATTATTTCATGTGAATGTCTGCAATCTGGAAATTACTTTAAACCTTAGAAGCCAACACCTAGTTTACTTTGATTGTGTTTGTTTTGCAGGTCAAATAAGCTAGGTTGCATGTACGAAACTCTCACGTATTCGATTTTGTCGGAATAGGATAGCATCAGACTGAACGTGTTCTACTTTTAATTTTCTGTATTTCTTTTTCTGTTCATGTTATTTTATTTTTCCAGAAGGTTTAATGAACATTAAAAATTACAAAATCTAAAAAAAATAATAAAATGATGAACAATCACTAAATTTCAGGGTGAAATAAACCAACATTGCCCCTTGTTTACAGTTACTTGCAATCACTAAGGTGTTCCAAGCATTTAAATTGAATATCTTTATTTGAGATTACTAATACACAGTTGCAAATGCTAATACAGCGGAGACCTTGGAGAAGTTGTTAATTTGACTTCTTTGCAAGAGGGGATTTGGAACCCAAATCCTAAGGGAGAGTGTACTTTCACAATTGGGTGAAAATACCACTCAACAAGTTGGTCACCATTGACCCTCCCACTCGGGCCCAAACTAGATTTTTCCAAGCTCGCTTCTATGTCCTGGCGAATTTGGAGGTGAACCTTCCATCCTCCATCACTCTTCGATCTGGAGGCTCCGTTCTTCATAAGCAAGTCATTAACTATGAAAATAGATCAGACTTTTGCCCTCGGTGTAGTTCCCAGGGGCATCTTCAGTCAAATTGTCCTCTTCAAAAGCTAGGGATGAAGGGTGGAGCTTCTGGCAACCCATAAGAGCAAGAAGGAAAACAACTGAAACACCCTATAGCCACAGTTCCTGAGTCTCCAGATCCTTCTGGGGTTCTCCCCGAGTCGGGCGTCATTCTATGCAATGAAAGTTCCCAACCAGAACCTCAAGTGGAAAAGGATCAGTCTCCTTCCCGTATGTCTACTCAGGCTGATTCCCCTATTTTTCAAAACCAGAAACCTCCCGAGTCCCTACTGGAAGAGTATCTGCTGGGCAAGAGGGATGAACATCATGGCAACATTAGTTCATGAAACACTAGAAGCCAAAAGTAAGGGGTGGATTTTGACTGTGAAAGAAAACAGGGATGACCTCCTAACAAAGAAAGAAGGGATAAGGAAACGGCAACAAACATTGCAAATGGATCCCAACGATTGCTTTTTCAAGAAGATTTCAACTCCCTGGTGGGTGATTCGCCTGTACCAAAACCTCCCATCCAGCAGGGAAAGGGAGGTAAGAAAGTATTTAAAATGTCCAGATGAAAATCCTCTCATGGAATGTGAGAGGTCTTAATGGAGCGGCCAAACATAGGGTGGTGGCCGATCTCCGAAAGAAGTCTAACCCATCCATCCTCATTTTGCAGGAGACTAAGTCTGATGCCTCTGCCTCTGTCAAGGTTTCCAGGGCCATTTGGGCCAAGGCCAAATTCCTTTCCAACCCTGTAATAGGTTTTGCAGTTGGTCTCATGGTGTTGTGGGACTCTGACAAGGTCGAGGGTAGTCTTCTATTAGCTTCCAGCAGGACTATCAATGTCCTGTTTCACTCCAAGGTTGATAATTTTTCATGGATTTTGACCAATGTTTATGCATCGAACTCTACTTCGGAGTGAGTTGAGTTGTGGAAAACCATATCTCTGATGAGGGAAAGTTTTAGTGACTTCCCGTGGGTTGTGGGAGGGGATTTCAATTGCCCTCTTCATCCCTCTGAAAATAAGGGAGGCACTGAGCTGGCCAGCCGTAGCATGGAGGATTTCAAAGATTTTGTTTCATCCAATAATCTGCTAGACATCGAACTTAAGGGGGTGTCCTTCACCTGGAGCAACAGGAGGATTGGGAGCAATCTCATCCAGGTCAAGCTCGACCGGTTCCTCATTTCCCATGAAGCTATTCCCTTCCTCGGTGCTGCAACTCTCTCAGCTTTGCCAAGAATTGGGTTAGACCATAATCCCATTCTGTTAGAGGCCACTAACAGGCCCAGGTTTAAGATCCCTTTTAGATTTGAGTCCATGTGGATTTCCCACAAGTATTTCAAAAAGTTGGTTTTGGGATGGTGGTAGGTGACGGTGGTTGGTTCAGCATCCAAAAGATTGGCCCTAAAACTTAAGATGATTAAAAATAACTTAAAGGCATGGAATAAGGAGTTTTTTGGCAACATTTTTGAGTCTAAAAGGTCCATCTCTGAGCGCTTGAAGAGTTTAGAGGAAAATATGGAGGTCGAAGGGTATTCTGAAGGCCTCAGAGAGGAGGAACGGAGCCTCCTGGTGGACTATCATTCCATTCTTGCCAGTGAGGAAACGTTTTGGCATTAGAAGTCCAGGGATCTCTGGCTGAAGAGCGGTGATTCAAATTCAAAGTTTTTCCATGCGTCTACCATGAGACACAGGGGGGCCAACAAGATCATACAGGTGCTGTGTAAGGATGGGCGCACTACCAGGGAGATTGAGGAAATTCGAAGAGAAGCAGTCGATTTCTTCCAGGATTTGCTGGGTGCTCCTCCTGATAGTGTCCTCCAAGTTCAGAAATCCTTGCTTGCTAATTTCCCTACCAAAGTCCCCCATGAGGCAAGTATTAAAATCTTGGAACCTTTTTCCCATTCCAAGATTAAGGATGCTCTTTTTTCCATGCAACCAGATAAGGCCCCCGGGCCTGATGGGTTCCCCCCCCAATTCTTTCAAGTTATGTGGGATTTTTTGGGGCCTGATGTCTGTGAGGCTATCTTAGAAATCTAAGCATCAAGATCCATCCATCCAAAGCTCAACTCTACCTTCCTAGCTCTCATTCCTAAGTCGCTCGCCCTGCAAAAGTTTTTTTGACTATCGTCTCATAAGCCTCTGCAGTGTTTTCTACAAGATTCTTACCAAGACCATTGCCAATAATCTGAGATCCCTCCTCCCCTCTTTGGTAGGTTCAACTCAGGGGAGCACCGTTAAGGGTAGAAACATCCTTGATGACGTCATTACTATTCATGAAACCCTCCATACTGCCCAATGTTCCAAGAATGCTATGCTTTTCCTTAAACTAGACATGAATAAAGCTTTTGACAGAGTGGATAGGAGGTTCCTCTGTGTTGTCCTTTGCAAGTTGGGCTTCCATCATCACTGGATTGACCTTGTGAACAGTTGCATTTCCACTCCATCCTTTTTTGTGCTGATCAATGGGTCCCCTACTGGATTCTTCCAGAGTGCTCGCGGCCTCAGAGAGGTGATCCTCTATCTCCTATTTTATTCATTCTTTTGGCAGAGGTCCTTAGCTGGTCTTTGAATGAAGCCCTCCACCGAAGCAAGATTTTTGGCATTCTGCCTACTTCCAGAGTTGATCCTGTCACTCACCAACAGTTTGTGGATGACACACTCATATCCACTAGAGCGTCTGTCACTCAAGCCAAATATATCAAGCGCATTCTGTCCCAATATGAGAAGGCTTCTGGCCAAAAAGTTAGTTATTTGAAGAGCAAAATTTATTTTGTTAATACCCCTCTGCGTAGGCAAATTTGCATTTCCAGAATCCTCGAATGCACTATTTATTCCCTACCTGCAACTTCTTTGGGGTTTCCGCTAGTTTGCAATGGGCGAGGCGGTGGGAACATCTGGAATTCGATTTTGGAATGGCTTCATAAGAAACTCAACACTTGGAAAGGCAAATTGCTATCTCAAGTTGGGAAGGCAACCCTCACCAAAGCCTATCTTCAAGGAATTCCCACCTATTTCATGTCTGTTTTCATGCTTCCTGTGTTTATCCATTCCAAAATCGAGCAGATTCAAAGGAATTTTCTCTGGTCCGGTAGCGAAGAAAAATCCAAAATTCCTCTGGTGGCGTGGGATAAGGTTTGCCTTCGAAAGGACCAAGGGGGCATGGGATTGAGAAGATCCAATCTCATGAAAACTGCCTTAATTTCCAAACATGCTTTGAGAATTCTTATTAATGCATCGACGGAATGGGTCAATATAGTTAAAAGAAAGTATCTTGGGGAAAATTCTCTCCTGGAAGCTGAGTCTCCTCATGAAGCTTCGGTTTTCTGGAAGACGGTGCTTCAGGGTCGTTCGATGATTAACAGGGGTGCTCATTGGATCTTGGGGGATGGATCCATGATCCTTTTTTGGAGAGACAGGTGGGCTACAGATGAAGCTCTCACTGTAAATCAGAACTTGGCTGGCTTGAGGGCCCAGATTGATCCAAACAGTCATCTCAAGGTTTCGGATTGCATTGACCGAAGTTCCCTTCCCCCTCGATGGAAACTTTCGATGGTGGATGGGTTTGATAATGAGGTGAATTTCTTGTATAGTGTCCTCCAATCGGTGTTAATTCCTTCGATCATAAGAGACGAAAGAATTATTTGGAGCAACACGCAGGATGGGCAGTTTTCTATTAAGTCCGCTTACAATCTTCTGTCGTGTGAGGCTGCTGTGGACCCCCGATGGAAAGAAATTTGGAGGAAAGGGATTATTCCTAATATAAATTACTTTTCTTGGATTGCCTTTTATAACAAAGCCCTTACCATAGACAATCTCCACAAGAGAGGCCTTGTAATTCCCAACAGGTGCTATCTTTGCTTAGCTGATTGTGAAACATCCGATCACTTATTTTTGCATTGCCCCTTTTCCCATTCGGTCCTAAGTTGTGTGTTGTATTCCTTCCAAGTACTCTGGTGCTCCCCTCGCTCCCTTAAAGATGCCTTCCTCCAATGGCCCAAGCCCTTTAAGAATTCTAATCTCTGATTCCTTTGTGAGGTTGCCTTTCACCATTCCATCTAGCAGATTTGGCTGGAGCGTAATGCTAGAGTCTTCGGCAATATCCCTAGAATGGCTCCCTCTGTTGCCTAGCGGGCCTTATCCTTTGTTGTCGAGAATTCAAAAACTATTCCCAGCTCCCTCCCTCACAATCCTTGGAAGGCAATTATTTTCAAAATACTGGACCTTGGCTCCTCTTCCAGAGTTGACTCAATGAATGGCCGTAGGGAGGTCACTTGGACCAAACCTCCTTTGGGGTGGATCAAACTTAATTTTGACAGGGTCGCTAAAGGCAACCCGGGGCCCGCTGGTTCCGGGGGCTTGTCAGGGACCATAATGGGAAGCTGATCTTGGCCTACTGTGAAAATCTGGGCCCTCAGACAAATCATTTTGGCGAAGCCCGTGGTGTGTTGAAAGGGTTGCAGGTCATATCGAATGATCCTAGGCCTTTAATTATTGAAGGCAATTCTCTAAACATTATCAACTACCTTCGTGGCTCCAAAGACCCATCGTGGTGGGTCCTGAATATCATCCTTGAGGCTAGGATGCTCCTCTCTCGACGTACCAGGTGGGAGGTGGGGCACATCTACAGAGAAGGTAACCGGGTGGCGGATCACTTGGCCAACAAAGGACTGATGACCACGTGCCCAGTTGTTTGGCATTCTCATTTCCCAATCGAGGTGGACAGTTTGGCCAAGGCAGATATTCCCTCATGATGAAGAATTTGTATCATAGGTCTTCTCCCAAAGTTTGTTGATATATTGTCTTTGGCTATTATTCTATTTTAATGTATTTCAAGATCAAGATTTCCAGGACTGTCCGCGTCTTCTGGGGCCCTCGGGCATTTTGTATTTCCCTGTATTTTTTACGAACTACTCTATTTACCCAGCCATCCGGCATGAAATATCTTTTAGCAAGGCTGATTTTGTACATAAGGTTTTGGGATCCTTTATAAAAACCCACAATTAATCTATTATTATAATTAAAAAAAAAAAAAAAATTATTAAAGTGCTTTAAAAGTTTAATTGTAAAACTTTATAAGAGAAATAGTGAACCTATTGCCCTAGAGGCAAATTGTAAAATTGCCCAAGAGGGCTTGAAAAACCTTGCAAAATTGTGTAATAGCCTGAGAGGCAAGCATTGTACAAAAAAGGTGACGGGAAGCCTTCCGGAGCGCCCGTTTATCGCTTCTAGAAAATTTTGGACTCCCACCCTTGGAACCCCGTTCAAGGCTAAAAATTTTGTGTAATAGCCTCAATGGTTGTAAAAGAGCAAAAATTGTAACCTCAGAAGCTCTAACGAATTTTTTTCTTTTTGCCTTGATGAGTAGATGATCAGATCTACCGGATGTTACCATGCTTTGTGCTCTCTACTGCGGAGAGAAACTGCCGAAGCTTTTGATGAACGAGTTCGATGAGACGGACTGCATGTCGTATTCAGTCAGCTGCAGAATTCTATTATAGCCCACCAAAGGAATCCAGATTCTGGTTACGAGGCTGACTCAGAAGACAATATTTTTGGACAACGAGTGGAGGAGTCCGATACAATTGAAGCTGCACCTATAGATCAAGCTAGTGATAGCTACTCTCCAGCTGAGCCGGAGCAACAATCCAATGAAAGTTATACCCCACGCTCTCCAGAGCCTGAGCCAGAAGACTCTAAGCCAGCATAGGCCGAGCCAATGATAGCTCCTGAAATAGTTGTCATCAATGACGATGAGGATTCCATTGCAGACAATTTTGGACCTCCAGTACTGGACAATCCACAAGAAGAAGAAGAAGAAATTAGTGAGAGAGTTAAGAAATCTAGATTTGATTTGAACTTGTAATTGCTTTGTACTTCCTATTTTTAGTCAAATCAAAGTTTGCTTTCAAGTAGTAGAAATGGCTTCAAATTCAAATCTTCCAATTCCAGAATTCAATGGTAGTGATTATGAATACTGGTCAATAAAGATGAAAACCTTGTTGATAGGTAAAGGTTTGTGGGATGTAGTTGAAGAGGGTTACACAGAACCCTCTCCTACTGATTGGACTGCTTTAAGTGCTGCTGATAGAAAAGCTAGGAAAGAAGCACAAAAAAATAATTCCTCTGCCCTGTATCATTTGCAAGCAGCCCTAGATAAAAGCATATTTCCTAGAATAGCATCCTGTGTAATAGCTCAAGATGCTTGGAATGCTTTAAAGGAAAGTTTTCAAGGGAGTGATCAAGTGAAGCAGGTCAGGCTTCAAACTCTGAAAAGAGATTTTGAAAATCTCATAATGCAAGAGAATGAGAAAGTAGGAGACTACTGCGTGTGAGTCAAAGCCATAGTAGATAAAATGGTCACTCTAGGTGAAGAGATTAAACCAGAAGTTGTGGTGAAGAAAGTGTTGCGAACACTTCTTCCTAAGTGGAATCATGTAGCAATCATTATTGAAGAGTCAAAATATTTGACTGCACTTTCCTTTGATGCACTAATTGGTTCTCTTCTTTCACATGAAGAGAGATTGTAGGAATCTCCTTCCACTAGCCACGGAGGCGATGACAAAGCCTTCGCTTCACAAGAAGGAAAAGGACAAGGCAAAAGTCGAGGTAGAGGTCAGCACAAAGGAAGAGGTAGGAATAGTCCACGAGGTGGAACTCCTAACAGAGGAGGATCTTCAAATAGAGGTGGAGGTCAGAATAGAGGTGGACAACAGAACAGAGGGAAGCATCCAGGATGAGGAAAAGGAAGTGACAAGTCAAAACAAGCTTGCTACAATTGTGGTAAACTTGGCCACTTTGCTCGTGACTATTGGTCAAAATATTCTCAAGGGAGCAGCAGTCAGAGCAGTCAGTATGGCAATTTTGGAGAAGAGGAAGGGACCTCAAATATCTTTCTCTCATATGGCAAGTCAGATCAGAACCTGAATGATACCTGGATCTTGGACACTGGGTGTTCAAATCATATGAGTGGCAAAGAAGAACTCTTTGCTACTCTGGATTCTTCCTACAAATCCAGCATCAAATTGGGAGACGACAAGTCATTGGCAGTTGAAGGCATTGGAGCCATGGAGGTTCCAACAAAAGAGGGCATGAAACAAGTAAGTGATATCTATTACACACCTCATCTCCAACACAATATTTTAAGTGTTGGTCAAATGTTAGAGAAGAACTATAAATTACTGTTTGATGAAGGTAAATGTACCATTTTTGATAAGAGTAATAGTGATAGAGTCATTACTCAAGTGCCAATGACAAGGAATAGGTTATTTCCTTTAAATTTTGGCCAGCCAGGAGGAGATCAATTAGTAAATGTTGCTATTGCAAATCCAAGTGTGTTGTGGCACTTGAGATACGGTCATTTGAATTCAGCCAGTTTGAAGATGTTAACTTCTCAAGCAATGGTGACCGGACTTCCTAAAGTTTAGGACAATAAGGAAGTCTGTGAAGGTTGTGCCTTGGGCAAGCATGCTAGAACCAAATTTCCTCATGGACAAGCATGGTGGGCCAGTTATCCACTCCAACTAGTGCATTCAGACATCTGTGGTCCGATGCAGACCAAGAGCATTGGTAATAACTCTTACTTTCTTCTTTTCATTGATGATTTTTCAAGAATGTGTTGGATATATTTCTTGAAGCATAAAGATGAAGCATTTGATTGCTTCATAGATTTTAAAGCAAGAGTGGAAAATGAGAGTGGATATTCTATTAAGTGTCTCAGATCGGATAAAGGAGGAGAATACTCCTCTAATGAATTTTTGAATTTTTGTAAAAAACATGGAATAAAGAGGCAGTTCATTGCTGCCTATACTCCACAACAGAATGGTGTGGCTGAGAGAAAGAACCGCACCATTGTAGAGATGGCAAGATCTATGCTTCAAATGAAGCATTTAAGCAATATGTATTGGGAAGATGCAGCCAGGACCAGTGTGTATATTTTGAATAGGAGTCCTACTTCAAGTTTGAAAGGGAAAACTCCTTATCAAGCATGGTATGGTAAGAAACCGAATGTCAAGCATTTCAGAGTATTTGGTTCACTGGCTTACTCACACATTCCTGATGAACAGAGAAAGAAGCTCGATCCTAAGAGTCAAGCATGCATTTTTGTAGGGTATTGTGAGAACACAAAAGCTTACAGACTCTACAATCCTAGGACTCAAAAAATAATACTTTCTAGGGATGTGATTTTTGATGAAGGGGGAGAATGGGGAAATCCCCAAATTTATAGCAATGTTGAATCTCATGATGCAGGTTCTACACAGGTGCAATAGATAGCACCAAAGAAAGGCAAGAATACTCCTCCTCCTCCTCCAAGCCCAAGTAGACATTCGACTTCCAGTTCATCATCATCATCACCAAGTCCTTCTCCACAAAGGTCATTCAGTTCCTCACCAATGGATATTGATTCTCCATCGAGAGGTAAGAGAACTCTCCAGCATCATCCATCTTATCAGATGTTGGATAAAAATTTTCAAAGAAGGTATACTAGAAGTCAAGCTAGTGAGATGAGTTCTGTTTTACAAAGACTTGAAAATATGCATTTGTATGGTGATGATGACTCCCAGCTTGAACCTCGGGGAGATGTAGTTAACTATGCCTTGTTAACTAGTGCACAACTTGAACCTTCTAGTTATGAGAAGGCATGTACTCAGAAAATTTGGCAAGATGCCATGAAAGAGGAGATAACCTCTATAAAAAACAATGATACTTGGGAGTTGGTAGAGCTTCCTAAAGGAAAGAAGTGTGTTGGATGTAAATGGGTCTTCAAGACCAAATACAATGCTGATGGAAGCATTGAAAGGCATAAAGCAAGATTGGTTGCAAAAGGATTTACACAAAAGTATGGTATTGATTATGAGGAGACATTTGCTCCCGTAGTCGGACAAGAGACCATCAAAATAGTTCTTGCTTTAGCTGCACACAAGGGATGGAAAGTCCAACACATGGATGTGAAGAGTGCCTTTCTCAATGGGTACTTAACAGAGGAAGTGTATGTTGAGCAACCTCAAGGATTTCAAGAGCAAGGTAAGGAGCACCTTGTTTACAGACTGAAAAAGGCACTCTATGGCCTCAAGCAGGCACCACGAGCTTGGTACTCACGCATTGATGGGTACTTCAAAGATTTTGGGTTCACCAGAAGCAGAAATGAACCCACACTTTACTACCTGAAGCAAGGTAACGACATCCTCATAGTTTGCTTGTATGTGGATGATCTCATTTTCATGGGTAGTAATGAAAAAGTGAATATGGAGTTCAAGCACTCCATGATGAAGCAGTTTGAGATGAAGGATCTTGGCTTAATGCATTACTTCCTTGGAATGGAAGTCCATCAGATAGATTCAGGGATCTTCATCTGTCAACATAAGTATGCTCGGGACATGATCAAGAAGTTTGCTATGGAGCATTGCAAACCAGTTGCAACTCCAGTTGGACATGGGATCCAATTAAGCAAAGATGATGGAGCACCTAAAGTTGACGTGACCACTTTTAGGAGCATGGTTGGGAGTTTGATGTTTCTCGCCAACACCAGACCAGACATTCAGTATGTTGTTTCTCTTGTCTCTCGATTTATGGCTAGTCCATCTGAGCTGCATTTGCAAGCAGCTAAAAGAATTCTCAGATATGTAAAGGGTACATGGGATTTTGGAATCCATTACCACAATTGTAAGACTGTCAAGCTAGTAGGCTTCAGTGATAGTGATTGGGGCAGCAACATTGATGATAGGAAATCTACTTTAGGGAACTGTTTTAGTCTAGGGTCAGGACTAATTACATGGAGTTCCAAAAAGCAGATAGTTGTAGCATTGTCTTCTACAGAAGCTGAGTATATAGCAGTCACATATGCTAGTACTCAAGCCCTTTGGTTAAGAAAAGTGCTGGAAGAGATTGGAGAACAATAAAGTGGTCCAATCAAAATCTACTATGATAACATAAGTGCCATTCAGTTGGCATATAATCCAATCCACCATAGCAGAACAAAACACTTTGATATGAAGTATCACTTCATCCGAGACATGGTGGAGCAAGAAATTGTTGAGCTTAAATTTTGCCGCACTTTGGAGAACATTGCAGACATATTCACCAAAGGCATGGCTAAAGCTCAATTTATAAAGTTGAGAGACTATCTAGTCAGACCTCTCAAATTTAAGGGGGAGAGTGTTGCAGTGTGAACGCGTTCAAGAGAAAACTTGGCTAGAAATAGTGCTCTAGTGTGAACGCGTTTTGTTTTTCTAAAAATGTCGGCAAATTCATTTTTCTCCTCCCCCTTATTCCTTCTATTCCTCCTCCTTTATTCTCTCCCCTTATTCCTCCTCCTTATCCCCTTATCTCTCCATCTTCCCTAATCCTTCTTCCCTAATATTCTTCCATTTGTTACGTGGGTAGTTGTAATATGCACTATATATCGTGTTCTAAGGTTTGGGCGATAAATAATTGGAATAATAAAAATTGTTTGTTTTAACTATATCTGATTTGGGCTCTCACTGCCTTCTTCTCCACTCCTTGGAGGAATTTTGATCTACTTGGTGGCTCCTTACTGTATATAAAGATACTCCTTAGCTTTTAGATATGGTAACTACTTGCTCTAATATTTGAGAGCAATGTATTGTTGCTCTTCTTTTTTATAGACAAAACTAACCTCTAACTCTTTACTTGGATAATATTAACATCAATGAATCTAATATTTTAACAATGTAACTAATATGCTATTAGAGGTTTGAATTCTGCACTAATGTTCACTGTAACTAAAATACTATAGTGAACTTGAATAATAACTATAGTGAAATAATAATATCCCTTATAACTCCTTAAAATATGCACTTAGTAATTGCTCCTTGTAGAGAACTATAATCTCTTAATGTATTCTTCTTTTGCTGTAACTTTATAATAGGTAGATGATATTTTAATTTTGTTGAAATATATCCAAATCCTATTTAATGTTCAAATAGTAACTCTAAAATAAACTTCTTTTTACACTCCTTTTGAAGACTATAATGCAACCTTCTCTTTTTGCAACTTCTAAAGAATTACAATGGTGCTTAATGGAACTGGATAATGAACTGAATATAGGTGTTCATAAAATGAACCCTTTGCACCTAAGTTGCTTACCTTTAAGGTCTCTAAGAATGAAGGATTTCTAGGTGAATAGATTCACATAAATTATTGTCTAGAACTATAGTTTGGTAGCTTCAACTCTCCTTAAATGGCCTTTAGTTTTTTGCTATAAAAATCAATAATTTTCTATTTGGGCTAGTTTTTGGATGGTGACAATTATACCAAATAGATTGTGTAAGAGTTTCTCCTTTTTTCAATCCTTTTTAGGTTCCTCAAACCTTGCTTGTATCACTCTCCCTCTCTTGTGGTAGTGTTTGCATGAAGTGCACAACAACAGGTTTGATTTGCAAAGATGAAACATAGTTTAGGCGGATAGTAGAATAGTGCTATCTTATGGCTTTTCCTATTTGTATTGATCTACCGTGTGATTTGATACCACTAATGGTTTTTGCACTATTCTATATACTTAAGAATCATAAAGAAAAGAGAGGAAAACAGATCTTCATGAACATGACTTGTAATATTATTAAAGTAGAATGATACAATCCGAATGGAACTATGAGTCCATTATATAGAAGAATAGGTTTCTTATTCCTCACTCTACCTATGATACTTGGTACAACTTGCATGATACTTGTCATGATTACAATACTTGAAGCAACTAACTAACTTTACTTTGAAGTAAACTCCTACTCTAGTTATGTACCAAAGGTGGTACATTTACATGACCCAAATAATATAATATACTCTAACAATATTCCTCAATACCGATTAAATTCCTTTATATAACCACTCATTTTAAAGCTCTTTAAATTATATGAACTGGACAACCCTTCATAGAGAAATGGCTTCTAAAAGATGAGTTATTTTTCAAGATTTTTTTCCTAATGTTGCCCTAGTTTTAAATGGTTGTCTTCACATGGTCATATCTCCCTCAATACTAGGATTATTTTGAATGATCACTCATTTTAAATATTTTTAATTTTTGCACAAAATGGCACAAGAATCATATGAATCGAACAACTTGGTGCAAAGATATGGCTCCTAAAATATTCATTATTATTTTTTAATCCTAGCTCTATCAATTCATAATTTCCTCAACAAATATTTCAATCCCCTTTTTATTTTCTAATTAGGGTTCTGTCATGTGAAGAAATCATGATATGGACAACATTATAATGTAATATTTTCATAATCTACTTATTGATCCTATTCTTTTGATTCATATTTAATCCTAATGGACTATGGTAAAGGTTTTTAAATATCCATGGAAACATATACTTGAGTGTATTCAATATGCCTTCTCTCCTTAGTAGTTGGTCCCTCCTAGATGAACTCCTCTATAATATTTTTTTTTGCTTGAGAAAAAGAGGTTGTACTCAGGTCCCCCATCCTTGATATATCATAACTCTCTTCTGTAAAGCTTGAGAGTTTACAAATATATTCAATTATTATCATAATTGAGATTCTATAACTAAATACCTACACCTTTTTACAAAAAAAATAGAATTATTTATATTCATTTTCTGGATCTTTTTCAATGTTTTTGCAAATACAAACATTCAACATCATTTTTATTGACAATTTCCAATCTTTTTCATCCATCCTTCCAAGTAAAACCTTGAGTAGTGATGGTCTTTGATGATGTCAACCTACCATTGTGCCACTTGAATAATCCATAACTTCTCTATTGGCTCCATGCTTCTACTGCTCTGCTCTGATATTTCAAATGGTTGATCCTATTATTCCCTGATGCTAAAACAACCCTTTGAAATATTTACGCCAAACACTACCATACTTGATGCATTTTTGACTCCATGTAGATCTAAAATGTTGTTGCCTTAATCCCTATCTCCAAGATTTTTTCTGCTTAGGGTGGTGTGGGTGTCGATATGGTGTAACCTTGACATGAAATTCTATTTCCTTTTATTCTTCAACATTTTTTTTTTTAATTCTTCTTCACAATCTTCTCTCTTATACCTTTCTTTTGTTCATCCTTGTGCAATTATAACAAGGCTTCCTTGGACTATTTATACTATTGTTGTAAATTCAAATTTTGAGTTTTATAACGGTTCTTTAATTTTTTCCCTTATCATAATTGCTTCTAGCTTCTTAAGATCTTCCTTTTGAATGTGACCATGAACTTGCACATTACCATATATATTTTTCCCTTCTATTATATCCTCTTTATTCATTTCTTTCATTTACCTCTAAAGCCTTTTTATTTCTTCTTCATATCCTTTGATGGTGACCTTCAAACTAGCTATCTTTTTATATGGGTTCCACTGACTCAAGAATACATGCTCCATTTCATCCTAAGTGAAATTCCTTTCCTTATGAATAATTGCCCACCAATCATAAGCTTCCTCTTTGAAAAGATAGAAAAGTTTATATTTAAAAAAAATAACTATAATATTGGTCTTATTTCAGGAATTAAAGCATCATCACAAACACAGGCAGTTACACATGAACAGTTTGTGGATGATACTTTGTTGTTAACTCTTGCATCAATTTTTGAGGCTAAGGTCATAAAACATATTCTAGAGCTATATGAGGATGCTGCGGGGCAAAAGGTAAATTTTTCAAAGAGTCAAATTTATTTCTTTAACACTCCCATTCAGAGGCAGATTAAGATTGCTAGGATTCTTCGATGCTCAGTGTCTACTCTTCCATCCACATACTTAGGCCTTCCTTTATTTACGAGCGAGCTACTGATTCCATGTGGACTAATGTAATTGAAAGAATTCAGAGGAAGCTGGCTGGATGGAAAGGGAATTTGTTATCTCAATATGGCAAGGCAGTTCTCACCAGGTTTTCCATTCAAAGCATCCCTGTCTACTTTCTCTCTATTTTTAAAGCTCCTACAAGTGTCTACACTAAAATTGAACAGATCCAGAAGAGGTTCCTATGGACTGGTTCTGAATCTAAGCAGTGCTTTCACTTGGTGTCCTGGGATAGGGTTTGCAAACCAAGGGAGTTTGGAGGTATTGGGCTAAGGAGAATATAACATTTAAACATGGCCCTCCTGGCCAAAAAAGCATGGCGTCTTCTAACAAATGCAAATGCAGAATGGATTACTATAATCAGAAGAAAGTATTTGCAAGAAACTGAATTTTTAAGTTATTCCTTTCCTCCCAGGGGATCAAGTTTTTGGAAATCAATCCTTCAAACTAAAAACTTGCTAAGCAAAGGGCTACGTTGGAAACTGGGAAATGGAAGAAACATTGATTTTTGGGACCACAAATGGTTAAAGGACTATCCCCTCTCTGCAGACCCCATCCTTTCAACCCTTAGAGCTTGGACAATTGAAGTTTTTGGTACCAAAGTTGCAGATTTTATTACTTTGTCAAACAATAGAAGGGTTTGGAAGCCAATAATGAACAATGATCTACCAGGGGCATCAATAATACTGGAGAATGAATTAAGACAGTCTTTACTCCCTTCTGGCATTCTTGAGGACCAGCTTATCTGGGAAGCTTCAGACAATGGGGAATTTTTTGTCAAGACTGCTTATCTGATGCTTATTGATAATGATGAACCTACTTTCCCTCACTTGGAAGTTTGGCCCAAAAGCATTGTTCCGAAGGTTGGGTTTTTTGCATGGCTGGCCATCCAAAATAAGATCCTCACCATGGATAACTTAATAAAAAGAGGTGTGATTGTTGTTAATAGGTGTTATCTTTGTATGTCTGAGTGGGAGTCTATTGATCATTTGTTTCTGTATTGTAATTTTTCTATCTCAATCTTGTTAGGTCTGTTACAAGTGTTTCATATTTATTGGGTCCATCCTCAGTCCATTTTTGACTTATTTGTCTAGTGGCATTCTCCCTTTTTGAATATGCGTCTTAGGTATATGTGGAAAATCTGCCTTCATCACTACTTGTGGCAGATATGGTTGGAAAGGAATCGTCGGGCCTTCTTGGATAAGGTTTCTCAGTAATCCTCTGTCCTGTCAAAAATTTTAGTATATGCTAATGAGAATGCTTGTTTAGTGCCTGCAGCATCTAGACCTCCAAATCCTTTTGAAGCTTCATTAGGCCAGTCATTAAACTTACCTCTCACTGGTGGCCTCAATCATCCTCAAGTCTATCCTAGAACCATGATCACATGGACCCCACCCCCCTAGGGTGGATTAAGTTAAATTTTGATGGGGCATCTAGGGGCAACCCGGTGAAGTCGGGTCGGTGGCTTACTTAGAGACCACAAGGGTGAGGTGCTTGTAGCTTTTGTTGAACATATTGGAGCTCAAACTAACAATGTGGTCAAGCGAGGGCAGTTTGGAGGAGTCTCATGGTGGCAGAGAATTATCCAGGGAAACTGTTGGTGGAAGGTGATTCTCTTATTATTATAAATCTTCTAAAGAACACTAAGAGAGCTCCTTGTAGATTTGATGACTACATCCACGAAGCAAGGGCTCTAATTCATGATCGACCTGAGGCCATAATTTTGCATACCTTCCGGGAAGCAAACATGGCAGCTGATAGGCTGGCAAATGAAGGCATTGTAGTAGCAAATTTGATCACGCGGACTAAAAATCTTCCTCATGCAGTCTCAATGGTGATAGATAATGAAAAAATTTAGATTGGAAGGCTCAAAGTGGATTTTGTCTTTGTTAGTTCTATTTTGCGTCTTTCTTTTTCGATGGCCATAATATTAGGCTTCCATAGTTTATTTTGGTTGTATTCTGTTGGAAGAGTAGGTCTTGGCCCTTTTTGTTGTCAGTTTAAACTTTTAGGGCTTGGCCTTTGTCCAGTTGGTCAGTGGACCCTATTTTGTAAAATGGTTTTGGGTCAACCAGTTAAAACCCGGTGTTAATTATAAATATTCTCTTACTTACCAAAAAAAAAAAATTCATCCACCAATTCTTGAGCATCAATGTTATCCTTTCCAGTGAAAATTGGTAACTCCATGATATCAACCCAAAAAATTCCAAAAGCAACTAGGGATTTGAGAAAAAACTAGGATTTTAAAACTCTCTCTCTCTCTCTCTCTCTCTCTCTCTTTTAATCTCATCTAATGCTTGCTATCATCAATAAAATAATTTAAATGTAAAATAATTGACATAAAAAAGAATGCAACTATCCATTATGACTTGACATTAATCCATTACCAAGCTTCTCCTCCAAAGGGTTCAATGCTGTTGCATTGACTACTACCACTGTTGTGAAGAAGTGTGGATGAATTCAATGGTGGTGATGACAATGTTAGAAAATTATTTTACTGGTAAATAATATATTACAGGTAAAACTCAAATCACTTCTCTTTTCCAGTAACATTCAATTTTCTTCTCTTTGTTGGTAATCTTATCGATAATATTCTCTTCTCGTAATCTCCTATTTTGCAAATCTACTCTTCTAAAAATATCCTCTTGCCCTTAATCTTCTCTTCTGGGAGTTATAATATATTCAAATACATGTGGGCCAAGTCCCCTATAATATTTCTCATATTCTTCAAATCCTTATTATAATAAGTTGATAAAGAAATCCAAAAATCCTAATCCACACTAGAAGTCTTTTAATAATATCTATTTTTACACCAAAATTCTTACTTTATGGTCCTAAATGTAATGTATTTTTGCCCCTAAACCAACGGATACCATCTATTATTCTATTTTTTATTTATGAACTAGAGAATGTGATGAAGAAAAATCCTTTTGAAAGAAAATTCATGGAGTAATTTAAATTCAATCCCCACTTCCACTTGATCCAATTTTGAATCTCTAAAAAACCTAGCCAGTATCCATAGAACTTACATATTAACCCTATGCTTTTAAGAACTATTATATCGTGCTCGATTATATCATCCTTGATAATCATATTTGGTGTAGTATTTTCTATATATATATGGTTTTCCATAGATTTACTCTTCCTACTATTTCTAATTAGGGAATCTATACTTCCAACTAGGACATCCTTACTTCCAACAAGGGTATCCTTGCTTCTTGTATGGACTTTCAAAAATGACTTTCTTGCCATGTTACCAATATTTTATTCACAAGAATCATGTAATTTTTTATTTCTAATATTTAGAATAAGAAAAAGTGGCACTTGATCCTTGCTCACACTTTTCTCCCTACTCACACTTGCTTCTTGGTCACACTCAAAATACTTCCATGCTTTCTAAAACAAGAAAAGGATGAGACTCACTCTTCGATCATACTCACTTATGACTTGTTTGTTTATAATAATTACTGTTAGAGTAGAATATTTAATATGTTACAACAATAAATGCTCACTCATACATTCTTTTAGTATCAAAAGCAAGACATCATGCTATTTTTTATGTCTAATTAACCTAAAGATTACCTCACTTATAATGAAATGGATAACCAAATAAAATGGTCTTCAATAAATTCCAAATCCCATGATTAACATATGAGCACTATCTAATGTCATTAATCTCATATGGTTTTAGATCCACAATCCACTCAACATGTAAACCAACATCAATATCCTAGTCTTTTCACGTTGACCCAATAATTGAAAGTTGGATATATGGCTCAAGTAGCTAAAGATTTATTTCTATGCCAATATATCTTTAGAAATTTATAGGACTATATTTACAATATTGAAGATGTACAATTTAATACTTGTTGGTGGGTACCCACTAGAAAATGACTTGTAGACAATGGAGAACCCATTGAAATCTAGATAACATTCATAAAATTAGTTTATGCTTATTTCCACCAAAGGAATCACTATGAGAATGAGTACATATATTTTTAATAGTTGTGTCAATGCTAAGATCAATGTGTTCAATAGTAAATTTATGAATTCAATGATCTTCTTATGTATTTTCATTAGTAATGATAAGATATATCAAGTTCTCAAGTTTGTCTTGGAGTGGAGTTCCTACCAGCCAACACTTTGGTAAGAGAATTCTAGTTTGTAACAAAATTGGAGAAAAACATTTGAGTGGAGTATAAATTTATTGTTCCCACAATGCATATGAAATATTAAATAGCATAGAACATAAAAAACTATTATTTAATATTACACATACAAGAAAGAAATACACAAAGAGAGGATAATATTTTTTAAGGAGGAACCACAAGAGAAAGAGCCTTTATGATTAATTAAAAAGGTAAAATATCAAAATCCTTGTTATAAAAGCTTACAAAAAGAGAGTAATATAGTGCTCTCGATCTTAATGAATTACTATAGTTTTGTCTATATCCTATGCCTATTTATGCTTGAAGATATAAAATGAAGGAATTGCAATCTTTACATTATTGTTTTCACCTTCTCAATAGTGTATATCTTAAGTGTTCTAAAATTTTCTATAAAAGGAAATCTTGAGTAACATGTAACTTGGAGGTACATTAGATGTGTCACTCTAAAATATTATCATATGACACCTATCTTGGAGTTACAGAATAGGTGTCAAGTCAATTTTCTCATTCATAAATTAATGACATATCATATGGAAAGTTTAGGAGAAAGGTTCCTCCTATATATTATTACCATAAATATGAATTATAAATATTTATCTAATTCATAAATTTAATGTAAGGATAAATACAATATTATATCTCTAGAAATCCTTTTTAATAATTATTTATGGTTAAGAGGGTCTACTCCTCCTTAAGGTTGACTTTTTCTAAACCTAGACTATTACAATACTAACAAAACTTCTCTTTATACTATGGCTTAGTGAAGATATCAACTACTTGATATTAATTCCAATATAGACCCCTTGACACATCTATAATTTGTTGATGATACCTCTCTTTTTAGTGAGGTATTCCTATGAAAGGCTATAAATTTGAAGTCCATATTGAACTATTTTGAAAGAGCAGAAGGACAAAAAATCAACTTAGAAAAATCAAGTCTTCTTTATTGATGCCCTTTGGCTATGCAAAATACAATAGTAAGAGAGTTGGGTTGTTAGTCAGGAACCTTCCTGTACATATCTTGGAGTTCTCTATTTGAGGGGAGGATGGTAAATTCATTGTAGGAACCTTTAATGGGTATAATTTGAGATCATCTCAACTCATGAAAGAGCAAATTCTTAACTTTTATAGGGTGCATTATCATGGCATATTTAGTTTTACAATCAATGCTAATATATTTATGCTCCATATTGTAGGTGCCTATAGGTATAGTGAAGGAGATGACTATTCTTCTTCAGTTATTCTTGTGGAAGGGCAATGAAACAATCACAAGTTTACTTTGGTGAGGTGGCAAGAGGTTTATATCCCTAAATCAAAAGGTGGTTTGGGGTTGAAAAACTTGAAGGAATTAAATATGGCTATGTGACACAAGTTGATATGGAGGTGTTTCAAGGATGTTACAGGATTATGGATTTGGGTCTTGAGAAGTGAATATGTCAATAATATAGACCCAATGCATATATTCTCTACAACAAATCCCCCTTTGGGATCCAAAGTTTAGAATTTTATGCTTCACCATGGATTAGAGGTTACAAAAGAGAAACTACTATATTATTATGTAATATTTACTAGCATATTATTACTCCCTTGATTGGATTTATGGTTGTCTTCTAAGTTGGAATGACCAAAGATAAGTTGTTAGTAGTGATGTAGTCGGGGAAGAAGTTCTATGGAATTGATTTAAATCAACTCAATGCACTCTACTTCTGAAAGTAGATACACTTTTTGGATAGGACTATTAAATGGCTCTTACTTAGCTAGCACTAGTTACAAATGGTTATTGAAGCATAATATGATGTCGATTTTTCTTCCAAAATGAGTCTAGAATTGTAAATCCCTATCCAAAGCTATGTCCTTTTTTTGTTTTGTTATAAAAGGTAGATATTTGGTATTTCATAGAATTTATTGGTTATTCTATGTGTATTCTATTGTTTTTAGAATAATTCTTGACATATATTCCTTTACAGTCCCTTTGCATGAAAAGTTTGCATTTGATCATTAGTAAAATTGGCTAGATTTGGATATGCCTTCAAAATTGGTTGTGTTGTTAAACACATTAAAGGGAGAATTTACTAGAGAAAGAGAAAAATATGAAGTCAAGGTCCCTTGCTAATTTTTTATACTTTATGGAAGGAAAGAAATAAAATAATTTTCCAAGGGGAAGTGGAGTCTTAGGAGATTTTTGAGAAAATTGAAGAATGCTATTAATGAAGTGGTGGTAATACCCCTTGTGAGTTACTCCAGTTTGGTAGAATCACTCCTTATGCAACATCCTATCCTCTTAGAGTTTCCCAAGTGGGATAAAATCCCTCCTTATGTAGAATCCTATCCTCTCACCTATTTCCTACCTACTAATAGACTAAGCACAAAAGGATTTTGAGAAGTTTAGTAAAATGGTCCTTGTACCTAAAAGGTAAAATCAAATTTAACTTTGATGGAGTATCTTGGGGAAAATCTAGACCCTATAAAAATTGGGATAGTTTTTCTAAACCATGAGAGAAATATGATATATACATTTTATTTAAACATTCCTTCATCAATATTGAATTATGTTGAGATTTTAAGTCTTATTATAGGGCTTAGAATAACCAAAGAAAAAGACTGTGCTGACCTTATTATGAAATTTGACTTATAGATCGTACCAAATGCACTCAAGAATGAGTTAGTGAATCATTGAAGAATTATTCCCTTATTAGAATAATTATATATGGTCAGGACTAGAATTAACATTGAGTTAGTCCACATTCTTCATGAAGTTAATTTCCTAGCTAATAAACTAGCTAACTTGGGAGAAGAATTTTCTACCCACTTACATTTTATTAAACTAGATTAAGTCACTTTATTGGTATAAATGTTTTGGCAATTAATTATTTCATAAAGATCTCATGAGACACTTGAAGTTGGTTGAATTTGATGCCCTTGTAACTCAATGTCTTTGTTGTTCTTATGGTAAGGTTTATTTGTATTGTATGTTGGCAATGCATGTTGCTTAGTTTATGGTCTTTGTTTCTAATATTTGCATTTGGATATTTATTAATTTAGGATGAGGACATATAGAATATTTGTTTTATTAACAATAAAAAGAATATATCAACCACTTGATCATTTTTAAATAATGCAAGACAACTTAATTTTGAGTCAAGCACTTCTTTAATAAAAATATGATGGATCTCAATATATTTGCTTCTATCATGAAAAATAAGAATTCTTTGCCAACTCTATTATAATTTGGCTATCACAAATAATGTTGTAGGATAATCATGATGAAAGCTAAAATATTCAAGAAGACTTCTTAACCAAATATTTTATTTTACAACATTAAATGACATGAGCAATATCTTAACTTTCAAGGAGGAGACTCTGGTTTAAATATTTCCTAGGGATACATGCATAAGTGCCAAATTTCTATTGTAATACCACTATATGGTCAAGTATTATGGGTGAGTACCATTTCAATATTGTATAGCCAATTAAAATAAATTGTTTCTTTATCTCTCTAATGCAACCTTTGTATTCAACTTCAATTGAAGATATATAGATGGTATTATCTTTTTTACTTTTCAAAGAAAATACAATAAAACTATAGGAAAAACAATAACCATTAGTAGATTTATGATTATTAGGCTATCATACCTAATAAAAATATATATAACCATCCAAAATTAAGTTACATGAAGAACAATACTCAACTCCATAATTTAAAGTCCTTTTAACATATCTAAGGATTCTTTTTGTAGCTTTAAAATGAACATCTTAGGGATAATCCTACACTAGATGCAACATCAAGTTTACTATTTTTCAAATTATATTATCTGCAAAAAAGTTGTATATAAACATTAGATTCAGTATAAAATAATTCATATCATTCAATAACTTATTTTCAAGTTCATAAGTAGCAACAACTTTATATTTTCCATATGAAATCTTGCTATCAAATCTTGAGCATATGTTTGTTGCATTTCTAGAAAATAATGTAATATACCTAGATAATTGATTTTAAATTATTGACTTATACTTAGTATTACAAGTTAAATAAATATCATTTGAAGTAATAATCAAGTCATCAACATACAAAAAAGTATAAGAATATCATTATTACAATTCTTAATATGAAGTTTAGGATCATTCTTCTAACAAAACCATGAAAAATAAAATAATCATAAATTTTGAAATACCATTTATTAGATGATTTGCTTCAAACCATAAATTAATTTCTTTAATATTTAATCTACAAACTAAATGTTCATTACATTTATTTTTTTTAAAGGAAAAGACTTATTTACGTAACAAAAAAATACAAAACTCTCTAATCAAGGAGATCAAAGTGAACAAAGCATTCTAGAAAATAGAACGTGAAGATAAAAAAAGACCTCATTATTGGAGTCCTCATAATCCTTACATGCCACCCCTGCCCTTTTGCTTCTTGATGATTTGGCGGTAATAACCAGGGGCTATATTTATAGCCTCATTTGCTAGTGTGTCGGCATTTTGTTGAATTCCTACCTTACGTGTTGAAATAATATTTTGCTAATTATCCTACCTAGTTGTCTAATCCTATCTTGTATTATCTTCAGTTGTAAAGATCTAAAATATTTATTTTTGGTAAAAGTTGTATTATCAGTTTAGAATTTTTGTAAATTGTGATATGAGTGATTCCTTGCTTTACCACAAATTTTAAGCCGATTTCATATCCAGTAGCCTCTGCCATGTTGTTAGATGTTTTTCCAATTTGATCATGTATTTGAGTAGGATCTCACAAGATCTTGTAAGAATCAATCCTCCTATTATTGCTTGGTCGAGGTTAAAATTGGAGGCACCATCAAAGAAGAGCATCAAAAAATAGATGTTACGTAGGGAATTATTTGCTTTATGACCTCCCTTTGTCAGTAAATCTTGGATATTAAGTTGGTAGATCATTCTTCTTTCTACGGGTGAAAATTATTCTTCATATTGCTATTGATAGAAACTAGATTTGACATTTAAGACTAATTCATATTTTATCCTTCATATTAGTGTGTTGTTGTCCTTACCTTTACCCTAAACAGTTCTCTAGTTTCTATCCAACTAGATGTGCTAGATGATAAAATATGGTATAAAGATCCATATGTATTTTAGAAGGGGCTTAAATGTCAGTTTACCTTTATATTCTTTGTTCCACTTCGTAAAACATGTGTATATGATTAACCTTCTAGAGTAGGAAGTGACAAGAATTTTGGTTATTCCTAACCAAATTGAAATTACCTTTGAGCATTCAAACAAAATATGGAAAATTATTTCATTGTTTTGCATGCACTTGTAACAAACATGAGGCCCTACTATACTCCTCTTTTTCTTATCACCTGTTAATATTTTTTTGAGAGACTAGCAAATTGAATACTTGTAGTTTAGGTGGTGCTCAATTTTTCCATACTATCAAAAGTTTTTGTTGGTAGACCCAATCTGCTAATGTTGGACTCCTAGATTCCCTAAGTATTCCCCATTACTACTGATGCTGTCCCAAATAAGTTTATTTATGAAGAGACCTAATGCTTGCCACATGGGACTTAAAATAATTCCAATATCCTTGAATCTAATATAGAATGGGAGGGACGGTCCATTTCAGAGTTTTTGAGGTCTACTAAAACAAGTCACATAATTTGAGTATTCTTTGGCTTTCCAAGTGATTCTAAAATTTTATTAGAGTTCTCTCTATTAATGGTGAATTTCTTAGGATCGGGTCCTATCATAGATTAATTGAATTACCATATCTTGGTAGCCAAGAAATTCCATCCTCTATGATGCTCTTTATTTCCACTATATGTTTCTAAACCAATTAAGATTTGGGAAGTTTGTCTATGTGTTTGAGCATTTGAATACCCGATTGGTTATTTATATACTTGTTGACTAGTATGCGTTGCCATGCTTGATTGTGCTTAAGCATGTTCTAGAGAAGTTTTTCTCCCAGTGCTTTCAAAACTATCTCCATTTTTTGATTCCCAGTCCTCCTTGAATTTTATTTTTGGTTACCATCTCCCAATTGACCAAGTGGAGCTTTTTTATTTTTGATTGCCTACTTCCTTGCCATAGTAAGTTGTGTATGATTCCACCTAAATTTTGTATAATAAACTTGGGAGCATGATATACTAATAGTTGGTAGACTAAAAGAGAAGCTAACATTGATATGATCAATACCATCCTTCCTGCAAGACTGAGCCAACTATTACTATAACTTTGTATCCTCCTAACCATCGTGTCCAATGTTGGGGTCCATCAGTCTAAGGCTTTGAGGTGGAAGCTCATGGGCACTCCTAGGGAAGTACTTTTTTATGCCATAATGAAATTCAAGAATAGTGCAAAAGAGTTTAACTCTTGTTGCTGCAACCTTTTGTGTATATAATTGACTCTTGTGAGTGTTTATATGAGCCTCAATAGCTTGTGCAAACTAATCCAAACATTGCTTGAATTATATAACATTTTTCTTTGTGGATTCGCTAAGAAGAACGGTATAATCCATAAATTGGGTATGTGTTATATCTTTACATCTTGCTTCAACTTCTATCCCTAGTATTTCTCTTTCTCTTCAAAGATGGTTAATTAATCTTCCAAGAGTCTCAACTAAAATGATGTAAAGGTATGATGATAATGGACATCCTTGTCTAATTCCCCTTGTAGCCTGAAAGAAATTTGTTGGTTCTCTATTTATTAAGGGGGCTATCCATGGGTTTTCGATGCATGCTCCAATCCACATGATGACCTGATGTAGGAATCCAAACTTTTGTAGGACATGTTCTACAAATTGTATATTAATCCAATAAAAGGCATTTGCCATATCAAGCTTTATAACAATTTGCTTATTTTTTATTTTCTTCTAGCGTGAAGGGCTTCATGCACCATTATGATTTATCATATATATTTTTTCTAGGTGTGAACCTCCCTTGCTCTTTTGATATTAGTTTTTCATGTTTCTTCTTTATTCTATTGACCAATAGTTTGGTAATAATTTTATAGGAAGAGTTACATAGATAATTTGGTTTGAATCTAGAGAAAGTAAAGGCTTTTTTCTTTAGGAATCAATGCTAGAAGGTGGAGTTGATGGATCAAAGATGCTTACATTTAACCCTAACATCCTCAATCATGTGTAGCAATTTTTTTTTGATGATGTGTAAGTATTGCTGGTAAAAGTTGTTTGTGAATCCATCAAGTCTGGGAGCTTTGTACTTTGGTAGAGCTCCTATAATCTCCTTAAGTTCCTTGATAGTGATTGGTAGAATGAGATATTGTTTGTCTTCCAAAATTTATACTATTGATATATGCTATAGTAGTATTCCTTGGGAATGAGGGTTTACATTTTCTCTAGAGAGTAGAGTTGAGTAATGTTAATTGGAATTTTCATTATTTTACTCCCTATCTATATGTGGTTCCTTCATGCTCTATCTCATTGATTGTGTTTCTTTGGTAGCATTTCATGGTTTTTAGATAAAAATATTTGGTGTTTCTATACCCCTTGCTTAGCCAAACCATTCAAGATCTAAGCCTCCAATGTATTTCTTCTTTAGTGCTTAATTTACTGAGCTTTTGAATCAGGTAATTTCTTGCATCTTCTTACCATGGTTGAGGAGGATGGTCCCGAATATATGTTTCTAGCTGCTCTAGTTGTTGCATCAGCTGTTTCTTATTTGGATTGACTCTCACTTTTTTTGCCAACCATTTTTTATCACATGCTTCAATTTTTGAATTTGTCTTTTCCACTTTTCTTGGGGGTTGGTGGACTGGACTTGTTGGTTCCAAGTATTTTCCACAAGTTCACTAAAATCTTCTTCTGCCATCCATTTAGAGTTGTACTTAAAATGATTTTTTTGGGGTTGTAGGCTTTGGCCGCTATCTAAGAGAATTGGATTATGATCTGAGATAGAGTTTTTAATGATGTGACTAGAAGTGAGGGGAAAGTGTGTTAAGATATTTTTACTAATAACAAATCTATCCAATATTTTTGCAATATAGTTTGCATTCCACTTCTCCTTGTGCCTCTTGTAATTCACTATTAACCATTTGCTTGGTTGAATGCAAGTACTTAATACCTTCTTCTAACCAACATAACAAGTGGGATAAGAAGTTATATTATTGATACATAGGTAGTAATTCAGGTGCTAACTTCACCTGCGATCCTTTCTCTACGGACTGCTAGGAACAAGGATCAGTGTTGTGGCCACAAACGTACACTTGTCTAGATTCCAAGTAGAGGGTTGGCATCTTATCAACCAATTAGCTCCAAGTGTACTTCCATTTGGTAAATGGAATATCTTGTGAGCTTTCATATACCATAATTTGATCGAGTAGATCTTTATTTGGATCTCTTTCTAAACTTCTCCCAACCTTATCCTAGTGGTAGAGTATCATGTTGAGATCTCCTCCCAGTATTATGTTGTCAAACTTTTCAATGTCTAGCCATTATGCCAAGTTTTTCCATGCTTCTATTTTCTAGATAGGATGATTTGGACCATAAAAATTTATTACTGCTACACTAGTTTCATATAGTAAGAGGAATTCCTATCTAGTTACTATGCTTTTGTTGTAAGATATAGACTAATTTTTGTGGATCTTAATCCAAAACTAGTTCCCTTGAAGCTCCCAAAAATCAACAATTATCAATTTTGATTGTGCCCATATCTTTTGCCATTATGTAGTCAATGTTACCTCTACTATTTTACTTTCTCGAATACAAACTATTGTTGGCTTTTGCTCCTATATTAGAAATTTTAGATATATATTTTTAGAGGATTTTTCAATCCCTTACAATTCCATGACGAGATCTTCATTTTTTGGATTACTTCTTATATTTTGTGAAGATCTCCTCAATTTTGACTTGCATTTTGGATTGCAAGTCTTTCTGCGCTTGCTTATTTGAGTTGTTGATTCAGTTTTATTCCCTTAGTTGCAAATCATGTGGTCGACAAGCCCTCAAGAATAACTATAACCTCCACTTGTATTTCTTCTACCTCTTCCTATGAATTCCCATCAATTTCTTCTCCAATTGTATTCTTTGGTGTATCTCCTAAGATATTTGACGAACTTCAATCGAAGTGTCTTCTCTTTACCTTTAGGAGCCATTACATTTAGAGAGGTGATTTTATTTTCTCCTTCACTAAGACTTACAAATTTATTTTTGTGTTGGATGATTTTTTGATCCTATGGTTGAGGTTATCACTTCTTGCTTCTTGATCTATGTGGTCTTCTTTTGACACTCTAGAAGCCTAGTTATTCCTTTTTATTTCCTATGCTTATTTAATTGGGTAGTTTTAGGTGAAGTTCCCATGCTCATGGTAGGTTATACACTTGAATACTATATGCTCATAGTCCAGGGGTTTGTTATATATCTATTCAAACACATTTATTCCAATATGCTCAGGAAAACCCTTTTTTAGATTGACTTACACACAGATTCATGCACATATAACATTATTGGCCTTTGGAGGAGCCCAATCAGTGAACGTTCTAATATAATTTCCTATTAATTCTATAAAAGGTTCCTTCCATAGGTGCAATGGCAGAAATAGAAACCTTACTCAAACATAAACTTCTTTAGGTTCATCCTCTTGAGGATCAAATACCATGCTCCATGGGGTCATGTAGAGCGGGCTGGATCCCAGAACTAGAGACCTCCATGAAATATATCACTCTTGTCCTCTATAGAGGAAAATATAATTATAAAGTATCCCTTGCCTATCATAATGAATTTAGAAGAGGAAACTTTACCCCTCTAATGTGTGTTAATCCATTTTTGGATTATGATTGGACTAGGCTATATACCTATAAATTTTCATGCAAGGTCTTGGGTGGAAAGCATGAGCAAAGAATTTTGGATGAGGGTTGAAGGCACCTCAATCATATTATAATCATCTAAATTGGGCACAAAGGTACCATTGTTAGAGCGAGTAGGTGGTTTTGGATAAAAACTATCTATTTTTTCCTAAATACTATAGGTTAATGCCAAGTAGTTTAATTATTATTTATGTTTATGTTGAAGTTAACATGGTAATTTATAGAAAATGACATGTTGCTAATTGGATAGGTTTTCTACATTTTTTGAGATAATTTTGTAGGTTTTCAGTAGTTAATTAACATAAATAAAGCATAGTGAAAAATAGCTATCAATAGAGCCAAATATGGTAAATAGGTATCCCTAGGCAAATAGGTCTCCCAATGAATTTGAATATGTTGATGGAAAGAATCCAGGTGCAAGCTATGGTGAATTGGGTCTTCATGGGTCTAATTATTAGGATGAGGTGAATGAGGGGTTGGAAGTCACAGGTGTCATAGGGGACCCCCCACCAGACAAAGGGTTGGAAGTCACGAGTGTTTAAGGGGACCCTCATTTAGAACCACCTTGAAAAACCACTCATGTTTCTTATTCAAAGATAGTTTTGAAAAGCACGAGGTTATATAAAATACCTCCACCTCTTTGTGTTGGGATTCTCTCTCCAAACCATAGAGAGTTAGAGTTTTTCTCTGAAATCATGGCTTCTCTTATTTCTCAGGACTGCTTATCACTTATTGGAAAATTCATATGTCCTCGGTTGAATATGGAATCTATCCGTAAATGGGCATTCTTTAAATGACATCCATGTGGTAACATGCACCTTGTTGCCCTACTAAGGGGGTTTTTCCTCATAAATGTTAATAACTCAAGTGACACTTGTCGTATTCTCATCAGAGGACCTTTGTTCTTTGATTGTAGGATCCTCTTTATTCAAATATGAGATGCTGATTTTGATCTTGAAACACAAAGCATCAACTTAGCACCCATCTAGGTGAGGCTACCTAGGCTTCCTATCTAGTTCTAGCATGAACCAATCCTTAGGAAAATTGATCAGATAATTGGGGAGCTTGTGGCCTTTGACCCAATGACCAAGGCCAAGTATCACATGATCTATGATCGCCTATGCGTTAATGCTAATATCAAGTCTGAGTTACCAATGCACATCAATTTAGTCTGGCTCATGGAGAAGGCATCAATCCATTGAATATGAAAGAAAACTAGCATTCTACATTGAATATCAAAATCAAGGACACCTCAGAGTGCAATGCCCCATTCTCAAAAAGAGTTGAAGAAGGAATGGATCTGTTCAAGGGGATCCCTTGCTAACTTTTAGGTCTTTGGACAACCTCAAAAGTAGAATCTTATTTCTTACTCAGGCACTACTAGTGCAACAATGTTTAAAGGTAATTAGTCGATAACCTCTCTCCCTATGGATGTACTTAAATATGCATATTCTATCTTTGCTAATCCCAATCCATTTTCTTTGTTGGATAGACCTTCAAATGATTCTTTCCAAATCCTTATACCTGTCGATAATCCAAGCTCTAAGACCTAGGTTGGAATTGTGTCCCTAGAGTGTCCCTTGAAGGATTCCTTAATCCAAAAGTTTCCCCCCATTGTTGTTCATGAGTGCCTCCTTATGGGCCCTAAGATCCATGAGTTTGAATCCAATATTGAGCTCCCTCCCCTTTCTCCTCCAAGGTCAAAGCCCTCAAGTTTACCTATGTTCAACCTTTCCTCTAATCTCTATCTCAAAGTAAGTCCCACTTCCTATCTTTTCAACAACGTCTAAGATTCTCCTAGCCCCGTAAAGCTTGTTACCAGGATTCAAAGGAAGTTGACTATTGACATCAACAATGAAAAAAAAAGGTAGACCCTCTAACCAAGAGCTTAGGAAGAAATAAGTTGAAGACATTGTCAATGACACTCAAACTATCATTCAGCTCTAGCTAGTGATATTCTAGAAGACTCTATCTCTATGCTGCACTGACTTGTGGATCTCTCTCCACTTGAAGACTCCTCACTCAGAAGATCTGTCTTCAATTGTCCTCGTTGTTGGATCTCTATCCACTGAGACTTTGTCCTCTATACTCTATCACCTCCAAAACTTTGTCAATAGGTTCACTCAAAACCTTCTCAAATCTTCTCAATAGGTCCACTCAAAACCTGCTCAAATCTGCTCAATAGGTCCACTCAAAACCTGCTCAAATCTACTCAATAGGTCCACACAGAACCTGTCCAAATTTGCTCAATAGGTCCACACAGAACCTGTCCAAATCTGCTCAACAAGCTCACACAAAACTTGTCCAATATCATAGAATCATAAAGAGAATTGTTAGAGACTCAATATGTTCTATTCTCAAAAACTCAATCTCAACTCAATCAAAATATAGAATAGTTTATTTCATGGAACTTGAACAACCACTTCACACATTCACTTGACTAGGCTCAATCAACTCTACTCAACCAATCACCTCAAGGAACAACCCTTTCTCACAAACCCTAGTCCAAGCATGTACCAACCAACTCAAAATGTTTCCAACAATGCTCAACAACAAATCTCACATAACAATGATACTCATGTTCTTTTCTAACTCAAGTTCAAGTTCTTTGCATAACCAATTGGCTTCAACAACAATGCTTATAAAACAAGGTTTAATCACAACTCTCAATCCAGAAAACCTTGAAGCATTAAACCAACCACTTTCAAAAAGGAAACCACAATCAATCATTTTCTCTCCAATGATATTTTTAGAAATCAATCACCCAAACAAGTCAATGGAGAATATTGCCCATACCTTTTTGATGCCAAGTAGTTGTCCACAAAATCTGTCAAACTCAACACACTTTCAAATATTTCCTTATCAACCACAAGGAGGTTAGAGGACTTGAGTAATATCACAACAATAAAAATAATATCCCAATAACACCTTATTACTCCTACTCAATAAAATTCACCATGTCCTCTCATGAAAGAAATAATCCCCTTTGAAAAAGAATAAATCAAACTCACTTTTGAACCCCTTTTACAAAACCAGAAATATCTCTTTACACACACCTTATTTCTCCTTCTAAGCAAGTTAATCAAATAGCCCTTGAAAAATTCTTTCCAACGATATATAATATGCTACCCTTCCAAAAATAAAACCATCAAAAATTTCCCAATTTTCTAGGGCATAACATAACCCTTATTTCTCCTTAAGGCTATTTAACAAAAATTAAAACATAAAAAATTAACTTGCCTTTGCCTCTCGGAGGGATTCAATCCCCCGACGTCCTCCTTCCCAACACCTTAGCCGCAGCCAAGCCGCCATTGGGCCACGTGCCCTCACGTGCCTAAAAAGGCACGACCAACATCAAATACCTCACAAACCAACGCTTTCCAAAATAATCAAAATGCGCTTCGAGCGCTTTGTCCTTGCAAGAAAACCTCAAGCGAATCGAATGCATAACCTCCTCTCTCTTGCCAAGCCAACACACCACTAAGCCACGCTGGCCTATGTGCTCAACAACTCCACATGATATCTGCTTCCACTTTTCATAAATCGTCAAGCCTTTAAGAATCACAAGCCTTTTCGCATGCGCTCAACGAAAATGCAAGGGTAAGTGATTAATGTCTTTGATGGCATTATATATAATGCCCTTGTCTTCTTATGCAATCACGTCGATGCTTCAAATAAATTTGACGTCGGCGTGGTTTTAATTTATAATATATTTAAATTTAAATATTATAAATTAAAACAAACCAACCTTAGGTTTTAGTTTAAATAAACCTTGGAGCCTTGTCTTAATGCACAACCTTGGTGAAATCAAATATTATTTATAAAATTTAAATTCCTTGTGAATTTAAATAATTTATAAATAATTATTAAACCTCCTTTTTAACTTTTGCAATAACCCATCTTGGGTTTTTATGGACCAATCGCTTAACCTGTGCTCCCATTAATATTAAAATATTATGGAGCCTTTTTCCTTTCACTTTTGCATCGATGAAGCTTTTTCTTGGATGAATGTGACAACCTTGAATGACTTTATTTCTTGCCGAATTCTTTGATAAGAGTGATAACTCTATCAGGTGACATCAATGACAACTTTGACTTAGAGGACTCAAAATGTCCAACAATCTCCCCCTTTGTCATTGATGGCAACCCATATCCTTTTATTGAAACTTGACCTTCTTTTCTGCTCCCCCTGGGACTTTGCTCCCCCTGGCTCAATGCTCTCTCAAATATCAAGTCTCTCCCCATATCAAATCTCTCCCCAACATACACAAATATCTCCCCCTTTGACATCAATGGCAAAGGGTCACCTTTGGGGCTTGGGGCTAAGAATGAGCCTCTTAGCTTAGCCCCTCCCCCACCTCCACATGAGGTGGTTAATTCTGGGGTGGGAGTCTCACTCCCAATTTTCCTCGAAGATACTCAAAATTTTCCTTTGAGAGTGGCTTAGTGAAAATATCTACTATTTGTTCCTTTGTAGTGACATACTCCAATATGACCTATTTATCTGACACTTGTTCTCTCAGAAAATGATACTTAATCGAAATGTGCTTTGTCCTGGAGTGCATTACCAAATTTTTTGAGATACATATGGCACTGGTATTATCACATAGTATAGGAATGGGCTGATCATGCTTTATCTTGAAGTCTTCTAAAGTTCTCTTCATCCATAACACCTATGTACAACTAGCTACTACTGCAATATATTCTACCTCTACTATAGATAGTGATACTGAAACCTACTTCTTACTTAACCAGGAGACTAGACTTTCTCCAAGAAAGAAAGCTCCTCCACTTGTGCTTTTTCTATCATCAATGTTGCTGGCCCAATCTGCATCTGTATATGTTGTGAGTGTGAAACTATCACTTTTGGGATACCAAAGCCCAAAATCCATAGTCCCTTTTAGATACCTGAAATTTTTTTTTACCGCTGCCACATGTGTTTCCTTAGGTGCTGCTTGAAACCTTGCCACTAATCCCACTGATTGTACTATGTCTGGTCTTGTAGTTGTGACATATAATAAGCTACCAATCATGGATCTGTATAGTCTTTGATCTACCTCTGGAGATTCATCATCCTTACTCAACTTGCACCCTGTGACCATAGGAGTACTTACTTGTTTGCAATCTTCTAACCTGAATTTCTTCAACATCTCCTTGATGTACTTGGCTTGAGAAAGAAACACTCCCTTTTCTGATTGTGAAATCTGAAGACCAAGAAAGAAGGATAATTCACCAAGCATAGACATCTCAAATTCACTTTGCATATTCTTAGCAAATTCTTTGCACATCTTGTCATTGTTTCCCCCAAAAATTATGTCATCAACATAAACAACCACTATTAGAAGATCATTTCCTTCATTTTTGATATACAAATTACTATATGCTATACCTTTATTGAATCCCTGTTCTTGTAGATACTTATCCAATCTTGAGTACCATGCTCTGGGAGCCTGCTTTAAACCATACAATACCTTTTTCAATCTGCATACCTGATCTGGTGTATCTGCTAGTATGAATCCCTCTAGCTATTCAATGTAGACCTCTTCTTCTAGAACCCCATTTAGAAATGCTGACTTGACATCCATCTGATATACCTTGAAGTTCTTGAAACTTGCGAAAGCTAAAAACATCCTTATAGCTTCAAGTCATGCAACTGGAGCAAAGGTTTCATCAAAATCAATTCCTTCTACTTGTGCATAACCTTTGCATACTAACCTTGCTTTATTTCTGACCACTTGTCCATCTTCATTCAACTTATTTCTGAAAACCCATTTTGTGCCAATCACATTTTTGTCCTTTGGTCATGGAACAAGTTCCCAAGTTTTGCTCTTCTCTATCTGATCCAATTCCTCATTCATTGCTTTAACCCAAAATTCATCTTCACTAGCCTGAGTGAAATATTTTGGCTCAATCTTAGATAGCAAAGAAAAATTTGCCTGCTGAGATGGTTTTATTATTCTTCTCCTTGTCTGTCTTTCATCTGGATTCCCGATGATCTGATATTTTGGGTGATGTTTCTGTACATACCTGGAAGGAGTCTTAGGAAGAAGCCTTTGTGTTTCTTCTTCATCATTATCTGATTCCTCACAAAATTCTTCTTGACAACATCCATCTTCTTGGTATACAGTTTGTTGAACTAGTTCTCTAGAATCTATCTTCTCATCAATTGTTACATTCATACTTTCCACCATAGTGCATGTTCTTTTGTTGTAACATCTGTAAGCCTTGCTCTTTGTAGAATAACCAAGAAAAATTCCCTCATCACATCTTGGATCAAATTTGCCCAAATTCTGATCTTCCCGTCTTATGTAACATTTGCTTCCAAAAATTCTGAAATGTTTTATAGTAGCAGGTCTTCCTTTCCAAAGCTCATAAGGAGTCTTGTGATGATTTACCCTTAATTGAGCCCTAGTAATTATGTATACAACTGTAGATACTGCTTCTTTCCAAAAACCATCTGATAACTTAGATTCATTTAACATAGCTCTAGCCATGTTTTCAACAGTCCTATTCTTCCTTTCAACTACTCCATTTTGTTGGGGAGTTCTTGCTGCTGAGTACTCTCTCTTGATTCCATGTTGTTCACAAAATTCTACAAACTCATTTGAAGTAAATTCTCCTCCTCTATCAGATCGTAGACACTTAATCCTTTTGCCTGTTTTATTTTCAACCAACTTCTTGAAAGCTTTAAATTTTTTGAAGGCCTCTGACTTCTCTTTTAGGAAAGTTACCCAAACCATTCTGGAATAATCATCTACAAACAACATGAAGTAACTCTCACCTTGAATACTTTGTGTTCTGGTAGGACCACACAAATCAGTATGTATTAGACTCAAAGGCTCAGATGACATATAGCCTTTTGGTTTATACGTTGTCCTAGTTTGCTTTCCATGTTGACAAGGTGCACAAATTGTGTTTTGAGGTCTTCTTATTTTGGGTAAATCTCTAACTGCCTGTTTATTGCTTATGCTGACTATGTTGTCAAAATTCAAATGACCCAATATTCTATGCCACAACCAACTCTCATCTTCTTGTGATAGAAAGCACTTTTCCCCTTTGATCTCATTGAGCATGTATAAGTTGTTTGGGGTCCTCTTTGCATTTGTAATGATTCTTCCTGTTTCTGTTTTCCTTATCTCACATCTATCTGGATGGAAGGTGACCATGTATCCTTGATCGCAAAGTTGACTTATACTCAGTAGATTATGTTTTAACCCTTTGACATACAAAACATTTTCTATTTTTGTTTTTCCATTGTCTAGACTTAGAGTACCTCTCCCAACAATCCTTGTTGATCCATTATCACCAAAACTTACTGATCCTCTATTTGTTTCCTTTAGTACAATGAACTTGTCTTTGTCTCCTGTCATGTGACTAGAGCAACCACTATCCAGATACCATTGTTCTTCTTTATCTTGAGCATGCAGGGCTATTTGTACTAACATAGATTTGGCCCTAACATTCTTTCTTTCATCCTTCCTAGTTGTTGGAATTGTTTTTCTAGACTCAGGAAGTATCATTTTACACCATCTAGCCTTGTGCCCAAAATTATTGCATTTGTAACATATAACATCATCATCCATGAGAGGTGCAAAGGAATTGAAATTTCTATTGTATCTTGCATGATGAATACAGTGAGCAACTCTATGACCATATTTATTGCAAGAAAAACAATGACCATGGAAGAAATTATGTAACCTGTTTGGAGGTCTTGGATGTTGTGAAGAGGTCATCTTCTTCTTGTGATTAACCCTTATCCAGGGTTCTTCTTTGCTTTCTTCCTTTCTGATGTCCTTTGCTTTATTTTCTTTGTTTGAAGTTTCTGCCTTTTGGGAGCTTGATTCCTCTTTTTGTTTCTCATATTTTGTATCTTGTAGTATCTTGGTCCCTTCCAGTTTATTCCTTAGGAGAACAATTTTTGCTTCCAATATTTCACATTTTGTTTCCTTGGCTCTCAATAGATCTGTCATATCTTGCTCAATATTCTTTCCTTCTTCTACCTTAATCTTGAGTTCTGTGAGGTTTTGTATAACTTCCACTCTTGCTTCTTCATCTTCCTGAATTTGTTCTTTCAAGCTTGAATTTTTCTCTCTAAGTCTTTCCAATTTTTTGAGAGCAGCAAAGAATTCTTCTTTTATATCAAACATAGTCTCTTCTTCACTTTCTGAAGTCATGTGTGCTACCGAAGGATCCTCTTCCAAGTTGTTAGACTCTTCATGGAGAGACCCACTCTGATACCAATTGAAGAACATGTGCTTATATTGAGAGGGGGGGTGAATAGTATATAATAAAACTTTTTCCCTTTTAATCCAAATAGTAGCATCAACATTAATAAACCAGTAAACATCACACAAAGCATCACACACATGAGAGACATCATTTTAACATGGTTCACCCAATGTGGGCTACCTCCATAGAAAAATATTTCTTCTAAATATTTCTCAAATAATATTTTGGGAATCCTTCCCAATTACAATGTTTATGGACCTCTGTCCAAAGGAGATGCTGATCCCCTAAATCTCAAGTTCATGGATCTCTTCCATAGGAGAACTCTTTCCCCTTCAACTCTGGCTAGTGATCTTCTAGAAGACTTTTTCTCTATGCTGCACTTGATTGGTGGATCTCTCTCCACTTGAAGACTCCTCACTTAGAATATTTATCTTCAATTGTCCTAGCTACTAGATCTCTATCCACTGAGACTCTATCCTCTATACTCTATCACCTCCAAAGCTCTGTCAATAGGTTCACTCAAAACCTTCTCAAATCTGCTCAATAGGTCCACTCAAAACCTGCTCAAATCTTCTCAATAGGTCCACTCAGAACCTGCTCAAATCTTCTCAATAGGTCCACATAGAACCTGCCCAAATATGCTCAATAGGTCCACACAGAACCTGTCCAAATTTGCTCAACAAGCTCACACAGAACTTGTCCAATATCATAGAATCATAAAGAGAATTGTTAGAGACTCAATATGTTCTATTCTCAAAAACTCAATCTCAACTCAATCGGAATATAGAATAGTTTATTTCATGGAACTTGAACAACCACTTCACACATTCACTTGACTAGGCTCAATCAACTCTACTCAACCAATCACCTCAAGGAACAACCCTTTCTCACAAACCCTAGTCCAAGCATGTACCAACCAACTCAAAATATTTCCAACAATGCTCAACAACAAATCTCACATAACAATGATACTCATGTTCTTTTCTAACTCAAGTTCAAGTTCTTTGCATAACCAATTGGCTTCAACAACAATGCTTATAAAACAAGGTTTAATCACAACTCTCAATCCAGAAAACCTTGAAGCATTAAACCAACCACTTTCAAAAAGGAAACCACAATCAATCCTTTTCTCTCCAATGATATTTTCAGAAATCAATCACCCAAACAAGTCAATGGAGAATATTGCCCATACCTTTTTGATGCCAAGTAGTTGTCCACAAAATCTGTCAAACTCAACACACTTTCAAATATTTCCTTATCAACCACAAGGAGGTTAGAGGACTTGAGTAATATCACAACAATAAAAATAATATCCCAATAACACCTTATTACTCCTACTCAATAAAATTCACCATGTCCTCTCATGAAAGAAATAATCCCCTTTGAAAAAGAATAAATCAAACTCACTTTTGAACCCCTTTTACAAAACCAAAAATATCTCTTTACACACACCTTATTTCTCCTTCTAAGCAAGTTAATCAAATAGCCCTTGAAAAATGCTTTCCAACGATATATAATATGCTACCCTTCCAAAAATAAAACCATCAAAAATTTCCCAATTTTCTAGGGCATAGCATAACCCTTATTTCTCCTTAAGGCTATTTAACAAAAATTAAAACATAAAAAATTAACTTGCCTTTGCCTCTCGGAGGGATTCGATCCCCCGACGTCCTCCTTCCCAATGCCTTAGCCGCAGCCAAGCCGCCATTGGGCCACGCGCCCTCACGTGCCTAAAAAGGCATGACCAACATCAAATACCTCACAAACCAACGCTTTCTGAAATAATCAAAACGTGCTTCGAGCGCTTTGTCCTTGCAAGAAAACCTCAAGTGAATCAAACGCAGGACCTCCTCTCTCTTGCCAAGCCAACACACCACTAAGCCATGCTGGCCTATGTGCTCAACAACTCCGCACGATCTCTGCTTCCACTTTTCGTAAATCGTCAAGCCTTTAAGAATCACAAGCCTTTTCACATGCGCTCAACAAAAATGCAAGGGTAAGTGATTAATGTCTTTGATGGCATTATATATAATGCCCTTGTCTTCTTATGCAATCACGTCGGCGCTTCGAATAAATTCGACATCGGCGTGGTTTTAATTTATAATATATTTAAATTAAAATTAAAATTTAAATATTATAAATTAAAACAAACCAACCTTAGGTTTTAGTTTAAATAAACCTTGGAGCCTTGTCTTAATGCACAACCTTGGCGAAATCAAATATTATTTATAAAATTTAAATTCCTTGTGAATTTAAATAATTTATAAATAATTATTAAACCTCCTTTTTAACTTTTGCAATAACCCATATTGGGTTTTTATGGACCAATCGCTTAACCTGTGCTCCCATTAATATTAAAATATTATGGAGCCTTTTTCCTTTCACTTTTGCACTGATGAAGCTTTTTCCTGGATGAATGTGACAACCTTGAATGACTTTATTTCTTGCCGAATTCTTTGATAAGAGTGATAACTCTATCAGGTGACATCAATGACAACTTTGACTTAGAGGACTCAAAATGTCCAACACATAATAGTAGAATGGTGGATTAAGAGTTTCATAGGTCCACACATCTCTCTGATTGATAAGAAATTATATTTTATTAAATACAACTTCAAAATTTGGATCAAACAATTTTTTGGCAACATATTTGAGTGCAAACAACGTATTTTGGACCAACTCAAAATTATAGAAGAAAAAATTCAATCTGGACTTTCAATTCTTGAAACCAGATCCAAAGAGAATTATTTTTTGTCAAAATTTCATAACATCCTTGCCAAGGAAGAAATATTCTAGAGACAGAAATCTCAAGCCGTATGACTCAAAGAGGGTGACTCCAAAATGAAATATTTGTTGGAAATAATGTCTATTCCATAATTTGGGTTATGTAAATGTATCCTCCAAGATACATACCTAGATTACTTCTTGTGCAAGTTATCTAGTGACTTCATGCATTGTAATAAATGGACAAGTGTCCATGTGCAAGTTGTACATGTGCAATGTCTCCTATGCACAACTAGTTAGAGTGTTGGACAAGCATCCTATTTTGCATATATAAGGATGGCCTCTTAGATAGATAGATAGGACAACCATGAGACATTGTTAGATAGCGTAGGTTAGTGGATTGTGTTCCACAAAATTTACTAGTGATGGATATGATGTAGATTTATAGCTTTGTGAAAGGAGTGCTCACTTCCTCCATAGCTACATTATAATATTCTCTATATTTTATACTTCAGTCATCTAGCATATTTACTTTATTGCATCTTATTCTCTATCTTGTGATTGTTATCTCTCATGGATCATTCATCAAAAGCTAAAAATATTTTCATGCCTCAACTATGAGACATAAAAGCTCTAATAATATAAGATATTTACTCAAGAATTATGGAACTATCACCAATGATATTTTGGGAATTAGAATCAAGGAAATTGCTCATTTTGAAGGTATTTTGGGTCCATGTCAGCCTTGTTCTACCCAATATTTGAATACCCCTCTCTATAATATTTCATGGCTCATCCCTCTAAAGTTTAATACCAACTTATCACAATATTTTCTAAGAAGAAAATAAAGGAGGCCCTCTTTTCCATGGATGTTGACAAAGCCCCAGGTCCAAATGGGTTCCCTCCTAGATTCTTCCAATATTTATGGGACATTATTTGCATCGATCTCATAGAGGCCATCCAAGAGGTCCAAAGGAGCAAATCTTTACCCAAAGACATCAATTTCACTTTTATCACTCTCATCCCAAAGTCCCATATTTGTCGGTCCCTATCAAAATTCAAACCCATTAGCTTGTGCAATATCATCTATAAGGTCATATCCAAAGTAATAGACAATAAGTTGAAATAAGTCCTATCCTCAATCATTGATCCTTGCCAAGGGAGACCTGTTAAAGTTAGACTCATCATTGATGGCATCATCATCCACGAGCTCATCCATTTGATTTCCAAGAGAAAAAAAGTAGGTCTTTTCGTCAATATTGACATGAAAAAATCCTTTGATAGAGTTTCATGGGACTTCCTCTTTGTGATCCTCTTCAGATTTGATTTTCATGTTGATTGGATCGTCCTCATAAAAGAATACCTTTTATCGGCTTGGTTTTTTTTTCTCGTAAATGGTTCCACTATGGCTTACTTCAAGAGTTTTAGATATTTAAGACAAGGAGACCCTTTGTCTCCCTTTCTCTTCACCATCCTTACTAAGTTTTTGGGTAGAAACCTCAAAGTTGTTTGTTCATCGAGTGCTATCTCAGGTATTAAGGCATTTTCTATTCTTTCCTCGATTACCCACCAATAGTTTGTGGATGACACCATTCTAGCCACTCATTCTTTAGTGCTTGAGGTAAATATTATCAAGAGGATCTTAAAATACTATGAAGAAATGACTGGTCAAAAAGTGAATTTCTTAAAAAAATAAGGTCTTCTTTATCAACGCCCCTATTGGAAGGCAACTTAAAATTGCTAGAATATTATGTTGCATGATATATGAGTTATCATCCAATTATTTGGGTTTTCTCCTGTTCCAAGGAAGTCCAGCTAATTCCATGTGGAATAACATCATTGAAAGAATCATGAAAAAACTTACAGGTTGGAAATGAGCCCTTCTTAATCAGGAAGCCAAAGCCACTCTCATACAATCTTATCTCTAGAGCATCTTTGTCTACTTCATGTCTATCTTCAAAGTCTTGGTATCTATCTAGAAAATAATTGAGAAAATCCAAAAGAGATTCCTATGGTTGAGGGGTAAGAATAGAAAAAGAATTCATCTAGTCACCTATGACAAAGTTTGTTGTAGAAAGACCCAAGGTGGATTAGGAATCAAGAAGGTGGTATTGATGAATTTGGCCCTCATTACCAAGCAAGGATGGAGAACCCTCACCAATGCCAAAAATCTATGGCGGAGATCATCAAAATAAAATACCTCTAGAGAAATTCATTCTTGGATGAAGGACCCCTCCCCGATGGATCATCCTTTTTAGAGTATATTACATCATTTGGGTCATGTAAATGAGTAAATTTAGTTGGTTACTGCAAGTATTGTAATAAATGCACAAGTGTCAATGTGCAAGTTGTAAATGTACATGTAGTCCACATGTACATGATTCTTAGGTAGAGTAAGGGCCAAGGAATCTATCTTCCTATATAAAGGCCTCATAGTGAGTGATTATAGAGAGCATAGTAAATATAGAGAGTGTGTGATATAGTTTAGTAGTATGGTACAATGTAGTATTTTTACATCTATCCATGGAGTGTTCATGTTCTTCATTATATAACATTGTACTATTTTTATCACTTTTTTTTTTATAAGTAGCAATATATTTATAGCGGGTTTTTTAAAGAAGGATCCCAAAACCTTAGTTACATAGAAATCCGAGGCTGAAATTAAGATTAAAAACCTTAGGCAACGGTCTAGGGCCCAGGGCCCTAGTGCCTACAAAAATCGGGCCAACTAAGAAACAAAACAACAAAATTTGGCCTGTGGCCACCAAAACAAGGAAAAGTCGTAAAACGACAATCGCCAAGATCGCAAAAATTGAACGTCGTCACTCTGAGAGGCCCTACAGTCAGGACTGGCCTAGACGGGGCCCACCTTGTCAGATTAGCTCCACTCCCTATCAGGGCCATCGCCCAACCTACATCGAAGTTTGGCCAGGGCGATGGCCACTGAGGAAGCCCATTTGGCGGACGTGGTTAGGGAGCCAATCATAGTGTTAAGAAGGGCCCTGATTGTCAAGTTATATAGCCTACTGCCAAAGTTAGAGCTGACTTCAGTGGGCTTTGGGGCCTCCACCTTGGCCTTTTTGGTGCTTCCAGCAGCCCTACTGCTGCTTGGGGGTGGGCCTTTACGATTGGTACCAGGAGGCGAGGACCCACCTGGGCCTTGGGCTAGAGTTTGACACTTTCAGGTGGGCCTGCGCCGCTTTGGGGAAGGGGAGCATTCGAGGGAGGGGGACTCCTTGGATTTAGAGGCTACAGGAGAAGCACCGAGGGAGTGAGCCAGTTCAGGGGGGACAGTGGACAAGGGAGGGATGTAGTGGAGCTACGACTGGTTAGCTAGGGCATGCCTATACAAGACAGCCATGAGGCCTTGGTGAGAGGGTCGAGAGTGGCTCCTACAAGCTCGGTTGATGGAAAGACTTAGGGAGTACAGAAGGAACTGAGGGGTGTTGACCAGCATGGCTCCCCGGAGGTGGTTGAAGTAGCTAAGATGGAAAATGTACAGCCATTGGTCCAGATCATCATAGGTGATGTACTACATCATCAAAATGATGGCCTCATCGAAGGGGGCTGAGAGATTGGTGCAAAAAATATTTGCCTTATCCCACTACTGCTCTAGGAAGCGGGACAACTCCTCCTCCCAATTGTGCTTATCACGTCTGATGACTCTGCCTTTATCCTCATGATGCAGGCCTGTAACCTCCGTCAGAAACTCTTTGGTCACTTTGAAGTGGATACCCTTCACTTGAACCTCACCATCATGCCAGGTATCCAGAAAACTTTGGGTAATATCTTCGTCGACCCCTACAAATTTTTTGAAGAAAGGGGTATACTTCTTGGCATTGGAAAATAGTCTGGCCGACTCGCTCAATTCAAGCGAGGAAGGCTCAAGGAAGATGGCTTTGGTAGCCATGGGGAGCGACTTGATAGCCCAGGGATAGGGGAAACAGGGATGGCCTGACCAGAGACATGGGGATAGGGGGAGGGGGAAGCAAACAAGAATGCAGGAGAGCTCTACGTGTGACAGGTTTAAAAACTTGTAGGGGGGCACGGAGGAGGGGAAGGGCCATCGACGTTGGGAAGGAGTGCTAGGGGCAGGGGGCGATGTGAGGTGGGATGGGCTGAGGGGGCATAGATGATGACTGCCATGTGGGGTAGGGGAGAAGGGCCAATGCCAGTGCTCCAGATGTCATAATTTGAGTAGGGGATCAACTTGAGGGGACCTCACAGGATAGAGCCACGGGCGAACTGATGCAGCATGGGAATTTGATGGTGCAGCATCCAAGGTGGGAAGGTGAGAATGGGTCAACACACACTCTGACTTGGACTTGCCAAATCTGCCAATGGAGCTTCATAAACCCAGGCCAGGATGGCTTGAAAATCTAACATGGTCGATGACACTTGGCACCACGAGGGGGATCTTGATGCTTGCCTCATGAGCAAGAGGAGGACAGGGGCCAGTCGACATGGCGAAGCAGCCAAGTGGTTCCCTTGGCCACTGAGGGGTGCTACGGTGAAACTTTGGGGCCCCGACGTAGGGCGGGCTAAGCACCAGGGCCCTCATCATTGCTAGGATAGTCTTGCGAAGCTATTTGGACTAGTGCTTCAGGGAAGTTCATGGTCTAGGTGATGAAGTCTTTAGCTAAGATGGCTTGATTTACCATGAAATTGGTAGCCCTGTTTCCTTCTCTGTACACATGCTGAAAGGTGTGGTCAGGGAGACCTTGGATAATGGTGAGGGCTTCCCAGATGGAGTTGTGAATGCACCAAGAGCAGTTTTCTAGGCTACGGGTGGCTTGGATAATAACTTAGGAATTGCCCTTAATGATGACTTTTGAGGTGGACTCCCTGAGGGCGGTCAACCCACTGAGGAGAGCTGCTGGACTCCGTAAGGGTGGTCAACCCACTTGTTAGTCTGGATGCCAAGCAGTGTAGCGTACACCATGATCAGGGCCCTGCGACAGTCTCTGATGACCCCACTCGCTCTAGAGGGCCCGAGATTTCCTTTAGAAGCTCCGTCAAAATTAAGTTTGACCCATCTAGGGGGGGCATCCCACCTCATCATAGAACACCGGGAGGGGGTGGGGGGGGACCATGGGGGGAAGCTAAACTCCGAGGGAGGATAGGAGGGTGGCCTTGCCCGACCATCGGGGTGCCTCGATAAAGGGGATGGAACGAGAATTCTCAAGGGTGAAGGACACCGCCTTGGTTGTTATCCACTGGGGGGAATAGGTCGAGGAGGAGAAGGCTCTGTTGTTGCACTCAAGCCAGAGTTTCCAAAGTAGATGAGGAAGGCAAAAGCCCCAAAGGAAGTGGATGAAAATATGGGCAAAGGGGTTGGGCCACTAAGACAAGAGGTTAGAGATGGAGTTGGGGGCCACCCACTAAATAGAGAATTGGGAAAGGATGAGGCCCAGGACTTCAGAAGAGAAGGGACATCTGATAAAGAGGTAATTAGTGGACTCCCAGGCAGCATAATAGATGAAGCATTTGTTCAAGATCTGAAAGCCCCTCCTGATCTGGTTCTCGATAGTCAAGATCTTGTTTTGGACGGCCGCCCAGACGAAGTGGTTGATTTTGGGTATCAGCTTCTTGGCCCACACCTGTCGGGCTGGAAAGGGGGCCTCATCAAGGACTCTTTGAAGGTTGTAGGTAGATTTGATAGAAAATACGCCACTGGGAGTGCCATGCCAAACACATTTGTCGTCTCCTTCAGAGGACAAAATAACAGTCACCTTGAGGAGGAGCTGAAGCCTGGAGGCTTGAAGCGGGTGCTTGGGGTTCAGGATGGGTTTCCAAGTAATCCACCCCTAGTTTTGGGAAAGATAGGCCAAAACTCTAGGTCCTCTGTCTGCTAGCCCTGGTTTTAGGACGAGGAGATCTTTGTCAACCAACAGGGCCTCATCATGGATCCACTTGTCTTCCCAGAAATCAATCTTGGATCCGTCCCTGAGGATCCATCTGGTCCCTTTCAAAATAATGTCTTTGGTGTAGATCAGGGATTTATAGAAGGCTGATTCATCTCAAGGCTAGGATTATCTTAGGAAGGGGTGATGATGGCAGTATTTCATGTGCACGATGCTGACCCACTCATCAAGGGCGTTGGTGAACACCTTCCAGGCGTGCTTGGATAGGAGGGCCTTGTTCATGAGGGTCACCCACCTGAGACTAATCCCTCCCTCACCTTTGGGGCAATAGACCAGGGGCTAGGAGACCAGGGGGATCCTCTTCTTATCTTTGCTACCCGACTAGAGAAAGCATTTCTAAATTTGTTCGATGTGGGCTGCAATGGAGGCCAAGATTCTAAAGACTGACATGAAATATATCATAATACTTTGAAGGACCGTCGCCAAGAGGATGGCTCTACCAGCCTGAGAGGGGAGGTGGCCTTTCCAGGGGGCAGCTTCCTCTAAATCCAATCTATCATCCCACCCCACAGGGCCTTGGAGGATGCACCTATAAACAGGGGAAGCCCGAGGTAAGAGGAGGGAAGGGAACCGGGGGTACAACCCAAAATCTGCCCAATTCTGATTTGCCTAGCCAAGGGTGTATGGATGAAGAAGATATTGCTTTTCTAGAGGTTAATTTTTTTCCTGGATGCCTCCTCGTACAAGGTCAATATTTGCTTGAGGGCCTTGTTTTGAGGGATCAAAGCTGAGGTGGCAAGGATGGTGTCGTCCATGAACTATTGATGGGACACAGGGGATAGGCCCGCACAAGCCTAATGCCCGAAATGAGTCTACAAGAAAAAACACTCGATATGGTACATCCTAGGGCCTCATCCAGGATAATGAAGAGGACCGGGGATAGGGGGTCGCCTTGTTGAAGGCCTCTAGAACTGGGGAAGAACCCAACAGGGGATCCGTTGATGAGGATAGAGAACCAGGGGGAGGACACACAGTTGTTGATGAGCCTAACCCAAGAGGGGTGGAACCTAAACTTAAGGAGGACCTTGGAAAGTAAATCCCAATCGACTCTATCAAAGGCCTTGTTCATATCCATCTTGAGCAAAAAGGAGGCCTTTTTGGAAAGGAAGGCCGAGTGGATGGCCTCGTGCATGATAATAAATCCATCTGTGATTAGTCTACCTTTGACCGAGCTTCCCTAGCAGGGGGCAATGATCAGGGAAAGGATATCCTTGAGGTGGGAGGCCATGGATTTAGTCAGTATTTTTTACAGGACATTGCACAATCTAATGGGGCAAAATCTGAGAGGGATCTGGTTGCCTAGGACTTGGGGATCAAGGCAATGAAGGTGGAGTTAATACCTCTGGGGATGGAGCTGGCAGTATGGAGGTCTCTGATGGCAACACACACTTCTTGCCCAACGATGTCCCAAAAGGATTGGAAGAAATGGGGGGGAATCCCATTCAGGCCCGGGGCTACCTCAGCCTTCATGGAAAAGGTGGCAGCATGGATTTCAGAGTCAGACAGGGGCTGCACAAGCATCTCATTTTCCATGGCCGAGATTGAAGTAGGGATATGTTCCAGAAGGGAGTCTGTTGCTTTTGGGGACATGGGGGGGCTATCGCCAAGGAGCTCCTAGAAGAAGTTGGTGGCTTCAGTCCGAATGTCCTCTTCTTCCTTGATAATTCTATCGTCCCTGCCCACCAACTTAGTAATTCTATTAGAGACCCTGTTCCTGAGAGTTGACATGTGAAAGAAATTCGTGTTAGCATCACCATCTTGGAGCCATAGGGCTCTTGACTTCTGCCTCCAAAATTTTTCTTCACTGGCCAGGATGCTATGATACTCGTTGAGGGCTAGGCGTTCCTCTTCCCTGATCCTCGGGTCTTGGGAGCCTGTCTGAAATATGAGCTCAAGGTCTTCAAGTTTTTTCTTAACTGCCGCTTTATTTTCAAAGATGTTACCGAAAACCTCTCTATTCCATACCTTGAGTTGCTCTTTGAGGCATCTCAGCTTGTGGTAGACTTGTTTAGTAGGGTGCCCAGGGACTGGGGGAGCCCACAAACGGCCTACCTGGGCCCTGAAGTTGGGATTTTGCTATTGGCAATTTTGGGTACTTTGGGTACATTGCCTTTGCTCAAGTGTATAAGTTGTCATTGATGTCAAAAGGCATTTTTGTGTTGATATCAAAAAGAGTGTGATGTCAAAAATATCTTGAGAAGCTTCATAATGTTAAAGGGTTTTTATTAAAACCATGGTGACAAGGTTAAAGGTTTTTCTTAAAACCATTTGGACTCATTAAGGGTTTTTATTAAAACCAAGCTTAACTTAATGCAAAGGTTTTTACTTCTTGAAAAACCTTGAAGGTCCATGTTTATTATTAATAATTAAATTAACTCAAACCTTTGACAAGGGTCTAAGTTTAATTTATTATTAATAAAATAATAATAATTATTATTTTAATTATTATTAAAGGGTCTTTCAACCCTTAAGCGACGGAGATAAAGATTTCTTTCGCCGATGTGTTGCCATCGTTGGAGGAGCGCCGACGTCAAACAGTTAAGGAGAAATGGCTATATAAGTGGGGATGATTTTCTAAAGTGATTGTAACTCCGAGTAATGAAAATCGTAGCTCGTGATCTTCGAGAAAGCGTTGTATTTCATTGAGAGTTGATTATCGATATTGAGTTGCCCAAGTAATTTCTTGCATTTTTAGTTTGCGCTTTGACATCCAACGGATTGCGCTTCACTTACAATTGTTGGGACCGCACTCGAATTACGTTTTCAGTTTGCGCTTTGACATCCGACAGTTTGCTTTCACCTACGATTGATTGGATTGCACGAAGGATAACAGTTTTCTGTTTGCACTATGTGGATGATTATTTTTGTTGCCCAATGAAGTTACGTTTTGGACAACGCTCACCAGTTTGCATGTGGCTTGAGGAAGACATTTACGTTTTCCAGATTCTTGGCATCAAAGGAAGATAAAATATAGGGCAACATTGTATTTCTTCATTGGGCACTTGTGACCCAACGACGGTGGCGTTTAAGCGAAGGCGCTAGAAGGCAGAGGTGCCGAGTTCGATTCTCTTCGTGGGTAATTTTCTTTTGGTCACGGTGTGCAAAGGATAGTGGTTGTGAATGCGCTTGGAGGTATAAGGTTAAGGTATCATATTTGCTTTGACATTGTTTTATTGATGCTTAATGTTTATGTGGAGTAATAAGGTGTAAAGAGGTTTTACTTTGTATGTATATTATACTTCTGGTGGTTTTTATTAAGTTGGAGAAATAAGGTGTTAATTTGGATCTTTATTATTGTATATTGTTGTATAGTTGCTAACTCTAATTGGTGGCAAATTGAGAGTTAGTGTTGTGACAGATTTTGAGTTCTCCTTCTTCATCAAAGTAAAGGTATGGGCAACTTCTTCCATGTATATTGTTGATGGTATATTTTCTGAAATTGAGTTTGGAGTGAAAAGGTTGTCTACTAGGTATTTTTGGTGTAAATCCTATTTTCTGGATATTGAAGATTGTTTATGCATTAAAATCATTGATGAGTTTTTGGGTGAATGCATAATTCTGGTTGAGGAAGAGGAAGCATTTTTTGCACTAGGGTTTATGTTAGTAAGTCTTGCTACTTGCATTGAGATGATGAAACCCTAGTTGTTGGTGAAAAGAATATGAGTATCATTGTTATATGAGATATTGCATAGTTGGCAATTGTTGGGTTGTGTTTCATATTCTTGAGAAAAGCATACTACATCTATCTTATTCTTTTGAGATTGAGTTGAGATTGATATTGGGAGTTAAGTATAGAACATATTGGGTCTCTAACAATTCTCTTTATGTTTCTATGAGATTTGAGATTGATATTGGGAGTTAAGTATAGAACATATTGAGTCTCTAACAATTCTCTTTATGCTTCTATGAGGTTTATGAATCACATTGGGTCTCTAACAATTCTCTTTGTGGGTTCATGCTAAGCAAGTTTTTCTTGGTGAGCTTGTTGAGGTTTTGGACAGGTTTCGGTGGGGACTTGTGAGCGAGTTTTGGGGTTGGAGGTTTCGGTGGGGACTTGTGAGCAGATTTGGACAGGTCCTAGCAGAGGACTTGTGAGCTGAGTTTTTGATAGTTCTATCAGAGAACTTGAGGACAGAGGTGCATTGGTTCTTTGAGAAGAACCTGAGGATAGATTTGGCAAGTCTTTGAGAAGGCTTGTGTGTAGAGGATTGATTTGTTCAAGAGTTGGACAGATCTGACAGATAGAGGAAGACTTGTACTAGACCGATTGACTATGTTTGGTACAGGTTGCTGAGCTGCTGTGGACGTGATCATAGAAGGCAGAGGTCTCTTAGGCTAAGCATTGAGGATAGGAGGTCTTCGGTGGAAAGGAGTTCCACGTGCTAGGCAAGAGGTAGAGGCAGTTGATCTTTTGAGGGATCATTTCCAGAGCAGAGGGGAAGGTATCTCCTTTGAGCAGAGGCTCATAAATTTAGATTGGGGGAAGGTATCTCCTTTGGGCCGAGGCTCATAAACATTGTAATTGGGAAGGTTTCCCAAAGAACTTTGAGATAACTTTTAGAGAAAATTTTTGTGGACGTAGCCCAAGCATTCTGGGTGAACCACGTTAAAATTGGTGTCACTTTGTGGATGATATTGTGCATTGTTTTGATATTGCTTTGGGTATATTGCTTTACTATTTTGAAGTATAAAGGAAAAAGTAAAAAGAGGTCTTATACTGTTCACCCCCCTCTCAGTATAAGCTTGTGTTCTTCAATTGGTATCGGAGCGGGTGCCTTCGAAAAGTTTAACAGACTTGAAGGAAAAGCTAGTAAAGAACACAATGGATCATTCAAGTGGCAATGCAAGCACCTATTCTTGATGGGTCTGATTTTGGTCTTTGGAGTGCAAGGATGAAGGTTCATCTAATGGCACTTGGGAATGAGGTTTGGGAAGTGATTGAAGATGAGTACACTATTCCTGAACATGGTCCTAATACTAAAGAAGAAAGGCTCCTACATCACAACAATTCAAAAGCAATGAATGCAATCTCGAAAGGCTTACGAAAGCGAGATCTCACCAAAGTGATTCACCGCAAGACAGCTAGTGAAATGTGGAATCAGTTGAAGGTGGTTCATACAGGTGATACAAATGTCAGAAAGGCCAAGTTGAGACACTTCAAAGGTATGTTTGAACAACTCAAGATGAATGATGATGAAAATATTAGTGACTACATGCTTCGTATGGATGAGGTTGTTAACTCCATGAAAGACTTAGGTCTTGAGCTTGCTGAAAATGATGTTTGTGATAAGATTTTAAGATCTCTTCCTAATAGATTTAGTGAAAATATTTCTGCTATTGAGGAAGCTAAAGATTTGGATAAGTTGAAAAAGGATGAGCTCCATAGTATACTTGCAGCATTTGAGTTGAGAACTCAAGTGAAGGTTGATGTCAAGAAAGAGGCAGCTTTCAAGGCTACCAAGAAATCCAAGGGTAAACAACTTCAAGAGAGTGATGAGTCTTCTAGTGATGAAGAGGCATATTACAGCAAGAAAGGCAAGTTCTCTAGAAAGCACAAAAGTATGAAAAATGTAAGATGTTTCAATTGTGGAAAGTTTGGTCATTATGCTACTGACTGTACTATTGCCAAGGATGAAAGTGATGAAGATAAACAGGATTGTAAGAGCAAGGATTCTAAAAAGCACAAGCATCACAGGAAAAACAAAGATGAGCACAGCAATCAAGGAAAGAGGTACTCTCACAAGCACAAGAAGAGCTTCTACCTAGACAAGGCAAGTAAGTGTTCTAGTAGTGATAGTGAAAGTTCTTCAAGTGATAATGAAAATGAGATGTTGTTCATATCAGAAAAAGAGGAAGAACCAAAACATAGATTCATTATCATGAAATGTCTTAGATGTGGAAATTTTGGTCACCTTGAGGATGATTGCACAAATAATGATTTGGTTTCTAGTATGTATGAGGATGCTTCAGAAAACTATAAGGAAGATGCATGTATGGTTTTTGAAAAGGGTAGCACCTCTAGTGATAAGAAATCTGAAAAAGGCTTTGATGATTCAAAAAGCAAACATATAGAGGAAGGAGAAGTAGATCTTAAAGGTGAACTTATTAGTGCTCTTAGTGCTTTGAAAAAGGAAAGAAAGAAGAATGCTAGACTCAAGGATAAGTTAGATGAATGTTGTATGGAGAGAGATGATCTTATAGAAAGTCTTGACTTCTCTATAGCTAAGACACAAGAACTCAAGGATGAGTTAGAGTCTAAGGTTCTTGAGTATAGTGAGTTAGAACAGAAAATGGCTTCTTTGAAAGAGGAAACTAAAGAGTACAAGGATAAGCTTCACAGGTTTCAAGATAGCTCCAAAAAGGTTAAGTCACTCATCAAAGGTCAAAGAAAGACAACAGATAAAATAGGCCTTGGTTTTGTTAAGCCTCACAAGGAACAAGTTGGAGAGTCTAGTAAGAGACTCCAAAAGGAAGAGAGTTCTGATGAGGAAAGTATTTCAGATCATGAGTCCTTGAATGATAGATGCACAGAAATAGAAAATAGAATTCAGAATGAGAAGAAGAAGTTTTCAGAGCCTAAGAGGTCAAATAAAGGAAAGTTTCAAGGCAGATGTTTTGCTTGTCACAGGTTTGGTCACATAGCTTCACATTGCATGGCTCAAGTGAAGAAGGTAAATGATAGTTTCAGAAGTGCTAGTTACTTTCAAGGGTATTGCTACTCTTGTCAATAGTTTGGGCACAAGGCAGTTTATTGCAAGGCAAATAACAGGAACAGGTTTGATCAGAACAGGTTTGGTCAGAATAGGTTTGGTCAGAACAGGTTTGGTCAAAACAGGTTTGGCCAGAACAGGTTTGGTCAGAACAGGTTTGGTCAGAACTGGTGGATTCAAAGAATAGGTATGCCTAAAAGAAATAACATTGTTACTTGTTATAAGTGCAACAATGAAGGTCACACAGCTAGACAGTGTAGAGCTGAACTTCCAAGGTACAAGAACAGGAACAATGGTATGATCAGGTCCAAGGATCAAGGCATGGATAAGAACAGGGATGAGAACAAGAACAAGAACAGTGACAAGAACAGGAATATGGACAAAGAGTTCAAGAGAAGGCCCGACAAGGAAGTTATAGACGCTGATGATGATCAGTGCCTAATGGGAGTTTTACTCCCACCCCAGAATTAATCACCTCATCGGGAGGTGGGGGAGGGACTAAGCTAAGAGGCTCATTCTTAGTCCCGAGCCCCAAAGGTGGCCCTTTGCCATTGATGACAAAGGGGGAGAGATATGAGTAAGGGGGAGAGCTTCAAAGTGAAGAGGAAAGCTTCAAGTTCGGGGGAGCAAAACTTCAAAGGAAGATTCTCGGTTGTGGGCACAGTTGGTCAGTTGTTAGCACAGTTGGTTTCAGTTTTGGCTCTTGAGAAGTGTTTTCAGTAAAGGTTTGCCATCAATGACAAAGGGGGAGATTGTTGGCAATTTTGGGTACTTTGGGTACATTGCCTTTGCTCAAGTGTATAAGTTGTCATTGATGTCAAAAGGCATTTTTGTGTTGATATCAAAAAGAGTGTGATGTCAAAAATATCTTGAGAAGCTTCATAATGTTAAAGGGTTTTTATTAAAACCATGGTGACAAGGTTAAAGGTTTTTCTTAAAACCATTTGGACTCATTAAGGGTTTTTATTAAAACCAAGCTTAACTTAATGCAAAGGTTTTTACTTCTTGAAAAACCTTGAAGGTCCATGTTTATTATTAATAATTAAATTAACTCAAACCTTTGACAAGGGTCTAAGTTTAATTTATTATTAATAAAATAATAATAATTATTATTTTAATTATTATTAAAGGGTCTTTCAACCCTTAAGCGACGGAGAAAAAAAGAATTCTTTCGCCGATGTGTTGCCATCGTTGGAGGAGCGCCGACGTCAAACAGTTAAGGAGAAATGGCTATATAAGTGGGGATGATTTTCTAAAGTGATTGTAACTCCGAGTAATGAAAATCGTAGCTCTGTGATCTTCGAGAAAGCGTTGTATTTCATTGAGAGTTGATTATCGATATTGAGTTGCCCAAGTAATTTCTTGCATTTTCAGTTTGCGCTTTGACATCCGATAGATTGCGCTTCACCTACAATTGTTGGGACTGCACTCGAATTACATTTTTAGTTTGCGCTTTGACATCCGGCAGTTTGCTTTCACCTACGATTGATTGGATTGCATGAAGGATAACAGTTTTCTGTTTGCACTGTGTGGATGATTATTTCTGTTGCCCAGTAAGTTACGTTTTGGACAGCGCTCACCAGTTTGCATGTGGCTTGAGGAAGACATTTACGTTTTCCAGATTCTTGGCGTCAAAGGAAGATAAAATATAGGGCAACACTGTATTTCTTCATTGGGCACTTGTGACCCAACGACGGTGGCGTTTAAGCGAAGGCGCTAGAAGGCAGAGGTGCCGAGTTCGATTCTCTTCGTGGGTAATTTTCTTTTGGTCGCGGTGTGCAAAGGATAGTGGCTGTGAATGCACTGGAGGTATAAGGTTAAGGTATCATATTTGCTTTGACATTGTTTTATTGATGCTTAATGTTTATGTGGAGTAATAAGGTGTAAAGAGGTTTTACTTTGTATGTATATTATACTTCTGGTGGTTTTTATTAAGTTGGAGAAATAAGGTGTTAATTTGGATCTTTATTATTGTATATTGTTGTATAGTTGCTAACTCTAATTGGTGGCAAATTGAGAGTTAGTGTTGTGACAGATTTTGAGTTCTCCTTCTTCATCAAAGTAAAGGTATGGGCAACTTCTTCCATGTATATTGTTGATGGTATATTTTTTGAAATTGAGTTTGGAGTGAAAAGGTTGTCTACTAGGTATTTTTGGTGTAAATCCTATTTTCTGGATATTGAAGATTGTTTATGCATTAAAATCATTGATGAGTTTTTGGGTGAATGCATAATTCTGGTTGAGGAAGAGGAAGCATTTTTTGCACTAGGGTTTATGTTAGTAAGTCTTGCTACTTGCATTGAGATGATGAAACCCTAGTTGTTGGTGAAAAGAATATGAGTATCATTGTTATATGAGATATTGCATAGTTGGCAATTGTTGGGTTGTGTTTCATATTCTTGAGAAAAGCATACTACATCTATCTTATTCTTTTGAGATTGAGATTGAGTTGAGATTGATATTGGGAGTTAAGTATAGAACATATTGGGTCTCTAACAATTCTCTTTATGTTTCTATGAGATTTGAGATTGAGATTGGGAGTTAAGTATAGAACATATTGAGTCTCTAACAATTCTCTTTATGCTTCTATGAGGTTTATGAATCACATTGGGTCTCTAACAATTCTCTTTGTGGGTTCATGCTAAGCAAGTTTTTCTTGGTGAGCTTGCTGAGGTTTTGGACAGGTTTCGATGGGGACTTGTGAGCAGGTTTTGGACAGGTTTCGGTGGGGACTTGTGAGCAGATTTGGATAGGTCCTAGCAGAGGACTTGTGAGCTGAGTTTTTGATAGTTCTATCAGAGAACTTGAGGACAGAGGTGCATTGGTTCTTTGAGAAGAACCTGAGGATAGATTTGGCAAGTCTTTGAGAAGGCTTGTGTGTAGAGGATTGATTTGTTCAAGAGTTGGACAGATCTGACAGACAGAGGAAGACTTGTACTAGACTGACTGACTATGTTTGGTACAGGTAGCTGAGCTACTGTGGACGTGATCATAGAAGGCAGAGGTCTCTTAGGCTAAGCATTGAGGATAGGAGGTCTTCGGTGGAAAGGAGTTCCACGTGCTGGCAAGAGGTAGAGGCAGTTGATCTTCTGAGGGATCATTTCCAGAGCAGAGGGGAAGGTATCTCCTTTGAGCAGAGGCTCATAAATTCAGATTGGGGGAAGGTATCTCCTTTGGGCCGAGGCTCATAAACATTGTAATTGGGAAGGTTTCCCAAAGAACTTTGAGATAACTTTTAGAGAAAAGTTTTGTGGACGTAGCCCAGGCATTCCGGGTGAACCACGTTAAAATTGGTGTCACTTTGTGGATGATATTGTGCATTGTTTTGATATTGCTTTGGGTATATTGCTTTACTATTTTGAAGTATAAAGGAAAAAGTAAAAAGAGGTCTTATACTGTTCACCCCCCCTCTCAGGATAAGCTTGTGTTCTTCATTTGCAGCCACATGGACTCGAATCAGAAGGGCTTCTTAGGGGAGGAACGATGATCGATTTCAAGGAGGAAGGGGCTATGGTCAGACCTAATTTTAAGGAGGGCCAACAAGGTCACATCATCAAATAGGGGAAGGGATTCCTTGGACAGGAACACTCTATCCAACCTAACCTAGATATGACTTGCTCCCACTCTTCTATTTGACTAGGTGAACCTGGCTCCTTTCAGGCTGACGTCCATGAGCTCGTTGAGGACGATAAAGGTGCCAAAGTCCCCCATGAATTTTCTCGGAGCTGCTGAGCCCCCACTTTTGTCAAAAAGGAACAGGGGACTATTGAAGTCCCCTACCAGGATCCAAGGAAGGGGGGCAAAGGCCTCTCTCATCGAGCTAATTTCCTTCCATAAGCCCACTTTCTCAATAGGGCTGTTAGGGGCGTAGACGTTGGACAAAATTCATGAGCACCTTGACTTCATGCAATGGACTAGGATATTGATTATTATAGGAGAAGATGATATGAGCCTCCCCTCATAAAATTGAGGATCCCACATGCAAAGTAGACCCCCAGTAGAGCCAGTCGCAGGGGTAGATAGGGACTCGCAGTTGCGCCAGGTAGCTTAAGCTACTCATCGGGTAGCATCGTCATCTATTTTGGTTTCTTGGAGGAGGAAGTACGGGTGATGATCCCTATGAAGTTGGCCGAGGATCCTTTTCTTGGGGGCACCATTGAGCCCCCTGACATTCTAGGAGATGAGCTTCATTTGACACCCTTGTGGGGTCGCTTGCCCACCTTCCTGACCTGGGCGGGGGGTTTAGGTCTGAGGGCGTCCGTCTTGGATAAGGTCACGACAACATTGAAAAGAGTTGCCTAGGAGCCATTGGCTATGTCATCTTCAATAATCCTTGTTCGCTAGTCACCCAGGGTGGGCTGGCCTCTCTTGAGTTTACTGCCAAAGTTTGTGGCAAAAGTCCTACTTCGAGTCATCTTGGGGCTGACTTCATCGAGCCTGGATGGAGAACCACCTTCAACCTCTTTGTCTGACCTCTTAGATCCACACTCCAAGGGGGGAAGCCCAGCAGAGACCATCGGGAGGGCCGAGAGGGGGTTGAGGGGGGGATAGCGGGGGTGGGGTGGAGGAGGGAACCTCGATAGAGGAAGACAGTAAGATGGGATCCGATAGGGAAAGAAGCCCGAGTAGCTTGTAGACTTGGGGGGACACCAGCAGGGGCCTGTGGAGAGGGATTTGCATCAGGCGAGGAGGGAGAACCTGGGAATAGGGCCCCAAAATATGACCTAGGTGAGGGAGCCACGAAAGGGGAAACCTAGGGAAGACCATCCTCCAAGCCAGGGCCCACTTGGGAATCCTTTGGGATAGAAGGGGAGGCCTCCTTGGTGGTCCAAGCCTAGGATATGAGGTCATCATGAGGTGACCCTCAATACGGGGCTCGACCTGATCGAGAAGGGTGTTTGGGGAGAGGGCCAACAACCTTTTTGGATACAGGGCATTGGTGGGAGAGGTGACCCTGAGTGCAGCAGAGGGGGCAAAAATCAGGTTTATTTTCATAGATCAGGGATTGGCCCCAAAAGAAGGACCCAAAAGAGATGGTCACAAAATAGGGAAGTTTGGATTCAAGATTTGTATTGACATAAAATCTGGGATGCACCATTCAGGATCCTACCTTGGTAGCGGGGTCGAAGGCCACCAGGTCCTCAATCGACTAAGCAATAAGTCTTAGGGTGTCTTCGTGCCACAGGTGGAATGAAAGGTCTGGGATACAGACCTAGATCAGGGCTAAGTTTATGCTTTGGATGCTAGGGTGGAAGTCAGCTCCATATAGCCTGAAGAAGAGGCTTTAGCATCCCAAAATCTAGGGCCCGCCCAACAGGATCTTTTCAGCGTCATCGTTGTTATTTAGTTTGATGATGAAAAATCCTTGGTAAGGGCAACCAACTGAATATTCTCGGAGACCTTCCATTTGGACGCTGCCCATATGTGGATGGTTTCCATGTCTGGTCACCCTCCCAGGAATTTCCCAACCAAGGAGACAGAGGATCCAGCGACAAAGGAGGAGTAGACCTCTTCTTGAATAGAAATGTGAGTGCCCTCAAGGGAAAGCCCTAGAACTAGGGCCCAAGGATGGGCCCTGGTGCCAGCCAAGATCTGTTGATAGGATGGGCCCTGGTGCCAGCCAAGATCAAATATCCAAGAGGAAGATCTCATTACCAACACTTCCATAGTAGAAGGTTGAAGGAAAGGTCTCATTTGGAAGACCATAAGAGCTATGAGATTGAAGACCTTGGTGAGGTCTCAAGGAGAAATAAGGAGGAGGCTTGGTGAGCCTCATTAAAGGAGATCCAAATAAGGCCATTAAAGGAGTTCTTAGGAGAACTCATTGGAGAAATTTACCACCAAGGAGAAGTTCTTGATAAAAGAATATTTTGGGACAATTATCACCATCTGACAACAAGCCCAAATTGAGATAGATTTGGCAAGGAGCTTGCCAAATCTTGGAGGAGATTGGTGAAGACCTCAAGACTTTCAGATTCTTGAGAAGAGGGCCCAGATTGAAGTCAAAATTCAACAAGGAGGTTGAAGGAGAAAGGATCCAAACATTACTACCAAACCTGAAAGGTTTGAAGACTACCTTTGAAGGCTAGAAGGCTCATTCAGAGATAGGGGTTTGCTGAATCTTCAATAGAACAATAAAGGGTTATTGAAGGAAAACTCAACTGTAATTTGGGAGGAATTCCCTACAAATTTTTGAGTTTCAAGGACAACATTTTAGTGCAGAAATTGACTATGAAAGGGCAGCAATTAGGACAACATTACTAGCTATAGAAATTTAGATTTCTAGGATACATCTTGAAGGAGAATCAAAGTCACCTACTACAGTTAAAGGGTAGCAAGTTAGAGTTTTTTGGAGCTGCAAAAAGGTGAGTTAGAGAGTTGTTTCAGATAGCCAAGAATAGTTGCAAGTTCATCCAGTTAAAGGGCAGCAATTTGGTGAATCGAATCACCAAGAAATCCTTCATCTATAGAGATCATTAAGGTAAGCAACTTGGGTGCAAATAGGTTCATTAATTGAACTTTAAATTAATTTATTATCAAGTTCCATTAAGCACCATATTAGAGTTTTAAGAAGTTGCAAAGAGAAGGTTGCATATTATAGTCTTCAAAAGAGTGCAGAAGGAATTTTCTTTTAAAGGTTTATACCTGCACATTAAAATAGGAGTTAGATATATTTTGATAGAAAGAAAATATCATCTTCCTATTATTTAGTTACAACAAAGAAGACTACATTAAGTTATAAATATTATAGTGCATTTAGGAGCAATTACTAGTGCATGATTTAAGGTTCATTTAAAGGAGTAATAAGGTGAGATCAATATTGCACTATACTAATTGTTCTTAAAGATTTTTAGAGGTGCACTAAGTGTTTCAGTGAAGGTGAAAGTTAGTGCAAAGATTAATCTCTCAAGAACATATTGTTTACATGATTATTAGCTTGGATTCATTGTTACTAAATTATCCAAGTGAAGGAGTTAGATACTAGTGTTGTCTAATAAGAAAGGCAACAATACATTGCTCTCAAGGATTAGAGCAAGTAGCGGCCATATCTAAGAAGCAAAGGAAAAGCTTCAGATCTATCTACATTTATCCTCAAGCTATACAATGAGGAGCCATCATATCATAGGAGAAAATAACATCAAAAGGAGACAAGGAACTCTCAAAACTTTGGTGCAAAATAGAGTTTCTTATTTATATTACATTGGTGCACCATATCCCTCCTAAAGAGGATGAAATATAGAGTGTCTCAAGACACTAAGATAGTAGGTATTCTACATCCACTATTGGTGAATCATCGAAGGCAGAAGGTGCAAACTTTGGGTAGAGAAGGTGAGCCAACCTAGGGCTCATAAGCACCGGTTTTGGGTGTCTAGAAACACCATCTCAATTGCCAAAGCAAGCACCCATGAACGATGTCAACCTGCAGCAACATAAGGAAGCTTTGCACCCATTACATACCTATTGCAAAGCAAGGAGAATAGTAACTAGGAAAGCTACGTAAAAGCAAGTTGAAGGCTACGGAGTATTACCTCAATCAAGCATCGAACTGCCAGCTAGGAAGTGAGCCATCAAAGCAACCAAGAGCATCAATCGATTGATGATATATCATCTACCAAAAGGGTAACATTGGATTCATAGTTGGAACCAACCTTGAAGAAATCATCATTGGAAAATGCAAGCTTGCACTCACTAGCAAGAAGGAGGAAAGTATTGGAGAAAATATTGAACAACTTGCATCCATTGGAGAAGATATAAGGATAAAAAGAACATTGAGGACAACCTCACATGCAAGTGCCACTTGGCACAATGTAAAGAGGTATTACACATTTCAATAATGCCCATGCAGGTGCCTAGCGAAGGAGTAACACTTATCTTGAAGCATTGAAGGAAGGAGCCCAGCGAAGAAGTAACACCCACCTTGGAGCATTGAGGGTAGAGACAATCATTACATATTGGAGCATTGGAACCCAGGTTGTAACCTCTACAAAGTAAGCGCCACATGTTCAAAGCATCAAGAAGGCATTATAATACCTCAAGCAATCCACGTAGGGGAGATAACACTATTAATAACCTAGGCTGAAAGATGCACACACATCAAAGCGAGAATATCGAAGCAAAAGCATGTGGTTTCAATAAGGATGTTCACTCGCACAGAGAGGTCAAAGCAGAGATGATCATGGTAAGACTTTCATGAAAGGAAGAGCATTGAATGCTCATATTCATACAATGAACACAATACCCAGAGATCCATTGAAGAGAGTGAAGTCTTAAGCAACTCGATGTACTACATTACTAAGGTAATTTCAAGATTAAATTGCTTGCTTTAATTAAAGTGACATAGGAGTTATAAGGTGATCAAATTTACTACTGCATTGGAATAACAAGCATTAACCAAGCATTAGTAAGCTATAAAGCAAGTTCAAGGCACTATAATTGAAGTACATTCTCATATTATAATATTTGCAAATAACCAAGTAGGAGATATAAGGTTGTCAACCTTGGTAAACTCAAATATCAATTTGCAAATACTATTATCATTATTTTCTAATATTCCAAAGTAGGGAGATATAAGGTATACTACATCAAACATAGATTATTGGAATTTAGAAATATTAAACTATTGGATATTAAAGGCTATAAAAGGAAGTTCATTATTTACTTAAAGGAGTTGGAATTATTTACTTACACTTGTCTCATACTCATACTAAAGGGACAAAAGAAATCCAACCATAGAGAACTTCAAATTGATAAGTGCATAGTTCATTAGGAGAGATAAGGTAAAATAGGAGTTGATTATTTATTTACAAAATATTACATAATCAACTCAAAAGGTGAACTATTACTTACTAAGCACTTTATCAAACTTATAACATATTCCAATCACTAGGGAGACATAAGGAATCCTACAAAACCTAAGTCTAGAAAGGTTTTATCAAATTGGTTCATATACTCTAAACTAGGGAGTCATAAGGTAGTCTACTACAAAGGATCCATCAAAAGTGTTCTTAAAACATAAAAGAGCTAAAACTAAGAAAGATGTCTACCTCAAAGGATACAATGAACAATGATATGAACAACACCATTAGAAAGGAAAGAGCAAGTGTCATAAAAATTGGAATCAAGAATTTACTTATAAAGTATGAAGGAGACTTAGACCTTACTTCAAAAAGGATTCATAGTGAAGCTTTAAAAGATAAATTTGAAACCATGGAATATTATCTACATGCTCAACTCATTGAAGCAATTGATAATGGAAAGAGTGACATTCAAATTCCTTTAGAATTTGGTAGCATATTATATATGGCATTACTTACATTCAAATGTTACAAGGATGAGAATGTAGAACAAAGAGGATTGATAGAATTACTTAAACTAAAAATAGAAATGGATGAATCATACCTAGAGAAGATATTTCAATCCTCATGCAGTATTGATACTTCAAGTTCTACTAACACAAAATATTATCATGATGCCTTAAGTGTTTGTTTAGAAGCTTCTATACAGAACCTAGAAAATGATAAAAAGGACAAAGGTAAAGAGAAGATACTTTTGCAAGAATTAGGTGATAGTACATCCACCTATGAAAGTACTAATTCCAAAGATAAGAATAAATAAGAAGAAGAAGAAGAGGAACCAAATCAAGGAGGCATACAATGCAATGTGAATTAAAGATAATACAAAGGACCAGATCAAGCTGAAGAACATCTAAAGATCAAAGATCCATATTGAAGACTAAAGTCTTCAATACCCAAATAATGTAATACAAGGGGTGTTAGAGTATATTACATCATTTGGGTCATGTAAATGTACCACCTTTGGTACATAACTAGAGTAGGAGTTTACTTTAGAGTAAAGTTAGTTGGTTACTTCAAGTATTGTAATAAATGCACAAGTGTCAATGTGCAAGTTGTAAATGTGCATGTAGTCCACATGTACATGAGTCTTAGGTAGAGTAAGGGCCAAGGAATCTATCTTCCTATATAAAGGCCTCATAGTGAGTGATTATAGAGAGCATAGTAAATATAGAGAGTGTGTGGTATAGTTTAGTAGTATGGTACAATGTAGTCTTTTCATATCTATTCATGGAGTGTTCATGTCCTCCATTATATAGCATTGTACTATTTTTATCACTTTCATTAATGGTATATTTCTGAGTTATTTGCAGATGTTCATCTCATTATTTTCCTGCATATTATTATGCCATTAGTTTATAGTTATCTCATATTAGTTATCTTGCATCTTGTGGTTGTTCTTCCTATAATACTATCCCATCAAAAGCTAACAATCCTTCTAGAATTATATCACCAAATCCAGATCCATTCTCAGAATAGGCTTAAGATGGATACTTGGTAATGGAAAGCCTATCCAATTTTGGGAAGACCCATGGCTAAAGTATCAGCCTTTGATCAATGATCCTAGCATGATTTCCCTTAAGCCTATCACTAACCATATTTTTGGGTCTTCTATCTCTAATTTCATCACTACAGACCCTTATCAAAATCGTATTTGGAAGGCTATCCCTCTTAATGTGCTTAATGCTAGTTAAACTAATGCCACCATGCTCCTATCAATTCTTCTTAGAATATTTGTCATCTTGAGTCACCCTTTTGTGGATACTCCTTTCTAGAAAGAGAGGGATGATGGTACCTTCACCATAAATTCTACGTACCACATCCAAGATGATCTTATCCCTAAATATTACCCATTTAGCCTCATTTGGATCAAACACCTAGTCCCTAAAATTACTTTTTTTCATGGCTAACCTTCTAGAAAAAAGTATTGACTGTGGATAACCTCCTTTTGAGAGGCCCAATTTTACCCAATAATTATGTCTAGTGTTCTTCTGAGTGGGAGTTAGTTAACCACATTTTTCTAGGTTGTCCATTATCCTCTTCAATGTTGTACTCCCTATTTTCATCATTTTGTCTCTTATGGGCCCAACCCAATTCAATCTGTGATCTGTTCACCCATTGACCTAATCCTTTATTTCATAAGTACCTCCACTCCCTTTGGGTCTTCTATTATCCTCACTTGCTATTGTAAATTTTATTAGAGAGAAATAATAGGGTGTTCAATGGTTTGGATCGTAATCCCATTTTTTTTCATCACCAAATTTTGAATGTTGCCATTGAGAATGCTCTTCTTGTCTCATCAGTCGAGGCACCCAAGTGCAGACTGGAGTACAAACTTATGTCTTCCTTTAACCTCTATGGTGATCTTCATTGTCCTATGGCCCCTCTTGTGAACCACACTAGCATAAGGTGATCTCCTCCTCCAATTGGCTAGATCAAATTCAACTTTGATGGAGCAGTCAAAGGTAATCTAGGCAAAGCTGGTTGTGGAGGTATTGTTAGAGACAAACTCACCAATATGATCTTGGGGTTTACCAAAAATATAGGGTTCCAAACCAACCATGTGGCCAAATATAGAGCCTTATTCTAGGGATTATACATCCTTGAAGGTATACCCTTCAACAACCTTATCATAGAGGGTGATTACTTGAACATCATCAACAATCTCAAAGGAACCAAGCCCTACGAAGAAAGTATATTCAACATGATTAAGGATTCAAGAAGATTTCTAATAAAATATAATAACAAGATCATCCAACACACCTTTAGAGAAGGCAACAAAGTTGTGGATGTTTTGGCCAACCTTTCTCTCTTTGAGGATAATCTTCATATTTGGTTTGATCATTTTCCTTGTGGCATTTTCACTAAGAATAGTTCCAATGATTCTTCATTGCTATAGCTTAGGTGTCCATTCTCAAAGGCTCTTCAACCATCCTGGCAAGCATACCCAGCCAAGACTATTTTTTGACTTTCTTGCCATGATCCGTTACCTTATCCAACCCAACAAACAATCTTCAATCCCATGTGGTTGTGACCCTTTTTTGTTGAAGCCTTGTAATCATATCACTTTATGGCCCATTTTTAGCCCCGTTGTGCTCATGTGTGACTTCAATTTGATCCATGTTTACTTCATGCATGGGAACCTTCATTATTTTAGCTCCAACTATGATTGGGTTAGCCAATTCATACTCACGTGTCACCCTAACTCTTACTTCATGCACATGGCTCCTCACAATCAGTTAACCATTTACGTCTAGTTTGGCCTCTTTAGGGCCTTCTTGACATCCTATCACAAATCCCTCCTACTTCGTAATCTAGAATTCCTAGGCCAATTGCTCCATTTCAAGCACTCATTTCCCAAATCATTCCCAAGGAAGAGGCATATTGAGCATGATTTCCTTTCCCACGAAGCTTACTGTCAGAGGGAGGACAATTTTCAAATGTCTCTATGACACTATTGACTATGACAGACCCAAAATTGATAGGGTGCATCCACTTAATCCCTCTCAACATGAGTTGAGCAATCTTCGACTATCCTTCCTAAGTGACATGCATAATCTAGAAGATTCCATCGATCCAACTTCTTAGAAGGTTTTATTTGCAACATGAAAGACAATGACACTTAAATGCTTGGAATCATGATTTTGAGGTAGAGTAAGAGCAATTTACTGAAGAAGGTGGTTTGTTGGTGGTCCAACCTGAGGAGGGTGGTCGAGAGCTTAAAGGTTACCTTATAAAAGTGGGTCATGTGGATGCGTTAAAGGTGGGCCATCAAGATCTTAAGGATGGTGCTGATCAAACCTAACTCTCTTTAAGTTGATACTCTTATGGAGGAATTTTTGAGGATTCACCATTTAATACTCTTCATTCATAAATTTAATTGCCATGATCCTACCTTATCCAATAATAATGAGATGAACATCTACAAATAATTCAAAAATATACCATTAATAAAAGTGACAAAAATAGTACAATGCTATATAATGGAGGACATGAACACTCCATGAATAGATATGAAAAGACTACATTGTACCATACTACTAAACTATACCACACACTATATATATTTACTATGCTCTCTATATTCACTCACTTGAGATCTTTATATAGGAAGATAGATGCCTTGGTCCTTACTCTACCTAAGACTCATGTACATGTGGACTACATGCACATTTACAACTTGCATACTAATACTTGTGCATTTATTACAATACTTGAAGTAATCAACTAACTTTACTCTAAAGTAAACTCCTACTCTAGTTATGTATCAAAGGTGGTACATTTACATGACCCAATTGATGTAATATACTCTAAATATGGATATGACATATTGCTAATTAGAGACTGGTCTAAGAATTTGAATGGATATATGGCCACTAATTTATCTCACATGTGATTGCCTTGGCAAGGAGTTGCAAATTAAATTAGAATAGAAAAAGAACCTAGACTTAAATATCTCATTATAGACTATATTAAGACTGATGAAGTTCTCTATAATGAATCATAATTAGGAGTCTAAACTCTTGAAACTAAACAAATTATAGATAATTTTGAAAATGAGGTTGCACTAGGAAAGCTAAATAAAGATGAAAATATGGTTTGGACTCTTAAATTTGATGGATCCAATTCTAGGCAAGGTAGTGGAGTAAGTGTTGAGCTAATTAGCCCTAAAGGAAAATATTACCTAGCAGCATATAGATTGCAGTTTCCTTGTACCTATAACACTATAGAGTATGAAGCATTGATATACAAACTCTAATTAGCTCTCAAAAATACTATTAAGTACTTAAAAGTGTTAGGGGACTCTGATTTGGTGATTAAAAAATTTAGAAGTCAATATGCTTACTATTATAAAAGGTTAATCCATTATAGGAACAGAGTAAGATATTTAATTGATGAATTATATGCTTTTAACATCAAACTAATTTCTAGAAAAAAGCAATAGAATTGCATATTCCTTACCAGTGGTAGCAAGTACACTGAAACCCATGGATAATAAAAAGGCTTGAGAATTTTTCCATAGAATTAGTAGCCTAGCCATCTATTCCAGATAACATACACAATTTTCAAGTGTTCGAAAATGATAAACATATGTAAGATTTTATGACTAATTTTGGTATTTTTGAAGATAAGGTCATAGAAAAATATGATACAATCTTGGATGAAGCTAATGCAGACAATGAAGTAACACTAAAAACCAATATAATTCCCAGAGGTATGGTTTCTCTTGAAAATCTTTGATATAGTCTACAAAAGTAATTAATGTGGCAAATTTGTATTTAAAAATAAAGCATATGATATTATAAATATAGGGACTAGTAAAAATCCTCAAAATATTTTAATAGGAAAAGCTTGAAGCTATGAAGCTCTAAAAACATATAATCAAGAAATTATAACCCATACTATCCCTTTGAAACCATAAACAAAGACCTGTTAATCCATTTTTAGAACCCCTTATTCAGAAGGAAGTTCAAAAGCTCTTATATGTGTGTATTATCTTTCCCATTAGGAATTCCACCTAGGTAGCTAATATAGTACCCGTTCAAAATAAAACTAGAGAAATTCGCCTTTAGGAATCTTAATTTCACTTCTCAAAAAGATAATTATCCTTTGCCTTCCATAGATCAAATTTTAAAATTAGTAAATGGATCTAAAATGATGTTGTTCTTAGATGGATATTTTGGATATAACCAGATTATGATAGATCTTAAGGATAGAATGAAGAATACGTTTACCACTAAATGGGGTACCTTCACTTACAAAAGAATGCCCTTTGGACTGATTAAAGTAGGTGCCACATTTCAAAGAGCAATGGATTATGCTTTTCAAGGTCTAATTGGCAAGTGCATAGTTATCTATGTTGATGAAATTCTTGTTTTCTCAAAAAATATGCTAACCATGTTAATGATATAATAAAAGTATTCCAAAAATGTAGAGAATATGGTATCTCATTAAATCTTAAGAAATGCATTTTTGGAGAAACTAAAGAAAAGCTTTTAGGTCATGTTATTTCTAAAGATGGTATTTCAAAAAGAGTAGAGACAATATAGAAAATTCCTCTTCCAGGTAGTAAGAAAGAACTAAGGTCATTCTTTGGAAAGATTAATTTTGTTAGAAAATTCATCTCAGGATTTTCAAAGATAGTCAGGCAACTTAATGATATGCTCAAGAAATATGTTGACATTACTTGGACTTCTGAAGCCCAAGAAACATTTCAAGGAATTAAAGCTGCTATATCCAATGCTCTAGTTTTAGTAAGTCCTAATTACACACAATCATTTTACATCTATTCATTTGATTCTAAACATTCAATTGCTAGTGTCCTAACACAAAAAATGAAAATAATGAAAAAAATCCAATAGCCTTTATGAGCTCCTCGTTAAAGGATACCCAATTAAAATATACAACTATAGATAAATAGGCATATGATTTAGTAAAGGCAATGAAGAATTCAAGCACTACATTTTACACAGTATAATCTTTGCGATTGTGCCAAACCCAACTATCAAAACCATGCTAATGCAAAATGAATTAGGATAAAGAAGAGTTAAATGGATGACAACCTTACAGGAATTGATTTAGAGATACATCCTATGAAATTGGTAAGAGGCCAAAGACTAAGTAAAACATTAGCTAAAATAGATCCTCAAATCCTCTGCCAACAAAATTCAATGGATAACATCAAAAATGACAAGTGGTGCCAAGATATTGTGTACTACTTATTGAATAATAAATGTCAAAATAATTTCAATGCTACTCAAAGAAGAGCATTATGTCTAAAGAGTACTAATTTCGTGATCAAAGAAGGGAATTTGTATAAAATAAATCCTGAAGGAATCTATCTCAGGTGCCTAAATAAAGATGAAGCTACTCAAGTCCTTAATTAATTTCATGACAAATATGGAATTGGATATGGTTTGGCCAATACCATTGCACATCAAATATTGAGAGCCAGATACTATTGGCCTCATATTTTTAAGTATGCTCATGCCCATGTTAGATCCTGTCATACTTGCCAAGTTGTTGCTAATAGAGAAAGAAATGTTGCAATACCTTTAGAGCCAGTATTTGAGGCTTTTTCTTTTTCACAATAGGGATTAGACTTTATAGGAGTCATAAATTCCAATTCTTTGGCTAGTCACAAATGTATTTTGAATACAATAGATTATTGCACTCATTGGACAAAAGCTCAAGCCATTATGAATTGCACCATAGATGTTACGATTTAGTTCCTTGAATAACACATTGTCACTAGATTTGGAATGCCCTACTCTTTAGTTTGTGATAATGGTTCAACATTTACCTCACTTTAATTCATAGAATGGGTTTATGACAACAAAGTGATTTTAAAATTTTCTTCTAAATATTATCCACAAGGGAATGGTTTAGCTAAATCTACCAATAAAAGCTTGTTGACAATAATCAAGAAACTTTTAGAAAGAAATCCTAGAGATTGGCACAACAAACTTAAGTATGCCTTATGGGTAGATAAGACAAGAATAAAATCTTCAATAGGTACATCACCCTATCATCTGGTATATGGCCAAGATCTTATATTTCCCAACAATTTGAAATTGTTGACACTTCAGTTCATGAAAAATTACTTGGAAGTTGATGATAAAGTAGAAGCTAGGCTAAAAAAATTGATGAACTTAGATGAAATGAGAGAGGATGCACTTCAATACTTTAGCAAACACCAAGGGATAGTTAATAGATTGTTTGATAAAAGAGCCAAAATCAAATCTTTTAGAATTTCTAACTTAGTATTATTGTGGGATAAAGCACATGAAAAGAAAGGAGACCTCGATAAGTTTGATAACATTTGGCTAGGTCCCTATCAAATATCAAAAAATTCTAGGTGATAATGCATTTAGACTGAAGAATCTAAGTGGATAAGATATCCCTCTACTAGTCAACAAGCAATTACTAAATCATTACTTTCATACTTGAAGTAATTAAAAAAAAATGGTCGTGTACTATAGTTTATTCTTGCTTCGCTAGTTTTATTTTCTTTCTTCATTCCTTTTTCTCAGATTTGTAGTTTTATTCTATTTTCATACTTTTATTTTGATTTCACATTATATTTTTTCTATTTTTTTACACCTCTAATTGTGGCATGATCATACAATTGCAATTGACTCTTGGTTCCTATAAAAGGAAATATTTCTTATTAAAGATGAACTTGTTTGAAATTAGGTGTAACTAAAAAATTAGTGAATCAAATTATTTAGTAGCCATCCTTGGATTATGGACTAAAATAGATGAAACTAAAATAGTATAACATCTTGCTAAAGCTTCACATCTATCAACAATATTTAAATTATTTTTGGATCATAAAGAATGAAATCATCCTGGTTTGATAATTAGGTAAACATATATACACTCTATTCTTAGCCTTATAGATCTCTAACCCAAAAGCACATATAATATTTGCAATTTATCTAAATACTTCTTTATAAATAAGGAAAAAAATAATAATAATAATTAAATCAAGTGCTTGGATGACCTGGATAACCTCTACCTGGGCTATAGATTCTTGATTGGTAGTAGAGCAATATCTAGAAGAGATCAAGGTCATCTCCACCAAAGCTATGAATGCTTGATTGGTTATGGAGCAATGCAAAGGCAAATATTTATGAGTGATACCCCTAATAGCCTAATTTCAAACCAAATGATGGAATTTTGATTGATTCAAGAATAGGAATGAATGCACAAAGCACACACTAAGCTAAGGTAAATGGAACATCTATTTTTAGTTAAAATTATTTAATCCCATATTTTTTGGATGTTACTAAGTGGTATGCAATTTTGCTATTTTAAGTTTCATTTATTTCAAGTTAGGTTCTTTATCCAAAATGTTCAGGAGCATTTCCAGCAAAGTCACCATTTGTTATTGCCATTGCACAACTCACCCCAATTCGGGACTCACTTGAATGTTTTTTTAAATTTTTACACCAATTTTAAAATTGCCTACATCCATTTGTCACATTTTATTACAGTGAATAAGTTCTTAAACTTACTGGAATTAAATATTTTAGAATATATTAGATTTCAATTGCTCTTCAGAGTTTGAAAAATACATTTTTTGAAGTTGTTTTTTAGGGTTTTCTGAATTTTCCCATTTTTAGTAGTTGTAAAACTAAAATGACCATAACTTTTGCTACAAAGCTCTATTTGATGTGATTTACAGCCTGATAGGAAGTTATTGAAATTATCTTCACAATGATGCCAAATTCACATGCATAGCTCCAACACTTTAGGATATTCCATGAAAATATCATTCAGACACATTAATTTCCCGTGACAGTCCATGAAATTCAAATGGCCATATATTTTTATTCACAATTAATTTTCTAGTTATATTAAATGTTTTGGATACCCATTTTTCTAAATTAGAGATGGGAAAGTTTCATAAAATTTTAAAATTTTTGAAATTTTATCCTATTTTTGCACTACGATTTTGTTTTGAGCTCACTCCTTAGTCTACATGCCTCATTTTTCCCTTCAATATTAATGTTTTAGAAGTTAATAATTAATTAATTAAATAGTTCCTATTTCAATACCTTAATTTCACAAAATTAAAAAGACTAAGAGTTAAAAGGATTCCATCCCACCCCTAAGAGCTTAACAAGCATGCAACTATCGAGCAGATAAACGACCCATGATAGAGCGATCAACATAGCCCTAATAAATGGCTAGTTCTATAGTTCTCAAATTCACCCACACCATCATTTAACTACAAGTTAAAATAGATTGATCTCCTAGATGAACGATCTAAATTCCACCCGCCCAACACCTTCAATCTCGATCATCATTTTTAAACCAATGGGAAGTATTTGCTCATATTCGCCCACTCTAATGGAAATCCTTCACTCATATTCATCCACTCGAATGGGAAGAATTCACTTATATTCACCCACTCAATAGGAAGCCTTCGCTCATATCTTCCTACTCCAATGGGAAGCCTTCACTCATTTTCACCCGTTTTATCGCGCTTTGTCTTATTTCCTCGACATAATCTAAGCCACTCATTTTATATAAAGAAAACTTAGGTAAATATTTTAATTACGTCTAATATTTTAGGTGTGAATTTAAATACTTTTAGACCTAAGTATTAAATTTTTTTGAAAGAGGGGGAAATATTTGTACCACGAGAGCCTAACCCTTAGGTGGACACTTGAGTGGATTTGATTAATTGAAATAACCTTAATGTTGGGCATTTTAATTGAACCTTAGGCAACGATCTAATTAATTCAAAGAAATTTTAACATTAGACCTTAGGTACTTTAATTAATTAAAATAATATCATGAGAGCATTAAGGTCGGGTTTAATGTTTTGGATGCTAAATAAAATCATAGTGAAGAAGGGGGTAAAGTTTTGTGCTACATAACCTAAACATTAAAATTGGAATATTAACGATATAAAATTAAAGTGGAAATCCTTAAAATTAAATTTTTTATCCAAACTTCCTCTATCTCCCTTAATTCTATGATGCTTCCTTTCAAATTAAATATGTCCCACCTTGACAGTATTGCCTGCTGCCACCTCGTACAACATGTCTAGAATAGATTTCCTAGATAAACTAGTAATATTGGTTGGATCAAATGGTTTGTGGTTTCATCCCTTAGATGGTATGTTTGCTCTATTGTGAGGAGGAATAAGATTCAAGAGATTCATCTTCATAAATATATCTCCCATATTTGTTCCATGCTTATGAAATACCCTACTAACATTGTTGTTCAATGTGATCTAGCTAATGTTGAAAATCAAGCTAGAGTTTATGAGTCTTGTCATGCTAGAGGGGTGCATGTTAGATCTTGCCTCAATTGGATATCCCAAGGATACAAGGGAACTAATTTTTTTTTTACTACCTCAAACATAAGAATATTTTAGAAAGGTTCACTAAGTTGGAGGACCCTTCAGGTTATTCTCTTTTCGACTCTAAAGAGATCATAAGTCTTTGTGCAGCTCATTTATCTCAACTTTTTACAGTGAAGCCAAGGGATGGCATCCAATGTATCTTAATGGAATATGTGTAGGAACATATTCCATCCCTTGTAGATCCCATTATTCAAAATAAAATTGAATACCCTCTTTCTATGAATGGTCTGCAAACTGCTATTTTTTCTATGAAGAATGACAAAGCTCCTAGCTTGGATAGTCTTCCATTGGAGTTTTATAAAAAATGGCATATTATTTCCTCTGATCTTCATCATGTTTACCTAGAAGCTATCCATAACAATTCTATTGGAGCTTCTATTAATGTAGGGCTGATCAAGTTGATTCCTAAAAGTATGGCTCATAATCAAATATCCAATTGGAGACCTATTACCCTCCTTAATGTTTCATACAAGATCATAGCTAAAGCTATAACTCTAGAAATAAAAATTGTTACTCAATTGATTGTTTTACTAGAATAATCTACTTTTATTAAAGGTCGTTATATTTTAGATAATCTTCTGATGGCCTAGAAAAATTCACAATGGGCTATCGACTCCAATCAAGATACCCTCTTGGTTAAGTTAGATTTTGACAAAGCTTATGATAGAATTAGATGGGATTTTATTCTTAGTATGCTTTCTTGGCTTGGTTTTGATCCAAAATTTTATAATCAAATTGGAATGCTCTTTGGTGATGCTTTAGCTTATTTTCAAGTTAATAGAGCTCTTTCCCACTCCTTCCCTCTTCAACGGTCTATCATATAGGGTTGTCCTCTTGCTTATTTTTTGTATGTGTTGGTTATCGATGCTCTAGGATACCTTATTCAAAAGGATCGTTCTAATGGCCTCATTCAAGGTATTAAACTTCCTAGAAATAAATGTGTTTAACTCTCATTTTTTTCATAATATCCTTATTTTTCTTCAAAATACCTGTTGAGTGTTAATTTCACCCAATTGTGAAATTACACTCTCCCTTAGGGTTTGGATCCCAAAACCCTCTCTTGCAAAGAAGTTAAACAAACAACTTCTCCAAGGTCTCCGCTATATTAGAATTTGCATGTGTATTAGTAATCTCAAATAAAGATGTATCAATTTAATGCTTGGAACACCTTAGTGATTGCAAGTAACTGTAAACAAGGGGCATGTGTTGGTTTATTTTACCATGCTACTTTAATGATTGTTCATAAAACTAAAATAAAGCAAATGTGAGTTGGTCCTCATATGACCACGATGTAGTGCCTTGATTCCTTTTATCTTGAGGATTTTAAGGTAGATTTTATCTTCATTATTAAGTGGATTTTAATCAAGTTTTATCTTGCATTAAATCCTATTTGAAGTGTGAAAGTAAAGATTAAATATGTATATGAATGTGAATCCTCAATGATGAATAGGATCTTCAAATGTAGCTTCTTATCATGGATATTAAGATAGCCTTTAATGTGATTAATAAATTATCCCTCTTTGGTGAAATTAATTTTCACAAAGAGATGATTATTCATTGCCTTAAACTAGAGGCTTTAAAATGTCACTTCAAATTATCCCTCTTAAATGAAATCAAATTTTCACAAAGATAAATACTTTAGTGCTTTGAAATAATGATCTTCAATGTCATAAAATCAGAATTTTTATGAAGAGAAGACAATTTAGGTCCCCAAAATGGTAATTTATAAAATGCCATAAAACATAACCCCTTCAATTTCATGAGGGAAATGTCATCATAGGCTCATGAATGATATATAAAGCTGAAAAAAATGAATTTGGCCCAAAAATGAAAATTTTGCAATTTTGAAATTTTAAAATCTATAATAAAAACAACAACTTTGGATCATTTTTAAAAATATGAAATAATTCCGAAGTAAAAATGTCTAAGTGTGTAATGGAAGTATGAAGTATACTCTACGCAACCATGCAATTATTTTTGGATTTTGAAATTTTTTTAATTTTTATTTTAAGGTCCGAAAATTTAAAATAAAAATAAAAATAAAAAGTTAAAAAATAAAAAACAAAATCTAAAAACTGAAAATGAAAGCTGAAAATGCATAATATGCTTAAATTGGTGTGATGTCATCCTATTTCAGTAAAACTGAAGATGTGAGGTATTCCATGCATGCAACCTAGCCTATTAGACCTGCATTTTTGCACAATCAAAACAAATTAGGTGCTAGCTCCTAGGGTACAAAAATAAGTTTCAAATTTCAAACATTCGTTTGAAGCAACCAATAAAACATGCATAAAATTCATCTATAAGTTCAAAATCTGAAAGAGAAAGATAAACGGTTAAATCTAGCATGCAGAAAAAAAATCTCCTCCTTTCTTGCCCATAAGATGCAAATTTTTGAAAATTTTTGTATTAAAAATGTTCCATTTTACAACAACAGAATTTTTGGTTTTTCCCAAACACCAGTCCAAATGGAAGGAAAAACAGTCCAAAACAGGTCAAGTATGGCATTTACCCTCAAATCTGCAACTCTGTTTTCAATAGTTTCCAACCCTTGTGCAAGTATTTCCACCAGTTTTTAAAATTTTTCCATCAAACCTTTCGTTTCCATATTCTTGGTGGTTTTGGTTCACGTTTCCCTTTCTCTGTTTCACTTCATGGGCTCTGTTTTCATCTTTTCTTAACTAACTCTTTACATTTATCGTTTCAACGAAAATGTACGACCATTTCATCCTTCTAATTTGTTTCAAAAGCCTTCTATTATTTTATCTTCGTAGGCCTTAGTAATGTTTACACCTTATTACATATTCGACATCTTTATTCCAACAAAACAAAGTGGGCACGAATATAAAATAATGTGAGCCATTACTTACGTTTGGATGATAAAGTTACTCTTGCTACCTTAATATCATATTTGAAAGTAATAAAACCCTACATGCTTTCCAAAGGAAGCATATTTCCTGCTTGAACCATACACTTCTTCATCCACGTGCATTCGCTTCACCACGTATGCTCCCAAGATTTTTATATTATTACAACTATTTTCACTATGATAGATATTTATATTTTAATGTCGCCACATTGGGTAACATTCACTATTAGTCTTCATCGGGGAAACCGCCCACATGATGCAATTGTTTCACCAGCCTTGACCACTGGTGATTACAGGCATTCATTCCCGCTGCATCTGGTATCTCACTGCTCCCAAATTTTTGTTTCATGACTTAAACCGTTCGTGATTACCGTATCCTTTGTTGTTGTTTCGACCTTGCCAAGCATTCCTTTGTTGGAATTCTCCTTGTGTATTCCCGAATTATTCACCACACTCTTCAATGCGACTGTTTATGAGTACATTCTCCTTTCTATGTCTGATACCATCTATAGACCGAGTTGGCCACCTGATTATTATTGACTCCATGTCAACGTTGTGGTCTCCCCTATCTACGCGGACATTGTCGTAACAGGAGTTCGAAGCTAGGTTTTTCATCGTCGTTATACTTCGGGTTATGGAATCTATTTTGACATCGATTCCCTATCGTGACCAGGGTGAAGCTATCCATTCAACATCACCTTGTTGCTTGTCTGCATGAGTAATTGATTGGATGAAACTCTGACAAACTGCCCTTCATCCAGCTCATTCTTCTGGATGGTCCATTTTCCATCTATGCAGCCTCTATGGCATTTCAAATTGTTGTGTTTATCGTTGGTTTCAAATCAAAACCATCGTCGTCAATGGTGTCAGCCTCCTCACACCGTCGTGAATTTTGTGCTTGAAGCTTCACTATGCAGCGCCGACATCTACCAACAGTGAAATTTCTCATCACCATATCTAGAATGCCTTGTTAACCCGCAGTAACATCCAACACTTCCATTCACATTTTACTCACGGTCGTCCTGTATTCTCAGTGACAACGCATATAATTTAAATGTTGTCTCATCCCGCACAACATGCTTCACCCACTGGTTCATGTTTCGAAGCACAATGCGATAGTAAGACCTGTAAAACATACAAAATAAATAAATTAATCAATAAATATTAAAACATTATACTCTAGAACCTTTCATCATAATCCACTGAGCATCACTATTTTATTTGTTTTGGGAATTTCACATGTGTTTGTGATGCACTTCTGTCACCATGTATGCCACGTTGAATAAAGCTTCCTATCGTCGTTGAGTCCACCTACGTCTTTTGGCCCACATAGTCATCAAATCTACTCCATACATTTACTGTAGCTGCATTGTCCCCACTGCTCTTCGTATAACGTCTCTCTACAACCTTACACACAACACTCCAGTCTTCATGTGTATACCTATAAAGTTGAATATGACAAGTGCTCATTGTTGGGCCTGCCTGCCCATCCAAATCCATTGGCGTACGTTATGGAAGTTTCCCAAAACCTAGTTCTTCAAAAATACTCCCATTCCTTGGTTACTTTATTGGACTCTGCTAGTACTTACGTTACGTCCCTGTGAAACTACCTATTGTTGTTAGTCAGTTGTGTTATACGCCTTCATTACTATGTCGATGAAACAACATCATTTCATCGTGGCATTGGTGTATCTTCGTTCGACTCCTTACGTTTTTTGATCTGCCATGAGAATATTGTTGAGTCCCCACTACTTCCTCCATTGCATCTGACATGGCTTCCACATCATTCAGACCATGTATCCTGATTAAATATTGCACCATGCCTGCACTATATCTGTCATCTTTAATGTGAGGATAGTGAGCTCTTCACCATAATTGTTGTACTTTCAACTTGTCGTGTGCAATGAATCTCGTACCATGTGACTAGGTACTACTATGGTGTTAACTTCCCATCAAGAAACCTTGTGTGCTGCTATGTTTTGTTATTCCTATACTGATTAAATCCACTGTCACCATCTTTTCATTATGTGGGCCCCATACTAGGTTTTGCATGTTATTCGCTAGAAGAAAACATCCATTGAAATCATCTGCCTATGTGTTATTTTCCTCTGGGTATCCTATCAAAGAACCTTCTACGGTGATGTTGATTGGTTATGCACTCGTTGGATAAGTTCGTGCTAACTCACCCTTGCCACATCGGGCTAGGGTTTAAATCACCTTCCAATAGCCAACATTGTTGTTTTGTTGAAACGTGTTTTGAATTGCCCTGTCATCTACATGGAATCCCTTCTGCATGAGGTCACCACATCCCAACCTAGCATTTACTGGGTCATGGTGCTATGTCGTCGGATGAAGCCTTCTCTGCCACATAGAGCCATACTGCAAATCTTGCCATTACCAGTGTTCTTTTTCCTACATCACCCAATGATAATGAGCATAGGAGATGCTTAACATTTGAAAACCACCCTCATGGCCCTTTGTTTCATAAATCATCCAACGTCATGCTTAGATGTAAGCGCCATGGCCAGTTCGACGTCCTCTATCAATTCTATTTCGAGCAACCAACTAGCGCTCGCCACTCGGAGTGGGGGAAACGTATGTCCATTGTACTTCACGCGATGTTGAATACCCATTGACCGATGGATCCCACTCACCATATCATATATGCGTCTTCGTTCCAACCTGCACATTGACCACGTTGTCGAGTTAGTCACGTAAACCAATAATTTTGCAACACTATGGACTAACCTTATGTGAATGTCAATATATAAAGGAGCCCACACTTTACTCCAATGCACCTTTATTTACATGGGCCTGTATATAGGCTTTGATCATTTTATTAATTTTTATATATTGTTGCTTTAAATATATTTAGATATATATTATATATTAGAATATATGAATATATATAAAAATATTTATTATTATTATTATTATTTTATTATTATATTTATATATAATATATTAAAATATATTATATATAGATTATTATTATTATTATTATTATTTTACTAAGTATTATTTTATTTTATTTTCATTGGTCTTCTTTAGTTTGATTTAACTTGACTTTGGTTTAGATCAATTGAAAGCAAAGTTTGAATATTGGAATACAAAGGCATGAAAATTAAACCCATAAAATCAACCTTCAACATCCAAACCATAAACCAAAATGTCAACATTATGAAATGGAGACAAACAAACTACCCAGCACCCCGAGGGCTCTAATACAACCATGAAGACTACCAATCAAACTCAAGAGAAGATATTTCTTAAAATTGTCACTCTAAGAGTACTCAATTCCTCCAAGACCACAAAAGGAAAGGTGGGTCCCCAAAATTTTGGGGCTAGTTGTGGAGCAGCCACAACAAATGGTGACTCTTTTGGGAAATGCTCCTAGCATTTCGGTAAGGACCCAACCTGAAATGAAAACACATAATATCAGCAAAACATAAATTATTTAGCGATGTTTGTAGAAATCGGGGGTAAACAACTTCAGCATGGAACAACTAATCTATATGCCTTTGCTTAATATGTGCAAAAGTGATTCATTCTCGTATTTTTGAAAGTCCTCCAGATTCTATAATCCCTTTCTGCATTAGGCTATTGAGGTATCACTTATAATGAAATGGCTATAGACAAAGCCCCATTGCCAGTCAAACATCTATAGCCCCAATGGAGTTTATCTAACTCACCCCTATGTTTGCTTAACGCTTTGCAAGGCCTTTCCTTTTACCCGAGCTATGTCTAGATAGAGCCCCACTACCATTCAGGTGTCTATAGCCCCGATAAAGTTTATCAGGATCGTGTGACTGATATTATCAAGCTTTTCAATGCTCGTTCTCTTTTTTTTCTCTCTCTTCTCTTTTTTTTATATATAAAATTTCTCTTTCCAAACGAGCAACCTTGCAAATATTCAAGCATCACTGGGGTAAGGTAGCCTAAAAGTGAAGCGATTATATTTTCTCCTAGGGTTGTAGATCAAGATAACTTCATCCTTCATTTAATGTGTGTGAGTCCCATGTGGAGCTTTGGCTAATCTTTCATTGTTCCACTTTCCACCATTTTGGGTCCCAAAATCTGAGCATGATCACCAAATAACTCATCCCCCTTTTCTCGGGTTCATCAATTTTCAGATCAGGTACTCCAACCTACTAAATAAAGGAGCTTCAAAAGTGCTAGAGACCATAAGTTAGTGACCACGAAACATCACCTCAAAACAAGGGAACAACCCAAAACACAAAACTCAAAACACAAACCAAAACTATATACAAATGTACAATATGGTACAAGATGGTGCAAAGTTTGGACTATCACTTCCCTGGATCCCAAACATGATTAGAACATTTCAAAAGACATATAACATGATACGCATGCCAAATGTTGTAGGAATCCAACAAAAACAAGATTAAGCCAAACAATGCAACAAACTTCAACTTGCCTCTCTCACCCCACCAATTTTGTAAATTTCCATTAATAATCCTATGGTGGAGTTTCAAATCCTTAAATTGATTAGACAATATTTGATCTTCAATTCTATCTTGTCTATTCTTTAAGATGTCAATTTCACAATTCGATTCATGATTTAGAATTAGGCTTTCTTTTTAAATATGAGATCTTGCAAACAAGAGCCTATTTCTAAAAATTTTAAAGCCAAATCATTTTCTAAATTTGTAGGCCAATCAAATTTATGCAACCACTTGCAAGCATCTAGGATATTTATTAAATGAGGATCATCATAAGTTTGTATCCTAGATTCAATAACTAATTGATTATGAACTTGATTTAACACTTCAAGCATATCAACTTCTTTTTCATTCAACAAAGCAATATCATTAGTGGTGTGAGGAGAAATTAAGTCAAATTCTTTATCAACCACAAATGGCATTTCATCATTGATAGTATTTGAATCCAACAAGCAATTAGGTAAACCATCACCTGAAGTTTGAATGGTAGAACACAAAGGGTGAGATTTTACCTTTTGCATATTCTCATTTGACAAACCTTTGTGAGCATTTGTAATCTTTACCCTTTTCTCTCATGACTTTCATCATCATTGAACATCTGTTTATCAAAGACACCAAAATTAGGCACCCAATTAAAAACATGTCCATCCTTTTCAAACCATAGGTCTTGTCTATCTAGGGATGGGTCAACTAACACATCTCCATGATCAATCACTTGGGTTGTTTTAGATAACGTGAAATTTTCAATTGGATCATCAGTGATATCAAACCCAAACCATTCAGGTTCTGAAATTTCCTCATTTTGAGATGGCATAGACATTGTAGAACCAATAAGTGGATCAATATTTTTAATTCCTTTTCCCTCAAAGGAACCCAAATCAAATGGTTCTCCTTCTTTATCCATGGTTGTAGAATCCTTATCACTTTCCAAAACTTGATGAGATTCCAACTCTTCTTCCAAAACTTCCTCAAATTGTACAGGATTTGTAATATCCTCATGCGAGAAAGCAATTGTATTATCCTACATATCAATTGACACAAAAATTTCATTAGAAGGTTTGGAGTGAGCATATTCTTCCCATTTCTTGTTAACCATCCATACTATTTCTTCCTCAAAATATTCAAGAAATTCTTCTTCACATTTTTCTTTGTCATCATCTCTAGCATGTTGAAGGCTTTGATCATCAAATTTAATCATCTCATCCAAATTTATGGAAGATCCTGATTCATCACAAGTTCCAAAACCAGTCCACTCTGGAATCCCTTCATTGTCCAAAAGAATATCACTTTTATTATCTTCAATCTTTGTCTCATGAGGATGATTTGGAGCATCATCTAGATATGCATCTTGAGGCTTTTGTTCTTGTAGTTGAGATATGTTTTCTTTGAGTTGTAGAACTAGCCTTTGCAACTTGTCCTGCATATCAAGTGAAGTGAGTGCTTCATTAGAAAGAGTGGTAAAGTTCTCCCATTTATTCCACCAACAATGATCATCTTCCAAAATTGGGGTGTGATGCTCAACTATACCTTCACATTCTTCAAATTCATCAATGGGTTGATCCTCAAACTCACCTTCACCTTCCTTAGATGGTTCAATCATTTCCAAAAGTGGGTTACTCTTTGTATTCAAATTTGTAAGATCACAATTCACATTTGTAACCCAAAATTCAATTTTATCACAATTTGGAAGGTGTGGGTTTTCTTGGTTATCAGTGTCAACAATATCATCCAAAGTATCTTCCGAGAATAAGTGGTGAAATTCTATTATGTCTTCGAATTCATTTATTGATTTACTTCCAAACTCATTTTCAACCACTTTTGATGATTTAGGGGTTTCTAAAATGGGATCACACCAATCCTCACTTGTAAACCAAGACTTTGATTCACTCATCTCCAATTCATCACTACTTGACTCATGTTGGCTTTCTTGCTCTTTACAATGATCATCTTCCAAAAATAAGTGATGAGATTTTATTATATCTTCCGATTCATCTATTGATTTCTCAAATTCAATCTCAACCACCTTTGTTGAGTCAAGGGTTTGTTCAATAGGATCAACTCTTGTATCTTTCTCCCAATAGTCATCCAAATCCTTTGTGAGTAAACATGACCAAATCATATCTTGATGGGTTTGTTCATCCCAATCCTCATTAATGGACCTTGGCTTTGAGACTTGCACATCCTCTTGGATGGAATCTAAGGTGGTTGTTGTATTTGGACATTCAACTTCGTCCCATTGATTGTTCACCCTAGGGTTAAGCAATGATGGTTGGTCCACCTTTTCTCTTTTCGAAATGGCCCATTGTTCTAATTCTCTCATGGCCTCATAGATTCTATGCAAAGATGGGTCATCAAGATTTTTCTTTAAAAATGTAGCCACTACGGGTTGTGTAGCTCCCATGTATATTTCAATAGCTCTCTCTTCTGAAATGAAGAAATGGGGCACCACTTCGGTATACAACTTATGAAACCTATCATTGAATTCACTCATGGACTCATTAGGTTTGCTAGAGATAGAGACAAATTGATTTAACATCCAAACATGGTCAACTTGTTTTTCAAAATGGCTAGTAAATGTTGCTTCTAGTTGAGCCCAAGAAGTAATGGAATCTATAGGTAGGTGTATGTACCACTCATATGCAACTTCATCCAATGTGTATGAAAATAATCTACAAGGAACATCTCCTTTCCATATTTGCAATTGCCTTAAGGTATCCTTGTATCTTTGAATATGTTCCTTAGCCAAGGTCACCTCATGCTTAAACATAGGTAAATGATTTTCTACCCCTTGAGGAATTTGATGAGTAGGCCTATCCAATTGATGATAATAGCCAGCTATCCACAATGAAATTTGTGCCCTAGTTAGAACAACCGATGCCATTAGTGAAACTCAAAGGATAACTTCAAAACCAATTTGTTAGTCAAATAAAGATTTCTTACAAAGAAGCATGAAATGACTAACCAATCTCAAATATGTAACATATGAATCATCATGTTAGCATCAACCAAGAGATATGTATCCATTAAACCATGAAATTGAAGAACATTCTCAAATTTGCAACATGTTAGCATTAATGCATCATCAAAAATAGAGAATGTTAGAATCAATGAAAGTAATCATATGGAAACAAAACCTCGTTAGTCAAGACCAATGTTTTTAAATAAATATTTCAAGTAACATGAACAATTTAGCATCTAAATAGCAATAAAATAAATCAATTCAAATCCTCCTAGCTCCCAAAGTGTTGAGTGCTAAAGGATGCCAAAGATGCTAATCAAATGAACTTGAAATATTTAGCAATTAAAACTCTTGAGTAACCATGAACAATCCAAAAGCGTTAGATCAATGAATACCAATTCATGAATTGCTTAGCATAAATAAAATAAAGTAAACCAATTCATGCCCTCCTTCTAGCGCCAAAATGTTGAGTGTTAATTTTACCCAATTGTGAAATTACACTCTCCCTTAGGGTTTGGATCCCAAAACCCTCTCTTGCAAAGAAGTTAAACAAAACAACTTCTCCAAGGTCTCCGCTATATTAGCATTTGCATATGTGTATTAGTAATCTCAATAAAGATATATCAATTCAATGCTAGGAACACCTTAGTGATTGCAAGTAACTGTAAACAAGGGGCATGTGTTGGTTTATTTTACCATGCTACTTTAATGATTGTTCATGAAACCCAAATAAAAGTAAATGTGAATTGGCCCTCATATGACCACGATGTAGTGCCTTAATTCCTTTTATCTTGAGGATTTTAAGGTAGATTTTATCTTCCCTTATTAAGTAGATTTTAATCAAGTTTTATCTTGCATTAAATCCTACTTTAAAGCATGAAAGTAAAGATTAAAATCTATCTATGAATGTGAATCCGAAATGATGAATAGGCTCCTTAAATGTAGCTTCTTATCATGGAGATTAAGATAGCCTTTAATATGATTAATAAATTATCCCTCTTTGGTGAAATTAATTTTCACAAAGAGATAATAATTTATTGCCTTAAAATAGAGGCTTTAAAATGTCACTTTAATTATCCCTCTTAAATGAAATCAAATTTTCATAAAGAAGAATAATTTAATGCTTTGAAATAATAACCTTCAATGTAGTGCACAAATTACCCCTCTTTCATAAAATCAGAATTTTTATAAAGAGAAGGCAATTTAGGGCTCCAAAAATGGTAGCTCATGAAATGCCATTAAAATTTACCCCCTTCAATGAAATTGAAATTTTCATAAAGGAAATGTCATCTTATGCTTGCAATGAAATATAAAACTGAAAAAAATCAAATTTGGCCTCAAAATGGAAATTCTGAAATTTCAAAATTTTAAAATCTGCAATAAAACAACAACTTTGAATAATTTTTAAAAATACGAAATGACTCCGAAGCAAAAATGTCTAAGTGCAAAATGGAACTCTGAAGTATACTCTATGCAACCATGCAATTATTTTTGGATTTTGAAATTTTTTTAATTTTTATTTTAATGTCCGAAAATTAAAAAAAAAATTAAAAATAAAAGTTAGAAAATAAAAACAAAATCTAAAAACTGAAAATAAAAGCTGAAAATGCAAAATATGCTACATCCAGTATGATGCCATCCTATTCCGGCAAAACCGAAGATGTGAGGCATCCATGCATGCAACCTAGTCTATTAGACCTGCATTTTTGCACAATCAAAACAAGCTAGGTGCTAGCTCCTAAGGATAACAAAAAATAAGTTTCAGGATTTCACACATTTGCATGAAGCAACCAATAAAAAATGCATAAACATCATCTATTAATCCTAAAATCTGAAAGGGAAAGATAAACGATTAAATCTAGCATGCAAAAAAAATCTCCTCCTTTCTTGCCCATAAGATGCAAATTTTTGGAAAATTTCTGCATTAAAAATGTTTCATTTTTACAACAACAAAATTTCTGGTTTTTCCAAAAAACCAGGCCAAGTGGAAGGAAAAACAACTTCAAAACAGGTCCAGTATAACCATTGCTCACAAATCTGCAACTCTATTTTCAAAACCAGTTTCCAACCCCTGTGCAAGTATTTCCACCAGTTTTTAAAAAATTTCCATCAAACCCTTCGTTTCCATATTCCTAGTGGTTTTGGTTCACGTTTCCCTTTCTCCATTTCACATCATGGGCTCTGTTTTCATATTTTCTTAACTGACTCTTTACATTTGTCGTTTCAACCAAAATGTATGACCGTTTCATCCTTTTAATTTTTTTCAAAAGCCTTCTATTATTTTATAATTGCAGGCCTTAGTAACGTTTCCCCCTTATTATATATTCGACATCTTTATTTCAATGAAACAAAGTGGGCGTGAATATAAAATAATGTGGGCCATTACTTACGTTTGGATGATAAGGTTACTCTTGCCACCTTAATATCATATTCGAAAGTAATAAAACCCTACATGCTTTCCAAAGGGAGTATATTTCCTGCTCGAACCATACCCTTCTTCATCCATGTGCGTTCACTTCACCACGTATGCTCCCAAGTTGTTTATATTATTGCAGTTGTTTTCACTATGATAAATATTTATATTTTAATGCCACCATGTTGGGTAATGTTCACTGTTAGTCTTCATCGGGGAAACCGCCCACATGATGCAATTGTTTCACCAGGCTTGACCACTAGTGATTACAGGTGTTCATTCCCGCTATGTCTGGTATCTCGTTGCTCTCGAATGTTTGTTTCATGACTTAAACCATCCACGATTTCCATATCCTTTGTTGTTGTTTCGACCTTGCCAAGTGTCCATTTTCCAGAATTCTCCTCGTGTATGCCTGACTTATTAACCACACTCTTCCACATAGCTTCTAATGAGTGCATTCTCATTTCTATGTACGATACCATATGTAGACCGAGTTGGCCACCTAATTATTATTCACTCCACGTTGACGTTGTGGACTCCCCTGTCTACATGGACGTCATCGTACCAGGAGTTCGAAGCTAGGTTTTTTGCCATAATTACATTTAGGGTCATGGCATCTATTCTAACATCGATTCCCTATCGTTACTAGGGTGAAGTTGTCCATTCAACATCACCTTGCTGCTTGTCTGCATGAGCAATTGATTGGATGAAACTCTAAAAAATTACCCTTTGTCCAGCTCATTCCGTTGGATGGTCCATTTTCCATCTATGCAGCCTCTGTGTCATTTTGAATTGTTGTGTTTATCGTTGGTTTCAAATCGAAACCATCGCCATCAATGGTGTTGGCCTCATCAAACCGCTATGAATTCTATGCTTGAAGCTTCACTATGCAACGTCGACATTTTTCGATAGTGAAATTTCTCATCACCATATCTATAATGCCTTGTTAACCCGCAACAACGTCCAACACTACCATTCACGTTTTACTTATGGTCATCCTATATTCTCATCATCCATGCATCTGATTTAAATGTTGTCTCATCCCGCACAGCATGCTTTGCCCACTGGTTTGTGTTTCTACGGACAATGCGATCGTAAGACCTGTAAAATATACAAAATAAATAAATTAATTAATAAATATTAAAACATTATACTCTAGAACCTTTCATCATAATCCATCGAGCATCACTATTTTTATTTATTTTGGGAAGCCCGCATGTGTTTGTGCTACACTTTTGTCACCATGTATGCCACGTTGAACAAATCTTCCTATCGCCGCCAAGTCCACCTATGCCTTCTAGCCCATGTAGTCATCAAATCTACTTCGTATGTTTGTTGTAGTTGCATTATCCCCATTGCTCTTCGTATAACGTCTCTCTGCAACCTTACACATAGCACTCCAGTCTTCACGTGTATACTTGTGATGTCGAATATGAAAAGCGCTCATTGTTGGACCCGCCTGCCCATCCAAATTTGTTGGTGTACGTTATGCAAGTTTTCCAAAACCTGGTTCTTCAAAAATTCTCCCATTCCCTGGTGTGCTTTATTGGACTCTATCGAAACTTTTGTTACGCCCCTATGAAACTTCCTGTCATCGTTAGTTAGCTGTGTTATATGCCTTCATTGCTATGCTGATGAAATGACATCATTTCATCACGATGTCAGTGTATCTTCATTTGGCTCCTTACATTGTTTGATCCATCGTGATAAGATTATTGAGTCCCTACTACTGCCTTCGTCGCATCCGACGTGGCTTCCACATCATCTAGATCATGTAGCGTGATTAAATACTATGCCATTCCTGCACTATATCTATCATCTTTAATGTGAGTATGGTGAGCTCTTCACCATAACTGTTGTACTTTCAACTTGTCGTGTGTAGTGAATCTCGCACCACATGACTAGGTCCTGCTATGGCATTAAATTTCCATCAAGAAACCCTATGTGCTACTATGGTCTGTTATTCCTATTCTGAGGAAATCCACTATCACTATATTTTCACTGTGTGGGCCCCATACTAGGTTTTGCATGCTATTTGTTGGAAGAGAACATCCATTGAAATCATCTGCCTACGTGTTATTTGCCTCCAAGTATCATATCAAAGAACCTTCCATGGCAATGTTGATTGGTTATGCACCCATTGGATAAGTCCACGCTGACTCACCCTTGCCACATCGGGCTAGGGTTCGAATTGCCTTTCGGTAGCCAACGTCATTGTTTTGTCGTAACGTGTTTTGAATTTCCCTATCATCTACATGGACTCCCTTCTGCATGAGGTCGCCACATCCCAACCTAGCATTTATTGGCTCATGGTGTTGTGTTGTCGGATGAAGCCTTCTCTGCCACATAGAGCCATACTGCAGATCTTGCCATTATCGATGTTCTTCTTTTTTCTACATCACCCGACGATAATGAGCATAGGAGATGCTTAAAATTTGAAAACCACCCTCATGGCCCTTCGTTTCATAAATCATCCAATGTCATGCTTAGATGTAAGCGCAATGGTCAGTTCGACATCCTCTATTAATTCTATTCTGAGTAGCCAACTAGCGCTCACCACTCGGAGTGGGGGAAACATTTGTCCACTATACTTCACGCGATGTCGAATATCGAATACCCATTGACCGACGGGTCCCACTTGCCACATCATATATGCGTCTTCGTTCCAACCTGCACATTGACCATGTTGTCGATTTAGTCACATAAACCAATAATTTTGTAACACTATGGACTAACCTTATGTGAATGTCAGTATATCAAGGAGCCCACACTTTACTCCAATGCACCTTTATTTACATGGGCCTATATATATAGCCTTTGATCATTTTATTCATTTTTATATATTTTTGCTTTAAATATATTTAGATATATATTATATATTAGAATATATGAATATATATATAAATAATTATTTTTATTATTATTATATTTATATATAATATATTAAAATATATTATATATAGATTATTATTATTATTATTATTATTATTATTTTACGAAATATTATTTTATTTTATTTTCATTGGTCTTCTTTAGTTTGATTTAACTTGACTTTGGTTTAGATCAATTGAAAGCAAAGTTTGAATATTGGAATACAAAGGCATGAAAATGAAACCCATAAAATCAACCTTCAACATCCAAACCATAAACCAAAATGTCAACATTATGAAATGGAGACAAACAAACTACCCAGCACCCCAAGGGCTCCAATGCAACCATGAAAACTACCAATCAAACTCAAGAGAAGGAATTTCTTAAAATTTTCAGTCTAAGAGTACTCAATTCCTCCAAGACCACAAATGGAAAGGTGGGTCCCCAAAATTTTGGGGTATGTTATGGAGCAGCCACAACAATACCCAACAAGAGGTGGAATCAATTAAAGGGATTGTTCAACTATTTTGATGTCTTTGGCTCTAGTATCAATGACTCTAAAATCAAAGTCTTCTATACCTCTTCCTCTCCTCGTGGATGCAACTCCTTGACTGAGTGGAAGATCATCCCTCATGGTATGATTGTGGGTTATTTGAGAATTCCCTTTGGGATTAATATCTTTCCTAAGGATATGTGGAACTGGGTTATGAAAATACTTCAAAAAAATTTACTGCTTGGCCAACTCAATTTCTTTCCTTAGCTGGAAGAGTTCAAGTTGCAAATAAAATTATGGTAGCCTCTCATATCTATTACTCCTCTTACTGGATGGTCTCTAAGGTAGCCTATAAAAAATTAACTCAGGCCATTCATAATTTTTTATGGACCAAATGGGGGAGGTTGGAATGATATCCATCTCATGGAAACTTTGTACTCAACCTAAGGCTTTAGGAGGTCTAGGCATCATTGATCCTCTTATCCAGATGGGTTGCTAGAGCCATCACTAATGATGAAAATTGGAAACACCTATCTTGTTATAAAATCTCTCTAGCTACTCACAAAGATAAATGGAAAGAAACCCCATAGAAGGATAAGGTCCTTAATGCACCTTACTTTACAATTAAAGGATCTATTCCAGTTACCCAAAACTGGAAAGCTTGGCAATACGTTTCTCATTTATTAGCTTTGAATTCTAACACTTTGATACATGGTCTAAGCATCGATCTAAACAGTTTTTAATGGAATAAAATTATGCTTGAAAATGATAAACCTTTAGCTTTATGCAATGCTATTCAAGGTCTAGAATTTTTGAAGAAAGGTATTAATAGAATTAGAGATATATGAGATCTAGGTAGCTGCTCAATTCTTACCTAGAACTAGATCTGTAATTATTTCTTCCTTCCCTCTAGGTTCAAAGAGTCTTATGGCTTAGTTGTGGCTTCCATCCCTTGTGAGGTCCTTATAAAGCTAGGAATAACTACCCATAATATATGGAATGACTAGAGATGGCTTAATGGCCATAGAATCTCTTCCATTACTTCTAGTTGGATATACAAAAATATTTTGTGTCTTCCTTCTTTAGACTCTAAGCTCAATGTCAAGCGGCAAGTGAATTTTACCAATGCTCAATGGCATTCTCTTGCTACTCAAATTTGGAAAGTTCCTATTTAATCCAAAACTCAGCTTCTTGGATGGCATATTTTGCATCAAAAACTTACTTTTGAAAATTTGGCTTTGATTTTACACATTTCCCCTCAATGCAATTTTTGTAATACTTTAGAAAATCTAATTCACTTGTTTTGGTTTTGTGACATGGCTAAATAGTTTTGGGATGTCTTCTATACTTTTTTTTTCCTCTTTCACTAGATCTTCGAAGCTTTCTTTGCTTGGTTTTTCTTATCTATATAAATGCCCCAAAATTTAGGATGTTTGTAAACTCATCCTTCTCAAGCACATTTGGAAGTGCAGATGTAAAAAAATATATATTGGTTTTTCTCCTCCATGGGATATAGTTTTAGCATAATTTACCTTTGATATTTTGTTACATGTAGAACACATTCATTCACAAGTCTATGGAACTTCCAACACACCATAATATATTATTGAAAAACTTCATTAGGTTTCTCATGTGGTTTAGGATCTTCAGAAGGTCCAACAAGAAACTAAAAATAAGGTAGTTAATTAGCAATGATGAGAAATTTTAGGATTTAATTACTTCTATTTCTTCTTTGAAGACTTCAAAAAATGTCATGCCCAAAATTTCCCCATATAGCAGGATCTCCCACATATAAGTGTTGATATTTGGTGTGTTTCAGAAATATATAGCTTTAGTCTTTTTATTGCTATTAATTTCTATTATTATGTACATTTAGTTATGGATGCTTTACTCCTTATCCACCTCATTTTGTTTTTTAGTTGGTGGACAGTTTTAGCACCATACTATTGTAATGTTTTTAATATCACTCCTTCATTTTTGGATTCTAAAGTAATTAAAATATAGGGTTCTTTATCGACCTACAACTATGAATTGCCTCAGATATAGTCTGACCAACTACTTATAACCTTGTTTTTTTAAAGCGATATTGTCAATCTTTTTGTGTGCCCTAGAAATATTTTTCTTTATCACCCAACCAAGAAAATATTGGAATAGGTCTACTTGATCCATTTTTTCATAAAATAAACACCTCCCATCCCCCCCTAATCTACCACATTAGGAGGTTCTCCTTCCATACAGGGATCAAATCTTATAATCTCAACCATAAATGGAACAACTAGTAATTTTCAAGCTAGCTCTAATATGACCTATAATTTCTTCTTAGATTTGTTTTTCTTCTTAGATCTATAAACCTTCAAGCTAGCTCTACCATGGCCTATTGTTTCTTCTTATATCTTCAAACCTTTAATCCATATCCATCATGACTTGTTTCTTTTTAGATCTGTAAACCTTCAAGCCAGCTTCACCTTGATCTATGGTTTTTTCCTTTAAGTTCTAGAGATTTAAATTTTCAAGTCAACTTTTTCATGGCTTGCTATTTCTTCTCAGATCTACAAACATTCAAGCTAGCTTTGTCATGACTTGTTATTTCTTCCTTTGAAGTGGTAGAGATGTAAAACTTCAAGACAACTTCATTATGACCTATTGATTCTTCTTAGATCTATAAACCTTTAAGCTAGCTTTTTTGTGACCTACTATTTTTTAATATCTCCAAACCTTCAATCCAACTTTGACATGATCTATTATTTCTTCTTAGATCTACAAAACTTCAATCCAAATATGTCATGACCTATTGTTTCTTCTTAGATATACAAACCTTCAAGCCAACTTTGGCATGATCTATTATTTCTTTTTAAATCTATAAACCTTCAAGTTAGCTCCATCATGACCTATTATTTCTTCTTAGATTTACAAACCTTCAATATAGCATTGTTATAACTTGCTATTTCTTCTTAGATATACAAAATTTTAAGCTATCTCTATCTTGATCTACCATTTCTTTTTTATTCATATATAGTTATGTCCATGGAATTTTGAAGTATTATGGGAGTGAGACATACATCTTGGTTTCTTTCCATTACAATTTTGAAGGATTAAGTAAATAGCATATGATGAATATTACTTTTGTAGAAATTTGACATTACAATTGTTGATAAACCAGACCATGAAAATGTAGTGGTTGATTTCCTATCTAGGATTACATCCAATAGTGAGAATGCAATTGTAGACACCAAAATCTAGCCACTTGTCGTCCATCTAGGTCTTCCTACCATTTTACCCATTTATTTATATATATTTAGGCATATTTATTAAATATATGTTTAATATTAATATTTTAATATTATATTTTATATATATTTAATAAATATAAATATTATATATGTGAATAAATCTTAGCCATATGATTTAACCCAATCCCATCCATCCATTTACATCAATCCATGCCACACACCCGAAATTAATATCCACCCTTCGATGTGTTTTAATCTGAGCCACACAATTCGTGTCGCTCAAACCCTAACATGCCCTAAGGTGGATTATTAATAGGAGCCATTTTGATGGCTCAACCCCTAAGCTTTCCTAACACTTTTTGAGCCCTAAGATTCCTAATAACCTTTGGGTTCTCCATTGCATCCTCGCATTCACTTTTGCCCACCATAACTTCTGCATCCATCGTTGCCCACCTCGCGTGAACCATATCTGGGTCTATTGTATTTCTTGTAACCCCTCGAGCACCCACGAGCATTTCCCATTTTTATTGAGTGCCCACGGATGTTTCTTGAGTGCCCACAAGTGTTTCCTATTTTTTCAAGTGCCCACAGGTGTTTCCTTGAGTGACAATGGGCGTTTCATGTTGCTACCGAGTGCCCATGGGCATTTCCTTGAGTGCCCATGGGTGCTTCCTGCTACTACCGAGCACCCGTGGGTGTTTCAGTCTTAGATATTTTATCCTACTATCCCTTGGGCAATGCTAGGGCATCATCACACTAATTTTGTACAATAATTACATTAGACCAAAAAATAGCAAGCATCGCAAGGTAAATCTTTCATTTTGGTTATTATTTTATTATTCTTCATATTTGCATGCAATTTCATTATTGAATAGCTAGGGTTTCATTAATTTCTAAGGGTCTCACACAGTGGAGCCCTCATAGTTATTACTAACTCTTTGTTATCATCTTATGTGTGCAAATATGGAGATACACAGGCGTTGAGCAGTTGTTTAAGCTGGAGTGGCTTGGCATCAGATAACTAGAAGCCCACTCACTTTTGTTGGGATCAGACGCATTTTGAGACACCACTAGAATTACTTGCTAAGGTTTTGGATAACCCTAGCTATTTTAAAATTTGTATCAAAGAATTCAAGGATTCTTATTGTAACAATGGAGTTTTGAGGCTCCCCCCATTAATAAAAATCATTCATTGTGCAATATTATTCTGAGTTCTGATTTATATCTTGTTATTTGGTGTTGCATTTTTGTCTTCACAAATGGCAATCACGGTGGGACCCCCTAAGGGTTTCTTTTTATGATTTGTTTTGCTAATTTATTTACTATTTTTTGGCTTATTTTGCAGGATTTTTAGAAGTGTGAATCGAGCATTTTTCACTAATTATGGTTTTTGAAGACTTGTAGGAAGTTGTAGAAGGTGCGCGAACACCTATCAATGCTTGAGGGCTATCCAGAAACAGTTAAGTGAATTTAAAAAATACCCAAGGGTATTTTACAAATAGTTGGAGTAGAAACGTAGGTTGTTTGTAATTCTACTATTAAAACCCTAGCTTTTATGTTTACGTATTCTGGAAATCCTACATTTTTTTCAGGTTTCCAAGCTAGAAAGAACATCATTAATTAATAAGGAAAAACATTCATATTAGATTGCACCTTAGGTTTTAGATTAATCATTTGCATCCATCCACACTTTCTATTTAAAGTTTTTAGTTTTTTTTTTATTCACAAACTAAAAAATATTGTATTCTAATTTCATGTGAATTGAAAAAAATTGCATAATTAGTTTGCATTATAGGGTTAGGGATTTCTATTTTTATAGGTCTAAGTAGGAACATTATTCATATACCAAAAGTATCCCCGTACTTGGGTGATTCCATACGGAGGAGTAGACAAACCCCCCAGCTATCTAGAGCGGGTTTTAAGCGGTGTACTCTACATCCTTTGGAAAAATTAGTATTATCAATAGTGGCTTTTGATTTAGACAATCGAAAATAGTTATATTTCTAGAATTGTATGAACACAATAGAAAATCAGATTTTTTAAAAAGAATCACACATTGCACGCTTCACATTTAACAGTACTGGCTAGATTTCATCACCAACCATTACTTGAGATTTGATGACGGTGGCTTTCATCTCCATCCACCAATATCTGCCCTTATAAACCCTAGGTCACCCCCAAGCAAACTTGTTGTATTTCATCACTAGAAATAATCTCATTGCCCCAGCTTAGCCATATTTTTTTTACCTTTATTTGGATTAATTCATATTAGCACATTTGAAACACACAAGGTCAAAACCTAAAAGAATGAATTCACATTAAAAGGAGATAATCAATGAATGAGGTAAGACACATGTGTTAAACAAACTTAACATTGATTGTTTATTTTTCTTGTGAAATTTAAATTTTGTGTTTCATTTTATTGTATAATCTATATTTTGGTTTAATTGCTTATGGTATTAACTAGAAAACAAAAGAAAGTATTAAATCAAGACATTTCAATGGAACCTTCATCCACCTTCCCCATCCCTTCATAGGTAGATTTTTTTGCAGGTCCCTTACATTCCTTGTCACCCACAACCTTTCATATGGTTGTTCCCCAAGTAGAGTCAACCTCACCAACCATTGATCACCACATTACCCACATAGATACGGCATGAGTAGAAGCTCTCCTGAAGTCTTCTAATTATGTCTTAGAGTTAGTTCCCAATTCACCTAGACAAGATCCTACTTTACAATATGAACTTGATCATTCCTAGCCATCTAGCTTCACCCAAGTGTACATTAACCCTCTTTTTAAGGCATCAATTGCACCATCATCCCATTTATCCATTACCCAACCATCATGTGCTCCTAGCACTTCATACACATCTACCTATACCAACCCCTGGTATGAAGCACAAGTTAATGATGCTTCACAAATATCCATCTCATCCACTCAAGTCGCAATACCAATTGCCACTTGTCCCCCATCCACATTAGCCATTCCATATTCATCCATACCTTCCAATGATGATGTGGAAATTAATGAAGCATTGGTACATTTGAAAAATTCTTAAGAAGCGATAGACATCTCAACAAGAAGTTCAAGTGAACCCTAGGCCTCAGCCAATTTCCACTCAACCCACATTCATCACCCAAATTCCATATTGGGCACCACAATATTCTATAGTTTCTAGTCCCATACCTCCATCAACCTATTCCATTCCCATGAGTCAACCCATCCATAATCCTCACACATCATCTTCTTTTCTTCATTCACCATCATTTCTAAATCAACCTCATCATCATAAAATTAACTCCACATCCCCCAATTCATCACACCTCCAACAACATATTCAATATCATCCATTCATCAATCCATTCACCACATCTCAATTCACTCAACAAGCAAACCAAGGATTACAAATAGATTATCAACACACTAAAATGTTACAACATATTTAACTTGACTCACTAACATTGAGTTGCAGTTGAGTCATCATCAATATCATCATCATTCATGTCAACAACCACAACAATTGCAACATTCAATTCCACAATCCACATCTCAGGTTATGATAGGTGTACCATAATTTTAAAATCCAACACAATGGGACAAACATACCAAACATCCTACAAAGCCCCCTCACAAATACATGGTGCTTTCAGAATCTTATTCAATCATCTTTCAAAATTTAAATCAAGTGATATTAACAAGCCACGTGGAAATAATTATAAGAAACACTTGTACTATCCTTATCATCAATAAGTGGGCCATGACATCAACAACTGTCATGTTTTTAAAGATGTTGTCCGAGATCTTATTGATCTAAAAATATTTCCCACAAATGGTCCATCCAACTCATCTGATTAGGACATGGGTACCAATTTAATAATTAAGCATTTTGAGGATTCTCAAGATATTGCATCCTCCCAATCACTCATGCCATCAATCATCATGCAAATTGGGTACACTTAAGGTATCACACCTTCCCCAAAATAAAAAAATAAAAACAAATCTCCAAAAATACTTAATACCTTTGGTCACATTTCAATTTTTCAAAAATCCCCAAAGGTACTAATTCCTTTGGTCACATTTTAATTTTCAAAAATCTCTAAAGGCACCCAACACCTCTGATCACACGTCAACTCAAAATAATTTGCATCTATACATGTTGCTTGTTGTTACCTGAGTTCACAATGTTCAAGGAGCACGTCAGCTTACCAGGCTAGGGGAAGTAAAAGAGCCCGAGCTACTGAACATCATACACTTGAAAGTGTTACTTGGTTAATGTGATTTATATATGTATACATACATGGCTAAATACATAAAAACAACATTGCATTTCACACCTTGCATTTCACACATTGCATTTCACACATGTCATTTCACACGTCATTTTTACACATTTGCATTACACACATTCCATTTCACAAATTGCATTTCATACATTGCATTCACATCCACATTTCACATTTCATATTAGGGATCATTTATTCAGTTAAAATGTTAATTGGTCCAATACAGTCATGTTGCCTTAATCAGGGGTACCTTCACATCATCATTCATGTCATTGCACCATTCCATAAAGCCAAATTATCATTTGCAAAGCCACATATCTATAATACCTAGGTGTTTTTAGTCACTCAGCCACTTCTAGTGTTTTAAGCAAGCCACAAATACATGTCGAGTTCCCTTTTAGGACCATCACACATATAAATTAAGAAAATATTGAGTTTTGGGAATTGAACCCAAAATATTCTTGAACCAAACACAATTCCACATATTAAAAACATCTCGTGTCAAAGAGATATAACACCATACTTGGTTTGAACCTTGAAGTGAAAAGGGTCATCCTTGCTAGTCCCATAATGCAACATAGTCCATAAGAATAGTGGTTTTAACCACTATCACAGTTGCTTCCAAATATAAAATATGTAGTAAGGATAGGGTACAATTTTTATCACACTTAGGTTGATAATTTGATTCCCCAAAGTTCTAAATATTTTACATCACACACCATTGATCATTGGGTTGTAAGGATCATACTACATTTCTAGTCAGACGGTTAGGTAGTCATCCCCAAAACTTAGGAGATCAAAATACAAATCATGGACTACGGAGTTAGCCTCAATTGAAGCTATATATGCTTGACTGGCAGTGGAGTACGCTCATGCATGGTGACACATATCTTTTAAAGAGACCTCTGACCACTCATAAGGATAAGCTAGCTTCTTGGTCTTCATCCATAACAAGTCATACCCAATTTACTCAAGATGAGTTAATGAACTTACTTGCACATGCATTGGTTCTTGATTACCTTGAGTCATTACCATGCTCTTGATTCAGTAAATGAGTTCACTGCACACACATTTGGTCCTAGAAGAATTAGGTAGTTTTTAGTGAGTTTGTTTGATGCCACTAGTATGTCTGAGTCTACAAAACAGTCAATTTTCTATATCAAAATCCATATCTTCTTCCATATTAACATCCATATCTTATTCCATGTCAACATCCATGTCATTTCATTAGTCTTTTCACCCCACATACCAATTTGGTGCCCCTGATTAATCAACAATGTTAAATGTGGCCAAGCAAAATTGAAACTATGAATGATCATTGGAATATTTGCATCCATACACATTTCCACTTGCATTAATCATCCATATACATAAGCATTCCACAAAAGCTTTCACACATAAGCATAACACAAAAATTATAAGCCATGTATATATATATATATATATATATAATTTGCACATGCAAATATTTCTAGAAAGTTAAAGCAAGCACACAACTTGGGGGTGTTCAAGGTATCACACCTTCCCCCAATCAAAAAAAACATCACAACTTGGGGGTGCTCAAGGTATCACACCTTCTCCACCAATTCAACAAACAATTCAATCATGCATACACATCACATCATCCACATAAATTGTCAGGTTCAAAATATTGTGTCCTTTTGTCAAAGGTTACGCCCTTTACATTGAATTCACATAATCCACATCAATTTCTAGGTTCAAAATATTGTGTTATTTTGTCAAAGGTTTCACCCTTTACCTTACAGTTTTGCAAAAACCCCTTCATCTGTTAGGGCAAAGAATATACACATTCATCACATTTTCCCCATTTCAAAACCCCTTCATATGTTAGGGCAAATAATAGACACATTCGTCACTTTTTCCCCATTTCAAAAATCCCTTCATATGTTAGGGCAAAGAACAAACACAGTCATCACATTTTTTCCCATTTTCATAAACCCCTTCATCTATTAGGGCAAGGAACAAACATAGTCATCACATTTTCCCCATTTCAAAAAACCCTTCATTTTTTGGGGCAAAGAACAGACACAATCATCTCATCGTATTTTCCCCATTTTATAAACCCTTCATTTATTAGGACAAAGAACATATACAAGTACAAGTGAACCTTATATTTAGTGGTTTATCCTATTAACCTGGTGGTTGCAGTGACTGGTTATCCATGCAATCTAGTAGGATGGACAAATTACCATAAGGACACTTGCATATCAAAAACCCCTTCATCTGTTAAGGAAAATAACAGACACATTCATTGCATTTTTCCATTTCAAAAACCCCTTCATCTCTTAGGGTAAAGAACAGACACATTCATTTCATTTTCCCATTTAAAAAAAAAACCTTCATATGTTGGGGTAAAAATATACACATCTTCATTGTATTTTTCACAAAACCCCTTCATCTATTAGGGCAAATAATAGACACAATAATTTCATTGAATTTTTTTCCATTTCAAAAATCCCTTCATCTGTTGGGGCAAAGGATAGACACAATCATTTCATTGTATTTTTTTCTTCACATTTCAAAAAAAAAATCATCTATTGATGCAAAAAACAGACACAATCATTCACCACATTTTCCCAATTTCAAAAATCCCTTCATATTTTAGGGCAAAGAATAGACACATTCATCACTTTTTTTCATTTCAAAAACCCCTTCATCTGTTAGGGCAAAGAAAAGACACAAGTACAAGTGAACCTTGTATTTAGTGGTTTATCCTATTAACCTGGTGGTTGCAACAACTAGTTATCCATGCAATCTGATAGTATGGATAAATTACCATAAGGACACTTGCATATCAAAAAACCCTTCATATGTTAGGACAAAGAATAGACACAGTCATTACAATTTCCCATTTAAAAAACCCCTTCATATGTTAGGGCATAGAACATACACATTCATTGCATTTTCCCATTTCAAAAAACCCTTCATCTATTGGGGCAAAAATAGACACATCTTCATTGCATTTTTCACAAAACGCCTTCATCTATTAGGGAAAATAATAGACACAATAATTTCATCATATTTTTCTCCATTTTAAAAATCCCTTCATATTTTGGGGTAAAGAACAAACACAATCATTTCATCACATTTTTTCCATTTCAAAAAACCCTTCATCTATTGGGGTAAAACAATAGACAATCATTCATCACATTTTCCCAATTTAAAAAACCCCTTCATCTGTTAGGGTAAATAACATACACATTCATCACATTTTTTTCCCATGTCAAAAACCCCTTCATATATTAGGGTAAATAACAGACACAAGTACAAGTGAACCTTGTATTTAGTGGTTTATCCTAGTCACCTAGTAGTTGCAGCGACTAGTTATCCATGCAATCTGATAGGATGGGTAGATCACCATAAGGACACTTGCATTGTCAAAAATCCCTTCATATGTTAGGGTAAATAATAGAGACATTCATAACATTTTTTCCCATTTCAAAAATTCCTTCATTTGTTGGGGCAAAGAACAAATACAATCATTTCATCACATTTTTTTCCATTCCAAAAACCTTTCATCTGTTAGGGCAAAGAACAAACACAAGTACAAGTGAACCTTGTATTTAGTGGTTTATCCTATTAACCTAGTGGTTGCAGTGACTGGTTATCCATACAATCCGATAGGATGGATAGATCACCATAAGGACACTTACATTGTCAAAAAAACCCTTCATCTGTTAGAGCAAAAATAGACACAATTATCATATTTTTTCATGTCAAAAACTCCTTTCATCTGTTGGGGTGAAAACAAAATCAGTTGCTTGAATTCATACATTTGAAAAGGTAGCTTACCTCCACCAAATCACTCCACATTGCATCCATCAATACAATTCTCATCATCACATCTTCATGTCACCATCAAATCCATCAACAATTACATTTACATTCAATATTTTTCAAGTTCACCTACAAATTCAAGTGAACCTTGTATCTAGGGGTCTATTCTATCTCCTTGGTGATTGCAAAAATATGCGTCCATGCAATTTGGTAAGATGAATAAACCACCATAAGGAAACTTTGCCATCTTCATCATCCAATATCTCATTGTTCAAAAACAAAATCACTTTTGGTACTTCACCTTTTGGGTGAGACTATGCCAAGACCAATTTGCTCAAAAGTTGTCATTGATGGCCTTGTTTGTGGGGCTTAAAACATGGATAAAATCATAACTTTTCATCATTTCCTTTATAATTACACCAGTCTCTGACAATGCATGTCGGGTAAAGTGATTGAGCACCCATTTAGAGATTCTGTGTAGGAATTACTGCAATCATGAGTGGCCCCGAGGATAGACTATTTTTATTTTATTTTTGCATTTGCATACTTGCATATCAATGATGTAGGAAGGCACATTCTTTAGCAGCATCGAATCACCCCAACTTTGGGACAACCACATTTAGTTTTTGACTTTCTCACAATGGGATACATCTTACATGATCATGGCATCTATACTTGGCAAAAATCCCTTCATATTTTGGGGTAAAAACAGACACATTTTTCACAAAACCCTTCATTTGTTGGGGAAAAATAGACGCAATCATCTCACATTTTTCATCATTACTATTCCCATTTGGGCAAAAATGGTACCACATTTACATCATTCATATCATTCACAATCATTTGCACAAATTTTTCAATTGGCTCGTGAGATTCATCCACAAACTCATTCACCAATTGAGGGGGTAAGCTATGTAAAAATATAAAGTCTTTCATTCTTTTGTCTTCAGGCTCACATTTCACATCCCAAGAGAAAGCTTCTTCTGCACCTAGCCAAAATAGGTGTCTTGTGTTTTTTTACTGCATTATGTTTTACGCAACGCAATACAAAAAGGGGTATCTATAGACACCAAAATCTAGCCACTTTTCATCCATCTAGGTCTTCCCATTATTTTACCCATTTATTTATATATTTAGGTATATTTATTAAATATATGTTTAATATTAATATTTTAATATTATATTTTATATATATTTAATAAATATAAATATTATATGTGAATAAATCCCAACCATATGATTTAACCCAATCTTAGCCATCCATTTACATCAATCCATGCCACACACCCAAAATTAATATCCACCCTCTGATGTGTTTTAATCTGAGCCACACAATTTTTTTGCTCAAAACCTAACATGCCCTAAGGTGGATTATTAATAGGAGCCATTTTGATGACTCAACCCCTAATGTTTCCTAATAATTTTTAAGCCCTAAGATTCCTAACAATCTTTGGATTCTTCCTCGCATCCTCGCCTTCCCTTTTGCTCACCATCGCTTCTACATCCATCGTCGTCCACCTTGCATGAACCAGATCTAATTATGCTACATTCCCTGTAACCCCCCCAAGCACCCATGGGTGTTTCTCATTTTTCTTGAGTACCCACAGGTATTTCCTGTTCTACTGAGTGCCCACATGAATTTCCTTGAGTGCCCATAGGCATTTACTATTGTTGTAGAGTGCCCACGAGCATTTCCCTAAGTGCCCACGAGAATTTCCCTGAGTGCCCATGGGTGCTTCTTGCTTTTATTGAGCACTCATGGGTGTTCTAGTATTAGATATTTTTTCATACTAGCCCTCGAGCGATGTTAGGGCATCGTTGCACCGATTTCCTGCAATAATTACATCAAACCAAAAAATAGTAAGCATCGTAAGGTAAATATTTCATTTTAGCTATTATGTTAGTATTCTTCATATTTGCATGTAGATTCATTATTGTATATCTAGGGTTTCATTAATTTATAAGGGTCTCACACAATGGAGCCCTCACAGTTATTACTAACTGTTGGTCACGAATCTGCCACAGGAAAGGATTTTCTATGTCTATGCGCCCTAGACCCGGCCAACATTGAAAGGCTGGGAGAAAGAAATGTCTCCCAGACCAATCTCCAGAGAGGGCTGGTTCCCTTACTAAATTCTATGCTATTGAAGACTAAAGTGGCAGGAAAGAAATCATAAATATGCAGAAAGAAATAAGAAATTACAGAAAGAGATGGGAAATATAGCCACAGGCCAAATTCGTCAGATCATGAAAGATTAACAATAGATAACTTTAAGCACACTAATAGCATATAATAGAAGACAGTGACGTAATTCACTTACAACCTTGCATAGATAACCTTCAGAATTGCATTCCAGAACTCACTTCCTCACTAGCAATATTTAAACTCAGATGCAGAATTCAAATTAGGCAGCAGATAAGAAATACGAGCGTAAACGAGGAATGTATAAGACAGAAGGGAAAACACACAAACAATTGCTTGCAAAACCAGAGGCCAAATATCTTTCATTCATGCAAAGAACTTCAAAAGATTTTAGCAAAAGTCTCTCTCTCAATCCATCTTTCTGAGATATACATTCATATTTATAGAGGTCTTGCCTCTCTACAGCATTTAAAATAGGCGACGGACTTCCTTGAGATCTACAAAATGTGCAACAGAAACAAGGAAATGATCCCCTTAAACCAGCCTCAGAGAAACCAAAAATTAAATGAAATAAGGAACCGGTCGTCTTCATTAAATGGTCATTCTCGAAACATGCTTGAACCGTTAGAAAAATCATGAACATAAGCTTTGAATAATGGAGGCGTCTTCAATTCTAGTGGCTTGGGCACGTTCTTCTACCTTGCTCACATTGGAAAGCAGTAAAACATTTAATTTTGGAGTACTTTTAATCCTTGGAAATTGCAATGCTTCATCGGGCCGTTTGAACTGCTTTCTGGCATGAAACTGTAATGGGTCGCGAAAACATGACATGTCACAAAATTGTGACGTATTCGGCTCCTTGGTCTCCTTTGCCACCTTAGCTCGTGAAAACGTGACGCGTCATGAAATCATGACATTCCATACTATTCTGCTCTTTCTTCGCTCTGTTTTCATGAAACTATGACCTGTCGCGAAATTGCGATGTATTCCTTACCTATGTTGTCCTTTGGCTGCTTTGAACCGTGAAAATATGACAAGGCACGATTTTGCTACACCTTTCTCTCCTTTGGCTTTGTTTCCTTGATACGTCATGAAATCGTGACACTCTCCTTTGTTTGGACTTCTTTCCTTGACATGTCACGAAAACTTCACCATGTCATGAAATCATGACATCTTCTACCTTCTGTGCCCTTCTCTTCTATATACCCACGAAACTGCAACATGTGATTTTACGACAGTTTTCTCTTGCCTTGTATGGTCCAGCTCTCAACCTGTGAAAACATGACACTCTTGCCTCAAGTGGTTCTTTAATCTTCAGCATGTCGCGAGATCGCGACAGGTTCTGTCTCCTTGGACTTTATTGCTTTTTCACCGTGAAAATTTGAAATGTCACGAAATCGTGACATTCTGTACAATCTGGCTGCCTCCTTGTTTCCTCTTCGCAAAAACGTGATGCATTGCGAAATCGTGACAATTCCCTGCACTTGGTCCTTCCACCCCAATATGTCACGAAATTGTGACGTTTCCTTGTTGCTGGACTTCATCTCCACAAATGTCACAAAATCATGACGCATTTCATGCCTTATGCTTTTTGTTTCAACTTTGCCGCGACCACGCAACACGTTGTGATTTCGCGACGTCTTTCACATTTTGCACCTTGTTCACTATTCTGTCGCGAAATCGTGACGAAATTCATTGTCATTGCCCAACTATGTCATGATTTCATGACCTTTTCTCTTACTCTGCTCCATGGCCGTTGTAAGTCATGAAAACGTGACATGTCACGATTTCATGACAATTTTACTGCGCTGCCTCCGTTGACCACTTTGACTGCGATTTTGGAACACATCATGAAATCGTGATGAATTTGTTGCTTAGCCCTTTTCTGCATTTGGCACCGTGAAACTATGACAGGTCATGATTTTGTGACACCTTTTCTTTTGACTTCTATCTCCTCAACAGACCCGCGATAACACGACATGTCGCGATATCGTGAAAGTTTTGAAACTATGCTCTCCATGCTGCTTTCTGTCGTGATATCACGACAGTCTTCGAACTTAGCTGTTTTGGCATCAAAACTTGAAGAAGAATGATAACTTCAACATTTTATGCAAGAATAATCAACAACCAAAACAATATGGCAAAAATGCCAACATTCTTGGTGGCTCGCGGGGTATACAGTTCTACTGTATGCATGAATCCCAGGCCTGAATCCATTGGGCAATAGAGTCAAGAAAAACTGAAAGAACAGAAAGCTGGCTGATGGGGTACATCTCGGTAGACTACTGCAACAACTCTTCCTGACGTACTGAAAAATCAAAGGAATCTGTATTTGGCTTAGCTTACCAGGTGCTGTAAAAGAATTTCCATGAAAGCACCTAGGGTTGCAAAAATAGAAATGAAGGAAATAAGTGGAGTGAGGACTATGGAATGGAAATAGTAAATGATGGAATGGTGGAGTGGATGGAGTGATGCGGTAGATACAGCACTAAGGAGTAAGCTACTGTGTCACCGACTACGGGGATGGAGGGAAAATGAATAATGGAATGGAAGTGGAAGGGATGGTGGGAACTGCAAATAAATGCTAAAATGACAATGAAATTAGAAGAAAAGGAAAATAAGAAATGAGAATATTAGAAAGGGAAAAAGAAACAACAGCAGTGGCTTAATTACTTGTAGAAGAAAAAGGAGTAGGAGAAGAAGGGAATGAAGAGGGGAAGGAAGAAATAGAGAGGAAGCCACTAACTACTGGGAAGGAAGAAGAAAAAAGAAAGAAATAAACGTACCTACGGGCTCGCATGCAAAAAGAGCTGAATTTGACAGATGAAATGCACTTTTTTTTTTCTTTTCTATTTTTTTTTTTATGTACAATAGTTTACGACATGATTGACATGTCACCACAAAAAACCCAGTCTCAAGGTGTTATCCGGTGAATCTGCAGTGACCGGACCATATCTGATCATACTTGAGTCGGTCTTTGAAGTTGGGATGACCTCCTAAAGTTCTCCATGTTGCAGACATGGGAAAATTATCCTGCATGCCAGTACCCACACAATTGACAAATAATGTAGCAAATAAATTTACCACATGAAGGGCTCCTATGGGTACCAGTTGTAGTAATGGCTGAAGCCAATACCACCATCTTGAAGGGTTCCCTGGTTGTGGACTGAGAACGGGTTCCTCCAATCCCTTGGTTCGATCACAGAACCTTTTCGATGAGAAATCTGCTTCCAGGATCTCCTCAGGCTCAACCTTATGATGAGGCATGCTCAATGGATCCTGACTAAATACTTGCATGTTGTGCACGATTGTGCTCTCTTTGTGCTCAGGTTCTGGAACTTGAATCTATTTCTCTCCTTGGCCCATCTCCTGATAGAAATTGCAAGCAACCATATTGTTCATTGTTGGGAAAGTACTTACATATTCCCATCATTGGCTTTGGATGAAATCTGCCCCTTGAGTTCCACACAACTGGATTTCAGGTCTCTGCACAGTATAAGGGATCTGCCATGATGAATACTACATAGGGTAGACAGGAGTGGTGACTATCGGATAAGGTAATGGAGCTTCTCCCCACGGTAATTTTCCTGATAGGAGCAGAAGGTGCTTCGCTTGTAATGCTTCCTCAAATATTTGAGGGAATCTACGTTCGCCTGATTGCAGCAAGAGGAGGCTTACGTTTGGATGGAAAGCTCAAACATAGAAGAAGTGGGCTTGGGCGGGTGTTGGTCGGATCATCTCTAGAATTCTCTTCCAACTTCTGCTGAATCGGACATTAAAGTCTGTGATGCTCTCCAGAGGTGCTCTCGTGATGTACATGAAAAATTGAAAGGGATCCTGAGAGCTGTTAAAGAGATCCTTGTCGAATCTTCTAATTAGTGCTCCTGCTAGGTCATCCCATGAGCTGATGCTTTTATGCCTGAGCAGTCTGTACCACTGTAATGCCCTTCCTTGCAAAGACAGAATCGAAAGTCTGATCATAACATCTTCATGAACTATACCATGTATAGTCGACAAAGTGGCAATATCTTCAACATGCTCTCGGGCCATTCCTTGGGTGCCATTGTATTTTGTTAGGGCTTTCAAGGCACTTTTGGGAATCTCATGCCGAATTTGGAGATTCAGAGGGCCAGGATCATCCCATCTAGGATAGCATACCTTCGCCATTATCTTCTTTTAGCTTTAAAATGCAGGCATCTACGATCAAGAAATTTGGATCTTCAGCTCAGCAGAGTCACCAGATGAACTTACAAATCTCTGCTATGAGGTCAAGACAGCTCATCAAAATCTTGATACCTCTAGGTGTTAAACAATGAAACAATCAGTCTCATCGATTATGGATCTTTGGGACAGAAACAGTTTGTCCCATCGGGCGTGCCAAAAACTGTTGGTCACGAATCTTCCACAGGAAAGGATTTTCTATGTCTATGTGCCCTAGACCCGACCAACATTGAAAGGCTGGGAGAAAGAAATGTCTCCTAGACCAATCTCCAGAGAGGGCTGGTTCCCTTACTAAATTCTATGTTGTTGAAGACTAAAGTGGCAGGAAAGAAATTGGAAATATGCAAAAAGAAATGGGAAATTATAGAAAGAGATGGGAAATATAGCCACAGGACAAATTTGTCAAATCGTGAAATATTAACAGTAGATAACTTTAAGCACACTAATAGCATATAACAGAAGACAGTGATGTAATTCACTTACAACCTTGCGCAGATAACCTTCAGAATTGCATTCCAGAACTCACTTCCTCACTAGCAATATTTAAACTCAGATGCAAAATTCAAATTAGGCAGCAGATAATAAATACGAGCGTAAACGAGGAATGTATAATATAGAAGGGAAAACACACAAACAATTGCTTGCAAAACCAGAGGCCAAATATCTTTCATTCATGCAAAGAACTTCAAAAGCTTTCAGCAAAAGTCTCTCTCTCGATCCATCTTTCTGAGATCTACATTCATATTTATAGAGGTCTTGCCTCTCTACAGCATTTAAAATAGGCAACGGATTTCCTTGAGATCTACAAAATGTGCAACAAAAACAAGGAAATGATCCCCTTAAACCAACCTCAAAGAAACCAAAAATTAAATGAAATAAGGAACTGGTCGTCTTCATTAAATGGTCGTTCTTGAAACATGCTTGAACCGTTAGAAAAATCATGAACAGAAGCTTTGAATAATGGAGGCGTCTTCAATTCTAGTGGCTTGGGCATGTTCTTCTACCTTGCTCACATTGGAAAGTAGCAAAACATTTAATTTTGGAGTACTTTTAATCCTTGGAAATCGTAATGCTTCATCGGGCCATTTGAACTGCTTTCTGGCGTGAAACTGTAACGAGTCACGAAAACGTGACATGTCACAAAATTGTGACATATTTGGCTCCTTGGTCTCCTTCGCCACCTTAGCTCGTGAAAACACAACACTTTACAAAATCGTGACGTTCCATACCATTCTTCTCTTTCTCCACTCTATTTTCGAGAAACTATGACCTGTCACGAAATCACGATGTATTCCTTACCTATGTTGTCCTTTGGCTGCTTCGAATCATGAAAACGTGACAGGTGCAATTTCGCTACACCTTTCTCTCCTTTGGCTTTGTTTCCTTGATACGTCATGAAATCGTGACACTCTCCTTTGTTTGGACTTCTTTCCTTGACATGTCACGAAAACTTCACCATGTCGCGAAATCGTGACATCTTCTACCTTCTGTGCCCTTCTCTTCTGTATACCCGTGAAACTGTAACATGTTGCGATTTCATGATAGTTTTCTCTTGCCTTGTACGGTCTAGCTCTCAACCTATGAAAACATGACACTCTTGCCTCAAGTGGTTCTTTAATCTTCAGCATGTCATGAAATCGTGACAGGTTCTGTCTCCTTGGACTTTACTACTTTTTGACCGCAAAAATTTGTCATGCCGCGAAATCGTGACATGTCATACAATCTGGCTGCCTCCTTGTTTCCTCCTCGCAAAAATGCGATGCGTCGTGAAATAACGATAATTCCCTACACTTGGTCCTTCCGCCCCAATATGTCGTGAAATCGTGACGTTTCCTTGTTGTTGGACTTCATCTCCACAAATGTCACGAAATCGCAACGCCTTTCATGCCTTATGTTTTTTGTTTCAACTTTGTCGCGACCACGCAACACATTGTGATTTCATGACGTCTTTCACATTTTGTGCCTTGTTCACTATTCTGTCGTGAAATCGCGACGAAATTCATTATCATTGCCCAACTATGTCACGATTTCATGACCTTTTCTCTTACTCTGCTCCATGGCCGTTGTAAGTCATGAAAACGCGACATGTGATTTCATGACAATTTTACTGCGCTGCCTCCATTGACCACTTTGACTACGATTTTGGAACACATCACGAAATCATGACGACTTTGCTGCTTAGCCATTTTTTGCATTTGGCACCACAAAACTATGACAGGTCATGATTTCGTGACACCTTTGCTTTTGACTTCTCTCTCCTCAACAGACCCGCGATAACGTGACATGTCGCGATATCGCGACGATTTTGAAACTATGCTCTCCATGCTGCTTTCTGTCATGATATCGCGACAGTCTTCGGACTTAGCTATTTTGGCATCAAAACTCAGAGAAGAATGAGAACTTCAACATTTTATGCAGGAATAATCAACAATCAAAACAATGTGGCAAAAATGCCAACACTAACTCTCTGTTATCATCTTATGTGTGCAGATTTGGAGATACACAAGTGTTGAGCAATTGTTTAAGCTGGAGTGGCCCGACATCAAAAAACTAGAAGCCCACTCACTTCTATTAGGAGTAGACATGCATTTTGAGACACCATCAGCATTGCTTGCTAGGGTTTTAGAGAACCCTAGCTATTGTAAAATCTGTATAAATGAATTCAAGGATTCTTATTATAACAATGGATTTTTTAGGCTCCCCCCATTAATAAAAATCATTCATTGGGTAATACTGTTCTTTGAGTTTTGCTTTATATATTATTATCTGGTTTTGCATTTTTGTCTTCATAACAATTGTAGAAGATAATTTTCTAGATGATAATTTGTTTGATATATCAACTAACACCCCGTGGTATGAGATATCACTATATTTTTAGTTGTAGGGAAGTATCCACAACATTTTTTATAGCAAAAAATGTATCCAATAGTGTACAATTTCATGGATTGGTGGATACCTTTTATTGGATTATATTACATTATTTGGTACATGCTAATGTACCCCCATGGTACCTTAATGGTACATATATAAATATTAGATTAGGGTTATTCATAGTTTAGAGTGTAAGTTATATTTTACTTTTATCTAAGTATGAATATGTAGGATATGCACAAGTATCATGTAAGTGTGAATGTACAAGATATGCACAAGTGTCATATGAGTTAGTGTGCAAGTGTAATTTGAGTATATGTGCACAATTTTCTTGTATGTAAGAGCTCAAATATGTAATGTAAATGTGTGCACAAGTGCATTAGGTTAGAGTGTGCAAAGTGAAGGTCAAGAGTCATATCTAGGTGTACATATAATATAGATTCATGTTCATCAAGTATGCAAGTGCCATATAGAGAAGCCAAGAGTCGTGAGACTTGGCATATGGAAATGAATAGTCAAGTATCCCAAGAGCCATTCTACTATGGCTATGTAGTACTCCGTAGAGAAGAATTCAAGTATCCAAGTATTTGATCATCAATATCATATTACAAAGAGATCATTATTGTAATAGAAAGAGGAGCAATAAATATTGCATGCATTTTGAGAAATTAATATTGTAAGTTTTTTTATTAGATGGAAATAAGATGTTTTAAAAGGGCCCCTGAACCTTTTTACAATTAAATAGTATGAGCATACAAATCAAATAGGCCAAAACTAGCCAGAAGTGCAACAGAACAAGGAGGAACTAGCCCAAAGAGGGGCATAAATGAGTAGCACAAGAAGACAACAAATAGGTCCCAATAGGCTAGAAGCCTATAAATGAAAATAAAACACATAATATTTAGATTTTTCAAGATTTTCTATGTAATGCTTCACCATCAAAGTGACTTCCTCAGTATAGATAACATCCAAATTCAATTATCTAGTACAAGATTCTATAATATCAATGGTGAATTTCCACACTTTCATATAGGTCTTCAACGGGTCCCAATTATTTTGCAAATAGTTCTCTTTATAAGAAGGATTATCGAAATTAGACTTGGCTTTCTTATTTGGCCTAGGCCCTCTACAAATATTTGAGATAAATATGACATTGTTGTCCATATATTTTTTATCTTTTTTATACCTAAGGCATTTTGAGCACCTACCAGCAAAATAAATATCCGTAACAAAATTTTGTCCTTTAGCTTTTATCTTCGTTGGACTCCTTCCTTCAATGCTTCAAGATAAGTGTTACTCCTTCACTAGGCTCTTGTGTGGGTGTTATTGAAATTTTTAACACCTCTTTACATTGTACCAAGTGGCACTTGCATGTGAGGTTGTCCTCAATGTTCTTTTTATCCTTATATTTTCTCTAGTAGATGCATGTTGTTCAACATTTTCTTCAATGCTTTTCTCCTTCTTGCCAGTGAGTGCAAGCTTGTATTTTCCAATGATGGTTTCTTCAAGGTTGGTTCCAACTATGAATCCAATATTTCCCTTTTGGTAGATGATCATCAATTGGTTAATGCTCTTGGTTTCTTCAATGGCTCACTTCCTAGTTGGCAATAAAATGCTTGATTGAGGTAATACTCCGTAGCCTTCAACTTGATTTTATGTAGCTTTCCTAGTTGTTATTATCCTTGCTTTTAAATAGGTATGTAATGGGTGCAAAGCCTCCTTATTTTGTTGCAGGTTGATGTCATTCATGTATGCTTGCTTTGGTGGCTGAGATGGTGTTTCTAGACATCCAAAACCGGTGCTTATGAGCCATAGGTTGGCTCACCTTCTCTACCTAAAGTTTACACCTTCTACCTTCGATGATTCACCAATAGTGGGTATAGAATACTTGTTGTATTAGTGTCTTGATACACTCTATATTTTATCCTCTTTAGGAGATATATGGTGCACCAATGTAATATAAATAAGAAACTCTATTTTGCATAAAAATTTTGAGAGTTCATTGTCTCTTTTTTATGCTATTTGCTCCTATGATATGATAGCTCCTCATTGTATAGCTTGAGGATAAATGTAGATATATCTAAATATTTTCCTTTGCTTCTTATATATGGCCACTACTTGCTCTAATCCTTGAGATCAATGTATTGTTACCTTTCTTATTAGACAACACTAGTATCTAACTCCTTCACTTGGATAATTTAGTAATAATGAATCCAAGCTAATAATCATGTAAATAGTATGTTCTTGAGAGATTAATCTTTGCACTACCTTTCACCTTTATTGAAACACTTAGTGCACCTTAAAACTCTTTAAGAACAATTAGTATAGTGTAATACTGATCTCATCTTATTACTTCTTTAAATGAACCTTAAATTATGCACTAGTAATTGCTTCTAACTACACTATAATCTATGTAACTTAATGTAGTTTTTTTTATTGTAACTAAATTATAAGAGAAGAGAGGTTATAAGAGTCATCCAACTAAATAATAGGAAGATGATATTTTTATTTTTATCAAAATATATCTAACTCCTATTTTAATTTGCAGGTATAAACCTTTAAAAAAAACTTCCTTCTGCACTCTTTTGAAGACTATTATATGCAACCTTATCTTTGCAACTTCTTAAAACTCTAATATGGTGCTTAATGGAACTAGATAACAAATTAATCTAAATTTCAATAAATGAACCTATTTGTACCCAAGTTGCTTACCTTAATGATATTTGTAGATGAAGGATTGCTTGGTGATTCAATTCACCAAATTGTTGCCCTTTAACTAGATGAACTTTCAGCTATTCTTGGTTATCTAAAATAGCTCTCTAACTCACCTTTTTGTAGCTTCAAAAAACCTCTAACTTCTTTCCCTTTCAATATAGTAGGTGACTTTGATTCTCTTTCAAGATGTATCCTATAAATCTAAGTTTCTACAGCTAGTAATGTTGTCCTAATTGTTACCCTTTCATAGTCAATTTTTGCATTGAAATGTTGTTCTTGAAACTCAAAAATTTGGTAGCGATTTCCTCCCAAATCACCGATAAGTTTTTCCTTCAAGAACCCTTCAGTATTCTATTGAATATCCAAAAAACCCATATCATTCAATGAACCTTCTAGCCTTCAAAGGAAGTCTTCAAACCTTTCAGGTTTGGTAGTAATGTTTGGCTTATTTCTCATTTAACCTCCTTGTTGAATTCTGACTTCAATTTGGGCCTTCTTATCAAGAATATAAAATTCTTGAGGTCTTAACCAATTTCCTCCAATATTTGGCAAGCTCCTTGCCAAATCTATCTTAGTTTGGGCTTGTTTTCGGATGGTGATAATTGTCCCAAAATATTCATTTATCAGGAACTTCTCCTTGGTGGTAAATTTCTCTAATGAGTTCTCCTAAGAAATCCTTTAATGGCCTTCTTTGGATCTCCTTTAATGAGGCTCACCAAGCCTCCTCCTTATTTCTCCTTGAGACCTCACCAAGGTCTTCAATCTTATAGATCTTATGGTCTTCCAAATGAGACCTTTCCTTCAACCTTCTACTATGGAAGTGTTGGTAATGATATCTCCTTCTCAAATATCTAAATCTATTATTTTTGGAATCTGAAATAGGACCTCATTAGTCCTTATTCACTTTTGCAATCTAAATGCTTTAATGGAGATCACAAACCTTCAATCTTCCATATCTAGAATTTTTGTAACTAGACCTTTCTAAGGGTCTCTTTAGCTTCTTCAGGGTGAAGTCTTCAATCTACACTGAGATCACCAATATTTTATCTTCATTGGGACTCTTCACTAGAGTCTTCTTTTCTCCCTTAAATTTGTAACAAGACTTCTATGGCCTCTTCTCCTTCTACACTCTATAGGTCTGCAATCTCTAGTAATAGAGTCTTTTCTTTAGGTCTCCAAATATTTGTTCTTCCAATTGTTTCTTCTAGTGCTGGATTGATTCTAAAGAAGATATTCTTCCTAGTTGTTTTGTATGAATCTCACCAACTCACTTTGAATCTCCTTTTTCTACAAAAAAGTATTAGGACTATAATGGAAGAAACTCTAAATCTAGAGATAATTAATCTTCACTAGTTGATTTATCAATCTAGTGGAATTTATGCTAAGTCCTAGCCTCCATGATTTTTTCTACAACCCTATGGAAAGACTAACAAAATTTCATCTCAAAAATTTTGGAACTGAGAATTCTAAACTCTTCTCAATCTCACTTTGTGGTTCTCCCTAATTCCTATCTTATCTTCCATGTGCTTTGATACCACTATTAGCTTTTGATAGGACAATATTACAGGAATAATAGCCACAAGATGCAAGATAACTAATATGAGATAACTATAAACTAATGGTACAATAATATGCAATAAAATAATTAGATGAACATCTACAAATAACTCAAAAATATACCATTAATGAAAGTGATAAAAATAGTATAATATTGTATAATGAAGGACATGAACACTCCATGAACAAATATGAAAAGACTACATTGTACCATACTACTAAAATATACCACACACTCTCTATATTTACTATGCTCTCTATAATAACTCACTATGAGGAATTTATATAGGAAGATAGATTCCTTGGCACTTACGCTTCCTAAGACTCATGTACATGTGGAATACATGCACATTAACAACTTGCACATTGACACTTGTGAGTTTATTACAATACTTGAAGTAACCAACTAACTTTACTCTAAATTAAACTCCTACTCTATTTATGTACCAAAAGGTAGTACATATACATGACCTAAATTATTTAATATACTCTAATAAAGATGACCCATTAGGGAGGGGTCCTTCATCCAAGAATGAGTTTCTCTAGAGGTATTTGCTTCTTATGATCTCCACCCATGGAGTTTTGGCATTGGTGAGGATTCTCCACCCTTGCTTGTAAATGAGGGCTAAATTCATCAAGCCCACCTTCCTAAATCCTAAGCCACCTTGGGTCTTTCTACAACAAACTTTGTACCAGGTGACTAGGTGATTTTTCAATTCTCAACCCTCGACCATAGAAATATCTTTTGGATTTTCTTAATTGTTTGCTAGATAGATATTGAATCTTTGAACATAGACATGAAGTATTTAGGGATTCTCTAGAGATAGGCTTAGACAAGAGTGGCTTTGGTTTCCTAAATGAGAAGGGCTTATTTCCATCCCATAATTTTTTTCATGATTCTTTTGATGATGTTATTCCACATGGAATCAACTAGACTTTCTTGGAACAGGGGAAGATCCAAATAAGTGTATGACAACTCAGATATCATGCAACCTAATATTATAGAAATTTTAAGTTGCCTTCCAATGAGGATGTTGATAAAGAAGACCTTGGCTTTTAAGAAATTTATTTTTTGACCAGTCATTTCTTCATAGTAGTTTAGGATGCTCTTGATGATCTTCACCTTAGGTACCAAAGAATGAGTGGCTAGAATGTTGTCATCCACAAATTGTTGGTGGGTAATCAAGGAAAGACTATAAGATGCCTTAATGCATGCTATAGCACCCGATGAACAGATAACTTTGAGGATTCCACCCAAATACTCAGCAAGGATGATGAAGAGAAATGGAGAAAAAGGGTCCCCTTTTCTTAAACCTCTGAAACTCGTAAAGTAGCCTACAATAAAACCATTTATAAGAACATAAAACCAATATGATGAAAGGTATTCTTTTAAGAGGGTGATCCAATCATCATGAAAACCAAATATAGATAGGACTACAAAGAGGAAGTCCCAAGAAACCCTATCAAAGGCTTTGTTCATGTCAAGCTTGAGGAAAAAGGCCTACTTTTTTGCTCTTGGAAACTAAATGGATGATCTCATGGATGGTGATGATGCCATCAGTGATTAGTCTACATTTAACCGAGCTCCCTTGGCAAGGATAAATTATTGAGCGTAGGATTTCTTTCAACCTATTGGTAATAACTTTGGATATGACCTTTTAGATGATATTGCACAAGCTAATGGGTTTGAAGTTTGAAAGGGACTGACAAAGATGGGACTTTCGATAAAATTGGAATTGACATATTTGGATAAATATTTGCTCCTTTGTACCTATTGTATGGTGATATAGATGTGGATAATGTCCTAGAAAATCTAGGAGGAAACATATCTGGCCCTAGGGCTTTGTTGGCATCCATGAAAAGAGGGCCTCCTTATTTTATCCTCAGAAAATGTTTAGAGAATTTTGGCATCAAAATATAGAGGGATGAGGCATGGAATATTCTCGATAAGGGCAGTCAAAGCTTGGGTAGAACAAGGCTGACATGGACCCAAAATACCTTTAAATTGAGCAATTACCTTAGTTCTAATTTTTAAAATATCATTGGTGATAGTTCCATAATTCTTGAGTAAATATCTTATCTTATTAGAGCTTTTGTGCTTGAGAGATGACGAATGAAAATATTTTATGTTGGAGTCACCCTCTTTGAGCCATAAGGCTCAAGATTTCTATCTCTAAAATATTTCTTCCTTGGCAAGGATGTTATGAAATTTCAACAAAAGAACTTTCTCTTTAGATCTAGTTTTAGGAGTCGAAATTCTAGATTGAATCTATTCTTCTATAATTTTGAGTTGGCCTAAAATGTGCTATTTGCACTCAAATATATTACTAGAAACTTCTTTGATCCATATTTTGAGTTTATCTTTAATAAAACATATTTCTTAGAAATTTAAGATATGTGTGGACCTGTGAAGCTCTTACTCCACCATTCTACTATTCTATATATGATGTTCAGGTGCTTCAACCACATTGAATCAAAAAATAATGGAGTCTTGAAAGATGACATCGATCAGAGTCCCTTGAACACCAAGGGGTTATGTTCAAAACCAATCCTAGGTAGGGAATGCAGGGTAGAATCACCAAATAGGTGGATGATTTCCTTATATAGGAGAAATCTATCCAACCTTAGTTGGATGAGTTGACTTTCGATTATCCTGTTACTCTCAGTGAACCTAGTACCTTTTAGGTGGATGTCCATCAATTCATTTCTATCAACTAAGTGAACAAATTCCTTCAAATATTTAGGAATTATGGGGGTGCCCCCACTTTTATCAAAAGGATAAAGGGGGGTGTTGAAATACCCAGCTAGCATCCATGCTTTGTTCTGAAAAAGGATCCTCGTTTGACTTAATGTAATCCATAAAGAAATCCTACCAAGAGGATTATTGGGTATGTAGATGTTTGAAATACTCCAACTATCTTTAGACTCCTTGCAAAATAAATGGACATTGGTAATTATATCAGAAGAATAAAGCAATCTACCTTCAAATTTGAAGGGATCCCAAAGAAAAAGGAGGCCTTAAAAAGCTCCTTGAGTTGGGTTGGCGATGAAATCACAATTCTTCCAAATAGATTTAGAAATTCTCACTACAGTGGCTTCATCAATCTTAATTTATTGGAGAATCATGATACAGGGTCTCAGATTGCTCCTCATGTATGAGACCAACCTTTGTTTGGTTAGTCCTTTGAGGCATCTCATATTCCATGAGATAATATTCTTTTGGAATTATTGGTGGAGGACCTTTTCCTCTCGTTTTGCTAAGATTTATTTGGTTTGGATCTCTTCTCATCATCTTTAGGAAAGTCTTTGATTTCTTGGTCAGTCCAAGAAGAATGAATTGTAGTTTGAGTGTCATTTACAATGTCTTATTTGGCTTCTTTATTCTTGAGCTCTTGGTTAGAGGATCTACCTTTCTTTGTTATTATCGACATCAATAGTCAATTTCCTTTGAATCCTAGTAATAAGCTTGATGAGGCTAGAAGAATCCTAGACATTGTTGACATGATAGGAAGTGGGAATTACTTTGGGAGAGATCTCAAAGAAAATTTTGGACATAGGTAAACTTGAGGGTCCAAAACTTTAAGGAGAAAGGGGAGAGAGCTCATATTGGATTTAAACTCATGGAGCTTAAGGCCCATCAGAGGGCACTCATGAACAACAATGGGGAGAAAATTCTAGATTATGGAATCCTTCGAGGGGTACTCCAGGGACACAGTGCCAACCTAGGTCTCAAAGCCTAGATTACCTATAGGGATAGGGATTTGGAAATAATCATATGAATGCCTATCCAACAAAGAAAATGTATTGGGATTAGCAAATATAGAATATACTTGTTCAAGGACATCCATAGGGAGAGAGGTCATCAACTACTTGCCTTTAAATTTTGTTGCACTATCATTACCTGAGGAAAACTCAATATTCTACTTTTGAGGTTGTCCAAAGACCTGAGAGTTAGCAAGGGATCTCCTTGAATGGATCCATTCCTTCTTTGAATTTTTTTTGAGAAGGGAATATTGTACTTTGAGGTGTCCCTGATTTTGATATTCAATGTAGAATATCATTTTACTTTCATATTTGATGGCTTGGTGCCTTTTACATGAGCCAAAGACTAAATTTATGTACGTCATTAACTCAGACTCGATATTAGCATTGATTCATAGGTGATCATAGATCATGCAGGACTTGGATTTGGTCACCGGGTCAAAGGCCACAAGTTCCCCAATCATCTGAGTAATTTTCCTAAGGATTGGTTCATGCCAGAACTAGATAGGAATCCCAGGTAGCCTCATCCAGATGGGTGCTAATTTGATGCTTTGGGTTTCAAGATCAAAATTAGCATCTCATATTCAAATGAAGAGGCTCCTGTGGTCGAAGAACCAAGGTCCTCTAGTTATAATACAACAAGGGTCACTTTATTTATTAATCTTGATGAGGAAAAAACCCCTAGAAAGGGCAACAAGGTCCATGTTGCTACATGGACATAATTTTGAGAATACTCATTTATGGATAGATTCCATATTTAGCCGAGAACCTACAAATTTTCCAACAAGCAATAAGTAATCCTGAGAAATAAGAGAAACCATTATTTAAACATAAAACTCCAAATCTTTGTCGTTTGGAGAGAGATTCCCAACACAAAGAGGTGGAGGTGTTGCAGATAATCTCAAGCTTTTAAAAACTATCTTTGCATAATAAATAGGAGTGGATTTTTAAGGTGGTTTCATAGGAGGGTCCCCTCCAACACCCGTGACTTCCAACCCTTCATCCAATGGGGGGTTCCCTATAAAACCTATGGCTTCTATCCCCTCATCCACCTCATCCTAATAATTGAAACCATGAATATTTGCTTCACCATAGCTCGCACCTAGATTCCTACCATCAATAGATTCAAATTTTTTGGGAGACATGTTCACCATATTTGACTCTATTGATAGTTATTTTCACTATGCTTTATTTATGCTAATTACCTACTAAAAACCTACAAATTGATCTCAAAAAATACAAAAAACCTATCCAAACAGCAACATATCATTTTCTACAATTTACCATGTTAACTTCAACATAAACATAAATAATAATTAAACTACTTGGCATTAACCTATAGTATTTAGGAAAAATAGATAGTTTTTATGCAAATATGGTTTCATACCAATGGTTCTTTGAATGGTTGGTTGTCTTTTTTTGACTAGTTTGTTACCACATGCATGTGCCTTATGAGTGATATTTTGAGAGCATTCACTAGTTCCTTTGTCATTATCTACTTGGATGAAACTCTCATATTTGATAATACATGGGAAGAACATAGGGAATATGCACTAAGTTTTGGATAATATACACTGGCATAAACTTAAATATAACATGTCCAAGTGCATTTTTGATGTTATAAATATATCTTGCCTCGACTAATAATTGATTATGATGATATACTTATATACTCTATAAATATATGCATCATCCAGGAATGTCATATTCCAAATAACTTGATGGATCTTAGAATATTTTTTTCCTTGCAAATTTCTATTCTAGGTTCATCCTCAACTTCTCACATGTCTCCTAACCACCTGATTAGATCATGCATAATAAGATAACATGGTGATGTATTTTCTTAAAATGATAAGTATTTGGAGAGCTAAAGGAACACCTTTCTTAGCACCAGTAATAGCCATGTCTAATATCACTTAACCTTTCAATATTGAGACTAATGATTTCAACTATGTCCTTAGCTTCATCCTCATAGGAAACATGTTGCCTATTAATGAGAAATATTTGTTGTTGTATTTAAGTGTTATTCCACCTATAAGAAGAAACTATATACCATGATTCAAACTATTAGGTAGTGGTTCCACTACATCATGGGTAAATAAATTATCCTTCATTGTAATCATAAACCTATACAATTTTTACATATACAAAGCAAACTAGAGAGTGATCATCAAACTCCCATCACATGAAATGGATTACATATTTATAAAATTTTCACATTATCATCAATCATTATAGGGGAAAATAAACCCAAGCATTTGTCTATTTGAATCAATATTTCATTCATGCAATAATCATAGTCATGGACACAAAAGGGTACATCTTCTTTGATAGAAAATTTTTATACCATAATGATGTTAACTTTGTTTTTGTACACCACTAGTTTGTACAAGGTAAGTTCACTCTAGAGCATTACCTAAGATATATATTATTATACCACCTAGGTAGAATCTATTCCTATTGGCATTCCTTGCTAAGGTCTAATATAAGAGGTGCATAACTCGGAATTATCTCAATATCTTAGCATCAAAAAGCCACCTATGATACTATAACAATATTTTTATTGGTCTCTTAGGCACTAGGATGTATATTTATGTTTCCTATAACAATTCCAAGCTATTAAACAAGGAATTGAGGGTTGTATTAACATATATTAGTTACTTTTGATCTATAGGAATGTATTAACATGGATTAATTGTTTAATTTACCATCCACTAAACTCCAAAACTATTGCATATTTTAGGTTGTGGATAAGGTTTCAAATATGGTGATCATGATATCCTACAAGAAAACCATTGATGCATCTCAAATATCACAAACTTTTTTGGTGCATGTGGGTTTATTTTTGGCATCCCATACTTTGTAATGTCAAACTATAATTTTAATTTTATTAACCACTTCTAGCATCACCCATGAAATCCATATGATTAATAATTCTCTAATTTCCATGCTTAAACTCATGGAAAAAGTAATAATACTTGTGAATTTCCTCAAAATGTACAATCACAAATATTCTCATACTTCATTCAACATTCCTATAAGGTAAGCACAACTTGATTAAGAATAGTTAGTTTTAGGATTATTTTGGGTGTCAACTAAGCATGCCTATAGGCATCATATTTTATATACCTATTGATGTTAGTATTTCAAGATAGGACAAGGATATCAATAAGAAAAAATTATTTCCTACAACATGATCAATACATCCTTCAATTTTTTTAGCAAATAGTTGGATGGTAAAAATATAAGTATAAGAAGTGTCATGATAAAAATTACAATCCTCACACATTTTAAGTTGTATATTATGTATAGGTCTACTTAAATAATGAATATTTCTATAGTTCACATTGGGATATCAAATTCCTATGTTGTGGTCCTTCCACCATTAACACCTAATAAGAGAGAACATTTTCATTTTTTATTTACCATTATACTTAGGAATATATCCAATTTTTAACATAAAGCTTATTAGATTGTATCATCCACCTTCCAGGATCTGAATTCCAATTAGTCAAACACCTATTTTATTAGATTGAATGATTATGTGATATGTGATGATACTCTAAAACATATATTTAACACAACTTAGAAAGAATAAAATGAACAAAAAATAAATTTGGACAAAATACCTTCAAAAAACACTTCATCAATCTTTAAATGTGTACATTCTACTTCAATATAATATACTATGTTTTTATATGTGTGTGAGTGTGTACACACAATAGGATGTATCTTGGTTGTCTTAAGAGACTCTTGGTGCTTTACATTCTCTTCAAATCTTGGTGAGAATATTTTTTTTTTCTTTTTTTAATATTCACTTGCAATTCCAATTCCATCTATCATGTTATGATTTTATGTCTTCTTCTTGTCCTATTTTGAATTTGTCTTATTTAGTATCACAATTTCCAACATTCTCCCCCTTGAGACTGAATGAGAATTTTTTCATCCTATTTTTGAGTGAAATAAATGGATTCTTTACCACGATATTTTTATAAATGATTGCATATTAATATTTCAAATTGTAGTGTTTCAATTCAAGTTCCTTTTTATGAACTGTCTCTAATAAAACTATGCTTCAAATCAATATGCTTTGATTTTATGTAAAAGAATAGGATTTTTAGTCATTTGAATTGAACTCATGTTATCATAAAAAAATGGTAGTTGTTCTTTATTACTTTTAACTAAGGTCTTATGGATCTACCTCAACCATATCGCTTGTGTGTTTGTTGATGTAGTTGTCGTATACTCTACCTCCACTATTGAGAGGGAAACCATTGCTTTTTTCTTTGAAATCCAAGTTTCTAGTTCATTTCCTAATAAGAACCAACTTATTGATTTGAATTTTCCATATCAATTGAGCCCTCTAGTTTAAATCACTTTATCCAACCAAATCAAACTTATTGGTTGAAGTATAATGGATTCCATGATTTAGAGTTCCTTTAACATACTTCAAAATCATATTAGGTACTCTCATACAATATTTTGATGGCTTACTCATGGATCTTGAAACCAAAGAGACTGCATATGAAATATCTATTCTTGTTATTATCAAACACATAAGGTTGCCAATCAAAATTGTATACTTCCTCTCATCCACTCTTCCACTCCCATCATCCTTTCTTATTATTTTGCATTATGTAAGTGGGGTAGTAATATCTTTGTAACTTTGCATGATAAATTTCTTCAACATGTGCATATGTAGATCGACAAATTAAGATCCCATTATGATGTACCTTTGTGCTAAGAATATAATGCATCAAACCTAAATTGCTAATTTTAAATTCTTGTATCATGGATTGCTTGAACTCTCTCTTCATTCTTAACAAATTTCCAATGAATATTAGATCATCAATATATAAGCAAACAATCAAAATACACCTTCCCTTTTGTAGTACAATGTGGGCTGCTTGATACTTCTCGCAAATCCACACTTCAAGAAGTATGCATCAATTTTTGAATACAATGCTCTTTGTGCTTAATTTAGTTTATATAATATTTTTTTTACTTATATACATGCCCTTTATTTACCACTTTAGATCCTTATGGTTGTTCCACATATACTTCATCCTCAATCTTGTTATTCAACAATGCACTTTTTACATTAAGTTAATGTATAGTCCATATTTTTTGGGTTGCCCATACTAAGACCATTTTATTATCTCTTGCCTTGTAACATGTGCATATGTCACATCATAGTCTATGCTAGTTTTTTGTGCATATCCCTTTGCCACTAGCCTTTTTTTGTGCTTTTTAAATTATCCATCACTATTATACTTGGTCTTGAACCCCTACTTCACTCCAATTACCTTATTGTAAATTCACATAACTCCCAAGTATTAATCTTTTCAATTGCATTCAATTATTATTTCATGGCTTTATTCCATACCTTGATTTGGATTGCTTCCTCAAAACTTGAGGATTCCATTTCAATCTTGGATAATAGTGCATAGTTCATCATATTATATTCTTGTTCCTTTTGCATTTTTGTGAGCTTGTGCTTGTCTACTTGTGAACCTACTATAAAAGTTATGATCCAAAATTCGATGACTTGGATGTGATTATAATGTTTTCTTTCCTTTTGTGTTTGTCTTTGGAAAAATTCTTGTGTTTTCACTTTATGCTTGTGACACACCCAACATATTCATAACATTGATACACCTTACTTTCCTTAAATTAATCAACAAAAATACATGTTTGAACCTAAAGCGATTGAAATACAACCATTTCTAAAACTAATAGAAAATACTCAAAGTGTTATTTTATTCATTTAGAAGTAGGGTTACAAAGTAAGTTTCTCTTTCAATGGAGATATTTATTCCCTATTTTCATCACAAATCTAAAGCATCTGATGGTGTTTTTCAAAGCTCCTCAATGAAGGTGGGCTTATGTGCATGTGTGCCATCGGTAGTCTACTTGTGTGTCCTTTTGTACCTATTTTGGGCCTGCAAAAGGGTGTTAGTGTGTTTGGGGGCCTGCCTTGGTCAAGCCCCATAGTTATGAAGACAAATTGACTCAAATATGAAGAAAAACATGATTAAAGTTATTGTAAATGTTATAGAAGCTACTAAAAACTGATTTATAGTTGATATGATGTTGTAGATCTATTTTAGGGTCGGTTCGTAGGTCGACATATAAAATAAATCCTGGGTTCATAGGCTGGGGAGCGAACTAGACTGTAGTTGACTTCTAATGAAGTTTTTTTGTCTAGATGTGCTCCAAATGTTGTTTTTCGAAAGCAAAGTGGTAGAAGACAATTATGGTGTTATTTCAGCAAAGTTTGGGTAGGTTGATTGAAAATTTGAGAGAGGTAAAATGAGGGAAAAGACCCTCTATTTATAGGAAAAACAAAGTTCATGGGGGGTAGTTAGGTGTACTACACCCTAGGGTCAAGTCCTAGTATGGTTAGGTTAGGGTTTATGAGGTGGCAAGCTTAGTCATCCTCTCACATGCCCTAAAGGAAATATCCTATCCTCACACATGTGTGAGGGAGGATTAGGGTTAACTAGGGTTAGCTAACTCCTAGGTTATATGAGGGTTGAGTGAGGATTTATAAGAAATATCCTAACCAACTTAGGGTGCATAGATGTGTGAGGACATTTTTAGGACTAATTTGATCATTAACTCTAAATAAACCCAATTTAATGATAAAGTGTAACTTAAGTGAAAGTCAATCACAAATTAGAATCCTAATTAGTCTAATTAGGGTTTTTGGTGGGGAATGGTCCCATGGGGGTCCTAATTAGGCATAGGAAAGGGCTTAGGTGGTCTTAAGGAGCTAGTAGGTGGCCCTCTTGTGGATAGAAGGTGTTTTGGGTGCACTTTACATAGTTATGTAGGTTTTTTATTCCTACATATAACTATGGATGCCTACGATGGCCTATGGTAGCCTACGATGGCCTATGGTAGCCTACGATGGCCTATGATGGTCTATGGTGGCCTATGATGGCCTATTATGGCCTATGATGGCCTATGATGGCCTATGCAAACCTACAAGTATCTATGTAGATCTACAAGTATCTAGGAATGAGCATGTGTGACTTTTAGGTGTCTACATTTACCCCTTTTTGTACTATGTTATGTGAAATACAATTTAGTGCAAAAATATGATGGAAGAAGGTGATGAGATGTTTGAGAATATGAAGAAGGTATGGGTGGATGAATATGAATTATATAATGTGGATGAAAGTGATGATTTGCCAATTTAGTACAAAATTTACAATATCGTACTGGTTGTTTGTGAGGGTAACTTAAGACTGCTTTGCTTTTGCAACCAATGCGAGATGGTCCAAATACGAATAGAAAAAATGCCTATTCAAATTTTTGCTTTTGATTGATTGATGAGTGCATCATGACATATATCAAACCATTTGAGTTATGGCATGGATGAATCAAGTGTAACATTTAGTATGTGGTCGGCATCGATATACATGAATGAAAGTGAGACGTATTTGATAGTGCACGTGGCTCTCGTGACTTAACAAATTTCTAATTTGGGATGAGGATTATCTTGAGATAATCTTCAACAAAAATTATTGTAGATAGATGTGATATCCATGATTTGGATGTTTGATTATTTTGTTGTATGCAAAGCATATTTGTGTATGAATACCCCCTCAAACGAGGAATTAGTAATGATACGAATGAAATATGGGATGTGGTGATGATTTGGTTGATAGAGGAAAATATTAATAAAATATGGTAAAATTGGGCAAACAAAGGTAAGAAAGGAAGAAGAAGTTGCAAGAGTGAATAAAATATAAAAATTATGTCATGAGGTTTTGTTCGCATGGCGGCCTGTGAACTAGACTTGAGTTCGCATGGTAGCATGCGAACTGGGTTGGATTTCACATGGCAATATGTGAACCTAGACTGTTTAACCCATGTTTAGTGTTTTGGTAGTTTGGGGGACCCAATGATGTCATAATTGGACAAAATTTATATCGTTGGAAAGCTCTTTTTGAGCCAAATCCAATGGTGAAAGTTTTGGGAAATTTGGAGATGATTTATTAGGTGAAAAGTTAGTCCAAATATGACCCTACTTTTAGAAGTGATGAGTGCACAATTTCAAAACTTGTGAAGGGTGCACATGATGGTTTTGTGTTGTGTCTACATACAATGCATCTGATTTTACATTTATATAATGGGTACATGTTGGTAAATGTGTTTGATATGAATTATGTGTGCTAGGTACGGTTAACCTAACTAAACATGAGTACGTATGAATGATGATGTGTAGAGTTTATATGTGATAACCTGTGTACATGCAGGATATAAAAATGTAGAAAAATGGAGGGCACTCCACCTTGCATGGATACCATCTTACTTATCATGGTTAATTAGAAATAAATGAAGTATATTGACCAATGACCAAGACATGAAATAAGAAAATATGGGGTGTACAAACTAATTGAGGTGTACAAGATGCACATGAAAGAGATGTAACAAATCAGGAGCTTATGCGGTGAATGAGAAGATGCAAGTGTGATTAAGATGTATGTGATAAATAGAGTCAGTGATGATGCTGCACAATCCTAATTCTCAAGCATAGCGAATGTTTAAAAGAATTTATAGGAGCTCAAATGACATAGAATGAAGAATCAAACTGATATAATGGAAAATCGATATCGTGAAGATATCTTAACTATCATGTTGAGTGGTGTTTTCACCCAATTGTGAAAGCACACTCTTCGGTAGGATCTGAGTCACAAAATCCTCTGCTTGCAAAGAAAATAATTTCTCCAAGGTTCCTGTTATGCTGATATGATGCTGTTCAAATGAAATGCTAGGAATACCTTAGGGTTTGCAAGTGGATGTTAACAAGGGGCACTTGTGGTTTATTTAGTTTGAAATTACAGTGGACTCAAAATGAATAATATCTATTATCCTCTTTAGTTCTGATGGATTTTCAGCTTGTTTATTTGAATACAATAATTAAACTGTAGAAAATAAAATAAGGGTTAAAAAAATAAAGCAAAATAAATGAAAATGAAACTAAACTACAGTCAGAATGCTATCATCAATTCGATGAAACCGAAGATAATGAGGTTTTCTGCATGCAACCTAACCTAATGAACCTGCAAATTTGCACAATCCAAATAAATTAGGTGCTTGGTTTCTAGGGTTTCTACTGTAATTCTAGATTTAGGCATTCACATGAAGCAACCAAGCACACTTGCATTAAACTTCACCTAAAAGCCTTAGAAATCTGGAATGAATGATAAAACATTAAATCATGCATGCACAAAATGACTCCTTTCTCATCAATGAGATGCCAACTTTCTATATTTTTGTATTTGAATGATATGTCAATTACATTTACAGAATGTTCCAGGTTTTACAAATCCAGAACAAATGAAGGAAATTGCCCAAGTGCAGGCCCAGAATGGCATGAAGCCCTTGTCTCTGCAACTCTGCAAGCAGCAATTTCCAACCCTTCTTTCAATTCACGCTCTGAACTTTATAATCACTGAAATGGCTCTTCGATTCTCCCTGTGTCACTTCGTTTCACCTTCCTGCATTTGACCTTTCAAATTCCTGCCTTTTCCTTGCCTTTGATTAATGCTCGATTCTGAAACGCTCGAAATCCACCGTTGCATGTAACGCCTCTGCAATACTAACACCTGTAAGCCACGTGTCCTATGTTTTTTGTGTCTTCTGTAACGTATTCCCATGCCAAAATGTGACAAAATAGCATGCAACCTGCTCACCTTTCTAGCCGCAAAAACATGACATGTCGCAAAATCGCGACGCTTTCCTCGTTCGTACACCTCCGACCATTTCTATCGCGATATCGTGATGTTTTTCACCTTCGGACCTTCATGCCACTTTTTGTCACGATATCACGACATTTTTCACCTTCGAACCTTCATGCCGCAAACTATCATGATTTCGCGACCATTTTCATTTTCGTACCCCTTAGGCCGCACCCTGTCGCGAAATCGCGTCTCTGCTTCGGGCACCTTTGTTGCATGCTGTCACGATTTTGCGACATTTTTCCCTTTCGTACGCTTGAGCTTCAACCTGTCACGATTTTGTGACGCTTTTCTCTGTCCGTACTACTTCGCTGCAATCCGTCGCGAAATCGTGACCATTCTCTCCTTCGGACCTTCTTTCCGCAAACTGTCGCGATTTCGCTACCGTTTTCTGTTTCGGGCCTTCTCACCGCAAACTGTCGCGATTTCGCTACCGTTTTGACTCTGCACACCTTTGCGCTCAATGTTGTCGTGATTTCGCTACCATTTTCCATTTTCGTACACTTGCCAATTTTTCATCACGAAATCGCTACGCTGCCCCCATCCGTACTACTTCGCTGCTTCGGAGCCGTGAAACTGTGACCTGTCGCGATTTCGTGACGCCTTTTCGCTTCATTCCCCTTTTCTGCTTTTTGTCGTGATTTCACGACCATTTCTGTGCATTATGCTTTCTGGTTGATCCTGTCGCGATTTCGTGACCATTTTGGCCCTTTGCCCTGTTTGACTGGTTCCTGTCGCGATATCGTGACGTTTTCTTGCTTCATGCTCTTTGACCTCTTTCTGTCATGATATCGCGACATTTTTTCGCTTTGTTCCCTTTGACCAGTTTGACTCGTGATTTTGCGACGCGTCGCGATATCGCTATGCCTTTCCATTTTGCCTTTCTCTCTCCTGCCTGGGCCGCGACAGAGCAACATGTCGCGATTTCATGACACTTTTTTGTCTTCATTTTCTCTCTCCTCTTTCTACCGTGACGGAGCAACATGTTGCGAAATCGCTACGCTATTTTCATCCGTACAACTTCTGCAGCAACACGTCATGATTTTGCGACACTTTTTCATTCTGGCAGCGACGGAGCAACATGTCGCGATATCGCGACGTTTTTTCAATTTCGGCAGCGACGGAGCAACATGTCACGATTTCGTGACACCTTTCCTGTTTTGGCCGCGACGGAGCAACCTGTCATGATTTCGCGACACCTTTTCATTTTTTCCAGCGACATGTCGTGATATCGTGATGTTTTTCATTATTTTTAGCGACGGAGCGACATGTCGTGATATCGCGACATTTTTCTATTTTTCGGCAGCGATGGCGCGACAGGTCGCGATTTCGCGACATTTTCAACACTCACACATTTTTTCCTCTTTTCTTCAATTTTAGCATCTGGGTCACCGAGATTCTTCTCTGCAAGCCTACAAAAAGGTGGGTCCCCAATTTTGGGGTGTGTTGTGGATCAACCACAACATATCATAACTAAGGTTGAATCGTTCATGGACCTGTGTGTGCACATGATGTTCATTTATCCATTTTGAGAGAGGTTGGACTAACCTATTGCAAACTTAGCTAAATTATATAGCTCATACACAAGTGCGTAGTGGTATATACAAGAGATGATCTCTAATGTGATAGATGTGTCATTACTTGTAAGACTATTCCACTGGTAGGCAGGCTCTTAGTGCCTATTGCTGGTGATGGAAATCATCTCGTGATGTTATGTTAAATCGAAGGACCAAAGGGAGTCAAGCATAGTGGTAGTACTCTTGAGGGATTTTCATTTTATTTTCTATCCCTCTTTATTTTTTTTATTTTTTATGATGCTCTTTTTTTTTTTTCTCTTTTTTTTTTTTTCTTTTTTTTCTTTTTTTCTTTTTTTGGTGGGCGTTGGCTTTTGTTTTCTACCCATTTTCTATTTTTGCTTATGCTTATCCCTTTTTTTATCCCTAGGTCATATTTTGATCATGCAAATGATAGGATGAGTAAGGAAAATCATTCACTACATGGTGAGGCTTACGCAAGGTGTTGTCCTCCCTAGACTCAAAATTTGCTTAAGATGTAAAGTGTGAGTGGTTTGTGAACGAACTTGATTCAGCTAGAGAAAGTCTTAAAATCCTATAAATTTTGATGGTGTTTGATACAGGTTGATTAAAATAACCATGAATGGTTGAGCAACAAAAATACTTCTCGTAAACATGTAGCTAAGCATAGAACCGATGTCATGATGTATACGAGCAATGGAATGCTTATGTACAAGGAAGATAAAGAACATGACTAGGGGTGATGTCTACATGATGCAAAAAAATATCTAAAAATGTATAGGAGGATACAACTAATGTGTTTCTTGACAATTAAAATTAAGTGAGATAGATATATGCAAGAATATGTGTCCAAAATGCGAGTTTCCATATATAGGACCAAATCCAAAAGGTGTGGATGGATGCATGAAATAGGCAAACGAAATGCCAGTATTTTGTGGTCATCAACATGATTAATGGATGTATATTATTATTATGGAAGAGGTGGTGAAGTGAGCCTATGAAATGGAGGAGAAAGGGGAAGAGAAGAATAGGATCAAATCAAAGGTATGTAGCCACTCGAAGCATGACCATACAACATTGATCAAGAACCAAAAGAGGTAGAGAGAAGAAGGGGAAGATGACCTATCCAAATTTTTTCTGAGGTTTTTGGACAAACCTATCCAAATTTTTATTGAGATTTTTGGAGAAACGTGGTTTGTTAAGAGATTCTAAGAAAAATATTTCAAAATTTTTACTGAGGTTTTTAGAGAAACCTGGTTTACTAATATATTCTAAAAAGAATGTTCCAAAAATTTTGTTGAGGATTCTGGAGAAACTTGGTTTGCTAAGAGATTCTAAAAATAATGTTCCAAAGTTTTACTGAGAATTCTGGAGAAACCTGGTTTGCTAAGATATTCTAAAAAGAATATTCCAAAAATTTTGTTGAGGATTTTGGAGAAACCTGGTTTGCTATTCTAAAAAGAATGTTCCAAAAAATTTGTTGAGGATTTTGGAGAAACCTGGTTTGCGAAGAGATTTTAAAAAAAATGTTCCAAAATTTTTGTTGAGGATTTTGGAGAAACCTAGGTCCTAAGAGATTCTAAAAATAATGTTCCAAAATTTTACTGAGAATTCTGGAGAAACCTGGTTTTCTAAGAGATTCTAAAAATAATGTTCCAAAAAATTTGTTGAGGATTTTTGAGAAACTTGGATCCTAAGATATTCTAAAAAGAATGTTCCAAAAATTATGTTGGGGATTCTGGAGAAACTTTTTTTGCTAAGAGATTCTAAAAAGAATGTTTCAAAAATTTTGCTGAGGATTTTGGAGAAACCTAGTTTTTGGAAAAACATCATTATGAAGGTAAGGTAAATGGTGCAACCTTTTGAGCCTAGAAATTGATTTTATTTAATGAGGGTGAGGTAAAGAGCACCATATTTGACAAAAGGATGCAACCTTTGTGCCACCTTTGACAAAAGGATGAAAACTTTTTGAACCTAGCAATTGATTTATTTAATGAGGGCAAGGTAAAAGGAACCACCTTTGACAAAAGGATGCAACCTTGTGAACCTAGCGATTGATTGATTTGATGAAGGTGAGGTAAAGGGCACCACCTTTGACAAAAGGATACAACCTTTTAAACCTAGTTATTTATTATAATGGCCAAATGCCATGAGGTTTGTGGTAAAACCTATTGCTATTTAATGAGTTGTTGATATATAGTAAAGGGTGTAACCTTTAACAAAGGGATACTCCTTTGGAGGATCTAGCAATGTGATGTGATTGATGGTGATTTATTTGTGAGTGCAATGTTGGGTGACACCATCATGAGTAGATGAGAGGTGGTGAAGTGTGAATGTGCAAAGATGATTATCTTCGCAAAAGGAAACTATGGTTGGAAAAAGGAAAAACTCTCTCCCAAGTTTAGAAGAGATCTAAAAAGGGAATGCAATCCCAAAATTACAAAATCATTTAGGAGGGGAGAAATTTCCCCGAGTCATAAATAGTTTGTGGAAATGATATGAATTGTGTCAGTTGTGAATGATGAAGTGGAAGGAGGTAAAACCCCAATTGTGAATGATGACCTGGAAGAAGATGAAATTGCCCCTAGTGTTTGAATGATGGATTGGAAGAAGATGAAATTACCCCTAGTTTTGAATGATGGATGAGGAGAAGATGAAATTGCCTTCAATTTTGAATGATGGATTAGGGAGAAGATGAAATTATCTCAATTTTGAATTATGGATTGGAGATAGGGTGAAGGTACCCCCATTTTGAAGGATGGATGGAGAGAAGATGAAGTTGCTCCAATTTTGAATGATGGAGTGGGAGAAGGTGAAATTTATCCTAGTATTGAATGATGGATTGGGAGAAGATGAAATTACCTCTGTTTTGAATGATGGATGGGGAAAAGATGAAATTGCCCTAGTTTTGAATGATATATTAGGGAGAGGGTGAAGTTACCCCCAATTTTTAATGATGGATTGTAGAGAGGGTGAATCTACCTTCATTTTGAAGAATGGATGGGGAGAATATGAATTTGCACCAATTTTGAATGATGGGATGCAAGGAAGTGAAACTCCGCTAGATGTGGAGAGTGTGGTGGAAAGAGAGAAACTCCTCCAAATTGAGAATGATGGATTGGAAAGAGATGAGAAAATTCCTTAGTTATGGAATATGTAGAACAAATGGACAAAACCATTGTATATGGTTAATAAAATGAATGGTGGAATTATGAAAATGTGATTGAAAAAAATATGAACAATGAGATGTGAAGAATGGTAGAAAAGGCAAATGGGTGTTGTACAGGGCCATAGCCATGCATAACATAAATAATGGAATAGAAAATTTGAGGTTTGCATGGTGGGGTGTTAAATGGATTTCACATGGTGGAATTCAAATAGGAGTTCGCATGGTGGGGTGCAAACTGGAGTTCGCATGGTGGCATGTGAACTGGAGTTCACAAGGTGGGGTGTGAACCTAGACTATTTGACCCTTATGTAGTGTTTTGGTAGTTTTGGGGACCAAAAAATATTAGAATTGGATAAAACTTATACTTTTAGAAATATATTTTTAATCCTGATCCAATGAAGAAAGTTTTGGGAAATTTGGAGAGTATATGATAGGGGAAAAGTTGGGTCAAAGATGAACCTTCTTTTGGAAGTGATGAATGTGCGATTTCAAGCCTTTTGAAAGGGAAAATTGACATGATCTGTGAAATGGTAAATGGGTGATGATGGAGAAGAAGGAAGGGAAATTGAAGAATTTAGGAAGGAGGAGAATATGTAGGGTAATAAATAATGGTGAAAGCAACATAGCAAAAATAAATGCTAAGTAGATGGAGGAAGGCGAAAAGTGGAAGTGGATGATGGTGGAAGTGGAGTAATGGGCACATTTTGATGTAGAGGATAATATTGATTATGAGTAGTGATGTTAACCATGCCAACCACTTTATATGAGGGAGGATCATGATGGACATGATTGAATTGCCTTGATTAGGCCTATTGAGTGAGTTGAGTCTCATGAGGATTAGTCTCCCTGTGTTCAGGTAATGGGTTCTGATAAATACTTAGATTTTGACTCTGTGGTGTGAGGGGATTTGAAACTTGAATAGTACCATGATCGATAATATCCTTTACTAATTCATAAAATGTGTGACAATAATGGACATCATGGCCATGCTGGTGATGGTAAACAAAAAAGGCCTATTTGATGTGCCCATGAGGATTGGGTCAATTTGGATCTATGGGTCAAATATTTGGTAATGTAACATGACAACATCAAACAACCTCTAGAATAAAATAGATAGAGGCTCATAAATTTATGTATAATTGTGATGTAGGTATGGAGTACGGGGACCATGAGCTCATTATATTTTAGATGGAGGAGGCACATTAGTATGAGACAAATGCTATTCTGGAGGATGAGGTTGCGAGATCGACGAAGTAGCTAGAGAAGTTGCTGCCACTTGGTTGGTTTATGGCAATTTTGAGAAGGGTTTATTTGGTTCATTTTGATTGAAGAAAATTCTGAGTTGTAAGATGGTTTGTATCTCAACTTAATCTTGCCAGTTTGGACTTTGATGTCCTCGATGACCTTGTATTGAGCAATGACTTCATCAAATGTGTGACTTTGATGAAGTTGTAGGGGTGGAGATGTGCTTGTAATAGCTTTTGGCAAATAGTATGACAAGTTCAGCCAATGGAAGGCTATGATCTAGGTTATGGATGACCGATCTCCATCATGAAACAAAATTTATGATTGGTTTATCGTCAGCCTATCGTAAGGCATATACATATAAAAAGTTTATTTTCTTCTTGATATTGATGGAAAAGTGTTCCAAAAATTAATTGGCCAATTGTTCAAATGTGAATAGGCTATGGCATGGGAGCATGTTGTACCAATCAAGAGCTTGTCCTCCAAGGGAGAGGGCAAAGGTACACAACATGAGGGGGTTGCTATTATGGAGCTGGTAACGCACAAAGCGGTAATTGCTAACGTGTTCTCAAGGGTCCTCTTTACCTTTGTATTTGTCAAACTTAGAGATCTAAAAATGATACGGTTAAGAAGAAATAGGAACTGAAGGGTGAACTAGCTCATTAAAAAGCTCATTGTATGTGGTTTTTTTGGGTCCATAACTAGTTGTACGAAGATTTAGCATCTTAACTTCCTCTTGCAAAAATTGAAGTTTGAGGTATGGGGGTGCAATGAACTATGATGAGGTAGCCACAAATTGAGAGTGGGGAGGATATTGAAGTTGTTGTTCTTACCATTATGGAGTATTAATGTACTATAGGTGTTCCTATGGTTTAGATTGTTAAACAGCATAAGATGCTGAGGCAAATGGGACACTCTATTATGGAGTGAGAACTAGGAGTAATGATATTGTGGTTATAAAATTTAGGATTGTTGTACTAGGATTTGTTGTAATGGTTGCACAGTAGAGGGTGACAACTAATATATAGTTGTGGTGAATAATGTAGGTGTAGTATACTATGGTAGAAGTAATGGTGTTTGAATATATGGTACAAGTGGTGGGCAAGATGATGTGTTAAAAGATGGCACCTACACCTGACCATAATAATGATGAGTACAGAATCCAGGCTGAGTATTGAGATATGATGGGTAGCATGGATCATAGGTAGAAATTGGAATGGAGTATGGAGCCCAAAATGGAGGAGGTGGAGGGAGTTAAAAAAATTTAAGTAGATGAGGGTGGATGTAGAATAGAAGATGGAATACCATACATCCTGAAATGGGGGGGTGTAGGTGGAGGTAATTACGATGAGGGAGGGTAGATCTCAAAGGTCGAAGTTTGAGAGGATGGTGTGGTGAATTTATCCACAATATATTGTAGAGATGGGATTTACAGATGTTGATATTGGAATTGTTGTTAGGAAGGAGGTGGTTGTGATACAACATCAAAGGATGGGAAGAAGGACTATTGGAAAGGTGGTGGTTGTGACACTTGAGAAGTGTACTAGTATGATGATGTGGGTGGTGTATATTGTTGTTGTAATGGAGGCTATTATGGAGGGATTTGAGATAAGGGTATATGAGTGCTCAGAGTGGAATATAAGGGATCTAAGATCATCCCTATGATAGGGGTGAATAATGCAACCTCAAGGTAAGTACGATTGAGCAAGAAGTAGTCATTCTTGAATAGGTAATGATATAGGCTCTAAAATAAGGGATGTATAAAGGTAGGTGAGGTAGGTGGATTTTTCTCATAAATAGTTAATAATGGAGGTGGGTGTCCCAAAGTAGTATAGATTACGTGGTCACAAAATGTAGAAGGTGGATTTGGTGAAGGTGAGCGGAGAAAAAGTGGATGATCTTCACCATATGAGGTGGTGAGGTTATCACTTGGGGTAGAAGTCTCACCATGAGACATAGTGCATATGTGAAGTGAGTGAGAACCTGTAAGGAGGTCTGTAGTGAGTGTGGATTTACCCCTCATGATTGAAGGAGGAATGGACTAACTAGAATTGGCACAATAAGCCTCCTTCTCAAGATGTGCTTGCTTGCATGCTTGACTATGGGTGACAATAGGCATGGTGCTTTGTACTATGAATTTTTGCTCAAAAATACCAAAAATAGAAATATGAGGTTCTAGATGTGCTTTGTGTGAGATTTTTGAGTAACCCTATGAAATTTAGGAAATTTTTATGTATCAAAATAGAGTTTGCATGTCGTTATGTGAATTGGAAGCTACTTCACAAGTTGACCTACGAATTAGACTCAAATTGTGAATCTGATAAAAATACAAAAGGGACAAGCTACAGATAGCCAATAGATGGGTTGTTAATAGGTGAATGTGTTGAAACCAGTTTTGTGAGCATGAAAACAAAGCGTAATCAGAATTAGTGCTAAAAAAATAAACAAATGTTCATTTATTTTGTGTGTTTTGATGTTGAAAATACCTCTATAAAATATCACAAGAAGTGGGGTGAAATTCTAAAAATAATAAGAATTTCGTCAGCACATATTCTCCTGCAACACCCAAGGGTGTACAGAATAGAACAGTGTCTCAACAGGTAAATGGTGACCTAATGTAAAGGTGTAGTGTTGGCATTTTTGCCACATTGTTTTTGTTGTTGTTGTTCATGCAAAATAATGCACAAATTGTAGAGATACTCACTCCTCCGTTTGTCCCTCCAAGCACCTCTAAAGGGATAAGTAGTGAAATACAAAAATCTCTACAAGTTTTGTGTTAAAGCAAAGTAAGTGTAAGATGTCGCGATATCGCGACATGTCGTGATATCGCGACCTGTCACATTTTTGCGCCATCCGATGTAGAGAAGAGCTAAGTATAGAAAATGTTGCGATATCGTGACATGTCGCATTTTCATGACCTGTCGCGTTTTTGCGCTAGGAAACAACAGAGGGAGCAGTAACGGCAAAATTGTCGTGACATCGCGACATGTCGCATTTTTGCGACTTGTTGCGGTGAGGGAGCAGTAAAGTGAAAGTTGTCGCGATATCGCGACATGTCACGTTTTCGTGGAAGGGCTGAAGATAAACACAAGGCGGATGAAATATGTCACGATTTTGCGACATTTTTGGAAACGAAGCCAGGCAAGAGAAACATGTCACGATATCGCGACAGGAAGCGACGACGAAGGAGACGATAGAAAATTGTCATGATTTTGCAACATGTCATGATTTCACGAGGAGAAAGTACAGAAGTAGCCAGATAGTATGAAATGTCATGATTTCGTGATGTATCAAATTTTCGTAGCCAAAAAGCAGTGAAGTACAAGAAGACAGAAAATTGTCACGATTTCGCGACATATTGTGGAGACAAAGCCAAACAGAGAAGGACGTCGCAATTTCATGACATGTCACGTTTTTTTGAGGCAAAGGTAGAAACAAAGGAGAAGATAGAAACACGTAGCGATTTCATGACTTGCTAAAGATGAAAGACAAAACAGAGAAAATTGTCGCGATATCATGACATGTGTTTTCACAGTGAAAAATCGGGAAGGATAGTGCAAGTACGGAATGTCGCATTTTCATGACATGTCACATTTTTACCACTTGCAAGAAGATGAAATCCAATAAATAGGAGGATGTCACGATTTCGCGACATGGTGCATTTTTGCGAAAATAATGAAGATAGGAGCCAAGTGAGTGAAAATTGTCGCATTTTCACGACTTGTCACATTTTCACGAAAGAACAAGAAGAGAAAGCTAAACGAAGAGAAGATGTCACGATTTCGTGACATGTCGCATTTTCATGACTGGTGGCAACAGGAGAAAGTAGTAAGTTGAAAATGTCACGATTTCGCGACATGTCGCATTTTCGCGACCTATCACATTTTCGCGACAGAAGCAACAACAAAGGCCCGATAAAGTTTTGTCCGCATTTTCCTTCAAAATTGCATAGAATAACTATTTTGAGATCGTGGTCAAAGAGGCTCCCAAATTAAATGTTTTTTTGCTTACCTATGTGCGCAAGATGGGAGAACGGTTTATCATGCAGCTTTCGAAGCCACCAAAATTAAAGATGCCTCCTGTATTAAAAGCTCTTGTTCGTGATCTCCTAACAACTTCAAGCATGCCCCAAGAATAGTCATTTAATGAAGAAATATGGTCCCTTGGTTTCGTTCGATTTTTAGTTTTGATCCATAAAAGCAGGGAACATGTTTTCTCTAAGGGGGATTGTTTCTCTTTTCAAGTGCATATTTTGTGGATCTCCTCTTCAAAATCTGTTTTATGTTTTAAATGTTGTGATGCGAAAGGGAGAGGGAAGACCTCTATAAATACCAATGTATATCTCAAGAAAAGAGGAGGACCTTCTTGCAAAAATTGAAGCAAAAATCCTAGGTGCATTTTGCTCTATTCTTAGTGTCTCTTGAGTTGGTGATCCAAACTTTTGTTCATGTGATGCTTTCTGTGTGATTCACTTCTATTTAGTCCAGTGTTAAAATATAAGTTGAATTCTACTGTTCTGAATTTGGCTGTATTTTCATTTGAACATTTGAAGTATAATTGAAGGCAAACTTATGGTCAATGTTTGATCCAATTTCTGTATGTGCATTCTAAGAATTAGTTGTTGCTTATCTTTGGGATCTGGTTGAGGTTATTTGCTATCTGAGGTTGTTCTCCCTATCAACTATCGGCTTCAGCCATATTTCCATCTCTTTCTGTTATTTCCCTTTCTTTCTGCATTTTCCATTTCTTTCCCGCACCCTTATCTTCAAACAAGTTTAGATTAGTTTGGGAGCCAGCCCTCTCTAGAGATTGGCCCGGGAGACTTCTCTTTCTCTCGGCCTTTCAATGTTGGTCGGGTCTAGGGTGCATTTTATATGACTAGGCGGATTCGTGACCAACAATTTTTGGCATGCCCGATGGGACAGACTGTTTCTATCTCAATAAGATCCATAATCGGTGGGACAAATATTATTCCAAGTTGACAAACCCACTTGTGCCAACAGTTTTTGGCACGCCCGATGGGACTCACAAGTCCCATATTTTGACACCCGAAGGAATCAAGATTTTGATGAACTGTCTTGACCTCAAAGCGGAGATTGTAAGTTCATCTGGTGACTCTACCGAAGGCGACTGTATAGTACCTAGAAATCTCCAATCGTGAAGCTGGTGAAAATCTTTGCTTCATGATCATGAGATCAAGTGCCAAAGAATCAGAAGACCCAATCGAATTCTTCGAGATCGATGTTCAAAACTGGAGGGAGCGCTCAAGATTGGTAAGTCCTATGAACCCGTCATTTGTTATTTCTTCGCAGGCGACAGGTCAGTTTGTGCCATCTCTGACTCCTCCCAGTACTGCTACGAGCTTGCTAGTAGATCCAAATCCTACAGTGCAAATGGCTGGTCAACAACCTCCTCCACGTCGAATTCCTGCTTGGAACTATTCGGGAGCGTTGGACCTGCCTTTTCAAAATCTAGTTCCTACTACAGCATTAAAGGCTTTGCCTACATACGATGGGACTGGAAAGACCATGTACGAGCATGTGTCAGATGTGGCATCCTTGGCTACAATTCATAATATCACAGATGAAGATGTCATGATCAAATTGCTCGTGTTGTCACTCCGAGGTAAGTTATTGTGCTGGTATAGATCCTTGTCTCCCAACTCCATAAATTCATGGGATCAATTAGCAGAGATGCTAATCCAAGGGTTCAATGAGCAAGCGGACCCATTTTCTTTGTTGCATCAATTTACTAATATCAAGAGGCATCCTCAAGAGGAGATAGTAGATTTCAATGTTAGGTTTGCCCGAACTTGGCAGAGAGTTCCTGATGGTCTTCGCCCTACTAATGACCAAGCGGCATTGTACTTTCTTAGGGCTTTCCATTCAGATATTGGTATGAACATTAGGATGTCCAATGTTCAAACCTTTCCTACACTATATGCCCAGGCACAGAAGGTTGAGGCCGATCTGATTGCCATTGGGAAATTGCCTTCGAAAATGACTATGCCTATTTTTCTCGAGCTTCCACAATACCAGCATACAGGTGCAGCCTCCACATCTTACACTGCTCCATCCATGTACCCTTCATCTTCATGGAATCCTCCCATAACTTCGGTACCTATGATTCCCATTCCACAGATAACCTCTCCACTTCCAACTCCTGCATTACCTTCTCCACCAGTTCCATTACCTCTACCGGCACCGCCTGTGTCCTCAAGCCCAGATCCTCAATTGGCTATTTTGCAAGAAATTCAGTCGACCATGAGAGCTCTCACTAACAAGGTGACATCTATGGAGCGGAGAGAGGCGGAAAGGAACTATCAGCCATGAAGATTTGTTTCGGCGGTAACTAGAGAGCAAGTTGCTCCTAGCAAGGCTATAGAGAAAGTACCTGAGAGGAACTCAGCGATCCTGGTAAGTGAAGAGGTTGGCCCCTCTGAAGTTTCACATGAGCCATCTTACTGGTGTTCTTCATGCAACGACCCACATGATGAGTCCACTTGCATGGTCCACCAAAATTATTTACAAGTTCTTGCGGGGAGCCGTGTAAACATGATTCGAGAGGTGGATCATAATTCCGCGATGTCTCCTGAGGAATACATGGCAGTCTTGACATGCAGCGGCAAGAAACCAATGTTGGTAGATCCGGCTAAGATGGAGCCATTGAAAGTGCCTCCTGCACAAGCAACAAAGCAACAAATACCTACAAAGACTCATGATCCTCCAGCTCCGCAACAAGACCCACCTATTTTGTCGAAGGATCCGCTTCCACCACAAGCAAAAGAGAGGTTGCAAGCTAAGGCTTCTACCTCCCAGCTACAAGCAAAAACAAAGGAACAAGCTAGAGAGACGTTGCGGTATCCATCATTGACTAAACGGCAATGAGTGGAGGCCACCCAACAATATAGAAGCAGATTTGAATCTGCTAGTGGAGGGAGAGAGCCGATTTCGATGGAGTACAACATCGTCGAAGAACTCAAAAGGATACCAGCTAAGGTAAGTCTGTATGACACCTTGCAGATTCTTGGATAGGTGAATCTCTTACAGGAATCCCTGAAGACCACACAAAGTAAGGGGAAGGCTCCAGCCTAGGTAGTTATGGCTCAAACTCTGACCTCTTCAGTCACCAGAAAAAATAGACCACCACCTTTTTATCTTTCATTGAGAATGGAGGGACATGTGGTGCATAATTGCCTCATTGACTCAGGAGCAGCTACTACTGTCATGCCTAAGGCGAGTATGTGATGTCATAGGCATGGAATATACAAGGACTAGCATGGGAGTTTTGCAGCTAGATGGTACCTCCAGTAAAGACGGTGGGCGTAATTAAGGATGTTCCTATCTCCCTGCACGCCATGCCTCAGATTACTGTGATCCAGGAGATCATAGTAGTGGACCTAGAGCCATGTTTTGGTATGTGTCTCTCCCGAGAGTTCACGGCTAAACTCGGGGGTTACCTTTCTTTGGATTTTACTCATTTGGAGGTGATCCATAAAGGTAAAAAGGTGAAGATTTTCAATGAGAAGCCTTCCACATTTCATGTGGAGAGAATAGATGAAATGGACAGGTTAGCAAATTCGGTGCACATGATGTCTGAAGAATTTGGCGAGCTTGACTTAATGGAAGAAGTTTTGGAAGAGCTCCACCCAGAAAATGAATTTTCCATGGCCAATTTCAACGCCATGATGGAAACTGACTTGGGGTGTTACTCCATTTTCAAGCCTAAAAAGGCTCAAGAAAAGAATGATGAAAGTCAAGACCAGCTCTGGAAGCTCTATTTCGATGGAGCACGATGTAGAAATGGCACTGGAGCTGGGATTGTTCTAGTATTACCTTCTAGGATTCAATGATCCTATTCATATCGTTTGACCTGGAGCTGCACAAATAATGCAGCAGAATATGAGGCTTTATGCCTAGGCCTCAAGAAGGCTGAGAAACTTGGAGCGCGACAGTTGCAAATCTTTGGTGACTCCGAGTTGATTGTCAATCAGGTGACCAATAAGTGTGTGTCCAAGCACCACTATCTCAAGAACTATCGCAACAAGGTCTGGGATCCAGGAGATCATAGAGCCATGTTTTGGTATGTGTCTCTCCCGAGAGTTCATGGCTAAACTCGGGGGTTACCTTGTACATAGAGTAAAAAAAAAAAAAAAAAAAAAAAAAAAAAAAAAAAAATTGTCAACTTCGGCTCCTTTTGCACACGAGCCCGTAGGTATGTTTATTTCTCTTTCTTTTTCTTTTCCTTCCCAGCAGATAGTGGCTTCCATCTACTTCTTTCTTCCTCTCCCACTCCTTCTTCCACTGTAAATAATCAAGCCACTACTGTTGTTTCTACTCCCCTCTCTGATGTTCCCATTTCTTCACTTCCCCTTTCTTCCAATCCTTTGTCTTTTGAGCACTTCTCCACAGTTCCCACCGCTTTCTCCATCCCATCCACTTCCATTTCATTATCTATTTTCATAGAATCCTAGCAGCTGGTAGCACAGTAGCACCCTCTTCAGTTGTTGTATCTACCGCTTCTACTCCTCCATCTTCCACCATTCCATCATTCACCATTCTCGTTCCACGGCCTGCACATCTGCCGGTCATCACTCCATTCATTCCCATTTTTGCAACTCAAGTGCTTCTCACTACTGCCATGGAGATCCTTGCACAGCACCTGGTGATTACCCAGCTCAACCGAGCTAGGCAAAATGCAGTAGTTCAAGGAATAAGGGAAGTTCTGCTATTCCACAAATTTCTGCTGAAGGTCCTGTTTTAAGTGTCGAGCGCCAGCAAGAGCTTGTTGCAACAGCCCGTAGAGACGTCCAACATCAACCAGCACTCACTTCTTCTGCTCCTCCAGCTTCTTGACTCTGTTGCCCAATGGATAAAGGCCTGAGGTTCGTGCATACAGCAGAACTGTATACCCCGAGAGCCACCAAGAATGTTGGCATTTTTGCCACATTGTTTTTGTTGTTGCTATTCATGCAAAAGAATGCACAAATTGTAGAGATACTCACTCCTCTGTTTGTCCCTCCAAGCACCTCTAAAGGGATAAGTAGTGAAAAACAAAAATCTCTACAAGTTTTGTGTTAAAGCAAAGTAAGTGTAAGATGTCGTGATATCGCGACATGTCGTGATATCGCGACCTGTCACGTTTTTGCGGCGTCCGATGCAGAAAAGAGCTAAGCATAGAAAATGTCACGATATCACGACATGTCGCATTTTTGCGACCTATCACGTTTTCACGCTAGGAAATAGCAAAGGAAGCAGTAACGGCAAAGTTGTCGCGACATCGCGACATGTCGCATTTTCGCGACTTGTTGCGGTGAGGGAGCAGTAAAGTGAAAGTTGTCGCGATATCGCGACATGTCACATTTTCGCGAAGGGCTAAAGATAAACACAAAAGGGAGAAAGATGTCATGATTTCACGACATTTTTGGAAACAAAGCCAGCAAGGAAAATGTCGCGATATCGTGATAGAAGCAACGAAGGAGAAGATAGAAAATTGTCACGATATCGTGACATGTCATGTTTCATAAGAAGAAAGTGCGAAAGCAGCCAGATAGTACGAAATGTCATGATTTCGCGATGTATCAAATTTTTGCCGCCAAAAAGCAACGAAGTACAAGAAGACAAAAAATTGTCATGATTTCACGACATATTATGGAGACAAAGCCAAACGGAGAAGGACGTCGTGATTTCGTGACATGTCATGTTTTCGCGGGGCAAAGGTGAAAACAAAGGAGAAGATAGAAACACGTCATGATTTCATGACTTGTTGAAGACGAAGACAAAATAGAGAAAATTGTCGCAATATCACGACATGTCGTGTTTTCATGGTGAAAAAGCGGGAAGGACAGTGCCAAGTACGGAATGTCACGATTTCGTGACATGTCACATTTTCGCCACTTGCAAGAAGATGAAAGCCAACAAAGAGGAGGATGTCGCGATTTCATGACATGGTGCGTTTTCGTAGAAATAATGAAGACAGGGCCAAGTGAGTGAAAATTGTCGCATTTTCGTGACTTGTCACATCAAGGCCAAACAAAGAGAAGATATGTCACGATTTCGTGACATGTCGCATTTTCATGACTGGTGGCAACAAGAGAAAGCAATAAGTTGAAAATGTCACGATTTCGCGACATGTCGCATTTTTGCGACCTATCACATTTTCGCGACAGAAGCAACAACAAAGGCCCGATAAAGTTATGTCCGCATTTTCCTTCAAAATTGCATAGGAGAACGTGAGGAGAAGATAAGGATCGAACAAAGTATCGTTTTAAAATCTCTCCAACTGATTTTGAGATCGTGGTCAAAGAGGCTCCCAAATTAAATGTTTTGTTGCTTACCTATGTGCGCAAGATGGGAGAACGGTTTATCATGCAGCTTTTGAAGCCACCAAAATTAAAGATGCCTCCTGTATTAAAAGCTCTTGTTCATGATCTCCTAACAACTTCAAGCATGCCCCGAGAACAGCCATTTAATGAAGAAATATGGTCCCTTGTTTTCGTTCGATTTTCAGTTTTGATCCATAAAAACAGGGAACATGTTTTCTCTAAGGGGGATTGTTTCTCTTTTCAAGTGCATATTTTGTGGATCTCCTCTTCAAAATATGTTTTATGTTTTAAATGTTGTGATGCGAAAGGGAGAGGGAAGACCTCTATAAATACCAATGTAAATCTCAAGAAAAGGAGGAGGACCTTTTTGCAAAAATTGAAGCAAAAATCCTAGGTGCATTTTGCTCTATTCTTAGTGTCTTTTGAGTTGGTGATCCAAACTGTTGTTCATGTGATGCTTTCTATGTGATTCACTTCTATTTAGTCCAGTGTTAAAATATAAGTTGAATTCTACTGTTCTGAATTTGGCTGTATTTTCATTTGAACATTTGAAGTATAATTGAAGGTAAACTTATGGTCAATGTTTGATCCAATTTTTATATGTGCATTCTAAGAATTAGTTGTTGCTTATCTTCAGGATCTAGTTGAGGTTATTTGCTATCTGAGGTTGTTCTCCCTATCAACTATCGGCTTCAGCCATATTTCCATCTCTTTCTGTTATTTCCCTTTCTTTCTGCATTTTCCATTTCTTTCCCGCACCCTTATCTTCAAACAAGTTTAGATTAGTTTGGGAGCCAGCCCTCTCTGGAGATTGGCCCGAGAGACTTCTCTTTCTCTCGGCCTTTCAATGTTGGTCGGGTCTAGGGCGCATTTTATATGACTAGGCGGATTCATGACCAACATGTAGTAAAATGATAACCAAATAGAGAATAACTCAAAATGCTCTAATGAGTCCAAAATCCTCTCACAAGAATAGGTGACACTATCTAATACCTGCTACCAGCATACCCATGCTTTCGCTTCATCCTCGGGCAGGCTTAGTCAAGAACGGTAGTTACATATTCACTAATTATGCGAGCCTTGTTAACAAAGGCATATAACCCTATCCTACTCTAAAGGTCCCTTTCGGTTATGAATTCCGGAAAACCAATCTCAAGAGTAGGGGATTTTCTAGTGATGAAGTCCAAAAAACCACTTTTGGGGGCGACTATGGTGTCTAGGGGGTGATATGGTGGAAGGAGATGAATTCCAACATCACCAGTCTCGAGTGATGGATTAGGGATGAAGTCCAATCTCACCACTTTGTATGCCACGTGGGTGTGTGATGGTGTTTTTGCTACCGCTTAGGTGAAAGCAAAACAACTAACTAGATGCCTTTTCAAAATGAAACTAACCCTAGATTTGTTTCCGAAATAAAACTATCCTAGATGCATTTTTAGAAAGAGAACTAACCTGGATGTATTTTTAGAATGAAATCTGATCTAGAAATCACAAAGGCAAGAAAAATAGAAAGAGATATGAAACCCTAATGTGAATTACTTGAAAATATATTGAAATATGATTTGTAAATTTGAAATAAATTGAAATGTACCCTAAGGATTTTGGAAAGAGATTTTGAATTGTAAAACCTAATGACTTGAAAGGAATTTGAAAAATTAACCTAAATATGATTTTGGAAAGATATTTGCAAAAAGGAATGTAAATAATGTGAAAGATATTACAAAACCCTAATCTAAATGTAAATTTGAAAATAAAATTGAAATGACATGAAAGAGATTGCAAAACCCTAATCTAAATGTAAATTTGAAAAGGGATTTGAAAAAGAAATTTGAAATGACATGAAAGAGATTGCAAAACCCTAATATAAATGCAAATTTGAAAAGATATTTGAAAATAAATTTGAAATGACATGAAATAGATTTGAAACCTTACTCTAAATGCAATTTGAAAAGTGATTTGAAAAGGAATTTGAAATGACATGAAAGATATTTTAAACCTTATTCTAAATGCAAGTTGGAAAAGAAATTGGAAAAGAAATTTGAAATGACATGAAATAAATTGCAAAACCCTAATCTAAATGTAAATTTGGAAAGAAATTTGAAATACCTTTTTGAAAAGAGAAAGTGAAAAGTCTAATCTGCATGTAAATTTGGAAAGAGATTTTAAAGATCTATCTAATGCATGAAAAGATGATTTGAAAGAAATGATTTGCAAAAGTTGAAAATAAATGAAAATCTATTTTAATGGCTTGACAAAGGAGTGTAACTTTAATCTAAAAGAACAAAATGAGATCTGATATGATTTAAGTTAACTGATTCTGAAATAACATGATAACCCTAATTGATGTGTTTGAAAGAAAATTTCACAAAATGACTCGATGCATTTGATGGTGAAATTTCTTTGTAAAGGAATAACAAAAATAGGAGGTTCTGAGGGAAATACCTGACTCCTGTGGTGTCAAATAAATTGCTTGATGTCTCTTCTATAGACCTCTACAAGTTTAGGGTTTTTTGAAAAAGTTTAGAAGAGTTCATAGGGCAGCCTAGAAACTAGACTACTGGTTCACAAGTCAGGGAACAAACTGGGTTTAGGGGCCTGAAAGTCCTATTCTGCTGACCTGAGGTGTATGTCAGGGTCTTTTTATGTTTTATTTTGTGTTCAAAGTGCCTAAAACAACAAAATAAAACTATAAATTGATTTATATTAGTGAAAACAACTATTCTAGCACAACTGTTGTGGTGGTCCCACCGGACGTGCCAGAATGAAGCGACTGAAAGACAACCATTTCTAAAACTAATAGAAAATTTTCAAAGTGCTACTTTATTTATTTAGAAGTAGGGTTACAAATTAAGTTTCTCTTTCAATGGAGATCTTTATTCCCTATTTTCATCACAAATTTGAAGCATCTGATGGTGTTTTTCGGAGCTTCTCAATGAATGTGGGCTTCTATGCACGTGTGCCATCGGTAGTCTGCTTATGTGTGTCCTTTTGTACATATTTTGGGCTTGCAAAAGGATATTAGTGTGTTTGGGGGTATCCCTTGGTCAAACCCCATAGTTATGAAGACAAATTGACTCAAATATGAAGAAAAGCATGATGAAAGTTGTTGAAAATGTTACAGAAGCTACTAAAAACTTATTTATACCTGATATGATAATGTAGATCTGATATAGGTTCGATTCATAGGTCAACCTACAAAATGGATCCCAAGTTTGCAAAATAGGGTTAAACTAGACTGTAGTTGACTTCTGATGAAGTTTTTCTATCTGGATGGGCTCCATATGTTGTTTAATGTTGTTTGTCGAAAGCAAAGTGGTAGAAGACTATTATGGTGTGATTTCGGCAGAGTCTGGGTAGGTTGACTAAAACTGTGAGGGAGGTAAAATGATGGAAAAGACCCTCTATTTATAGGAAAAAATAAGGTCAGGGGGTATTTAGGTGTACTACACCCTAGTTTCAAGTCCTAGTATGGTTAGGTTAGGGTTTGTGAGGTGGTAAACTTAGTCATCCTCTCACATGCCCTAAAGGAAATATCCTATCCTCACACATGTGTGAGGGAGTATTAAGGTTAACTAGGGTTAGCTAACTCCTAGGTTAGATGAGGGTTGAGTTAGGATTTCTAGGAAATATCCTAACCAACTTAGGGTGCACACATGTGTGAGGACATGTTTAGGACTAATTTGATCATTAACCCCAATTAAACCTAATTTAATGATAAAGTGTAATTTAAGTGAAATTCAATCACAAATTATAATCTTAATTAGTCTAATTAGGGTTTTTTGTGGGGAATGGTCCCATGGGGGTCCTAATTAGGCATAGGAAAGGACTTAGGTGGCTTTAGGTAGCTAGTAGATGGTCCTCTTGTGGATAGAAGGCATTTTGGATGCACTTTACATAGTTTTGTAGGTTTTTGTGCCTATGGATAACTATGGTGGCCTACGATGGCCTATGACAGTCTATGATGGCCTATGATGGCCTACGAGGGCCTATGCAAACCTATAAGTATCTATGTAGATATACAAGTATCTAGGAATGAGCATGTGCGACTTTTAGGTGTCTACATAACCCTTGGATATAACCCAAACAAGTAAACACTTTCAACTAAGTTTTCAAATGCTTCTTTCCATACCATACCTCATGAGGTGCCATATTCTTTACTATAATTGTGGCACTTCTATCAAGGATGTACACTACTTTTACAACTACTTCAACCCAAAAATTATTTTCCAAATCTTTTTCTAGTATCATGCTTCTTTCCACCTCTATTATTATCCTATTCTTCCTTTCTACCACTCAATTTTTTTGATGCCTATAGCTTGTATATTCTTATCCCATGCTCATCATATAATTGATTGAATTTCTCATAACAATATTCACCACTACAATAAGTACTTAATGTTTTGATTCTATATTCACTTTTATTCTATATAATGGATTTTAAGCTCTTGAATACTTCAAAATAATCACTCTTGTTCTTAAAAAAATATATCCAATTTTTTCTATTATAATCATTAATGAAATTGATATAGTAGAAGTATTTACCAACACTCGATATGTGCATTGGCCTACAAATGTTTGAATGAATTAGTTACATTGGATATGACACCCTTTATGCTCTTCCTCTTGGAAAGCTCTCTCTATGATATTTTCCCAATGTGTAATCCTCACACACTTTTTTTTTACTTCTATGTAACGTATGGATCATTCCTTTAGAATTCAACAAATACAAGCTAAAAAAATTAGGTGACCATACCTTTGGTGCCATAACTAGTTATTGTCCTCAATGATTATATAATAGAAATTTCTCTCATCTCCTCCAATATTGAAAGAAAATATTATATTTTTTTCATGCAACAACCATTGTTTGGTTCTCATTTGCTTTGTCATATATAATGCACTCATTCTCAAACACCAAGACTATTTAGTTAAAACTTCTACCATATTCTATGATAAGAACTTTTGGGATCATATTTGACATCAAGGGAACCTTGAACTATAACTATGAATCTATGACTTCTGGGAGGTGCATACCCACTAATCACAGCTCAAACCCTGACATTGGATGGATCAGAGATATACTTCAATCCAACCTCCAGAGTAGGTTGGTACCTTGTCAACTTTTCAGGTGTTGACTCAATTAAGCTCAATTAAAAAGTGTAAGTTTAGGGATAGAAATAGGGTAAGGGTTAGAAAATAATTGAGAAATTAGGTGGTTGGATAGAGCTAACAACATTGAAAAATAGCAAGAATCCATTGATCAATCACATTTCCAGTATGCCACACTTGAGACTAACAACAATCAAAACTCAACATCTTCACCATTAAAATAAGGAAATGCTCAGAAAACTATTTCAAACATCTAAATGCTAATAATCCAAATAGCAGAATTAGATCAACACTTAGGCTAACAGAAATAGAAGTCTTCTACAACATTTATTCAGGCATGAACCATTCCAAGGTGCTCTAAATTAGCAATCCAATATCAACAGAATTGACTAACCATAAAGCAGTAATAAAAATGCATTCACAGAATGAATCTACAGTTGGTAAAGATGAAAATCTAGAGGTAAACATCCAAGTAATGCTCCTTCTATTGATCTCACAATAGTTATAGTAATATATCAAGAAAACACTCCAGAGCCGACCCTTAATCATGGGGGTTCAATCTCCTTATATAGATTTTTACAATGATTAACACACTGGAACATTACAAGGATTTCCTCTATTAAAACAGTAAAGTGCTGATGTGGTGGCCTCTCATGAATCTTCAAGAAGGGAACTAAGTTGTACTCCATCAATGTTGTATCTCTGCACTCTACAAACGCTCAGCTCCTCAACTGACTTCCACAGGTTGGAGAGGTTACAGATCAATATGGACCACTCTTCATTCTTGCAAGAATCTTTCATCATTGATTTGCAACTAAAAATGTAGTTGGATCTTGATTCCGGTGATGTTTGGTCTTCCCAAAAAATTTCGTTGTCTTTGTCAGGTTCCACTACCTTTGTCTGGTTTAGAATCCATTGGTTCATTTTTCGCTAGTCCTAGCTTGACCATATTGACTACGGAGTATGGGTTCTTAAATATCTCGCAACCTTTCAAAGAATCCACAACTCTAAATTCCATCGAGTAAGGTTTGACTATGCTGACTATGGAATTGGCTTCTATGGCTACCAATGACTTCTTGCAAACTTCGCTACTTTGATTTTTGCTAGGTCGGGTTTGATCGGTTTGACTATGGAACTCTTATTTTGCTTTGGCCTTTTGGAAGATGTTATCACTACTTTCTAGAATCCGCAACTCCGTATTCCACCTTAAATTTGACCATGTTGACTATGGAATTTATCTTTTAGCAGATTTTAAACTCTCACTTCTTTTGACGTGAAAAATTTCCACACCTCTATTTTCTGCCATTTTAAATTTTTCTTGTCCAACTTTGACCTCGCTGACTGTAGAATTTGTCTCCAGTGGAAACTTCACATAGCCTTTGCCATTTTTTATGATTACTTAGCAGATTTATAATTTGGCTAAGTATGTAGCCTTTTGGGGTCTACATTTTGGTGCCTCCTGGGGAGCATTGCTAGCAAGGCTACGAACTCAGATCCTTATCCATTGGGCACTGGAGTCAAAAATAAAATGAGTTAGCTCTACCCTCGTGAGTCTTCTACAATACACTGTTGTCCACTAGTTGCAGACTTATGTTTCCAAAGAAAACTTCCCTATAAACCCCACTCTCTAAAGTCACTAAAAGAAAACTCAGAGAGTAACAGTTCACATGGAGGCCATATTTAGGAACAATTATTGCCATACTCAAAATACATGGGAGTATGCTCTTTATCATATATATACATAGTTAGGACAAGCCTCACACCTTTCACATGTCTGGGTAAACCCATGCTTCTTTTGCTCTCTGATAGTGTCAGGTTCAAAATTGCTCCTCCCAAAAAATGATCTTTATATTTTATTACTCTAACTCTATGCAAACCTTGAATTAAAAGCACAACAAAATTGTTGGCATTATCATGCCTTTATTGTTGATCTTGTTCTTGGGTAGCATCTTCCGCTACCTCCTCTTCTTGTTTATTCCTCCTCTTCTGCCTGTTCATCCTCTTGATTTTCTTGCTGATTTTCTTCCTCCTCTTCCTCTCCTGAATGTTGCTGCTCCTCTTTGTCCTTGGCCCTTTCTGATTCTGGTTCTCCTTTCAGAATGTGTTTTACCAGATTCAAAATATCCATAGCATTATTCCAGGATGCTAATGTAGGATTTTGGATTTTTGAAAGCTGATGATGAACATATCACAATTCCACCATTGTATCATAAGAGGAGGAAGCTCCCCCTTCTACCAGGTTAATCATCAGATCCTTCAGTTTGGCTGCATTCTTCATCAGCTGAGTAACTTTCTCTTGATCGATTGGCTCCTACCATGCATCTATCTCTAATTCTTCTTGAATCAATGCTTGTATACTCCTCTGGAAATCTTCATTTGATATCATCAAGTCATTTTCCCTCCAAAATCCATTGAAACCGCATTGCACCATCTCCTCATTGATATCAACAATCCTTTGCAATTCTTCATCCAATTTTTCAATTAATGGCCACCCTTTCTAGAGTAGATTATTCTTCTTAAGAATGATTCTAGCTACAATTCTTGAAGTGCTCCAATCCTTTTTGGGAATAGGCTTACCCAACTGGTTGCACATAGCTTCTAACAGATTTAGGAGCTCATTGGCCTTAGGAGCAATTGGTCGTATGAGTTTGGTGGTGGCTTCTATAACTTCTCTTGTTGTTGGCAACACCTCACTAGCCTCGTTTAGGAAGTCAAAAATATGTTGTATTCTGGAGCACCTCTCCAAGACCTCGGATAGGATTTCTCTCCTGACTTGTTTTACCTTGACCTTAGAAAATTTGGCAGACTTCATTTTCTCCTCCTACAGTTGTTGCTCTAAAACTTGTATTTGCTCTGCATACTGCTTATTCTACTCTTACAGTTATTGTACCTATTCCTTGAAATCTACCATATTTTCAAACCTACTCTACCATTTCTTAGCATAATTTTCTAAGGCTTGCATCTCCTTCTTCTGGTCCTTGATGGTAGCTTGGAGTCTGGCAACCTTTTCCTCTAATTTTGTAGCCTTCTCTCGATAGATATCAGTTTTAACAAACATGGTTTCTAGTCTAGCTTTGGTTGTAATCATCACATCCTCTGTTGCTAGTTGCTCTATATCTTCTATTTTCTCCACTATCTGATAATCTTCAACTGTCATATCTTCATTTGGTTTGTCGACTAGAGGAAGCATTTTGAATTTTGTCCTCTATCGAGACATCGGATCAACTACCATTGTCTTCCTCACCCTAGCCACTCCTTTGGAAGATTGGGCTAACTTCATGCTCCAAAAATTTTGTGCTTTTAGTGAAGAGCTCATGATCTTCTGAAGAGATGCCACTGTGGGATGATCCATAGGGGTAGTAGGAGTGACATTGGTAGGGAAGGAAGGGACCATTGTAGCAGAAAGAGGAGTTGAGGTAATAAGATTTGAATCTATATTTACAATAGAAATGACAACTGGAATAAAGCTAGTTGCTATTGTTGATGGAGGGGTAAATGGTAATGATATTACCATTGTTACTGGGGGTAATGATGATGCGAAAGTTGGATTTATGGAAGTTGGAGGTGGAGATGATACTTTGGGGCTCTCGATGATATTGAGTGGAAAATTGACTGAGCGAAAATGGGAATGGTGATGAAGATGATATGATTGAGGGGAATCTGGTTTAGATGAGGATAAGTTCACTATATTCTTAATTTGAGAAGGGGAATGAGATTTCTCTAGGGAATAAGTAGGAGAAGAAGGGGGAAGGAGATCAAAAATCATACCTAAAACTATTGTTGTAGACTGATTGAGAATTTCTTTAACACTTTTTTGTCTATCCTCTTGGATTTCTTATCTATCAGATGTAATGGGAGATTGTGTCAATCTTTCCACTTTATCCAATCTCTACTTCTTTAGGGCTTCGACATCAATCTCCAGTACTACACCTTCTACCTTCCTTTTGAATGGTATAGTCGGTTGTGTTCCTTTTTGAGGAGATGCTTCAATGGATTCAGTGGTTGGGGTTTGTTTACTTTTCCTTTTAGAGGGGGTGATAGTCATCTGGTCTAACACTTTCCCATTTTTCTTTTGACTTTATTTTATAGGGGTCTTTGCCTCTACAACTTTGCATTGGGATCTTCTCCTCCTTGGAGTATCCTCTTCTACCCCAACTTCTTGTACATTTCCCTCTCCCTATTGTAGAGAAGTGGTGGATGGCAGGGTAGATTCTTGTTGCTTCTTGGCTGTTCCAAACCTTTTATCTTTTGTTTTACCCCTTTTGGGCTCGCTTGTCTCCACTTTCCCTAGAACCACTACTAAGATTTTCTTTGGTTGAGCCTTCCAAGTCACAGCATGTTCATCATATATTTTCTCAAATTCATCATCAATTTTGGGAGTGGGGTATTTGTTCTTCATTGCATTTCTTTCCACTCTCATTTTCCACCATTCGAGGGTTTTGGTTGGAGGCCACTTGTGAGTTTCCTCCATTTCTTTTTCTTTTACTTGGTTGAGCTGGTGAGAGACCTTGGTTGGATCATAATCATTTGCATGCACGTAAAAATATCTCCATGGTGGAAGTGGTTCCATTTTACTCACATTCCATTTAATAGGAGACTACTCTCTATTATTTTTATTTTTCTCCATATGCGTGCATTTAAATTTCACCAGTTTGGCCATTTTTTCTCCATGCAGCTCCTTGATTCTTACTATGAATAAATCATCTGGGTCATACCCCCATCTATGTGGAAGTTGTATGAGGCCTAATATTTCCATGGTTGTCATGATTTTCTCACACTACCATTTCTGCCACACAATGATGTCACCCTCATTGAAACCATATTCAATGGTTGCCCTCCTTTTGTTTTTAGAATTGAATCTATAGTTTATATAATCAACTTACCTACAATATTCTAGTGTGAATAAGCGGTGAGTGACATAATATGGCAATAAGAAGGGCTTCTCTGTAAAATCGTATAATCTGATGATTGTGCCTTCTATTAGAATGTACCAGTCTCCTTCTTCTACCCCATTTACCTTGATTCTCTTTTCAATTTCTGGGGCTAGTCTAGGACAATCACCATACATAACCTTGAGAGTAGGTCCAAGAAATTCAAAGTTGAAAGGGTAATATGACTGAGTTCTGCTCAGAACCCTAGTCCAATAGTATACTAGCAATATATGTCCATCTGTGTCCCTATAATTTATTGATATCCATGGATATTCCTCTCTGGTAGCACCAAAGAACATCCAGATCAGATTAGAACAATGTATGAATACCAAATTTTCTACTTCCCATTGCATTTCCACTAGTTTCTCATGCATTCTTTTGGCAAGGAATGAGGGCCAGTTGAAGTAAATTGGGGTGCTACTATTATCACCTGGTTGTGGGGCGTACATCCTACTATTGGAAATACAATATGCAATAGCTAATTACCAATCATTCACCTCTACATCTGACTCAAGGCCAGCTATAACTGCTAACATAGAATAAAGCTCTGCTTCTATAAACTCACTCATGGGAATGGGAGTCGTAGGTAGGGCTTGACTGGGCTTGGTGTTCTTGAGCTGGTTGTACACCCAATCTCTAAAATGACTTCCATTTTGCTTTCGATTCCTCAGGGTATAATACTTAGATTGTTGCTCTAAGCTAAAGTCTCTAGGGGATGTTCAAGGTTTTTTCCCTATTGCAAACATCTCTCGATAGGTTTGTTCAGTGATATGGAACAAAACCCTATCGTGCGATGTCCTTACAGACCTTGAATCAGGGTCATAAAACTTAGCTATACTAGAGACTAATTCAGGGTATGGATGTACTGCATCACAAATGTAATAGGTGAGGAAAGAATACATGGCTCCCATACCTTGGTCTGAAAGTGGCTCACCCTTGAAAAATTTCTCTTCGTACTTCCATATTAGGTTGTCTCTAGTCATATATGTCATCTTTGTATCCATGACCCCTACTTTCTTGTCTGTGTAGCATGGTTTATCTATCTATTTTATCGAAGATGATGCCATTTTAGCTTCCACTCAATTTTTTCTTTCACAAATTCCTTGGTGATAAGTTGCAGACCATTCTCAACAACATTTCTGCTCCTTCTGATCAGTTGCTTGTAAATGGATTGAGTATTTGAATTTTCCTATTTAAATAGCCCTTTTTGCATCCCTTCATCATTAATGAAAGTGAGTGGGCAGTTGCCCTCCCATGATTTCAAATGGACGAATAAAATGATGCAAAGCGTGGCTTGTTAGTGAAGGGTGAGTCTCTGATTGGATGAGGTTCAAGGTAGATGGTGGTAAACTAACCATTGGTACACTTCCCAAAGTGTATTTAATTTCCATCTCTTGCGGTAAAATATCAAATAAAGTAGATTTTTTAGCGTTCAACTTTCCTCTCTTGAAATTCCACCAGTTTGCAATTCTGCTATGCCACTTTGACTACTTTGACTGTGGATTTCCCCCTTGAGTTACCCTCTTGTAGAATGTATCACAATATTTTCTAGGAGCAGAAATTTACTTCCTCCTTTTTTTATTTTTTTGCTTTTTTCTTTTGAATGTGGTACGAAAAATATAATACATAATGCATACATAAAGAAAATATAATACACCATATGTACATATATTACAATAAGAGGATTTTCTCTAACTAAAGTAGAGTTTGAGATGGTACCCATTTATAGGAATGGGTTGTATGTTTCCTCTTTGATCCTGGAGCTGAAATGCATTGCTCTCTTTTACTTCAATGATCTTGAATGGTCCTTCCCAAAAAGAGTTAAATTTTTGATGATTTCCTGGCTTAGCCTTTTTAGCATTCCATCTTAGCACCAGGTCACCTTCCTTGAACTTTTTGAACCTTACCTTCTTGTCAAACCACTCCTTGGTGTTTATGGAGTACTTTTGAAAGATTTTGTATATATGAGTTCTCTGTTCCTCTAAATGTAGTAGATGCATCAATCTGGCCTCCAGTGGACTTTGATCAAGTTTCGGATCATGACTGGCCCATATTAAAGCTGGTATTTCTAGGTGAGTGGGCAGGAGAGCCTCCTTACCATAAACCAATGCATAAGGGGATGTTTTGATAGATCTCTTGATAGTGATTCTGTCAGCCCATAGAACTTGGTCAAGCAATAGATGCCAACTCCTTTTGTTCTCCTCTAGTGCCCTTTTCATGATTCTAAGAAAGTTCTTATTGGTAGATTCCGCTAACCCATTTCCCTAAGGGTAATAGTTAGAAGAGTTCTTGATATTTATACCATACTTTCTTGCGAACTCAATGTATTTTGCACCTATAAAATTTGGGCCATTGTCACTCACTAGTGCTTCTGGGATTCCAAATCTTGTAATTAGATTCTCTAGAAAATCAATCACTACCTCCTGATCAGATTTCTTAGTTGGAATAGCTTCAACCCATCTAGTGAAATAATCCATGGTGGTAAGGATGAACTTATGCCCTACTGATGAATTTGGACTGATAACTCCAACAAAGTCAAGTCCCCACTATTGAAAGGGTTCTTCTACCTGAATCGGTTTGAGCAAAAATGTTACATTCTTGGTTCTTCCCACATATCTTTGATATTTGTCACAAGACTTAGCTACCTTGAAAATATCTACAAATATGGTAGGCCAATAATATCCTACCCTTATTATCTTCATGGTAGTTATTCTTCTAGAAAAGTGACCACCTGATAGGCCTTTATGAAACTCCATTTGTTTCTCATTATCCTTTAGACATCTTAAGAGCACTCCATCCAAGTTCTTTTTATACAATCCTTTTGGAAGTAGTATATATTTAAGAGCTTACAACCTGAACCTTCTCCTTTGTGAGGGGTTGAGTCCTTGAGGACACACTCCTGACTAGAAATAAATTATCAATTGATCTACCCAATCAGAATCTTCTGAGAGACTATCATCTTGATCATCCTTGAACCTCCTGATAAGCCACTATTTTCTCTAAATCTGCCTTAGTTGCTAGCTCCTGGCATAGTGCTCTTCCTCTGACTAGCTTGGTAGGATGGATCTCCACATCATACTCTTGTATTTTAGTAATCTAGCCAGCCCTTTTATCACCCAATTCTCCTTGGAGGATGAATTTTCTCACATCTGGATGAACCACGTAGACTAGAGTTTTGCTCTGGACCAAGTATTGCCTAAACTTTTTCAGATATTTCATAACAACAAATACTTGTCTTTCAATGAAGTTGTACTTAGTATGATACTCATGCAACATTTGACTCTAGAAGAATATGGGGTGTTCCTCTCCACTCTCATCCTTCTGAGTAAGTATAGATGCGTAGCTTTCCTCAGCTCCATAGGCATATACAATAAAATATTTGGTGAAATCTAGATTTATCAACACTGGTGCAATGGCAACTACCTATTTAATAGCCTCAAAGGCTTGTTTCCTCTTTTTAATCCACTTGAACTCCATATTTTTCTTGAGTAATTCAGAGATAGACCTGACTACCTGAGCGAAGTCTGAAATAAACTTCTGCACAAAGTTAATCTACCCAAAGGACTATAAACTCTTTTTGTTTATGGGCAAGGGAAGGGCTAGGATTGACTTTACTCTATCTGGATCTATTGCCATCCCTTATTTGGAAACTATATGTCCCAGTAGTTTGCCCTCATGAACTATGAAGAAATATTTCTTGGGATTAAGAGATATACCAAACTCTCTACATTTCTGGAAAACTTTCTCTAAATGTTCAAGATGTGACTCTTTTCTATGAGAGAATACTGTCATGTCATCCAGGTAAATCAAAATGATTTTATTGATGAGTTCATTGAAGGTATAATCCATTTCCCTCTAGAAAGTGGCTCCTATATTGGATAGACTGAATGACATCCTCTGATAAGCAAATGTGCCCCATTTGGTAGTGAAAGTTATTTTGAACTGATCTTCATCCTTAACCCAAATTTGGTTGTACCCAAAAAATCCATCCAATAAAGAGTATTTTTCCGCTCCTGACACCATCTGAAGGATCTGATCCATATGAGGAAGAGGATAGTGATATTTTAATGAGGCTCTATTTAAATTCCTAAAATCCATGCATAGGTGAATGTCTCCATTTTTATTTCTCATCGGGACCAAGTTGGTGACCCATGTGGAATGCTTGATGGGATATATGATTTTACCTTTCAAAATTTTAATCAGTTCCTATCTCATTATGGATTCAATTTTTGGATTGACGGGCCTTTGTCTTTGCCAAAAAGGTTTTGCATTAGGTTCCAGCTCAATGGTATGTTGAATGATCTTCTTATCATAGACTTTAAGGTCATCATAGGACCAGGCAATGATATCTGGATATTTGGAACATAATGTCTTAACTCCTTCCACCTCTTCTAGAGAGCATCTTACTCCTACATTGATTTTCTTATCTACTCCTATCTCCACCTCACTACAGATTTTATCATCTATTTTCATAGCCTTTGATTTTTTGCCATCCTCATTATCAAATAGACTTTCTAATATGATCAAACCTTTAGGAATATGATTGTTCTTGAGATGTATCATATCTTATTGCTCTATTTCTTGAACAATATCTTCTTGAACTTCTAATAAACAAGCTTCTCTAACTAGAAAATAAATTATCTGGTCATCACTTTTGAAGACTTGCCATAAGATCTACCTATCTTGGGACTACGGGCCTGAAGACTAGCTTGACCTTCTTACTTGCAGTTGTGCCCAAATCTGAGGAAGGGTTGAAATTAGCTCCTTTAATGGCCAAAGCATCAGCTAGTGTATTTCACTCCTTGAGGAATGGAGTGAAGATTCAATGCATCAAATGACTCCATTAAATCCCACACTCTATTCCTATAAGTTTTCAAATAGTGATGTTTACTATTGCATTTTTTTGTGACCTGGTTGACCACTAGCTCTGAATCACCAAATATGTCTAATATTTTGATTCCCATATTTTCTACTTGCATCAAACCTAAACATAGAGCTTCATATTCTATAGCATTATTTGTACAAGCCCAAGTGAATCTAAAGGAAAATGTTTTACTCCTTCTGAGGGAGATTTTAGCACTATACCAACTCTGGCTCCATTTTTGCACCTTGCTCCATCAAAATGCATAGTCCAAACCTCTATCTATCTTAATGATTGATTGGATATGGTAGGGACATTATTTTTAGCCTCAATGGATATACTGTATGTGCCCAACCCAGTCTCTGATAGACTGTAGTCATATCTGAAGGGTAATTCATCTTCTATCTCTAAATCTTCTAAGATTTCTACCATTTTTGGTTCTTCCATCACTGAATTATTGTATAAATCTTCTTCAATTTTTCCAATGTGGAAGGACATCGGCTTTTTCAGAGTTATTCTTATCCTTTTGCCTTTGTAAGGAACTATCATTACAGAGTAATAAAGATACATGATTCCACCCATTTTGGTCATGAACTCTCTCGAAAGGCAAATGCCAAAATACGACTCGAGGTCTACTACCATAATTTCTTGGATAATTGCAAAACAGGAAATTGGTCCTCATTTTGTAGTGGTGTTTCTCTCCTCTTTTATGAAGGAACCTTGAAACTACCCATATTCTATGGGTCCACTTGCATGGGCTTCTTTTCGAATCTTTTCATTACCTAAACTTACTCCTCAAAATAACCTTGTCCAATCATGACTTAATCATACTACCGCAACATGTTGAATCTTCCCTTCTGGTTTCTTTTTACCTTCTCCATGGCTTGTTGCACATGGTTTTGGTACATGGCACAAGATTCTGAGTTATGAGGATCATTACATACTAGACACCGTACATTGACAAGACTGGTCTCAGAAATGTGATCGTGATCATCCTGATTTACATTGACTCTAATTCTCATACTATTACTGGGACCAGGCTTTTGATCTCTGCTTATATAAGGGAATCTCCTTGGTTGAAATATTTTTATTTTATCTTCTCCATAGCATTCATTTTATTATTGAACATCTTGAGCATACTTTGAATGTCAAGAAGCATAGTGGAATCTTGAGGAGCTTGAGGGGGAGTATCATAAAGGAGTTTGCAAGAATTGGTATTTTTGGTGGTATAATGGGAGTCATCTGAGGGAGGGATGATGACAAAGGAGGGGGATCCATGTATTAATATGCAAAATACTAACTCAAGGCATGAGATGTCTCAAAACCATAAGGTATGATAGTTTGTGGAGGTAACCTTCATACATTAATTAGGATGTTATCAGCCTACACAGCTATATTGTAAACCTGAGGGAAGGTGTTGACTTTGAACTAGCATTATTTGTAACCCGAGATCTAACCACAAAGCTCTGATATAGGACATAAAAGTGATAGGGGATGCGGGTCTATCTTCTGATGGAATTCTTTTCCAAGTTCTACTAAATCTTAGGTTAAAGTTTGAAATGGATTCTTACTGATGTTTTTGCATAGATGTAAACTGGTTAAGGAGGGAGAAGAGATCAACTGACTCATTAAATTCTTCTACAAAGGTTTCAGCTAATGCAACCCATGAAGTAATGGTGTTATCTTCTAAAGTTCTGAACCAGTGCAAAATTTTTCCTCTAAAGGATAGGGCTAGGATTCTGACAATGACATCCTCATTTTTTATATTATGAATAGCTACTAAATTCAAGGTATCTTGACAGTGCTCGTAGGCAGTTTTACCTAACCTATCATATGTAGATATAGCTTTTGACATAGCCTATGGAATATCATGCATATGGGTAAGTCTCATGGGATCAACTGTATTCCAACTAGGGTATTTTTGCAGGGGCTAATTTGGAGGCACATTCTAAGCCATATTTACTGGTGATATTCTAGCTGGAGGTGGTTGTAAAGGTGCTACAGGGGTTGGTTCAAGAGGAGTCTAGTCTGAATGGAACTAGTTTAAATCTCTTATGATGATGTATCCTTTTAGAGGGAGGTCATAATAAATGAACGAACTTGGTTTATTCTTTTCAACTAGCCTAGTATTCATGAAAAAATGTAAGCTACTGGAATGGATTTTTGGATTCTTGCATTCAGGGGATTCAGCACGTGAATTTATAGACCACCGCTTAATGAGAAAACTCACTAAATATTTATTCCTTCGGGAGGGGTAAATAAAATAAACTTTTGTGGGTTATGTGTGCTTCTTGTATAAAGCTCCCATCGAGCATGAAAGAACTATTGGGGTCTGAATTAACATCAAGGTAACCCTAAACTATAACTATGAATCTATGAATTTTGGTAGGTGCATGCCCGCTAATCACAGCTCATTCCTCGATATTGAATGGATCAAAGATATACTTCAATCCAACCTCCAGAGTAGGTTTGTACCTTGTCAACCTTTTAGGTGTTGACTCTATTAAGCTTAATTAAAAAGCGTAAGTTTAGGGATAAACATAGGGTAAGGGTTAGAAAAAATTTAAGAAATTAGGTGGCCAAATAGAGCTAAAAACATTGACAAATAGCAAGAATCCACTGATCAATAACATTTCTAGTAAGCCACACTTGAGACTATTAGCAATCAAAACTCAACATCTTCACCATTAAAATAAGAAAATGCTCAGAAAACTATTTCAAACATCTAAATGCTAATAATCCAAATAGTAGAATTAGATCAACACTTAGACTAACAGAAATAGAATTCTTATGCAGCATTTATTTAGGCATGAAAATTTTAAGGTGCTCTAAATTAGCAATCCAATATTAGCAGAATTGACTAACCATAAAGTAGTAACAAAAATATATTCACAAAATGAATCTACAGTTGGTAAAGACAAAAAACTAGAGGCAAACATCCAAGTAATGCTCCTTCGATAAATCTCACAGCAGTTTAGTAATATATTAGGCAAACACTCCAGAGCTGACCCTTAATTTTGGGGGTTCAATCTCCTTATATAGATTTTTACAATGATTAACACACTAGAACATTACAAGGATTTTCTTTGTTAAAATAGCAAAGTGTTGAGGTGGCGGCCTCTCATGAATCTTCAAGAAGGGAACTAAGTTGTACTCTATCAAAGTTGTATCTTTGCACTCTGCAAACTCTTAGCTCCTTAACTGACTTCCATGGTTGGATAGGTTACAGATCAATTTGGACAACTCTTTGTTCTTGCAAGCATCTTTTGTCGTTAATTTACAACTTAAAAATATAGTTGGATCTTGATTTTTGCGATGTTTGGTCTTCCCAAATATTTTTTGCTACCTTTTTTAGGTTCCACTACCTTTATCTGGTTCGAAATCTGCTGGTTCATTTTTTGCTAGTTCTGGCTTGACCATATTGATTGCGGAGTATGGGTTCTTAAATATCTCATAACCTTTAAAAGAATTTGCAAATTCAAATTATGTCTAGTAAGGTTTGACTACACTGACTATGGAATTGGCTTCTGTGGCTGCCAATGGCTTCTCGCAAACTTCACTATTTTAATTTTTGCTTAATCATATTTGATCAGTTTGACTGAGGAACTCTCATTCTGCTTTGGCCTTTTAGAAGATGTTATCACTGCTTTCCAGAATCCACAACTCCATATTCCACCTTGTGTGTTGACTGCAAAATTTATCTTTTAGAATATTTTAAACTCTCACTTCTTCTAATGTGAAAAATTTCCACACCTCTGTTTTCCACCATTTTGAATTCCACTTGTCCAACTTTGACCTTGCTGACTACGGAATTTGTTTCCAGTGGAAACTTTACATAGCCTTTGCCATTTTTTCTGATTACTTAGTAGATTTATAATTTGGCTAAGTATGTAGTCTTTTGGGGTCTACAAGAACATATTTATGAGAATTCACCTTCTTCCTATGAAAAGCTTAACTTTTTTCCTCCTTCATTACTTGTCTTTATTCGACATTCTCTTTTATCGTGGTCATATCTTCTACAATAGTGACACTAAAATTTCATCTTAACCATAAAATTTCCTCTACCTCTTCCTTTATAGCCTCTTATTCTACCATGGCCTCTTCCTCTTGTAGTAGGTTGGTTTTTTTTCTACCATAGTTTCTTTATTATTTGACACTCTAGCCTTAGAAGAAAAGCTATTTCTATGTTTTCTTCTATTCCATTTTTAATTCTTTCTTCATGTCATATAAGTGATCCCATTGATTTATCAAACTCCAAATTCTTCAAATATTTACTTTCTTTAGTAATCTTTGCATAGTTGTTCCACTTTGGTGTTAATGTTCTCAAGAAACTTTTGACAAGTCTACTAGTGCTAGTTCTTGATCATAGATACCCATTGTATACACAATATCATAAACCCTTAAATGATAATTCCCCACATCCTCATTATCCTTCATTCTCGTATTTTCATATTCTCTCTTCTATGTCAATGACTTTACTAATTTCACTTAAGCAAATCCTTGATAGACTATCTTCAAGGTGTCTTAAGCTCCTTTGATAGTCTTGACACCTGCAATTCCTTAAAAAAATGCTTGTATCAAGAGCTAATTATATGTGATACAAAACCACAACATATTTTCTTTGTACTTTATGGTTGATAAAATAATCCAATATCTTGGTTCCTTGTAATATTCTTCATAGAATATATTGCTTTCTTATCCATAAAAAAAGTCCTCATATTTTGCACAGATAATCATAATTTTATCCTTTTAAATCTAGGATGGGCATTAAAGCTTATTACCATAAGCCATGACAACCACAATAATAACATATGAAGTTTTCCTCCGCAAACTTGAATTTTAAATTTTTTGGTTAAAGAGAATCAAATTCTTAAGATTTGCACTTCTCCAATATCCAACTCTAATATCTAATACAAATATGTGAGATTTAGTAGTAAATCAATAGATATTAACACTACAGAAAAAGGAGAAAATACAATTGCATAAAAGCCCTCCAAACACACTTCATCAATCTTCAAATTTGTACATTCTACTTTAGTACAATGTGTTATACTTATGTTTTTGTATGTGTGTGTGAACACACATAGAATATGGTGTCTCTTGGTTGTCTCAAGAGACTCTTTGTGCTTCACAATTATTTTTCTATTTTTAATTTCCACTTGTAATTCTAGTTTTTTTTATTATTATACTAGAGGAATTGGTAACTCGTTACAATTTTCTACACCTCTTCATGGGTTCAAATCTTGCTGCTTGTCACCACTATAACCTCCACTTGCATCAGGTAAACCTTTTACGTAGCTGGAAACGTTGACACGACACATCCACTGGTACTACGGAGCCCAAGGGTTTGGAACCTTGGTCTTCGTGCTCCTACAGAAGTGTTTTGACCATTGAACCAAGCCCTCGAACCCCACTTGTAATTCTAGTTTTATCATGCTCTAAATTTTATTTTATTCTTGTCCTCTTATAAATTTTATCTTATAATTATTATTTGTCTCATTTAAAATCACATTTTCCAACATGTTGACTCCACCACTAGGTACACTTATTGTTGGACATTTTGAGTCCCTAAGTCAAAGTTATCATTGATGTCACCGGATGAAGTCATCATTAAGATCAAGTGAATCAGTGCAGAAGTTAAGAGTTCAAAAGGAGATATTTTATCAAAGGTATAATATTATAATAATGGTTATTATAATATTAAAGGTGATATGGTGAAAACCCAAATAAAATATTTATAATTCTTATTATAATATTTTATAATGCAAAAGTGGGTTTTATAAAGTCTAAATATATTTTATAAACCCAAAGGTTGGGTTTAAGATAAAAGGCATTCGAAGCCTTTATAATCTCCACCGACGTCATGGAAGATAACATGGAGAGCACCAACGTATTTTAAACAATGGAGGAAGCATATAAATACAACGCCCAAAAGTTCAATTAATTATCCTTGCTCAAAAATTAAAAAATATTGCATGCAAAGAAAAGAGCTCGTGAGTTTTTGCGAAAGTCGTGATAGAGAAGCATTTAAGGGAGGAAGCTTTAATCCTCAAAGTTGCATAGGACAGCATGGCCTAGTGGTATTTTGGGAAGCATGAAAGCACTGGCTTGCAAGAGGGTTTGCATTCGAATCTCGGTGGGTGCGTCGTGAGTTGTGTTGGTTAAGGTGCCTACGGTGCACATTCTTTTACCAAGGCGGAAGGTGTGAGGAGATTAAGAAGCACGTGGTGTTTCGTTAATCTCAAAAAAGTTCTTGGCTCATGCGACGACTTTTGTTGTGGCTAAGGTGCACATTGGGGCAACGTTGAGGGTTTGATTCCCTCCGAAGATGAGGTAATATTTTTTGGGTTTAATTTTAAATAAATGCCTAAGTTGGAGGTATAAGGTTGTTTAGTTTTTTGTGTTTGGAAAGGTTGCTTTGTAATAAATTTGTGGTAGTTGAGAATTATCATTAGGATTTATAAGGAGATTTCTATTTTTAACTTTTAATAAAGTCTTAAATTGCTATAGTGGTATATTGGAGGATTAAGACTTTGTGGGTATTGTGTTATTTTGAATTAAGGGTTTTTGTGATTATTGTGAGGGTGTTGATTATTAATCAAGTTGGATTGATAAGGTGTAAATTTTATATTGTTTTTGTGTTATGTTTTGTTGAGAAAATTATCCTCTAACCCTTATTGAGATTGGCAAAGAAGTAATTGTGAGTGTGGCAGATTTGTGAGATCATCTACTTGTCAAGAAAAAAGGTATGGGCAAATTCTTCTTTGGTTGAATTGATTGAATGGCTTACTAGAAAATAAAGTTTTGAGTGAAAAGGATTTGATTAGGGTTTCCTTTTTGAAAGTGTTTGAGTTAATGCTTCAAGGTTTTCTAAAATTAAGAGTTGTGATTAAAACCTTATTTTATAAGCATTGTTGTTGAAGCCATTGGTTGTGTGAAGAATGTTTTATAAGCATGGTTTTTGAAGTGAGTTGTTTTACAAAGAACTTGAACTAGGGTTTGAAAAGATCATGAGTATCATTGTTATGTGAGATTTGTTGTTGAGCATTGTTGGAAACATTTTGAGTTGGATGATACATGCTTGGACTAGGGTTTGTGAGCAAGAGTTGTTTCTTGAGTGATTGGTTGAGTAAGTTGATTGAGCCTAGTCAAGTGGACGTATGAAGTGGTTGTTCAAGTTCCATAAAACAAACTATTCTATATTTTGATTTGATTTGTGAAAGAGATTGAGTTGTGAGAATAGAACATATTGAGTCTCTAAAAATTCTCTTTATGTTTCTATGAGATTGGACAAGTTATGTGTGGACTTGTTAAGCAGATTTGAGGTAAGTCTTTGAGAAGACTTGTGGACTGATTTTGTGTGAGCTTTTATGGAAGCTTACAATACAAATTTGGTTAAGTCCTAGAGAGGACTTATTGAGCAGATTTGGACAAGTTCTATGTGAGCTTGTTGAGCAGATTTGAGCAGGTTTTGAGTGGACCTATTGAGCATATTTGAGCAAGTTCTGAGTGGACTTGTTGAGTAGATTTGAGCAGGTTCTAAGTGGACCTGTTGAGCATATTTAAGCAGGTTCTAAGTGGACCTGTTGAGAAGATTTGAGCAGATTCTGAGTGGATCTAATGAGCAAATTTGAGCAAGTTCTAAGTGGAATTATTGAGCAAATTTATGCTAGACCGATTGGACTATGTTTAGTATAGAATTGAGACAGAGCTTTGGAGGTGACAGAGCAAAGAGGACAGTAGTCTCTAGTGGATAGAGATCCATCAGCCAGGGCAGTGAGGATATGTCTTCTGAGTGGGGATAAGAGTCTTCAGTGGAGAGAGATCCACAATCCAGTGTAGTGGAGGCAATAGTCTTCTAGAGGATCACCAACTAGAGCAGAGGAGAAGGAGTTCTCCTATGGATAGAGATCCACAAACCAGATTTAGGGGATTAGCATCTCCTTTGGATAGAGTTCCATAAACATTGTAATTGGGAAGGATTCCCAAAATATTATTTGAGAAATATTTAGAAGAAATACTTTCTCCATGGAAGTAGCCATCTTTGGGTGAACCACATAAAAATGATGTCTCTCATGTGTGTGATGCTTTGTGTGATGTTTACTATTTTATTAATGCTGATGCTACTATTTGGATTAAAAGGCAAAAAAATTTATTGTATACTGTTCACCCCCCCCTCTCAGTATAAGCACATGTTCTTCAATTGGTATCAAAGCAGGTCTCTCCGTGAAAAGACTAACAACTTGGAAGAGGATCCTTCGGTAGCACACATGAATTTAGAAATTGAATACGAGTCTATGTTTGAAAAGGATTGAAAATCCAACTAATGTTTCTATTATTTACAACTCAATTTATAGGCTCTAAAGGCCCAAAATACATAACCAAACCCACCAAATCATGGATTTGATCCAATATGCTTAACCATAAGCTATAATAGTGCAAGGGAGAATGCACGTAACTTCTAAGCTAAGAAAGAAAGGAAAGATGCTAACTAGAAGATCCTTTTAGCTATCTTGAAGTACACACTTCCTACTTTGAGTTCACACTTCCTAACTAACACTCCTAAGTGACAACTAGAAGACAACTAGTGCCCACAAGTGTATGTGAGAAAGAGACTCACTTACAATATTAATTTGCAAGAAATAAACTATGCAAACCTAGCTAGGAACTACTAGAGGGGTCATATGAGTGATCAAACATCAATCCTCATCATGCCTCCCCACAATAGAAGCATTGGCCTCCAATGCTTTCAGAAGAGTAGGAAAGTCATGGGACATCTGATGAAAAGAAATCCAACGAGCCTGATGCGACAGCTTGTCCTCGTCGAGCCACAAGATATGAGGTGGTAGACCCCTAGCGAGTCTGTCGAGTCTTCGTGTCATAGATCTGATCGAAATCCAATGGTAACTGAGAATCAGGAACCACGTCCACAGGATGACTGATAGCTGGTGCGGTCTCCAATGTAGAGTCAAAGTACAACTTCAAAAGATCTACATTGACGACGTCATGAATTCCCAAGTGTGTGGGAAGATCAAGGCGAAAAGCATTCTCGGACACCTATTGAAGAATAGTATAAGGCCCATAGCGAATCGGTTTGATTTTACTATGAGTCTTATCAGTAAAACGTCGCTTGTCAAGATGCAACCAAACTTTGTCACCAACCTGAAATGGATGAGGAATTCGATGTCGATCCATGGCCTTTTTCTGCTGCTGCTGTGTCTTTTGCAAAATCTCAATCACCTTTGATTGAAGATTGTGCAAGTTCTGAATGAATGAGTGTGCCTTGTCTTGCTCCTTCTGAAGATGTGAAGTGACAGGAGAAGGCAAAGACAAAGGTAACTCATAAGGTGCCAAGGGCTGAAATCCCATACAAACCTCAAAAGGTGAGTGACCTATAGAAGAATGTAGGGCCCTATTGTAGGCATGTTCAATATGAGTGAGACTCAAGTCCCACTTTGCTGGTGAAGCGTGATGATAGATTCGTAAACTTTGCACAAGTGTACGGTTTACCACTTCAACTTGCCCATCGGATCGTCGGATGATAGGCGATGGAAAAGTTAAGGGAAACTCCCAAAATTTTCCACAAAGAATGCCAAAAGTGACCCACAAAGCATGAATCACGATCCGATATAATGCTGGTAGGTAGACCAAAGGAGCGCCAAATGTTGTCAAAGAACAATTGGGCTAAGTCTCGTGCGAGAACTTGTCTTGCGGCATGGAATAAACTTAGCCATCTTACTGAATCTGTCAACCACCACGAACACACAATCATGTTGTCACACTGTCATGGGAAAACCACTAACCAAATCCATGGAAATGCTTTCCCAAGGATGGGAAGGAATGGGCAAAGGCATGCCTAAGCCAAACTTCCTGTTAGCTGGTTTTGAACGACAACAAACCGCACCATTGTTTGAGAAATCTCAACACATCCCTCTGCATTTTAGGCCAGTAAAAAAATCTTTGCAAGTGATGAAGTGTTTTGTGCTTCCCAAAGTGACCACCATAAAGTGTAGAATGAGCTTCCTTAAGAAGTGACACTCTAGGCTCACAAGGAACACAAACCTTGTCCAATTTGTAAAGAAGTCCTTCTTTGATGTAGAAATCTTGGAAAGGACGCAAATTGGAAGAAGAAGGCTTACTCACTTGCTCAAATATTTTCCCAAAATCAGGATCCCGTGAATACTAATTAGGCCAAGTCTTAAATCCCAAGTGTGAAGTGGACATAATTGTTAAGGCAAGATCGATAGGAGGCCTACTTAAACAATCAACAACAGTATTACTCTTCCCCTTTTTGTACTTGATCACCAAGTGAAATTGTTGGAGGTAAGAGGCCCACTTCATATGTCGTGATTCTTCAATTTTACTTTGAGATTGTAAAAACTTGAGAGGCATATGATCAGTGTGTACTACTATATCTTTTCCCAAAAGATAATGTCTCCAGTACTTGATAGCTTGAACTAATGCATACAACTCTTTGTCATATGTAGAATAGTTCAATTTAGTAGCAGAAAAAGTTTTTGAATGATAAGCAACTGGATGACCATTCTGTTTGAGCACAGCTCCTAAGGCAACTTTAGAGGCATCCGTTTCAATCTCAAAAGGTTGAGAGAGGTCGGGTAAAGTTAACACAGGTGCTGTACAAAGTTTCTTTTTGAGTTTCTCAAAGGCAATCTCTTGGCTTTTCTCCCAATGAAATGGAACTTTAGACTTAGTGAGATAATGCAATGGAGCTGCAAGAGTGGAATATTGAGGAATGAACTTGCGATAAAAATTTGCAAGTCCTAGGAAACTCCTTAACTCAGTGAGAGTTGAAGGAGGGGACCACTTAAGTAAAACATCAACTTTCGTGGGATCTACCTGAATTCCACTTTCACTAATCACATAACCAAGGTAAGAAACTGAAGTATTGCCAAAAGAACACTTGGAAGAATTGGCATATAATTGATTCTTCGCAAGAAGATCAAGTGTATGATGGATATGCCCAAGGTGTTCCTCCCAAGTTTTTGAGAATATCAATATATCATCAAGATATATTATTACAAATTTGTCAAGTACATCACGAAACACATCATTCATCAACCTCATGAAGGTTGCAGGAGCATTTGTAAGACCGAAAGGCATGACCAACCATTCAAAGAGGCCCATCTTCGTCTTAAAAGTTGTCTTCCATGTATCCTCAGCTTGGATACGCACTTGATGATATCCACTTTTGAGATCTATTTTTGAAAAGAACTTAGCTCCTTGGAGCTGATCTAATAAATCATCAATGCGTGGTAGTGGATATCTATTTTTTACAAAAATTCTGTTCAAAGCACGAAAATCAATGCACAATCTCCAAGTGCCATATTTTTTAAGAACCAACAAAATAGGTGAGGCACAAGCAGAAGTACTTTCCTTAATGAAACCCTTAGACAACAAATCTTCTATTTGCCTTTTAATTTCTTCATTTTGCAAAATAGATTGTCTATACATGGGTGCATTAGGTAGTGAAGAACCAGGAATGATTTCAATGCAGTGATTAATTGTGCGAATTGGAGGAAGAGACTTTGGCTCCTGAAATATGTGTGAGTAATTTTGCAATATTTTATCCATTGAAGAGTGTTGCTTTGGAATGGAAGTGGATGTAGGAGTGTTTTGAGAGCGAATGAAAATTAGAGCAACGTCACCACCTTTTTTAATTGCCCTTTTTGTTTGCTTGGAATTTAGAATGATGTTAGGAGTGTTGGTGCTTTTAATGAGAAAGACCTTACCATATTTTTGAAGTGTGTAGGTTCTTTTGAAAGCATCATAAACAGCTCTCCGATCATACTGAAAAGGTTGTCCAAGCAAAATCCCACAACAATCCATAGGAGTCACATCACAAGTGACTTGATCTATGAAATGTGGGCCAAGTGCAAATTTTAATGTGCAAGTGTGAGTGATTTCTGAGCCCCTTCCACTATCCTTCCAACCCAAAGAATAAGGTTGAGGATGAGGCTCCATAGGTAACTTCAATCGCTCGACAATGGACCTCGCAATTAGATTTTTCTGCGAGCCATTATCCACTATACAATCTGTTGCAAAATTATGGAGCAAATGAGCTCGAGTGATGAACAAAGCATCACGAGCGCCCCTGATGAACTTACATTTACCAAGGTAACCTCATTGAGCTTACCTCGTAATTCCGTGTATACTCTACTTTCTCCTACTGACTCAAGGGGACCTTTGGAAGCATCCTGTTCTTGAGTAGTGATGACTAAACTTTTCTTCTTAAGCTTAAAACAATCTGCTTTTTCATGACCTTTTTTCTTACAATAGTTACAAAAATTTTTAGAAGAAGAAGGTTTGGAAGAAGAAGAAGAAGAAGGAGTAGAAGCGGAAGGAGAAGGAGAAGAAGGAGATGGAGAAGAAACATTCTTCTTTTGAGCAAAATTCTTCTTTTGTGAGAAAGAACTATTCCCTTTTGATGAGTTTGCAACCACTTGAGTAGCAGGTGCGCGGAATGCCTGCGAATGTGCCTTGAACTTGTCCTCCGCAAGTTGCGCCTGGTTGAAAACTGAATCCAATGTTTCGATAGAAATAAACATAATTTCCCTATACAAATGCTCCAACAAGCCACTTTGAAATTTGAGAATTAAAGCTTTAATATCTTCCTCCACATTCAAAAGTATCCTGTACCTATTGAATTGAAAGATATATTCCTGCACAGTCATATTAGGACCTTGTCGAAATCGAAACCACTTAATTACCAATTCCTTAGAATAATTGGAAGGATAAAAATTGGTCTTAAGATAGTCTACAAGCTCATCCCAAGAGATGAGTTCATCATGACCTTTTTTTCTTTCAACAAGTACTTTAGCTAAACCAAAAAGTTTTAGCTTAGCATATGGAACCATATCCTCATCTGAAAGTTGAGTGTAAGAAAACCAAGAACTCATGTCAAGAATCCAACTATTCAAGACTTCAGGGTTCCGGGATCCATCATAAAGTGGCACTTCACAATGAACTCTCAGGCGAGAATCATGAGCAGAAGTTGAAGCATTGTGGACAGAAATGTCATTTACCTTCATTGCAAGGTTACCGAGGACTTCTGCCATGGTAGTATCATTAGCTTTATCGGCTAAAGCATTCACAACATGTGCAAGTTCTGCCACTTGGGCAGCCAAGTCAGAAGCCATGTGAAACCGGGTATAAGCCAAAAGTAACAAGGACAAAAACACTTAAAAATCAGGGTAAAATCTGAAAATACCCTGTTACAATGCAGTGCCTTGAAAATTACCCCTAAGGCTAAATATTTTTTAAAAATTTAAACTAACCTAAGGTTATAAATTTCATAATTTATTAATTTAAAAATAACTTAATTAAAAATTAAATTTTAATTAATCAAAGATTAATTAATTTAATTAAGTTATTAAAAAAATTAAATTAATAAATTAAAAAAATTACATGCAAACCTTAAGAATAGTAAATTTAAAAAAATAAACAATTGTTACCCTTGGTTTTGCCGAAACTGCACTCCACCCTCTATTGCATGAAAGTCTGAAACTATTGTTTGCACATTTCTCAAGGCGGTGCGAGTTCAGTGTTAATAGCTAACAACATTTCGTGCCCAAAAAAAAAAATTACGTGCAATGTTTCTTGGAATTCACGTGCAATGTTGCTTGGAATTCACATGCAAAGTTTAATGTGTCTTGGTGCCTGGTGAGCGGCACCCAAACTCCGCCCGTAGGCCGGAGGGCTGACCTGACAGGTACCAAGACCTGTCAGCACCAGCACGGTGTGGACATGGGCTGTGGCGCTGCCACGGGCTGCCCGAATGTGGACAGCCTATGGGCGGCACCAATAGCCACCCATCGATCGGAATTCCGCCTCGACGAGACCAGGCTCGTCGGATCCAGCCGAGCTATCGATCGTGGATAGCTGCCAACATAGGCCCGACATGGGCTGTGCGGCTGTGGATAGCTACCAGCATAGGCCTAATGTAGGTGGCTCAGCTGGGATAGCCATGGCCATAGGTGCTATCGCGCTTGACAACGTTTGTCGCTGACACTGTCAGCTGATAGTGCTGATGCAGGCACTGTCGCCTGACAACGTCTGTCATCGACGTTGGTTGTCAAACCGGTAGGGCAGTGAGGCCGTGTGCGTCAGCCTGACGTGCACGGAAAGCCCCTGCTTGCTGGCCGATTGTCGGATCTCAGCCAAAAAGGGCAAAACAGGCCCTTCGGCTAATTTTTTTTTTTACAATAATATTTTAATTAATATATAAAGAAAAATAATATATTAATTAAAATTAAGTTTTCTAAATAAAAATGAAATTTTTAAATTAACCAGAAGGGTTAATTTAACAACATTGAAAACTTAAACTTTTACAAATATTAGCAATTTTTGAAGGTAAATTACCTTCAAATTTTCCTAACAAATTGCTAATTTTCTTTCATATCACCAAGACCCCTTCAGTAGCTCTCCTTTCAAGATCCAGTCGACACACGACCAGCGTTTGAAAGGCAACCAGACCCAAGTCGACACACGACCTGGTTTAGGTGATGCTTGATCTTCAAGACTCCAAAGTGGCAGGAACAAATGGCTCCCTAATGCGTATTTCACCGTAGGAGTAGTCCAAACCTGCCAAGGGATTTTTGTAAGACAGGAATCGGGGTAAAATTTTCCTATACCTTTTGAGCATAAGCAAAAAGTTGGAACGAGGAGTTTGACGCCTAAGGAACTTCCTTCTACGAATGGTTTTCAAGCTCCCCTTGAGCTTGAACCGAGTCCTCAATGAGAAAGAATTTCTCATGAAAAACAATCTATCTCCTTCCCTCTCACCTCACAAGCCCTAGTGCAAACATAAACTAGGCTCTGATACCAATGAAAAGGATTGAAAATCCAACTAATGTTTCTATTATTTACAACTCAATTTATAGGCTCTAAAGGCCCAAAATACATAACCAAACCCACCAAATCATGGATTTGATCCAATATGCTTAACCATAAGCTATAATAGTGCAAGGGAGAATGCACGTAACTTCTAAGCTAAGAAAGAAAGGAAAGATGCTAACTAGAAGATCCTTTTAGCTATCTTGAAGTACACACTTCCTACTTTGAGTTCACACTTCCTAACTAACACTCCTAAGTGACAACTAGAAGACAACTAGTGCCCACAAGTGTATGTGAGAAAGAGACTCACTTACAATATTAATTTGCAAGAAATAAACTATGCAAACCTAGCTAGGAACTACTAGAGGGGTCATATGAGTGATCAAACATCAATCCTCATCAATGTTTGATATAAAAGAAGAATTCTTTGTTGCTCTCATAAAATTGGAAACACTTAGAGAGAAAAATTCAAGCTTGAAAGAGTAAGTTCAAGAATATGAAGAAGCAAGAATAAAACTTATACAAAGTCTCACATAACTCAATATTGGGGTGGAAGAAGGAAATAAGTTGAGCAAGATATGACATATCTATTGAGAGCCAGGGAAACAGAATGTGAAAAATTTGAAGCAAAAATTGTTCTCCTAAGGAATAAAGTAGAAAGGACCAAGGTAATACAAGATACAGAATATGAGAAGTAGAAAGAGGAATCAAGTCTCCAAAAAGCAAAAACTTCAAACAAATAAAAGCAAGCAAAGGACATCAGAAAGGAAGAAAGAAAAGGAGAACCCTGGATAAGAGTTAATCACAAGAAGAAGATGACTTCTTCACAAATTCCAAGACATCCAAACAGGTTACATAATTTCTTCCATGGTCATTGTTTTTCTTGAAATAAATATGGTCATAGAGTTGCACACTGTATTCATTATGCAAGATACAATAAAAATTTCAATTCCTTTGCACCTCTCATGGATGATGATGTTATATGTTACAAATGCAATAATTTTGGGCACAAGGCTAGATGGTGTAAAATGATACCTCCTGAGTCTAGAAAAATAATTCCAACAACTAGGAAAGATGAAAGAAAGAATGTTAGGGCTAGATCAATGTTAGTACAAACATCCCTTCATGCTCAAGATAAATAAGAACAATGGTATATTGATAGAGTTTGCTCTAGTCACATGATAGGATACAAAGACATATTCATTATACTAAAATAAACAAATAGAGGATCAGTAAGTTTTGGTGATAATGGATCAGCAAGGATTTTTGGGAGAGGAACTCTAAGTCTAGACAATGGAAAAAATAAATAGAGAATGTTTTGTACATCAAAGGGTTAAAACACAATCTACTGAGTATAAGTCAACTTTGTGATCAAGGATACATGGTCACCTTCCACCCAGATAGGTGTGAAATAAGGAAAATAGAAACTGGTAAAATCATTGCAAAAGCAAGAAGGACCCCAAACAACTTATACATGCTCAATGAGATCAGAGGGGAAAAATGCTTTCTATCACAAGAAGATGAGATTTGGTTGTGGCATAGAAGATTGGGTCATTTGAATTTGACAACATTGTCAGTATAAGCAATAAATAGACAGATATTTGCCCAAAATAATAAGATCTCAAAACACAATTTGCGTACCCTGTCAACATGGAAAGCAAACTAGGACAATCTTTAAAGCAAAATATTATATGTCATTTGAGCCATTGAGCCTAATACATACTGATTTGTGTGGTCCTACCAGAACATAAAGTATTCAGGGTGAGAGTTACTTCATGTTATTTTTAGATGATTATTCCATAATGGTTTGGGTAACCTTCCTAAAAGAGAAATCAGAGGCCTTTGAAAATTTTAAATCATTCAAGGAATTGGTTGAAAATGAAACAGGCAAAAGGATTAAGTATCTATGATCCGAAAGAGGAGGAGGATTTACTTCAAATGAATTTGTAGAATTTTGTGAACAACATGGAATCAAGAGAGAGTACTCAGAAGCAAGAACTCCTCAACAAAATGGAGTAGTTGAAAGGAAGAATAGGATTGTTGAAAACATGGCTAGAGCTATGTTAAATGAATCTAAGTTATCAGATGGTTTTAGAAAGAAGTGGTATCCACATATGTATACATAATTACTAGGGCTCAATTAAGGATAAATCATCACAAGACTCCTTATGAGCTTTGGAAAGGAAGACATACTACTATAAAATATTTCAGAATCTTTGGAAGCAAATGTTATATAATACAGGAAGATCAAAACTTGGGCAAGTTTTATCCAAGATGTGATGAGGGAATTTTTCTTGGTTATTCCACAAAGAGTAAAGCCTACATATTTTTCAAAAAAATAACAAACACTATGGTGGAAAGTATGAATGTAACAATTGATGAGAAGATAGATTCTAGAGAACCAGTTCAACAAACTGTGTACCAAGAGGATGGATGTTGTCAAGAAGAATATTGTGAGGAATCAGATAAATATGAAGAAGAAACACAAAGGCTTATTCCTAAGACTCCTTCCAGGTATGTACAGAAACAACATCCAAAATAATAGATCATCGGGAATCCAGATGAAAGACATACAAGGAGAAGAATAATAAAACCATCTCAACAAGCAATTTTTTCCTTGCTATCTAATATTGCACCAAAAGACTTCACTCAGGCTAGTGAGGATGAATTTTGGGTTAAAGCAATGAATGAGGATTTGGATCAAATAGAGAAAAGAAAAACTTGAGAACTTTTTCCATGACAAAAGGACAAAAATGTGATTGGCACAAAATGGGTATTCAAAAATAAGTTAAATGAAGACGGACAAGTGGTCAGAAATAAAGTAAGGTTAGTATGCAAAGGTTATGCACAAGTAGAATGAATTGACTTTGATGAAACTTTTGCTCCAGTTGCATGACTTGAAGCTATAAGGATATTTTTAGCTTTCTCAAGTTACAAGAACTTCAAGGTATATCATATGGATGTCAAGTCAGCATTTCTAAATAGGGTTTTAGAAGAAGAGGTCTATATTGAACAGCCAAAGGGATTCATACTAGCAGATACACCAGATCAGGTATGCAAATTGAAATTAAAGCAGGTTTCTAGAGCATGGTACTCAATATTGGATAAATATCTTCAGGAACAGGGATTCATAAAAGGAATAGCAGATAGTAATTTTTATATCAAAAATGAAGGAAATAATCTTCTAATAGTTGTTTATATTGATGACATAATTTTTGGAGGAAACAATGATAAGATGTGCAAATATTTTGCTAAGAATATGCAAAATGAATTTGAGATGTCTATGCTTGGTGAATTGACCTTCTTTCTTGGACTTCAGATTTCACAATCATAAAGGAGAGTGTTTCTCTCTCAAGCCAAGTACATCAAGAAAATGTTGAAGAAATTTAGGTTAGAATATTGCAAACCAATAAGTACTCCTATGGTCACAGGATGCAAGTTGAGTAAGGATGATGAATCTCCATAGGCAGATCAGAGATTATACAGATCTATGATTGGCAGCTTATTATATGTTACAGCTACAAGACCAGACATAGTAAATTTAGTGGTATTAGTGGTAAGGTTTCAATTAGCACCTAAGGAAACACATGTGGCAGCAGTAAACAAAATTTTTAGGTATCTAAAAAGGACTACGGATTTTGGGCTTTGGTATTCCAAAAGTGATAGTTTCACACTAACAGCATATACAAATGCAGATTGGGCCGGAAACATTAATGATAGAAAAAGTACAAGTGGAGGAGCATTCTTTCTTAGAGAATTTCTAGTCTCTTGGTCAAGTAAGAAGCAGGTTTTAGTTTCTCTATCTACAACAGAGGCAGAGTATATTTCAATAGTAGCCAATTGTACACAGGTGTTATGGATGAAGAGAACTCTAGAAGACTTCAAGATCAAGCATGATCAGCCCATTCCTATACTATGTGATAATACAAGTGCCATACGTATCTCAAAAAATCTGGTAATGCACTCCAGGACAAAGCACATTCTGATTAAGTATCATTTTTTGAGAGAACATGTGATAGATAAACAGGTCATATTCGAATATGTCACTACAAAGGAACAGATAGTAGATATTTTCACTAAGCCGCTTTCAAAGGAAACTTTGAATTATCTTCAAGGAAAATTGGGAGTGATACTCCCACCCCAAAATTAACCACCTCAAAAAGATGTGAGGGAGGGGCTAAGCTAAGAGGCTCATTCTTAGCCCCGAGCCCCAAAGGTAACCCTTTGCCATTGATGTCAAAGGGGGAGATATTTGTGTAATGGGGAGAGATTTGATATTTGAGAGAGCATTGAGCCAGGGAGAGCAATGTCCCAGGGGAACAGAATAAAAATTAAGTCCAAGTTTTGGTAAGAAGAGTATGGGTTGCCATCAATGACAAAGGGGGAGATTGTTGGACATTTTGAGTCCCTAAGTCAAATTTTTCATTGATGTCACCGGATGACGTCATAATTAAGATCAAGTGAATCAGTGCAAAATTTAAGAGTTCAGAAGGAGATATTTTATCAAAGGTATAATATTATAATAATGGTTATTATAATATTAAAGGTGATATGGGGAAAACCCAAATAAAATATTTATAATTCTTATTATAATATTTTATAATGCAAAAGTGGGTTTTATAAAGTCTAAATATATTTTATAAACCCAAAGGTTGGGTTTAAGATAAAATGCATTTGAAGCCTTTATAATATTCGTTGATGTCGTGGAAGATAACATGGAGAGCGCCGATGTCTTTTAAACAATGGAGGAAGCATATAAATACAACGTCCAAAAGTTCAATTAATTATCCTTGCTCATAAATTAAAAAAATATTGCATGCAAAGAAAAGATCTCGTGAGTTTTTGTGAAAGTCATGACAGAGAAGTGTTTAAGGGAGGAAGCTTTAATCCTCGTAGTTGCATAGGAAAGTGTGGCCTAGTGGTATTTTTGGAAGCATGAAAGTGCTAGCTTGCAAGAGGGTTTGTGTTCAAATCTCGATGGGTGCATCATGAGTTGTGTTGGTTAAGACGCCTACGACACATGTTCTTTTGACAAGGTGGAAGGTGTGAGGAGATTAAGAAGCACGTGGTACTTCGTTAATCTCAAATGAGTGCTTGGCTCGTGCCACGACTTTGGTCGTGGCTAAGGCTCACATTGGGGGTAACGGTGAGGGTTCGATTCCCTCCGAAGATGAGGTAATATGTTTTGGTTTTAATTTTAAATAAATGCCTAAGTTGGAGGTATAATGTTGTTTAGTGTTTTGTGTTTGGAAAGGTTGCTTTGTAATAAATTTGTGGTGGTTGATAATTATCATTAGGAGTTATAACGAGATTTATGTTGTTAACTTTTAATAAAGTCTTAAATTGCTATAGTGGTATATTGGAGGATTAAGACCTTGTGGATATTGTGTTATTTTGAATTAAGGGTTTTTGTGATTATTGTGATGATGTTGATTATTAATCAATTTAGAGTGATAAGGTTTAAATTTGATATTGTTTTTGTGTTATATTTTGTTGAGAAAATTATCCTCTAACCCTTATTGATATTGGCAAATAAGTAATTGTGAGTGTGGCAGATTTGTGATATCATCTACTTGTCAAGCAAAAAGGTATGGGCAAATTATTCTTTGGTTGAATTGATTGAATGGCTTACTAGAAAATAAAGTTTGGAGTGAAAATAATTTGATTAGGGTTTCCTTTTCAAAAGTGTTTGAGTTAATGCTTCAAGGTTTTCTAAAATTAAGAGTTGTGATTAAAACCTTGTTTTATAAGCATTGTTGTTGAAGCCATTGGTTGTGTGAAGAATGTTTTATAAGCATGGTTGTTGAAGTGAGTTTTTTTGCAAAGAACTTGAACTAGGGTTTGAAAGGATCATGAGTATCATTGTTATGTGAGATTTGTTGTTGAGCATTGTTGGAAACATTTTGAGTTGGATGATACATGGGACTAGGGTTTGTGAGCAAGAGTTGTTTCTTGAGTGATTGGTTGAGTAAGTTGATTAAGCCTAGTCAAGTGGATGTATGAAGTGGTTGTTCAAGTTTCATAAAACAAACTATTCTATATTTTGATTTGAGTTGTGAAAGAGATTGAGTTGTGAGAATAGAACATATTGAGTCTCTAACAATTCTCTTTATGTTTCTATGATATTGGACAAGTTATGTGTGGACTTGTTAAGCAGATTTGAGGCAAGTCTTTGAGAAGACTTGTGGACTGATTTTGTGTGAGCTTTTGTGGAATCTTACAATACAGATTTGGTTAAGTCCTAGAGAGAACTTATTGAGAAAATTTGGACAAGTTATTTGTGAGCTTGTTGAGCATATTTGAGCAGGTTATGAGTGGACCTATTGAGCATATTTGAGCAGGTTCTGAGTGGACTTTTTTTTAGCAGATTTGAGCAGGTTCTAAGTGGACTTGTTGAGCATATTTAAGCAGGTTTTGAGTGGACCTGTTGAGCATATTTGAGCAGGTTCTAAGTGGACCTATTGAGCAGAGTTGAGCAAGTTCTAAGTAGACTTGTTGATCAAATTTATGCTAGACTGACTGGACTATGTTTAGTATAGAATTGAGATAGAGCTTTGGAGGTGACAGAGTAGAGAGGATAGTAGTCTCTAGTGGATAGATATCCATCAGCCAGGGCAGTGAGGATTTGTCTTCTGAGTGGGGATAAGAGTCTTCAGTGGAGAGAGATCCATAAGCTAGTGTAGTGGAGTCATTAGTCTTCTATAGGATCACCAGCCAGAGCATAGGAGAAGGAGTTATCCTGTGGATCAAGATCCATAAACCAGATTTAGGAGATCAACATCTCCTTTGGACAGAGGTCCATAAACATTGTAATTGGGAAGGATTTCCAAAATATCATTTGATAAATATTTAGAAAAAATACTTTCTCCGTGGAAGTAGCCATCTTTGGGTGAACCACATAAAAATAATGTCTCTCATGTGTGTGATATTTTGTGTGATGTTTATTGTTTTATTATTACTGATGCTACTATTTGGATTAAAAGGTAAAAAATTTTATTGTATATTGTTCATCCCCCCTCTCAGTATAAGCACATGTTCTTCACTTATTAAGGGACATACATTTTTTTTAAGGTTATAAATATTAGTTAGTTTGTAACATAAATAGTATACACTTAGTGGGAACCAACTCTTCTCAAAGGGTAGAAATAATCTCATCATAATAAAGGGTTTATCAAATCCTCATTAATCAATATACTAAGTTGTCCCAAGATTAATAACATTAACATCCATCAAGAATATTTATGTATTATTGTGTCCTTATGCCTTCCCTACCACTAGCCTTATCCATGACACTAATTTTCTTTTAGCTCACCATACTCTAGCACCAACCAGTGTTAATGCAAACCATGAAGTGTTGCCAAAACAAGTGGTGCCAAAATCCTCACCTAAGAAGATATTCACCTAACACCCCATTCCATCATTAGATTCTTGCATTAAAATAAAATATTCTCTAATATCATATGTTAATACTACATTCATAGGTGGAATATTTTTTGTTTAGTTCTTATGTGACCTGGAGCCATACTAGAGAGGAAAAAGGTAATTATATGATTGTTTTCTAAAGTGCTTAATCAATTGAGAGAGGTACTACTTGGGCTTCCAATTTTTCTTATTATTATTTTACATAATGTATGTAAGTTAAGACTTAATATAAACTTTTTCTTGTTCTCTTTTTACCCTTCTTCTACTACTTACACCTATAAGTCTTGGTTCCCTTGTGCAATTCCTTATTCTTGTGTTCTATTACAATTACTACATAAGATTTGTGTTCATTGCTAAATGCACCCTTGCAACCCAATGTCTATACCATTTATTTTAAGGTGTGTTTAATATAATATATAATATCCTTATTTATACACTTTGTTTGCATTTTCATTATTTGTAAATAAATTTTGATGCTTATTTGCATACTTTTAATTTTTTATTATAGAAGTAATTTGTCATTTTTCACTACATAACTCTAAAGCACAACTTTTAGAACCACAAGTTAGAATTGGGAATAGTCCTCCATGCCACTATCCTAGCCTTGCAATGCAAATCACCATAGTAAAGTGGCATAATTGTCAAACAACTTGCAAGATGGCATAGAGTTTATTCTCATAAGAAAAATATAGCTAGGTTGTGTTATTAAAAGTTTCAAATTGATAGGCAATGGATTAAAATGACACCAACTGCATCATTAGATGCATCTATAATATTTAAGGGATGATTAATGTTAGACACATCCAACATTAATATTAAATAAAGATACTTTTACCATTGTATTTGTGAGATTGAGTACTAAGTTAACTCTTAAAATCATGCTTATATGTCTCATTTTGTATATAGTCTAATGGATATTTTATTAGAATTAAATAATATTAGTAACAAGTTAAATGAATGGATAATATTATTTCCTTTTAATAAGGCTATTTGAATATTTACTTTAGGTTGTTCACTAGGTTGCATGGATTGTTTGATTTAAGCTATTTTTCCCTTTTTCTACCCCCATAACTAAAGCTTATAGAAAGAAGAGAGGGATACTTCAGAAAAATAAAATAAAAAAAAGGATGAAAAATAAATATAGAGAAAATTTGTTTAAGTGACTTGAAGGGCTCACAAAAAATAGGTATGAAGTGCATCCAATAGCATAGAATAAATCAAATGGAACTAGATCAATTGGCTATATGGAGACCCAAGCAATACATGCATAATTTTCAAGTAGTTGTAATACCACTATGTGGTGTGATGTAATATAGATGGGGCCCATTTCAATCCCATATAATCCATTCAAAAAAATTGCATGAAACAAACTTTGTTTATACCTTATGTGAAAGATAACTCAATTATGTTATATAATATAGTTAAAACATCTTTTTATTAAATAGTATCAAACTTTGTTAGATTTTATTGTTAAGTAATTTTATTAATGTTGAAATGCAACTTTTAATTAAGTTAATGCAAGTAACCGATTGTTAAATATATGAAAATCTTAAAGTCATGAAAATAATGACTTTATTGGTTATCTTTCATAGCTTACACATGCTTCACTTTATTTGGATGTTCATAAGGAATACAATGTTCATCTTAAATGTTTCATGCTTCTACTTGTATAGTTTTTAATTTTGTGGATGATTTAGTTGATTATTTAATAAAGAATGTAAAGAGTGAAGGGATATATAAAAAAATTATTTGAAAACATTTACCATAAGGATATATAAGAAAATTCTCATAACAACTCCAAGTGAATGCAAATATCTCACTTAAAAGGACTTGCAATAGATATTGAATATGATATTTTTAAAAGTAACAATTCTCAAAATGAATGGCTAGAATTCAAACTCAATATTAGAGGGAATAGGATATTGAACCAGCAAACTTGAAGAATGAATACCATAAAATTGACAAATTGTTAAGAGAAAGAAATGTTAGACTCAAATATGAACTAGACCAGATAACGTGGAACCAATAAATAAAATAGGAATATATCATGTCAAACAAGGATACAATTGGCTATTGGTTAATAAATATGGTCATTTAATTCTAAACAGAAAATGTTGGACAAAATAATGGAGTGTAAGATCCATTCTAAAAATTGACCATTTTATGTGGATCTTAACTCATAAAGTGATTATTAGTGCTAAAAATTTAAGTAGAAGGGGTATACATGGGTCATCAATATGTATGTTATGTAAGAAGCAGGAAGAAAATATTGAACACTTATTCATTCAATGTGAAGTCTCGAACTAGGTGTGGAACTTCATAGGAAAATATTGGGCTTTAGAGTTAACATCCATTCCAAAACTGAGTGTGAGGAATTTTTATCCAAATGAGACACTATTTATCCTTTTTGCTAAAATGAAAAATCAACAATAAAGTTGTTAGGACTTCATCCTAACACTATTATGTAATAACCCCTTTTCTTAATGTGGGGAGCCCATTATAATATTTTGTAATAGTTTTGTAATGATATTATGTAATATTTTGTAATAGTTTGTGGCACTAGAAGCACCTAGACAAGTGGTGTCATTTTATGTAATTGTTATAAATAATGTAACTGCTTTGTTTGGTACAAGATTCTAGCTTAGGTGGCATTTTGCATGTAAGTCAGCCTTGAGCGTTAGGTATGGTGATGAAGAGTTTTTAACGTGCAAGGGGTAGGAATGGATGTGTCTTTTTCATAATTAAAATCAAAGTATTGAAGGAGGTTACCTCCTCAAAGAGGCTCACGATTATATTTTGTGATTTGTGATATTTTTGCATTTACATTTTCTATTGCAATATTATGTTCTTTTATGAAATTATTATTTTTATTACAATATTTATGTGGATGTGCTTCTAATCAGTGGTATCATAGCACTTTCCAAGGTCGTATTTCATTGCAACTATAATAATTTCTGCCCTGTTATTTCAATTGCTAGGTATAAATTTCTCATATTTTTTTTGTTGCATAGTATCCTATTAAAAATAAGTTTAAAAATAAAATATTGAGCCCTTTTTTCTTGTTCTTGTTAAATAGGTTAGAAACCCTGTGTTGAGGGTTTTAAAAATATCATGGATAAGATGTCATTATTGACTAAAATAGATTATGTGTAAAGCATCTAGTGAATTTAGGGATGATCAGGCTCTAATACCGAAGCCTCAAACAACATTTGTATATGAAATTGAGCTCCCACATATCTTTAGGTATATCAAGAGACCCCCTAGGATTAGGAGAAACCTTTAGCCCTAGGAATATTTTTGACCATGTGTTTTCCATAGTGCATCAAACACAACATTCGATAAGATCATCCTCCCAAATTATCAAAGAGACTAGTAGTATGTTCGAGGGTATGTGTGGAATCCTCCTTGAGTAGTTGCCTAAAATATTGGTACAAGCATTATCGTTCTTAATTGTGGTATAACAAAGGGCTATGGACAGTACATACACCCTGACCTAGAGTACCCTATTTATATTGAATGTTAAACCTAAAACCAAAAATTCTACCACAAAAATTGAGCATACTGAGGAGACTACACTATTCCAAAATTATTGCATGAAACAAATAAAAAATGGTGGTGAAAATAACAATCAAGATAGGTTCTATCATGATTTATCAGTAAAATTTGGGTATGAATGCAATCAAAGTTAGTAACAGTCAAGATAAAGTCTATCAGCATCAGTCACAGTTGTTCGTAAGAATAGAGAATCATAATATACAAAAAAATTATCACTAGTTGAGTCACAGTTGTTCATGAGAATTGGAAATTTTGAGTAGTTGTGTTGTCATTGATGTCAAGAGTCAGTGTTAGTGATCAGTGCAAGGATTTGGCAAAAGGAGGGTTAAAATATTTATATTTTAAGCCCAAGAGATTTGGTTTAAAAACATCACATGATTGGTCAAAAGGTTGGTTAAATACCTTGAAGGAAGGAGATACCTAGGCCTAAAGGAAATAATATTATAATATTAAAGGTGGTCAAATAAGGTCTAGGGGTGAAAAAGGAAAATACCTAGGCCCAAAGGAAATAATATTATAATATTTATTATTATAATATTAAGGTTTAAAAATAATACCTAAGGTTATTTATAAATTATTTATAATATTTATATTATAAATTAATTTATAAAATAAATTAATTAAACCCTAAGTTAGGGTTGGGCACAAAATCATTTTAATATTTTTCCCCCATCGACGTTCGAAGGAAATGACATATGGTATTTATACCATAAGACTTGTAACACTTTAGCAAGTCTTCGAATTATAATGCATGTGCGAATATTGGCTAAAGTGTGGAATGCAAAATTCGTGAGCGCATAAGACAAAGAGTTTTTAATTTTTAAAGGCGGTAGAAAACGTGACGGATAAATCGATGAAGGCCTAAAGCCTTGTCACCAACCACATGGTTGGGCTAGTGGCAAGACGTGGTTGTGTAGGTTGTTGAGCGAGCATAGGTCTCGCATTCGAGTCCCTGCGACTAAAGAAGGGGCAAAGGTTTTGTTTGAGGTTTTGGCACCAAGCGGAAGGATAAAGCGCATGAGGTGATTTTGCTCTTCAAGTGAGCGCCTAGCTCACGCAGCAACTAGACCATGGCTAGGGCACTGGTGATAGTGCGACAAAGGATCGAATCCCATCGAGGCGAAAAGGTATTTAATTTTTTTATAATTGCGCTTGGTCTAAGGTTGTGTCGTATGCGCCTTGGGGAGATATAAGGTGGTTAGATTATATATTATTTTTGCCATGGTCAAAGGTGTTGAATGATTTAAATTTTGGTTTGAAAAATACATTGGAATATTTTTGAAAAGTGGTGTTGATTATTTTGATAATGCATTTTTGAGTAGGGAGATATAAGGGAGTTATTTTTATTATTTTATGCATTAAAATTTTGAAGTGAATTATTGTGAAAGTGAGTTATTTGAACCTTTTCTAATTATATTTTGAAAAGTTTGGATATTATAAGGTGTACTTGAGACTTGATATTTTTGTATGGTGAAATAACAATTGAGGAGAAAATTAGTGTGGAGATTTTGAGATAGGTTGTTGCTATCTAACCTTGAAATTGGCAAAGAGGATTTGATTGTGATTAAGACAGGTTTTGAAGACATATCTCCATCAAAACAAAAGGTATGGGCACATCTTCCTTATGAGTGAAATATTGTTGGATTGAATGTTGTGAAATGCAAAGTTGGAGTGAAAAGGATTGTTTGATAAGCATTGTTGGAAATATTTGAGTGAGCCTTCATGTGCATGAACTAGGGTTTGTGAAATATAGTAATTACCTAGAAACATATTACCTGACTAGGATTTGTGAAAGAACATGAGTATCATTGTTATGTGAGATTGAGAACTATCTTGAACTAGGGTTTGTGAAAGAACATGAGTATCATTGTTATGTGATATTGAGAACTATCTTGAGATAGGGTTTGTGAAAGAACATGAGTATCATTGTTATGTGAGATTGAGAACTATCTTGAGCTAGGGTTTGTGAAAGAACATGAGTATCATTGTTATGTGAAGTTGTAATTATATTGAGTCAAGGTTTGAGTTCCATAGTGTGAGTTGTTGGAAGTATAGTGAAACACTTGATTAGGATTTGTAAGCAAGTTGTGTTTCATTGAGTGGATGTTTGAGTGAAGTTGGTTGAGAATCATTGATTGAAAGCTTTGGAGTGATAGTTCAAGTTTTGTGAAACAAATTATATCTTATTTTTGAATTGATTTGAAAGAGAGTTTGAAAGTGATTGAGTGTTTTGTGAGTGTGAAACATATTGAGTCTTTTATCATTCTCTATATGTTTCTATGGTTAAACAAGATTTTGAGTGAAACTTGTTTGTGTGATTGAAGAGGTTTTCTGAAAGAGATTAGGTTGAGTTTTGTATGCAAGTTTTGCAATTGTTTGAGTAAGCTTTTGTGAAAGCTTATGGGCAGATTTGAGTAAGTCCTAGAGGGGACTTAAGGACAGATTTGAGTAAGCTTTTGTGAAAGCTTAAGGACAGATTTGTGTGAGCTTTTGTGAAATCTTACAAGCAGATTTGAGACAAGTCTTGGTGAAGACTTGAGAGCAGATTAAGCAAGTTCTTGAGAGGACTTGTTGAGAATATTTGAGGTAAGTCTTGGTGAAGACTTGTTGAGTATATTGGACAAGTTCTAGGGAGGACTTGTTGAGCATATTTGAGGTAAGTCTTAGTGAATACTTGTTGAGCATATTGGACAAGTTCTTGAGAGGACTTGTGGATAGATTTGAGGCAAGTCTTAGTGAAGACTTGAGAGAAGATTGAGCAAGTTCTTGAGAGGACTTGTGGATAGATTTGAGGTAAGTCTTTGAGAAGACTTGAGAGCAGAATTTATTGATTGATTTGTTCAAGCTTTGTGGTAAGGCTTGAGGTAGATCTGAGCAGAGTTGATTTGTGATTGGATCAAGCTTTGTGTTAAGGCTTGAGGATAGATTTGAGGACAGAGTATGGTGCATATTTGAGGATAGATTTGTGCCATAGCAGAGACAAATTTTGGTGCAGATTTGAGGGCAGATTTATGCTAGACTAGAGACAGACTTATGAGCAGATTTGTGTTAGATCGAGGATAGTGTTTAGTGCAGATTTGAGATAGAGTTTGAGTAGATCTGAGAGCAAGCTTTGGAGGTGACATAGCAGAGGATAGTAGTCTCAAGTGGATAGATATCCATTAGCCAAGGTAGTGAGGATAGAGGTCTTCTGAGTGAGGATAGAGGTCTTAAGTGGAGAGATCCACAAGCCAGTGCAATGGAGGCAATAGTCTTATAGAAGATCACCATCTAGAGCAGAGGAGAAGGAGTTCTCATGTGGATAGAGATCCATGAACTAATAGAGGGGAAATAGTTCTCCTATGGATAGATATCCATAAACTTGATTAGGGGATTGGTGTCTCCTTTGGATAGAGGTCCATAAATATTGTAATAGGGAAGGATTCCCAAGAGATTTGTTGAGAAAATTTTAGTGAAATATTTTCTCCGTGGAGTAGCCCACATTGGGTGAACCACGTTAAATTGGTGTCTCTATTGTGTGTGATGATTTGTGCATTGCTTTTATTACTGTTGTTGATATTTCCATTGATAATATTGGATAATATTGTTTGGGAAAGAAAAGTAAAATTTGTTCTTATACTATTCACCCCCCTCTTAGTATAAGCTTGTGTTCTTCAATTGGTATCAGAGTGGGTTCCTTCGAAAGAGTTTAATAGCTTGAAGAAAAAGCTTATAGGAACACAAATAGATTCTCAGAGTGGATATTTAAGAATAAAGCATCAGTGTTTTATGGAAACAACAAGTATTTGAGGATGGATACACACCACCAGATACTCCTCCTACAGATAAATATGGTAAGCTCCTACATCTAAATAATTCAAAGGCAATGAATGGAATCTTAAGTGGTTTGCATTATTCAAATTTTGTAAAAGTTATGCATTGCACATTAGCAAAAGAGATTAGAGAAAATTTATAGAAAACATATGAGGGAGACAAAAAGGTCAATATGGTAAAATTGCAAAATCACAAGAAAACATTTGAAGACCTAAATATGAAGGATGAGGAAGATGTTACTACATACTTACTTCATGTGGATGAGGTTATTAAATCCATGCAAGGATTTGGGTTTAAAGTTTAATAATTATATTTGTGTCAAAAGATCTTAAGGTCACTTCCTAAGAGGTATAGTGAAAAGGTTTCAGCCATAGAAGAAACAAAAGATATTGAAAATTTTACTAGGGATGAGTTACCTGGAATTCTCATAGCTTTTGAGATGAGAAAGGAAAGGATCCTATTCCTCAGAAGGAAGCAGCTTTCAAAGTAGTAAAGAAGACAGATTCAAGTGATGATTCATCTAGTGATGTAGAAGCAAACCATGGCAGAAGGAACAAGGACACAAGAAAGCACAAAGATACGAAATTTTTTAAATGTTTCAAATATGGTAAATATGGTAAATATGGTCACTATGCATCTGATTTTCCAAGAGTTGGAAATAGCAGTGATGAAGAGAAACAAGATCATAAGAATAGGGAAGCAGGAAAATAGAGGTATCAAAAGAAAGGTAGGTATGGACAAGGTAAGCAAGGAAAGAAGTTTTTCCAAAGGAATAAGAATATTTTTTGTGCATATAATATAGGCAAGAGTTCAAGTGATAGTGATGAAAGGTACTCAGATAATGAAGAAGAAGAAATATATATTAATGACAATATAAAAAGTAGATGTTAAGAAAAAGGTAAAAAGGGAACCAATAATTCTCAAGTGTTTTAGGTGTGGAAACTTTGGTCATATTGAAGATCATTGCACAAGAAATGGATTCAGTTTTAGTGAATATGAATATGAAGATGCACTTGAAGGTCCAGAAGAAGAAAGTCTTCTTATGGCAATAGAAGAAGAAATTCTTCTTCAAGGAGGTGCTCCTATTGAAGATGAATCAGAAAGGAATGAAAATGCTCTTAAAGACAAAGGATTAGAGGCAGAATCAGAAGAAGGAGAAGTTGATCTTGAAGGTGAGCTTATTTCTACTCTTAAGGAATTAAGAAATGTAAGAAAGCAAAACTCAAAAATCAATATTCAATTTCAAGAATGTGATGAAGAGAAAGGAAAGCTTATAGAAGATCTAACCAACTCAATAGCTAAGACAAGGATATTTAAAGAGAAGTTAGAGGCAAAGATTTTAGAATGTGAAATATTAGAGCATGAGTTAGCTTCATTAAGGAAGGAAGTGAGAGAGTCTAAAAACAAGCTACACAAGTTTGGGAGAAGCTTAAAGACCTTGTATAAGATTATCAAGGTACAAAGATCTTTATCAAATAAAATAGGACTTAGTTTTGAAGAGGAACATAGAGAACTAAGAGAGAAATCAATCTCAAGATCCAAAGAAGAAGAAGCTTCAGAAGAAGAGAGTGTAAGATAAACTGAGGATAAGATGGAAAATAGAAATTTCAACAAGAAAATGAGCAATACACAAGTAAGGAACATATGAAATAGGAAACATCATAGGGAAGAAGAGACTAAGAGACCAACGAGGTAAAGGTAAGGTTTCTTCAATGGATGGTTCTTCTCATGTCATAAGTTTTTTCACAAGGCTAAGTAGTGCAAGACACATGAAATACAGGGTTATGGTTTCACCAATAGATATTTCAGAAATGGGTATCTCTTTCAAGGGTATTGCTACTCTTGTAATCAGTTTGGTCATAAGGTAGTAAATTGCAGGGTTCATGACAGGAATGGATATGGCTTCACCAAGAGGAACTTCAAGATATTTGCACCTTCAAGGAACCATAACATTAAGTGTTATAAGTGCAATAATGTTGGGCATATGGCTAAGTGGTGTACAATAGAATTTCCAAAGACAAGCAAGAACAGGAATATTCAGAGTAATCAAAAAGATCATTTGAGGAAGAAGATGGACAAAGGAAAAGATTAGTGTATGTTGGGATTAGAGATACTCCCACCCCAAAATTAACCACCTCAATAAGAGGAGGTGGAGATGGGACTGAGCTAAGAGTCTTATATTTAGCCCCAAAAGGTGGCCATTTGTCATTGATGAAAAATGGAGAGAGATTTGAGTTAGGGGAAGAGCATTCAATCAGGGGGAGAATATTTGGAAAAAGGAAAAGGAATGGTTAAAGAGAACAAGGTTTCCATAGGAAAAAGGCTTGCCATCAATGAAAAGGGGAGATATTGTTAGAAATTTTGAGTAGTTATGTTGTCATTGATGTCAAGAGTCAGTGTCAGTGATCAGTGCAAGGATTTTGTAAAAGGAGGGTTAAAATATTTATATTTTAATCCCAAGATATTTGGTTTAAAAAGCATCACATGATTGATCAAAAGGTTGGTTAAATACCATGAAGGAAGGAGATACCTAGGCCCAAAGGAAATAATATTATAATATTTATTATTATAATATTAAAGGTGGTCAAATAAGGTTTAGGGATGAAAATAAAATACCTAGGCCCAAAGGAAATAAATATGCAACCCATCCTTAGCCCTATACCAGATCCATGTGATTTTCTTGATCCCTGGCACATCCTTTGCCCTTCCTCCTTTGCTGGTAGGTACTGCAGATGATATCCTTAGTGTGGGGATCACTGTTCCATTTGTTTGACCCTTTCCTTGCTGCTTGGTGGGGTTTTCTTTTGGTGCCTGTGATCTAGGACGTCCCTAGGTTTTTTTGGGACATCCCTGGGACCTGTTTCGGTTCCCTAGCATCCCTTTACCCTCCTCCTTGGCTGGTTGGTGTTGTAGATGATCTCCTTGGGTTGGGAGATCCCTTATTCTATTTTTTACCCCATTCCATACCTTCTGGTAGGGTTTTCCTTTTGGTGCCTGCAAACTGGGATGTCCCTGGGATTTTTTGGGATGTTCCTAAATTTTTCCTAGGTCATCCTTTGGGTTTCTGAGTTCCTTCAAAAACTCTTTTCCTTTTTTTGTAGGGTACTATTTGGTGCTAAGGATTAGAGGTTCTTCTGGTGCAGTGTGGTGTGGCTGAGATTTTTTGGCTTCATGAGCAACTCTTCACAGTATCTTTTGGCTTGGATGGGGCCTTGTGCTTATTCATGTGGTGTTGCTCTTTGGGTTTCCAATGGTAGATTTGATGGTGGGCCTCAAATTTTTGTGGCCTTGAGGGGGGGATCTATGCTGATCTTTGCAGTGTTCCTATGGGTCATCCTCTTATGGTTCCCTGAAGATGCTCGGCGGTGGCATTGGAGGTTGTTGTGGAGCTCTTGCTACTTTTTTTGGCCTTCGAGGGGGCCCTACGCTTTCAGGTGGTAGCTCATGCTTCATAGTTCCTCTATTGAGGTCTCTTGGGATATCCCCACCATTTTCCTTGGCTCCCATTTCCACATTGTTGTTTCCTTTATCTCCCTTGGCTTCTGAGTAGTTTCCCTACTACAACAACATTTCATGGCCTCTAGAGTCCCATGGTTGTTGATCCTCTTGCAGGCATGGTCGGTATGTTGGTCCCTGTTGTGACATCCTCCTGTTGCATCCCTGTGCATCCTTAGGTGGGAATTTTTTGTGTTTCCCACTTTTAGTTTAAATTTGAATTTTCAAATCTTTGTAATGGGCGGGATAGCCCTGTTTCAATTTTCCTGAGTGGGATTGCCTTTTTTAATTTCCATCACCACATGCTTCTTGGATGGTCCTTTTGCATGTGTGTTTTTGGGTTGTTTTGGCCGGGTTAGTGTTGTCCCATACTTCAATGTAATGATTCAAAAATATATATATTTTTGTCCTTTAAGGCTATCCTCTAGCCTTTCCTGTAAGGTTATCCTTAACCTGTCCTAAAAGGATTTCTTTTTGTATTTCCTCTAGATTTTAGTGTCCTTTTCTATGGCCTTGGGACCTTGCTTATAGTATTTTGACTTTATGAATTAGGTTTTGGGATCCTTGATAAAAACCCATTTTTAATTTAATTTAATTGACCAAAAAATATATATAATATTTATTATTATAATATTAAGGTTTAAAAATAATGCCTAAGGTTATTTATAAATTACTTATAATATTTATATTATAAATTAATTTATAAAAGAAATTAATTAAACCCTAAGTTATATTTGTGTGCAAAATAATTAAAATAGTTTTCCCCCGCTAACATTCGAAGGAAATGACATATGGTATTTATACCATAAGACTTGCAACACTTTAGCAAGTCTCCGAATTATAATGCATGTGCAAATATTGGCAAAAGTGTGGAATGCAAAATTTGTGAGCACATAAGACAAAGAGTTTTTTAATTTTTAGAAGGCGTTAAAAAATATGACAGATAAATTTACGAAGGCCTAAAGCCTTGTCACCAACCACGTGGTTGGGCTAGTGGTAAGACGTGGTTGTGTAAGTTGTTGAATGAGCGCAGGTCTCACGTTCGAGTCCCCATGACTGAAGAAGGGACAAAGGTTTTGTTTGAGGTTTTGATGCCAAGCGAAAGGATAAAGCACATGAGGCACTTTTACTCTTCGAGTGAGCACCTAGCTCACGCGGTAGCTAGGAGCGGCTAGGGCACTGGCGGTAGTACGACAGGGGATTGAATCCCACCGAGGTAGCACGCCAAAAGGTATTTTATTTTTTTTAATTATGCTTGGTCTAAGGTTGTGTCATATGCGCCTTGGGGAGATATAAGGTGGTTAGATTATATATCATTTTTTCCATGGTAAAAGGTGTTAAATGATTTGAATTTTTGTTTGAAAAATACATTGGAATATTTTTGAAAAGTGGTGTTGATTATTTTGATAATGCATTTTTTTTGGTAAGTTAAGTTTATATACAAACTGGTTTTTTTAAGAGGATCCCAAAACCTTATAACAAAAAGGGTCATAGCATCAAATTCTTAGGCATTACCTTAGTACATGAAAATAAACATAAACAGAAAGGGAAAAAACCCTTGATCCAGCAGAGAGACCAGATTCTAGTACCAACTAGTGAGACCCACATTGCCAAACAATACCATCCTCTCATTTTTTTCAGTCTGGGATCCACCCGGGATTCGATACAGTGCACCTTAGATCTTCAAAAAAACTCCCTATCAGACCACAACTACACGTGAGCAATCCTTATGAAAGGTTAAGTCCCACTCAACACGCAACGAAAAAAGTCAAAAAAGTATTCCCACCCAGAACCAAGTAGGGAGAGCGGGAAGTCCAAAAATAGCCTGAAACCAGATATCTTGCCCGAAAACTAGAAGCAAGAAATTTTGAATTCTAAAATTTGAAGAGGATTCCCGTCCAAGGACGGCCCAGGATGCACCCTAGGGCATAGCAGAGTAGCAAGTAGTCGCACGAGCAAAGCAACAAAAAAATATAGTCCAGAGCGTAATAGCAAGACAACCTAGGAAATGGCATCAGGACCCTCAAAAAAACAACAATGGGAAGCCTTCGCTTGAGCCTGTGAAGTGGATCAACACTACTGGGGATCTCTGAGGGCCAAGATATCCCCATGCAAACCAATTTGAACTACGAGGAAGCTGAAAGGGGCCAGGGACAACAACAATAGGCGCAAGGAAAGGATCCCTAGAGGCCAAATATGAAGGACATAGAAGTGACCACAACTTCAAGAAAAGAGCATTGGTCCCCACCCTAAGACCAGATAATACATAAGATAACCCCAAGCACCCCAATAGATAGGACCAGGACCCCACCATCCTTGCTCACGAGCAGTTTTAGGGATCTGGAATTGGGACTAGGAACAATTCAGGAACAGGATGAGGCCTAACCCCAAGGCCCTGAACATGCTCTAAGTGTCCATCGAGAAGTAAGACCAGCAAGCAGAAGCCCTCAAATAGGAACCGAAATAAAAAACTGTGAAGCCCAAGCGAAAAACAACAACAGGAACAAAGATGGAATCTTCAAAAGCCTAATCTGAGGGAGCCAAGGGTGGCCACATCTGCATGCATTGATCATAGGTCCCCTCCCCAAGATCAAAAAATGTAGCAGATTATCCTAGGCACCCCATCAGAAAGGACCAGGAATCCCCCATCCTTGCTCATGAACAACTTTAGGGAACTAGGACTAGGATTGCGAACAACTCAAGAATAGGATTAGACCCACTCCCAAGGCCATGAAAATGCTTTGAGCATCCACCAAACAACATATCCAATAAGAAGAAGCCTCTGAATAGGAAATCGAAAAGGGCCCCACCGAAAGGAACGGGACCGCCAACAACCAAAAGCATCCCAGAGAAGAGTCGCTGGCAATGATGGTCCCCCAGACCAACAAAGATGAAGTGAGGACCTCTCAGGATGCATAGGGAAGTAGTCGAAAACCCAACCTGCAACCACCATAGATAGAGAAAGGCCTGGGAACCGGCTCCAAGAAGAAAAACCTGTGAAAAAAATCCCTAGGGAAATCCTGAGGTAGATTGGGGAAAGGATCCCAAAAACATGCAAAAAATCCAAGAAGAACCCTGGGATGCACTAGGCCAAAGACTCAAGCAGAGAAACTCCGAAACTACTGGGAAAAAAGCAGAAAGTGGGCAAGGATCTCCCCCCAAGGAGATCATCTACTACAAAACCATTCCCAAAGTGAAATGACCCAGGATGAGTCGAGAATTGGGCAATAACTTGGGGAGGGGGAGCAAGGAGAGGGAGCAAGACCCTCCCCCTCTCCCAAAGCTTGCCACTCTTCACAGCATTATGGATAATGTGTTTTTTAGTAGGGAGATATAAGGGAGTTATTTTGATTATTTCATGCATTAAAATTTTGAAGTAAATTATTGTGAAAGTGAGTTATTTGAACCTTTGCTAATTATATTTTGAAAAGTTTGGATATTATAAGGTGTACTTGAGACTTGATATTTTGTATGGTGACATAATAATTGAGGATAAAATTAGTATGGAGAATTTGATATAAGTTGTTGTTATCCAACAATAGAGATCTATGAACTAGCAGAGGGAAAATAGTTCTCTTGTAGATAGAGATCCACGAACTTGAGTTGGGGATCGATGTCTCCTTTGGATAAAGGTCCATAAATATTGTAATAGGGAAGGATTCCCAAGAGATTTTTTGAGAAAATTTAAGTGAAATATTTTCTCCGTGGAGTAGCCCACATTGGGTGAACCATCTTAAATTGGTATCTCTATTGTGTGTGATGATTTATGCATTGCTTTGATTACTGTTGTTGATATTGCCATTGATAATATTGGATAATATTGTTTGGGAAAGAAAAGTAAATTTTGGTCTTATATTGTTCACCCCCCCTCTCAGTATAAGCTTGTGTTCTTCAGTCTACCAAGACAATTGTCAAAGACAATGAGCTACAATGTTCATAACTAAATAGTGTCAATAATAGACAATGCAGATTCTAGTAAGGGGTTGTCGAGCAAAAGTTAATTTTTTTAGTAAACCAAAAATCTAGGAGAAAAACTTATAACACTTGAAGATAGCACTCCCCTAGGGAAAAATTTTAGAGTATTGAAAAATGTCATTGTGAGACCTAGTCCATTATTTTTTGAGGTGATCGATTTGATATACAACACCTAAACACATATTTGGGATCATTACTAAAAATAGTAATTGTCAAAATAGTATTTCTATTTTTAGTAAGTATCATCAAAAGGTCAAAAATCATAGAGCATGGCTACAAGCACTAGGGAACAACAAAAGGCACAAGAATTAGATCAAAAAATTGTCACTCATGTAGAGTCTTGGGGGAAGCATGTGGGGGATCAATTATCAAATAGTTTAAATCAATTAAGGGTGGATATCAAATCTCTACATGACTCCTTGATCTATGTTGCAAGGGAAATGAAGGAGCACTTAAATGAAAAATTTATAGACTTGGAAATTCATATAGTTAATAACACCCACATATATGATTTATTTGGTTCTCATGGTCATAAGGATGAAGGAACCAGCAACCAACAGCCAAAAGCCCCCAATAACAATGGATATAAACTACCCAAATTAGACTTTTCCAAGTTTTATGGAAAGGATCCAATGGGGTGGATGTGTCGAAAAAAACAATATTTTAGTCTTCATAATATTCCTCATTATATGCGCCTAACAATTGTCTCTTTCAATTTTGAATTATATGCACTATATTGGTTTCAATGGCTTAGGAAAGCAAACCTCGATCTTACTTGGCTTGAATTAGGGCAACAACTACTCACTCACTTTGGTCCTAGTGAGTTTGAATATTTTATAGGAGCCTTTTCTAAACTCAAAAAAACTTCAACCATTTGAGATTATCAAACTCGGTTTGAAAAATTGGCCAACCATACCACTGGTTTTCCCGAATTCTTTCTAAGTTATTTTTTGAGTGGTTTGAAGGATGATATTAAAGCCGAAGTTAATATGTTAAGGCAAAAATCAATACATTAGGCAATAGCCTTGGCTAGATTGGCAAAAGAAAAATTTGACATGAAATCCTGCCAATAAATCTCCTACCATGAAAAATTTGACACGAGAAGAAATGGAATTCAGGAGAGCCCAAGGGCTATGTTATAATTGTGATGAGAAGTATTCCCCAAGGTATAAGTGTGTACATCAAAATTATATTTTTTTGATGTGGATGAGGAAACAACTATTGAATATTTAGAGGTGGAATAGGATCATCAAGAGGAGGAACACAAAGAACAGTCAGAAGTCCCATATGAATCCCAACCAAAAATATCGGTGCATGTCTTAGCAAGTATATCAACTCCTCAAATGATAAAATTAAGAGGACACTTCAAAGGATAATGAGTAAAAATTCTCATTGACTCAAGAAGCATACATAACTTTATTAACCCATGGATGGCTAAACAAGGGAATTGTTACATTAATACTTGTAACTCCTTTGAAGTCATGATTGATAATAGAAGCACCCTACCATGTAAAGAGAAGTGTCAAAATATTAAAATACAAATAGGGGAATATAATATTAAGGTGAATATGTTTACCTTATGCCTAGGTGGGTGTGATATTTTGGGAGGACAGTGGCTATGGATGTTAGATCCAATCTTGTAGGATTTTTTTGAGTTATGGATGAAATTTAGCCAACTGGGAATGGAGTACACCTTATGGGGCATGAAGGGTAGGGAACTCAATTTAGTTCAACCCATCGTAAGATGGAAAAATTATTTAAAAAATAATCCCATGAGGTTGTGGCTCAATTGTTGCTATAAAATATTTTGAGGAAGGGGATAAGGATCATCTAGAGGAATTATAGGTTTTATTGCAAAGACATGCCATAGTCTTTGAGGAACCCAAAGGACTACCCCCTCATCGTACTCACGACCATGTGATTCATCTTATTCCTGCTAGTATTTCTATAAATATCTACCCTTACAAGTATCCATATACCCAAAAATCAAAAATTGAGAAAAATATACAAGAACTTCATATTGTGGGGGTTATTTATCCTGATATTAGTCCATATTCTTATCCAATGATGATGGTATGGAAGAAGGATGGGTCTTGGAACTTATGTGTTGATTTTAGAGAACTTAATAAAATCACTATTAAAGACAAATTCCCCATTCCTGTAATTGATGAATTGCTAGATGAGTTGCATGGGGCCCAATATTTTTCAAAATTGGATTTGCAATCAAGATATCATCAAATTCGAATCAAGGATGAGGAAATTCCTAAAATAGATTTTAGAACTCATGAAGGGCACTATGAATTCTTGGTTATGTCATTTGGGTTGACCAATGCACCTTCCACTTTTCAAATTTTGATGTATTCTATTTTTATTGCAAATGTGAAGAGGGTTACAGACTAAGTGGCCTAAAAATATCTAGATTTCTGGCCCTCAGTGTGAATGCAATTGAATTTTGTTAGCAATAATATATGTCGGCATGATTTTTATTTTTCCCTCTCCTATATTCTCTCCAACTTCTTCGTACCCCCTTTCCCTCCTATTTTCTCGCCCCTTATTCCTCCATATATTCCACTCCTCATCCTCCTTATTCCTCCACGTCTTCCCTCATCCCTTTATCCCTCCACCATCCTCCTATATAATATGTGTTATGTTGTTTGTAAATAATTGAAGAAGGCACGACGTGTAATCGAAAGGAGGCTTGTGATTTTATTTAAAAAGTTTGTGTTATTTTTGTTTTATGTGCCCACCGAATTCTCTGACCCACACTAGTATCAGAGCATACCAAATCAGAAAGTGTCGAACTTACGCAACGATCGAGGAGAGCACGAGCTTAGGCAGGTTAGAGCATGTCATACTTACACGATGATCGAGGAGAGAACGCAATTGAGCTAGGTGCCATAGATATGAAGCGGAAATCGAGATCGATGGTGGAGCAGAAAATGATACCGATGCACGAATAAGGCACAAATTTTGAGGTGCAAAAAGTAGCAGCTTTGATTGCCCGAATGCAATCAGTTTATAACGCAACTTTTTGCATTTATAAAGCGTAATTTCGTCCTCGTCCCGGTGTATGTGGGACAAAGGAGTTTAGTTTTTTTTTTAAATATATCGTGCATATGCTTTATAACTAACGTCTGAGCGTGTAGCGCACGCGGTAAAGGTTGTTGGCTGGTGGACGGGGAGTCCCAGGTTCGAAACCCTCCGAGGAAGTTGAAGCGTTTTATTTTTATTTTTTTTGGTTTCCATGCCAAGATAAGAAACAAAAGGCACGAGGTGCCTTGCTCTCTCAAATATGTTATGTGGTGCAGCAGCTAATCTCCTCACGTGCAAAGCCTACGATTGTGGGTTCGATCCGCTTTAAAAAAAAGGCTTTTTTTATTAAAAGTTTTAAAAGGTTTATTAAAGGTTTTTTAATTTTTATTTTTTAAAGTTTTTTAATTAATTTAATAGTTTTTTAAAATTATATTTTTAATTATTTTTTAAATATAATTTTGTTTAAAAAAATAATTAAGGATATAAATAAAATTATTAAATTTTTTATAAAAACTTTATAAAAATTATTGAAAACCTTTAAACCTTGTGGAAAGGAAATTTGTTTTTCCTCGAGATTAAAAAAAAAAAATGTGCAATCTGGAAATTGAAATATGCAACTCAGCTAAATTTTTGCCATGAGTAGATGATCTGGTCAACCGGATGTTACCACGCCCTATGATCTCTATTGAGAAGAGAATATGCTGAGTCTTTTGATGAGCGGGTCCGACGAGATGAAATACATGTGGTATTCAGTCAACTGCAGAATTCAGTTATAGCCCACCAGAAGAAGCCCGATTCTAGTTATGAGGCTGACTCAAAGGACAATATTTTTGAACAACGAGTAGAGGAGTCTGATTCAGTTGCATTTGAGCCTGTGGAACAATCCAGTGAGAGCTATACCCCACACTCTCCAGAGCCAGATCCAGAGCTAGCAGAGACTGAGCCAGTAGTTGTTCCTGAAATCATCATCATCAGTGACGACGAGGATTCTATTGTAAACAATTTTGGGCCTCTAGTACTGGGCAATCCACAACAAGAGGAACGTGAAATTAGTGAGAGAAGTAAAAAGTCTAGATTTGTTTTGAACTTGAAATTACTTTGCTTTGTAATTGTTGTTTTTTAGTCAAATCAAAGTTTACTTTTAAGCAGTAGAAATGGCCTCAAACACAAGTCTCCCAATTCCAAAATTCAATGGTAGTGATTATGAATACTGGTCAATAAAGATGAAAACCTTATTGATAGATAAAGGTTTATGGGAAATAGTTGAAGAGGGTTACACAAAACCCTCTGCTTCTGATTGGTCTGCTTTAAGTGTTGCCGATAGAAAAGCCAAGAAAGAAGCCCAAAAAAATAATTCCTATGCCCTGTACCATTTACAAGCAGTCCTAGATAAAAGTATATTTTCTAGAATAGCATCATGTGTAACAGCTCAAGATGCTTGGAAGGCTTTAAATAAAAGTTTTCAAGGGAGTGATCAAGTGAAACAGGTCAGGCTTCAAACTCTGAATAGAGATTTTGAAAATCTCATAATGCAGGAGAATGAGAAAGTAGGAGACTACTGCGGGTGATTCAAAGCCATAGTAGATAAAATGATCACTCTAGGTGATGAGATTAAGCCTGAGGTTCTGGTGAAGAAAGTATTACGAACACTTCTTCCCAAGTGGAATCATGTAGCAATCATTATTGAAGAGTTGAAATATTTGACTACACTTTATTTTGATGCACTGATTGGTTCTCTCCTTTCACATGAAGAGAGATTACAAGAATCTCCTTCCACCAACCACAGAGGCGATGACAAAGCTTTTTCTTCACAAGAAGGAAAAGGCCAAGGTAGAGGTCGTGGCAGAGGTCAGCAAATAGGAAGAGGCAGGAACAGTCCACGAGGTGGAACCCCAAGCAGAGGAGGATCTTCAAACTGAGGTGGAGGTCAAAACAGAGGTGGTCAACAGAACAGAGGAAAGCATCCAGGCAGAGGAAAATGAAGTGACAAGTCAAAGCAAGTTTGCTACAATTGTGGCAAACCTGGAAAATTCGCTCATGACTGCTGGTCAAAACCCTCACAAGGGAGCAACAGCAGCAAGAGCAGTCAGTATGGAAATTTTGGAGAAGAGGAAGGGACCTCAAATCTCTTTCTCTCATATGGCCAGTCAGATTAGAACCTGAATGACACCTAGATTTTGGACACTGGGTGTTCAAATCATATGAGTGGTAAAGAAGAACTCTTTGCTACCCTAGATTATTCCTATAAATCTAGCATCAAGTTAGTAGATGACAAGTCATTTGCGGTTGAAGGCATTGGAGCCTTGGAGGTTCCAACAAAAGAGGGCATCAAACGGGTGAATGACATCTATTACACCCCTCATCTCCAATGCAATATTCTTAGTGTTGGTCAAATGATGGAGAAAAACTATAGGTTGCTATTTGATGAGGGTAAATGTATCATTTTTGATAAAAATGATAGTAATAGAGTCATTACACAGGTTCCAATGACTAAGAACAGGTTATTTCCTTTGAATTTTAATCAGCCAGGGGGAGATCAATTGGCAAATATTGCTATTACAAATCCAAGTGTGTTGTGGCACTTGAGATACGGTCATCTGAATCCAGCTAGTTTGAAGATGTTAACCTCTCAAGCGATGGTGACCGGACTTCCTAAAGTTAAGTACAATAAGGAATTCTATGAAGGGTGTGCCTTGGGCAAGCATGCTAGGACCAAATTTCCTCAAGGGCAAGCATGGCGGCCTAGTTATCCACTCCAACTAGTGCATCTGTGGTCCAATGCAGACCAAAAGCATTGGTAACAACTCTTACTTTATTCTTTTTATAAATGATTTTTCAAGAATGTGTTGGATATATTTTTTGAAGCATAAAGATGAAGAATTTGACTGCTTCATAGATTTTCAAACAAGAGTTGAAAAATAAAGTGGATATTTTGTTATGTGTCTCAGATCAGATAAAGGAGGAGAATACTCCTCAAAAGAATTTTAGATTTTTTGTAAAGAACATGGAATAAAAAGGCATTTCACTGCTGCCTATACTCCACAACAGAATGGTGTGGCTGAGAAATAATTTTACCATTGCAGAGATGGCAAGATCTATGCTTAAAATGAAGCATTTGAGCAATATGTATTGGGCAGATGCAGCCAGGACCAATGTGTATATTTTGAATAGGAGCCCTACTTCAAGTTTGAAAGGGAAAACTCCCTACCAAAAATGGTATGGTAAGAAACCAAATGTCAAACATTTCAGAGTGTTTGGTTCACTCGGTTAAGCACACAATCCTGATGAGCAGAGGAAGAAGCTTGATCCCAAGAGTCAAACATGCATTTTTGTAAGGTACTGTGAGACCACAAAAGCTTACAGACTCTACAATCCCAGGACTTGAAATATTGTACTTTCCAGGGATGTGATTTTTGATGAAGGGGGAGAGTGGGGTCATCCCCAAATATTTAGTGATGTTGAATCTCATGATGCAGGTTCTTCACAAATTCAACAGGCACCACAGAAAGGCAAGAAGTCTCCTCCTCCGAGCCTAAGTAAATATTCTACATCCAATTCATCATCTTCTTCACCAAGTCCTTCTCCACAAATATCAGTTATTTCCTCACCAATAGATATTGATTCTCCATCCAGAGGTAAGAGAACTCTCCAGCATTATCCATCTTATCAGATGTTGGATAAAAATTTTCAAAGAAGGTATACTAGAAGTCAAGCTAGTGAGATGAGTTCTATTTTACAAATAATTGAAAATATGCATTTGTATGGTGATGATGACTCCCAGCTTGAACCTCGATGAGATGTAGTTAACTATGTCTTGTTAACTAGTGCACAGCTTGAACCTTCTAGTTATGAGAAGGCATGTACTCAAAAAATTTGGCAAGATGCCATGAAAGAGGAGATAACCTCTATAAAAAATGACACTTGGGAGCTGGTAAAGCTTCCTAAAGGCAAGAAATGTGTTGGATGCAAATGGGTCTTCAAGACCAAATTCAATGTTGATGGAAGCATTGAAAGGCACAAAGCAAGATTGGTTGCAAAAGGATTTACACAAAAGTATGGTATTGACTATGAAGAGACATCTGCTCATGTAGCCCGACAGGAGACCATTAGAAAAGTTCTTGCTTTAACTGCTCATAAGGGTTGGAAATCCAACACGTGGATGTTAAGAGTACCTTTATCAATGGGTACTTGATAGAAGAAGTGTATGTTGAGCAACCTCAAGGATTTCAATAGCAAGATAAGGAGCACCTTGTTTATATACTGAAAAAAGCACTGTATGGCCTCAAGCAGGCATCACAAGCTTGGTACTCTCGCATTGATGGGTACTTCAAATATTTTGGGTTCACCAGAAGCAGAAATGAACCCACCCTTTACTACTTGAAGAAAGGTAATGACATCCTCATAGTCTGCTTATATGTGGATGATCTCATATTCATGGGTAGTAATGAAAAAGTGAATATGGAGTTCAAACACTCCATGATGAAGCAGTTTGAGATGAAGGATCTTGGCTTAATGCATTACTTCCTTGGAATGGAAGTCCATCAGATAGATATAGGGATATTCATATGTCAATATAAATATGCTCAGGACATGATCAAGAAGTTTGTTATGGAGAATTTCAAACCAGTTGCAACTCCAGTTTCACATGGGATCCAATTAAGCAAAGATGATGGAGCACCAAAAGTTGGCATGACCACTTTCAGGAGCATGGTTAGGAGTTTGATGTTTCTCACCAACACCAAACCTGATATTCAGTATGTTGTTTCTCTTTTCTCTCAATTTATGGCTAGCCCATCTAAGCTACATTTGCAAGCAGCTAAAATAATACTCAGATATGTGAAGGGTACATGGAATTTTGGAATCCAGTACCATAAATGTAACACTATCGAGCTTGTAGGCTTCAGTGATAGTGATTGGGACAGCAATATTGATGATAAAAAATCAACTTTAGGGAACTATTTTAGTCTGGGATCAGGACTAATAACATGGAGTTCCAAAAATCAAACTATGGTAGCTTTGTCCTCTACATAAGATGAGTATATAGCAGTCACCTATGCTAGTACTCAAGCCTTATGGCTAAGAAAAGTGTTGGAAGAGATTGGAGAGCAACAAAATGGTCCGACCAGAATCTACTGTGAAAACATCAGTGCCATTCAGTTGGCATACAATCCAATCCACCATAGCAAAACAAAATATTTTGATATGAAGTACCACTTCATTCGAGACATGGTGGAGCAAGAAATTGTTGAGCTTAAATTTTGCCACACTTTAGAAAACGTTGTAGATATCTTCACCAAAGCGATGGCTAAAGCTCAATTTATAAAGCTGAGAGACTGTGTAGTCAGTCCTCTCAACTTTAAGGGGGAGAATGTTGCAAATGTGAAGAGGGTTACAGACTAAGTGGCCTAGAAATATCTAGATTTTTGGCCCTCAGTGTGAATGCAATTGAATTTTGTCGGCAATAATATATGTCGGCACGATTTTTATTTTTCCCTCTCCTATATTCTCTCCAACTTCTTCGTACCCCCTTTTCCTACTATTTTCTCGCCCCTTATTCCTCCATATCTTTTGCTCCTCATCATCCTTATTCCTCCATGTATTCCCTCATCCCTTTATCCCTCCACCATCCTCCTATATAATATACGCTATGTTGTTTGTAAATAATTGAAGAAGGCATTGCATGTAATCGAAAGGAGGCTTGTGATTTTATTTAAAAAGTTTGTGCTATTTTTGTTTTATGTGCCCACCGAATTCTCTGACCCACAATGTTTTGGTCCTTCCTTTGCAAATTCATTCTAGTATTCTTTGATGATATTTTGATTTATAATCATCCATGGGCGGAGCATCTCCAGCATTTAGATCGAACACTATAGCTTTTGTCAAAGCATTAGCTTTATGCCAAGAGGTCAAAGTGTTATTTTGGGTTGCAAGAAGTCAAATATTTGGGTCACATTGTCACCAAAGACAGAGTTAAAGTTGACCCTAAAAATATTCAGGTTATTCAAGAATGGCCAAAGCCTTGAACCTTAAAGGGACTTCGAGGATTTTTGGGACTCACTAGATATTACCATAAATTTGTGCAGAATTATGAAAATATAGCAACTCCCTTGACAACCATGTTGAGAAAGAACTAGTTTTTGTGGTCAGAACCAGCAGAGAAGGCTTTCGAAGAGTTAAAGCAAAGATATGACCACCACCCTAGTGTTAGCAATCCCTAATTTCTCTAAATATTTTTTAATTGGAAGTGATGCTTATGGCAATGGAATTGGCATATTTTTGATGCAAGAAGGAAGACCATTGGCCTTCACCAGTAGAGCACTTTCTATCCAAAATGATGCAAGAGCCTATCTTCCGAAGGGCATAACTTTTGATCCGACCATTGGATCAGCTTGAAATTTTATGAGGAGCTAGATAATGAGGTGGAAAATATTGTGGTAAGGTTTCTTTAGAAGCCTTGAATATTTTTCAGTGTGTTATCAGGCCCTAATTCCTTCATCTAGTGCCTCAAAAATAGGATTTAGTGTTTTTTTTTAAATCTAGAAGAGAGCATATTTGGAATAACTTATTATTTAGGCATGGGTAGGTGTTGATATTTTCTAGGAAGTCTAATATGGGAAATGCAATAATGTGTGTTCATTTAGGGAGCTATCCGAGCTTTTTTTGGTTGGCACTAAAAGATAAAATAGCCTAAAAAAATAAAAAATAATAATAAAAAAAAATATTGTAATTTCTTATATTTAGGGCTTTAAGATTTAGGGTATTTTTTAGGGTTTATTTTTGGGATATATATATTCCCTTGGTATTGCATTGTAAAAGGAGTGAAATCCAAGAATGAGAGAATAAAGCATTTGTTGGTTTATTTCCATCTATTGTGGTTTTTATGTGATTGGGAATTTTTTGCTTTATTTTCTTTTTGTCACAGTTTTATGTGATTGGAGGTTCTTGTTCTAACCTCTTGTAGCTGTATTTACATCACAAATTTTGGACAAGTCTTCTTATGAAAAGGATATGCTAACCACTTTACATGATCTTAATCATTGGAGGTCGTATCTCATTGGGCATCACTTTTCCATCAAGATTGGCCATCAAAGTCTCAAATACTTCTTGGAATAAGTGGTGGCCATAGAGAAATAGCAAAGATGGGTTTCTAAATTGTTAGGCTATGATTATAAAATCACCTATAAGAAATAAATGGAGAATGTGGTGGTTGATTATTTATCCCAAAAATATTAAGATCATAAGATGCTACATACTATATCTACACCACTTTCACAATGGATCCATTATCTCAAGCAAGAAACGAGCAAGGATTCTAGTTTGCACACTTCAGTCAACAAACTCTAAGCATAGCCTAACTCATGCCCTAGATACACTTGGGATGATCAAGACTTGATATATCATGATCAACTTGTCATTCCCCAAAAGTCACAAATATGAGAACTCATCTTGTAGGAAATGCATGCATCACCAGCAACTAGGTATTTTTAAAAGTCACAAACATATTTTTTCTAGAGGGAAATGAAAAGGGATATTCAAACTTCTATGGAAGAATGTGACAGGTGCCAACGCATGAAAGGAGAAAATGTGTGTTCCCTTGGTTCCATTCAGCCCTTTCCAATTCCAAAACATTTATGAGTAGATATCTTTGTGGATTTAATTAAAGGGTTACCCAAATCAAGAGGAAAATCAGTTATTCTAGCAGTAGTGGATCATCTCACAAAGTATGCTCATTTAAGTTCCTTGTCCCACCCCTACAGTACCTCCATCGTTGGCCAAATAGTTTTAGATTTCATCTTTCATTTTCATGGAATTTCCAAATCCATTATGTTAGATAAGGACCCTACTTTTACCAATCACTTTTGGTAGGAATTGTTCAAGTTGAAGGGCACTCAGCTCAAAATTAATTTGGCTTATCACCCTTAGACTAATGGCCAAACTGAAATTGTTAATAAGTACTTGGAAACATACCTTCGTTGCTTTTCCTCAAAATACCCTACACAATGGGCTAAGTGGCTCCCTTTGGCTGAATGGTGGTATGATACTTCATATCATATCACTACTAAGGTTACCCCATTTGAAGCAGTATATGGCATTCCTCCACCAACACCCTCCTCTTACATTCCAGGAATCTTAGGGGTTCAAGTTGTAGATTCCACCCTCATATAGTGTGCTACCCTTCTCCGACAACTTGAGGTCAATATTGAACTGGCCCAAAACTATATGCATTAGCAAGCTGATCAACACCATTTTGAGCATAACTTTGAAGTTGAGCACATGGTTTTTCTCTACCTGCAACCCTATAAACAGTCATTTCTCCAGCTTTGTAGATGCCAAAAACTTGCAGCCAGGTGTTACAATGGATCAGGTCAACAGCCTATAAACTATCCGCTCTAACCACTTCCAATATTCACCCAGTCTTTCATGTCTTCTCTCTCAAGAAGCTTGCTGGCAATAATCCACATTACTAGAGTTGGATGAAGAACGATACATCATTCTTGAGCCTGAACAAATTTTGGACAAGATATTGCACACCGTGACGATTACAACCTGAAGATGCCACTTAGAACAAACCTTTTTGAATGGGAAGGGCATGTTAGGACTCCATATTAAAACTATTATGTAATAACCCATTTTCTTAAGGTGGGGACCCTATTACAATGTTTTGTTATAGTTTTGTAATGATATTATGTAAGTTTTTGTAATAATTAATGGCACTAGAGGCACCTAAACAAGTGGCACCATTTTATGTAATTGTTATAAAGAATATACTTGCTTTGTTTGGTAGAAGATTCTACCTTGGGTGGCATTTTGCATATAAATCAGCCTTGAGCATTAGGTATGTATATGAAGAGTCTTTAAAAATGCAAGGGGTAGGAATGGATGTATCTTTTGCATAATTAAAATCAAAGTGTTAAATAAAGTTGTCCCCTCAAAAAGGCCCGTGATTCTGTATTGTGATTTGTGAGATTTATGCATTTGCATTTTGTATTGCAATATTATGTTCTTTCATGAAATTGTTGTTTTTATTGAAATATTTATGTGGATGTACTTATTTTAATTAGAAGGTTCCTAACAAGAGTTAATCTGGGAAGTACTACCACAAATCGTATTGTGGTAGATATAGAAATATCAAAATATAGTAATATTTTGAGATATAAAGATGCAAAATTTTGGGAAATATTCACTTAGCATAGCAATCCTCAAACTCTTAATTAAAGCCAATAGAAGAAAATTTGAAATTAAAAACTCTAGGAATATCGTTTGTAACCAAGCATGTAAGAAAGATGAGCCCCCCGATATTTAGTATTGGAGCATTTTTTATGGTACATCAAAAAATAATCCAAGAGCAATGAGAGCAGAAGGGATTATAATGAATGACTCAAGGAGAGTATTGGTATAATTCTCTAAAGGATTAGTAGTGAATTCAAATAATTTTGAGTTGTTTTCTTTGAATAGAGGATTGAAAATTTCTAGGCAAAAAGAGTGGTTAGAAATTATAGTATATGGAGATTTGGAATTGGTCATTGAAGCAATAAGCAAAAAGGTCGAAATATCAAATCTAATGCTATAAGTTGTGTACATGTGAGAAGAAACTTTAATAAAAAGGATGATCAGCTTGTCAATGGAGTTCAAACGGAGCATGAAAATACCAAAATAGGAGATTGACATTGTTGAAAAATGAGTTATTATTGAAGCATCATGGTTCACATGAGCTACAAAATAGTACAATAGTAAGAGAAAAGTGCAACAGATATTGGTGCTACATACGATTAGGGCTATTTTGTTGGTTCTACACAACTGGTACCATGCATCATTGATGCTACACATCACTAGTTTTATACATCACAAGTGCTATACATTAATGATGTTACACATATCTGGCACTACACACTATTGATGCTATATATTGATGTTTATGCATCACAGGTACTATACACCAATGGTACTACATAGCACCAAAGATGCTACAAGCAATACTAAAGTTGTAGATGATACATATTATGGATGCTACACATCTCACAACCACTACAACCTACATACATAAATGATGTTGCATAGGTCATTGGAGACAAATGCTAAAGGTTATATATTTATAATTAGTGTTTTGTGTGGATCAAGAGATCAAAAATTTTAATAGTAATGCATATTATATATGTTACTTATATCACTAGGTGTACGGTAGTCCAGATAAGTTTCTAATTTTACCCATGGGAATTGAGTAAAAAAAATTTAACCTAAACTCCTCTTTAAAAAATACACTACCAATATATAAATAATTGAAAAAATAATGATATTAATACACTGCCAATATAAGAAATAACGACAAAAAATTTTGGAAGAGCATGAGTCATGGAGATAATACAACCCAAGGAGTAGCCATGGTGACAATTGAAGATTCATCTACAATTTTTTGTGCATGTGAACAACAGTTTGAAGAAGTTTGTTTGGCTAGAATCATGGAGTGCATGCACCAAAGCTAGGGTTTGCAAAGTAAATCTCAGAAAAAAAAAACACAAGTGACACTAATTTATTTTGCTAGAAAAACCTTTCATTGGTTGGAGGAACGAATTTGGGGGAAGACAAAAAACCCTAGCATCGATCAATTTTTCTAGGAGAGATCGTAAGTATTTCAGATATGGTACTCCTTTGGCTTTAGCTTTGAAAATATTTCATTGGCTAGGTATTTAAAAACAAGGACCTCTTGAACAAAACACTGAAAAAATCTAGGGTTTTCTGATGACGGGAGCGGGAGCGGGAGTAGGAGCGGGAGTGGGAGTAGGAGCGGGAACAGGACTGGGAACAGGTTCAGAGACTGGTGCAGGTTTCTGGGCGGGATCGGGATCGGGATCAGGGTCGAGCACGTCAGGGCCCGGACCCGGGCCCTGAGGAGGGCACAGAGACCGAGCAGAATGGTGGCTAGGGTGGGGACGACATCTTGGGCCCGGGCCCTCAGGCCAGCCTCGATGCAAGTGCAGGCCTAGGGAAAAAGCCTCCAGATCCTGGGTAGGGTTCTATCCCGGGCGGGCCCAAGCCCTCCTATCAACAGATCTTGGCTGGCACCAGGGCCCATCCTCGGGCCCTGGGTCTAGGGCTTTCCCTCGAGGGCACTCACATTTCTATTCAAGAAGAGGTCTACTCCTCCTTTGTCGTTGGATCCTCTGTCTCCCTGGTTGGGAAATTCCTGGGAGGGCAACCAGACATGGAAACCATCCGCAGATGGGCGGCGTCCAAATGGAAGGTCTCCGGGCATATTCAGTTGGTTGCCCTTACCAAGGGATTCTTCATCATCAAACTAAATAACAACGATGACGTCGAAAAGATCCTGTCGGGTGGGCCCTGGTTTTTGGGATGCAAAAGCCTCTTCCTCAGGCGATACGGAGCTGACTTCCACCCTAGCACCCAAAGCATCAACTTCACCCCGGTCTGGGTCCGGCTCCCAGACCTTCCCTTCCACCTGTGGCACGAAGATGTCCTAAGACTTATTGCTCAGTCGATCGGGGACCTGGTGGCCTTCGACCCCGCTACCAAGGCAGGATCCCGAATGGTGCATGCCAGATTTTGCGTCAATGCAAATCTCGAATCCGAACTTCCCTCTTCTGTGACCATCTCTTCTGGGTCCTTCTTTTGGTGCCAATCCCTGATCTACAAAAATAAACCTGCTTTCTGCCCCCTCTACTGCACTCAGGGCCACCTCTCCCACCAATGCCCTGCATCCAAAAAGGTTGATGGCCCTCTCCCCAAACTCCCTTCCCGACCAGGTCGGGCCCCATCCCGAGGGCCACCTCGCGACGGCCTCAGATCCCAGGCCTGGACCACCAAGGAGGCCTCCCCTTCTGTCCCAAAGGATTCCCAAGTGGGCCCTGGCCTGGAGGACGGTCTTCCCCAGGTTTCCCCTTTCGCTGCTCCCTCCCCTGGGTCATCTTTTGGGGCCCCGCTCCCAGGTTCTCCCTCCCCGCTCGATGCGAATCCCTCCCCGTAGGCCCCTGCTGGCGTCCCCCCAGGTCTGCGAGCCGCCGGGCTCCTTTCCCCGTCGGCTCCCACCTTCTCGTCTTCCTCTATCGGGGTTCCCTCCTCCCCCCCACCCCCGCTATCCCCCCTTGACCCCCTCCCGGCCCTCCCGGTGGTCTCTGATGGGCTTCCCCCCTTGGAGTGCGGATCCGAGAGGTCAGACGAAGAGGTTGAAGGCAGTTCTCCATCCGGGCCCGATGAAGTCAGCCCCAAGATGACCCGAAGCAGGACTTTCGCCATAGACTTTGGCAGCAAACTCAAGAGAGGCCGGCCCACCCTGGGCGACCAACGAACAAGGATCACTGAAGACGACATAGCCAATGGCTCCCAGGCAACTCTTTTCGATGTTGTCACGAGCTTCTCCAAGACGGACGCCCTCAGACCCAAACCCCCCGCCCAGGCCGGGAAGGGGGGCAAGCGACCCCACAAGGGTGTCAAATGAAGCTCATCTCCTAGAATGTCAGGGGGCTCAATGGTGCCCCCAAGAAAAGGATCCTCGGCCAACTCCATAGGGATCACCGCCCATCCTTCCTCCTTCTCCAAGAAACCAAAATAGATGATGATGCTGCCCGACGAGTAGCCCAAGCTACCTGGCGCAACTACGAGTCCCTGTCTACCCCTACGGCTGGCTCTGTCGGGGGTCTGCTTTGCATGTGGGATCCCTGGTCTTACGAGGGGAGGCTCATATCATCTTCTCCCAGAATAATCAACATTCTGGTCCATTGCGTGAAGTCAAGGCGCTCATGGATTCTGTCCAACGTCTACGCCCCTAACAGCCCTATTGAGAAAGCGGGCTTATGGAAGGAAATCAGCTCGATGAGAGAGGCCTTTGCCCCCCTTCCCTGGATCCTGGTAGGGGACTTCAACAGTCCCCTATTCCTTTCTGACAAAAGTGGGGGCTCAGCGGCTTCGAGCAAAAGCATGGGGGACTTTGGCGCCTTTACCGTCCTCAACGAGCTCATGGACGTCAGCCTGAAAGGAGCCAGGTTCACCTGGTCAAACAGAAGAGTGGGAGCAAGTCATATCCAGGTCAGGTTGGATAGAGTGTTCCTATCCAAGGAAGCCCTTCCCCTGTTTGTTGATGCAACCTTGTTGGCCCTCCCTAAAATTGGGTCTGACCATAGCCCCCTCCTCCTCGAAATCGATCATCGCTCCTCCCCCAAGCGGCCCTTCCGGTTCGAGTCCATGTGGCTGCATCATCCCAACTTCAGGGCCCAGGTAGGCCATTGGTGGGCTCCCCCAGTCCCTGGGCGCCCTGCTGAACAAGTCTACCACAAGTTGAGATGCCTCAAAGAGCAACTCAAGGTATGGAATAGAGAGGTGTTCGGTAACATCTTTGAAAACAAAGTGGCAGTTAAGAAAAAACTCGAAGACCTTGAGCTCAGATTTTAGACAGGCTCCCAAGACCCGAGGATCAGGGAAGAGGAACGCCTAGCCCTCAGCGAGTATCATAACATCCTGGCCAAGGAAGAAACATTTTGGAGGCAGAAGTCGAGAGCCCTGTGGCTCCAAGATGGTGATGCTAACACGAAGTTCTTTCACACGTCGACTCTCAGGAATAGGGGCTCTAACAGAATTGTTGAGTTGGTGGGCAGGGACGATAGAATTATCAAGGAAGAAGAGGACATTCGGACTGAAGCCACCAACTTCTTCCAGGAGCTCCTTGGCGATAGCCCCCCATGTCCCCAGAAGCGACAGACTCCCTTCTGGAACATATCCCTACTTCAGTCTCGGCCATGGCAAATGAGATGCTTGTGCAGCCCCTGTCTGACTCTGAAATCCATGCTGCCACCTTTTCCATGAAGGCTGAGGTGGCCCCGGCCCGGATGGGTTTCCCCCCCGTTTCTTCCAATCCTTTTGGGACATCATTGGGCAAGAAGTGTGTGCTGCCATCCGAGACCTCCAGACTGCCAGCTCCATCCCCAGAGGTATTAACTCCACCTTCATTGCCTTGATCCCCAAGTCCCAGGCAGCCAGATCCCTCTCAGATTTTTGCCCCATTAGCTTGTGCAATGTCCTGTACAAAATCTTGACTAAATCCATGGCCTCCCGCCTCAAGGATATCCTTCCCCTGATCATTGCCCCCTGCTAGGGAAGTTCGGTCAAAGGCAGACTGATCACAGACGGAGTTATTATCATGCACGAGGCCATCCACTCGGCCTTCCTTTCCAAAAAGGCCTCCTTTCTGCTCAAGCTGGATATGAACAAGGCCTTTGATAGAGTCGACTGGGAGTTCCTTTCCAAGGTCCTCCTTAAGTTCGGGTTCCACCCCTCCTGGGTCAGGCTCATCAGCAACTGTGTGTCCTCCCCCTGGTTCTCTATCCTCATCAACGGATCCCCTGTCGGGTTCTTCCCTAGTTCTAGAGGCCTTCGACAAGGCGACCCCCTGTCCTCGATCCTCTTCATTATCCTGGCTGAGGCCCTAGGATGTACCATCTCGAGTGTTGTTTCCCGTAGACTCATTTCGGGCATCAGGCCTGCGTCGGGCCTACCCCCTGTGTCCCATCAGCAGTTCGTGGATGACACCATCCTCGCCACCTCAGCTTCGATCCCTCAAGCCAAGGCCCTCAAGCAAATCTTGACCCTGTACGAGGAGGCGGTCGGGCAAAAAATTAACCTCCGAAAAAGCAAGATCTTCTTCATCCATACACCCTTGGCTAGGCAAATCAGAATTGGGCGGATTCTGGGTTGTACCCCTGGTTCCCTTCCCTCCTCTTACCTCGGGCTTCCCTTGTTTATAGGTGCATCCTCCAAGGCCCTGTGGGGCGGGATGATAGAGCGGATTCAGAGGAAGCTGGCCCCCTGGAAAGGCCACCTCCTCTCTCAGGCTGGCAGAGCCACCCTCTTGGCGACGGTCCTTCAAAGTATTTCGATATATTTCATGTCAGTCTTCAGAATCTCGGCCTCCATTGCAGCCCACATCGAACAAATTCAGAAATGCTTTCTCTGGTCGGGTAGCGAAGATAAGAAGAGGATTCCCCTGGTCTCCTGGCCCCTGGTCTGTCACCCCAAAGGCGAGGGAGGGATCGGTCTCAGGCGGGTGACCCTCATGAACAAGGCCCTCCTGGCCAAGCACGCCTAGAAGGTGTTCACCAATGCCCCTGATGAGTGGGTCAACATCGTGCGTAGGAAATACTGCCATCATCACCCCTTCCTCAGTGAATCCCAGCCCCGAGATGGATCAGCCTTCTGGAAGTCCCTGATCTACACCAAAGACATTATTCAAAAAGGGACCAGATGGATCCTCGGGGACGGAGCCAAGATCGATTTCTGGGAAGACAGGTGGATCCATGATGAGGCCCTGACTGCTGACAGAGATCTCCTCGTCCTCAAACCAGGGCTGGCGGACAGAGGGCCCAGAGTTTCGGCCTATCTTTCCCAGAACCAGGGGCGGGTTACTTGGAAACCCATCCTGAACCCCAGGCACCCGCTTCAAGCCTCCAGGCTTCAGCGCCTCCTCAAGGTGACTGTTATTCCGTCCTCTAGAGGAGATGACAGATGTGTTTGGCATGGCACTCCCAGTGGTGTCTTTTCTATCAAATCTGCCTACAACCTTCAAAGAGTCCCTGATGAGGCCCCCTTTCCAGCCCGACAGGTGTGGGCCAAGAAGCTGATCCCCAAAATTAGCCACTTCGTCTGGGCGGCCATCCAAAACAAGATCCTGACTATCGAGAACCTGATCAGGAGGGGCTTCCAGATCCCGAACAGATGCTTCCTCTATTGTGCTGCCTGGGAGTCCACTAATCACCTCTTTATCAGATGTCCCTTCTCTTCTGAAGTCCTGGGCCTCATCCTTTCCCAATTCTCTATTCAATGGGTGGCCCCCAACTCCATCTCTGACCTCCTGTCTCAGTGGCCCAACCCCTTTGCCCATCCTTTCATCTGCTTCCTCTAGGGCTCCTGCCTTCCTCATCTGCTTTGGCAACTCTGGCTTGAGCACAACAGTAGAGCCTTCTCCTCCCCGGCCCGTTCCCCCTAGTGGATAGCGACCAAGGCGGTGTCCTTCACCCTCGAGAATTCTCGTTCCATCCCCTTGATCGAGGCGCCCCGACGGCTGGGCGAGGCCACCCTCCTATCATCCCTCGGAGTTCAGCTTCCCCCCGGTCCCCCCCTGCCCCCTCCCGGTGTTCTATGACGAGGTGGACTGCCCCCCCTCGGATGGGTCAAACTTAATTTTGATGGAGCTTCTAAAGGAAATCCCGGGCCCTCTGGAGTGGGCGGGGTCATCAGAGACTGTCACGGGGCCCTGATCGTGGCGTACGCTGCACCGCTTGGCATCCAGACTAACAACTTCGTCGAAGCAGCAGCTCTCCTCAGCGGGTTGACCGCCCTCAAGGAGTCCACCTCAAAAGTCATCATTGAGGGTGATTCCCAAGTTATTATCAAAGCCGCCCGTAGCCCGAGAAACTGCTCTTGGTGCATTCACAACTCCATCCGAGAAGTCCTCACCATTCTCCAAGGACTCCCCGACCATGCCTTTCGGCATGTGTACAGAGAAGGCAACAGGGCTACCGATTTCATGGCAAATCAAGCCATCTCAGCTGAAGACTTCATCACCTGGACCACGAACTTCCCTGAAGCTCTGGTCCAAATAGCTTCGCAAGACTATCCTAGCAACGATGAGGGCCCTGGTGCTTAGCCCGCCCCGAGTCGGGACCCCAAAGTTTCACTGCAGCGCCCCTCAGTGGCCAGGGGAATCACCTGTCTGCTCCGCCACGTCGACTGGCCCCCGTCCTTCTCTTGCTCGTGAGGCGGGCATCAAGATCCCCCTCGTGGTGCCAAGTGTCATCGACCACGTCAGACGTTCGGGTCATCCCGACCTGGGTTTGCGAAGCTCCGTTGGCAGATTTGGCAAGTCCACGTCAGAGTGCGCGTCGGCCCATTCCGACCTTCCCGCCTTGGACGCCGCGTCGTCGGATTCCCATGCTGCGTCAGTTCACCCGTGGCTCTATCCCGTGAGGTCCCCTCAAGTTGATCCCCCGCTCAGATTGCGCCATCTAGAGCGCTGGCATTGGCCCTTCTCCCCTGCCCCGCATGGCAGCCATCAACCGTGCCCCCTCAGCCCCTCCCACCTCGCGTCGCCCCCTGCCCCTAGCGCTCCTTCCCGACGTCGGTGGCCCTTCCCCTCCTCCGTGCCCCCTGCAAGTTTTTAAACCTGTCGCGTGCAGAGCTCTCCCGCATTCTTGTCTGCTTCCCCCTCCCCCTGTCCCCGCGTCTCTGGTCAGGCCATCCCTGTTTCCCCTGCCCCTGGGCTGTCAGGTCGCTCCCCATGGCTGCCAAAGCCGTCTTCCTCGAGCCTTCCTCGCTTGAATTGAGCGAGTCGGCCAGACTATTTTCCAATGCCAAGAAGTATACCCCTTTCTTCGATCTTGGCGATTGTCGTTTTATGGCTTTTCCTTGTTTTGGTGGCCACAGGCCAAATTTTGTTGTTTTTGCTTAGTTGGCCCGATTTTTGTAGGCACCAAGGCCCTGGGCCCCGAACCATTGCCTAAGGTTTTTAATCTTAATTTCAGCCTCGGCTTTCTATGTAACTAAGGTTTTGGGATCCTTCTTTAAAAAAACCCACTGTAAATATACTGCTACTTATCAAAAAAAAAACAAGGACCTCTTCTTTGGGAAGTGATTTATGGTAGTCTGTTGGTTGCAATGATGACAACGGGATCACTCTTTAAACAAGCATAAAATGAGGTCTTCTTTGTGTTTTCATAATAGTTTCCCTTTGATGAGAAGTTGGATCATATGTGTCAAGTGCTTAAAGCGAGGAAAGCACCCCATCCAAAACCACCTGCTCGCTCTAACAATGGTACCTTTGTGCCCAAGTTAGACGAGTCTCCTGTGATTGAGGTACCTCCAACCCTCATCCAACAACCTTTGCTCATGCTTTCCAACAATGGATTGACACACATTGGAGGGTAAAGTCTCTTATGAATTCATGATGACAAGCCTCTATGGAGGACAAGAGCACTATCTTTCATAGATATCCTTGGTTTTTGGGATCCAACCCACTCTACATGACCCTGTGGAGCACGGTATCTGATCCTCAAGAGGAGGAGCCTGAAGAAGTTTTCGTCTAGGTGAGGTTGCCATTTCTGCCACTACACCTGTCGAACAAACCTTTGATGGAATTAATAGGGAACACTATTGAAATGTTCATTGATCAGGATCCTCCAAAGGCCAATAACGCTATATGTGCATGCATCTATGTGCAAATCAATCTAAAAAAGGGTTTGTCCGAGCATATTAGAATAAAGGTGTTTGATTGGATACATAACCAACCCCTAGACTACGAACATATACCATTAAAGTGTATAACCTGCCATGAGCATGGGCACTTCTCCTGAAGCTACCCAATTAAAGAAGCATAAGAAACAAAAAATGAAGAACCAGGATTTCATGAAGTCAAAAGGATACCGTGTAGATCAAGAAGCAAGAAATGACAACCTCAACCACAGGACCAAAAAAGCTTCCAACACAAAAATAAATTTGCAAGTCTTAATGAAGGAGAAAAGGAAATCACCTCTCTAGATGTGATGGCTTCTACAGATAAAGAGAAGATACCTACAACTAAAGTTGACAACTCGCCAAAGATCTTAGGAGATTCACTAGAGAACACAACAGTTGGAGAAGAAACTAAGGGGAACTCGAAGGAAGAGGTAGAAGAAACACAAGTGGAGGAAATAGTGATTCTCAGGGCTTGCCGACCACACGATCTACAGCTAAGGGAAAAAATCGAACTAACAACTCAAAAATGAGCAAGCATAGAAAGAGTTGCAATCGCAGGTCAAAATTGAGGAGAGCTTCGTAAAAAATAAGCAATCCAAAAAATAAAGATTATGTCATGGAACTATAGGGGACTGGGAAGTCCTCTGAAAAAAAAAACTATCTCAAAGTTCTAATACAAGAGCAAAAGCCAATAATAGTCTGTGTTCAAGAAACAAAAACAGTAGAGGCAACACTGACTACAGGAGGGCAGAAGATATGGGCATAATCAGAATTGATAATTGTTGATTCTGGAGGAGCTTCAAGGGGAATGGCTTTGGCTTGGGATCCACAGCAATTAGTTTGTAGCTTACAACATAAGCACAATAACTTGATAGGCACAAAATTCCTCTTACCATATGGAACTAGTGTAGCAATAATAAATTTTTATGGTCCAAATCATCCTATCTAGAAAAGAGAAGCATGGCAAAACTTAGCACAATGGCTAGACAATGAGAAGTTTGACAACATAATATTGGGAGGAGATCTCAACATGATTCTCTACCACTGGGAGAACTTTAGGGAAAGTTTAGCAAGGGGTCCAAATAGAGATCTGCTCAATCAAATTATGGTGGATGAAAGCTTACAAGACACTCGACTGACCAAAGGGAAGTACACTTGGAGCAACAAAAGAGCAGAGGCAAACTACATTGCATAAAGATTGGATAGATTTTTTATCAGTAAAATCTCCTAACACACTTTCCCCTCATTTCTAGTCACATCATCCAAAATTCTATCTGAGATCATAAGCCAATTCTCTTGGATAGCGGCCAAAGCCTTCGACCCCAAAAAATTCCTTTGAAGTACAACTCTAAATGAGCGGAAAAAAAAGATTTTAGTGAACTTGTGGAAAGCACTTGGAACCAACAGGTCCAATCCACCAACCCCCAAGAAAAGTGGAAAACCAAAAGTCAAAAATTGAAGCACGTGATAAAAAATGGTTGGCAGAAAAAACGAGAGTCAAACCAAACAAGTAGTTAATGCAACAACTAGAGCAGCTAGAAATGGAAATTGGGGATCATCCTCCTCAACCATGGCAAGAAGATGCAAGAAATGACTAATTCAGAAGCTCAATAAATTAAGCACTGAAGAAGAAACACATTGCAGGCTTAGATCCTAAATGGTTTGGCTAAGCAAAGGGGATAGAAACACCAAATATTTTCATCTGAAAACCATACAACACTACCAAAGAAACACAATCAAGGAGATAAAGCATGAAGGAACCACTTATACAGACAGGAAGAAAATTAAGGAACTCCACCTTTCTAGCATTGATTCCTTAAGAAAAAAATGCCACTACTTTCTCTAGATTCGTACCAATTCCTATATGTAACTCTTCCTATAAAATTATCACCATACTATTGGCCAATAGAATAAAGAAGAAACTTGACAAACTAATATCAAAAGAGCAAGGGGGGTTCATGTTTAGAAAACAAATATATGATAATATCATAACAATGCATGAAGCCCTCCACAGTAGTTGAAAATCAAAAAAGAAACAAATTGTTATAAAACTTGATATGGCAAACGCTTTTGATCGAGTTAATATAGGATTTGTAGAACAAGTCCTACAAAAGTTTGAATTCCCACATCAGATCATCAAGTAGATCGAAGCATGCATAAAAAAACCCATGGATAGCCCCCTTAATAAATGGAGAACCAACAAATTTCTTTCAGGCTACAAGGGTGTCCATTATCACCATATCTTTACATCATTTTAGGTGAGACTCTTGGAAGATTAATTAACCATCTTCAAAGAGAAAAATAGCAGGGGTAGAGGCTGCAGCAGGATGCAAAGCTGTAACACATGCCCAATTTGCAGATGATACCATTCTTCTAGGCAAAGCCACCAAGCAAAATGTTAGATAATTCAAGCAATGTGTGGATTGGTTCACACAAGTTATCAGGGCTAATATAAACACTCAAAAGAGTCAATTCTATACACAAATTGTTGTAGCAATAAGAGTCAAACTCTTTTGCACTATTCTAGGATTTTGGTCTGGCACAAAAAAAATACTTCATATACCTAGGAGTGCCCATGAGCTTCCACCTTAAAGCTTCAAACTGTTAGACCCCAACATCGGACAAGACGGTTATGAGGATACAGAGTTAACAGTAAAAGTTGGCTCGTCTTGCAGGAAAGGCAATATTGATCAAATCAGTGTTAGCTTCTCTTCTAATCTATCAACTATTAGTATATCATGCTACCAAGTTTATTTTGCAAAAGGCAGATGGAATCATACGCAACTTCCTATGGCAAGGAGGTAGGCAATCAGAAAGAAAAAAGTTCCACTTGGTCGATTAGGAGATGGTCTTCAAAAGTAAAATTCAAGGACTGGGAATCAGAAAAATGGAGATAGTTTCGAAAGCACTGGGAGCAAAACTTCTCTAGAACATGCTTAACAATCAAGCATGGTAGCACATACTAGTTAGCAAATATGTAAACTAGCTTAGATATAAAGGATATATATCTAAAAACGTCGAGTTATCAATCTCGAGGCTCCTATCTCATTTCTTGGGGGTGTGATCTCTAAGATAGGCGCCTCGGGATTGATAACTCTCGGCGTTTTTAGATATATATCCTTTATATCTAAGCTAGTTTATTAAACAATTGCAACGGTTGGTTAGTCGATTGTTTTAGTTTAAATATTTTAAATGTTTACAACAGTTGGTTAGTCGGTTGTTTTAGTTTAAATATTTTAAATGTTTTTGTTAATGTCGGCTTTTTTAATTAAAAAAAATTGTTTACGACGTGCTCGGCTTTTTTAGTTTAAAACATGTATGACCTCTTTGCCTCCTACCCCCCTGTCTGCCATTGTAGGAACGCCTCTCGACGTAGTAAAAAAACGGGTATTCAAATGCGCAAACACATAGACAAACTTCTTAGAGCCTCGTTGGTTTGGAAACATATAGTGGCAGAAAAGAGCATAATAAAGGATAGAATTTCTCAGCTACCAGGAGATGGTAAGTCAATTCATCTATAAAAAGACCCGATCCTAGAAAATCCTCCGTTAAGAGAGAGAACTCCAATTGAATTGCAAAATCACTTGGAAAGCCAAAGTATACTCAAATTAGGTGACTTGTTTTACAAGACCCCATGAGATCTTGCTTACTTAAAGATCAGATTGGGAACATCTAACAACGTGGTAGAGGCTATTGGATGCGAAATCAACTTAAAATTGGTGGCAAAGCAAAAAATCATTTAGGTCTTAGTTTACAAGGATTATAAGTTGATAATAATAACTCTTGCCAAAAATAAATATTTTAAAGCTTTACAACTAAAGATTTAAGTAAAACATGATTAGACAACTAAACAAGATAATTGACAAAATATTCTATCAACACGTAAGTCGGGAATTCAACAAAGAGGCGGACACACTAGCGAATCAAGTTATAAATATAGCTCCTCGTTATGGCCACCAAATCATCAAGAAACATCAGGGTATAAATATAGCTCCTGATTATTGCCACCAAATCATCAAGAAACATCAGGGTATAAATATAGCTCCTGATTATTGCCACCAAATCATCAAGAAGCAAAAGGGCAAAGGTGATATACAAGGATGACCAAGACTCCAATAATGAGGTCTTTTTGTCTTCATGTTCTGTTTTCTAAAATGATTTGTTCACTTTGCTCTATGATTAGAGAGTTTTGTACTTCTTGTTAAGTAAATAAATATTATTTTTAATATAAATAAAAAGAAAGACATTGAAACATTAAATAGGTTAAAATTAGTAGTCTATACTTATAAAGATGCCATATTCTTCCAATGATAACATACATAACAAACTATATTCCTTTAAGGGAGGTCTCTAGTTCGAATCTTCACCCTACCAAACGCACATTGGGTGTCCAAAATCCAGTTGATAATGCTGGTACAGTTAGGACCAGGTGCGGGTTATTTGACGGTGTAAATAGATAGATAGGTATCAACGTGGAACGAAATTCCAATAATGGAATATGCACATGGTTTCTCAGACTAAGGCGGCCCTGCAAGAGTTCTTTTTTGCTAAATTAAAAAAAAATAATAACATAGATAACTCTCAGGGAAGAAATAATATCATTGATTTCAATCTTCAAGTAAAAAAAACATTGATAACAACTAATTATAATTTATTTTATCTACCAATTGTGAATCATTTGAAGAAGACTGGATGCCCAAAAGAAGAATCCAAAGGAGAAAGACGAGCAATTTCAACCATTTGTAAAAGATGTTCAAGGTAAACATTGTCTTGTCTTTTCACTCGTGGACTCGTGGCTTTTTCGATGGGGCAAGGAAACCCGGTAGTCACCTTAAAGAGGGAAAAAACCATAGTGCAACACACCAAAAAATAACTTTTACATGCTTGGTCTACAGGCGAACAAGGTTGCCAAGGATAGAAAGATTGGTATACAGGCGAACAAGATTGCATCACTGGTTTTTTTAATCGACCAATATTTTTTTTAAAATTAAAAAATTGTTTTTCCCCAAATCTCAAAATGGAACAAATCAATTTAAGTGAAACACTTCTTTGAAGAAAAGCTTAAAACAAACTATTTAAAATTTATGCTGTATTTTAAACATGATTAATTATATATATATGCATACTGACAATTATAAAATATTATAAAAATTAAAACGTTTACTTTAGTGTGTATATATATACTGACTAACATTAAATTTTATAGAACTAAAACATTTACTTTAATTTAGATATACCATACATCAAATTTATATGGAAAGTAAACCACCCCTCAAATTTTACGACGTCTTCAAATTAAAATCAGCCTTAATTTAAAGGCATAAATGCGTACATGCAGGTAATCATGCACAAGTATTAACAAGATGGGAGAAAGGATCTGAGGGCATCCTTCTAAATACGTATATAATCGATTTAAGGCAAGGAGGCTTCTATAATCCCTCGACCTATATATTTCTATAATAAATAAGTGGCCCTATATAGGCCCTATATAAATCTATCATAAAAGAGTAAATTCCTCTACCTGTCTAATCTTGCTGTCTCTAGCAGTTTAATCTTGATAAATCTATTATGAATAATAAATCCCTCTACCTGTCTAATCTTGCTGTCTCTAGCAGTTTAATCTTGATAAATCTATTATGAATAATAAATCCCTCAACATTTTAATCTGGGTGTGGCTCAACCTTTTAATCTGGGTGTCGCTCAACTTGTTTAATGTGCCCTGAACCTTTTAATCTGGGTGGAAGGGACTAATAAGATTCTATCATAAAAGAGAAATCCCTCAACGTGTGAGAAAGTGAAATAGAAGAAATAGTGAAATATTGAAATATGGAAATAGAAGAAATAGTGAAATAGTGACATCTGGGTGGAAGGGACTAATAAGATTCTATCATAAAAGAGAAATCCCTCAACGTGTGAGAAAGTGAAATAGAAGAAATAGTGAAATATTGAAATATGGAAATAGAAGAAATAGTGAAATATGTCTCTTAAATATGCCCTAAATCTTCCGCAAGTAGACGTAACGGTTCTGCTAAAGGGGATTGCATTGAATCATCTATGTTTTGGTTACAATTGCAACCAAGAATATTCCAAAACAGATCATGTACGCGTACTAAAAATCATGAAAAATAAAACATCACTTAGAGTGGACATGTTTTCACAAAACCTGAGAAACCACAAGAAACCAAAGAAACTGTTACAAAATTACTATATGACACCCCAAACTACAGCAAACTCAATGTAATAAATTTCTTTTGATTGCATATCTAGACCAAGAAATATAAAAATACACTTAGCCTATAAAATATAAACAGAGGAAAAGTCAATTGGAAATATAGTTTGAACATTCCTAATCGAATTTTTCTTCAAAGAAAATTAACCCTTGATACACATTCAAAAACCCTTCACTACACTTTTTTATATTAATTTAATAAAATCAATCTTGTATGTTTCAAAAGCGATTGCTCACAAAATCAAACTCATAGATTCTGTAAAGATTTTCACAATGCCAAATCTGTAAATATCTTAACAAACAAAAGTTTCCTGATTCACATTAATACCAGATATGCAAATCTGTATCTCCTCACATTCAACATTGGATCATTTTCTTCAAATACCATTTCCAATTTTTTACAAATTTAAGCGTGTACAAAGGTATTGGCCAATACATAATATATTACAAGAGAAAGCCCTGCGAAGATTCCAACTAAACATAGATACCTAATTAACTAGGACCTATCCTCTCTACTAAGCCCCATTGCTCACTAGAAATGAAATGTGATGTAGAAAAGTAAATGATGTCCAAACGCCATGCAAATTATGCGGAATCCCGACTCGGAGACATTTCCTGTGCTCAATGCGTTATATATAAGTCAGATATCTAGAGTGCAAACAAAATGCAAATAGGAACTACAGAATAATGGAAATATTTTTTCATATAATTACATTATCTTCCGATCTTGCTCCATCTGATCTTGGGCTAAGACTTCGAACACTTGGACCTTCGCTAGGACTTTGCACATTTTTTCCCTGTATACATTTACACAAACGTAATGTTGAGATCAGTTCCCTAATTCAAAAGTTCGAATAGATTAGGAATAATATCATAAATCCATACATGCGAATTTAACTTACCATTGGACTTGGAGGCTGTGAACGAGAACGAGATGGACTAACACTGTGCCTCTTAGCATAACGTGGGCTGTAACTTCGACTTCGACTCGGGCTTCGACTTTTTGAAAATGATCTCTACATATGAATTTTAAAAAAAGAAGCAAACACAAGGAGGCTGTGAGATAAAACCAAAAGGCTTACATATGAAAATTGATTTGCAAAAGAAAGTGAAACGTCTCTTGTACCTTTAAAGGAGTTGGTGAACGGGATCTAGACCTGTAAAGAAATTCATCACAATATAGATAAACAAAAATTAACCTATGGAATGAGTTCAGACACATGAAAAAATACATGTTAATGCCATGATTTTATGGATATGCTACCTTGAAAGTGACCGTGAGTGCAATGGTGACTGAGATACAGAACGTGACCGGGAAACAGAACGCGAGTAAGATTTGTGCCTAGGAGAGTATGACCTTGATGGAGGAGACTTTGAGACTGATCTTGAGCGCGATCGTGAATAAATAGATCGGCTTCTGGAGCGACTGTAAGAATATCACCCAAAATAATTACTAATTATTTCAGTAATTGAATAAACTTGCCACTAGATTTACTGTCAAAAGCAACTATACTTTCTAAAAATAACAATTTCTCGAGTTCTCATACAGCATACCTTCGACTATTTTGTCGAGGGCTATAACTGCGGCTTCGTGAGTAACTTCGAGAATCACTACGACCACGATATCCTCGCTTGTAACGGTCATGGCTTGGACTTCGACTGTAACTGCAAACACATACTTTATAAACATCTCTGCTTACACTATTTACGTTGACACAATAACAAAAACCCTAAACTGCAAATTATTTAATGAAATGTAGTTACCTGCGACTTCGACTCCGAGAGTAACTACTACCATGAAATCCTCTATCTTCTCTAACCTGGAAGAAGAATAAAATCTTGCTCAGAAAAGCCACATAATGATGCAACTAAATTTCAAAACAGCTCACTTATAAGACACGTTGGCATGTCAAACATCCTACAATTTAGTGTAGCCATATGTATGAACAAGAAAAACAATTATGAAACTTTGAATCGTCAATCTTCCTCATCTGTAATTGATAGCACAACATTTCATAGGTTAAAAATTACCCTTATGTATGAACGAGAAAATGGATTACGGAACTCTGAATCATCAAGCTTCCTTATCTGTAAATAATAGCACAAAATTACATAGGTTAAATATTATCCCTGTACAATTGTATTCAACCACATGACCACTATCATTGAAAAACAAAATACAAATATAATGTTCATTCAGAACGATATATAATATGTAACTACAAATGAATCACAGATAGATATAAGTAATCAAAAAATGACAGTGAAAAGAAGTCGAACACACCGCATACTTCATATCTTCATAGGTTGTATAATCCACAACTCCCACTGTACCTGCCAAAGGAGCCATTTAGAAGAAAAATATAGTGAACATCAGAAATTTGGTTAGAAGTGAATTAATTACCCAACAAGATAGAGAAAACCTCAACATATGATGCAAATTCATTATCCAGAGAATTAGTTTCTTTGACCAAAGAAGAGGTAGGTGAAAAATAAAGTGAACATCAGACATCTGGTTGGAAAAAAAAAATGAAAATTACCCCAAAAAGAGAGACAACATAAATGTAGTATGAAAGCTAATTATCCACAGGAATAAATGACAAAAGGGGGGGGGGGGTGCAAAAACAAAGGAATAGCAAGCATAATTGAATTTGTGAAATACAGGTAGAAGGAAGAAAAAGATCCATCAAACTAAGGCACTGATAATTACCACTTCCTTTACGGTACACTTCTGCAAAGCATACATCACCAGCACGGCGCATGTGATCCTGCACATGAAGACAAATGACAAATGGAACAATTAGCCAACATTCTATGAACTTATGTTTCCAAACATTCTATAAACTTAAGTTTCCAACGTTCTTCAAATATGAATTCGATCAACTCTAATTGTGTACAAAAGTTAGGAACAAGAATATATATAAACATAAAAGCATACCTTCAAATCTTGCCATGAGGCTGACGAAGGCAGTCCATACACAAGAACTGCACATTATAAACAAGATTAACATCACAACATTCTAGAAAATGGGAATTACAGCTGACAACAATATCCTATATTAATCCCTATCCAATACCTATTATTTACCTCTGTATCCAGACCGCCTGTACAAACCGCTTGAACGGCTACCGCTATTGTAGCTCCCACCACCATACATATCTACAGACGAAGCACGTCCTCCACGAGCCATCTCAACCTACATTTAAAAACAAAAACATTTGCTTGAACATTCTTGATGTAGAATTATATTTTCAAAATCATAGAAAAAGATTCTTCACCAAAAACATAGCATGATCCCATATTTATACCCGTAGTCTATGCCCATCAAACTTGTAGCCATCACGACCCCTGATTGCATCCTCGGCATCTCGCGCATCCTCAAACTGCCAAAAGAGCAGTGGAATAATTAACTTTTCTTTGAAAAAAATATCAAGGTAAAACACGTTTTTTCTAGAGTAAAATATTTAAAATTTAAAATTAAAAATTAAAAAAGAAAGTAAAGCCTGATATTAATGCATCGTCCTCAAACTGCCAAAAGAGCAGTGGAATAATTAACTTTCCTTTGAAAAAAGTATCAAGGAAAAAGGTAAAACACGTTTTTTCTAGAGTAAAATATTTAAAATAAAAATTAAAAAAGCAAGTGAAGCCTGATATTAATGCATCGTGTGCCTTCCAGCCATAGCAATTATTTATACTAATGGCTATGAAATCGCTACATGAACAACTGAAAATTAAAATACTATTACACTTAAAAAATACACAGATCATTAAGTGGCATTAGCTCAACTGGTTAAAAGAGACACGGATCAATTAGCATCATAGTAACATAAATTCTCAACCTTTAAGTTTCTTGCAGTCTCAATAATGAAATTGAACATACCTCAATGAAACAATAACCAGGTGGACGTGGTGGCAGTTTCAAATCAATGTCTATTATGCGCCCATACTGAACATAAAGAAGAAAATACACAAGATATACAAAATCAAAAAAAAAAAACTATTAAAATTAATAATGACCATAATAATGTTAGAACGTCTAAACTCTCCTTCTAGATAAAAATAAATATTAAAATCGGTCTTTCAATTCAAACAACAAATCTTAATTGACAGACAGTTGAAGAGTTAAACCAATGAATTGTCCATAGTTTCATTTAAATCCAAGCAAAGTTAATCTCACTACTATCATACCTTGTAAAAGAGGTCCTCGACTTCACTCTCAGTTACATCTCCCGGAAGATTTCCAACATAAATTGTGCAGTTTGATCTTCTCATGGTGGCTTCTTAAACAACTTCTCTTTGCTAATAGAACCAGAAAAATTATTTTATTTATGCTGCAAACGAAAACAAACATGATCAACTTTAAACTCGTATCAATATCACGAAACTAATATGCAACCCATGGAGAATATTCTTCATCGACTTGCAGCACTTGATAAAAGGAGCATGCCATAAGTCAAACCAAGGACAGTTTTGGTCCGAATGAAGCCCCGCGAGCTCCATGGCTCCCATCCTTTGCTCCATGAGCTCCTCCTCTATAAGGGACAACAATCAAAGACCACATTCCATTGGACCTGATTAAACATGTACATGCACACAAAACAAATGCCAAAACTTCACAAACATGTGGACTAAATGCGACATTAATCAACTTTGATACAACTTATTTGTAAATTTTGAGATAATGGATGGGTTTCTTTAGAAGAGTACAATATTTAGGAGGAAAGGATTATCTACCAAAAAGAATGTAATAATTTAAAAACTAGAATCTTATAGATGTTTGACTAGGCTTATTATATGTATAGAGAATATGCAACGGGAGGAGCTCATGCTTAAGTTGTTGCCGCAACATGCCCAAAAAAAAAAGAGGCCTAAAATGATGGAAATATCAAAGTGCTCTATTAATATGCTTAAGATTTAGAGATATTCTAAGCTCTTAATTTTGGATGTACAGAAGCAAAATTACGAAGCAAATAACACATGGCAAGCAAAACAACAATGTTGGAGATCGTAGATAATTTAGAAAGTCTATGTGAAGGTGTTAAATACAGCTGGGGCATGAAATGTCCGAAACCTCAAAAATGACAAAAAGAGAGGGAAAAGACAAATCCATTGCTATGCAGCACATGGCATACCAATACCAGTATATAATTTGAACTCCAGCACAATTCATATAGTACCCCAGAAGACGTCCTCAAGGTACAGAATCCGACACAACCTTGACAGATCTAAATGATAATACCTGTTACTGTCTGTGGAGCCTACCTAGTTCAAACTCCACTAGAAATGTTCTCATACTAATGTGCCCACATTAATATGGACTGATATATCTAGAAATGCCTGGATGAAATCCAAACCAAACTATCTCGCAATTACAACCCTTGAAAGATGGTTTACAAGCCCGGGCGTGGCCGAAGAAATGGAACTTAACATTCAACAAAGGGACAAGAATTCGCCCCACGGTATGACGGCAATAAGCAATGTGACTTCGCATACACTAAATAATTCGCATTTTAGGTTAAAACCCCTCACAAAATGGTGAAAATAATTCCCAAAACGCGAAAAACAACACCTTTTCGAAGCTTAATCAAAATCGACACAACCAAGAGACTCGACAAACGAGCTGCGAAGGCTATCAGATGGAATTGCAAAAGGTAGATTTCGACAAATATTTGAGTTCAAACAAAACCGCAAAACCCAAAGATAACCCTATTAACCCTAATTGACAAACTAGGGCATCAAACTCTCCTCCCCCTAGGGTTTTAAAGAAAAAAAATTCTTCCAAACCATAAAATTTATATTTTTATAAAACAAACAGCAAAATAATAGCAAAGAAAAAGAAAACGACAGTAATAACCAAACAATAAAACCCTAAACCCTACCCTGGATCAAGGGAGTAAACCGAGAGCAAGAAGAAATGCGACCACAGGAATTTGAACTGCATACGTTTACGCACAATAAACTAAATTAAATCGTAAAGGGAAAAAAAATTATAAACAAAATATTACTTGTCCCGAAACGAAAGAGAAGATAAATAAATCAGACAGACTTCAAAAATAAAAATGATACAGACAGCCATACCGGGGGAATATTACTTGTCCCGCAACGAAAGAGAAGGTAAACAAATCAGGCAGACTTCAAAAATAAAAATGAAACAGACAGACATACCGGGGGATTCGAAACTGTGAACTGTAGACGCGAATACTCGAAAACCCCCCCCCCCTTTTGCTTTTAACTGCGTAATGGCCTTAAAAATGAAGTATGGCGACAAGAATAAACTCAAACTTAGATGTATGTGGTATATAAGGAAAATGTTTCTAGGTTCGGATTCGTGTCGGCTCCGAAGCAAAGAATTTGAAGTTCTATCGATTCCGCCTGGACCGTGAATCCCTGCCACATGTTGTGGGGACCCACTTCGGCGAAGGTTGTAGAACTTTGTTTGGTTTTTTTATTTTATTTTTTCATTTTCGTAAATGAATGATAGGGTTCCGCTTTCTTTGGTTAGGCAGTAGAGTATGATATGCATATATCTACGTTATGATTGTAAGGGTTTTTAATTTACAATAATTAATCATAATTTTATTTTATTACTAATAATTTAGTGTTATTATTTTTTTATTTTTAACATTGGGTTAGTGTAAGAAATTTTTATAATCAATGGTGAGAGTTGGGTATCATTATCCCTGATCTTTAGTTTATTTCACCATGATCTTTCATGGTGGGGAGAGTTGAGCTTATTAATAGAAAATTTAACATACTGTTACACACGTCGTGGTTTGAACTTTGGACCTCATAAAGAAGAGCCAAAGCCCGTGGTTTGAACTTTAGACCTCATAAAGAAGAGCCAAAGCCCGAACCGTTCCATTATCCCCGGAAATATTATTATTATTTATAAGAAAATCGTAATATCATTAAATGTTAGTAATTTATTTATATTAAAATCTTTATAAGTTTGGAGTAATATATTAAAAATAAAGAGTTTTAAATTATAAAGTTTTTTAATGATAAATTTTAACAAATAAAATGGTAGATGGTAGTTGAGTTTAATCCATTAAAATTACTCTATTTTTAAGGAGGATTAAAATTACTCTATTTTTAAGGAGGAGACTTATGTTTAAAGTTTTTTTTTTGGTACATAGGAGAGTTGGAACATCCACTATTTTTAGCAACTGAAGAGCGCAAGGTTCAAACCACAGGGATTGCATCAATAAACCTACCATCTTGGTTCTAGGTAACTCGACATGAGATGGGGATCATAGATTGCTCGGGGTTTGTATCATCGTCGTCAGTTTGATGCGCATTCAAAGGATTCATATCAGACTACTACCTTTGCAAAGGGTTGGCTTCCCCCAAGGTTTCAACCTAGGTCTTGGTAAGTGCCCACACCTGCACTTATCAATCCACTTAGTCAAGTGAACCATGGATAATTGTTAAGTTAGAAAAATCTTAACAAACTAAATGGCATATCCAATGACATTAGTTCAACTGGTTAGATTCTTCAACTTTGAAGTAGACCGAGGTTCGAATCTTGTCAAAGGATACATCGAGTCTTTTTAACCGATTAATGTGATAATGCATGTCTAATGGCATATTCCATAATTAAAATTTTGGTCCACGTTAATACATGTCTACCTTTTGTAGTGTGTTTGTGAATAATCTCGCGTTAATTGTGAATAATCCCATGTTAATTGTGTTGTGGGGCTTGAGTGGTTTATACACCCAACACTTGCCATACTCTTTGTCAATGGGATAGTAGGCTTAAAAGTGCAAGTCCTTGGTCCCAGTCTATGGGATTCCTCATCCTTTTTAACATTGAGTTTGGGCATGTATGTGGGGGATTGGTCCTTTTGCTTTTTAATCGGTTAATGTGGATGCAAGTCTAGTGGAATATTTTATGATTGAAATTTCATTATGTTTGTATTCCTCACCCCTTTTAGCATCAATTTTGGACATGTGTGGGGTTGACCCTTTTGCTTTTTTAACCGATTAATGCCATGATGCAAGTCTAGTGGCATATTTCATGATTGGAATTTTGTTCTGTCTATCTTCTTAAATAGACAACTTGTAATAGTGGTAATGATGTATAAGCTTAACCAATTAAATTTTTTGACTTTTAAGAAAGAAAGTTTGGGCATGTGTGTGGGGTTGGCTCTTTAGCTTTTTAACCGGTTAATGTGATGATGCAAGTCTAGTGGCATATCCCATGTCATGAAATTTCGTTATGTCTGTATTCCTCGCCCCTTTTAACATCAAGTTTGGACATGTGTGGGGGTTGGTCCTTTTGCTTTTTAATGAACAGAACCTTATCTAAAATAAAATATTAAGATAGAAAAATAAAATAAAATGTTATCTATAGGCTGCAATATGAATGAACAAAATCTTTCAAATTTAAAAATTCAATTTATAATAAATAGTATTGACATAGTTAATTATAAACTGAATGCAAGCTTTTATGGAATTTTAAAACAAATAAGGAACATATCAAACTATTTACTCAATTGAAATACCATCATCATGCTTATTTCAATAAAATGATTTGACATATCACTTTGGATCTTACAATAAGTATTCTCCAAAAGCTCCTGTTCAATAGGCGAAATCTGATGCAACATGTCCTTCGCTTCTCTGGGTGTTCGTTATTCAATTTCTCCTCTTCTAGCAAAAGTTTGACCCTTGTTCTACCCATTCAATTCAATATTTATCGTTTTTTCCAATCCTTCCTTTTTCTTGGTTTGGTTCCATTTCATTACGGTTGATGTACCAGTTTCAATAACAAATTATGTTTCTCCTTTATAATTTCGTAATAACACATTTGTTGTAAACTTATCTGCCACATTATTAATTCACTATCAAACTGAAATCATTTTGGAACATTAATTTAACCACTAGTAATCCTTTTAACAAATTCGAATTATATTGAATCTGTGCACATACATTCAGCCATTCCTATCACCAAGCAATTGTTTAAACCTAAATTAACAATTTATTCCATGATGTCACCCTCAAATCTGCCAGCATGCTCGCCACGGGCACATCCTGTTCGTTCCAATGTTGTAATGTACCTGCACCTCATAGATTTTATCTTCGACGCTTAGATATCCAATGTGAACATAATATTATTCAATTGGGACTATCCACCATATTATGTACTTCACACTGTGCCCTGAAAACGATCGCACCATATTCTTTATCACCTCCATTTTGTGTTTGAATCATACACTATTGCTAGATCGAGAGATGACATATCTTGTAGCAAATCTTGCCAACTTAACCAATTCGATAAACATTATCTTTGACGTTGTGTTCCCACACACTATACTAATCCTACGCGTATTCTGAGGTGCTTTCACCATATGGTCATCCTTCACTACTCCCTATCCAGCGTTCCAAAAACTAGTCGCATGCAATCCCCTATATCGTTAAATTCATCCAAGTCATTATCGAGTCGTAATTGCATCTCTCACCTAGACATCCATGGATTTTTGCTATCATTCTATTGGTAACAACATAATCCTGTTATAAATTTCTTAATTTATTTTGGTTCTTTGCTCACAAAGCCCATTTATGCCTTTTGGTGTTTGTCCACCGTGCTTCGATATTTCACCATATCCTTGATTTGTCTATATACCATCAACATGTACAAGCAAATTGAATGAAATAATCATGAAGATAACATCGTATGATGTCGGAGGAGAATGCTGCCTCGAATCCATCACAAATTTATCACCTTGTTGTTGGAATCATCCTTGCTTGCGCCATCAATGTCCACAATATGGACTACATGTACGTGGTACCCTCTGCTGTTGCTGCCTCCAAACAATGGATAACATGTTGTCTCTCTGCTTTTGAATTCAGAGGACGTCCATAGATATGTCTAATGTAATATTCCTAATATTCTTTGAGATCTTGTGAATTAACATTGGCATGATGAACAACATATTGCATGTTTGTGAGTGTGAAAACTATATTAAAAAGAAGCTTTGGTCTATCCCTGCATCGCACAATAACCTCTGAATATTCTCGTTCATCACAGTCAAATCCAAACATTTGGTAATTCTACCAAATTGTATTAATGTCATTCCTCATGCAATCCATGTCCATTATACCATCTGCATCACCCATGAAATATGACGGTAAAAGATGCATGATTTCTATCAATGCAAATAACCCTTCAATCTGCGTCTTCGAAATCGTAATTTCCATCTTTGATAGTGATGAAACTATTGCATCTACAAATCCCGATGTGTGTATCCACTCAATGGCCATGTTTGAGTTTAGGATCCACCTATAAGTCTATCCTCGGTTCGTTCATTCATCTAGTGCTCTTCACAACAATTTTTGACTAGTTTTAGAGTATTTTTCTTCCCCAATCTTCAGTGACCCAGAAATTGAGAAAATTTCCATTATCCCTGCATTCTACGTGGGTCCCAATCACCACATAAATGCTATCTAAAATCATGCTAGCTTAGCTCCACATCATCTTCGGGCCAACATCTACTGCACCCATGTCTTATTCACAGTACCGTAGATAGCCTGACCATGCACTCCAACAATGCCTTGCATCCAACTATTGACCATATTGACTATTGTTCCTTGTTTGCCTTGTAAACCATGCCAACTACTTTGACACATGCAAAACAACGAAACAACATTTTTTATTAATGCTTATTTTAAATGTTTCAAATATACTTTATTGAACTTTATTTTAAATATTTTAAATAATCTTTCAACACCACACAACATTAATAAATTTTTCAAATATTGTGTTTGAACTTTATTTTAAATATTTTAAATAATCTTCTTAACACCACACTTTAACATAACAAATAAAACAAAACATAACGAACATAACAAATAATAAAAGAGGACTTCACTAAACAAACAACAAAAACATATATGACTTGGAAATTAACCAAAACAAAATAACATTTATGAAAACTAATTTTTGACACAAAATAATAAAGGATATCAACAAAATATTAAAAAAAAAAACTTCCAAAATTCTCAATTTCTTCAAGTGGGTCCCCAATTTTGGGGTCATTGTGAATTGGTCACAACAAATGGTGACTCTGCTGGAAAATGTTCCTGAACATTTCAGACTTAGAACCCAATTCTAAAATCAACAAAACCCAAATATTAGAAAAATGAGCATCAATAATATCCAAAGAATGTGAATAGACAACTTCAATATGGAACCAATGAATCATTTACCTTTACTCGGTGTGTGCTTTGTGATTGATCTATCTTTCTAATACTATCCAAATTTCCATTATCAATTTTGCAGTTAGGCTATAAAAAATTTCTCTTTTAAGTGCACCTCTGCATTACTCGTTTCAAGACATTGCTCTACTGCCAACAAGGATTTTATAGCCCCGATAGAGGTTATCTGAATCACCCAAATTTTAAGTAAATTTTACATTTTGCTTATTTTTCTTATTTCAGTCTAGACATGGCTCCACTACCATTCAGGCGTCTATAGCCCCGGTGAATATTATCTAGATTATGATGACTGATTTGACTTTACTTTCCATCATATTTGCTTTGCTTTTATATCAAGCTTTATATTGCTTTTGCAAAATTCACCTGCCACTTGGGTTAGAGATCAAGTAAGGATAAAATTTGAGTACTTTAGATTTTCACCTTAATATGCAAAACTGAGTAACTTCATCCTTCAAGATTTCAAAGAATATTTCTTTTAATGTGATGCAATATCTATGAGAGCTTTTGCAAAATGACTTCATTGTTCCAAATTTCACTATCTTGGTTCAAATTCATAAGGATACATATTAAAAATCTCATTTACCCTTTCTTCAAGTTTTGATTGATTTTAAAATAGGTAATTTGATCCTGAGTGACACAGAAATAGATACCAAAAAAATTCATCAGATGTTTAGTGCCCATTTAACAACTACCTCAATCAAATAAACAACATCAAAACTTTTACAAAAATCAAGCAACAAAATGGGAACATGGACATAAATTCCAAAATTTGGCATACATTAATTTCATTGCAAATCAAAAATGAAAACAAATCAAAATTTTACGAACGACATGAACATCAAAAAATAGTTGATGACTAACAAAATAAAAGCAACAAAACTAATACAAGCAAAACTGCGAAACCCAAAACACTATGTACAAAATATACAATATAGGTACAAGATACAGCCAAAATTTTAGGCTATCATTTTCTTGGATCCCAAATGCAACTTTCACAATTTAAAAGACATTTATCCTGATATGCATACCAAACTTTATAGGAATCCAACCAAAATAAGATTAAGTCAAACAACACAAAAGTCCTCATTATGCCTTTTTCACCCCACCATTTTAACATAGTTCCATTGATAATCCCACACTGGAGTTTCAATTCATCCAACTGATAAGATAACAATTGATTTTCAATTCTTTCTTGTCTATCCTTTAAAATGCATATTTTATAATTCAATTCATGATTTAGAATTAGGCTTTCCTTTTCAAATATGAGATCTTGTAAGTAGGAGCCTATTTCTAAAAAAATTGAAACAAAATCATTTTTCATGTTTTTAGGCCAATTGAACTTGTACAACAATTTGCAAGCATCTAAAATGTCTCCTAAACAAGAATCATTACAAGATTGAATCTTAGATTTAATAATTAATTATCTATGGACTTGATTCAAAGTTTCAATCATGTTTTCTTTTGTTTTATTTATGACAATAGATTTAGGAGTTGTTTCCAATTCCTTATTAACAACACTTGATATTTTGTTATCAAAATCATGAGCATCTAAAGGAACATCATACAACTTATTACCTGGAATTTCCATCAATAACAAAGGTGAAGATTTTACCTTGTCATCCATAATCAACACATCATGAGTAGCATTTACCAAAACTTGGTGAACCATTACAGTTTTTTTTTCTTCATGAGCTCTATCATTGTCATCTTGTAGCCCTTCATCTTCATCAACTACCTGCTTTTCAAAAATACAAAAATTAGGAACCCAATTAAAAATATGTCCATATTTTTCAAACCATAAGTCTTGTCTATCTAGGGATGTGTCAAATAACACATCTCCCTGATCAACCACTTGAGTTATTTCCAATGAAGCAACATTTTTATTTGGATCATCCGTAACATCAAATCCAAACCATTCATGTGAATTTGTACTCAAAGTTTTAGTAATCAATGGTAAAAGAGAAGACTTTACCTCTTCCTCATCCCTAACAAAAGAATCATAAGAAACATTTACCATTTATTCCTTTTCAATTTCAGCAAGGTGTTCAATAAACTCATCTTCAACATGATTGAATTTTGGAACATTCTCTATTTTTGAAAGTGGTTTATCATATTCTAATTGTATGGGAATTGCAAGATCTTCATGTGACAGAGTTTTTAGCATCCTGCATATCAAGTGAAATAGAAATTTCATCAGTAGGAGTGTGAGAAAACAATGATTCCTCATGTCTTTTCAAACAACTATAATAATGGTTATTTAAATCCATGGGGTGAAACTCTATTGCATCTTCCTCAAAATTTTCAAGCTCTTCAAGAAACTCTTCTTCAAATTCACCTTTAACCATTTTTGGTGACTCAAGGGTTTCTACAATGGAATCAAATCCTGTATTTAGATTTGCGTGATAACTACAATCCGCATTCGTAACCAACCTTGGAAAATTACTCTCTAATGGCTTGTTTGTTTCTAAAAGTGGATCAATCCTGACATTTTTCTTTCTAATGTTATCCCAATCCTCACTTGTAAATAATGATTCTAAGCCTTTTATTTCTAAATTATCACAACTTAGCTCATGTTGGCTTTCTGGATCATTATAATAATTGTCTTATGAAAACAAGTGATGAACTTCTATCATATCTTCTAGCCACTCTTTAGATTCATCTATTGATTTCCCCTCAAATTTACTTTCAACCACTTTTGGTGAGTCAAGACCTTCTTTAGTGGGATAAAATCTTGAGTTTTTCTTTATAATATTATCCCAATCTTCCTTTATGAATAATGGCTCTAACCCCTTTATTTATAAAGGCTCACATGTTTCTAAAACTAAGTTAATTTCTACATCTTGATGAGCCTATTCATCACAAACCTCGTTGGTGGATGTTGGTTTTGAAACTTGTACTTCCTCTTGGATGATATCTAGGGTGGTTGTGAAATTTGGACATTCAACTTCATCCCATTGATTGTTCACATTAGACATAATTTGATTCAAGGGTGCTAAATTAGATGATCAATATTGATTTAAATCCATATCTCCTAAAGAATAGTTCATCATGGTAGAAGGTTGTGCTTCAACCTGAATCATGGGTGGTGTCTGATTTTGAGCCTTAGGATTAAGTAATGATAATTGATACAAATAAATCCCTTTTAAAATACACCGTTGTTGATCCACATCAATCCCTTTCAAAATACACCGTTGTTCTATAAATATTGCCTTCTTGTAGGCTCTAAACAAGGATGGCTTTTTAAGACATCTACTTATGCATATAGAAGTAAAGGATTCTAAGGCTTCCAAGTATATTTGAATGACTTCTTCTTTTGAAATGATGAAACATGTCTCTATTTCAATATACAACCTATGGAATCTACCATTAAATTGGCTCATAGATTCATTAGATTCTTTACAGATAGAGGCAAACTGATTTGATAACAAATCTATGTCAACCAATTTTCCAAAATTTTCGAGAAATATTGTTTCTAGTTGAGCCCAAGAATTAATAGAACCTGCAGGTAAATTGATAAACCAATCATTAGCAAATTCATCCAATGTGTATGGAAATATTCTACAGATAACATCTTCATGCACAATTTGAAAATGAACCATAGCATTTTTGTATGCCTGAATATGTTCCTCTATTGTACTCTTTCCATCATGCTTATAATGAGGTAAATTATTTTCTGCCATTGAACCAAGTTCAATATGAAATGTTATGTGTGAATAAATTTCAACAATTGAATCCTAACCATATTTCCATATTTATAGTAGATCCACATTAATGCATCATAAATAGGACAATGCCAACTTTTTTTTTAATGTCAAAATTTGAACAAACTTCAAATGTTTAAAATCAAATACCTGTTTTCAGCCCTCCTTCTAGCGCCAATTCTGTTGAGTGATAATTTCGCCCAGTTGCAAAATCACACTCACAGTTAGGATTTTACAATTAAAACCCTCTTGTAAAAGAATTATTAATTCTTTCAAGGTTTTGTGTTGCAATGTGTCATAAAAGTGTAAAATATATAAGTATAAAATGATGCTAAAACAACTTTATAATGCATGTTGTTGTTAACAAGGGGCCTGGATTTTAGGTATCTTGATTTGAAATCACCTTGATGCAATCTTCAATGAAATTCACTTTTCGAAATATTAAAATGAATAAATTTACCTTAAATTTAACGTTAAGCAATGCAAATTTATTTAAAATCTTCAAAACAAAATTTTAATTAAAAAAATGCTTCAAAACTTTATATTAAGGCTTGCATAAATTACTTTGAGCATTTTAATTAAAATCAATATCTATTTCACCAATGAAACTTTACGTAAAATTAACAAAATGATAAACAAGCATGAACCCTAATTATAAAGTTAAAACTTTATAATATTGAGTTAGGGTTTATGAAATATTCAACTATGAAATTATGCTTATTTTCCAAAATAAAATTCCAAAAAGCAAATAAATATAAAACCCTAATTATAAAGTAAAAACTTTATAATATTAAAACTAGGGTTTTTATTTAACTTTAATGCTTATTCATCCAAATATAAAATCAAATTTGAATATTCGAATGGTGAACAAACATAAAAAAACCCTAATTATAAGGTTTTGAATCTTTATAATATTGCAGTTAGGGTTTCTGTAACATTCCAACCAAATTTAATGTTTATTCATCCAAATATAAAACTTATGTAAATATTTGAATGGTGAATAAACATGAAACCTTAATTATAAAGTTTGAACTTTATAATATTGAATTAAGGTTTATAAATCGAACCTTTTGAAATTTAAATAAAATAAAATATTAAGGTAGAAAAATAAAATGAAATGTAATCTATAGGCTACAGTATGAATGAACAAAACCTTTCAAATCTAAAAATTCAATTTATAATAACTAGTAATGACATAGTTAATTATAAACTGAATGCAAGCTTCTATGGAATTTTAAAACAAATAAGGAACATATCAAACTATTTACTCAATTGAAATACCATCATCATGCTTATTTCAATAAAATGATTTGACACATCACTTTGGATCTTAGAATAAGTATTCTCCAAAATCTCATGTTCAATAGGCGAAATCTGATGCAACCTGTCCTTCGCTTCTCTAGCCATTCGTTCTTTAATTTCTCCTCTTCTGCCAAAAGTTTGACCCTTGTTCTATCCATTAAATTCAATATTTATCGCTTTTTCCAATCCTTCCTTTTTCTTGATTTGGTTCCGTTTCATTACGGTTGATGTACCAGTTTCAATAATGAATTGTGTGTCTCCTTTATAATTTTGTAATAACACATTTGTTATAAACTTCTCTACCACATTGTTAATTCACTGTCAAACTAAAATCATTTTGGAACATTAATTTAACCACTAGTAAGCCTCTTAACAAATTCGAATTATATTGAATCTATGCACGTACATTCGACTATTTCTATCACCACGCAATCACGTAAACCTAAATTAACAATCCATTCCATAATGTCACCCTCAAATATGCCAGCGTGCTCGCCACGGGCACATCATGTTGGTTCCAGTGTTGTAATGCACCTGCACCTCATAGATTTTATCTTCAGCGCTTAAATATCCAACGTGAACATAACCTTAATCAATTGGGACTATCCACCATATTTTGTACTTCATACTGCACCTTGAAAATGATCGCACCGTATTCTTTATCACCTTCATTTTGTGTTCGAATCATACATTGTTGCTAGCCCGAGAGATGACATATCTTGTAGCAAATCTTGCCAACTTAACCAATTTAATAGACATTATATTCGATGTTGTGTTCCCACACACTGTACTTATCCTACGCGTATTCAGAGGTGTTTTTGTCATATGGTCATCCTTCACTGCTCTGTATCCAACATTATAGAAACTGATCGCATGTAATCCCCTGTATCGTCAAATTCATCCAAGTCATTATCGAGTTGTAATTGCATATCTCACCTAGACATTCATGGATTTTTGTTGATTGGTAACAACTTAATCGTGATATAAGTTTCTCAATTTATTTTGGTTCTTCGCTCACAAAGCCCATTTATACCTTTTGGTGTTCATCCATCGTGCTTCGATATTCCACCATATCCTTGATTTGTCTATCTGCCATCAACATGTACAAGAAAATCAAATGAAATAGTCATGAAGACAACATCGTATGATGTCGGAGGAGAATGTTGCCTCAAATCCATCATAAATTTATCACCTTGCTATTGGAATCATCCTTTCTTGTGCTACCAATGTCCACGGTATGGTCTAAACATATATGGTACTCTCCACTGTTGCTGCCTCCAAAAAATGGATAACAAGCTGTCTCTTTGCTTATGAATTCAGAGGACATCCATCGGTATGTCTAATGTAATATTCCTAATATTCTTCGAGACCTTGTGAATTGACATTAGCATGATGAACAACATAGTACATGTTTGTGAGTGTGAAAACTATATAAAAAAGAAGCTTTGGTCTATCCTTGCATCGCACAATAACCTCTGAATATTCTCGCTCATCACAGTCAAATCCAAACATTTGGCAATTCTACCAAATTGTATTAATGCCGTTCCTTGTGCAATCCAGATCCATTATGCCATATGTGTCACCCATGAAATATGACAGTAAAAGGTGTGTGATTTTTTTCAATGCAAATGACCCTTTAATCTGCGTCTTCGGGCTCATAATTTCCATCTTCGATAGTGATAAAATTGTTGCATCTACAACCATGGCGCAGTGTAGGTCCATTATCATCAGTAAATCTCAATGTGTGTATCTGCACGATGGCCATGTTTGAGTTTAGGGTCCACCTATAAGTCTATCCCCGGTTCGTTCATTCATCTGGTGCTCTTCACAATAATTTTTGACTGGTTGTAGAGTCTTTTTCTTCCCCAATATTCAATGACCCAAAAATTGAGAAAATTTTCATTACCCCTGCATTCTACGTAGGTCTCAATCACCACGCCAACACTATCTAAAATCATGTTGGTTCAGCTCCATATCATCTTCGAGCAAACATCTACTGCACCCATGTCTTGTTCATAGTCCCGTAGATAGCTTAACCACGTACTCCAACAATGTCTTGCATCCAGCTATTGACCATATTGACTATTGTTCCTTGTCTGCCTTGTAAACCATGCCAACTACTTTAACACCTGTAAAACGATGAAATAACATTTTTTATTAATGCTTATTTTAAATGTTTCAAATATACTTTATTGAACTTTATTTTAAATATTTTAAATAATCTTTCAACACCACACAACTTTAATAAATGTTTCAAATATACTTTGTTTGAACTCTATTTTATATATTTTAAATAATCTTCTTAACACCACACCTTAACATAACAAATAAAACAAAACATAACGAACATAATAAATAATAAAAGAGGACTTCTCTAAATAAACAACAAAAACATATATGACAAGGAAATTAACCAAAACAAAATAACATTTATGAAAACTGATCTTCGACACAAATGATAAAGAATATAAACAAAATATTAAAAAAAACAAAACTTCCAAAATTCTCAATTTCTTCAAGTGGGTCCCCAATTTTGGGGTCATTGTGAATTGGTCACAACATCACCTAATAGTTCTAACAGATCAAGATCAAGATAGTTGTTAAGGATCAAGATAATGGGTTAAGGATCAAGATAATGGATCAACTGATTTAATCTCCTGTGAGTTGTAACAAAATAATGTAATAATTACCTAACATCCACTATTTTTACATTATTTAGTATTGTGAGATGCGATGAGAGGCCAAACCTCGGTCCTCTTGTTCTCACCTCAATATCTAGAGGGGGATGTTTTATGTGTTATGTCTTATGTTGTGTCTTATGAGTTAAATTTAACAACACCTAGGGGTTGTTATATACTTAGAGAAAAAATATGGAGAAATAATATTATATATGGTATTATGGCATGAGTGACACATAAAATTATAATAATATATAACATAGTGCCAAATTATAATATTATGCACTTTGCAAGTTGCAATCTTACTGTTGTGGTAAGGGCTTTGGCCTTTTTTTAAGAGGTCCAAGGTTCAAACCCTACTTAGTATGAGGGGATGAGGACCCCTCGTCAAAACCTATGTAAACTCATTGAAAAAATATTATGTACTTTGTAACTCATGGAAGGCGAACTAACCACATGGGCGACCTTCTAACTCATGGAAGGTGAACCATCACATTCTTGTATAAAGAGAGATATACCCCCAATTGCAAAAGGAAGGATATGGAGTATTCTTGGTAGGAGTATTGGCTTATGGAGTTGGAGATCTTGTGGAGTTATTCCTTCCTTAAAGAGTATTCGTGGTGTTGCCCTACCTCAAGGGTATTATCTATCTCTATTTTATAGTGTGGATTGTTGTTGTGGATGCATGTTTGATATTTTTGCATATTGGTGAATGCTTTAATGTTACTGAGAAGAGAGGTTCATAATAGGGGTTCTTAAGGAGACCAAAAGACTCCTTTTATTAAATATGCTTTCACGACCTAAACTCGACCTAATGCTAGATAAAATGCAAGAAAAAACTTTTGATGCAATAATACAAGAGTTATCCTATGTACTTATCTCTTTTTGAATGAGTATAGTAAAATAAAAAGATTTTCCTTTTCTAATAAAGCAAGGGTCCAATGGAAATGCACAAAAAATCTAGCCGAACATGCAAAACTATATGTTATTCACTTTATTACCTGAAACATAATACCAAAAGATATATCTTAAAATAACTTAGATTCCTTAATTTCCTTATTAAAGTAGACAACTTACACTATAAAACATGAATTGAAAATGTTGAATCAAAGTTACCAATAATGGTGGTCAAGATGAAATATCTCCCTGGAAACAAAAACGTGCCTTGATAAAATTATTCCCTAGAAACAAAAACACTCCTTGACAAAACCAGTCCCTAGAAATAAAAACACACCTTAACAAAATTGCTCATTCTGACACCAATGATGTTGTTGTAACCCTGCATAAAATAGAAACACTTGACAACGGGAGTTATTTTCAATGGTCTTCCTAGTTAGATGGAGGCAGAGATCTCTCTAGTTCCTTTGGTTAGACCCCACTGGTTTATTGACAAAAGAAAAATTTATAGGCAAACGGGATATAAATGTATAAGTGACAAAATTGCTACTAGTTAAATATTTATTTTGTTTCTTAAATCTCAACAGTAAAATAAAATGTAAAATTTTGTAATTAAGTAAACAGAGAATGACGTGTGATGAAATCACTTCGTGGGGAAGGAATGATTTTATTTCCTAGATTTGAACAAAAGGTGAGAATACATAGTTACAAAAAAATATGGCATACAATTATAAGTGACAAAATCGTTGCCAAGGAGGAGCAATTTGGTTCTCTTAAATTAAGCAAAGTATTAGAGGGTTAAATTTTGTGACTAATTAGAAACTCCTGAGTTGAGTTCGACCAAACGGCCTTTTGTCTGGTGTTGCAGGGCTGTAACGCAGCAGGTTTGCGAGACAACCGATAAGGGAGGTGGGAGGATGTCGATGGGCGGGAAGTCTGTAGGGGATATCGGGAGCGGTGGTGGTTCGGTTCTTGGATGCAACGGAGCAATCGGAGGGCATCATGATTTTGGGGGAGTAGAAACGCTCGGGCCCATTGAAGATGACTGGGATGGCAACGGTTTTGGTCGAGGTAAGGACCCACCAGACAAAGGGGGTGGTGGGGCTCAAAAGTCTTATGCCTAGGCAACGGCCTCAGAAACCCTAAATGGATTTTTTACCAAAGAGTTTTTCCCGGTTGGGGATGAGCTGGACATCCCGACGGAAGTTCTTTCAAGCTTCATGGAGTGTGAGAAATTTACCCTAATAGGTAAATTCATTGGAGGCCGTCCCGACATGGAAACTATCTAAAAATGGGCAGCAAGAAAATGGAGGACTTCTGGGCATTTGGAGCTGGCGGCCCTATCCCAGGGTTTTTTTGCCATTAGATTGAACAATAAGGAGGATTACTGTAAAATTCTTGCTGGTGGGCCATGGTTTCTGGGCCGCAAAAGTTTATTTCTCAGGAAGTGGGACATGGATTTCAGTCCTGAGACCCAAAACATCAACATTGCCCCAATATGGGTTAGGCTCCCGAATCTTCCCCTCTTTGGCTGGCATGAAAATGTCATAAGAGGTATTGTGCGTTCCATTGGGGAGTTGGTCACCATTGACCCTCCCACCCGAGCTCGAACAAGGTTCATCCAGGCCCGATTTTGCGTTATGGCAGATTTGGAGGCAGAACTCCCAACTTCCATCACTCTTCGGTCTGGAGGCACCATTCTTCATAAAAAAGCTATTGTCTATGAAAATAGACCAGCTTTCTGCACCCAGTGTCGGTCCCAAGGGCACCTCCAATCCCAGTGTCCTCTTCAAAAATCGAGAAAACAAAAACATGAAAATGGCAACCCCCTGGAGCACAAGGAAGATTAGGCAAAGCAACCAAATCTTCCAGACGCAAAGGGCCATGTATCCCCAGGCCCCTCTAGAGACTGTGGCAGACTCTCTTAGCCTGAAGAGAATCCTCTCTCCAATCGGACCCCAAGCATCTTGAGGCTGACAACCAACAAGGAGTAGACTCCCACTTGGAAAGCGAAATGCAGGAAGAGATGGAACGAACCCCTTCCCAAGTTTTGACTCAGGCTATTCCTCTGCTCCAAGATACGGGTCATCTCGATTTCATTCAGTCGCAGACGTTGCTAGAAGATTACCTCTTAGGAAGGAGGGGTGAACAATCCGGTCACATTAGCCCCCAGAATACGAGGAGCCGAAAGCAAAGTGTGGATTTTGGTAGTGAGAGGAAGCAAGGCCATCCTCCTAACAAGGAAAGGTGAGACAAAGAGACTGCAGAACGACGTTGCAAATAGAACCCAACGTTTGTCGGTTCCGGATGACCGTGACACACGGTCGGACGAAGCTCATGCATCAAAACCTCCCCCTCAACAAGGAAGGGGAGGCAAGAAAAACTTCAAACTGTCCGAGATGAAAGTCCTCTCATGGAATGTGAGAGGACTGAATGGTGCAACCAAGCGAAGGTTAGTGGCTGATCTCCGTAGGAGGATTAACCCTTCTATCCTTATTTTGCAAGAGACCAAGCTTGATGCTATCTCCTCTGACAAAGTGGCGAAGGCCATTTGGGCCGGGGAAAATTGTCTGTCCAGCCCTGCGAGTGGGAACAGCGGGAGGACTCATGGTTCTGTGGGACCCTTCGAGGTTTGAGGGTAGCTCACTGTCAACTTCCAACAGAATCATCAATGTACTATTCTAGTCCAAAACCTCCAATTTTTCCTGGATTCTATCCAACGTTTATGCTTCCAATTCTGCCACAGAGAGAGCAAAAATGTGGAAAGCTATCTCTCTAATGAGGGAGAATTTTAGCAAATTTCCTTGGGTTTTAGGGGGTGACTTCAATTGTCCCCTTCATCCTTCGAGAGAAAAAAGAGGGTCTGACCACTCCAGCTGTAGCTTGGAAGATTTCGAGATTTTATCTCTCGCTAATGGCCTCGCTTGATATCGAACTCAAAGGGGCTTCCTTCACATGGAGTAACAGAAGGATTGGGGGCGGTTTGATTCAAGTCAAACTTGACAGATTCTTCATTTCCCCAGAAGCCATTCCCATCCTTGGTGGGGCTATCCTTTCGGCTCTTCCAAGGATTGGGTCTGACCATAACCCTATTTTCTTGGAGGTGAACGATGGGCCTGTTTTTATGACCCCTTTCAGATTCGAATCCATGTGGATTTCCCACAAAGACTTCAAAGGATTGGTTTCAGCGTGTTGACAATCGAAGGTGGAAGGAAGCGCTCCTAAGAGAGTGGCTTTAAAGCTCAAAATGGTCAAAGAAAAATTGAAGATTTGGAACAAAGTGGTTTTTGGCAACATTTTTGAGTCCAAAAAATCCATTGTTAAGAACCTGAAGGCTGTGGAGGAAAGGATGGCTACCGAAGGTTACACTAAGGGTCTCAGGGAGGAAGAGCGGAGCCTTTTGGTGGACTTTCATTCTATTCTCGCTAGGGAGGAAACGTTCTAGCGCCAGAAATCTCGTGACCTATGGTTGAAGAATGGAGACTCCAACATGAGATTTTTTCATGCGTCTACTATGAGGCACAGAGGGGCCAACAAGATCAGAGAAGTGACTTGTAAGGATGGGCACATTACCAGGGATATTGAGGAAATCAGGAGTGAAGTGGTTAATTTCTTTCAGGATTTGCTTGGCACTCCTCTAGATAGCAACCTCCAGGTCTAGAAATCTATGCTTGCCAATTTTTTGACTAAAGTTCCCCATGAGGTAAGCATGGAACTTCTGGAACCTTTTTCCTCGTCTGAGATTAAGGAAGCATTGTTCTCCATGCAACCAGATAAGGCCCCTGGGCCCGATGGTTTCCCTCCCCGATTCTTCCAAGTCATGTGGGAGGTTGTGGGCCCGGATGTGTGTGATGTTATTCGGGTTATCCAAGCGTCCAGATCTATCCACTCGAAACTCAATTCCACCTTTCTTTCCCTCATTCCTAAGTCTCCTTCCTGCAAAATTTTCTTTGACTATCGGCCCATTAGCCTGTGCAATGTTTTTTACAAGATCCTTACCAAGTCTATAGCCAATAGACTCAAAACAGTCCTCCCCCTCCTGATTGATCCTTGTTAGGGAAGCACTGTCAAAGGCAGAAACATTCTTGATGGTGTTATCACCGTCCATGAGACCCTTCATTCCGCTTACCGCTCTAAGAATGCTGCTCTTTTTCTTAAGCTCGACATGAACAAAGCCTTCGATCGTGTCGATCAAAATTTTTTGTGTGCAGTCCTCCTCAAGTTCGGCTTTCATCCCCACTGGATTGACCTTGTCTACAGCTGTATATCCAATCCATTTTTTTATGTCTTGGTCAATGGGTCCCCAGCTAGGTATTTCCAAAGCTCCAGAGGCCTCAGACAAGGCGATCCTCTTTCTCCCATCCTGTTCATTCTTCTGGCGGAGGTTTTGAGTTGGTCCATGAAAGAGGCTCTTCGGCAGAACAAGATTTCTGGCATCTTGTCGACTTCTAGAATTAATCTTGTCACTCATCAAAAATTTATGGACGACACCCTCATTTCCACTGGGGCGTCCGTTGCTCAAGCCAAATCGCTCAAGAGGATCCTGTCCCGTTATGAGCAAGCTGTTGGACAAAAGGTCAATTACATCAAGAGCAAAATTTACTTTATTAACACTCCTTTGTGTAGACAAATTTGGATTGCTAGAATTCTTGAATGCACTATTGATTCCTTGCCTACGTCCTATCTGGGGTTACCTCTATCTTATAGCGGGCGAGCCAGTGGGGACATGTGGAACACGATTCTTGAGCGCCTTCACAGGAAACTCGGCACTTGGAAGGGCAAACTCCTATCGCAAGCTGGGAAAGCCACCCTTACCAAAGCCTGTCTTTAGGGGATCCCGACCTACTTCATGTCGGTGTTCATGCTTTCGAGTGTAGTCCACTCCAATATTGAGAAGATTCAGAGGACATTTCTTTGGTATGGTAACGAAGAGAAATCTAGACTTCCCCTTATATCCTGGGACAAGGTGTGTTTTAGGATAAATCAAGGCGGCTTGGGGTTGAGAAGATCAAGACTTATGAATCTGGCTCTGATCGCGAAGCACGCTTGGAGGATTATGTCTAGCGACCCGGTGGAGTGGGTTACGCTGGTTAAAATGAAGTATCTTGGCCCCACCCCCTTCTTGGATGCTGAAACATCCTCCGTGGCATCGATATTTTGGAAATCTGTGCTCCAAACCCGACATCTGATCAGTCTAGGAGCCCGTTGGATTTTGGGTGATGGCAACTGCATTTCCTTTTGGAATGACAGGTGGGTGACTGAAGAAGCCCTTGGGTCGAGGGAGGACCTCGCTGCACTGAGAAGCTTGACCGACCCTAACGCCCAGCTCAGGGTGGTGGATCTCATTGATCGGAGCACCCGTTTCCCTCGGTGGAAGCTTCCTATTGTGGAGGGGTTTAATAATGAGATTACCTTCCTTGATAATATCCTTCAGTCGGTTTTAATTCCTTCTGCCAGGAGGAATGACAGGATCTTCTGGAGTGGTACGGAGGATGGGTGTTTCTCTATTAAATAAGCTTATGAGCTTCTCACCACCAAGACTGCTTTGGACTACAGGTGGAATATTGTTTGGAGGAAAGGAGTTGTTCCTAAAATCAACTTCTTCGCATGGATTGCTTTCCACAATAAAGCCTTAACTATTGACAACCTTCACAAGAGAGGTTTTGCCTTCCCCAACAGGTGTTACTTGTGTTTAGAAGATTGTGAGACGAGGGATCATTTATTCTTGCATTGCCCATTTTACCACTCTATTCTAAGCATTGTCCTATCCTCCTTCCAGATCCTTTGGTGCTCTCCTCGATCCCTTAGATATGCTTTTCACCAATGGCATAATCCTTTCAAGAATCCCAAGCTCCGCTTCCTCCTCGAGGCCTCCTTCCACCATTTAATTTAGCAAATTTGGTTAGAGAGGAATGCCAAAATCTTTGGCAAAGCTCCTAGAGGGCCCCCTTTTGTCGCTCAAAGGGCGTTATCTTACGCCATTGAGAATTCTATTGTGGTTCCCAGTCCCTGTCCCCATCTTTCGAGCGAAGAAGCTATTCTCAAAATGATGAATCTCTGGCCGTTTCTGGAGGTTGTTAAAGGGCCCTGTCGAAGGAATGTTGTGTGGACCAAACCCCCCGTGGGGTGGATTAAATTAAACTTTGATGGAGTGGCTAAGGGGAATCTTGGGCCCACTGGCGCTGGTGGGGTTGTCCATGATCATGACGAGAATATTGTGATGGCCTATTGTGAATATTTGGGCTCCCAAACGAATCACTATGCTGAAGCCCGAGGCGCTCTGAATGGTATTCAAATTCTCTCTAAGGATCCCCGACCTCTTATCATTGAGGGTGACTCGCTCAACATCGTGAATTACCTTCTTGGTACCAAAAATTCATCTTGGAAAGTCTACAACATCATCCTCAAGGCTAGATCTCTTCTCTCCTATCGCTGTAGATGGGAAGCAAATCATATTTTGAGTGAAGGAAATCGCATGGTTGACCACATGGCCAATAAAGGGCTCGTGACCACGTGCTCGGTTGTGTGGCGGTCTCGCTTCCCATCATAGGTGGAAAGGTTGGCCAGGGCAGACATCCCTTCCTGATGTTTTCCTTGCGCAATTTTTGGAAGGTCCATTTTGACGTGTTTTGGGGTGGCGTGGCAAAGAAGCTACTGTCCGTTCTTGGCAGATCTTCCCAGTTCCTGTGGAAAGTCAGAAAGGTGGAGAAGGATGTCCGTCCGCAGCACATCCCATCAGACACGGAGAGCGTGTTAAGATCCTGCTATAAAATAAACTCAAATAACACACTCTCACACGATTTCTTGGAAATAAACTCACATAAACATCATATTAATATAATAGAAATTTGCATAAAGGAATAATCTCACAATAAGACAGAATCGCAGGCCTCTTCGAGGTGGCAACCTCCTTCAATACTTCATTAATTTGCAAAAATATGGTTACATTGGTGCCTTTCGGGTATTTAAGGAGTTTCCTTCCAAGGTTGGCTTACATGCAAAATGCCACCTGGATTACATGCATAATGCCACCCAAATTACATGCATAGTGCCACTTTGAATTACATACACAATGCCACTCGAATTACATGCATAATGCTACACGAATTACATGCACAATGCCACCTTACCTAACCTATCTACCATGTGTTACATAAAAAGGGTGCCATTTGTCATAGGCACTACCTAAGCTAAAACTTAGAACATTACAAAATATTAATCATGGGTACTACCCACGTTCACTAGGAATTATTACATTAGGGAAGTTATTACATTAAGGGTTAGGATGAGATCCTAACAGAGCGACAAGGAGAGTCGCGGTAATTCTCTCCTGGACTTGGTTGCTTCCATTCTTACTTCTGTCAACTCCATGATTTCTATCCTGAAGCAGAACCAGAAGTGCCCAAATTCGGGAGGACAGGAGGATCGTGATTAGCAGTCCATGGTGTCTGTCTCCTTGTTTTTGGCCTCTTTTTGGGTTTCTCTCGGGTCTGTCCTATTTTCTTTGTTGTTGGGTCTCCAGGCCTAAAAGCCCTTTTTTTGTTTTCAAGTCTGCAGCATTAGGATGGTTTTATTTTCATTTAGGTTTATTGTTACGACCAAGAGGTATGATGCATCATTAGAAAGTTGGCTAATTTTGTACATAAGGTTTTGGGATCCTCTATAAAAACCCACTATTAATTTATTATAATAATTACCAAAATAAATTTTTGTGACTAATTAGAATGTAAAATGGGATAGTGGAATGCAAATCTTTATTTATGCACTCAACATAAAGGCAATGTGTAAAATTGTTAGGATTAACCAAAGTAAAAATTTATTAATGATAAAATTGTCATCGAAGAAACAAAAATTTCATTTTCTGTGAACTTAAAACAAAAATATAAAATTTATAGGAGAAATATGGCGTGAAGTGATGAATGATGAAATAATTGCCCGTGAATTACAAGAGCCATGATTTCATCCCTACATGTTAGCTTTTGATGCAGTATGTAATGGGAGATAAAAATCACAAGACACATAAATAATATGAAAGAAAGTAAATTTACAAGATGACTGAAATATGCTATAAATAGAAATGATGAAAATGAATACAATGTAGCTATGGTGGAAATGAACACTCCATGAATAATGCTACCGAACTACATTTCACCCATCTCCAATATGGGTGACTTTATCTAAGCTATACTCTACGATGTTGTAAATGATGCTCAATGTGATGCTCTATGATATATGAAAATAAGACCATTATATAGGAAGATAGGTTCCTTGGCCAACACTCTATCTAGTTGTGCAAGGGACAACTTGCACATGTACAACTTGCACATTGACACTTGTGCATTTATTACATTGTATGAAGAAACTAGGTAACTTCCCCCTAAAGTAATCTAATGTCCTAAGTATGTACCTTGGAAGGTACATTTACATAACCCAAATGATGTAATATAACCTATTTCTAACACCCCCTATATTACATTATTTGGGTATAGAAGACTTTAGTCTTCAATGTGGATCTTCTTCCATTGGATAGTAGAATATGTATTCTCCTTCATTGCTTACTGTGTTCAGGTTCAACAGGTAATCTGTGTCTTCATGTGATGCAAAGTAAGTTGTGGTTGTAGATGTAGGATATTTTATATTTTGTATGTGATCTATTGGTTCAGTTCTCATGATGCCATGTTTCTTTCTAGCATGTTTTTTCTTCTTTTTCCTCCTGTTATTCTGTATTGGTGCTGGTAGGATTTCTGCTTCATGACAAGTTAGTCTATCATCACAATAATATTGTTTCTTCTTGCTAACTTATTTCTTGTGTTGAGTAAGTACAAACACAATTAATGATAGATAAACCATAAAATACTCTTCTGGTGAAAATATAACCAATCTTTGTGAGTTCCACCATGCTGTGAAGAGGATTTCATGAAGATAGTTAATCAATGTTGTTACCTTTTTTGGCTTCTATAAGAAACAAGGGAAATTTCTCTTGATAATTAGTAGATAGATACTCGTATCCTTCTAAAGTATCTATTAAGTTTTTAGAGTAAAATTATACTTCATGAAATAGTTTTTAATTGTTGAAAGCTTTTCTCAAAATTTCATCCATGATAGAACTTGCTATTTCTTAGGATTGAATTTGATAGAATCTTAGTAGTTTATCTTTCAAATTTGAAGTATATAAGCTTGATTTTGATTAAAAAACCTTTATTGATCCTTAGGTTTGTAGGCTTCCTTATGTCTCCCTAGTAATGAGAGTGTATACACCTAATGGAATTTTAGGTTTTGTAAAAAGCTTATATTTTCTCAATGGATTTGCAACTTGATAATTTATGATAAATGTTGATATTACCAAGTTTTGTAGAATCCCTTATGACTCCCTAGGGATGTAATTTAGTGCTCTTGAAAATATAGTTTAATTTTTGGTTTATTTTGTAAGGTTTTATAAATATCAAAAATCAAATTATATTATTCCTTATTGCTCCTATTGCACTAAGCACTTTTCCAATTTTAAGAGGTTTTAATGCTGGATTTATTTTGTTATTTTTTGATGTGTTTGAGACAAGTATATAAATTTCTAACTTTAGCATAAAGCTTTTAATAACCTCTTTTAAATACCCTTTAGGATTTTGATTGTAGTGTATCTAATTTCCAATAATTCAATTTGATGTAGTAACATTTATAACTCCCAAATTTTGGAAAAATTAGGCCACTATAATATTTGCAAATATTTTATAAATAGTTTCTAGTAGAAATCCTTATTGCTTCTATGTTAATATTGCAAATATTATATTGATATGATATATTATTTGCCTTTAAGATATAGCTTTCAATGTAGTTATATTACTCTAACTTTAACCTTATAACTCCCAAGAAAATAAAATCATATTATAATGGGAATAAATATTACCTTATATCATTTGATAGTTGATGTTGTATTCACTGTGCATGGGATGCAATATAGACGTTGCTTCTTTGGCTCTTCCTCCAATGATTTTCTTGGAACCTTCATGGATTTTGACGTTCCAAATGTGGCATAATTAATGTCTACCTTTGACCTTCCCTTTCCATAGCATTGAAGGCTCTTTCACACCTTTCTTCCATACCACCACTGCGCCCTGTGTTTGCAGACCCCGAACGTAAATGCTTGTTGAATGCCTTGGTCATTAATGCTCTTAAATTGGAGGAGAATCTTGGTTTGAGTGCCAAGTGGCACGTTCGTTTCTTCATGAGTGCTTAAGGATAAGATGCTTGAGAACACTTATTTCCTTCTTTGAGTAATGTATTGACGTTACGTTCTTTTAATGAAGTGCTTGGTTTTCCTTCGGACAAGTCTTCTTCATATATTCATTGCACCAACCTGTAGCTTGTAACTCTCTTGATGATGAAGATGAACGCTCGAGTAAGGAGCGTTAAGGTATTGTCTCAAGTGACAAATATCACTTCCTCCTTGTGCATGAGCATCTTCTATAACGCTTCTTCAATGTATCCTTCTTGGAGGTTCTTTAAACCTTGTAATATCCACAACTTCTTTTTCGATTAGTTGCACATGCTTGTAGATTGTTTCAGGTTGAGTTGAGGAGCATCGATTTGAAGGCTTGAGCATCAAAATTCTGCTTTGAATATGTGGAGACTGGAATGCTCCAATGGTGCTTTTATCTTTCTCTTCTCTCACCTATTATACATCCTCCTTGTAGACAACGTTTCTATTGATTATAACATCATTTTCTCCCTTTGATTTTTCATCTTGTCTCTTGTAGGTTCAGCCATCCAAGATGAGGAAGTAAGAACCCTTAGAGTGGATTCTTTGTTGTGCTTGAAAGGATGCTAGTGAATGATAAAATTTGATTGGTTTTTCTAGAAAATGTTGTACCTTTGAGACACCTTCAAATTTACCTCCTTTTTTTGTACAAACCAGATTATGATAGTGCAATGCAATGTAACATATTCATGTATAAAATAACCTTTATTGAACCTTCTTTTGCACTCCTTTTTAAGGTTTGAATTTATGGTTATGTGGCAAAATTTTTGAATGGAATATAAGGGTTTTTGAGGTTGTCTATTTTATTAGACACCTTTACCTTTTTGCTTGGATATTTTATAAATGGATCCAAACTTGTAACCATTTGATAGAAGCTCTTTTTTTTTGTATTTTTTTTCACTATTTCTTTGTAGAAAACTTATTTTTCTTTGAACTTGAGACTCACCAAGTCTCACTCGAGGCTTCCTTTGCTGCTCTTTTGGTGGCTACTTCCTTCTCCAATGCTTAGAGGATTGAGCTGATTTTATGGCTTTCCCAGGACACTCAAAGTTGTAGATATTTGTGCATTAATAGTGTCTTTTGACACTTTGAATTTTTTTATTTTTGTGCCTTTCTCAAGAACACAAATAACAATATTATGAGAGCAATATAATAGTGCAAATGAATCTAAAAAAACTTTCAATTTTTAATGCACTAATAATTTCACCTTATCGTTTAAACAAAATCAGTGAGCTAACCCTGTCTGATGGTTCAGTATGTCAGGATATCTTCAAGATCAAAGAAGAAGTGTCTTCCTACTTCAGCAACATGATGGGAGCTTCCCAACCCATTCACCTGGAACGCCAAGAAGCCCTCTTGTAGAATATTCCCCCTGGTCACCCCTGATATGAATTCATCCCCGATCTAGCCCTTTTTCGAGAAATAAATCAGGGCTGCCCTGTTCTCCATGAAAGCTGATAAGGCACTTGAACCAGATGGGTTCCCCCCTCAATTTTTTTAAACCTTTTGGGACATTGTGGGGAAATATATCTGCAATGCTATCATCAAGCTCCAACGTACCAAGATCATCCCGAGAGGGACACACTCCATTTTCATTGCCTTGATTCCTAAAACCCCTCAATGTAGATCCATGACAAATTTTAGGCCAATAAGCTTATGCAACATCATTTGCAAGATCCTAACCAAATCCCTAGCTATCAAGCTAAAAGGAATCCTTCCTGTCATTATAGATCCCTACCAAGGTAGTTCAGTGGAAGGCAGATCCATCACAGATAACATCATATCGCTTCATGAAACCCTTCATTCTACCATGTGCAACAAAAAGGTGACCATGTTCCTGAAGTTGGACATCAACAAAGCTTTTGACAGGGTAGAAAGAGATTTCCTCTTAAAGGTCTTGTCCAGGTTCATATTCCACAAATACTGGATCAAACTCATCAAGAGATACATCACATCATCCTAGTTCTCCATTCTAGTTAACGAATCTATTGTAGGTTATTTTCCTAGCCATAGAGGCATTAGACAGGAAGATCCCCTATCCCCCTTCCTCTTCATAATTCTTGTTGAATCCCTCAACAGAGCTTTCAAAAATGCTTGTGTTTTTGGGTGTGTGTCCGGGATTAAAGCCTCATCTAATTCCCCTCCCTTGCCCCACCAACAATTCGTAGATGATACTATTATCACTACCCTAGTCTCTGTTCTTCAAGCCAAATCCATAAAGGGTATTCTTGATACCTATGCCTTAGCAACTGGGTAGGAAATAAACTATCTCAAAAGTAAATGCTTTTTCTCAACACCCCCGATAGCAGACAACGGAATATTGTTCGCATCCTTCAGTGCAACGTAGCTGATCTCCCTACCTCCTACCTGAGTCTCCCCCTATTCATCAAAATCTTGAAAGAATCCATGTGGGATAATGTCATCGATAGGATCAAGTGTAAACTTGCAGGATGGAAGGGTGTCCTCCCATGCAGCTAAGGCAACCCTCGCTATGGTCGTCCTCCAAAGCATCTTGATCTATTTCATGTCAATCTTTAAGGCTTCTGCTTCTGTTCATTCCAATATCGAACAGATCCAAAAGAACTTCCTGTGGTCAGGCCCGAAAGAGAAAAAAAATTACCTTGTTAGTTGAGATAGAGTTTGCTAGCCAAAATTCCAGGGAGGCCTTGGGCTAAGAAGATATGCCAACATGAACCTTGCTCTCCTTGCCAAGCAGGCTTGGAAGCTTTTCTCCAACTACAAGGTAGAATGGGTGGCCACCGTTCAAAGCAAATATCTCCAACACTTGTCCCTGATGGATGATAACGTCCCTGCTAGTGGATCTGCCTTTTGGTGGGTCGTAATCCAAGCCAAACCTCTTATCATTAGAGGCACCTAGTGGTAGCTGGGCAGGGGAACAATATCAATTTTTGGGATGACACGTGGTTGAAAGACAAACCCCTTGCGAATATCCCTGAAATCTCCATCCTAAGACCAGTTCTTGAAAGAAGATGGGGAAACAAGGTAAGGGACTACATTGATGGCCAAGGCAATTGGAAAAATTTTCTCACTGGCAATGGAAATGATCATCTAGCCAGAGCAGGAATTTCTTTATCACATTTACTGAGAACCACTATTATCCCCACCATAGCCACCCTAGACCTCCTTGTTTGGACAAGTACTGATAGCGGGGATTTCTCAATCAAGACAACCTATTCCCTCTTGCTCAACCCCCAAACTCCTACTATTCCCTTTAGTTTGGTGTGGGTCAAACGCCTCATCCCGAAGATAGGTTTATTTTCATGGACCGTTATCCAAAATAAAGTCCTCACCACCGATAATCTTATGAAGAGAGGCATCCTGGTCCCTAATAGGTGTCACCTGTGTCTGTCTAGTTGGGAATCTATTAGCCATATTTTATTGGAGTGCAATTTCGCTAAAGAAGGGCTAAGTCACATGCTTTCCATGTTCTAGATTTAGTGGGCCCACCCCAAATCCCTCCTGGATCTCTTCATCCAATGGCTTGCCCCTTTCAAAAATTCCAAAGTTGCCTTTCTATGGAATATTTGCCTTCACCATATTATTTGGCAAATTTGGTTAGAGCACAATCGTAGAGTCTTTTCCACCACTTCTAATGACGTTGTCTCCACATCTGCAAAAGCAATTTCCTATGCTATCGAGAATTCCCAACTCCTCTCGTGGTCTTGCTCCTCGATCTGTAGAGTTGAAATGGAGATTCTTCACTCTCTCAACATTCCCATTCCCATCCTATCCCATCCCACTCCCCATCCTAGGCTGAAGGCCCAGTGGCAACCCCCTTCAAAAGGCTGGTTGAAGCTAAATTTTGACGATGTTTCCAAAGGGAATCCTGGTCTGGCAAGAGCGGCCGAAGTTTTTAGGAAACACAAAGGTGAGATTGTTCTTGCATTCACAAAGAATTTAGACCACCAAACAAACAACGTCGCTGAGGCATGGGCGTTGTGACGAAGTATGCACCTTATAAAGGACACCTAGACCAATATCCATATTGAAGGAGATTCCCTAAACATCATTTGCTACATCAACACCAATAAGACTCCCCCATGGAACATTAGATATATGATTCAAGAAAGAAAGAAAATTATCGATCAGCAACACCAAGTGACAACTGCCCATCTGTATCACAAAGCCAATCGACTTGCTGACAAGCTCACCAATATGGGCATCGCCCAAACACCTCTTTTGGTGTGGCGCAACTCCATTCTGCTAGGCGTCTCCCATGTCGTGACTGTGGACAGGCAAGCCAGGTGATTTTATTCCCCTCCACTCTAACCTATGTTTTCATTTATCAATGTGATGCAGGTCTTGAAGCACGCTACCTCCCATGGTATGCCTTTGTCTCGAATGCTCCCTTACCACCTCATGATTGGTCTCTCAGTCGGCATTGTCAACCATGATGCTCCCGAGTGGACCTCTGCTCCTCACAATGTTGGTTTCCAAAGTTTTGGGTAAAATCCCAACGCCACGTGTGCTGCTGGTTTCCCGCACTATTTTTTGTTGACTCTAGCTGTAATTGGGTGCCTAAGGTCTTTTAATTTTACCCATGTGGATATTACTCCAAGGCTTTACACCAATCCCCAGCATCCTTGCCTTTTCCACCGCATTCCCACCTATCACCATCCCATCCTAATCGACATGTCCCTTGAGCTGCCCTTAGCCTATTTATCTTGTCCTCGTCACATCTTTCAAATCGACGTTATCCATATCTGCCACCCCAACCTCTAATCGAGCCATCCCACCACCTTACATTTTTCCCCTGCTCCTTCCACCATGGCCCACCTTGAGCCGAGTAACCTTCAGCTAGACACTCTGTCGACTTCCCATATGCATGCCTAAAAACTGTTTCCCTTCTTATTGAAATTTAAAGGTGCAAAAGTGGACATTACAGATGATTTCATCAGGACGTGGTCGAATGACCATGTAATTATGAAGAACCTTTGTTTTAAGGTTACTACTACCCTAATCGCTAAAGTCTCTGGCTTACCCCTCACTGGTCATATGGTCTGGAGTGATAAGAAAAATTGGGAACCAATGTTGGAGGGGTTCCCAAACTATCAAGATTTTAAATGGTCAGGCGTGTCTCTGAAGCGTGAATCCCTTCCCTCCCCGTGGCCCATAGTTGCTATCCCCTTTATGTAATATTTGGCCTGGGACGACCGATCGAAACCCATGTGCAACTTTCACCTGGATTTGGTCAACCACTTTTGTGGCTACAAACCCATGAAACCCCTCGCATTTCTCCACCATTCTATTTGCATGTCTATTTTTGGTGCCCACAAGAAGCATTCAACGCCCACTCACCAAGGCCTTTTCACTGTCATCTACCACCATGTCGCCTCTAACCTGTCCATTGCGACCACCCCTTTGCAGTCCATCCCCCCAATCCCCCCCCACCCACAGTCTTGCTCATTCCATTTCCAGCGAGCCCTTGAGTGATGGAGCCTTTCAAACCCCTATTACCAAGAGGGGCTCTCAGTTTGTCGCCACTCCATCCAAGTCTCTCCCCACCAATAGCAAGAAGGCGGCTTTGGGCAAGCGCAAAGCCAAGGTCGAGGAGACGGTCCCCCAGGTTCATAGATCTTCCAAAACTAATAATATTAAAGCTGAATCCAGTCAAAATTTCCCTGCTAACGTGTCTGAGGACATTAGCGAGAATTCAGACCCCAACTCTGGCATCTCCAACAAGATAACTAGGATGTTCATGAAGTGGTTTATCGCGGCCTTCAAAAATACCATCTTGACCATGAAGCAATACCTGAAGTAGAACACATCGAACGCTAAAGAATACTCCCCAGAGGTTGAACTCTAAAGTATGCTTCTTGGGCCAGGTTTCTTGTTTTTGTTTTTTGTCTCCTCTGGGTTATGTCAGTAGTTTTTGTTGTATGTCTTTTTCTGCTTGTCTGTTATGATTGTGATCAAGTGGTGGCCCCTGCGAGGGTTCTAGTTGTTCTTCATGGGTGTTATTAGGATGGTCTTTAGTTGCTCCTGCGTGGGCAAGTATTCCCTAAATACCGGCGCTACTATCCCCTGCATGGGAATTTTGTTCTTACTATCCCCTACGTGGGAATGTCTAGTTTATCTTGTTTCTACTATGGGATTATGCAGAAGCGGCTCCTATCAACTTGTTAAGGTTTTTTGTACATCTGGGGTTGGGACCCAGTTAAAACCTAGTTAATGAAAACACCAAATTACCAAAAAATAATTTCACCTTATCACTCTAATTTACTCTCAAAATTAATGCACTTAATCAATTTACTGCAACTAATCAACAATAATCCAAAATGAATCTTTAGAAATTATTCTGCAATTTCCTTACAAACAAAGTTGTAGGAACTTAGTCTTCTTTTGCTTTCCAAAGTAGATGATAGGTAGTTGATAGATAGTTGTAATGCATAAATATAATAAACTCCTAATGTGAAAATGAACCTTAAAAGGGATTGTTCTCCTTTTGCACTTTTTAAGATTGTAATCCAATGTTTCTTATTGCAACTTTGATCCAAATTAAGGTGCTTTAATAAATCTGATAAGTAAACCAATTAATGAATCTACTTGCACCAATATTTACATACCTTTTTGAAATATTTTGTGATGAAATCTCTTGTATGGAGCATAGTTGCATATTTGCACCAATAGATGGTCTCAAAATTTTCCTTCACGAGCCTTTGATTTGGTGGCTTGTTCTCCTTTTACAGTCTCCTCCTTTTGTTGTAGATTTGAAGAAGTATTTATCTGTGAAATGGTGCCTTCTTGTTGTAAGAGGTAATATTCAAATCTCTTGGATCTTGTGAGCTTCTCTTGTCTTGTCGAATTCTGGCTTCAAGTAGGATATTCTTCTAAAGATGCTAAATGTCTTGAGGTCTTCACTAGATTCTTCTTCTAATATTTGGCACCCCTTGCCAAATTCTTCTCTTCTTGGGCTTGTGGTCGGATGGTGACAATTGTCCCAAGTCCTTCACTATCAAGGGCTTCTCCTTGGTAGTGGATTCTCCAATAAGTTCTTCTTTGATGATTTCTTCAGTAAGGCTCTCCAAGCCTTTTACTGGATGCTCGTTGAGACATCCCCAAGGTATTTTGATCTTGCAACTTCTTTTGGTCTTTCTTGAGACATTTTCTTCAACATTTCTACTCCTAGAAGTGTTGGTGGTGAGATTTTCCTTTGGATCTTCAATTTTGTTGCTTTTGAATTCGAGCAGGACTCTCCTAGTCCTTATTATTTTGAGACTATATGTTCTTCAATGATATCTTCTCCTGATTTCTTTGCCTTCAATTTTGGTTCAAGTGCTGGATTGATTCTGAAGAAGATACTCTTACCAGCTTTCTGTAGGAAGTTTCCTAACTTGCTAAATCTCCTTTCCCTGCAACAAAATATTAGTACTGAAATCTTAATCTCCTTCTGAATTAGATACTCACTTCTGGAGTCTTCTTCAGGATCAAGGTTTCTATGGCCTTATTTCAGTATCAAGGCTTCTGTGGCCTTTTATAGGATCAAGGCTTCTGTGGCCTTTTTCTTCAATATCAAGGCTTCTATGGATTTTTTCAGGATCAAGGTTTTTGTGGCCTTTTTCTTCAATATCAAGGTTTTTGTGGCCTTTTCAGGATCAAGGCTTCTGTGGCGTTTTTCTTCTGGATTTAGGCTACTATGGTATTTTCTTATGGATCAAGGCTTCTATGGTATTTTCTTCTTTATCAAGGCTACTATCACCTTTTCTTCTTATGTGAAGTTATCAATTTAGTAATGGAGATCTCTTGTCTCCTAACTTTGCCACAAATTTTCTCTAGAAGTCTTCTTCCACAATATTCTTTTCTTGGACAAGGAACTAAACTCTACACTATGAAGATGCATTGACCTTAAAGAAATGAAGTTGAAGTCTCCTAGATTTTTGTTGTAGGAGGAATCCTAATCTTCTGATAATTAGATCTCTGGAACAAAAGAAACTTTGGGCAATAGTTAATAAATTCTAGATATCCTGATTATCTTCACTAGTTGATTTGTCCATCTAGTGGATTGAATGTTGAGTCCTAGTCTTCACAAGATTTTTCGTAACTCTGTGGAAAGACTAGCCAAATGCAATCTCAGTATTTTTGAAACTGAGATTTCTTTTAGTCCTAACTTGTGGCTCTCCCTCATTCTACCACCTAGACTCTTCTAAGAGTTTTTTATAGTGACTGGTCCAAAGGCGCATCAGGTTGACAAAAAAACTCATGCTCATTGATAATGGTGGTTTTCCTATGGCTAGATCTACCATAGCTCTGATACCATTGTTATCTTTTGATGTAGTATGCAATGGGAGATAGAAATCACAAGATGCAAAAATAATATGAAAGAAAGTAAATTTGTGAGATGACTAAAATATGCTAAATAAAAATGACAAAAATGAATACAATGTAGCTATGGAGAAAATGAACACTCCATGAATAATGCTATTGGACTACATTGCACCCATATCCAATATGGGCAACTTTATCTAAGCTATGCTCTACGATGTTGTAAGTTATGCTCAATGTGATGCTCTATGATCTATGACAATAAGGTCATTATATAGGAAGATAGGTTCCTTGGTCAACACTCTATCTAGCTGTGTAAGGGATAACTTGCACATGTACAACTTGCACATTGACCCTTGTGCATTTATTACATTGTATGAAGAAACTAGGTAACTTCCTCCTAAAGTAATCTAATGTCCTAAGTATGTACCTTGAAAGGTATATTTACATGACACAAATGATGTGATATAATCTATTTCTAACACTACACAAGAAATAGGTGATTAGAGGGCAAAAATCGGGTTGATATGGTTTGATAAAGTATCAAGGTATTTGCAAAAAGTTGTAACCCTCGTGAAGCATTGCAAAAATTAAGACAAACACTCAAGAAAACATAAGTCAATATTGTGTATGATGCATAATAAATAAATAACGTAAACAAACAAAAGAAAAAAAAATCATCAATGGTTAATAAATCAAATATTAGAGCAAATAAGCAAGGAAGTAGGGGGAGATACAACCGAGAGGATGGCTTTTCCTTCCTTTTCCCCATTTCCTTGAGTGTCAAATGAATGCTTTTAACAACTTAGATGAGAGCTATGGAAATCAAAGAACAAGTGAGAGCACAATTTGACAAAGTTTCTATGCATGAGAATTGTGTTGTTGAGAGCCACCCTAAGGCCTCAATTTATAGAGTTTCATGGCCTTGGGAGAGGAGAAGGTACATTTGGGGTGACATGAAATGGAAGGTAAGTTTTTTAAAATTCATATCTTGGATGGTAAATTAGGTAGATGTCAAAGAGGCAAGTCTTGGAGTTCAGGATCAATTGGGATATAGCATGGATTCGATATAAGATCAAGTTATAAATTGTGGGAGGCTAAAGAGGGCAAAGAATCCAAGAATATAAGATTTTGTACTTGTTAAACAAAATTGTAGATATCAAATTTGTACCTACAATTTTGTTAGTGAATGATTTTACAATTATCATCATTATAGGTCAAACTAGGCGGGAGAGATTAAACTTAGGCAAGAATGACAAAATCACTATTTTGTCAAATTAGTGATTTCACATTTGGAGGAGTAAAGCTTTGATTCTGGGTTAGGATGTCTAACTGATAAATTTAGTTGTCTAGTATATGGATACAAGTTTTTTGTGTCAAAATTGGGTGTCTACATTTGCCGTCTTTTATGTATTTATTGCATAATAAATATGTTAAAAATAGTAGTAGATGCCCCAGTTTTGAGGAAAGGAAACTTCTTGATAGTTGATGTGGTTATGTAGAAGAAGGTATGGTGCAAAAACCATGCTTTTACGAGCAACTTAAAAATTACCACTTTTGGGCAGCACTAATTACACTCATGCCCCTAGCCTAGGGTGTCCCTCGACTTTTAGAGGGAAAATGAACATTCCTAAGGAAACTCAAATATGTTGAGGTGATATCAAGGGGGAAAATGGAGAAATGATCCAAGTGGTTTAGAGGGGTAAAAAGAGATTGGGGATAAAACAATTAATTTTTACCATTAGTTATTTTGCTTCAAAGCTTTGGAGGAGAAATTCTGCTATGATTTTTCATGGTACACCAGGGATGATTGGCACATCGCACTAATGTCATTCAAGGACTAGTAGGACCAACACGAGAAGTATAGATACATCCAAAAAATTAGACTTGATTTTTTTTGTAGTGTAAAATATAATTTAAATTTTATAATGGCAATTTTGTTGAGCGACAGTGAAATTGTATGCCATGATTTTGTTTATTTGTTGTAATTTTATTTATAATGAAATTGCTTTCATTTTTTGGTGTGGTGGTGATTTTGTGCTTCTACAATTTTGGCACCTGGGTGTAGTTTCATATAAGTGTGATTTCACACATCAATAGTAATTTTGTCAATGCATGATTCCAAAAACTAAGAGTTATTTTGCTAGGATAGATGGGTAAACTAATTTTAGAGATTTTGGTATATTGAGTAGGCTCATAGATGGTTTTTGGGGTTACATAGGTTGATAGATAGGTTTTGGTATGATTTATAGTGAGGTATTTTAAAGTATCGGGAGCATCAATTGTGGAGCTTGGATTCAGACTTGGATATTTTTGCACCAACAAATAAGGTGTTGTTGGACATGGTGGGGTTTCATCACATAGCCCAAATACCCCAAATTGAGATTGATTAGGCATTTTTTACTACTTTCTTAAAGATATGGTACTAAAAAATAAGTATCTTCTATTTTCCCACATGCAAGATGTTTGCAATATTTGAAGACATGTAAAGGATTCTTAGGGTGTTGATGTAAGGGGTACCAGTGCAAGTTAGTCAGGATAGGGCTCAAGCCCCACAATTACTTATTGGAGATAGTTAGGTTCCCTTAGTTTAAGGAGGTATTGGCATTAACCACATGTTATAATATGGGAGATTAGATAGGGTGACAACAGTGTTATGTGGTGTTGTGGTTGGTGTGGTGATTAGACACATGAGCATGAGAGTGTTCCCATGGGGTTTTTTTGAGGTAGTGGCTTAGACGTGGGACCAATAGCTACTGTATGCTTAGATTCCTATGATTTTTGCATGAATCTACAATACGTTGCATATAGTGGTGTATAGGAGAGGACATAGTTTGATGTACTACATGCTCTATACGTATGAGTATGGAGGCACATCGCTATCTGATAGCCAACTATTTTTTCAACATTTCAATTAGATGATACAAATGCTATAGTTGTATACAAGTAGGACCACGAGTATGAATGAGGGAAAATACCATTTCAAGGAACCTTGGGACCTATGTGGAGGGTCATTTACTAGTTGATATTGAGATAGATCATCTAGTGACCATGACATCATCACCAAGGGTGGCTAAAAGATTTAGTATATCTTGCATGAGTTGGGGGGGTCAAATGGCTATTAGGGACACATAGAGAGAGAGCTCCATCAAGCTGATAGAATATTATACCAATTTGGACTGATCTAGGACATGTCAAAGCATAGAGAGATTTGGTATTGATGGGTTGTGAGAGAGGGGTTTTGAGGGCCCTCTAGATTTTGAGAGATTTAAGGAAGAGGATGTGGACGACATATCAATTATAGATATTGGGATGGATGAAAAAGGAGCTATAGTCTCATATCTACAGTGGTATAGGGGGTATCAACCTCAAAGGATTACGTTGGAGATTTAGGCTAATTTACAATGACGAGCGACCAAGGCATTTTAGAGACACATCAAACTTATGTGACAAAGGAGGAGGGATGGACAAGAAAGAGCTACACCTAGTGCCTCAGCCTCAATGATATTAAATATGGCACCCGTAGTAGCAATGCCTCCCTTAACACCAAGGGCTAAAAGAGCAAGGGGTTAGATAAGATGACAAGAACCGAGGGAGATGCTCTTTTGCATAGGGTATAAGACTTAGATGCTCAAGTGACGAGCCTTTAAACAAGTTGGAATGTGGAGAGGTAGGCTCGACAAGCAGACGTGGTTGAGCTATGTAGATAACAATTCCAAAAAGAAATAAAGTGTTTGATGAAATGTTTACTATCGTACATTGCTTTTACATGCTATTAGGAATATTAATGTAATGTAATGTAATTAGACGCAAGTAATCAAACACATGTGATTAGCAATGTTAATGTAATGAAATCAAATGTATGTAATCACCCATCATTTAAAATAGGTGAACTAAGTTGTTAATCATGTTATTTAGGCTGAAATGAAAAATAGATGGGGAAGTTGAGGCCTGGTTGGTTATACAAACCCCTTTCATTTTGCAAAATATCCATCAATCATCCATATCCATTGCATAAGAGAGAAATCACTAGAAGGAGATTAGATAGGGTGACAACAATGTTGTACATGAGATTATTGTAGTCGCATGATTGGAATGTAATTGTCTTCATGATAATACAAGGATACCATTTTATGCCAACTTTATCTCTTTGAATGCTTGTATGTGTTAGTATCTATGTTATGTTATAGTGTTGCAAGGAGGAGTGCTCAGATAGAATGTAGTAGCTATAGGGATGATACTGCCTAACTATCCAAAGGAGCTGATACAAGCCAACCAACATCAGTCTTTCGGAGTCGACATGGACTTTATCGACATGAGGTGTTGATATCTGTCTTGCTAAAGTGCCAACATTTGAAATATATCTTGCATGTAGTGCTAACATTCGATATTCCTCATGTTTGTATCATCATGTTGTCATAAGACATCTGCCATCGGTTATTATTGTCAAGACTAGAGTCATCTTGAGCAAGCCATCACAAGAGAATCTGTCATCAAGAGTTTATCATATGAGTGATATAAGCATATAGTGTTAAATCGATATTGTCATGTTTTCTAACATGTATTACCAATTTACCTCCCCCTAAAATACCATTTCCTCATCTTAATAAGTCACCATTTTCTACATTTGGTATTATTACCTAGATCAAGTTTAGATAGAGAAAAGAAGTGAACGTGATAAGATAAGGAGGTGAATGACAAATTTAAGGTTGCAAGGCCGACGATGGAGGAATCAAATATAAAATGTGGAGCAACCAGTAAGAAGTGCAAGATTAGAAAACCCAGGAACACAAAGCAGAGACTAAGTTACACAACCATAGGTGGAGAGGATGTGGAATCCCTTGGACGATGAGAGTCTAAGAGCAAAAAGAGAGAGGGGGCAGACATTGTTATTGAAAATAAAAAACGAGGTATAAATTCAAATAGTCGAGGAAGATATTAGTGTAGCAATATAATCTAACATAATAAGCAAAGAGCATATGGTGACATATAAGCCAATAAAGAGGAATTTTATAATAGGTGTAGAAGATCAGAGCTTGGCACTAGAGCAACCATACGATAATTCTTTGGGAGGAAGACTAAAGTCGCATATTGTTTACTCACAAAGGAGATCACAAAGCAGTGATGCAAGGGAGTGTGGATGAAGACTATTTGAACAAGAAGCACCTGAACAAGAAATTGAGCCACCTACAATTGACAAAGAGTGGAATAGAACCCCATAGGAATTATCATCAAGCGATGAGGAGGTTGAGACAGACCCAATGGTACATGTTGCCAATAGAGTGGGCAAAAAAAAATGCCCATCCTTCACTAGGGAAGGAAAAGAAGATCCAACATGCCACATTGGTACTTGTACCACAATTTGAAAAGCAAATGCAACAATGCAACCTGTTGAATGGTTGTAACTATTTCCTGCCACTTTATGAGGAATGGTGATAGACTAGTACTTGAAGAGAGAGAGCATGCAACCATTCAAGAGATGGGAGACAATGTAGGATGAGTTTATAAATAAATTATGACCACTACGTGATGATACTAAAATTATAACAAAGATTTACGCCATGAAACAAAATCCAAAAGAAGATGTTAAGAACTATATTAGGATATTAAAGCAATTTACCGATAAAATGCAGATGCCACTTATAGATAGACTAGTAAAACACGATGGACTTCTACCTAAGTATAGAAAGAAGGTGAAAGTGGTACCATCCTCCATAAATGCTAAAGCTCTAGAAAAAGCAAATAATTTTGAGAGTGAAGCAAAACAAACGATAACTAGAATCGTGGGGCATTCAAGGAATGATGATTTCGATAGTGATGCAGAAGATAAGGTGCAAAGCACTATTTATTATTTTAGAAAATAATTTGACAAAATTATGAAAGAAGTCAAAGGAGAAGTATGAAAGGAATGAAAAACATTTGGTGTTCAAATTCCAAATCACGTCATACAAATATCAGTTTTCCTAAAAGTGCATATTGTAATATATGTGATGTGGTAGGTCATCTAGTCTCCGATTATCCATTCAATCTAAAGGGAGTAAGACACCAAACCATGATGGTGTAATAGGAGGAACAAGTAAATACCTCAAGAAATGGACAAGCACTACACCAAAAAAGGATTTTAAGGGCGACTAAAATATGATGGTTTTTTATGATGATAAAAAACTGCCCTAATAGACCCTAAGAGGGCGGTTTTAAACTGTCCTCACCAAAAAAATCTTTTAATGATGCCTAAAAGATGAAGAATCATTACAATGGTAACAAACTACCCTAATAGATCTAAGAGGGTAGTTTTAAACTGCCCTTTTATAAAATGCCCTCTTAGACCCACTCTTAGGGTCTAAGAGGGTGATTTAAAATTCTTATATCCATCCTAAGAGGGTGGTTTAAAACCACCCTCTTAGGGTGGGTCTAAGAGTGTGATTTAAAACCGCCCTCTTAGAGTCTCACATAAAAAATATAAAGACCCTAGTGTCTCCCCTAAAAAAAAATATAACGGATGCGCAAGAAAACTTCAACAAATCTCTCTTTATTTTGAAAGGGAAGTGTAGGGCAAGTGAAAGGCCTACCTAACACAAGCAGCCCCGACAGTTGGTGAAGCATTGGGTTTTGAACCTAATGGTCTCAGGTTTGAGTCCTGCTATACCTAGTTGTAAAGACCCTCTCTATTTTAAAATAGCCAGATGAAGCTCTATTTTAAAACGGTTGCTCTGGACTGGTAAAGATTTCCCTATATTTGTAATGTCTTCTCTTTTTTGCCTTGTAATATCTTCTCTTTTTGTCTTGCATTAATAGTAAGCTTTTGAGATGGTGCTTTTGTTGCTGCTTTATATCATGCCTTTGTTCCCTATATGTTAAGTGAATGCAAAGTTTACAAGGTGACAAAGACAAGGGTTGCTTCTAAGTATCTAGAGGATAAATAGTTTGATCTTTCTCCTACAATTGAATCTATGTCCATTCAGGGATTTGACAACAACTATAAATTGAGCACATAAGGTGATTGAATTCTCACATCGGATGAAGCATTGGTATCACATTGAGGAACTACTATCCAGATGTGACTTGTTGACCTTCTAATAACCCTAATTCATCTATCACACTTTTTAATCAATCACTTGTTTCTAATGATGAACTTGCTGACTTTATTCCTTGTTGTTAAGACTTTTTATTACTTGTTTCTATGATTTTTTTTGCATACTTTTTTCATTTAAAAAATAAATATAGTATTGTTGGAGATGTGTTTGTTAAAACTGCCTTCTGCTTCATAGTTATATTCCATTTTTTAATATTGGGCATTTGTTGCAGATTAAGAAGGATAGTGAAGTTGAGCGCTTATCTCTTGAAGCCAGTGAACTACATAAATCAAAGAGGGAGTTACTGGAAGTTATGGAGCAAAAATGTACAGAGCTTAATGAGAAGAATAACACAATAACATCATATTTGGACAAGATTATACGTATTAATTTGCCATCATTGTAGTATTCTACGTATTTTAAGATTGCATTTCTATATTTAGTTAAACTTTCAAATCTAACATAAAATTATGTATTTTTGGTCTAGGCATGTTGGTTTATGATGTCTTCAAAGACTTTGGTTTTCCATATTTGCAAGATTTAAAGTTCATACATGTTCTGTACTTACACATTTATAAATTTCACATGTTGTCCTTTCTATTTTGAAATATTTGTTAACTTACATAAGTTTTATAACCAACTTATCAATAAGCCATTTATAGTGTGTGTTTATGTACATCCAGTGCTCTCTTATATTCTCAATTTGGAAAAATGTTATATGGTATTTTTCTTGTTGATGAGGAATTCAAAAATACAGAAGCCTTTACACAAGTTATGTGAAAGTTTAATCTTGTCTTTTGGTGCCATAGTATATATCTTTGATGTACTATTTTATTGTACGTGGTTTAGTCAGAAATATAACATGCATGTAATAGTGAGCAAAATTGGTGTTTCCTTGTATTTCACATTGAACATTTGGTATGATAATAATTGTGATGCTTTTGGCTCATCTCTCTAAAATGAATAAAGGTGTATTCATTTCAATGTCTTAAAGAAAGAGGAGCTATCCACTTATTTAAAATAGAAACTATTAATCTTTCTATTTATATGGAAGCATTATTGATGCTTTGAATTAACATATGATATCAATGATTATAAAAGAGATTGCCTTTTCTCCATTTACTTCTCCCTTAGTGGTCTATCTGCATAACTATTATTTTGTTTTCATTTAATCTTGCATTGAATTGAGTGTTTTTGTAGTTTATTTTGGTTTATGTAGTTGTTTATTAGTGTTTTGTTCTTCCCTTTTCAAAAGGGTTTATATTCTATTTATGAATAAAATCACTTCTACTCTATATTTGATGTTACCTCTTTTAGTTGTTGATATCTATATTTATAAGTGACTCGTTCTTTAGCTCCATCTCACTAGTATACAAAAACCCTTTGAAATTAAACTGACCTAAAATTGCAAGCAAAAAAGTAGATTGAAGTTCCCTTCATAGATTGGGTTTTGGGTGTATCATATTTTTATCTTTCAGCATGAGTTAACTTGTGATAGGGAGTACCAAGAAGAGGGATTGGTAGCTTGTCTACTATCTTTCACTACCTTGTTTCTACTTTGTATAAACTTACATGGTTTGAGCTTTTGATTTGCTATCAGTTTATTGGTTCCTTGGTTGTTCTCACATAATACGAGGTGGATTTTTATTGGTTTTACATGCCTAGTCACCAAGGGCCTTGTATGCCATATTTCAAGGACTATAATGGGCATCAACTCATTGCATGCAAGTTCCTTGCACTGGCCATATTTGAGGATCAAGGGGATATCTTTAAGATGCGATGCATTTGGACACTATCTTATGGATATTCTGGGAATGTTGAAACACCCATATGACATCATAGATCTTCATGCAAACCAGGCATATTTTAATATCTCGTGAACTAAAATAGATACTAAAATTATTGTTGTTTACCATACATACATCAACAATAATATACAAATACTATAATTTTAAGAGATCTATGATCTTATCTATGATGCTTAAAATTATTGTTTTGGTTTATTTCAGTTTAGGATCTATTACAGTTCGTTTCAGTTTAGGATCTATTACATTTCGTGATATCTTAAAGATGTTTGGTTTGCATAAAGATCTATGATGTTATCTATGATGCTTTTGTTGTTTGAGATGAACATAGTAAACAATATTGGCTAGAAATAAACTAAAATAACAACACAAATTTATAATTGCAAACAACCTTTAAATGATGGAAGACACAAAATGAGAAAATATCTTTTTTATTAATTCAAATAGAAATATATTACATCATACAAAATTATTGACTAAAGTCAACTTGCAAGTATTTTACATTGTTAAAAATTTGATTGGGGGTTTGTTGCTTCAAGATCGGTTGGAGTTGCCTTTTATTTTCCTTTATCTCCTTCCGTGACACCCTCTTCTGGCAGTGCTCTAGTTCTGACTAGGTTTTCACGTACTTTCATAATACTCCCCACCAATGCTACTTCCTCTTTGTTTGGATCTTTGAGTATTGTTGGAAGCATTTATTTTGCTTTCTGCTGCTCTAGTACGTGGTCCAGATCTTCATTAAGCTTATCCCTGATATATTTTTTGTAAATATTTATTCTTTGTTATTTTTTATTGAATTTTCTTTTTCATTTCTATTGCATTATGCAAAAATGTCTTCATCCTATTAATATTGACGTCCATGCTCTTAACTTGTCTTTTTAAGTTATCAAAATTTGACAGCAAAAAGAACTTGAAAATAAAATTCAAAATATTTATATGAAAATTATTACTTTTTTTTAAGAAATATAAAAATTTAACTACAATAGAAAATTGAAATATAATTTTTTTTCTTACCTCAACCAAGTCCATAGAAGCCTCAAGAACTACAACTTTGTCCTTATCGAAAGTCCAATGGTTATAAAAATCTTGGGCTTCAACATTAATGTTCTCTAATCCATTGACTGCCACATTTAAAACATCATCATCATAAACAAAATCAGACTTCACTGATCCTGATGTGGCCTATTGTAGCAGTCCACCAAGCTTTTCTAGTTCATACTGAACCAAAGAATAAATAGAAACTCTTTTTGTATAATTCTTATATCGAGTGTTAATTTCTCTTATAAGGACTTTTGCCCGATATTCTCAGTCCTTCATCTCTTACAAATCTCTAAGCACAACCTGTTTAATGATTGCTTCAGTATTCTCAATCATTAAAATATTTTCATCAAAATTTATAATATCATCCTTAATTTGAGGATCTTAAGGAGGAGGGTTGTTTTCTTGAGATGATGGCAATGATGTCTGGTCAGTTGTAGGGGCTTCTCTTTGTTTTGCTTCACCCTATGGATCATGAAGCACATTTGTTTACTTGAAGCCTAAAATGTTGCCCTGCAAAAGAAAATCTTCGAGTTGGATATTATCCAATCCTATGATTGAAAATTTTGGTGCCTGTGAATATGTGTTAAATGTAAAAGACAACCAACAATGCCCAAATCTTGGTGCTAGCCCTTGTGATTTATGTGAGAACCTACACCCAGAAATTGGTGCTAGCCCCTCTGATCTCTGTGAAAACAATGGTTTTCCAATGTGCATATGGCCTCGCATTTGTGTAGTTTGTGCTTGTCGTTAATGTGGTGGAAGCGGTGGTTGTGATGGAGGTAGTGGCGGTATATGGCCTCTCATTTTCATAGGTTGTACTTGTCGTTGAACTTGAGAATCGATTGAAAATAGTCAAAAATATTTTGTTACAAATTTTCAAAAAATAAAATAGAAAAAATATCAATTTAAATTAAATACACAAATTTACCTGAAGATGATGAAATTTGTTGTATTTGGGTGCCAATGGGTGAGGGGTTGACCACACTAGATTCATGATGCACATTTTATGCATACCTAGGTGTACGAGAACCCCCAAGAGGTGTTGCTTGCTTGGAATGTTTATACAACCTCTATAATGGTGTTGCTTCTGATCCAATATCTTTAGAATCACCGATTTTTTTAGGCCTGTAACCCCTATTGACAACATCTTATTTATTCCTTGTAATGGTTGCCCTAAACTGCATTTAGATGAAAAGAAAAATTTGAAAAAGAAAATATGATAAAAAATAAAATAGTATTTCATGGTCAAAGATGGACTTATCACCTTCAATTTCTCTATTGTCAATGCAATAGCTTGTAGTGTTGCATGCACTATAATTGGTATAGGAGTAGTTTGCAAATTATGAAAACACTCAAAATATAGTGCTAAAATGTAATTAACAGTGCCCATAATGGGTTGTGTCTTGCTGGTTTGCATTTGAACGAAATGCAGCTCACCCCTAATCTGGTTTGAAATATATGTGCACCAATCAAATCTATGATGCTTCTCACAATGAACAACATAGGCCAGTTCCCAAAATAGAATTCCTGATCTTTCGAGTAGAATCAGTATTACCTAGAAGAAATTGATAATGGCCTTCAAAGTTGTATGGTTAACATCACCAATTATTAACCCTCTCTTTGACTTGGCGGTGGAAGCTGCAAAAACAAAATTAGATGATAATTTACAGATTTGAAATTTTGAACATTAATAGAATATAAATAATAAGAATTATACCTACCAAATCTTCTAATGCCAGACCGTACGTTATTTTGAGGTATCCTTTATCATCTGGATTCAGCTGCAACCTCGTTGACACTTGAGGACAATCATTGAAAGAAACATTTATCAATTTGTTAATATTTGCAGGTGTCATGGTCATAACCGACTATGATGTGTTGGAGGAGGACTTTATTAGTTTTGAATTGTGGCATCAAAACCAAGGTTGACAACGTTGGATCATCTAGCAATGAAAATTTTGTACCTGGGATTGTTAGTAAATCTGAAATTAAACTACAAGAAAGGTTCTTGAACTTTGGTGCAGGGGTGGAAGAGGTAGCCATTGCAAGAAGTTGGAAGTAGAAGAAATTGGATTAGGAAGGTTGCTTGCAATGGTTAGCTTTGGTTGGGTGTAGTCGTAGAAACAAAATAGAAAAATGACTGTTGATGCCCTTTTATAGATAGAAGAGATGAATTGACACATGGCAGCATTGTATTGGACATGAAGTGTGGCTGGCCGAACACCTGACATGTGGTAGCTAGTTAAAGGGGGAACATTTTCAAAGCCAGACCTTTATATACATTCGAACCATATTCTGCATGAGGCCCTAGCATCAAACCTTATTCTACATCAGGCCTGAGATCGGTCCAAATTTTGCATCAGGCCTGATATTGGACCACATTATGCATCAAGCAAGATATAGAACCTAATTTTGCATGAGGAGAAATACTAGACCATATTCTACATCTGATCCAATACCGTTCCACAATCTGCATCTAGTCCCTTACCAGACCATTTTCTGCACCCGATCCTATGCCAAACCAAATTTTACATCAGGCCCGATACTGGATGGTATTCTGCATTTGGTTCGATACCAAACCACATAGTGCATCTAGTTGGACCATATTTTGCATCCGAGCCCATACTAAACGACTTTTTACATCTAGATCCATATCGGATCATATTTTGCATTCGAACCAATATCGGATCACATTCTACATCCGGTCCAATATCAGATCACATTATGCATTCGATTCTAGATCAGATAATATTCTGTATCTGGTTTTTGTTAAATGTAAAAGACAACCAACCATGCCCAAACCTTGGTGCTAGCCCTTGTGATTTATGTGAGAACCTACACCCAGAACTTGGTGCTGGCCCCTGTGATCTCTGTGAAAACAATGGTTTTCCAATGTGCATATGGCCTCACATTTGTGTAGGTTGTGCTTGTTGTTGATGTGGTGGAAGCGGTGGTTGTGATGGAGGTAGTGGCGGTATATGGCCTCTCATTTTCATAGGTTGTACTTGTCGTTGAACTTGAGAATCGATTGAAAATAGGCAAATATTTTGTTACAAATTTTCAAAAAATAAAATAGAAAAAATATTAATTTAAATTAAATACACAAATTTACCTAAAGATGATGAAATTTTTTGTATTTGGGTGCCAATGGGTGAGGGGTTGACCACACTAGATTCAGGATGCACATTTTATGCATACCTAGGTGTACGAGAACCCCCAAGAGGTGTTGCTTGCTTGGAACGTTTATACAACCTCTATAATGGTGTTGCTTCTGATCCAATATCTTTAGAATCATCGGTTTTTTCAGGCCTATAACCCCTATTGGCAACATCCTATTTATTCCTTGTAATGGTTGCCCTAAACTGCATTTAGATGAAAAGAAAAATTAAAAAAAGAAAATATGATAAAAAATAAAATAGTATTTCATGGTCAAAGATCGACTTATCACCTTCAATTTCTCTGTTGTCAATGCAATAGCTTGTAGTGTTGCATGCACTACAATTGGTATAGGAGTAGTTTGCAAATTATGAAAAAACTCTAAATATAGTGCTAAAATGTAATTAACAGTGCCCACAATGGGTTGTGTCTTGCTAGTTTGCATTTGAACGAAATGCAACTCACCCCTAATCCGGTTTGAAATATATGTGCACCAATCAAATCTATGATGCTTCTCACAATGAACAACATAGGCCAGTTCCCAAAATAGAATTCCTGATCTTTCGAGTAGAATCAGTCTTACCTAGAAGAAATTGATAATGACCTTCAAAGTTGTATGGTTAACATCACCAATTATTAACCCTCTTTTTGACTTGGCAGTGGAAGCTGCAAAAACAAAATTAGATGATAATTTACAGATTTGAAATTTTGAACATTAATAGAATATAAATAATAAGAATTATACCTACCAAATCTTCTAATGCCAGACCGTACGTTATTTTGAGGTATCCTTTATCATCTGGATTCAGCTGCAACCTCGTTGACACTTGAGGACAATCATTGAAAGAAAAATTTATCAATTTGTTAATATTTGCAGGTGTCATGGTCATAACCAACTATGATGTGTTGGAGGAGGACTTTATTAGTTTTGAATTGTGGCATCAAAACCAAGGTTGTCAACCTTGCATCATCTAGCCATGAAAAGTTTGTACCTGGGGTTGTTAGTAAATCTAAAATTAAACTACAAGAAAGGTTCTTGAACTTTGGTGCAGGGGTGGAAGAGGTGGCCATTGCAAGAATTTGGAAGTAGAAGAAATTGGATTAGGAAGGTTGCTTGCAATGGTTAGCTTTGGTTGGGTTTAGTCGTAGAAACGAAATAGAAAAATGACTATTGATGCCCTTTTATAGATAGAAGAGACGAATTGACACATGGTAACATTGTATTGGACATGAAGTGTGGCTGGCCGAATGCCTGACATGTGGTAGCTAGTTAAAGGGGGAAAATTTTCAAAGCCAGACCTTTATATACATTCGAACCATATTCTGCATGAGGCCCTAGCATCGAACCTTATTCTACATCAGGCCTGAGATCGGTCTAAATTGTGCATTAGGCCTGATACTGGACCACATTATGCATCAAGCAAGATATAGAACCTAATTTTGCATGAGGAGAAATACTGGACCATATTCTGCATCTGATCCAATACCATTCCACAATTTGCATGTAGTCCCTTACTAGACCATTTTCTGCACCCGATCCTATGCCAAACCAAATTTTACATCAGGCCCAATACTGGATCGTATTCTGCATTTGGTTCGATACCAAACCACATAGTGCATCTGGTTGGACCATATTTTGCATCTGAGCCCATACTAAACTACTTTTTACATCTAGATCCATATCGGATCATATTTTGCATTCGAACCAATATCGGATCACATTCTACATCCGATCCAATATCAGATCACATTATGCATCCGATTCGAGATCGGATAATATTCTGTATCTGGTTTGTGTTAAATGTAAAAGACAACCAACCATGCCCAAACCTTGGTGCTAGCCCTTGTGATTTATGTGAGAACCTACACCCAGAACTTGGTGCTGGCCCCTCTGATCTTTGTGAAAACAATAGTTTTCCAATGTGCATATGGCCTCGCATTTGTGTAGGTTGTGCTTGTCATTGATGTGGTGGAAGCGATGGTTGTGATGGAGGTAGTGGCGGTATATGGCCTCTCATTTTCATAGGTTGTACTTGTCGTTGAACTTGAGAATCGATTGAAAATAGTCAAAAATATTTTGTTACAAATTTTCAAAAAATAAAATAGAAAAAATATTAATTTAAATTAAATACACAAATTTACCTGAAGATGATGAAATTTGTTGTATTTGGGTGCCAATGGGTGAGGGGTTGACCACACTAGATTCAGGATGCACGTTTTATGCATACCTAGGTGTACGAGAACCCCCAAGAGGTGTTGTTTGCTTGGAACGTTTATACAACCTCTATAATGGTGTTGCTTCTGATCCAATATCTTTAGAATCACCAATTTGTTCAGGCCTGTAACCCTTATTGGCAACATCCTATTTATTCCTTGTAATGGTTGCCCTAAACTGCATTTAGATGAAAAGAAAAATTTAAAAAAGAAAATATGATAAAAAATAAAATAGTATTTCATGGTCAAAGATCGACTTATCACCTTCAAATTCTCTGTTGTCAATGCAATAGCTTGTAGTGTTGCATGCCCTACAATTGGTATAGGAGTAGTTTGCAAATTATGAAAACACTCAAAATATAGTGCTAAAATGTAATTAACAGTGCCCACAATGGGTTGTGTCTTACTGGTTTGCACTTGAACGAAATGCAACTCACCCCTAATCCGATTTGAAATATATGTGCACCAATCAAATCTATGATGCTTCTCACAATGAACAACATAGGCCAGTTCCCAAAATAGAATTCCTGATCTTTCGAATAGAATCAGTCTTACCTAGAAGAAATTGATAATGGCCTTCAAAGTTGTATGGTTAACATCACCAATTATTAACCCTCTCTTTGACTTGGCGGTGGAAGCTGCAAAAACAAAATTAGATGATAATTTACAGATTTGAAATTTTGAACATTAATAGAATATAAATAATAAGAATTATACCTACCAAATCTTCTGATCCTAGACCGTACGTTATTTTGAGGTATCCTTTATCATCTGGAGTCAGCTGCAACCTCGTTGACACTTGAGGACAATCATTGAAAGAAAAATTTATCAATTTGTTAATATTTTCAGGTGTCATGGTCATAACCGACTATGATGTGTTGGAGGAGGACTTTATTAGTTTTGAATTGTGGCATCAAAACCAAGGTTGTCAACCTTGCATCATCTAGCAATGAAAAGTTTGTACCTGGGGTTGTTAGTAAATCTGAAATTAAACTACAATAAAGGTTCTTGAACTTTGGTGCAGGGGTGGAAGAGGTGGCCATTGCAAGAAGTTGGAAGTAGAAGAAATTGGATTAGGAAGGTTGCTTGCAATGGTTAGCTTTGGTTGGGTGTAGTCGTAGAAACAAAATAGAAAAATGATTGTTGATGCCCTTTTATAGATAGAAGAGACGAATTGACACATGACAACATTGTATTGGACATGAAGTGTGGCTGGCCGAACGCCTGACATGCGGTAGCTAGTTAAAGGGGGAACGTTTTCAAAGCCAGACCTTTATATACATTCGAACCATATTCTGCATGAGGCCCTATCATCGAACCTTTTTCTACATCAGGACTAATATCGGTCCAAATTTTGCATCAGGCTTGATACTGGACCACATTATGCATCAAGCAAGATATAGAACCTAATTTTGCATGAGGAGAAATACTGGACCATATTCTGCATCTGATCCAATACCGTTCCACAATATGCATCTAGTCCCATACCAGACCATTTTTTGCACCCGATCCTATGCCAAACCAAATTTTACATCAGGCTCGATACTGGATCGTATTCTGCATTTGGTTCGATACCAAACCACATAGTGCATCTGGTTGGACAGTATTTTGCATCTGAGCCCATACTAAACTAATTTTTACATCTAGATCCATATCGAATCATATTTTGCATTCGAACCAATATCAGATCACATTCTACATCCGGTCCAATATCAGATCACATTATGCATCCGATTCGAGATCGGATAATATTCTGTATCTGGTTTGAGATCAGATCATATTTTGCATCCAAACCGAGACCAGATCATATTTTGCATCTGATTTATGATCAGATCATGTTTTGCATTCGGACCAAGATCAGATCATGTTCTACATTCGGATCAAGACCGGATCATGATTTGTAACTTGTTCATCATCGTCGAAACTCGTTTTCCACCTAGTCTAGTCAAAACTTTGAAATTCACCATTTTTTTTCAATTGTTTTTAGAAAATTAAGGTAATTCACCATGTCCTCCTACACGAAGTTGGCTATGATTCATCAAGATTTCACAATAGGTTTACCATTGTTTTATAAGTACATTTCAGGTTCGATCCCTTGCATAACCCTGATCTCATAATCCTTGATGAGCTAGACTTACTATCTTCAAACATTAGAAGGTGTATATGCATCTCCATATCTCACACAAACCCTTATGTGTGGGTATGCTACGTATATTGTGAGTTAAGCTATCAATCTTGTCCGCTGATAAGCTATCTTAACTTTGGTACAATCATCCAAACCTAGAACCAATCTCCCTAAGGGGGTCTCAAGCCCTTAGGTTGTCCTCTAAGTTCACATAGAACTTACTATTATTTCATGATAACAACACAAGAACATAAAGAGTAAATACAAATACTAAATCTAACAAAACATGATTCAAAAAGCACTAAGTAAAGAATAACATGCATTTAAAGATACAAATACAATTACATTCAATAATGGAATACAGGCACAATAGTCTTATGGTTCATTTATTACATAAATAGGTATGGTAACCCCATACTCTCAAACAATCCTTCATCAATTCAATCGGGTAAATCTCCCCACAAGTCTATTCTATTTCATAATTAACAAGATGTAAGTTAGAGAGAAAACTCGTGCATCGACCCATCTCTTTACACTGGTCCTCCCGCTCGTCCATCGATTAAGTGAGGGGATCAAGAAACTCATTGTTACGGATAGACATACATCTAATTGCATTTAATCATTTCAATGAAAAATTGCAACTATACAAATAACCCAAGCAATTCAACTTTCCAAAGCATAATGAATCTTATAGAAACTACTCATTCTATTTTCCCTCTCACATACCATGAGAGTTGTTCAACAAGCAACAAGATCATTTGCTAACTAGAAATAAATTACCCAACTTACACCCAATAATTAAAGTCCCATACCTTCAATTATTGAATGATCTAAGTTATCGAATATTTATGTAAATTAAAGTCAACTACTCTAATCCATAAATACCCTTTCTTTTTATTTCATGAACCAAAGTCCCATACCCTTAATTCATAAAACAAACCATTTCCACATTTATTTAATCCATTAAAGCCAACTACTTTAACTTATAAATAAACCTTTTTCTTCATTTCATGAACCAAAGTCCCATACCCTTAATTCATAAAACAAACCATTTCCACATTTATTTAATCCATTAAAGCCAACTACTTTAACTTATAAATAAACCTTTTTCTTCATTTCATGAACCAAATTCCCATACCCTTAATTCATAAAACAAACCATTTCCACATTTATTTAATCCATTAAAGTCAACTACTTTAACTTATAAATAAACCTTTTATTCATTTCATTAATCTACGACAACTATTTTGATTAAAGGGATTCATATAGGAGAAATTTATTCACATTTATCTAAAATTACCTTATTCAAAGAGTCTAGATAAAGGAACCCCTTTTTAATCAAAACTAAGTTGCCTTACGATTAACGAACTAGGCATAGAATTCCTACCTAAGCCTCCTATGGGTACTATTGATGAACTCCACTGTTGAACTAATATTGCAGTGTTAGATCTCAAGGTCGAGCATAGGGGCAACAAGGCATGGTTGGATAAGGTGTGCAACCCACCACCCGCTATAACAAATTCATAGTGCTTGGGTACTGTGGTTAGCTTTGAGGTGACCGCCAACCATGGCTGTGGGTTCGTCACGGGTTCCAACAACCTAAAGCTCAAGTGGCTACCTAGACATGAAAAATCCAAGGAAGAATGTTCCTTGGAACCTGGCTTAGAGACGACCCCCTTCCTAAAACACCTAGCTTTCACCACCCTGCTAACTACTCTAACTCACCTAACATAGGCATAAGACTACGATACTCAGCCAACAACTTACACAACATGTTTTTGACAAGAGACTACGACAAAAATCTACACAATAATGCTCTCATAGGGACTATGCAAAGCAACACTCTCATAGAGACTATGATAGAACTCTACACATAATGCTCTCACAAAGACTACGCAAAGCAACGCTCTCACAAAAACTATGCAAAGCAACACTCTCACATAGACTATGCAAAATAATGCTCTCATAGAGACTACGGTAGAAATTTACATACAATGCTCTCATAGAGACTATGAAAGAACTCTACACACAACACTCTTGTAGAGACTACGCAAAGCAACGCTCTCAAAGAGACTATGCAAAACAATGCTCTCATAGAGACTATGTAAAGCAACACTCTCACATAGACTACGATAGAAATCTACACAACAATGCTCTCACGGAGACTATGCAAAGCATACTCTCACAAAGACTATGATAGAACCCTACACAACAACACTCTCATAAAGACTTCACAAAGCAACGCTCTCACCAAGACTATGACAAAATATACATACAACGCTGTCACAAAGACTACACAAAGTACGCTCTCACAAAGACTATGGTAGAATTCTTCACATCACTCTCACAGATACTACGGTAGAACTCTACACACAATGCTCTCATAGAGACTATGCAAAGCAATGCTCTCACAGAGACTATGCAAAGCAACACTCTCACAAAGACTATGCAAAGTAATAGTCTCACATAGACTACGGTAGAACTCTACACAACAACACTCTTACAGAGACTATGCAAAGCATGCTCTCATAGAAACTACGATATAACTCTACACAACAACGCTCTCATAGAGACTATGCAAAGCAATGTTCTCACATAGACTACGATAAAACTCTACACACAACTCTCTCACAGAGACTACATAAAGCATGCTCTCATAGAGACTACAGTAGAACTCTACATAAAATAATCTAAAGGATTATGCTTAACCAACTTGGTTTCCTTATGTGCTCGTTGCTTCCTTGGCTGCGCCACCCAAGCATCGATCCTCTTTTCCTTTATGCATCGTGTTTCACCCTTTGTCGCTAACATTTTTCCTCCTCAGCTCTCCTCTTCACCTTTGATCCACTCCGCACATTATTTTCTTCTCCCTCTACTTCCATCTACCTTAGCGCTTATCTCTTTTTCCTTGGCTTTCATTCGCCACCCACCTCCATTACTTGACGTCCTCTGTTAGGTAGTGGAGGGGACACCTCTTCCTCTATGCCTTCCCAAAGCACTACCAGCATTGAAGTCCGTCTCTTCACGTTGAAAACCATCCCTTCGTGCTAGAAAATCCATCCTTCGTGTTAATGATACCTTCCTTTTATGTTAGGAAACTCTGCCTGGGTGGCTCAATTTGATTTCGAAGGTAGGTTCCATACTTCGGTAGATTGTTTTTAATAAACTGATCATTCGATCATCCTTCGCTATTTTAATTAGAAACTATTTATTTCAATAGAATGATTGAGTCTATTTATCATTTTAAAATAAACCAACCATTTATTTAAAATGAAATATATTCATCATTTTAAAATAAATCAACCATTTATTTAAAAATGAAACTTATTTATCATTTAAGATAAATCAACCATTTATCTAAGATGGAGTCTATTCATCATTTTAAAATAAATCAACCATTTATTTAAAAATGAAACTTATTTATCATTTAAGATAAATCAACCATTTATCTAAGATGGAGTCTATTTATCATTTTAAAATAAATCAACCATTTATTTAAAAATGAAACTTATTTATCATTCCTTTTTTTTTGAACCCCAAAGGAGTTATGAAGATAGTTTATGCATTCATACTTTCTAATTTTTGAGATAAAGTGCTGAAGTAAAAGACAATCAAGCATGTGCAACAGACAAAGAGGGAGATCTTTCCATCAATTTAGTCACCTGTCTCAGCCTCTAGAACTTATGATAGCTACTAGACCATCAGTATGGGGCTCAAGGTGGCTATATATTGATGATTATCCCTAATCGAATGCATGCCTATATGAAGGTATCTATCCATGTTACCTTCGAGTTTGTCTTATCATCACTTCCCCAACCTCAAGTACCCTCACCTTTAATGGATGACTCAAATTCTTCCACTTACGAGTGTACCTGATCCTACACATTGATAATTTGTTAGCAGTATCATAATATTTAATATCTACTAACACCGCTACTCTGCTTAATTGCACAAGATCAAGTATTAAAGAACCTTTAGCTAATACATTATTTCACATGTTCAAAGGTCCATCTAGGAGGGTCATGACAACTTCATCTTCCTAGGTGAGAATCTAATGGCTTTGGTGTAGTGGTGATCTCCTTGTTAGATATTTTGAGTAGTTGAGTTGTCATTTATGTCAAAGGTTAGTTGTCATTGATGTCAAAAGTCAGTTTCAGTGAGCAGTGCAAGAAGAAGCAGTTTCGCAATCAGTGAAAAAAGGAAAGTCCGCCTCTAGTTGGTCAGATCCGGTTCAAGGTGATCAGATGAGTTTCAAAGAGCAATGAAGAGGCCCAAGCAAAATAATATTATAATATTTTATTATAATATTAAAAGGGGAGATTTAAATTAATTATAAATTAATTTAAATAATTTCATTATAAATTAATTTAATTAACTTCTAAAGTTATTAAGTTAATTATAGATTAATTATAATTTAATTATAAAATTAATTTATGTTAATTAAAATAACCCTAAGGTTGGGTTATAAAGGTAATTATTTATTCGAATTCAAAATTTGAATAAGGCACCAACGTCTCTAAGTCTCTAAGGCATTGGTCTTCGTGTATAAAAGAGGGCAAGAACCTTAGCCAAACCACCCATGCAATAATCGATGAAATCAATGCTCCAAAATTTATGCGTAAAAGAGTGTAAGGTTTTCGTGTTTTAAAAGCTATCGGCGGCAGAGGATAGGACAAATAGGAGCAGGGCTCCTTTGTCTTCACACAACACTGTGTAGCACAGTTGGCAACAACGGGTGGTACTAAGACTTGCGTCGCAGGGTTTGAAACCGCCGTGTTCGTTTTGCAAATAAGAAGGGTGTTCTAGTTTATGCTGCATTGATCGAAAGGGTAGAAGAGGAAGGCGTGAGCCTTCCCCTTCGTGGAGGCTCATAGCCCACACGGTGGGCTAGCACCTCGATAAGGCGCTCAACTGGGAGTGGTCTCGCATTTGAAACCCGTCGAGACCTTTTGCTTGAGATAAAGGTATGCATTATTAATATTTGCCAAGGTTGCATGAGGTATTTCGGATTTGCTAAGGTTGGATGAAAAATAAATATTTTGGAGGGTTATAAAGTTTATTTTTAAATTTGATTATTGAGTATTTGAGGGAGATAAAAGGATAGACAACATTATTTTTGAGGATTTGATTTTTGGGGTTTGTTAATTAAAGTTTGGAGATTATAAGGAGTAATTGAGTAATTATTTTTATGTATGTTTTGATGATTGCTAATTTCAAAGGAGTAATAAGGTGTATTTGAGTTTGATTATTTTTGTAATTGAGAAATATTTCTGAGAGAGGGTTAGTGTGATATTTTTTCATCTAATATCACACTAACCCTCTCTAGTGATATTTCCTAGTGAGTAATTGTTGGATGTTGTGAATGCTAAGTTGAAGTGAAAAGGGTTGTTTGATAAGCATTGTTGAGTTTGGTTTTTCTGGAATGAAATTTTATTCTAGAAACCTTGTTTGATAAGCATTATTGGAAATATTGAGTAAAGATTTCATATGCTTGAACTAGGGTTTGTGCAAAGAACATGAGTATCATTGTTATGTGAAGTTGTAAACTATCTTGAACTAGGATTTGTAAAAGAACATGAGTATCATTGTTATGTGAAGTTGTGAACTATCTTGAACTAGGGTTTGTGAAAGATCATGAGTATCATTGTTATGTGAAGTTGTGAACTATCTTGAACTAGGGTTTGTGAAAGAACATGAGTATCATTGTTATGTGAGATTGGTTGGAAATAATTGAGTGAGTGTTCATATGCTTGGACTAGGGTTTGTGAGTAAGGATTTTTCATTGAGTGATTGGTTGAGTAGAGTTGATTGAGCCTAGTCAAGTGGAAGTGTTTATATTATAGTTCAAGTTCTGTGAAACAAATTGTTCCATATTTTGAATTTATTTGAGAAAGAGGTTAAGTGTTTGAGAGTGTGAAACATATTGAGTCTCTAACAATTCTATATATGTTTTTGTGATAAAAAGAGAGATTAAAAGTGATTGAGCATTATGGTGAATGTGAAGCATATTCAGTCTCTAACAATTCTCTATATGTTTTTGTAAGATTGGACAAGTTCTAGCGAGGACTTGTTGAGAAGATTTGAGGCAAGTATTTGAGAGAACTTGTGGACAAATTGGTGTAAGATTTTGTGGAAGCTTACAATACATATTTGAAGACAGAGATTGAGAGAAAATTGGACAAGTTCTAGAGAGGACTTGTGGACAGATTAGTGTGAGCTTTTGTGGAAGCTTACAAGGCAGATTTGAGATAAGTCTTTGAGAAGACTTGAGAGCAGAGTTGATTGATTGATTTGTTCAAACCTTGAGTTAAGGTTTGGGGCAGATCTAGTAGAGTTGATTTGAGATTAAGTCAAGCTTTGTGTTAATGCTTGAGGACATAGATTGAGGACATATTTGTACTAGATTGAAGGACGATGTTTAGTGTAGATTTGAGGATAGAGTTTAGTGCAGATTTAAGGATAGGTTTGTCCAGACTAGAGACAAATATTGAGAATATTTGTGCTAGACCAAAGGACTGTGTTTAGTACAGATTTGAGATAGAGTTGAGAGCAAGCTTTAGAGGTGATAGAGTATAGAGGACGACAGTCTCCAGTGGATAGATATCCATTAGCCAGGGCAATGAGGACATGTCTTATGAGTGAGGACATGAGTCTTTAGTGGATAGAGATCCATTAGCTAGTGTAGTGGAGGCAACAATTCTTCTAGAAGATCACTAACCAGAGTAGAGGAGAAAGGAGTTCTCCTATGTATAGATATCCACAAACTTGATTAGGGGATTGGTATCTTCTTTGGACAGAGGTCCATAAACATTGTATTAGAGAAAGGATTCCCAAGAGTTTTATTGAGAAAATATTAGTGAAATATTTTCTCTATGGAGTAGCCCACATTGGGTGAACCACGTTAAATTGGTGTCTTTATTGTGTGTGATGATTTGTGCATTGCTTTTATTATTGTTGTTGATATTGCTATTGATACATTGCATAATATTTATTGGGAAAAAAAAAGTAAAAAGTGGTCTTATACTGTTCACCCCCCTCTCAGTATAAGCTTGTGTTCTTCAATTGGTATTAGAGCGGGTTCCTTCGAAAGAGTTTAATAGCTTGAAGGAAAAGCTTACAAGAACACAATAGATTCTAAGATTGGATCCTTAGATAATTCAACACTAGTATTTGATGGAAATGATTATATATTTTGGAGTATGAGAATGAAGATTCACTTGATGGCAATTGGAAATTAAATATGAGAAGCAGTTGAAAATGGATACACACCAACTACTCCACCTACAGATAAAGATGGTAAGCTTCTACATCATTACAATTCAAGAGCAATGAATGCAATTTTGAAATGTTTGCATAGAACAAAGTTCATAAAGATTATGCATTGCAAATTAGCGAAAGGAATTTGGTATAAGTTGCAAAGCATATCTGAAGGAGATAAAAGTGTTAAAAAGGTAAAGATACGAAATCTCAAAGGACAATTTGAAGAATTAAGAATGAATGATGAGGAAAACATTAGTGCTTATCTACTTCGTGTAGACAAGGTTGTTAACACCATGTAAGGACTTTAACTTGAGGTTCAAGAATCAGATGTTTGTGATAAGATCTTAAGATCTCTCCCAAAAAGGTTTAGTGAAAATATTTCAGCTATAGAGGAATCAAAATATGGTGATATTTTGACAAGAGATGAATTACTTGGCATTCTTACAGCTTTTGAGATGAGAACAAAAGAACCTAATCTTCGGAAGGAAGCAACCTTCAAAGCTACTAAGAAGACAAAGGGTAAGAAGTCAAATTCAAGCAATGAGTCATCCAATGATGAAGAAGTAAACTATGGTAGAAGGAATAAGGATCCAAGAAGATTTAAAGATGCGAAATCTGTTAGATGCTTTAATTGTGGAAAGTATGATCACTATGCAACTGATTGTCAAGAAGCTAGAAATAGCAATGATGAAGAAAAATAGGATCATAAAAATAGGGAATCAAAAAAATACAGGTACCAAAAGAAAGGCAAGGATGGACAAGGAAAACAAGGAAATAAGTTCTTTCAAAGACAAAAAAGGAGTTACTATGCAGACAAGGCAAGTAAGTACTCAAGTGATAGTGATAATAGTTTTTCAGATAATGATAAAGATGAAGTTCTATTTCTGATAGAAGAAAAAGAAGAAGATAAGAAAATGTCACCAATAATTCTCAAGTGTTTTAGATGTGGTAACTTTGGTCATCTTGAAGATAGTTGTACACAGAGTGGTTTCAGTTTTAGTGATGATGAATATGAAGATACACTTGAAGGACCAGAATAGAATATTCTAATGATACTAGAAGAAGGAGGTGATCCTATAGAAGACAAGTCGGAAAAAAATGAAGATGTTTTCAAAGGCAAACAAATAGAGGAAGAATCAAAGAAAGGAGAAGTTGATCTTGAGGGAGAGCTTATTTATGCTCTTAACACATTAAAGAAGGTAAGAAAGCAAAATTCCCAACTTAATCTTCACTTTCAAGAATATGATGAAGAGAAAGGAAAACTTATAGAGGATCTAAATAAGTCAATATCTAAGAAAAATAAGTTCAAGGATAAGTTAGAAGCAAAGATCTTAGAATGTGAAAAGGTAGAACATGAAGTGGCTCTACCAAGGGAATAAATAAAAGAGTCTAAGGACAGGTTTCACAAGTTTGTAAAGAGCTCAAATATCGTAGATAATATGATCAAGGTACAAATACGGTTAACAAACAAAACAGGTCTTGGTTTTGAACATGTACAAAAGAAATAAGAGGAGGAGTCAACCTCAAGTTCTGAAGAAGAATAAACTTCAGAAGAAGACAGTGTAAGAGAAAGTGAGACTTTTGAGGATGAGTTGGACAATAGAAAGTTCAAAAAGGAAAAGAACAATGCACAAAATATGAACAGATGGAACAGGAACTAACACAGGGTAAAAGAGACTAAGAGACCAATGAGGTCAAGGCAAGGAAATTTCAATGGACGATGTTTCTCATGTCATAGATTTGGGCATAAGGCTTCAAAGTGTAGGACACATGAAAGATAGGAATATGGGAACTTCAGAAACAAGTAGTTTTTTCATGGGTATTGCTACTCATGTAATCAGTTTGGTCATAAGGCAATGAATTGCAGGGTTCATGATAGGAATAGATATGGCTTCACCAGGAGAAATCCCAAGACATTTACACCTCCAAGGAATAACAATATTAAGTGTTACAAGTGCAATAATGATGGACATACAACAAAGTGGTGTAGAGAAAAAAATCCAGAGACAAGCGGGAATAGGAATAGTCAGAGGAATCAAAAGGATCAGATGAGAAGGAAAGTGAACAAAGGTAAATATCAGTGAATACTAGGAGGGGCTAAGCTAGGAGACTCATTATTAGCCCTAAGCCCCAAAGGTGACCCTTTGCCATTGATATCAAAGGGGGAGATATTTGAGTAAGGAGGAGAGATTTGATTTAAGAAGAGAGCATTGAGTTAGGGGGAGTAGTTTCCCAAGGGGAGCAAAATAGAAAAAGGTTAAGAAAATTGGAAAATATAATTGGGTTGCCATCAATGATAAAGGGGGAGATTGTTGGACATTTTGAGTAGTGAGTTGTCATTGATATCGAAATTCAGTTTCAATGAACAGTGTAAGAAGGAGTTCCACAATTAGTGCAAAAAGGAAAGTCTGCCTCTAGTTGGTCAGATCCGGTTCAAGGTGATCAGATGAGTTTCAAAGAGCAATGAAGAGGCCCAAGCAATATAATATTATAATATTTTATTATAATATTAAAAGGGGAGATTTAAATTAATTATAAATTAATTTAAATAATTTCAATATAAATTAATTTATTAATTATTTTAATTAACTTATAAAGTTATTAAGTTATTTATTGTAACACCCCAGGTCACTACACCTGGTTGTCTATTCTCTCCAAGTCACTAACACTTCGGAGTCAAAATTTTTCTTTGTTTTATTCCTCATTTTAATCTTATCAATTTCTTTTTCTAGTTTGAGCATGTTAATATTATCTTCACGAGTGCCATTCTGCTGCAGTCGGAATACCCTTGAGATCAATATTTGGCCAGATCCTGCTTAGTTGCCTTTCGGAACTTCACTCTCCTCCCGAGGTCCTAAGTCTAGGCAGTGGGTTTCTTTTATCCTCTAGGGCCCCTATCACCTAGAGGTGTGACACTTTCCCGTGTCTTACAGGTTTGGCCAGTCTTTAGGCCTTTTGTCCTGTAAGGCTTAGCACATACATGCTCGATCTAGACGATCAACCACTTACCTCGGAGCATCGTCTAAGGTCTTACCATTACCCTGGTAACCACCCAACGTTATGTGTTTTTTAAATCAACACAATGTCCCATACCATTGTGCTGATGGTATCACCTAGTCAACACATTCCACCGCTAAGTCACTAGTAGGAATAACCTATAAGGGTTGCCCATACAACCCTTTGTTACCTCCCGTTCTAACCTTCTCGTCATAATTGCGGTTAGAGCCCTAAACCATGATGATTACCTACACGTATCATTATTAATTTTATTTCCATGATGATTTCCTACCTGCAACATCATTATTGTTACGGTAAGATTGTCTCCCCACAATCTCGAGAATTACCTTCCCACTTTTGGAGGTATTTTAACAAGGTTCGTTTAGGTTAACGAGATATGGTTGATAATGTTTCAAAGGGATTACTAAGGTATATTGGGATTTCTCAAGTTCTACTAACTTGAAGGATTCATCATACCCATATCAAAGAAAACCAAGGCATAAAACCCATAATAATATTTCCAATATTTCCCTTATGTCCTCTTTAAGTATATAAACAAAAAACTTTTTAAATTGAAAGCATAACGACTAATTTTTCTCTGTCTTTTTTTTTTTAAGCGAAAAACCCTTTGCAGGGCCGCCTTGGTCTGAGAGACCATGAACAGGGGGTTCTATACCGTCAAAGTCACCCGAGAGTCGCACCCAGCCCTGCTCGCACCAACATTATCAATTGGATTTTGGGTACCCAATTCAGCTTTTTGGTAGGGTGGAGATTCGAACCTGGGACCTCCCTTGGAGGATTGCCCTCTCCTCTCCAACTCACCTACAACACCTGGGTACTTTCTCTATCTTTTGAAACATAAAGTTGAATGTCAATTTCTTCTCTTCATCTAAAAGAAATAATCATATTTTCTTAAACAATTTACCTTATCTTAAAATCATAAGGTCTATTGACATATCTATACATAAAACCAAACAATGTCTTCCCTTTTCAATTTTAAAGAAAAACATATAACTTTTTCCCCATACAATTTCTGATGGATATCATTTTCTATTTAATTTTCCCTTTGTTTTAAAACATTTCCCGTGATCCATTAGCCTAAGGACATTTCCCATTTATCATTAAGACATAAATCAAATAACATTCGTCTTTCATGGTCTTTTACATAAACCATATAACTATTTACCTTTTAATTTGAACGCATAAAGACAAATAACATATTCTGATAGCATAAAGACATAATATTTTCCTCTCATTTTATAATGTAAAATCTAATGATATCTTTCCTGATCATTGACACATGAAACCAAATAATATTTACGCAAAGAGGAGCGCTACTATTTAATTCCAGATCAACATAATTTTTTTTAATAAATTCAAATCATCATAATATAATTCTTATTAACGAGCGCTATAATTAAATTTTCGACTTCTAATACTTTCAGATTTACTTAGACTAACATCAACGCATGATAGGTCCGAGGTGTAGACCAATTGGTTCATCCAAACCCCATAAGGGGGCGGAGGTCCAAGGTTCAAATCTCGGGCCTCGTCGGACTGAACGCTTGTCCCTTTCTTGGTGCTTTTAGCGGCGTAAAAGGTTTAAAATGATTGTGGCATGGTGGTTATAGGGGCGGACTGTGCGAAGATCTGTGTGGTGGCTTCTGGGACGAACAACGTAGAATACTGTGGCGGCCATAAAAAGTCGGACAGCTTGCCGGATTCGTGGCGGCTACCGATTCCACCATGTAAATAAAAAAAAAAAACATCAACGCGTGAAATCCCGATTTCAACTACTCTTAATAAATATTATGCATCAAATTATGACACAAATATCTAGAGATTGGTGTGATCCCGAATGTCACAAGCACATGAGGTCAAATACTGGATACAACATGCCATAAATAAGCTCACGATCTATGAAATCGTGACTTAATGCTTTCAATTTAGTGCCATCCTTTGGGTGAAGAAATAATCATTTAGCCACATCAACAAGACATATAACATAATTTAGTTGTTAATGAATATTAGTGACATACGGTGACACCCATACTGGTCCAAAAATTGAGGAGATCTTAAAGGTAAGGGAAGCTATGGTTTTCTTAATATCGCTGCACCTAATAGACACTTAAGAATTCAATTTGATACTCCCAAGCATCTCTGGCACACATTCCTAATCAACACAGACTCATAGAGAATTATTTGGGTGGCTGTCGCTACAAAATGGTTTTTGTAATTAATGCCAATGGATTTGGGTCATAACAATATATCGTTTATGGTTCAGAGTTCAAAAACCCATACAGACTGCCGTCCATGCTTTTCCTGGAAAAAAATAATACTGAATCAACCTAGGGATTTTAATGATTAGCCACCGGTGACATCCATAGGAATAAGGACGTAATCAGAAGACTTAATAATTATACTAATACCTATTCATAAATTGCAATCTCAGAAAACAAACGTAGGTTTTTAAACAAATATATCGAGTATACTTATGGGCAGAATTAATCACTGTCACAATCCATTTTTAATACATGAATAAAGACCATAATTATAGCAATGGCATTAACTTACCGTTGACAATTTTGTCACATTACACAAGGGGTAGAAAAAGAAATCAAAATTTTGTACAGTGTTTTGATAAAGTATTTCTTTGTTGTTTTTTTATTTGCAAAGTTACAGCAATTTTGGCTTTCTCTGCCACCCCCTTTGTACATAAAATGAAGAAGGAAGAGCTTCGCTGTCGAACAAGCTAAGGAAGATAGCTTCGCCGAAAGAAATCGTTAAGGATAGAAACTACTTCACATCCGAAGCATTTCCAGGGGCTACTTCGGGCGAAAACCTTGCGAAGCGGCGTTGCCGAAGAAGAATTCAGGAAAAGAACTTTGCACCCGAAGCATTTCCAGGAACCACTTCGGGCGACTTTTTTGCAAAGCGGCATTCAAGCAATTTCAAAAGAATAGCTTCACCGAAGGAAAAACGCGGTCCGAATTAACTAAGGCAAGAAAACTGCCTCGGACCCAAAGTCCCTCAAGCAGTTACTTCGGGCGGAGGTTTTGTGAAGCGGTGTTGCCGAAGCAAAACGTAAAAGAAGAAGAATGAAAAATACTTCGGGCCCGAAGCACTTCAAAAGACTACTTCGGGCAAGAAATTGCGAAGCGGGATTTGAAGGAGTAGACATTGAAAATACTTCGCTGAAAAGCCGTCGAAGCACCCACTTCGGGCCCCGCGCCAGCGAACCATTTCTACTTCGCTGAAAGTCGTTGCGAAGCATCTGCTTCGGCCATATTTCATGCGAAGTACTTTCACCCGAAGCGACAGCAGCCATAAAGAATACAACATCTTTCGAAGGCAGGAATGCGCTTCGGCCGAAATACCCCCGAACCACAGTTTTGAAAGAGGATCGCGGCGAAGTAGTTCTCTAAGGCATCAGCGAAGCAATTTTGTCAGCGAAGCAGCAAGAAGTAAATATGAAATCTACTTCGGCTCTCCCCACCCCCGAAGTAGTTTTGCGAAGCTTCACCATGCGAAGTGCAAATCAAGTAAGATATGCTTCGGCTAGAATCCATTGCGAAGCAAAGTGCAAACAAAGACCTAGCGAAGTGCTTCAAGGGCACATATTCCAAGCCGGGTATTTTCTCGAGACGATCAAGTGCCTCATAAATGCATTTTTTCATGCCCGATAAGCTCGTTGCTCATTTTTAGCAATTGGAAATGAAGTATCAGTCCATGATGAAGAGCCCGACGAGCATGGCGGCCACTCTAGCAGTGCACTCAGAAACCAAGGACGCTCAGACAACTCATTAATGCATGTTTCCATGGTTGACCCGGTCACAGTTCCCAGTTTTGGCAACGCATTTGAAAGTTCAGTCACGAGAGCCGTGAGGAGCGGACATCTCAGCTCCCAAGGATGTACTCCTCCATTTTGTGTAATTATGGCTCAGAGGGTCGGGTCCTCTATAAAAACCCAAAAATTGTAATGTAAGAGGGAGGGAAATTTCTGCTAGAAAGCTGTTGTAACTTGATGTCCTGCGATTAATACTAAAGAGCTTTGGGCTCAATTTATCTCTTGTATGCTGCATTTTGTGTTTATTTCTTTTGTCTTTCTTCATTTGCATACTGTAACTCTGAATCCTGAATTCGGTGTGCGATTGGGGACTGTACCCTGAAATTTTCCCGAAGGATACATACGAGAGGAAAAACGCTATACTGGTTTTCTTTTATGCTGCATGGTGGGTTGTGGTTTATGTTATATTCGCTTGAATTTCGAAGAAAGGGAGAAGGAGAATCCTGGAGCTCGCTCAAAGGATACATAGGAAGGTTAATGTGGCGTTTCTTTCGTTTATTCTTGGTGTTTTTTGCTGCTATTCAAGTTGTTAGTTAGTGATTGTCCTTCCTATTCTCTCCCACCTTAAATTATCGATCTCTCTTCCCTTACCCCTTTTTTATTTCTTCCTCTAACCCGAACTCTTTTATCTCTTTCCTACACCCTTACTCTGTTTATCTCTTTCCTGCATCCCTTATCTCAAAACACCAAAGTAGTTTAGCATAGGAGCCTGCCTTTCTCCGAAGATTGGAACGAGGGGCATCTCTTCCCTTCGACCTTTCAATGTTGGTCCAGGTCTAGGGCGCATACACTTACCCAAATCCTTTCCTGGGCAGATTTGATGACCAACAGTTTCTGGCACGCCCGGTGGGACCAAGGTCCCATATTTTAAGAACGCGAATCTCAAACCCGTCTCCACCGGGGCCAACAATTTTTGGCACACCCGGTGGGACCAATGTCCCATATTTTAAGAACGCGAATCTCAAACCCGTCTCCACCGGGGCCAACAGTTTTTGGCACGCCCGATGGGACAAAGGTCCCATATTTTAAGAACACGAATCTCAAAACCGTCTCCACTGGGACCAACAATTTTTGGCACGCTCGGTGGGACCAAGGTCCCATATTTTAAGAACGTGAATCTCAAACCTGTCTCCACCGGGGCCAATAGTTTTTGGCATGCCCGGTGGGACCAAGGTCCCATATTTTAAGAACGCGAATCTCGAACCCGTCTCCACCGGGGCCAATAGTTCTAATCAGTTCTCGGTGTGACCCGGTCAGTCTCACCTGACTAGTGGTAGTGAGAACCGATGCTCTCATTACCGAAAGACTCTTAGCATCTGGCGACTCTGTTTTACCCGAGAATATTTAAGTCAAAAAGACCGGTACCGAAGTCTATGTCTTCATGCAAACGAGATGGAGATTTAGGAATAGAGGAGAGGAAACCGAGTTCTTTGAGCTAGATATCGACGCCTTTGGGGAGCAATCAAGGTTGGTCACCCCCGAGTTACTGTTACGTGGAACATCCTCGCAAGAGGCTGCTGTTGATGAACAAGGCCTAAATTTTGATAACACAACATCTAGTTTTCCTCCCAATCCTCCCAACTCACCGAAGCATCCTAGGGCCTCCATTCCTATTAGTCGTCCTATTAGCAATCAAGGAGGAGCTTCGGGGATTCCTGTTTCTCAAAATCCAGGAGTAAGTATGGCATAGCAACAACAACAACAACAATAGCAAATGCAGTAGCAATCGTTGCCCAAGTTGTTCCCAGCATGGGATTCTTTGTCGTCGCTAAATCTAGCGGGACAAGGGCAAGTGCCGCCTGCTGCTATAAAGAAGATCCCAACATTCGATGGAACTAGGAAGACTACTCTGGAGCACATCCAGGACATAATCTCTCTGGCAAAGATCCACGACATCACAGAGGAGCGAGTTATGGTAAAGCTTCTGGTTCTTTCCCTTAGAGGAAAACTCCTCTAATGGTATAAATCTTTACCACCCGATACTATTACGGGATGGGACCAGTTAGATGGGCAGTTGATGCGAAGCTTCAATGAGTCCTTCGATCCTACCTCTCTCCTGCATCAGTTCACTTCAATCCAGATACATCCACAAGAAGAGATCGTAGACTTCAATGTTAGGTTCACTCGAATCTGGCAGAGAGTACCAGTTGGACTTCGGCCAACCGATGAATCTGCAACATACTATTTCCTTCGGTCTTTCAACCCTGATATCAGTATCATGGTGAGATATTATAACATCAATACTTTTCTTGAGTTGTATGAATTAGCCAAGAGGGTGGAAATGAATTTGATAGCTGTGGGCAAGCTTCCCCAAAGGATGCCGATGCCCATACTTCCCGAATTTCCTCAATCCCAGTATGTGAGCGCAGCCACTTCGCAGATCTCTGTAACCCCTACATACCCGATCTCATCTTGGAACCTGAATCCTATTGTGTCTCAAATCATCGCTCCACAAATTTATTTTCCTACATTTTCAACTCCATAGCCTACTGTCACTTCAGAATTCCCTGTACTGCCAGCACCACCTCTACACCCCGCCCTGCCTCCAATACCGACGATGGCCTCATTGCCACTCGTTCCAAAGGCCGATGATATGCAAGCTAAAATTTTGCAAGAGATGCAGTCTCTGAACTCCACGATTCGAGACGTTGTCCAACGACATGACCATTGTGAAGAAGAAGCAAGCACAACAATAATTTCTATCGAGAAGGTCTTATCCTACGCCTGCACTTACCAAAGACCAAGCAGTCCAGCAAGGGAAGGCTTTGGTGAGAAATGTTGCGATTGATGAAGCTCTGAGCACTTTCGATGGTGTATATTGGTGCTCTACGTGCAATGATCCGCATAAAGAGAATACCTGCATGCTGCACCAACACTATGTACAAACGCTGGCGAGCAGTAGTCATGGCGGTCAGGTCAACGTCATCAGGCAAATGAGTCATAACCTGGCGATTAGCAAAGAAGAGCCGGTTGCAGTGCTTCCCAGAGGAGGAAAGAAGGCGATAGAAGTGTATGCTACTCAAATGGCTCCCTTAAAAGTGCATGCCCGATCCGAGAAGGTACAATCATCTTCTTTGGCCCCGAACGAAGCTCCTCCACCTGCACTGATCAAAGAAAAATCTCAAAAGGCCTATGCCGAACCACCTCAGGAAAAAAATAAAGAGCAGGCTAGGGAAAAGCTCATGTTTCCTTCACTGACTAAGCGACAAAGAGTTGAAGCTATGGAGCAGTATCGCACTAGATATGAGACGAGAAAGGAACCCGAGGTGCTCAGTTCCTTGGCGTACAACATTGTGGAGGAGTTAAAGAGGATTTCAGCCAAGATCAGCTTGTATGATGCACTGCAACTACTTGGACAAGTGGACTTGCTACAAGAATCATTGAAGACGACTAAAGCAAAAAAGGCAGCATCGCTTACTCTTGTGCAGACCCTATCCACATCTATTACGGGGAAGAACAGACCACCTCTGTTCTACCTTTCTCTACAGATGGAAGGGTATATTGTACATAACTACATGATTGACTCTGGGGCCGCAACAACAGTCATGTCGAAAGCAGTCTGCGAAGAAATAGGGATGGAATATATGTGAAGCAGCCAGGGCGTACTCCAGTTGGATGGTACCCCAATGAAGACTATAGGAGTGATCAAAGACATTCCTATTCGACTACATAAGATACCTCAGATCATGGTCATACAAGAGGTAGTGGTTGTCGACCTGGAGCCATACTTTAGTATGTTCTTGTCAAGGGAATTCACAACAAAGCTGGGCGGATATCTGTCTATGGATTACTCTCATCTGGAGATTCCATTCAAAGGAAAGAAGGTGAAGATCTACAATGAAAAACCTTCTTCCTTCCTTGTGCAAAAGATGTCCGAAGAAGAGAACAACGATCCAGTGAATGCAATAGTGGAGGAAGTAGAGCAGGTGGACCTGATCAAGGAGTCTCTTGTGCAACTAAGTTATGAAGATGAGTTCTCATTGGCAGACTTGAATGCCATGGTACATACCGAGATAGGATGTTATGCGATCGCCAAGCCTGAGAAACACACCCAACCAGAGAATAAAACGAGTGCCCAAGAAAGACTATGGAAGTTGTTCTTCGATGGCGCCCGATGTAAAAATGGTGCTGGGGCAGGGATTCTTCTAGTTTCGCCATTTGAAGAGCAAAAGGAGTATTGCTACAGGTTGATATGGAGTTGCACCAACAATGCAACAGAATATGAAGCATTATGCCTAGGACTCAAGAAAGCTAACAAGTTAGGTATAAAGCACCTCCAAATCTTCGGAGATTCTGAACTGATATGCAACCAGGTCACAAAAAGGTACACTTCAAAGAAGCATTATCTAAAGTCGTACCACAACAGGGTATGGGACCTGTGTGACTAGTTCAAGTCTCTCAATCTGCAGTCTATCCCACGAGAAAAGAATCGACATGCTGATGTTTTGGCATCCATCGCAGCTAAGTACTCTCCCGTAGAAGACATGGTGCATAAGCCCAAAGCTGTGAGGATGATCTATAGACCCTCTATCCCGGACAGAGACCTACATTGGCAAGTCTTTGACAATGACGAGCAGGTTGTAAATTTCATGATTCAAGAAGCCGCCACAGTCGAAGACAGAAGTCTTGACAAAGAAGAATATGAAGGGTTGGTTCAATTGAAGAATAACCACGTTCCCAAGGGATTGATCACTCTTGAAAGCCTCTTTGATCAGAATGATCGAGCACTCTCTCACAAGATCAAATTTAATGAAAAGCAGTATCAATATTTAGAGCTTGAACCTGGAAAAGCAATAAAAGTTGGAACCGATTGCACTTTGAAAGAGATAGAACAGATCTAGACTCTATGCAGGAAGTATCCCGACATAATTGCTTGGTCTTATCAAGACCTAAGGGGATACGATCGACAGCTGATCCAGCATACAATTGAATTGCAGGAGGGGGTCAAACCCTTCCGACAAAAGCAAAGGCTGGTTAACCTGAAGATCGAGGTCCTGATGAAGGTCAAACTCCTGAAAATGCTCGAGGCAAAGATAATTTATCCCATCAAGCATTCTTCTTGGGTAGCAAATCTAGTCCCCATCAGAAAAAAGAACGGAGATATACGGTTATGCGTGGACTTTCGTAACCTGAACCAGGATTCTCTCAAGGACCACTATCCTCTTTCGCAAATCGATCAGATTTTGCACTCGATGGATGGGGCTCAATGCTTCTCCCTGCTTGATGGTTTCTCCGGATACAATCAGATCTGGGTCAGGAACGAAGACCAGCATAAAACAACATTCACCACCAAGTGGGGGACATTTGCTTACCAACGAATGCCATTTGGCCTTTCGAATGCTGGTGCCACTTTCCAGAGGGTGATGGATCTAGCTTTTTGCGAGCTTCTGTATAAGGTTATCGTCATCTATATAGATGACATGACCATTTTCTCCCAAAGAAGGGGGGATCACCCCTTACACCTACAAAAAAATTTCAAAAAATATCGAGAGTTTGGCATCTTAATTAATTCGAAGAAGTCCATATTTGCAGTCAGCGAAGGAAAGTTGTTGGGACATGCGATATCAAAAAAGGGCCTCGTTGTAGATCCCGACAGAGCCGAGGCTCTAACGAAACTCCCACTCCCAGCAGACAAGAAAGGACTTCAATCTTTCTTCGGCCAGATCAACTTCGTGAGGAAGTTTGTCCCTGATTTTGCCCAAGTCATCAAGCCGATGTCCGAACTTTTGAAGAAGGGTGCCGAATTCATCTGGACGAAAGAGAGAAAGGAGACATTCGAAGAGATTAAGGCCTGAATTGTTCAAGCACCGGTCCTGATCAACCCTGACTACAGTCAAGATTTTATCTTGTATACCATAGGGGAACCCAAGATCTATGCTACGGTCCTGACACAAAAGGGGGAAGACGGTGAAGAGCGTCCCATCGCGTTTTTAAGCCAGGTGATTAATCCCCATGAAGAGAAATACAATTTCATAGAACGTCAGGTGCATGCAGTAATGAAGTCTCTCAGGAAGTTCAAGCAGTTCATCTCCCAAAGTCGGGTTACAGTATTTGTCATTCATCTTGATGTGCGCAATTTCATCATCCAAGGAGAATTGGGTAGTAAGAGAGCCGGTTGGATGAACAAGATACGGGAATTTGACATTGAGATTAAGCCCACAAAACTGGTTCGCGATCGCGCATTGTGTCAAGAATTGGCGAAGAGCGCAGCGGCTGAAGCAACAAAATCTCAATGGGATGAATTGCCAGCAGAAGGATGCTTCGTAAACTAGGAAGAGGATGAGCAGGACTGGGTCAGTGAGATAATCAAGTACTTCAACACCGACAGATGTCCTTCACATCTGAACGCTTCACAACGAAGGCATTTTAGAATGCGGTCCTCTCGATATACTTTGCACCCCGAAGGCCTATTTTTTAGAAACATTGATGGCATCCTTCTCAAGTGTATAAAAGATGATGATAAAAGAAGAGTCCTGGGAGAATTCCATTCAAGATTATCTAGAGGTCACTTCGCGGGAAGAACGATCACATTAAATATCATCAAAGCTGGATATTATTGGCCTACACTCTTCGTCGATGCCTTCGCCGTTTGTCGCAGATGTGAGAAGTGTTAGAAGTTCACCGGCCGAAGCAAAAATGCTTCGATGCCTCTCCAACCGATACAAGTTGAATCGCCATTTCAACAATGGGGGCTGGATTTCATAGGGGTCATATCATCGAACTCCTCTGCTGGGCATAAGTTCGTCCTGACTGCAATCAACTACTTCACCAGATGGGCCGAAGCAGTTCCCACGAAGCATGCCGATCAGGAGACTGTCATAGCCTTCCTTGAAGGATTGATCACCTAGTTCGGCATCCTCGAAGCAATCATCACTGACAATGGTCTTGGCTTCGCAGGCACCAAAATCAATGAATTCCTCTACAAATATGGGATATATCATAAAGTATCCTCCAATTACTATCCACAGGGCAACAACTTGGCGGAATCAACCAACAAGACTCTATTAAGGGTGCTGAGAAAGCTCATAGAGAGGAACAAAAGGACTTGGCATCTTCTGCTAGATCGGGCCTTATGGGTCGATCAAATTTTAGTCAAGAAGTCAATCAAGACTTCACCCTATGCTCTAGTCTACAGTAAGGAGGCTATCTTACCTACCCATATAGAGATCCCTGCATTGCAGCTGTAAGAAGAAGAAGGAGTCAATCCATTGGAAAACAGACTGGCTCAGCTGCTGCAGCTGGAGGAAGATTGTGAAAAAGCCTACCAGAGCTTCGCTAGGCATGCTCAGATCACCCGAGATTGGTTCAAAAGGAAATCATCCGATTGCACGTTCAAAGTGGGAGATCTAGTATGGAAGTGGGACTCCTGGAAGGCCAAGCCTGGGAATCACGACAAGCTGGACGCCTTCTGGGATGGGCCGTTCGAAATTATGAAGGTGAACTCAGCCAAATCTTTCATCCTCAAAGATGCAGATGGCTAGGTATTACCAATTTCTGTTAATGGTCTTCATTTGAAGACTTTTCATCGCTGAGGCGAAATAATTTCTCTCAAAAAAAAAAATGTGTATGTACTCTTGTATATATTTTTTCCACTTGTGTATATACATCTTGTTCCGAGATTGCAAAATCTAAGTGGTAAAAAATCTCCTTTGAGGACTTTCAATGCGAAGTAGCAGTTGCAAGGAATTTCACAGCGAAACACTTTACCCTCAAAAGGGGCCAAACCAAAATTTAAACAAAGGCACGAAAAGAGCTTCGCACCCAAAGCATTTCAAGAAGTTACTTCGGGCAAAAGTTTTGCGAAGTAGATTTTAAAAGAGCCCTCGCGAAGCAGTTTTCGAAGCAAAGTTTGGCAAAGTTGTTTCCAAAGAAAGCAAGCTTCGGTAGGCGGTCTTCGCAAAGCAAAGTGGCAACGCGACAAAGGATAAGTACTTCGAGACTGAAGTGTCGAAAAGCAGCCTGCACCAAAGGTTCGCTGCGAAGCATTTTCAATGTTGATTTCGACTTCGCCGAACCAATAACGTGCGAGACGAGAGAATTTAAAATGTGCCTCGAAGAACGCGCTGACAGCAACCTTGAAAAGAGTTCAAAGCGGATGAATTTAAGGCAAAAGTTGCGGAGCACATCCCGAGGCAATTTGGTTAAGGTAAAAGCCCGCATCGAGGTACGAGGTGGCAGTAGTTTGCATTTCATGATTACCAAAGCGCGTGGTCCCATGTATTGTGCTGCTGCAGAGCCAATCAAAGGGCACGACAACTTCCTCCATCCGAAGCATTAATTTAATTTTGGTAGGTGCCATAAATTGAGGTAGTTACCTTTTTAGGCTATAAAACGCGAAGCTCTAGCAAGGAGGAGGTTATTTATCCATCAGTTCGTGCAAGAATAAGAGCCTTCGATTACTCTGCAATTCTCCTGCCCTTTGCATCTAAGCCCTTCACATCAAAGTCCTCTGTATCAAAGACTCTGTCGCCATCATTTTCAACATGGGGAAGAAGAACTCCAAAGAGAAGGGGAAGGAGCCTAAAGTTGCAGGCCCTGAAAAAACAAAGAAAGGCAAGGAATAGAAAAAGCATACTCCCAAGAAGATCAATCTCAACCCTCGCTCGAAAAAACAGTCGATAGAAGAAGGAGATGACTCTGAGGAAGGGCAGCTTGTAGAACCACGAATTGATGGGTGGGAGAAAATTAGAGACATGCAGCTCTCTAAGGGTGTGTCCGACCTCCGACGCACCATAGAGTTTATGATGAGCAGACTCACCCTAGAGAATAAGAGAGCTGCTGCCTATTATTCTCAGATTTACTGGTACTTGACCCCGTCTGCACACCACTGTCCAGAGTTAATCTATGCTATCGCGCAAAATTACCAGCCTGCATCCAGGAAAGTGTTGGATAAATTGTTTTCCATTTTGAAGGAAGATGTACAAGCAGCCTTCGTGCCACAGTAAGGTCCACCTAAGAGCTATTATGTTTGCAACGTCATTTTGAGCGAACAAATGGAGAAGTTCACCTCCAACAACTACATATTGAAATTCCTGCATGAGAACCTTAAAAGTGGGCTACCTTCAAGCAAGCTGCCCCAGATGCCCTTACCCTTGGCGGCCTTCAAGAACACCGATATTTTCTCCATCATTGCATGGGTGGCGGGCCTGTCGACAGATGCTTCGGTGCAACCCTGGCAGGTGTCTTTGGTCGAATGTATTTCAAGAGGGGAATTATATGCCCCTGACGCTTCAAGACCAAACGCCAACCTAGTTTTATTTGACTAGGCGAAATGGGTGGCCCGAACCTTGCACACGAGGCTCACCAGTATGAAGAATTCGGCAACGGGCCAGTACTTCGCACCCTGCTCTTTTCTTGTCTGGTTATTTTTCTATCAGGTTCATAAGCGATTCCCCCATATCACCATTTCTCCAAGCGGTGAGGATGGAAATCCTCTGTCGGTGTACCAGTGGACTACCCTCCTATTGAGGACAGAGTCCTATTATTCTTTTAATCAACAGTTTTTGGGACCTGCCATGCATTTTTTGAAGGGCTCTTGCCCTCGGGTGCCCCTCAATTTGAGAGATAGAGTGGTGCAGGAAAAAAATGGAGATGTTTTCCAATTGACACAGGGACTGGTGATTCACCTGTTCGGTTTCATAGGGAAGCCCTTCCTGTTACTAGTCTACCCCTCAGAATATCAGTTCGCATTGGAAGTCGCTCGATAGAGCGACGCTACCAATTCAGTGTACGACCACGGTCGAAAATGGGCACATACCTGTGACTTCCCCTTCAGGATAGGAGTAATCGAAGTCTTTGCCTTGAAACAGAGCATTTTCTTGGAGGAAAAGCTTGCCAATTTTGGCCTACTCCAGATTCCTCAACAATGGCTCTATGATCCCTTGGGAGTGATGAGGGATCACTTAAAATTCAAAAATGTTCATATCTGCCCCCACCCTGAGATTGTGGAGCAAAGAAATAATCCCAATGGGAAGGATCTGGAGTGGCATTTAGAGAGGATGAGGACATTGCCTCCCTGGCATGAGTTCTACCCCATGGAGGCCGAGTTTGACCCTGAACAACACCCCCTCCCAACTCCAAGCTCCACGTTTTGGAGAAAGGCAAAAGATGATTTACAAGAGGAATTGAAGAATTGGAGTGAGGAAAAATTAAGGGAGTGGTGGATATTGAGAGTCCTTCGCCAGAAGATGAATTCTTATGGAATCTTGACAACAGATAAAGACTTCGCAATTCTTTATGAAGCTAATGTTGAAACTTGGAAGTCTATATCCTTCGCCGACTTTGTTCCTCCAGCTACCCCAGGATCGGGCGAAAGCCCAAGAGGAGCCGACGATGCTTCGGAGCAAGAAGAAGAGGAAGAAGCCGAAGCTACACCAAAGGCACTACCACAAGGACCACGAAAATCCATGACACAAGTGCCGAAGAGTCGGAGCAACCACTGGAGAGAAAGAAAAGAAAGAGGCAACAAATTCAAGTGCCTCCGAGCCACCCAAAGCGACCTCGCACGAAGCTCCCAAGTGCTCCTACTGGATAACCTGCATCAGGCCCTATCAAAGCAAATATTGAAGATACAGCACCACCAAGTTCCGAGACAGTCCCAGACATAGATGTCATCGATGTGGAGTAACTCCAACAAGAGGAAGGTCCCGAAATAGAAGTTATGGAAGTCGAGAGTGCCAAAGTCCAAAAAGAGCAGGAGCCAATCACACAAGAAGTCACCACGGCCACTTTGCCAGGAGGGCACGCAGGTATGCACTCTCCTCCCTTCGCCTTGGTCTTCGACACGTCCACTGTGGTCCCGGTTGAAGGTCCCCACAATCTCTCCCTCCCCTACAAGGTCAATTGCCCACTCAGGTATTGCCCGTTGCCATTCCAACTCTGCCTAGCCCCACTCCACCCGAGTTGTCCATCTGGGACAAGCCTGTGGAAACTACTTCACCCTCCCACGCCATTGTTCCTTCAGTCCTTAGTCAAGGTGAAGGCAGTGCTCCAACGCCAAGCCCCGTAGCCCATTCTCCCATCGTACACAACATAGTCCTGCTTGCCAAAGCTCCTGTTACACCCATCGTCGAACCTTTTGGTGAGGCATTCCCCATTGATTCTTTATATTTGTTTGCCCCTTTGGTTGGATATCCAGCCTTTTTTGAATCAGATATATCCTTAATAAAGGAACACCCCTTAGCCGAGAAGCTACTCCTAGCTCGACAAAACACGAAAAAAATGCTGAAGGAGGCGAGGAAGAAAAGAGGGCGATCTCTGGCCTAGGTTGAAAAATGCGCTGTCTTCGACTTGAAGGGTGAAAAGTTACATAAAGTGAAGAAGGTACCTAAGGTCCAGAAGCCTCTGGATGAAATGACTCCGGCTGATTATGATTACCAGGAGAAGACCAAGGACCTGGAACATTTGAATATAGATAATGAATCCGCATCCATGCACGTCGAAATCGAGACTTTTTGAGCACATGCGAATATTGCTAATTAGCGCAGGTTTGAAGCAAAGAGTGCCAACATCAAGTTGGAGGAAGAGCTGGCTAGAATCCGCACCAAGATGGAGGATTCAAAAGAGCAGTGTAAGCTAATGAATAAGGAAACACATGCCCTGAAACAACAGATACTACAACTGCAATGTTCAACTAAGCACCAAGCACAAAAACAGGCCGAAAATGAGCTGAAGGCCAAGGAGCTCAAAAGCAAAATCTTGCAAACTCAGCAGCAGTTGTTCAAAAAAGCAAACCTGGAGCTGTTCGACAGAAGCAGAATCAAGGAGATTCGCTCACACTTGCTTAGAAATTTTAGGTCTCGGGCCTCTAGTGCCCTATAAATTTTGACATACATCACCGAAGCACAACGTGCCACTGCTGAAGGAGGGCCGACCATAGATGAGATCACCGAAAAAGCGAGATGTCGACTCAAATTGGCCTTTTATGTCCAAAACACCAAATATCAGGACTTGCAGATCGCTGCAATGAGTCGAACGGCTAGGGATTGGTCAACGACCCAAGCTACAGTTCGTGCCTTCTTCTCCAACGTGATAAAAGCACAGAAGACAAAAAACCTCCTGGATGTTTTCAAGAATGAGCAACGTACATCGCTAGGTTATTTCCAGGACCTTTCTTCCTTAGGCTTCCCGAGTTTCACGGATGATGATGGGAACCTTCTCACCAAGGAAGAACTCAAGCCTGCATGGCTTCAGTTTGAAGGTGATGTCTCTGAGATAGACGAATGGGCAGAACCGGTAACGAAAAGGTAGATCACAGACTTCATTCTGAGATACTGCAAGATTGCAGCCAACCTGAACGATCTGTTCACCAGAGCCAAACATGCCGATATCGGGAAGATTGATCGGTTCCATGTTTTGGTTAAGGCATTGTAAGACCAAGAGCCTTTCTCAAAGGGTGCCTGGGCTCATGTCCGTCGAACCATGAAAAATATCCACGATCGCCTTGCCCCATCGTCGCAGAAGGAAGCTGCGCCAGAGGAAGCAGCAAAAGAAGAAGAGGAAGCAGCAGAAGAAGGAGAACCAGCTGTGGAAACGCTCCCGAAGAGAGAAAGAGGAGAAAGGTTTGGAGGTGACTCTCGCCCAATGGATTAAAGCTAAGGGTTCTCCCACCGAGACGAGCTCGTTGCCCCGCGAGTCGCCAAGAATGTTGATAATTTTATCACATTGCACAAGGGGTAGAAAAAGAAATCAAAATTTTGTATAGTGTTTTGGTAAAGTATTTCTTTGTTGTTTTTTTATTTGCAAAGTTGCAGCAATTTTGGCTTTCTCTGCCACCCCATTTGTATATAAAATGAAGAAGGAAGAGCTTCACTGCCGAACAAGCTAAGGAAGATAGATTCGCCGAAAGAAATCGTTAAGGATAGAAACTACTTCGCACCCGAAGCATTTCCAAGGGCTACTTCGGGCAAAAACCTTGCGAAGTGGTGTTGCCAAAGAAGAATTCAGGAAAAGAACTTCACACCCGAAGCATTTCCAGGAACCACTTCGGGCGACTTTTTTACGAAGCGACATTCAAGCAATTTCAAAAGAATAGCTTTGCTGAAGGAAAAATGTAGTCCGAATTGACTAAGGCAAGAAAACTGCTTCGAACCCGAAGTCCCTCAAGCAGTTACTTCGGGCGAAGGTTTTGCGAAGCGGTGTTGCCGAAGCAAAACACAAAAGAAGAATGAAAAATACTTCGGGCCCGAAGCACTTCAAAAGACTACTTCGGGCAAGAAATTGTGAAGCGAGATTTGAAGGAGTAGACATTGAAAATACTTCGCTGAAAAGCCGTCGAAGCACCCACTTTGGGCCCCACGCCAACGAACCATTTCTACTTCATTGAAAGTTGTTGTGAAGCATCTGCTTCGGCCATATTTCATGCGAATTAATTTCACCCGAAGCGGCAGAAGCCATAAAGAATACAACATCTTTCGAAGGCAGGAATGCGCTTCGACCGAAATACCCCCGAACCACAGTTTTGAAAGAGGATCGCGGCGAAGCAGTTCTCCAAGGCATCAGTGAAGCAATTTTGTCAGCGAAGCAGCAAGAAGTAAAGATGAAATCTACTTCGGCTCTCACCACCCCCGAAGCAGTTTTGCGAAGCTTCACCATGCGAAGTGCAAATCAAGGAAGATCTGCTTCGGCTCGAATCCATTGCGAAGCAAAGTGCGAACGAAGACCTAGCGAAGCGCTTCAAGGGCACATATTCCAAGCTGGGTATTTTCTCGAGACGATCAAGTGCCTCATAAATACATTTTTTTATGCCCAATAAGCTCGTTGCTCATTTTTAGCAATTGGAAATGAAGTATCAGTCCATGATGAAGATCCCGACGAGCATGACGGCCACTCGAGCACTGCACTCAGAAACCAAGGATGCTCAGACGACTCATTAATGCATGTTTCCATGGTTGACCCGATCACAGTTCCTAGTTTTGGCAACGAATTTGAAAGCTCAGTCATGAGAGCCGTGAGGAGTAGACTTCTCAGCTTCCGAGGATGTACTCCTCCATTTTGTGTAATTATGGCTCAGAGGGTCGAGTCCTCTATAAAAACCCAGGCATTGTAATGTAAGAGGGGGGGAAATTTCTGCTAGAAAGCTGTTGTAACTTGATGTCTTGCGATTAATACTAAAGAGCTTTGGGATCAATTTCTCTCTTGTTTGCTGCCTTCTGTGTTTATTTATTTTGTATTTCTTCATTTGCATACTGTAACTCTGAATCCTGAATTTGGTGTGCGATTGGGGACTGTACCTTGAAATTTGCCCAAAGGATACATAGGAGAGGAAAAATGCTATATTGGTTTTCTTTTATGCTGCTTGGTGGGTTGTGGTTTCTGTTATTTTCGCTTGTCCTAATCGTCGTTACTCTAAACCCTGAATTTCGACGAAAGGGAGAAGGAGAATCCTGGAGCTCGCTCAGAGGATACATAGGAAGGTTAATGTGGCGTTTCTTTCGTTTATTATTGGTGTTATTCGCTGCTATTCAAGTTGTTAGTTAGTGATCGTCCTTCCTGTTCTCTCCCACCTTAAATTATCGATCTCTCTTCCCTTACCCATTTTTTATTTCTTTCTCTAACCCGAACTATTTTATCTCTTTCCTGCACCCTTACTCTGTTTATCTCTTTCCTGCATCCCTTATCTCAAAACACCAAAGTAGTTTAGCATAGGAGCCGGCCTTTCTCCGGATATTGGTACGAGGGGCATCTCTTCCCTTCGGCCTTTCAATGTTGGTCCAGGTCTAGGGCGCATACACTTACCCAAATCCTTTCCTGGGCAGATTTGATGACCAACACTTACCAGTTATCCCGAAAGTCAATCTATTATCATATGTGAATAAAGGGGTAAAAAAATATTGACAGTTATATGATTTTCAATATTGAATTTCACATTCTAAAATTGCATCAAGAGTACCAACGGGGTTCACTCCTAAGTTTAAAAGCAAGCCAGATTTATAATCACGTAGTTGACACTACCAAAAAAAATTCTAGTTGAGTAACAGTGAAGGTAATGAGTAACAATGAAGGTAGTGTCATCAAAATACATGGTACTCCACCTCTCAAAAACCAACATCACAACCAATAACAAAAGTATAGAATAGATAACAACGTATCCATATATTCAATATGTAACTTCAAGAGTACATAACCAGATATTGAAATAATTTTCCTTGACATCCATATGAAAGAAAATTGTTCAATGACAGAGCTACAATAAATATGCATGATTACAATACAAACTCTTAAAAATATAGTAAATATCAGTTTGAGACAAAGCCTTTGGTTGTTCTCGTAACAATATTTTGGAGATAGTCGTTCATATACTGGCCTCAATCAATTATAAAGATATTGAATGGTGCATATCTGAGCACCCATAAAAAGTTTAATGGCCATGGCGGCTTGTTGTTGAGCGCCTGCTTCTAGTACCGGAGTCCGCCTTCATCCAGCTAGAGCTAGGGTTTAAGGAAGTAAAATTTCAAGACCATGGGATCAGAGCGACCAACTACCATGAATGCATGCTACCCTAAATGCACTCACATTCAAAATCCATGCAGACAAAAAAATTGTTTCATACAGGGATACATTCTGCAAAAAAGAAAGGACGAATACAGAAACTATACCAAATTTTTTCATTCCAATCACATCATACCAAAATATGGGGGCATACCAGAATTATTTCCATTTCCTCATTTCATCACACAGTGCCACGCTCACCCGTAGCACCCACAAATTGAGAGGAAATTAGTGTTACAAGAAATGTATAGGCATCCATAAAATACACAGGAGATATTCCTTATCCCATTACTGTTATAATGCACCCATAATCATACCAAAAACATCCACAACCATGCAGTAATTATTCACAATGGAAAGATTAGATACCCACCATGGAATCGTATTATTAGGGTTACAACAAAGTGCGAAGCACGACCAAATAATTTTTAGTTAAATTTTTCTTAATGGGTAACCAAGACAATGCCTTTAAATACTGATAAATCTCTTAATTTTAAATTTAGCAGTAGTTCTATTGCAAGAGAAATCATAGACAATATACAGAGAAGATTCCATAACAAATTTCATACTTTGTTTTAATAAAAATTCCCATCTTTGTTTAACATTATGCCCATTGTATTAAATCCTCTTATGCTAAATTTTAAGATTGTTTTCAAAAGAGTCGACCTGACCTGGTGCATCGTCCACCTTAATCCTTCAGTCTTACCACCGGTTCTTGCGCCCTTACTTTCCTCCCCACATTTCAAACAAGGTTACTTCTCTTTAAATAAAGGATGTGAATAATTCAGAGAGGTGCCACTTGTGAAACACACGCCTCCTCCCTGCCACGTGTGTCGATTTTATTTTATCCGCCTAATTAGGGTATAGGTTGACCTTAGGTTTCTCATAGTCTTACTATAAGATGCGTTCTATTTCATTGTTTATAATATTGATTATAATTATTGATTTTAATTAGTGCTTATTATTATTATTAATAATATTAATATTATTATTATTATTTTTATTTTATCACCATTCCTTTTATGATTATAACAATTACTGTCATTATTGTTTTGTCACCATTCCCTTATACATTTATTATTATTATTATTATTGTATATATATTTCTATATATATATATATATTTTCGAACTATTAAACATGATAAAAATTTTGCAAATCATACACAAAATCCTAATATGCAGCTACGTGGATGCAATCTACATGGACCACTGGCGAAAGGATTGCCAGAAGGGATTTTAATACCCTATCATAGGTGAAAACTCCGCCGCTCATCACATCCCAACTTACCTTTCCCTGAATACCCATTGCTCGTAGATCGAGGAAGATACCAATGCTTTTGTGATGCTCCTCGCCAGCATGTGCATCTATTCCTGCATCCACAAATTGATTAGCAACACCATGATCTTGTAGATAAAAATACAAGAGCCATAATTAGGAGGGTTGTTACATCCTCCCCCTCTAAGACTAAACACAGTCCCTATGTTTTAAATGCATACTAAAATATAAGATCAAAAGCAAATCATACAATGAATTAAAACTCAATCATAATTATTGAAAAGAAAGCATGTCTTCACCATCAACCCAGGAGTTCCTTTAAAACCAGACTTTTACATCATCTATATATATATATATATATATATACACAAATCAAAAACTTATTTTTGGAGTTATTGTTCAAACAAAAATGGAAACTGTCTTTTCATGACAGCCACATCTTCCCATGTGGCATTATTTTTAGAATATTGGTCCCATTGGACCTTACACTACTCAATTTTTCGTTTTCTTAATTGCTTGGTTCGAAATCCCAATACTCTGATAGGTTGGACTTCAATGCGCATGGGGTCGGTCATCTTCAAGTGATCAAAATTCTAGACATGAGAAGGATCAACAATATATTTCTTGAGGAGGGACACATGGAAGGTATCGTGGATTTTTGACAAGTTGGGTGGCAAGGCCAACTTATAGGCGATTGGGTTGATTTTGGCAAGAACAGTAAAGGGTCCTACAAATATTGGGCTTAATTTAGAGGATTTTATAGAGCTCTTGGTTGGCTTAACCCTTAGGAATACTCTGTCTCCCACAGAGAATTCTCTTGGGGTTCTTTTGAGGTCGACATAACTCTTTTGCCGATCTGAGGCTTCCTTGAGCCTTTGGTGAATTTGGCTTAGTTGCTCCTCCATTTCTTTAACCATATCTGGCCCGATCATTACCCGATCCTCCGGATTGCTCCAAGATAATGGCATTCTGCACCTTTTCCCGTACAGTACCTCAAATGGGGCCATACCCAAAGAAGTGTGGTAACCATTATTATAAGAAACTCTACCAGAAAAAGGTAGTCTTCCCATTTAGTCTGATGGTCCATACAATACATTCGAAGCATATCTTCTAAGACCTGATTTACTCTCTCTATTTTTCCATCAGTTTCAGGATGGTAGGCGGTGCTAATGTTAAGTTTTGTTCCCCATGCTTGATGTAATGTTTGCCAAAACTCGGATGTGAACCGAGAATCTCTATCTGATATAATTATTTTGGGAAACCATGTAGCCGTACCACTTCCCTGGAAAATTTATGGGCTACTGTAGGAGCTCCGTCTTTGATATTTCTAGGTAGAAAATGTGCCACCTTAGTCAATTTGTCAACCACGACCATAATGGTATCATGTTGGAAACGATTTTTAGGCAACCCAACAATGAAGTCCATGGTCACAACTTGCCATTTATAAATTGGGATATCATGTGTATATAGGCGTCCTGTAGGGTGTAAATGCTCTGCCTTCACCTTTTGGTATTCTAAATATTTAGCCACAAATTCTACGATATCCTTCTTCATTCCTGGCCAATAATAATCTTTTCTCATATTTTCATGCATCTTTACGTAGCATGGATGAGTGGAGTAAGGGGCACAATGTGCCTCCTAAAGCAACATATTCCTTAGGTTTTGGTCATTTGGCACCACCATTCTATTTCTGAAATACAATGTGTTTTCCTATATTTCAAAATCCCTTGCTTTTTTCGAATCTTGCCTTAACAAATCTTGACATCTTTGCGAGAATTCATCCTGAAGTTGGAGATTCCTTATCTGTTCAATTATTTCAAAATGACATCGTGTTATAGTAGTAATGTGCTTTCTCTGACTCAAAGCATCGGCTAATTTATTTTCTTTCCCTTTAATATACTCAATGTCGAAATCATATTCTGCCAATAATTCCATCCATCACCTCTGCCTAGCATTGAGAATTGGTTGGGTAAAAATATATCTTAAACTTTGATGATCAGTATTGAGTTCAAAGGGTTTACCCAACAGGTAATGTCTCCACATTCTAAGAGCATGTACTACTATTGCTAGCTCTAAATCATGGGTGGCATAATTCAACTCATGTTTCTTAAGTTTTCGGGACTCATAAGCTATAATACCTTCTTCCTGCATAATAACCCCTCCTAAACCTTCTATGGAGGCATCGGTACATATCGTGAACGGTAGTTTAGGGTCCGGTATTCTTAGAATTGGCATTGTTGTCAAATTTTCCTTAAGATTTTTGAAGGCTTCCTCACATCGAGTAGTCCATTTAAAAGCCTTACCCTTTTTCTGAAGATTGGTTATTGGATAAGCTACCTTAGAGAAGTTCTGCACAAAACGTCGATAATACCCGACCAATCCCATAAAAATGCATACTTCAAATACATTAGTTGGGGCAGGCCACTCAATAATAGCATCAATTTTCCTTGGGTCCACTAATATCCCTTTAGTCAAAATTACATGCCCCAGATACTAGACTTGGGAGGTATAGAACTCACATTTTGATAATTTTCCATACAAATGATTCTCTCTAAGTTTTTCGAGAACAATTTTCATGTGTTGGTCATGTTCCTCTTTATCCCTGGAGTATATCAATATGTCATCCAGAAATACCAATACAAACTTGTCTAGTTGTTCCCAAAATACATTATTCATTAAGTTCATAAAAGTTGCAAGGGCATTGGTCAAACCAAAAGGTAGCACCATAAATTCATAGTGGCCATATCTTGTTTGAAAGGTAGTTTAATGGGTGTATTCCTCTCGAATAATAAGCTGGTGATAGCCAAATCTAAGATCAATTTTTGAAAATATTGATGCTCCCTTCAGTTGGTCAAATAGGTCGTCTATCCTGGGTAAGGAGTACTTGTTCTTTATTGTCATCTTATTTAGCATCCTGTAATCAATACATAATCTTAGTGACCCATCTTTTTTCTTAAAAAATAAAATGGGTGCTCCCCATGGAGAGACACTAGGTTTAATGAGTCCAATTTCTAATAGTTCTTGGAGCTGAGTCTTGAGTTCTTGTAGCTTGATGGTAGTCATCATGTAAGGTGCTTGGGCTATAGGGGTCGCTCCTGGTAGGAGTTCTATAGAGAAATCAAATTCCCTTCGGGGTGGAAGACCAGGCAGATCCTCAGGAAAGACATCCCTAAAATAATTTAGTATCGAATATGTATGGAATAGACTTGTCCCTATCTCCATGTCCTCCTTATTAATTTTAACTACATAGACTTTACTTCCTTTATTTATAGCTCTTTTGACCTGCATAGCCGTTAGAAGGTGAGGTTCTACCGATTTTCGTTCATAATAAATTTGAATCCTTTGTACAACATCGTTAGTGAATTCTATCCATCTTTCTTCAAAGTTTAATAATGCTTTATGAGCTTTGAGCCAATCCACTCCTAGTATTATATCAAAAGCATGCAATGGGGCTACATACAAATGCCAACTCATTTTTCCTTGAGGTAGGATTATCTGAGGGTCAAATAGGCATTGATTAATGGTATAGGTTTGTCCAGACCCATATTCAACCTTCCACCCATTTTCCATATATCCAGGTTTTTCCGGAATGTCCCTCATAAGGCTAGAAGAAATGAAACTATCTGTTGCTCCCGAATCAATCAAAATACTTACATTCCTATCATAAATTTTTCCTTTTAATAAAAAGGGGGTAGCTTGCCCATTGAGTTTAAGATTACCTGTGGATGCAAATATCTTATGGGTGGGTTTCGTTGATTCCTTCCTCTTATCGGCTCTCATGGGACACTTATCTGCATAATGAGGTTCCTCGCATATCCAACAACTAGTTCGTGGTGCCCTCTCTTTGTTAGTTCTATCATTGGCATTCTCAGTACCAAATCCTAGGTTTCTAGATTTCTGATCATATCTATGTAATTTATCTCGTCCTGTCCACCTCGATTAAATTGATTCCCTCTGTTACCCTGGGATCCCTGATATTGGTTCTTGTTTTTACCCAATCAATTTTTGTTCTCTTTTCTATCCTTCCAGTTCCTATCTCTTTTAGCTGAACCCATATTTTTCTTTTTTTGAGGTTCTTCTCTATCTGAGGTTTTTTGATAATAGGCCTTCTTGGCCTTGTAGTTGTCCTCTTCCTTCCTAGCCAAGTCATAGGTATCCATGAGGGTTGCAAGTTTCAACATCAGTATCAGGTGCCCAATTTTTGGGTGGAGTCCTAAAAGGAATTTTTGGACCTTAATCTCAGTTCTTTGCTCATACTCTGGCATGTATTTAAGCATTTGCATGAAGCATTGATAATATTCGGTAACGATCATATTGCCTTGAGTCAATCTTGAAAATTCTATGGTTCTTTCTAAGTAAAATTGCGAAGTTAAGAATATTTCTTTAAAATCTTTTACAAAGGTTTCCCAATGTACATCAATGACCTCCACATTATGAGTTCTCTTATAGGTCTCCCACCAATCAGTCGCAATTCTTGTTAGTTGAAATACTACCCAAGAAGTATTAGACTTGGATGAGAGGGTTCTAATGGCAAAGTAGGCTTCTAGACTATTTAACCATCTCTCAACCTCCTCCCCATTCTCTTTGCCATCGAACTTGGCTATATCTATCTTTCACATATCCCTATCTAACTCAGAGCCTACTTGTCGTCTTTCGGGATCAATAGATGTCTCCTCCTTAGTGGTTACTATTTCCTTTCCCTTGGATAGGTTTTCTATTATTTTTTGTTGTTGGGAGATCATCTCTTGCTGCTGAGTTAGTTGGGATTTCTATTGTTCCATGTGCTCCAACATTTGAGCTTTCTATTGAGCCATGTGTTTGGCCATTTGGGTTCTTTGTTGCTCCATTTGTTCTTTTTGTTCATTCATTTGTTCTCACATTAATTGCATCATTCGGATCAATTTGTCCTCTCTAGGGGTAGGTTCTTTTTCCCTCCTACCTACCCGAGGGGGTTCTATGGTTCCTCCCATGTCCTCGATCCTCCCAGCCTTCCTAAGAATCCTTCTGGGATTTTTGGTCAGCCCTTCTAGCTGTACCGCCATAGATCTCTTTGAGGAGCTAGCCATGGCCTGAGAAAGAAAAAGGAGCCCAGTCAATTCTTAGATATTCATTCATTAAGTTAGATATTTGTTTTATTTTCAAAACAGTTCCCAACCTTTGGCTCTAATACCAAATATAACACCCTAGGTCACAACCACCTGGTTGTCTATTCTCCCCAAGTCACTACCACTTAGGAGTCAAAATTTTTCTTTGTTTTATTCCTCATTTTAACTTATCTATTTCTTTTTCTAGTTTGAGCATGTTAATATTATCTTCATGAGTGCCATTCCGCTGCAGTCAGAATACCCATGAGATCAGGATTTGGCCAGATCCTACTTAGTTGCCTTTTGGAACTTCACTCTCCTCTCGAGGTCATAAGTGCAAGCAGTGGGTTTCTTTTATCCTCGAGAGCCCATATCACCTAGAGGTGTGACACTTACTTTCCCGTGTCTTATAGGTTTAGCAAATCTTTAGGTCTTTTGTCCTGTAAGGCTTAGTGTATACATGCTCGAGCTATACGATCAACCACTTGCCTTGGAGCATCGTCTAAGGTCTTACCAATACCTTGGTAACCACCCGACGTTATGTGTTGATTAACCAACATGATGTACCATACCATCGTGTTGTTGGTATCACCTAGTCAACACATTTCGTCGCTCAATCACTAGTAGGGATAACCTAGAAGGGATACCCATACAACCCTTCGTTACCTCCCATTCTAACCTTCCCATCAGAATTGCGGTTAGAGACCTAAACCATGATGATTACCTACCCGTATCATCATTAATTTTAATTCCATGATGATTGCCTACCCGCAACATCATGATTGTTGCGGTAAGATTGTCTCCCCACAATCTCGAGAATTACCTTCCCACTTCTGGAGGTGTTTTAACAAGGTTCATTTAGTTTAACGGGATATGGTTCAAAGGGATTACTAAGGTATATTCGGATTTCTCAAGTTCTGCTAACTTGAAGGATTCATCATACCCATATCAAAGAAAACCAAGGTATAAAACCCATAATAATATTTCCAATATTTACCTTATGTCCTCTTTAAGTATATAAACAAAAAATTTTTTAAATTGAAAGCATAACGACTAATTTTTCTCTATCTTTTGAAACTTAAAGTCAAATGTCAATTTCTTCTCTTCATCTAAAAGAAATAATCATATTTTCTTAAACAATTTCCCTTATCTTAAAAACATAAGGTCTATTGACATCTCTATACATAAAACCAAGCAAATGTCTTCCCTTTTCAATTTCAAAGAAAAACATATAACTTTTTCCCTTTTTATTCAAAAGTATAAGCAACATACTATTTCTGATGAATATCATTTTCTATTTAATTTTCCCTTTGTTTTAAAACATTTCCCGTGACCCATAAGCCTAATGACATTTCCCATTTATTATTAAGACAAATAAAATAACATCTATCTTTCATAGTCTTTACACATAAACCATATAACTATTTACCTTTTAATTTGAACGCATAAAGTCAAATAACATATTCTGATAGCATAAAGTCAAATAACATATTCTGATAGCATAAAGACAAATAATATTTTCCTCTCATTTTTAAATGTAAAATCTAATGATATCTTTCCTGATCATTGACACATGAAACCAAATAATATTTACGCAAAGAGGAGCGCTACTATTTAATTCCAGATCAACATAATTTTTTTTAATAAATTCAAATCATCATAATATAATTCTGATTAAGGAGCCCTATAATTAAATTTTTGACTTCCAATACTTTCAGATTTACTCAGACTAACATCAATGCGCGACATCCCGGTTTCAACTACTCTTAATAAATATTATGCATCAAATTATGACACAAATATCTAGAGATTGGTGTGATCCCGGATGTCACAAGCACATGAGGTCAAATACTGGATACGACACGCCATAAATAAGCTCACGATCTATGAAATCGCGACTTAATGCTTTCAATTTAGTGTCATCTTTTGGATGAAGAAATAATAAATTATCCACATCAACAAGACATCTAACATAATTCGGCTGTTAATGAATATTAGTGACATACGATGACACCCATATTGGTCCAAAAATCGAGGAGATCTTAAAGGTAAGGGAAGCTATGGTTTTCTTAATATCACTGCACCTTATAGACACTTAAGAATTCAATTTGCTACTCCCAAGCATCTCTGGCACACAGTCCTAATCAACACAAACTCATAGAGAACGATTTGGGTGGCCGCCACCACAAAATGTTTTTGTAATTAATGCCAAGGGATTTGGGTTATAATAATATAACATTTATGGTTCAGAGTTTAGAAGCCCATACAGACTGCCGTCCATGCTTTTCTTGGAGAAAAAATAATACTGAATCAACCTAGGGATTTTAATGATTAGCCAGCGGTGATATCCACAGGAATAAGGACGAAATTAGAAGACTTAATAATTATATTAATACCTATTCATAAATTGCAATCTCAAAAAATAAACTTAGGTTTTTAAACAAATATATCCAGTATACTTATGGGCGAAATTAATCACTGTCACAATCCATTTTTAATACATGAATAAAGACCATAATTATAGCAATGGTGATAACTTACCAGTTATCCTAAAAGTCAATCTATTATCATAGGCGAATCAAGGGATAAAAAAATATTGATATTCATATGATTTTCAATACTGAAATTCATGTTCTAAAATTACATCAAGAGTACCAACGAGATTCACTCCTAAGTTAAAAAGCAAGACCAGATTTATAATCACATAGTTGACACTACAAAAAAAAGTCTAGTTGAGTAACAGTGAAGGTAATGAGTAGCAATGAAGGTAGTGTCATCAAAACACATGGTACTCCACCTCTTAAAAACCAACATCACAACCAATAACAAAAGTATAGAATAGATAACAACGTATCCATATATTCAATATGTAACTTCAGGAGTACATAACCAGAAATTGAAATAATTTTCCTTGACATCCATATGAAAGAAAATCGTTCAACGACAGAGCTACAATAAATATGTATGACTACAACACCACACAGGCTTTAATTTATATAATTTCTAAAACCATAACACCAACTCTTAAAAATACAGTAGATATCAGTTTGAGACAAAGCCTTTGGTTGTTCTCGTAATAATATTTTGGAGATAGTCATTCATATACTGGCCTCAATCAATTATAAAGACATTGAATGGTGCATATCTGAGCACCCATAAAAAGTTTAATGGCCAGGGCAGCTTGCTGTTGAGCGCCTGCTTTTTGTATCGGAGTTCACCTTCATCCAGCTAGAGCTAGGGTTTAAGGAAGTAATATTTCAAGACCATGGGATTAGAGAGACCAACTACCATAAATGCATGCTACCCTAAATGCACTCACATTCAAAGTCCATGCAGACAGTAAATTTGTTTCATACAAAAATGCATTCTGCAAAAAAAAGAAAGAAAAAAAAGACGAATACAAGAACTATACCAAAATTTTCCCATTCCAATCACAACTTACCAAAATATGGGGGCACACCAGAATTGTTTCCATTTCCTCATTTCATCACACAATGCCACGCTCACCCGTAGCACCCACAAATTGAGATGAAATAAGTGTTACAAGAAATGTATGGGCAACCATAAAATACACAGGAGATATTCCTTATCCATTTACTATTATAATTCACCCATAATCATACCAAAAACATCCACAACCATGCAGTAAATATTCACAATGGAAATATTAGGGACACACCATTTAGAAGGAATCGTAATATTAGAGTTACAGAGAAGTGCGAACGCAGCCGGACAATTTTTGGCTAAATTTTCTTATTGGGTACCCAAGACAATGCCCTTAACCACTGATAAATCCCTTTAATATTAAGTTTAGAAATTAGTCCTATTGCAAGAGAAATCATAGACCATATCCATAGGATACTCCATAACAAATTTCATGCTTCGTTATAATTAAAATTCTCATGCTATGTCTATTACATTAAATCCTCTTACACTAGATTTTATGGTTGTTTACATAAGAATTTGATCTGATCTGGAACGTCGCCCGCCTTAATCCTCCAAACTTACTTTTCGGGTCTTGCGCTCTTTCTTTTTTCCCCCTTCAAACAAGGTTACTTCTCTTTAAATAAAGGATGAGAATAATTCATAGGGGTGCCACTTGTGAAACGCACGCCTCCTCCCTGCCACGTGTGTTGATTTTATTTTATCCGCCTACTTAGGGTATAGGTTGACCTTAGGTTTCTCATAGTCTTACTATAAGATGCGTTCTATTTTATTGTTTATTATAATTATTAATTATAATTAGTGCTTAATAATAATAATAATAATAATATTATTATTATTATTATTATTATTTCTATTTTATCACCATTCCTTTTATGATTATAACTATTACTATCATTATTATTTTGTCACCATTCCCTTATATATTTTATTATTATTATTTTTGTATATATATATATATATATATTTGAACTATTAAACATGATAGAAATTTTGTAAATCATACACATAATCCTAATATGCAGCTACGTGGATGCAATCTACATGGACCGCTAGCGGAAGTATTGCCAGAAGGGATTTAATACCCTATCATAGGCAAAAACTCTGCCGCTCATCACATCCCAACTTACCTTTCCCCAGATACCCATTGCTCGCAAATCGAGGAAGATACCAATGCTTTTGTGATGCTTCCCACTAGCATGTGCATCTGTTCCTGCATCCACAGATTGATTAGCAACACCATGATCTTGTAGATAAAAAGACAAGAGCCATAATTAGGAGGGTTGTTACAATTATAGATTAATTATAATTTAATTATAAAATTAATTAATGTTAATTAAAATAACCCTAAGGATGGGTTACAAAGGTAATTATTTATTCGAATTCAAAATTTGAATAAGGCACCGACATCTCTAAGGCATTGGCCTTCGTGTATAAAAAAGGGCAAGAACCTTAGCCAAACCCCCTTGCAATAATCGTTGAAATCAATGCCCCAAAATTCATGCACAAAAGAGTGTAAGGTTTTTGTCTTTTAAAAGCTATCGATGGCAGAGGATAGGACAAATAGGAGCGGGGATCCTTTGTCTTCATACAATGTTGTGTAGCGCAGTTGGCAACAAGGGGTGGTGCTAAGGCTTGTGGTAGGCTAGGAGAGCAAGGTTCAAAACCCGATGCGTTCGTTTTACAAGGAATAAGGGTGTTCTGTTTTGCGTTGCATCGATCGAAAGGGAGAGAGGAAGGCTTGAGCCTTCCCCTTCGTGCGGAGGCTTGTAGCCCACGCGGTGGGCTAGCACCTTGATAAGGTGATCGGATGGAAGTGGTCTCACGTTCGAAACCCACTGAGGCCTTTTGCTTGAGATAAAGGTATGCATTATTAATATTTGCCAAGGCTGCATGAGGTATTTTGGATTTGCTAAGGTTAGATAAAAAATAAATATTTGGAGGGTTATAAAGTTTATTTTTAAATTTGTTTATTGAGTATTTAAGGGAGATAAAAGGATAGGCAACATTATTTTTGAGGATTTGATTTTTGAGGTTTGTTAATTAAATTTTGAAGATTATAAGGAGTAATTGAGTAATTATTGTTATGTATGTTTTGATGTTTGCTAATTTCAAAGAAGGAGTAATAAGGTGTATTTGAGTTTGATTATTTTTTTAATTGAGAAATATTTTTGAGAGAGGGTTAGTGTGATATTTTGTCACCTAACCATTGAAATTGGCAAAGAAATTTTTTTTTTTTGAAGACAATTTTTAAAGATACTTCTTCATCAAACAAAAAGGTATGGGCACATCTTCCTAGTGAGTAATTGTTGGATGTTGTGAATGCTAAGTTGGAGTGAAAAGGGTTGTTTGATAAGCATTGTTGAGTTTGGTTTTTCTGGAATGAAAGTTGATTCTAGAAACCTTTTTTGATAAGCATTGTTGGAAATATTGAGTAAAACTTTCATATACTTGAACTAAGGTTTGTGAAAGAACATGAGTATCATTGTTATGTGAATTTGTGAACTATATTGAACTAGGATTTGTGAAAGAACATGAGTATTATTGTTATGTGAAGTTGTGAACTATCTTGAACTAGGATTTGTGAAAGATCATGAGTATCATTATTATGTGAAGTTGTGAACTATATTGAACTAGGGTTTGTAAAAGAACATGAGTATCATTGTTATGTGAGATTGGTTGGAAATAATTGAGTGAGTGTTCATATGCTTGGACTAGGGTTTGTGAGCAAGGATTGTTTCATTGAGTGATTGGTTGAGTAGAGTTGATTGAGCCTAGTCAAGTGGAAGTGTTGATATGATAGTTCAAGTTCTGTGAAACAAATTGTTCCATATTATGAATTGATTTGAGAAAGAGGTTGAGTGTTTGAGAGTGTGAAGCATATTGAGTCTCTAACAATTATCTATATGTTTTTGTGAGATTGGACAAGTTCTAGTGAGGACTTGTTGAGCAGATTTGAGGTAAGTATTTGAGAGAACTTGTGGACATATTGGTGTAAGATTTTGTGGAAGCTTACAATACATATTTGAAGACAGATATTGAGAGCAAATTGGACAAGTTCTAGATAGGACTTGTGGATAGATTAGTGTGAGCTTTTGTGGAAGCTTACAAGGCAAATTTAAGATAAGTCTTTGAGAAGACTTGAGAGCAGAGTTGATTGATTGATTTGTTCAAACCTTGAGTTAAGGTTTGGGGCAGATCTAGTAGAGTTGATTTGAGATTAAGTCAAGCTTTGTGTTAATGCTTGAGGACAAAGATTGAGGACAAATTTGTACTAGACTAAAGGACAGTGTTTAATGTAGATTTGAGGATAGAGTTTGGTGCAGATTTAAGCACAGGTTTGTGTCAGACTAGAGACAAAGATTGAGAAGATTTATGCTAGACCGAAGGGCTATGTTTAGTAAAAATTTGAGATAGAGATGAGAGCAATCTTTGGAGGTGATAGAGTATAGAGGACGACAGTCTCCAGTGGATAGAGATCCATTAGCCAGGGCAGTGAGGATAGGTCTTCTGAGTGAGGATAGGAGTCTTCAGTGGATAGAGATCCATTAGCCTGTGTAGTGGAGGCAATGGTTCTTCTAGAAGATCACCAACCAGAGCATAGGAGAAAGGAGTTCTCCTATGGATAGAGATCCACAAACTTGATTAGGGGATTGGTGTCTCCTTTGGATAGAGTTCCATAAACATTGTAATAGGGAAAGGATTCCCAAGAGATTTATTGAGAAAAAATTAGTGAAATATTTTCTCCATGGAGTAGCCCACATTAGGTGAACCACGTTAAATTGGTGTCTCTATTGTGTGTGATGATTTATGCATTTATTTGATTACTGTTGTTGATATTGCTATTGATACATTGCATAATATTGATTGAGAAAGAAAAGTAAAAAATGGTCTTATACTATTCACCCCCCCTCTCAGTATAAGATTGTGTTCTTCACTCCTTGAACTTGATGGTGGTTCTCCTATACTGTGATGATGCTTTGCTACACAGTGACGGTTTTCTCTTCGACTATGGTGATGCTTTTTGATGTGAAAGCACTTAAATGCTATGGTGATGCTTTGTCCAATGGAAGCAAGCCTTATATAAAAAATGATTGCTCTTCCTTGATCAAAATCAGTGCTCAACTTTTATTTCTTTGTCCTTTATCTTGTATCTATCAATTACTTTGGACACTAAAACATTTTGCTGTATTTTTAACCCTTTGCTTGGTCTTTAGCTTGTTTACACTATTGCTCTTGGTTTCTTTTTTTCACATAAATAAATCTACATTCCTTAAGCACTATAAAATAACATTCATAAATAATATTTTGCTCTTCTTATTTCTTCTTTTCTATAGCTTAAACTCTTGCTATTTTATCTTTGCATATTATAAGGTGTAAGCACTAATATCACCTTGATTTAAAGAACTCCTTTAAGCTTTTATTTTCAGATTCCAAATAATAATATGATGCAGATCTCAAATAATAATATGGTGCTTTTAATCTCCTTGATTTAAAGCTTATTTCAATGTTCAAATAGTAAACTTATATTGCACCAATACTGCATACCTTTTTAATCTCAGTTTTTCTAATTTTGTTGGTGATTTGATTCACCCAACTTGCTATCTCAAACTAGTAAATTTTGCACCTCTATTCTCCTTCACTCTTATGCTCCAAATATTACCAAATTTTTAGCTCTAGTTACTGCCCAAATTTCTTCACGTTCACTGTCTAATAACTCTCCCAAATTTTCTCTAGAGTTCTCTAAACTTGCAGCTCCTTATCTTATTCTGATGTTGTCCACAAATATGATTTTGTGGCTTCCAATCTCTACCAAATATATTATTCTAAATACTGAAGTTAGCAGCTATTAACGTTGTCTCAAGTGCTATCCAAAACCTATAACTATGCACTCAACTCCTTCCTTTTGTTATCCAAACCCTGCAATGAAAGTCTCAAGAATGCTACCTTATATCACTGTCAAAAAACTTCTTCAATCTCCTACTCATGGGATCTCCAAATATTCCCAACTCTTCTCCAAATCATAGCTCTAGGATTCCTTCAATATTCTCTCTCTACAACCCTTCAATATCTGCTTCAAAATCTGTAATCTTCTCCTTTCAAGTCAGCCTTCTATGGCTATCCTTACATTTTCCAAAATTATGGGCTCTTCAAAATTCTCTTCTCCTGCAATCTCCTTATCAAATTATGACTTTAAAAATGATCTCCTACACTATTCATTTTCTCAAGAATCTATATATCTTGAGATCTACAAATCCCTTCTCCAATATTAACTTCCTACGAAACACTTCTTCCTTTTGGGCTTGTTGTTGAATGACGATAATTATACCAAAAACCTATTTATCAGAAACTTCTTGTTTCTAATCTCCTATCACAAACCTTCTCCAAATCAACTGGATACTTCTTCAACTCTGTAAAGTTACTCCTCCTTGCAATCTCTTGCTCCTAGTTATTTTCAACAACGCCTTCAATGGCCGCTTCTTCAATTATGTAGTAGGGCTTTCTCTAGCCTTCTTACTCTCCTTTAAATTCTCTTAATACCACTTCTCTTGAGTCTTCTAATTCTACAACTCTTCAACTCCTTTTATGCAACTCTTCAACTTCTCTTCTTGAAGCTTCAATGGGACCTATTCCTGGTCTCCTCAATCTCCCAACTATGGAAATACTGTAATGAGATCTCTTTTCTAGATCTCCAAAAATTACTACTCTCAATATCCTAAATTTCTAAAGTCTTTTTCTACTATTCAAATATGCAATAGGACCTATTCTTATGCCTTCTCTATCTCCAATATGTAACAAGAACCTTCTACATGAGTCTCTTTAATCTCCAATCTAGAGTTTTCAATCTACAATCTTCTATCTCCAACCTTCTATCTTCCAAAACTGGAAGTTCTTCAATCTAACCTCTTTCAGGTCTCTTCAACTTCTCCAATATGCAGTCTTCTATATACAATATTTTATGGGGACTTCCTTTTCGAGTCTCCTCAATCTTCAATCTCCAATAGGATATTTTATTAGACCTCTTCAATATCTAATTTTTTACAACAAGAATTAATCCTTGCACGAGGAAAGCACATAGAATTTTCGGTAACAAAGGTTAAATTCTTCTCTATCTGTTGTAGGAAGCTTCTCAACTTCTGGGTGTTAATTTTTTACAACCAAAAACTTAGATAGTAGTACCAAATATATTAGAATTTCCAAAATTCTAAAATAAATAAACTTCACTAGTTATCCTCAAAACTAGTGGAATGAATTTTGTGTTGAGTCCTAGTCTTCACAATCATGTGGAAAGACTCTAGCCAATATGTAATTTATAGTCTCCTTCAATCTACCGACTTCTCTAATAGGACCTCTTTCTTGGGTCCCTTAATCTCCTAAATATGCACAATATCAAGGACTGACTTCAAGACCTGAAATCTCCTTCTATTCTAAATTTGCTCTTGGAATAGAAATTCTCCAATCTTCTCTGGTTTTACCTTCCAAAGATAATCTTATCACCTTCACTAGTTTCTCCTTCGTAGCTTCAAAATTTGTGCAAGTCCATATTTTGCAATAGCTCTCTTTCTCCTGTCAAACTCCCTTGTGGCTCTGATACCACTATTAGCTTTTGAAGCTTATTACTTGAGATAAACAAACCAAAAGATATCAAATAAAGTAGCAACCCAATGTATATGATAATGACAATATTATACAAGTATAAAATAGAGAAATAACTCTAATATCTACTCCTAAACATGCCATAAACAAATGCTCACGAAAATGGTGCCATAGCTCTGAAAGTACCAAGTAATGACATTACAAGTCATGTCACTTTACATCCTCACATTACTATGCATATATAATGTAATGTGACTCTTCATATGGAGCACTCTTGGCCTTAAAACTTCTAGACTCTTCATCTCCCTATTCTATGGACTCATGTGCACATGGATAATTATGCAATATTACATTATTGAATATTACACACACTTGTGCATTTATTACATTACATAAAGTAAAGTCTAATCTAAGACATGTACCAAATATTACCTACTTCAAGGGGTAGGTAGGGGATTTAACTCTTAAGTGCATATGTGGAGAGTTGACTAGCTTACTTGGTGCTAAGGTGCCTATTGCCCTTAGATTGGAAGTTCAAATCCCTTTCTTAGTCAGTCTATTGGAACAAATGTATTTAAAAGTATTCTTGACTCTATATATGAGGAAGGTTAGGCATTTCATGATAGGCTTCAAGAATTTATTCATCAAAGAAAATTAGAATTTAACCAAATATTGCATGTCAATTAGTAGTTTTAGATTGGCAAAATCACTTCCTAAGGTTTGTAAACCAATATTTTAACAACTTGTTTTAACTTTTGAGTAGTAAGTAGACCAATCCTAAGAATGGATAAGTTTTGCATAAGCTTTAGAGTCCTGTTGAGTGGTATTTTCACCCACTTGTGAAAGTACACTCTCCTTTAGGATTTGGGTTCCAAATCCCCTCTTGCAAAGAAGTTAAACAACCAACTTCTCCAAGGTCTCCGCTATATTAGCATTTGCATATATGTATTAGTAATCTCAAATAAATATATTCATTTTAAATGCTTGGAACACCTTAGTGATTGCAAGTAACTGTAAACAAGGGGCAATGTTGGTTTATTTTACCATGAAACTTTAGTGATTGTTCATTGAACCGAAATAAAGCAAATGTGAGTTGGTCCTCATATGACCACGATGTAAAATATATTTTATCTTGCATTAAATCCAAATATGGCTTCTTATCATCAAGATGAAGATAGCTTTCAATGTGATCGATAAACCATCCCTCTTTGGTGAAATTGGTTTTCACAAAGAAGCAATAATTTATGGCCTTAAAGTAAGGGCTTTACATGTCACCTTAACTTATCTCTCTTAAATGAAATCAAATTTTCATCAAGATGAACAATTAAGTGTTTTGAAGAAAAGACCTTCAATGTAATACTCGAATTACTCCTCTTTCGTAAAATTAGAATTTTTATGAAGAGACGGTAATTTTAGGGTCAAAATGGAAATTTGTGAAAATGCCATAAAACATAACTCCTTCAATGAAATTGGAATTTTCATGAAGGGAATGTCATCATAGGCTCATGAGCGTAAAACAAAACTGAAAAAATGAAATTTGACCTTAAAATGAAAATTTTCTATTTTCGATTTTTTTAAAATCTGTAGTAAAACAACTTCGATGAATTTTAAAAATACTAAACAACTCCGAAAATGAAATTTCAAAGTGCGTATTGGAAGTCTGAAGTAAAACCTACGCAATGGTGAAATAATTTTTGAATTTTGAAAATTTTTAAATGTTTATTTTAATGCCTGAAAATAAAAAAAAAAATTAAAATTTCTGGAAAATAAAATGTAGAAAATGAAAATGAAATGCAAAAAATGGAACACAAGATACATTCATTTTGATGCTATCCTATTTCTGGAAAATAAAATGCAGAAAATGAAAATGAAATGCAGAAAATGGAACACAAGATACATTCATTCAAAATGGAAATTTGTGAAAATGCCATAAAACATAACTCCTTCAATGAAATTGGAATTTTCATGAAGTGAATGTCATCATAGGCTCATGAGCGTAAAACAAAACTGAAAAAATGAAATTTGACCTTAAAATGAAAATTTTCTATTTTCAGATTTTTTTAAAATCTACAGTAAAATAACTTCGATGAATTTTAAAAATACTAAACAACTCCGAAAATGAAATTTCAAAGTGCGTATTGGAAGTCTGAAGTAAAACCTACGCAATGGTGAAATAATTTTTGAATTTTGAAAATTTTTAAATGTTTATTTTAATGCCTGAAAATAAAAAAAAAAATTAAAATTTCTGGAAAATAAAATGTAGAAAATGAAAATGAAATGCAAAAAATGGAACACAAGATACATTCATTTTGATGCTATCCTATTTCTGGAAAATAAAATGCAGAAAATGAAAATGAAATGCAGAAAATGGAACACAAGATACATTCATTCAAAATGGAAATTTGTGAAAATGCCATAAAACATAACTCCTTCAATGAAATTGGAATTTTCATGAAGTGAATGTCATCATAGGCTCATGAGCGTAAAACAAAACCGAAAAAATGAAATTTGACCTTAAAATGAAAATTTTCTATTTTCGGATTTTTTTAAAATCTACAGTAAAATAACAACTTCGATGAATTTTAAAAATACTAAACAACTCCGAAAATGAAATTTCAAAGTGCGTATTGGAAGTCTGAAGTAAAACCTACGCAATGGTGAAATAATTTTTGAATTTTGAAAATTTTTAAATGTTTATTTTAATGCCTGAAAATTAAAAAAAAAGTTAAAATTTCTGGAAAATAAAATGTAGAAAATGAAAATGAAATGCAAAAAATGGAACACAAGATACATTCATTTTGATGCTATCCTATTTCTGGAAAATAAAATGCAGAAAATGAAAATGAAATGCAGAAAATGGAACACAAGATACATTCATTCAAAATGGAAATTTGTGAAAATGCCATAAAACATAACTCCTTCAATGAAATTGGAATTTTCATGAAGGGAATGTCATCATAGGCTCATGAGCGTAAAACAAAACTGAAAAAATGAAATTTGACCTTAAAATGAAAATTTTCTATTTTCGGATTTTTTTAAAATCTGCAGTAAAATAACAACTTCGATGAATTTTAAAAATACTAAACAACTCCGAAAATGAAATTTCAAAGTGTGTATTGGAAGTCTGAAGTAAAACCTACGCAATGGTGAAATAATTTTTGAATTTTGAAAATATTTAAATGTTTATTTTAATGCCTGAAAATAAAAAAAAAAGTTAAAATTTCTGGAAAATAAAATGCAGAAAATGAAAATGAAATGCAGAAAATGGAACACAAGATACATTCATTTTGATGCTATCCTATTCCGACAAAACCGAAGATGTGAGGTTTTCATGCATGCAACCTAACCTATTGGACTTGCAAAACAAGCACAATCCGGATAAGCTAAGTGCTGGCTCCTAGGGTTTTAAATGAGGTTTTCAGATTTAAACATTCGCATGAAGCAACCAAGATACAAGCCTAAAATCTGAAAAGGGGAAAAATAGACATTTAATCTTGAATGCATAAAAGGACTCCTTTCTTGTCTATAAGATGCAACTTTATGAAATTTTATGTATTAAAAATTTGTCATTTTACAATAACAAAAATTTCTGGTTTTCCCAAACCAGTCCATGGAAGAAAAACAACCCAAACAGGTCCAAAATGGCCCTCTTGCCTTCAAATCTGCAACTCTGCTCGCAGCAGGTTCCAACCCCTCAAAACATCCTTGCCTGGCGTATTTAAATTTTTTAGGAAGCTTTTCGTTTCATTTTCCAATGGTTGTTCGTTTCACCTTCCCTTGTGCATGCGTGTGTTTTGGTTTTCAAAAAGGCTTTTCGTTTCTATTTTGTGTCCCTTCGTTTCATTCCCATGATTTGGCTTCCTCTGTTTGGTTTTCTTCACTTTTTGTTTGATTTCAAAAAAACTTTTCCTCTTCTCCACATGGGCATGCGTCCGCTTCCTTCCATGTGTAACGACCATCTTAAATGATTTCAAATCATTAAATATTCCTTATGTAACGTTTTGTCTTATTCATTGGATTTTGTCCATTGGATTTTGTCCTTATGTGACAAATTACCTTATTCAATCTTCGATTTATTCCTTATAGGTCGACATCATTATGCAGTCTTCAGTTTCACTATTCTGGTGTTCATCACTAATATCAGACGCACTGTCCACTACACTGTTCCCTTGGCGAAAATCGGACATGTCGCGAAATCGCGACACTCTTGTCTCTCTTCCTGCCTGCCCCTTTTGAGTTGCGAAAATGCAACATGTCGCGATATCGCGACACTTTTGTTTCTTTGCCTGCCTGCCCTTTTTGAGTCGCGAAAATGCAACATGTCGCGATATCGCGACACTTTTGTTTCTTTGCCTGCCTACCCTTTTTGAGTCACGAAAATGCAACATGTCGTGATATCGCGACACTTTTTCTTTCTTGTTCTTTCTCTTCTCTTTTGGCCGTGAAAATGCAACATGTCACGATATCGCGACACTTTTTCTTTCTTGTTCTTTCTCTTCTCTTTTGGCCGCGAAAATACAACATGTCGCGATATCGTGACACTTTTTTCTCCTTGTTTTTTCTCCTCTTTTGGTCGCGAAAATGCAACATGTCGCGATATCGCGTGCTATAAAAGAAACTCAAATAACACACTCTCACACAATTGCTTGGAAATAACTCACATAAACATCACATTAATATAACAGAAATTTGCATAAAGAACAATCTCACAATAGGACTGAATCGCAGGCCTCTTCGAGGGGGCAACTTCCTTCAATACTTCATTAATTTTGCAAAAGATGGTTACATTGGTGCCCTTTCGGGTATTTAAGGAGTTTCCTTCCAAGGTTGGCTTACATGCAAAATTCCACCTGGATTACATGCATAATGCCACCCGAATTACATGCATAGTGCCACTTTGAATTATATGCACAATGCCACTCGAATTACATGCACAATGCCACACGAATTACATGCACAATGCCACCTATCTACCATGTGTTACATAAAAAGGGTGCCATTTGTCATAGGCACTACCTAAGCTAAAACTTAGAACATTACAAAATATTAATCATGGGTACTACCCACGTTCACTAGGAATTATTACATCAAGGAAGTTATTACATTAAGGGTTAGGATGAGATCCTAACATGCCCTTCTCCTTGAAGAAGCTTTGTCCTCAAAGCTAAAAATGAGGAAACTGTTGCTGGAGTTGATGGAGGGACTCCCATGTAGCATCCTCAGGTTGAAGTCCACGCCACTGAACCAGGACCTCTATGATGGTACGGTTGCGAGTTCGACGATACAGCAGCTGCTTTGGTGCAAGTAAGATGGAGCCTTCTTCATCTAATTCGGGGAGTGTTGATGGAACCCGTACCTTGGAGCTGCCCGAAATGTAGGAGGGAGGCGTGAGTGGAGGGTGCCCGTACTCTGCCTTTGGTGGCGGTATGATAGGAAGTGTTGTACCACCATTCGGCCAAAGAAAGCCATTTTGCCCAATGAGTAGGATGATCAGAAGCAAGCATCGAAGGTAGGTTTCCAAGCAATTATTAACAACCTCTGTTTGACCATCCGTTTGCGGATGGTAGGCTAAACTCATTGTGAGTCGAGTCCCCTGCAACTTAAACAACTCTTGCCAAAAATTGCTAGTAAGGTCGGGATCACGATCGGATACAATGGAGGTTGGCATGCCATGAAGGCGAAATATGGAGTCAAGGAAAATTTGGGCAATAGTGGATGCCGTGTAAGGATGGGTTAGGGCACAAAAGTGAGCATACTTTGAAAGGCGGTCCACTACCACAAAAATAACGGACTTGTCTCCGGATTTAGGTAGCCCTTCTATGAAATCCATAGAGATGTCGATCCACACCCGATCCGGTATCGGCAAGGGTGGAAGAGTGCCCGAAGAGTGCACCGTTTCTCTTTTCATCCTTTGACCCGTGTCGCGATCGCCACAAAAGAGCGAATGTCCTGTTTCCTACCTTTCCAAAATAAGGTGCGCTTGAGTCGCTCATAAGGTGGTCTGATATTGGGAGGTGTACTATCCGACAATAATGGAATGGCATGGTCGTGAGAGCGATGCGGTGGTAGTGTGATGGGTTCTGAAAATATGGCCTCATGTTTGTGGAGAATCTGTTGCATGTCTTGTGGGATTTCACCCATTGGAGATGTTGATGGCTGGATGGAGAATAGTTGTGCAATGACCCCACGTGATGATTTCTTTAGCAAATTCTCCATGCCGTTTGAACTGATAATTTGAGGTGTTCCTGTCGGGGAGCCCTTGATGATGTGTGTTTGTCCGTTCTGGAAGAACTGCATCCAAATTTTAGCAAATTTCCAACTGATAGTGCCCAACGTACTCAACCATTGGCATCCCAAAACAATATCACATCCACCCAAATGGAGGGCAAACATGTCCTCGCTTGAGTTCATAGTCCCCTATCTTGATTTTAACATTGCGACACTTTCCTTTACAAGATAAGGTTCCCCCATTGGATACCATGACCTCAAAGGAATTACAATTGTGGATATAGCAATTTGCCCGTTGAGCAACTCTAGGGTCAATGAAGTTGTGCATGCTTCTCGAATCCAAAAGGATGGAAAGACGTTGGCCCTTGAAACATCCTGTAACCTCCATGGTTTGAGGAGTAGTAATGCCTGCAAGGGCATGGATTGTAATTGATGTCTCAGGTTCCTGTTTCCCTTCTTCTTGTGGAGGAGGTGTTTCTGGAGGGTCCTGTTGGTCCGGCTTTCATGCACACCCCGGGAAGGATGAAGCAAGGAAGCTCCGGAGACATCCACGGGACGAATCCCACTCACTTTAGGATCTAGCTGGTTATCCAAGGTGCGAGTTACAGAGTTGGGTCGAATGGCTATTCACTCTTTTCCGCTTCTGGAATAGATTTCAATATGGACCGCTCTGTTACCTTACAGGGGGTTCCTGAACTTGTTCGAGAGTTGCAAAAGTTGTTGACAATCAGATTTAACTTGAATTCTTGATCTAGCTCTCATGGGTCAACAGATTTAAATAAAAGACAAATAAAGAAAATAAAAATGGATCATTCACCGAAAACAAAGAGAGGGTAGGGTAGGGCAGAAAGAGAAGTTTATCAGACTTTAAACTGTAAAACTTAAAACTACCAATCTTATCTATGCTATCAGCTTCACAACAGAACAAATCAAAGAAGAAAGTGTCCAGTCAGTCTAAGATCACTTTCAACTAAGAGCACAAGGCAAAGTGGAACAGATCTAGCAAAAAATTATAAATCCAAGGGCAACTGGTTAAAACTGGTATCTTTCACCGACAGCCTAGCTCACACAGTGAAGACAGAGCAATTAGAACAAACTTAACCTCAAATCTGTAATTTCCCCTAGCAGTACAATAGAACAACTGAAGCCTAACAGCATATTTAAACTTGATAATACAGATTCACAGCATATATCTAACAAACTTAAATGGAACGGATAACAAAAGAAGATACACTTATCACACTCGCAAAAGATTAGGCTCCCGGCCATGCTATCACGTAAAAGCTAAAGCACATCAACTCCAAGTCCGGAAACAAAGGATTTCACAAAATTTGCAAGAAATTGCTTATAAGCCTTTTATTTCTAAGTCTCCGCCTTCCGCAATTACATTGAGAAGAAGTATTTATAGACTCAGGACAGACCCTGATCTTTTCAGAAATATCTTCTTCTCATAACCGCAAATATTATCACATCTAAACCCTAGGACCGGGTTTTACAATAAAAATCCACTTTAAAATCAAAGTCCGGATAGAACTTGACCATTCTGCCAATCAGGGGAGTCAGCTGCCATAAATGGAGAAGATAAAATCTAAAGCCACTTGCATTCATCCGCAGCTGCAAATAAATGCCTCCATTAATTCTGCTGGTGAGCCGGATGAGTCACCACTTCTCCATCAATTTGATCTCCGCAAAGCCATCCCCGAGTTGAAATTATCTCCATGCTATCAATTCTGTCATAAATCTCTATTGAATGCTTTCACCGTCATCTTTTCTCCTCTAGCATGGCGGTCCTTGATCAAATCTGCACTTTAACTTTGACTTTATGGCCTTTCCCGGTTGTCCCGCAAGTGCCAGATGGAATCCTGCATGAAAGACAAAAAGATTATATTAGCACTTTAATAAACATTAAATTAAAGCATTTAAAGGTTAAAACAGATTAAATCAGGCTAAAAACCCTAAAGCAAGCTTGCATGTCGGCTTCTGTTTGTCTGCCTCACGCTTTGACACGTGTCGCTACCCCAGGATGCCTTCTGTTTCCCGCTGGAATGCACTTCTGGCTCATTTGAGGACTTTCTCTCTCCTATCGCGAAAATGCGACATGTCGCGATTTCGCGACATGTCGCGAAATCGCGACGTCCCCAGCGCTGCGCTGCTTCTTCCCCTGTCGGCCGCGAAAATGCGACATGTCGCGATTTCGCGCCTCCTGCCAGCTGCCGTACAACTTTGCTCCAGCATGTCGCGATTTCGCGACATGCTTGTCTTGCAAGACTTCTTCGAAACGTGCAGCGTGTCGCTACCATTTTCACCCTTTGCCTTCGAAACATGAGCGTTATTTTCATTTTAATTTTTTATTTTGAAACATGATCGTTGCAAGCTCCAGCCCGTGATTTTGAAGCACGCAGCGCATCGCTGCACCCTTTACCTCTCGACTTCGAAACATGCAGCGCATCGCTGCAAGCTCCAGCCCACGATTTTGAGACGTCAGCGAATCGCTGCAACTTTTGGACTTAGCCACTTTTTCTCCTTTCCAGCCGCGAAAATGCGACATGTCGCGATTTCGCGACATGTCGCAAAATCGCGCTGGTCCGTACTGATTTCTTCTCTCTCCTCCGGCAGACAGCGATTTTGTGACACTTTCCAAAAATGGAAATGTCGCGATATCGTGACAATTCCAAAAATGGAAATGTATATCGCGACACTTCCAAAAATGGAAAGCGTCGCGATTTCGCGACGCATCGTACCATTATGCCTTCTCTCTCCAGATTTGTCGCGATTTCGTGACATGTCGCGAAATCGCGCCTGTTTTCTTACTTGGCCGATTTTCATGCATTTTCTCTCTCCTACCGCGAAAATGCGACATGTCGCGATTTCGCGCTGATCCGTACAACTTGCTTCTCTCTCCTCCAGCCGGTAGCGATTTCGCGACGATTTCCATAAATGGAAACGTCACGATATCGCGACACTTCCAAAAATGGAAAGTGTCGCGATTTCGCTACACAAAAATGACTTAGCTGCTTTTCTATTTTCCTGTCGCGATATCGCGACATTTTCGAAAATGGAAGTGTCGCGATATCGCGACACTACCAAAAATGGAAAGTTTGATTTTTCATGAATTTATGCAACTGTTTTCGGATTTTTCTCGGTACCGGTGCAGGATTTTGCTTAAGCATGAATGATTCTAGCATGTAGAAAGTGAAGTCTTGGAAAAAACAATGCTAGAATGACTTGAAAAAGGCACAACTTAAAAAGGAGGCAAGCAAAACTGGATTTAAAACTGGAAAGGATCAAGAGGGTCCCTGCTGCAAAAATGGAATTTCAGAGTTTTCAAGAGGATGGAATCTCATTTTTCAGTGGGGGTGTGTTGCTTCTCAACAAATGGCGATATCTGCAGGTAAAATAGTAGCACTATTTTAGAACCCAAGACTCCGGTTTCAAAACAAAAAGACCATGCATCATGCCTTGCCACGGACATTCTTCACAATAAATTGACTCGCTAACCGCTAGTTGTTAAAATTTCCCAAGGACATACTAGGCTGAATTACTTCAAGGAAGATTTCTGATGTGCAATTTCAAAGGGTATAAAACTTTCTTCAAGGATGACTGAATTGAATGATGAACTTTGGACTGATCAACTTTTCTAGATTGTAAAAGGGGAAACCGAGTAGAGCTCTGTTTACTAGTTTAGCCTTTTACAGCCTAGACAGAGTTACCCTTTAGATTTACACGACCCAATTTACAACTGCAGGGCAGAATCTATAACTTAGAAGAAAATATTTTTGGAAGTATTGGCTGCCTCTTTTAATTGTTCAACTCTTTTTTCTCTTTTTTCTTCTTCCTCTTTTTTTTTTTTATATCTCTCCCTCTGAAATATATCAATATCTGAAATGCTTTTAGGGAAATCACAATTTTCTTTTATCATTTGATCAATCTGGAACTGTTTCGACCTAGGCATTGATAGCCTCTGTGGATACCCAAATAATTGCATGAACCATAGTCCCCTCTCATAACCAGCTTTTCTTGGATTCCCCGGGAGTTCCTCCAACTAAACAGCATAGCAGCTTCTCTATCATTAAAACAACTGTGGCAAGTAAGACACAAGATCCAATCATCTCTCTACCTTTGTCTTGAATAACAAAATAGCTCTACTGTTCAGTGCAAGCAGACTATCTCAATTAGAATGGTGAACAACATGGGCATTGGATTGAAACTGGATTGATCAGCTTAGAATAAACAATTTTTAGCAAGCTGACTTTTCATTGATTGCTCAGGCAGAGGTTAAAGAATAGAATATTTTAGAAGCCAAAGGACTTTGTACAGGCTTCCAAGGACAGGCACAGGCTTTAAAGCAAAACAAAATAAAAACTGCATAGGCTAAAACACTGAACTGAAGCAAATAAATTAAAACTACACAGGAAGCAAAATAAAACTAAAACAAAAGACTGTACAGACAGCAAAGAAAAGGAAATGCAGGGAAGAAAATAAAAACTGTACAGGCAATAAAAGAAACAAACTAAAAGAATCGAAGCAAAGCAACTAAAATGCTGAATCGCAGAGAAAGCTAAATTGCAACAACATCGAAATAAACTAAAGCAATGAAATAAACTAAAGAAATCGTATGGACAAAAAAAGAAAAAGAACTGCAATAAAGAACTAAAGCAAATAAAACTAAAACAAAAGACTGTACAGACTTAAAAGAAAGCAAGCTGACATAAAAAGACAAAGAAAGGAAATAAAAAGCACTGACAAAAGAAATAAACTGCACAAGCTAAAACTGTACAGACAACTAAAGATTAAAAAAAAAAGATGAAGCAACTAAAAGAACTGCAGAGCATTAAAATTAAACTGAAACAGATTAAAACTGTACAGACATTTAAAAATAAAACTGCACTGACAAAGAAATAAAACTAAAAAACTTCAAAGCTTATTTACAATGTATACATATGTTACAACTTCCCTTCATACTCAAAAAATGCAGCAGTTGGGAAAGCAGAGAAATGGTGCCTTAAAAATTTTTGACCATGTGCAAGTAATTTAGAAAAATTACCTTTCAGGTCCTGTTGACGAAATGCACTCCGGATCGTGCTTCAAAAATTTGCTATCCCGGGAAAGACTTGTGTTTACTGTCTTCCCCGTCCCATTTGAAAAACAAATCTGCAACTCCTTCAAATTAAACAAATCATATAATAACAAATCATATGATAACATGTTTATGCTTCTAATTGAAGGGTTTGCAGAGTTCTTTCAAAAGGACTGAATGTAAAAACCCCCAGGATCAAATACCTTAAAATCTTGACAGACCCAGACCACCACATCTTCAAAATTATGTGACAACTGAAAGAAATCATGTTTTATCTGTATGCCCTGGTTCTTAACAACTTGAACATTTTGTGGTTGCTGTATCGCTTCAATATCCAGGACTTCAATTTTTATCTCTCTAGCAGAATGTTTACAATTTTCCTTTTCACCTGAGCCTTGCTTAGATTTAACCTCATCAATGTGCAATATCCAACTGTCACTGTTGTGATGGTTTAGAGTCATGAATCGTTCCCACCTTCTCGCTTGCCAAATTATAAACTCCAATATCTCGCATCAACACGCTTTATAGCCTTTTCTTTGACATTATGTTCAGAAGTTGCGAGCTTATGTTGAGACAGCTTCATCAATTCCAAGTTGGTCGACCACATTCATATTTACTATCTTTTCCTCCTTTTCTTGAAATTCAACAGGTGGTCCAGAGTAAGCCTCAATCAAGCTAACCTTTTGTTCAACAATTTGAGGCAATTCATAGAGGGTGATGTCAGCTTTAAGTTCCCTCATATCCTCAATGATGTTATCCTCCTCAGTTACTTCTGCATAGTGACATTGAATCTCACTTTCATCATCCTCTGATGAGGAAGGATCATTGTTAGGTTCTGGACTCTGACATCTCAAATTATAACTGTCCATTTTGAACTGTTGAAAATCTTGCATTTCATCCACAGGAGTCTGTACAAGACTTTCTGTCTCTTCAGGAAAAGTGAAAGAATCTGAAACCCTGGTTGTACTGTTTTTGGGTGAACTAGAAATATCAATATTTCTTTGATCTCTAGGAAAATTTAACTCACCAGGAAAAACTTCAGATTTGGGTGGTGCCAGATCACAACTGTTCACTTCAAGCACTTCCACTTTGAACTTGTCAGAACTTTTCTGTATATTTTGCACATGCTGAGTGGATGTGACAGTTAACGGAGTCTCCTTGGGTAGAGCATGACATGTTGGCACTAACTCATGATGTGGAATGGGATTCAAAATAGGCATGTTCTGTGTAACATAGGATATCAAAGGACCGCTCGTAATTTGAGGCCCTAAACTGTCTCTCAAGAATTAAGGATTCTTTATAAGCCCCAGCCAGGGTTGTGATATTGATGTCTCTCTTGAGGAAAATAGAGGTCACTGAATCCAATGCATTCTTGTAGATTTCTAAGGCCAGATTTGCATTTGGGATGTAATGGCCATCATTCTACCGTAAGCTCTTTGGAACCTCATATTGAAAGACCCGACAGTTTCTCCCGACTCTCTCTTGATGCTGGAAAATTGTTGGTATAACACACTGGGGTCTATCACTTCCCCAAATTGTGATATAAAAGCTTTCTCTAGATCATCCCAGCTAGTAATGGAATTGCTGGTGAGGTTTAAAAACCAGTCATAAGCTCCCTCCTGGAGAGTGAACGGGAACAATCTGCAGGCAACATCTTCATGCTGTATATTCAACAATTTTAAAGCATTTTTGAAAGCTAGCAGATGTTCTTCTGCAGTTCTTGTCCCATCATGTTTATATCTGGGGAGATACCTTTCCGGGCTTCTAGGCAGGTCATGGGCTATACCCGGGATATTCAAAGCAGTGGGGCCCAACCAATTTGCCATTATTACTTGGCTGATAAGTGATGTTCTGAGTTGTGATTGGATAACTGCAAGTGATGATAAAACTGCTCTTAACTTGAGGTCTTCTCTGGCAATTTTAAAAACTATACTGACAACTTACAAAACACTGTACTGACAATTTATAAAACTGTTCTTAGTTCACTGTGGGTCCTTCAAATGTTGCTGTTATGCCCTTAAAATACTTGAACTGAGTTCATAGCCCTCCTTCTAGCGCCAATTAGATGTTGGTCCGGCTTTCATGCACACCCCGGGAAGGATGAAGCAAGGAAGCTCCGGAGACATCCACGGGACGAATCCCACTCACTTTAGGATCTAGCTGGTTATCCAAGGTGCGAGTTACAGAGTTGGGTCGAATGGCTATTCACTCTTTTCCACTTCTGGAATAGATTTCAATATGGATCGCTCTCGTTACCTTACAGGGGGTTCCCGAACTTGTTCGATAGTTGCAAAAGTTGTTGACAATCAGATTTATCTTGAATTCTTGATCTAGCTCTCATGGGTCAACAGATTTAAATAAAAGACAAACAAAGAAAATAAAAATGGATCATTCACCGAAAACAAAGAGAGGGTAGGGTAGGGCAGAAAGAGAAGCTTATCAAACTTTAAACTGTAAAACTTAAAACTACCAATCTTATCTATGCTATCAGCTTCACAACAGAACAAATCAAAGAAGAAAGTGTCCAGTCAGTCTAAGATCACTTTCAACTAAGAGCACAAGGCAAAGTGGAACAGATCTAGCAGAAAATTATAAATCCAAGGGCAAGCTGGTTAAAACTGGTATCTTTCACCGACAGCCTAGCTCACACAGTGAAGACAGAGCAATTAGAACAAACTTAACCTCAAATCTGTAATTTCCCCTAGCAGACAATAGAACAACTGAAGCCTAACAGCATATTTAAACTTGATAATACAGATTCACAACATATATCTAACAAACTTAAATGGAACGGATAACAAAAGAAGATACACTTATCACACTCTGCAAAAGATTAGGCTCCTGGCCATGCTATCACGTAAAAGCTAAAGCACATCAACTCCAAGTCCGGAAACAAAGGATTTCACAAAATTTGCAAGAAATTGCTTATAAGCCTTTTATTTCTAAGTCTCCGCCTCCCGCAATTACATTGAGAAGAAGTATTTATAGACTCGGGACAGACCCTGATCTTTTCAGAAATATCTTCTTCTCATAACCGCAAATATTATCACATCTAAACCCTAGGACCCGGGTTTTACAATAAAAATCCACTTTAAAATCAAAGTCCGGATAGAACTTGACCATTCTGCCAATCAGGGGAGTCAGCTGCCATAAATGGAGAAGATAAAATCTAAAGCCACTTGCATTCATCCGCAGCTGCAAATAAATGCCTCCATTAATTCTGGTTGGTGAGCCGGATGAGTCACCACCTCTCTCAGATTTGATCTCCGCAAAACCATCCCGAGTTGAAATTATCTCCATGCTATCAATTCTGTCATAAATTTGCTATTGAATGCTTTCACTGGTCTTTTCTCCTCTAGCATGGCGGTCCTTGATCAAATCTGCACTTTAACTTTGACTTTATGGCCTTTCCCGGTTGTCCCGCAAGTGCCAGATGGAATCCTGCATGAAAGACAAAAAGATTATATTAGTACTTTAAAATCATTAAATTAAAGCTTTAAAGGTTAAAACAGATTAAATCAGGCTAAAAACCCTAAAACAAGCTTGCATGTCGGCTTCTGTTTGTCTGCCTCACGCTTTGACACGTGTCGCTACCCCAGGATGCCTTCTGTTTCCCGCTGGAATGCACTTCTGGCTCATTTGAGGACTTTCTCTCTCGAAAATGCGGACATGTCGCGATTTCGCGACATGTCGCGAAATCGCGACATTCCCAGCGCTGCGCTGCTTCTTCCCCCGTCGACCGCGAAAATGCGACATGTCACGAAATCGCGCCTCCTGCCAGCTGCCGTACAACTTTTCTCCAGCATGTCGCGATTTCGCGACATGCTTGTCTTGCAAGACTTCTTCGAAACGTGCAGCGCGTCGCTACCATTCTCACCCTTTGCCTTCGAAACGTGCAGCGCGTCGCTGCACCGTAGTTTCACTCCTTGATTTTGAAACATGCAGCGCATCGCTGCAAGCTCCAGCCCACGATTTTGAAGCACGCAGCGCATCGCTGCACCCTTTACCTCTCGACTTCGAAACATGCAGCGCATCGCTGCAAGCTCCAGCCCACGATTTTGAGACGTCAGCGAATCGCTGCAACTTTTGGACTTAGCCACTTTTTCTCCTTTCCAGTCGCGAAAACGCGACATGTCGCGAAATCGCGCTGGTCCGTACTGATTTCTTCTCTCTCCTCCGGCAGACAGCGATTTTGTGACACTTTCCAAAAATGGAAATGTCGCGATATCGCGACACTTCCAAAAATGGAAAGCGTCACGATTTCGCGACGCATCGTACCATTATGCCTTCTCTCTCCAGATTTGTCGCGATTTCGCGACATGTCGCGAAATCGCGCCTGTTTTCTTACTTGGCCGATTTTCATGCATTTTCTCTCTCCTGTCGCGAAAATGCGACATGTCACGATTTCGTGACATGTCTCCCCGTTCCGTACCTTCTTCTCTCTCCTCCAGCCGGTAGCGATTTCGCGACGCTTTCCATAAATGGAAACGTCGCGATATCGCGACACTTCCAAAAATGGAAAGTGTCGCGATTTCGCTACACAAAAATGACTTAGCTGCTTTTCTATTTTCCTGTCGCGATATCGCGACATTTCCGAAAATGGAAGTGTCGCGATATCGCGACACTACCAAAAATGGAAAGTTTGATTTTTCATGAATTTATGCAACTGTTTTCCGGATTTTTCTCGGTACCGGTGCAAGATTTTGCTTAAGCATGAATGATTCTAGCATGTAGAAAGTGAAGTCTTGGAATAACAATGCTAGAATGAAATGAAAAAAGGCACAACTTAACAAGGAGGCAAGCAAAATTGGATTTAAACCTGAAAATGATCAAGAGGGTCCCTGCTGCAAAAATGGAATTTCAGAGTTTTCAAGAGGATGGAATCTCATTTTTCAGTGGGGGTGTGTTGCTTCCCAACAGGTCCTCATCCTCATCACTCTTGTCAACGGTATCAGGTTCTCCAACATCTATCAAGAACAATTTTTTGTGTGCACACTTATGCCCCTTGAAAAACTTTTCATCACAATTGTAGCATAATCCTTGGGCATGACATGCATCCATCTCTTCGGTGGTGAGGCGCTTGGGTGCAGCAGGTTTATTATCATCTGGGTGTTGGGATCTCGGGGGAAATGAAGGTCTATTTTGAGGAAACTTTGATGGGTGTCTTTGGGCAGAGAGTTTAGATTCGGCTAGACGGGCCAAACTAATAGCTTCCATCATAGTTCGTGGTTTCAACATTTTGACTTCTGCTTGGAGTTCCATCTTCAACCCACTGATATAACAACTCTGGAAGAACCCTTCACTCAATCATCTTGTTCGATTGGCCAATTTTTCAAATTGAGCTTGGTACTCTCGAACTGACCCTATTTGTTGTAGTTTGGATAAGGCTCCTGTGAAGTCATCAAACTCACTAGGACCAAATCGAGTGAGTATTTGGGATTCAAAATCCTCCCAAGAGAGATTTGGGTAGGTAAGACGCAACCATTGAAACCAGTGTAGAGCCTCAGATTCAAGTTAAAGGAAGCCATCTGGACTCGATGAAATACCGGTACATTATGAAGTCGAAAGAATTGGTCAACCCGACATAGCCACCCATCAACATCCTTCCCACGGAATTTGGGAAAGTCCAACTTGGGCATTCTAAAGGGTGTATCATGGTCACGATTCCTTGTAGAACTCTCGACTTTGTATTCCGATTTGGGTGGTTCTCTTCTCGGTTTGTTGTCCACTTCGGTCAATGCTTCTTCTAAGCGATTGCTAGTGGCCTCATGCTCTAGGCGAAGACCTTGGACTTCTTCCCTTATGGAGTGAAAAGCCGAGTTCAAGTTCTCAATGGCTTTTGTTAGGGACTCCAAGTGTTCTAGTTCTTTCTGGTGTCCACGGGTACCCTGGGCCATTTTTTGACCTTTTGTGACCAGTTACTAAAAATAGAATTGAATTTTTGACTTACTATTTTTAGTAAGTGCCCAAAAAAGTGCTTAGGTGCTATATATCAAAATTATCAGCAGGAGGAGGTGGTCACAATGAGCTATATCTCTCAACACTACTTTTTGTTTTTTTTTATCTCCTATTTTGCTGAGTCTAACGGTGTTTACAGATTCTGATTCTGAGCTACTGAGCAAAAGTTGGGTACTGGAGCACTATCTAAAACTGGCCGTGTTTCGCACTCAAGATTCTCTGTATTTTGCAGGTGACTGATATGACAGTTCTGTTCTGACTCTGAAGACTGTGAATTCTGCCTCGATCGTGCCGACCTCTCCGACTTGATCGACTTGATCGTGGATCGCCATCGTAGAATTTTCATCATTACTCTCCGGACTTTCAACTTAAGTGTCACCCTCATGGCTTATCCCGAATGCATGTCCCTTCTGTTATTTTTTTGGTAGAGGACTCCTTTCTCATATGCTCACTTTTGAAATGCAGGTTTACGAACGGGGGTGTTTGGATTCTTATTTTTATTTTTATTTTTGCGTTTTTTACAGGTTGCAGTTTTAACAGAACCAGGGAATGCTAAGTATAGGAGTATGTACCACCCATAGGCCCTCTAATATACCGACAGTGACGAACAATAGTGCTCGGACCAATATTTCAGGCCACTACTCAAGGAGGATTCCACACATACCCTTGAGCACACTACCCGCCTCTTTGACAATACGGGAGGGTAATCGTCAAGGATTTTGTGTCCCGTAGACTATGAGTAATACAAGGCCGAAGAGCTTTCTAATGGCTAAAAGTTTGTTTAATCCTAGATGGTCTCCCGATATACCCGAAGATACGTGGGAGCTCAAGTCCGTGCGCGAGTTCTGTCTGAGGCCTGGGTATTGGAGCCTGATCGCCCCTCACTTCACTAGACGCTTTATGGGCTATCTAGCTTAGCCAATAACGATAGATCCTTCGCGATATTTTAAAACCCCCGGTACAGGGTTTCTACCTACTCAACTAACAATATATTTTTTTGTTTTTGGTCTGGAAAAAAAAAAAACAACTGTATTTTTTTTTGGATTTTTTTTTTTTTTTTTAATAAGGAAAAACGGAATGGAAAAAACACACAGAATTTATACCTAACAGGCGGATTGGATGGCAAGAATCGTTGCATTTGCAGCAGAACTTGGCCCTGGAAAGCGCTCTGATACCACTTGTTAAGATCCTGCTATAAAATAAACTCAAATAACACACTCTCACACAATTGCTTGGAAATAACTCACATAAACATCACATTAATATAACAAAAATTTGCATAAAGAATAATCTCACAATAGGACTGAATCGCAGGCCTCTTCGAGGGGGCAACCTCCTTCAATACTTCATTAATTTTGCAAAAGATGGTTACATTGGTGCCCTTTCGGGTATTTAAGGAGTTTCCTTCCAAGGTTGGCTTACATGCAAAATGCCACCTGGATTACATGCATAATGCCACCCGAATTACATGCATAGCGCCACTTTGAATTACATGCACAATGCCACTCGAATTACATGCACAATGCCACACGAATTACATGCACAATGCCACCTATCTACCATGTGTTACATAAAAAGGGTGCCATTTGTCATAGGCACTACCTAAGCTAAAACTTAGAACATTACAAAATATTAATCATGGGTACTACCCACGTTCACTAGGAATTATTACATCAAGGAAGTTATTACATTAAGGGTTAGGATGAGATCCTAACATCGCGACACTTTTTTCTCCTTGTTTTTTCTCTTTGCTTTGGACCGCGAAAATGCAACATGTCGCGATATCGCGACACTTTTTTCTTCTTGCGGTGTTTTGCTTTTTCTTTGATCTTTAGCATATGGACCACTTCGGTCTTCTTAGAAACTATGCAAAAAGGTGGGTCCCCAATTTTGGGGTACGTTGTGGAGCAGCCACAACAAGTCCTTTTTTCAAATTACATAGTTTTTTGAGCTCTATGAATTGGTAGCATTAGTTTGAGGACCTGTTTTGCCTATGTAGGATTATTTGTGCAAAATGGATTCCTTGAAATGGATGGGATTAGTCTTCTCTTTAATGTTGAAAAGTATACCTTGTTTCACCAACATAAATAAGATACCAAGAGCTTCCTACTTTTCGATGATTGCATGATCATCAAGGCCTTTTATTCAATCACTAAAAATAAACTAGAAATTATTACTTCTAGGTAATATTATTGATGAGTGTCGTTGAGTCTCATCATTTAATCTCAATGATTTATCAATCTGGGGTTGTGTCTAAGGCTGTCTACAATAGAAGGCTAGGGCAGAGTACAATTCAGACATTCAGATTTCAAGCATTTATTGGTGAAGCAGATTTTGGTTTAGCCTTTTGGTGTCACACTAAACCTAGTCTGAAGAATGAAAACTGAAATAAATTACAGGAATTGAAAACTAAATCTAAATTGCAGAATTTAACAATTAACTACAATTGCATGAATTGAAATTGCTGAATTGAAATCTAATCTACTTTTGCAGAATTGAAATAACAGAATTGAAATTGCTAAATTGAAATGTTGCTAAAATGAAATCCTAAATTACACTTGCAAAATTGAAACCTATTTTACTCTTGCCAGAATGGAAGTGATGCTTGGAAATAAAACACCTGTCAATGCCCTGCCACAAAAGGTCGTCAAGCTTATGCTACAAGAATTGACAGCAAAATGAAATATGCTGAAAATGAAAAGTTGCTAAAATAGAAAGCAGGGAAAACATGGAAAGTAAAGGAAAAATGATTAATATAATTTGTCAGATGACATACACACAAATGCTGTACACAAACATAATAGAAAACATAAATCACATAATACAAAATAAAAACAAGAAAATGAAATCGGCAAGCAATCTATTAATTCTCACTGTGACAAAATTACAGATTAAAACCTGCCATAAAATCCCTCCTTCTAGATCTGAAAGTGGGCCCATACTTCCTGATCTAAAAGGAGGTGAAAAACACTCCTTAACTAATTAACACTCAGAACATAAAATGATAAATAGCTACACTTTTATTGATGACAGAACATGCTGAAAACTGTTCCAAAAAATTGTTGTACAGTCCTAATTGCTGCTATTGAAAACTCTACTCTATTCTAATTCCTAACTGGCTCAACCAAGGAGGGAGCTGTGTTATTTATATAAATATTTACAACATATCCCATGCTCAAATCAGCCTATGTGTCTGCTTTACGATGATTTGCCAATAATTCTGGATCTGAAATAAATGCAAATCTGGACAGTTTGTGTTGTAGTAGTCATTGGCCCTTAGAAAGCATCTTAAGTGGTGGGAGTACGTGAAAGGAGTCTAGAAATATCTCACACATCTTTCTCCACTTCAGAATATGCCATTTATATCTTGCAAACAACTTTCTATTATGCTGTAGTTTTTCTAGGTTTATCCTAAAAGAGAATCAAAATTGATCTTTTCCATGAATGGCGGCTTTGGACGACAAGGACAAAAAAGTCAGATGGGAGAAATTTTCCTTTAATATTTTCAACCTTCTTTCCCTTTTTTCACCGTAAAAAATAGTCAAAAAGTCAAAAAGCACTTTTCTGTTCTCGTTTCGAAGATAAGTGGCTCATTTCGAAGAGACTGTATTTCTCATTCCGAAGATGTCTTGTTCATTCCGAAGATCTTCGGAATGAACAACTGTGTGCTCTTCAAATGATTTTAGCTGCATTTCTCAAGTGGATTAGCCCTCAGGATCATATTGCAATAGCCTTCATTCCTCTCCATGTGTGAATTCCATGCCTTGCCATTCATTGGTAGCTTGCTGGAATTTACATGGTAAATTACTGCATTTTTTAGTTCTGCTGCACAATTGTAAAATATTGGCATTTCTTGCAAATTCAAACAAATTAGAACATGGAAAAATTATTCAAATATCAACATGAAGGAGTACATCAAGTTGCTACTGAATTTATACACTTCATTCACCAAGTAACCATGCTTGAAATAGTGCAACGAGTCTTTGCACAATTGCCCCTGCTCTGTTATACCCTGTTGTTGCCTATTTAGACCATGTGGGAATGCTTCTAAATAGGTCAGATGTTTTCTGTAGTCCTTTTGAACTCATTCCATCCATATCCTCATGCTTTGCTTGACAACTTCAAGGTGTTCCTATAAAGTAACAACTTGCTGATTTTTATATGGCTATTTTTTTCAGATTTTCAGATTTATGACAATCCTAAAATTTTGGCTTCAATGTGGATTTGAAACAAGTTGAAGGGCAGGAAAACATTCAAAAACCATTGAGAAGTTAATGGATATCAACATACCACATTTGGTTAATTGAAATGCATGTTCTTACTTGCTACTTAATCAAGAAAAACCAGTCACAAAATGCTGAAAATAGTCAAAAACAGAGATATAGTATTCTTAACATAAAATCATGTAAACACTTAATAAATAGTATATTTTAGTCAACTATTTGGCAATTAACTTATCATATGGTAGTCAAAAATTGTGCAATAATGAGGCACTTTTGGGCCTCATCAATTATCATTTGTATTGACCAAGTGCTAGTGTATAATTAATAGGCTAGATATGAAGCTCTCTAATATCAAGATTTTAGAATTTTATATTGATGAAAAATATATTTCTCGTTTTAAAGCCTTAAGAGACAACATAACTATAATGAGAGGAATGACAAAAGTCAATAAACCATATGTAAAGTCTACCATTTTAATCTTATCACCTATTCACGCAATTGGCTCGAATGACATGACTATAAAGGATCGAGTGCCTATAACCCTTGAAGGTATCTTCAAACTTCTCATTAACATTGAAGTTGTTATAAAGAGTTATGGAGCACTTCCTCATATACAGGCCCATCCTAAGGGCTTCAAATTAGTGGAGGCTAAGGCTTAGTTTCCCAAGGTTAAGTCAAAGTCTTCAAAGAATTCAAAGCCATGTGCATATTGCATTAGGGAAGGACAATCTATAAAGGATTGTATAGCAATATTATGAAAGATTGAAGTAACCTTTTAAAATTCTGGCAACAAGCTTTCTAATGATGAAGATTGAAAACTCGAGGCTCATTAGAGCATTCATTATGTCGAGGAGATGTACGATATTTAATGTCTTCTCTTCTTGGCCTCTTAGCTCAAATTATGGGGGGTGTTGAAATATTAGTAAAATAATCTTATGACCGAGGCCAAAATAACAAAGTCCTTATAGGCATTTTTGATATAATACTATGAGCATCTTATCTATCTTGTAAACATAATTTATGTAATCCTATGGGCATCTATATTTTAACCTACAAGATCTTTATGTATTCACCCTTAGCAATATTGGTTAAACCACCTATATAGTTAACATCAGTTAAAGGGTTTAATACTTTCAATATTTTATATTTAAATCTCAATTCAATTTTTTTAATGCATCATATGGGATTGAAATGAGCCTCATCTGTATTATACCATGACCACATAATGGTATTATAATAACTTAAAAATTATGAATGTACTGCTTGGCAAGATTCCAACTTAGCTATCCTCCTTGAAAGTTGAGGAGTTTAACTAGTTGAGCTAATATCATTTGATAACCTTCGAGTCAAGTTATGTCAGTTTAAGGGTAGCATTTAATTGGGGATTAGGTATCACTATAAATACATCCCAATGATTGATCCATTGTATCAATGTGTGATAGGTTATTGTGGGGGTGCCCTCATTTTTACTTCTATTTTAACTCTCTCTAATTTAGTCCAAATGTTCTCTTCATTGTTGCTCTTCTATTTTTTTACACATGATTGTGTTGAATGTATATTTCAGAATATTTTGGGAAAATAATGTGAATTTCTACAAAATGTTAAATTAATCATTATAAAGCTAAAGTATTGTGCATTCTATGGAGGATTGTTGCTACTATTATTCATTTGAATTATGACTTGAAAATAGTCCAGAATAATAATAAAAAAATCTCAAAACCATACCCAACTTTGGAATTGTATTATTATTTTTCTTGCATTATGTTTACAAGCATGTTACTCATCATGGGAAGTTTCAAGTGTGTAAAAAAATGTGTGATTCTCTTAGTTATAATATTTGAATATACATGCAAGATACATATATGAGAATGGAGTTAACACAAAATATTTGCATCAATATATGGTAATATATAATTTTCAAGAAGTAAGGTTCATCAAAATCATACCCAAGTTTAGAATTGTATTATTTTCTTTCTTGCATAATGTTTACAAACATGTTACTACTCATCATGGAAAGTCTCAAGTGTCTAAAAAAAGGTGTGATCCTCTTAGTTATAAGATTTGAATATACATGTAAGGTCCATATATGATAGTGGAGTTAAATATTTGCATTGATTTATGGTAAGATATAAATGTCAAGAAGGTTCATAAAAATTAATTTTGATGGTGCTTCTAAAATAAATTCAAGAAAAACTAGTAAGTATGATGTTTTTTAAAATAACAAAGGGAAAATTCTTCCAACTTAGAATCATGTGGAAATTCAACTAAAAACTATGTATAGGCTACAATAATTCTTACATGGATCAATATTACCATTGAAAAAGTATGGAAATATATTTCTATTGAGGGAAACTTACAAATTATTATTTGGATGTTATAAAGAAAAATGGATGTGGAGACTAGACAAACAACATTATTTGTGATGTCCATCAACTATTTTGGGAGAAAAAATCTTGGAAATGTAACATATCTATAGAAAACAAAATAATAGTAAATAATTTAGCTAAGTACGATGTTGATCTTTGTTTTAGTGAAATTGAAATTTTAGAGGACAATAGACTGAGTGAGATTTTATCTCTTAAAGAACATGATACCAAGGAGTTGATTGAAACATAATAGCTTAAGGAAAATGAAGAATATCTTAATAGAAAGACATGCTAGATATGGTTTAGTTTAACTAAAAACAAATGTCATGTTCTATTATTTTCATGGGAGTGGTCCATGATAGAAGTCACACATAGCTTATTTAAATAATAATAATAATAAATGTACATGTAGAAAGAAAATATTGCTTTCTCTTTTGGAAAGAATGTGATGAGGTTTATACTGATGAGTTTGATGAAAGTAACAAGTCAATTTATATTAGGATAAAAGAACATTATAGGTCTTAATTAAACATTCAAGCTATCTAAATTATTCATAAGAAATAATTCAATCATACCATACAATTGTAAAGGATAAACATTTAAAAAGGTATTGAATTTTATAAAGCATTAGGATAAAGTATTTTATAAATAATTACTATTTAATAATGACAATAATGATTGTGATTATTATTGTACTATATAGCATGAGCTAAAGTGATTAAAATGTGGATTTTCAAGGTGAAAACCCAAGTTCAAATCTAATGAATGATATACACATAATTATTAAAGTGTTATCAAATTAATACCACTACATGGATTTTTGAAATGTTGTGATAAGTCAATAATGATCTAATGCGAGTGAGGCTCATTTCAATCTCATATAACTAATTAAAAAATTATAGTTATTATTATCTATGGTATTTGGTCAAGTGGTTGGAATTGAGAAGTTTTACATCCTTAACCAAGGTTCAAATTTCATGGGTGAAGCTTATTTTATAGTTTGTTGAAATATTGTGGTCACATGATCATGATTCAATAAGGGTTGTGCTTATTTTAATTCCAAATAACCAAGTTGAACTTAAAATGACAATAGTTTAAGTGGTTAAATATGTGGGTTTTAATGGGGAGACCCAAGTTCAAATCTTTCAACACAATATAATACCATAATGTGGGCTAATTAAAATACAAAGTTATATGGTATTATGCAATTCATATGCATGCTCTAAGGGGGATGCGGGAGGCTCCCACCCCGACAGGATGACCTCGCTTCATTTGCCTGCTCTCCCTTCTCCAGGCCTGTGTTCCAGGCTTATTGGAGGCTCCCACCTAGGTATTTTTAGGTGTGTTTTCAGTACGTGACTGATTCTTCACAGCTGTATGGATCATCCTGCTAACTCTATCCCAGATGCCAGTGGTTTGATTGGTTTTTGGTTAGCCCAGTTGGGGGGCTATGGCTTCTGAAAGGGGTTTGGCATTATTTTTCCTGTTCCTTTTTCCCGATATCACTATCTACATTTTTTGTGGCTTCAGGGGCCCCTGTGTTTAGCGTCCGTAGATGGCCATCCCTTCCAACTCCAGATCAGGTTTTACAATACCTTTGGGATCTCTCTGCAGATCCAATGTTTGTTTGTTTCAAGGTTTTTTATCGATGCCTCTTGCTATAGTCTATATTTTTGGTCTTGGGGAGGACCCTGTGCTTCTTCGTGTAGTTGTAGCTCTAGCTTTCATGGTTTTTTCCCTAAATGGACTTTGGTGAGACTATGTGCTCTTATGATACAAGTATTTGTTTATTGGTTCGATGTTGCAGTCTTTAAGGTCATGGTTGGGTACCTCGTGATTCATCGCTTACTACAATTATCAGACCATGTTTGAAAATCCTTGTGTTTAGGTTTGCTCCAATCATGGATCATCGTGGTGGCAAGGGTCTCCAAATTTTTCTTACAACTTGCATTTTTAGTCTCCTTCGTAGGGATATCTTGTGGCCTATCAAGATCTCTGCTGACTGCTGATCCACTTTCTAGGTCGTGTTTTTGCTTCAACTATTCACTGGATTCTTCTTGCTACAGTTGGATTTTCAATTTTACCCGATAGCTTGATTGGAAAATGATGTTTATTCTGGCAGGTATTATTGTTCCAATGTTGAGTGAAACGGGTGTTTCACTCAAGGCTCTGCTTCCTGGCCCATGTTGGGTGGGTCCATGGTTATTCCAAGCTCTTCTAGAAGGGATTCTTCACTTTTTTGGGTCAGTTCATTATGATCCCATGCCTTCCCAGATGGGATTATCCTGTTTTACAATTGATGCTTGATGGTTTAATCCCTGGTGGAAATTCTCTATTTGTGCTACCTTCTTGGATGGTGTTGGGTTTTTTTCTGGTAGGTTTTAACTTTTCTTGTTGCTTTTGCCTGGGCTTTCATTAGACGAGTTTGTATTTTCTTGGAAATTTTATCTTCTTGTTTCTCCTAAAAGGAAAATAAATTTCTAGTTTTCACCTTGGGTGGGATTGTCATTTTTAAATTTAAACTTTATCTTGGGCCCCTGGGTAAGATTATCCTTATCATTTATTGGGCCTGTTGGGGCAGGTTTTTTAAAATTTTATTCTTACCCCATGCAGGGTGGTCCCACCCTGACGGGATGATCCTAGTCTGAAGTTGGTCCCTCTAAGACCGCTTTCCTTTGCTCTTTTATTGTAAAACTAAAGGCTCTCCTTTGTTTGTCAGTTGGTTTGTTGACCTGGTTTACTCTTTCATATTTTGTAAAAAGACTTTGGGGCCCCTTTCAAAACCCATTTTTTAATACAATCTACCAAATAAATACAAAGTTATATGATGATGATGTAATATAGATGGGGCTTGTTTCGATCCTTTGTAACCAACTAAAAAAATAATTAAAATTATATTTATGATATTTTATGATAATAATTGGGTATAACTTATCAAATGGCATTATCTCTACTTATTAAATTCTTCAACTTGCAAGGATAAGAACAAGGTTCTAATCTTGCCAAGTGATACATGTATACTTGCAAAGATGTTGTAATACCACTATGTGGTTATAATGTGATACAAGTGGGACCCATTTTAATCCCATATAACCAATTTAAAAATAACAGAGTGCAACTTAATCAAATGACATGATATCAATAGGTTAAACTCATTTACTTTCAAGAAGACCCAATTTTGAGTCGTAGCAAGTGATACATGTGTAATTTCCAAGTTGTTATAATACCACTATGTGATCATGATGTAATATGGGTGAAACCTATTTCAATTTTATATAACCAATTAAAAAAATTAATGGGATGTAACTTTTTACTTTTTTGTTTTGAAGCTTTGCAATTAATTATACTTTTCAATGTATGAAGGGGAAAAATACAAGCACACTAGGCACACTCTAGCCTCTACCTATTTTGGAGACTATTTGGATGGACATTTCCATTGAATTTATTGAAGGACTTCTAATGTTTGGAGAAAAACCAATCATTCTAGTGGCAATGGATTGTCTCTCTAAGTATGGTAACTTGTCCTCTAGACCACTCTTCCAAGATCTCAATAGTTACCCAAATCTTCCTTGATAAAATTTTTGCCTTCATGGCATACCCCACCCCATTATTTTTGACTGTGACCCCATATTAAATAGTCATTTTTGGAAGGAACTATTCAAGTCGCATGGCACACAACTCAATAAAATCTTGGCATACCATCCTTAAATAGATAGGAAAACAAAAATTGATAACTAGTGCTTAGAAACATATCTCCATTGCTTTGCATCTAAGCAACTAACTCATTAGGTCAATTGGTTTTTGTTGGCTAAATGGTGGTATACTACTTCATATCACTTTTCCACCAAGATGACACCATATAAAGTTATTTATGGACACCCTCTACCATCACTTTTATCATACATTCTAGGTAGTTCCAAAGTTCAAGCAGTGGACTCCACTCTTAGGTAGCATGCACAACTTCTATCTCAAAGATAATTTGGCTATGGCACAAAATCATATGTGATAGCAAGTTGATCAACACCGCTTGAAGCACAATTTTAATGTTGGGGACCTGGTGTTCCTATGATACAAGCAATCATCATTAAAACTTTGTGGTCGTAAAAATCTAGCATCTAAATTATATGGACCATAGAAGGTGGTAAGTAGATAAGCCCCACATCCTATAAGCTTGAATTATTAGCCTTCACCATACATCCAGTTTTTTGTGTCTTCTCTTTAAAGGTCATTGGAAGTTGTAAATAGGTTGAATCAACACTACTCCAATTAGATAAAGAAAGCCCAGTCATCTTGGAAATCGAGATATTTTGGACCAATTAATGTGCACACTTTACAATTGTATAATCATTGATGTTTTAGTATAGTGGCAGGGATTGTAGATAGAAGATGCCACCTAGGAGCCACTCTATCAACTCCAACAACAGTTTCCTCACCTCAAGATTAAGAAAAACTTCTTGAAGGGGGAGGGCATGGTAGGACCCTATCCTAACACAATCATCATTATGTAATTGTCCAATGTGGGTGTATGTTGCACTTTAGGCACCTAGTGCTTATAGGCCCATTATGATGAAATCTTGTTAGGAACCTACTATTAAAAATAAACTCACTCACACAAATATTGAAAATAAACATAAATGCTCAAAACATAAACTATTGCAATACGAAAATATAAATGCAGAAATGAACAATATCACAAAGTAACACAGAATTGCAGGACACTTCAAGAGGGCAACCTCCTTCAATATTTTCATTCAATTATGCAAAAGATACATACATTATTGCTCCTCATAGTTTTAAAGACTTCATATACCACCTAACTCTCAAGGTTGGCTTACATGCAAAATGCCACCCAAGCTAGAATCTCCTACCTACAAAATAGTTACATTCTTGCTAATAGTTACATATAATGGCACCACTTGTCTAGGTGCTTCTATAGCCACAACTATTAAAAATATTTCAAAATATTATCATGGGTGTTTCCCATATTTACAAAATATTACTATGGATGTCCCCCACATTCAACAAGGAACATTACATCATAGTGTTAGGATGGGGTCCTAACATGCACTTCCCCTTAGGAAATCGTTGTCCTCAAAGATGAAAATGAGGAAAATATTGTTGGAGTTGTTGAAGAGGTTCCCACATAGCATCTTTAGGTTGTAATCCACGCCATTGGAAAAGAACATCGTTGATGACACGGTGGTGAAGGGTATGCAATCTATGGTCGAGAATGATTCAGGTTCAAGAATGATAGAACCTTCCTCATCCAACTCTCTAAGTGTAGACTGCACTTAGCTATTGTTGCCAACGACTTGCTTAATAGAAGATACATGGAAGATTGGATGAATTTTGGAACTAGTCGTAAGGGCTAGTTTATTTGTTATCGACCCAATCTATTGCAACACTTGATAAAGACCATAGTATTTTATGGTAAGTTTTTGACAACCATGAAGCTGGAGATAGGATTGTTTGTATGGCTACAAGCAAAGAAAAACCATGTCTCCAACATCAAAGCTATGTTCAATGTGATGTTTATTAGCTTGTTGTTTCATACAATTCTAAGCGACATCCAGGCTGACCTTGAATTGTTGAATATTGGAACAACATTGGTGAAGAGTGGAATCCATAGCTTGGACTTTGGGATTACTCAGAATATAAGAAGACGGTATTGGAGGAGGCTAACTATAGATTGCTTCAAAGGGACTCATATTAGTGGCAGCGTGATATGTTGTGTTATACCACCATTCGGCCAAAGAAATCCACTTGGCACAATGTGTAGGATATTCAAAGGTGAAGCAATGAAGATATGTTTTCAAGCATTTATTCACAATTTTAGTTTGACCACCAGTTTGAGGGTGATAGGCTGAACTCATCTTGAGTTGTGTTCCTTCCAACTTGGATAATTCTTGCCCAAAAAAACTAGTAAAGGTAGGATCCCTATCAAATATAATATATTTAGGCATTCCATGGAGATGAAAGATAGAGTCGAGGAAAGTTTGAGCGATAATGGATGCAGTGTATGGGTGGGATAGGGAATAAAAATGAGCATACATCGTAAAATGATCCACTATTACTAGAATAATCGATTTACCTCTTAATTTAGGCAACCCTTCAATAAAATCCATTGAGATATATGTCAAAAACTACTCAAGAAGCAAGGGTTGAAGGGTACCAGGGGAACTCACAGTTTCACCTTTCATACATTGGCAACAATCACATTCAACCACAAAAGTATGAATATCTTGTTTCATTCCTTGCTAGAAAAAGGTATGCTTGCTCCTTGTACAATATAGTCATGGTACCATAGATCATGACCATACCAAGTATAGCCAAGGCATGAATGAGGTTCTACTTGAATTTTATGGATGAGAGTTTGCAAAGAGGAGTCCTTGATTAGTTCCTTGCCTAGTTGATTAATCAACTAAGGATATGATGTGGATATAGCATGAAGCATAACCTGTTCTTCATGTAGTTGGTACAAAGCATCCACCACCACATTCTTCTTACCCTTCTTATAGGTGATGTTAGAGTCATAACCCAACAATTTTGAAACCCATTTTGTTGTTCTGGTGTGGCCACCCTTTTTTCTAAGAAATATTTGAGACTCTGATGATTAGTCTTGATGGAAAAATGTCTCCCAATGAGATAAGATCACCAATGATTGACCGCATCTAAAATAGTAAGCATTTTCTTCTCACAAGTAGACTTACCCAAATTTTGGCCTAAGAGTGTCTTGCTAGTGAAGGCCAAAGGCCTACCTTCTTGTATTAAAACTACCCCAATTCTAGTTATTGATGCATCAATTTCAATGAAAAATATTTAGAGAAATATAGCATTGCTAACATGAGGGTAGTTGTTATGGCATACTTCAAATCGATAAAAGAATTTTTGATAGGTTCTGTCCACATAAAAGAATTCTTCCTCGGCATGGTTGTCAAGGGAGCCACTATCTTGCTATAATTCTTCACAAATTTCCTATAGTAACCCATGAGTCCAAAGTAGCCATTAAGTCCCTTCAGGGTATGAGGCTAAGGCCAATCTTGGATAACCTAAATTTTCTTTGGGTCAACCTGGGTCAACCTGAACTCCATCCTTAGTGATAATGTGACCCAAGTATTCAACCTCTTGCTGGCCAAAAGAACATTTGAACATCTTTGCATAAAGTTGATGGTCAAACAAAATTTTGAGTGTCTGATCTAAGTGTTGAAGATGCTCTTCTCATGAATGGTTGTAATCAATATATTATCAAAAAATACTAGAATGAAATTGTAAAATAAAGGGTAAAAATAGAATGCATCATACTCTAGAATGTAGAAGGCGCATTGGTTAACCCAAATAGCATTACTAGGAATTCATAATGCCCTTCATGAGTTTTAAAAGTTGTTTTTAGAATGTCCTCATCCTTAATTCTAATTTTATGATACCTTGATCGCAAATCCAACTTGGAAAATATTGAGCCCCATGCAACTCATCAAGTAGTTCAAGGACTAACACTAGAATAGATAACCCCAAAAGCACAAAGCTCTTGCACTATTTTCTCAATCTCTAATTTTTTTAGTATAAGGATACCTATACGAACAAACATTAGGAGGAAGACTACTACGAAAATTTTGTATTGCATGGTCATGTGAGCGATGAGGAGGTAGTCCCTTGGGTTCCTCAAAAACTTAAGCATATTTGTTTAATAATCCTTGTAATTAAACTGGATGGTCTCATTCCCCTTCCACAGGGCCATTGATAGCAAAATTTGTGCCACCACTCCATGAGAAGATGTTTTTGATTATTTTTCATCTTATGGGTATAAATAAAATAAGTCACACCAACCTTCATGCCATCTAAAGTATATTCTTGCCCGTCTTGACTAAACTTCATCCACAACTCAACAAAATCTTGTAAAATTGATCCTAACATTCACAACCATTGTGCTCCCAAAACTATACCACACCAACCTAATGGTACGGTAAAAATGTTTATCTTGATATTCTAGTCCCCAATTTGAAGTTTGACATTACGACATATTATTTTGCATTGTAGGATGCCTCCATTAGCAATCATGATTTCAAAGGAATTGCATGTAGTAATGTAACGGTTTCCTTGTTTGGTCACATGTGGACCAATGAAGTTATGTGCATTGCTAGAGTAAATGAGAATGATGACCCATTGTCCTTTAAATTAGATCACTTTTATTGTTTGGGAAGTGGATACTCCTACTAAAGCATGCACGGAGATTTCTAGTTGGGAGTCCTCTAGATCTGTTGTCTGATCTGTGGTTTCTTCCTCTTGAGGATCCTTCTCTTCTTTTAAATAATCTATAGTTGGTGCTTCATCCATATCTAGAAAATACATTTTTTGTTGCACACTGTAGGCAAAAAATCCACCTCTCAGAATAAGAGAAAGTGATCCATGGATTTGCACAGTTTTGTTGAGTTTTGCTCAATTTTGATTAAAGTGTACGAGTGTCAAATCGTACAAGCAGAGAGAAAAATGTACAAGGTTGCACATGTACGATGTGAAATGAAATGAAATGAAGTTGGAATGTGCATTTGGGGTTAATTTGATAAAAATTGAATTAGACCTTAATAAACCTTGTAAAAATATTTGTTTTGGAAATCCGTTGGGAATGGCAGTTGTAAATGATGCGATGCTTCAGAAACCACTTTGGAATGGTCTGGGCATGCATTATATAGCCCCCTTATTCATTTTTTGGTTGTTCATTCATGTTCATTAATTGTTTACTATTGCAATATTAATATAGAATTCATGGAGTATGGATTGTGGAGTAGAATTGTTGTTCATTGTTGATATGGTAATGAATGATGGAATAATACTGATAATATGAATATGATAGCCATTTTCCTCAGTTCCTTGTCCTTGTGAATTTCCCCATATGTTCTGGTTGTTGCAGGTTGTGTAGTTATTGTTTAGCACATAACTTGGCATGTATATGGATGGAATTGCATTGTGAATGATCTTGGTTAACCTACAGACTTGGTGTGAAGCATGGAATGGATTATAAGATGAGTTACAATCGTATTTTAATGTTTTCCAATAGTTGTATGATTTTTGGAATCATCCATGGTAAATATAATTCATTGCTAGTGAATTAGGGTTTGCATGTTATGGAGAATTGGAGCAATTGAGGCATAGAAACTTCCCAAAATATATCTTGGAAGGATTGGTTGTATGCAAGGTGATAGATCTATAATATTAGTTGCAGCAAGGTTTCGTACAAACCATACAAGCATAGTGCCAAATCGTACAAACTATTTGATTACCCGATTTGGTAATTAAAGTTGCAACCCAATTCTACCAAATAAGAAAATAATGCTAGTTTGAGGAAATCGATTACAAAACTGATCGATTTGACTTACAAAACTTATTCCAGTTAGTTGGCTGAGTACTAAATCATACTAGGTATAGGGTTGTATGATTTGGATCATACAACTATACGATTTGGTGATCGTACAAGTTGTTTTGGCAAGTTGAACTAGTGTACGATGAAGACCATACATGTTGTACGATTTGTGCAAGTTGGGGTTTGAGATCTTGTGGATCATTTCCATAGCTTCTAAACTACCTCCCCATTAGGAATACTACACCACTACCATCTACATTTGGCACCATTGCCTTATCAAACTTTGGCATTTTTGTTAAAATGGGTCAAAAAGTGTTGCAATCAAGAAGATCGTACAAGTGATAAACTTGAGTACACAAATTGGAGGTGAATGATAGACACCAGTCTACAAAGGCGTAGGAGATGGGATCAAGGAGAGGAAATCCTAGTTAGAAGGAGCATGAGGATTTCTCAAAGGAGGAATGTGAACAACATTGAACACAATACATATGAACCAATGATAGAGCAAGTATGGACATCTGACGAAGCAGAGATTGAGAGGTTGGATACACTGTTGATTGATACGAAATATGAGGAACAAGAAGCACCCAGATTCGAGATGAGCATTGATGTAAGAGAAGGCATTAATGAGGGAACTATGTGAGAGTGAAGGGAGTGGATGGTAACACCTGAGAAAGTGGTAGATTGGTTGCAAAGGAGTGTGGTGGATGGGAGTCAGGCACCAGAGCAACAACACACGAGGTCTCAGGAGGAAGGACCAAGGCCATGACCTACACACCAATGAAGGAGGTCATGGAGTGAAGATGCATAGGAGATCGGTAGATGACTGTTCGATGAATATAAGATTCCTTGAGTAGATAATTTTGATGAGGACCAACAAAGTGAGTCACCTATAAGGTGGAATCAATCAAGGATTCTAGGTGATACTTCATCAAGTGAAGAAGAAGAAACACCACCAATGGCCCACGTAGGCAATCATGCAGGGAAACAAAGATGCCCACCCTTTATGGGTGAAGGCAAGGAAGACCCAACAAGACACATCGGGATATGTATAACCATCTAGAGAGAAAATGGTGTAGATCAACCAGATGAATGGTTACGATTATTTCCTACTACATTACGAGGACTGGCCATAGATTGGTACCTAAAAAGGTAAAACACACCAAACTTCCAAGCATGGAATACAATGAAATATGAATTCATTGAGGAGTTTCACCCCTTGAAGGATGATGGAGATATCATCACTAAACTTTGTACTACTAAGTAGAAAGTTGATGAGGATGTGAAGTCATACAACCATTGACTGAAGCAGTTGGTGGATAAGATGCAAATACCTTTGGCAGATGTGCTAGTAAAATGATGGTTTGTAGATGGGTTGCTACCTAGATACAAGAAGAAGATGAAGGCAGTACCATCAGCTACATATGAGGAAGCCTTAAAAGATGCAAATAATTTTGAGAGTGAGGCCAAAAAAACAATCATGGGGATGATAACACATGTAAGACGTGATGATTCAGAGAGTGAGGAAGATGATACAATCCAACAGATAGTACAATCATTTTAGAGGGAATTTGACAAATTAATTAAAGAGGCAAAAGGGAAAGTCAAGCAAGATCGAAAGGACATCTGGTGTACATATTGCAAGACTGAAGGTCACACGAATGTGACTTGTCCTTGCAATGATTATTGCCACATTTACAATGTGCTTGGACATGAAGTGATACAATGTCCATTTAATGCAAAGGTGCATCCACAGGTTCTCTCTATCCAAGAACAGGAGGAGAAACCAAAACCTCAAGTGAGTGGCCAGCAAGCCACCAGTGGTGGTTATAGGAATAACCGTAGAGGGGGAAGACAGTATCAAGGCAACCGATAAGGAGGATAGAGCCACTTGTAGTATGATTTAAAGGGGAGACCAATCATACAATGTCGCAATTTCTAGGAATGGGGGCACTTTGCGAAGAACTATCCTTTACCCCAAAAATAGGAGATACAACAAACAAACACTACACACATGTGTAGATGGTGTGGTCCAAGGAACCACAAGGAAGCGAATTGTCCAAAGCAAGCGAGTTCCAGTAACCCATAGAATGTGAATTTTTTGGACATAGAGGTACCTCCAGTTAGTGAGGAGACCAAAGAAGTGCTAGCCGTAACAAGGAATCAGGCTAGGAAAGACAAGTACCCAAAACCTACCAAAGAAAAGAAGTGATGGCAAGTGGCAAAGAAGGTACTTGATGAAGAAGCAAAGAAGGCAAGAGAATTGAGAATAGTAAAAGAAAAAGAGTTAAAGAAACCATTAGAAGACATAGTGGTTGTGCAAAATTTGGCAGCACAAGTTTTAAATACGACTGTTGAAATTAAGATGGCAAGCTTGCTAGAGGCCATCCCATCATTGCATAAAGTGATGGTGGAAGATTTGAAACCTCATAAGGTGATGGAGGTAGAAAGCCAACCAATCAAAGAAGAGGAACAAAAGAATTATTTTATGGACCCCACCATATTGATGATTGATGTTGGGAAGAAACCCGCATTGGTCCATATGGAAATCTTAGGGCACATATTGATGCAAGTCATAGTAGATGGAGGATCTAGCATTAATGTGCTACCTGAGAAGACTTGGCAAGAACTTGGTGCTCCATCCTTATGGGCACCTAGCTTCCGGTTATATGGTGCTGACCAGTATGGAATAGAGACAAAGGGTGTCTTAACCACACAACAAGTCAAAATAGTTGACCAAGAGTTTGTCTTGGATTTCATTGTGATTACAATGCAAAAGCCAGCATACGATGCTTTGTTGGGGAGAGGATGGCTAAGAATAGCCAAAGTTAATCACAACTAGGGAAAATATCAGATCACTTTTAAGAAAGGACAACATAAATATATGATCAATTTGAATAACCAGAGGATTAGTGAGGATATGGCCACGACTGATGAGTCGGGCAGTTCTTCTGGTGATGAAGGTTATGAACCTAATGAAGAAGGAATGTTGTACCTAGAAGACTATAGCGAAGATGAAGCTCGATCTGATAGTGGACTACTCCATTGGAAAATGGAGGAGTACGAGGTTTTTCAGCCCACCTGCCTCTATATTAACACAGAGGAGACCATAGAAAAACAAGATGAGATGAAGGTCAGCTCGGAACCTCAGAAAGAGGAAGAGGAGAAATGGTCATTTCCTAAGAGCTTTGTAGAATACATAGTAGGAGATGCTAAAATTGATGCGAGACCAGTGCATCCTACGAATGTGGAAAAGGTAGCGATGGAGCCTACAAATATTAAGTATGAAGGACCTCGGATGGTGGATGTAAACCTGGGAACAAAAGGAGAGCCTAGGATGATCCATTGTGGCGATGACTGGGACCCAATACTAAAAGCAACAACCTTTAAGATATTCTTGGAGTACAAGGATGTCTTTGCATGGACGTATAAGGACCTGAAGGGGGTACCACCTGAGCTATGTGTCCACAAGATTATGCTAATGCCTAGGGCACAACCAATTAGAAGAAGACCATATAGGATGAATCCTAAGTATGCAACATTGGTAAACACAAAAATTGAAAAGATGTTGGAGGTAGGCATCATTTTCAGAGTCACTACCAGTGAATGGGTTTCACCTATTGTGGTCACCCTGAAGAAGGAAGTGGATAAAATCTGAATATGCGTAGACTTCAGGAGTCTGAACGTAGTGATAATTAAATATCCCTTCCCTATTCCCTTCACAGACTCCATTCTGGAAGAGGTCGCAGGACATGAAATCTATTCATTCCTGGATGGGTTTTCTGGGTATAACCAAATAAGCATCATTGAGGAGGATAAATTGAAGACCACATTCATCATGGAGAATGGAATCTATGCATATAATCGAATGCCATTTGGGCTATGTAATGCCCCTACTACATTTTAGTGCATTATTCTGTACATCTTTGATCAACTAGCCACAGGAAATTTCAAGGTATTCTTGGATGATTGGTCCATCTATGGAAAGATCAAAGATCATTTACCTGGTCTCAACGAGTGCATGAGTAGGTGTAGGAATGCACAAATCTCCCTAAATCCAACAAAGTATTTTCTGATGGTACCGTACGGGAAACTATTGGGACATATAGTGTGCAACAAAGGGTTGAAGACCGATCCTAATAAAATCTATGTCATACTACACATGGAGGAGCCATATGATGTGAGCTCTTTAAAAACCTTCCTGGGATCTATAGGATACTATCGAAGGTTTATCAGGAATTATGCGCACATGTCCTACCCACTAGATTCTTTAACCAAGAAGAATATTCCCTTCATATGGATGGAGGAGCACCAAGGAGCCTTTGAGGAGTTAAAGGCTAAGCTAGTCAGTAGTCCCATTTTGGTGTTCCCAAATTGGGATAAAGAATTCCATGTCCATATTGATACCTCAAACTTTGTAGTCGGATGTGCATTGGCACAGGAAGGATAGTTTAGGCTGGATCAACCTATATTCTTTGCAAGCCACCTATTGTCAAGGGTAGAGAGAAACTATAGTACAACAAAGTGAGAGGCTCTAGGGATGGTATATGCAATACAAAAGTTTAGGCATTACCTATTGGCAAACCCTTTTACCTTCTATGTGGACCACCAGGCTTTGTTGTACTTGATAAATAAGCCAGTTATACAAGGATGAGTCAGCAGGTGGCTCGTCACCTTACAGGAGTTCGTATTTTGAGTAGTGGTGCGACCTGGCAAGAAGCATGTAATTGCAGACCAGCTATCTCAGAATACGATCAGGAGAACCTATAGGAGCGAGGATTCCAGATGAATTCCTTGATGCCCAATTATTTGCAATTAACGTTGTGCCATCATGGTACAAGTTGATTGGACAATACCTATCCACAGGGGAGTTGCCACAAGAGTTGACGGCAATAGAGAAAAAGAAGGTAATCATAAAGTCAGCACCATTCCAGTTGATAGCAGGATTGTTGTACAAATTAGGAATTGATGGTATCTTGAGAAGATGTGTAATGGATGAAGAAATTAAAGTCACACTGAAAGAAGCTCATGAAGGATTGGTAGGAGGACACATGGGACCCGATGCCACTACTCAAAAAGTACTCTTAGCAGGACTATGGTGGCCCACAGTGTATAATGATGCAAAGGAATACGTGAAAGCATGTGATACTTACTAGAGAGCAGGAAAGCCAGTGCGAAGAGACTTTATGCCATTACACCCATCACAACCCCAAGAACTATTTGAGAGGTGGGGGTTGGACTTTGTTGGACCACTGAGAACAACTCGTAGGAGGAAGTGTCGGTATATCATGGTAGCCACTGAATACCTAACGAAATGGGTTGAGGCACGGGCACTACCAGATAACTCGACAAAAAGTATAGCACGATTCTTGTATGAGCAAGTAATTACAAGATTCGGCATCCCACTACAAATAATGAGTGATCGAGGAGGTCACTTTGTGAATGAGATCATCAAAATGCTAACAACTGAATTTAGAATTTGGCACTCCTTGTCTAGTCCATATTACCCAAGAGCTAATGGGCAGGTGAAAGCGACTAACAAGGTATTAGTGTCAACATTATACAAAACCTGTGGAATAGAGGGAGCAAATTGGGAGGAAAGGTTACCATCTGTTCTTTGGGCATATCGAACTACCTTTAAGCCAACGATAGACCATACACCATTTTAGCTAATGTATGGTCAGGAGGCAATAGTGCTAGTCAAATTCTTGGTACCAAGCCTACGGATAGTGATGGAGCATCGCTTAGGGGACCAAGAGAGTATGGAAGAATGACTAACGACACTGATTAAGCTGGATGAGAGAAGACTCATGGCACAATGGGTGATTGAAGTGGCCCATAAGAGAAGAAAGTTGTGGCATGACAAGCATATTCAAATTCTCTCCATTGGCTCAAATAGGACGATTGCAATAGAGCATGCAACACTAGATCTAGAAGTTGCAAGAGGAGGATGAAACATTACAAGGTCACACTACAAGACTCCGAGAACAAACTATTCAAGACTTGGATGATACGATGCAAATTATGGAGGAGCAAAGAGCAGTGAGGTCACAAGAATTAGAAGGCAAGGGGAAAGAACATGAGACGACACCTCAAGTGAGTAGTTCATGACATGATGGTGCAAGTACAAGTAAAGGAGATAACTCATAGTGAGCACCTCATGGGATACCCAATGACCCGTCAATAGAAAAAAAATATGGGGATATATCTTGGAGAGACATTGAAGAAGACATTGCACCACCTAGACCACAAGGCAATATACACGATGATTAAAGTGAACCTAGTGATGGGGAGTTACCTTGGATAGTAGAAGAAGTTCTAATATTGGTGATGATGACTTCTTAGAACTACCAACACCTCATGTGCGACCTGATCCTGAGACCTACGCAATTGCTTATCGGCAGTTGAGGCAACAAAGAAGAGAAGTGCAGAGACTCCAAAGATTAATGACCTTGCCAATAAATTGGTTGAAATAGAGAGATGATGACCATAACGATTCCAATTTTGAGTCTGATTTCTTAGAATCTTATAGGGAGACTCTGGCAAATGTATCTCCACAACGACGTTGGAAGTAAAGGCGATGGACACATCGACTATTACATGCAGACTGAAGAGTGAGAGCACTACAACAGTTATCACCTGTAACATAAGGAAATGAAGATCACTTAGCCAATATAGAATTGGTGGATATAACCCCAGTAAGAAATCAACAAGAACCCCCAAGATAGCAACAAAACCGTGGAGGGGGAGTACGTCCACTAAATAGTGGGAGAAACAGAGAGATTTCCACCTAGAGGAGGTAAAGGACGAGGAAGGATTCGACCCCCTACTCCTAGATGGATGAGAGATACTCCTTTAGCCTACTTGAATTGGACCAGAAACTTGCAAGACATCCTTTGGTTGAGAGGGATTGTACCCAACCTAAGAGGAAGACAACCACGAGGATGACCTCCACTAACCCAACCCAAACCTAGAAGAGTGGAAACCGAAAGAGGATCGGGCCAAGAAAGGGAAGTTTCAAGAAATATTTACAGAGGTCCTGTATCAAGAGGACGTAGTCAAGGAAGACCTATGCCAAGAAGAGACCTTGACGATAGAGGAAGAGTACGCTTTGCTGATGAAAAGAGTCAAGGATTACAAAGAACTTGTTCACCAAGCTTAGAAGCTGATTTAATACGAGGAGATAGACAAAGAAGTCACTCTAATGACAATGAATCAATAAGAGCAACCTTACCTCGTGGTCCATCAATAGAACGACGAGAAGAAGTATTACCAAGAGGGAATCCTGCACATTGTAATTGTACAATACCAAACTGTACACATGGCAATCAGAGAGAAATAAATCAAATAGAGGACCAGTTGGCATCCAATGACGTGATCATCCACAATGTAGAAGTGGGCAACCCAAATGATGAGTCATCATATGGCATCGTACAAGTGAATGTCATTGTATGATTTCCATGATGGTAAGCATCAAAATAAGTTATTGAATATATATCTCTTAATTGTGAAAATACTTCAGGACACAATTAAGACAAAAGGGGTTGAAAACCGAAAACGGTGACCCCGTTTGAGAAAAAAAGATAAAAAGAAAATGATCTTAATTGTGAAAATCTTGCAGGACACAATTAAGATGGAGGATGGTTGAAAACTGGTAAACAGTGGCCCCCTCTAGGTTAAAAAAAAAAGGTAAGAAAAGGATAAAATAGGGAAAAAGAGAAAATTGCATGCACCAAGGCGACGAGTTGTCAATCATCAACATGCAAAGGAGCTAAGGTGGCAAAATTTAGGAATTAAGATGTTAGGGTTTGAAAAATTATATAAAGCAAGCACCATGCAAAAATTTTCTTTCCCGCTCGCAGATCATACAAGGCAATAGTGGAATTTAGGAGAATTGAAGGGAAAAAGGGTGCAACTGCAAAAATTTTCTATATGGGTAGTGGAAATTTACCAATTTACTCCATTATATCGTGATTGATATTACTTGTGCACCACAGAGATTTTTGTTTTAAAAAAACAACCCATTTGGAGAAGGAAGCTGCCGAATTAGGGCTTTACTCCGGAGAAAACAAGTTTTTTTCAGAAATAAAGCTACAAGTAAAGAAAATAAGTTGTACAAGCGAGGGTTTGATGAAAGGAAGTGCCCAAAAAACCCTTAATGCAAAAAATTAGAGCTAGGGTTTGAATTTCCAAGAATAGAGAAATGAAAAGTTGCATGGAGATAAAAATAAGCAAACCTAGAGCAGGAATTCACCATAAAAGCATGGAAACGATTCTTTCAAGACTGAATGTGTGAAGAAGTTGGAAGGAACGATCATACAATGCTACCATACTATGGGAAAAATCTATTTTGGAAGAATATTGCACCAAAGGAAGGAGAAATTGCATGATTTGCCCTAAAATTGCATTAAACAAGGAGATTGAAGGATTCCAAAAAATGGGTTTCCTAGATTTCACACTTGGGGAAGAAAAACAAGGGTTTTTGACCAAGTGATAGCTTTTAAGGTCGTATGTATGATTTGGAGCAGTCATGGTATGATTCTGGGACATATTGTACGGATTTCAGGCTCTCGAAGATCCATTTTATGTAGTTTTGAGGACTTTGTACGAAATGTTTTGTAGAAGTACAAACCTTGGTGAGGTTGTACGGAAGGGAGGTGCCCCTGTATGATTTTACATTAGTTGGTATAATTTTGGATCACATATGTACGATTTGAAGCACCAATTATGCGATTTGCTGCAAGTGTACAAAATCGGGTGCGATTGAACAAATCCGATTGAAGTTGTATGATCTGGCTGAGATTGTACGATTTGAAAGCGTACATGTATGAATTGGTTGAGGCCTTGTACGATTGTGATAGTTTTTGTATGATTTGGAGGCAGCCATATGGAATTTTGTAACGATTTTGTGCAGTATTGTCCTAAATTGTAGAATCAAGGAAAAGGTGTGCAAATGAGGGTTTCACTCAGCAATGACATAAGTATGAGCTCACAACGAGAATCTCAGGCTCATTTTGATCGTATTATAGCATCTAGGGTATATAGATCACCAGGACCATTGCACCAGAGAGAATCACGACCCAAGCGATCTCCCCCAGTTTACCCCATTTGAGACCAAGGATGATGATTTCAATCACCCAAGAGGTGTGGTAATCATCCTTGGATAGGGAGAGGACGAAGGCCATGGTGGGATTAGAGGCACTGGCATGGTGGTAGGGAAAGATCACCACTACAATACAGGAGGGAAGAAATGGGACCATCCTGGACACCTAGAAAGAAACTTCGCAGTGAAGTTCACCAAGAAAAAACCCCGTAAGAATAGGAGGATCTACCTAGTGAAGCAGAGGAGGAGCAAGTGGACATCAAGGATGTCACTTTTGGGTAACCAATGGGAGAATTTTGTAGAAAGTAGTGGGAAAATTCTGATGCCAAGCATCCATTGAAGGAGGCGCTAAAGAAGGCTGGAGTGAGTATTTTAGCGTAGATCCCACCACAAGACAAGGTATTCTTCAATGAATACTTGTTGCATATTCTCTAGTCGTACGAACTTATTGAGAACCACATAGTGGTATGAGTGGATAACAAATATGTTAAGGTGGAGTTCATGGTAGTGGCATTCCGATGGACATTCAGATTACCCATGAAAGGAGATCCATTTGTGAAAAGAATAGTTGATCCCATTGAGATGCACAATTTAATCACAACACTCACATCTGTGAAGTGATGCAACTCAACCCCGAAAGTTCCACAAGAACTATGCAAGGTTGCAGCCAAAGATCTCCTGTAGAATTAAAATTTAAGATGCACAATAACAAATAACAACAAACACAATATTTTATTGCCTTCAATCTGATTACAACACTTCTGGAAATAATAATAAGACTGATTGGAAAGGGAAAGAGTCCAGAAATTGAAATTACAACACTTCAACACCTCTCCACACATTCAAGGTTGCATATATAAATTGAAATACATTTGAGGAATTATCAAAATCAGTCTAAACACACAAAACAAGATGATAAACTGTTCAAAATATAATCTAAGAACCTCCTGTGAGCACAAATCTCAACTGGGTGCCTCCTAGCTTTCACCTACAATCAGCCCTGTAACATGCAATTTCACAATCTGCCCTTCTGTGCTTGTATTCTCAGCAATAAAAAATGGTGATATTCAAGTGTATTCCCAGCCAAGAATGTCTTCTCCCAAGCCAGGTCGTAGCTTTTTCTGTCTCCCTCTTTTTACCCCAAAATTACCCATAAAATCTAGCTTAATCTTTTTCCCTTCCACCAATGAAATGTGGAATTTTTAAAATTCCACTACCAGGTTGTACTCCACTCCTTCATGCATCTGTAACAGAAAAATAAACCACTCCAAACACCAATTAAAATATTGGTTAATTCTCTTTATTCTAGGTGTGGAGATTTAGAAGGTGGTCAAAATCCCGAAAAAGCAGAAAAAAGCACCCCGTGCTTTATTTTCGCCCTCAACCAAAATTGGCCAAGAAAAAAAATACAAGTCATTAAATATTGGCCACATGAATTTAATTAATAAAAGAGGCCTTGAAAACCAAAAATCAAAAGCAAACAAAGCACCAAGCCAAAAATTTAAAGCAACTAAACTTGGGAAAAGCAGGATTGCTTTATTCCCGGAGATGCTCCTGCATCAAACACCCCGGGTAGAAGAATGTTTCATGAGAATGAACTCATGAACATTCAAATGGTGGTCTGAAACCATGCTTGAGCAGCTCATGAGAAGCCACCCAAGTTGCCTCTTCCATCCCTTTTCCTTTCCATCGGACCAAGTATTCTTTGTACTCCTTCCCACGAGTCTTTTTCACCACCCGAGTGTCAATCAAACCATCAATTTCTTCTTTCTTTGTAGCTGGTAGTTGTTGTTCCAATGGAGTAGGGGCTTGCAAATCTGAAGCTTTATCTCCTCCTACACTTTTCTCATCCTCATGGTACTTATAAAGATCAGCCACATTAAATATAGGTGAAATTTCAACTCCATTGGGTAGTTCAAGCTCATATGCATTAGCTGAAAACTTGCGGATGATCTTGCACGGTCCTATCTTCTTGTATTTCAGTTTGTTGTAGGTTCCTTGAGGAAACCTTTCTCTTCTTAGATATGCCATGACTAAGTCTCCAACCCCAAACTCTTGCTCTCTTATTTTCAAATCTGCATATTGTTTGTATCTTTGATTGCTTGCCTCTAACTTATTGTGGATTTCTTGATGCAACTCTTGTAAATAATTGGAGAAATCTTCAGCTACAACACTTTTTTTCTCATATCTGCACTATCCCTCAGCTCATGAATCCCCTTAGGACTGAAACCATACACAATATGAAAAGGACTCTTACCAGTGCTTCGATTGATAGAGTTGTTATAGGTAAACTCAGCTTGTGCAAGCACTATGTCCCATTGTTTTGGCCTCCCATCAACTAAACACCTTAACAAGTTACCAAGGCTCCTATTCACCACCTCCGTTTGGCCATCCGTTTGTGGATGGTAAGCTGAACTAAATTTCAAAGTAGTTCCCAACCTCCTCCATAATGTCCTCCAAAAGTGGCCCACAAACTTTGTGTCTCTATCTGAAACTATGCTTCTAGGCAAGCCATGTAGCCTTACTATCTCCTCGAAAAACAAGTTTGCAACATGTGTAGCATCATTTGATTTCTTACAAGGAATAAAATGTGCCATTTTGGAAAATCTATCAACAACTACATAAATAGAGTCATAACCTTTTTGAGTTTTGGGCAGCCCAAGAATAAAATCCATACTCACCTCTTCCCATGGTCTTTGTGGTGTAGGTAGTGGCTGATATAACCCTGTGTTTTGACTGTTACCCTTGGCATATTGACATATCTGACATATTTGAACCATTTTCTGCACATCCCTACCCATGCTTGGCCAATAATAAGATTCCTTTAGCTGCCCCAATGTTTTATCCACTCCAAAATGACCTCCTAGCCCACCACCATGCTTCTCCCTCATCAAATTGTCTCTCATGGATCCTCTTGGAATACATAGTTGCTGCCCTTTAAACAATAGACCTTCTTGGATGAAATAATCCAACCACTTGGTCCTATCTCCTTCAATGGGGAACTTACAAGCTGCCCATGCCTCCTTAAAGTCCAAATCTTCCTCATACATACTCTTCATGTTCTCAAATCCAACAACACTAAACTCTATCTTACTCAATAGAAAGCACCTCCTACTTAGAGCATCCGCCACTCTATTACTCTTTCCACTCCTATGCTTGAGGAAAAATGAATAACTTTGAATAAACTCAATCCATTTCATGTGCCTTTGATTTAGCTTACCTTGGTTGTTCACATATTGAAGGGCATGATGATCGGTATAAAGAACGAACTCCTTAGGTAGAAGATAATGCCTCCACTTCTTGAGAGCTTGAACAATGGCATAAAACTCTTGATCATAGACTGAGTATTTCTTCTTAGCATCATTTAAATTCTCACTAAAGTATGCTATTGGTCTTCCCTCTTGACTTAAAACACCTCCTATTGCTGCTCCACTTGCATCACAATCAACTTGAAATACTTTATCAAAATCGGGTAAAGCAAGAATGGGTTGTTCGGTTACCTTTGCCTTCAAAATTTTAAAACTTTTCTCTGTTGTTGTTGTCCACTTGAATGCTTTGCATTCTCCCTTCATGGTTTCAGTTATTGGGGCACATATGCTACTGAAATTTCTGATAAAATTTTGGTAGAAACTTGCTAAGCCATGGAAACTTCGTGCTTCAAACATACTCTTGGGTGTAGGCCAATCAATGATTGCTTGTACCTTGGTTGGATCCATTCGTAAGCCCTCATTTGAGATCACAAATCCTAAGTAAACCAGATCCTCCTTCATAAATTCACACTTCTTAAGATTAACCAACAACTTTTCTTCCCTCAACCTTTGGAGGACAGTCCTAACATGCTCCAAATGTTCATCCTTTTCCTTGCTAAAAACCAATATGTCATCCAAGTAAATAATAACAAACTTACCTAGGAAGGGTTTGAACACTTCATTCATCAATATCATAAATGTACTTGGGGCATTTGTGAGTCCAAAGGGCATGACAAGCCATTCATATAACCCCTCCTTTGTTTTGAATGTGGTTTTCCACTCATCTCCTTCTCTAATCCTGATTTGATGGTAGCCACTCTTCAAATCAATTTTTGTAAAATATTTAGCTCCACTTAGACAATCCATTAGATCATCCATTCATGGTAGAGGAAACCTATATTTTATGGTAATATTATTTATGGCCCTGGAATCAGTACACATACGCCACTCCCCATCCTTCTTTGGTGCCAACACTGCTGGAACAACACATGGGCTAAGGCTCTCACGAATTAACCCCTTGTCCAATAGCTCTTGTACTTGCTTATTCAACTCCTCATTTTCTTTAGGACTCATCCTATATGCTGCCTTGTTGGGTAAACTTGCTCCAGGTATCAAATCAATGCAATGGCTAATGCTTCTCAATGGTGGAAGACCATCCGGTAACTCCTTCATCATAATGTCACCATATTCTTGCAATATCTCCTTGATTTCTATGGGTAGTTCTTCTTCTTCTTTCGTTGTCCCCACTTGTTGAGATTTTCCCACCAATGCATAACACAACTCTTCTTCTTGTATCTCCTTTAGAAATTGCTTTCCGGTGAGAACACACACTTGAGCATTGCTGCCCTCTTTTTCCCTTTGCTCTTTCATTGGTTTCATAACAAATTTTCTGCCATATTTGGTGATAGTATAGGTATTGGCAACCCCATCATGAAGAGCTCTTCTATCAAATTGCCATGGCCTTCCCAACAAAATATGACAAGCATCCATAGGCATAACATCACAAGTTATTTCATCATGATAATTGCCAATCTGAAAATTAACTTTGCATTGCTTACCAACCAAAATTTGATGCCCTTTTTGTAGCCAAGTGACCTTGTAGGGGTTTGGATGATCGGTTGTCTCCAATTTCAGCTTCTCTACCATTTCTTGGGACACTAAATTATCAGTGCTACCGCTGTCCACAATTACATTGCAACACTTTCCATGTGACTTGCATACAGTCCTAAATAGACTTCTCCTTTGTGTGTCTTCTATCGGTTCTTTCTCTGGCTTGAGGAGCACTCTCTTCAACATAAGAGCTTCTCCATACTCTGCTTCCACTTCCTCTTGTCCATCATCTTCAGCCTCTATGGCCAAAGCTTTCCCTGTATTTGTTCTTCTTGTTTCCTGTTGAATGAGAGGACATTCATAGGCTCTATGTCCTTGCTCTCCGCAATTATAACAAGTACCCAAAAATCCTCTTCCCCTTCCATAATCTCCTCTTCCTCTTGTTGTTTCACCTCTTCCCCTTGAGCTATCTCCTCTCCCTCTACTGTTCCAATTTAAATTATTTTGTGACCAACTTGTCTCTTCATCCTTTGATGGCTGCCCTCTTCCTGTACTCACAAATCCTCTACCCCTAGATGGTTTACCCCTTCCTCTTAGACTTGTTGCTTGTCTTCTTGCTAATTTTTCTTCTACCTTGAGGGCATATTGATAAGCCTCTTCCACTATCTTCAACCGAATTAGACTAAGCTCATCTTGAATGGTGACTTTCAGCCCATTGATATATCTAGCCACCTTCTCCTCATCTTCATGAACACATCCTGCTCTTATGGTTAATCTGTAGAATTCTTCTGTGTAATCAGCCACACTCATGTCCTTCTATTTTAAGTTTTGCAAGGTCTTTAACAAGTTCAAGTGATAATCTGAGGGCATGAATTTACTCTTCAACTTGATGACCATTTTATCCCAAGATTTTATCTTTTCTTTGCCTTTCCTTTGCCTCTCCATCTGTAGTTGCTCCCACCATAAGGAAGCATGTCCTTTGAGCTTTGTGCAAGCATATTTAACCTTCTTTTTATCTTCTATGGATTCAAGGTCAAAGTACTTATCCATATCTGTTATCCAATCTATAAGCTCCTCTGGCTTCAAGCTCCCACTAAAATTAGGGACATCCATTTTGGGCTTGCTGCCCATCCTTGACAATGCCTTTAGAAATCTATCTTCTGCCTCATCCTGCACTTCTGCATCTGCTTCTTCAATGACTTCCTCTTCATCTTCATCACTAATATCTTCAATAGGCACCCCTCTTCTCTGTGATGCCTCCATGGCTTCCATCCTAGCCATCATTCTCCTCATGTCTTCTCTCAATGTTGTCATATCTTCAACTCTGGGAGCTCTCCCTCTGCCACGCCCCCTATGTGCCATTATGTCAAACACTTTACCTACAACCAATAGTTTTCAAAAACAACCAAGAGCCCAACCTGGCTCTGATACCACTTGATGCAGCTCAACCCCGAAAGTTCCACAAGAACTATGCAAGGTTGCAGCCAAAGATCTCCTGTAGAATTAAAATTTAAGATGCACAATAACAAATAACAGCAAACACAATATTTTATTGCCTTCAATCTGATTACAACACTTCTGGAAATAATAATAAGACTGATTGGAAAGGGAAAGAGTCCAGAAATTGAAATTACAACACTTCAACACCTCTCCACACATTCAAGGTTGCATATATAAATTGAAATACATTTGAGGAATTATCAAAATCAGTCTAAACACACAAAACAAGCTGATAAAATGTTCAAAATATAATCTAAGAACCTTCTGTGAGCACCAATCTCAATTGGGTGCCTCCTAGCTTTCACCTACAATCAACCCTGTAACATGCAATTTCACAATCTGCCCTTCTGTGCTTGTATTCTCAACAATAAAAAATGGTGATATTCAAGTGTATTCCCAGCCAAGAATGTCTTCTCCCAAGCCAGGTCGTAGCTTTTTTTGTCTCCCTCTTTTTACCCCAAAAGGTAAAATTGATAAGTGTATTCCACATTTCATTTCTCTGGTACTTTGCAACAACCAATTGACATAGCATTCATTGAACCTATTGGCGAGATAATCCTCATATGCCTAGATGATTTAAATATGTATTTTAAAGAAATAAGTAAATACATTGAACATATTGAGTCAATAATTTAAAGGTGTAAAGAGTTTGGCATATCACTCAATTCCAAAAAGTCCATATTTATGGTCCACGAAGGCAAATTGCTAGGTCATGTAGTGTTGAAAAAAGTCTTAACTGTAGACCTGACAAGATAGAATCCATCCAAGACCTCCCATTACCCACCTCTATCAAAGGAATACAATATTTCCCAGTTCAAATCCAATCAGTGGTCAAATTCATAACCAACTTCACCTAGATGGTCAAACAGATTACCAACTTGCTAAAAAAGGATGTTACCCTAATGTGGACCGATGAAGGTTAGGAAAACCTTCTAGGATATTAAAGATTCCATTACCCAAGTCCTAGTCCTAATAAATCCATATTTTTAAAAATATTTTAGACTCTACATGTTTGTAACAAATTAATTCATTATTGTTGTTATAACACAAAAAAATGACAAGGACAAAGAACACCCCATTTCAATTATGATACAAGCTCTCCACAACTATGAAGAGAGATACACCTTCAATGAAAACAAGTTTTTTCAATCTTGAAGGCTCTCAACAAGTTCAAGTATTACCTATCACAAAGAAAAACCATAGTCTTCATAGTATACCCTAATGTTTGATCAATTGTGTTTCATGGAAAATTGGAAGAAAAGAGGACTAGGTGGATTAGCAATAGTCAATAATTTGATATTGAGATCAAACCTACCAAGCTTATTTGGGGTAGATTCTTATATGAAAATTTGGTAATGTCAGTTCTTAAATATTAGGTTGCCCTAGTGGAGAAGATAGAACTAGATGATCGAATAGGATAAATGAACAACATCTATAAGTACATGTCAACTAGGTAGGCACCAAAAGGATTGACAATCAAAGAAAGGGTCTAATTTAGGCAAAAGGTAATGCAAAACACATGGCTTGATGGAATTTTGTTTAGGAAAATAAATGATGGTGTCCTTCTACACTACATTGAAGAGGAAAAGATAAAATCCGTAATCAAGCAATATCATAATGAGGGAGGGCATTATTCTGCACCAACTACAACCCATAAAATCCTAAGCGTTGGATACTATTGGCCCACCAACTTTGATTTCTTCCAATAGGTTAAGAAATACAAATCCAAGTGCATGTTTAGGGGAAAGATAAGGAAAGTACACATTCCCTAAAATCCATTATTGTGACTAAGCACTTCCAACAATGGGGTCTGGATTTCATTGGCAAGATTAGTCCATTGTCAAGTGTAGGACCTATATGGATCTAACTACCATAGATTATTTCATGAAACGGGTTGAAGCAATATCAATTAAAGTAGCCAACCAATAGGAAGTAATCCAATTGTTAGAATACAACATCACTAGATTTGGAGCTTCGACTACCATTGTCACTGACAATACCACCTATTTTAAAGGGACCAAGGTGATGAAATTTGCCTTGGAATACAACAATTTACTCAAAACATCATCCAAATATTACTCCAAAAAAATGGATCGAGCAAACAAAATATAAAAAAGGATTATAAAGAGGACTATTGTTGAATCACTAAGGGATTGGCAAAACAAAATGAGAAAGTCATAATGGGTAGATTAAGTGACATTGAAGGCATCTACTGCTTCATCACCCTATAAGGTAGTCTATGAAAAGGAAGTTGTGTTACCTATCAAATTGGAACTCCCTTCCCTCTAAATGTCATAATAATTGGATTTTAAGTACACTAACATCATGCCAATGCAAGCAATGTTGAAATATCTATTCGCCCTAGAGGAAGAGAGAAAATGTATTTAAGAGAATGGTGCAACACCAAGAGGTGGTAAAAAATTGGTTCAACAAGCAATCCACTAAGATGAACTATAAGGAAGGAGGCCTTATGTTCAAGAGGGATGAAAATTGAGCAAATCTAGGTGAACATCAAAAGTTTAACTCTCTTTGGAGTGGATCTTATCAAATTCTAAAATTTATGGTTTTGAAAGCCTATAAACTTGCCACCATGGATGGAAGTATGTTATCAATTTGTATAAACGAGCATCACCTATGTTTTATCTAGCAGTAATTTTGGTCAAAAGAAAATGTAAATATTTTTTCTTAGCTATATTTTTTTCCAACAAATAATTCTCCTTGTCTTTTTATTCCCCCTTATTCCCTCCTATTTGCTTCAAAAATTCCTACTATCCTATATCCTTATTCCTCTTCCTTTCCCACGAACATGGTCGGTCCTCCATTCTTTCTTTTTACTTTTGAAAAAATGGTAGGCTCTTGCCAATGAAGCAAGCAAAGTGCCCGTTTGGGCTGCCCACCATAAGACAACTGGCCAAGTGGGCCAATCAACCTTGCACAACTAGGCCCCCCATGCATAGCAGGGGCTATAAAAGCCCCCTATAGCCCCCACTTGTGTAGGGGGCCCTTAATTTTTTCTCCTCACGTTTGTTACTCTCTTCCAAATGTGTTGATTTATATTGAATGTGTTGGGTCTACTCACCCCTTGCATGTTACCAATTGCACTCCTTATTTTATCCTTACACCCGCCTAAGCAGACTGCGTCCTCACCTTACATGGGGTTGATCATAATTAGAATAAGGGTAGAACCAATAAGGATCTCCTTCAACATGGCCAACCAACCCTAGGGGCCTTTGCAGGATGAATTACCTTTAACCCATTGCTCTAAAACTAGTGAATCGCTAGCAACATCAACCCTATATTTCCAAGTCATTTGGGTTGATGTTGCTATGACCCAACTATGCGGGTGTCTTGCAACCCCAAAACACAAAATGATTTCACCTATCAGGGAATAAGCACCTACTAGAGGTACTTTTTAGTAATGTACTTAAAGAATCCCAACCTGCCATCTAACTTTAGAAATTAGTTGGAGTTAAATATGTTCAAGGAGGATGTTCAGATGGTCTTGTTAGGGATCATTAGATTTTTAAGAGAGGAATGACCAGAAGATCTATGAGGAGCACATCACCTTGCTTCATATCATGCAAACCTATTTTGGACACTAACAAATGATTGATTGTGTTAAATATATTGTAGATCAAATGAACAATCAACTAAAAGCTTTCAAAAAAATAATAATTTTAACTACACCTCATAACTAGTTTGGCTCATCATATATCAAAAGAAATATTAGTTTTTGTGTTAAGTACCTAGGAATAGGAATATGAGATATAATATTATATTATGTATGGGTAGTTGGCATTGGCTACATATAATTCAAAGTTGGTTATATTTTAATATTTTATTATAATAATGAGTGGGAGAAGGGATATTATCATTGCAATCAAGCAATTTATATCAAGTATTCTCTTGTAATAGTCTTGGTTCATGGAGCAAATTTTGAGTGATTCCTTCCTTAAGGAGTGTTATTGATGTTGCCCTATCTCAAGGGTGTTATCTATATCTAATTCTATTTATGTGTATTGTTATTGTGTGTGATTAATTGTGGATGGATGTTTTGTTATTTTACTATATGGTGAATGATTTATGTAAATAAGAATAAATATTTGTAACAAGTGTTATGAGAGCAATGATTCTGGCAAAATAGAGATTGTATTTTGTGGATTGCAGAATTAGGGCAATTTTTTTAGACATCTTCTTTTGTGGGAGCCATAGTATCAGAGTAATGATTCTGGCAAAGTGGGGATTGTGTTTTTGTGGATTATAGAATTAGAGCAAAAAAATAAGAAAATGTCCTATTGAGCCATATCTTTGCATAAATTTGTCTAACTAAAATGATTCTTATGCCATTTTATTTGGAATTTGAAGAGCTTTAAAATGAGTGGTCTAGAACAAGGGCAGTGTTAGGGAAATATTTTCCAAATAAACATCTCATTTTACAGGAGCCATAAGTTGGCATAATGTTGTCTGATTCAGACGATTTATACGCCACCTTGTTTAGAATTTGAAGATCTTTAAAATAAGTGTTCATATGAAATATTTTGAGCAATATTGAGGAAGATACAACCCTATGAAGTCAATCATTCAAAAAAGGGTAATGATGATTTTTTGATCGCGTTTTCCAAAAAATGAATTTTGAAGATTTATGTCAATTGAGGTAAGGAAATTAGTTGCAATTTAATTTGTTTTCAATAAAATCTATAGACTATTTATAGAAAGGAATAGATGAGATTTGAGAAATTTTATTTTTGAGAAATCCCAGTTTATTAAACCCTAGTAGTGATGCTAGCAAATGGTAGAAATGTTTCAAGTCTTTAAATTTTCCTGAATTGAGGGAGCCACAACTTTGGTGGTAGATAGGCCAAACAACATTCATAAGGATTTGTATAGATTCATGGCTACATTCAATAGGGATAAGGTTATTATTTCTATAAATCCTTAGCAACATATATAATTTTATTAATACTACTTTGGCTAAAAGGTTGCAGGTTCAAGCAACAAAAATTAAAGACATAAAGCTTGAGGGTGAGAATGTTAATATTTTTGAAGATTTGAAGATCACCATAGATAAATATGTTTTATATTCAAATTTTTATGCTATTGAGATTGATGATGTGGACGTTATTCTTAGTTATCCTTTGCCTCAAGGCTCTACGATGTTGATTTTATGGGTGGTCTTGCGCCCCGAGCTATGATTTTTCCAGCTTCCTTTTTATTGTAACCTCTCATATTTTTTTACTGAATACAATTGTTGATTCCAAAAAAAATTATGCTATTGAGATTGATGATGTGGACATTGTTCTTAGTTATACTTGGTTGGATTCTTAGGGGTATCGTTAACATTAATGTGCAAAAGAAGTTTATGACGTTATGGTACAAGAAAAAGAAGACAACATTATAAGATATTTCTTAGCTTAAGAAATAAGGATCCAAGGAGAAGCAAGAAACAATTGTGATAGGGGAACAAGTTGAGGAACCAACAGAAGAATCTATAAAAGCAACAAAAACATATTCCAAGGAAGAAGTAGCATAAACATAGTTCATGGAAAAAAATGTTGCAACGTCCAAGGAAGTTTTGTCAGAATTGCACAAGGATGCACCAAAAGAAGGGAACAAGAGAAAAGGAGATGAGATAATTTAAAAGATAAGAACCAAATGTTGAATAAAAGATAATAGAACATTAGGTTAAGGTTGCATCATATCGCCACCCACACCACCAGGAGTGACAACAATCTTGGAGGTATGGCTTAAGGCATCAATATTATTATGGAATGACATGGAATCAGAAAGGCATCAAGTATGGCAATGTTTGGAAGAAAAATCATAGTGATTTGGGATTTCAAAGTGGTGCAACAACATCAAGGAACAATAAGACTAGGCATTTGATATATCAAAGTAAAGCAGCAGACGCATGGAGACAATAAAGCAATTATGGATATTCAAGTGGCACAAGGGTAACTTGACACCATCATAGACCACCACCAATCAAGACTTCACTTGGATGGAGGGATGATCAAGATTGGTATCAGTTGCTAACATTGCTTAGCAAATTATATTATCTAGTTTCTTTTTATGTTTTGAGGATGAAACATTTTTAAGGGTGGAATGTTAGGTACCTAGGGATAGGAATATGGGGATATAATATTATATTGTGTATGGATAGTTGGCATGGGCTACACATAACCCAAGGTTGATTATATTTTAATATTTTATTATAATAATGAGTGGGATAAGGGTTTAGGAAGATGGGTATATAAAGAAGGGATATTGTCATTGTAATCAAGCAATTCATATCAAGTATTCTCTTGTAATAGTCTTGGCTCACGGAGCGGATTTGGAGTGATTCCTTCCTTAAGGAGTATTATTGGTGTTGCCCTACCTTAAGGGTATTATCTATATCTATGTTTGTTTATGTGGATTGTTATTGTACATAATTAATTGTGGATGGATATTTTGTTATTCCAATATATGGTGAATGATTTCTATTAATAAGAATAAAGGTTTACAACATTTTGACCCTTCATTAGACCAAGGAGGAGTGGATGATGAGCCTATTTTAACCGAGAACTAGACAAGGCCTCCTACCACTTCTATGATGAGGTGTATGAGGTCATTATGGAGACATTTAGGGGTAAGGCACCGAAGCTATTGGATGAGGCATGGTAGCTCATGAAGTCAATAGAATGACCAAATGATGACTTATATTTTGGGAGGACCTGATCATTTATTTACCTCTCATATGTCTTTCAAGTCACTTGCATGCATGCTAGACTACATGTTCAATCTCAAATATGTGTGCATACTCAATTACGTGGATCTAAAATATCTTAGAGAGCAAAAGAAAACCGACACCTACACGCTCAAGTGGAAAATCATGATGATCACACCCAAGTTGTGTGGTTCCACTAGGTCATGGAGGCAAAGCTAGAAAAATGGGAGTAAAATATCTAAGGGATCATGATCCAATTGAAGTTTTCAAGTAGACCCTAAAGACCAAAAATTTGGATACCTTCTTCACACGTGAGAAGAGATACATCATTCACAAGGAGGTGAATCCAAGTGAATAACTACCCTTGCCATTGTAGGGAGTAACCATGGTTATGAATATGACATCCACATATGGTATAACAACCCACCTGAGTGGCATGATTTTTAAGTCCAGGGCAAGGACGACTTTGACCTAGATATCAAAATTAACCACTAGCAGTTGGGTGCCTTAAGGAAGTTGGGGTATACCAATAAAAAATTCATAAAATGGCAAAAGATGAGGTACGAGATAGGCACATTGACTAGACCAACCAAATATGACCCATTTGATGACCGCTTATCTACCATCTAGGATAAAAAGCACCCCAAGAGTGCTAAGAGGGCCAAAACCATCTTTGAAGCTACATTCAACCCATCAAGCTATGAAGACTAAGATATTAGTGTCGAAAATCACAATTTTGGTTGCACTAACAACATTGGCAATGGTTAACTCAGTAGTAAGACAAATGACTATTGAAGGACAAAAGGGCTTTGGAATATATGAGTCAATATTCGATAAAGTAGTCACATCCCAAAGCAGCAAGAGTAGACAACTCAAGGAGGAGAAAATCCCTTAAGGAGGATCCCATCCCATGTTGGGAATGACTTGCATCATGACCACTTTTGCAAACCATTTCCACTTCCCTTCCACCCTCCATTGCTCTTGAATCTTTCTCAATCCTTCTTCTATTACTACTTCTCTTCCCACCTCTTCTACTACACTTTTCTCACCCTTAGCCAATGTAGCCCATTGTTATTTTGGAAGCACCCTACCTCCAATCATCACAATAATGCCTAGAACCACTCCTATCACCTTGTTTCCATCTCCATCCATCTAAATATCCAACACACAGTCGTTAGTGCCACATGCACTATCACCATCACCTTCAAGCACTTCATCACCAATGATGTCACCACTAGTTGAAACATTGATACAATTGGCATCACATCCCACTCCTTCCATATTTGTCCTATTCCACTCAATTTGCTCCACCTACCATATCCACACACCCATGACATCCACCGTCCCAAGAAAGACAACTCCTACAAGCAATGTGTTAGGATCCTCAATCCTAACATTATTAGTTAGTATTATTAATCATTTAATTATTATATTATTAACTTATAAAGTGAACCATCACAACCCTTCATAACGTGAACCATCACGTCTCTTCATACGTGAACCATCATGTCTCTTCACCAACGTAGCTTTAGGGTAGATATATATATTAGGTTGGCCATCCATATCAAATCATCCAAGAAGAAGAATAATAAGCATAGATTCTAAGGAGGGAGCCCCCTATAGTGGCAAAGCGATTACAAGGGAGCCCCCTTTGAGTGGCCTGCGATTACATTTACATTAATTTGTTAATAATTTTATAGTAAGACCTTGGGGTCTTACCATTTGGTATCAGAGCCATGTGGGATCCAACCATGTGGTATTTGCTCAAAGATCTTCATCAAATCACTTATGTGCGTGAGTATCAAACTCGGTTTGAGGATATCACCAAACACAACACAAGATTGGATGAATCAATTCTCATCAATGGCTTCATTAGGGGATTAAAAGAGGAAATTAGAATGGAGGTGACAAGGTTCAATCCCTATACCATGATGCAGACCTATGGATTGGCAAAATTAGTCAAGATAAAATCAATGCACAACAACGATTAGGGAAACCACTTATGGAAAAATTGTCGACCACTTACATCGCTCCCAAACCTATGCATAATGGAAGGGCACAAAGCACTTACACAACCCCCAAATCTAACCGAACTTTACGAATTAAACATCTTAGCTTTGAGGAGATGAAGGAACGACGAGCAAAAGGACTCTGTGATAATTGTGATGAACAATTTGGACCCCACCATAAATGTGCTACACTAACATTGTATTTATTGAAGGAAGTTGATCCCTCTCTCTCCATAGAGCAAGCAGATGAGGTAGTTGTGTCTGAAGCGACCATAGTGCACCTACTCACCGCAATGAAGACAATGAGGTCGATGTGCAAGAAGTGATTGATGTACCAAGCAAGGATGAGGTAGACATACCCAAAGTGATCAATGCTAGCCAAACATGCACTCTACAAGACCTACACATACCTTCCTCACCAATAGTGAGTTCTTGCCATATGACCAAACCTATTCGGAACCAACGCAGAGTGACTACACACTCCTTCTCCGTTGGCTCTACCAAGGAACCAAAAAGGATATGAAATCATTACCATCACTTTTGATGCATCATTCTGAAGTATTTGAGGAACCCCAAGGGTTGCCCTCCCATCGTCATCATGATTTTCCTAAGGAAGATTCTACTATTGTTCTTGGCAACCCCCCGCTAATGCTTCATCCTTCTCGATATCCCTGCCTACGAAAGGATGCCATTAAAAGAGTCCAAGAACTTACACAAATCCTTCTTGGAAAACAAAGGACAAAGCTTCTCACTTTGAGCTTTGAGGACAAAGCTCTTTTTAAGGAGGGTGGCATGTTAGGATCCTCAATCCTAACATTATTAGTTAGTATTAGTTAGTATTATTAATCATTTAATTATTATATTATTAACTTATAAAGTGAACCATCACAACCCTTCATAACGTGAACCATCACGTCTCTTCATACGTGAACCATCATGTCTCTTCACCAACGTAGCTTTAGGGTAGATATATATATATTAGGTTGGCCATCCATATCAAATCATCCAAGAAGAAGAATAATAAGCATAGATTCTAAGGAGGGAGCCCCCTATAGTGGCAAAGCGATTACAAGGGAGCCCCCTTTGAGTGGCCTGCGATTACATTTACATTAATTTGTTAATAATTTTATAGTAAGACCTTGGGGTCTTACCACAATGATGTTTTCAATACCAACTAAAGGGACTAAGTCTGTAGGAGCAACTCCTTGGGAAAGAGTAGCTACATGGACAAGTTAGGCCTTTGTATGGAAAACTACATGAAGTTGGAGGAGACAAATGTCAAAAAAGCAATTGACATTCTTATCATTGAGGAAAAGAAATGGAAGAAAGAATACAAGTAGCTTACAGACAAAATCTACAAGGCATCAATTTTAAAATAATCGTAACTGGCTAGGAAGGGGGACAAGATCTAGATCATGAAGGCAACAGAGTCCAATCTCTCCAAAGTAGTAATATCCCTTGCTGACTTGACTGCCAAAGTTTTTGAGTTGGATCTGAATCAAAAAATTCCACACCATATGATCCAACTTGCTAACCAAATCACACTTGATGCATCCATGAAGTTTGATCGACTCATAGTTAAGGATGAAACATTGAGGAAGAATGAAGATATGGAGGCATAAGTCACATAACTTAAGGCATAGAGGGAGCAACTCTAGCAAGAAAATGAGGCTATAAAGAAAGACACCTTAGAATGAGATCATCTAAAGTAGCAGGTCCAAGACCTCAAATCCTAACTTGACAAAGCTAAAAAAGTGCCCAGCAAATAGAAGATCTCTCAAGACAATTTTTACAAGGGAAGAATCAAATCGAACAACTTCAAGAGGCCCTATAAGAAAGATATCAAAAAATTAAATTGACAACTTCAAGACGAACAGAGGCAACAATAGACCCTAATAAGGCTTATGATATCCAATAGGTCAAGTCCCTTTGGGAAAAATTTGGATAGATGTGAAGAACACAAAATAATACTTCTGCTTTGTAGCCTATACAGAGCACAACTTAAGTGAAGTGACAAAATACTTCAAACATGTGGAAGAATAGCTAGTTGCAAGGGGAGAGTACCAATAAGTACTAACTTTTTTGCCCTCTATGTCGACATTGGTCACAACTAGGGATAGATACGAAAGATTTGGTTAGGAAACTAAAAAAAATCTCAAATGCCTAGAGAGACCTCTAGACTTGTAGAAGCACTCTCGTATCGGTAAAGACCCTCGTCTAGAAAATGATCAAAGAAATTCAAGGGTTGGTTGTCATCAAATTGCCTAAAAACTAACCTGCAGATGAAGATCTTGGATGATGCTATCATTGATGTCATGTTTGAAGAAAATGATCAAGCTGATAAAGAGGATGCATTTGAGATGTATAAGAATCTAGAGTATGTGTATACCAAACTACAAGAGCTCAAGGGAAAGCGAGACGAGTTGTCAGGAAATTTGTTTGAACATCTTATGGGAGCAACTAAAGATATTGCCTCCATCCAATTGCCACACAATGAAGAGTGAAATAAATTGTTATGATTATTACCACAAAAGATAGGATGAGGGGAACACAAATTTGACAATTTTGTGGTAAGGATCCCAATTTTGTAGACTTTGTGCGCAAGGATAAAGGTAGGGTTTGGGATATCTTGTCATTTAAGCTTGGTGCCCCATGGAATCACCAGCAATGTAGTGCCTTGACACTACCTTGGAGCTCATAATTTTGTAAGGGCAATGTAGTGAAAGCAAGCAGTAAGTGCCTTCCAAAACCATATAAATTTTGTGTAAGTCGAACTTAGGTGTCAATTGGTTCAGGACCAATTTGCATGCAAAACGACCCGATTAGCTCAGAAGAGTGAATTGTTCAAGGTCAACTTGCAAATCACTATTAAAGTCAAGTGATTTGCTTGCTTCCTAGAGTGAATCGCTCACCAACAAATAGAGGGATAAAAATAAAAATGTGGATCCTGGGGAGAATCTTTTGAGAGTGACATTTTGACATGTTGTGGTGCACTAACTCATTTCAAAAGCCTTTTAAGCCTGTTAGAGGCATATTTGGAGGCATGTAACATTTGAAGGTGCATTGTCCCCAAATCATTACTTTACTAAGATCAATTGTTTCTCAGCCCAAGTAACTCAGGGGTGAACTCCTACTATAAATAGGAGCCATAAGATCCATTATAATCGTCTTTTGGTCATGAGAATTCAAATTTACTCTATCAAATCCATATTATGCTTTGTATCTCATGAGATTATTGAGATATTGGAAAGTCCTTATGCATTCCATCATTGACACCTCCCTCCTAGTTTGCTAAGTGCATGGTGATTGAGGCATTAGCCCTTTTGCTAATTTCATACTTTTTGAATGGAAAAACATTGATATTATTCAAATTCTCATGTTATGATTAATCATGCACACTATGGCTAAACAAAGTATTTTATTTGAATCCCTCACACTTTAATCTTTTATGCATGTTCTACACTCTATTTTCCATGCAATTAGTGTAGGTTAATGTAGGAGTATTTTGTAGTTTAGTTAGGAATCAGCCTCGATGTGAAGGTTGAGAGGAGCCATTAGCCCTTACCTCTAATTTTGTTGAAATTATAGAATTGGGGTGCATCATTAATTAGAAGTCAAGACAATTCCCTGGTTCAACAAGGCTACATCTAAAAAAATGGGTTTGTGATTTGATCATGGTCACAATAAGTATCTTTAAGAGATTATATACTTTGCTTGTAACCATATATGTTTTTTTTTATTTGGTTAGTGTGAGAAACCCCTACGACCAACGCACAAGGTTGAGCAATCTCCTCCCAACCATGACCCCTCGTAAAGCCGAGAGCTATGCTTATCAATAGGGAATTTAACACAGCCACCACACACCCACCCCCTCACACACTCACCCACGCCACGGTTTGAACCTTGGACCTCCCGAAGAAGAGCCAAAGCCCGAACCGTTGCGTTGTCCCCCCTGGGACCTTGTAACCATATATTCAACACAAACTTATCCATATATTTTGCTACATAAGCTTACCCAATGTGTTTATTTTATCATGTATATTGAATACTTGAACAAATAGGATCCCATTTGAATTGAAAAATAAGGCAAAATCATATATTGATCTAGACTTTCCATAAATACCATAATTCTTTTTCATAGGATATAACTATGTTTCAGACACCCAAGAATCTAGAGATTGCAATTGTGAATCATCATTGAATTTGACATACATAAACTGAGGACCTTCCAATATTTATCACGAAAAGTAACAATAATTGGAGCATATTATATTTAAGACTTCAACTTTGATATTTTCCTCTTTCCTAAAAAAGGACCAACAACTAAATTACATATTTCTTCTAGCAATTATTCATTCCATTTGTTATTACCCCATATAGTTGCAATACCTCTTGAAGTTCCCATAACAAAAATAGTTAGACAATCTCCCATATTCCAAATATTTTTTATTGCATCCTTATATTCTTCCCTATTTGCTTTTGTTGATCTTATTAAAATAATTTTAGCACTTTAACAACCTATTAATGTCTCATAAACTTCTTTTTAGGGCTTATTCTTACCCCAAATATTCTACAACAGGGAAAGGCCCACATTGTGAAAAGAAGAGGAACATGATTGAGAGTTTGAATGTTGTTGCACTCAAGGATGAAGGTCCATGTGAAGGCAAAAGAGCAAAGAGAGGAAAACATGACATTTTTTGAAACATCTTGCTTGCTAAAAGGAGAAATAAGAACTTTTACATGAAGAAAATGCCAAAGCTCTTTGTTGAGAGATGTTTATTTGAACATGAGAGTAAACTGCATTGGCCTGCAATAGTGGCACATGAGATGTGGAGTATTTTTCTATTTTGTTTTTTATTGAAAAAATTCATTAGGCCATGTTGCTCAAAGAAAGACAATGAAATCAACCAAACTTGTCAGTCAACATTTTCTTCACAATTGCTATGGGATGAAGCACTGAATTAGTAATTAAATTGCAAAAGAAGCTAGTTTTATATCCACATTTATGGAGTGTTTCCATGAGCACATTTGGTGAATTCATCCTTTTAAAAGCACAATAGTACTTTGTTTTTTTTTGAAGTTCCTTGTTTGCTTAAACTTCTCCTATGGTAGTGCCCCAAAATGTTACCTCATTCCCAACTATTGAAAAGGAGTACATATTTTACTTGAAAGATAAAACTCAAGATTCACCTTGAATTGAAGATTTGTGGGACGTTGTCTCCAAAGCCACTTGATGATATGTTATGGAGCCTAATGAGTAGAGGAAATTTGATAAGGGAAATAAGAAAGCTTCACTCCTTATTATGTTTAATATATCCAATGAGATACAACCTTACATCCATGATGCCAAGACAACCAAAGATAATGGGATAATCTCCACACAACGTTTGAATCCAAGAACAAGAACCATATTCTTCTCCTACAAACTCAGTTGCACTACTTGAAGATGAAAAATGGTGAGTAGTTGGAGGCTTTTCTACGAAGGATTGTTAAGGGCCTCACTCTAAGCATTAGGTGAAACCATGTTACATGATATGCTTGTGCCCATAGTCATAAGAGATTTGCCACTTGCATTCAACATTTGGTGACAACCTTGAATATCATTAACTAGAGTCCTTCCTTTAAGACTCATGAATTTAACGAGAGGAAGTAATTCATGAAACGAAGTTTGAAGAGGAACAAGCCTCAATAATTCATCAAACGGGCAAGAAACCATGTGATCAAAGAAAATGGTGAACCCCCCAAGCAATAGCAACAACAATTAGGGCACAATTGACAATTATAGCAAGGGAACTATTCACATTCCAAATTAATGTTATATTTGTCGAAGGTGGGGGCATGTGCTTAAGGATTGTAAGTGCAATACCTTCCCATAGGATTTTTCCAACAACAACCAACAATAGTCATCAAGAGGAAGCAAAAATATTCGCAATGGTAGAGGAACATGTCCCGACACCAAAAATGCAATATTGTAGAGGACAAACTCCAAAGACGAGGAGTTTGTATATACAACATAGTCTCATCATACCCTTCCTCAACCTCACCTAGTTCAATACGTCAACTTGGGGACTACCAAACACATAATATGCCAAAAGGAATGGTTTGTCTCTCTTGATCAATCCTCTTATTGCATGCAAGTAACTCTCCAAAACAATTCATACACTATTATAAGTATCGATGATATTTCTTTACATCTTGATTCTTTAACTTGTTGTGTAATACATGTTCTTTGTGTGCATGACCTCACAAAGAACTTGCTCTTTGTAAATTAGCTTCTTGATCACAATTTCAAAGTTGAGTTTATCAAGATAGAAGATAAGAAGTTTTGTCTCATTCAAGACAAGTCTATGCGTCCTATAGTTATTGTCCATACTTCTAGCATTGGCAAGATGTTTTAGCTTGTTTTGTATTTTCTCACAACCAAGCTTTGGTTACCAAGGGTGATGATGTTGCCACTCTTTGGCACCAGTGATATATACACCTTAGTTTTGAGTGGATTTGAATGCACTCCACAACCATACCATGTTGAGAGACCTTCACTTAGCAAATATGGTGACATTTGTTTGAGTTGCTTGGTTGGAAAGGAGCATTGAGCCTCGTTTGGATCTAATACTCATTGAGCAACTAGTCAACTTAGTGCATATTGACCCATGGATCCAAGCTTCAGTGGCTTCAAGTATTTTTAGCTTTTTTATTAATGACCAAACTCAATGCATGTGGGTGTATTGTTTACGAGCTAAAGATGAAGCCTTACACTTTTTCAAGGAAATCAACGCTCTTGTGGAGAAATCCACTGCTATATCCATACGCTTTACTCATATCGAGGGGGAGTACACTAGCATTAAGTTTTCGACTTTCTTGAGGCAAAATGGCAATAAACAATACTTGACAACTTCCTATATGCCTCAACATAATGGTCTTGCATAGAGGTATAATTGTACCGTTCAAGAGATGGTGCAAACCATATTGATTGATGCACAATTGGAGTAAACATTTTTGACAAAAGTTGTATATATGATCGTTTGACTATTGAACCACACACCCATAGTAGCTTTGGATGATGTCACTCCAAAAGAAGCATGGACATGGATTAAGCCCATGCCTATAGTATCACACATTAAAATGTTTCCAACTATATTCTATTCATAACATTGTAAAGCATAAACAAGCAAAGTTGGAAGAGAAGCCAGAGAAATGCATTTTTGTTGGATATAGTGATGGGTCGAAAGCCTATCAACTCATGGATCCTTACACCAAAAAGTTGCTCATTAGCAAAGATGTATTTGTTGAGATGAGTAAATCCAACACACCTCCTAATGAGCCACATGTTTCAAGTAGAGCTTTTGTTCTCTTTCTTGATGATGAAACCTCTAAGAGAAAGGTTGGTGATTTTATGATGCTAATGATCTTGATGATGAAGATGATCATCTTGATGAGAGTGTTGATGATCCTAGTCCATCTGAGCCACCTTATTCAAGTACCACATGTCAATCCAAGTGGTACGTTAATACATTTTAAGATTTAAAGTTGAATGAATTCCTAGACACATCAACTTTACGACTAAAGACTCAAAACAAAGTATTTAATGAGGTAAATCTCACTCTTATAAGCATTGTGATGTAGAAAATTGAATCATCAACAATTTAGAAGGCCCTTACATTAAAACCATGGATATCAAGTATCAACTTTTGATAAAGAACAAAACATCACAACCTGTTGATCTTCGACCAAGAAAAAAGCCATTGGTTGCAAGTGGATTTTTAAGATAAAATGTAAAGCAAATTGTAACGTTGACAAGTAAAATGCAAGACTTGTTGCAAATGGTTTGTCCACCAAAGATTAAGGTGCACACATCTTTACTAGATCTTTCACACAAAGTTTGAAATTCGTTTGTACTTTAATGTAAATTGAACATTGATATAAAAAGAGGGGAAATTGTTAGGAGGTGAAGTCAATATCCAAATCTCCAATGTTCTTTAGTAGCAAGGTGTATGGTGGTGCAATTACAGTGTCATCCCCACGGGCTGTTCGTATGCGCCGGGCCCGCCGAGGGGGGTCGTAGGGGGGAATCGGCTAGGTTCCCCCCTGCTCGAGGTTTCGGGGGCTCCACCACTGGCCCAATTTTTTTGGCATCCGTACAACCATAATTATGGGTGTCTGTACGTTGTGAGAGGAAACAAACAATTTTCTGGAAGCGAACAATTTTTGGAAGAGGAAGCAAACAATTTTTTGGAGTTTTCCTTTTTCGGAAAGGAAACGAACAAATTTCGTTTTTCTATAAAAGGGTATGACCCCTTGCATGTAAATGTCGATTGAATGTAATTTTGCCGAAATCAATAAAATATCAAGCTGTCATTGCCCCGTGGTTTTTCCTGCACATTGCAGGTTTTCCACATAAAATTTGTTACTGTTTTTTCTGCGTTATTGTGTTTTTTGCTTGCATATAATTTTGCTATTTTTCTAACATCTGGTATCAAAGTCTAGGGTTTTGTGCGAGTGGGAGTTGCAACAATGATTGGAAGTGTAACCAAGTTTGAGATTGAACAGTTTGATGGCAGGAACTTCACCCTATGGAAGATGAAGGTGGAGGATTTGTTGGTTCAAAATGACCAAGCCCTAGCCTTGAAAGGGGTCGCGAGTAAACCAAGCAACATGAAAGATGAGGAGTGGGCAACATTGGACAGGAAGGCGGTTTCTACAATCCGTCTATGCCTAGCAGACTCCGTCTTGTTCAATGTTTTTGAAGAAAAGACCGCGAAAACCCTTTGGAAGAAGCTTGAAAAGTTGTATGAGATGAAATTTGCAACAAATTAGGTTTGCCTAAGGATGGAGAGTTCATCTGTGGCAGATCACTTGAATGAGTTTAATACCCTTATCAGTAAACTACTTTTAGTTAATGTGCAGACGGAGGATGAGGACGAAGCTATCACCCTACTTTGTTCCCTCCCGAAGACTTGGGATCATTTGGTGATGACCATCAACAATTCATCATTAGGAACTCTAAAATTTGATGATGTGGTAGTCGCTTTGTTGGTAGAAGAGTTGAGGCGAAAAAACGTCTCTAGAACCCTCAACCAATGAAGCCCTAGCTACGAGAGGTCGATCTTTCAAGAGGAGTCAACAAGGTAGACCACAGTCTAGATCTAAGTCTAAAGGACGCAAGCTGAAAGGGAAGTGATGGCATTGTGGGAAGCCAGGGCACTCAAAGGACTGTTGGCAACTGAAAAAGGAAAAAAATGGTGAAAAGCAATTTCAGCCATCAACTTGAGGCCAGTACAATAAATTCTGGAGAGACGACAACATGTGAGGCTTTTTGTATAAGCAATAGCATATCTGTTTTATATACCTGGGTTTTGGACTCGAGTGCATCTTTCCACATGTCTCCTCACAGAGACTAATTTGACAAATATCAGCCAAATAGTGGTGGGATGGTCTACTTCATTGATGATCACCCTTTAGAAATTGTGGGAGGTTGGACGATGGTAGAGAAAGGATGTTATGTGATGTACGACATGTGCCAGATTTGCGAAAGAATTTGCTCTCAATCAAGATGATGGATAAGCTAGGGTATTCTATCACTTTCGGTGACAACTATTGCAAAATTACCAGAGGAGCCCTTGTAATAGCAAAAGGAGAATCTTATGGAACCATTTATCGTTTATGCGGTGATACGATGACAAACCATGCAGCAACAGCAACAACAACTTCAAGTCAGGATGCAGTAATGTTATGACATCAACGCCTAGGACATATGAGTGAAAAAGGTTTGAAAATTTTGCATGACCGAGTTATGCTTTCTGGGATTAAGTCTTGTAATTTAGACTTGTGTGAGCACTGTATTTTTGGCAAACAAAAGAGGGTTCGATTTACTGCAAGCCCTGGTAAGAGTTCTAATTTTCTGCAACTCATACATTCTAATATATTTCGACCAGTCCCCACTCAGTCCTTAAAATGTGCTATCTATTTTCTGACATTTATAGATTATTATTCTAGAAGAGTGTGGGTTTATTTTCTGAAGAGGTCGAAAGCTTTGCAGAAATTTAAAGAGTTCAAAGCTCGAGTAGAGAAAAGTTTGGGCAAGCTTGTTTTATGTTTTAGGTCAGATAATGGAGGTGAATATTACTCCAAGGAATTTGATAAATTTTGTACACAGGAAGGAATTAAGCACCAGAATATTGTACCATATACTCCACAATAATGGTGTGGCTGAGCAGATGAATCGCAAAATCATAGAAAGTGCAAGAAGCATGCTTAGCGCATCCATGTTGGATAAAAGGTTTTAGGTAGTGGTTGTTAATACAGTTGTTTACCTCATTAACAAGTCACCTACAACTGCATTGGATGGACAGATTCCAGAGGAGGTTTGGTGTGGTAAGCTATTTGATTACTCTCATTTGCATACCTTTGGTTGTGATGCATTTGCCCATGTGCCTAAAGGAAAAAGTTCCAAACTTGACCCAAAGTCAAGCAAATGTGTTTTTCTTGACTATGGAGTTGCAGTAAAGGGGTATAAACTGTGGGATCCTACTACATTCAAGGTAATTATTAGTCGAGATGTTATTTTTGATGAAAAATCAATGCAAAGGAAGGAGGTACAACAAACACCTAATGTTGTACCAGTTGAAGTAGATATGAACGAAGAGGAAAATGAAAATCAGCATGCTGAAATTTTTACAGCAAGTAGAGCAACCACAACAGTCACAAGACTAAGAGCCTCAACCAACAGGGTTAGAAGATCTACACGCCCACAAAAGTGTCCGGAAATGTATTCTCCTGTTTTTCAGTTCTCTTTTGCTTTGTTAACTGATGATGGTGAGCTTAGTTCATTTTAGGAAGCTAGAGAATCTGAGAATGCAGAAAAATGGAGGAAAGCCATTGAGGAGGAAATGGAAGCACTTTGCAAGAATAAAACGTGGGAACTTGTGGATCTCCCACCTGGAAGAAAGGTTGTTGGAAACAAGTGGGTGTATAAAGTGAAGAAGAACACCAATGGGTTGTTGGAACACTATAAAGCTCACTTGGTGGCAAAAGGTTATGTGCAAGAGTCAGGTATAAACTTTAATGATATTTTCTCTCTAGTTGTGAAGATGACTATTGTTAGAGTTTTTTACTTGCACTTGTAGCAGCAAATGATTTAGAACTCGAGCAACTTGATGTGAAAACTGCTTTCTTGCGTAGTGATATCGAGGAGATTTATATGGATCAACCTAAGGGCTATGAAGAAAGAGGCAAAGAGCATTTGGTTTGCAAACTGAAGAAATCTCTGTATGGGTTGAAACAAGTGCCAAGGATGTGGTACAAAAAATTTGACACCTTCATGAAGAGCCAAGGTTTCAACCAGAGTGAAGCTGCCATTGTGCATACTATAAGAGGTTTGATGATGGCAGTTTTATAATTTTGTTGTTGTATGTTGATGATATGCTAGTTGTAGGCCCTAGCATGAAGAAAATCATTAATCTTAAGGCTCAGTTGGCTAGGACATTTGAAATGAAGGATTTAGGAGCATGAAACCAAATTTTAGGGATGAAGATACACAGGGACAAAACAAAGAAGATCTGGTTATGTCAGAAGTCATATATAGAAAATATTTTGTAGCCTTCAATATGCAAAACCAGTTAGTACCCCACTTCTTTCACACTTAAAATTGTCTTCCGAACAGTGTCCTAAAACAGAAGTGTCTCATGTACCGTATTCATCAACAATAGGAAGCCTCATGTATGCCATGGTAAGCACCAGACCGGATATTGCCCAAGCAATGGGAGTTGTCAATCAGTACATGGCAAATCCTGGTAAGGAGCATTGGAATGCGATTGATGAGGCCTGGAAATGCCTCAATCATAACATGTTTTGTACACTAAAAATGCCTATAAACTCTTATGTTTTATCTGATATGTTAGTTAAGTTGATTTAATATGTTGTATATTAACCATTTTGCATGATCAATGTATTTGAAATATTATATGTTGATTTTACAGCTTTTTGCATAGTTTTGTGTTCTTTTTGCTATGATTTGCTACAATGGGATATGCTTAGAATAATAGCAGCATTTCACTAATCATATTTTGATTTGTCTCAAGCATTTACTTCACCTAAATCTAGCAACGATGCAAGCAAACTATTGTTGTGCGTCAAAAAGCTGGTCTTTCCCATGTAAATTCCGGCCGATTGTCCATAAATAGCAAGGCATGGAATTCACATGAGGAAAGGGATGAAGACCATTAGAATTTGATCTTAGGAGATAACCCACCCGAGAGATGCAGAAGAAATCAATGGAAAAGCATACATTTGTTCATTCCGAAGATATCTTCGGAATGAACAGATATCTTCGGAATGAAGGAACACAACATCTTCGGAATGAGCGGATCTTCGAAATGAAGAATGCAGCGTCTTCGGAATGAGCGGATCTTCGGAATGAAGCATGCAGTATCTTCGGAATGAGCGATCTTCGAAATGAGAATGCAGTATCTTCGGAATGAGCGATCTTCGGAATGAAAACTGCATTGTCTTCGGAATGAAGCCACTTATCTTCGAAATGAAGAACAGAATGTGTTTTTGACCTTTTGACCGATTTTTGAAGCCGAAAAAAGGAAATAAAGGTTGGAAAAAGTAAAGAGAAATATCTTCCATCTGTCTTTGCCGTCATTGCCGACCAAAGCCATCATTAAGGGAAAGATCAGGTTTTAGTCCTCTTCTAGGATAAAACCGAGAATTTGTTGCGACATTGTAGGATTAGATCTTTTGAGATATTCTTTGTTTGTAATCAGATCATAGGATAGCTATAAATATTGCTCCCATTCGGGTTGAGCCTAGTGAGAAGGTAGAAAAAGAAGGTAGAAAATAGAGTAAGGAAGCTAGCAAAAAATACAGAGTATAACTAGAAATTGATCTATTACGATCTGTAACAATTTTTCAGCAAAATTCTTGTAATCATGTCTTTTGATCAATAAAGTGCACCAGTTCTATTTCAAATTACTTGTAAATGAGTGTGATTAAGATTTAGAAAAAGAGAGAGACTTACACCTTCTTATGGACAAAGAGGCTGGCCACTTCCAGACCTAGGAGGAGGACTAACAAAGCGAGTTTTTATTCCGATTTTGTCTGCGATCAGAATGAGTTGTAGAACTTGTTATGTCAATTGCTTGTAAATAGTTGACAATATTTGCAGTATTAGTTTATTTATGCTTAGATTAATCTTGTGCTTAAAGTTTTAGTTGCAATCTTACTTTCAGCAAAGTTTCCACTTTATTTTCAGATTGTTATTTCCAGAATTTATTGTTTTTTAGCAATTTCCTGCATTTTTATGTTTCTTTGTCAAAATCTGAACAGAAGATTGACAACCTTCATTATAGAACTTTGATAGTTTTTATTTCCACATTAGATCTAGACTTTCATTACTGCAAAAGTAATTAGATTTCCTTTCTGCAATTAGGATCAGACTTTCAATTCTACAACTGTTAATTCTGCAATATAATTAGGTCTCATTCTGCAATTGTAATTAGGACTTCATTTCTCGAGTTAATGATTAGTTTCCAATTCTGCAACTTAGATTAAGATTTAATTCATGCAATTTAGAGATAGGAATGTTCCAAAACCCCCCACACAATCGGTTCCACCAATAAGACTTGTTGCCCTAGATTGACCTAAGTTATAGCTGTTTCACTTCTTCTCCCACAGATAGCCTTGTACACTGCCCTGGATTGACAGATTCATTGAGAATTAATGATGGTATAACGACTACGCATCATTTTGGCACCGTTGCTGGGGAATAGTGTTGTCAGAAGAAAACAAATAGTCCAATAGTTGTAATCAGACTAAACTGTGAACATTCAGGTTAAAATCTGAATATAACAGCAGAGTAAGATAACAACTATTGACTTAATTTATGTCATTTAGGAGTAAACATGAATGAGTAAGTCTAGGGAGACCCCAAAGGATCCCTGGCTTGTCCCATTAAGGAGATCTTCATGCCTAAGGGGTGAATCACCTGTGTTTGAACTACCTGAAAGATTGATAGAAAAATCACCAGTCTCACCATCAGTAGAACATTTTGAGAAAGGAAAATCACCAATTTTATCAACAGAATATCTTAAGGAAGATAATTCATCAGACTCATCAACAGAGAAGCTTGGACCTCTTGAGAGAACAATTTGGAAAGCTTTAACTTCTCCTAGGAAACAAGAAACTATGGCAGAAGGAGGCAATGTAGATGGCCAACATGGCTATGTTCATAATGAAGGGGATGATCAGGATATACTCCAACCGTCCAGAACATTTGAATATCCTATTCATCTGAATCCAACACAAAACTCTCCCATGAAGACCATTTCACCTTCAATACTTCCAACCTTCCGAGGTGTTGTATCTGAAGATCCTGACCGATTTTTGTTTGAATTCAAGGTAGTGTGTCAGACCTATGATTATATAAATGACAATCAAAAACTTAAGGTTTTTCCCTCAACTCTCAAGGATTCAGCATTACGTTGGTTCATGAGCTTAGAGCCAAATTCCATAAGAACCTGGGATCAAATGGAGACTGTCTTTTTAGACAAATATCAGGAATACTACCGTGTAAGGAATAGAAAAGATGAGTTATTTAGAATCAAGCAGGAAGATGATGAGACCTTGGAAGATTATCTTGATAGGTTCTCCTTTGTTCAAAGGAGATGTGGACTAGTAGAACCAGAATTATGTAAAACTATCTTTTTGAGAGGATTGCAAGATGAATCCAGAGAAGTTCTGGATTTGATGGGAAAAGGGGATGTAACCACTCTCAATAATGAGGAAATTATGGATCTCTGCAGGAATTACTCTCGCACTAAGCAGAGAAGAAGAAAAAGCCGCACAAATGGTACTGATGTAAAGGACCTGATAGAGGAACTTGCAAATTTCAAAACTGATATCCTAGTGCATCTAAACACTACTTTAGGGGAAATCTCTGCAAAAGCTAAAAACATAGAACCTTTGGCAATTTATTGCCCAAGATGTAGAAGTAAACATGCTTTGCAGGAATGTCCTTTGAATAAAACATCTATCTCGACCATTTGTAGTATCTGTTCAAAAAGGCATTCAGCTGATCAATGCCACCTGCTACCACAACTCAAAACTGTGTTAGAAAACCAGACTGAGGAACTCAACTATATTGGACCAAAACAAGGGGGGAATTTCTCTCAATATCAAAATCCCCCTCGTTTTCCTACAAATTGGGGGCATAATCCTGGTACTATGCCTTGGGGACAATCAGAACCACCCCAACGTCCTTGGAATTATCCTCAATGGACAAATTCCCAAGAATGGCCACAATCAAATTGGAGTAACCTAACCTGGAATCAGAATCAAAACAACCCCTCATGGAATCAAAACAATCCAGCTTGGAATCAAAATCAGACTAATCCACATTGGGTGCAAAACCAACCACAGTGGAATCAGCAATACCAGTCCTATCCAAGGCAGCAAAGGAATCAAGGTCAAACTCAGCATTTGTTGCCTGCACCTAATCAAAATTTTCAAGAAAAACAACAACAAACACGGCAAGTGAAACAACCTCAATTGCCAGCTCAGCCAGTCACTAATCCAAATAGTGTAAGACAGACACCTCCTGTCTATGTGGCTGAAGCTGAAGAAAATATTGAAATTAATGTTCTTGATTGTAGTGATATCCAACTCCGTTCAGGGAAAGTTGTACCTGAACCAGTTTTAATGGAAATCAAAGATAATGAAAAGCAAGAATCATCAGAACCAGAGAGAATCCAACCAACAATAGAAACAAAAAAATTGGATCCAACAATAGAAAAAGAGACACAAGCAGAACAATTACCAAGGATAGTTCCATATCCTGAAAGACTTAATGCAATACCAGAAATTTCTGAGTCAGAATTGGTCAAAGAACTCAAAAAGTTGACTATCTCATTACCCTTATTGCAAGCCATTAAGGAAATACCAGAAATTAACAGTACTGTCCAAAATTTGTGCATTAAAAGAGCAGGAAGAAAGAAGAAAGCATTCCCCAAGACTATGCAGGTTGAAGGGAAGATAGTTGATCTCTTATCTGGAAAACTACTACCTCCAAAGTATAGTGATCCAGGAAGCCCAGTTATCACGGTCACCATAGGTTCGAGTACCAATATCAAATGTTTTAGTGGATCTAGGAGCTGCAATAAATGTCATGACTAAAGATACAATGGAACAATTACGGCTCAAACATCTCGGCCCCACATTTACAGTTTTAGAAATGGGTGATAGGTCGGTTGCAAAACCTGAAGGAATCATTGAAGATGTCCCTATAGAAGTTTCTTCTTGGGAATTCCCTGCAGATTTTTTGGTTTTACTGACCAAGAAATTCAGCACATGGATATCCCATTATTTTGGGAAGACCTTGGCTTGCAACTGCAGCAACCTTCATAGACTGCAGATCTGGAAATATGACTATTTCAAATGGTATTGAGCTGAAACAAATTTCTTTATATCCTCCTGCAAAACCATCTAGCAAATTTTTAGGTCGGTTATGGTTTTCTGACTCAGATGAGGAACCAGAAGAGGTCATTTCTACACTAGCTACCTTAGTAGTAAGAGAACACACAGAAGACCTCGGTGACACAGAAAACTTAGAAAATGAAACAATCTTGATGAATGTTCTGCATGAACAAGGTTTAGAAGGGGAAGCAACAAATATCCAACAATTGATAAGTAATGAGGAGAATCAAAAATCTGAAGATGAATCATCTGTGCTATCACAGGGAAACTCTGTTTCACTACCACATGGATGGCACCATCATCTGATTTTTCCTTCTCACTGTTCCATACAAGATATGCTTCCCTCAAGCAGCAATGAAACAGAAACTGCTTCGTTTCTCCCATCTCAGCAATGTCCTCTTAATCCCTTAAACACCAAGTATGAAGGAGTGAATTCAGTCCTTCTAAATACAAAACAAATAGAAGTCCAGCCAGGCAAATTTTTGAACATCTACAACCAGCTTACTAGGGAAGAGGAAGAAAAATTGATAGTTGTTTTGACGAAGCATGTTCATGCTTTTGCTTGGAACTACAAAGATATGTCAGGAGTTCATCCTGATATATGTACCCATAGAATCTATCTTGAAGAAGTCAAGCCAGTCAGACAACCTCAAAGAAGATTGAATCCTGCCTTAAGAGATATTGTGAAAGAAGAAATTGAAAAACTCCTGGAAGTAGGATTCATTTACCCAATTTTCGATAGCCAATGGGTTTCTCCATTGGTAATAGTTCCTAAGAAAAATGGAAAAATGAGAGTATGTGTAGACTATAGAGAATTGAATAAGGTGACATACAAAGACCATTTTCCATTACCTTTCATAGATCAAGTGTTAGATACTCTTTTTGGAAAAAGATACTTTTGTTTTCTTGATGGATTTAGTGGATATAATCAAATTCAGATTGCACCTGAAGATCAAGAAAAGACAACTTTTACATGTCCATGGGGAACATTTGCCTATAGGGTTTTACCTTTTGGTTTGTGTAATGCCCCGACAACTTTTCAATGAGCAGTCCTAGCAATTTTTGCTGATCTGACCACCAAAAGTGTTGAAATTTACATGGATGATTTCACAGTATGTGGACAAACTTTTGATTTTACATTGGAAAATCTTGACAAAGTCTTAACTCGTTGTGAAACATACCACTTATCCTTAAATCCAGATAAATGCTTCATGATGATGAAGGAAGGGATAGTTCTTGGTCATCACATCTCTCCTGAAGGGATCCAAGTTGATCCAAAGAAAGTTGAAATTATCAAGAATCTCCTTCCTCCTAAAACTCAGACTAATGTCAGAAGCTTCCTAGGACACATTGGTTTTTACCGCAGGTTTATTCCCAACTTTAGTACAATAGCCAGTCCTATGTTTGCCTTATTGACTAAAGATTCTGAATTCTCCTGGACTGCAAAGTGTCAGGAAGCATTTGAAGCTTTGAAAGAGAAATTGATAACTCCACCTGTGCTCAGAGGACCTAATTGGACATTACCATTTCACATTCAGACTGATGCCTCCAATACAGCAATTGGAGCAAGCATTAGGACAAATTGATAATGGTGAACATTATACCATCTACAACATTAGCAAGAACTTGACGGAGACGAGAGAAAAATTATACAACAAGCTGAGAAAGAATTCCTAGCGATAATTTATGCCATCAACAAATTCGGGCATTATATCACAGGTTATCAAATATTTATTCACACAGATCATACAACCATTAAGTATTTGATGAATAAACCTATGGTAAGTGCAAGAATTATTCGTTGGTTGCTTTTGCTGCAAGAATTTGATATCACCATAATCAACAAACCAGGAAAAGCTAATGTTGTGGCAGATTTCTTGTCTAGGTTGCAAGAACACGGATGAAGGGGAATTAGTTGATGACACTTTTCTCGATGAAAAACTATTTGCTATATCGGTTCAATCACCTTGGTTTGCAGATATAGCCAATTATTTGGTCACAGGGAAAGTTCCTCCACATTTTACTTCAAAACAGAAAAAACAATTGATCAAACAGAGTTCTTCTTTTGAATGGATTAAGGGTATGCTTTTTAAGTGCAGTCCTGACCATGTGTTACGTAGGTGCATCCGAAAGGATGAAGTGTATGATATCCTTAGAGCTTGTCATGATGAACCCTCAGGTGGACACTATTCCGTAAAAAGCACAGTTAGAAAAATCTTGGGGATAGGATATTATTGGCCATCTCTTCACAAGGATGTGAAAAAGTACATCAGGCATTGTGATGCATGCCAAAGAATGGGGAAACCCACTCATACAAATGAGATGCCTCTGCAGCCTCAAATGGTTTTAGAACCATTTGAGAGGTGGGGAGCTTGATTTTGTAGGACCTATTGATCCACCTTCTCAAGGAAAGGTGCATATTCTAGTATGCACTGATTACCTGACAAAGTGGGTAGAGGTGCGTGCTTTCAAACATGCTCGTGAAGAGAAGGTCGCTGATTTCTTGTATACTCAGATTTTTTAGAGATTTGGAGCTCCACGGTCTATCACCACAGACCAAGGACCCCAATTTGCATCCAAAGTCATAAAAGCATTTACAGAATTGTATGAAATCAAACATAGGAAATCATCACCTTACCACCCACAAGCAAATGGCCAGGTTGAAGTAACAAACGAGGGAACTAGAACGCATCTTGACAAAAATAGTAGCTTTTCATAGGAAAAATTGGCTAGACAAATTACCTGAAGCAGTTTGGGCCTACAATACTACTTGGAAGTCCACTACTTGGATTCACACCTTATGAACTAGTCTTTGGTAAAAAGCCTCTCTTACCTATTGAATTTGAGCTACTAACATTGCGCACAACACTGGAAATTGGAATTGAATTGTCGCAGGCACAGACAGACAGGATTCTACAGTTGAATGCATTGGATGAACTTAGATTGGATGCTCTGCACCAAACTGAGGTAATTCAGGAGTGAGAGGAAGTCGTGGCATGACGGTCACATTCAACGAGAGGAAACTTCAACAAGGAGATTGGGCTTTACTTGTTCGATTCTCAATATGAAGACTTCCCTGGAAAATTGAGAACTAGATGGTTGGGACCTTACTTGGATTGAAGAGGTATTTAACAATGGAGCAGCTCGTTTATCCCCCATTGATGGGTCACGAAGAAAGTTGGTAGTGAATGGACATCGCCTCAGGGTATACCATACACCTCTGACTAAAGAAGAATTCTTGCAGCAACTTGATAGTTTGGATACACAGCAGGTGGAAGAGATTCCTTCTTCCACTTCAAAACAATCAACATGATCAGTGGATTTCAAGAAAAAACAGAAAATACAAAAAAATCAAAAAAATAGAAAACAAAAAGATGAATAAATTTTGAGTATGAATTCCTTCATGGGCATGGTTTCAGGGGAAATCATGAAATTCCTTCATGGGCATAGTCAGGATCAAGAAAAAAAAAGAAAAAAAAAGAGAGAAAAGGAGAGGTAAAAATAAAAAAAATGAAAAAAAAAAGAGAAAAATGAATAACCCAGCAGTGAAAACCTTTTCTTAAGGCACTACTGAGTTGGTGTGCATGAAAACCAGTTTTCTGGCATGCATAACCTTGAGAAATTTCTGAACCATCATTGTACAAATTCACCTAGTGCACTTGTTTTGAAATGTTGCAGAAAATCTCAGTGAGAATATCAACAAAAGCGAGTCATTCTTCAAAAGCGGCATTAACTAGTTTTTATCAGGTATATATTTCTTACATTTCTTCATTGTAAAATGATTGGTATATAGTATGTGACAATTAACCATTAGCATAAAAGGTATTCATAAGAGTTGGCATACTTAAAAACATGTTTTGAGAATGAAAATATTGATTTCTGCCTAATCTTCGGAACAAGAATGCCAAAAACAATACTGCTGTATTATCTTCGGAATGAAATTGTCTTCGGAATGACAACAAAATGAATGTTGCACTTTGTCTTGAAAGAGAATGGAATGCACAAGTTAAAACTAAATGAATGAGACTTGGAATGAGATTTTTGGAATGAAATTGGAAATGAAAATCTAGTTTCTGAATGAGAAATTGCTAAAATAAAAAATAATAAGAATGAAGAATCAAAGATACTAGCAGGAGCAAAAAACAAAAGAAAGTTCGGTTTTTGAAGAATAGCTGACTTATCGAATAGAGAAGTGAAACAAGGGAAATAGAGGCATCTAAAATTGACCCCATGACCCCTGTTGTCACTAGAAAATAGAGCAAAAAGAAGAAGTTTGCATCTGGAACTAGGAGGTCTACAAGAATCCATTTGAAAGAAACTACAGAATGGGTCATGGAGGAAGAAGATAGACCAAGTAGCCCAGATGTCATAGAGATACAACCAGCATCTGACAACTTTCCAAAATTCCCTGAACAGATAGCTGAGGCAGAAACTGAGCAAGTTGGTTTGGAAGAGGCTACAGTTCAACAGGCTACAGATATGGTAGATATCCTTATAGACAGTCTCACAGAGCCTCCTGAACAAGAACAAACTGTTGCAGAAGAAGAGGAAATATTGGTTGAGCAGCCAACTGCAACTGATTTGTCTGCATCTACTTCTGAAGTGAGAAACAAAAGTGGAAGACATCACTGAGCAGTTGAGGGCAGCAAGAAGTGTTGTCAAAACACAGACCAAATGGATCACGAGAGAAAGAAAGCATCATTGAGATGCAAGAAAGAAAAATTGCAGAACTTCAACAGGAAGTGGCGGAACTAAAAAAGTTGTTGTCACAATCTGAAAAACAACCGATTATATCCCATGATGAAGATAATTTGGCTCAATTGCTTCTGGTTTATCAAGAGCAGATGATTCTGATGAAGCGAGACATGGGAGTTCATCCTGAAATAGCACTCCTTCATTCTGAAGAAGTGCCTGTTCATTCTAGCACCATCTTATGAAGCATTGCCTTCTTGTTCAGAAGATGCTTCAGAAATGGTGAGGAATATTGCAGAGGATGTTGAAAATGAGCCACCAACACAGGAACAGTCCCAACAGCAAGAAAATGTTCAAGTAAGTACTCCTACTGAGGTCCCTGCATTTCAACTTGCTACACTTCCAGTAGAAACAATAGATAAGGGGGTACAAGTAGAAATACTATCTGATGACAACCCCATAGAAATAGCAAATAAGGGGGTGCAAGTAGAGTTATTGACAGATGAACGACCAGTGGAAGTGGCAAAAAAAGGAGTTCAGATAAATCTGTTGCCTAGGATCCCCCCTATAGTAAGACCACCTAATACTTGTGTCTCTAGAGCAGTACAATGCAGACATAGCTAGCTGGATGCTTAGATATGAACAACTTGCCAATAAAACTGAAAAATTCAAATTGGAAGCAAAACAACTAGAAGCCAAGGACACGAGAAATTCAGGCATTGAAAGAAAAGGTGTCTGACTTATGCCAAATTGCTGAATTTTTAGTCCAATTTAGACGACCAACTAGGTTTTACAGCCTTATTTTGAAGGAAAAGTACCTTAGATGGCAGGTCATGAGGATTACTTCAAATCTTCCCTATAAATTGGACACTATTGAAGATTTTCTAGAAGCATATTTTAACAGTCCTTTTGAGCAGAAAAATCTCTTATGTGAACTATTTTTACATAGTTTTTTCATTCCATAGGAAGTTGACTCTCATCCTCAAATCTACATTGGAGATGTTCGGTTGAGAGCATTTATGTCTACTTTGCAAAATCAGCTTTATTGGGATCACGAGAAAAGGCCAGAATAAAGTGATTGAAACAAGGGCTGAGTTGTTAGTCAGAGCAATCCAGCCAAATCACCTAAATATCACTCAGCAGCACTTCTCAATGATGAACAGGGATGATATTAAGAGAATGTACTTGAACAATTTGAGGGACTGTGTGGCCAGATTTAACAATTTCTGTGATCACAATTTCTTCCCAGCATTGTCAGTATGCAGAGACAGATGGAATGAACTTTCCATGTCTTTGAGGAAAAGAGAACCTATCTCCCCCATCAATCTAGAATGGTCCAGAAGAAGAGCAGAAGGTGTAGTCCAACTGATCCAGATCATGCAACATAACTGGATAGGTCTCAGGTTCAGGCCTCCAACCATCATTACTCCAGTTCCATTCTACTTTGAGGAAGATGCCCAGACTGATGAACAATTTGAAGATTGGCTCAGAAACATTCAGGAAAATAGGGGGTATTACATAGGCAAGAAGTTATTCTACAGGTCATGGAATCTAAACATGGACATATGTGATTCCATAGCCCAACAGAATGCATGAGGGCATGCATTAATATAAGTTGGGGGGAAAATGATGAGGCCTGGAAATGCCTCAATCATAACATGTTTTGTACACTAAAAATGCCTATAAACTCTTATGTTTTATCTGATATGTTAGTTAAGTTGATTTAATATGCTGTATATTAACCATTTTGCATGATCAATGTATTTGAAATATTATATGTTGATTTTACAACTTTTTGCATAGTTTTGTGTTCTTTTTGCTATGATTTGCTACAATGGGATATGCTTAGAATAATAGCAGCATTTCACTAATCATATTTTGATTTGTTTCAAACATTTACTTCACCTAAATCTAGCAACAGTGCAAGCAAACTATTGTTGTGCAGCAAAAACTGGTCTTTCCCATGTAAATTCCAGCCAGCTGTCCATAAATAGCAAGGCATGGAATTCACATGAGGAAAGGGATGAAGACCATTAGAATTTGATCTTAGGAGATAACCCACCTGAGAGATGCAGAAGAAATCAATGGAAAAGCATACATTTGTTCATTCTGAAGTATCTTCGGAATGAAGGAACACAACATCTTCGGAATGAGCGGATCTTCGGAATGAAGAATGCAGCATCTTCGGAATGAGCGGATCTTCGGAATGAAGCATGCAGTATCTTCGGAATGAGCGATCTTCGGAATGAGAATGCAGTATCTTCGGAATGAGCGATCTTCGGAATGAAAACTGCATTGTCTTCGGAATGAAGCCACTTATCTTCGGAATGAAGAACAGAATGTGTTTTTGACCTTTTGACCGATTTTTGAAGCCGAAAAAGGGAAATAAAGGTTGGAAAAAGTAAAGAGAAATATCTTCCATCTGTCTTTGCCGTCATTGCCGACCAAAGCCATCATTAAGGGAAAGATCAGGTTTTAGTCCTCTTCTAGGATAAAACCAGAATTTGTTGCGACATTGTAGGATTAGATCTTTTGAGATATTCTTTGTTTGTAATCGGATCATAGGATAGCTATAAATATTGCTCCCGTTCAGGTTGAGCCTAGAGAGAAAAAGTAGAAAAGAAGGTAGAAAATAGAGTAAGGAAGCTAGCAGAAAATACAAAGTATAACTAGAAATTGACTATTACGATCCATAGTGATTTTTCAATAGAATTCTTGTAATCATGTCTTTTGATCAATAAAGTGCACCAGTTCTATTTCAAATTACTTGTAAATGAGTGTGATTAAGATTTAGAAAAAGAGAGAGACTTACACCTTCTTCTGGACAAAGAGGTGGCCACTTCCAGACCTAGGAGGAGGACTAACAAAGCAGGTTTTTATTCTGATTTTTGCTACGTCAGAATGAGTTGTAGAACTTGTTATGTCAATTGCTTGTAAATAGTTGACAATATTTGCAGTATTAGTTTATTTATGCTTAGATTAATCTTGTGCTTAAAGTTTTAGTTGCAATCTTACTTTCAGCAAAGTTTCCACTTTATTTTCAGATTGTTATTTCCAGAATTTACTATTTTTCAGCAATTTCCTGCATTTTTATGTTTTGCTGTCAAAATCTGAACAGAAGATTGACAACCTTACGTTACTAGAACTTTGATAGTTTTTATTTCCACATTAGATCTAGACTTTCATTACTGCAAAAGTAATTAGATTTCCTTTCTGCAATTAGGATCAGACTTTCAATTTTGCAATATAATTAGGTCTCATTCTGCAATTGTAATTAGGACTTCATTTCTTCAGTTAGTGATTAGTTTCCAATTCTGCAACTTAGATTAAGATTTAATTTATGCAATTTAGAGATAGGAATGTTCCAAAACCCCCCACACAATCGGTTCCACCAATAAGACTTGTTGCCCTAGATTGACCTAAGTTATAGCTGTTTCACTTCTTCTCCCATGAGATAGCCTTGTACACTGCCCTGGATTGACAGATTCATTGAGAATTAATGATGGTATAACGACTACGCATCAGCAGTGAAGTGGATATTCAGATATTTAAGAGGCACTTCAGATGCTGGTATTTACTACGTATCGACAAATTTGCAAGTTAAAGGTTTTGTGGATTCAGATTATGGTGGAGATAGAGATGGGAGAAAGTCCACTAGAGGATATACTTTCACTCTTGCTAGTGAAGCTGTGAGTTGGACTTCTAAGTTGCAGTCTGTGGTGGCTTTTTTCTAACAAAAATGTTATGAAGTAGTTCTAGTTCAATTTGAAATTTTGGTTAAATCCATTTCATAATGGATACTTTTCTCATTTGAACATATATAATACAAGTAAATCATCTCATATTTCTTAAGCAACATATGCAAGTAGTATTGAATTTGTCCCTTGCACTTTAGGGTTTCAAAGACAACACAATAAAGAAAGTGGTAGGAAGGATATCCATTGGTGAACATAGTGGTTGCAATCAAAGAATGCATTTCCAATGCAAATACTACGTCCATCAATGAATGCAATTCCAATGCAACCACTACATTCATCAATGGATATCCTCCTACCACTTCCTTTATTGTGTTGTCTTTGAAACCCTAAACTGCAAGGGATCATATACTACTTTTATTTTTATTCCAAGGAGATAATTTATGCTACATAAGGAACATGGAGATAATTTACCTAGATCAAATTTAGCCTTTTCTACGTTCCTCGTTTTAAAAGTTGATTCCACATTTTTTCTTTTGCACATTTATTTCCTTCTCAGTTTGAATTTGCACACTACATTTTCTCATCATTTTACCCTTTTTAGTTTCTTCTCAAGTTTGTCCAAATGAACTATGGATTTCACAATTTGATTAGGAAAATAGGCTTTCTTTGCTTTTTTTAAGGTTTGAAAATTCCTTGATCTAAGTCAACTTCTACTACTATGTGATCTCTTTGCTTCATCTTTGAGTTTATCTCATGACCATAACTTTTCATTTTTTTCTTGGCCTTTTTCACTTTGTAATCTCTTACATGTCTCATCTCATAGCATTTGCAGCATCAAAAAATGTTTTCATAACCCACATGCTCAAATTCCCTTGAGATTTAATCTTAATGGGTCTTGATAAAGATTTTGAAATATTCCTGGCAACACATATCCATATCCAGGTATACACGACATGGATTTCACTCCTCAATAGTTGTCCCCTCGTGGATGAACTCCTCTAAAACATAAACAATATTTTTCAAAGCCTCATTAATAAGCTAATATGAAAATTGAAAAAGCCTAACCCACTTCTAAATCTTCAAAGAAAAACTTGGCAAATATGTTGAATGTACCTATTAACATTTCAACTCCCACCAATGCTTTCATCCTCATCAATCTCTTCCATTTTTTTATAATGTTCATTTTTTGCTTTATGATCTATAGATTTATGTTGGCCTGAGAACTTGGAGGGCTAACCTTGAAAATAGTTCCTTTCTATCCTTCCCTAGAAACTCTGAAGTGTAGGCTAGTCCTCTCTAGTACTAATTTTCTTATTGTTACAAAGTAGTTGTAGTTAAGTTTGAAATTTGGTTAAATTCATTTCATAATAGATACCTTCTCCACTATCAAATGGCATTAGCTCAATTGGTTAAATTCCTTGAGTTTCAAGGAGACCTAGGTTCGTATCTTGCCAAGCGATACATGTATAATAGCCAAGTTGTTGTAATACCACTACATGGTCATGACATTATACAGTTGGAGGGACATTTCGATCCTATATAAACAATTTAAAGAAAAATAGATACCTTCTTCATTTGTATATATATGATATTATATCAATGCAAATCTATCACGACCATTAGATCCATCATCTAATATCAGACTGAAGGAAGAGTTGGCAATTTCTAAAATCCTTCACCATTATGTAATCAAAGCAACATCGCACGAGGTAACTCCCTTACTTATTTGAGAATAAAAATACATTCATTTTTATCATGCGTCCATGAAAAAGGAGACATTAGTGTGATCATTTTGAACACTGAGATTCAAAAGTGATATTGTTTGCGGTTGACATAGAATGAGTTGTGCATTTATGAGATACATTGTGGTATGTTTTGCTGAAGCATTCATGATCCCCAAGCCTATTGATTGTTTGTTTCATTTGTTGTTAGTTTTAAAGCAGGTGAATACATTCTCTAGCCATCATAAGAGCATGAATGAGATAGTACAGATGAGTTTTAGCATTGCCATCAGTGCAAGCCATAGTGAGCATTGCAAGACTACATTTGCACTTTGGACAATGTGGTGAAGTTGCATTCAAACATTTTCATCTTGTGAATGTTGAGTGGAATACTAGTATAAATAGAGGAATATGCAGTAGTTCCCTTGCCATTCCAAGACAAAGAGGCCTACATGGATGACATTGCTATGTTTTGTGGAGCATTTGTATGCACATGCAATTGCAAGGTGATTGTAGTTTGGATTATTAAGCGTGCAAATAGAGAGTGTGAAGAAATTCTTTATGTTCATTTGATTTTTGAAGATGTTTTTGAAGCTCAGGATAGAAGACATCAAATATGTTCTGCTGAAACAAATGCTCAATGCATATATATTGTGACCATTTGAGAGGAGATGATGGTGTCGAGAACATTGTGAGCAAATTTGTTTTGCGATGGACATAAGAAGTGCAGATTTCTAACAAACAATAAGCCCATTTGATGGTGAGAAACATCAATAAACTCAAGCTTGAGAGGATAAGGTGGAAGAAGGCAAATTAACCCTTCACTAAACCAAGCTTGTCAAATTATCTTAACGTTCATTTATTTATTTGAACTTATGGATTGATATATTATTGGAAGTAATTTACCATAAATGTCAAGTTGTTGTAATACCACTATGTGGTCATGATATAATATGGGTGGGGCCTGTTTCAATCTTATATAACCAATTTAAAGAAGAAAAAATCAGGGAGTCAAATGTCTGACATAGTGTACTGTTTTATGATGCAATTTTGCTCTATACCACCATGCAAATATCCAACTTACATTTGATTATTGTCAACATTAACACTCCATTTTTGTAGATGTTGTTGTTCAGTTCCTTACCAGCCACCAGATTTTTGCTATGCATTTGTGCTCACAATCTACACCAAAATCTTCGGTATCTCTTATATTCTTCTGTGTTCTCCCTAGTCTACAAGAAAATGCCTTGTTATGTCCAGGTTAACAGACTTTTCTTTGCTCTCTCTAGTTCATGCATAATCCAAAAAACATGGCCAATCGAAACATGATGTAAAAAAACTACCCAACAAGGAATAAACAGGACACTATAAAAAAAAGAGGCCTTAAGAAAAATGGTCACTTCAAGACGTTATTCATCATCATCTGAGTAAATGACCTTTTGAATGAGACTGCAAATCAATCATGCCTCCTGTATAACTCCCTCACCGCTTCTTAGTTTTCTCATGCCTAAAGTCCCTACAACATTAGATACCAATTTTGTTTCCAGTTAAATTATAATAGTGATCGACTGTATGTTGACATTGAAAATCCGCATGATAAGAAAGGAACTTACTTTCCTGTGACTTGCTCAAAAAATTCTTGTGCTTTTGCACCATACCCATTGTCTGCACCATCCTGTAGGCTCATTCAATAGCAATTTACAAAAAATAGTAAAAATCCTTGTATATTACTAATCTCTTTTCTTATTCAAAATGCACAACATATACCTTGGCCCAGTAGGAATTATCTCCAAGCCTGGGACCTACAAAGTTCACCTGTCAAAGTGTTTAATCAAATACTAAACATTAGATAACGGCCCATTCAGTTAAAGCTGTCTTCAAGGGGATTACTACAAATATTCAAAATTTTTGAACAATGAAGATCACCAACTACTGATATCTGCAATTGGGGTAACCAGAAAAGCCAACACATCTACCATTTACTGGCTATGCAAGTTCAAAATTGAGAGCTAATTCGCCAGTGTGGGGTCTGCATCAACTGTCAAAATACAATTCAGGACCTAAAAGATAGCTAAAGATTATCAAATTCAAATAAAGACTACATCTTAAGAAAAAATTTAACCTCCTCCACTCTCACTCGCCTAAAGGAATCAGTGATTCAAGAATAGTGCTTATAAGATATATAAATAGCTGATGGATGCTATGATCAAACCAAAGGAAATTCAAAAGAAAGGAAATATGTGTGTGTGTGTGTGAGAGAGAGAGAGAGTAGGACATTGTTTTCATAGCATTGCAGGAATTTATCATGTCAAAAACAAGGGCAATGATATATTACAAATAGAAACAGAACATAAATATTTATTTCAGTGGATAATCATATGTCAAGACTTAACCCTTTCTGTGCATAAGCACGAGATATAACAAATTATTATTTTTATTTTATTCACGGACACTACACATAAACCTCCAAAGTCAACAATAATACTCAATAGGTCTAGGGCTGGAAGAAGATCATAACATCGAACTATGCATTGAGGTGAACTATGTATTGAGGCATCACTAATTTAGGCCTAACCAATACTTTTTTCCGTGGCTACCCAAAACAAAATAGCAATCTAATCATAAATGCAATTCAATAATATTCAATGCATAGTTTCATCCATCTCAAACAAGAATGTCTATCTAAAACAAGCAATAAATAATCATACCTGTGCCCCATCTAAGGACAAAGAAATTTATGGGTCTGCCTTACCTCAAGACAAGAATAGATGAACAACACGACTTCTATTGTGATAACAAAGACAATATAATTCTACTAATGTCTAGGGATGACCAAAGTAGGCCAATGGGACACGCTGTAAATCATTTTTTTTGCAATGCACTATGGCAACCCAAAAAAGCATTAACAAGATAAATTAAACTAGAGTAAATAAGTGAAAGAAAATTACATTAGAGCGAAGCTACTGTACAACACTAGATCGCAACATCATGGGGTGGATCCAAAAATGGGTAAACCCTAGGTACATTGTACATAGTAAAGCAAGGGAACCAGCAACCAATGGAGAAGAGCTCTAGTAGATTCAAGCACCATCTCTAATCAGTAGTAGTATGCAAAGTAGAAACAAAGCTGTCAACATCACCATCCCAAAAGAGCCAACACAGGAGTTATTGATGCTCCCAAAAGAATGGTTGTGTAGGTGGACCAGTTGTCATATGAATAGTTTGGCACATGAAAGCAGAAGCTTCCACATGAACGTCACATTGAGCTAGTGTCATGTAAATAGAGTTTGTCATGTGTGTTTTGACGTCACATAGTTGTCACATATGGTCATGACAACATGCGTTGTAATAAATATCATGTAATGGAATTAAATATCTGATGATGATGATATATATATATATATATACACACACACACAAACACACAAACATACAAACAAGTATTTACATGGCAGTTTGGGAGTTGACAATAGCCAACCAGTTCCATGATACCTATATGTACACCCCATCTATGTCGGACGAGGTATGTTCATCATGTGTGTGGTAGTCACTATGGAGATGTATGGTCTTTATGTTGTCTACTCGACCAGATCATGATCTATTGCAGATGATTAAAATTAAAAGATATTTGAGCTGCATATTATGTATTTACATTTATTTCTGAGTTCTTCCCATTGTGCATTGTATCTTTGTGTGTGACTAGAAGACTCCTACACACCACATTTTGGTGTTGTTGCTTGTACAAAGTCGAGTGAAGTTTGGTAACATGGTCTTGAGACAAGCATTGTGCTCTAAAAGATTAACAACGACAATAGGAAGAACAAAGCAAGGCTGATGAGTGTTGTAATCCAACCATACCACTTCCCACTAAGGACCGGGGAAGATGGAAGCCTGAAATAGAAAGGGATGCAGATTCCTTCATTGATGTCGACAAAGAGCCAAGTGAAGATAACTTCGAAGATTGATAAACCTTGATTCGCTATGTTCCACATAGTACCTTTTGGTGGGAACAAAGGAAATGCAGGGACACGAAAATGGGATGGCTTAAAGACACCCTTAAATTTTGGCAAAAAGGGTACAACAAAGGGGATGGCTACATAAAAATGTTGAACAATATGGACAATAAAAAAACATTATACAAGTTTGAGTTAATCATTGGTTTTCTCATTAGTACTCAGCAATAAGAGACAAAATGAAAACACAATGATGCATTATTTGGACAGTATAGCGACTAGCACAGTGTGATTGGGCCACAGGACTGCCAAGAATCTCTTCAAAGTATTGTGTTCAACTTCTTGTTTGTGATGACTAATTCTTTGATTATCTATAGTTATGCCCAAACATCCAAACACATTATGTGGCAATGTCATGCATTCAATAAATGGATTGCAAAACTTCTTTAGAGACCCTTGAGTTTTGTATTTAAACTTTCAAAAGAAGTTATATAGGCACCCATACATTTGCATTTTTGTCTCACTAAAAAGTCTTAGTTTTGGAATATTGGAGAATTAAGTTTCTCAATCTCAATTGTGCAAAGCACCCATCCATCTATACTCTTGACTCTATCTATTAAGTTTCTAGATTCAAGTTGTGGACCACTATATATTACATGGGGAAAGCTGAGGCATCCCTTCGTCCCTCAAGAAGACGCCTAGGCATCACCTATGCATCCTCACATAGATGAGGTAATGCACACCCCTATCCCTGTCCTCTAAGAGATGCATCCCCATGGATATACACCCTAAAGGACACATCCCCATGGAACACTGTTGATTCAACTAAAGAGGTTGATGCCCTTAGACATGATTGATTTGGGTTGTGTTAGAGTTAGATTCTATTACACCATTTGGGTCATGTAAATGTACCTTTCTAGGTACATACTTAGGACATTAGATTACTTTAGGAGGAAGTTATCTAGTTACTTTATGCAATGTAATAAATGCACGAGTGTCAATATGCAAGTTGTAAATGTGCAAGGTGTTCCTTGTACAACTAGGTAGAGTGCTGGCCAAGGAATCTATCTTCCATTATAAAAGGGCCTCATTGTAAGAGATTGAAGAGATAGTAGGTGGTAGTAGAATCACTGTGTAACTCCGTTAGTGATGGAGTACAATGTAGTCTTGTAGCTTCTTGCATGGAGTGTCCATTTCCTCCATAAAAACATTGTATTCATTTCCGTCATTTCTATTTATAGCATATTTCTGCAATCTCGTAAATTTACTTTCTCTCATATTTCTGCATCTTGTGATTGCCATCTCCCATTGCAATCTACCTCAAATGCTAACAGGTTGTGCGTCTAACAATGCAAAAGATGGAAGTCTGACATGAGCAATAGCAAGTTGTCACACTCAACAATGTGCAAGACATAAGCTTGCATAATAATGCGACGACAACAATCTAGCACAGGCAACAATGTGTGTGACAAGAATTGAGCATGGGAGTGGTCGTTGCGTATGCCAAATCATCCAAACCTACTAGTCTAAACGACGACCAATGTCTAGGTGACGAAGAAGTGTCACACGTTTCATGGTGGTGAAGTGAAGGCCCTAGTTAGACATTGGAAAGAAGATCTCATCATAGAATGGCTTCGCTTGAAACAAGGAAGCAATATGAGTGTTCGAGATTATATTTATCAGTTTAACAGGTTAAGAATACTCATTGGCGTGTAGGACTCAACTAATGCTATTATCGTCAAATTTAAGAGTGGATTGCGAGAACCATTGTTTAGTGAGTTTAAGGACACTCCCCTTGCCACCTTAAATGTTGCATTCAATCAAGCAAAACTTGCAGAGGAAAGGTATGCACCCTAATCATGAGGAGCTTCCAAGACCTCAAGTTCACAACTCCAACAGCAGTCATTCAAGGCAAAGAAGCCTTTTTTTCTCCTTCTTCTTCCTCTTATTCTTCTTCTCAAAAACCTTCTCCTTCATTTGATAGCAAAAAAATTTGTACTTATTATAATAGAAGAGGTCATGAAAAATCTAAATGTTTTAGGAAGAAAAAGAATCTATTTGTAAAATCTCAAGATGAGGAACCACAACATGTTCCCATTGAGGTTATAGGAGAAGATAAGGTATACGATGAGCTCAAGGATAAACTCAATAATGTCACCTTGATGTCTCATTATTTGTCTAAAGGTGACCATGACAATTTTTTCATCACACGAGATCACCTAATTGCACAATCCATTGTTGACAAGTTGCAGCTGCCATTGGAACTGCGTCCTCATCCATACTCACTTGGATGGAAGGATAATGGTTCTACCTCACAAATCACACATACTTGCATAGTGTCCTTTTCCCTTGGCCTGAATTTTGTAGATCGAGTCACCTGTTATGCGACTCCGATGGACTATTATGGCTTACTCCTTGGTAAACCCTTTCAATACAATAGGAAGGCTCAATATTGTGCTTATCATTTATCACAATATATACACTTTGCATCATAAGCACAAGACCTTTCTCATCCATTGCATCAAAAACACCACACTTCTACTCCATGCCAATCAACCACAAAAGATTGCTTTAATTTTTAGCAAGCCGCAATATCAGGACACAACAACAACTGTTGCACCTCCTCGCAAGGAGACTATCACTCCACGCCCTACACCTCTTCCTGTTCCTCCAACTACACCTTCTATACTTCCTCATAACATTGATCTGCTTTCTTCTGCAACCAAGTCCATTCTGGAAGAGCACACACCATCATCTACCTCTATCTAGCACTTGTCACCTCCTTCATCCCCGCAGGTTCCAGTTTTGGAGAAGACTCAACAATAACAGCAACACACCATGGGCCCTCATCGATCTCCTCTTCATTCCCAAGTTGGCAATAGAGTTTTAACCAATCGTTGTCTTGCAAACATGGCACCTCTTGGCATCATTGGCATCATCAATCCTCCTATCAACCCGGTACCTGATTTGCAAATACCATTGGATCTTGCTAGAGTGTTCGACACAATGACTCACCAGATCGCCAAGGTTCTTCCACATCAGGCTGATTCTTCTTCTCTTCTAAAAGCATTGGAGTCCAATGTTTCTATTGTGGGGAGGCATGATGAGGAATTTATTTGATGTACCTTGTTTGCTAGGCTTAATAGACTTAGAATTTTTATTATTATTTGTCCTAGGATTTTATTATTACCAATGTAAAATGTAAGACTTCCAATTGCTCACATTGGATTAGATTGTTAATCAATCTTCTAGAGTTAGCTTAGGTTAGCATAAGTTGTTGTTTGTATCTCCTAAGAAAGACTGGTTGTCCGTAGATATCTCCAATTGCCTATAGTTATATTGTTTATCTTCCAAATCCTGCCCCTAATGAGATATGGAAGATATTTGGTTGTATTGGTTGTAATCTTTTTTGTTTATTTAAGCACCAATTAACAATGCAATGTGGGGCTTTGTTTTGATCTGCATCATCCTCTTAGTTGGATACATAGTGATGTTGAAATGAAAGTTGAATTGCAATGTAGAGTGAAGTTTGCAATTTCTGCTAAATTTGTTACTGACATATTCTGCAATGTCATGCCATTGGACGTTGGAAGCTTGTGCTAGGTAATCTTTATTTCTGGATCCAACCAAAGGAGGATAGTGCTACATGATCAAGACTTACAAAAAGAAGCCACCCATCACACTTATTTCAGCCGATCAACCAAAGAACTTGGTCAGTGCAAATAAATATTTTGTGCTTGTTTTCATAAAATCCAATTAGGAAGAAAAAGACGTCAAAGTTAGCTCAAATTTTAGTTGTACTCATGAACAAAGAAAGCAAATGAAGGAATTACTTCAATCCTTCAAGTTAGTGGTTTAAGGGGATAAAGAATTTCCAACAAAGAGGGATGTTGAGAACGGGATTCATTTACAGCCAGATGCCCCTTTGCCCAATTTGTGGTTGTATCACAAACCAGTAATGGAGAATGAAGACATTACAAACAAACTCAGCTGTTGTTGGACCAAGGATTCCTAGGCCAAGTTTCACCTGCAACTCTCCCATTGTTTTAGTGCCCAAGAAAGATGGCACATTACAGATGTGCATAGATTATCTGGCCTTGAACAAAATCACCATCAAGAATTGCTATACATTGTCTCAGATAGATGATCTTTTGACCAATTGCAGAAGGCAAACTATTTCACCAAGTTGGATTTTAAGTCTGGTTAACACCAAATTCACCTGAATGGGGACAATACTTGGAACACAGCCTTTAAGAGAAAGCAAGGTCTATATGAATGGTTGGTTTTGCCTTTGGCCTACCCAATGCTCCTGCTACATTCACGAGGATAATAAACGATGTTTTCCGTCCATACATAGATGTATTTGCTACTGTGTATTTAAATGATATTTTGGTGTTTAGTGAGACATGGGATGAGCATATTGACCAATTGAGGAAGATGTTAGACTGGTTGCAGCAAAATCAGTTTAAAGCCAGTTTGAAGAAGTGTGGGTCTGCAAAGTGGAGTTTTGTTCATCTTTAATTTGTTGTAGGTGGAGGTGAATTGAAAATTGATTAAAACGAAGCTTGAGGTCATTTTGAATTTTGCCAAATCCCACTAATATTAGTGAAAGGTAGGAGTTTTATTGGAGCAACACAAATTTTTTGGAAATTAGTTTCTCACTTTTCAGCTGTTGAGGCCCCTTTGCCTGCCTTATCTTTCAAGAGCAGAATTTGTGTTCAGAACAAAGAGCATGCTCAAGCATTTGAAGAGCTGAAGCATAAATTAAGCAATGCAACAGTGGTGGCATTGCCCAGCTTGCAACAACCATTTGAGAAGGACAATGATGCATCTAATTATGCTATGTGTGTTATGCCTTTTCAGGGAAGAAGACCAGTTTGTTATCACTCCAAATTGTTTGACAAAGTTGTTCAAAATTACCCTGCTAATGACAAGGAGTTCTATGCTTTGGTGCAAGAAATCAAGAAATGGAAGCACTATCTCATGAGGAAGGAAAAATTTGTTCATGCAGCTCATTAGCCTTTGCAATATCTTCAAACTCAAAGCAAACTGACGAGCTAGACATTTTAAATGGATGGATTTTTTTGAAGCAACTTCTTGTTATGGAGAACAAGAAAGGGGTTAATAATAAGATAGTTGACTTGGTACCCAGACCTCCCATTTCTGCAGCTAGGATTATGCAGGTTGATTAATTGGCACATGAAGAGCTCTTAGAGAAGTTTGCTCAAGAAAAGGATTTTGGAGAGAGACATAAGCATTTGAAGACCTCTATGTTGGAATTCACAATATTTTCCAAAACATGCATTTACCAATCATATGCAGAAAAATAGAGCAAAATGAAGAGAGCATATTGACAAAAACAGAGAAAGATAATAGAAGGAAAAGGAATAAGGGGAGGGTGCCCATAGGCACCCCCACAATAACATATCACATAAACATGATACGACAGATTAGTCATTGGGGGGGGTATTTATAATGATACCTAGTCCATGTTGCCACATTTTGCACGGGGTGCCATGTTTTCAGTTTCTGTAAGTGAGCTGCTCTCTCCCTTTCCCCCTCCTCTCTTTCCCTTTCTTCATTTCTCCCTTTCTCCCTCTTCCTTGCAGTTTCATTCCTCCCTCTTCCCCTTGAACTTCCCCCAGTAAAGTTTCCAGCAAGTGTTCCCTGAAAATGACTAAGTGTCAAGGCGCAACCCGACTTCGTAGCGAATTCGGGGTGCGCCCTCCAGCTGGAGCGCAGTATGGAATGCGAAGTGCGCAAAGCAGACAGAAACAGGCGAAATTTGACCAAGTGTCAGGGGCGCAACCCGACTTCGCAGCGAAGTCGGGGTGCGCCCCTCGTCCTGGGCGCACTTGAGAAGTCGGGTTGCGCCCCTCGTCCTGGGCGCACTTGAGAAGTCGGGTTGCGCCCCTCGTCCTGGGCGCACTTGGAAAGCAGTATGGCAGAAAATAAGTTAAGTGCTGGGGCGCACCCCGACTTCGCAGCGAAGTCGGGGTGTGCCCCCTTCTTGGTGCGCAGTCCGAACAGCGGAGAAGACAACAAAGTGCCGGTGCGCAACCCGACTTCGCAGCGAAGTCGGGCTGCGCCCTCTGACCGGTGCGCAGTTGGGCAAGCAAGCCCAGAAATTGACTAAGGCATGGAGGCCTCCCCAACTGCACTGTTTTCCACCTGCGCTGTTTTCCACCTGCGCAACCCGACAACGCTCTGATCCTGGGCGAAGTTGGATAAACTGCCTTTCAAGGCAGACATGTGTCACTCATCAAAATCTGACAAGTGTCCAGCCTCGGGATTCGAGCCAAGACATGACGGGAACAAGGACAAGCATGGACCGCCCTATCTACGCCAGCTGCCATCATTTAAAGCTGATGTGAAGTTCCATCCGCCACAGCTACCCGCATTCCTGCTGACCAAAGGTTTGACCCGACACACCGCCACGTAACTGTATAGCTTTCAGGGAGACCATGCCGCAAGTACAGTCCTACCCGACAGAAGTCAGCATCAGCAGCTCCTTAGCCGCTTTTGTCAGCTATTGTCTGGCCCGGGACTTTGTGCCCGTGATTGTAATCGGGGGGAACTTGAGGCTATAAATAGCCATGCAATTTCATTGTAAAAAGGGGGAAGGGGAATATACTGCTAGGGAACCATTGTAGCTGTGCGTTTGCCTCTAATACAAAGCATATACTTGGCTCTGCTTACTGTCTTTTATCTTGTATGCTGCCTCTCCTTGTCATTTCTGCCTCATGTTTCTTGTATCATTGCTTACTGTTGTACTGAACTCTGGACTCTGGTATTTGATGATCAAGTATTCCTGGAATGCATAGATAGAGGATACATAAGATGAATGATAGCTGTAGTTTCAATGTGTGTTTTGTATAGGAATGTTGTTAGTAGTGGTGATTGATCGTTGTCGTGCTACTTATTCCCCCCACCCAACTCCAATCACATTTGGATTCTCTTTCCGCATTTTTATCTCTTTCCTGCACTCTTATCTTAAACACTAAAACCCACAGGAAGCCGGCCTTCTCCGGAGATTGGCACGGAAGGCATTCCTTCCTTCCGGCCTTTCAATCTGGTGGGCGAATCTGGGCGCATTATACCAAATCCTTTCCTCATGGCAGATTCGTAACCAACAGTCCACAAATAATTGCTAGCCTCGAGCCAACATAACTTGACTTGGAGGTTTACGTACAATATATTAAACCCTTTAACTGAGGTTAACCACACATAAATAAAGCCATTGCAAATTTGCAAAAATATGTATTTTGACCAAGAACGGGAAATGATGTTGCTGAGTTTGTGAAGGGTTGTGTTTCATGTAGCATTACAGAACCAAATAACAGAAAGTTGGGCTTTACACACAATTGTCAATTTCATGTAGACCTTGAAAGAGAGGGATTTTCTAGGTTAGATGCCAAGCAGGCAGAAAATTGATTATTTGATTACTATAGTTGATCAATTTATCAGTGCCCTATAAGAAGACTATTTCAGGTCAACAAGCTACCCACAAGTTCTCTACGCAGGTTTCAATCCATTTAGAGTTGAATCCATTATCTGAAATAGGGATAGCATATTTCTTAGTCCCTTTTGGATGATTTTGTAGGACAGGATGGATACTAAGTTGAAGAGATCTTCTGATTTCCACCCTCAAATAGATGGGAAAATAGAGGTTATAAACAGAACTTCAGTTCATCTTCTTCAAAGCTATAATCAAAAGAATCGAAATACTTGGGATGAAATCATGCTTTATATTCAACATCCTTACAATAAGGCCATTCATGTTTCCACTAATATATAACCTTTTTAAACTTGTTACGGTTACCTTCCTAATTCACCTTCTGATTTGGCATTTGAGTTTTTGCAACATGATCTTGATAGCCCTCCACCTTTGACAAAGAGCATGAAGAGTGGGTTTTACCATCACTTCAAGACTTGGTTCCAAGGTATGATGCTCATTTGGATGAAGAGAATCCTCTTGCAAAATCAGGTTTGTTGTACCCACCAAAGCTGGATGAGTATTTGCAAGTGGGACTCAAGGGTCAACTAGTGAGAAAAGCAATGTGGTACACCAAAAAACAGGTGGAGGAAAGGTCTTCTCGCCTAGTTCAATTTCTAAACTTTTGAGGGACTAAAACTCTTCACCAGGGAGATTTGATCTGGATTAAAGACTGGGTCAAATAGAAAAATCCCATGTGTGGATTTGGAGAAACATTACTAAATAAAAGGTCACTGGAGGAGGAACTGAAGAATAAAGGGCATGATCTTTGACCTTCCATGCCCCTATTTTTCCTTGATGAAAAACCAGAAATTGGGGATGTTGTTGCATTTTCCAGCCATTGGCATGGCACTTATGTACCCTTATTGTTTTGGAGACTTTTATCCAGATCATGCATGTTGTACTCTTATTGTATTTGGGCAATATAAGTTGAGCAGCATTTACCTGTGGGTTTTCTTCCCCAAGAGGTCTACCCATGTAAATTGTTGTGTCCTTGCTATTGTGTGATGCTTATTCTAATTGCCGATGCTTGTTTATTTGTTTTCTATTGTTGTGAGCCATTAGGCAAAGCATATGTTCTGTTGATTTTCTTCATTGGGGAAAAGATATGTGTGACTGACATTCAAGGGCTGCCACAGATCATCTCCATCCTCAAAATGACATTTGAGGTATACTGATATTCCTCTACTTGGTCTAAGAATGATTTCAAAAGTCCAATAACTCGATTTCACATGTTTGGTCTAATTTAATTATTGCAATGTTGGTCCTTTGAGCAAGGAAGCACCTAAATCTAACAGGATTTGCACTTTATTTACTTTTTAACTAATGAGGAAGAGTTTCATTGCATGAGATTTCTCAAGGTTATCTTATCTGTGGACATTATTAGAATTATCTTATCTTATGAAGAATAAGAAATGAATGCACTTCAGACCAAAAATTTCTATTATCAGAAGTTTTAATTATTATTGGATTGATAAAATTGTTAATACAAATGGTAAAAGCTTAGTATTAAACAAGCTTGCAGTTGGTAGTTTCTAAAAATTGCTTATTTACAATCAAGTCTTAATCATGATGATATCCCTGATGTTTTTGTTCATAGAAATAAATTAATAATATTATTGAGTTCCGTTCATCTGCACAATCTGTGTATAAAACCTCAGTTGCACCATCTCTCTTGTTGATGGACATTATTCCAGCAGGCCAATTATTATGAACAGGCTTAATGCAAGAAACCACTACAAAAAATTTCACGATCAGATATTTGAAAGAAAGCAAAAAATTAATTTAAGTACACATTTGATAGATAATTAAATATAAGAATAATGGTGTACTGATCTTACCTTATCTGACTTTTCCTGTTTATCCTTCATTAGTTTTGGTGAGACATGCTGGTCCTTCTCTTCAGAATCATCCTGATTTCCTAGAGTACTGTTCTGAGATAAAGTACCTGCAGAACCTTTTTCCAGTGCTTCTGATTCACCAATTGAATATCTGTTTGTATCAAAAATCTCATCAGCCTGAGAAATGCCTCGAGTGTTACCAGTCTCTTCGGATAAATTCTCCCTGGTTCCTATGACTCCTCTTGTATCACATGAGAATGCTGCTTGACTTTTTTTAAGTGCTTTCTTTTCTTTCTTATTTTTCTTGTTACTATTTTGCTCAGAATTCATTTGAAGTGATTTCTTTCTCTCCTGATTTGCCTGTTCAAACTTTCGGGGTTTGCTGGGATCCACTGATAGATCCTCCACACTTTCTATGTTTGATTCTCTTTTGAAGGTATTTAAGGCTGTTGCAAGTGGTGTCCCACGAGCCATTGTTGTTTCTTTTTTTGTGTCATGATGTTCTTCATTGTCCCTTGAACTCAGTTCATCCAATTTTCTCTGCTTCTTTCTCTTTTCCTTCTTGGGTAGTTCAATATTTGACAGGTTCTCTAAATCTTGCACTAAATCTGCATTCTTTGTTTTAGCTGCTGCTTCATATGAAGTGAGAGATTCCATTGGCTGTGCTTTTGTCTCAACTTGTGTTGTCATTTTCTTGCTTTTCTTGCCACCAATTTGTTTGTCATTATCAGTCTGATTCTTTTCATGTGATGCTACCTCCTTTTTCTTCTTCTTCTCCTCTCCCTTGGGATTCTGTGACTCACAGACAGGTTCAGGATGATCCAACACCTGTTCCACTTCATTTGAAGTATTTGAAAGTTTGGCACTGCTTTTATCTTTATGAATTCCAATAAGTATTTCAGAATTCCTTTTAGCTTTCTCTGTCCTTTCCCTCTTTGTATGTGCACTGAAATCATCCACAGCCTCTATGCCTGAGTATTTGCTCCTGTCACTTCTATAAGGATCTCTTTCTGAAGTACATGTCTTTGCTGTTCAAACAGTTCAAGTGTTCCAGCCTAACAGGTTACTAGCAGAACTTCTTGTTGATCAAAATTTACTGCTAACTGACTTTCAGTGTAAAATGTGCATCTGTCATATGATTAAAATCCATACCTATGCTGGAGCCATTTGAAGTTTTGATTAAAAGGCTGGCCATATGTGCATCAATCTTCTTCCCATATTTCCCCTCTTCATCCTGATTCTTCTTGTTTTCTTCATTTAGCTTGAGATCCAAATCTGCTTTACCAAGACTGTTCACCTCTACTCTGACTGCATTCTTCTTTCTGGGGCTCTCACTGCAAAAAGAATAAAAAAAAAAAAATATCAATTGAGCCCCGGGTATAGTATTCAATAACACTAATAATATAAAAATGTATTGGGAAAAATAAAATTACAACAATTCAATTCATCCAATATCAACAAAGTAAAATAAATGGACTAAGCAAATGCAGATTCATATTAGCATACAGCCAAATTAAATAAAATCAAATTATGAAAAAAATCGATTCAATTAAAATGAAACACTGCACTATAATAGACATCAAAAATATCAAGATATAATCAGTAATATATACTAAAACAATCCCCGTGAGTGTGGTCTACCGGCAAGGACGCCACTTGCATTATTGGTGATGTGACCCGGGTTCAATCCCCATGGTGGATGTGTATAAGAAGTATTACTCAAAAAAAAAATATATATATATATATATATATATATACTAAAACATGAAATGTATAATACGAGAAGTGTGTATAATGGGGTACGTTTTTTTGGCATTTCAATTGGATGGGTAGGTAGGGATAAGAATCCTGATGAACGTAATGCATGTTGCATGTTAATCATTTAAACTTTCTGAAAAATTGAATGAATCGACAGGTATGATCCACCACCCTAATCAATCAGTGAGAGTAAAGTAGACAACTCATGTGAGTAGATTCACTCCCTAAAGGTTTTCTCAAAGCTGAATTGTGACGGGTCCTGTTGGTTACGAATCTGCCACTAGGATAGGATTTAGTGTAATGCGCCCTAGATTCGCCCAGCAGATTGAAAGGCCGGAAGGAAGGAATGCCTTCCGCGCCAATCTCCGGAGGAGGCCGGCTTCCTATGTTTTCTCAATTTGGTTTAAGCTCAGAGTGCAGGAAAGAAATTAGAGATGCAGAAAGAAATATAAATATGATTGTTCCGGGTGGGGAAGATAAGCAGCACGACAACAGCCAATCACCACTACTAACAACAATTAAACACAAAATATGTTGCAGAAACTATCAACACCATTCATCCTATGTATCCTTCACTTTTGCATTCCAGGAATACTTAACTATCAAATACCGATATCCAGAAAAGCAGAATAACAGTAAGCAATAACATAAGCAACATGAGGCAGAAATACTCAGTAAAGGCAGCATACAAGACAAAGACAATCAATAGAGCCAAGTATATTTCATATTCAGAAGCAAACGCACAGCTACAGCAGTTCCCTAGCAATATATCCCCCTTCCACCCTTTTACAATGATATGGCGCAGCTATTTATAGCGCAATTTTCCCCCCCATTACAACTTTGGGCACAGGATCCCAGACCTGACAATAGCTGACAAAGCTGACAAAAGCGGCAAAAAGCGGCTGATGTTGACCTCTGCGGGTATGGAATGTACTTGCAGCAAGGTCCACCTGAAAACTTGGCAGCTACGTGGCAGTGCGGTAGATGAAACTTCGAGTCAGCTTGAATGAGGGTAGTTGCGGTACAATAAGTCAGTTCACGCTCGCACACCTTCTGTCGCATCTCTGACTCGAATCTCGAGGCTGGACACCTGTCGGAATCTGATAAGGGGAAAAATCTGCCTTTGAAGCTCATACTTTCTCTCCTGCCCGACTTCGCCCAAAATTGGAGCGCAACCGGGCAGCGCAGGGTGGAAGCAGCGCAGTTGGGAAGGCCTTCGTGCCTTAGAAATTTTCTGGGCAGTTTTCAACGTTCTTTGCCCGAGTGCGCACAAGTCAGTGAGCGCAGCCCGACTTCGCTGCGAAGTCGGGCGGCTCAACATTTTCCCCAGCCGCCCCTCCCTTGAGGCGCGCCCGACTTTGCTGCAAGAAGTCGGGTGGTCCCAACACTTAACCATTTTTTGGATATCCTTCTCATTGACGTCGCCCAGGTGCGCATAAAATTGGGAGCGCAGCCCGACTTCGCTGCGAAGTCGGGCGGCTCAAGACTTAGTATTTTTTGGGCTCAGCTCCACACGTCGGCTTCCCAAGTGCGCATGGAACTAGGAGCGCAGCCCGACTTCGCTGCGAGTTGGGCGAACAACAACACTTAGAAAATTTTGGGCTCTTTGCCCTCTCAGAGAAACAGTCAGAAGTATGGGGGGGAAATGGAGAGAATGAAACTGATGGCAGAAAAGATAGGGGATAGTGGAGAAAGGGAGAGAAGAAAGAGGGAAGGGAAAGCAGCATCCTTACAAAAAATTCGAAGACATGGCACCCCGTGCAAAATATGGCAACATTCCTGGCGGCTCGCGGGGTGTCGAGCTCGCCTCGATGCAACGAACCAGGCCTTTATCCTTTGGGCGCAGAGGAACTCCCTTCCCCTGCATCCTGCTGCTCCTGCTGCTGCTGCTGAGCTCCCTTTCTGGGCAACTGTTCTTCTTCGGGCTCGCTCTCAGCAGTCTCTTCTTCCGATCCTTCCTCTTCTTCTCTTTCTGAGCCTGACTGCTCAGCACCACCATCGCCCTCTTGTTCGGCAGGCTGCTCCCGCTCGCGGACGTGCTCGTATGCGGTCTTGGCCTGATCCCAAGCTGCTGCCTGGAAGGGCTCTAAATCGCTGATATCCTTCAGCGCTGCTTTGAATGCCGCAACCATGTGCACGTCAATGGTGTCATACCTCTCTCCCAGCTCCTGGAGGCAGGTGTTAATTTTGCAAAATCTTGACACCATTTGGGTCACCTGTGCCTCTTGGACTGGGTCAGTCCAGCCATCAATCTCTGATGTGTCTGCCTCAAAAAACAGCCAGTCTTGCTTTACCTGCTCTAGGGGCAGAAATTCCCCATCCTTGACAAAGCTCGGAAATCCGAGCGCAGAAAGAGTGTTGAAGGGGGCCAGGCAGATATTCATTTCGTGGTTCAGTACATCCAGCATCTTCCTGGCGGCCCTGATCTTCTCAGTTTTTTCAAAGTAATTTTGCAAGGTTACCCTCGCATCTGCCCAGTCTAGGGCAATTCGGGACATAGGAGGAAATCGGAGGCCCTTGCGCGCAAATTCTTCAAGTTTTATTGCCAAGTCCAGCCACTGCCTCGCTTGGCGTTCAGCCTCCTCTACCGCAGGCTTTCCCTGGGCAGATACTTCTTGAATTCTGGATGCGAAATCCAGGACGGACAGGGACCTGACCACATTAGTCCTGCAGCCCTGCAACAAACTAGCCCGCATCTCCTTGATCTTGTCCTTTGAAAAGGCAGCCGCCTGGGACGCTTTCTCCTTCAGCTGTGATTGAGTCTGCTTCAGCAAATCTTGCAACTGAGCAACATGCTCCAGTGCTGCCCTCTTCTCTTCTGACAGTTGTTCGGCTGTCTTCCTCTGTGTTGCCGCCTCCTGCTGGGACGCGGCAAGCTGATCTTTCAAATCTTTAATCTCTTTCTGAGCAGATTCCAGCTGCGTGGTGGCCTTGGCCAGATCCTCTTCCAGCTGTCTTGAATTGTTTTGAAGCTGAAAGAACTTCTCTTGATTCTCGAGCCGCTTAACAAGGAGATTATCAGTCCTTCGACGAATACCATTGATTTCATATTCTTCGCTTATATCGTCGAAACTCTTCTCCTTGGTTCGGTGCTCATAATCTGCCTCAGTCATCTCCCGGAGAGGCTTCTTGACTTTCGGGATTAACTTCTCCGTTCGTAGCACCCTCCTGTCCAAGTCAAACTTGGTGCGCTTCACAGGGATGGCTATTTCCTCGGCTCTTCTCTTCTTTACGCCCTGGAGGAAAGAGGCAGAACATCCTGCGGCCTTCGCGGCTAGAGGCTGGTCGTCCGTAACTTGCAGTTGTTCTCCCATTAGGTCCAGCTCTGCCAGCATAGGGTATGCCGAGGCCAAATCCTGCTGCGGCATCCTTCCTGAAAACAATGAAGCAGGAGATATTCCAGAAGATAAGGCCGCTTTTGAGGGCGACCGGGTCCTAGGGGAAACGGGCGGCTGCGTAGGAGGTGGAGATGGGGTTTTGAATGCGGCGGGTGAGCGGCGCGGCGATGTAGATACAGCTTCAGCGCTGGCCGCGGGTGAGAGGTTTAGGGTTTGACCCAGGGTTTGGAAAACGTTAGGGTCCTGGGCAAAACGTCCAAAGGAATGGGGGCTGCGGAGGGACTGGGTGATAGGCGATATGGATGATGTGACTAAGGCGTGCCCTGATGCAGAGGAGGAAGGCGTTATGGCAGGGCTAACTGGGGTTTGTGAAACAGGGGAAGAGGACGTACCTGCGTGCTCCGCCTGAGCCGGTGCTTGGATGACGCCTGCTGCCCAGACCTCTGCTTCCTTCTCTGGACTATCCAGAGAGATTATTTCGGGTGCAACCGCTCCTGCCCGTGGGGCCGCTACTATCTGCTGCTCTGTCTCCTTTTTCGGCCGCTTTATCTTGGTCTTCTCGCCCCTTTTTCTTTTCTTTTCTCCTGGGGCGGCAGTTTGTTCGGTGGAGGCAGAGGCGGTTGGTGCGGCGGGTAACGAGGCGCCCACGGTAAACTTGTACTTGGGCTTTGACGGAGGGATGCCCGCTACTGCTGCCTCGCCGGTTGACCCTTCTGGCTCCCTCTCCGTTTGAGGCGACTTTTCGGGAGCTGGAGACAACATTGGGCCCACCTGACTGCTTTTTGGCGCCTTGCTGCTGGGTGGCTTTCGAATGGACAAATGTTGTGGTGGGGGTTTCCTTTTATATCTCTTCCTGGCGCCTAGGGGAACGCAATCTCGAAATGCGAACGACTCCCATTTGCCGGCGTATTTATCATACAAGGCCGAAAAATCATCATCTATGGCCAATGTCTTTTTGTTGGATTTATCGTGTTGCGTGCGACACCTCATCTTCCAGCATTCAATGATTTTGTCCTTTTCCCAGCCGAGGGGCGCCACCTTCGTGAGGAATTTTCTGAAACCGGCCGAGTCTAGCCTGTGATCTGGATTATGCTCTGGATCGTAATCCACCTCCACACAGTAGAAGTCATGCCATGGTGGCCATGACTGCATTCGCTCAATGTGCCACTCCAGGTCTGCCCCTGTCTTGTTGCACCTCTCCTCCATGATTTCTGCTCGAGGGCAAACATGTACAAATTTTCCCCTGACCCCAATCGGGTCGTATTTCCAGCGCTGCGGTAATTGTATCAGGCCTATGTTGAGGAGTGCCTGCTCCAGGTAGATGTGCTGCCCAATTTCATGGACTTGAATGTTCGCCCAGGTAAAAGGGTATTTGAAAATATGGCCCTTCTTTTTTCCCTGGCCAAATTCCTCCTCGACGTAGTCCATCTGCCGCGCTGCCTCCATGCCGAATTGGTGCTCAGTGCAAAAATAGGGCAGCAAGAACGACTTCCCTTTGAATCCGTAGATTCTGATAACGACGCCCTGGGTCAACCGGAAAGTATCCCCGTATTTGTATTTCCTCAGGTACTTCGTCATGGCCAGGGGAGGGCGAGACGCCTTGCCGTTGAACAGTGCCAGGGTCATACCCAAGAATTTGAAATTGAAATCATAATAAGACCCCCTTCTATACAGCGCCTCCGTCCACTCGTATACCGGCAGCGGTGCGCCCTTCTCATCTACCCTCTTAAGATCGGGCACCCTTATTCGGTAATGCGTATGGTAAAGGCACAACCATGTGAGGAATGAGCAGTGCCGGAATTCAGTTGTCTGCTTCTGCTGTATCCTAACCAGGTTTGAATGTATGGCATACGCCACCCAGTCTGCCCAATCAAAAAATATTGGGCGCCTTCCGCTTCTCTGCGCAGTAGGGTCATAAAATTCTCCATGCAAAATACACTCTGCGAGTGCCAGCTGATACGGGTGCACCACCCTGTCCGTGCCGCAGCCAAGGACCCATGCAAGGATAATATAAATATATCTGTTTTCGAACCTTTCCAGGGGTATGGGACCTGATGGCCATTGTCCAGCTGGTAGTGGACACTTCAGCTCTGAATTGAGAAATTCCCTCATCCTTCTGCTCTGACTGAATCTGCCCGCCTGCTCTTCCAAATTAATTTTTCTGACGATGGCATCGGGGTCGTACTGGAGCCCCGGGGCGAAGGCTGGCTGTACGCTTTCTTTAAAGAGGGTGAACAACACCCTTCCTTGGCAGTCGCAGACCTGCCGGGTGGCTGGTTTGTAATATGTCACAATTGACTCAACCAGCTCCGGGCAGTGGTGGACGGGAGGGCACAAGAACCAGTACAGGTTCGATTTATATGCGGCCCCAATGTGGTGCGAGGATGAGACCTTGCCTGCCCACTTCGCGATATTGGGACGCAGTTTGGTGAGACTAATGGAGTACTCGCCATCTTTGTATTCGGCCAGGCGGTTGATGGGCGGCGGCAGAGGACCTTGCCTTTTACTTCGCCTCGACCTGGATTTCTCTTTTTGCTCTTGTGGAGCCTCGCTCTCATGAGCGCTAGACTCTGTGCGTTCCTCGGCTTCCTGCTCTGTATCACTGGATTGCGCTTGCATTGGCGCCTTCCCCTTGTCCATTCTCTGTCCTTCACTCATGGTGCCGGAGATAGAAATTACAGTCGCTGCAGACCTTAGTTTCGCACTTCTCTTCTTTTTCACTGCGCAGCTCAGATTTACACTGGTAATTCTGGTGTTCTGAGTAAGTAAGGGCCCTTTTCTAGGAATGGAAAAATAGCATTAATGGCGTGAGGGGGAATTTAAAATGATTTGCCCGAAGTAGGTAGAAAGCGCCGTTATTCCTCGACGGCCGCGCGTGGGATCTTCTATTGGAAAGCGCACCTCGTACGCGGTTGGCCCCAATGCGCTCACTTCTTAATGACATCTGCTTTGAAATCCGCGCAATCATTCCTTAAAATCTTTGAACTTCGTGCTTTCAATGACGTCACCGCCGCCATCTGGGCACACGCTTCGAGGTACCAAACTTGAGGAAGACTCTGACCAAGTGCGCTCAAAAAGTGAGCGCGGTCCAACTTCGCGTTATGCACGGTGCGCCCTCGGGGGACCCATACTTAGAAATATTTCGTCATGCACCTTGCTCTCCAGGATGCGCCGGTCGGAGTGCGCAAAAATTTGAGTGCGCAGCCCGACTTCGCTCAGAAAATTTGCGCAGTCGGGCAAGGACACTTAGATAATTTTTCGGATTTCTCTATCCTTTCTGCCCGACTGCGCTCCGAAAAGGGTGCGCAGCCCGACTTCGCTGAAGTCGGGCGGCGCGCCCAACACTTAGAAATTTTTCGGATTTCTCTTGGTCGCTTTCTCTCTTCTTAAGCTCCCGACGTCGCACAATGCAAAGAGCGAAGCCCGACTTCGCTGCGAAGTCGGGCGATTTTCCGCCTTGGTCAGACTTGAACAGCCACGCAAAATTTTGCTTCTTTTTTCATACTTAGCCTTCTTCGGACTTAAAAGCTGAAAACTAAATGACTGAAAGAAATATTTACATTCTGAAATAAACTGAACTGCAGGAAATAAATAAGAAAAATATGTACAAGGAAGGACCTCTTGGCAACCTTCAGTGATGATAGGCCTTCAGGTGGAAGCCATTAACAGGGATCGGGAGAAGCTGTCCCTCCATGTCTCTGAGCACGAATGCGTTGAATTGGTTTACCCGAGCGATCTGATAGGGGCCTTCCCAGAAGGCATCAAATTTGTCATGATTGCCCGGCTTCGCTTTGAGTGAATCCCATTTGAGCACTAAGTCCCCGATTTTGAAAACTCGGGTGGTGGTCCCTTTTGCAAACCAGCTCTGAGTTGCTTCGGCGTGCTTGGTAAAGGCCTGATATGCCTTCTCCCTTTCCTCTTCTAGCTGCAACAGTTGACAAAGTCTGGCATCCACTGGATCCCCGTCGCCTTTCTCATCTTCTAACAACCAGAGTGCGGGCATTTCTATGTGGGTGGGCAGGACAGCCTCCTTGCCATATACAAGCGCGTAGGGAGACGTCTTGATGGATTTTTTGAAAGATATGCGATCCGCCCATAACGCTCGGTCCAGAAGTAGGTGCCACGACCTCTTATTCTTCTCCACAGTTTTCTTTATTATTTTCAAGAGGTTCTTATTGGTAGATTCTGCCAGGCCATTTCCCTGCGGATAGTAATTTGAAGACATCTTGTGGTAAATGCCATACTTGCTGGTAAACTCAGTGAGCACCGCACCTGCAAATCCTGGACCGTTATCTGTAACAATTGCCTCTGGAATCCCGAAACGGGTAATGAGGCTCTCAAGGAACCCAATGACCGTCTCTTGGTCAGCGTGCTTTGTAGGCAATGCCTCAGCCCATCTGGTAAAGTAATCTGTGGCGGTTAGGATGAACTTGTGTCCCGCCGAAGAGTTGGGCGTTATTGCCCCGATGAAGTCCAGACCCCACTGCTGAAACGGAGTCTCGGCTTGAATTGGCTGGAGGGGCAAGGGTGCCTTCCTATTTCTGTCGGCGAACCTCTGGCATTTTTCGCATTTCACACAGACTGCATGTGCGTCTGTGAAGAGGGTGGGCCAATAATAGCCGGCTCTGATAATTTTTAAGGCTGTAGGCCTTCCCGAATGATGTCCTCCGGGCATCCCAGAGTGGAACTCTCCGAGAACCTTTGGCTTGTCTGATTCCTTGACGCACCGCAACAAGATGCCGTCAATATTTCTAAAATACAGCCCCTCGGGCGCAGTACATACTTCAGGGCGTTCAGCCTAAACCTCCTTCTCTCGTGAGGCGTTGAGATGGTCTGGACATCTCCCTGTGTTGAAGTACCACACTAGATCATTTGTCCAATCATCCTCCTTTGATAAGGAGTTGGAAAGGTTGGCCTCTGTTACTGGATCCTCCCACTGGCAGGCAGAGATTTCGGCTGCAGCACTCCGGGCCAACTCTTGGCATAGAGCCCGACCTCGGATTAGCTTCGTTGGCCGTACCTCTATGTCAAACTCTTGTATCTTGGCTATCCATCCTGCCCTCTTGTGACCTGGCTCCCCTTGGATGATGAAATTTCTGACGTCCGGATGTATCACGAAGACAGTTATCCGACTCTGGGAGACAAAGTGCTTGAACTTTCTCAGGGATCTCATAACTGCGTGCACTTGCCGCTCAATAAAATTGTATCTTTCTTCGTGCGGCTGAATCACCTGGCTTAGGAATGCTATGGGGCGCTCCTCGCCATCATCTCCCTTCTGAGTCAGGACTGCGGCGTAGCTTTCGGGCTCTCCCACCGCGTACAGGATGAAATCCTTGGAGTAGTCTGGATTTATTAACACTGGAGCTTGGGCAATTCTGGCCTTGATTTCTTCAAAGGCTTGTTTCCTTTCGTCAGTCCATACGAATTCAGCATTCTTTTTTAGGAGCTCGGACATGGGCTTGATTACTTGTGCAAAGTCTGGGACAAACTTCCTCACGAAGTTGATTTGGCCAAAAAATGATTGTAGCCCCTTTTTGTCAACTGGGATGGACAAGCGAAGAAGAGCTTCTGCTCTGTCAGGATCGACTGCAAGGCCCTTCTCAGAAATAACGTGTCCTAGCAGCTTGCCTTCCTTCACCGCGAAGACTGACTTCTTCGGGTTGATGGAAATGCCGAATTCACGACATCTCTCAAATACTTGCCGCAAGTGGGAGGCATGGTCCTCTCTTTTATGTGAAAACACAGTCATGTCATCCAAGTAGATGACAATGATCTTGTTGAGCAGCTCTCGGAACGCCAAGTCCATAGCCCTTTGAAATGTAGCCCCGGCGTTAGAAAGACCGAAGGGCATGCGCTGATATGCAAACGTTCCCCATTTGGTGGTGAACGCCGTCTTGTGCTGATCTTCGTCTTTCACCCATATTTGGTTATAGCCGGAGAAACCGTCCAAGAGAGAGAATCTCTGAGCTCCAACAACTACGTGGAGGATTTGATCAATTTGGGGGAGCGGATAATGATCCTTCAGTGAAGCCTGATTGAGGTTTCTGAAATCCACGCAGAGGCGGATGTCTCCATTCTTTTTCCTCACAGGGACCAGATTTGCGACCCAAGAAGAGTGCTTGATGGGGTAGATGATTTTGGCCTCCAGCATCTTCAAGAGTTCAGCTTTCATCATGGCTTCAATTTTTGGGTTCACCGCCCTTTGCTTCTGCCGGAAAGGCTTTGCATTATCTTCCAGTTCTATAGTATGCTGGATCATCTCTCTGTCGTACCCCTTCAGGTCTTGGTAGCACCAGGCCACGATATCCGGGTACTCTTCGCATAGAGATCGGATCTGCTCTAACTCCTCATCAGTGCAATCCGTCCCGACCTTAATCACCTTTCCAGGTTCCAGTTCCAGGTCCATGTACTGCTTGGGGTCCACTTTGATCCTGTGGGATATGGCTCTATCGTTCTATCAAAGAGGCTCTCCAGGGTAATCAGTCCTTTCGGGACATGATTATTTTTTAATTGTATCAACCCCTCATATTGCTCGTCATCAGGGTCTCTACCTTCGATTGTACTAGCTTCATTTATCAAAAAGGTGACGATATCTTCGTCACAGTCGAACACCTGCCAGTGGGTGTCCTTGTCAGGCACAGAAGGCCTGTAAATGGTACGAACCGGCTTCGGCTTCTGGACAGTGTCATCAGCCGGGACGTACCTGGCTCCAACAGACGCCAGAATGTCAGCATGCTTATTCTTTTCACGAGATATGGCTTTGACATTCAGAGAGTCAAATGACTCCATCAGATCCTAGACACGGTTGCGGTACGCCTTGAGGTAATGCTTCTTGGAGGCGCACTTATTGGTAATCTGGTTGCACACCAGCTCTGAGTCGCCAAAGATCTGCAAATGCTTTATCCCAAGTCTCTCTGCCTTTCTCAAGCCCAAACACAAGGCTTCATACTCCGCCGCATTGTTAGTGCAACTCCAGGCCAGCCTATAAGTGTAGTCCTTTTGAATCCCGGATGGCGAAACCAGAAGTACACCTGCACCGGCGCCATTCTTACATCGGGCGCCATCAAAGTACAACTTCCATAGCTTTTCTGGGGCAGGTCCAACATCTTTCTTTGCAGACTGATCAAGTCTTTCAGGCTGGGTGACAGAGTAGCAACCTTGTTCGGTCTCAATCATGGCATTGAAGTCTAGTAAGGAGAACTCATCCTCCACTTGTAACAGCTCGAGGGTCTCTTCCGCCAAGTCTACCTCTACCAGTTCCTCAGTCGTCAGATGAACCATGTCGTTCTGCTGTTCTTCCCCAGGTATCTTCTCGACCAGAAACGTGGAAGGCTTTTCATTATAGATCTTCAATCTCCTTCCTTTAAAAGGCACTTCCATATGTGAATAATCCAGCGACAGATATCCACCCAACTTCGCAGATGAACTCCCTAGAGAGACACATGCCGAAGTAGGGTTCCAAGTCAACCACCACGACCTCTTGGATGACCACTATGTCGAGCGCTTTATGCAGTCGGATTGGGATGTCTTTGATGACACCAACTGTCTTGACAGAGTGTCCGTCTAGCTGCAGCACACCTTGGCTGCTCCTTGTGTATTCCATACCAATCTCTTCGCAGACAGCCCTCGGCATGACAGTAGTGGAGGCACCAGAGTCCACCATGCAATTGTGTACTATATGGCCCTCCATTCGCAAAGACAGATAGAAAGGTGGCGGCCTGTTTTTCCCAGTAGCAGATATTGTCAAGGGCTGAGCTAACACAACAGGCTGCGTCGGCTTTCCATCTTTCACGCTCTTCAAGGATTCCTGCAACAGGTCTACTTGTCCTGGGAGGAGAAGAGCCTCATACATGCTTATCTTCGCCGGAGTCTTCTTGAGCTCATCAACTATATTGTAAGTTGAAGTGTCGGCTCCCTCTATCTCTTTCGCTGGCTCGTACCTGGTTCGGTATTGTTGCGTGGCTTCAACCCTCTGTCTCTTCGTCAGCGATGGATACCTCAGCTTTTCTTGAGCTTGTTCTTTTGTTTCAGCTAGAGGTTGGGCCGCGGGAGCCTTGAGCGTCGGGAACTTTTCTTTGGCTGTAGGAGGTAAAGGTGGCTTGTCAGGTGCTAGCACAGCAGGCTGCGTCCTCTCCCTTCTGGCGTATACTTTTAACGGCTTCATCTGGGCCGTGGGGGCCTCAATGGGCCTTTTGCCCTCCTTGGTCAAGAGAGACACGGGATCTTCTTCTGGGACTGCAAAGTTACCTTCATCGTCAAGGATCATGTATGCTTCGTCCTCCATGGCGCTGCCCGCAAGGGTCTGAATATAATGCCGATGCAACATGCAACCCTCCTCTCCATGTGGATCGTTGCATGTAGAGCACCAGTTAACATGGTCAGAAGTGCCTGGTTGAGCATCATTGGCAGCATTCCTCGCCGGGGGCCTTTGCGCTTGAGCAGCTTGATCTTTTGTCAGCGCAAGGGGAGGATATGGTCTCCTCGGAAGAAACTCCATCTGGGCTTGCTTCTTCTTCATGATTGTCATGTCGTTGGAGATAGTATGGTAACCGGAGGCAAGAGCCCACACCTCTTGAAGGATCTTATTCTGAATATCATTATCAGCAGGCGCCGGCCGGACCGGCGGAGGTATTGCGGCTAATGGTGGAGGTGCAGAATATGCCGCGTACTGAGGGGGAGCTGGGAGTGCAGGATATTGCGGAGGTGGAGGTGGCGGATTAGGATAATGGATCTGGGGCTGACCATACGGGTTTATAACTGGCGCTGGATTCCATGGCTGCTGGGGGTACTGATTTGACGAGGATGGCGTCGCACCAGACGCGGGTGGATATTGTGATTGAGGGAAATCAGGGTAGATGGGAGGCTGCATTCTATGAGGGAGTCTGCCTATAGAAATTATGTCTAATTCTGCTTGTTGGGCAGCTTCATATAAAGCGGGAAAAGTGTCGACCCGGGCTATCTTAAGAAGCAGACAAATGTCTGAATTAAAAGACCTCAGGTAATAGTGCGCAGCTTGTCCCGCGGGAGGTCGCAGCTCGCGAGGTACTCTTTTCCAGGACCTCGCAAACCTCACGTTGAAGTCCGATATCTCCTCTTGCGGATGGCGTTGAATACTTTGAAACTGGTGCAGCAATGAGGAGGGATCAGCGGACTCGTTGCATCCCTTCACTAGCCTGCCCGCTAACTGGGGCCATCCCGTGATAGCTCCTTCTGGCAAAGATCTCCACCAGTAAAGGAGCTTCCCTCTCAGAGAAAGGGCTAATAAACGGGTCTTAACACTCTCACTAGTGATAGAGTGCAGTGCAGCCAAGGCCAAAATATCTTGGATGTGCTCGTATGCTGTTTTCCCGGAGCCATCATAAGTAGGAATGGATTTCAAGGCAGCAGGGGGTACAACTTCTTGTCCAACTAGAGCCAAGGGCCCTGTGGAATCAACTGCTGGGAAGAGGTCGTCATCATTTTGTTGGGCAGCCATGTCTTCTTCCTCTTCAGTAGTATAATCAGTATCAGTGTTGTCCGAAGTTGTAGGTTGTTCTTCAATTTCGGCCTCTCCAACTTCAGCTTCTTCAACCTCAGCTTCTTCTATTTCAGCTTCAGCTTCGAGTTCGTTTTGGTGAGCTTGGTAGTCAGCCAGCCTTACGCGCTCTCCAGGAGCGTTGATGTCGATTTCGTAGAGATCAGGCTGCTGTCCTGGGTTCCTTGCTCTCCACCTTCTTGTATGCATGAAGGCACTTTTGATATCGGACCAGTCTCACGGACTCAGAGAATATTCAAGTAGTGCAGAGTCGCCAGGTGTTCTGATTTGACAGCAATGAAGCGAACACCGATGCTTCGATTCTGTTTTGGGGTGGGAAACTCCCGTGTCCCACCGGGCGTGCCAGAGAAACTGTTGGTTACTGTTGTCACATTTTGCACGGGGTGCAATGTTTTCAATTTTGTAACAAGTGCTGCTCTTCTTTTTCCCTCTTCCTCTATTTTCCTTTCTTCTCGCTCTCCTTCCTCCTCCTTTCCCACATTCTCTTTCTTCCCCCTTTCTTGGAGCCCCTCGCTTGAATTTCAAACTTTCCAACAAGTTACCCGGAAAATGGCTTAAGTGTTGGTGCGAGTTCGCACTTCGCCCGGTTTGGTGCGAAGTTCGCACTTCGCCCAGTTTTGGTGCGAAGTGCGCACTTCGCCCAGTTTTGGTGCGAAGTGCGTACTTCGCCCAATTTTGGTGCGAAGTCCGACTTCGCCCCTCTTCTGGGCGCACCTTGTAACTGGCAAGCTGACAGAAGAGTGTTAAGTGCTGGGGCAAAGTCCGTACGGCGGCAGACACCAGTTTTCACCTGTGCGCAGTCCGACTTCGCAGCGAAGTCGGAGTGCGCCCTTGACAGGTGCGCAGTAGGGAAACAAACTCGGAAATACATCTAAGGCATGAAGGCCTTCCCGACTGCGCTGTTCTCTGCCCGCGCAACCCGAGACGCTCTGATCCCAAGCGAAGTTGGACAAACTGCCTTTCAAGGCAGACACGTGTCAAACAGCATCATCCATCATCTGACAAGTGTCCAGCTTCGGGATTTGAGCCAAGACGTGCCGAGCAAAAGGACGAGCATGGGCTGCATTACCTGTGCCAGTGACCTCATTTAAAGCCGATTGGAGGTTCTACCTGCTCCAGCTACCCGCATCCTCGCCGAGAAGAAGTTCTCGCCCAACACACTCGCCACGTAGCCGTCCGGCTTCCAGGAAGACCATGCCGCGGGTACAGTCCGGTCCGACAAAAGGTCAGCATTTGCAGCTCTTTCGCCGCTTTTGTCGCCTATTGTTTGATTGGGACCTTGTGCCCATTAATGTAACGGGAGGGACTCGGGCTATAAAAACCCACCATGAATTCATTGTAAAGGGTGGAAGGGGAATGTCTGTTAGGGAACCAATGTAACCGTGCTTCTGCTTATAAATATAATTTGTATGCCTGGTTCTGTTCTGCTGCTTTTATTTCTTTACGCTTTATGCTTTACGCTTCCCCGTGTCATGGCTCGTTGATTCGTTTCAGCATTTGGTGATCGGGCGCCTTTAGCATTGTTTGTGCCTGGTTTTAATTTTAGCATTTGATGTTAAAATTTGTATTCATAGAATAGATGTGGTAGCAGCTCCATCAGTTGTGTGTTACGTTGTTGTCCGTAGTGGTGATTGATGCGTTGCCGTGCTGTTAGTTCTCCTTGTAGGGAGAATGTTTGCTAGGGGGCCATTGTAGCTGTGCGGTTAAATTCTCTGCATAACACATATACCTGGCTCTGATATCTCTAGGTTGCTTTCTACTTATGTTAGTGTCCGTATCTGGTGATTGATGCATTGCCGTGCTGTTAGTTCTCCTTGTAGGGAGAATGTTTGCTAGGGGACCATTGTAGCTGTGCGTACACTGCTTAGGTATCGAAAGTACACATAGATTTTGCAGTTCTCAGTCATGCTTTGTATTTATAATGCAGTAAGTATTGGTGATTGCTGGTTGCCGTACTGTTAGTTCCCCCCCACCAACTCCAAGTATATTTGTATATTCCTTTCTGTTCATTTATCTCTTTCCTGCACTCTTAGCTTGAACATAAACCCCCCCAAAAGGAGCCGGCCTTCTCCGGAGATTGGCACGGAAGGCATCTCTTCCTTCCGGCCTTTCATGTTGGTGGGCGAATCTGGGCGCATTAACCCAAAATCCTTTCCTCATGGCAGATTCGTAACCAACAGTTTCTGCGCACGCCCGGTGGGACACGGGTCCCACATTTGAAGAGAGATTTTCTGATCAGTCTCCACCTGGCGCTGACAGTGGTTTCTGAGCACTTGGTGAGACAAGGAAGTTTCTCACCCCCGACAGAATTGAAGCACCGGTGTTCGCTTCATTGCTGTTCCAAATCTGAACACCTGGCGACTCTGCACGAACAAATCCTCTGAGTCCGAAAGACCGGTCCCAACACCTTCATGCACACAAGAAGGTGGCGAGCAAGGGATCCGAGAAGCCCGCCTGACTTTTACGAACTGGACATCAACGCTTGAGGCGAAGTTCCCAGGCTGGCTGATCCGCGAGCTCGTGTCGACGAAGCCGAGGCTGAAATCCAAGAAGAAGCCGAAGCTGAAGTCGGCGGAGCTGAGTACGAAATAGAAGAGGCCGAGGAAGAAGAAGATCCTGCATCCTCGGAAAGTACCGACACCGAGTACACAACCGACGGAGGAGAAGAAGAAGAAATGGCTGCTCAACAGCAGAATGACGATGATCTCTTCCCGGCGGTGGACTCTACGGGGCCCTTGGCCCTGGTCGGACAGCAAGCTGTGCCCCCTGCTGCTTTAAAGTCTATTCCCACATACGACGGCTACGGTAAGACGGCGTACGAGCACATCCAGGACATCCTTGCCCTGGCCGCATTGCATACCATTACCGATGAGAGTGTGAAGACCCGTCTGCTGGCCCTTTCCCTGAGGGGAAAGCTTCTCTACTGGTGGAGATCGCTGCTAGAGGGATCCATCACAGGGTGGCCCCAGCTTGCCAGAAGGCTCGTGAAAGGATGCAAAGAGTCTGCTGACCCTACTTCTCTACTGCATCATTTCCAAGCTATCCGGAGACATCCTCAAGAGGTGTCTTATTTTAACATCAAATTTGTGAGATCCTGGAAACGGGTACCTCGCGAACTTCGGCCTTCAACCGGCATGGCCGCTCACTACTATCCGAGATCCTTCAACTCGGACATATGCCTCGTCGCTGAAGATCGCCGAATTGACGAGTTTCTGCGCTCGTACGAGGCTGCCCAGCAAGTTGAAGCTGACATTATTTCCATCGGCAGACTCCCGTCCAGGGTGCAGGAACCCATTCATCCCGACTTCCCTAGATCCCAGTATCCTCCTGCTTCTGGTGGTGCGCCGTCCACATCAGGGCAGCAACCCCAGCAGCAGTGGAATCCGGCGCCGGTCGTAACTCCTTACGGCCCGCCTCAATTACATTACCCTCACCCGCCTCCTCCTGCTCCGCATTTTCCAGCACTTCCTGCTCCCCCACAGTACGCACCTTATTCTAACCCTCCTCCATTAGCCGCATTGCCTCCACCGGCACAGTTGCCGCCTCCTGACAGTAGCATTCAGAACACAATTCTCCAGGAGGTGCGGGCTTTGGCCTCGGGATACCATGCCATGTCCAATGACATGACCGCTCTGAAGAAGAAGCAGGCCCAGATGGACCTTGCTCCTAGGAGGCCATATGCGCCCCCGGCGCTGACGAAAGACAAGCCCCCGGAACATCAGCCGCAGAGGCGTCCGCCTCCGAGAAATGCTGCTATAGAAGACCCGCCTGGTCCTCCCGACCAGGTTAACTGGTGCACTACGTGCAATGACCCGCATTCGGAGGAAGACTGCACTTTGCACCAGCACTACATCCAGACCTTGGCCGGCAGCGCCATAGAGGACGATGAACTGTACATGATCTTGGACGGCGAAGCCAACTTTGCCCTCCCAGAAGAGAATCTAGTGCCGCCCGCCAAGGAAGAAAAGAAAGCCGCGGATGCGGCCAAGCCTTTGCAAGTCTACGCAAGAAGAGAAAAACCGCAGCCCGATGGGCTGCCACCGTACAAGCGGCTGTGGCCCTACACAGCCCAGGAGAAGGCATCCAAAGATAAAGCTCCAGCCAAGCCTTCTCCGGCAAAGGCTGCCCCTGTTCCAGCCAAACCTCCAGCGAAGGCCCCAACTCCGGCTAAAGCTCCCGTACCTCAGCCTCCACTGAAACCAAAGAACAAGCCCAGGAGAAGCTGAAGTACCCGTCTCTGACCAAGAGACAGCGAGTTGAGGCTACCCAGCAGTACCGGACGAAGTATGAGCCGGCAAAACAAGCAGAAGGAGCTAGTACCTCGGGCTACAGCATTGTAGACGAGTTGAAAAGAACACCTGCTAGAATCAGCATGTACGATGCTCTTCTGCTCCCAGGCCAGGTGGATCTGCTGCAAGAATCACTGAAGAACATGAAGAGCGGCAAGCAGATACAGCCCGCTGTCTTGGTTCAACCTTTGACAGTCTCAGCCACCGGGAAGAACAGATCGCCACCCTTTTATTTGTCTTTATGGATGCGAGGGCACATAGTTCACAACTGCATGGTGGATTCCGGTGCTTCCTCGACCGTGATGCCGAAGGCCGTCTCGCGACGAGATCGGGATGGAATACACACGGAGCAGCCAAGGCGTGCTGCAATTAGACGGCACCCCTGTCAAGACAGTTGGTGTCATAAAGGACATCCCTATCCGGCTGCACAAGGCTCTCGACATCGTGGTCATCCAAGAGGTCGTGGTTGTTGACCTGGAACCTTACTTCGGCATGTGTCTCTCTCGGGAGTTCACTGCGAAGTTGGGCGGGTACCTGTCTCTAGACTACTCACACATGGAAGTGCCCTTCAAAGGAAGGAGACTGAAAATTTTCAATGAGAAGCCTTCCACCTTCCTAGTAGAGAAGATACCCGGAGGAGAGTTGGACTGCATGGTCCAGTTGTCAGAGGAGGAGCTAGTGACAGAGGAGCTGACTGAGCAAGCCTTCGAAGTGCTACAGCTTGAAGATGAGTTCTCGTTGCGGGACTTCAATGCCGTAATTGGGACAGAAGCAGGTCGTTACTCCATTGTACAGCCCGAGAGGCTTGACATGTCAGCTGCGAAAGAAGTAGGACCTGCACCCGAGAAGCTGTGGAAGCTTTTCTTTGACGGCGCGCGATGCAAAAATGGCGCCGGTGCAGGGGTACTCCTGGTTTCTCCAACCGGAATCCAGAAGGACTATACCTACAGGTTGGCCTGGAGCTGCACTAACAACTCGGCGGAATACGAAGCCCTATGCTTGGGTTTGCGAAAGGCGGAGAGGCTCGGAATCAAACACCTGCAGATTTTTGGAGATTCGGAGCCGGTGTGTCACCAAGTTACGAAGAAGTGCGCATCCAAACAAGCACTATCTTAGAGCGTACCGCAACCGGGTGTGGGACCCGATGGAGTCATTCGACTCATTGAATGTCAAAGCAATATCGCGTGAGAAAAACAAACACGCCGATATTCCCGCGTCTCGTTGGAGCCGTGCACGTTCCGGCTGACGACGTTGTCCAGAAACCGAAGCCGGTTCGCACTATCTACAGGCCTTCTGTGCCTGATAAGGACACCCACTGGCAGGTGTTCAGTTGTGACGAGGAGATCGTCACATTCCTGGTTAACGAAGTGTGTGTAATCGAAGGTAGAGACCCTGATGACGAGCAATATGAGGGGTTGATACAGTTAAGGAATAATCATGTCCCAAAAGGACTGATTACATTGGAGAGTCTCTTTGATCATAATGACAGAGCAATATCTCACAGGATCAAAGTAGACCCGAGGCGATATGCTGACCTGGAACTTGAACCCGGTAAAACTATCAAGGTCGGAACAGACTGCACGTCGGAGGAACTTGAGCAGATCAGATCACTGTGCCAGGAGTTCCCCGACATCGTGGCCTGGTGCTACGAGGATTTGAAGGGGTATGACAGAACTGTCATCCAACATACCATTGAGCTAGAGGATGGCGCCAAGCCATTCCGACAGAAGCAGAGGGCCGTGAATCCGAAGATTGAGGCCATGATGAAGGCCGAGCTCTTGAAGATGCTGGAGGCCAAGATCATCTACCCCATCAAACATTCATCCCGGGTCGCGAATTTGGTGCCCGTGAGGAAAAAGAATGGCGACATTCGTCTCCGTGTCGACTTCAGAAACCTAAACCAGGCTTCCCTCAGGGACCACTATCCGCTTCCCCAAATCGACCAGATTCTACATATCGTTGCTGGAGCCCAGAGATTTTCACTTTTAGATGGATTTTCCGGCTACAACCAGATTTGGGTCAAAGACGAGGACCAAGCATAAGACGGCGTTTACCACCAAGTGGGGGACGTTCGCCTATCGCCGCATGTCGTTTGGCTTATCCAATGTTGGTGCCACATTCCAAAGGGCCATGGACCTGGCCTTCCGAGAGCTGCTCAATAAGATTATTGTCATCTACCTTGATGACATGACTCTTTTCTCTCACCAACGAGGAGATCATGTTTCGCACCTACGGCAAATATTTGAGAGGTGTCGAGAATTCGGCATTTCTATAAACCCGAAGAAGTCTGTCTTCGCGGTAAAGGAAGGAAAGCCGCTGGGACATGTCATCTCCGAGGAAGGCCTCGCCATTGACCCCGACAGAGCGTAAGCCCTCGTTCGCTTGCCGCCCCCATCGATAAAAAAGGGCTGCAGTACTTCTTCGGTCGATTAACTTCGTGCGGAAGTTCATTCCGGACTTCGCACAGTGATCAAGCCTATGGCCGAACTGCTGAAAAAAGATACAAATTATGAATGGATTGATGAGAGAGAGCAAGCCTTCGAGGAAATCAAGGCTCGAATTGCGCAAGCTCCGGTGTTGACAAACCCGGACTACTCCAAGGACTTCATCCTGTATGCAGTGGGAGAACCCGAAAGTTACGCTGCAGTCCTGACTCAGAAGGGAGACGATGGTGAGGAGCGCCCCATAGCGTTCCTGAGCCAAGTGATTCCGCCGCATGAAGAAAAGTACAACTTTATAGAGCGGCAGGTTCACGCTGTTATGAAATCCCTCCGAAAGTTCAGGCACTTTGTCTCCCAGAGCAAAACTACTGTCTTTGTGATTCACCCGGACGTTCGAAGCTTCATCTTACAAGGAGAACCGGGTCACAAGAGAGCGGGATGGATTGCAAAAATCCAGGAGTTCGACATCGAAGTGCGGCCCACCAAGCTTATCAGAGGCCGAGCCTTGTGTCAGGAATTGGCCCGAAGCGCTGTAGCCGGCATCTCCGCCTGTAAGTGGGAGGACACAGCGACACGCATCTACCTAGCCAACTCCTTATCGGAGGGGAGTGATTGGACAGATGAACTGGTGAGATTTTTCTGCACCGGAAGATGTCCCGATCACCTGAACGCCTCACAACGAAGGAGATTTCGGCTAGGTGCACTTAAGTACACTCTTCGCCCCGAGGGGCTTTACTTCAAAAACATCGACGGCATCCTCGTTGCGGTGCGTCGAAAAATCGGACCAGCCTAGGGTCCTCGGAGATTTTCATTCCGGGATGCCTGGGGGTCACCATTCTTCAAGGCCAACGGCCTTAAAAATAATTAGAGCTGGGTACTATTGGCCCTCTCTATTTACAAACGCTCATGCGGTCTGTTCAAAATGTGATCAATGCCAGAGGTTTGCTGGTAGAAACAGAAAAGCACCCCTGCCCCTTCAACCGATTCAGGCCGAGACTCCGTTCCAGCAATGGGGTCTAGACTTCATTGTGGTGATTTCTCCTAACTCCTCTGCTGGACACAAGTTTATTCTTACAGCCACCGATTATTTCACACGGTGGGCAAAGGCAATCCCGACCAAGAACGCAGACCAAGAAACGGTCATCAGGTTCATTGAGAGCCTGATTACCCGCTTCGGGGTTCCAGAGTCAATTGTGACAGACAACGGTCCGGGATTCGCAGGCGCTGTACTCACGGAGTACACTGGCAAACTTGGCATCTATCACAAGATGTCTTCTAATTACTACCCGCAAGGGAATGGCCTTGCCGAGTCTACTAACAAGAACCTCCTGAAAATCATCCGGAGGACCATTGACAGAAACAAGCGGACTTGGCACTTACTCCTGAACCGGGCGCTGTGGGCGGACAGAGTTGCGTTCAAGAAATCCATCAGAACGTCCCCCTATGCGCTCGTCTATGGCAAAGAGGCTGTCATGCCATCACACATCGAGATCCCTGCCCTATGGATGTTGGACGAAGACAGGAGCAGCGGAGACCCGGTGGATGACAGACTGTGCCAACTCCTGCAGTTGGAAGAAGACAGAGAAAGTGCATACCAGGCCTTCACTGATCACATTGCAGCCACTCAAGGCTGGTTTGCCAAAGGCACCACTGCCCGAGTTTTCGAAATCGGGGACCTGGTGCTGAAGTGGGACTCATATAAGGCAAAGCCGGGTAATCACGGGAAGTTTGATGCCCTCTGGGAGGGCCCTTATCAGATTGCCCGGGTGAACCAGTTTAATGCCTATGTACTTCGGGATATGGAGGGTCAGCTCCTGCCTATCCCTGTTAACGGGTTCCACTTAAAAATTTACCGCTGCTGAAGGTGCCCGAGTGGCCCTTCTTTGTAAAAATTTCCCTTATGCATTTTCGTTTTCCAGCATGTACAGTTTCCAGCTTTCAGTTTTTTTAATTTCGTTGAGCTTAACTACGACATGGGAGAAAAGACAGACTTCGCGGCGAAGTCTGTCGTCGCCCCTCAGAAGGGGCGAAGTTCGGGCTGCTTGGTTAAGTGAAGAAAAATGAAAAAGGCAAAAAAATGGCTAAGTGTTGGCCGAAGCCCGACTTCGCAGCGAAGTCGGGCTGCGCGCCAGCCGAAATGCGAAGCTTGAACGAAGAGAAAAATGCAAGGCACAAAGAAGAACGGACTGCGCCCAACTTTGGGCGAAGTCCGACTTCGCGCGCGAAGTCTGACTTCGGCCGGCTTGCGCGCGGATTCGAACTCCGGGGGCGCGCGGGCGGTCCGGGCTTTCGGCGCACCCGACACCTTGGGAGGCGAACACTTATTGTTGATTCAGAGAGATGGACAGAGGAAAGATGCCAATGTCGCGCAATCCAGAAGTGCGAGCACAAGGATTTACCACGGCCGGGTGTTTTCAGTGAAACACCGCCGGAGCGAAAGTCAAAGTCCCGGCCTAAAAAAGTACAGCGTGGGCAAGCCCCACCACCTCCGGTAAATTACCTAGCGGGATATGTGGACGGCTCGTTTTCTATGAGCTTGACTAAGCTGCGGACAAATGTGGAGAGCTGGGCTGACAAGGTTTCGCCCTCCCACCATTTCGGAGGGGCGTACAAGTCCAACCTTTTCAGATTCTTGTGCCCTCCTGTCCATCAATGCCCGGAGCTGGTAGACATCATTGTCAAACACTACAGACCAATTACCCGGCAGATTTGCAGCTCCAGTGGTAAACCCTTGTTCGCGCTGCACAGGGAGACTGTCCAGCCAGCTTTTGCCCCGGGGTTGGAGTATGACTCCAGCACAATTCTCAGGAAGATAAATTTGGGCGAGCAAGCGGGACGTTTCACGCAAACAAAAAGGATGAGGGATTTCCTCAATTCAGAGCTGAACGCCCTCTTGCAGCTGGACAGTGGCCAACCGGCCCCATGCCCTTGGCGAGGTTTCAGAGCAAATATTTGTACACCATTTTGGCATGGATTCTCAGCTGCGACTCTGATGAGCTGGTACAGCCATACCAGCTAGCGCTGGCAGAATGTCTCCTGTGTGGAGAATCCTACGAACCAGCAGCGCAGAGAAGTGGAAAGCGTCCCATCTTTTTTCGATCGAGCGGATCGGTCGGCATACGCCATTCACTCCGATCTGGTCAAGATCCAGAAGAAGCAGTCCACCGACTTTCGGTTCAGTTCTGTTCTAGCTTGGCTTTGTTTGTACCATTTGCACTCCCGGATGCCTATCCCGAACCTGAAGAAGGTCAACGAGAAGGGAGAGCCACAGCCCGTCTATAACTGGACGGATGACTTATACCGGAAAGGGTCCTACTACAAGTTTAACTTCAACTTTCTGGGATTCGTCATGTCAGTCTTCAGCGAAAGCGAAATCCCCCGCCCCCCGAGAGAAATGACGAGCTCTTTGCTAAATCAGAAGCTCGGGGACGTTTTTAGACTGACGTAGGGAATTGTGGTCAGAATCTACGGATTCAAGGGCAAACCCCATTTGCTGCCCTACTGGTGCACGGAGCATCTGTTTGGCATGGAGGTTGCCCAGCAGATGGACTATGTTGAAGAAGAGTTCGGCCTAGGAAAGAAAAGAGGACAGATTTTTCAATATCCTCTTTCCTGGGCAAACGTTGAGATTTTTGAGGTAGGACAACATGTCTACCTCGAGCAAGAGTTTTCCCGGATTGGCCTGGTTCATTGCCGCAGTGACTGGAAGTACGACCCATACGGGATAAGGGGAAAGTTCACAGATCTCTGCCCCCGGGCGAATATAACCGAAGATAGATGCGATGTGGTCCATGTGGACCTTGATTGGGAAATTGAATTGATGGAAGCTTCTCCTCCCTGGCAGGATTTTTACTGCGAGGAGGTGACATATGACCCCAAGCGAAACCCGGACCACCACTTCTCATCTCCAGGGTTTAAAAAATTCCTATCCAAGATAGCAGGCCTTAACTGGCCAAAAGAAAAGATTACTGAATGCTGGAAGATGAGATGCCGCACGCAGCACGACAAATCCACGAGGAGAAATCTGGCCGTAGATGACGACTTTTCGGTTCTCTATGACAAGCATCATGACAGCTGGCGGTCGTTCGCATATCAAGGTTACGTTCCCCGAGGTCCCTTTGAGGATTATAAAGGAGGGTCTTCCTCCCAACGAGCTTGTACACTTCGGCAACTGCCAGCGTGGGCCCAGCAGACATCCAGGTGGATCCAATGCAGCCCGTGGCTTCCAAGGCGGCGCCTGAGAAGGCGAAGAAATTAGTCAAGGCAACGCCCGAGGTGATCCCTCAGGCACAAAAGACGCCAGCGCCGCCAGAGGGAGCATCAGCGCCTGCTGCACCCGCTTCATCTCCTTCCCCCGATCCGACCATTGTTCCGAAGAGAAGAAGAGGAAGAGAGTTGAGAAAATCGAGCGACCTAGCCTCGACGATGCAGACGAGCCGATCGCAGAGCCGCAGCCGCGTTCCGCCGCTCCGCAGACGAGTTCTCGGGCGGTCCCAAGCCGACCGCCGAAATCAGAAGCGCAGACATCCACCCGGCATCGGCTCAGGCGGAGCCCGCAGGTACGTTTGCTGCCCCAGTCTCTTTGGTCTCATCCAGTCCTACCCCCACTCCATCTCCCGCTCAATCCGAGCAAGCCATGGCCGCATCTTCCTCCCCGTCTCCACACCCTTCTAGCGGCCCCCATTCTTTTGATCAGTTTGCTCAGAACCCCAACGTTTCCCTATCTCTGAGTCAAACTCCAAACCCTTCGCCTGAAGTTAGTGCTGAAGCCGTGCGTTCACCGTTACATCCACCGCCTCAGCCGCTTCAAACCCTTTCAGCATCAGCCGCTCCCATCTCCACTTCCCGGTCGCCCCCAGAAGCGGCCGATCCTTCCAAGGTCCGTCCGGTTCCTCCTGATCCCATTCCCGCAGGAGAGACGTCTCAGCAGAACCCTAGGCTGGGGGAACCAGATTTCATGGACGACCTCCAGAATACAGACGACTTGCCCCTGGCAACGAGAGCCGTAGAGTACTCTATCTCTTTCCTCCGTAACCTGAGCGGAGGAGACCTGAAGAGATAGCCGCCCCGGTAAAGCGCACCAAGTACAATTTCGAGAGGAGAGTGCTTACAACAGAGAAGATAATCCCAAAAGTGAAGAAGCCTCTCCGGGAAATGACCAGGGCGGACTACGAGCTCCAGACAAAGGAGAAGAGCTTTGATGACATTGACAAGCGATACGAGATTCAGGGAATCATTCGTAAAGCTGACAATCTCCTTGTCAAGAGTCTGGAGGAGCAGGAAGAACTTTTCGGGTTGCAGGATAAGACAAGACAGCTTGAAGAGGACTTGTCCAAGTCCACTGAGCAGCTGGAAGCGGCGAGGCAAGAAATAGATGAACTTAAAGCCCAACTGGCCGCTTCCCAGCAACAAGCCGCAACCGAAAAGCAGGCAGCCTTGGAGCAGATTTCTCAGCTCCAAGAGTCTTTGAAACAGGCGCAATCGCAATCTGCAGAGAGAGCATCTCAAGCGACGGTCTTTTCGAAGAAGAAAGTTAAGGAGATGCGGGCTGGTTTGCTGCGGGGATGCAAGCCCCACACCTATAAGGCGATGTCAGTTCTGGATTTCGCATCCAAAATTCAAGAAGTTTCTGCCCAGGGAAAGCCTGTGGTAGAGGAGGCCGAGCGCCAGGCGAAGCAATGGCTGGACCTGGCAATAAATCTTCGAGAGCGCGAGCGCGATGGCCTCCAATTCTCCCCCCATGTCCTCATTCGCTGCAGAATGGGCAGATGCAAGGGTAACCTTGCATAAATATTTCAAAAAATTAGAAGAGGTGAGAGTTGCCAGACGAATGTTAGACGCATTCGAACATGAAAGAGACATTTGTATGGCTCCCTTTCGCGCTCTTTCTAAACTAGGGTGCCCAGGTTTTGTTGAGAATGGCGAGCTTCTCACCCTAGATCAGGTGAAAAGGAATTGGCAGTCCTTTGAAGCAGATACAGCTGAGATTGATAGCTGGACTGAGCCAATTCAGGAGAGTCAGGTCACTCAGATGGTGTCCAAATATTGCAAGATCAGCTCCTACTTCCAGGAGCTAGGAAAAAGATACTACACCATCGACCTGCACGCGGTCTCTGCTTTCCATGCAGCACTAGAAGAAGTTGATGACCGCCAGCCATTCGAAGCAGAAGCTTGGGGCCAAGCCCAGGCCGCATACGACTCGCATCTGCGAGGCAGAAGCAAAAGCTGGAGAGCCTTCGGAAGGTGATTCTGAGGGGGCAACTGACAAAAGTGAATCTGAAGAACAGTTGCCGCGAGGAGAACAACTAGAGCAGCAAAAGGCAGGGGAGGCAAGTTCCTCTGCACCCAATGGATGAAGGCATGGATTCTTTGCGCCGAGGCGAGCTCGACACCCCGCGAGCCGCCAGAAATGTTGTCACATTTTGCACGGGGTGCAATGTTTTCAATTTTGAAGCAGTGCTGCTCTTCTTTTTCTCTCTTCCTCTATTTTCCTTTCTTCTGCTCTCCCTTCCTCTTTCTTTCCCACATTCTCTTTCTTCCCCCCTTTCTTGGAGCCCCTCAGTTGATTTTTAAACTTTCCAGCAAGTTACCTGAAAAATGGCTAAGTGTTGGTGCGAAGTTCGCACTTCGCCCAGTTTTGGTGCGAAGTCCGCACTTCGCCCCTCTTCTGGGCGCACCTTGTAACTGGCAGGCTGGCAGGCTGACAAAAGAGTGATAAGTGCTGGGGCAAAGTCCGTACGGCGGCAGATACCAGTTTTCACCTGTGCGCAGTCCGACTTCGCAGCGAAGCCGGAGTGCGCCCTTGACAGGTGCGCAGTAGGGAAACAAACCCGGAAATACATCTAAGGCATGAAGGCCTTCCCGACTGCGCTGTTCTCTGCCCGCGCAACCCGAGACGCTCTGATCCCAAGCGAAGTTGGACAAACTGCCTTTCAAGGCAGACACGTGTCACACGGCATCATCCATCATCTGACAAGTGTCCAGCTTCGGGATTTGAGCCGAGACGTGCCGAGCAAAAGGACGAGCATGGGCTGCATTACCTGTGCCAGTGACCTCATTTAAAGCCGATTGGAGGTTCTACCTGCTCCAGCTACCCGCATACCTGCCGAGAAGAAGTTCTGCCCAACACACTGCCACGTAGCTGTCCAGCTTCCAGGAAGACCATGCTGCGGGTACAGTCCGGTCCGACAAAAGGTCAGCATTTGCAGCTCTTTCGCCGCTTTTTTCAGCTATTGTTTGACTGGGACCTTGTGCCCATTAATGTAACGGGAGGGACTCGGGCTATAAAAACCCACCATGAATTCATTGTAAAGTGTGGAAGGGGAATGTCTGTTAGGGAACCAATGTAACCGTGCTTCTGCTTATAAATATAATTTGTATGCCTGGTTCTGTTCTGTTGCTTTTATTTCTTTACGCTTTATGCTTTACGCTTCCCCGTGTCATGGCTCGTTGATTCATTTCAGCATTTGGTGATCAGGCGCCTTTAGCATTGTTTGTGCCATGGCTTGTTAATTTTAGCATTTGATGGTTAAACACTTATGTACTTCATAGACTAGATGTGGTAGCAGTTCCATAAGTTGTGTGTTACGTTGCTGTCCGTAGTGGTGATTGATGCGTTGCCGTGCTGTTAGTTCTCCTTGTAGGGAGAATGTTTGCTAGGGGACCATTGTAGCTGTGCGGTTAAATTCTTTGCATAACACATATACCTGGCTCTGATATCTCTAGGTTGCTTTCTACTTATGTTAGTGTCCGCAGTGGTGATTGATGCATTGCCGTGCTGTTAGTTCTCCTTGTAGGGAGAATGTTTGCTAGGGGACCATTGTAGCTGTGCGTACACTGCTTAGGTATCGAAAGTACACATAGATTTTGCAGTTCTCAGTCATGCTTTGTATTTATAATGCAGTAAGTATTGGTGATTGCTGGTTGCCGTACTGTTAGTTCCCCCCACCAACTCCAAGTATATTTGTATATTCCTTTCTGTTCATTTATCTCTTTCCTGCACTCTTAGCTTGAACATAACCCCCCCCAAAAGGAGCCGGCCTTCTCCGGAGATTGGCACGGAAGGCATCTCTTCCTTCCGGCCTTTCATGCTGGTGGGCGAATCTGGGCGCATTAACCCAAAATCCTTTCCTCATGGCAGATTCGTAACCAACAGTTACGAATCTGCCACTAGGGTAGGACTTAGTGTAATGCGCCCTAGATTCGCCCAACAGATTGAAAGGCCGAAAGGAAGGAATGCCTTCCGCGCAAATCTCCGGAGGATGCCGGCTTCCTATGTTTTCTCAATTTGGTTTAAGCTCAGAGTGCAAGAAAGAAATTAGAAATGCAAAAAGAAATATAAATGTGATTGTTCAGGGTGGGGAGGATAAGCAGCACAGCAACTGCCAATCGCCACTCCTAACAGCAACTAAACACAAAATATGTTGCAGAAACTATCAACACCATTCATCCTATGTATCCTCTACTTTTGCATTCCAGGAGTACTTAACTATCAAATACCGATATCCAGAAAGCAGAATAACAGTAAGCAATAACATAAGCAACATGAGGCAGAAATACTCAGTAAAGGCAGCATACAAGATAAAGACAATCAATAGAGCCAAGTATATTTTGTATTCAGAAGCAAACGCATAGCTACAGTAGTTCCCTAGCAATATATCCCCCTTCTCCCTTTTACAATGATATGGCGGAGCTATTTATAGCGTAATTTTCCCCCCCATTACATCTTGGGCACAGGATCCCAGACTTGACAATAGCTGACAAAGCTGACAGAAGCGGTTGATGTTGACCTTTGTTGGCATGGAACGTACTTGCAGCAAAGTCCACCTGAAAACTTAGCAGCTACGTGGCAGTGCGGTAGATGACGCTTCGAGTCGGCTTGACTGAGGGTAGTTGAGGTACAATAAGTCAGTTCACGCTCGCACACCTCCCGTCGCATCTCTGACTCGAATTTCGAGGCTGGACACCTGTCGGAATCTGATAAGGGAAAAAATATGCCTTTGAAGCTCATACTTTCTCTCCTGCCCGACTTTGCCCAAAATTGGAGCGCAACCGGGCAGCGCAGGGGGGAAGTAGCGTAGTTGGGAAGGCCTTCGTGCCTTAGAAATTTTTTGGGCAGGTTTCAACGTTCTTTGCCCGAGTGCGCACAGGTCAGTGAGCGAAGCCCGACTTCGCTGCGAAGTTGGGCGGCTCAGCACTTAGCCGATTTTCTGGAGTCACCATGATAAGTCGCCCGGCTGCGCACTTCCTCCAGGGCGAAGCCCGACTTCGCTGCGAAGTCGGGCAGTCCCAGCACTTAGGGAAATTCCTGCTATCTTCAAGTGAGCTGCCCAACTGCGCACAAGCTTGAGGGCGCCGCCCGACTTCGCTGCGAAGTCGGGTGGCCCCAACACTTAACCATTTTCTGGATCTCTCTCATTGACATTGCCCAGGTGCACACAAAATTGAGAGCGCAGCCCGACTTCGCTGTGAATTCGGGCGGCCCAAGATAGTATTTTTTGGGCTCAGATCCACACATCATCTTCCCAAGTGCGCATGAAACTAAGAGCGCAGCCCGACTTCGCTGCGAAGTTGGGCGAATGGCAACACTTAGAAAATTTTTGGGCTCTTTGCCCTCTCAGAGAAACAGGGGGGGGAAAGGAGAGATTGAAACTGATGGCAGGGAAGATAGGGGATAGTGGAGAAAGGGAGAGAAGGAAGAGGGAAGGGACAGCAACATCCTTACAAAAAATCTGAAGACATGGCACCCCGTGCAAAAAATGGCAACAGGTCCATCAAAAGGAAATCCAAACCAGGCAAAGGGTTGCACATTATACTGCACAATCAAGTCACCCCATAGACTTTTACACTAGTGAGTGGAGTTGATGTTCTAATTATGTTGCAGATTCCAAGTCTTAAATCTAAGGACTAGAGATACTGATTGACTTTGGTATTTGAAATCTAATTGTAAAAAGGAGATATGCCAATAATTATTGAAAGCATCAAGACAGCAAGCACCGTGACCCCCAAAAGGGCTGTGCTTTTCACTCCACTGCCTAAGAAGTCAAAATAAAGCAGCTGATTTCTTGGCCCATTAAGGGCATGGAAAATAGAACTGTCAATAGAATATAGCAATTTCAGGACATAAATGAAACAAAGGGCACTGAATTCTTACTACAAGAAAAAAATAAATCAAGACCATTGGAGTTCATGTTTTGAAATATTTGCTAGTTTCATTCTTTTTTTCTTATTCTAATCATCATTGCATCTTGTATGATTCCTTCTAAAAAGAAGATTGGGGGCATCTATGCCTAGGCTACCTCGACCTGGCCGTATCTGATCATGTCTTGTTATCCAATCTACCTCTCAGACAGATGTTTTTAAAATGGTCTATATGGGATTGAAACGGGCCCCACCCATATCACATCATGACCGTGTTACCATGGTATTTCAACAAACTGGCAATCATGCATATATCAATTGGTAAAATGTGAACCCTGGTCTCCGCTTTGAAAATCGATGTATTTAACAGATTGAACTCTTGCCATTTCATCTTGCAGACTGATGCTGCAGAGCAAGGATAGTGTGTATTCTTGTAATCGTTTGGATAATTCAGAATACACATGGTATTCTAGGCATTACGATTCTTTGAGTAAGCTAAGATAATATAATTTTCTTAATGTCCATGACTGACCAAAATAGGCCAATGGGACTCATCAAAAATAATTTTTACAATGCACAGCAGCAAATAAAAAGAAGAAAATTGTATGAACAAGATAAACGAGAGCAAATACACTAAATAAAAGTACACTAAACCAAAATCACTGCACAACACCAGCTCTCAAAAGGATAAGAAATGGTCAAAGTAGCAAAAACCCAGTCACACTCAGAGGTGCATAATCTTTTAAAACTCATCGATTCATGCGAAAGCAACAGGAAGAGCAGTAGAAATCATGGACAGGAACAGACAAGGAGGAACTGAAGAGGAAATTGAGGGAGATAGAACTCCCTGAAGACAAAACAGGATGGACTTCAAAAGGTAGGAACTTCCACTTCTTTGTTGGAAAGAAAGGGATTAATTCCTTGTTGGAAAGGGAAAGATTAAAAATCCACAAATTCATAAATGGATTTGAATTCTGTTGTTGGAGGACTGGACTTGACGAGTAGGTGTGGCACGGAGAGGCAGGTAAGAAGAAGAACGTGAATACATCGATGCCTGATATGGAGTAAAAAAGATCACGATGAAATATAAAGAAAATTGCAGGGGGATTGGTTGTGGAATTCCTCGCCTTTGAAAGTAGTACATAATTTTATTTAAGGGAAAATAAAACTAAAATTTTATTAATATTCAAGTACAGAATCGCAGGATGTGAATTCCTCCTAGTTCTGGAAATATGTGGGGAAAACCTCTAAGTACTGCGGTAGGCAACTTTGTCCAGCTTAATATCTAACTAAAGAATCTTCTTTGAAATTAAAAGCCATTTTACTAAATTTGAGACAGTGACTCGACATAGTGAACACAGCATTTAATACGACGAGTTTCGGGGGACGACGGGGGACGGCAGGCCGATTTTAGGGGACGGCTCGGGGACGGCTGGGGGGACGGCTGGTATAATACTATGAAAATTGAAATTTTTTAGAAATTTAGAATAATCTACACATTCAGAATTCTACACACAACAAAAATGATATTAGGATATTCATATTGATATTAGTTACTAAGTGCAGCCATTTAATTGTTTCAACAAATATAACTTGAAGGTTCAGCCAAGGATATCAAGTGCAATCTGCCAATCTCTAACAGTTAACCAAATTAGTTGCTATTGCTCAAGTAATGAATGCCACATTATTCAGCTTTTACAAGTCATCATTTTCAACAATGTACTAAAGAACATAAAGAACAGATTAAAGCAAAAGTTACAGTATTCTAATATTACAGTATTCTAAAATAAGCGGATTTGTCATTGAAGTCAATGTCCTAAAGCAAAAGTTACAATTTTCTCATTGAAGTCAATGTCCTAAACTCAATGGGATTTGTCTCTTTGTAAGAATAAGACAAGTTGATGCCAAGCATTCCTCATCTGTATTTTCTCAATGGAAGTGTATGCAAAGCAAACAATTTAGGCCACTTTGCAGCAAATCAATAACCATTTATAGCAACAAAGGAACACACGTAAAAGCAAAACAGTGAACATGAATCTAATTGGATGCTATCTGTTTTACAAAATCTTCATTCTTGAACATTAGATAAATCAGCAATAGAAGCATTTTGGACCAGGGTCTTTTCCCCACCAAATAAAGTGCCATTCCAGTAAGAGTTATCATGCCACTTTTACTAGCCAACAGCTTCATCATGTTTTTACCTTACATGATTTTCTGAATTATGAACCTGAATTAAGACATGCAAAGCCATGATCTAAAAATGTTTTCAAAAATGCAGTCAAGAGGCACGCTGTTCTGAGTCCTGTAAAACTTGCTTGTTTCACTTTTTAACATCCTACAATTTAACTATTTTTTTCCTTGTCAGCTTCCTTCTCAAAAGATTTTGATTAACCTTGTTTAAAGGGATTTTGTAAATTTATGCTTATTAATTTTGTATTCTTGGTTTTTCTTTGGAACACTATTTCCAGCTCTCTCCAGACTGTTGTTACACAATGTAGTATTTGAGTCCAAATACCTGCTTTGATCATCTGCGGACATTAAGAAACTTCCTTTCTTTCTAAGTAATTTTCACTAGTATGAGTAGGGTCTCTCTTTGTTACTCTTTATGTTATTCAGTGATCTCCGCTTATTATATCAACAATCTTTATCCCTCACTTGTAATTTTAGAATACTGTAACTTTTGCTTTAATCTTCATAGAACAGATTGGCTGAGGACTTGCTTTAGAATACTGTAATTTTAGATTATACTTTTGCTTTAATCTTCATTTGTGGAAAGTCATCATTTTCAACAATGTACTAAAGAACAGATTGAAGAACACAAATGTCTTACAATGTACTAAAGAACAGATTAAATTTTCATTTTTAATTTTTTTTTTTAGTTTTTCTTTTGGCTGAGGATGCCCAGCCATGGGGGACGGATGGGTCCCTTCCGGGACGCCCCAAAATAGGGGACGTCCCGGGGACGGGAGGCCGTAGGCCTCAGGCGTCCCCGGGGACGTTTCCCAGCTGTCCCCCAAAAGGGGGACGGGGGGAAACGTCCCCAATGCCGTCCCCCGTGCTGGGGGACGCGGGGGACGCATCCCTCAGGGGGGGGACGCGTCCCCATGGAACATTGATTTAATATATTACCATCTTTCATGCTAACACTCTGCATGCCTATGCTGATAAGTTCCATACTAGAGTGAATTATACATCCATTATTACATTTAATGCTAATACACTATGAACATAGTTTTGATTGTTGCAATTAAAATGAAATTTCTAAATATTTTAGTATAAACTTCTTGGGCTCAGTTGACGGGAGGAGAATTTATAGCTGAAATTAGTAGTCTGGAGGAGGAAACTAAACTATCCTGGCACTGGTTTGCAAACATTATTTATAAAGTTGAGATATGGTTCTCCTTATTTAAAAAAAAAAGAGTCGATTTCGAGTTCAGAATTTCAACACCTAGATTGATTCAATGGGGGGAGCACTTATACCAATCTACAGGTTTACTACACCCCACAGTCATTGCCATATTTACAGATCTATGTTTTTTTAACTTTCTAACAACAGATCCCAGCTGTTTTCTGCTCTCTGATAACAGATCAGGGTCGTTTGGCTTTCTAATAGCAGATATGGGCTGACTTTTGTTCTCCAATTGTTAGAAATAGACTATTACATCATTTGGATTATGTAAATGTACCTTTCTTGGTACATACTTAGGACATTAGATTACTTTAGGGGGAAGTTATCTAGTTACTTCATGCAATGTAATAAATGCACAAGTGTCAAAGTGCAAGTTGTATATGTGCAAGCTGTCCCTTGCACATCTAGGTAGAGTGTTGGCCAAGGAATCTATTTCCTATATAAAGGGCCATAGACATAGAGAGAAATAGAGTGAACTACAATAGTAGGAAGTAGTGTAGACCAGAGTGGCATGATGTAGCAGTGTGATGTATTGTGATGGGGTGTAATATGCTCAATGCCCATTCTTGAGTTGTAGCTATATTCATGGAGTGTTCATTTCCTCCATAGCTACTTTTGTAAACATCTCCATAATTTCTATTTATAGTATATTTTCAGTCATCTCGTAGATTTACTTTATTTCATATTATTCTGCATCTTGTGATTGCTATCTCCCATTACATGTTGCATCAAAAGCTAACAGTGGTATCAGAGCTATGGTAGGTCAATAGGGAAACCACCATTATCATTGACCCTGAGTTTTTTGAGAACTTGATGCGCCATTGGACCAGTCACTATCAAAAATTCTCAGAAGAGTCTTGGTGGTAGAATTAAGGAGAGCCACAAGTAAGGACTGAAAGAAATCTCAGATTCTGGAATACTGAGATTGCATATGGCTAGAGTCTTTCCATAGAGTTTCAAGGGAAAACTTGTGAAGACTAGGACTCAACACTTGATCCACTAGTTTGATGAATCAACTAGTGAAGCTCATCTAAGAGATCTGGAGAAACTAACCTGAAGGTTCTTTTATTGCAGGGAATTAATACTCAGATGATTGGGACACCTCCTACAATAGAAAGCTAGGAGATTTCAACTTCGTTGCCCGAAGGTCGGAGTGCCTTCATAGTGCAGAGATTAGTTGTTGCAAGAGAAGAACACTACAGAAGAGACTTTTGGAGAAGAATTGTAGTGAAGTTTGGAGACAGGAGATCTCCATTGCTAGATTGGAAACTTCACAAGAAGAAAAGGCCATAGAAGCCTTGATCCAGAAGAAAATGCCACAGAAGCCTTGATCCAGAAGAAAAGGCCACAGAAGCCTTGATCTAGAGGGAAAGGCCACAAAAGCCTTGAAGAAAAGGCCACAGAAGCCTTGGTACTGAAGAAAAGGCCACATAAGCCTTGAAGAAAAGGCCACAGAAGCCTTGATCCTGAAGAAGACTCCAGAAGAGAGTATCTAATTCAGAAGCAGATTTTAGTACTAATACTTTGTTGCAGGAACAGGTAGATTCAGTGAGTTGGGAAAGCTTCCTACAAAAAGGTTAGGAAGAGTATCTTCTTCAGAATCAATCCAACACCTGAAGCAAAAGAGATCAAGAGAAGATCTCATTGATGAAGAAGGACTAGGAGAGTCCTACTCGAATACAGAGGCAGCAGAATCAGAGATCCAGGAGAAGATCTCACCACCAACACTTCCAGAAGCAGAAGGTTGAAGATAAGGTCTCAAAGAAGACCAGAAGAAGCTGCAAGGCCTTGGAGAGGCCTCTACGAGCATCCAGTAAAAGGCTTGGAGAGCCTTGCTGAAGAAATCATCAAAGGAGTTCCAAGGAGAACTCATTGGAGAAATTCACTATTGGAGATAGTGAAAGATTTGGGACAATTGTCACCATCCGACAACAAGCCCAAGAAGAAGAATTTGGCAAGGAGTGCCAAATCTCAGAAGACCTCAAGACATTCAGAATCTTGAGAAGAAGATCCTGTTTGAAGTCAGAATTCGACAAGAAACTTGAAGGAAGATTCAGACAGAAGAAGCCTACCAAATCCAGGAGATTTGGAGATTGCCTCTCACAGCAAGAAGGCACCACTTCAGAATCAAAGATCTCTTCTAATCTACAGCAAAAGGAGGAGACTACAAGAGGAGAACAAGCCACCAAAATCCTAGGCTCGTGAAAGAGAGTTGGAGACCATCTTTTGGTGAAGACGAAGTTGTTCAAGGCAGCCTACAGAGAGCTGCAGGATCTTACTCAAGACAACAACTTGGTGATCTTAGACACCAAGATCTACATCCTCTACAGAAGTGGCGAAAAGGGCTTTCAGAAAAAGGTAAGCAACTATTGGTGCAAGTAAATTCATTAAGTGGATTACTTATCAGATTTGTTTAAGCACCTTGATTGGAGTAAAGTTGCAAAAAGGAGAGTTGAATTAAGAGTCTTCAAATGTGCAAAAAGAAAGGATTCTTTTAAGGTTCATTTGCACTTTAGGAGTTGATTAGATTTTAGAATCTCAAACTATCTATCAACTACCTATCATCTACTTTGGAAAAGAAAATGAAGACTAGCTCCTATTACCTTGCTTATAAAGAAATTTCAGAATAATTCTTGAAGATTCATTTCAGATTATTCTTGATTAGTTGCAGTAAATTGATTAAGTGCATTATTTTTTAGAGTTGATTGGAGTGATAAGGTGAAATTGTTAGTGCAGTAGAAGTAAAAGATTATTAGATTCATTTTGCACTATTATATTGCTCTCAAAGATTATTGTTTGTGTTCATTAGAAGGGCACAAAAATAGAATTTGTCAAAGTGTCTAAAGACACTATTAATGCACTGAGATCTGCAACTTTGAAGTGGCCTAAGGAAGCCACAAAATCAGCTCAATCCTCCAAGCATTGGAGAAGAAAGTAACCACCATAAGAGCATCAAAAGAAGCCTCGAACGAGACTTGGTGAGTCTCAAGTTCAAAGCACAAGAAAATAGTGCAGAAAAATAGCTTCTATCATGTGGTTACAAGCTTGGATTCATCTATAAAATATCCAAGAAAACAGGGGAAGGTGTCTAATCAAGAGACAACCTCAAAACCCCTATATTGCACTCAATATTCTGCCTCAAAAACCAGAAATTAAGACTTACAAAGAGGAGTGCAAAAGAAAGTGCAACAAGGTCATCTTGTATTAAAACTATTTTACATTATAGTGCACTATTTCTAATCTGGTTATACAGGGAGAGAAGGCAGATTCAAAGGTGCCTCAAAGGCACTACACTTGCTGGAAAAACCAGCCGGAAGTAGTCGTATGCTAGCAGCCATCCAAGCCTAGCTCAAGGAGCCATACGAAGGGCTCATACTCCTCACATTCTACACGGCCGAACCTGCAAGATATACGTACAAGAGCAAGGGAGAAACAACATCATTCAAAGAGCAATAGCATCTACGTAAGGAGGATGAAAAGCATATACAAAAGAAAAAATAAGTTGAAGCACCATTGGAGTATTACTTACTCCATATACGCTCGTTGAAAGCGGTGCTCAAGACCTCCATACTGTTGCTCCATATCCCAGCAAAAGACTATGTAGGTGAACGAAAGCAAAGGAGGGGATTTGCAAAGCTAAAAAGGTCTCAAAGGGTCCGTTCGAACCAACAATAGAGACTACATCCATGCAGAGAAGAAAGTGACACTTGTCACTAAAGGAAAACCCTAACGCTCGATTCAAGAGAGCGCTCATCTTCAAGGAGGAGTTACATGAACAGGCTGGTACTTTTGGTGCATTGAGTACACTTGTCAAAGAGGAAGACCAAGCGTTTTGCTAAAGAACGTAACGTTCTTACGTTACAAGAAGGGAGACAAATGTTTGTTGGCACCAAACTCTCCTCAAGCGCTCGAAAGGAAATGGTCGTGCCACTTGGCACATAAGAGATGAATCTTCTCCATTTAAGGACGTCAACGACCAAAGTCAGCAAGCATTCTTCATCGTCAAAATTACTCTCTCATCATCTGTGCAAAAAGGGCCGAGTTGTAGCATGTCAAGAAGGTGTTAGAGCCTTTAATGCTCAAGGCAATCAGAGTCAAGGGAAGAGACTAGAAGACGCTAGATTTGGAATGCATTAAATCCAAAGCGTTTCCATTGGAGAACAAAGTCGCAACATCCATGACGTCTACGTATATTCTGCAGTCCAAGCATCTCTGAATTCAGCATCGAACTTTGCTTGGAGAAAGGTAAAATAATTTCCATTAATATGTGCTTTATTTCCTTGGAGTTATAAGGGTTAAATCAAAGGAATTTATATACATTGAAAGCCATATATCAAGGGAAATATTTTATCAAATTAAATCAAATATTTGCAATATAAAACCTAGGAGTAATAAGGTTTTCTACTTGGATAAGAATTGAATATTTGCAAATATTATTGTGATCTAATTTATCCAAAGATTAGGGAGTCATAAGGGCTACTACATCAAATCATTTAATTGGAAAATTAGATACACTTAACCTAATTCCCAAAGGGTTATTTATAAAGAGAGTTTTCTCATAGGTTGGATATTCATAATATTATTGTCTCAATCCTTTCAAAAGGAGACAAAAGATCCAACATTATAACCTCTTTAAAATTTGGGAACAATGCTTAGTTCAATAGGAGTAATAAGGGATAATAGGAATTGATTTTGGTATGCTACAAAACTTTACAAAATCAATCAAATATTGAACTATATTTCTACAAAAGCACTATATCTTATCCATAGCACACTAGGGAGTTGTTGTCACATTTTGCACGGGGTGCAATGTCTTCAGTATTGTAACAGTGCTGCTCTTCTTTTCCCTCTTCCTCCATTTTCCTTCCTTCTTCTCTCCCTTTCCTTTTCTTTCCCGCATTCTCTTTCTTTCCCCCTTTCTTGGAGTCCCCAGTTAATTTTTCAACTTCCAACGAAGTCACCCGAAAAATGGCTAAGTCCGGGTGCGAAGCTCGCACTTCGCCCGCTTTGGTGCGAAGTACGCACTTCGCCGCTTGGTGCGAGTCGACTTCGCCTTGGTGCGAGTTCAGCACTTCGCCAGCCTTGGTGCGAAGTTCGCACTTCGCCCTCTTCTCGGGCGCACCTTGTAACTGGCAGACTGGCAGGCTGACAAAAGAAAAATCAAGTGCTGGAGCAAGTCCGTACGGCGGCAGACATCGCTGCTCAGTGCGCATTCCGACTTCACACCGAAGTCGGAGTGCGCCTTGACAAAGCGCAGTAGGGAACAAACCCGGAACTTGACCAAGGCATGAAGGCCTTCCCGACCGCACCGCGTTCCGCCCGCGCATCCCGAGGTGCTCCGATCCCAAGCGAAGATGGACAGACTGCCCTCCAAGGCAGACATGTGTCAAACAAAGATCATCCATCATCTGACAAGTGTCCAGCTTCGGGATTAGAGCCGAAACGTGCCGAGCAAAAGGACAAGCATGGGCTGCATTGCCCGTGCCGTAGCCTCATTTAAAGCTGATCTGAGGTTCTACCTGCTCCAGCCTACCCGCATCATCGCTGATTGAAGTTCTGCCCAGCGCACCGCCATGTAGCTGTCCAGCTTCCAGGAAGACCATGCTGCGGGTACAGTCCGGTCCGACAAAAGGTCAGCATTTGCAGCTCTTTCGCCGCTTTTGTCAGCTTATGTTTGACCGGGACCTCGTGCCCATTAATGTAACGGGAGGGACTCGGGCTATAAAAGCCCACCATGAATTCATTGTAAAGGGTGGAAGGGGAATGTCTGTTAGGGAACTACTGTGCCCATTGTAACCGTGCTTCTGCTTATGAATATAATCTGTATGCCTGGTTCTGTTCTCGTCGCTTCTGTTTTTTATGCCGCCTTTCTATTCATGCCTTAGGCTAACCTGTCACGGCTTGCTGATTCATTTCAGTATTTGGTGAGCAGGTGCCTCTAGCATTGCTTGTTTAAAGCACCCCCCGTACTTCATTAGTTAAAAGGATACATAGAATGGATGTAGTAGCAGTTCCATCGCTTATGTGTTTTGTTGCTGGCCCGTATCTCGGTGACCGATGCGATCCCGCATCGTTAGTTCCTTGTAGGGAATGTCTCGTTAGGGAGCCATTGAGCCGTGCGGTTAAATTCTCTACATAAACACATATACCTGGTTCTGATATCTCTAGTTTGCTTTCTACTCTTGTCGTTGTACGTATCTGGTGATTGATGCATTGCCGTGTCGTTAGTTCCTTGTAGGGAATGTTTGCTAGGGGATCATTGAAGCCGTGCATACACCGCCCGAGTATCGGAAGTACGCGTAGTTTTTGCAGCTCCCGGTCATGCTTTGTGTTTATAATGCAGTAAGTAGCGGTAATTGGTGTGTTCCCGCATCGTTAGTTCCCCCCCACCAACCTCTGGACATATTTGTATTCTCTTTCTGTACATTTGTCTCTTTCTGTACATTTATTTCTTTCCTGTACTCTTAGCTTAAACAAACCCCCCAAAAGGAGCCGGCCTTCTCCGGAGATTGGCTCGGGAGGCATCTCTTCCTTCCGGCCTTTCATGCTGGTGGGCGAATCTGGGCGCATTAACCCAAAATCCTTTCCTCATGGCAGATTCGTAACCAACAGCTCTGGCACGCCCGATGGGACCCTGGTCCCACGTTTGAAGAAGATTTTCTGATCAGTCTCCACCTGGCGCTGACAATGTTTTCTGAGCACCTGGTGAGACAAGGAAGTTTCTCAACCCCCGACAGAATTGAAGTACTGGTGTTCGCTTCATTGCTGTTCCAAATCTGAACACCTGGCGACTCTGCACGAACAAATCCTCTGAGTCTAGAAGACCGGTCCCAGCACCTTCATGCACACGAGAAGGTGGCAAGCAAGGGATCCAAGAAGCCCGCCAGAGTTCTACAAACTGGACATCAACGCTCGAGGCGAGATCCCCAGGCTGGCTGATCCGCGAGCTCGTTTCGACGAAGCCGAGGCTGAGATCCAAGAAGAGGCCGAAGCTGAAGTCGGAGGAGCCGAGTACGAAATAGAAGAGGCCGAGGAACAAGAAGATCCTGCATCCTCGGAAAGTACCGACACCGAGTACACAACCGACGGCGGAGAAGAACAAGAAGAAGAAGAAGAAATGGCTGCCCAACAGCCAAATGACGATGACCTCTTCCCGGCGGTGGACTCTACGGGGCCCTTGGCCCTGGTCGGACAGCAAGCTGTGCCCCCCGCCGCTTTAAAGTCTATTCCCACATACGACGGCTACGGTAAGACGGCGTACGAGCACATCCAGGACATCCTTGCCCCGGCCGCACCGCATACTATCACCGATGAAAGTGTGAAGACCCGTCCGCTGGCCCTTTCCCTGAGGGGAAAGCTTCTCTACTGGTGGAGATCACTGCCATAGGGATCCATCACAGGGTGGCCCCAGCTTGCCAGGAGGCTCGTAAAAGGATGCAACGAGTCTGCTGACCCGACTTCTCTACTGCATCAGTTCCAAGCTATCCAGAGACATCCTCAAGAGGAGGTGTCTGATTTTAACATTAGGTTTGCGAGATCCTGGAAACGGGTACCTCGCGAACTTCGGCCTTCAACCGGCATGGCTGCTCACTACTATCTGAGATCCTTCAACTCAGACATATGCCTGCTGCTGAAGATCGCCAGGATTGATGAGTTCCCTGCGCTGTACGAGGCTGCCCAGCAAGCTGAAGCTGACATTATCTCCATCGGCAGACTTCCGTCCAGAGTGCAGGAGCCCATCCATCCCGACTTCCCCAGATCACAGTATCCTTCTGCTTCTGGTGGTGCGCCGTCCACATCAGGACAGCAACCCCAGCAGCAGTGGAATCCGGCGCCGGTCGTAACTCCTTACGGCCCGCCTCGCTTGCATTACCCTCACCCGCCGCCTCCCGCTCCACATTTTCCAGCACTTCCCGCTCCTCCACAAGACGCATCTTATTCTAACCCCCTCCATTGGCCGCATTGCCTCCATCGGCACAAATGCCGCCACCCGACAACAGCATCCAGAACACGATTCTACAAGAAGTGCGGGCTTTGGCCTCCGGATACCATGCCATGTCCAATGACATGACCGCTATGAAGAAGAAGCAGCCCAGATGGACCTCGCTCCTAGGAGGCCATATGCGCCCCTGGCGCTAACGAAAGACAAAGCGCCGTAAAACCAGCCGCAGAGGCGTCCGCCTCCGAGAAATGCTGCTATAGAAGACCCGCCTGGTCCTCCCGACCAGGTTAACCGGTGCACTACGTGCAATGACCCGCATTCGGAGGAAGACTGCACTTTGCACCAGGACTACATCCAGACCTTGGCCGGCAGCGCTATAGAAGACGATGAGCTGTACATGATCTTGGACGGCGAGGCCAACTTTGCCCTCCCCGAAGAGAATCTAGCGCCACCCGCCAAGGAAGAAAAGAAGGCCGCGGATGCGGCCAAGCCTTTGCAAGTCTACGCGAGAAGAGAAAAACCGCAGCCAAGCGGGCTGCCACCATACAAGCGGCTGTGGCCTTTCACAGCCCAGGAGAAGGCATCCAAAAATAAAGCTCCAGTCAAGCCTTCTCCGGCAAAGGCTGCCCCCTGCTCCACCCAAACCTCCAAAGAAAGGCCCCAACTCCGGCTAAGACTCCTGTACTTCAGCCTCCAGCTGAAACCAAAGAACAAGCCCAGGAGAAGCTGAAGTACCCGTCTCTGACCAAGAGACAACGAGTTGAGGCCACCCAACAGTACCGGACAAAGTATGAGCCGGCTAAACCAGCAGAGGGAGCTAGTACCTCGGGCTACAGCATTGTAGACGAGTTGAAAAGAACACCTGCTAGAATCAGCATGTACGATGCTCTTCTGCTCCCAGGCCAGGTAGATCTGCTGCAAGAATCATTGAAGAATATGAAGAACGGCAGCCAGATGCAACCTGCTGTCCCGGTTCAACCTTTGACAGTCTCCGCCACCGGGAAGAATGCACCGCCACCCTTTTATCTGTCTTTACGGATGCAAGGGCACATAGTTCATAACTGCATGGTGGACTCTGGTGCTTCCTCGACCGTGATGCCGAAGGCCGTCTCGCGATGAGATCGGGATGGAATACACACGGAGCAGCCAAGGCGTGCCGCAATTAGACGGCACCCTCGTCAAGACAGCTTGGTGTCATAAAGGACATCCCTATCCGATCGCACAAAGCTCTCGACATCGTAGTCATCCAAGAGGTCGTGATTGTCGACTCGGAGCCTTACTTCGGCATGTGTCTCTCTCGGGAGTTCACCGCGAGTTGGGCGGGTACCGTCTCTAGACTACTCACATATGGAAGTGCCCTTCAAAGGAAGGAGACTGAGAATTTTTAATGAGAAGCCTTCCCCCTTCCTAGTAGACAAGATACCCGGAGGAGAGATGGACTGTATGGTTCAGTTGTCAGAAGAAGAACTGGTGACAGTGGAACTGACCGAGCAAGCTCTCGAAGTGTTACAACTCGAAGATGAGTTCTCGTTGCGGGATTTTAATGCCGTAATCGGGACGGAGCAGGGCTGTTACTCCATTAAACAGCCCGAGAGGCTTGACGTGTCGGCTGCAAAAGAAGTGGGACCTGCACCCGAAGAGCTGTGGAAGCTTTTCTTTGACGGCGCGCGATGCAAGAATGGCGCCGGTGCAGGGGTACTCCTGGTGTCTCCAACCGGAATCCAAAAGGACTATGCCTACAGGTTGGCTTGGAGCTGTACTAACAACTCGGCGGAATACGAAGCCCCGTGCTTGGGTTTGCGAAAGGCGGAGAGGCTCGGAATTAAACATCTCCGGATTTTCGGAGATTCGGAGCCGGTATGTCACCAAGTTATGGACAAGTGCGCATCCGTACAAGCACTATCTCGCAGCATACCGCAATCGGGTGTGGGACCCGATGGAGTCATTCGACTCGTTGAGTATCAAAGCGATATCGCGTGAGAAAAACAAGCACGCCGATATCCCGGCGTCTCGTTGGAGCCGTGCACGTTCCGGCCGAAGACGTTGTCCGTAAACCGAAGCCGGTTCGTACCGTCTACAGTGCCTTCCGTGCTCGATAAGGACACCCACCGGGCAGTGTTCGGGCCATGACGAGGAAATCGTCACATTCCCCGGTTAACGAAGTGTGTGTAATCGGAGGTAGAGACCCCGATGACGAGCAATATGAGGGGTTGATACAGCTTACGGAATAATCACGTCCCAAAAGGATCGATTACATTAGAGAGTCTCTTTGATCGTAATGACAGAGCAATATCCCACAGGATCAAAGTAGACCCGAGGCAGTATGCTGACCTAGAACTTGAACCTGGTAAAACCATCAAGGTCGGAACAGACTGCACGTCGGCGGAACTGGAGCAGATCAGATCACTGTGCCAGGAGTTCCCCGACATCGTGGCCTGGTGCTACGAGGATTTGAGGGGGTATGACAGAACTGTCATCCAAAGATACCATTGAGCTAGAGGATGGCGCCAAGCCATTCCGACGTAAGCGTAGGGCCGTGAATCCAAAGATTGAGGCCATGATGAAGACCGAGCTCTTGAAGATGCCGGAGGCCAAGATCATCTACCCCATCAAACATTCATCCCGGGTCGCGAATTTGGTGCCCGTGAGGAAAAAGAATGGCGACATTCGTCTCTCGTGTCGACTTCGTAAACCTTAACCGAAGCTTCCCTCCGGGACCACTATCCGCTTCCCCAAATCGACCGGATCCTACATATCGTTGTCGGAGCCCGCAGATTTTCACTTTTAGATGGATTTTCCGGCTACAACCAGATTTGGGTCAAAGACGAAGACCAAGGATAAGACGGCGTTTACCACCAAGTGGGGGACGTTCGCTTATCGCCGCATGCCGTTTGGCTTATCCAATGCTGGTGCCACGTTCCAAAGGGCCATGGACTTGGCCTTCCGAGAGCTGCTCAATAAGATTATTGTCATCTACCTCGATGACATGACTGTTTTCTCTCACCAACGAGAAGATCATGTTTCGCACCTACGGCAAATATTTGAGAGTTGTCGAGAATTCGGCATTTCTATAAACCCGAAGAAGTCTGTCTTCGCGGTAAAGGAAGGAAAGCTGCTGGGACATGTCATCTCCGAGGAAGGCCTCGCCATTGACCCTGACAGAGCGGAAGCCCTCGTTCGCTTGCCGCCCCCATCGACAAAAAAGGGCTGCAGTCCTTCTTCGGTCAGATTAACTTCGTGCGGAAGTTCATCCCGGACTTCGCACAAGTGATCAAGCCTATGGCCGAACTGCTCAAGAAAGATACACCTTACGAATGGACTGATGAGAGAGAGCAAGCCTTCGAGGAAATCAAGGCTCGGATTGCACAAGCTCCGGTGTTGACCAACCCGGACTACTCCAAAGACTTCATCCTGTATGCAGTGGGAGAACCCGAAAGTTACGCTGCAGTCCTAACTCAGAAGGGAGACGATGGTGAGGAGCGCCCCATAGCATTCCTCAACCAAGTGATTCTGCCGCATGAAGAAAAGTACAATTTTATAGAGCGGCAGGTTCATGCCGTCATGAAGTCCCTTCGAAAGTTCAGGCACTTTGTCTCCCGCAGCAAGACTACTGTCTTTGTGATTCACCCGGATGTTCGAAGCTTCATCTTGCAAGGAGAACCGGGTCACAAGAGAGCGGGATGGATTGCCAAAATCCAGGAGTTTGACATTGAAGTGCGGCCCACCAAGCTTATCATAGGCCGAGCCTTGTGTCAGGAATTGGCCCGAAGCGCTGTAGCCGGCATCTCCGCCTGTAAGTGGGAGGACACAACGACACGCATCTACCTAGCCGACTCCTTATCTGGAGGGGAGTGATTGGACAGATGAACTGGTGAGATTCTTCTGCACCGGAAGATGTCCCGATCACCAGAACGCCTCACAACGAAGGAGATTTCGGCTGGGTGCACTCAAGTACACTCTTCGCCCCGAGGGGCTTTACTTCAAAAACATTGACGGCATCCTGTTGCGGTGCGTCTTAAAATCCGACCAGCCTAGGGTCCTCGGAGAATTTCATTCCGGGATGCCTGGGGGTCACCATTCTTCAAGGCCAACGGCCTTAAAAATAATAATGGCTGGGTACTATTGGCCCACTTTGTTCGGCAGACGCGCATGCGGTCCGCTCTAAATGTGATCAATGCCAAAGGTTTGCCGGCCGAAACGTAAAAGCACCCCCGCCCCTTCAACCGATTCAAGCCGAGACTCCGTTCCAAAGAATGGGGTTTAGACTTTATTGGGGTGATTTCTCCTAACTCCTCTCGCCGGCCACAAGTTTATTCTTACGGCTACCGACTATTTCATGCGGTGGACAGAGGCGATCCCGACCAAGAACGCAGACCAAGAAACGGTCATCGTGTTCATTGAGAGCCCGATTACCCGCTTCGGGGTTCCGTAGTCGATTGTGACAGCATAACGGTCCGGGATTTGTAGGCGCTGTACTCACGGAGTACACCGGCAGACTTGGCATCTATCACAAGATGTCTTCTAACTACTACCCGCAGGGGAATGGCCTTGCCGAGTCCACTAACAAAAACCTCCTGAAGATCATCCGGAGGACCATTGACATAAACAAGCGGACCTGGCACTTGCTCCTGAACCGGGCGCTGTGGGCGGACAGAGTTGCGTTCAAGAAATCCCTAAGAACGTCTCCCTATGCACTCGTTTACGGTAAAGAAGCTGTCATGCCATCACATATTGAGATCCCTGCCCTGTGGATGATTGACGAAGACAGATGCAGCGGAGACCCGGTGGACGACAGACTGTGCCAACTCCTCGCAGCTTGGAAGAAGACAGAGAAAGTGCATACCAGGCCTTCGCGGATCACATTGCAGCCACTCAAGGCTGGTTTGCAAAAGGCACCACTGCCCGAGTTTTCGAAATCGGGGACCTGGTGTTGAAGTGGGACTCATATAAAGCAAAGCCAGGTAATCACGGGAAATTTGATGCTCTCTCGGGAGGGCCCTTATCGTATTGCCCGGTAAACCAGCTCAATGCCTACATACCGCGGGATATGGAGGGTCAGCTCCCGCCTATCCCTGTTAACGGGTTCCACTTGAAACTTTACCGTTGTTGAAGGTGCCCAAGTGGCCCTTCCTTGTAAAAAATTTCCCTCATGTTTTTCCATTTCTTGGCATGTACAGTTTCCAGTTTTCAGCTTTTAAATTGTTTTTTCTCTGTTTTTTGAGCTTAACTGCGGCACGGGAAAGACAGGGACAGACTTCGCAGCGAAGTCTGTCGTCGCCCCTCAGGAGGGGCGAAGTTAGGCTGTGCAAAGGGAGGAAGAAAACGAACAAAGAAAGCAGAGAAAAAAGGGCAAAAATTCGGCTAAGTGTTGGCCGAAGTCCGACTTCGCAGCGAAGTCGGGCTTCGGGCCAGCCACTGAGCGAAGCGCGACCGAGAGGAAAGCCAAAAGGGCACACAAAAGACAAGCTTTGCCAAGTCTTGACCGAAGACTGACTTCGCGCGAAGTCCGGCTTCGGCCAACTTCCGTGCGAAGTCCGCACTTCGGCCAACTTCCGTGCGAAGTCCGCACTTCGCGCGCGGTTCGGACTTCGCCCCAACTTCGGCCGAAGTCCGGACTCACCTCAGTGTTTGCACTGCGCGGCAAAGAGCAGTCTAAAGAAAGTATTAAGTGCAGTCAAAGGCCCGAAGGTTGCAAAGGACCCGGGCTGCGCCCAAACCTTGGGCACAGCAAGAAAGAAGCAAAACAGTTCAGGCGCGCGGCTGCGAAGTTCGAACTTCGCCCGAAATTGGCGAAGTCCGACTTCGCCGGCAAAGTCTGGCCACGCCCAACTCCGGGCGAAGACCGGCTGCGCCTCGTTTCCTGGGCCGCTTTGGGGCAGCATTTAAAAAATGAATAAAAAATTCAAAAAAATCCCAAGCCGGGCCCAAGGCGCGTTTGTAACCGTTTTAGAGTGGGTTTCCGCACCGAGGTTCCGTCTCGAGCAGTGTGCCCGCGCTCTTGCAGTGACGTCAGCCATGGCGCAATCTCCAAAGCAGAATTAATGATTGCACAATCTTCAAGGAAGGTGCAACAAAAGAAGCATGGCACGTCTGCCGGAGCGCACTTTTTCCAAACATCCTCCTACGCAGCCACCAAAGAGCCTTAACTCAGCCGACCTACCTCCTGCGCGGCATTAATGGCGCTGTCTTTATCTAGAAAAGGGGGTCGATGTTTTTAAACATCCCGTACTATGCGATTATTCCTCGGACAAGGCAAATTATTCCCGTGACAACTAAATCTGCTGCAGTACGCCTTGAACTTGCAATTATTGCTGATTCGGAGAAATGGACAGAGGAAAGATGCCAGTGTCAGCGCAGTCCAGCGAAAGTGGCGAACCAAAGGATTTACCGCGGCCGGGCGTTTTCAGAAGTGAAACCCCGCCAGAAAGAAAGTCAAAGTCCCGGACGAAGAAGGTACAGCGTGGGCAAGCCCCACCACCTCCGGTGAATTATTTGTCGGGATACAAGGACGGCTCCTTTTCTATGAGCCTAACAAAGCTGCGGGCAAATGTGGAGAGTTGGGCCGACAAAGTTTCGCCCTCCCACCATTTCGGAGCGGCGTACAAATCCAATCTTTTCAGATTCTTGTGCCCTCCTGTCCACCAATGCCCGGAACTGGTAGACCTAATTGTCAGACACTACAAACCAGCTTCCCGGCAAATTTGCAGCTCCAGCGGTAAACCCTTGTTCGCACTGCGCAGGGAGACTGTCCAGCCAGCTTTCGCCCTAGGGTTGGAGTATGACTCCAACGCCATTCTCAGAAAGATAAATTTGGGCGAGCAGAGCGGGACGTTTCATGCCAACCAAACGGATGAGGGAATTCCTCAATTCGTAGCCGAACGCCCCGCTTGCAGCTGGACAGTGGCCAACCGGCCCCATGCCCCTGACACAATTCCAAAACAAGTACTTGTACATTATTTTGGCATCTATTCTTGGCTGCGATTCTGATGAGCTGGTACAGCCGTACCAGCTAGCGCTGGCAGAATGTCTCCTATGTGGAGAATCCTACGAACCGGCAGCACAGAGAAGTGGGAAGCGTCCCATCTCTTTCGACTGGGCAGACTGGCTGGCTTACGCCGTTCATTCCAGCCTGGTAAAAATCCAAAAGAGGCAGTCTACCGATTTTCGTTTCAGTTCTGTTCTAGCCTGGCTTTGTTTGTACCATCTGCACCCCCAAATGCCGATCCTGAACCTGAAGAAGGTCAACGAGAAGGGAGCACCACAGCCCGTCTATAGCTGGACGGATGACTTATACCGGAAAGGGTCCTACTACAAGTTCAACTTCAACTTTCTGGGATTTGTCATGTCAGTCTTCAGTGAAAGCGAAATTCCTCGCCCCCGAGAGAAATGACGAGCGCTTTGATAAATCAGAAGCTCGGGGACGTTTTCAGACTGACGCAGGGAATTGTGGTCAGAATCTACGGATTCAAGGGCAAACCCCATTTGCTGCCCTATTGGTGCTCAGAGCACCTGTTCGGGATGGAGATTGCCCGACAAATGGACTATGTTGAAGAGGAGTTCGGCCTAGGAAAGAAGAGAGGACAGATTTTTCAATATCCTCTTTCCTGGGCAAGTGTTGAGATTTTTGAGGTAGGACAAGGATGTCTACCTTGAGCAGGAGCTTTCCCGGATTGGCCTGGTTTTGTTGCCGCAGCGCTGGAAGTATGACCCATATGGAATAAGGGGAAAGTTTGCGCATCTCTGCCCCCGGGCAGATATAACAGAAGATAAATGCGATGTGGTCCATGTGGATCTTGACTGGGAAATCGAACTGATGGAAGCTTCTCCTCCCTGGCAGGATTTCTACTGCGAGGAGGTGACATACAACCCCAAGCGAAACCCGGACCACCAGTTTTCATCTCCAGGGTTCAAAAAATTTCTATCCAAGATAGCAGGCCTTAACTGGTCTAAAGAAAAGATCACTGAATGCTGGAAGATGAGATGCCGCACGCAAAGACGACAAATCCACAAGGAGAAACCCGGCCGTAGATGACGACTTTTCGGTTCTCTATGACCAGCATCATGACAATCGGCGGCCGTTCGCATATCAAGGTTACGTTCCCCGAGGTCCCTTTGAAGACTATAAAGGAGGGTCTCCCTCCCAACAGTTGTACACTTCGGCAACTACCAGCGTGGGCCCAGCAGACTTCCAGGTCAATCCAATGCAGCCCGTGGCTTCCAAGACGGCGCCTGAGAAGGCGAAAGAATTAGTCAAGGCAACGCCCGAGGCAATCCCTCAGGCACGAAAAGCGCCAGCGCCGTCAGAGGGCAGACCGATTGCGGCAGACCTTCTGCAAGTCAAACCCCGGTACAAGTTTACCGTGGGAGCATCAGCGCCTGCTGCACCCGCTTCATCTCCTTCCCCTGATCAGACTGTTATTCCAGAAGAGAAGAAGCGGAGAAGAGTTGAGAAAATCAGGCGACCTAGCCTGATAGTGCAGCAGCCAGTTGCAGAGCCGCAGCCGCGTCCTGCCGCCGCAGAGACAGTGTCTCTGGGCAGTCCTAAGCCAGCCGCCGAGACCAGAAGCGAAGACATCCACCCGGCATCGGCTCAGGCGGAGCCCGCAGGTACGTTTGCTGCCCCTGTCTCCTTAGTCTCACCCAGCCCTACTCCCACTCCGTCTCCCGCTCAATCCGAGCAAGTTATGGCCGCATCCCCTTCCCTGTCTCCACGCCCTCCTTCTAGCGGCCCCCATTCTTTTGATCAGTTTGCTCAAAACCCTAACGTTTCTCTTTCTCTGAGCACAACTCCAAACCCTTCGCCTGAGGTTAGTGCTGAGGCTGTCCGTTCACCGTCACATCCACCGTCTCAGCCACTTCAAACCCTTGCAGTGTCAGCCATTCCCATCTCCATTTCCCGGTCGCCCCCACAAGCGACCGATTCTTCCAAGGTCCGTCCGGTTCCTCCTGGTCCCATCCCCGCAGGAGAGACGTCTCAGCAGAACCCTAGGCTGGGGGAACCAGATTTCATGGACGACCTCCATAATACAGACGACTTGCCCCTGGCAACGAGGGCTGTAGAGTATTCTGTCTCTTTCCTCCAAGACCTGAAGCGGAGGAGACATGAAGAGATAGCCGCCCCGGCAAAACGCGCAAAGTACGATTTCGGGAGGAGAGTGATTACAACAGAGAAGATAATCCCAAAAGTAAAGAAACCTCTCCGGGAAATGACCAGGGCGGACTACGAACTCCAGACAAAGGAGAAGAGCTTTGACGACATTAACAAGCAATATCAGATTCAGTCAATTATGCGCAAAGTCGATGCTCTCTTTGTCAAAAGTCTGGAGGAGCAGGAAGAACTTTTCGGGTTGCAGGATAAAACAAGGCAGCTTGAAGAGGACCTGTCTAGGTCCACTGAGCAACTGGAAGCGGCGCGGCAAGAAATAGATGAACTCAAAGCCCAGCTGGCCGCTTCTCAGCAACAAGCCGCAACCGAAAAGAAAGCAGCCTTGGAGCAGATTTCTCAGCTCCAAGAGTCTTTGAAGCAGGCGCAGTCGCAACTTGCAGAGAGAGCATCTCAAGCGACGGTCTTTTCAAAGACAAAGGTTAAGGAGATGCGGGCTGGTTTGCTGCGGGAATGCAAGCCCCACACCTTCAAGGCGATGGCAGTTCTGGATTTTGCATCCAGAATTCAAGAAGTTTCCGCCCAGGGAAAGCCTGTGGTAGAGGAGGCCGAGCGCCGTGCGAAGCAATGGCCGGACCTCGGCGGTAAATCTTCGAGAGCGCGAGCGCAACGGCCTCCGCTTTTCCCCCGTGTCCTCATTCGCTGCAGAATGGGCAGGTGCAAGGGTGACCTTGCACAAATATTTCAAAAAAGTTGAAGAGGTGAGAGTTGCCAGACGAATGCTTGATGCATTCGGACATGAAAGAGATATATGTCTGGCTCCCTTTCACGCTCTTTCTGAACTTGGGTGCCCAGGTTTTGTTGAAAATGGTGAGCTCCTCACCCTAGATCGGGTGAAAAGGAATTGGCAGTCCTTCGAAGCAGATACAGCTGAAATTGACAGCTGGGCTGAGCCAATTCAAGACAGTCAGGTCACTCAGATGGTGGCCAAATATTCCAAGATCAGCTCCTACTTCCAGGAGTTGGAAAAAAGATACCTCACCATCGACCTGCATGCGGTCGCTGCTTTCCACTCAGCATTAGAAGATGCAGCTGACCGCCGGCCATTTGAAGCAGAAGCTTGGCGCCCAGCCCAGGCCGCGTACGATCGCATTCGCGAAGCAGAAGCAGGAGACGGAGAGCTTTCGGAAGGTAACTCTGAGGGGGCAACTGACAAAGATGAATCTGAAGAACAGTTGCCACAGGGCGAACAGCTAGAGCAGCAAAAGGCAGGGGAGGCAAGTTCCTCTGCACCCAAAGGATGAAGGCATGGATTCTTTGCGCCGAGGCGAGCTCGACACCCCGCGAGCCGCCAGAAATGTTGTCACATTTTGCACGGGGTGCAATGTCTTCAGTATTGTAACAGTGCTGCTCTTCTTTTCCCTTTTCCTCCATTTTCCTTCCTTCTTCTCTCCCTTTCCTTTTCTTTCCCGCATTCTCTTTCTTTCCCCCTTCTTGGAGTCCCCAGCTTAATTTTTCAACTTCCAAGCAAGTTACCCGAAAAATGGCTAAGTCCGGGTGCGAAGTTCGCACTTCGCCCGCTTTGGTGCGAAGTCGCATCGCCGCTTGGTGCGAGTCGCACTTCGCCCAGTCTTGGTGCGAAGTTCGCACTTCGCCCCTCTTCTGGGCGCACCTTGTAACTGACAGACTGGCAGGCTGACAAAAGAAAAATCAAGTGCTGGAGCAAGTCCGTACGGCGGCAGACATCAGTTTTCGCCTGTGCGCATTCCGACTTCACACCGAAGTCGGAGTGCGCCCTTGACAGGTGCGCAGTAGGGAACAAACCCGGAATTTGACCAAGGCATGAAGGCCTTCCCGACTGCACTGCGTTCTGCCCGCGCATCCCGAGGTGCTCCGATCCCAAGCGAAGATGGACAGACTGCCCTCCAAGGCAGACACGTGTCAAACAACATCATCCATCATCTGACAAGCGTCCAGCTTCGGGATTAGAGCCGAAACGTGCCGAGCAAAAGGACAAGCATGGGCTGCACTGCCCGTGCCCGTAGCCTCATTTAAAGCTGATCTGAGGTTTCATCTGCTCCAGCTACCCGCATCACTGCCAGAGTTGAAGTCCTGCCCAGCGCACCGCCATGTAGCTGTCCAGCTTCCAGGAAGACCATGCTCGCGGGTACAGTCCGGTCCGACAAAAGGTCAGCATTTGCAGCTCTTTCGCCGCTTTTGTCAGCTTATGTTTGACTGGGACCCTGTGCCCATTAATGTAACGGGAGGGACTCGGGCTATAAAAGCCCACCATGAATTCATTGTAAAGGGTGGAAGGGGAATGTCTGTTAGGGAACTATCGTGCCCATTGTAACCGTGCTTCTGCTTATGAATATAATCTGTATGCCTGGTTCTCGTTCGTCGCTTCGTTTTTTATGCCGCCTTTCTATTCATGCCTTAGGCTAACCTCGTCACGGCTTGCCGATTCATTTCAGTATTTGGTGAGCAAGTGCCTCTAGCATTGCTTGTTTAAAGCACCCCCCGTACTTCATTAGTTAAAAGGATACATAGAATGGATGTAGTAGCAGCTCCATCGGCTATGTGTTTTGTTGCCGGCCCGTATCCGGTGACCGATGCGATCCCGTACTCGTTAGTTCCTTGTAGGGAATGTCCGTTAGGGAGCCATTGAGCCGTGCGGTTAAATTCTCTACATAAACACATATACCGGTTCTCGATATCTCTAGTTTGCTTTCTACTCTTGTCGTTGTACGTATCCGGTGATTGATGCATTGCCATGCTGTTAGTTCCTTGTAGGGAATGTTTGCTAGGGGATCATTGGAGCTGTGCATACACCGCCTGAGTATCGGAAGTACGCGTAGTTTTTGCAGTTCCTGGTCATGCTTTGTGTTATAATGCAATAAGTAGCGGTAATTAGTGTGTTCCCGTACTGTTAGTTCCCCCCCACCAACCTCTGGACATATTTGTATTCTCTTTCTGTACATTTGTCTCTTTCTGTACATTTATTTCTTTCCTGTACTCTTAGCTTAAACAACCCCCCCAAAAGGAGCCGGCCTTCTCCGGAGATTGGCTCGAGAGGCATCTCTTCCTTCCGGCCTTTCATGTTGGTGGGCGAATCTGGGCGCATTAACCCAAAATCCTTTCCTCATGGCAGATTCGTAACCAACAGGAGTCATAAGGCATTCTACAAAACTTGGTAATATTAGCATCCATCATAGATTATCAAGTTACAAAATATAAGCTTTCCTCATAACCTAAAAATCCTTAGGAGTATATACTCGCATTACTTGGGAGACATAAGGTAGTCTACAAACAACGATTAATTAAGGTTTTATCAAATCAAGCTTATATTTCTTCAATCAGGAATCACATATCCTAACATAGGGAGTCATAAGGTAGACAACAAAGAAAATCCTATCTCATTTCCTCTACTTCTCACACTCTTTCTTAGGGAGATAACTCAGCTTCGACGACATAAAATTTCTCCAAATGGATCTCACCCTCCTCAACATCGGCTCATCACAACATACTTCACTAACTCCAATGGACCAGGTGACTTCGATCGAAAACGCCCCACACCATCCAGTTTGAACAGAAGCAGGGTCACTAGACAGCACACCAACAGTTTGTCAGGGTTCCGAACTAGCAATGGGCAGAGACATATCATGGACTTCTTCAGCTCCGGTACTTCGGCCTCGACTGTTAGGAGAGATTAGTTTTTGGGGGATTCTCGAAGCTTGCCCCTCCTAGTCTGCACCCTCCCCCCTCCTCTCTCTTCGTTCTTCTTGGCATGCATTTCTCTCTGTTGGACTGCAGCCCTCCCCCCCTCTGCTCTCCCTTTTCTTTTCTTTTCCCTTTCTCTTTGGCCAGTTTGTCAGGTTTGATCTTGTATTTTTGTTAGTTCTTTTCTTTGTTGGGCTTTTTAGCCTGCTAGCTGTGCATCATTATTGTACTTCTTATAGTCCCTTGGGTCTTATTTTGGCCCACCACGGACATTAATAATATTTCATTTCATTTCTACTTCTTCAAATGGAAAAAGTAATGTCATATAATGAATGTGATATTTGCTCCAATAGAAAGTATTCTACAAAACACGAAAACATGTGGTATATTGACTCATGGGCATGTCATCATATGACAGGAAATATACAATGGTTCGACTGTCTTGAAGATGCTAAAGGCTATGGACTAAGAATTGCAGATAGTCAAACCTATCCCATACATAAATATGAATGTGTATCACCTAGCAGATCATTTCCAAATCTTATACTACAAAATGTATTGTATGTTATTGAACTAACATTCAATCTCATCTCAATAAGCAAGTTAGTAGAAGACAACTATATGATCAACTTTGGATATATGGATGGAATCAATACATGTCTCATTATGAAACAGGGAGAAGTAAAAGCAACCAAATCAATCCATGAAAATACCTATATCCTGGATTCAATGAAAAGCCCACAAAATATTGTGATGTTTCATAATGATGCTATCATATTTCCAAAGGAACAGGTACAAGAAAATGAAGAACCAGTACATCAAAAATGCAAGCATAGAAGAATCAAAATCAAGAAGATGAGAGGACAAGTGCACCATGCTCTACTCAGTCATCAGCATCCAAATGAAGACACTCGCAAAGAGAACAATAAAAGTGGCTGGATAGAAGACAAAGATGATGAGCCTGAACAAGCCGAAGATCATCAGTTGGAAGAAGATCCACAATGAAGACTAAAGTCTTCAATATCCAAATAATGTAATACAGGGAGGTGTTAGAAATAGACTATTAGATCTTTTGGATAATGTAAATGTACCTTTTTTGGTACATATTTAGGACATTAGATTGCTTTAGGGGGAAGTTATCTAGTTACTTCATGCAATGTAATAAATGCACAAGTGTCAAAGTGCAAGTTGTATATGTGCAAGTTGTCCCTTGCACATCTAGGTAGAGTGTTGGCCAAGGAATCTATTTCCTATATAAAGGGCCATAGACATAGAGAGTGTTAACTACAGCAGTAGGAAGTAGTGTAGACCAGAGTGGCATGATGTAGCAATGTGATGTATTGTGATGGGGTGTAATATGCTCAATGCCCATTCTTGAGCTGTAGCTATATTCATGGAGTGTTCATTTCCTCCACAGCTACTTTTGTAAACATCTCCATCATTTCTATTTATAGTATATTTTCAGTCATCTCGCAGATTTACATAATTTCATATTATTCTGCATCTAGTGATTGCTATCTCCCATTACATGCTGCATCAAAAGCTAACACCAATAACATATCTGGGCAATTTTTGCTTTCCAATAGCACAACTGGGATGGCTTCTGATGTCTGAAAACAGATCTAGGCTGTTTTCTGCATTCTAATAGCAGATCTGAATCTTGCTATTTTATACCTTGTTGATGCAGCTATAATTTGCATTCGATCTGGTTAGGCTGCTGAGGTAATTTCTGACCCAGATTTATCTGATAATTTGATCATGAATGATGACTTTTTGGAAGAAAAATTCAGAGGAGAGAGAACCAGTCATGTTCCTTGAAGACAAGTCCATTATTCCAGAAGCAGAGAAAACAAGATAATATTTTAATGGTCTTTCTACAGGGGACCTCTCATTCATTGCCAAAAAACCCTTTTGGAGTGCAGAGTAGGTAACAATGATGCAACAAGTATCCAGAAACTGCAGAACAAAAACTAAGCAGTTGTGTCATCCATTGGCGGAGGCAACAAGAAATAGCTCGTCAAAGAAAAAGCTATTTTACTTCAACCGTTGGCTCTTAAAAGCATAGTTACAAGGTTCATCCGAACCTGGAACAGGTTCAGTCTTTTTCACACTCGACCAAACCTGTTCGGTTTGGTTCGGTTTGGTCCTGTTTTCTTTTCTTTTCTTTTTTTTCGTTTGCAAATATTTTTACACATTCAAAAAATTAAAAACGTAAAATGTGGCTCTCAAAATATAACTTATACATTTATAAAGTAGAAAATATGGAATAATCTGAATTTTTCTATGTTTGTTTTTGCCTATATTTATATTTTTTTTATGAATATCTTGTATGGGTGTATATGTATTATATATATTAATTATCCAAACTTTTCCACACAGAACCGAACCTCCAAACTGAATGGTAACTGGTAACTATGCTTAAAAGTATGAAGGTAATAGCAGATCCTTAAGTATCCCCAACAATGATCCAAGCAAAATAGAGGTCACTCAATTCCTCATGAATCAAGATGCCAAGTCGTTCCAAGCTCAAAAACCTTGGCACCCATCTGGGGTCTTTTCACAGCAACCTAGCACCATACCTGTATATGGCACCACCCTTAGCATTGGTGCTCACCACATTTTGGCGCCAACCATGCAGCGGCATCAAGACCAGTCATGCCAATGCCATCACATAGAAGGATACCTGACACCAACTCCCCATGCCACCATTAGATGCCAGAATTTACACGGAAGATCCTTCCAACATTCTGCATCAATAGCAAAGTCATAACTGGCAGAATGCATGGCCAGCCATCTTGTCCCAAAAAGGCAGGGAACAATTTTGCAACTATTCTTCCTGAATTGCTTCTTGATCAGTTGGAAGAGGATCCACTTTGGCTACCAACTCTTCTTGTAACTGATGCACATAGTGCATTTAAAATAGGACTTAGGATAGGCTTCTTCTTCTTCTTCTTGGTCTCCTTTTCTAGTTTTCTACATCTTCTTCTCACACTTGCAGATCACAATTCCCCGTTTCAATTCCCTATAATTCTGTTCTGCTACTTCTTTCATCACATAGGAATCCAGTGCTCGACAAGCACACCCTTGGAGCCCAATTCCTTAATCATTGTACCCTAAGCTTAAAGCCGTTGTTGGTTCTCCTACACAAGAGCCTTGTGTTCTGCACTTTACTTACATTTGCATTATCTATAAATAATGTTTGTTATTTGCATACTTTCTGATTTTCCTGTATCTTACAAGGAGCTTGTGCTTTGTTCTCCTACACGACTCCGAAGCATATTGTCCAGCACCATCAAGTTGAGAGTTATCATCCTCATGGGATTGAGTTGTGGATCAAACAAAGATGAATCTACAAAAGACAAAATCATACAATCACTAGAGGATTTGCAAAACAACCAGTCATCTTTGCCAGTCTGAGAATCTCTTGATGTTAGACTTCTATAATGACCAAAAAGGAGATCCTGCTATTCGGAAAGCAAGGATGAGGAAATCGGAAAAGCTGTTGATTGTTTGGAACGTAGAGCAATTATCTTGAATTCTGTCAAATGCCACTTGATAACGATTTGTTTAAGCAGTAGGCAAAGATTTGCGCAAGGGGTTGGAAAGTAGAGTCATCTTGAGGTCTCGGAAAAGGATATGTGTGTGTTATTTTAGACAAAGAAGCAGCATCCCAAGGTATATAACAACATAAAGCTCGATGATTGCGGGACTTTGACTTATGTTTTGCCTTGGGAAGAGTCATTCAGTCCTGAACTGGCAACCCAGAATAAATATCCAATATAGATGGAATATTTGTGCAAGCACTTTAGAGCTCAAATTCAGATCTTCCTTCCTTTGGGTAGACTTTTGGGAGGAGATAAAAGAGGTCCTTACTCTTTACGGCCAAATGCTCGAACTTGCATGGAGGTCGACCTTTCAAGGCAACTTCCACTGGAGATTAAATTCGTGTAAACTAGTACAGGTTTGTCCAAAAGATGTTGTATCTTAATCTTCCTAACTACTGTTTTCATTGTTATTCAGCCTCTCATTTGATTAAATATTGTATTTTTCTTAAGACTGAATTGCATAAAATGACATCAAAATCTCAAACTAGTCCATCAGATAACGTTTTCCCTTCAGACTTGACAATTTGACAAGAAGATAACTGCTAGGTGTGGGAAACAAACAAAGAAGAAGAAAAATAAGCACATGGCCAATTATATGATATACCTAGTTCTTCAGTGCAAAGAAGATGGATCGTTAACAAGTAAAATCAACTTTCTATACTAAAAGTGCTATCTTCCACAGCATAAGTTAGACACTTTATACTGCAAGCTGGATTTGGTAGAGTCTCAAGTGCAGATTCTGAGCTCTTTTGAGGACTCTAATTGTCAAATCTGGTTAAGCCCTTCAAGCAACAAGTTCGCAAAACCATATTAATATAGAAACTTACAAAAAAAATAACATATTGAGGAAGTTTCCAGACAAGTTCTAAAACCCCCACCCCCCTCATACACTTCATTCAAATGATATTCAGGCAAAAAACACCTTCATAGTCCTTAACATGAAACTTGATGAAGGTAAAAAAAATTCAGCTTAGAATGTTAGGGAAGCTTTTAGTATTTGCTAATAAGCTCTGATCAAATCAGCCATGAACAAACTGCAGCCAGATGTTTTTCTCCTTCAGAAAGCGAAAAAAAAAGGAACAACGTTAAATCCAAGTTATTGGTGTTGAAGAATAATTGGAAAGGCGATCACATCACAGTCGGTGCTATCTGTGTTGTTACTTCCTGGTTGGCTCCTCTTACCCTGAGAAGGGTAGGGGCCATGCTATTTGTGTCGTTACTTCCTGGTTGGCTCTTGCTCTTGATGATGGTTAGGATCCCAGCTCATGCAAGCTAATAAAGTTTGGGTCTTTCACTCTATTTATGCTCCAAATGATCCTATTGATGGGATTCAGTTATGAAATTAGATGACTCAAGGTTTGCCTATTTCTGAATGGGTTTTGGGTGGAGATGTTATTACTGAAGTCTAATATCATGGTTGAGTGGGATGGTGACCATATGGGTGGGCATGATACATCTTCTCATCCTGACCTTCAGAAAATTCATACCCAAAAGAAATGCAAAACTGCAAGTCTTCTAAATTTTTGCAAAAATTCCAAGCATGTGAACAGATCCACAAAATTCAGCCTACATCTTTGTAGACATGCATGGTTTCCAATAGTAAATTTGCAAATTTTGGGCATAAGATGACCAAATCTTAAGACTGAAATTGGGACCCATATATTTTTCCACAAGTACTCTGAATTTGCAAGCAGATCCAAAAAAATTGTTCTGATTCTCAAGATATCTTCATTTTTCAAAAACAAAAAATGGAAGGAAAACTGCAATTTCTCTTCAACTGGGAAGAAAACTGATCCAAATTTTGAAAGACAGGCTCCTGAGAGGTCCACCAATCCGTAGCTAAAACAAATCAGACAGATCTGTAAGAAAACACAGATCTGTTGCCTCTTGCAAGCTAGCTCCAAAAAGTTTCTTCTTATAGGTATAGATGAAACAGAGTCTTTTTCAGACAGCTCTGTCAAGAGAGATGTCAGGGTCTTCCCTCTGCACACCAAACTCCCATGACCATCGAACAAACAAAAGCTACAGGTCCTCAGGGTCATCACCATAGGATCTGATTATCATTTTTGAGAAAATATTGAATCCATTGTCCAAGCATGACAAAAATGGAAACATTATTTCTTGGGTGAAGAAACAGTAATCCATGCTAACAATAGGATCCTACATTTTTAAAAAGGCAAAGCAACTTTTAAAATGAGAATCATTAAAAGTGAGCTATATACTTGAAACAATTCCTTTTAAACATTAGATACACGAAAAGAAGTGCCAATTTAATTTCAGGTTGTTTAAGTCGACCTCCAATTGCAATAGTCACCACCATCCTTGATTCACATCAACACAAGATCTCAACTTATTTCCAATTTCCAACTGTATTAGGACAGTTCTTCATTTTGTTTATAGGATGGACTCCTTTATCATTTAGAACATCTTTGTGTGCCATAGAGTCAAAAAAGATTACTTGGGAGGCACTTCAAAATTGAGTAGCAAACCATTTTTTACAGGGAAGACCTAGGCAGTACTACTGAAATATTTCTGTTAGCCAAGCATTCGAAAAGACATTACCAAGTGCATCGAAGCATGCACTGCCTATGCCATAGCCAACCCTGCAAACAAGACGGGACTTTATGTTCCATTATGAACACAACAAAGTCTTAAGATTCGATTTCTATGAATGTTCTCTGAGGTTTTCTCACCACTAAGCATGGTCATAATTTTGCTTTTATGATGGTATCAAGTTATCAAAGATGGCTACTTTAGCACCATGAAAGAAGACCACTTCAACAAAAGATGGCTATTTTGCGTAGGATACACGGGAGCAGCAACTATCGGAGAGCGTGATGAGGCAGTTTCTCTCCACTGTATTTTTCCTGATAGAAGCAAAAGTTGCTCTGCTTGTACTGCTTCTTGAAAGATTTGACGAAATCTTTGTTCCCTAGATTGCAGCAGCAGGAGGCTTATGTCCAGGTGGAAAGCCCGAACATAATAGAGGTGGGCCTGGGTGGGTGTCGGCTGGATTTTCTCTAGAATTCTCCTCCAACTCCTCCAAAATCGGACATTGAAGTCTGTGATGCTCTCTAAAGGTGCTCTCGTGATGGTGGAGAGGTGCATCAAAAGTTGAAAGGGATCCTGAGAGCCATCAAATGTGTCGACTAGTGCTCCCGCTAGGTCCGCCCATGAGCAGATGCTCTTACGCCCGAGTATTTTGTACCACTGCAGCGCCCTTCCTTCCAGAGACAGGACCAGACGTCTGATGATGACATCTTCATGGGTTATGCCATGGAGAGTCGCTAGAGCAGCAATATCTTCAAGGTGCTCTCGAGCCATTCCCTTAGTGCCATTGTATTTTGTTAGGGTTTTCAGGGCACTTTTGGGAGTCTCATGCGGATATTGGAGATTCAGAGGGCCAGGATCATCCTTGTTGGGATAGCATACCTTTGCCATTATAGCAGTGGTCTGCAGAGATCATGATCCTTGCCACTAAGTCGGAGTCGCCAGGTGAACATTCTTTTCTCCGCTTGTGAGGTCAAGGCTGCTCACCAAACCTTGATTCCTCTAGGGTGTCTTATTTCAGCATAAAAGGGATCCACCGGTCATGAGACCCGGATCTTCCGCTTAACAGAGTCGCCAGGTGATTTTGCCAGATGAAGGCAAGCTAGAGATTCACCAAACTCAAGCTTCCTTAAAACATGGAGATTGTTCATCCCACCGGGCATGCCAGAAACTATTGGTCAGAGATCTGCCTTTGGTAAGATTTGGTAATTCAGTGCGCCTTAGACCCGGCCAACATTGAAAGGCCGTGAGGAAGAAATGCCTCCCGTGCCGATCTCCAGAGATGGGTTGGTTCCCTTGCTATTCTAACTGGGGGTTTTGAGATAGAGGAACAAGAAAGAAATGGGAAATGACTGGAAGGGATGGGAAATATGGCCACAAAGCCGAGATAGAACAGGGGTGATGGACTAACAACGACGATCACTCTATTGCATTCCGAACCAAATAGCCCTCAAATACGGATAACTAACGTGAAATTAAACCAGAACATCCAAAGATGCATAATCTCCGGGGCTACTCCGAGTCCCTACCTTATCAGAAATTAAATCCAGATAATAGAATTCAAGTTTATAGTTAAAGCATGGAATAATAGAAGATAAGCAATAGAAGACATACACATGAAAATAGAAGTCCAGGTTTAGAGCCAGACATCAGCTGAATTGATAGCAAAATTCAGGTTTTCATTTAGCCTCTAGCAAACATCCATCCATTTTACAATAAAAGAACGGGATTATATAGAGAATTCTGCCGCTTGAGCAATAAATGTTGATTAACAAAATATGGTGGTAGAAGCCAAGGTAAGGATTACAAGGAGTACAGTCACAAAGTATTAACCAGGCATGGCGGAGACTGGTGACTCCTCAGAAATGTCGTTGAACCCCTTCAATGCCCTGACAGACTCGGCTCGCTAGCGCTGCCTCCTCACTCGCGGGGACCGCTTCCGTGGAAGATATGCTTGAAATTCCGGAACGTCCAGTCTGGAAGCTTCTCAGAATGGCTGCGCCTGGTCGGATAAGGATGCACTTTAAGTTGTTGAGGTGGAGTGCTTCTGGGTGAGACCGGCGCAAGAGTCGGAAAGTCAACAGACAGGGCGCGGTGAGAGGGCGCGCAATAGCCTTGAGTGTGAGAAAAGGTGCACCTGACTTGGGCGCATTCTAAAATGTGCGCCTAAGTTGGGCGCACCCTGGAATGTGCGCCTAAGTTGGGCATACCCTAAAATGTGCACCTGACTTGGGTGCACCCTGGTACAGCTTGCCCAGAGAGTGCTTCAAAAACAATTCACTCGTGCCTAGATAGAACAGCGCTTTACTGACGTTCAGCAATGGTGGACTGTGCAACAACTGCTCTCTGGCATTCAAAAATGGTGGACTGTGCAATAGCTGCTCTTTGGCATTCAGCAATGGTGGGTTGTGCAACAGATTCAGGGTTCTAAAAGGTGTATCCATTGGGCAATGTGATTTCTTATAGACCTGACATTCACCCACCTGCATTGATGTCGCTTGCGTAGAGTTAATGCCCAGGACGATTTGGGGGTGCCGCAAAAGATCTTTTGCATGGTAGACAACAACAGGGCGCGGATCCCAATCTTAAAGCGGGGTGCAATTGTTAGTCTCACAGTGACACTGAGAGGGGGGATGAATCAGTGTGGCTCTTTAAAACTTAAAAACTTCAACTCTTAAAGCCAAAACAATGAAAACTTAAAACCACATAAAGCAAATATAACAAGACAGCATTCCACAACACACGATGTAACGAGGTTCACCAATTTGGCTACTCCTCAAAATGACTGCTTGGATTCCCGTCCAAATCTAGCCTTTGCAAAATACCAATTTTACAATCAGTTTACCAGCACATACTGGAAGGAGCACCAACCCCCGATTTATCCGCACCAACGAGAAGGAGCACCAACCCCCGATTTACCGAAGACCAAGCTGGAAGGAGCACCAACCCCCGATTTATCCGCACCAACGAAAGGAGCACCAACCCCCCGATTTATCTGCACCAACGAAAGGAGAACCAACCCCCGATTTACCAGCACCAACCGGAAGGAGCACCAACCCCTAATTTATCTCGCACCAACGGAAAGGAGCACAAACCCCCGATTTACCAAGCACCAACAGAAAGGAGCACCAACCCCTGATTCCAAGCACCAACTTGGACTTTTTGAAGCTAGAAGATTGACATAAAAATGCCTTCACATTTACAAGACCCTGACTGGTCTATTGCTCACTCCACATCGCCCACAAATCACATAACACATACCCTTCTCGGTCGCCTCTCGCTCTCCTCTCACTCTCTTCTCGCGCACTTCACAGAATTAATTCCCCAACTGAAATTTTCCAAGCAACGCTTCTTTTGTAACTCCAGTTGTAACTCCTTTCATTTCTCATACGCCACTTGTCAATTGTAACACCTTCTATATGTAACTCCTTTTGTATATATAGAGTAGGCATTTCGTTAAACACGTTACATGCAACGAATTGACACATATACCTCTACCATGACTGTTCGTCTTCTCGGTCATGACTGTTCGTATTCTCCTTAGTGACTGTTCGTTTTCTGTTCTGTGCATGCATGCGTTTTCATTTCTAATTTTACGACTGTTCGTTTTTCTCCTTCTTCGACTTTTCGTTTTCTCCACTTGGGCATGCATGCGTTTTCTCTGTAATTGCACCTGTAACTGACATACTGACTTCAGTTAACTCTTCTTATTTTATTTGCATGATTTTCTTTCTGCAACATCACCTGTAACTGCCGTATAACTTCAGTTAACTGTCACATATCTTATTTCGGCTGGGTTCTCTTCTTAGCTCGCGCCAAAGCGACCTGTCGCGAAATCGCGACACTTCTGCATCTTTGTCCTCTTCTGGGCTTTCGCCCGCGAAAACACATGTCGCGATATCGCGACACTTTCGCCTCCTTGCTACTCTTCTTGGCTTGTACCAGTGAAAACACAACATGTCGCGATATCGCGACACTTTCGCCTCCTTGCTACTCTTCTTGGCTTGTACCAGCGAAAACACATGTCGCGATATCGCGACACTTTCGCCTCCTTGCTACTCTTCTTGGCTTGTACCAGCGAAAACACAACATGTCGCGATATCGCGACACTTTCGCCTCCTTGCTACTCTTCTTGGCTTGTACCAGCGAAAACACATGTCGCGATATCTTGCTACTCTTCTTGGCTTGTACCAGCGAAAACACACCATGTCGCGATATCGCGACACTTTCGCCTCCGTACTCTTCATCTTTACTTTTGTCGCGATATCGCGACACTTCTGCCTTCTTAATTTCTCTCTCCTCCTTTAGTCGCGAAAAAGCGACATGTCGCGATATCGCGACACTTTCTCTCCTTTGCTCTCTCTCTTGCCTTCGGGTCGCGAAAACCCGACATGTCGCGATATCGCGACACTTTTTCTCCTTTGCTCTCTCTCTTGCCTTCGGGTCGCGAAAACCCGACATGTCGCGATATCGCGACACTTTTTCTCCTTTGCTCTCTCTCTTGCCTTCGGGTCGCGAAAACCCGACATGTCGCGATATCGCGACACTTTTTCTCCTTTGCTCTCTCTCTTGCCTTCGGGTCGCGAAAACCCGACATGTCGCGATATCGCGACACTTTTTCTTCCGTACAATCTCTCTTGCAATATGTCGCGAAATCGCGACACTTTTTCTTTCGGACTCTCTCTCCTGCAATATGTCGCGAAATCGCAACACTTTTTCTTCCGTACAATCTCTCTTGCAATATGTCGCGAAATCGCGACACTTTTTCTTTCGGACTCTCTCTGCAATATGTCGCGAAATCGCGACACTTTTTCTTCCGTACAATCTCTCTTGCAATATGTCGCGAAATCGCGACACTTTTTCTACTTGCCTTTCTCTCTTCCAACATGTCGCAAAATCGCGACAGTTTTGCTTGCTTGCGCTTTCTCTCCGAACATGTCGCGAAATCGCGACAGTTTTGCTTTCTTCTCAACATGTCACGATATCGTGACAGTTTTGCTTGCTTGCTCAACATGTCGCGATATCGCGACAGTTTTATTCCTTGTGATTTTCTTTTGATTTTTAGCATATGGGCCACTTCGATCTTTTGGAGAATCACTGTACATACTCTGAAGAACCTCTTAACTCCTGTCCACTGCATCAACCGATCTGTCTGACTGTGTTGACAACAATGACAATACTGTTCCTGCACCTTGCTCAATAGCAATCATCCTTGAAGAGCGTGAAGCGCTGCAACCGTTGTATTTAATCCCCACCGTGGGCAGCGCCTTGGTCAGTGTGCCCATGAGGAGAACCGAACATAGGAATCCGTAGACGGGGAAGCACCTTTAAAACTACACCCAACGGCCTCCTTGGGATGGGTGCAATCATTCTTGAGTTGTGCGTCGGGGAGCGTGCGCCCGGCCTTGGGCGCACTGCCGAGGTGCGCCCGGCTTGGGCGCGCTTCTCCGTGTGCGCCCGGCCTTGGGCACACTGCCTGTGTGCGCCCGGCCTTGGACGCACTGCCTGTGTGCGCCCAACCTTGGGCGCACTGCCTGTGGTGCGCACAACCTTGGGCGCACTGCCTGTGGTGCGCACTGCCTTGGGCACACTGCCTATGTGCGCCTGACTTGGGTGCACTTGGTGTTACAGCTTCCCGAGGCCATAACTTTTGATCCGTTGACCCAATCGCCTATTGTAATATATCACCGAAAAGCTTACGAAAAGATCTACAACAATGAAGTATCCAAAGATCATTTCATCCAATTTATCATCCTCTTTTAGGGCCCGTGAAAATGCCAACACTTTTGCATGTGTTTCGCTGATCTAAAGCTCTAGATGATTTCGCTAGTGAAGTGCACTTCACACTTAGGCAAAATTTCGTCAAAATTTCTAATGTGGCAAAAATGCCATATTTCTGGCAGCTCGCAGGGCATTTAGCTTGTCTGAATGCAAATCGATCCCAGGCCTTTATCCATTGGGCAACAGAGTCATCCTCGCTTTCTGAATGCTCACTAGTAGCAGTAGACTCTTCTCCCGATTCTTCTCCTCCTGTCCCCTCGTGCTCTTCTCGGTGCTCACTGTGCTGCTCTTCGTCGCGCCCATTCTGGCTGTACAATTGCTTAAGCGCTCGATCTGAAAATGACATTGCCTTATCAAACCCTAGCGCTCCGCTTCTTACCAGCAATATTCACTCTCTAAACTCTGGGAAATAATGTTGCAGCAAAACCTCCGGTAATTCTTTGAGTTAAAATGGGGCGCAGCGATGGTCCTGGGCCCCACTTGCGATGTCATCTGCTTGGAGTGGAGCGCACGGGCCTTGAGGGCGGGTCAGAGGGGATTTTGCCCTGCAAAAGCCCGAAATGGAATTGCGCTTCTTCTCGGGGGCGAAACTGACTTTGACTTGACCTTTTGACCTGCCCTTCAATTTCGACTTGGCCTTTGCTCCGCAAAGTGCCAAAATGGGGTTTCGCCCCTAAAGGAGAGCGAAACTTCTCCTCGCCAGGGCGCCTTATATGGCACTGAACTGTTGTGCCAGGTGATGCTAAAAATGGTACCTAAAAACTGCTCTCCTTTTTTCTTTCTTGGAGCGCTAAAAAGAAACACACAAACTAAACTAAAAAACTTAAAATCAAACTCATCCGCACCATTTCTCTGCCAGCTCGACCCTGGCCAAAACTGCGTTGTCGATAGCACGAAAAGGGGCGAAGAGACTTACATTATTTACACAAAAGTTTGCGACCCAGGTTTTGTTTTTCTCAATCTGGTCTAGTTCTTCATTAATTCCCTTCATCCAACTTTCATCTGTGCTTGCTTCAGCAACATTTTTGGGCTCAATGCTGGATAATAGAGAGTAGTTCCTTGCTACTGTTCTCCTTGTCCGAATACCAACCGTGGGGTCCCCAATAATTTCCTCTCTCGGGATGATTTTTCTCGCCAGCTGCCTGTTTTGAATTTCTTGTTTTCTTCTACTTTCGGATCAATACTTAAATCATCTGGGTCAATTTCCTTATTCTCTTTTGTTTCCTTTTCTTCATCTCCTTCAATAACTTCTTCATAAATAGGGTAGTTTTCTTCATAGCTAATTTCTCGTTCCCTACCTTCATCAACCTTAACATCGGCACTCTCCACAATTTTCTTTAGCCTTTTGTTATAGCATGTGTAGGCTTTGTTTTTTGTCGAATAGCCAAGAAAAATTCCTTCATTAGCTCTATCTTCAAACTTACCAAGATTATCTTCAGTTCTTTTGATGTAGCACTTGCTGCCAAAGACTTTGAAGTATCTTGTTGTTGCCTTTTGCCGAACCATAGCTCATAAGGAGTTTTGCTTTCATGTGTCCTCAACATGCACCTGTTTTGGATGTAAACTGCAGTATGAACTGCCTCTTTCCAGAATCTGTCTGCTATCTTATTCTCTGTCAACATTGTCCATGCCATTTCCTGCACTGTCCTGTTTTTTCTCTCAACAACACCATTCTGCTGAGGTGTCCTTGCTACTGAAAACTGTCTTCTGATCCCATATTTTTGACAAGTACTCTGCAAACTCCTCCGAGATAAACTCTCCTCCTCTATCTGATCTTAAGCATTTAATTCTTTTTCCTGTTTGATTCTCAACCTGGTGTTTGAAAGTCTTGAACATTTCAAAGGCATCTGATTTAAGCTTTAGAAATAGTACCCATGTCATCCTGGAATAGTCATCTATGGACAGCATAAAGTATTTGTCACCATTTATGCTTTGTGTTCTCATGGGTCCACATAAATCAGTATGAATTAGCTCTAAAGGTTTGCTGGTGAAGTATTCATTTGATTTAAATGTGGATCCAGTTTGCTTACCCTTTTGGCATGAAGCACAGATGTTATTTAATGGTTTGCCAAAGGTGGGTATATCTCTTATCGCCTCTTTTGAACTTATTTTTACCGGATTGTCAAAGCTAATATGACCAAGCCTCTTGTGCCACAACCAATTTTCATCTTCCTGTCCAATCAAACATACTCCTTCCGAAGTCTCCCGAGAGAGTATACAAGTTTCCGAAGTCCTCGATCCAATAGCTATCGCCTTCCCACCGTGTGCTTTTCTCGACTTCACAACCCTGCTTCTTAAAGATGACTTCATGACCTCTCGTCACGGATTTGACTTACGCTCAGTAAGTTGTGTTTCAAACCAATCACAAACAGAACTTCTTTGGAATTGATCTTTCCATCACTTATCTTGACTGATCCTTTGCAACTATCTTGGCTCCATCATTATTTCCAAACTTTACTGAGCCCCCTTCATATTTTTGTAATTTTTCAAATTTTTGTTTATCTCCTGTCATGTGACTGGAGCATCCACTATCCAATATCCATGGTGCAGATTTGTTCTGTGCTTTGAATGCTGTCTATACAATCAAGGATTCATTTTCTTCCTTGGGTTGCTCATTTTCTTTCCACTCTGGTTTGACTACAGTTTTGGTCACTTGTTTAGACTTTTCTTTGTTAGTAGCCTGTGCATGTTTTTCTGGGAATTTTTTGTTTTGCCTTAAACTGTTTGGTTGAGATCTTCTTCCCCGATTTTTATTTGCTGCATATGTGCTTCTACAGTTTCTTGCAATGTGTCCAAAGTTATGACAGTTATAGCATTCTACCGCATAATCCATCAAGGGTGAAAAGACATTTTTGTTGGTGAAATTTCTTTGTCCTATATTATAAATGCAATCTGAAATCTTATGACCGTAAGCATTGCATTTAAAACAATAACCAGAAAAGGAATGATTGAACCTGGGAGTTGGTCTTTGCCATTTTGTAGTAGGAGCCACAAATTTTCTTCTCCTTTGATGTGTGACTTTTATGAATCCCTCATTGTCAGCACTCTTCTCGTGCCTAGCACTGTTGCTTTCTTTTGCCTGATTTGTTTTTCCTTGATCAACCTTGATCTTATCTTCTTTCTTTACTTGTTCTACAGTTATGGCCTTTGATCCACTTGACGATTCTCCTTCGACAAAGCCCAAGCCAAATTTGATGCCTGTAGTCCTCTGACTATTTATAATCTTTTCAAGCTTCGCAGAACTTCCTTCAAGTTTGTGATAGCAACTCAATTTTTGATTCTTTTCTTCTACCCGCATTTTTAAGACAACAATCTCTTCTTCCAGCTTTGTTGCACTCATCTATTTTCATGGTTAATTGTACTTCGAGTTCTTCAGACATTTTCCTAAATTCTTCTGTCTGTACTTTCAAACTGTTTATTATGTCATTCGCATCCTCAAACTTTCTTGAGACCTTTTTATTCTTTTTCCTTTTTGTACTCAACTCTTTAAGTGCAGCAACCAACTCTCCTTCCAGATATACTTCAGCCTCATCTTTAATGTTTGTGTCACCTTCTTGTTTTTCTTCTGTTTTTTCTTCTTCAAATGCCATGAACAGAGCTTCACCTGTTTCTTCTTCAGAATCTTCACTTGAGCTATCTTCAGAAGAGCTGACATTCTTGGATATGAAACTTTTCTTTTTGAAGTTGCTTTTTCTAAAATTTGGTTTCTTCTTCCAGTCACTTCTTTCTTGGTGTGACCCTTCATCACTTTTGGTTTTCTCATTCATTTGACACTTAGCTGCAAAGTGACCGACCCCTCCACAATTGAAGCACTTAAACGGTAACTTTCCTCTATATTTTTCTTTTCCCTTTATAATTTTCTGAACAAAGTTAGCTTCCGTTTCATCCGATGTCTCTTCATCCTCAGATTCTTGTTCAGCTTTTATATTTTTGTGTGCTTTAAAAGCAGCTTCTCTGTCTATGGGCTTAGTTTGTCCTATTCTCATTTCGTATGCAGTCAAAGAACCATGCATCTCGTCCATGCTAAAATTGTTTAGATCTTTAGCTTCTTCTATTGCAGAAACTTTAGAATTAAATCTTTTGTGAAGAGTTCTAAGTACCTTTTTCACGACGACCGCATCTTCGATTTCTTCGCCAAGTCCTCTGATTGCATTAATGATTCCATTGACTCTCAGCATATAGGCCTCTATGTTCTCATCATCATTCATTTTTAATGCTTCGAACCGAGCTCGATGCGTTTGTAGCTTGGCTTCCTTGATTTTGTCGTCTCCTTCATGGATGCTCTTCGCTTTGTCCCACATGTCTTTTGTCGTTTTACAGCTCATGATCCTTATCGCTTCACTGTCTACTAGCCCACACATTATGGCATTCTTTGCTTTGGAGTTATTCTCAAACTTTTTCTTCTCGGCAGTATCTCGTTGGAGGAGTAGCGGGTATTGTGTATCCACTTTCTACCGACTCCCAAATGTCGTATCCCAACGCACACGGATATGTCCGCATCCCGAGTCTCCGGAATAAGTAATTAGTTCTGTCGAACAAAAGAGCTTTGTTTGATGAGAATCCTTCACCACCTGCCATTGTGTTTCTTCCAAGATCACCTTAGCTGATTAAGCTTGTTCAGGAACCTTGCTCTGATACCAATTGATATTCTCACAATGACACTGAGAGGGGGGGTGAATCAGTGTAGCTATTTAAATTCAAATCTACAACTCTTAAAGCTGAAGCAAAGAGAACTTAAAAGCAGATAAAACAATTATCACAAGAGAGCACACCACAACACACAATGTAACGAGGTTCACCAATTTGGCTACTCCTCAAGAATGACTGCTGGGATTACGGTCCAAATCCGGCCTTTGCAAAACACCAATTTTACAATCTGTTTACCAAGACCCACTGAAAGGAGCACCAACCCCTGATTTATCTGCACCAACAGAAAGGAGCACCAACCCCTATCCAAGCACCAACTTGGATCACAGTTTTGAAAGCTATATCAATGACATACAAATGCCTTCACTTTTACAAGACCCTGACTGGTCTACAATTTATCAAAACACAGTAAACACTTACTGCTCAGCTTGTCGCTCTCTTACAGCACTCTTCTAACCCTCTTTTGGCAACACTTTCACACATTCAGCGACAACTTTATTCTCCACGCAACTGCCCTTTTATAATCAAATTGTCTAACTGTAACTCCAGTTGTAACTCCTTTTATTTCTCATGCGCCACTTGCCAGTTGTAACGCCTTCTAACTGTAACTACTTTTGTATAAATATAGGGTAGGCTTTTCATCAACCACGATGCATGTTACGAATTTACACATATACCCCTACCATGACTGTTCGTCTTCTCGGTCATGACTGTTCGTATTTTTTTCTGTGCATGCATGCATATTCGATTCTATTTATACGACTGTTAGATTTCTCCTTCTTCGACTGTTCTTAAATTAGTTGCATGATTTTCTTTTGTAACGTCCCCTGTAACTGCTGTGTAACTTCAGTTAACGGTTACATATCTTAATACGGCTGGGTTCTATTTTTAGCTTGCGCCAAAACGACCTGTCGCGAAATCGCGACACTTCTGCCTCTTTGTCTTCTTCTTGGCTTGTACCCGCGAAAATACATGTCGCGAAATCGCGACAGTTTCGCCTCCTTGTCCTTTTCTCAGCTTGCACCTGCGAAAACAGAACATGTTGCGAAATCGTGACACTTTCACTGCCTTGAGCTCTTCTCTGTCTCTTTCCCACGAAAATAGAACATGTCGCGAAATCGCAACACTTTCGCTGCCTTGAGCTCTTCTCTGTCTCTTTCCCGCGAAAACAGAACATGTCGCGAAATCGAGACACTTTCGCTTCCTTGCACTCTTCTCTGCTTGCACTAGCGAAAACATGACATGTCGCGAAATCGTGACATCTTTCGCTTCCGTACACTCTTCTCTGCAAGCACTAGCGAAAACATGACATGTCGCGAAATCGCGACATCTTTCGCTTCCGTACACTCTTCTCTGCAAGCACTAGCGAAAACATGACATGTCGCGAAATCACGACATCTTTCGCATCCGTACACTCTTCTTGGCTTGCACCAGCGAAAACAAGACATGTCGCGAAATCGCGACACATTCGTTGCCTTGTGCTCTTCTCTGTCTGTCGCCCGCGAAAACACATGTCGCGAAATCGCGACACATTCGCTGCCTTGTGCCTTTCTCTGTCTTTCGCCCGCGAAAACACATGTCGCGAAATCGCGACACATTCGCCTCCGTACACTCTCTCTCCTCTTCGGGTCGCGAAAACCCGACATGTCGCGAAATCGCGACACTTTTTCTCCTTGGCGCTTTTCTTCCCTTCGGGTCACGAAAACCCGACATGTCGCGAAATCGCGACACTTTTTCTCCTTAGCGCTTCCTCTTGCAAATTGTCGCGAAATCGCGACACTTTTCCTTGCCAGCTCTTTCTCTCAAACATGTCGCGAAATCGCGACACATTTTCATCCGTACTGACTCTCTTGCAGATTCTCGCGAAATCGCGACAGTTTTCTTTGCCTGCGCCTTCTCTCCAAACATGTCGCGAAATCGCGACAGTTTTCTTTGCTTGCGCCTTCTCTCCAAACATGTCGCGAAATCGCGACAGTTTTTCTTGCATGCGCTTCTTCTTCGAACATGTCGCGAAATCGCGACAGTTTTTCCACTTGCTTTCTTCTCTGCCAACATGTCACGAAATCGCGACAGTTTTCTTTGCTTGCGCCTTCTTTCCGAACATGTCGCGAAATCGCGACAGTTTTCCTTGCGCTTTCTCTTTCGTCCGACATGTCGCGAAATCGCGACAGTTTTGCCAGCATTTTCTCTCTCCTCCGACATGTCGCGAAATCGCGACAGTTTTGCCAGCATTTTCTCTCTCCTCCGACATGTTGCGAAATCGCGACAGTTTTGCCAGCATTTTCTCTCTCCTCCGACATGTCGCGAAATCGCGACAGTTTTTCATTCCGACCAAACGTGTCGCGATATCGCGACAGTTTTCTTACTTGTATTTTCTTTGTTCATCTGAGTGTTGGCCTCTTTTGTCTTCTTGAAAATTCACTGTACATGCTTTGACTGACCTCTGAACTTTTGTCCACTGCATCAACTGATCTATCTGTCTGTGTTGACAACAATGACAATACTGTTTCTGCACCTTGCTCAACAACTAACAGAAATTAAACCAGAAAATCTAGCATGCATAATCTCCAGGGCTACTCTAGAGTCCCTACCTTATCAGAAACTAAATCCGGATAATAGAATTCAAGTTTACAGTTAGAGCATGGAATAATAGAAGATAAGCAATAGAAGACATATGCATGAAAATAGAAGTCCAGGTTTAGAGCCAGACATCAGCTGTATTGATAGCAAAATTCAAGTTTTCATTTAGCCTCTAGCAAACATCCATCCATTTTACAATAAAAGAGCGGGCTTATATAGAGAATTTTGTCGCTTGAGCAATAAATGTTAACAATATATGGCGGTGGAAGCCAAGATAAGGATTACAAGGAGTACAATCACAAAGTATTAACCAGGCATGGCGGAGACTGGTGACTCCTCAAAAATGTTGTTGAACCCCTTCAATGCCCTAATAGACTTGGCTCGTTGGCGCTGCCTCCTCACTCGTGGGGACCGCTTTCGTGGAAGATATGCTTGAAATTCCGAAATGTCCAGTCTGGAAGCTTCTCAGAATGGTTGTGCCTAGTCAGATAAGGATGCACTTTAAGTTGCTAAGGTGGAAGTGCTTCTAGGTGAGACCCTCACAAAAGTCGGAAAGTCAACAGACAGGGCGCGGTGAGAGGGTGCGCAATAGCCTTGAGTGTGAAAAAAGGTGCGCCTGACTTGGGCGCATTCTGAAATGTGCGTCTGAGTTGGGCGCACCTTGGAATGTGCAACTGAGTTGGGCGTACCCTAAAATGTGCGCTTGACTTGGGCGCACCCTGGAATGTGCGCCTGACTTGGGCACACCCTGGTATAGCTTGCCCAAAGAGTGCTTCAAAAACAATTCGCTCGTGCCCAGATAGAACAGCGCTTTACTAACGTTCAGCAATGGTGGATTGTGCAACAACTGCTCTCTGGCATTCAGCAATGGTGGACTGTGCAATAGCTGCTCTCTGGCATTCAGCAATGGTGCACTGTGCAACAGATTCAAGGTTCTAAAAGGTGTATCCATTGGGCAATGTGATTTCTTATAGACCCAGCAGTCACCCACCTGCATTGATGTCGCTTGCGTAGAGTTAATGCCCGGGACGATTTGGGGGCGCCGCAAAAGATCTTCTGCGTGGTAGACAACGGCAGGGCGCGGATCCCAATCTTAACCACCAAAGCGGGGTGCAATCATCCTTGAAGAGCGTGAAGCGCTGCAACCGTTGTATTTAATCCCCATCGTGGGCAGCGCCTTGGTCAGTGTGCCCGTGAGAAGAGCCGAACATAGGAATCCGTAGATGGGGAAGCGCCTTTAAAATTGCACCCAACGACCTCCTCGGGATGGGTGCAATCATTCTTGAGTTGCGCGTCGGGGAGCGTGCGCCCAGCCTTGGGCGCACTGCCGAGGTGCGCCCGGCCTGGGCGCGCTTCTCCGTGTGCGCCTGGCCTTGGGCATACTGCCGAGGTGCGCCCTGCCTGGGCGCGCTTCTCCGTGTGAGCCCAATGCGCCCAGCCTTGGGCGCACTGCCGAGGTGCGCCCGACCTTGACGCGCTTCTCCGTGTGCGCCCAGCCTTGGGCGCACTACTGAGGTGCACCCGACCTGGGGCGCATTGCCTGTGGTGCGCCCGGCCTTGGGCACACTGCTTGTGGTGCGCCCGGCCTTGGGCGCACTTGGTGTTACAGCTTCCTGGGGCCATAACTTTTCATCCGTTGACACAATCGCCTATTGTAATATATCGCCGGAAAGCTCACGAAATGATCTACAACAATGAAGTATCCAAAGATCATTTCATCCAATTTATCATCCTCTTTTAGGGCCCGTGAAAATGCCAACACTTCTGTATGCGTTTCGCTGATCTAAAGCTCCAGATGATTTCGCTGGTGAAGTGCACTTCACGCTTAGGCAATATTTCGTCAAAATTTCCAATGTGGCAAAAATGCCAACAGTTATCTAATGCAACTTCCAGCCAAGTTGAATTGTTGTTGTGGACATCGTCCGAATGGTGTTGATCTTTGGTATAAGAGCAAAGGTCTAGTCATAATCAATGCTTTTATTTGTGCATAGCCCTTTGCAACAAGTCTTCCTTGTACTTATCAATATTGCCATTTGCTTTATATTTGATCTTGAAAACCCACTTACAACCGATGGCTTTCCTATTCTTCATCAAAGCCTGATACTTGACACCCATCGAATCCTTCCATTGTTTTTATACAAGGACCTCCTAAGTTGTCCATGGTTCAAATTCTGCACCATTGTGCTCATAAGAGTCATTATGGACTCTGTCACAAGTTCTTGGCCCTAAAATTGATGTGTCTAAAACTCCATCCAACTTGGCATCTCAAATTGTACTAAGGCCCCACTTAGGATCGTGTGGTACTCAAAGAAGGTGGCTGAGATGGTCTTAAACCAACTCTATCATTTGCAAGATCATCTCCACCATCAAGATCATCAACATCATCAAAGTCATTAACCTCTCTCTCGAACAAGAGCTCCATCTAAAACACATGGCTCATTAGAAGATGAGTTTGACTCATTCTTCTCATCAAACACATCTCTACTGATATACAACTTCTTAGATGGACCATCGTGTGGTACTCGAAGAAGATGGCTCACATGGTCCTAGAGCATCAACTCTAACATCTATAGGATCGTCTCCACTATTAGTCTCACAATGACACTGAGAGGGGGGATGAATCAGTGTAGCTCTTTTAAAACTTAAATCTTCAACTCTTAAAGCCGAAACAATGAAAACTTGAAACCAAATAAAGCAAGTATAACAAGATAACATCACACAACACAAGATGTACCGAGGTTCACCGATTTGGCTACATCCTCAAAATGACTGTTTGGACTCCCATCCAAATCCAGCCTTTGCAAAGCACCAACTTTACAATCAATTTACCAGCACCAACCCCTGATTTATCTGCACCAACAGAAAGGAGCACCAACCCCTAATTTATCTACACCAACAGAAAGGAGCACCAACCCCTAATTTATCTACACCAACAGAAAGGAGCACCAACATGTAATGGCCTCTTTGAATGGCGTATTTAAAACCTCTAAAAAAAATTTGTTTCTCCTTCCATGACTGTTCGTTTTCTCCTTCCCTTGTGCATGCATGTGTTTTGGTTTCCAAAAAGGCTTTTCATTTCTATTTTGTGGCCCTTCGTTTCCTTTTCTCCACATGGGCATGTGTCCGTTTTTTTCCATGTGTAACGACCATCTTAGATGATTTCAAATCATTAAAGATTCCAAATGTAACGTTTTGTCTTATTCATTGAATTTTGTCCTTATGTGACAAATTACCTTATTCAATCTTCGATTTATTCCTTATAGGTCCACGTCACTATGCAGTCTTCAGTTTCACTATCCTGGTGTTCATCACTAATATCAGACGCACTGTCAACTACTCTGTTCCTTTGGCAAAAATGCAACATGTCGCGATATCGCAACACTTTTGTTTCTCTGCCTACCTGCCCCTTTTGAGTTGCGAAAATGCAACATGTCGCGATATCACGACACTTTTGTTTCTCCTTGCTCTTTCTCTTCGCTTTGGACCGCGAAAATGCAACATGTAGCGATATCGCGACACTTTTTTCTCCTTGCTCTTTCTCTTCGCTTTGGACCGCGAAAATGCAACATGTCGCGATATCGCGACACTTTTTCTCTCTTTGCTTTTTCTCTTCTCTTTTGGCCGCGAAAATGCAACATGTCGCGATATCGCGACACTTTTTTTTCTTTGCGGTGTTTTGCTTTTTCTTTGATCTTTAGCATATGGGCCACTTCGGTCTTCTTGGAAAATATGCAAAAAGGTGGGTCCCCAATTTTGGGGTACGTTGTGAAGCAGCCACAACATGACGATTTTTTCAACTTTGCACAAACAACTCTGTAACAACTTCACCCAAACATCAAAAACATCCTCATAAGCATTTAACATCACTGTACATACTCTGAATAACCTCTGAACTCTTGTCCACTGCATCAACCGATCTATCTGACTGTGTTGACAACAATGACAATATTGTCGCTGCACCTTGCTCAACATCCACCATCAAGATCATTGGTATCATCAAAGTCATTAACCTCTCTTTCACAGGTTTCATAATCAAAAAAGAGAAAAAGAGCTCCGTTTGGCTCATCAGAAGATTAGTTGGGACCCATTCTTCTCATCAAGCACATCTCTGCTGATATAGAACTTCTTAGTGTTAGGATCCATGAGTCAATAGGATTTTGACTCATCACTATATCCAAGAAAGATGCATTTCATGAACTTCTATTCCAACTTTGTCTACTTTTGCTTTGGAAAATGCATGAACATTGTGCAGCCAAACACTCGAATATGTAATACTAAGAGCTTAACCCTTGTCCATGCTTCCTCTATAGTGAAACCATCCAATGCTACAATCAATGTGTCGTTCAACAACTAAACTATCCTATACATAACTTCTACCCAAAATGCTAACTCCAAATATGCATCAGTCAACATACTTTGCACCATCTCTCAAATAGTACAATTACGCCTCTCAACAACACCATATTATTGAGGCACATAGGTAGCTATCAACTGTCATCGAATTTGATTTTACTTCAGGAAAGCTTAAAACTTATTGTTGGTGTACTCCACCCTCCCCCTGATCTAATCAGAGTATATGGATATGGCGACCAATGGACTTCTCCACAAGAGCTTTAAACTTCTTAAAGAAGTAGAAGGCTTGATCCTTAGCCTATAAACAATACACCCACATATGACAAGCATGATCATAAACAAAATGTTGTAAATAATTGTAGCTGTTGAAGCTCAGACCCATGGGTCTACAAAGATTGATGTGCGCCAAGTCAAGTAGACCAATCGGTCTACAACTACAAGAGCCAAATGGTACTTGGTGTTGCTTTCCACCCAAGCAACTCAAACAAATATCACTGGACTTACTGAGTGAGGTAAGGCCTCTCATCATAACATGGTTATGGGGTACTATGGGGTAGTCAAAACTTAGTTGTCAGTATCGTTGGTGCCAAAGAATGGCAACATTATCTGCCTTTGCTACCAAAGCTTGGTTATCAGTCAATACAACCACAGGATGAAACATCTTGCCAGTGCCAAACGCACAAGCAACAACTGTTAAACCCCTAAACTTGTCTTGAATAAGACAAAGCTTCTTGTCTCGTGTAAAGTCAAACTCAACTTTCAATTTATGACCAAGCAACTGATTTAGAGAAAAACAAGTTCTTCATGAGGCTAGGCACACAAAGAACATCGGTTAGGCAAGAAATGAGAACATAGTTGATACCTGTAATGGTGTATGTAGAGTTGTCGCCGAGAGTTACCTGCTACAATAAGAGGAATGATCAAGAGACGCGAACCATTCCTTTTGGTCTGTCATATGTTTGGTAGCCCCTTAGTCAACATATCGAACCACGCTAGGCTGAGGAACTACATAAGGAGACTATTCTAAATAAACAAAAATTTCACCATCAAAGTTTATAGCCTTTGCAACATTGCCATGTTGGCGTTGGGGCACATTCCTCCTCTTCCACTGAGGACCCTTTTGTTTCCTTCTTGATGCCTACTTCTGATTCTTGATGGAAGAACCTTGTGAGAAGGTGTTGTACTTACAATCTTAAAGTACATGCCCCGGCTTCCCACATAAATAGCAAGTCACATTGGAATGTGAATAGTTCTCTTTTTTATTGTTCTCTTTGTATTGTTGTTGTTGTTTAGGGGGTTTGCCACCTTTCTTCAATGGCAAAGGCTTTTGTCCTTTATCAATCATTTCCTCCTCTTGAAGAAAATTCACGAGTCTCAAAAGTTGAACTCTAATTAGTAACATTTAGGATCGTCAACAAAATACTAAATGTCAATGTGTTAGGTACCCAAGATAGGTACTTAATAATATAATATTGTATATTGATATGAGCCATAAATGAACTATTAAGGAAGGCCACATGTCAAATTAGAAATAGGTAGGAGAATAATGTCATAGAATCATATATGTAACCATCAAGGAATATTGTCATATGTAATTGTCAAGGAATATTGTCATATTATTATGCACTTTGTAACTCATGGAAGGTGAACCACCACATGGGTGATCTTGTAACTCATGGAAGGTGAACCATCACACTCTTGTATAAAGAGAGATGAACCCCCATTGTAAAAGGGGGTATATGAAGTATTCTTGTAGAAGTCTTGGCTCGTGGAGCTAAAGATCTTGTGGAGTGGCTTCCTTCTAATAAGGAGCATTGTACGGTGTTTCCCTACCTCAAGGGTATTATCAATCTCTATTTTATTGTGTGGATTGTTATTGTGCAATTTATTTGTGGATGAGTGCTGTATATTTCTGCATATTGGTGAATGGTTTATTGTAATGAGAAGAGAGGTTCTCACCTCCATTGTTTCTTCCTTGCAACTGCTCCACGTATGAACAAAACTTTCAATAATGACGTCTATTGGTCTTTGAATGGGTCTTCATCAATAGGACATTGCATGTCCTCTTCACTTCTTGCGGCAACACTCATCCTCACTTTTCCACACCAGTGGCATGTAACATTTTCTTATGTTAAACTTTGTCATCTTGCACAGCATGAACACCATATCTCCTTCCCAAACTGGCCATGGAAGTCTTTTCACACGAACAGGTCTTCAACTGCAACGAACCCGACTTCAACAATCACAAACTCTCTTACCTTCCAAACTGCATCGAAGCGGTCAATATTGCTCTGATACCAGATATTGGGAATGAAAAATGGCTGCAATGCATTGCCATTGATGTAATAACAGCTTTATACATGTGTGAAATAGTTATTCGTTATGAAACGAATGTAACCAATCTAGGAACTACCTGGAACTACTTACGAACTTTATAGGAGGTTATAATTGTAGTTGCTTAATTCAGTCACAATTACATTCTTCTATCCTTATATGTCATAGTCTTAGCATAAGAGAGTGAGTCCCATAAGCGATCTGTCTCGAAGGTTAATCTTGAAAAGTGCGGAAAGGATTTATCCCTCATTTGCAATACACTTTATGGCAGATTTTGTGTCTTCTCTGGATGAATAAATGATGCTATCTTGTAATCTTTCTATGTGACATTCTTAAATTATTGTAATTGTGTAAATAGTATGTGTGAAATTAATGATTTCAAATCAACTACATAAATTTCTAAGAGAAACCACTATTGATAACAGTCTCCATTTTCTATTGTTTTCTTGTGGCCCATGCTCTCCCTAGAGTGTCTAGGAGTGTGGCAGATTTTGTCTATGAATAAAATCAAAATTAAATAAAAAGAAAAATCAATTTGAAGAGTGGCTTAGTATTTAGTAGGTAAACCTAGAATATCTAACTAAATAAAAAATAATTCTAAGGTCAAAAAACTCCTTTGGAGAACAACAAATTGAATGCCAAAATAAGCATCTATTCTAGAGAAGATTGCTGTCAGCTGGCAATAAAATTTCTGATCAAAGCATTTTTCCTCCAGATAGGCAATCTCATACATAGAGAGGTAATAACCCCAGTCTAGATTTGAAACCCTTTCCTTTTTCTTGACAAAGGGATCTTTATATCCTTGAGCTCCAGTTTTAGCACATCCCAGTGTATCCAGAAGCTGTTCCCATTTGGTCTTCTTAGGCACAAGAATGACCCTTCCTTTGAGAAGCCCTAAAGGCTAAAACCTACAATCTTATTTTCTCTTAATATGCATTTCCTCAAACCCACAATCCTGGGTTTTCATAATATGCATCTCCTTTGAAAGGAATATCAAATACTGGGGAAAAGCCATAGTCTTCCTCAAGCCATTTGCCCCCTTTAACTTCAAGAAGGACAAATTACTTGAGCAGGTGAATGTAAATCAGCGAAAGTACTTGAGCAGACATCTAACAAAAGGAGCAAAGACTGACTCACTGAATTTGGTTGCAGTAAGAATGGTAAATCTCTTCTAGCCTTACTTTATGTGCCTTCCCTGTGTACTCCTGCAAAAGCAGACAAAACAAACATTAAATGAGAAACAAATAAGAAATCCAAGTCCATACCTTCTGAAAAGGAAACTACTTTCTAAAACTAATGTGGGCAGAAATATTAATACAAATTTCTCATTCCCATCTCTTCATGCAGGCCTATAGGAAGCAACCTTATACACATTTGTCACAACTTCAACTTGGCTGAAGCTTTATAAAAACATTGCAATAGGGAAAGCTTGAAGGAAATGATGATTTTAACAACATAGTTGATAAATTTTTTCATTTTACAGAATAATATCAACATTTATTCAAATGGCATTAGCTCAACCAGTTAACTTTCACAGAGAAGACCTGGGTTCAAATCTTGTCAAGCGATACATGCATAATAGCCAAGCTGCTGTAATAGCGCTGTGGTGGTGATGATGTAAATATGGCTGGGGCACATTTCAAACCCAGATAATCAATTTTAAAAATGAATAAAAAAATATTAAAATCTGAAAGAAGACATAAGTTACTACAAAGAATGTAAATTTCAGAATACGTAATCAAATTAAATACATTTTCTTTAAGATTGTTTCCTATTTAGAAAATCTAAAATTGTTAGGAGGAAGTGATGGCATAGCCAAACTGCTGTAATAGCACTATGTGGTGATGATGTAAATATGGCTGGGACATATTTCAATCCTAGATAATCAATTTAAAAAATAAATAAATAAATATTAAAATCTGAAAGAAGACGCATAAGTTACTACAAAGAATATAAATTTCAGAATACGTAATCAATTTGAATACATGTTATTTAAGATTTATTCCTATTTAAAAAATCTAAAATTGTTAGGAGGAAGTGATGGTCGGGAGCGAGTGCGAGCCAATCTTGAGATCTTCAGATATGGCGGAAGAGCAGCGGATTCGTTCGAAGTGTATCAATGCTTCAAACCCTTACCATGAATGCGGTGAGTATTGTTTCCGAAAAATTGACAAAACAAAGGAACGCCAAGAGAAAGAAGAGTCGGGAGGGAGTGCAAGCCAATCTTGAGATCTTTAGATATGGCGAAAGAGTAATGGATTCGTTCGAAGTGTATCAATACTTCAAACCCTTACCATAAATGCGGCGAATATTTTTCCAAAAAATTGTCGAAGCAAAGGAATGCCAAGAAGAGACGAGCGTGTGTGATCCAGGAGGGAGTGTGAGTTGGAAGGGAGTGCGAGCTAGGAGGAAGTTTGAGCCGAGAGCGAGTGCGAGCTGAGAGGGAGTGCGAGCCAGGAGTGATCCCCAACGCCAAACCCCACTAGTTAGTTTGGAAGGAAAATAGTATTTGAAAGCCCTAATGGGAAGTGAGGATGCCCTAGCTGGAAGTATGGATGCCCAAGTTGAAGGTAAGTGGAAGACAAGATATATGGAAAGTTTGATGTTGAAGATAAGTGGAAGAGAAAATATATGGAAACTTCAATCCAAGTAGCAGATGTTGCGCCATTAGTGACCATCAAGGATGAGATGATTGAGCATGATATAACGGTTTTGAAAAGCAAGGGGTTAATATGTAAGTTCCATAGATCCTGGCCAGGATTTTTGGAGATTCAAGAGTGGATCAAGTGGAGGTGGGAATTGAATTCAAATGACTCTGTGAGTTTTCTTCCTAATGTTAGGAGGTGAAGTCACTATCCAGACATCTAGCTCTAGACGTGTAGCTCCAGACAGACGCGTAGCTCCAGACAAACGTCTAGCTCCAGACGTATAGCTCTAGATAGACGTGTAGCTCCAAACAGACGTGTAGCTCTAGACAAACGTGTAGCTCCAGACAGACATGTAGCTCCAAACAGACATCTAGCTCCAGACAGACGTGTAGTTCTAGACAGACGTCTAGCTCCAGACAAACGTGTAGCTCCAGACGTCTAGCTCTAAGAGAGGAGACTAATAGTTTTTTGGAGTCTTCCTTTGGGAGAGGAAACGAATAGTTTTCGGAGTCTTCCTTTGGGAGAGGAAACGAACAATTTTTGGAGCCTTCCTTTGTTTATCTATAAAAGGGGAACGACCCCTTGCATGTAAACAAGATTGTGAATGTAAAAGTTTGCTGAAATCAATAAAATAACGAAGCTGCCATTGCCCCGTGGTTTTTCCTGCACAATGCAGGTTTCCAAGTAAAATCTTTGTGTTACTGTCTTTTTTGTGTTATTGTGTTTTTCTGCTTGCACTTAAAGCTAATATTTAACTAACATCTGGTATCAAAGCAAGGTTTTGTACGAGTGGGAGCTAAAACAATGACAAGAGGTGTAACCAAGTTCGAGATTGAGAAATTTGATGGTAGGAACTTCACCCTATGGAAAATGAAGGTGGAGGATTTGCTGGTTCAAAATGACCAAACCCTAGCCTTGAAAGGGATCGCGAGTAAACCTAGCAGCATTAAATATGAGTGGGCAACGCTAGATAGGAAGGCGATTTCTACAATCCATCTCTGCCTAGCAGACTCTGTCTTGTTCAATGTTGTTGAAGAAAAGACCACGGAAGCCCTCTAGCAGAAGCTTGAAAAGTTGTATGAAACAAAAGCAACAACAAATAAGGTTTTTCTGAAAAAACAGCTTTATAGCCTGAGGATGAAGGAGGGTTCATCTGTGGTAGATCATTTGAATGAGTTTAATACCCTTATCAATAAACTGGTTTCAGTTAGTGTGAAGATGGAGGATGAGGACAAAGCTATCACCCTACTTTGTTCCCTCCCGGACACCTAGGATCATATGGTGATGACCATCAGTAATGCATCATTAGGAGCTCTAAAATTTGATGATGTGGTAGTCACTTTGTTAGCAGAAGAGTTGAGACGAAAAATGTCTATGTAACCTCAACCAATGAAGCCCTGTCTGTGATAGGTCGATCTTTCGAGAGGAGTAAACAAGGTAGATCACAGTCCAGATCAAAGTCTAAAGGACGCAAGTCGAAAGGGAAGTGTTGGCATTGTCGAAAGACATGGCACTCAAAGGACTGTTCGCAGCTAAAAAAAGGAAAATAATGGTGAGAAGCAAATTCAGCCATCAGTTGAGGCCAGTACAGCAGATTCAGGAGAGACGGCAACATGTGAGGCTTTCTGTATCAACAACAGCAGATCTGTTTTATATACCTGGGTTTTGGACTCGGGTGCATCTTTCCACATGTCTCCTCACAAAGACTGGTTTGACAAATATCAGCCATACTATGGTGGGATGGTCTACTTAGGTGATGATCATCCCTTAGAAATTGTGGGAAGAGGGGGCATAAGGATCAGGCTAGACGATGGTAGAGAAAGGATGTTATGTGATGTACGACATGTGCCTGATTTGCGGAAGAATTTGCTCTCAATCAAGATGATGGATAAGCTAGGGTATTCTGTCACTTTCAGTAACAACTACTGCAAAATTACCAAAGGAGCCCTTGTAGTAGCAAAAGGAGAATCTTATGGGACCATATATCGTTTATGCGATGATACGGTGACAAACCATGCAGCAGCAACAACAACTTCTGTTCAGGATGCAGTAATGCTATGGCATCAATGCCTAGGACATATGAATGAAAAAAGTCTGAAAATTCTGCGTGACTGAGGTATGCTTTCTGGGATTAAGTCTTGTAATTTAGACTTGTGTGAGCACTGTATTTTTGGTAAACAAAAGAGGGTTTGGTTTACTACAAGCCCTGGTAAGAGTTCTGATTTTTTGCAACTTATACATTCTGATATATTTGGACCAGTCCCCACTTAGTCCTTAAATGGTGCTATCTATTTTCCGACTTTTATAGATGATATTGATTATTCTAGGAGAGTGTGGGTTTATTTTCTGAAGAAGTCAGAAGCTTTGCAGAAATTTAAAGAGTTCAAAGCACAAGTAGAGAAAAGTTTGGGCAAGCCTATTTTATGTCTCAGGTCAGATAATGGGGGTGAATATTGCCCCAAGGAATTTGATAAATTTTGTACGCAGGAAGGAATTAAGCACCAGATGATTGTAACATATATTCCACGGCAAAATGGTGTGGCTGAGCGGATGAATCGCACAATCATGGAACGTGCAAGAAGCATGCTCAGCGCATCCATGTTGGATAAAAGGTTCTGGACAGAGGCTGTTAATATAGTTGTTTACCTTATTAACAGGTCACCTACAGCTGCGTTGGATGGACAAATTCTAGAGGAGGTTTGGTGTTGTAAGCCAATTGATTACTCTCATTTGCGCACCTTTGGCTGTGATGCATTTGCCGATGGGCCTAAATAAAAAAGGTCCAAACTTGACCAAAATTCAAGCAAATTTGTTTTTCTCGGCTATGGAGATACAGTGAAGGGATATTACCCATAAGGTAAATATTACCAAGAAGTTATTTTTGATGAAAAATCCATGCAAAGGAAGGAGGTACAGCAAACACCTAATGGTGTACCAGTTGAAGTAGATATGAACGAAGATGAATATGAAAATCAGCATGCTGAAGTTTTTGATCAACATGCAAAACTGCAAGTAGAACAAGTAGAGCAGCCACAACAGTCACAAGACTGTTGGCAATCGAATCGGCCTAGATGCAAATTTTCTAAGTCTGCAGCGCCCTAGACCCGCTGCCAAGCATTGAATGTCCGAAGGAAAGGAATGTCCTCCGTGACAATCTCCAGTAGGGCTGGTTCCGAAAGTAAAAATGGGATTTTTTGGGATAAGGGTTAGGAAGATACTGAAAGAGAGGGAAAATACTGAAAGGAATAGGAAAAAGGGTGAAAGCATGAAATACGGGGTGATGGACAGGAAGCACGATAGACAGCCTAACACTTGAACCAACAACAATCAAAACAATAGACCTTTAACAGAAACCAACGTTAAATCTTCAGAACTGCATAAACACCAGGGGTATTCCAAGGATTCGTCCTTTACTGACAGCTAAATCCAGATAACAGAATTCAAGCTATATGATAAAGAGGCTACTTTAACAGAAATAACATGATAGAAGTCATACACAAAGACAAAAGATTCAAAGCCGGAGCCAGAAGTCTGTATTTCGGAAGCAGATTTCAAAACGTACAGCTGCTTTTCTAGCAGAGATTGTCCATCTTAGTTACAGAGAAAAGAGCAACCTTTATAGAGAGTTCTACTTCCTAAAGCATTAATGCCCAACCACTTCCCCAGTAGTGATAGGCAGATTTGATCCGGAACCGACTTACAACATTTAATTCATCCTTACAAATAACTTAGCATTGAAGGTAGAAGGTTCCGACGACCCACCATGATCGGACGACTTAGAGCGCAGCTTCGGGTCGGTTTAACCAGTCAATGCCGAATCCGGGCAGTCCCTGACAATTTCGGGCATTCCATGGCAGTTCTGGGCAGTTTGCACTGTGTTTGGGGCCCGCCAGGAGCTTCGCTCCATAATTGGAGCGACAGAGTCTTTTCATGCCTTAGAAACTTTTCAATCTTTCTACTTTGGGTGTCGCTCCCTGGGTGGAACGACAGAGTCTTTCGCTCCACTGGTGGAGCGCTTGGAGGGTTCGCTCCATTGGTGGAGCGACAGACACTTTTACTGCCTTGACATTTTTGTCAAGCTTGTTGCTCCCTGAGTGGAGAGACAGAGGCTTTCGCTCCACTAGTGGAGCGCCTGAGACTTTTGCTCCACTAGTGGAGCGAAAGGCCCTTTGACCAAGATGTTGACCTCCCTTTGCACTTGTCTAATTTTCGCTCCACTGGTGGAGCGCTTGGGAGATTCGCTCCACTGGGGGAGCGCTTGCTGCTTTGACAGCTTTTTGACTTCTCTTACACTTGCTTTGCCAATGCTTTTAACTTTGTACCTTTTGGGACCTTCGCTCCACTAGGGGAGCGACAAGGCCTTTCGCTCCACTAGTGGAGCGACAGGTCCTGTGACCAAAAACGTTTTGACTTTCTTTTAAGCCTTGCCTTACCTTGCGCCTTTTCGGAGTGTCGCTCCGCTAGTGGAGCGATTGGGAAGTTTGCTCCACTGGTGGAGCGACAACACTTTTCAACAGAAAAACATGCTCTAAAAACGCCCAAGTGCTAGTAAATGTTACCATATGCGCAAATTTGAAAAGAACTTGCAGAAAAAACGACAGTAAGGAAGAGAACCCATTCACAACATCGCCCATGCTAAAATGTTTACAATTTTGCATGCAAAAATAAGAAAAGTACAGAAAAAAATAGAGAAACCACAAAATGCAAAAGAATACAGTTTAGAGTAAGAGAGACAGCTTGGTGAAAACACAACATAACAACGTCTTGACCATTTTTAATGGAAAAAGAGAAGTTTTACAATGATTTAGTCTCAAAAACTGCATACTACATGAATTTTAACAAAATGTGGCTAGAATGGCAACATCTCTGGCGGCTCGCAGGGTATTGAGCCTACCTCAATGCAAAGATCCCAGGCCTTATCCTTGGGCTTTAGAGTCCTCTTCGCTCTCAGAATCTTCAGACTGCTCCTCAGACTGTTCTTCACTGCTGCTTGGTACATCCTCAAGCCTGTCTTTCTCTTATTCTTCTTCATCCTCTGATTCGCCTTCTGCCTCTTCCTTGGAATCTGGTTCGCTTTCTGTCTCCTTTTCCTTTTCCTGCTCGCGCGTATGGGGAAGAAACCTGTCCAAGGAGCTCTTAAACACATGCTTGTATACCGTGAAAGCATCAATCCAGCAGTCAAGGGAGAAAGTTGGTTGTCTGGAGCTCCTGGATTAGGTAACTGTTGTCATTTCTGCAACATGGTGTATATTTTGTTGTCCAAGCGCACACCTTTTTTGAAGGCGAAGATAGCTTACTGTCCCCAGACACGAGCCAAATTGGAGTGACAAGAGCACAGGTCCATGTCGACCCAAAACACAGCGAACCCCTGACACGCAAGTCCCCTTGCTGGCCAGGCTAGGTCTGATCGCAGCGATAGTCTGCGCAACGCCCTTGCGCTCTCCCTGAAGGGCGCACAACAGACTGACCAGTCAACACACAGCACCAAAATTCAGGTAAAACGGCTAAGTACTGATAAAAATGTTGCGCAAGGTTCTCCAAGCGTAAAGTTGCTGCACACCACATTTCGTGCGCAAGGCCTGTTGACTAGTCAACGCGCTGTTGGCAGGACTCTTGCACACCAGATTTTATGCGCAAGGGCATTTCACACCCAGCGCCTGCACTTCCTCTGTTGACTATTCCAACTTGGCGCATCTCCCAAGTCAAAGACGTTGCGCACTGCATTTCAAGCGCAAGGCAAGGACAGAGAGCAAGGCCTGTTGACTATTCCAACTTGGCATCATTCCCGAGGCCCCAGGCAGTTGCGCACTACAATCCAAGCACAAGGCACTTGCGCTCCACTCCATTGCGCTTTGCCTATTGACTATTCAACCTATCACGGTTTCCGAGGCGCTCCCTCTCTCCTACGCAAGGCCAATGTGCAATCAGTTGGTGCGCTTCAGTGTTTGACTTTTCAACAAGGATGCGTCTCCCAATGCCCAGACTGTTGCGCTCCATCTCTCCGGTACAAGGCATTCGCGCACCATTCCAGAGCGCTTGGGTGTTTGACTTTTCAACCCCAGCGCTCCTTTTCTGTTGCGCAAGGCATTTGCGCTCCATGCTTGCGCGCTTCACTTACTGACTTTTCAACACCCGCACCACTCCTAAGGCCGCATACACTTGCGCTCCTTTTCTCCTACGCAAAGCATTGCGCTCCTTCTCTGTTGCGCCAAACAGTTGCGCAATGGGTTAGGTTAGCTGCGCTTCACGTCCGTACCTTTCAACTCTGGCGCTGGCCTTTCCCAGAAGTGCTTCCCATCAGCAAGTTAAGGTGCATCCTTATCCGTCCAAGCACAACCATTCTGAGAAGTTTCCAGACAAGACGTTCCGGGATTTCAAGCCTATCTTCCATGGAAGCGGTCCCCGCGAGTGAGGAGGCAGCGCCAGCAAGCCAAGCCTGTCAGGGCATTGAAGGAGTTCAACTGCATTTTCAAGGAGTCATCAGTCCCAACCATGCCTAATTAATGTTTCATGACTGTACTCTCTTGTAACTCTTATCTTGGCTGCCACCGCCATGTTTTGTATGTGTGCATTTAATATTTCAAGCGGCAAAATTCGCTATATAAGCCTGCTCTTTTATTGTAAAATGATGGATGTTTGCTAGAAGCTTGATGTAATCCAAATTATGTTGTCAATACAACTGATGTCTGGCTCTAACTCTGGACTTCTATTTTGTGTGTATGTCTTCTATTGCTTATCTTCTATTAATTCTTTGCTTTATCTGTAGGCTTGAATTCTAGTATCTGGATTTAGCTTCTGATAAAACGGGAACCCTGGAGTAGCCCTGGAGATTACGCATGTTAGATGTTTAGTTTTAATTTATGTTAGTTGTCTATATTTGAGGGCTATTTGATTCGGTGTGCAGTAGAGTTATCGTGTTGTTAGTCCATCACCCCTATTCTATCTGGCCTGTGGCCATATTTCCCATCCCTTTCAGTCATTTCCCATTCCTTTCCAGTTCCTTAATCTTTAAACCCCCCAGTTAGAATAGCAAGGGAACCAGCCCCTCTCTGGAGATTGGCACGGGAGGCATTTCTTCCTCTCAGCCTTTCAATGTTGGTTGGGTCTAAGGCGCACGAATAGACAAATCCTTACCTAAGGCAGATCTTTGACCAACAGTTTCTGGCACACCCGGTGGGACCCAAACGTTCCACTGCAAAAGCAGTATTAAGAAGTTGATGTTCGTCTTATTGTTGACAAATCCGAACATTTGGCAACTCATATGAACTCAGACATCTCCGAACCTCGTAGACCAGCTTAAAAGATCACGCCTTCATGCGTACGAGGTGGTAGGCTAGAAATACAGAAGAAGAAATCGAGTTCATCGAGCTTGACATCGACGCTCTGGGAGAGCATCCTAGAGTGGTCAGGCCAAATATCCCGTTGGACGGGACATCTTCGCAGGAAGCGGTTGTTGCTACATGGACTCCGACTCCCGACAGCAAAGCAACTAGCTTGCCCCCAATTCCACCGGATCATCAGAATAATCCGGTTCCACCTAACGTTCCACCGGGTGCTCCGAGTGTTCCTAATGTTTCAGCTCAACAAGTTCTACCGACTCCTCCGGTCCACGTAAATCCGCCACCCCAAATGGCGCAACCGGCTCCGCCCAGGCAGTTCCCGGCCTAGAATCATAAGGGCCCCCTTGCCCTACAAGCTCAGCACTCCGTATCGGCCGCAACTTTGAAAGCTTTACCTACTTACAACAGCACGGGAAAGACGGCGCATGAGCACATTCAAGACGTCGCAGGATTAGCAACCATTCATCAGATCACCGAAGAAGACGTTATGGTGAAGTTGTTGGTTCTCTCACTAAGAGGTAAGCTCCTCTACTGGTACCGATCGCTCCCGACCAGTACCATCATGGGACCAACTGGCAAGACAACTTATAAGGGGCTTCAACGAACAAGCAGACCCCTTCTCTCTGTTGCACTAGTTCACCTCTATCCAGAGGCACCCTCAGGAGGAGATAGTTGACTTCAATGTCAAGTTTGCTCGAACCTGGCAGAGAGTCACCGACGGTCTTCGGCCGACAGCTGAGCAAGCGGCATTCTATTACCTGAGGGCGTTCCACTCCGATTTTAGCATGATTATCCAACATGCTAATGTCAACTCATTTCCAGAATTATACCAGCAGGCACAGAAGGCGGAAGCGACCTGGTAGCCATCGGGAAGTTGCCTCCAAATGCAACTACACCAATTTACCCGGATTTCCCGCAGAATATGTATCCAAGCGCATCCGCTTCATCTGCACCTCAGATGTACCCCATTCAGCCGTGGACTCCCAGTCCACAAAATCAGGCGGTACCCACTCCGCAATTTCAGGTACCGACTCCTCATTATCCAAACCCCGCAGTTCCTCAACTTTCGGCTCCTCAGTATCCAGCGTTGCCTGCACCATTGGCACTGTTACCATTACCCGCACCTGCGGCTCAGGCAGCCCTAAATGCAGATCAGGCCAAAGAGTTGCGAGATGTGTATGGGTTTATGAAGACCATGGTGAACGATATGGCTATCATGAAGAAAAGACAATGATTAGAGCTATCCGCCAAGGAGATTTCCGTCCCAGATCACAAGGGAGAAAGCAGCCCCCACCGGAAGGCCTAATGACAGAAACTCCGCAAAGTTAGAGTGCGATGAAGCTACCTCATCCAACAAGACTTACTGGTGCTCCACCTGCAACGACCCGCATGGCGAGGAAACTTGCATGGTTCATCTGAATTATGTCCAGACACTTGCAGACAGTGCACCCGACGAACAGGTAAATATGATAAGGGAAACTTATCGTAATTGCATGATTCCCCTTGTCGAACAGGTTTTCGTTCTGATGCGGACAGGCAAGAAGCCAATTGAGGTCGACCCAGTTCATATAGAACCACTCAAGGTGTCTGCTGATCCGAAGCTGCCAAGTGAGAAGGCAGCCATGCCACCAGAAAAAGGGCCAGCTAAAGTATCAGAGCCTACGGATAATGCTCGGTTAAGAGACTATCTGCCCCCAAGGGCAAGAGCGAGGACTCCTCAACCGCAAGCTTCGACCTCTCAACCCCTAATTGAAGCAAGAGATCAAGCGAGAGAGAAGCTAAGATACCCCTCAAAGAGTGGAAGCAACTAAGCAGTATCGGACCCGGTACAAAACTGCTAAAGAAGGAGGCGAGTCTGGTGCTGGAGTATACAATGTCGTCAAAGAATTAAGGAAGACTCCGACTAAGGTAAGCCTCTTTGGCACACTCCAATTGCCTGGTCAAGTTGACCTGTTGCAGGAATCCCTCAAGTTCGTCAAGGGCAAGGGGAGACCAACTCAGACCGTCTTGACGCAACCGCTGACCACCTCCGCCACGGGGAAGAACAGGCCACCGCCGTTTTACCTATCCCTCAGGATGGAAGGATGGGTTGTGCATAATTGCATGGTTGATTCTGGTGCTACCACCACTGTAATGCCCAAAGTAGTATGCGAATTCATGGGCATAGAGTACACCCGGAGCAGTCCTGGAGTGCTCTAGCTAGACGGGACTCTGGTCAGGACAATGGGGGTCATCAAGGACATCCCGATCATGCTGCACAAGATGCCGCAGATCACAATAATCCAAGAAGTTGTGGTAGTTGACTTGGAGCCCTATTTCAGCATGTGATTATCAAGGGAATTCACTGCCAAACTTGGAGGCTATCTGTCTCTTGATTATTCGCACCTGGAGGTACCCTTCAAGGGAAAGAACATCAAAATTTTGAATGAAAAGCCCTCCACCTTTCTCATTGAAAAAATTCAGGATGCGGAGAAACCCATGGACTCGGTCAACATCATTGACGGAGTAGAAGTGGAAGAAAAAGTGGAGCTAATGGAGGAAGCTCTTAACGAGTTGCGCATAGAGGATGAATTCTCTATGCGTGATTTCAACGCTATGATAGAATTGGACATCAGGTGTTACTTGATAACCAAGCCTGAAAAGGCTAAAGTGCAGAGTGATGCTGACCACATGGACGACCAACTGTGGAAGCTCTTCTTCGACGGCGCCCGATGCAAGAATGGCGTTGGAGCTGGAGTTGTCCTCATCTCTCCCTCCGGAAATCAAAAAACATACTCGTACAGGCTCGCTTGGAGCTGTACTAATAATGTCGCCGAGTATGAAGCCCTGTGTTTGGGGTTACGAAAGGCGGAAAAGTTAGGAATAAAACAGTTACAGATATTCGGGGACTCCGAATTAATCTGTAACCAAGTGACAAATAAATGTGTTGCCAAACAACACTATCTCAAGGCATACCGTAATAAGGTATGGGATCTGCATGAGTCCTCGACTCTCAACATTCAGTTTATTTTGCGAGAGCGGAATAAACATGCTGAGGTTTTGGCGTCTATTGGAGCAAGATGCTCCCCAGTCGAGAATCTGATGCAAAGGCCGAAAACAGTAAGGGTTATCTATAGACCCTCGGTGCCAGATAAAAATAATCACTGGCAGGTCTTTGACAATGATGAGCAGATTGTCAATTTTTTGATTGATGAAGCAGGAAGCATCGAAGATAGAGCTCTCAACGATGAAGAATATGAGGGCTTAATCCAGCTGAAGAACAACCACCTCCCTAAGGGTTTGATCACCCTTGAAAGTCTGTTCGACCAAGATGACAGGGCTCTTCCCCACAAGATCAAAGTGGATGCAAGAGAGTACCAGGAGCTAGAGCTGGAGTCTGGGAAAATGATCAAGGTGGGGACTGATTGCACACCATAGGAAATCGAGCAGATCAAGACCCTCTGTAGAGAATATTCGGACATCGTCGCCTGGAACTACCACGACCTGAAGGGGTACGACAAAGACGTCTTCCAGCATACAATTGAGCTCCAGGAAGGAGTCAAGCCTGTCCGGCAGAAGCAAAGGCCTGTGAATCCAAATATTGAAATACTGATGAAGGTCGAGCTTCTGAAAATGTTGGAAGAAAAGATAATCTACCCCATCAAGCATTCATCTTGGGTAGCGAACCTAGTCCCGGTACGGAAAAAGAATGGAGATATTCGCCTCTGCGTGGACTTCCGAAATCTTAATCAGGCATCCCTAAAAGATCACTACCCGCTGCCCCAAATTGATCAGATCCTTCACGTGGTGGCAGGAGCCCAGAGGTTTTCCCTTCTGGATGGCTTCTCGGGGTATAACCAAATTTGGGTCAAAGATGAGGATCAGTATAATACCGCCTTTACCACCAAGTGGGGCACCTTCGCTTATCAACGCATGTCGTTCGGCCTCTCCAATGTCGGAGCAACCTTCCAGAGAGCAATGGACTTAGCCTTTGGTGAGTTGCTCAACCGTGTCATCATAATATATCTAGATGATATGATTGTTTTCTCCCACAGGAGGGAGGAGCACGGTTTACATTTGCGGCAGGTTTTTGAGAAGTGTCGGGAGTTCGAAATATCAATAAACCCGAAAAAATCAATTTTCGCGGTTAAAGAAGGCAAACTCCTAGGTCACCTCATATCAGAGAAGGGTCTTCCTATTGATACCGCTAGGGCCGAAGCCCTGCTCAGGCTACCTTTGTCGATGAACAAGAAGGTCCTCCAATCCTTCTTCGGACTAAAGCCTATGACTGAGCTCCTCAAAAAAGAAGCAAAGTTCCTATGGACTAAAGAGAGAAGGCAGGCATCTGCTTGTTGTGGTGCAGTGGTAAATACCTTGGGTGCTGGTAGAGGCCGACCCAGGTTCCATTCCCCTTGTCTTCATCCCGCAGATATATGGTATAGTTAGGAATGTCCTATGTGCTGGTAGAGGCCGACAAGGCTCCATTCCTCCTATGCCCAACTTGTTGAAAGTGGCACCCCGAAAGGGGTGTTTTCCACTATAAATTAGTTTTTGATCTGCTTGTTATGGTGCAGTGGTAAATGCCCTGGGTGCTGGTAGAGGCCGACCCAGGTTCCATTCCCCTTGTCTCCATCCTGCAGATATATGGTATAGTTAGGAATGTCCTATGTGTTGGTAGAGGCCGACAAGGCTCCATTCCTCCTATGCCCAACCTGTTGAAAGTGGCACCTCGAAAGGGGTGTTTTCCACTATAAATTAGTTTAATCTGCTTGTTGTGGTGCAGTGGTAAATGCCCTAGGTGCTGGTAGAGGCCGACCCAGGTTCCATTCCCCTTGTCTCCATCCTGCAGATATATGGTATAGTTAGGAATGTCCTATGTCTTGGTAGAGGCCGACAAGGCTCCATTCCTCCTATGCCCAATTTGTTGAAAGTGGCACCTCGAAAGGGGTGTTTTCCACTATAAATTAGTTTAATCTGCTTGTTGTGGTGCAGTGGTAAATGCCCTGGGTGCTGGTAGAGGCCGACCCAGGTTCCATTCCCCTTGTCTCCATCCTGCAGATATATGGTATAGTTAGGAATGTCCTATGTGTTGGTAGAGGCCGACAAGGCTCCATTCCTCCTATGCCCAACCTGTTGAAAGTGGCACCCCAAAAGGGGTGTTTTCCACTATAAATTAATTGATCTGCTTGTTGTGGTGCAGTGGTAAATGCCCTAGGTGCTGGTAGAGGCCGACCTAGGTTCCATTCCCCTTGTCTCCATCCTGCAGATATATGGTATGGTTAGGAATGTCCTATGTGTTGGTAGAGGCCGACAAGGCTCCATTCCTCCTTTACCCAACCTGTTGAAAGTGGCACCTCGAAAGGGGTGTTTTCCACTATAAATTATTTTAACCTAGGTGTTGTAGGTGAGTTGGAGAGGAGATGGCAATCCTCCAAGGGAGGTCCCAGGTTCAAATCTCCACCCTACCAAAAAGCTGAATTGGGTATCTAAAATCCAATTGATAATGTCGGTGCGGGCAGGGTCGAGTGCGACCCCGGGTGACTTTGACGGTGTAGAACCCCCTGTTCGTGGTCTCTCATACCAAGGCGGCTCCGCAAGGGGTTTTTCGCTTTAAAAAAAAAAAAAAAAAAAGAGAGAAGGCAGGCGTTTAAAGAGACCAAACACAGAATTGCCCAGGCTCTCGTTTTGGTAAACCCCGATTATTCCAAAGACTTTATTCTATATGCGGTCGAGGATCCAGAAAGCTATGCGGCTGTACTAACCCAAAAAAATGAAGACGGGATAGCATTCCTCAGTCAAGTCATCCTCCTGCATGAAGAAAAGTACAATTTTATTGAAAGTCAAGTGCATGCGGTAATGCGGGCGTTGAAGAAGTTTCGTCATTTCGTCTCGCAGAGCAAGACAATAGTGTACATGGTACACCCGGACGTCCGAAACTTCATCAGTCAGGGTGAGTTTAGTAACAAGAGGGCAGGTTGGATCTCCAAGATCCAAGAATTTGATATAGAAGTCCGGCCCACTAAACTGGTCCGTGGTCGGGCTCTATGCCAAGAGCTTGCCAAGAGTGTCGCAACTGAGGTGGCAGCTTGCCAATGGGAAGATTCACCGCCGCAGAGCAATCTGGCGAATCAGTCAGCAAATGACAGGGATTGAACTGAAGACTTGGTGGAGTACTTCAGCACTGGGCGATGCCCTTCGGGCCCCAACTCGTCACAAGAAGAAGGTTTAGGCTTCAGGCCTACAGATACGTGTTGCTACCCGAGGGGTTGTTTCATCAAAATATTAACGACGTCCTCCTGAGATGTGTCAGGGGGACATAAAAACAGAAGGATGAGTTCCATTTTGGAATGTCCGGGGACCATCTCGCCGGAAGGCCGATGGCTTTAAAGATAATGAGGGCGGGTTATTATTGGCCCACCATTTTTGCTGATTCCTTCAGTGTAAGCCAAAAATGCGATAAGTGTCAAAGATATGTTGGCCGCATTAAGAATGCTTCTCTGCCTTTGCACCCGATTCAAGTTGAGGCCCCATTTCAACAATGGGGTTTAGACGTCATCGGGATAATAGAGCCTAATTCTTTAGCAGGGCACAAGTATATCTTGCCGGCCACAAACTATTTCACCCGGTGGACAACGGCAATGCCCACCAAGCGGGCTAACCAGGATATGGTTATCGCTTTTCTAGAAGAGCTAATAACCCGTTTCGGAATACCGGATGCCATAGTGATGGATAATGGTTCCCATTTCATTGGGGCCAAGATGTGCGCATTCGCCAGTAAGTACGGTATTTACCTGAAAACTTCGTCAAACTATTACCCACAGGGCAACGGTTTGGCGGAGTCTACCAACAAAAACTTACTCCGGATCCTGAAGAGGACGCTGGAAGATAAGCGGACCTAGCATCTACTTTTAGATTTTGCATTATGGGCTGACCAAATTTCCATCAAGAAATCCATCAAGACATCCCCATATTCCCTAGTGTACGGGAAAGAAGTTGTGCTTCCTGCGCATATTGAATTACTTTGCAGTCCCTCCAATCATTAGACGGCGGAGACGAAGAGCTTGACCCTATCAGCATCAGGATTGCCCAACTGTTGCAGTTGGAAGAGGAAAGGGAGAAAGCCTATGAGGCTTTCATGAAGCATGGCGTTACCACGAAAAAATTGTTCGACAAAAAGACCTCCGATCGGACTTTCCAAGTTGGCGACTTGGTGCTAAAATGGAATGAGAAGAAGTCCAAGCCCGGATACCACGACAAATTTGACGCATTTTGGGAGGGCCCGTTTCGGGTTTCTCAGGTCCATCCGGTAAACTCTTTCACACTGCAAGATCTGAATGGGTTTACTTTGCCATTGTGGGTTAATGGCATTCATCTGAAGGCGTACTACCAGTAGTGAGGGGTAGTACGAGAGTTTTTGTCCGACTATATATTTTTGTATTTTCCTTATGTATATCAGTTTTATTTTCGGAGTATTTCTCTTCGCCTTCTCATGCGCTAGCAATAGCGCAATTTTTGGGCCAGAATCCTAACTGGCAGGAGGGTGCCAAGCAAGGCGCCTCGCTATCCGGGAATGGGAGTTCAAATCTCTCACAAGGGAAAGATTGTGCTCCGACAATGCTAAATGACTACAGGGTAAAGCGCAATAATGAAGGGCGCAATGCCTTTGCGCCCGTTCTGAAAGCACAAAGCATTTTTCGCTTCATTCTGAAAGGCACAAGGTGAACTTCATGCAAGATCAAGCGCAGTACCCCTTTGAACAGTCAAAGCGCACCAAAAACGTGCGCCACGCCTTTGCACCCCTCCTTAGGTGCGCAACCCGTGTTGACTAGTCAGAGTGCAATGTTTAATGCAAATTGAGAAGCGCCTAAGTGTAAGGCAAAGGTCTTGCGCTCCAAATACGAAGCGCAAGGCCAAAGCGCATAATGAAAATTGAGAAGCGCCTAAGTGTAAGGCAAAGGTCTTGCGCTCCAAATACGAAGCGCAAGGCCAAAGCGTAGCTAGAGAGTGCGCTTTGCACTTTGACTAGTCAGCTTCGGCCCTGTCCCCGAGGCCAGGGAGGGCCTTGCGCTCCAAGTGACATGCGCCAGGCCAAAGCGCAGCAGAAATGAGCGCTTGAATGTTTGATTTTTCAACGTCGGCATGCAGTCCCAAACCCCAAACGCTCGCGCTCAGAGTTCGGTGCGCCAAGCCAAGGCGCGGTAAAAGGGAGTGCTTGGGCGTTTGACTTTTCAAACGCGCAGCGCTGTTTTTGATGATAGTTTAATGGCGCTAAGGCATTGCGCATCAGTTTTGTGCGCCTAAGTGTTGCGCACGGTCTCAGGTGCGCTAAGCGTTGCGCCCCAATTTCGAGCGCCAAGCTGTTGTGCTCGGATCTCAGTGTGCAAGACGAGGATGGGACCAAGGAAGGCGCATCTCGAGGAGGCCGTTGAGCTCCGGTTTGAGGGCGCAGCCCGATTTCCAGATTTCCAAGGGCAAATAAAAGCAGGTTTGAGGTGAAGGGCTTTCGCTCTCCCCCATAGCGGGCGCGCTGTCCAAAGCGGGACATATCAGGAAATAAATGCAACAGGTGCGGCGCGTCTCGTCCTTCAAGAAAGATTGCGCCCCACTTTGTTAGTTAGCATTGGGATGTGCGCTCCACCATTGTTTGTCGCGCAGGAGATCTTCCACAGCGCCCCCAAATCGCTCCAAGCATTTACTCCACCCAAGCAACATTAATGCATGTGGGTGCATACCTGGGCTATAAGAAGGCACACTCCGCACCAAGTATGCCTAGAAGAATCCTTAAGTTGTTGCGCCATTCGCCATTGCAGAGTTTCAGAGAGCTGTTGCTGCGGGTAAGAAGCCGAGAGCATCAATGGAGCGCTGCGCTGTTTTGGCGCAAGCAGATTATTACTAAGATAGTCCGGGCAAGCTACACCTAAGCGTTGTCATCCCCAGTGTGCTCGAACAATTGACCAATGGAGATGGGTAAGAAGGCGGAGCCCAAGCAGAAAAAGGAGAAGGTCCCACAGTCAACGGAGGGTGAGCAAAAGCAGAAGGAAAAAAAGAAAAGCCTCCGCCACCTCCGCCTGAAGAGAAGTTGATTAAAGTTTAGGATTGTGTCCTCACCAAGACAAGCATAGAGAAGCTTCGCGAAGATATCGAGCTTATGATAACCAAAGTATCCACAAAGAGCAATAGGAAAGTCGCATACCACTCCTACCTGTACTGGTACCTGCGCACGCCTATGCACTCCTGCCCGGAGTTGGTCTGCGCAATTGCCCAATTTTACGACCCCAAGACTAGATCAGTCCGGGACGCAAATGAAAATAGGTTGTTCTCCATCTCTGCTGACAAAATCCGCAAAGCTTTCGCCTGTGGGCAAGGACCTTCTGGTGAAGTTATCATCAGAAAGATTAACAGCAAGGAGCAGAATGAAAGATATACCAACACGACGCCAATGAGGCGGTTTATGGAGGCTCAGCTAACGGAGAAGTTTGCGTCCGGAACCTTGCCACAACTCCCCTTGTCCTTGAGGAGATTCAAAAATTCCGAGCTCTTCTCCATGCTGGCATGGATTACCAAGCTCACCTCAGACGCCCAAGTGAATGCCTGGCAGGCGGCAATTGCCGAGTGCGTATCCCATGGAGAATTCTATGCCCCTAATGCTGTGTCGCAGGGAATAAAACCTATCTTTTTCGACTGGGCAGACTTGGTGTCCCGGCAGCTACATATCTAGCTATGCGGGATACAAGACGGAAACATAGCGTTCCGAAGTTGCTCGTTCTTGGCATGGTATTTATTCTACCACTTATACTCGCACCGTCGTTTCGCCTTTATTGCTACAAACCGCACGGACCAGAAGGGCAAGGCGCTCCTTGTGTACCAGTGGACTACGAGCCTATCAAGGCGCGAGTCCTATAACTTTAACCGAGTTTTTCTCAGTCCGGCGTTGGAGATCATTTATGGTGTCTGTGAGCGAGTGCCAAGAGCTATGAGGGACTATGTGGTACAAGAGCAGCTTGGCGATGTTTTTCAGCTGACGCAGGGGCTTGTATGAATCTTCGGGTTTTCTGGGAAACCCTTCTTGTTGTCATACTACACAACCGAGTACCTATTTGCCCTCGAAGTCGCCCGCCAGTGTGACTTTGCAGACGATATGTACGACAAGGGACGAAAAAGGCAGCATACCTGCCCTTGGCCTATCGAGCTTGGTGCCATCAAAGTGACAGAGAACAAGCAGAATGCCTATTTGGCAGTCACTCTGTACGAGTTTGGTCTGATAGACCTACCCCACCGGTGGAAATATGACCCGCTAAATGTTTTTAGGGACAAAATCTCAGCGAGCAAATTCCAACGCTGTCCTCGCCTAGACATCGAGAAGCAACATAATAACCCTTCCGGGCTGGATCTAGAATGGCACATAGAAAGAATGGTCTCCTTCCCCCCGTGGCATGACTTCTACATCATGGAGGTCGATTACAACCCTAAGCAGTATCCGGAGCAAGACCCCGACGATCGAGTGTTCCAGGCAGTGAAGGATAAAGTGCCACACTGGTCAGATGAGAAGATCGTGAACTGGTGGATCATGGGGATCCGCCACAGAAAAGGAGCATCTTACCCAACGTTGCAAATAGATCAGAAATTCTTTGAGCTATTCGACAAATATTATAACTCCTACCATCCCGTCTTCTTCGGCAACATTGTGCCTAGAAGTACTGAAAGTCCCAGCAGGGTTGAAGACGCGTCGGCGGTAGCAGAGCACCAAGCTAGTCAGGAGCCACTTGTCGACAGCAAGGGTAAGCAGCCACTTCTAGAAGAAAAGGCCGCTCTAAAGAAGAGGAGCGCTCCCGCTGCATCTGCGCCCTAGAACGTCGTGAAGAGGCCTCATACTATTATAATTTGCTCCTCTGGCACAAACCCTTCGACAGCATCATCAGGAGCCATAGGAGGGAACGCAACAGAAGTATCCGCTTCGGTGCAGCAAGTGCAGCATATGAAGCAGGCGCAGCTCGAAGTGCCATTCATCAATCTGGAGGATGAGGCATTCAGACAAAGAGGGAGAAGCAAGTTCGATAATGCAACAACTCACCGCGTTGGCTTTGGATACGTCCGAGCCCGCAGGTGCGTCTTCTGTTCCTCTCTTTCTCTCATCCGCCCCTCTAGAAACCCCACTTCCTGGCGTCGAAACCCTATTGTCTACCCACATCTCATTCGGCGCCCCTGTTGTAGTCATTCCAAACCCCCTGTTTCAGTCGTAGTTTCATTCTTCCCTGCCCCCAGTTTCTCAGTCGTTTGAAACTTTCGCGACAGTCTCCAACGCCTTCACCTTCCCGATGACTTTCGTTCCTACTCCCCAAGGTTTAGTGCTTTCAGTTGCAGCATCCGCTGCCACAGTGAGTCTTGGCCAGCCTTCGCCTGTCCCCGCCTCCTCAGTCATTTCAGCAGTAGCCTCCATGGAGACTCCTACCCCTGAACCTAGCATCCCGGTCATAGCCGTGCAAACCCCAACGCCTCCCAAGGTCACTGCAGTCGCCACTCGCTCCAGCTATTCCAGACACGTCTGTTGAATCAAGCCCTCAACGGGCTCTGTTCCCCTTTACCCCACTCTTTGGAGTACAGGAACCTATGGAGCTGGATTTTTGCCAGGAGGGCCCAATGGCGGAAAGTATTCGCAAGGCGCAACAAAATTCCTCGACCTGGCTTAAAGGCCAAAAAGAAAGAATGCGCAAGCGTTGGCCCGACCAGAGAAAAGGGCAGTGTTTGATCCTCAGAATATGCAGCTCCATAGAATGGAGAAAGCGCCCAAGGTCCAGAAGCCGTTGGAAGAAATGACGCCAGCAGATTATTCTTATCGTCATACGGTGGAAGATTTGAAGACTGCTGACCCCGCGAAGAAAGATGGAAATATCCATGTTGAGGCAACATCCCTCTACCTCCAAGTGGAGCATTTCAAGAATCGTTGCTATGATGCTAAGGCCAAAAATATACAATTTGAAGAGACCCTGGCGCTCACGAGGGGGCAGCTTGAGGAGGAGCAGTCCAAAGTGAAGCAATTGCAGCAGCGAGTAATCGATCTAGAGCAAGAGGTGGAAAACTACAAGAAATATTTTCAAGAACGCCTCAAGGTTTAGGAAGAGGCAAAAGGCCAGCTGCAAGTTTTGGATGCTCAAATTCAAGAGCTACAAGCCGAATAGCAACAAAAGTAGAGCCCACAGAGGTCCTGTCAAAGGATCGTGTCAAGGAGGTGCGCAATCGCTTCCTGGGCAACTTCAAAGTTAGGGCGCGTAGGGCAACGACAGTCCTGACATTCCTCTAGGAGGCCAAGCATTTGGTTTCCCATGGCGCTTCCATTGTAGAGGAGGCCGAAGCAGACACTGACCAATGGCTGGAGCTGGCCATGAAAGTGCAAACCCTAGACAGGTCGGGCATCCGGCTTGCCCCAATGTGTGACCTTGCTTGGTCATGGGCAACTGCATGCATAATGTTGAGGTCTTTCTTCAAAAAGGCCAAGGCAGCCCGAAAGGCCCGAGACCTGATGGACATGTTTGAGAGGGAAAGAAAACTTTCTCTAATGTACTTCGAGACTCTGGCGCATAACGGTTTCCCGGGCTTCACTGATGAGGAAGACCGTATCTTGAAAGAAGAAGAGCTGCAATCAATGTGGGACTCCTTTGAAAATGATACCTCAGAGATTGACAATTGGGAGGAGCCCATTACTGAGCTTCAGGTGATGCAATATACGGCCAGATTCGCGTTGATGGAAGCTTGTCTTGTAGACCTCGGTGAGAGGTTTAATTATGCTAAAGTTCGCTATCTTGAAAGGTTCGGGTACCTGATTCAGAAACTCCAGAAGCGTGACGCAATGCACGAAGATGACTGTGGCCTGGTCCAAGTGACCTATAACCGCATTCAGGATGAGCTCGCGCCATTTGAGCCTCCTCAACAGCAAGAAGATACACAAGAGCAAGGAGAAATCCAAGCGCAAGGAGAAGTTAAGGTGCAGGAAGAAATTCAAGCGCAAGAGGAGGTTCACGCTCAAGAAGAAGGTCAAGGCGAAAGCCATGAGCCCCAACAAGACGCAGGCCAAGAGCCTCAGGATGAGGGGGATGAGCGCCAAGACGAAGTGCCAGGGCGCAATCAAGAGCAACACAGTGAGCACCAAGAGGAGGAGGAAACAGGAAGAGAAGAATTGGGAGAAGAGTCTGTTGCTACTAGTGAGCATTCAGAAAGTGATAGTGATAATGACTCTGAGCCCAACGGATAAGGCCTGGGATTTCGACATTGAGGCGAGCTCAATTTCCCCGCGAGCCGCCAGAGATGTTGTCATTTCTGCAACATGGTGTATATTTTGTTGTCCGAGTGCACACCTTTTTTGAAGGCGAAGATAGCTTACTGTCCCCACGAGCCAAATTGGAGGAATGACAAGAGCGCAGGTCCATGTCGACCCAGAGCGCAGCGAACCCCTAATGCGCAAGTCCCCTTGCTGGCTAGGCTAGGTCTAAGCGCAGCGATAGCCTGCGCAACGCCCTTGCGCTCTCCCTGAAGGGCACACAGCAGACTGACCAGTCTACGCGCAGCGCCAAAATTCAGGTAAAACGGCTAAGTACTGATAAAAATGTTGCGCAAGGTTCTCCAAGCGCATAGCTACTGTGCACCACATTTCGTGCCCAAGGCTTGTTGACTAGTCAAAGCGTAGTTGGCAGGGCTCTTGCACACCACATTTCGTGCGCAAGGCCATTTCGCACCCAGCGCCTGCGCTTCGTCTGTTGACTATTCCAACTTGGCACATCTCCCAAGTCAAAGACTTTGCGCACTGCATTTCGAGCGCAAGGCAAGGACAAAGCGCAAGGCCTGTTGACTATTCCAACTTGGCATCATTCCCGAGGCCCCAAGCAGTTGGCAACTACAATCCAAGCGCAAGGAATTTGCGCTCCACTCCATTGCGCTTTGCCTGTTGACTATTTAACCTATCACTATTTCCGAGGCATCCAGGCGTGGCGCTCCCTCTCTCATGAGCAAGGCTAATGCACAATCAGTTGGTACGCTTCAGTGTTTGACTTTTCAACAAGAACGTGTCTCCCAATGCCCAGACTGTTGCGCTCCATCTCTCCAGCGCAAGGCATTCGCGCACCATTCCAGAGCGCTTGGGTGTTTGACTTTTCAACCCCAACGCTCCTCCCAATGCCCAGACTGTTGCGCTCCTTTTTTGTTGCGCAAGGCATTTGCACTCCATGCTTGCGTGCTTCACCTGCGGACTTTTCAACGCCCGCACCACTCCCAAGGCCGCATACACTTGCACTCCTTTTCTCCTGCGTAAGGCATTGCGCTCCTCTGTTGCGCCAAACAGCTGCGCAATGGGTTAGGTTTGCTACGCTTCACCTCCGGACCTTTCAACTCTGGCGCTGGTCTTTCCCAGAAGCGCTTCCCATCAGCAAGTTAAGGTGCATCCTTATCCGTCCAAGCGCAGCCATTCTGAGAAGTTTCCAGATTGGACGTTCTAGGATTTCAAGCCTATCTTCCACGGAAGCGGTCCCCGCGAGTGAGGAGGCAGCGCCAACAAGCCAAGCCTGTCAGGGCATTGAAGGAGTTCAACTGCATTTTCAAGGAGTCATCAGTCCCAACCATGCCTAATTAATGTTTCATGACTATACTCTCATGTAACTCTTATCTTGGCTACCACCGCCATGTATTGTAGGTGTGCATTTAATATTTCAAGCCTGCTCTTTTATTGTAAAATGATGGATGTTTGCTAGAAGCTTGATGTAATCCGAATTTTGCTATCAATACAACTGATGTCTGGCTCTAACTCTGGACTTCTATTTTGTGTGTATGTCTTCTATTGCTTATCTTCTATTAATTCTTTGCTTTATCTGTGGGCTTGAATTCTAGTATCTAGATTTAGCTTCTGATAAAACGGGAACCTTGGAGTAGCCCTGGAGATTACGCATGTTAGATGTTTAGTTTTAATTTATGTTAGTTGTCTGTATTTGAGGGTTATTTGATTCAGTGTCCAGTAGAGTTATCGTGATGTTAGTCCATCACCCCTGTTCTATCTGGCCTGTGGCCATAATTCCCATCCCTTTCAATCATTTCCCATTCCTTTCCAGTTCCTTAATCTTTAAACCCCCCCAATTAGAATAGCAAGGGAACCAACCCCTCTCTGGAGATTGGCACGGGAGGCATTTCTTCCTCTCGGCCTTTCAATGTTGGCTGGTTCTAAGGCGCACGAATAGACAAATCTTTACCCAAGGCATATCTCTGACCAACAGTAACGGTAGGTCTTGATGCGCTCAACATCAGCAAAATCCAGTCTTCGGTCGAACTCCTAAGCAAGACTCGATTTGGGCATACTTAGCCATGAAAAGAATCACCTGTGCATTAGAACTCGACTATTCCCAAGCGTCAATGTTTGAGGCGCTATCAATGAATATTGACCATATGGGCTCTAACTCCTCAAGCGATGGAATGGGTCCTTCAGGGTCTGTGAAGCCGGGGACGCCGATTTGAGCGAGGGCGTTGAAGTACTGCAGCGAAACATCTCTTTCTTGCTTGAGGGCGTCCGAGAGCTAGCAAGCTTTTTTGGCTAGCTCGACCTTCGCAAAGGAGCACAGAGTTATCTTTGTTGTCGCCCAGGATCGAGCCAGAAGGCTCATAGGAGTGAGGTGGGCAGCCACATCTTCGATCTTCCGGAGCTGCGTGGCTAAGTCTAGCCAATGATTAATGTCTGCTTAGGAGGATTCCAAAACCGAGTTGCCAACAGCTACTGCATCCTGAGCCTCCCTGAAAAATGCCCAGACTGTAACTACCCGTGCAGCTCTTACCAGGAAATCTTCCAGGAATTGCAGGCGCATCTCCTTGAGGCGCTCCTTAGAGAACGTGACAGGCTGCGCTGTCTTCTCCGCTAACTCAGCCTGCAATTGCTAGACCTGAACAGCGAGCGCTTATATTTGATGATTGGCCTCGGCGCATGCCTTCATCTGACGATCGCACGCCTTGGAATGTTCATCATTTTCTGCCTCAAGTGAAAGGACTTTCTCCCTCAGCTACGCAGCTTTGGACTCCAGCACTTCAATTTGCCTTTTTGCCCTTGCCAAGGCCTCCTCAAGTTCAAGATTTTTGGATTGCACTTCAAAGAAGCGCTCCTTATAGTATTCGCCATGAACATAGATGGAGCCCATGCCAACTTGAATGTCGCCCATCCTGTGCGTCGTATCCATTTTGGTGACGTCCTCCACGATATGGCGGAAAGCATAATCAACAGGATTCATCTCTGCCAAGGGCTTCTGGACAATCGATATTTTCTCCACCGTGTGAAGCTCCATCTTCTTTGGGTCGATGATTGACTTTTTCTCAGTTTGCGCCAGAGCCTGCACCTCCTTCCTTCGGCGGTCCCTCTGCCAACGTGCTGAATTTTGGCATGCCTTGCGGATTCTCTCCACGAGAGCAAGTTGGTGAGTCATTTCTAACTCCGACTCGAGCGGCTCCTAAACACCCACTCCAAGGATTGGCGTGAAAGGAAGAAGGGGAAGGTGCGGCTCAAGATCGGACAGCGCGCGGGAGACAGAAGGGGAAGCGACTGCGCTAACCCTCAAGGGAGCTTGGGTTACGACTACTGAAATAGTAGGCATAGGCGTTGAAACGTCAGGAGCAGCCAACGCCATGGTGGCGGAGGACGGAGAAATGGACGGATTTATTTCTGCAACAACAGAAAAATTTGTAATAGGGTCCTCTGCTACAGAAAAGGGAAGGCTAACAGACGCAAAAATTTCGAAGGCATTAGGGTTACCAACAAAAGATGCGAATGCTGCTGATAGTGGCGCTGAAAGGACCGGGGAAACTGAAATGTTGGGAACCATGGAGTGGGACAGCAGGATAGAAAAAGAAGCAGAGACCAAGGGAGTAGAAAACACGACAAGGATTTCGGGCGCTAAGGAAGCAACCACAGAGAGGGAAGGAATGAGGCAAAGATGGGTGCGTACCTTCGGGCTCCGTGATCAAGGGAGTCGGGGAAGGTGGGCGCTGCATTTGTGATTCTTCTTTCTCCTCCGCCTCTAGTGTATCCACGTCGACAACCTCCACGTCTTCAATATTCTGCTTCTCCGACTGCGCATCCTCAGGAACTTCGGGGGAGCTCGATGGAGGTTTTTCAGGCGCTGCCTGAGAGCTCGCTCTGGCCGGTTTTTGAGCACTAGTGTGCAGCCTCTTTGTCGCCTGTTGCAAGAGAGGCGTCTCCTCAGCTTTTCTTTTCGAAAAGGAAAAGAAAAGGCGCTCTTCCTTTTAGGAGACTGTGGCCTTTTCTCTCCAGCCAATAATGGGACGCCCAAGACCGCCTTGCCTTTGCCTTCTACCACGTGCCTCGGAGCTGCCAGGTCGTCCACCTCGTCGGGGCTGCGCCCACTTCGGGGCACAATCTCGGAGAAAGAGAGGGCCCGATAGGTGCCTATGTTCTCGTCATAGAACTTGGAGAACTTGTCATCTATCGTCATTGGATAGTTCGAAGACGTCTTGTCATTATGGACCCTCATGATCCACCACTCTTTGATTTTGTGATCAGACCAATGTTTCAGTTTTGCCTTCATTTTCGCAAAAAGACTCCTGGACAACTTCTGCTCCAGGTTGACAGTCGGGTCGAACTCACTTTCCATAGTGTAAAAATCGTGCAAGGGGGGGCAAAGGCACCATCTCGTCGATGTGCCACTCCAACTCGATTCCGTTAGGATTATTCCGTTGTTCGCCCATATCGGAGCGAGGGCAACAGTGAAAAGATTTCACCCCAAGGTGCTCTCGGAATATGTTGCGCGGATCATACCTCCAACATTGGGGGAGCTCAATCAATCCATAATCGAATAACGTAACTGTAAGCACAGTGTTCTGACCACACTGCGTGACTTTGATGTCCCCGAACTAGAAAGGTAAAGGGCAACAGGTCTCCTTCCCCCTGCCCTTTCCGTATACTTCATTGGTGTAATCGCGTTGTCGGGCGACCTCCAGGGCAAACAAATAGGGCGTGGTGTAAAAGGGTAACAAAAAGTGCTTTTCTGTAAACCAAAAAATCCTGATGACCATGCCTTGGGTGAGTAGAAAGACGTCCCCACACTCCTCGTCTACCACTCTATCTCGCATCTCCGCGGGAAGTCAATCACAGCGGCCATAAAGCAGCTCCAGTGCTGGCCCCAAGAAAACCTGGTTAAAGACATAATACGATTCTTCTCTGGACAAGATCTGCATCCAAAGATAAACTGGCAACGCCTTACCTTCCTCGTCGGTCCGGTTCTTGGGGATGTAAGGGAACTTATCATGCAGGTGGTAAAAGAAATACCACACTAGGGGGGAGCAAAGCCTGAATTGGTCGTCCCTGCTGCTCTGCAGGTAGGACAGTGATCCGTGCAACTGCCACGCCAAGAATTCCGCCCAGTCGAAGAAAACTGGGATAGCACCCGGCTTTATTTTGGCCGGGAAGTAAATCTCGTTCTCAAAGATAGACTGCGCCATGGAGACTCTCCAGTCATAGACCACAGCGTCGGTAGAGAGCCCCATCACCCAGATAACGTCGCTTCTCCCAACTGCTCCCTCATAAACTGATGCATCTCGGGCGTGGGCAAGTACATGGCGCTTTGCTCAGAACTGTTGATTTTTCTGGGGGTGAAATCCTTCGAGGGCGTCTTTCCACAGGCGAAGGCTGCTCAAACAGCATCGGTCATGATGGCGAACAACGTTCTTCCTCTGGCATCGCGCACTGTTCTCGTCTGGGCATCGTAGAAACACGACACTGCCTACACAAAATTCTAACCAATGGTGTACAGGCGTGAACATGTAGAAAAACAGGTGCGAATGATAAACCGCAGCCAGTGGATTTCCGGTCGAGCTTTCTCTATGCGCCTCTTCCACGTCCTGGCGTAGCTGCTCCATGTCTCTGTATGTCATCATGCAATCACGGAGGCGAAAGAGATCATCTTCGGGTGCAGTCAACTTCACCGGCTTCTTCGAGCCGCTCTCTTTTGAGGGCGTCGCCTTCTCCTTGGGCGTCTTTTCCTTGGGCGCCTTCTGTTTGGGTTCTCCATTCTTCTTGCCCATGGCTACTGGATGAATTTGCTAAGGCTTGAATTTGAACAGATAAGCGCTTTGGATGAATGCAGGGCGCTAGGGCAGCAAAAAACCAGAATTGCAACTGTGGGCACAAAACTGTTCCAACAAACTCTCCACCTTATAGCGCCAGCTTCAGATCTACCTGTTATAGTAATATTCCATTCTTTGGGATATTTACCCTTTTACTCCACTAGGTAAAATAGTAGTATTTTGCATTATACTAGCTAGATTATTTCAGTTACTTTATTCGATTATTTTGGACCTCTTGTTTACATTGGTATTAGAGCCATTTTTTTGCCCGCTCGGAGGACGAGCTGGTGCCATTTGTTAGCCACCGAACCCACCTCGATAGGCGAGCTATATGGCGGGAGCGACCACAGGCCCACTTCTGGCCAGGTCAAATCGACCTGCCAAGGCCTAGCCTACAGTGGGGTCAATCAGCCGCGACCGATCACCACGACGATCGGCGTCGACCGCCCCCCCGCAATGCTTTCGACCTTCACGGTCGAAGCCTTCTAGGCCCGCGATCCCGTGGCCATCACTGGCCAAACGAGACCGAGTCCCCCATAGGCCAGCCAGCGGGATCATCAGGAGGGCAGGTGTGCCCTCCCGATCCCACGTGGTTGTGGCCCACAAGCTGAGAGACCGGGCCCCTACAGACCAGTCAACGGTATCGCGAGGAGGGCAGGAGCGCCCTCCCGATCCCACGTGGCTGTGGCCTATAGGCTGAGCCCAGAGGGCAGGAGCGTCCTCTAGGCAAGCCGATCTAGATCGGCGACCCCACTAGACACAGAACTGGCGACTTATTGCATGGTGACACGTGGCAATGTCACTGGACCGATGAGCTGACTGGATCCGACTGGTGGACACGTGGCACTACCACTGGATGGATGAGTTGACTGGGACGGATGAGTTGACTGGATCCAACTGGGCATTGAGGGGTGATTGGGCAAACTTTGATTGGGACACATGGCAGTGGTGAACTCCGCCACGTGGAGCCCGACTGGGTTACTTGTTGGTCACGAATCCGCCATGAGGAAAGGATTTTGTCGTTATTGCGCCCTGGACCCGTGAACCAACATTGAAAGGCCGGAAGGAAGGGATGCCTTCCGGGCCAATCTCCGGAGAAGGCCGGCTCCTTGCGGGGGTTAGTAAGATGAGAGTGCAGGAAAGAGATAAAGAAACGGAAAGAATTTACAAATGTGATTGGAGTTGGGTGGGGGGAACTAACAGTACGGCAACACATCAATCACCATTACTTACTGCATCATAAATACAAAGCATGACCAGGAACTGCAAAACCTAAGTATACTTTCTGTATTAAGCAGTGTACGCACAGCTACAATGGTCCCCTAGCAAACATTCTCCCTACAAGGAGAACTAACAGCACGGCAATGCATCAATCACCACTACGGACAACAACATAATCAGAAAGCAACCAAGAGATATCAGAGCCAGGTATATGTGTTATGCAGAGAATTTATACGCACAGCTACAATGGTCCCCTAGCAAACATTCTCCCTACAAGGAGAACTAACAGCACGACAACGCATCAATCACCACTACGGACAACAACGTAACACACAGCTGATGGAACTGCTACCACATCTATTCTATGTATCCTCTAATCTATGAAGTTCAAAAGTGCTTGGCCACCAAATGCCGAAATGAATCAACAAGCCATGACACAAGCAATGCTTTAGGTATATCTGACCACCAAATGCTGAAACGAATCAACGAGCAGTGACACAAGGAAACGTAAAGCATAAAGAATAAAAGCAGTAGAACAGAACCAGGCATACAATTTATATTTATAAGCAGAAGCACGGTTACAATGGTTCCCTAACAGACATTCCCCTTCCCCCACTTTACAATGAGAATGTGGTGGGTACTTATAGCCCAGAGTCCCCCCCGTTACATTAATGGGCACAAAGTCCCAGATCAAACATTAGGCGACAAAAGCGACCGCGGAGCTGCTGATGCTGACATCTGTCGGAGCTGGACTGTACTCTCGGCATGGTCTCCCCTGAAGGTTGAACGACCACGTGGCGGCGCGTTGGGTAGAACTTTATATTGACGGGAATGCGGGTAGGCTGGGGTAGGTGGAAACTCACATCGGCATTAAATGAGGCAGTGGCATAAGTAGTGCAGCCCATGCTTGTCCTTTTGCTCGGCATGTCTTGGCTCGGATCCCAAAGTTGGACACTTGTCGGATGATAATGCTTGACACGTGTCTGCCTTGAAAGGCAGTCTATCCAACTTTGCCCGAGATTAGAGCGCAATCGGGTAGCACAGGTGAAAAACAGCGCAGTCGGGTAGCACTATTTCCCTACTGCGCACCGGTCAAAGGGCGCAGTCCGACTTCGCTGCGAAGTCGGGTTACGCACCGGCACTTGCTGATTCTCACCGCCGTTCGGACTTCGCACAGACAAGGGAGCGCAGTCCGACTTCGCTGCGAAGTCGGGTTGCGCTCCAACACTTAGTCAATTTTCCTGCCAGCCTGCCAGCCTGCTACAAGGTGCGCCCAGAAAGAAGGGCGAAGTCGGACTTCGCACCAAAACTGGGCGAAGTACGAACTTCGCACCAAAACTGGGCGAAGTCGGACCGACTTCACACAAAAAAACTGGGTTTCCTGGTTCCGCTTCCCGGGGCCATAACTTTTGATCCGCTAACCCGATCACCTATTATAATATATCGTTGGAAAGCTGGCGAGAAGATCTACAATAATAAAATATCCAAGGCTCATTTTGTCCATTTTATCACCCCCGTTTATGGCCCGCGAAAACCCAAACACCTCAACATGCTCTTTGCCGCTTGAAAGCTCCATACTTAGGCCAAAATTTATCAAAAGTTTTAATGTGGCAAAATTGCCAACATTCTTGGCGGCTTGCGAAGCATTGAGCTCGCCTCGATGTGAGGACCCAAGCCTTTATCCATTGGGCAACAGAGTCACCCTCGCTGTCCTCTTGATAATCACTGCCAGCAGCAACCTCCTTCTGAAACCCTTGGCACCCACGACACTCCGCTCTGCACGGAAAAGCGAAAAAGAAAACACTGCACAGACTGAATTAAGGAAACAACTAAAACTTTGAATACTAGCCGGATTATTTATACAAAATTTTGCGACATTATTGGCATGCCGCCAACACAAATCTAGCTTTGGTTGTCTATCCGGTGAACCTACAGTGCTCGGACCAGATCTGATTGTACTTCAGATGATCTTTGAAGTCCGGCTGGCCTCCCAAAGTTTGCCAGGTTGCGAACGTGGTGCAACGTGGCAGATTGTCATTCATGTCGGTACCCGTATAATTGATGAACGATGTGGCAAGGAGATTTTTCAGACGGGAGCCCTCTTCGGGTACCGGTTGCGGTGATGGTTGGAGCCAATACCACCACGGTGGAGACTGTAGGTGAACATTCATTTCTCCGCCTGCTACAAGGTGCGCCCAGAAAGAAGGGCGAAGTCGGACTTCGCACCAAAACTGGGCGAAGTCGGACTTCGCACCAAAACTGGGCGAAGTACGAACTTCGCACCAAAACTTCGCACCAAAACTGGGCGAAGTACGAACTTCGCACCAAAACTGGGCGAAGTACGAACTTCGCCATAACTTTTGATCCGCTGACCCGATCACCTATTATGATATATCGTTGGAAAGCTGGCGAGAAGATCTGCAATAATAAAATATCCAGGGCTCATTTTGTCCATTTCATCGCCCCTGTTTATGGCCCGTGAAAACCCGAACACCTCAGCATGCTCTTTGCCGCTTGAAAGCTCCATACTTAGGCCAAAATTTATCAAAAGTTTTAATGTGGCAAAATTGCCAACAGTTACCTCCACCGGCAAAACAAGGGCAAACTTGATTGCCCGCAGGCAGTCAAGAAATTACTGGGCGTCTCGGCCTTATAAATAAGCGAACATCCATCCGCAGGACGGATGTGGGACAATTAGTCCCAAGCCTTTTCTAAGGCTTTTGCGTTTCCACTAAGAAGCGGAAACTGCCTTCAATACGAAGGCCGCCTCCCTCAACTCCAGTCGGGCTTGCTAGCCCGACCGGCAAGGGGAGCCAACAATAACGCTCCCGACAGGAGGTCGGGAGTTCGACTCCCGCCGGGGCTGCCCTCGCACTCAAATTTTTTCGACCGCGCAACATTTGATTTCAAAAATAAAAAAAGGTACAATTTTTTGTTCTAAGGTTTTAATTAATATTTTTTTTGATATTTTATTATATAACTTAGAATTTTTTGAAGGAAATTGATTAATTTGAGTAAATATGAGATTTCTTTTCCTCAAAAATCTTTGTTATATATTTTTTATCATTAAATTTTTTTTAAAATATTAGACCTTACAAATTGTTATCTTTAAAACCAATCCTTTGCAAAACCAAGCCATAGAAACTTTCTTTAGTTTTCTTCCAAATTGGGAAATAAAGAGAAAGAAAACAAAATTTTGCTAAAACAAGGATTTCTTCAACATTTTGTAATAAAATTCTCAAAGTTCTATAGTTTTCTTCACACTTTTTTGGAGATAAAAAGACATAGCAACTCAAACTTCTATTGCAAAACAAAGAGATTTAAAACATTGGGCAAGGAAGCGGTCAAGTTCCTAACAGGCCAAGGAAACAGGTCATTTTTCTTTGCAACAAAATCTAAAATTTGCATTTGTTTTCTCCTTCACAAAGGAGATATAAGACATAAAATTGCAACTTTTTTGTTGTAAAATTGAGACATATTTTGTACCTAATTTTTGGATCCTCATGCTTGAGTGTTGAAGACATAAACCAAAGTCGTGTGTCGACTGGTCTAGAAGCCTTTCAAACGCGGGTCGTGTGTCGACTTGTCTTGAAAGGAGTGCTCGAATTTTTCAATTTTGTAAAAATTAAGGGGGGATAGAAGTCATATTTTGTGATTCTATTTTTTGCAAAATTGTAAAGAGAAAGGGGGATATTTCAGAGTAAGAAAGGTGCATTCTCGATTGTACTCGACACCCTTTCTTAAACTTGACTACACTAGGTGCATTTTCGGTTGCATCCGACACCTATAGTGATAACAATTTGGGTTGCTCTCTTTTTGATTACTGCACTAACCATCATGTTTTTTGTGTGCAATTAAACAATCATAAGAACATTGAAGAGCATTTTCAAAAACCCAAACTTCACTACAATCGTGCTACACCTAGCACAGATTAAACAAGTCAATTTTCACTCCCCATCAAAGGTCAAAATACAAACACCTTGATTCACTCTGTTTGTTTGGCTTAATTTCCTCAAACTTTCCATCCTTCTTGAAGGGTGTTAAGGCAGGTGCCATTAAATATCCTAGAGAGAAAAATCAAAAGTTTTCAAAAACCTACCCCTTTAATTTGCTCTATTTGTTTAGCTTAAATTTCCTCAAACTTTTCATCCCTTGTTAAGGGTGTTAAGGCAGGTGCCATTAAATATCTTAAAGAGCAAATTAAAATCTTCCATATACTCTTTTGAGGGTATACTGAAAGAAAGATCATCTTAGTACAAATTGTAGGACCTTCATCATGGCAATTATCAATAAATACTTAAGTGATACACAATTGCTAAAAGGTCCTAACTATTCAGCATGGAAAACTAAGATGAAAGCCATCTTTATTGTAGAGGACTTGTGGGATTTAGTTGATGGCACTGAATCAAGACCTGCAACAGCAAGATTAGATCAAAAAGCATGGGACAAAAAGAACAATCGTCTTCTCATGTTAATACTCCTAGCAACTACTGATGAAATCCAGCCTCACATAAGTGAAGCTAAAACTGGTAAAGAGGCATGGGATGCTCTTTGTACCATTTTTGAAAGTAAATATCAATCAACTGTTCTAAACCTTCAAACACAACTTCATACACTCCATATGAAGTCAGGTGAATCAGTAGAACTATTCCTCTGCAAAGTGGCAGATCTGAAGTCTAAGCTTAATGCTTTTGGGGCCAAAGTTGAAGACACCATTTTGACTTCAGTTATCTTGAGAGCCCTTCCCGAATCCTACAAAATGTTGATTACATCCCTTAATGTTTCACAAAGATCAGTCACCTTTGTGGAGTTAGTCAATTTGCTTCAAACTGAGTTAGCAAATCAACTCCAAAGCGATGAAGTGTCAAACAATGCACTTTATTCAAACTATAAGGGTGATAAGAAGAAAGGAAACTTTCAAAAGGGAGGATCATCCTCAAAAGGTAAGGGAAAGCAATCTCAAAAGAGGGTTTGCTTGCATTGTAAAAAGGACAACCATGACACCAATCGGTGTTAGTTCAAAAACAAGCAAAACAAGAAAGACAAAGGCACAGCACAGAAGCAAAACAAAGGCAACATTGCTAGTGAAGTGTCTAGTTCCGATTCTGATTCTGGTTCATAAAAAGCACACAAAGTGCTTATTGCTAAGACAGTATTGTAGAGGGAAAACACATTTGTCACCTTGAGCAAAACACCATCTCTCTCTCTCTCTCTCTCTTTTAGGCTTCATAAATAGCATAAGTTTTTGTTTGAAGTACTTGTAATAAAGGGGTGTTTTTACCTCTTTTAGGCTTCATAAATAGCAAACTCTCATTGTTTGAAGTTCTTGTAACAAAAAGAGGGAATTTTCTGATGTAAAATTGCCTAGGAGGCAATATTCGTAAAATCCTTCACAAAGCTTCTTGAGTTGCGCATCTTCTACAATTAAGGGAGGATATACATTTCTTTTCTTCACAATTTTTTGTTAAAAGAGAAGACTTATAAGGGTGCATTTTCGGCAGCGACCGACACCTTAGTCATACTTCTTTCAGAAATTAATTACAACATGTTTTGCAACAAGAAGGGGGAACTTATAAGGATGCATTTTTGGCAGCGACCGACACCTTAGCTACCTTATCTTTTGCAAACTCATATTGTAAATGAATGAACCTCATATGAAGTGATCTATTCTACTACACCTAGCGATTGCAACGGCTGGTTACCCATGCAATCCGGTTGGATGAAGTGATTGTTGGTTACGAATCTACCATGAGGAAAGGATTTTGTGTTAACGCACCCAGATTCGCCCACCAGCTTGAAAGGCCGGAAGGAAGGAATGCCTTCCGTGCCAATCTCCGGAGAAGGCCGGCTTCCTGTGGGGTTTTATGGTTTAAGATAAGGGTGCAGGAAAGAGATAAAAATGTGGAAAGGATTTACAAATGTGATTGGAGTTGGGTGGGGGGAACTAACAGTACGGCAACGCATCAATCACCACTACTTACTGCAACATAAATACAAAGCATAACCAGAAACTGCAAAACCTAAGTATACTTTTATATAAAGAAGTGTACGCACAGCTACAATGGTCCCCTAGCAAACATTCTCCCTACAAGGAGAACTAACAGCACGGCAATGCATCAATCACCACTACGGACAGCAACATAAATACAAAAGGTAACCAAGAAATGTCAGATCCAAGTATGTGTGTTATGCAAAGAATTTGTACGCACAGCTACAATGGTCCCCTAGCAAACATTCTCCCTACAAGGAGAACTAACAGCACGGCAATGCATCAATCACCACTACGGACAGCAACATAAACATAACACACAAACTGAAGGAACTGCTACCAGATTTATTCTATGTATCCTCTGATCAATGAAGTCCAAGAGTACTTGGCCACCAAATGCTGAAGCGAATCAACAAGCCATGACACAAGAAATATGACAAAAGAGAGGCAGCATAAAAAATAAAAGTAGAACAGAGCCAGGCATATACTTTATATTAAGAAGCAGAAGCACAGCTACAATGGTTCCCTAACAGACATTCCCCTTCCACCACTTACAATGAAAACATGGTGGGTTTTTATAGCCCGAGTCCCTCCCGTTACATTAATGGGCAAAAAGTCCCAGTCAAACATTAGCTGACAAAAGCAGCCGCGGAACTGCTGATGTTGACCTTTGTCTGGCAGGACTGTACCTGCAGCATGGTGTCCCTAGAGGCTGAACAGCTACGTGGCAGCGCGTTAGGTAGAACTTCTCATCGGCAGGAATGCGGGTAGCTGAAGTAGGCAGAACCTCCAATCAGCTTTAAAAGAGGTAGCTGGCATAAGTAGTGCAGCCCATGCTTGTCCTTTTGCTCGGCACGTCTCGGCTCGGATCCCAAAGTTGGACACTTGTCGGATGATGTTGCTTGACACGTGCTTGCCTTGAAAGGCAGTTTATCCAACTTCTCCCGAGGATCAGAGCGCCATCGGAGTTGCGCGAGCGAAAACAGCGCAGTCGGGAAGGCCTTCATGCCTTGGGTGCATTTCTGAGTTTATTTCCCTACTACGCACTTGTCAAAGGGCGCATTCCGACTTCGCTGCAAAGTCGGGTTGCGCACAGGTGGAAGCTGATTTCTGCCGCCGTACGAACTTCGCCCTGGAAAGGGGGAGCAGTCCGACTTCGCTGCGAAGTCGGACTTCGCCCCAGCACTTAGTCATTTTTCCTGCCAGTCTGCCAGCGTGCTACAAGGTGTGCCCAGAAAACAGGGCGCAGTCCGACTTCGCTGCCAGCCTGCTACAAGGTGCGCCCAGAAAGCAGGGCGCAGTCCGACTTCGCTGCGAAGTAGGACTTCGCCCAGAATACTTGTTCTTCTGGCTGATTCTGTCACACTGCGCACTTTGTACTCCTGCTGCGCTCCAGCGGAGGGCGCACTCCGACTTCGCTTGCGAAGTCGGATTGCGCCCGGTACTTAGCCATTTTTCAGGGCAACTGCTGTCAAATTTGAGATCTGACTGAGGGGCTCAAAAGAAAGAGGGAAGAATGAGAATGTAGGAAAGAGAGAGAAAGGGAGAGACGAGGAAAGGGAAAGAGAGGAAGAGGGGAAAGGAAGAGCAGCACTCTGACAAAATTGAAAACATTGCACCCCGTGCAAAATGTGGCAACATTTCTGGCAGCTCGCGGGGTGTCGAGCTCGCCTCGGCGCAAAGAATCCATGCCTTCATCCATTGGGTGCAGAGGAACTTGCTTCCCCTGCCTTCTGCTGCTCTAGTCGTTCTCCTCGCGGCAACTGTTCTTCAGATTCACTTCCGGCAGTCGCCTCCTCAGATTCGCTTTCCGAATGCTCTCCAGCGCTGGCTTCTGCCTCGCAGATGCGGTTGTATGCGGCCTGGGCTTGGCCCCAGGCTTCTGCTTCGAATGGTCGGCGGTCGGCAACTTCTTCTAACGCTGCGTGGAATGCAGCGACCGCGTGCAGGTCGATGGTGAGGTATCTTTTTCCCAGCTCCTGGAAGTAGGAGCTAATCTTGCAGCACTTGGACACCATCTGGGTGAACTGACTTTCTTGAATTGGCTCGGTCCGACTATCGATTTCAGCTGTATCTGCCTCAAAGGACCGCCAATTCTTTTTCACCTGCTCATGGTTGAGAAACTCACCATTCTCAACAAATCCCGGGCAACCTAGTTCGAATGCATCCAGCATTCGTCTGGCAACTCTCACCTCCTCTATTTTCTTAAAATATTTATGCAAGGTTACCCTTGCATCTGCCCATTCTGCAGCGAATGAGGACATGGGGGAGAATTGGAGGCCATCGCGCTCACGTTCTTGAAGATTTACCGCCAGGTCCAGCCATTGCTTCTCCTGGCGTTCGGCCTCCTCTACCACAAGCTTTCCCTGGGCAGAAACTTCTTGCATCCTGGATGCGAAATCCAGGACCGACATAGCTTTATATGTGTGGGGCTTGCATCCCCGCAGCAGATCAGCCCGCATCTCCTTAACTTTGCTCTTTGAAAAGACCGTCGCTTGAGATGCTTTCTCTGCAGATTGCGATTGCGCTCGCTTCAAAGACTCCTGGAGCCGAGAAATCTGCTCCGGGGCTGCCTCGCTTTCCGTTGCGGCTTCTTGCTGAGAAGCGGCCAGCTGGGCTTTTAATTCGTCTATTTCTCGCTGCGCCGCTTCCAGTTGCTCAGTGGACCTAGATAGGTCCTCTTCAAGCTGTCTTGTCTTGTCCTGCAACCGGAAAAGCTCTTCCTGTTCCTCCAGATTTTTGACAAGGAGATTATCCGCTTTACGGAGGATTCCTTGAATCTCGTATTGCGGGTGAATATCGTCAAAGCTCTTCTCCTTTGTTTGGAGCTCGTAGTCCGCCCTGGTCATTTCCCGGAGAGGCTTCTTCACTTTTGGAGTTATCTTTTCTGTCGTGAGCAATCTCCTCTCGAAGTTAAACTTGGTGCGCTTTACCCGGGCGGCTATCTCTTCAGGTCTCCTCCACTTCACGTTTTGGAGGAAAGAGATAGGATATTCTACAGCTCTCGTTGCCAGAGGCAAATCGTCCGTGTTATGGAGGTCGTCCATGAAGTCCGGTTCCCCCAGCCTAGGGTTCTGCTGTGACGTTTCTCCTACGGACAGGGAAATTGGAGGAACTGGAAGGACTTTGGAAGGAGCGGCCGTTTTTGAGGGCGACCGGGAAGTGGAGAGCGGAGCGGTTGATGCTGGAAGGGTTTCAAGCGGTTGAGGCAATGGATGCAGCGGTGAACGCGCAGCTTCAGCACTAACCACAGGTGAAGGGTTTGGGGTTTGACTCGGGGATAGGAAGGCGTTGGGGTCTCGAGCAAGCTGGTTGAAAGAATGGGGGCCGCTAGAAGGGTGTGGAGATGGGGAAGAAGATGCGGCCATGACTTGCTCGGATTGAGCGGGAGATGGAGTAGGAGTAGGGCTAGACGAGATCAAAGGGAGCGGGGCAGCGAACGTACCTGCGGGCTCCGCCTGAGCCGATCTTGGATGAATGTCTGCGGTTCTGGTTCCGACGGCTGGCTCAGGACTATCCAGAGAAACAACCTCTGGAGCGGCTGAACGCGGCTACGGCTCTGCGACTGACTGCTGCACCGTCAGACTAGGTCGCCTGACTTTCTCAACTCTCTTCCTCTTTTTCTTTTCTAGAGCGATGGCTGGTTCGGAAGAAGGAGATGAAGCAGGTGCAGCGGGCGCTGATGTTCCCACGGTAAACTTGTACCGGGGTTTGACTTGCAAAAGGTCTGCCGCGGCCGGTCCGCTCGCTGGTGGCGCTGGCGTCTTTTGTGCCTGAGGAGTCACCTTGGGCGTTGACTTGACTGATTTTTTCGCCTTTTCAGGCGCCACCTTGGAAGCCACAGGCTGCATTGGGTCCACTTGGATGTCTGTTGGGCCCGCGCTGGCAATTGCAAAAGTGTACAACTGCTGGGAGGAAGACCCCCCTTTATAACCCTCGAAGGGACCTCGGGGAACGTAATCTCGAAATGCGAAAGGCCGCCAACTGTCAATGTGCTGGTCATATAGAGCTGAAAAGTCATCAACGGCCAGATTCCTCCTGATGGATTTATCGTGCTACGTGCGGCACCTCATCTTCCAGCATTCAACAACTTTTCCTTTTGGCCAGTTAAGGCTGGCTAGCTTGGAGATGAATTTTTTAAATCCTGGAGAAGAGAACTTGTGGTCCGGGTTTCACTCGGGGTCATATGCTACCTCCTCGCAGTAAAAATCCTGCCACGGAGGCCATGCTTCCATCGAGTCAATCTCCCAGTCGAGGTCAACATGGACCACATCACATCTGTCTTCGATTATGTCCGCCCGGGGGCAGACATGTGTAAACTTTCCCCTTATCCCGTGTGGGTCGTACTTCCAGCGCTGCGGCAGCAGAATCAGGCCAATGTCAAAAAGCTCCCGCTCGAGATAGACATGCTGTCCTATCTCTGATATCTCGACGTTCGCCCAGGAAAGAGGATATTGAAAGATATGGCCCTTTCTCTTTCCCTGGCCAAACTCCCCTTCAACGTAATCCATCTGCCGCGCAACCTCCATCCCAAACTGATGATCCGTGCACCAGTAGGGCAGCAGATGAGGTTTGCCCTTGAATCCGTAGATTCTGACCACAATCCCCTGTGTCAGTCTAAAAACGTCCCCGAGCTTGTGATTCAACAAGTAGTTCGTCATTTCCTGCGGGGGGCGACGGATCTCACCATCGCTGAAGACTGACATGACCAAACCCAGAAAGTTGAAGTTGAACTAGTAGTAAGACCCTTTCCGGTATAGGTCATCCGTCCATTCATAGACGGGTCGTGGCTCTCCCTTCTCATTCACCTTCTTCAGGTTAGGGATCGGCATCCGGGAGTGCAAGTGATACAAACAAAGCCAAGCCAAGAAGGAACTGAATCGAAATTCAGTTGACTGCTTTTTCTGGAGCTTCACCAGGCTGGAGTGAATGGCGTATGCAAGCCAGTCCGCCCAGTCAAAAAAGATAGGGCGCTTTCCACTTCTCTGCGCTGCTGGTTCATAGGACTCTCCGCATAGGCGACATTCTGCCAGCGCTAGCTGGTACGGCTGTACCAGCTCGTCAGAGTCGCAGCCGAGGACCCACACCAGAATGGTGTATATGTATTTGCTCTGAAACCTCTCCAGGGGTATGGGGCCGGTTGGCCATTGTCCACCTGCGAGCGGGGCGATCAGCTCTGAATTGAGGAAATCCCTCATCCTTTTTGTGTGCGTAAAGCGCCCCGCTTGCTCGCCAAGATTTATCTTTCTGACAATCGTGCTGGAGTCATACTCTAACCCTGGGGCGAAGGCCGGCCGGACAGTCTCTTTGCGCAGTGCAAACAAGGGTTTACCGTGGAGCTGCAAATTTGCTCGGGTAGGCTGGTCCGTAATGTCCGACAATTAGGTCTACCGAGCTACGGGCATTGATGGACAGGAGGGCACAAGAACCGGAAAAGGTTGGACTTGTACGCCGCCCCGAAATGGTGAGAGGGCGAAACTTTGTCAGCCCAATTCTCCACATTTATCCGCAACTTAGTAAGGCTCATGGAAAACGAGCCGTCACTGCCGCAATCTGGGCACACTGCTCAAGAAAAAACCCTTCGGTGCGGAAACCCAACTCTTACTGTCGCAATGCGCCCTGGGCCCACGCTTGGAGCATTGGAATTTTTTATTTATTTTTTAAACCGTCCAAGCTGCGCCCAGAAAACAGGGCGCAATCGGACTTTGCCCCAAAATTGGGCGCGATCCGACTTCGCCCGGGCAGTCGGACTTCGCCCCAAAATTGGGCGCAGTCCGAACTGCCTGCACGTTAAGACTGTTGCCGCCTTTCTTTTCCAACTGCGCCCGAAGATCGAGCGCAGTCCGACCTTTGCAAAAAAAAATTTACGAGGCTTCGGGCCCACTTAGAATTATCCCTTTTGTGACGGGCCACTCGAGCTGCGCTCGGAGAATGGAGCACGCTCGGACTTCGCCCAAGGTTCGGGCGAAGTTCGCACTTCGCTCGAAATTCGGGCGCAGTTCGCACTTCGTGCGCGAGCTGGGTGTATTTGAACTTCGCGCGCGAAGTCGGATTTCGCTCCAAACTCGAGCGCAGTCCGAACACTTCTTCTTTGCAGCCTCTGCTTTCAAACCGCGCCCTTTGGCCGGTGCGCAACCCGACTTCGCTGCGAAGTCGGGCAGCGCACTGCCACTTAGCCGTTTTTCTCTGTTTTCACAAGCAGCTCCTGTTGGTTACGAATCTGCCATGAGGAAAGGATTTTGGGTTAATGCGCCCAGATTCGCCCACCAGCATGAAAGGCCGGAAGGAAGAGATGCCTTCCGGGCCAATCTCCGGAGAAGGCCGGCTCCTTTTGGGGGTTTTCCGATTTAAGCTAAGAGTACGGGAAAGAGATAAATGAACAGAAAGGAATTTACAAATATACGTGGAGGTTGGTGGGGGGAACTAACGATGCGGCAACCAACAATCACCAATACTTACTTGCATTACAAATATAAAGCGCGGTCGAGAAGTGCAAAATCTAACGTATACTTCCGATACTTAAGCAGTGTACGCACGGCTACAATGGTCCCCTAACAGACATTCCCTACAAGGAACTAACAGTACGGCAACGCATCAATCACCACCTACGGACACTAACATGAGTAGAAAGCAATCATAGAGATATCAAAGCCAGGTATATGTGTCGTGTAGAGAATTTAACCGCACAGCTTCAATGGCTCCCTAACAGACATTCCCTACAAGGAACTAACAGTACGGCAGCGCATCAATCACCAGATACGGACCAGCAACGTAACACACAACTTATGAAGCTGCTACCACATCTATTCTATGTATCCTTTTAATTCATGAAGTACAGAGGGTGCTTTAAACAAGCAATGCTAGAGGCACATGATCACCAAATGCTGAAATGAATCAAAGAGCCGTGACACAGGTTAGCCTAAGGCATGAATATAAAGAAAGGCGGCATAAAAAACAGAAGCGACGAGAACGAGAACCAGGGCATACAAATTATATTTATAAGCCGAAGCACGGTTACATTGGTTCCCTAACGAGACATTCCCCATCCACCCTTTACAATGAATTCATGGTGGGCTTTTATAGCCCGAGTCCCTCCCGTTACATTAATGGGCACAAGGTCCCGATCAAACATAAGCTGACAAAAGCGGCGAAAGAGCTGCAAATGCTGACCTTTTGTCGGACCGGATTGTACCCGCAGCATGGTCTTCCTGGAAGCTGGACAGCTTCGTGGCGGTGTGTTGGTCGGAACTTCTCTCTGGCAGTGATGCGGGTAGCTGGAGCAGGTGAAACCTCAGATCAGCTTTAAATGAGGCTACTGGCGCAGGCAGTGCAGCCCATGCTTGTCCTTTTGCTCGGCACGTTTCGGCTCTAATCCCGAAGCTGGACACTTGTCAGATGATGAATGATGCTTTTTGACACGTGTCTGCCTTGAAAGGCAGGTCATCCAACTTCGCTTGGGATCAGAGCGCCTCGGGTTGCGTGGGCAGAATACAGTGCAGTCGGGAAGGCCTTCATGCCTTGGTCAAATTCTGGGTTTGTCTCCCCACTGCGCACCTGTCAAGGGCGCACTCCGACTTCGCTGCGAAGTCGGACTGCGCATGAGCGAGCGGTGTCCGCCGCCGTACGGACTTGCTCCGAGCACTTGATCTTTCTTACGTCGGCTGCCCGGTCTGCCGGTTGCAAGGTGCGCCCAGAAAGTGGGGCGAAGTCAGACTTCGCACCAAAACTGGGCGAAGTGCGAACTTCGCACCAAAACTGGGCGAAGTGCGAACTTCGCACTAACACTTAGCCATTTTTCGGGTAACTTGCTGGAAAGTTAAAAAACCAACTGGGGGACTCCGAGAAAAGGGGGAAAGAAAGAGAATGCGGGAAAGAAAAGGAAAGGAGAGAAGAAGGAAGGAAAATAGAGGAAGAGGGGAAAAGAAGAGCAGCACTGTTACAAACTTGAAAACATTGCACCCCGTGCAAAATGTGACAACATTTCTGGCGGCTCGCGGGGTGTCGAGCTCGCCTCGGCGCGAAGAATCCATGCCTTCATCCTTTGGGTGCAGAGGAACTTGCCTCCCCTTGCCTTTTGCTTGCTCTAGCTGTTCTCCTTGCGGCAACTGTTCTTCAGATTCATCTTTGTCAGTTGCCCCCTCGGAATCACCTTCCGAAAGCTCTCCATCTCTTGCTTCCGCCTCGCAGATGCGAGTGTATGCCGCCTGGGCTTGGCGCCAGGCTTCTGCCTCGAATGGCCGGCGGTCAGCTACATCTTCTAATGCTGCGTGGAAAGCAGCGACCGCGTGCAGGTCGATGGTGAGGTATCTTTTCTCTAACTCCTGGAAGTAGGAGCTGATCTTGCAATATTTGGACACCATCTGAGTGACCTGATTGTCTTGGATTGGCTCAGTCCAGCTATCAATGTCAGCTGTATCTGCTTCGAAGGACTGCCAATTCCTTTTCACCTGATCTAGGGTGAGAAGCTCGCCATTCTCAACAAAACCTGGGCACCCTAGTTCTGAAAGAGCGCGAAAGGGGGCCAAACAAATGTCTCTTTCATGTACGAATGCGTCTAGCATTCGTCTGGCCACTCTCACCTCTTCAACTTTTTTGAAATATTTGTGCAAGGTCACCCTTGCACCTGCCCATTCTGCGGCGAATGAGGACACGGGAGAAAATTGGAGGCCGTTGCGCTCGCGCTCTCGAAGATTTACCGCCGAGGTCCGGCCATTGCTTCGCCGACGTTCGGCCTCCTCTACCACGGGGCTTTCCACAGGCGAAACTTCTTGAATTACGGATGCGAAATCCAAAACTGCCATCGCCTTATAGGTGTGGGGCTTGCATTCCCGTAGCAAACCAGCCCGCATCTCCTTAACTTTCTTCTTTGAAAAGGCCGTCGCTTGAGATGTTCTCTCTGCAAGTTGCGACTGCGCCTGCTTCAAAGACTCTTGGAGCTGAGAAATCTGCTCCAAGGCTGCTTGCTTTTCGGTTGCGGCCTTTTCTTTGGGAAGCGGCCAGGTGGGCTTTGAGTTCATCTATTTCTTGCCGCGCCGCTTCCAGCTGCTCAGTGGACCTGGACAGGTCCTCTTCAAGCTGCCTTGTTTTATCCTGCAACCCGAAAAGCTCTTCCTGCTCCTCCAGACTCTTGACAAAGAGATTATCAGCTTTGCGCATGATCGTCTGAATCTCATATTGCTTGTTGATGTCGTCAAAGCTCTTCTCCTTTGTCTGGAGCTCGTAGTCCGCCCTGGTCATTTCCCGGAGAGGCTTCTTCACTTTTGGGATTATCTTCTCTGTTGTAAGCACTCTCCTCCCGAAATCGTACTTGGCGCGTTTTACCGGGGCGGCTATCTCTTCGGGGTCTCCTCCGCTTCAGGTTCTGAAGGAAAGAGACAGAATATTCTACAGCTCTCGTTGCCAAGGGCAAGTCGTCTGTATTCTGGAGGTCGTCCATAAAATCTGGTTCCCCCGGCCCTAGGGTTCTGCCGAGACGTCTCTCCTGCGGGGATGGGATCGGGGAGGAACCGGATGGACACTGGAAGGATCGGCCGCTTGTGTGGGCGACCGGGAAATGGAGATGGGAGCGGCTGATCTCGTGAGGGTTTGAAGCGGCTGAGACGGTGGATGTGACGGTGAATGGACGGCCTCAGCGCTAACTTCAGGCGAAGGGTTTGGAGTTGTGCTCGAGAGATAGGGAAACGTTAGGGTTACGAGCAAGCCGATCAAAAGAATGGGGGCCGCTAGAAGGACGTGGAGACGGGGAGGATGATGCGGCCATAGCTTGCTCGGATTGAGCGGGAGACGGAGTGGGAGTAGGACTGGATGAGACCAAAGAGACGGGGGCAGCAAACGTACCTGCGGGCTCCGCTTGAGCCGATGCCGGATGGATGTCTGTGCGTCTGACTTCGGCGGCTGGCTTGGGACTGCCTAGAGAAATTGTCCCTGCGGCGGCAGGACGCGGCTGCGGCTCTGCGACTGGCTGCTGCACTATCAGGCTAGGTCGCCTGATCTTCTCCACTCTCTTCCGCTTCTTCTCTTCTGGAATAACGGTCGGATCAGGGGAAGGAGATGAAGCAGGTGCAGCAGGCGCTGATGCTCCCACGGTAAACTTGTACCGGGGTTTGACTTGCAGAAGGTCTGCCGCAACCGGTCTGCTCTGTGGCGGTGCTGGCGCCTTTTGTGCCTGAGGGATTGCCTCCGGCGTTGCTTTGACTAACTCTTTCGCCTTCTCAGGCGCCGCCTTGGAAGCCACGGGCTGCATTGGTTCGGCCTGGATGTCTGCTGGGCCCACGCTGGCAGTTGCCGAAGTGTACAACTGATGGGAAGGAGACCCTCCTTTATAGTCTTCAAAGGGGCCTCGGGGAACGTAACCTTGATATGCGAACGGCCGCCAGCTGTCATGATGCTGGTCATAGAGAACCGAAAAGTCGTCATCTACGGCCAGATTTTTCCTTGTGGATTTGTCGTGCTGCGTGCGGCATCTCATCTTCCAGCATTCAGTAATCTTTTCTTTAGACCAGTTAAGGCCTGCTATCTTGGATAGAAATTTTTTAAACCCTGGAGATGTGAACTGGTGGTCCGGGTTTCGCTTGGGGTCATATGTCACCTCCTCGCAGTAAAAATCCTGCCAGGGAGGAGAAGCTTCCATCAATTCAATTTCCCAGTCAAGGTCCACATGGACCACATCGCACTTATCCTCGGTTATATCTGCCAGGGGCAGAGATGTGCGAACTTTCCCCTTATCCCATATGGGTCATACTTCCAACGCTGCGGCAACGAGAACCAGGCCAATCCGGGAAAACTCCTGCTCAAGGTAGACATGCTGTCCTACCTCAGTAATCTCAACGTTTGCCCAGGAAAGAGGATATTGAAAAATCTGTCCTCTCTTCTTTCCTAGACCGAACTCCTCTTCAACATAATCCATCTGCCGGGCAACCTCCATCCCGAACAGATGCTCTGTACACCAGTAGGGCAGCAAATGGGGTTTGCCCTTGAATCCGTAGATTCTGACCACAATTCCCTGCGTCAGTCTGAAAACGTCCCCGAGCTTCTGATTTATCAAAGCGCTCGTCATTTCCCTCGGGGGGCGTGGAATTTCGCTTTCACTGAAGACTGACATGACGAATCCCAGAAAGTTGAAGTTGAACTTGTAGTAGGACCCTTTCCGGTATAAGTCATCCGTCCAGTTGTAGACGGGCTGTGGCTCTCCCCTCTCGTTGACCTTCTTCAGGTTCAGGATCGGCATCAGGGGGTGCAAATGGTACAAACAAAGCCAGGCTAGAACAGAACTGAAACGAAAATCGGTAGACTGCCTCTTCTGGATCTTCACCAGGCTGGAATGAATGGCGTAAGCCAGCCAGTCTGCCCAGTCAAAAAAGATGGGGCGCTTACCACTTCTCTGCGCCGCTGGTTCGTATGATTCTCCACACAGGAGACATTACGCGGCGCTAGGCTGGTACGGCTGTACCGGCTCATCGGAGTCGCGACCGAGAATCCATGCCAGAATGGTATATAGATACTTGCTCCGAAATTTCGCCAAAGGCATGGGGCCGGTTGGCCACTGTCCAGCTACAAGCGGGGCGTTCGATTCTGAATTGAGGAAATCCCTCATCCGTTTGGTATTCGCGAAGCGTCCCGCTTGCTCGCCCAAATTTATCTTTCTGAGGATTGTGCTGGAGTCGTACTCCAACCCTGGGGCGAAAGCTGGCTGGACAATCTCTCTGCGCAGTGTGAACAAGGGTTTACCGCTGGAGCTGCAAATTTGCCGGGTAGCTGGTCTGTAGTGTCTGACAATTAGGTCTACCGAGTTCCGGGCATTGATGGACAGGAGGGCACAAGAATCTGAAAAGATTGGATTTGTACGCCGCTCCGAAATGGTGGGAGGGCGAAACTTTGTCGGCCCAACTCTCCACATTTGCCCGCAGCTTCGTCAGGCTCATAGAAAAAGAGCCGTCCACGTATCCCGCCAAGTAATTTACTGGAGGTGGTGGGGCTTGCCCACGCTGTACTTTTTTAGGCCGGGATTTTGACTTTCTCTCTGGCGGGGTTTCACTTCTGAAAACGCCCGGCCGCGGTAAATCCTTTGGTTCGCCACTTTCGCTGGACTGCGCTGACACTGGCATCTTTCCTCTGTCCATTTCTCCGAATCGGCAATAATTACAGGCTCAGAGCGTCTACAGCAGATTTCGCTGTCAAAGGAATAATTTGCACCGTTTAAGGAATAATCTGTGCAATCTGGAATGTTTGAAAACATCTGACCCCCTTTTCTAGATAAAGACAGCGCCATTAATGCCGCGCAGGAGGGGGTAGGTCGGCTGAGTTATGCTTCTTTGGTGGCTGCGCAGGAGAATGTTTGGAAAAAGTGCACTCCGGCAGACGTGCCATGCTCTTTTGCTTGCACTTTCGTTGAGGAACGTGCAATCATTAATTCTGTCTTGGACGCTGCGCCATGGCTGACGTCACTGCCGAAATCAGGGCACACTGCTCAAGAAAGAATCATTGGTGCGAAAACCCACTTTGAAACGGTCGCAACGCGCCTTGGGCCCAGTTTAGACCTTTTTGAATATTTTATTCATTTTTTGAACTTTTGCCCAAACTGGCCCAGAAAACGAGGCGCAGTCGGACTTCGCCCAAAGTTGGGCGCGGTCCGACTTCGCCGGCGAAGTCGGACTTCGCCCGAATTTCGGGCGAAGTTCGAACTTCGCGCGAAGTGCGCGTTTGAACCGTTCCTTCTTCTTTTCCTTGCCGCGCTCAAGGATTGAGCGCAGTCTGGTTTCATCGCAACCTTCAACACTTTTCTGCTCCCTTTGATCTGTTTGAACTGCGCAGGGTAAACATTGGAGCGAGCTAGGACTTCGCCCGAAATTCGGGCGAAGTGCGTACTTCGCGCGAAGTTTGCACTTCGCGCGGAAGTCGTGCGCAGTTCAGACTTCGCACGCAAGTCGGCCGAAGTCCGACTTCGCGTGCGAAGTCGGACTTCGCCCAAGTTTGGGCGCAGTCCGTTCTTCTTTCTTTGTACAAGCTTCGCACTTGGCTGGCCCGAAGCCCGACTTCGCTGCGAAGTCGGACTTCGACCAACACTTAGTCAATTTTTTGCCTTTTTTCTTCCTTTTTTCTTCTTTGTTTGCTTCCTCCTTTGCACAGCCGAACTTCGCCCTTCCTGAGGGGCGACGACGGACTTCACTGCGAAGTCCGTCTTTCTCTCCCGTGCCGCAGTTAAGCTCAAATAATAAAAAAATAAAATTAAAAGCTGAAAACCGGAAACTGTACATGCTGGGAAATGAAAAAGCATAAGGGAAATTTTTTACAAGGAAGGGCCACTTGGGCACCTTCAGCAGCGGTAAATTTTTAAGTGGAACCCGTTGACAGGGATAGGCAGGAGGCGACCCTCCATATCCCGAAGCACATAGGCATTAAATTGGTTCACCCGGGCAATCTGATAAGGGCCCTCCCAGAGAGCATCAAACTTCCCGTGATTACCCGGCTTTGCTTTATATGAGTCCCACTTCAGCACCAGGTCCCCGATTTCGAAAACTCGGGCAGTGGTGCCTTTTGCAAACCAGCCTTGAGTGGCTGCAATGTGATCAGTGAAGGCCTGGTATGCACTTTCTCTGTCTTCTTCCAACTCCAGGAGTTGGCACAGTCTGTCGTCCACCGGGTCTCCGCTGCTCCTGTCTTCGTCAATCATCCACAGGGCAGGGATCTCGATGTGTGATGGCATGACAGCTTCTTTGCCATAGACGAGCGCATAGGGGGACGTTCTGAGGGATTTCTTGAACGCAACTCTGTCCGCCCACAGTGCCCGGTTCAGGAGCAAGTGCCAAGTCCGCTTGTTTCTTTCAATGGTCCTCCGGATGATCTTCAGGAGGTTCTTGTTAGTAGACTCGGCAAGGCCATTCCCCTGCGGGTAGTAGTTAGAAGACATCTTGTGATAGATGCCAAGTCTGCCGGTGTACTCCGTGAGTACAGCGCCTACAAATCCCGGACCGTTGTGCTGTCACAATTGACTACGGAACCCCGAAGCGGGTAATCAGGCTCTCAATGAACCTGATGACCGTTTCTTGGTCGGCATTCTTGGTCGGGATTGCCTCTGCCCACCGTGTAAAATAGTCAGTAGCCGTAAGAATAAACTTGTGGCCGGCAGAGGAGTTAGGAGAAATCACCCCGATGAAGTCTAAACCCCATTCTTTGGAACGGAGTCTCGGCTTTGAATCGGTTGAAGGGGCGGGGGTGCTTTTACTGTTTCGGCCGGCAAACCTACGGCATTGATCACATTTAGCGCGGACCGCATGCGCGTCTGCGAATAGAGTGGGCCAATAGTACCCAGCCCTTATTATTTTTAAGGCCGTTGGCCTTGAAGAATGGTGACCCCCAGGCATCCCGGAATGAAAATCTCCGAGGACCCTAGGCTGGTCGGATTTAATGACGCACCGCAACAGGATGCCGTCGATGTTTTTGAAGTAAAGCCCCTCGGGGCGAAGAGTGTACTTGAGTGCACCTGGCCGAAATCTCCTTCGTTGTGAGGCGTTCGGGTGATCGGGACATCTTCCGGTGCGAAGTATCTCACCGGTTCATCTGTCCAATCACTCCCCCTCCGATAAGGAGTTGGCTAGGTAGATGCGTGTCGTTGTGTCCTCCCACTTACAGGCGGAGATGCCGGCTACAGCGCTTCGGGCCAATTCCCGACACAAGGCTCGGCCTCTGATAAGCTTGGTGGGCCGCACTTCAATGTCGAACTCCTGGATTTTTGCAATCCATCCTGCTCTCTTGTGACCCGGTTCTCCTTGTAAGATGAAGCTACGAACATCCGGGTGAATCACAAAGACAGTAGTCTTGCTCTGGGAGACAAAGTGCACGAACTTTCGAAGGGACTTCATGACGGCGTGAACTCTGCCGCTCTATAAAATTGTACTTTTCTTCATGCGGCAGAATCACTTGGCTGAGGAATGCTATGGGGCGCTCCTCACCATCGTCTCCCTTCTGAGTTAGGACTGCAGCGTAACTTTCGGGTTCTCCCATTGCATACAGGATGAAGTCCTTGGAGTAGTCCGGGTTTGTCAACACCGGAGCTTGTGCAATTCGGGCCTTGATCTCCTCGAAGGCTTGCTCTCTCTCATCAGTCCATTCGTAACGTGTATCTTTCTTAAGCAGTTCGGCCATAGGCTTGATCAACTGTGCGAAGTCCGGGATGAACTTCCGCACAAAGTTAATCTGACCGAAGAAGGGCTGCAGCCCTTTTTGTCGACGGGGGCTGGCAAGCGAACGAGGGCTTCTACTCTGTCAGGGTCAATGGAGAGGCCTTCCTCGGAGATGACATGTCCCAGCAGCTTTCCTTCCTTCACCGCGAAGACAGACTTCTTCGGGTTTATAGAAATGCCGAATTCTCGACAACTCTCAAATATTTGCCGTAGGTGCGAAACATGATCTCCTCGTTGGTGAGAGAAAACAGTCATGTCATCAAGGTAGATGACAATAATCTTATTGAGCAGCTCTGGGAAGGCCGGGTCCATGGCCCTTTGGAATGTGGCACCAGCATTAGATAAGCCAAACGGCATGCGGCGATAGGCGAACGTCCCCCACTTGGTGGTAAACGCCGTCTTATCTTTGGTCCTCATCTTTGACCCAAATTTGGTTGTAGCCGGAAAATCCATCTAAAAGTGAAAATCTTTGGGCTCCATCAACGATATGTAGGATCTGGTCGATTTGGGGAAGCGGATAGTGGTCCCGGAGGGAAGCCTGATTTAGGTTTCTGAAGTCGACACAGAGACGAATGTCGCCATTCTTTTTCCTCACGGGCACCAAATTCGCGACCCGGGATGAATGTTTGATGGGGTAGATGATCTTGGCCTCCGGCATCTTCAAGAGCTCGGTCTTCATCATGGCCTCAATCTTCGGATTCACGGCCCTACGCCTCGTCGGAATGGCTTAGCGCCATCCTCTAGCTCAATAGTATCTTTGGATGACAGTTCTGTCATACCCCTTCAAATCCTCGTAGCACCAGACCACGATGTCGGGGAACTCCTGGCACAGTGATCTGATCTGCTCCAGCTCCTCCGACGTGCAGTTTGTTCCGACCTTGATTGTTTTACCAGGTTCAAGTTCCGAGTCAGCATCTTGCCTCGGGTCTACTTTGATCCTGTGGGATATTGCTCTGTCATTACGATCAAAGAGACTTTCTAATGTAATCGAGTCCTTTTGGGACGTGATTATTCCGTAGCTGTATCAACCCCTCATATTGCTCGTCATCGGGGTCTCTACCTTCGATTACACACACTTCGTTAACCGGGGAATGTGACGATCTCCTCGTCTCAGCCGAACACCTGCCCGGTGGGTGTCCTTATCGAGCACGAGAAGGCACTGTAGATAGTGCGAACCGGCTCGGTTTACGGACAACGTCTTCAGCCGGAACGTACTGGCTCCAACAGACGCCAGAATATCGGCGTGCTTGTTTTTCTCACGCGATATTGCTTTGACATTCAATGAGTCGAATGACTCCATCAGGTCCCACACCCGGTTACGGTACGCTCTAAGAAAATGCTGTTTGGATGCGCACTTCTCCGTAACTTGGTGACACACCAGCTATGAATCTCCGAAAATCTGTAGGTGTTTGATTCCGAGCCTCTCCGCCTTCGCAAACCCAAGCACGGGGCTTCGTATTCCGCCGAGTTGTTAGTGCGGCTCCGAGGCCAACTTTGTAGGCATAGTCCTTACGGATTCCGGTTGGAGAAACCAGAAGTACCCCTGCATCGGCGCCATTCTTGCATCGCGCGCCGTCAAAGAAAAGCTTCCACAGCTCTTCGGGTGCAGGTCCTACTTCTTTTGCAGCCGACATGTCAAGCCTCTCGGGCTGTACGATAGAGTAACAGCCTTGCTCTGTTCCGATTACGGCATTGAAGTCCCGCAACGAGAACTCATCTTCAAGCTGTAGCACTTCGAAGGCTTGCTCAGTCAACTCCACTGTCACCAGCTCTTCCTCTGACAACTGGACCATGCAGTCCAGCTCTCCTCCGGGTATCTTCTCTACTAGGAAGGTGGAAGGCTTCTCATTAAAAATTTTCAGTCTCCTTCCTTTGAAGGGCACTTCCATGTGTGAGTAGTCTAGAGACGGTACCCGCCCAACCCGCGGTGAACTCCCGAGAGAGACACATGCCGAAGTAAGGTTCCAAGTCAACAACCACGACCTCTTGGATGACCACGATGTCGAGGGCCTTGTGCGGCCGGATAGGGATGTCCTTTATGACACCAACTTGTCTTGACGGGGGTGCCGTCTAATTGCGGCACGCCTTGGCTGCTCCGTGTGTATTCCATCCCGATCTCGTCACGAGACGGCCTTCGGCATCACGGTCGAGGAAGCACCGAGAATCCACCATGCAATTGTGAACTATGTGCCCCTGCATCCGCAAAGACAGATAAAAGGGTGGCGGTCTGTTCTTCCCAGTGGCGGAGACTGTCAAAGGTTGAACCAGGACAGCAGGCTGCATCTGCTTGCCGCTTTTCATGTTCTTCAGTGATTCTTGCAGCAGATCCACTGGCCTGGGAGCAGAAGAGCATCGTACATGCTGATTCTCGCGGGCGTTCTTTTCAACTCGTCTACAATCTTGTAGCCCGAGGTACTAGCTCCCTCTGCTTGTTTAGCCGGCTCATACTTCGTCCGGTACTGCTGGGTGGCCTCAACTCGCTGTCTCTTGGTCAGAGACGGGTACCTCAGCTTCTCCTGGGCTTGTTCTTTGGTTTCAGCTGGAGGCTGAGGTAGAGGAGCTTTAGCCGGAGTTGGGGCCCTTGCTGGCGGTTTGGCTGGAACAGGGGCGGCCTTTGTCGGAGAAGGCTTGACTGGAGCTTTCTCTTTGGATGCCTTCTCCTGGGCTGTGTAGGGCCACAGCCGCTTGTATGGTGGCAGCCCGCCGGGCTGCGGTTTCTCTCTTCTTGCGTAGACTTGCAAAGGCTTGGCCGCATCTGCGGCTTTCTTTTCTTCCTTGGCAGGCGGCACTAGATTCTCTTCTGGGAGGGCGAAGTTGGCTTCGCCGTCCAAGATCATATACAGTTCATCATCCTCTATAGCGCTGCCGGCCAAGGTCTGGATGTAGTGCTGGTGCAAAGTACAGTCTTCCTCCGAATGCGGGTCATTGCACGTGGTGCACCAGTTAACCTGGTCGGGAGGACCAGGCGGGTCTTCTATAGCAGCATTTCTTGGAGGCGGACGCCTCTGCGGCTGGTGTTCGGGGGCTTTGTCTTTCGTCAGCGCGGGTGGCGCATATGGCCTTCTAGGAGCAAGGTCCATTTGGGCTTGCTTTTTCTTCATAGCGGTCATGTCGTTGGACATGGCATGGTATCCGGAGGCCAAAGCCTGCACTTCTGTAGAATCGTGTTACGGATGCTTGTCGGGTGGCGGCAACTGTGCCGGTGGAGGCAATGCAGCCAATGGAGGTGGGTTAGAATAAGGTGCATACTGCGGGGGAGCGGGAAGTGCTGGAAAATGAGGAGCAGGAGGCGGCGGGTGAGGGTAATGCAATTGAGGCGGGCCGTAAGGAGTTACGACCGGCGCTGGATTCCACTGCTGCTGAGGTTGCTTGCCCTGATGTGGACGGCGCACCGCCAGAAGCAGGAGGATATTGGGATCTGGGGAAGTCGGGATGAATGGGTTCTTGCACCCTGGACGGGAGTCTGCCGATGGAAATAATGTCAGCTTCAGCTTGCTGGGCAGCCTCGTACAGCGCAGGAAACTCGTCAGTTCGGCGATCTTCGGCGACGAGCATATGTACGAGTTGAAGGATCTCAGATAGTAATGAGCAGCCATGCCGGTTGAAGGCCGAAGTTCGCGAGGTACCCGTTTCCAGGATCTCGCAAACCTGATGTTAAAATCAGACACCTCCTCTTGAGGATGTCTCTGGATAGCTTGGAACTGATGCAGTAGAGAAGTAGGGTCAGCAGACTCGTTGCATCCTTTTACGAGCCTCTGGCAGGCTGGGGCCACCTCGTGATGGATCCCTACGCGGCGATCTCCACCGAGTGAGAAGCTTTCCCCTCGGGGAAAGGGCCAGCGTGACGGGTCTTCACACTCTCATCGGTAATAGTATGTAATGCGGCCAGGGCAAGGATGTCCTGGATGTGCTCGTACGCCGTCTTGCCGTAGCCGTCGTATGTGGGAATAGACTTTAAAGCAGCGGGGGCACAGCTTGCTGTCCGACCAGGGCCAAGGGCCCCGTAGAGTCCACCGCCGGGAAGAGATCATCGTCATTCGGCTGTTGGGCAGCCATTTCTTCTTCTTCTTCTCCGCCGTCGGTTGTGTACTCAGTGTCGGTACTTTCCGAGGATGCAGGATCTTCTTCTTCCTCGGCCTCTTCTATTTCGTACTCGGCTCCTCCGGCTTCGGCTTCGGCCTCTTCTTGGATTTCAGCCTCGGCTTCGTCGAAGCGAGCTCGCGGATCAGCCCGGCTGGGAACTTCGCCTCGGCGTTGATATCCAGTTCGTAGAACTCAGGAGGGCTTCTCGGATCCCTTGCTTGCCACCTTCTTGTGTGCATGAAGGTGCTGGGACCGGTCTCTCGGACTCGAGAGGATTTGTTCGTGCAGAGTCGCCAGGTGTTCGGATTTGGAACAGCAATGAAGCGAACACCGGTGCTTCAATTCTGTCGGGGGTGAGAAACTTCCTTGTCTCACCGAGAGCTCAGGATCCACTGTCAGCGCCAGGTGGAGACTGATCAGAAAATCTCTCTTCAAACGTGGGACCAGGGTCCCACCGGGCGTGCCAGAGAAACTGTTGGTTACGAATCTGCCATGAGGAAAGGATTTTGGGTTAATGCGCCCAGTTCGCCCACCGGCATGAAAGGCCGGAAGGAAGAGATGCCTTCGGGCCAATCTCCGGAGAAGGCCGGCTCCTTTTGGGGGTTTTCCGATTTAAGCTAAGAGTACGGGAAAGAGATAAATGAACGAGAAAGGAATTTACAAATATACGTGGAGGTTGGTGGGGGGAACTAACAGTACGGCAACCAACAATCACCAATACTTATTGCATTACAAACATAAAGCGCGACTGAGAACTGCAAAATCTAACGTATACTTCCGATACTTAAGCAGTGTACGCACGGCTACAATGGTCCCCTAACAGACATTCCCTACAAGGAACTAACGATACGGCAACGCATCAATCACCACCTACGGACACTAACATGAGTAGAAAGCAATCATAGAGATATCAGAGCCAGGTATATGTGTCGTGTAGAGAATTTAACCGCACAACTTCAATGGCTCCCTAACAGACATTCCCTACAAGGAACTAACGATGCGGCGGCGCATCAATCACCGAGATACGGACCAGACAACGTAACACACAACTTATGAAGCTGCTACCACATCTATTCTATGTATCCTTTTAATTCATGAAGTACAGAGGGTGCTTTAAACAAGCAATGCTAGAGGCACTTGATCACCAAATGCTGAAATGAATCAACGAGCCGTGACACAGGTTAGCCTAAGGCATGAATATAAAGAAAGGCAGCATAAAAAACGAAGCGACGAGAACGAGAACCGGGCATACAAATTATATTTATAAGCCGAAGCACGGTTACATTGGTTCCCTAACGAGACATTCCCCATCCACCCTTTACAATGAATTCATGGTGGGCTTTTATAGCCCGAGTCCCTCCCGTTACATTAATGGGCACAAGGTCCCGATCAAACATAAGCTGACAAAAGCGGCGAAAGAGCTGCAAATGCTGACCTTTTGTCGGACCGGATTGTACCCGCAGCATGGTCTTCCTGGAAGCTGGACAACTTCGTGGCGGTGTGTTGGTCAGAACTTCTCTCTGGCAGTGATGCGGGTAGCTGGAGCAGGTGAAACCTCGGATCAGCTTTAAATGAGGCTACTGGCGCGGGCAGTGCAGCCCATGCTTGTCCTTTTGCTCGGCACGTTTCGGCTCTAATCCCGAAGCTGGACACTTGTCAGATGATGAATGATGCTTTTTGACACGTGTCTGCCTTGAAAGGCAGGTTATCCAACTTCGCTTGGGATCAGAGCGCCTCGGGTTGCGTGGGCAGAATACAGTGCAGTCGGGAAGGCCTTCATGCCTTGGTCAAATTCTGGGTTTGTTCCCCTACTGCGCACCTGTCAAGGGCGCACTCCGACTTCGCTGCGAAGTCGGACTGCGCACAGGTGAAAACTGGTGTCTGCCGCCGTGCGGACTTGCTCCAGCACTTGATCTTTCTTACGTCGGCCTGCCCGGTCTGCGCGGTTGCAAGGTGCGCCCGAGAAAGTGGGGCGAAGTCGGACTTCGCACCAAAGCGGGCGAAGTGCGCCCGCCAACGGGCGAAGTGCGAACTTCGCACCAAAGCGGGCGAAGTGCGTAACTTCGCACCAACACTTAGCCATTTTTCGGGTAACTTGCTTTGGAAAGTTAAAAAACCAAGCTGGGGGACTCCGAGAAAAGGGGGAAAGAAAGAGAATGCGGGAAAGAAAAGGAAAGGAGAGAAGAAGGAAGGAAAAATAGAGGAAGAGGGGAAAAGAAGAGCAGCACTGTTACAAACTTGAAAACATTGCACCCCGTGCAAAATGTGACAACAGCTCCCTGCGAAGTCGGGCAGCGCACTGCCACTTAGCCGTTTTTCTCTGTTTTCACAAGCAGCTCCCTTTTTACGAACTTCGCTCCTTCTTTGGGGCGACAACAGACTTTGCTGCGAAGTCTGTGTTCTCTCCCTTTGTCCTGTTTTGGCTCAAACAAATGGAAAATTGAAAGCTGGAAAACTGTACATGCTGAAAAGTAAAATGCATAAGGGAAATTTTTACAAAGAAGGGCCCATTGAGCACCTTCAGCAGCGGTAAATTTTTAAGTGGAACCCGTTAACGGGGATAGGTAGGAGCTAACCCTCCATATCCCGAAGTACGTAAGCATTGAACTGGTTTACCGGGCAATCTGATAAGGGCCCTCCCAGAGGGCATCAAACTTCCGTGGTTTCCCGGCTTTGCCTTAAATGAGTCCCACTTCGACACCGGGTCCCCGATTTTAAAAACTCGGGCAGTGGTGCCTTTCGCAAACCAGCCTTGAGTGGCTTCAATATGCTTGGTGAAGGCCTGGTATGCTTTTTCTCTGTCTTCTTCCAACTGCAGAAGTTGGCACAGTCTGTCATCCACCGGGTCTCCACTGCTCCTGTCTTCGTCCAACATCCATAGGGCAGGGATTTCAATGTGGGATGGCATGACAGCCTCTTTACCGTAGACGAGCGCATAAGGGGACGTTCTGATGGATTTCTTGAATGAAACTTTGTCCGCCCACAGCGCCCGGTTCAGGAGTAAATGCCAAGTCCGCTTGTTCCTGTCAATGGTCCTCCTGATGATCTTCAGGAGGTTCTTGTTAGTAGACTCGGCAAGGCCATTCCCTTTGCGGGTAGTAATTAGAAGACATTTTGTGATAAATGCCAAGTTTGCCAATGTACTCCGTGAGTACAGCGCTTGCGAATCCCGGACCATTGTCCGTCACAATTGACTCTGGAACCCCGAAGCGGGTAATCAGGCTCTCAAGGAACCTGATGACCGTTTCTTGGTCCGCGTTTTTGGTTGGGATCGCCTCTGCCCACCGTGTGAAGTAATCGATGGGCTGTAAGAATAAACTTGTGTCCGGGAGAGGAACTAGGCGAAATCACCCCAATGAAGTCTAGACCCCATTGCTGGAACAGAGTCTCGGCCTGAATCGGTTGAAGGGGCAGGGGTGCTTTTCTGTTTCTGCCAGCAAACCTCTAGCATTGATCACACTTGGAACAGACCGCATAAGCGTCTGTAAATAGAGTGGGCCAATAGTACCCGGCTCTAATTATTTTCAAGGCCATAGGCCTTGTAGAATGATGACCTCCAGGCATCCCGGAATGAAAATCTCCGAGGACCCTGGGCTGGTCTGATTTCATGACGCACCGCAACAGGATGCCATCAATATTTTTGAAGTAAAGCCCCTCGGGGCGAAGAGTGTACTTGAGTGCACCCAGCCGAAATCTCCTTCGTTGTGAGGCGTTCAGGTGATCTGGACATCTTCCGGTGCAGAAATATCTCACCAGTTCATCTGTCCAATCACTCTCCTCCGATAAGGAGTTGGCTAGGTAGATGCTTGTCGCTGTGTCCTCCCACTTACAGGCGGAGATGCCGACTACAGCGCCTCGGGCCAGCTCCTGGCACAAGGCTCGACCTCTGATAAGCTTGGTGGGCCGCACTTCGATGTCGAACTCCTGGATTTTTGCAATCCATCCTGCTCTCTTGTGACCCGGCTCTCCTTGTATGATGAAGCTTCGAACGTCGGGTGAATCACAAAGACGGTCGTTTTGCTTTGGGAGACAAAATGCCTGAACTTTCGGAGGGATTTCATGACAGCGTGAACCTGCCGCTCTATAAAGTTGTACTTTTCTTCGTGCGGCTGAATCACTTGGCTCAGGAACGCTATGGGGCGCTCCTCGCCATCGTCTCCCTTCTGAGTTAGGACTGCGGCGTAACTTTTCTGTTCTCCCACCGCATAGAGGATGAAGTCCTTGGAGTAGTCCGAGTTTATCAACACCGGAGCTTGCGCAATTCGAGCCTTGATTTCCTCAAAGGCTTGCTCTCTCTCATCAGTCCATTCGTAAGTTGTATCTTTTTTCAGCAGTTCGGCCATAGGCTTGATCACCTGTGCGAAGTCCGGGATGAACATCCGCACGAAGTTAATCTAGCCGAAGAAGGACTGCAGCCCTTTTTATCGATTGGGGCTAGCAAGCGAAGGAGGGCTTCTGCTCTGTCGGGGTCAATGGCGAGGCCTTTCTCGGAGATGACATGCCCCGGCAGCTTACCTTCTTTTACCGCGAAGACAGACTTCTTCGGGTTTATAGAAATGCCGAATTCTCGACACCTCTCAAATATTTGCCGCGGGTGGGAAACATGATCCCCTCTTTGGTGAGAGAAAACAGTCATGTCATCAAAGTAGATGACAATGATCTTATTGAGCGGCTCTCGGAAGGCCGAGGTCCATGGCCCTTTGGAATGTGGCACCGGCATTGGATAAGCCGAAAGGCATGCGCTGATAGGCGAACGTCCCCCATTTGGTGGTGAACGCCGTCTTATGCTGGTCCTCATCCCTGACCCAAATCTGGTTGTAGCCGGAAAATCCATCTAGAAGTGAGAATCTCTGGGCTCCAGCAACGATGTGTAGAATTTGGTCAATTTGGGGAAGCGGATAGTGATCCTTGAGGGAAGCCTGATTCAGGTTTCTGAAGTCGACACAGAGACGAATGTCGCCATTCTTTTTCCTCACGGGCACCAAATTCGCGACCCGGGATGAATGTTTGATGGGGTAGATGATTTTGGCCTCCAGCATCTTCAAGAGCTCGGCTTTCATCATGGCCTCAATTTTCGGATTTACGGCCCTCTGCTCTGTCAGAATGGCTTGGCGCCATCCTCTAGCTCAATGGTATGCTGGATTACGTTTTTGTCATACCCCTTCAAATCCTCGTAGCACCAGGCCACGATGTCGGGGAACTCTCGGCACAGTGATCTGATCTGCTCAAGTTCCTCCGAAGTGCAGTCTGTCCCGACCTTGATAGTTTTACCAGGTTCAAGTTCCGGGTCGGCATCGCTTCGGGTCTACTTTGATCCTATGAGATATAGCTCTGTCATTCTGATCAAATAGACTCTCCAATGTAATCAGTCCTTTTGGGACATGATTATTTTTCAACTGTATCAACCCCTCATATTGCTCGTCATCAGGGTCTCTACTCTCGATTGAACCAACTTCATTAACCAAAAATGTGACGATCTGCTCGTCACAATAGAACACCTGCCAGTGGGTGTCCTTATCAGGCACGAAGGCACTGTAAATAGTGCGAACCGGCTTCGGTTTCTGGACAAGGTCATCGGCCGGAACGTGCACGGCTCCAACAGACGCCAGAATGTCAGCGTGTTTGTTTTTCTCACATGATATCGCCTTGACATTCAACGAGTCAAACGACTCCATTAGGTCCCACACCCGGTTGCGGTACGCCTTGAGATAGTGTTGTTTGGAGGCGCACTTATTCGTAACCTGGTGACACACCAGCTACGAATCTCCAAAGATCTGCAGGTGTTTAATCCCCAGCCTCTCCGCCTTTCGCAAACCCAAGCACGGGGCTTCGTACTCCGCCGAGTTATTAGTGCGGCTCCGGGCCAACTTTGTAGGTATAGTCCTTACGGATTCCGGTCGGAGAAACCAGAAGCACCCCTGCACCGGCGCCATTTTTGCATCGCGCGTCATCGAAGAAAAGCTTCCACAGCTTCTCAGGTGCAGGTCCTACTTCCTTTGCAGCTGACTTGTCAAGCCTCTCAGGCTGTAAAACAATGTAACAGCCCTGCTCTGTCTCAATTACGGCATTGAAATCCCGCAAAGAGAACTCATCTTCGAGCTGTAGCACTTCGAGGGCTTGCTCCGTCAGCTCTACCGTCACCGGTTCTTCCTCCGTCAGTTTGGACCATGCGGTCCGAGCTCTTCTCCGGGTATCTTCTCTACTAGGAAGGTGGAAGGCTTCTCATTAAAGATTTTCAGTCTCCTTCCTTTGAAGGGGACTTCCATGTGTGAGTAGTCTAGAGACAGGTACCCGCCCAGCTTCGCAGTGAACTCCCGGGAGAGGCACATGCCGAAGTAGGGAGCCACGTCAACAACCACGACCTCTTGGATGACCACGATGTCAAGAGCCTTATGCAGCCGGATAGGGATGTCCTTTATGACACCAACTTTCTTGACAGGGGTGCCGTCTAATTGCAGCACGCCTTGGCTGCTCCTTGTGTATTCCATCCCGATCTCGTCACATACAGCTTTCGGCATAACAGTCGTGGAAGCGCCAGAGTCCACCATGCAGTTGTGTACTATGTGCCCTTGCATCCGTAAAGACAGATAGAAGGGAGGCGGTCTGTTCTTCCCAGTGCGTGAGGCTGTCGGAGGTTGAACCGGGACAGCGGGCATGTATCGCTTGCCGTTCTTCATGTTTTTCGAGAGATTCTTGCAGCAGATCCACCTGGCCTGGGAGCAAAAGAGCATCGTACATGCTAATTCTAGCGGGTGTTCTTTTCAACTCGTCTACTATGCTGTAGCCCGAGGTGCTAGCTCCTTCTGCTTCTTTTGTCGGCTCATACTTCGTCCGGTACTGCTGGGTGGCCTCAACTCTCTGTCTCTTGGTCAGAGACGGGTACTTCAGCTTCTCCTGTGCTTGTTCTTTGGTTTCAGCTGGAGGCTGAGGTACGGGAGCTTTTGCTATAGGAGGCTTGGCTGGAACAGGGGGCTGCCTTTACCGGAGGAGGCTTGGCTGGAGCTTTGTCTTTGGATGCCTTCTCCTGGGCTGTGTAGGGCCACAGCCGCTTGTATGGTGGCAGCCCACTAGGCTGCGGTTTTTCTCTTCTGGCATATACCTGCAAGGGCTTGACAGCATCTGCGGTTTTCTTTTCTTCCTTGGCGGGCGGCACTAGATTCTCCTCCGGGAGGGCAAAGTTGGCTTCGCCGTCCAGGATCATGTAGAGTTCATCGTCCCCTATGGCGCTGCCGGCCAAAGTCTGGATGTAGTGTTGGTGTAGTGTGCAGTCTTCCTCCGAATGCGGGTCATTGCACGTAGTGCACCAGTTAACCTGGTCAGAAGGACCAAGTTGGTCTTCTATAGCAGCATTTCTCGGAGGCGGACGCCTCTGCAGTTGGTGCTCTGGGGGCTTGTCTTTTGTCAGTGCCGGGGGCGGATATGGCCTCCTAGGAGAGAGGTCCATCTGGGCCTGCTTCTTCTTCAGAGTGGTCATGTCATTGGACATGGCATGATAACTTGAGGCCAAAGCCCGTACCTCCTGAAGGATTGTATTCTGAATATTATTGTCAGGAGGCGGCAACTGTGCCGGTGGAGGCAATGCGGCTAATGGAGGAGGATTGGAATAAGGTGCGTACTACGGAGGAGCAGGGAGTCTTGGAAAATGCGGAGCGGGGAGGGAGGCGGGTGAGGATAATGCATTTGCGGCGGGCCGTAAGGAGTTACGACCGGCGCCGGATTCCATTGCTTCTTGGGGTTGCTTGTCTCGATGTGGACGGCGCATCACCGAAGGCGATGGATACTGGGATCCAGGGAAGTCGGGACGAATGGGTTCCTGCACTACGGACGGGAGTCCGCCGATGGAAATGATATCAGCTTCAGCTTGCTGGGCAGCTTCGTACAGAGCAGGAAACGAGTCTATTCTGGCAATCTTCAACGGCAGGCATATGTCTGAGTTGAAGGATCTCAGATAGTAGTGAGCAGCCATCCCAGCTCTAGGCCGAAGTTCGCGAGGTACCCGTTTCCAGGATCTCGCAAACCTGATGTTAAAGTCAGACACCTCCTCTTGGGGGTGTCTCTGGATACTTTGGAACTGATGCAGCAAAGAAGTAGGGTCAGCAGACTCGTTGCATCCTTTCACGAGCCTTACGGCAAGCTGGGGCCACCACTGTGATAGATCCCTTTGGCAGCGATCTCCACCAGTAGAGAAGCTTTCCCCTTAGGGAAAGGGCCAGCAGACGGGTCTTCACACTCTCGTCAGTAATGGAATGCAATGCGGCCAGGGCAAGGATGTCCTGGATGTGCTCGTACGCCGTCTTGCCGTAGCCGTCATTCGTAGGGATGGACTTTAAGGCAGCAGGGGGCACAGCTTGCTGTCCGACCAGGGCCAAGGGCCCCGTAGAGTCCACCGCCGGGAAGAGATCATCGTCATTCTGCTGCTGGGCAGCCATTTCTTCTTCTTCTCCTCCGTCGGTCGTATACTCAGTGTCGGTACCTTCCGAGGATGTAGATTCCTCTTCTTCCTCGGCCTCTTCTATTTCGTTCTCAACTCCTCCGACTTCGGCTTCGGCTTCTTCTTGGATTTCAGCCTCGGCTTCATCGACACGAGCTTGTTGATCAGCCAGCCTGACAATTTCGCCTCGAGCGTTGATATCTAGTTCATAAAAGTCAGGCGGGTTTCTCGAATCCCTTGCTCGCCACCTTCTCGTTTGCATGAAGGTGCTAGGACCGGTCTTTCAGACTCAGAGGATATGTTCTTGCAGAGTCGCCAGGTGTTCTGATTTTGAACGGCAATGAAGCGAACACCGGTGCTTCGATTATGTTTGGGGGTGAGAAACTTCCTTGTCTCACCGAGTGCTCAAAATGAACTGTCAGCCCAAGTGAACACGAGCCTGAGTTTTTTTTTTCAAATGTGGGACTCCGGGTCCCACCGGGCGTGCCAGAGAAACTGTTGGTTACGAATCTACCATGAGGAAAGGATTTTGTGTTAACGCGCCCAGATTCGCCCACCAGCTTGAAAGGCCGGAAGAAAGGAATGCCTTCCGTGCCAATCTCCGGAGAAGGCCGGCTTCCTATGGGGTTTTATGGTTTAAGATAAGGGTGCAGGAAAGAGATAAAAATGTGGAAAGGATTTACAAATGTGATTGGAGTTGGGTGGGGGGAACTAACGATACGACAACGCATCAATCACCACTACTTACTGCAACATAAATACAAAGCATAACCGAAAGCTGCAAAACCTAAGTATACTTTTATATAAATAAGTGTACGCACGACTACAATGGTCCCCTAGCAAACATTCTCCCTACAAGGAGAACTAACAGCACGGCAATGCATCAATCACCACTACGGGCAGCAACATTAATACAAAAGGTAACCAAGAAATGTCAGATCCAAGTATGTGTGTTATGCAAAGAATTTGTACGCACAGCTACAATGGTCCCCTAGCAAACATTCTCCCTACAAGGAGAACTAACAGCACGGCAATGCATCAATCACCACTACGGACAGCAACATAAACATAACACACAAAGCTGAAGGAACTGCTACCTAATTTATTCTATGTATCCTCCGATCAATGAAGTCCAAGAGTACTTGGCCACCAAATGCTTGAAGCGAATCAACAAGCCATGACACAAGAAATATGACAAAAGAGAGGCAGCATAAAAAATAAAAGAAGTAGAACAGAGCCAGGCATATACTTTATATTAAGAAGCAGAAGCACAGCTACAATGGTTCCCTAACAGACATTCCCCTTCCACCACTTACAATGAAAACATGGTGGGTTTTTATAGCCCGAGTCCCTCCCGTTACATTAATGGGCACAAAGTCCCGATCAAACATTAGCTGACAAAAGCGGCCGCGGAGCTAGCGATGCTGACCTTTGTCGCAGCGAGGCATGCACTGCGAGCATGGTGTCCCTAGAGGCTGAACAGCTACGTGGCAGCGCGTTAGGTAGAACTTCTCATCGGCAGGAATGCGGGTAGCTCAAGTAGGCAGAACCTCCAATCAGCTTTAAAAGAGGCGGCTGGCATAAGTAGTGCAGCCCATGCTTGTCCTTTTGCTCGGCACGTCTCGGCTCGGATCCCAAAGTTGGACACTTGTCGGATGATGCTGCTTGACACGTGCTTGCCTTGAAAGGCAGTTTATCCAACTTCTCCCAAGATCTGAGCGCCATCGGTTTGCGCAGGCAGAAAACAGCGCAGTCGGGAAGGCCTTCATGCCTTGGGTGCATTTCCGAGTTTATTTCCCTCTCGCACTTGTCAAAGGCGCATTCCGACTTCGTTGCGAAGTCGGGTTGCGCACAGGGGGAAGCTGATTTTTGTCGCCGTACGAACTTCGCCCTGGAAAGGGGAGCGGTCCGACCGGCTGTCAAGGCGCAACCCGACCTCGCTCGCGAAGTCGGGTTGCCTGAGTGGAAGTTGATTTACTGCCGCCGTACGAACTTCGCCCTGGAAAGGGGAGCAGTCCGACTTCGCTACGAAGTCAGACTTCGCCCGACACTTAGTCATTTTCTGCCGACTGCCCGACTGCTACAAGGTGCGCCAGAAGCGAGGTCGCGATCCGACTCGCTGCGAAGTCGGACTTCGCCCGAATACTTGTTCTTCGGCTGATTCCGTCACCTGCGAACTTTGTACTCTGCTGCGCTCCAACTGGAGGGCGCACTCCGACTTCGCTGCGAAGTCGGACTGCGCCCTGGTACTTAGCCATTTTTCAGAGCAACTGCTGTCAAATTTGAGATCTGACTGAGGGGCTCAAAAGAAAGAGGGAAGAATGAGAATGTAGGAAAGAGAGAGAAAGGGAGAGAAGAGGAAAGGGAAAGAGAGGAAGAGAGGAAGAGGGGAAAGGAAGAGCAGCACTCTGACAAAACTGAAAACATTGCACCCCGTGCAAAATGTGGCAACAGTGATTACTATAAGGACATTCATTGGTGTGAAGACAAAGTGAGAAATGACCCAATTTTTTGCTTAGAAGTAGCTAGAGTACTGTGATAGAGCAAGAACCAGCAGATCGACATCTTCTTCACTGTATTGGGGCAGTTATATACTTTTCCCAAAATATTGTTGTATAGGGGGATAAGTATGTATTACCCAAATAATGTAATAAGGGGGGATGTTAGAGTAATATTCCATTCTTTGGGATATTTACCCTTTTACTCCACTAGGTAAAATAGTAGTATTCTGCATTATACTAGCTAGATTATTACAGTTACTTTTTACCATTTACCAAGTAGATATTTATTGTTTCAAATATCTAATGGTTACCTAGGTTAATACTTAAATATCCCAGGTTAGTTGGTTAGGTTTAGCGCTATCTTCTCATAGCGCGTTTGTTAGCAATTAGTTAGGGGAATATTATTTTACATTTATTCTAAAGCCTATTTTGTAACCTATTTAAGCTAAGTGGAACCTATGCTCCAACCTATTGTTCAAATATATTTTATTCAATGACCTCTTGTTTACACTACCACCTTAAATACTCACGTTAGAAGTTAATGCAGGTGAAGATCATGGGCGCAATCGTGCGCCTCTGATTTACTCACGTGCGGGTAGCTCGCCTTTGGAAATGACAAATAACGGCGCCGAACAAGAAGTTATTCCTAGGGGCACGTCCTCCATGAGAGGAGCGCTTACTTGGATATGCCACGGGGACACGTTTCAGACGCTTTGAGGCGAAAAACGCTTTGATTGGACAAACGGACGACCTCATTTTATAATGCTGCGCATAGGGTTAGAAGACGCTTTTGAAATTTTAACTTATCTCCTTCGCGACACTTGCCGTATCTGGAAGGACGGTTTTGAAGAAAATAAAACAAAAAACAACTAACTTTTAAAATAAGGGAAGGGAGACTTTCGCTCCCTAGGCGAAGCGAAAGGGGCTATCGCTCCACTAGTGGAGCGACAGGGGCTTTCGCCCCACTAGGGAGTGAAAGTCACTTATTCACTTAGTTTTTTTTTTTTTTTTAGAAGGGAGAGGAAGCTTTCGCTCCACAAGTGGAGCGACAGAGGGCTTCGCTCCACAAGTGCAGCGAAGGAAAACCTCTTCTCCTTTCTTTTTATCTTTATTTTTCTCAGCTTCACTCCAAAGCTGGAGCAACAACGAACTATACACACATTTTGAAACATATATACATGAGAAATACCTGGCGGATCAATGATTTTCCTCGGAACTCGGCGGGTGATAAGCTTTCAGAAGAAAGTCGTTCATCGAAATCGGAAGAGTGAAACTCTCCATGTCTTGCAGGATAAAGGAGTTGATCTGATTAACACAGAAGACTCGAAATGGGCCTTTCCAGAAGGCGTCGAACTTCTCGTGGTTCCCCGGCTTAGACTTGTTCTCATTCCACTTCAAGACCAAGTCTCCGACACTGAAGGCTCTGTCGGAAGTCCTTTTGCCGAACCAGCCCTTGGTGGATTCGGCATGCTTCGCGAAAGCTTCATAAGCTTTCTCTCTTTCCTCCTCCAACTGCAACAACTGGGCTAACCTTGCATCCATCGGGTCAAATTCGCCTCCTTTGCTATCGAGCCACTTAAGTAACTGCAATGCGGGCAGCTCGATGTGCGTAGGTAAGATTGCGTCTTTCCCGTACACCAGTGAGTAGGGCGATGTCTTGATCGAGCGTTTGATGGAGATGCGGTCAGCCCAAAGTGATTGGTCCAAGAGTAGATGCCAGCTTCGCTTATTTTCTTTCAGAGCCCTCTTCAAGATCCACAGCATGTTCTTGTTCGTAGACTCCGCCAGTCCATTACCCTCCGGGTAATAGTTAGACGAGGTCTTCAAGTAAATTCCATACCTGACTGCGAACTTGCAGATCCTCGAGCCGGTGAAAGGAGAACCGTTATCAGACATGATTGCTTCAGGCATGCCAAAGCGAGTGATCAACCCTTCAAGGAAGGAGATAACCACGTCTTGGTTAAGCCTACTTGGTTGGAATTGCTTCCGACCACCGAGCGAAGTAGTCTGTGGCGGTCAAAATGTACTTGTGGTTGGCGGAGGAGTTGGGATTGATGATCCCGATGAAGTCTAGGCCCCACTGCTGGAACGGAGCTTCTGCTTGGATGGGGTGGAGAGGAAGCGAGGCATTCCGGGTCCTGCCCGAGTAGCGCTAGCAACTGTCGCAGCACTAACTGACCTTAAAAGCGTCAGCAAAAAGGGTGGGCCAATAATAGCCCGCTTTGATGATCTTCAGAGTGATCGGTCTGCCAACGAAATGACCTCCCGAAATCCCGGAGTGAAACTCCTCCAAGATTTTCGCCTTCTCCGACTCACTGATACATCTCAGGACGACTCCGTCGATGTTCTGATAAAACAGTCCGCTAGGCGTCGGGACATACGTGCCAGCTTGCAAGCGATATCTCCTTTGTGAAGCATTGAAGCGAGAAGGACATCTTCCCGTGTTAAAGTATTTGACAAGGTCGTCTGTCCAATCCGGGCTGTCGACCGACAGGTTGGCAAGGTTGCTTTCGGGTGCAAGATTATCTGAGTTAGGGTTCGCAGCTTCAGTTGCAGCATTTTTAGCCAGCTCTTGATAGAGCACTCTGCCTCGGACCAACTTTGTGGGGCGCACTTCGATGTCGAATTCTTGGATCTTGGTGACCCATCAAGCTCTCCTATTGCCAAGCTCCCCTTGAATGATGAAATTCCGGACGTCAGGTGTATCACGTACACTGTCATCTTACTCTGAGAGACGAAATGTCGGAACTTCTAGAGTGATTTCATCACCGCATGCACTTGTCGTTCGATAAAGTTGAACTTTTCTTCGTGCGGTTAGATGATTTGGCTGAGGAACGCTATCGAGCGTTCATCTCCATCTTTCCCCTTCTGCGTCAAAACGCCTGCGTAGCTTTCCGGCTCTTTGACGACGTATAAGATAAAATATTTTGCATAGTCAGGATTGACGAGGGCTGGAGCTTGAGTGATCCACTCCTTGATTTCTTGGAACGCCTGCTTCCTTTTATCGGTCCACTTGAATTTAGCGTCCTTCTTCAGAAGTTCGGTCATCGGCTTCACTACTTGGGCGAAGTCGGCAATGAACTTCCTGACGAAGTTTATTTGTCCGAAAAAGGACTACAAGGCTTTTTTATTTGATGGTAGTGGGAGGCGGAGAAGTGCTTCAGCTCTAGCAGGATTTAGTTAATCCTTTTTCAGAGATTAAATGCTCAAGAAGCTTGCCCTCCTTCACTACAAAGATTGATTTTTTGGGGTTGATGTAGACCCCGAACTCCCGGCATTTCTCGAAGACTTGCCGCAAATGTAGGCCGTGTTCCTCCCGCTTATGGGAGAAGACTGTCATGTCATTCAAGTAGATCACGATGACATGATTTAACAGTTCGCCGAAGGCAAGGTCCATCGCCCTCTAAAAAGTCGTTCTGATGTTTAAGAGGCCGAAGGGCATACGTTGATAGGCGAAGCTTCCCCACTTGGTGGTGAATGCAGTCTTGTGTTGATCCTCATCCTTGACCCAAATCTGGTTGTAACCTGAGAAGCCATCCAGCAAGAACCTTTGCACTCCTGCCACGACGTGTAGAATCTGGTCAATCTGCGGTAGCGGGTAGTGGGCCTTGAGCGACGCTTGGTTGAGATTTCGGAAATCGATACACAAGCGAATGTCGTCGTTTTTCTTTCGCACTGGAACAAGGTTGGCGACCTAGGAGGAATGCTTGATCGGATAGATGATCTTTGCTTCAAGCATTTTCAGAAGCTCAGCCCTCATCAGCATTTCGATCTTCGGGTTGATCGGCCTTTGCTTCTGCCTAAAGGGTTTGATCCCTTCTTCCAGCTCAATGGTGTGCTGAATGACATTCTTGTCGTAACCCCTCAGATCTTGGTAACACCACACGATGATATCTGGGTACTCTTTGCACAGGGCGCGAATCTGTTGGAGCTCTTTGATTGTGTAGTTGGCCCCTACCTTGATAACTTTTCCCAGCTCTAACTCTAGGTCGACGAACTCTTTGTTGTCTACTTTGACAGACCTATCGTTCCGGTCGAAAAGACTCTCTAGCGTGATCAAACCCTTTGGGATGTGGTTATTTTTCAGCTAAATCAATCCCTCGTGGTATTCTTCGTTCAGAGTCCATTCTTAAATGGAGGATGCTTCATTCACCAAAAAATTGACAAGCTGCTCGTCATTGTCGAACACCTGCAAACGGAGTTTCTTATCAGGCACAGAAGGCTTGTAGATCAGCCTCACTGTATTTGGCTTATGCATCATATCATCTGCTAATGAAAACAGGGCGCCGATGGAGGCCAAGATGTCTGCAAGCTTGTTTCGCTCTCGTGAAATTGACTTGATGTTTAACGCGGTGAAATATTCGAGCAAAATCCCCCACCTTGTTGCAGTACGCCATTAAATAGTGTTGCTTGGAGACGCACTTACTGGTAACCTGGTTGCAGATTAATTCAGAATCCCCGAATATCTGCAACTGCTTAATGCCGAGCTTTTCAGTTTGCTTGAGTCCGAGGCACAAAGCCTCATACTCTGTTGCATTATTCGTACAGCTCCATGAGAGCCTGTACGAATAAGTTTTATGTTCGCCTGATGGAGAAATGAGAGCGATCCCAGCTCCTGCACCATTCTTGAACCGCGCACCGTCGAAGTACAGCTTCCATAGTTGGTCGGGTACTGGGGGCTCTTCTGCGGGTGCCTTTGCTTCAGCCTTTTCAGGCTTGGTCAGTGAATAGCACCCCAAATCGGTCCTGATACCGCCGTTAAAATCTGTCATGGAGAACTCATCTTCTATTCGGATCTCGGCGAGAGATTCTTTGTTAGGATCCTACTATAAAATAAACTCAAATAAACACACTCTCACACAATTGCTTGGAAATAAACTCACATAAACATCATATTAATATTCAGAACAAAATACACATTATAACAAAAATTTGCATAAAGGAACAATCTCACAATAAGATAGAATCGCAGGCCTCTTCGAGGGGGCAACCTCCTTCAACACTTCATTAATTTGCAAAAATATGAATACATTGGTGCCTTCTCGGGTATTTAAAGAGTTCCCTTCCATGGTTGGCTTACATGCAAAATGCCACCTGGATTACATGCATAATGCCACCCGAATTACATGCATAGTGCCACTCGAATTACATGCACAATGCCACTCGAATTACATGCACAAGGCCACCTTACATAACCTATCTACCATGTGTTACATAAAAAGGGTGCCATTTGTCATAGGCACTACATAAGCTAAAACTTAGAACATTACAAAATATTAATCATGGGTACTACCCACGTTCTTTAGGAATTATTACATCATGGAAGTTATTACATTAAGGGTTAGGATGGGATCCTAACATGTCCTTCCCCTTGAAGAAGCTTTGTCCTCAAAGCTGAAATGAGGAAACTATTGCTGGAGTTGGTGGAGAGACTCCCATGTAGCATCTTCAGGTTGAAGCCCACGCCACTGAACCAGGATCTCTGTAATTGTACGGTTGCGAAGAGTGCGAGTCCGACGATCCAACAACTGCTCAGGTTCAAGTAAGATGGAGCCTTCTTCATCCAATTCGGGAAGTGTGGATTGAACCTGTACCTGTGTGCCCACAACTTTCTTGAGAGCGGAAACATGAAAAACAGGATGAAGCTTGGAAGTAGGTGGGAGCGCCAATTTGTAAGTTGTGGGGCCAATCCTTTGTAGAACCTGGTAAGGACCATAGTATTTTGCAGCAAGCTTCTGGCACCTGCGAAGTTGTAGGGATGATTGTTTGTACGGCTGCAAGCGAAGGAAGACCATATCACCTACATCAAAACTACGCTCAAAACGATGTTGATCAGCTTGTTGGCGCATCCGATTCTGGGCCATGTTCAAATTCTGCTTAAGTTGGCGAAGGACCTCGGTGTGTTGACTCAGAGTGTTGTCGACGGCCTGGACCTTGGAGCTGCCAGGAATGTAAGAGGAAGGCGTAGGTGGAAGGCGCCCGTAGACTGCTTCAAATGGTGTGAGTTTGGTTGCGGTATGATAGGAAGTGTTGTACCACCATTCGGCCAAGGATAGCCATTTTGCCCATTGAGTGGGATGATCTGAGACAAAGCAGCGAAGGTAGGTTTCCAAGCATTTATTAACAACTTCTGTTTGACCATCCGTTTGCGGATGGTAGGCTGAACTCATTTTGAGCTGAGTCCCCTGCAACTTAAACAACTCTTGCCAAAAATGACTAGTGAAGGTGGGATCACGATCAGATACAATGGAGGTGGGCATGCCATGAAGGCGAAAGATGGAGTCAAGAAAAATTTGTGCAACAATGGATGTTGTATAAGGATGGGCAAGGGCACAAAAGTGAGCATACTTTGAAAGGCGGTCCACTACCACGAAAATAACTGACTTGCCTCCAGATTTAGGGAGCCCTTCTATAAAGTCCATGGAAATGTCGGTCCAAACCTGATCCGGGATAGGCAATGGCTGAAGAGTGCCCGGAGAGCGCATTGTTTCACCTTTCATCCTTTGACATGTGTCACAAGCAGCAACAAAAGAGCGGATGTCACGTTTCATACCTTTCCAAAAGAAGGTGCGCTTGAGTCGCTCATATGTTTTAAGGAACCCTGAATGGCCTGCAGAGGGAGTGGCATGCAATTCCTTCATGAGGAGCTCTCGAAGTGGGGACTTATGAGGTAGAACCAGGCGTTGATGGTAGCGCAGATCATGGCCATTCCAACTATACCCTGGTGCAGAATCTGGATCATCCATTAGTGAGGCTATCAAAGCTTGCAAATCTGCATCCTGACGTGCTTCTTGACGCAAGGAATCAATCCATTGGGGAAGTGGTGCTGAGATGGCACACAACATACTTACGGTCTCCATTTGGCGAGAAAGAGCATCAGCCACAATATTCTCCTTTCCCTTTTTGTAGGTGATATCATAATCATAGCCCATGAGTTTAGACACCCACTTTTGTTGGTCAGGCGTGGCAACTCTTTGTTCCAGAAAATATTTGAGACTTTGATGGTCGGTTTTGATGGAGAAGTGACGCCCAATGAGGTAAGGTCGCCAATGTGTGATTGCATGCAATATGGCTAACATTTCCTTAGCATATGTGGATTTCCCCAGATTACGATCAGAGAGTGCCTTGCTAGTAAAAGCCACGGGTCGTCCTTCTTGCATCAATACTGCCCCAATACCACGACCAAAAGCATCACTTTCAATGACAAATGGTTTAGAGAAATATGGCATGGCTAAAACGGGAGTGGTGGTCATAGCATGCTTGAGTTCAATGAAGGCTTGGTCAGCAGGCCCTGTCCAAGTGAAGGAATATTTTTTCAACATGGAGGTGAGGGGGCAGCTATCTTCCCATAATTGCAGACAAATTTGCGATAATAGCCCGTAAGCCCTAAAAATCCTCGAAGTCCCTTGAGGGTGCGAGGTTTCGGCCACTCTTGAACTGCTTGAATCTTCTTAGGGTCAACCTTGACGCCATCCTGTGAGACAATGTGTCCCAGATACTCTACTTCAATCAGACCAAAGGAACACTTGGACCTTTTGGCAAAAAGGTGATGGGTTACCAACAGCTGTAAAGTTTGATCCACATGATTGAGGTGCTCTTCCCATGTGCGGCTGTAAATCAAGATGTCATCGAAGAACACAAGGATGAACTTCCGCAGAAAGGGCCGGAAGATGTTGTTCATAAGACTTTGGAATGTAGAAGGAGCATTTGTGAGACCAAATGGCATTACCAAGAATTCATAATGACCTTCATGAGTGCGAAAGGCAGTTTTGGGGATGTCCTCATCCTTGAGCCGGATCTGATGGTACCCAGAGCGGAGATCAAGCTTGGTGAAATACATGGTCCCGTGTAGTTCATCGAGTAATTCATCAACCACTGGAATAGGAAATTTATCCTTGACCGTAGTCTTGTTGAGTTCTCGGTAGTCAATACATAGGCGCCATGAGCCATCTTTCTTGGGAACAAGTAGGACAGGCGAGGAGTAGGGGCTAGTACTAGGCCGGATGACACCAGCCTTGAGTAATTCCTGTACCAGTTTTTCCAGTTCTGATTTCATGGCATGAGGGTACCTATATGGCCTGATATTTGGTGGTGCGCTACCCGGGAGCAATGGGATAGCATGGTCGTGAGAGCGACGCGGTGGTAGTGTAGTTGGTTCTGCAAAGACAACATCATGTTTGTGTAGAACTAGTTGTAGGTCTGATGGAATTTCAGCCATTAGTGAAGTGGTTGGTTGGATGGAGAAGAGTTGTGCAATGACCCCACGTTTTGATTTCTTTAGCACTTTCTCCATACGATTGGAACTAATGAGGTGAGGTGTTCCTGTAGGGGAGCCCTTGAGTAAGTGTGTCTGTCCATTTTGGGAGAATTGCATCCAGAGTTCTGCAAAGTTCCAACTGATAGTGCCCAACGTACTCAACCATTGAGATCCCAAAACCATATCACATCCTCCCAACTGGAGGGCAAACATGTCCTGCTTGAGTTCATAGTCCCCTATCCTGATCTTGACATTGCGGCATTTTCCTTTACAAGGTAATGTTCCCCCATTGGCTACCATGACCTCGAATGAATTACAAGTGTGGATATAGCAATTTGCCCGCTTAGCAACTCGAGGATCAATGAAGTTGTGTGTGCTTCCTGAATCAATAAGGATGGTAAGACGTTGGCCCTTGAAAAATCCCACAACTTTCATGGTTTGTGGAGTGGTAATGCCTGCAAGAGCATGGACTGAAATCTCTGCCTCAGACCCCTGTGTATCTTCTTCCTGTGGAGAAGGTGTTTCAAGAGGGTCCTCATCCTCATCACTCTGGTCAGTGTTAGCAGGTTCCTCAACATCTATCAAGAACAGTCTTTTGTTTGCACACTTATGTCCTTTAAAAAACTTTTCATCACAATTATAACATAATCCTTGGGCACGACGTGCATCCATCTCCTCTGTAGTCAGTCGCTTGGGTGTAGTAGGTTTACTATCCACTGAATTTTGGGTTCGAGAAGGAAATGAAGGTCGGTTTTGAGGAAACCGCGGTGGGCGCCTTTGGTTTGAGAGTTTAGATTCGGCCAGACGGGCCAAACTGATAGCTTCCATCATGGACTGTGGTTTCAACATCTTTACTTCAGCTTGGAGATCCCCTTTTAACCCATTGATAAAACAACTCGTGAAGAACCCTTCCGTCAATCCTCTTGTCTTATTGGCCAATTTTTCAAATTGAGTTTGGTAGTCACGGACTGAGGATGTTTGTTGCAGTTTGGTCAAGGCCCCTGTGAAGTCCTCATACTCACTAGGCCCAAATCGGGTCAGTAGTTGGGACTCAAAGTCCTCCCAAGAGAGATTTGGGTTGGAATTACGTAACCACTGGAACCAGTGTAGAGCCTCGAGATTCCAAATTGAAGGAAGCCATCTGAACTCGATGATATATGGGAACATTATGAAGTCTAAAGAATTGATCAACCCTACATAACCACCCATCAACATCCTTCCCATTAAATCGAAGGAAGTCCAATTTTGGCATTTTAAAGGATGGGTCATGGTCATTCCTTGTAGAGTTTTCAGCCTGGTGTTCTGTTTTGAGTGGTCCCTTATGTAACTTGCTACCCACTTCTATCAGTGTTTCTTCTAAGCGAGCGCTAGTGGCCTCATGATCTAGACGAAGACCTTGGACCTCTTCCCTTATGGAGAAAATTGCCAAGTTCAAATTCTCAATGGCTTTTGTTAAGGAGTCCATCTGTTCTAGCTCTTTTTGATGTCCACGGGTACCCTGGGCCATTTTGGAACCTTTTGTGACCAGTTACTAAAAATAGAATTGGGTTTTAGGACTTACTATTTTTAGTAAGTGTCCAAAAAAGTGCTTGGGTGCTATATATCAAAACGATCAGCTCGAAGAGGTGGTCACAATGAGCTATATCCCACAACACTACTTTTTGGCACCCCATTTTTTTTCTCCTGTTTTGCCGAGTCTAACGGTGTTTACAGTTTTGGATTTTGAGCTACAGTGCAAAAGTTGGGTATTGGAGCACTATCTATAATTGGTCTCTGGTCACTCGCTCAATGTTTTGCTCAGCCCTGACAGTCTCTCTGACACTGCTTACCTCACTAGTCTGAAGATTCTCTGTATTGTGTAGGTTACTGTTATGACAGTTTTGTTCTGACACTGAAAACTGCAATTTCTGACCTGACTGTTACTGCTATAATTTGATTGTTATTCTCCAGACTGTCAACTTAACTATCACCCTCATATTCTATCCCGAATTCATGCAATTTATGCTATTTTTTTGGTAGAGGATTCCTTTCTCATATGCTCACTTTTGGGAATTTGGAATGCAGGTTTACAAACAGGGAGTTTTGGTTTGTGATTTTGTTGCAGGTTGAAGTTTTAACAGAACCAGGGTATGCTAGGTAAAGGAGTATGTAACACCCATAGGCCCTCTGTTATACCGCAGTGACGAACAATAGTGCTCGGACCAATATTTCAGGCCACTACCCAAGGAGGATTCCACACATACCCTTGAGCACACTATCTGCCTCTCTGACGATGGTACGGGAGGGTAATCGTCCGGGATGTTGTGTCCCGTGGACTATGGATGATACAAGGCCGATAAGCTTCCTACTTGGGATAAAATTTTGTTAACCCTAGAATGGTCTCCCGATACACCCGAAGATGCGTGGGAGCTCAAGTCCGTGCGCGAGTTCTGTCTGAGGCCTAGGTATTGGAGCACGATCGCCCCTCACTTCACTAGACGTTGTATGGGCTATCTAGCTTAGCCAATAACGACAGATCCTTCACGATATTTTAAAACCCTCGACACAGGGTTTCTACCTACTCAACTAAAAAGATTTTTTTTTTTTTTATTTGTTTTTTTTTATAATAGTAAAAAAAAATTTACACGAAAAATAACAGGGGATTATACCTAACAGGCAAGAATCGTTACTGTTGCAGCAGAACTTGGCCCTGGAAAGCGCTCTGATACCACTTGTTAGGATCCTACTATAAAATAAACTCAAATAAACACACTCTCACACAATTGCTTGGAAATAAACTCACATAAACATCATATTAATATTCGGAACAAAATACACATTATAACAAAAATTTGCATAAAGGAACAATCTCACAATAAGATAGAATCGCAGGCCTCTTCGAGGGGGCAACCTCCTTCAACACTTCATTAACTTGCAAAAATATGAATACATTGGTGCCTTCTCGGGTATTTAAAGAGTTCCCTTCCATGGTTGGCTTACATGCAAAATGCCACTCGAATTACATGCATAATGCCACTCGAATTACATGCACAAGGCCACCTTACATAACCTATCTACCATGTGTTACATAAAAAGGGTGCCATTTGTCATAGGCACTACATAAGCTAAAACTTAGAACATTACAAAATATTAATCATGGGTACTACCCACGTTCTTTAGGAATTATTACATCATGGAAGTTATTACATTAGGGGTTAGGATGGGATCCTAACATTCTTCCATCAGGTCCACTTGATCTTCTTTTGTCATCAGGTTGACAGAGGCCGAGCCCTTCTCCTCGTCTTCAAGTTTTTCAACATGAAAACCGGTAGGCTTCTCGTTGAAGAGTTTAAATTTGTTCCCCTTAAAGGGAATCTCCAAGTGTGAGTAGTCGAGGGAGAGATAGCCTCCCAACTTAGCTGTAAATTCTCGCGAGAGGCACATACTGAAGTATGGCTCTAAGTCGACCACCACGATCTCTTGGATGACCGTGACCTGCGGCATTTTGTGGAGTTGGATCGAAACATATTTAATAACTCCTACCGTCTTCACGGGAGTCCCGTCTAACTGTAGCACTCCATGGCTGCTCTGGGTATACTCCATGCCCATGATTTCACACACTGCTTTGGGCATGACGGTTGTCGCGGCGCCAGAGTCGATTATGCACTTATGCACGATCCATCCTTCCCTCTGAAGGGAAAGGTAGAATGGCGGAGGCCGATTCTTACCCATGGCCGAAGTCGTCAGCGGTTGTGCAAACACCGTCTGCGTCCGCCTACTCTCCTTGTCTTTAGCAGACTTGAGAGATTCCAACAAAAGGTCAACTTGACATGGAAGTTGGAGAGCGTCATAAAGGCTTACCTTGGCGGGTGTCTTCTTTATCTCTTCGACAATGCTATATGCCGAAGTGCTAGGATCTTCAACTCCCTTTGCAGATTCATACGTTTTCCGGTACTATTGCGTAGCATCCACCCTCTGGCGCTTGGTCAGCAAAGGGTATCGGAGCTTCTCCTTGGCCTGGTCTCGCAACTCGGCTTGCAGCTGAGAAGTTGAAGTTTTGGGTTGGAGCACCCTTTCTCTAGCGCAAGGCGGCAGGTAGTCTTTCAGCAAGTCGGACTGCTCCGAGGTTGTTGCTGGATTGGGAGCTTTTCCCAGCGACTGGGCCTTTTGGCTCCACGGCTTGGGTGCAACAGGCATTTTCAATGGATCCATCTGGGCCGAATCTACCTCGATAGGCTTCTTCCCAGCCTTGGTAAGGACTGAGACTTGCTCGACGGCAGACATCATGAAATTATGACCAGCTTCCCTGATCATATTGACTTGCTCGTAAGTGTCGCCGGACAATGTCTGAACATAGTTGAGGTGCACCATGCAGGTTTCTTCGCTGTGCGGGTCATTGCACGTGGTGCACCAATATGTCAAATCCGAAGTGCTGGCCTCTCCGCTGCACATCACAGTTGAGTTTCTTTCAGAAGGCCTGTGAACGGATGATACTTGCTCTTTTGTGATCGGGGGAGGAGGGAATCTCCTTTGCTAGAAGCCTTGGTCATCTTGCCTCCTCATGACGCTCATCTGATTCGCCATTGTCTTCATGTATGCCCGTAATTATTACAACTCTTTGGCCTGGTCCGCCATTCTGACTGCCTAATTTGCAGGTAATGGCAATGGAGCCAATGGTGCAAGTAATGCTGGATATTGGACAGGAGCTGGGAGCTGAGGAATGGCAGGCGCTTGATACGGCGGACTGGATACCGCTGGATACTGAGGGATTGGATTCCATGGTTGACTATGATACATCTGGGATGTAGGTGGAGCGGATGCGCTCAAGTACATATTTTGCAGAAAGTCCGGGTAAATCGGAGTCGTTACCTTGGGAGGCAACTTCCCGATAGCTATTAGGGAATGTATTGACATTAGCATGTCGAATGCTCATGCTAATATCCGAATGAAAAGCCCTCAGGTAATAAAACGCTGCCTGCTCCGGGGTGGGCCGAAGGCCACCAGTGACTCTTTGCCAGGTTCGTGCGAACCTGACATTGAAGTCGGCTACCTCCTCCTGAGGGTGCCTCTGGATAGTGGTGAACTGGTGCAACAGGGAGAAGGGGTCGACTTGTTCATTGAAGCCCCTTATTAATTGTTCTGCCAATTGATCCCATTAAGTGATGGTGCCGGCCAGGAGCGACCGGTACCAGTAGAGGAGCTTACCTCTCAACGAAAGGACCAGCAGCTTTACCATGACGTCTTCATTGGTGATTTGATGAATGGTTGCTAGCCCGGCAACATCTTGGATATGCTTGTGTGTCGTATTTCCGTTACCGTCGTACGTGGGTAAAGCTTTCAGCGCTGCGGCCGGTACTTGGTGTTGAGCCTGTAGGTTGAGAGGTCTTGTATGATTTTAGGCCGGGAAAATCCTGGGAGCAGCTTGTTGTGCCATCGGTGTAGACGGAGTTGTTTGAGCCGGAGGAGTTGGTAGAACTTGCTAAGTCGGAACAGTCGGAACACTCGGAGCACCTGGTTGAACGTTCGGTGGAGCCGGAGTATTTTGATGATTCGGGGAATTCTGAGGATTCGGGGGCAAGCTAGTTGTCGTGCTATCGGGAGTTGGAGTCCGTAAAGCAACAACTTCTTGCGAAGATGTCCCGTATAACGGGATATTCGGCTTGACCACTCTAGGATGTTCTCCCAGAGCATCGATGTCAAGCTCGAAGAACTCGATTTCTTCTGTGTTTCTAGTTCTCCATCTCGTACGCATGAAGGCGTGATCTTTTAGACTGGTCTTCGAGACTTGGAAGTATCCGAGTTCAGTAGAGTCGCCAGATGTTCAGATTTGACAGCAATAAGATGAACATCACTTCTTAATATTGCTTTAACGTGGAACATTTGCATCCCACCGGGCGTGCCAGAGACTGTTGGCAATCGAATCGGCCTAGATGCAGAGTTTCTAAGTCTGCAGTGCCCTAGACCCATTGCCAAGCATTGAATGTCCTAAGGCCGAAGGAAAGGAATGTCCTCCGTGACAATCTCCAGTAGGGCTGTTTTCGAAAGTAAAAATGGGGTTTTTTGGGATAAGGGTTAGGAAGATACTGAAAGAGGGAAAATACAGAAAGGAATGGGAAAAGGCTGAAAGCCTGAAATACGAGGTGATGGACAGGAAGGACGATAGAAAGCCTAACACTTGAACCAACAACAATCAAAACAATAGACCTTTAACAGAAACCAACGTTAAATCATCAGAACTGCATAAACTCTAGGGGTATTCCAGGGATTCATCCTTTACTGACAACTAAATCCAGATAACAGAATTCAAGCTATATGATAAAGAGGCTAATTTAACAGAAATAACATGATAGAAGTCATACACAGAGATAGAAGATTCAAAGCCGGAGCCAGAAGTCTGTATTTCGGAAGCAGATTTCAAAGCGTACAGCTGCTTTTCTAGCAGAGATTGTCCATCTTAGTTACAGAGAAAAGAGCAGCCTTTATAGGGAATTCTACTTCCTAAAACATTAATGCCCAACCACTTCCCTAGTAGTGACAGGCAGATTTGATCCGGAACCGACTTACAACATTTAATTCATCCTTACAGATAACTTAGCATTGAAGGTGGAAGGTTCCGATGAGATAACTCAGCATTGAAGGTAGAAGGTTTCGACGACCCACCATGATCGGATGGCTTAGAGCGCAGCTTCGGGTCGGTTTAACCAGTCAATGCCGAATCCGGGCAGTCCCTGACAGTTCCGGGCATTCCATGGCGGTTCTGGGCAGTTTGCACTGTGTTTGGGGCCCGCCAAGAGCTTCGCTCCATAATTGGAGCGACAAAGTCTTTTCATGCCTTAGAAACTTTTCAGTGTTTCTGCTTTGGGTGTCGCTCCCTGGGTGGAGCGACAGAGTCTTTCGCTCCACTGGTGGAGCGCTTGGAGGGTTCGCTCCACTGGTGGAGCAACAAACACTTTGACTGCCTTGACTTTTCTGTCAAGCTTGTCGCTCCCTGGGTGGAGCGACAGAGGCTTTCGCTCCACTAGTGGAGCACCTGAGACTTTCGCTCCACTGGTGGAGCGAAAGGCCTTTTGACCAAGATGTTGACCTCCCTTTGCACTTGTCTAATTTTCGCTCCACTAGTGGAGCGCTTGGGAGATTCGCTCCACTGGGGGAGCGCTTGCTGCTTTGACCGCTTTTTGACTTCTCTTACACTTGCTTTGCCAATGCTTTTAACTTTGTACCTTTTGGGACCTTCGCTCCACTAGGGGAGCGACAGGGCCTTTCGCTCCACTACTGGAGCGATAGGTCCTGTGACCAAAAAAGTTTTGACTTTCTTTTAAGCCTTGCCTTATTTTGCACCTTTTCAAAGTGTCGCTCCACTAGTGGAGCAACAGGGAGTTTCGCTCCACTAGTGGAGCGACTGCAGCTTTGACCATTTTGACTTTCTCTTACATCCTTAGTCAAATTCGTCTATTTTTAAGTTCTTTTCTGGCCTTTCGCTCCACTAGTGGAGCGACTGGGAAGTTCGCTCCACTGGTGGAGCGACAACACTTTTCAACAGAAAAACATGCTCTAAAAACGCCTAAGTGCTGGAAAATGTTACCATATGCGCAGATTTGAAAAGAACTTGCAGAAAAAACGGCAGTAAGGAAGAGAACCCATTCACAACATCGCCCATGCTAAAACGTTTACAATTTTGCATGCAACGATAAGAAAAGTACAGAAAAAAAAAAAAAAAACAAAGAAACCATAGAATGCAGAAGAATACAGTTTAGAGTTAGAGAGACAGTTGATGAAAACACAGCAACATAACAACGTCTTGACCATTTTTAATGGAAAAAGAGAAGTTTTACAATGATTAAGTCTCAAAAACTGCATACTACATGAATTTTAACAAAATGTGGCAAGAATGGTAAGGGTCGGTTTAACCGAGCGTGCCAGAAACTGTTGGCAATCGAATCGGCCTAGATGCAGAGTTTCTAAGTCTGCAGCACCCTAGACCCGCTGCCAAGCATTGAATGTCAGAAGGAAAGGAATGTCCTCCGTGACAATCTCCAGTAGGGTTGTTTCGGAAAGTAAAAATGGGGTTTTTTGGGATAAGGGTTAGGAAGATACTGAAAGAGGGAAAATACTGAAAAGAATGGGAAAAGGCTGAAAGCCTGAAATACAGGGTGATGGACAGGAAGGACGATAGAAAGCCTAACACTTGAACCAACAACAATCAAAACAATAGACCTTTAACAGAAACCAACGTTAAATCTTCAGAACTGCATAAACTCTAGGGGTATTCCAGGGATTCGTCCTTTACTGACAGCTAAATCCAGATAACAGAATTCAAGCTATATGATAAAGAGGCTAATTTAATAGAAATAACATCATAGAAGTCATACACAGAGATATAAGATTCAAAGCCGAAGCCAAAAGTCTGTATTTCGGAAGCATATTTCAAAGCGTACAGCTGCTTTTCTAGCAGAGATTGTCCATCTTAGTTACAGAGAAAAGAGCAGCCTTTATAGGGAATTCTACTTCCTAAAGCATTAATGCCCAACCACTTCCCCAGTAGTGACAGGCAGATTTGATCCGGAACCGACTTACAACATTTAGTTCATCCTTACAGATAACTTATCATTGAAGGTAGAAGATTCAGAAGAAATAACTCAACATTAAAGGTAGAAGGTTTCAGCGACCCACCATGATCGGACGGCTTCGAGCGCAGCTTCATGTCGGTTTAACCAGTCAATGTCGAATCCGGGCACTCCTTGACAGTTCCGGGCATTCCATGGCGGTTCTGGGCAATTTGCACTATGTTTGCGACCCGCCATGAGCTTCGCTCCATAATTGGAGTGATAGAGTCTTTTCATGCCTTAGAAACTTTTCAATGTTTCTGCTTTGGGTGTCGCTCCCTGGGTGGAGCGACAGAGTCTTTCACTCCATTGGTGGAGCGCTTGGAGGGTTCGCTCCACTGGTGGAGCAACAGACACTTTGACTGCCTTGACTTTTCTGTCAAGCTTATCGCTCCCTGGGTGGAGTGAAAGTCCCAGGCGCTCCACTAGTGTTGCGAAAGCCTCTGTCGCTCCACCCAGGAAGCGACAAGCTTGACAGAAAAGTCAAGGCAGTCAAAGTGTCTGTCGCTCCATCAGTGGAGCGAACACTCCAAGCGCTCCACCAGTGGAGTGAAAGACTCTATCGCTCCACCCAGGGAGCGACACCCAAAGCAAAAACACTGAAAATTTTCTAAGGCATGAAAAGACTTTGTCGCTCTAATTATGGAGCGAAGCTCCGGGCGGACCCCAAACACAGTGGAAACTGCCCAGAATCGCCATGGAATGCCCAGACCCGCCATGGACTGCCCGAATTCGACATTGACTGGTTAAACCGACCTGAGAGAGGGGAGAAGAATGAGGCGAAGATGAGTGCGTACCTTCGAGCTCCGTGATCAAGGGAGCCGGGGAAGGTGGGCGTTGCGTTTGTGATTCTTCTTTCTCCTCTGCCTCTAGTGTATCCACGTCGACAACCTCCACGTCTTCAATCATCTGCTTCTCCAACTGCGCAGCCACAGGAACTTCGACGGAGCTCGACAGAGGTTTTTCTGGCGCTGCCTAAGAGCTCGCTCTGTCGGGCTTTTGAGCGTTAGTGTGCAGCCTCTTTGTCGCCTGTTGCAAGAGAGGCGCCTCCTCAACTTTTCTTTTCGGAAAGGCGCTCTTCTTTTTATGAGACTGTGGCCCTTTCTCTACAGCCAATAATGGGGCGCCCAAGACCGCCTTGCCTTTGCCTTCTACCGTGTGTCTCGGAGCTACCAGGTCGTCCACCTCGTCGGGAATACGCCCACTTCGAGGCACAATCCTGGAGAAAGAGGGGGCCCGATAGGTGCCTATGTTCTCGTCATAGAACTTGAAGAACTTGTCATCTATCGTCATTGGATAGTCCAAAGACGTCTTGTCATTATGGACCTTCATGATCCACCACTCTTTGATTTTGTGATCGGACCAATGTTTCAGTTTTGCCTTCATTTCTGCAAAAAGACTCCTGGACAGCTTCTGCTCCAGGTTGACAGCCGAGTCGTACTCACTTTCCATAGTGTAAAAATCGTGCCAGGCGGGCAAAGGCACCATCTCGTCGATGTGCCACTCCAACTCGAGTCCCTTAGGATTATTCCGTTGTTCGACCATGTCGAGGCGAGGGCAGCAGTGAAAAGACTTCACCCCAAGGTGCTCTCGGAAGATGTTGCGCAGATCATACCTCCAGCACTGGGGGAGCTCAATCAATCCATAGTCGAACAGCGTAACTGTAAGCACAGCGTTCTGACCGCACTGCGTGACTTTGATGTCCCCGATCTCGAAAGGTAAAGGGCAGCAGGTTTTCTTCCCCCTGCCCTTTCCGTATACTTCATTGGTGTAATCGCGTTGTCGGGCGACCTCCAGGGCAAACAGATAGGGCGTGGTGTAAAAGGGTAACAGAAAGGGCTTTTCTGTAAACACGAAAATCCTGATGACCGTGCCCTGGGTGAGAGAAAGACGTCCCCCCACTCCTCATCTACCACTCTATCTCGCATGACCGTAGGAGCCCTTGTAGTAGAAAAAGGAGAATCTTATGGGACCCTATATCGTTTATGCGGTGATACGGTAATGCTATGGCATAAATGCCTAGGACATATGAATGAAAAAGGTCTGAAATTCTGCATGACCGAGGTATGCTTTCGAGGATTAAGTCTTGTAATTTAGACTTGTGTGAGCATTGTATTTTTGGTAAACAAAAGAGGGTTCGGTTTACTGCAAGCCCTAGTAAGAGTTCTGATTTTTTGCAACTTATACATTCTGATATATTTGGACCAGTCCCCACTTAGTCCTTAAATGGTGCTATCTATTTTCCGACTTTTATAGATGATTATTCTAGGAGAGTGTGGGTTTATTTTCTGAAGAAGTCAAAAGCTTTGCAGAAATTTAAAGAGTTCAAAGCACGAGTAGAGAAAAGTTTGGACAAGCCTATTTTATGTCTCAGGTCAGATAATGGGAGTGAATATTGCTCCAAGGAATTTGATAAATTTTGTACGCAGGAAGGAATTAAGCACCAGAAGACTATACCATATACTCCACAGCAAAATGGTGTGGCTGAGCGGATGAATCGCACAATCATGGAACGTGCAAGAAGCATGCTCAGCGCATCCATGTTGGATAAAAGGTTCTGGACAGAGCCTGTTAATATAGTTGTTTACCTTATTAACAGGTCACCTACAGCTGCGTTGGATGGACAAATTCTAGAGGAGGTTTGGTGTTGTAAGCCAATTGATTACTCTCATTTGCGCACCTTTGGCTGTGATGCATTTGCCCATGTGCCTAAAGAAAAAAGGTCCAAAGTTGACACAAAGTCAAGCAAATTTGTTTTTCTCGGCTATGGAGATACAGTGAAGGGGTATTACCCACAAGGTAATTATTAGCCCGGATGTTATTTTTGATGAAAATTTCATGCAAAGGAAGGAGGTACAGCAAACACCTAATGTTGTACCAGCTGAAGTAGATATGAACGAAGATGAATATGAAAATCAGCATGCTGAAGTTTTTGATCAACATGCAGAACAGCAAGTAGAACAGCAAGTAGAGCAGCCACAACAGTCACAAGACCAAGAGCCACAACCAACAGATCATTGGGTTAGAAGATCTACACGTCCACAAAAGTGTCCGGAAAGGTATTCTCCTGTTTTTCAGTTCTCTTTTGCTTTGTTAACTAATGATGGTGAGCCTAGTTCATTTCAGGAAGCTAGAGAGTTTGAGAATGCAAAAAAGTGGAGGAAATCTATGAAGGAGGAAATCGAGGCACTTCGCAAGAATAAAACGTGGGAACTTGTGGATCTCCCACCTGAAAGAAAGTTTGTTAGAAACAAGTGGGTGTACAAAGTAAAGAAGAACAGTGATGGGTTGTTGGAGCGCTATAAAGCTCGCTTGGTGGCAAAAGGTTATGTGCAAAAGTCAGGTATTGACTTTAATGAAAATTTCTCTCCAGTTGTAAAGATGACTACTGTTAGAGTTTTACTTCCACTTGTAGCAGCACAGGATTTAGAACTGGAGCAGCTTGATGTGAAAACTACTTTCTTGCATGGTGATCTCGAGGAGGGGATTTATATGGATCAACCTGAGGGCTATGAAGAAAGAAGTAAAGAGCATTTAGTTTGCAGACTCAAGAAATCTCTGTATGGGTTGAAACAGGCGCCAAAGATGTGGTACAGAAAATTTGACACCTTCATGAAAATCCAAGGTTTCAGCAGGAGTGAAGTTGACCATTGTGCATACTATAAGAGGTTTGATGATGGCACTTTTATTATTTTGCTATTGTATGTTGATGATATGCTGGTTGCAGGTCCCAGCATGAAGAAAATCATTGATCTTAAGGCTCAGTTGGCCAGGACATTTGAAATGAAGGATTTAGGCGCAACAAACCAGATTTTAGGGATGAAGACACACAGGGACAGAACAGGAAGAAAGATCTGGTTAAGTCAAAAGTAATATATAGAAAAAATTTTGCAACGCTTCAATATGCAAAATGCAAATCCGGTTAGTACCCCACTTCTTTCACACTTCAAATTGTCTTCCGAATAGTGTCCTAGAATAGACGCAGAGAAGACAAGCATGTCTCGTGTACCGTATTCATCAGCAGCAGGAAGCCTCATGTATGCCATGGTGAGCACCAGACCAGATATTGCCCAAGGAGTGGGAGTTGTCAGCCGGTACATGGCAAATCCTGGTAAGGAGCATTGGAATGCAGTGAAGTGGATATTTAGATATTTAAGAGGCACTTCAGATGTTACTATTTACTACAAATCGGAAAATTTGCAAGTTATAGGTTTTGTAGATTTCGATTATGGTGGAGATAGAGATGGGACAAATTCCACTACAGGATATACTTTCACTCTTGCAGATGGAGTTGTGAGTTGGACTTCTAAATTGCAATCTGTGGTGGCTTTATCAACCACTAAAGCAGAATATATTACAGCGACTCAAGCCAGCAAAGAGGCAATTTGGCTAGAGCGATTGTTGGGTGACTTCAAGATAATGTAGGAGAAAATTACGTTGCATTGTGATAGCCAAAGTGCTATTCATCTAGTGAAAAACCCAACATTCCATGATCGCACGAAACACATTGATGTCAAGTACCAATTGTTGAGCAAGGTGTTGCAAGAAGGTTGTCATTGTTGTCAACACAGGCAGTTAGATTCAAGGATGCAGTGGGTAGACAGATCAGAAGTCATTCAGATGCAGAAGATAGAAAAAATTCGAAGAAAAAGACAAGTTAGAAAACTGTCGCGATATCGCGACATGTTTTCTGTCACGATTTTGCGACAAGTTGGAGGAGAGAGAAAGCACAGCCGAAAATGTCGCGATATCGCGACAAGTCGGAGGAGAGAGAAAGCACAGCCGAAAATGTCGCGATATCGCGACAAGTCGGAGGAGAGAGAAAGCACAGCCGAAAATGTCGCGATATCGCGACAAGTCGGAGGAGAGAGAAGGCGCAATCGAAAATGTCGCGATATCGCGACAAGTCGGAGGAGAGAGAAGGCGCAATCGAAAATGTCGCGATATCGCGACAAGTCGGAGGAGAGAGAAGGCGCAATCGAAAATGTCGCGATATCGCGACAAGTCGGAAGAGAGAGAAGGCGCAATCGAAAATGTCGCGATATCGCGACAAGTCGAAGGAGAGAGAAGGCATAGTTGAAAATGTCGCGATTTCGCGACAAGTCGAAGGACAGAGAAGGCGCAAGGCAAACTGTCGCGATTTCGCGACATGTCGGAAGCCAAGAAGCTAAGTTGAGAAACTGTAGCGATTTCGCTACATGTTGAATTTTCGCGGGCAGAAGCAAGGAGAAAGTGTTAAGTAAAAAGGATGTAGCGATTTCGCTACGAGTTGCAAAGGCGCAAAGTAAAGGTGTAGCGATTTCGCTACGAGTTGCAAAGGCGCAAAGTAAAGGTGTAGCGATTTCGCTACGGGTAAAAGTTGCGCAAAACAAAGGTGTAGCGATTTCGCTACAAGGTGAAAATACTCAACACGAAGGTGTAGCGATTTCGCTACAGGTCTGAAGGGCCAGAACTCAAAGGTGCAGCGATTATGCTTCAAGTCGAAAGTGTAAGGCACAAAAGTGTAGCGATTTCGCTACGAGTCAATATTTCACGGGTAAAAGCAAAGTTGAAAGCACAAGGCACTAAGTTGTAGCGATTTCACTACTGAATGAAGCACAAAATGTACGGAAGCCGAAAGCGTCGCTATTTCGCGACAAAGATGAAGATGACGCCAGCGAAAGTTGAAAGTGTCGCGATTTCGCGACAGGTTGCAAGAAAAGCCGCCAGAAGCCGGAAGCGTCGCGATTTCGCGACAAGAATGAGGATGACGTCAGCAAAAGCTGAAAGTGTCGCGATTTCGCGACAGGATGCAAGAAAAGCTGCTAGAAGCCGGAAGCGTCGCGATTTCGCGACAAGATTGAGGATGACGTCAGCAACTGATCAAAGTGTCGCGATTTCGCGACAAGAATGGTAGTGAAGCGTTCAAAGGCCAAAAGGGTCGCAATTTCGCGACAACAAGGTCGAGGAGGCGTACGGACACAAAAAGTGTCGCGATATCGCGACGTGTTGCTATTTCGCGGAAATAAGCTACAGGAAGGAGAAGAAGGTGGCAGAGGAGTTTGAGACCGACAAGTTTGAATCGAGGCCGACGGTTTTTAGGGTTTGAAGCCGACATTGTCAAGGGTTTTACAGTGGACGTCGTTAGGGTTTTAAAGCCGACATTTGCTAGGGTTTTACAGCGGACATCCTTAAGGTTTTAAAGCCGACATTTGCTAGGGTTTTACAGCGGACGTCTTTAGGGTTTCAAAGCCGACATTTGCTAGGGTTTTACAGCGGACGTCTTTAGGGTTTCAAAGCCGACATTTGCTAGGGTTTTACGACGGGCATTTTTAGGGTTTGCAGCCGACAATCATAAAGTTTAAGCAGCCAGAAAAATTCTAGGGTTTGATGTTGACATCATTAGGGTTTGCAGCCGACGTCTTTGATTTACAGCCGAATATGTTTGATGTTGAATTCTCTGCTATAAAAAGGGGGCTGTTGCAAGGTTAATAAAGAGGGAGAAGTGTGAAATGTGCGAAACAAGTTCGCGTCAAGCAGAGAGCAAGTCGTTTCGATCCAGAGAGTGAGCAAAGTGATAGTTCTTTGGAGTTGCAGTAAAGAGAGGGTAGCAATGAGATAATGTGCGAGTGCGAGGAACGTGATTGCATGAAGTTCGGTCAAGAAGAATGCAAAGTCGTAACTCGAATCTGTAGATCGTGATTGCATGAAGTTCGATTGAGTAGAGTGCAAAGTCGTAGTTCGGATCTGCAGATCGTGAATGCATGGATGACAGTGCGAAGAGTTTTACGTAGAAGCAGAATGCAGAAAAACAGCAGACTGTAAGGAATAAAGTTTTATTGTATCATTTTGATTATCTTTATTATTCTCCAAGTTGCAGCTTGGTATAAGGGGTTGGTGCCTCTTTCCAGTAGGTGCTGGAAAAATAGGAGTTGGTGCTCCATTCTGTTGAAGCAGATAAAGCTAAGGGGTTGGTGCTCCTTCCAGTTGGTCTTGGTAAAGGATTATGTAAAGTTGTAGCTTTGCATTGACTGGATTTGGATGGTAGTCCAAGCAGTCCTTTTTGAGGAGTAGCCACATTGGTGAACCTCGTTAAAATTGCTGTGTTATGTGTGATGCTTTCTTGATGCGTTTAGTATCTCTTTTATCTGCTTTAAACTGCTGCTGGATTTAAAATCATATGTTTTAGAAATTTTAAAGAACACACTGATTCACCCCCCCTCTCAGTGTCATTGTGATTACAACACCAATTTATAAGAAATGTAGTGGAAGAAGGTAGGATCCTGTTGGAGAAAATTGATATTGAAGTGAATCCTGCAGATATGCTTACAAAGCCGTTCAAGACAGAGAAATTTGAGTGGTGCAAAACTTCTCTAGACTTTATGAAAATGTAATAAGGGCAGCATTGGGCAATTGGCATTGGATGGAAAAACATAGGCAAAGAATTCTTGTATACTGACTTCAAGTGGGAGAATGTTAGGAGGTGAAGTCACTATCCAAACGTGTAGCTCCAGACAGACGTCTAGCTCCAGACAGACGTCTAGCTCCAAACATATGTGTAGCTCCAAACGTGTAGCTCTAGACAAACGTGTAGATCCAGACAGACGTGTAGCTCCAGACAGACATGTAGCTCCAGACAAACGTCTAGCTCCTGATGTGTAGCTCCAGACGTCTAGCTCCGAAAGAGGAGACGAACAGTTTTTGGAGTCTTCCTTTGGGAGAGGAAACGAACAGTTTTCGGAGTCTTCCTTTGGGAGAGGAAACGAACAGTTTTTGGAGTCTTCCTTTGGGAGAGGAAACAAACAGTTTTTGGAGTCTTCCTTTGTTTATCTATAAAATGGGAATGACCCCTTGCATGTAAACGAGATTGTGAATGTTAAAGTTTGCTGAAATCAATAAAATAATGAAGTTGCCATTGCCCCGTGGTTTTTCCTGCACATTGCAGGTTTCCATGTAAAATATCTGCGTTAGTGTCTTTTCTGTGTTATTGTGTTTTCTTCTTGCACATAATTAGATATTTTTCCAATACCTTAAGGTTTTTTCCTTGTCATCTTTTCTAATTCAGAAATTAGGGATAATATATTGAGTAGTGGCCAATGGTTTAGAGGGAGAGATACCCTTTATTTAAGACCATGGAATGAAAACTTTTCTATTGAGACAAAAACTATTAAGAAGCTTCCGATTTGGGTTAGGATGGATAGATCAAGGACACGACAAATAAACAAGTGGATCAACCGATTTGGGTTAGGATGGATAGATCAAGGACATGACAAATAAACAAGTGGATCAACAAGTGGATTATGAAAACCTCACATTTCATTGCCACAATTGTTATGAAACTGGCCACTTGGCAAAAGTTTGCAAAGTGAAATCTGTGAAGAAAGAAACAAAAAATTTTGGTCATAAGAAAAACTTCAAGGCGAAGCAAGGAAATCATACATTTATAGAAGGTAGATCAGATCAAGGATATTCCACTCTTAAAGAAGGGGCAAAGAAAGCCTATCTACAACATCTTATGAAAAAGGCCACCATAACTTACTTGGATCAACAATTAGAAGAAACAAAGAAGGATATAAGGGATGAGAAAGTACAATATGTAAATTCAAGTTCAGAAGGAATTAAAGGTGCAAAGGTAAATGTGAAGGAAAATCCAAACACAAAGACGACAAAAGAGGTCAAGATCTTTCCAGGTAAATCATCTTCATTTTCCTCAAGTAGTATAGAATCCTCTTCTAGTAATAAAAGTGAAAGTGGTATAGAGGTTATCCCTTGCACTTTAGGGTTTCAAGAGCAGCATAATAAAGAAATGAGGATGGAGGAAGTTTGTAATAATTTAGGTTTTTTAGGGCAGAATAAGAAGGTAATTGCTTTGGAAGAGCGTCCTTGCACTTTAGGGTTTCCAGGGCAATATAAAGAAGAATGTGCTTTTGAGGTTATTCCTTGCTCTACAAATCCTGCACAACAAGACAAACCTATAGATGATAAGTCTTACTTTGAGAAGTGTGAGAAGATTGAAGAGATGGATGAAGATGAAAGTATTGGTGGAAATGAAAAAAAAAACAAGGAAGACCCAAGAAGCAAAAACAAAGAGAAAAAAAAACCCAGAGGGATATTGATATGGGAAAACAAAAGCAAATATCACAAGTGTTAACAAGAAGTGGGGCTAAACCCACAAATAAAAACAAAAAATAACAATAAAAATAATATCTTGGAATATTAGGGGCATGAATAAGAACCCTAAAAAAATGTATTAAGAAACTCTCAGATTGTTATAGACAGTATATTTATATTTATAGATATGAAAAATGGGCAGCATGGAGTAGAATTTTATCTTGACAGAATTTCAATTTTGGAAGGCATCTGTATGAAATGATAAAAAGAAGTTGATTGCAGAAAATTAGTAGTGAGGAAGATGGCAAAGCTCTTTGATAATGAAGGCAAATGAAGAATATTTTTGATAGAAAGGCAGGTTGTATATGATTTAATTAATTTGATAAAAATGTAATAAGAACAATATAATATTTTGTTTTTGTAATGGAAGTAACCCCCAATAAAAAGCCCCACATAGCTTATTCAAAAAAAAAATTCTAAAATTGTAAATTATTAGCCATCTAGCAGATTATAGCCCACAAAGTATTCTGCTTTACATAGGACTATATTCTCATAGTCTTTTGCCCAATGACAACAGTTCAATTTCATTGGAACAAAGTTGGAAAATGAAACAAAATGAAACCTTACTTTGAAACCAAACCAGAACCTGTTTCTTTCATTTGGCTATGATAATACATTTAAATGATTGCGGCAATTTTGAAGTAAATAGTCCAATGTATTATTTGATTACATATTAAAATTAACACTCAGTACCAATTTTAACCTATATTGTATTTAATATTTATAATTGTTTCAATTGGTTTATTAAAAATCTACGAGGCCATTTGGCATCTTGCTCCTGACACACTTTTACTGGGGTGTGACACTCTTGGATTAACCCTCCCTTTTTCCCTACTCATGATTCTCGCTTTCGTAGTTAGTTCATTACTTTTTGGTTTGGTCCTAAAACTCTCTTCCCTGATACATTCTACTCATTAATCTTACTTGCCTCTTTCGGTCATTTCTTGACCCTAATACGATTTAATTTTGAAGAAACTTTTATGCCTCTCCTTTTTGTTTCTGGTGTACTTTGTCTTGCCTGTTTTGTGCCTCTAGTGTCCTCTGTCTTGCTAATTTTGCGGAATGTTTACTCCAATTAATAACAACATATCAAATAAATCAAGAAGAGACCTAGGTGGATTGTTAAGTTCTGGCGCTTATCAAGAAGAGACCTAGGTTCAAACCTTGGGGGCATGCTTGTTCGTACAAAGGTATTAGTCTGACCTACATCTGCTGAGTACGCACCACCAGCCCAACAACGGCAATACCAATCCTGAGCCCCCGGTGCTCCTCTTCACGCCGAATTAAATAACAACAAGGTGGAATAGGTGTTGTTGGGGGCAGCCCCAGGATTTGAACCCTGCTTGGTAGTAGAAAAGGACTGTGGATGTAACCAACTCCCCTATGGATCAAAAAAAATCAAATAAATGGCCTGTAGTCACATGCCGAATGTTTAGCCAATTGCCATTGCTGACTTCCAGAGTGCAAAGTTAGCAGCCACACGGCAAGATGAATTGTAAATTGATGCAACAACATGCACAGACACACTACAAGCTCTTAACACAGTGGCCTAGCGGTAAGTCATAGCTCTTATTACAACAATGACCCATAGCTCTTATTACAACAATGACCCACGTTCAAAGCTTTACAGGCATTGAGGTAATCCGGGTGGGACTGTTTCAATCTCATATAACCAATTTATCTAAAAATAATTATTATTATTATTATTATTTTAAAAATATATACATATTGTAGGTATGCTTCCTCTGCCAATGCAACTTGTAAAATTGTAGAGTTTGTTTACATAGAAACATCCAAGGAATGCCTCCTCCTGCAATTTTAGGGAAATCCAAGGGAAGGCACAGTCATTTGCTTTCATATTACATATTCCCAAGTGAAAATTCTGTCCATGTTAATATCTAAATTAAATTTAGAGGAATGAAAGAGAGAATATGTATCTATTGCACTTCAGGGGCAATGGAAACAAAGAAACACTTTTATCTTGGAATGCAAAGCTTATAATGATATTTCTAATTGTTTTTCATTCTTTCTTTATTTTAATGGATTATATGGCAATGAAACAGGCCCTACCCGTATTATATCATAACCACATAGTGGTACATTAGCTTGGCAATTATGCATAAGTCACTGCGCAAGATTCAAACCTTCATCTCCTCCTTCAAAGTCGAGGAATTTGACCAGATGAGCTATTGCCATTTGATATTTTTCATTCTTTCTTTCTTTTCTTTTCTTTTTCTTCTTTTTTATTTCCTGATTATATGGGATCGAAGCAGCCCTAACCATATTACATCATGATCATGTTACGGTATTTTGACAATTATACATGCATCAACTGTCAAGATTTGATCCATAGAGGATCAATCAACTGAAAGAAATTTATAGAAGAGCCAAAATACCAGTAGTGTTAATGTTCTGCCATAGGCAGGGGAAGATCGTAATTTGGCAATATCTCCTACAAATCATGTCGAAAGAGGACAAAATTTTGTCGGGATGTTTTTGATAGCAAGAGGGACATCTCCAAGCATTTTTGGGTCATAATTCATCTGGCTCCCCAAACACAACACAGAATAGTCCAGACCTGCAGGTGATTTTTTGGGTGTAACTTATTCAAAATAAAGTCCAAATCACATTATTCTTTTTCTTGAATGTAGGGAGATTAAAGGACTATATTCGGTGCATAATTACAAGCTTTTGACCCCTCAAAACAGCAAAAATCAGTCTGTTGTACACTCATGTTTTAAATGACATCTGGGGTTGAAATGGGCTGAAACTTCTACAGCATATTGGTGATGGTATTGGACATATGAGTACCAATTTTCAGGTTTAAATTTCTCCACTTAGTCGTTCAAAACAGTCAAACACAGTCCAGCTGGGAAAACTAGCTAGAATGGTGCTAGTTAGTTATCAGAAAAAGCGAAGGACAAGTGTATGATGACAGTCATATGGAGACGCAGCCAAATCATCTCCAATGTCTCCACATCACCAAGTAATTTCCAATAATCTGAGAACATGTGTTGCATACTCAAAAATCCAGAGCAATGATGAAAAAGGGGGCTTCTTGTGGCACATCAACTTGCATGGAGTTGAAGAGTCAGGAAAAAGAAGTGATCTTGGGGGCAGGTGGAGTTGAAGAGACATGAAAAAGAAGTGAATTTGGGGGCAAGTGGGAGGTGAAAGGTCAAGAAAAACAGCAGGAAAGATATTTAAATGTTGTTTTGAAGCTAGAGGAAGATCTCTAAGCTCATTCAATAGCTATAGCCACTGCAAGAGATGCATGAAAGCCAATACAAACCCAGAGGGTTCTTTTATTTATGTTTGTTATTCCTCACTGCATATGTGTTTGGTTTTTATCTAATTTTTTATGAATTCAAGGAATATACTGTAGTTTTAGAAACCACATATGCAAGTTGAAACCAAAAAACAGAGTATTTGGTTGTGCGTTTATCTATTTATTTAGAGTAAAGATTTTATTATAGGAAATTTTTCAGATCAATATAAAAACCTGTATCTCCTTGGTATTTAATATGTTGGGCTTAAATGTTAAAGTTCACAAATAAAATTTGAACTTTGGTTAAAGGTGTGCAATATCTACTCATCTTTAATTTTTCAAATAAACTTGTTTCCTTTTAAATGAAAAATAAGATAACATATATCGTTAGCAAATTCTTATTTGGTAAAATGTTTGTGGATTGCCCCCAACCGCTAGGTGGATTGGTAATTATCTGTCTGGCCAGGCACTCACCAAGAAGAGACCTAGTTTCAAATCTTGGGGGCATACCTGTTGCAAAGGTAGTAGTCTGCTCTGAATCCTTTGAGTGTACGCTAGACCGAGACGACAATATGGATCCCGAGCGAGCGGTGATCCTCTTCACGCCGTGTTATTACCCCGAGCGAGTGGTGATGCTCTTCACGCCGTGTTATAAAATAATGAGGTGGTATAAGCTTGTTGGAAGCAGCCTTTGTGGTTTGAACCCTATACTTGACAGTTACTAAAAGTAGTATGAATGTAACCAACTCCCTTACGTAATAGTTGTGGATTGCCCAGGGTTTTGGGGCCAACCGTGAAAGCATGGACTTTCACAAGGTTCAAAACCTTCTTGGTAATGTTGGTAAGGTTCAACTGGTTGCATATTTTACTTTCTGCCAGGTTAAATCTTGTAAAATTATATATCAATAATTGCAAAAATGTCATTATAGCATAGTATCACGGTGATAATGCAGTACAGGTAAGGCTAGGTTAAGGGAAAAGTGTTGCAATTTTCGCTACTATCAAATCTCTGTTAAGGGTTTTAGAAATGCATAACAAGCTATCAAAAATAGGTACGAACAAATCAAAAACCCAAACCAGTGCTAAAATGAAAATAAATGAAACCAAATTTGGCAAGGTTAAAATATCATATTTTTGCCGTACGTACGCGTTTTGTCGCCGAAATGAAAATAAATTAAAGCAAATTTGGCAAGGTTAAAATATCATATTTTTGCCGTACGTAGGCGTTTTGTCTCGGAAAGGAAAATAAATGAAAGCAAATTTGGCAAGGTAAAATATCATATTTTTCCCGTACGTACGCGTCTTGTCTCGGAAAGGAAAGTTGATAACGTGTTGGATAGCCTTCTGCTGTTCAGAAATCCTGCTACTAACTCCTCCAACTCGGAAGAAACATTTGCTGAAAATGCATCATCCTTGTTTTCCTTCTTTGTTTTCAATTTCTTTTTTTTGAGGAGAACGCAGCCCTCTTCCATGGCGGCGTAATTTTTATTTTCCTCCTCCCTCTTTCTCTTCTTTTTCTGGTTGTCATCTGTCGGTCGCTGGTTCGATTCCGCCTGGGGCTTGCCCGCATTGTTGTTGTTTTTGCTCATGTTGAGTTGCAGCGATCGAGGTAGGAAATGCAAATGCAAGTTGTCAGCGACCATGGCCCTGCTGAATCTTCTCAGAAGTACTCAAACGATGGGAAGCAAAGAACGAATTTGTGACTTGGCTTGGTCCAGAGGATTCTTTGGTCGCGATCGAATTAAAAAAGAACGATGAATGAAATTTCACGAGATGCTTACATTGGTACGGATGTCTCGATGAAACCCCGGATGAAACCGAATTATTTCGATGAATTGAAATGACTTTAATTACTTTATGAGAACTTAGCTAAAGTATACCTTTTCAAAACCCTCGGTTCTCTAAATCGGTTCTCAAATCTTCCTCCAATTGAGCACGTAGCAACGGCCTTAAGAGTTCAAGTAGATTTGGTGAGCCACGTGGCATTTGGTGGCTCTAGAGGTGGTTTTAGAGGGTTTTTAATTCACAGTTAAGTCAGGTGACGATGGTTTTAGAGAGTTTTTAATTCACAGTTAAGTTAGGTGGCAATGGTTCTGGAGGGTTTGAAGCCAAGCGACGGCGGTTTTGGAAGGTTTTGAATTTATAGTTGAATCGGCAGTGGTGGCTTTGGAGGGTTTGAAGCCAGGCAATGACAGCTCTAAAGGGTTTTTAATTCACAGTTGAGTCAGGCGGTGGTGGCTCTAGAGGGTTTGAAGCCAAGGTGACGGTGGCTTTAGAGGGTTTGAAGTTAGGTGCCAGCGGTTCTTGAGGGTTTTTAATTCATAGCTGAGTTAAGCGACGATGGCTTTGGAGGGTTTTTAATTCACAACCGCTGGGTAAAGCACGGTCAAAGGAAATCGCGAATAGATCAGAAAATTGTGAACAAATCGAGAAATTGTGAAAATGGCTTCAATGGCAAGGTAAGTTTCGATGTCTTTGATTTAGTGCTTGAAATTATTTAGGTTTTATGAAAGTTTGACAAGGAACAAGAAAGAACAAATCAGTAGTATAGGGGTGGTTCGATAATGGAAGAAGGAAAGCAACAATTGCAACAAGTAGAAACTATAGGATGGTTTCGTGTATGCATAGACTATTCTGATCAATGGAGCTAATGAAACACGGGGATTGACATATCCACATGCAATAGGGCATACAACAATACTACCATCTGAGACACCCGAAGAAGGAAGGGTAAAACTGATATATGTCAATGTGAAATAGTATTGGAGAATAATAAGGCGTCGACAAGCTCGAGCAAGGGCAGTAACAATGAAGAGGACTATGCAGAAAATAATAATAAAGAATATTATGCCACATAAACATGTGGAGAATAAGGAACAAGCAAAGGTGCTAACCATCATCGAACGAGGAGATCATTTAGACCAACATAAGGGACAAAAGAAGGAAAACAAAAAGAGACAGAGGTAAAGCAGCAACACACAAGAACACAGAAGAAAAACAAGCAAGGATAAAAAAATCAAATTAAAGCAAGAAAGAATTTAGCATGGAAAATGGAGGTCACCAAAATGAGTTTCAAGATAGGGAAGAAATATACAGTCCCACAACCACGCCACTCATGTGGGCACCAAGACTTTATGTGCAAGAGCTAATGAAGATGAAAGATAAACTTGAGAGCATGGAAAGGAAGGAGAAAATAATTAGATGAGGTTAAAAACACCAATCAGAGGCTCGAAAAGAAAATTAACTTACTTAAGGAGCAAGTGTCAAAGCTACAAAACCTTGCGAACATGGGTCAACGTGAATGGCATGTCCTCAAACAAGCCATCCACTCCCCAATCAATGATATAATAAAGGTGGAAAAAATGAATGCAAGACAAATAAAAGAGGTGTGGGAAACACTCCAAAACATGGAAACAAGAAAAAATGAGCTGCGAAATGAATTAGCAAAGGCAAAGATATGGTCTCAAGTAGTAAAAGAACCGGTCAATCAACCATAAAAAGTTGATAGAGAAGCAAGTAAAAAGTCAAATAACATAAGAGAAAGAAAGACATGAGAAGTTATCAAACATAATCATCAAAGGGTTAAAATATTATGGGGATAGGGAAGATACAAATCGTTTAACCAGGGACTTCTTATCAGATCGATTACAATGGAAAGGGTAAATCAAACAAGCAGGCAAAATTCGCAAGTTGAGGGAAGGAGGGAGAGATAGGCATATTCAGGTCACATTGATGAGATACGAGGAAAAAACAAGGTTATTAAAAAACAGAGGCATGCTAAAAGGGTCACGATTCTATTTAGATGATGACCTAACCTTTCTACAGCAAGAAGAAATAAATAAGGAATGGGAAAATGTGAGGGCAGCAAGGAATGAAGGGAGATGGACGTATTTAAGAAATGGAAAGGCGTGCATCACATCTAAACAAACCCAAAACAAATAGGGAGTATGGCCCACCCAGGAACATCTTACGATGGTAATTTGGAACTGTAGAGGTTACCCTTGGAGAAGAGGACCCGGGTTAGGGCCCACTGCTAGAGATAGAGATATAATCATCCTGATGGAAACACATGAGCACGATGGATGTAGGACTCCAGACTTTGTGGGATACAAGAAAATAGCAATATGTAATAAAACAGTATGGTTTTAATAAAAGAGGAGTGGGATAGGGTCATTAATATTGAAAACAAGATGAAAACAAATAGTACATTTGGATAAATATCCTAGAAAATAAGTCAGTTATTAGCATAGCAGCATGCTTTTTGCTCCCAAAAACTATAAATTCTATAAGAAACATGACCTTAATAGAGAAGACCCATACTCCTCCCTAAAAAGAGACATTTTGATATACAGTAAGTTGGGGGAGATTATATTGATTGAAGTCTTCAATGCAAGGACAACAAATAAACAAGCTAATATTCTAGAAGTTGGTAACAAAGATACTGAGATTAATCCTCTTTGGATGCCAGAAGAGGAAAGTCAACAGTGGACCAGGACTTCAAAATATGAGCATAGGACTATCACGCAATATGGAGAAGAGTTGTTAGGCCTTCACAACATACACAACTTGATTATTTGCAATGGGATGAATAGTTGGAAAAATTCAAGAAAGTATACATGCAAAACATATAAGATACAAAGTGTAATGGACTATGTAATATACTCACAAAATTGCATACCAAAAATAGAGGAGCTAGAAATGGAAGATTCTCCAGTGGAACTTAAGTCAGATCACAACCCAATTGTTATGAAGCTTCAAATGAAAGGAGATAAACTAAGGAAAAAACACATGCAAGGCAATCAAAACAAACTTTCCCACAAGGGAAACATTCTCTTAACAGAGAAAATCGATAGAGTTTTAGGGCAACATTGAAAAACAAGTTACAAGAAAGGGAAAGAAAAGGACTACCTCACAACAATAGAGATTACAATAAGAGTGAATGGTTAATGCATGTTATCCAAGAAGCTCTAAACAAATGCAAGAGAGCTAAACCTAAAAAGAAAGAAAGAAAGAAATAGCTTTCCAACCAACCCATGGTTCGATGAAGATATCAAGAAAGCATGAAGATTACTAAAGGAACCAACGAGTAAAACAAGAGCAAACATAAAAGTATATGAGAAACTAGTAAGGGAAAAAAAAAAAGAATACACTAGAACAAGGAGGAAATAACTGATTAAATTAGGGAAGCACAAACCAGAGAAATTTTGAAAAGAACTAAGAGTGAAATAGATGCAAACTGAAAATAGCATAACAACTAGTTAGTGGTTGGAGTATACAAAACAATTGTATGAGCATAGTAATCAGCAAGAGACACCCCCTACTATCATTGTCAAGAAAGAAATTTTCACAAATGAAGACATTATTCAAGGGATAAAAAAGTTAGCAACTGGTAAAGCCCATGACATAGACAATCTTCAGGCAAAGCATATAAAATGGGGGATAGATATTCTTGCACCGTAGATCAAAGGAATTTTCAATGAGGTCATACAAAATGGCTTCCCTACAAAGTGGACAACTAGCTTGGCCATTCCTTTATTTAAAAGTGAAGATGCAAATAAATCCTCAAACTATCATGATCAACCCTCTCTTTGCAAAGTTGTTTGGGAGTATGATAGAGCGTATGATCAATAGATGGGCGGAAGAAAAGGGAAAGAAAGCAAAGGGACAAGCGGGTTTTAGGCCCAAGCACTCAACTATTGATCACTATATCACGCTTAGACACATAGTGGAAAAAATATGGGATAAAAAAGAGGAGGTTTTTTGTTGTTTTGTAGACTTCAAAAAGGCATTTGACATAATGCCAAGGAAAAAATTATGGAGTAGAATGGAAGAGCTAGAGGTTCCAATTCACTATAGGGCCAGGTTATATGAGCATGTAAAGGCTAGAATTAGAACACAAGAAGGATTATTTGAATGTTTTGGGAGTGACATAGGTGTCAAACAAGGTTGCCCTTTATCCCCGACCTTATTTGGATTGTACATTGACAAGTTAGAAGAATGGATAAACAAATTTGGGGGAAAGGGTGCGCACTTAGCCAAGTATGTGATAAAACTCCTCATGTATTCAGACGATGTAATTCTTGTGGCCCGAAAAAACTAAAGATCTATCACCTTTGAGCTCTAGAACTCTTTTGTAAGGAAATTGGGATGTAGGTGAACACAAAAAAAAACAAAAATCATGATTTTTTTAGCAAAAAAGAAGCAACATCTCGAATTTCAATTTGCAGGAAAACCTCTTGAGGTAGTGGTAGAATATAAATACCTAGGCATAGACTTTCATGACAAGATCAATTGGAATACATGTAGGATGAAAAGAACTCAAAGTGGTTAGAGAGTGTTATATGCACTTCAAAATAGGTGTAGAAATGTCGAGTTGTGGGACTGGATGACAACCAAGGTCTTATTTGGCCTACTTGTCACACCGGTTGTGTTGTATGACTACGAGGTGTGGGCTAGTGGCACAACAAATACAAAATGGAGGCAAATAGAAAGGATTCAAAAACATCTAATTGCAAATTTTCTCAGAATTAAGGCCACAGTCCCTTATGAAAATATTCTAACTGAAACTAGAGTGTTCCCTTTAGAGGCAATTGCTATGACCACGTTATTATGTTACTTGAAAAAAAATAGAAAGCATGAAAAACAATAGATGGCCTAGGGTAGTTAGGGACAAAGAGCTGCATAGGTGAAAGAACACATGGATGAAATGTTGGGAAATCAACATAAATGAATGCCCAAATTTCAACAAAGACAAAAAACTATGTGAATGAAAAGTTTAGAAGTGGAATATGGAAAAATGCAAGTAGGAAAAGACAATACTATATTGCAAAGTTTAACCCAACGTATGACCATAAGAAAAAAAATGTATATAGGCGCTGAAATCAAGTGGAGGGAAAAATCATCATTGGTCAGATAAGGACTAGCTCTCATAGGCTTAGATGTGAAACAGGGAGGTGGACAATGCCCAAGGAACAATGGGAAGAAAGGATATGTACTCTATGCAACACAGGGGCAATAGAGACAGAGGAACATTTCATCTATGAATGCCCGAGTTTTTTAGACATCCATGGAAATACAAAGAAACAATTGGAAAAGGTTCTATGGTCAAGCTATTTGAATACAATAAAATAAAAAAAGTTGGAGAGTTGCTAACCCAAATCAACAGGAGAAGGAACAACCTTCTCAAGGATATTAATGGTCATATGATTTGAATAACTGTGCTTATATGTTTGGGGTCCCATAGGCCATGTTTGGGTCTCATGGATGTAATTAAAATCTTTCATTTCATTTCAAAAGTTTAACATCTTTTTATTGATAGAAACATTTAAACCATGTTTAGGGTTGAGCTTTTTCATCCTAGCAATGATCATTCTTAAGGTTGAGATCTAAACTTATAAATAGAGGATTAACATAGTCCCACACACGTCGCGGTTTGAATTAGACCTCCCAAAGAAGAGCCCAAACAGTTGTGTTGTCCCCTAGGACTAAAAGTATAACATGTTGAGATTTAAGTATTTTTTTAAATTAAATAATTTTATTTAATTAAATCTTGAAAGTATTTTTTAACATATTTACATATTTTGTTGTGATTTGAATTTGGGTCTTTGGATAAGAGGTCAAAGTTATATCATTGTGGTGTCCCAAAAGATACTTCCAAAGCTTGAAAAAAAGTAATTATAGATAATTTTTTGTATTAAAATATAAAGAAATCTTAAAATTGAAAATAAGAAAATATTAAGGTAGACTCGAGTAGTTGTAGGAACTAATGTTGTAATTGATGATCCATTATTAGGTTTGGAATAGGATTTCCATATTACATGGAGCATTTCCTTAGAACTTTAGTAACTAACAAAGGTGCTCTAGCTCCATTACACCTTTTGAGCTTGTATTCAAATCTATAAATTCATAGAAGAGATGAGATACAATACATATTTCCTTCCAAACTTATGTTGTTAATTTTTTAACATTCTTTTATTTCTATATTTCTATAAAACAATAAAATAAATTCAATTCAATTCAAATCACGTATCAAGCTCTATGCTTACATTATTCCCAAGAATCATCCATTTGTAGAATGACCATAGCCCAAGTAACCTAAGGGATCTTCCAATTTTTTGAGAAAAGTTTAACACCATTCTCAGGTCTTAGGGGTTGGTGAGCAAGACCAAAACATATGCATTGGATATTCCAACTATTGACATGCAAAGCAAACTAGAGTAGCACGACCAATATGGTTGAACCAACCCCTATTGATAAACCTCTTAATAAAATAGGCCATGATAAAACCATCTTCTTTGACTCTATTTGGTGGCAATTTGACTACGTGTATATATTTCAGCCAAATGTTCTAAGAAAAAAGTAACTTCCTAGTACTTGTTAAGGGGTTAAGCAATCAAGTGGCATTAGCTCAACTGGTTAGATTCCTCAACATTTCAAGGAGCAAACCCATGTTCGAATATTGCCAAATGATACACGATAATATCCAAATCTGGTTGTAATACCACTATGTGAGGATGATGTAATACGGGTGGAGCCCATTTCAATCCCATTTAACCCATTGAAAAAAAATTAAGGGGTTAAGCTTAGGACTAAATAGAGCTATATGTAGGCTTCTTTAACATAAAACATTGAAAAAATCTAATGACCAAGCCAATTCTAGTCTTGGGTCCACTTATAGTTCAGTACATATGGGACAAGGGTTTTAATAAAGTTTAGGAGAGAATATTTAATAGCGTTATTATAAGTAATATATCTTCTATTCATTTTATAGTATTGTTTACTTTTTGTTTTAAAGAGCCATTTTCTTGTATCTATGTTTAACAAATCTGCCAAAGATCTGATATACCTCTTATATAGTCTTTTTACTAGGATATCCCTATTGAGGGAAAGCAAATCAAAATTGTTTGTGAGATGTGGGGATCACAATAGACTTTGAGAAAGAGTTCAAAAAAACTTTTATGGAAAAGAATCCCCCACACTATTAAAAAACCTTAATTTTTTCCCAAACCTATCAAATGCTCTAGAAAATAATGGTGTCAAAAGTCTTTACCTAGCCTAGCCAGAACAAAAGAGTCTGAAGACCAGGGCCTTTCCATGAAGATAATATTTTTTATGGGCCTTAAGAAGTGCATTCCTAATAAATTGCTTCCATGGCTTATTAATTGTAGCCATACGAACCACCCATTTTGCAAGCAAGGCCAGTCCTTATTTTTTGATATCAATAAAACCTAGGCCCCCATTCATGAGGGGTATAGTAGAGGTTCCAATTAATTATGTGAAAACTAATATTGCCATCAGTTTTAGCCCACATAAAATTTCATAAAAATGTCTCTATCTTTTTATAGGAGGCCAAAGAGCTTGCCCAACAAGATGAGTGGTAGATATGAGTACTGGCCAAAACTATAGAACAAATTTAGAATTCTCTAGCCAATGAGAGTGGTTTAGACACCCACTTATCCAACTTGGCCACAAATTTCTCCACCATGCCCCTTTATAAGGCTGAGGGATGTCATTCAAAGGGCAAAGGAATTTTCAACAAATTAAAAATTTGGTCTAGTTGTAGTCAATTCTAATATTTGCTTTACAACCATTGAGGCATTGGCCATTTACTAGTTTTGTAGGCATAAACCTTACAAAATCGGATCATGGATCCTAAAGCTTTACAATAGATATCCATGCATCTTTCACTTGTTTCAATATAACCTTGACTTTTCTCAATAATTAGGAATGTGTCATCAACAAAACAACCATAAGTGAAAGAATATCAAAGGTTATTTGGGTATGGGATCCCCTAGATTGCTCTTATTTTTATCTAAAACTATAGTAAGTATCCAAATGTATCAACAACAATAATAAAAAGTGGTGATATGAAAGGATAGACTTGACAGACAGAACGTGTTAAAGAGAAGCTTCTAGAAACCTAGCCATTGATATTCAAGATCACATTGGCCTTAGCCAAAAGAGAATATGTCATGGTACAAAATGCATGACCAAAAGCCAATTCTTGTATCATTAAGTCAATGAAGTCCCATTTAGTTCTCTTTCTCCTCAAAACAAGCTACAACCTACCTCTGATACCAAATGAAGAGAAATAATACCCCGATAAACAAATTCCAGAAAAACAATAATTGCAAAATCAAAGAAAAAAAAGAACACATTACACAAGAATTTATCATGGGAAACCCTTTCAGGAAAAAACCCAACAAGAATATCTCCTTATTGTATAAAATTGACCGTCTCCAATACAATAATATCCTTTAGTTTCTTTCTTGCTTGCTCTACCGCTTGCGATTACATTTCTTGCATATTGCGTTCCCCCCTTGGGGGTGTCCAAACATTCACCATACCCAAACCCTCATGCAAGTGTTGTTTTATATACCAACAACACAAGAAGGGGTTTTATAATACCATGGCCATAAAACTCGGGTTCAAATATACCAACCCAAATATATTAAAACATGGGTTCAAATATATTAACCCAAATATATTAAAACATGGGTTCAAATATATTAATCCATGGGTTCAAATATATTAACCCAAATATATTAATCCATGGGTTCAAATATATTAACCCAAATACATTTATCCATTGGTTCAAATATACTAACCCAAATATATTAATCCATGGGTTCAAATATATAACCCAAAACTGACCATAATAACATGGAAAATATTCAACATATTTCCAACATTCCTTACTCCTTTTCTAATTACATTATTTAATGTGTTCTTTGGAGTGGACATCCTTATAGCTCCCTAGTTTAGAGTCAGTTATAAGCTTGATAAAGTGCTTAACAAGTATAAGTTCACCTTTTGGGTTGATTTTGTAGAGTTTTATAAATAATAATAATCAACTCCTTTTTCACCTTATCTCTCCTAATGAACTATGCACTTATCAATTTGAAGTTCTCTATGGTTGGATTTCTTTTGTCCCTTTAATGTGACTATGAGACAAGAATGTGTAATAAATAAATCCAGCTCCTTTAATAAATAAATAAACTTCCTTCTTTAGCCATTAATATCCAATAGTTTAATTTTTCTAAATTCCAATAAACTATGTTTGATGTAGTATTCCTTATATCTCCCTAATTTGGAATATTAGAAAATAATATTTGCAATAATAATTTGGTTTACTAAGTAGAAACCCTTATCTCCTATGATATTTAATTGCAAATATAATTGTATTTCAACTAATGTGCTTTGAAATACTCTTAAGGATAAACTCCTTTGATTTTTTTTCCAATGTATTAAGGTTGATTGTTTCTCCACTATAAATGATAAACTCAACCTTATGATATACCCCTTATTACTCCTTTAATGAAAGCAATGTTAATCAAGGTGAAACCTTACCTTTATAATGCTGCAACTCCTAAATAGTAGGTGTTGTATTGGTGGGCGTTGTATTCCTTCAACGATAGACGTATGACAGTGATGGCAGTGAGTCTTAAATGCTCCTTTGACTCCTCTTGAACTCCTTGGATACTCACTCTTAATCATACCTCAAATTTAATCTTAATACCACTTAAATTCACCTTGAATCCTTTGCATTCAATGCTCGCGTTGGATGTGTTTCCTTCACTATGTGACTTCGATCTTCTCGCTTCGATATATACACATCTTTCAACTTAGGCTATTAATAGTGTAGCCTCCTTTACTTTACATGTTACTAAAACTTCTACCTTCTTGATGCTCTTGAAACTTGGTGCATACGTTGCTTGAACAAGTAGATGACAAATAAACATTATAGTCTTTTTGAGTGTTGGTTGATGAGTCTTCAATGCTCTCTCTTTGGATGAAATAATTACTACACATTTCAACCTTCAAAATATACCTTCAACACTCCCAATATGAGCATTATGTCTATTCTGAATGATTTCTTCCTATGTAGGCATTAGTCGAGTTATGTAATGCTTCCTTTCATTATGCCAAATGGCACTTGCATGAGAGGACATCCTCAATGTCTCCTTATCCTTCAATATTTCTTCCCCAATGGGTGCAAGTTGTTCAATATTGGCTTTAACGCTCTTCTCCTTCTTGCCAATGAGTGCAAGTTGTGCATTTTCCAGCGAATCAATGATGATATATTCTTCAAGGTTGGCTCCAGTTATGGATCCAAAACAACCCTTTTGTTGTCAATTTTTGCATTTAAATGTTATTCTTGAATCTCAAAAATTTGGTATGGAATTCCCCCAAATCACATTTGAGTTTTTTCTTTAAGAAACCTTTAGTGTTTTTGTTGTAGATTCAGCAAACCCTATCTCCGAATGAGCCTTCTAGCCTTTAAAGGTAATATTTAAACCTCTTAGTTTTGGTAGTAATGTTTGGTTCCTTTCTCCTTCAACCTCCTTATCAAATTTTAACTCTAGTCTAGGCCCTCTTCTTAAGAATTTGGATGTCTTGAGGTCTTCACCAATCTCTTCCAAAATTTGGCAAGCTCCTTGCCAAATCCTTCTCCTTTGGGCTTGTTGTCAGATGGTGACAATTATCCCAAGTTTTTCCTTTATCAGGAACTTCTCCTTGGTGGTAAATTTCTCCAATGAGTTCACCTACGAACTCCTTTAATGGTCTTCTCCTAATCTCCTTGATACCTCACCAAGGTCTTCAATCTTGCAGCTTTTATGATCTTCCAATGAGACATTTCCTTCAACCTTCGACAATGGAAGTATTGGTAAAGAGATTTTCCTCTCAGATCTCAAAAATCTACTGCTTCTAAAATTTGGAATAGGACCTTGCTAGCCTTCTTCACTTCTACAATCTGTAGGCTTCAATGGAGATCACCAAAATCTAATATTCATCAAGACTCTTTATTGGAGTCTCTTATTCTAAAATAAGGCTCCTATGGCCTTTTCTTCGCTTCTACAATCTGCAGGTCTGTAATTTATAGCAATGGGATATTTTTTTTAGGCCTCCAAATCTTTGTTCTTCTTGTTGCTTATGGTGTTGGATTGATTTTAAAGAATATATTCTTCCTAGCTCTTTTGTAGGAAGCTTCCCCACTTTCTTTGAATCTCCTTTTTCCTGTAACAAAGTGTTAGGATTGTAATGGAAGAAATTCTAAATCTAGAGATGATAAATCTTCACTAGTTGATTTGTCAATCTAGTGGAATCCTTATTGAGTCCTAGTCTTCACGAGTTTTTCTACAACCTTGTGGAAAGACTCTAGCCAAATGCAATCTCAAAAATTTTGTAAATGAGATTTTTATATTTATTTTAGTCTCACTTGTGGCTCTTCCTATTTCCTATTGATCTACCGTGTGCTCTTATACCACTATTAACTTTTGATAAGTATATGATATAGGAAATGCAACCACAAGATGTAAGATAAGCAAGCTATAATATCTATATGATATGACACTATAATATGCGGGAAAATAATGGGATAAAATTTTGTAGTAACTCAATATGCCATTAATGAAAGCTCACAAAAATAGTACAATGCAGTATAATGGAGGACATGAACACTCCATAAAATAATATGAAAGGACTACATTGTATCACACTACTAATCTATACTAACCACACTCTATATTCTCTCCTCACTCTTTCACTCACTATAAGGCCTTTATATAGGAAGATAGGTTCCCTGGCCCTCACTCTACCTTTGACAATATATTATAACTTACGTACATGTGGACTACATGCACATTTACATCATTACATATTCTAACACTTGTGCATTTATTACATGTTGAAGTAACTACATAACTTTACTCTAAGGTAAACCCCTACTCTAGTAATGTACCAAAGGTGGTATATTTATATGTACCCAATAATGTAATATATTATTTAACATAAAGAATATGGGATATCCTAGTGTTGGACCCACTGAGATTAGACATGTTGAAATAAGGCTGAAATATCTAGCCTTAGGGGCATAATCCTCATCACAGGATCCAGAGAAAATTGATGTCTCTTCTACAATTAAATTCACTACTATAGCTGTTGCAAAGCCTCAAACTCCTCTGATTCATAATGTTCCTTCATCTTCATCACAAAAATAGGGTACTAATACAAAAGTCGATCCTACACCTCCTATTATGCTAAAAAGAAAGTCTAAAGATTCAATTGGAGAAGTTTCTAAGGGGAAGAGTAAGAAAAATAAATCAGATCCAACATTGCAAGCAACTAAGAAGGAATATGTCTTTGTAACAAAACAACTAACTCATCAAACAACAAACAAATCCATATGACATTTTACAACAAACTACCTTGGTAGGTGTCGAGTAGTAATATCTCACCCTTAATTGTCAAACTAGGATTAAATTTAAAAATTAGTTATCCCGTATAGATATTCATAATTATGACCATTGATTTTTATTTTGTTTTCTTAGTTTCTTGCGTGAAAGACAGTTTGCAATAAATGAAAATATTGAAATTATGCTTAATTTAAGGGATGCAATTATGAACTATGCTAGGTTTTGTGGATCCACTTTTTATGATTTTAATAATGCATTATCTATCTTAATATATTCTATAATTATATAATATGCAATTTAATCAAATTTATATTTTAAGATTTATTCTATGTTCTAACTAAATCTATTGTACTTTAGGAGGAAGAGATTTAAGGACTAACCTTTTGGAGTGGGTCCTGCCTCCTCGAGGTCAATATTAATCTCTTCTCCTTTTTACCTTACTTTACTTTTAGTAACTTATATTCATTAAACTAATTTAAAGTTTTCTAATTCATACTTGCAAGAAAATAAATGAAGTTACAACTACTACAATCAAAGCATGAAGAAAATACAAAAATTCATTACCACACTCATAAGAAAGATGTTGATGCTAATTTATTCCTTTATTCCAATCTTCATACCAACTGGTACAATGTAACATAGTTATAGTAATCCCTACGTATCTGTGTGTATGAATTGGATGTATGGACCTTTTTCAAGGTCTTCACTTTGTAATATATAATTTTACATCTTTTCTTTCAATAGAAGTTTCAACCTCTTTTTGTTACATATCGAACGGATTCAGATTGGATATTAAAATTACATAATGAAATAATCTATAATTTAAACAATCTAATAACTAACTTGGAATTTTACAAAAATATTTATCCTTTTCTTTAGGAAAGAATAAATTTATTACAATTCACAATCGAAACCATATAACAAACCATATAAAAAATTCCTATACGGTCAACTATCAAAGAATAATAAATTATTTACGTTTGACTATTCCAATGTCCCATGCGACATTTGATCAAGCTAGCAATACACATGATATTATTACCTATAATAGAAATATACTAAAAATAAATTGGTTCTGTAAACTATATCAGTAGCATCCTTTCGTAGCTACCTTCAACCACCTTCTTCTATATATGGTTTTAGTAATGCCCTTCTATATCCAGTCTCCATCAACTACACCCGTAGGCTACTTCAATCGCATTATTTCATAGGTTGTTTCAACCATATCCTTCTGTAGCAGTCTTCATGAATACCTATAGCTTTTACCTGTTAACAACACAATGCTTTCACACAATTTCTGTAAAATTGTAATCATTCCAAACATAAGCCTATATATAACATATATCTAAAGATCATACTAAAATATACATATTTTGTTTTTATCAAAATGCACATATATATCATGAAGGTTGCAACTGTAATGCAGGAATAAACTACATATTATAGTCAAATTTTATTGAAGTATATTACATTATTTGGTACATGTCTTAGATTAGGATTAACTTTATGTAATGTAATAAATGCACAAGTGTGCATAATATTCAATAATGTAAATGTGCATAATAGTCCATGTGCACATTAATCTTCTGAAGACTCTTTCTCAGAATCATAAGGTTGATTGGAGAATAAAATGAATTGTTGAGAAGATTAAATTAATCCAGATGGGCTTTTTGAAAGTGGATTACAATCATGTGGTCAAAGAACAGAACATGAGTGTTGATGCTTTAGCTAATTGGGCATTGGACAAAGGTGATCTTACTTGCTACGACCACCCTCCCAAATGGTGGGCTTCATAAATAAGGGAAGTTATGCTTTTTATCCTTTTTTTGGATGGCTCCAGTACTAGAGGTACCTAGTTCCTTTTTGCTTTGTTTTTGCTTCTCTTTGGTTCGGTCAGGGTATTTTAGTTCCCTAGCTTAGACATATCTTTCCTATGTTTCCTCTGTTGAATCTTGCCTTAATAGTCTTTTGGCCTAGAAAGGTCGTAGTTGTGTTTTGTTTTTTTTTGTTTTCTTTTTTTTTAGTTTTTTGAGGGGTGTATGTGTTTTTTGTACTATTTTGTTTTTGTATCATTTTAGTTGTTTTTTTGGTGTTTTTATTGTTTTTTTATGTTTTTGTTATTTTCATGTTTTTGTTTTTTGGGTTTTGTGTTTTTGGTTTTTTTTTTTTGGTATTTGTGTGTTGTTTTGTTGTTTTTATGGTTTTCTTATGTGTTTTGTGTTTTGTTGTTATTTTTTATTTTATTTATTTATTTATTTGTTTGTTTGGTTTTTTGAGTTTTTTGTTGTTTTTATGCTTTTATGTTGTTTTTTTTTTGTTTTGTGGTTTTTATCTTTTGTTTGTTTGTTTATTTGATTGTCTTTGTTTTTTGATGTTGTGTTTTTTGTGTTTGATTGTGTTTTATGTTTGTTTGTTATTGTTTTTGTTGTTTTAGGCATGCTCGTTGAGTGTGCCTAAGGGGGCAGGCTAGGTGCGAGCCCTAGGTATTTTTGGTAAAACAGATACCTCTGCCTCCTTGGGACTTACCCAAAAATGGCATCCTATTTGGGGTGTTTTCCACAAACAAACAAAAAATAGTCCATGTGCACATGAGTCCATAGAATAGGGAGATGAAGAGTCTAGAAGTGTGAAGACCAAGAGTGCTCCATATGAAGAGTCTAGAAGTGTGAAGACCAAGAGTGCTCCATATGAAGAGTCACATTACATTATATATACATAGTAACATGAGGATGTAAGTGACGTGACTTGTAATATCATTACTTGGTACTTTTAGTGTTATGGCACCGTTTCCATAAGAATTTGTTTGTCATATTTAGAAGTAGTTATTAGAGTTATTTCTATGTTTTATATATTCAAAATATTGTCACTATCATATACATTGGTTTAGTACCTTATTTCATATATTATGGGTTATTAATATTAAGTAATAAGCTTCAAAATTTAACAGTGGTATCAAATCCATAAGGGACTTTATCAAGAGATATTGAGAGCTATTGCAAGGATTGGACTTGCACAATTTTTTGAAGTTGTAGAGGAGAAACCTATGAAGGTGAGGAGATTATATCTGAAATGTGAAGCTAGAGAATATTAAAGATTTTCTATTCCAAGAACAAATTCAGAATAGAAGGATATTTTAGGTCTTGAATTCAGACCTTGACATTGTGGAGATTGTGGATATTAAGAGCCCCAAGAAGGAGGTCTTATTGAAGAAGTTGGTAGATTTAAGGAGACTGCAAAATTTAGATTATCTAGAGTCTTTTCATAGGGTTGAAGGATAACTCATGAAGACTGGACTCAACACAAAATTCTTTCCACTAGTTTTTGAGGATAACTAGTGAAGTTTATTTATTTTAGAATTCTAGAAAATCTAAAATATTTAATACTACTATCTAAGTTTTTGGTTGCAAAAAATTAACACCTAAAAGTTGAGAATCTTCCTACAATAGATAGAGAAGAATTTCACCTTCATTGTCTGAAAGTCTATGTGCTTTTCTCATGCAAGGTTTAATTCTTTATTGCAGAAAAATTGAGATTGAAGAGGTCTAAGAAGAGACCCATTGAAGATTAAATATTGAGGAGACATGAGAAGGAAGTCCTCATAGAATATTGCAGATTTAATATAGCTACAGATTGAAGAAGTTGAAGAGACCTGAAAGAGGTCAGATTGAAAATCTTCCAGTTTTGGAAGATAGAAGATTGGATATAGAAGATTGCAAATTGAAGACTAGATATTGGAGATTGAAGAGACTTGTGCAAAAGGTTCTTATTATATATTAGAGATTGGAGATAGAGAAGACCTAATAATAGGTCCTATTGTAGAATTAGAAGACCTGAGATAAGTGGTCTCAAGATATTTCAGAGAAGAAGAAGGCTAGAAAAAGCCTTGTTGCAGATTTGGAGAAGCGACCATTGAAGGCATATTTGAGAAAGCAAGAAGCAAAATATTGTAAGCATAGAAGAGTAACTTTGCAGAATTTACCAGTGGAGAAGATTTGGATAAGGTTTGTGATAGGATATTAGAATCAAGGAGAAGTTTTTGATAAATAGGTTTTTGGGACAATTTTAACCATCCGACAACAAGCCCAAAAGGAAGAAGTGTTTGGCAAGAATTTTGTCAAATATTGGAGAAGGGATTTGAAGATCTCAAGACATTCAGAGTCTCGAGAAAGTGGACAACATAGGAGATCATTTTTGAAGTCAAAATTTGATAAGGAGATTGCAATAGAAGAGAAGATTGAAGAACCCAAGGTTTTGGGAAATGTAAGGACAACCACAAAAGGTTGATTTGATAGAGATAATATTGTAGGTAGTGGAGCATAGATTGAAGGGTTGTAGGAGAATAGAGTGAAGGAGACCTAGAGCTATGATTTGAAGAAGACTTGGGTAGATTTTGGAGTGCCCGTGGATAGGAGATTGAAGGTGTTGAGACAAAAACTAAAGATAATATTTCAAAGACTTTTGTTGCAGATTTTGAACATCAAAAAAGGAAGGAGTTGACTGCAGAGTTGCACGTTTATGAACACCATTGGAGGCAGCATTAACAGATGCTAGTTTTAGCATTTGGGAGAGTAGGTTTGGAGGATATTGGAAGCCACAAAAATAGATTTTATGGACAAAATTTAATAGGGGTAAGGAGTTGTGAGTTTTGAGAGCTCTAGAACAAATTTGAAGGAGTTATTAGACAGAGAACTCAGAAGAAGTTGAGCAGCAAGCAAGGCTGCAAATTTGGTGAGCTTAGAGAAGAAGAGTGAAGGAGAATAGAGGCATAAACTTACAGGTTGAAAATAGAGAGTTGGGTGAATCAAATCACCAATGAAATTAGCAAACAAAACATTAGTAAGGTATGCAATATTGGTGCAATATAAGTTTATTATCTATACATTGAAATAAGCTTTACATTAAGAGCACCATATTATTATTTGAGATTTACATATGGAATGTGAAAATAATAGATTAAAGAGTTATTTAATCAAGACGATATTAGTGCTTATATCTTATAATTTGCAAAGACAAAATAGGAAGAGTTTAAGATAATAGCTAATGGAGAAATAAGAAGAAAGCATAATATTATTTATGAGTGCTATTCTATAGTGATTAAAAAGTGCAGATTTATCTACGTGGAAAAAGGAAACCAAGTGCAATTATGTAAATGAGCTAAAGCAAAGGGTTAAAGAATCAATTCAACATTGTTCAGTGTCCAAAGACACTAGATAGCTACAAGAGAAAACATAGAAGATCCAAGTGTCACTGTTGCTCAAGGAAGAGCAAACATTCATTGTAGAAAAGCCAAGTATCATATGTTATAGCCCATGTAGATGCCACATGGAGGAAGAGACTAAGGTCATTGCTTGCATGTAGGAGAGGCACAAAATCATTTCAAGAATGCTTGTGAAGTAACGCTCAATGCCCAAGAAGAAAAAGTATTTCAAAATGAAGTGGAAGGAGTTAAATGCCTAGTGGCACTCATAAGGAGGAAGGTCGAACATCTTAAGTGCTAAACTCAAATGAATGCATTTTGTGAGTGCCAAATATAAGAATAGGAGTTAATTAAAATAAGGTAATGTATAGGTGATCAATGAGCACACAAAATTACTGATTATATGTAGTGAAAGGGAAAATAACTCTTGGTAGGTTAAGGCAGAAGCCCGAGGCACAAGTGTGGAGGTTGAAGTCAGTTTTAACAACAAGAATTGAGGTGCAAAGATGTTGAAGCTAGAGCAGAGGAAATAAATACTTCAAATATATCAACATACATCAAAGGCCAACAAGCGTCATCCGACAACATACGTAGAGGAGAGAAGGCTCAAAAAGGAGTCAAACCTTGTTGACCAACAAATTATCAATTCTAGAGTAAAGATAATTCGATTTATTAAATTTTTTCACAAGATTGGATTAGGAGAAATAAGAGTATACATAAGGTTGAAAGAAATTATTTTGAAGAGGTGGAATCTAATACTTAACCTTAGACATATATTATTGAAGATTAAAACTTTAGAAGGAAGATATTAAGAAGCATTTGCAAGGTTTTGTAATTTAAATCATTTGAAGTTACAAAACAATTTTAGGATATTTGCAACTTAATTAAAGAGGGAGTAATAAGGGTTTCTACATCAAATTAAACTTATTGAGTTACAAATATAATTTATCTAAATTTCTAAGTTTGGAGATATAAGATATTCAACATCAACGTAGAAATTAAGAAATTTAGAGTTTATATTTTATCCTAAGAAATCATTGTCTATACTAAGAAGGTAAAATAATGACTACATAAAAGAATTTATTAAATATTGAGATGGAGAATGAAGTAAGAAAAGGAAGGATATAGGTTATAAAATCCAGAATTAGAGATATGGTTGAAAAGTCTAAAGGCAAATTAGAGTTAGTTCCAAGTTTTTTATATAAGGAAGCATCAAAAGAAAGATTTGAAACCTTAGAATACTATCTACATGCAAAGATGTTTGAAGCAATTGATACTGACAAAGATAGTATTATGGCTCCCTTAAATGTTGCAAGCATCATTTATATTGCACTACTTACACTTAGGCATTACAAAGAGAAAGACTTGAAACTCCAAGAGTTAATTGAATCTCTTAAGAGGAAGGCAAAAGTGAGTGAATCATTCCTAGAAAAAGTATTTCATTCCTCATGTAATATAAATAATTCAAGTCCATAAAATTTAGGGTCTTATCATGACACTGTAAGTGAATGTTCATAATATTTTGTACAAAATAAAATTCATAACTTCAAGGACAAAGGCAAAGAGAAAGTTGTTTTGTAGGAATCACTTGACAATACGACATCAGCAAAAGACATACAAAGCAACACTATTGATGAAGACAAACAAGAGGATAAAGAGCATGACCAAGAAGGGATATAGTGTAAAGTGAGTTAGAGAATGAAGACCTATATTGAAGAATAAAGTCTTCAATAACCAAATAATGTAATACTGGAGGGTGTTGGAGTATATTACATTATTTGGTAAATATCTTAGATTAGGCTTTACTTTATGTAATGTAATAAATGCACAAGTGTGCATAATATTCAATAATGTAAATGTACCTAGGTGTTATAGGTAAGTTGGAGAGGAGAGGGCAATCCTCCAAGGGAGGTCTCAGGTTCAAATCTCCACTCTACCAAAAAGCTAAATTGGGTATCCAAAATCCAATTGATAATGTTGGTGCGGGCAGGGTTGGGTGCGACTCCCGGGTGACTTTGACGGTGTAGAACCCCTGTTCATGGTCTCTCAAACCAAGGTGGCCCCGCAAGGGGTTTTTCGCTTTAAAAAATAAAATAAATAAATAATGTAAATGTGCATAATAGTCCATGTGCACATGAGTCCATAGAATAGGGAGATGAAGAGTCTAGAAGTGTGAAGGCCAAGAGTGCTCCATATGAAGAGTCACATTACATTATATATAGTAATGTGAGGATGTAAGTGATGTGACTTGTAATATCATTACTTGGTACTTTTAGGGTTATGGAACCATTTATGTGAGCATTTGTTTATGCCATATTTAGGAGTAATTATTAGAGTTATTTTGTGTTTTATATATTTAGAATATTGATATTATCATATACATTGGTTTAGTACTTTATTTTATATATCCTAGATTATTAATCTTAAGTATTAAGCTTCAAAAGCTAATAAATTCTAGACCAAATTATTTTCCTCCAAACTGAAGGAAGTGCATGTCCTCATGCACACACAAAAATAATGTTGCTACAACCAGAAGGACAAATCATACAAAAAATGATAAATATAAATTTACAGTTTTTATGACTATGTTTCTCAAACAAAATTAAAAATTAAATATTTTTAGCTCTAATATGAGATGAAGCTGAGACTGGAGTAGGATGATCTTCTACCTTGAACTTATCATGTTTGATATTTCAAATTCATGTTCTAGTTGTGTCAGGGTTTGGTGGTTGCTCTATGGTCATAGTCTTCAAGTAAGCCACATCTTCTTGTCCACCCCTTGTATTTGTTGTGCCACATGTAGATTCTCACTTTGTCTTTTCTACTAGTGTGGATAATTGTCCCACTGATTGATGATCGTGTTGATCACCTTATCAACTTCTAATAAAATATCTATCTCCATGGTTGGGCCCATATCTTATGTGCCACACATAATATAAGTGGTGCATCTCTGAAATCTAAAGTCTGAGAGTGTGGGTGAGTTGTCCCCATCTAGCACCTTGGACAAGGCAAAATGTTTGTTGAAGTTGATTGAGTGCCTAATCTTCACCGTTGAACTTTTATTTGGTGAGGCACTAGAAATAGGTGGTTGGGAGACTTGGTCATCCAGTTTGATCACCTTGGATTTGAACTCTGCAGATATCTACTTGAGGAGCTAATTTTGGATTGAGATGGCCCTCTCCACTAAGGCTACATGTTCTAAAAAATCCTTGCAGAAGGTATCCAACCGAAACTACAATAGGGTATACTAAGTGTGTATTTGGGCCAAGGAATCAATAGATTTTAACTAAGGACTTGCAGGTATTGAACTCGACCATAAGCTATTAAATTTTCTAGATGTTTCACTCTTTTTATGCTTTTTTGGGTTAAATTCCTTAAATTACATATTTTTTATTGGTTTAGGTGAGGAGGGTTTTGAAAAATTGGCAACTTTAGCCTAGGTGACCCATTTATGCATAAGAGGCTCATCTTCCTCCTGGCTATCATCAGACTCAGAGCTATATTTATAATTGGATTCTTTCTTAGATGAGTTTATGGATAGGTTATACTCCTCTACCACTTTATCCCATGTAATTTTATTGTCAAGTATTTTGTTCAAGATAAGCAATTTGATGAGACCATGGTGGGTACTCAGATGTAGTTCAAGCGCTCCAAATTTCTTTACCTAAAATTTCTCAACAACGAACTTTAGGGAATTATATAGGAAATACGGTAGTTTGATTGCACAATCCTCATGATCAAGGAATTAAGGTTGAGAAGTAATTTTAGGTGGTAGCCTCCACAAACTGACAGTCTCCCCTCAACAGTAAAAAAATTCATGACCAAGGTTATGACTTCTTACCATTTGAGCAGGAACGAGGAGGTTACAACACCTTTAATCCATCCTTCCCTATCTCGGATAACAAAGCTTTTTTTCCCTTAACATCTCGACCAACTGGGTGACTCCCTTATCACTTAACTTAAAATACTTTTTTCCTACTTTAGGCAAAGGACTTCAAAAATTAGGTTGGGGTTATTGCTATTTCAACTCCACCTACTTGCACAACCATGGATGTGGGGTCGTAGTTTAAGATAAACCACTTATCCACACCCTGGTCGTGGTATTGGAACCCAGTTAATGCTTCTCACCACCTAGCCCTTTGAAAAAGGTTTCTGATAAAGTCACTAGGCATTTGGGTCACAATGAAGGAAGGATGACTCCTCTTGTGGAATGTAGAATTCATTATGGATTACACAAGGGTTCTATTATGGTTGTAGGGTAGATGATTAAAAATAGTTTTTCTTTGGTTTGGCTTCACAAAATACCCTCAAACAATCGTGATGAATACCCTACAATTTTTTTGAATATATATATATATATATATATGCATTCATTATCATTTTGCAGAAACACCCTAATTCATATAGAGGAGATTTTTATTTCATTCTTAAATTTTAAAAATTTACATTACATTGCAAAGTTCTTAAGAATAAATAAAAAAAACTAGCACTTATAGTCGATTCACAATCGATTTGTTGACTCTACACCCCTTTTTGGTGTATATCTGCAACTTCTCCATTGTAGCCCTTAACAAAGCAATCGCTGCCCAAATTTACCTTCTGCACAACACCTTTGGGTACAATTGTAATCAAAATTCACAAAAATTTGAGTGAAGTTGAGGTTTGATCGTCAAATTGACCAAAAGTTTTGCCCTAGCCGCATTTGTAGAGAAGAAAAAAATCATTCACATGTGAAAACTAGGGTTTCCCCTATATCCTATGATGGGTTATGATTGAAAAAGCATACCCATTGATCATTATTTTGATCGATGGATTCTATGTTTAACCTGTAATATCTCCCCTTATTGCTTCATGGTTCGGTTGTCTAGGTGTTTACACTTAGAAACCAGGCTTGAAATGTGGTTGTCAATATCTTGCCATGGTATACAAATCATCTTATGCTACCACATTTTCATAATTCGTGATGCACAAGTGAAAAATAAAATTTTAAGGTGCACAATTTGATATTGTTTTGCAATATACCACCTTTGCTTCGAAATCACTTTGTCATCTTTGCTTATGCCTTGTCATCGAAGGTCATGTATGTGGTGCCCTTCAATATAGCCACATATGATAGGATTATCCAAAAATGAATGATATCAATGACGTTCTTCGTCAAAGAATATAACTTGGTGGTGTATCTAAAAGATATCATGAAGGCATTATAATGGCTAACGTTTGTTGATAATTTGCTCGGTTGTACATGTTTCATTGCACTTTTTCGACCAATGATACAGTCGATTTCATGCTATCAAAAATTATCCTCATGTTTGCCCATATGGCACAACAACATTCTCCACATGTGCATTGTATCCTAGCAGAAGCATGGGTCAATGCTTTATGCCATCGAGCTTATGCCACCAAGACATTATCATTTTCCAACACAATCTTCTCAGGGCAACAAATCTAATGACTCGCATTGTGTGCAAAGGATGGTCCATCTGTTTATATATGGTGTTTATAAGAGGCCCACTTGTTTAGCTATCGACTTGAGGGTGTCCAAATGATTTACCCACTTCATAACATTTGAATAATTCTTAATGAAATGGAGGGACTTGCTTAAATTTTGTGCTACCCATGATAATAGACCATAAATTTCAGGATAAAGGGCATGCATTAGAGCTTCTGCCCTCTGCAATTGGTAGTCATGACCGTGATATCGAACCACCACTACAATGTCAACCCATGACTATGATGATGAGTGACGAACATCCATAACACTGCATAAGATTTTTAAGGTAGGGCCTATGTCTTATGATATCCTTGCCAAGCTCCATGGGGGTATATTACACACATGCACATTATATATATATATTGTATTTAATTCCTTTTCATGTAATGGTTTCGATAATTAAAATGATGTATACCCCATAGATGCTTGACACTTCGCCCGTAGAGCCTTATTACCTTTTGTTGTTACAAGACATGTGGCTTTAGTTGTGGTGCTTTGAATTCTAATTCATTACGGTTGTATACTTAAGAAAATTTTATGTGAAGAGGTGCTTATAGAAATATTCCATGAAAACATACTACATAATTTAACTATGGAAATAAAATACAAAAATGAACTACAAAAATGAGCTACAAAAATGACCTACAGAAATAAACTACAAAATTAAGCTATAGAAATGGACTACAGAATTAACCTATGAAAATGAACTACATAATAGTTTATTACATACACAAATTATTGTAGGAATATCTTAATTGTTTTCGTTCTTTCCTTCTTTTTTCTTTTCCCCCAAACTATATTATAGAAAATATTATACTATTCCTTTGCTTCTCCCCCAAACTAAATTTTTGGCTATATAGCCAAAACAAATAAGGAGAAAATTTTTATTCATAGGGGTTTATATTATAGAAAATATTAATTATAATAATATTTTTTTTTCTTTTTATTTATTTAAGAATATGGGGGGTGTTTACTTATATATATCAACCATTTAAACAAGATTGTAGGATAATAAATCTCCTTGAAACATAACTATTTATTTTGAATATCAAGATGGTCTACAAAAACATTGATGTCTTCCTTGACCTTTAATAAAAGAGTCCATGGTATTCATAACAAACCTTTCTAATGTCCCAAAAAAATTAGTTCCTATGTTCTACTTTCTCTATCATCACTATGGAGTTCCTCAAAAAATGATAATAAGATTAAATCAATGTCAATAAACAATACTTTGGTTTGTAAAAATAGGTCTTATCAATGGTTGGACATTTTCAAAACCTGCTTTGGAAAAAGAAAGTAAGATAGTCATTCTGGTATCATCTTTGTTTTACTATTTTATTGCCCATTTTTCTCATACATATAGATATAATTTTTAGTTTTAGGGATGTAGAGCTTTGGGGAATCGAATTTCCAACCACTCTATCAAAGTCCTGATGGTAATTATCACCCTATCCTTACTACTCTACCCCTTGAGTAAGAAGAGTTAAGGATTTGGGGAATTAGGATACATAACCATCTAGATGGAAATGTAATCCTATCATTATTACCCTCTCTTTTAGTTAGGGAAGAAATTATAACATTGGGGATTCATATTGCATAACCATATGGATGGATGTGTAATCCTATTCTTACTATTATTTTATTACTTATGGGCTATAAGAAACAAGGTCTTTTACTACATTGCTTTATTAATTTGTGATACCATCATGACTATATGACCCTTCTTCCATAAGGTAAGAATATATCTTCACACATTGAGTCTGATTTTTTCCTTAAAACCTCATATTGTGATTGAAAAATGATGAATGATAAGATGAATGAAAATATTCTATATTAGAACTCCATCATGAAATAAAGGAAGCATTTTTAACATAGTGTGATCTTCTATTTCATTCTCAAGAAATATTATTATTCCATGATAATCTCCTTTCATTGGTCAAGTAGTACAAAGATGTTTGCCATCCATCTTATTTACTGGTAATTATACATCTGAACAAGAGGACTAATTATACTACATTCTTTTAATGACTGCACTTATTTTCCTATTATATTATAGAGCAACAATCTATTTATTTATTAAAATAATGTTTTGTTGTTTTAGATAGAAAAGAGTTTTTTTTAATAATAGTTGATTGCATTTTAGAAATGAACTGCAAATCAACCTATTGCTTAAAGAGGTTTAAAATTTTTGCTTTAGATAATGGCTTCCTATAGAGCTTAAGCCTATGTCCATTAACCAATAATATTTGTGTTGAATCATTAATGGGCTTAAGTTTAACTATACCATTTCCAAATATTTCTTTAATCTCATAGGGTCCATGAAACTTAGAAATTCGCATTAACTTGAAAATAAATAATTACAACCTTATATAGCTTAAGAAAAAGCTATTAACTGCTAAACGAGAAACCAACTAACTGTGGAGCGAGAAATAAGGGAGTGAAGAGAATTTAAAAATAAATTCTCTTCTATGCCTACCGTCCTTACCGTCAACCTCTTGCCGACAACTAACTGCTAACATTCTCCCCCTTAAAGTTGAGAGGGCTGACAAGACAGTCTCTCAGCTTTATATATTGAGCTTTAGCAATGCCTTTGGTGAAGATGTCCGCCATGTTGTCCAAAGTGCTGCAATGTTTAAGCTCAACTACCTGGTTCTCCACCATGTCTCGGATGAAGTGAAACTTCATATCAAAGTGTTTTGATCTGCTATGGTGGATAGGATTATATGCCAATTGAATGGCACTCATATTGTCACAGTACAATCTTGTAGGACCACTTTGTTGCTCTCCAATCTCTTCAAGGACTTTTCTCAACCATAGAGCTTGAGTACTAGCATGTGTGATTGCTATATACTCAGCCTCAGTAGAAGACAATGCTACAACAGTCTGCTTTTTGGAACTCCATGTAATTAGTCCTGACCCAAGACTAAAACAGTTCCCTGATGTAGATTTTCTATCATCTATATTGCTGCCCCAATCACTATCACTGAAGCCAACTAATTTTACAGAATTACATCGGTGGTAATGGATCCCAAAATCCAATGTACCCTTTACATATCTCAGAATTCTCTTAGTTGCTTGAAAATGTAGTTCTGATGGATCAGCCATAAACCTTGAAACAAGAGAAACAACATACTGAATATCAGGCCTTGTGTTGGTGAGAAACATCAGACTCCCAACCATGCTCCTGTAAGTGGTCATGTCAACTTTTGGTGCTCCATCATCTTTGCTCAATTGGATCCCATGACCCGTTGGAGTTGCAACAGATTTGCATTGCTCCATGGCAAATTTCTTAATCATATCTTGAGCATATTTGTGTTGACATATGAAGATCCCTCTATCTGTTTGATGAACTTCCATGCCTAGGAAGTAATGCATTAAGCCTAGATCTTTCATCTCAAATTGTTTCATCATGGAGTGTTTGAACTCCTTATTCATCTTATCATTACTACCCATAAATATGAGATCATCCACATATAAACAAACTATGAGAATGTCTTTACCTTGCTTTAGGTAGTAGAGAGTAGGTTCACTTTTGCTCCGAGTGAATCCATACTCCTTAAAGTAGCCATCAATGCGAGAGTACCATGCTCTTGGTGCTTGCTTGAGGCCATATAGTGCTTTTTTCAGTTTGTAAACAAGGTTCTCCTTACCTTGTTCTTTAAAACCTTGAGGTTGTTGGACATAAACCTCTTCAGTCAAGTACCCATTGAGAAAGGCACTCTTTACATCCATGTGCTGAATTTTCCACCCTTTGTGGGCAGCCAAGGAAAGTACTGATCTGATAGTTTCCTGTCTAGCAACAGGAGCAAAGGTCTCCTCATAATCAATGCCATATTTCTGAGTGAAGCCTTTTGCTACAAGTCTTGCCTTGTGTCTTTCAATGCTTCCATCAACATTGAATTTGGTCTTGTAGACCCATTTGCATCCAACACATTTTTTACCCTTAGGAAGCTTCACTAGCTCCCAAGTATCATTCTTTTTTATAGAGGTTATTTCCTCTTCCATGGCTTGCTTGCCATACATCATGAGTGCATGCTTTCTCATAGCTAGATGGCTCTAGCTGTGCACTAGTCATTAAAGCATAATTAACTACATCTCCCTTAGGATCATTGGAGTCATCATCACCATACATATGCAGATTTTCAAGTCTTTTTAAAACTGCATTCATTTCACTAGCTTGACTTCTAGTGTATCTTTTCTGGAAATTCTTATCCAACATTTGGTAAGATGGATGATACTGAAGTGTTCTTTTACCTCTTGATGGAGAATCAATATCCATTGGTGAAGAACTTACTGATCTTTGTGGAGAAGGACTTGGAGTAGCATCTGGTGTACTCATACTTGGGCTTGGAGGACTTCCTTTGCTGTTTTTGGGCTGCACTTGCTGCACTTGCTGCACTTGAGAGGTACTTGCATCATGAGATCCATCATCAACAAAATTTTTTTGATGACCCCATTCTCCCCCTTCATCAAAAATTACATCCCTGGAAAGAACAATTTTATGTGTTTTGGGATTGTAGAGCCTATATGCTTTGGTAGACTCACAATATCCAACAAAAATACAAGCTTGACTTTTGGGGTCAAGTTTCTTTCTTTTCTCATCAGGAATGTGGGCATATGCAAGAGAACCAAAAACCTTAAAGTGTTTTACATTTGGCTTTTTGCCATACCATCCTTCATAAGGAGTGATCCCATCCAAACTAGAAGTAGGACTCCTATTCAAAATGTAAACACTAGTTCTAACAACATCGACCCAATACATGTTACTGAGATGCTTAGTTTGAAGCATCGATCTTGCCATTTCTACTATGGTGCGGTTCTTTCTTTCCACCACACCATTCTGTTGTGGAGTATAGGCAGTGGTGAATTGCCTTTTTATCCCACATTCTTTACAATATTTTAGAAATGCATTTGAGGAATACTCTCCTCCTCTATCTGTCCTTAGACATTTTACAATGAACTCACTTTGTTTCTCTACATTATTTTTGAAATCTATGAAGCAATCAAAAGCTTCATCTTTGGTTTTCAAGAAATAGATCCAACACATCCTAGAGAAATCATCTATAAAAGTGAGAAAGTAAGAATTATTACCTATGCTTTTTGTCTGCATTGGACCACAAATGTCCGAATGCACTAATTGGAGTGGATGACTGGCCCTCCACGCTTGTCCTTTTGGGAACTTGGATCTTGAGTGCTTTCCCAAAGCACATCCTTCATAGACCTCCTTGTGTTCATCAATTTTGGGAAGTCCACATACCATAGCTTGAGAAGTTAACAATTTCAAGCTTGCAGAATTTAGGTGACCATATCTCAAGTGCCAAAGCACACTTGGATTTGCTATAGCAATACTAGCAAGTTGAGCACCCCCTGGTTCCCCAAACTTAAGGGGAAATAACCTATTCTTTGTCATAGGTACTTGTGTAATGACTCTATTACAATTGTTCTTATCAAAAATTACACATTTGCCTTCATAAAAAACAAGTCTATAATTTTTCTCCATCATTTGTCCAACACTAAGCAAATTATGTTGGAGTTTGGGGGTGTAATAGATGTCATTTACCTTTTTGGTGCCTTCTTTGGTTGGAACCTCCATGGCTCCAATGCCTTCAACTTGCAAAGCTTTATCATCTCCCAACTTGATTCGAGATTTATAGGTGGAATCCATTGTAGCAAAGAGCTCTTCTTTGCCACTCATGTGATTGGAACAACCAGTATCCAAAATCCAAGTGTCATTCAGATTTTGATCTGATTTTCCATAAGAAAGAAATAGATTTGATGTTCCTTCTTCTTCACCATAGTTGCCATATTGACCGCTGCCTCCTTGAGAAGTCTTGGACCAACAGTCTCGAGCAAAATGACCGGGCTTGCCACAATTGAAACAAGCTTTATTTGTTTTGTCACCGCCTCTTCCTTGATTGCCATTTCGACCTTGATTTCCACCTCTGCCTTGATTGCTACCTCTACTTTGATTGCCACCTCTGCTTGGATTTCCACCTCTTGAGCTACTTCTTCCTCTGCCTCTTCTTTGTCCTCTACCTTGGCCTCTTCCTTGTCCTCTTCCTGCACCCTCATTGGATGAGAAAGCTTTATCATCTCCTCCATAGCTTGTTGAAGTAGACCCTTGTAACCTCTCTTCATGAGACATCAATGAACCGATTAGTGCATCAAAAGTTAGAGTGGAAAGGTCTTTAGATTCTTCAATGATGATAGCAATGTGGTTCCATTTATGAAGAAGTGTTCTCAACACTTTCTTCACAACCGCTTCAGGTTTGACTTCTTCGCCAAGAGTTTCCATCTTGTTGACAACTGCTTTGACTCTTACGCAGTAGTCTCCAACTTTCTCATCTTCATTCATTTTGAGATTCTCAAAATCTCGTTTCAGGGTTTGAAGCCTTACTTGCTTCACTTGATCACTTCCTTGATAGTTGTCTTTCAATGCTTTCCATGCATCTTGGGCAGTTAAACAAGAGGTAATCCTCGAAAATATGCTCTTCTCCAATGCTGCTTGGAGATGATAGAGAGCAGAGGAATTGCTCTTTTGGGCATCTTTCTTTGTCTTCTTATCAGCTGCACTCAAAGTGGTCCAATCTGAAGGTTCTGAATAACCTTCTTCGACTATATCCCATAGTCCCTTGCCTATGAGTAAGGTCCTCATCTTGATGGACCAATACTCATAATCAAACCCATTAAATTCAGGTATGGGTAGATTATTATTGGATGCCATAATTTTTGGAAATAAATTAGAAACACACTTCTTTTATTTCTCAATACAATCTATGCACTATGCTTTTCAAAGGAAAAATTACAGATTTAAATCAAATCTAACTTGATCTACTCTCTCGTAGATATCCTGTTCTACCTACAGAGGTTCTCCGATCACTGGATTAACAAAGTTGTCAGCAACTGAATCACCATCGTCACTAATAAGAATGACTTCAGGTGAATACGGTTCTGGCTCCAGTATTTCAACTGAGTCACTATCACTCAGATGAATATTCTCTGGCTCCTGTGGTGCAACTTCTATAGATTCTGACTCCTCAAATCTGCTACCAAAAGAATTGTCTTCGAAATCAGCGTCATATCCTGCATCTGGTGCTCTTTGATTGGCTATTACAACATTTTGAAGATGATTGAATACAATATTCAATCCATACATTCAAACTTTTTCATCAAAGGATTCGGGGTTTTCTCTTACTAAAAGAGAACAAAGGGCATGATAGCATCCAGTTGACCTTATCATTAATGATTACAGAATTCTACCCCTTTGTTGCAAAAAATATCCCCCCTTAAAGCCTCTTAGGCTATTACAAAAAAATTTCACTCTTAAAGCCTCTCAGGCTATTACAAAAATTTCCTCTTAGGAAATGTCTCCTTTTTTTTAATATTGCAAAAAAAAAAAAAAATTATCACTAAGTTTAATTAATAATAAAATTTAATATTTAATTAAAAAACATTTAAAAAAGAACTTTAAAAATGCATTTTAATTAAAATTAATATTAAATTATTAACTAATTTAATAAAATTAATTTTAATTTTTTTTGCAAAAATAAAAAAAATATTAAAAACTATGCTTTTTGGGTCAGAGGGTTTCGAACCCGCGACCTAGGGTTTTCAAGACCTTACCTCGTGGCCTCTAACCGGCCGCGATGGCTCACCACTTGTGAGCAAAGGTGAAGGCGCTCACCTTTAAAAACAATCCCGATGCCTTTTAATAAAAAAATATTAACCTTTTGACGCCGCGGAGACTCGAACCTGCGACCGGGCGATGGCAATCAACGTTCGGCTGGCTCCTCGAGCCAGTCGGGCTACTGTGCCCGACGTGAAGGCAAGGGGAAGGCCTTCTATTTCCTTCGGCCTTCCTCACAGCAAAAGAAAAAAAAACTTTGGGATTATTTATCCCACATTCGCCAGGGAAAGAGCAAGATTGCTCTTTAAAAGCTTCAACGCGCACCTTCTAACTCGATTGCCTTCGGGCAATCAGATCCCTCCTTTTGCCGAATGACCAACCAATTAAAACGCGCCACGTCAGCGCAATCGCCAACTCTGCACTGCCCACTCACAGCTCGCCACGTGTCAAGCGCCCAGTCTGTCCAGTCAGCTTCCTTGATCCGCGTGCCTCAGCCTAGTCAGCTGCCACTTGTCTTCTCCTCAGTCCGCCACGTGTCTGCCTCCAGTATAGTGGCTCATCACCATGTGTCTGCCAGGTCAGCTCTACTGTCTACCACGTGTCCGCCTCGGGAGTTGTGCCACCATCCAGGTTAGCTTTGCTATCTACCACGTGTCCACCTCGAGAATTGTGCCATCGTCCGTCTGCCACGTGTTTGCCTCGATTTGCGTGTGATAGTCTGGTCTACTCCTCGGGATCTGTGTCCCTGTCCAGTATGCTCCTTGATCCTCATTTTGCAGGTCAACTTCTCAAAATTTGTGCTTGGGACTGCTACGCCAGCTGCATCAGTTCCTCTACGGGCCTCCTCGGGATGCGTGCCTGGACTGCTACGCCCTAACCCCTAACCGATAGCTCTGATACCAATTGAAACTTAGAAATTCGCATTAACTTGAAAATAAATAATTACAACCTTATATAGCTTAAGAAAAAGCTATTAACTGCTAAACGAGAAACCAACTAACTGTGGAGCGAGAAATAAGGGAGTGAAGAGAATTTAAAAATAAATTCTCTTCTATGCCTGTCGTCCTTGCCATCAACCTCTTGCTAAAAACTAACTACTAACAGTCCAAGCCATCGTGTCCTTAGCTTTCCTTGGAAATATTGGAAGCAAGAGTCAAATAACAAGGCCTAATCTCTTGGTTGAAATATTCATGGTATAATATGTTTATCATGCCATTTTTTTTGTATTTGTGTTAGTTATGTCTTGTGTGGTGCCTTTATTCTTCTTTCATATGGAACATTTAGTTGATCCAACTTAGCCTTTTGAGCTTGATCCAAATCCATATCAAGTTTTAAAATCGTGAGAAGAGTTTAAATTTCAAAATCAATATGCATAATAGCTTGCTTACCATGCACTATTTCATAAGGTGTTAGTCCTATGGTGGTTTTCCAGGTTGTGTTATATGCCCATGTGGCTTCTTTCAATCTTTCTACTCAATCAACCCTATTGACGACTATAGTTTTTGTTATAATATTTTAAAGTTTTCTATTTGTAACCTCTACTTTCCCATTAGCTTTAGGATGATATGGTGATGTCTTACTATGTCTGATTTGATAAATTTTAACAAAGTGCTCAATCACTTTGGTAATGAATTGAGACCCATGGTCTAAAACCAATTCTCTAAGTGCTCCAAAATATTGCATGATGTGTGTATAAAGGAAATCAACTACGGGCTCAGCTTGTGCTCGTGGTAAGGCTTTTACTTTAGCCCACTTGGTGATATAATATATGGACACAAGTATATGTTTATTGTATTTACTTGGAGGATCTATTGGGTCAACAAAGTTAATTCCCCATTTTTTGAATGGTTCAAACATTATTTACGGTACTAAAGGCATCTCCATTGAGGGTGTAGATTTTCTAGCCCTCTAACAAACATCACATTAGTCAATAAACCTATAGGTATCCCTATGCATAATAGGCCAAAAATAACCTATTTGAAGTATTTTACTAACTATCCTTTGAGCGACATAATGGTCTCCACAAGGTTCTTCGTGTGTTTCCCGAATGATGTCATATACATCATCTTCTTGCACACATCTCCTAATCACATGGTCAAGATAAGATTTAAACAATGCTTCATTGATCCACATATAAGGGATACTTTGATGTACTAACTTCCTTTGCTCATATGGTGTAAAACTTTGTGGCATCTTTCTTGTTACTAAATAATTTACAATATCGACATACCAAGGAGTGAAAATTGATAGAGAAAATAAATGTTCATTTGGAAAATTATCAGGAATCAATTCCTCATCATAAAATATATGCATATGAGACAATTGATCTGTAATGATATTATTTTTACCCACTTTTGTTTTTGGTATTAGGTATAGGTGGTTATAAGGTCCACAAACCTTTTACATAGTCAAAATGAGCTGGTTCTAGCTCCAAGCTAGTATAATCAAAATACAAAATGGATCTTTCCAAGATCCACATTAAGCCATATTTAGAGTCTGCAGTCCTATATTTGTCATTGGACTATTCAGGATTAAACAAAAACCAGACAACACCTCGCACTTACTAAACATAACAATAGGCTACTGTACCGTACACTTGTCACTTCCCAGACCCCAACAAATGGGTTGCATTTTGTCCCTCTACCGAATTCCATCTGTCGGATTACTCCTCATCAACCACTCCGATCTCCTACTGGTCTGACAGGTTTGATCTTAGATCTTCTTTAGAAGCAAACACCAATAATTCTTGAGGGAAGTTATCCTTCCAAATTTGTATCTCCCCAATAGAAACTACAATATTTGCCATTAGATCCATCGCCTGGTTCCCTTCTCTGAAGGTGTGTTGGATTCAAGCACTAACCAAATGAGATTTATGAATATTTGCTTCTAGGATAAGCTTTGAGATGGTTCAGCTCGGGTCTTTATCCTCGTTAATTGCCTTGATTATATTAAGTGAATCCCCTTCAAATATTACTTCCTTATATCCCTCTAGTATGGAAATTCTCATTTCTTGCATGCAGGCATGGGCTTTTGCAAAATGATTTGTTTGAGTTCCCAAAGGCTTCGCAAAGGCAAGGACCACTTTTCCTTCCTCATTTCTCAGAACTCCTCCTACTCCTGCAACCCCCAGATTTTCTTTGGATACCCCGTGAAAATTGAACTTAACCCACTTTTGTGTGGGGGGTATCCACTTGACACCATCCCGTGGGTTGGTTGTAATGAATGGGTCTGGAGGTTCCTCTCTCCAGTTTCACAAAATCCTCCTTTCCCAAGGAGATAGGGTCTCATTTTTTAAGTAAAAGGATTTCCAATTTTCTTTTAGAGCTCTGATTATTTTATTACCACATAAACTGGGATCTTTCTTCTGTCCTTTAAATACTCTCTTATTTCTCTCATTCCATATCCCCCATAAAAAATGGGGTAAGTTGAGCTTCCAGAGCCAAGTCAAAAGTTTTGCCCAGAAGGGGGAAGCCCACTGTATGCAAAAGTCAGACATGCTATTTGGGCAAACCCAATCTATATGAAATTTGGATAGAATCGTTTGGAATACTGCATAAGAAAATTCACAAGTTAGAAAGATATGACTTATAAATTCTATTGCTTTCTCACACAGGATACATCGATTGATGAATTGGAAAGCTCTACTCTGCAGATTATCTATTGTCAAAATATTATTTTGAACTGCCAGTCAAAAGAAGAAAGCTATTTTTAGGGTTAAATTCTTTAACCAAATAATAGAAGTCAGAGTCCAACCATTAAATCCTGAGTGGATTAGTTTATAGGCAGTTTTTACTGAATAGATCCCACTTGTAGTTTTGTCCCAAATCATCTTGTCTCTTTCTCCACTTGGATTGATCGGGAACACCCTTAAAGCATCATTGAGTTTGTTTAGGGCCACCTTATCTTGCTCTAAAGGATTTTGAACTATGATTTTCTTCCAAGAGGAATTTTCCTATGCTACAACAAGAAAATATTTGAAAGTTTGTGTTGGAGGACTCGAAGGTCTAAGTTATCTTGCAGAGGGCCTTCTTCCAACCATGGATCTTGCCAAAAGTCCACTTGTATTCCATTATCAATTCTCCATCTGATGCCTTTCCTAACTACCTCACGACATTCGAGCAAACAATTCTAGAAATAGGATCCTCTATGGAGATTATCAACTTTCAAGAAGTCTTAATTATTTTTGATATGTTTTGCCTTAAGAAGTTTTACCCATCCCAATTGATCATTATTGAAAAATCTCTAGACCTATTTGCCAATCAGAGCTTGGTTTATTTCTTTCATTCTCTTTAGTCCCAGGCCCCATTGATCTTTGCTTGTACACACCTAATTCCATGCTACCAACAAAATTCTCTTTCTCTCCTTTGAACCTGAACACAAGAAGTTGCATTGAATTTGCAGGTATTCTAAAGAGAATTCTTCCCATAAATTCCTTTGTAGTACAGGGGACCACTTTCGTCGAGCCTCCACAGGTCTCCCGTATTACCCAATCAAACTTACTTGCTCCCAAACGTTGATCTATGTGGTTTTTCCTTTGTGATTTGGTTCTAGGGCCTGCTACATCACATTTGGAGCAGGTTGTACTTAAGGGTTCCCACCAGAGGGATAAGCTCCCCTGTGAGAGGATTCTGGGGCATAAGTATTTTTTTGAGGGTTATAACATTGCCTCTTTTTAACATTAGGCCGAACGAGGTCTCTGATATTCGAATTCTGAGCCCCACATCCTTGAGGCCCATGTTGGGCAGGAATGGAGACCTACAGGGGAGGGATATTATTTTGGATTTGTGGAATAGTATTTTGGGGTGGGGGCTGGTTCTTGGAAAGGCAGTGGATACCCTGGTGCCCTACCTTCCCATAAACACTACACTTAATAGACATATTTTCATAGTATGAAGGCCATACATAGACGACAATATAATAGATTTAGGGAGTTCTTTACTCAAGTCTGCCAACACACACATGCGAGCAAAAATAAGTCTTGTTTTGCTCAAGGTTGTAGTATCGATAGCTATTAGTTTCCCAATCTCAATAGCTATCCCAGCCAAGATTTGCTCATTCCAGAAAAGCAGAGGTAATCCCGACATCTTAACCCAAATAGGAGCCAAATCCAACACCTGGATTTGGGGGTTGAAATCGGAGGTCCAACGCTTCAGATACAAGCCCCTTTTCCCAAAAAACTAAGGACCTCCTTAAAGAATCCTTTACATGTATTGGTCACATTGAAATGTCACCAAAAGGAAACTCTTGGGTAAATCCCTAATCATCATCCCGGCCCTTGGCTGCCATTTTTGGACGGTCCAGCTCCTTATGACTTCCAAGTCTGGCCAAACCCCCATAAATTTTGCCACCAGAGACGTTCTGCCCACCATAGCCACTTGTTGAGCTAGGGTATCCGGGTTGTCCAGCCTACCATTGACTGGTTTTATATTAAAATAAGCGTCGAACAATTTTTTCTTACCATGAAGAGCATTAAGATAAGATGGTCTCTAGTTGTCAGGTTTCACTTTGTATCCTTCTTGGGTCTTCCCTTGATCCTGATGCACAGAGTCCTAGTCCCCATCAGAGATATCTTCGACCGCATTTGCCCAATGCCCTAGGTCTGGTTCCAACGGAACTTCCTTGTCCACATCCTCCGCTTGGGACCCTGCTATCTCACCAGAGCCCCCACCCATCGCACCTGTAGTTCTATCATATGAAGCCCCACACTGAGGGTTTGCCACCCTTAGACCTCCTGCTCCTCCTCCTTGCTTCTCCATCGACCTCTTCCCCCTATTTTTACCCACTTTATCTATAATTGTGACATTAAATTATTGCAATAAGAGCAACCATATAACCACTCTTCCCCAACTATGGTCTTTTTTATTAGATATTTAATGGTAGAATGGTTAGTATGGAAAAATAATTTATACCCTATTATATAATGTTTGAATTTATTAATGGCGTGAACTACAACTAAGAATTATTTTTTAGTAATTGTATAGTTGAGTTCTACCCCATGCAATTTTTTTCTCATATAATAGATGGCATAAGGTATTTTATTCTCAATTTGTTGTAGTACTACCCCTATTGCATAACCTGAAGCATCATAGTGTATATGGAAGGGTAATTCCCAATTTGGTTTCCTTAAACTGGAAGAGGTAGTCAATCTATATTTTATAATTTTAAAGGCTTTTTGACGTTCCTCTATCTAATTAAACTCATTTTCTTTTGTTAAGAGCCTAAGCATAAGAGAGGTAATCTTGTTGAAATCCTTAATGAATCTATGGTAATATCTTGCATGTCCTAAAAATCCTCTTACCTTAGTTTGTGTCTTTGGAGGGTGAATGGAATTAATGACCTGAATCTTTGCAGGATCTACTTTAATACCTTCCTCAGATATATAATGTCCTAAGACAATTCCTCCTCTCATCATCATGAAGCATTTTTGATGGCTCAAGGAGAGATTTTATGATATGGATAGGCATAGGATATTTTAGAATATTTAGTTATTATTTTTCGACAATTATAATGACGACAAATTATTTGTTAGTTTGTTAGAATTATTATTAATATGTATTTGGCATCTCATATGCCTATTTAATATTGTAATTTTAATAAAATTGTATTCAGGTTTTTGGTTACTTGTTCACTGGTATTAGAGCAGGAAGTTCCAACCTATGAGGGGGGATTTCCATTATGGAAATCCCCCCTCCACCCTTTCTGCAATTTTCATTTGTTTTTGTGTTTTTGATTCCCTGGTTTAAATTTCTCTATTTTGGAAAATTGGGTTTCTTCCCTGCACAAAGATCAGATCTGTCCAAGCACAGGGCCATATTGACACCACTGCCACACACACAAGGCATTATCGAGCAACGGTAGCATTGTATCAAAGGTCCCAATTGAGCCAATATAGCGGCTTAATAGATTGCCATGTTTGGCCATGAACACCACTATTTTACGATCTTTGCAACAACCCTTCTGATGTAGTCCTTCTAGCGTGATGATATGTATTAACATGAAGAGGTGGATGCTCTACTATGAAGGATAATTTTGGATCTAGAAACAAATTCGTCTGATGGTGCACTATTCATCCAAACTCTAACTAAGCACTATCACTTGCACATGATTCCCTTTTAAATGCCCTCATCGCAGGCTCCCTTATAGTTTTATGTAGTCCCTATTTTCCAGATATCTATGGCTAGGTATACCACATTCTCCTTCATATATAGCCATGGCATCTGATGTACCACATTCGCATGGTCACCAATATGGTCTTTGAAACAAACGTTGGGTAGCTATTTTTATTGCCATATTTTTCTATCCACCTACTAGCACGTAGAAGCTGAGCAACTGCCTCACGACATGGGATCTAACCTAGAGTGGTGAATGAATTTTGGTAGGAGGAAATATAATTCTCGTGTTCTAATTATGCTTTGCAAGAGGAGGCACTACATACAATGAGAACACAATGAAAATTGCATAAAAAAACATAGGGTTTGCTTCACTTTACAAATCGTGACAGATAAGATGGTGTCGGGTCCTGATATGGAGGAGACAATTTCTCCAATGACAATGGGAGAAATTGTGGCTCTAGATGCTCATGGCCTTGTTCCCAATGCCTTCATGGTTGTGCACCCCTTTTTGGTTCCTCCTTTTATCTGGTTTGTTGCAATCAGGACGACGATAACACTGCTCCATTTCAGGTTGTGATCCATCTCGACATGCGAATGACCAAACTACCTATGGAAAAATATTAAAAAAAATTGTAGGGTTTGATTCTGCTTCCACATTCTTTGAGATGCATGAGTACATGAATTCCAACACTGATTCGATGACCTACGATCACAAATCGATGGCAAAGGGATCACCTTCTGTTGAAATCAAACTGAGTGTATCCCATATTTATACCCTCGTGGCCATGTTAACTTGGATAAATTCAGAGCAGCCAATGCTTAAAGCCTTGTGATCACAGTGATGCAAATCATTAAAATTGAGTACCCTTTGCATAATTCTCTGTATATACAACCCTTCGTGAAATACAACGAAACTACCCACCACACCATGTGGCACACAAAACATGATATCGTAGTGGAAGACGTATGGTCCTTGCAGTGGGGATATATGATACAAGGTGGTAGCCATCAAATTCTACCATTATTATCACGCCATGAATGCAACCACCATACGGAGCTTTTGTTGACTTTCTTAAAACACAATTTTTGGCATTGCATTAGAGATTCTCTACCATAAGTTAATAACGCTATGCCACTAGCCACCTTGCTTGGGCAAAATGTTATCATGTTGACACTTGAGCTGTCACCAACTATAGTGATAGAGAGCGCATGACCCAGATCGAAGGACATAGCCCTTCAAGTGTGGTTCAAGGAGATTCAAACAATTGGCAGTGGTGACCGCCATGTTGAGCGGACCATTATGATTATGCACTTTGGACTTGCACTCTGATGAAGGACCACACTTAGCGCCTATTTAAATATTTTTAAAGGTTTAAAATTTAATTTTTATTTTCAAACCTTTAGAAATATATTGTGTAAAGGGCCATGAGTCCCTTTTATTCTACTACTAGAGAGCTCACTATTTTTCACAGTGTTAGTGGCTTGATATTGATGCAAGTATCGGTTTGCATATAGTCATTGAAAAGCTCTTTTCAAGCCGGTTTCAATGATACTATCATTTTGATGTTTTGTAAAGGTATTCTTGATCTTATGGTGCTCTGAATTTTGGGATGACAAAACTTTCTTTCATACCCAAAAATTGTTAAATATGGAGTGCATTCTTGGTTAAAACCGACACTCCTTAAATCCACCATTATTTTTTGAGACTTTTTGGAGTACGTTCTCCTTTAGAAGATAAATGGCCCTTGTTATGTGATCATGGAAATCACATGGGCACTCCATACATTGGAGTAGTCTTCGCCCTTAGTGGCTTATCTCTTGTGGATTTTTGAGTAGAACCACATTAGCATCGCTTTCACAAATTTGAAGACTATAGAGATTTCGACACTTTGGAGGTTTCTTCTTCTCAATATTATGCATTTGTAATAAGGAGTGTAGTTCGATGGTACCCGATACTCCATTCTATGCTTATTTTAAATCTCCATGCTTTATGCCTTTTTCCTCTGCTCTTCCTCCATCGACTATAGTTACAAGATACTTACTTGGCAAGATAATTTGTACTAAGTTTTGGGTGCATGTTTATGGTTCAGCATGATTGGTGTGAAGATTTACGACTTTAAATGTTTGAAAGGCATGTTTACAAGACCCTTTTTAGGCATCGTAGTGACTCCTACATGCTAGAGGCTGACCCAAGAGGCAAAAAACCTTGATATCCCATAGGGGATTCCTAAATGGACCCTTTTTGAGAATGTGTGTTGCTCGTTGTAGCTCCCTTTTGATGGAGTAGTGGTGATCTCTTTCGGGCTCTTGAACATCATCTATATCTCTTTTTTTCTAAACCACTTTGGAGGAATTCATTCTTTTGGGGCACTTCTCCACTTGTAAAAGCATTGGAGTCCAATGCTTATATGGTTGGGAGGGATGATATGGATAGGCATAGGATATTTTAGAATATTTAGTTATTATTTGTCGATAACTAGAATATCAAAAAATTATTTGTTAGTTTGTTGGGATTATCCTTAATCTATATTTGGCATCTCATATGCCTATTTAATATTATCATTTTAATAAAATTGCATTCAGGTTTTTGGTTACCTGATCATTTTGTTCTTGGCATCTAAAAGAACTTTTTGTAAGCTCAACAAAGTTTCTTCAAAGGTGTTACCATAAACTGTAAAGTCATCCATATAGAATTGCACACATTCATTGATTAAATCAACAAAAATAGCCAACACAAACCTTTGAAAAGTGGTAGGTTCATTGAATAGTCCAAAGGGTAGATCTTTGTAAGCATTGGTACCTATAGGACATGTAAAAGTTGTCTTCTTTGGATCTTCTTCTGCTATTGAGACCTGATTATACCCACTAAACCATCTAAGAAGCAAAAGTACTTCTTTCCAGCCAGGGTGTCAAGAACTTGATCAATGAATGGTAAAGGAAAATAATCTTTCTTTGTCACCTTGTTTAATTCCCTACAATCCACACAAATTCTCTATTTTCCATTATTTTTTGGAACTATCACAAGTGGTGATACCCATTGGCTATCAGAGATTGGGTACATAAATCTTGCATTCAATATCTTGATAATCTCTTCTTGAACTATATCCTTCATGGATGAATTCAACCTTCTTTAAGGTTGTCTCACTATATGGAAACCTTCTTGGATGAATATATGATGGGTACAAATATTTGGATGTATTCCTTTCATATCCTCATAGTTCCATGCAAATGCTATTTGATGTTGCCTAAGTACATCTACCAATTGTGATTCTTGTATACTTGTGAGTGCATTGTTAATGTTTAAAATTTTTCCATGTGTAATGTCTATTTGTTTATAGTTTTCAATGTTTGTATCTATTCCCATTATTTTACACATAAGAACATCTAATTGAAAGTTATGTGGGCACCAATTGATGAGATTGACTTGTACTTGATTCATTATTAGTCATGGTAGATTCAAGTGGAAAAATAGTGTTTTGGTCTTGGTATTCCTTTTGATCATCTAGTAGTAGTGGTAGCAGTCATTCAATATCTTGCTATAAATGTTTACTTAGTACATTAACTGATAAAGTTTGAATATCATCCAAGTCATCAGGAAAATCATACCAAAGTTGTTTTGAAAAACCTTTATCCAACGTTGACTCAAGAAATAGGCTAAGATATTTAGTGTGCTTACCATTGGAAATAGTCATATTTCCAAACCTACAACTAATGTACGCATCAACTATTGCAATCCATGGGTATCCTAGGATTAAGAGATGTCCCCCTAATTTATTTTTCGATTGTAGAACCACAAAGTCTACAGGATACTCCTATGAACTTACAAAAACTATAATGTCTTCTAACTTTCATTTTAGTTTAATAGTAGATCTATCTGCAAGTTGAAGCACTACAGAGGTTGGTTGTAATGTATATACCCCTAAATATTATATTTTCTACTTATTCATAATTTTGATGGTATCCCCTAGATCCACTAATACATTTTACAAGGCTATTTTACCAATGTGTACTGTGAGTATAGGTACTCCAAGATCTGCATATTTTGGCAATAATATCCCCCTAGTCATTATTTCATATAACTACCCCATAACTTGAATAGTTTGATATTCATTTTTCTTTTTCCTCCCTAAATTTTTTTTGCACATAATCTTTATTAATTTGTAGTAAATAGGAATATCCTTTATAGCTTGTAAAAGAGGAATATTAATGGTAACTATAGACACCTAAAAGTCGCACATTGCTATACCTACGTACTTGTAGATCCTTTTGGACACTTGTAGGTTTACATAGGCAATCCTAGATACCCCTAGGCTATTGTAGACCAACGTAGACTATTGTAGATCATCCTAGACATGCGTAGATTGTTGTAGTCATGCATAGTCATGCATAGATGGTCGTAGTCATGCGTAGATCACCATAGATTATCATAGCATTGCATAGACTTCCACACACTACTTTGCTAGTTTTTAGGTCCAAAACCCTAATAAGTTAGTAGAATCACATCACAAATATTTCCCATGCATCGAGATACCTTCCATCAGCTTCCCAAGGTGATACAGAGCCTTATTGCACTTAATTGAGGCCCCCATGGGCTATTAATTGGCAAAAGTAATTATTAAGTCAATTCATAAATCTAATTTTAAGTTGACTTCACTTAAAGGTCACTTTTAGGGCTAAAAAGGTTAATTAGGTCCTTAATCCCTAATTATCCCTAATTACTCCCTCCCACATGTGTGTGCACTAGGTTAGTTAGGATATTTCTTAGGAAACCCTAACCTAACCCCACATCTAACCTAGAGTTGACTAACCCTAGTTAACCCTAATCTCTCCTCACACATGTGTGAGGATGAGATATTTCCTAGAGGGAATGTGAGGAAGCCACCTCACAAACCCTAACCTAACCTTCATAGGATCTGACCCTAGGGCTTAGTTATCCTAACTACCCCCTACACCTTGGGTTTTCTTATAAATAGTGGGCCCAAACCCTCATTTATCTCTCTCTCCATCTTATGTCCAAAGTATAGAAACTCTACCAAAATACGTATAGAAGCATAGCAAAGCAGATTTGAACCTGCACATCGGCATTACAATAGTAAAGGAACCTCTCCACCAAAGGGTTTTTGTAGAACAACACTTAGAGTCTGATTCACCCCCGCCCCGTGAATCTAGCATCAGTTCACCCCCGGGTGGTGAATTGGTTCTACAGGTCCCAAATCAGCTCAGATTTGGGAGGTAAGCTTCATTTTGCAATTTCATGACCTTCTGCACAATTTATTTCAGTTTTTATCATGTTTTTACCGTCTATTTGTCTTTCTTAATATGGGGCCTGACTAAGGCAAGCCCCCCAATGAACTAACCCCTTTTTGTAGGTTTATCCTAGAACCAAGGAGGGAAACAACTACAAACTACAACCCCATGGTGGTACGCAAGCCCATCTACACTGAGGGACATGAAAAGAAGGCATCAGGCCTATTGTAACATTTATGAAAAGAAAGGATAAAAGGGGAATTTGCCCCCATTGTAACCTATGCACTCTTTACATGAATAAAAATATATTTTCTTGAATAACATGTGTCATTAATATGTTGTTAGATCAAATGCTATATTTTGGTCGTTTCATTCTAGCACGCTCGGTGGGACCCCCACAATGGATAGTGTCGGGTTAACTAGTTTTTGTAAATCTGATATTATCCTCTATTTTTGTGTTTTCCAGGTACTAAATATGACTGTCACAGAGATCTCCAAAGCCCTAGGAACCACCTCAGGCCTTCAAAATAGATATTTGGGGTCTCCAAATCCAGTTCACCCCCCACCCCATGAACCAGATCTCAATTCGCCCCCCGGGTGGCGAAGTCAACCTACCAGCCTCAAAAGCCCCCAAAATTGTAGGGGTGAGTAGTACAAGGCCTAACCAGACCACCCACAACATCAGAGTCCAGGTATTCTTCTGTATTTTCTCTGTTTGCTAATTTTTGGGTATGTGTGAAATGTTTACTAGTTAAGGCACAATAGCTAGTAACAAATTTCCCCTTTCTTCGCATTTCCATTTAGTTTAAGTATCGTTGTAATTACAAAACCTGTCAAAATTCCAGCAACTTTAAATTTTAAAATTTCATGTAAATTTTAATTTTCCCTTTTCTAATTTGCATGTACAAAGTCCTTGTGATTGCTTGTCCATACTTGTATCAATATTCATTGCAATTACTACATGTTTTCACACACATTTAGGGTCACATAAACCCCTTCCTTCATGCCTTCGTATTGCATGTTTATATGCTTTGAAAAATAGAGTAAACTTATTTTCCTAAAGGCATCTAGGATTAGATTCTTTGTTCACAAAAGGTATTTCATTCTAGTCTTTTGCTCTCAGAAAATGCATATAGGGCTAGCATTCAATTTGAAAAGGCAATTAGTTAGATTTCCTATTTTACATAATATTGTTAGTAAAACATAAACCCACACACACTCACGTGGTACCTAAACAAGTGGTGATATTGGACTTCATCCCCAATCCATCGCTCGAGATTGGTGTGGCAAGAGTTGTACCCTCCACCATCTCACCCCCCTAGACACCTAGCAGCCCCACAGGAGTGGTTTTCTGGGCCTCATCACTGAAAACCCCCCACTTTTGAGATTGGGCTTTTGGATTTCATCACCAGTTGTTACCTTCGAAGTGGGACAGGATTAGACACCTTTGTCCACAAGGCTAACATAATTTGTGGACACGGTAACTGTCATTATTGACTAAGCCCACCCGAGGGTGAAGCGAAAGCATGGGTATGCTAGTAGCAGGTCTTAGATAGTGCCACCTCTTCTCGTAAGAGGATATAGCAAACTCACTTCAGCATAGTGGGTTCCACCCCTTTAGGATATCATTTTATCCCCTTTAGGATATCATTTTATTGCGCCTTCCATACAGGTCACCACTTGCACGTTGTGATATTGTTCTATTATGTGCATCTTTGGGTGTTGTAGGAGGTTTGATATCGATGACATTCCTGATTTACTAGAGTACTCACTCCACTACCTATGATACTACCTAGGAAGTACCAACATCAAAACACACATAAACAAATAAAACACTTTTATTTTTAGCATTTAGAACTGATTCCAGTCTACCATTGTTTGCATGATCACAGACTGGTTTCAACACACTACACCACATACTATTTAGCTATACATAACACTACATTTTTTTACACTTATATTAGGCACAATCGAGTCTACACCACATAGGGTTATTCCTAAACCCCTTCACATAGTACACATAGAATTATAGGATTTAATTCCTCTATAGTTCTAAACCCTCATGACATCGCACATGCTATCATGCTTTTTGTCACCTGCAGTCGAGCGTGCGAGCAAGCACGCCTTATAGAGGAAGCACCTACCACTTCTTCTAGTCAGTCTTCTCCTACTCCTTCGATCATGAAGGGGAAGACCATAGACACATCTGATTTACTCATAGGATCTGACCTACAGTTCACACACATGATGCCTCAGGATGAGATGTCAACTTTGAGTGAAGCTCTCGCTACTTCACTTGTAGAGGATTATCCGCTTCTTTCATCCCCATCCTCGCCTAATCCCCCGACCATGTTCTATGACCATGTGATCTACACAGCACTAGGACAACCTCATCCATTCTTTACCATAGATGAGGAGGTCATACCTACTTCCCCTACCTTTGCACACCCCTTTTTCCAGAGTCTATCTCAATCCCTTTTGAGAATGACTCCTCCCTCTTGAACCACACTCGCCAAGAGGTCACATCATTCGCCCCTATCGTAGGAATGATTTTTGACCCTTCCTCTTCCACCATAGGTGTTTAGAGGCCAACATTCCAAACTGTACAACAACAACCTCCTCTATAGGAACAACAAACACCACCTCAAACATCATACCCATCCTCTTCCCAAGAGTCCCAACCATCACCATCTCCGCAGCCATTTTTCACAATGCTTGAGGACCTATCACAAGAACCTCTCCAAACCCAAACCACACAATGGTAGCAACAACAATCGACAACCCAAATTTATTTAGGAGGGGACACAAGCACCACCTCCTATTCCCAAGCTCCTACTTTGAAAGCTTACCCCTATTTTTTTATTGCATTCCCACCTACGTCTCAGGTTCCTGGAGTGTACAATGCCCAATATTCCACTCTACCTTCACCTTCATCGACCTTTAGGATACCTCCTCCTCCTCCTTTCCAAGTGCCTACCGCTAATATTCCTCCTACCTATGAATCAAAACCCATAGCTCATACGTCCACTTCCTCGGGCTATTCCACATAGTTTAGCTTCACTACCGCTCATCCTTTAGGATAGAGATAGGTCCCAACTTTCAATACCATACCTCGACCATCCCTAGCACCAATAGCATCGATACATCCACTCCCACCTACTAGAGTTACCTTTTTTACACCTCCTCCCTCATGGTCATCACCTCCTATGACCTAGCCATTATAATAGGCTCCTACCCAGTAGGAACCCATGCCACAACAACACACATCCCAACCATAGTATTACTATCCACAACAAACATCTATTCTGCAGACTAGTATCCCACTAGCTCCTACATCGTATACCACTCAATACCCAGCATACCAAGACTAGTTGGAACAATTCCCTTCATAATATAGGGAAGAACAAAAACAACCTCACTATCTGCCACACTCCCAAGCTCAACCAATCCTAGCTCAATCGCCTACACCTTTAACACCTGAAATTCAACTCCTACGAGATGAAGTCAAGATGTTAAACCTGTGCACGACAAGCTACGGGCCACAAAAACTATCCTACGATGAACTCTGCAACGAGCTAGTTCATCCATCCATCCCTATCCCACCTTACCCCTACCGCTTTGAGATCCCAAAGTTTGATAAGTATAAAGGTAAGGAGGACCCTAGAGAGCATGTTAGTAATTATCGCTCAGCTTGCTACCAACTTCATAGTAGCAACCCCCTTATGCTATGTACCTTCTCCCTTTCCCTTGTAGGACAAGCTTTAGATTGGTATAATATGCTACCACGACATAGTCTTTATACCTTTGAGCAATTAGCAAACACCTTCTTAGAACACTTCTCAATTAACATCAAGAAGAAGATAACCTTTTTAGACGTCTATGCCTTACGACAAGTTGACAACGAACCTATCACCGAGTTTGTATCTAGATGGAGAGCGATCATCCATGACCTCGCCCATAGCCTCCCTACCATAGAGCTAGTGACACTCTTTTCCAAGAGTTGCCACAAACACATTTCTACCTCTCTACAACTTCACCAAAGCCACACCTTCGAGGAAGCCATTTCATAGGCAAAGGTTATCAAAGATATTAAAGTCCAATCCGGTAAAATTAAGTTAAGATCGAAGCCTAACTACAATTCCAACTTCCATTTTAATAAGAATACACCCAATCAACCATATCCTTGACCTCCACAAACCAACCAAGTGGCAACTGCTACCTTAGCACCAACACCAAGCCCACCACCTTATGTTCCACAACAACAAGTGTTCCAAACCAATGTGCCTCCTCCACCTAGGCCTCAACAATCCCATGGCATATGCCCGTAGGGTCCACAACATAACCTTACACCACTTTTCAAACCCTTACCAACCCTATTTCATAGGTTACAAGATGGTGGACATCTACTTCTACCCTAAAATTTGACCATTAGATCCAAATATACCTAAGCCTCATGGATACAATGAGCAACTCTATTGTCCATACCATAGACAACACGGCCATGACATTGAGTCGTGTCGCTCCTTTCGTGCTCAAGTATAGGACCTAATCGATAGGGGTACCATTTAGGTATCGAACCCTTTAGCCCCACAAAACCAAAACCTAGGGATATTCTAGAATCCTCTATCGGACCACAAAGAAACCAATCCCCAAAGACCTCCAACCAATCCGCTAGGACCACCTCACCAAGTGAATAGTGTCCAACATGATCCTCCATCACGTGGAGTAGTAGGCATGATAAACCTTACCACATGAAACCAATGATACCCGTCATGCCAAACCACACCTATTGTCTCTCCACCTACCCAATTTACATCACCATAGGTTTCCCAAACTCCTAGCACTGTACCACCTCCACCCCAAAATGTGATTACCATCTATGGTAGCCTCACCCACCAATTATGTAATGCCCCCACATGATTATCCATATTTGACCTCTTACAATAATCTCAACCTCACCGTGAGGCATTGAATGACATTTTATGGTCTATAGATTTAGAAACGCATGATACAAATGCATTTGTAAACTTTGTAGGAAACATCTCATGATGCCTCTAACCATCTATTAGTTTCCATGACCATGAGATAACAAAACTTGTAGGAGAAGGAGCGGATCCCCCTCTCCACATACAAGCCACTATCAATGACATCACCTACAAATGGGTCCTTGTTGACACAGGCTCATCCATTAGCATCATATCCACAGTGGCCCTACACCATTTACATATACCTCCAGCCCATTTTGCCACACCTTCCCTCGATCTACGAGCATTTGACGGTTCTATGAGACCTATCATAGGATCCATAGTCTTGCCTATCCGAGTAGGTGTTCATACCATTTCCATCCTATTCCATATTATCCAAGGGGAGATGCAATACAACATCCTCCTTGGTCATCCATGGATCAGGGATATGCAATGTGTCCCTTCCATGCTACACCATTACCTCAAGTATGTCCACAATGGACTTGTTCATTGCATCCTAGATGATGGAGTTCCCTTTAAATTTTACAACATCGCAGATCTCCTACCTATACCTTCCTTCTCATCTATGCAACTCTTCCTATTTTCCTCCCATTAGTTAGTTGGAGCATCGACATCCGCTCCTACATCTACCTCATTACCCCAATCCTCATCAAGGACACACGCTTCAGTGTCAGCACCCTTAGTGCAATCATTGGTAATGCCTAATCCCACTACCATACCATTATTGCCTCCCATATTATGGCCACCATCACCGTCCCAACCTTCATCCTCTACAAAATCACTTTTGATATCGCCATTGCAATCACCACCCATATCACATCCTTTCGCTCCACCCCAATCATCCTCCTCGATGGAAGCACCTATCCTCCCTACACTATGCACACCTCCTCTTCCTTTTCATCCATGGCCTAGGTCATTCACTTCCCCATATCATCCAATATCCACTCCACCACCTTCATAATTCCCATAGGCCAATCATCCCATACCAACTACCACAGTCGAATGCCATGAGTGGGAACAATGAGCATCTCGCTTAGATGACCAACTACTACATCCTTCTACTGATGAGGCCAGGAATTGCCTCATCCATGAACACTCTTTGATACATTTTTGACTATTTGACTTACCCTTTTTACTATGATTTTTATGTTAATTATGGAAAAATGCATTATATAATGATGTTTGTAAATTTTGGAATGACAAAGTGCATATACTCTGTTTTACTATTTTTATTGCAATTTCACCTATTTTTTAGTTAATTAATCAGTAGTATTATAGCAATTCAGACCTTGTTTGAATATCTTATGCTTGGTAATATTGTGTTCCTTTGGTTAAACTAATTCAAATGGAAAAGGGCACCAAGAATTTGTCCACTATAGTCGACTATGCAGGAAAATAGGTCATGACTCGTGATGGTTCCAGCCAGTTGTACATATATAACAGGGCTTGGAATTAGTCACTCCAGACACATGCCACCAATGTAGAAGGGTGTGCAAGAGAGTAGAGAAGTCAACACGTTACTTCCTACGCATTTGGACCATAGATCAGCAACAAATGGTCACATGCCTGTTGTTCCGGAGCAGTGCAGGAATAAGCGACGTAGGAATAGGGAATAGCGCAGGAACAACTGAAGGTGGTCAAAAAGTGATAAACCGGTGGAGGAAAGTATTGGAAATTGACCAAGAGGTTGTCCCAACTCATATTAATGTGATTTCCTCAACAGATGCAGCCCAACAATAATGAATGGATAAAGTTTTGACAAAGTAAATTCCTGCAGTCTAGGAAACAATTATGTAATTAGTTGTAAATCCCTACAAAGTAGTAACCAAGCATATCAGTGTTATCTTATAAATAATAAAGCTCCCAGATGGTCGAGCATATAGATAGACATATAGATAGATAGACAATAGAATACCAAAATTAGCATAGAGTAAAGTTTTTCCTGTAGCAGAACAATAATTTGCAGGTTTTTTCCTGCATTACTGTAATGCATTTTTTAGATTGAATAAAAAGGTGCAATATTCAGTTTTCAATTGGCATGTTGAGGTTGATGAGTAACAGCTAGATTATCTTAGCATAACTCCTCACCTTCTTCTGGTTCTAGAAGCAAGGGCCACTTGCAGGCCAGAGGAAGGCAGTTTTCTGACAAAATTTCTTGTTGAATTCTTGCTACAGCAGGTTAGCAGAATTCTGCCAGTTTTCATTTCTTTAGTAGTTTTCAATACAGTTTCCAACAGTGGACAACATTTTCTATATTTATAGTAATTCCCAGATATTTTGTCTATTTGCAATTTTTACAGTCATTATTGATTCAATTTTGCATTACACAACAATTTCCAAATATCTTGTCATTTTGCAATTTGGCAGTTTTTGTTGATTCAGTTTTGCAGTAGTTAAAATTCTATTTTGACATTCTCCAGTTGATTTACTTTCATGCAAGAGTGTGTGTGTTTTAAATTCTGCACTTTACTTTTCTGTCATTTCAATTTAGCAACATTTCATTTTCTGTCATTTTCAGATTCTGTAATTTCATTTCCTGCAATTCTGTTTCTACAAAAGTAAATAGGAGTTAATTTCAATTCTTAGGAGTTAAAGGTCACAACAAAACCCCCAAATGCTAATCGATCCACCAATAAAACTTGTTCTTGGATAAACTGAACCTGCAACTGTGACACTTCCTATCGTATACAGCCTCTGGACACCGCCCTGGATTGACACACATAATGATTAAATGATGAATGATCAATGACCCTCATCATTTTTGGCACCGTTGTCGGGGAACAAACGGTGTTGTTAGGAAAAGTGACACAGGTCAAGAATTGTGTTACAATTTTTGACATATTGTATTTCAGTTTATTTATTGAATAGGCATGAATGCATAGGCCAAGAGATGAAAGAGGGAGGTTTATCAGAACTAGTTCTGAACCACCAAGGCGTTCTTCATGATCAGATGAAGAATTTCCAGAGCAAGAAATACCTTCTTCACCAACTGAAGCTTTGGACAGATTAGAACAAGAACTTTTGGCAGCACTTTCTGCTAAACATTCCCTTAAGACTGAACCATCCACATCAAACTCAAGAAAGAAAATAACTATGGCAGCACCACCACCACCACTAGGTGGGTATGCTGATGATCCTCCTAGGACTTTTGAATATCCCATCCGGTTGGATCCAGCTCTAGATGCTCCCATGAAAACTATTTCTCCATCCATATTGCCAATTTTTAGGGGAACTATTTCAGAAGATCCTGATCAATTTCTGTTTGAATTCAAAGTGTTATGTCAGACTTATGACTACATAAATGATAATCAAAAATTGAAATTTTTTCCTTCTACGCTTAAGGATGCTGCTCTCCGATGGTTTATGAGTAATCTTGAACCTAATTCAATCCATACTTGGGATGACATGGAGACTGCATTCTTACATAAATATCAGGATTACTGTCGAGTACGAAACAAAAAAGATGAGTTGTTTCGGATCAAGCAAGAAGAAGATGAGAGTTTAGAGGATTACCTTGATCGCTTTGCCTTTGTCCAAAAGAGATGTGGTCCTGTAGAACCTGATTTCTTAAAGCCTATCTTCTTAAGAGGATTGCAAGATGAATCTAGGGAAGTGTTAGATTTAATGGGAAAAGGAGACATAGATCAACTTGACCTTGAAGATATTGTGGAGTTATGTAGAAACTATTCCCGTACTCACCATCGGAGAAAGAAAAGGAATTCTAGCAATAATGACATAAAGGAGTTGATGGAGGAAATGGCTAATTTAAAAACTGATATCCTTGTTCAACTCAATTCTGCATTAGGTGAGAGAAACATAAAACCCAATTCTACACCACCTTTGGCAATTTATTGCCCGAGATGCAGGAATAAGCATGCCTTGCAGGATTACCCTTTAAACAAAACTTCTATTTTTGGAATTTGTTCCAAGGAACATTCAACAGATAGATGTCCTTTGTTGCCTCATCTAAAATCTGTCTTAGGCACCCAAACAGAAGAACTTAATGCTATTGGGTAGAGATCCGGTGGTGGCTATACACAATATCCCAATGCTCCTCGGTTTCCAAATTGGGGACAATCTCCTTGGAATATGAACATGCCATGGGGACATGCAGAAGTCCCTTCACAACCTTGGAACCAACCTTGGACAACTCCTCCAGATTGGTCACATCCTGGATGGATGAACCCACCTTGGAATGCAACTCATCCATAGTGGACACAACAAGGAAAAAGATGGGGACAACAATATCCACCATATCAAGGACAACAAAGGTATCAAGGGCAAGCTCAAAACTTGCTGCTAGCTCCTAATCCAAATTTTTAGGGAAGAACACAACATCAACAAATGCAACTAGTAAAACAACCTCCACTCCCAGCTCAGCCTGTGACTAACCCAAATAATACCAGAAAAACAACCCCTGTTTATGAGGTTGAGTCTGAAGACTCTGCTACGTAGTTCATGTACTTGACCGTAGTAACATCCAGCCGCGTTCAGGGAAGGTTTTACCTGAACCTGTTCCACCCACCATTGAAGAAATAAGTGAGAAACAAGAACCTCCAAATCAGGAGATAATGCAACAAAAAAAAAAAAGAAGTAACAGAAAAAATGCAGGAATCTTCTCCAGTAGCATTACCATACCCTGAAAGGTTTGATCATATTGATACTGCCCCTGAATCAGAATTAGTGACAGAACTTAAAAAGATGTCAATTTCTCTCCCTTTGTTGCAGGCAATAAGGGATGTGCCTTCACTCAAAAAAACTATTCAGGAGTTATGTATCAAGAAACCTGGTAAAAAGAAGGCCTTTCCTAAAACCGTTCAGGTAGAAGGAAAATTAGCTGATTTATTGTCCGAGAAACTAGTTCCTCCCAAATATAGTGACCCCGGTAGTCCAATAGTTACAATTACTATTGGATTAATGCAAATTCCTAATGTGCTAATTGATCTTGGAGCTGCAATTAATGTTATGACTAAGGACACAATGCAAAAATTGTAGCTCAAGAATCTCAGTCCTACCACCACAGTTTTGGAAATGGCAGATAGGTCTGTTGCTAAACCTGAAGGTATCCTAGAAGATGTAGCCATTGAAGTCTCTTCTTGGGAATATCCTATAGACTTCTTAGTGTTGCAGCCTAGAAAATCAGTCAATGGATACCCTATTATTCTAGGACGACCTTGGTTGGCTACTACAGCTGCTTTTATAGACTGTAGGTTAGGAGAAATGACCATTTCTAATGGTGTTGACCTAAAGAAAATTTATTTGTATCCACCAGCTCAACCTTCAACTAAATTTTTTGGACAAATTTGGTATCCTGAATCTGATGAAGAACAGGAAACCATTGCCACTTTGGCTACAGTTGTAGTAAAAGAACATATTGAGGAAATCACTACACCTGAGAGAGAAATATTTGAGAATGAAACTGTCCTAATTGAAACATTACAATCGGAAGGACTAACTGATGATCAAACTCTTGTTCATCGGTTGTTGTGGCAAGAAGAGGAACAAAATTCAGAACTTCTATCATCCATGCCTAATCAGGAAAGATCATTCATTCTACCACATGGATGGCATCATCATCTCCTTAACACCTTCAAATGTCCTCTGATTCCACCAGGTATCATTTTTGAGATAGATTCTAGAGTATTTCATACTCTATAGCCACATCATTGTCCATTAAATGCATTAATCAGTAACTATGAAGCAGCTAGTTCTATCTATCCAGGGATCAAACAAATTGAAATCCAGCTAGGTAAATTTCTGAACATTAATAGCTGGCTAACTGAGGACCAAGAAACCAAATTGTTTGTAGTCTTACAAAAACATGTTCAAGCTTTTGCATGGAACTATAAAGACATGACAGGCATTCATCCTGAGGTATGTACACATAGGATATACATAGAAAACATAAAACCAGTAAGGCAACCTCAGAGACGCTTGAATCCTGCTCTAAAGGAAATTGTGAAAGAGGAAATTGAAAAACTCTTAGATGTTGGATTCATTTATCCAATTTCGGACAGTAAGTGGGTTTCACCACTGGTCATTGTTCCAAAGAAAAATGGTAAAATGAGAGTATGTGTGGATTATAGGGAGTTAAATAAGGCCACACATAAGGATCATTTCCCATTACCATTCATAGACCAAGTATTGGATACCCTTCTCGGGAAGAAATTTTTCTATTTTCTTGATGGTTTCAGTGGGTATAACCGGATACAAGTTGCTCAGAAGATCAAGAAAAGACTACCTTTACATGTCCTTGGGGAACCTTTGCTTACAGGGTTTTACCCTTTGGTTTATGTAATGCTCCAACAACATTTCAGAGAGCTGTTTTAGCAATTTTTTTTTATTTAACCAATGAAAGTGTTGAAATTTATATGGATGATTTCATGGTGTTTGGAAATAGTTTTGAATATGCATTAGAACAACTTGAAAAAGTGTTGATTCACTGTGAAACATACCACCTCTCTATGAATCCTGAGAAATGCTTCTTAATGATGGAGGAAGGAATTGTCCTTGGACATCATATCTCTTCTTTTGGAATCAAAGTTGATCCTAAGAAGGTTGAAGTCATCAAAAACCTCCCTCCTCCACAAACTCAAACTGATGTATGCAGTTTCTTAGGGCACATTGGTTTTTATCGTGGATTCATTGCTAACTTTAGTACTATAGCAAATCCTATGTTTGCTCTACTCATGAAGGATTCTGAATTTGTTTGGTCTTCTGAATGTCAAACTTCTTTTGAAGACTTAAAAGAAAAATTAACCACTCCACCTGTATTAAGAGGTCCTAATTGGGAGTTACCTTTTCATATTCAAAATGATGCTTCCAATACTGCTATTGGAGCTGTGTTAGGACAGATTGAAAATGGGGAACATTATGCTATTTACTATATCAGTAAAAACTTGACAAGAGCTGAGAAAAACTACACTACCACTGAAAAAGAATTCTTGGTTGTAATCTATGCTATTAACAAATTCTGACACTATATCATAGGGTACCAAGTATTCATCCATACAGATCATACCGCAATCAAATATTTGATGAATAAACCATTGGTTAGTGCAAGAATTATTCGTTGGTTGATTCTATTATAGGAATTTGATGTTACCATAGTAAACAAGCCTGGGAAATCTAATGTAGTTGCAGATTTCTTGTCAAGAATACCAAATGCAGATACAGGGGAAGTTGTGGAAGATACCTTTCTAGATGAAAAGTTGTTTGCAGTCTCTGTACAATCTCCATGGTTTGCAGACATAGCTAATTACTTAGCTACAAGGAAGATTCCTCTTCACTTTACCCCCAAACAAAAGAAACAATTAATCAAGCAAAGTTCTTCTTTTCAATGGATAGAGGGCTTATTGTTTAAATGTAGTCCTGATCATGTTTTACGTAGGTGTATCCGCCAAGATGAAGTATATGATATCCTACGGGCATGCCATGATGAACCATCAGGAGGGCATTATTCAGTCAAAAGCACTATTCGCAAAATCTTGGGAACCGGATATTATTGGCCATCTTTGCATAAAGATGTAAAGAAGTACATTAGACATTGTGATGCCTGCCAGAGAATGGGAAAACCTACCTTTACTAATGAAATGCCATTACAACCTCAAATAGGAACAAAACCATTTGAAATATGGGGTTTAGATTTCGTAGGACCCATTAATCCTCCTTCCCAAGGAAAAGTGCATATCTTGGTATGTACTGATTATGTTACCAAATGGGTAGAAGCTCGTGCCTTTAAGCATGCTAGAGAAGAAAAAGTTGTTGATTTTTTGTATTCATAGATTTTTTTGCATTTTGGAGCCCCATAATCCATCACCACAGATCACGGACCCCAATTTACTTCCAAGGTTATTGAAGCCTTCACTCACCTCTATCAAGTCAAACACAGAAAATCCTCACCTTATCATCCACAAGCCAATGGCCAAGTTGAAGTGACCAATAGGGAATTAGAATGAATTCTGACCAAAACCGTAGCAGTCCATAAAAGAAATTGGTTGGACAAGTTACTAGAAGCTATTTGGGCTTATAATACCACTTGGAAATCTACCATTGGATTTACGCCCTATGAATTGGTCTATGGAAAAAAACCGCTTTTGCCTATTGAGTTTGAATTACTAACTCTTCGAACTGCTTTGGAAGTAGGTATTGATCTCGTCATAGGCACAAGAAGATCGTATTTTGCAACTTGATGCATTGGATGAACTATGCATGGATGCACTACATCAGACAGAGATAATCCAAGCACAACGAAAGATGTGGCATGATAGTCACATAAAGCAACAAAAATTTTAGCAAGGTGACTAGGCCTTGTTGTTTGATTCACAATACAAGGATTTCCCTAGAAAGTTGCAGACCAGATGGCTTGGACCATACCAAATTGAGGAAGTGTTTGACAATGGAGTTGTTCGTCTTACACCTATTGATGACTCACAACGCAAGTTGGTGGTGAATGGACATCGTCTTCGTATGTACCACAAACCATACAACAGGGAAGAATTTCTCAAGCAAGTGGAAAGTTTGGATGTACACATTTGGGAAGAAAACACTTCTTCCATCCCAAATTCAGCAGATTGACACAAGATTTAAAAAAAAATAAATAAAAATAATAATAATTCAGGAAGTGAAAACCTCTTTGAGGCACTCCTGAGTTGGGTTTACATGAAAACCGGTTTTTCGGCATGTTTACCTAGTTGGTTTCACTATCATTGTTCGGTCTTGTCTCATGACCGTTGTTTCAGTCTATTTTCGGATTGCACCTACCTTAGTTTAAAGATTGATTAACTGGAAATCTCAGTAGGAGCACCTCGAAATGTAGACAAAATGGTTATAACGGGTATGTGTCTTTTTCATTCTCTGAATAATGTAAATCATTAGTATATAGTGTATATATCCTTGATTAGTATAAAAGCATATAAAAAGGGGGAATCAAACATGGAAAGTCCTTATCAGTAATGCCTCTGCCTAATTCTGCTCTAGAATGAAAAATAGAAGTGCGCTGGAATAGGGAAGCATAGGAATAACCTGTTATATTCCAAAGCGCAGGAATTATTGATTAAGCGCAGGAATAAATCACTAAGCACAGGAATGAAATTATGTGTAAAAATTATTTATGACACGTGGCCTGTGGTGAGTTAATTGGTTTAGAAGGAAAAAGATAGGTCACCGACTCATGGTTGCATGTGACAGCTGGCGTCCATAACAAAAAATGAGCGAAGTTACGGGTGGTAACTTCACATGCGCTACCATGTCATTATGCTGCAAGTTCAAAAGCAGTTCCTGCACTGCTATTATTCTTGCTACGGTGATTGAAACCCTAAACCATACGCATGCTTGTACTGTCCACCAATTTATAGATACTACAAAATAGAAGGCAGGAAACTACACCATGGGGGGAAAGAAAATTATCCGACCTATTTCTGAAGTTCTTGATCTCGCAAATATTCTGATGGAGGATTTATGTCGTTCGAAAACTTGATGGTATTGAGGGTTGGGGCTAATTCACATGCACCTTCGCATAGTGACATTACATCTATCCAGGAGTTAAAGGCTATGGCCAACAAATACCAAGCAGGGAAGGGAAGCCCTAAGCACCATGGGCTCATCAAACTGATTTGTCAGTATCACTTTAGGGGCAACCCTAGAAATTTTGACCGCTTCTTTGCCCCTTGGGTAGAAACAAATGACTCTAATCCTGCATCAGAGGAAGAGGAAGTAGAGGAAGAGGAAGCAGAGGAGGAAGAAGTAGAGGAAGAATATGTAGGAAACCCTAGTCCAAAACCCTCTAAAATTAGAATTTCCCCTTCTCTAGATGGTCCCCCATCTTCACGAACTCGAAAATAGCAAGCATCCACATCTGGTTCTCAGTCAAAAAGAAAAAGGGTAACATTTGTAGATACGGTACAATCCAACAGAGAAATTGGAAGTGCAAGTGAACATGCACCTGCTCCAGAATCTACTCTTGAAACAATAGCAACATCTGTAGTTGCTCCAGAACATCCAAAACCTGCACCTGCTAAGAAGTATCCAGGGTCTATAGGGTTAAGAAGGTCTGCTAGACTTAAAAAAACTAAAACCCTGCCAGAAGAACTAATAGATATCATAGACCCAAATGAAGGAGAAATCAGAACAAAAGATGCATAGGAACCAAATGTTGAAATAGAAATGACAGACATAGGGATACAGACAATGGAACTAGATACAACTATGGATGAAACTTCAATAAGCCCTGTATGTCCATTAGTTGATTATACTAACTCTGATTCTGAGGAGCAGTTAAAATTTGATTCTGAACCAGTTAAGGATGATGTGCATGTTTTAATGCATGATGATTCTGAGCAATATTCTGAGTCTGAGTCTGAAGAGGAAATTGATATCCACACTCAATTGCATGCTGCAAAGAGTGTTATTAAAACCCAGACCCATTGGATTGAGCAAGCTGAAGAGACCATAAAACAAAAAGATCAACAAATTGATCTGCTTCAGCAGAAAATTCAAGATTTGCAGAACCAGTTGTCCCAACTAGAATATCAATCTACAGAGTTACTAGAAGCATCACAGGATGAATGGGCCCAGATTCTCTTAGATTTAGCTAAACATTCTGAGGCAAACATAGCACCTGCATAGAGATCACCTGACAAAGAGGAAGCAGGAATGGCAATATCTGATGATGAGAGTCCATCAAGAATTCTATTGACAAATGATACTGCACTTTAGCAGGAAACACATACACCTTCTGTAGAGGAACAAGAAGTTGCAGCACAAGATCAGGTATCCACACCCTCTCCTCTCATTGCTATTACAACAGAACAAGGAACACAAATAGATTTTCCTGTTGTAATACCAACTGTGGAAGTTGGTGTACAAGTGAATATAGTGGCACAAATGCAACCTATTGTAAGACCCCCAGACATAGTGCCTTTAACTAGGTACAATGAAGACTTGGCATATTGGATGACTCAGTGTCACCAGTTAGAGGGCAAGGTTGCCACTTTAAACTCTGAAGCAGCCAAAGTAGCAGAGAAGGAAACAAAGGTGAATAGGTTAAAAACATAGGTGCAGGATGTATGTCAGATTGCAGAATATGCAATACAATGCAGAAGACCACCTAGGTTTTATAGCCTCCTACTCAAGGAGAGATACCTTCGCTGGCAAATCATGAGACTTGCTTCTGAGCTGCCTCATCAGTTGAACACTCCTAAAGAATTCATAGAGGCATTTATGCAGAGTCCAATAGAGCAACAAAACTTGTTATGTGAGTTATTTTTGCATAATTTCTTTTTGCCAACAGAAAGTATGTTTCTGCCTCACATTTATACAGGTGATTTATAGCTTAGAGCTTTCATGTCCACTCTGCAAAATCAGATTTACTAGGACACAAAAAAGAAGTTCACCAAGGAATTGGAATCATAGGTTGTTTTGCTTATCAGACCTACTCCCCTAAATCATAGATATTGTACAAATGTTCATTATACCTTCATGAGGGATATCAGAATGAAACAACTCTATCTAGGGAACCTTTAGAAATGTATAATCCAGTTTCAAAATTTTTGTGCAGATTTCTTTGATGATGCTGTGGCAGCTTGTAAAAATAGATGGGGTGAGTTATCTATCTCTCTCCAAAAAAGAGAGCCAATTTCTCCCACTAATTTGCTGTGGTCAAGGAGAAGGGCAGAGGGCATTGTCCAAATTATATCAGAAATCAAGGAGCTTTGGATAGGTCTAAGATATAGGATGCCCATAATTATTACTCCTATCCCCTACTTCTTTGATACTGACCCACAACCTGATATGCACTTCCAACAGTGGTTTCAGTCCATCAAAGCAGTTAGTGGATTCTATAAAATTGGTGGCGCATTACTCAAATTTTATGAAGGATGTCTAGACCTGGATCTGTGTGTCGTTGTTGCTATACAAAATGCATGAGGACATGCATTACCATAAGTTGGGGGGAATGATGAGGCCAGGAGTTGCCTCATCCATGAACACTCTTTGATACATTTTTGACTATTTGACTTACCCTTTTTACTATGATTTTTATGTTAATTATGGGAAAAATGCATTATATAATGATGTTTGCAAATTCTGGAATGACAAAGTGCATATACTCTATTTTACTATTTTTACTACAATTTCACCTGTTTTTTAGTTAATTAATCAGTAGTATTATAGCAATTCAGACCTTGTTTGAATATCTTATGCTTGGTAATATTGTGTTCCTTTGGTTAAACTAATTCAAATGGAAAAGGGCACCAAGAATTTGTCCACTATAGTTGACTGTGCAGGAAAACAGGTTGTAACTATGATAGTTCCAGCTAACTGTACATATACAGCAGGGCTTGGAATTAGTCACTCCAACACATGCCACCGATGCAGAAGGGTGTGCAAGAGAGTAGAGAAGTCAACACGTTACTTCCTACGCGTTTGGACCACAGATCAGCAACAAATGGTCACCTGCCTGTTGTTCCGGAGCAGTGTAGGAATAAGCGGCATAGGAATAGGGAATAGCGTAAGAACAACTGAAGGTGGTCAAAAAGTGATAAACCGATGGAGAAAAGTATTGGAAATTGACCAGGAGGTTGTCCCAACTCATATTAACATGATTTCCTCAACAGATGCAGCCCAAAAATAATGAATGGATAAATTTTTGACAAAGTAAATTCTTGCAGTCTAGGAAATAGTTATGTAATTAGTTGTAAATCCCTACAAAGCAGTAACCAAGCATATCAGTGTTATCTTATAAATAATAAAGCTCCCATATGGTCGAGCATATAGATAGACATATAGATAGATAGGTAATAGAATACCAAAATTAGCATAGAGTAAAGTTTTCCTGTAGCAGAACAATAATTTGCAGGTTTTTCCTGCATTACTGTAATGCATTTTTAGATTGAATAAAAATGTGCAATCTTCAGTTTTCAATTGGCATGTTGAGGTTGATGAGTAAAAACTAGATTCTCTTAGCATAACTCCTCACCTTCTTCTGGTTCTGGAAGCAAGGGCCACTTGCAGGCCAGAGGAAGGCAGTTTCTGACAAAATTTCTTGTTGAATTCTTGCTGCAGTAGGTTAGCAGAATTCTGCCAGTTTTCATTTCTTTAGTAGTTTTCAATATAGTTTCTAGTAGTGGACAACATTTTTTGTATTTACAGTAATTCCCAGATATTTTGTCATTTTGCAGTTTTACAGTCATTATTGATTCAATTTTGCATTACACAACAATTTCCAAATATCTTGTCATTTTGCAATTTGGTAGTTTTTGTTGATTCAGTTTTGCAATAGTTAAAATTCTATTTTGACATTCTCTAGTTGATTTACTTTCATGCAAGAGTGTGTGTGTTTTAAATTCTGCACTTTACTTTTCTGTCATTTCAATTTAGCAACATTTCATTTTCTGTCATTTTTAGATTCTGTAATTTCATTTCCTGCAATTTTATTTTTGCAAAAGTAAATAGGAGTTAATTTCAATTCTTAGGAGTTAAAGGTCACAACAAAACCCCCAAATGCTAACTGATCCACCAATAAAACCTGTTCTTGGATAAACTAAACCTGCAACTATGACACTTCCTATCGTATACAGCCTCTGGACACCGCCCTGGATTGACACACATAATTATTAAATGATGAATGATCAATGACCCTCATCATTAGAGACTCTCAGATCTCATCTTCATCATCTAATTTGGATTCACCACCTTATGCACCAGAACACACGATGCCATATATATCTATTTTTATGACAAACTCAGGTCTAGGGGATTACAATATGCGTGATGCCCGTGTATGCCCACCTATCATCCAATCTATCCAAAATTTTGGCCACCCTTTAGCTTTGGTCTTGACTATCAAAATAGTCATACAGATAAGATCCCATGATAATCATACCAACTTTCTCTATGTTGGAGTTGATTCCTCACTCCCACCTGTCGTATCTACACCACTATAATCTAACTTGTGTGGTACAATTGATCACTTGGTTAATCCCTACTTTGCCTTACACTACCTTCAGTGCTTCCATTGGTGTGGGTTCAGGCTAGGTCGATATGAGCAAGGGTTACATGCACCCATTAACCCTAATGTCCAATCACCTATCGAAAAATTTGGCTTAGGTTATCGCCCAACTGTCGTCCATATGTTAGAAGATGAGCTCCAAGATTTATCCTTGCATCCTCTCCCACTTATGACACACACCTTAGAAGAATATATTGATATGGACATTCTAAAGTATACCTCCTCACCTAACTCCACCATTATATTCCCCTACGATTTCTTTCAAGAGTCCTCCATGTTTGATACCACATCGTCATGTTGTGTTAATGAGTTGACAAACCAATTTGCTACGCTATCCTTAAACATGCATTACCCAAAGCACGATATGGCATCCCCACAACCATCATCAGCATACTTAGCTTCATTCCTACCTATACATCAATAACTTCAAAGCACTGCCACTCGGTCATGATCTCCACCAGTCATCCTACACCCCCCTTTAAGCCTTTTGGAATGCTCATAGGTTGTCAAGTTGTCATCACCAGTCTCTTCATTGCCTACATCCCCCACAACATCAATTAATATGGTCAAAGTGGATCTCTTATCTCCACTACAATACACACACAAGTTGACACGAGATGATACACCAAACCCAAACTTTATCTATCTTGCCCATATATCACCCATATCGGTACCCTAAGATTTCCTATTATCACCACATGTATTGCACGCTGCGAATGCTCCTTCATCATCCATACCACCTCACATACCACAGGTGCACCATAAAGATATTTACTTAGATGATGAATATGAAATTACTGTTGCCACCGATGATCTCCATATTATTCCAATTCTAGAGCAGCTGCATGATGGTTCCCAATGCTCATTGAGGAAACCATTGATGTTGACATAGGTGATGACCCTGAAACCCCTCACATAGTTAAATTAGCTACTATCATCTCACCCAAGGAGCACATCCTATTCACAAATTTCCTTTGCAAGTATATCCGAGTCTTCGTGTGGTCATACAAGGATATGCCAGGACTCGATCCTGCCCTAGTAGTCCATAATCTTACACTAGATCAAAATTCCAAACCAACAAGGCAAAAGTTATGCCGCATGCACCCAACCGTTGCATTACTAGTAAAAATTGAGCTCCAAAAGCTTTTGGATGTAGACTTCATAGTACCCATAGACTATCCTGAATGGGTCTCTAACATGGTCCCCATAGCCAAGCCATCAGGTGAAGTTCGCGTATTGTCCTAAAGACAACTTTCCCTTACCTAACATCAACTTCCTCATCGATTCCATTGTAGGCCACGATATGATATCCCTCATGGATGGATTCTCAGGTTACAACCAAATCAAAATCATTCCCACTGATCAACACAAGACATCATTCACAACCTCCTGGGGGACTTTATGCTACAAGGTCATGCCATTTGGCCTTAAAAACACTGGGGCAACCTACCAATATGCAATGACCTACATTTTCTATGATTACATGCACAAAATTGTGGAAGACTACGTAGATGACCTCATTGCTAAGTCCAAGAAATGCTCAGAACATCTTGAGTATCTCCATCGGATATTTGACTGCTTGTTAGAATACAACGTCCATCTCAATCCAAAAAAGTGTGTCTTTGGTGTTACCTCAGGTAAAATCCTAGGATTCATTATCACCCAACGAGGCATTGAAGTCAACCCTAACAAAGTAAAAGCCATCACCGAGATGCCTCCACCTACTAATATGAAACAGTTGCACAGTATCTAGGGAAAAATCACTTTTATTCATCAATTTATAGCACAACTATCAGACAAGTGCAAACCCTTCAACCATATCTTACAAAAGGGAGAAAAATTCAAATGGGATGATAACTGCTAGTAATCTTTTGATGACATTAAAAATTATCTTACTTTACCGCCAGTTATGTCACCCCCACGTCCACAACTACCACTCATCCTATACATTTTTGCTACATATTTCGTGCTAGGTACACTTCTAGCCCAAAATAATACACTCGACAAAGAGGAAATCATTTACTACATAAGTCGCATGCTAGTTAGCTACAAAGCTCGATACAGATACATGGAGAAACTATGCCTAGATGTAGTATTCACCACCCAAAATTTACGCCACTACATGCTCAACCATACAACCTTTGTCATCACCTGAGACAACCCCATCCGTTACATGATGAACAAAAGCTACCACAATTCTTGCACAACTAAGTGGATCATGCTTTTAACCTAATTTGACCTCCAATTTGTTTCACAAAATTCCATAAAAGGGCAAGTCATAGCAGACCAACTTGCAGAAGCTCCATTATCCGATGACCAACCTCTTCTCATTCAACTCCTAGATGACTCCATCTTTCACATAACAAAAGAAAAAGAATATGTGGAACCAGAAATGACAGCCGACTTGACACTATTCTTTGACGACTCTCGATGCATGCATGCTGGGGGTGTAGGCATTGTATTCTTCACACCCAAAGGTAAACCACTCCCCTTTTCATTCAAGTTGGATTTCCCTTGTACGAACAACAACGTGGAATATGAAGCCCTAATCCTCGAATTGAAACAAGTGCATTCCATGCACATCAAACGCCTCCACATCATAGGCGATTCCCTTTTAATTGTAAACCAAGTGCAAGATATATGGCAATGCAATTGCCCAGTCCTCCAACAATACAAGTACATTGCACAAAACTCCTTTACTAATTTGAATGGTACAACATCGAAGCCACACCACAATCCTCCAACCATTTTATAGATACAATGGCATCCTTAGGATCATTAATCCCATAAAATCCAACATCAACAACCACATACATAACAATTCATACACTCACTCAATCTACCATATCACCCACGTCTCCTAAATATGATGGTGGCATTCATGTGGTTGATATCGAATCACATGACCCATGGTTTGCATAGATCAAAGATTATATTAAATTAGGATTTCTACCATACGATTTACCCCATGCTCAGTGTCGAGCATTTAAACAAAGAGCAATCTACTACAAATTGCTAGGGGATATCCTCTATCACCGCAACTATGATGGCATGCTCTTACATTGCTTAGAACCGCATCTCAATAGGTTGTACAAGAAACTCATGATGGTACTTGTGGTGGCCACTTCAATGGCATGGCAATCACAAAACACATCCTTCGCATGGGATACTATTGGCCAAAAATTGAACATAACTATTGTGAGTATGTGAAACATTGTATCAAGTGCCAACAACACGCAAACCTCACACATATTCCATCTTAAGCACTTCAACCAATCCAATCCATGTGGCCTTTCTCCCAATGGGGCCTAGATCTTATTGGATAAATTACACCTGCTGCCTTGAGTAATTATAAGTTTATCATTACTACTTTATAAAGTGGGTTGAAGCTATCCCACTTGTCCAAACCACAAGAGTAAAGATAGTAGTCTTCATAATAGACCATATCATATGTCACTTCGAAATTCCTTCCCAAATCATTTTTGATAATGGGAAATCAAACAAAACCATCTGATATCTTTGCAACAAATTCAATATTCAACACAATTTCTCTACCCAATACTACCAATGGGGTTATGGCCAAGCAGAAGCCATAAACAAAACAATTTGTTCTATCCTACGTAAAATAGTAGCAAAATCACATTATGATTGGAATAACCAAATACCCCTAGCCTTATGGGCATACCATACTAGCATTCGTACCCCCACTAGGGCAACCCCATTTTCACTTGTCTATAGGGCAGGAGCCATCATGCCCCTTGAGCTTGAGATACCTTCCCTAAGGGTATCTATGAAAGAGTTCATTGATGATGACACCACCCATCAATCTAGCTTAGATCAGCTTGCACTCCTCGATGAATGTCGTATCCATGCCATCGAGCACACACGAGTTTACCAAGATTGCCTTCGTCGTACCTACAATAGTAAGGTACATCAACACAAATTCCAAATCAGAGATTTGGTTCTCAAAGAAAACCAACAGATCATAAGTCAGCCCCGCAAACATCGAGATAAGTTTACCCTGATCTTGCTGGGCCCATTCATCATCACACATAAATTTAGTTCAGGTGCCTATCATTTGGCTAATATTGAAGGTCTCGATGATCCCAATCCTATTAACATTTTGCACCTTCATGCATTTAACGCCTGACACACATAGGCGTTCACTATCACAAGTGATATACACCACTATGCACAAACACATCACTCACTAAGCACATCACAATAAATGCTTATCTTTTCAATTTAAATATTTTACATATAATTTTTTCTATATGTCATTTTTATGCTGATGGTATCTATTTTCCTTTTTGCAGGATCTATATCATCTATAACCACACCGTCAACAACAAGATATGACAACATCTACATACATCATCATGTAGGACCCTCCACCACCACAGACTATACCAATCACACCGGTTGACCTAGCCCGACCACCAGTCACTCATCATACTAGGCAGTCTTCCCATTCCTCCCATTCAAACCATAACACTCCACCTTGATGCCTTTCACCTCACCATCAAGGTTCATCTTACTCACCCCATTCGGGAGACAACCAGGTCACCCTATCCTCTTTTGATGAAAAGGAAGAAACATCCCATCCTCGAACATAAGAGTCCCATTCTCATTTGCCTAAAGAACTAATTACCCCCAACACCCTCTAGGAGCCTACTACCCTCCTAATAGAGGATACACTCCCCGTACAACCCGTCCTTCATACCTACTGGTTCCAGTCCCCAGTGGAGAGCCATCTTATGTCCAAGCCTTGCAAGCCCGCGCAACTCAAGTTGCCCAAGCTAGCCGCATGAACATGCCCCTATCCCATTCACATCATCATCTAGAACCATGTCCTATGCCATATATCCTTAAGATGCCACCGTCACCACTATGAGGCTTACCTTTCCAGCAAGCTTCCCAATCCCAAAGGTCATTCCACTCCTCCCTCTCATCATCATGACCTCATCCATTCTCCCATGCATACCATGCCACTCCATACACATTGAAGTCTTGATCGCCACCTTCTCTGATACTGTCACCTCCACACTACGACATACAACATCTCCTTTCCCATATTGAGGCTCTTGAGCTACATATGAGCCATTACCATTGTCATGTTCATCCACGCCAGTCTCCCATTGCTCATGCATCGTCACCTCCACACAGATCCATTCTCTAACCTCATATTTGACCCACATTGGATTCTCAACCTACACTCCCACTATCAGATATCTCTTCATCCACCCCTCATTCACCTCTAGCGGAATCGTACATTTACCCCATACCTGTTCCATTCACTCCATTATCGAAAAAAATTATCACCTCATGCATCAGGGTCTTATTGACTTACCAAAAATTCAGCCCATAGACCCCTCATGTCCTAAACCACGCAATTACCATGAGAGCCAATATTGTATCTATCATCATCAACCAGGTCATGACATTGAAGAATATTGATCGTTCGAGAACCTGGTACAAAACATGCTAAATGATGATCGAACTCCATCACTTGAACACCCCATCCCATTTAGTCGACTTGAGTCCTCCACGCCGCACCATCCATAGAATTTTGCCACCTCGTGAAACATTGATAGCACCAACCTGCTACATTCACAATATCTCCAACTACACCATCCACCAAAGTCCAAGTCGTACCATCACTTCACCATCTTGTTCCTGACCTGACCCATGCCACTTCACCCATCAGTAGTTCCCATATTATTCCTTCTTTCTTCTCCTTCTTCCTACTCCCTCACATAGTTGTATGGTCACGCTTTGAGCGGCTACATACCTACGCAAATCTATCTCCTCCTCCTCTAACATCCTTTGACTTTGGTAATTCCCTTCTCTTGTTGGTTGCCAAAGACTATTTCTGCTATTTTATTCTAATTGTACATTCCACCTTCATTCCTTTCCTCTTTTTGGCATTACTGCATGTATCCAATACATCACAGTTTATACACCCACTACACACACACCCCATGCGTTGGGGCAACCATTATTATAACATCGCACTTTTTGGTCATTATGATACACCATAATCCTCTGTAAACAAGTTTTCCAAACTTCTCCTTCTAGAATTCATCAGTTTCCTCTTGTAGATATTGCATTTCCCCACTTGCATCCTATACATTACACCCACTGCACATGTCCATATGTTTTTCATGTTAATTTCATTTTAAGTTTGTACATTCTTCCTCCAAAAATGTGCCTTCAATGGGAGTAATACATGCACTTGTTAGCATCACCACCTGGGTGTCCATTGCCCCTTTTTAGGATTAGGGTATACATAGGTGTCGTGCTACACTTTGACTACTTACTAGTTTAGTAAATAACATGTCACCCTTAGCTGACAAGTTTTACATTATTCTTATGGTTCTTTAGGCTGGTTCAACTTCTCTCATGGACCATTCACAACAGGTTACACATTAAACAAATTTTGAGGATAGGAAATATGATACCGTGAGTAGATGTCACCATCTAGTGAATGGTTTCTCCCGCTCGTCCTATCACTTGCATGGTCAACATTGTGATTTCTAGTCACATAATATATTCCTTCAGAAAAAAATAAATACAATTACTAGAGCTTAGGCACAACCCATAGCTCAACATAGACTAATTGCAGAGAATCAAATAACAAAATCTAAACTTAGACTTATTCTAACCTTCTCCTACAATATCTCTCAACAACAAATATGCTAACCTATTCTACGTAATATCACTAATGCATTCACACTTGATTACATTCAAGGTTCAACATTCTCCCCCTTAAAGTTGAGAGGGCTGACAAGACAGTCTCTCAGCTTTATATATTGAGCTTTAGCAACTCCTTTGGTGAAGATGTCCGCCATGTTGTCCAAAGTGCTGCAATGTCGTAGCTCAACCACCTGTTTCTCCACCATGTCTCGAATGAAGTGATACTTCATATCAAAGTGCTTTGACCTGCTATGGTGGATAGGATTATGTGCCAATTGGATGGCACTCATATTGTCACAGTACAATCTTGTAGGACCACTTTGTTGCTCTCCAATTTCTTCAAGGACTTTTCTCAACCATAAAGCTTGAGTACTAGAATTTGTGATTGCTATATACTCAGCCTCAGTAGATGATAATGCTACAACAATCTGCTTTTTGGAACTCCATGTAATTAGTCCTGACCCAAGACTAAAACAATTCCCTGATGTAGATTTTCTATCATCTATATTGCTGCCCCAATCACTATCACTAAAGCCAACTAATTTTACAGAATTACATTTGTGGTAATGGATCCCAAAATCCAATGTACCCTTTACATATCTCAAAATTCTTTTAGTTGCTTGTAAATGAAGTTCAGATGGATCAGCCATATACCTTGAAACAAGAGAAACAACATATTGAATATCCGGCCTTGTGTTGGTGAGGAACATTAGACTCCCAACCATGCTCCTGTAAGTGGTCATGTCAACTTTTGGTGCTCCATCATCTTTGCTCAATTGGATCCCATGACCCGTTGGAGTTGCAACAGGCTTGCATTGCTCCATAGCAAATTTCTTGATCATATCTTGAGCATATTTGTGTTGACATATGAAGATCCCTTTACCTGTTTGATGTACTTCCATGCCTAGGAAGTAATGCATTAAACCTAGATCTTTCATTTCAAATTCTTTCATCATGGAGTGTTTGAACTCCTCATTCATCTTAGCACTACTACCCATGAATATTAGATCATCCACATATAAGCATACAATGAGAATGTCTTTACCTTGTTTCATGTAGTAGAGAGTAGGTTCACTTTTGCTCCTAGTGAATCCATACTTTTGAAAGTAGCCATCAATGCGTGAGTACCATGCCCTTGGTGCTTGCTTGAGGCCATACAATGCTTTCTTTAGTTTGTAGACAAGGTTCTCCTTACCTTGTTCTTCAAATCCTTGAGGTTGTTGCACAAAAACCTCTTCATTCAAGTACCCATTGAGAAAGGCACTTTTAACATCCATGTGCTGAATTTTCCACCCTTTGTGGGCAGCCAAAGAAAGTACTGATCTGATTGTCTCCTGTCTAGCAACAGGAGCAAAGGTCTCCTCATAGTCAATCCCATACTTCTGAGTGAACCCTTTTGCTACTAGTCTTGCTTTGTGTCTTTCAATGCTTCCATCAACATTGAATTTGGTCTTGTAGACCCATTTGCATCCAACACATTTCTTGCCCTTAGGAAGCTTCACTAGCTCCCAAGTATCATTCTTTTTTATAGAGGTCATTTCCTCTTTCATGGCTTGTTGCCATACATCAAAATTACATGCTTTTTCATAACTAGATGGCTCTAGCTCAACACTAGTCATTAAAGCATAATTTACAACATCACCCTTAGGTTCTTGAGAATCATCATCACCATACATATGCAGATTTTCAAGTCTTTTCAAAACTGCATTCATTTCACTAGCTTGACTTCTAGTGTATCTTTTCTGGAAATTCTTATCCAACATTTGAAAATATGGATGATGCTGAAGTGTTCTCTTACCTCTAGATGGAGAATCAATATCCATTGGTGAAGAACTTACTGATATTTGTGGAGAAGGACTTGGAGTAGCATCTGTTGTACTTGAAGTAGTACTCATACTTGGGCTTGGAGGACTTCCTTTGCTATTTTTGGGCTGCACTTGCTGCACTTGAGAGGAACTTGCATCATGAGATCCATCATCAACAAAAAGTTTTTGATGACCCCATTCTCCCCCTTCATCAAAAATTACATCCCTGGAAAGTACAATTTTATGTGTTTTGGGATTGTAGAGCCTATATGCTTTGGAAGACTCACAATATCCAACAAAAATACATGCTTGACTTTTGGGGTCAAGTTTCTTTCTTTGCTCATCAAGGAATGTGGGCATATGCAAGACAACCAAAAACCTTAAAGTGTTTTACATTTGGCTTCTTGCCATACCATCCTTCATAAGGAGTGATCCCATCTAAACTAGAAGTAGGACTCCTATTCAAAATGTAAACACTAGTTCTTACAACATCAGCCCAATACATGTTACTTAGATGCTTAGTTTGAAGCATTGATCTAGCCATTTCTACTATAGTGTGGTTCTTTCTTTCAGCCACACCATTTTGTTGTGGGGTATAGGCAGTTGTGAATTGCCTTTTGATCCCACAATATTTACAAAATTTTAGAAATGCATTAGATGAATACTCTCCTCCTCTATCAGTCCTTAGACTTTTTACAACAAACTCACTTTGATTCTCTACATTATTTTTGAAATCTATGAAACAATCAAAAGCTTCATCTTTAGTTTTCAAAAAATAAATCCAACACATCCTAGAGAAATCATCAATGAAAGTGAGAAAGTAAGAGTTGTTACCAATGCTTTTGGTTTGCATTGGACCACAAATGTCCGAATGCACCAATTGTAGTGGATGGCTTGCTCTCCATGCTTGTCCCTTTGGAAACTTTGATCTTGAGTGCTTTCCCAAAGCACATCCTTCACACACCTCCTTGTGTTCTTCAACTCTTGGAAGTCCACTCACCATAGCTTGAGAAGTCAACAACTTCAAGCTTGCAAAATTAAGATGACCAAATCTCAAGTGCCAAAGCACACTTGGATTAGCAATAGCTACACTAGCAAGTTGAGCACCTCCTTGTTCCCCAAACTTAAGAGGAAACAACCTATTCTTTGTCATAGGTACTTGTGTAACAACTCTATTACAATTGTTTTTGTCAAAAATGATACATTTTCCATCTTCAAAAACAAGCTTATAATTCTTTTCCATTATTTTTCCAACACTAAGCAAATTATGTTGGAGTTTGGGGGTGTAATAGATGTCATTTACCTTCTTGGTGCCTTCTTTTGTTGGAACCTCCATGGCTCCCATGCCTTCAACTTGTAGTGTTTTGTCATCTCCCAATTTGATCTTTGATTTGTAGGAGGAATCCATTGTAGCAAAGAGCTCTTCTTTGCCACTCATGTGATTGGAACAACCAGTATCCAAAATCCAAGTTTCATTGAGATTGGAATCTGATTTTCCATAAGAAAGAAATAAATTTGAAGTTCCTTCCTCTTCTCCATAGTTTCCATATTGACCTCTCCCATCTTGAGAAGTCTTGGACCAACAATATTTAGCAAAGTGACCAACCTTACCACAATTGTAACAAGATTTATTTGATTTGTCACCTCTTCCTCTTCCTTGATTGCCACCTCTTGATCTACCTCTTCCTTTGCCTCTCCTTTGTCCTCTTCCTTGTCCTCTTCCTTGTCCTTGTCCTTGTCCTCTTCCTTGTGCATTATCACCTTCTTTGGATGAGAATGCTTTCTCATCACCTCCATAGCTTGTTGATGTAGAACCCTGTAATATTTCTTCATGAGACATCAAGGAACCAATTAGAGCATCAAAAGATAAAGTAGACAAATCTTTAGACTCTTCAATAATGATAGCTATATGGTTCCATTTATGAAGAAGTGTCCTCAACACTTTCTTCACCACTACTTCAGTTTTGATGTCATCTCCAAGGGTTTGCATTTTGTTTACAATAGATTTCACTCTAATACAATAATCACCTACATTTTCATCATTTTGCATCTTTAAGTTTTCAAAATCCCTCTTCAAGGTTTGAAGCCTCACTTGCTTCACCTGATCACTACCTTGATAACTATCCTTCAAGGCTTTCCATGCTTCTTGGGCTGATAAACAAGAAGCAATCCTTGGAAAGATGCTCTTCTCCAAAGCTGCTTGGAGATGGTAGAGGGTAGAAGAATTGCTCTTTTGGGCATCTTTCTTGTTCTTTTTATCTGTTGCACTCAAGGTGGTCCAATATGAAGGTTCTGCATAACCTTCTTCGACTATATCCCATAGTCCTTTGCCAATGAGTAAGGTCCTCATCTTGATGGACCAATACTCATAATCTAGCCCATTAAACTCAAGAATAGGAAGATTGCTATTTATTGTCATGGATATTAATAGATGATCCCCCCTTAGTTCACAAAATTGGCACCTATAAAGCCTTTTGGGCTTGTTACAAAGATTGCCTCTTAGGAAATTGTGCAAGTCTTCTTATTGCAAAAATAAAATTCTTATCAAAGGTTTAATTAATAATAAAATTTATTTTAACTAAAAAACCATTAAATTAAAAAAAGATTTTTTAATTAAATTAATATTAAATTATTAAAAAAATTTGATAAAATTTTAATAATAGATGCAAAAAAAAATATTTTTTTACCTCTCGGTGGGACTAGATCCCTCGACCTCCTTGTCTACAAGCGCCTTAGCGCCTGGGAGCGAACCAACCTAGCTATCAACACTAGTGAGAGTTAAAGGAAAAATTCCTTTATTTACTCGATTCCTCTGATCGTGGTGCTTTCACCAGACGACGCTACTTCCATCGGTGGGAGCATGATTTTAAACACCCTCACGTAGCTCATACTCTGAAAGACATGTCTCTTCCACAATGTACTCTTGTATGATGTCCAACGAACATCGGTCTAGTTTGGTACGTTGTCTTCAGACAAAACAAAACATACACTGTCTTCGCATGCAACCACCATCATTTTTTTCATGATCCTCATGATAATTTATCGCTTGCTCTCCAAAGACACCACGGGATGATGTCTTCTCACAGTATTTTAACAATAAATTTCACGCAGTCCACGTCTTCCATGCAGGACAATTTTTTCCTCTCCATAACGTCACGCTCAATGCAAAATTTTAAATCACTCCACACTCTCTCCAATGGATGAGCAAAACTCCACGAGCAAAAGCATTCCGATGTTGTTTATTTAAAAAAAAGACAACAAATCTCAACATTGAACTCTGCTATTTTCACTCACGTTGGTCTCCTCACAATCATAGCTACCAACGACATGTCATGCGAATGCAGACCTCACATAGGACAATTGTCAAATGGACTTCTAATGGCTCTAATGCAGCTTGATGTTCTTCTGTGAGTGTGTCTCAAAAGTCTATACCAGTGATATGCCAATGATCCTCTTATATTTCATGCAACACAACTATGTATTTGCAAATAAATTTGGATTTCCACACTGAACAGGATGCTTCACGTCTACTTTTTAGTAGCTTTGAACTTCCACTAGATGTGAAATACAAAACCAAGATTTCCAAAAAAATATCAAATCGTAATCTTTCCATGATGTCTGACGAATGCAACTCCTCACAGCTCATTTTGTTATAGTAGCTTGTGATCCTCGACCTTCAGCAATGAACCAAATCTCAGCAACAATGCACGTCATGTATTCTCTAAACACGTCTAATCAAATTGCATAGGACGTTTGTCATCTTTTTCTCTCCTCTCACAATCTGCTAATATGTAACAGTGTATTTTGCTTTCAGTGATGACTAGAGGGATGATTAGTTTTAATCACAACCTCCTTACTGTAGTCAAAACATAGATATGCTACACTGGATTGATATCACAACATTTGTGATGAGCAATCCAAAAGCTTGAAGCAAATCTCTCCTAGCTCTGATACCAAATGTGATTTCCAGTCATATAATATATTCCTTCAGCAAAAAATAAATACAATATATAGAGCTTGGGCACAAAAACCCATATCTCAACATAGATGAATTATAGAGAATCAAATAACAAAATCTAAACTTAGACTTATTCTAACCTTCTATAATCTCTCTCAATAACTAAGATGCTAACATATTCTATGTAATATCACTAATGCATTTACACTTGATTACATTCAAGGTTCAACAAACATACGAACTAGGGATAAACAAAGGGATAAGCATAAGCAAAAGTAAAATAACGGGGTAGAAAACAAAAGCCAATGCTCGTAGAATAGAAATATAGAGAAAAAGAGAATAGCAAAAATATGAAAAAAAAAGAAAATAGAAAAGAAAAAGAGCACCACAATAAATAGGTCAACAATATATGAGGGGTAGAAAAAAAAAGGAAAAGCCTTCTGATATCACCCATGTTATGCTTCATCACCTTTGGTCCTTAGGGTTAACATAAAACCATGGGATGATTTTCATTGCTAGCAATAGGCTCCAAGAGCCTGCCTACCAGTGGAATAGTCTTACAAGTGGCGATATATCTATTACATTAGCTACCCACTTTTGTATAGATCACTATTCATGTATGGATGAGCTAGCTAGTTCGACCATATCTACAACGGGTTAATCCTACCTCCCTCAAAATGGATAAATGAACCTCACTCATTTACACACACAGGTCCATGATAGATTTTGAATTAGTCTGACTAGTTATGAGTTGCCACATAAACTTGCATAATTTGAGTCTAAAACTTGATTGCCAAAACTACATTGGTCAAAGCCATTACATATCCCCTATACCATCCTATATATCTAAAATAACGGAATGGATAACATCCACATAGGTACATGTAATGATACAAGTGCTTCCTCTATGCATTTTAGCACTCCCATACATGCATACATGCATCTATGTTACACAAATTTATTACAAATATTACATGCATCACATCACAGATCACATCATTGCATTTACATTACATGTTTCATATCAAACACTAAATCAAAGCATTTATCCTACATATACTATCTCACACTCCATCATTGCATTTACATTACATGCACTCACTACAAATGATATTTCACATTATATCACTTCGCATTGCATTTGAAATACAATCATGCAAGTCTACTCTATAGCATATTCACACTATAGAGTGATAATATATCTAAACCACAATACACATGAATATCCATTCATTACACATACCTACAAATGATGTTATGATATCTATGCAAACATAAAAAGAACAATCAATTTCAAAACCATAACACATGTATATATAACAACCAAAATAAAAATGTATGCATATATATATATATATATCATCCATAAAAAATACTCATAGGCTACAAATTGGTACAATGACCCGTAGGCTACAATCATCAATAAACCTAACTACCACCAAGAGTCTCCCCACATCCCTCATGACTCACCCGCATCTCTGTAGCTCTGCTCGACTCTGTCCTGGTCCCTGAATCCTAAACCATAGTGGGTGGATCTCACACCTCAACCCTAGCACCCACCCACTCCCAACACTATGATGGCTATGATGAGAAGATGCCCACACTCACGATCTTGACTTATCCTAAGACACCACTTGACTATAATCAGGAAGTGCGATCCCATGCACTGCCAGAGAGGCCTCACATAAGGACTTCTTAGCATAATCCATAGCCAATAGACCAGTCAATCTCTCAATAGCCCATGAAGCCTCCTCCTATGCTTGCTCTAACTTTGACCTATGCCTCTCCTCCTATAGGTGAAGCTTAGCCTCCAACTATCGAACTCTATCTCGTAGCCCTCGAGCCTCCTCCTCCGCATCCTGCCTCTCCTGGACCTCAAAGGGAATCTCCTCCATACCCACAAAAACACCAATATCAATGGTGTCATCCACACCACCCATAGCAACAAATCCACCTCCCTCCTCTGCTACCCCAACTACCTCTCCCATGGCCACCCCACCCTCCATAGGATTAGTCTCAATGATCACCATAACCTCTCCCACTTCCTGTGTACTTGAGGCACCACCCAAGCATCATCGAGACCGTCATAGAGGAACCTCTCTTTCCCCACCAGCTACCTCCTTTGACCTAGCTTGAGTCCCTCTACCTACTATCCTCTTTGGTGGAGGTACCCCACCATCAGGTGGCACCCATCAATCAACAACACCTCTACTAGGCTCCCAACTCTACATAGACCACCAAGCCTCAAACTTTGGTGTAGTCCCAACATTATCCACATCCGGGATAACCACAGGTGGGTCACTCTCAGCAAGCTAGGGTAGCACCACCGGATGCTCTCCTCTATCACCCCGTTGCCTGTAATATACAACAGGAGCTCTTGGAATATCCTGTTGTAACCCAAACTGATGCCTCACCTAATCAAACTAAAAATACTCGGCCTATCGAGTATATCTCCCTACTAGCCATCTGCCCTAATGAATGACCCACAATTGCTCACCGTCCTCCTCCCAGGTCACCCCACCCAACCAAGGCCTCCACTTAATGTCATTAGGTGTCAAGTCTCCAAACTTGACCCTCCACAATAAAGGATCACCCTCATGAGGCCTCTTGATACCCTTCTCCTTGTCTGTCTGCCATATAAAAGCATAGGGTAAATACTCCTTACCCTCAACATGGGCAGGGTGAGGCAATAATGATGGTAACTCAATAGATATGTGCTCCCATGCCCATACCTATAACAAAGGAGTCCAACTCAAACCCTTCCGCCTAGCACGCACAACATCGTGCAACTCTCTATACACCTGGTCCAATAGTGTAGGTGCCCATGCAAACACAACCCTACGCTCCACCATGTCACTCACCATATCCAACATGTTCCAAGTGAATAGTACCCTAGAAGTATCAAGCAATGCATACGTAGATATCATCATCATAGCTGCACACTAATGATTAGATATCTTATTCTTCAACCACAACCACTCATAATCCATCTTCAAGACATCGATATCCCTCCACCCCTCACCAAAGAACCACTCCAACACAACATCCTTACTGGTATCCGGTGTTGCTCTGACCGAAACACCCTCAATCGGTAACTTATAAATCCGATAAACATCCTCCAATGTGATTGTCATTTCCCTAGTAGAAAAATGAAAGGTGTTCCTATCCGCGTCCCACCGCTCACACAACATGGATATATATGCCCTGTTGGCATGTATACTCTTACATTCCCATACTCCTCTAAACCATATATCATCCAACCACTTGAGATCATCGACATTGTTCATTAACTTGTCAAAGTCACCCTTCATATTTCGAACACGATGACGGGGCTTGAGCATCTTCACCTATTCATCCACAAACAAACACAATAGAAAATACATTAGTCATCAATGCAATGATGCAATCCAATAAAAATCAATAAATCAAATTTACAAATTAAACTATTTAATTTGACACACACTTTGAGACATAAACAGTGCATAATTCACATATCAAAACATATCAACAAAATAGTCACATATTTGGATACCCATTTTTCCATTTCATGGCAAAAGTTCGAACAGATGCAAAAAACAATACATATTTGGCTTCCAACAGTCAAAAATAAAATTACCCACATACCTACTATGGCACGAAATTCAAAACTAAGTCAACCTATCAGACATACAAAAACAAAATACATTTTTGAATACCCATTTGCCGACTTAGTGATAAAAATATCGACAAAATTCAAAAATAGTATACAAATCAACGTGGAGTTCAAGGTCAATCTTATCATACAGGCATCCAAACGGAACACACACCAAAACACACAATATAAAAATAATAGTCATATTTTTGAACACCCATTTGCCCACTTCATGGTGAAAGTTCAAACAGATGTTGAAAACAATGCAAATCGGGCTCCCAACAACTAATTTCAAATTTAACACTACCTACATCTTGGCACGCAAATCAAACACAGGCCAAATGAAATCATCTATAAAAACAAATAACATTTTTGGATACCCATTTTGCCCTTCTATGATGAAAGTATCATCCGTTTCTAAAAATTCTATACCTACGATGGAAAAATTAATAATCAAAGTTTACCCACTTACACCCAAAAACAACACATTCAAAAAACATACCAAACGAAGGCAAAAAAATAGAACAGTCGCACAACGGGATACCCATTTCCTACTTTTATGGATAAAATTCAATAACATTCCAAAAACAGTACACCATTGCTCCAAAAATGGACGGTCAAACTCTACGCCTACTCTACCCGTTACCCGGTCAAACTGGCACCAAAACAAGTCAAACCTAACAACCAATTACGTTTTTGGGTACCCATTTGGCTAGTTTTCTACTACGTGTTCAAATTTCAATTAAAAATTGCAAATTTTTTCAAAATGAGATGAAAACCTCCCCCCTAATTCACTTTTCTCTGGAAAATTAAAACACAAAAAATGAGGTAAGTAAGAGCACTTACCGATGGATCCCCACACCTGCTGCTAGCTCTAGGTCATCCTCTCACCATATTTGCATCCAAACTCGTCAACCGCCTCATCCACACGTCATCGTATACTCCTCCCACGCGCTCTCCATAGCTCGTCATCGTCAAAATGAGCCCCTCCCAACTCCAAATTGCCTTAAAAATACCTAAAACCCTAATTCACCCCTTGCCCCGTGATTTAGGCCCAATTTACCCCTGCCCCGCGAATCAGGATCCAATTCACCCCTTGCCCCATGAATTGAGCATATGACCCCCAAATCCAATCAAATTCATTCCAAAACCCTAGGAAATCATGCAACTTTCTTCCAAAACCCTAGGAACCCTCCTAAAATGTCCTCTCATCTATTTTTTCACCATTTTTCATCATGCATTGGTATTCTATCAATCGTTGCATCACCAATTCATTGCATTCCATTCACCTCATTGCTAATTCCTCGTTTGAGGGGGTATTCATATCCAAAGTCAGCTTTGCATGCAACCAACAAACCAAAAATCTAAAAGCATGGATATCGCATCTGTCTACAATTTTTTTTCTAAAGATTATCTTACGATTATAATCTCAATCCCAACTAGATATTTGTTAAATCAAGAGAGTTGTGCGTAACAATGGAGAGGTCACTTTGGCATTCATGATACACAATGAATGACACGGTTGATTAATTCAACGTAATATTTGGAGGACTTCACTCTGGCGTTCATGGTACACAATGAATGACACATTTGAATAATCCAAATGTTAACTAACTCAAATGGTTTGACACTTGTCACCATGTGCTCATCAATCAATCAACAACAAATATTTGAATAGACATTTGTTCTATTCATACTTTTAGACCATGCTAAACTGGTCGCAAAAGCAAAGCAATCAAAAGTTGCCTACCCCAAGCAACTAGTATGACATCAAAAATGTCATACAGGCTCAACAAAACCACCGCATTGCATCCGCAATCATCCACTTCCATTTACCGACATTGTTTAATTTTATTTTATCTCTTTTCTCTTTTCTTTTCCTTCCCCCTTCTTGGCTATTGATCAAGTTGGTATGGTCATGCTTCGAGTGGCTACATACTTTTTATTGGATCCCATTCTCCTTCTATCCCTTCTCTTCTACACAAACCCTTCACAATTTTTGTATTAAACTGTGTCCCACACAATATAGTACAAAATGAGGTAAAATTTAGACACGTAAAAGTCATACATTGATATACCTACGTACTTGTAGATCCTTTTGGACACTTGTAGATTTACATAGGCAATCCTAGATACCCCTAGGCTATCGTAGACCAACGTAGACTATTTTAGATCCTCCTAGACATGCATAGATGGCCGTAGTCATACGTAGTCATGCGTAGATCACCATAGATTATCATAGCATTATGTAGACTTCCACACACTAATTTACTAGGTTTTAGGTCCAAAACCCTAATAAGTTTGTAGAATCACATCACAAACATTTCCCATGCATCGAGATACCTTCCATCAGCTTCCCAAGGTGATACAGAACCTTATTGCACTTAATTGAGGCCCCCATAGGCTATTAATTGGTAAAAGTAATTATTAAGTCAATTCATAAATCTAATTTTAATTTGACTTCACTTAAAGGTCACTTTTAGGGCTAAAAAGGTTAATTAGGTCCTTAATCCCTAACTATTCCTAATTACTCCCTCCCACATGTTTGTGCACTAGGTTAGTTAGGATATTTTTTAGGAAACCCTAATCTAACCCTAGATCTAACCTAGAGTTGACTAACCCTAGTTAACCCTAATCTCTCCTCACACATGTGTGAGGATGAGATATTTCCTAGAGGGAATGTGAGGAAGCCACCTCACAAACCCTAACCTAACCTTCATAGGATCTAACCCTAGGGCTTAGTTATCCTAACTACCCCCCTACACCTTGGGTTTTCTTATAAATAGTGGGCCCAAACCCTCATTTATCTCTCTCTCCATCTTATGTCCAAAGTACAGAAACTCTGCCAAAATATGTACCAAAGCACAATTAAGCAAATATGAACCTGCACATCAATATTACAATAGTAAAGGAACCTCTCCATCAAAGGGTTTTTGTAGAACAACACTCAGAGTCTGATTCGCCCCCTGCCTCGCGAATCCAACATGATTTCACCCCCTGCAGTGGCGAATTGGTTCTACAGGTCCCAAATCAACTCATATTTGGGAGGTAAGCTTCATTTTGTAATTTCATGACCTTCTGCACAATTTATTTCAGTTTTTAATATGTTTTTACCATCTATTTATCTTTCTTAATATGGGGCTTGACTAAGGCAAGCCCCCCAATGAACTAACCCTTTTTGCAGGTTTAGCCTAGAACCAAGGAGGGAAACAACTACAAACTACAACCCCGTGGTGGTACGCAAGCCCATCTACACTGAGGGATGCAAAAAGAAGGCATCAGGCCTATTGTAATATTTATGAAAAGAAAGGATAAAGGGGAATTTACCCCCATTATAACCTATGCACTCTTTACATGAATAAAAATATATTTTCCTAAATAACATGTGTCATTAATGTGTTGTTAGATCAAATGCTATCTTTTGGCCGTTTCTGTAACATTCTCTAGTTCTTGAAGGAAATTGAAAGCTAGTTTGGAGGGTTCTTTAGTTATTGCTAGTATTTCAGGAAATGAGATTCCCACTTCTTTCCTTTGAAGAATCTGAGTTTCTTTTTGCTTTGCTAGTATATTCTCTGATAAGGTTTTTATCTCATATTCCATATTTCATCTTTGTCTCCTTTTCCAAATGAGTTTTGGGTAGGTTCCTCAATTTCTGTGAAAGTCGCCCTATTATTATCCAACACATTTCCAGACCTTAAATGGATCTACTGGTAAGGTACCACAGTTATTGAATATGTTTCATTGGCTTCATATACCTATTGAAATATTTTATTGTTATTAGGATTGGGTACCGGTTGACATAGTGAGGATGGCTACTTAGGAGGATAGTTCACATTATTTGGGGTGGAAGGAGTCTATTTCATGGTTGATTTTGAGGAGCTTGTCCTCTGAATTGATTTTTAAAATTCTATTATTGAGGTGGTCCTTCAGACCATCTAGGCCCTCCTTGATTATATTGGTAATTCGTATTCCAATTAAGCACATTTTGATTTTGTCATAACATTCCTTGACTCCATGAAGGTGGAATTCCATAAGGATTGGACATAATTGAGTCCATGGAGGCATATTCCATTCTTGATTGTATGGATTCCAATTTATCCAAGTTGGTGCACTTGACCAATAGTTAGGTATTGGTTGGTTGGAATAATTAAAATTTGATCAATTATATGGACCATTGAATGGGTTGCTTCTTCTCGGGTTACAAAATAAACATCCTCTACTTCCTCAACTTCAGGATCTTTTATAGCAGATTTTATAGTTGAGATATACTTACAATTTTTAATACTATGATCCTTGTCACAAAGCTTACAACTAGCAAAAATATTGGAAATATTTGTGATGTCAAGTGGATATTATCTTAGATTGTGCCTTTTTTTACATCTATGACAATATATTTCTTCAATATATTGCTCTTTAGGTTTCTTTTCCATGAGGTCAAGAGATGTAGTTAATGTGCTCAATGAATCAGTTTTCAGACTTTCCAACATGTTAGCAATTTTTATTATTGTCACTCCTCCTGTTGATGGGTATTTGTTGCTTCTAGGTGGCTTAATTATTGAATAAGTTTTTTAAATATTCACAATTTCTTCAAGTACCATTTGGTGGATATCCCCCTTAGACATGAGGTTTAGTATGTCAGGGACATCTTCTTTTAAACCTTTTAGGAAAAGTTCTTTCAAGATTTATTCATCTATCTCAATGTTAACTCTAGACCCTATAAACTAAAATATTTTAAGGTAGTCTTCGAGGGATTCTTCCTCTTGTTGGTTCATGCAAAATAATTCTGCTTTCTTATCCCAAAATCTATAGTAATCTTGATATCATTTAAGGAATATATATTTTAATCCATTTTCTCCATCCCATCATCTACAAACACTCTCACCTAGACTCATTAACCATCTCAAAGCTACATCCTTAAGTGTAGAGGGAAATAGTCATATATTTTATTCATCAGTGGTGTAGAAGCAAGGTTGGCATACCACTTCGAATTCAAAAAGGAATGCATTAGGATCTTCATGTGGTTTTCCATGGAAGGCAGGCAGAATAGCAACAAAGATGATTTTTGGTTCTCTCATTACCTTGTCATCTAGAGAAGGAATTGGAAAGGAAATTTTTTTTCTTTACCTATTTCTCCTCTAGTTACCTTTTACTTCTCCGTGATCATTATTTATTTACCTATTCCTCCTATAGTTTCCTTCTACTTCCTCCTATTCACTATTATGGTCATCCATGATTGATCGAAGGAATTCTAGGATTGGAACACGTATAGGTCCAAAAAATATTGTGGAAGGATCTATACGATTATCAAATTTAGGTTTTGGTAATAGAAATGTTTCAAGATTTTTTTCTAGTAGAGTTGATGAAAAATTGATTTGTTCTTTTGATGTTGAAGAATCCTCAGTTGCTATAATCTCAGTCTCTTTTAATTTAGCAATGTCAAGTTTTCTTTTTGTTTCTCTTCATAAATTTTAATGAATCTTCCTTTCAAGTGTTTAGGTTGATTCATAAATTTACAGAACTCTTAATTTATACAACAAATTTATTCATTTCTCGTTAAACAATATATGGGTATCATTGATTGGATCTAACTATTCAGGGGTCATATAGTGTTCTTAAAATGTGAAATATTGCTTTAAAAGATGAATCAATTTCATTATAAAAGCTTGTCCTTGTATTGCAATAGGATTTTCAAACTGTAAATCTTGACATAACTCTATAAAGCGTATAATCCTAGGTACTTTGTGGTATCTTTTAATATATTCTAGACTCACCTTCATATTTTCTATATCTACTAAGAAATTATGGATAGCAAGGGAATCCTCAAAGTAATGCTCCCAAAGATATGTGTAGACACCAAAACAGCACCAATCCGATTATGTGACGACAAGCACTGATCGCACTAACACACACAGCCCCCAGGGCAGCCCTCAGAGGTTAAACAGTGGTTCTAACCACTCACACAGCAGTTTTGCAAGTCAAAAACCAATTTGGCACTTTTTAGACACTTTATTGCTTATTCGTCCCACCAAGGGACGAGTGCTGTTTTACTCGTCCTACCCAGGGACGAGTGAAAGTTTTACTCGTCCTACCCAGAGACGAGTGCTGACTTATACTCGTCTCACCCAGGGACGATTACCAGCGCTCGCTTCGGGGTGGGACGAATGTCGAGTTTGACCGGCAAAAAGTCAAATCTCGGCATGTAACAACTCAGAACTGCCACTTAGCTTTCCCTGCATGACATAGGAGTGCGAGTGAGTTCTTTTGACAACTCATATCTACCAATTAACTCTCCCTTCACTGCATGGGAATAAGAGTAAGCTTTTTAAGACAACTCAGATTTGCCACTTAGCTATCCCTTCATTGCATGGGAGTGCAAGTGAGCTTTTCTAAAACACACAAAGACATGCACGAGAGACAGTTAAGAATCCCTTGATCAAGAAGAAGTCTTTCTTTGAGGCAAAAAGCATTCATGCAAAGAAACACTTTTGCATGTTAATTCAAAGAGACCCCTCGGGTCTATAAAATGGTGAGTTTCCTCACCCAAAAGATATACCGAGCTGGAGCATTTTGAGCGACGAAGTGCTGCTAATTCATTTACTTGCGATTTGTGTTTTCAACATCCATAATCTCTTAATCGAAAGAGAGGTTATTGGGTGACTTTTGAAGGCACGAATCAAGAACCAACACCCCATTCTTTTGACCACAATATCCTACCAATTTGTCGACAACACATCACATCAGGTTTCGGACCCATCCTAAGCGGATTGGTGTCGGAGCAAAGTTTCACCCGCGGGTGGTTTGCCTTCGGGCACCCCTCCCGCTTTATTGCTTTTGTAGTTTTTTAGCTAGTTTCATGTTTATGCTTTTATCAAGTTTTCAGTTCATTTAGATTCATTTTAGCCATAGTTAGATTTATCTTTTATTTTTCATACACGAGTGCTACTGATTCTTTGTTTGTTTCTTTGAACGCAGATTTGCAGCATTGGAGGAGCAGCGAGGAATCGACCTGTACCAACGCAAGCGGCGACAACGTTTTGGTTCGCCCATCTTATATGTGGGCACGCGGAAGAAGGAATTCTGAAACAAGTTGTAGAGATCAATATCTAACGCTCCTATCCCCTAAAAAGGAAGGAGACGCATTGTAACACGAATTGAAAAGAATATCAATAAAAAAAGGGCCATAGTTTATATTGCTTTTATATCTTGTGTTCATTCATTTGTGTTCTTTCCTTTTAATACAATTTTGTTTAGTATTTCCTTTTTGTTTCCGAAATCTCGTGTTTTCAATGGCGATCACGGTGGGACCTCTGTCCTCTATTTTTTTTAGGTTAACTTACTGATCTAAAATTGCTTGTTTTTTTACAGGTACCTATTTTTCAACATCGGACTGTTATTCGTCTCTGCAAGTGACGATTGCAGAATTTGTACTCGTCTCACCCCGGGACGAATAAATTATTCGTTCCACCCTGTGACGATTACGGTTCTGTTATTCGCCTCACCCAGGGACGATTATAGATCTGTGCAAATTTTTAGAGCAAATCAAAAACTTCCGATTAGGCAGAGAAGAGGTAGGGGTTTTTACAGATTCTGTCAAATTTCTATTTTTCTATTTTCCGGTTTTCAGTTTGTATGGCTTAGGGAAAGATTTCTTTTCGTTTGCCTGTTTCAATTTTGCAAAATTAAAACGAACCCCACACATCACGTGACATTTTAAACCAAGGCGTTGGTCGTAAAACCCCAACCCTTGAGCAAGACCAAAGGTGGATTCCATTATCACTTTGGCTTGAGATATTGCATCCATTACCTCGATCGCGACTGTTGCTAGACGTAAATCCTGACGAAAGCTGACCGAGTGTAGCTTGGGGTGATTCCCAGCACGCGAGGATAAGTCTTCTATGGTAGGTGTCATAAACAGAGCGATTCCCCTTCCGTACCGCCTATGTTCCACGTATCATCTGCTCTCACGTACCTATAGTCTCCCTCACGTAAGGGCGGGTATATAGAGAGGTTGGTATATCGGTCCGGCAATGGTATATTGAAGGGGCGACCATTTTGGGAGTCATAAGAGCCTTCATACTTGCATTTAAACGTTTCACAAAAATTTTCAAAAACAAAACAAACAACAAAAACACACTAAACCAGATTTAGGGCACACTATTAATCTTTAAAAGAGATAATCATTGCTTGTGAGTGTGTATGCTATTTTCTGTTTAGACAAAAAAAATCATAAAAAGAAAATTACAAAAAGAACTTTTGCATTTTTTAGGTTAGCATTACCATGGTGAATACTCGTAGCCAAGCCCAATCACGGGCAGAAGCTGCAGAACATGCACCAAGAGAGACAAATCGTCTCCGATATAGCTCTGAAGACTTGTTCATCCCGCCTCAACGGCGAGGTACACCAGTTAGTTCACACCATGCGAAACATGGCTCTATAGGCCCCTCCGTGAGGGGCACTCCAACCCATACAGTCATAGAACATGGTTCTAGAGGTGCCTCAAGGAATGGTTCTCCAAGTCAGACCATCAATAGACGAGACTTTAGAACTCCCTCTCTAAGGGAAACACCTAAGCAACAAGAATCTTTTCAAGAAAATAACTTATATATACCACCTGGTCTAAGTACGAGGCCTCCCTTTGAAGTTCAATATGGGTGGCCTAGTGATGAAGCATTGTGTACTGCTATGGAACAACAAAGGGTCCAAAAGGAAGAACCATATGATTTTGTGGTTCCTAATTTACCCCCAATTAATGTCGGACATAGTAGACCATATCCAGAACAACAAGTTCTCCCGACAGGGCAAGACAATTCTGCCCGCACTTTTTATGCATATCACGAGAGAGAGAGAGGAGGATCACTACATTCCTCCAGGCCAGTATCCAGTGCCAAAACGATGCACGTCTGCACCTGCATTATATCCAGATCGCTTATTGAGACCAGAGTTTCAAGTCAATGCGGCCAACCTCGACAGAGGGAAGCAACATATAGGAGTCTCAGAGCATTATGATCGAAACAGATATGTAGGAGAGACATCTAGGCCTATTAAACAAGAGACAACAGAACAAAGTAACTTGGCATTTGCACAACTAACCGCCCGCCAAGCGCACATCACGCGGCTTAGGCAAGAACAACAGGAATTAGAACATTTGTGTCACCTTGATCAAGAGCGTATTCAGCGTCAGACTGCTGAAAGGTTTCACAACCATGCACCTGAGAGGGCCCCAATCCCTCGCGCACAGCAATCTGAGATGTATGTGAGGCACAACCCCTTAGTGCGAGACAGGTCTCCACGACTTCAGCAAGCACCGCCTCCAAGACCTCTTAGACCTGAGCGGGAGGCCATTTACCGTGACCATGATGGGCATCCTCCGCGGGCACCCGTCCATGTTTACAGGCCTAGGCCAAACACTCCTCAAGAAGATTATGAGGATTATTACCAAGAAGAAGAGCGGGCTGAAACGCCCTATCAAGGCAGAAGGGATGCTACCCATTTAGTCATTCAAAGGCCTCAAGTTCCCCGCAACCCACAACGGGAACAAACTAAGGAGGAGGAAATTATATCCTCCGATGCCTACAAAGTGTTGTTAGAATTCTTGGAGAATATGGAACTTAAGACCGGTGGGCCTCAAAAGCCTACCCTACGCCAACTCCGTAGTCATCCAATACATCCGTCGGTGCCGGCACCTCCATACCCCGAACATTTCAAGCTGCCCCAGTTGGCACTCTTTAAAGGGGATGAGGATGCTCAAGAGCATGTGACGAGATTTTTGAGCCAATGCTTTGGTATACAAGACAATGATGCATTATTATTGAGAACATTCATAACCACATTCGTAGGGTCTGCCTCGGATTGGTTTACCCATCTACCAAAGCATAGCATCTACAACTTAGATCAACTAGTGGACGCGTTCCTAGAACGTTTTGCTTTCAATACAAAGAAAAAGGCGTCACTCAGTGATCTAGCTAGCCTCAAACAGTATGAGGAGGAGTCTATGGTAGCATATGGGAATCGATGGAGGACGGTGCTTTCAAAGTTGTCCTACCTCCCTCCTATGTCCGACTTAACTCAAATGTTCGCAAAGAGTTGTTTGCGATCGATCTCTGTGCTATTGCAGCTGCAGCAATACGCCACTTTGGAAGAAGCTCTGGCGCAAGCTAGACGTATCGAAGAGATCAAGATACAGGATGGCAAAATTGCCAAGCCTAAGAAAAAAGAGTGGAACAAGAGCACCAAAATAGGGAATACGCAACAGAAACCCGCCGCGGTCAATCAAGTTGCTATTAATGCCCCTACGCCTGCCCAAGCAACACAGCCTTCAAAGGCTAACTATCAGGCGGTGCCTCACAATAATTATGAGAAAGATAACAAGAAGTAGGATCAAAATCAGCAACGTCGCCCTAAGCGACAATTTACACCATACACTGAGTCTAGGGATTCCTTGTTTGACCGTTTGTCAGCGGCAAACTTGATTAATCTGCCAGATATTCCAACAATTGATCCCAATGCGCCAAAGCCTAAAGGGTATAGAGAGGATATTTTCTGTAGATTCCACAGAAGGAAAGGGCATGACCTTAATGTCTGTTGGTCGTTTAAAGGTTTAGTGCAAGATCTCATTGATAATCACACATTGGTAGTGGATAACCCCATCGCACCCAACAACCAACAAATGGGTGTTTTCAAAGATCCTTTACCCACACATGATGCACAAACAAAACCTCTGCATGTCAATGAAGTGCAACAGAGTTACCCCATGGAGGGATATGTTGGAATGATTAGCATTGTGACAAGAAACAAGAGACACCCAGGAGTTGTCCCCGCAACAGCCCCTAGGGAAGCTTCATCCACGTCACAACATCAACCAAATCCTACACAGTTGCCCCCACCTAGACCAGTGGCCACGATTCGAACTAGACTTACTCAAAGTCTACGGACCACATCGGCTAGGCTCTCCATTTATGAGCTTATTCAACAATCGGCGCCCCATCGGGAAGCTCTTATGGAGATATTAAAGGCAATTGAATTGCAACCCCACGAAGCGGATTCGTTCAACAATTTTGTGGGGCATGTCAAACAGTGTACTGAACCAGTTATTACCTTCAGGGAAGATGAGCTAAAAACGGTGACTGGAGATGTAACGGATCCACCCCTGCACGTTATTGCGCGGGTCAACGGGACTCCATACAAACGGGTGTTGATAGACACTGGTTCGTCCAGTAACCTTATTACAACCGCTGCACTGAAACATTTGAAACTACCAGCCTCTCACATTGCACCTTCCACTTATACCCTTCGAGCATTTAATGATACGATATGCTCGACAGTTGGCACAATTGTCCTGCCCATCCAAGTGGGACAAAAGACCATTCATACGTTGTGCCACATTTTAGAAGGTGAGATGGCTTACAATATCTTGCTTGGGCGGCCTTGGATCCGGGATATGAAGTGTGTCCCTTCAATTGCTCATCAATGTTTGAAATATACATTTGAAGGACAAGTACATGTGGTCCCCGCAGATTTGGAACCTTTTAAATATTGCAACTCGGTGCAAATCATGCCGCAGTCGACCCTTCCTTCAACGCACGTGGATTTCCAGTTAAATCCATCTAAACGGGGTCCGACTAAGCAAGAATCTTCATCACCAAATCAATCAAATTCTCAGGCGGGATCATCTTCTTCATCCAGTCCTCTCACAACGACGCCACCTACGGTGGCCACTCCAACGGACAAAGGAAAGAAGCCCCTGGAAACGGAACCACCTTTAGTCTCCAATATCTCTACAGAAGAGACGCCTAATAGAATGGAAGTTGAGACGCCTAGTTCACCCCACATGGAGTGGACTCAAGGAGAACTCCCATTCACTTCCCCTCAATCGCCAACGATTACTTGTTGAGATGTCTAACACGGGCATGGGGGAGTATATAGTGCGCAATGTTGTTGCAACGCCCACACTTCAATCTATGCAAGACATGGGAAGACCTCGACTCCCCATAGGCTCAGTGGTTCCTTTAGGTTACCCACCTAATCAGACAAACTTTATTTTTGGGGGCCTAGATCATGGCGTTGAACCTTCTCGAAAAGAAGAAGAAGATGAAGATCCCTTTGTGGAAGATGTCAACTATCTGGCTAACCCAGACTTCGCATTACGATATCTTAGCCAATGCAATTGGCATGGATACGAGTTAGGCCGGTATGAACAAGGAATGCGTGTTTTGTGTCAACCAAGATACCAAATGCCTTATGACAAGTCCGGAGTAGGGTTTAATCACCCTTTGCCCCTCGACATCTTGGTCGAAAACATGCAAGGCCTAGGGATAGGCAACAAGGATGGGTTGGCATCAGATCCATATGCCAATCCAAATACAACTTATACATTGGGGGATTATTTCCCATTGCAAACAAATAACCTTGTTGACCTCAACAACCCTTTCCCTACGGCCGAACAAGGAGAAACCTCATGGACTCACCCACAAGGGGAAGATGGACAAGACCACGAAGGGTCTTCTGAAGATGAGTCGGAGTACGATCATTCGCATGAATATCAAATGAATGACGATCAGGACAGCTTCCTGATGATGTTCCCATTGAATGATCCTAGTGAGCATAGGCTACCTCAACAACAACAAAATCCTTTGGACATAGACGACATGTTTGAAAACTTACACATAGATCCAAGACCTAGGAGGCATTTCAACTTGGCGCAGTTATAGCAATTACTGCATCCGCCACTCCAGGCATACAACGAGCATCTTTCGCCTGGAGACCCTATCAAACCATCAGTACCTAGGGTAGACCCTGTTTGTAGGTCCGCGCATAGGGCTGATCCCTTTGTGCCAGTGCCTACAGAGCCAGATCCAAAGCACCAAGAACATCCAGAATGTCAGAGTTGTCACATTTGCGGTAATGGAGATTACAATCATTTCATCAACATGGTCTCCATTGACTTGACCGCCCCCATCCATGATCCAGCCAATCCAACATGATTATTGCATCTAGACATAGAAGCTATTGATTGGGATCGCGATGACACACCACCATCTCCATCAGAGTATTGGCCTTGCGGTGGGATGTTCCATTTCACTCCGGGACGGACTCGGGATGTCTTCCATGCTGAAGAGGAACTTGATGTTCCTAATGATGATCTTAATTCAGCAAACGATATCCATCTGATCCCAATTCCACACCAGTTGGAAGACGGATCCCATATGTCAATTGAAGCAACGACTGATGTAGACATCGGCACAGATCCAATGAATCCACGGATTCTCAAGCTCAGGGGTAAGTCTTTCCCCTGAAGAGCGAGCCGATTATGTTGCCCTTCTTAAGGAAAAGAAGGAGGTTTTTGCATGGTCATACAAGGATATGCCGGGACTAGACCCACAACTAGTCACGCACAATTTAACGCTTGATCCGACAATCAAGCCAGTAAAGCAAAAACTACGCAAGATGCATCCAACAGTGGCCTTAATGGTAAAATATGAGTTACAAAAGTTGTTGGATGCCCAGTTTGTCATCTGTGTGGATTATCCGCCATGGTTGTCTAACATGGTTCCTGTCAAGAAGCCTGATGGGAGGATTCGCATATGCACCGATTTTCGAGATCTTAACAAAGCGAGTCCTAAGGATGATTTTCCCTTGCCGAGCATCGACGCGTTGGTAGACGCTACAACGGGCCACGAAATGCTTTCCCTTATGGATGGTTTCTCAGGATACAATCAGATTCGTATTAATCCTGAGGACCAACTAAAAATGGCATTCACAACGCCTTGGGGGACATTTTGCTATAAGGTCATGCCTTTTGGCCTTAAAAATGCCGGAGCTACCTACCAACGTGCCATGACGTACATCTTTCATGATTACATGCACAAAACTTTGGAAGATTACATGGATGATTTGTTGGCCAAATCTCTTTTGCGCCCAGATCATATCGGTGACTTGAGTAAGGTCCTTGATCGCCTCATTGAGCATAAAGTCAGACTAAACCCTAAGAAGTGCGTCTTTGGCGTCACCTCTGGAAAGCTCTTGGGTTTCATAGTCTCCAAACGAGGAATTGAGGTTGATCCAAACAAAGTCAAGGCAATCCTTGAAATGCGTCCCCCAACCACCATCAAGCGGCTCAGGAGTCTGCGAGGGAAAGGTTGCGTCGATCAAGCGCTTCATAGCGCGGTTATCCGACAAATGCCGACCCATGAATAAATTATTGCATAAGGGGGTCACATTTCATTGGGATGACGAGTGCCGATCGGCCTTTGACGACATTAAACAGTACTTGGCTTCGCCACCAGTATTGGCACCACCCAGACCAGGAGTGCCGTTCTATTTATACATCTCAGCCATCGAGGTGGCACTGGGCGCCATGTTGTCCCAGAAAAATGAACTTCACAGAGAACAGGCTACATACTATCTTAGCCGCACCCTGGTCAGTTATGAACTTAACTATGCATATGTTGAAAAACTCTGCTTGGCAGTGGTGTTTGCTACCAAAAAGCTACGCCACTACATGCTTAGTAATAAGACGTATGTTGTGTCTAAGGAGAATCCATTGCGATACATGATGAGTCGTACTTATCATAGTAGTCGCACGGCGAAATGGATCATGTTGTTGACGGAGTTTGACATAGAGTTCATTGGACAAAAATCTATAAAAGGTCAAGTCATCGCCGATCAACTAGTTGAGGCTCCTCTTGAAGACAATCAGCCTCTGACTTTTGAACTACCTGATGATGGGGTCTTCCATGTCTCAGAGTCGCCAGATTCTGATGAGCCTGAGTCACAGGCTGACATAACCCTATTCTTCGATGGTTCTAAATGTGAGCAAGGGGGTGGTGCGGGAATTGTATTCTTCACTCCACAAGGTGCTCCAATGCCCTTGTCATTTAAATTAGACTTCCCGTGCACCAACAATAATGCAGAATACGAAGCCTTGCTCATAGGTCTTCAGACAACAATCACCATGAACATTAAACGATTGAATATCTTTGGTGATTCGCTGTTAATTGTCAATCAAGTAAAAGGGATATACCAATGTAAATGTCCACTTTTGAAGTCTTATAAAGCCCTTGTGGATAAATTCTTGGCACAACTTGAATGGTATGACATCGAGGCACTCCCTCGATCATCAAATCATTTTGCGGATACTATGGCCTCCTTGGGGTCACTCATCCCGCAAGACTCTTCCGGTGAAATGACAACCATTCGAGGTTAAAACATTATCGCAATCTGCGATGGAGCGTGCAAGCTCCGATCCGACGCCGAGGAATCCACATGATTCAGATTGAACCATCTCCGGATAAGTTCTCTCGAATTCGAGATTGTTTGACTAAAGCCAACTGGGGGTCCTTGTTCTCCCCGACTCCTCTTACTAGCAACACCACGTTGTTTTTGCAAGTTCTTTCCTGCTCAGCTTTTGTTCGGGATAGGCTTCAAGAGGGATTGGCCGTTCATACTATCGAGGTTTCTGATCAGCAAGACTGGTATACACCCATTCGGGATTACCTCAAGCTAGGTAATCTCCCACTTGGATTGACACAAGCCACGAAAAGATCATTCAAACAGAAAGCGGCAAAGCATGTCTTGTTAGGAGACATTTTGTATCGTCGAAATTATGAAGGAATCCTCCTTCGTTGTTTGGACCAGCGAAGAGTCCGCTTGGGCGATCACCCAAGCTCACGATGGTACATGTGGTGGCCACTTCAGCGGTATGGCCATTGCAAAGCGCATTCTTCGCATGGGTTATTATTGGCCATCTTTAGAGCGAGATTGTTGCGCATATGTGAAGAAGTGCGTGAAGTGTCAACACCATGCTAATTTGACACACGTACCTTCTCAGGCCTTGCAGCCGATTCAATCGGTTTGGCCTTTTTCGTAGTGGGGCTTTGATCTAATTGGAAAGATCTCCCCTGCGTCGTCTGGTCGTCACACGTTCATTTTAACGGCCACAGAGTACTTTACCAAATGGGTGGAAGCAATTCCGCTGACCACTACGACTGGAGCCCGCATTGCGGAGTTCATTTTGCATAACATCATATGTCATTTTGGTATTCCATCCAAAATTGTCTCGGATAATGGGACACCATTCAAGAATAAAGATGTGCGTGCTTTGACCACAAAGTACAAGATTCAACATAGCTTTTCGACACCCTATTATCCGTAGGCAAATGGGCAAGCAGAGGCGTCAAACAAAATGCTAGTCGCCATTCTTAAAAAGACAGTTGCGAGACAATCATAAAGACTGGCACATTCAGATCCCACTTGCCCTATGGGCTTATCGCACCAGCATTCGGACGCCCACTGGGGCAACTCCATTTTCATTGGTGTATGGCTCCGAGGCAGTCATGCCTTTTGAGTTGGAAATTCCTTCCCTGCGCATTTCAATGCAAGAGTTCATCGATGATGACACTGCGCGGCAAGCCCGGTTAGATCAACTGACGTTGCTCGACGAACGACGCGTTCATGCTCTCGAGCATTTGCGTATCTATCAAGAGCGACTTAAGAAAGCATACAACATGAAAGTCCATCTTAGGGAATTTCAGGTTGGTGACTTGGTCTTAAAAGAGAACCAACAGAATTCTAATTTGCCGTCCCATCTACGAGATAAGTTTGCGGCAAATTGGTTAGGTCCTTACATCATTGACAGTAAAATAGGACCCGAAACATACCGGCTTGCCTCTCTTGAAGGAATCAAGGAAACTGAACCCTTGAACATCATTCATTTGAGGCCATTCCACACCTAGAGAGCCATAGCCCAACAAAAAGCTCCAAGGATTATCACAATCGCTTGGTCAACCCAAAAAGCTCCAAGGATTATCACAATCGCTTGGTCAACCCTAAATGCCCCAAAGGTATCTATAAACCCTTTGGTCAACCCAAAAGCTCCAAGGATTACCACAATCGCTTGGTCAACCCAAACGCTCCAAGGATTACCACAATCGCTTGGTCAACCCAAAAGCTCCAAGCATTACCATCACTGCTTGGTCAACATAAAAATTCAAAAATCAACAAAAACAACAACATAAAAATCAAAATCACAAAAACAATTGCATTTCAATGCATTCTCAAAAAAAAAAAAAAAAAAACAAATAAACAAAATCACAAAAACATTTGCATTTCCATGCATTCTCATAAAAATCAAAATACAAAAATATAGGTTGCATTAAGCATTGCATCCATACATTGCATACTTCGCTAGGTCATACAAGTCAAAAGCACCATAGGCTGTCATTACTTGGCAATTCCATCATTTTCACCTCAAGTCCATTTTCATAAACACATACATCCAGCATATCACCCTTTTATTTTAGCATCGTCAGTGTCGCCTAATGTATATAGGGTTTTCGTCATTCAGATGTCTTTAAATTTCTAGCCAAAAACTGTACACAGTTAAGCAGATTTTACATGGGAAAGTTTTACTTGGACCCCACCTTGGTACGTAGCATCCCAACACAAATTAACACACATAAAATAATTCCTAAGTTGTGTGGACGAAAGATGAAACCTGCACCGTAATCCCGGTTACCATAAGCGAAATGGCTATCTTGCTTATCCCCCTGTGCAATTGACCCTAGGAATGCTTGAGAGTTGGCAAAAGGACAAGCATCCTCCCTACCCAATTCCCCATGAATCCCAAGTTCTCAAAAGTTGCAAAAACATCAAAAATTTGCAAAACGTCAAAACACTAAAATTTGACATCCTACAGTGCACACATCAAAAGGCACAAACAATAGTGATTCTCGTCACTCCATATTCAAATCCCTTGCTCAAAAAAAAAAAAAAAAAACAAAGACGAGTATTATCATAAAAATAAACAGTGATTTCATCACTATAAAGAGCAAGTATCCCAATACCCTTGAAGAAAAGAAGGGAGTCGAACTTGAATCCCTGGAACTCTCAGTATTTCGACAGGTCATGAGGCAAGCTTCGATACCGGTTTGGTTGATAGCCTATTGGTCACTGGTGGTAAACCTCCCGCATGACGATATATCTGTCACATTAACTTGTGTGCAGATCAATGTTTGCATGTGGATGAGCTAGCTTATGGTATCCTAGATAACATCACAGATTAATCTGACTAAATACAATAAAGGAGTTAGTGGAGCTAATTAGGTGATCCTCAGTACAGGTTCGGTTGAAAGCCCATCTGGCACTGGCGGTATCCTGACAAATACCACATAAATGAACTCAATTGCACACACAGGGATGTGAAATAACTTGGTTCAATTCAAGTCGGATTTAGACCTTGTTTAGAAGTCTTGCGAGATAAATGTATGGTCTTGGCTAGTTAGTTAACAATATCTGCATCTCAGAAAAGCTTAACTACATTTTCGAACAACCGATCCATTTCATTCCATACATCACCATAAACAACTCGACAAAATCCAAAAACAAAGTTTTCACATGCACACGCATTCCATAAATCAATCTCATTACTCTAGCAAGTCCAATCCAAATCTTGTACAGTCTATGGTGCATCGACAAACCATCAACAATTCATTTCATTCATTCCATAAGCATACATCATACAAATTAGAATCATCGCATTCACAATCGCATATGCATACATCAATGTAAAAACATGCACATCAACATAAATCATGGAAAAAGTATAAACACCAAAAAGAATCATCTGTATATATAACAAAAATTGCCCGCAGGCTACAGTGCACCGGTCCTCGGACCTCACTCCCACCATCCAAAATCTCAAAAACCCCCAGCCTAGGGCATCGGCCACCATGATCACGCAGGATCGGTGCGACGAGAGCTACCCCCTGCGGTATCCGTCCTCTGAGACCTCTCAGGGCGACTGCTCGCCCCTGCATCCCGACCGCTCGCTCCTCCCTCCTCTCGCCGTCGACGACGGGATGATGCTGACTGCTCTGTCCCGCTGTCTCTCGTCCTGAATGACGAGCCACTGGCCGGAGGCTCTGGTATTCGCCCACCCAGGCGGATAATCTCACCCTCCATCTCCGACCGATGCCGCCCCCAAGTGACCTCTCGTCGCCTCCAATCCTCCTCCCGTAGCCTCCACTCTGCCTCCCGCCTACGGTAGTACGAGATGGCATCATCACGCTGTGCTAGCTGCACCCGTAGGAGATCCCTCTCCCGTGCAGCATCCGTATCCCCCACCTGCTGGTGAGACGCAGCCCCTGCGCTCCCCCGCCCTACCAACTGTGTCCGCAGGAGATCTCTCTCCTGCGTCATCTCGGCAAGCTCTCCATCCCGCCTCTGCAGTAACCCCGTCAGACGTGCTACCTCCGCGCGCAACCCCGCCTCTGTCTCCCCCAAGCCAGCCTGCTCTGGAGCATCCTGCATCTCCGGCTGCTCCTCCTCCCCAAAGTCATCTCCTGCCTCTGCCACCTCCACCATCTCCACATCCGTAGGAGCTCCCCAACCCTCTCCTGGTGCCTCCGCACCCTCTCCGCCTCCCGCTGCCTCCTCTCCGCCCAATGGCCCCTCACCTCGCCACTGCCGCAGCGTCCACCACTCCTGGTACTCGGCAGTCACTCCGACGTCATCTACGTCTGGAATGTCTAGTACTGCATCTGACTCCTCCCCCAGTGGCTCGAGGATCGGCGCAGCTAGGGTCCTCTCATCACTCCGACGTCGGTAGGCTACGGGCTCCCCAGGCAACCCCTGGCGTACCCCAAACTGTCGCGTCACTCGGAGGTAATGGAAGTACTCCTGCTCCGTCCCATGCCGACCAATCACCCATCTCCCCCTCCGAACCCGTCGAAGCCACTCATCAGCCTCTGGCCATGCGGGACAATCCCGATATGGCCGCCATATCACATCTCCGGGAGTCAGTCGTGCCAATGCATCTCTGTAATGGTCTACGTCTCCCGCAAACCGCCGACTATGCCCCCGCTCCTCTGACCGATACCATAAAGCACCATACCCAATATCCCTGTCCACCATCTCAGCTCGGGTAGTCCAGGGCAACCCTCGTGGTCGCTCTATGGCTATGTGCTGCCATGCCCAGCACTGCAACAAGAAACTGCACCCCATCCCCTTTCGCCTCCGACAGCGGACCTCGTATAGCTCATCATACAACTGCGCCAACAACGTCTGACCCCATCTCATAATAACCGGCTCTATCATCGGGCAATCCACTAACTGCCATACCACCTCCAATAGGTTCCATGGGAACCTCGCTCCTGACGAGTCTGGCAGGAGCATGTTGGAAATGAGGCTCATGAGTACCGCATGCCTCACTCCCAACATTCCCCTCGCATACCAATACCGTACCAGAATCCCCCCAATGTGGCAATCCAACTCTGCCCTCTCCAATGAAGTCATCCCATCATCATCCTCTCCATATCCAAAGTACCGCGTCAGTACTGCCGTCCTCTGGCCCCGTGGTGTCGTCCGAATGGGAACCCCGTCTATCGAAATCCGAAGAATCCGATACACGTCCTCCAAGGTGACAGTCATCTCCCCCGTCGAAAGATGGAAGGTGTTCGTCCGAACATCCCATAGGCCAATCAGTGCTGTAAGGTACGCCCGGTCCGCCACAACTGCATCCAACCGAGCCACGTGCTTGAGCCCTAGGGCATCAAGCCACTCCCAGTCATCATCACTCAATGCCTCGCGGGCATTAGAAAAAATGGTCGGTACTCGATGTCGACTCTTCACCACCTGCACATCACAAAAAAACAACAAACATCAAAAACATGCATCAAATTACCATCACATGTACAAAAATGCATAACTGTATAGTAACATCTTTCATTCACATGTACATCCAAAAAAAAAAAAAATTTCATCCATTTTTCAATTGTGCATCTTTAATTTCATCAAAAATGACAAAAATTTGACATGGTTTACCTACGGTTTTACCTAAGTTTACCATTTCAAAACAAAAAAATTCATCAATTTTGCATCTTTAATTTCATAAAAAATAAAAATTTGACATGGTTTACCTACGGTTTTACCTAAGTTTACCATTTCAAAACAAAAAAATTCATCAATTTTGCATCTTTCATTTCATCAAAAATGATAAAAATTTGACATGGTTTACCTACGGTTTTACCTAAGTTTACCATTTCAACAAAAAATTCACCTTTCATTTCATCAAAAATGACAAAAATTTGACATGGTTTACCTACGGTTTTACCTAAGTTTACCATTTCAACCAAAAAAATTCACCTTTCATTTCATCAAACAAATGACAAAAATTTGACATGGTTTACCTACGGTTTTACCTAAGTTTACCATTTCAACCAAAAAAAATTCATTCATTTTCCATTTTTAAATTCCATAAACATAACACAAAAATATGGGCATGGTTTACCTACGGTTTCGACCTAAGTTTTACCATTCACATAGAAAAACATTTTTTTAACCATGGTTACCCTAAAGTGTTACTCTAAGTTTCATTTTGGGTTTATCCTATGGTTTTCCATCTAAGTTTCCATCGGTTTGCATCCATGTTTCATTCGGTGTCATTCATTTACCTTTTAATTTAATTAATTAGGGTTTCATGTTTAAACACAAGAAAAACACCATAAAAACAAATTTGCATTTTTCAAATTCACAATCGAGGAGATAGTGCACTTACTTGGTCTCGCCTCGGCTCCGCCGCTCGACGACCCGGTGCTGTGCACTCATGGTGGGTTGGATGATCCGGCAGCGCTTCGCGTCAGAAATCTACCTCCTCCTCCCAGAGCTCCAAATCGCAATCGTTGAACAGTGCAAATGAGCCAAAACCGTCATTTTCGCATATTTATACTTTTTGTCAGCTGGTACTCGTCCTTTACCGGGACGAGCGCTTTTCGGCGCGCTCGTCCCACCCCGGGACGAGTACCGTCGGAGACACACTCGTCTCACCCCGGGACGAGTACCATCCAGGCACTCGTCCCCCCCCGGGACGATTAAAAAAAAAAAAAAAAAAGAGAAAAATCAACAACAACCACAACATAAAAATGACAAATGCCAACAAAACCAAAAAAAAAAAAAAAGGTCAAAACAGTCGGGGAACTGCTCGAGCATGCTTAGCGGTAAACCATCTAAAGGCACCCTTGCACAAGTCATCTTGGGTCAAGCGACTCGTCGCTTTTCTCATGTCGGTCATTCCCTCATCGATTCGTCGCTTGAGGGGGTAGTCACACTTAGTTGCCAATCAACACCATTATACCCAGTCTGGGAAATGACACGCATTCAAAGGATCATTGCAAAAGACAATCACGCCCCTGCTTGGGGCAGCAAACAAGCAATCATCACAAACTGATCATATACTTGGCATTCGTGAATCATGAACTCAAGGTTCCCACAGACAAAAGGTTGCGCCCTTTGCCTATTCATGACTGATCAATGTCTAAGTTCAAGTAATACCTCACCGAACCGAGGTTAATGCTTGATTTTAGTTCCTTAGCTCGTCGGAAGCAAGGATTCAAGAATGCGTGCCCTTTCCATACTTGGGGCATCAAGAGTTGGTTAGGTTCTTGAGAAACCCTAATCATTAGTGCTTTGGTTATATATTTTTGCTCAGCCTTGCACCATGTGCAACGCTTCCCAAAAAGGGGCATCTGTAGACACCAAAACAGCACCAATCCGATTATGTGACGACAAGCACTGATCGCACTAACACACACAGCCCCCAGGGCAGCCCTCAGAGGTTAAACAGTGGTTCTAACCACTCACACAACAGTTTTGCAAGTCAGAAACCAATTTGGCACTTTTTAGACACTTTATTGCTTATTCGTCCCACCAAGGGACGAGTGCTGTTTTACTCGTCCTACCCAGGGACGAGTGAAAGTTTTACTCGTCCTACCCAGAGACGAGTGCTGAATTATACTCGTCTCACCCGGGGACGATTACCAGCGCTCGCTTCGGGGTGGGACGAATGTCAGGTTTGACCGGCAAAAAGTCAAATCTCGGCATGTAACAACTCAGAACTGCCACTTAGCTTTCCCTGCATGACATAGGAGTGCGAGTGAGTTCTTTTGACAACTCATATCTACCAATTAACTCTCCCTTCACTGCATGGGAATAAGAGTAAGCTTTTTAAGACAACTCAGATTTGCCACTTAGCTATCCCTTCATTGCATGGGAGTGCAAGTGAGCTTTTCTAAAACACACAAAGACATGCACAGAGACAGTTAAGAATCCCTTGATCAAGAAGAAGTCTTTCTTTGAGGCAAAAAGCATTCATGCAAAGAAACACTTTTGCATGTTAATTCAAAGAGACCCCTTGGGTCTATAAAATGGTGAGTTTCCTCACCCAAAAGATATACCGAGCTGGAGCATTTTGAGCGACGAAGTGCTGCTAATTCATTTACTTGCGATTTGTGTTTTCAACATCCATAATCTCTTAATCGAAAGAGAGGTTATTGGGTGACTTTTGAAGGCACGAATCAAGAACCAACACCCCATTCTTTTGACCACAATATCCTACCAATTTGCCGACAACACATCACATCAGGTTTCGGACCCATCCTAAGCGGATTGGTGTCGAAGCAAAGTTTCACCCGCGGGTGGTTTGCCTTCGGGCACCCCTCCCGCTTTATTGCTTTTGTAGTTTTTTAGCTAGTTTCATGTTTATGCTTTTATCAAGTTTTCAGTTCATTTAGATTCATTTTAGCCATAGTTAGATTTATCTTTTATTTTTCATACACAGGTGCTACTGATTCTTTGTTTGTTTCTTTGAACGCAGATTTGCAGCATTGGAGGAGCAACGAGGAATCGACCTGTACCAACGCAAGCGGCGACAACGTTTTGGTTCGCCCATTTTATATGTGGGCACGCGGAAGAAGGAATTCTGAAACAAGTTGTAGAGATCAATATCTAACGCTCCTATCCCCTAAAAAGGAAGGAGACGCATTGTAACACGAATTGAAAAGAATATCAATAAAAAAAGGGCCATAGTTTATATTGCTTTTATATCTTGTGTTCATTCATTTGTGTTCTTTCCTTTTAATACAATTTTGTTTAGTATTTCCTTTTTGTTTCCGGAATCTCGTGTTTTCAATATGTAGATGAGTTTATGCTTGCTCTTCTATCCCCTAACCAACATTCACAATTTCTCAATAGGTCAAATTAGGATGAGTGATAATTTTTCCCTAGGACCTTAGTTATATTGATCCTTTTAATTTTTCCCAACTCTTCTGACCTTTGCCTAATAACATCAAGGTGTTCCCATAGACGGTTCCACTATTCCCAAGATGGACCTTGTAGACACTAAAATCATGTAAATCAGATAATACTACCAAGGTGCCACTCTTATCGACACCATATGGCCCCATTGGGCAACCCTCAAGGGTTAATTAGGGGTCCTAACCACTTTTGGGAAGGTTTACCCCACTTTTGGGAGGTTTTGGGCCATGTAGCCATGGTCGTCCCACCCCAGGATGACCATAGTTCATGGTCATCCCACCCAGGGATGGCCACAAGCAACCATCCCTGGGTGGGATGGCCATGGTCCAGACCCCCAAAAAGTCAAGGGTGGGACAAATGGCAATCAATTTCTACCATTTATCCCACCCAATCACTCATGATAGATTGGGAGACTATCATGGCCATTAGGGACTACAAATTGGAGGTCCAAATGGGAAGCCTCTTCCACCCTATGCATGGCAAAGGTATTGACAAGTGGCGGCACCTGCCTTGCATGCCCAAACTTACCCCTTTGCCCCCTTTGCCCTCTTGGGCTATAAATTGGAGTGTTTCCACTCAATTTCAGAGAGAGACCTTTGCAATCATTGACCATGAAGTGCTACCGATATTTGCCCTCACCTTTTGCCCTCGTATTTGCCCTTGGAAACCTCATCAATCGAAGGTATTTTCAAGGCATCCCCAAATACGCTCATACTTTTCAAAACCTATCAATTCCTATGAGTTAATTTACCAAATTTTATGACAACACCCCTAGGAGGATTCTAGACCAGATCCAAGTGGAATTGGTGGTAAAAACCACCCTATTTTGTGGTCGTCCCCACCTGGGATGGTTAATAGTCCCAATTGGAACTCTCAGGGATGGCCATGAATTGGCCCACAATTTTGATCCAATTTTAGTGTAGATCAATTTTATAGCATTATATTAGCATCATACTCAATTTTGGTGAAGTTTGGAGTGGTTTTGAATTGTTAATTAGGGTTTTTGTGATTACAGTCCTAATTGGCCCACCTAGGGATGGCCACAGGTTCTGCTCATAATATCACTTCAATTTCTACTCAGATCATTACAAAATCATATAATATACATCATGCTAAGTTTTCATGTCATTTGGAGTAGTTTAGACCTATCGATTACACTTTTTACATTCAATACTGCATGCATTTCATGGATTTTATCATAATACGCATATGCTATTAACATATTTTAATTCCTTGTGTGTAGGTACAGATATTCTAGTGCATGAGGAAGGAGCTAAGGAGTTGAAGAAAGATAGCTCAAAGTAGCAGTAGTGCAAGCCCACTCTTCAATCGTGAGTGCGAGAGGAACATTGAAAGCATGCCATAAGTTCATGGAGGGATTGGATCCTTCAACTTTGTAATTTGAATTGTATCAAATTGAAAGCCCTCAAGGGGATGTATTGTAACCTCTTATTTGAAAAATTAATAAATACAAAGAGAACCCCCTATTTTCTTAACTTATTTTTCATTTACTTGCTTACTTTATCATCTCTTTTGAATGCTTGAATAGAACATTAGATGCATTTCAATTTCATTTTCTAGGTGCACCATATTTTTTGCTCTTCAGTGGTGATCATGGTGGGACCCTTGTCCCTTTTCAATTTTTTTATTTTTAACCTTGTTTTTGCACTTTGGATGTTGCAGGTTCTGGCCGTTCTGAGCTGAAACGACCCCTGAATTCCTAATTGGAACTCTCAGGGATGACCACAACAACCATCCCACCTAGGGATGACCCCCAAATTTGTAGCCATCCCACCCAGGGATGGCCACAAAATAGAGGGTTTTCTGCTCAAATTTCTAGAAATAGCAACTTCCTGGACAGACAAGGTAAGTACCTAAACATTCAATTTGCATTAAGGTTGTTCAGAAAAGGGTAAATTGAAGTTTTTCATGTCTTTCTTAGTTGATTGAAAGCTAGATTTCCCCTTTCCTAAATTCCAAAGTAATGAATAGAAGAAAAATAGGAAAAAGAATAGTCTTAGATATGCATTTGAATGGTTTTCCTGCGTGTGACCTACCTAAGGGTTAGGTTTTCATATAGGCTAAATATTTTGTAGGTTCCTTATTCATGCATCTAATTCTGAAAGTAAAACACTTCTTATGCATTTAGTGAAAAGTCATTGAATGCTACTTTGTTTACTTTCATTAATTATAAAAGGAACCACACACACCACATCACTTTTAAATGTTAGTGAGTTGGAATTCATCCCCAACCACTAATAGAGTTCAACGATGGTGGGTTTCATCTCCACCCATTGGCTCAAATTCTATGAACCCTATTTTTGCCAAAACTAGCTCCAAGAACCATCATAGCTTGTGGAATAGAGCATGTATCTCTCTTCGAGAGGTATATCACTGACCATGGTGAACTGGGTGAGGACTGGTAGGACCTGTGCTCCCTGATCGGGTATGGGCTTCATATCCATACTTTGGTTGGTTTACATGATTAGAATTTCATTTTCGGTTGTCGAGCTATGAGTATATAGGTGAAATCCTTTGAACAATTGAGAATTACATCAACAACATTCAAACACATGAAAAGATATTTCTTTACAAAACAACAAATCAAAAACACACTAAACAGTTTAGGAACACATATCAATATTTAAAAGAGATAAACATTTGTATTCTTGTGTGTTTCTATTTTTGTGTGTTTGAATCATTAAAATTTGTAAAGGAGATAATCATGTAGGGGTTTAGAAAAAGTAGTCATGGTATATACCCATAGCCAAGCCCACTTAAGGGTTGACGCTAGGGAGTAGGCAAGGAGACGTAGATCATCTCTGATTTGACCCCAAGGACATGGTTATACCTCCTTGGTGGCCTCCTACTCTCCCAAGTCCTAGAGTGTCAGATAAGGGACCTAGCATGCAAGGGACCCCTATGCGGGGCACCCCTAAAGGTCATAGTCCCAATTAGGGAAAATTATTTCCCAAGTATAGACACTTCAAATACCTTCTTTCAAGAAAGGCAACCATACAATGAGGCACCTACACATAGAGCAATACCATGCATTCACGTGCTTGGTCTACCTCGCACACTTGTGTGCAGGATCAAGACTATGCACCAAGGGTGGGGCTAAATGATCATATTACACTCTCAAATCACCCTAATAGGTCTCCAAAGTATAAATATCAATATGAGTATGATACTCATCGCATGGGGTGAGCCAATTCTATCCCTACCTTCCTCATTTATGAAGGAAAGCATGAAGAAAGTCTTGACTATCTTCAACTTAATTACTCTATGCAAGCACGATGTGCCTCTACGCCAGCAGAATACCAAGAACATATGTTTAGGAGTGAGCCTCAAGTAAATGTGACTTCTCTCAATCGAGGGAAACTCGTAGTAGACCTCTCAAATCCTCCTGAATATGATAGGTATCAGGGCAATAGTGCTAGGGCACATAGGCCTCACACAAGAGCAGATAAACCAACTAGTCAAAAGGTATGCTGATCATCAAGCTAAGTTTAATCAACTTTGGTTAGATAAACAATGCTTGGATCTCTTAGATCATCAACATCATTTAGAAAGACAAAGGCTTGAACAACAGATTCAAGAGACCTTGCACAATGGGGTTCCTACCCCAAGCATGCATAGATAGGAGGCTCATCAGAGGCAACCCACTTTCCATCAAAATAGGTCTCCTAGGCCTAATCAAATGTTGTCACCTCGACCTCCTAGGCCTGATCAAAATTTACCTACTAGGCCTAACATAGATCACCTTCAGCAGGCATTAGTTCCTCCTTGTAGGCCCATTCAAGAAACACCTTATGGGGCTTATGATGATTTGGAACAAGATGAGGAATACCTAGAAGCACCTTTTGGAGGTATGGTTGATGACAATCAACCACCTCAACATATGCTTAACATTCCTCCCCCCTCCATGGGTCCAAAATAAAGAAGAGGAGATTAAAGCCTTTGATGCGTATCGAGCATTGCTTGAGTGCATGGAAACTATAGAGAGTAAGACAGCTGGGTCTGGGCTCCAAAAGCCCACCTTGCACTAGTTGTGCAATCAACCACTGCATCCATCTATACCTTCCCCTCCATACCCAGAGCATTTTAAAATGCCCAAATTGGATAGATTTAAGGGAGAGGAAGATGCACAGGAGCACGTCACTAGGTTCATGAACCAGTGCTTCAACATCTAGGAGAATGATGCATTACTCTTGAGAATATTTTTAATTACCCTCTCTAGCCCAGCCATTGAGTGGTATAATCAACTTCCAAGGCATAACATCTATACCTTTGAACAATTTGTAGATGCATTCTTGGAATATTTCACCTTTAATACCAAGAGAAAGGTGACCTTAACCGACCTCACAGGGTTAAAACAATATGAAGATGAGTCTATCATAGACTATGGTAATAGGTGGTGAACGCTTCTAGCTAAGCTACCCTACTTATTGCTAGTGTTCGAGTTGACTCAGATGTTTTCAAAGAGTTGTCTAAAACCAATATCATTATTGTTACAACTCCAATAGTATTCCACTCTTGAAGATGCTCTAGCATAGGCTAGAACCATAGAAGAAATTAAAATTCAAGAGGGAGAGATCTCAAAACCTCGCAAGAAGGAGTGGACTAAGAATCCAAAGGGTAATCCGACACCATCAAAGTTGGTAGTAGTCAATCAAGTTGCCATCAATATCCTAGGGCTTGCACAAACAATGCCACCTCAAAAGGTAAATTATTAGGCCCAACCTCCTCCTGCAAGTTACAATAATAATACCCAAGTGAATCAAGGGTAAATTCAGCAATGTCACCCTAGGCGATAGTATACACCCTTCATTGAATCAATGGACTCCCTATTCGATCATCTATGGGCTGCCAAAGTGATTACTTTACCAGAAATCTAGCCTATAGACCCGAGTATAGGAAAACAAAAGCCTATGGGATGTCGAGAAGACCTATTTTGTAGATATCATAGGCATATTGGACATGACTTGCCTACGTGCTATGATTTCAAAAACCTAGTGCAGGATATGATCGAGAGGAATGACCTTCAAGTGGATAATCCTCTCACCACAAGCAATCAAAAAATGGGTGTTTTCAAAGACCCATTACCCACTCATGAGGTACAGGTAGCTCCTACCAAACAAATGAATGAGGTCAAGGTGGCACCCCCTCAACAAGGGTTCATCGGGATGGTTAGTATTATGACCAAGAATAGATGCTACCCAAGTCAAGTTGCACCACCTATAGCTTCAAGCGATATTCCATCAATATCATAGCCTCCACCACCTCCAGTGCAAAGCCTTCCACCTCATCTAGTGGTTACAATAAAAAGTAAGCTGGCTCAAAGCTTACGAACAACATCGGCTAGACTTTCCATATACGAGCTTATTCAACAATCTCCACCTCATAGAGAAGCTCTTATGGATATTCTTAAGTCGATTGAGCTGCAACCCCAAGAGTCTAACTCCTTTATCAATTTTGTGGGGCATGTTCAACAGTGTAAGGAACTAGTGATCACGTTCCATGAGCATGAACTCAAACTGATAGCGAGTGATGTGGTTGATCCTCCTCTACACATCATTGCATGTGTGAATGGAACACCATATAAGAGAGTTTTAATTGACATTGGTTCATCAAGTAACATAATAACCACTAGTGCTCTCAAACATCTAGGACTTCTAACATCCCATGTTGTTGCATCTACCTACACCCTCCGAGCATTCAATGATATGATATGCTCCATAGTCGGCACTATAGTCCTACCCATTCAGGTGGGATGCAAAACTATACCGACATTGTGTCATGTTTTGGAGGGTGCAATGGCCTACAACATATTGTTGGGTAGACCTTGGATCCGGGACATGAAGTGTGTCCCCTCCATCGCTCACCAATGTCTAAAGTATACTTATGAAGGGTAGGTACACATCATCTCTGTAGACCTTGAGCCCTTTAAGTACTACAACTTGGTGCAACAAATCCTCGAGTCGACCTTACCATCGACTCATGTGGACTTCCAACTGAACACATCTATTCAGGGTCCACTTCCATCACCATCACCTTCCATTACTCCATTACCATCTTCCTCCATACCATCATCATCATTGGCAACTTCAGAAAAACCTTCGTCATCATCCAATCCTCCGTAGAGGAACATGTCGAAGAGGCCAATTGATGAGATCCCTCCCATAATTTCCACCATATCTATGAAAGATATTCCTAGTCTAGCAGATGAGGAACCATATCATGAGGTACACATTGAGTCATCTCAAGCCTCACTTCCATCTCCTCCACCTTCATCATCCTAGGTTACAATCCATTTAGCTAGTACAGGTTTAGGAGAATACCTAGTGAGGAACATCACAATAGTTCCAGCCATTGAGATGGTGCAAGATATGGGATGACCTCATCTCCCCATAGGTAGCATCGTACCTCTAGGTATACCACCCAATCAAATAAATTTTATATATGGGGGTATTGAATATGGAACATTGCCAGTTCCTCAACAAGAAGAAGATAATGAACCTTTCTCTGAGGATATAAATTACATGTCAAATCCTGACTATGCCTTGCGATATCTACATCGCTACCATTGGCATGGCTATGGTCTAGGGTTATATGAACAAGGTACTCATGTTCCTTGCCAACCACAATATCAATTACCATATGATAAATCTAGTTTGGGACACAACAAGTCGGTACCTTTAGATGTACTCACAGAGAGTTTAGAATGCCTAGGTCTGAACTATAGGGATGAGCTTGCACATGATCCCTATGCTAATCCAAATCATGTCTACTCATTGGGAGATTACTTTCCCATAAATATGATAGATCAAGGGTTATCTCATGATTTCACCCAATCTCAGGAAGTGGGTGAAGGTTCACATACCCTTCCATCTGATAGTGAGGAAGAGGATCAAGGTCCTCCTCATGAATGGACAATGGATGATGAATCAGACTATGGTATAGCACCCATAAATTACCCTAGTTTAGATGAGGAATATGAGCAGGTCATCCCATTGGATGATGAAGAAGAGTTCTATCTATGTATGTTCCTAGTGCAACATCCCATCTGGCGATAGCTTTTGCCACTCGAAGAGCAAGCTCGTCACCTTCCACATCGACCACCATTGGTCATTCCACCACCACCGTAACCACCCTAGTGAGTCTTGCGATAACCTATAGATAGGGGTCCATAGATAGGAGGTCCATCCAAAGGTATAACTAAAATCAAGGTGTCTACAAACCCTTTGGTACCAAAACAGCCTAAAATTCTCACAAAACTCTAAGAGACCTTGGTCACCTAAAATTCTAAGTTACCTTGGTCATCCTAAAATTTCTCCAAGGTGTCTATGAACCCTTTGGTCACCCTAAAATGCTCCAAGGTGGTCTATGAACCCCTTTGGTCACCCTAAAATGCTCCAAAGGTTACAACCTTGGTTCCCTTTTGGTCACCTAAAATCAAAGGTACCCTTGGTCACCTAAAATTCAAGTATACCTTTGGTCACTAAAATCTCAAGGGTCACCCTTTGGTCACCCTAAAATGTCAAAGTGTGTCTACGAACCTTTGGTCACCCTAAAATGCTCCAAAGGGTGGTCTATGACCCCTTTGGTCACTAAAATGCTCCAAGTTATTGTTAAAATGTAGGTGTTATACTTTGTATAAATTCGGTTTTTTTAAAATTTTTGTACCTAATTCAATCGTTAAAAGGTTTTGTCAAAACATGGTGCACGTCTAAAAGTCCTAACGTCTATGGTGTTCTGTCCCCTAAAATGCTCCAAGGGTCTATAACCCTTTGGTCACCTAAAATGCTCCAAAGGTGTCTATGACCCCTTTGGTCACCCTAAAATGCTCCAAAGTGGTCTATGAACCCTTTGGTCATCCTAAAATGCTCCAAAGTGGTCTACAACCCTTTGGTCACCCTAAAATGCTCCAAAGTGGTCTATGACCCCTTTGGTCACCCTAAAATGCTCCAAGGGTGTCTAAACCCTTTGGTCACCCTAAAATGCTCCAAAGGTGTCTATGACCCTTTGGTCACCCTAAAATGCTCCAAGGTGGTCTACGACCACCCTTGGTCACCCTAAAATGCTCCAAAGGTGTCTATGACCCCTTTGGTCACCCTAAAATGCTCCAAAGGTGTCTACAAACCCTTTGGTCACCCTAAAATGCTCCAAAGGTGGTCTACGACCCCTTTGGTCACCCTAAAATGCTCCAAGGTGTCTACGACCCCTTTGGTCACCCTAAAATGCTCCAAAGGTTATTCCTAAATGGTCACCTAATTAATTCAAGGTAACCCTTTGGTCACCCTAAAATACTCCAAAGGTGTCTATGAACCCTTTGGTCACCCTAAAATGCTCCAAAGGTGTCTATGACCCTTTGGTCACCCTAAAATTCTCTAAAGGTGTTTAACCCTTTGGTCACCCTAAAATGCTCCAAAGGTGTCTATGATCCCTTTGGTCACCCTAAAATGCTCCAAAGGTATCTATAAACCCTTTGGTCACCTAAAATGCTCCAAGGTGTCTACAATCCCTTTGGTCACCCTAAAATGCTCCAAGGTGTTATGAACTTTGGTCATAATTCAGTATATGTTTTGTCATAAAATTCCAAGGTGTTTACTTTGGTCATAAAATCTCCAGTGTTTCTCTTTGGTCATTTATTCTATTGTTTTTGTATTTGTTGTTTTTGTCATAATTCGTATTAATTTTGGTCACCCTAAAATCTACGTGTTACATTTTCATAATGTTCCATGTTTTTTGTCTTCTCTGTTAATTCTTTGGTCATCTTTCAATGTTTTTTCTCTTGTGTTGTCATTTGGTACTTTTCCAGTGTTTTTTTGTCACATCTCTATGTTATTTTTTCATAATTCTATCTAATTTTTCATAATTTACTGTTTGTTTTTTTTCCATGTTACATCATTTGTATTTGTTAAGTATCTATGGTTTTATAAATTTGTGTTTGTTTGGTTTTTTTATTATTGTTGTTTTATTTTTATTTTTTTTTTTGTATTGTTTTAATGTAAAAAATTTACAATAATAAATCCAAGTATTGCACAAGGAAATATGAAACCTACAAAGTGGTCCATGTTACCTTAAGTAAAAAGTTTATCTCACTCATCCCCCTGTGTGAATGGTTCAAAAATGCTGAGAATTGACAAAAGGACAAGCTCCTCCTTACCCAAAATAATCAAAATCCCTTGCTTCATGCCAAATTGGGGCAAGTATCCAAAAGAGAAAAATAAATAGTGGTTGTTACCACTTAACAATATTCAAAATAAATAGTGGTTTTCACCATTAGCAAAAGCAAAAAGTAAAATAAATAGTGGTTCTCACCACTACCAAAATCCCTTGCTCACCAAAACAAAAATGAGCAAATCCCTAGAGCAATTCAAAGATAAAAGAAAAGAAGGGAGTACTGAACTTGAATCCCTAGAATTCTCAGCATTTGACAACCATAAGGTGATCCTCATTATAGGTTGGGTGGCATCAAGCCTGCTTGGCAATGGTGGTATCCTTATGCATGATGATATGTCTGTCACATTAGCAACCTGCTTTTGTACAGACCAATGTTTGCATGCGGATGAGCTAGCTTTTGGTAGCCTGTATTGCCTAGTGGTCTAATCCAACTACGTACAAAACTTAGGATAATGATACTCATAGGGTGATCTTCAGTATAGATGGGCTGCATCAATCCTGTTTGGCACTGGGGTAACTTTATGCGTTATCATAGCAATGAACTCACATGCACACACAGGGATATTGAATATCTTGGTCATCCTAGCAGATTTATACTTTGCCAAAAAGTCTTGCATGGTTAATATACAACTTTTGATTAGGTAACTAGAGTGTTTGAGTCTCCTAAAAATCCCAAACACATCATATAACATTATATTATTCATTTCATTTCATATCATGCTATCACATGTTTGTTACATTATTTACACAAGCCATTACATAGTGTCATGATAACGTTAAAATGATGAGATAAATTTTGTATAGTCTATGGTGCTAGCATCTAGTGTGTCAAATAGTATTCATAATCCATCATACAGATTAATAAATCATCCATTTCATTATTCATACACTCATCTACATATCATCAAATCACATCATATTACAATACATGCATCCATGATAAGCATCCATAAAAGCATAAGTAAAATAAACATAATAATTACCAATAATCCCACCCTGGGATGGCCATAAACTATGTAGCCATCCCACCCTAGGACGATGACCAAAAACCTCAAAAAATAGCTAAAAAAGATTAAAAAAGGGCCTAAAAGCCACCAAAAACAGGTCAAAATTGATGAATTTCACAAAGGATCAAGATTGCATTCAAATTGTTCATGGATGAATTGAAAAGTCTCTACTTCACTCCCCAAGAAGGCCATTGTGGTTGGACCGCTCCATGGGAATGAGGTATTTAGTCCTTTTCTTCCATGAAATATCAACAAAACGATCAAAATCTTCACAAAATTGATAAATCTTATAATGGGTAAAACTGATGGTTATCCCAATCAAGTCATATGGGTCAAGTGACTCATCACTTTCATCATTGGTCATGCCCTCATCGACTCATCGCTTGAGGGGGTAGTCATAATAATGAATTCATAATCAAAATCAACACTTAAACACTCAAAAGTGCAACTTGCATACATTCAAAAGAATCATTGCCAAAGATAAATTTTCAAGCCTACGTTGGGGCAAATAATTCAGCATAAATTCAACAAAAAAATTCTTGGTCTCCTTGAAGCCTTGGGAATTTACCCAAAAAAGGCTTATAAGTGAAACAAGGAACCAAGACCAAGTATACCCTAAGCCCCTACGACTGCCATTGCAGAGTGGTTGAAAGGTATACCAAAATCAATCCTTCAATTATGTCAAAAGCAAGGATTCCAAGAATGTATGCTCTTTCCACAATGGAGGCATCTAAATTTGGTTAGGTTACTGAATAACCTTAATCATTTAATGATTTAGTCATCTATTTTTGCTTTGCGCTCTGTTTCACACAATGCATCTCAAAAAGGGGCATCTGTAGACACTAAAATCATGTAAATCGGATAAGACTACCAAGGTGCCACTCTTATCGACACCATATGGCCCCATTGGGCAACCCTCAAGGGTTAATTAGGGGTCCTAACCACTTTTGGGAAGGTTTACCCCACTTTTGGGAGGTTTTGGGCCATGTAGCCATGGTCGTCCCACCCCAGGATGACCACAGTTCATGGTCATCCCACCCAGGGATGGCCACAAGCAACCATCCCTGGGTGGGACGGCCATGGTCCAAGACCCCCAAAATGTCAAGGGTAGGACAAATGGCAATCAATTTCTGCCATTTATCCCACCCAATCACTCATGATAGATTGGGAGACTATCATGGCCATTAGGGACTACAAATTGGAGGCCCAAATGGGAAGCCTCTTCCACCCTATGCATGGCAAAGGTATTGACAAGTGGCGGCACCTACCTTGCATGCCCAAACTTACCCCTTTGCCCCCTTTGCCCTCTTGGGCTATAAATTGGAGTGTTTTCACTCAATTTCAGAGAGAGACCTTTGCAAGCATTGACCATGAAGTGCTATCGATATTTGCCCTCACCTTTTGCCCTCGTATTTGCCCTTGGAAACCTCATCAATCGAAGGTATTTTCAAGGCATCCCCAAATACGCTCATCCTTTTCAAAAACCAAATCAATTCCTAGTGAGTTAATTTACCAAATTTGATGACAACACCCCTAGGAGGATTCTAGACCAGATCCAAGTGGAATTGGTGGTAAAAACCACCCTGTTTTGTGGTCGTCCCCACCTAGGATGGTTAACAGTCCCAATTGGAACTCTCAGGGATGGCCATGAATTGGCCCACAATTTTGAATCAATTTTAGTGTAGATCAATTTAATAGCATTATATTAGCATCATACTCAATTTTGGTGAAGTTTGGAGTGGTTTTGAATTGTTAATTAGGGTTTTTGTGATTATAGTCCTAATTGGCCCTCTCAGGGATGGCCATAGGTTCTGCTCATAATCTCACTTCAATTTCTGCTCAGATCATTACAAAATCATATTATATACATCATGCTAAGTTTTCATGTCATTTGGAGTAGTTTAGACCTATCGATTGCACTTTTTACATTCAATATTGCATGCATTTCATGGATTTTATCATAATACGCATATGCTATTAACATATTTCAATTCCTTGTGTGTAGGTACAAATATTCCAATGCATGAGGAAGGAGCTAAGGAGTTGAAGAAAGATAGCTCAAAGCAGCGGTAGTGCAAGCCCGCTCTTCAATCGTGAGTGCGAGAGGAACATTGAAAGCGCGCCATAAGTTCATGGAGGGATTGGATCCTTCAACTTTGTAACTTGAATTGTATCAAATTGAAAGCCCTCAAGGGGATGTATTGTAACCTCTTATTTGAAAAATGAATAAATACAAAGAGAACCCCCCTATTTCTTAACTTATTTGTCATTTACTTGCTTACTTTATCGTCTCTTTTGAATGCTTGATTAGAACATTAGATGCATTTCAATTTCATTTGCTAGGTGCACCATTTTTTCGCCCTTCAGAACTATGTATTGTTCATAAAGTAGGTTGATTTATTGTTCTACCACTATTCTCCTAAGGTCTATTGATGTAGACTAACTAATGTAAGTTTCCACCATTAGAAACATATACTTCTCTTTTTTTTTAGTTTTCAATAGTTATTTTTTTTTCTTTTTTTGAGAAAAATGCAATTCATAGAAACTAAATCTTACTTTTCAAAAGAAGCAATATTATTTCTATCAAAATCATATCTGAAACACAATAGTCAATTTTAATGCAGCAAGGAAAAATTTAAATTTTACCACTACTTTGGTTTAAAAACACTCGGTATGATCTTGTCGCACCCCTAACTTGCATGCAAGTAAAGTTTCTAAACCAAAGATGTTACAACCATAAAATTCTAAAATTGAAATGTTGAAAGTAAATACTAACTAGTGTTACCACTACTTTAGTTTAAGAATACTCGGTATGGTCTGTCACACCATTGACTTGCATGCAAGTAAAGCTTTCCAAACAAAAGATGTAACAACCACAAAAATGCTGAAATAAACACTAAATTAAGAAATGTTGTCACTATTTTGGTTTAAAAAACACTCGATATGATCTTGTCACACCCCTGAATTGCATGCAAGTAAAAACATTTCTAAACCAAAGATGTGACAACCATAAATTATGAAAATAACTTGCTAAAATTAAATGCTAACTAGAAAAATAGTAAAATTGAAACCAAGAAAGTGGAACCTAGAAATACTGAAATGAAGACACTCAGTGGAACTTCTTGTACCACTCCTAACCTACATGTAGGTAAATTCTTCTTCTTACGCAATCCAACAGTCTCCAATCAGAATTTATGGCACTATTCTCCCCCAAAAAATGTCAAGTTGTAATGTCTCACACTTTGTTAGAGTATATTACATCATTTGGGTTATGTAAATGTACCACATTTGGTACATAACTAGAGTAAGAGTTTACTTTAGAGTAAAGTTAGTTGGTTACTTCAAGTGTTGTAATAAATGCACAAGTGTCAATGTACAAGTTGTAAATGTGCATGTAGTCCACATGTACATGAGTCCTAGGTAGAGTAAGGGCCAAGGAACCTATCTTCCTATATAAAGACCTCATAGTGAGTGATTAGAATATAAAGAATATAATTATAGAGAGTATGTGGTATAGTTTAGTAGTATGGTACAATGTAGTGTTTTCATATCCATTCATAGAGTGTTCATATCCTCCATTATATAGCATTGTACTATTTTTATCAATTTTTGAGTTATTTGTAGATTTTCAGTTCATTATCTTCCTATATATTATTGTGCCATTAGTTTATAGTTATCTCATATTAGTTATCCCACATCTTGTGGTTGTTCTTCCTATAATACTATCCCATCAAAAGCTAACAATGATATCAGAGCACATGATAGATTAGATTAGAATTAGGGAGAGCCACAAAGAGAGATTGAGAGGAGTTCAAAAATATTATTTCAAAAATTTCTAAGATTACATTTGGCTAGAGTATTTCCACAGGGTTTTAGAAATACTTGTCAAGACTAGGAATCAACGTGGATTCCACTAGATTGAAAAATCAACTAGTGAAGATTCATCATCTCTAGATTTAAGAGTTTCTTTCATTACAATCCTAATAATTTGTTGTAGAAAAAAATATTTGAAGTGATTTGGGAAGCTTCCTAAAATAGAGCTAGGAATAATATCTTCTTTAGAATAAATCTAGCACCAAAAGCAACAATCAAAAGAATGAAGATTTTGAGGCTTGAAGAAAAGGTCCCATTACTAGAGATTGTAGACCTGCAAAGTGCAGAAGAAGAAAATGCCATTGGAGCCTTGTCACAAATTCAAGAGAGAAAAGAAAACTCTAGTGAAGAGTCCTAGTGAAGATAGGATATTGGTGATCTCCAGTGCATATTGAAGACTTCACCCTAAAGAAGTTGGAGATATCCTTAGAAGTTCCAATTACAAAACTCCTAGATATGAAATATTGGAGGTTGGTGATCTCCATTAAAGCTCACAGATTGTAGAAGTAAAGGACTAACAAGGTCATATTCTAGATTTCAACAATAGTAGATTTTAAATATCTGAGAGAAAGATATTATTACCAACACTTCCATAGTATAAGTTTGAAGGAAAGGTCTCATTTGGAAGACCATAAGAGTTATGATATTGAAGACCTTGGTGATATCTCAATAAGAAATAATGAGGCTTGATGAGCCACATTAAAGGAGATCTAGAGAAGGCCATTAGAAGAACTCATTGGAAAAAATTACCACCAAGGAGAAGTTCCTGATAAAGGAATATTTTGGGAAAATTATCGCCATCTAACAACAAGCCCAAACTAAGATAGACTTGGTAAGGAGTTTGCCAAATATTGGAGGAGATTGGTGAAGAATTCAAGAATTTTAGATTCTTGATAAGAAGACCTAGATTAAAGTTAGAATTCAACAAGGAGCTTGAAGAAGAATCAAAGTCACTGTTGGTCACGAATCTGCCACAGGAAAGGATTTTTACAATTGCGCCCTAGACCCGGCCAACATTGAAAGGCTGGAAGCAAGAAATGGCTCCCAGACCAATCTCCAGAGTGGGCTGGTTCCCTTCACTATTCTAAACTTGGTGTAAGATAAGGGTTCTTGGAAAGAAATTAAAAAGGTTACGAGAAAGAAATGGGAAATATGGCCACGAGCCGAAGTTATGGGATCGAGAAAATAGCGGCATTAAACTTCAAGTGCAACAACGACAAGCAATAAAAGTTACTAACTTAACTTCCGCACGATGCATACAGAAAAACCCTCCAAAATCACATTCCAGGAATTTATACTCTTACGGCAATATTCAAATCCAGTATGCAGAATTTAAATGTAACAGCCATGAAGACATACAAATGCTATTAGAAATGCAACATGAACAGAAAGGAAATCACGAATGCAAACGCTTGAAAAATAGAAGCCAATCCTTTATTCCTGCAAATGAACTTCCAGTCTCTAGCAGAGAATTTTCCAACCACACTTTCAAATGAAGCTTACATTGATTTTTATAGAGGGTCGTCCTCTTTGCAGCATTAAACATTTGAAACCGACTTCCTTGTGATCTACAATTATGCATTGGAAATTATGCACACGATCCCCTTAATTGCAGCCTTGGAGACCCACAAAATTGAATGCAATGTACATGTCAACTTCGAAGAACCACCTTCATTAAATTTGTTTTTTTTTAAATATGCATGAAACCATTGACTCAATCCATGAACAGCAACTTCGAACCAATAAATCCTTCAATTTTGGTGGCTTGGGCGCTTCTTTGACCTTGAATGCATTGGAAATCCTCAAAGTATTTAATTTTGGATTGCATTTAATTCTCGGAACTCACAAAACTGCATTGGGCCACAGCTTAAGCATGCATAATTAATAATAAAAATTAATGTGGCAAAAATGCCAACATTCTTGGCGGCTCGCGGGGTATACAGCTCGTTGTATGCAAGAATCCAGGCCTGAATCCATTGGGCACAGAGTCATATCAGAACAGAAAGCTGGTTGCGGTGATACATCTTAGTGAACTGCTGCAATACTCTTCTGCTAAAAAGCTGAAACTGCAAGAACCTGCACATAATTGGTCATGAAACAAATGGAGTGGGAGGATGGAGTGAGATCTTGCGATTGCGCAAGCGGTGACTGCAAATGGAATGGTAATATAATAGAGTGATGAAATGGGTGAAAGTGATACGGTGAACATAGTAGCAGAATGCGGCTGTACTACCGGCTGCAATGAAAATGGAATGAAAGTAAATGAACTAATGGAATGGAAATGGAAATATGAAGGTTGTGGAATTAAAATGAACTGAACTATAAATAAATGCGTAAAATGACATAACTTAGAAGAAATGGATAAGAAGGGACGGGAATAATAGAAATGGGGAAAAGAAACAACAGTCGTGGCTTGTTTTTTTTTACTACAAAAGAAAAAGAAGAAGAAGGAGGAAGATGAAGAAAGGAAGGAAAGAAAAAGGGAAGGGAAAGGAAGAATTTTCTAGAAAGCCACCAACTGCTGGGAAAAGAAAAACAAAATAAAAACAAACACCTACGGCTCGCATGCAAAAAGAGCCGAGATGAACAAATAAAAACAATACCACTCTTTTTTTTGTTTTTTCTCTTCTTTTTTCTATATTTTTTTTGTTTTTTCAAAATACTATATACAATAATGCACGACATGATTGGCATGTCGCCACCAGACATCCAATCTCAGAATGTTATCCGGTAAATCTGCAATGTCCCGACCAGATCTGATCATACTTAAGTCGGTCCTTGAAATCGGGCTGGCTCCTTCCTGAAGTTCTCCATGGTGCGAATAGGATGCAATGCGACAGATTATCCTTCTTACTAGTACCCATATGGAGGACTTCTTCAGGTACCGGATGTAGTGGTTGGAACCAACACCACCACTTTGCGGACTTTCTCGGTCGTGGCTGAGTACAGGCTCCTCTAACTCCTTGATGTGATCATAGGGCTCTTCAAGTGAGAACTCGGATTCTGGGATCTCCTCAGACTCTGGAATTTGAACTTGTTCTTCTACTTGGCCCATCTCTTGATGAAAACTACAAGCAACCATATTGTTCATTGCTGGAAAAGTGCTTGCATGTCCCAATCCTTGACTTTGGACGAGATCTGTCCCTTGAACTTCACATGACTGCATCTCAGGTTTCTGCTCAAGATAAGGGATCTGGCATGAAAAATCGTGCAGGGTAAACAGGAGCAGCAACCACCGGAGAAGGTAATGGAGTTTCTCCCCACGGTAACTTTCTCGATAAGAGCAACAGCTGTTCCGCTCGCACTGCTTCCTCAAAGATTTGTGGGAACCGTTGTTCACCTGACTGCAGCAAAAAGAGACCTATGTCAGAGTTAAAAGCTCGAACATAAAAGAGGTGGGCTTGGGTGGGTGATGGACGGATCTTCTCTGGAATTCTCTTCCAACTTATCAAGAATCGGACATTGAAGTCCGTGATGCTCTCTTGAGGTGCTCTCTTGATGTGCATGAAAAATTGGTAGAGATCCAAAGAACCGTAGAAAGGATCTTCATCAAATCTTTTGATCAGTGCTCCCGCGAGATCATCCCATGAGCTGATGCTTTGACATTTGAGCAATCTGTACCACTGCAACGCTCTTCCTTCCAAAGACTGAACCAGAAGTCGGATCATAACATCCTCGTGTTCTATGACATGGATCATGGACAGAGTCGCAATATCTTCAACATGTGCCAGAGCCATGCCTTCGGTACCATCATATTTTGCCAGGTTCTTCAGGGCACCTTCGGGAATTTCATGTCGAACTTGCAGATTCAGAGGACCAGGATCATCCCATCTAGAAAAAACCCTCGCCTTTGTGGCAGTGGTCTGCGGGATCACGGCCATCGCCATTAAGTCAGAGTCGCCAGATGAACATTCTTTGAAATTTTTTTTTTTTTTTTTTTTTTTTTTAAACAAAAACAGGCGTCCACGAACAGATCTTCAACTCAGCAAAGTCGCCAGATGAACTTACAAATCTCCGCTGTGAGGCCAAGACAGCTCATAAAATCTTGAGACCTCCGGGTGTTAAAAGTGTGCCAAAACTGTTGGCACCGGTGAGGTTATCACTTAGGAAAATTATGCGTATCCCACCGATTATGAATTCTTGGAGACAGAAACAGTCTGTCCCACCGGGCGTGCCAAAAATTGTTGGTCACGAATCTGCCACAGGAAAGGATTTTTACAATTGCGCCCTAGACCCGGCCAACATTGAAAGGCTGGAAGCAAGAAATGGCTCCCAGACCAATCTCCAGAGTGGGCTGGTTCCCTTCACTATTCTAAACTTGGTGTAAGATAAGGGTTGCTGGAAAGAAATTAAAAAAGGTTACAAAAAGAAATGGGAAATATGGCCGCGGGCCGAAGTTATGGGATCGAGAAAATAGCGACATTAAACTTCAAGTGCGAGCAACGACAAGCAATAAAAGTTACTAACTTAACTTCCGCACGATGCATACGAGAAAAACCCTCCAAAATCACATTCCGGGAATTTATACTCTTACGGCAATATTCAAATCCAGTATGCAGAATTTAAATGTAACAGCCATGAAGACATACAAATGCTATTAGAAATGCAACATGAACAGAAAGGAAATCACGAATGCAAACGCTTGAAAAATAGAAGCCAATCCTTTATTCCTGCAAATGAACTTCCGAGTCTCTAGCGAGAGAATTTTCCAACCACACTTTCAAATGAAGCTTACATTGATTTTTATAGAGGGTCGTCCTCTTTGCGGCATTAAACATTTGAAACCGACTTCCTTGTGATCTACAATTATGCATTGGAAATTATGCACACGATCCCCTTAATTGCAGCCTTGGAGACCCACAAAATTGAATGCAATGTACATGTCAGCTTCGAAGAACCACCTTCATTAAATTTGTTTTTTTTTAAATATGCATGAAACCATTGACTCAATCCACGAACAGCGACTTCGAACCAATAAATCCTTCAATTTTGGTGGCTTGGGCGCTTCTTTGACCTTGAATGCATTGGAAATCCTCAAAGTATTTAATTTTGGATTGCATTTAATTCTCGGAACTCACAAAATTGCATTGGGCCACAACTTAAGCATGCATAATTAATAATAAAAATTAATGTGGCAAAAATGCCAACAGTCACCTACTACATTTAAAGGGTATCAAGTTTGAGGGTTTTCAAAGCTGCAAAAAGGTGAGTTAGAGAATTTTTTAGGACAACCGAGAATAATTGGAAGTTCATCGAGTTAAAATGCAGCAATTTGGTGAATCAAATCACCAAGAAATCCTTCATCTATAGAGATCATTAAGGTAAGCAACTTGGGTAAAAATAGGTTCATTAATTAAACTTTAAATTAACTCCATTAAGCACCATATTTGGAGTTTTAAGAAGTTGTAAAGGGAAGGTTGTATATTATAGTCTTTAAAAGAGTGTAGAAGGAAGTTTCTTTTAAAGGTTAATACCTGCACATTAAAATAGGAGTTAGATATATTTCTACAAAAAGAAAATTATCATCTTCCTATTATATAGTTACAGTAAAGAAGACTATATTAAGTTACAGAGATTATAGTCATCTACAAGGAGCAATTACTAAGTGCATATTTCAAAGAGTAAAAAGATGAGATTAATATTGCACTATTCTAGTTGTTCTTTAGATGCACTAAGTATTTTTAGACTACAGTGAAAATTAGTGCATATTTCTAATTATTTTGAGGATTCATTTATAGGAGTAAAAAGGTGAAATTGCTTTATTCCAGTTATTATTAAGATCATCACACTTGAATATATTATTGGTGCATTAATACTTATTACCCTTAAGTTTTAAATTCCATTAAGATATTATCATAGAAGAAAGATTCAGTGCACAAAGTTGGGTAAGAGTGAAGTGTTTAAAGACATTATTAAGCATACATAACCTATTGCATATCTTGGTGAAAGTAAGTCACCAAAAGAAGACAACATAACAACAATATTACTCTCAAGAAGCTACCTCATCAAGAAGGTTAAAGGTCATAAAAAAAAGGAATATATTCAACCTATAATCCTGGTGCAAGTTAAGGTACTAAACCTTAACTATTACAACAATATTTACATACATGGGAACCACTAGTTGTGTCCTTTTAAACTTAGAAAAAAAGTTCAATTAATTTAACATCTATAGGCATTACAACAATGAGCAAGGATGGTAACAAGGAAATCATTTTGACAAGGTAGAAGGGAAAAATTTGAGCAAGATAAGAGATCCATCAAAGGGCTCACATTACTCAAAGTTAAGGTGCCTAAAGGACATCGTATTCATCATCAAACTAAATACCTATAGCAAAGCATCTACCTTGCAACATCAAACCAATACAAGGAGGCCATTACTGACTATTATCTAAGTAAAAAAGGAATAATGCTAAAGAAAAACCATGAATAAGCAAGGTACAAGGAGCTTTACCCATGATAGAGGAACCACTAGTTGAAACTAAGCTCCCATAACCACCATTGGAGTGTCATAGAACCTCCATCGAAGCATTCATCATCACCTTAGCTGGAGTGACCCACATAACATCTACATCAGCTTGGAAATAATGTGTTGGAGATAAGTTATGAAGATCATTTGCTAGCAAGGGATATACAAGATATAATACATTGGAGGTAAGATATACATGCAAAAAACCTAAGAACCACTTGGTAAAATTATTCTAGGCACCCTTACATTCCTCAATGTACATCTAGGAGAATAACGCTTAAGGAATAATCTAATGTATATCTTTGAGTGGTTACAAGCATAATTGGGAGGTTACTTACCACAATCATATTGCAATATGAATGAGAATTGAAAGAACCTAAGTCTTAATGCTTATATTTAACGTAACTCTCAAGTGACAATTGTCCAAAGTTGAAAGGCATCCATGCTATTTAAAGTGCCTAAAATTGAAGGAGAGAGAGAAATCAAGGCACACAGTCAAGCATTGATGGGAGTAGTCAAAACACTATTCCAAAAGGAGAGAAAGACGTTTTTTTGGATTCAAGAGCCTTTGTAATTCGTAGGAGCATGTAGGAATTCAAAATGAACTCCATACACCAATCAATGTGGATGAAATACCTTAAAAGGAATATAGTCTAAGGTTTTGAGTGGAAGCATATCCAAGAGCATGCTAAATTGAGGTGTATTAAAGGCACTCATAAGAGAACATCCACTAGACTTGTCATAAACCAACGAAGAGATACAATGAAGATCGAGGAGGTTGAATTCAAGCATAGTGATCATCAATCCTATTAAGGTATTTTATATGGTTTGATTAATCTGCTTTCATAAGGAGTAATAAGGGATAATATAAGGTTGAAATTATTATTATTATTATTTGCATATGCAAAATCAACCATAATAAATTGAAAGCATATAAAGGAGTTCTTAGTATTTCAAATAATTTAGTTGAAATACTTTAATATTCACAATTAAACACCATAGGAGATATAAGGGTTAATACTTGGAAGACAATAATATTATTGCAATATTATTATCATTAATTTCTAATATTCCAAATTTAGGTGTTATAAGGTATACTACATCAAACATAGATTATTGGAATTTAGAAATATTAAACTATTAAGAGGTGTAAAAGGAAGTTCATTATTTACTAAAAGGAGTTGGAATTATTTACTTACACTTGTATCATACTCATACTAAAGAGACAAAGTAAATCCAACCATAGAGAACTTCAAAGTGATAAGTGCATAGTTCATTAGGAGAGATGAGGTAAAACAGAAGTTGGATATTTGATTTACAAAATATTAAAGAATCAACTCAAAGGTGAAATTATTACTTACTAAGCACTTTATCAAAACTTATAGCATATTCTAAATTACTAGGGAGACATAAGAAATCCGTCAAGAATCATCATGATAATAAATAAATTCATCCTTACAGAATCTCAACTACTTAAAGGTCCAAATTACTCATGAAAAACAAAGTGAGGGCAATTTTAATAGCTAAGAAGCTTTGGGAAATAGTCAAAGGAATAACTACTAAACCTAATTCAAGTGATATTGAGATCCAAAATTTTAAAGAGAGTGATGCAAAAATATTAATGATAATAACTTTTGCCATCATAGATGAAATACAACCTTACATCAGTTCAGTAGGAACATCTAAAGAAGCATGAAAAACCCTAGAAAAAATATTTGAAGGAAAAAATAAAGCTGCTATCCTAAATATTCAAACTTAATTACATTCCCTAAAAATGAATAGTGGAAAAAATATAAAACTATTCCCAAGGAAGATAGCATACATTAAGGAAAATTATTAACCTTAAGAGAAAATGTTGAAGATAAATTCCTTGTTCAAGTAACCATGAGAGCTCTTCCAGAGAACTACAAACATCTAGTTACATATTTACAAGTTCTAAGTAAAGATATATCATTTGATGAGCTAGTTAACATTCTTCAAGAATATGAGGTGGAAAATACAGTGAAGGATGAAATGACTAACACTGCATTGGTTTCAAAAGATACTCCATAGGGAAACATAGCCTCATATTTAAAAGGACAAAGACCTTGGAATAACATATATTGTCATGTATGTAGGAGAAAAGGTCATAGTACTAATTACTATAGATTCAATCCGAGAAATAGAAATTAAGGAAATAAGATAAACTATGGAAGCCAATCAAACAAGGCATTCCAACCAAGACAATATCAAGCTCAAAATAATCCTCATCAACAACAATCTTAACAATCATATAATTATCCTCAATTGGAATATCGAGGAAATAAGAAGGGATACTTAGCTTAAAGGATTCAAGAAATTGAAGAACTAGAAGATCCTATAGATAATCATGAAGTCAAAGCTCTCTCAACAAAGATAGTTTTTTATGAAGATACTAACTACTTGCTTGAATAAGACATTTACAATAGAGAAGGAGAACTCAAAATTCAATACCAGATAAAATATCCACATTGAAGATTAAATTATTCAATACCCAAATAATGTAATACAAGGGGTGTTAGAGTATATTACATCATTTGGGTTATGTAAATATACCACCTTTGGTACATAACTAGAGTAGGAGTTTACTTTAGAGTAAAGTTAGTTGGTTACTTCAAGTATTGTAATAAATGCACAAGTGTCAATGTACAAGTTGTACATGTGCATGTAGTCCACATGTACATGAGTCCTAGGTAGAGTAAGGGCCAAGAAACCTATCTTCATATATAAATACCTCATAGTGAGTGATTAGAATATAAAGAATAGAATTATAGAGTGCGGTATATTTTAGTAGTATGGTACAATGTAATCTTTTCATACCCATTCATTTAGTGTTCATGTCCTCCATTATATAGCATTGTACTATTTTTGTCACTTTCATTAATGGCATATTTTTTAGTTATTTGCAAATGTTCAATTCATTATCTTCCTGCATATTATTGTGCCATTAGTTTATAGTTATCCTACATATTGTGGTTGTTCTTCCTGTAATACTATCCTATCAAAATATAACACACTTAATTATCAAACCAAGATTATATTTAAATAATAGTTATCCCGTATAGATATTCATAATTTTGACCATTGATTTTTATTTTGTTTTCTTAGTTTCTTGCGTGAAAGAAAGTTTACAATAAATGAAAATATTGAAATTATGCTTAATTTAAGGGATGCAATTATGAACTATGCTAGGTTTTGTGGATCCACTTTTTATGATTTTAATAATGCATTATCTATCTTAATATATTATGTAATTCTATAATATGCAATTTAATCAAATTTATATTCTAAGATTTATTCTACGTTCTAACTAAATCTATTGTACTTTAGGAGGAAGAGATTTAGGGACTAACCTTTTGGAGTGGGTCCTGCCTCCTCGAGGTTAGTATTAATCTCTTTTCTTTTTTACCTTACTTTACTTGCAATAACTTATATTCATTAAAATAATTTAAAGTTTTCTAATTCATACTTGCAAGAAAAGAAATGAAGTTACAACTACTACAATAAAAGCATGAAAATAATACAAAAAATCATTACCACACTCATAAGAAATATTTTGATACTAGTTTATTACTTTATTCCAATATTCATACCAACTTGTACAATGTAACATGGTTACGGCAATCCCTGCATATCTATGTCTATGGACTAGATGCGTGGATCTTTTTCAAGGTCTTGACTTTGTAATATATAATTTTACATATTTTATTTCAATATAAGTTTCAACCCTTTTTTGTTACATATCGAACATATTCATATTGGATACTAAAATTACATAATGAAATAATCTATAATTTAAACAATCTAATAACTGAATTGGACTTTTACAAACAAATTTATCCTTTTCTTTAGGAAATGATAAATTTATTACAATTCACAATCAAAATAATATAACAAACCATATAAGAATTTCCTATATGATCAACTAACAAAGAATAATAAAATATTTACGTCTGATTATTCCAACAGTCCACATGACATTTGACCAAACTAGCAATATGCATGGTCTTATTGCCTAGAAAAGAAATTTGCTAAAAATAAACTGGTTTTGTAAATTGTATTAGTAGTATCCTTTTGTAGGTACTTTTAGTCACCTTCTTTTGTAGATGGTTTTAGTAGTGCCCTTCCATAGCTAGTCTTCATCAACTGCATCCGTAGGTTGCTTTAGTCACGTTATGTCGTAGGCTATTTTAGCCATATCCTTCTATAGTAGTCTTCATGAACACCTGTAGCTTTTACCTACTTTCACATGATTTATGTAAAATTGCAATCATTCCAAACATAATCCTGTAGATAACATTTATCTAAAGATCATACTAAAATATACATATTTTTTTATCAAAATACATATATATCATGAAGATTACAGTTAAAATGCAGGAATAAACTACATATTATAGTAAAATTCTAGACCTCATCAGTAGGCACAAGTTTGTTCTCTAATATTTCTTCTTCTTCTTCTCCTCTTTCCCCAAAAAATTCTCGCTTACATTCACAAGAAAAGGAGGTACCCCCATCATCACCTATGCAAAATACTCCTCCATCACCATCACAACCTCTTTCATCTCATTCCATACCTTCTCCTCCCCATTCATCATAAATTCAGGCATTGTCACCCCTGAATCATGTTCCTTCCCCACCAACATAATTACCATTCATTTATATGGAAGGACAAATGTTACCACATCATTCACCCTATTATACATTGGTAGTATCCCTTACCACTGAGACATCTACGACTATTCCAACAATAAACATAGATCCACTATCATAATTGTTCCACTATTTCCATCATCTCCAGTTCCATTCCTGCCATCATTGATCACTACATTCACACCATCTACCCATCCCATTGTGACTTTCTTATAGAATTTTAAGGATGTCAAAATGAACACTTAGAGTTATTAAAGCAATAAATTTACCCAAACATCTAAAAGGATGGCTCATCTTAAGAAGAGCATGGTAGTTGATCTAGTCACCCGAAAAAGGACAAAAATATCCCTTACTCCTCTAGTCAATAAATTTGAAGGCATGACTTTGGAGGATTACCAACTATAAGAAATCACTGAAGATATCACATAACTACCATTGGAGGATGAATATGTTATCACCAGGGTGCAATTTTATCTATTTATGTTCAAAGTTATATCGCAAGGGAGAAATATGAAAAGTCAAAGGAAAAAGTGGAAAGGTTATAGTCAACAATCAAGGCTCAAAAGACTATGGAGAAGGCTCTAAGGAATGATATTAAAGGGTGGTAAGATAAATATCAAGAAATGGTCAAGTACAATCAAGAAGTTGAAGTTAAGAAGCAAAGCCAGGCTCAGGCCAAACTAATAGAATCTCTATAGGAATAACTGTAAATTGAAAAAGCTAGAGAAACATAATTTTCCAAGGACAAAGTAAAGCAAATCAGGAAAGAGATGTGGAGAGAAGTTTTGAAAAAATGCATATAGGTCAATCTTGTACTTGAATTCTTAGATGAGATCAACCATATATTAGTGTAGACCAAAGAGGATTTTGTAAAGGCTCAAAATGAAGTTTGACCAACGATCATGAAAGCCTCAAAGATTTATTCATTATCTCAATTAAGATGTAGCTTTGTTACCAAGCCCATTCATAGTAAAGAGTGGAATACTACAAGACTAACAACTAGGAATGCCCAAAGGATACATAAGCCGATTCAAAAGGGATGGATGTTGATAGTAAAATTGATAGTAAGATCCAAAAGTTTTTTAATTTCATCTAAGAGATGATGAACGGTGATTTTAAAGGATTATAGGATGAAGAAAATACACTTCTAAAAATTGTAGATCTTCAAACAGAGGGGAAATCAATTATCTAGGATGATTATAAGATAGACACTTGGCCAGATCCATTCAACATGAGCAGGTGATAGAATTGGTAAAAAATTTAACTACAATCAATAATGTGATGAGAGAAATTGTTGAAATAGAATAGTACTTATCATATGAAAATACCACCAAGCTAAGGTTCACTCATCATAAATTGATGGAGACATCAAATCTAGCCCCAATAGCTTGGAAAGAGGCTTTAAAGATATTGAGTTTCATGGAACAATTGTTCGATGAAGGAGAGGAACAAGAAACTAAAATGTGTTATATTTTAAAGCTATAAATTTAAAGGAAATGCAACCGCGAGTATGGAAATAAGCATGCAATGTTATAACTATGATAATGACTAACTAATATGCATTAAAATATGATAAGAAACTTAAAAAATTATTCAAGAAATAGCTATTAATGAAATCTCATGAAAATATACAATGCTATTCGATGAAGGTAACTACCTCTCTATATTTACAAAAAATACTCTACATTGTGTCTACTATTGTTCTACCTATGTACTCCAAAATCCTCTCATACTTCTACTCTATAAATGCCTATTTATAATGAGATTTAAATATTTACCTTCAATATTCCTATGACACATCACTATTCTATTCTAAGGACTTATGTACACGTGGACTACATGCACATTACATCATTGCACATTCTAACACTTGTGCATTCATTACATTGCTTTAATAAAGTATTCAAGTCCTAATAAAATCCTAATATAAATATGTAACCATGATGTTACAGTAATAAAGAACCAAATAATGTAATATATTCCAACACCTCCCTATATTGCATTATTTGTGTATTGAAGACTTTAGTCTTCAATATGGTCTTTGTCTTTTAGATATCCTTTATCTTGATCAGGTCCTTCTTCTTCTTATTTAGTTTGTAGATGGCCAAGTAATGCATAGTTTTGTTGACCTCTCATCCTCCTAATTTTGAATCTTCTAGTTCTTTGTTTATCTTTATGATATGTTGGTTCTTCATTTTCTGCAATCTATTTCTTAGAAAATATATTAGCATTGTTTTGGAATACAACATCTTGTGAGGTTCCAATTGTATCTAGTGCATATATATTTTTGTGGATTGATCCAATGGATTCTATATTATCTTGATTCATGATGATACACCTATTTATTACATTTGAGTATTTGAAATCAATTATCCTTTTGTTCTCTACTAGCTTTTCTACTGAAATAAGATTAGATGATAATCCAAGAACATACATTACATTATGTAGCAAAAAAATTGGAAATTGAAGAACATGTGCTTATACTGAGAGGGGGGTGAACAGTATAAGATAAAACTTTTTGCTTTTCAATCCATATGATAACATCAGCAATATTAAAGTAGTAAACATAACACAAAGCATCACACACATGAGAGACATGATTTAATGTGGTTCACCCAATGTGGGCTACTCCATGGAGAAAATATTCCTTATAAAATTTTCTCAATAAATTCTCTTGGGAATCCTTTCCCTATTACAATGTTTATGGACCTCTATCCAAAGGAGACACCAATCCCCTGATCAATTTTATGGAACTCTATCCATAGGAGAACTCCTTCTCCTCTGCTCTGGTTGGTGACCCTCTTAGAAGACTACTGCCTCCACTGCTCTGGCTTGTGGATCTCTCTCCACAGAAGACTCTATCCTCACTTAGAAGATCTCTGTCCTCACTACCTTGGCTAATGGATCTCTATCCACTGGAGACTACTATCCTCTACTTTGTCACCTCCAAATTCTACTCTTACTCTATTTTATTCTCTATCTCAGATCTGTACTGAACACTATCCTCTACCCTACACAAATATGCTCAATATCTATCTCAAATATGCACTAAACACTGTCCATCGGTCTAGCACAAGTCTGCTCAATATCTGTCTCAAATATGCTCAACAAGTTCTCTCTAGAACTTGTCTAACCTGCTCAACAAGTCTTCACTAAGACTTACCTCAAATCTGTCCACAAGTCTTTACCAAGACTTACCTCAAACCTGCTTGTAAGCTTCCACAAAAGCTCACACAAATATGTCCTTAAGCTTTTACAAAAGCTTACTCAACTTAGCTCACAAGCTTTCACAAAAGTTGTTTAAGTCAATTGCAAAACTTGCATACAAAAATCAACTCAATATTTTTCTCAAATTAGTAAAGAACAATTTGTTTCACAGAACTTGAACTATCACTCCAACACTTCCAATCAACTAAGCTCAATCAACTCCACTCAACCAATCACTCAATGAAAGCTTAGTCAACAATGCTTATCAAAAAAATCTCACATAACAATGATACTCATGATCTTTCACAAACCCTAATCAAGCATATGAAAGCTTACTCAATATTTCCAACAATGCTTATCAAACAAGGTTTCTAGTATCAAATTTCATTCCAAAAAACCCACATCAATCAACATTGAATATATCAAAACCAAACTCAACAATGCTTATCAAACAATCCTTTTCACTCCAACTTAGCATTCACAACATCCAACAATCACTCACAAAGAAGATGTGCCCATACCTTTTGTTTGATGAAGAATTGACCTCAAAACCTGTCTCAATCACAATCACCCTCTTTGCCAATCTCAAAGGTTAGGTAGCAAAAACCTCTTCAAAATTCTCATTCAAATAATCCCTCAAAATATTTCACCATACAAAACATCAACTCTCAATTACACCTTATAATCTCCACACTTCAAAATATAAGCCAACAATTTGTTTTAAAGAAAATAACCACAATAATCTTCTTTAAACACCTTATGTTTTTCCTCAAAATAATCAATACATCAAAAATATAATTTCCTTTTCAAACCTTATAACTCCTATCTCAATCACAATAAAATATTTAACTTTCAAAAACCTTATAACTCCCTCCTAGCAAAAATAAACATGCCACATTAAATCTTAGGAGCAAATTTAATTTTAAAAATTAAATACCTTTTTACCCTCGATGGGATTCGATCCCATGTTGTGCTGCCACCAATGCCCTAGCCATGGCTCAACTACCATATGAGCTAGGCACTCACCTTGAACTCCAAAAGTGCCTCGTGCACTTTGTATTGAGTGTTGGGCACCTAAACCAAAAATTATCCATGCAAAAACTACCATCGGGGTTCGATCACGGGTCCTCCCACCTTGCCAAAGCCTTAACACACAACCACTTGCCACTAGCCCAACCACCTTGGTTGGTTATGAGGCTTAGAGCCTCTCTTGCCTTATCCCTTCGTTGGTGCCAAATAAAACAAAAAACTTTAACTTCTTCCTTGCATGCAAATCACAAAAATCGTAGGCTCTCTAGTAATTCGAACGAAGGTAAGTTTTAATCCACCAAAGGCACATGGTATTTATACCATTGTGCCATCTCCTTTAGCACGTCGACGGATGGAAAATGTAATCGACGTCGATGCTTATAAATTTAATTTTTGCCCTTATAACCCTAACCTTAGGGTTAATTAAATTAGATTATAATTTAATTAATAATAAAATTATTATAATTAATTTAATAACTATAAGGTTAATTAAATTAAATTATAAATTAATTTATAATGAAATTATTATAATTAATTTAAATCTTTAGGTCTTGACCTTAGACCTTTAATATTATAATAAAATATTATAATATTATTTTTCTTGGGCCTTCCTATTGCTCTTTAGACCTCATCTGACCACCTTGAATATTATAATAGGAGGTATTATAATATTATTTCCTTTAGGCCTAGAAGCAATATTTCTCTTGCATTGCTTACTAAAACTGACTCTTGACATCCTTCCTTTTGCACTGCTCACTGAAACTGACTCTTGACATCAATGACAACAAATCTTGCTCATATTTCCAACAATCTCCCCCTTTGTCATTGATGGCAACCCATTTACCTTTTACCATTTCCTTTACCTCTTTTACCTCTTTCTCTTTCTCCCGAGAAACTGCTCCCCTTGACTGAATGCTCTCCCCCTAACTCAAATATCTCCCCCTTTGACATCAATGGCAAAGGGTCACCTTTGGGGCTTGGGGCTAAGAATGAGACTCTTAGCTTAGCCCCTCCCCCACCTCCTCTTGAGGTGGTTAATTCTTGGGTGGGAGTAGAACTACTCCCAAATTTTCTCGAAGGTACTCAAAAGTCTCTTTCGAAAGTGGCTTAGTGAAAATATCTGCAATCTGCTCCTTTGTAGTAACATATTCCAATCTGACTTGCTTGTATGTCACCTGTTCTCTCAGAAAGTGATACTTGATCGAAATGTGCTTTGTCCTGGAGTGCATCACTAGATTTTTTGAGATATTTATAGCACTTGTATTATCACACAATATGGGAATAGGATGATCATGTTTTATCTTGAAATCCTTTAGAGTTCGCTTCATCCACAATACCTGTGTACAACTAGCAACTACTGCAATATACTCTGCCTCTGCTATAGATAGGGATATTGATGCCTATTTCTTACTTAGCCAAGAGACTAAACAGTCTCCAAGAAAGAATGCTCCACCACTTGTACTTTTTCTATCATCAATACTGCCAGCCCAATCTGCATCTGTATAAGTTGTGAGAGTGAAACTATCACTTTTGGGATACCAGAGCCCAAAATCCATAGTCCCTTTTAAATACCTGAGAATCCTTTTTACTGCTACTACATGTGTCTCCTTGGGTGCTGCCTGAAACCTTACCACTAATCCCACTACTTGCATGATATCTGGTCTAGTAGTTGTGACGTACAATAAGCTGCCAATCATAGATCTATATAATTTTTGATTTGCCTCTGGAGATTCATCATCTTTACTTAACTTACATCCTGTAACCATGGGAGTACTTACTGGCTTGCAATCTTCTAACTTGAATTTCTTTAGCATCTCTTTTATATACTTGGTTTGTGAAAGGAATACTCCTTTCTCTGATTGTGAAATATGAAGTCCAAGAAAGAAGGACAACTCACCAAGCATAGACATCTCAAATTCATTCTGCATGCTCTTTGCAAATTTTTGACACATCTTATCATTTTTTCCTCCAAAAATGATATCATCCACATAAAAAACCACAATTAGTAGGTCATTCCCTTCATTTTTGATGTATAAGTTACTATCCACTATTCCTTTCCTGAAGCCCTATTCCTGAAGGTACTTATCCAATCTTGAGTACCAAGCTCTAGGAGCTTGCTTTAGACCATATAGTGCCTTCTTCAATCTGCATACATAGTCTAGTTTATCTATTAATTTGAATCTCTATGGCTGCTCAATATAAACCTCTTCTTCTAGAACACCATTTAGAAAGGCTGACTTAACATCCATTTGATAAACTTTAAAGTTTTTAAAACTTGAGAAGGCTAAGAACATCCTTATAGCTTCAAGTCATGCAACTAGAGCAAATGTCTCATCAAAGTCAATTCCCTCTACCTGTGCATAACCCTTGCACACTAATCTTGCTTTATTTCTGACCACCTGACCATCTTCATTTAACTTGTTTTTGAATACCCATTTAGTGCCAATCACATTTTTATCTTTTGGTCATGGAACAAGTTCCCAAGTCTTACTTTTCTCTATCTGATCTAATTCCTCATCCATTGCCTTAATCCAGAACTTATCTTCACTTGCCTCATTGAAGTCTTTTGGCTCAATTTTGGATAATAAAGAAAAATTTGCTTGTTGATTTGATGTTATTACCCTTCTCCTTGTCTATCTCTCATCTGGATTCCCAATGATTAGATCTCTTGGATGATGTTTCTGCACATACCTGGATGGAGTCTTAGGAAGAAGTCTTTGTGTTTCTTCCTCTTCTTCTTCTGATTCCTCATGAAACTCTTCTTGACAACTTCCATCTTCTTGATACACAATTTCTTGAATTGGTTCTCTTAATCCTATCTTTTCATCAACTATTACATTTATACTTTCTACAATAGTACGTGTCCTTTTGTTGTAGCATCTATAGGCTTTGCTCTTAGTAGAATAACCAAGAAAAATACCCTCATCACATCTTGGGTCAAATTTGCCCAAGTTTTGCTCTTCCCATCTTATGTAACACTTGCTTCCAAAAACTTTGAAGTGTTTCATAGTGGTTGGTCTTCCCTTCCAAAGCTCATATGGAGTCTTGTGATGGTTTACTCTTAATTGAGCCCTATCAAAAATATAAATTATTGTGTTAACTACCTCCCTCCAAAAACCATCTGAAAGCTTGGATTCATTTAACATAGCTCTAGCCATATTTTCAACAGTCCTATTCTTCCTCTCAACAACTCCATTTTGTTGAGGAGTTCTCGTAGCTGAGTATTCTCTTTTGATCCCATGTTGTTCACAATAGTTTACAAATTCATTTGAGGTAAATTCTCCTCCTCTGTCTGATCTCAAACACTTAATCCTTTTACCTGTTTCATTTTCAACCAACTCTTTAAATACCTTGAATTTATCAAGTGCTTCTGACTTTTCTTTTAGGAAGGCTACCCAAGTCATTCTGGAATAATCATCTATAAACAATATGAAGTAACTTTCACCTTGAATACTTTGGGTTCTGGTAGGACCACATAGATCAGTATGTATTAGTTTCAATGGCTCAGATGACATAAATCCTTTTGATTTGAAACTGGTTCTAGTTTGCTTTCCATGCTGACAAGGTGCACAAATTGTGTTTTGTGGCCTTTTTAGCTTGGGTAAATCTCTGACAACCTATTTATTTCTTATGTTCACTATGTTGTCAAAGTTCAAATGACCCATTCTTCTATGCCACAACCAACTCTCATCCTCTTGTGATAGAAAACACTTTTCTCCTTTAATCTCATTTAACATGTAGAGGTTGTTTGTAGTTCTATTTGCATTTGCAATAAGTTTTCCAGTGTTAGACTTTCTAATCTCACACCTACTTGGATGAAATGTAACCATGTGCCCTTGATCACAAAGTTGGCTCACACTTAGTAGATTGTGCCTCAACCCCTTGACATACAATACATTCTCTATTTTTGTTTTCCCATTGTCTAAACTCAGAGTTCCTTTCCCATAAATTTTTGTTGATCCATTATCACCAAATCTTACTGACCCTCCATCAGTTTCTTTGAGTACTAGAAATTTACTTTTGTCTCCTGTCATGTGACTAGAGCATCCACTATCAAGATACCATTGTTTTCCTTTATCTTGAACATGAAGAGTTGTTTGTACTAACATTGATCTAACTTTCTCATCCCCTTTTCTCTCTTTCCTAATTGTTGAAGTTGTATTATTTTTACTTGACTCAGGCAATACCATTTTACACCATCTAGCCTTGTGCCCAAGATTATTGCACTTATAACATATGACATCACTATTCATAAGAGGTGCAAAAGAATTGAAATTTCTATTGACATCCTTTTTAACATAACCAGTGCAATGTACAACTCTATGACCATATTTTTTACATGAAAAGCAATAGCCATGGAAGAGAGTATGTAACATATTTGAATGCCTTGGAAAATATGGTCGAGTGCTCCTTCTTTTGTTGTGATTAACTTTTGTCCATGGTTCTTCTTTGCTTTCTTCCTTCCTGATATCTTTTCCTTCCAGAGTATGAGTCACTTGCTTATCTTTGTTTGAAGTCTCTACTTCTTGAAGGCTTGACTCCTCTCTCTGTTTCCCCAGCTTTATACCTTGTAGTACCTTGGTCTTTTCAACTTCATTCCTTAGATAAACAATTTCTGCTTCCAATATTTCACATTTTGTTTCTCTTGCTCTTAATAGATCTGTCATATCCTGTTCAATTTTCTTTCCCTCTTCTACCTTTATCTTGAGTTCTGTGAGACTCTATAGAAGTTCTATCCTTGCTTCTTCATTCTCTTGAATTTGATCCTTCAAACTTGAGTTCTTATTTCTAACCTTTTCAAGGTTCTTAAGAGTAGCAAATAATTCCTCTTTTATGTCAAACATGGTCTCTTCTTCACTCTCTGAAGTCATGTGTGTTTCTGATGGATCTTCCTCCAAGTTGTTAGTCTTTTCATGGAGAAACCCACTCTGATACCAATTGAAGAACATGTGCTTATACTGAGAGGGGGTGAATAGTATAAGATAAAACTTTTTGCTTTTCAATCCATATGATAACATCAACAATATTAAAGTAGTAAACATAACACAAAGCATCACACACATGAGAGACATGATTTAACATGGTTCACCCAATGTGGGCTACTCCACGGAGAAAATATTCCTTATAAAATTTTCTCAATAAATTCTCTTGGGAATCCTTTCCCTATTACAATGTTTATGGACCTCTGTCCAAAGGAGACACCAATCCCCTGATCAAGTTTATGGAACTCTATCCATAGGAGAACTCCTTCTCCTCTGCTCTAGCTGGTGATCCTCTTAGAAGACTACTACCTCCACTGCTCTAGCTTGTGGATCTCTCTCCATAGAAGACTCTGTCCTCACTTAGAAGATCTCTGTCCTCACTACCCTGGCTAATGGATCTCTATCCACTAGAGACTACTATCCTCTGCTCTATCACCTCCAAAGTCTGCTCTTACTCTATTCTGTTCTCTATCTCAGATCTATATTGAACACTATCCTCTACCCTACACAAATTTGCTCAATATCTATCTCAAATCTGCACTAAACACTATCCATCGGTCTAGCACAAGTCTGCTCAATCTCTATCTCAAATCTGCTCAACAAGTTCTCTCTAGAACTTGTCTATCTGCTCAACAAGTCTTCACTAAGACTTACCTCAAATCTATCCACAAGTATTTACCAAGACTTACCTCAAATCTACTTGTAAGATTCCACAAAATCTCACACAAATCTATCCTTAAGCTTTTACAAAAGCTTACTCAACTTAGCTCACAAGCTTTCACAAAAGTTGTTTAAGTCAATTGCAAAACTTGCATACAAAAATCAACTCAATATTTTTTTCAAATTAGTAAAGAACAATTTGTTTCATAGAACTTGAACTATCACTCCAACACTTCCAATCAACTAAGCTCAATCAACTCCACTCAACCAATCACTCAATGAAAGCTTAGTCAACAATGCTTATCAAACAAATCTCACATAACAATGATACTCATGATCTTTCACAAACCCTAATCAAGCATATGAAAGCTTACTCAATATTTCCAACAATGCTTATCAAACAAGGTTTCTAGTATCAACTTTCATTCCAGAAAACCCACATCAATCAACATTGAATTTCTCAAAACCAAACTCAACAATGCTTATCAAACAATCCTTTTCACTCCAACTTAGCATTCACAACATCCAACAATCACTCACAAAGAAGATGTGCCCATACCTTTTGTTTGATGAAGAATTGACCTCAAAACCTGTCTCAATCACAATCACCCTCTTTGCCAATCTCAAAGGTTAGATAGCAAAAACCTCTTCAAAAATCTCATTCAAATAATCCCTCAAAATATTTCACCATACAAAACATCAACTCTCAATTACACCTTATAATCTCCACACTTCAAAATATAAGCCAACAATTTGTTTTAAAGAAAATAACCACAATAATCTTCTTTAAACACCTTATGTTTTTCCTCAAAATAATCAATACATCAAAAAATATAATTTCCTTTTCAAACCTTATAACTCCTATCTCAATCACAATAAAATATTTAACTTTCAAAAACCTTATAACTCCCTCCTAGAAAAAATAAACATGCCACATTAAATCTTAGGAGCAAATTTAATTTTGAAAAATTAAATACCTTTTTTCCCTCGATGGGATTCGATCCCACGCTACGCTACCACCAATGCCCTAGCCGTGGCTCAACTGCCACGTGAGCTAGGCGCTCACCTTGAACTCCAAAAGTGCCTCGTACACTTTGTATTGAGCGTTGGGCACCTAAACCAAAAATTATCCATGCAAAAACTACCGTCGAGGTTCGATCGTGGGTCCTCCCGCCTTGCCAAAGCCTTAACACACAACCGCTTGCCACTAGCCCAACCACCTTGGTTGGTTATGAGGCTTAGAGCCTCTCTTGCCTTATCCCTTCGTTGGTGCCAAATAAAACAAAAAACTTGTAACTTCTTCCTTGCACGCAAATCACGAAAATCGTAGGCTCTCAAGTAATTCGAATGAAGGTAAGTTTTAATCCACCAAAGGCACATGGTATTTATACCATTGTGCCATCTCCTTTAGCACGTCGATGGATGGAAAATGTAATCGACATCGACGCTTATAATTTTAATTTTTGCCCTTATAACCCTAACCTTAGGGTTAATTAAATTAGATTATAATTTAATTAATAATAAAATTATTATAATTAATTTAATAACTATAAGGTTAATTAAATTAAATTATAAATTAATTTATAATGAAATTATTATAATAATTATAATTAATTTAAATCTTTAGGTCTTGACCTTAGACCTTTAATATTATAATAAAATATTATAATATTATTTTTCTTGGGCCTTCCTATTGCTCTTTAGACCTCATATGACCACCTTGAATATTATAATAGGAGGTATTATAATATTATTTCCTTTAGGCCTAGAAGCAATCTTTCTCTTGCATTGCTTACTGAAACTGATTCTTGACATCCTTCCTTTTGCCCTGCTCACTGAAACTGACTCTTGACATCAATGACAACAAAACCTGCTCATATTTCCAAAAAAAATGATTTACTAGGAGTTACACATCCATATCCATGTATATGATAGAAATTTCCATCTGTAATTTCAATCTATAATTGTTAGTGACTTCAAGGCAATCAAACCATTGTAAGTTTCTTGTCATATGATGACTTGCACCGAATCAATATACCAAATATCCTTTTCATTTTGACTTGTGAAATTATTTTGGTTTGAAGTGATTTTGCATCTTTGATATGGTATATTGGATGGATTTTGATCTTGAGTCCTCTTGTAGTGAGTATTGTGATGAAATGTCCCTTTTGCCAATCTATCCATACTCTCAAAAATTAGAGTATTTCTTTTATCAATATGACCAAACTTTGATTAGAATTTCTTTTGTCTCTGAAGAATAATTTTGATTCAAGTTTTATAATATTTGAAGTTGCCAACCTTATGACTCCCTAGTGGTTGATAATATGACTAATTAATATCTTTCAATTTGTAGAATCAATCTTGAAAATATTTTTTTTCAATTTTTAAGTTTTGTAAAAGATCTTTCTATCTTGCAAGTGCATGAATGTACTATGAATTCAATAATATGCTTAGCTTTCAAGATTTGAGTTGAATTCCTTTTGTCTCCCTAGTAATGTGATGACAATATTAATGTTCAACTCTTTAAAAAAAATTGTTTTCCTTGTAGAAAACTCAATGATGCAATTAGATTGAAATTCTCAATATAAGATAGTTAAGTTGGATTATCTATGTATTTTTATTCTAAGTATGAGACTAATAAAATCAATCTTTCAAATTTTAAATAAATCTAGATTTTGACTTGCCTCTACCTTTGTATAATGAAGTTTCTAAATTTCTACAATTTCAATTTGGAGTAGGATTCCTTGTATCTCCCAAGTTAGAAATTTAGAAAGACTAAATATTTGCAAATTAGATTTCACTAACCTTATATCTCCTTGTTAAATATTTGCAAATAGTTGAAGCAATAATAATAAATATTTTAATGCTTCAAATAAAAATGCTTTCTAGAGATTAACAACTTATTACTCCTATCATTCAATATCTCTAGAGTATAAATTTTAGTTGATTTCAACCTTAATAAACTTGCAATATAGCTCTTAGCTTTAATTTTGACTCACAAGCTCTCTGTAATCAACTTGAATTTCTATGAATTAGATGGTGGTTGACTCCTTATCAACTTTGAGATGCTCCGTAAATCTTTCACTATTTTCCTTCACTGAATTGTGTGCTTTTCTCCAATGCTAGTATATCATCTTGTGCTCTTCTAATCGACTAGTGAATGTGCTATTCTTCAATTTTGTTATGCTGGCCTGCACACTCTATTCAATTGGTAAGCTTACTGTGTTATTACTTCTTGATCTTAATGTTGCTTTAAATCTTAAATGCTATCTTAAATTCACTTCTCTTCTCTTCAAATTGGCTTCATCTTTATGAGCACTATATAAGTGCTTCCTTTTGAGGGCTTCTCTTTGGATTCTAACACTGTGTAAGGCAAGTAGTTCTAAGTAGCACTTGTGTTCTCTACTTCCTTTGAGAAAATCCTACTAGACTGTCTTCCAATGCTTATGCCAAGTAGCATTAAGATTCTTATCCTTCCACTATAACATCTAGATGGTAGGTGTCATAAACAACGCTTCCTTGAAAGCATTATGTAGGTAATAACTGATGCTCACTATGTGCCTGAATCATCTTCAATAATGTGGAAAATACTCCCTCTTGCTTGCATGAAACTTCTTATTCTACATGGTGCAAATACTTCACCATTGTGCCCTAAATCCTCAAGCTATTCAACATGTTAGTTTAGCTTTATTAACACTAGTTCACTATAGGTTCTGATGATATTCCAACACCTCAATGATCACTACTCTCCAACATTTTTATTGTAGAGAAATGATAGTTATTCTCTCAATGCTTCTTTGGCAGTGATGTTTATTATTCCAATGCTCCTAAAGAGTGCCACCTAGATGTATTTTATGGCTTAAATTATGGGTAAATCCTTGAATCTAAGTTAAAATTTAAGGATCTATGCTATAAATTTAATGTATCTCCTCCTTATCTAGATGGTGTAAATTAAATGAGTTTGCATTACCACTTGTAACGACTTCCACATTGTATATCTGAGCTGAATGGAATGCTTGCTTTGGTGCAAGTTGCATGGGCAAAAGGATGCTTAGTCTTGGTTCCAATGATGCTACTCCCAACATTATTACATGGATAGAACCCTATGATGCTTGCATCATTCTATTTGCATTAATTGGAGATAGATGTTGCTGATTTTTTCCTGTGATGCCTTCACCAAAGGCTATAAAATATGTAAGATACCTTGCTTTACCTTCAAAGAACTTTTTATGTACCTTATTTTTGCCTTCACCAAAGGCTTCCTAGATATTGAACATACTTGGCTTAACATTCTTTATAGGCAGCAAATCCACCTCCTAGAAGAAGTAAAAATTGGATTTGCACAATTTTGTAGTTTTATCAATTTTGTTAGATGTACGGTTTGTCAAAATGTACACATATGAGGTTTTGTCTAATTGTACAAATGATAAGTTAGAAAAATTACAATTGGGTGTAATTGTACAAAGTTATAAAAAGTGCAATTAGAATTTAAAATCAAATTAAGTGAAATGTGCATTTAAGGTAAATTTGATAATAATCAAGTTAGACTTAGGAAGACATTAATACAAGTTGATTGTGATGAGGATGGTAGTTGTAAATGGTGGTTGTCTTAGGAACCACTTTGGAATGGCATGGGAAAGTATTATAAGGACCCCCATTCAATTTTTATGGTTGTTCATGTTAGTATGGAGATCGTTGTTCATTTATTATGGTTGTTCATGCCTAAGAGAAGATTGTTCCTTGTTATTCGATGTTTATGAATATATTGAATAGAATTATGCTATATCTCTTTGATCCTATGTATTTTCAAAACCATTTCATGTGTTAATATCTATTGAAGATTGTAGATTATGTGCAAGTATGGCCAAAATATTGTGAGAGATTGTTGGAATTACAATGGAATTGATTGTTAATAATCATAGGAACTTGGTGAGAGATATGGGGAATGAGTTTATGTGATTTATTGTTGTGTAGGAATGTATTTTGACTATTGTACAATTTTTGGAAACATTCTTGGTGATAGTAATTAATGGAGAGTGAACTAAGATTTACCTATTTGAGGATAAGTTAACAATTGCATTATAAAAGTAATTCAAACTTTCCCTGAGAAGAATCCATGAGCAAGATGGCAAATATGAAGTGATAGTTGCAACAAGATTTTGTGCCAAATTGTACAACTAGTTATTCAAATCGTACATTTGATCATTTACCTAATTTGGAATGGAAATTGCATGGTAAAACTTGCCAAATATGGAAAACTAGGGTTTTTGAGAAAATGATTACAAAACTGATCATTTTAGTTATAAAATGACTTGCAGTAAGTTGACTAAGTATAAAACTATACATGCTAGCCTATTGTATGATTTGGATCATACAACTATATGATTTGCATTCCATAGAAGCAGTTTTGTAAAGTTACAAACCGTTCACTAGTAAATTGTACAAGTTGTACGATTTAGGTCAAAGTGATCCTAAAGCATCAGGATTCATTCCACAGTCTCCCACTTCACCTCCCCCTATAGGAATTCTCTTACCTATGCTAAATTTGGCATAATTTCCTATTAAAATTGGATCATATTGATGCAATTAAGGACCTATTGTCGTAATTGGAAGGAGTCATTGTCATCATTGGAAGGACCCATTGATCGATTAGGTTGCACCAAAGTATGCTACATTTGGTACCATTTCTAATTAAAATTGGATTATATTGATGCAATTTATAAGAACCCATTATCATTGGAAGCACCCATTGATCAATTAGGTTACACCAAAGTGTGCTACATTTGGTATTTTTGCTTATAAAAATTACTTCGAATTGATGTAATTTAGAAGAATTTGTGGTATTATGAAAAGTGGTGAGTAAGAACCAATTGGAGGTGGATGAGTGATACAAGTTCTTGAGGATGTAGGAGATTAAATCAAGGAGAAGAACAAATACCAGTATGAAGGATCATAAGAATTTATCAAAGGGAGACCGTGAATAACTCGATGAACAAACCAATAATTGAACAAGTATGGACTTTATAAGAAGGAGATACTGAAAGGTGGGAGAAATTATTGGTAGATACATAAATATAATGACCATCAAGTATTTAAGAGAATGTTGATGTAAGGGAAGACGTTTATAGAATAATTATGCAAGAAGATAGTGAGTGGATGGTAACACCTGAAAAAGTGACATGAAAGTTGCAAAGGGGTGTAGAGGATGAGAGTCAAGCACTAGAGCAATAGGATGTGAGATCTCAGGAAGGAGAAATAGGGCCACAGTCAATATTTCATTGAAGGAGATCATAGAGTGAGGATGCACAAGAGGTCGAAAGATGACTATTTAGTGAAAATAAGGTACCATAGATAGAAATATCTGACAAAGAATAGCGTAGTGGAACACCCACCCAAGGAAGTCAGTTCAAGATTATGTAAGATACCTCCTCAAGTGACGAAGAAGGAAATCCAACAATGGCTAGTATAGATACGAAAGTTGGAAAACAAAGATGCCCACCCTTCATGGGTGTAAATATAAAGGTTGTCACTAGTGATGTAGTTTGTGACACTCATCATAAAAATAAAAGAGGTAAAATATTGTATGATAGAGGATAGACCAATTGTACGATTAGAAGATGTTGTTCAAGTGGAAAAATCAATTGTACAATTGGAATATGTTTCCCAAATAGAACAACACATCATACAATTAAAATTTTCTAAGAAATACCAGGATTGTACGATTTTACAAGAAGAAATTGTACGATTATTGGGTGAAACCGTACAATTGGCACAAATTATACAACTGATGGGTGTGATCATACAGTTGGTACAAATATTACAAGTAGTAAGTCAAATCGTGCATGTAACCACAAGAACTGAACACAACAAGATATTTTTTTTGGTAAATAAAAGTCTTCATTAATTACCGGGTTTTGCAGGTTAACCCAAAACCTATTACAATATCCAGCCTTCTGCTGAACACAACAAGATATGAAACATAAAAGAGAACTTGTAAAATTGATCTTTTTATATTAATACAGGGGAGCCTAAATCTCTCGATGTAACAATACTTTTGAATTGCCCAAAATGTCTTGGGGGTAATGTTATAATGCTTTGTATTTTCTTTAAGTATGATAATTTGATAATACTCTTCAACTCTTTAAAAAGCTCTGTGTGTTCTTCACTCCTTAGCTACAACTTCAAGGGTGAGTGGGCTTCTAATATCCAATGATGGGACCACTCCAGCTTCAACAACTCTACAAATACCTATCTCCTGCACACATGGAAATCAAACAAGGGTTAGTATCACCTGGATATAAGAATGAAAATAATGCAATAAAATCCTCAAAATAATATTGCAAAAAATACAAGAAACTGAACTAAGTGCCTTGCTAAAATCAAACAAACTGATCTATGCATGTCATGTTTTTTTGGTTCTGAGCAACAATGGATACACGGTTCTAGGTGGTCAACTATGGATAGGCAGTGAGGAAACTGCATGAGGATGGTTTCTATTGTGTAATCGTGGACAAAAAATTTTAGTTGAATGACAGAAGGCTCCGAAAATGGACTCTAATGTTTTAAATCTCTGGTCTCCTTAGGATGCTTGCAAGCTCTTGGTTCTATTTTGGTAGCTTGACAGTGTATGTTCTTAGAATATTTTGGTTGGTAGGGTGAAGGTGCATTTATATACCCCTTAGGATTTTGGAGGGAAAGGGGGGCAAGCCAGGATTGCCAAGTGGTAATCCAAGGCTGCCAAATGGAAGGGGCAGTTGGAGTGAGTCACCCAGGGTGTCTCATTTAACTAGGGTGATGTGGCTGCAAGTGGAGTGAGGTGTAAGGAATGACCCATGTGAAGAGACAAAGGGGATATCAGTGTGTGAGATGTGATAATGTGGGGTAGTGATGTGGCTAGGACACATGTCTAGTGATTAGGTAGGGTATCCTAGGCTAATTTTCTAGATTTATAAAATCTAGAAAATAGGATAATGTGAAAGATTTTTTACACCTAAGTTTAGACTTAGGTATATAACTTTATTATGCTAGGATTGTGATGTGGGGTGCAAATGATGTATTGTGGATGCCTAGGTTTTGGTGTCTACAGATACCCCTTTTTGTACCGCATTGTGTAAAACACAATGCAATGCAAAAACAAAAGACTCTTGTATTTATTAGATGGATGAATGGACTCAAATCTTCTCAACGCTCAAGAATGAATGATTTTTGAAAACTTTTGATGAAATTTTAATTTTTTTGCTTAACCTCTCAATTGGTGAATGGGTAAATAATGAAACCCATGAGCCAATTTACCAAATATGGATGATAAAATGAGGTAGATGTGATATGCAATTGTGTGATATTGAAAATCAACTTGATACCCTAGGTTTGGGATTATTTGTGTTGCTGCAAATTTACCTTTCGTTTTGATGATGCGTAAATGTTGTGGTAAAATCACTAACCACATTGGGAGTTTGGGGCCCTACTACTATTGGGAATTTTTGTTGTTAGGAACCAGTGCACTGGAAATTTGATACTTGTAGTGATTTCGGTGATTGTTACCAAATGTGATTTGATTGTTTCTGCTTTTATGACCCAATTAATGAGGGATTAAGGATAACCTTATGAAAATTATGTGAACAAAACCATACTCAAAGGTTGAGGGAACCATTTTATTTAATGGTTGATGTAATGATGTTGGATGATTTTGAATAAGTGTCCTTATGGTGAGCTACTAATCCAATCAGATTGCATGGATTACTAATTGCTGCAACCGCCAGGTGTGTAGGGTAAATAACTAAATACGAGGCTAACTGAATTATGATGATGATGATGTTTGTGATAATGCATGTGGGACATGATGGACATGATGAATTTGGTTTTTGTGAGAGGATAATTTTTTTTGTTGGCTAACCGTGTGAGTGTGGTTTTTCTTCCTTTAACCATGTGTCTACAGTTGGTACCACCAACTATGAGTGCATGATTTCATGCACTCCAAGAAACATGATCATAAGGTTTTAACCACAAATCATGGCTTTAAATAGGGGAGTGGCCATTCATTTTTCATTTGTGTGATTGAGTTTGCTTAGCAGTTTGAGAAGAGTGTGAGTGAGTGATGGATGCTGACGATGAGATGAATAGAGCGGGTGTGGGTGTGGAGGTTGGTGGCTCTAATGGAGTGGAATACAGAGTCTTCTACACCATGGTACGTGTCCTAAACTCTCAATTTAGGTTTATTTTGTGTTGTTTTCCTATTTTTATTTATTTTTGGTTTTGGTTTTTATTTTTGTTGTTTTTGCTCTCTTTTTTTTGTTTGTTTTTTTGAACACACTAAGAGCGGGTGGTAAAAAAAAAGAAAAATAAGTATTCAAAAGTAATAAAATATCTCTTTATCTTCCTCAAAATGAGCAAGTATCCCAAAAGCATCCCAAAAAGAAATAAAATCCCCTTGCTCTCCCTCAAAATGAACAAGTTATCCAAAAAGCAAAAAAAATGTGTAAAAAAGAGACACCAAACATAAACAAGCAAGCATCCCCCCCCAAAAAGAAAAAGAAGCATACCAAATCAATAAAATATCCCTTGCTCTTCCTAAAAATGAGCAAGTACCCCAAAAGTGTTCCAAAAAGCAATAAAACCCCCTTGCTCTCCCTCAAAACGAGCAAGTTATCCAAAAAGAAAAAAATGCATGTTGTTCCATTACAAAAATGAGAAAAATTAGAAATAAAAATGCAATAAAAGAAGGGAAGGATATTGAATCCCTATAAATCTTAGTGTTTCAAAAACCATGGGGTGATACTCATTACAATAATGAGTTGAATGAAACCCGCCTGGTAATGGGGTATCCTTATTCTTGGCACCACGTCTGTCACATTAGCAACTTTTTGTACAGACATATGACCACTCTTAGATGAGCTAACTTATTGGTATAAGTCACAATTGCTTAGTTTGACCTAAATCATAATGAAAAATGAACAATCATGGCACACACTGTTGGTCCTTGAAATTTAAAAAAAAACTAGGATAACTTTAGCATCATGAAGATTTGCGATATACATAGACGAGTTTGTTTGAGATAACTAGGATGTTTGAGTCTTTGAAAAACAACTCTAGATCCTTTATCCATAAGGACCAAAAATTCATAAGCAAGCTTCCATTCCATATCACCATTGCATAGTCATATATATCAAAGTCAATTTAATCCTACAAAATATGGTCAAACCAGTAGTATCGTATTGGTGCCCCTGAGTAATATATAAAAGCAAAGTTTGCTACATAATGGTCCATAACTTCTTTGAATGACAATTAATAATATAACACCATTCATTCATTTGCATACATCACCACCAGTTACATTTATTCATAATACATTCATTTCATCACATGAATACCAAAAAAAAAGAAAGAAATATTCCAAAGGAACCAAACTCCTTTAATCACATCCAATTCAAAAGGCTCCAAAAACCAAACTCCTTTGGTCACTCTCAATCCAAAAGTCTCCAAAGGTACAAAACTCATTTGGTCATTTTCAATTCAAAGGGATCCAAAGAAACCAAATTCCTTTGTTCATTTTCAATCTAAAAGTCTCCAAAGGAACTAAAAATCCTTTGGTCACATTTAATTCAAAATGCTCCAAAGGAACCACATCCCTTTGGTCAGTTCAACTAAAAAAGCTCCAAAGGCACCTACACCTTTGGTTAAATTAATCCAAAAAGCTCCAAAGATACCCCAATTTCTTTGGTCAAATTCAATCTCAACAAGGCTTTCAAAAGAATCGAAGTGTTATAATATCAACTCCCTAAGAAAGCCATGTAGTTGGACTGCTCAATGGGATAGAGATGTATATTTTCTTCTTCCACTCAGCCTTAAGTGATCCTTGTATCTAGTGATTTTATCTAGTCCCCTAGCGGTTGTAGCAATTGGCTATCCATACAATATGGTAGGAGGAGTATATTACCATAAAGACAATCATTATTAACACAATTCAAAAAGCCCCAAAGGCACATACACCTTTGGTCAAATCAATCCAAAATGCCCCAAAGGTACCCAAATTTCTTTGGTAAAAAAAAAGAAAAAAATCAATCAACAAACATAAAAACCACAAAAAAATATAACCCCCCCAAAAAAAATCCAAAATCCATCAAAACAAAAATCTTGAGTGAACCTCGTATCTAGTGATCTACTCTAGTCACTTAGTGGTTGTAGCGATTGGTTATCCATGCAATCCGATAAGATGAGTACATTATAATAAGGTCACTCATAAAAAAAACAACAAAAGCAAAAAACTGCAAAGGCACCTCACTTCCTTTGGTCAAAACAAATTCAACATGCACTTGAAAGAATAGCAATGCTCTCATATCAACTCCCTAATAAGGCCATGCGGCTAGACTGCTCCAAGGGATAGAGGTGTACATTTTATTCTTATACTTAGCCTCAAGTGATCCTCATATACAATATTTTATCCTATACACATGGCGGTTGCAGCGACTAATATCCATGCAATCCGGTCGGATGGGTAGGTTACCATAAGGTCCTTGAACAATGATTCACCTTAAGAAAGAATCAAATTGTTATCATATCAATTCTCTAAGAAAGCCATATGACTGGACTGCTCCAAGGGATAAAGGTGTCAATTACTCATAATGGTCGAAATCACAGTTGTAACAAGATTTTACCCCTTCCACATTTGCATAAGTTCTAACAACATAAAAAACAAGTCATATTTGTCAAGCGACTCATAAATTTCATCACTCTCTATCTCCTCATCAACTCGTTGCTTAGTGGGGTAGTCATACAAAATAGAATTCAAAATAATAATCAATAATCAAACACTCAATCATGCAAATTAGTTCATTCAATAATAATTACCAAAGACTATCATACACCCTTTTTTCTGGGGCAGATCACAAGCAAAAATATCAATCAAACAAACACTTGGTATACCTAAAGCCTAAAGTGTAGACCTCTCCTTGTACATCTACCTACGGATAAAATTTATCAAGTGCAGGTAGACCTAAAACCAAAAGTGTAGACCTCTCCTTGTACGTCTACCTAAGGCTAAAAAGTTTACCAAAATCAAATATTATCAATGTGTCAAAAGTAATGATTTGATAATGTGTATATTTTCCATGATTGGGGTAACCCACGTTGAATTTTATTTGTGACCATATTAAACAACTCCCATTTAAATACAAATGGCTTAAAAAATAATAATAAACACTCTCTCAAAAACAACAAAATTTTTGATTTCATCACATCATCACATGCATTATCACAAACATCACCATCATCAACATCATCATTAAGTGACCCTTCTATCCAATGAATTATCCTACATACCTGGTGGTTGCAGTGACTAGCAATCCATACAATCCGTTCATATGGGTAGTTCACCATAAGGACACTTACAATCATAAAACATCTTCACAGATGGCATTAAATTAGCTGAATCCCTCAACTTTTGAGTATGGATCTATTCAATCTAATTTGCACAAGGTTATCCTAAGCCCTTTTCATTGGGTTACAAAAGCATAAATAATCAATCACAATTTGGTAACAATCGACAATCACTTGCGTATCAAATTCCTAGTGTGTTGGTTCCTAACAACTAGAATTCCTAATAGTAGCAGGGCCCCCAAATTTCTAAATGTGGTTGGTAATTTTACCACAATATTTTTAGCATAAATGAAACCAAAAGAAAATTTGCAAAAATAAACCATCCCAAAATTGGGGCATCAAGTTGATTTCAATGTCATATATTTGCATACAACACATCCACATCATTTACTCATCCACCTCCTTTCATCATCCATATTTTATCAATTGGCTTGTGGTTTTCATTCTTTACCCATTCACAAATTTAGGGGTAAACAAACAAATCAAAATTTTCAAAAGTCATTCATTCTTTGCATTGAGAAGATTTGAGTCCATTTATCCATATAATAAGGACATGTGTCATTTATTTTTGCACTGCATTGCATTTTACACAACATGGTAAAAAAAGGGGCATCTGTAGACACCAAAACCTAGGAATCCATAAAATCACATTTGGTATTCCACATCACAACCTAGCATAATAAAATTATATACCTAAGTCTAAAATTAGAGTTATAAAATCTTGCACATTATCCTATTTTCTAGATTTTAATAAATTTGGAAAATCAGCCTAGGATAACCTGCCTAATCACTAGACATGTGTTCTAGCCACCTCACTACCCTACCTTACCACATCTCACACACTCATGTTTCCCTTGTCCCTTCACATTGGAAATCCCTCACACCTCACTCCACACTTCACTTCACTTGCACTTACCCACTTGCCATATCTCCCCAGTTAAGTGAGACACATCTAGTGACTCATTGCAACTGCCCAAAATAGGTGGCTTCCCAATCCTCGCCACTTGGAAGTCCTGACTTGCCACCTATCCTTCCCTCCAAAACCCTCAAAGACCTATAAAGGAACCATCACATGACCAAGAAAAGGGAGGGAGGGAATGCTATCGTTATGCTGCTCAAATCATGAATTATGTAATCATATTAATTTTCTTTTATGCAATTTATATTAGTCATTTCATTAGATGTATTTTGATAGGTGCTACTAAACCTTTTGTCTCTTTGCATGTGTGCATGTTTAGGATTCAAAAGTTCAAATCCATCATGGTGGTCATGAAAAACCCACCTCCAACATTGATTGTAGCAGAAGAAGATTGAAGGCACCCAACTCTATTTTTCCAAAGAGGCTTCCCCTCTTTGTGCCCATTTGTAAACCAAGAAACAAGCATACATTTTGTAACCCTTGCAATTTTTGGTAAAAGCATTGTAAAAAAAGATCAAGGCTCCATTAAAATTTCAATACAAAGAAATCATTTTCATTGCAAATTGTTTGTTTCAATATTTCATTGTTTGGTGTCTCTTTTTTATGTTACAAATTGGAGATCATGGTGGGACAAAACAATGAAATATTGAAACAAGTAATTTGCAATGAAAATGGTTTATTTGTATTGAAATTTCAATAGAGCCTTGATATTAGTTTACAATCCTTTTGTCCCAAATTCTAGGGGTTACAAAATGTATTCTTGTTTCTCAGTTTACAAATGGGCACAAATAAGGGAAGCCTCTTTGGCAAAATAGAGTTGGGTGCCTTCAATCTTCTTCTAATAAAATCAATGTTGGAGGTGGGTTTGTCATGACCATCATGATGGATTTGAACTTTTGAATCTTGAACCTACACACATGCAAAGAGACGAAAGGTTTAGTAGCACCTGTCAAAATGCATCTAATGAAATGACTAATGTAAATTGCATAAAAGAAAATGAATATGATTATTGCTTACATAAGTCATGATTTGAGCAGCATAATGATAGCATTCCCTTCCTCCTTTTCTTGGTCAAGTGATGGTGCCTTTATAGGTCTTTGAGGGTTTTTGAGGTAAGGATAGGTGGCAAGTCAATATTACCAAGTGGTAGGGACTGGGCAACCACCTATCCTGGGTAGTTGTAGTGAGTCACTAGAAGTGTCTCACTTAACTGGGGAGATGTGGCAAGTGGGTAGGTGCAAGTAGAGTGAAGTGTAGAGTGAGGTGTGAGGGATATACCATGTGAAGGGACAAGGGGGACATGAGTGTGTGAGATGTGGCAAGGTGGGTATTGAGGTGGTTAGGAAACATGTCTAGTTATTAGGTAGGGTATCCTTGGCTGATTTTACAAATTTATTAAAATCTAGAAAATAGGATAATGTGCAAGATTTTATAAACCTAAGTTTAGACTTAGGTATATAATTTTATTATGCTAGGTTGTGATGTGGAATGCCAAATGTGATTTTGTAGATGCCTAGGTTTTAGTGTCTACATTATAGTTGGTAGAGATTGTACAATTACAATTCAAACCATACAATGTGAAACCATTCACTATCAAATTGTACAATTTGAAACCGTATAAGATGAAATCATACAATGTGAAATTGTACAAAGTGAAATCATACATTATGAAATCATACAAGAGTAAATCATATAATGCAAAACCATACAGATAAAAATCATACAACAGGAAGAATTTTTAGCAGTGGTTAAGCCAAGGTAGCTTGAGGCCAAGATTTAGTCATCTAGAGCCTGAGAGAATCAAAATAGAGTCGATGGTGAGTTGTTTAAGTGGGTTAAGCTGAGGATCCCAAAGTGCCAATAAAGAGAAAAAATTGACTTTGACAATGATGGTTTTCATAGTTTCACCATTGAGGATATGCACGAGGTATTCTGCCCCTTGACCTTGCAAGGGATGCTATCCCTTGATCCTGCAAGGGGACTCCCACCCCCTTGATCCCTGATATAGGTGGCGACAAAAATTGCCCATCATGTTGATGATGTTGTTCATATTGATCATGTTTAAGATTATAAGGTGGTGTGAGCTGCAAATTGAAGTAATAACAGTCACAACAGAACTTTGGAATAGGCAAAATCACAAGGAGTATGATAAGTGATAATAGTACATTGTTCAAAAGTCAGTTGAAAATAAGAAATGGTGGCCCCTTTTGAGAAGAAAAAAAGAAAAAAGAAAATATTCAAAAAGGTAAGAAAAAGATAAGCAGTCAAAAAAAGACAAAAATGCATGCAAAAATGGGTGAGTTGGGAATAATATATACAAAAGGTTATGCAGGTAAAATTTTATGTCTCTTCACCTACCCTTCCTTTTTGAATGATAACACCCAATTTTGGAGGCCTTAACAGGAGAAGCAAATTGTTGAAACCAGAAAAAAAAGCGGAAGCACAAGTCTTTAGGAATGGGATCAGATGAAAGAATGGGCAAGAGCATAACCAAAAGGAGGATCCAAAATTCTTGACCCAACCATCAGATGGAGGAATAGGATATTAGATCCCTGAATGGAAGGGCCAAACTATAGCAAAGTAATCACTAGCCCCAAGTCCCCATCCTCAAAATTGGATGAAACTTTAGGAAAACATCATGAAAGGTCTCAGGCCTGATCTTACGTCCATATCAGAATATGATGGGTGAAAAATGAGAGGTTGGTGCATAAGGAGTATACCCAAAAATCTGTCCAAAGCCAAAGATCACCATACAATAGTATGGAATCTTCAAGGAGCCCAGGAGCAAGCATTAATAATCTAAGTTACCCAACACATATGGTTGATGGGTGCTAAGGAGAGGCTTTAAAATGCATAATTTTAGAGGTAGCTAGCTCCTGATATTTTTGCAACATGAAGAGGTAAAGTAGATAGAAATTTAAGATGTTGTCAAAATGATCTAAGGACCAGATCTCTGCAAAAGCACCCAATATTCTTTCGGACGACCACCATATCCCTTGAGCAAAGCATCAACAAATATTCTAGCCACTCTAGATTGATTTCTCCTACCTAAATCCATTAATGTTGTAATTTGAATTACATTGTAAAATTTATCTATAAATAGTGGAATGTTTGTCATTCCAAAGGGTGGCTCTACGACCTTTACAATTCATATGTAATCTATAGTCACCTATAAATAATAACAATCACTGTTTGGCATCTCAATATGTCTGTCTCTTTCTATTTTTGCCTTTGTGTGAGTGTTTATTTTTGCTATGGTTGTCTAAGTTGGTCCACTTAATTATGCTATCTAAATTTCATAGGTTCAACTGGGGGGTTTTGGAATTCATGTTTGAACACTGGACATTGGGGTTTATTTCTACCAAAGTCAGTCAAGCGGGGGTGTTTAATTTTACTATATGGATTTCATGCACTTTTTTTTTTGGTTTTGGAATTCACCCCTATGCATCGAGTTGAAGAAGGAGTGACAGGCAGAATGGGATGATCTATTAGGTGGTTTGTTGTTGTTTGCATTGGCGATGGTGGAGTGTGTCTTGATGCGGTTGTATTTCATCCTTGTTAGTTCTGGCTATGAACTCATTTGATTTCTTTCTCACTCTCTTCCCCCCATTTTACTTTGTAACGTAGTTAGCTGGAACTTCAGGATTTGACCTTCTCCAAATATTAACCACCTCTGCCCCTCCAGGACCGGACGACCATTCAATGCTAGTTGAGAACCACCGCGTGCGCCCCCACTTGCTCGGTGCCATTTTTTGCACCAATAATTTTTAGTGACTTTCCTAGGGAACTCATTGAGTTTTTGTGATCAAGGAAACTAGAGTCTGGTGATTCTCTAGTTTACCTAGATCATGGCAAACAACCTGGTGACTCTGATTGTGCAACATCTCCATATCATGAGAAAAATTGCCTTTTTGCACTAAAGTTTCTATTTCTCGAAGGACCTAAGGTTTGATGAGCAGCCCTAACCTTGCTAAGTGGAGAAAGTATGATCATCTGGTGACTCCAATATAGTGGTGTGATTCAAATATTTTGAGGTACTGGTGCTTCAATGGCCCATTCAAGTTGCCCTAGCTAGAATGATCAAGGACCCCTTTGCCTTCCCCATTTGCATGATATCCCTAAAATTATGCTGAAATTTCTTCCAAGTTATGATGATGTTAGTGGATGTGTGAAGGTGCATCTAGAAGATGTGGCTTCTATGGCCATCCTTCACAATATCATGTATAAATATATCATGATCAAGCTATTGGTCACTTCCATTTAAGGCAGAGCATGGCTCTGGTACAAAAAACTATAGCCTGGAAGCATCTTCACATGGTAGATCTGGCTAACGCCCTCCTGGAGGTGTTTGGTGAACTTGAGTAAACATTATAGATACTAACTCAGTTCACATTCATAAAGAGGAACCCTCTCAAGAGTGTGGCAGACTTCAATATTCGGTTCAATAGTAGTTAAAAAAAATTCCAAGCCCCTTCCTCCCGTTCTTAGCCAAAGCATATTTGAGCCTTTAGTCCTAATATGGCACTTCTCGTGTATAAATGTGGGGAAAATATATTTACCCAAATTTATGAGGAAGCCATAAGGGCTAAAAAAATGATAATAGGAAGGCAATAGCCATCATAGCCGCACATGAGTGTCTTCTCCTCAGAACTCATGGTGAATCAGAAAATGGGATTGGTGCAACAATCTGGTCTCAAAAACCTATCCCTTGATAGGTTACCACCCAAAAGGTAGAAGAAGATGGTAGAAGTAACTATCATCTTAAATTTTGAATGCATGAGTACCAAAGAACTCAGGCAAAGAAAAAAATTGCAAAGTGATCATAATTTTAAGCTTATGCAAGAAGTGTCCATATAAGTAGAGGCTCAGATTCGATGTGATTTGGTCTGGCCATTGCATATTTAGAGGATGAATGGCACAAGCATCAAAGGTTTAGGTGTGGTTGGTACACTATATATTTGTGGCAAGTAAATAAAGCTATACCATAGGCATAGCCATTGGTAAGGTGTCATCATGTTGTTTGGAGCTCACAGGAATTTTGCTTTAGGAAAGAATTTCCCAAAGGGATATATTGGAAATATAACATTCTCTTTCATATTCATATTATCTTCCTAGTTTTCTATTCCTCTGTAGTCGTGACTATATAACCCAATGTATGTATTCAATAATTTTCAAGGCCTCTTAAAATCATCCTCAAGAGCTATAGAAGCCTTGGCACTCAAAAGTGCATGCTCAAAGCAAGGCAATGTTATAAATAGCCCCTATGGTGGGATACAAATGAGACCATAAAGCATAAACCACAAGTTGTGGTTGAAGCAAAATGGCCTCCTGGTTAATAACAAACAAAAAAGAGGATCATTTTTGGATTGTGTGAAGAAGAGGGATTGGGATAGAAGAGATAAGAAACAAGGGCAATCTCTCTTGTCTTGGAATGTCTTAGGTCTTATGTGGGTTACATGTAGGGAGTTTCAATCCTAGTAGAGAAGATATTAGGCTCCATCGGTTCCAATTGATAGGCTTTGGATTGTTTTTTCCTTTGTATCTCCTCATTTTCCCATCCTTTCCTCCCCTCTGCCATCCTATACCCTTTTTTGCATGTAATTCTACTAATTGGTAATAAAGGTTTCACTGTCTCTACCTTTCCATGTTTCCCCTTCTACCTATGTATGTTTCACAACTTTTCCAAGAATTTGCTTGCTATTTCCACTATTTGTCTTCCTGTTGATCTTATCCATAGCAATTATCTCTTTATTACCTATTTTCATCATGTGCATTTGGATTTTATTTCCTTTTTTTTCCTTTCTATGCTTATTGGTCGTGCCCATATTCGCCATTCTTCATCTTGTTAATTGTGTCTATTCTTTCACACCTTTTCATCCTCAACTTTTTTTCTTTTTTTTTTGTTATATTTCTTGATCCGTTTGGGTTCTTTTTCACAAGTTGAAAACCCTTGAAAGTCACCAAGAATATGGGTGAAATTTTATGCCTCTTCGTCCACCCTTCCTTTTTGAATGATGATGCCCAATTTTGGAGGTCTTTATGGGAGAAGCAGACTACTAAAAATAGAGAAACAATCGAAAGCACAAGTCTTCAGGACTAGGACCATATGGAAGAATGGGCAAGAGCATACCCAAAAGGAGGATCCAAAAGTCTTGACCCAACCATTAAATAGAGGAATGGTATGTCAGATCCCAAAATGGAAGGATTGAACTATAACAAAGTAATCACCAGCCCCAAGCCCCCGTCCTTATAAATGGATGAAACTTTGGAAAAACATCATGAAAGGTCTCAGGCTCGATCCTTCGTCCATATAAAAATATGATGGGCAAAAAAATGAGAGGTTTAGGCACAAGGAGTATGCTAAAAAATCCATCCAAATCCAAATATCACCATACAATAGGGTGGAATCTTCGAGGAGCCCAAGAGCAAGCATTAATGATCTCAACTGCCCAACATAGGTGGTTGATGGGTGCCAAGGCTTTAAAATGCACAGTTTCAAAGGTGACCAACTCTTGATCTTTTCGCAACACAAAAAGGTAAATAATATAGAAATTTAAGAGGCTATTAGAATGATCTAAGTACTAGATCTCTGTGGAAGCACCCGATATTCTTTTGAACGACCACCATTTCCTTGAAGAAAAGCATCAACAAGTCTTCCAACCACTCCAGATTGATTTCTACCACCTAAAGTTATTAATGTTGTAATTTGAATTACATTGTAAAATTTATCTATAAATAGTGGAATGTTTGTCATTCTAGAGTGTGGATCTATGACCTTTATAATTCATATGTAATCTATAGTCACCTGTAAATAATAACAATCATTGTTTGGTCTCTCAATCTATCTGTCTCTTTCTCTTTTTGCCTTTGTGTGAGCATTTATTTTTGCTATGGTTGTCTAAGTTGGTCCACTTAATTCTGCTATCTGGATTTCATGGGTTCAACTAGGTGGTTCTAAAATTAATTTTCAAACATTGGACATTGGGGTTTATTTTTGCTAAATCTAGTTGGTTGGGGTGTTTAATTTTGCTATCTAGATTTCGTGCATCTTTTCTGTTGATTCTAGAATTTACCCCTATGCATCAAGCCAAAGAAGGAGTGATAGGAAGGTCAGGCTAATATTTTAGGTGGTTCATTGTTGTTTTCACTAGAAACAGTGGAGGAGTGTGTCTTGATGCGGCCACATTCCATCCTTGTTGGTTTTGGCTATGGCTTCATTTTATTTTTCTCTCACTTCCTTCCCCCCTTTCTTTTATGACATAGTTAGCTAGATGATATGGATTTTTAAAGCTATTATTCTAATTAAAATGCAAATATAAATAATTATAAATATCAATGAACTATGTGAGGAAGAAGGTGCGGATCCAAGGAGTTCATAACAAAACTAATCCTAAAAGTACAAAGGATAAGTCTAAGGCCTAATATGCTACGAAGAACATGCCACCTAGCCTATGACCTAACTAACATGAGTGATAAATCACACTCACGTGGATAAGCCTTATTACAACAAAGACTAAGTCCTAAAGGCTACAAAACCTAGGCTAAACCTAAGTACAAGAAAAATAAAATTAAGCCTCATCACTCATCCCATCAAAAGAAGCATTGGACTCCAATGATTTTAACAAGGAGGGAAAATCCTAGGACATTTGATGAGTAGAAATCTAGTGAGACTGATGTAGAAATTGGTTGTGGTGGGCAAAAAGATATGAAGTAGAAGTACTCTGGAGAGTCTGTCGAGTCTTCATATCAAAGAGTGTATCGACATTGAGTGGAAGTTGTGCATCAGGAACCACATCAATAGGATGACTGATAGCTGGAATGGATTCCAAGGTGGAATCATAGTATGGTTTGAGGAGATCAACATTGACGAAATCATGAATGCCAAGATGAGCCAGAAGATCCAAGCGAAAGGTATTCTTCAAAATCTGTTGAACAATGGTATAAGGTCCATAGTGGAGAGGCTTGATTTTTCTATGTATCTTATCCATAAAACGTCGCCTGTCGAGATAAAACCATACTTTATCACCAACCTAAAAATGATGAGGAGTACGGTGTCGATCCATTTGTTGTCATTGCTTTTAATGAGTCTTCTAAAGAATTTGAACCACTTTGGACTAAAGGCTCTATAGGTGCTATACAAAAGAGGTTGCCTTGTCCTGATCCTTCTGAATATGCATGGTAGCTGGTGAGGGCAAGGAAAAAGGTAACTCATAAGGAGCAAAATACTAAAATCCAAAGCAAACTTCAAAAGGAGAGTGCCCAGTAGAACTATGAATGACACTATTATACGCATGCTCAATGTGAATGAGGCTTAAATCCCACTTGGTTGGAGTGGAATAATGGTAAATCCTCAAACTTTGCACAAGCGTATGGTTAACCACCTCCATCTGCCCATCATAATGTCGATGATAAGCAGTAGAGAAGTTAAGTGAAACTCCTAAGATCTTCCAAAAGGATCACCAAAAGTGACCCACAAATCATGAGTCTCTATCGGATACAATGTTGGTAGGAAGACCAAAAGAGCGCCACACTGTTTCAAAGAAAAGTTGGGCCAAGTCTTGAGCAGTACTCGTCTTACGATAGAACGAATTTGGCCATATTACTGAATCTATCCACAATGACAAAGACACAGTCATGTTGCCTCACTTTCACTGGAAAACCGCTCAATAGGTCCATGGAAATACTCTCCCAAGGACAAGAAGGAATGGTCAAAGGCATACTCATGCCCAATTTCTTGTTTGTGGATTTATAACAGTTGCAGATGACACATTTGATGAGGCCCAAAAGTGCCTCATTATTGCACAATGTTTGAATACCATATGATAAGTTAATTTCCAAATAGTTGACTAAAATATACAATTTGTTAAGTGTTTACATGATTTTATGTTAGGAATACTATATCTCTGTTTTTGACTATTTTCAACATTTTGTGACTGATTTTGCTTGATTAAGTAGCAAGTAAAAACATGCATTTCAGAATGAGAAATGCAGTCTCTTCGAAATGAGCCACTTATCTTCGAAATGAGAACAGAAAGTGCTTTTTGACTTGTTGAATGATTTATGATGATGGAAAAAGGGAAAGAAGGTTGAAAAGGTTAAAAGAAAATATCTCCCATATGACTTTGCCATCCTTGCTGTCCAAAGCCACCATTCATTGAAAAAAACAATTTTGATCCTCTTCTAGGATAAACCCAAAAAAATTACAACATAATAGAAAGTTGTTTGCAAGATAGAAATGGCATATTATGAAGTGGAGAATGATGTGTGAGATATTTCTAGACTCCTCCCACATACTCCCACCATTGAAGATGCTTTCTAAGGGCCAATGACTACTACTGCAACACAAACTGTCCAGATTTGCATTTATTTCAGATCCAAAATTATTGACAAATCACTGTAAAGTAGCACATAGGCTGATTTGAGCATGGGATATGTTGTAAATATTTATATAAATAACATAGCTCCATACTTGGTTGAGCCAGTTAGAAATTAGAATAGAGTAGAGTTTTCAATAGTAGCAATTAGGACTATACAACAATTTTTTGTAATAGTTTTCAGCATGTTCTGTCATCAATAAAAGTGCAACTATTTTATCATTTTCTGTTCTGAGTGTTAATTAGTTAAGGAGTGCTTTTCACCTCCTTCTAGATTAGGAAGTATGGGCCCACTTTAAGATCTAGAAGGAGGGATTTTATGGCAGGTTTTAATCTATAAATTTGCTGCAGCAGAATTAATAGATTGCTTGCCAGATTTCATTTTCTTGTTTTTATTTTATATTAAGTTATTTATGTGTTCCTATTATGTTTGTGTACAAAATTTGTGTGTATGTTAGCTGATAAATTATATTAAGCATTTTTCATTTGCTTTCCATGTTTTCCCTGCTTTCTATTTTAGCAACTTTCTATTTTCAACATATTTCATTTTGCTGTCAATTCCTGTAGCAGAAGCTTGACGACATTTTGTGGTAGGGCATTGAAAAGTGTTTCATTTCCAAGCATCACTTCCATTCTGCAAGAGTAAAATAGGTTTCAATTTTGCAAGTGTAATTTAGGATTTCATTTCAACAATATTTCAATTTAGCAATTTCAATTCTGCAAAAGTAGTTTAGATTTAAATTTAGTAATTTCAATTCATGCAATTGTAGTTAATTGTTAAATTCTGCAATTTAGATTTAGTTTTCAATTCCTGTAATTTATTTTAGTTTCCATTCTTCATACTAGGTTTAGTGTGACACCAAAAGGCTAAACCAAAATCTACTTCACCAATAAATGCTTGAAATCTGAATGTCTGAATTGTACTCTACCCTAGCCTTCTATCGTAGACAACCTTGGACACCATCTCGGATTGATAAATAATTGAGATTAAATGATGAGACTCAATGACACTCATCATTTTGGCACCGTTTCGGGGATCATGGTGTTGTTAGAGGGTAAAAATAGTCAAATAATTATTATTGTGCTAACTTATGAATTTTAGAGTAAAATCTGAATGAATAGCTAGTATAAATAATAATTATTGATAGTTGCATTTCAGTCCATTTAGAAAACAAGCAACCACAGGGAGGTGATCTTCACACTTGGGGGTTAAATTGCCTATGTTTGAAATTATTGATAAAAATAAAAATAATTCATCATCCTCATTATCAAGAACCATAATATCTCTTAAAATATTTAGAAGAGTCATCTGCTAGTACTACCCTTTTTATATCCATATCATCAGGGTAGTATACAAAATTTGTACTAGGTGTTGGAAAAGATATCATGGTAGATATACAAGACTATCCCTTGAACAAAATAGCCATATAAGCTACCTGTAGCATTTGTTCATAGGGACATATCATTGATGAATGTCATTTACTTCCATAACTCAGAGATGCAAAATTTGTTGCCTAGTCTGAATTCTTCTCAAAGAGAGATCCCAACAACAACAAACAGGGCAAGTAAATCAACCACCACATTCAGCCCAACCTGTGGCCAATATGAATAATATAGGACAGGCAACCCCTGTCTATGTAAGCTAAAAAAAAAATTAGAAAAACTTTTGCACAATCAAAATAGGATTTTACAACTTAATGATGATCCTAGAGTTTTTCATTATTACTTAAAGATTGTTAGGATTTACCACGCTAAACCACAACCTAGCAATTCTTAGCCTACACAGACAATAGTTGATCTCATTAGAGGTGATCCTACCTGACAAGTAGTTGATCTGCTAAAGTTGTACACTTCTTGTCTTATTGTGCAAACAAAAAATATTTCTTTTTTTAGCCCAACCTGTGATCAGTCTAAATAATACATGATAGGCAACCCCTGTCTATGTAGCTAAATTTGGTATAAAAAAAAACTACAGAAAATATTATTGACTGCAACAAAATCCAACTGTGCTCAAACAAGAACTTACCTGAGCTTGAAGAGACAAAAATCAATGGAGATACACAAAAAACCTTTAGTCCAAACACACAGAAATTAGCCTTGGCTAAAGGAGAAAAAACTAGAAAAACTGCAGATAGAAAATTTACTTCCATTTTACAAAGGGGTAAATTTTGTCCTCCTAGGAATGAAACAAATTGAAGTGCAACCAAGAAAATTCTTGAACATTATTAGCTGGCTGAATTATAAACAAAAAGCAAAATTGTTGTTATTTTGAAACAATATTTCAATCCCTTTACATGGAATTACAAGGGTATATCAAGATTTTATCTTGATGTAAGCACTTAACATATTTTGGGAATTGGTATTTAATTGTTTCAAGAACATATTGACAAGATTTTGTAGACTAGGAGGCATGGACAACACTTGATTGAAGAAGTTTTCAGATATGGAGCAGTGCTTATTTCTCCCATTGGTAATTCATGGAGGATGTTAGTGGTGAATGGAAATTGCCTTCGGGTATACCATGTACCATTAACTAAGGAGGAGTTCTTGAAGGATATTCCATTGGATGTACACATAATGGAAGAGAATTTCTCTTCAATATCAGATTCAAGTGATGATAAAAAGTTTGACAAAAAAAAATACAAGAAAAGCAAAAAGAAGAATAGTCTTGTTTGTGAACTTCCTTCTTGGGTACAAGCAAGACAAGAAAAATTGAAAAAAAGAAAAAAAAATAAGAAAAAAATAGAGAGAATTTTTTTTTTTGCAGCAAAGGCATGTCCCACAAAATGAATACATGAGGACAAGCATCAAGTTCAGCAAGGAAGATAAACAATGGAGCCAATACTTCATTTCCAACAATAAGGAGGCAATTATGATGTAAGAAGATTCTTACTGCTCATCTAGAAAGGAAGGTTGCATCAATGTTTCAGGTTTCAACAGAAAGAGATGGTGTTTTCATACAATAATTGACATGTTTTTACAGAATAAGGATTTGTCTTATCCAAATAAGAGTGAGAGATGTTCTCTCTCATTGAAAGCACTTGAAAAAAAAAAAAAAAGGACAGAAGTTGGTTGAAAACCAGAAATGGCAGCCTCTTCTGATGAAAAAAAAAATGAAAAAAAAAAGAGATGAAAAAAAAAATATATAAAAATAATGAATAATTCAGTAGTGAAAACCTTCTTGGAGGCGCTACTGAGTTGGCTTGCATGAAAACTGATTTTTCGGCATGCATTGCCTTGTTGATCTACCCATCATTGTTCCACCATTGTACAAATCTCACACCGCACATGTGTTATGTTTGTTTATGTTTTCGAGATAGCCTGCTAACAATCATCAAAAGCAGCTTGTAAGGTGCATGACCAATTTTCAGGACAGTAAGGTGTGTGTTTCTTGCATTTAATTCATAGTAAACATTTATCATTTAGTGTATGATAGTCGGTATTTGGCATAAACTATTCATACAATAGTGACAAGTTGAAAAATAAATATGTTCAAGATGTCAAGAAACACCCCCTTATGTCCTTAATTGCATGGAAATTCCAAAATTGTGCAAAAACCTGATTTTGGGACAAACATGGCAACAATTCTATTTCAATTTGTAGGGCAAATTTTAGAAGGAGAACTGCAAGTTTATATCTCACAATTTTCTGATAAATTGGAGGATAATCAACAAAATGCACTTGAAGGTTCTATTTTAGTACTATTGGAATAAAAAAGCAACATATAAAACAAAGAATAACATTTAAAAAAAAGGATGAAGAAGGGATTTTTGATGTTATGGAAGGCTTATACACTTTAGAGATGGACCCACAATAGAATCTGTAGCTAACTTTTGCATAGGAGGTCATTTCTGCATTTTTTTTTGAAGATCTTCGGAATGAGCAGACATCTTCGAAATGAGAAATACAGTCTCTTCAGAATGAGTAGACATCTTCGGAATGAAAAATATAGTCTCTTTGAAATGAGCAGACATCTTCGAAATGAGAAATACAGTCTCTTTGGAATGAGCAAACATATTCGAAATGAGAAATACAGTCTCTTCGAAATGAGCAGACATCTTCAAAATGAGAATACAGTCTCTTCGAAATGAGCAGGATATCTTCGGAATGAGCAGAAACTGTACCAAAATTGCTAAAAATGCTACATAATAGCAAAAATAGTAGGGTACATCAAATATTGAGGTTTATAAGGCTCTACCACAAGTAAGTACATCCCTCAAACATTTCAAATAATTTTTTTTTTTTATCAATTTTGTTCAAAAGGTGCAAACTAAAAAAATAAGCATTCAAGATGAAATGTTGTTAAGAACAAAAAATTTCATCAGTAGTAGTGCATCTGCCAAATACGGTTCCACAATAAGACTATTGCAAGATGAATCATATGATATCAAGCCTTTAAGAGGTACCTTGCAACACTAAAACTTGTAGAAAAATAGAAAAAGAGTCATACATGTGCTTAATTGCAAAATACTTGATATAGTGTAGTAAGGAGGAATTTCTCAGTTAGCAGGTAGCAAAAGATGTTGTTCACAAGAATAAAACCCGCATATTACTATGGCCTACTAAGATGCATGAGGGCATGCATCAGTTCAAGTTGGGGGGGATGATGAGGCCCAAAAGTGCCTCATTATTACACAATGTTTGACTACCATATGATAAGTTAATTGCCAAATAGTTGACTAAAATATACTATTTGTTAAGTGTTTGCATGATTTTATGTTAGGAATACTATATCTTTGTTTTTGACTATTTTCAGCATTTTGTGACTGATTTTGCTTGATTAAGTAGCAAGTAAAAACATGCATTTCAATTAACCAAATGCGGTATGCTGATATCCATTAAATTCTCAATGGTTTTTGAATGTTTTCCTATCCTTCAACTTGTTTCAAATCCACATTGAAGCCAAAAGTTTAGGACTATCATAAATCTGAAAATCTAAAAAAATAGCCATATAAAAATCAGCAAGCTATCACTTTATAGGAACACCTTGAAGTTGTCAAGCAAAGCATGAGAATATGGATGGAATGAGTTCAAAAGGACTATAGAAGACATCTGACCTATTTAGAAGCATTCCCACATGGTCTAAATGGGCAGCAACAGGGTATAACAGAGCAGGGACAATTGTGCAGCACTATTGCGCTATTTCAGCATGGTTACTTGGTGAAGTGTATAAATTCATTAGCAACTTGATGTACTACTTCATGTTGATATTTTAATAATTTTTCCATGTTATAATTTGTTTGAATTTGCAAGAAATGCCAATATTTTACAACTGTGCAGCAGATCTGGAAAATGCAGTAATTTACCATGTAAATTCCAGCAAGCTACCAATGAATGGCAAGGCATGAAATTCACACATGGGGAGGAATGAAGGCTATTGCAATCTGATCCTGAGGGCTAATCCACCTAAGAAATGCAGCTAAAATCACTTGAAGAGCACATAGTTGTTCATTCTAAAGATCTTCGGAATGAACAGACATCTTCGAAATGAGAAATGCAGTCTCTTCGGAATGAGCCACTTATCTTCGAAATGAGAACAAAAAGTGCTTTTTGACTTGTTGACTAATTTTTGATGATGGAAAAAGGGAAAGAAGGTTGAAAAGGTTAAAAGAAAATATCTCCCATATTATTTTTCCGTCCTTGCCGTCCAAAGCAACCATTCATGGAAAAGATCAATTTTGATCCTCTTCTAGGATAAACCCAGAAAAAATGTAGCGTAATAGAAAGTTGTTTGCAAGATAAGAATGAAATATTATGAAGTGGAGAATGATGTGTGAGATATTTCTAGACTCCTCCCATGTACTCCCACCACTGAAGATGCTTTATAAGGGCCAATGACTACTACTGCAACATAAACTATCCAGATTTGCATTTATTTCAGATCCAGAATTATTGGAAAATCACTGTAAAGTAGCACATAGGATGATTTGAGCATAGGATATGTTGTAAATATTTATATAAATAATACAACTGACTCCTTGGTTGAGCCAGTTAGGAATTAGAATAGAGTAGAGTTTTCAATAGCAGCAATTAGGATTGTACAACATTTTTTTGTAACAGTTTTCAGCATGTTTTGTCATCAATAAAAGTGCAGCTATTTTATCATTTTCTGTTCTGAGTGTTAATTAGTTAAGGAGTGCTTTTCACCTCCTTCTAGATCAAGAAGTATGGGCCCAATTTCAGATCTAGAAGAAAGGATTTTATGGCAGGTTTTAATCTATAATTTTGTTGCAGCAGAATTAATAGATTGCTTGCCAGATTTCATTTTCTTATTTTTATTTTGTATTAAGTGATTTATGTGTTTCTATTATGTTTGTGTACAACATTTGTGTGTATGTCAACTGATAAATTATATTAAGCATTTTTCCTTTGCTTTCCATGTTTTCCCTACTTTCTATTTTAGCAACTTTCCATTTTCAACATATTTCATTTTGCTGTCAATTCCTGTAGCAGAAGCTTGACGACATTTTGTGGCAAGGCATTGATAGGTGTTTCATTTCCAAGCATCACTTCTATTCTGCAAGAGTAAAATAGGTTTCAATTTTGCAAGTGTAATTTAGGATTTCATTTCAGTAATATTTCAATTTAGCAATTTCAATTCTGTCATTTCAATTCTGCAAAAGTAGATTAGATTTCAATTTAGCAATTTCAATTCATGCAATTGTAGTTAATTGTTAAATTCTACAATTTAGATTTAGTTTTCAATTCCTGTAATTTATTTCAGTTTCCATTCTTCATACTAGGTTTAGTGTGACACCAAAAGGCTAAACCAAAATTTGCTTCACTAATAAATGCTTGAAATCTGAAAGCCTGAATTGTACTCTGCCCTAGCCTTCTATCATAGACATCCTTGGACACCACCCCGGATTGATAAATAATTGAGATTAAATTATGAGACTCAACGACACTCATCAAAATTATCGCAAGAAGTGAAGGAAATCTCTCTGCATGTGGGGCCAAAATAAAAATTGTTGAAGATGATGTAGAGTTTTCTGCTTTCCAAAGTGTCCTCCATAAAGTGTAGAATGAGCCTCCTTTAAGAGAGACTCCCTATGCTCACGAGGAACACAAAGCTTATCCAAATTATACAACATTCCATACTGAATGTGAAAGTCACAAAGGGCTCTCAAATTGGTGGATGAAGGATGAGAAAGTTGTTGAAATACTTTGGCAAAATCAGGATCCAAAGGATATTGTGAAGGCCAAGACTGGAAGCCAATATGAGACATAGTTACAACAGTCAAGGCACGGGCTGATGGAGGTCGACTGAGACAATCTACCACTACATTGTTCTACCCTTTCCTATACTTAATCACTAAGTGAAACTGCTACAAATAATATGCCCACTTCATGTGTCGAGCCTCTTCAATTTTAGACTGATATTGAAGAAACTTAAGGGGTATATGGTATGTGTGAACCAGTCTCTTTGCCCAAAAGATAATATCTCCAATATTTGATGGCCTACACTACTGCATATAACTCCTTATCATAAGTGCAATAATTTTTCTTGGCCTCAGAAAAAGTTTCAAAATTATAGGCCACTGGATGACCATTCTGTTTAAGCATGGCTCCAAGTGCATACTGTGAAGCATCTATCTCAATATCAAAAGGTTGTGCAAGATCTGGCAACACAAGGATAGGTGCACTACAAAATTTTCATTTCAAAGTGTCTAAGGCCTCCTATTGTTCCTTTTTCCACTGAAACTAAATTTTGATCTTTTTTAAATAATGCAGTGGAGCAGCAATGGTGGAATATCCCACAATGAACTTGCGATAGAAATTAGCAAGTCCAAGAAAACTCCTCAACTCTATGAAAAAAGTAGGAGTTAGCCATTGGAGAATGAATTTGATCTTAGCAGGATCCACTTGAACTCCTTTTTCACTAATTAAAAATCCCAAATAAGCAATGGAATTTTTCCCAAAAGAACACTTGGGAAGATTGGCATACAATTGGTTCTTCTAAAGAGTTTGAAGAACATATTCCAAGTGCTCAAGATGACTTTTCCAAGTTGGGGAGAAAAAAAGGATGTCATATAAATAAATGATTACAAATTTATCCAAACAATCATAAAACACTTCATTCATTAGGTGCATGAATGTGGCTAGAGCATTTGTAAGACCAAAGGGCATGACAAGCCATTCAAAGAGCCCCATCTCAGTCTTGAATGCAGTATTTCAGGTATCCTTTGCCTTAATTCTGACTTGATGATACCCACTTTTGAGATCTATCTTGGAAAATAATTTAGCTCCTTGGAACTAATCCAAGAGATCGTCAATTCGTGGAAGTGGATATCAATTTTTGATGGTGATCTTATTCAATGCTCTAAAATCAATGCATAATCTCCAAGTATCATATTTCTTCAATACAAGTAAAATAGGTGAAGCACAAGGAGAAGTTCTAGGTTTGATGAAAATTTTTTCTAACAAATCATGAATTTGTTTTTTAATTTCTTCCATTTGCACTATTGATTGTCTATACATTGGCGCATTAGGAAGTGAAGCAGTAGGAACATTTTCAATGCTATGATTAATTGTTCTTTGAGGTGGAAGACTTGTAGGTTCTTGAAATACACCTGAATATGATTGTAGCAAAGAACTAACTGAAGCATGCATATGTTGTTTTTTCTTAGGTGCTTGATTGTGTTCATTATGTGGTCTGATAAAGATGAGTGCTAGTTCCCTTGCTTGATTTACAGCCTTGCATGCTTGTATACAACTGAGCATCACATTTTGTGGAGTTTGTTGAGTGCTTATGATTATGTAAGACTTATAATATTTATTCAAGGTACATGTGTTTTTAAACCCATAATGAATAGAACTCCTATCATATTGATAGGATCTCCCAAGCAATAAACCACAACAGTCCATTGGAGTGACATCACACACAACTGTATCCACAAAAGAGGTACTGAAAGCAAATTTTATAGTCCATGTGTGTGTGATATCTGATGAAGTCCCATTATCCTTCCACCCTAAATGATACAGATGAGGATGGGGATTCATTGGTAGCTTTAGTTTTTTAACAACAGACCTCACAATTAGTTTCTTCTGTGAGCCACTATCGATGATACAATCAAATACAAAGGAATCATTGAGATGAATTGTGGTCACAAACAAGTTCTCACGATCCCCTTTTGAAGTGTTCATGAGGGTTAATTTGTTCAACCCAGCCAATTCCTTATATATCTTTCTTTCCCCTATAGCCTCAATGGGACCTTCTTGAGGTTCCTTATTTGAAGCCTTTACAACTAGGGACTTCTTTTTCAAATTCTTCAACTTAAAATATTGATGTTTTGATGACCCTTCTTACAATAAGTACATTCCACAGGAGTTTTGGAATATTTTTGAGAAGAAGAAGAGGAAGAAGAAGAAGAAGAAGTAGGAGAAGGAGAAGAGGGGGAATAAGAAGAAGACTTAGCAACCTTGGATTGTTGTTGTGAAGCCTTCAGATTTCCTCCCGATGATGAAGAGCGAGTCCCGCGTGATGACTCTTGTAATTCCTCCTCCACAAGTATGACTTGATTGAAAGCCATATCAATGCTTACAATGACTTTGTATTTCAACTTATGATAAAGTGGTTCTTGCAATATACTTTTAAATTTGGTGACAAGTTGAGTAGCAGAATCCTGCATGGAATTCAAAATTCTCAATTTGTTAAATTGCAACACATAATCATGAACACTCATATTAGCAATTTTTTGAAGACGTAGCCATTTGATTTCAAGGTCTTCGACATAATTTGAAGGGTAGAAACTAATATTCAAAACACGTTGTAATTCATCCCATGTATCAATGGGATTTTGAGTCCTTTGACAATCAATGACAAGGATCTTGGCAAGGCCTGACAATTTTAGTTTAGCAAACACTACTTTTTGGTATTTCTCTAATTTGGTGTACTCGAACCAACTATCCATGTCCAAAATCTAGTTGTTGAGAATTTTAGGATCCCACGAACCATCGCAAATGGGAACATCACAATGGGGTTGGATAACTTGCATGGTAACCTTATCGGCTAAAGCACCCACAAGTTGAGTGAGTTGAGCCATTTTTTCGGCCAATTTGGTAGCCATTTGTCCCTGAGTATGCACCAAAAAGAAGTGTATAAATGGATACTAAAGAGGAGAACAATTTGAAAAAGTATAGGTTGTCTAAAGAATTGCAAAAAGAAAAACTTGAATTTTGCAATTCGACAAAAACAATTTTGTGAAAAAGATAAAAATGCACTTTAGGATAATAATAAAAAAGTGTTCAATATAGAATCCCCTCTTAGAATGTTCAAATAGTGAGACAAAAATTAATGTTCAAATAGTGAGACAAACCAAATGTTTGTTTTTGACCACTATAGTAAAAAAATTAGCGCAAATCACGCAGGGTCAATACCTCAACACAAATTGTGGAGCGTAATGGATAGGCGCACTAAATGCCAGTGGAGCATGCATTATAATAGAAATAGTCAATAGAGACAGTGCATGGTCATGATAGGTACGATCAATGGTGACTATGCACGCATTACAGCAAGCGGGTGCTGGCTATTAAGGTAAGGGAGAAGATTCCCTTTTAAAGCCTACAAAGGTCGCTTCCCACAAAATGTGGGATTTTATCATCCAACCACACGAATTGTGTCCTCCTACGTCATATTGGTTTAAAAAAATAGAATCACTTGTGGCCAACTAGGTGTGATGGTGTTATTCTCCCTGTCACAATGCGTTATCGAAACCTTGAAAGTGCATCGCAGATCATTCGAAAGAGCGAATCACCTGGTGAGCAAATGGATTTGACCAAGCAAATTAATGCCAAAACCAGAACATGGGATCAATAGCAAATGTGTCTCAAAATTTTATCTTTAGTGCATTCATTATCAATCCTTGTGAGTTATTTCATGGCAGAATTATATGTTGTCTTCAGGGTCTTCATGCCAGAATTGTCGGCAAGGCAGTGTGCTAGTAGGATGTTTTATTTGCAGAATTTTTGTGATAGAAGAAACATAGGGGCACTATGAAAATTCCATGCACGACAAAGCATTTCATGTTTGAGCTGACAGTAAAGGTCTGAAAATGAATGTTAGGCAGACGATGTGAGGCGGTCAAAATTTTGCCAGGAATAGTGAGCCTGATAGGGGCTTTTCACAACAGTAGCTGGGACCTTGATCTCCTATCAATGATGCCTATCAGCTAATTTGAAATGTGCCACCAGATGTTGATGGGCATGAGCATCAAGAATGGAAGGCTTGACCTCACCACAAAATATTTTTCCTCAAGTAGTCGTCAAGCAGAGTGGAGGAGTTTACGCAATTCAAAAAACATTGGGCAGGCTAGAATTTGCCAATCAAAAGTGTCTCAGGGGGAAAGAATGTGCTTCTCATAGGAAACCCTTTATCAGCCAATGCTCAAAGGGTTGGACAACATAGAAATAGTCTGTGTTGCAAAGAAAATTGATGTCAAAAAATTGCAGCAACAATTTTCTGTGGACAAAAATTGTTGAAAACAAAAATCGTTAACAATAATTTGTTGTCAACGACAATTTTTCGTCAGCAAGAATAGCTGAAAAATATCGACAAAAGAAAATTGTAGAAAGAATTGGTGACGACAATGCTGCAATAATAATAATAAATTGTGCTATTTATGACAACAATAGACTACAAAATTGCTGATTTAGGTAGCAATTACGTAGCTAATAAGCAAGCAACAAGAGAGCTTCGAAAAAGACTATGAAATAAGGTCGAAAATGACCAAAAACCCCATTAATTCCTTGCTTTGATACCAAAAAATGATATGGAATTATGAAGCTACTGTTATAATTAAAAAACAAATATAAATAATTTTAAATATCAATGAACTATCCAAGGAAGAAGGTGCAGATCCAAGGAGTTCGTAACAAAACTAATCCTAAAAGTACAAAGGATAAGACAAAGGCCTAAGATGCTATGAAGAACATGCCACCTAGCCTATGACCTAACTAACATGAGCGATAAATCACACTCACGTGGACAAGCCTTATTACAACAAAGACTAAGTCCTAAAGGCTACAAAACCTAGGCTAAACCTAAGTGCAAGAAAAATAAAATTAAGCCTCATCACTAGAACTTCAGGAGCCAGCCTTCTCTAAATATCGACCACCTAAAAAACAAGTACCATGCAAAATATTTTTACCAACTTAGCAAATTGTACATTTGTGGTAGTGAATTTTGGAGTAGTTCAAGAACAAGGAGGGTGCAACTGATAATTTTATTCTACATGGGCATGCAAAAATCACTAGTTAACTAAAATTCATCGACCCATCATGAATTTGCACTAGAGAATCTACTTGTTTTCAAAGAAGCCAGCCAGAATTGGAGAAAATCGACAAAGGATAGGATTTTCACTTTGAAAATCTAGAATTGGTTCCAAAAAATGTGTTGAGAAAGTGAGGGAAGGATGCTAGAGGAGACCTTAAGTGGAGAAAATGTGTCTAGGGTTTGAGTTTTTCAAGAAAAATAAAATGGAGGGAAAATTTACAAACCTAACTGCATGAAAAATTGGTTGATGGAAAGGTCAAAATGTCTTAGTCCTTGCATGTGGGAAAAATATTATAAAAGAGATTATATATTAGATTTCCATACTTCCACAGGAATTTGTACTGTTGAATAATTGCACCGTTAAAAAAGAAATTGGGATAAGTCCATCAAAATTGCACCAGAAAGGAGGAATAACACATTAATGGCAGAAGGGTACCAAACAAATCATGCAAATTAAAAAAAGTGGAATTTTTGGCCAAGGAAATATCTGATGAACCATTTATATGATTTGGAGGTTAAATTGTATAATTATGGGATAGATTTACGATTTTAGGACAAATTGGGATCCAATTTGTGTATTTTGGAGGTAATCGTATGGATTTTTATGCAATCGTACGAATTCTGACGCTATTGTATGAGAGTGAATCATCCTTGTAAAATTTGGAGAGAGTTATATAATTCTAAAAATGTGCATGTATGATATGGGGAAGTAGTGTACGATTTCTAGAAGTATTTGTATGATTTGGGTGTACTTGTACCGATTTTGAAGCTATTTTTACAAAAATTATCTTCAATTGCTGAGTTGAATACTAGTGTGCGAAAGTGATTTCAAATTGACCATGAGAGAAGAATGATCTCCACACAGGAATTTTAAGCTCATCTAGAAAGAATTGCAGCCACTAGGGTGGAAGGCTCACTAGGCCCATTACACCATAGAGATTCATGACCCAGGTAGATGAACAAGTCCTCCCCAGTGTGAGGTCAAGGGCATGGGTTTCAACCACAAGGAAGAAGAAGCTACCATCCTTAGATAGGGAGAGGATACAAGCCATGGAGAGGTCATCAAGGTTGGTGTGGTGGTCAAGCAAGAGCACCATTGCAATTTTAGAGGGAGATAATGGAACCACCAAGAGCACACTGACGAGAAATTTGTAGTGAAGTTTATTGAGATATTACCTTGGAGGAGTAGGAAGAACTGCTCAATAATGAGGAAGAATAACAAGTGGATATCAAGGATATCACTTTTGGACAATCAATAATAGATTTTTATCAAAAGTGGTAGGAAAAATATGACCCTAGGCATCCATTAATGGTAAACTTGGTTAAAGTTAGAGTCAGTGTATTGGCATAAATTCCACCTTAGGATAAAGTGTTCTATAATGAATACTTATTGTATATTGTACAATTTTACGAACCCAGTAATAATTACACCTATGTGTGGGTGAATAACTGACATATTAGGGTGGAGTTCTCGGCAACAACATTTTGAAGGATATTTGAATTGCCTAATGAAGGATAATCTATTTTGAAGAAGATGGTAGATCAAATTGAGGTCCACAGGCTGATTACTACACTCAAACGAGTGAAGTCTCCAACAACAACTAAGATTTCTAGTTCAGGAAGTCACAAGATCAAGCAGATCCAGTTGAAGATAGATGAACTTACTTGTGCTATGAATGTAGTGATCGCTCGCTTGTTAGGAGAAAAATGATACTTGAAGATACCTATATGGATGGCACAATATGTGGAGGGCATCACCCATGGAGTTAAGTAAATAATTCAAATAGTATTGACTAGATGGACAAAGACCTTTGCCATGATCTTTCATGCTATTGATCTCATGTTGGATGCAATGTTCCAAGTAGGCATTCAGTTTCTAGGATTGATACCGCTTCATGATTTATCACCAGATCAACCCACTATATTGCAATGGGTGAAGACCATACCTCTTCAAAAAGTAACTCCAGAGAAACCTTGATTGAAGAAGGCAATACAGAAACTAGAACATTCGATGATGGAATAGACTTCATTAGATGAGGAATCCTGTCCTTAGAGAAAGAGGTAAAGACAACTTGAACCTACTTTGGAGTAGTAGGCATTTAAAAAAAGGCTGTAGGAGTGGCCACTATCTCAAGAAGTGGAGGAGGTAGTAGCACTGACATATAGTCCAGTGCAGATTAGAATGTGTAGGAAACATGAGAGATAGAAGATTGAGTGGACTCTGGTGCAGAAGAAGCAACATGACTCTATGCTTGAGAATCTAGATGAGGTGCACTTGAATTTGGAAGGTTTGAATTTTATAGATATTAGTGTGCCAGGTGGAACATGATAGATGGGAGAACCGATGGGTCTCTTGTTTTAATTCAAACCACCGATTTTAATTTTTTGGATTCATCTAAAATTTGGTGGGAATCCCCAATGAAATCACTAGAATTAAAAGCAAAAATAGTGATGGGAGATCCACCAGAGGAGGCTAAGGAAAATAAGAAGATAAATATTATCATGCGATGTGGCAATAGCCAACAAGAGAAGACAAGCACACAACCACCACAAGAATGGTCTGATTCAACTCTAACAATTACAATAGTGAGGAAAGTACAATTGAATGCATAGGTCAAAGAGTTGGTAGAAACTCGAAAGGAGGACTTGCCTAATAAACAAGAGGAAGTCTAGGAACCTGTGGTAGAGTAACAACTACTCAAGGAAACCATCAATGCTAAATAAGTCAAACCTTTTGAAGAATAATAGGCAGGAAGAACTGTAGCCCAAAATTTTCTATAGGAAGGGCATGCATCTGGTGCAATCAAATAAATTGGAGGAAGTTCAGATTTGCAGGAGGAAGAAGAGGAACAAAATCTCCCATAGGAGAAGAATGAGAGCCTTTGTACATGATTTTTATTTGAAGTGACTTAGTTTGGTGTTCAGAATAATGATGGAGAAGACATAGATGGACAGATGGAGGACTTCTTCCAACAAGTTAGTGAGATGTTCGCTAGTGCCAGACTACAATTTGTTATTGGTGGTGTGGGACAACTAAAGTAGTAGAGGGAGCAAACCTTAACTGAATTGGAGAAGGTCATGGAGTGGGTGTGTAGTTAAGAACACATCAAAAAAATAGCCCAAATTCATACACAAAACCCATGGTGGTTACCAAGGGGAGAGGTAACAACAATGTTGGCAATTGCAGATTTGATGGTTTCAGCAACATTGCATTACACTACGAGATAGAGATCAAAGCAATAGAACATCTTATTGAATGAATAGAAGTGATATGTTTGAGTAGAGATATGTTGCCCTTTAAATAGGAAGATAGATTCCTTGGCCAACACTCTACCTAGTTGTACAAGGGACACCTTGCACATTTACAACTTACACATTGACACTTGTGTATTTATTACATTACATGAAGTAACTAGATAACTTCCCCTTAAAGTAATCTAACATAGCCAAATGATGTAATATATTCTAACACCCCCTGTATTACATTATTTGGTATGAAGTTCTCTTGAATCACATAGATGATCTCTTAATATTTGAAACTTGATTTTCTCAAGTGCCTTTGTAAAGATATCTGCTAGCTGATCTTCTGTAGGAATGTACTGGAGGATGATATGCTTGTTCTAAAAATGTTTCCTGATGAAATGACATTGAGCTTCAATATGTTTTGTTCTTTAATGTATGATTGGATTCTTTATCAGATTCAACACATCTTGATTATCATAGAATATCATAGTAGGAGTTCATTTGATCCCCATGTCAGATAGTATGTATTGTAGCCATAGAGCTTCACATGTCGCATCTCTTATTGCTCAATATTCTACTTTGGTTGATAATTGTGTTACTGTATGTTGCTTCTTGTTGTGCCAAGATATGGGTCTTAATATGAGATAGAAGACATAACCTGAGGTGGATTCCAAACATCAATAGATATAGCATAATATGAATATGAGTATCCCTACAGATAAACATCTTTGACATCCTTCATATAAGTTAATCCATAGTTTGTAGTCTTCTTGATTTATTTTAGTATTCTTTTTGTAGCTTTCCAATGACATTTCCCTTGGTTCTTGCATGAAATGAGAAAGATAATTTACTACAAATTCTAGGTTTTATTGGTTATTTGTTAGATATAGGAGACTTTCGATCAAATGATGATGCATTTTTGCTGAAACCAATGGTGTTTTATCATTTTTGGATAGTTGAATTCCTTGTTCCATTGGTGTATCTTTGGGCTTACATTCTATTATTGTGTATATTTCAAGGAGATATTTTGCATACTTTGATTGAGTGATAATTATTCTGTCTTCTCTTTGATAAATCTCTAGACCAAGCCAGTAGTTCATTAGACCTAGACCTATCATTTCAAATGCCTTTTTTAGATCCATTTTGATGTCATTTATTAACTTTTTTGAACTTCCAGTAATCACTATGTCATCAACATATACTATGAGAATCAAGATATCATTTCTATTTTTCTTGGTATATAGACTAGGATTTGATGAACTTATTTTGAAATAAATATGTAATAGGTGATCATTGATATTTATATTCCATGCTCTGGGAGCTTATTTCAACCCATGAAGATATTGATTCAGTTTGCATACCTTGCTTTCCTATCCTTGAATAACAAAGCCTTTAGGTTGTGTCATATAGACTTCTTCTTCTAAGTCACCATTAAGAAATGCACTTTTCACATCCATATGATGAAGTTTCCATCCCTAATGTGCTGCTAGCATGTAGACTATTCAAATAGAGGTTATTCGAGCTGGTGGTGCGAATGTTTCTTCATAATTAATTCCCTCTGTCTGAGTATATCCTTTGGATACTAGTAGAGCTTTGTATTTGTCAAGTGTTCCATCTCCTTTGTATTTTATTTTGTAAACCCATTTGCATCCTACTATTTTATTTCTTGGAGGTAGATTTACTGGATTCCATGTCTGATTCTTTTTTAGTGATGCATATTCAGATTCCATAGTTGCTTTTCATTGTGAGTTTTCTAATGCCTGAGAAGTTGATGTCGGTTCTACTAAGTTACTTAACATTTCCCTGTTTATTATGGTCATGCTATGAGTTTGTGGTCCTATAGAAGTGAGATCTGGTATTCTTTCAAAATTTTATTCTCTGAGAGTATCTCTAAGCCATATTGGTTCTTTTCTAGCTAATACTGGTGATGCTTTTGTATCTCATTCTTGAGATTCTGATTCTGACTCTATACTCATTGTATCTTCTCTAGATAGATCTATGAGGACTCCTATATAACCACTGGATTCATCTGTGTTGATATTGGATTTCTCATCAAAGATCACATCTCTACTAATGTAAACTTTCTTTGTAGAAGGATCTAGAATTTTGTATCATGTAGATTCATTGTCATAGCCAAAAAATATCCCTGTCATAGTCTTGTCGTCTAGTTTAGTCATCTTTTGTTTTGGAACAATCATGTAAGATTTGCATCTAAAGATATTTAGTTTTTCTATATTGGGCTTTTGTCCTGACCACTATTCTTTTAGTGTAAAATGCTTGAGTACTATTGTTAGTATTCTATTTTGTATGTAGACTATTGTTTGTACTACTTAGCCCAATATTTGTGATCAAGTTGTGCTTCTTTTAACATACATCTTACAATTTCCATTATGGATATATTTATTTTTTCCACAATTCTATTTTTCTAAGGTGAGTATGATGTAGTAAGTTATATCTTAATTTCATTTTCTTTAAGAAATGAGTCAAATTCCTTGGAAACAAAGTCTCCTCCTCTATCAAAATGAAGTGCTTTTATGGTCTTCCCTTGTTCTTTTTCCACTTGAAGTTTGAATTGTTTGAAATGACTGAATGCTTCTAATTTGTACTTCATGAAGGATACAAACATTTTTCTAGTGTGATCATCAACAAAAAATTAAAATTATTTATGTCCCCCAACACTATCAACTTTAATTAATCCACATAAATCTATATATATTATTTCTAGAGGATGTTGAGCCCTGTGCTAATGAATTTCAAAAGGAATTCTATGTTTTTTTCTTGCTAGGCATTCTAGACATACAATAGCTTTTCGAGATAAGTTGGGTAGTCCTTCTACCATTTGATATCTGGATAATTCCTTCATTGATATCTCACTGGTATGTCCTAGTTGTTAATGCCAAAGTTCTAAAGCATTGATTGAAAGTGTTGATTAAATGACAATGTCTAAGACAAATAGACCATTTTTGTATGATCCCGATGTTATCATTCTTCCCTATCTAGAGATATGACATTGTTTTATACCAGTGAGAACTTTGAATTCAATAGTTAAATCTTGATCCATGAGTTGAGAAACAAAAATAATATTAGTAGTTAATCATGGAACATACAATACATTTTTGATCACACCTCTTCCATCCTTAAGATTTTTTTTTATTTGTGGAAAACATCCCAAAAGGGATGCCACTTTTGGGTAAGACCCAAGGAGGCAGGGGTATCCATTCCGTAAAAAATGCCCAGGACTCGGACTTGGCCTACCACCTTTTTCATACTCAAGGATCAAACAAACACACAAAACCAATTTAAAAATAAGTAAATAACAACAAAAATAATAAAATAAAATAAAAAACATTCTCCTTGAGTGTGTCAAAAACAAAAGCACAACCAAAAACGCACAATAAGATAAAAGAAACCACAACACGAACCACATAGAAAAACACAAGAACCACATAACAAAACACAAACAAGACAAAAACAACAAGAACACTACAAAGACATAACCAAAAAAAACATGAAAAATAAACACAACCAAAACCTAAAAATATAAAAAAAATTAAATAAAAATAAAAATAAAAAACAACCAACAACAGACAATAAAAATAAATAAAAAACATAGAAAACATTCACACATAAAAACACGAATTAACACAAACAAAGAGAAACCCAAGAACAAGAACGAAAAAAACACAAGAACAATAACAAAAAACATTAAAAAAAAAAAAAAAAACACACAAAACAACAAAAACACAAGAACAACACAAAGAACACAAAAAAAAAACAAAACAAAAGAACCCACCCACCTTAAAAAACTAAACAAAAAAAAGAAAAAAAAATTGAACATAACAATTACCTATCTAGACCAGAAGACTATTAAGGCAAGAATCAATAGAGGAAACAAAAGAAAGAATAGAATGAGCTAGGGAACTAAAAAAAACTGAATGAACCAAAGAGAAGCAAAAAAAAAAACAAGAAGAAACTAGGTACCTTCAGAACTGGAGCCATCCAAAGAAATGATAGAAAGAAGAGCTTCCCTAATTTGAGAAGCCCACCATATAGGAGGGTTGCCATAACAAGTAAGATCACCTTTGTCCAAATCCCAATTAGCTAAAGCATCAACACTCTTGTTTTGATCTCTGACCACATGATTGTAATCAACTTTCAAAAATCCCATCTAGATTAATTGAATCTTCTCAATAATTCTTTTTATTCTCCAATACACCTTATGATTCTTAGAAGGAGTCTTCAAGAGATTAATCATAAGTTGAGAGTCAGACTCAACTAACACATTTTCCCATCCAACCTTAGTAGCCTCTTGAAGGCCTCTGAGGATACCATACCCCTCAGCAAGGTTATTGGAAAGAATACCCAAATTCTCAGCAAAAGTAAAAACTAGGGAGCCATATGAAAGTCTACCAATTCCTCCCACACTGGCTTTTCCAGGGTTCCCTCTAGAGGCTCCATCAGTATTGAATTTTCCAAAATCCTTAGGAGGAGGTTGCCAATTTCTTGTCCTATCCATATTACTAATACTCACATTCCCTTTAAGTTGGTTGCCCTTAGAAGATTTAATATTCAATCTTTGCATCACTTGATCCCATATTTGGTGGGAGTTTTGGGGGTGATTAAGGTGTTGATGGACTGATTCAACTAAGTTGGTTATGGTATTTTGCCAAATATAGTGAATATACTTCCTATATTGATTAAAAATTTGGTTGTTCCTTTCATTCCAAATATTCCAAAGAATAATTGTAGAACCCATCCCAACTAATTGTCTAATAAAATGATCAACACCCTCTTGATTAGGCCAATCCCTCCAAAGCTGATCAAAAGTAAAAAAATTGGACCACTGTAAGCCAAGTAAAGTGGCCATTCTCCTCCATAGCTCAGAGGCTAAAGTACACTCAATAAAAATATGGTTGAGAGTTTCTACATTCTCTTCACACATTTCACATCTAAAAGGGCCATGAAAACCATGCTTCATAAGTTGCTCACCAGTAAGCACTCTACTATGCAATAAAAGCCAATTAAAGAACCTCACCTTAGGCCAGAGATTTTGAGCCCACAATCAAGAAAATATGTCAGAATAATGGTTGGGATTATTATGGCATAAGGTCAAATAACCTTGAGCAACTGAATACTCACCCTTAGTAGTGTTGTTCCATCCAAAACAATCTTTTTCATGGGACCAAGAGAGGGATATCATATGAAGGATGCCTTGGATATCTTGTCTTTGCCTTTCTGGGATTTGAATAGGCCAGTACTCAATAGGGATCCAATATCTACCAACCTTTGAATTACCAGTATGATATCGAAAGTAATTAGCCACCTTTATCCAGTTAGCTTGGTGAAGCTCTTCCATCCAAGGCCTCCAATAGAGAAACTGAGTTATCAAAGGCTTGTGACCATCCCAAGAATATGTCCAAAAATTTGTCTGTTGACCATTATGAATGATCCAAAATAATTTTTCCTTTATCAAATCCTCACCAGTATTAAGAACTGCTAAAATGGGAGAACCTTTGGTAGGAAGTTGATAGCGAACAAGGTCTTCAGGACTTTTGTTATCAACATATTTAGCATGGAGATTATTGGCCCAAAGAACATTGGGGTTATGCAACATCATCCAATATAAATTAGTAGCTAAAGATTTGTTGTTATTAATAGAAGAATAAAATCCTAACCCCCCTTCATTCTTAGGAAGACATAAAGTATCCCATTTCACCAAGGCCCACTTTCTTTTCTCCTTAGTCCCACTCCAAAGGAAACGATGAATGATTTGATCCAATTATCGAAGAACAGCCTTTGGGATATTAAAAATGGAAGAAACATAAATAGGAATATCTTGAAGGACTAATTTTACCAAGGTGATTCTACCCCCAGAAGAAAGCTACCTGTTGGTCCACTTTCCAATTTTCTTCTTGACTTTGTCCAAAAACCAATTCCAATCTTTATTTTTCTGCCTTTGAATATTTATGGGAATACCTAAATAAGTGATTGGAAGGGAGGTCTTCTTATATATTAATTTATCCAAGACCATGGATTCCTGTCTAGCAAAGCAGTGAAAGAAAATAACTTTAGATTTATCTTCATTGATCAACTGCTCGATAGCCTTAGAAAAACAACTAATTATTTTCTTAATATTAGAAGCTTCCTTAACTGTAGATTTACCTAAAAGAGTAGAGCCATCCACAAATTGAATATGAGAGATAGTTCTAGCTCCATGAGCAATGGTAACTCTTGTTTTCCCTCTTTTTGGTTATAGTCCTACCCAAGCATTCAACAAGAATGATGAATAAATAAGGGATAGCGGGTCACCTTGCCTAATTCCTCTAGAAGCTAGGAATGAATGAGAAGGCTTGTCATTGATAATAACTAAGTAGGAAACTAAAGAGATACATCCCATAATACAATACATCAAATCCTCAGAGAAACCAAATTGCCTAAAAACTTTGATAAGGAAGTGCCAATCCACTCTGTCATAAGCTTTGGATAAGTCTAACCGAATAAACATGGAAGGAGATTTTTGCATATCCATGGAATGGATGGCTTCCTGAGCAAGAAATCTCTCATCTACTATTTGACATCCTTCCACATAACCCCCTTGCTCTGGGGAAATAATCTTATGCAAAAGAGGCTTCAACCTTTCTGCCATGATTTTAGTAATGGAACATGCAATACATTTTTGATCACACCTCTCCCATACTTAAGATTTACTGGAATATTTCCTATTCCTTTTACTTCATATGTTTTGCTATCTGCTACAACAACTAGTTTTTCATTTATATTCTTTAGATATTTGAATTAATGTATGTTTCTTTTCATATGCTTACTTGCACCTAAGTCTATATACACCTTGCAGTTCTAAATAAATATTTAATAAATAAATAAATAAAATATCATTAAATTATAAAGAATCACTTTTTAGGGATTGAATCACTTTGCTACTTATAAGGGGGTTCCCTCTAAAAGTATATAAATAAATTATTTTATTTTCCTTTATGATTTGATATGGCTTCTACTCATATCATATATAGACTTTTCAATCATGACTTTTCAATTATGACTTTTCAATAATAATGAAATATATAATTAAATTAATAATTAATTATATTATTAATAATAATAAATAAATAATTTATTTATTATTATTAATATAATAATTAATTATATTATTAATAATATAATTAATAAATGTTAGGATGTGGAATCCTAACATGCCACCCCTCCTAGAAAAAACTTTATCCTCAAAGTTGGAGAAAATTGTCAACATGTTGGAGGGGATGTTTTTCATTATTCTGCTCGACATGCACGAGCTTCCTTGCATCTTGATATGCCATTGGGAGTACATACATTTATATCAGATGGGGAATCTATGGTACGTATTTTGTTTATTTACTAATTTAGGTGTAGAATGGTCAACATGTAAAACATACAAGCTTGCTATTGATTTCTATAACACACAAGTGATATTGTTGTTTCGATACTCAGTTCAAGGTTCAATGCAATCCCTAGATTGATTCAGTCATAAGATACGTCCCCTCTTTTTATCCACAACAAGGAGTACTTTTGATCCATTTTTATGTGGAACAAGATTTGGAAGACTAAAATTAATTCTCTTGTAGTAGTTGAGTTTGGTATTGAAATTTGGGTGGCTAAGATTTGGCACTTTGAGATACAAAGCAAATTAATATAAATTTATGAAATATATGTCATGATGACTAATCCTATATGTTGGCTTCTTACGCAGGAAATGGAACTTCACTAGAACTCTACTTGTCACCCATGTAAGGACACTCTACATTACATATCTTTGAGTTAGAACTTTGATACCAACTAGTTGTTGCTGCTGCGTGTCATTGAAAACTTTTGAGCTTAAACTCAATCTAGTTTGGATTAAAGTGAATGTTTGTTTGTAATTTGTTATTGAAACTGGGAATTGCAGGGTGACTTTCTGGGGGATATACAAGGACAAGTCCACCAAAAATTATTCCTGTCATCCGTATGTTTGCACCTTATTCACCTGCGCTCTTTGGGTGGTGTATGGATCCCCATTCGTCAAGCCCAACAGCATTTTGGTGCTCACAATCAGTGGCGCAGGATTTATCGTGGAGTTATTTTATCTCATTTCCTTTCTGATATTTGCCTCACGCAAGACGAAGGTAAATCCTCATGCCATGTATAACAATATGAGTTCCAAAGGCATATGGTGCTTAATACTATTAGATTCTATGGTGACGTAGGGTATTGGATACCATAACTACAATGGCTATGTAGGATTTCATGTAGAAAGCTAGAACACTATGTTAACTCTAGATTTCTAGCATGGAATCCTTGCATATGTTCTCATTTAGGTGATGACAATGAGGCTGACCCTTGCAATAATGATTGCTTTTGCCATCGTAGTTGTGGTTACTATTTTTCAACTACACAATTACAGTGCTAGACAGTTGGTGGTTGGCACTATGTACATGATTCTATCTATTGTTATGTATACCCCAATGATCGAAGATTTTTTTCAATTATGAGAGTTCTGATTATCTCATTGGAAACATTCAATCCAAGAGCATAGGTGTAGTCATTTTATCTAATCTCACCCACCCAATAGAGGGCTTTCTTAGAATATTTGTATCTACAAGCTCTGCTTGACGTTGCATTACTGCATGTGCTATCCATGAGGCGTTTGTGCCATTGCAACTACATTCCTAGAGACTGAGGCATCTGATCAAAGCTCATATTCCTTTGTGCAAAGAAGTCATGAACCAATGCAGTAGATTCGACAATCACAAAATTCATACTGTGGTTGAAATCCTTAGTTTCATCCATGTATGGCAGAAGCAACGGTAGATCCAGAGCTTGAGCGATGAATTCGATGATGAGGTATTCATTGGAATAGTGATTTGTGGGGTGGTGAAAATATGTTTCTCCATAGGTCACTTCAAAAATCCTTGAAAGTTGGTCAGTCCTTTATCAAAATTGGTGTTGCCCATATTCGTCAGCGAGTTTTCAAATATGTAAACTTTTGGAAAGCAACCCGATGGGATTGGGGTAAAATATCCACCTTTAAACATCAAAATTGAGAGAAGCAGCACCAGAAACTTCATGGGCTTCTCCATTTCTGGTATTGCTTTTCAAGATTGTGAAGGCTAAGATTTATATTATTACACGATTGTTGTGGCTGGTTTTATTTATTATTAAGGTTGGTCCACAAATGTACATGCCTCTACGATGTAATAAATCTGACAAAATTTGGTTTACACTTTATTTTTATGGTGGCTTATTGAATGCTTACAAAACAAGATTTTTTAGACACGTACAATCCCCCATTTAGGAGCTGCATCAAAGGTGGCAACGTAGCAAGCATCATGTGCTCCTAAAACCAAGTAAAATGGTTTTCCAACCTATGCAGACCTCGATCTGCTCTATGGGAAAGTGAGAGGCGATTGGAAATTTAATGGGTAAAACACTCTTATCAATTCACATACGTGAACAAGTTATTTCCCTATGGAGGGTTGTTAAATCATAAGAGTATTTTTTATTTTTTAGATACATTGTATTGGATTGTGATTTGATTTCAGTATTATACAATCAACAACACTATGCATCCAGTACTGAAGATGCAATTGCAAAAATATAAAAAAATGGTAACTTTAAAAACCCCAAAGTTGAAGTATAACAATATGTGTGGTGAGCGAAAGAGGAGGTGGCCATGGAGGTTGTCACAAGAGTACATCCTTTCTGAGTACGTGCCTTTGTGTCATATTTGGCTAGTTTAGAGGTACGCCAGTGCCCATTCCAAAGTAGCGGTTGTTGTATTTGTTGCTGCAATTATCATGCTATGTTGGTTTCCACCTTGATGGTTGTATGCATCACCTAGATGTAGATCTAAAAAATATAGTCCTTGCAAGCCCTATTCCTTGTCATCCTCCTCTTCCTTGTACACTTCTTTTATGGTAAAATTTCCATTTTTAGGGTTTCGATAACCAAAATTTTGCATTGTGGAACTTGTGCTTTTGTTAGACTTTAGTTTAGAAAATTGATGGTTTGAATTCTTTTCTTATTTCTTTGGAAGTGCAATATGTACCACCTAGAAATCCATGACTATAGGCTCCTCCAAGGGTAAAAAATTTCTAGGATTGAGAGCAACTTATTTAATCATGAAATCTAAAACATGATGATCTAGGCTATCTAATATAATTTTCTCCAAACAAATTTATCCAAACAATCACAAAACACTTCATTCATTAGCTGCATGAATGTGGCTGGAGCATTTGTAAGACCAAAGGGCATAACAAGCCATTCAAAGAGCCCCATATTAGGCTTGAATGTAGTCTTCCAGGTATCCTCTGGCTCAATTATGACTTGATGATACCCACTTTTGAGATCTATCTTGGAAGAGAATTTAGCTCCTTGGAACTGATCCAAGAGATTGTTAATTCATGGAAGTGGATATCAATTTTGATGTTGATCTTATTCAATGCTCTAAAATCAATGCATAATCTCCAAGTACCATATTTCTTAAATACAAGTAAAATAAGTGAAGCACAATGAGACATGTTAGGTTTGATGAAACCTTTTGCTAACAAATCATGAATTTGTTTTTTAATTTCTTCCATTTGCACTATTGATTGTCTATACATTGGCGCATTAGGAAGTGAAGCAACATGAACAATTTCAATGCTATGATTAATTGTTCTTTGAGGTGGAAGACTTGTAGGTTCTTGAAATACACCTGAATATGATTGTAGCAAAGAACTAACTGAAGCATGCATATGTTGTTTTTGCTTAGGTGCTTGATTGTGTTCATTCGATGGTCTGATAAAGATGAGTGCTAGTTCCTTTGCTTGATTTACAGCCTTGCGTGCTTGTCTACAACTGAGCATCAAATTTTGTGGATTTTGTTGAGTGCTTCTGATTATATAAGCCTTATCATATTTATTCAAGATAAATGTGTTTTTAAATCCATAATTAATAGACCTCCTATTATATTGATAGGGTATCCCAAGCAATAAACCACAACAGTCCATTGGAGTGACATCACACACAACTATGTCCACAAAAGAGGGACTGAAAGCAAAATTCATAGTGCATGTGTGTGTGATGTCTGATGAAGTCCCATTATTTTTCAACCCTAAATGATACAAATGAGTATGGGGATTCATTGGCAGCTTTAGTTTGTCAACAACGGACCTCGCAATTAGATTCTTCTGCGAGCCGCTATCGATGATACAATCAACTACAAAGGAATCATTGAGATGAACCGTGGTCACAAAAAAGTTCTCACGATCCCATTTTGAAGTGTTCATGAGGGTTAATTTGTTCAACCCAGCCAATTCCTTATAAATATTTCTTTCCCCTATAACCTTAATGGGACCTTCTTGAGGTTCCTCATTTAAAGGCTTTATAACTAGGGACTTCTTTTTAAAATTCTTCAACTTAAAACATTGATGTTTTTGATGACCATTCTTCTTACAATAAGTATATTCCACAAGAGTTTTGAAATATTTTTGAGAAGTAGAAGAAGAAGAAGAAGAAGTAGAAGGAGAAGAGGGGGAATAAGAAGAAGACTTAGCTTCCTTGGATTGTTGTTGTGAAGCCTTCGAATTTCCTCCTGATGATGAAGAGCAAGTCTCGCACGATGAATCTCGCAATTCCTCCTCCACAAGTATGGCTTGATTGAAAGCCATATCAATGCTTACAATGACTTTGTATTTCAACTTGTGATAAAGTGGTTCTTGTAATCCACTTTTGAATTTGTTGATAAGTTGAGTAGCAGAATCCTGCATAGAATTCAAAATTCTCAATTTGTTAAATTGCAACACATAATTATGAACACTCATATTAGCAATTTTTCGAATATGTAGCCATTTGATTTCAAGGTCTTCGACATAATTTGAAGGGTAGAAACTAATCTTCAAAACACGTTGCAATTCGTCCCATGTATCAATGGGATTTTGAGTCCTTTGACGATCAGTGACAAGGATCTTGGTAAGGCCCGACAATTTTAGTTTATAAAACACTACTTTTTGGGATTTCTCTAATTTTATGTACTCAAACCAACTATCCATGTCCAAAATCCAGTTGTTGATAATTTTAGGATCCTGCAAACCATTGTAAATGGGAACATCACAATGGGGTTGGATATCTTGTGTGGTATCCTTATCAGCTAAAGCACTCATAATTTGAGTGAGTTGAGCCATTTTTTCGGTCAATTCGATAGCCATTTGTCCCCGAGTACGCGCCAAAAATAAGTGTACAAATGGATACTAAAGAGGAGAACAATTTGAAAAGTGCAGGTTGTCTAAAGAATTACAAAAAGAAAAACTTGAATTTTGCAATTCGACAAAAACAATTTTGTGAAAAAGATAAAAATGCACTTTAGGATAAGAATAAAAAGGTGTTCAATATAGAATCCCCTCTCAGAATGTTCAAATAGTGAGATAAACCAAATATTTGTTTTTGACAATTATAGTAAAAAAATTAGCACAAATCGCACAGGGTCAATACCTCGGCACAAATTGTGGAGCGTAATGGGTAGGCACACTAAATTCTGATGGTGCACGTATTACAGTAGGAACAATAAATGGAGACAGTGCATGGTCACAACAAGCATGGTCAACGGTGATGGCACACACATTACAACTAATGGGCGATGGCTATTAAGTTAAGGGAGAAGATTCCCTTTTAAATCCTACAAAGGCTCTTTCCCACAAAATGTGGGATTTTATCATCCAACCACGTGAATCACGTCCTCCTACATCACGTAGGCTAAACAAAATAGAATAACTTGCGGCCAACCAAGTGTGATGGTGTTATTCTCCCTATCGCAACGCATTATCGAAACCTTTAAAGTGCACCATACATCATTTGAAAGAGCGAATCGCTTGGTGAGAAAATGAATTTGACCAAGCAAATGAATGACAAAACCAAAACACAGGATTAATAGCAAATGTGTCTCAAAATTGTATCTTCAGTGCATTCACGATCAATCCTCGTGAGTTATTTTATGCTAGAATTGTATATTGTCTTCAAGGTATTCGTACCAAAATTATCGGTAGGGCAGCGTGCCAGTAGGATGTTTTATTTACAGAATATTTGCAATAGAAGAAACATAGGGGCACTATAAAAGTTCCATGCATGATAAAGCATTTCATGTTTGAGTTGACAATAAGGGTTCGAAAGCAAACACTAGGTAGACGATGTCAGGTGGTCAAAATTCTACCAGGAACAGTGAGCCTGATAGGGGCTTTTCATGTCGATGGCTGGGACCTCGATCTCCTATCATCGGTGCCTATCGACTAATTTGAAATGTGGCACCAGATGCTACTGGGCATGAGCATCGATAATGGAATGCTCGACCTCATCACAACAAATTTTTCCTCAAGCAGTTGTCAAGCAGAGTGGAGGAGTTTACGCAATTTAGAAAACATCAGGCAGGTTAGAATTTACCAATAAAAAGTGTCTCAGGGGGGAAATAATGTGCTTCTCACAGGAAACCCTTTATCATACAATGCTCAAAGGGTTAGAAAACATAGCAACAATTTGTGTTGCAAAGAAAATTGCTATCAAAAAGTTGCAGCAATAATTTTCTATGGACAAAAATTGTTCAAAACAAAAATCGTCAACAATTTGTTGTCAGCGAAAATTTTTCATCAGCAAGAATAGCTAAAAAATATCGACAAAAGAAAATTGTAGAAAGAATTGGTGACGATAATGCTGCAATAATAATAACAAATTGTGCTATTCATGACATAAATAGACTACAAAATTACTGATTTAGGTAGCAATTACGTAGCTAATAAGCAAGCAACAAGAGAGCTTCGAAAAATACTATGAAATAAGGTCGAAAATGACCCAAAACCCCATTAATTCCTTACTTTTATACCAAAAAATGATATGGAATTATGAAGCTACTATTCTAATTAAAAAGCAAATATAAATAATTTTAAATATCAATGAACTATTCAAGGAAGAAGGTGCGGATCCAAGGAGTTCGTAACAAAACTAATCCTAAAAGTACAAAGGATAAGTCTAAGGCCTAAAATGATATGAAGAACATGCCACCTAGACTATGACCTAGCTAACATGAGTGATAAATCACACTCATGTGGACAAGCCTTATTACAAAAAAGACTAAGTCCTAAAGGCTACAAAACCTAGGCTAAACCTAAGTACAAGAAAAATAAAATTAAGCCTCATCACTAGAACTTCAGGAGCCAACCTTCTTTGAAGATCGACCACCTTTGCCCCTCCAGGATTGGATGATCATTCAATGTTGGTCGAGAACCTCCAAGGTGGTGAAATTTTATGCAAAAGGATGTTAGGGTTTAAAAAACAAGTACCATGCAAAAATCACCAGTTAACTAAAATGCATCGACCCATCATGAATTTGCACTAGAGAATCTACTTGTTTTCAAAGAAGCCAACCAGAATTGGAGAAAATCGACAAAGGATAGGGTTTTCACTTTGAAAATCTAGAATTGGTTCCAGAAAATGTGTTGAGAAAGTTAGGGAAGGGTGCTAGAGGAAACCTTAAGTGGAGAAAAATGTGCCTAGGGTTTGAGTTTTTCAAGAAAAACAAAATGGAGGGAAAATTTACAAACCTGAATGCATGAAAAATTGGTCGATGGAAAGGTCAAAATGTCTTAGTCCTTGCATGTGGGAAAAATATTATAAAAGATATTATATATCAGATTTCTAGACTTCCATAGGAATTTGTACTATTGAATAATTGCACCGTTAAAAAAGAAATTGGCATAAGTCCATAATTGCACCAGAAAGGAGGAATTGCACATTAATGGTAGAAGGGTATCAAAAAAATCATGCAAATCAAATAAAATGGGAATTTTTGGCCAAGGAAAGATCTGATGAACCATTTGTATGATTTGGAGGTAAATTGTACAATTATGGAATAGATTGTGTGATTTTAAGACAAACTGGGATCCGATTTATGTATTTTGGAGGTAATCGTATGGATTTTTATGCAATCATATGAATTTTGATGCCATTGTACGGGAGTGAAGCATCCTTGTACGATTTGTAGAGATTTATATAATTCAAAAAATGTGCATGTATGATATGGGGAAGTAGTGTACGATTTCTAAAAGTATTTGTATGATTTGGGTGTACTTGTACCGATTTTGAAGCTATTTTTACAAAAATTATCTTCAATTGCTGAGTTGAATACTAGTGTGCGAATGTGATTTCAAATTGACCATGGGAGAAGAATGATCTCCACACAGGAATTTTAAGCTCATATAGAAAGAATTGTAGCCACTAGGGTGGAAGGCTCACTAGGCCCATTACACCATAGATATTCATGACCCAAATAGATGAACAAGGCCTCCCCAGTGTGAGGTCAAGGGCATGGGTTTCAACCACAAGGAAGAAGAAGCTACCATAATTATAGAGGGAGAGGATACAAGCCATGGAGAGGTCATCAAGGTTGGTGTGGTGGTCGTGCAAGAGCACCATTGCAATTTGAGAGAGAGACAATGGAACCACCAAGAGCACACTGATGGATACTTCGCAGTGAAGTTCATCGAGAGACTACCTCAAAGGAGTAGGAAGAACTACTCAATGATGAGGAAGAAGAACAAATGGATATCAAGGATATCACTTTTGGACAATCGATAATAGATTTTTGTCAAAAGTGGTAAAAAAAATATGACCCTAGGCATCCATTAAGGGTAAACTTGGTTAAAGTTAGAGTCAGTGTATTGGCATAGATTTCACCTTATGATAAAGTGTTCTATAATGAATATTTATTGTAGATTGTACAATCATACAAACCCAGTAAGAATTACACCTATGTGTGGGTGAATAACTGACATATTAGGGTGGAGTTCTCGACAACAAAATTTTGAAGGATATTCAAATTGCGTAAGGAAGGATAATCTATTTTGAATAAGATGGTAGATCAAATTGAGGTCCAAAAGCTTATTACTACACTCACACGAGTGAAGTCTCCAACAATGACTAATATTTCTAGTTTTGGAAGTCACAATATCAAGTAGATCCAGTTGAAGATATATGAACTTACTTGTGCTATGAATGTAGTGATGGCTCGTTTGTTAGGAGAAACATGATACTCGAAGATGTCGATCTGGATGGCACAATATGTGGAGGGCATCACCCATGGAGTTAAGTAAATAATTCAAATACTATTGAATAGATGGACAAAGACCTTTGCCATGATCTTTCATGCTATTGATCTCATGTTGGATGCAATGTTCCAAGTAGGCATTCAGTTTCTAGGATTGATACCGCCTCATGATTAATCACTAGATCAAACCACTATATTGCAATGGGTGAAGACCATACCTCTTCAAAAAGTAACTCCAAAGAAACCTCGATTGAAGAAGGCAATAAATAAACTAGAACATTCGGTGATGGAATAGAATTCATTAGATGAGGAAGCCCATCATCAGAAGAAGAGGTAAAGACAACTTGAACCTACTTTGGAGTAGTAGGCATTTGAAAAAAGGTTGTAGGAGTAGCCACTATCTCAAGAAGTGGAGGAGGTAGTAGCATCGACATACAGTCCAGTGCAGATTAGAATGTGTAGGCAACATGAGAGATAGAAGATTGAGTAGACTCTGGTGCAGAAGAAGCAACCTGACTCTATGCTTGCGAATCTAGATGAGGTGCACTTGGATTTGGAAGGTTTGAATTTTATAGATATTAGTGTGCCAGGTGGAACATGATAGATGGGAGAACCGATGGGTCTCTTGTATTACTTGAGACCATCGATTTTAATTTTTTGGATTCATCTAAAATCTGGTGGGAATCCCCAATGAAATCACTAGAATTAAAAGCAAAAATAGTGATGGTAGCTCCACCAGAGGAGGCTAAGGGAAAGAAGAATATAAATATTATCATGCGAGGTGGCAATATCCAACAAGAGAAGACAAGCACATAACCACCACAAGAATGGTATGATTCAACTCTAACAATTGCAATAGTGAGGAAAGTACAATTGAATGCATAGGTCAAAGAGTTGGTAGAAACTCGAAAGGAGGACTTGCCTAATAAACAAGAGGAAGTCCAAGAACTTATGGTAGAGCAAGAACTACTCAAGGAAACCATCAATGCTAAATAAGTCAAACCATCTAAAGAAGAGGCAGGAAGGACTGTAGCCCCAACGTTTCTATAGGAAGGGAATGCATCTGGTGCAATCAAAGAAATTGGAGGAAGTTCAGATTTAAAGGAGGAAGAAGAACAAAATCTCCCATAGGAGAAGAATGAGAGCCTTTGTACATGCTTTTTATTTGAAGTGACTTAGTTTGGTGTTCTGAAGAATGATGGAGAAGACATATATGGATAGGTGGAGGAATTCTTCCAATAATTTAGTGATATGTTCGCTAGTGCCATATTACAATTTGTTATTGGTGGTGTGGGACAACTGAAGTAGCAAAGGGAGCAAACCTTAAATGAATTTGAGAAGGTCAATGAGTGGGTGTGTAGTGAAGAACACATCAAAAAAATAGCTTGAATTCACACACAACACCCATGGTGGTCACCAAGGGGAGAGGTAACAACAATATTGGCAATTGCAAATTTGATGGCTTTAGCAGCATTGCATTACACTACGAGATAGATATAAAAGCAATATAACATCTTATTGAATGAATAGAAGTGATATGTTTGAGTAGAGATATGTGGCCCTTTAAATAGGAAGATAGATTCCTTGGCCAACACTCTAGCTAGTTGCACAAGGGACACCTTGCACATTTACAACTTGCACATTGACACTTGTGTATTTATTACATTGCATGAAGTAACAAGATAACTTCCCCCTAAAGTGATCTAACATAACCAAATGATATAATATATTCTAACACCCCCTATATTACATTATTTGGTATGAAGTTCTCTTGAATCACATAGATGATCTCTTATTTTTTGAAACTTTATTTTCCCAAGTGCCTTTGTAAAGATATCTGCTAGCTGATCTTCTATAGGAATGTACTTGAGGATGATATGCTTGTTATGAAAATGTTCCTTGATGAAATGATGTTGAGCTTCAATAGATTTTGTTCTTTAATGTATGATTGGATTCTTGATAAAATTAAACACACCTTGATTATCCTAGAATATCATAGTAGGAATTTATTTGATTCCCATGTCAGATAGTATGTATTGTAGCCATAGAGCTTCACATGTATCTCTTACTGCTCAATATTTTGCTTTGGTTGATGATTGTGCTACTGTATGCTGATTCTTGTTGTGCCAAGATATTTGTCTTGATCCGAGATAGAAGATATAACCTAAGGTGGATTCCAGTCATCAATAGATCTAGCATAATATGAATATGAGTATCCCTACAGATAAACATATTTGACATCCTTCATATAATTTAATCCATAGTCTGTAGTCTTCTTGATATATTTTAGTATTCTTTTTGTAGCTTTCCAATGACTTTGCCTTGGTTCTTGCATGAACTGAGAAAGATAGTTTACTACAAATGCTATGTCTGGTTGGCTATTTGTTAGATATAGGATAATTTCGATCAAATGATGATACATTGTTGCTGAAACCAATGGTGTTTTATCATTTTTGGATAGTTGAATTCCTTGTTCCATTGGTATATCTTTGGGCTTACATTCTATTATTCTATATTTTTCAAGGAGAGATTTTACATACTTTGATTGAGTGATAATTATTTTATCTTCTCCTTGATAAATCTCTAGACCAAGCCAGTAGTTCATTAGACCTAGATCTATCATTTCAAATGCCTTTTCTAGATCCTTTTTGATGTCATTTATTAACTTTTTTGAACTTCTAGTAATCACTATGTCATCAACATATACTATGAGAATAAAGATATCATTTCCATTTTTCTTGGTATATAGACTAGGATTTGATGAAATTATTTTGAAATCAATATGTAATAGGTGATCATTGATATTTATATTCCATGCACTGGGAGATTATTTCAACCAATGAAGAGATTTATTTAGTTTGCATACCTTGATTTCCTATCCTTGAATAACATAGCCTTTAGGTTGTGTCCAATAGATGACTTCTTTTAAGTCACCATTAAGAAATGCACTTTTCACATCCATCTATTGAATTTTTGATCCCTGATGTGCTGCTAGTATGTAGACTATTCAAATAGTGGTTATTCGAGTTGTTGGTGCGAATGTTTCTTCATAATTAATTCCCTCTATCTGAGTATATCCTTTGGATACTAGTAGAGCTTCATATTTGTAAAGTGTTCCATCTCCTTTGTATTTTATTTTGTAAACCCACTTGCATCCTACTATTTTATTTCCTGGAGGTAGATTTACTAGATTCCATGTCTGATTCTTTTTGAGTGATGCATATTCAGATTCCATAGTTGCTTTTCATTGTGAGTTTTCTAGTGCCTGAGAAATTGATGTCGGTTCTACTAAGTTACTTAACATTCCCCTATTTATTCTGGTCATGCTGTGAGTTTGTGGTCCTATAGAAGTGAGATATGGTATTATTTCCAAATTTTATTCTCCGAGAGTATCTCTAAGCCATATTGGTTCTTTTCTAGGCAATATTGGTGATGCTTTTATATCTCATTCTTGAGATTTTGATTCTGACTCTATACTCATTATATCTTCTTTAGATAGATCTATGAGGACTCCTATGTCACCACTGGATTCATCTATGTTGAACTTGACTTTCTCATGAAAGATCACATCTCTACTAATGTAAAATTTCTTTGTAGAAGGATCTAGAATTTTGTATCATGTAGATTCATTGTCATAGCCAAAAAATATTCCTGTCATAGTCTTGTCATCTAGTTTAGTCATCTTTTGTTTCAGAACAAGCATGTAAGCTTTGAATCTAAAGATATTTAGTTTTCTATATTGGGTTTTTGTCCTGACCACTCTTCTTATAGTGTAAAATGCTTGAGTACTCTTGTTAGTAGTCTATTTTGTATGTAGAGTATTGTTTGTACTGCTTTAGCCCAATATTTGTGATCAAGTTGTGCTTCTTTTAACATACATATTACAATTTCCATTATGGATCTATTTCTTATTTCCATAATTCCATTTTTATGAGGTGAGTTTGATGTAGTAAGTTATATCTTAATTTTATTTTCTTCAAGAAATGAGTCAAATTCCTTGGAAACAAAGTCTCCTCATCTATCTGAATGAAGTGCTTTTATGGTCTTCCCTAATTCTTTTTCCACTTGAAGTTTGAATTGTTTGAAATGACTGAATGCTTATGATTTGTACTTCATGAAGGATACAAATATTTTTCTAGTGTGATCATCAACAAAATACTAAAAGTATTTATGTCCCCCAACACTATCAACTTTAATTGATCCACATAAATCTATATATATTATTTCTAGAAGATGTTGAGCTCTGTGCTAATGAAGTTCAAAAGGAATTCTATGTTTTTTTCTTGCTAGGCATTCTAGACATACATTAGCATTTAGAGATAAGTTGGGTAGTCCTTCTACCATTTGATATCTGGATAATTCCTTCATTGATATCTCACTGGTATGTCCTAGTTGTTAATGCCAAAGTTCTGAAGAATTTACTGAAAGTGCTGAGTAAATGACAGTGTCTAAGAAAAATAGACCATTTTTGTATGATCTTGATGCTATCATTATTCCCTATCTAGAGATATGATATTGTTTTCTACCAATGAGAACCTTGAATTCAATAGTTAAATCTTGATCCATGAGTTGAGAAACAAAAATAATATTAGTAGTTAATCATGGAACATACAACATATTTTTGATCACACCTCTTCCATACTTAATATTAGCTGGAATATTTCCTATTCCTTTTACTTCATATGTTTTACTATCTGCTACAACAACTAGTTTTTCATTTATATTCTTTAGATATTTGAATTAATGTATGTTTCCTGTCATATGCTTACTTGCAGCCAAGTCTATCTACACCTTGCGGTTCTAAATAAATATTTAATAAATAAATAAATAAAATATCATTAAATTATAAAGAATCACTTTTTAGGGTTTGAATCACTTTGCTACATATAAGGGGGCTCCCTCAAAATGTATATAAATAAATTATATTCTTTTCCTTTATGATTTGATATGGCTTTTGCTCATATCATATATAAAATTTTCAATTATGACCTTTCAATAATAATGAAATATATATATATATATATTTTAAGCAAAAAACCCCTTGTAGGGCCGCCTTGGTCTGAGAGACCACGAACAGGGGGTTCTACACCATCAAAGTCACCCGGGAGTCGCACCCAACCTTGCTCGCACCAACATTATCAATTGGATTTTGGGTACCCAATTCAGCTTTTTGGTAGGGTGGAGATTCGAACCTAGGACCTCCCTTGGAGGATTGCCATCTCCTCTCCAACTCACCTACAACACTTGGGTAAAAAATAATTTATAGTGGAAAACACCCCTTTCGAGGTGCCACTTTCAACAAGTTGGGCATAGGAGGAATGGAGCCTTGTTGGCCTCTACCAAAGACATAGGAAATTCCTAACTATACCATATATCTGCAGGATGGAGACAAGGGGAATGGATCCTGGGTCGGCCTCTACCAACACCCAGGGCATTTACCACTACACCACAACAAGCAGATAATGAAATATATTTTTAAATTAATAATTAATTATATTATTCATAATAATAAATAAATCATTTATTTATTATTATTATAATAATTAATTATATTATTAATAATATAATTAATAAATGTTAGGATGTGGGATCCTAACATGCCACCCCTCCTGGAAAAAACTTTATCCTCAAAGTTGGAGAAAATTGTCAACATGTTGGAGGGGATGTTTTCTATAATTTTTCTTGACATGCACGAGCTTCCTTGCATCTTGAGATGCCATTGGGAGTACATCCCTTTATATCGGATGGGGAATCTATGGTACATGTTTGGTTTATTTACTAATTTGGGTGTAGAATGGTCAACATGTAATACATACAAGCTTGCTATTGATTTCTATAGCACACAAATGATATTTTTGTTTCGATACTCAGTTCAAGGTTCAATGAAATCCCTAGATTGAGTCAGTCATAACATACATTCCCTCTTTTTATCCACAACAAGGAGTACTTTTGATCCATTTTTATGTGGAACAATATTTGGAAGACTAAAATTAATTCTCTTGTAGTAGTTGAGTTTGGTATTGAAATTTGGGTGGCTAAGATTTGGCACTTTGAGATAAAAAGTAGATTAATATAAATTTATGAAACATATGTCATGATGACTAATCCTGTATGTTGGCTTGTTACGCAGGAAATGGAACTTCACTGGCACTGTACTTGTCACCCATGTAAGGACACTCTACATTACATATCTTTGAGTTAGAACTTTGATACCAACTAGATATTGTTGTTGCGCATCATTAAGAAAATTTGAGCTTAAACTCAATCTAGTTTGGATTGAAGTGAATATTTGTTTGTAATTTATTATGGAATATGGGATTTACAAGGTGAATTTTTGGAGGATACACAAGGACAAGTCCACCAAAAATTATTCCTGTAATTCGTATGTTTGCACCTTATTCACCTACACTCTTTGGGTGGTGTATAGATCCCTACTCATCAAACCCAACAATATTTTGGTACTCCAATTAGTGGCATATGATTTATCGTGGAGTTATTTTATCTCATTTCCTTTATGATATTTGCCTCACACAAGACGAAGGTAACTCCTCATGCCATGTATAACAATATGAGTCCCAAAGGCATATGGTGCCTAATACTATTAGATTCTCCGGCTACGTAGGGTTTTGGACACCATAACTGCAATGGCTATGTAGGATTTCATGTAGAAAGCTAGAACACTATGTTAACTCTAGATTTCTAGCATGGAATCCTTGCATATGTTCTCATTTAGGTGATGACAACGAGGCTGACCCTTGCAATAATGATTGCTTTTGTCATCGTAGTTGTGGTTACTATTTTTCAACTGCACAATTACAGTGCTAGACAGTTGGTGGTTGGCACTATGTGCGTGATTCTCTCCATTGTTATGTATACCCCTAATGATCAAATTTTTTTTCAATTATGAGAGTCCTGATTATCTCATTGGAAACATTCAAATTGAGAGCATAGGTGTAGTCGTTTGCTCTGATCTCGTGCACCCAATAGAGGGATTTCTTGGAATATTTGTATTTGCAGGCTCTGCTTGATGTCACATTGCTACATGTGCTATCCATGAGGCGGTTGTGCCATTGCAACTACATTCCTAGGGACTGAGGCATATGATAAAAGCTCATATTCCTTTGTGCAAAGAAGTCATGACCCAATGCAATGGAGCCGACAATCATAAAATTCACATTGTGGTTGAAATCCTCAGTTTCGTCCATGTATGGCAGAAGCAGCAGGAGGCTCAGATCTTGAGCGATGAAGTCGATGATGAGGTATCCGTTGGAATAGCAATTTGTGGGGTGGTGAAAATATGTTTCTCCATAGGTCACATCAAAAATCCTTGAAAATTGGTCAGTCCTTTATCAGAATTGGTGTTGCCCATATCCATCAGTGAGTCTTCAAAGATGTAAACTTTTGGAAAGCAACCCGATGGGATTGGGGTAAAATCTCCACCTTTAAACATCAAAATTGAGAGAAGCAGCACTAGAAAATCCATGGGCTTCTCCATTTATGGTATTGATTTTCAAGATTGTGAAGGCTAGGATTTATATAATTAAAATATTGTTGGGGATGGTTTGATTTATTATTAAGGTTGGTCCACAAATGTACATGCCTCTACAGTGCAATAAATCTATGAAAAACCTTGGTTTACACTTTATTTTTGCTAATATGGTGGCTTATTGAATGCTTACAAAACAATATTTGTTAGACACGTAAAATCCCCCGTTTAGGAGTTGCGTTAGAGGTGGAAACGTAGAAAGCATCATGTGCTCCTACAACCAAGTAAAATGGTGTTCCAACCTATGCGGACCTCGATCTGCTCTATGGGAAAGTGAGAGGTGATTGAAAATTTAATGGGTAAAACACTCTTATTAATTCACATATGTGAATAAGTTATTTTCCTATGGATGGTAGTTAAATCATAAGAGTATTTTTTGTTTTTTAGGTACATTGTATTGGATTGTGATTTGATTTCAGTATTATACAATAAAAAACACTATGCATCCAATCCTTAAGATGCAATTGCAAAAATCTAAAAAAATGGTAACTTTAAAAACCCCAAAGTTGAAGTATAACAATATGTGTGGTGAGCGAAAGAGGAGGTGGCCATGGAGGTGGTCACAAGAGTACATCCTCTTCAAGTATGTGCCTTTGTATCATATTTGGCTAGTTTAGAGGTACGTCGATGCCCATTCCAAAGTAGCAGTTGTTGTATTTGTTACTGCAATTATCATGCTAAGTTGGTTTCCACGTTGATGGTTGTATGCATCACCCAGATGCAGATCTATAAAATATTGTCCTTGCAAGCCCTTGTCCTTGTCATCCTCCTCTTCCTTGTACACTTATTTTATGGGAAAATTTGCATTTTTATAGCCTTATATTTCCTATGTTTGAAAGCAATATTAATGAGATAATTCACTTACCTTAGCTCCTTGTCTTCACACTTGAATAGCACTGGTTTTGACTGAGTATAATAGTCCTCTTATGTACCCTTTCTATGGTGCTTGAGTTGAAAAATTTGGATGGGCCAAGTGTGGTATGTTTGAGTGATAAATGACCAGGCTTGTTTTTTGATGCTGGAGAGTATGATGCTGGTAATTTATCCTTCTTCTATGGAGCTTTAAATTCTCCTTGCTCCATTTCTTCCACACAACACTAGAACTGGTTTTACTGTGATATTTCCTCCTTTATTTTGATTGTAATTTGTTCTCCTCTTCATCCTGTTATTGCTTTGAAATTAGACTACATTTTGAAGGTCAAGGGTGTTTTTCATTTCTTGAGAGTTTTGTTACTTGTGTAACACCAATATCTTCTTGTAACGCTTTTGTGGTGCACGTTACACCTTTGTAATGTATGAGAATTTTGTGTAGTGCTTGTAACTCCTCTTTGATGGTCTCTTGAGCGTTAGAAAATGAGAGGTGCTAGAGAATATTATGCCAAGTGGCATTCAATATTCTTGCATGAGACTTTTGATGTAACGCCTTCAAGAAGGAGATTGTAACTCCTTCGATTATCTTCTTCCTTAGCTTGCTTTATTTTCTTGGGCAACAAACAACCTATTATTCTACAAGTGGTTTTGTAAGGTACCTTGGAGCTTCGATTGTGGATGATAGTGCTTCCTTTTATGGATGTAACTCTCAACATGGCATCTATCCTTCTATTTTTTCTTCTTGCCTTCAATGTGCTCCCTGTTTGCCTTGGTAGGAGTGGAAGCTTGACGCTCTTTCTTCGTAGATGAGCTCTCTTCTATCAATGTAAATAATATTCTTATTTTTATCTTCACATATATCCTTGACAATATTTCTTTTATTTATGTAAATCATTTTGATGAGCTTCCTTTGTCTTGCAACTTCATCCGTGGAGAGTATGCCCTTTTGATGGTTGAAGAGAACTAATATTTTAGCCCTTCTTTGGCTGGATTTTCTTGTACCTATTGTGCCTTTTGAGGCACCTTCAAATCTACTCCTTTCCCTACATATGATGTATTATAGAAGTGAAATACCATATAACCTTTACATATATATAAAACACTTTTTTATTGCACCTTTTTTTGCACTCTTTTGCAAACCTGATATTTTGATTTTGTAGTAGATTGTATGAGTGCATTATGAGGGTTTTGAGGATGTCTCTTTGGCTAGACTCCTCACCCTCTTTGCTTGGATATTTTATGGTGAATCCAAGCCTTGTAAATTTTTAAAATAGAAGCTTTATTTTAGTTGCACTAACCCCTTTTAGTGCTTTGTATTTGAGACTCACCAAGTCTCAATATTTGAAGCTTCCTTTTGGTTAGCTTTTCTTTGCTTGTACTAACAAATTTTGGTGGATTCTATTGGTCACTAAGAGTTGTAGATTTTTGTGCTTTAAGAGTGTCTTTAGAAACTTGATGCAAACTAGATTTTGTACCTTTTTTTCAATGCACAAAACTAATTTGTTTTGAGAATAATAATAGTGCAAATGAATATAAAAAATTCTACTTTAGAATGCACTAACAAATTACACCTTATCACTCCAATATACTCTCAACAATATGCACTTAATCAATTTATTGCAACTAATAAAGAATAATTTAAAATGAACCTTCAAATATTCTGCAAATTCACTATAATTAGTATTGTAGGATTCAGTCTTCTTTTCACTTTCCAAAGCAGATAATAGGTAGTTGATAGATAATTAATATTTGGAATTTAATCAAATCCTAGTGTGCAAATGAACCTATAAAAGGAACATTTATTTTGCACTTTTGAATACTGTAATTTAGGTTGAAACTTTAATCTAGAGTAAGGTTCTTTAATAAATCTAATTAACAAATCTATTTTCACCAAAGGTTGTGTACCTTTTTAAGAGTTTTGTAGCTTCTTTGTTGCTTCAAGTCTCCTTGTTGAATTCTAAATTTAAATAGGATATTCTGTATCTTCTTTGACACTTCTTACCTCATTCTTCTCCTCTAGGGGTTTGGCACTCCTTGCCAAAACCTTCTCTTCCAAGGATTTGGAACTCCTTGCTAAGTTCTTATTTTCTAAGGATTTGGCAGATCTCCTTATGGTCTTCTACCTTCTTCTTTTGTTGTTGGATGGAAACAATTTTTCCAAATCTTCTGCTTATCAGAAACTTCTCTAATATTCTTATTCTTATTGAGTTCTTCAAACTATCTCATAGCAATGGAATTTGCAAGTGGTAGATTTAAAGGTGTGTTTGTCTTACAAAACCCATAGTAATGACTTTTCTTATTCCTAATTGGGAACGATCGTAGCTTTAATACCACTGATGGCTTTAGAAAACTTGCATTATACTATGAGAAAAATATTAAAGCAATATAACATCTTATTAAATGAATAGAAGTGATATGTTTGAGTAGAGATATGTGGCCCTTTAAATAGGAATATAGATTCCTTGGCCAACACTCTACCTAGTTGTACAAGGGACACCTTGCACATTTACAACTTGCACATTGACACTTGTGCATTTATTACATTGCATGAAGTACCTAGATAACATCTTCCCAAAGTAATCTAACATAGCCAAATGATGTAATAAATTCTAACAAGATTTACCAGAATGAGTGAATACCAATTACAGGGTATATCCATAAGTGTATTTGGATCGGACAAATTTCCAAAGCTATCCATTGAATACACCAAATACAAAATTTTGAAGGTCGCCTTTGGATTAGTCTTCACCTTACAAAAATTGAATTTCCTAACACATTAGATCAAGTGGCTAATATTGGGTCTTGAACAAATTTACCAAGCCAATGAAGCACAAAAGGAAGAAGTGGAGGCTACTCGAAAGGAAATGGCTACTATTGAAGAAGAATTAGAACGCAAAAAGATCAAGGCCAAATAGAGGTTGAAAAAAGTAGAAGGATGAATGGAATGACATTAAGATGTCTTACGAATATAAGCTATACTCGCAAGAGTAGGAGAAGTAGATTATTATCCAACAAGTAGAAGAGCACACAAATTAGTTAGAAGCACAACTAGAAACATAAAGTGAACAACTGGTCAAACAGGAAAACCGATTGAAGGCAACTAAAGAACAACTACAATAGAAGTATTGTAATATTGAGGAGATAGCCATGAATGTCAAGCACTACAATGAAATTATATTGTATCATAAGGCTTAAATTCAGTCTAAGTATGAGCATATTATAGCTTGTGAAGATGACATACATCAGAATATTAAGGTCATTATAGAGAAGAATGAGGAGTTAGACATAGCAGCTCACACAGAAGCTGCATTGATAGAAAAAATATGTAAGGAAGCATCCAAGTGAGAGAATGAGTTAGCTTAACTCTTAACTATTATGGAAGAGAAGTCCAATAAGTATGGACTGAAGGCTATGGAACTTAACCATTATGCAACCAGCTTGCAGAATGAATGTTTAACTCTTCATCTCCAACTTGAGGATTTTCAAAAGGACCAGTCGACCAAAGAAAATAAAACTGAGTCGGTGAGGACATCAACTAATATAAAGGGGAGGGCAGATGTAGGTAGCAAATCCACCTTCCAGAAGAAGTAAAAATAGGATTTACATAATTTTGTAGTTTTGTCAATTTTGTTAGTTGTATGATTTGTAAAAATGTACACATATGAGGTTTTGTCTAATTGTACAAATTAGAAGTTAGAAAATGTACAATTGGGTGTAATTGTACAAATTTATAAAAAATGCAATTAGAAATTAAAGTCAAATTAAGTGAAATGTGCATTTAAGGTAAATTTGATAATAATCAAATTAGACTTAGGAAGACCTTAATGCAAGTTGATTGTTACGGGGATGGTAGTTGTAAATGGTGGTTGTCTCAAGAACTACTTTGGAATGGCCCATACAAGCATTATAAGGACCCCTCCATTCAATTTTGATGGTTATTCATGTTAGTACAAAGATTGTTGTTCATTCATTATGGTTGTTAATGCCTGAGAGAAGATTATTCCTTGTTATTCGATGTTGATAAATATATTGAATAAATTTATGCTATGTCTCTTTGATCTTGTGTATTATCAAAATCATTGCATGTATTTATGTCTATTGTAGATTGTGGATTATGTACAAGCATGGACAAAACATTATGAGAGATTATTGGAATTACAATGGAATTGACTGTTGATAATCCTAGGAAATTGGTGAGAGATATGGGGAATGAGTTTATGTGATTTATTGTTGTACAAGAACATATTATTACTATTGTATAATTTTTGGAAATGTTCTTGGTGATAGTAATTAATGGAGAGTGAACTAAGGTTTACATGTTTGAGGATAAGTTAGCAATTGCATTATAAAAGTAACCCAAACTTTCCTTGAGAATAATCCATGAGCAAGATGGAAAATTTGAAGTGATATTTATAGCAAGGGTTTGTGCCAAATCGTACAACCAGTTAGTCAAATCGTACATTTGATTATTTTCCTAATTTGGAATGGAAATTGCATGGTGAAACTTGCCAATTATGGAAAACTAGGGTTTCAAAGAAAATGATTACAAAACTAATTGATTTGAGTTACAAAATTACTTATAGTGAGTTGAATAAGTGGAAAATTATACATGATGCCTATTATATGATTTGGATCATACAACTATATGATTTTCATTCCATAAAGGCAGTTTTATAAATTTATAAATCATTCACTAACAAATCGTACAAGTTGTATGATTTGGATCAAGTGATCCTTAAGCATAAGTATTCATTCCAAAATATTCCACTTCACCTCCCCTTCAGAAATTCTCTCCCCTATACTACATCCTTAGCATAGTTATATCTCCTGCTTATGTTTTCACCTTTTTTGTTTTCTACTTGTAAGCAATATCTATCATTACTTAGGTGATGAATGTAGGTAAATGTTATCTGAGTTATCTCCCTTTTCCTTGGAGATAATTCATGTTTAGAAATCTATTGAGTGGATCTAATGAGATGTTATGCAAATGTATATTGTGATGATATAGATGTTTGCCCCCCTATGCTCTCAAACCAACTCTCTTGGCTTATCGAAATGCTAAGATAAAATCAAAGTCATATTGCCTTCTAACATTTGGAAATACTTCTCTTGCTTGGTTAATTTTACACTAATAATCCAAGATTTTCAATAATTTTTGCACTATAGAATATGCAAATTTGTAGAATCTTCTCTTGCTTAGAATAGTTAATAGAATGTTGATATTTTTATTTCTCTCAAAATATATCTAACTTCTATTCTTATGTGTAGGTTGATCCTTGAAGATTATAACTTCTGCACCACCTTGAAGACTTCAAATATAAACCTATTTGTGCAACCTTTAAATCTTGAAACTGGTGCTCAATAAACTTAATAAGGAACCAAATATAAAATTCCAACTAATGAACCTTTTGGACCTTTAGTTGCATACCTTTTCACCTCTGTAGATTATGATTATAATGGTGATTTGAATAATCTAAATGTTGCCTTTTTATATATATTATTTCAGCTCTTCTAATCTATCCAAAAATAGCTCTTTAGCTCACCTATTTGCAGCTTAACACTCCATTAATATTCTACCCAAATTGCTGCTTCTTTGCTGTCCTCTAATTTGAATTTTTTTAGATTGTAAAGTAGTCAAAGTCTTCACTGAAACACTGTCCTTGCATCTCAAAAATTTGGTAGGAAATTCCTCCAAATCACAACTTATCAAGAACCCTTCAATGGTAATCCCCAAATCTCTCAGATTTGGTGGTTTCTTTATCTTCTTTCTCCTTGTTAAATTTTGACTTCAAACTAGGTCTTCTTCTCAAGAATCTAAAAGTCTTGAGATATTTTCCAAAACACTCCAAAATTTGACAAACTTCTTGCCAAATATTTCTCCCTTGGGCTTGTTTTTTTATTTTTGAATTTACATGGTGGAATCGGTAGCCACCACGAATCCGAGCAAGCTATCCAGCTTTTTATGGCCACCATAGTATTCTACGTTGTTCGCCCTGGAAGCCACCACATAGATCTTCATGCAGTCCGCCCCTATAACCACCATGCCATAATCATTTTAAACCTTTTACGCTGCTAAAAGCACCAGGAAAGGGACAAGCGTTCAATCCGATGAGGCCCGATATTTGAACCTTGGACCTCCACCCCCATTATGGGGTTTGGATGAACCAATTGGTCTACACCTCAAACCTTTGGGATTGTTGTTAGATGGTGATAAATATCCCAATTTATTTATTATCAGAATCTTCTCTTTAGTAGTAAATTTCTCCAATGAGTTCTTTTAGGAATTCCTTCAATGAGGCTTTCCAAGCCTTCTCCTTGATAACTCTCCAAGGTATTCAATCTTCTAGCTTCAAAATACTTCAATGAGACCTTCCTTGATATCCTTCTTGGATCTCATAAATCTGCTACTACTAAAATTTGAAATAGGACCTTTTCTAGTCCTTCTCTATACTCAATATTCCACTATGGAAGTTATTCAAAAGGGCCTTCTATGGACCTCTTCTTCAATGTGATTTTTTCAATATTCAATGGAGATCACCAATCTCCAATCTTCACCAAGACTCTTCTCCTAGAGTCTCTCCTTCCTTCAATGGGGTCTTCAATATGTAATTCTTTAAATGGAACCTTTTCCTCAGGCCTCCAAATCTTCAACTCTGCAACTTGTTGCTTCAGGTACCAGATTGATTCCAAATAAGATATTCTTCCTAGCTCTTGTAGGAATCTTCTCAAATTTATTTTAATCTCCTTTCTTCTCCAACAAAGTAGTAGGCAATGATAAAAGAAATTTCTATAAATCTATAGAAAACAATCCTCACTAGTTGGATTGCCAATCTAGTGAGAGCAATGCTGAGTTCTAGTCTTCACAATTTTTTTTGCAACTCTATGGAAAAATATAGCCAATAGTAAATTCAAAAATTATAAAAATAATATTTTCAATCTCCTCTCAATCTCTCTTGTGGCTCTCTCTATTGCCTATTGATCTACCTAGTGCTCTAATACCATGGTTAGCTTTTGAAGCTATAAAATTAAAGGAAATGCAGCCCACAAGTATGGAAATAAGCATGCAATATTATAAATATGATAACAGCTAACTAATATGCATGAAAATGTGATAAGAAACTTCAAAAATAAATCAAGAAATAGCCATTAATGAAATCTCACAAAAATATACAATGTTATTCAATGAAGGTAACTACCTCTCAATATTTGCAAAAATGCTTTACATCGTGTCTACTACTATTCTACCTATTCACTCCAAAATCCTCTCACACTTCTACTCTATGAAGGCCTATTTATAAAGATATGTAACCCTTTACTTTCAATATTGCTATGACACCTCACTATTCTATTGTAAGGACTTATGTATATGTGGCCTACATGCGCATTTACATCATTGCACATTCTAACACTTGTTCTTTATTACATTTCTTTAATAAAGTACTTAAGTCCTAAGAAACTCATAATCTAAATATGTATCCATGATGGTACATTAATAAAGAATCAAATAATGTAATATATTCCAAAAAAAGAATGAGGAAGAGGACCCTGATGAAGAAGATGAAGATAAGGAAGAAGAAAATGAAGAAAAAGATAAAGAATAAGGAGGAGGAACATATGATGAATAGAAATGAAAAAGGGGTAGTCCTAACAAAAAACAAGAGCATAGTGCTGATGAATCACATCAAGAAAAGCAAGAAAAGGATGTTGAAGGTGTAGACACCTAAAATATGTCTTCTTGAGGAGACTTACAAAAAGCCTCCCTTCTAACTCACACCATACATCTTGGATAGCCTCATGGCTAATTTAGTTATTTTCCCCAACAACAGACAACTTTCCCCCATGGAAATCCTAACCATATTGACCCAATATAGTCTCAGGATTAGGACCATCTCAACCTAAGACGATCACACAAAACCAAAAAACAAATTAATAGGTAGTAAAATAACTTGTCAACATCGTGCTTGATTTCATGTCGATGCCATATACCTTGCAGGAGGTAGTTTCACCTACCACCTATAGTCATTTGGTGGTAGTCAATCAAGATTCCCCTAATTGACACTTACCCCATTTTTTGCTTGCCCTAGAGCCTATAAAATGGTGTCCTCCCTCCATTGCTAAATATCATGAATTCAAATGCTAACTCCATAAAGTGCTACCAAAATAAATGTTGCTAGATCATTGCATGGGGTTTGAAGTTACATTCATCTCCCTTGCTTAATTGATACCATCTCTTTGGTGGTTTTTCAAATCCGCTAACTCACCTCTACATGCATGAGAATTCATCAAAAATGCATATCTACATCATCACAAATGCCACTCAAAACTGGTTACACAAAAGCATAGGCTCGTGATAGCAACCATATCACCTTGAGATGGTTCATAGATGAAATCATCTCAAACCAAGATGGTATCAATCAGGTGATTTGTTTCCTTATTATTTATGCATTTTAGCTTAGATACGTGTATTTCTTATCCATGTATTATCTTATATCTACATTATCATATGCATGCATATACTTTTCATTTTGTGTTGTATTTCTTGATCAAATATGGGTCCAACCCGGGAGGACCCTTCATATGCTATTTATCTACTTTTGTTTTCTTTGTGTGTATATCACAATAATTAAGATTCAGCTCACACGGTGGTCATAGGAAAACTCACTCCCCCAACACTATGTTGGCATGGATATATTCATATTGCAACTTGATTATTTATGGTGAAAAAAGAGGAATAATACCCATATTATATTTGTTGTATCACTGATGAAATACCTCAAGGGGATGCTCTTGTAACACTTTGAAAGATCAATACAAAATAATAAAATATTCATTTTATTGGTTAATCATTGCGTTTCAGTTATATTGCTTTTTGTATGGTGCAAATTTCTATCCTTAAAATGGTGATCACGGTGGGACCTAGTACCTATTTTTCTAATGCAAATCTAACTGGTTGATTATATTTTATGATTGCAAGTTGTAGGATTAACCATATCTACCCGAGATAGTCTCTATTTTGAAACCATATCTGCACAAGATGATCCCTATTTTGAAATTGTCTTACCTTGAGATGGTTGCTAATCAGAGGTAGCTTCTTGTACGGTTGTATGGATGGCAAAAATTTTAGATTAGGGATCTACCCCTAAATACCTGGGCAAGTAGGAACCTAGATGGCTCCCCCTTTCAACCCCCTCGATGCACTCAATGCATACAAACAACTTGTAAGAAAGGGTTACTGAACTGCACCACCATGCACCTCTTTATTGAAGAACATTGGGGATCTAGATATTGACCTCAACTCGATATGGTCTCTGATCAAAATAAAAATAATTATAGATCTACAAATCTACACCAAATGTAAGCTCTCAAGGTTAGGGTTTTTACACTTCTCTATATTTTTCTTTCTTATTTTTGAAAATAAAAATAGAAAAAAATACATATATGTAGCATAGTTGCATGCATTTTGGTTTTAATTCTATTATACTATGACCATATCATGTCGAGGTAGACTCTTCTCTATTACTGTATCAGGTCAATACAGTCCAATATATGTAACAATCTCAGCAAGAGATGGTCTCTATGTATTTTTACTGGTTTGCTTGCATTAATATATGTTAATAGATAAATCATCATTTAGAAAATATTTTATTTTAGAATTATATTTTGCATTAGTGAAAATCATTGCGTGTTCTCTACTTTTAATTTTTTTGCAAATAATAAAAATAACTCACACCCTCACGAGGCACGTAAACATTGGTTATTTGTATTTCATCACCAATTATTGTTAGCAATCACACGATGTGGGCTTTCATCTCCCATCATAGATTGGCCCCCTAAAAGCCATAATAGCCCCACAAGAGGTCTTATATTTCATCATAAAAAATCCCCCTACTCTTGGGTGCATCCCAAAGTGGGTTAGGTTTAGATGCCCTTTTACCATGGGGCTTAGTAATTTGTGGAATGTAGCTATTATTTTTATCCAAGCCCACTTGAGGATGAAGCATAAGCCTGGTTGGGCAAGTAGCAGGATTTAGACAGTGTAACCCCTCCTTGGAGGGATATTTGTTATTCCTATAGAAATACCTATCACCTATATATCATTATAGGAAGTCATATTTATTGTTTGTGTCACATTCCTCAATAGGGGTTGTGCACAAACTACATTTTTTTAGCATTCATTTCATCCACATTAGTATTTTAGGAATAGAATTTAAAACAAACACACCAAAAATTCAAATAAAAAAATATCAAAATCAAAATCAAAAACAAAAAAAAAACAAAACAAAAGTGCTTTCTTGGTTGCTTTGTTTGCTTTGTTTGTGTAGTTTAGAGAGTACTCAACGTATCATCATTTTTTTTCATGAGCCATTTTCCTAGCTTATGGTCATGACACATAGTTAGGATCAAGCACAAGCTAAAAACCCTAATACATCACAAAGATTCATGGATCAATTCCAATTAGATCAATAGGACAATTGGCCCAATGTGACCCCTCACCAAGATCTTGTCTCACCTAAGTGGTAATGAATCCAACATGAATATAACATCATTTACCATCTCACTAACCCTAATATGCTAGGTGTCACCATTTTTAATTTTCCCTCATCCCTAGTAGATCAGGATATCGACTATCTAGACATCGCCACCTTACGTGCCTTCTATAAAAACACATAATTCCACACTAAATCATATAGATGGTTGTTACCTCGCATTCACATTCCATATCACCCTACATATTTATTGAATCAAGAATAGGTGTACATGCTACACCAAAAAAGGATGCTCAAGCTACAATAGCTAAGTACCCCGAGTTGAATCATGAATATGAGCACGTAAACACATACACTAGAAAAAATCATAACAAACCATTCGTATATGATCATGTGTTGAGGGCCTTTGATTCTCATCATCCCTATACTCCTTGTGATAAATAACCTTCCCAAGTTCATTATGCTTTTGCACCACCTACCTATGCAAAACCTACTAGTCACCCACAATGTTAGGATAATGGGGTCATGCATGATCTTGGAAAATAAATTGCCAACCACTCGGGAGCCAATGCATAAATTCAAAATTATAAAATGCATCCAATACAACATCACCATACACCACCTCATAAAAATAAAAATCTACCACCTCAACCTCTTCAATGTCCAATATGGGAGATCAACATGATTTTTCTAGAAGCTTACCAATTGGTGATTGATTGCAACAACTTTATTGAAAAGCAAGTCTTTGGCATGGGTTATCAAAAATCCATTGTATGGCAATTCAACCATCAACCCATTCATCCATCTATTCCCTCACCCCCATATCCATCCCATTTTGATATGTCTAAGTTTGACAAGTTCAAAGGTGAAGATGAGCTATGATGGAGTCACCAACACACTCCTCTAATTCTACAACAAATATTGAATCGACTCACAAATATTGAGCTATAGTTGAGACATCATCAACCTCATCAAATTCACCCACCTTATCAAACGCATCCACCTTATCCATATCATTTAAATTTTTAGTCTTGTATCTAGACCCCCTATTCAAGCCCTTGTCAATAATATTTAAAAAATTACAAGATGCAAAAAAATTGCTTTATCCAATGTACATACCGCAGACCCTAACAAACCTAAACCCAAGTCATATAGGGAAAATCACTATTACCTCTATCATCGACAAGTAGACCACGGAATCAACAATTTATTTGCATTTAAAAATGTGGTCCAAGATATTATCATTAGGGAGACCATTCCCATAGATGGCCCACTCACCCCATCCAATCAAAACCTCGTTATCCACCAGAACTATAGTGGAGATTCTCATGATATTGTACCTTCCCTATCAGTCACATCATAGACATACAATTATATTTTGGGATACTCAAGGTATCATACCTTCTCCACACTCACCAATCATGAACCAATTTGGGGATGTTCAAGGTATCGCACCTTCCCCACACACACACAAAACAATCACACACTACATTCACACATCCAAGCATTTCATATCACATTATTTTCATCACCAATAACACTTTGGTCATCATTTTACTCATCATTTTCATCACCAATACAAATTTTGCTAGGATTGATGTTGTCACATTAATCAAGGGCATATTTCTTTTGCTATCTATCCTACATCATCCCTCATTGCACACATTTTTGTTACATCATCCACCAAACACCACTTTATTCAACCACATAAACCCTATGATAGCTTATCTTTTCTAAGTCTCTAATTTGGATAATATTTAGGTTATTTCGTTCACTTAGCCATACCTAATGTCTCTTTCAAACTATATTAAATTTCATTAGTCCTTAAGTGCTATAGGTATTCCTAGTTACCTCAATTTTTTCATCAATCACGCACATGTATCACACGTTAACATAAAAATTTTATGCCTAGGAAAGACAGACTCATGAGTAACTATCACCATAAAGCAAATGGTTTTCCCTCTTCCAATCATGCACATGGTCTAAAAGCTGAGAATTGACAAAAGGACAAGCTCACTCCCCCTACAAAAAAATTTCCTTGCTCCTTTATAAAACGAGCAAGTACCCCCCCAAAAAAACAAAATCCCCTTCCTCTACAAAATGAGCAATTTAAAAAAAACTAAAAACATCCCTTTATTCCTACACAAAATGAGCAAAAATTCCCCAAAAAAAGAAAAATATTCAAAATCCTAAAGAAAAAAAGACAAAGAAAAAAGATCTAAAATCCCTAGAATTCTCAGTCTTAACAACCATTGGATAATCTCCATCGGGGCTATAGATGCCTAACTGACAATGGAGCATCCTTACATGTGGTGACACATCTATCACATTAGTGACCATCTTTTATACTGACCAATGTCAACTTATAGATGAACTAGCTTATAATATCTTGAGTCACAAATGATGAGTCTAACCTCACCCAAAATTGGAAATGAACAATCACTGCACACACATTGGTCTTTAAGAAACTTGAATAACTTGGTTGGTCTTAGTATCTTCAAGTGCCTATTTGATTAGTATATGAGTTTGATTGATGTCACTAGGGTGTTTGAACTTCCTGAAAGAATTTTTAGATTCTTCTTCCCTAAGACACATGAAAGAACAAGTCATGTCATCTTGACCTTCATAATAGCATAAAATTTTTGCAAAAAATTACATAGCATCCAATCACATCCATTCTCCATATATGTTGATACCATTGGGTTGATTCCTTTTATTAACTGATTAAAATCATGAATAATGATACATGCCTAAGTGTTTTTCTTAATGATAATCAAACATAAATCATATTCAATCATTTCACACATTATTTTCTCACATCCAAAGCACATACGAGATACATCACAACCATCCACCAACCTTGGTATAATCAAGGTATCACACCTTCCCCATCAATCACATCAAGCAATCAACCAACTTGAAGTTGTTCAAGGTATCACACCTTCCCCCGAAAATAAATCAATCCACTTGGGGGTGTTCAAGGTATCACACCTTCCCCAACAATCAATAAAATAATCAAATAACTTAGGAAAATCAAGGTATCACACCTTCCCCACCAATCAATCAAATCAACCAATCCAACAAAAGGCTCAATCAATCACTCAATCAAGTGCTTTTGCCTTACCATCAAGACTTTGGTATGGTTTTATCAATGCAAACATTCAATCAACAAATCAACTACCAGGTTTAAAAGGTTGCATCCTTTTATCAAAGGTTACACCCTTTACCTTGCATTCATATCAATCAACAAATAAACTGTTAGGTTCAAAAGGTTATTGTTGGTCATCAAATCTGCCCAGGAAAGGATTTGGGTAAGTGTATACGTCCTAGACCTGGACCAACATTGAAAGGCCGAAGGGAAGATATGCCCCTCATGCCAATCTCCGGAGAAAGGCCGGATCCTATGCTAAACTACTTTGGTGTTTTGAGATAAGGGATGCATGAAAGAGATAAACAGAGTAAGGGTGCAGGAAAGAGATAAAAAGAGTTCGGTTAGAGAAAGAAATAAAAAATGGGTAAGGGAAGAGAGATCGATAATTTAAAGTGGGAGAGAACAGGAAGCACGATCACTAACTAAAAACTTGAATAGCAGCAAAGAACACCAAGAATAAATGAAAGAAATGCCACATTAACCTTCCTATGTATCCTCTGAGCAAGCTCCAGGATTCTCCTTCTCCCTTTCATCGAAATTTAGGGTTCAGAGTAACGACGATTAGGACAAGCAAATATAACAGAAACCACAACCCACCAGGAAGCATAAAAGAAAACCAATATAGCATTTTTCCTCTCCTATGTATCCTTCGTGTAAATTTTAGGGTACAGTCCCTAATCGCACATCGAATTTAGGATTCAGAGTCACAGTATACAAATGAAGAAAGAAAAAAGAAATAAACACAGAAGGCAGCATACAAGAGAGAAATTGAGCCCAAATATCTTTAGTATTAATCGCAGGACATCAAGTTACAACAAATTTCTAGCAAAAAGTTCCCCCCCTTCTTGCATTATAATGCCTGGGTTTTTATAGAGGACCTGACCCTCTGAGTCATTATTACACAGAATGACAAAGTATACTCTTGAGATCTGAGAAGTCAACTCCTCGTGGCTCTTGTGACTGAGCTCTCAAATCCATTACTAGAACTAGCAACTGTGATCGAGTCAACCATGGAAACATGCATTGATGAGCCATCTGAGTGTCCTTGGTTTCTGGGTGTAATGCTCGAGTGGCCGCCATGCTTGTTGAGCTCTCCTTCAGAGACTGATACTTCGCTTCCAATTGCAAAAAATGAGCAGCGAGCTTATCGGGCAAGTAAAAATACATTTATGAGGCACTTGATCATCTCGGGAAAATACCCGGCTTGGAGTGCATGCCCCTTTTGAGTCACGAAAAAGCAACATGTTGCGATATCATGACATTTCTATGTATTCAACTTGGTTCTTCTTCTTGCATCGCAAAAATATGACATGTCGTGATATCACGACACTTTTCCTCTTTTGGTCGTGAGAATGCAACATGTCGCGATATCGCGACACTTTTCCTCTTTTGGTCGCGAGAATGCAACATGTCGCGATATCGCGACACTTTTCCTCTTTTGGTCACGAGAATGCAACATGTCACGATATCGCGACACTTTTCCTATTTTGGTCACGAGAATGCAACATGTCGCGATATCACGACACTTTTCCCTTCTTGCTCTTTCTCCTTGCTTTGAGCCGCGAAAATGCAATATGTCGCGATATCACGAAACTTTTTCTTTCTTGCTCCTTCTCCTTGCTTTCAGCCACAAAAATGCAACATGTCGCGATATCATGACACTTTTTCTTTCTTGCTCATTCTCCTTGCTTTCGGTCGCGAAAATGCAACATGTCGCGATATCGCGACACTTTTTCTTTCTTGCTTCCTCTCCTTGCTTTGAGCTGCGAAAATGCAACATGTCGCGATATTGCGACACTTTTTCTTTCTTGCTCCTTCTCCTTGCTCTCAGCCGCGAAAATGCAACATGTCGCGATATCGCGACACTTTTTCCTTCTTGCGACGAAGCTATCTTCTTTGGCTTGTTCGGCAGCGAAGCTCTTCTTCTTCATTTTATGTACAAGGGGGTGGCAGGGAAAGCCAAAATTGCTGCAACACTTACAAATATTTTCAAAACAACAAAAAGAAACACTTTACAAAAAGAAATTTTTGATTTTTTTCTACCCCTCTATGCAATGTGACAAAATTGTCAACAGTTACACTCTTTTGTCAAAGATTGCACCCTTTGCCTTACCTTCATAGACACAACACATTTTATTCCATTTACTCTTTGGTCTTTTCTTTCTTGTATTCATCCACTAAATTCACTAGCCTAGATTCTCAAAGTGCATCTCGTATGTAGTTATCTACTCTAGTCACTTGGTGGTTGTAGCGACTTGTTATCCATGCAGTCTGGTAGGATGGTAGATTACCATAAGGATACTTGTTTATATTATCACTCACACAATTTATCTATAAGGTAAAAATCCAATTTCAATTCAAAATGCACCAAAGGAGACACCCCTTTGGTCAAATAAGTTCAAAATGCTCCAAAGGAGACACCCCTTTGGTAAAATAAGTTCAAAATGCTCCAAATGAGACACTCCTTTGGTCAATTTAGTTCAAAATGCTCCAAAGGAGATACTCCTTTGGTCAATTCAATCCAAACGCTCCAAAGGCACCTAACACCTTTGGTCACATTTCAGTCCAAAGGATCCAAAGGAACATAACCCCTTTGGTCATTTTTCCATTCAAAAGGCTCCAAAGGAACCAAAACCCCTTTGGTCACTTTTAGTTCAAAAAGCTCCAAAGGCACCAAACCCCTTTGGTCAACATCTAGAATAAATTTTTATTTCTTGCAATAGCTTAGGATTTGCTTTTTGGTCATAGATTAGCTAGCCTAGATTCTTGAGTGAACCTTGTATCTAGTGATCTACTCTAGCAACCTAGCGGTTGCAATGACTAGTTATCCATACAATTTGGTAGGATGGGTAGATTACTATAAGGTCACTCATTCCAAAAAAAAAATTACATAAAAGGAAATTGTCTTAGGTCGAGATGATCTCAGAATTTCACTTTTTCCAAGGGAAACCATACTAACAATCCCACTTTTATCAAGTGATTTTTCGCTTTCATCATTTCACTTCTCTTCCATTGAATCATCACTTGAGGGGGTAGACAATACCTACAAATTCTCATCTCAAATCAAGTCAATAATCAAACAATCAATATCAAAAATAGCCCTCATCCAAGAATCATTACCAAAGAATATCATAAGCCCTTTTTGTTGGGGAAAAATAACAAGCAAAATTTAGACCAAATAAATACTTGGTATGTCTAAAGCCTAAAGCTTGTAGACTAATACCATCTACCCATGGCTAAAATTTTTACTAAGATTAAATCAAGTTCATAAATTTATCAAAAGTAATGGTTCAACGATGGGCATATTTTTCATGACTGGGGTATACCATGTTGACTTTTATTTTAGACCTGCATCACTCCCCTTCAAGATCATTTTCATCAACTAACATCGCTCATTTTTCGTACAATCATTTTAGATCATCTATTTTTGCTTTGCATTGTGCTTTCACACAAAGCATCCCAAAAAGGGGTATCTGTAGACACCTAAAATACATCATCTTGAGGAAACTCTGAAAATTCTCCCTTCTAACTCACACCATTCATATTGGATAGCATCAGGGCTAATTCAGTGATTTTCCCCAACAACAGACAACTTTCCTCCATGGAAATTTTGTCTCACCCCAAGACGGTCTTAGTCTCAAGATTGTGTCGACCCAAAATGGTTGTGCAAAACCAAAAATAAAAAAAAATTAATAGGAAATAAAATTATCTATCAGTACCATACCTGATTGTATGTCGATACCAGATGCCCTACATGTGGTAGTTTCACCTACCACCTATAGTAATTTTGTGGAAATCAATCAGGCTACCCATGATTTATACTTACCTCATATTTTTCTTACCCTAGAGCCTATAAAATGGTGCACTCCCTCCATTTCTAAATATCATGTGTTTGAATGCTAACTCCATGAAGTGCTACCAAAATAAGTTGCTAGGCTCTCCTACTACCAAAATCAGTGGTGCTAGATTGCCACATGAGGTTTGAAGCTGCATTCATCTCCCTTGCCTAATTAATACCATTGCTCTGATGGTTGCTCAAATATGCTAACTCACCTCTACACTCATTGGAATTCATCAAAAATACATCCCTGCATCATCACAAACATTGCTCAAACTTGGTTACGTAGAAGCACAGGCTCATGATAGTGTTCATCTTGCCTCAAGACATACCATATATGAAACCGTCTCAACCCAAGATGATCTCGATCAAGTGATTGGTTTCCTTATTATTTGTTCATTTTAGCTTAGATCCGTACATTTCTTGTTCTTGTATTAACTTAGATCTCCATTATCACATGCATGCATTTGCTTTTCATTTTGTTTTGTATTTCTTGATCAAATATAGGCCCAATCCTAGAGGACCCTTCATATGCTATTGATCCACTTTTATTTTCTTTATGCATAGGTCATAGGACTCAATAAGACTCAGGATTTGGCTCTCACATGGTGGTCATAGGAAAACCCGCTCTCCTGACACTGTGCTGGCATGAAGATATTCATATTTCACCTTGATTATTTTTGGCAAAAAAGGGAAGAATAGTCCTATTGTATTTTTTGTATCACTAATATTCCTCAAGAGGATGCTCTTGTAACACTATGAAATATCAATAAAAATTAATAAAAGATTAATTTTATTGGTTAATCATTGTGTTTCAGTTATATTTCTTTTTTGTATGGTATAAATTTTTTCCTTTATAAGGAGATGACATTGACTTGGAAATAATTGTGAAGCCCCATAAAGAGCAAACTCAGCAATATGAAGAACAATAAGAATTGAAATCACCTCTGTAGTATGTTTAATAGCCTTGATTATTGGGTTGAACACATTTCATGAATGACTTTAGTCTAACAAGTATCAAATACAACAAAAAAAGCATGATCATGTAGTCATCATGAGAAAGCCATTTCAAATGAACCTTCAAAAAGAGGAGTAGCCTTGTTGATGAGAGATGTACTTTTTTGCCTCCTTAATTGTTTCTATGTGAACCATTATCCTCTAAAAATGCTTTGGTAATATCTGAGAAGGTAACAGTCATATAGAAGCAATATCTTGAGACACATTCTATAGTTGATTATAGTCTATCATACCTCCCTATTTCCATTCATCAATACTACCAATTCATTCTCCTCCTTGTCTTTCCAATTCATAATTCATTTTTATTTCCTCATCCATTTATTTCATTCATACATCCATTTAAGTTTTTGAATTTTTAACCCAATGTATAAGGCTCTGATTTCTTTAACTCTACTATCAAAGTTCCCCAGGAGGCGCTAGAATGTAGGCCTAAAAGGCTACATAAGAAAATTTTGAAGAAAATTTAAAATTTTGCTAATTTTTGGAAGGTATCTCTGGATCGCAGACCACACCTATAAAATTTTATCTCCAAATAGCAATTAGCATGGTCAAATATGGAGGATTCACAACCCAAAATGCAACCTAGCACCAAGTGAGCTTTGCATTCCGTAATAGTTTTTGTGCTTTGGATCACATTTTTACTTGGTCAAAATTATCAAAGTCACAATTTAATAAGTGGTCAAGCACCAATATGTCTCTAGGCCACATTCAAATGATAGGGCACTAGATCACAGTCAATGTGGTCAAAATTGTTGAAATTGAGATCCAAAATGCAATTCAAAAACACCCTTTTCTACATTGCACTCAGCTCAAGCAAGCTCCAGGCTACATAATACTTTTGGGTATTAGATCACAGTCAACATGATCAAACTCATCAAAGTTGAAATTTGAAGTGCAACCCAACAAAAAATTTTCTACCACGATAAAGTCTAAGTCTAAGGCAAATGAGAAGTTGGAACTTGCAATCGCAAAACATCTTAGCACACTCTTGATCGCAGTCGAACTGGTCAAAACTAGCCAAATCCTCAATCTTAAGTGCAATGTAGAGACAATTTTTAGACTACAAATATTAAAGACCACTTAAATCAAATATACTAAGAATGGTCCCATCCTAGAGTTGGTTATAGGCTACAAGATGGTTCTAAATCATATTCTAGCTAGTCAGCATTGGTAGAAGTAGCAAAGGAGTTACTATTTGTAGAATCTTGAGTGTCTCGGAGCCATGACCACAAAAATACATAGAACTCTTTACAAATAGTTAATCTAGACTGTTCAAAGGAAGATCAATGGTTGACATTCATTCCTTGTAGCACAAAGATCCAAGTAGAGTTGTTGAGATGAGAATATGAAGCATCCATGATTCAAGGGTACTTTAGTTCCAGATCGATGATAGAGAAAAGACCACAAGAACAAGGAATGACATTGATGCATTCTTGGCAAGATCACTAGCTAAAATCCATGAAGACCAAGCAAGGTGCACAGGCAAGTTACAAAGGATCAATGGAGCAACATCGCTCCTCTTTCTTGAATCAAATATGAGGCCACCATGTCAGCACCCTACTAGATGGACATTCAAATTTCCTTGTAATGCTCTATTTTCCAAAAATAGTTGTAAAAATATAAATAAAGGTCATGAACTCCTATCAAAAGGTCAGCTTTGAAGTGTTTGTTTGTGCTACTATTGTATATTTCCTACAATTAGTGAAAGGAGCGTTACTTGGAATATTTACCTCAAATTTGCATCTTTTATCATCTGATTACAAGCCTTGTGAAGTCATTTCTACTATTTTTGCTATGGTTAGTGTATTCTACTAATTTGGATTTTTAATTTAGAGTAAATTGGAATGATTCATGTTTAACTGTATGCTTGGAAATGAATATGTTTCTATTAGTCAGAGTATCAATATAATTTTTCTAATTTGAAATATTGATATCTTTGATGTTTGGAATAATTCTTGAAGTATGCAATTGATTTTAATGTTGAAGATGACAAAGTTTTAAAAGTAGTTAGTTCCAAGCATTTCTCTAAAATTTGAATTATCAGGAGGTTCTCTATGGATGCCTATGTTGTTAGCTTTATCCATACATTATTCATTCATTCTTTCTTAACCCTTTAATTTCTATCTCTATCGTTCGTTCATTAAACTTAGCTTAATAAAGTCAACACCCAATAAATTAATAAGGAATACCAACCTACTATGGAGGTTGAATTGAAGCAATTCAGTTTATCCAATGTGTGGTTTGGGTTGTGATTAAAGGGTTCTCACATTCTAAATTATTACAGATGATAGTCATAGTTACAATTCACCTTTGTGATAAACTGAGCCACAACACAACCTACATGTCATAAATGAGCATGGGGATGTGGAGTGGAGTTGAGGTTAAACCCTAACTACAATAAGGTTAACCATGGATTAGTTGTTGACTTGGATGAGGTGGAAGGTGAGTCATCCATGCCCATGCTTTGAAAACTAAAAAGTATTCAAAAGTCATTTATGAATTCAAACCCACATGGGGATTTGAAATGGAGCAAGGGTTAGATTTAACTAGGGTTAGATTGAACCTAGGTCAAGTATTGAATTTTGGATGAGGTGGAGTGTGACTCACCATGTATCCCATGCCTTTGGACACAAAAGTCTCCAAATGGTATTTAAGGCCCTAAATGCACATAGGGAGATGTGTGGAGCAAGGGTTAGAGTTAACCCTGATTAGGTTGACCATAGGTTTAGCTAGGGTCAAATGGGTGAGGTGGAGGCTAGGCTAGTCAAAGAGTAGACTAGGTGAGGTGGCCATGAATTAGATTGACCATGGGGTATATTTTGACCATAAAGTGACTTTTGACCAGGGTAAAGATTTGACCAAGGTTAAGCCATGATGGTGGTTGCATGAGGATCCAAAGTTAAGCATAGGAAGGGGCCTAAGTACCTCAAGGGGACTTAAGAAGATGAATAGTATTTTTGATAAATAAATAGTATTTTGAGGCTAATTTATGTAAATTTTGTGGGTTTTGAAATTTTATCAGTTGTGATGATAGGAGAAGTGGTATTGTGCAACTTCTGGGTGTCTAAATTTGCTTCTTTTTATACTACATTATGTAAAGATACGGTGTAGTGCAAAACTTGATGAAACCATGTTGGTGGTCTAATTTTGAAGAAGAAGTTGTTGTAATGGATGCTTGTGGATGACGTATGATTGATTATGAGAGAGGAAAATTAAATATGGATGATTGTGAATGATTACAGCTTTTGTTGTGCCATGATGATTGTTGAGAGAGTAGTTTGTAAGAGTATTTTACATTATTTGGTACATGTCTTAGATTAGTATTTACTTTATTTAATGTAACAAATGAACACGTGTGCATAATATTCAATAATGTAAATGTGCATAATAGTCCATGTGCACATGAGTCCATAGAATAGGGATATGAAGAGTCTAGAAGTGTGAAGGCCGAGAGTGCTCCATATGATGAGTTACATTACATTATATACATAGTAATATGAGGATGTAAGTGATGTGACTTGTAATATCATTACTTGGTACTTATAATGTTATGGCACCATTTCCATGAGCATTTATTTGTGCCATATTTAGGAGTAGATATTAGAGTTATTTCTATGTTTTATATATTCATAATATTGCCATTATCATTTACATTGGTTTAGTACTTTGTTTCATATATTCTAGATTATTAATCTTAAGTAATAAGCTTAAAAAGCTAACAGTGGTATTAGAGCCACAAGGGACATTTATAGGAGATAGAGAGAGCTATTGCAAGGATTGGAATTGCATAGTTTTTTGAAGTTGCAAAGGAGAAACCAGTGAAGGTGAGGAGATTATCTCTGGAAGGTGAAACCAGAGAAGATTGGAGATTTTCTATTCCAAGAACAAATTTAGAATAGAAGGAGATTTTAGGTCTTGAAGTCAAACCTTGATATTATGGAGATTGAGGAGATTAAGAGACCCAAGAAGGAGGTCCTATTGGAGAATTTGGTAGATTGAAGGAGACTGTAAATTGTAAATTGGCTAGAGTCTTTCCATAGGGTTGTAGAAGATAACGACTCACCATCGAATTTGTTCCACTGATTTTGAGGATAACTAGTGAAGTTTATTTATTTTAGAATTCTAATATATTTGATACATCTATCTAAGTTTATGGTTGCAAAAAATTAATGCCCAGAAGTTGATAAGCTTCCTACAACAAATAGAGAAGAATTTCACCTTCGTTGCCTGAAATTCTATGTGATTTCCTTGTGCAGGGATTAATTATTTATTGAAAAACACTTGGGGTGAAGAGGTCTAAGAAGATACCCATTAAAGATTGAAGATTGAATATTGAGGAGACTCAAGGAGGAAGTCCCCATAGAAGATTATAGATATAAGATAACTGTAAATTGGAGTAGTTGAAGATACCCAAAAGAGGTCAGATTGAAGAAATTCCAGTGTTGGAAGATAGATTATTGGAGATAAGATATTGAAAATTGAAGACTGCAGATTGGAGAATTTGAAGAGACTTGAAATAGGCTAGATTGAATAACTTCCTATTTTGGAAGATAGAAGATTGGAGATTGATGAGATCCATGTAGAAGGTTCTCATTACAAATTGGAGATTGGAGATAGGGAAGACCTAAGAATAGGTCCTATTATATATTTGAAGAGTAGAAGACTTCAAATATTTAGGATATTGAGAGTAGTAGAGTTTGGAGATCCAACAAAGAGATCTCATTGTAGAATTCCCATATTTGGGAGATTGATGAAATCAAGAAAAGATTTTAGTAGAGAATTGAGAAGAGAAGTTGAAGAGTTGTAGAAGATAAGTTGAAGATTTATAGAGGAGTTGAAGAGTTGTATAATTAGAAGACCTGAGAGAAGTAGTATCAATATATTTTGAAGAAGAAGAAGGCTAGAGAAAGCCTTATTATAGATTTGGAGAAGCAGCCATTGAAGGCATCTTGGAGAAAGAAAGAAGTAGGAGATTATAAGCAAATAAAAGTAACTTTGTAGAAGTTACCAATGGAGGATATTTGGAGAAGGTTTGTGATAGGATATTAGAATCAAGGAGAAGTTTATGATAAATAGATTTTGGGTCAATTATCGCCATCCAACAACAAGCCCAAAAGGAAGAAGTGTTTGGTAAGAAGTTTGCCAAATATTGGAGAAGGAATTTGAAGATATCAAGACATTCAAATTCTTGAGAAAGTGGAAAACATAGGAGATCATTTTTGAAGTTATAATTTTACAAGGATATTGCATAAGAAGAGAATATTGAAGAACCCAAGGTTTTGGAAAATATAAGGACAAATATAGAGTTTGTGAAGGTTTATTTGATAGAGATAAGATTGCAGTTAGTGGAGCAAAGATTAAAGGGTTATAGGAGAATAGAGTGAAGTAGACCTAGAGCTATAATTTGGAGAATACGGGAAGATTTTGGAGTGCCCATGGATAGGAAATTGAAGGTGTTGAGACAACAACAAACGATAGCATTCCAAAGACTTTCATTGCAGGTTTTGTACAATGAAAGAAGGAAGGAGTTGAATACATAGTTATAGTTTTATGAACACCATTTGGGGCAGCATTAATAGCTACTTGGTTTAGCATTTTTAAGAGTAGGTTTTGAGGATATTGGAAGCCACAAAAATATATTTTGTGGACAACATTGAAGAAGGGTAAGGAGTTTTGAGTTTGGAAAACTGTAGAGCAGATTTGAAGGAGTTATTAGACATAAAACTTAGAAGAAGTTGAGTAGTAAGCAAGACTACAAATTTGGTGATCTTAGAGTAGAAGAGTGAAGGAGAATAGAGGTGCAAACTTATAGGTTGAAAATAGAGAGTTGGGTGAATCAAATCACCAACGAAATTAAAAAAAAAAACATTAGTAAGGTATGCAGTATTGGTGCAATATAATTTTATCATCTATACATTGAAATAAGCTTTACATTAAGAGCACCATATTGTTATTTGAGATCTACATTTGGAATGTGAAAATAAGAGCTTAAAGAGTTCTTTAATCAAGGTAAATATTAGTGTTTATATCTTATAATTTGCAAAGATAAAATATGAAGAGTTTAAGCTATCAGCTAAAGGAGAAATAAGAAGAAAGCATAACATTATGAGTGTTATTCTATAGTGATTAAGAAATGCAGATTTATCTACGTGGAAAAAGGAAACCAAGTGTAATAATGCAAATGAGTTAAAGCAAAGGGTTAAATAATCAAGGCATCATTGTTTGGTGTCCAAAGACACTAAATAGCTATAAGAGCAAATTTAGAAGAGTCGAGCATCATTGCTTCTCAAGAAAGAACAAACACCCATAATAGAATATTTTCTCCCATTGGACAAAGCATCACTACAGTTGAAGGAAGAGCCATCAATTTGTAGCTAAGAATTTTTGTAGTATAGAAGAGCGTGCATCAATTTGGAGAAGATCACCATCACACAAAGTCGTTAGATTCTCACCAAGGAAGGCAAAGCGAAGACGTTCTTGAAAATAACATTCTACATTCTATGTGAAAAAGAATACGTAGAAGTAAGAATATTTTAGGGTTTAAGGAGAGGCTACAAGTGTCATCCGTTATAGCTCATGCACACACCATATGGAGGAAGAGACTAAGTTTATTTCTTGCAAGTAGTTGAGGTATGAAACCAATTCGAGAATACATACAGAGTAATGTTCAATTCTCAAGAAGAAAAAGAATTTCAAAATGAAGTGGAAGGAGTTAAGTGCCAAGTGGAACTCATAAGGAGGAAGGTAAAACATCTTAAGTGCAAAATTCAAATGAATATATTTTGTGAGAACCAAATATAATAATAGGAATTAATGAAGAGAAGGTAATGCACAAGTGACCAACGAGCGCATAGAATTACCGATTGGACACAATGAAAAGAAAGATAACACTTGGTAGGTTGAGGCAGAAACCTGAGGTACAAGTGTGAAGGTTGAAATCAGTTCTAAGAGCAAGAATTGAGGTACAAAGATATTGAAGCTAGAGTGGAGGAAGTAAACACTCCAAATATATTAACATACACCAAAGACCAGTGAGCGTGTCTAGTGATGTACATAGAGGAGAGAAGACTCAAAAAGGAGTCAAGCCTTGTTGACCAATGGATTATCAATTTGAGAGTAAAGGTAATTTGATTTATTAAATTTGCTCATAAGATTGGATTAGGAGAAATAAGAGCATACGTAAGGTTGAAAGTAATTATTTTGAAAAGGTGGAATATAATACTTAACCTTAGACATATATTAATGAAGATTAAAACTTTAGAAGGAAGATATTAAGAAGCATATGCAAGGTTTTGTAATTTAAATCATTTGAAGTTATAAAACAAGTTTGGGATATTTTCAATTTAATTAAAGAGGGAGTAATAAGGGTTTCTACATCAAATTGGACTTTTAGAGTTGCAAATATAATTTATCTAAATTTCTAAGTTTGGATATATAAGGTATTCAACATCAACATATAAAGTAAGAAATTTAGAGTTTATATTTTGTCCTAAGAAATAATTTTCTATACTACGAAGGCAAAAGAATATCTACCTCAAAGAATATAACTAGAAATAATATGAAAAAAACTATTAGAAAGGAAAGAGAAAGTGTCATAAAAATTGGAATCAAGAGTTTACTTATAAAATCTGAAGGAGATATATCTTACCTCAAAAACTCAAAAAGGATTTATAGTGAAGCTTTAAAATATAACTTTGAAACCATGGAATATTATTTGCATACTCGACCTACTAAAGCAATTGATATTGGAAAAAGTGACATTCAAATTTTGAACCTACCCATATTCCTTCTAAACCTCTGTCTATCCCTGAAGGGCATATTGAAATTTGTAATCCTACTCCTGTCAATACTGATTCTAAAAGCTGTAACTCTAACTCATCCAAACATGAGTTCAGCCCTATCAACCCCAGAAGTTACAAGAAAGCCTTTGTGGATATTGGTAGTGAGAAAAAAAATGGAAGACCTTTCATAAATGATCAAAAAAATAAAGAAACGGATAACGAAATTGCCAATGGCATTCAAAAGACTCTTTTCCAGGACCTTTTCAATTAGGAGAAAGATGAATAAAAAATATCCAAACCTCCCTTACAACAGTCAAAGGGAGGCAAATTTTTTTCCAAAATTTCTAAATGAGAATCCTCTCATGGAAAGTGAGAGGCCTCAATAGTTCTATCAAGCAAAGACTTGCATGCACTTTGAGGAAGGAATACAGACCCACTATCATGATTATGTAAGAAACAAATATTGACCAAAAAAAAATCCAAAAAATTGCTAAATCTATTTGGAAGAATAGTGATTTCAATTTTAGCCCTGGTCAAGACACTTCAAGGGGATTAATTTGTCTATGGGATTCTAGTAAATTTTAAGATAGAATAATATTTTTCGTCAGACAGAGTTCTGAAAATTTTGTTCCACTACAAAGATAAAAATTATTCATGGGTTTTATCCAATTTTTACGCCCCTAACAATCCAACCAGTAGAAATACCTTATGGGATACCTTGAGACACATAAGAAATGATTTCAAAAATATTCCATGGATCCTTGCTAGATATTTTAACTCCCCTATTTTTCCATTAGATAAGCAAGGGGAAAATATCTCTCCATCCAGAAGCATTGAATATTTTCATAATTTTGTAACTGACAGTGAATTAATGGACATTCAAATTAAAGGAGCAAAATACAAATGGAGCAACTAGAGAGTTGAGGATCAACATATCCAAGTTAAGCTTGACATATTTTTTCTTTCTCAAGAGGCTATTCCTGTTATGGGTGATGCTAATCTTATTTTTCTCCTAAGAGTTGGCTCTGATCATTGTCCCCTTTTGTTTTAAGTTGAAAAAGGCTCCAATTTCAAGATTCCTTTCAGATTCGAAGCCATGTGGAAGTAGCACCCTGATATTCATAACTGAATATCTGATTGGTGGTAGCATGATTTTTTTGGGTTTTTCATTACTCAAGTTTCCCATAAACTCAAGGTTCTCAAGGAAAGCCTCAAAGTCTAGAACAAGGATGTTTTTGATAATATTTTTCAAAGCAAAAAGCAGATTATGGATAAACTAAAAAATATTGAACAATAAATATAGAATGGCCAGTTGAATGACCAAATTAGAGTTAAGGAGAAACAAATTTTAGTAGAGTATCATAATATTTTGGGCAAAGAAGAGATGTTCTGGAGGCAAAAATCTAGAGCCCTTTGGCTCAAGGAGGGTGATTCCAATACAATTTTTTTTCATGCTTTCACCCTTAGGTGCATAAGTTCAAACAAAATCAGGGAATTGATAAGAGGTGATGGCTCCATTACCATGGATATTTTTGAAATTTGAGATTAAGCCTCTCATTTTTTTGAAGATATCTTGGATACCCAACCAACAAGTTTGACCAAGCCAAAAAATTAGTTACTCAATCACATTCCTACCCTGGTCACTCTAGAAATGAATTCCTAGCTCATCAAGCCTCTTTCTTCAGATGAGATCAAGTAAGCTTTATTCACTATGCATCCTGATAAAGCCCCTAGGACTGATGGTTTCTCCCCATAATTTTTTCAAACCTTTTGGGATATTATTGGGCAACATGTGTGCAAGGCAATCACTGAAATCCAACATGCAAAATCCATCCCTAGTGGTATTAATTCTACCTTCATAGCCCTTGTTCCTAAAGGGTTTGTGTGCAAATATATAGTAAATTTTAGACCCATCAGTTTGTGTAATGTGATTTATAAAATCCTAACCAAAGCTATGGCACCCAGAGGGAAATAATTTTTTCCCCAAATTATAGATCCCTGCCAAGGCAGTTTGGTAAAAGGAAGATCTATAACTTATGGTATCATAACTTTGTATGAAGTCCTCCATTCAATCTCCAACAATAAAAAATCTATCCTAGTCCTTAAAATTGATATGAATAAATCTTTTGATGGGGTCAATCAAGAGTTCCTACTTGTTATCCTTCTCAAGTTTAGTTTCCATAGAGAGTGTGTCAAACTTATTCAAGGCTGCATTTCTAGCCCCTAGTTCTCAGTGTTAGTCAATGGGTCTGTAGTAGGTTACTTCCCAAGCAACATAGGGCTTAGGCAAGGGGATCCCCTATCACCTATTCTCTTCATTGTTCTTTCTGAATCTCTCGAAAGAGCTCTCAAAAATGCTTTCTTGGATGACACGATCTCTAGTATTCAAGCTGATTCCAATATGAGACCCCTTTCTTATAAGTAGTTCATATATGACACTATCTTAGCCACCCATGCTTCAATTTGGGAAGAAAATTCAATTAAAGGTATTTTAGATCTCTACGAAGAGGTTGTAGGGTAAAATATAAACTATGCCAAGAGTAAAGTTTACTTTCTCAATACCCCCTATCTAGACCGGCCAAGATTGATCATATTCTTTAGTGTGTCATATCTGACCTTCCCACTATCTATTTAGGTCTTCCCCTATTCACAAATTGCCCCAAAGAGTCTATGTGGAGTAATGTTATTGAAAGAATCAATAAAAATCTTACTGGTTGGAAAGGGTCCCTCCTATCCCAAGTAGCCAAAGCCACTCTCACTATGACCTATCTTAAAAGTATTCCTATTTATTTTATGTCAGTATTCAAAGCCCCAATTTTTTTCTATAACAAAATTTAATAGATTCAAAAGATATTCCTTTGGGTAGGTTCAAAGGATAAAAAATATTTATCTGGTAAGCTGCGAAAAGGTTTGCTTACCCAAAAGTTAGGGAGGGCTAAATTTTAGAAGAATTAGTAATATGAACATGTCATTGTTGGTCAAGCAGACTTGGAAGGTGTTTACCAATTGCAATCTTGAATGGGTTTCCATCATCAATAAAAAATACACTCACATCTAGAATTTTTTGGATGAAAATATTCCTAAAGTTGGGTTCACCTTCTAGAAATCAATCCTCCAGACCAAACCTCTTATTCAAAGGGGAACCAGATGGTAGCTTGGAACAGGAAATAGGATAAATTTTTGGTCAGACAGGTGGATCTTCAATCAAATGCTTAGTGAGAACAATGGAGTCTTCTTGGTGTAGCCTTTGCTGGATACTCTCATAGGCAGAAAGGTGGCTGATTTCATAGACTCTTCAATCCAATATAAAATATAGAAAGAGCTCCACATTGCAAATGTTGATGCCCAAATTTCAAATGCTATCATAGAATTATCAACATTATTGAGGGTAACTATAATTCCGTATCGTATGTATCATGATACCCCTTCTGGAAAGAAACTAACTCTGGTATTTTTTCTATCAAATTTGTTCATCTATTGACTTTCACTCCCCAAACTTCTCTCATTCCTTTCAATCTATTTTGTCTTAAACACATCATACCTAAATTTTGTATCTTTTCTTGGTTGGCCATCCAAAATAAGATCCTCACTACTGATAATCTCATGAAGAGAGGGATGGTTGTTCCTAATAGATGCCATATTTTCTTGGCAGCCTGGGAATATGTCAACCACATATTTATGAAATGTTATTTCTTCCAATCTACCATGGATTATCTCATGTCCCCTTTTCACATCTCCTAGGCCCAACACAACTACCTGGCTCTTTTTTCTCCCATTGGCCCATGCCTTTCAAAAATTCTAGGTTGTCTTCTTTGTGGAAAGTTTATCTCTATCATTTCTTGTGGTAGATCTGGCTTGAAAAAAATAGTAGAATATTTTTAAACACCCTCAGGGACTCTATCTCTATTGCCAATAAATCCATCACATTTGCTATTGAAAATTCTAAGCTTTTCCCTTGCACCAAATCACCCGAGTCTACCCTTGAGTCCACTATTTTATGTTCCCTCAGTATTCCCTATAGTACCAGCTCTACTCCTTCTAATCCCCATACCAAAATTAGCACTCATTGGAACTCCTCCTTCTATAGGATACCTTAAACTTAACTATGATGGTGCTTCTAAATAAAATCTCGGTGTAGTGGGTGCTGAAGGTCTGGTCAGGGATCACAATAGATGACTCATAGTGGCCTATGCTGAGTTTCTAGGCATCCAAAATAACCACTATGTTGAAGCTTGTGCATTGTGGAGAGGGCTAGAAGTTCTCAGAGATTATAGGGAGAATTTACAAATTGAAGGTGATTCCATGAATGTTACAAACTCTATCATCAACGACATAATTCCTTCATGGAATGTGCACACTATTATTCAAGAAGCTAAGGTCTTGATGCAAAATTTTTGCAACACTACAACCTGCCATGTGTATTGGGAAGCTAACAAGTCTACTTATTTTCTCACCAATTTTGGGGTTAGTCACAGGAATCTATCCATATGGCACCAAATTTCCCTTAAAATATTCTTAATGTTGTTGTTGTTGACTTGGAAATGCAAAACCAACCCTGATATGTATGCTCACCTTAAAAATTCTAATGATGGGAGTGATAGAACTGCTTCTTCGATGGCCATATTCAACTTGGTCCACAACACCATCCTTAGTAGCATCATTAGTGGCATGGATAGCATCAACACCTCCCTAAAATTGCTGGTCAAGAAACATGGCCAAAAGAGCTCTATAGCTAAAAATTATCGATGATTAGAGTTGGTTTGTTTTGTCTTTTGAGCTCTGTTCCCATGCATGGAAATTTTGGTACTAATATTTTGACCCCTATGTGGGCACTGGTTTGATTTTACTTTATGTTCTCCTTAGCCCCTGTATGGGCTCTCTCTTTCAATATTTGTTTTTCTATTAAACAACACCTGCGTAGGTCTATTTTTTCTCTGGTCTGGTTCATGGAGGGTGTAGACACCGTGGTTTGTGCTTATCTAGTACTTTTCATCATATGCTTATGTTTCTAGTTTTGGGCACCAGTTAAAACCCACATAATATAATTTCTACCACCTACCAAAAAAAATATTACAAGGAATAGAATGTAGAACAAAAAGGATTGATAGAATTACTTAAATTAAAAATAGAAATGAATGAATCATACCTAGAGAAGATATTTCAATATTCATGCAGTATTGGTACTTCAATTTCTACTAACACAAAATCTTATCATGATGCCTTAAGTATTTATTTAGAATCTTCTATACATAACCTTGAAAATGATGAAAAGTACAAAGGCAAAGAGAATATACTCTTGCAAGAATCAGGTGATAGTACATCCACATATGATAGTATTGATTCGAAATACAAGAATAAAGAAGTAGAAGAGGAACCAAACCAAGGAAGTATATAGTGCAAAGTAAGAGAATGAAGATCTATATTGAAGACTAAAGTATTCAATAACCAAATAATGTAATACAAGGGGGTGTTGGAGTATATTACATTATTTGGTACATGTCTTAGATTAGGATTTAATTTATGTAATGTAATAAATGTACAAGTGTGCATAATATTCAATAATGTAAATGTGCATAATAGTCCATGTGCACATGAGTCCATAGAATAGGGAGATGAAGAGTCTAGTAGTGTGAAGGCCAAGAGTGCTCCATATGAAGAGTCACATTGCATTATATACATAGTATTGTGAGGATGTAAGTGACATGACTTGTAATATCATTGCTTGGTAATTTCAATGTTATGGCACCATTTCCATAAGCATTTGTTTGTGAAATATATAGGAGTAGTTATTAGAGTTATTTTTGTGTTTTATATATTCATAATATTGCCATATCATATACATTGGTTTAGTACTTTATTTCATATATTTTGGATTATTAATATTAAGTAATAAGCTTCAAAAGCTAATAGTCTTACTATCATGATCAATGTAAAATACCCTAATTTTGAAAGGAGTGAATGTCTTTGAAACTTTACCTTTGATGAATTATTGAGCTTGATTTTATTTGAAAAATTGTTCAGCCCTAGGTAGAATTGTGTTAGATGCTTCATTCATGAGTGGTCTTACAACTGCCACTTCAAGGAATGGAATCTATGACTAACCTAAAGACTAAAGTGTCGGGTCTCTCAAATGTTTGTTTGAATTGGAGTTTTGTTGAGAAGAGAAATTCTATTTTTTATTTACCCCAATAAAGGAGGGCTTGAGATGATCTTTGGTAAAGGTTCTTGGACAAACATAATTTCTAATATTAAGTGTTTAATTGTTGATCATGTGCAAGGAAACTTTATTGTTTGATGTTTACCCCCTCAAGCAATGAGTTGATAGGTGAAGAAGCAGAGAATAATGATAAATTAATTGACAATAAAGTGTCATTGGTGAATGTGTAGTGGTTAGGGATGATGAAAATAATGATGATTGCAGTTTATTATGGTATTTTTATTGATCCATGATGATTTATTTGAGGGAGGAGACATAAGATCATATTTATTTATGATCAATGTAAGATGTCCCAATTATGGAAGGGATAAATGTCTTTGGAAATTTTCCTTTGACATATTGTTGAGCTAGATTTTATTTGATAAACAATTCAGCCCTAGGTAGATTTGTGTCAGTGCTTCACTTATGAGTGGTCTTATGACTACCACTTTGAGGAAGGGAATCCATGATAAACCTACAAACTTAGGATTTGGTCCTATCAAATGTTTGTTTGAATAAAAGTTTTGTTAAGAAGAGAAGTTATGATTTTTGTTTACCCCAAAAAAGGAGGTTTTGAGATAATCTTAGGCAAAGTTCTTGGACAAACATAATTTCCAAGATTGAGTGTTTGATTATTGATTGCACACAAGGTGGATTTATTGTTTGATGTCTACCCCCTCAATCGATGAGTTTATGGGTGAGGAAGTGAAAGAAAATTATGAATCAATTAAAAAGTAAAAAAGTATGGTGGAATCATTTGAAGAAAATTAAAGATGTTGGAACATATGAAAATGGCCAATCATAGGGGAAATAAGGGATGTGGAAAAAACATATTTATAGAGATGTGTGTGAATATAAATATTAACACACATCTATGCAAATCTAGGGATCCATGTGTAGTTTTTTTGCACTTTGGAGGACTAGATGTTGTCAAAATTAGACAAAACTTATACTATTGGAAAGCTCTTTTCGAGCCCAACCAATGGTGGTAGTTTTGGAAATTCAGAGAAGATGTGGTGGGGGAAATTTGGTTCAAATATGACCCTAATTTTAGAGGCAATGGATGCATAATTTCAATCCTTTTGGAAGGGAATATTGGCTTGGTTGGTTAGAGGGAATGCTTGGATCATAGATCAATTAGTTATGGAAGCAAAGAGGGTGAATTGATGGATGAGAGGGTAGATTTGAAGATTTGGACCTCAATATGGATGGTGGATAGAGTCTCTCCAGTATTAAAGAGAGATTGAGTGAGAGGTGAGAGATATGGAGCCATAGGAGATGTTGTCTTATTACAATAGGGGTTTAAGGTAGAAAGAGTTGTAGGAGAGATATCCATTTGAGGGTACAGGGTGCTGATATGCAGAGGTTGTAATGATAGCAAGATGACATAGAGGCCTTGTATGCACAAGAGAGTACCATACATGGTGTCGATGGTTCCTTGAGTAGTAAAGCCTATAGCATCACAAGCTGAGGGATCTAAACCAAAGCAATAGTAGATAGGGGAGCTAATGCTCCTCCTAGTATACTTGAGGGGAGTGGAGAGACTCCAGGTGAGCAACAAGTTGATGTAGTTTTTGTTGGACATTTTGAGTCCCTAAGCTAAAAGTTGTCATTGATGTCAAAAGGACCTATGTAAGTAAGCACTATGATTTTGCTCCACAAAGAGCTTCATGAGAAACCAAGGTTTTGATCAAAGGTTCTAGAAGGGATGCATGGCATTTGGTTCCAAAAGGAGCTTCAAGGGAAGCTTAGAAAAAGGTTTTTATGAAAACCAAGGAAGGTAAGGAAAGGTTTTATTCAAAACCAATGGATGCCAGATTTAAAATGGGTTTTTCTTAAAACCCAAGTTGGCTTTTCGTTTCATCGAAAAAGATGCCCCGGTGATGGAGAAATTTAATTTTAAAGGTTTAGTTTAAATTTTAATTTATTTAAAATTAAAATTTTAAAATTAAATAAAAGGTTTTTCCCTCCATTCTTATTGGCGCCGTCGACGTCATGAGGGAAATGTTAAAAAGGCCGATGTATTCACATTGAAGGATGGTTTATATAAATAAGCCATAGGTTTTCCATTTAATAAACCTAAGTCATGTTGCATGATTTTTGAAAATCCAAAGTATTTCTACATTCAAATATTGCACAACGAATTTCATGAAGTGTGACGTGGACAGTCAAGTCGTGGATGGTCAAAGTTTTGGTACCTTGTGAGGAAAGCGCACGTAGTTTAAGGAAGAGAGTGACCAAGGCACTCATGTGAGTAGTGTTAGCTCACATGGCTTAGCTGCCACTTAGCAGCACGGTGGGCAGAGGTTTGAAATGCCAAAGCCCTTCGAGGGCTCCTTTGAGGTATGCGCTCCAAATTTGATATTTACAGGGGTAAATATTTTAATTAAAATATTTGCTTGCTAAGGTTTTATTATGATTTTTGTGGGAGATATAAGGTTGAGCAAGCTTTAATATTTTAATAAGGTTTGATATTTTATTAATGTGAGATATTTCCTAAGAAAGTTTTTTGATTATTTTTTAGTGCAAAAGTGTTGAAAGAAAGAATATAAAATATTTGATTTATTTTATGGTATAAGTGGTTTGTGGAGTGACAAGGTTATGCAATGATTTGATTTATTTTATTTTATGGTACAAGTGGTTTTAGGAGTGATAAGGAAGTTGTGCATTAATTCTTAATAAGGTTTTCTAATTAAAAGCCTTGGTGAATATAATTGTGAAGTGGAGTAATGTTGATTATTTTATGATCTTCTAACCCTTGTGAAGATTGGCAAAAGAATATTATGATTGTGACATATTTACAAAGAGGCTTCTTCATCTTCATAAAAGGTATGGGCACATTCTCCTATTGATTGATTATGGTGGTTGATTTCTGAAAATATCTTTGGAGTGAAAAGGATTGATTGTGGTTTCCTTTTCGAAAGTGATTGGTTTAATGCTTCAAGGTTTTTTGGATTGAGAGTTGTGATTAAACCTTATTTTATAAGCATTTTTGTTGGATCCCATTGGTTGTGCAAAGAAATTGAACTTGAGTTAGAAGAGAACATGAGTGGTAAGACCCCAAGGTCTTACTATAAAATTATTAACAAATTTATGTAAATGTAATCACAGGCCACTCAAAGGGGGCTCCCTTGTAATCGCTTTGCCACTATAGGGGGCTCCTTCATTACTATGCTTATTATTATTCTTCTTGGATGATTTGATATGGATGGCCAACCTAATATATATATCTACCCTAAAGCTACGTTGGTGAAGAGACATGATGGTTCGTGTATGAAGAGACGTGATGGTTCACGTTATGAAGGGTTGTGATGGTTCACTTTATAAGTTAATAATATAATAATTAAATGATTAATAATACTAACTAATAATGTTAGGATTGAGGATCCTAACATGCCACCCTCCTTAAAAAGAGCTTTGTCCTCAAATCTCAAAGTGAGAAGCTTTGTCCTTTGTTTTCCAAGAAGGATTTGTGTAAGTTCTTAGACTCTTTTAATGACATCCTTTCGTAGGCAGGGATATCGAGAAGGATGAAGCATTAGTGGGGAGTTTCCAAGAACAATAGTAGAATCTCCCTTAGGAAAATCATGATGACAATGGGAGGGCAACCCTTGGGGTTCCTCAAATACTTTAGAATGATGCATCAAAAGTGATGGTAATGATTTCATATCCTTTTTTGGTTCCTTGGTAGAGCCAATGGAGGAGTGTGTAGTCACTCTGCGTTGGTTTCGAATAGGTTTGGTCATATGGCAAGAACTCACTATTGGTGAGGAAGGTATGTATAGGTCTTGTAGAGTGCATATTTGGATAACATTGATCACTTTGGGTATGTTTACCTCATCCTTGCTTGGTACATCAATCACTTCTTGTATATCGACCTCATTGTCTTCATTGTAGTGAGTAGGTGCACTGGTCACTTTGGACATAACTACCTCATTTGCTTGCTCTATGGAGAGACAGGGATCAACTTCCTTCAATAAATACAATGTTAGTGTAGCACATTTATGGTGGGGTCCAAATTGTTCATCACAATTATCACAGAGTCCTTTTGCTCGTCGTTCCTTCATCTCCTCAAAGCTAAGATGTTTAATTTGTAAAGTTCGATTAGATTTGGGGGTTGTGTAAGTGCTTTGTGCCCTTCCATTATGCATAGGTTTGGGAGCGATGTAAGTGGTCGACAATTTTTCCATAAGTGGTTTCCCTAATCATTGTTGTGCATTGATTTTATCTTCAGCTAATTTTGCCAATCCATAGGTCTGCATCATGGTATAAGGATTGAACCTTGTCACCTCCATTCTAATTTCCTCTTTTAATCCCCTAATGAAGCCATTGATGAGAATTGATTCATCCAATATTGTGTTGTATTTGGTGATATCCTCAAACCGAGTTTGATACTCATGCACATAAGTGATTTGATGAATATATTTGAGCAATTCCCACATGATTGGGTCCCACATGGCTCTGATACCAAATGGTAAGACCCCAAGGTCTTACTATAAAATTATTAACAAATTAATGTAAATGTAATCGCAGGCCACTCAAAGGGGGTTCCCTTGTAATTGCTTTGGCACTATAGGGGGCTCTCTCCTTAGAATATATGCTTATTATTATTCTTCTTGGATTATTTGATATGGATGGCCAACCTAATATATATATCTACCCTAAAGCTACGTTGGTGAAGAGACATGATGGTTCACGTATGAAGAGACGTGATGGTTCACGTTATGAAGGGTTGTGATGGTTCACTTTATAAGTTAATAATATAATAATTAAATGATTAATAATACTAACTAATACTAACTAATAATTTTAGGATTGGGGATCCTAACAATGAGTATCATTGTTATGCGAGATTTGTTGTTGAGCATTGTTGGAAATATTTTGAGTTGGTTGATACATGCTTGGACTAGGGTTTGTGAGAAAGGGTTATTCATTGAGGTGATTGGTTGAGTTGAGTTGATTGAGCCTAGTCAAGTGGATGCATGTGGTTGTTCAAATTCCATAAAACAAACTATTCTATATTATTGATTTGAGTTGATATTGAGATTTGAGAATAGAACATATAGAGTCTCTAACAATTCTCTTTATGCTTCTATGATATTGATTTAAGTTGAGATTGAGATTTGAGTATAGAACATATTGAGTCTCTAACAATTCTCTTTATGCTTCTATGAGATTGATTTGAGTTGAGATTGGGATTTGAGTATAGAACATATTGAGTCTCTAACAATTATCTTTATGATTCTATGATATTGAGTTGATATATTGATTGAGCATTAAGTATAGAATATATTGAGTATCTAACAATTCTATTTATGATTCTATGATATTGGACAAGTTCTATGTGAGCTTGTTTAACATATTTGAGACAAGTCTTTGAGAAGGCTTGTGGACTGAATTTGAGTAAGCTTTTGTGGAATCTTGCTATGCAGATTTGAGAAAGTCCTAGAGAGGACTTATTGAGTAGATTTGAGCAGGTTCTATGTGGACCTGTTGAGCATATTTGGACAAGTTATGAGTGAGTTTGTTGAGAAAATTTTGACAGGTTCTGTGTGGACATGTTGAGCATATTTGAGCAAGTTCTGTGTGGATCTATTGAGCATATTTGGACAAGTTCTGAGTGAGTTTATTGAGCAGATTTGATAAGGTTATGAGTGAACCTATTGAGACAGACCTTTGGAGATGATAGAGTATAGAGGGCAGAGTCTCAGTGGATAGATATCCAGCAACCAAGATAATTGAAGATAGATCTGAGTGAGGAGTCTTCAAGTGGAGAGAGATCCACCAGTCAGTGTAGCAGATAGATAGAGTCTTCTAGAAGATCACTAGTAAGAGCAGAAGGGGAAAGAGTTCTCCTATGGAAGAGATCCATGAACTTGAGATTAGGGTATCAACATCTCCTTTGGATAGAGGTCCATAAACATTGTAATTGGGAAGGATTCCCAAAATATTATTTAAGAAATATTTAGAAGAAATATTTAGAAGAAATATTTTTCTATGGAGGTAGCCCACATTAGGTGAACCACGTTAAAAATGATGTCTCTCATGTGTGTGATACTTTGTGTGATATTCAATATTTTATTAATGCTGATGCTACTATTTGGGGAAATTTTTTATGTTATACTGTTCACCCCCCCTCCCTCTCAGTATAAGCACATGTTCTTCAGTTTTGAGGGTGGTAGTGATGCCATAATTTTTTTATTTTTGATGTATTGTATGTACATGTATGCGAGGTGATGCCTATATGTGTGGGATGACATCGATTGTAGCCCATGGGAATTTTAATATATGATGATATATATGTATATATATATTATGTGGCATGGATGATATGTGTGAACATTGTGTGAATGTATTTGTGTTGATGTAGTGTAGCCATGAGTATGCTTTGATGATGTATGCTTTTGTGTAGATGTATGAGATGATGTAGACGTATGAACATATAGATAGATGAACATGTATGGTAAGAATGATTGAATTATATGTATATAGGTGAATGTGTAGATATATGTAAAAATATGTGCAATAAGACTTGCAAAATCCTATAGAATATGAATTAGGCAATGACGAGTAGTCATAAAAAAGATGATAACTATGAGACAAGTAAACATGCAACCAATGTTATGAATGCTAAGAGATCAATGAGTTGATAGGTGATGCAAGTGGTAGATGAAAATGTAATGAAAGGCTATGAAAATTGATCCTAGTGAGTGAAGCTAACAACTAAATGATGAGGATGTGAAACACCAATGAATATTACACTTGTATTTTGGTGAAACTAGTTGTGATGCTATCAATTATGTTCAAAAAATATTGGATATGATATGAGTTTCAAGGGAGTCAAACACCATAGTTTGAGCAATCAAACCCATCTAGTAGTCGATCAATATCCTATAGAAATATCAACTATCTTGACTAAGCTCAAGTTGATCATGGACTAGTGTGTGTAAAGTGATGTTCATTTATCCATTTTGAGTGAGGTTGGACTAACCAATTGTAAACTTAGCCATTTAAGCTATCTCATCCACAAGTGCATAGTGGTCTGTACAAAATAAGTTCACTAATGTGATAGATATGTCACCACTTGTAAGGTATGCTTCACTTCCAGACACACATCTATAGACCCGATGGAGATTAGCCGCATGATCTATGGACCTAAGGACTCAAGATTTTTGATAATGCTCTTTTCTTTTCTTTTTTATTCTTTTTGTAGTGCTCTTTTGGTATTTTCTTTTGTTTTTTGCCTTATTTTTTTTGTAGCTTATCCTTTTGTTGATCCTCAAGTTTGGATCACATAGATGATTGGATGAGTGAGGTGGCTTTCGCTAGGTGGCCAATATACATAAAGTTTTGCCTTTCCTATGCTCAAAATTTGCTTAATGTTTGAAATGTATTGGTGGCCATGAAATAATTCAAGTTAGCTAGGGGAAGCTTTGAAATGCTTTAGAATTTTATAACGTTTTATGAAGGTTTATTGAATGAACTACAAATGGTCAAATCACTAAAAGACTTCCATTACCTAGTATCCTGAAATGAGGATTGGACATCACAATAGTTGCACTAACGCGTGTGTGTTTAACTCTTTATTTTTGCTTTACAAGGCGGGTATGTATGCATGTGGACATGAAACAAAAAATGTATGTATGTATATATGTGTGGGGGCATATGTATTCTACTTGTAACATGAAATAATTTATGAGATGCATAGACAATGATGGTGACATGATTGTATTCAAAATGTAACCAGTTATGCAGAAACTAATGCAACTTAGCATGTCATTGCTGAAAAATCACTATATAAGATTACCCCATAACACTATGCACAACACAAAGGGTGATTGAAAAACAAGTGAAACTGTATTGGAAAATTGAATACAAAGTGAAGTTGCTAATGTTTTTGTGGCATCAATATGATTGATGTGTTAGCTTTTTATGATACGATAATGCAAGGAATGAAACCATAGGATGCAAGATAACTATTATGAGATAACTATAAACTAATGGCACAATGCTATGCAAGAAAATAATAAGATGAACATCTATAGATAACTCAAAAATATGCCATTAATGAAAGTAATGAAAATAGTACAAAGCTATATAATGGATGACATGAACACTCCATGAGAGGATATGAAGGACTACATTGTACCACACACTCTAAATACAAATACTACATATGATCCTCTGAGAAAAACTCACTATGAGGCCTTTATATAGGAAGATATATTCCTTAACCCTTACTCTAACTATCTAAAATATGTACAAGCGGACTCCTTGTACATTTATAACTTGTACATTTGACACGTGCATTTGTTACAATACTTCAAGTAACTAACTTTACTCTAAAGTAAACTTCTACTCTAGTTCTGTACCAAGGTGGTATATTTACATGACCTAAATGATGTAATATACTCTAACACCCCCCTATATTATATTATTTGGGTCTTTAAGACTTTAGTCTTCAATATGGATCTTTTATCCTCATATGTTATTCAGCTTGATCTGGTCCTTTGTATTATCTTTGGTTTACCTTGCATTGTAAGTCTCTTGATCTTATTTCTCTTCTTCTTTGGGCTGTAGATGACCAAGTAAAGCATAGTGTAGCTTTCCTCTCATATTTTTAATTTTGAACCCTCTATATCTTCCTCTACTTTTATGATATATAGGTTATTCATTTTTTCCAATATGTTCCTCAAAAACTGTATTAGTATTGTTTTGAAACACAATAATATACTATGAAGTTTTGGTAGAATTTAGAGCATATATATTTATATGGATTGATCCAGTATCATCAATATCATTTTTATGTATAATGAGACACATGTTAGCTCAATTTATGTATCTAAAGTCAATATTCCTTTTAATTTCTACTAACTTGGATATTGAAATAATATTAGATGTTAATCTAAGAATGTACATCACATTATGTAGCAAAAAATTTGGAAACAATTTACTAGGTGACACACACCCATATCCATGTATATGATAGTTATTGCCATCTGTAATTTTCAACTTGTAGCTGTTAGTGACCTCAAGACAATCAAACCAATGTATATTTCCTATCATGTGATGGCTTGCCCCTGAATCAATATACCAAATGTCCTTTTCACTTTGACCTATGAAATTATTTGATCTTGAAGTGATTTTGCATATTTGATATGGTATATTGGATGGATTTCGATCTTGAGTCCTTTTGAAGTGTGTATTATGATGAAATGTATCTCTTGCTATTTTATCCATTGTAGTGTATGATAGGATCCTTCTCATACTTTTATATAGACCTTTTAAGTAGTCTACTCTAGGACTCCCTTGTTTAGAGGATAAGAACCAATTTGATAAAACCTTTTTAGACTTAGGTTTTGTAGAATTCCTTGTCTCCCTAGTGATTAGAATAAGCTATAAGCTTAATAAAGTGCTTAGTAACTAATAGTTCACCTTTTGAGTTAATTTTGTAGTATTTTGTAAATAAAAATAATCAAATTCTATTTCACCTTATCTCTCCTAATGAACTATGCACTTAATTTGAAGTTCTATGGTTGGATTTCTCTTTGTCCTTTTAGTATGAATATGAGACAAATGTATGTATATAATTCCAACTCCTTAACTAAATAATGAACTTCCTTTTATATCCTTTAATATCCAATATTTCTAAATTCCAATTATTTATATTTGATGTAGTATACCTTATAAATCCCTAATTTTAGAATATTAGAAATTAATAATATTTGTAAAATAATTTCTAACTTTCTAAGTAGAAATCCTTATTTCTCCTACTTAGTTAATTATAAGTATAATACTCCCTTGAATTATCCCTTAATATTATGCAGTTTTGATCTGATTGATTTCTCTAAGGTTATATTTACTTCAATTAATTTAAACCTTAGTAATATACATTTCCTTATACCTCCCTTTTAATATTTAATGAAATCAAGTAAGTGCAAATATACCTTTGAATTTGTGTTGATTGGTATTGAATCTGAGCATTGATTTTGAGCATTGGTGTCTTGCTAGTTTATGATAGACTCGATAGACGTTCCATTATGATAGTCTTAAATGCACCTTCAACTCCTTGACTTCAATCTTCGAATGCACTTCACTTAATGCTTGCTATGAATTCACTTCCCTTCATTCGTTCACTCACTCGAACGTTTGCTCACTCTTTGTGTGATTCTCGTATGATGGTTATATGTAAACTTCTACTTATTGAAGTGGGTGCCAGGTGGAGGTAGGCGTTACTTAAGTCTCTTCCTCGAGCTTCATTGGACCTTGTGGAGCATTTTAAATTGCATAATATTGGATTAGCTTCTCCTTTCTAGGCATTTAAGTTTCTTGGATGTTAGGAAAATGATGAGAAGTGTTATATGAATGAACACCTTTCTTGAGCATTGGAGATAAGAGGGTAATGAGACCTTTGTGCCAAGTGGTATAATATTTCTTCCTATTTCAAGACAAGTGTAGATATCTCCTTTGCATGCATGCTCTTTTCAATGTATCAAAAATTATGCTTAAGACCTTCTCACTACATGTTCATTCCAACCATTTTCAAGCTTGCTTCGCTCTTTTTATAGCAAACAATTTTCTTCTTGCAAGTTGTTCTACTTGAGGATGATAGTTGGATCCACTTTTGAGGTACCAATGGTAATAGAGTGGTAGTCCTATGGAGCTTTAGTGGTAGAATATGGTGCTTTCACTTGACCTCCTTTCTTGGTATTTACCATTTATTTTTCTTCTTGATATACCACTTGTTATTTGCTACCCTTGCCTTTATCCTTACATAGGTACTTGTGCTATAGGTTGATGCAATCATGGGTGTTGGATAAGATATTGAAGATGGTGTCTTTAGACACCCCAAACCAATGCTTGTGTGCCCAAGGTCAGCTCACCTTCTTTGTCTTCTATGTTTTAGCTGATCATGGACATAGGATGTTTTGTACCTTTAGTGTCTTAGGACACTCTATATTACATTCTCTTTAGGAGGGATATGGTGCATCACTATAACATAAATAAGATACCTTATTTTACACCAAAGTATTGAAATTTCTTTGTCTACATTTTATGTTATTCTTCTCCTTTGATATGGTAGCTCCTCATTGTATAGCTTGAGGACAAATGCAGATAATTTTTTGAAGTTTTTTTTTGCTTCTTAGATATGGTGATTGCTTGCTTTAATCCTTGAGAGCAATGTATTGTTGCCTTTCTTCTCAGACAACACTAACCTCTAACTTGGATAATTTTAACACCGATGAATCCAAGCTCTTAACCATGTAGCTAAATTTTTTTTATTTTTAACTTTGCACTAATTGTTCACCTTAACCAAGAATCCTTAGTGAACGTTGATTAACTAATATAGTGCAATAATAGTTTCTCCTTATGACTCCTGTAGATGATCCCTCAAAGTAAACTGTAATATGCACTAATTCTCATTATAACTTAAAATACTTAGTGCATATTGAATATTTGTAACTTGATGTATTTAGTGCATCTTAAAAAACCTTTTAAGAACAACTAGTATAGTGTAATATTGATCTCACCTTATTACTCCTTCAAATGAGCCTTAAATCATGTACTAGTAATTAATGCACTATAATTTTTGTAACTTAATATAGTCTTCTTTGTTGTAACTTAATAATAGGAATATGATCTAACTCCTATTTTAATGTGTAGGTATAAACCTTAAAAGAACTTCCTTTTGCACTCCCTTTGAAGACTATAATATGCAACCTTATATTTGCAACTTTTAAAGAACTTAAAATGGTGCTTAATGGAACTAGATAATAACCCAAATTAAAGTTCAACTAATAAACCTATTTGTATCCAAGTTTCTTACCTTAATGATCTCTATAGATAAATGATTGCTAGGTAATTAGACTCACATTATTGCTATCTTTAACTGGATGAACTTGCAACTCTACTTAGTTGTCCAAAATTTACTCTTTAACTCACCTTTTTGCAACTCCAAAACCCTCTAACTGGCTACCCTTAAACTATAGAAGGTGACTTGATTAACCTTCACGATGGACTTGTTGAGAAGCAACACACCCCCAAAAAAAATTAAAATTGTTTGAGAATTTGAAAATAATTAATTTTATTTTCTGAGGGGACCCTCTTGAAGTTTTCTAGTTTTTTTTAATACAAAATTCATTTGCGTCAAGTCTTTAAATTTTTCCTACATCAAAGTGTCAAAATCCCTTGCATAAGAGCATTGATTTGAATTGAGTTTTTTTGAGTATTCATGCATTAATGATTTTATTTCTAGTTAAATGTTTCAGAAAATTTAATTCTCAATAGTTTCCTAAGGTATGAAAAATTAAAATCAATTTCTAAGGTTCTTTAAAAAATTTCTTTTTGCCCTAATGTTTACTCTAATCTTGGAAATGCTATATCTTATTGCCACATAAATCCCTTTGAGGTGATTCAAATTTTGGATGAAATACATAGAGCTCACCTTTCCAATGGCACCAAGTTTTCAGGGATTCAAGCGTTATCTACCTTCCAGAAATAGCAGTTTCTAATTGCAGCCAACAACCTTATTAATGCTATATATATTTATTTGGAGTAAATTTTCAAGTTATATTTGTATATTCGGATACCCATTTGGCTTATTCGGATGCTTGAAAAGTTTTATTCAATTCTGGATACTTTTAATTTTTATTATATTTTCATACTACGTAGAATGGGCATCTTTCGGGCATTTTAATTTTTTTTCTAGAATTTGAAAATAATTTCTGAGCAGGGAGAATCCTTCAAAAGTATTTAAAAATTCCAAATACAAATGGGTAGAGTCATTGGATTCAATGTGTAATTTTAGAAAATTTTACTAAGTGTTGAAAGAAGGATGGAAAAATGGGACTCCATTGCACTCGGATAGCATCCCAAAACGTCGCCCACACTTTGCAAAGAGAAGGAAATGGAAAATTTACCTAAGTTTTCTTGGGCAGAAGAATGGGTATTGGTACAAGAAAAGTGAAAACCCTAAACCCCGTTCATGCTCTTGGGCGTAGAAATGGGAAGCCATAGGAGAAAGTCAGGACCTAAAGTTCTGTCCACCTTGAAGAAGATGAAATATTGCAAAGTGTGCATGATTAGCAGAAATAAATCATTGGTGGAATTAAATCTTAAAAGTAGGACCATCCCGAAATCCCATCCAAATACATTGGCAAAATTCTGGGGCATTAACCAAAGAGGAAGCAATCCAAAAGCTCCGTCCATGCTTTTGGCTAGAGAAATGAGACTCCATCAAAGAAGAGAACATCCCGAAATGTATTTTTTGAATGATTTAAAAGTGATGAGTATAAAAGGAGTGTCAAAATTTTGGGGAAGGCAATGCAAATATTGAAACCTAAAATTTTGCCCATGGGAATCAAGCCTCGACAATCATTTTGGCAAATTAAAATGAAGCTCTTGCATTAGAAAATTATTCTCCGACAATAAGAAAATAAAGCTTTGGCAAATGGAAATAATAGCATACAATAAGGAAGTAGGGTTTGGCCATTGAATTTTTGCATCCAACCATTGAAGACCATTCAGATTAATTCTTTGGCAGTGAGCAATGATATAATTCTGGAAATTTATTTTACCAAAAACCTTAGGAAAATTAAATCAATTACATTTAATTTTAAATCTAATCCTCTAACATTTGCCCCTTTTAAATTTTTACAATAATTTGTGGGTGGCTGCATTTAATAGAAAAAAATTAATGGCGAAAGTGATGGTGGGAATTTCAATGTAAACCGAGTGAAAGGGATTATGCGAAGATAGAAGGTGCATGAAGTCAATGATATGCCCAGATTTTGCAGATGGAGAATTAATAAAATGCATCTACAAGTGGCTAGAAAGTGAAATTCTTTGCACGAAGTTATGTTTTGATGAAGATAAAATTGGATTTTATCTTCTCTATTTATGGCAAGCTTTTCAGGCAGATTTTCGAAGTGGTTAGAGTTGATCAGAACTCTATTTTAAAATGCCTTTATATTGTAAAGCACCGGTGGTGGGATTTTTAATTTGATTTTTTTTTATTGGGAGCTGGATATTCTTTGAAAATATCAAGGCATATCTCGAGTCTATAAATACTCCCATTAAATGTAATCTCAGGATGCAAAAACTTGGAAATAAAGATATTTTAGCAAGTTTCAACAAATCTTGTTTTAATACTTTGTTCTGTACCTGAGGCTAGTGTAACATCATTTTCTAAAATAGCATGGCCAGGAGCCTAATATTTTCCATACTGTGATAAGTGCACATTCTTCTGTTTTATCTTGCTTAAGGATTTATTTAATTTAATTGTAAGCTTGTGATTGATGAGGTTATGTTAATGTTGTTGAGCTTCACCTCATTTTCCATATGCTTGAGGGAATTATAAGCTTAAGGTTCAAGCTAGTGTTCTAATTACTCTGTTATCACTGTGCAAGCTAGACTGCTAGTGAGAAACACCAATTATCATTAATCTTCCTTTTGTTTGTAATTTTTATTTTATCCCGTGTTGCTTTGTCCCATGCTCAAGGTTGAAAGTGATCTTAGAAAGTTGGACACTTTCTTAATTTGATGTTGTCTTTTGTGAAGTTAGAAAATTTAATCAATTTTAGTAGTTACAATTTGTAATTGGATTAGACATTCTCTCTTTTCTGCCCTACCTTGCTCTCTCTATTTTATTTTTGAAAGATGATCCATTTTTATTTTTTTATATTATTAATTCATTTAATTTTATGAGATTCGAAGAGCTAGATCAATTTACAAAATGCAAATTTGATTAATAACCCAAACAACAATAGATAGAAGTTGAACCTCCTTGTAGATACACATGTAGTCCACTTGAAACTATTCTAAAAGTGGAAAAGAGTGATAGCATTCGACCCGATCCTATAAGTCACACCTTGGATAGTCAACAAGATCCTAAAGTGAGAGGGAATTTGTTCCCATTCATGTGTTACTAGTTTTTTCTATTTACTCTTCACAAGGTGTGCATAAAAGACCAATCAAAACTATTTTGGAACTAGAAGGAGGGCTAAACTCTTCAATTCATTATTACTTTGGAGCCCTAAATAATTGATTTTCTCTTGGACATTAGCATAAATCAACACTGTTTTGGCACTAGAAGGAGGATAGAACTTGCATTTATGGTGTATTAATTATGTTGTGAAATATAATAAGATGTTGGGTTTTGTCTTCTATGGTTTGTAAAATTTTATCCTTAACTGGTGGCTTCTTTTTCCTCCTCCTAAGCTTTCCAATATTGTCTGATTAAGTATTGCCTAAACAACAACACAAATCAACATTGTTCAGGCACTAGAAGGAGGGCCACCTGCATTTGATGTTTTTTAAGATAATCGGTTACGTTGGATTCTTACTTAAGAGTAACCAGGTACCATACAAGAGCTAGAGAGCTCCTTGTGTCTAAGTTGGAAATCACAAGGAGAAGTTATCTTAGGAAAGCCATATTTCTGTTGAGCATAGTTTTATCTCCATTAGTGCTTCTTACAGCTGTGACTCAGAATATTACCATTAATCATAGAGTCATGGCCAACTGGTTGGGCTCCACTACCTTGAATATCCCAGGTGTATCTCATGATTTACCCAAAAATATTGAGAAGTATCTTTCCACCTATAGGCATGATGGAATCAGGATAGCAAAATAACACTTGGTAGCTTTTAAAAATGCTCTAAAATTATTAAATGTACAACATGAGGATATATCCTGTAGATTATTCCTATTCACTCTTTAGGAAGGAGCATATGAATAGTTTCTAAATCTTACAAATGACTCTATCACCAGTTGGAATGATTTAGAAAAGGTTTTTGTGTCCCAATTTGGTCATGTAATTTGTCCCAACATGTTGTATTAGCAATTTTCCAACATTAAGAGAGAGTCCAATGAAACTATCAAGTCTTTCAATGTGAGATTCCAAAAGGCTTATGGTAGGATGACTGGTCATTACATCCCAAGTGCAGATTTAGCCTTAGAAATTTATAAGAATGCCTTAGATCTAGTGACCTCTATTTTCCTCAAGAGAGACACCAATGTCACAAACTTAATAGAGGCTTATAAGGAAGCTCTGACTCTTGAAAGACAGTTGGTACCTCAAACTGTGAATAGTCCTTTGATATCCTTTAATACACAAAACACACATGTGCTAAATTCCATTCCACATTAGATGCTATTTCCAAAATGCCAAGCCCCACCTATAGAAAATCTATTGAATTTGCCATACCCTGGGCATGTGTATATTGTGGAGAAAGAATTAGATAGAACTAAAGTTGAGGGAGTTACAAAGATGGTCCAAAAATTGGCAAATGACTTCTTAAGTTTTAAGAGGTAAGTGTCTACGGGAGAAAGTTCAAAATATTTTAGTACCAATCGAACTTATTCTCTAGATCACTATATGAAGCTAATAAGGATTATAAAAAAGGTAAGAGACCTGAGGTGAATATTTGTGACCTGGATTTATCCAACATGGGGAACTAGATTGTCTAGAGTTTTGTAATGCTTTTGAGGCTCTATCTGGTGAATTCAATTTTCTTGAAAATCAAAGAAATGTTGATGTGTTGGCATTTTTGCCACATTATTTGATTGTTGATTATTCATGCATGAGATGTTGAAGTTCTCACTTCTTTACAGGTTTTGATGCAAAAAAAGGCTAAGTCCAAAGACTGTCATGAAATCGCAACAAAAAGCAGCATGGAGAGCACAGTTTGAAAACCGTCGCGATATCGCGGGTTTGTTGAGGAGAGAGAAGCAAAGTCAAAAAATATCTCGATTTCGTGACGTGTTCCAAAATCATGGTCAACGCAATCAACGACAGCAAGGGGGTAAAACCGTCGCGATATCGTGACGTGTTGGATTTTCGCGGTCAAAGTGGTCAACAAGGGCAATGCAGCAAAATTGTCGCGAAATCGCGACATGTCACGTTTTCGCGACTTGCGATGACCAGGGAGCATAATGTTAGAAATTGTCGCGAAATCGTGACATAATTGAGCCCAAGGTAATGACAATGTAAAACCGTCGCGATATCGCGACGCGTCACGTTTTCACGGTCAAGGTGGACAGAAAAGTTTAAGGCACGAACGACGTTGCAATTTCGTGACACTTTTGAAAATGAGACCAAGCACGAAGAAGACGTCGCGAAATCGTGACAGGAAGTGGTAATAGTAGAGAACGTAGGGAAACGTCGCGATTTCGCGACACATTGGGCAAGAAAGACAAAGTGCAAAAAATTGTCGTGATTTCACGATGCATCATGTTTTCATGGAGAGGAAGCAAGGAGGTAGCCAGATTGTACGAAACGTCATGATTTCACGACATGACGAATTTTCATGGTTCAAAAGTAGCAAAGTCCAAGGAGATAGAACCTGTCATGATTTCACGACATGATGGAGATTGAAGAACCACTTGAGGCAAGAGTGTCATGTTTTCGCAGGTTAGAAGCAGGACCGTACAGGGTGGATCCAAATTATCGCGAAATCGCGACATGTCGGATTTTTCGTGACTTAGAAGAGAAGATTGAGCAACGGGTAGATAGTGTAGCGATTTCGTGACTTGTCTAGTTTTCGCAACCTAGAGATAAAACAAAGATGCCGATGGGAGAACTTAGCGAAAGCGCGACTTGTCTTGTTTTCGCGACATATAAGTGAGACAAAGCCAAGTGAAAGGAAGGTGTAGCAAAATCGCGCCTTGTCGCGTTTTTATGGTTTGAAGCAGCCAAAGGACAACATGGGTAAAGAATGTCACGATTTCATGACAAGTCATAGTTTCACTGACAGTTGAGCAAGGAAAGAGCATAATGGTACAAAACATCATGATTTCACGATGCGTCGCATTTTCGCGAGCTAAGGTAGCGAAGGAGATAAAGGAGCCGAATATGTCACGATTTTGCGACATGGTTGATTTTTCTGGTTCCAAAGGAGACAAAGTGTATGGAGCAGAGATACGTCATGATTTTGTGACATGTCACATTTTCACGACCTGTTATAGTTTCATGCCAGAAAGCTATTCAAACGACCCGATAAAGTTTTACGATTTCCAATGATTAAAAGCACCCTAGAATTAAATGTTTTACTGCTTTCCGATGCGAGCAAGGTAGAAGAACGTGTCCAAGCCATCAGAATTAAATATTTCCATTATCCAAAGTTGTTGTTCATGATTTTTCTAACGGTTCAAGCATGTTTCAAGAACGACCATTTAATGAAGATGACCGACTCCTTGTTTCATTGAATTTCTGGTTTCTCCGAGGTTGGTTTAAGGGGATGATTTCCTTGTTTTCGTTGCACATGTTGTAGATCTCGAGGAAGTTCGTTGCAAGTTTTAAATGTTGTAAAGAAGCAATACTTCTATATAAATCAATGTAGATCTCAGAAAAAGGGATCGGGAGTTTGAGAGACAGGTTGCATGAAAGCTTTCAAGTTCTTTGCATGAATGAAAGAGATTTGGCCTCTGATTTTGCAAACGTCTTTCTATGTGATTTCCTTCTATTTCATGTATTTCTTAGTTATGCTCGTCTTTCTAATCTGCTGTTAGATTTCAATTCTGCATCTGAGTTTGAATATCGCAAATGAGAAAGTGAGTTCTGGAATGCAATCTTGAAGGTTGTCTGCGCAAGGTCATAAGTGAATTATGTTGTGTTCTATTATTATATGTTGTTTATGCGCTTGAAGTTAGATTCTTGCTGAGTTTCTTTCCCTGATCATATAAGTTCGGCCTGTGGCCATATTTCCCGTCTCTTTCATGTATTTCCCATTTCTTTCTGCACATTTATAATTCCTTTCCAGTAACTTTAGTCTTAATCAAGCTTAGAAATAGTAAGGGAACCAACCCTCTCTAGAGATTGGTCTAGGAGACATTTCTTTCTCCCAGCATTTCAATGTTGGCCGGGTCTAGGGTGCATAGACATAGAAAATCCTTTCCTGTGGCAGATTCATGACCAACAGTTTTTGGCACGCCCGATGGGACAGACTTCTTTTGTCTCAAAATATCCATAATCGGTGAGACTGATTGTTTCATTGTTTAACGCTCGAAGGTATCAATATTTTGATGAGCTATATTGACCTCATAGCGAAGATTTGTAAGTTCATCTGGTGACTCTGCTAAGCTAAAGATTCGAATTTATTGATCGTAGAGCCTTTTCAAGCTGAAAGAAGATACCTCGAAGGAATCAAGGTTTGGTGAGCAGACTTGACCTTACAAGCGGTGGAAAGAATGTTCACTTGGCGACTCTGACTTGATGACAGCCATGATCTCGTAGATCACTACTATAATGGCGAGGTTGTGTCCTAGATGGGATGATCCTGGCCCTCTGAATCTCCAAATTCAACACGAGATTCCCAAAAGTGCCCTGAAGGCTCTAACAAAATACGATGGCACCACAAGAATGGCCCGAGAGCATATTGACGATGTTGCTGCTTTGGCAACCCTCCATGATATAATCCATGAGGATGTTATGATCAGACTTCTGGTTTAGTCTTTGGAAGGAAGGGCATTGCAGTGGTACAGATTGCTCGGGTGTAAAAGTATCTACTCATGGGATGATTTAGCGAGAGCGCTCATTATGACATTTTATGGCTCTCAGGATCCTTACCAGCTTTTGATGCATCTCTCCACCATCACGATAATACCTCAAGAGAGCATCACATATTTCAATATCCAATTCTATAGAACTTGGAAGAGAATTCTAGGGGAGATCCAACCATCACCCACCCAAGCCCACCTCTTCGATGTTCGAGCTTTCCATCCGAATATTAGCCTTCTCTTGCTGCAATCAGGTGAACGTAGATTCCCTCAAGTCTTTGAGGAAGCATTACAAGCGGAGCACCTTCTGCTCCTATCAAGAAAATTACCATGGGGAGAAACTCCATTACTTTCTCCGGTAGTTCCTGCTCCTGTCTATCCCACGCAGTATTCATCATGGCCGATCCCACATACTGTGCAGAGACCTGAAATGCAGTTGTGTGGAACTCAAGAGGCAGGTTTCATCCAAGGCCAACGATGGGCATATGCAAGCACTTTCCTAGCAATGAACAATATGGTTGCTTGCAGTTTTCATCAAGAGATGGGCCAAGTAGAAGAACAAGTTCAAGTTCCAGAACCTGAGCACAAAGAGGGCACAATTTTGCACAGCATGCAAGTATTCAGCCAGAACCCGTTAAACATGCCTCACCAAAAGGTTGAACCTGAGGAGATCCCAGAAGCAGATTTCTCATTGGAAGAGCCCTGTGATCATATCAAGGGGTTGGAGTATCCTGTACTCAGTCTGCAGCTAGTGAAGTCTGCAAAGTGGTGGTATTGGTTCCAGCCACTACATTCGATACCTGAAGAAAGCCCTCATGTGGCAAACCTCTTTGCCACATTACTCATCAATAGCACGGGTATTAGTAACAATGATAACCTGTCACATTGCACCTTGTTCGCACCATGGAGAACTTCAGGAAGAGGCCATCCGAACTTCAAAGATCGACTGAAGTATGATCAGATCTGGTCTAGACATTGCAGGTTCATCGGATAGACACCAGAAGCTGGGTTTGTGGTGGTGGCATGCCAATCATGTTGCAAACTTTTGTAAATATTGTACATAGTAAAAAAAAAAAAAAGACAAAAAAAGGAAGAAAAAATAGACAAAAAGAAGAAAAAAATTGTTTTTACTTCGACTCTTTTTGCATGCGAGCCCGCAGGTACGTATTTCTTTCTTTTTTCTTCTTCCTTCCCAGCAGTTAGTGGCTTCCTCTCTATTTCTTCCCTTCCCCTCTTTATTCCCTTCTTCTCCTATTCTTTTTTCTTCTGCAAGTAATCAAACCACTGCTATTGTTTCTTTTTCCCTTCCTGCTATTCCCGTTTCTTCTTTTCCTTTTCTTCTAACTTCATTGTTGTTTTAGCATTTATCGGTTCCATTCCACCACTTCACTCCTTTCATTCCCACATTCCATTTCATTATTCCATTCACCTCCATTTCCCTTTCATAGCAGCTGGTAGCACATAAGCACTCTGTTACTGTATCTACCGCATCACTCCCTCCATTCCATTATTCCATCATTTATCATTTCCATATTCCATAGTCCTCACTCCACTTATTTCATTCATTTTCATTTTTGCAACCCCTGGTGCTTTCATGGAGATTATTTTACAGCACTTGGTCAGCTAAGACAAATACAAATTTACTTGAGTTTTTAGTAATTCAGCAAGAGTTGTTGCAGCAGTCCGCCGAGATGTACCTCATCAGCCAGCTTTCTGTTCTCAGTTTTTCTTGACTCTGTTGCCCAATGGATCCAGGCCTGGGATTCATGCATATAGCAGAACTGTATACCCCATGAGCCACCAAGAATGTTGGCATTTTTGCCACATTATTTGATTGTTGATTATTCATGCATGAGATGTTGAAGTTCTCACTTCTTTATAGGTTTTGATGCAAAAAAAGGCTAAGTCCGAAGATTGTCGCGAAATCGTGACAAAAAGCAGCATGGAGAGCACAGTTTGAAAATCGTCGCGATATCGCGACATGTCGTGTTATCGCGGGTCTATGGAGGAGAGAGAAGCAAAGTAAAAAAATGTCACAATTTCGTGATGTGTTTCGAAATCATGGTCAACGTAGTCAACGACAGCAAGGGGGTAAAACCATCGTGATATCACGACGTGTTGGATTTTCGCGGTCAAAGTGGTCAACGAGGGCAGCGCAACAAAATTGTCGCAAAATCGTGACATGTCACGTTTTCGCGACTTGCGATGACCAGGGAGCATAATGTTAGAAATTGTCATGAAATCGCGACATAATTGAGCCCAAGGTAATGACAATGTAAAACCGTCGTGATATCGCGATGCGTCGCATTTTCACGATCAAGGTGGATAGCAAAGTTTAAGGCATGAACGACATCGCGATTTCGTGACACTTTTGAAAATGAGACCAAGCACGAAGAAGACGTCGCGAAATCACGACAGGAAGTGGTAACAGTAGAGAATGCAGGGAAACGTCATGATTTTGCGACACATTGGGCAAGAAAGGCAAAGTGCAGGAAATTGTCACGATTTTGCGATGCGTCGCATTTTCGTGGAGAGGAATCAAGGAGGTAGCCAGATTGTACGGAACGTCACGATTTCGTGACATGACAAATTTTCATGGTTCAAAAGCAGCAAAGTCCAAGGAGATAGAACCTGTCACGATTTCATGACATGATGGAGATTGAAGAACCACTTGAGGCAAGAGTGTCACGTTTTCACGGGTTAGAAGCAGGACCGTACAGGGTGGATGCAAATTGTCATGAAATCGCGACATGTCAAATTTTCGTGACTTAGAAGAGAAGATTGAGCAGCGGGTAGATAGTGTAGCGATTTCGCGACTTGTCTGGTTTTTGTGACCCAGAGATAAAACAAAGATGCCGATGGGAGAACGTAGCGAAAGCGTGACTTGTCTTGTTTTCGCGACATATAAGTGAGACAAATCCAAGTGAAAGGAAGGTGTAGCGAAATCGTGCCTTATCGCATTTTCGTGGTTCGAAGCAGCCAAAGGAGAACATGGGTAAAGAATGTCACGATTTCATGACAGGTCATAGTTTCACTGACAGTTGAGCAAGGAAAGAGCATAATGGTACGGAACGTCACGATTTTGCGACGCATCACGTTTTCGCGAGCTAAGGTAGCGAAGGAGATAAAGGAGCAAAATACGTCATGATTTCACGACATGGTTTATTTTTGCGGTTCCAAAGGAGACAAAGTGTATGGAGTAGAGATACATCATGATTTTGTGACATGTCGCATTTTCGCGACCTGTTACAGTTTCACGCCAGAAAGCAGTTCAAACGGCCTAATGAAGTTTTGTGATTTCCAACGATTAAAAGCACCCCATAATTAAATGTTTTGCTGCTTTTCGATGTGAGAAAGGTAGAAGAACGTGTCCAAGCCATCAAAATTAAATATTTCCATTATCCAAAGCTATTGTTCATGATTTTTCTAACGGTTCAAGCATGTTTCAAGAACGACCATTTAATGAAGATGACCGACTCCTTGTTTCATTGAATTTTTGGTTTCTCCGAGGCTGGTTTAAGGGGATGATTTCCTTGTTTCCGTTGCACATGTTGTAGATCTCGAGGAAGTTCGTTGCAAGTTTTAAATGTTGTAAAGAAGCAAGACTTCTATATAAATCAATGTAGATCTCAGAAAAGGGATCGGGAGTTTGAGAGACAGGTTGCATGAAAGCTTTCAAGTTCTTTGCATGAATGAAAGAGATTTGGCCTTTGATTTTGCAAACATATTTTTGTGTTATTTCATTCTATTTCATGTATTTCTCAGTTATGCTCGTCTTTCTAATCTACTGTTAGATTTCAATTCTGCATCTGAGTTTGAATATCGCAAATGAGAAAGTGAGTTCTGGATTGCAATCCTAAAGGTTGTTTGCGCAAGGTCGTAAGTGAATTATGTTGTGTTCTATTATTATATGTTTTTTATGCACGTGAAGTTAGATTATTGCTGAGTTTCTTTCCCTGATCATATAAGTTTGTCCTGTGGCCATATTTCTCGTCTCTTTCGTGTATTTCCCATTTCTTTTTGCACATTTATAATTCCTTTCCAGTAACTTTAGTCTTAATCAATCTTAGAAATAGTAAGGGAACCAGCCCTCTCTGGAGATTGGTCTGGGAGACATTTATTTCTCCCAACCTTTCAATGTTGGCTAGGTCTAGGGTGCATAGACATAGAAAATCCTTTCCTATGGCAGATTCGTGACCAACATGATGGTACTGATTCATCAAAACATAGTGATGCTATGGTTTTGGATTCATTCACTTTCCTAGATGAGTCAAAAAATATGGTGGAATTACCTATGGATGGAGTGCAAGATTTTCAATAGTACAAAAGACATAATTACAATCTCAAGAATTAAAACCAAAGCCTAAAACTACATCTACACCTCCCAATAACTCACAATATTCCTCCTAATCCTTCTCCAAATAATAATCCTCCTCCATCCAAATGGGGAGATCCAAAAGTGCAGGATGTATTTTTTGCTCAACTCAATAGAGGGTATAATATAGTGGAGGATATGAAGAAAATCAAAGCCAACATTACCCTTCATGAGCTAGCTCAGATCATTGAATAGAGGGATAACTTGATTAAAACTTATTATGAGCCTTTTGCTAAACCTCCAGAAAAGGGGAAGAAGATGGCAAATGCAAATATGACAATCTACAAAGAGAAGATTGAAGTTCCACCTTTCCTACTAACAATTCGTATATTTGTAAAAAAATTACATAATTGTCTGGTGGACTCGAGTGCTTCAACTAATGTCATGCCTTTGGCCATCTGCCAGCAATTGGGGTTAAATCTTGTGAATACTGAGAGGAGATTCATTCAGCTAGATAAAACTGAGGTCAATGTGATCGATGAAATTCAAGGTATACACATCCAGTTAGCATATGAGTTGAGGGCACAACACATAATTGATATTCAGGTGGTATATATTCTTGTGGGATAAGGAATGCTCCTGAGCAGAGATTGGTCAAAATACTTGAATAGGTATTTGGCGACTAATTTTTCATACATGTGGTTGCCCTGCAAAGGTGTAGCAAATTAGTTAAGAATTGATAGATAGCCCCGGTATAAACTCATGATAACTAAATACAATATCAAGAATGAGACTTGTTGATAAGCAACACACCCCCACTGAAAAATGAGATTCCATCCTTAGAAAATTCTGAACTTTCATTTTTTGCAGCAGGGACCCTCTTGATCTTTTCAGGTTTTAAATCCAAATTTGCTTGCCTCCTTTTTAAAGTTGTGCTTTTTCTTGCATTCTAGTTGTGTTATCCAAGAATTCACTTTTTACATGCTAGAATCATTCATGCACAAGCAAAATCTTGCACCGGTACCGAGAAAATCCGAAAACAGATTGCATAAATTCACCGAAAAATCAAACTTTCCATTTTTGGTAGTGTCGCGATATCGCGACACTTCCATTTTCGAAAATGTCGCGATATCGCGACAGGTAAGTCAAAATGCATCTAAGTGCCAGAAAGGTCGCGATTTCGCGACATGTCGCGAAATCGTGACAGTTTTTGAACGAGAGAAGCAAACTGTACGGAGGTCGCGATTTTGCGACATGTCGCGAAATCGCGACATGTCGCATTTTCGCGGTAGGAGAGAGAAAATGGGCTGCAGGATGAAAAATCGGTTAAGTCAGAAACATGTTCCAAAATCGCGGTCAACGCGGTCAGCGCATGCAGGTAAGGGAACTGTCGCGATATCGCGACGTGTTCTAAAATCGCGGCTGAAAATCAAGAAGCGTACGGAGGCCAGGAAGGGTCGCGATTTCGCGACATGTCGCGAAATCGCGACTTGTCGTGTTTTCGCGGCCGACGAGGGAGGAAGTTGCCGATGCGCTGGCAGGGCCGCGATTTCGCGACATGTCGCGAAATCGCGACATGTCGCAGAATCGCGGAAGGAGAGAGAAAGTCATAGTTGACCTGAAAGTGCATTCCGGCGGGAAACAGAAGGCTTCCTGGGGTAGCGACACGTGTCAAAGCGTGAATGGGACAAACCGAAGCCGACATGCAAGCTTATTTTGCGGATTTAATCTGTTTTTAATGTTTTAAGCTTCGATTTAATTAAAATGCTAATCTAATGCATCTTTTTGTCTTTCATGCAGGATTCCACCTGGCACTTACGGGACAACCGGGAAAGACCATAAATGCAAAGATAAAGTGCGGATTTAGTCAAGGACCGCCATGCTAGGAGAGAAGCTGCCGGTGAGAGCATTCAACAACAAATTTATTGCGAGACTTGATAGCATGAAGACCATTTCAACTTCGGGATGGATTTGCGGAGATCGAATTGATGGAGAAGTGGTGACTCATCCGGCTCACCAGCAGAATTAATGAAAGCATTTATTTGCAGCTGCGAATGAATGCAAGTTGCATTTTATTTTATCTTCTCCATTTATGGCAGCTGACTGCACAGATTTTCCGAAGGGTTAAGTTCTATTCGGACTTTGATTTTTAAATGGATTTTTATTGTAAAACCCGGGTCCTAGGGTTTAAGTGCGATAAGATTTAGGGTTTGAGCAAGATATTTTGGAAAAGATCAGGGTCTGTCCAGAGTCTATAAATACAAATTCTAAATGTAATCGCAGGAGGCGGAGACTTAGAAATAAAGGCTTATAAGCAATTTCTTGCAAATTTTGTGAAATCCTTTGTTTCCGGACTTGGAGTTGATGTGCTTTAGCTTTTACGTGATAGCATGGCCGGGAGCCTAATCTTTTGCGAGTGTGATAAGTGTATTTTCTTTTGTTATCCGTTCCATTTAAATTTTGTTAGATATATCTTGTAAATCTGCCATTGTCAAGATTAAATATCTTTGTTAGGCTTCAGTTGTTCTATTTTCTGCTAGGGGAAATTACAGATTTCAGGTGTAAGTTTGTTCTAATTGCTCTGTCTTCACTGTGCGAGCTAGGCTGCCGGTGAAAGATACCAGTTTTAATCAGCTGCCCTTGGATTTATAATTTTTTGCTAGATCTGTTTCACTCTGCCTTGTGCTCTTAGTTGAAAGTGATCTTAGACTGACTGGACACTTTCTTCTTTGATTTGTTCTGTTGTGAAGTTGATAGCATAGATAAGATTGGTAGTTTTAAGTTTTACAGTTTAATGTTTGATAAGCTTTTCTTTTCTGCCTTACCCTACCCTCTCTTTGCTTTCCGTGAATGATCCATTTTTATTTTCTTTATTTGCCTTTTATTTAAATCTGTCGACCCATGAGAGCTAGGTCAAAGAATTCAAGTCAAATCCGATTGTCAACAACTTTTGCAACTACCGAACGAGTTCAAGAACCCCCTGTAAGGTAACAGAGCAGTCCATATCGAAAACTATTCCAGAAGTGGAAAAGAGTGAATTGCCATTCGACCCAACTCTGTAACTCGCACCTTGGATAACCAGATAGATCCTAAAGATGAGTGGGATCAGTCCCGTGGGTGTCTCCGGAGCTTTCCTTGCCTTCATCCTTTTTCCCGGGGTGTGCATGAAAGCCGGACCAACACCTAATTGGCGCTAGAAGGAGGGCTGAACTCAGTTCAAGTGTTGTAAGGGCATAACGACAACATTTGAAGGACCCACAGTGAACTCCGGACAGTTTTTAAATTGTCAGTGCAGTTGTCAGTACAGTATTTCAACTTGCTAAAATACAGAACCTGTTCAGAACTGCAGAGTTTGTCAGTACCTGTGAAAATTGGATTCTACATACAGGGTAACAAGGTCCCACCCCAGAGCTGGAGAGCTCCTTGTCCCTGAATTAGAAACTTCGAGAAGAAGTAGCCACAGAAGAGCCACATCTCTATCACGAGACGGTTTATCACCATTGATAGTCACTCCAACCGAGCTCGGAATATCCCCGTTAATCCATTAGCTATGGCAAATTGGTTGGGCTCCACGGCTTTGAACATTCCGGGTATAGCCCATGACTTGCCCGAAATCCGAGAAAGATACCTCCCTAGGTATAAACATGATGGGACAAGAAGCTGAGAGGAACACTTAATTGCATTCAAGAATGCACTCGAAGTTATTAAATGTACAGACATGAGGATGTTGCCTGCAGACTCTTCCCGTTCACTCTCCAGGAGGGAGCCTATGATTGGTTTCTAAATCTTACCAATGATTCCATCACCAGTTGGAGTGACTTAGAAAAAGTCTTTGTGTCACTGTTCGGGGAAGTGATAGACCCCGGTATTTTATATCGGCGGTTTTCTAGCATCAAAAGAGAACTGAATGAGTCTATTAGATCCTATAATGTCAGATTCCAGAAAGCTTATGGTAGACTCACTGGCTATTATGTACCGAATGCTGACCTGGCATTAGAGATTTTTAGGAACTCTCTGGACCCAATGACCTCTGTCTTCTTGAAGAGGGATGCCACTGTTACCAACTTGACAGAAGCTTATAAAGAAGCTTTAATCCTGGAAAGACAAGTTGGGACCCCGACCTTTAAATATTCAACAAACTCCTCTGATCACTCAGCCTGCTCCTATACTCAATCCTATCCCACATCAGATGATGCTGCCAGTTTGTCAGACTTTACCATCAGCAGCACCATTAGCTGCAGCACCTGTTGAGAATGTACAGAACCCCGTAAAAGAGGCTGACAATGCTAGGATTGAAGAAGTTTCAAAGATTGTTCAGAAGTCGGCCAATGATTTTTTGAGTTTTAAAAGGCAAACTTCTACTGGAGACAATCCCAACAGATATTCATACCAACCAAACAGATTTAATAGGCCCCCATATGAGCCTAATAAAGATTACAAGGGTAAAGCTCATGATGTGAACATCTGTGATTTGGCTCTGCCCAACTGGTGCAGAATTCATGCCACTTCTCAACATGGGGAATTAGATTGTGTGGAATTTTGCAATGCATTTGAAGCTTTGTCAGGAGATTTGATCTCCCCGAAAATCAAAGAAGCTGCCGAGGGCCCAAGTTCATCCGGACACGGTGCGGCTATGGTCTTGGATTCTTTTTCTTTCCCGGATGAATCCGAGAATGTAGTTGAAATGCCCATGGATGAAGTACGGGCTTTCCAGCGATACTGAAGAGATAGCTACAACCTTGAGGAACAGGGAATCCTGAGCCAAATACCACATCAACTCCTCCCGATAATTCTCACAATATTCCTCCCGACCCCTCTCCAAGCAATAATCCACCCCCACCAAAGGGAGGAGCTCAAAGAGTACCGGATGTTGCTATTCCTCCACTTAACAAAGGATATAACATAGTGGAGGATATGAAAAAGATTAAGGCTAACATTACTCTGCATGAGTCGGCACAGATTTCAGAGCAGAGAGACAATCTGATAAAGACATACTCTGGCCCTGTTGCTAAACCTGTGGATAAAGGGAAGAAAATAGCCAATGCCAATCCGGCCATGTACAAGGAAAAGACTGAAGTTCCCCCATTTTCTTGACTGTCAGAATTTTTGGGAAGAACTTACATAATTGTTTGGTGGATTCAAGTGCATCTGCTAATGTCATGCCATTGGAAATTTGTCGACAGTTGGGGCTGACCCCAATGAAGTCTGAGAGGAGAGTTGTCCAATTGGACAAGTCAGAAGTTAAGGTTGTGGGAGAGCTGCAAAACATTCACATTCAATTGGCATCCGAGCCAAGGGCTCAACATAAGATCGAAATCCAAGTCGTGGATATCCCAGTGGGGTATGGAATCGTTGTTGAGTAGGGATTGGTCTAAGTCTCCGAATGGATATCCGGCAATGAGACTTTTCACACATGTGGTTGCCATGGAAGGGTGTGGCTAATCAATTGCGGGTTGACGAGAGAACCCGGTACAAACACACCATTACAGAGTACAATGCTACAAATGAGACTGTCAATATTGCAGAGGTAGACATTGGTGTCTACAATTTAACAAATGGGCACAATGATAAATTTAACAAAGCTCATCCTGTACATACTAATGAAGTTTGGACACTTCATGTGGATGGAGCCGGATGTAAGCGGGGTTCCGGAACAGAGGCGGTCCTCAAAGGGCCTCAAAGTCGGACATTTTTTATGTCTTACCGCTGCGATTCCCATGTACTAATAATTTAGCGAGTATGAAGCTCCGATTTTAGGTTTAAAATTTGCATTGGATAAAAATGTGAAGAACATTCAAGTTTTCACCGATTCGGAATTAGTGGCAAGCCGAGTCGGGGGTAAGTTTCGGTGTAAAGCCTCTTATCCGAAGGGATACAAGCACGAGCTTGGGATCTTGTGGAAGGCTTTGATGCATTTAACTTAACACATATACCCGGGGAACAAAATTCACATGCGAGATGTCTTGGCATCTTCAGTTGCAAGTTTAAGGCCATTGGAAGATTTTAAGTGGGATAAGTTTTCAATTGAGCTAGTCCCCTGTCCTTCGAGTTCCAAACAATATTGACGACTTTCAAGTTTTCTCGGATGATCAACGAGTTGTGAACTTTCTGCAGAGTACCAATACCTTTGAGAATGCTATAATTGATGAGGGCCAAAGGGACACCCTGATGGAACAACTAGATGATGACAGGGGAATCATGAGATTGAAGGACAACAGAATCCCAAAGGGAATGGTAGAGCTGGAGAGGCTATTCGATGTTGACAAGATCAGGCAAAGGGTGAATTCCGAGGATTATGTGGGCACCACAGACAATGATACTGAAAATTTGAATGTAGGAACTGAAGAGGATCCAAGGAACATCAAGTTGGCAAAGGATCGTGATCCGAGAGATAAAGAGAAATATGATTGATTTCCTGCACGGGTCTAAGGATGTAATGGCCTGGTCATACAAGGATTTAAAGGTATTTGATCCAAAAGTTTACACCCACATCATACCTTTGAAAGAATATTGCAAGCCTTTCAGACAAAAACAGAGGCATGTTAATGCTCTGTTAGAACCCCTTATTCAGAAAGAAGTGGAGAAACTCTTGAGTGCAGCAATTATTTTTCCTATCAGGCATTCTACTTGGGTGGCAAATCTGGTGCCAGTAAGGAAGAAAAATGGGGAGATCCGCCTTTGTGTGGATTTTAGGAATCTGAACAAAGCATCCGAAAAGGACAACTATCCCCTGCCTTCTATGGATGAAGTACTACAGATTGTTAATGGCTCAGAGATGATGTCTTTTCTGGATGGTTTCTCAGGCTATAATCAGATTCTAGTTGAGAAGGAGGATAGAATGAAGACTGCTTTTACAACTAAGTGGGGTACTTTTGCTTACAAGAGGATGCCATTTGGTTTAATAAATGCGGGAGCAACATTTCGAGAGAGCAATGGACCATGCCTTCAAGGGGCTTATGGGCAAATGTATTGTAGTTTACATGGATGATCTAACAGTCTTTTCCAAATCTAGATTTGACCATGTCAAGCATTTAGAGTCTGTATTTAACAAGTGCAGAGTGTTTGGCATCTCTTTGAATCCAAAGAAATGCATATTTGGTGTAACAGAAGGCAAATTGCTTGGGAATTTGGTCACAAAGGATGGCATTTCCATGGATCCAGGCAGAGTTGAGGCCATATCCGGCATACCATTTCCCAACTCCAAGAAAGAGTTGAGATCATTCTTTGGAAAGATTAACTTTGTCGGAAAGTTTATCTCGGGATTTGCGAGAGATAGTTAAACCAATGAATGATATGTTAAAGCAAACGCCAGCATTGCCTGGACCACTTGAAGCTAAGGCTGCTTTTCAAGAAATCAAGACAGCCATTAAACAAGCACCAGTCTTAGTAAGCCCAGATTTCAGTGCAGATTTCTATCTGTACACTTTCTCTTCTGAACATACACTTGCTGCAGTTCTGACTCAACGGAGAGATACAGGAGAACATCCAATTGCTTTTAAGAGCACTAATTTGAAGGGAGCTGAACTGAAATATTCCAGATTAGAAAAATAGGCTTATGCTTTGGTAAGGGCAGTGAAGCAGTTCAGACATTATATACTCAGAAGCAAAACTCATGCCATAGTGCCAGACCCAGCTGTGAAGTACCTTCTAAGTCAGAATGAGTTGGGTGAACTGAGGGGCAATTGGGTCACCAGGCTGCAAGAATATGACTTGGAGATTAGGCTTGCTAAACTGATCCAGAGGACTTGGCTTGTCTAGACACATTGCTGAAGTGCCTCCACAGCAGGAAGTTAATCAATTAAACTCTGAATCTGATGATTGGTATGGGGATATCATTCATCTGCTACAGTTTGGGGTTTGCCCATCCCATTTGAACAGAACTCAAAGGAGAGCATTAAAGTTAAAAGCTTCTCACTATCTCCTCAAGGCAGGTACTCTGTACAGGGAGAATTATGTTGGCATCTTCCTAAGGTGCATTTCTCCCAGTGAAGTCGGTGAAGTCATGGCTAGTTTTCATGAAAAACTAGGGGCAAGGGCATTCATCAGGATCTGCTACAGCACATAAAATATTAAGAGCAGGCTATTACTGGCCTACACTTTTTAAGGATGCACATCAACATGTCAGAACCTGCCATCAGTGCCAGACATTTGCAGCCAAAGAGGCAAATCGAGCTCTGCCATTGCAACCAGTTGTGATAAACAAACCTTTCATGCAGTGGGGACTTGATTTTGTGGGAGTCATTAACCCGAATTCCTCGACAGGGCATAAATATGCGGCGACGACTCACGACTATTGCACAAGGTGGGTTGAAGCAGCGACCACTACAAGAAGTACGACCCAGGAAGTTATTGATTTTCTTGAATCAAATGTCATAACTAGATTTGGGGTTCCCCTGAATTTGGTCTGTGATAATGGGCCCGCCTTCCAATCATTGGAGTTTGCAGATTGGGCATACCAGATGGGGATAGTTATCAGATTCTCATCCAACTATTATCCCCAAGGCAATGGACCGGTTGAGTCAACAAACAAGAACTTAATGAATGCCATCAAAAAGTCTGCGGCGAGACAAACCCGAGCGATGGCATACATTGTTGAAATATGCACTGTGGGCTGACCGGATAACACACAAAGTGGCTCTTAAGACCTCTCCCTTTGTTTTGTTGTATGGTACTCGGCCAATTGTCCCCATCTCCTTGAAATTGCCTACCTATCAGTTTGCCTTAGATTATTTTGAAGGTCATGATGATGCTTGAAGCCCATGTTTTAGACCTCACTAACTTGCGGGATGAAAGACTCCAAGCCCTGGAGCACTTCAGCGAGACACCAAGAAAGCGTCAAGCGGTGGTTTGACAAGAGAGCCAAGGTGAAGGCTTTCGGTTGGCGAGACTTAGTGCTTACGTGGGACAAGGCCCATGAGAAGAAGGGTAAGCACACAAAGTTGCGGCCACTTGTGGATAGGCCCCTACCAAATTGCTGAAATATTGGGTAACAATGCTTTCCGCTTGCAAGACCTGGATGGTAATTTTCTGGACCTCCCTGTTAATGGCCAATACTTGAAGCATTATTTCTCTGCTGTTCCATCCAATGTATCATTTGAGTAAGCTATAAAAAAAAAAAGGTTGTAACATGTGTACATATTGTAAATAGCTCCGTAAGTTTTGTTTTGTTCTAGTTTAGTTCTTTTAATAGCTCTGTACAGTTGCTTTAGTTGCTTCTTTTTAGTTTTAATTGGGTGCTGTCTGTACAGGTTTGTTTGTTAGATTAATCCTTGTTCTCAGTGCAGTTTTATTTTTTATTTTTTATTTTTATTTTATTTTTTTATTTTTTTAATATGTCTGTGCAGTTGCATTTTAGTTTATTTCAGTTGCTTTAAGTTTATTTCAGTCTTTGTTGCAGTTTCCCTTTGTCAGTTTTTAGTTCTTGTGTTTTTAGTTAATCCTTGCTTTTATTTAAGTCTGTACAGTCTTTTCTTCCTTGCAGTTCTTTTTCTTTGCTGTCTATACAGTTGCAGTTTAATTTATTTCAGTTGCTTTAAGTTATATTCAGGTCTAGGCAATTTTAATTGCTTTGCTTTTGTTTTAGCTTATTTTTGCTGCCTGTACAGTTGTGCTTTGCATCCTTTGTAAATAGCCTTGCGGTTTGTTCTATTCCTTTGTTTGTACAGCTGTGCAGTTTTCAGTTGCTTTAGTTTATTTCAGTGCTGTTGCAGTTTAGCTTTGCTGCAGTTTAGCAGTTTTAGTTACTTTGCTTCAGTTCTTTTAGTTTGTTTCTTTTATTGCCCGTACGAGTTTTTATTTTCTTCCCTGCATTTCTTTTTCTTTGCTATCTTGTACAGTCTTCAGTTTTAGTTTTAGTCTTAGTTGCTTGTGCAGTTTTATTTGCAGTGCAGTTTTTATTCTGTCTTGCTTTAGAAGCCTGTGCCTGTCCTTGGAAGCCTGTACAAAGTCCTTTGGCTTCTAAAATTCTATTTTTTAACCTCTCGCTCGAGCAATCAATGAAAAGTCAGCCTGCTGAAAATTTTTTTATTCCTAGGCGATAAATCCACAATCCAGTGCCTCCCCATTCTGCTCATTATTCTAATTGAGATAGTCCGCTTGCACTAAAGCTGTGGAACTATTTTGTTATCCGGGATGAAGGTAGAGAGATGATTGGATCTTGTGTCTTACTTGCCACGGTTGTTTTAATGATAGAAAAACTGCTATCTTTGTTTTGTTGGAGGAACTCCGGGGAATCCAAGAAAAGCTAGTTATAAGAGGGGACTATGGTTCATGCAATTATTTGGGTGTCACCAGAGGCTATCAATGCCTAGACTGAAACAGTTCCAGATTGATCAAATATTAAAAGAAAATTGTAATTTCTCTAAGGTCTTCCAGATAGTGATATATTTTAAAAAAAAGAGAGATAAGAAAAGAAAAAAAAAAAAAAAGTTATATGATCAAAAGAGGCAGCCAATATTAGATTCTGCCCTACAGTTGTAAATTGGGTCGTGTAAATCTAAAGGGTAACTCTGTCTAAGGTCGTAAAAAGCTAAACTAGTAAACAAAGCTCTACTCGGTTTCCCCATTTACAATCTAGAAAAGTTGATTAATCCAAGTTTATCATTCAATTCGGTCATCCTTGAAGAAAGTTTTATACCTTTGTAATTGCACATCAGAAATCTTCCTTGAAGTAATCCAGCCCAGTATGTCCTTGGGAAATTTTAACAGCTGGCAGTTGGCAGTCAATTTATTGTGAAGAATGCCTGTGGCAAGGCATGATGCATGGTTTTTTTTGTTTTGAAACCAGAGTCTTGGGTTCTAAAATAGTGCTACTATTTTACCCGCAGATATCGCCATTTGTTGATAAGCAACACACCCCCACTGAAAAATGAGATTCCATCCTTAGAAAATTCTGAACTTTCATTTTTTGCAGCAGGGACCCTCTTGATCTTTTCAGGTTTTAAATCCAAATTTGCTTGCCTCCTTTTTAAAGTTGTGCTTTTTCTTGCATTCTAGCTGTGTTATCCAAGAATTCACTTTTTACATGCTAGAATCATTCATGCACAAGCAAAATCTTGCACCGGTACCGAGAAAATCCAGAAAACGATTGCATAAATTCACTGAAAAATCAAACTTTCCATTTTTGGTAGTGTCGCGATATCGCGACACTTCCATTTTCGGAAATGTCGCGATATCGCGACAGGTAAGTCAAAATGCAGCTAAGTGCCGAGAAGGTCGCGATTTCGCGACATGTCACGAAATCGCGACAGTTTTTGAACGAGAGAAGCAAACTGTACGGAGGTCGCGATTTTGCGACATGTCGCAAAATCGCGACATGTCGCAAAATCGCGACATGTCGCATTTTCGCGGCAGGAGAGAGAAAATGGGCTGCAGGATGAAAAATCGGTTAAGTCAGAAACATGTTCCAAAATCGCGGTCAACGCGGTCAGCGCATGCGAGTAAGGAAGCTGTCGCGATATCGCGACGTGTTCTAAAATCGCGGCTGAAAATCAAGAAGCGTACGGAGGCCGGGGAAGGGTCGCGATTTCGCGACATGTCGCGAAATCGCGACTTGTCGTGTTTTCGCGGCCGACGAGGGAGGAAGTTGCCGATGCGCTGGCAGGGCCGCGATTTCGTGACATGTCGCGAAATCGCGACATGTCGCAGAATCGCGGAAGGAGAGAGAAAGTCATAGTTGACCTGAAAGTGCATTCCGGCGGGAAACAGAAGGCTTCCTGGGGTAGCGACACGTGTCAAAGCGTGAATGGGACAAACAGAAGCCGACATGCAAGCTTATTTTGCGAATTTAATCTGTTTTTAATGTTTTAAGCTTCTGATTTAATTAAAATGCTAATCTAATGCATCTTTTTGTCTTTCATGCGGGATTCCACCGGCACTTACGGGACAACGGGAAAGACCATAAAGGCAAAGATAAAGTGCGTATTTAGTCAAGGACCGCCATGCTAGGAGAGAAGTTGCCGGTGAGAGCATTCAACAACAAATTTATTGCAGACTTGATAGCATGAAGACCATTTCAACTTCGGGATGGATTTGCGGAGATCAAATTGATGGAGAAGTGGTGACTCATCCGGCTCACCAGCAGAATTAATGAAAGCATTTATTTACAGCTGCAAATGAATGCAAGTTGCATTTTATTTTATCTTCTCCATTTATGGCGGTGATCTGCATGATTTGCCGAAGGGTTAAGTTCTATTCGGACTTTGATTTTTAAATGGATTTTTATTGTAAAACCCGGGTCCTAGGGTTTAAGTGCGATAAGATTTAGGGTTTGAGCAAGATATTTTGGAAAAGATCAGGGTCTGTCCTGAGTCTATAAATACAAATTCTAAATGTAATCGCGAGGAGGCGGAGACTTAGAAATAAAGGCTTATAAGCAATTTCTTGCAAATTTTGTGAAATCCTTTGTTTCCGGACTTGGAGTTGATGTGCTTTAGCTTTTACGTGATAGCATGGCCGGGAGCCTAATCTTTTGCGAGTGTGATAAGTGTATTTTATTTTGTTATCCGTTCCATTTAAAGTTTGTTAGATATATCTTGTAAATCTGCCATTGTCAAGATTAAATATCTTGTTAGGCTTCAGTTGTTCTATTGTCTGCTAGGGGAAATTACAGATTTCAGGTGTAAGTTTGTTCTAATTGCTCTGTCTTCACTGTGCGAGCTAGGCTGCCGGTGAAAGATACCAATTTTAATCAGCTGCCCTTGGATTTATAATTTTTTGCTAGATCTGTTTCACTCTGCCTTGTGCTCTTAGTTGAAAGTGATCTTAGACTGACTGGACACTTTCTTCTTTGATTTGTTCTGTTGTGAAGCTGATAGCATAGATAAGATTGGTAGTTTTAAGTTTTACAGTTTAATGTTTGATAAGCTTCTCTTTTCTGCCTTACCCTACCCTCTCTTTGCTTTCCGTGAATGATCCATTTTTATTTTCTTTATTTGCCTTTTATTTAAATCTGCTGACCCATGAGAGCTAGGTCAAAGAATTCAAGTCAAATCTGATTGTCAACAACTTTTGCAACTACTGAACGAGTTCAAGAACCCCCTGTAAGGTAACAGAGCAGTCCATATCGAAATCTATTCCAGAAGTGGAAAAGAGTGAATTGCCATTCGACCCAACTCTGTAACTCGCACCTTGGATAACCAGCTAGATCCTAAAGATGAGTGGGATCAGTCCCGTGGGTGTCTCCGAAGCTTTCCTTGCCTTCATCCTTTTTCCCGGGGTGTGCATGAAAGCCGGACCAACAAGACTATTAATTTTGTTGATGCAGTTGTGGGCATTTATAATTTGACAACCACACAAAAGGTGAAACTGGGTAAAGCTTTGATTCATCACGGTAATGATGTTTGGATTCTTCATATTTATGGAGGTAAATCCAAGCAAGGTTCTAGCATATTGGCGGTTCTTAAAGGACCTCACAATCAAACACATTTCATGTCTTACCGCCTACAATTTCCCTACACCAATAATTTGACTGAGTATGAGGCACTAATACTAGGGTTGAAATTTGCTTTAGATAAAAATGCAAAGAATATCCAAGTTTTCACAAAATCTAAGTTGGTTGCTAATCAGGTTAAAGGTAAGTTTCAGTGCAAGGCCTCTTACCTAAAAAGATACAAACATCGAGCTTGGGACCTCATGGAGGATTTTAATGCTTTCAATCTGATGCATATTCCCAGGGAGGAAAATTCACCTGCATATGTTTTGGCTTCATCAGTTGCAAATATGAAGCCCTTGGAGGAATTTAAATGGAAAAAACATTTAGTGGAATTAATTCCTTGTCCTATTTCAGATAACATAGATACATTTCAAGTATTTTTTGATGACCACTAGATTGTAGTTTTTTTATAGAATACAAATGCATTTGAAAAATTATAATTGATGATGGTCAAAAGTATACTATACTTGAAGATTTTGATAAAAGAGAAGGAATAATGAGATTAAAAAATAATAAAATTCCTAGAGGGATGGTAGAACTTGAGAGGCTATTTGACAATGATCAAATTTAACATAGAGCAAGTTCTGGAAATTCTGTTAACAAGATAGGGAATGAAATTGAGAAACTAAATGTAGGAACCAAAGAGGATCACAAGCTCGTTCAATTGGGTAACACTGGTGACCCTGTAATCAAAATAAATCTTATTGAGTTGCTATATAGGTTCAAGAATGTTATGGCCTGGTCTTATAAAGAACTTAAGATTTTTTATCTAAAAGTGTACATGCATACTATACTTCTGAAGGAGTTCTATAAATCCTTCTGATAGAAATAGAGGCATGTTAATGCCTTGTTGGAACCTCTCATTCTAAAGGAGGTAGAAAAATTATTGAGTGCTGCCATTATTTTTCCTATCAGGTATTCTACCTGGGTAGCTAATTTAGTGCCCATTAGAAAGAAGAATGGGAAAATTTGCCTGTGCGTAGATTTTAGAAACCTAAATAAGGCTTCTAAAAAGGATAATTATCCTTTACCTTCCATGGATGATGTGTTGCATATTTTGAATGATTCAGAGATGATGTCCTTCTTGGATGAATTTTTTGGATACAACTAGATATTGGTGGAGAGAGAAGACAAAATGAAAACTGCCTTCATGACCAATTGGGGAACCTTTGCTTACAAAAGAATGTCATTTGGGTTGATAAAATGTGGAAGCCACCTTCCAATGAGCAATGGATCATGCCTTCAAAGGTCTCATGGGTAAGTGTATATTTGTATACATGGATGACTTGACACTCTTTTCCAAGTCTCCATTTTATCATGTCAAATATTTGGAGTCTATTTTCAACAAGTGCAGAGAATTTGGTATTTCTTTGAATCCAAAGAAGTGCATCTTTGGTGTTACTGAATGAAAACTCTCGATCCACTTGATTACCAAATACGACATTTTTGTGGACCTTGAGAGAGTTGAGGCCATATCAAAGATACTCATTCCCAACTCTAAAAAAGAGTTAAAATCATTCTTTGGAAAAATTAATTTTGTTCAAAAATTTATTTTTGGCTTTGTTGAAATTGTTAAACCACTAAATGATATGTTGAAGGATATTGCTCAAATTTTTTGGTCCACGAAAGCCAAAGTGGCATTTCAGGAAATTAAATCTTCCATCAAACAAGCCCCAGTTTTGGTGAGTCCAGAATTTAGTGTAGATTTTTATTTATACTCTTTTTCTTTTGAACATACACTTGCTATAGTTTTTAATCAGTAAAGAGAAATAGGGGAACCTCCCATTGCCTTCAAGAGTACCAATTTGAAGGGTGCTGAGTTGAATTAATATTGTTTGGATAAATAAGTATATGCCTTAGTGAAACCAGTTAAACAATTCAGGCATTATATTATGAGGATTAAGATCCATGCCATAGTTCCTAATCTGGTTGTTAAGTATCTATTGAGTCAATACGAAATGGGTGAACTGAGAGGTAATTGGGTTAAAAAATTGTAGGAATTTTATCTAGAGATTTAGCTTGCTAAATTAATTAGAGGCCTTGGTCTATCCCAACATATTGTTGAAATACCTACTGGAGAAGAGATCAACCAAATGGATTCTAAGTTGGATGACTGGTATGGGGATATCATCCATTTATTGAAACTTGGGAATTGTGCACCCCATCTAAATAGAACTCAAATAAGAGCACTGAAGTTAAAATTTACCCATTTTTTACTAACAGGGGTAAGTTGTATAGAGAAAATTATGCTGGTACATTCTTAAGATGCATTACCTAGGATGAGGTGAATGAGGTGATGTCCAGTTTTCATGACAAGTTAGGAGTAGGGTATCCTTCAGGTTCAGCTACTACACACAAAATATTAAGGATAGGCTACTATTGGCCTACCCTATTTAAAGATGCACATCAACATGTGAGAACTTGTCATCAGTGTCAAATATTTACAGCCAAGCAAGATAATATATGTTTTCCATTACAACCTATTGTAATAGACAAACCTTTCATGCAATGGGGACTTGATTTTGAGGGAGTGATGAACCCAAATTCATCATCAGGTCACAAATATGTGTTAATAGCCATCAATTATTGTACACGATGGGCTGAAGTGGTAGCAATAGTGAGGAGTACAACCCATGAGGTAATAGAATTTTTGGAGTCAAATATCAGAACCAAAATTAGGGTTCCTTTGAATTTAGTTTGTGATAATGGGCCAACCTTTCAGTCACTAGAATTTGTAGAGAAGGCATACCAAAAAGGGATAGTCCTCAAATTTTCATCCAACTATTATACCCAAGGAAATGGATTGGTTGAGTCCACAACTAAGAATTTGATAAATGTCATTAAGAAGTCTATTGTAGATAAACCTAGACAATGACATACATTACTAAAGTATGCACTTTGGAATGACAGAATAAGACACAAGGAAGCTCTTAAAACCTCACCAATTGCTTTATTGTATGGCACTCAACCTATTGTTCCTATTTCTTTAAAATTGCCCACATACCAATTTGCATTGGATTATTTTAATGATCATGCAAATATGGAAGCCTGTGTACTAGAATTAATTAATTTGCAAGATGAATGAATTCAGTCCTTGGAGCATTTCAATCAGCATCAAGAGATAGTCAAGCATTAGTTTGATAAAATAGCAAAGGTGAATACCTTCAGACTTGCAGACCTGGTGTTATTGTGGGACAAATCCCATGAGAAGAAAGGTAAAAACACCAAGTTACAACCCTTGTGGATAGGGCCATACCAGATCGTAGAAATTTTGGTTAATAATGCATTTCATTTATAGGACCTAGAAGGTAATTTTTTGAACTTGCATGTCAATGGTCAATATTTGAAGCATTCTTTCTCAAATGTTCCATCTATTACATCGTTCGAGTAAATGAAGGGACCTATGTACATATGTATATGTTGTTTTGAAAGTTAAATTTTAGCACTTTTGTTTAGTTTGTGTTTTGGCATTAATTTTATCCTGGTTTTCTTGTTTTTCTTTTCTTTCCTCTTTTGGTTTTTTGTCTCGATCCCTCGAATTTTCAAAGAAGGGTGATTTCATAAAGGGATTTTCTAAGCAAGGGATAAGTGGTAATGCTTGTTGTCTAAAATGATAGTAGAGATATAGTTTAAATTTTGTACCTCCCTTGCAACATCTATTTTAATCATAGAAGAACCATTATGTTGTTTATTTGGAGAACTCCTAGGGAATCCAAGAAAAGTTGGTCATGAGAAGAAAGCTCTGATTCACAAGATATTTTTAAATACCCCAAAAATGCTATTGGTACTTGCGCTAAAATATTTAGTTGATAGGTTGTTTAGTTAATAAAATATTAGGGCAAAGGCAACTTTCGAACCCTTAGTAAGACTCCTTGGCTATATGTCTCATAGAAGAAAAAAAAAGGGTAAATAAAAGTTCTACCAAAAAAAAGAGAAAATTTTGTAATAAAAGGAGATAGCCAGGATTTTTGAAAGGGGAATTTTAGACATGTTCACTAGGGCTATAGATGCCCCATGGCTATGAACCAAGGTCTTGGAAAGCTAAGAGTAACTTTGTCCTAGTAGCGGAGCTCTACTCAAATAACCCTATGCAATCCAAACAACCTGATTGATCCTTAGTAAGAATTCGAAGCCATGGTTTTATTTGGAGGAGGAATTTATACACTGCAATCACACACTAGAGTTTTCTTTGAGTGATGCAACCTAGTATTTCCTTGGGAAATTTCAACAGACTAATAGATAAAAAATAAAATATTTTGAAAATCCTTGCGGTGGGATGATGCGCATGATTTAAATTGTTGTAAAACTAGAGTTTTAGGTTCCAAATAGTGCTGCTATTTCCCTATAGATGTTGCCATTTTTTAAGAAGAAACACACCCCCCCAAAAAATTAAAATTGTTTGAGAATTTGAAAATAATTAATTTTATATTCCGAGGGGACCCTCTTGAATTTTTTGGTTTTTTTTTTTTTTTTTTTTAATTTAAGGTTCGTTTGTGTCAAGTCTTTAAATTTTTCCTGCATCAAAGTGCAAAAATACTTTGCATAAGATCATTGATTTGAATTGAATTTTTCTTAGTATTCATGCATTAATGACTTTATTTCTGGTTAAATACTTGAGAAATTTTAATTTTCAATAGTTTCCTAAGGTATGAAAAATTAAAATCAATTTCTAAGGTTCTTTAAAAATCTTCTTCTTGTCCTAATGTTTGCTCCAATCTTGGAAATGCTATATCTTCTACCACAGGAATCCCTTTGAGGTAATTCAATTTTTTTATAAAATACATCGAGCTCACCTTTCCAATGGTACCAAGATTTTAGGGATTCAGGTGTGATCTACCTTCCAAAAATAACTATTTCTAATTATAGACAACAAACTTATTAATGCTATATCTTTTATATGGAGCAAAATTTCAAGTTCTTTTTGCAAATTCAGATACCCATTTGGCTTATTTGGATGCTTGAAAATTTTCATTCAATTCTGGGTACTTTTAATGTTCATCATATTTTCATACTACGTGGAATGGGCATCTTCCGAGAATTTTAAAATTTGAATATCATTTATGAACATGGAGAATCCTTCAAAAGCACTTAAAAATGCCAAATGCAAATGGGTAGAGTCATTGGAGTCAGTGGATTCAGCGTGTATTTTTGAAAATTTTACTAAGTGTTGAAAGAAGGACAGAAAAATGGGACTCCATTGCACTCCAGTAGCATCCCAAAATCCTGCCCACATTTTGCAAAGAGAGAAGGAAATGGAAAATTTACCTAAGTGTGCTTGGGTGGAAGAATGGGTTGATGAGTAGTCGTTATACCATCATTAAATCTCAAAGATCTTATCAATCCGGGGTGGTGTCCAAGGCTATCTACGATAGAAAGTTCAAACAGAGTTGCATTTCAGCTCATTTGGGAGCAGCAGGTCTTTATTGGTGGGATTGATTGTGTGGGGGATTTGTGTCACTTCTACCCCTAAATTGCATAAATTTAACTTTAATCTATTTGCAAGAATGAAAAACTAATTGTTGTCTACAGAAATAAAGTCCTAATTACAATTGCTAAATTGAGACTTAATTGATTTGCAGAAGGAAAATCCTAATTACAGTTGCTAAATGAGAAACCTATTTACTTTTGCAATGATGAGATAAAACAAGTAATCAACTTCTGTCAATACTCTGAAACAGAAGGTCGTCAATCTTCTATGCAGTGTTTGACAAAGCAAAAACAAGAATGCAGGAAATTATAGAAAACTTGTAAATTGTTGGAAATGTAAATTGCAGGGAATTGGAAAATTACTGAAAAATAAAGAAACTGATTATATCTATTGCTGATTACATCACAAATGTAAAATAGATGGATAAAAACTAAAACAGAAATCAAATACCACAAAATGCTGAAATTGACAAGTTCCACTACTTATTCTACTGCAGCAAAATCAGGACTGAAAACCTATCTGTTAGTCCTTCTCCTAGATCTGAAAGTGGCCGGCCTCCTTTTCTAGAAGAAGGTATAATTTCTTCTCTAAGTCTTACTCACACTCAGACATAACAAAATAAATGAAATGAAAACTGCACTTTTATTGCTTCAGAAACATAATTACAATTCTGCTGAAATCTGTTACAGATCTGCAATCTATTATAGGTCTATTATCTCTAATATGTCTAATCTCTAATCTAATATTTCTAATATCTCATTCCTAATAGCTCAACCTGAATGGGAGCTATCTTTTATAGATGCCTAAAATCTAATTACAAACATAAAATATGTTGTCCTGATATCCTGCGTAATTTCTTGGGTTTATCCTAGAATAGGATCAAATTTGATCTTTTCCATAAATGGTGGCTTTGGATGGCAAGGACGGCAAAGTTATATGGGAGATATTTTCCCTTAACTTTCTCAACCTTATTATCCCCTTTTCCACCGCCAAAAGTCGAGTCAACAAGTCAAAAAGTACATTATGTTTTCATTTCGAAGATAAGTGGCTCATTCCGAAGATACCGCAATTCTCATTCCGAAGATACAATTCTCATTTCGAAGATCCGCTCATTTCGAAGATACTGCAATTCTCATTCCGAAGACACTATGTTTTTCTCATTCCGAAGATATCTGTTCATTTCGAAGACACTGTGTTCATTCCGAAGACACTGTGTTCATTCCGAAGATCTTTAGAATGACCAACTGTGTTGACTCCAAATGGTTTTGGCTGCATTTCTCAGGTGTATTAGACCTCAGGATCAGATTGCAATAGTCTTCATTCTTCCTTGGATGTGAATTCCATGCCTTGCCATTCATTGGTAGCTTGCTGGAATTTATATGGAAAAACCAGTTTCTACTGCATACAGTAATAAGTCTTTGTACTATTTGCTGAATTTAGAGAAACTAATGCTTAATGATCATCAAAATAAGACTACTGAAATGTTGTTGTCAACCTAAGCATGAAAATATAACATAAAACTATACAAGAACTGTTAAAAATCAGAATATAATGTCCTTAACACTGCAATCATGCAAACAGTTAATACAGAGCATATTAAATCAACTTAACTAGCATATAAGATAATTCACAAGAGTTTTAGGCAGTTTTAACTATTTAAAACATGCTATAAATGAGGCTTATCCAGGCCTCATCATCCCCCCCAACTTATATTAATGCATGCCCTCATGCATTGCAGTGGGCTATGGAGTCACAAATGTCCATACTCATATTCCATGTTTCATAGAACAATTTAGTGCCTGTGTAATTTCTCATGAAGATTTCTGATTCATTATTCAAACTGATCATCTGGTTGGGAATCCTCTTCAAAATAGGAGGGAACTAGAGTAATGATGGTTGGAGGCCTGAATCTGAGACCTACCCAATAATGTTGCATAAAGGTATTTCTTGATTGATAAGGCAATGCCTGAATGGAAGGGCATTCAAAGTGGAGGGGCACTACTTAATGAGCTATGTCTTCATCTTCCCTAGATAATCCAAGAGTAACCAAATCCTCCTCTTTATCTGATGAATTGATTGTCATCAACTTGTGACAACTCTTTTTAGTTTCTCCACTTTCTGCTATAATTCTCTAATTTTCTTTTCATGTTTTTTCAATAACATCTTTTCTTTCCTCAATCCATCTCATTTGTATTTTTATAACACTCTTGGCTGCTCTCAGTTGTTTTGTGATGTCCACCTCCTCTTCTTCATTTGACTCAGAACCTAATACTGACAAATCAACTACAGTTTGTTGCTCAACAATGATCTCATCCTCTGCTTCAGACCCCTACTCCTGTACAGGAGGTTCCATGAAATTATCTTATTATTACATCCAAATTCTCAGTGGCTTGTTGCACTTCTATGACATCATGGCTATCCTGTATGGTCTTCTCTTCAATCATTTGTTCTTTATCTCTTTTTGTTGGAGTCTTGCAGACCTCCTAGTCCTTAATGTATATTTTCTCTTCTTGCCCTATTTTCTTGTGGTAACAGGGGCTGTAGGGATAGCTTCAAGCTCTTCACTATGAACTTCACTCTTATATTCTGACAGATAAATAACATCTTTAGAAAAATGAACCCTCTTCTATTTTATTTTTTTGCTATCAGTTTCAGCTCTTCTCTTCTTAGTCTGTGAGTTTGATGGTTCTGTTGTTGCTGCTGGGTGTGTTTCTTTTTTGCAATAGCCTCTAGTAGTTCCTATTTCTTCTTCTGCAATAGCCTCTGTAGCAGCTATTTCTTCTTCTGCAACAACCTCTGCAGTAGTTGTTTCTTCTTCTGCAACAACATCTACAACATCTGTTAGGTCACTGATTTCTGGTTGCTACAGGGTTTGCTCTTGTTCTTCTTCAGAAAGAATAATTTTTTTTTCTTGTAATCATTAGCAAATATGTCTTCGGAAAGAAAATATGGCACACTTCCTTATTCTGTGCTCTGAACACCTGGCCATCAATCATTGGACATCCTTGCCATCAAATTTTCTTTACTATTTTTAGCTTGTCCATTCTGCATGCAAATTTTCCCACATGAGTGGTTATTATCAATGAATGGTGGTGGCATGTTTGTTAAATCTTCATTCCAAAGATTATGTTTCATTCTGAAGACTAAGCTGGGCATTTAATTTGAAGATAACCTCATTCTGAAGATAAACCTTCATTCTGAAGACACACCTTCATTCTGAAGACAAACCTTCATTCTGAAGACACACCTTCATTTCGAAGACAAACCTTCATTAAGACCTCCTTCTAAGACAAACCTTCATTCTGAAGATACCACGGTTATTTGAAGATACAACAGTCATTCTTAAGACATAGCAGAAACCAACATTTTTCTCTTTCTCCAAGCATGTTTTGTTTATGCCAACTCTTATGAACACTTTTATACTAATGGTTAATTGTCATATACTATATATCAAATATTTACAATGAGAAAAGTGCAAGAAACATATATACCTGGTTAAAAAAAGTTAATGCAAGTTTTGAAAGATGACTGCTTCCGTTGATATTCTGCTGAGGCTTCCTGCAACACTTCAAAAACAAGTGCAGTTGGTGAATTTGTACAATGGTGACTCAGAACTTTCAAGGTTATGCATGCCAGAAAACTGGTTTTCATGCATACCAACTCAATAGCGCCTTAGAAAAAGGTTTTCACTGTTGAGCTATTCATTTTTCTCTCTTTTTTTCTCTTTAACCTCTCCTTTTCTCTCTTTTTTTCTTTGTCTTTTTGATTCTGATTGTGCCCGTGAAGGAATTCATGACTTCCCTGAAATCATGCCCATGAAGGAATTCACAACCATAATTTATTCATCTTTTTGTTTTCTATTTTTTTCTAATTTTTTTTTCTTTTTATTTTTAAGATTCAAAGATATGATCATTTGGAATCTTCATCAGAAGAAGAAGCCTCTTCTGTCAAATGTAACTGTGTGAAATACCGAGCAAATTCCACCTTTGTTAGTGGTTTATGGTACAACCGTAAAAGATGTCCATTCACCACTAATATCCTCCTTACATCATCAACTAAAGAAAGTTGAACAACTTCATTCTCAAACTCCCCTGGTTCATCCTTGCTGCTCTTAATGTGATCATCATGCCACATTTTCCATTTTTGTTGAGTGAACTCTATTTGGTGAAGTGCTTCCAACCAAAGTTCATCAAATGCATTCAACTGCAAAATTTGTTTTTTTTGTACCTGCAACAACTCAATGCCAACTGCTAAAGATGCATAAAATGTTAGTAAAGCATTAGGATGTTGCACCAATATATCAAACAAATTTGCTCCTTGGTTTTTAGTCAACCAACTATTGTTGTTCAAAGGTTGTTTTGGTTGTGTTTCAGTTTGTTTTGTACCAGGCTTATTTGAATTGGTTCTTGGAGAAACATTTTTATTTACACCAATGGAGGCCAAAACTAAAGTATTCTTTTCATTTTCCTTATGTGTTCTAAGAAACTGCGGGCTTTTCGTACAATCATACTTAGGTGTAATAAGTTTACCTGAAAGCAAGTTAACTAATTTTCCACCTTTTTGTATGGTTTTAGGATATACTTTCTTCTTTTTTCTTGGTTTTCTAAAACACATTTCTTGAACAATCCTATTAATGATTGGTACAACTTGAGGTAAAGGGATTGTAACAGTTAAATGTTCTAATTCCTTTATCAAATCTGATTGTGAAGATGTTATTTTTGATATCTCAGATTGTTCAAAATATGATACTTTATTTGATGAGGTATCTTGTTCTTCTTGATGTTGTTTTAGTGTGGATTTGTTTTCATGTTCATTCTTTTTAACTTCACTTTCTACACTGATAAGTGGAATAGGTTCAAGCAGTGGTTCACTTGAACACAACTGAGTTTTAACACAGTCACTAACATTTATTAGGGTTGTATTTTTTGATTCAACCACAGAGACAGGGGTTACCTGTTTAACATGATTTGGATTGACCACAGGTTGAGTTGAAAATAGAGGTTGTTTTAATTTTTGTTGTTGTTGTCCATGATAGAAATTATGGATATGATTAGGCAACAAATTTGATTTTTGTTTTTGACAATGTTGCTGCCCTTTGTACAGATTTTGATGTTGTACCCATTGATATCCTTGTAATTTTGGCTGCAACCATGGTGGATGTTGTTGATTCCATTGTTGTTGCATCCATCCATGTTGAGACCATGCTTGGGAGTATGCCCATGGTGGTTGACTCCAACATTGTTGAAGTGGACCTGAAGCAGACCATGGCATATACCAAGGATTATTTCCCCAATGTGCAGGAAATTGAGAAGCATTCTGATATGGAAATTTATGAAAATTATTCCCTTGTCCTTGTCCTACAAAATTGATTTTTTTCATAGGTTGAGACTATTTTTCAAAGACACTTTTAAGTTTCGGCAATAAACTACACTGATCCGTGGGGTGTCCTAATTGACAAATGCTACATGTAGCAGGTATAAATATTTTGTTCAAAGGACAATCATGAAGAGAGTGTTGCTTTTTACATTCTGAACAATAGATGGCTGAAGATTCAGTAGATTCATTTTTTTCATCTAATGTTCTATCATGTACTAAAATATCAGCCTCTTTTATGCATTCTTTCAAATCATGTTTTTCATTACCAATTCTGTGTTTTCTATGCCTTGAATGAGAGTAATTTTTACAGAGTTTAATAATTTCCTCAAATTTAAGTGCATTTGTATCTCCTCTTCCCAAGATATCCAATGCATCCCTAGATTCATCTTGTAGTCCCCTTAAGAATATGACTTTGCAAATTTCAGGTTCAACACTTCCACATCTCTTATGAACAAAAGAAAATCTGTCTATATAATCTTCTAAGATTTCATTTTCCTCTTGTTTCATTGTAAGAATTTCATCATTTTGATTCTTGACTTGACAATATTCTTGGTATCTCTCCAAGAATATGTTTTCCATCTCATCCCAAGTTCTAATTGAGTCAGGTGCTAAGGTGATAAACCATCGTAGAGCTAACTCTTTAAGAGTGGAAGGAAATAGTTTGAGCTTTTGATTGTCATTAGTGTAATCATGAGCTTGACATACAATTTTAAACTCAAACAAAAACATATCAGGATCTTCGGATGTAATTCCCTTGAAAGTTGGTAATACTGCAGGTGAAATGACCTTCATGGGAGCATTTTGATTAAGATCTAGTTGGATGGGATTTTGAAAAGTTCTGGCAGGTGCACTAGTTGCACTAGGGTGGAGCACATTGTTGGCTCTACCTTGATTCTCTTGTGAGCCTTCCATTGTAGGTTCCCAAAAACAATTATAAATCTTGTCAAATTTTCCTGATTGTATGGATTTGTCAAGAGAAAATGGTGTTGAACTACTTAATTTTCCTCCTTGTAATGATTTCTCAAAGGATCTTGCAATGTCTTGGAAGTGGATGATTGGGATTCTTTGAAAATTCCAACATTTTTGGAAATAAAAAATTTAGACATTTTTGACATAATTTCAACCTCTTGTGAAATTTTTCTTCTTGTGGTTTCTTGCTTATTTCCTAAATGGACTGAAATACAATTTACCAATAACAATTACTTATACCAGTCATTACATTCAGATTTTACTCTAAAATTCACAACTTAGCATATTTAATAATTATTGGACTGCTTTTCACCTTCTAACAACACCGTGTTCCCTGACAACGATGCCAAAATGATGGGTAGTCGTTATACCATCATTAAATCTCAAAGATCTTATCAATCCGGGGTGGTGTCCAAGGCTATCTACGATAGAAAGTTCAAGCAAGGTTGCAGTTCAGTTCATTTGGGAGCAAGCAGGTCTTTATTGGTAGGATTGATTGTGTGGGGGATTTGTGTCACTTCTACCCCTAAATTGCATAAATTTAACTTTAATCTATTTGCAAGAATGAAAAACTAATTGTTGTCTGCAGAAATAAAGTCCTAATTACAATTGCTAAATTGAGACTTAATTGATTTGCAGAAGGAAAATCCTAATTACAGTTGCTAAATGAGAAACCTATTTACTTTTGCAATGATGAGATAAAACAAGTAATCAACTTCTGTCAATACTCTGAAACAGAAGGTCGTCAATCTTCTATGCAGTGTTTGACAGCAAAAACAAGAATGCAGGAAATTATAGAAAACTTGTAAATTGCTGGAAATGTAAATTGCAGGGAATTGGAAAATTACTGAAAAATAAAGAAACTGATTATATCTATTGCTGATTACATCACAAATGTAAAATAGATGGATAAAAACTAAAACAGAAATCAAATACCACAAAATGCTGAAATTGACAAGTTCCACTACTTATTCTGCTGCAGCAAAATCAGGACTGAAAACCTGTCTGTTAGTCCTTCTCCTAGATTTGAAAGTGGCCGGCCTCCTTTTCTAGAAGAAGGTATAATTTCTTCTCTAAGTCTTACTCACACTCAGACATAACAAAATAAATGAAATGAAAACTGCACTTTTATTGCTTCAGAAACATAATTACAATTCTACTAAAGTCTGTTACAGGTCTATTATCTTTAATATGTCTAATCTCTAATCTAATATTTCTAATATCTAATTCCTAATAGCTCAACTTGAATGGGAGCTATCTTTTATAGATGCCTAAAATCTAATTACAAACATAAAATATGTTGTCCTGATATCCTGCAGAATTTCCTGGCTTTATCCTAGAAGAAGATCAAATTTGATCTTTTCCATAAATGGTGGCTTTGGACGGCAAGGACGACAAAGTTATATGGGAGATATTTTCCCTTAACTTTCTCAACCTTATTATCCCCTTTTCCACCGCCAAAATTCAGTCAACAAGTCAAAAAGTACATTCTATTTTCATTTCGAAGATAAGTGGCTCATTCCGAAGATACTGCAATTCTCATTCCGAAGACATTGTGTTTTTCTCATTCCGAAGATATTTGTTCATTTCGAAGACACTGTGTTCATTCCGAAGACACTGTGTTCATTCCAAAGATCTTTAGAATGACCAACTGTGTTGACTCCAAATGGTTTTGGCTGCATTTCTCAGGTGTATTAGACCTCAGGATCAGATTGCAATAGTCTTCATTCTTCCTTGGATGTGAATTCCATGCCTTGCCATTCATTGGTAGCTTGCTAGAATTTATATGGAAAAACCAGTTTTCTGCTGCACAGTAATAAGTCTTTGTACTATTTGCTAAATTTAGAGAAACTAATGCTTAATGATCATCAAAATAAGACTACTGAAATGCTGCTGTCAACCTAAGCATGAAAATATAACATAAAACTATACAAGAACTGTTAAAAATCAGAATATAATGTCCTTAACACTTCAATCATGCAAACAGTTAATACAGAGCATATTAAATCAACTTAACTAGCATATAAGATAATTCACAAGAGTTTTAGGCAGTTTTAACTATTTAAAACATGCTATAAATGAGGCTTATCTAGGCCTCATCATCCCCCCAACTTATATTAATGCATGCCCTCATGCATTGCAGTGGGCTATGGAGTCACAAATGTCCATACTCATATTCCATGTTTCATAGAACAATTTAGTGCCTGTGTAATTTCTCATGAAGATTTCTGATTCATTATTCAAACTGATCATCTGGTTGGGAATCCTCTTCAAAATAGGAGGGAACTAGAGTAATGATGGTTGGAGGCCTGAATATGAGACCTACCCAATAATGTTGCATAAAGGTATTTCTCTGGATTGAGAAGGCAATGCCTCGAATGGAAGGGCACTCTTCAAAGTGGAGGGGCACTACTTAGAATGAGCACCTATGTCTTCATCTTCCCTAGATAATCCAAGTAGTAACTAAACCAAATCCTCCTCTTTATCTGATGTAGTTGATTGTTCTTCAACTTGTGACAGCCTGCTTTTTTTAGTTTCTCCACTTTCTGCTATAATTCTCTAATTTTCTTTTCATGTTTTTTCAATAACATCTTTTCTTTCCTCAATCCATCTCATTTGTATTTTTATAACACTCTTGGCTGCTCTCAGTTGTTTTGTGATGTCCACCTCCTCTTCTTCATTTGACTCAGAACCTAATACTGACAAATCAACTACAGTTTGTTGCTCAACAATGATCTCATCCTCTACTTTAGACCCCTACTCCTGTACAGGAGGTTCCATGAAATTATCTTATTATTACATCCAAATTCTCAGTGGCTTGTTGCACTTCTATGACATCATGGCTATCCTGTATGGTCTTCTCTTCAATAATTTGTTCTTTTATCTCTTTTTGTTGGAGTCTTGCAGACCTCCTAGTCCTTAATGTATATTTTCTCTTCTTGCCCTATTTTCTTGTGGTAACAGGGGCTGTAGGGATAGCTTCAAGCTCTTCACTATGAACTTCACTCTTATATTCTGACAGATAAATAACATCTTTAGAAAAATGAACCCTCTTCTATTTTATTTTTTGCTATCAGTTTCAGCTCTTCTCTTCTTAGTCTGTGAGTTTGATGGTTCTGTTGCTGTTGTTGGGTGTGTTTTTTTTTTGCAATAGCCTCTGTAGTAGTTCCTATTTCTTCTTCTGCAACCCTCTAGGACTATTTCTTCTTACACTCTGGTTTTCTTCTTCTCAACAACATCTACAGCATCTGTTAGGTCACTGATTTCTAGTTGCTACAGGGTTGCTCTTGTTCTTCTTCAGAAAGAATAATTTTTTTTTCTTGTAATCATTAGCAAATATGTCTTCAAAAAGAAAATATGGCACACTTCCTTATTCTGTGCTCTGAACACCTTGCCATCAATCATTGGACATCCTTGCCATCAAATTTTCTTTACTATTTTTAGCTCCTCCATTCTACATGCAAATTTTCCCACATGAGTGGTTATTATCAATGAATGGTGGTGGTATGTTTGTTAAATCTTCATTCTAAGATTATGTTTCATTCTATGACTAATTTGGGCATTTAATTTGAAGATAACCTCATTCTGAAGATAAACCTTCATTGAAGACACACCTTCATTCGAAGACAAACCTTCATTCTAAGAAAACCTTCATTAAGAAACTTCATTGAAGACAAACCTTCATTCTGAAGACACACCTTCATTCCGAAGACAAAGCTTCATTCTGAAGATACCACGGTTATTTGAAGATACAATAGTCATTCTGAAGACATAGCAGAAACCAACATTTTTCTCTTTCTCCAAGCATGTTTTGTTTATGCCAACTCTTATGAACACTTTTATACTAATGGTTAATTTTCATATACTATATATCAAATATTTACAATGAGAAAAGTGCAAGAAACATATATACCTGGTTAAAACAAGTTAATGCAAGTTTTGAAAGATGACTGCTTCTATTGATATTCTGTTGAGGCTTCCTGCAACACTTCAAAAACAAGTGCAGTTGGTGAATTTGTACAATGGTGACTCAGAACTTTCAAGGTTATGCATGCCAAAAAACTGGTTTTCATGCATACCAACTCAGTAGCGCCTTAGAAAAAGGTTTTCACTACTGAGCTATTCATTTTTCTCTTCTTTTTTTCTCTTTAACCTCTCCTTTTCTCTCTTTTTTTCTTTGTCTTTTTGATTCTGATTGTGCCCATGAAGGAATTCATGACTTCCCTGAAATCATGCCCATGAAGGAATTCACAACCAAAATTTATTCATCTTTTTGTTTTCTATTTTTTTCTATTTTTTTTTCTTTTTCTTTTTAAGATTCAAAGATATGATCATTTGGAATCTTCATCAGAAGAAGAAGCCTCTTCTGTCAAATGTAACCGTGTGAAATACCGAGCAAATTCCACCTTTGTTAGTGGTTTATGGTACAACTGTAAAAGATGTCCATTCACCACTAATATCCTCCTTACATCATCAACTAAAGAAAGTTGAACAACTTCATTCTCAAACTCCCCTGGTTCATCCTTGCTGCTCTTAATGTGATCATCATGCCACATTTTCCATTTTTGTTGAGTGAACTCTATTTGGTGAAGTGCTTCCAACCAAAGTTCATCAAATGCATTCAACTGCAAAATTTGTTTTTTCTATACCTGCAACAACTCAATGCCAACTGCTAAAGATGCATAAAATGTTAGTAAAGCATTAGGATGTTGCACCAATATATCAAACAAATTTGCTCCTTGGTTTTTAGTCAACCAACTATTGTTGTTCAAAGGTTGTTTTGGTTGTGTTTCAGTTTGTTTTGTACCAGGCTTATTTGAATTGGTTCTTGGAGAAACATTTTTATTTACACCAATGGAGGCCAAAACTAAAGTATTCTTTTCATTTTCCTTATGTGTTCTAAGAAACTGTGGGCTTTCTGTACAATCATACTTAGGTGTAATAAGTTTACCTGAAAGCAAGTTAACTAATTTTCCACCTTTTTGTATGGTTTTAGGATATACTTTCTTCTTTTTTCTTGGTTTTCTAAAACACATTTCTTGAACAATCCTATTAATGATTGGTACAACTTGAGGTAAAGGGATTGTAACAGTTAAATGTTCTAATTCCTTTATCAAATCTGATTGTGAAGATGTTATTTTTGATATCTCAGACTGTTCAAAATATGATACTTTATTTGATGAGGTATCTTGTTCTTCTTGATGTTGTTTTAGTGTGGATTTGTTTTCATGTTCATTCTTTTTAACTTCACTTTCTACACTGATAAGTGGAATAGGTTCAAGCAGTGGTTCACCTGAACACAACTGAGTTTTAACACAGTCACTAACATTTATTAGGGCTGTATTTTTTGATTCAACCACAGAGACAGGGGTTACCTGTTTAACATGATTTGGACTGACCACAGGTTGAGTTGAAAATAGAGGTTGTTTTAATTTTTGTTGTTGTTGTCCATGATAGAAATTATGGATATGATTAGGCAACAAATTTGATTTTTGTTTTTGACAATGTTGCTGCCCTTTGTACAGATTTTGATGTTGTACCCATTGATATCCCTGTAATTTTGGCTGCAACCATGGTGGATGTTGTTGATTCCATTGTTGTTGCATCCATCCATGTTGAGACCATGCTTGGGAGTATGCCCATGGTGGTTGACTCCAACATTGTTGAAGTGGACCTGAAGCAGACCATGGCATATACCAAGGATTATTTCCCCAATGTGCAGGAAATTGAGAAGCATTCTGATATGGAAATTTATGAAAATTATTCCCTTGTCCTTGTCCTACAAAATTGATTTTTTTCATAGGTTGAGACTATTTTTCAAAGACACTTTTAAGTTCGGCAATAAACTACACCGATCTGTGGGGTGTCCTAATTGACAAATGCTACATGTAGCAGGTATAAATATTTTGTTCAAAGGACAATCATGAAGAGAGTGTTGCTTTTTACATTCTGAACAATAGATGGCTGAAGATTCAATAGATTCATTTTTTTCATCTAATGTTCTATCATGTACTAAAACATCAGCCTCTTTTATGCATTCTTTCAAATCATGTTTTTCATTACCAATTCTGTGTTTTCTATGCCTTGAATGAGAGTAATTTTTACAGAGTTTAATAATTTCCTCAAATTTAAGTGCATTTGTATCTCCTCTTCCCAAGATATCCAATGCATCCCTAGATTCATCTTGTAGTCCCCTTAAGAATATGACTTTGCAAATTTCAGGTTCAACACTTCCACATCTCTTATGAACAAAAGAAAATTTGTCTATATAATCTTCTAAGATTTCATTTTCCTCTTGTTTCATTGTAAGAATTTCATCATTTTGATTCTTGACTTGACAATATTCTTGGTATCTCTCCAAGAATATGTTTTCCATCTCATCCCAAGTTCTAATTGAGTCAGGTGCTAAGGTGATAAACCATCGTAGAGCTAACTCTTTAAGAGTGGAAGGAAATAGTTTGAGCTTTTGATTGTCATTAGTGTAATCATGAGCTTGACATACAATTTTAAACTCAAACAAAAACATATCAGGATCTTCGGATGTAATTCCCTTGAAAGTTGGTAATACTGTAGGTGAAATGACCTTCATGGGAGCATTTTGATTAAGATCTAGTTGGATGGGATTTTGAAAAGTTCTGGCAGGTGCACTAGTTGCACTAGGGTGGAGCACATTGTTGGCTCTACCTTGATTCTCTTGTGAGCCTTCCATTGTAGGTTCCCAAAAACAATTATAAATCTTGTCAAATTTTCTTGATTGTATGGATTTGTCAAGAGAAAATGGTGTTGAACTACTTAATTTTCCTCCTTGTAATGATTTCTCAAAGGATCTTGCAGTGCTGGAAGTGGATGATTGGGATTCTTTGAAAATTCCAACATTTTTGGAAATAAAAAATTTAGACATTTTTGACATAATTTCAACCTCTTGTGAAATTTTTCTTCTTGTGGTTTCTTGCTTATTTCCTAAATGGACTGAAATACAATTTACCAATAACAATTACTTATACCAGTCATTACATTCAGATTTTACTCTAAAATTCACAACTTAGCATATTTAATAATTATTGGACTGCTTTTCACCTTCTAACAACACCGTGTTCCCCGGAAACGATGCCAAAATGATGGGTAGTCGTTATACCATCATTAAATCTCAAAGATCTTATCAATCCGGGGTGGTGTCCAAGGCTGTCTACGATAGAAAGTTCAAGCAGAGTTGCATTTCAGCTCATTTGGGAGCAGTAGGTCTTTATTGGTGGGATTGATTGTGTGGGGGATTTGTGTCACTTCTACCCCTAAATTGCATAAATTTAACTTTAATCTATTTGCAAGAATGAAAAACTAATTGTTGTCTATAGAAATAAAGTCCTAATTACAATTGCTAAATTGAGACTTAATTGATTTGCAGAAGGAAAATCCTAATTACAATTGCTAAATGAGAAACCTATTTACTTTTGCAATGATGAGATAAAACAAGTAATCAACTTCTATCAATACTCTGAAACAGAAGGTCGTCAATCTTCTGTGCAGTGTTTGACAAAAAAAACAAGAATGCAGGAAATTATAGAAAACTTGTAAATTGCTGGAAATGTAAATTGCAGGGAATTGGAAAATTACTGAAAAATAAAGAAACTGATTATATCTATTGCTGATTACATCACAAATGTAAAATAGATGGATAAAAACTAAAACAGAAATCAAATACCACAAAATGCTGAAATTGACAAGTTCCACTACTTATTCTGCTGCAGCAAAATCAGGACTGAAAACCTGTCTGTTAGTCCTTCTCCTAGATCTGAAAGTGGCCGGCCTCCTTTTCTAGAAGAAGGTATAATTTCTTCTCTAAGTCTTACTCACACTCAGACATAACAAAATAAATGAAATGAAAACTGCACTTTTATTGCTTCAGAAACATAATTACAATTCTGTTGAAATCTGTTACAGATCTGCAATCTGTTATAGGTCTATTATCTCTAATATGTCTAATCTCTAATCTAATATTTCTAATATCTAATATTCTTAATAGCTCAACCTGTATGGGAGCTATCTTTTATAGATGCCTAAAATCTAATTACAAACATAAAATATGTTGTCCTGATATCCTGCAGAATTTCCTGGCTTTATCCTAGAAGAAGATCAAATTTGATCTTTTCCATAAATGGTGGCTTTGGACGGCAAGGACGGCAAAGTTATATGGGAGATATTTTCCCTTAACTTTCTCAACCTTATTATCCCCTTTTCCACCGCCAAAAGTCAGTCAACAAGTCAAAAAGTACATTATGTTTTCATTTCGAAGATAAGTGGCTCATTTCGAAGATACTGCAATTCTCATTCCGAAGATCCGCTCATTTCGAAGATACTGCAATTCTCATTCCGAAGATCCACTCATTTCGAAGATACTGCAATTCTCATTCCAAAGATCCGCTCATTCCAAAGATACTACAATTCTCATTTCGAAGACACTGTGTTTTTCTCATTCCGAAGATATCTGTTCATTCTAAAGACACTGTGTTCATTTCGAAGACATTGTGTTCATTCCGAAGATCTTTAGAATGACCAACTGTGTTGACTCCAAATGGTTTTGGCTGCATTTCTCGAGTGTATTAGACCTCGGGATCAGATTGCAATAGTCTTCATTCTTCCTTGGATGTGAATTCCATGCCTTGCCATTCATTGGTAGCTTGCTAGAATTTATATGGAAAAACCAGTTTTCTGGTTCACAGTAATAAGTCTTTGTACTATTTGCTGAATTTAGAGAAACTAATGCTTAATGATCATCAAAATAAGACTACTGAAATGCTGCTGTCAACCTAAGCATGAAAATATAACATAAAACTATACAAGAACTGTTAAAAATCAGAATATAATGTCCTTAACACTGCAATCATGCAAACAGTTAATACAGAGCATATTAAATCAACTTAACTAGCATATAAGATAATTCACAAGAGTTTTAGGCAGTTTTAACTATTTAAAACATGCTATAAATGAGGCTTATCTAGGCCTCATCATGGGTATTGGCGAAATAAAAGTGAAAACCCTAAACCCTTTCCATGCTCTCAGGCGGAGAAATGGGAAGACATCGGATAAAGTTGGGCCCTAATGTTCCGTCCACCTTGAGGAAGATGAAATATTGCAAAGTGTGCATGATTGGTGGAAATAAATCATTGGTGGAATTAAAGCTTGGAAAATTGGAAAATCATTCTCGACAAAGAAATAAAACCCAAAAATTCCAACCAAAGAGAAAAGAAAATCTACTAAGTCGCACCATTGTCGAAAATATTAAAAAATGAAGGAAAAGCTTGGACGGAAGAATGGGCATCGGCCAAAGAAAATGAGCATCCTAAAATTTTGCCCCTTGATTTTTGGATAAATGGAAATTTACTAAGTGTAAAAAAAATCCATCGTAAAGAAAATATTTTTAAGTCTTAGCTTGGACGGAAATATGGGATCCAATTGCACTTTGGACCATCCCAAAATCTCGTCCAATTACATTGGCGGAAGTCCGGGGCATTAACCAAAGAGGAAGTAATCCAAAAGCTTCGTCCATGCTTTTTGTCGGAGAAATGAGACTCCATCAAAGAAGAGAACATCTCGAAATGCCGCCCACTCTAATTTTTCGATTGAATTAAAAATGATGAGTATAAAAGGAGTGCCCAACTTTTGGGGAAGGAAACATAAATATTGAAACCTAAAATTTTGTCCATGGGAATCAAGCCTCAACAATCATTTTGGAAAATTAAAATGAAGCTCTTGCATTAGAAAATTATTCTCCGACAATAAGAAAATAAAGCTTTGGCAAATGAAAATAATAGCAGGTAATGAGGAAGTAGGGTTTGGCCATTGAATTTTTGCATCCAACCATTGAATACCATTCATATTATTTCTCTGGTAGTGAGCAATGATATAATTCTAAAAATTTATTTTGTTGAAAACCTACGGAAAATTAAATCAATTAAATTTAATTTTAAAGCTAATGTTCTAACATTTGCCCCTTTTAAAATTTTATAGGAATTTGTGGGTGGCTGCATTTAATGGTAAAAAAATTAATGGCAAAAGTTATGGTGGGCAGAGAATTTCAACGCAAACCAAGCGAAAGGGATTGTGCAAAGATAGAAGGTGCATGAAGTCAATGATACACCCAAATTTTGCAGATGGAGAATTAATGAAATGCATCTGCAAGTAGCCAAAAAGTGAAATTTTTGCACGAAGTTATCTTTTGATGAAGATAAAATTGGATTTTATCTTCTCCATTTATGACAAGATTTTCAGGTAGATTTTCAAAGTGGTTAGAGTTGATAAGAACTCTATTTTAAAATGCCTTTATATTGTAAAGTCTCATTGGTGGGATTTTTAATTTGATTTTGTTTGATTGGGAGTTGGATATTCTTTGAAAATATTAGGGCATGTCCTAAGTCTATAAATACTCCCATTAAAAGTAATCTCAGGATGAGAAAACTTGGAAATATAGATATTTTAGTAAATTTTAGAAAATCTTGTTTTAATACTTTGTTATGTACCTAAGGTTGGTGTGACGTTGTTTTTTGAAACAGCATGGCTAGAAGCCTAATCTTTTCCAAACTATGATAAGTGCACCTTCTTCTATTTTCATATTGCTTAAGGATTTATTTAATTTAATTGTAAGGTTATGATTGTTGAGGTTATGTTATGTTGTTGAGCTTCACCCCATTTTCCATATGCTTGAGGGAATTATAATCTTAAGGTTTAGGCTAGTATTCTCACTGCACGAGCTAGAATGCTGGTGAGAAACACCAATTGTCATTAATCTCCCTTCTGTTTGTAATTTTTCTTTTCATCCCATGTTGCTTTGTCCCATGCTCAAGGTTGAAAGTGATCTTAGAAAGTTGGACACTTTCTTCATTTGATATTGTCTTTTGTGAAGCTAGACAATTTAATCAATTTTAGTAGTTATAATTTGTAATTGGATTAGACATCCTCTCTTTTCTACCCTACCCTACTCTCTTTGTTTTATTTCTAAAATATTATCCATTTTTATGTTCTTTAAAATTATTCATTCATTTAATATGTTGAGATTCAAAGAGATAGATCAATTTACAAAATACAAATTTGATTGATAACCCAAACAACAATAGATAGAAGTTGAACCTCCTTGTAGGTACATAGGTAGTCTACTTGAAACTATTCAAGAAGTGGAAAAGAGTGATAACATTCGACCTGATACTGTAACTGACACCTTGGATAGACAAAACGATCCTAAAGTGAGAGGGAATTTATTCTCATTTATGTGTTATTGGTATTTCCTATTTACTCTTCACAAGGTGTGCATAAAATACCAATCAACACAATTATGTAACTTCTAAAGTTTTTGCAGCTAGTAATGCTACCTTGATTGCTACCTCTTTCGCAATCAATCTCGACACTGAAATGTTGATCTTGAAACTCAAAAATTTTCTAGGGAATTCCCCCAAATCGTAGCTAAGTTTTTCTTCAATAACCCTTCAATATTTTGTTGAAGATTCAACAAACCCCTATCTTTGAATGAGCCTTCTAGCCTTCTAAGGCAATTTTTAAATCTCCTAGATTTGGTAGTAATGTTTGGCTCCTTTCTCCTTTAGTCTCATTTTTTAACTTTGACTTTAATTTAGGCCTTCTTCTCAAGAATCTAAAATTATTGAGGTATTCTAAAGTTTGGCTATTTCCTTTACAAATATTTCTCTCTTGGGCTTGTTGTTGGATAGCCATAATTGTCCTAAGTTATTTTACTATCATGAAATTCTCCTTGGTAGTAAATTTATCCAATGAGTTCTTCTAAGAACTTCTTTAATGGCCTTATCTGATTAATACTCTCCAATCCTTCTCCTTATTTCTCCTTGAGACCTCACCAAGATATTCAATCTCGCAGCTTCTTTGGTCTTCCAAATGAGACCTTTCCTTCAACATTCTACTTTGGAAGTGTTTGTAGAGAGATCTTCTTTTTGGATCTTTGAAATCTATTGTTTTTGGAATCTAGAATAGGACCTTTGTTGGTATTTCTTCACTTCTACAATCTGTAAGCTTTAATGGAGATCACCAACCTCAAATATTCTTTTAGAATCTTCTCTAGAGTTCCTTTAGCTTCTTCAGGCTGATTTTTAGTTTGTTGTCTGCAATATTTAATGGATATCACCAACCTCCAATCTTCTTCTGGACTCTTCTTTGGAGTCTCTTGAATCAGTAGTAAGGCTGCTATGACCTTTTCTTCTTTTGCACTCTACAAGTCTACAATATCTAGTAATGAGACCTTTTCTCAGGTCTTCTAAAATATTTAGTCTTCTACTTGCTACTGCAAGTGCTGGAATGATTCTGATGAAGATATTATTCTTAGCTCTGTAGGAAGCTTCCCAACTTTCTTTCAATCATAATTTCCTGCAACAAGATGTTATAAAATAGAATAGAAGAATTTGTAATTCTAGAGATGATGAATATTCACTAGTTGATTTGTCAATCTAGTGGAATTTATGTTGAGTCCTAGTCTTCATGAGTTTTTGTGCAACCCTGTGGAAAGACTCTAGCCAAATGTAATATTAGAAATTTTGTAAATGAGATTTTTTTGATTTCTCTCAATCTCACATGTGGGTCTCCCTATTTTTTGATTGATCTATCGTGGCACTCTTACTAGATCATAACTGACCTACCATGTGCTATGATACCACTATTAGCCTTTGATGACATGGTAGTGTGGGGAATGCAACCACAGGATGCAAGATAACTATTTTGAGATAACTATAAACTAATGTTAGAATAATATGCAGGAAAATAACAAGATGAACATCTACAAATAACTCAAAAATATGCCATTAATAAAAGTGATGAAAATAGTACAATGCTATATAATGGAGGACATGAACACTCCATGAAAGGATATGAAGGACTACATTATACCACACACTCTCTATACTACTACTACATATGCTTCTTTTAGAAACACTCACTATGAGGCCTTTATATAGGAAGATAGATTCCTTATCCCTTACTCTACCTATCTAACTGATGTACAAGTGGACTCCTTGTACATTTACAACTTGCACATTTGACACTTGTGAATTTATTACATTACTTGAAGTAACTAATTTTACTCTAAAGTAAAATCCTACTCTAGTTATGTACCAAAGGTGGTACATTTACATGACCCAAATGATGTAATATACTCTAACATGATGGATGTGGATTATGATGGAAAAACATCAAGAATGCACGCATGAAATGGATGAAAATTAGTAAGATAAGGAGGAGTAAGAAAGAATAGAAAAAATAAGATAAGAAAGAAAGGAAGGTAACTCATCAAAGGTATATAGCCACTCGAATCAAGCTTCAACTATCCCAAAAAAATTCACCCATAAAAGTGAATGGAACTCTCTATTGCTAATTTATTTGAAGTCTCATTTATCTGACATATACCAAACAAAAAATAAATTAATATTTTCAACTATATTTCATGATTCATACAATAACCAAAGGTGTATCATTGGAAAGCAATAAAGTGAAAACTCAAGTATATCCATGGTACAACTATATATGGTATGGAGTATAATAAAAATGATCAATTCTTCTTGACATGTTTCATGGATGCAAACCAAAGAGAAATCATTGATAACAATAAGTGCCATAAACATTGTCAACATGAAGGGATATAACATCATGACCCTTACCCTTATTATCCCTATAAATCTATTTTATTTCTTTATAACTAGTAGCATGATGTTCCTTATTCATATATTTGAGTAACCCCTTGCTTCGAAGTAGACCTTCAATATTGATCCTCCAAGTAGCATAGTTAGGACCACTCAACAAGGGCACATAGTTATCCATAACTATTCTATGAAATTATGAATTCTTGCATGCAATTGTGACCAAAAAAAACACTAGCAATGTAGAGATCTCAAAAAATCTTATGATTTAAAAACAAGAAGCTCAAAATGCTTCTATATGTGGTAGTTATGGCCCTTGGAAATTTGGACCAAAAATTGCACAAAATACCTCCAAAAATTATGAAAAATAATTTTTTTTAAGTACCTATAGTGAATGGGAGGCCTCATGTATTGTTGCATGAGTGGCTAAAGGGATACCAAGTGTACACTGATTGCATAGTGTATTGGCAAATCATGTGGCATCTCTTGTCACAATTATAGGACTACCACCTATGTTCTAACTATGTAGGCTACAAGTGAGGGTACCAATGAAATAGAATGTACTAATTATCATACTTTAATTAGATTTTTGATATAAAAACCACACTTCACTGTATATTACTTTTTTATTCACTCTAAAATTCATGGTTTGTTGTCTACTATTGATTGTTCAACAAGTTGTCAAGTTTGATGAATTGGTAGAATTTGATTGGTTGATGTCATATTTATATGTTCCAAGTGATATGTGAGCCATCATGTTGATTTTTGTATGGCCTACCACATTATCCCTATCACAACCTACCATATCAACACCTATGTTAGTTGCCATGTGTTATGTCATGACTCTTATATGGACTTCCATGTCATAGCCTGAGTTAGTTGCCATGTATCATGCCACATCACATGTAGGGACTGCCATATCGGTTGTATGTATTACCACATGTCATGCATTTGCTACTATCATATCACCTATACATATTATCATACCATCTATATAGAATACATTGTCATACATATGGACTACCGTATGTCATGCATCTTCTACTACCATGCCATCATTTGCTTACAAAATGGTGATATCATGTGGTATCACATAATCACAAATTACCACATGATTGTGGTTTACGACTTTACCACGGTCTATAACATCATCAATTGACTATGTAATTCTAATATCATCAATAGAAAGGGGTTAATAGCATTGGGAGCTCAAACTTAGGACCTCCTTCCTATAGCACCTTATAATGATATAAGCTAGCAATTATCCCTAAGGAACCTATTGGGAGATAGGAGGCTAAGATTATATTTAAACAAGCCAATAAAAGAAAGTACCTCCATTTTTCTCTCTTCTAATGTAGTCCTAGATCATCATAATGAAAGCATGTGCCCATGCATGTTTGAACCCCTGTCAAGCTAGGGGATATTCCTTGACATATTCTTTTTTCAAATTTAAATTTTATATTTTTGGAGAAAAAATTAACATTATTCAAACATAAAAATGAGGTGCCCAGAGGTAAAATGAGCAAAAGTGTTAAACTAAAACTCCCTAAAAGTTTGCAAAGATTCCAAAAACACTAATAGTTTGTTTGTATTTGATACAATTTTCCTAATAAAACTATTTTGTCAAATGTAACCAATCAATACATCCTCTCACATCTATGTAACAAAAAAGTTGTTCGACTATTTAAGCAAATTTATCAAGTGGATTGGAGGTCATTTCCAACACAGAAGCCTATCCATGTATTCTCTAGCATCAAGGGTCTATCTGAATATATAAAACCTCTTATTTTATTCTTTCATGATGGCCAAGTAGTCTATCCTCTCATTTGTGCTACTTTTGGACATAAGAAGCCAAAAGAGAAAAGGAAATGATTTCTTTTTAAATCTATAAAAGGCAAATGAGGTTTTAAATAAACCTTAAAAAAATCAATCCTAAACTAGGACATCCATCTGGTAAAAATTCAAAAGAAAAAAAAGGATTTAATTCCAATGAGAGAAACAAAAAACTTGGCAATGAATGTTTCTCCTAAAGCAAATCTATTGAATCTAGCGAGATCCTCACAATATAAATCCACCTAGGTTTTTATAAAAAAATATTTCTTCCATTTCTACCATCAGCTTTCAAAAATAATCTTCTTAGTTACTCCAAATATAGTTACCCTTGGGAGAAGCCATAGAATCCAAATAACCAACAATAAGCAATTGAATAATGAAGTTTTGCATCTGCTTTCATACCATTGATGGTACATGCATGAAATGGAATGGAACGAATTTAGAATATTTTTCATTAGACACCTTCAAAACATGTACATATATTTACATAGAAGGGTGTATCTTTGGATCCAAGAGAATATTGGTGTTTTAGAGATCAAATGCATTGCTCCATATTATGTATTTTATATTTTCTCTAGTTAATGCAATAATAATTACCTAACATCCTCCTTGTTACATTATCTGGTATAAAAAGAGAATTTCAAAACAATTCAAACTTGATTCATCCAAATACTTTTGTGAAAATATCTGCAAGTTGATCTTCAGTGGGAATGTATTTGAGCTATATTTGGTGATTTTGAACTTGCTTTTGGATGAAATTGTAGACACCTAAAACGCATCATGTTGAGGGCGACTACTCATATGGACATGCTACAATACCATATGGAATATCTTGGACAAACTCCAAGATAGAGCAGTGGTTCTAACCACTCAATTTGGGCTCCTTGGACTAATCAGTCTAAATCGCAACCTAGACCTACGGTTTATAGTTGAACTACAGTTGAGACCTATGGTTTACAGTCTAGATTGCAGCTGTGACATGCGGTCTTAACTGAAGTTCAATTGACCTTAAATTCGAACCAAATCGGTTTGAACAACCATTTGTTCTAGAAGAAGGTGGTTAGAGGGCGAAAGCTTCCAATCCAACTGTCCTAACCACCCCTTCTTGATCTTGGCTTCTCCATGAAGACACCCCTATCCCTTGGGTAGTCCTATAAGTACCCCTCAAAATTAGGGCAAATTATCAGAGAGAGCATTAGAGATTTGAGCAGCGGAGCCCTGTCGAATTGTACACTCAACCGAGTATACTAAGAGAGAGATATTACACTTATACCCTACCTACTTGCCAAGATTCATGATGAATTGCATTATGGATGCCCTAGGAGTCTAGGAGAGCCAAGAAACATAAATTTTGGCAAACGAAGGCGCATCACAGTGATTCAACCACCAAACCTATCAGAAGGACACCGAAGGTGACCCTTGAACATAAATTGGACAAGGAGGTCAATCCCACTGCCATTGTAATTGAGGGTAATCCTATCAAAGTGCTAACTATAGCTTTCAACTGTGGTTTACAATGCAGACCATTCACCAGAGTTACGGTTTGCAGTAGAGGTATCACCATCTTCCCATTTTCATTTATGTCTGGTTAATTAGCTTAGATTAGCTTGTTTCATGATTTAAATATAGTTTAGCAGACTTTTGACCGTAGAATTAGGTTATATTAGTTTCTTTATGTTATGCTTCAATTAGGACATAAATGGATTCTTTATGCATGTTTATGCTTTATTTTCCACAATTGATCCATGCATAGTGTAGTTGTTGTCTTTATTTACGCTATTATATGAATCTTGATGCAATCAACATAGTTTAGAAGCACTTTTCATGTTTTCTTGATTATGCATGTTTAATGGTGTCATTATACAATTTTCCTAAAAGGGCCTCATCATGAGAGGATGCCTATATTTTTGACACTTCTATGTTTTTTCTTAACCAAAAAAAAAAGATTCAACGAAGAACCAACCATCAAGTTCCTTCCCCATCATGAAGAAGAGGGCACTTCCACCCTAGAGCAGTTTGTGACCAAGTGAAAAGAATTATTAGTGCGCCTACCCTATTGAGGGCTTTGGCAATTGTATTGATCGTATCATCATTTGGGTGACCCTAAGAGGGGAATAATTGTAACCAAGATTCTTTATAAATATTAATACAAGGAAATCAATTTTGTTTAATCTATGTAATTGTGTCATTTTATGCTTTGAAGGAATGGATACGACGTAATACAGTAGATGGGTGCAGGCTTTTTGGTTGGGTCAGAAGGTGATCATGGTGGAACCCCACATTTATAGGATCTGAGTGTGTTTTTCTTGTTTTTTTACAAATGTAGGTACAATCAGCAGCTATCAGCTGTGGGCCAACAACTGAACCGCAGGTACAAAGCCCAGTTTACAGTTAAAATCGTAGATCAGACCTGCAGTCTCCTACTAACAACATAGACAATCAGATTCAAAATATCATCCAATGCAAGACCTGAGGTAGGTCTTATTTTCAACCCTCTGTTACTTTTTTGCTCTCTGTGTTTTCATAGTAAGTTTAATTCGAATGCAAATTAGGAAAAGAACTAAGAAAAGGGTAAATCAATCGTCCTAGTTTACTTTCGTATTTTGCTTCCAATAGAAAGGCGTTGCTAGGAACAATGGACCTCTGATTGTATTTTGCCCTAGGCTACAACATGCTTGATAGAAATGTGTGGATGGTTTACATGTGTGAGGTCCAATTAGTGGTCATTTAGCATTGTAATGTGCATAGTCTTAAAGAGCATCTAGAATAGCTTGCATTTTCTAAATCTGAAAATTTATTTCATTTACATAAGCATTTAGAAAATGAGCATGTATGCTATATGATGCATTTATTTTATGTACATTAAAAGGAACCACACACACCACTTGGAACTTAAACGCTAGTGATTTGGGCTTGACATCCAACCACTAGTAGGATTCAACGAATATGAGCGTAACTTCCATCCGTTGGCCCAAATCTCATGAACCTTTTGGATACTAAACCAATATCGAATTCAAGAATCTTTCGTACCCTAGAAAATTTGCATGTATTCTCTTCGGAGGGTATAACGCTAACTGGGGAAAAATGGGTGAGTATCTAGGAGGACCTGTGCTCCCTGACTGTGTGTGGGCTTCATTACCACACATTATAGGTTGGATTATGCGACTTGGAGTTCATAGCCAAGTTTTTGAGCTACGAGCATACAGGTGAAAGCCATTAAATTGAAAATAAATCCAACAAGTTTTACAAAACACGATAAGATTTTCTACACTGATACAACAAATCTTGAAAACACATCAAATAGTTTAGGAATCACTTTTAAAATTTAAAATGAGATAATCATTATTGTATACCTTGCTTGCTTAATAATAATACATTTAGACACTAGGTACACAATGGTGGATACATAGGATGGTTGACAAAGGTCCAAATCCAACTCCGATGACCAACACCTAACCAATTCACAACAATACATGTTAATTCCTCAACCACATGAGTGAACTAAACGCCATTCACCTAGAATTCTAGGAGATAACTCAATACGAGATGAGTCTATAGAGCAAACCCCGAATAGAGGAGCTTTAGTACACTCCTCTAGGCACATGATAGAATAGAAAACCTTCTAGCATGAGGGTGTTCCACTTGAGAGCCATTACCGAGATCGTAATGCATGCGCATCCACAGGATCAACTGAAGATTTTATTATGTAGGGGACCAGGTTGGTGCCCCTAAATACTAAGTCCACTAGAGGATCTATGGCTCTACCTTCTAAGTATAGAAGGACTATGGACCCACCCATTCAGGGACAGGAAGATAGGCTCGCTATCGAGCATAGGTCTAACCATACTCCCATGCGTGGTCCACCATGTAATATCACCATTGATATATCAAAGGTGGGATATAATGGCACACTATCGCATGAGTGATGGTGGTATAGGTAGCTAGAGGGTTTAGGTAGTCTTTTAGAGTAGCTAGGCTACAAACATTTTGCTCCACCCACTCATGCCCTGAGTGAGCGTAGTGTGAGTGTCATTCGCACTACTAGAGAACATGGGGAAGCTTCTAAGTACCCTCATGTCACACACCCACTATCTATGCATGGTGGTTCATAATATAGGACACATCAGGAAGCCAATGCCATCTTCACAGATAGAGGCAAAGGCATAACACATCAGTCCAATGGGTACAAAACCCACAAGGTCACTCGTACAGAGAAGGGATACTAGAGGCCTCCCATGGCTGATCAGATCTATATATCACATCGATTGGTATCAAAGCAAAAATGCCAACTCCTCTAAGATAAATTGGAGGATGCTTGCCTAGAGAGGCAGCACATTGAAGATGAAAATCTTCAAGTGCAAAGGCTCATGCGACAAAGGCTATATGAGCAGTGCATGCACAAAGAGCGTATCCTTACCTATAAGAAATGTGTGAAGCAGGAGGATGGGTTAGCTAGGGTTGGCCTATATCCTCAAGATGAGCATAGAGAACGTGTATATAGGAAGGCTTTATCTCAAGCCGATATGTATCAAGAGCATAGAGATGCTCGTACTCATGCTAGTGTCAAATAGATGGAGCGGCCACCACCGCTCGATAATCAAATGCAGAGGTGGCATGAAGGAGCAGCAGGAGATGGATACGAGCAAGAATATCCTGAAAGCTCTCGATTTGAGGATGAGGAAGAGCAATGACCTCCATCTTGTATAAGGAAGACAGTACCTCCTAAGCCACCTCCACGTCAACTTAGGGAGGAGGACTTTCTATCTTCAGAGGCTTACAAAGCCTTAGCCAATAAGATTAAAGCCATCGAGAGATAATGCATGGCTATTCAAAAGTTGACATTAAGGAAAATCCATAATGAGCCTTTGGATCCTTCGGTCCCTACTTTGGCTTACCTTAAGCATTTTTATATGCCTAGGTTGGAGAAGTTTAAGGGTGATGAAGATGCATAGGAACATGTCATGATATTTCTAGACGCTTGTTTTTAGATAGCAAGCAATGATGCATTATTGTTGTGTACGTTCATCACAACACTTTTAGGACTGACCCAAGAGTGGTTCAATAAGCTAAAGAAACATAGCATAACAATTTTTGAGCAATTAGGTGATGCCTTTCTTGAACGCTATTCCTTTGGCATCAAGAAACAGGCCAATACACGATGATGAGCCAATAGAGCAATATGGAAAGAGATGGAGGAGGCTAATGGTGAAGTTGTAATTCCCTATTCCTTGCATAGAGTTAACCCAAGTTTTCATGAAGATTTGTGCCAAGCACATCTCGTTACTGCTACAGCTGCAATAGTATCCTACATTTGAAGAGGCTTTGGCGCAAGCCAAGGTGATTAAGGACATCAAGTTGTAGGAAGGAAACTTGAAGCTCAAAAATAGGAGAGAGACAAAAGAAGAGTGCCACAAAACAAGGCAAGAAGGCCCATGTGAATCAAGTGGTACTAAATCTCCAATGGGAGGACAAGGGGCGATAGAAATAGAATTATTACCTCCTCCTGCATAATATGATAAGGGTAACAACAATTATAAGGGAAAGAACAAATATCAACACCTACCTCACCAGTTCACACCATTGATAGAATCACTGACATCAATTTTTCATTAGCTATGTGAAGCCAAGGCAATTAGGTTTCTTGAAGTCAAGATGATAGACCCCAATAAACCCAAACCAAAGGGGTTCTAAGAGGATCTATTTTTCATTTTTCATCGAACGAAAGACCATGATATCGAGGTGTGCTAGTATTTCAAACACATGGTGTAAAATATGATTGATAAAGGTGAGCTTGTAGTGCCACACAACCCGTATGCGCTCGATAATCAGAATATGGAGATTTACAAGAACCCCTTAACAAATCATGAGGCACCTCAGAACAATGTTGGTCAAGTTAACCAGGTGCGAGTTGAACCACCTACCCAGGGGTTCATAGGTATGGTCAACGTTGTCACTAGGCATGGGAGATATGAACAACATAATCAATCTTGTGCTCCCATTCAAATACAAGCCATGCCAAATCAGCAGATGGTACAAAATATTCTAGGCCCACCAACAAGACCGATGGTAACCATAAAGAGCAGGTTGGTCCAAACCTATAGACAACTTCTCCGAAGTTGTCAATATATGAGTTAATACAACAGTCCCCAAGGCACAAGGAGACTCTTATGAAAATTTTAAGGTCCATTGAAGTATAGTCCCAGGATGCACAAACATTTACTAATTTCATGGGACATGTACAATAGTGTTAGGAATCGATGATCCAATTTTACGATCATGAGATAAGGATGATTTCTACAACTACAACCGACCTGCCATTGCACATAATCGCATGTGTGAATCACATGCCATTTAAAAGAGTCTTGATCAATACTGGCTCATTGATCAACATAATAATGACCAAGGCATTGAGTCATTTGAAGCTACCTAAATCACACATTGTGCCAACTACATTTACATTGAGAGCGTTTAACAATGCACTATGTTCGACTATCGACACAATTATCCTACCCGTGTAGGTAGGTCTGAAGACCATTTTAATAATGTGTCATGTGATAGAAGGGGTCATGCAGTACAACATATTACTTGGTAGGCCTTGGTTTTGTGACATGCATTGCATTCCCTTGATATTTCATCAGTGCATGAAGTATATTCACGAGGGATTGGTTCACGTAGTGGCTTTGGACGAGGAGCCATTTAAATTCATAAACCTAGCAGATTTTCCTGGGGATTTTGATGAGGCCCAAAAATGCCTCATTATTGCACAATGTTTGACTACCATATGATAAGTTAATTGCCAAATAGTTGACTAAAATATACTATTTGTTAAGTGTTTACATGATTTTATGTTAGGAATACTATATCTCTGTTTTTGACTATTTTCAGCATTTTGTGACTGATTTTGCTTGATTAAGTAGCAAGTAAGAACATGCATTTCAATTAACCAAATGTGGTATGCTGATATCCATTAACTTCTCAATGGTTTTTGAATGTTTTCCTGCCCTTCAACTTGTTTCAAATCCACATTGAAGACAAAAGTTTAGGACTGTCATAAATCTGAAAATCTGGAAAAAACAGCCATATAAAAATCAGCAAGTTGTCACTTTATAGGAACACCTTGAAGTTGTCAAGCAAAGCATGAGGATATGGATGGAATGAGTTCAGAAGGACTACAGAAGACATCTGACCTATTTAGAAGCATTCCCACATGGTCTAAATAGGCAGCAACAGGGTATAACAGAGCAGGGACAATTGTGCAGCATTGTTGCACTATTTCAGCATGGTTACTTGGTGAATGAAGTGTATAAATTCAGTAGCAACTTGATGTACTCCTTCATGTTGATATTTGAATAATTTTTCCATGTTCTAATTTGTTTGAATTTGCAAGAAATGCCAATATTTTACAATTGTGCAGCAGAACTGGAAAATGCAGTAATTTACCATGTAAATTCCAGCAAGCTACCAATGAATGGCAAGGCATGAAATTCACATCCAAGGAAGAATGAAGACTATTGCAATCTGATCCTGAGGGCTAATACACCTTAGAAATGCAGCCAAAACCATTTGGAGTCAACACAGTTGGTCATTCTAAAGATCTTCGGAATGAACACAATGTCTTCGAAATGAGAATTGTAGTGTCTTCGGAATGAGCCACTTATCTTCGGAATGAAAACAGAATGTACTTTTTGACTTGTTGACTGAATTTTGGCGGTGGAAAAGGGGATAAGAAGGTTGATAAAGTTAAGGGAAAATATCTCCCATCTGATTTTGCCGTCCTTGCCGTCCAAAGCCACCATTCATGGAAAAGATCAATTTTGATCCTCTTCTAGGATAAACCCAGAAAAACTACAGCATAATAGAAAGTTGTTTGCAAGATAGGAATGGCATATTCTGAAGTGGAGAATGATGTGTGAGATATTTCTAGACTCCTCCCACGTACTCCCACCACTGAAGATGCTTTCTAAGGGCCAATGACTACTACTGCAACACAAACTGTCCAGATTTGCATTTATTTCAGATCCAGAATTATTGGCAAATCATTGTAAAGCAGCACATAGGCTGATTTGAGCATGGGATATGTTGTAAATATTTATATAAATAACACAGCTCCCTCCTTGGTTGAGCCAGTTAGGAATTAGAATAGAGGAGAGTTTTCAATTGCAGCAATTAGGACTGTACAGTAATTTTTTGTAATAGTTTTCAGCATGTTTTGTCATCAATAAAAGTGCAGCTATTTTATCATTTTCTGTTCTGAGTGTTAATTAGTTAAGGAGTGCTTTTCACCTCCTTCTAGATCAGGAAGTATGGGCCCACTTTCAGATCTAGAAGGAGGGATTTTATGGCAGGTTTTAATCTATAATTTTGCTGCAGTAGAATTAATAGATTGCTTGCCAGATTTCATTTTCTTGTTTTTATTTTGTATTATGTGATTTATGTTTTCTATTATGTTTGTGTACAGCATTTGTGTGTATGTCAGCTGACAAATTATATTAAGCATTTTTCCTTTGCTTTCCATGTTTTCCCTGCTTTCTATTTTAGCAACTTTCCATTTTTTAGCATATTTCATTTTGTTGTCAATTCTTGTAGCATAAGCTTGACGACCTTTTGTGGCAGGGCATTGACAGGTGTTTTTAGAATAAGTTTCATTTACAAGCATCATTTCAATTATGCAAGAGTAATTAGATTTCAATTTAGCAAATGTAACTAGTCAAGTAGATTAGATTTCAATTTAGCAATTTCAATTATGCAAGAGTAACTAGATTTCAATTCTGCAAAAGTAGATTAGATTTCAATTTAGCAATTTCAATTCATGCAATTGTAGTTAGATTTCAATTCTTGCAATTTAGATTTAGTTTTCAATTCCTGTAATTTATTTCAGTTTCCATTCTTCAGACTAGGTTTAGTGTGACACCAAAAGGCTAAACCAAAATCTGCTTCACCAATAAATGCTTGAAATCTGAATGCTTGAATTGTACTCTGCCCTAGCCTTCTATCGTAGACAGCCTTGGACACCACCCCGAATTGATAAATCATTGAGATTAAATGATGAGACTCAATGACACTCATCATTTTGGCATCGTTGTCGGGGAACATGGTGTTGTTAGAGGGTAAAAGTAGTCAAATAATTATTATTGTGCTAAGTTATGAAGTTCAGAGTTAAATCTGAATGTAATAGCTGGTATAAATAATAATTATTGATAGTTGCATTTCAGTTCATTTAGAAAACAAGCAACCATAGGGAGGTGATCTTCACACTTGGGGGTTAAATTGCCTAGTTTGAATTCTTCTCAAAGAGAGATCCCAACAACAACAAACAGGGCAAGTAAATCAACCACCACCTTCAGCCCAACCTGTGGCCAATATACATGACAGGCAACCCCTGTCTATGTAAGCTAAAAAAAAAAATCACAAAAAAACTTTTGCACAATCAAAATAGGAGTTTACAACTTAATGATGATCCTAGAGTTTTCCATTATTACTTAAATATTGTTAGGATTTTACCGCGCTAAACCGCAACCTAGCAATTCTTAGCCTACACGGACAATAGTTGATCTCATTAGAGGTGATCCTACCTGACAAGTAGTTGATCTGCTAAAGTTGTACACTTCTTGTCTTATTGTGCAAACCAAAAATATTTTTTTTAGCACAACCTGTGATCAGTCTGAATAATACAGGATAGGCAACCCCTGTCTATGTAGCTGAATCTGGTATAAAAAAAAAACTTGCAGGAAATGTTATTGACTGCAGCAACATCCAACTGTGCTAAAACAAGAACTTACCTGAGCTTGAAGAGACAAAAATCAATGGAGATACACAGAAAACCTTTAGTCCAAACACACAAAAATTAGCCTTGGATAAAGGAGAAAAAACTAGAAAAACTGCACATAGAAAATTTACTTCCATTTTACAAAGGGGTAAATTCTGTCCTCCTAGGAATGAAACAAATTGAAGTGCAGCCAAGAAAATTCTTGAACATTATTAGTTGGCTGACTTATAAACAAAAAGCAAAATTGTTGCTATTTTGAAACAATATTTCAATCCCTTTACATGGAATTACAAGGGTATATCAAGATTTTATCTTGATGTAAGCACTTAACATCTTTTGGGAATTGGTATTTAATTGTTTCAAGAACATATTGACAAGATTTTGCAGACTAGGAGCCATGGACAACACTTGATTGAAGAAGTTTTCAGATATGGAGAAGTGCTTCTTTCTCCCATTGGTAATTCATGGAGGATGTTAGTGGTGAATGGACATTGCCTTCGGGTATACCATGCACCATTAACTAAGGAGGAGTTCTTGAAGGAGATTCCATTGGATGTACACATAATGGAAGAGAATTTCTCTTCAATATCAGATTCAGAGTGATGATAAAAAGTCTGACAAAAAGAAAAAAAAAGAAAAATACAAGAAAAGCAAAAAGAAGAATAGTCTTGTTTGTGAACTTCCTTCTTGGGTACAAGCAAGACAAGAAAATTTGAAAAAAAAGAAAAGAGAAAAAAATTGCAGCAAAGGCATGTCCCACAAAATGGGGATACATGAGGACAAGCATCAATTTCAGCAAGAAAGAGGAACAATGGAGCCAATACTTCATTTCCAGCAATAAGGAGGCAATGATGATGTAAGAAGATTCTTACTGGTCATCTAGTAAGGAAGGTTGCATCAATGTTGCAGGTTTCAACAGAAAGAGATGGTGTTTTCATACAACAATTGACATGTTTTTGCCGAATAAGGATTGGTCTTATCCAAATAAGAGTGAGATATTTTCTCTCTCATTGAAGCACTTGAAAAAAAAAAAAGAGGACAGAAGTTGGTTGAAAACCAGAAATGGCAGCCTCTTCTGATGAAAAAAATGAAAAAAAAAGAGATGAAAAAAAAAAAAAAAATGAATAATTCAGTAGTGAAAACCTTCTTGGAGGCGCTACTGAGTTGGCTTGCATGAAAACCAATTTTTTGGCATGCATTGCCTTGTTGATCTACCCATCATTGTTCCACCATTGTACAAATCTCACACTGCACATGTGTTATGTTTGTTTATGTTTTCAGATAGCCTGCTAACAATCATCAAAAGCAGCTTGTAAGGTGCATGACCAATTTTCAGGATAGTAAGGTATGTGTTTCTTGCATTTAATTCATAGTAAACATTTAGCATTTAGTGTATGATAGTCGGTATTTGGCATAAACTATTCATACAATAGTGACAAGTTGAAAAAAAGGAACATGTTCAAGATGTCAAGAAACACCCCCTTATGCCCTTAATTGCATGGAAATTCCAAAACTATGCAAAAACCTGATTTTGGGACAGACATGGCAGCAATTCTATTTCAATTTGTAGGGCAAATTTTAGAAGGAGAACTGCAAGTTTATATCTCATAATTGTCTGATAAATTGAAGGAGGATAATCAACAAAATGCACCCGAAGGTTCTATTTTAGTACTACTGGAATAAAACAACAACATACAAAACAAAGAATAGCATCTAAACAAAAGGATGAAGAAGGGATTTTTGATGTTATGGAAGGCTTATACACTCTAGATATGGACCCACAATAGAATCTGTAGCTAACTTTTGCATAGGAGGTCATTTCTGCATTTTTTGAAGATCTTCGGAATGAGAAATGCAGTCTCTTCGAAATGAACAGACATCTTCGAAATGAGAAATGCAGTCTCTTTGGAATGAACAGACATCTTCGGAATGAGAAATGCGTCTTTGAAAGAATCTTCAAATGAGAATGAGAAATGGTCTTGGAATGAAAAGACATCTTCGAAATGAGAAATGCAGGTCTCTTTGGAATGAACAGACATCTTGGAATGAGAAATGCAGGTCTCTTGAATGAACAGACATTTTCGGAATGAGAAATGCTTTGAAATGAACAGACATCTTCGGAATGAGAATACAGTCTCTTCGGAATGAGCAGGATATCTTCGGAATGAGCAAAAATTGTACCAAAATTGCTGAAAATGCTACAGAATAGCAAAAAGAGTAGGGTACATCAAATATTGAGGTTTATAAGGCTCTACCACAAGTAAGTACATCCCTCAAGCATTTCAAATAAAAAAAAAATTATCAATTTTGTTCAAAAGGTGCAAACAACAAAAATAAGCATTCAGGCTGAAATGTTGTTAAGAACAAAAAATTCCATCAGTAGTAGTGCATCTGCCAAATACGGTTCCACAATAAGACTATTGCAAGATGAATCATATGATATCAAGCCTTTAAGAGGTACCTTGCAGCACTAAAACTTGTAGAAAAATAGAAAAATAGTCATACATGTGCTTAATTGCAAAATACTTGATATAGTGCAGCAAGGAGGAATTTCTCGGTTAGCAGGTAGCAAAGGATGTTGTTCACAAGAATAAAACCTGCATATTACTATGGCCTACTAAGATGCATGAGGGCATGCATCAGTTCAAGTTGGGGGGATGATGAGGCCCAAAAATGCCTCATTATTGCACAATGTTTGACTACCATATGATAAGTTAATTGCCAAATAGTTGACTAAAATATACTATTTGTTAAGTGTTTACATGATTTTATGTTAGGAATACTATATCTCTATTTTTGACTATTTTCAGCATTTTGTGACTGATTTTGCTTGATTAAGTAGCAAGTAAGAACATGCATTTCAATTAACCAAATGTGGTATGCTGATATCCATTAACTTCTCAATGGTTTTTGAATGTTTTCCTGCCCTTCAACTTGTTTCAAATCCACATTGAAGACAAAAGTTTAGGACTGTCATAAATCTGAAAATCTGGAAAAAACAGCCATATAAAAATCAGCAAGCTGTCACTTTATAGGAACACCTTGAAGTTGTCAAGCAAAGCATGAGGATATGGATGGAATGAGTTCAGAAGGACTACAGAAGACATCTGACCTATTTAGAAGCATTCCCACATGGTCTAAATAGGCAACAATAGGGTATAACAGAGCAGGGACAATTGTGCAGCATTGTTGCACTATTTCAGCATGGTTACTTGGTGAATGAAGTGTATAAATTCAGTAGCAACTTGATGTACTCCTTCATGTTGATATTTGAATAATTTTTCCATGTTCTAATTTGTTTGAATTTGCAAGAAATGCCAATATTTTACAACTGTGCAGCAGAACTGGAAAATGCAGTAATTTACCATGTAAATTCCAGCAAGCTACCAATGAATGGCAAGGCATGAAATTCACATCCAAGGAAGAATGAAGACTATTGCAATCTGATCCTGAGGGCTAATCCACCTTAGAAATGCAGCCAAAACCATTTGGAGTCAACACAGTTGGTCATTCTAAAGATCTTCGAAATGAACACAATGTCTTCGGAATGAGAATTGCAGTATCTTCGGAATGAGCCACTTATCTTCGGAATGAAAACATAATGTACTTTTTGACTTGTTGACTAAATTTTGGCGGTGGAAAAGGGGATAAGAAGGTTGATAAAGTTAAGGGAAAATATCTCCCATCTGATTTTGCCGTCCTTGCCATCCAAAGCCACCATTCATGGAAAAGATCAATTTTGATCCTCTTCTAGGATAAACCCAGAAAAACTGCAGCATAATAGAAAGTTGTTTGCAAGATAGGAATGACATATTCTGAAGTGGAGAATGATGTGTGAGATATTTCTAGACTCCTCCCATGTACTCCCACCACTCGAAGATGCTTTCTAAGGGCCAATGACTACTACTGCAACACAAACTGTCCAGATTTGCATTTATTTCAGATCCAGAATTATTGGCAAATCACTGTAAAGCAGCACATAGGCTGATTTGAGCATGGGATATGTTGTAAATATTTATATAAATAACATAGCTCCCTCCTTGGTTGAGCCAGTTAGGAATTAGAATAGAGGAGAGTTTTCAATTGCAGCAATTAGGACTGTATAGTAATTTTTTGTAACAGTTTTCAGCATGTTTTGTCATCAATAAAAGTGCAGCTATTTTATCATTTTCTGTTCTGAGTGTTAATTAGTTAAGGAGTGCTTTTCACCTCCTTCTAGATCAGGAAGTATGGGCCCACTTTCAGATCTAGAAGGAGGGATTTTATGGCAGGTTTTAATCTGTAATTTTGCTACAACAGAATTAATAGATTGCTTGCCAGATTTCATTTTCTTGTTTTTATTTTGTATTATGTGATTTATGTTTTCTATTATGTTTGTGTACAGCATTTGTGTGTATGTCAGCTGACAAATTATATTAAGCATTTTTCCTTTGCTTTCCATGTTTTCCCTACTTTCTATTTTAGCAACTTTCCATTTTTTAGCATATTTCATTTTGTTGTCAATTCTTGTAGCAGAAGCTTGACGACCTTTTGTGGCAGGGCATTGACAGGTGTTTTTAGAATAAGTTTCATTTACAAGCATCATTTCAATTATGCAAGAGTAACTAGATTTCAATTCTGCAAAAGTAGATTAGATTTCAATTTAGCAATTTCAATTATGCAAGAGTAACTAGATTTCAATTTTGCAAAAGTAGATTAGATTTCAATTTAGCAATTTCAATTCATGCAATTGTAGTTAGATTTCAATTCTTGCAACTTAGATTTAGTTTTCAATTCTTGTAATTTATTTCAGTTTCCATTCTTCAGACTAGGTTTAGTGTGACACCAAAAGGCTAAACCAAAATCTGCTTCACCAATAAATGCTTGAAATCTGAATGCCTGAATTGTACTCTGCCCTAGCCTTCTATCGTAGACAACCTTGGACACCACCCCGGATTGATAAATCATTGAGATTAAATGATGAGACTCAATGACACTCATCATTTTGGCATCGTTTTCGGGGAACATGGTGTTGTTAGAGGGTAAAAGTAGTCAAATAATTATTATTGTGCTAAGTTATGAAGTTCAGAGTTAAATCTGAATGTAATAGTTGGTATAAATAATAATTATTGATAGTTGCATTTCAGTTCATTTAGAAAACAAGCAACCACAGGGAGGTGATCTTCACACTTGGGGGTTAAATTGCCTAGTTTGAATTCTTCTCAAAGAGAGATCCCAACAACAACAAACAGGGCAAGTAAATCAACCACCACCTTCAGCCCAACTTGTGGCCAATATACAGGACAGGCAACCCCTGTCTATGTAAGCTGAAAAAAAAAAATCACAAAAAAACTTTTGCACAATCAAAATAGGAGTTTACAACTTAATGATGATCCTAGAGTTTTCCATTATTACTTAAATATTGTTAGGATTTTACCGCGCTAAACCGCAACCTAGCAATTCTTAGCCTACACAGACAATAGTTGATCTCATTAGAGGTGATCCTACCTAACAAGTAGTTGATCTGCTAAAGTTGTACACTTCTTGTCTTATTGTGCAAACCAAAAATATTTTTTTTAGCACAACCTATGATTACTCTGAATAATACAGGATAGGCAACCCCTGTCTATGTAGTTGAATCTGGTATAAAAAAAAAACCTGCAGGAAATGTTATTGACTGCAACAACATCCAATAGTGCTAAAACAAGAACTTACCTGAGCTTGAAGAGACAAAAATCAATGGAGATACACAGAAAACCTTTAGTCCAAACACACAGAAATTAGCCTTGGATAAAGGAGAAAAAACTAGAAAAATTGCACATAGAAAATTTACTTCCATTTTACAAAGGGGTAAATTTTGTCCTCCTAGGAATGAAACAAATTGAAGTGCAGCCAAGAAAATTCTTGAACATTATTAGTTGGTTGACTTATAAACAAAAAGCAAAATTGTTGCTATTTTGAAACAATATTTCAATCCCTTTACATGGAATTACAAGGGTATATCAAGATTTTATCTTGATGTAAGCACTTAACATCTTTTGGGAATTGGTATTTAATTGTTTCAAGAATATATTGACAAGATTTTGCAGACTAGGAGCCATGGACAACACTTGATTGAAGAAGTTTTCAGATATGGAGCAAGTGCTTCTTTCTCCCATTGGTAATTCATGGAGGATGTTAGTGGTGAATGGACATTGCCTTCGGGTATACCATGCACCATTAACTAAGGAGGAGTTCTTGAAGGAGATTCCATTGGATGTACACATAATGGAAGAGAATTTCTCTTCAATATCAGATTCAGAGTGATGATAAAAAGTCTGACAAAAAAAAAAAAAAAAAAAATACAAGAAAAGCAAAAAGAAGTAGTCTTGTTTGTGAACTTCCTTCTTGGGTACAAGCAAGACAAGAAAATTTGAAAAAAAAAGAGAAAAAATTTTGCAGCAAAGGCATGTCCCACAAAATGGGGATACATGAGGACAAGCATCAATTTCAGCAAGAAAGAGGAACAATGGAGCCAATACTTCATTTCCAGCAATAAGGAGGCAATGATGATGTAAGAAGATTCTTACTACTCATCTAGTAAGGAAGGTTGCATCAATGTTGCAGGTTTCAATATAAAGAGATGGTGTTTTCATACAACAATTGACATGTTTTTGAAGAATAAGGATTGGTCTTATCCAAATAAGAGTGAGATATGTTCTCTCTCATTGAAGCACTTGAAAAAAAAAAAAGAGGACAAAAGTTGGTTGAAAACCAGAAATGGCAGCCTCTTCTGATGAAAAAAATGAAAAAAAAAGAGATGAAAAAATATATATATATAAAAATGAATAATTCAGTAGTGAAAACCTTCTTGGAGGCGCTACTGAGTTGGCTTGCATGAAAACCGATTTTTCGGCATGCATTGCCTTGTTGATCTACCCATCATTGTTCCACCATTGTACAAATCTCACACTGCACATGTGTTATGTTTGTTTATGTTTTCGGATAGCCTTGCTAACAATCATCAAAAGCAGCTTGTAAGGTGCATGACCAATTTTCAGGATAGTAAGGTATGTGTTTCTTGCATTTAATTCATAGTAAACATTTAGCATTTAGTGTATGATAGTCGGTATTTGGCATAAACTATTCATACAATATTGACAAGTTGAAAAAAAGGAACATGTTCAAGATGTCAAGAAACACCCCCTTATGCCCTTAATTGCATGGAAATTCCAAAACTATGCAAAAACCTGATTTTGGGACAGACATGGCAGCAATTCTATTTCAATTTGTAGGGCAAATTTTAGAAGGAGAACTGCAAGTTTATATCTCATAATTGTCTGATAAATTGAAGGAGGATAATCAACAAAATGCACCTGAAGGTTCTATTTTAGTACTATTGGAATAAAATAGCAACATACAAAACAAAGAATAACATCTAAACAAAAGGATGAAGAAGGGATTTTTGATGTTATGGAAGGCTTATACACTCTAGAGATGGACCCACAATAGAATCTGTAGCTAACTTTTGCATAGGAGGTCATTTCTGCATTTTTTGAAGATCTTCGAAATGAGAAATGCAGTCTCTTCGAAATGAACAGACATCTTCGGAATGAGAAATGCAGTCTCTTCGAAATGAACAGACATCTTCGGAATGAGAAATGCAGTCTCTTCGGAATGAACAGACATCTTGAAATGAGAAATGCAGTCTCTTGAATGAAAGACATCTTCAAAATGAGAAATGAGTCTCTTGAAATGAAAGACATCTTGAATGAGAAATTTCTTGAATGAACAGACATCTTCGAAATGAGAAATGCAGTCTCTTCAGAATGAACAGACATCTTCGAATGAGAAATGTAGTCTCTTCGAATGAACAGACATCTTCGAAATGAGAAATGTAGTCTCTTCGAAATGAACAGACATCTTCGAAATGAGAATACAGTCTCTTCGGAATGAGCAGGATATCTTCGAAATGAGCAGAAACTGTACCAAAATTGCTGAAAATGCTACAGAATAGCAAAAAGAGTAGGGTACATCAAATATTGAGGTTTATAAGGCTCTACCACAAGTAAGTACATCCCTCAAGCATTTCAAATAAAAAAAAATTATCAATTTTGTTCAAAAGGTGCAAACAACAAAAATAAGCATTCAAGCTGAAATGTTGTTAAGAACAAAAAATTCCATCGAGTAGTAGTGCATCTGCCAAATACGGTTCCACAATAAGACTATTGCAAGATGAATCATATGATATCAAGCCTTTAAGAGGTACCTTGCAGCACTAAAACTTGTAGAAAAATAGAAAAATAGTCATACATGTGCTTAATTGCAAAATACTTGATATAGTGCAACAAGGAGGAATTTCTCAGTTAGCAGGTAGCAAAGGATGTTGTTCACAAGAATAAAACCCGCATATTACTATGGCCTACTAAGATGCATGAGGGCATGCATCAGTTCAAGTTGGGGGGGATGATGAGGCCCAAAAATGCCTCATTATTGCACAATGTTTGACTACCATATGATAAGTTAATTGCCAAATAGTTGACTAAAATATACTATTTGTTAAGTGTTTGCATGATTTTATGTTAGGAATACTATATCTCTGTTTTTGACTATTTTCAGCATTTTGTGACTGATTTTGCTTGATTAAGTAGCAAGTAAGAACATGCATTTCAATTAACCAAATGTGGTATGCTGATATCCATTAACTTCTCAATGGTTTTTGAATGTTTTCCTGCCCTTCAACTTGTTTCAAATCCACATTGAAGACAAAAGTTTAGGACTGTCATAAATCTGAAAATCTGGAAAAAATAGCCATATAAAAATCAGCAAGCTGTCACTTTATAGGAACACCTTGAAGTTGTCAAGCAAAGCATGAGGATATGGATGGAATGAGTTCAGAAGGACTACAGAAGACATCTGACCTATTTAGAAGCATTCCCACATGGTCTAAATAGGCAAGCAACAGGGTATAACAAAGCAGGGGCAATTGTGCAGCATTGTTGCACTATTTCAGCATGGTTACTTGGTGAATGAAGTGTATAAATTCAGTAGCAACTTGATGTACTCCTTCATGTTGATATTTGAATAATTTTTCCATGTTCTAATTTGTTTGAATTTGCAAGAAATGCCAATATTTTACAACTGTGCAGCAGAACCGGAAAATGCAGTAATTTACCATGTAAATTCCAAGCAAGCTACCAATGAATGGCAAGGCATGAAATTCACATCCAAGGAAGAATGAAGACTATTGCAATCTGATCCCGAGGGCTAATCCACCTTAGAAATGCAGCCAAAACCATTTGGAGTCAACACAATTGGTCATTCTAAAGATCTTCGGAATGAACACAATGTCTTCGGAATGAGAATTGCAGTGTCTTCGAAATGAGCCACTTATCTTCGAAATGAAAACAGAATGTACTTTTTGACTTGTTGACTAACTTTTGGCGGTGGAAAAGGGGATAAGAAGGTTGATAAAGTTAAGGGAAAATATCTCCCATCTGATTTTTCCGTCCTTGCCGTCCAAAGCCACCATTCATGGAAAAGATCAATTTTGATCCTCTTCTAGGATAAACCCAAAAAACTGCAGCATAATAGAAAGTTGTTTGCAAGATAGGAATGGCATATTCTGAAGTGGAGAATGATGTGTGAGATATTTCTAGACTCCTCCCACGTACTCCCACCACTGAAGATGCTTTCTAAGGGCCAATGACTACTACTGCAACACAAACTGTCCAGATTTGCATTTATTTCAGATCCAAAATTATTGGCAAATCATTGTAAAGAAGCACATAGGCTGATTTGAGCATGGGATATGTTGTAAATATTTATATAAATAACACAGCTCCCTCCTTGGTTGAGCCAGTTAGGAATTAGAATAGAGGAGAGTTTTCAATTGCAGCAATTAGGACTGTACAGTAATTTTCTGTAATAGTTTTCAACATGTTTTGTCATCAATAAAAGTGCAGCTATTTTATCATTTTATGTTCTGAGTGTTAATTAGTTAAGGAGTGCTTTTCACCTCCTTCTAGATCAGGAAGTATGGGCCCACTTTCAGATCTAGAAGGAGGGATTTTATGGCAGGTTTTAATCTGTAATTTTGCTACAGCATAATTAATAGATTGCTTGCCAGATTTCATTTTCTTGTTTTTATTTTGTATTATGTGATTTATGTTTTCTATTATGTTTGTGTACAGCATTTGTGTGTATGTCAGCTGACAAATTATATTAAGCATTTTTCCTTTGCTTTCCATGTTTTCCCTGCTTTCTATTTTAGCAACTTTCCATTTTTTAGCATATTTCATTTTGCTGTCAATTCCTGTAGTAGAAGCTTGACGACCTTTTGTGGCAGGGCATTGACAGGTGTTTTTAGAATAAGTTTCATTTACAAGCATCATTTCAATTCTGCAAAAGTAGATTAGATTTCAATTTAGCAATTTCAATTATGCAAGAGTAACTAGATTTCAATTCTGCAAAAGTAGATTAGGATTTCAATTTAGCAATTTCAATTATGCAAGAGTAACTAGATTTCAATTCTGCAAAAGTAGATTAGATTTCAATTTAGCAATTTCAATTCATGCAATTGTAGTTAGATTTCAATTCTTGCAACTTAGAATTAGTTTTCAATTCTTGTAATTTATTTCAGTTTCCATTCTTCAGACTAGGTTTAGTGTGACACCAAAAGGCTAAACCAAAATCTGCTTCACCAATAAATGCTTGAAATCTGAATGCCTAAATTGTACTCTGCCCTAGCCTTCTATCGTAGACAGCCTTGGACACCACCCCGGATTGATAAATCATTGAGATTAAATGATGAGACTCAATGACACTCATTAGATTTCATACTCCCGTCAATGCACCTAGATTTTTGGCTGTCATCACCAATAAAGAAATCAGGAGGTAAACCAACAGTGCATGCTCAACCAATACCATCTATGTCATACATATCGGAGCACACCACTGCCACTTCCTTGAAATCGTCGGTATCATTCATGCGTCAGGATGACAGGAAGTTGAAGGTGAAAATGGATGAGAAAGAGAAAGAGTGAGAGCCTGAGCCAATCGTCGAGGAGGTTCTCATTCCTATGTAAGTTGAGGAACCCCAAGATAAATTCAAGGAGGCACCTTAGCCTGACTTGTTAGCATCATCAATAGGGTCATCCACACCATGGGTGATGGTACATCTCACTAATATTGATTTAGGCGAGTACCTTATGCAGAATGTGACCTTCGTTTTGATTTTGAAGACTACGCAAGAGATGGGTCGACCATTTGCTCATCGTTACCCAGTTGGATCAGTGGTTCCATTAGGATAGTCACCTAACCAAACTAACTTCATCTAAGTGGGGCTATACTAGCTTCCAACGTGACAGCCCATGGATGAATATGACGAGGAATATTTCATAGTAAACATTAATTATCTATCCAATCCAGAGTATGCCATGCATAAATTTGAGTTGTATCATTAACACAAATACGGCCTTGGTATCTTTGAACAAGGATGGATGACTCCGTTGGAACCTCATTATCAGTTAGTCACTGATAGATTCGGTCTAGGGTTAAAGATACAAGGGTAGGATGATTTTCTCGTAGCATCCCTAGATCATCTTTATCTAAGTATGGCAGATGATGTGGATTTTAATCCATATCATTTGGATCCTTCCAAATTCTGGAGGAATCACCCTATGATATTTGTCATCACCGTTGAGACATTCGAATATCATCATGAAGGGCTCCTTGAGCAGAATAAGATAGAAGTGAACCCCAAAGATCAACTAGGACATCAAACCCATGAGGCAGTCAATGACATAGACGTACAGGGGCATTACCCCATTACTGAAAGCGATCTTGAGCTAGGAGATCTATGTAATGAAGATGGAGCAGAGTCCACCTATGATATGAGTGGACTAGGTTATGATGCAAACAAAGAATCCTCGAATGATGATGAATCTGGGGATGAAGTCGAATGTGCTTATATAAGGCCTTTATATGTGTGTCATCTATTGCCTATTGAGTCGGTACAGGTTACTGAAGAGATCCTTCCCAACATTGATCATTTAGGGGAAGAGATCGATCCAGTTTTCTCTATATCATCTTACATGAGGTATAATTATCCAATTTTTTTGGATAGCGATGACAGCATACAAGAAGTAAGATTCATGGGGTCTCATTTGGAGGAGCGCCCTCTAGTAGTGGGGGCAAATGAAGGATTCTATTATGACAGTGACGAATAAGATGAGCTAGAGAGGGCCTACCTTGGTCCTCCTTATTTGTGTTACCATCATCAACCCATCGACATTGATGAGGTCTATCGACAGCTACATGTTGGTCTATGTCTGAGAGCAAGACGGTTAAACTTGGATCAAATCCATCAATTGGTTAATCCCCTTCTATCGACCTACATGGATCTCCATGAGCCAAATGATCCTATTTTGCATGCAGTGCATAGGGAGGATCTAGTTATTCATAGTCCTCATAGGAAAGACCCTTTTGTGTCTGTGCCATTAGAGCCAGATTGTGGGTATGAGGACTACGCAAATTTTGTAGAGGTTAGTTCTATTGAGAAGCAACACACCCCCACTAAAAAAATGAAATTTCATCCTTTGAAAATATTTAGCTTTCATTTTGCCGTAGGGACCCTCTTGATGTTTTTCAGGTTTTTATTCCAAATTTTGCTTCCCTCATTTTTCAAGTTTTGCATATACCAAAGTACTTAAGTAGGCTTGCATATGGCTTTGATTTCAATTTAGAATTTATTTTTTATGTTAGAATCATTTTGAGTAAATATCTTTCACTAATATGTAAAAATGCAGGATACATATGAATAAATTCATTGGAGTCAACCTACAATTTCTGAAAAATTTGCAAAGTAGAAGTAATTTTTGAAAGCGTCACGATTTCGCGACATATGCCATTTGTGGAAACGTCACGATTTCATGACATATGCCATTTTTGGAAACGTCGCGATTTCGCAACATATTCCATTTTTGAAAACATCGCAATTTCGTGACATATTCCATTTTTGGAAACGTCGCGATTTCGTGACACATTGATTGGAAGGAAAGCTTGCGAAGATGTCGTGATTTCATGACCTGTTCCATTTTCGTGACGTCATAAGCTTGAAAGAAATGAAGCATGGAAAACGTTGTGATTTCGTGACACATTTGGATCAAAAGCAAAGCTCAAGGAAAATGGCATGATTTCGCGACATATGTTGTTTAAAGGCAAATCTTGAGAAAACGTCGCGATTTCGTGACATATGCCATTTTTGGAAACGTCACAATTTCGTGACATATTCCATTTTTGGAAACGTTGCGATATCACGACACATTTTGATTGGAAGGAAAGCTTGCGGAGATGTCGCGATTTCGTGACCTGTTCCATTTTCGCGACGTCATAAGCTTGAAAGAAATGAAGTATGGAAAACATCGCGATTTCGCGACACATTTGGATCAGAAGCAAAGCTCAAGGAAAATGTCACGATTTCACAACATATGTTGTTTAAAGGCAAATCTTGAGGAAGTGTCATGATTTCACGACAGGTTTTGGAAGAAAGAGCCAAGGTGATGAAAACGTCATGATTTCACGACAGGTTTTGGAAGAAAGAGCCAAGCCACGAAAACGTCGCGATATCGCGACATGGTTTAGACAGAAAGAAGCTAAGTGACAAAAGCGTCGCGATATCACGACGTGTCATGTTTTTGCGAGCGTGTTTTGGAAAGAAAGTGCCAAGTGATAGAAGCGTCGCGATTTCGTGATGCCTTTTGGTAGAAAGTGCCAAGCAAAGAAAACATCACGAAATTATGATGCAAGTTTTGGAACGTCGCGAAATCGTGACAAGTGCTAAGTGCAAGAAAAACGCGGTGGAAGCGTCACGAAATCGCAACACAAGTTTTGGAACGTCGCGAAATCATGACAAGTGTTAAGTGGAAGCAAAATGCGATGGAAGCATCGCAAAATTGTGATGCAAGTTTTGGAATGTCACGAAATCACGACAAGTGCTAAGTGCAAGCAAAACGCGACGAAAGCGTCGTGAAATCGCGATGCAAGTTTTGGAACGTCGCGAAATCGTGACAAGTGCTAAGTGGAAGAAAAACGTGGCGAAAGCGTCATGAAATCGCGATGCAAGTTTTGGAACGTCGCAAAATCATGACAAGTGCTAAGTGGAAGCAAAACGCAATGAAAGCGTCATGAAATCATGACGCAAGTTTTGGAACATCGCGAAAACGCGACATGTCACGATTTCGTGGCAAAGGGGCCAAAAGGAAGAAAAGTGCGAAGGATGTCACGATTTCACAACATGTCACGATTTTGTGACATGTCGCATTTTTGTGGCAAAGTGCGAAGATGGAAGCCAAGTGCGAAGGATGTCGCGATTTCGTGACATGTCACGATTTCGCGACAAAGAAGCCAAAATGGAAGCAAGTAGCGGAGGACGTCAGCGTTATCGCGACACGTGTCAAAAGAAATCAAGCCGACGTGTGATAAACATTAGGGTTTAATTTAATAATATTAAAATGCTAATCCTGGTTTTGTCTTTTGTAGAAAGCCATCTGGCAGTTGCATACTAGCGGAAGTAATGGCAAAAAAGACAAAAATAAGCACGGATCAAGCGAAGGCCATCAGATGGAAATGTGAGATGCCGAGAATTTTTGGTCCATCCAGATTTTACAGATCTGGCCGCAAAGAGACTTTACGGTGACTAAGCAACTGCCTCATTTAATGGAATATGTCGACAATTGACCGAAAAATGAAAATATCTACACATAGTTATCGAAATTTGCCGATGGACGCATTTAACAGGAGAATTTATGGTGAAAGTAATGGCGTGTAGAGAATTTCAATTCAGAGGCGACTCTGCGAAGATAAAATGTCAGAGAAACCAGTGACTCATCCGAATTTCTCTGAGGAATTAATGAGACGCTCCCGACAGATGCACCAGAAAGATGAAGATACCTTCACACGCAGTGCCCATTTATGGAATATATCGACGACCGGCCAAAAAATGAAGATATTTACTTGTAGTTATAGATGGATGAGAATAATATCAGATCATGCCTTCTCCATTTATGGCAAGTAATTGCACTAAGATTTGCAGAATGGTTAGGTTTTATCGAAACTCTATTTTAAAAGGCCTTATATTGTAAAACCTGGGTAGTAGAGTTTAAGTGATAAGATTTAGGGTTTTGGAAGAAGATATTTTTGAAAAGATCAGGGTTTGTCTTGAGTCTATATATACTTCTTTCGGATGTAAATTCCAGAGGCGAAAACTTAGAATAAAAAGCTATTGGAGCAATTTCCTACAAATCTTGTTTGAATGCTTTGTTCTGGACCTGGAGTTGGTGTAGTTTCATTTTCTGTGATAGCATGGCTAGGAGCCTAATCTCTTTCAGACTGCGATAAGTTCATCTTCTTTTGTTTTCGTTTCATTAAGGTTTATTTAATTTATGTTGTAGATCTGTGTTATCAAAGATTGGGTATGCTACTAGGCTTCATTCTTTTTATTGTATGCTAGGGAAAATTATAGATTTAAGGTTCAGGCCTGTTCTAATTGCTCTGTCCTCACTATGCGAGCTAAGTTGCTGGTGAGAGATACCAATTTCAACTGACTTTCCTTCTGTTTGTGATTTTCTTTCAGATCTGTTTTGTCTCTGTCTTATGCTCTTAGTGGAAGGTGATCTTAGAAAGTTTGGACACTTTCCTCTTTGATTTGTTCTATTGTGAAGCTAACCGGTATAACTAAAATTGGTAGTTTTGGTTTTGCAGCTAAGTTAGGTAAACTTCTCTTTCTGCCCTACTCTACTTCTCTCTGTTCCATCGATTGAATGATCCATTTTTATTTTCTTTAGAATTTGTCTTTTATTTAAAACTGCTAAAACATAAAGAGCTAGATCAAAGAACTGATTGTAAATCTGAGTGTCCACAAAGATAACCAATTCCAAAAACATTACTAAACTAAAGTCCAGAACCCGTTGTAAGGTAACAGACAGTCCACTTGAAACTATTCCAGAAGTGAAAAAGAGTGAATAGACATTCGACCCAACTCTATAACTCACACCTTGGATATCCAGCAAGATCCTAAAGTGAGTGGGATTTATCCCTTATAAGTGTTATCGGGTTTTCATGCTCATTCTTCACAGGGTGTGTATAAAAGTCGAACCAACATTTAAAATTGGTGCTAGAAGGAGGGCCGAACTTACGTTCTTAGTGCGCTTGAGTTGAGAAATATGATTGTATGTGGTATTTAACAAATACTATGTTTTATCCAGAGTCCGGTAGCCTTTTTCCCTCCTCCTCAGCCTTTTAAAACTTGTTTGTTTGAGTTTTTGCCTAAACAGTGGAACTCAACACCAACATTTAAAATTGGCGCTAGAAGGAGGGCCTGAAGTTCAGTAGTTTGTTAAGGATTGTAAGGTTGTAAGTGCTGGTGAAAAAGCTGGATTCTAATTATAGAGTAACAAGGTCCCACTCCAGAGCTAGAGAGCTCCTTGTGCCTGAGTTAGAAACCCCCAGAAGAAGCAGCCTCAGAAGGGCCAAGTCCTTGTCTGAAATAGTTTTGTCACCACTTGTAGTTACTCCAACTACAACTGAAAGTATCATCGTCAATCAAGTAGTAATGGCAAATTGGTTGGGTTCCACTGCCTTAAATATCCCGGGTGCAGCCCATGACCTGCCCAGAAATCTTGAGAGATATCTTCCCAGATACAAGCATGATGGAACTAGGACAGTGGAAGAACACCTAGTAGCATTCAAGAATGCTCTAAAATTGTTAAATGTATAGCATGAAGATGTGGCTTGCAGATTGTTCTCGTTCACTCTCCAGGAGGGAGCATACGACTGGTTTCTGAATCTCACTAACGATTCTATTACCAGTTGGAATGACTTGGAAAAGGTTTTTGTATCGCAGTTTGGTGAAGTGATAGATCCCAGTGTATTATATCAACAATTTTCTGGTATTAAAAGAGAAATAAATGAATCTGTCAGATCTTACAATGTCAGATTTCAGAAGGCTTATGGTAGACTGACTGGTTATTATGTGCCAAATGTAGACCTGGCATTAGAAATTTTTAAGAATTCTCTAGATCCAATGACTTCTATTTTCTTGAAAAGAGATGCCTCTATTACCAATCTAACAGAGGCTTACAAAGAAGCTTTGGTTCTGGAAAGACAATTGGGACCTCAACCTCTGAATGCTCATCAAACTCCTTTGGTCACACAAGGTACCCCTGTCTTCAATCCCATACCACATCAGATGATGTTGCCAGTACATCAAACTCCACCATCAGGAAATCCATTGGCTGTAACACCTGCTAAAAATGTACAGAATCCGGATAAAGAATCTGATAACACAAGAGTTGAGGAAGTTTCAAGGGTGGTCCAAAAGTTGGCAAATGACTTTTTGACTTTCAAAAGGCAAGTGTCCACCGACAAAAACCCAAACAGATTTCCTTATCAACAAAATAGATTCACTCGGCCCCCATACGAACCCAATAAGGATTATAAAGGTAAAGGGCATGATGTAAATATTTGTGACTTGGCTTTGCCTAACTGGTGCAGGATACATGCCACTTCTCAGCATGGGGAATTGGATTGTTTGGAGTTTTGTAATGCCTTTGAAGCTCTTTCTGGTGAGTTGGTTTCTCCTGAACATCAAAGAACTACGGATGCTCCAAGTTCATCCAAACATAGTGCAGCTATGGTGTTAGATTCTTTCACTTTCCCAGAAGAATCAGAGAATGTTGTGGAGCTACCCATGGATGAAGTGCAAGCCTTTCAACAGTACAGGAGGGATAACTACAACCTCAGGAACAAAAATCCAAAGCCTAATACTGTGTCTACACCTCTAGATCCATCTCCGAATAATAACCCACTTCCTCCCAAGGGAGGAGATCCAAGAGTACCGGATGGATTTGCTACTCCACTCAATAAGGGATATAATATAGTGGAGGACATGAAGAAGATCAAAGCCAACATCACTCTTCATGAGCTGGCCCAAATTTTTGAACAAAGGGATAACCTGATCAAAACATACTCTGAACCTACTACCAAACCTCTAGAAAAAGGGAAGAAGATAGCTAATGCGAATATGGCTATGTACAAAGAAAAGACTGAAGTTTCGCCTTTCCTACTGACTGTCCGTATATTTGGGAAAAATTTACACAACTGTCTGGTAGATTCAGGTGCTTCAGCCAATGTCATGCCTCTAGCCATCTGTCAATAGTTGGGTTTGACCCCCATGAACTCCGAGATGAGAGTCGTCCAATTGGATAAGTCCGAGGTTAAAGTGGTAGGTGAACTTTAGAATATACACATCCAGCTAGCATCTGAGCCGAGAGCGCAACACAAAATTGACATTTAGGTGGTGGATATTCCTGTAGGATACGGAATGCTTCCGAGCATGGATTGGTCAAAATCCTTGAATGGGTACTTGGCTACTGATTTTTCGCATATGTGGTTACCCTGGAATGGTTTTGCAAATCAATTAAGAATTGACAGAGAACCAAGATATAAACTCATGATCACAGAGTATAATGCCAAGAATGAGACTGTTAATCTTGCTGAGGGTTGTTATATCGGGGTTTATAATTTGACAACTACTCAAAAGGAGAAATCGGTTAAAGCTCACCAAGATCACGATAATGAAGTTGGAATGCTTCATATTGATGGAGCTAAATCTAAGCAAGGTTCTAGTACAGGGGCTGTTCTTAAAGGACCAAAAAATCAAACCGATTTTATGTCTTATCGCTTGCAGTTTTCCTGCACGAATAATTTGGCAGAATATGAAGCATTAGTACCAGGATTAAAATTTGCTTTACATTACTTTGATCATGCGGATACGAAAGCTCGTGTGTTGGACTTGGTTGATTTGCAGGGTGGACGACTTCAAGCCGTAGAGCATTTTAGTCGACACCAAGAGACAGTCAAGCGTCGGCTTGACAAAAGGGCCAAAGTTCGAAGGCCTTCAAACGTGCAGACCTGGTGTTTCTGTGGGACAAAGCCCATGAAAAGAAGCGTAAACACACCGAGCTGCAACCTCTGTGGATAGGGCCATACCAGATTGCCGAGACCCTAGGTAATAATGCTTTTTGCTTCTACAAGACCTGGAAGGTAATTTTTCGAACCTTCCTATGAGTGGTCAATATCTAAAGCATTATTTCTCAGTTGTTCCATCAAATACATCATTGGAATAAATCACAAAGACATTGTAACATGTGTATATATTGTAAATAAGCTTTGAAGTAGTTTGTTTTTATTTTATTTTGTTTGATTTTAAAGTTCTGTGTTTTATCCTTTGGGGTCTGTACAAAGTAGTTTGTTTTTATTTTATTTTGTTTGATTTTAAAGTTCGTGTTTTATCCTTTGGGGTCTTCAAATTTTTTTTTTATTGTGCCTTTGGGGTCTGTACAAATTTCTTTTAGCTTTTAAAACTCTATTTTTTTTAAGTTTTGCCTGGGCAGCAAAGAAAGAATCAACCTTTAAAAATTGTTTTATTCTGAGTTCAAAATCCTGTGTTCATTTTGTTTTATTCTAATTAAGAGATAGTCTGCTTAAAATGAACAGTGGAACTATTTTGTTATTCAGAACAACAGTAGAAAGATAATTGGATTTTGTGTCTTGCTTGCCACAATTATTTTAATTATAAAGAAACTACTATATTGTTTGGCTGGAGAACTCCCAGGGAATCCAAGAAAAGTTGGTCGTAAGAGGGGACTCTGATTCGTGAAATTATTTAAGTGTCCATAGAGGCTATCGGTACCCAAGCTTTCCAGATCGATGAAGAATAAAAAAAAAATTGTTTTTAGCAAGGCTTTCCAGATTTCGGTATATTTCAAAAGAGAGAGAGAGAAGGTGAAAATTGAGCAGGGCAACATAAAACTGGCACTCTTTTCTATACAAAAAAAAAAAGAAGAAGAAGTTATGTAATGAAAGAGATAGCCAAGGCTCCAGAAGATGTTTTCTTTTACCAAGTTGTAGATACCACCTCATAGTTGTGGATCAGGGTCGTGAAAATCTAAAGAGTAACTCTGTCGGGGCTATAAAAGGCTAAACTAGTAAACAGAGCCCTACTCGGTTTCCCCTTTCACAATCTAGAAAAGCTGATCAATCCAGAGTACAACATTCGAAGGCCCAGTCATTCTTGAAGAAAGTTTTATACGCTTATAATTGCACATCAGAAATCTTCCTTAAGTGATTCAACCTAGTATGTCCTTGGGAAATTTTAACAACTATCAGGTAGTAGTTAAATTATTTTGAAGAATATTTGTGGCAAGGCATGGTACATGGTCTATGTTGTTTTGAAACTAGAGTCCTGGATTCTAAAATAGTGCTACTATTTTACCCGTAGATATCGCCATTTGTTGAGAAGCAACACACCCCCACTAAAAAAATGAAATTTCATCCTTTGAAAATATTTAGCTTTCATTTTGCCGTAGGGACCCTCTTGATGTTTTTCAGGTTTTTATTCCAAATTTTGCTTGCCTCCTTCTTTTTCAAGTTTTGCATATACCAAAGTACTTAAGTAGGCTTGCATATGGCTTTGATTTCAATTTAGAATTCATTTTTTAAATGTTAGAATCATTCTGAGTAAAGAAGATCATTCACTAATATGTAAAAAAATGCAGAATACAGATGAATAAATTCATTGGAGTCAACCTACAATTTTTGGAAAATTTGCAAAGTGGAAGTAAGGAAAGCGTCGCGATTTCGTGACATTTTGCCATTTTTGGAAACGTCACGATTTCACGACATTTTCCATTTTCGAAAATGTCGCGATATCACGACATATTTTGATTGGAAGGAAAGCTTGCGGAGATGTCGCGATTTCGTGACGCATTTGCGAGATAATTGAAAGAAATGAAGTATGGAAAATGTCACGATTTCGCGACACATTTGGATCAGAAGCAAAGCTCAAGGAAAACGTCACGATTTCGCGACATATGTTGTTTAAAGGAAATTGAGAAACGTCGCGATGTTGCGACATATGCCATTTTTGGAAACGTTGTGATTTCGTGACATATTCCATTTTTGGAAACATCGCGATATCGCGACACATTTTGATTGGAAGGAAAGCTTGCGGAGATGTCGTGATTTCATGACCTATTCCATTTTTGTGATGTCATAAGCTTGAAAGAAGTGAAGTATGGAAAACATCACGATTTCACGACACATTTGGATCAGAAGCAAAGCTCAAGGAAAACATCACGATTTCGCGACATATTGGAAAGTCAATCTTGACGGTGATGAACATCACGATTTCGCGACATTGGGTAGAAAGAGCCAAGTCATGGAGGACGTCGTGATTTCGTGACATGTCAGGTCGCGATATCGCAGGTCACGGTTTTGCGAGAGGGCAAAGTAGAAGCCAAGTGATAGAAGACGTCGCGATTTCATGACCTTTGGTAGGCAAAGTTGGGCCAAACGAAAGATACGGCGCAAGTTGGGACGGTCGTGAAATCGCTGACGAAGTGCAGTGCAAGCAAAAGGTGTGCATATCGTGACGCAAGTTTTGGAATGTCATGAAATCGTGACAAGTGCTAAGTGGAAGCAAAATGTGGTGAAAGTGTCATGAAATCGCGACGCAAGTTTTGGAACGTCGTGAAATCACGACAAGTGCTAAGTGCAAGCAAAACACGGTGAAAGCATCACGAAATCATGACGCAAGTTTTGGAATGTCATGAAATCGCAACAAGTGCTAAATGGAATAAAATTACAGCGAAAGCGTCACGAAATCGTGATGCAAGTTTTGGAACGTCGTAAAATCATGACAAGTGCTAAGTGGAAGCAAAATGCGATGGAAGCATCACGAAATCACGACGCAAGTTTTGGAACGTCGTGAAATCGCGACGCAAGTTTTGGAACGTCGCGAAATTGCAACATGTCGTAGTTTTGTGGCAAAGGGGCCAAAAGGAAGAAAAGTGCGGAGGACGTCATGATTTCATGACATGTCACATTTTTGTGGCAAAGTGCGAAGATGGAAGTCAAGTGCGAAGGACGTCGCGATTTCGCGACATGTCGCGGTTTCACAACAAAGAAGGAAAATGGAAGCAAGTGCGGAGGACGTCGCGTTATTGCGACACGTGTCAAAAGAAATCAAGCCGACATGTGATAAACATTAGGATTTAATTTAATAATATTAAAATGCTAACCCTTGCTTTTCTTTTGCAGAAAGCCATCTGGCAGTTGCATACTAGCGGAAGTAATGGCAAAAAAGACAAAAATAAGCGCGGATCAAGCGAAGGCCGTCAAATGGAAATGTGAGATGCCGAGAATTTTTGGTCCATCCAGATTTTATAGATCTGGCCGCAAAGAGACTTTACGGTGACTAAGCAGCTGCCTCATTTAATGGAATATGTCGGCAATTGACCGAAAAATGAAAATATCTACACACAGTTATCGAAATTTGTCGATGGACGCATTTAACAGGAGAATTTATGGTGAAAGTAATGGCATGCAGAGAATTTCAATTCAGAGGTGGCTCTACGAAGATAAAATGTCAAAGAAACCAGTGACTCATCCGAATTTCTCTGAGGAATTAATGAGACGCTCCCGATAGATGCACCAGAAATATGAAGATACCTTCACACGCAATGCCCATTTATGGAATATATCGACGATCGACCAGAAAATGAAGATATTTACTTGCAGTTACAGATGGATGAGAATAATATCAGATCATGCCTTCTCCATTTATGGCAAGTAATCGCACTAAGATTTGCGAGAATGGTTAGGTTTTATCAAAACTCTATTTTAAAAGGCCTTATATTGTAAAACCTGGGTAGTAGAGTTTAAGTGATAAGATTTAGGGTTTTGGAAGAAGATATTCCTAAAAGATCAGGGTTTGTCCTGAGTCTATATATACTTCTTTCGGATGTAAATTCAGGAGGCGAAAACTTAGAATAAAAATCTATTGGAGCAATTTCCTGCAAATCTTGTTTGAATGCTTTGTTCTGGACCTGGAGTTGGTGTAGTTTCATTTTCTATGATAGCATGGCCAGGAGCCTAATCTCTTTCAGACTACGATAAGTTCATCTTCTTTTGTTTTCATTTCATTAAGGTTTATTTAATTTATGCTATAGATCTGTGTTATCAAAGATTGGGTATGCTACTAGGCTTCATTCTTTTTATTGTATGCTAGGGAAAATTACAGATTTAAGGTTCAGGCCTGTTCTAATTGCTCTGTCCTCATTATGCGAGCTAAGCTGCTGGTGAGAGATACCAATTTCAACTGACTTTCCTTTTGTTTGTGATTTTCTTTCAGATCTGTTTTGTCTCTGTCTTATGCTCTTAGTGGAAGGTGATCTTAGAAAGTTGGACACTTTCCTCTTTGATTTGTTCTATTGTGAAGCTAACCGGTATAACTAAAATTGGTAGTTTTGGTTTTGCAGACTAAGTTAGGTAAACTTCTCTTTCTCGCCCTACTCTACTCTCTCTGTTCCACCGATTGAATGATCCATTTTTATTTTCTTTAGAATTTGTCTTTTATTTAAAACTGCTAAAACATAAAGAGCTAGATCAAAGAACTGATTGTAAATCTGAGTGTCCACAAAGATAACCAATTCCAAAAACATTACTGAACTAAAGTCCAGAACCCGTTGTAAGGTAACAGACAGTCCACTTGAAACTATTCCAGAAGCAGAAAAGAGTGAATAGACATTTGACCCAACTCTGTAACTCACACCTTGGATATCCAGCAAGATCCTAAAGTGAGTGGGATTTATCCCTTATAAGTGTTATCGGGATTTCATGCTCATTCTTCACAGGGTGTGTATAAAAGTCAAACCAACAAGTTCGTGTGGTCTTGGATATCAATTCCATTCCTTTAAACATGGTATCCATTGATTTGACCACTTCACTCTACAATCCAACAAATCCATCCAAACCATTGTATATTAACAAAGATGCTATCGACTGGGATCACGCTGATTCACCCGTTGAGCCTGAGGATTTCTTCTCCAATGAAGAAATGTTACAACCTTTCCATTTTGCACCAGGTTATGCATATGATGTTTATCATGCCGAAAATGCTTCCAACACAAAACCAATCAACCCGACTGATGACATCCATATGATTCCTACGCCTCATCATCTTAAGGATGGATCACATATGTCAGTAGAGGAAACCTTTGAGGTGGATATCATTAATGATCCCGCAAGTGCAAAGAAGGTTAAATTTGGATAGAGTCTCACTCTAGATGAGTAGGCCATCCTCATCCCTCTCCTAAAAGAGAGACCAAATTTTTGTGCTTGGTCGTACAAGGATATGCCAGGTCTAGACCTAAAATTGGTTACACATAACCTTTTTCTAGATTTTATGAAGAAGTCGATCAAGCAAAATGCTAGAAAAATACACCCAACAGTAGCCTTGATGGTGAAATATGAGCTACAAAAGCTGTTGGATGTGGAATTTGTGATCTCCATAAATTATCCAGAATGGGTGTCCAATATGTTACCCATGGGAAAACCCTATGGAAGAATTCGTTTTTGCATGGATTTAAGAGACCTAAATAGGGCAACACCCAAAGATTAATTTTTGTTACCCAATATTGATGCTCTCGTAGATGCAACTGTAGGTCACGAAATGCTCTCCTTAATGGATGGTTTTTCTGGTTACAATTAAATTTGGATTAAACTCGAAGATCAGCATAAAATCATGTTTATAACACCATGGGGTATTTTTTTCTATAAATTTATGCCATTCGGCCTCAAAAACACTGGTGCCACATATCAGTGGGCCATGACATATTTTTCATGACTATATGCACAAAATTCTTGAAGATTATATCGATGACTTGTTAGCCTCGATAAAGTGATTTATCACCCAACTGTCAGATAAATATCAACCCATGAATCGATTGCTACATAAGGGGGTCCCATTCAACTAGGACGAGGACTGCAAGGTAGCCTTCACTAAAATAAATCAATACCTGGCGACACCACCAGTGCTAGCTCCACCAAGGCCAGAGGTGTCTTTTCTACTATATATATCAGCAATCGACTTTGCACTGGGAACCATGTTAGCCCAAAAGAACGTGCAAGACAAATAACAGGCTATATATTATATTATTCGAACCTTGGTGAGCTATGAGCTCAAGTATGCATATGTAGAAAAATTATGTTTAGCAGTAGTGTTCGCTACAAAGAAATTATGGAACTACATGTTAAGTCATACGACGTATGTTATATCCAAACATAATCCTTTGCAGTACATGATGAGTAAGACTTATCATAATACATGTACTGCAAAGTGGATCATGTTATTGATGATTCGATCTAGAATTCATAAGCCAAAAGTCCATTAAGGGACAGGTCATAGAAGATCAATTAGTTGAGGCACCACTGTCAAATAGTAGGCATCTAACAATCGAGCTTCCAGATGATGCAGTCTTCATCATATCTAAAGATCTCAAACTTGAAGAACCAAAGAACAATACTGATATGACTATGTTCTTTTATAGTTCAAAGTGCGAACAAGGAGGTGGTGCCGGAATAGTGTTCTTCACACCATAAGGAGCTCTAATGCCTTTGTCATTCAAGTTGGATTTTTCATGCACCAACAACAATGCTGAGTATGAAGCCCTACTATTGGGCCTCCACATAGCTATCACCATGAATATTAAGAGATTTAACATATTTGGTGACTCCTTACTCATAGTAAATCAAGTCAAGGCTTTTTCAATGTCGATGTCCCGTACTGAAATCCTATAAAGATCTAGTTGACATATATTTGGCCAAATTTGAATGGTATGACATTGAGGCAATCCCTCGATCATCAAATAGGTTTACAGACACCATGGCTTCTTTGGGATATTTAATCCCTCAAAATTTGTCTACTAATTTCACTACCATCCATGTCAAGATGCTCTCGCATCCAGCAGTAGAGCATGCAGCCTATGATAAAAGAGAATCGATCAACATGATCAATGTAGAGCCAAGAGCTAAATGGTTCTGCAAAGTGGAATACTTTCTTAAGAAGGCACCCTAGGGGCCACTAACCTCTCAGATTCCTATGGGGAGTGGTACTACCATTCACCACAAGGTTGTTTCTGAGTCTACATTTACAAAGGTAAATACGTAGTGGGAGCAAGTCGTTTTAGCAGTCAAAGCTAAGATTTATCAAAATTGGATGTCACAAATTAAAGACTTCCTAAAGCTTAGTATAATCCTAGAGAGATTACCGCATGCCATGAAGTGCACATTTAAATAGAAAGCGGTCAAATATGTATTAATAGGAGACATCCTATATCGACGAGGCTACGATGGAGTTCTCCTTCATTGCTTAGATACCCAAGAGGCATCATGGGTGATTTTGCAAGCCCATGATGGTATGTGTGGTGGCCATTTTAGTGGCATGGACATCATCAAGCGCATCCTTTGAATGGGCTACTATTGGTCCACTATGGAGAAGGAGTGTAATGTATATGTTAAGAAATATATTAAATGCCAGTATCATGCTAATCTTACACACTTGCCATCATAGGCCTTACAACCCATTCAAGTGGCTTGGCCATTTGCTTAGTGGGGATTGGATCTTATAGGCAAGATCTCTCCTCCGTAATCGAGCCGGTATACATTCATAATTATGGCTACTGAGTATTTTACAAAGTGGTTGGAAGCATTACCCTTAACAACAATAACTTGAGCTCATATAACAGAGTTTATACTGGAGCATATCATAAGTTCTTTTGGGATTCCATCCAAAATAATTTTGGATAATGGAATGTCTTTCAAGAACAAAATTGTGAGAGCTTTGACATCTAAATATAGAATTAAACACAATTTTGTGACTCCATACTATCCGCAAGAAAACGGGTAGGCTGAAGCTTCCAATAAGATAGTGGTAGCCATCTTGAAAAAGATAGTACAAGAAAACCATAAAGACTGGCGCATCCAGCTACCCCTTACGTTATGGGCTTACAGGACCAATATTCAAATGCCCATTAGGGCAACACCATTCTCAATAGTATATGGCATTAATGCCATTATGCCCTTGGAATTAGAAATTTCAATATTGCACATCACATTGAAATAGTTCATCGATGATGACACTACGCGACAAGATCGACTGGATCAACTGACGCTACTTGATGACCATCGCGTGAATGACCTAGAGCATCTTCACATTTATCAGGAGTGACTAAAATGATCTTACAATATCAAATTCCACCAGAGAGACTTTGAAGTTGGGGATCTTGTCTTTAAAGAGAACCAACAAAACTCTAATTTATCGCCAGATATGTGAGACAAATTCACGACTAATTTTTTAGGACCCTACATCATATCTAAAAAGATTGGTTTGGGTACCTATCACCTAATGTTGCTATATGGTGTTGAAGAGCCTAAAAATCTCAACATCATTCATCTTAAGGCATTTTATGCTTGAAGAGCATAGTAAAAGGCTCCGAGAGTTGCTTGTAATAACTGCTCGATCATTGTAAGAAGCCCCAAACACTCTCATCAGTGGTTTGGTCAATCAAAAATCTCCAAAGGTGTCTGTAACCCCTTTAGTCAACCTAAAAGGCTTTGAGGGTTTGTTTAAAACCGCTCGGTCATCCCCAAAGGCTCCAAGGGTTCCTTAAACCGCTTGGTCATGTCAGTTAAAAGCCTAGAGGATTTATTGATAATCGCTCGATCATCCTAAAAAGCTCCAAAGGCATCTGTCAGCCCTTTGGTCAAACTCAAAAAGGCTCCAAGGGTTCCTAAAAACCACTTGGTCAAGTCAGTCAAAAAGCTCCAGAGGCATCTGTAAGCCCTTTGGTCAAACCCAAAAGGCACCAAGAGTTTCTGAAAAATTGCTTGGTCAACCCCAAAGGCTCCAAGGATTCTCAAAATCGCTTGGTCATCCCAAAACGCCCCAAAGGTACCCATAATTCCTTTGGTCAATCCTAAAAGCTCCAAGGATTCTTAAAAATTGCTTGGTCAATCTAAAGGCTCCAGAGGTGTGTACTCGTCGTTTGGTCAATTATGAGGCTCAAAACCCATAAAAATTATAAAATCAATAAAATCCAAAAAAAATGGTAAAGCATATAATCCAAAAACATTTGCATTTGCATTTTTATTTTGCATTCACACATGCATTCGTTGCATTACTACATTGCATATAGGCATTCATCATTTGTTGCATTCTGTAGTAGGAGGAATTATGTTTGTCAGTCTTACAAACGACACCACGTTTGTGTTTAAATAATGCATCTCTGCATTTATCATGATCCATAATTCATGTGAGTAATTATGTTTTTCAACACAACCTATAATTTTGCTATGGAGATATACTAGGGTTTTCTGGTTACTCAATCATACTTAGTAGTCTTATTAAGATTTGGTAGAAATCTTGATTTGCTTTTGTAACTAAGGTTCAATTAGCATAGCCTTTAGCATATCATAAGCCTATCACTAATCAACAAATTTAAACAATCCTAACAAGGACTAGTGGAATTTGAAAGCCATGAAGCAGGACTAGGTATCCTAAAGCGAAAAGAGTTATTCTTGCTTATCCCTTTGTGAGGACAGTATGGGAAATGTTGGTAGTTGGAAAAATTACAGGTTAGTTCCCTATTCAGAATCCCTTGCTTATGATAAAATGAGCAATATCCCCAAGAAATATCCCACATCAATCCTCATGATTGATACCCTAGATCTATATCATAGATCGACTCCCCAAAGTGATATCCCATATTGATATCATAAGATCAATATTCTCAATCGATATACCAAAAATAGTTTTTCCAAGTAAATCCCCCCAAAGGAAATTTTTTGAAGAAAATTATCAAATGTAAATGCCAAAAAGTGAAGATTGAGTGAAGATCAGAAAACAGACTTAAATCAAAGTTCAAAGTGAAGATCAAATGAAGATCATAAATCAAAATTTTGAGCAGAGATCAAATGAAGATCCAAAATCCAGTTCGAAGAGAGATCAAATGAAGATCCAAAGACAGTTTAAAATGAATATGGAATCGACTCCCTTGTTTCACTACATATGAGCAAGTATCCCAAAAATTGAAGGATAGAAAGGAATTATCATGAATCCTTAGAATTATCAGCACTACTATACCTTACACATGACGATATGTCTGACGCATTAGCACCTCGCTTATGAACAAGACCAATTTTTGAATGTGGAAGAGCTAGCTTCAGGTGTCCTACATTGCCTAGTGGATTAGTCCAACTAAAATCTAAACTTAAGATTGGATAAGACATTTGTGGAACCCCTATCTTAGCAATGGGCTGAAAGAATCTCACCTAACATCGAGGAATGCTCGTGTCTTATCTAAAAATAATCATTTGCACACACATGGATAATGAACAATTTGGGTCTATCCTAGCAAAAGCCTTTTAACTCAGAAGTCTAGTGTGGTTAGTATGCAACTTTTGATAAGTCTATTAGGGTGTTTGAGTCTCATGGAAAACCTCAAAAATTTCTCCCATAGCAAAAAAATGTCAAAAATTGCAACCATATAAATCATCAAATTGCAAAGTATTGAATCCATGATACATCATTATATAAAGCATAATCAACATATAGGATAGATACCGGATGGATATTAGCAATAATATTTAGACGACCATTGACTATATCATGCATATTTTTCAACTTTTGCAAAATAAAATTTAATGACACATTATATCATTCGCATCATAGCACTGCATTCATTGCATTTCATATATGGGTGATTAATTGATTAAATTCTTATCTTAAGGATTTTCAATTACATTCATGATTTTTATACATTATGTGGTGTCATCCATTATATTGATAAACATATATGCATTTATTCCTTATGTTTTAAGTTATTAAAGCATACAGGTTCATTTACATTAGATTTGCATCATGTAAATAAATCATTACATACATTAATGCATACAATAAAGCAATATCAAATATACATTAAGAAAAACATTGCATCCATATGCATCCATCATAAAAAGCACATCTAAGCATCTAGATCACTACATATCATCATCATAAATCAAATAGCTATCTAGTGCATGTCATCCATACATCACATCATATAACATCAAGCATAACATAAGCATTGCATCCATGTGCATCACATAAACATAAATAAAAAATAAATGAGTACACAATAATGAACCATAAAATGATCATTCATATCATATATAAATATGTGTCTTAGAGTACATCGAGAGTACAAAAATGCCCACAGGCTACAACTGTGTAGGTCCTCGACCTTACACTCAAAAATGGTAGAATATATATATCAACAATATATACTAAGGAGGTTTTATACCCCCAGCCTATGAGTCACCACGTATATTCCTATGGCTCCTATGAGAGTTGGCTCCATGTGTGCTACAATATCGGTGAGTCCGCTCAATCCTATGAGTCTGGTGTTTGGAACTCATAAGGATTACCCTATGGTCCTGGTTTTGGTCCTCTGTGACCCTGCAGCCTGCTTGTCCTTGGGAACCTATAAACCCCTCAGCTTGATGAAGCCCTCTAGTTGAGATATGTGAGCTGCCCTCGTATCCAGTCAGTCATTTCTCTCCTCCATGAGAGAAGTGAGCCACATGATCTCTTCCATAGGATCCACACCTATGACTAATGGAGCAATTGGAGGTCCCATGACAATATCAGAGGATGTACGGTCTCCCCTCTATAGCCTAAGAAGTTACCTCTTTGCAACTGCCTCACCCCACTCTTCTAGTGCCACATCATGGGTTCTAGAGAGCTCCTAAACTCAAGACTCTACCACTATAGCTCGCTCGATGAGACTGGTGATCTCCTCTTATGCCTTAGCTAGTTTCCTATCTCGGTCAGCTAGCTTCACCTCTAGAGTGGTGATAGTAGTGTCTCGCTCACACTGTTGAGTCTGATATCTGCCAAGCTAACTCTACAAGTCAGTAACCTGAGCTAATAGTAGCCCCTCTATGCTTTCAAGAGGAACCTTACCCTCCTCTGGAGCCTCATCATCTGGGTCATCCTCGGGATCCTCCTCGATGGTGGCCTCTGTGCCCCATCCACCCTCTGTTCACTAGCACACCCTACACCCGTCAAGATCCACCGTTGCCTCTGATTGATCGTCAACTCTGCCTAGAGGCCCTAATTCATGCCAACATAGCATCTACCACCATCTGTCGTATGATGGAGTGGTAATAGCCTAGTCAGCTCTAGTCTCCTAAAAATCATTTGGATCATCCCCTAGAGCTAGAGGTTGGATCCATGGAAGATGTGTCTCTAGAGCCAGGCACCTATAGATGAAGAGGATCTTTGGAATGTCCTGTACTAGGCCAAACTACCATAGGATGTGAGAATAAAATTGGTACTCTCTAATATTGGCCTTCCATCTAAGTAGCCATCTGTATCGGTGAGCCTGTCGAAGCCACTCATCGGCCTCAGGCTAGTCAAGGCACTCCATGTAAGGTTGTCACTCGATATCATATGGACTGAGTCATCCAAATCATGTGATATAATGTTGGACATCACTAGGATGGATCCTACTCTTGAATCCCTCCTCCTCTCAAGGCCAACATGCAACATATAACTGGTGAGCATCGTCTATCTTCATGATATACAGGGGCAGCTCCTCAAGATGCTCTATCCTGATATGCTGCTAGTCCCAAATTTGAAGAAGTAGACTACAGCTGATTCCCCGATGGCTTTGGTCTATAATTTGGCAGAGCTCTCTATATAGCTAACAGATCAGGGTGCTCCTCCAAGCCAATCATAGTGGTCGACGAATGGTGCTCTGAACAACTCTACGTATAGTGGCTAAGAGGTTCGAGGGAATCCTTACGCCCGATGAGTTTGGAAGCACTACCTGCACCACTAGGTGCATGAAAATAGCCTTGCGTATAGAGAAGACATTCTTTCACTGTCAATAGCCGATATGGACCCCTCCATGGTCAATATCGTGCTGAGCCTCCTCGCTCTGGGCATTGAAGATGACATCAAAGATAGACTCCTTAGCCCCAAAAGTAGAATAGATGATGGCCTCACCATCAATGGGGATCCTAAATATCCTGTAGACGTCCTCCAGGGTAATCGTCATTTCACCTGTAGGTAGGTGAAATGTGTTGTTCTGCGCATTCCAGCGTCGGGCCAACATAGTCAAGTAGGCTTGATCTACCTTAATAGTGGGCAGATCCAGTACATAGCCAAAGCCGACAACTTTGAACCATTCCCACTCCCTGGGAGTGAGCTCTCCATGAAGAGTCTTAATAATGTCAGGCTCTCGAGCTCTAGAGATCAATCTCTGAAATAGAAAGCATAATATAAGAAAAAATATAACTAAAACAAGCAAAAACATTTAAAAATGACCTAAAAATTAGCAAAAATAGTTAAAAACTGATAAAATTGCAAAAATATATCATCATGCAGGCCTAAAAATCAAAATTGTCATTCAAACAGGTCAAAAATGCATTAAAGGACATTAATTACCTATTAGAGCTTAGCAAAATTAAAAACTTGACAAATATTTTCTAAAGGTTGCGAATCGCGGGTCAACCCTGCGGTCAAAAATTGATCGTTGGGATTTTGAATGTTGATTGCAGCTGGCAGCTACAATCCCAAATTGACCAATTAGGAACTGTAGTTGGTATTTGCGATCTTCAATCGAGATTCCACTCGGTCTAATACCGTGGCCAAAAAAACAAAAAATTAAAAAAAGAGCAATCCTAAAGCTACCCTAGCCTAAGGTGGGGTTCATTGCCAACAATTTAGTGTGATTGGTTTACCAATTACTTAATTGGGTTCATTTTAGTGGTAATGGATGCGATACCTTGGTTTTTGAATTACCTTGCCCTCGCCTTGTTCATCGCGGCTAGAAGAAGCTTGCCCATGCTTTGCCATCATGCTGTGAGTAGGTGTGCGAGTAGTGTGGTAGATTGCAATTCAGTTTCTTAGTTGTCACCATTAAAGCTCTAGATTGCAAGTCACTGTCAAGGAATAATGAGAGAAATTTGAATATTGGAATTTTTATAAGCCTCTCATATTTCACATGGACCGCAGGCCCTAGCCATGATTTCCAAAATTGCAAATAGGAACCGCAGACCCTAGCTGCGGTTTACAATTGGCAAGCAATTTTATAAAGTCCCACCATGGGAAGGGTTAAAAAGATCAACTAATGCCTCCCAGGGGATCAGAACTCAATAAAATCAATCAATTTGAAAATTTGGTGATAATCAAGCATCGAGATCCGATTAAAAATCAAAAATCTAGCTGAGATTATAAAGTACATTCAACCGAGGTCATCGCTATGACAATCCTTTCATGGAGCGACACACCTCCCAACAAAATAAATAAACTCAATTCATAATTCAAAATATTCAAAAAAAAAATTCAAATAATTAAAAACACCAAATGCACCTCGTATTCAGTAACTTACCCTATACACTTGGCGATTGCAGTGACTTTCGCTCCATGCAATCTGAAAATATGAGTAAATTACCATAAGGACATTTGGGGTAAAATTGTCATTGTTGATCCGATATGCTTCTTTTCAATCCCTAAGAAGGCTTTCACGGTTGGACTGCTCTAGGGGAATGAGGTATTGCATGTCATTTCTCCTATGACATATTTTTAGCAAATCATCGATAATTTGATTCAACACAAATCTAATTGAATTTGTATCAATTTGATTTCCTAAGATGACTATTGCATCCCAACTGCTCCATGGTATAGAAATGTGCAAATACTATTAACAGTTGGAATCAAAAGCTAAACTAATCCTGGCTAAGGCATTAATTTGCTCAAATCTAAATTTGTTCAGATTGTCCATGGTGGTCAAGTGATATCGTCGGGTTAATCATTGACATTACTCTCATCGACTCGTCGCTTAATGGGGTAGTCATAATATCAAATCATAATCAAAATAAATAGAAGATCCTTGAAATAGTAGATCCCTTGATCTTTTCATAAGCTTACCCCTTTGTTTTGGGAAAATAGCAAATATGATAATTTATTTGTATCTCATCTCCTTTTAGTTATATAGGCCTAACTCCTATTGTAGCATCAAACGCTACCCGAATGACTGATGGTGAGTGCAAGCTTTTCAAGTTTAAGCCTCCAAAGAGTTGGAAGCAATGATTCCAGGATGTGCATCCTTTTGCAGGACCTGGGGCATCTAATATTGATCTAACTAATGATCATCATAAAACCTTCAACATAATTTTAGGAGGTCTATTTTTTCTCAGCGTTGTTTTATCTCACAACGCATCTCAAACGGGGCATCTGTAGACACCTAAAATGTGTCATGTTGAGGGCGACTACTCATATGGACATGCTACAAGACCATATGGAAGATCTTGGATAGACTCCAAGATAGAGCAGTGGTTCTAACCACTCAATTTGGGCTCCTTGGCCTAATAAGTCTGAACCGCAGCCCAAACCTACAGTTTACAGCTGAACCATGGATGAGACTTGCGGTTTATAGTCTAGACCACAGCTATGACCTGCGGTCTTAATTGAAGTTTATTTGGCCTTCAATCTGAGCCAAATAATTTTGAACGACCATTTGTTGTAGAAGAAGGTGGTTAGAGGGTGGAAGATTCCAATCCAACTGTCCTAACCACCCCTTCTTGATCTTGGCTTCTCCATGAAGCCACCCCTAGCCCTTGGGTAGTCCTATAAGTACCCCTCAAAATTAGGGCAAATTATCAGAGAGAGCATTGGAGATTTGAGTAGTGGAGCCCTATCGAATTGTACACTCAATCGAGTATACTAAGAGATAGCTATTGCACTTATCCCCTACCTACTTGCCAAGATTCATGATGAATTGCATTATGGATGCCCTAGGAGTCTAGGAGAGCCAAGAAACATAAATGTGGGTAAACGAAGGCCCATCATAGTGATTCAACTGCAAAACCTGTCAGAAGGACACCGAAGGCAACCTTTGAATATCAATTGGATAAGGAGGTCAATCCCACTACCCTTAGAATTGAGGGCAAGCCTATCAAAGTGCTAACCGTGGTTTACAATGCAGGCCGCTCACTAAAGCTACGGTTTGCAGCAGAGGTATCACCACCTTCCCCTTTTCATTTATGTCCAGTTAATAGCTTAGATTAGTTGTTTTCATGATTTAAATATAGTTTAGTATACTTCTAACCATAGAATTAGGTTAGATTAGTTTCTTTATGTTATGCTTCAATTAGGACATAAATGGATTCTTTATGCATATTTATGATTTATTTTCCACAATTGATCCATGCATAGTGTAGTTTTTGTATTTCTTTATGCTATTATATGAATCTTGATGCAACCAACATAGTTTAGAAGCACTTTTCATGTTTTATTGATTATGCATGTTTAATGGTGTCATTATGCAATTTTCCTAAAAGGGCCTCATCATGAGAGGTCGCCTATATTTTTGAAACTTCTATGTTTTTTCTTTACCACAGGAAATAGATTCAAAGGAGAACCAACCATCAAGTTATTTCCCCATCACGAAGAAGAGGGCACCTCCACCCTAGAGTAGTTTGTAACCAAGTGAAAAGCATTATTAGTGCACCTACCCTAATGAGGGCTTTGGCAATTGTATTGATTGTATCATCATTTGGGTGACCCTAAGAGGGGCATAATTGTAACCAAGATTCTTTATAAATATTAATACAAGGAAATCAATTTTGTTGAATCTATGCAATTGTGTCATTTTATGCTTTGAATGAATGGATACGACGTAATACAGTAGCTAGGTGTACACTTTTTGGTTGGGTCAGAAATTTCATTGAGTTTCAATGTATTTTTTCCTTTCATGAAATATATAATTCCTTATTAGTTTTAAAACACCTTGATTATCATAATTTAGCAAGGTTGGTTGATTTTTACACATACTCATATCTAATTGTATGAATTGCAACCATAGTGCTTCACATGCAGCTCCTCGTATAACATGTTATTCTACCTCTATGGATGATAGTGCCACTACATGTTTTTTCTATACCATGAGATAGATCTATATTCTATATGGAACACATATCCCGATGCCTACTTCCTACCATCTACATATCTAGCATAGTTTGAGTCTATGTATCCTTGTAAGAAAAATTATCATTCTTCTTATATTCTAGGTCATATTCTACTATACCATGAACATAATGCAATATCCTTTTTATAGCTTTATAATGACTCTCCTTAGGATATTATATGAATATTTAAATATAACTTACAATAAAAGTGATGTTAGACCTAGTTTTTGTCAAGTATATGAGACTCCTGATCAGCTAATGAAAGAGAGTAGAAAATGCATGAGGTGATTTGTCATATCTAGATAATGTTAACCCTATCTCCATTGGTGTTGTCATAGCTTTACAAACTATCATCCTAAATTTTTAAGTAATGTCTTACATTTTTTTTTATGTGATAAGGATGTGCTTCTTTTTTCTACCAAATTTCCAAGCCAATACAATAGTGCAAAACCCCCAAATCTATCACATCAAATATTTTTTTAAGTCATCCTTCACATCATTCACCAATTTTTTGAACTTCCAATGATGACCAAATCATCAACGTAGACCACAAGGATCATTATTTCATTTCCAATATTTATGACATAGAGATTTGGATTAGATGGACTTCTAGTGAAACCATATTGTAATATGTTATCATTAATTTTGATATACCAAGATTTGGGAGTCAACTTCAACCCGTATAATGAATTTTTAGGTCTATAGACTTTTTAACATTAACTATTGTCAATAAAGCCTTTAGGTTGTGTCATGTATACTTATTCAATATCACCATCAAGTAAGGTACTTTTAACATCCCTTTGATAAAATTTCCAACCAAATTATGCTACCATTGCAAATACTATATGAATGGTGGTCATCTTTGTTGTTGGTGTGAATGTATCTTCATAATTTATTCCTGATATGGATGCAATCAAGCTACTTGTTTTATTCATATGCAAAGTATTTATAGGTATATAAAATTCTAAAATTACAAGAGGTAGGATAACATCTTAATTCCAATAGAAATGGTTTTTAATATCTTGTAACTAAAACAAGTGATTCATTACCTGGGATGCTATCTAGAAGATCATCTAAGTATGACCTAATAACTATCTAGAAGCCAATGTGAGTGCTTCATATTTTAAAAAATAATAAAATAATAATCCTAAGTCCTATGTTAATCCTTGTGTTAGTTTCACAATGACACTGAGAGGGGGGGTGAATCAGTGTGGCTCTTTAAAACTTAAAAACTTCAACTCTTAAATCCAAAACAATGAAAACTTAAAACCACATAAAGCAAATATAACAAGAGAGCATCACACAACACAAGATGTACTGAGGTTCACCAGTTTTGGCTACTCCTCAAAAATTGACTGTTTGGACTCCCATCCAAATCTAGCCTTTGCAAAATATCAATTTTACAATCAATTTACCAGCACCCACTGGAAGGAGCACCAACCCTTAATTTATCTGCACCAATAGAAAGGAGCACCAACCCCTAATTTATCTGCACCAATAGAAAGGAGCACCAACCCCTAATTTATCTACACCAACAAAAAGGAGCACCAACCCTTGATTTATCTGCACCAACAGAAAGGAGCACCAACCCCTAATTCCAAGCACCAACTTGGACTACAATTTTGAAACTATAAGATTGACATAAAAATGCCTCTACTTTATACAAGACCCTGACTGGTCTATTGCTAACCCAACCTCTCTCACTATTCACCAAAACATCACACACACTTAAGGTTCTGCTTACTGCACTTTTACAACCCTCTTACAGCCTTCTTGCTGCGCTTCTTACTGCATTCTTATGGATCTCATGGATCTGCCTAACGCTCTCTTACAACACTCTTCCAACCCTCTTTTTGCAGCACTTTCACCCTATTTTAGTAGCTCTCTCGCTCTCTTTTCGCAGCGCTATAATTCTCCATGTAGACCTCATTTTATAACAAAGTTTTGACTCTATTTTTAGCTTCCATATTTTTGCATGCAAATTATTAATAGAAACTTCTATATGTAACTCCTTTATCTCATAGTATTCTCTCATGCATCCTATTAATAGTTACGGCTCTTTGTTTGGTCTTCGACTGATGACTTTCAGTTTAACCGCTGCTCGATGCTTTCACTCTGTAACTGGCCTTGTAACTGTCGTTCTGACTTCAGTTCACTGTTCTTATTTTAGCTGCATGATTTTTCTCTGTAACTGCACCTGTAACTAACATACTGACTTCAGTTAAATCTTCTTATTTTAGCTGCATGATTTTCTTTTGCAACTGCACCTGTAATTGCCGTATAACTTCAATTAACTGTCACATATATTATTTTGGTTGGGTTCTCTTCTTAGCTCGCGCCAAAGCGACCTGTCATGAAATCGTGACACTTCTGCGTCTTTGTCCTCTTCTCGACTTTCACCCTCAAAAACACATGTTGCGATATCGCGACACTTTTATCTACTTGCTTCTTTTGTTTGCTTGTACCTGAGAAAATAAAACATGTCATGATATCGCAACACTTTTGCCTCCTTGCTACTCTTCTTGGCTTGTACCAGTGAAAACACAACATGTCGCGATATCGCGACACTTTCACCTCCTTGCTTCTTTTGTTTGCTTGTACCCATGAAAACACAACATGTCGTGATATCGCGACACTTTCACCTCCTTGCTACTCTTCTTGGCTTGTACCAGTGAAAACACAACATGTCACGATATCGCAACACTTTTGCCTCCTTACTACTCTTCTTGGTTTGTACCTACGAAAAAACACCATGTTGTGATATTGCAACACTTCTGCCTTCTTACTTTCTCTCTCCTCCTTTAGTCACGAAAATGTGACATGTCGCGAAATCATGACACTTTCTCTCCTTTGCTCTTTCTCTTGCCTTCGGTTCGCGAAAACCCGACATGTCGCGATATCATGACACTTTTTCTCCTTAGCTCTTTCTCTTGCCTTCGGGTCGTGAAAACCCGACATGTCACGATATCGCGACACTTTTTCTCCTTTGCTCTTTCTCTTGCCTTCGAGTCACGAAAACTCGACATGTCGCAATATCACGACACTTTTTCTCCTTTGCTCTTTCTCTTGCCTTCGGGTCGCAAAAACTCGACATGTCGCGATATCGCGACACTTTTTCTCCTGGACTCTCTCTTTTGCAATATGTCACGAAATCGTGACACTTTTTCTTTCGTACAATCTCTCTTGCAATATGTCACGAAATCGTGACACTTTTTCTTTCGGACTCTCTCTCCTACAATATGTTGCAAAATCGTGACACTTTTTCTTCCGTACAATCTCTCTTGCAATATGTCACAAAATTGTGACACTTTTTCTTTCGGACTCTCTCTCCTACAATATGTCGCGAAATCATGACACTTTTTCTACTTGCCTTTTTATTTTCCAACATGTCGCGAAATTGCGACAGTTTTGCTTGCTTGCGCTTTCTCTCCGAACATGTCGTGAAATCGCGACAGTTTTGCTTGCTTGCGCTTTCTCTCCAAACATGTCACAAAATCACGATAGTTTTGCTTGCTTGCGCTTTCTCTTCGAACATGTCATGAAATCACGATAGTTTTGCTTTCTTCTCAACATGTCGCGATATCGTGACAATTTTTCTTTCTTGCTCAACATGTCGCGATATCGCGACAGTTTTTCTTTCTTGCTCAACATGTCACGATATCGCGACAATTTTCTTCCTTATGATTTTCTTTTGATTTTTAGCATATGGGCCACTTCGGTCTTCTTGGTCAACCTGTAGCAACTTCACCCAAACATCAGAAACATCCTCATAAGCATTTAACAACACTGCACATACTCTGAGTAACCTCTAAACTCCTATCCACTGCATCAACCGATCTTTCTGACTGTGTTGACAACAATGACAATACTGTTGTTGCACCTTGTTCAACACCTTGTCATTCCTCCTAAAATAGAAGCATTAGACCTCAATGCTTCTCCAAATATAATCTAGAGCTAGTATTAACCTAAAACTACTAGAAAGACATATTATCAAAAATATATTGGGTAACATTAGAAGTAGAAGCACTACATAAATCCCACTATATGAGAGACACATCATAAATATAATTTTAATTGTAGGAGTACCCATGATTGTATGATCAAAGGAATCAAAACAAAAGGGCCATGATCAAATGAAGAGACAACTCCAAAGTTGGAGTACTTGGACAATTCCCATGATAAAAAGAAGAATATAAAATCATGGTGGAATCAAACAAGATGGCCATGATAATGAACTACAAGTCCACTTCCAAAAAAGTATCAAACATAGAGAAAGTAGAGAAGAAAGAATAATATTGTAGTAAGCTACCATATAATTCCAAATCAAAGACTAAGGATGTACCAAAAGGATACAAAATTGGAAATATAGAGGTTTAGAATAGGTGTTATTTGGTGAAGAAGAAAATATATGAGGTGAGCACTAATGATAAGGAGTGTTGGGTACTACCAAGAATGCACTCCATAGTACATTATTTTGTATATTTCCACATAAATTTTACTAAAGAGAGACTCAAAAATTTGAATTGAAGGATCAAATTGGTAACCCAATATCAGAATGAGAATCATAGTAGTTGTAATGCAAGAATAGAAACTTAGAAGCACCACTAGTCATAATAGACTTTTCCAAAATGGAGAAAATTTGCATCTAGTGGATTGGCCTCAAAAAATGCCTTCCAGTGAGTATATATAATCCTATACTCAAGAATTGATTGATGCCTCAAAATGTGAAAAATTAGTATCTCTTCAGGCAAAACTAAATAGGTAGATGATTTTCCCTCCAAGAAGAATCTTTAGAGAATATTCTTAAGAATATGCAAGTAATAAAATATTACATGGGCCTCCTTTTCCATACATGCATTTAACAAAATGAAAGAAACAACTTTTAAGGGCATCAACATGCCCTCCCACAATTCATATGGGATAAATGTTCACCTATGAGAGTTGAGAATGTGGTCCAAGACTTCGATGGACATATATCCTCAAGATATGGTGTTTGTTTGCATGATGTCATGTAGAAAGGAGCATACTTAGGTATTAGTCAAGGAGATATCAATGGAACATATCATATCCATCATCAAATAGTGAGCCTTGACCAAAAATGCCCTAATTACAAGAAACCTCCATAGGAAAGCAAAGAGCTATGGTTTTTTTGTATAGTAGTATAATGTACAACTTATGCCTATAGCTACATTAGATTTATTTGGAATTCCAACATGCACATGTGAAGAGTGGCCTCCACCAATCCCTTGCTATCAATTTTTTATTAGAGGAATACTTAAAATATTATATTGACCTATCAAGGCCATACCATTTGAATTGCCATCGGGGTATCAACCATTCTCATTGGTTACATCTTGTTGATGTTACATAGAAAATGTAGGATATTTTGGTAGCTTAAAGAAACCAATTGATGGTTGTTCTCTCTTACTTCATTGAGACATGGAGGCATTTAGAGTTTTGGAGATCCAACAAGGTCCAAACAAATAGTAACAATTGATAAAAATGAAAATGTGTTTATGATATCAAATATGATGTGGATGCCAACGTTTTAGTTGCATAATTTTTACTTGATCATCTCCTCCTCCATGGTAGTGATTGGGGTAAATGCACTCTACATCGATAAATTCAAGGGTGGCAATGTAGAGTGATGTATCATTGAAGTTGAGGTGGATGTTGGTGTGGCCCATGATGGCTTTGAAGATTTAAAATGATCATAGAATTCATAAACACCACTCTTATGTTGTAGAAGGTATGAAAGATATGATTGTCATTGATAATAAAAACATCATGGATGGCTTGACCACCTTACAATCTACCACATTCATTGTGGTAGGAAGGGGGATTATGGCCCAAGATATAGCAATTATCAACATGAAAATCCTAGAGATAACTATTGGGAGGAGATAGTACCAAGAAATTCTTCGAGCAACTAGCAATATAGGGTGGGGCCCTTGTTTGATGGTATGATCATGGTCAGGAGAGAGGTCATCTACTGGTTTTGTTGTTGGACCAAGATGTGGATGGAAATAAGGGAATGTAGAATTTGATGGCATTGCCCTAGCCCCTCCATTATTCACACTATCAAAGATAAACATCATCAAATAAAAAGCTCTAATATGTAGATAAATTAAGCAAATAGCAAATGGAATTGTTCATAGTACCACTATATATTGATCCAATGCAAGTACAAGCCAAGTGAGACTTTAACTTTCAAATGTCTAAGGATGTATAGATGACAATACAAAGGGAATAAAAAATAAATGGACCTAACTCAAGTGAAAGGAAAAAATGGAAAGCAATGGGACTATAGAGAGGAAGCTATAGAGAGCAGGGGAGTGGAGAATCACCAAAGAGGCGATTTCCCTCTCAAAATTCCAATAGAATCGAACTACTTTGATACCAATTGATATGGATGCAATAAATTTGATTATTTTATTTAGATGAAAAGTATTTATAGGTATATAAAATACCAAAATTACAAGATGTAGGATAACACCTAAATCCCAACAAAAATGCTTTTGAACAACTTGTAACTAAAACAAGTAATTAGTTAACTTGGATGTTATCTAGAAGATCATCTAAATATGACCTAACAACTATCTAGAAGCTAATATGAGTACTTCATGTTTTATCTTAACAATAAAATAATAATCCTAATTTCTATTCTAATCTTTATCAATTCCTTCCTTGTTGGCTTTTAAGCCAAACTATCTTAGTTCCTAGTATATTTGAGCCACAATATCTCAAGTCCCAATATAATTAAGACACAATATAATAGGCCTCAATTGTTGAGCAAGGTGCAGCAACAATATTGTCATTGTTGTCAACACAGTCAGATAGATCTGTTGATGTAGTGGACAGGAAGTTCAAAAGCTTTTCAGATGCAGAAGACAGGATTTCAAAGGTTATTCAGAGTATGTACAAGTGATTTTCCAAGAAGACCGAAGTGGTCCATATGCAAAAGATCAAAGAAAAAGATAAGTAAGAAAAGTGTCGCGATATCGCGACATACAGCAAGCAAGAAAAACTGTCATGATTTCGCGACATGTTGGAAGAGAGAGAAAAAGCAAGAAAAACTATCACGATTTCGTGACATGTTGGAAGAGAGAGAAAAAGCAGGAAAAACTATCACGATTTCACGACATGTTGGAAGAGAGAAAAGGCAAGTGGAAAAACTATCACGATTTCGCGACATGTTGGAAGAGAAAGAGAAAGTAGAAAAACGTACGATTTCATGACATGTTGGAAGAGAAAAAGGCAAGTGGAAAAACTGTCATGATTTCATGACATGTTGGAAGAGAAAGAGAAAGCAGGAAAAACTATCACAATTTCGCGACATGTTGGAAGAGAAAAAGGCAAGTGGAAAAACTGTCGCGATTTTGCGACATGTTGGAAGAAAAAGAGAAAGCAGGAAGAAGTGTCATGATTTCGCGACAAGTTCAAAGAAAGAGAACAAGTAAGAAAAGTGTCACGATTTTGCGACATGTCACATTTTCATGACTAAAATAGGAGAGAGAAAGTAAGTTGGAAAAGTGTCACGATTTCGTGACATGTCGCATTTTCGCGACTAAAATAGGAGAGAGAAAGCAAGTTTGAAAAGTGTCACGATTTCACGACATGTCGCATTTTCATGACAAAAGAAAGAGAGGAAGCGTACGAAAGCCAAACTATCATGATTTCACGACAAAAGTAGAAAGCAAGACTTCAGAAGTAGAAGTGTCACGATTTCGTGACAAAAGCAAAGAAGTAAAGTACGAAAGCAGAAGTGTCACGATTTCACGACAAAAGCAGAGAAGAAGACTTTGAAGGCAGAAGTGTCGCGATTTCGTGACAATAACAAAGAAGTGAAGTACGAAAGTAGAAGTGTCATGATTTCACGACAAAAGCAGAGAAGAAGACTTCAAAGGCAGAAGTGTCGCGATTTCGTGACAAAAGCAAAAAGCAAGACTTCGAAAGCAGAAGTGTCACGATTTCGTGACATGTCGCATTTTTGCGACTCAAAAAGGATAGGAAGGTAGAGAAGCAAAAGTGTCACGATATCGCGACATGTCACATTTTTGCGACTCAAGAAGGGCAGGCAGGTAGGATAACAAAAGTGTCACGATATCGTGCAATGTCGCATTTTCACGATAAAGGAATAGAGAAAGCGTATGGAGGTGAAAGTGTCACGATATCGCGACATGTATTTTCACGGTCCAATGCTAAGAGAAAGAGCAAGGAGAAAAAGTGTCATGATATCATGACATGTAGCTTTTTTGTGGTCCGATGCAAAGAGAAAGAGCAAGGAGAAAAAGTGTCACGATATCGCGACATGTAGCTTTTTTGCGGTCCGATGCAAAGAGAAAGAGAGAGAAAGAAAAAGTGTCGTGATATCGCGACATGTATTTTTGGGGGCCAAAGCAAGGAGAAAGAGAGAGAAAGTGAAAGTGTCGTGATATCGTGACATGTATTTTTGTGGTTGAGTTGAAGTCGACGAAGACCGATGACAATCGACTAAAATTAGGGTTTACAGTTGTCATGAAAGTCGACTAAGATTAGGGTTTACAGTCGACTAAGATTAGGGTTTTCATCACAAGAATTTTGTTATAAAAGGAGGGTTGTTTGGAGATTTGAAGTGTTGATGAATGAATATGTGTCGAAGTGTGAAATGTGGTCGTAAGAGTGCAGAAAGCATAGAAGCGGCGAGATGATGGTGAAGTGCGCAAAGTGAGCGAAGAAGTCGTGTCGAATTGTCCTAAGTGCGTCTATGAGTGGGGGGTGAGAGGAAGGGAAGAGAGTGCAAAAGGGAGAAGACGATCATGAAGTTGGTCGTAAGGGACAAAGTGTGTGAAGTGATTGCATAGATAGAGCAGAGTGCGCAGAGAATGCAAAGGTGAAGAAGACCAGTCAGGGTCTTGCAAAAGCAAAGGTATCTTACTATCAAACTTATAGATTCAAATTGAAGTCCAAGTTGGTGCTTGGCATCAGGGGTTGGTGCTCCTTCTAGTTGGTGCTGGTAAATCAGGGGTTGGTGCTCCTTCCAGTTGGTGCTGGTAAATCAGGGGTTGGTGCTCCTTTCTGTTGGTACAGATAAATCAGGGGTTGGTGCTCCTTCTAGTGGGTGCTGGTAAATTGATTGTAAAGTTGGTGCTTTGCAAAGGCTGGATTTGGATGGTAGTCCAAGCAGTCATTCTTGAGGAGTAGCCAAATTGGTGAACCTCGTTAAATCTTGTGTTGTGTGATGTTCTCTTGTGATACTTGCTTTATCTGGTTTTAAGGTTTCATTATTTCAGTTTTAAGAGCTATGAATTTAAGTTTAAAGAACTACATTGATTCACCCCCCCTCTCAGTGCCATTGTAAGACTAACAATTGGTATCAGAGCCAAGTTCCCTTCTCAGGCTAAATCAGTCAGGGTTGATCTTGGATTAGTACGCAATGGGTAAGAAGAATAGATCCTCCTCCAAAAGGGCATCTCAGTCAGTTTTAGTTCCTATGGAAGAGAAAATTGAACCAGAAAAGGTTGAAGACTTCTCATCAAACAAAGCACCTTTGTTTGACGAAACTAATTACGCGGTCTGGAGAATCAGGATGCAGACATATCTTTGTGCTTTGGGATACGACATCTGGGATTTAGTAGACAGTGAATACACAATACCCATCACTCCTCCAACCGATGCTATCGATAAGAATCTGTTTGAGAATGACTCAAAAGCAAAGAATGCTATCAGGTGCGGATTAGTAGACAATGAACTAGTAAAGATCATGAGTTGTAAAATGACAAAAGAAATATGGGACAAACTAAGGAGTATTCATGAAGGAGACGATGAGATCAAGGAGGCCAAGTTACAAACACATCAAGCTCAGTTCGAAGCTTTAAAGTTGAATGACGATGAGAACATAGAGGCATATATGCTTGAGAGTTAATGAAGTCCTAGAGGATGATTCTAAAAAGGAAACAGGTGGAGGTCTTTTCATGACACTCGAAGAAGAAACAAAAAAAGAACAGGAATGTGATGAAGAAGAAATTGATGCAAAAATAAATTTGAAAGAGGAACTAATTGCAGCTCTGGATGAATTGAAGATAGAAAGAAAAAGGAATAAGGAAATCTCAAGAAAGCTTGAGGATGCAAATGAAATAATAACCAGTTTGAAAGTACAGGTAGAAGAATTCAAAAGGATTGAAGAAACTCTCGGGTCACGAGATCAATGAGAAAGAGATTGGTTGTTGCAAACAAGAGGAAGAGATTGTTTTATTGAAGAAACAACTAGAAGAGGCCAATACAAATCTCAAATTCGAGAAGAGCACAGAGTTGCTAGATAAAATGATAAGCCAACAAAGAAGCTCCACGGATAAGCGTGGTCTTGGATATGAAGGTGAACAACCTTCATCTTCCAACTCTGCGAGAAGAAGAAGTTCACTGTTGAAGGATCGAAGCAAGAAAAGTTTGAAGCTGAATCTTCAAAAGGAAGAAAATATCAAAGGAGATCTACAGAAAAGCAACCACAACAAAAGAGGTTCTATCACTCTCACTCTATTCATAATAATACTTTTAATGGCTATTGTTTCAGATGCAGCGAGTATGGTCACAAGGCAACTTATTGTGGATTGAATAATAAATCAAAGAGTTATGCTTGGTAGAAATACATCTGCATGTTTACGAGTGAACACTATGTACAATGTTTTCAATGTAATGGTCATGGGAACATAGCAAGGTTTTGTCCAAGCACTTTTGTATCTAATCTAAGGCAAAACAATAGATTTCATCAGACGCAAAGAACGCAACACGGACAGGGAATAAATCATGTACATAAAAGAAAGGAAAATAATCATTCATCAAGGATGCACAAGAGACAACCACACAAGAGAAGTGTTCGAGTTCACGAAAAGGTGCAAAATAGGGATGTAGTTGAAAAGTCCAAGCCCGAGTTCAAGAAAGTTTGGAGAAAGATAGAAGAAAGGAAATTGTGTCTCCTTGGAGTGAAGGAGACTACTCCGCTATTGCACTAAGCAACTCCAGGTAGCACATCCTCCGGGGGAGCAATCTTGAAGTTTCATTTTAATGCTCCTATGTATTTGTTTGATTACCTGAGGATGAAAGGCAAGTAGTCAGGGAAGTTGTCGTATAGTTGTCGAAGTGTGTTTTCAGTTCATGTAGTTTGTGGAAGTGCCGTGAAGGGTGGTGATTAAATTGAGAGTTGTCATTATTGGTAGTATTGCTATATGTCATTGTTGTATTGGTGATGGTTCTTACTGCCACTGTCCAAAGTTAAGGATTATAACAGTTTAGATAATTTGGTTAGTGAAAGAATGTTGCCCTAGCCGCATATATGTGTTTCGATAAAAGCAGTGTGTATTTGAACTACACATTGACGTGAAGATTGTTAGATCTATTATGATGTTGTGGTGAAAAATATTGAAGTCTGATCATTGATTCATGTTTAGCTCATCAAGATGAGCAACTTTGCTTTGTGAATCATACCTATCCGAGGTCCAGAAGTATGAGTTTGAGTAAGGTGCACTATAGTTGGCCGTGAAGTGTTTAACAAAATATTGTCTCCTGATTCGAACAGTTGAAAGTAAGGTGTGACCAGCGGTGACTGTAGAAAACATAGACCAAGTTGAAAATGTAAAAAGGGATTTGGTTGGTGTTGTGGTACAGTGTTTGATGCTTGCACAGAGTTGGCGATAAAATTGCAATGTCGGTACAGGTGTTGGACAAAAGTTGGTACAAGTGTGAGTCACTTGTCAATTTTGTTGACAGATGTGAAATCAACATTTTTGAATGGGAAGCTTGAAGAAGAGGTTTATATTGAGCAGCCAGATGGTTTCCAGCTTGGTGATGATCCCAACTTGGTTTGTAAGTTGAAGATATATGGCTTGAAACAGGCACCCCGAGCATGATATGCAAGGCTAGACAACTATCTCACTCAACAAAGGTTTAAGAAAGATGATATCATATTTGGCAGCAACAAAGATGAGTCATGTAAAGATTTAGCAAATAAGATGCAGAAAGAATTTGAAATGTCAATGATTGGTGAACTTTCATATTTCCTCGGGTTGCAAGTTAATCAAAATAAGAAGGGCATATTTATTTCTCAAGTTAAATATGTGAAAGAGATGTTAAAAAGTTCACAATGGAGGATTGTAAGCCAGTTAGCACTCCCATGACGACAGGGTGCAAGTTGAGCAAGAATGACAAATCTCCACCTGTTGATCAAACCATGTACAGATCTATGATTGGAAGCTTACTGTACCTGACAGCTACCAGACCAGATATTTTGCAGGCAGTATGCATGGTAGCACGATTTTAGGCTAATCCCAAGGAGACTCATGTGACAACATTATGGTGGTTGATTTCTGAAATATCATTGGAGGGAAAATGATTGTTTGTGGTTTCCTTTTCGAAAGTGGTTGGTTGAATGCATCAAGGTTTTCTGAATTGAGAGTTGTGTTTAAACCTTGTGTTATAAGCATAGTGGTTGAAGCCCATTGGTTGTGAAAGAACTTGAGTTAGAAAAGAACATGAGTATCATTGTTATGTGATATTTGTGGTTGAGCATTGTTGGAAATATTTGAGTTGGTTGATACATACTTGGACTAGGGTTGTGTGAGAGAGAGTTGTCCCTTGTGATGATTGGTTGAGTTGATTTGATTGAGCCTAGTCAAGTTATGTGTGAAGTGATTTTTAAAAGTTCTATGAAATAAATTATTCCATCATTCTATGTTGAGTTGAGATTGAGTTTAGAACATATTGAGTCTCTAACAATTCTCTTTATGCTTCTATGAAGTGGATTTGATTTGAGATTGCCATTCATTGTTGAGTTCATTTTGAGTACTACTTGAGCATGATTGATTGAGCCTTTGAGAAGGCCTTTGGGAAATATTTGAGGACAATGTTGGGACAGATTTGAGGACAGTGTTGGGACAGATTTCTAGAGCAGATTTGGGCAAGTTCTTGGTGAGCTTACTAGAGTAGATTCGGACAAGTTCTTAGTGAGCTTGTTGGAGCAGATTTGGACAGGTTTTGTATGAGCTTGTTATTCAACATTGGACAAGTTCTATGTGAGCTTGTTATTCAGCATTGGACAAGTTCTATGTGAGCTTGTTAAGCAGGTTCTATGTGAGCCTATTGAGCAGGTTCTTAGTGAGCCTATTGATAGAGCTTTGGAGGTGACAGAGTACAGAGGATAGTCTCAATGGATAGAAATCCAGCAGCCAACACAATTGAAGATAGATCTGAGTGAGGATTCTTCAAGTGGAGAGAGGTCCACCAGTCAGTGCAGTAGAGAGACAGAGTCTTCTATAATATCACAAGGGTACTATGGAGTATGGGTTATGGTATCCAAAAGATGCAGATTGGGCAGGATGTGTAGATGACAGAAAGAGTACCAGTGGAGGTGCATTCTATCTTGGAGACAGATTGGTCGCGTGGAACAGTAAGAAACAAGAGTCAGTTTCCTTATCCACAGTAGAGGCAGAATATATTGCAGCGACAACATGTTGTACGTAGGAGAAAGTTGCAGAAAGTGAGGTTAAGTTGGATTTTTATTCCAACAACAGATTGTGGAGTGGTCACGTTTCCCAAGAATTGACTAGCTATCGGGATCACATTCTCGGGGGAGCATTTGTGTATTTGTTTATCTTTTTGCTCATGTTTGTGATTTTTGCTAAGTGTAATAATTTTTGTCTGAGAATGTTGTGCATGGACTCAGGGGGAGTCTGCAGTAGCCCTTTGGTATTATTGTCAAAGGGGGAGAAGAGTTACAGGAAATTGCACATGTGTTGCCAACAATTCCAAAGGGGGAGATTGTTGAGCAAGGTGCAGCAGCAGTATTGTCATTGTTGTCAACACAGTCAGACAGATCTGTTGATGCAATGGACAGGAAGTTCAAAAGCTTTTCAGATGTAGAAGACAGGAGTTCAAAGGTTATTCAGAGTATGTACAGTGATTTTCCAAGAAGACCGAAGTGGCCCATATGCAAAAGATCAAAGAAAAAGACAAGTAAGAAAAGTGTCACGATATCACGACATATACAGCAAGCAAGAAAAACTGTCATGATTTCACGACATGTTGGAAGAGAGAGAAAAAGCAAGAAAAACTATCACGATTTCGTGACATGTTGGAAGAGAGAGAAAAAGCAAGGAAAAGCTGTCACGATTTCGTGACATGTTGGAAGAGAGAGAAAAAGCAAGAAAAAATGAGAAATGTGCAATGTTGGAAAAAAGGCAAGTGGAAAAACTATCATGATTTCATGACATGTTGGAAGAGAAAGAGAAAGCAAAAAAATATCACGATTTCACGACATGTTGGAAGAGAAAAAGGCAAGTGGAAAAACTGTCATGATTTCGTGACATGTTGGAAGAAAAAGAGAAAGCAGGAAGAAGTGTCACGATTTCGTGACAAGTTCGAAGAAAGAGAACAAGTAAGAAAAGTGTCACGATTTCACGACATGTCGCATTTTCGACTAAAATAGGAGAGAGAAAGTAAGTTGGAAAAGTGTCATGATTTTTGAGAAAGAGTTTGAAAAGTGTCACGATTTCGCGACATGTCGTATTTTCACGACAAAAGAAAGAGAGGAAGTAGGAAGTGAAGTATCACGATTTCATGACAAAAGCAGATAGCAAGACTTGAAGGAAGTGTCATGATTTTACGACAAAGAAAGAGAAGTATAAGAAGTGTGACGATTTTGCAAAGAGAGAAGAAGACTGAAGGCGAAGTGTCAAATTACAAAAAAAGAAGTGAAGTAGAAGGTCATTTGTGACAAAAGTAAGAAGAAGACTTTGAAGGTAGAAGTGTCATGATTTCATGACAAAAGTAGGAAGCAAGACTTCGAAAGTAGAAGTGTCATGATTTTGCGACATGTCGCATTTTTGCGAATCGAAAAGGACAGGAAGGCAGAGAAGCAAAAGTGTCATGATATCGTGACATGTCACATTTTCGTGACTCAAGAAGGGTAGGCAGGTAGAATAACAAAAGTGTCGTGATATCATGCAATGTCATATTTTTGCGACAAAGGAATAGAGAAAGCGTACGGAGGTGAAAGTGTCACGATATCGTGACATGTATTTTCATGGTTCGATGCAAAGAGAAAGAGCAAGGAGAAAAAGTGTCGTGATATCGCGACATGTAGCTTTTTCACGGTCCAATGCAAAGAGAAAGAGCAAGGAGAAAAAGTGTCGTGATATCGCGACATGTAGCTTTTTCATGGTTCGATGCAAAGAGAAAGAGAGAGAAGAAAAAGTGTCGTGATATCGTGACATGTATTTTTGGGGCCAAAGCAAGGAGAAAGAGAGAGAAATTGAAAGTGTCACGATATCATGACATGTTGTATTTTTATGGTTGAGTTGAAGCCGACGAAGATCGATGACAATCGACTAAAATTAGGGTTTACAGTTGTCATGAAAGCCGACTAAGATTAGGGTTTATAGCCGACTAAGATTAGGGTTTTCATCACAAGAATTTTGTTATAAAAGGAGGGTTGTTTGGAGATTTGAAGTGTTGATGAATATGTGTCGAAGTGTGAAATGTGGTCGTAAGAGCGCAGAAAGTACAGAAGCGGTGAGATGATGGTGAAGTGCACAAAGTGAGCGAAGAAGTCATGTTGAATTGTCCTAAGTGCGTCTGTGATTGCGTAGAGAGAGAAAGTGTTGAGAAGGAGAAGGTGAAGAGAGTGCAAAGGGAGAAGACGATCGTGAAGTGCGACTGCAAGGGAGCGAGTGTGCGAAGTGATTGCACAGAGAGAGCAGAGTGCGCAGAGAATGCAAAGGTGAAGAAGACCAGTTAGGGTCTTGCAAAAGCAAAGGTATCTTACTATCAAACTTATAGATTCAAATTGAAGTCCAGGTTGGTGCTTGGCATCAGGGGTTGGTGCTCCTTCCGATTGGTGCTGATAAATCAGGGGTTGGTGCTCCTTCCAGTTGGTGCTGGTAAATTGGGGTTGGTGCTCCTTTCTCGTTGGTACGGATAAATCAGGGGTTGGTGCTCCTTCCATTGGGTGCTTGGTAAATTGATTGTAAAGTTGGTGCTTTGCAAAGGCTGGATTTGGATGGTAGTCCAAGCAGTCATTCTTGAGGAGTAGCCAAATTGGTGAACCTCGTTAAATCTTGTGTTGTGTGATGTTCTCTTGTGATACTTGCTTTATCTGGTTTTAAGGTTTCATTATTTCAGTTTTAAGAGCTATGAATTTAAGTTTAAAGAACTACACTGATTCACCCCCCCCCTCTCAGTGCCATTGTAAGACTAACATCAATATAATTAATCAAGAGTGGATTTAAATATAAGAGCAATCAAAATATATACTGTCCAATGTATTTTATAATAATATTCAAAATAACATCAAATATGAATGTAAATGGCAAAAACCATATATGTAATAGCATAAAGAATACTTACAATAGAATTGCTTAAAATATGTATACAAGCTTTAATATTATAAATTATTGATTTGGTGATCTCGTTTAGACCGTTATCCAATATAATACATGGAGCTTTTTCTCCATAATATAGACATAGAATATGACTCTTCAAGTACTTGACTATTGCTCTCCATATGATAGCTCTCATGTCATTTGGCTTCTCATCTTGCCACTTGTATACATGACTCTTCACTCTCTACTTACATGCACACTTAACTCTATGAAAATTTCACTCTATGACACTTACACTTCTACATGCACACCTAATATATAACACTTGTGCACAACCTCACATTACATATTTGCACACTTACATACACTTTCTCTCATTACACACTTGCACTCTTACATACATGACACTTGTGCATATCTTGCACATTACACACTTGCACTCTTACATACATGACACTTGTGCATATCCTACACATAGACACTTACATAAAGGGTAAATATAAATCACTCACCTAAAATATAGACTCAAACCCTAATCTATTACATATTTACATGTGTACCATAAAGGTACCATGGATGTACATTTGCATGTACCAAATAATGTAATATTCTCCAACATCCCTGTATTACATTATTTGGTTATTGAAGACTTTAGTCTTCAATATTCATCTTCATATTCAATTAGGTAACTTTGTATTGTGCATAATATTCTTATTGAGATCCTTATTTAGCTTTCTTCTTTGGTTCTTCAATCATTACTTCTTTGCTATCATGTTCATGGACTGCTTGAGCTTCTTCTTTCTCCTTGAATTTTGGTTCATGTGCTTATTTTGTTTTTGAGTTCTTGCAATCTTGATGTTTTCCTATAATCCTTTGTTAGTTTTCTCTACAATATAGTCTTAGAATACGCTTGATCCATTTTCTTATTTCTTGTTCTTCTAAAAAATCTAGCAATCCATCATTAATTTGATTCTTAGACAAAAACTAATTTAATATTTCTTTTTCTTTGATTTGATCTTTTTCAATTTCAAACTATATCTCTGAAATAGAATATTTTGCTCCACTTTTAATTCCTTTGGGATTTGGTTCAAAACTAAGTTTTTAACGAAATTGTCTAATCTGAACAATAGCATTTTTCAAATCACTCATAATATTTTTCTTTGGACCAACAAAATGTTGAAGAATGAGTATTTTTATCACAAAATTTACATGGATAAATATTCCAACATATTGCTTTTTCATGCCCAATTCTATTGCAATTATTCATTCCCAATTCTATTGCAACAATTACGTTTCAAATGATTATAATATTCCTTCTTTGTTCTATGTTCATACTTCCATATCTTTTTTTTTTTGTGGAAAAAACCACTTTTAAGGTGCCACTTTTGGATAAGACCTAAGGAGGCAGGGGTATCTATTCTTCCAAAATATGCTCAAGGCTTGCACCTAGCCTGCCCCCTTCAACACACTCAAAGGGCATACCTAAAAACACAAAAACACAAATGATAAACAACAACAACAAAACATAAAAACCAAAAACATGAAACAAACAAACAGGAAAAACAATAAAAACACAAAAGTAAAAAAATAAATTTAAAAAACACAAAGAAAACAAAACACAACAAAAACAACACAAAAATACAAAACACGAAAAAATAAAAAATAAAATATAACACAACACACACACACACACACACACACACACACACACACACACACACACACACACACACACACACAAAAATTAAGGAAAAAACATATTACATCTATTGCCAAACCAATCCAACAGGCCTTTTAGCCAAGATTCAATAGAGGAAACATAAGAAAGAAATATCTGAGTAGGGAACTGAAAAACCCTGACTGAACCAGAGATAATCTAATACAAAGAGAAAAGTAACAAGGTAATACTATAATATGAACCAAACAAATAAAGGATAGAAATAAGAGCATCCCTAACTTGCAAAGGCCACCAAACTTTTCATCCTTTATTTGCATTTTCTCCCAATCATTTCATCCAAATCCTTTGGTAGACAACTTTACCCCTTCTTTTTGAATTTGAACCACATCTATTTTCCTTTCTACTTTTTGGTTTATATCCAACTTCATTTTTATTATAGTTTTCACTAGATCCTAATTGCTCTAGATTTAAATCTACATCTGTAAATTGAGAATACAAGACTAAATCTTGATTCATAGATCCTTGGGATCCTCCTTGAGAACTAAAGCCTTGTTTGACCTTCTTATCCATTTTGTTTTTGCTAGTGAGTTTTCCCTTGTTGAGGATAGATCTCAAAATTACTATTAACCATATTAGTGGCTATCTCTGAGGAGTTTTTAAATATTTTTGGGTGGGGAATCTGTGAGCTATCCAAAAACTAGGTTTCCAAAATCTCCATATTCATAGAATCATCCATATCCTCTAAGTCATATTCCACTACAAGTTTTGAAAACCTATTATCTAAGGAGGTTGACTTATATGTAGGCTTCATTTTCTTAGTAACATACTTTTTTTTAGGAACTTGAAATTCCTCCTAACCTTGATCCTACTTTGTTTGCTCCAAGACTACATATTTGTAATATTTTACTAAGTGGTCATATTCATGACAAACCCAACACCTAAAGGGAATGTTTTCATAATCAACTTCTTGCTCCCAAGTTTCTTCCCCAAATTGCAAAGTGATTTTTTTTGGTAGGGGATTATTAAAGTCTATGAGCACATAGATCCGAGCATAAATAAAATGCTCAAATTGTATTGTGTTATCTATTGTCATCATGTAGGTGCCTAAAGTGTTACCAATAGTTGAGAAGACTATAGGATTCTATAATTTAGCTGGTAAACAAAAATTCTAACCTAGACAAGTCCTATTAAATGCATTTCCTCTTCAACCTTAAATAAAGAATGTCAGGGTTTCATGAACAAACCAGCTTGACCAAAAAACCAAGGACCACCCTGGAATATTTGTTGTTTATCCTTCTCACTAGAAAATAACACCAAAGAATACCCATTAGGATAATTTGAGATGCTAAACTCACCTGGAGTTTGTCATTATTGCAAAGCCTAACTTTTAAAATTAGGTAAGGAAGGCTGAAATCCCAAGAATTGATATATCAACCCTCATTTCTCCATTGTAGCAATTCCATCCATAATGTCAGATTAATGTAGATTAACAAATGGATATCCATTCGCTGCTTACATGCAACCAGAGTCTATTTTCTTGGGATCAATCCTTGGCATAAGAAGAGGTTGACATAAAAAACCTCATCAGCTAGTTGGAATTATTGGAGATTGAGCACCCCTTATAGCATCTTTGAAATTTATTCTATACATAGTTCTACCTAGTCCATTCCTTGCATTTTCCCTCCTTATGTGGCTCTTGCTCTTCAAACCCTTATGAAGCTCTCATGTTCATATTGCCATATCAATATTTTATAATCATGATAATTTGTATTCTTAATAAAACAACACAACCAATGATGCAATATTAAAGTCATTCTTCCTTTATTTTCTTTATAAATAAGTTGCATATTTTTCAATGATGTATTGTTTTCTTCTTGAATTTTTATAGTATCCATAAAAAAACTTTTGAAGTAGAATACCTTATTACTCCAAAGTTAATCAATTACAATTTCAATAATCAATTTTTATTACTTCAAACTTTAATTTCTAAAATCTCAAATTCCTTTTTCAAAACTTTCAAAAATAAAATTGCAAATTTAGTTTTTAAATCCGTTGAAGTAGAAAACCTTTTCTCTCCCTAATAATTAAATTTGCAAATTCTAAAATCTTTAAGTTTTCTAAATCTTCACTTTCAAATTTTCTTCAAATTTCAATTTTCCTAAATTTCAAATCTTCTTCAAATTTCAAAAAAAATTAATTTTCAAATATTCCAATTTCGAGTAGAAATCATTATCTCTCCAAAATTTATCAAATATATAAAATTTCAAAAATCAAATATATTACAATAAGCTTATTTGCAAAATTAAAAAAAATTCAAATTTTATATAATATGGTAGAAGCCCTTATAACTCCCACCTAAATAATAGCATAAGGTTGAAAACCTTTTATCTCTCTCTAATATTTAAAGTTCCCAAGTAATGCAACTCTTTAAATTAGAACTTATCAAGTGGCATTAGCTCAATCGGTTAGATTCCTCAACATTTAATGAGGAGATTAAGGTTCAAATATTGACATACGATACATGGATAATATCCAAGCTTTTTTGTTACACTACTATGTACAGGTGGGACCCGTTTCAATCCCATATAACCAATTGAAAAAAATCTTTAACTTAGAACTTTAATAAATATCAAATAAGTTGACAACCTTTTAACTCCCACTCTCATATTTAAATTTCATAAGTAATGCAATTAGGACTTTAATCAAATAACTTCTAAATATGAAGGTAACATCTCTTACCTTCTCCATTCTTTGCAAAATGTTGACCAAGGCACATTGGACAATCACTTCCAATTTAATAACATCCAAAATGCAATATAATGTCTTGACAAAAAACTACTGGAAACAATGCAATGTAAATTCTAACATTAGACTTTACACGTTATGTACCTTTCCTCTCATAAGAATGTCGCTTCAATATTTTTGTTAGATTTTGCTTCAACTAGAGGCTATATGCAACTTCCTACAATAATCTGGTTCAATGTGCTATGTTACCTTCCAATAATGTTGGTGCTCAGGTGCTTATCCTTATTTCTAGTAATGTTATGGCTAGAGGTACTTATCCTTATTTTCAACAATTGTTACAAAACTTTATTTTATTAACAAAAATCATTCACCAATATGAAGAAATATCAAATCATTCATCCACAAAACATTATCCATAATAACAATCCACAAATGAGAGAGATAAATAATACCCTTAAGGTAGGGAAACACTAATAATAATCCTTAAGGAAGGAATAACTCCACAAGATCTCCCAAGATGAGAGAGCCACTTAAGGAGAGCAAAGTCCCATAAGCCACTTCATGGGCAAAGATGATTACATATGATTATTATCCAATGATGATTACAATGATAAATATCTCTTCTTTATATATCCATATTTTAATTCTACTTTGGAAAACCAAATACTAATATAATATTATATTATAATATAATATAATATTATAATACAATCAACCTTGGGTTATGTGTGGCCCATGCCAACCCTTATACAATATAATAATATTTTTCCAAATATCTATTCCTAGGTATCCTAACATGCCACCCTCCTTACAAATGTTTTGTCCTTGAAACATATGAAGAAACAAGATAATATGATTTTCTAAGCAATGTTAGCAATTGGTACCAATATCAATCATTCATACATCCAAGTGAAACACGTTGATGCTAGTATTCCATTTGTTACTTGAGTATCCAAATCTACTTTTTTGGCTCTACACTTGTATTTTGATAACTTGAATGATTGTGTTAGATTTTGATGCCACATACATTGGGAGATACCAATCACAAGATGCTGAAATAAATAAAATAGATATGTGAGATGATTGAAATATGCTAAAAATAGAAATGGCAAAAATATTATAATGGTAGCAAATGGAGGAAATGGGCACTCCATACAATATGCTACTGCTCCATGAGGGAGCTCTAAGCTTATAGCTCACACACACTACCCTACTACCTATCTACCACACACTGTGATGCTCCTCTATGATGTTGTATGATTATTCTCTAATGCTACATCTATGGCCATTATATAGGAAGATAAGTTCATTGGCTAACATTCCATCTATTTGTACAAGTGGACACCTTACACATTACAACTTGCACATTGACACTTGTGCATTTATTACATTGCATGAAGTAACTAGATAACTTCCCCCTAAAGTAACCTAATGTCCTAAGTATGTACCAAGTAAGGTACATTTATATGACCCAAATAATGTAATATGCTCTATTTCTAATGCCCTATTGTATTACAATATTTGGGTATTGAAGACTTTAGTCTTCAATGTGGATCTTCTTTCATCTAACGGCTTTGAATTAGATCTTCATATTTGAAATGATATTTGGCTTCTTTAGTAGATGTTTTAGTCTTCAAATGATGTAAAATAGGTTCAAGTTGTAGAAAATTCTTTTAGTTGACCTTGCAATGTATTCCTATAGCACCCTAAAATTGGCACAGTTAAACCCTTAGTAAAAAGATCAAATTTGAATTTTAACCCCGAAACTGCCCGTTACCCGCTCCCCTTGTTTTTTGCACCATTTTTAGGAGTTGTTTTGACTTTTGGACGATATCATCACAGATCATATGAAATCATCCCAAATCGGACGAATTCGTCTAGAACAGAACGTCTAGACGATTTCGTCCCAAAACTAAATTTTCATAATTAGCTTCTGTTTCAATGACTTCTCTAACTTGGGTAGAAAGTGTATCTGCGTGGTTAGAGTCTCCCTCGTTGGAGATCTCCTAAATTGGGGTGATCTCCAACCTCCTAACCTCTCCCTAAATCCTATATAAACTTAGGATTTTTCTTGACTTCCCCCTGGATGATTTTCCCTGCAACTTTAGTTTCCCATGCATTAGAACACCTTCGCACCATTGTTTGCATTGTGTATTTCAAGTTTTTCTTGTAGGAATTTTATTGTTTTTCAGTTGGAGCAAGCTCGGATCGTCGCTGGCGATTCTAGATGATTTCAGATGATCTTGTCACAGATCGGTGGCGATCTCGTATGATTGGAGGTGATCTCAATTACAGTCTAGATTGGGGGCAATCAGAGCCTGAATTTTACATTTTTTATCTTCTCTCTTCATTTCCTTATGCATTAACTTAGTTTATTCTATTTTTGCATTCTGGAGTTCACCTCATTTAGCATAGATGCATGATAAAGTTAAAATAAATTATTAAATTAATGCATTTCCTTTAATCGTTATCTGGATCTATCATTTAGGTAGGTTTACTATTATTTCTATCATTTCCCCTTGCTTTTGCAGTTGTATTTTTGGTCTTTGGTATCTATTTCTATGATTGTAGGTTTCTAATGAATTTGTCTGACAAATTTGTCAGGTCGATGACGATCTCGTCTGATCTCAGACGTCCGACTGTTATCTGAGATGATTATGTCAAATTGCAGATGATTATGTAAGATTTGAGATGATCTAGAATTCTATAAACCTCAGAATCTTCATCATACATCCAAAATCAGGTACATTCCATCTTATTTATCACACTTTTTGTGTTTAGCATTTATTCATATTTTTTGTATCAATATAAATCAACATTGGCATATAGAATAACTTAGATTCATCTTGGCCAAACCTAGGATATGAATGATTAAAGTACAAAATGAACACATCAAACCCATTCTCAACCTAGGCATGGAAACTGCCACTCAAAGTTTCTTGGTGAACCCACCATCCGTCAAAAATTCACCCTTATACCCCTCCCCCGAGAGGCGTGACCTTCAAAGGGCCTCTCAGTCTGAGTTATTGTCCCATCCTTCTCGCATCCCCCTTCCGGGCATGGATCCTATAGCCTGAAGGTAAGGAAGCAAAAAATTTGGAGCGATACATTTTGGTGAACCCGACGTGAAAACTAAAACCTTTTGAAAACAATCCAAAAAAAATAAATGCATTTAGAATCATCAGACAAACAATTAAAGTTGCATATCATATTTAGATGGTAGATTATAATAAAAGATGAGTTGTCACCATAAATGTTGAAAATCAATTAGCAACCATAGAGATTACTTCTTTGCTTAGAGTATCTCAAACATATAGAGTCCCACCTTTATGGGATGAACTTAATAGGAGATTGAGTATTATTTTGTCTAGGTCGATAGAACTTAGGCAAATTAAGAGGTTTGTCCTAGATAGAATCCTGGATCCTGATCAAGTAACCTTATATCATGAACTTCAGAGAGCTTGCCATAGGTGGTTAGCGGATAAAAGAGCACTTGTGTCTTCCAAGTTGTATACCTTTGAGGAATACCTCGACAACGTAGTTGTAGTACATAAATTTCTATCTCGTATAGAGGATCAAGAGGTCATTCTTACAGATAGAAAGATATGGAATAGAGTTCCTAGAGATGTGTTATATCGAGAATATTGCCATGAACTTTATTTCTACAGGTCAAAATCTGAAACAGATAATATCACCATAGCACACTTTGTCAAAATTTTGAAAAACCATTTCCAATTTGAAGAGGAGCATTTCATGACTCCTGATGAACTTGATCCTATTAATGATATCCATAAACTATTTATAGAAAACTAAGCCATTCTTTTATTATTATTATTTCTTGCATTTAGTATGTTGTTTGTTGTCTTTATAATATTATCATAAAAACAAAAACAAAACAAAAATATAACAAAAATTAAAACGTTTTCTTTTAAGTATTATAGTAGGTATATAATTAAAATATATACCTCCCAAACTTGTCGTAAATATATATATATATATATATATATATATATATATAAATATATACTTGCTAAAATCTAAGTTTAAGCATAATGACTAGACTTAGGAATGGAAAACAGACTGAAGTAGAAGAAGATTGGTTAAGGAGACCATTAAATAACCTAGATGTCCTTCCTAAAGACCCAATTCAGGAAGAAGGAACCCTAGACCAACAAGAAGAAGAGTTTGTTGTAGGAAATGAACAAAAAGAAACTATTAGAGAGGAAGGATCATCATCCCCTAAAATGTCTCCGGGAGGAGCTGTTACTTTTGAGAACATGGAAAATTTCTGGAATTTCCTCAATACTAATATTGGCGCTCTTAATAGAGTAGTCCATATGGACAAGGATCAAATTAGTGACACTCAAGAAACCCTAGAAGAAATATATCACACACGCACTAATCCCTTGTCCTTTTTTTATCAAGAAAGTGATCAAGTTGGACCATCCAATTTGGATATGACCGCTATAATCCAGAACATGCAACAACAACAGGTTACCCAACCACCTAGAGTGCCTGTTACCAAGCCTAGAGTTATTCCCACACAAAAGAAACCTTCATTCATCGCTCTTTTTTGCCAAGCTATTGATCAACATACCTCAAATCAACAAAAGCCCAAAACAAAACCAAACACCAATTTCCAACAATATGGGATACAACATAATGCTACTGCAAATCTTCTTCATAATACTCTCCCTACCAACCATTTGCATAATAGCAATATAGCATCTAATCCTTACGCCATGCCATCATACACTCACATACCACCGAACCAATATGGTGGACAAACTAGTAATTTGGAAGCTATGGTGAAACAGTTAGTCTCCCGCATGGACTAGATGGATCCCTACCATCCCTCGTACAATTATCAAGAGATGTCTAGTTAGCCTTTAGATCCTATAGTTGTAGCACAGCCATATCCTAAACACTTTCCTATGCCTGCCCTACCTATATACAAAGGAACCGAAGATCCCATAGAGCATCTTCGTATGTTTAGGATAGCATGTCATGATATATCACATTATGACTTGTTATTACTAAAAAAATTCCTAAAAAGTTTAGGAGGAATGGCATTAGAGTGGTATTATCAATTACCCAATCATTATTTGAGGAATTTCGAAGAAACAACCAAGTATTTTGTTCATCAATTTAGTGCCTACATCGAAAGGCATGTAACTATTAAATATTTGTACAACTTAAAACAAGACAAATATGAATGTTTTGCTGATTTTCTAGCTTGATGGAGATAGTTTATAGGAAAATTACACTTTGTGTTACCTTATCGGGAAATGTTGGATATCTTTATCAATAATTTACAAGAACAACTATCCTATGAGTTATCAAATGCTACCTTGACCACCTTCGATCAAGCTATAGACTTAGCTCGAAGAGTGGAAGATGCTCTCATTAGGAGAGGTTAGCTTAAAAAGAAATATGATGAGAAAACATCCAAAAATCAATATAAGAATAAAAAAGTTGTGGGTGATGGAGTCACTGATAGCAGAAACATTGCTAATGTTAATGCTACGAAAACAATGGGGAATTTTATATTGAAACCTCCTGATAAACCACCTTGAGAATTTACTAGGTTAAATCAACCTCTATCAACCATTCTCTCGCAATTATTAGCACGAGGTTTGATCCAATTACCAAATATTTAGGAACCTGATCCAACTATACCCGGATATAGAGCCGATTTACACTGTGATTTACATAGAGGACCTGGACACGCTACCAACTCTTGTAAAATATTAAAACATAAAATACAAGACTTAATTGATAACAATGAGATGGAGATGCAAGCCTTTCAACCTAAACAAAATCCTCCTAATAATGCTCAAAAGAACATCCCCCAAAATCAGAATCAGAATGCCAATCAATCATTGGACATATTTCAACATCCTTTACCAAAGCATGGCAAGGAAGTGGCTAATCAAATTGAACATCATAATGTTCCCCCTCCTACCCGATATGTAGGAACTATTAGTGGGCATTTACCTACTCATGATTTGGAAATATTTGACACAACTTTATCCATGGTTACGACCAGACCTCTATATAATATTCAGACACCTAATCTTAGTGATATAGAATATGATACTGAGAGTGATATGGAAATCACCTCAAATCAATCGAATAGCTATGAATATGAATCAGATCCTATTCTCCCTATCACAAGTCATATGGTCCCAGAAGAACCATTTCCAAGAAGAGTCACTACTCGACCATCGTCTCACCAATTACTTTCTAATGAACAAGCCATAAACGCTAGACCAAGACCCATTCATCATCCACAAAATAATATTGTAGGTACCATCGGAGCTGTTACTAGACAACAGGCTCAAAATTCTCAACAAGATCAAACTCAGAACGATGGATCAGCTCCATTTGTTTTGAAAGTTCCTAATAAAGGGAATCATGCGCCTAACATTAAACCTACACCTCATTATAATATTAATGAACAATTATCAAATACTATAGCTAAAATTTCACTTTTGGACCTTTTAATATCTTCTCCTACACATAGGGATGAATTAATGCTCACATGAAGCCAAATGATGGTACCACAAAATATTCAACCTGAAGCAATGGCCAATACTATAATAACTCGTGAAGTTGATTGTATTGAATTCCGGGATAGAGATATATCACAACATAGTTTACATAAGGATAACCCCTTATATATTACTGCCCTAATTGGAGATGTAGCAGTTAAACGAGTCTTGATTGATAATGGTTCATCTTTAAAAATTTATACTTTTGACTTCTACCAAATATTTGGGTTTAGAAGTGACGAAATGAAAAGAACTGATATGATCATAAAAGCCTTCAATGACAAAACACAAGAAACGTGTGGATTTATTACTATCTGCTTGCAATTTGGTCCAAGAACCTTAGACACGACCGTGTTTATTGCACATTGCCCTGCATTGTACAATATACTCTTGGGTCACCCTTGGATCAACGCGATGCGAGCTATTCCCTCAACTTTACATCAGTGTGTTAAATTCGAATTTAAAAATCAGTTGGTTACCATTCACGGTGATCCCAGACCCTTTGATATGTGTGCTTTGGCAGAACCTGTTGGAGTTCAATTTTGCCCTACTCTGTCATCCACACATCCTAATTTTCATCATCCATCTAAACATGTGAAACACACACCCATAACGCCATCTACTCCTTCTACATCAGTTCCACCTCTACATACAGCTCAAACATCCTCTAAACAAACTACATTAGGACCTCAGAAAAATCCTAATCCCACAACCAAGGTTTCTTGCTCTACTCCTATAACTTGTATAGAATCATCCATCGACATCTCTACAACATCTACATCCACCAAAGGCATAGTTTCTGCATCATAAGATATGGGAAATTTTCCTTCTACTTCTTATGCTCTTACTGACGAGCTCTTACCCGATTTATCTAAAATTCTTATATCAGAGCAAACGAATGCTGCTATGCAAGATTCCCTTATTTTAAATAATTTGCCACCCTCTCCTCGTACCTTGGGCCTCCCATAGCCTATGGTAAGTATTTACCAAGTCAGGAGCTACACTTTTATTTATAAGGGATATGACTGGGGTAGAATACCTAGAAACATCAAGACACATTATGATGGATATGCTCGATGTTATTTTACTAATGAGTATATTAAAGCTAAGCCTATAATGCTTAAATTGGGATATAAAGGGAAAGGTTTGGGACCTTTCCAAAATGGTATGAAAGAACCCTTTGATGTAGAACCATGGCCTGCCCGATGTGGTGTGGGCCTATTTCCTAGTCAAGGTCAGCCCTTCCCATTTGAGGATGATGACCATTTCATATGTTACCAAGATTATTTGGATAAATGTGATGCCTTGTGTTTAATGAATAAGTCATTTACATGCAATATGCTATCTATAGACTACCCTGAGATGATCACCAAATCCGATGATGAGTTGGAGGAAGATATCTTCCATGATGTCTCCGTTGAGGAATTATTACATCATGAATTTTAATTCGATGGCTCTATACCTAGTATAGCCCAGCTTGAGGCCACGACTCCTCAAGATGAATTATTCAAGATAACCTTGGAAGAATTACAAGAATTGGGTGTTTCACCCACACCACCTAATTTTGAGAGAGATCTACACATGGAAGTAGAAAACTTCATAAAAATTAACATTGGAACCGAAGATAATCCTCACATAATCAACATTGGATCAGAATTGAGTCAAGACAAACAAGATAAATACATTGCATTTCTTAAGGAATATGAAGATGTCTTTGCTTAGACATATGAAGATATGCCAGGATTAGACCCTTCTGTAGTTATGCATCACCTAGTAGTCCATCCAGATGCTAAACCTATTAAACAGAAACTTAGAAAAATGCATCCTAAAGTGGCCTTACTAGTCAAAGGGGAATTAGAAAAACTCTCGAAGGTTATTTTTATACAAGCCATTGATTATGCTAAATGGATCTCGAATGTCGTTCCAGTAACTAAGAAAGAAGCTACCAAAGTTAGGGTTTGCACAGACTTTAGAGATATTAATGTTGCATGCCCTAAAGACAATTTTCCTCTTTCCAACATGGATCAGATCATTGATTTTACTGTTGGGGGTGGAATGATATCCTTAATAGATGGATTTTATGGTTATAATCATATCAGGATAGCTCCTAAAGATCAGGCTAAAATAGCCTTTATTATCCCTTGGGGAACCTTTTTTTGGAAAGTGATGCCATTCGGTTTAAAGAATTTAGGTGCAACATATCAATGAGCCATGACTTATATCTTTCATGATATAATGCATGATATTCTACATGATTATGTAGACGATAATATACCTCATTCCATCAAAGAAGATGATCATTTAGATGACTTGAGAAAAGTATTTGATTGGTTAAGGGAATATCTTATCCGACTGAATCCAGCCAAATGTATATTCAGAGTTAAGTTTAGTAAATTATTGAGGGTTATAGTTTCTTTAAGTGGCATTGAAATTGACCCTCTCAATATCGTGGCTATCACTGTTATGCCCGCACCCACAAATATATCTGAATTATGGAGTCTACAAGGTAAGATTCAAGCTATTCGTCACTTCATCGATAAGTTGGCAAAAAAAATAGGACCCTTTCTTAAGCTTCTTAAGAAAGATGTCTCTTTTCATTGGGATGACAAATTTCAGGAAGCATTTGAACTCCTCAAAAAATATCTCCTTAACCCACCTGTGCTTTCACCACCTAGATTTGATCGCCCATTTATCTTGTATATTTTTGCTTTAGATTTTGCCTTAGGAGCTATGTTAGCTCAACTTGACGATGAGAAAAGAGAGCATGCTAATTATTACATTAGCCAAACCTTAATCAGTTATGAAACCCGCTACACAACATTAGAGAAGTTATGTCTAGCAATCGTATTTTCTACACAAAAATTATGCCATTATATGCTCAGTCAAAAAACGTATGTTATTGCTAAATTCGATCCTTTGCGGTATCTCATGAGTCGACCGTACTTATCTGGTCGCACAACGAAAGTGGGTTCTTGCGCTAAGCAAGTTTGAACTCATGTTTATAGGACAAAAGTCTATTAAAGGTCAAATCATAGCAGATCAATTAGCTGCTACACCCTTAGAGTCTACCCATCCCCTCATCATTGAGTTTCCTGATGAATGCCTTAAAGTAGAGGTAGACCATCCAAAAAAATGGTCCCTATACTTTGATGGAGCTTGATGTATGAGTGGGGATGGTACAGGTATTATTTTAATATCTCCATAGAAACATCTTATCCCTTTGTCCTTTAAATTAACATTTGCTTGTACTAATAACACTGCTGAGTATGAGGCTCTAATCCTTGGATTACGAGCTGCCTTGGCACTGAAAATTAAAAATTTATTAGTTTTCGATGATTCTCAACTTGTCATAAATCAAATTAATTATGTTTATCAGACCAGAGATGATAAATTACGTCCATATAAAGCATATGTATTACAATTATTATCTTTATTTTATCAAGTTAGCTTGGAAGCTATTCCTCAAACTAGCAATCGTGCGACTGATGCTATGGCTGCAGCTACATATCTTTTGCCCTTGGAGTTAGATGAAAAATATGCTACCATCATTATTCATTGACTCCAGGAACCCGCTTCAAATAAATCATGCTTAGAACCTTTGGATGTGTTTCTAATCAACGAAACTACTCTTGAACCTTGGTACACTGATATATTTAATTTTCTTCAAAATGGGACCTTCCCTAAAGGTTGTAATAGCAACCAACATCGGTTATTACGTAGACGAGCAAGTCGCTTCGTAATTATTGGCAATACGTTGTATAGGAGATATTTTGAAAGCATCCTATTGATATGTTTGAATTTAGACGAATCTAGATCAGCTTTGAGTGAAGCCCACGATGGATCTTGTGGGGGACATTATAGTGGTAGCGACATTGCTAAGAAACTCCTTAGGATAGGATATTTTTGGCCTACCATGGAGAATGATGCACATGATTACATGCGCCATTGCAACAAGTGCCAAAAACACGTTGACCTTGTCCATGCGCCTGCACAAGAGCTACAGGTTATTTCATCTCCTTGGCCCTTTTCAAAATGGGGCTTAGACATCATTGGAAAAATCAATCCTGTGTCATCTGATGGACACAAATTCATCATAACCGCCACCTAGTATTTCATGAAGTGGGTTGAAGCTATGCCCTTAGCTTCTTGCACTGGAACCCAAGTTTCTAAATTTATCTTTAATCAAATTATTTGTAGGTTCGAAATTCTTGCAAATATCATCTCAATTAATGGAACTTGTTTCAAAAATAAATATGTCAAGAAATTATGTCAAAAATATAAAATTCAACATCGTTGGTCCACTCCCTATTATCCTCGGGGTAATGGCCAAGCAGAAGCATCTAATAAAACATTAATAAAAATCCTCAAAATACTGGTCAATAAATTTGGCCGAGATTGGCACATCCAATTATATCATTCTTTGTGGGCTTATCGAACTAGCGTTCGCACTCCCACGGGCACTTCACCTTTTGTTTTGGTTTATGGCGCTGAAGCAGTTTTTCCCTTTGAATTAGAAGTTCCTTCTTGGGCTCTGCTACTTCAAGATACTGAAGTAGGAGATGAATATCGTGCTAGCAGATTTAGTCAACTGGAACTCCTAGATGATAAGCGCATCAATGCTTTCGAACATCTTCGAGCCTACCAGAACAAGCTTAAATGAGCATGCCTCAAGAAAGTTCATCATCGATCCTTTGAGATCGATGACCTTGTATTAAAAGAAAATCAAAAAAATACTAATGCAACTAAATATCTTAAAGGTAAATTTGAACCTAACTGGATTGGACCATATATGATCACTGCTAAATTTGGATCGGGAGCATACCGATTAGCTACCTTAGATGGTAAAGATCTTAAAGAACCTATGAACATTATGCATCTTAAATGCTATTATGCATAAATCTGGTCATTTCATCATTGTATATATTGTTATTTTGCATGTTGTTTCATTTTAGTCATTCATAAAAAAATTTCAAAAAACAATCACATTCTATATCTTCTCAATTCATCAATCAAAATCAAAATATAAAAACATCAAAATCATCAAAATCTTCAAAAACGTCTTTTATTTTTGTACCTGTCAATTCTTGAAGTATTGCAGTTATATTTTCAGTTATTTTGGATAAATTAGTATTTATTTGGAATCCCTCACTTTCACACTCACATGCATAAATATCTCGATTTTATTTGGTATGATTATTAATCTCTCTTATATCAAAGTCCACAGTTGAATTAAATAAAGTTTTGAGCATAAAGAACTGATCTTGTTATTTACTTGAACCAAGCATATCTTTTCACATTAAAATGATTTCATTGCAAATTCAATATGATGCTACATAGTAGAAGTGGTTTCTTGAGCGAAAAGTTTCCCCTGCTATCCTATCATGCACATGGTCTAGAATCTTTGAGAATTGATAAAAGGACAAACTCACCCCTGTCCAGAATAAAAATCCCTTGATCTATAGCCAATCCGAACAAGTATCCCTAGTATAGGAAGAAAAAAGAAAAGCCAAAGAAAATGAGAAAAAAATATATTATTTTGTACCATCTCAGCAATATTTCAGCATTATCTCAAGTTCCAAGCAAAAATACAAAAAAGAGAAAGATAAAAGAAAAAGCAAACAACAATAAAATCCCTTTTCCCTACCCTTTGAAAATAAAAGAAGGGTGAATGAGCTTGAATCCCTGGAATTCTCAATTATTCAAAAACTGTGAGGTAAGCCCCATAACAGGCGGTTTGTGCCCAACCAGCTTGGCCTTGGGTAATTCCTAGCATGGTGATATGTCTGTTACATTAGCAACCTTCTTTTGTATAGACCTATGTCAGCTTATGGATTAGCTAGCTCTTGATGACCCGACTTACATAATAGTCTGGTACGATTACATGCATATAAATCATGGTCAACGAACATTCATTTGGTTAATTCAAATTACTTGTATCAAATTATCTTGCTCAAAATTGGTGAATGAACAATACAATTGCACACACATTTGTATTTGAGAGATTTTTGTATCATTATGATAGATCAATATCGGCAATGAACTCACATCTGCACATGGGGTTCCTTATAAATCTACATTTTGTCTTCGAGATAATTTAAAATATTTCTGCAACCCTTTTTGGAATAATTTCATCTTCTTATTTAAAAGAACATTTGTTTCGTATACAAAAAATTACATACATTGTTTTCAAAAATCCAAAAATTCTTTCAACAACATATTCACCATCTAGCAATAAAGTCACGTTTATATATTTTTTCTGTTTATCTCAAAAATCAAAAATCAATTATGCAATAAAATTACTTTTTTGGGTTTCGCGATGATGTTATAAGTCTATACCTATAATTCTATGCCTAGCACAAACCATTGTTCTAATTTTATTTCTCATTCATTATTATTTATCAAAAACATATGGCTTATATCATTATATTACACAATTGTGCTTTAAAAAGAACGAACACCTTTTTTCTATTTCATTATGTCAACATTCAATTTTGCAATGATGGTATAATTCCTAGTGAATTATTCAAAAAAATTATCACACTTAGGAATCTTATGCCTAGCAAAAATCATATTTTTAATATTTCATGCATAATATTTTCATGGAAATCTGAAAACAAATCATCACCATCATCATTTTTCATCATCACAACACAAAGCCTTAAGACAGTCTCTTAAGCACTCTTTTACTTTTAGCAATATTTCTATACTGGGATTAGCTTGACGACCTAGCGAGTGGCGACTCCATGAAATGGTCTATAACAGTGACAATGTCCTTTGAAATTATTGTTAGAGGTCTCTTTATTTTCATCAAATCACACCACCAAAACAACCAATTTTTTTACATCAGATTATTTCATTTAAATTTTACAGCATGACATAAAATTATACTATTTCCAAATGACATAATTACATGAATCATCAATCATCAACCAAAAAAATCCAAAATTAAAGCATCATACAACATATACACAAGTCATATCATCAAAAAGACCATATATATATCAACAAATTATGTACATCATATCAAAACTGGACTGGTATGCCACAATCTATACCCTGGCATACTCAATCCTCTCAAAAATATATCCAATCTACAGTCTATAGCAACTAGTCTCGAGAAGCCATCGAGCTCTTAGCCTCATCTCCTCTCCCACCCTGGCATGGAGGAGGTGGCCCCATAGAGGTCCACCCTGTGTTGCGGGTCCTTGTCGTTTATTGTGAGGATGTCCTCGATGATCCCATCCTGATCGGCTTCGTAATGTCGACTGGCAGCTGTAACCTCTGGCCCTCTAGAACCAGCTGGAAGTATACTCCCTGATAGAATGCGGTCTGAGCCATAGATTGTGCCAACTCTTGCATGCTCACCCCTCTGTTTCGATCCCTGAGCCGTGTAGCCTCATCCTGCAGTGTCTGCACCTGAGCCCGAAGGCAGGCAACCTTAGCCTAGAGATTCACCATCTCGTTGCCCTCCCCTACCTCGACACCCTTGCCCTTATCGAGCGATGGTGGCCTCTCCCCCTACTGATAAGGGAATCCCTCCTCCATCCTCCTTGTCCATTACGGTCTCTACAGAGCCTGTGGCATCCTCTGGCGTCTCTCCTACGAAGACCGTCACTGCTCTCTCCCTCCATGACCTCGCACTACCTCAATGGCCGCCTGGCACTGCCTCCCCATTCGTCACACAATCGCGTGCATCGAACCCTGTGCCCTTGTCATCCGAGGAGGGTGGATGCCTACATACCAAACATTGTATCCATCAGTGACCCCAGCATTGTCCCCATCCACTAGCTGGATGGGGGCATCATCCGTGTCCTGGCTCTAGAATCGCTACATATTCAGAGCCTCGCTTAGTGTGGTATTATCCCAGACAGTCTAGGAGTACTCATAATCCCTGAGAGAAGGGATCCCCTGTTGTAGACCGAACTGTCACACAACTTGGTCATAGCAGTGGAGCTCTACCTTTCCCCGCTCCATCCTCAGCCAGTAGACTCGCCTGATGTGATCCAACTCCTGTCCATCCTCTCCCCACCCTGGATGCTCTCTCCATGGCCTCCAGGTGATCTAGTCTGGGATGAGGTCATCTAGTAACCTCTGTGACATCAATAGATCTATCCATCATTGTGACCCTCTCTAGAGCCACCAATAGAAAACCTGAGGTCTCTTCCGGTCAACCCCTATCAGTGGGAGTCCTATCGGCATCCGCATCACAATGTGCTTCCCTAAATCTGTAGTAGCGATGTCAAAACTAGACATCAACCTCCCTTGTTTATGACCCCGTGCAGGATCCTATACAAGCGACACAGTACAAAGTTGCCCCATGCAAATCTATACCCGTGGTCTCTCATGTTGCAGACCACATCTGAAAGGAGCCATGGTAATCTGCACCTGCTCTAGTGGCACAGCAGTAGGCCACCCACTACCCCTTCCAAAACCTGAGTCAACCTAGATGCCCTAGGCATCTACCTTAGAGACTCGATGTTCACTCCGCCCTTCTCTAGGGCAAAGCTCGAGTCTTCGCACAGCCTCATCATAGCCTGGCCCTGATTGGTCATAGGAGTCATAAACTATCCTTGTATGGGGATCCTCAAGATCCTCCATATGTCCTCTAGAGTGGGAGCCATCTCCCCTGTCGATAATCGGAAGCAGGACAACCCCGGATACCATCTCTCTTCTAGGGCTATTAGTAGCCCCATGTCTATCGATATTTGTGGCATCTCTACCACATGTTGTAGTCTGACTTGTGCCATTTGGTCTCGCTCCGCCTGATTGAGCGTGGCCACGTCATCCCTCAGCCCCCCGTATTTCCATTCTCGACTCTTTAGTAATCCCCTCTACAAAATAAACAATCAAACAATAAAAATCATCAATAGATAATCATTAAAATTAGTTAAATTAATTTAATATTCTAAAAATAATGATGATATCATCCTAAATTAGGTCAAATCATCCTTTGTAGGACAAAATCGTCTCTGATTTCTCAACTTTGGGATCGCCCCTTGTTGGATGGGATCGCACCTATTTCACCAATTTCGCCCTCAGACGAAATCAACGATCTAGGGACGATTTCGATGAAATTGGGACGATTTCGTCCCGACGTCGTCAACGGCCTAAAAATGACCGTGATGCCCCAAAACAATCAAAATTTAAATTGCAAATTACACAAATCAAATTAAAAACATAATTCACTAAGTTTAGATCCTTACCCATAGCCCGCGCCGGACCTCTGTTGATCTATGCGCTGTTTTGACCATTTTGTCTGTAGAGCTCTAAAAACAGCCAAAATGAACAGTAAAAATGAATTAGGGTTTTACCCTATTTTTCTTAATTTTATTTAAAAACAACAACATTTTTTAAAATTTTGCTTTTTCGCGCTTTTACCTCAAACGTTCGATTTGGGTAAAAACATGGAGGGGGCACCATAGTAGGAAGTCGTACGATTCGACCTAGAATCGTCGTCTAAAAAATTGAGTAAATTTTTGCTTTCTTGTAAAATGGGAAGAACTTGTCTTTAATGCATTTTCTTCAAAAAAATTGCCAAAGAGGGGGCAAAATGTAGCACCCTAAAATTGGCACAATTAAACCCTTAGTAAAAAGATCAAATTTGAATTTTAACCCCGAAACTGTTCGTTAACCGCCTGTTACCTGCTCCCCTTGTTTTCCATGCCATTTTTAGGAGTTGTTTTGACCGTTGCACGATATCGTCACAGATCAGACGGAATCATCCTAGATCGGATGAATTCATCTGGAACAGAACGTCTAGACGATTTCGTCCCAAAACTGAATTTTCATAATTAGCTTATGTTTCAATAGCTTCTCTAACTTGGGCAGAAAGCATGTATGCGCGGTTAGAGTCTCCCTCATTGGAGATCTCCCAAATTGGGGTGATCTCCAACCTCCTAACCTCTCCCTAAATCCTATATAAACTTAAGATTTTTCTTGACTTCCCCCTAGCTGATTTTCCCTGCAACTTTAGTTTCCCATGCATTAGAACACCTTCGCACCATTGTTTGCATTGTGTATTTCAAGTTTTTCTTGCAGGAATTGTACTGTTTTTCAGCTAGAGCAAGCTCGAATCGTCGTTGGTGATTCCAGATGATTTCGGACGATCCTATCATAGATCAGCTATGATCTCGTACGATTGGAGGCGATCTCGACTACAGTCTATATTGGGGGCAATCAGAGCCTAGAGTTTGCATTTTTTTATCTTCTCTCTTCATTTCCTTATGCATTAACTTAGTTTATTCTATTTATGCATTATGGAGTTCACCTCATTTAGCATAGATGCATGATAAAGTTAAAATAAATTATTAAATTAATGCATTTCCTTTAATCGTTATCTGGATCTATCATTTAGGTAGGTTTACTATTATTTCTATCATTTCTCCTTGCTTTTCCAGTTGTATTTTTGGTCTTTGGTATCTGTTTCTATGATTGCAGGTTTCTGACGAATTCATCTGACAAATTCGTTAGGTCGATGACGATCTCATCTGATCTCAGACGAACGACTATGATCTAAGACGATTATGTGCAATTGCATATGATTATGTAAGATTTGATATGATCTGGACTTCTACAAACCTCAGAATCTTCATTAGACATCCGAAATTAGGTACATTCTATCTTATTTAGCACACTTTCTGTGTTTAGTATTTATTCATGTTTTCTATATCCATATAAATCAGCATTGGCATATAGAATAACTTAGATTCATATTGGCCAAACCTAGGATATGAATGATTAAAGTACAAAATGAACACATCAAACCCATTCTCAACCTAGGCGTGGAAACTACCACTCAAAGTTTCTTGGTGAACCCACCATCCATCGAAAATTCACCCTTATACCCCTCCCCCGAGAGGCGTGACCTTTAAAGGGCCTCTTAGTCCGAGGTATTATCCCATACTTCTCGCATCCCCCTTCTGGGCACGGATCCTATAGCCTGAAGGTTAGGATGCAAAAAATTTGGAGCGATATAATTCCTCCTTCGTTGGGTTCATCTCCTTCTTCTTCCTTAGCTTTGCCTTTGAACTTGGTATTTGAAGTTTCACTAGTGGTTGTGTTGCTACTTGGTTATTGCATGGATGATTATCCTTTATTATATTTATTCTTTATAGATGCTTATGAACAACCACTTAGGACATCATAATAAAATTTTGAGTTAGTAGAACTTGAAATATCAATTCTACATGAGGATTGAAAAAACTCTTCTAGATATGATTCACTTAGTTCTACCTTATTTTTGAGTAGTTCTATAAATCTTTTTTGTTCTACATTTTCATTATTGAAGTGCTTGTATGTGAGTAAAGCCATATATAATATGTTCACAAGATCTAAGAAAAAAGTAATAGTATTTTCTTCATTGTTGATAGCTTCATTGATATGAGTTTGAATATAGAATTCCATAGTGTCAAAGTTGTCTTCTAGGAATTCACTATGGATTATTTTTGGATTTAGATCTAACACTTTTTTTGGTTTCAAGAGAAGATTCATGATCCCAAGATTTACGGCACTGACTTTCTCTTTATTGATATATGCAATATCTTCGAGAGTAGACATTCTTACGACTTCTTCTTAGGATATATGATATCTGGTTGAAGTATATAAGCTTGATTTGATAAAACCTAGATTGATCATTGATCCTTATGGGCTTCCTTATGTCTCCCTAGTAATGAGAATGAGTATTCTTAAGGATTTTTAGGTTTTGTAGATATCTTATATATTTCTAATGGATTTGCAACTTGATAAACAATAGAATATGATATTACCAAGTTTAGTATAATGCCTTATGACTCCCTAGTATATTTTGGACAAGATATAAAGTTATTTTGAGATATATAGTTCAATCTTGGTTGATTTTGTAAAGTTATGAAAATGCTAAAATCAACTTCTATTGTCCTTATTGCTCCTATTGAAATAAGCACTTTTTCTATATTTCAAGAGGTTTTAATGTTGGGTCTTTTGTCTTTATTTGAGAATATTTGAGACAAGTAAATATTATAATTTCCAACTTTTATATGATATTGATAAACCTTTTATAATGGCCCTTTGAAATTTGATTTATGTTTTTCTAATTTCCAATAAATCAATCTATAGTAGTAGACCTTATGACTCCCAACTTTGGAAAATTATAAAAAATAATAATATTTGCAAAATATTTAAATGATTCAACCTAAGTAGAAGGCCTTATATCTCCTAGGTTAATTTACAATTAATATTCTTATTTTTAGGTAAGTTATCTCTTATGTCTTTGCTTTCTCAACCTTAAAAATAATCCATAAAAATATAACCTTATATCTCCAATGTTTGAAAGCAATATTAATGAGATATTTTTCTTACCTTAGCCCTCTTGACTTCACACTTGGATGGCACTAATTTTGACTAAAATATGATAGTCCTCTATGTACCCTATCTGTGGTGCTTGATTTGATGAGGTTGAGTAAACAAGTGTGGTATGGATATTGGGCTTCTTCATCGATTCTTGGAGAGTAGATGCTAGCCCTTTCAATGGAGTATTTAAATATCCTATGCTCTCCTTCTTCCATGTTGTGGGTTGACTGGATTGTGCTTGTTCTTCACACACTCTACGAATGTTGGATGTGAATTGCTATCTCTTTCTCTCTACATTTCATATATGGGAAGTCTTTGGTGGATAAGTGGCACTCAAATAGCTTAGTAATGTTGCCTCCTCTTCTTGTAACATTGCTCTTCCATTCAAGCAGTATTTTATGGACAAGTGGCACTTATATAGATTAATAACACTACCTCATTTTCTCATTATGTTGCTCCTTCGGTCGTAACGTATCCTTCTTGCTTGAGCGCTCTCAACGTTCTCTCTTGAGTGTTAGAGAAATGAAAGCCATGAGGAAATAATGTGTCAGGTGGCACTCAACCATTTTGCATGGAGTTTCCTATGTAATACCTCCAAGAAGGAGATTTTAACTCTTTTGAATGTCTTTCTCCTTAGCTTACATTGATTTATTGAAGAGAAAGCAATGTACTTTCTTTTATAGGTAATTTGTGATACACCTTGGAGCTTTGTATGAGTATGAGGTAGCTCTCTTGCTACCCTTTATTGATGCTACTCCCAGCATAGCATCTGCTTTCCTGTTGTGTGCTTATCCCTATGTTGTGCTCCCTATTCACGATGATAGAAGTGAAGCTTGATGCTTCTGAATGCTAAAACGTGCTCTATATTTTACTTTACATAGATAGCTTCTTCTACCTTGCTATGATTTATGTATACCTTCATGATAGATTTCATTTGGCTCCTTTAGCTTATGTAAATATGAAGAACACAAGCTTATACTGAGAGGGGGGTGAACAGTATAAGACCACTTTTTACTTTTCTTTCCCAAACAGTATTATCCAATATAATCAATGGCAATATCAATAGTAGTAACCAAAGTAATGCACAAATCATCACACACAATAGAGACACCAATTTAACGTGGTTCACCCAATGTGGGCTACTCCACGGAGAAAATATTTCACTAAAATTTTCTCAACAAATATCTTGGGAAACCTTTCCCTATTACAATGTTTATGGACCTCTATCCAAAGGAGACACCAATCCCCTAATAAAGTTCATGGATCTCTATCCACAGGAGACATCAATCTCCTCAATTGGTTCATGGATCTCTATCCATAGGAGAACTCCTTTCTCCTCTACTCTGACTGGTGATCTTCTAGAAGAACTATTGCCTCCACTACACTAGCTAATGGATCTCTATCCACTGAAGACTCTTGTCCTCACTCAGAAGACCTATCCTCACTACCCTAGCTAATGGACCTCTATCCACTGGAGACTATCATCCTCTATACTCTATCACCTCCAAAGCTTGCTCTCAGCTCTATCTCAAATCTGCACTAAACATAGTCCTTTGATCTAGCACAAATTGCTCAATATCTATTCTCTAATCTGTATTAAACATAGTCCTTTAGTCTAACACAAATCTGATCAATCTCTATCCTCTAATCTATACTAAACACAATCCTTCGATCTAGCACAAATCTTCTCAATATCTATCTCTGGTTTGGCATAAACCTATCCTCAAATCTACACCAAACTCTGTCCTCAAGCCTTAACACAAATCTTGACTCAATCACAAATCAACTCTACTAGATCTGCTCCAAACCTTAACTCAAGGTTTGAACAAATCAATCAATCAACTCTGCTCTCAAGTCTTCTCAAATACTTACCTCAACTCTATCCACAAGTCCTCTCAAGGACTTATTCAATATGCTCTCAATATCTATCTTCAAATTTGTATTGTAATCTTCCACAAAAGCTCACACCAATCTGTCCACAAGTCCTCTCTAGAACTTGCTCTCACTGCTCTTAAGTCTTCACTAAGACTTACCTCAAATATGCTCAACAAGTCCTCACTAGAACTTGCCTCAAACATACATTGTAAGCTTCCACAAAAGCTTACTCAACTCAATCTATCACAAAAAACCTCTTCAATCACACTAACAAGCTTCACACATAATCTTGTTCAATCTCACAGAAACATATAGAGAATTGTTAGAGACTCAATATGCTTCTTACAATAATGCTCAATCACTTTCAATCTCTCCTTTTACCACAGAAACATATAGAGAATTGTTAGAGACTCAATATGCTTCTTACTCATAAACACTCAATCACTCCCAACCTCTTTCTCAAATCAATTCAGAATATAGAACAATTTGTTTCACAGAACTAGAACTATCACTTCAACACTTCCACTTGACTAGGCTCAATCAACTCCACTCAATCAATCACTCAATGAAACACTCCTTGCTCACAAACCCTAGTCCAAGCATATGAACACTCACTCAATTATTTCCAATCAATGCTTATCAAATAATCTCACATAACAATGATACTCATGTTCTTTCACAAACCCTAGTTCAAGCATATGAAAGCTTTACTCAATATTTCCAACAATGCTTATCAAACAAGGTTTCTAGAATCAACTTTCTTTCCAGAAAAACCAAACTCAACAATGCTTATCAAACAACCCTTTTCACTCCAACTTAGCATTCACAACATCCAACAATCACTCTCAAGGAAGATGTGCCCATACCTTTTGTTTGATGAAGAAAATGACCTCAAAACCTATCTTAAACACAATTTTCTTCTTTGCCAATTTCAATGGTTAGATGAAAAAATATCACACTAACACTCTCTCAAAAATATTTCTCAATTACAAAAATAATCAAACTCAAATACACCTTATTACTCCTTTGAAATTAGCAATCATCAAAGCATACATAAAAATTAATTACTCAATTACTCCTTATAATCTCCAATATTTAATTAACAACCTCCAAAAATCAAACCCTCAAAAATAATACTGCCTATCCTTTTATCTCCCTCAAATACTCAATAACCAATTTAAAAAATAAACTTTATAACCCTCCAAAATATTTATTTTTCATCCAACCTTAGCAAATCCAAAATACCTCATGCAACCTTGGCAAACATTAGCGCATACCTTTTATCTCAAGCAAAAAGGCCTCGGTGGGTTTCGAACGCGAGACCACTCCCAGTCGAGCGCCTTATCGAGGTGCTAGCCCACCACGTGGGCTACGAGCCTCCACATGAAAGGGAAGGCTCAAGCCTTCCTTTTATCCCTTTTCGATCGGCACAATGTAAAACAAAATGCCCTCTTCTCTTGCAAAACCAACTCGGCGGGTTTTGAACCCTGCTCTCCTCACTTTCGAACGTCTTAGCACCATCCATTGTTGCCAACTATGCTACACAATGTTGTGCATAGTGAAAGGAGCCCCGCTCCTATTTGTTATCTCTTCTGCCACCAAATGCTTTCAAAACACGCGAAACCTTTATCTTTTTCTTGCACATGAATTTTGGAGCTTTGATTAATCGATAATGCATTGGGAGTTAAGACTAAGGTTCTTGCCCCTTTTTATACACGAAGGCCAATGCCTTAGGAACATCGATGCCACATTCAAATTTTGAATTCGAATTAATAATTAACCTTTATAACCCAACCTTAGGGTTATTTTAATTAATATAAATTAATTTTATAATTAAATTATAATTAATCTATAATTAACTTAATAACTTTAGAAGTTAATTAAATTAATTAATAAATTAATTTATAATGAAATTATTTAAATTAATTTATAATTAATTTAAATCTCCCCTTTTAATATTATAATAAAATATTATAATATTATTTTTCTTGGGCCTCTTCATTGCTCTTTGAACCTCATCTGACCACCTAGAACCGGATCTGACCAATTGGAAGCGGACTTTCCTTTTGCACTGATTGCGGAACCGCTTCTTCTTGCACTGCTCACTAAAATTGACTCTTGACATCAATGACAACTCAATTACTCAAAATGTCCAACAATCTCCCCCTTTGTCATTGATGGCAACCCAATTATCTTTTACAATTTCCTTAACCTTTTTCTATTCTTCTCCCCTTGGGAAATTGCTCCCCCTGACTCAATGCTCTCCCTTTAAATCAAATCTCTCCCCCTTACTCAAATCTCTCCCCCTTTGACATCAATGGCAAAGGGTCACCTTTGGGGCTCGGGGCTAAGAATGAGACTCTTAGCTTAGCCCCTCCCCCACCTCCTCTTGAGGTGGTTAATTTTAGGGTGGGAGTATTTCTACTCCCAACATGCACTGATCTTTACCTTTGTCCACTTTCCTTCTCATCTGATCCTTCTGATTCCTCTGATTGTTCTTGTTCCTACTTGTCTCTGGAATTTTTGCTCTACACCACTTTGTTGTATGTCCATTATTATTGCACTTATAACACTTAATATTGTTATTCCTTGGAGGTGCAAATGTCTTGGGATTTCTCCTGGTGAAGCCATATCTATTCCTATCATGAACCCTACAATTCATTGCCTTGTGACCAAACTGATTACAAGAGTAGCAATACCCTTGAAATAGTTGCCTATTTTTGAAACTTCCATATTCCTGTCTTTCATGTGTCCTGCATTGTGTAGCCTTGTGCCCAAACCTATGACATGAGAAGCATCATCCATTGAAGAAACCTTGCCTTGACCCCATTGGTCTCTTAATCTCTTCTTCCCTGTGTTGTTTCCTGTTCCATTTGTTTCTCATTTGTGCATTGTTCCTTTCCTTGTTGAACTTTCTATTGTCCAACTTATCCTTAGAAGTCTCACTCTCTCTTTCACTCTCTTCTTTTGAAGCTTCTTCTTCTTTGGTACTTGAGCTTGACTCTCCTTTTTTTGCTTCCTATTTCCCTTGTTCTTCTTCAAAACTAAGTCCTATTTTGGTGATTGATGATCTTTGTGCATTGATAATCCTGTCCAAAGTCTTTGAATTTTTCTCAAACTTGTGTAGCTTGTCCTTAGAGCCTTTTACTTCCATCCTTAGTGAAACTATCTCATGTTCTAATCTTTCACACTCTAGATCTTTTATCTTTAATTTTTTAGCCATACCTTCTTCAATTTTTCTTGCCTCTTCAACCTTAATTTTGAAGTTAGTGAGCTCCTGTAGAAACTTTGCTTTTGCTTTCTCATCTTCTTGAGCTTGAACCCTTAATCTTGAGTTCTCCCTTTTTAATTCTTCGAGATCAACAATAAGTCTTTCACATTCTAGCTCTTTTACCTTTGATTGTTCAACCATACCTTTTTCAACTCTCCTTGCCTTTTCAACCTTAACTTTCAAGTCAGAGAGATCTTGTAGAAGCTTTGTCTTACATTTCTCATCCTCTTGTATTTGAGCCTTTAATTCTAAGTTCTCCCTTTTCAACTCAACAAGTTCCTTAAGAGTGGCTTCCTCCTTTTCTTTTTCTAAATTTCTCTCTTTTATTTGGTCTTCAATAGGAGCATTTTCTTCTATTGTTGAAAGTAGAGTTTCTTCTTCATACCTATTTTGACTGTCCCTGTTATCTTTTTTGAACCATCCTCTAGGACTTCAATTCTGAAAGTATCATCTTCATCTTCACCACTACTAAACCCATTGCAATAACTTGCATCATGACCGAGTTGACCACAAACAAAACATTCTTCACCTTCTTGTGGACAATAAGTTGCATGGTGACTTGTCTTCCTACATCTGGTACAAAACTTTATCAATCTGACCTTTTCTCCACTACTTGATTCATCTCTTGAATCTATTTCTATTTCTCCTCTCAAAACAACAACATTAAATTCATCTTCCTTTTCTTTCATGACCATGTGTGTTCTTTTCTTCTTGTGTCTCATGGTTCTACTTTTGCCTTTCTTTGCCATTTGTGTTCTTGTAAGATCTTCCTTCAAGTTGTTAAACCTTTTTCGAAGGAACCAACTCTGATACCAATTGAAGAACACAAGCTTATACTGAGAGAGGGGGTGAACAGTATAAGACCACTTTTTACTTTTCTTTCCCAAATAGTATTATCCAATATAATCAATGGCAATATCAATAGTAGTAACCAAAGTAATGCACAAATCATCACACACAATAGAGACACCAATTTAACATGGTTCACCCAATGTGGGCTACTCCACGAAGAAAATATTTCACTAAAATTTTCTCAACAAATATCTTGGGAAACCTTTCCCTATTACAATGTTTATGGACCTCTATCCAAAGGAGACACCAATCCCCTAATCAAGTTCATGGATCTCTATCCACAAGGAGACACCAATCTCTTATGGATCTCTATCCAGGAGAACTCCTTTCTCCTCTGCTCTAGCTGGTGATCTTCTAGAAGAACTACTGCCTCCACTACATTGGCTAATGGATCTCTATCCACTGAAGACTCCTATCCTCACTCAGAAGACCTATCCTCACTACCCTGGCTAATGGATCTCTATCCACTGGAGACTATCATCCTCTATACTCTATCACCTCCAAAGCTTGCTCTCAATTCTATCTCAAATCTATACTAAACACAATCCTTCAATCTAGCACAAATCTACTCAATCTCTATCCTCTGATCTGCATTAAACATAATCCTTCGGTCTAGCATAAATTTGCTCAATCTTTATCCTCTTATCTGTACTAAACATAGTCCTTTGGTCTAGCACAAATATGTTTAATCTCTATATTTGGTTTGGCATAAACCTATCCTCAAATATACACCAAATTCTATCCTCAAATCTATCCTCAAGCCTTAACACAAATCTTGACTTAATCACAAATCAACTCTGCTAGATCTTCTCCAAACCTTAACTCAAGGTTTGAACAAATCAATCAATCAACTCTTCTCACAAGTCTTCTCAAAGACTTGCCTCAAATCTATCCACAAGTCCTCTCAAGGACTTATTCAATCTGCTCTCAATATTTGTCTTCAAATCTATATTGTAAGCTTCCACAAAATCTCACATCAATCTATCCACAAGTCCTCTCTAGAACTTGCTCTCACTGCTCTCAAGTCTTCACCAAGACTTACCTCAAATTTGCTCAACAAGTCCTCACTAGAACTTGTCTCAAACCTGCATTGTAAGCTTCCATAAAATCTTACTCAACTCAATATATCACAAAAAACCTCTTCAATCACACTACAAGCTTCACACATAATCTTGTTCAATCTCACATAAACATATAGAGAATTGTTAGAAACTCAATATGCTTCTTACTCACAATAATGCTCAATCACTTTCAATCTATCCTTTTATCACAGAAACATATAGAGAATTGTTAGAGACTCAATATGCTTCTTACTCATAAACACTCAATCACTCCCAACCTCTTTCTCAAATCAATTCAGAATATAGAACAATTTGTTTCACAGAACTAGAACTATCACTTCAACACTTCCACTTGACTAGGCTCAATCAACTCCACTCAATCAATCACTCAATGAAACACTCCTTGCTCACAAACCCTAGTCCAAGCATATGAACACTCACTCAATTATTTCCAATCAATGCTTATCAAACAATCTCACATAACAATGATACTCATGTTCTTTCACAAACCCTAGTTCAATATAGTTCACAACTTCACATAACAATGATACTCATGTTCTTTCATAAACCCTAGTTCAAGATAGTTCACAACTTCACATAACAATGATACTCATGTTCTTTGCACAAACCCTAGTTCAAGCATATGAAAGTTTTACTCAATATTTCCAACAATGCTTATCAAACAAGGTTTCTAGAATCAACTTTCTTTCCAGAAAAACCAAACTCAACAATGCTTATCAAACAACCCTTTTCACTCCAACTTAGCATTCACAACATCCAACAATCACTCTCAAGGAAGATGTGCCCATACCTTTTGTTTGATGAAGAAAATAACCTCAAAACCTATCTTAAACACAATTTTCTTCTTTGCCAATTTCAATGGTTAGATGACAAAATATCACACTAACACTCTCTCAAAATATTTCTCAATTACAAAAATAATCAAACTCAAATACACCTTATTACTCCTTTGAAATTAGCAATCATCAAATCATACATAAAAAATAATTACTCAATTACTCCTTATAATCTCCAATCTTTAATTAACAACCTCCAAAAAATCAAACCCTCAAAAATAATACTGCCTATCCTTTTATCTCCCTCAAATACTCAATAACCAAAAATTTAGAAAATAAACTTTATAAACCTCCAAAATATTTATTTTTCATCCAACCTTAGCAAATCCAAAATACCTCATGCAACCTTGGCAAACATTAGCGCATACCTTTTATCTCAAGCAAAATGCCTTAGTGGGTTTCAAACGTGAGACCACTCCTAGTCGAGCGCCTTATCGAGGTGCTAGCCCACCACGTGGGCTACGAGCCTCCACATGAAGGGGAAGGCTCAAGACTTCCTTTTATCCCTTTTTGATCGATATGGTGTAAAACAAAATGCCCTCTTCTCTTGCAAAACCAACTCGATGGGTTTCGAACCCTGCTCTCCTTGCCTATCGAATGTCTTAGCACTATCCACTATTGCCAACTACGCTACACAACATTGTGCGTAGTGAAAGGAGCCCTGCTCCTATTTGTTATCTCTTCTACCATCGAATGCTTTCAAAACACGTGAAACCTTTGTCTTTTTCCTTGCACGCAAATTTTGGAGCTTTGATTAATCGATAGTGCATTGGGAGTTAAGACTAAGGTTCTTGCCCCCTTTTTATACATGAAGGCCAATGCCTTAGGAACGTCGATGCCACATTCAAATTTCGAATTCGAATTAATAATTAACCTTTATAACCCAACCTTAGGGTTATTTAATTAATATAAATTAATTTTATAATTAAATTATAATTAATCTATAATTAACTTAATAACTTTAGAAGTTAATTAAATTAATTAATAAATTAATTTATAATGAAATTATTTAAATTAATTTATAATTAATTTAAATCTCCCCTTTTAATATTATAATAAAATATTACAATATTATTTTTCTTGGGCCTCTTCATTGCTCTTTGAACCTCATCTGACCACCTGGAACCGGATTTGACCAATTGGAGGCGGACTTTCCTTTTGCACTGATTGTGAAACCGCTTCTTCTTGCATTGCTCACTGAAACTGACTCTTGACATCAATGACAACTCAATTACTCAAAATGTCCAACAAATTAGCCTTTCAAAGGCTTGTTGTAATTTACATAAAATTTCCTTTGTTTTCAGGTTCGATCTTGGAGAGAATGCCCTTTCGGTGATGGAGAACACTTGATATTTTGGCCCTTCCTTTGGCCTTTCCTTTGGTTGATTTTTCCTCATACCTATTGTGTCTATTGTAGCACCTTTAAATATTCTCCTTTACCTATGTTTGATGTAGTGTAGAAGTGCAACACCATGTAACCTTTACATGTATATAGAATTCTTTTATTGCACCTTTTTCCATGCACTCTTTTGTAGATTTGAAATTCTTATTTTTGTAGCAAATTGATGAGTGCAAAATGAGGGTTTTAAGGATGTCTCTTTGGCTAGACTCCTTACCCTTTTTTCTTGGATGATTAATGATGAATCCAAACCTTTTAAATTTTGTATAATAGAAGCTTTATTTTAGTTGCACTAAACCTTAGTGCTCTAGATTTGAGACTCACCAAGTCTCATTCTTAGAAGCTTATTTTTTGTTAGATTTTTTTCTTTTTCCTTTGCTTGTACTAACCAATTTTGGTGGCTTCTATTGGCCCCTATGAGTTGCAGGTTTCTATGCTTTAAAAAATATCTTTAGACACTTGATCCAAACTATATTTTGTAGCCTTTATTTCAAAGCGCAAAACTAATTTTGTTTGAGAGTAATAATAGTGCAAATAAATCTAAAAAATTCTACTTTTAATGCACTAACAGATTACACCTTATCACTCCAATATACTCTCAATAAAATGCACTTAATAAATTAATTGCAACTAATCAAGAATAATATTAAATGAACCTTAAAGATTTATTCTAAATTTCTTACAAGCAAGATATTAGGAGATAGTCTTCTTTTGCTTTCCAAAGTAGATAATAGGCTAGTTGATAGATTATTAAAATTCTGAAATCTAATCAACTTCTAATATGCAAATGAACCTTAAAAAGAATCTTTCTTTTTGCACACTTGAAGACTATAATACAAATCTCCTTTTGAAACTTTAATTAGGATTAAGGTGCTTTAGTAAATATCATAAGTAATTCACCTAATGAATCTACTTGCACCGATAGGTGCTTACCTTTTTTTGAATGCTTTTGTAGTTCCTTTTTTGCTTCTATAGAGGATGTAGATCTTGGTGCCTAAGAAAACCAAGTTACTACCTTGAATAGGATCTTGCAGCTCTTTGTAGACTATTTTTAATAGTTCCTTCTTTACCAATTTGATGGTCTCAAACTTTCTTTCATAAGACTAGGATTTGATGACTTTGATATCCTCTTGCAATCTCATCCTTCTGTTGTAGATTTGGAGAATTTTATATCTCTAAAGTAGTGACCTCTTTATGTAGGAGGCAATTTTTAAATCTCTTGGATTTGATAAGAATATTTTACTTTTAAGTCTTCTTGTCGAACTCTAACTTCAGATAGGATCTTCTCCTCAATATTTTGAATGTCTTAAGGTCTTCACTGGATTCTTCTTATGCTCAGATTTGGCACTCCTTACCAAATTCTCCTCTTGGGATTGTTTTTGGGTGGCAACAATTGTCCCAAGTCCTTCACTATCAGGAGCTTCTCCTTGGTAATGGATTTCTCTAGTGAGTTCTCCTTTGAATATTTCTTCAGCAAGACTCTCCTAGCCTTTTACTGGATGCTCACTGAGACCTAGTGAAGGTCTTTGATCTTGTAGCTTCTCCTGGTCTTCGTAGAGACCTTATTTTTAACCTTCTAATTTTGGAAGTTTTGCAATTGAGATTTTCTCCTGGATCTCTGATTCTACTGCTTTTGGATATGATCAAGACTCTCCTAGTCCTTCTTCTTCCTAGCCTAGAAGTTTTTAAATTAGATCTCCTCCTGATCTCTTTTGCTTTAGGTACTGGATTGATTCTAAAGAAGCTTTTCTTCCTAACTTTCTTTTAGGAAGCTTTCTCAATTTATTGGATTACCTATACCTACAACAAAAATATTAGTACTAAAATCTTCTTCTGAATTAGATCCTTTCCTCTAGAATCTTATTTAGGATAAAAGGCATCTAAGGCCCATTTAAATATCAAGGCTTCTATGGCATATTATTTATTATCAGGATTTCTATTGCATGTTATTCAATATCAAGGCTTCTATGGCATGTTCTTCAATATCAATGCTTCTATGGCTTATCAAGGCTTCTATAGCTTTTTCTTCTGGATCAAGACTCTTATGGCCTTTTATTATGGATCAAGGCTTCTATGGCCTTTTCTTCTGTATAAAGGTTACTATGGCCTTTTATTCTTGTGAATTTCTTCAATTTATCAATGGAGATCTCTTGTCTCTAGACTTCACCAAAATTCTTTTCCAGAAGATTCTTCTGAAGTATTCTCATTTTTGTAATTAACCTCTAAACTATGAAGGCACTTCGACCTTTGGGTAACAAAGTTGAGGTCTCCTAGATTTCTATTGTAGGAGGTATCCTAATCATTTGAGTATTAATTCCCTACAATAAAAGAAACTTTCAGGTAAGTATTTCTAGATCTCTTAGCTTCACTAGTTGATTCATCAACCTAGTGGATCAAATGTTAAATCCTAGTCTTCACGTGTTTTTCTTCAACTCTGTGTAAAAAATATAGCCCTATGTAATCTCAATATCTCTAAAACTAAGATTTTAGTCCTCACTTGTAACTCTCCCTAATTCTACCACCTAGACTTTTTTGAGAAATTTTGACAGTGACTAGTCCAAAGGTGCATCAGGTTCTCAAAAAAACTAAGGATCAAATAATAATGGTGGTTTCCCTATAGACCTATTGTGGATTGATATATCATAGCTCTAATACAATTGTTAGATTTTTATGATGCATACATTGGGAGATACCAATCACAATATGCAGAAAGAAATAAAATAAATTTACGAGATGACTGAAATATGCTATAAATAAAAATGGTGAAATTATAACAATAGTAGCAAATGGAGGAAATGGGCACTCCATACAATATGCTACTGCTCCATGAGGGATCTCTAAGATTATACCTCACACACACTATCCTACTTTCTATCTACCACACATTGTGATGCTCCTCTATGATGTTGTATGATTATTCTCTAATGCTACATTTATGGCCATTATATAGGAATATAAGTTCCTTGGCCAACACTTTATCTAGTTGTATAAGTGGACACCTTGCACATTATAACTTGCACAATGATACTTGTGCATTTATTATATTGCATGAAGTAACTAGATAACTTTCCCCTAAAGTAACCTAATATCCTAATTATGTACCAAGGAAGGTACATTTACATGACCCAAATAATGTAATATGCTCTATTTCTAACATATTGGTCCACTTCTTCCTTGATGCTGATGAACCGCTCTGATAACTAGGGTCACTATGCTTTATCTACTAAATATTTCCATATTTGGTGCTCTTCTGATTTCATGTAGAACCATAATATTGTTTCCTTTATCCATACCTTCAATATTTTTGCTACTCATGGTGGTGTGGATGGCGATATGGTGTAACCTTAACTTGATGTTCTACCTTATTTGAATCCTCAACATTTGGCTCCAATGTTCTAAATTCTTCTGCACATTATTCTTGCATGTTCCCTTTGTTTTGTGTGTCCTTGTGTTCTTCTATCAAATATTCCTTGGACTCTACTACTGTTATTTCCATGGACTCGGTTGTTGTTGCTTCTTCCATGGACTCTATTGCTACTACTTATTCCATGGATTCTATTACTACTATTGCATTCTTGGAAATTGTTTTAGGTTCTTCTATTTGTTCTTCAATTTTTTTCTCTATAACCACTTCTTTTTTTTCCTTGGATCCTTGCTCCTTAAACTGAGAAATATCTTGTAATGTTATCTTCTTTTTCCTATACCATAACGTCATAAACTTTTTTTGCACATTAAAATTAACAATACCTAAATAATCTAACCAATGATAACGAAGAACAATATCCTCATTATCCATCTCAATAGCCTGAAAATATGAATGTAAAACATATTTATCCATGGTTATGTTCAAATCTTCAAAAATCTAAACATTCTCATCCTCTAGCTGTGTTTCCTTAATTTTTGTTGCTTGAACCTGCAACCTCCTAGTCAAAGCAATATTAATATAATTATAATTGTTACTAGGGTTAATGGAAATAATAACCTGTGTTTTTTAATGCTTCCATGAACCTACAAAATAGACTTTTTAGATTCAAAAAAATCTCTTTGTTCACATTTTAATTTATATTCTACCAAAGGTATGGTTTCCTCTGTCTACATATTGACATCTTTTTTATCTTCTACCACTTCTTTGATATTTTCTAGCTCTCTTTTTAATTTATTTTATTCTTTTTGAAGTATATTATTTCTTCTTCATATCCCTTTATGGTTACCTTCAAACTAGCTATATTTTTATATGGATCCCATTTAATCAAGAATGCATGCTCCATTTCATCCCAAGTGTACCCTTTATTCTTTTCAATCACACTTAACAACCACTTGATAGCTTCCTTTTCTAAAAGTGTAGTAAGGTGGAATTTCCAATAAGGATCATAAAAGTATAAAGACTTAAAATATGTCCACCATTGTCTACCATCAATATCATCTGCTCCAAAAAACTTTTGAAGTGCCATGAGTTCAAACCCCAAGATAATGCAAACTAGGGTTTCATAAAAATATATATCATGCCCCAATGCAAACTAGGGTTTTAAAAATATATATCTCCCCACTGATTTGAAGCTAAAATTCCACATAAAGCATTAGATTTGCATTTATTATTTTAAACAAAATAAATTGCAACTGATTTGTTTACCTAAACTAACAAATTGTGTCTTCTAAAAAATTTGCGATTTGAAAATTTGTCACTACCCTTGTTCAATATGACTGAATTCAAATGGTTGTATCTACCTCAATATTGATTGGATTCCTTCATATGACCACTCGTTTTAAAGCTCTTTAAATTATACACAAAATGATCCAAGAATCGTCTAAATTGGATAAAAATTCACAGAGATATGGCTCTTGAAAGATGAGATATTTTTCCATAAATTTTTCCTTAATTATGCAATTCCACACCAAAAAATCTCCACTTTGCCAAAATCGTTGCTTTGATACCACTTTTTATAGAACTTGATTTTCATTAACAAAAATCATTCGCCAATATGCAAAAAAATCAAATCATTCATCCACAAAACATTATCCACAATAACAATCCACAAATGAGAGAGATAGATAATATCAATTATAATCCTTAAGTAATAACTCCACAAGATCTCCCAAGATGAGAGAGCCACTTAAGGAGGGCAAAGTCCCATTAGCCACTTCGTGGGCAAATATGATCACATATGATTATTACAATGACAAATATCTCTTCTTTATATATCTATCTTCTAAATCTACTTTGGGGAACCGACTACTAATATAATATTTTATTATAATACAATCAACCTTGGGTTATGTGTGGTTCATGCTAATCCTTATACAATGTAATAATATTTCCACAAATATCTATTCCTAGACCTAACAACAATACTATGGCTTGAGACATTTATCCTTCTAGATATGTTTGCAATATTCCTTTCACTAAGCCTAAATAATATAGTGTTATGTATGAATATCACAATTGTATGGAACTGTGATTATACAATGTTGTTTTCTTCTTTTGAATGTTATGTGACTAAATAATATTTCTTTCTCTTCTAACTATGTTGTGACTAAATAATGTTGCTTTCTATTTTGACTGTGTTGTGACTAAATGATATTGATTTCTCTTTTGAATTTGCTGCTCTCTTTTAGCCTATGGTGCTTCTCTTACATAGTCTTTTATTATTAGGTTAATATAGCACTCTTGGTGCTTCAATTTTTCTTTATATTTTTTCTTTTGATGCTTAAAATCTTTTTTTCTACCTTATCATGAACTTCTAATCTTATTTTTATAAAAATATCAATGATGATTATTTTTCCTCAAAATTATTCTATAGCTATTGGACACTTTCTCCAATGCAAAATATATATATATGGAATTCTTATCCTTCAATGGTGGTTTTAAACCACAATAGTGATTCTCCTATTTTCTAGAGAATCCAATTAGTATCAAAGTGACTTGAATGTCCCCTTGTTTCTCCTCTTTTCTAGAGAATCCAATTAGTATCAGTGTGACTTTTGAATATCCCCTTGATTCTCCTCTTTCTAGAGAATCCAATTAGTATCAGGGTGACTTTTGAATGTCCCCTTGATTCTCCTATTTTCTAGAGAATCCAATTAGTATTAGGGTGAATTGTATTTATTCCCTCTCTATTTGCTCTGTAAGACCTTTAAAATAGAGTCCAAGTCTTCATTTTATTTTAAGTGGATAGACTTCAGCTAAGGACATTATCAAATATCAATTAATTTACAAATTCAAAATTTACAGCAATCACATTGAAGTCTTCCTTCAATGGTGAAAATAATAATAATAGAGACTACTCGAGGTAGCTCCAAATATGATAGTGGCTTTGATACCACTATTGAATTTTAATCCAAACTATCTTAGTTCATAGTATATTTGAGCCACAATATCTCAGGTCCCAATATAATTAAGCCACAATGTAATAGGTCTCAATATAATTAATTAAGAGTAGATTTAAATATACGAGCAATCAAAATATGTCCTATACAATATATTTTATAATAACATTTAAAATAACATCAAATATGAATGTAAATGGCAAAAATCATTCATGTAATAGCATGAAGAATACTTACAATATAAATGCTTAAAATATGTGCTTCAATATTATAAGTGCTTGCTTTGGTCATCTCTTTTAAAACATTATCCAATACAATACATGGAGCTTTTTTCTCCATAATATAGACATAGAAGATGACTCTTCAAGTTCTTGACTATTGCTATCCATATGATAACTCTCATGTCCTTTGGCTTCTCATCTTGCCACTTGTATACATGACTCTTCACTCTCTACTTACATGCACACTTAACTCTATGACACTTGCACTCTATGACAATTTCACTTCTACATGCACACCTAATACATAACACTTGTGCACATCCTCACATTACATATTTGCACACTTACATACATTTTCTCTCATTACACACTTGCACTCTTACATACATGACACTTGTGCATATCCTGCACATTACACACTTGCACTCTTACTTACATGACACTTGTGCATATCCTATACATAGACACTTACATAAAGGAAAAATATAAATCACTCACCTAAACTATAGACTCAAACCCAAATCTATTAAATATTTATATTTGTACCATAAAGGTACCATGGGTATACATTTTTATGTACCAAATAATGTAATGTTCTTAAATATTATTTCTATGCATAACCCTTCACAATGAGCCATACCTTATATTTTTCAATGGATTCGTCTACCTTATAATTTATTTTGAAAAAACACTTGCAACCTATGGGCTTCTTTCTTGCTAGCAATAAATGAGATCTCATATTTCATTCTTTATAAGATATGTGTATTCTACTTTCATAGATTCCTTTCATTATGGCAAGCTTAGTACTTCCTTTATTGGCGTTGGTTCTACATTCCCTATTACAGAATACATCAACCCCAAAGTTACCTCTATCATGTATTGCTACAAGAATAAGGTTGTATGGAGGTTAGATTAGGAGGTGCATCAAGATTAGCATCTTTGAGAATGTTTGTAAAATACTTTAGAGTCTTTATTTGTGGTGGAGTAGCCACTACCAATTCTACCATTGGTTCATCAACCACTTCTAACTTGGACTCTTCTTGTAGAAGTTCTTCTTAAACTTCCTCACTCATCTCAATGTTTACATAGGATATTCAGACTCCTTAGAATATTTAGCATTTTTTTTTATTTCCACACCTCTACTTATATGTATGGTTTTGGTGATTGGATAAATTAGTCGATAAGATTTTGATGCCTCATCATATCGAACAAATATGCAAGGTAAATTTTTGCTATCCAAATTGGTCCTCTTTTGTTTTGGTACATGCATGTATGCCTTCCAGAAAAATTGAGATGAGGTATTGATGCATTCCTCCCAAACCATACCTCTTTAGTTATAATCCCTTGAAGTGCCTTTGTTGATGAGATACACTGTAGTAGAGACGACTTCATCCTAAAATTACTTTTCTAGACTAGATCCTATGAGCATGCAACAAACCATTTCCATGATGGAACAATTTTCTCTTTTAGCAACTCCATTATATTATGGAGTGTAGGTAGTACTAATATGATTTTATGTGAGAAACTTTAAAAAAATTTGGATGTATATTCCCCATCGATTGGAGCGGAGGACTCAAATAATATGCCCAGTTTATGTTTCCATAATTTTTTGAAGTGTTGAAAATTTATGAAGGCATTTGATTTGAATGGAAGGAAATATATCCACATATTTCATTAGTAATCATAAATAAATAATTAAAAATACTTGTTTGTTAGAAATATTTTATATTCTATCATTTGGGTAATATAAATATATCTTCAAAGGTACATACTTAGGACATTAGATTACTTTAGGGGGAAGTTATCTAGTTACTTCATGCAATGTAATAAATGCACAAGTGTCAATGTGCAAGGTGTCACTTGTACATCTAGATAGAGTGTTGGCCAAGTATCATATTTTACCTATATAAGGAAGGCCTCATTATTAGTATAGAGAAGCAAAAGGAGTGTCAGTGACACAGTAGCTTAGGAATCTTAGTAGGTAGTTCATTTCTATGTGGATCACCATCCATTGGTGATGGATGTAATGTAGTCCAGTAGCTTTATTGATGGAGTGTTAATTTCCTCCATAACTATGTTGTATTCATTTATATATCATTTATGTTTATTTCATATCTCAGTTATCTTACTTTCTTTCATATTATTTTGCATCTCATGATTGTTATCTCCTTTGGATATTATATCAAAAGTTAACAGTGGTATCAAAGCTACGGTAGATCTAGTTTGTGAAGGTCTACTAACCATAATTATTGAGCTTGAGTTTTTTGTCAGCCTGACATAACATTAGACTAGTCACTCTCAAAATAACTTATGTGATAGAATCATGGAGAGTCACAAGTGAGGACTGAAGGATATCTTAGTCCCTGTTGAGTGGTATTTTCACCCGATTGTGAAAACACACTCTCCGATAGGATTTGGGTTCTAAATCCTCTGCTTGCAAAGAAATTAAACATTTAACTTCTCCAAGGTTCCTGTTATGTGAGCATTTTGCATCTGTGTATGAAAGATATTAAATTAAAATGCTTGGAACACCTTAGTGATTGCAAGTAACTGAAAACAAGGGGCATTGTGGTTTATTTTACTGTGAAATAAATGATTGTTCATTGAACCCTTATAAAACAAACGTGAATTGGACCTCATATGACCACGATGTAATGCTTTAATTTCTTTTATCTTGATGGTTTTTAAGATAGATTTTATCTTGCATTAAATCCTCAATGATGAATAGGGTCTTTAAATGTAACTTCAAAATGTCACTTTAACTTATCCCTCTTAAATGAAATCAAATTTTCATCAAGATGAACAATTAAGTGCTTTAAGGAAAAGACTTTCAATGTAGTACTCAAACTACCCCTCTTTCGTAAAATTGGAATTTTTATGAAGAAAGGGTAATTTTAGGCCCAAAATGAAATTTGTGAAAATGCCATAAAACATAACCCCTTCAATGAAATTGGAATATCCATGAAGGGAATGTCATCATATGCTCATGAATGCAAAACAAAACTGGAAAAATGAAATTTGACTTTAAAATGGAAAATTTCTATTTTCGGAATTTTAAAATCTGTAGCAAAACAAACAACTTCGATGAATTTTTAAAAATACTAAACAAGTCCGAAAATGAAATTTCAAAGTGCGTATTTGAAGTCTGAATTATAATCTCCGCAATGGTGAAATCATTTTTAGATTTTGAAATTTTTTAATGTTTATTTTAATGCCTGAAAATAGGAAAAAATTCTGAAACTAAAATTTTTGGAAACAGAAAATTTAAAGTTTGCATCAAAATAATTGCTGAAAACACAGCAATGCAAAAGCTCCTTCAGTTTGATAGCACCTCATCCTGCAAAACCGAATACGTGAGAGTTTCGTACATGCAACCTAACTTATCTGACCTGCAAAATAAACACAATCAAAGTAAACTAGGTGTCGGTTCCTAGGGTCTTAAATAATTTCCAGATTACAGACATTCACATGAAACAACCCAAAATAATGGCATCAATTTCACATACAAGTCTGAAATCTGAAAGGAGAAAAATAAAACAATTAAAATTAAGCATGCAGAAAATTTCTCATTCTTTCTTGCTAACAAGGCCTGAAATTTCTGAAGAAAAGTTTTCACATTCAAATTAAAATCCCTGTTTTACAAATGTGGCCATGCCCAAAGTTCCCATTTGGCCACGCCACCATTTCCGTTCCCCTTTTTACAATATTTCGGTCGGATATTTAAACTTGCAGGAAAGCTCTTCCCCTTCGCAGCCCTTCGTCTTCCCTTCGGATTCGAGATGTTTTCCGTCAAAACAAATAAACCGTTTCATTTTAACTCGTTTAGCTTTTCTTTTCAAACGGTATTGTTTGTTTTACATCATGGCATGTTATATAAAACAATGATACTATATAATATAGTATAATACTATACAATATAGTAAAAATGAGGTAATCTAATATAATTATCATTATTGAATTTGAAACCGCCACCCATTCATAGGCTTTAATATGTCCTTGGAGTTATTCAACCAAACCGGCCTCTGTTCCTTCCTACATATCCTCCATATGGTATTTTATGTGATGCTATCATAGTCTGGCGATTTCGGTTTCCACAGTAGTCTCCTCTACCATGGCACTTACGCAATGCCGAGCTCCACCGTAGAACGCTGCTCCAGAATCGTTTGCCTGCACACGTGAATAGACAGTGTTGTTTCTGCTTTCGAGCTACCGCCGAATACTGCTGCATTTACCAAAGACAACAAAATTCTTATGGTCGCCTTACCATCTTACCGACCCTGGCCAAACGCTGCCAACGCTACGTTGTCGTCTGCGCAGTCACAGCCACCCCGCAGCACTGTTATCCCCGTTACCCGGACCACCCATTTCGACGTCGTCTCGCATCCATTTCTACTTTGGTCGTCCTTGTTGATGCCAGTATCTTCGTCAGCGTTGTTCTTTCTCTGTCAAGTGGGCAGCGTCGCGTCGCCCTAGTGAGCCCATATCACCACTGTTGAAATGCCTGGTCATTATTAAAATTTTCAAAACTGAGTCGTTTCAGTTCTGCCATAGAAACGGCATCATCTACCATGGCAAGTGACGCTGCCTTCACTGTTGAACCTGACGCATTCCCTCTATTCGAGGGATGTTACTCTTGCGGTTGGTGAATTGCCCAGATTGCCAAGGGGTCCACATCCACGAAGCTGCGGCCCGAAATCCATCTGTACCGATGAATGGGGTTTGATTTCTCTGACACGCCCTCGCTGTATTTACCGTGCCTTGGCCAGCTCGTCTTGCTATACGCTGCTGTTGACTGACGAAATGCCAGACCCCGAATGCTTCTGCCATGCTGCCAATTTACATCTAAGATGACTGCCACGTCGGCAAACGCGACATCCACTGCGAGGGTTTACCGTGATTCACCCTGATCTGTTCGTTCAAATTCAAGCTCCACCGACTGCCGGCCTATCGCCAAGCCCGCGCTCCATATTCGTCCATGGCATCACCACTTCACCTGTACATAAAACACGGGATTAGCAAAATAAAATAAAGTTAAAAAAAAAAAACTTTAAATTATAACTAAACGTGGTGAATGAAGCCCATTCACCACGTTGTTTTTTTATTTATATTTTATTGCTTTTTTTTATATATATATATTATCATTATTATATAAATTAATGATAATATATCTTTCATTTTATTTTTATTGAATAAATAATTCTTATACATATATATGATAGAAAACAATAACACCATGTTAGCGATAACATTGCTAACACAACATTGACGATAACAAAAAGAAAACGTCAACAAAAATCATCGACAAGAAAAAGTTGTCGACAATAAAATATCGTCGACAAGAAAAAACTGCCAACAAGAACCGACAACAATTGCAAAACCTACGACAAAACGAAGGATTAGACGCTAAAAAAGAAATGCCAACACCCAGATATCGAAACAAAAAGATGGGTCCCCAATTTTGGGGTGTGTTGTGGATCAGCCACAACAGTCCCAAAAAATACTGATATTGCATCTTACTAAAGTCTTTCCACAGAGTTATAGGAAAACTCATGAATACTAGGACTCATCACTCAATCCACTAGATTGATAGAGCATCTAGTGAAGATCCAGGATATCTATAATTTGCTAATTGTTTCCTAAAGTTTCTTTTGTTGGAGATAATTAATTCTCAAAGGATTGGTACTCCTACTATGACAGAAAGCTAGGAGACTCCAACTTTGTTGCCTGAAGATCAACGTGCTCTCATACTACAAAGATTAGTTCCTTGTGTAGGAGAAGAACACTACGGAAGAAGACTTCTAAAGAAAAGGTATGGTGAAGCTAGGAGACTGAATATCTCCATTGTAGATTTAAGAAAATGCCATTGTAGCCTTGAAGAATAGGCCATAGAATCCTAATACGAAAATACCATAGTAGCTGTTGGTCATCAAATCTACACAGGAAAGGACTTTCGGTGGGTTTGCGCGCCCTGGACCTGTGACCAACATTGAAAGGCCGAGGGGAAGAGATGCCCCTCGTGCCAATCTCCGGAGAAAGTTCAAATCCTATACTAATCTACTTTTGGGGTTTAAGACAAGAGTGTAGGAAAGAAATAAATAGAGTAAGGGTTAGGAAAAGAAATAAAAAGGGGTAAGGGTTAGAGAAAGAAATAAAAAGAGTAAGGGTTAGAAGATGATGATTTAAGGTGGGAGAGAACAAGAAGCACGATCACTCACTAATAACTCGAATAGCAGCAAAGAACACCAAGAATAGACGAAAGAAACATGATACTCGCTTTCCTATGTATCCTCTGGACGAGTTCACAGGGTTCTCCTTTCTCTCTCGCTAGAATTCAGGGTTCAGAGTAACAACGATTAAGACAAGGGAATAACAAAAACCACGACCCACCAGGCAGCATAAAAGAAAGCTTATATGACGTTTTTCCTCTCCTATGTATCCTTCAGGGTGAATTTTAGGGTACAGTCCCCAATCGCACACCGGATTCAGGATTCAGAGTCTCAGTATATGAGTGCAGACAGACAAAAGAATTAAGCACAGAAGGCAGCATAAAAGAGAGAAATGGAGTACAAAAATCTTTAGTATTAGACACAGGACATCAAGTTACAGCAGCTTTCTAGTAGAAATTTCCCCCCATTTTACATTGCAAAGCCTGGGTTTTTATAGAGGACCCGGCCCTCTGAATCATTATTACAAAAACAATGGAGTACACCCTCGAGCCCTGAGAAATCGGCTCCTCGCTGCTACTACGGATGATCTCTCAAATCGGCTACCAAAACTGGTAATGGTGACTGAGTCAGCCGGAGAAAGTCTCATTAAATGAGCCACTTGGGTGTCCTTGGATTGTAGGTGCGGTGCTCGAGTGGCGGCCATGCTTGTCGGGTTCTTCTTCACGAACTGATACTTCGCATCCAATTGCCAAAAATGAGTAGCGGGCTTACCGGGCAAGAAAATATGCATTTATGAGGCTCTCTGATTGCCTCGAGAAAATGCCCAACTTGGGAAGCATTCTTGGGAAGTGCCTCACTGATTTCTGCTTTGCAAAACTACTTCGGGGCATGGAGTGCCGAAGTCGATCTCCCTCTATCCTTCGCTGCTTCGTTGGCAAAACTGCTTCACTGATGGGTCGGGAAAAATGCTTCGGGCCAATCTTCTTTTGAAACGGTGGCTCGGGGGAGTTTTGGCCGAAGCACTTTCTCAACCTCTACTGCTTCGGGTGAAAACTGGCTGAAGTGTATTTTAGAAATACTTCGAGCCCGAAGTAATTTCTTTGCCTTGGCTGATTCGGGCTATCTTTTCTTCTTCGGCAAAGTTGCTTGGATGCTGCTTCACAAAACTCTTCACCCGAAGTAGCCACTGGGAATGCTTCAGGTGCGAAGCGTTTCCTTCGCTTTCTCGATAAATTTCTCATTCGAAGTGATGATTTGAAGTGCTTCGGGCCCAAAGCTCTTTTCTTTTCATTTTGTCCACCAGGGGGCGATAGGGAAAACCAAAATTGCTATAACTTATAAACAAAAGAAAACTTTCAACAAAACAAATATCATACAAAGTTTTAATTTTTCTGCCCCTTGGTGGAATGTGATAATATTGTCAACATTCTTGGTGGCTCACAGGGCAACGAGCTCGTCTCGGTGATAGAACCCTCAGCTTTTATCCATTTGGCCGGAGTTACCTCCAGACCTTTCTCTTTGTTCCTTTTCTGGGGGCGCTTCCACAGCTTGTCCTTCCTCTTCCTCTTCTCTCTTCCCTACTGCTTCTTCTCCTCCTATCGCCATTACTTCTGCTACGTCTTCAGCCATTGGCAATGGGGCCAGGCAGGCACGGATGTCTCTTAAGGTTCGGTGAACCTGAGACCAGACGCTTTTTGTGAACAACTCCTGATCTTCCAGGGATTTGACCAAAGCGCGAAACCTATCGATCTGCCCGATTTTTGCATGCTGGGACCTGGTATACAGATCATTTAGGGAGGCAATGATTCTACAGTATTTCAATATGTAATCAGCAACTTGCTTCTCTGTTATTGGTTTGGCCCACTCGTCTATCTTCGAGACGTTGCCTTCAAACTGCTGCCACTTCGACATGATTTCTTCCTTGGCTAAGGGCTTCCCATAATTATTCGTGAAGCTCAAGAAGCCTAAGGAGGAAAGGTCCTCGAAGTAGCCCATTGACGCGTGCCTCTCGCTCTCGAATGCATCCAGTAGGATTTTTGCCTTTTGCGCTTTCTTGGCTATGGAGAAAAAGGCACGAACTGTGGCCTGGGCGGTTGACCAATCCCTTGCTTTCCGACTCATCGTTGTGAGCTTCAAATCTTGATACCTTGCATTTTGGACCTTGAGGGCCAGCTTGAGTCGGGCTCTAACATTCTGAATGACCACTTCGACGATTGGCCCTCCTTCGACGGTGGCAACCTGGGCTTCTATGGTGTAAGCTAAAACTGAAAGGGCGCTGACATCCCGAGACCTAAAATTCTTGAGCAGATGTGAGCGAATCTCCTTGATTTTGCTCCTATCAAGTAGCCCTAGGCCTTCCTTCTCGTGCAATTGGATCTGAGCTTGCAAGATCTTACTTTCAAGCTCCTTGGCCCTCAAATCATTTTTGGCCTACCTTTGTGCTTGATTCTCAGCTGTGCACTCCAGCTGTGCTATCCGTAGCTTTAGGGCGTGTGCTTCTTTCTGCATCAGCTTGCACTGCTCTTCGGCCTCTGCCAATTTGGAGCGAGCCCTTGCTAGCTCCTCCTCCAGCTTGATGTTAGCACTCTCGGCTTCAAACCTGTGTTTGTTGGCAATGTTGGAATGAGCCTTGAAGGTCTCAATTCCTGTGTGCATAGAGGCGGACTCCTTGTCCATGTTTAGATGTTCCAAGTCCTTTTCTTTATCCTGATATTCATAGTCCGCTGGAGTCATTTCATCCAGGGGCTTTTGGACTTTGGGTATCTTCTTTACTTTATGCAACTTTCCCACCTCCAAATCGAAGATGGCGCACCTCTCAACTTGAGCGAGTGAGTGCCCTTTCTTCTTTCTTGCCTCTTTTAACATTCTCTCTGTGTTCTGTCAGGCTTGGAGGAGTTTTTTGGCCAAGGGGGATTCTCGTATTGAGGATAGCTCAGAGTCGAATGCGGTTAGATCTCCAACCGAGGGATTGAACAAATATAAAGAGTTGAAGGGGATAGCCTCACCCGAAGGTTCGATAATAGGGGTGACGGGGGCTTCGGCGAGTGGGAACACGTTGTGTACAATGGAGGAATGAGCCTCAAGGTTCGGCATTGGACTATTAGCTTTGCCCTGGTTGATGACTGGAGGATTGGCGGTGTGGCTGGGCGAAGTAACTTCGACAGGTTTGTCCTGGACGGAAGACTCGGGGGGAGTAGTTAGGGACACAGCATGAGAAGGTGACTGACCTTGTGGAGGTAGGGTGGACAGGTGAGAGCTTTCAGCCAGGGCTAGGATAGACTTACGAGCAACTAGAGCATAAGGTGAAGAAAACGTACCTACGTGCCCTCCTAGAAGAGCGGCCATGGTGATCTCCTGGGTGATTGGCCCTTGTTCCTCCTGGGCCTTGGTACTTTCGACTTCCATGACTTCCACGAGATCCTCTGCATTAATGACATCTAAGTTTGGGATCATTTCGGCACTTGGTGGAGTTCCTCCGTCGTTTGCTTCGACCGAGCCCGATACTGATCTTTCGGCAGGGGCGCTCGGAGTGCCTGTACGCGGTCGCTTTGGGAAGTTCGAGGGTGCCTATGTAGGTTCCCGCTCCTTTCTTTTCCTCCTCTCGAGGGGTTGCTTCGATTCCTCTATTGTTGTCTCGAGATCTTCGGATGGTGTTTGTAGTAAATCTTTTGGCATGGCCCTGGCTGCTTTTTCCTTAGGGACATTATCGGTCCTTCCGGGGCTTTCGCCCAAACTTGGGGTGGCCGGTGGAACGAAGTCGACGAAGGACAAGGGTTCCCAAGACCCAATATTGGTCTGATATACAATTGCAAATTCCCTGTCCATTGTTAGAAGCCCATAAGAATTCATCTTTCGATGATGGACTCTCATAATCCACCATTCTCTTAACTGCTCCTCATCCCAGTCTTTCAACTCCTCTTTTAAATCGTCCTTTTCTTTTCTCCAGAAAGTGGAGTCGGGAGTTGGGAATGGGTACTGGTCTAGGTCGAATTCGACCTCCATAGGATAGAAGCCATGCCAAGGAGGCAACATCCTCATCTCCTCTAAGTGCCACTCTAGGTCTGTACCATTGGGGTTATTCCTCTGCTCTAGGATTTCAAGGCGAGGACAGACATGGAAGTTTTTGCTTTTCAAGTGATCTCTCATCACCCCCAACGGGTCGTAGAGCCACCTCTGTGGTATTTGAAGTAGACCAAAATCGGCGAGCCTCTCCTCCAGGTATATGTTCTGCTTCAAGGCAAAGACTTCGATCACTCCCATCTTGAAGGGGAAGTCGCAGGTGTGTGCCCACTTCCATTTGTGGCCGTAGGCTTCATCGGTCGCGTCGCTTTGCCGAGCAACTTCTAGGGCAAATTGGTACTTCGAAGGGAAAAAAGGCAATAGGAAGGGCTTCCCCGTGAAGCCGAAAAGGTGGATCACAAGCCCTTGTGTCAATTGAAACACATCCCCCATTTTCTCCAGTACCACTTTATCTCTAAGGCAGAGAGGCACCCGAGGGCTAGACTTTGTCAGGACATGCATCACAGGTCCCAAAAATTGTTGATTGAAAGGGTAATAAGACTCCGACCTCAGCAGGAGACGGGTCCACTGATATATAGGCAAAGGGATCCCATCCTTGCCGACTGGTGAAACATCACAATGGTGAAGGGCTTTATGTACATGAAAGAAGAAGAGCCAAACCAAGAAGGAACAAGGCTGGAAGTGCGGCTCCTTGCTAGAATCCTTCATGGATGCTAACCGTATATGCAGATTTCGGGCCACCCATTCTGCCCAATCAAAGAAAACTGGGTTGGTGTTCGGACACGAAGCGTCAGGGGTGTAGAACTCTCCTCTGGAAATGCATTCGGCTAGAGACACCTACCATGGATATACCAAAGTATCACTTGACAAGCCTGCCACCCATGCAATGATAGAGAATATATCCATGTTCTTGAAGGCCTCCAAGGGTAGGGGCATTTGGGGTCGCTTGTCGAAAGGAAGTCCGCTCTTGAGGTTTTCACGCAAAAATCTCAGGATGAAGGGATTAGAGGTGAACTTCTCTGTTTGTTCACTTAGGCTGACATTGCAAACGGTATAGCCTTTTGGTGGCCTTTGCTATGGTGCGAACGCTGCCTGCACATCCTCCTTCATAATGGAAAACAACTTTTGACCCAAGGCATCCAACACCTGTCTGGTTTGCGGTTGGTAGTTCTGAGCGATGGTGCATATGAGCTCGGGGAAGTGATGTGTAGGAGGGACTAGATACTAGTAGATGTGGGAATAATACGCCATGGCCCTCTTGTTCTTCGCCAAGAGCCTACTTTGCATGAAGTCAACGGTATCCCGAAGCTCGGCCACGGTTCTTGAGAGCTCTGGGTCTCTGATTTTCACCCACTTATCGACAGGTGGTTCTATGCTGGGCTCATCATCGGATTCCTCCCTTCCTTCCATTACTTGTTTTCCTGGGTGTGGGGGAGGATTGACCCTCCTAGGTCTCTTGTTTCTTTTCTTCCACGGCTCTCACCTTCTCTGGAACCGTCGTCTCTGGTTCTTTTCCCTTCTGAGTGGGGTTCTTCTTTCCCATCGTGAACGATCGCAAAGAAATGACTTGTGATGTAGAAGGTTTCCCTTCAAACAAGACGGATAGTCACGCGACAACGGAACCTTTGATGCAGAAGCTCTCCGAGGTGACAGAATGCAAACTTGACTCTCACACTTGCAAATGGTTTGTTCTTAATGGTCATCTGCATTTTATAGCTTCGGAGGGCAACTTCTTGCATTTATGGCAACTGCCATAATTACTTCATGGGTCTGTCCCAAAAGTATCGTTGTGGCATCTAATTGGCCATATGGCGGCATCGTACATGGGGCCACTCAATTCAACGATTGGATTTTGTATTGGGAACGCGAATCGCTGCCATCTGGTACTTTAGCATGGCTTTTTGGTTCACGAACTACCTTGGGATGAGTGTCATTTCTTTCATGTTGAGTTCATCTGCTTCGGCCCCCTTTCGAGGCTATTGTAGACACATTCCCCGAGGCATATCCTAAATGCGTCCGCCTCGTATGCGGGGTTCGGCGATATGGAGTTGGCGTGGAAAATACTTCGCCACGAAGTTCTTCTTCGGGGTGATTTCCTTCATTTTGGGCCCGAAGTTCCCCTTTTGCCATGCTGTTGCTTCGGTTCACAAATACCGTTGACCGAAACCTATTTCATCGAGGAGGGCCTTGCCAAGAATTACTTTGGACAACGCCTTCGGCACATTTTTTTAGCGAAGCATTTTCCACGTCCTTGATTTGCATGTGGTTTGGTTCTACGAGGATGAACTGCTTCGCGGCGAACTTCCCTTCGTTTGCTACTTCGGATCGAAACCCCCCGAAGGCTATTCCGATCATGCTTTGTGAAGCCGAAGCCAGGAATCTAGCTTTTGCGGTTGAAGTGGTGCTTGCTCTCCGTGATATTTTGAACAGAGTACAGACAAAGAACTGAAACCCTATATACAAAAATATATGCAATTTTTTTTTTTTTTTTTTGAGTGTACATACCTCAGCGATCGAAGGTCTTCAGGTGGAGACCATTGACGGAGATTGGTAAAACTTGACCATTCGCATCTTTGAGGATGAAGGAATTTGCCAAATTTACTTTCACTATTTCAAATGGTTCGTCCCAAAATGCATCCATTTTATCATGATTCCCAGCCTTGGCCTTCCATGAATCCCACCTCCATACTAGGTCTCCTGCTTTGAATGTGCGATCGGATGATTTCCTTTTGAACCATTCTCGAGTGACCTCAGCATGTCGTGCGAAGTTCTGGTAGGCCTTTTCATGTTCCTCTTCTAGTTGTAGTAGCTGAACCAGGCGTCTCTCCATCGGGTTAGCTTCATCTTCTTCTAGCAACTGTAATGCAAGGATCTCGATGTGAGTGGGCAGGATGGCCTCTTTGCCGTAGACCAGAGCATAAGGCGAAGTCTTGATTGACCTTTTGATAGAAACCCGATCGGCCCACAAGGCCCGATCTAGAAGGAGGTGCCAAGTTCTTTTGTTTTGATCGATCAGCTTTCTCAGTATCCTCAACAGGGTTTTGTTGGTGGATTTTGCCAATCCATTGCCCTAGGGGTAATAGTTGGAAGACACTTTGTGATATATCCCATACTTGTATAGGAACTCGTTGATCTTTGTGCCCATGAAACCAGGACCGTTATCTATAATAATTGCTTCGGGGATGCCGAAGCGGGTAATCAAACCTTCCAGGAAGGTGATGACAGTATCTTGATCTACGTGTTTTGTGGGGACTACCTCGGCCCATCTGGTGAAGTAATCAGTCACAGTCAGAATGAATTTGTGCCCAGTGGAGGAGTTTGGCAATATGGCCCCTACAAAATCTAGTCCCCATTGCTGAAAGGGTGTTTCCACCTGTATCGATCGGAGGGGCATCGAAGCATTTCTGCTTCGATCGACGAATCTCTGGCATTGCTCGCATCTACGGCAAACGGAGAAGGCATCGACAAAGAGTGTGGGCCAATAGTAACCCACCTTGATTATCTTTAATGTTGTTGCTCTTCCAAAAAAGTGTCCTCCAGATAGCCCCGAATGAAATTCACCCAGGATTCTCCTCTTATCATCATCTTTTATGCATCTGAGGAGGACGTCGTCGATGTTCCTAAAAAATAGGCCTTCTAGGCGCATAGTGTATCGGGCGGACCGCATCCTGAAATGTCTTCACTGCAAAGCATTCAGATGTGAGGGGCATCTTTCGGTGTTGAAATATTCCACTATTTCACCGACCCAATCTTTCTCGGCCTCTTCCTGATTAGCGAGGCATTCTCCTATTGGTGAGTCATCCGACTGACAGTCCATTATTTCGGCCGTTGCGCTCTTCGCCAGCTCTTGACATAATGCGCGATCGCAAACTAGTTTGGTGGGCTTGATCTCAATATCAAACTCTTGGATTTTGCTTACCCAACCAGCTCTCTTGCTTCCCAGTTCCCCCTGAATAATGAAACTACGCACATCGGGGTGAATAACGAAGACTGTGGTTCGACTCTGAGAAATGAATTGTTTGAATTTCTTGAGAGATTTCATTACTGCATGCACTTGACGCTCGATGAAATTGTACTTTTCTTCATGGGGATTGATTATCTGACTGAGGAACGTGATGGGACATTCCTCTCCATCTTCCCCCTTTTGTGTCAAGACCGCGGCATAGCTTTCAGGTTCTCCTATTGCATATAGGATAAAATCTTGACTGTAGTCGAGGTTGATCAAGACCGGTGCCTTAACAATTCGGGCCTTGATTTCTTTGAATGCTTTTCTCCTCTCTTCTATCCAGATGAATTCTGCACCCTTTTTTAAAAGCTCAGACATCGGCTTAACGACCTGGGCGAAGTCTGGGACAAACTTTCTCATGAAGTTAATCTGTCTGAAGAAATATTGAAGGCCCTTTTTATCCGCTGGGATTGGGAGCTTCATCAGAGCTTCGGCTCTGTCAAGATCCACGGCGAGACCCTTTTTTGAAATTGTGTGTCCCAGCAGCTTTCCTTCGCTGACTGCAAAGATAGACTTTTTTGGATTGATTGAGATGCCAAATTCTCGACATTTTTCAAAGATTTGTTGAAGATGTTCTGGGTGGTTTTCTCTCCTTCGGGAGAAGACGGTCATGTCATCCAAATAGATAACGATAACCTTGTTCGAAGCTCACCAAAAGCTAGGTCCATCGCCCTCTGGAAAGTAGCTCTCACATTCGAGAGGCCAAAAGGCATTCGTTGGTAGGCGAATGTGCCCCACTTGGTTGTGAACGCGGTCTTATGCTGGTCTTCGTCCCTAACCCAGATTTGATTATATCCAAAGAAACCATCAAGCAAGGAGAATCGTTGAGCTCCAGCTATCGAATGCAAGATCTGATCGATCTACGGGAGAGGATAGTGGTCCTTGAGGGAAGCATGATTCAGGTTGTGGAAGTCCACGCATAACCGGATGTCTCCATTCTTTTTTTTGACAGGGACCAAGTTTGCTACCCAAGAAGAATGCTTGATGGGATAAATGATCTTTGCTTCGAGCATTTTTAGCAGTTTGACCTTCATCAGGACCTCGATCTTTGGATTAACCGGCCTTTGCTTCTATCGAAAAGGTTTGGCCCCTTCTTGTAATTCGATTGTATGTTGGATCAACTGCCGATCATATCCCTTGAGGTCATGATAAGACCAAGCCACGATATCTGGGTACTTCTTACACAAACATCGGATTCGCTCTATTTCTTTCGAAGTACAATCGGTCCCAACCTTTATTACTTTCCCAGGTTCCAATTCTAAATCTTGATATTACTGCGCATTGATCTGGATCCTGTGGGAGAGCGATCGATCATTTTGATCGAAAAGGCTCTCAAGCGTGATCAATCCCTTGGGAACATGGTTGTTCTTCAACTGGACCAATCCTTCGTATTCTTCCTCATCAGGGCTTCGGTCTTCGATTGTAGCGGCTTCTTGGATCATGAAATTAACAATCTGCTCATCGTTGTCAAAAACTTGCCAGTGTAAATCTTTGTCCGGGATAGAGGGTCTATAGATCATCCTTACAGCCTTCGGCTTATGCACCATATCGTCCACTGGAGAATATCGGGCTACGATGGATGCTAAGACATTTGCATGTCGATTCTTTTCTCATGGAATAGACTACAAATTGAGGGATTCAAATTGGTTGAACAGGTCCCATACCCTATTGCGGTATGATTTAAGATAGTGCTTCTTTGAAGAGCATCTGTTGGTGACCTGGTTGCAAACTAGTTCAAAATCTTCGAAGATTTGAAGATGCCTTATGCCTAACTTGTCAGCTTTCTTGAGTCCTAAGCACAAGGCTTCATATTCTGCTGCATTGTTGGTGCATCTCCATGTCAATCGGTAGCAATATTCCTTTTGCTCACCGGACGGTGAAATCAGAAGGATTCCTACCCCGACGTCGTTTTTGCATCGGGCATCGATGAAGAACAATTTCCATAGTCCTTCTTGAGCAAAAATCTTCCCCTCCATTTTGGCTGGTTTCTCGGACTTGGTGATGGTGTAGCATCCCACCTCGGTCTCTATCATGGCATTGAAATCTGCCAACGAAAATTCATCTTCACAACATAATTGTGCGAGGGATTCCTGGACCAGATCCACTTGCTCTAGTTCCTCCGCAATCGTATGCACAGGGTCACTGCTCTCTTCCTCGGACATCTTCTGAACCAGGAATGTAGAAGGCTTTTCATTATAGATCTTCACCTTCTTCCCTTTGAAGGGGATCTCCAGATGAGTGTAGTCCATGGACAGATATCCGCCCAGCTTTGTCATGAATTCCCTCGACAGGCACATGCTAAAGTAGGGCTCAAGGTCCACGACTACCACCTCTTGTATGACTATGATTTGAGGTGTCTTATGTAGTCGAATAGGAATGTCTTTGATGACACCTATAGTCTTCACTGGGGTACCGTCCAACTGGAGGACTCCGTGACTGCTTCGTGTGTATTCCATGCCTATTTCCTCGCATACTGCCTTCGGCATGACTGTCGTCGTGGCTCCAGAATCTATCATACAATTATGCACGATATACCCTTCCATTTGTAAGGATAAGTAGAATGGTGGTGGTCTATTTTTTCTCGTGATGGACGTGAACAGAGTTTGCACTAGGGCGAGCGGCTCTACCTTCTTTGTATTAATCCTCTTCAATGATTCTTGTAGTAGGTCCACTTGTCCAGGAAGTTGCAGAGCATCATACAAACTAATTTTGGCTGGAATCCTCTTCAACTCCTCTATGATGTTGTAGGCTGGGGAGCTATGCACCTCAGGTTCCTTTCTCGGTTTGTACTTGGTGCGATATTGCTCTGTCGCTTCGACCCTTTGTCGCTTGGTGAGCGAGGGAAACTTGAGCTTCTCCTTAGCATGTTCTTTGGTCTCCACCTGAGGTGGTTCGGCAGTGGCCTTTTGGGCCTTTTCTTTGACTGGAGCTGGCGGAGGAGCTTCGCTCGGGGCCGAAGAGGAGGATTGTCCTTTCTCAAATCGGGCGTGTACCTTCAAAGGAGCCATCTGAGTAGCATCCACCTCTATCGACCTTTTACCTCCCCTGGTAAGGACCACGATTGGCTCTTCCTTGCCGATTGACAAGTTTTGATCTAATTTTCTGATGACGTTGACTTGACCGCCTTGACCGTTGCTAGCTAGTGTCTGCACGTAGTGTTGATGCAACATGCATGTATTCTCCTCGTGAGGATCATTACATGTAGAGCACCAATATACATGATCGAAAGTGCTTGGGGCTTCATCTATCGCAGCATTTCTTGTCGAAGCTTTTCCTTGATGGACCGCTTGATCTCTGGTAAGCGCAGGTGTGGGATAAGACCTTCTCGGTAGAAACTCTTGTTGCACTTGCTTCTTCTTGACAACGGTCATGTCGTTGGACAAGGTCTGCACTGTGGCATTTAACGATTGCATTTCTTGCAGTATCTTGGCCTACATATCATCGGCCTTGGGAACTGATGGTAAAGAAGCCATAGTCGGTATCGAAGGTAGGGCAGGATGTTGGAGGGGTGCTGGAAACATTGGAAATGTTGGAGTGATGGTGGGGGGCATAGTTGAAAGTGTTGGGAAATGTATCTGTGGAGCAGTGATCTGCGACACAACGGGATTTGTGTTCCAGGATGAGATCGGGTATGTAGGGATTGCAAAAATTTGCGGAGCGACTGTGCTCGCATACTGGGCTTGAAGGAACTCAGGGAGTATGGTCATTGGCATTCTTTGAGGGAGTTTTCCCATGGCTATGAGGTCCATTTTTGCTTTCTTGGCTAACCCATACAACTCTGGAAAAGTATTGACATTTGAGTACCTTATCATAAGACCGATATCAGGGTTGAAAGCCCGAAGGAAGTAGTACATCGTGGCTTCATCGGTTGGGCGAAGTCCAACTGGGACTCTTTTCCAGGTTCGAGTGAACCTAACATTGAAGTCTGCAATCTCTTCTTGTGGATGTCTTTGGATTGAAGTGAATTGCTGCAGAAGAGAAGTTGGATCGGCGGACTCGTTGAAGCCTTGCATCAACTGCTCGACTAACTGGTCCCATCTCGTAATAGTGCCGGATGGCAGAGATCTATACCAATAGAGGAGTTTTCCTCTAAGGGAGAGAACCAGGAGCTTCACCATCACTCGCTCTTCTGTGATATCATGGATTGCCACCAGGGAAATGATGTCCTAGATATGCTCTAAAGTAGTCTTTCTGGTTTCATCGAATGTTGGAAGCTTTTTTATTGCAGCAAGTGGAACTTGCCCTTGGCCCACGAGATTCAATGGTGAAGAAGAATTCCATGCTGGAAATAATCTGGGCGACGGTTGCTGCTGTTGTTGTTGTTGTTGTTGGGCCATATTTGTGCCTGGGTTCTGTGGAATAGAGGTCCCTAAATTCCCTCTTGGGTTGCTCGTCGAAAGGCCAATGGGAACGGAGGCACTAGGATGCTTCGATGAGTTGGGAGGATTCAGAGGAAAACTAGCTGTTGTGCTATCGAAAGTTATGCCTTGCTCGTCAATAGCAGCCTCTTGCGAGGACATCCCGTGTAAGAGATATTCGGGGGTAACTAACCTAGATCGTTCCCCAAAGGCATCAATATCAAGCTCAAAGAACTCGGTTTCCTCTCCTCTATTCCTAACTCTCCATCTTGTTTGCATGAAGGCACAAGCTTTAGTACTGGTCTTTACGACTTGAAGATTCTCGAGTAAAACAGAGTCGCCAGATGCTAAGAGTCTCTTAGTAATGAGGGCATCGATTCTCACTACTACTCAGGGGATGAGACTGATCGGATCTCACTGGGAACTTGTTGGAACTACTGGTTCCGATGAAGACGGGCTAGAAATTTTCTCAAATATGGGACCTTGTGTCCCATCGGGCGTGCCAAAAACTGTTGGTCATCAAATACACATAGGAAAGGACTTTCGGTGGGTTTGCATGCCCTGGACCTGTGACCAATATTGAAAGGCCGAGGGGAAGAGATGCCCCTCGTGCCAATCTTCGAAGAAATGCCGGCTCCTATACTAATCTACTTTTGGGGTTTAAGACAAGAGTGCAGGAAAGAAATAAATAGAGTAAGGGTTAGGAAAAGAAATAAAAAGGGGTAAGTGTTAGAGAAAGAAATAAAAAGAGTAAGGGTTAGAAGATGATGATTTAAGGTGGGAGAGAACAGGAAGCACGATCACTCGCTAATAACTCAAATAGCAACAAAGAACACCAAGAATAGATGAAAGAAACGTGATACTCGCTTTCCTATGTATCCTCTGGACGAGTTCACAGGGTTCTCCTTTCTCTCTCGCTAGAATTCAGGGTTCAGAGTAACAACGATTAAGACAAGGGAATAACAGAAACCACGACCCACCAGGCAGCATAAAAGAAAGCTTATACGACATTTTTCCTCTCCTATGTATCCTTCAGGGCGAATTTTAGGGTACAGTCCCCAATCGCACACCGGATTCAGGATTCAGAGTCTCAGTATACGAGTGCAGACAGACAAAAGAATTAAGCATAGAAGGTAGCATAAAAGAGAGAAATGGAGTACAAAAATCTTTAGTATTAGACGCAGGACATCAAGTTACAGCAGATTTCTAGCAGAAAGTTCCCCCCCTTTTTACATTGCAAAGCCTAGGTTTTTATAGAGGACCCGGCCCTCTGAATCATTATTACAAAAACGGTGGAGTACACCCTTGAGCCCTGAGAAATTGGCTCCTCGCTGCTGCTGCGGATGATCTCTCAAATCGGCTACCAAAACTGGTAATGGTGACCGAGTCAGCTAGAGAAAGTCGCATTAAATGAGCCACTTGGGTGTCCTTGGATTGTAGGTGCGGTGCTCAAGTGGCGGCCATGCTTGCCGGGTTCTTCTTCACGGACTGATACTTCGCATCCAATTGCCAAAAATGAGCAGCGGGCTTACCGGGAAAGAAAATATGCATTTATGAGGCTCTCTAATCGCCTCGAGAAAATGCCCAACTTGGGAAGCATTCCTGGGAAGTGCCTCGCTGATTTTTGCTTCACAAAACTACTTCGATGGCGTGGAGTGCCGAAGCCGATCTCCCTCTATCCTTCGCTGCTTCACTGGCAAAACTGCTTCGCTGATGGGTCGAGAAAAACGCTTCGGGCTGATCTTCTTTTGAAACGGTGGCTCGGGGGAGTTTTGGCCGAAGCACTTTCTCGACCTCTACTGCTTCGGGTGAAAATTGGCCGAAGTGGATTTTAGAAATACTTCAGGCCCGAAGTAATTTCTTTGCCTTAGCTGATTCGGGCTATCTTTTCTTCTTCGACGAAGTTGCTTGGATGCCGCTTCGCAAAACTCTTCACCCGAAGTAGCCGCTAGGAATGCTTTGGGTGCGAAGCATTTCCTTCGCTTTCTCGACAAAGTTCTCGCCCGAAGTGATGATTTGAAGCGCTTCGGGCCCGAAGCTCTTTTCTTTTCATTTTGTCCACCAGGGGGCGATAGGGAAAACCAAAATTGCTATAACTTATAAACAAAAGAAAACTTTCAACAAAACAAATATCATACAAAGTTTTAATTTTTCTGCCCCTTGGTGGAATGTGACAATATTGTCAATAGTAGCCTTGAAGAATAGGCCATAGAATCCTGATATAAAAAGGCTATAGTAGCCTTGAAGAAAATGCCATAGAAGCCTTGAAGTAGAAGCCATAGAAGTCTTGATATTGAAAAGGCCACATAAGCCTTGATATTGAAAAAGGCCACAGAAGCCTTGATACTGAAAAAGGCCACAGAAGCCTTGATACTAAAATAGGCCACAAAAGCCTTGATCCTAAAAAGGAATTTTAAAGGAATGTCTTATTCAGAAGCAAATTAAAATTTTAGTATTAACATATTTATTGTAGGGAAAGAAGATTCAGTGAGTTGGGAAACTTCCTAAAAAATAGTTAGGAAGGGTATCTTCTTCAAAATAAATTCAAAAACTAAAGCAAAGGAGATCAAGAGAAGATCTCATTGAAGGACTTCTAGACTTGGAAGGACTAGAAGAGTTTTTCTCAAATCTAGAAGCAGCAGAATCAAATATCTAGGAGCAGATCACATCGCCAACACTTCCAAGATCCAAAGGTTGAAGAGGTATCAAATGAATACCATCAGAAGCTACAATTTCAAAGACCTTGAGAAGGTCTCATTGAGCATCCAGAAAAAGGATAGGAAAGCCTTATTGAAGAAATCATCAAAGGAGATCTCACTAGAGAAATACACTACCAAGGAGAAGCCCCTGATAGTGAAGGACTTGGGATAATTTTTGCCATCCGACAACAAGCCCAAGAGAAGGATAATTTGGTAAGGAGTGCCAAATTTTAAAAGAAGAATAAAGTGAAATACCTCAAGATATTCAGAATATTGATAGGAATATATTGCTTGAAGTCAAAATTTGATAAGGAGACTTGAAGATAGAAGAAGATCATCAAATCTAGGAGATTTGAATATTACCTCTCATAGTAATAAGGCATCGCTTCAGAGATAAATACTTCTCCAAATCTACATCTGAAGGATAATATTACAAGAGGAGAACAAGACACCAAATCCTAGGCTCGTAAAAGAAAATTTGAGACCATCATTTGGTGAAGAAGGAGTTGTTCAAAAATAGTCTACAAAGAGCTGCAAAACCCTAATCAAAGCAACAACTTGGTGATCTTAGACACCAAGATCTACATCCTCTACAAAAGTAGAAGAAGGAGCTACAGAAGATTACAAAAAATGTATGCAACTACTGGTGCTAACTAAGTCATTAATTAAGATCCATTAGAGCACCTTATCTAGATTAAAGTTGCATAAAGAAAAGTAGATTACAACCTTCAAAAATGTAAATAGAAAGAGTTTCATTTTAAGGTTAATTTGCACATTAATTTGGATTTGATTCGATTTTATAATTATATCTATCAACTACCTATCATCTACTTAGGAAATAGAAAAGAAGACTAAGTCCTACAATATTAGTTGTAGTGAATTTGTAGAATAACTTCTAAAGATTCATTTTAGGTTATTCTTGAATAGTTGCATTAGATTAATTAAAGTGCATTATCTTGAGAGTTAAATACCCCTATTCCTAGGCAAAACAGCATAGCAAGGATCATGGAATGTCAGATTGCATCTCTTCCCACCTCCTATTTAGGTCTTCCCCTGTTTACGGGGAAACCTGAAGGATCAATGTGGAACATAGTTCTGGAGAGGATCCAAAAAAATCTAGCAGGTTGGAAAGGACATCTATTATCTCAAGCAGGAAAAGTAGTTTTAACTATGGCTTCACTTCAAAGTATACTTGTTTACTTCCTATCAGTCTTCAGAGCTCCCAGCAAGGTGTATCACAAAATTGAGCAGCTTCAAAAAAAAATTCTCTGGTCAAGGACTGAGGATAAGAAAATACCTCCAAGATGTGAACTGCCATAGTTAGGAGGAAATACCTCCAAGGTGTGAACTTCCTTAATGACAACTTAGCAAGTAGGGGGTCTACTTTTTGGAAGGCAATCCTCACGAGCAGGGATCTTGTCAAGAAAGGTCTTAGATGGATTCTAGGAAATGGGTAAACAATAGACTTTTGGAAGGATCGGTGGGTGAGATCTGAGGAGTTATCCCAGAATCCTCATTTGGCTAGGATTCAAGAGCATATGGAGCAGCATATTGGGAAGAAGGTTGCAAATTATATGTGGCGAGGATATAAATATCAACAGTGGAAACACATCAGAGTACAGGGTTTTGAAGCGAAGTCTGAAGAGCTTTATAACATTTTAACTCAGCAAATTATTCCCTCTAGAGAGGATGAAGATCACATTGTTTGGGCTGAGACTGAAAGTGGTGACTTCATAGTTAAGTCTGCCTATAATTTGCTTCTTAATGTGGAAGGTCAACAATTTCAACCGAGTTTGGTTTGGATCAAAGGCTTAATTTCTAAAATATCTTTTTTTCATGCCTGGTGATTCAAGGAAAAATCCTCACTATGGACAATATGTTATCCAAAGGTATGGTTATTGCTAACCATTGCTACATGTGTAGGGCAGGATGGGAGACAACCCAACACTTGTTTCTAGAGTGTTCGGTAGTGGAGTCCATCCTGGATGAACTTTTCCAAGCCTTTAGGATCTCATGGGTTAAGCCTGCTCTTATATCCGAAGTGTTCCATCAATGGCCTCAACCCTTTGTTAGCCTAAAACTTAAGTACCTATGGAAAATCTGTTGGCATCATTTTCTCTGGCAGATTTGGCTATAAAGTAACCATAGAGCCTTTAAGGATACCATTTACAACCCAAAAACCATCCTCAACAGGATTATTGTCTTTGCAAAAGAAAACCTTAGCACCTTAGTGGATGAGAACCACTCAATTCTTCCCCAAGAAAAACAATTAGCTTGGGCCTTAGGTATTGAGGACAAACCTTCCATTCCTTTGCCCAATCCCAAAAATGGGATTTCTTGGGAGCCACCCCCACAGGGTTGGTTTAAACTAAATTTTTATGGTGCAGCCGAGGAGAACCCAGGAAGAGCTGGAGTAGGAGGAATAATCATGGATCATCAAGGAAATCTGGTCAAGGCCTTCGCTGAACCATTAGGAATCAGAACTAATAATGAAGCAGAAGCTAGAGCCCTTTGGAGAGGGTTGCAAGTAGCCCAAGCAACTCAAGGTAACTTGATGATTGAAGGTGATTCTATGAACATCATCAACCTGTTAACCAATGGCAAAAAACCTCCATGGAGAATCAAGGGAGTCATCCATGAAGTGAGGATCCTTTTTGTGGCAAGACAGAACAGGAGGGCTCGTCATGTGTACCGTGAGGCCAACAAGTCAGCTGACAAATTAGCCAACATAGGTGTTGATGTTGGTAGTTTGGTGACATGGACACAAGGTGTGCCACGTGAAGTGGAAAACATTATTAGTCATGAAAATAAACCTACCCGTTAAGGAGAAATATGAATGGGTGTTCTTTCCCCATGGAGATGGTAATAACTATGGGGTTTCCCTCTAAATCATACTAAATTTGAAATGAAGGTAACAGGGTGTAAGCCTTGGAAGATTTCGATAGAGAATAGGAAATGGGCAAGCAACAGGTTTCACAAATGCAAAGTTCCAAACTTCAATTCCTGTCAATGTAAGTAATGTTTACAGTTATGTTTAGGTATGGGTGTGCTTTGTTAGTAAGTTGTTGTAGGGGATTCAACACAATTTATGGTAAGAAAGTTTCAAGGATGACTAGGATCTACAATCTCAGTAGAAGGTTGGATATTGTAATAGGTTTTGGGTTAACCTGCAAAACCCGATAATTAATGAAGACTTTTATTTACCAAAAAAAAATAATATGAAATTCTTAGTGCATTAAAAAAAAGGTCTATTAGATTTATTATGCACTATTATACTACTCTCAAAATAAATTACCTTTTGTGTTCTTGAAGGGCACAAAATCTGATTTGTATCAAGTGTCTAAAGACACTATTGAAGCACTAAAATATGCAATTTGCAGTAGCAAAAATAAGTCACCCAAAAAGGTTAGAATCCTCCAAAAACTTGGAGAAGAACCAAAAACAGAAATAGAAGCTTCAATATTGAGATTTGTTGAGTCTCAGATCCAAAGCATTACAAGAGTGAATGCAAGAAAAGAAAATGCAAAAAATTACATAAACTAAAAGCTTCTATCTACTGTTTTATAAAGTTTGAATTTAATATAAAAGCATCCAAGAAAAAAGTGAAGGTGTTTACTCATAAAATACAACCTCAAAACCCTTGTATTGTAGGAAGAAAAATCTGCCATGAAACCAAAAATTCATATCTGAAATAAGAGTGCAAAATAAGGAGGCTAATGTACAATCTATAGTACATTTTATTACACCATTTTTATCTGGTTTTTTACAGCCCAAGAGCAGATTCGGACGTATCTCCAATAGGTACAATATCAATAGGAAAAGCAGGAAAGAAAGGCTGAATGTAAGCACTCTTCTTCCCAAGCAATAGCAGCCACTCAAAGAGTGCATCCTAGATGGATGAACCTGCAAAAAAAATCCCACAAGATGTCATCTTCAAAAGCTACATAAAAAAAAAGTGCATATTCATCGACGGACAACAACGTGAGATGAACAACAATGTGAGACGGACAACAAAGTGGGAGGAACAACATCTACACTGCAAAATAAACCATCTACTCCTATTAACATAATATGAACAACAATACAGACAACATCTAAAGGCATCTATCTCTACCAAGGAGAAACGAACATCTACATTATAAAGACGCACAAGTTTCAATACGTTGGAAGCAAAGAAGATAAAGGAAAAGGAGCTACTTTCTTGGTGAAGATCATCCACCAAATGAAGCATCAAATTTGATACTCAAGCTTCATATCACCTCATCAATCCACTTGTACAAAACAAGGTTGCTTTTTGCTCAAGAAATATAGCAAAGTAAAGGAATGGCAAACTAAAAGACCTAAGGAGTTATAATAATCTCCTTGGAAGGCGTTACGATAAAAGTCTACATGCAAAGAGCATAAATGCCACTTGGCATCAATATTTCAAAGAGAAAGCATTACAAGAACATCACCTCTCAAATTCTCAAGCATTCAAACTTTGATCCAACACTCAAGTGTTACTAGAATATTTGACTCTCAACGCGTTACTAGAAGCTTTGACTCTCAAGCTCAACTAGAAGCTTCGAATCTCAATGGATGAGCATATGTGGTGACACTTGTTATTCTCAAGTACCACACGAGTGAGCAAGTGTTACAAAGTGACCAGCAACAAGGATTTAAAAATAAGGATGCCCATACATAACGGACATGATACGTGTCACCAAGCTTAAGTTTTCTCCTTCAATAAAAGCGCCCAAAGTCTAAATATAACAACAAGTAGAAAGAGAGCGAAAATATAGTCAAATATAGTCAAGCACAATGTGGAAGGAAGAAAGTATGAGCATTTAAGTCTTTAGGTCTTTGAAGGTTATATATTGCATATTCAGTAGAGTATACATTCCAGCATTAAATATGTCTACCTCCATTGATTCCAACACCCAAGGGAACCTTATCATCACTGATATATTCAGTCAAAGGGAGTGTTGAAGGTGGGGAGTCTAGCATCAAAAAGGTAAGGATGAAATCCCATTTTATTATTACTTTCAACTTTGGATAAATAAGGGTTACAAACTAAGGTATAAAATTTAGTTTAGTGAAAGCAAAGCTATAAGGTATAACTTACCAAATTAAAATAATATTTGCATCTCAACCTAGGAGAAATAAGGAATTCAACTTGGATTAATTTCTTTGATATTTTGCAAATATTATTAATTTTCTAATTTTTCAAATTTGGGAGTGATAAGGGTTACAACATCAAACTAGGTCTTTAAAAATAAAAAATTAAAACCTTAGGGTCATAAAAAGAGGTTATTAAATATTTATTGTTAAAGTTGGAAATTATTTTTTACTTGTCTTCAAAATTTTCAGACAAAAGGATTCCAACATTAAAACTTCTTCAAAATTGGAATAGTGCTTAGTTCAATTAGGAGAAATAAGGTGTTAGATAAGTTGTTTTTTTACTGTATAAAATTAATCATAAAATTGAACTTTATTTTTACAAAAAGCACTATATCATACTCCAAAAACACTAGTGAGATATAAGGCAGTCTACAAATCTAAGGCTTGATATTGGGAATATCTAAATGGCATCTAGAAAATTCTTCCTAGTAAAATCTCAACTACTTAAGGGTCCTAACTATTTCTCTTTGAAAAATAAAGTGAAAGCAATCTTAGTGTATGAAAAAATTTGGGATGTTGTAAAAGGGAAAACTCAAAAGCCTACCATAGGTGAAACTGAAATCCTAAATTTTGAAGAAAATGATTCAAAAGCCCTTATGATGATAACATTTGCTATCATTGATGAGTTTCAACCTTATATCAGTTCAGCTAAAACATCTTCAGATGCATGGACAAGCCTAGAGAAAATATTTGAAGGAAAGAATAAGGTAACTATTCTTCATCTCTAGACTCAACTTCACTCATTGAAAATGAATAGTGCAGAAAGCATAGAATTGTTCCTAAGAAAAGTAGCAGATATTAAAGGGAAATTGTCAACCTTAGGAGAAAAATTCAAGGATGAACTTCTTACTCAAGAAACCATGAGAGCACTTCCAGACAACTATAAGCATTTGGTCACATATTTACATGTCTTAAGTAAATATACTTATTTTGATGATCTGATCAATATACTTCAAGAATATGAAGTAGAAAACACCTTGAAAGATTATATGACTAACACTGCATTGACATCAAAAGATAATCCACGGGGAAATATTACTACATCAACAAGAGGATGAAAAGAATGGTATTGTGAGATATGTAGAAAGAAGGGCCATAGTACCGGCTATTGTAGCTACAATCCCAAGAATAGGAAATGAATAATGGAAATCAGTTTCAACCACGACAATACGAAAGGAACACTCATCAGAAGCAATTTCAACGACCAACAACTTATTCTCAACTAGAATACCATAAGAGAAATCAGAGAGGTCACCTGATTTAGAAGATAGAGGAAATCGAAGAACTGGAAGAACCTACAAAGGATTATGAAGTGAAAGCTCTATCAGCAAAAATAACATACAATAGAAATATTGATTAGTTGCTTGAACAGGTTACAAAGAATGTAGAGGAATAATACGAAGCTCAAGAGGAAGAAGAAGATCCATATTGAAGACTAAAATTCTTCAATACCCAAATAATGTAATACAGGGATGTGTTAGAAATAGTTTATATTCCATCATTTGGGTAATGTAAATGTATCTTCAAAGGTAAATACTTAGGACATTAGATTACTATAGGGGGAATTTATCTATTTACTTCATGCAATGTAATAAATGCACAAGTGTCAATGTGCAAATTGTAAATGTGCAAGGTTTCACTTGTACAGCTAGATAGAGTGTTGGCCAAGTATCCTATTTTACCTATATAAGGAAGGCCTCATTGTTATTATAGAAAAGCAAGGGGAGTTTCTATGACACAGTAGCTTAGGGATCTTAGTAGGTAGTTCAGTTCTATGTGGATCACCATCCATTGGTGATGGATGCAATGTAGTCCAGTAGCTTTATTGATGGAATATTCATTTCCTACATAGCTACGTTGTATTTATTTATATATCATTTATGTTTATTGTGTTGGAGATTTTGAGCTCATTCAGTTGTCATTGATGTCAAGGTGAAAATTTGTCATTGATGCCAAAGTGAACACATGAAGCTATCATTACCACCATGGAATACATCATCATTAACACCAGGAAGCAATGCAAAGAGATGGAGAAAAGTTGTCCAAATATGTTTTTATAAGGGTTTTGTTAAAACCATGATGGTACATTAAAAGGTTTTTTATTAAAACCATATTGATAGTTCTCTAATATTGTGATGGCAGAATTAAGTTTTTTATTAAAACCAAGGTGGCGAAATTAATTTTCATCAACCCAGTGAAGTGTAAATGACAATTTGATATTAACTCAAGAGGGTTTTAATATTTATTAAATTCTAAAGTTTATAAATTAAATTTATAATATTTAAATTCTTTTGAAATTAAATTAATTATAAATTATAATTTATACAAGCCGACGTCATCAAATCGAATCATCCGTCGATTTTTTATGCAAAGCAAATGAAGAGTATTTAAACCTTAAGACAAACCTTAGGGAAGTGTGTGTATCGAATTCGAACAAAGTGAAAATCAGAAGCCTCCAAAATTTGTGAGTGGTGTATTTGCTGAAACAGGACATCACATTGTAATCATGGTAAAGCATCATGATCGAGGTAGCGCATGGTGTTCTAAGCAAGGGACATCACAAAGGGAGAAGTGCTCATAGTCTAGCTTGGTGTTAGACGTAGGAGAAGGCCAAAGGCTTTGAAGCCTTTGTGAGAAGACTTAAGCAACCTTAGGGATTAAGCTAAGCATGTGGAGCGCTTAGCTCACATGGCTATATTGTCGTAGATAAGGCGCCAGTTGTGGAGAAGGCGCAGGTTCGAAACTCTAAAAATTGTGAAAGGGGGATTCACTAAAGGTTTTTATAATTTTATTTTTTATTTTTGCATAATACTAAGGTTTAGGAGAAGGGAATATTTGTGGTATTTGATTATCGTGCTAAGGTTTTAGAGGTGTATATGGAATTTGATTAATTATGCTAAGGTTAGGGAGTTATAAGGTGATATTAATTTATTTACCTAAGTGGTAAATAGGTGTTTTATTAAGGTAAATATTATTTTACCTTAGGAGATAGAAATTAAGTTGGAATGTCAATTTTGTAAAATAGAAAAATTGAAGAGGAAATTTTTGTGAAGATATTATTGTTAAATATTGCTATTGAGAAGGAGATATAAGGTGTATTATGAAATTGAGCTATTCTTGTATTTTGTGAAATATAACACTTGTTATCTAACCCTTGGCATTTGGCAAAGAAGAAGATATTCCTGAAGGTATTTTTTGAAGATCATCCTCCAATAAAGAAAAAGGTATGAGCATATTCTTCCATAGTTGAATTGATTGATTGGTTTTCTGAAAAATAAGTTTGGAGTGAAAAGGATTTGATTAGGCTTACCTATTGAGTGTGATGAGTGATTGCTTCAAGGTTTTCTAGAATAAAGAAGTGTGGTTAAAACCTTGTTTGATAAGCATTGTTGTTGAAGCCATTGATGAGTGAATAACATGAGTATCATTGGTATGTGAGAATTATTTTAATAAGCATTGTTGTTGAAGCCGTTGATGAGTGAATAACATGAGTATCATTGTTATGTGAGAGTTTTTTTATAAGCATTGTTGTTGAAGCCATTAATGAGTGAAGAACTTGAACAAGGGTTTGAAAAGAACATTAGTGATAAGGGTTACAACATCAAACTAGGTCTTTAAAAATAAAAAATTAAAACCTTAGGGTCATAAAAAGAGGTTATTAAATATTTATTGTTAAAGTTGGAAATTATTTTTTACTTGTCTTCAAAATTTTCAGACAAAAGGATTCCAACATTAAAACTTCTTCAAAATTGGAATAGTGCTTAGTTCAATTAGGAGAAATAAGGTGTTAGATAAATTGTTTTTTAACTGTATAAAATTAATCATAAAATTGAACTTTATTTTTACAAAAAGCACTATATCATACTCCAAAAACACTAGTGAGATATAAGGCAGTCTACAAATCTAAGGCTTGATATTGGGAATATCTAAATGGCATCTAGAAAATTCTTCCTAGTAAAATCTCAACTACTTAAGGGTCCTAACTATTTCTCTTTGAAAAATAAAGTGAAAGCAATCTTAGTGTATGAAAAACTTTGGGATGTTGTAAAAGGGAAAACTCAAAAGCCTACCATAGGTGAAACTGAAATCCTAAAGTTTGAAGAAAATGATTCAAAAGCCCTTATGATGATAACATTTGCTATCATTGATGAGTTTCAACCTTATATCAGTTCAGCTAAAACATCTTCAGATGCATGGACAAGCCTAGAGAAAATATTTGAAGGAAAGAATAAGGTAACTATTCTTCATCTCTAGACTCAACTTCACTCATTGAAAATGAATAGTGCAGAAAGCATAGAACAGTTCCTAAGAAAAGTAGCAGATATTAAAGGGAAATTTTCAACCTTAGGAGAAAAATTCAAGGATGAACTTCTTACTCAAGAAACCATGAGAGCACTTCCAGATAACTATAAGCATTTGGTCACATATTTACATGTCTTAAGTAAATATACTTATTTTGATGATCTGATCAATATACTTCAAGAATATGAAGTAGAAAACACCTTGAAAGATGATATGACTAACACTGCATTGACATCAAAAGATAATCCACGAGGAAATATTACTACATCAACAAGAGGATTAAAAGAATGGTATTGTGAGATATGTAGAAAGAAGGGCCATAGTACCGGCTATTGTAGCTACAATCCCAATAATAGGAAATGAATAATGGAAATCAGTTTCAAACACGACAATATGAAAGGAACACTCATCAGAAGCAATTTCAACGACCAACAACTTATTCTCAACTAGAATACCATAAGAGAAATCAGAGAGGTCACCTGATTTAGAAGATAGAGGAAATCGAAGAACTGGAAGAACCTACAAAGGATTATGAAGTGAAAGCTCTATCAGCAAAAATAACATACAATAGAAATATTGATTAGTTGCTTGAACAGGTTACAAAGAATGTAGAGGAATAATACGAAGCTCAAGAGGAAGAAGAAGATCCATATTGAAGACTAAAATTCTTCAATACCCAAATAATGTAATACAGGGATGTGTTAGAAATAGTTTATATTCCATCATTTGGGTAATGTAAATGTATCTTCAAAGGTAAATACTTAGGACATTAGATTACTATAGGGGGAATTTATCTATTTACTTCATGCAATGTAATAAATGCACAAGTGTCAATGTGCAAATTGTAAATGTGCAAGGTGTCACTTGTACAACTAGATAGAGTGTTGGCCAAGTATCCTATTTTACCTATATAAGGAAGGCCTCATTGTTAGTATAGAAAAGCAAGGGGAGTTTCTATGACACAGTAGCTTAGGGATCTTAGTAGGTAGTTTAGTTCTATGTGGATCACCATCCATTGGTGATGGATGCAATGTAGTCCAGTAGCTTTATTGGTGGAATATTCATTTCCTACATAGCTACGTTGTATTTATTTATATATCATTTATGTTTATTGTGTTGGATATTTTGAGCTCATTTAGTTGTCATTGATGTCAAGGTGAAAAGTTGTCATTGATGCCAAAGTGAACACATGAAGCTATCATTACCACCATGGAATACATCATCATTAACACCAGGAAGCAATGCAAAGAGATGGAGAAAAGTTGTCCAAATATGTTTTTATAAGGGTTTTTGTTAAAACCATGATGGTACATTAAAAGGTTTTTTATTAAAACCATATTGATAGTTCTCTAATATTGTGATGGCAGAATTAAGTTTTTTATTAAAACCAAGGTGGCGAAATTAATTTTCATCAACCCAATGAAGTGTAAATGACAATTTGATATTAACTCAAGAGGGTTTTAATTTTTATTAAATTCTAAAGTTTATAAATTAAATTTATAATATTTAAATTCTTTTGAAATTAAATTAATTATAAATTATAATTTATACAAGCCGACGTCATCAAATCGAATCATCCATCAATTTTGTATGCAAAGCAAATGAAGAGTATTTAAACCTTAAGACAAACCTTAGGGAAGTGTGTGTATCGAATTCGAACAAAGTGAAAATCAGAAGCCTCCAAAATTTGTGAGTGGTGTATTTGCTGAAACAGGACATCACATTGTAATCATGGTAAAGCATCATGATCGAGGTAGCGCATGGTGTTCTAAGCAAGGGAAATCACAAAGGGAGAAGTTCTCACAGTCTACCTTGGTGTTAGACGTAGGAGAAGGCCAAAGGCTTTGAAGCCTTTGTGAGAAGACTTAAGCAACCTTAGGGATTAAGCTAAGCATGTGGAGCGCTTAGCTCACACGGCTATCTTGTCGTAGATAAGGCACCAGTTGTGGAGAAGGCGCAGGTTCGAAACTCTAAAAATTATGAAAGGTGGATTCACTAAAGGTTTTTATAATTTTATTTTTTATTTTTGCATAATACTAAGGTTTAGGAGAAGGGAATATTTGTGGTATTTGATTATCGTGCTAAGGTTTTAGAGGTGTATATGGAATTTGATTAATTGTGCTAAGGTTAGGGAGTTATAAGGTGATATTAATTTATTTACCTAAGTGGTAAATAGGTGTTTTATTAAGGTAAATATTATTTTACCTTAGGAGATAGAAATTAAGTTGGAATATCAATTTTGTGAAATAGAAAAATTGAAGAGGAAATTTTTGTGAAGATATTATTGTTAAATATTGCTATTGAGAAGGAGATATAAGGTGTATTATGAAATTGAGATATTCTTGTATTTTGTGAAATATAACACTTGTTATCTAACCCTTGGCATTTGGCAAAGAAGAATATATTCCTGAAGGTATTTTTTGAAGATCATCCTCCAATAAAGAAAAAGGTATGAGCATATTCTTCCATAGTTGAATTGATTGATTGGTTTTCTGAAAAATAAGTTTGGAGTGAAAAGGATTTGATTAGGCTTACCTATTGAGTGTGTTGAGTGATTGCTTCAAGGTTTTCTAGAATAAAGAAGTGTGGTTAAAACCTTGTTTGATAAGCATTGTTGTTGAAGCCATTGATGAGTGAATAACATGAGTATCATTGTTATGTGAGAATTATTTTAATAAGCATTGTTGTTGAAGCCATTGATGAGTGAAGAACATGAGTATCATTGTTATGTGAGAGTTTTTTTATAAGCATTGTTGTTGAAGCCATTAATGAGTGAAGAACTTGAACAAGGGTTTGAAAAGAACATTAGTGATAAGGGTTACAACATCAAACTAGGTCTTTAAAAATAAAAAATTAAAACCTTAGGGTCATAAAAAGAGGTTATTAAATATTTATTGTTAAAGTTGGAAATTATTTTTTACTTGTCTTCAAAATTTTCAGACAAAAGGATTCCAACATTAAAACTTCTTCAAAATTGGAATAGTGCTTAGTTCAATTAGGAGAAATAAGGTGTTAGATAAATTGTTTTTTTACTGTATAAAATTAATCATAAAATTGAACTTTATTTTTACAAAAAGCACTATATCATACTCCAAAAACACTAGTGAGATATAAGGCAGTCTACAAATCTAAGGCTTGATATTGGGAATATCTAAATGGCATCTAGAAAATTCTTCCTAGTAAAATCTCAACTACTTAAGGGTCCTAACTATTTCTCTTTGAAAAATAAAGTGAAAGCAATCTTAGTGTATGAAAAACTTTGGGATGTTGTAAAAGGGAAAACTCAAAAGCCTACCATAGGTGAAACTGAAATCCTAAAGTTCGAAGAAAATGATTCAAAAGCCCTTATGATGATAACATTTGCTATCATTGATGAGTTTCAACCTTATATCAGTTCAGCTAAAACATCTTCAGATGCATGGACAAGCCTAGAGAAAATATTTGAAGGAAAGAATAAGGTAACTATTCTTCATCTCTAGACTCAACTTCACTCATTGAAAATGAATAGTGCAGAAAGCATAGAACTGTTCCTAAGAAAAGTAGTAGATATTAAAGGGAAATTGTCAACCTTAGGAGAAAAATTCAAGGATGAACTTCTTACTCAAGAAACCATGAGAGCACTTCCAGACAACTATAAGCATTTGGTCACATATTTACATGTCTTAAGTAAATATACTTATTTTGATGATCTGATCAATATACTTCAAGAATATGAAGTAGAAAACACCTTGAAAGATTATATGACTAACACTGCATTGACATCAAAAGATAATCCACGGGGAAATATTACTACATCAACAAGAGGATGAAAAGAATGGTATTGTGAGATATGTAGAAAGAAGGGCCATAGTACCGGCTATTGTAGCTACAATCCCAAGAATAGGAAATGAATAATGGAAATCAGTTTCAACCACGACAATAAGAAAGGAACACTCATCAGAAGCAATTTCAACGACCAAAAACTTATTCTCAACTAGAATACCATAAGAGAAATCAGAGAGGTCACCTGATTTAGAAGATAGAGGAAATCGAAGAACTGGAAGAACCTACAAAGGATTATGAAGTGAAAGCTCTATCAGCAAAAATAACATACAATAGAAATATTGATTAGTTGCTTGAACAGGTTACAAAGAATGTAGAGGAATAATACAAAGCTCAAGATGAAGAAGAAGATCCATATTGAAGACTAAAATTCTTCAATACCCAAATAATGTAATACAGGGATGTGTTAGAAATAGTTTATATTCCACCATTTGGGTAATGTAAATGTATCTTCAAAGGTAAATACTTAGGACATTAGATTACTTTAGGGGGAATTTATCTATTTACTTCATGCAATGTAATAAATGCACAAGTGTCAATGTGCAAATTGTAAATGTGCAAGGTGTCACTTGTACGACTAGATAGAGTGTTGGCCAAGTATCCTATTTTACCTATATAAGGAAGGCCTCATTGTTAGTATCGAAAAGCAAGGGTAGTTTCTATGACACAGTAGCTTAGGGATCTTAGTAGGTAGTTCAGTTCTATGTGGATCACCATCCATTGGTGATGGATGCAATGTAGTCCAGTAGCTTTATTGATGGAATATTCATTTCCTACATAGCTACGTTGTATTTATTTATATATCATTTATGTTTATTGTGTTGGAGATTTTGAGCTCATTTAGTTGTCATTGATGTCAAGGTGAAAAGTTGTCATTGATGCCAAAGTGAACACATGAAGCTATCATTACCACCATGGAATACATCATCATTAACACCAGGAAGCAATGCAAAGAGATGGAGAAAATTTGTCCAAATATGTTTTTATCAGGGTTTTTGTTAAAACCATGATGGTACATTAAAAGGTTTTTTATTAAAACCATATTGATAGTTCTCTAATATTGTGATGGCAGAATTAAGTTTTTTAATAAAACCAAGGTGGCGAAATTAATTTTCATCAACCCAGTGAAGTGTAAATGACAATTTGATATTAACTCAAGAGGGTTTTAATTTTTATTAAATTCTAAAGTTTATAAATTAAATTTATAATATTTAAATTCTTTTGAAATTAAATTAATTATAAATTATAATTTATACAAGCCGACGTCATCAAATCGAATCATCCGTCGATTTTGTATGCAAAGCAAATGAAGAGTATTTAAACCTTAATACAAACCTTAGGGAAGTGTGTGTATCGAATTCGAACAAAGTGAAAATCAGAAGCCTCCAAAATTTGTGAGTGGTGTATTTGCTGAAACAAGACATCACATTGTAATCATGGTAAAGCATCATGATCGAGGTAGCGCATGGTGTTCTAAGCAAGGGACATCACAAAGGGAGAAGTGCTCACAGTCTAGCTTGGTGTTAGGCGTAGGAGAAGGCCAAAGGCTTTGAAGCCTTTGTGAGAATACTTAAGCAACCTTAGGGATTAAGCTAAGCATGTGGAGCGCTTAGCTCACACGGATATCTTGTCGTAGATAAGGCGCCAGTTGTGGAGAAGGCGCAGGTTCGAAACTCTAAAAATTGTGAAAGGGGGATTCACTAAAGGTTTTTATAATTTTATTTTTTATTTTTGCATAATACTAAGGTTTAGGAGAAGGGAATATTTGTGGTATTTGATTATCGTGCTAAGGTTTTAGAGGTGTATATGGAATTTGATTAATTGTGCTAAGGTTAGGGAGTTATAAGGTGATATTAATTTATTTACCTAAGTGGTAAATAGGTGTTTTATTAAGGTAAATATTATTTTACCTTAGGAGATAGAAATTAAGTTGGAATATCAATTTTGTGAAATAGAAAAATTGAAGAGGAAATTTTTGTGAAGATATTATTGTTAAATATTGCTATTGAGAAGGAGATATAAGGTGTATTATGAAATTGAGCTATTCTTGTATTTTGTGAAATATAACACTTGTTATCTAACCCTTGGCATTTGGCAAAGAAGAAGATATTCCTGAAGGTATTTTTTGAAGATCATCCTCCAATAAAGAAAAAGGTATGAGCATATTCTTCCATAGTTGAATTGATTGATTGGTTTTCTGAAAAATAAGTTTGGAGTGAAAAGGATTTGATTAGGCTTACCTATTGAGTGTGTTGAGTGATTGCTTCAAGGTTTTCTAGAATAAAGAAGTGTGGTTAAAACCTTGTTTGATAAGCATTGTTGTTGAAGCCATTGATGAGTGAATAACATGAGTATCATTGGTATGTGAGAATTATTTTAATAAGCATTGTTGTTGAAGCCATTTATGAGTGAAGAACATGAGTATCATTGTTATGTGAGAGTTTTTTTATAAGCATTGTTGTTGAAGCCATTAATGAGTGAAGAACTTGAACAAGGGTTTGAAAAGAACATTAGTGATAAGGGTTACAACATCAAACTAGGTCTTTAAAAATAAAAAATTAAAACCTTAGGGTCATAAAAAGAGGTTATTAAATATTTATTGTTAAAGTTGGAAATTATTTTTTACTTGTCTTCAAAATTTTCAGACAAAAGGATTCCAACATTAAAACTTCTTCAAAATTGGAATAGTGCTTAGTTCAATTAGGAGAAATAAGGTGTTAGATAAATTGTTTTTTTACTGTATAAAATTAATCATAAAATTGAACTCTATTTTTACAAAAAGCACTATATCATACTCCAAAAACACTAGTGAGATATAAGGCAGTCTACAAATCTAAGGCTTGATATTGGGAATATCTAAATGGCATCTAGAAAATTCTTTCTAGTAAAATCTCAACTACTTAAGGGTCCTAACTATTTCTCTTTGAAAAATAAAGTGAAAGCAATCTTAGTGTATGAAAAAATTTGGGATGTTGTAAAAGGGAAAACTCAAAAGCCTACCATAGGTGAAACTGAAATCCTAAATTTTGAAGAAAATGATTCAAAAGCCCTTATGATGATAACATTTGCTATCATTGATGAGTTTCAACCTTATATCATTTCAGCTAAAACATCTTCAGATGCATGGACAAGCCTAGAGAAAATATTTGAAGGAAAGAATAAGGTAACTATTCTTCATCTCTAGACTCAACTTCACTCATTGAAAATGAATAGTGCAGAAAGCATAGAACTGTTCCTAAGAAAAGTAGCATATATTAAAGGGAAATTGTCAACCTTAGGAGAAAAATTCAAGGATGAACTTCTTACTCAAGAAACCATGAGAGCACTTCCAGACAACTATAAGCATTTGGTCACATATTTACATGTCTTAAGTAAATATACTTATTTTGATGATCTGATCAATATACTTCAAGAATATGAAGTAGAAAACACCTTGAAAGATGATATGACTAACACTGCATTGACATCAAAAGATAATCCACGGGGAAATATTACTACATCAACAAGAGGATGAAAAGAATGGTATTGTGAGATATGTAGAAATAAGGGCCATAGTATCGGCTATTGTAGCTACAATCCCAAGAATAGGAAATGAATAATGGAAATCAGTTTCAACCACGACAATACGAAAGGAACACTCATCAGAAGCAATTTCAACGACCAACAACTTATTCTCAACTAGAATACCATAAGAGAAATCAGAGAGGTCACCTGATTTAGAAGATAGAGGAAATCGAAGAACTGGAAGAACCTATAAAGGATTATGAAGTGAAAGCTCTATCAGCAAAAATAACATACAATAGAAATATTGATTAGTTGCTTGAACAGGTTACAAAGAATGTAGAGGAATAATACGAAGCTCAAGAAGAAGAAGAAGATCCATATTGAAGACTAAAATTCTTCAATACCCAAATAATGTAATACAGGGATGTGTTAGAAATAGTTTATATTCCACCATTTGGGTAATGTAAATGTATCTTCAAAGGTAAATACTTAGGACATTAGATTACTATAGGGGGAATTTATCTATTTACTTCATGCAATGTAATAAATGTACAAGTGTCAATGTGCAAATTGTAAATGTGCAAGGTGTCACTTGTACAGCTAGATAGAGTGTTGACCAAGTATCCTATTTTACCTATATAAGGAAGGCCTCATTGTTAGTATAGAAAAGCAAGGGGAGTTTCTATGACACAATAGCTTAGGGATCTTAGTAGGTAGTTCAGTTCTATGTGGATCACCATCCATTGGTGATGGATGCAATGTAGTCCAATGAGCTTTATTGATGGAATATTCATTTCCTACATAGCTACGTTGTATTTATTTATATATCATTTATGTTTATTGTGTTGGACATTTTGAGCTCATTTAGTTGTCATTGATGTCAAGGTGAAAAGTTGTCATTGATGCCAAAGTGAACACATGAAGCTATCATTACCACCATGGAGTACATCATCATTAACACCAGGAAGCAATGCAAAGAGATGGAGAAAAGTTGTCCAAATATGTTTTTATAAGGGTTTTTGTTAAAACCATGATGGCACATTAAAAGGTTTTTTATTAAAACCATAATGATAGTTCTCTAATATTGTGATGGCAGAATTAAGGTTTTTATTAAAACCAAGGTGGCAAAATTAATTTTCATCAACCCAGTGAAGTGCAAATGACAATTTGATATTAACTCAAGAGGGCTTTAATTTTTATTAAAGTCTAAAGTTTATAAATTAAATTTATAATATTTAAATTCTTTTGAATTTAAATTAATTATAAATTATAATTTATACAAGCCGACGTCATCAAGTTGAATCATCCATCGACGTTGTATGCAAAGCAAATGAAGGGTATTTAAACCCTAAGACAAACCTTAGGGAATGGTGTGTATCGAATTCGAACAAAGCAAAAATCTGAAGCCTCCAAAATTTGTGAGTGGTGTATTTGCCAAAATAGGACAGCGCATTGTAATCAGGGTAGAGCATCATGATCGAGGCAGCGCATGGTGTTCGAAGCAAGGGACAATGCAAAGGGAGAAGCGCTCATAGTCTAGCTTGGTGCTAGACGTAGGAGAAGGCCAAAGGCTTTGAAGCCTTTGTGAGAAGACTTAAGCAACCTTAGGGCTTAAGCTAAGCACGTGGAGCGCTTAGCTCACACGGCTAGCTTGTCGTAGCTAAGGCGCCAGTCGTGGAGAAGGCGCAGGTTCGAAACTCCAAAAATTGTGAAAGGGGGATTCACCAAAGGTTTTTATAATTTGATTTTTGATTTTTGCATAATACTAAGGTTTAGGAGGAATAAGGGAATATTTGTGGTATTTGATTATTGTGCTAAGGTTTTAGGGGTGTATGTGGAATTTGATTAATTGTGCTAAGGTTAGGGAGTTATAAGGTGATATTAATTTATTTACCTAAGTGGTAAATAGGTGCTTTATTAAGGTAAATATTATTTTACCTTAGGAGATAGAAATTAAGTTGGAATATCAATTTTGTGAAATAGAAAAATTGAAGAGGAAATTTTTGTGAAGATATTATTGTTAAATATTGCTATTGAGAAGGAGATATAAGGTGTATTATGAAATTGAGCTATTCTTGTATTTTGTGAAATATAACACTTGTTATCTAACCCTTGGCACTTGGCAAAGAAGAAGATATTCCTGAAGGCAGTTTTTGAAGATCATCCTCCAATCAAGAAAAAGGTATGAGCATATTCTTCCATAGTTGAATTGATTGATTGGTTTTCTGAAAATAAGTTTGGAGTGAAAAGGATTTGATTAGGGTTACCTATTGAGTGTGTTGAGTGATTGCTTCAAGGTTTTCTAGAATAAAGAAGTGTGGTTAAAACCTTGTTTGATAAGCATTGTTGTTGAAGCCATTGATGAGTGAAGAACATGAGTATCATTGTTATGTGAGAGTTGTTTTATAATTGTTTTTGGAGCTTGATTGAGTGAAGAACTTGAACTAGAGAAGAACATGAGTATCATTGTTATGTGAGAGTTGTTTTATAAGCATTGTTGTTGAAGCCATTAATGAGTGAAGAACTTGAACAAGGGTTTGAAAAGAACATGAGTATCATTGTTATGTGAGATTGGTTGTTGAGCATTGTTGGAAATATTTTGAGTAAGTGATCATATACTTGGACTAGGGTTTGTGAGCAAGGATTATCTCATTGAGTCATTGATTGAGTAGAGTTGGTTGAGCCTAGTCAAGTGGATGTGTGAAGTGATTGTTCAAGTTCCATAAAACAAATTATTCTATATTCTAAATTGAGTTGAGAAAGTGATTGAGCATTGAGTTGAAGCATATTGAGTCTCTAACAATTCTCCTTATGTTTCTAAGAAAGTGATTGAAAGTATTTGAGCATATTTGAGGCAAGTCTTTGAGAAGACTTGTGGACAGTTTTGGGTAAGCTTTTGTGGAAGCTTACAATACATATTGGACAAGTTCTGAGTGGACTTGTTGAGAGATTGGACAAGTTTTGAGTGGACTTGTTGAGAGATTGGACAAGTTCTTGAGTGGACTTGTTGAGCAGATTGGACAAGTTCTGAGTGGACTTGTTGAGCAGATTGGACAAGTTTTGAGTGGACTTGTTGAGCAGATTGGACAAGTTCTGTGTGGACTTGTTGAGTAGATTTGAGCAAGTTCTGTGTGGACTTGTTGAGCATATTTGAGCAAGTTCTGTGTGGACTTGTTGAGCATATTTGAGCAAGTTCTGTGTGGACTTGTTGAGAAGATTTGAGCAAGTTTTGTGTGGACTTGTTGAGAATTGAGAAGTTTGTGTGGACTTGTTGAGTAGATTTGAGCAAGTTTTATGTGGACTTGTTGAGTAAAGTTTTGGTGTAGATTTGAGGATAGATTTGTACTAGACTAGAGATAGAGATTGAACAGATTTGTACTAGATCGAAGGACTATGTTTAGTGTATATTTGAGATAGAGCTTTGGAGGTGATAGAGTAGAGAGGATAGAAGTCTCTAGTGGATAGAGATCCATCAGCCAGGGTAGTGAGGATAGGTCTTCTGAGTGAGGACAAGAGTCTTCAGTGGAGAGAGATCCACAAGCCAGTGTAGTGGAGGTAGTTGTCTTCAAGAGGATCACTAGCCAGAGTAGAGGAGAAGGAGTTCTCCTATGGATAGAGATCCATGAACTTGATTTAGGGGATTGGTGTCTCCTTTGGATAGAGGTCCATAAACATTGTAATAGGGAAAGGATTCCCAAGAGATTGATTGAGGAAATTTTAGTGAAATATTTTCTCCGTGGAGTAGCCCACATTGGGTGAACCACGTAAATTGTGGTGTCTCTATTTTGTGTGGTGATTTATGCATTGCTTTGATTACTGCTATTGACATTGCTATATTTACATTGCATAATATTGATTGGGAAAGAAAAAGTAAAAAGTGGTCTTATACTGTTCACCCCCTCTCAGTATAAGCTTGTGTTCTTCAATTGGTATCAGAGCGGGTTCCTTCAGAAGAGTTTAACAACTTGAAGGAAAAGCTAACAAGAACACAATGGATTCTAAGAATGTGTCCTCAGATAACTCAACACTAGTATTTTATGGAAGTGACTATATGTATTGGAGTATGAGAATGAAGATTTACCTGATGGCACTTGGCAATGAAATTTGGGAAGTAGTTGAATTTGGATATGATCCCTTAATTAATCCTCCTACATATAAGGAAGGTAAGCTCCTACAACATTACAATTCAAAAGCAATGAATGCACTTTTAAGAGGTTTGCATAGAACAGAGTCTATGAAAGTTATGCATTGTCAAACTGCAAAAGACATGTGGGATAAATTGCAAAATATATATGAAGGAGATAAATGTGTCAAGAAAGCAAAGATGCAAAATCTCAAAGGACAATTTGAGGAGTTAAGAATGAAGGATGAGGAAAACATTAGTACTTATCTACTTTGAATTGATGAGGTTGTTAATGCTATGCAAGGACTTGGAATGAAGATTGATGAATCGGATGTTTGTGATAAAGTTTTGAGAACTCTTCCAAACAGATTCAGTGAAAATGTTTCTGCTATAGAAGTGTCAATGGATGGTGATACTTTGACAAGAGATATGTTGCTTGGTATTCTTACAACACATGAGATAAGAACAAAAGATCCTATTCCCTAGAAGGAAGCAACATTCAAATCAATCAAGAAGACTAAGGGTAAGAAGTCAGAATCAAGCAATGAGTCATCTAGTGATGAAGAAGCAAATTATGGTAGAAGGAATAAGGATTCAAGAAGATCTAGAGATACAAGATCTGTTAAATGTTTCAATTATGGAAAGTATGGTCATTATGCAACTGACTGTCAAGAAGCCAAGAATAACAATGATGAAGAAAAGCAGGATCACAGGAACAGGGAACCAGAAAGATATAGGCACCAAAAGAAAAGCAAGGATGGACAAAGCAGACAAGGAAAGAAGTTCTTTCAAAGACAAAAGAGGAGCTACTATGCGGATAAGGCAAGTAAGTACTCAAGTGATAGTGATGCTAGTTTTTCAGACAATGATAGAGATGAAGTTCTTTTTATGATTGAAGAAAAAGAACCAGTTAAGAAAAGGACTCCAATAATTCTCAAGTGTTTTAGATGTGGTAACTTTGGACATCTTGAAGATGATTGTACAAGGGATGGCTATAGTTTCAGTGATGATGAATATGAGGATGCACTTGAAGGACTAGATGAAAACCTTCTAATGGCATTAGAAGAAGAAGTAGGTGATCCTATAGAAGACAAGCCAACAGAAAATAAAGATGTGGACAAAGGTAAAAAAATAGAGGAATATTCAGAAAAGGATGGATATGATCTCAAAGGAGAACTTATTTATGCCCTTGACATGGTAAAGAAGGTAAGAAAGCAACACTCTAAACTTGAAATTCAGTTTCAAGAATGTGATGAAGAGAGAAGATTGCTTATAGAGGATTTAGAAAAATCAAAGGCTAAGGCAAAAAGGTTCAAGGATAAGTTAGAAGCAAAGATCTTAGAATGTGAAAAGTTAACACAAGAAGTGGCACTACTAAGAGAAGATTTGGAAGACTCCAAAGTCAAGCTAAAAGGGTTCAAAAATAGCTCAAAGAACTTGGATAAGTTCATCAATATACAAAAGCCTACATCAAGAAAAATAGGTCTTGGATTTGAACAGGTTCAAAAGAAATGGGCAGGAAAGTCAACCTCAAGTTTTGGAGAAGAAGATACTTCAGATGAAGATACTTCAGAAGAAGATGTAAGAGAGAGTGAGACATCTGAGGATGAGTTGGACAATAGAGAGTTCAACAAGAATAGGAACAATGCACAAAGAAGATACAGATGGAACAACAATCAGAATAGGTTATACAGATGGAACAACAATCAGAATAGGTCAAGAGAGACTAGGAGACCAATGAGGTCAAAACAAGGAAACTTCAATGGAAGATGCTTTTCATGTCACAGGTTTGGGCACATGGCTTCACAGTGCAGGACACAGAAAATATAGGAATATGAGAACATACAACTTTTCCATGGGTATTGCTACTCATGTAATCAGTTTGGTCACAAGGCAATAAATTGCAGGGTTCATGATAGAAGAAGGTATGGCTTCACTAGGAGAAATCCTAAGACATTTGCACCTCCAAGGAATAACAACATTAAGTGTTATAAGTGCAATAATGATGGTCACACAACAAAGTGGTGTAGAGCAAATATTCCAAAAACAAGTAAGAACAGGAACAGGAACATGGATATGAACAAGAACATGAACAGGAATAGGAACATGAATATGAATAGGAACAAGAATAGGAACAGGGACATGGATAGGAATATTGAAAGAAATAGTCAGAGGAATCAAAAGGATCAGATAAAAATAAGAGAGGATAAAGGTAAAGAATAGTGCTTTCTAGGAGTAGAAATACTCCCACCCTAGAATTAACCACCTCAAGAGGAGGTGGGGGAGGGGCTAAGCTAAGAGGCTCATTCTTAGCCCCGAGCCCCAAAGGTGACCCTTTGCCATTGATGTCAAAGGGGGAGAGATTTGAGTAAGGGGGAGAGATTTGGTATTTGAGAAAAGAGGAGAGAGCATTGAGCCGGGGGAGCATTGTCCCAAGGGGAGCAGAACAAAGGAAAGGTCAAGTTTTTGGTAAAAAGAAGTTGGGTTGCCATCAATGACAAAGGGGGAGATTGTTGGACATTTTGAGCTCATTTAGTTGTCATTGATGTCAAGGTGAAAAGTTGTCATTGATGCCAAAGTGAACACATGAAGCTATCATTACCACCATGGAGTACATCATCATTAACACCAGGAAGCAATGCAAAGAGATGGAGAAAAGTTGTCCAAATATGTTTTTATAAGGGTTTTTGTTAAAACCATGATGGCACATTAAAAGGTTTTTTATTAAAACCATAATGATAGTTCTCTAATATTGTGATGGCAGAATTAAGGTTTTTATTAAAACCAAGGTGGCAAAATTAATTTTCATCAACCCAGTGAAGTGCAAATGACAATTTGATATTAACTCAAGAGGGCTTTAATTTTTATTAAAGTCTAAAGTTTATAAATTAAATTTATAATATTTAAATTATTTTGAATTTAAATTAATTATAAATTATAATTTATACAAGCCGACATCATCAAATTGAATCATCCATCGACGTTGTATGCAAAGCAAATGAAGGGTATTTAAACCCTAAGATAAACCTTAGGGAATGGTGTGTATCGAATTCGAACAAAGCAAAAATCTGAAGCCTCCAAAATTTGTGAGTGGTGTATTTGCTAAAATAGGACAGCGCATTGTAATCAGGGTAGAGCATCGTGATCGAGGCAACGCATGGTGTTCGAAGCAAGGGACAACGCAAAGGGAGAAGCGCTCATAGTCTAGCTTGGTGCTAGACGTAGGAGAAGGCCAAAGGCTTTGAAGCCTTTGTGAGAAGACTTAAGCAACCTTAGGGCTTAAGCTAAGCACATGGAGCACTTAGCTCACACGGCTAGCTTGCCGCAGCTAAGGCGCCAGTCGTGGAGAAGGCGCAGGTTCGAAACTCCAAAAATTATGGAAGGGGGATTCACCAAAGGTTTTTATAATTTGATTTTTGATTTTTGCATAATACTAAGGTTTAGGAGGAATAAGGGAATATTTGTGGTATTTGATTATTGTGCTAAGGTTTTAGGGGTGTATGTGGAATTTGATTAATTGTGCTAAGGTTAGGGAGTTATAAGGTGATATTAATTTATTTACCTAAGTGGTAAATAGGTGCTTTATTAAGGTAAATATTATTTTACCTTAGGAGATAGAAATTAAGTTGGAATATCAATTTTGTGAAATAGAAAAATTGAAGAGGAAATTTTTGTGAAGATATTATTGTTAAATATTGCTATTGAGAAGGAGATATAAGGTGTATTATGAAATTGAGCTATTCTTGTATTTTGTGAAATATAACACTTGTTATCTAACCCTTGGCACTTGGCAAAGAAGAAGATATTCCTGAAGGCAGTTTTTGAAGATCATCCTCCAATCAAGAAAAAGGTATGAGCATATTCTTCCATAGTTGAATTGATTGATTGGTTTTCTAGAAAATAAGTTTGGAGTGAAAAGGATTTGATTAGGGTTACCTATTGAGTGTGTTGAGTGATTGCTTCAAGGTTTTCTAGAATAAATAAGTGTGGTTAAAACCTTGTTTGATAAGCATTGTTGTTGAAGCCATTGATGAGTGAAGAACATGAGTATCATTGTTATGTGAGAGTTGTTTTAATAAGCATTGTTGTTGAAGCCATTGATTGAGTGAAGAACATGAGTATCATTGTTATGTGAGAGTTGTTTTATAAGCATTGTTGTTGAAGCCATTAATGAGTGAAGAACTTGAAAAAGGGTTTGAAAAGAACATGAGTATCATTGTTATGTGAGATTGGTTGTTGAGCATTGTTGGAAATATTTTGAGTAAGTGATCATATACTTTGACTAGGGTTTGTGAGCAAGGATTATCTCATTGAGTCATTGATTGAGTAGAGTTGGTTGAGCCTAGTCAAGTGGATGTGTGAAGTGATTGTTCAAGTTCCATAAAACAAATTATTCTATATTTTGAATTGAGTTGAGAAAGTGATTGAGCATTGAGTTGAAGCATATTGAGTCTCTAACAATTCTCCTTATGTTTCTAAGAAAGTGATTGAAAGTATTTGAGCAGATTTGAGGCAAGTCTTTGAGAAGACTTGTGGACAAGTTATGAGTAGACTTGTTGAGAATTGGACAAGTTTTGAGTGGACTTGTTGAGTAGATTGGACAAGTTCTGAGTGGACTTGTTGAGCATATTGGACAAGTTCTGAGTGGACTTGTTGAGAATTGGACAAGTTCTGAGTGGACTTGTTGAGTAGATTGACAAGTTCTGAGTGGACTTGTTGAGCAGATTTGAGCAAGTTCTGAGTGGACTTGTTGAGCAGATTTGAGCAAGTTCTGTGTGGACTTGTTGAGCAATTGACAAGTGTGGTTGTTGAGAGAAGTTGGGAAAGTTGTGGACTTGTTGAGTAGATTTGAGCAAGTTCTATGTGGACTTGTTGAGCAGATTTGAGCAAGTTCTGTGTGGACTTGTTGAGAAAAGTTTTGGTGCAGATTTGAGGATAGATTTGTACTAGACCAGAGATAGAGATTGAACAGATTTGTACTAGACCGAAGGACTATGTTTAGTGTAGATTTGAGATAGAGCTTTGGAGGTGACAGAGCAGAGAGGACATAAGTCTCCAGTGGATAGAGATCCATCAGCCAGGGCAGTGAGGATAGGTCTTCTGAGTGAGGACAAGAGTCTTCAGTGGAGAGAGATCCACAAGCCAGTGTAGTGGAGGCAGTTGTCTTCAAGAGGATCACCAGCCAAAGCAGAGGAGAAGGAGTTCTCCTGTGGATAGAGATCCATGAACTTGATTTAGGGGATTGGTGTCTCCTTTGGACAGAGGTCCATAAACATTGTAATAGGGAAAGGATTCCCAAGAGATTGATTGAGGAAATTTTAGTGAAATATTTTCTCCGTGGAGTAGCCCACATTGGGTGAACCACGTAAATTGTGGTGTCTCTATTTTGTGTGGTGATTTGTGCATTGCTTTGATTACTGCTATTGACATTGCTATCTTTACATTGCATAATATTGATTGGGAAAGAAAAAGTAAAAAGTGGTCTTATACTGTTCACCCCCCTCTCAGTATAAGCTTGTGTTCTTCATATTACATATCTCATTTATCTTGTAGATTTACTTTCTTTCATATTATTCTACATCTTATGATTCTTATCTCCTTTGGATATTCTATCAAAAGCTAACATTATCTACTATGAATGGATAGCATTGGTCTACACAGATTGGTATGCATGATGTCCAATGGTCTATTAGCTCTATGAGTGTTGAGCTCAAAAGGTACTTGATGTTGCTTTCCTACTAGACAACTTGAGAAAATTGGTAATGTAGGTGAAAGGGTGGGTAGAATTATCACCATATGATTCTTATTTAGATGGATTAAATATCTAGAGCTTAGATGTCCATATCTCCTATGCTAGAGTGAGGTAGCATTTGTCATGGTAGAAGATAATAAAACATTAGAAGATGAGTTGACATCAAGGGAAAATAGACCATTTTTATATGAACCAGTTGCAACAAACATTCCATTTTTGTGATGAAACACTTCTTCTTGCTTTCAAAAACCCTAAATTCTACTACCATGTCATGATCTAGCATTTTAAGATAGATAGCAAGTCATAGGCCAATCTAGGTACATATAACACATTCTCAATTATGTATTTGTTATCAGTCAAATTGACAAGAACATTTCCAATTTCCTTAATTTGATAAGTCTTTTCATTAGCAATAGTGATTGATCTACTATCTTTTGCTTGTAAGGAATCAAACGACATTTTGTATCCATTCATATATTTGTTGATATCTAAATCAATATACCAAAATTCATCCTTTTGTCTTATTACTACCTTGGTTATCAATACCTTGTGTTCTAGTTCAGAGCCCTATTCACAATATGATTATGGTTCTTAATGTACAACGTGCCCTTGTTTCTTGGGATATGATTTTAGTTGTGTATTTTTCTAACGACGCTTATATGCTTGAACCCCTCAAGTCATATAATTGTATCTACAAAACTTTGTATCATTTTTTTTTTCTCACAAATATGATAGTACCTCCTTTTCCTTTGAGGTTACTTTTGTGATGAATATGAAGAGGGACCCTTTTGTGAATTCTTTATGGAGAGGAGCGCATTATTTTTTTATTGGTCCCTTAACCGATTGTTTGTTTCCTCTTGTTGAAGCATGTGCTCCAAATCATCAATGGACACCTTTTTGTTTGATACTTGCAAAGAAGATAGCATTTGAAATGAATCTCATAAGACTCTAAGTATGATGGGTACTAAGAGCCTATCTTCTACTTTTTTTCCCATGGTATTCAACCTTGATTTCAAATCAGTAATTATACAAATAAATTCTTTAATACTTTATTGATCATGAACTCTCTGTGTGTGAAGTTGATATTGAAGATGAATTGTGGCTTCATTCTTCCCTTCAAATATTGTCAAAAGTATATCCCAAGCCTCCTTGGTTATATGTACTTCACTTATATTTGGTTGGATGGAATTTGACATGGAAAGGGTGATGAGAATTGGTGTCATGGCATCAGCCTCAACAAACTATTGTTGAGCCTTTTTATTCTCTTTTTGTTGAGTTATATTTTCAGTGACTATGTTCTAGACTTTCTCAACCACTAGGATGGCCCTCATCTTGTTCTTTAACAATCCAAAGTTTGGATCTTTGAGAATTTATAATTCTATAAGAAAATATTTCGATGTAGCCATGGTGAGGATTACTTATGTCTTCCAAATGGACCCCCTTTCAATATACCACTAGTCTAATATACAAAATATTTTATATGCTTACCCTTCGTATACCCATTAGTACATGGAAGAAACTTGTCCTCTCGATATACATGATCGCATGTGAGAGATAAGGTGCATGAAAAATAATGATACATGGTACCAAAGTAGTAAGGAAAAGGATTCACCCAATCTATAACACCTACTTAAAGAGAAATCCTTGTATGTGGACATAACTGTCCTATATACTCAGAATTTTTGAATTTCAAGGTTTATCTCTAACGATAGTGACAAATAGGGTAAAAAATAGAGTGGAAAGAATCACACAAAAAAATTATTTTCTTGTTTCTCCCCGACGATTTATAGGGTCAATGCCTAAACATTGTTATGGCAGTTATATTAGGCTATAGACAAAGTAGCTTAACATTGACAACATTACTTGTAAATGCAAGCCAAAGGTGTCATTTATACCAAACACTACAATTTGTTGTTAAGCATATATTTTATGAAAAAATATTAAGACGAAAAGCTTAAAATATTTAAGGCGTTGGTCGCTACCAAAAATGTACCTTTTTTATATTAGCTCCTTTTTCTTATTTTGAAATTATTCACTATAGTCTAAGTCTGAAAACTTTTTTTTATTGATAATAGGGTTTTGAAAGGGTCCCAAAACCTTTTACATAAGGGTCAGGGAGAGGATCTTCACAAAGAGAAGGTCTCCACAAAGTGAAATAGGAGATGATCCCAACAGGACAATCTCGCAACAACAAGTAGTGGGACCAACCCGCACAACACAAACTAGGACATCCAGCTTATGGGAGCCTGGGACAAACAAAAAGATAATATTTTAAAAACCCATCTTATGGGAGCCCAGTACAAACAAAAATTAACAACATAAATAAAAAATCTCGGATTGTGGTAGCTTGGGACAAGCCTCAAAAGGATAAACCTATCCAGCATGGGAGATTTGACAAGAACACATTTAAATTTTGAAAATTAAATTAAAAACTCCCATTCAGGAGGGCCTGGGAAAGGGAGACCAGTTGGCTAAGTTTGAAACTGGGCATCTCACCCAAAATAACATGCTCAGCACAAGACCAAGACCTAGAAACCAGCCTGGGAAAACCAGAAAAGCACTCAAACCTGCCGAGAAAGGGCCAGAGAAACTAAAAAACCCATCCAGGAAGGCATGGGAAATCCAAGTTCTAACCCAATAAATATAATCCCACCAAAATAGTGATAGATTGTAAAGAGGATCAACAGCATGAGATCACAACAAGCATAGAGATCTTGTTGTGTAGAATATGTGATGCACTAACAAGGGACAGGAAAGCTAGGAGAAGAATCAATCTACCATGACATCTTGGGACTAGAGGAAAACCACACACAGGGAAAACCATCAGAGACAAGATTCTACAGTAAATAGGAAAGCATGGGCCTCCACCCAAGACCAAAAGGACTACAAAAAACATCCATCAAAAAATCATTTGTAGCGAAAAAACACTAATTCCACCAAATGTCCATCTAGGAAAAGACCAAAAGACGCTATCATATGCAACTACACGATAAAGCACCAACCCACCCCAAATACCAGAAATGAGTTGCAGAGAATAGATCCAAAGAAAATCCCCAAAATGGACAACGAACGCACTCCTGAAAGCCCATCTTGAAACCAACTGTAAGAGTCACTCAAATGCAGACAATAAAAAATGTGGCCCCAACCCAAGACCATAAAAGGTGCAGGAGAAGACCCTAGGCTAAAACTAAGATAGGCAAACAATATGGGAGACCCCTTTCAAAATCCAGACCCAGGAGAAGAACGTAGGAAACCTTCCCTGCATACAAAAAAAAGCACAGGGTCCTCTTAAGATCAGAAATGTCTGCCAAAAAAGTTTAAATTTTTTTTTAATAACTATAGTAAAATGCAATTAAAAAATATCTCTAGGGGTACTTTTTTTTTTTTTTTTTAAATACCAACTCCTTTTTATTCAAGAAAACAAATATTTTGCCTCCTTTTTTAACTATTTAAAAGAGTATTTTTAAAGCAATTCTTTAAAAATAGGGAATCAAACTTGATATTTCTTATAGCAAAGTACTACATCCTCCATTCACTAACCATTATGGTGTCCTGTTGATTCTAGTGAGATTTTCTGTCAAATATTTCTTAAACTTTACAAAATGTCAAAGCCTCCCCTTGGAAGATTCTCTAATCCAATTACACCATGTGGCAAGAGCTTTTACACCATGGATATCATCATGCATCAATTCAACAAATAGGTGGTGGTTATTTTATTTCTCGTTTAAGATGTTTAAACCTTCTTTGGCAGTAACCACAAAAATAAAATGATGGGTGCACTTCTAGCACCATTCACTTTGATGCTTCAAAACGTAAGAATTTCTAAGAACATAGTGATAAGTCTATTAAAGGACTAAAAAATAAAATTATTTTCCATTCTGATGCCATGGAACTTAGTGTTGGTCATGAGTGAGTAGATGTAGATATTTACACCCTACAAAGCGCCACCAAGAAACTCTAATCATAATCATGGGTCTTGCAATTAGATTGCATCGAGAATTCAATGCTATTTGGGAGGATTAAGCCTAGTTTTGGACCTCCATCATTGTGTGTCTGTGACGAATGACAAATACAATCATAATTTTCTCATCGAAGGATGATTGAGAGAACAATGGACTTTATTTGTTTATGCTTGTGTCTACCTTCTACTTGTGGTGGTTCACAATTCAATCTCAAGACCAGGACTCCATCAGCTTGGAGGGTGTCGAAAAGGAAACATTATAGACTCAACTCCTATGACAAGAAGATATTAAGGAAGAGAGTGGAGAGAATTATGGTGGCAACAAGAATGAAAGCGATGATTATGCGTCACTATGAAACATTGCAAGATAGAGGTTGAAGAGGAAAACTTTATGGAAGATACGAGAGGTGAAGTGTGGAAGGTAGAGGGTCCATTTGATTCAATACTGTATATTCTTGCTTAAACAAACCTGATCTAAAACCAATGATAAAACATGCATGAAATGGAATGGAATGGCTTCAAAAGTTGTTTTATTAAACACCTTCAAAACATGTCCATATATTTATATAGAACAATATATCTTTATTTATATAGAATAACTTCTCTTTGGATCCAAGAGATTCTTGGTGTTTCAGAGATCAAATGCGTCACTTCATATCATGTCTCTTCTATTTTCTCTAAGTAATGTAATAATAATTATCTAACAACCATGTTAAATTTATAGCATTTTCTAGAAATGGATGGGATCAACACATTACCTAGTATTGCTGAAAAAAAATATACAAAGCAATGCACATAATATATAGGGGTGTCTATGGACACCAAATAATATCACTATCAAAAAATATAATTACACTCCAACTAATGACCAAATGGTTGGTATGATGGGGATTTATACCCAAATAAAAGTTACCTTTAAGTCAAGATTAAGTGACTAACCTTAAGGAATAAAATATTAAAAAAATTGGTCGCGGCCTCAAGAGAAGCTTCACCACCACATATTCTGACATTCAAAGGCCTTTCAAAACATTAACAAAGCAACAAGAGACTTTATAAACCTCATCTTAAGCCTACTCAACAATGGATGAGAGAGAGGGAAGCAACCAATAACTTGAAAGCCTTTCTTGAACCCATCCTACCCTTTTGCTCTAACAATATCCTACTCTAAATCATTAAAGAGTTCCAACACAATAACATACAATTTTGTGAATGTATGACCAATCATAATAGTCCTAAAGAAATTTGGATTTAAGGCATCTCTTGATTTATTAATTATATGGACAATACGTTGCTACCAAAAGATGCGAAATCTCAAACAAATGAGTCCTTGAAATAGGTTTAATATCAAAAAAGCAAATCGATCCCATGTTTAAGGAACTTTGCTTAATGGCTCCAAATATTCGAAGAGTTTTATGTCCAACTATATGACATAACCTAGTAAATGTATGACCAATCATAATAATCCTACAGTTATTTGGATTTGAGGCATATCTTGATTTTAAGAATTTGATAAATGATATAATGGAACTAGGAGGTGGGTAATCCTCGAAAAATAACTTTATTAAATGTGGTTATATTGGAAAAGCAAGTATAACTAATATGTAAGGGACTCCACTTGAATCCCTCATAATCAATTCCCTACCAAAAATATAAATTCCTAATAGGCGTCTATATGTATTTTAGGAGAAGAAGAAGAATGGGGGTAAAGAGAATATGAGCAAATATCTAGTTGGTTGAGTGTACTATAGAAAGAGTTATCATAGGAGGAATGGATTTGGTGTCAATGGTAGAGAGGGAGGATTTCATTTAGAGGATGGCATTCTAGAAACATTTTGATGAATGGTGGAGGGCATAAAGCAATTGTTGTTGCTTTTTGGTAAGGGAGAAATCAATATTTACTATGCATGGAAACAATGGGGGTCATAAGTAAAAGTAAACTTGTGTCTCTAATACATAAACTTGACTTATCATCATTCCAGGTTCACATTGTAGATTATGTAGATACGAGGTAGGTTTAGGCAGTGCATTGTATAGGAAAAGAATCCAATCTTATTTTTCAAAGTATATGATAAAGAAAGTTGTATTTAGATGCATTTACATTAGAAAAAATATGTGCTTAATAAGGTGTGGCTCAAATGTATTAATGTAGATCCAGGCTTGGCCAGTAAGGTGGCTCTCAAATTCGAGCATTGCATTCTATGTTGGATCATTGGTAAAATACCCCATGCATTGTGGTCTGAATCCCACCCTCCCCTCTCTCCTAGAGGAGCCAACCTTCTTCAATGGGTCAAAAACAAGTTCGCAACCATCCATCTTCAACAACAAGAAGTCCAAGACACTAGGACTAAGGAGCTAGAGGAGGAATATGAATTTCTAGCAAGGTCCTGCTCTCATTTGTTGTTTTCAATTTGTAGTTCCTTGAACTCAATTTGTTCTTGGGTTGGGTTCCCGCTCTTTACTATTTTTTGTTTTCAATTTGTAGTTCCTTGAACTTAGTTTGTTCTTGGGATGGGTTCTTGCTCTTTACTACTTTCTGTTTTTAGTTTGTAGTTCCCTAAACTCAGTTTGTTTTGTGGATGGGTTCTCATTTTTTTTTGTTTTCTATTTCTAGCTTGTAGCTTTTTGAACTATGTTTGTTCTAAGGCTAGGCCCACAACATAGGCTTTTCAGGGTATGCTACCATACCACCCATTTTTGTTGTGAATAGTGTAATCTTCATTTTATTTTAAAGTAATATAAAGTCACTTTTCAACAAAAAAAAGTCATATTTGGCCATGATAGTGTAAAGTGAGTAGTAGTCTCTCACAAGTTTTGAAATGCGAGAGGGTGAGATTGGGTAGTGTTGGGGATTTGATTTGACTCTAGCCCATGCCCCAACATGGTGACCACCCATTGTAATTGTCAGGTGCGTTTGGTGCTTGCGCCTCATGTGGGGCATACAATCCAAGAAGTCTAGAGAGCGTGGGATGTGGCTCTAGGGATAATCTCTAAGGTTTTTTACTTCTCTCCTACTCTAGCCTAGACTACCAAGTTCTATAGGAGGAAAGAGTTAGAAGGAAAACAGTAAGGAAAGCACGTAAAATACCTATGTAGCCTAGGCTAAAGGTGGCGATGTGCCAAGGATAAGGTCCTCCATGCAATGATGGAATTAGTGACACATGAGCCACCCATGCCAAGAAAGCAAACACGTCTTGCTGCTGCACGAAACTCTCTCTTATGAAGCCTACATGGAGAAGGGACAAATACTAGTCATGAGGCTCCCTTGCAAACTTGCATACACACAAAGAACAAGGAAAAAAACAAATAGCCACAACTCATATATATATATGTGTGTGTGTGTGTGTGTGTGTGTGTGTGTGTGTGTGTGTGTGTTGAAAACTCAATGAATTGCATGTGCTACAACAAAAGGGCTCAAAGGGACCTGTACACAGAGTGACTTGGGGTTCAAGTCTAGATTGCTACACAAAATAACATGAGAGAAAAACTTCTCTTGGTCTAGATACTAGGTACAAGGAAGTACTTCATTTTCCCTTGCTTTACAATGAAGAAAACATTAGTGTTTATAGACAAAGTTGGGGAACTTTTCCCTCCCAAAATTCAAAATCCCTCCTTCAAAATCCCACCCAAGTTCTCCCGCATTGATGGTGCATGATCCTTAGGTCTCTAGATCTAGAGCCATTGGGGGTAAGACCTCGCTACCCATGCTAGAAATCAGTGATGATTAGACACAAAGACCCTCTGCCACTAATGTTGTTAAGTCTGTGGCCGCTCCTTGAAAGGTTCCATGCTAATGCCTTTAAGGATGTACTTCCTTGTAGAAGGAGGACCGTATATCTTGGAAGACTAAACACCTCAGCACAATGTGCAACAACCCTAGTTAGGGGGTATGGGGGGCCAATGGCCCTCCATGCAGGGGTTCGACGACAAGAGCCCCTAAAGCAAAATTTGGCCTCCTAAAATATCGAAACATGGGTGGTATAGGCTTGACCAAAATCTGGATCACTGCTCTTTTGTGTGTAGCTTCCCCTTCAACTAGAATTTGGGTCTTTGGATTCATGTATTTTCGATCTGGTTGGCTCTTCTTGTAGCTGACTTTTCATCTACTCTTATTTGATGTTATGGCTATCACCGCTAGTTTGCGATTACCAGATGTTTTAATTGGGCAGGTGTGCCCAAGTCATTTTTCTCTTCTGGTTATAACTATATTGTGTACGTCATTGCTTTGGGCTTTCACCAAGACTCTGGTTCTGTCTCCTTACTATTAGCTCTGACCTAAAAAGTCTAGTTGGACTTCTTCACTTGTCTCCGCCCAAACGTTTCCTTGGGAATCAATTTTTCCCTTGTTTGCACCTTTGTCATTCTAGTTTGTCTCGCCCTTATTAGTATTTTGGATAGCTTGCTTCCCATCAGAGCCACGCTGGACAAGGTGATACTCCCCCTAAGTGTAGTGAGAATTCACTACAAGTAGATATTTGAGAAGAGCAAGACAAGACAACATGATCAACAAAAGAAGTTGATAAGAAACTTGGAGTTCCCAAATATTAAAAAATCAAAGATTTGTTGGTGACAACATAATTCACCACACTCTCACCCTATTTTGCAAAAAGGAGGTATCTCCATTAGAGCATTAAAATATAGGATATCCTCATAAGGATATGAAGTTTGTGCAATTCATCCAAATGGAGGAGACTCCTACCATACATTGTGACCAAGTGGGTCCCATCCATCAATGCCCCCTTTGAATTTGAACTCCTCGGACCCTAGTTCATGGAGGCAACTTGTCCTTTGCAAGACCATGAATAGTTGTTTGTTAGGTTCAATGCAAGCATTAAAATCACCAACAAGGTAGACATCACCCAAAGAGAAATGGTGCACACTCTCCAAGTAAAGATTGGGGTATAGGTTCTCCATAGTTATGAACAAGAAAGGAAGAGGTGACTGGAAGGAAATAACACACCACAACGAAGGCATCTGGAAGGAAAGGGGGGCTACATGAAGTCACATGTACTTGGAATGAATATTTGAAGCAAAAAGCGACCCTTTAGAAGCAAAGGCTCCTCTAGACCTCAAAGTCTCACTCCTAAAGACCTAAACCAAGAAGTAAAGAAATTGTTCACTCTCGAATTTCATGGTTCATGGTAAGGAAGATGAGATCATGTGAAGAGAGAACATTCTTGAAAGTACACAGGCAAGACAACAACACCATTGCAGTTTGATAAATAACAAAAATGCTCCAACTACCTACTGATAATACGAACTATCTATATTTAGATAGTGTAGGGTGCATAGGGAGTGGGGTGAAAGAGAGGAAAGTCCTAGGTCATAGCATTGTTATTTTGATTAAGATCTTGTTTGTTCTTCTTTCTAACAACCACCACATGAGAAAGAGCTTTCTGGAGCTACCCAACTTGAGGCAAGTTCAGTCCATTTCTATGTAAATTTTGTTGGGGAGGGAAACATATCTTCCTCATAGCTCTCAAATCTTGCATCCACTTCTCAAAAGAGTGAAATTTGATAACATAGGTGCCATCATTGATCATCCACGCTTTGTTAAGCAAGATATCCTTTAGGTTTAGTGTTTCATGCAATAATGTAGATGGGCTTGGGAAGGGCATGAATTCAAAGATTGAGTTCTTTAGCCTGGTCTACCCATTCATCAAATTTATTTGTATTTCCTTTTCAACCACTGGGGGGTTCCTCCCTGTTAAGAACTTGGACATGTGAGTTGTGTCCATCTACCTGTTTTTAAAGGATTTACAAGTAAGCTGTGGTTTCTCTCTTCAGATTTTCATGGTGGGAGAGAAATTCCAACTGTTCATTTTCTATCTCATAGATGACCTCGTAAAGGTGCTAGTATCTATCTGCTCATGAACCTTGTGGTGAAAGGCAATCTTGCCCTCTTCTATTTGTAGTTGGTCCCATAAGTCAGCAATAAGGGCCTTCTTTTTCTTGCAATTGATTTTGGAGCAGTTTGCTCTTGGAGTTGCAGAAGTTGATTTTAGAAGGCCAGTCCTTTTCCAAGAACTGCCAACCAATCACAAATCCTATAGCTGGCGAGAAAGGGTGAAATTAATATGGGTTTATTTTCCAAACAACCAAAAGGGAGGTCTCATTTTCCATTCAAAAGTCACAGGTTCATGAGAAGAAACTAAGGCAAAGAGTACTAAAAGCATAAAATATCATGAATAAAATATCATGATAATTGGTGCCTTTTCTACTTAGACAGTGGCCTTTATGAAGGTTTCATGTGCAATATAGTATTTAACTAGAACATTTTCATATATCATCAACTCAAATAAAAGGTGAGAAAATACTATACTACGTTCTGTCCAGAATAATACAACTCGTCAAATTTGGCTTAATCCACTCTGGCTGGCAGTGTGTCATACAAGTTGGAAAGACTTGATCGAATTCTACCTGGAAAATTTGAAAAACACTCAGCCACACTCAGCTCAATAGCACCCATAAACCTGACAAATACCAGGAAATGCATAAAAAATCACACTTTTGAACATCTTTTGTAATTTTTAATATGTTGAGTTTTTGGCCAAGTGATGAATTGCCTCTTACTCTTTGGCGTGATTATATACTATTCATTCTGAATTATGTGCTCAGATACTGTTTATTCTGAGTCATGTGACTGAAGCTCAATAAAACTAGATAACACTTAAAGTTGCTTATGAGCAAGATGAAAGGTAAGTGTTTCTACCAGTGCTAAAGCTAACTCTTATGAGATTGATGAGATATTGAGGCCGCTTTGAATTGCCAAAGTGATTCTTAGCACTTAGATTGTCAAAGTTTGGTTGCTGTAGATAGCATAGAGATTAGGTTCTCCTCTTTATTTGGTGAATATTAGAATTTGGCCCTAATGAACTTCAATTGACTTCCCATCAATGATTTATGTAAAAATTCAAGTTTACTTTTACAATAATTTACAACAAGTTAACTTATGAAAGCCATTAATACATGGCCAATGGTGTTTATGGCAATTGATTGGGAATGAAGAATTTCACACCATAGACCAAGGTTCAAATTTCATGGGTGAACCTTAACATTAAATCAAATTATGAGCTCAACCAGTTAAATTCCTCTAGTTTCAAGGAGGAAACCCAGGTACAAATCATACCAAGTTATACAAGAAAAATTCCCAAGCTGTTATAATACCACTATCTGGTCATGGTGTAATATGGATGGTGCCTGTTTGAATCCCATATAACCAATTGAAAAAAAATAAAAAGCTACCCTAATATATATGTATATATATATATATATAGGAAAACAGGATTAAATAGGTGAGCTTGCTGTTAAATTGAGTAATTTGACCTTCCCAAGGGCAACACATAATCTAAATCCTATTCAAGTCAGACTTAGTCTGAAATGAACAAGGGAGTTTAAGTCATTGAAGAAAGTTAATGGTTTTAGGGTTAGAAGTTCCTGGTTAAGACCCTTGTTGTTTGAGTCTTGGAACTAGAGCTTCTTGGGCTTATTTCATTTTCATGGTTTTCCATGATGGGTTTGTACTTAATTGAATTTAATTTACCACCTGTGCTCTCTCTCCGTTTAAGGTTTAGAAATAATAGATTTCATTATATTTTTTATGCCTTATACATGGCATTTACATCAGACTCTTCTAAGATTTTCTTCTTCTCCTGTACATTGATTGTGATTTGTACATCAATGTACATTGATTGTGATTTGTACATCAATGTCTAGCTCCACAAATAGATTCTAATTCCTTCTACCTTATTTATTTGAAAAGAGATAGTACACGTATATACATGTATGTATTTGAAATTTTTAGAAGGTTATTGGATTTCCACATTCTTTACCTTCGAGCACAAGTGTTATGTTGGATTGGTAATTTATGATAAGATAATATAGTTCTTATCAATAAATTTGCAAAATCAAGAAGAAGCAATCATTTTAAAAAAGTGTGGATTTTTTTAAATGAGTAGCTGAAATAATATATTACTTTCACCCAGCCCATCAATTAATGATCACCAACTGTAAAGGATAACCAACAACGTTGCACATTTTATTTGCCACTGAAACAGTCAAGTGGACAGAAGATGGAATGTATCTAAGCCAAGTCTGTTAACTTACTTTGAACATTGAAAACTTCAAATAAATTGATATAAAAGTTCAAGTTTGTGAAGATATGTCTTATGGCAACGATTGTACTGAATGTCTTCCAAACCACTAACCTATATCCTCTAATAGAATCTGAACTTCTGGAACACACATGAGTCCTGTTGCATCAAGAGAAGCATTTATCCAAGTAACACATATTGGCATGGACTTAAGTCACGTGATTCAGAATCAAGGACTTCACAACCCAAACAGGAGAAATCAAAGTGTTGAGCTGAATGAATTCTGTAGGATTTGACAACTCAAGTCAATTTGGACCAAGTCTGGCTGATTTCTAAGATGCACTGCCAATCTGAGTCAGCTCAGCAAGCATGGGCAACTTGTGTTTTTAGCAGATGATAAACATCAAATTACTTGAAATTCATTGGTGCATAAAATGGCTTGAGAGAACAAAAATGCAAAGAAACCATTATCTCTGCTTCTGACAAACTGTGATTGAGCTAAACAATGCCTATCATTATAAACAGAATTCCACTCTTTAACAAGATAAATGATGATAATTTTAGATAGATACTTATATCTCTCAAGTCCCCATCTTGACAAAAGAAAAGGCAACCACAGCTTGAGGGAAAGTTGAGAACATCAACATAAAATGAAGCAGTAGATGAAACTGGCCTGAACAGCATGGAATAAGGAAGAAACGATTTTGCTCGAGACATCTGATCATAGATGTGGATGTTGTAGCAAAAAGTGACAATGGCAAAATTTGCAGAGAAATCAATCTCCTCAAGATTCCCTCCTCCACAAAATAAGTGAAAATTTGGTGTAGCCGAGAAGAAAGAAAAATTAGTATTACTGACCTTTCTAGGCTCATTTGAGCATTTGTCCATTTATGTAAAAAGTAAATATGTGTTAAGTTGGAGGGGCATTTGACAATTACCAAAAGGATTTATTTACTTATGCGTACAAAGGATTATTTTATCTTTAACAACTGGAAAACTTTACGAGATACATGGTTATGATGATATATGCAATAAAAGAAATGCAAAATCCAACTTCATTTTAAAATGAGACATCCACATTGGTCTGATATAGCAAGGTTTTAAAAACAAAGTTATAGAAAAACCAATAAAATTATACAAGATGGAAAAGACAATTAGATCAAGTAATTTTTAGAATCAAACAAATAAGGCTTGTTTATATAATGTACAAAGTATTGAGGTATTTACAAGATTGCCCCTACATTGGTTCTGACATGAAAGGTCTGCATGTGAGAACCATGATAAGAGAGAAAGAAAGAAATTATATTGATGCCCATCAGTGACCAAAGTAGGTCAATGGCATTCCTGAAGTACACTGGCTACGATAAAAATGTGTTAGGGTCAAGAAACTAAAGCATTAATGAAGAATAATGCCAAAAATGAATGTGATCATTTGTTATTCATTGACAAATCATTTTGCCACTGAATATTTTGCAAAGAATTGATACCAATCTCTCCTGCAATCAACAGATAAAACATAAAATAGAATCAGAATAAAAAACATGGTTATGGAGATGAAACACCTAATTTGCACAAATGACAGTGCAGCAGTGTGTTTGATATTTCGAAGGCCTAAATAATGACAAACGTGCCCAATAAAATGAGATGCAAGACTTACTCCATGTTTCTTATGTGAAAAGCTTTGTTGCTTATATAAATCTTCATCAATAGGGGTAGCAGCGTCCGTTTGTGAGGAAGTCTTAACAGGCACTGCTCCTTTCTTTTCATTTCTGGCATCATCGAATATTGATGAGAATGCAATCCCAGCTGAGGGATCGGTTGGGTCCCAATCACCAAATTTAGGCAAAGGTTTCTTTCTGTTGCTCTGCCAAATTTTCAATAAGAAAAACAGAAGAAGAGGACCTTAAGCTGAAATGCTCTTGATCAATTTTCAAAAAAATTCATGATTTCCTACACTGTAAACTATCTGAAGACTAAATATGTACCTTGTTTGATGATAACTTGTCATTGGTGAGCCTAATGCATGATGGACTCGGTGTTCTGATCCATCCATAGCCTTTCCGGCCATTGCTAGGCCTAATTGATGGACTAGGTGTTCTGCTTCCTTGAAATTCTTTCCGGACATTGCTAGGCCTTATAGAGGATGGATTAGGCATGTCATTCCCTCCATATTCTTTCCGCGCCCAGGTCGAAGGCCCCATTTCTTTTCTGCTCTTAAGTCCTCTCTGATAACTTTCTTTCCTAGTTCCTGAGTATACTTGATATACTTCCTTTTCTTTAGGTCCCAAGGGAACACTGTTTGTCGGCCTAGTTGGTGCTGGCACTCTCTGGCGGCCTACTAGTTTCTGTGAAGCTGTTGGAGACTTGAGTGCGGCCTGATGCATCAGGACCTGTCCATCGGTGCTTGCTCTCACTGCCCCTGATGCACCAGGAGAGGACTTTGATGGTTTTCTTGGCAATGCTTCCGGTTGTCTCGCAGTGTCATCTCCACCTCTCTGACCAAACCTTTGTTTTTTTCCATTTATAATATCAGCACTACCGCCCACTGTATTTGAGCTTTTCTGAATGTCAGGTCCCTTTCTGGAATGAGATTCAGCATGCTTATTTACATTGCCTTCCCTTTTCTCCCTGCCTGCTCTTGCAATGTCAAAGTATTCAGTGATAACCACATCATTGTTCACGACATCCCAATTACCAAAGCCTGGAATATGGGCTTTACGCAGCTGCAATTGGAACACTTATAAATCATCATTTCCATTCAAAATCTAAATTTCAACTTCGAAACAAATTCTAGACATTACAAAACTAAACAAAAAGGACACCCACTTCAGAGATCTTGAATTAAGTGCAGGCTCAAATCAGCTCTGCCTGAACCATGCATAATTTTGTCCAAGTGAACGCACTTATATGGGTCTCATGGGGCTGCAGTCTCTGCACTTACATTCATTGTTTCCTTCAAAATTATAAATTACAACCTATCCAAATTCCTTGTAGAGATCATAAAAGGAGAAAAGGAGGGGAAAGGGGGCGGTCACCTCTTATGAAATACCGAATCAATTACAGACCAGAATCAGCTTTGCTTGAACCATGCATTCCCACATTCAAGCAAATACATGCTATTAAGTATATACGTATACACAATTGCAATAAACTTCTACACATACATATATGTGGGTTTTATGTGGATGTCATATATGAACTCGGAGTCATACCACCGAAATTTTAAGCTCTAGCTTTTCCAAACAAATCATGAAAACATAAAAGAACAAGAACAACACCCATTTAAGAAACACTGGCTCAATTGCAGACCCAGATAGCAGTGTCTGAACCATTCATCTGAGCACTAAGAATCATCATCTCCATCAAAATTTAAACTTTAGCCTACATGACGACCAGAAAAGGAGCACAAGAACAATACCCACTAGAGAAATATTCGACCACTTGCAGACCCAAATCATCTCTCATCCACATTCACTCCACCCATGATTTTGTAGCAATAACTATATTTTATGGCTATCTATGTACACACACAAGTTGAGAAGAAAATAAACTTACAGCCATGGAATTTGGATGGCGGCAGGCTCTTTGCTCCCTTGGTACGTTCAGATTCAGTCCATAAAATAAATATATTTATAGCTAAATTGAACAGAACAATGGTATCCCTCGACTATGGAGGGTTCCAACGTTCCAAATACGGAAGGGACCTATTATCAGAAGAGACACACAGAGCCTATTAAAGTCAAACGGAGTGCAACCATGGCCTTACCATCACACAACAAAGTCCATATAAAGTTTTGGGTCTCTTTCTTTTACAATGGGAGAAGTTGACAGTATCGCTTTGATTTGTTGTTATGTACAAAGACTTGGACCTTGATGACTGTGACATTTTTGTGCCATGTAGGTTGTATGGGTATCATTTGTATAATATATAAGATGTGTGGTATGGATGTCCATATATGGATATACAGGGTATCGGTACGGATTATCTATCGTAAACCTTCGGATTTTTAACCATGTTGGTATTTCTATGCGGGAACTTGCGGATGCGAGGTATGACCTCTACAATTTTGGAATCCATTGGTGCGAGTAGAGCTGTGCAAGGTGTGAAACATATGCGAGGAATGCCTATAAAGGTTCATGGTATAAAATATTCAAGGTATATTTTAAAATATATGTTTGTAATCTTTTCAATATATCATGCTATATTAAGTTGGTGTAAAGTATAAAACCTATGGATACTCACATTTACAGCACAGTGAAAAGGACCATCAAGGTGGTAAGCAAATCCTGTGCCACATGCGTCCAGAGATGGCCAAGAAGGTCTGATACAGTGGGTGCCCACTTGTACATGTCACGAGAAATGGGGGTATTGCAAAATGAGTATTAGGTTTTGTAATGCTTTTAGGCCTATAAAGGGGTCAAGATAGCGCAGGTTTTCGGTGGATTCACGGTGTGTGCTTGTTTGAAACGTTAAGGTCAATCACTGTAGAAAAAAAACTTCAACTTTTTGGATGTACATGTTGGAATAGTCTTCTTCAGTGGTAGATGAGTGGTTCTGTCATGGACAACATTTTCATATCAAAATGTGGGCTTAATCATAGGAAATTTCAAAAATACTGGAGAAAGATGTTGACGAAAAAGATGTCCGAAGAAAAGTCTGATTTTTTTAAATAATTTTGCCAACGTGTGGGAGTGGGCACAAGACCTCAAGACCTGCTTGATGGTCGGCTGGAAATTTAAGGAGAGACACTTTTTTTTTTTTTGGACTGGTTTGGAATTCGGGGCAAGTTTAGATGGTCAAGGATAAGAAGGTTGGTCGTTGGAGATTTAAAGTTTAGATGGTCAAGGATAAGAAGGTCGGTGGTTCCGAAGGAGTCTCTTTGCGAAATTTAGGAGTGAAAGGTTCATGTTGATGACATATATTATAGAAATGTTGACAGAAGCATGTACGAGGAAGATTGGTGGTTCATAGGATTTGGTGTTGATGTATCATTACGACCAGGTGCTTTGGTGATTATTATAAGAAATGTGAATTAGGTCATGTTATGAAAAGAATCATTTTTATATTAAGAATGTAGGGTGAGTTTGTTCATGGCAAGGGAAGTCTAAAATAAAAAAATAAACAATTGTTAAAGGGATATATGTTAAGTTGGAAAAAAAATAGGTTTATCACTTAAATGATGTGAGCTTAAGAGTTTAATTGTAGATTTTTAAAATAATTTTATATGGTGCAATTTAACTAGTTAAAGATATGAACTTTGAAGATAATTATTTTTTTTAGAGATAGGAAAATCGGTAACAATTTTTACGAGCATGGTTTGATTTCAGAAAGCTACTATTATAACCTCTGTCTCACATCGATAATATTTTTACTTCAAGTGAGGGGACCTTGAAGGGGCTCAGGACTAGAACCACCGACCTCAATAAAAATTGGTCAATCTACTACCTTCACCCTATTTTGAAGATAAATATTAAAGTTTGTATGTTTATATCTTTATAATTTCTTTTTTGGTTAAGTAGGAGAGTTGGTCACAACAACACTATTTTTAGTAATTGATAAGGGCAAGTTATATTTTTATAAAAAAAAAATTGGTTAAGTAGGAGAGTTGGTCACAACCATACTATTTTTAGTAATTGACAAGCGCAAGGTTCAAACCACATGGGTTGCTCCCACCAAACTTATTTTGCTTTGTTATTATTGACCCGACGTGAAGGGGACCATTAGTCACTCGAGATTCGTACTGTCATCATCAGTCTGACGCGCACTCAAAAGATTCAGATTAGACTCCTACCTTTGCAAATAGACTGCCCCGAAGTTTGAACCTAGGTATCTTCTTGGTAAGTGTCTAACTAGACAAGCACTTACCAATCCACCTAACCCTTGGGAGCAATGGTAAGTGTCTAGCCAAACAAGCACTTACCAATCCACCTAGCCCTCGGAAGCAATGAATACATATAATTATTAAAAGTGTTACCGTCACGTGATTTGTAGAAATATTGTAATAACATGACTGTAATGGAAGTGTTATTATAATATCATTGTTTGGTTTCTTAAAATATTAGGAGAGGCTTTTTTTATTATTAAAAAAAATCTAGATTATATTAATTCATTAACCGAAACATTACAATATTATGGAGCTAATGTTGTCCACTAGCTAAAAAATAAAATGAGGTGGATAAGGAGTAAAGCATTCATAATTGAATATATATAAGAATAGAAGTTAATAGCAACAAAAAGACTATAGCTATATCCTGTTGCAATACACCAGATATCAGCACTCATTTGTGGGAGAGCTTGTTATATGGAGAAATTATGGGTGTGTCTATCTTCTAAAGTCTTCAAAGAAGAAATAAAAGTAATCAAAACCTGAACTTGCTCATCATTGTTAACTGACTTCTTTTTAGTTTCCTGTTGGACCTTTTAAAAATATTGAACCATATGAGAAAGTTGATGAAGTCTATTAATAACATATTGAGGTGTGTTGGAAGTCCCATAGACTTGGGAATGAATGCATCCCACATGTAACAAAAGATCAAAGGTCAAGTCTGCTAAAACTATATCCCATGGAGTAGATCCAGTAAACACCTTTTGCATCAGCACTTCCAAATGTGCTTGAGAAGGATGAGTCTACAAACATCCCAGAGTTTGGGGCACTGATCCAGTTGAGAAAAACCAAGCAGAGAGCTTCCAAGATCTAGTGAAAGAGGAAAAATGAAAAGTATAGAAGACATCCCAAAACTATTTAGCCATGACACAAAACCATAGCAAGTGAATAAGAGTTTCTAAGTCATTACAAAAATTGCATTAAGGGAAAATGTGTAAAATCGAGGTCACTTTCAAAAGCTGGAATTTTTTGATGCAAAATCTGCCATCCAAGAAGTTTTTTTTTTGGTAGATAAGATACTTAGCATTACTGGGTTTTACAGGTTGACCCAAAATCTTTTACAAAAATTAGCCCAGGGCTATTGATGAACATATCCTTACTAAGGATCCTATATATGTAAGATCTACATACCGCCAAAGCCATTACATATGGTAAGGCACATAGCTTGTTATCAAAAAGAAACTTCCCATACAACATTTTGGGTATACCGCGAGAAAACACACATGCATCATAATTACAAAAAATAAACAAACACGGATCCCTTCCTTGAGACAATGGAGAAACAAAAGCTGCAGACACACATAGCAGAGTACTGAAAAAAACTCCCACAAGCTCTGTATTGATAGTTACTCTTAATAATTCTTTGGTAATTGTTTTCTTCCGTATATGACATGCTTTGGTACCACATACTATCTTAGCCAATCAGCCTTGGAGAAGTGAACCTGCTAGCTAGATTTATGGCGGTGGCTATCTGGTGGTCCACGTGGCTTTGGTTCGAAGTCTTATATTGTCGTTTCTTTCCTTCTTTGTGATTATCAACCAACATCAAATTACTAAGACGACTAGAAGCCATGTTATCTGACATGTGATTGTCCCCATTAGTCTTTGTGGTATTTCCAAGCAACATCCACGAAGACTGATAGCTCAGATAATTTTTATTGTGAGTCCAATTCAAAAAAGATACGGGAATACTCCTAGCCTTCAAAATTACAATGCCTTCCTTGTTGGTAAATTCGACTATCATTCTTGGAATTCTTGTTGAATAAGCTCCTCTACTTCACTCGGGACATCGTGTTCCCATTTGAAAAATTTGTCACCATCGACACCCAAATTAGCCAGCTTATTAGCAATTTTGTTAGCTTCCCGAAAGACATGTTGGGCTTTTATGTCCTGTCTTCCCTGGAAAAGGATCCTAGCCTCTTCAAAAATTATTTTAATCCTCCAAGGAGGTGTTTTCCAATTATTGAGGAGATTTATAACATGCATAGAGTCTCCTTCTATGATCAAATTGCCTTCTAAGTCTTGAGTCATTTGAAGGCCTCTCCACATAGCTCTAGCTTCAACTTCATTGTTCGTCCTTGTTCCCAAATATTCGAAAAACACAAGCATCATATTCTCATTATGATCTCGCACAATGCCACCAGCGCCTACTTTGCCAGGACTGTCCTTAGCTGCTCCATCAAAATTAATCTTAAACCAACCCGTAGGATGTGGAGACCACTTAACATTAGCTCTGGGGTTGACTACCCTAGGCACGAACTCATCTAACAAGATTAAGCTTAAATATTGAGCAATCGTGGTCTCCTGCATATGAGGTTTACAACTATCAAAAGGGATAAGGTTCACATTCTCGTTGGCAAAGGATAGGATCCTGGCAATGATAGTTTGATGATCATAGATAGACTCATTAAAGACTTTATGGTTCCTTTCTAACCACACCTGCCAAAGATAGTGATTAAGACAAATTTTCCACATGTATCTAAGTCTTTGGCTTGAAAAGGGGCAAGGCCATTGGATGAACAAATCAAGTATGGTGGCTGGTTTAACCCATGAAATATTGAAGGCCTAAAAAACCCACTTAGGACAGTCAAGGAAAAAGGGCACTCAAGTAAAATGTGATAAATGGTCTCCCAATTAGCCCTGCACAGATAACAACGATTAGTGATACAAATACCTTTATGCATCATATTATCAATGGTTAGAATTCTTCCTTGGATAACCAGCCATAAAAAGACTGCAATTTTTGGAATTAAATTTTTTATATAAACTAAGTCCTTTTGGAGGACAAAATCCTCATCATCAAGCAGAAGCTTGTAAGTTGATTTAACAGTGAGCCCAGGTCACTTGATCTTCCTTGGGTCTCATGGGCATAAACTGTTGCCCGAGAATGTTACAAAGATCATTTGATTCTACTTGAAATTCCTGAATTCTTATTTGTTTCCACTTCATTCTACCTCTGTCCTCAACCATATAATCGGAGACTTTTCTGCCAATGAGTTCTTTTATGATATCTTTGATTCGGGCTAAGTTAGGATATTGCGTCAGTGGTTCATCCTTAGCCCACTTGTCATTCTAGCAATTTATCCTCTCACCATTGCCTAAAACCCATCTTAAACCTTTTTTGATGATTTCCTTACAATTAAGAATTGCTTTCCAAAAAGTAGAACCTTTGATTGGAACTGAGTCACTTAGAAATTCCATATTTTGAAGATGCTTTCGTTTGATGATAGTTGTCCATTCATTTTCTTCACCAGAAATGAGACGCCATGCCTGCTTAGCTAGTAAAGCTAAATTTATGAGCAATTCTCCTCAGACCTAAGCCCCAATTTTCCCTGGGTCTGCACACTTTGGTCCATCCTACAAGGTGTATACTTTTTTTCTCCTTTGATCCAGTCCATAAAAATTCTTTTTGGAGTTTCTTAATTTTTTGGAAAACCTTCACAGGGGCTTTGAAAATGGAGAGGAAATAGACTGGAATGCTCTGAAGAGAGGCCTTAGTTTTGGGTTTTAGATTCAACAGGAACTTTCCAAATTTGAGTAGCAAGATACTACCATTAGGCATTGGTAAAAATCACTTGCCACTTGACATTGATCTTAGAGTGTAAAGGACACAAAATATTTTTGTATATCCAACTAGAATTAATGGAAGAGATTCTATGACCATTAAGTCATCTCTAGTCATTCCATATATTATGGGTAGTTGTTCTCAACTTTATAAGGACCTCACAAGGGATGGAAGCCACAACTAAGTCATAAGACTCTTTGAACCTAGAGGGAAGGGAGCAATAATTACAAATCTAGTTCCAGGTAAGAATTGAGTAGCTACCTGGATCCCAAATATCTCTAATTCTATTAATTCCTTTCTTCAAAAAAGCTAGACCATGAATAACACTACATAAAGCTAAAGGTTTATCATTATGGAGGATAAGTTTATTCCACCAAATATTATTTAGATTGATGCTCAGACCATGTATCAAGGAGTCAGAATTCCAAGCCAATAATGAGAAATTGATTGCCAAGCTTTCCAGTTTTGGGTAACTGGAATAGATCCTTTAATCATAAAATAAGGCACATTAAGGATCTTATCCTTCCAAGGGGTTTCTTTCCATTTACCTTTATGAGTAGCTAGAGATATTATGTAAAAAAATAGGTGTTTTCAATTTTCATCACTAATGATGGCTCTAGCAACCCATTTTGCAGCCAAACTTTTACTTTGGGTAAGAGGATCAATGATGCTTAGACCTCCTAAAGCCTTAGGTTGAGTACAAATTTTCCAAGATATGGGTGTCATTCCCACCTCCCCATCCCATTTGGTCCATAAAAATTTACAAATGGCCTGAGTTAATTTTTTATAGGCTACCTTGGGGGCCATCCAGCAAGAGGAGTAATAAATATGAGAGGCTGCCATAATATAATTCGCAACTTGAATTCTTGCTGCTAAGGAAATAAACTGAGCTAGTCAAGCATTAAATTTTTTTTGAAGTCTTTCCATAACCCAATTCCACATATCCTTAGGAGAGATATTAATCCCAAAGGGAATTTCCAAATAATGTACAATCATACCATGAGGGATGGTCTTCCACTCAATCAAGGAGTTGCATCCACAAAGAGAGGAAGAGGTATAGAAGAATTCAATTTTAGAGTCATTGATACGAGAGCCAAAGACATCACAAAATAGTTGAACAATCTCTTTAGTAATTTCCACCTCTTGGGTATTTTGAAGAAAAAGAAGGAAATCATCAGCAAATTGTGAGTTAAGATCATGTTTAACTCTAGGAAGCTTGATACCCTGAATGAGGCCATCAGAATGAGCCTTATGAAGAAGATAACTAAGAGCATCGATAGCCAAAACATACAAAAAAGGAGCAAGAGGGCAACCATGTCTGATAGACAGTTGAAGAGGGAAGTAGGGAGAAAGAGCTCCATTAACCTGAATAGAAGTTGAAGCATGACCAAAGAGCATGCCAATTTGATTACAAAATTTTGTGCCAAAACCAAGCCAAGAAAGCATACTAAGAATAAAATCCCATCTAAATTTATCATAAGCTTTATCAAAATCTAACTTAACCAAGAGGTCATCTTGATTGGAGTCTATAGCCCATTACAAAATTTTCCAAGCCATCATAAGATTATCTAAAATATAACGACCTTTAAGAAAAGCAGATTGTTTAGGGTGAAAAATCACTTGAACAACAATTTTTATTTTTAAAGTTATAGCTTTAGCTATGATCTTGTACGAAACATTGAGGAGGGTAATAGGTCTCCAATTGGATATTTGGTTATGAGTCGTACCTTTAGGAATCATCTTGGTAAGCCCTGCATTGATATAAGCTATGAGGGAACTATTATGAAGAGCTTCTAGGTAAACATGATGAAGATCAAAGAAAATAATATGCCAAATTTTTTATAAAAATCCATAGGAAGACCATCCAAGCCAGGATATTTGTCATTCTTCATAGAAAAAGAACAATTTGCAGATCGTTCACGAAAAGAGAATATTCAAGTTGATCCCAAATAATGGGGTCTACTAGGGAGGGAATATGTTCCTGCACACATTCCATTAAAATACATTGGATTTCATCCCTTGGCTTTGCTACAAAAAGTTGAGAGAAATGAGCTACAAAAAGATTCATGATATCTTTAGAACCGAAAAGAGAATGACCTGAAGGGTCCTCCAACTTTGTGATCCTTTTCGAAATATTTTTATGTCTGGGGTAGTTAAAAAAATTAAGTTCTCTTGTCTCCTTGGGAGATCCAACTAATGTGAGATCTAACATGTGCCTCTTTAGCACGGTAAAACTCATAAACTCTGGCCTGATTTTCAACATTAGCTAGATCACATTGAACAACAATGTTAGTAGGGTCTTTCATAAGCATGGAATGAAGATGAGAGATCTCCTTATGAAGTCGACTCTCTTGAATCTTCTTCCCCCTGGCAAAAAAGCACCCATACCATCTAAGGGATGAAACCGTATTGGAAATAGTTGTTTCAAACCATTTGATCTAGCCAGTATTACCAGTTGGTCTAGGAAATCTATTCCAAACATGCTCTACGACGCAGTAGCAAGCATGAATGTTAAGGTGGGATACATTAATTTGAAAGGTAACAACTTGGAATTAAGATAGATATAGGAATTTTGGATAGAAGATAATATAGAAAGGCGATCATACAAAGTTGTGTGAGAAAGGATGTGAACTTGCTCATGAATGGAGAATTTATCCAAGAAATAATTACTAAAATAAAATCTATCCATGTAGCACAAGGGTGCAGTATTCTCAAAGGTGGAGGTGATTTAGAGGGTGGGGGAATGATTTCCAATATTTGTAGCAACTTGTACCCAAATCGTACAAGGTGTATGATTTACCTTGTACGATATGCAAACTTCCCAAAACTGCTTGTACGAACTACAAATCGTACAATTGTAGGATCCAAATTGTACAACACTTTAACTTGTATGATTTTCCACTTAGTCAATACCTTAGAAGTGGGTTTGTAATACCAATCGATACATTTTGTAATCGATTTCTCCAAAAAGTTAGTTTTCCATATTTGGTAAGTTTTGACCAACCACTTTCATTCCAAATTGGAAAAATTATTGGTTGTACAGTTTGGTACACAGGTTGTACGATTTGACCAAACCCTAGCTGAACCTTTTGCTCATAGATCTGCCAATTTATACCACATATCTCTTCAATATGAGTTTTGGGATGATTTCCTATTGCAAGTGTTAATTCTCCTTCCAACATGCAAACCCTAATTCAATGGCCTTGAAATATTATCATCATCAACATTTCTAAAAATCATACAACTGACATGTGATGTCTCTGTATAGCCATAAATCATCATTCAATCATTCCTTACTCTCACATCAGGGTCGTAGGAACATTAGAAACCATTCCCATGTAATTCCTCCATTCCAACATAGCAATGTAGACATTCAACACATAATCTGTACATGCAATAATAATAACACACAAAGAAATTCACAATAGCCTAGAATCAAAGAAGTTTTTGTTGAATTGTTCATTTATAAATATTCTTGTACAATATATCCATTATTACTAATCACAATAACCATGGATATAACATCAATGGACTCAACAATGGTCATCAACAATGAACAACATCAAACTTCTACCATGAAAAATCCATAATTCTCCAAGAACTTACAAGCAACCTAAAAAATTGAAGGGGGCTATATAATGCATGCCTAGGCCGTTCCAAAGCGGTTCTTAAGACATCACATTACTTACAACTGCCATCCCAAATTATCTTAAAATAATTAATTACAAGGTTTTACTAAGTCTAATTTGATTTTTATCAAATTCATTCCAAGTGCACATTTCATCTAATTTTATTGATATTTCAAGTTGTACATTTACAAACCTTATACTTTTGCACCTACTTGTACATTTTGACCACTTGTACATTTTAATCAAAATTGACAAAACTGAGAAAATTTGTGCAAATCTAATCATCATTTCTTCTTCTTTTAGGAGGTGGATTTGCTACCTACATCTATCGTCCCCTTTAAATCAGTTGGTGTCCTCACTGACTTAGTCTTCTTGGTGTTGGTCAATGGATCCTTATGGTACTCATCAACTTGAATATGCAGAGAAGCACACTCATCCCTCAGTCAAGTGGCATAGTTACTAACTTCCAAAGCTTTTAATCCATAATAATTGACCTTTTATTTTACAGTAGCCAAAAGTTTAGCAAACTCCTTCTCTCGAGAGGATGCTCCCTTGCATAGCTTCTCTATCAACATTACCTCTATTTTGGCTACTATGCTTAACTCCTCATTATTTTTTATAATGACCTATATATTTTGATGGATATCAACTTTCTAAGCTACAATACGCTCATCCTTAACCAAAAGTCAAGCCTTATGATCCATAATCAGGTCATTGTAATGCTTGGCATCTGTTTCCATCTCTACAATCTTGTGATCTTTCACTTGCAATTGTTCTACAACCTCCTTCAACTAGTTTTCTTGTTTGGCTATTTGTTCATTTTGTGCTATCGGTTGTGCTTCTAACTGCTTCACACGCTCTTTCACTTATTGAATCACATGTTTCTTCTTATCCTCTTGTGAGCTTCCTTCATCTTCATAAGCCTGCTTGATATCATTCCACTTTGCTTTCTCCTTCTTCAATATTTCCTCGACCTTGATCTTATTGCATACTAGTTCTTGTCCCATCATAGCCATTTCATTTTGATTAGCCTCCACTTCTTTCCTTTGTGCTTCCTTGGCTTGATAAATTTTTTCAAGACCCAAGCTAAGCCACTCGATCTAGTATGTCAAGAAATTCAATTTCCTCAGGGTGAAGGCTAATTTCGAAGGTACTCTTCAAAATTTTGTACTTGGTGTGTTTAATGGAAAAGTCTGACATGTTGTCTTATCCAAATACATGCATGAATACTCATGGTAATTAATATTTACTCCCTTCGATTAATCATATCTTCCTAACATCATGGTTACCTCTCCATTGGGTAACAACCATGGGTGTTGTGCATGAATTTTTTGTTAGTCTTACGCTCTTTAAACTTGAATTTACAGCTCTTAATACCGCACCAATTAAAACTTATTACTAGATACAACAAGTATAACAAAATAGCATCACACAACACAAGATTTAACGAGGTTCATCAATGTGGCTACTCCTAAAAATTTGACTGCTTGGACTACCATCCAAATCTAGCCTTTGCAAAGCACAACTTTACAATCAATTTACTAGCACCCACTGGAAGGAGCACCAACCCCTGATTTATCTGCACCAATAGAAAGGAGCACCAACCCCTAATTTATCTCGCACCAAAAAAAGGAGCACCAACCCCTGATTTACCAAGACCAACTCGAAAGGAGCACCAACCCTCGATTTACCATCACCAACTGGAAGGAGCACTAACCCCTGATTTATCTGCACCAACAGAAAGGAGCACCAACCCCTGATGCCAAGCTACAACCTGGACTTCAATTTGAATCTATAAGTTTGATAGTAAGATACCTTTGATTTTGCAAGACCCTGATTGGTCTTCTTCACCTTTGCGTTCTCTGCGCACTCTGCTCTACGCAATCACTTTGCACACTCTGCTTTGTTACAGTCGAACTTCATGATCGTCTTCTCCCTTTTACGCACTCTGCTCTCTTTGTGAATTTTGCACTTAACACGATTCGACACGACTTGCTCTCTACGCACAACGACCGTATTTCACACACATTCACCTCTCTTCTCAATTCTCCAAATAGTCCTCCTTTTATAACAATATTTTTTATGATGAAAACCCTAATCTTAGTCGACTGTGAATCCTAATCTTAGTCGGCTTTCATAACAATTGTAAACCTTAATTTTAGTTGGCTGTCATTGGTCTTTTTTGGCTTCAACTCAAGAAGATGTTCGGTTTATCCATCGCTTGATGATTTCATTCTGGATAGACCCTGTAACCGCCATACTGACTTTTGATCACTCTTCGTATTTTAGCAGTATGAAATCACTCCGTAACTGCCCCTGTAGGTTCTTTTGTTGTTGTTGCCGTGAAAATATAACATGTCACGATATCGCGACACTTTCACCTCTATACACTTTCTCTATTCTTTTGTCATGATATCGCGACATTTTTGCCTTCACAGACTTCATCTTTTCTTTTGTCGCGATATCGTGACATTTTTGCCTCCGTATACTTCGTCTTTGCTTTTGTCATGATATCGTGACACTTCTACTTCCATATATTTTGACTTTGCTTTTGTCACGATATCGCGACACTTCTGCCTCCGTAGTCTTCAACTTAGCTTTTGTCGCGAAATCGTGACACTTCTGTTCGTACTTAGCTTCTTTGCTTTTGTCGCAAAATCGTGACACTTCTGCCTTCGAAGTCTTCTCTACTTTTATCGTGAAATCGTGACACTTCTTCTTTCGTACTTTACTTCTTTGCTTTTGTCATGAAATCGCGACACTTCTGCCTTCGAAGTCTTTTTCTCTGCTTTTGTCATGAAATCGCAAAATTTTTGCTTTTGTACTTTACTTCTTTGCTTTTGTCGAGAAATCGGACACTTCTGCTTCCGAAGTCTTGCTTTCTGCTTTTATCGCGAAATCGTGATAGTTCTGCTTCCGTACGCTTCCTCTCTTTCTTTTGTCGCAAAAATGCGACATGTCGCGATATCACGACACTTTTCAAACTTAATTTCTCTCTCCTATTTTAGTCACGAAAATGCGACATGTCGCGATATTGCGACACTTTTCAAACTTACTTTCTCTCTCCTATTTTAGTCGTGAAAATGTGACATGTCACGAAATTCGTGACACTTTTCTTACTTGTTCTCTTTCTTCGAAGTTGTCATGAAATCACGACACTTTTTCCTGCTTTCTCTTTCTCTTCCAACATGTTGCGAAATCACGACAATTTTTCCACTTGCATTTTTCTCTTCCAACATGTCACAAAATCGTGATACTTTTTTCTGCTTTCTCTTTCTCTTCCAACATGTTGCGAAATCGCAACACTTTTTCCACTTGCCTGCTGTATATGTCGCGATATCATGACACTTTTCTTACTTGTATTTTTTCTTTTATCTTTTGCATATGGGCCACTTCGGTCTTCTTGGGAAATCACTGTACATACTCTGAATAACCTTTGAACTCCTGTCTTCTGCATCCGAATAGCTTTTGAACTTCCCGTCCACTCGCATCAACAGATCTATCTGACTGTGTTGACAAAAATGACAATACTGTTGCTGCACCTTGCTCAACAATCTCCCCCTTTGAAATTTTTGGCAACACATGTGCAATTTCCTGTAACTCTTCTCCCCCTTTGACAATAATACCAAAGGTCTACTGCAAACTCCCCCTGAGTCAATGCACAACATTCTCAGGAAAAATTTATTACACTTAGAAAAAATCATGAACATGAGCAAAAATATAATCAAATACTTAAATGCTCCCCCTGAGAATGTGATCCCTGTATCTAGTCAATTCTTGGGAAGTGTGACCACTCCCAATTTATTGTGAAGATACTCAAAAACTTCCTTGGGCAATGGTTTTGTGAAGATATCTCACTACTTGCTCTGTAGTTGGAACAAAATCCAACTTAACCTCACCTTTTGCAACTTTCTCCTTCAAAAAGTGATACCGGATAGCAATGTGTTTTGTGCGTGAATGCATAACCGGATTCTTGGAGATGTTAATGGCACTGGTGTTATCACACTTAACTGATATTGGCTCACTGAAGCTAATACCAAGATCTTTCAGGGTTTTTTTCATCCATAATACCTGCATACAACATGTTGTCGTTGCAATATATTCTGCCTCTGCTGTCGATAAAGAAACTAACTCTTGTTTCTTACTGTGCCACGTGACAAACCTGTCTCCAAGATAGAATGCACCTCCACTGGTACTCTTTCTGTCATCTACACATTCTACCCAATCTGCATCTGAATACGCAATAAGGGTGAATTCCTTACCTTTCGAATACCATAACCCATACTCCATAGTACCCTTGAGATACCGAAGAATTCTCTTCACTGTTGTCACATGAGTCTCCTTGGGACTAGCCTAAAATCGTGCTACCATGCATACTGCCTGCAAAATATCTAGTCTGGTAGATGTCAGGTACAGTAAGCTCCCAATCATAGATCTATACATGGTTTGATCAACATGTGGAGATTTGTCATCCTTGCTCAACTTGCAACCTGTCGTCATGGGAGTGCTAACTGGCTTACAATCCTCCATTGTGAACTTTTTTAACATCTCTTTCACATATTTAACTTGAGAAATAAATATGCCCTTCTTATTTTGATTAACTTGCAACTCGAGGAAATACGAAAGGTCACCAATCATTGACATTTCAAATTCTTTCTGCATCTTATTTGCTAAATCTTTACATGAATCATCTTTGCTGCTGCCAAATATGATATCATCTACGTATACAACAAGAACAATAAGATGCCCATTTTTTGTTTTGACATACAAATTACTATCCACCATACCTTTCTTAAACCCTTGTTGAGTGAGATAGTTGTCTAGCCTAGCATACCATGCTCGGGGTGCCTATTTTAAGCCATATAATGCTTTCTTCAACTTGCAAACCAAGTTGGGATCATCATCAAGTTGGAAACCATCTGGTTGCTCAATATAAACCTCTTCTTCAAGTTTCCCATTCAAAAACGCTGATTTCACATCCATTTGATAAACTTTGAAATTCTTGTAAACTGCTAAAGCCATAAACAATCTAATTGCCTCTAGTCTAGCTACTCGGTGCAAAAGTTTCCTCAAAGTCAATGCCTTCAACTTGTGCATAACCCTTACATACCAATATTGCTTTATTTCGACTACTCGTCCGTCTTCATTCAATTTGTTTCAAAAAATCCATTTAGTCCCGATTATATTTTTATTTGCAGGTCTTGGTACTAACTCCCAAGTTTTGTTTTTCTCGATCTAATCTAATTCTTCATTTATTGCCTTCATCCAACTTTTATTTTTGCTTGCGTCAACAACATTTTTGGGCTCAATGCTGGATAATAGAGAGTAGTTACTTACTACTTTTCTTCTTGTCTGAACACCAACTTTGGGGTCTCCAATTATTTGCTCTCTAGGATGATTTTTCTGCCAGCTGCTTGTTTTGAATTTCTTATTTTCTTCCACTTATGAATCACAACTTAAATCATCTAAGTCAATTTTCTGTATCTTTTTTGTTTTGTTTTCCTCATCTCCTTCAATAACCTCTTCATAAATTGGGTAGTACTTTTCATATCTAATTACTCGTTCTCTAACTTCATCAAATTTAACATCAGCACTGTCCACAATTTTCTTTAGCCTCTTGTTGTAGCATTTGTAAGCTTTGCTTTTTGACGAATAACCAACAAAAATACCTTCATCTGCTCTATCTTCAAACTTACCAAGATTATCTTCAGTTCTTTTGATGTAGCACTTGTTGCCAAAAACTTTGAGGTATTTTGTTGTTGCCCTTTTACCGAACCACAACTCATAAGGAGTTTTGCTTTCATGTGTTCTCAGCATGTACCTATTTTGGATATACACCGTAGTATGGACCGCTTCTTTCCAAAATATGTTTGCTACTCTGCTTTTAGCCAACATAGTCCGTGCCATTTCCTGCACTGTCTTGTTCTTTCTTTCTACCACTCCATTCTGCTGAGGTGTCCTGGCTGCTGAAAATTGTCTCCTAATACCATATTTTTCACAGTACTCTGTAAACTCCTCTGAAATGAATTCTCCTCCTCTATCTGATCTTAAACATTTGATCCTCTTTCCTGTTTTATTCTCAACTTGGTTTTTAAAAATCTTGAACATTTTAAAAGCTTCTGATTTATGCTTCAAGAAAAATATCCATGTCATTCTGGAATAGTCAACAATGCACAACATAAAATATTTGTCACCATTTATGCTTTGTGTTCTCATGGGCCCACATAAATCAGTGTGTATTAGTTCCAAAGGTTTGCTTGTGTAGTACTCTTTTGTTTTGAATGTGACTCTAGTTTGCTTCCCCTTTTGGCATGAGGCACAAATGTTGTTTGCAGGGTTTGTCGATGGTGGGAATATCTCTCACTGCCCTTTTTGAGTTGATTTTTACTAGATTATCAAAATTGATATGACCGAGTCTCTTGTGCCACAACCAATTTTCTTCTTCATGTCCAATAAAACAAGCTCCTCCTAAAGTCTCTGAGAGCGTGTACAGGTTTCTAGATGTCCTTGATCCAGTTGCTATCAATTTTCCACTGTTTATTTTTCTGACTTCACAACCCTCGCTTCTTAAAAACTACTTCATGACCTTTATCACAAATCGACTTACGCTCAACAAGTTATGTTTCAAACCATCCACAAACAAGACTTCTTCTGACTTAATTTTGTCATCACTAATTTTAACTGAACCTTTTCCAACTATCTTAGCTCCATCATTATTTCCAAACTTTACTGAACCACCTTCAAATTTTTGTAACTTCTCAAATTTTTGTTTGTCACCTATCATATGACTGGAGCATCCACTATCAAGTATCCATGGTACATATTTATTCTATGCTTTAAATGTTGTTTGTACGATTAAGGATTCATTTTCTTCCTTAAGTTGCTCTTTTTCTTTCCACTCCGTTTTGATAGTAGTTTTGGGCTCTTGTTTTGCCTTTCCCTTATCAATAGCTTGTGCATGTTTTTCGAGAAGTTTTCTATTTTGTCTCATCCTATTTGGTTGAAATTTTCTTCCCTAAAACTGATTTGATGCAAATGTACTTCTACAGTTTCTTGCAATGTGCCCAAAATTATGACGAGCTTATAACATTCTACCTGTATAATTCATCAGAGGAGAAAAAGCATTTCTACTGGTGAAATTCCTTGGTCTTACATTATATTTGCAGTCTGAGATTTTATGTCCATAGCCATTGCATTTAAAACAAAAACCAAAAAAGGGATAATTGAACCTAGGTGATGGTCTTTGCCATGTTGGAGCCATAGGTCTTCTTCTTCTTTGATGTGTGACATTGGTGAATCCATCATTGTCAATTCTCCTTTCGTTCCTGGCATTATTGCTTTCTTTTGCATGAGACGTTTTTCCTTGATCAACCTATTTCTTATCTTCATTCTTTATGGATTCTACATTTCTGGCCTTTGATCCATTTGATGATTTTCCTTCGACAAAACCCAGACCAAATTTGATGCCTGCAGGCCTTTGGTCATTTATAATCTTATCAAGCTTCATAGAACTTTCTTCGCGTTTGTGATAGCAACTAATTTTGTGGTTCATATCTTCTATCTACGTCTGTAAACCAACATTCTCTTCTTCTAGTTTGCAGCAATAATCTATTTTCATGGTAATTTTTACTTCGAGATCTTTAGATATTTTCTTGTATTCTTCTATCTGTACTTTTAGACTGGTTATGATTTCATTTGCATCCTCAAGATTTTTTGAAATTTTCTTATTCTTTTTCCTCTCTATTTTCCACTCTTCAAGTGCAGAGATCAACTCACCTTCTAGATCTACTTCAACCTCAGGGTTTTCACCACATACTTCAAAGTTCACTCCTTCTTCCTTTTTTGATTTTACTTCTTCAAATGCCATGAAAAGAGCTTCACCTGTTTCCTCTTCAGAATCCTCAATGTCGTATACCAAAGCACAAAGATATGTTTACATCCTGATTCTCCAGAATGCGTAATTAGATTCGTCAAACAATGGTGCTTTATTTGATGAGAAGCCTTCACCACCTGTCATTGTGTTACTTCCAAGATCACCCTAGTTGGTTAAGCTTGTACAGAAACTTAGCTCTAATACCAATTGTTAGTCTTACAATGACACTGAGAGGGGGGTGAATTAGTGTAGCTCTTTAAACTTGAATTTACAGCTCTTAATATCGTAGCAATTAAAACTTATTACTAGATACAACAAGTATAACAAAAGAGCATCACACAACACAAGATTTAACGAGGTTCACCAATGTGGCTACTCCTTAAAAATTGACTGCTTGGACTACCATCCAAATCCAGCCTTTGCAAAGCACAACTTTACAATCAATTTACCATCATCCACTAGAAGGAGCACCAACCCTTGATTTATCTGCACCAACAAAAAGGAGCACCAACCCTTGATTTATCTGCACTAATAGAAAGGAGCACCAACCCCTGATTTACCAAAGACCAACCCCTAATTTACCAGCACCAACTGGAAGGAGCACTAACCCCTAATTTATCTGCACCAAAAGAAAGGAGCACCAACCCCTGATGCCAAGCTGCAACTTGGACTTCAATTTGAATCTATAAGTTTGACAGTAAGATACCTTTGCTTTTGCAAGACCCTAACTGGTCTTCTTCACCTTTGTGTTCTCTGCACACTCTTCTCTCTCTATGCAATCACTTCGCACACTGCTTCGTTACAGTAGAACTTCACGATCATCTTCTCCCTTTTGCGCACTCTGCTCTCTTTGCAAATTTTGCACTTAGCACGATTCTACACGACTTGCTCTTTGTGCACAACGATCGTATTTTACACACATTCACCTCTCTTCTCAATTCTCCAAACAACCCTCCTTTTATAACAATATTTTTTATGATGAAAACCCTAATCTTAGTCAGCTATAAATCCTAATCTTAGTCGGCTTTCATAACAACTGTAAACCTAATTTTAGTCGGCTATCATCGGTCTTCGTTGGATTCAACTCAAGAAGATGTTTGGTTTATCCATCTCTTGATGATTTCATTCTGGACAGACCCTGTAACCGCCATACTGACTTTTGATCACTCTTCGTATTTCAGCAGTATGAAATCACTCTGTAACTGCCCCTGTAGCTTTTTTTGTTGTTGTTGCCACGAAAATATAACATGTCACGATATCATGACACTTTCACCTCCGTACGCTTTCTCTATTTTTTTTTTGCGATATCGTGACATTTTTGCCTTCGCAGACTTCATCTTTTCTTTTGTCACGATATCATGACATTTTCACCTTCGTATACTTCGTCTTTGCTTTTGTCGCGATATCTCGACACTTCTGCTTCCATAGACTTTGACTTTGCTTTTGTCATGATATCGTGACACTTCTGCCTCCGTAGTCTTCAACTTAGCTTTTGTCATGAAATCGTGACACTTCTGCTTCCGTACTTAGCTTCTTTGCTTTTGTCACAAAATCACGACACTTTTGCCTTCGAAGTCTTCTTCTCTGCTTTTGTCGTGAAATCACGACACTTCTACTTTCATACTTTACTTCTTTGCTTATGTCATGAAATTGCGACACTTCTGCCTTCGAAGTCTTCTTCTCTGCTTTTGTCGTGAAATCGTGACACTTCTGCTTTCGTACTTTACTTCTTTGCTTTTGTCACGAAATCGTGACACTTCTACTTCTGAAGTCTTGCTTTTTGCTTTTGTCGTGAAATCACGACAGTTCTGCTTTCGTACGCTTCCTCTCTTTCTTTTGTCATGAAAATGTGACATGTCATGATATCGCGACACTTTTCAAACTTACTTTCTCTCTCCTATTTTAGTCGCAAAAATGTGACATGTCGCGATGTCGCGACACTTTTCAAACTTACTTTCTCTCTCCTATTGTAGTCGCAAAAATGTGACATGTCACGAAATTGCGACACTTTTCAAACTTAATTTCTCTCTCCTATTTTAGTCACGAAAATATGACATGTCGCGATATCGTGACACTTTTCAAACTTACTTTCTCTCTCCTATTTTAGTCGCAAAAATGCGACATGTCGCGAAATCGTGACACTTTTCTTACTTGTTCTCTTTCTTCAAACTTGTCGCGAAATCGCGACACTTTTTCCTGCTTTCTCTTTCTCTTCCAACATGTCACAAAATCGTGACAGTTTTTCCACTTGCCTTTTTCTCTTCCAACATGTCACGAAAGCGCGACACTTTTTCCTGCTTTCTCTTTCTCTTCCAACATGTCGCAAAATCGTGACAGTTTTTCCACTTGCTTGCTGTATATGTCATGATATCACGACACTTTTCTTACTTGTCTTTTTTCTTTGATCTTTTGCATATGGGCCACTTCATTCTTCTTGGGAAATCACTGTACATACTCTGAATAACCTTTGAAATCTATCTTCTGCATCTGAATAGCTTTTGAACTTCCTGTCCACTGCATCAACAGATCTATCTGACTGTGTTGACAAAAATGACAATACTGTTGCTGCACCTTTCTCAACATTTGTGCTATCTTCCTGTTATGATATTTATTGCACACCCACTCCACAATCTTCTCCAATATAGTGAAGGTTTGTTCCCTCCACTGTTTTAGCTATCCAACACCACCAATAGCAAATTATAATTTGGCGTTGCTGAACATTTCACTAGCCTATTGGAAGAAGTGTTCCACCTATTCATTTGTATCATTTCCATCATTTACTAGAGTACCTAACTGAGGTGCTTCAAACAAGAAGCTTGTACAAAGCCTCAAATACTTCTCCTATGGTGGAGTATGTTCTTATTCAATCTCTTCCTATGGATTTGAACTTCCTCCAACTTCTTTGATCACACTTACTACTCTCTCTTCTTGTAGCAGAATTTGAGCTATAGTCCTATCTACTTCTTTCCCAAATGGTTTGATCTCCTCTATAGTAATTATCTCCTATAAATATTGATGCTCTATTACCGGTGCTTGGACTTTCTCTTGTGGGTTAGGTAAGTCCTCCTATTGCATTGTTGCCAACCCTTCATTTTGTGGTTTCAGTTGCACTCCCCTTAGTGCTATAACTATCAAATTATGTTAGGATCCTCCATTCTAACATTAATAGTTAATATTATTAATTCATTCATTATTATATTATTAATTACTAATGTGAATAGTCACATCCCTTCATCCATGTAGCTCTAGGGTAGATATAAATATTAGGGTTTGACATTATCATAAGGCATCGAAGGAAAAAGAGTTATATTTACATTTAAAGGAGGGATCCCTCTTATAAGTGGCAAAGTGATTCAACCCTAAAAAGTGATTCTTTATAATTTAAATTTATTTTATTTATTTATTAAATATTTATGCAAGGTTCTAACATTTGATATCAGAGCCATACTATCCTTGCACAAATTTTATGTTTTTCTACTGTGCGAAAACCAATATTCCTAGATTTGGGCGATATATTATTTGAACCGCATTCCAATTATATTGCATATGGTAAATATTGGAATTGAATAGTGTATTCATTAATTGGTATCACTATCATTGTCATTGAGAGCAAGACAAAACTTCTATAGGAGCAAATATAATATCTTCATATAATTTGAGAGCTTCGCCTTGTGGAGCATTCAACGTTCAAGTTTGAACTAATCAAGTGGCGGGCAATGTTTAAAGGAGGCCATCAAGGACAACGTTAAGGTGACATAAAAATCAAGTTAAATTCATCAGTTGCACCAAAAACTATTGCAAGCAAAAGAAATACATTCACCAGTAGAAGAAATTAAATGTCAGGCGATTTCCAATTTATCCTAAGGTTAAAAGGTTAAATATTTAAACCAGGTGGAGTACATAATTTGTGCCCTATAACCTCTAACATGTCGTTAGACCAAGCACAAATAAAAAAAATATTGTGCAAACATTGTATATCCTTAAAGGTTTAAATAACTTAATTATAAGATTATAATACCTGATCTAGCGCATATAACTCTACCACTACATTATCAATCTGTGAGAGACCAAATTTTCATCCGTAGTCTATAAAATCAATCTGTAATCTATTGGATAAATAAATCAATGAAAACCTTGACATGAGGGAATAAAATAATAATAATCCATAATCAGGCTGGAAAATACGTAATTCAATCAGATATCAAGCTCATTCGTGGTGGATTTACAAGTTTTAAAACCTAAAACACACCATCAATCAAATTAAAATATGTGTGCAATTTGTGGCATTATTTAACATATTATTAAGGTCTTTGTTACATTTTGCGCATCATAATAAGGCTTTATCCCACATTTATAAAGCATAATTTTTGGGTAAGTTTTATTAACGCATTTAGGCGATGTAAGAATTGACCACCAAGGTGGTCACAACGTGTCACACATGATAGATAATCCACGTCCCTCCATCCTTGTTGTTCGCCTCTTCACATGTCAAATTGCCAAGTCTTTCTATCTCATTCACACATCTCCTTTTTTGTCTTGTCCTCCTAATTAATTTTGTTGTCATGTCCTCCAAAGTCAGGTCATGACATGTTCGATCGTGTTTGTTCTTCATGTCAGGTCTTGTCAGGTCGTGATATGCCCATTCTAGTCTACTTGTGTGTTGGGCTATCCTCCACGTATCCCATTTGATCATCGTTGTTCAGTCTGGTCTATTCATGTGTCTCTTGTTATCATTGGGTGTGTTGGGTCTTATTATCAGTGTCCATCGTATACTATCAGGTCCGGTCTGCTCGTGTGTCATTCGACCTATCGTGTTTGTCATCTTGCCCAATCACTTTGTCTTTAATCCTCCCCATTTAGTGTCATTTCTGCCATCTATCTCTGTGTCACAATATGCAAATCCAACAAAACAAAAGTGGAAACCAAATTTTGATTTTTTTACAAATCTTGCCAAGAAACTGACGATGATAATTGATGACAACAAAAAATTTTGGCAACAACAATTTTTGCAATAATTATTGATGATTTTTTGCTACAACATTTGACAACTTTTAGCAATTTTTTGTCGATGACTTTTTTCTATAGAATTTTGATGATGATCTGTTGACAATTTTGTCACATTGCCTAGAGGGGTAGAAAAATCAAATTTTTTGAAAAAGTGTTTCTTTTTGTAAAGTGTTTATTTTATTGTTTTTGAAAACATTTGTAAGTTGCAGCAATTTTGGCTTTCATCGCCATCCCCTTTGTATATAGAATGGAGATGCAAAAGCTTCGCTACTGAGCAAGCTAAGAAAAGAGCTTCACAGAAAAAGGAAGATAGCTTCACCGAAAGAAAGAAGTGGAGAACGAAAAGAGCTTCGCACCCGAAGCATTTCAAACAGATGCTTCGAGCGAGAATCTTGCGAAGCGGCATTCGAAGAATTTCAAACGTTGAGAAGCAGCTTCATCGAAGAAGGAAGACAAAGAAGTCTAGATCACGGTCCAAATTTGCTAAGGCGTGAAAAGAGCTTCGCACCCGAAGCATTTCAAGCAGTTGCTTCGGGCAAAAAACTCGCGAAGCAGAATTTGAAGGAGTGCAAACATTGAAAACTACTTCGCCAAGAAATCGCCGAAGCACCCACTTCGGGCCTCCCCACCGGTGAACCATTTTTACTTCGCCGAAAGTTATTGCGAAGCATTTGCTTCGGATAGCTTTCGTGCGAAGCGCTTTCACCCGAAGTGGTAGTGGCCCGTGAAGAGCAGAACATTTTGCAAGCCAAGGATGCACTTCGGTCAAAAAACCCCCGAACCACAGTTTTGAGGGAGGATCACGGCGAAGCATTTTGAAGACTCACCAGCGAAGCATCCACTTCGGGCGGAGAACCTCAACGAAGCAGTTTTGGCACGCCTTTCCATCGAAGCGGCAAAAGATCGAGAGCCATCTTAAGGAGGAATATTTACTTCGACATTTTACATCCCCAAAGTTGTCTTGCGAAGTTCATTCATGCGAAGTGCAAAACCAAGAAGGAGGACCTGCTTCGGCTTGCATCCATTGCGAAGCGGAGTTGCGAACGAAAAATCAGCGAAGCACTTCGAGGGCACGCACTCCAAGCCGAGTATTTTTTTGAGGCAATCAAGTGCCTCATAAATGTATTTTTACGTGCCCGATGAACTCGCTGCTCATTTTTGGCAATTGGAAAGGAAGTCTCAGTCCTTGAAGGAGAACCCGACGGACATGGCGGCCACTCGAGCTCCGCACCCGAAGACCAAGGACGTTCAGACGGCTCATTAATGCATGTTTCCTCGGCTGACCCGATCGTAGTTGCCAGATATAGAAAAGGATTTGAAAGCTCAGTCACGAGAGCTACGAGAGCCGACTTCTTAGGTTTTCGAGGATGTACTCCTCCATTTTGTGCATTGATGGCTCAAAGGGTCGGGTCCTCTATAAAAACCTAGGCATTGTAATGTAAAAAGGGGGGAAATTTCTGCTAGAAAGCTGCTGTAACTTGAATCCCTGCAATTAATACTAAAAGAGCTTTGGGCTTAATTTCTCTCTTGTATGCTGCCTTCTGTGATTATTTCTGTTATCTTTTCTTCATTTGCATACTGTAATTCTGCATTCTGGATTTAGGTGTGCGATTGGGGATAGAACCCTAAAATTTTCTCGAAGGATACATAGGGGAGGAAAACGTTATATTAGCTTTCTTTTATGCTGCCTGTGGATAGTGTTTCTATTATATTCACTCATTTCCTGGTCGCCATAATTTTGAACTCTGGATTTCGACGTAAGGGGAAGGGTAATCCTGGAACTCGTCCAGAGGATACATAGGAGGGTTAATATCATGTTCATTTCATTTTATTCTTGGTATTCATTGCTGCTATTTTGAGCTATTAGCCAGCGATCGTGCTTCTGGTTCTTTCCCACTTTAAATTATTGACATTTCTTCCCTTACCCTATTTATTTCTTTCCTGCACCCTTACTCTTTTTATTTCTTTCCTGCACCTTTGTCTTAAAACACCGAAGTAGTTTAGTAAAGGAGCCGGCCTTTCTCCGGAGATTGGCATGAGGGGCATCTCTTCCCTTCGGCCTTTCAATGTTGGTCCAGGTCTAGGGCGCGTACACTTTCCCAAAATCCTTTCCTGGGCAGATTTGATGACCAACAGTTTTTGGCATGCCCGGTGGGACCCGGTCAGTCTCACCTTGTGAGTGGTAGTGAGGATCGATGCTCGTCTCATTGCCGAAAGACTCTTAGCATCTGGCGACTCTGTCTAACCTGAGAATATTTAAGTCGTAGAGACCGGTACCTAAGTCTGTGCCTTCATGCAAACAAGATGGAGAGTTAGGAATAGAGGAGAGGAAACTGAGTTCTTTGAGCTTGATATTGACGCCTTCGGGGAACGCTCTAGGTTGGTCACCCCTGAGTCACTATTACGTGGAACATCCTCGCAAGAGGCTACTGTTGATGAACAAGGATTGACTTTGGATAGCACAACAGCTAGCTTTCCTCCTAATCCTCCCAACTCACCGAAGCATCCTAGTGCCTCCATTCACATTAGTCGTCCTGTTAGCAACCAAGGAGGAGCTTCGGGAATTCTTGTTTCTCAAAATCTAGGAACAAATATGGCACAACAGCAACAACAACAACAACAACAAATGCAATAGCAGCAACAACCACCGCCTAGATTGTTCCCAACATGGAATTCTTCGGGACCGCTAAATCTAGCGGGACAAGGGCAAGTTCCGCCTACTGCTATGAAGAAGATCCCTACGTTCGATGGAACTAGGAAGACTGCTCTGGAGCACATCCAGGACATAGTTTCTCTGGCGGTGATTCATGACATCACAGAGGAGCGAGTTATGGTAAAGCTTCTGGTTCTATCTCTTAGAGGGAAGCTCCTCTACTGGTATAGATCTTTACCACCCGGTACTATAATGGGATGGGACCAGTTAGCTGGACAATTGATGAGAAGCTTCAATGAGTCCACCGATCCATCCTCTCTCCTGCATCAGTTCACAATGATTCAGAGACATCCACAAGAGGAGATCACCGATTTCAATGTTAGGTTCACTCGAACCTGGCAAAGGATACCAGTTGGACTTCGGCCAACTAGCGAAGCTACAACATACTATTTCCTTCGGGCTTTCAACCCTGATATCAGTGTCATGGTAAGGTATTCGAATATTAATACCTTCCCCGAGTTATACGAGTTAGCCCAGAGAGCGAAGATGGATCTAATAGCTATGGGCAAGCTTCCCCAAAGGATGTCGATGCCCATACTTCTTGATTTCCCTCAATTCCAGTATGCGAGCGCAGCCACTTCACAGATCTCTGCAACCCCTGCATACCCGATCTCATCTTGGAACCCGAATCCCATTGTATCACAGATTGCTACTCCACAAATCCATTTTCCTACATTCTCGACATCATAGCCCACTATCTCTTCGACATTCCCTATACTGCCAGTACCACCTCAACACCCCGCCCTACCTCCAATACCAATGATGGCTCCATTGCCACCTATTCCTAAAGTCGATGATATGCAAGCCAAAATACTACAAGAGGTTTAGTCCCTGAACTCCACAATACAAACCCTATCCAATGATATGACCATTATGAAGAAGAAGCAAGCACAACATGAGTTTCTACCGAGAAGGTCGTATCCTACACCCACGCTTACTAAAGATCAAGCAATCCAACAAGGGAGAGCATCGACAAGAAATGTCATGATTGACGAAGCTCCGAGCACTTCCGATTACATACATTGGTGCTCCACGTGTAATGATCCTCATGAAGAGAATACTTGTATGCTGCACCAACATTATGTACAAACATTGGTGAGCAGTAGTCATGGTGGTCAGGTCAACATCATCAGGAAATTGGATCAGAACCTGGTAATTGGTGAAGAAGAGCAAGTTGCAGTCCTTACTAGAGGAGGAAAAAGGTCAATAGAGGTAGATGCTACTCAAATGGCTCCCCTAAAGGTGCATGCTCACCATGAAAAGGGACAACAACCTTCTCAGGCCCCGAGCGAAGCTCCTCAGCCTACACCAATCAAGGAGAAGGCCCAACAGGCCCCTACAAATCCACCTCAGGTGGAAACTAAAGAACAAGCTAGAGAGAAGCTCAAGCTTCCTTCGCTGACCAAGCGATAAAGGGTCGAAGCTACGGAGCAGTATCACACTAGGTATGAGGCAAAAAGGGAACCTGAGGTGCACAACTCCCTAGCTTACAATATTGTAGATGAGCTAAAGAAGATTTTGGCCAAGATTAGCCTATATGACGCACTGCAACTACCCGATCAAGTGGACTTGCTGCAAGAATCATTGAAGACCACTAAGGCGAGAAAGTCAGCACCACTCGCCCTAGTGCAGACCCTATCCACATCCATTATAGGGAAGAATAGACCACCTCCATTCTACCTGTCTCTACATATGGAAGGGTATGTTGTACACAATTGTATGATTGACTCCGAGGCCACGACGACAGTCATGCCCAAAGCAGTGTGCGAAGAGATAGGGATGGAGTATACCCGAAGTAGCCATGGCATGCTCCAATTGGATGGTACTCCCATGAAGACTGTAGGAGTGATTAAAGATATACCTATCCGACTACACAAGATGCCTCAAATCATGGTTATACAAGAGGTGGTGGTCATCGACTTGGAGCCATATTTCAGTATGTGCTTGTCAAGAGAGTTTACAATGAAGCTAGGAGGATATCTATCCATGGATTACTCACACTTAGAGATTCCATTCAAAGGGAAGAAGGTAAAGATCTACAATGAAAAACCTTCTACCTTCCTTGTATATAAGATGTCCGAAGAAGAGAGCAACGATCCCATGCATGCGATAGTGGAAGGGATAGAGCAAGTGGACCTGGTCGAGGAATCCCTTGCATAGTTAAGTTGTGAAGATGAGTTTTCATTGGCAGACTTTAATGCCATGATAGAAATCGAGATGGGATGTTATGCCATCACCAAGCCTGAGAAACACATCAAGTCAGAAGATAAAACCTGTGCCCAAGAAGGAATTATGGAAATTGTTCTTCGATGGTGCCCGATGCAAAAATGGTATTGGAGCAGGGATTCTTTTAGTATCACCTTCTGGGGAGCAAAAGGAATATTGCTACCGATTGGTGTGGAGCTGCACCAACAATGCAGTAGAATATGAAGCATTATGCCTAGGACTCAAGAAAGCAGAAAAGTTAGGCATAAAGCATCTCCAAGTCTTTGGAGATTCAGAATTGGTATGCAATCAAGTCACAAACAAGTGTATTTCAAAGAAACACTATCTCAAGTCATACCGTAACAGGGTATGGGACTTGTTTGACCAGTTTGAATCTCTCAATCTGTAGTCTATTCCACGAGAAAAGAATCGACATGCCGATGTTCTAGCATCCATCGCAGCAAAGTACTCTCCAGCAGAAGACATGGTGCATAAGCCTAAAGCTGTGAGGATGATTTACAGGCCCTCTGTCCCAGATAGAGATCTGCATTGGCAAGTTTTTGACAATGATGAGCAGATTGTGAATTTCATGATTCAAGAAGCAGCCACCGTTGAAAGAAGAAGCCTTGAGGATGAAGAATATGAAGGGCTAGTTCAATTGAAGAATAATCATGTACCCAAGGGATTAATTACTCTTGAGAGCCTCTTTGATCAGAATGATCGAGCAGTTTCTCATAGGATCAAAGTCAATGCAAAGTAGTACCAAGATCTGGAGCTTGAACCTGGAAAAGCAATAAAAGTTGGAATAGATTGCACTTCGGAAGAGCTAGAACAGATCCGATCTCTATGCAGAAAGTATCCTGACATAGTGGCGTGGTCTTACCAAGACCTAAAGGGATACGATCGACAACTGATCCAGCATACAATCGAGTTGCAGGAGGGGATCAAACCCTTTCGACAGAAGCAAAGGCCTGTCAATCCAAAGATCGAGGTCTTGATGAAGGTCGAGCTCCTAAAAATGCTCGAGGCAAAGATAATTTATCCCATAAAGCATTCCTCTTGGGTAGCGAATCTAGTCCCAGTTAGAAAGAAGAATGGAGATATACGATTATGCATGGACTTTCGCAACCTGAACCAGGCTTCGCTCAAAGATCACTACCCTCTCCCGTAGATAGATCAGATCTTGCACTCAGTGGCTAGGGCTCAACGCTTCTCCCTACTCGATGGTTTCTCCGGATACAATCAGATCTGGGTTAGGGATGAAGATCAGCATAAAACCGCATTCACTACCAAGTGGGGAACATTTGCTTACCAGCGAATGCCATTCGGCCTTTCGAATGCGGGGGCCACTTTTTAGAGGGCCATGGATTTAGCTTTTGGTGAGCTTTTGAATAAGGTTATTGTTATCTATTTGGATGACATGACCGTCTTCTCCCAAAGAAGGGAGGATCATCCTTTACACCTATAGCAGGTATTCAAAAAATGTCGAGAGTTTGGCATTTCAATCAATCCAAAGAAGTCTATATTCGTAGTCAGCGAAGGGAAGTTATTGGGACATGTGATATCAGAGAAGGGTCTCATCGTAGATCCTGATAGAGCTGAGGCTCTATTGAAGCTCCCACTCCCAGTGAACAAGAAAGGACTTCAATCTTTTTTGGCCAGATCAACTTCGTGAGGAAGTTTGTTCCAGACTTCGCCCAGGTCATCAAGCCAATGTCCAAACTTTTGAAGAAGGGCACTGAATTCATCTGGACAGAGGAGAGAAAAGAAGCATTTGAAGAGATCAAGGCCCGAATCGCTCAGGCACCGGTCCTGACCAACCCTGACTATAATCGAGATTTCATCCTATATGCCATAGGAGAACCTGAGAGCTATGTTGCAGTCCTGACACAGAAGGGGGAAGATGGCGAAGAGCGCCCCATCACGTTTCTAAGCCAGGTGATACACCCCCATGAAGAAAAATACAATTTCATAGAAATGCAGGTGCATGCAGTAATGAAATCTCTTAGGAAATTCAAGCAATTCATTTCCCAAAGTCGGGTTACGGTCTTTGTCATTCACCCCGATGTACGCAATTTCATTATCCAAGGAGAGTTGGGAAGCAAAAGAGCCGGTTGGGTCAGCAAGATACAAGAGTTCGACATCGAAATCAGACCCACAAAATTGGTTCACGGTCACGCGTTATGTCAAGAGCTGGCGAAGAGCGTAGCGGCCGAAGTGACAGCTATTCAGTGGGATGACTCGACAGTAGAAGGATGCTTCACAAACCAAGAAGAGGATGAGAAGGACTGGGTCGGTGAGATAGTTGAATATTTCAACATCGATAGATGTCCTTCACATTTAAATGCTTCACAATGAAGGCACTTCAGGATGCGGTCCCTCTGATACACATTGCACCCGAAGGCCTATTTTTCAAAAAAATTGATGGCATTCTTCTTAGGTGCATAAAAGAAGATGATAAGAAGAGAGTCCTAGGAGAATTCCATTCAGGGTTATCTGGAGGCCACTTCATAGGAAGAACGACGACATTGAAGATAATCAAGGCTGGTTATTATTGGCCTACACTCTTCGTCGATGCCTTTGCGGTCTGTCGTAGATGCGAGCAATGTCAGAAGTTCATCGGCCGAAGCAGAAGTGCTCCTATGCCTCTCCGATCGATACAGGTAGAAACACCCTTTCAACAATGGGGGTTGGATTTCATAGGGGTCATATCATCGAACTCCTCCATCGGGCATAAGTTCATCCTGACCGCAACCGACTACTTCACCAGATGGGCCAAAGCAGTACCCACGAAGCATGCTGATCAGGAGACCATCATCGCCTTCCTAGAGGGTTTGATCACCCGGTTCGGCATCCCAAAAGCAATTGTTATGGACAATGGTCCCGGGTTTTCAGGCACCAAAATCAACGAGTTCCTCTACAAATATGGGATATATCATAAAGTCTCCTCCAATTACTATCCACAGGGTAACGGATTGGCGGAATCCACTAACAAGACTTTGTTAAGAGTGCTAAGGAAGCTCATGGAGAAAAACAAAAGAACTTGGCACCTCCTTCTAGATCGGGCCTTGTGGGCCGATCAGATTTCTATCAAGAAGTCAATCAAGACATCACCTTACGCCCTGGTGTATGGCAAGGAGGCCATCTTACCTACCCATGTAGAGATCCCTGCATTGCAGCTGTTAGATGAGGAAGAAGAAGTTAATCCTATGGAAAATAGGTTAGCTCAACTACTGCAGCTAGAGGAAGATCGTGAGAAGGCCTACCAGAGCTTCGCTAAACATGCTCAGATCACCCGAGACTGGTTCAAGAAAAAATCCTCCGACCGCACGTTCAAAGTGGGAGATCTAGTATGGAAGTGGGACTCCTGGAAGGCCAAGCCTGGGAATCATGATAAGTTGGACGCTTTCTGGGATGGACCGTTCGAAGTTGTGAAGGTAAACTCAGCCAATTCTTTCATCCTCAAGGATGCAGATGGCCAGGTATTGCCAATTTCTATCAATGGTCTTCATCTGAAGACTTTTCATCATTGAGATAAAAAAAAATGTGTTCAAGTTTTACCTTGTATGTAATTTTCTTTTCTGTATATATACCTTGTTTCAAAATATCCGAGAGGTTAAGTGTCTCACTGCCACAGTGACAAACTTCAGCTTTGCTAAACCTAGCCAGAATCTCCTTCGGGAACTTTTGATGCGAAGCGACTAATGCAAGATGGTTCGCAGTGAAGCACTTTAGCCTGGAAGGAATCTTCGAAGAACCAAACAAAAGCATAGTGAAGGCATGAAAAGTACTTCGCAAGGGGAAGCAGGCGTGAAGCAGTTTTCAAAGAAAATCTAGCGAACCATTTCTTAAAAGGAATGAGCTTCGGAGGCAGCCTCCCATGAAGCAAAGTGGTGACACAGTGAGGGAAAACTACTTCGGGCCCGAAGCATAGAAAATGAGCTCGCATCGGAGGTTCACTATGAAGCATCTTCAGCACCGATTTTAACTTTGCCAACCCAACAAAGTGCGAGGTGGGAGCATTTAAAATGTGCCTAGAGGGACGTGCCAATGACAACCTAGGGAAATGTTCGTAGTAAGTGAGTTTAATGCAAAGGTGGCGGGGCACATCCCGAGAGGATTTGGTTATGAGAAAAGCTCACTCCTAGGTACGAGGTGGCAGAAGGTTAAGTTTCCGATGCCGAGCATAATCATCGAAGCACATGGGCCCATGTACAATACCATCGTAAAGCCAATCAAAAAGCATGACAACCTTCCCCGTCTGAGCTGTAAATTTAATTTTGGTAGGTGCCATAAATTGAGGTAGTTGCCTTCTAAGGCTATAAAACTCAAGCCTCAGCAGTGAGAAGGTTGTTCACCTATTGGTTCATGCAAGACTAAGAGCCTTCGTTACTCTGCAATTCTTCCCCCTTCGCATCGAAATCCTTCGCATCGAAGTCTTCTATCTAAACTCTACTGTTGTGAATATCCAGAATGGGGAAGAAAAGTTCTAAAGAAAAGGGGAAGGAGCCTGAGGTAGCAAGCCCTAAAAAAATGAAGAAGGGCAAGGAGGAGAAAAAGTATAGACCTAAGAAGGTCAACCTTAACCTCCGCCCCGAAAAGCAAGTCATGGAGGAAAGAGAGGATTCTGAAGAGGAGCAACTTGAAGAACCACCAATTGATGGGTGGGAGAAAATTAGGGATACTGAGCTTTCAAAGAGCATGGCCGAACTCCGATATACTATTGAGTTTATGAAGAGTAGGCTCTCAGTAGAAAATAAGAGAGTCGTCATGTATTATTCTCAGATTTATTGGTATCTGACCCCGCCCGCTCACCATTGTCCCGAATTAATCTGTGCCATCACGCAGAATTACCAACCCTCCTCCAGACAAGTGTTAGACGTCGCTGGCCATAAATTGTTTTCAATTTTGAAAGAAGATGTGCAAGCAGCCTTCGCGCCGCAATAAGGGCCGCCTAAGGGTTATTCGGTTCGCAATGTCATCCTGAGCGAACAAATGGAGAGGTTCACCTCCTCCACCTATATTTTGAAATTTCTAAGAGAGAACCTCAAGGATGGGCTCCCTTCAGGCAAGCTTCCCCAGATGCCCCTCCCCTTGATAGATTTCAAGAGCATGGACATCTTCTCCATCATTGCATGGGTAGCGGGTCTGTCGATCGATGCTTCGGTGCACCCCTGGCAGGTGTCTTTGGCCGAATGTATTTCAAGAGGGGAATTTTATGCCCTTGATGCTTCAAGGCCGAACACCAACCCAGTCTTCTTCGACTGGGTAGAATGGGTGGCCCGAACCTTGCACACGCGGCTGACTAGCATGAAGAATTCTGGAACGGGCCAATACTTCGCACCTTGCTCTTTCCTAGTCTGGTTATTTTTCTATCATGTACATAAGAATTTTCCCCACATTGCCATTTCTTCGAGCGGCAAGGATGGAACTCCTTTGCTGGTGTACCAGTGGACTCCCCTCCTGGAGAGGATGGAGTCATATTATTCTTTTAATCAACAATTCTTGGGACCTGCCATTCATTTGTTGAAGGGTTCTTGCCCTCGGGTGCCCCTCAGTTTAAGAGATAGAGTGGTGAAGGAGAAGAAGGGAGACATATTTCAATTGATGCAGGGGCTTGTGGTTCACCTATTCGGCTTCACGGGGAAGCCCTTCCTGCTACCTGTCTACCCCTTCGAGTACCAGTTCGCATTAGAGGTCACTCGACAGAGCGACGCAACAAATGTCGTCTACGACCATGGTCGAAAATGGGCGCACACTTGCGACTTCCCCTTCAAAATGGGGGTAATTGAAGTGTTTGCCCTGAAGCAATACGTATTCCTGGAAGAGAAGCTTGCCAGCTTTGGTCTGCTCTAGATTCCTCAAAGGTGGCTCTACGATCCCTTGGGAGTGATGAGGGACCACCTCAGATTCAAGAATTTTCATGTCTGCCCCCACCCAAAAATCGTGGAGCAAAGAAATAACCCCAATGGGAGGGATTTGGAGTGGCATTTGGAAAGGATGAAGACCTTGCCTCCCTGGCATGAGTTTTACCCTATGGAAGTTGAGTTTGATCCTGTTCAACATCCTTTCCCAAGCCTAGACTCCACTTTTTGGAGGAAGATGAAAGACGATCTGAGGGAGGAATTGAAGGATTGGGGCGTAGAACAATTAAAGGAATGGTGGAAAATGAGAGTTCATCGACAAAATATGAAATCATATGGACTCTTGGAGATGGATAAGGACTTCACGATTGTTTATGAAGCCAATGTTGGGACTTGGAAGCCCACCTCCTTCATCGACTTCATTCCCCCAAGTGCCCCAGGTTCGGGTGAAAGCCCAAGGAGAGATGATGATGCTTCGAAAGAAGAAGAAGAGGAGGAGGCAGAAGCTGCACCAGAAGAACTGCCTCAGGAACCTATGGAAAGCCATGACACGAGTGCCACGGGGTCAATGCAACCATCAGAGAAGAAGAAAAGAAAGAGGCAGGAGCAAGCTCAAGTGCCTCCAACCCACCCAAAGCGACCACGCACAAAGCTTCCAGGTGCTTCTGTCGGACAACCTACGATCGGCCCAACCGAAGCAAATATCGAAGGGACGACATCACCAAGAGCCGAAGCAACCCCAGACGTGGATGTCATCGATGTGGAGGAACTCCTCCAACAAGAAGGGGTCCCCGAAGAAGAAGTCATGGAGGTCAAAAGTACCGAAGTTCAAAAGGAACAGGAGCCGATCACATAGGAAGTCACTATTGTTGCTCTGCCAGGAGGGCACGCAGGTACGCACTCTCCACCCTTTGCCCTGGTTTCTCAAGGCATGTCCACCATGGTCCCGACCATGAGTCCCCAGCAGTCTCTCTCTCCCCCACAAATTCAATCACCCTCTCGCATGTTGCCCTTCGCTACTTCGAGTTTGTCTCACAATCCCGTTAGCCCCACTCACATGTCCACTCCATTCGAGTCATCTGGCCGGGACAAGTCCATCGATACTACTTCGCTCGCCCATGCCACCATTCCCTTGGTTCTCAGTCAGGGCGAAGGTAGTACTCCAATGTCGAACCCCGTTCCCCACTCCCTGGTCACACACGACATTGTTTCACTCGCCGAAACTCCTACCACACCCATCGTCGAACCTACTGGTGAGGCATCCCCCGTTCATTCCTTATATTTGTTCACCCCTTTGGCTGGAGATCCAGCCTCATTTGAATCTGAGTTATCCATGATTAAGGAACGCCCTCTAGCTGAAAAGCTACTCCAATCCCGATAGAACATAGATAAGATGCTGAAGGAGGCGAGGAAAAAGAGAGGGCGCTCTCTGGCCCAAGTAGAAAAATGCACTATCTTTGACTTGAAAGCCGAGAAATTACATAAGGTGAAAAAGATTCCTAAGGTCCAAAAGCCCCTGGATGAGATGACTCCAATAGATTATGACTATCAGGAGAAGACTAAGGACCTGGAGCACTTAAATGTAGATAATGAATCTGCATCCATGCATGTAAGAATTGAAACTTTCCGTGCACATGCAAACATCGCCAATCAACACAGATTTGAAGCAGAGAGCGCCAACATCAAGTTGGAAGAGGAGCTAGCAAGAACCCGCTCCAAGCTAGAGGACGCAGAGAAGCAGTGTGAGCTGATGAAGAAGGAAGCAGACACCCTGAAACAACAAATAGAACAACTGCAGAACTCAACTAAAAACCAAAGCAAGATACAGGCCAAAGCTGATCTGAAGGCCAAAGAATTTGAAAGCAAGATCTTGCAGATGCAGCAGTAGTTGTACGAAAAAGAGAGCCTGGAGCTGTTTGATAGGGGCCGAATAAAAGAAATCCGCTCACACTTGCTAAAAGGCTTCAGATCTCGGGCCTCCAATGCCCTGTCAATCTTGACATACATCATCGAAGCCCAGAATGCCGCTTCTCAAGAAGGGCCAATCGTAGATGAAATCATCCAAAAAATCAGAGGCCGACTCAAACTAGCTTTTGAGGTCCAAAGTATCAAATATCAGGACCTGCAGGTCGCTGCGATGAGTCGGACGGCCAGGGATTGGTCTACAGCCCAAGCCACGGTCCGCGCCTTCTTCTCCAAGGTGAGGAAAGCACAGAAGGCGAAGGACCTCCTGGATGTATTTGAGCACGAGCAACGCACATCACTGGGCTACTTTCAAGATCTCTCTTCATTAGGTTTCCCTAGTTTCACGGATGATGATGGGAACCTTTTGACCAAGGAAGAACTCAAGCCGGCATGGCTACATTTTGAAGGTGACGTCTCAGAGATAGACGGGTGGGAAGAGCCAATTACAGAAGGACAAGTCACAGATTTCATTCTGAGACATTGCAAGATCGCGGCCTGCCTCAACGATCTAAGCACAAGAGCCAAGCATGCCGACATAGGGCAAATAGATCGGTTCCATGTTCTGGTAAAAGCGCTACAAGACCGAGAGCCTTTCTCGAAAGGTGCCTGGGCTCATGTTCGCCGAACCATGGAACGCATCCGCGATCGCCTTTCCCCACCGCCGTAGCTGGAGGCCACGCCAGAAGAAGAAGAAGAAGAAGAAGAAGAAGAAGAAGAAGAAGAAGTAGTCGTGGAAGCACCCCTAGAAGGAGAAAAGGGAGAAGGGTCTGGAGGTAACTCTGGCCCAACGGATCAAGGCTGAGGGTTCTTGCACCGAGGCGAGCTCGTTGCCCCACGAGCCACCAAGAATGTTGACAATTTTGTCACATTGCCTAGAGGGGTAGAAAAATCAAATTTTTTGAAAAAGTGTTTCTTTTTGTAAAGTGTTTATTTTATTGTTTTTGAAAACATTTGTAAGTTGCAAGCAATTTTGGCTTTCATCGCCATCCCCTTTGTATATAGAATGGAGATGCAAAAGCTTCGCTACTGAGCAAGCTAAGAAAAGAGCTTCACAGAAAAAGGAAGATAGCTTCACCGAAAGAAAGAAGTGGAGAACGAAAAGAGCTTCGCACCCGAAGCATTTCAAACAGATGCTTCGGGCGAGAATCTTGCGAAGCGGCATTCGAAGAATTTCAAACGTTGAGAAGCAGCTTCGCCGAAGAAGGAAGACAAAGAAGTCTAGATCACGGTCCGAATTTGCTAAGGCGTGAAAAGAGCTTCGCACCCGAAGCATTTCAAGCAGTTGCTTCGGGCAAAAAACTCGTGAAGCGGAATTTGAAGGAGTGCAAACATTGAAAACTACTTCGCCAAGAAATCGTCGAAGCACCCACTTCGGGCCTCCCCACCGGCGAACCATTTTTACTTCACCGAAAGTTGTTGCGAAGCATTTGCTTCGGATAGCTTTCGTGCGAAGCGCTTTCACCCGAAGTGGTAGTGGCCCGTGAAGAGCAGAACATTTTGCAAGCCAAGGATGCACTTCGGTCAAAAAACCCTCGAACCATAGTTTTGAGGGAGGATCACGGTGAAGCATTTTGAAGACTCACCAACGAAGCATCCACTTCGGGCGGAGAACCTCAGCGAAGCAGTTTTGGCATGTCTTCCCATCGAAGTGGCAAAAGATCGAGAGCCATCTTAAGGAGGAATATTTACTTCGACGTTTTACATCCCCGAAGCTGTCTTGCGAAGTTCATTCATGCGAAGTGCAAAACCAAGAAGGAGGACCTGCTTCGGCTTGCATCCATTGCGAAGCGGAGTTGCGAACGAAAAATCAGCGAAGCACTTCGAGGGCACGCACTCCAAGCCGGGTATTTTTTTGAGGCAATCAAGTGCCTCATAAATGTATTTTTACGTGCCCGATGAACTCGCTGCTCATTTTTGGCAATTGGAAAGGAAGTCTCAGTCCCTGAAGGAGAACCCGACGGACATGGCGGCCACTCGAGCTCCACACCCAGAGACCAAGGACGTTCAGACGGCTCATTAATGCATGTTTCCCCGACTGACCCGGTCATAGTTGCCAGATATAGAAAAGGATTTGAAAGCTCAGTCACGAGAGCTGCGAGAGCCGACTTCTTAGGTTTTCGAGGATGTACTCCTCCATTTTGTGCATTGATGGCTCAGAGGGTCGGGTCCTCTATAAAAACCTAGGCATTGTAATGTAAAAGGGGGGAACTTTCTGCTAGAAAGCTGTTGTAACTTGAATCCCTGCGATTAATACTAAAAGAGCTTTGGGCTTAATTTCTCTCTTGTATGCTGCCTTCTGTGATTATTTCTGTTATCTTTTCTTCATTTGCATACTGTAATTCTGCATTCTGGATTTAGGTGTGTGATTGGGGATAGAACCCTAAAATTTTCTCGAAGGATACATAGGGGAGGAAAACGTTATATTAGCTTTCTTTTATGCTGCCTGTGGATAGTGTTTCTGTTATATTCACTCATTTCCTGGTCATCGTAATTTTGAACTCTAGATTTCGACGTAAGGGGAAGGGTAATCCTGGAACTCGTCCAGAGGATACATAGGAAGGCTAATATCGTGTTCATTTCATTTTATTCTTGGTATTCATTGTTGCTATTTTGAGCTATTAGCCAGCGATCGTGCTTCTGGTTCTTTCCCACTTTAAATTATTGACATTTCTTCCCTTACCCTTTTTATTTCTTTCCTGCACCCTTACTCTTTTATCTCTTTCCTGCACCCTTGTCTTAAAACACCGAAGTAGTTTAGTAAAGGAGCCGGCCTTTCTCCGGAGATTGGCACGAGGGGCATCTCTTCCCTTCGGCCTTTCAATGTTGGTCCAGGTCTAGGGCGCGTACACTTTCCCAAAATCCTTTCCTGGGCAGATTTGATGACCAACAATGACTTTTAGCAAATTTTATTGACAACTTTTCATGATGGTTTTTGTGATGACTTTCAAAACTTTTTGTAACACATTTTCACCAAATGATTACTCAAATGGTCAACAAAAGAATATCTCATGACCCTAACCTACTTTTTCTACTTAATCTCGCCCACCTATATCAAATCAAATCAGTGCGTGCATATAAAATTTAGTTCAAGGATATCGCCAATCACATCACAGGGTTGGAAAAATCATTTCTCATAAGTTGATTCATCAGTGGATTGAAAGAATAAATTAGAGTGGAGGTCATGATGTACACTCCCTACACCCTACAAGAAGCCATTGGATTAGCTTTGTTAGCCAAAGATAAATTTAATGTTCAACATCAATATAGAGAGCAACCCATTGATAAATCGTCGTTCACACACACTATCCCAAAACCTAAACGCTTGCTATTTAAGTACCTCAGCCTGCAAGAAATGGAAGAGTGACGAGCGAATGGCCTCTACTATACTTGTGATGAGCAATTTTGGCTCCATAATTATTGCGCTACACAAATATTGTATTTATTAAATGTAGATGATCCTTGTCCCTCCATAGGGGGTAAAGATGAGGTAGATGTACAATTTTTGAATGTAGTTGATCCTTGTCACTCCATAGAGGGAGAAGGTGAGGTAGATGTGCAAAACGTGACCAAAGCACCTGATCACAACAATGAAGGCAATGAGGTCGATGTACAAGAAGTGATCGATGCCCCAAGAAAAGATGAGGTAGACATACAAAAAGTGACCAATGAAGGACATAAATACACTCTAAAAAGACTACACACAAGTTCCTCACAAATAGTGAGTTCTCACCACATGGTAAAACCTATCTAAAAACAAGGCAGAAAGGTGACTACACACTCATTTTTTATTGACTATCCTAGGGAAAAATAGAAAGATGTAGAAGTGTTACCACCACTTTTGATGCATCTTTCTCAAGGGTTCGAGGAACGCCAAGGGTTGTCCCTCCATTGTCATCATGATCCTACTATTCTTCCTAGCAACCCCCCACTAACGCTTTGACCCTCAAGATATCCCTGCCTTCGAAAAGTGACATTAAAATTGTGCAAATACTACTTGGAAAGCGCCTCATAAATTTCAACAACAATTTCCTTAGTCCCAAATTTGAGGATAAAGCTTCTTTCGAGAGGGGTGGCATGTTAGGATCCTCCATCCTAACATTAATAGTTAATATTATTAATTCATTAATTATTATATTATTAATTACTAATGTGAATAGTCACATCCTTTCATCCATGTAGCTCTAGGGTAGATATAAATATTAGGGTTTAACATTATCATAAGGTATCAAAGAAAAAAAGTTATATTTAAATTTAAAGGATGGAGCCCCCTTATAAGTGGCAAAGTGATTCAACCCTAAAAAGTGATTCTTTATAATTTAATGTTATTTTATTTTATTTATTAAATATTTATTTTAGAACTGCAAGGTTCTAACATATTTGAGTTAGACTCTTCCTATAGTGGCTGTGTGCTTGCCTGGTTCTATTGGTTGTTGATCTCTTATGACAATATTTATCTTCTTCATTCCCTTGGGTTCCTCGAATGGAACTTCCACCACTATTTTTGATTTCAGGGTTGCTGGTACCATTGTTCTTCCTACCAAATATTTGGAGGAATCAAAAAAATTAAAATTCGTGGTCTGAAGTAATGTCAGATATCCCATTGCTCCTCCCACTTCTTCCATACCGAGTAGATAAAAATTTAGTAAATCTAACCCTTTCGAGTCTAAGGGCCCTTCCTCTGGGTTAACTAACACAAACTCAGGTTGCTCTTTCTACATGGGATTCTTTACATTCATTTTTTTCTCTCATTGCCTTCATGTTTGAATCTATATAGGACTGGATTACAATTCTACTATCTCCTCCTCCACACAAGATGATGGCTGCTCCTACAACATTGGTCCAGTGCTTGTTGTTCCAAGGTAGGTTCCAATTGTCATCGTATTTTCCTCCTAGGATGAACATCTTCATCAGATGTAATCTTGACTTCTTGCATCAGAGGTATTTTCTACTTTACAATTTTCTTCACCTTAGATTTCCCTAGAGTCACCTTTGGTAAAGGTACAATATTTGCCCATCGTAGTATGGTAGGTTCAACTAACGGTAATTTCTAATGTTATGTCCTACTAGGAAAATAAATTCCCATTTTGGATAATGCATATAACAAAAGAGCAATGGCAATAAAATTCATGGCAAATGTCTTAATAACTTTTAGATTCGTTGCTCTAAATAGGTTTCCCACTCATACTTCACCCTCTTGGAGATATCTTCCACATACTGTGCCATCCAGATTGGCATCTTGAAAGCCATTTATTCTCCTAACAAGATATCCATGATAATATTCATTGCACATGCCAGTTTATCATTCTTCAATAGACTATGCTTGATTTCATGACTTCTAGAACCAAAAATCTTAGCTATAGCAAGTGACTTCACATTTTTGAGTGTTGTGATCAACCTGTGAGCCTCAATTGGATTGACCATCTTCTTCAAAATTGGAACTTCCTCCTTGGGTAATTTGAATGTTCTTTGAAATGCCTCCACTAAAACTCCACCTTAATGTGTTGATTACCTATTCTTACAAAGGTGTGATTCTCAGTAGGTTCGTATTATTGAACAATTTGTAACAAATATTCATTAAAGAATATTTTATCCTATGGTGGAATTTGCATGATGACACTCACTTTAGTCTTCTTGAGCACAAGCTTTAACAAATACTTATCTTCATTCTTGCCCCACTATTTTTGATAAAAATCTACTATCGACTATCCAAAAGTGATATCATAAACATCCACTTGCTCTTATTCTGCTTCACTGAGCAACTCATCATATTTTTTTGGGGTAGTTTCTTGATGAATTTCACTGCGAAGCTCCTATTGGTGTACCTTTTGTGGCTCCATATCCTCTCTAAAAAATAATAGTGGTGTAATGCCTCTACCACCATGCCATTATATCTAACCTCTCTATGACCTATACCCTCTCCCTCTCCAAGGATTATTACCATGCCTTATGTGTGACTAAAATTGTCATCCTTGGTCTTGAATAGGGTAAACTATGTTAGATTGCCTAGGCTATGAATATATCTAGTGTAGTGGTCCTGGTGATATTTCCACCCTAGTTGTTTTAATGCAATTAAAGTGAGCTTGGAACTCTTACCTGGAACTCATGCTTCTGCCATAGTCGAGTTGAAACCACTTTCGCACAATCTTTGATCAACTTGGCAAATCAGGATAACTCAGCACAAGTAGCTCCACAATATGTACAACTACTTCCAAAATGTATAGGGGATTCTAAAAATCACACAATACCTCTATCAATCATACATGTATGTTTTGAAATTGTAAAATCCACTACCAATTCGTACAACTTGCCTGAAACCGTTCAACTGCACCCGATTCCGTCCAACTTCACCAAATCATACAATTAGAGCTCTAAATCATACAATATCAACATAAAATTGTACAAGTAGCTATAAATCATATAATGAAATCTCCCTTCTATACAATGTCATTAAAATCTGTACAACTATAAAACATTTCGTACCATTACCTCTGAATTGTACAAATTGGGTCCTTCAAAGCCTTGAAATCATACAATCTACCCTGAAATCGTATAATCATGCCTCCAAATCATACAAAAAGCCCTAGAAAACTTCACTTGGTTTAAAACATGTATTTTTATCAAACTGGTATGATTTCTAGAATACCCATTTGTCAAAAGTGTGCAATCTTCCTTTCTCGTGCAATTATGGTGTAGTTGTGCAATTTCTCCTTCAATCGATACAATTTATCTCCAAGACAAAATTTTTGGACAATATGGTAGAATTTTGCCGTCATCCTTTTATAATTTTCCACAAATACAAATTCAAGGAAACATTTTTGTGCTTTTAGGGTTGATTTCCTGCACTAGGGTTTGATGGTTTACCTCCTAGCAATTCCCACACTTCACTGTTTTTGGAAAATCAAACCCTATCCCTAATGTTTATGAGATAATGGTTTCCTTTGGTTCCTACCTAATTAAAACCCTTATTTTCATGACTACTTTTGTCCACTTGCAACACAATTTATGAAAATAGCTCAGTTTTTTTGGAGTAAAACCTTGTGTTGGCTGCTTTTTCCCAATTTGACTTGCTTTTTCAAAATTAAAAATTCCTATGGTGCAAATCTAAAATGGGTTATGAAAATTTGCATAGGGTGATGAATTTTAAATGCCTATATGGAAAAATTTCTTCGGTTACACCCTTTTTGCTTTCAAATTCTCTGAAATCTAGTGTTGCATGTGTACGATTTGCAAGCGAAAAAAGAAAATTTTGCATGGTGCCTTGATTTTTATATTTTTTTGAAACCCTAACATCTTATTGCATGAAATTATTCCACCTTAACCTCCTTTGCATGTAAATTTATCCTTTTGTATGGATGATTGACAACTCATCTTCCTTTGTGCATGCAATTTTCTTATTTTTATCCTTTGATTTTTTTAAGATTTTATTATTTTCTTTTTCTTTTTCTTTTCTTTTATTTATTTATTTATTTTTTTAGAAGGGGCCACCATTTCTGGATTTCAACCACCTTCCGTCTTAATTGCATCCCCAGGGATTTTCACAATTAAGATATTTTTCTATTTTTTTGTAATCATCCTATCTACTTACCATCATGGAAATCGTATAGTGACATTCACTTGTACGATCCCCTCAATTGACTCGTCAGTTAGGGATCACACTACTACATTACAAGTAATCACCTCATTAGATTCCAACCGATCACTTGAACGATCCATTCCTTCTTGTAAGGTTGTACCATGTGTTATCCTTTCATTGCCATGTGTACAATTTGGTATTGTAAAATTACAAGCGATAGGACTTATTATTGGTAACACTTCATTTTATCATTCAGGTTATTTATCATGAGGTAGGGGTGATGTTACATACCAAACCTAGCCGTCGGCTAGGTATTCCACGTGTATTAAATTCATATATATATATATTAGCTAGTTTAATACATTTTAGCATCTTTTTGAATTTATCATCTGCGTTTCTCGCATAAGCCTTTACGACGGGGAAGAGCCCACCCTAAGTGGCGAACTGCACTTCATTTGTTTTATCGACAATTATTGAATTTGAGTTATATTCATCGTGTTACTACTGTGTGATATCGGATTCTCGAGTATGCATTATAAATTCTGAGTATTGATTTAATTTAATAATTAAGGAGTAGTTGTTACACTGTAAGTGGTATCAGTATCCTTTGATCCTAAAGAAACTGCAGGCTTCTTTCGCACTCCACAGGCGTCATCTCTGTTTGGGGCATTCTCGCGACTGTTTCCATCTCTAACGCAATTGGGGTCACCATATTGCATGCAGGTGTGGGGCACAACTTTGCACGTTTGAGGCATCCACCGGCAGCCGCGTTCCACCGTAGCAATAACACTACATCCAGCGGAAATAGATACCTTCAAATTGCTCGGTAATCCAACAAAAACAACCCTGCTCTTCCTTTCGTCGTCGTCAACCAATCAAAAAATCACAATTTTATTCAATTAAAGGCAACACTAAAGTTTTTTACAGCGTTGACTTCAGAAAAATTAAATTGTTTTTGTGTGATAGTTTATGGTTTATCCCACATTCGCTGTATCCAGAGTTTTGAAAGGTTTAAAACACTTTACTCCCCCTGACTACGTTGTGACTTCGATCACACGTCGGGAGTCCTCCACACATAGCCTCTGTCGTCGTGTCCCGTTGTCCATCCATTTTGGTCTGTCGTCGTGTCCCATTGTCCGTCCGTTTCGGTCTGTCGTCTTGTCCCGTTGTCCGTCCATTGTCCATCCATTTTGGTCTGTCGTCGTGTCCCATTTTTCGTCCGTCTTGATCCAGTTGTCATTGTGTCTTGTCAGTCCGCTCCTTACTGTCCATGTCCTCACTGTCAATCCTGACATTGTGTCCTGTCGTGTCAGTCCGCTCCTTGCTGTTCATGTCCTTACTGTCGGTCAGTCCACTGTCGGTTAGTCGCGTCCTATCGTGTTAATCTGCTCCTAGCTATCCGTGTCCTTGTTGTCAGTCTATCGTGTCAGTCTGCGTCCGGTCGTGTCGTGTCAGCAGTGATTGGTGAGTTACATTAAATTTCGTGTAGTCAAGGGGCCATGCTACCTTAAATTTTGCATCGCGGTTGGTGCGACAGTTGAAGCGAAACACACAAATTTTTGGTACAATTCAAAAACAATATTGTTGGAGAGATTGAAGCCCAAATTTTTTTTTGAAAGTGCATGACCAAACAGTGGACCAAAGGACCTGACGGTCGACTATCAAGCTCGGAGACGACCAATAACAATGCAAGAAGACCTCATCGAAGCCCAGGTACAAAAAATTCTCCTTCTCCTTTCAAAATTGGCAGTTATAATCCACATCATCCACTGGTAGACCCTATGGCTACTAACCCTCCCCCAACTCACGAAAACATCACACAAGGAGACTCAAGTAACTCGGCCATTTCCACGGATGAAACTCTTCGACTCTTAATAGATGGTATGCGCGAAATTAGTGTCAACCTAAAAACCCTAGTGAGCGCACAAAACCGACTTAATCCCAATACTAATCCCCAAAATCACTCCCATGCCCAAAGGAATGAAGAAAATGACGATCAGGATGACGATTGGGAGCAACAAAGAGGCAATCCGGATAATTACAGGGATCGCTATCATAGACAGCGGTATAACCAAGATCAGGAAAGGGATATGGGTTATCACCAACCGAGAGGCCCTAATAATTTTCCACGCATTGATATGCCCACTTTTGAGGGTCATGATCCTCGTGGTTGGATAGCCAAAATGGAAGGCATTCTCGACTTATACCAAATTAAGGAATTTGATAAAGTCCCTTTCGCTGCATCAAAATTAGGCACTGAGGCCTACCAATGGTTCGTATGGCTTAAGCGAGAGAAAGGAGCTACTATTAACTGGAAAAAATTCACTACCTATTTTTTAGAAAGATTTGATGAAGGAGCTACATCGTCATACACAATAAGACTGTTATCTCTTAAACAAGAAGGATCGGTTAGCGAGTTCGTTTCGGAATTCACCAGTTTACTACCATATACATTAGACCTCAGTCCCGACACAGTGGTAGGAGCTTTTCGCAATGGATTGAAAGAAAATATTAGGGTGGAGGTGGACATTCAAAATCCAACCTCGCTGAACGATTGTATAAGAATAGCCAAGCTGGCTGAGAAGAGAATTCAGTTGTATGCACGGCGTGAAACTTATAGTCGTCCTTCATATCGCAACAATTCCTTTCGTAGAAATGATCAACCATCAAGATACTTTTGCTATAAATGTCGCACTCATCATCCCAGGGAACAAGCATGTGCCCAAAAACAAAACTTTCATATTGAATGCGATCAATATGAAGGAGAAGAGGAAGAAACTTACCACCAAGAAGAACCTATGCAAGAAGAACTACCAAGTACTCTAGAAGAGAAGGAAGAGGATACAATGGCGATCTCCGTGCATGCCCTCATGGGGTTAACCGCCCACCATACCATCAAGGTACCAGGATTTCTCCGCCAGAAAAAGGTGAATGTGCTAATTGATTCCGACAGTACCCACAATTTTATCGACATCAAAACAGCAAAAGCTTTGAATTTATTCATTAACTCTTCCAACAAAGACAAATTCCGGGTTCTAGTGGCCAACGGGGTGAACGCGCAATGTGTTGGTAGAACATCTCAAGTTTCCATAAAAATGGGAACTTATACCTGGTTTGGATCCCTTTTCGTCATGAATTTAGGGAACTCTGATGTCATTTTGGGAGTTGAATGGTTGGAAACATTAGACACGGTTAGCTTCAATTTCAAAAAATTATTTGTGGAATGGAAGGAAAACGGATGAGTCATTCGCTTACAAGGCATTACTACTCCTCCATCACAAATGGTGAGCTCTCATAGTATGGAGAAGATGTTAAAAAAGGGTGGATATGGATTTATAGCTCAAATTAATTGTTTGGAAAAACAATCTCGAGCAACTTCGGATATTACTGCTCCAGATTTACGAGACATCGTAACAAATTACGAAGAGGTTTTCCAAGAACCTAAAGGATTACCACCTAAATGATCTCATGACCATGCCATCCATTTGATTCCAGGGAGTGTCCCACCTAACAATCGTCCTTACCGCTATCCTCAACCACAAAAGATAGAAATCGAACAGATCGTTCAGGATCTGCTAGATCATGGAGTCATTCGTCACAGCACTAGCCCTTATTCCTCACCTGTAGTTCTGGCTCGACGAAAAGATAACTCTTGGCGTATGTGTCCTGATTTTCGTTCTCTCAATAAACTCACTATCAAGGACAAATTTCCTATCCCTGTCATAGATGACCTACTAGATGAGTTGCATGGTGCAAATTTTTTTACAAAATTAGACCTTCGCTCAGGATTTCACCAAATCCGTGTCCGAGAAGAAGATATTCCCAAAACTGCTTTTCGTACTCATGAAGGTCATTACGAATTTTTGGTCATGCCTTTTGGTCTCACCAATGCACCATCCACATTCCAAAGTCTCATGAACCAAGTGTTTCGTCCACTCCTCCGTAAGTTTGTGTTAGTTTTTTTTGATGACATTCTCATATATAGCAAAACATGGAAGGATCATTTACATCATGTGGATAAAGCCCTTCACATTTTACACAAAGAAAAGTTATTTGTCAAACGTTCCAAATGTTCATTTGGTGTCCAAGAAGTCGAGTATCTTGGTCATATAGTTTCACACGAGGGCGTCAAAGTTGACCCCAATAAGATTAAGGCAATTCAAGAGTGGCCTTTACCTAAAACCATCAAGAAACTTCATGGTTTTTTGGGTCTCACGGGCTACTATCGCAAGTTTGTACAAAATTATGGTAAGATTGCAGCACCTCTCACAACACTCACAAAGAAGGATGCTTTTCGTTGGTCGAAAGAGGCTACTCAAGCCTTCGAAGCTCTTAAGGAGGCCATGTGTACAACTCCAGTATTAGCAACTCCCAATTTTCACAAACCATTTATTATCGAATGTGATGCGTCAAGAACAGGAATTGGGGCTATATTAATGCAAGAAGGTCATCCGTTGGCATTTGAAAGTAAACAACTCTCGGGGAAAAATTTGGGAAGATCAACATACGAAAAAGAAATGTTGGCTATTCTTCACGCAGTAGAAAAATGGAGACACTACCTAATCAATAGCCGCTTCATTATAAAAACAGATCATAGTAGTCTCAAACATTTTCTTGAGCAGAGGTTTTCCTATCCGAAACAAAATAAGTGGTTAACCAAACTATTGGGTTATGATTTTGTTATCGAATACAAGAAAGGGAAGGAAAATGTAGTCGTCGATGCGCTATCCAGGAAATATGAAGACGAAGTAATCATTAACGCTATTTCAGGTCCTTGCTCCCAATGGGTGACTCAATTACAAGATGAATGGTTATCCAATAGCGAAACTGCTCAGATAATTCAAGAATTGTCTATCGGGTCCTCTAAACACCCTTTGTTCTCTTATGAAGATAAAATCCTCCGGAAGAAGAACCGCATTTACATTCCACACAATTCAGAACTCAAATCAAAGATCCTCGATGAATCACACGCTTCTCCATCAACAGGACATTCAGGATTTTTGAAGACATATTTAAGGGTCAAACAATCATTTTGTTGGAAAGGATTAAAAGCCGAAGTCAAACAATGGGTAGCCGAATGCGAAGTTTGCCAGCGCAATAAAGGAGAGACAGTTAAATCACCAGGGTTGTTACAACCATTAACCATCCCGGAGCGTCAGTGGGAACATATATCCATGGATTTTATTGAAGGTCTTCCTAAATCATAAGGCAAGACAGTAATCTTCGTAGTCGTAGATCGGTTATCCAAATACGCTCATTTTCAGGCTTTACAACATCCTTTTTCCGCAAGCAAGGTGGCAAAGGTATTTATGGATTCAATCTTCAAATTACATGGTATGCCCAAAAATATTGTAAGTGATAGAGATCCCATCTTCACTAGTAACTTTTGGCGGGAATTATTTCGACTTAGTGGTACCAAATTGAATATGTCTTCGGCCTACCACCCACAAACAGATGGTCAAACAGAAGTAGTTAACAAATGTTTGGGTACATACTTAAGATGTTTCGCTCAAGATAAACAATACCAATGGAGCCAGTGGCTAGCATTGGCAGAATGGTGGTACAACACTTCTTACCATTACTCAATTAAGATGTCTCCCTTTGAAGCATTGTATGGCACCAAGCCTCCAATCGTCGCAGATTACGTACAAGGGTCATCCAAAGTAGCCAAAGTGGATGATTGGTTCCAACAAAGGCAGGCTACACTCACCATCCTCAAAGAGAATTTACTCCAAGCACAAAATCGTATGAAACAACAACAGGACTTGCACCGATCAGAGAGAACTTTTAATATAGGTGACTGGGTTTTTCTAAGGTTGCAACCCTACAAACAAGCATCGTTAAGGATAAAGTCCAGCCAAAAGTTGGCTCCACGATTCTATGGTCCTTACCAAATTGTCCGCCGCATTGGAGAAGTAGCTTATCAGTTAGAGCTACCCTTATCATCACGAATACACCCGGTATTTCATGTTTCGTGTCTCAAAAAAGTAATTGGTCAGAAAGTGCAAGGTCAATCAGAATTACCAGTGCTCGATGAGGAAGGACGCATATATCTCCAACCGGAAGAAATCTTACAACAAAGAGTACGAAGACTACGGTCATGCCAGATTCAAGAATTTCTCATCAAATGGCAAGACTTACCAGAGGAGGATGCCACATGGGAACCTGAAAGTATTTTCCAGACATTTCCAGCTTTGAGGACAAAGCTTTCCGAGGAGGGGAGTCATGTTACATACCAAACCTAGCCGTCGGCTAGGTATTCCACGTGTATTAAATTCATATATATAGATTAGCTAGTTTAGTACATTTTATCATCTTATTTCAATTTATCATCTGCATTTCTCGCATAAGCCTTTATGGCGGGGATGAGCCCACCCCGAGTTGCGAACTGCACTTCATTTGTTTTATCGGCAATTATTGAATTTGAGTTATATTCATCGTGTTACTACTATGTGATATCGAATTCTCGAGTATGCATTGTAAATTCTGAGTATTGATTTAATTTAATAATTAAGGAGTAGTTGTTACACTGCAAGTGATATTACTACTCTACTATCATTTGAGAAGCTCCTCCTCCTATCTCCTTAGATAAAATTAGCTTTTAGGCTTGGTGAATGAATCCTTCACCATCCTTGGCTTCCTTCATCTGCAAAGCACACTCTTCCCTTGATAGCAAGTCCTCTTCCTTGAAAATGTCTTCCTCAACCTAGTCCTCTCGTTATAGGAACTCTTTGATAATTACATGTGAATTCTCTTTCCTAAAGCATTCCTCTTCCAGCTTCAATTCTTCTCGATCCTTGTTAGATCAATGGTGGTCGTCCACATGGGTATCTTCCTGGAAAGTTTGATACATCCCCTATCAACCAGGGAATACCTTGCAAGTTATTGGTCCAATTCAAATAAGCAAACGGTGTATCTCTCGGTCATATGGGAGTAGGAGGTCTAATCCCCCCTTGTCCTCTACCTCCTCTAGGTGAGACATCCCAATTAATCCTTTCAATATTTAGTGGAAGTACTCCTGCCCAACCTCATTGTTGCCTTTGGGGTCCTTGTTGGTTCATTCCTTCTATTTCTCAAGTACTAGGAGTTATGTCCACCAATTCTATGTCGGTGAAGTGTCCTTCATTGCTTTATACTCTAGGTGACAAATATTGCAATGCTTGTATTCAATGATCTACACGTAATAAAAAGCATGTCCATCATATTTCCTCAAAGCGTCATTGTGGAAACACGATTTCCAGAGTTTCCCTATAGGTTTTTGAAAATTTTGACTCAAAAATAGAATCATTATGATTATCATCCCTTTGTTCTAACCAATATATTGGTAAATTCATTATCCTCTAAAGTCTCCTCACTTCTCTTCTTTGCTATCTCAGTTGTTGATAGGCTATTGAATAGGCCATAGGGTTAGTATGAGCATGAGGTTCCTGTGATTGCCTTAAGAAGTCATCACCACTACTATCTAGACTATCATCTCTTACTAACCAAGGCATACCTTCGTCACTGGATTCGATTGAATCCTCGTGTACATTTCCTTGTGGTTTCGATGATATAATATATTCTTTGATTTCTCGCCAAACTATCTCTGCTAATTCATCTGTTATTGGTGGGTCATTCACAATACCATGTGGTGATATCTGTAGTCTTCTTTCCTCACTAGTACTTGCACCCTCATGGTGTGTACCACTTACTTGCAGTGTTGCCTCATGTTCATCTCCTCTAACTTCTAATTCTCATAACCTGGATATCCTTTACTCATCCAACCTTTGCATTGTCATATCCAAATCTTGAATACTTTATTCGCGGAGTCTTACAGTATGACATTGCAATGTTTCATACTATTCTTCCAATTGTTGGATCTTATGCCACATTATTTGCTACAATAGTTCTATTTGAGCTAACGAAGTAAGTTTGATGAGCTCTTCATCCATGATTCCATTTTTGTTCCTATTTATAACTTCCATATCAAAGGTATCTGTCATGTCTTTGTATCATACTATTAGTCGTATCCTTCTATGACCTTCCGTTTGTTGAGGTAGTTCTATATGCTTCAATTATGGGTACACACTTCCCTACTCTAATTGGGTTGATAATGACACTACTTCTTGGTTTCCCCTCTCATTTGGAGGAATTCATGCTTTGTCCTCTTCTTCAATCTTTTTAGTCCCATATGCAAACCTTGGACTCACATCCTTCTTCTCTCACTGGGTCGAGGTACCAATTCTTGTTGTTCGATGATTGGTCTTGTCTCATCCCTTTCTATGAATAGGCATGCAAGTCCCATATTAGGGTCCTCATATAATGGACCTTAAGTTCTTCTCTGTGATTCATTGCACTAAGCTTCCTCCCTTCACCTTCTTTCAATTTACTCTAAAGCGATAAATAGATAGTGCACTTTATAAGGTTTCAACTTCAAGCCATTCACATTGTCAGGCACCTCGGTTCCATTAAATTTTTTAGTTTGACTGCCCCATTATCCATCACTTCCACAACTTGAAATGGACTGAGCCATAAGGTCTTCAACTTCCTTGGCTTTATTTTCCATTTCCCATTAAATTTTAGAACTAAGTCACCATGCTTAAGTTCTAATTTTTGAACGTTCTTATCATGCCACAACTTCCTTCTCTTCTGGGCCACTTCGATTTCCCAATGCGGTATGACTCTTCTCTCATAAAACCTTATTAGTGTTGCCAGTATTTCCTCTAGAATTTATTGGTCACCTAAGAAATGCTCCACAACTACCCTTAAACTTGGTACCAATAACTCCACTCGCACTACTACCTCCTAATCATACATTAACTAGAATGGTGTATGGTCTATCATTGGTTTAAATATGGTTCGGTATGTCCAAAGAACAAATGGTAATATTTCCTCCCAATCTGCTCCTATCCCATAGGTTTTATTCAAGGTTGACACTAAGACTTTTTTAGTTACCTCCACCTACCCATTGGCTCTAGGGTAATACAGACTAGATAAGGAATGTAAAATATTTAAATCAATCGTAAACTTTTTGATAATCTCATTCACAAAATGACCTCCCTAATAACTTGTTATTTGTAGTGGAATATCAAATATTGTAATCACTTGTTCATATAATAATCAAGCTGTACCCTTTACCATATTATATGGTAGTGCTCTTGCTTCTACTCATTTTGTTGGGTATTTAGTAGCTACCACGATGTATTGATATTTTCAATATCTAGTGGTTTTTAATGGTCTGACAAAGTCCAACCCCCATCTTTCAGATAAATCCTAGGGTTATGATGGGTGCAAGGGCATGAAATCTCATCGTACTGGTTTCCATACTCTTTGGAAAGTATCACATGCTCATACATATTATTTTACATCATTGTACATTATGGGCCACCATAATCTTGCTAATAGTACTTTTCGAGCAGTGGCATCTAGCCCCATGTGTCCTCCTACAAAACCTTCATGATCTTCCCTCAATATCACTTTGAATTCCTTATCCATCACACATCTTCGTAGGATACCATCAACTCCCATTTTATATAGCAATCCATCTATCAACTAAAAAGGTGTTGACTTCACAATTACCTTCTTCTTTTCTATTGCCATCAAATCTTGTGGCAACTCACCTATGGATAAGTATTGACCAATCAACTTGTACCAAGATGTAACAATGTTAATTGCAAATAAATGTGCATTAGGAAATTCATTTGAAACTCCTATCCCTACAGGATCTCCTGATCGTATTTGAGATAACTGGTCTGCAATCACATGCTTATTACTAGGTCAAACTACTACTCAAAATATGAATTCTTGTAAAGTGACGAGCCACCTGCTGACCCATCCTTGTATGACTAGCTTATTTATCGGGTACAACAAAGCCTGATGATATACATAGAAATTAAAAGGGTTTACAAATAGGTAATGTCTAAATTTTTGTATGACATACACCATCCCTAAAGCTTCTCGCTTTGTTGTATTGTAATTCCTTTATGCCCGTGATAATAGGTGACTTGTAAAAATATAGGTTGAATTAGCCTAAATGTCCTTCTTGAGATAGTGCACATCCAATCACAAAGTTTGAGGTATCGATATGTATCTGGAATTCCTTATCCCAATTATAGAACACCAAATAGGACTACTGATAAGTTTAGCTTTCAATTCATTGAAATCTCCTTGGTGCTTCTCCGTCCTTCTAAAAGGATCATTCTTCTTAGTTTAAGAATCCAATGGGTAGGACACATGTGCATAGTTATTGATAAACATTCGATAGTATCTCATGGATCCAAGGAAGGTTTTTAACGAGCTCACATCATATAGCTCCTCCATGTGTAATATAAAATAAATTTTATCAGGATCAGTCTTCAACCCTTCATTGCACACTATATGTCCTAAATTTTTTCCATAAAATACCATTAGAAAACACTTTTCTAGGTTTAGAGAGATTTGCACATTCCTACACCTGCTCATACATTCACTGAGACCAGGTAGATGATCCTTGATATTACCATAAATGGACCAGTCATCCAGAAATACCTTGAAGTTCCCTATTGTCAATGGATCAAAGATGTATAGAATAATATGCTGAAATGTGGCTGGGGTGTTACATAGTCTAAATGGCATTCCCTTGTATATATATTCCAAATGTGGTCTTAAAATTATCTTCCTCAACTATACTTATCTGATTGTACCCAGAGAACCCATCCAGGAATGAATAAATTTCATGTCATGCGACCTCTTCCAAAATGGAATCTGTGAAAGGAATTGGGAAGGGATCTTTGATCGTTATTGCATTTAGGCTCCTGAAATCCACATATATTATAATATTATCCACTTCCTTCTTCAAGGTGAACACAATAGGTGAAACCCAATCACTAGTAGTGACTTTGAAAATGATGTCTGCATCTAGCATCTTTTCTATTTATGCATTCACCAGTACGACATACTTGGGTTTCATCATATAAGGTCTTCTTCTCACTGGCTATGCCCCAAGAATTAACATGATATTATGGACACATAACTCTGGTGGTATCCATTTTAGGTACTTATATGTCCAAGAAAAGACATCCTTGTACTCCAAGAATATCTTGGAAGCTACTGCTTTCAATACTGAGTTCCAATCATCATCATAGTGGATCATTTTAGGTTCTTCCATTGTTCCTAGATTTACAATTACTATATGAGGTCCTTCATACTTAGTATTCCTAGGTTTTGTTACTGTCGTTTCCACATTCATTGGATGCGCTAGTCTTGCATCAATTTTAGCATCTCCCACAATATACTCTATAAAAAATTTAGAAAATTCCCATGTTACTCTGCTTCTTTCTTTGGTTTAGAGCTGACCTTCATCTCATATCATTTTTTTGTGGTCTCCTATGCATTAATAGAAAGGCAAGTGGGCTAAAAAACCTCATACTCCTCCATATACCAATGAAGAAGTATGCTATTAGATCGAGCTTCATATTCACTATGGTCATCTAGGTACATCATCCCTTCTTCATTAGGCTCATACTCTTCTTCGCTAGAAGAACTACCTGACTCATCAGTTGTGGCCACATACTCATTGATCCTATGGTTATTCAAGTTGATCATGTACTTGTGCTATCCTTTCTTAAATGTGATCTGGTCCTTTCCCTAGTTGTGATTAAATTTTTCTATTCATAGCCATCCTTTTCCTAAAAAAGCATCATATGCTATCTTTGGCATGGTAATCAAAAAAAAATCCTAGACGAATTCCTGGTCAGCTATTATAATGTGTTGTGTTGTCAAGACACCCTTTGTCTCAATACTATATTGGTCATCACCATACAATCAGAAGCTAGGTGCCCAAAATGACGAAGCACCAATTTCTTTCCAAGTCTTCTTGGGTAACACATTAACACTGGATTCTCCATACACAATGACTTGTGTCAACTTGTGCCCCAAGATCTCCATATGGACTAATGTGAGTTTCTTCCCAATATCAATCATCAATATGGTTGGATCTATAAAATAGTTCTTTTGTTATGCTTCCTTGATTGAATATCTTTGGACTTTCATCACCTTATGAGGTTGTGTTTCTTTCACCATTACTTTATGCAACGATGGGATGGCTTCTAACATACTAGTCATCTTAATATTGACAGTTGTATTTAGGACTTGTGCTACCAAATTTTGTACTTCTTTGTCTTCTAATGGCTTCTTTAACTCTTTTTCTCCTGCTAGTCTCAACTACTTTGCTTTTTGCGCTTCTTCCTCAAGTACCCTTTTTTCCACTTTCCATCACTTTTTTTCTTTGGTAGGTTTGGGATACTTGTATTTCTTAGTCTGATTCCTTGTCACGACTAGGAATTCTTTGGTTTCCTCTCTAACTAGAGGTACCTCAATGTCCAAAAATTTCACATTCTACAAGTTACTAGAACTTTCTTTCTTTGGACAATTTATTTCTTTATGGTTCCTTGGACCACACCATCTACACATATGTGTAGTATTGGTTTGTTGTATTTCTTATTTATGAGATGAAGGACAATTCTTTTCAAAATTCCCCCACTCTTGGTAATTACAACATTGTATGATTTGTCTTGCTTTCGAATCATACTGCAAGCAACTCTGTCCTCCCTATCGGTTGCCTTGGTATTGTCTTCCCCCTCTTTGGTTATTCCTATAACTGCCACTAGTAGCTTACTAGCCACTCCCTTGTGGTTTTGGTTTCTCCTCCTGCTTCTAGATTAAGAGGACCTATGTATGCACCTTTGTGTTAAATAGACATTGTACCACTTCATGTCCAAGTACATTGCAAATGTGATAATAGTCATTCCGAGAACAAGTCACGTTCGTGTGGCCTTTAGAATTGCATTCTATACACAAAATATCCTTCCTATATTGCTTAGCTTTACCTTTTTCCTCTTTTATTATCTTATCAAATTCCTTTTGAAATGATTGTACTATTTGTTGTATTGTATCATCTTCATCACTATCTAAATTATCGTGCTTAAAATGTGATATCATTTTGGTGATTGCTTGTTTCTCCTCGCTTTCAAAATTCATTTCATTCTCGAAGGTTTCTTCATATGTGGAAGATGATATTGCCTTCATCTTCTTCTTATATCTAGGTAGTAATCCATATACAAACCATAATTTCACCAATACATCTGTTAGAGGAATTTGCATCTTGTCCACTAACTGATTTAGTCGATGATTATATGACTTTACATCTTCATCAACTCTTTTCTTAGTGGTATAAATTTTAGTTACAATATCTTCATCATCCTTCAAAGGGTAAAAATCCTCAATGAATTCATACTTCATTGTGTTCTAGGCCTAAAAATTTGGTGTATTTTTTCATTTCAAGTACCAATCTATGGCGAGTCCTCGTAATGTACCGGGTAATAGTCACAACCATTCATCTAGTTGATCCACACCATTTGTTTTTCAAATGGTTATGCATGTTATGATATGTCTTATCGTGTATTTCTTTACTTCACCCATAAAGGGTGGGTATCTCTGCTTCCCTACTCTATTGACTAAGTTAGCCATTGCTGGTGGTCCCTTCTCTTCACTTGATAAAGTATCTCTTGGAATCCTTGATTGATTCCTCTTTGTAGGTGACTCACTATGCTGGTCCTCATAAAAAGTATCTATTGGAGGTATATTATACTCACAAAGTAGTCATTTATCAATCTCTTATGAATCTTAACTCCGTGATATCCTTCGCTGGTGTGTAGGTTGTGCTCCTAGTATTTCCTCCTAAGACCTCGTACATTGTTGCTCTGGTGCTTGACTCCCGTCCACCGCACTCCTTTGTAACCTATTTGCCACTTTCTCAGGTATCACCATCCACTCACCTTGACCTCACATATTTTCCTCTTTAACATATTTACTTACACTAACATTTTCCTTGAATCTTGGTGCTTCTTGCTCCTCTTCTTCTATTTCGATTAGCAATGTATCCAACCTCTCAATATCTCCTTTGTCAGATTTCCATACTTATTCTATCACTTGTTCATGCGTATTGTGTTTAGAGCTATTCCCATTCCCTCTTTGAGGAATTATCGTGCTCCTCAAAACTTTAATGCCTTCTCTTTGATACCATATACTATGCCTTTGCTCACTTGTGTTTGTCATTCACCTCCAATTTAGTACTACTCTCAATTTATCACTTTGTAAGATCTTGTCGACTACAATATTTTTGACCTATTTTTAACAAAAATACCAAATTTTGATAAGGCAACAATGCCAAATGTAGCACAGGGGTGCAATATTATTGTAGGGGGAGGTTATTTATAGATTGGGAGAATGATTTCCAAGGTTTTTAGCAACTTGTACCCAAATCGTACAAGGTGTACAATTTGCCTTGTACGATGTGCAAACTTCCCAAAACTACTTGTACAGACTGCAAATCATACATTTGTATGATAAAAATTATATAAAACTACAACTTGTATGATTTTCCACTTATTCAATACCTTAAAAGTGGTTTTGTAACACCAATTGATCAATTTTGTAATCAATTTCTTCGAAAACCTAGTTTTCCATAATTGGTAAGTTTTAACCAAGCACTTTCAGTCCAAATTGGAAAAATGATTGGTTGTATAGTTTGGTTCACAAGTTGTATGATTTGACCAAACCCTTACTGAAAATTTTACTCATAGATCTACCGCTTTATACCACAGATCTCTTCAATACGAGTTTTGGGATGATTTCCTATTGCAAGTTCTAATTCTCCTTCCAACATGCAAACACTAATTCAATGGCCTTGAAATATTATCATCACCAACATTTCTAAAAATCATACAACTGACATGTGATGTATATGTACAACCATAAATTATCATTCAATCATTCCTTACTCTCACATCTGGGTTGTAGGAACATCAGAAGCCATTTCCATTGTAATTTATCCATTCCAACATAGCAATATAGACATTGAATATAGAATTTGTACATGCAATGATAATAACACACAAAGAAATTTACAAAAGCCTGAAATCAAAGAGGTTTTTATTGACTTGATCATTTTATAAATATTCTTGTATAATATATCCATTATTACTAATCACAATAACCATGAATATAGCATCAATGGACTCACCAATGGTCATCAACAATGAACATCATCGAACTTCTACCATGAAAATCTAGAATTCTCCAAGAACTTATGAACAACCTAAAAAATTGAATGGGGGGTCTATATAATGCATGCCTAGGCCATTCCAAAGATGTTCCTGAGACATCATATTACTTACAACTGCCATCCTGAATTATCTCAAAACAATTAATTACAAGGTTTTACTAAGTCTAATTTGATTGTTATCAAATTCATTCCAAATGCACTTTTCACCTAATTTCATTGACATTTCAAGTTGTACATTTGCAAGCCTTGTACATTTACACCTACTTGTAGATTTTTACCACTTGTACATTTTAATCAAAATTGACAAAACTAAGAAAAATTGTGCAAATCCTATCATCATTTCTTCTTCTTATGGGAGGTGGATTTGATGCCTACAGTCCAAAAAAACAAGCTTCCTAGTAGAACCTTGATGATAGTTGGAGCACATTAAAAAATTATCTTTGTTATAGGAGGGTTTACCAAAAAGAGGGTCATGCACACCTAAATGATTATGACAAAACAACCAACTACCAAATTCAGCATTAGAAAGGGGTCTACTAGCAGTCTGACTTTTGTCACTAGGATTCTCAATCATATTAAAGTCACCTCCAAGGATCCATTCTGTAGAGGGAGAGAAACAACTAACCATTTACAAAGGGCTATATGAATAGGAGGGCCATTGGGAGCATATATAGAACAAAATCCAATAACCTGAGAGTTGAGAGCCAATCTAACCCACACACAACGAGAATCCATATTCACCATGGCCTATAATAGCATAACAAAGAGACTTGGCTATGGAAAGGGCAACACCTCCTTTACCATTAATATGATAATTAGTAAAGGTGGATGCATATCCACAACCAATGATGTCCATACAATGGGTGAGAGTGTGACCAATGACTTTCAATTCTTAAAGAAAAACAAAAAAAATATAATTTCCAATAAGGTTCTTGCTTAGCAAACCCATTTGGACAACACACAATTGTTGCCAATTAGTGAAAATATATTCCAGGCTCTAATTCAAGAGGTCAAGCAGTCTCATGAATTTAAATCTTCTATCTTGGAATGTTAGAGGGCTCTCCCTCCCTTACCGTAAGTTTCAATCTAAAAAAGATTTGTTTTAATTCCATACAACAATTAAAAGCTAAGAATAAATTTAAGGTTAACATTAAATTAATTTTAAGTGCATTTCAACATTTATTAATATTAATATTATTATTATTATTTTAATAAAATTATTCTCACACACCTTGTCACACCTCATCATGGTTTAAATTTGATTTTTTTTTTTGTATTTGGAAAAGAGCCCAAAGCCTAAACTATTATAGTGTCCCACTCGAGATTCATTAATATTATCTTAAAATTTGAAGCGATGAATAAAAAAAATTTCCATATTAAAGATATTAGTTATATTGATAATTTTTAACTAACACTTTTGGTGATGCAAGGTAATGTGGGTAACCACGTAGTGGGTTTGTTTTTTTGGATTTGGATAGTGTGAGAAACTCCTACAACCAATGCTTAGGGATGAGCATTCCCATCCCATCCATGACCCCTCGTAAGGTTGAGAGCTAATATTATCAATAGGGGATTAACACATACCCACAGACATGTCATGGTTTAAACATAGTGGTTATGGATACAATATATATTTAGTTTTTGAAAAACTATTCTAGTAAAAAAAGTCATCTTAATTGAAATCAATTGGAAGCTTTTGTTCTTTTTTTTATCCATGAAAAAAAAATGTATATTTAACACTCAAAGTGATACCTATGGATCCCTGAGAGTGCTAATATGGCAGAGGAATATACCACCAAATATATCCTCTACTTTAGGATATTTTCTATGAAAATTCTTAAACAAAAAGATGAAACAAATGAAAGAAACATCAATCCATCTTTAAGGGATGAAGCTACAGCAAGAAATATTAGCAAGAGTTTGTGGACATATCTTTTGTTTGTTAATTGATAAATGAGCATTGTAAATGAAGAGGGATGGATCTCTTTATGAAGATCCTCCTTTGAAGATTATGAGAGGTTTTATATTTTGAGAAATGAAAGCAAGAGATGAGGGTGGAGGGGCATGGGAGAATTTGGCTAGGGGATTCCATTTAGGCAAAGGTGGTAGGACTATAACAAATGTCTAAATGGGATTACTAAGTACCATATTAATGATAAATTTAGATTCCTTGAAAGAAAGCCCAAATCCTAAACCACTACAATGTCCCAAAAGTACTTTATTAAAATTATTGTGAAACTTGAAGCCATGAATTCAAATTTTTTCCACAATAAACATAGTAGATTATATTGATAATTTTTAATGGGTATATTTTACAATGCAAGTTGATGTGGGTAATTGCATACTGGTTATGGATACGATACATATTTGGTCTTTGACAGAATATTCAAATGATAACATGGTAAAACAAGCCATCTTAATTGAAATCAATAAGAAGTTTGTGTTCCTTGTTTATCCAAGAAAAAAATAACTATGTTTATATAAAGAAACCTTATAACTATTTAACATTCAAAGTGATGTATATGGATCCCTGAGTGCTAGTATGGTATATGAATATGCCACCAAAGAAATCCTCTACTTTAGCATATTTGCTATGAAAATTCTTAAACAAAAATATGAAGTTAATGAAATAAACATCAATCCATCCTTTAAGGGATGAAGTTAATGCAAGAAACATTAGCAAGAGTTTATGGATATATATTTTGTTTGTTAATGGAGAAATGAAAATTTTATATTAAGAGGGATGGATCTCTTTATGGAGATCCTCCTTTTAGGATGATGAGAGTTTATGTACTTTTAGAAGTAAAAGCAAGATATGAGGGTGGAGGAGCATGAGAGGATTTGGCTAGGGGTATTCTATTTAGTCAAAGGTGGTAGGACTACAAAAAATGTATAAAGGCGATTACTAAGTGCCAAGACAATGATAAATTTGGGTTTCTGGAAAGATATCCCAGAGCCTAAATCACTATGGTGTCATGTAGGGACTTTATTAATATTATTGTGAAAGTTGAAGCCATGAATTAAAAAGTTTTCCACATTAAAGAGATTAGGTTATATTATTAATTTTTTAATGGGTATATTTTGTGATGCAAGGCAATGTGGGCAATCATATACTAGTTATGACTATGATATAGATTTGGTCTTTGAGATAATATTCACATGATAACATGGTAAAAAAAGTCATCTTAATTGAAATCAATGGGAATATTTTGTTTCTTCTTTATCCATGAAAAAAAACAATGTTTATATAAAAAAACCTTGTAGCTATTTAACACTCAAAATGTTGTCTATGGATCCCTAGGTGCTAGTATGGAAGATGAATATGCCACCCAAGACATCCTCCAATTTAGTATATTTTCTATGAAATTTATTAAACAAAAATATGAAGCTAATGAAAGAAACATCAACCCATCCTTTAAGGGATTAATTTAATGCAAGAAACATTAGCAAGTGTTTGTAGATATATCTTTTTTGTTAATGGAAAAATAAGCGTTTTATATGAAGAGGGATGGATATCTCTATGGAGATCCTTATTTGAGGATGATAAGAGGTTATATATTTTGAGAAAAAAAAGCAAAAGATGAGAGTGGAGGAGCATGGGAGGATTTGGCTAGGGGTATTCTATTTGGGCAAAGGTGGTAGGACTACAACAAACGTATAAAGGGGTTTACTAAGTACCAAAACAATGATAAATATGGGGACCATAGGGTGTTCACACAACTTAAATGGTTGTGGTCTAAAAATAAGTCTATTTGTTGACTCATTATGCATGAAATCTTATCTCCACATCATGTTTTATGATAGCAAATATGGAGGAACTACTAGCCATGACACATTGTAAGGTGATAGAAGGAAGAAGAGAGACTCACATTTCATTGAAATAATACTTTATAGTTGGATTAATGAATGTTGTCTAACTGGTAATGCAAGAGGAAACGGTGATACTTTTTTACATGCATGGCATGCTTGAAAACACATCAAACAATTACATCTATTTAATGTATAATCCATTTTAGTCTATATTTGATATGTTCTCCAATTGAGTAAATGTCTTTTTTATGTAGTCTATCGGTGTCTCTAAGTAGGGTAAAAATGAGTAATCCTTTAATTTTTTTTGGTAAGTTGAAATTTTATATACAAGAAGCGGGTTTTTTAAGAGGATCCCAAAACCTTATTACATAGAGGGTCATAGCACCTTGAAGTCAGCCAAAAAGGATTAGAGGATCCCATAAGCGAGAACTGAAAGAAAAAATAGCCAGAAACAAGAAAAAATAGTATGAGGAAACCGTAGCATAAGGACGCCCAAGTCTGCAAAAACTATAAGAGAGACACCAACTGGTAAAAAATGTTGCCCTACCATGAAAACCAGGATTCAACCCTCCAAAAAATAGAGTCCTCTACTCCTTAGTTCTTGGTAACTTCCTCTAGGTCATCAAAAGTTGCACCGTGCTTCCTAGTAAAATGCTTGAGGACCTTGATAGTGTCATTGGCAGATTTTGCAATATTGGTCATCGAATTGATGACAAGCTTTAGGAGCAGGTGGGTGGAAGAAGACTCACTACCACTGTTGGAGTCTAAAATTACATGCATCAGTGAGGAATCCTTCTCCTACTTGGGCCTCTTTAGGCATGCAAAGGACCTGGGAGCCGGTGGGATGTCCTCTATGGGAATTTGCTTCTTCTAAGAAGCTCATCTTGCACTCCTATGTGGGGTGGGCTTGTTGCGAGCCACTAGGCTAGGTTTCCCATCCTTGGGAGGGCTCACATTGTGGGTACCAAAATTAGAGGGTGAATTTGGGGGGGATTGGATGCTAGGGGGGTTACCTTTTGGAGAGTATGTTTGGTTACTATGACATGCTTAAGGATAACCATAAGAAGACCTTGGTGCAGGGGTTTGGCATGGGTTTTCTGGTACTTTTCAATGAAAATGGTGAGGAAGTACAACAAGTGGTTCGGGACACACACTTGCTTGGCCTCATGGAGGTGATTAACAAAACTAAGGTGGAAACTTCACAACAGTTTCTCAGGGTCATATCAAGTGACATATTGCATAATTGGAACAATGAATTCATTCTAGGGACTAGATAGAGAGGATCGGTATAGGGCAGACTTGTCCCACCCAAGGTTCTTGCCCTTGTATAAAAAATGGTTAGTTTTCTCTTCCAAGTTATGTTTACCCCAGTGAATGAAACTTTCGATAGGGGGAAGCCCTGTTATCTCACACAACAGCTCCAAAGTGACTCAAAAATGGACACCATGGACCTTGACCTCACCTTTGTCCCAAGTATCCATAAAATCCTTGGTGACCTCTTCATTCAACCCTTTGAACTTGCACATAAAAGGGGTGAACCCCTTGATATCCATGAAAGCTTATGCAATGCTTTCAAGTTTGAGTTGGGTTGGCTCCACATAAACGGTTGCCATGTGCACCGAGGGAGGGAACGAGAAGTGAGGAATATTGGGGTATGACGGTGGATGGGGCATAGGGAACCCATGGGAGCAGGGGTCGAAGGGTGGAGATAGAACCATAAAAATCCAAAAATAACAGGGGCTGAAGAAGTATGACACGCAGAAGGAGAGATGACATGGATGAATAAAAGGACTCTCAGGGGAGGCTCATGGGTAGGGGAGCATCATAAAAAATCCACCTTCTGCATGGGGATTCAGCATTGGAAATAAATGCTTGCACACACGAAGGGTGGCGGGGAGGGGTGCTGATGTATATGGGAGAAAAATATCCACTTTGAAAATTCCTTCGACTTTGGGTGAGGTGGAAATAAATCCAAATAAGATTCAAGAAGAGTAAATTGGAGCATCGGAACCTGGAGCAATGACGGGAGTAAATCCCCATGGGTTTACTATTGGATGAGTTTGCATAATCGATGGGTGGGCTGACATGATCTAACGCCTGCCACTTCCCAATAAAGGGATCATCATTCGAGATCATGCACCAGATGTAGGTAGTGGTCCATTGTTGGAATATTCCCCTCGTGTCTTTGTTGATGTGGGTTCTAACCACCATGGTTGAAGTGTTGGCAGGTTGGTTTCCCAACTCCTTATGGATAAGCACCCAACATCAGATAGCTCAGGGATGTGGGTAAGGATTCAAGACTGGATTAGCCTCACCCAAATCTGACATGGCCCAAGGGGACACATAAATTTTAGATATTACACCTCAACTTCTCGTGGTTGGCTACATCCAAAATATCATGGGAAAAGTTTTGATGCCACATGATCAACTACCTGGGGGAGGCTCCCATATTGGCCATGCAATCTGTGAGGGTGTTGGCTTCCCTATACCTATGTTGGGCCATTGAGGAGGCTCTAGAATCCAGGAGCTTTTTAGCCTTTGTTATTGTGTTACTGGCCCTCTAAGACAAAGTTTTGGAGTTACTCAATTAATTGATGATGTTCATGGAGTCTCCCTCAATGGGAAGGCTTCTGGGATCCTCTATGAGGAGAAAAATTCCTATCCATAGAGCCCTAGCCTTAGCCACGTGATTGGTATGGATGCCTATAAATTCTTAGTAGGTAAGAATCATCTCACTATGGTGGTCCCAAATGACACCCCCAGCACCAGAAGAACCTAGATTACCTTTTGATGCTCCATAAAAATTGAGTTTAATCCATCCTTCTGGGTGGTTCTCAGTGAAAGTTGGCTCTAGGGTGGACAAAGGTGTGAGAATAAGTGCCTTAGACTTCGTAGGGGATGTTAAGGGTTTTGAAGATGGAGGATTCTATGGTAAAATAGGAAGCAGATGGGGATGGATAAAGTTTAGCATTTTTAATGGTGAAAGCAATGGATGATTGAGAGAGGATCTCTGGAGGAGTCAAAAAAGGCTCTTGTATTGCATTCGAGCCAAATATACCAGAGGAAATGGTGAAGGCACACCTCCCAAAGAAACCAAATTTTGGGATTGTAAAAGGGATTGGACCACTAGGAAAAAAGGTCACTGATAGACTTTGGGGGAGCCCATTGAATGTGGAAAGAATCCAGGATGAATCCTAGGATTATGGAGGAGAAGTCACAACTCAAGAACAAGTGATAAGTAGAATCCCAATTAGCCATACAAAGGTAGCACCTGTTGGGGACTGCGAAGCCTCTTTTGTGTAGATTTTCTATAGTAAGAGCTTTGTTTTGGATTGCAAGCCAAGAGAAAAAACTAACCTTGGGGATCAATTTTTTCTTCCATACCAGGTTGAACGGAAGAAGCAAAATCTAGGGGGAAGTTTGGATGCTATAAGTTGTTTTGACTGTGAACATGCCACTATTGGATCCTTTCCAAATAGGCCTATCAAGTCCTTCTCTAGTGGGAATGGTAGCTGAGTTGAGGATGATGGATAGGGATTTCACAACCTCATATAGGTTATTGCCATTGATCATTTTCCATCAAGGGTGTCTATCGAAGTGGGTGATGAAGTCAGCCACCCTGCTCCCAAGAGTTGTATCCGTAAGAGGCTTGAGGTTGGTTATATCTAGATTGTCAATCAGGGGATCCTCCTGAACCCACCTATCACTCCAAAAATCGATGCTGGTACCATTACCTAGAATCCACTATAAGCCTTTTTGGATCACATGTCTGGTTTTAGTGATGGATTTCTAGAAGATCGATCCGCTCAAAGGGGTCCCCTCTTCCAGTATTTGGTGATTAACCAGGTATTTCTTTTTGAAAATCCAAATCCACTAAGCTATGTCGTTGGTGAGGATCATCCAAATATGTTTTTCCAGTAGTGATAAATTTATTTTGGAGATTTTTATGAAACCCATGCCTCCTTGCTCTTTGCTTAGTAATCATTTAATATTAAATATAAATAATCTAATACTTTTAATTTTTTTTATTGTCATGTAAGTATTGTTTTTAGAGTGTTGCAAGGATTTTTTTGGTCCATAATTTTAAGCTTCTTCAATTTAAAGGTAACAATGGCTTTTTGTAATTGTATTTTTATTTTTACTAATTAAAAATAATATTACAAAACTTTAGGAAATTCATTATTGAATTTTAACTATAATGATGAAGGACATTCACAACAAGGAATATATCATGTTGAAATTGAGTAACTGAGAATATTTATCCTAAGGCTCAATTTCAAGTCTTGATGATATCAAGGCTTAGTATGTGTGAATGAGAAGTGTTTAATCATGAATGAGTTATCTACATCTTACTATCAACTAATTTCTATTTTTTTTGTTGGAGAAAAAAGGGTTGTACTTGGGACCCCCACCCCTGAAAAATCACAACCCTCTTCTTTAGAGCATGAGATTTTACAAGTAGATTCAATTATTATCTCAATTGAGTTTCTATAGCTAGAAACCTACATCATTTTACATAAAATGTTTGAATTCATGATTTTTATTTTTTGGAACTTTTCAATTTTTGTGTGAATACAAATATTCCAAAGTTCAACATCCTTCTTGACATTTTTCTACAACAACCTTCACAATACCAAAAATTTACCTCTATTATCTATGCATTGCATCTTAGTAGAGTAATATTTCCAAAACATTGCACTATCATAGCCCGCTTTACTAGATCTAGATTACTAGTTTCCTTCCTGAAGCACAAGTGCAACCACAAAAATTGTAATAAATAGTATATATGTAAGCATATTTATTTTTATTTTTTTTTAATTTACATGGTGGAATCGGTAGCCGCCATGAATCCGGGTAGGTTGTCCGGCTTTTATGGCTGCTACAGTATTCTGCGTTGTCCGCCCCGGAAGCCACCACACAGATCTTCGTGCAGTCCGTCCCTATAACCACCATGCCACAATCATTTTAAACCTTTTACGCCGCTGAAAGCACCAGGAAAGGGACAAGCGTTCAGTTCGATGAGGCTCAAAATTTGAACCTTGGACCTCCGCCCCCCTTATGGGGTTTGGATGAACCAATTGGTCTACACCTCGGACCTTGTAAGCATATTAATATCATAAAATAAAGCAAATATTACCAATGGAAAACATTAAAGTAAATCTTAATTATTATTTATTTTAGGTAGTCAACATTATCTTGTAACAACTTCAACTAAACTTACTACTTCCTCTAAACAAGGAAAAGAGATTTTAACTTTACGATCCTCAATTAAAACCCCTCTATTGGGTAGCCTATTTGCACATTTGTTTCATTCCCTTAATGCATGTGTAAACATCATTTCTTAAAACTCCATAGCAAGGTCTTGAATTTCCATAATTATCTCTTGTATGTTCCATGGAGACTTTGCTTTTCTCAAAATTACATTTATTACTATGAGTGAACCACCTTCCATCCATACTTTATTTTATTTTATTTGTTTGCATATTTTTAACCCTTCCAAAGCCACCCAGGCTTCAACTTTATTATTTGTCTTAAATCCACTATTGAAATAATAATGAGATAAAATCTCTCCTCTATTATTTCTAATTATTCCTCCTCCTCCTGTTGGTCCTGGATTTCCTTTAGATGCTCCATAAATATTCAATTTGACCAACTCCACATTTGGTGGTTTTCACTTTATATTATTTACCTTCATTTTTTTTATCCTATCCCCAACATCATAATTCCATTTGATGACTTGAATCCATCTATTTTCTTCCATATTAGGGATTGGGTGAGTTGATAGGATTGTTTTGGACTCCTCTATTGCTAAAAAAATATTCCTTTTAATTACCTCTAAACTACTTTTCTTTCCTTTAAATATTATTATGTTCCTTTCTAGCCAAATAGTCCAAAGTATTATATCTTTTAATATATCCAAGATTATATGTAAAGTATCAATTTAAAAAGTGCTCTATCATAGCTTTAATCATTCCTCAATTCTACCATTCATCACCATTTACCAAACATATTAAGAATCCATTTCCATAGTTTCTAAACTACTGAGAAGTGTACCAAGAGATGGTCTATACTCTCCTCCTCCATTTTACAAAGACCACATTTTTAGGAGCCATGAAATTACCTTTTCATAAGATTTTCCCAGGATAAAACTCTTCTATGACCTACTAGCCGAACAAATATTTTAACTTTAGGAATGCTTGGGCTATCCCAAATATCTCTTCATATTCTTAAAATATTCCTATTTTGATGGTGTTTTATATTATATCCACTTCTTGTTGTGTATTCTCCTAAGCTATTCAACTCCCATATCAACTTATCCTTGGCTCCTCTTGAAACAATCATTGTTGTTATCTTTCTACTCAACTTCCTCCTGGTGTCAATGTCTTGTATACTTGTAAAAAATATTCTTTCCATTTGTATATTCCTTCCCGATCCTTGTACAAAATGTTTGAAACCCTATCACCATATTTTCCTTGAAGTAATCTCATCAATGGGTTCCAAATTGGATGTAGATTGAGTGGTTTTTTTATTACACCAAGTATCCATCCAAATAGATTTTTTTCCTCTAGTTCCCACCACTTGTCTTAAACCTTTAATCACTAGATCAATTGATTTTTTTAAACCGTTCCATAGTGCAAAACCATTTGGTAGGGAGAATGTTATAAATAGTAAGCTCGGGTCATTGGGCTTAACATACTTAGAATAATTCTTGCCCATTATCATTGACTCTCTTTGTACAATCTCCAAATTACTTTTCCCCTAAGAACTAATTTTGCATCCATAAGAACTCTTAAACTAAGACCTCTCCTAATTTTATCATCACACACCTTGCTCCATTTCACCAAAGGAAATTTCCTTTTATCATGTAATCCTGACCACAAAAATGACCTCATAATATATATTAAACTTTTTCTATTTATTTTGGCATAATATACAAGGACACATAATATTTTGGAATGATCTATAAGACTAATTTAATTAGCTAAACTCTTCCTACTAACGATAACAATATACCTTTACATATAGGTAGTTTATTCTAAACTTTAGTTATAACTAGATTTCATAATTCCATCCTCATTCTCCCCTCAAATAAGGGCATCCCTAGATAATTTGTTGGTAAATTTACCTCCTATATTTGAAGTAACCAATATATCCCTACCTTGATTTTAGTTGGTGTGTTTAGGAAGTAAAATTTGGATTTTATCCTATTAAATTTTTGCCTTGATGTTGTTTCGTATTCCTTTAATAAGTTATTCAATATTTTGGTCTTGTTTATCCTTTCCCTACCAAAAAGGGTTGTATCATCTACATACTATTGATGGATGATGTTGTCGATGTTATTACTAGCCTAAGTCCACTTATAAGCCCATATTTGTAAGCCTTCTTCAAGTTTGTATCCAAAACCTCTGCTATAATAATGAACAAATATGGTGATAAAGGATCTCCCTATCTAAGGCCTCTTTTGGATTTAAATGATTCTATTACTAACCCATTGACCAACAAAAAATATAAAATTTTAGAGATACAATATTTAATCCATCTGACCCATTTCTTTCCAAATTCAAAATTTTATAATATTGCAAAAATAAAATCCCATTTAATTCTATCATAGGCCTTACTCATTTCAAGTTTTAAGATCATTGCTTTCTCTTTACTTGAAGTTGTTGAATGCATAACTTTATGAGCTACTATGATTCCATCCAAAATCTGTCTTTCTTTCACAAATCCTCCTTGCTCTTCTGAAATAATTTTATCTAACAATGGTCTTAACTAAATTTCCATCACTTTGGAAATAATCTTATATGCCATATTACATAAGCTTATGGATTGAAGAATCAAATAATTTTGCATCCATATTTTTTGAAATTAGGGTAATATGTTGTATTTATTTGATAAGAAATGTATTGTTTTACCCTGTTCCACTACCACCAATAAAGAATCCTTCACTATATCCCAATTATATTGATAGAATATTGTAGAGATCCAATCCAAACTTGGGGATTTATTCTTACTAAAAGATAAAAGAGCTAGATTAACTTATTTTATAGTAATGGGCTCCATTAGTTTCCTATTGTCTTCATCTATTTTAATTAAAGGAATTTCTTGTAGAAGTTTATCATTAAGAACATCGAATTCCTTTGATCCTAGAATATTATGATAAAAATACCTTGCCTCCTTTTTTATTTCACTCTGGTCTTCAATCCAAACCCCTTATACTGATTTAATTCTACTGATTATGGATATTGATCTCTGTACTATTGACATCCTATGAAAAAGCTTTGTATTTTTATCTCCTTTTAACCAAGTATATCTTGATTTTAATCTCCAAAATTTATCTTCCTTACTTGAAATATTATGATATTCATTAAGTAACTCCATTTCCTCCGAGCTTGGATTATTATGATCACCTTTTTAGAATTTGAAGTTTATCTTTTATTTCTTTCCTCTCAAAAATATTTTCAAAAGTGTTCTTATTCCATTCTTTTAATCTAGATGTCATTGATTTAATTTGTTTTGGAAGTGTATATAGCCCAATGTTTCTTGAAGAATTCCACGTTTGTGCTATCATATCAAAAAATTGAGGATGGTCTTCCCACATATACCCATATTTAAAATATGATCTTTATTAATTTACTTACCACCATTTTAACTTTTATTGGCCAGTGACGTGAACCAATCCTTGTCAAGGTATTAATTTTACACAAGTCCCTTCATCTAGCCAATGATATGAGAGAATGCATATATGTATTTTTTTGCTATTAGGTTCTGGCATCTCTTGTTTTTGGTCCATGTATATTTATCTTATTCAAACTCAACCTCCCATAGATTATTGTTTTGAATAAAAGTTGAGAAATCTATGCTTTGTATTAGTTTCCTAATTTCTCCAAAATTTTCATCCAACTTGGTTATGGCATTAAAATATCCTATGATCATGAATTGAGTTTCTTGATCTTTACTTCTCATAAATGCTTCAATCCCACTCCAAACTTCTAATTTGCCTAACTGAGTTGTAGGTCTATATACATTGATAAGGATGAAACAAATATCTGCAAAGAAGCATGTGACTAAAGAGGCTATCCAATGCCTAGTTTTATGAATGGTTACACAGGATATTCTAGTAGGATTCCAACAAGTTAGAATTTCCCTTGTTGCTCCTTCATAATCTATAGCATCCCATTCACATCTTGTCCATACTGATTTCATAGTTTTCAAAATTTCTTCTATTGTCATTTTAGTTTCTTGGATACAAAGGATACCAAACTTATTACTTAAACAAAGATCCTTGATACACCTATACTTTGAGAGGTCATTAACATCCCTTATATTCTATGAGATGGTAATCATGTCTCATGAGGGACTATTATTCCTGCTTGTGAATTACCAATATCATTTTGTTATTTGGTAAAGAGAAGTTCAACCAACTTAGTTTGTGTTACTTCCTGTATGTTTGCTCTTGCTTTGTTAACTAATTTTTATAACATCCAATTAAAAAATTTCTATTCACAACAAAGTTCTTCAAAGAATTGTTCTTTAAAATTAAAAAGGGTTATTAACCAAAATTAATAAAATTTTGATCAAATAAAATGTTAGATGTAATATAAACAATTAATATTTTTCCAATAAAAAAATTATATTCACAACAAAGTTCTTCAAAAGAATTTTTTGAATGGTTCTTTAAAATAAAATAAAAAGGTTATATAAACAATTAATATTTTTTCTATTAAAAAAAATATTTTTATATATGCTTAAAAATTTAAATTCAGTATTAAATGATTTTTATTAAATAATTATTTTTAAATGATAGTGTAGTGGTTTGGGCTTTGCACTTTTCTTTTAGGAGACCTAGGTTCAAACCACAACATACCTAGAAGGGGATAGGTTAGATTGTAGTGACTGAGTGTTTGTCGATTGGCTACCCTAATTTTATTCCTTGTAAGGTTAGGGATCTTGTTAACTTCATTTTATCCAACAAGCTAGGGTTTATTGTGGCGGCTCTTGAGCTTGATTAAATATTTGGTAAAGGTCTACCACCAAGGACACCACTTGATAAGGATACCACTTGCATTATCGATGATGTGACCCGGATTCAATCCCCACGTTGAATGCGTATAAGAAGTATTACTTAAAAAATATATATGGTAAATGTGTTATTGATTCTCCTATGCATTATGTATAAAAACCTAAACTATTTAAATTTAATATATCTATATAAAATGGTACGAGGTCAACCATTTAAATTCCTTGACTTTCAAGGAGACCGAACTATATGCATAATCACCAAGTTCTTGTAATACCATTGTATGGTTGTGATGTAATATAATATAGATGGAGTTGTTACAAATTTCCTTATCTAAACCAATTAAATTCGACTTGGAGAAGAACCATGTACAAATATTGTTAGTGAGCCATGTAAAAATCTTGTTAGTGATACATGCATACTTGTTAAGTTGTAAAACCACTATATGATTATAATATAATAGGTATGAAATGAGTTCAATTCCATATAACCTATTCAAAAAATAAAGCAACAAAAAAAATTTAAAATTATATTATAATATTAAAATATGTGGATCATCTTAAACGTATATCTAAACACCCGTGTTTTTCAATGCAACTTATTTCTTTGACAATATCACAGTTTATTTTATAACTTAAAATATTTAAAACATACTTGAGTTCATTAATTTAACAATCAATTTTTACTGTACTTAAGCAATGCTACAACTTTAACTAATTTACACCTCCACTAAACAAAAACAATTATACATGTTAATATTTTAGGGTATATAAGTTACATGTGACTACATGTCTTGTGTTAGTTTAGGATTTGGCCAATGATTATATTGTTGAGATTAAAATTTTAAATATTAAAAAGAGAAAGTGATTGAGAATTTTATACTAGGTGAACAAGCGGTTAAGCATTATAACCTCCAAAGCCCTTCAAATAAAATTTACTTAATAAAAATTTAAATGTTGGCTTTTATATTTAACCTAAAAATGCAAGGAAAGTCCAACTTCTCGTTTAAAGGGCAATTCAAAATTTTACCCATAAAAAACTAATGCATTTAATGTATTGTAATGAATTTAATAAATAAATATATAGAATAAATATTTAAATAAATACTATGATTAAATTATAAGTGTTGCATAGGATTAAATGCCCTAAAATTCATAACAAACATCTCATCACTTGTGAATATGTATGTTAGTCAAATGGGTTTGTTAACCTCATCTTCTATTAGACATAGGTGAATTAAAATAAAAGGGAAAAGGTTGAATTTTAGTGGATTAAACTTATTTTGGATGGTATTAATATAAAAAAATAATTAGTGTTGCCCTAGTGGCTAAAGACGATGGTTGTTTCTTAAGTAGTTTTGTGTTCAAACCCCTTCGGGGTGGTTGTTGATGTAATTTGTAAACGTTCTCCTAAAAAAAAAAAAATTAGTGTAATTTTTTTTTTTTTTTCTAGAGAACAAAGGGTTGTACTCGGGTCCCCACCCTTAACAAATCACAACTCTTTTTTTTAGATCTTGAGAGTTTACAAGTATATTTAATTCTTATCTCAATTGAGTTGCTATAACTAGATGTTTACATTATTTTTCATAAAAATTTTAAATTTTAGATTTTTATTTTTTGGATCTTCAATTTTTTGTGTGATACAAATATTCAAAAAATTAGAATCTTTCTTCTTGACATTTTCCTGTAACATCCTTCACAATACCAAAACTCCACCTCTATTGTCTCTGAATTGCATCTTAGTAGAGTAATATTTCTAAAAATTTATACTCTCATAGTCCATTTTACCAGATCTGGTTTGTTAATTTCCTTCGAGAAGCATAAGTGCACCCAAAAGAATTATAAATAAAATTACATGAAAACACATTAATTCTATAAGATAAAGTAAATATTACGAATGGAAAACATTAAAGTAAATCTTAATCACTATTTGATTTAGGAAATCAATATTTTCTTGTCAACTTCAGCTAAAATTACTACTTCCTCTAACAATGGAAAATATAATTTAACTTCACAATCCTCAATTAAAACTCCTTTATTGGCTAGCTTATCTGCACATTTGTTTCCTTCTTTTAACGTATGTGTAAACCTAATTTCTTCAAACTCTATAGCAAGGTCTTGTATTTCCACAATTATCTCTTGTATGTTTCATGAAGCCTTTGATTTCCTCAAAATTGCATTTATTACTATCAATGATTCACCTTCCATCCATGCTCTATTCCATTTCATTTGATTGCATATTTTTAACCCTTCCAAAGCTTCTCAAGCTTCAACTTCATCTTGAATTAAAACCACTATTGAAAGTTTAATGAGATAAAATCTCTCTACACTTTCTAATTATTCTTCCTCCTCCTAGTCCCAGGTTTCCTTTAGATGTTCCATCAAAATTCATTTTTTTTTGGTAATTATAATAATAGATTAATTGTGGGTTTTTATAAAGGATCCCAAAACCTTATGTACAAAATCAGCCTTGCTAAAAGATATTTCATGTCGGATGGCTGGGTAAATAGAGCAGTTCGTAAAAAAGATAGGGAAATACAAAATGCCCGAGGGCCCCAGAAGACATGGACAGTCCTGGAAATCTTGATCTTGAAATACATTAAAACATAATAATAGCCGAAGACAATATATCAACAAACTTTGGGAGAAGACCTATGATACAAATTCTTCATCATGAGGGAATATCTGCCTTGGCCAAACTGTCCACCTCGATTGGGAAACGAGAACGCCAAACAATCGGGCACGTGGTCATTAGTCCTTTGTTGGCCAAGTGATCCGCCACCCGGTTACCTTCTCTGTAGATGTGCCCCGCCTCCCACCTGGCGTGCCGAGAGAGGAGCATCCTAGCCTTGAGGATGATATTCAGGACCCGCCACGACGGGTCTTTGGAGCCACGAAGGTAGTTGATAATGTTTAGAGAATCGCCTTCAATAATTAAAGGCCTAGGATCATTCGATATGACCTGCAACCCTTTCAACACACCACGGGCTTCGACAAAATGATTGGTCTGAGGGCCCAGATTTTCACAGTAGGCCAAGATCAGCTTCCCATTATGGTCCCTGACAAGCCCCCCGAAACCAGCGGGCCCCGGGTTGCCTTTAGCAGCCCCGTAAAAATTAAGTTTGATCCACCCCAAAGGAGGTTTGGTCCAAGTGACCTCCCTACGGCCATTCACTGAGTCAACTCTGGAAGAGGAGCCAAGGTCCAGTATTTTGAAAATAATTGCCTCCCAAGGATTGTGAGGGCGGGAGCTAGGAATAGTTTTTGAATTCTCGACAGCAAAGGATAAGGCCCGCTGGGCAACAGAGGGAGCCATTCTAGGGATCTTGTCGAAGACTCTAGCATTACGCTCCAGCCAAATTTTCCAGATGGAATGGTGAAAGGAAGCCTCACAAAGGAATGAGAGCTTAGAATTCTTAAAGGGCTTGGGCCATTGGAGGAAGGCGTCTTTAAGGGAGCGAGGGGAGCACCAGAGTACTTGGAAGGAAGACAAAACATAGCTTAGGACCGAATGGGAAAAGGGGCAATGCAAAAATAAGTGATCGAATGTTTCATAGTCAGCTAAGCAAAGATAGCACCTGTTGGGAATTGCAAGGCCTCTCTTGTGGAGATTGTCTATGGTAAGGGCTTTGTTATAAAAGGCAATCCAAGAAAAGTAATTTATCTTAGGAATAATCCCTTTCCTCCAAATTGCTTTCCATCGGGGGTCCACAACAACCTCACACGACAGAAGATCATAAGCGGACTTAACAAAAAACCACCCATCCTGCGTGTTGCTCCAAATAATTATGTCGTCTCTTATGATTGAAGGAATTAACATCGATTGGAGGACACTGTACAAGAAATTCACCTCATTATCAAACCCATCCACCGTCGAAAGTTTCCACCGAGGGGGAAGGGAACTCCGATCAATGCAATCCGAAACCTTGAGATGACTGTTTGGATCAATCTGGGCCCTCAAGCCAGCCAAGTTCTGATTTACAGCGAGAGCTTCATCTGTAGCCCACCTGTCTCTCCAAAAAAGGATCATGGATCCATCCCCCAAGATCCAACGAGCACCCTTGTTAATCACCGAATGGCCCTGAAGCACCGTCTTCTAGAAAGCCGAAGCTTCATGAGGAGACTTAGCTTCCAGGAGAGAATTTTCCCCAAGATACTTTCTTTTAACTATATTGACCCATTTTGTCGGTGCATTAATAAGAATTCTCCAAGCATGTTTGGAAATTAAGGCAGTGTTCATGAGCCTGGATCTTCTCAATCCCATGCCCCCTTGGTCCTTTCGAAGGCAAACCTTATCCCACGCCACTAGAGGAATTTTGGATTTTTCTTCGCTGTCGAACCAGAGAAAATTCCTTTGAATCTGCTCGATTTTGGAATGGATAAACACAGGAAGCATGAAAATAGACATGAAATAGGTGGGAATTCCTTGAAGATAGGCTTTGGTGAGGGTTTCCTTCCTAGCTTGAGATAGCAATTTGCCTTTCCAAGTGCTGAGTTTCTTATGAAGCCGTTCCAAAATTGAATTCCAGATGTTCCCACCGCCTCGCCCATTGCAAACTAGCGGCAACCCCAAATAAGTTGCAGGCAGGGAATCAATAGTGCATTCAAGGATTTTGGCAATGCAAATTTGCCTATGTAGAGGGGTATTAACAAAATAAATTTTGCTCTTCAAATAATTAACTTTTTGGCCAGAAGCCTTCTCATACCGGGATAGAATGCGCTTGATAGATTTGGCCTGAGTGACAGACGCTCCAGTGGATATGAGCGTGTCATCCACAAACTGTTGGTGAGTGATAGGATCAACTCTGGAAGTAGGTAGAATGCCAAAAATCTTGCTTCGATGGAGGGCTTCATTCAAAGACCAGCTAAGGACCTCTGCCAAAAGAATGAATAAAATAGGAGATAGAGGATCACCTTGTCTGAGGCCGCGAGCACTCTGGAAGAATCCAGCGGGGGACCCATTGATCAGCACAAAAAAGGATGGAGTGGAAATGCAACTGTTCACAAGGTCAATCCAGTGATGATGGAAGCCCAACTTGCAAAGGACAGCATAGAGGAACCTCTTGTCCACTCTGTCAAAAGCTTTATTCATGTCTAGTTTAAGGAAAAGCACAACATTCTTGGAACATTGGGCAGTATGGAGGGTTTTGTGAATAGTAATGACATCGTCAAGGATGTTTCTACCCTTAACGGTGCTCCCTTGAGCTGAACCTACCAAATATGGGAGGAGGGATCTCAGACGATTGGCAATGGTCTTGGTAAGAATCTTGTAGAAAACATTGCAGAGGCTTATGGGACGATAGTCAAAAAAACTTTTGTAGGCGGGCGACTTAGGAATGAGAGCTAGGAAGGTAGAGTTGAGCTTCGGATGGATGGATCTTGATGCTTGGATTTCTAAGATAGCCTCATAGACATCAGGCCCCACAACATCCCACATAACTTGAAAGAATCGGGGGGAACCCATCGGGCCCGGGGGCCTTATCTGGTTGCATGGAAAAAAGAGCATCCTTAATCTCGAAATGGGAAAAAGGTTCCAGGAGTTTAATACTTGTCTCATGGGGGATCTTGGTAGGGAAATTAGCAAGCAAGGATTTTTGAACTTGGAGGATGCTATCAGGAGGAGCACCCAACAAATCTTGGAAGAAATCGACTGCTTCGCTTTGAATTTCCTCAATCTCCCTAGTAGTGCGCCCATCCTTACACACACCTATCTGATCTTGTTGGCCCCCCTGTGTCTCATGGTAGACGCATGGAAAAACTTTGAATTTGAATCACCGCTCTTCAGCCAGAGATCCCTGGACTTCTGACGCCAAAACGTTTCCTCACTGGCAAGAATGGAATGATAGTCCACCAGGAGGCTTCGTTCCTCCTCTCTGAGGCCTTTAGAATACCCTTCGACCTCCATATTTTCCTCTAAACTCTTCAAGCACTCAGAGATGGACCTTTTAGACTCAAAAATGTTGCCAAAAACCTCCTTATTCCATGCCTTTAAGTTCTTTTTAATCATCTTAAGTTTTAGGGCCAATCTTTTGGACGCTGAACCAACCACCGTCACCTGCCACCATTTCAAAACCAACTGTTTGAAATCCTTGTGGGAAATCCACATGGACTCAAATCTAAAAGGGATCTTAAACCTAGGCCCGCCAGTGGCCTCTAACAGAATGGGATTATGGTCCGACCCGATTCTTGGCAAAGCTGAGAGAGTTGCAGCATCGAGGAAGGGAATAGCTTCATGGGAAATGAGGAACCGGTCGAGCTTGACCTGGATGAGATTGCTCCCAATCCTCCTGTTGCTCCAGGTGAAGGATGCCCCCTTAAGTTCGATGTCTAGCAGATTATTGGATGAAACAAAATCTCTAAAATCCTCCATGCTACGGTTGGCCAGCTCAGCGCCTCCCTTCTTTTCAGAGGGATGAAGAGGGCAATTGAAATCCCCTCCCACAACCCACGGGAAGTCACTAAAACTTTCCCTCATCAGAGAGATGGTTTTCCACAACTCAGCTCGCTCCGAAGCAGAGTTCGAGGCATAAAAATTGGTCAAAATCCATGAAAAATTATCAACCTTGGAGTGAAACAGGACATTGATAGTCCTGCTGGAAGCCGATAGAAGACTACCCTCGACCTTGTCAGAGTCCCACAGCACCATGAGACCGCCTGCAGAACCTATTGCAGGGTTGGAAAGGAATTTGGCCTTGGCCCAAATGGCCCTGGCAACCTTGACAGAGGCAAAGGCATCAGACTTAGTCTCCTGCAAAATGAGGATGGATGGGTTAGACTTCTTTCGGAGATCGGCCACCACCCTACGTTTGGCCGCTCCGTTAAGACCTCTCACATTCCATGAGAGGATTTTCATCTAGACATTTTAAAGACTTTCTTGCCTCCCTTTCCCTACTGGATGGGAGGTTTTGGGATAGGTGAATCACCCACCAGGGAGTCAGAATCTTCTTGAAAAAGCAACCGCTGGGATCCATTTGCAATGTCTGCTACCGTTTCCTTATCCCTTCTTTTTTTGTTAGGAGGTCGCCCCTATTTTATTTCACAACCGAAATCCACCCCTTGCTTCCGGCTTCTAGTGTTTCGTGGACTAATGTTGCCATGTTGTTCGTCCCTCTTGCCCAGCAGATACTCTTCCAGCAGGGACTCGAGAGGTTTTTGGTTTTGACAAATAAGGGAATCAGCCCGAGCAGACATACGGGAAGGAGACTGATCCTTTTCCACTTGAGGTTCTGGTTGGGAACTTGCATTGCACAGAACGACATCCGACTCGGGGAGAACCCCAGAAGGATCTGGAGACTTAGGCACTATCACTACAGGGTGTTTCGATTGTTTTCCTTCTTGCTCCAGGGGGTTGCCAGAAGCCCCACCCTTCATCCTCGGCTTTTGAAGAGGACAATTTGACTGAATATGCCCTTGGGAACTGCACCAAGGGCAAAAGGCCGATCTATTTTCATAGTTAATGACTTGCTTATGAAGAACGGAGCCTCCAGACCGAAGAGTGATGGAGGATGGAAGGTTCGCCTCCAAATCCGCCAGGACACAAAAGCGAGCTTGGACAAATCTGGTTCGGGCCCGAGTGGGAGGTTCAATGGTGACCAACTCACCAATGGAACAGGCGATACCCCTGATAACATTTTCATGCCAGCAGAAAATGGGAAGGTTCGGAAGCCTAACCCATATTGGGGCAATATTAATACTCTGGGTTTCGGGGTTAAAATCCATCCCCCACTTCCTGAGAAAGAGACTCCTGCATCCCAGAAACCAAGGGCCCCCAACCAAAATTTTATAGTAATCCTCCGCATTATTCAGCCTAATTACGAAAAAACCTTGGGATAGGGCAGCCAGCTCCATATGACCCGAGGTCCGCCATTTTCCTGCCGCCCACCTGCGGATGGTCTCCATATCGGGACACCCTCCAATAAACTTCCCGATTAGGGTAAATTTTTCAAATTCGACGAAACTTGATAGGATTTCCTCCGGGATGTCCAGTTCATCCCTGGATGGAAAGAGGTCCTTAGTGAAAATACCATTTGGGGTTTCAGAAGCCACTGCCTCTGCATACGATTTATGTTGGCAGTCTCTCCCTTTGTCAGGCGGATCCTTCTCACGTCTGCCTCCATCTTCGGGTAACTCCGTCGAGCCTCCATTCTCTGACTACCCTCCCTCTGCCTTGTTGCTGCCCTCCAACTTGTCGGTGCCCAGGTTCACAGTGCTGGCGCTCCCGCTCCCATGCCCTCCCGCTGCTACCTTCCCGCTCATCACTGCTCCCCGCCCGATCAATGAATTACAAATCCCCATCAAAATTCAATTTGACCAACTCTACTTCTGGTGGTTTTCACATTATATTAGTCACATTATTTTTGTTTCTCTTGTATCCAATGTTATAATTCCATTTAATTATTTTATTCCATCTACCAAAGCTCTTTGCTTCAGTATTAAGGATTGGATGAGTTGATAGGGCTATTTTAGCCTCTTCTATGGCTAAACAAATCTTATTTTTTATTACCTCTAAACTAATTTCCTTTCCTTTAAATATTCTTGTACTCATTTCCAACCATACAATACAAATTATTGTATATTTTGATATATCCCATATTTTCTATAAAGCCTCACTTTTAAAAGTGCTCTACCATTGCTTTAATCATTCTTCAATTTTACCATTCATCACCATGCATTTATCAAACATATTAAGAATCCATTGCCATAGTTTCCATACTATTGAGTAGTGTCCCAAAAGGTAATCTATACTCACCTTCTTTTTACATAGAACACATTGTGAAGGGCCATGAAAACCCCTTTTTATAAGGTTATCTTAGAATAAAATTCTTCTATGACCTCCTAGCCAAACACACAATTTGACTTTAGGAATGCTCAAGTTATCTTAAATATCTCTCAATATTCTTTTGGTATTCCTATTTTGTTGGTGCTTTACATTATATCTACTTCTTGTTGTGTATTCTCTTGAGCTATTCAACTCCCAAATCAACTTATCCTTGGCTCCCTTAAAACTAATCATTGTTGTAATATTTCTGCTCAACTACTTCCCATCATAATTGTCTTGTTTACTTGTAATAAAATCTTCTTTCCATTTGTATCTTTCTTCCTGATCCTTGTACATAATGTTTGAATCCCTATCACCATTTTTATCTTGATGTAATCTCCTCCTTGGTTTCAAAATTGGATCTAGATTGAGTGTTTTTTTATCACACCAAGTATCCATCCAAGTAGATTTTTTTCTCCAATTTCCACCACCCATATTAGACCTTTAATCTCTAGATTAATTAATTTTTTAACAATTCCATAGTGCAATATAATCTGGTAGTGAGAATCTAGTAAATATTATGCTTGGATCATTGGGCTCAACATACTTAGAAGAATTCTTGTCCATTGTCTTTGACTCTCTTTGTACAATATCCAAACTACTTTTCCTCTAAGAGCTAAGTTTGAATCCGTAAGAACTCTTAAATTGAGACCTTCCTTAGTTTTATTATCACACACCTTACTTCATTTAACCAAAGGAATTTTTATTTTATTATGTAATATTGACCATAAAAGTGCTTGCATATTATAGATTTCTTTTCTATCGATTTTGGCATAGTATACAAGGACATATAATATGTTGGGATGACCTGTAAGACTAATTTAATTAGATGCACTCTTCTTGCTACTGATAACTATCTACATTTCTACTCGATAGCTTATTCTAAACATTACTTATAACTATTTCCCATAATTTTATCCTTATTCTCCCATCAAATAAGGGCATCCCAAGATAAGTTGGTAGTAAATTTGTCTTCTTCATTTGAAGTAACTTGCATATTGTTACTTTGATTCTAGCTAGAGTATTTAGGAAGTAAATTTTAGTTGTCCTATTAACTTTCTACCCGACTCTCTTTCATATTCCCTTAATAAGTTATTCAAAGCTATGGCCTTGTTTATCTCTTTCGTCTCCAAATGGGTTGTATCATCTACAAACTATTTATGGGTGATATTGTTGATGTTATTACTAGCCTCAAGTCCACTTATTAGCCATTATTTTGGATCATTCATAATGGTCAACAGGTAAATTTTTGGACAGATTCTTGGGATGGTCACAAGCCTTTGATAACTCAGTTTCCTGATTGGAGGCCTTGGAAGGAGGAGTTTCACCAAGCTAATTGGATAAATGTGGCTAATTACTGTTGGTACCATACTGGTAATTCAAAGGTTGGTAGATATTAGATCCCTATTGAGGACTGGCATATTCAAATCCCAGAAAGGCAAAGACAATATATCCAAGGCATCCTTCATATGAGATCCCTCTCTTGGTCCCATGAAAAAGATTGTTTTGGATGGAACATGTTAAGATCCTGCTATAAAATAAACTCAAATAACACACTCTCACACAATTACTTGGAAATAACTCACATAAACATCACATTAATATAACAAAAATTTGCATAAAGAACAATCTCACAATAGGATTGAATCGCAGGCCTCTTCGAGGGGGCAACCTCCTTCAATACTTCATTAATTTTGCAAAAGATGGTTACATTGGTGCCCTTTCGGGTATTTAAGGAGTTTCCTTCCAAGGTTGGCTTACATGCAAAATGCCACCTGGATTACATGCATAATGCCACCCGAATTACATGCATAGTGCCACTTTGAATTACATGCACAATACCACTCGAATTACATGCACAATGCCACTCGGATTACATGCATAATGCCACACGAATTACATGCACAATGCCACCTATCTACCATGTGTTACATAAAAAGGGTGCCATTTGTCATGGGCACTACCTAAGCTAAAACTTAGAACATTACAAAATATTAATCATGGGTACTACCCACGTTCACTAGGAATTATTACATCATGGAAGTTATTACATTAAGGGTTAGGATGAGATCCTAACATGCCTTTCTCCTTGAAGAAGCTTTGTCCTCAAAGCTGAAAATGAGGAAATTGTTGTTGAAGTTGATGGAGAGACTCCCATGTAGCATCCTCAGGTTGAAGTCCACGCCACTGAACCGGGACCTCTGTGATGGTACGGTTACGAGTTCGACGATACAACAGCTGCTTTGGTGCAAGTAAGATGGAGCCTTCTTCATCCAATTCGGGAAGTGTTGATGGAACCTGTACCTTGGAGCTGCCCGAAATGTAGGAGGGAGGCGTGAGTGGAGGGTGCTCGTAAACTGCCTCTGGTGGCGGTATGATAGGAAGTGTTGTACCACCATTCAGCCAAAGAAAGCCATTTTGCCCAATGAGTAGGATGATCGGAGGCAAGCAGCGAAGGTAGGTTTCCAAGCAGTTATTAACAACCTTTGTTTGACCATCCGTTTACGGATGGTAGGCTAAACTCATTGTGAGCTAAGTCCCCTGCAACTTAAACAACTCTTGCCAAAAATTGCTAGTAAGGCTGGGATCACGATCAGATACAATGGAGGTCGGCATGCCATGAAGGCGAAATATGGAGTCAAGAAAAATTTGGGCAATAGTGAATGTTGTGTAAGGATGGGTTAGGGCACAAAAGTGAGCATACTTTGAAATGCGGTCCACTACCACAAAAATAACAGACTTGTCTCCAGATTTAGGTAGCCCTTCTATGAAATCCATAGAGATGTCGATCCACACCGATCCGGTATCGGCAAGGGTGGAAGAGTGCCTGAAGAGTGCACTGTTTCTCTTTTCATCCTTTGACCTGTGTCGCAGTCTGCCACAAAAGAGCGAATGTCCTATTTCCTACCTTTCCAAAATAAGGTGCGCTTGAGTCGCTCATAAGGTGGTCTGATATTGGGAGGTGTACTATCCAACAATAATGGAATGGCATGGTTGTGAGAGCGATGCAGTGGTAGTGTGATGGGTTCTGAAAATATGGTCGCATGTTTGTGGAGAATCTGTTGCATGTCTTGTGGGATTTCACCCATTGGAGATGTGGATGGTTGGATGGAGAATAGTTGTGCAATGACCCCACGTGATGATTTCTTTAGCAATTTCTCCATGCCGTTTGAACTGATAATTTGAGGTGTTCCTGTCGGGGAGCCCTTGATGATGTGTGTTTGGCCGTTCTGGGAGAACTGCATCCAAAGTTCAGCAAAGTTCCAACTGATAGTTCCCAATGTACTCAACCATTGAGATCCCAAAACAATATCACATCCACCCAGCTGGAGGGCAAACATGTCCTGCTTGAGTGCATAGTCCCCTATATGGATTTTAACATTGCGACACTTTCCCTTACAAGGTAAGGTTCCCCCGTTGGCTACCATGACCTCAAAGGAGTTACAAGTGTGGATATAGCAATTTGCCCATTGAGCAACTCTAGGGTCAATAAAGTTGTGTGTGCTTCCCGAGTCCAAAAGGATGCAAAGACGTTGGCCCTTGAAAAATCCTATAACCTTCATGGTTTGAGGGGTAGTAATGCCTGCAAGGGCATGGACTATAATTGTTGTTTCAGGTTCATGTTTCACTTCTTCTTGTGGAGGAGGTGTTTCTGGAGGGTCCTCATCCTTATCACTCTCATCAGAGGTATCAGGTTCTTCAACATCGATCAGGAACAATTTTTTGTGTGCACACTTATGCCCTTTGAAAAACTTTTCATCATAATTATAGCATAATCCTTGGGCATGACGTGCATCCATCTCTTCGGTGGTGAGGCGCTTGGGTGCAGCAGGTTTATTATCATCTGGGTGTTGGGCTCTAGGGGGAAATGAAGGTCTATTTTGAGGAAACTTTGATGGGCGTCTTTGGGCAGAGAGTTTAGATTTGGCCAGACGAGCCAAACTGATAGCTTCCATCATAGTTCGTGGTTTCAACATTTTGACTTCTGCTTGGAGTTCCATCTTCAACCCACTGATATAACAACTCTGGAAGAACCCTTCACTCAATCCTCTTGTTCGATTGGCCAATTTTTCAAATTGAGCTTGGTACTCTCGAACTGACCCTGTTTGTTGTAGTTTGGATAAGGCTCCTGTGAAGTCCTCAAACTCACTAGGACCAAATCGAGTGAGTATTTGGGATTCAAAATCCTCCCAAGAGATATTTGGGTAGGTAAGACGCAACCATTGAAACCAGTGTAGAGCCTCAGATTCCAAGTTAAAGGAAGCCATCTGGACTCGATGAAATACTGGTACATTATGAAGTCGAAAGAATTGGTCAACCCGACATAGCCACCCCTCAACATCCTTCCCACTGAATTTGGGAAAGTCCAACTTGGGAATTCTAAAGGGTGTATCATGGTCATGATTCCTTGTAGAACTCTCAGCTTGGTATTCTGATTTGGGTGGTTCTCTTCTCAGTTTGTTGTCCACTTCAGTCAATGCTTCTTCTAAGCGATTGCTAGTGGCCTCATGCTCTAGGCGAAGACCTTGGACTTCTTCCCTTATGGAGTGAAAATCCGAGTTCAAGTTCTCAATGGCTTTTGTTAGGGACTCCAAGTGTTCTAGTTCTTTCCGGTGTCCACGGGTACCCTGGGCCATTTTTTGACCTTTTGTGACCAGTTACTAAAAATAGAATTGAATTTTTTTGACTAACTATTTTTAGTAAGTGCCCAAAAAAGTGCTTGGGTGCTATATATCAAAATGATCAACAGGAGGAGGTGGTCACAATGAGCTATATCTCTCAACACTACTTTTTGGCACCCCAGACTTTTTTTTTTTTTTTATCTCCTGTTTTGCTGAGTCTAACGGTGTTTACAGATTCTGATTCTGAGCTACTGAGCAAAAGTTGGGTACTGGAGCACTATCTAAAATTGGTCGTGTTTCACACTCAAGATTCTCTGTATTTTGCAGGTGACTGATATGACAGTTCCGTTCTGACTCTGAAGACTGTGAATTCTACCCTGACTGTGCTGACCTCTCTAACCTGATTGACCTGACTATGACTGCCACTGTAAATTTTACTGTTACTCTCCAGACTTTCAACTTAAGTGTCACCCTCATGGATTATCTCGAATGCATGTCCCTTCTATTATTTTTTTGGTAGAGGACTCCTTTCTCATATGCTCACTTTTGAAATGCAGGTTTACGAACGGGGGTGTTTGGATTCTTATTTTTATTTTTATTTTTGCGTTTTTTACAGGTTGCAGTTTTAACAAAACCAGGGAATGCTAAGTATAGGAGTATGTACCACCCATAGGCCCTCTAATATACCGACAGTGACGAACAATAGTGCTTGGACCAATATTTCAGGCCACTACTCAAGGAGGATTCCACACATACCCTTGAGCACACTACCCGCCTCTCTGACAATATGGGAGGGTAATCATCCAGGATGCTGTGTCCCATAGACTATGAGTAATACAAGGCCGAAGAGCTTCCTAATGGCTAAAAATTTGTTTAATCCTAGATGGTCTCCTAATATACCCGAAGATACGTGGGAGCTCAAGTCCGTGCGCGAGTTTTATCTGAGGCCTGGGTATTGGAGCCTGATCGCCCCTCACTTCACTAGACGCTTTATGGGCTATCTAGCTTAGCCAATAACGACAGATCCTTCGCGATATTTTAAAACCCCCGGTACAGGGTTTCTACCTACTCAACTAACAATATATTTTTTTGTTTTTGGTCTGGAAAAAAAAACACTGTATTTTTTTTGGATTTTTTTATTTTAATAAGGAAAAACGGAATGGAAAAAACACACAGAATTTATACCTAACAGGCGGATTGGATGGCAAGAATCATTGCAGTTGCAGCAGAACTTGGCCCTGGAAAGCACTCTGATACCACTTGTTAAGATCCTGCTATAAAATAAACTCAAATAACACACTCTCACACAATTACTTGGAAATAACTCACATAAACATCACATTAATATAACAGAAATTTGCATAAAGAACAATCTCATAATAGGACTGAATCGCAGGGCCTCTTCGAGGGGGCAACCTCCTTCAATACTTCATTAATTTTGCAAAAGATGGTTACATTGGTGCCCTTTCGGGTATTTAAGGAGTTTCCTTCCAAGGTTGGCTTACATGCAAAATGCCACCTGGATTACATGCATAATGCCACCCGAATTACATGCATAGTGCCACTTTGAATTACATGCACAATGCCACTCGAATTACATGCATAATGCCACTCGGATTACATGCATAATGCCACACGAATTACATGCACAATGCCACCTATCTACCATGTGTTACATAAAAAGGGTGCCATTTGTCATGGGCACTACCTAAGCTAAAACTTAGAACATTACAAAATATTAATCATGGGTACTACCCACGTTCACTAGGAATTATTACATCATGGAAGTTATTACATTAAGGGTTAGGATGAGATCCTAACAGAACAACACTACTAAGGGTGAGTATTCAGTTGTTCAAGGTTATTTGACCTTATGCCATAATAATCCTTACCATTCTTCTAACATATTTTCTCGATTGTGGGCTCAAAAGCTCTGGCCTAAGGTGAGGTTCTTTAATTGGATTTTATTGCATCGTAGAGTGCTTATTGGTAATCAACTTATGAAGCGTGGTTTTCATGGCCCTTTTAGATGTGAAATGTGTGAAGAGAATGTAGAAAATCTCAACCATATTTTTATTGTGTGTACTTTAGCCTCTGAGCTATGGAGGAGAATGGCCACTTTACTTGGCTTACAGTGGTCCAATTTTTTACTTTTGAATAGCTTTGGAGGGATTGGCCTAATCAATAGGGTGTTGATCATTTTATTAGGCAGTTAGTTTGGATGGGTTCTACCATTCTTCTTTGGAACATTTAGAATGAAAGGTACAACCAAATTTTTAATCAAGATAGGAAGGATATTCACTATATTTGGCAAAAGACCATAGCCAACTTAGTTGAATCATTCCATCAACTCCTTAATCACCCCCAAAAATCCCACCAAAGATGGGATCAAGTGATGCAAATATTGAAGATTAAATATTCTAAGGGTAACCAACTTAAAGGGAATGTGAGTATTAGTAAGATGGATAGGACTAGAAATTGGCAACCTCCTCCTAAGGATTTTGGAAAAGTCAATACTGATGGAGAATCTAGAGGGAACCCTGGAAAAGCCAGTGTGGGAGGAATTGCTAGACTTTCAGATGGCTCCCTGGTTTTTACTTTTGCTAATAATTTGGGTATTATTTCCAATAACCTTACTGAGGGGTATGGTATCCTCAGAGGCCTTCAGGAGGCTACTAAGGTTGGATGGGAAAAGGTGTTAGTTGAGTCTGACTCTCAACTTATGATTAATCTCTTGAAGACTCCTAAGAATCATAAGGTGGATTGAAGAATAAAAATAATTATTGAGAAGATTCAATTAATCCAGATGGAATTTTTGAAAGTTGATTACAATCATGAGAGATCAAAACAAGAGTGTTGATGCTTTAGCTAATTGGTCTTTGGAAAAATGTGATCTTACTTGTTATGGCCACCCTCCTATATGGTGGGCTTATCAAATTAGGGAAGCTCTTATTTCTATTATTTCTTTGGATGGCTCTAGTTCTGAAGGTACCTAATTTCTTCTTGCTTTTTTTTTTTGCTTCTCTTTGGTTCATTCAGTTTTTTTAGTTCCCTAGCTCATTCTATTCTTTATTTTGTTTCCTCTATTGATTCTTGCCTTAATAGTCTTCTGGTCTAGATAGGTCATTGTTATGTTCAATTTTTTTTTCTTTTTTGTTTAGTTTTTTAAGGTGGGTGGGTTCTTTTGTTTTATTTTGTTTTTGTGTTCTTTGTGTTATTTTTTGTTGCTCATGTGTTTTTCTTGTTTTGCTTTTTTTTTTATGTTTTTTGTTATTGTTCTTGTGTTTTTTTCATTCTTGTTCTTGGGTTTCTCTTTGTTTGTGTTATTTCATGTTTTTATGTGTGAGTGTTTTCTATGTTTTTTGTTTTTGTTTATTGTCTGTTGTTGGTTGTTTTTTATTTTATTTTTTTAATTTTTTAGGTTTTGGTTGTGTTTATTTTTCATGTTTTTTTTGGGTTATGTCTTTGTAGTGTTTTTTTGTTTTTGTCTTGTTTGTGTTTTGTTATGTGGTTCTTGTGTTTTTCTATGTGGTTTATGTTGTGGTTTTTTTTATCTTATTGTGCGTGTTTGGTTGTGCTTTTGTTTTTGACACACTCAAAGAGCATGTTTTTTATTTTATTTTATTATTTTTGTTGTTATTTACTTATTTTTAAATTGGTTTTGTGTGTTTGTTTGCTCCTTGAGTATGTCAAAGGTGGTAGGCCAGGTCCGAGTCCTGGGCGTTTTTGGCATAATGGATACCCCTGACTCCTTGGGTCTTACCCAAAAGTGGCATCCCTTTTGGGATGTTTTCTACAAATAAAAAAAAATTCCACTTATTAGCCCATTTTTATAAGTCTTATTCAAGTTCCTACCTAATACCTTTGCCATAGTAATGAACAAATATGGTGATAGAGGATCTCCCTATCTAAGACTTGTCTTGGATTTAAATGATTATGTTACTAACCCATTGACCAACACTGAATATGATATTATAGAGATATAAACTTTAATCCATTTGACCAATTTCTACCTAAATCCAAATTTTTCTAATATAGAAAAAAAAGAAAATCTCATTTAACCCTATCATAGATTTTACTCATATCAAGTTTTTAGATCATTATTTTCTCTTTTCTTGAAGTTTTTGAATGCAAAAATTCATGAGCTACTATGATCCCATCCAAAATTTATCTTCCTTTCACAAATCCTCCTTGATATTTTGAAATAATTTTGTCTAGCAATGGTCTTAATTGATTTACCATAACTTTGGGGATTATCTTATATTCCATATTACATAAGCTTATGGGCCTAAATGAATCAAACAATTGTGCATCCTTATTTTTTGGAATTAATCTAATATATGTTGCATTTATTTTATAAGGTATGTATTGTTTTACCCTAGATTTTTCCACTGCCACCAATAAGAAATCCTTCATTATGTCCCAATTATGTTGAGAGAATACTATAGAGAACCCATTCAAACTTGGGTATTTATCCTTATCAAAAAAGAAAAGAGCTAGATGAACTTGTTCCAAAGTAATAGGATCCATAAATTTCCTATTGTCTTCATCTATTATAACTAAAGGTAATTCTTGTAGTAGTTTATGATCAAAAATTTCAAACTCCTCTGATCCTAGAATATTCTAGTAAAGAAACCTTGCTTCCTTTCTGATTTCACTTTGGCCTTCAATCCAAACTCCTACTAATTTAATTCTACTAGTTCATGATGTTGGATCTTTGTACTATTGACATCATATGAAAGAACTTTGTTTGTATCTCCTTTTTACCAAGTTTGTTTTGATTTTAATCTCCAAAATTTCTCTTCCTTACTCAAAATATTATGATATTCACTAAGAAATTTCCTTTCCTCTGAGCTTGGATTATTATGCTCACCTTTTTAGAGTTTTGAAAGATTATTTTTTAGTTTTTTTGTCTAAAAAATATTTTCAAAAGTGTTCTTGTTTCATTATTTTAATCTAGATGTCATTGATTTAATTTTTTTTGGAAGTGTATACAACCCATAGTTTCCTTAATAATTCAATGTTTGTGCTATCATATCAACAAATTGAGGATGGTATTCCCACATCTACTCATATTTAAAATATAATATTTTTAATTCACTTATCACTATTTTAACTCTTATTGGCTAGTTATCCAAACCAATCCTTATCAAAGTATTAATTTTAGCATAAGTCCTTCCATCTAACCAATGATATAAGAATATGCATCTATCTAATTTTTTTACTATTAGGTTAAGCAATCTCTCATACTTTAGGTTATTTTCTTAATTCCCCCAAATTTTACATCTATCTTGGTTATGGCATTAAAATATCCTATGATCATGAACCAAGTTTCTTGGTCTTCACTTCTTATAAAGGATTCAATCCCACTTCATATTTTTAATATTCTTGACTGAGTTGTAGGTCCATAGACATTGATAAGAATGAAATGAGCATATGCAAAGTAGCATGTGACTAATGAGTCTATACAATGCCTAGTTTTATAAATATTTGGACAAGAGGTTCCAACATGATTCCAACATGTTAGAATTCCCCCTATCGCTCCTTAAACATCCACAACATCCTATTCGCATCTTGCCCATACTACTTTCATAGTTTTGAAAACTTCTTCCTTTGTCATTTTAGTTTCTTGGATACAAATAATATTAGGCTTATGACTTAAATAAAGGTCCTTGATATACATTTGCTTTGAGAGGGCATTAAAACCCCTTATATTCCATTAGATGGTAATGATATCTCATTAGGGGCTACTAGCCCCACCCATGAATTACCAATATTATTTTGTTGTTTGGTAAAGAGAAGCTCAACCAACTTAGATTACGTTCCTTTATCTATGATTGCTTTTGCTTCCCTGGTTCTTGCTTGATAATTTGAGGGTTTTCCTATTTTTTTCTTGCTTGTATCAATATTAGGCCTTATTATTGTGTTCCTCAATATTCTTTCATGACTTTCCTTTTCATTAGATTTATCCTCTCTTGGATCTACTATGGATGCCTTTGACTTGTCCTACTCATTTTTTGGTATTTCCTTATAAATGGTAGAGAGATTAATATCTAATGCTACATTTTCTCTACCACTTTCTTCTCTTGAATGGTGCATGGTACTTTAAGAGAGTCTTAAAAATATGATGAGGCACATTCCTTAGGTTTAACAGGAATGTTCCTCCCTAAATCATGATATAATGAACATATGATTCCTTGTTAATATATGGATCCTATTGTATTTTCCTTTAATATTTGATCTATCATACGCTAAAGCATCAAAAGAATTGGTATTTCTTCCAAGATCCTTCCTTACTAGTCTCCACTATTTATTTTTTCAATGAGTTTACATAGGTTTTTATGAGGGGTCATGGTCCCCTCATATCGAGTGGGGTTTGAACCTTGGACCTGTCAAAGAGAGGTCAAAGCCCTTACCATTGTAGTAATCTTGTATCTAGTCTCCACTATCTATTTAATTTCATCTGTTTGGACCTATTTTTTGGAAGTTGAAAACCATCCTCATCCATATCCATTTGTAATTTTCTCTTGTGATTTTCTATATATGTTTCTACTAGAGTCTTCTTAGGGCATGATCTCTCAATATGCCTCACCTCATGACATCTTATACATATAAAATATTTGTTTTCATAATCTATGGTTTGGGTCCACAACTTACTCCCATACATAATAATGATTGATTCTATTAAATATTTACTTATATCAATCATGACCAATATCCAAGCATAAATAGCCAAGAACCCATATTTTGTAGTTTCCAAAATCTCAAGGATTTCTCATAGAGTGTTTCCTCCTATTCCCTTTTAAGGTATCCATTTCATAGAATTCAATGGGTAACCCACACATCATAATACAAATTAGTACTAGGGGTAGATTTACATTTTTGGGTGCAAAGCCTTCATGTCAGCAGGTGAGGAAGAGTCCTACTCTTCCCATAGACCAAGGGTCCCTTTTTAGAATTATATATATTTCCTTGTTTGAAAAAAATTACTAGGAATAAACCTTTGGGAATAAAGGATAGACTTACTCCTGGAGACTTCAACTCCTACAAATATATTTTTCAAGGCAAAATCCCCTTGCCAGGACCCATTAAATTTACCAAGAGCTGCCATATTTTTTAGCAACAAAAATTGCTTCTCCATGAATTCTTCAATAAACTCTACCACTAGGGATGATTATGAGAATCTAGCTATAAATTAATTCATGGGAAGGAAACTATTACTTAAAACCTATTAAAATTTACAAGTATATCCTATAATGGTTATATTATTTGAAAATAAACCTATAATAATTTGCATGCAAAAATTCTAAGATAATGAAGGGAAAAATTAACTAAAAAATTATAAGCCCAGATAGAATGTCCTACATTTCTATGACCTACCCTCCATTACTCCTCTCATCATCCAAACCCTAGTTGACAAATCTATAATTTTGTTTTCCATGACTTGAAAAATCATCACTGCCCTTGTTTTGGATGGTTAACTTCATAGGGTTATATCTCCCTAAATATTTCTTGCATCCCTTTATATGGCCACTCATTTTAAAGCTCTTCAAATTTTTCATTTATTTCTACAAGAATCATCTGAATCAAACAACCCTTCACAAAAAATGACTCCTAAAATATGAGTTCTTTTTCAAGAATAAATTTACCCTAACGCATCCCTAGTTTCGAATGGTTGTCTTCACATGGTCATATCTCCCTATAGACACAAAAAATTGACCCACTTCAGTGGGCAATCTTCCTTGAGCCCTATAAGAGACCCCTTAGACTTGCCTAAGGCAAGGACAAGGCCTTCCCTCCTCTGTTTTATCTATTTTCCCTCTCTATGCGAAATCATGCTCAGTCCTTGACGGGGCGTGACTTTGCATGACGATATCGTGGGTGACCCAGATGGGGTACGATTTCACATTTTTATTGTTTGATGCATTAAAACCCTATTTTTTAGGGTTGGCATGTTTTATGTCGACTCTCCTTGGTTTTACGTCTCTTTTTACCTTCAAATCCGCTATATAAGGAGGGTTTTAATTCACTTTTCACACATGATAATACACAAGTTAAAACACACTCATTTTATTCGGCACTTGATGATTTTATTGCTCGCATTTTATTTCTCACAAAGTATTTTTTTTCAGTCTACATCCTTCTTCTTCTTCTCTTACAAGCAACTTTGAAGTTTAGAATTTGATTATCGGCTGCATTGTTCTTCCTCGCTCTTGGTGGATTTTTGTTGGAGCCCTAAGGAGAGATTGACCATCCGGGAGATCTAAAACCCTTATGTTTTGCTTCTTCACTCTCTTCCATGTGAATTCACTCTTCTACATGTACATTTATATTTTTTGAGTGACGTAATCGAGCTTCTACATTCATATTTTATGTTTTGCATACTTTATACGAAATCACACCTGGTCTACTATGGGGTACGACTTCACCTGGCATTATCGTGATTGCCCATTATGGGACACAATTTTTCCTGAGATCAAACTAGGGGTAATCTGCTATCCCTATTTTCTCCATTGCATTTTAAATTGCATCTAAAGCATAGTAGCATATTTTGTTTTGTGATTTCTGCATTTTGTTCTACTGTATTGCATTAATGTTTGTTTTCCTCCAAAGGTCAATTTTTGCTTTTAATTATCAAAGATCAAATAAAATGATCTAGGGGGTTTAACTTATGCACCTCCAAGAACTATTGTACAGTGGCTTAAGCAGGCCCCCTAACAGTAATTTTATTTTCAACTGTTTGTTGATTTATCTTGCAGGAATAAGTATTATTGATAACATTGGACAAAGAGATAAAAACAAGGATAAAACACTGGATAAGCTAAGTATTCTGATTAGTCTTATATGCTAATTTTTGAGTGATTTTATTTATGTCATAAACCCTAGATCTCATTTAAAAGAAATATATTTTATTTAATTCTAGGCATTGAAAAGAAAACAACATACAATGTGCACTTAGGGTTAATTTTGTGTGTGCATCCCTTCTTGATCGCTTGCTTAAAGGTTGCTTGTTTAGAACCCTAGGTTAGAAATGTTAGCATATAGGATAGCATAATGTATTGTTTATTACTTTATTTTCTTACCAACATATTATATTTGTACTTTGGTCAGCATATTTATGTCTTTGACAAGGCATATAATATTGTTTTTATTTTGCTATAGTTTAGGGGATATATCTTGGGCATCTTTATTTGTTAATTTGTCGTCCAATTGTAACTATTTATATTTTACAAGTATCAATGAATATAATTGATTTTTTCATTGAATTTCATGTTATCAAAGCAAACGATACTTAGAGGCCCTAATTTTTAGGATCTAGGCATGCAACCCAAGGCAAGGTTGGACCTGCAACTCAGGCATGCATCTCGAGATGCATGCAGCTGGACAAGTTGCTGACCATATGGGAGGAGAAGACAATCGGCATGAAGGCTAAGACAATCATAGATTGGATGCACAAATTGGATAGATCTGACTGGACATGAGAACCTGATGGACAATGCCACTTGGAATGACACTGGCTATCGAACATGACTCGAACGTTGACTCAAACAGAACCTGACACATGGTAAACTAGATAGAAGATCGACTCAGATGTTGGACAATCGACACGTGATTCAGACACTAAACTAGACTAGGTCTGAAGGCCGACTTAGACACTAACTGACTACACTAGCCGAACAAAACTCTGGCCAGTGTGGCCCCTCGCGTGGTAGCCAAAGAGGCCCCACTGTCCTCTAGGGTAGAGTCTCCCCGAGAGGAGACAAGTCCTTATGGGTGCGTTCCTCTTTTTAAACCCATATTGTGTCTGCCTTCCCACGCATGTGGGATAATTGATAGCTATGCCTACGTAAACTAGGTGATACCCCTGTCGTTTCTCTACAACTTTCTAAATTTTTCATTACTTTTGGTGACATGAGAACATCCATTTTTTTGCTTGAATCTCATCAGCATTAAATTCTAGAGGATTTTGGTGGATTAAATTTTTGATTTACTCCTTTTATTGCTCGAGATTCCATTTTTTTCTCACCTGTTGTCATCGAAAAATACCTTCCACCATTGTTTTTCTAGTTTTCTTCTATTTTTGGATCTGTAGTCGTGAGGAATTATTTGTAACCAGGAAATCCTACGTGTTTTTTGTTTCAAAGGAGCTTATGTCGAAGAAGGTTTAAAAGAGTTATAGGATTTGGTTCATTTATGGTTTGCCTCAAGACACATCCGCCCTGCTCGGGCACAGAACCACTATCGCTTGGGAGGAGCCTCAATCTGCAGCCACCCCACTCGGGCACAACACAACCGTCGCTCGGGAGGAGCCTCAAGCCGCCCCGCCGCTTGGGAAGCGCCGCCAGGGCGGCTCCGCTCCCCGATTCCTCAAAGGGAGGAGGCCAAATATTGCTAGCCTCACCTTCCATCCCGACAGGTGAGCTAGCCGGGCCGGTTGGTTGGCCCGTTGCTACGGCCCAGGGCCACAAGGTCAAGGGTTCGAAACCCTTCGACCCACCACGAGGTAAAACAAATTTTTTTTGTTTTTTTTTTTAAAAGTTTGAAATTTTATTTTTGATTAAAATGAACTTTATTTTTTTTTATTAAATATCATTTAATTAAAAAATTTCTTAAAAGTATTTTACTTTTAAAAACAAAGGAATTTTTTTTTTTATGATGTTTAATTCATCAGTATAGTTCATTTTTTTTTTAAATCTATACTTCATACTTGGAAAATTAACCATAAAACAAAACAAAACCTCTTGTGGTTGAAATTGAAAATTTTGCAACTTGAAGAATATTGGGGGGAGCATTTTTTTTATGCTACATTCATTTGCAAAATTGTTCACATTGAAAGTAAAAGGGGGGATGATGAGTATTTTTTTCATATTGAGAAGACAAAATTGGCATTTGTAAACAAAGGTGCATTTTCGGTGGAATCCGACACCTTTAGGAGTTCATTATTTTTTCATGGGCACTTTCTGATGTATGTCGCATTTTTTTCCTTCCATATGCACTACTTCATTAAGTAAAATCAAGCACCTCTAAGTCCCAAAAATTGAACCCATCCGTGCAATTTAATTTGCACTACAGTGTTCGGTATTTGTGATACCTCTGGCCCGCACTTACAGGTAATGTTGTCGTGATCGGGCTACTGTATCCATCGCCTAAAATAGCTACCAAAATGACGTCTGAGCTTGTTCTCTATCAATCATCGAGGAGATATAAGTTTACCATTTTGTTATTTTTTTACTCCATCCACTACCCCAATCGTTCTTGTGTTTAGACGTAAATCCTGACGAATGTTCTAATATCCAAAGTGTTTAGGGGAAGTTACGCCCCATGCATGAGGATAGAAGACATTCTATGGTAGGTGTCATCAACAAGATGATTCCCTTTCAGTACCGCCTATGTTCCACGTATCGTTCTGATCTCTAAATACCTATAGTCTCCCTCACGTAAGGGCGGGTATTTTTTGAAAGGATCGGTATAAAGGCCTAGCAAAGGTATATAGAAAGGGGGACCATTTGGTGAAATAAGGAACCCTCATTATGGTTGCTATCCACAAGTACCTGATAGATTCTCATCAGTTACTAAAAGGTTCCAATTACACACCATGGAAAACCAAGATGAAGGCTATCCTCCAAATGGAAGATTTGTGGGATGTTGTTTCTGGTGCAACAACAAGACCTTCACCAATAGCTGGATCAACTCAAGCTACACCACCAACTACAGATCAGATTGCTTTTGACAAGAAAGATAATAAGGCAAGAGTGCTCATCTTTCTTGCCGTTTCAGATGAAGTTCAACCTCACATAGCTGACAAGGAACATGGTAAAGAGGCATGGGATGCCCTTACAACCATCTATGAGGGTAAGAATGAATCCACCATTCTACACCTCCAATATCAACTTCACAGTTTGAGTATGAAGCATGGAGAGACAATTGAACTATTTCTTTGCAGAGTGTCTGAGTTGAAATCCAAGTTGAATTCTTTGGGAGAGACTATAGATGATAAGCTCCTTACTTCAGTAGTAATGAGAGCTTTACCTGATTCATTCAGAATGTTGATCACTTCTCTTCAGGTGTCACAGAGAAAAGTTACCTTTGTTGAGTTGGTAAATATGCTTCAGGAGGAAGAGGCTCGCCAACTTCAAAGAGATGAAGCTTCTAATACAACCCTCTTTTCCAACAAGAAGGGCTCCAAGAAGAAGGGTAATTTTCAGAAGGGAGGATCCTCTTCCAAGGATAAGGGAAAACAACCACAACAACCTCAACAATAGAAGCGCTATTGCAAAATTTGTGATAAGAATACCCATGACACCAATCGGTGTTGGTATAAGAATAAGCCACAAAAGAATAAGGGACAAAACAAACCCCAGAACAAGAACAAGCAACCAAAAGTGAATGTTGTTGTAGAAGAATCTGACTCGGATTCTGAGTGGGCACACAAGGTGCTCATGACTACCACAACCTCCAAGCCAAAGGATCCTTTGTGGTATATTGATTCTGGTGCCAGTAAGCACATGACTGGTGACAAATCATGGTTTGAGACATATGAAGCCAAGGAAGGAAAACCCGTCACCATTGTTGATGACAAAACCTACAAGGTTCAGGGTGAGGGTACAGTTTTAGTAAATCTTCCAGATGGCAAGTGTCATATTGAAAGAGTCCTTTATGTTCCAGGATTGGCAAACAATCTGTTGTCAGTCCCACAAATCCTGGATAAGAAGATGGTTGTTGATTTTCGTGTTGAAGATGATCAGAAGCATTGCTTTATCACCAAGAGGGGTAAAAACATTGCAACTACTTCATACAAGCATGGCTTGTTCGCATTGGATGCTATCTCCACCCCTCATGTTGCCATGACAGTTTCTACAAAGGAAGCCACCACACTTTGGCACAAGAGATACGGGCATCTCAGTTCTGGATATTTACTTGAATTAAGTAAATATGAGATGGTAAAGGGTCTTCCCTCCCTTTCCACTACATTGCCAGTTTGCTCTGACTGCTTGGCAGGGAAGCAACACAGAGTACCTTTTGAAAAGAGTTCTACAAGAGCAAAGAAACCTCTGGAGTTAATTCACACCGATCTGTGTGGTCCTTTCACCCCAAATAGTGTTGGAGGCAAGAGGTATTTTTAGTTGTTTGTAGATGACTACTCACGAAAGATGTGGGTATTCTTTCTTCATCTAAAATCAGAAGCTTTCAGTCACTTCCAACAATTCAAGAAATTTGTTGAGAAGGAATCAGGAACTTCCATCAGGACCCTCCACTCAGATCGAGGGGGGAGTTCACCTCTAAAGAATTTTTTGCATATTTGACTGCACATGGGATCAAGAGACAACTCACTACTGCTTATACTCCTCAAAAAAATGGAGTTGTTGAGCGAAGGAACCGTTCCATCATGGAAATGGTTCATTGTATGCTCACAGGAGCACATCTAGAGCAACGTTTTTGGGCAGAAGTTGTCACCACAATAGTGTATCTGTTGAATAGGGCACCCACAAAGGCCCTAAAGGGAATAACTCCACAGGAAGCATGGAGTGGTAGGAAACCCTCCATCTCTCATCTACGTGTTTTTGGATGTAAAGCTTTTATGCACATACCCAAAGAGAAAAGGAAGAAGCTAGATGAGAAGACCTTGCAATGTGTTCTTCTTGGATATGATGAGCACTCAAAGGGTTATCGATTGATTGATCCCTTTACCAAGAAGATTCATACCAGTAGAGATGTTGTTTTTGATGAGGCTTTCACATCACAAAACACATCAGATATATACCTAGATTTTGTGGAATCTAAGGATGAGAAGTCTCCTTCTTCATCACAGAAGGGAGGATCTCCTTCCTCATCACAAAGGAGGATCTCCTTCTTCTCCACAACAAAATATTCCTAAATGGTATAAAAGTACTATCAGAGACTCCAAGATTTCCACTCCACCAGATATGACTCTGAATAGACCTCGTACTCGTAGTATGGCTCGTCAAGAGAAAGCTGCAACAGAGACTACTGAGGTTGATGAACTTTGTCAATATTTTGAGGAACTTTATGTTGAACCAGAAGATATGGATGTGGATGATGAAAGAGTGTTTATGTCTTCACTTGATGAGCATGAACCAACAACAGTACAAGATGCCCTTGGTAAGCCACACTGGAAGGCTGCTATGGACACAGAATACAAGTCTCTGAAGAAGAATCAGACATGGAAGCTTGTTGATCTGCCACATGGAAAGAAGCCCATTGGCTGCAAATGGGTGTACAAAGTCAAGTACAAGGTAGATGGAACAATTGAGAAGCATAAGGCCCACCTTGTGGCTAAGGGCTATGCACAAAAGGAAGGCATTGACTACGAGGAAACTTTTGCACCTACTGCTCGGATGACAACCATTCGAGTTCTTTGTGCTATGGCAGCACAGTTTGGGTGGAAAGTTCATCAGATGGACGTCAAGAGTGCATTCCTGAATGGTGATCTTAAAGAAGAGGTCTATATGGCCCAACCTGAAGGATTTCAAGTGGAAGGCCAAGAACAGAAAGTCTGTAAATTGGTCAAATCCTTATATGGTTTGAAACAAGCTCCCAGAGCTTGGTATAAAAATATGGATGATCACCTTATGCAACATGGATTTAAGAGGATTCCAGCAGATGCAAACCTCTATTTCAGGAAATAAGGTTCTGAGATAGTGTTACTTGTACTGTATGTGGACGATCTGATCATTACTGGCAGCTCCAAATCTTTGATAGTTGCTATCAAACAAGACTTGTGCACATCTTTTGAGATGACAGATCTCGAGCTTCTCCATTACTGTCTTGGCCTGGAAGTGAACCAGAAGAAGCACCACATCAAGGTGCCTCAACAAAAATATGCCAAGACATTGTTAGAAAAATATCGTATGACTGATTGCAAACCAATGGCAACTCCAATGGAGTCAGGACTTCAGTTATCTCGGTATGATGATTCACCACAGATAGATGGTACTCTCTATCGACAGCTGATCGGGAGTCTCATATATCTGACAAACACTAGGCCAGATATTGTGTTTGTTGTCAACTATCTTTTGAGGTTCATGCAGGAGCCTAAGACCACTCATTGGAAGGCAACAAAACATGTTCTGCACTATGTCCGTGGTACAATTGACTATGGCCTAGAATACAAGAAGAATGATCAATTCTTCTTGCAAGGATACACGGACTCCGACTATGCCGGATCATATGATGATCGCAAGTCAACTTCAGGATATATCTTTCATCTTGGATCCGGTCCTATCTCTTGGCACAACAAGAAGCAACAGGTGGTTGCTATCTCATCTACAGAGGCAGAGTATCGCACCGCACGAGAAGCAGTGTGTGAAGCGATATGGTTACGTCGCATCTTGACAAGTATGGGTCGTCCATCCAAATCACCAATTCACTTGTTCTACGACAACCAAGGTGTTCTCAACCTAGTCAAGAATCCAGTACATCATGAACGAACCAAGCACATTGATACACAATGTCACTTCATTCGAGATGAGGTTCCAAGACACCGAATTCAGCTTCAATACATTCCCACCAATGATCAAGTTGCGGATATCTTCACCAAAGCTCTTGCACGCATCAAGTTTGAGTTCTTTCGCAACTCACTTTGTATTGCAAAATAATGTAATAAAGGGGGGATGTTAGCATATAGGATAGCATAATGTATTTTTTATTACTTTATTTGCTTACCGACATATTAGATTTATACTTTGGTTGGTATATTTATGTATTTCACAAGGCATATAATATTTTTTTGATTTTGCTATAGTATAGGGGATATATTTTGGGCATCTTTGTTTGTTAAGCTACCGTCCAATTGTACATATATATATATATATTACAAGTATCAATAAATATAATTAATTTTTTCATCGACTTTCAATAAAATAATTCAAAGAAAAGAATCATTCTAGGGTTAGCTCTTGTATTCCTACATTCTATATTTCTGCATTATCCTTTATCTGTTATAGCATAGATCTAGAAAGATCAAATCTAGGTGTTTGTCTTGAATCTCATACATCAAATATTCCTAAAAATCCAGTGGACTTGGAGTGAGTCCTTAAAGCCATTCCTGGTGAACCCATCCCACCTAGCATCGAGTGTAGAGAATAATACAACCCCTATGGTTCATCCCATAATGCTTCTCTCCTATCTTATAGATCTAACCTTTTGGTAATTGTATGCGATAGGGCAGTTTTCCCCCTCTACATATTTGGTGAACCCGATATGAACAACTCATTTTTCTTTCAAATTTTTTTAAGCAAGATCATTAAATCTGTTTGTGTGGTTTAAGAATCTTAATAGTATTTTAAAATCTTTTTATTTATGTTGTTAGTATTCTCTTCTATCCATTCACTCTTCTAATGGATCCTGTCCTTAGAAGTCAATGAAATCATATTGAATCTGATTGTATTCCTTCGAAATATGATCATATTAATAGAGGATCCTAACATAGATCTAGAAGAGTAAGACAACATGGATACCGAGATAGGTTTTGATCCTTATGAGGGACCTAATGGTAGCTTTATCTTTTCATCATTTGAGCATATTTGGGATTTTATGAAAGCTAATAGTAATAGGATATTGGGAGGTATGGAGCGAGAAGCTCACCTTGAAAGATATGAAAATCCTCCTCCTCCAATAAGCTCCCCTATGCTTAACCAATAAAATTTCTTCCCTAAATCAGTACATCTTGATAAGTTGAACTCAACTATTTATACTATTACAACCACAAACATTGGAAGGAATATGCAAATCCCTCCAATTAGTAGTATCACTAAAAAGTGTTATCAATTTCTTCCTTAATCTTCTAATATCAACACTTTTGCTTATGTTCTTCCCAATGTTAGTTTTTCACTTTCACAAGGTGCTACATATAATAATAATATCCATACTCCAAACCTAAATCAAGCATTGGTTTCTGAACACACATGAGAATTTGGGAGCAATGCATAATAGTAATCCAGAAGTACAAAATTTAGTAAATATGGTGAAGAAGTTGGTTTCAAAATTTTAGATGATTCAGCCTTCAAGTCTTACTTACAATTATAAGGAAATGTGTAATCAGCCATTAGATATTATTGTTTCTGCTAGGCCTTATCCTAAGCACTTTTCTATGCTAGTTTTGTCTATCTATAAAAGGAAAAAATATCCAATAGAACATTTAAGAAGATTTATAACAACTTGTCATGATCTCATTTATGATGATATGTTTTTGCTTAAAATATTTCCTAAAAGTCTTGGTGGTATAGCATTAAAATGGTATTATAGGTTGCATAATTATTCCTTAAAGATTTTTGAAGAGGCAACCAAATTATTTGTTCAAAAATTTGGTGCTTATATTGAAAAATAAGTGACAATGAAAGATGTGTATAATTTAAAACAAAGTAAAGAAGAAAGCTTTTCAGAATTTTTGGCTCGTTGGAGAAGTTTAGTTGGACGTTTGAGATATACTTTACCTCCTAAGGATATGCTCAAGATATTTATTGGTAATTTACAAGAATAATTATCTTATGCATTAGAGACTACTACTATTACATATTTTGATCAAGCAATTGATTTAGCAAAATAAGTAGAACATGCTCTCATCAGGAGAGGAAAACTCAAATTTAAGGAAGAGAAACCTACTAAGTCTCAACATAAAAATAGACATATAGGAGGTTATAGTGGAATGGATAGTAGACCTATTAATAATGTTACTAACAACCTACAAAAGATAGTACTTCAAAAACCTCCATATGTCCATGTAAGTAGTTTTGAAACAACTCTTAGAAGCTAAGGCAATTGAGTTACCTTCTATTAGACAACCAGATACTACAACTCATTGGTATAAGGCTAGTTAGCATTATGCATATCATAGAATGGAAGGAAATTGGATGAATTCTTGTAAGAAGTTGAAACATGTGGTTCGGGATCTGATTGAAGCAACACACATTGACTCAGGTAATTCTTAGGTAGTGAATAATAAAGAACTTGTCCAACAAAATGTGACTACCAATCAAGATATGAAAATATTTAAAGATCCATTGCCAAAACATAATAATAGACAACAAATCAGGTGGCTCATCAGAATGCACCTCTTCTTTATGATAATATGGTTGGCATGGTTGGGATAACTACAAGAAGACAAGCTCAAACTCAGCATCCTCAGCAAGGATAGAATTCTGTATTACATGTTGGAAATTTGAGTTGTTTTATATTTTCATTGATGTCACATGGATCACATTTGAGTTTTGGTGGCAAAATCACTTCATAAAATATCATTTATGATATTTTGGAGAGCATGGATATATACAGGGTTTTTGTGAAAACCAAGGTAGGCAAAATAAAAGGTTTTATTTAAAACCATGGATGGCATATTTGAAATGGATTTTTCTTAAAACCCAGGTTGGCTTTTCGTTTCATCAAAAAAGGTGCCCCGGTGATGGAGATATTTAATTTTAAATATTTAGTTTAAATTTTAAAATTAAAAATAAAATTATAGCACCGACATCTAAAGAAAGGAGGAAAGGCATATATGCCACCAAAAATTTTGATAAATGTTTGTCCTCGATTTTTAAATGCATTCGAATTGATAATGTAATGTGAAAAGAGCCTGTGTTGAAGCGTGTGTAAAGAAGCGTGTGAAGGGTTTATGAAATTCGGGTCCATTGAAGAATCATTCGCGGAGGATAACCAAATGCATACGAAACTTTGACCTAGTGGTTCATGCGCTGTGTAAGAAGTAGGAGGTCCTGCGATCGAGTCTTGTCGGGGATGCTTGTTGTGTTGAAACACTCGAAGCATTTTTGAGTTTTTGAAGGGCACAAAATATTGAGGTATTTGTTTTGGTTCGTGCCCCTTTGAACACATGAGGGCGTGTGACCCAACGACGGCTTGAATGCGATTAAGGCACTAAGTGAGGATGCATCAAGGGATCGAATCCCGTTAGGGACAGAGGCAAGTTAATATTTTTTTTAATATTTTATTCTTCTAAAGTTGCCCTAGGAAAAATAAGGGTTATGATGCACTTTAGGAAAAAGAGATATTTTTAGTGATTTTCTTTTTGGAAGTATATCATAGTATATATCATTGGAAAACTTATTTCAAGGGATATTTGATTAACTTTCTTAGAGGGAGAAATAAGGTGTGTGTAAAGAGATATTTCTGATTTTGTAAAGAGGTTCAAAAGTGAATGTTGCTTTGTTCTTTTTCAAAGAGGATTAATTCTTTCATGAGGGGACATGATGTATTTTATTGAGTAGGAGTAATAAGGTGTTATTTGGATATTATTGATCCCTAAACCTTATTGAAATTTGAAAAATAAAGTGTGTTGAGTGTGGCAGATTTAGGGGAAAACTAATAAGACATCAAAAATGTATGAGCAATATTCTCCATTGACTTTGTTTATGGTGGTTGATTTATAAAATATCATTGGAGAGAAAAGGATTGATTGTGGTTTCCTTTTTGAAAGTGGTTGGTTGAATGCTTCAAGGTTTTCTAGTTTGAGAGTTGTGTTTAAACCTTGTTTTATAAGCATTGTTGTTGAAGCCATTAGTTGTGTGAAAAACTTGAGATAGGGTTTGAGAAGAACATGAGTATCATTGTTATGTGAAGAATGTTTTATAAGCATTGTTGTTGAAGCCCATTGATTGTACAAAGAACTTGAACTTGAGTTAGAGAACAACATGAGTATCATTGTTATGTGAGATTTGTGGTTGAGCATTGTTGGAAATATTTGAGTTGGTTGATACTTGCTTGGACTAGGGTTTGTGAGAAAGAGTTGTTCCTTGTTGTGATTGGTTGAGTAGATTTGTTTGAGCCTAGTCAAGTGAATGAGTGAAGTGGTTGTTCAAGTTCCATGAAACAAACTATTCTATATTCTAATTTGAGTTGATATCATTGTGGATCATTGTTGTCATCCATTGTAGAGTGCATTGCCATTCATTGTTGAGTTCATCATTGAGCCTTGCCTTCATAGATTTGTGGATGAGATTTGAGTGCTACTTGAGCATGATTGATTGAGCCTTTGAGAAGGCTTTTGGGATAGATTTTTGGACAGATTTGTGGCAGCTTTTGTGCATGATTGATTGAGCCTTTGAGAAGGATTTTGGGATAGATTTGTGGTAGCTTTTGTGCATGATTGTTTGAGCCTTTGAGAAGGTTTTTGGATAGATTTTTGGACAAATTTGTGACAGATTTTGTGCATGATTGATTGAGCCTTTGAGAATGCTTTTAGATAGATTTATGGAAAAATTTGTGGTAGCTTTTGTGCATGATTGATTGAGCCTTTGAGAAGGCTTTTGGATAGATTTATGGACAGATTTGTGGCAATTTTTGTGCATGATTGATTGAGCCTTTGAGAAGGATTTTGGATAGATTTGTGGACAAATTTGTGGATATATTTGAGCAAGTTCTTGGTGAGCTTGCTAGAGCAGATTTTGAGTAAGTTCTTGGTGAGCTTGTTGAGTAGATTTGAGCAAGTTCTTGGTGAGCTTTCTGAGCAGATTTGAGCAAGTTCTTGGTGAGCTTGCTAAAGCATATTTGAGCAAGTTCTTGGTGAGCTTGCTAGAGTAGATTTGAGCAAGTTCTTGGTGAGCTTGCTAGAGCAGATTTTGAGCAAGTTCTTGGTGAGCTTGCTAGAGCAGATTTTGAGCAAGTTCTTGGTGAGCTTGCTAGAGCAGATTTTGAGCAAGTTCTTGGTGAGCTTGCTAGAGTAGATTTTGAGTAAGTTCTTGGTGAGCTTACTGAAGTAGATTGGTGGATTGACTAGTTGAGCAGATAAGTGAATTACCTTGCTGAGCAGATCAATGGATTGCCTACCTAAGTAGATCAAGATTGCCTACATGAGTAGATCAGTGGATTGCCTAACTGAGCAGATTAGTGGATTACCTAGCTAAGTAGATCAGTGAATTTCCTTGCTGAGTAAATCAGTGGATAGCCTAGATTTAAGTAGATCAAAGTAATCAATTGTATTGCGATAAGGATCCCTATTTATTTGTGAAATATTATAAGGATATTATCTTGTGGAGTACCCCACATTGGGGAACCACGTTAAATCTTGTGTCTCAATTGTGTGTGGTGATTTGTGCTTGTTGACAATTTTCTCAAATTTCTCAAGGGGTAGAAAAGGAAAACAAATTTTGTACAATGTTGTGTAAAGTTTTTTTTTGCTTTGTTTTTTATTTTGAAAAGTTGCAACAATTTTGGCTTCCAATGCCACCCCTTTGTATATAAAATAGAAAAGAAAGAACTTCGCTACCAAACAAGCTAGAGAAAAGAGCTTCATCGAAGGAAAATGAAAAGAGCTTTGCACCCGAAGCATTTCCAACACTACTTCGGGTAAAAGTTTTGCGAAGTAGTTTTCACCGAAGAAAAATACAAGGAAAAGAGAATGAAACTACTTCGCGCCTAAAGCATTTCCAGAAGCTACTTCAGGTGAAAGTTGAGCGAAGCGACGTTCAGAAGAAAAGAGAGCTTTGCACCCGAAGCATTTCCAACACTGCTTCGGGTGGAGTTTTTTGCGAAGTAGTATCACCGAAGTAGAATACAAAAGCAGCGTTCGAAAGAACAAATTTGCCAAAAAGCAAAGGCAAGAAAGCTACTTCGGGTAAGATTTCTACGAATCGGTGTGCCGAAGTGAAATACAAAGAAAATGGGATAAAACTACTTCGCACCCGAATTATTTTCAGCAAATACTTCGGTCAGGAAATCAGTAAAGCAGAACTCAAGGAGCATTGAAAGTACTTTGCTAAAAAGTTTCCGAAGTACTCACTTCGGGCCCCTCCATCAACGAACCATTTTTACTTCGCAAAAAGCTCATTGCAAAGCATTTGCTTCGGCTAATTTTGTGCGAAGTACTTTTGCCCGAAGTGAAATGATGCAATGTATTTTGAAGACAATTGCTTCGGCCGAAATCTTTCGAACTACAGTTTCAAAAGAGGATCACAACAAAGCATTTCTTGAGGGCATCAACGAAGTAATTTGGTCAGTGAAGCGACAAAGACAAAGAGGCCCATTTTGCGAAGAGAATATGCTTCGGCACTCCCCACCCCCGAAGTAGTTTTGCAAAGCTCAATTTTGTGAAGTACATACCAAAGAGGAGTTTTTGCTTCGACCCAAAACCATTGCGAAGCAAAGTTGTGAATGAAGACTTAGCGAAGCGCTTCACAAGCACGTGTTCCAAGCCGAGTATTTTCCCAAGGCAATCAAGTGCCTCATAAATATATTTTTTCATGCTCGATAAGCTCGTTGCTCATTTTTGGTAATCAAAAATGAAGTATCAAGCCATGATGGAGAGCCCGACGAGCATGGCGGACACTCGAGCACTACACTCGGAGACCAAGGACGTCCATATGGCTCATCAATGCACCTTTCCATGGTTGACCCGATTGCAGTTGCTAGTTTTGGTAACAAATTTGAAAGCTCGATCACGAGAGCCTCGGGGAGCCAAATTCTCAGGGCTCGAGGGTGTACTCTTATTTGCTATGTAATTATGACTCAGAGTCCCGGGTCCTCTATAAAAACCCAAGCATTGTAATAAGAAAAGGGGGGAACTATCTACTAGAAAGCTTTTGTAACTCGATGTCCTACGATTAATACTAAAAGGCTTTGAGCTCAATTCTTCTCTTTTATGTTGCCTTCTATGCTTGATTCTTTTGTCTTTATTCGTTTGTATACCGAGATGTTGAACCTTGCGTCCGATGTGTGATCGGGGACTATACCCTAAAACTCGCTCCAAATAATACATAGGAGTTGAAAAATGTTGTATTGGATTTCTTTTATGCTTCCTTTTGTGCTTGATTCTTTTGTCTTTCTACGTTTGTATACTAGATGCTAAACTCTGCATCTGGTGTGCAATCGAGGAAGGTACCCTAAAACTCACCCGAAGGATACATAGGAAAATTGATATTGCATTTCTTTCATTTATCCTTGGTGTTCCTTGCTGCTATTCAAGTTGTTGGTTAGCGATCGTGCTTCCTGTTCTCTCCCACCTTACATCACCAATTTTTCTAACCCTAACTCCTTTTATCTCTTTCCTGCACCCTTATCTTCAAACATCCAAGTAGTTTAGCATAGGAGTCGGCCTTTCTCCGGAGATTGGCATGAGGGGCATCTCTTCCCTTCGGCCTTTCAATGTTGGTCCAGGTCTAGGGCGCATACATTTACTTAAAATCCTTACCTAGGCAAATTTGATGACCAACAGTTTTTGGCATGCCCGGTGGGACCGACTGTACTTGTCTTAGTAAGAGCCATAACAAGTCAAGATCCCATATTTTAAATCTCAAACCTGTCTTCATCGGGGCCAATAGTTCTAACCAGTTCTCGATGTGACCCAGTCAATCTCACCTGACTAGTGGTAGTGAGGACCGATGCCCTCATTACTGAAAGACTCTTAGCATCCGGCGACTCTGTTTACCCAAGAATATTTAAGTCATAAAGACCGATACCAAAAGTCTATGCCTTCATGCAAACAAGATGGAGAGTTAAGAATAGAGGAGAGGAAACCGAGTTCTTTGAGCTAGATATTGACGCCTTTGGGGAACAATCAAGGTTAGTCACCCTCGAGTCACTGTTACAAGGAACATCTTCTGTTGGTAGACAAGGCTCAACTTATGATAGTACAACATCTAGTTTTCCTCCCAATCCTCCCAACTCTCCGAAGCGTCCTAGTCCCTCCATTCCTATTAGTTGCCCTATTAGCAATCAAGGGGGAGCTTCGAGAATTCTTGTTTCTCAAAATCCAGGAGCAAGTATGGCGCAACAACAACAACAACAGCAAATGCAGCAGCCACAGCCACCCAGGTTGTGCCTAGCATGGGATTCTTTGTCACCACTAAATCTAGCAGGACAAGGGCAAGTGTCGCCTACTGCCATAAAGAAGATCTCGATGTTCGATGGAACTGGGAAGACTACTCTAGAGCATATCTAGGACATAATATCTCTGGTGGCGATCCATGACATTACAGAAGAGCAAATTATGGTAAAGCTTCTGGTTCTTTCCTTGAGAGGAAAACTCCTCTACTGGTATAGATCTCTACCACCCGGTAGTATTACGGGATGGGACCAGTTAGTTGGGCAAATGATGGGAAACTTCAATGAGTCTTCCGATCCTACTTCTCTCCTACACCAGTTCACTTCGATCAAGAGGCATCCACAAGAAGAGATCACAGATTTCAATGTTAGGTTCACCCAAACCTGGCAGAGAGTACCAGTTGGACTTTGGCCAACCGAAAAAGCTACGACACTTTATTTCCTTCGGGCTTTCAATCCTGATATCAGTCTCATGGTAAGATATTCTAATTTTAATACTTTTCCCGAGTTGTATGAGTTAGCCAAGAGGGCAAAAATGGATTTGATAGCTATGGGCAAGCTTCCCCAAAGGATGTCGATGCCCATACTTCTCAAATTCCTTCAATTCTAGTACGTAAGCGTAGCCGCTTCGCAAATCTCTACAACCCCTGCACTCTCAATTTCATCTTGGAACCCGAATCCTGTCGTGTCTCAAATCACCGCTCCACAAATCCATTTCCCTACATTTTCAACTCCATAGCCCACTGTCTCTTTGGCATTTCCTGTACTGCCAGCACCACCTCAACATCCCGCCCTACCTCCAATACCGATGATGGCCCCATTACCACTCGCTTCGAAAGCCGATGATATACAAACCAAAATTCTGTAGGAAATGCAGTCTCTGAACTCTACAGTTCAAATGTTGTCCAATGACATGACCATTGTGAAGAAGAAGCAAGCGCAACAGGAGTTCCTATCGAGAAGATCTTATCCTACACCTGCGCTTACCAAGGACCAAGCAGTCCAGCAAGGGAAGGCTACGGCAAGAAATGCTGTGATTGATGAAGCCTTGAGTACCTCCAATTATGTATATTGGTGCTCTACGTGCAATGATCCGCATGAAGAGAATACCTGCATGCTACACCAACACTATGTACAAACACTGGCAAACAGTAGTCATAGTGGTCAAGTCAACGTCATTAGGCAGATGAGTCAGAACCTGACAATTGGCGAGGAGGAGCCGGTTGCAGTGCTTACCCGAGGAGGAAAGAAGGCAATAGAAGTAGATGCTACCCAGATGGCTCCTTCAAAAGAGCAAGTTCAACTTGAGAAAGGACAAGCATCTTCTTCGGCTCTGAATGAAGCCCCTCCACCTACACCGATCAAATAAAGGGCTCAAAAGGCCTCTACCGAACCACCTCAGGCGAAAACTAAGGAACAGGCTAAGGAATAGCTCAAGTTTCCTTCCCTGACTAAGCGACAGAGAGTTGAAGCTACAAAGAAGTATCGCACTAGATACGAACCTAGAAAGGAGCCTGAAGCACTCAAATCTCTGGCGTACAACATTGTAGAGGAGTTGAAGAATATTTTGGCCAAGATCAGCCTGTATGATGCACTGCAACTTCCTGGACAAGTGGACCTACTGCAAGTATCATTGAAGACAATTAAAGCAAAAAAGGTGACATCGCTTGCTCTTGTGCAGACCCTATCCACATCCATCATGGGGAAGAATAGACCACCTCTGTTATATCTATCCCTACAAATGGAAGGGTATATTGTACATAATTGCATGATCGACTCTAGGGCCGCTACAATAGTAATGCCAAGAGCAGTCTACGAAGAAATAGGGATGGAATATATGCGGAGTAGCCAAGGTGTACTCCAGTTGGATGGTACTCCAGTGAATACTGTAGGAGTGATCAAGGACATTCCCATTCGACTACATAAGATGCCTCAGATCACGGTCATACAAGAGGTAGTGGTAGTCGACTTGGAGCCATATTTTAGTATGTGCTTGTCAAGGGAATTCATGACAAAGCTAGGTGGATATCTATCTATGGATTACTCTCATTTGGATATTCCATTCAAAGGAAAGAAGGTGAAGATCTACAATGAAAAGCCTTCTTCCTTTCTTGTGCAGAAGATGTCCAAAGAAGAAAGTAGTGAACCAGTGAATGCAATGGTGGAGGAGATAGAGCATATAGACCTGGTCAAGGAATCTCTTGCACAATTAAGTTATGAAGATGAGTTTTCATTAGCAGACTTTAATGCCATGGTGGAGATCGAGATAGGGTGTTATGTGATCGCCAAGCCTAAAATTCACTCCCAACCAGGGAATAGAACAAGTGCCCAGGAAGAACTATGGAAGTTGTTCTTCGACAGCGCCTGATGTAAAAACGGTGTTGGGGCAGGGATTCTTCTAATTTCACCCTCTGGAGAGCAAAAGGAATATTGCTATTGGTTGACATGGAGCTGCACTAAAAATGCAGTAGAATACGAAGCATTGTGCCTAGGACTTAAGAAAGTTGATAAGTTAGGCATAAAGCATCTCCAAATCTTTGGAGATTCCAAACTGGTTTGCAACCAGGTCACAAATAAGTGTACTTCAAAGAAGCATTATCTAAAATCATACCGCAATAGGGTATGGGACCTATTTGATCAGTTCGAATCTCTCAATCTGCAAGTCAATCCCATGAGAAAAGAACCGACATGCCGATGTTCTGGCATCCATCGTAGCCAAGTACTCTCCAATAGAAGACATGGTGCACAAGCCTAGAGCTGTGAGGATGATCTATAGACCCTCTGTCCCAAACAAATATCTGCATTGGCAAGTGTTTGACAACGACGAGCAGATTGTAAATTTCATGATCCAAGAAGCCGCCACAATCGAAGACCAAAGCTCTGATGAAGGAGAATATGAAGGGCTAATTCAATTGAAGAATAACCACGTTCCCAAGGGACTAATCACCCTTGAAAGCCTCTTTGATCGAAATGACCGAGCTCTCTCTCACATTATCAAAGTCAATGAAAAATAGTATTAGGATTTAGAGCTTGAACCTAGAAAAGCAATAAAGGTTGGAACCGACTGCACTTCAGAAGAAATAAGATAGATACAAAACCTGTGCAGAAAGTTTTTTGACATAATTGCTTGGTCTTATCAAGATCTCAGGGGATACAATCGGCAGCTGGTTCAACACATAATCGAATTGCAGGAAGGGGTCAAACCCTTTCGACAAAAGCAAAGATCGGTGAATCCCAAGATCGAGGTCCTAATGAAGGCCGAACTCCTAAAGATGCTCGAGGCAAAGATCATATACCCCATCAAGCACTCTTCATGGGTAGCGAACCTGGTCCCGGTCAGAAAAAAAAATGGAGATATAAGGTTATGCGTGGAATTTCATAACCTAAACCAGGCATCCCTCAAAGACCATTATCCTCTCCCACAAATCGATCAAATCTTGCACTCAGTGGCTGGAGCTCAACGCTTCTCTCTACTCGATGGTTTTTCTGGATACAATCAGATCTGGGTCAGGGACGAAGACCAACATAAAACAACATTCACCACCAAGTGGGGAACATTTGCTTACCAGCGAATGCCATTCGGCCTATCGAATGCTGGTGCCACTTTCCAGAGAGCAATGGATCTTGCTTTTGGTGAGCTTCTAAATAAGGTCATTGTCATCTATCTGGATGACATGACCATTTTCTCCCGAAGAAGGGAAGATCATCCACTACATATACAACAAGTTTTTGAAAAGTTTCGAGAGTTCGGCATTTCGATCAATCCAAAGAAGTCCATATTCGTAGTCAGCGAAGGGAAGTTGTTGGGACATGCAATATCGAAAAATGGCCTCGCTATAGATCCTGACAGAGCTGAGGCTTTAATGAAGCTCCCGCTTCTAGCAGACAAGAAGGGACTTCAATATTTCTTCGGCCAGATTAACTTTCTAAGGAATTTCATCCCCGACTTTGCCCAAGTCATCAAGCCAATGTCCCAACTCCTAAAGAAGGGTGCCGAATTTAGTTGTACAAAAGAAATAAAGGAAGCATTTGAAGATATTAAGGCTCAAATCGCACAGGCATCAATCTTGATCAATCTAGATTACAATTGGGATTTCATCCTATATGCCATAGGAGAACCCGAAAGCTATGCTGTCGTCTTGACATAAAAGGGGGAAGATGGTGAGGAGCACCCCATCGCGTTCTTAAGCTAGGTGATCAACCCCCATGAAGAGAAATATAATTTCATAGAACGTCAGGTGCATGCAGTAATGAAATCCCTCAGAAAGTTCAAATAGTTCATCTCTCAAAGTCAGGTCACAGTCTTTGTCATTCACCCCAACGTGCGTAATTTCATTATCCAAGGAGAGTTGGGAAGCAAAAGAGCTGGTTGGGTGAACAAGATATAGGAGTTTGACATTGAGATCAAGCCCACAAAATTGGTTTGCGACCGTGCATTGTGTCAAGAATTAGAGAAGATTGTAGCAGCCAACGCTACAGAATCTCAGTGGGATGACTTACCAGCTGAAGGATGCTTCTCTAACCAGGAAGAAGACGAGAAAGATTGGGTTAGTGAAATAGTTCAATACTTCCACACTGGCAGTTGTCCTTCACATCTAAATACTTCACAGCGAAGGCATTTCAGGATGCGGTCCTCCCGATACTACTCTGCGTCCTGAAGGCCTGTTTTTCAGGAATATTGATGGGGTCCTTCTCAAATGCATCAAAGACGATGATAAAATAAAAGTCCTAGGAGAGTTCCATTCAAGGCTATCTAGAGGTCACTTCATAGGAAGAACAACGACACTAAATATTATCAAAGCGGGTTATTATTGGCCCACACTCTTCACTGATGCCTTCGCCATTTGCCGCAAATGCGAGCAGTGTCAGAAGTTCATCGGCCGAAGCAGAAATGCTTCGATGCCCCTTCACCCAATACAGGTAGAAACTCCATTTCAGTAATGGGGGTTAGATTTTATAGGAGTCGTATCACCAAATTCCTCCACGGGACATAGGTTCATCCTGACAGCAACAGACTACTTCACCAGGTGGGCCGAAGTGATTCCTACCAAACATGCAGATCAAGAGACTGTAGTCACCTTCTTGGAAGGATTGATCACCAAGTTTGGCATCCCCAAAGCAATCATCACAAACAATGGCCCTGGCTTCACAAGCGCTAAAATCAATGAATTCCTCTACAGATATGGGATATATCATAAAGTATCCTCCAATTATTATCCACAGGGCAACGGCTTGGCAGAATCCACCAACAAGACTCTGTTGAGAATGCTAAGGAAGCTCATAGAGACAAACAAAAGGACTTGGCATCTCCTTCTAGATCGGGCCTTGTGGGCCGATCGAATTTTTGTCAAAAGGTCAATCAAGACTTTGCCTTATGCCCTAGTCTACGGCAAGGAGGCTAGCTTACCCATCCATGTGGAGATCCCTGCACTGCAGTTGTTAGAAGCAGAAGATGGAGTTAGTCCGATGGAGAATAGGTTAGCTCAGCTATTGCGACTAGAGGAAGATCACGAAGAAGCATATCAAAACTTTGCTAAACATACTCAGGTCATCCAAGATTGGTTCAAGAAAAATTCATCCGATCGCACATTCAATGTGGGAGATCTAGTATTAAAGTGGGACTCTTGGAAGGCCAAGCCTGGGAATCACGACAAGATGGATGCCTTTTGGGATGGGCCGTTCAAAATTACGAAGGTGAACTCGGCCAATTCATTCATCCTCAAAGATGCAGATGGTCAAGTTCTGTCGATCTCTGTCAATGGTCTTCATCTGAAGACTTTTCACCACTAAAGTACAATTTCTTTCTTCAAACAAAAAAAAAAAATGAGTGTATATATACTTTTGTATATAGTTTGCATTTGTGTATGCATCCTCTTCCAAGATCACAAAAGCCAAGTACTACATTTCAAAATCTCCTTCGGAGACCTTTTACATGAAGAAGCAGTTGCAAGGAGGTTCGCCACGAAGCATGTTACCCGAAAGGAAGCCAAACCAAAATTCGAACAAAGGCATGAAAAGAGCTTCGCACCCGAAGTATTTTAGTAGCTACTTCGAGAAAAAATTTTGCGAAGCAATTTTAAAAAGGGAAAGCTTTGGTGACCTTCGTAAGGTAGAGTGGCAACACGGTGAAGAAGAAGTACTTTGGGCCCGAAGCATCAAAAAGTAGTCTAAACCAAAGGTTCGCCATGAAGCATTTTCAGCATCAAGTTTCTCTTCGTCGAGCCAAACATGCGCGAGGTGGAGAATTTGAAATGTGCCTCGGAGAACGTGTCGACAATGACCTTGAAAGGAGTACAAAGCGGATGAATTTAAGGCAAAAGGGTGGTGGAGCACTTCTCGAGATGATCGAGTTAGAAAAAGAGAAAGGAAAAGCTCACACCAAGGTACGAGGTGGCAGCGGGTTGCGCCTCTAGTACAAAAGGGTAATCATCGAAGCATGCAGCCCTGTGTACCACATCGCTGTAGAATCAATTTGAGAATACGATAGCCTCTTTCGTCCGAAGTACAAATTTAATTTTAGTAGGTGCCATAAATTCAGGTGGTTGCCTTTTTAGGCTATAAAAATGCGAATTCCTAGCAAGAGGGAAGTTATTTGTCCATCAGTTAGAACTAGACTAAGAGCCTTCAGATACTCTGCAACCCTCCCGTACTTTGCATCTGGCCATTCACATTAAAGCCCTCTGTATCAAGAACCCTACCGCTATCACTAGCAACATGGGAAAGAAAAACTCTAAGGAGAAGGGAAAAGAGCCCGAAGTTGCAGGCCCTGAAAAGACAAAGAAGGGGAAGGAAGAGAAAAAGCACACTCCGAAGAAGCTAAATCTTCCCCTTCGACCCGAAAAGCAGCCAATGGAAGAGGGGGACGACTCGAAAGAAGAACAGCTTGTGGAGCCACCAATTGATGGGTGGGAGAAAATCCGAGACACACAGCTCTCTAAGGGTGTATCCGATCTTCGACGCACCATAGAGTTCATGACAAGTAGGCTCACACCAAAAAATAAGAGAGCTGTTGCATATTACTCCTAGATTTATTGGTTTTTAACCCTGCCTGCTCACCATTGTCCCGAGCTGATCTACGCTATCGCACAGAATTACCAACCTGCATCCAGGCAGGTGTTAGATGCTTCGGGACACAAACTATTCTCCATCCTGAAGGAAGATGTACAAGTAGCCTTCGCTCCACAGTAGGGTCCGCCCAAGGGCTATTATGTTCGCAATGTCATCCTAAGCAAACAAATGGAGAGATTCACCTCCAACAGCTACATATTGAAATTCCTGCGTGAGAATCTCAAGAGCGAGTTGTCTTCAAACAAGCTACCCCAGATGCCCTTACCCTTGGAGGCCTTCAAAAACATCGATATTTTCTCCATTATAGCATGGGTGGCGGGCTTGTCAATAGATGTTTCAGTATAGCCCTGGCAGGTGTCTTTGGCCGAATGCATTTCAAGAGGGGATTTTTATGCCCATGACGCTTCAAGGCCGAACACTAACCCAGTTTTCTTCGACTGGGAAAAATGGGTGGTCCGAACCCTGCATACAAGGCTCACTAGCATGAAGAATGCAACAGCAGGCCAGTACTTCGCACCCTGTTATTTTCTTGTCTGGCTATACTTCTACCAAGTTCATAAGCGATTTCCTCATATCGCCATCTCGCCAAGCGGCAAGGATGGAAATCCTCTGCCAGTGTATCAATGGACTCCCCTCTTATTGAAGGTAGAGTCCTATTATCCTTTTAATCAACAATTTTTGGGACCCGCCATGCATCTATTGAAAGGCTCTTGTCCTCGGGTACCACTCAGTTTGAGAGATAGAGTGGTGCTAGGAAAAAGGGGGGACGTCTTCCAATTGACACAGGGAATAGTGATTTGCCTATTCGGCTTCATTGGGAAGCCCTTCTTGTTACCAGTCTACCCCTCTGAATATCAGTTCGCATTGGAAGTCGCTCAGCAGAGCGACTCTACAAATGCAATATACGATCACGATCGAAAGTGGGCACATACCTATGACTTCCCCTTCAGGATGGGCGTAATCGAAGTCTTTGCCCTAAAACAGGGCATTTTCTTGGAGGAAAAGCTTGCCTATTTTGGCCTACTCTAGATTCCTCAGCAGTGGCTCTATGATCCTTTGGGCGTGATGAAGGATCATTTAAAATTCAAGAACTTCCACATCTGCCCTCACCCCGAAGTTGTGGAACAAAGGAACAACCCCAATGGAAAAGATCTGGAGTGGCATTTAGAAAGGATGAGGACATTGCCTCCATGGCATGAGTTCTATCCTATAGAGGTCAAGTTCGACCCTGATCAGTATCCCCTCCCGACCCCAAGCTCCACATTTTGGAAGAAAGCAAGGGACGATTTGAAGGAGGTAAAATACTGGAGCGAGGAAAATCTTTGGGAATGGTGGATAATGAGAGTCCATCGTCAAAAAATGAACTCCTATGGACTCTTAGCATCGGATAAAGACTTCACAATTCTTTATGACACCAATGTCGAAACCTGGAAGTCTATATCCTTTGCAGATTTTATTCCCCCAGCTACCCCAGGATCAAGCGAAAGCCCAGGTGGAGCTAAAGATGCCTCGGAGGAAGAAAATGAAGTGGGGGCCAAAGAAGCAGAGCAACCATTGGAGAGAAAGAAAAGGAAAATGCAAGAGCAAATTCAAGTGCCTCCGAGCCACCCAAAGCGCCCTCGCACAAAGCCTACAAGTACTCCTGTTGGATCCCCTGTGTCAGGCCTGGTCGAAGCAAATATTGAAGATGTAGGGCCACCAAGTGCTGAGACGGTCCCCAAAATAGACATCATTGATGTGGAGGAACTCCAACAAGAGAAAGACCTCGAAGTAGAAGTTGTGGAGGTTGGGAGTGTTGAAGCCCAAAAGGGCCAAGAACCAACCACACAAGAAGTTACCACAATCGCTTTGCCAGGAGGGCATGCAGGTACGCACTCTCTTCCCTTCGCTTCGGTCTCTAACACATCCACAATAGTCCCAAGTGGAAGCCCTCATCAATCTCTCCACCCACCACAAGGTCAATCCCCCACTCAAAAACTGCCCATTGCCAGTCCAATCCTGCATAGCCCCACTCCTCCCGAGTCATCTGACCAAGATAAGCCCTTTGAAACCACTTTGCCTACCCATGCCCCCGTTCCTTCAATCCTAGGTCAAACACCAAGCCCCGTAGCCCACTCTCCCATAGCTCAAAGCATAATCCCGCTTGCCAAAGTCCCTGCCACACCAGTCTTCGAGCCGTCAGGGGAATCTTTCCCTGTTAGTTCTTTATATTTGTTCACACCTTTGGCTGGAGATTCGGCCTTCTCTGAAATAGATTTATCTTCAATAAAGGAGCGCCCACTGGCTGAAAAGCTACTCCTAGCTCGATAGAATATAGAGAAGATGCTAAAGGAGGCAAGAAAGAAAAGAGGGAAATCTCTGGCCCAAGTTGAAAAATGTGCGGTTTTCGACTTGAAGGGCGAAAAGTTGCATAAGGTGAGGAAGGTCCCTAAGGTCCAGAAGCCTCTGGATGAAATGACTCCAGTCGACTACGACTACCAGGAGAAGACCAAGGACCTGGAGCATTTAAAAATAGATGAGGAATCCGCATCCATGCTTGTCAGGGTTGAAACTTTTTGAGCACATGCAAACATTGCCAACCAGCGCAAGTTTGAAGCAGAAAATGCCAATATCAAGTTGGAAGAAGAGCTGGCTAGGATCCGCTCTGAGCTGGAGGATTCACAGAAGCAGTGCAAATTGCAAAAAAGGGAAACACATTCCCTCAAACAACAAATTTTACAATTGTAGACTTCGGCCAAGCAACAAGCACAAAAATAGGTCAAAAATGAGCTAAAAGCCAAAGATCTCGAGAGCAAGATCTTGCAGGACCAGCAGCAATTGTACGAAAATGCAAACCTGGAGTTGTTCGACAAAGGTAGGATCAAGGAGATCTGCTCTCACCTACTCAAAGGTTTCAGATCTCGGGCCTCCAATGCCCTGTCAATTTTAATTTATGTCACCGAAGCTCAGCATGCCATTGCTAAGAAGGGACCAATAGTAGATGAGGTGATCCAAAAAATCAAGAGGTGACTCAAGCTTGCCTTTGAGGTTCAAAGCATTAGATATCAAGACCTGCAGGTCACTGCTATGAGTCGAATGACTAGGGATTGGTCTACTGCCCAAGCCACTATTCGTGCTTTCTTCTCCAAGGTGAAGAAAGCGCAAAAGGTGAAAGACCTCCTTGATATATTTGAGCAGGAGTAGCGCACATCAATGAGTTACTTCGAAGACCTTTCTTCTTTGGGTTTCCCGAGTTTCACAGACGATGATGGGAACCTTCTCACCAGGGAAGAACTTAAGCCGGCGTGGCTCCATTTCGAAAGTGACATCTCCAAAATTGATGAGTGGGAAGAGCCAGTCACGGAGGGACAAGTCACCGACTTCATCCTGAGACATTGCAAAATTGCAGCTTGTCTGAATGACCTAGGTGCAAGAATCAAACATGCCGACATAGGGCAGATTGATCGGTTCCATGTTCTGGTCAAGGCACTCGAAGACCAAGAACCATTTTAGAAAGGGGTCTGGGCTCACGTTCGTCGAACCATGAAGAAAATCCATGATCATCTTGTCCCATCACCATAGTAGGAGGCCATGCCAGCAGACGAAGGAGCAGAGGAGGAAGAAGAAGCAGAAGAAGGAGAACAAGAACCAGCTGCAGAAGCGCTCTAGGAGGAAGAAGGAGGAGAAGGATCGGGAAAAGACTCTAGCCCAATGGATCAAAGTTAAAGGGTTCTCCCATCGAGATGAGCTCATTGCCCCACGAGCCGCCAAGAATGTTGACAATTTTGTCAAATTTCTTAAGGGGTAGAAAAGAGAAACAAATTTTGTACAGTGTTGTGTAAAGTTTTTTTTGCTTTGTTTTTATTTTGAAAAGTTGCAGCAATTTTGGCTTCCAATGCCACCCCTTTGTATATAAAAATATAAAAGAAAGAACTTCGCTACCAAACAAGCTAGAGAAAAGAGCTTTGCCGAAGGAAAATGAAAAGAGCTTCGCACCCAAAGCATTTCCAACACTACTTCGGGTAAAAGTTTTGCGAAGTAGTTTTCGTCGAAGAAAAATACAAGGAAAAGAGAATGAAACTACTTCGCGCCCGAAGCTTTTCCAACAGCTACTTCGGGAGAAATTTGAGCGAAGCGACATTCAGAAGAAAAGAGAGCTTCGCACTCAAAGCAATTCCAACACTGCTTCGGGTGGAGTTTTTTGTGAAGTAGTATCACCGAAGTAGAATACAAAAGCAGTGTTTGAAAGAACAAATTTTTTGAAAAGCAAAGGCAAGAAAGCTACTTCGGGTAAGATTTCTATGAAGCGGTGTGCCGAAGTGAAATACAAAGAAAAGGGGATAAAACTACTTCGCACCCGAAGCATTTTCAGCAAATACTTCGATCGGGAAATCAGCGAAGCGGAACTCAAGGAGCATTGAAAGTACTTCGTCGAAAAGTTTGTCGAAGTACTCACTTCGGGCCCCTCCATCAGCGAACCATTTTTACTTCGCCAAAATCCCATTGCCAAGCATTTGCTTCGGCTAATTTTTTGCGAAGTACTTCTGCCCGAAGTGAAATGATGCAATGTCTTTTGAAGACAATTGCTTCGACTGAAATCTTTCGAACCGTAGTTTCAAAATAGGATCGCAGAGAAGCATTTCTCGAGGGTGCCAGCGAAGTAATTTGGTCAACAAAGCGGCAAAGACGAAGAGGCCCATTTTGCGAAGTGAATATGCTTCGGCACTCCCCACCCCTGAAGCAGTTTTGTGAAGCTCAATTTTGTGAAGTACATACCAAAGAGGAGTTTTTGCTTCAGCCCAGAACCATTGCGAAGCGAAGTTGTGAATGAAGACTTAGCGAAGCGCTTCACGAGCACGCGTTCCAAGCCGAGTATTTTCTCGAGGTGATCAAGTGCCTCATAAATGCATTTTTTCATGCTCGATAAGCTCACTGCTCATTTTTGGCAATCAAAAACGAAGTATCAAGCCATGATGGAGAGCTCGGCGAGCATGGCGGCCACTCGAGCACCGCACCCGGAGACCAAGGATGTCCAGATGGCTCATCAATGCACCTTTCCATGGTTGACCCAGTTGCAATTGCCAATTTTGGTAACAGATTTGAAAGCTCGGTCACGAGAGCCTCGGGGAGCCAAATTCTCAGGGCCCGAGGGCGTACTCTTCTTTGTTATGTAATTATGACTTAGAGGCTCGGGTCCTCTATAAAAACCCAGGCATTGTAATAAGAAAAGGGGGGAACTATCTGCTAGAAAGTTGTTGTAACTTGATGTCCTACGATTAATACTAAAAGGCTTTGAGCTCAATTCTTCTCTTTTATGCTGCCTTCTATGCTTGATTATTTTGTCTTTCATTGTTTGTATACCGAGATGTTAAACCCTGTGTCCGATGTGTGATTGGGGACTGTACCCTGAAACTCGCTCTGAAGGATACATAGGAGTTGAAAATTGTTGTATTGGATTTTCTTTTATGCTTCCTTCTATGCTTGATTCTTTTGTCTTTCTTCAGTTGTATACTGGATGTTGAACTCTGCGTCTGGTGTGCGATCGGGGAAGGTACCCTAAAAATTGCCCGAAGGATACATAGGAAAATTGATATTGCATTTCTTTCGTTTATCCTTGGTGTTCCTTGCTGCTATTCAAGTTGTTGGTTAGCGATCATGCTTCCTGTTCTCTCCCACCTTACATCACCAATTTTTCTAACCCTAACTCCTTTTATCTCTTTCCTGCACCCTTATCTTCAAACATCCAAGTAGTTTAGCATAGGAGTCGACCTTTCTTTGGAGATTGGCACGAGGGGCATCTCTTCCCTTCGGCCTTTCAATTTTGGTCCAAGTCTAGGGGGCATACATTTACTTAAAATCCTTACCTAGGAAGATTGTATGACCAACAATGCTCTTGCTTAGTATTGCTATCTATGTCATTAATGCACATTGCTATATTTTGATACTGTAATTAAGGAAACTAATTGATATTGGTTTGGAAAGAAAGTAAAAAGTGGGTGCTATACTATTCACCCCCCTTCTTAGTATAAGCTTGTGTTCTTCAATTGGTATCAGAGCGGATTCCTTCAGAAAGGCTAACAGCTTGATGGCAGATTCTACAAGAACACATATGGCTTCAGAGAATGGATCATCTACAAATAAGGCTCCATGTTTTATGGTAACAATTATGCTTTTTGGAGCATGAGAATGAAGAACTACTTGATATCACAAGGATATGGGGTATGGTAGATGGTTGAAAAAGAGTATAAGGTTGAAGGTGATCCCGAGGCATATAAGACTATCAGAAAATTGGTTGATATCAATGGAAGGGCAATAAATTGTATTTTGAGTGGGCTACGTGAGATAGATTTTGCAAAGGTAATGGTATGTAATTCAGCTAATGAAATGTGGACCAAGTTGTGGAATACCTATGAAGGAGATTCCAAGGTAAAGTTGGCAAAACTACAAACTCATAGAAAAATATTTGAGGAATTAAAAATGGAAGATTTTGAAGATATAGCAAAGTTTTTACTTCGATTTGATGAGATTACTAACACCATGAGAGGTCTAGGATTTGAAATGAAAGAATCAAAAGTTACTCAAAAGGTTTTGAGATCACTTCCCATGAAGTATGATGTAAAGGTTTTACCAATAGAAGAAACAATGGATATAAACAAGCTAACAATGGAAGAACTACAAGGAACTCTCACAGCTTATGATATGAGGATAAGTAAGCATCAGGTTCCAATAAAATAAATTGCATTCAAGTCTTCAAAGAAAAAGAAATGGAAAATTCCAGAGACAGATAGAGATTTAGATAATGATGAGGAAGCTAACTTCATCAAAAGGAAAAAAGACTCAAGGAATTACAGAGATATGAATAAAGTCAGATGCTACAATTCTGGTGATTTTGGTCACTATGCAAACAAGTGTCCACATGAATAAAACAGTGATGATGAAAAATAGGGTCACAAAAAAAAGAATATGAAAAGCATAAGCATTACAAAGATTACAGATACAAGTAAAGCAGGTATGAGAAGAAGAAAAGTTTTCGTAGGACAAAGAAAAATTTCTACCTTGAAGAAGCAAGTGATAGCTCATATCACAGTGATAGAGACTAGTCAGATGAAGAAGAATGTACATTCTTTGGAATAAGTGAAGAAAGACAAGAACACCTATTCCTAGGTATTGAAGAGGATATATCTATCGAAGAAAGACATGAAGAGCTTGCTATAGCCATTGAGCAAGCAAATAGGTACAAGAAGGGTCTAAGAATACTAAAATGCTTCATATGTGGAGATTTTGGGCATTTAGATGATGATTGCATGTACTACAACAATTGCAACAAGGAAATTTTATTTGTTGAAAAATAAAGCAGCAGTTCCAGTAATAGTTCTAGCAGCAGTTCTAGTGACAATTCCAGCATCAGTGATGATGAAGAAGAGGAATCCACAAAAAAAAGAAAATAAAATTAGGATATTGAAAAGGAAAATCAAAAGGCTTGAAAATAAGGTTCATGAAAATGAAAAGGTCAAAATAATGCTTAATCAACACATTCAAGATTTGGAAAAAGAGCTTCAAGAAACAAAAGAGCTTGGCATCACTATTTTTGAGCAATTGAAGAAGAAGAAGAAATAAATATGTAATCAGTTAGAAGAAGATCAGAAATATTTGGGGACCTACATAAATGAGTTAGCACAATTTCAAAGGAATTCAAAAACTCCGGATAATTTTTTGGATTTACAACGAGATCCATTTATAAAGACAGGGCTTGGTTATGAAGAAGGGAAATCAAAAATAAAAACATAGGGACCTCTATTTGTATTAGGAGGATTTGTTTTAGAAATATATAAGGAAGAACCGGTTCCCAAAGAAAAGGAAGCAGCAGAAATTGATACTTGCATTTCAGAGGCTATAGAGATGTGTGCCAATTTGCTACTTGACACAAATGAAGAGAAAGAAGAGGAAGGTACCAAAGCACCAAAGGTCTCATATTTCAGGTTTGGGGAATCACACTCAAAAGGAAAGGAAGTTCTAAAATATGAAATCAAGGAAGCACCTAAGTTTTATGAAAAAATTTGATGAGCCTCGAAAATGCTCATATTTTGTATGAGTTTCATTAATCATTATGCTGCTATATAATAGGAATTGTATATTTTTATGAATGGTTATGTAATTATTTGATAATATTATGTGTGTTGTCTAATTTGTATGTTTTAGTGTGTGTTTGTGGAATTTTAGTTGATTTAGTTAGATTTGGATCAGTCAAGGTCTTTTCATGGACCTGGAACTTTGTTTCTTTTGGAATTAACGCATGGTAAGTAGGTGCCTTCCTCTTCAAAGAAGGCACCAACAAAAGGTAGGTGCCTTCCTCTTCCAGGAAGGTGCCAACAGAAGGTATGTGCCTTCCTCTTCCAGGAAGGCACCAACAAAAGGCAAGCGCCTTCCTCTTCCAGGAAGATGCCAACAAAATGCAAGAACCTTCCTCTTCCAGGAAGGTGCCAATAGAAGGCAAGCGCCTTCCTCTTCCAGGAAGGCACTAATGGAAGGTAGGTGCCTTATATATAAATAAGGTGCTTGATATACTTAGGCACCTTCCTCATAGAGAAGGTACCTCTGTTCTTCACCCATTGACCAGATAATGCAACGTGGGAAACATTGACTGGTGTAGTTCCAACTCTACGCCATGTAAGTTAATTCGAGAGTTGCACTAACGTATGAGAACACCCAACCTATGCCAGGTGAAGCATGAACCAATCAGAGAATACGCCATTGAGAAACAAACTAGAGTCAAGTTTCCAATTAGTGCTACAATATCTGAAGGAATTCTACATCTAGTTCACACTGATGTATTTGGAGCAAAAAAAGTACCATCATTAGGTAAATCTATATATTTTTTTACATTTATATATGACTTCTCAAGAAAGACATGGGTATATTTTCTACGAAACAAATCTAAGGTTTTTAATAAATTTAAAGAGTTTAAGGCTCTTGTAGAAAATTAGATAGAGAAAAAGATAAAGGTTTTGAGAAGTGATCAGGGTGGTGAGTATTGCTCTAATGAATTTGAGTAGTTTTGCAAGGACTTTGGAATAGAAATGCAAATAATAGCTTTGTATACTCCACAATAGAATGGGGTTACAGAATGGATGAACAAGACATCGATGGATAATGCTAGAAGCATGCTAAGTGGTGCAGGGTTAGAAAAGAAGTTTTGGGTAGAAGCTGTTTTAACAACTTGTTATCTCATCAATAGATCTCCTACCTTAGCTTTGGTGGAAAAGACTCCACAGGAAGTATGGACTGGTAAGAAACCCTCTCTCAGACATATAAGAGTTTTTGGTTGTGATACTTATATGTATATCCCAAAGGAGAAAAAGGACTAATCTAGACTATAAATCTGAAAAATACATATTTGTGGGTTATAGTACTAATGTTAAAGGATATAATTTGTGGAACCCAGAAACACAGAAAGTTGTTTACAGTCGTAATGTGATCTTTAGAGAAATAAAAGGGGTTTTAAAATAGGAAATGCAACCAATCAAAGAACCAAAAATAATGTAGGTAAAATTGGAATAGGAGGAAGAACCAGTGGTAGAACCTGAATTACAGAGACAGTTTGAAGAGGAATATTTAGAGGAAGAAGGTGAGGAGGAAGCTAAAGATGCAGAACCTAGAAATCCAATTTTGAGGATATCAAATCGAGATAGAAGACTTCCAAATAGGTATAGTCCAAATTTTTATTCTGCATTTAATTTATCAGTTACTAATGAAGAACCCAAGACTATAAAGGAGGCACTTTAGTCAAGTGATAATAAGTCTTGGAAAAGGGCTATGGAAGAAGAAATAGAGTCCTTGGATAAAAATAAGATATGGGACTTGGTGAAATTACCTCCTGGTAGAAAACCTGTTGGTTGTAAGTGGTTATTCAAGAAGAAGTACAATATAGAAGGAAAGTTGGAGAAGTACAAGGCTCGCTTGGTAGCAAAAGGATTTTCTTAGGTTGAGGGAATTGACTTTGGTGAGATTTTTTCTCCTATGGCTAAACTAACTTCAATCATATTTTTATTGGCTATTTATGCTACTTTTTATTTTGAAATAGAACAGATGGATGTAAAGACAACTTTTCTACATGGTGAACTTGATGAAGATATATATATGTCACAACCAGAATGCTTTAAGGTAAAATGTAAGGAGGACTTGGTATGCAAGTTGAAGAAGTCTCTTTATGGGATGAACAAGTCTCCAAGGATGTGGAACCAAAAATTTGATAGGTTTGTCTTAACACTTGGGCTTGAAAAAAACAAAGCAGATCCATGTGTATATTTCAAAAAGGAAGGTGAAAATTTTGTTATCATTGTATTGTATGTGGATGACATGTTGTTAATTGGTAACAGTAAGGATATGATAAAGTTACTCAAATATCAGTTATCTTTTGAATTTGACATGAAGGATTTGGGTGTTGCAAAATTTATTTTGGGTATGGAAATAATAAGGGATCATGCAAATAGAATTTTATGGTTAAATCAAAGGAAATATGTTGATTTGATATTATATAAGTTTAGAATGCATGATTGTAAACCAATATGTACTCCATATCTAGTTGGTCAAAAGTTTTTTGCTGAAGAGTGTCCCAAAATAGATGAGGAAATTGAAGAAATGCATCATGTTCCTTATGCTAGTGTTGTGGGCAGTTTGATGTATGCAATGGTCTGTACTAGACCTGATATTGCACATGTAGTGGGAGTAGTTAGTAGATATATGTCAAATCCAGGAAAGGAACATTGGACTGCTGTAAAAAGGATCTTAAGATACTTACGTGGAACTACAAATAATGCTATCTATTATAGAGGAAATTTTGAAAGTAATAATATTGTAAATCTACAAGGATTTTTGGATGCTGATTGGGCTAGAGATATTGACAAGAGAAGATCCACAGGTGCTTATGTGTTCAAGTTGTTTGGAGGGGTAGTAATTTGGATGAGTAAAAAGCAATCAGTTGTTGCTTTATCCACTACAAAAGTAGAGTACATTGCAGCAACTCATGCTAGTAAAGAAGCAGTGTGGCTACAAAGGTTGTGTTCAATAGTTGGTATTAAACAAAAGGCTATAAGAATTAACAGTAACAGTTAGAGTGCAATATTTTTGGAAAATAGTCTTGGTTTTCATGATCGGTTAAAACATATTTATATAAATTACCATTTTGTGAGATATATGGTTGAAGAGAACCGAGTGATATTGGAGAAAGTTGATATAGAGAATAATACTATTGATTCGTTAACAAAGGTTGTACCTGCTCAAAAAATTTCTTGGTGTAGAATATCTATGGGTATGGTTGCCCTTGATAATCGATAATGGAATTTGTTATCCCCTATTAAAAAGTATTCAAAAAGTGGGAGAATTTTGGAAATATGTTGAATATTTTCCAAATTTTTAGGGTTTTAAGTTATTTTTAGACCCATATGGGCTTTTAGGGTTACTATATTTGAACCCTAGCTTTTTCGCCCATGATATGTAAAATGTGTGCATGTGCCTTTGTTATATATATCACATTTGCATTAGGATTTGGAGGGAGACAGAAGGAGAATATTATTGTATTGGAGATGATCAAGTTAATGCAATAATAAGATAATATTGTGCTAGTTTTCCCAGTTGAGATTTTCTAGGATAAATATTGTGTAATGTGTGAATCTGCTATCTTCTTCCTTTGATTCTGCAATTGTTGCTTTTATAGTTTTATTTTATTGAGGCTCTTTATTTCCCTTCATCAATTATAAGGTATCACACTCCATGAAATTTTTTGAGGGTCACCCAACAAATAAAGGCAACAAGGTAGGGAAGTAGGACATGTAACAGGGGGTTTATTGTCCCACAACCAAGGGTTGGGGAAGAACATAGACGACCAAATATTCAAAAAAGTGGTGTGGATAAGGAAGGAAATTATCCATTTTCTAAGTGATAATAATATGAACCAAAGAATCAGCCTTGAACAAATGATCCATAATACAAAAAATTGAGACTCAAAGTGAGAGAGAAAACCCAATCCATAGCTCGAAGGGACAAGAAAAAAAGGGGGGAATCAACAATGAGGGGTTAAAGAAAATAATGAATCCTTGTGGGACAGTCCCTAATTAGATATTGGAGGAATTCACTGTGTTATATGTAGATTTTTTCTTGGGATAGGCCCAAATTTGCCATGACATCCACAACTTGATTACCTTCACGATAGATGTGTTTAATGACATAGTTGCTTAGTTATTGTAAATATCTCTTGTATTCTTCAATGAGATTTTGGATACTCCAAGAGGGGGGATGGGTTCATTTGAGGTAATTTTTTGTATTCATGGAGTAACCCTCTATATGAGATTATTTGAGGGGAAGTCATTAAGAAGATATAATCCTTGGTAGAGGGCCTTGACATCATCAAAATTACTAGTTTGAATTCCAATGTTTTCAACATAGGCAATGAGAATTTTACCTTGGATATTCTAATAATAACACCAGCTCTAATGCATCCTAGGTTGCCTTTGGTTGCTCCATTGAAATTAACCTTGATCCAACCCATCGAAGGAGGAGACCATGTTTGCTTTTTATGAGTATATGATATAGTAAATGTAACCACAAGATGCAAGATAAGAAAGCTATGATATCTATATGATAATAGCACTATAATATGTAGGAAAACAAAGGGATAAAATTTTGTAACAAATCAAAAATATACCATTAATGAAAGCTCATGAAAATAGTACAATGCAATATAATGGAGGACATGAACACTCCATAAACTGATTTTAAAGGAACTACATTGTACCACACTACCAATCTATACTATGCACTCTCTATATTCTCTCCTCTCTCATTTCACTCACTATAAGGCCTTTATATAGGAAGATAAGTTCCTTGGCCCTTACTCTACCTTTGACTCTATCCTATGACTCATGTACATGTGAACTACATGCACATTTACATCATTGCACATTCTAACACTTGTGCATTTATTACATGTTGAAGTAACTACTTAACTTTACTCTAAAGTAAACCCCTACTCTAGTAACATACCAAAGGTGGTACATTAATATGTACACAATAATGTAATATTTTCTCTAACATCCTCATATATTACATTATTTCGGTATTGAATACTTTAGTCTTCAATATGGATCTTCATCTTTAGATGTTCTTCAGCTTGATATGGTCCTTTGTATTATCTTTAATTCACCTTGCATTGTATGCCTCCTTGATCTAGTTCCTCTTCTTCTTATTTATTCTTATATTTGGAGCCAGTTACTACACTTTCATAGGTGGATATACCATCACCTGATTCTTGCAAAAGTATCTTCTCTTTGCCTTTGACATTTTTATAATTTTCTAGGTCCTGTATAGAATCTTCTGAACAAATACTTAAGGCATCATGATAATATTTTATGTTAGTAGAACTTGAATTATGTGGAATAACATACTTTATAGACTCCTTAAAAAGCTTACTGGTTGGAAGGGATCCCTCCTTATTCAAGCTATCAAATAAAACCTTGTCCATGCTTACCTCCAACGCATACCCTTCTATTTTTTGTCTATCTTCAAAGCCCCTACAACCATTTGCACTAAAATCAAGCAAATCCAAAAAATATTATTTTGGTTGGGTCTGAACAACAAAAAGAAGTTTCATTTTGTGGCTTGGTAAAAAAATTGCATCCCCAAATCCCATGGTGGCCTAGGATATTGAATTATTGGTAAAATGAACCTAGCCCTTATTGCTAAGCAAGCCTAAAAATATTCACCAATGCCAATTTTGAATGGGTCTCCATAATAAAAATAAAATACCTACAAAACCATAATTTCTTGGATGAGGGCATCCCCCACGCTTGCTCTAATTTTTGGAATTCAGTCACCAAATCTAGAGCTATTATACAAAAATGTATCATATGGAAACTTGGTAATGGGCACACCATTGATTTTTGGAATGACCCTTGGGTTTGTGATCACCCCCTCATTGATGATCCCATCCTTGTTGCTTTAAAACCCTTAATTGACCACCTCATTGGCAAAAATATCTCCCACTTTATCACCCACATCTATGGCCAACCCTCTTGGAAAACCATCCCTCCCACCATTCTTACCAGAGACCTCACCAATATTACCAATTCCCTATCCTCCATCCTCAACCCCTATATCATTCCTACCTTCGGGTCACCTAACTTTCCCATTTGGAGAGATTGTGATGATGGTCATTTCTCTGTCAAGTATGCTTACCTTTTACAAGACAACCCCTATGCTTGCTCAATCCCTATCAAGTTTATTTGGTGTAAACATCTTATCCCCAAAGTTGGTTTTTCTCTTGGCTATTATTGGTTCAAAATAAAATTTTGACCATTGAAAACCTCATGACTAGAGGTGTGATGATACCCAATCACTGCTACCTATGCAAGTTTGAATGGGATTCTACTCATCATCTCTTTATGGAGTGTGCATTATTTGAAACCATCCTAAGTTTTCTCCTCTACACCTTTAGTATTGCTTGGGTCTGTCTGAACTCGCTTTTTGATCTTTTCACTCAATGGCCCAAACCCTTCACAATAGTAGAATCAAAATCCTATGGACCCTCTACCTCCACCATTTCCTCTGGTAGATCTAACTTGAGTACAATAACAGAGCCTTTTCAAACTTTTCCAGGGACCCTATCTTCGTAGGCAACAAAGTGCTTTGTTTTACCATTAAAAATGCTCAATTATATCCCTAATCAAGACCCCCTAACCTTAGAATTGAGACCACCATCACCTCTTCCCTCAATATTTCCATGGATCTTTCCAAGCCTCCCATCCATGTTAATAATAGAACCAATGCCAAGTGGATCCCTCCCCCTGAAGGATGGCTAAATATCAATTTCGATGGTTCTTCTAAAGGCAATCCTGGAAGAGCTGGAGGTGGGGGTGTTTTTAGAGACCATAATGGCAAAATTATAATTGCCTTTGTAGAAAATATAGGCATTCAAACTAATCATTTTGGTGAGGCCAAAGCTCTTTTTCATGGCCTTTGAATCATCAGCAACCTCCAATGCAGGCTCATCATTGAAGGTAATTCATTGAATGTCATCAACTACATCAAAAGAAACAAGGTTCTCAATTGGAGAGTAAGCAATACTATTTCAAAATCTAGAAGACTCCTCCACTTTCACCCTAAGACCATCATTCAACATATCTTTAGGGAATCCAACCGTGCGATCGACTCTCTAGCCAATATAGGCCTAAACTAACAATCCCTTATTGTTTGGCATAATGATATTCCCCAAACCCTTATTAATACTACTACTTTGGATTGATCTAGGTCCCTTTGAGTCATATTGTGTGCTAATCCTCATTGGATAGTTGACCCTTAGGCATCCCCAAATCCTCATCTTGAATCTCTTTATTGATTTCCCCTCCACATGTCATGTGGCTAACCCTTCGCTCGTTCTTTAACCTCACGTGCTTTATGCCTGCCCAACCCTTGCTATCCACATCATCCTTACCAATCCACATCCCCATCACCCCTTGTCATGACTCACCATCCATTAAGGTCTTATCGTACACATCATTCTTACCAATCTATAGCCTTATCATCTCCTCCCATGTTCCACCATCCTCATCACCAATCCACAACCTTCTCATCCCCTCCTGTGTCCCACCATCCTCGTCACCAATCCATAGCCTTCTCATCCCATATCGTGTCCCACCATCCTCGTAATGTTTTCTAATCCACTACCTTTTCATACCCTATCATGCCCCATTATTCACCTTGAACCTATCAACATCCTCACCAACCATATCATGTGTTAGCCTTCATCTATACCCTATGGCAAGCACTTGATTTTTTTAGTTTTGTCATCAATGCCACCTTGGTTTTCTCCAACTGGACTCTTCATGTGCCACCCTAAGATGCAATCATTTCCAAGATGATGTTTTCTCTAGTGTCACTTATGTCAATCTTGTTGAATTGGTTCCTTTCCCATGTGAGAAACATCTTTTGCTCCAAGGCACATGATCCAAACATCTCCAAAGATCAAAGGTAGCAATGATCCCTGGGAAAAACTCTATCTAGGTTTTTTTGCATATAGGTTGAACATCCTTATAATTTCACTCATAGTAAGAGCTTGAATCAAATTCATCATCATCGTACTCCTCTCTACCCTAGCTTCAGGCCTTCCAACCCCTATCCTTGCTTAACCATGGCCCTGCTTGAGCTTGAGTCTCTTCAGCTCAACCTTATGGTTAAAGAAATTTTAGGAAGCCATGACTTTTTACCTTTTTTGAAGAAATTTACTGGTAATGATGCAGAGGTATCCAAGGATATTTTCAAGATGTGGAATCAAGGACACATTTCTGTGCAGGGTCTAGAATTCTATATCAATATCCAAATACTTGTTGAGGTATCTATGGACGTGTCATCAGGTGAGACAACCATTCCATGGTGCTGGAGATGGACAACTTCATGGACAAAGGTAAAAATATGATTATTGAAAATGGTGGAATTGTTAAAACTTCCCTGCCTACTCCCTGAGATCGTGTCATGATCCCAATTATGCAATACCTAATAGTAGATAAAATTGAACTTCCCCTTTACAGTTTCCATTTAGAATTTTTAATCCACCTTAGGGACATCAAGAAAGTCAATTTCCCTTACTACCTATATAGGTCCATCGAGCTATCCATTACCAATGTTAGGAAGATGAAGTCCACCCATTCCATCCACCAAGACCTGCACCTCATTTTGTATAAGCATGCCCTTGAGGATTTCACCAAGAAATATTTGGTCACCAATAATTTACCCCCTCCTAAACCCAATGAAAGCCCCAACCATGAGACCCCTATCCAGGAGGTTCCAAGTGATGATGATGATCCCAAATTTGCATCCCTTACTTTTAAAAATCAAACCCCTAGTTTAGGGTAGCAAGACTCCCCTTACTTTGGGTATGAATTCAGATGTCGATCCCTCAAAAGATCTACACCTAAGATCAAATGCAATGCTAGTCCAACATCTATCTAGGCATCCCCATGTCTCAAGAAATTTAAGATCGAGGGATCCTCCCCAAAAGTATCCCATGAGGAGAATCCCCCTAAGGAAAATATGTTTGAGCCCAAAGATATTTCATCTGCAAATGTCCTTCAAAACTTTGTCCTCAGCCACATCGACAACACTATGGTCACACTTTCTGTAGTAGCAAATTCCTCCAAGGTAGCTTGGACCCTCTACCATCAAGCAGTGAAATTTATGGATGAGCTTCATGGCTAGCTCAAGCTCCTCTTTAAGAACACCAAAGATACAATAGATATCAACACTAAAAACTAATGGTGCAGACTCCTCTACCAAGATTTTTGAACCTCTATTAGGTTCCTAATGTTTTCTGGGATCTTCCCCCTAGGATCATCCCCTTTTTGTTGGTGTGCTTAGTTTTGTTAGGATATCCCATGTGGACCAGCCTTTAGTTTTGATGGTTGTGGTCTGTGGACCTATTGTATTTAGTCTTCTCATGTAAAATATTTTGGGGTCCCTTTCAAAACCCACTTTTCAATGCATTCTGTCAAAAAACAAAATACTGCATGAGGATTAAAATATCTTCTCTAGGTATGATTCATTAATTTCTATTTTTTTATAAGCAATTATATCAATCCTTTTTATTCTACATTCTCATATTTGTAACATTTGAATGTAAGTAATGCCATATATAATATGCTATCAAATTCTAAAGTAATTTGAATGTCACTCTTTCCATTATCAATTGCTTCAGTGAGTCGAGCATGTAGATAATATTCCATGGTTTCAAAGTTATATTTTAAAGCTTCACTATGAATCTTTTTTGAAGTAAGGTCTAAGTATCCTTCAGTCTTTATAAGTAAATTTTTTATTCCAATTTTTATGACACTTTCTCTTTCCTTTCTAATAGAGTTTTCATATCATTGTTCACTGTATTCTTTGAAGTAGACATCTTTTTTAGTTTTAGCTCTTTATGTTTGAAGAACACTTTTGATAGATTTTTTGTAGTGGACTACCTTATGAATCCCTAGTTCAGAGTATGTGAACTACTTTGATAAAACCTTTCTAGGAATTAGGTTTTGTAGGATCCTTATGTCTCCCTAGTGATTAGAATATATTCTAGTCTTGGTAATAGTTCACCTTTTGAGTTGAATTGGTAATGTTTTGGGAAAGATAATAATCAACTCCTATTTCACCTTATTTCTTCTATTGAACTATGCACTCATCAATTTGATGGAGTTCTCTGTGGTTGAATTTGTTTTTTCTCTTTAATGTGTCTATGAGATAAGTATAAGTAATTAATTCTAACTCTTTCAAGAAAACAATATTCTTGCTTCTTTTCAACTTTTAGTTTTCAATAGTTCAATTTTTTAAAGTTTGGTGTAGTATTCCTTATAACTCCCTAACATAGAAATTTAAAAGATAATAATATTTGTAAATTAATATATTAATTTTCCAATGTTGAAAACCTTATATCTCCTACTATGATTATTTGCAAATATTATAATATATGTACTTCAACTAATGTACCTTGAAATATCACTTGAAGGTATGAAATTGCTTTATAATTCACTAATGCTTGGTTAATTCGTATTACTCCAATGGAGTAGTAAATTTAATCTTCTAAAGTTCACCTTGTTGAGTGGTGTTTTCACCCAGTTGTGAAAGCACACTCTCCGGTAGGATCTGAGTCCCAAAATCCTCTGCTTGCAAAGAAAATAACTTTCTCCAAGGTTCTTGTTATGTTTAAATGATGTTGTTCAAATGAAATGCCAGGAATGTCTTAGGGTTTGCAAGTGGATGTTAACAAGGGGCACTGATGGTTTATTTAATTTGAATTTCTAGTGGACTCAAAGTGAACAAACCTATTCTAATCTTCAATTCTGATGGATTTTCAATTGCTTATTCAAATACAGTAATTAAACTGCATGAAATAAAGTAAGGGTTTGAAAAATAAAACAAAGTAAATGGAAATAAAACTAACTACAGTCAGAATGCTGTCATCAACTCGATGAAACCGAAGATATTGAGGTTTTATGCATGCAACCTAACCTAATGAACCTGCAAATTCGCACAATCCAAATAAATTAGGTGCTTGGTTTCTAGGGTTTCTATTGTAATTCTAGATTTAGGCATTCGCATGAAGCAACCAAGCACACTTGCATTAAACTTCACCTAAAAGCCTTAGAAATCTGGAATGAATGATAAAACATTAAATCATGCATGCACAAAATGACTCCTTCTTTCTCATCAATGAGATGCCAATACTTTGTATTTCTATATTAAATGATGTATCAATTACATTTACGGATTGTTCCAGGCATAAATGTTCCAGAACAAAAAGAAGGAAATTGCCCAAGTGCAGGCCCAGAATGGCATAAAGCCTTTGTCTCTGCAACTCTGCAAGCAGCAATTTCCAACCTCCTTTTCTTTCAATCTGCGCTTTTGATTTATACTAACTGAAATGGCTCTTCGATTCCCTTTGTCGCTTCGTTTCACCTTCCTGCAAGTGACCTTTCAAATTCTCGCTTTTTCCTTACTTTCAATTCATGCTGGATGCCCAAACGTGCAAAATCTTCCATTGCATGTAACGTTCCTGTAATTCTGACACCTGTACGCCACGTGTCCTACGTTTTATGTGCCTTCTGTAATGTTTTCCTGTGCAAATCACGACAAAAACTACAAGCGGCCTGTTCACCTTCTTAGCCGCGAAATCGTGACATGTCGCGATATCGCGACGCCTTCCTCGCCCGTGCGCCCTCGGCAGCTACTTGTAGCGATATCGCTACCACTTCTATTCTGAGCCTTCCTTCCACAAATTGTAGCGAAATCGCTACCGTTTTCTATTTTGAGCCTTCCTTCCACAAACTGTAGCGAAATCGCTACCACTTTTGCCTTCGGACCTTCTTGCCGCAAACTGTCGCGATATCGCTACCGCTTTTGCCTTCGGACCTTTATGTCACTTTCTGTCACGATATCGCGACGTTTTTCACCTTCGGGCTCTCTCTCCGCAAACTATCGCGATATCGCTACCGCTTTTGCCTTCGGACCTTTATGTCACTTTCTGTCGTGATATCGCGACGTTTTTCACCTTCGGGCTCTCTCTCCGCAAACTGTCGCGATATCGTTACTTTCAACACTTATGCATTTTTTCTCTTTTCTTCAATTTTAGCATCTGGGTCACCGAGATTCTTCTCTGCAAGCCTACAAAAAGGTGGGTCCCCAATTTTGGGGTGTGTTGTGGATCAACCACAACAAATGGCGACTCTGCTGTCAAATGCTCTTGAGCATTTTAGTAAGAACCCAACTTGAAACATATCACAAACTCGCAAACATATGTTAGCACATAAGCAATATAACAAATGCCCAAAGATCGAAAGTACATGAATCATCAGAATCATCAAGTATTAGCTCGGTGTGTGCAATGAATTTCTTTCCCTATCATTTGAAATTGATCCACACTCCATTATCAGTTTTGCATGAATGCATATGTGGGATGGTGAATGATTTGTGTACCCTAATGAATGTGCTAGGAGATTTTTTTTGCTTTTGTAAAAGGCATGGTCATTCTTCTATTATCATGTACAAGCATTCAAGATTGCCAAACCCTCTTAGGATTCACTAATTCATTACCTTATTGTATCCCAAAGTTGGTTATGAGTCTCTACTATCTGGAACCCATGTGCAAGTGAATGTGAAATCAGAACTTTGGGGAATCAGACTCTCAACCAACCGAGATGAGAGTTTAACCCTATCCTTACTATTCTGATTTAGAGTTCATTACCTCACTTTAAGCAAAATAATTAAACAAGTTATGGAAGAAATGGTCATGCTAGTCTAACCCTCTAGACAATCAGTGGTCTTGTTTTTAGGCAAGACATGATGCCATGCATGGGCATATCTAACCCCACAATCCAAAACTTATCTTCATTTCTTTGGACCTTGGGGATGACTACCCATCCTTTGCGAGAGGACAAGTAGTACAATCCTTACAATCCAATATAAATATGAGATGGGAAAAATTTATTCTTTTACTTCTTGGACCTTGGGGATGACTACCCATCCTGGCTAGGGACACGTAGTACGATCCTTGCAATCCAAACTTTAGGTGAAATGAAAATATTAATTTTGTTGCTTAGACCTTGGGGATGACTACCCATCCTTTGCAGAGGACAAATAGTACGATCCTTACAATCCAAGATTTACTATGAAATGAGACATAAGAGCTTTGGGGAATCAGATTCTCAACCTAAGCGAGATGAGAATTTATGCCCTATCCTTACTACTCCATGTGGGTCAAATCAAAGTTTTGGGGAATTGGATCCTCAACCTAAGTTTGATGAGGATTTAACCCTATCCTTACTACTATGATTTTAGGCTTTAAGCTCTATGGAAGTGGTCAAAACCATTGTTTTAAGGATCATGTTGCATAATAGGATAGACATGAAAAACTTCTTTCGCCCAACCTTTTCCTCCAAGTTAGGTTTTGATCATTTTGCTCAAGATCCTTTTTAATATATGAGACGTGCTTGGTTCTAGATATCTCAAAACTCAGTTTCCAACCTTAGGATTTACTTACATATATGTTATAACACAACCCTAAGAGGATTTGACATACTTTAATGGCTTGTACCTAAGATGCATATGTAACTAAGATGAGATGTATGTAAGGTGAGATGGAACATGAATGCATTATTTCTTGAATTGCAAATGAAATGATTTGTCATGCAAAGCTACTCTTTCATGTATCACAAAATCAAACAATATAACTTAAAATGTTTTATGTTACTTGTGGAGCTTTTACAAGATAATTCCAATATTTCATATTCTCCTAACCTTAAGCATAAGTTGACACCTCAATTTTTATTTATTTATATATATATATATATATATATATATATATATATATATATATATATATATTTTTTATATTATATATATTTTTAAACAAAACATGTCAATTGAAATCAAATCCAGAATCAAAATCCTAACTAGACTAACAATCCTAAACAATAAAAACAAAATCTGAAAATCCCCACCAAAACCAAAAGAATAATATCAAAATCTCACAACCTAAGGGCTAAAATAATGCTTTAAAATCTGCCCATTAACCGGTAGCATGAAATCTCTCCCTTCTAAGGTTTTTAGCTCTGAAGGTATTCTTCCCAAGAATCTCCGAAATCTGATATGGGCCTAACCAAAGACAATCAAACTTTTGATGATTCCATTTTTCCTCATGTCTTTTGTCCCATAGTAATACCAAATCTGAAATTCTGAATGATTTAACTTTGGCCCTTCCGTCAAACCATCTCTTGATAACTTCCTGGTGTTTATTCATGTGATTCATGGCCTCTTCTCTCTTTTCATCAAGGTGCAACAAGCGGCTCAACTTTGGCTTCAACTTGATTGAAATAAGAAAGCATGATCATCTGTCCCCAAGTACTCTTGTATGAAGTGTAAGGTCTGCAACTTCAAATTTGCTGGAAATATCGGGTCTTGCCCATAGACCAAATGATAGGGAGTATTCCCTATGGACTCTTTCACTCTGGTCCTATCTGCCCAAAGGGCAAACTTTAGTTAGGTTGTGCCGATCCCGAGGGTTCTTTTCCGGCAACTTCTTAATAGTATTCAACAAATTCTTATTTGAAGACTCGGCCAACCCATTTCCTTGAGGATAGTAATTGGATGCAAACTTTAAGCTCACTTTGTTATCATATGCCCAATCTGCAAATTGTGTAGAAATAAAAGCTTTACCATTGTCATTGACAATAGAGTCGGGCATTCCAAATCTTGTTATAATTTGATCCTCAAGAAATTTAATCACAACATCTGTGGTGGCATGTTTAGTAGGAATCGCTTCTCCACCTTGTACGAGTGAGTCTATAGTTGTCAAAATGAATTTATGAGAATCGAAAGAATTTGGGTTAATAACCCAGGTGAAATCTAGTCCCCACTTGTGCAAATGGTCTCATTTCAACTACGGGTTGCAACGGCATGGCTGCATTTCTCTCTCTATTTGCGGCCACTTGACGAGATATGACAAGATCGTACATGGGTATGCGCATCCTTGAAAATATGTGGCCGGTAGTATCCTGCTCTCGGGATTTGATGTCTTGTAGCATTGGCTGCACCATGACCGGTTCCATGTTTCCCGTGAAATTCCTGCAACACCCTGGCGGCTTCTTCTTTGTTCAAGCACCTCAGGTAGATACCTTCATGATTCTTCTGTAAAGCACACCAGATTTTATCAGATAATTGATAGACTTAAGCCTTAAGGCTCTTCTCTGTGTTGAATTCAGATTAGAAGGACACTTACCAGTCAATAAAAATTGCACAATATCAACATACCAGTCATCCTTAGCCATGTATTATGTATTTGAGCATTGACCTGTTATTTGCGGATTATTTTTTGCGATCGCCTTCGCCAGTCCCTGTCCTCGAACTAGTTTCATTGGTTGGATTTCGAGATCAAATTCTTGGATGGTTGAAATCCATTTTCCTCTCTTCTCACCTAGTTCATTATGTAAAAACATGGTCTTGACAGCAGAATCGGGCACGATGGCAATAACTCTGCTATGTACGATGTAGTGCCTAAATTTTTTCACAGTTTTGAAAAGTGCGTACATTTGCTTATCAAGGATTGAATACCTTAATTGAGCATCTTTCGGGGGGCACTTAAAAATGCTATGGGTTTTTCGGCACTATCCTCGCCTTTTTGGGTTAATACACTCGCAAAGGAGTGTTCTGATGCAAAAGCATAAATATAAAAAGGCTTGGAGTAGTCTGGACTTATAAGGACAGGGGCTCTGGAAATGGCATCTTTGATGTTCTGGAAGGCCGCTCTGCTTTCCTCGTTCCATTTTACATCCACATCTTTCTTTAGCATCTTGTTCAGAGGCTTGGCTATCTCAGCAAAGCTAGAGATAAACTTCCTCACAAAATTAACTTTGCCCAAAGAAAGATCTCAATTCTTTCTTACTACTCGGGAGAGGTAGGTTTTGGATGGCTTGTATCCTTTCTGGGTCGATGGATATGCCCTCTTTCGAAATAATGTGACCCAGCAATTTTCCTTCTGTCACTCCGAAAATGCACTTTTTGGGATTTAAGGAAATTCCATGTTCTCTGCATCTTTGAAGCACTTTCTTTAAATCTTTGACATGATCCTCTCTCTTCTTCGAGAAAACTGGGATATCATCCACATACACGATGATGCATTTGCCTATGAGCCCTTTGAATGCGTAATCCATGGCGCGTTGAAAAGTTGCACCAGCATTTAACAGTCCGAACGACATTCTCTTATATGCAAATGTCCCCCACTTGGTAGTGAAGGCTGTTTTCATCCTGTCATCTGGATGTATAAGAATTTGGTTGTACCCAGAATATCCATCGAGAAAGGACATCATTTCAGATCCATTTACCATTTGTAGAATTTCATCGATTGATGGCAGTGGATAATTATCTTTTTGAGAGGCTTTATTAAGATTTCGAAAATCTATGCACGACCTAATCTCTCCACTCTTTTTTCTCTCTGGAACGAGGTTAGCCACCCAGGTTGAGTGCCTAACAGGAAAAATGATTTTCGCTTCCAATAATATTTTAACCTCCTTTTCGATCAAAGGCTCCAATAGCGGGTTAACAACTCGTTGTCTTTGCCTAAAAGGCTTGGAGTCTAGCTTCAAAGGGATGGTATGTGTGATAATGTTTTGGTTGTAAGTCTTCAGCTCATTGTAGTTCCAAGCAATACAATCTATGTAATGCTTCAATGCTTGTATTATATTGCTCCTTTCTTCCTCTGTACATGCCTTTGCTATGTACACCTCCTTTGGATTGTCTGCACTCCCTAGATTAATTGAATCACACGCATCTTTGGGGAGTGGGACTCTTTTTCTTTTCTTGTTCTTGCATTCCATGTCGAACATCTTCTCCAATGAAACCACGTCTTTAGGAATTTTTTTGGATTGATACGCAGTTTCACTTTCATCTTCTGTTCCATCCTGCCACCTTTGCTCCTCATCAATCACCTGATTTTCAAAAATACCCGAGTTCGTGACAAATTTGAAAATATGTCTGTCACTTTCAAAAACTTGGAAATTCTTTACATTATCGGGTATTGATGGACAAGGAACCAGTTCAATGGAAAAATTTTTACATCTTCTTATATCAACCGGGTTCAACATGCCCACGGCGACTGCAAGAGAGTCTGCTATTCGATTTCCTTTCCTAGAAATAAGGGCTATGTTGAATGCGTCGAACTCTTCCATGAGGTCCATAACCCTAGTTCTATAAAGGCTCAGTCTTCTGTCGTGGCATGTATCTTGTCCTTTGATTTGCTTGACTACCAACTCGAGAATCTCCCAAAACCTTCAAGCATTTAACATGTTTGCTCAATGCTAGACGTAAACCATAGATCAATGCTTCGTACTCTGCCACATTGTTTGTGCAAGGAAATTGCAATCTGTAAGCAGCTAGCAATGGTTTGCCTCCTGGACCAGTGAGCTCGACTCCAGCTCCTGCTCCCTGTCTAGACTTTGATCCATCGAACTTGAGCAACCACGTGTAATCATTTTCTTCAGAAGAATGACCATGACACATTTCTTCTTTAAACTCTTCAGCAACTTCCTCAACATCAAGTGCATAGACTCCTAAGTCTGGCTCAGAAAACTGAACTTCATTCGGCTTGTTAAAATCTGTTATAATCTCTTTAAGCCTCGGTTCGTTTTCCACTCTTATTTGATTTGCAATTCCCTTCCATGGTAGCCACATATGCGAGCATTCTGTTGCAAAATAGCCATTCGAGTTTTCATCCAATCCCTAGCAAGTAACATTCCATACACGCTTGGGATATTAACCACCAAAATGTCTACAACCTTCTTTGAACCACGGGTTCAGAATTCAATTGGATCTTGACATCATATAGAGTTCCTATCACATTTACCTCCGATCTGTCCAGTTGCAGGACTGTACATTTGGATGAAACAGGCTGCAGACCTAGCATTTTACATATTTCTGCAGGCATGAGGTTGCTCGTGGCACCTGTGTCCACCAAACAGTTATGCAAATTCTTACCCGCAATTCTCAGAGTCAGTAAGAATGGCGGGACATCCCTTCTCTCCTTTCGCAAAATAAGATGGGATTCAACTCTTTTTTCCTTCCACATCGGATCAGGTGAGTTCAAAGCTCTTATCAACGCCTCCTTTTGACCAGGCAATCTAGCTGCGTCCAGGAATGAAAGGCTAGATTTGGACTTCTTCATATCCTCCACTACGTCATAGTTTGGTTTTTCGAATTTGACTGTCTTATGGACGTCATTAGACATTTCTCTTACGAGTGGAGGGGGAGGGTTGTTACTTGCCTTTGTATACGGAGGAAGAATAGAATTGTTTGGAGGTGTTGATGAGGTTTTAGGGGCTTTAGACTTACTTCTCAAATGGTATCCATGGTTCCCCTTTCCGAAATCTCGAAAAGCTTGCACCTCCTGTTCCAGAATTTCGTCTTCTTCTTCCTCACTCTCACCTTCTTGATGATATACAGTTTCCATCACCATAATATTATCATCTTGGTGTTGTGATGGACTCTCATTTGATACCAATTCCAAATCATCAACTTGTGCTTGAAGACAATGAGTGTATCTAGCAATCTCAGGACAATTCCTCTCATTGTGTTCTTTTGTGTTATGTAATCTGCACCCCCTTTCCCATGCCAAATCTGAAAGATTCAAAAGAGAATTGGATTGGCTAGGGCCTGCAGAAGCATCTAATTGATTAGCAATGGGAGCAGGAACTCCCCCATTGTTTGGCTTGGTGTTCCAGTGCCTCCCTCTATTGTTAAAATTCTGATTTGGGTGAGGGGCATGGGACTCATACTTCTACTGTTGAACCCTGTCATTGCTCGGTTTATGCACTAGTTTCTTGAGCTCCTCGACTTCTGAATAAACATCTTTTGGTGGAATCATATTGTTGTTAACCCCCGTTGGATTCGCATAATTAATGGGGTCTTGATTCAACACTGGGGTTGGGTTATGAGGAATTGGATTCCCGTATGGGTTGACACTTTGAATCGGGGTTGGATTTGGAAATGGAACTATGGCCTGAGGATTGGCTTGACTAGTTCCTTGCATCGTCGGTTGACTGCTCTGCAAAAATGCAGGGACAGGTGGAATGGCTGTGAGTGGTTGGATTGGAATGGGTGCATATGCGGGTGCTGTTGGATACGACTGCTGATATGAAAAGGCATTCATGCTTGGCATTTGTGGTGCCATGAGTTGATTTGCCTAGGGAGCTTGGCCATATGGAGCATACTATCCCACCATAGGCATCTGGGTAAACCCGTAGCCTTGTGGTGTCATTTGCTGCTCGATAATCATGGCTTCATTATAGGCCAAAGCCAACGTGGTAACCTGAGGATTGCGCCTTGCAAACATGGCTGTCATGGGGTCCAATGCCCCAAAATATATCTGCAAAGCCACTGCGGGATCAATAGCAAAGTGCTCGATTGCTCTGTTATAGCACTTTTGGAATTTCTGATTAAACATTACGATTGGTTCCCCTTGGCCCCTTTTGCATGTAATAAACTGATTGTAAATAGTTGCAGGGTCTAAGGGTGATCTAAATTGATTAACAAAGGCATTTTCCATTTGAATCCAAGAAGTGATTGAACCAGTTGGCAAGCATATATACCACTCATATGCTATTGGATCTAAACTCATAGGGAAAAGTCTGCAGGCCACATCTTCATATTGAACTTGCAGCCTAATTAAAACATCCTTATAAGCTTGGATATGTTCTTCTGCTGTTCTTGGGCCATCTGGTTTGTATTTAGGCAAAAATATTTCAATGTTCTTGGGGATTTCATGGATATCCCCGACAATGTTCAAAGGAGTATTATTAGCTCCATACCAAAGAGCTTCTGGAGCTTGAGCCATTTGACTCAAAATTGATGAAGACAGACCTACAATAGCAGTAGAAATATTACTTACTATAGGCACACTAGGGGCAACGGATATTACTGGCGTAGGTCCACTCGACGTTCCTGGAGAAAATAGGTCTTTTGCGACTGGTGTGCTTACGACTTGCTTGGCTTTACTCTTGGGAGTACCAGTAAGGTCGTGAAAAATGGTTTCTCCGGTTGTTTGGGACCTGGTTGCAATACGGCGTGGTGGGTCCAGCCTGCCCGAGGAAACCCTCGGCTATTTCGAAGAAAACCTGCAACAAAAACAAAAATAGTGTTGCAGTTTAGCCGTAAATGATTTCAAAATTAAGTCAAAAACAAAATATTCAGATATGAAAATCAAAATCAAATAAACCGGTTCGGGCCCTCCTTCTAGCGCCAATCTGTTGAGTGGTGTTTTCACCCAGTTGTGAAAGCACACTCTCCGGTAGGATTTGAGTCCCAAAATCCTCTGCTTGCAAAGAAAATAACTTTCTCCAAGGTTCTGTTATGTTTAAATGATGTTGTTCAAATGAAATGCCAGGAATGTCTTAGGGTTTGCAAGTGGATGTTAACAAGGGGCACTGATGGTTTATTTAATTTGAATTTCTAGTGGACTCAAAGTGAACAAACCTATTCTAATCTTCAGTTCTGATGGATTTTTAGTTGCTTATTCAAATACAGTAATTAAACTGCATGAAATAAAGTAAGGGTTTGAAAAATAAAACAAAGTAAATGGAAATAAAACTAACTACAGTCAGAATGTTGTCATCAACTCGATGAAACCGAAGATATTGAGGTTTTATGCATGCAACCTAACCTAATGAACCCTGCAAATTCGCACAATCCAAATAAATTAGGTGCTTGGTTTCTAGGGTTTCTACTTGTAATTCCAGATTTAGGCATTCGCATGAAGCAACCAAGCACACTTGCATTAAACTTCACCTAAAAGCCTTAGAAATCTGGAATGAATGATAAAACATTAAATCATGCATGCACAAAATGACTCCTTCTTTCTCATCAATGAGATGCCAATACTCCGTATTTACGTATTAAATGATGTATCAATTACATTTACAGATTGTTCCAAGCATAAATGTTCCGGAACAAAAAGAAGGAAATTGCCCAAGTGCAGGCCCAGAATGGCATAAAGCCTTTGTCTCTGCAACTCTGCAAGCGGCAATTTCCAACCCCCCTTTCAATCTGCGCTTTTGATTTTATACTAATCTGAAATGGCTCTTCGATTCCCTTTGTCGCTTCGTTTCACCTTCCTGCAAGTGACCTTTCAAATTCCCGCTTTTTCCTTACTTTCAATTCATGCTAGATGCCCAAACGTGTGAAATCTTCCATTGCATGTAACGTTCCTGCAATTCCGACACATGTACGCCACGTGTCCTACGTTTTCTATGCCTTCTGTAACGTTTTCCTGTGCAAATCATGACAAAAACTACAAGCGGCCTGTTCACCTTCTTAGCCGCAAAAACGCGACATGTCGCGATATCGCGACGCCTTCCTCGCCCGTGCGCCCTCGGCAGCTACTTGTAGCGATATCGCTACCGCTTCTATTCTGAGCCTTCCTTCCACAAACTGTAGCGAAATCGCTACCGTTTTCTATTTTGAGCCTTCCTTCCACAACTGTAGCGAAATCGCTACCATTTTTGCCTTCGGACCTTCTTGCCGCAAGCTATCGCTGATATCGCTACCGCTTTTGCCTTCGGACCTTTATGTCGCTTTCTGTCGCGATATCGCGACGTTTTTCACCTTCGGGCTCTCTCTCCGCAAACTGTCGCGATATCGCTACCGCTTTTGCCTTCGGACCTTTATGTCGCTTTCTGTCGCGATATCGCGACGTTTTTCACCTTCGGGCTCTCTCTCCGCAAACTATCGTGATATCGCTACCGCTTCCCCTTCGGACCTCTTATGTCGCTTTACGTCGCGATATCGCGACGTTTTTCACCTTCGGGCTCTCTCTCGCAAACTGTCGCGATATCGCTACCGCTTCCCCTTCGGACCTCTTTGGCAACTTTACGTCGCGAAATCGTGACCATTATCACTCTCTTGCCTTCTTTCAACAAACTGTCGCGATATCGCTACCGCTTCCCCTTCGGACCTCTTCGGCAACTTTACGTCGTGAAATCGCGACCATTTCTTCGTCCGTACACTTTAGCTGCAATCGGTCGCGAAATCGCGACGCCTTTCCGCTTCGAGTCCCTTCGCTGTTTCCTGTCGCGATATCGCGACGTTTTTTCGCTTCCGTACACTTTGCCAAAACACGTCGCGAAATCGTGACACTTTTCATCATCCGTACGCTTCGGCAAAACACGTCACAAAATCGTGACACTTTTCATCATCCGTACGCTTCGGCAAAACACGTCGCGAAATCGCGACCATTTTCATTCTTTTCCAGCGGCATGTCGCGATTTCGCGACACCTTCTCTTTTCTTCTCGGCGGCATGTTGCGATTTCGCGACACCTTTTCTTTTCTTCTCAGCGACATGTCGCGATTTCGCTACACCCTTTCACTCTTTTCCAGCGATATGTCGCGATTTCGCGACAACTTTCAATTTTTCTTTTCTTTCTCCTTTTCGGCAGCGATGGAGCTACATGTCGCGATTTCGCGACACTTTCCTGTTTTCGGCAGCGATGGCGCGACAAGTCGCGATTTCGCGACACTTTCAACACTTATGCATTTTTTCTCTTTTCTTCAATTTTAGCATCTGGGTCACCGAGATTCTTCTCTGCAAGCCTGCCAAAAGGTGGGTCCCCAATTTTGGGGTGTGTTGTGGATCAACCACAACACACCTTATAACTCCTATTAACCTTAATAAAATTAAGTAATCAATTTGATATTACCTTTATAATATTGCACGTGATATACCTCTATCTTCGCTATTCCAACGGATCCTTTGAGCATTGTATTTTTTGAACCATGGTGAGCATTCAATGCTCCTCTTTTAGTGGACTTTGATCTCTCTATGTAAGCGCTTTGATGCTAGCTAAATATATTCTTCCCTCTAGAAGCACTCCTTTTTATGGTGGCTACAAATGTGCTTCTACCTTCTTGATGCATGTGCCAAGTGGCATGAGGTATTACAAAGATCCTTTAGTCTCCTTCTTGAGTGGTTCTTAGGTAAATGAGATGTTACTCCAATTGTAGGTGTTATCCTCTCTTGGATGAGCATTAATCCAATTGCTAGTGCACTCATCTTGATCATTACTCTAATGGTTGATGCTCTCTTAGAATAGTGTTACTCTAATTGCTGGTGCACTCCTCTTGAGTGTTACTCTAATGGATGGTGCTCTCTTGGATGGGTGTTATTCTGATGAGTGCTTATCTATGAGTGTTGGCATTATGGCTACGATGGAAGGTTTTACTGAGTTGAACATATTTCTCTTGAGTTTTGGAGATAAAAGGGTGAATATACCCTTTGTTCCAAGTGGCACAATATTTATACTACCTTTAGGATAACTGTAGATGTCACCCTTGCATGCACACTCTCTCCAACTTACCAAAAAATGACCTTAAATATTTCTCAACACCTTTCTTGCCAACCATTTGTAAGCTTTCTTGGCTTCTTCAACAATGAACCATTTCCCCTTCTTGCAAGTTGTTCTATTTATGATGATGATGTCTTTCAAGGTTGTCTCTAGCTATGAAGATCTTAGGTCATTGGAATGGAGATTCTATGGTGCTTCAATGGAAGATTTTAATGCTTCTACTCGACTGGTATATTTTGGATACCGCACCTTCATTTTCTTCCTTGTACCTTATTCTTTTACATTTACTATATGCTGACCTTTGCTTTATATTTTATATATATGTTGATAGCCTCTTCATATATATAGTTTGTTCTATCTCCTACATGGATAGGTTGTGATATAATGACCTGTAGATATCTTGTGCTATGATAGCTTCTTTACGTAGAAACCTTGTGTTGTAGGTTGATGCCATTGGAGGTGTTGGATGTAGTGATGAAGATGGTATATTTAGACACCCGAAAACCCAGTCTTACGAGCCTTTCATTAGATCTCTATTATGATCCAAGTTTGTTCCTCAAACTTCAATGATGTGGTTGCTTGGAGAGTACACTGTGCTACCTATTATAGTATCTTTAAGAAACTCGTTTTTTTCTTGTTTTCTATATTTGAAAGGATAAAATTGATGCCAATGTAATGCAAACACCTTTGCAATAGGTAGTATTAAGTCCCTTATTTTGCATCGAAGTTATATGTCTCCTTTTGAAGTTATTCCTTGCTTCTTAGATATGGCAACTCTCTACTCTAATCCTTGAGAGCAAGTAGTAATATATTGTTTCCTTCCTTACTAGACAACACTAACCTCTAACTTCTTTTCTTGGATAACTTAGTAACAATGAATCCAAGTTCTTAATCATACAACTAATATGCTATTTTAGAGGTTTAACTTTGCACTAATTTTCACTACAACTAAAAATACTTAGTGCACCTTAAAAACTCTTAAAAACAATTAGTATAGTGCAATATTGATCTCACCTTATCACTCCTATAAAAGAACTCTCAAAGTAAGATGTATCAATAATAACTCTTAAATGCACTATAATATCTATAAACTTAATGTAGTCTTCTCTACTTCAACTTAAAAAATAGGAAGATGAAACTCCTATTTTAATGTGTAGGTATAAACCTTAAAAGAAAATTCCTTTTGCACTCTCTTGAAGACTAAAATATGCAGCCTTCTCTTTACAACTTCTTAAAACTCTAATATGATGCTTAATGGAACTTAATATTGAATTAAAATAAAATTCAACTAATGAACCTATTTGCACCCAAGTTGCTTACCTTAATGAATTATGTAGATGAAGGATTGCAAGGTGGTTAGATTCAACTTATTGCTACCTTTTACTAGATGGATGAAAAATTAAGAAAACCTAATTGATTATTTCATTCATATGAAATTCTTAAATAGGCTAAGAAATGCCAAAATACAACCATATGCCCTCATTTCATAACTCGCACCAATCATGTAGGAGCACAAATAGGGAGGAATAAAATAAACAATATGCTAACTTAATCCTAACAATAGCTAACAACTAAAAAATAATTGCCAACTAAGTGTTATGTGAGAAAAAAACTTATGAGTGTTATTTGCAAATCAAACCTAGGAATAATAAAAGAAATCTAACCTAGGAATGTGATGCCCTCATCATACCTCCCCACTCAAGAAGCATTGGACTCCAATTCTTTTACAATAGGAGTGGAAAGTGATTCACCAACGTTGCAAAGAAGGCTCATAACTAGGTGGAAGAACATCGTAGAAACCATGTGATGTCGGTGTAGAGAAACAACTTCGAGAGGACTTCCTTGCCAAGTGAAAAACTAGGACAAGGAGTAATGGCCTGTTGCTGGATCTGCAAAGGTTGCTAAAAATTTGGAACCTATGAAGATGATGTTGAAAGAGGCCACTATAGTGCTCGATAGAGAACAACAAGAGGAGCAATAGGAGCAGTAAGAGGAGGTACTAATGATGGAGGAGGAATGACCTCCTTAGGAATAGAAGGATGAATGTCCTTTGGCCATGAGACTAAAGAAATCCTTGGTGAAGACACCAAGAATTATGTATGTGGAAGATTACGAATAAGAAAGCTCTTACTCTGATGATGCAAAGAATATATTTTGTGATAAGCATCATATGTATCCCACTTATCATATTGATAAGGTTGGTTGAGAATCATTCCACACAAGTCCATGGGAGTCACATCACAGGTGACTCGATCCACAAAGTGTGGACCAAGGCAAATGACAAAGTAAAACATTTTGTGGTTGCAAAAGCAGTTCCCTCATCCTTCCAACCAAGTGAATATGGATAAGGATGGGGTTCAACTGGCAATTTGAGTTAATCGACCATGAATTAAGAAATGAGATTGGTCGTGGAGCCATTTTCAAAGATGCAACTCATAGAAAAGTTGTGGAGAAGATGTGCTCTTGTGAATAATAAACTATCTCTATGTTTTTGTTGATGTAGGAGGGTCACTTGGGTTAGTTTCCCCTAAAGTTTTGGATACACCCTATCTTCTCCTATAGACTCAATGGGCCCATATTGTGGGGCCTTCGATTGAGGTTGTACAAGCAAATTTTTCTTCTTTTTGAAGCACTCGGCCTTAATGTGTCCTTGTTTCTTACAATTATTACAAAATATTTTCCCATTATAAAAAGTGGAAGAATAATGATTTATTGAAGCCTTGTCGTATTTTTGCTGCAATTTTAGTGGCCCTAGATTGGGTGCCTTGGATGAGGCACCTAACTTCATAGCAATTTTTTCTTCCTCAAGTTGTGCCTTATTATACACTTCATTCAAAGTGGCACAAGGTGTATATTTCAACTCTCTAAATATTTTTATCTTGCAAACCACTCTTAAACTTGTTGATAAGTTTAGGAGTGTGATCTAGGATTCCATTGAGAATCCACAATTTTTTGAACTTTCCAATGTAATATTGAACACTCATGTTGTGTCCTTACCTCAAACAAAGCCATTAGAAGTCTAGACTTTTAGCAAAATTGGAATGATAGAATGTATACTTCAATGCCTTGACCAAATCATCTGAAGTGTCTACGGGATCTTGAGTGCTTTGACGATATTGTACTAAAAATTTAGCAATACTAGAAAGTTTTAGTTTTTCAAAAGCAACTTGGTCATATTTTTTAATTTTTGTGTAGGTAAACCAGGTATCCATGTTAGGAATCTTGCTATTAAGGATGTCTGGATCTCGAGAGCCATTATAAATGGTAACCTCACATCTGATTTGAGGTCGAGGTTTAGGATTTGGACTAGGTGGACTAGGCCCAGTCATGTTTTGAACCTTGTCAGCCAAGATGCTGAAAACTTCAGCTATGGCGACCACTTATTTCACCAAATCAATAGCCATATAACTTCTGGTGTAAGCTAGGAGGGCTACAAAAAAATTACTCAAAAAAAGAGTTAAATTTTGCATTGTAGGGAAATTACAAGAGTGCTATGAGTTCCAAGCATAATAAGCCACAAAAAGGCTTACAATTTGTTGCCTCTTAGGCAATTTACAAAAGTTTTTCCCGATGGGGATGGATGTAAAAATTTACAACAATTTGAACCTGGAAGACATTTACAATAGCTTGTTGTAAGGTAGAATTGCAAAAAGAGTTTGCAATTAATAATGTTTAATTAAAATAATTAAACAAAATTTTACTTAACTAAATTAAATTAATGAATAATTTAATTACGAAAAATCAATTTAGAACATTCAACAAAAAGGTGTTTTGCACCAAATCTAGCCCCTAAGCCTTATGTTTAAATAGCACACAACATTATTATTTTGGTAGGACACGGCCTCCAATTGTAGACTTACCATAGGTGTTACCCAAAATGGCCATCGTACAGGGACCCGACCACCGTGTGGTGGTCAAAGTGTCTTTGTGTTCTCCATCAATTTAAAGGCCTATAAAGGCCATCCCACGATAAATATGGGATAAAATGGGTATCGGTCAGCAATGTGATGACCATAAACAATCCTTCGAACACGGTCTACGAAGCCTCTCGATAGTCTTTTGCAACATAAATATTTCAGGTGATCACCCTTTGAAACCTATGATTGCAAGCTGAAAAACAACACTTTCAAGCATTGTCAGACTTTTACAGGCAGATACAAGTGGAAGAGCAAAGTTTTTTGCACCACACTATAGGAAGGAATCATTTCTCTCTCAAGTCATCCATTGGGATTCAAAAATTGCAATTCATCTTCAAGAGTAGATCATTCGACTTGTGACACACGTAGGTGGTTTATCTCTGAATAGGCTTTCATAATTTGGATAATGGCTAAATGTATTTCATGATTTGGGACTAGCCTGAGTATGTCGTAAACATTATCTGCAAAACTTGCCTGCGTGGTTGACACATGGTCTCCATAGATCATAGGAAACCCACCTCTAATTGGTATCCATCGTGGCATTTGTCTCTTTTGCTATGCATGCTAGATCACCAACAAATCACTACAAACCCTTATATAGATCCTTCTACACAGGCACTATAAAGTCAGAAAAAACATCAGCTTCATGAATTAAAAGTCATCGATAGAAAAGGAAGCCAAGGCTGTGGGAAAGAATTATCCCACACATGGGAGTCAAGAAAATAGTTTGGATTTTAAAAACACAACCTATCACTATTCTAAATGACCACAAAATGGTGGTCCACCCTTCTCTTGTCTTGGTCATCCACTCGATGACTTCTCGCCATGTATGCTACCTAATCATACCTGCATAGTTATTTACGACATGTTTGCCCTTTGATTTATCTCCTAATTATCAATCTGGATGAGTTGAGATCACCTAAAGCAAGAAATGTTTAGGCTAAATTGTCATCTATAGGTGTTCAGTCAACAAATAATCAACAACAATAATTTGCTTCCCAACAACAAATTTGTTGTTAACAAAAATTTGCCAACCCTGCAAATGCCCATTCAATGAGCTTCCCATCAAAATCCAAATGGCAAAAAACCAAATGGAGCAATGAAAATCCCAATGGAAATATCAAATCGCTAATGAGCATTCATCAGAATCGATGCTCTGATACCAATGAAAAGGTGTCAAAATATAATTGATAATTTCATTCATATGCAATTCTTAAATAGGCTAAGAAATACCAAAATACAACCATATGCCCTCATTTCATAACTCCTCACACCAATCACATAGGAGCACAAATAGGGAGGAAGCAAATCAACAATATGCTAACTTAATCCTAACAATAGCTAACAACTAATAAATAATTGCCAACTAAGTTCTACATGAGAAAATGACTCACGAGTGTTATTTGCAAATCAAACCTAGGTAGAATAAAATAAATCTATCCTCAGAATGTGATGCCCTCATCAATGGACTTGTAGATCTTCTTGATTGTCCAAAATAGCTCTTTATCTCACATATTTGCAACTTTGAAACCCTTTAATTTTTTGCTTTGAAATTGTAGTAGGTGACTTCAATTCTCCTTCAGGATGCACTTTGTAAATCTAAATTTTGATGCTACCCAACTTGCTGCTTTCTTTATATCCTCAAATTTGAAATATTTCAGATTGTAAAGTAGTCAATCTCTCCATTGAAATGTTGTCCTTGAATCTCAAAATTTTGGTAGGGAACTTCTCCAAATCGTAACTAATATTTTCCTTCAAAAATCCTTCAGTATTGTGTTGTATATACAACAAGCCCCTATCTCTGAATGAACCTTCTAGCCTTCAAAGGTAATCTTCAAACCTTTCAAGTTTGATAGTAATGTTTGGCTCCTTTCTCCTTCAATATCCTTATCAAATTCTGACTTCAATCAAGGCCTTCTTCTCAATAATTTGAAAGTCTTGAGGTCTTCACCAATCTCCTTCAAAATTTGGCAAACTTCTTTGCTAAATATATCTTCATTTGGGCTTGTTGTTAGATGGTGACAATTATCCCAAAATATTCCTTTATCAAGAACTTCTCCTTCATAATGAGTTCTCCTAGGAACTCATATATTGGTCTTCTTCGAATCTCCTTCAATGAGGCTCTCCAAGCCTTCTTATTATTTCTCCTTAAGACCTCTTCTCTAGGGTCTTCACCCTCATAGCTTCTATGCTCTTCTAAATGAAACCTTTTCTTCAACCTTCTACTGTGGAATTTTGGTAATGAGATCTCCCTCTCAAATCTCTAAAATCTATTGCTTCATGAACAGGACTTTTCCTAGTCCTTCTCTATCTCTTCCAAAATTGGAAGTTCTTCAATGGAATCTCTTGTAGGTATCTTTAGCTTCTTAGGTTGATTTCTTCTACTTCTTCAAGGTGAAGTATTCAATATTTAATGGATATCACCAATCTCCTATCTTCACCAGGAATCTTCTATGGAGTATCTTCAATATGTTATTTACAGTCTTCAATGGAGATCACCAATATCCTATCTTCATCGGGACTCTGTTGTGGAGTCTCTTCATTGAATCTGTAATAAGGCTTCTATGGCATTTTCTTCTTCTACACTCTACATGTTTACAATATCTAGCAATGAGACCTTTTCTTCAAGCTTCCAAATCTTTGTTCTTTTGTTTGTTGCTTCTGGTACTGGATTGATTCTAAAGAAGATATTCTTCCTAGCTCTTTTATAGGAAGCTTCCCAACTTTCTTTGAATCTCATTTTTCCTGCAACAAAGTATTAGAATTGTAATGGAAGAAACCCTAAATCTAGATATAATCAATCTTCACTAGTTGATTTGTCAATCTAGTGTAATTTATGTTAAGTCCTAGTCTTTGCAATTTTTTTAGCAACCCTTTGGAAAGACTCTAACCAAATGCAATCTCAAAAATTCTATAAATGAGAATTTTGGATTCCTCTCAATCTCACTTGTGGCTCTCCCTATTTCCTATTGATCTACTGTGTGCTCTGATACCATTGTTATCTTTTGATGAGTATATGATATAGGAAATGCAACCATGAGATGCAAGATAAGCAAGCTATGATATCTATATGATAATGGCAGTATAATATGAAGGAAAATAAAGAGATAAACTTTTGTAATAATTCGAAAATATGCCATTAATGAAAGCTCACAAAAATAGTACGATGAAGTATAATGGAGGACATGAACACTCCATAAAATAATTTTAAAGGAACTACATTGTACCACACTACCAATCTATACTATACACTATATATTATCTCCTCTCATTTCATTTACTATAAGATCTTTATATAGGAAGATAAGTTCCTTGGCCCTTACTCTACCTTTGACTCTATCCTATGACTCATGTGCATGTGGACTACATGCACATTTACATCATTGCATATTCTAACTCTTGTGCTTTTATTACATGTTGAAGTAACTACTTAACTTTACTCTAAAGTAAACCCCTACTCTAGTAATGTACCAAAGGTGGTATGTTGATATGGACCCAATAATGTAATATATTCTCTAACAAACCACATGATTTTGGATATATCAACACAGGATATGGTGGAAGGGGTAGGAGGGAAGGAGATATGCCTAGGGAAGCAGCTTGTCTAGACTCCACAATGGGTTCCAAAGAGTTAGAAGAGGGGACCAAAAGAGAATTTTCTTTGGTAGAAGAGAGAACGCGAATCCCAAAAAAAGTAGAATCTCTGGAGATGTTGTGAAAAGATCTAAAGTTTTCATCTCCACACACTTCCCAAAGATAGTGAGGGATGCAAAAGGACCAAAGGGATTTGATATGGTTACCAATAAAAGGTGAAGGACAATAAAGGCAGAGGTTAATTATAGAGTTGGGGAGGGCCCAAAAAATCCCAAAAACAAAGAATATGAAGTGGATTACACTTAAATAAAATGGGCAATCAAGGAAGAGGTGAAGTTCAGATTCAAGATTCATAAGAGGGGAGATTTTTTTTGTTTTTTTTTTACTTTAAATTTAAAAAAAATTCAAACTCAAAAAAAAATCAAGCAAATAAACTAGTTGAAATCCTTATCACTCCAAACTTGCAAAAACTTTAGATAACTTATCACTCCAAAATAAAATTCAAAAAACTTCAAATAACCCTTATAACTCCTAAATCATGCTTCAATAAAATTAAAATCCTTAGCTAACCCTAATATCAAACTAACCTCCATTCACACTTACTTTGACTCGTCTAATGCACGTCTATCTCGTTGTTAAACCACTCCTCTGTTGTGTTGCTCATATTGTGTTCCTCATGTGATCTCTATTCATAAACACCAGTTACTTGCTACATGGGCATTTGCATGTAGTAACACTTGAAACATTTTCACTGCCCTCTAAAATATAACATCTAAGACATTACATTTGGTGAATCACCTTTCCTCTGGAGCATTACATCTTGTTCAATGTTATTTAGTGCTTAATGAATTCCTAGATGTTGCAAACTATCACTTCTCCTCCCTTATTCTTTTGTTGGTTCTTTCTTCCTCAATGGTTCATTGTTTTGACTTCTAGGCTCTTCAACTTTTGCATTGCAGGCTTGTTTTGGATCTTTGTTAGCACATTGTAATGGCTTCCTTTCTATGTTAGCTAGTTGTAATATGTTTACTATGATTTATTCATTTGTTGTAATATCTTTGGCTTCTATTGTATCTATTTGCAATGCTAAATTTAATCTTATGCTTGCAATTTTATCCTTTCAAGATGATAATTTCTCTCTTGAAACTAAATACTTCTTGCAAAACTTAACCTTGTTCGTCATTTTCTCTGTTTTAGCCAAACACTTCACTGATCTTTGTGATGCTTCTAAAATATTATAGTTATTATCTCTTATGTTGTTTCCTTTATTAATATTCATAATGCCATTGCCTTTTCTACTTGTCATTGCCTTCACTATTCTTTGTAATTCCCTCACCTTCACTATTCTTCGTGATGTCTTCACCTTCACTATTCTTTGTGACATATTTGAACTATGAATTCTTTAATGTTCTTTGTGATGCCTTCAATGTTCCTTGCTCTTTTACTTTCTTCCAAAATGCTCTTACACTTTCTTCTAAATATATCGAAGTACTTCAATATTCTATGTTGCTCTTGCTCCAAAATGTATCCAAATGCTTAGTGCAATATAAATTCTATATCTTCAATTTTTTTTCTCTTTATGTAAGTAATCACTTTTCAATGTTGGCTTCTTGAGACAATTTCAAGGCCAATAAGACCTAAAATATTCTATTATCAAGGTCAATCCTCTTATGACCTAAAATCGCTTCTATTATCAAGGTCAACACTCTGATAACCTAAAATTATCTTGCAACTCTTCAACCAATATAAATTCTAATCCAATGCTTGAAGCTATATAAAGTAAGCTATGTGCTTCTTTATCTTTCTTCAATATTAATATATCAAGGGTTGTGATATCAAGGGGGTTTATATATATATATATATATATATATATATATATATATATATATATATATATATATATATATATATATATATATATATATATATATATATATATATATATATATATATATATATATATATATATATATATATATATATATATATATATCTTCTTTATTTTTGCTGCTTTCTTATATCTATAATCCGCTGCAACTTTTAATTCTGATTATTCTTTCTTTCTTCTTATGCTTTCTTCTTTTCTCCGCTTTCCTTATCTTTGTACTTAGAAGCTAAAAATCTTCTTTATCTGCAATAAGAAATTTCTCAAACTTCTACTACTTTCTCTACTATCCTTGAAATATGAAATCTTAAAAAACCTTTCTTCCAATATATTGTCAAGGTGACTTGAAAGTCCTTGAATCTTCAACTCTCTATTATATAGTTGAGTCCTAGTCTTCACTAGTTATTCTTCAACTATGGAAAGAATCTAGCTTTTCTACTCAATATGAACTTAAAAATGGAGTCTGATTCTCACTGCCTTAAAAGTGGACAAAATATTAATCGACTTTATAAAACTAGATAAGATCAATTAATAATGGTGGTTGAAATGAACTCTATCAATATGGACAGAGTATGGTGGTAGTTTTCATACCAATTATAGTTTTTTAAGCATTATACTACCATAAAATATCATATATTATATCACAAAGGTACCAAATATGAAATATCCATAGTATAATAATGATAAGGTCAAGATGATAACAACAATTAAGAAAGAGACTTACATCATTAACTTGACATAATACAATCTTGAGTTTTTCTTTATACAAATTTGTAAATTAGCTATGGAGCTTTATCTCTATAATAAATCTTTACAAAATGACCTTTGAATTCTTATCTTTCCACTTGTCTAAGAGACTCTTGATCTTTACTCATGACACATATACATATTAAATAATGTAATATACTCTTAGAGACCTTAAATAATAGAAATAGATGGAGTGGATTTTAGTAGAATATGATGACTTGTTCAAGTCAACAACTAGGGTTTCAATTAATTATGAGGTAATACATTATATTTATTTAGTTCTTGACTCTCATTTTCCTAATGCACCTATTTATCATAGACCATTTCTTGAAAATAATGAAATTATGAGACAAATCCAAGAATTGATTCAAAAGGAGCACGTCATACCAAGTTCTTCACCATGTAGTTGTCCAATTATATTGGATCTAAATAAATATAGAATGTGGAGACTTTATATTGACTATAGAGCTTTGAATAAAATCACCATGCAGAACCATTATCCACTCCCTTGTATACATGACTTGTTGGACTAACTGCATAGTAAAAAGTTCATCAAAATTGATCTTAAGTCTAGCTATCATCAAATACCCATTGACCCTACTAATGTATACAATATTGTATTCAAATATAAGGAGGATTTATTTGAGTAAATAATTCAGTGCTCCTACCACATTCATGAGTATGATGGATGACATTCTACATCCCTATTCCAACTCATTTATAATTGTCTACTTAGATGCCATTCTTATATATAGTCATACATGTGAGAAACATCTACAACATGTTTTATAGGTATTTTAGATTCTTTAAAGACCTGAGCTATATGCTAAGTTTGATAACTACTCATTTGACATGACAAAGATTCAATACCTTGGATATTTTATTGATAAATAGGGAGTCCATGTTAATCCTAAGAAGATTCAAATAATTAGAAATTGGCCTACCCAAAGACTCTAATAGAGCTTTGCAACATTTTTGGTCTTACCAATTTCTATCAGAGATTTGTATTGGGATTCTCACAAATTACTTGGACACTACACCAAGTGACCAAAGGAGGTGCCAAATCCAAATTCCATTGAGAAGATATACAACAAAGGGTATTTGAGAGGTTGAAGGACCATTTATATTCAACTCCTACACTTTCCATAACTAATGTACATAAACCTTTTAAGGTAATGATTGATGCACTAGAACATGCATTGGGAGTTATTCTCACACAACATGGGCATCCAATTGCCTATCATAGTGAAATATTCATTGAAGTGATTCAAAATTACCCCACATATGACAAAGAGATCTATGTCATTGTCTAAGCATGTAAATAGTCAAAGCACCATATCTTAGGAAAGGAACTGATCATCCACATAGATCATAGGCCTTTAGTGTTAATTTAGATGTAGAGTAAGCTAAGGAATTAAAGACATAAAAATTGGGCTACATAGCTACAACAATTTATTTTATCATCAAGAATAAGAAAGGGAGTTTCATTTTAGTAGTATAGTATTTGAGATTACCTCCAATCATAGCGCTCATCACCATATTTGATTCTTATGAGCCTAATACTTCTATATGTTCCATATTGTATGAATTATATTCTTATTTTATAATTACATATTGAGCTCTTTGTGTGGGTAAGAATGTTTATAATTTTTATTTGTAGGATAACTTCTTCTACCACATGGAACATATTAGTACCAACTAGGGAGCACTCAAAGGTGATTTGAGAAGCACACTTCAATAAAGTAGCAAGTCACTTTGTAATAAAAATGTTGGTAGTACTTCAAAAATACTTCTATTATATGAAGATGAAGAATAATGTCGAGAGGTACATCAAAATATGTATCCCCTATGTTATTTCTAAATCAACAAACAAGTAGATACTATATATACCATTGCTAATGCCATACAAGCCTTAGAAATCTATCTCCATGGGTTTCCCCTTAGGTTTGCCCATATCTAAACATGGTAATAATTGTGGTTTTGTAGAAGCTAATCATTTTTCAAAAAATGACTATCATAACTCCTTGTAAGAAATCCATTTCAGTTTCGGATACTATGAATATTTATTTTAGTTATGTGTGGTTGAGCTATGACTTGCCAAAGTCCATTATTTCTAATAGGGATAGTATATTTTTGAGTATTTTTTGGTCCACCGTATGGAGCATGATGAACATTGAGTTGACCATATCCACAACCTTCCATCCTTAGATTGATGGCCAAACAAAAGTTGTGAATTATCTAATTGTACTTAATGTATAATTCCAAGCATCCACACACATGGGATGAGAGCCCCTCCTAACCTCAATATGGGTACAATCGAGCTCTACATATCTCTCCAAAAACAACCCATTTTATGTTTGTTTTGGGTTCTAACCCTTGGCACCACTAATGTATATCTTCTTATGCAACCCATGGAGTACTCATCTTATGGAGAAAAATAAGTAGAAAATATAGCATGGTTTATGGAACAATTTCAACACATCCAACAATAGGTCCATGACAAATTAGAAATACAAGCAACGCCATGGCTAGAGTTAGGTCCCATATCAATTCAAGGTTAGTGATAAGGTATGGTTGTATCTTTAGAAAGGGAGACATGTAGGAACCTATAGGAATATCATATGCAAGTGTTGATAGGATCGTAGCCACACATATCCAAGCTTCTTAACTTGGGTAAAATATTTGTTTTTTAATTTATTTATCTCCCAAAAAAATTGCACCTTAATCCTTGCTTTGGCTCTGTCCTCTAACTTCTTTTTTTGTAGATTTTAATCCAATGTGAACATTACCTTCTTCAAGTTTTGGTGCCTTTACTTGGTGTCTTTAGACACCTTGAGCATGCTATCTTTGAGCACTTATTCGACCTTTCCTTAGACAATAATATTGCCTCCTTCGTTGGCTTGAAGACTCTTTCTTTTGCAGATTTTAATAGCTCTAATATGGTGCTCTTATAACTTTAAAGTAAACTTATTTTAATGCTTAAATAATAAAATTTTGTAGCACCAATGTGGCATACATTTTTTACCTCCTTTTGTAGCTAATATTCTTGGTGATTTGATTCACCTTTTTGCTGCCCTGAAATTATAAAATTTACAGCTCTCCTTTCTACTTAATTGTTGCCTCAAACTTATCAATTTTGCAGCTTTCAATGTTGTTTAAAAATCAGCTTCTATGCTGTCCAAATGTATTTATAATTTGCAGCAATTATCCTTCTTCAAATGCTGCCAAATCCTTCTTTGCTTTTCTGTCCAAAGCTCTCTCAAATATGCCCTAAATTTCTCCAAAAATGCAGCTCTCTTTTCTCCTTCTAATGCTGCCCTAAAATCTGATTTTTGTGGCTTCAATTCTCCTCCAAATTTATTCTCTCGAACTCTGAAATTTGCACCTATTAGTGCTGTCCAAATGCTGCCCTCTTGCTGTCCAAAACTCTGCAATTTTTGCAGCTTCAAATGCAGCCAATTCCTCCTTTGTTTTGTTGTTCAAATATGTCCCGAAATTCTCCAAAACACAACTCTAATATCTTCTCTTAATGCTGCTCAAATTTGCAGCTCAAATCTCTTCAAATTGCTGCTTTCAAAATCTGATTTCTTCTCCTTATCTTGCTGTCCAAGAATCTCTCCTAACTTCTCCAAATTGTTGCCTTCTTTTGTTGTCAAGCCTTCCTTCAATTGGTTGTTCAAGGGCACTTCAAAATCTACCCAAATATTCTCCAAATCGCAGCTATATGTCACCTTCAATTTTTTTTGTGACTCTTCAACTTCTGTTATAAAAATCAGCAATCTTCTCCTTCACAAATCAGCCTTCAAATCCTTTATGGCTATCTTCAAAACTTTTAAATCTGGTGGCCTCTTCTAGCTTCTTTCTCCTCCAATATTCTTGTCAAATTTTAACTTCGAATTGGGCCTATTTGCTGGCCTTCTCCTCAAGAATCTAAATGTCTTCAGATTTTTGAAAATCTTATCCAAAGTTTTGCAAACTTCTTGCCAAATATTTCTTCCTTTTGGTCTTGTTGTTGGATGGCTACAATTGTCCCAAATTCTTCTTTTAGTAGCTACTCCTTGCAATATTCTACCTTGATATTTCTTCAAGTCTCTTCCAATGGCCACTTATTCAATTTCTCAATAGGGCTTCTCTAGCCTTCTTCTTCTTTCTCCTTCCAAGTTTGCTTGAGATCTCTTCTCTTGGGTCTTCAAATTATTCAGCTTCTAAAATCATCAATAGGACTTTTCTTAGTCCTTCTCTATATTCAATATTCAATCTTCTATCTTCCAAATTTGGAATTTCTTCAATGGGACCTCTTTCTTGGATCTCCTCCTCAATCTGCAATAGAGTTGATTTCTTCTTTCTTCAATCTGGAGTCTTCAATATTCTATGGAAATCTCCTTCTTGGGTCTCCTTAATCTCCAATATTCAATCTTCTATGGGGACTTCTTTCTTGAGTCTCCTCTTTCTTCAATATTCAATAGGGCTCATTTTTCTTGGACCTCCTTTATCTTCAATGTCTACTTTTTCTGCAAAAAAGAACTAATCCCTGCACGAGGAAAGCACATAGAATTTCAAGCAATCAAAGATGAAATTCTTCTCTATCCATTTTAGGAAGCTTCTCAACTTATGAGAACTAATTTTCTGCAACAAAAAATTAGATAGTAGCAAGCAAATACATGCAAATATCTAGATCTCTAAAAATTAATAAACTTCACTAGTTATCCTTCAATCTAGTGGAATGAGATCTATGTTGAGTCCTAGTCTTCATGAGTTTTCTTACAACCCTGTGGAAAGACTCTAGCCAAAAAATAACTTAAAAAATTTAAAAATAAAATATCCTTATCTCCTCTCAATCTCTCTTGTGGCTCTCCCTATCTCCTATCAATATCCCTTGTGCTTTGATACCATTGTTAGCTTTTGATGCTAGATACTTAATGAGAAATAAACCACAAGATATAAAATGAGCATGCAATATTAAATATATGATAATGGCAATATACTAAGCATGTAAAAATCATAAGAAACTTTTGTAACTACTCATACCTTTAATGACACAAAAATAGTATAATGATATAAAATGGAGGTCTCATACTCTCCATATTTCTTACATGCTCTACATTGTATCTAGCATATCATCTACTACTCCTCTACCTTATGCTATCTACCTTCTCTCACACTTATCTTATCTATCAAAGGCCTATATATAATGAGATGTGACTCTTATCAATTCCACCTACCTATGACTCTTCATCTTCCTATTCTATGGACTCATGTACACATGGACAACATGCACATTCACATCATCAAGTACTTTGCACATTCTAACAATACTTGTGCATTTATTACATTGCATAAAGTAAATATTCAACCCCTAATATAAGACACACTCCTAATATAAATATGTAACCAAGGTGGTACATTAGCATGTACCAAATAATGTAATATATTCCAACAATTTTCAAGAAGGATGAATGATCCAATCATATGACCTTTTTGTGGCATGGATCTATGCTAAAAAATATTCAAAAATCTATTTTTATCCTAATTGCACTATTAGGGGAATAAATTTGTGCTCAAGACTCTATTTTGATTCATTCAAATGCATTGGAAATATTATAGGAATGTCTATAACTTCAATAGTTATATTGGTATGGATTTCTTGGACCAACTATATGTAAAAATGCTTTGAAGGCCCTCAAAAATGTAAAATAAAATATAGTAATTATTTATTTTTACATTTTTATAGCCAAAATGCATCTCTAGCTATGTTGACACATTAGTAGAAGAAAAAATATAAAAATAAAATTCATATGTATATATTTTTCACTTAATATGTACTGTGTAACTCATGGAATGTGAATCACCACATTTCCATATGGGTGGCCTTCTAACTCATGGAAGGTGAACCGCCACATTTCGATATGGGTGACCTTTCATATTTAATATGGTGGATTTCCAACACACTAATTCTTGTATAAATAGAGATGCACCCATGACTATAAAAGGTATGATTAATAGATGCAATGTTATAACCTCATATCTCTTCTTAGAGATTGCTTGTATTGTACTATGTATTTCAAGTAATAAAATCATTTAACTATTTTGTTTATATACTTTAATATTCTAGTTTCATACATTATTATTTCTAAATTACATTCTTTACTAATATTCCTTAACTCAAAATTTTTAGTCTTGAAATATTTGAAATTCTTAGTTTTGGATCAATCAAAAGTCTAATTTTTGGATTAGTATAGAACTCCATCTATCTCTGAATATTTTAATGTGCTACTAAACCACTTTGATACCTTTTGTGTGTGATGTGGTGGAGTATATTAGTCTACATTATCATTAATATTTTCTTCATAATTGTTATCTCTAGAAATTTTTCATTGATATATTATTTAGATTATTCGTCACTATGATGTTTTGATGGAATTAAATTAGATGTAGATTCCTACGAGGAAGATGAGAATTGGTCATTCTTATCATCAAGGAAAAAATCATAGTTAGCATACAAATTTTTGGTAGCCAAATCAAAAAATATCTAGGTCTTTGATAAATCACTATAGCCCAGTAGAATTCATCAATAAAATTTGTCATCCAATTTGTGACTCTGCTCTTTTGGAATATACTTATATGCTTTGTTCTAAAAATACAAAGATGATAAATTGATGAATTGGCTCATGTCAATGCTTATTTAGGTGCTATATGATCAAGTGTGGTAGTGGGAGAATTATTGAGTAAATAAATTATGGTATATACTACTTCTACCCAAAAAAAAATGTGCAAGTTGAGAATATTTCAACGAGTAATGAATCATTTTCATGTATTGAAATTGTATTTTGATTCATGTTTAAGGTTGATATTGTATGATGTATTATATAGGCCTAAGGGCATTTCATTGTATGATGTATTAATAAATTGTAACAATTTATTATGTAAGTCCTATGGACCACAATTAACCTTTTTATGGTTAAACCTTCTTTATAACTTGTAATTAACCTAAATCCCTCTTGTTATGTCAACTTAGGTTAAATTTTATTATGTATTTGAGGTTTGGTATTGGTATATATACTCCCTTCCACTCCTAATTTGGTTTATTAGAGTGTTGTATAATTTTATCTAGGGATATAGTGATTATTTATGGTATCTATGTGTGTCCTCCATGTCTCTCCTTTTTCTCTTTCTTTTCATTTTTTGTAAGATTTTAGTGGATGGATTACTTCTATTCATTTCTAGAAAATATTATGAATTTTAACATGGTTTCATAATAGGTATGGAGCTACCTCTTGTTGGAATAGTTCGAGGTTGAACAATTTGCATTATAGGTTTGACGTTATTTATACACAATTACCTTGCCTAGTATAGCATAACAATTATAATTAACTAGAAACTACCCCTAGACTTATGGGCTCTATTTTGAGTAGTTACACTCAACTAACCATCATGTAAACTATGATGATAATATTTTCTAACATTCCCCCCTTATTATATCATATCTTAGAATCTCTTGGAGAGGAAATTTTGGAATGCTTCAAAATTGATTCGTCAATGTGGCTTGATGAAAACGGATGCATGTTGTTCCTAAGTAGTTTGAGTTCTAGCTCTAGCTCTAATTATGGCTCTTGGATATCGTTTTTATATCTATTGGCTCTTTTTCATGGCTCTTGAATCTAAAAGAGAAAAACTCCCCTCTTATTCAAGATGATCCAATTATGGATATGGATCAAGAATACTTAAGCAAGAGTGTGATTGACCTCATTTTTCTTATCTAAGGATAAGTGTTATTTATTCTATCAATGGTTGAACAAATATAATTATGTCCATCACTTATTTTTGGGATACACAACCAAATATATATTATTTTTTAGATTGGTCCTTACTAATTTTTATCTTTTTATGAAATGGTGACAAATTGATGAGGATTCAAGTTATTTGAAAATTATTGATGATCAAATGTATATTTATAAATGTTATAAAACCATTAGAGAATAAAAAACCTTGGATTTACAAAAACTACCCACTGATAGATAAGTCTAACAAATATTATAGATAAGGTTTGATAGATTTGTAGACAAGGCTCATAGACCTTTAAGAAAACTCCTGATAACTTTTAATTAAAAAAATAATTAATTAAACACAATGTTTAATTAAATAATATATTTTAATCCTTAACACTCATCCCAACCACAAAATCATTAGACTCCAATGCATACAACGGGGAGGAGAAAAAACATAGAAACTAGAAGACAAATCCCCAAAGTTTGTCACTTCAAAAATTAGAGCAAGTCTTCACAAAAATAAAATAATGATTCTATTGGGTCAAGATCTGAAAGAGCTTTCTAATGACTATAATCAAAGCTATGTTTGAATCTAATTTAGCACCTTGATTTAGATGAAAAATATAAACTTTCCATGGCAAAAAAATGATAAGGGAAATGGGGTTTCCCTTTACAAGCTTTTAAAGAATAGGGAATAATACCAAGAATATGCAATGTGTAAAAAGTTACATGTGGGAGTTGTTAAAATTTCTATAAGTGAACATGTACTCTACATGATTATATGCAATATGTATCCACTCGAAATGCCTATGGTTTTTTAGTTGACAATATTTCAGATTGATGTTTGCAAGAATCATGTCTTGGAATGTGTGTGGCATCACACTGTGAGAGCAACATTTTGCTATTCGAACAGTCATCAAGAGAGTTTACCCACAGATTTTACTGTTGCAAGAAGTCAAAATTTTAGGTTTCAGACTAAAAATACCCTTAAGACCTAATGGGGGTTGGGGGACCTTGTGTACGAGTCATGATGAAGGGGGGGTTTTCCTATGCCTTTCTCAGGAGTTGTGGGAATCTCTTTTATTATTAGGAGAGGATCCAATCCATAGAGTAGTGTGGTGTACAATAATATTTGGTGGCAAGAAAGTGGGTATTGTAATTGTCTAAGCACCTAATGATGCAACTGGAAGGATAGCCCTCTGGGATCGGATGTGATACAATTTTCTTGAAGCAGATTAGATAATAGGAGGGGACTTTAATATGGTAGAGTGGGATGGAAATAGATTCGGGGGTGGCACTCCACTCAAACAACCAGAAGAGGCTAGATCATGGTCTAGGTTTAGAAGGTTCTGGAATCTTTATGATCCCAATTGGAAAAAGAGTGCTAATTATCATGGGGCTTGGTTTACTTGGAGCAATGCACAATGTGGGGATGCTCTCAGAATGGCAATACTGGACCACTTCTATGTAGCAAAAAATATTGATATACTCCAAAATGATTTGTCTCATCCAATCTATTCAGTGGTAACTTCATATCATCTCCCCATTACCTTAAGTATTGGGTGTGCCCCCATAAGGAAACCCAAAAACATCAAGTTAAACACTTCCTTGCTCAAGTACAAAAATTATGTTAATGGAATCAATAAAGTGTGGAATCTCTTACCAAGGCCCTCGGGAGGGAGAGGGTGGATTATGTGGTGGGAGGAAGCCATCAAAAGAACAGTGGATTACCTTCAAGGTTTTGGAAAAATCCTAGCCTCTCTTTGCAGGAAAAAAGAGAAAGAATTGGAGCAGGAAGTTGACCAACTCAGCCACCACCTCAACCAAAATATTAGTAGTATCCCTTCTCAAAAGTAGTTGGATGAAAAATAGGTAGATTTAAGGTAAATCCAAGCTTATAAAACCCATAAGACACAAATCAAGGCACGTCTTCAGTGGATTCACAAGGGTGATAAAAATTCTAAAAAAAAATTTACTGCCATTAAGAAGAAGAATATATCAAAGAGGATAGAGGCTATTAAAAATCCTATATCTAGCCTACAAATTCTATTGGACCTCCCATCCTTCATCGAAGAGCATTTTGCAATCCTTTTCAAAAGTGAAGGGCCCAACACAGAATTTGATTTTTTTAGAGAATGTTGCAAATAGTGCATATCTCCTAAAGTATCTGAAGAAGATAGAGCATTGTTGGATAAACCACTTTTACATTATGAACTTCATTCTTCCCTCCTATATTTAGTAGATGAAAAAGCCCCAGGCATTGATGGGCTTTTGAGTGAATTTTTTAAGACCATGTGGGATACTATAGGAGCTGATTTTTTGCATATGTGTGAGGAGGTTATTACTGTTGGAGGCCTTGGGAAGGCCACTAATCAAGTATTGATCAGGCTCATTCCTAAAAAACATAAGCCAAATTTGCTTTTTGATTGGTGTTACATTACTTTACTCAATTCCTCTTATAAAAAATTTTCCAAGGCTTTGGCCAGACTGTTCCCAGTGGCTAAAAAAATTGTTCACCCAGAGCAAATAGGATTCCTTAAAGGTAACTACATTTTGGATAATATTCTTACATATTAGGAAGGGATGGAGTGGGCTTGAGAATAGGGGCTCAAGGAAATTTACCTTAAGCTTGATTTTGATAAATATTATGACTGATTAGAGTGGCCCTTAATTTTAAGCATGCTCCAATGGCTTGGTTTTGGCAATAGATTCATCGATATTGTAGCTTTCCTCTATCCAAATGCTTCTACAAGAGTGGTTATTAATATAGAATTATCTGATAGCATTCTTGTGGAAATATTAGTTATTCCCCCCCTATCTATTTTTAATTGTATTTGATGTCCTTGGCTATCTATTGGAATATACAATTAAAGAGGGGAGGATAAGAGGTATCCCCATTCTAGATGTCTCCCAACTTATCAACTCTCACTTTGTAGATGATTTTATGCTTTTTCCTTTGGTAGATCAACAAAATCTTGCAAACATCCTTGAGATAGTTCACACCTTCTATAGGGCCTCTAGTGAAAGAATCCAAGAATATAAGAACTTTGTTATTCCATTTGGATTTGATGATAAGCCATATTGGATACCCACAACATGGAAGTGGGTGCAAAGAAGAGAAATATTTAAGTATTTGATCTTTCCTTTTGGTGTTGACCTTTCACCCAAATCTATGTGGGATTGGTGTATGGACAAATTTACAAAAAAAATTGGAATACTAAAAATCTCTAGAAATGTCTCAAGTAGCTAAAATCCAGATTAATAGAAATATTTTAGCCCCCTTCCATGTTAACTTCTCTTATTTTTTAACTCCTAGCAAGGTTGGGTGTGATAAGATGACTAGTATGCTTCAAGATTTTTTTTACGAAAAAAACCTAGTCAAGTGAGGCCTCCTAATGGTCTCCTAGAGTAATTGTTGCAGACCATTTTCATGCGATGGGCTAGGAATACCCAACCTTCAAGCACAAGGCTATACACTCACAACTAAATGGATACAAAGGGTGATCATAGGGAATGATCCATGGAAGGTGTTGGTGAGGAAGCATTTGAAAAACCCCCGAGTGGATGGTAAAATTTGGGCAAATATGTCATACACTGACGTTCTTTTACAAGCCCCTTATTTCTCTATAGAAGGTTGTAATATTCTCAAAGGTATTTGGAAAGCTTGGAAATAAGCGCATCAATTTATTTCATGGTAGAAACCTCCAGAGCAAGGCCCCGCATATTTCCTCCAGCACAAATTATGGTGGTCACCCCTCCTCACCCTTGATGCTCAACCTCTTGGCATGAATCCTTGGTTTTCTTCTAGGTGGCTCTTCAAAAGGGGATTAATTCTAGTGGGTGATATTTGGTATTTTTCTCAGTCATCATCAAAAAATTAGAGGTAAATCCAATTATAATCTGGCCTTTATCCTACTGATAAAGCAATTATTATGCGGATCCTTTCCATAACCTCTCAGGCACCCCAACCTCTATCATCTCCACTAGAAGCTAGTACCTATTGGTCTCATTGGAAATGGTTTGAAAATCATGACTTTGAGTAGCCAATCCCTAAGTTTTGGTACCAAGACCTACTTCCTATGAACTGTCAACAGTTTGTAGATATGATCAATAAAAATGGAACTTAAAGCTTAGTTGGTCCACTTGGGCAAGAACCTTAAAGCTTATCAACTCTACCCCAATTCAAGAAAAGTTCTAAATTCTTCTTTGGAATGTAGTCCTTCAAAGTCTACCTACTTAGATCAGGCTAAAATTGATGGGCCAAGGGTAAGGTGATTACCCTTTTTATGGATTGGAAGAGACATTACAACATCTATTTTGGAATTGTTCTCGTGCCCACCGTATTTGGTGTGAAGCACATCAGTTTCTTTATCCCTTACCACTACCTATGACAAAGGATCAAGCCTTATTAGGGATCAATTTGATGCCCAATCAATAATTTCTTCTCTCTGTTACCATAGTAGTTGTCATATTTCATATATGGAAGACTCGATGGAAATATATTATTGAAACAAATCAAGAAGATATCCCTAATCTCTCAGTAGCTAACATCTTTGCTATTGTAAAATTCCAATTGCAAGCTGAGTCATAAGGTTACACCTGTAAGGAGAAATCACTATAAGAAGAAATCATAGCTCTAAAGAGGTGTATATGTGAGACCCTATCTCATATATTAGATGGTATTTACAGATTACAAAATATGGTAGGTGAATTAACTGATCAACATAGCTTGATGATGTATAATCAAACACACTTGATGAAGCATTTGGATCAAATGGAATTAGAAGCTAGCAACACTCATTCCAATCCTTATATTAGGCTCATCATAGCATGAGGTGGAGTAGGCTCACTTAGACTCATCTTCTTAAGCAGATGTTTTTTTAGCATGGTTGCTCCCTTGCAGTTTTTGTTTTGGAAGTGCAGTAGTCTCTTCTCAATAGATAGTATGCAGGCTATCCATTAGAGGGAGTAATCCAATAGTATCTAGTCATTCAATTTTATGTCAATGCATCTTTTTAGATTCTTAGTGATGACATGATTTCTCATCCCTATACAACCACTGGGGATATCTTAGTTTTTAACATGGGTCACTAGGGGATCATTTGTGTGGTTATTCTCTTCCAATGCTTGTAGTCAAGTGTCCTGAGTGTCAAAAAATTTCTTAGTTCTCCTCTGTGTTGGTCATTCATGATCTCATATTGTATTATAGTAGTGGGGGTCTATGTGTGGTCTTCAATGTGCTTATTTTTGGTGTTGGGTGCCCTTTGTGGCCCTATGAATGCACTTGTATTTGCTTTATCCCTACTACATGGAAGTCTATCATGGTTTCGATGTTGTTAGGTGTTCAAGCCTAGATGTAGGCACCCAAACCATGGTCTGCCTTTATATTGTATTTTTTCCCTTAATATTTTGGCTAATATGAATTTGGCAGCAATTTCAATAAAATAAATCTATAAGGGCACATTTTTTTATTTTTTTAGATACATTAATATTTGAAAGTGATTAAGGTGACCAAATAATTAATGTGGAGTGTTGTTTGATGGTACAAGGCCATATTGCCATTACAACAACAAAAAGAATCATCGATAGGAGATATCTTGGGATTCAAGACATGAGAACAAGAGGGCATCCACATGCACACAAAGACAATACCACCGAGTTTTCATGGTAGATGCCAAGGGGAGAAGATGCTACATAGAAAAAATGTAAGATGTACCACTATAAGAATTTTGATTCCCTTGCTAATATTGAATATCAAATATGTGTTCATTATCAATATCACCTAGTATCCTCAAGCTAATAGAAACTACAACATGAACATAATAACCTAAATATACTTGTACTACAAGATCACCATATGGCTAGTTTGGAAGGGACACCCATGTGACTGAGGCATCAAATAATGGCATTTGGGTGCTTGTCGCACATGGCCATTGGAAGGAATATCTAAGGAGGTTTGTGAGAGGACTTAGAGCCAAAAATACATGTGTTGAAATTTGGGGATGTCGCATACAAAACTTTGAGAATAATGGTTGATAACATGGTGTGTTTAACCTCATGGCAGAGAAAGGTGATAGCATGTGATGATGAGGTTGGAAATAGAAATCCATGTGGTGTGTAGGGACCAGTTTTGACTACAACACAACACCAATACAAAATGGAAGAACACCAAAGTATGGGGCACATAGATGAAAGCTTTTCAAATAGTTAGTCATGGTGGTTGGAAGGAGCCCCCACATATAGAAAAATAACACACGAATGCTTTCCATGATGAAAAATAGAAAGGAATTACTAGGTTCCTTCTATGGAAGGAATTTTGAGGAGGCTTCAAGGGTGATAAAAATCCAGTAATGGTGCAACAAAGGGGATAAATACATATGCAGATCCATGATATAGATTGTGGACCATTCAAGAAAATAGAGTGGAAAAACATCCAAGGTTTGTTACATCAAGTGGGTGTCAAAAGAACATCTACTAAAATGGGTGGCTACAACAGATTTTGAGTGATAAAAGGAGCCAAAGATAGAGTTGTCAAATATGCATGAGTATAGAAAAGAAGGCTGACAAAGGCATGAGCATCTATGATTTAGGTATCTTATTGGAGGGGGTGAAGTTATATCAAGAGGTTGTAGTAAATGGAAAAGACCATTGAAGAGAACTAAGAAATGTTTGAAGGAAGGTGCAACTGAGTACTAGAAAAACCATCTAACACTTCTTTTTTAGTGCTATAACACTAAGTGGGGGTCATAGTACGTATTCCAAGACAAGACCAAAGTGAATGTTATAGTATAAGAAAATATCTCGAATAGGTGGTATGAATATTACTAGAAAGTAATCGACGACCTCAATGTTGGAGTATATTATATTATTTGATACATGATAATGTACCAACTTGGGTACATCTTTAGATTAGGAGTGTGTCTTAGATTAGAGTTTGAGTATTTACTTTATATAATATAATAAATACACAAGTGATTATTAAAGTGTACAAAGTATTTAATAATGTAAATTTGCACAATAGTCCATGTGCATGTGTCCTTAGATTAGGAAGAGTTAGTGAAGATTCAAGCTATAAGTGTACATCAAAGATAGCTCCATATGTGTGCAAGTGATATTCAAGAGTTACAAGGTTTGGAAGAGTCATAGCCATGCAAGAGTCACTATAGGAAGGTTATATACATTGTTACAATTAAGCTATGTAGTTGATTGTGATATTTTTTCTTATCAAGGTACTATTTTCATGAGCATTTGTTAATGGAAATTTTATGAGTTGTTGTAGAATTTACTTATGAGTATTACATAATTAGAATATTACCATTATCTTATATTTCATATAGTAACTTTATTTTAGATCTTATGGTTATTTTGCTCTAAGTATTTAGCATCAAAAGCTAAAAGTGGTATCAAAGCCACAAGAAAGATTGATAGGAGATAGGGATATTTCTTTTACAGAATTTAAAAGTTGCTATTTGGCTAGAGTCTTTCCATAGGGTTATAGGAAAAATTATGAATACTAGGACTCAACATAGATTCCTTTCTACTAGATTGAAGAATAACTAGTAAAGTTTATTGATTTTAGAATTTGGATATTTGGATGTATTTGATTGCTACTGTCTATGATTTTGTTGTAGAAAATTAGTTCTCAAAATTTGAGAAGCTTCCTACAACACATAGAGAATAATTTCACCTTTGATTGCCTAAAATTCTATGTGCTTTACTCATGCAGGGATTAGTTTTGGAGTTGCAACAAAAGATTAGATATTGAATATTAATGAGGTTCAAGAAAGAGGACCCATAGAAGATTGAAGATTGAAGATTGAGGAAGACCCAAGAAGAGAGGTCTCCATATAAGATTGAAGATTGAAGATTGGGGAAGACCCAAGAAAGAGGTCCCCGTATAATATAGAAGATTGAAGATTGAATATTGAGGAAGACCCAAGAAAGAGGTCCCCGTAGAATATAGAAGATTGAAGATTGAAGAAACCCAAGAAAATATATCCCCATTGTATATTTGAGAAAGAAGATTGAGGAGGCCTAAGAAAAAGGTCCATTGAACTTTTGAAGGAGAAAAAAGAAGAATAGATAAGCCCTATTGAGAAATTGAAGAAGTGGCCATTGGAGAATATTTGAAAAAAGTTTGAGGTAGAAGATTGGAAGAAGAAGAAACTCCTGAAAAGAGGTAATCACATAAAAATTAAAACAATTGTTGTCATCCAACAACAAGCCCAAAAGGATTTGTGAAACTGATTCAAGGAGAAGATTTTTGGCAAGAATTTTTCTAAATTTTAGAAATTATTTTTTAAAGACTTCAAGACATTCATATTATTGAAGAAGAGACCAGAAAAGAGGCCAAATTTGAAGATAAAATTCAGTAGAAGCTAAGGAGAAGAAAGAATATTGAAAGAGGCCACAAATTGATATTTTTTGGAGACAACCATTAAAGTTTTTAAGGTTGATTTCTGAAGAAGAAGATTGCAGATTTTCAAGGCAGAATTTGAAGAGTTTCAATATAGTAAGATAGAGTAAGAGAAGTCAGAATTTTGGAGCAGCATTTGAAAAGTTTTGGACCATGAATTTGGGCAGCATTAGAAGGAGATAGAAGAGTTGCGAATTGGAGAAGTTTTGGGCACATTTGGAAGTGTTTTTGGATAAAAATTTGAAGAAGGAATTGATAACAATTTAAGGTAGATAATTGAAGGAGATAAAGGCTATTTTTGGACAGCAAAAATACAACATTTGGAGCTGCAAAATTACATATGTTTTGGACAGCATTTGGCCAAAGAAAAGTGCTGCAAATTTCAAAAGTTGGAGGTAACAATTTTGGTGGGAGAAAAAAAGGTTTTGAAGGTAACATATTGGGCGGCATTAGGAGCTTTCTATAACCATTGAACTTGCTTCATACCTACAAAGATAACAATAAGTTAATGATAAATATAATTTGGTTGCTAGTGTAAAAGAAGTAAGAAAGAGTTACGGTTATAGCATAAGGGGCAAGAATTCAAGAATCATCAAAATAAAGAGCAGACCACCCTGCAAACATAGGAAGAGCTATCATTTGAAAGTGTTTGGAGCATCTTCAATTGGAGAAAGCAGTTGAGCTAAGTGAATCGCCGAGTCAAACAAGTCAATAATTTAAGCAACACTAAAGTCGAGCACTAAGAAGGAGCCACTGGTTTTATAAGTGTAGCCACCTAGTTGAGGAGTGAAGCTACTAGGTAGAGAAGTAAAACCACTGAATAATCCAAGGAGGAGGTGCATTTTTTTAGTTAGCCATGGAAGGTTGGAGGAGAAATCAAAAGACTCCATTTTGAGCAGAAGAAGCATCACCAACATACACAGGAGAGTGAGCAATCAAATAGACTTCGGTTGGACATCGAAAGGGCATACAGGAGACAACCAAACCATCTAGAATTGTAACAGTCAAAAGGAAGTAAATGCTAGCTTCCATAACTACCAACAAGCTGAAGACCATATGAAATTTGGTGGATGATAAGGTAGAGAAATTGCACCGACAACTAAGTGTTAGATTTTTGAGGAGAAATCATAAAATCAAGTGCAAATTGAGTATTGTCAGAAAGTAAAAATTTGAAGAAGGTAAATCACCATTTGCAAAGCTCCATTGAGAATACTTTTACCACTTGGCACGTCGAAGGAGGAACATAAAATGTAATTGGTGGAAGAGATGACGTCTTGAAGGAGCATTAAATACATTAGAGAAAGAAAATATTTGCATTCAAGCTTGAGGATTTCATCTTTGGAGAAGAGCACCTATAGAGTTGAAGAAGTCTCATGTGTCATGCGCCCATTTGGAGGTAAAAGCCAGTTTAAATTTAATTTACCCTAAATTAAATATTTGAAGGAATAAGGTTAAGATAATTTAATTTTATTGATTAATTATATAATTGAGGAATTAATTATTTTTAAGAGGAGATAAGACATATTGAAGAATAATTAAAACCTTAGAATCATTATATGCTATTTTTAGAAAGTCTAGAAAATATTTGAAGCCTTATTTTATAATTTTGGGAAATTAAATTGAAGTTTTTAAAATGAATTACAAGTTTTGAAATTAAGTTTTATAAATCAAAGTTCAATATTTGCAAATATTTTGAGATTTGGAGAAATAATGTTTCCTACATGAAATTAGGTTTAATAATTTTGGAAATATATTTTACAAAATTTCTAAATATCTTATTTGGGAGTTATAAGGACTTCAACATCAAATTAGATTTTTGAAATTTAGAATTTATTCATTTATATACTTGAAATTTGGGAGAAAAAAATGATTCAACTTAGAATTTTGGAAATTTGGAAATTACATTGATATCTAGTCTCTCATTCAAAATTAAAAATACATAAAATTGGAAAATTTGAAAATTGTAATTGTGTCAAAATTGTTCTTTGATAAATAAAAGTAGGGAGATAAAAGGTATTCTACAAAATATAGGAATTTAAGTTTTATCAAAACTAATATTTGATCAGTTATAACTAGGGAGTCATAAGGTAGTCAACCTTAAAGGTCTAAATTTTGGAAGATATACCATTCAAAGCAAATTATGGATTATTGATACATAGATTCTAAAGCAAGTAAACATATGACTGGAAATAAACAATGATTTAACTCTCTAAAGGGAAAATATGGAAAATTGGTTGTTGTAGGAGATAGTAAGACATATGAAGTAAAAAGAATAAAACATGCTCTAGTCAATCAAATTAATGTTTTATATATTCCCGGATTGACTACCAATATTCTTTCAGTTTCTCAACTTATGGGTCAAAATATGACTGTAGAATTTAAAGTCATTAATGGAAAGAAACAATGGCATATTATCAAACAAGGAAAAGAAAAGTGGGTCAATTGTGATATAAATTTATCTACTATATCTATGCTTCAGAAATCAAAGAAGTTCAAACAGTTTGTGAACCAAATAATGAAGAATCAAAGAATGGAGATATGAAGCAAAAGTTTCCATACAAGAAAAGAGAGGGTCATATGATTCTAAAGGCAAAGGAAAAAGAAAGAGTCTTATGCAAGAATTTGAGGAGTATGAAAGAGTTCAAGAAACTTGTAATCTTGAAAGCACAAATATTGAAATATACTAATCATTCATTGATTAGTATACAGAAAGGCAATAGACTAGAGAAAGCAAGAGAAGACATCATGAACTCCAGGATCGAAATGAAGACCATATTGAAGACTAAAGTATTCAATAACCAAATAATGTAATACAAGGGGTGTTGGAGTATATTACATTATTTGGTACATGCTAATATACCACCTTGGGTACATCTTTAGATTAGGAGTGTGTCTTAGATTAGAGTGTGAGTATTTACTTTATGCAATATAATAAATGCACAAGTGATTATTAAAGTGTGCAAAGTATTTAATAATGTAAATGTGCACAATAGTCCATGTGTACATGTGTCCTTAGATTAGGAAGAGTTAGTGAAGAGTCAAGCTACAAGTGTACATCAAAGATAGCTCCATATGTGTGCAAGTGATAGTCAAGAGTCACAAGGTATGGAAGAGTCATAGCCATCCAAGAGTCATTATAGGAAGGTTATATATACATTGTTACAGTGAAGCTATGTAGTTGATTTGGATTTTTATTCTATATCAAGATACTATTTTCATGAGCATTTATTAATGGTAATTTTATGAGTTGTTGTAGAAGTTATTTATGAGTTTTATATAATTAGAATATTTTCATTATCTTATATTTCATATAGCAACTTTATTTTAGATCTTGTGGTTATTTTGCTTTAAGTATTTAGCATCAAAATCTAACATTCAAAATTTGGTGTATGTGAACATTTGGAACAATTCTCATTAATATGACGAAATATAAATAATACATACCAAGCCAATAATAGTCCGGGGGTTACGGAACCACCCGAGACCAAAATAGGCGTTGTTACAACAAATAACAACGAGCCTAAAATATGTCCAACAATATAAGATTGTTAGGATCATAATAAATCAAATAAGAATATTGAAATATACTAACATCCCCCCTTATTACAATATTTGAGTAAACATATAACTACTAGCTATACTAGCATCCCCCCTGCTTACATCATTTTGCAATACATAGAGAGCTGCGAAACAATTCAAATTTGACACGTGCAAGTGCCTTAGTGAATATGTCTGCAACTTGAGCATTGGTGGAGATGAACTGAAGCTGAATTCGGTGCCTTGGTACTTCGTCTCGAATGAAGTGGCATTGTGTATCAATGTGCTTGGTTTTCTCATGATGCACTGGATTCTTAACAAGGTTCAAAACACCCTGGTTGTCGTAGAACAAGTGAATTGGAGATTTTGATGGAAGACCCATACTTGTCAAAATGCGATGCAACCATATCACTTCGCACACAACTTCACGTGCGGCACGATATTCTACCTCTGTCGATGAGATAGCAACCACCTGTTGCTTCTTGTTGTGCCAAGAGACAGGACCGGATCCAAGATGAAACAAATATCCTGAAGTTGATTTACGATCATCGTATGACCCGACATAGTCTGAGTCCGTGTATCCCTGTAAGAAGAATTTGTTGTTCCTCTTGTATTCTAGGCCATATTCCATTGTGCCACGGACATAGTGAAGAACTCATTTTGTTGCTTTCCAGTGAGTAGTCTTAGGTTCCTGCATGAACCTCGAAAGATAGTTGACAACAAATATGATATCTGGCCTAGTATTGGTCAGATATATGAGACTCCCAATCAGCTGACGATAGAGAGTAGCATCTACCTGAGGTGATTTGTCATATCACGATAACTATAGTCCTGATTCCATTGGTGTTGCCATCGGCTTGCAATCAGTCATGCGATATTTTTCTAGTAGTGTCTTGGCATATTTTTTCTGAGACACTTTGATGTAGTGCTCCTTCTGGTTCACTTCCAGGCCAAGACAGTAATGGAGAAGTCCGAGATCTGTCATCTCAAAATATTTGCTCAAATCCTGTTTGACAGTAGAGATCATAGTTTTTGAACTCCCTGTAATGAGCAGATCATCAACATAGAGTACAAGCAACACTATTTCAGAGCCTTGTTTCTTGAAATAGAGGTTTGCATCCGATGGACATCTCTTGAATCCATGTTGTAGTAGGTGATTATCCATTTTTATATACCAAGCTCGAGGAGCTTGTTTCAAACCATATAAGGATTTGACCAATTTGCAAACTTTTTGCTCTTGGCCTTCCACTTCAAATCCTTCAGGTTGAGTCATGTAGACTTCCTCTTGGAGATCACCATTTAGAAAAGCACTCTTGACATCCATTTGGTGAACTTTCCACCCATACTATGTTGCCATAGCACAAAGAACTCGAATGGTTGTCATCCGAGCAGTAGGTGCAAAAGTTTCCTCGTAGTCAATGCCTTCTCTTTGAGCATAGCCCTTTGCAACAAGACGGGCCTTATGCTTATCTATTGTCCCATATGCCTTGTACTTGACTTTGTACACCCATTTGCAGCCTATGGGCTTCTTTTCGTATGGCAGATTGACAAGCTTCCAAGTTTTGTTTTTCATCAGAGACTTATACTCTGCATCCATAGCAGCCTTCCATTGTGGCTCACTAAGGGCATCTTGCACTGAAGCAGGTTCATGTTCATCTATTGAAGACATAAACACCCTGTCATCATCAATATCCATATCTTCTGTATCTCTCTCTGGATCTACAGAAAGTTCCTCAAAATATTGACAAAGATCATCAACCTCAGTAGTCTCTGCTGTTGCTCTCTCCTGTCGAGCCATGCTGCGAGTACGAGGCCTATCCAAAGTCAAATCTGGTGGAGTGGATAGCTTGGAGTCTCTGATTGTACTTGTATACCACTTTGGATTCTTCTTCTGTGGAGTTGAAGAAGATGAAGAAGGACCTCCAATTTTTGATGATGAAGGAGTCTTCTCAACTTTAGATTCCACAAGATCTAGGTATACATCTGATGTGTTTTGTGATGTGAAAGCCTCATCAAAAACAACATCTCTACTGATGTGAATCTTCTTGGTCAAGGGGTCAATCAATCGATAACCCTTAGAGTGCTCATCATACCCAAGAAGAATACACTTCAATGTTTTCTCATCTAGCTTCTTCCTTTTCTCTTTCGGTATGTGCATGAATGCTTTACAACCAAAAATGCGTAGATGAGAAATGGAGGGTTTCCTACCACTCCATGCTTCCTGTGGAGTCATTCCTTGTAGGGCCTTTGTGGGTGCCCTATTCAATAGATATACTATTGTGGTGACAGCTTCTGCCCAATATTGTTGCCCAATTCTAGCTCCTGTGAGCATGCAATGAACCATTTCCATGATTGAACGGTTCCTCCTTTCAGCAACTCCATTTTTTTGAGGAGTATAAGCAGTAGTTAACTGTCGTGTGATCCCTTTTTTAGTCAAGAATGCAAAAAATTCTTTAGAGGTGAACTCCCCCTCGATCTGAGCGGAGGGTCTTTATAGAAGTCCTTGACTCCTCAACAAATTTCTTGAATTGTTGGAAGAACCCAAATGCTTCAGATTTTAGTTGGAGAAAGAATACCCACATATTTCATGAGTAATCATCTATGAATAACTAAAAATACCTCTTCCCCCACAACTGATGGGTGTAAAAGGACCACACAGATCGGTGTGAATCAACTCCAGAGGTTTCTTTGCTCTTGTAGAGCTTCTCTCGAAAGGTACTCTATGTTGCTTTCCTACCAAGCAGTCAGAGCAAACTGGTAATGTGGTAGAAAGGGAAGGAAGACCCTTTACCATCTCATACTTACTTAGCTCAAGTAAGTAACCAGAACTCATATGCCCATATCTCTTGTGCCATAGGGAAGTTGCCTCCTTTGTAGAGATAGTCATGGCTACATCTGGAGTAGAGATAGCATCTAGGGCAAATAAGCCATGCTTATATGAAGCGGTTGCAATGTTCTTACCCCTCCTGGTAATTGAACAACACTTCTTGCCCCCCTCAACACTAAAGTTTACAACCATGTCCTTATCCAGAATTTGTGTGACTGACAACAAGTTGTTCGCCAATCCTGGAACATAGAGAACCTTCTCAATCTGACACTTGCCATCAGGAAGAGTAACAAAAATTGTACCTTCTCCCTGAACCTTGTAGGTTTTATCATCGACAATAGTGACAGGTTTGCCCTCTTTGGCCTCAAAAGACTCAAACCATGATTTGTCGCCAATCATGTGCTTACTGGCTCCAGAATCGACATACCATATAGGATCCGTCTGCTTGGAGACTGTGGTAGTCATGAGCACTTTGTGTGCTCGCTCAGAATCCATGTCAGATTCCTCAATAACAACATTCACTTTGGGTTGCTTGTTCTTTTGTGGTTTGTTCTGGCCTTTCTATTTTGGTTGCTTATTTTTATGCCAACATCTGTTTGTGTCATGACCTTCCTTGTCACAGATCTTGCAATATCTCTTAGTCTGTTGAGTTTGTTGAGTTTGTTTCCCTTTTGAATCCTTTTGAGAATTCCCTCCCTTCTAAAAATTACCCTTCTTCTTAGGGCCCTTCCTGTTGGAGTAGAGGGCAGTGTTAGAAGAATCATCTCGTTGTAGTTGGCGTGCCTCCTCTTCTTGAAGCAAATTTACCAACTCAACAAAGGTAACTTGTCTTTGTGACACCTGAAGTGAGGTGATCAACACTCTAAAAGAATCAGGTAATGCTCTCAATACCACTGAGGTAAGGAGCTTATCATCAACTGGTGCTGCCAAAGAATTCAACTTTCCTTTCAACTCAGACACTCTGCAAAGAAAGAGTTCAACTGTCTCTCCCTGTTTCATGCTTAGACTATGTAATTGAGATTGAAGAAATAGAATGGTGGAATCATTCTTTCCTTCATATATAGTTTTAAGGGCATCCCATGCCTCTTTACTATTTTGATAGTCAGCAATATGGGGTTGAACTTCATCAGAAACAACAAGCAAAATGAGCACTTTTGCCTTGCTGTCTTTCTTGTCAAAGTCTTTCTGATCAGCAGTTGGAGTTGTGGCTCCAGCTGTAGATGAAGGTCTCACTGTAGTTCCAGAAACAATATCCCAAAGATCATCCATCTCAAGGATTGCCTTCATCTTGTTTTTCCATGGTGTATAGTTTGGACCTTTCAACAACTGATGAGCATCAATCATTAGTTTTGCAGACATTGTGAAGGTTCCTTATAACACCAAATGGTCCCCCTTCGATATACCTTAATGCCAGGTCGTTATACCATACAAAATACCCACCCTTACGTGAGGGAGACTATAGGTATTTTGAAAAACCAAAAAATTACCCGCCCTTACGTGAGGGAGACTGTAGGTAATTTTAATGATTATACGATACGTGGTACTTAGGCGGTACTAAAAGGGAATCACCTCGTTGATGACACCCACCTTAGAAAGCCTTCAATCCACATGCGTGGGGCGTAACTTCCCCTAAACACTTTGGATATCTGAACTTTCATCTGGATTTAAGCCTAAACACGAGAGCGATTGGGGTAGTGGATGGAGTAAAAAAATAGCAAAATGGTAAACTTATATCTCCCCAACGATTAATAGAGAACTAGCTCAGATGTCATTTTGGCAGCTATATTAGGCGACGGATACAGTAGCGCAATCACGATAGCTTTACCTGTAAGTGTTGGCCAGAGGTATCACAAATACCGAACGTTGCAGTGCAATAAATTGCATGGATGGGTTTTAATTATTCGGGACTTAGGGAGTGTATTTGATTTTTAACTTTTAATGAAGTAGTGCAGAAAATGGAAAAATGCAACATACAACATAAAAGTGCCCACAGAAATAAACCACTAGGTGTCGGGCACTACTGAAAATGCACCTTTACAATAATGCCAAAATTACCTTTTTCAAAAAATTACTCTCTTTCCCCCCTTGATTTTTGAAAAAATACTCCCCCCATTAAAAAATTCCTCTTTAAAGCATCTTTAAATATATTTTTTTAACTAAAGTTAATAAAAAAATAAATTATCTTCTTATAGAAAAAAAATTATTAAAAAAATAACCTTTTTATATATAAAAATAATAATTTAAAAAATTTAATTATTAACTTTAATAAAAAAATTAAAAAAATAACTTCAAAAGAAAAAATTTACCTTGTTTGGGGGGTCGACGGGTTTTGACCCCGTGACCTCAGGGCTCCTAGAGCCCAACCGCTCGGCTCACGACCACGTGAGCTAGCGGGCTGATCCGCTAAGGATCTTGGGAGCCCTCCTAGAAAAGGAGGCTCCATGGGCCCATAGCTCAAAGCGACGTCGTGCCTCCACCTCGGCTGTGGCTCGGGTGGCGCTCGGGCGACAGCTTCGAGTGGCGCTCGGGCGGCGCTCGGGTGGCGAGACGATAGTGTAAAAAAAATTGTTTATCTCACTAAAAAACCTCTCGAATTCTGCTCCTCTACCTCACAGTGTTCTCTCAGCATTCGAATTCAAACAACTCCACACTCAAAAACCTCACAAATTGCTCAAAAAAGCTGCAACGCACAGTGCTAGTGACGCCCTCCGAGAGTAAAAATCATTCGTTGGATGAAATCCGAGGACGAAATCAAAATTCTAATCCAGCCAATCTGCTCGGATTTAGATGCTGAAGCCAGATAAAGTTTTAGAAATGAGATCCACTGATCCCAGAGATAACAAAAAATAGCAGGTGGCTATCTGGTGTGACGCGTTTGATGGGTGACGGGTTTGCGAAGAGTGCATTGAGTATGTGGGATTATGTCCAATATCCCACATCGATGGGATTGAGAGGCTCCAAGGTGTTTATAACACCTTATACTCCCCTTAGGAGTATCTCCTCTCGGGGAGATGCTACCTCGAGAGGGCACGGGCTCTCCTCCCGCGTGGGGTTGGCCGCCTTGTTGGCTGCCACCTGCTGCTTTGTTGGCTTCCCCTCGTGCCTTGTTTTTTCGATCCGACTTGCCTTGCCTTGTTGACTTTCGACTTGGTGGTCGATTCGATGCCTTGGTTGTTTGTCGATCCCAAAAAATTTTGGGATTCCACCACATAGTCGAGTCAGCCCCTCTCACATTCCAAGATTTGCTCCACCGAGTCTCACACTGCCCACTCGGGCACAATTTCCAATGGAAAATTGGAAAATTAAAAAATTCTCCAAAGCTTCTAAAGATTTCAATGGAGAAAAATTTCCAACAAAATCTCTCACCCCTAATCATCAAAGCCTCGATCGCTACTACAAGATCATTCAAAAATGAGAGCGGAGAGGTGGTGGCTCTGATACCATGTGAACATTTGGAACAATTCTCATTAATATGACCAAATATAAATAATACATACCAAGCCAATAATAGTCCGGAGGTTACGGAACCACCCAGGACCAAAATAGGCGTTGTTATAACAAATAACAACGAGCCTAAAATATGTCCAACAATATAAGATTGTTAGGATCATAATAAATCAAATAAGAATATTGAAATATGCTAACAGTGTAGGGAAGATCAAACCAATAAAACAATAAAAGTAGGGTTGAATTAGAGTCTTCCCAAGAATAAATTTCAGGCATCAAACCAGAGCAAAAAAAGGTAGCCAATGTTGTTGAGGAATATTACATTATTTGGTACATGCTAATGTACCCCCATGGTACCTTCATGGTACAATTAGATTATGATTGAGTATATAGTTTAGAAGTGTGATTTATATTTCCTCTTTCATGTAAGTGTTAATGTGTAGGAAATGCACAAGTGTCATATAAAAGTGCAATGTGCAAGAAATGCACAAGTGTCATGTAAGTTAGAGTGCAAGTGTAGATTGAGATAATGCACACAAGTGTCATGTATGTAAGAGTTTAAATATGTAATGTGAGGATGTACACAACTATTTTAGATTTGGAATGCAGGTAGAAGTACAATATTCATGTAGATGTGTGCAAGTGTCTTAGATTCAAGTGTCCATGTAAGAAGAACTTGAAGAGTCTAGTATGCAAGTGGCAATATGATAAGCCAAAGGTCATGAGACTTGTCATCTAGAGAGCAATAGTCAAGTACTTGAAGAGTCACATTACTATGGCTATATTATGGAGATAATACTCCATGAGAAAGTAATCCAAGAAGGAGAAACAAAAGTGTAATCTATTTAAGAGATCCAGTTTGGAATAAAGCTTGTATACAATTTTTGAGCAATTAATATTGTAAGTTTTTCTTCATGCATAGTTCATGAATGACTTAGGCCATTTACATTCATATTTGATTATATAAGTGAATGTTATTTTATTTATTATATTGGCCTTGATATACATATTAATTTGCTCATATATTTTTCTACTCTTATATTATTATTTTGACCTTTAATATTGTGGCTATTTTATATTAAGACCTATGATATTATGTGGTAGTAAGGCTTAAAAATCTAACAATGGTATTAGAGCTACCACCTAACTTTGTCCATTTTGATAGATTTCATTGAGCCACCATTATTAATTAACTTTATCCATTTTTGATAAAGTTAATTTAGAGTTTGTCCACTTTAAAGGCAGTGCATACTTGGACTCTATTTTTAAAGGTCTTATTGAGTAGAAGATTGAGAGGACAAGGATTCAGTCACCCTAATTTGGATGCTAGGGTATTTCCACTTGGTTGAAGGAAAACCAATGAAGGCTAGGACTCAACTAGATTGATAGGAAGAGCCAACTTAGAAGAGAATTTGGATATTGAAGATTGAGGACAAACCAACTCAGGATAAAGTTGGTCATTCAAGGACATTCAGAGCCACCCTGACATTGACACTGGGTTCTCAAGCAAGTAGAAAATCATATTGGGTTCTTAGGTGTGACCTAAGACATTGAATATTTTAGAGTTACAGTACGAAGGAGCAAAATTATAACAGAGGTTGAGAAAGAGATAGAGAAGCATAAGATTTATTTCTTCAAAAATTTACTTGACCATAAAAAATAAGGTCTTCATTTTTGGCCTTACACCTAGCTTTATGGAAATTTTCATACCTTTCCCATATCTTCCAAAACCTTTTGTCAATCTTGTCTATCTATCTTATCAACTTTTTATTTTTTCTTCTTTTTCTTCCATAGAACAGGTAGTGGACCTATTTACAATATCCCATACTTCTTCGATTTCTAACTGATTCTATTTTTGGTCTTCCATGTCAAATATTTATCTCCTCGTAATGTATGGAGGTTGGAAAATAGGAACTCTAGTGCATCATTAGCCACAGTAAATATTTAGAAAAGTAGAAAATTTCAATTCCACTAGATTGTCTTTAAAAATACTTTTTGATGAGTATATTCTTCATTTTATTCCTTAGAATAGGTAGTGGACCTATTTACAATATCCCATACTTCTTTAATTTCTAACTGAATTCTATTTTTGGTCTTCCAAGTCAAATAGTTATCTCCTCACAATAGATGAAATTCAGGCAATAGGAACTTTGGTGGATCATTAGCCATAGTAAATCTTTGGAAAAAAATTGAAAATTTTAATTCCACTAGATTATCTCCAAAAAGAAAAGTGAGATTTTTCAATTCCACTAGATTATCTTCAAATATATTTTTTGATGAGTATATATAAGCCTATACTCGTGTGTTGATTGTTGCCTCAAATTGCAAGAAATCCTATGCTTTGTCTTGATTTTTGCCTTAAATTGTGAGAAATAAATGAGTATATATAATCCTATACTCATGTATTGATTGTTGCCTCAAATTACAATAAGTCAATGAATCGCCAAGAAAAATAGAGGGAATATTAATTTTCTAAGAAATATTCTTCAAAATATTCTAATTTTTTTAAATATTATATGTGTCTTCACCTTTTCACTTGTATTTTGTAAAAGGGAAGAAATAAAATATAAGGACATTAATATACCCTCTTTCAATTCATACGGAATAACTGAATAATCCTTTTGGCATCCAAAGCTTCTTGTTTTCTCAACCATATTTTTTCTCATTAACTCTAGTTTTGATGTCATACATTCCAACTTTTCCTTAACTTACGCAAGTGAAGAACACAAGATTATATTGAGAGGGGGGTGAACAGTATGAGATAAACTTTTGCTTTTCTTTTCCAAACAATATTATCCAATGTTATTAAATACAATATCTTTCTAAAGAAGTTTTAACCAATATCATCAATAGGAGTAGCAAAACAATGCACATATCATCACACACAACGAGAGGCACATATTTAACGTGGTTCACCCAATGTGGGTTATATCCACGGAGAAAATATTTCTTCTAAATTTTCTCAACAAATCTCTTAAGAACCAATTCCCTATTACAATGTTTATGGACCTCTATCCAAAGGAGATCTCAATCCCCTATGCTCAATTTCATGGATCTCTATCCACAAGATAACTCTATCCTCTTAAATCTGGTTCATGGAACTCTATCCACAGGAAAACCCTATCCCCTTGTTGGTCTGGTTTGTGGAACTCTATTCGTAGGAGACTCCTCTCCTTTGCTCTAGTTCATGGAACTCTATCCAAAGGAGAAATCTATCCCCTTGTTGTTTTGGTTCATGGAACTCTATCCATAGGAGACTCCTCTCCTTTTCTCTGGTTCGTGGAACTCTATCCACAAGAGAACTCTATCCCCTTGTTGGTCTGGTTCATGGAACTCTATCCACAGGAGACTCCTCTCCTTTGCTCTAGTTCGTGGAACTCTATCCATAGGAGACACTTCTCCTATCTACTCTAGTCACCTCCAAAGCTAGTACACACTTTTGCTTAACTCTGCTCCAAGCCTACTCACGAGGCTTACTCAGGTCTACTCACAAATATATCTAAAACCTACTTCAAGTCTTCTCACAAGACTTGCTCAAGTCTTCTCACAAATTTGCTCTCAACTCTGCTCCAAATCTACACACACTACATGCACAAATCTATCTCAACTCTATCCTAAATCTGCACACATTACATGCACAAATCTATCTCAACTCTGTCTCCAAATATGCACGTATTACATGCACAAATATGTCTCAACTCTATCCCAAATATACACACATTACATGTACAAATATGTCTCAACTCTATCCTAAATTTACACACATTATATGCACAAATATGTCTCAAATTTGTCTCCAAATCTGCACACATTACATGCACAAATCTATCTCAACTCTATCCCAAATCTACACACATTACATGTACAAATATATCTCAAATCTGTCTCCAAATTTGCATACATTACATGCACAAATCTGTCTCAAGTCTATCCCAAATCTCCATACATTACATGCATAAATTTATCTCAACTTTGTCCAAACCTGCTTCAAGTCTTCTCACAAGACTTGCTCAAATATGCCTCAAACCTACTCACACATCCTGCACAAAACTGCTCATATTCCTTCTCAAATTTGCTTACTATCTCTGCACAAAACTACTCATAAGCCTTCTCAAATATGCTTACTATCTCTGCACAAAACTACTCACAAGCCTTCTCAAGAGTCTTGCTCAAACCAGCTCACAAATATGTTCTCAACTCTACTCAAGATTGCTCATCACTCATGCTCAAAACAACTCATAGCACATGCTCAACCAATCCTAAATCTTGCACACAAATGATATTCAAAATAATGCTTGTATCTCTTTCAAAAATGCTTTCTTCAACTAGGCAATTCGGACATATTCTACCCATAATTCTTTCAAGAACATATAAAGAATAATATGCAATGCAAATGCTCAATATGTTCTTTTCTAAAGTAACTCAAGACCTAATGCACAAATTGCTTCACAAAACTTGATTTTAAACACTTTCACAATCACTTTCAATGTCACTCAAATCAATGCCTAAAAGCTTCACAAATTCATTCAAACAATGAAGCATAATTTGTTTCACAAACCCTAGCACATGTGTTTCCAATTTCATTCAACAAGGATGCACAATTTGTTTCACAAACCCTAGCTCAAATATTTCCAACAATGCACATATATAATCCTTATTTCTCCACCTTATGATTTAGAAATATTTTCTCAACCAAACACCTTAAAGAAGGAATGATATCACCATACCTCTTAACTTGCTTTGATGAAGATGTGCCCTCAAAACCTGTCTCAAAATATTCTATCTTTCTTAAGCCACTTTCAAGGGTTAGTTAGCATAACACTTTTTCAATCATCCACATTAAAAACTTCTCTTCAAAAATGTGCACAAAGATATTACTTTACAACTCCTTTTAATTTCTCAAAACAAGGCTTTTTAATCAAAGAACAAAACCCTTCAAACTTTCTTTCACCATGCAGAAATACCCACAATAATTAAAACACAAACACCTTATAACTCCTACTTGTAAAAGCCACAAATGATTTCAATACCACAATGTACCTTCTAAACAACAAAACCCTAAGTGCAAAAACACTTTTAACCTTATTACTCCTTTTATTTCTTACTAAATGATTCTTTAGAAAACACAACAATAATCCCTTAATACTTTCACTTCTGCCTTTATAATTTCTAAAATCAACTTATAAGCAACCTTTGTAATTCTAGAAATGTCAACTCACATTAATTCCTCAAGGTAAACCTTATGACTCCCTATCTTTAATTTCAAATTAAAACAAAATTTAATGCCCTTACCACTTCTACCATCGAAGAGAGTCGAACACGAAACCTCACGCAACCCACGCTCTAGCGTGAGCTAGAGTGCCAGCTAGGCTGGCCCACCCGTTGGATATGAAGGTACTCAAAAATATTTTATTCCTTTTATCTTCTACCCAAACGAACATCAAAACACTATCGCCATGACTCGAACCTGAAACCTCTCTTCTACCAGCATCCTGCGTAGAGTTTTCCTGCCACCTGGGCTAGCTGCCCAGCTGGAACGTCTAATGCACTACCTCCTCTTTAAACCTCTACCTCTATCTAGAAGTTCATGCATTATTATCTCTACCCTTGCTTTAAATTTTATGTGCTCTCCTTGCTTCACTTTGCCCTCATGAATTGGAACAAATGGCACTCTTCTTACGTAGTCTGCCCTCACGAACTAGAATGAACGGTGCTCGAATTACTTCTCTCTATCCTCATGAACTGGGATGAACGACATTCAACTCACTTCACTTTGCCTTCATGAACTGGAATGAATGACGCTCGAATTACTTCTCTCTACCCTCACGAACTAGAACGAACGATGTTCAACTCACTTCAACTCGGCAACGTTGTCTTCTTTCGATGACAATAATTCTTGCAGACATAGGCATTCAATCACTCATCAAAAAGGCACAATCACAAATAATTTTACCTCCTTTTTATAATGTTTGCTTTCCATATTAAAGATGTCGATGCATGATAGACTTGGGCCTTTGAAGACATATAAACGTTCACTTCCTTTTTGGTGCCCTATCAACTTCAAATTCAAAATATAACTTTATAAAACCATTTCCAAAGTCTTCGATGGGAGGTCGACGCTTTTAAAGAATTGTTTCCATTTTATGAAACCACTTTTATATTATAATAATTTAATCTTGTGATTAAATATTATAATATTTATTTCTTGAAACCATTTTCCTTGCTTTTGAGAGATGCCTTGTCTTGAAAACTTGTCCAACCTTAGAATAATATTTTTTGTCTTACCAAGCTCAACCTTTGATGAATACCTTTGACATCAATGACAACCAATACCAACTCAATATTTCCAACAATCTCCCCCTTTGTCATTGATGGTAACCCTTTCTAAAAATAATTCTTTTACTACCACTGGATTCCAAATCTGCTCCCCCTAAGAAGTTGCTCCCCCTTACTAAATTCTCTCCCCCTTACTGAAACTCTCCCCCTTTGACATCAATGGAAAAGGGCTCCTTTGGGGCTAAAAATAAGACTCTTAGCTCAGCCCCCTCACCACCTCCTCTCCTTGAGGTGATCAATTTTGGGGTGGGAGTAAATCTACTCCCAACTTACAATGCTCTTCTTCCTTTTCAACCTTCTTTTTCAACACCTTTGTAGTCATACCCTTTTGATCCTTTTGAGTGTCCCTGTTCTTGCTTGTCTCTGGAAGTTTCAGAAACTCTGTTCTACACCACTTAGCCTTATGCCCAAAATTATTGCAATTGTAACACCTGATGTTGTAGTTCTTGGAAGGTGCAGATGACTTGAAGTTCCTCTTGGTGAAGCCATAATCATTTCTATCATGAACCTTGCAGTGTATAGCTTTATGACCAAAGTGATTACATGAGTAGCAATAACCTTGAAAGAAATATCCATCTTCGAATGAGTTGAAGTTCCTCTTAGTGAAGCCATAATCCTTCTTTTCATGAACCCTGCAATGCATAGCTTTGTGACCAAAATGATTACATGAAAAATAATGCCCTTGGAAGAAATATTCATCTTGTCTTGAAAAATATGGTCTCTTGGTCCTTTCTTTGCCTTCTCTGTGATGATCCTTGTTTCTTGTTTGTGCATTGTTTTCTTTCTCAATGAAGCTTCCACTCTTCAACTTATCAACATAGGTCTTGGGTTCTTCTTCAATATCTTCCTCTGAAACTTCCTTTTCTTTTGAGCTTGACTCCTCTTTTTGTACCTCTTGACCTTCTTCAAAACCAAGTCCTATTTTGATAAATGAAGATCTTTGTGCATTGATAATGTTATCCAAAGCTTTTGAACTTTTCCCAAACTTGTGCAGCTTATCCTTAGAATATTTCACTTCCATCCTTAGAGAAACCACTTCATGTTCTAATCTTTCACATTCTAACTCTTTTACCTCTAACTTTTCAACCATAACTTCTTTAGATCTCCTTGCCTTAACTTTTAAGTTTTTGAGATCTTGTAGAAGCTTTTCTTTTATTTCCTCATCTTCTTGAACTTGAGCCTTCAGTCTTGACTTTTGCTTTCTAAATCTTTTCAACTCTCTGAGAGCAATAATAAGTTCCTCTTCTAGATCAATTGTGGCTTCTTCTTCTTTTTCTGAACCTTCCTCTAGGTCTTCAATTATAGGAGCATCTTCTTTTTCTTCTACTTGGTCAGAATCATCTTCTACTTGATCTTCAATAGGAGTGTCCTCTTCCTCTTCTATTTCCAAAAATAGAATCTCTTCTTTTTCACTATCTGAGGATCTTTCATCACTTTCACTTGAAGCACTTCTTGCTCTTTCAACATAGAAACTCTTCTTATGCCTTTGAAAGAACTTATTTTCATGCTTGCCTTGACCATACCTATTTTTCTTTTCATGCCTAAATTTTCTTTCTTCCTTTTTCTTATAATCTTGTTTCTCTTCACTGCTACTACTTCCAACTTGTGGACAATTAGATGCATAGTGACCAAAATTACCACAATTAAAATATTTCATAGTCTTCATATCTTTGTGTTTTCTTGAGTCTTTCTTATTTCTTCTCACATAGTTAGCTTCTTCATTACTGCTTGACTCATCACTTGGTTCTGGTTCCTTATATTTTGTCTTCTTTGAAACTTTGAATGCTACCTCTCTCTTGGAATTTTGATCTTTTTTTGTCCTCATCTCATAAGTTGTGAGAATTCCATGTAACTCATCCATTGTCAACTTATCGAGATCCTTCATTTCTTCTATTGTTGAAACCTTTGCATCATACCTCATAGGGAGTGATCTTAATACTTTATGAGCAACACTAGAGTCCTCAATTTTGAATCCAAGTCCATGCATGGTATTAACAAATTCATCAACACGAAGTAAGTATTTAGTAATATCTTCCTCATCTTTCATCTTCAACTCTTCAAACCTCCTCCTGTGAGTTTTGAAGAACACAAGCTTATACTGAGAGGGGGGTGAACAAGTATAAGACCACTTTTTACTTTTCTTTTCAATTCAATATTATGCAGTGTATAGATAGCAGTATCAATAGCAGTAATCAAAGCAATGCACAAAACACCATCCACAAAAGTGACACAACAATTTACGTGGTTCACCCAATGCGGGCTACTCCACGGAGAAAATATTTTGCTAAAACTTTCTCAATCAATCTCTTGGGAATCCTTCCCAATTACAATGTTTATGGACCTCTATCCAAAGGAGATGTTGATCCCCTAAATCTCAAGTTCATGGATCTCTTCCACAGGAGAACTCTTTCCCCTTCTACTCTAGCTAGTGATCTTCTAGAAGACTCTGTCTCTCTGTTGCACTGACTTGTGGATCTCTCTCCACTTGAAGACTCCTCACTCAGATCTATCTTCAATTGTCCTGGCTATTGGATCTCTATCCACTGAGACTCTATCCTCTATACTCTATCACCTCCAAAGCTCTATCAATAGGTTCACTCAAAACCTCTTCAAATCTGCTCAATAGGCTCACTCAGAACCTGCTCAAATCTGCTCAATAGGCTCACTCAAAACCTGCTCAAATCTGCTCAATAGGCTCACTCAAAACCTCTCAAATATGCTCAATAGGTTCACTCAAAACCTGCTCAAATATTCTCAATAGGTTCACTCATAACTTGTCCAAATATGCTCAACAAGCTCACTCAGAACTTGTCCAAATCTGCTCAATAAGTCCTCTCTAGGACTTGCTCAAATCTGCATAGCAAGCTTTCACAAAAGCTTACTCAAAATCAGTCCACAAGCCTTCTCAAAGACTTACCTCAAATCAGCTCAACAAAATCTCAACTCAATCTCATAGAAGCATAAAGAGAATTGTTAGAGACTCAATATGTTCTATACTCAAATCCCAATCTCAACTCAAATCAATCTCAACTAGCAATCTCATAGAAGCATAAAGAGAATTGTTAGAGACTCAATATGTTCTATACTCAAATCCCAATCTCAACTCAAATAAATCTCAATATAAACATAAAGAGAATTAGACTCAATATTTTAAACTCAAATCAATCTCAACTCAACAATCTCAACTCAGCAATCTCATAGAAGCATAAAGAGAATTGTTAGAGACTCAATATGTTCTATACTCAAATCCAATTTCTTTCTCAACTCAATTCAAATCAGAATATAGAATAGTTTGTTTTATGGAACTTGAACAACCACTTCACACAATCTCTTGACTAGGCTCAAACAACTCTACTCAACCAATCACCACAAGGAACAACTCTTTCTCACAAACCCTAGTCCAAGCATGAATCAACCAACTCAAAATGTCTTCAACAATACTCAACAACAACTCTTACATAACAATGATACTCATGTTCTTTTCAGCTCAAGTTCAAGTTCTTTGCACAACAACTCACTCCAACAACAATGCTTATAAAACAAGGTTTTAATCACAACTTTCAAACCAGAAAACCTTGAAGCATTAAACCAACTATTTTTGAATAGGAAACCACAATCAATCCTTTTCACTCCAATGATATTTCAGAAATCAACCACCCAAATAAAATCAATGGAGAATGTTACTCATACCTTTTTGATGCCTTATGAGTTGTCCACTAAATCTGCCACACTCAACACTTTTCCTTTTTCCAATCTCAACAAGGGTTAGAGATCTTGAGTAATAACACAACAATAAAATAATGTCCAAATAACACCTTATTACTCCTACTTTATTTTAACATCCACCAAAGTTATTTTTAAAGAAAACCCTTACTCAAAAATAACTTTCACTAAAAGAACTTTATCAATAACCCTTATTACTCCTAATAATTTCAAAAATCACAATTAAAAATTTAACTCCACAACTCAAATAGCCACTATAACCTTATTCCTAAGGTTATTCAATACATCAACTATCAAATCACCTTTACCCCTTATCACTCCACCTTAGGCAATAACAAAATAAATAAAAACCTCAATACCTGCCTCAAGGGGAATCGAACCCCCATCCTGTCCAACGTGAATGCCCTAGCCATGGCCAAGCTACCGCATGAGCTATGGGCTCATCGTGAAGAAAGAAGCACCACTCACTTCTTGTTCTTCTCTCCTTCCACCAAGCGAAAAAGAAATGCACCTTGAGCACCTCAACAAAGCCAAAATGATGCTTGCGGGAATCGAACACTTAACCTTCCTACCACCAACACCTTTGCACAAACCAAGCTGCCACTAGGCCACACTGCCCAACACACTTTGGAAAATGGATGCGGTTAGCTTTCAATATTCGCTGCTTCACAAAATGAAAATAACATGAGCTCTTCCTTCACAAAAACAAATCGTTAATCTCAATCGAGCAAGGATAATCTTCTTCAAAAAATTTAATGGCATATATATATGCCTTCCCTTAGCTTGGAAACGTCGGCACTTTTGAACCTTCCTTTATGACATCGATGAATATTCTTTTAATTTAATTTTAAAATTAAAATTTAAATTTTAAATAAATTAAAATTTAAACTAAATCTTTAAAATTAAATATCTCCATCATCGGGGCACCTTTTTCGATGAAACGAAAAGCCAACTTGGGTTTTAAGAAAAACCCATTTCAAATATGTCATCCATGGTTTTAAATAAAACCTTTTATTTTTCCTACCTTGGTTTTCACAAAAACCCTTCCTTGCACTTTCACAAAACATAGTGCATGCCATCATAGATCCTTTTGACATCAAATAACCTTTTGACATCAATGACAACATTTTAGCTTAGGGACTCAAAATGTCCAACAATCTCCCCCTTTGTCATTGATGGCAACCCATATCCTTTTACTAAAATCTGACCTTCTTTTCTGCTCCCCCTAGGACTTTGCTCCCCTGGCTCAATGCTCTCTCAAATATCAAATCTCTCCCCATATCAAAAACTCTCCCCAATATACACAAATCTCTCCCCCTTTGTCATCAATGGCAAAGGGTCACCTTTGGGGCTCAGGGCTAAGAATGAGCCTCTTAGCTTAGCCCCTCCCCCACCTCCTCATGAGGTGGTTAATTCTAGGGTGGGAGTATTTCTACTCCCCAAAAGCACTTCTCTTTACCTTTATCTTTCTCTCTTCCTTTCTGAGTTTTCTGAATCCTCTCACTATTTCTTTCCAAGCCATCATCCCTATTTCTGTTATCATTTTATTTGTTCCTGTTCCTGTTCTTGTTCTCATCCATATTCCTATTCTTGTTCTTGTTCTCATCCAAGTTCCTGTTCCTGTTCATATTTTTGTTCCTGTTCATGCCTGCTTCTGGAATATTTTCTCTACACCATCTTGCTATGTGACCATCATTATTGCACTTATAACACTTAATGTTATTATTCCTTGGAGGTGCAAATATCTTAGGATACCTCCTAGTGAAGCCATATCCTCTTCTGTCATGAATCCTGCAATTCATTGCCTTGTGACCAAACCCATTGCATGAGTAGCAATACCCATGGAAAAGTTATCCTTTCCCATATTCCTGTCTTTCATGTGTCCTGCATTGTGAAGCCATATGTCCAAACCTGTGACATGAAAAGCATCTTCCATTGAAGCCTCCTTGTCTTGACCTCATTGGTCTCCTATTCTGATTGTTGTTCCATCTGTATCTTCTTTGTGCATTGTTCCTCTCTTTGTTGAACTCTTTGTTGTCCAACTCATCCTCTGATGTCCCACTTTCACTTAAACTATCTTCTTCTGATGTATCTTCTTCTCAAGTTTCTTCTTCATCAAGACTTGAAGTAGATTCTTTTTCCTATTTCTTTTGAACCTTTCCAAAGCCAAGACCTGTTGAACATGATGTTCGTTGTTGTCCACAGATGAACTTATCCAAGTTCTTAGAGCTATTTGTGAAACTCTTCATCTTGATCTTGGAGTCCTTTAAGTCTTCTTTTAGAGTAGCCACTTCTTGTGCTAACTTCTCACATTCCAAAATATTTGCTTCTAACTTATCCTTGAACTTGCTTGCCTTAGCCTTTGACTTCTCTAAATCCTCTATGAGCAATAACCTTTCTTCATCACATTCTTGAAACTGACTTTCAAGCTTGGAGTGTTGCTTTCTAACCTTCTTTACTGTGTCAAGGGCATAGATAAGTTCTCCCTTGAGATCATAACCATTCTCTATTGAATAATCCTCTATTTGTTTGCCTTTGTCCTTATCATTACTTTCTTTTGGCTTGTCTTCTATAGGATCACTTACTTTATCTTCTAAAGCCATTAGAAGATTCTCATCTGGTCTTTCAAGTGCATCTTCAAAACCATCATCACTGAAACTATAACCATCCCTAGTGCAATCATCTTCAAGATGTCCAAATTTACCACATCTAAAACACTTGAGAATAACTGGAGTCCTTTTCTAGTTTCTCTTTAACCATAAATAGGACTTCATCTCTATCATTGTCTGAAAAACTAGCATCACTATCAATTGAGTACTTACTTGCATTATCTGCATAGTAGCTTTTCTTTTGCCTTTGGAAGAACTTCTTTCCTTGTCTGTTTTGTCCATCCTTGCTTTTCTTCTGGTACTTGTGTCTTTCTGATTCCCTGTATCTGTGATCCTATTTTTCTTCATCATTGTTGTATTTTGGCTCTTTGCACTCTGTTGCATAATGTCCATACTTTCCACAATTGAAGCACTTGATAGATCTTAGATCTATGGGTCTTCTGGAACCTCTATCTCTTCTACCATAATTTGCTTCTTCATCACTGGATGACTCACTGCTTGATTCTATCTTCTTTCCCTTTTTATTTTTGTCTACTTTGAAAGCAACTTCTTTCGGAGGAATAGGATCTTTTGTTCTTATCTCAAAAGTAGTAAGCATGCCAAGAAAATAATTCCTTGTCAAATAATCACTATCAATTGATGTTTCTATAGCAGAAACCTTTTCACTATACCTTTTTGGAAGAGTCCTCAAGATCTTATCACAAGCATCAGATTCATCAACCTTCATTCCAAGACCTTTCATCTCATGTACAAGTTCATCAACCTTGTTGAGATAGTCATGAATGTTTTCATCATCCCTCATTCTTAGGTTCTCAAATTCTCCTTTGAGATTTTTGATCTTAGCCATTCTGACTCCTTTATCTCCTTCATATATTTCATGCAGAAGTTCCCACATTTCTTTTGTTGTTTTACATTCCATAACCTTCATAGATTCTGCTCTACGCAAACCTTTTATAATTGCATTCATAGCTCTTGAATTTGCATGCATTAGAAGCTTACCTTATTTATCTGTAGGAGGATTGACTGTTGAATCATATCCAAGTTCCACTGCATCCCAAACTTCATTTCCAAGTGCCATCAGGTAAAATCTCATCAACATACACCAATATAAGAAGTCACTTCCATCAAATACTGGTACTGCATTATTGAAGGGTCCATCTCTTTGATCCTTTTGATCCATTGTGTTCTTAGACCACTTTTCCTTCAAGCTGTCAAACTCTTCTGAAGGAACCCACTCTGATACCAATTGAAGAACACAAGCTTATACTGAGAGGGGGGTGAACAGTATAAGACCACTTTTTACTTTTCTTTTCAATTCAATATTATGCAGTGTATAGATAGCAGTATCAATAGTAGTAATCAAAGCAATGCACAAAACACCATCCACAAAAGTGACACAACAATTTACGTGGTTCACCCAATGCGGGCTACTCCACGGAGAAAATATTTTGCTAAAACTTTCTCAATCAATCTCTTGGGAATCCTTCCCAATTACAATGTTTATGGACCTCTGTCCAAAGGAGATGTTGATCCCCTAAATCTCAAGTTCATGGATCTCTTCCATAGGAGAACTCTTTCCCCTTCTACTCTGGCTAGTGATCTTCTAGAAGACTCTGTCTCTCTACTGCATTGACTTGTGGATCTCTCTCCACTTGAAGACTCCTCACTCAGATCTATCTTCAATTGTCCTAGTTGTTGGATCTCTATCCATTGAGACTCTATCCTCTATACTCTGTCACCTCCAAATCTCTATCAATAGGTTCACTCATAACCTCTTCAAATCTTCTCAATAGGCTCACTCAGAACCTACTCAAATATGCTCAATAGGCTCACTCAGAACCTGCTCAAATATACTCAAATAGGCTCACTCAAAACCTTCTCAAATATTCTCAATAGGTTCACTCATAACCTGCTCAAATATTCTCAATAAGCTCACTCAAAACTTGTCCAAATCTTCTCAACAAGCTCACTCATAACTTGTCCAAATCTGCTCAATAAGTCCTCTCTAGGACTTGCTCAAATCTGCATAGCAAGCTTTCACAAAAGCTTACTCAAAATCAGTCCACAAGCCTTCTCAAAGACTTACCTCAAATCAGCTCAACAAAATCTCAACTCAATCTCATAGAAGCATAAAGAGAATTGTTAGAGACTCAATATGTTCTATACTCAAATCCCAATCTCAACTCAAATCAATCTCAACTCAACAATCTCATAGAAGCATAAAGAGAATTGTTAGAGACTCAATATGTTCTATACTCAAATCCCAATCTCAACTCAAATCAATCTCAACTCAGCAATCTCATAGAAGCATAAAGAGAATTGTTAGAGACTCAATATGTTCTATACTCAAATCCAATTTCTTTCTCAACTCAATTCAAATCAGAATATAGAATAGTTTGTTTTATGGAACTTGAACAACCACTTCACACAATCTCTTGACTAGGCTCAAACAACTCTACTCAACCAATCACCACAAGGAACAACTCTTTCTCACAAACCCTAGTCCAAGCATGAATCAACCAACTCAAAATGTCTTCAACAATACTCAACAACCACTTTACATAACAATGATACTCATGTTCTTTTCAGCTCAAGTTCAAGTTCTTTGCACAACAACTCACTCCAACAACAATGCTTATAAAACAAGGTTTTAATCACAACTTTCAAACCAAAAAACCTTGAAGCATTAAACCAACTATTTTTGAATAGGAAACCACAATCAATCCTTTTCACTCCAATGATATTTCAGAAATCAACCACCCAAATAAAATCAATGGAGAATGTTACTCATACCTTTTTGATGCCTTATGAGTTGTCCACTAAATCTGCCACACTCAACACTTTTCCTTTTTCCAATCTCAACAAGGGTTAGAGATCTTGAGTAATAACACAACAATAAAATAATGTCCAAATAACACCTTATTACTCCTACTTTATTTTAACATCCACCAAAGTTCTTTTTAAAGAAAACCCTTACTCAAAAATAACTTTCACTAAAAGAACTTTATCAATAACCCTTATTACTCCTAATAATTTCAAAAATCACAATTAAAAATTTAACTCCACAACTCAAACAACCACTATAACCTTATTCCTAAGGTTATTCAATACATCAACTATCAAATCACCTTTACCCCTTATCACTCCACCTTAGGCAATAACAAAATAAATAAAAACCTCAATACCTGCCTCGAGGGGAATCGAACCCCCGTCCTATCCAACGTGAATGCCCTAGCCATGGCCAAGCTACCGCATGAGCTATGGGCTCATCGTGAAGAAAGAAGCACCACTCACTTCTTGTTCTTCTCTCCTTCCACCAAGCGAAAAATAAATGCACCTTGAGCGCCTCAACAAAGCCAAAATGATGCTTGCAGGAATCGAACACTTAACCTTCCTGCCACCAACACCTTTGCACAAACCAAGCTGCCACTAGGCCACACTGCCCAACACGCTTTGGAAAATGGATGCGGTTAGCTTTCAATATTCTCTGCTTCACAAAATGAAAATAACACGAGCTCTTCCTTCACAAAAACAAATCGTTAATCTCAATCGAGCAAGGATAATCTTCTTCAAAAAATTTAATGGCATATATATATGCCTTCCCTTAGCTTGGAAACATCGGCGCTTTTGAACCTTCCTTTATGACGTCGACGAATATTCTTTTAATTTAATTTTAAAATTAAAATTTAAACTAAATCTTTAAAATTAAATATCTCCATCACCGGGGCACCTTTTTCGATGAAACGAAAAGCCAACTTGGGTTTTAAGAAAAACCCATTTCAAATCTGCCATCCATGGTTTTAAATAAAACCTTTTATTTTTCCTACCTTGGTTTTCACAAAAACCCTTCCTTGCACTTTCACAAAACATAGTGCATGCCATCATAGATTCTTTTGACATCAAATTGTTAGAGTTACTATGTTAGTAACTATGATTATTACCTCATTTAGGTAATTTGTAAATTTCACCTAAGTAGAAGTTGATTTACCGCATGGTAAAAAGTAGCTTGTTACTTTTTACCACTAGTAAATTACCTATTACTATTTACCTAGGGTTAGTTAGTAGTTGTAGTCATTTTGACTACGTAACTAGGTTAGTAGGTTAGTTGACTTAGGGGGAGGACTCCTAATTCACTCGCTTCCTACCTTAGGGGATATTATTTCCTAAATATCCCTAATGTTATTCTAAGCTACCTATTGTATTATTTAAACCTACCACATCAATAATATTGAGACTAATGCTTTACTGCCTAACCTTTTTTTTTTGGTCCCGCCTACCTAGGTTAAGTTTTTTTTTCTCTTGTCCCATAGGACAGGGTCAAGGGAGGGCTCGCAGGAGCTTGACCGGCCAGGTCGAACTCCCCAGCCAGTCTCATAGCCCGCAGGAGGATCGATCATATCGACAGTGACCCGATCCCCCTCATCCGAGGTGGATCGCTACTACGATTAGGCTACGTCCCGATCCCTTAGGCCCATAGACCTACGTTGAGAGGGCCCGTAGGCCCACAGATCTGATAGTAGGTGGCTGTCAGACCTGTTAGGCCTGACATGCCCATGTGGAGATGCCCACAAGAAGGCCAACATGCCCCTCTGACCTTTGTTGATCGGAGAGGAGACTCCGGCAACCAACGATCGGATACAGGTGACCGACCCGCCAAGGAGGGCAGGATAGCCCTCTCATGGAGCGGGCATCGAACTCAAATCCGATGACCAAAAAACTAGGGTAGGCGCACCCTCCTTATTTGGTGACCGGATCGAACCATCGCCAATAGACAACAAAATCCAATGATCGAAGAGACCCATGCACGCTTCGGCACAGATCCTGAGGTGTTGACTCAGACCAACTAGTGACTAACATGTGGTACTGCCACCTAGACTCAGACGTTGACTGCACCGTGACACGTGGACCGAACACATGGACCTGACTGAGCTGACGTGGCGGACAGCCACTAGACAACGGACCGAACTCGAACTGGACACGTGGTGGCCACATGGCAGACAACCACGTGTGCCACCTGACACGTGGACCCCTCCGGTCGTGCCATGTGGGCGACAGCAAAAGGGGTCTGACTGGACCCTGATTGCTCGAGGGCAATCAAAGCACTTCTCGTGCTTTGCTGCTTTTATGCAGCATTAACATTGCCGCATGGGCAATGTGGGACTAAATGTCCCAAGCCTTTTTTAAAGGCTTACGAGCGCGTGCAAGCGCGCTCGCTGTAGTTCCACGGGAGGGGGAGCCTTCAACATGAAGGCTACTCCCAATAGTCTCCGTCGGGCCAGCTAACCCGACCGGCGGAAGGGCCAGCTCTAAGGCGCTGCCCGACGGGAGGTCGGGAGTTCGACTCCCGTCGGGGCCGAGCGCTCTATTCTTTTACACAGGGCCGCAACAAAACCTAAGGTAAATTTTTTTTTGCAATTTTAATTAAAGTTTTTTTTTTTTTTTTTAATAATTTAAATTTTAAATAATGTTTTATTTTTTAAAACATTTATTTTAGTTTTTATTATTAATTAAAATGTTTTGAATTAAACTTTCTTTAAAATTTTGCAAATTAGAATTAAATGAAATAGGGCTATTTTTTTTTGCAAACTACCAATTCTAAGGTGCTTATGTTTTCTCACAAACTGGAGATTAAGACATAGAAAGAGCACACTTTTGTTGCAAATTAGAGAGCCCTTATAACTCTTCTCAAACCTTGTCAATTTTGCACCATAAAAGGGAGACAAAAATCAAACACATATTGATTCTTTATTGCAAAATTAGAACACAAGGAGACACCAAAACTTGCAAAATTCAAAGACAAACATTTGTGCAATTGTTTTCTCCAAGGAGGGATATAAGACATCAAATTGCACATTCTTTTTTGCAAAAATTGAGAAGAAATTGTAACCTTGGGCCCATCAAAACCAAGTCGTTTGTCGACTAGTCTGGAAGCCTTTCAAACGCGGGTCGTGTGTCGACTTGTCTTGAAAGGAGTGCTCAAATTGTTCATTTTGCAAAATTCAAGGGGGAAGACAACATTGTACTTCTTTTGCAAAATTGGAAAACAAAGTAGGAGACATAAAAATATCATTTTTTTGCACAACACAAAACACACATTTTGTTGCAAAAATTTAAAAAGGTGCATTTTCGATTTTACTCGACACCTTAAATTGGCAAACTAGGTGATAAGAATTTTGAGGCCATTTCTTGTTTGATTGTTGCATCATTATTTTTGCAACTATAATTCATATAATCAAGAACATCCATACCTCAAAATTTCACAAATTTGTGTACATCCATGCACATATTTAAAGCCAATAACACTTGATATTCTCTCCTAAATCAACAAAACCCCTAATTCACTCTTATTTGTTTGGCTTAAATTCCTCAAACTTTTCATCCTTCTTGAAGGGTGTTAAGGCAAGTGCCATTAAATATCTGTTTGAGTGAATTATATTTTGGTACTCTTTTAGGGTAATCAAAAGAAAGAACAAGTTTTTTGAAAATAAGGAACCTTAAAAAGTTGCAATCCTTTGCACTAAAGGGGGATAATTCCTTTCTTCCTTCAAAACACAGATTTTTGACAAGAGGGAAATAAAACTTGTAAAGGCAATCATAAAAGTAGAAGTCATACAAATTATACCTTTTCTTTTAGACTTCATAATAGCAATCATGCTTGAAGTTCTTACAATAAGGAAGGATGATTTGGTGAACTTTTTGATAAAATTGCCTAGAAAACCATAGTTTTGCAAAACTTGTAAAAATGAAAACCAAGACACCATTCAGTGTTGGTTTCAAAACAAGCAAAACTAAAATGGCAAAGGCACATCACAGAAGCCATCTTTCTTGTGAAGTGTCTCATTCGGATTCTGATTCTGGTTCAGAGAAAGCACACAGAGTGCTAATTGCTAGAACAGTTTTGTAGAGGGAAAACACGTGTCCCTTGGGCAAAAGCACCATTTTCTCTCTCTCCTCTTTTTGGCTTCATAAATAGCATAAGTATTTTGTTTGAAGACCTTGCAATAAGGGGTGCTTGTACCTCTTTTAGGCTTCATAAATAGCAAATTCTAGGTGTTTGAAGTACTTGTAACAAGAGGAGCGACTTTTTGTGATGTAAAATTGTCTAGGAGGCAATATTTGTAAAATCCTTCACACCACTCTTGCATTGCACACTTTTTGCAATTGAGGGGGATATCCATTTCTTTTTCTTCACTAATTTTTGTAAATAGGGAAGAAGTCTTATAAGGGTGCATTTTTGGCTTCGACCGACACCTTAGTCACACTTCCTTCGAAAATTTAATACACTATGTTTTGCAACGAGAAGGGGGAACTTATAAGGGTGCATTTTTGGCAGCGACCGACACCTTAGCTACCTTATCTTTTGCAAATTCATATTGTAAATAAATGAACCTTGTATGAAGTGATCTATTCTACTACACCTAGTGATTGCAACGGCTGGTTACCCATGCAATTCGGTTGGATGATGTGATTACCATAAGGACATTCGTTGGCGTGAAGACAAAGTGAGGAATGACCCACTTTTTGCTTAGGAGCAGCCAGAGCACTGTGACAGAGCAAAGCAAAGAACCAACAGATCAACATCTTCTTCACTGTATTGGGGCAGTTATATACTTTACCCAAATATTGTTGTATAGAGGGATATGTATGTATTACCCAAATAATGTAATAAGGGGGGATGTTAGAGTTACTATGTTAGTAACTATGATTATTACCTCATTTAGGTAATTTGTAAATTTCACCTAAGTAGAAGTTGATTTACCGCATGGTAAAAAGTAGCTTGTTACTTTTTACCACTAGTAAATTACCTATTACTATTTACCTAGGGTTAGTTAGTAGTTGTAGTCATTTTGACTACGTAACTAGGTTAGTAGGTTAGTTGTTAGCTGACTTAGGGGGGAGGACTCCTAATTCACTCGCTTCCTACCTTAGGGGATATTATTTCCTAAATATCCCTAATGCTATTCTAAGCTACCTATTGTATTATTTAAACCTACCACGTCAATAATATTGAGACTAATGCTTTACTGCCTAACACAAATAACCTTTTGACATCAATGACAACATTTTAGCTTAGGGACTCAAAATGTCCAACATGAAGTTTTGTCAACTTAACCTTGCTATCTCCTTCATATGTTTACTTTAATTTGTCCCATATTTCTTTTGTTGATTTGCATTGCATAACTTTCACAAACTCTGATTCATGCAATCCACTTAAGATTCCATTCATAGCCTTGGTACTATTTACATATAATTGCTTGTTATCCTTATCTATGGTAGGAGTAGTTATAGGTGTGAACTCATCCTCAATAAATTGCCATGTTTCATATCCTTGTGCCATCAAATAAGTTTTCATCCTCATACTCCAAAAAGCATAATTATTCCCATCAAATATTGGAGCCTTATTTTTTGAAGATCCATTCTGAGAAGCCATTTGTGTTCTTGTAAGATTTTCCTTTAAGTTGTTAGAATTTTTCAAAGGAACCCGCTCTAATACCAATTGAAGAACACAAGCTTATATTGAGAGGGGGGGTGAACAATATAAGATAAAATTTTACTTTTCTTTCCCAAACAATATTATCCAATGTTATCAATTGCAATATCTTTCCAAATCAGTGTTAACCAATATCATCAATAGCAGTAGCAAAAAAATGCACATATCATCACACACAATGAGAGACATAGATTTAATGTGATTCACCCAATGTGGGTTACATCCATGGAGAAAATATTTTTTCTAAATTTTCTCAACAAATCTCTTGGGAACCAATTTCCTATTACAATGTTTATGGACCTCTATCCAAAGGAGATCTCAATCCCCTATGCTCAAGTTCATGGACCTCTATCCATAGGATAACTCTATCCCATTAAATATGGTTCATGGAACTCTATCCATAGGAGAACTCTATCCCCTTGCTGGTCTGGTTCATGGAACTCTATCCATAGGAGACTCCTCTCCTTTGATCTGGTTCATAGAACTCTATCCACAGGAGAACTCTATCTCCTTGCTAGTCTAGTTTGTGGAACTATATCCATAGGAGACTCCTCTACTTTGATCTGGTTCATGGAACTCTATCCACAGGAGAACTCTATCCCCTTGTTGGTCTGGTTTGTGGAACCCTATCCACAAGAGACTCCTCTCCTTTTCTTTGGTTCATGGAACTCTATCCACGGGAGACTCCTCTCCTTTGCTCTAGTTCATGGAACTCTATCCATAGGAGACACTTCTCCTATCTACTCTGGTCACCTCCAAACCTAGTACACATTTTTGTTTAACTCTACTCTAAGCTTACTCGCAAGGCTTACTCAGGTCTGCTAACAAATTTATCTAAAACCTGCTTCAAGTCTTCTCATAAGACTTTCTCAAGTATGCTCACAAATCTGCTCTCAACTCTATCCCAAATTTGCACACACTACATGCACAAATTTATCTCAACTCTATCCCAAATTTGCACACATTACATGCAAACTTTTATCTCAAATCTATCTCCAAATATACACACATTGCATGCATAAATCTGTCTCAACTCTATCCCAAATCTGCACACATTACATGCACAAATCTACCTCAACTCTGTCCTAAATTTACACACATTACATGCACAAATCTATCTCAACTCTATCTCCAAATATACACATATTACATGCACAAATATGTCTTAACTCTATCCCAAATCTACACAATTACATGCACAAATCTATCTCAACTCTATCTCCAAATATGCACACATTAAATGCACAAATCTGTCTCAACTCTGTACCAAATTTACACACATTACATGCACAAATTTATCTCAACTCTATCTAAATTTTCTTCAAGTCTTCTCACAAGACTTGCTCAAATCTGCCAAAACCTACTCACACATCCTACAAAAAACTGCTCACAATCCTTCTCAAATCTGCTTATTATCTCTACACAAAACTACTCACAAGCCTTCTCAAATTTACTTATTATCTCTGCACAAAACTACTCATAAACCTTCTCAAGAGGCCTGCTCAAACCAGCTCACAAATCTATTCTCAACTCTGCTCAAGACTGCTCATCACTCATGCTCAAAACAACTCATAAAACATGCTCAAAACAACTCATAGCACATGCTCAACCAATCCCAAATCTTGCACATAAATAATATTCAAAATAATGTTTGTATCTCTTTTAGAAATGATTACTTCAACTAGGCAATCCAGACATATTCTACCCATAATTCTTTCAAGAACATATAAAGAATAATATGCAATACAAATTTTCAATATATTCTCTTCCAAAGTAACTCAAGACCTATTGCACAAATTGTTTCACAAAACTTGATTTCAAACACTTTCATAATCACTTTCAATGTCACTCAGGTCAATGCCCAAATGCTTCACAAATTCATTCAAACATTGAAGCACAATTTGTTTACAAATCCTAGCATGTGTTTCCAATTTCTTTCAACAAGGATGCATAATTTGTTTCACAAACCCTAGCTCAAATATTTCCAACAATGCACATATATAGTCCTTATTTCTCCACCTTATGATTTAGAAATATTTTCTCATCCAAACACCTTAAAGAAGGAATGATATCACCATACCTCTTAACTTGCTTTAATGAAGATGTGCCCTCACAACCTATCTCAAAATATTCTATTTTTCTTAAGCCACTTTCAAGGGTTAGTTAGCATAACACTTTTTCAATCATCCACATTAAAAACTTCTCTTCAAAAATATGCACAAAGATATTACTTTACAACTCCTTTTAATTCTCAAAACAAGGCTTTTTAATCAATGAGCAATTTTCTTCAAACTTTCTTTCACCATGCAGAAATACCTACAATAATTAAAACACAAACACCTTATAAATTCTACTTGTAAAATTCATAAATGATTTCAATACCACAATGTACCTTCTAAACAACAAAACCCTAAGTGCAAAAATACTTTTAACCTTATTACTCCTTTTATTGCTTACTAAATGATTCTTTAGAAAACACAACAATAATCCCTTAATACTTTCACTTCTACCTTTATAATTTCTAAAATCAACTTATAAGCAACCTTTGTAATTCTAGAAATGTCAACTCACATTAATTCCTCAAGGTAAACCTTATGACTCCCTATCTTTAATTTCAAATTAAAATAAAATTTAATGCCCTTACCACTTCTGTTGTCGAAGAGACTCAAACATGAAACCTCACGCAGCCCATGCTCTAGCACGAGATAGAGTGCAAGTTAGGTTGGCCCACCCACTGGATACGAAGGTGCTCAAAAATATTTTATTCGTTTTATCTTCTACCCAAATGAACATCAAAAAACTATCGTCGTGACTCAAACCTGGAACCTCTCTTTTGCTAGCGTCCTATGCAGAGTCTGCTTGCCACCTGGGCTAGCTGTCCAGTTGGAACATCTAATATACTACCTCCTCTTTAAACCTTTACCTCTATCTAGAAGTTTGTGCATTGTCCTTGATTCACTCTACTCTCACGAATGGAACAAACAACACTTTCTGTCCTCATGAATTGGAATGAATGATGCTCTCCTTACTTCACTCTACCCTCACAAAATGGAACGAACGACGCTCGAATTACTTCTCTCTGCCCTCACAAACTAGGACAAATGGTGTTCAACTCACTTCACTCAGCCTTCACGAACTGGAATTTATGACACTCGAATTACTTCTCTCTAACCTCATGAATTGAATGAACGACACTCTCCTTACTTCAACTCGGCAACATTTTTTTCTTCAGGTAACAATAATTCTCGTAGACATAGGCATTCAATCACTCATAAAAAAAGCACAGTCACAAATTATTTTGTCTCCTTTTATAATGTTTGCTTTACATATTAAAGACGTCAGTGCATGATAGACTTGGGCCTTTGAAGACATACAAACGGTCACTTCTTTTTTTGTGCAATATCAACTTCAAATTCAAAATAAAACTTTAGAAAACCATTTCCAAAGTCTTCGATGGGAGGTCAAAACTTTTAGAGAATTGTTTCCATTTTATGAAACCACTTTTATATTATCATAATTTAATCTTGTGATTAAATATTATAATATTTATTTCTTGAAACCATTTTCCTTGCTTTTGAGAGATGCCTTGTCTTGAAAACTTGTCCAACCTTAGAATAATATTTTCTATATTACCAAGCTCAATCTTTGACGAATACCTTTGACATCAATGACAACCAATACCAACACAATATTCCAACATCAAGCTCACTCTTGACATGATCATAATCCTCCATATCAATCATCTTGTACTTCTTCAACATGGCTCAATGCCCAAACTCAACTTTTTGCATTTCTAATTAATTTTGTATTGCATCCAACTTAATATCTTTCTTGTAATTCCTAGCACTAAATATATTAGTCTGTAATTTTTCATGTTGCCTACAAAATGTAGCTTGTGTTGCTTTATATTTTTGGAGATCACTTTCAATTTGATTCTAAAGTTGCATGCGCTCTTGATTTAATAATGAAATCTCTATATATATTGTCTCCTTTGATTTATCCAGTGTTGCCTCTCAAATAGAAATTTGTGGTTCAGTAGCATCATCTTGGTTGTGGTTTTCCTCTCTTGATTCAAAGAGAATGTCCAATTTGAGGTTGTATTGCACCAATGCAAGAGTATTTTTTATGTCAATTTGTTCATCTCTAACACCACATCCAAAATCATATAGCCCTCTTTTTTATTTTTTTCCTTATTATTCTAGTTTTTTAGAGATCTTTACAACCAAAACCATGGTTGTTATGGACAATCATTGAACTAATGGCTAAAAATTTTTAAAAGAAAGAAAATCTAAATGTTTTGGTAATTCACAAATCTAAGTTACACTTGGACGATGAGATATCTCCTTAAGTTAACCAGATTTATTTTTTGTTAATTGTGAATACATTGATTTATCACATGTCCAAAGGATCATTGAGAATTAAATTGGTGATTAAGCTAAAGTTTGTAAAGTTGAGTTTAGCCTTTGCATTCTTATGATCTACTAGCAAATATTACTTTTGATGTTTCCAACATGGTTGATGTTCAATGATATGGCCTTACCATCAACATCCATGCATGTCCAGTTGATGTGATTGCCCTAGACATCATAGTTTTTTTTAGACTAGAAGTTGTGGTTAATACAACTAATACAAGGCCTATGATTACTCAAAAAAATGGTCATAGAAATTCTAGGAAATTTTACATTAAAACATGGATTTGTAGGTGTTTCCTCTATGTTGTGCATGATCTGAAAAGAAGAATTAATGGCTTTTAACCCACAGTTTAGAGGGCAAAAAATTTGCATGTCTCATCCTTCTATGCCTGAAACACTAAACAACACACATATGAGTAGAGTCAATACCATTTTTTCATTTGGTTAGGTTCAAATTTGCTCTATAAAAAAGGATCTCATTTCTAAGGGTTGATATAATATATTTTGCCAATCGAAAGAGCAAGTTGTTATTATCAAAGAGTGGTATTAAAATATGAACTAAAAACTCTACCAACGAGTTGTTGATCAACTACAAAATCTATTGTACATTGCTGTACAACTATAAATTAATGTTTGATGCCTTCAATGTAGGTATCGTGGTTGGTCGGACCCATGCTTAGCTTGGTGATGAAGACATTTTGCTAAACAAGCCCAATGATTATCATTATAAATGCCAATTGAACACTCATTATTATCCACCAGTAAGTTTAGATCTTTCACGAGCAATGGATAATTTGGAGGAAATTTTGGTAAAACTCTAAATGGGACACATAAACAACAAACATAATTTCAAAACAACCGAGACAAATCCTATCATTACCTTGTGGAAATTTGTTAGGACCCCATCCTACCACTAATTGTAATTCTCATATTATTATCTAATGACCCCTTTTCAATGTGGGGACCCCTTTATAATTATATTTTCTAATATTTTATAATGGTATGTGGCAAGTGAGGGGCCTAGACAAGTGGGTCCATTTCATGTAATCTTTATCAAGAATGTAACTTATGTTTGGTAGAAGATTCTAGCTCAAGTGGCACTTTGCATGTAAGCCAACTCTTGAGCATTAGGTTAGGGTTGCATGAAGTGTATCTTTAAAAGACAAGGTTCCATAAATGAATGTATTTTTTTGCATATTAATGAAAGTATTGAAGGAGGTTGTCCCCTCGAAGAGGCCTATGATTTTGTGTTGTGATTTATGAGATTTTTATAATTTTGTATTTACATTTTGTATTGTAATATTCTATTCTTTTATGAAATTATATTTTATTGCAATATTTATGTGAATGAGTTTATTTTTATTATAAGATTCCTAACAAATGGTATTAGAGTGCTTTCTAGGGCTGAGTTTTGCTATGACTACGATAGTTCTTGCCCTTCTATTTTGATTTCTAGGTATAAATTTCCCACGTTTTCATTTTTTTTCTTGTTTCCTTACTAAAAAAACACAACAAATTTTTTTTTGCATTAGTTTATTTAGAAATCCTATTCTAGGGGGTTTTAAAATATCATAGAGGATTTGTTGTTATTGGCTAAGCTAGATTACCCGTAAAACATCTAGTGAACTGAGGGGTGATGAGGTTCCAATACCTAGGCCTCAAACAACACATGTCTATAAAATTAAGCTCCCATGTATCCTCGAGTATATTAGGATACCCCTAGGATTAGGAGAAACTTTTAGTCCTAGGAATATTTTTGGTCTTGTATTAGCCATAGTACACTAGACACAACATTCAAAAATATCACCCTCTTGTACTATCAAAGAGGCAGGTAGTGTGCTCAAGGGTATGCATGGAATCCTCCTTAAGTAGTGGTCTAAAATATTAGTCCGAGCACTATCATTCATCACTACATTATAATAGAGGGCCTATGGGCAGTACATACACCTTGGCTTAGAGTGCCCTATTCTGTTGAATGTTAAACTTACAACCAAAAATCCTACCATAAAAATTGAGCATATTGAGGAGACTTCCCTATCCCAAAATTACTGCATGAAATAGATGAAATAAGTTAGTGATGAACATAACAATCAAGATAGGTTCTATCAAGAATAGTCAATAATAATCAAGTATAAATTTAGTCAAAGTTAGTAACAATTAGGATAAAGTTTTCTAGTGTCAGTAACAGTTGCCTATGACATTCAGAATTCATAACAAATAGAGAGTTTTCAATGACAGATTTAGACTAGATAGTCATGAGAACAATGAGCTACAATATCAGTGATAGAATAGTGTAACAGATAGTGTAATCTTATAAGGGTTTATCTGATAAGAAATCAACTTTTTTAGTGAACCAAACCTTTAGGAGAAAAACCGACAACACTTCCCCTAAAAAAGAGAAAATTTGACAATAATTGAAGACAACACTTACCCTACGTTTTTTTTGGTACCCAAAAACAATGTTGTGATATATAGCTTATTGTGACCATCTCGTTGAGCTGATCAGTTTGGTATATAGCCTCCATACACTTTTTTTGGGGTATCAAAAGCGTTAATTTGGAACCTAGTCCATTGTGATCATCTTTTCAAGCTGATCATTTTGATATATAGAACCCAAACACTTTTTCTAGATCATTACTAAAAATAGTAACTCCTAGAATAATACTTCTATTTTTAGTAAGTCAATGGAAGTAGTTCAAATTGTATTGAAATGACTATCAAAATTTACTTCATCCCGCCATAACATAACCATTTGGAAGAAATCAAGGTCTTGGAACCACATAGACTAGAAATGAAATGGTTTTGGATGACCATGATTAATAAAATCACAAGTCAAAATAAGGGGTTTGTGATATGATCATGCTTGTAATAAAATATTTGAAGAGATTGTATACTTTGATTGCCCATGCGTTGGATAACAAGAATCTATCCAATATTTTTGCTACATGAGTTTGCCTAATGCATCTATTATCCCATGTATATTGAAAATTTTAAGGAACAACATCTCAATGACCATTTTAATTGATAAATGAAGAAAAATATTGCATTGATTTAGACCATCCAAGAGTATCACCCATATTTTCCAAAGGAGACAAAATTGTGTTGAAGTTACCCCCAAGAATCCATAGATCACAATAATAAATCATCATTGTGATTAAAAAATATTTTAAGGTCCTTCCAATATCTTCACGAGGAGTAACTATACTTGGAGGATATCCATTTATAACCCCAACTTTTATGTTTTCCTCTTTCCCACAAAATAGTCCAACAATCCACTTACTTTTTACTTCTAACAATTTTCCATCCCATTTGTGTTTATCCCATAATGTTACAATATCGTTGAAAGCTCCTATAGAATAAATTGTTAGGCGATTCCCCATCTTCCAAATCTTTTAAAAAGCATCCTTACACTCCTCATTACTTAATTTGATTTTTTCAAATTAAATAAGCTCATATCTATAACAACTTATTAATTCCTCAATAGCTATTTTTTTAAGGGTCTTATTCATACCCCTAATATTCCATGATTCCATTTTCATTATCGCTTATTATTTTATTAATGGGCTCAACTGCACTTGTTGATACCTATGATATTTTTAAATGGCTTCCCAAATTGATACCCCTTTGAGTGTCTTTCATGCTTTGACGATCTTCCTCTCCTTTTCACATTCCCACCAACACTTTAATCTTCATCAACCTCTACTATTTTTCAATATAATGACACTTATCTTCTAAACATTTATGCTGCCCTAAAGTATTTAAAATGCAAGGAATATCCTCATAAACACTTTCGTCTTTATGTTGCCTAGAAAGCCTAAAGCACAAGGATGATCCTCCATAGTAATTTCTTTCTTATGTTGTTCTTGAAACACTAAAGTGCAATGAACACACTTTGCACTACTTTCATTTTTAATGCAAGAGGATTTTATGCTACTTGAGGAAAATGATGATTAAATACCTAGGTTAACATCAACCTCCTGATGGGGGACCGAAAAATCACGCACACACACTCACGCAATTTCAAAATTTTCTCTTGCATTAATCTGAAAAACACATCCAAACAGCTCGTAGGCTTACAATGACCAGCACTCGACTTGGTCTACGCATCGAAAAATGCACACGTACTCAAACCCTACTTTTTTTTTTCATTAACAAATTTGAAATTTACATGCATACATCCCGCAGGCTTACAATGACCAACGCTCGGCTTGGTCTACGCACTTCCACACTCTGCATGCATTTCCCGATCCACCACCCCCTTACCTTCTGCTTTCTCTTCTTCTGACTCTTCAGCACTGACTTTCCCGAATCTTGATGCCTCTGCATCAGATGCTGCTAGATGCTCCTGCATCAGACACCCAGGGTACGTGGAGAAGTGATCTTCACTTCTGCTTGGTCCGATCACTACCTCCTGCAGCACTTCTAGACTTATCTCTGCCTTTGTAGTCTGTTCCAACTCTCTCTCCTGGCTTCTGTCTTCTACCGGATAGATTTCCCCACTGCTGCATACTTCTTCTGCAGACTGCTTCAACTCCTCTTGCACAGAAAAATCTATGCCTTCTTCCGGGCAGGTCCCGGTACTGTCTGCACTCTTCTGCAGCCTTCTTCAACTTCTCCTCTTTCTTTCTCTTTCTCTCTTCCCGTCTTCTTTGCCGCTCCTCTTGCTCCCGCAACTTTATTGTGAGCCATTCCTTTTGCAGGGCCTTCAACTATTTTTGTAAAGCTAAAAATTCTTCCTCCGGCACCATATCTTCCTTGCTGTCCTGTCTTCTTCGGGAATGCATTTCTCCTTGCTTTTCTTACAAAGCTTTACCGATCCGGTGTAGCTGCCTCATAGCCGGCGATCTGCTAACACGCTCGGGGATCTTAAACTCTCTCAGAACCCTACCACAGATCCTGGCACAACTGCCTCATGTCCAGCGATTTGTTACGCACTCAGAATCACTCGCTCTGATACCACTAATGGGGGACCGAAAAATCATGCACACACACTCATGCAATTTCAGAATTTTCTCTTGCATTAATCTGAAAAACACATCCAAACAGCCTGCAGGCTTATAATGACCAGCGCTCGGCTTGGTCTATGCACCGAAAAATGCACACGTACTCAAACCCTACTTTTTTTTTTCATTAACAAATCTAAAATTTACATGCATACAGCCCGCAGGCTTACAATGACCAGCGCTCGGCTTGGTCTACGCACTTCCACACTCTGCGTGCATTTCTCGATCCACCACCACCTTACCTTCTGCTTTCTCTTCTTCTGACTCTTTAGAACTGACTTTCCCAAATCTTGATGCCTCTGCATCAGATGCTGTTGGATGCTCCTACATCAGACACCCGGGGTACGTGGAGAAGTGATCTTCACTTCTGCTTGGTTCGGTCACTGCCTCCTGCAGCACTTCTAGACTTATCTCAAATACCACTTTATGGGGGACTGAAAAATCATGCACACACACGCAATTTCAGAATTTTCTCTTGCATTAATCTAAAAAACACATACAAACAGCCCGCAGGCTTACAATGACCAGCGCTCGGCTTGGTCTACGCACTTCCACACTCTGCGTGCATTTTCCGATCCACCACCATCTTGCCTTCTGCTTTCTCTTCTTCTGACTCTTCAGCACTGACTTTCCCGAATCTTGATGCCTCTGCATCAGATGCTGTTGGATGCTCCTGCATCACCTCCTCCACCTCATTTGCTTTAAAAATTGCCTTCCCATCTTCCATCACACATTTAAATCCTAAATTTGAGCTTGTGCATTGCACTACTACATCCTTCGTGTCATTTTTCTTCTAATGATTTGACTAAACTCTAATGGCCTTTTCCATTCGATGATCTAAAGGGGTTCTTTTTGCCACTTTCTTAGGAGTGAAAATTTCTTAATTTGACACATCTTCTACAATGATATGATCTCCTTGTTTCATATTGAAATTTGCCTCATGCCCAAAATTTTCCATCTCTTTCTCCATCATTTTCATTTTATTATATTTTCCATGTGTCCAATCTCATAACATTTGCAACATCAAAATGCAATGTTTGCATAATTCACTTATTAATCTCATTCCATTGCTTTAGATTTAATCCTAATGGATTGTTGTAAAGATATTGAAATATCTATGGTACAAGATATTCAAGTGTATACAACATGCCTTCTCCCTTAATAGTTGGTCCCTCCTGGATGAGCTTCCCACTGGCATACTGCTGGTATTCTTCAAAACCTCCTTATTGATGAGCCAACAAGGAAGTCCAAAGAGCCTAATCCACACTAAAAACCTTTTAATAATATTTATCTCCATAAAAAATCTTACTCCATTGTCTTAAATATAATGCATCTTTACCCCTAAACTAGGGGCCACCATCCATTATTTTATCCTTTATTTCTGATTTGGAGAAGATAATGAGGAAAAATTCATTCAAAAGAAAAGTCATAGTGATTTGAATTCAATCCTCGCTTTCATTTGATCTACTTTTGAATTTTCAAAAAAACTAACTACTATTAGTCGAACTTATATATTAACCTTTTGCTTTTAAGAACCATTATATGATGCTCAACCCTCTCATCACTGATAATCACTTATGTTGTCTTATTTGCTACCTAGATAGGGTTTGCCATAGATTTGCTCTTCCTCTTATCACTAACTAGGGAATCCATACTTCCAACTAGGGCATCTTTACTTCTAGTAAGGACTTTCAAAAATGACTTTCCTGCCATGTTACTTAGATTTTCTTCACATGAATCCTTTAGTTTTTTAGTTTTTTCTATGATCTAGTATAAGAAGTGGTGCTTATTCCTTGCTTGCACTTTGCTTCCTGCTCTCACCCATAACACTTGATTTGTAAAATAATAAAAATGTGAGGCTCGCTTTCAACTCGTATTAGCTTTTGGCTACATTTTTAGTACATGTTAAACATCATATAAAAACTATTTTCCAAATAATTTATTTTAAAATTAATTAAGAATGTATTGCTTGGCAATATTTTCCTATTAGAACAACTTGACAATTATGCATGCTTCGCTTGACAATATTGGAGCTTGTGTCTTTTCTTAAAAGTTGAAGACTATAATGTAAAGACTTTTCTTGGCAGGACTTACTCTTGACATTGATTTATGTATTGATGTGTGGATACTTAATGCATAATCTCATTTTATGATGTCAATAAGAGTGGGTAGTTGTGCTTTATGCTTTGATTTCTATGCTTGAAATATGGTACTATTGATGTATTTGTGGTTGCAGGTCCAGGTACTCTCATCGGCGGACTGATATGGAACAACCACCTGAGTTAAGAGAAATTTAAGAAATGATGGATGACTTGCTCCTTGACATCTCAAAGATAAAAGGATACCCTTCATGTAGATATATTGCATATATGCTTGTTGTTTGAGTACACCATTGGACCGTGAGGTTGCTACTGGAAAATGAGTCATCCTTAGTAGGTAGGGAATAACGTTTTAGTTATCTTAAAAAGCCACCTACTCAAGGATAAAACAATAAGGTGTATTATGGTTTTGAAAAGCCTTTGTATTGCTTATGTTTTGAAAACATGGAATTGATTGATTAATCCAATAAAGTATTAATGAGGTCAATAATATTAATACTTGGAATATTAGTATCAATGTTAATAATTAATATTAACATTTGGTATTAATTAGTAAGCCATTAATCCAATTACCTTGTTAGAAATATTATGTATTCTAATGTGGTTAGCATTAGGAAGAAATAGTTGATTATGAAGTAATTAGCATTGGAAGGTAATAGTTGATTATTTTATTCTAATGGTGGAAAGCATTAGAAAGAGATACTTGTTAAGAAAGTGGATTAATCTATCTTAAGTCATGTAATTATGCTTTGGTAAGCCTGAATTAATTTGAATGCTTATTTGAAAGAAAAGAGTTGGGTTCATGTGATGTTCATTCGAACGTTACGTTAAGGCATAACAGGCCAACGTTGAGAAGGTTGCTTTGCATGGGTCCTTTGGGGTTCCTCTAGAATTGTTTTTATAAAGATAGATGGTTTGTTTTGGGGGTTAACCAAAAACATCGAGGAAAGGAGAACAAGAGCTAGTGGAAGGAGTGTTGTATGTCAAGCTAGGAGAAAGAAGTGTGTTTATTGCATCAAGGTAGCTCATTTGATTTTTTCTCACTTAATCATTTCTTATTTTTCCTCAGTTTTGTTTTGACTGCATGTAATCACTTTTGGGAACCTTTGTAGAAGCTTTTCTTGTTGCTCGCTTGGTTGACTTCTATTGTTTTAGGAGTAGAAAGTTCATGGGTTGTTTCCCTTCCTTTGCTTTGAGGACATCTAGATTCGTTGTTAGTTCTAGAGTGTTTTAGGTTTGCTTTTCACCTTTCCCAAAACCTGCAAACCAATGTTGATATTTTTTTATTTTGTTCTTGCCTCCTTACTAGATGTTAGAAGCAGTGCTTGAGTCCGAATAGCACCTTGGTTTGCTTCTCTAATGTGTGTATGTATTTTTTAAGGTAGTTTTGGCATCCTTAGATAGTTATGTTCTTTGTTATTGCCTATGCCTTAGAGGTAGAACCCAAACCTACAAGTTCTAGAGTGCTAGTTGGGAATGTTGTTGGCTAGGTTCTCTCATCTAGAGGAGTATAGATCTGTTGCAGTTGGTGATCTATGTTAGCTTAGAGGTTTGCTAGTTGCACAGGCATTGTAAGGCCATGTTCAAATGCTATATTTTATTTACCTTACCTTTGGTAGCTTGGATTATATTTTTTGAAGTTTGAATTGTGCACTTAGTAGAGTTATTAAAGAGTTTTATATTAAGTACTTATTGGTTCTTTTATGCATATATTACCTTTTGTTTACGTTGGTAGATGATTAGTTTAATCGATGTGATTATTTAAGGTAGAGAATATATGTTAATAAGGTTGGAACCAATAATCTAGAGGTTATTTAGAAGAATAATCTAGTTTTATTTAGTAAATCAACTTTCCCTTTGTGAAGAAGGTAATTATGGTTTTATGTTAAGAAATTTAATGAATCATTATGTCTTGGTGTTCTTTAAATTAAATATGTTGATTTACTATGTTTTGGTGATCATTTTAAGTTAGTGATTTGCTATTTTGGTTGTTGAATTGGAAATTGGGAATTATGGGGTTCTCGTATATAAAAGAAAAGCTTTGGTATGTGAATAATATTTATAATGGTTTTCCTGAGACTTTAGTAGGTAAGGAAACCATTATAGAGAGAAGTATGGGATTCTCTCAAGGGTTGCATGAAATGTATTTTGCATGGTTGCTTGCAATTAATACTTAGAGCATGTTAAGTTGCATTGCATTAAGAGTTATCCTGATCCCTAAGTTTTCTTAAATTCCATGGAAGATTCCTTTCATGGAGAAGATTGTGAAAAGAAGGTGGTGCAGGGACCACTTGAGCAAACTTTTCTTGGAATATTTTGGATAGAAAAGATGTTATGTAAATGGAAATTTTGTTATGTAAAACTTGATCATTTTTATTCCTAATTTAAAAGGATTGGAAGTCTTCATGAATGTATGGAATATTCAGTTTTGAGCAAATAAAATTATGGGTTAGAAAGGATCTCTTTTGAAGATGTTTTTCATTGTGAAATATAAGAGAGAAAATTGTTATAAGTTAGCTTTATGTTCTATTTTAAGCTTGCTAAACTAGCTTTGATTAAATAGATGTTTATGCTAGCTTATTTTATGGATGTTAGCATGATGCTTAGTTCAATCATGATATATTTGAGAGAGATGTTCTTTAATGTTAGTTCTATGTGGAAATTTATGTTTTATTCTTTTGGGTTGAAATGCTCTATTTAAAATCCAATAATCTAGCATTGTGTTATGGCTAAACATGTTATTTCCATTATAACACTTTAAATATTTTCATGGATGAATGTTAGATTAATTTTCTTTATGCACTTTTGGATTTGGTGGGGTTCTTGGGTATGGATCTAGAAACTTGTTATGAACCTTGAGTCATGAGATAACCCAATCCTGGGAGGAGTTGCGAAGATGCAATAACCAGGTAGTTGTGAGTTGTGGAAGGAGTTGCAGTGATGCAATAGTCGGGTACTCATGAATTTAAAAGGAGTTGTGGTGATGCAATAGCTAGATATTTGTGATTTGATATACCTGGAACAATGAGGATTGGGTGTTCCTTAACGATGTATTTTATGGAATTATTCACAAAACAACAATGGTGGTACCTAGAACGGTGAGGTTAAGGTGGCCATGCTCATTGCCAAGTGAGTGGTAATGACCTTAGTTAGCCCACGGAGGTGTGGTAACTAAGCACCAAGGCTTTATGCCAAAATAACCTTCATAAACAAACTTATGGAAAGGTTAGGGAATAGTCATCCCCTTTAAGAGTTATGGAGCTTAAAGGATAATTCCTACACCATGGTCAAATTGTCGTATGTTGGTGAGGGTATGGGAAATGTGGGGGGACCACTTTGGCATCCTTCTAAATGATGAGTTTAGTAAGGTGAACCCTAGAAATACAAAAAGTTTGCCACTCTTGTCCACATGAGTGTCATTTGTAGTGACATAGAACTCAAATGTGGTGAAGCCTTTAGAATGTTGAAAATAATATTATCAGGTTTCCTTAGAGAATCTTGTAAAACAAAAATTCTCTCTATCTTGGGTTGGTTTTGTGGGTTGTTACATATATTAAGTTAAAGGTAAAAGGTAAAATAGTTTTTAACGTCCATGAGACCATAAGCCATATGAGATGACCCTCATAGAGGGCGTTATTTACCCAATATATGTTTATCCAACCAAAATGTGGTTACCAAAGTATATATACAACTTTACTTACCATTGGATTTAAATCTTCAACCTTCTATTTGGAGTTCTAATATCTTAGTGTTGAGCTAATTCTATTTGATACATTTTTAGTATATATATATATATATATATATATTGCTAGGGAAAAATAGGTTGTACTCAGGTCTCCCACTCTTGACAAATCACAACTCTCTCCTTTATAGCTTGAGAGTTTACAAATATATTCAATTCTCATCTCAATTGAGATGTTGTAGCTAGATACCTACATCTTTTTTCATAAAAATTTTAAATTCTTGATTTTCATTTTTTGGATCTTCTTCAATTTTCTTTGTAAATACAAATATTTCAAAACTCAACATCCTTCTTCTTGAAATTTTTCTATAGCAACCTTCACAATACCAAAACTCTATCTCTATTGTCTATGAATTACATTTTAGTAGACTAATATTTCTAAAACCTCGTGTTATCATAGTCCACGTTACCAACTTTAGATTGTTAGTTTCTTCCCAAAGCGTATGTGCAATGACAAGAACTGTAATAAATAGTTTGGCAGTCTCAAAAAGTTGAAAGTTCATGTTTAAATCTTATCAAGGGATATATGCATAATAACTAAACTATGGGTCATTATATAATATAAGTGGAATTCATTTTAATCTCAAATAACCAATTAAAATAACATTTTATCATTTTAATGAGTTATGAAATAAATCTCATTCATATTATAGTGACATTTTAATGAATCATAATGGTATTATTTTAATAAATAGTTTAACAATATCAAAAAGTTGAAAGTTCCAATCTATATTTTGTTCCATAATCCAACCAAAAACCAACAACTCAAATAATCCATTCAACCATGAAGTCCATTTGATATCATCTTCTTCTATTTCAACATATAAAAATTTTACTTGCTTCATGAAATTGTAGTCCACTTTACCAAATTTGGGTTGTTATTTTCCTCCCATGCATTGATCTATAAATGGATGCCCTAAAACATTTTATAATCATCTGGAACATTATTTTGAATTTGCTCCTTTCAAAATTTTCTTGTCATCTTTAGCTAAACTTATGACTTCCTCTAACCATGGAAAAGAGAAGTTAACTTCACGATCCTCTATTAAAACCTCTTTATTGGCTAGCCTATTTGCACATTTATTCTCTTTCCTTAACATGTGTAAACTTGATTTCTTTGAACTCTGTAACAAGGTCTTGTATTTCCACAATGATCTCTTGTATGTTCCATGGAGCCTTTGCTTTACTCAAAATTGCATTTATTACTATTAGTGAATTGCTTTCCATCCATACTTTGTTCCATTTTATTTGTTTGCATATTTTTAATCTTTTCAAAACCGCCCAAGCTTCAACTTCATTATTTGTCTTAAATCCACTATTAAAAGTGTAATGTGACAAAATCTCACCCCTATTATTTTTTATTTTTCCTCCCAGTCCTGAATTTCCTTTAGATGCTCCATCAAAATTCAAAATTTGACCAAATTTGCTTTCGATGGTTTTAATTTTATATTTTTTACCTTCCTTTTGTTTTTCCTGTACCCACCATCATAATTCCAATTGATGACTTAACTCCATCTATCAAGGCTCTCTGCGTCAATATTAGGGATTGGATGAGTTGATAAGATTGGTTTACACTCCTTTATGACTAAACAAGTCTTCCTTTTCATTACCTCAAAATTGATTCCTTTTCTTTAAATATTCTTTTATTCCTTTCCAGACCTACTATCCAAAGTATTGTATCTTTCAATGTCTTATAGATTATCTATAACACCTTGCTTTTAAAAGCCATTGCTTTAACCATTCTTAAGTTCTGCCATTTATCACCATGCATTTACCAAACATATTAAGAATCAATTGCCATTTATCACCATGCATTTACCAAACATATTAAGAATCCATTGCCATAGTTCCCAGACTATTGAGTAGTGTTCCAAGAGATGGTCTATACTCTCCTGCTTTTTCATGGAACATATTATGAGGGACCATGAATAACCCTTTTCATTAGGTTATCCTAGCATAAAATTTTCCTATGACCTACCGACCATACAAACATTTTTACTTTTGGAATGCTCGGGCTATTCCAAATATGATGAGGATATCTAAGACTTAGGCATATTATTATTATTTTAAAGCGTGAGATTCAAAATGTTAATTGTTTAAGTTAGCATCTAAGTTAGTAGGTTATTTTATTATTCGGTACTTTGGTGTGCTATTTAATCACACATAGAATAATGAAAACTCAATCAGGAATTCAAGATCCATATCACTCGTATCAGAGCAACACAATTTGGTTGTCTATGAGGGGGAATTTACCTCACCCTTATGCAAATTTACATTCCTTTTGCCCTATGAGCAGAATCTCAAAAAAATTATCATTTTCTTGATGTTGATGACTACGAGCTCTAAGTGAATTTGGTGATTCCTTCTGCTTAAATGATTGACGAACATGACGTCCACTTGATTTTGGTCAGCTCTCCACAAAAAGGATACATTCTCATTTTTATGTTTGCATAGACTGAGAGAACCATTTTCAATTGTTACACTATGCAGCTCGACGATGCTGCCAAACTTGTTGTTGTTGCTTGTAAGTTTGCGAGGCACCCTAGACATGCTTGTCTATTGCCTTGGCCAATTTTTGGTCATTCTTATCAGTGCATTTAACTTCGACTCTTTGGCATCCTTGTGCCTCCTTTGTTTTCTTCATCGAAGACCGTCATGTGGTGTGGCCCTACAACATTTTAACACTACTTGCACCAGATATTGACTCACCATTCTTGACTCAGAATCTGCCTATGTTACAAAACTGCAACAACAAATTTGTTGAGAATAATCTCTCTTCGAAAACTCAACCATGGATCAATTTCTATGTGCTCAACCATTTTGTAGGTTGATCTGCTTCAACAATGCATGTCTTTATTGATGCGTCATGGCTCCTCCACCATAGTTGACCCATTTTTTGTGGATAAGATGTTGAAGGTTCTATCCAAGATAGCATGGGCCTCGCCTCCATTTCCCACGTTTGTCTTTGGTCTATGACTTCCAAATGATCGATGTCATTTCTTTATTTTTGTCCTTTGACTTCATCAATTTGCTACCATTTTTTTTGTCGACTTGCGCAAGTCACAGTTGATCTTTTTCCTATTTTTGGAGGTGGTAAGCAGTTTTCATGAGCCACTTTTTGATTTGCTCACAATGCTACAGAAATTCAAGACATTGCTCTTGATGTAAGACCCTCATTTTTTATGGACTGTGCAGGTGCATTGCATTGTCGATCGACTTAAATAAACCAATATAATATGACCATTGTTTTCCACAAAAATGGACCATTTATACGTGATCCTACACGCAGGATTGATGCATGAAGTGCATGACTAGCTGCCATGTACTCGACGAAGTTGTCGTTGTATCGAAAACTTGATATGCCACATCAAGGCATAGACGCTATTTTCTTACTCCAATATTGCCTGTGAGTAGGAGTGTATCCGACACACAAACTATGTGTTGGATGATTATCAAGAAACATTAATGCAAATTTTCAATTTTTATTTCATGAGGCCTTTTTGTGCACCTCAGAGGTCAATTACCCTATCCCAAGCCCTAAGGGAAATTCCCACCATGATTGCCATCATCGTTGCAGCCATGCTCATCACATGGCTCATGATTCTCATCCACTCACTAGTTGTGCCTATGTAGACTCCACCTTATTTGTACACGTGGTCGCTCTTTCCCCTCCAACTCCACTCACTAGTTGTGCCTATACAGACTCCACCTCCTTTGCACACTTGGTCACTCTTTCCCCTCCAACTGTGGCCTCCAAGAAAACCCTAAGTCTGCTAGTTACAACGTCAGTGAAGTTAACTAGAAAACAAAGATGCGTTGATGGCCACTTCTCTATGAAAATAGAGAATCGAGTGTCATGTCCCCATCAGGTGCGACCACTTCGTGTTTCCACCTATGCATCGACTAATGCATGGGTTTGCTTTGATGGATTTTGCTCCTCATCCAATGCCTTCTATCATCAAAAATAGATCGTCATAAGGAATAAATTGACGTTAGATGCCATATGGTCCTATAATGCCATCGTTGTCGACTTGGAGTTGACGTCATCCTTGGAGATTCCCTTTATAGTTTGGAATAAGTTCACGTTAGTTATAGCATACTACGGGCATTGTCGAGGACTGTTGGAGGTGATTGCTTCTTTGACCATACATAGGTGACATTGGGTTGATTGATAGTTGGCATTTTTGCAATGACCATTGGGTCACCCTTGAAAAACTAGCCGTAGCATGAGTTAGATTTGAAGATACATATCAAAATATCTCTCCATATTCTTGTAATATTTCTATTTTGTTGGTTCATTATTTTATATCCACTTCTTGTTGTGCATTCTCTCGAGCTATTCAACTCCTAAATTAACTTATCCTTGGCTCTTATCGAAATAATTATTGTTGTTATCTTTTTGGTCAACTGCCTCCTAGCAACGATGTTTGGTATACTTGTAAGCAAATCTTCTTTCCATTTCTATCTTCCTTAAATCCCACTCCATACTTTTGATCTACTTGACTAAGTTGTAGGTCCATAGACATTGATAAGGATGAAATGAAAACTTGTAAAGTAGCATTGACTAATGGGGCTATCCAATACCTAATGGTTTCACAAGAGGTTATAACTAGATTTTAACATATTAGAATTCCACTTGCCACTTATTCTAAATCCATAGCATCCCATTCACATCTTGCTCATACTACTTTCATAATTTTGGAAAAAAATTCTTTGTCATTTTAGTTTCTTGGCTACAAAGAATATCAGGCTTATTAATTAAAAAAAGGTCCCTGATACACCTCTACTTTGAGGGGGCATTAACACCCCTTATATTTCACGAGGTGGTAATCATGTCTCATTAGGGGTTGTTCCCTCCTGCAAATTACCAATGTCACTTTATTGTTTGGTAAGGAGAAGTTCAACCAACTTAGATTGCAATCTTTTATTTATGTTTGCTCTTGCTTCCCTGAATCTCGCTTGATAATTTGAAGGTTTTTTCTTTTTGTCTTACCAAAGGTCTTATTATTCTATTCCTCAATATTCTTTATAACTTTCCTTTTAATCAAATATGTCCTCTCTTGGCTCTGCTAAGGAAGCTTTTGACTTATCCTACTCATTTTCTATATTTCTTTGTTAATGCTAGAGGTATTTACATCTAACATTGCATTTTCTCTACCACTTTCCTTCTTATGAATGGTGCATGGTACTTCAAGAGAGTCTTCAAAATTTGATGAAGCACAATCCTTAGGTTTGGCAAGAATGTTCATCCCTAAATCGGTTCAAACTGAGTAATCAATTTCTTACCAATATTATGATCTTGTTATACCATGTCCTTTAAGCTCTTATTTGCTTTTTATTCATAGGCTAAAGTCTAAAAGAATTGGTGTTTCTTCTAATATCCTTACTAGTCTCCATTGTTTATTTACTTATAATTTGTATAGACCTATTTTTTGGAAGTTGAAAACCATCCTCATCCATATACATTTGTAAGTTTCTCTTACGATTTTCTACATGTATTTTCATTGGACTCTTCTTAGGGCATGATCTCTAAGTATGCCCCACCTCATGATATCTTCTACATCTAGAAGATATATTTTCATAATCCATGGTTTGGATCCATCAATTACGTTCATTATTAAGAATGATTAATTTTGGTAAAGGTTAACTAATACCAATCATGACTAATACCTGGGTATAAATAGCCAAGATTTTATCTTTTGTAGTTTTCAAAATCTCAAGGATTTCTACTAGAGCGTTGCCTATTGTCTTAAAGGTATCAATATCCTAGAATTCAATGGGCAACCCATACATCCTGAACCAAACTGGTACTAGGGATAACTTTACATTTTTATGTGCAAAACCTTCATACTAGTGGGTAAGGAAGAGTCATGCTCTTCCCATAAACCAAGGACCCCCTTTCAAGATTCTATCTCTTTCCTCCCTAGAATAGAAAATGTCTAGGAAGAAACCTTTGGGAATAAATGATAGACTCATTCCTCAATACTTCCATCTCCTATCAATCTATTTTCTCATAGCCAAAACCTTTGGCCAAAACCCATTAAATTTACCAATGACTACCTTATCTTTGAGCAACAAGGATTGTTGCTTTGTGAGGTCCTCCCTAACCTTTGCTACTAGGAATGATTCTAAGAATTTAGCTATAAATCGATTTATGGGAAGGACACTATAACTCAATATCTACTAAAACTTACCAGTATATCCTATGAAAATAAACCTATAATAATCTACATGCAAAACTTTGAAGATAATAAAGGGATAAATAAAACTTAGCTGAAAAAATTATACGTCCAGATGGAATGTCTTGCCTTGTTCCCAAGCCCTTCATTGCTCCTCCCATCATTCAAACCTTGGCTAAAAAATATCTGCAATTTCATTTTTCCATGACTTGAAAAATCATCACTCGTCTTTGTTTCGGAGGATTGACTTCATAAGATCATATCTCCCTCTATACTACTCGGTTTCCTTCATATGACCACTCATTTTAAAGTTTTTCAAAATTTGCACAAATTAGTCCAAGAAATATCTAAATGGGATAATCCTTCGCAAAGATATGTCTCTTGAAAGATGAAATATTTTTTCTAAAAATAATTGCCCTAATACTGCCCTTGTTTCGAACAACTATTTTTTTTGGGGGGTAAAAGTAGGGTTTTGAAAGGGTTCCCCTTTCCCTTAGTTAAATTGAGCTAGATAGCCTATTTGGTGTTGTTCGAGGTTTGAACCTTGGTGTGGGCTACATCATCCATATGTCCAACCATTGAGCTAAAGCCTCATTGGATTCAAACAACTGCTTCCACATGGACATATCTCCCTTACTACTACTTGGATTATTTCATATGACCACTTATTTCAAAGCTCTTCAAATTCCATATATAATAGCACACAAATTGTTTAAATCAATCAACTCTATGCAAAGATATGACTCTTAAAAGATAAGACATTTTATTTTATTTTTTTTACCTTAATTACAACCAAAGATTTTTCCTAAATAATTTCATTGAACCAAGAGAACCTATATATATACATAGTAGATATTAAACATCATATGAATGATTGTCAAACTACTTTCTTTCATATTAAAATAATAAATTATAAAAAATATTATATTAAAAATATTATTATTTTTTTAAAGCGAAAAACCCCTTGCGGGGCCGCCTTGGTCTAAGAGACCACAACCAGGGGGTTCTACACCGTCAAAGTCACCCGGGAGTCGTGCCTGACCCTGCTTACACCAACATTATCAATTGGATTTTGGATACCCAATTCAAATTTTTGGTAGGGTGGAGATTCGAACCTGGGACCTCCCTTGGAGGATTGCCCTCTCATCTCCAACTCACCTACAACACCTAGGTATATTATATTAATATGGTTCTCAACTACAATTTATTTTTTTAAAATATTTTATACTTTGATAACAATATCTCGCAACAATATTATATTAATCTAATTCTCAACTAAAATTTATTTTTTAAATATTTTATACTTTGATAACAATATCTCACAACAATACCGTTGAGATGAGTGAGTAGTCAAGTTGGTGGGAGGCTACTGGTTGAGGTCTACGATCCATACCATGGGTCCATTCAACTCCGATTCAAATCACATTGGCTACCATAAGCCCTTTTGCACCCGAGGGCTAGGTGGATTGGTAAGTGCTTGTTTGGTTAAGTATTTACCAAGAAACACTTAGGTTCAAACCTCAAGGGCAGCCTCTTTGCAAAGGTAGTAGTCTGATCTGAATCCTGTGAGTGTGCACCAGACCGACGATGACGGTATGAATCTTGAGCGACCGATGATCCTCTCCACGTGAGTCAACAATAACGAAGCGAAATAGGTTTGGTGAAAGCAGTCCCTGTGGTTTGAACCATACACTTGTCAATTACTAAAAATAATGTGGTTGTGACCAACTCTCCTATGTAATCCAAAAAATAAAAGAAAAACAATATCTCACAACTTTGTTCGCAAAGGTTAGGTGGATTTGTAAGTTCTAGTGTTTACCTAGAAGAGACTTAGGTTCAAACTAGGAAGGCGTGTCTGTTTACAAAGGTAGCAATCTAACCTGAATGAATTCTTTGAGTGCCTGCCAACCCAATGACGACAATACCAATCCCAAACTATAGGTGGTCCCCTCACAGTCGGGTTAAACAACAAAGAGATGAAATAGAGGTTATAAGAGGCAACCCCAAGATTTAAACCTTGCTTGTAGTAGAAAAGTATTATGGATGTTAAAGAACAATGAAATGAAATAAAGGTTATAAGGGGCAATCCCAAGATTTAAAGGAAACCTTGGCTAAAAAATATCTGCAATTTCATTTTTCCTTGACTTGAAAAATCATCACTGTCTTTGTTTCGGAGGATTGACTTCATAAGATCATATCTCCCTCTATACTACTCGGTTTCCTTCATATGACCACTCATTTTAAAGTTTTTCAAAATTTGCACAAATTAGTCCAAGAAATATCTAAATGGGATAATCCTTCGCAAATATATGTCTCTTGAAAGATCAAACCTTGGCTAAAAAATATCTGCAATTTCATTTTTCCATGACTTGAAAAATCATCACTCGTCTTTGTTTCAGAGGATTGACTTCATAAGATCATATCTCCCTCTATACTACTCGGTTTCCTTCATATGACCACTCATTTTAAAGTTTTTCAAAATTTGCACAAATTAGTCCAAGAAATATCTAAATGGGATAATCCTTCGCAAAGATATGTCTCTTGAAAGATGAAATATTTTTTCTAAAAATAATTGCCCTAATACTGCCCTTGTTTCAAACAACTGTTTTTTTTTTGGGGGGTAAAAGTAGGGTTTTGAAAGGGTTCCCTTTTCCCTTAGTTAAATTGAGCTAGATAGCCTATTTGGTGTTGTTTGAGGTTTGAACCTTGGTGTGGGCTACATCATCCATATGTCCAACCATTGAGCTAAAGCCTCATTGGATTCAAACAACTGCTTCCACATGGACATATCTCCCTCACCACTACTTGGATTCTTTCATATGACCACTTATTTCAAAGCTCTTCAAATTCCATATATAATAGCACACAAATTGTTTAAATCAATCAACTCTTTGCAAAGATATGGCTCTTAAAAGATAAGACATTTTATTTTATTTCTTTTACCTTAATTACAACCAAAGATTTTTCCTAAATAATTTCATTGAACCAAGAGAACCTATATATATACATAGTAGATATTAAACATCATATGAATGATTATCAAACTACTTTCATATTAAAATAATAAATTATAAAAAACCTTAATTACAACCAAAGATTTTTCCTAAATAATTTCATTGAACCAAGAGAACCTATATATATACATAGTAGATATTAAACATCATATGAATGATTATCAAACTACTTTCATATTAAAATAATAAATTATAAAAAATATTATATTAAAAATATTATTATTATTTTTAAAGCAAAAAACCCTTTATGGGGCCGCCTTGGTCGAAGAGACCACAACCAAGGGGTTCTACACCGTCAAAGTCACCCGGGAGTCACGCTTGGCCCTACTTGCACCAACATTATCAATTGGATTTTGGGTACCCAATTCAACTTTTTGGTAGGGTAGAGATTCGAACCTGGGACCTCCCTTGGAGGATTGCCCTCTCATCTCCAACTCACCTACAACACCTAAGTATATTATATTAAAATTATATTAATATAGTTCTCAACTATAATTTATTTTTAAAAATATTTTATACTTTGATAACAATATCTCGCAACAATATTATATTAATCTAATTCTCAACTAAAATTTATTTTTTAAATATTTTATAATTTGATAACAATATCTCACAACAATACCGTTGAGGTGAGTGAGTAGTCGAGTTGGTGGGAGGCTACCGGTTGAGGTCTGCGATCCATACCATGGGTCCATTCAACTCCGATTCAAATCACATTGGCTACCATAAGCCCTTTTGCACCCGAGGGCTAGGTGGATTGGTAAGTGCTTGTTTGGTCAAGTATTTACCAAGAAGACACCCAAATTCAAACCTCGGGGGCAACCTTTTTGCAAAGGTAGTAGTTTGATTTGAATCTTAACCTCGGGGGGTAACCTGTTTGTAAAGGTAGTAGTCTGATCTAATTCCTGTGAGTGTGCACCAGACCGACGATGACGGTTTGAATCTTGAGCGACCGATAATCCTCTCCACGCGGGTAAACAATAATGAAGCGAAATAGGTTTGGTGAAGCAGTCCCTGTGGTTTGAACCATACACTTGTCAATTACTAAAATAATGTGGTTGTGACCAACTGTCCTATGTAACCCGAAAAAGAAAAGAAAAACAATATCTCACAACTTTGTTCCCAAACGTTAGGTGGATTTGTAAGTTCTAGTGTTTACCAAGAAGAGACTTTGGTTCAAACTAGGAAGGCGTGTCTGTTTACAAAGGTAGCAATCTAACCTGAATGAATTCATTGAGTGCCTGCCAACCCAATGACGACAATATCAATCCCAAACTACGGGTGGTCCTCTCACAGTCGGGTTAAACACAAAGAGATGAAATAGAGGTTATAAGAGGCAACCCCAAGATTTAAACCTTGCTTGTAGTAGAAAAGTATTATGGATGTTAAAGAACAATGAAATGAAATAAAGGTTATAAGGGGCAATCCCAAGATTTAAACCGTGTAGTAGAAAAGTATTGTGGATGTAACCGATCACCCTATGTATATTAAAAAAAAAAAACAATATCTCATAACTTACATCAAATGATATTAGTTTGACTGGTTAGATTTCTTAACCTTTAAGAAAAAATCAAAAGTTCATACCATCAATTATATTTATTCAAATGGTTAAATTTTTTAACTTCGAAGACAAATATAAAAATTTAAATCTTATAAAGTACATATACATAATTATAATACCCCTAAAAACGTGGAGAAGACGAGCCTTGCCTTTTGAACAAGAGGTTCACGGTTTGAACCTCTGCGATGCAAAGGGGACACAAAGACTGTGTGTTAAATTTCCTGTTGATAAGATAAGTATAGCTCTCGGCTTTATGAGGGGTTATAGTTGGGAGGAGACTGTTCAACCCTGTACGTTGCTCTTAAGGGTTTCTCACAATAACCTAAAATTTAAAATCCTCATTATGTACTTTACTGGCAAGTTCCTTCAATCCTCAAAAGAAAATTTGGGGATAAAACTTGATGGCTTGCATCGAATACAAAAAAACCTCGACTAACCTGAGGGGTATACTCGAATGGGATAGGGCCCCATAAAACGGACAACCCAGGGATACAGGGAACGATTTTCTTTAACATAAGGTTTTGGGGAATGCTTTTCTTTAATTAAGGTTTTACCCCCAAGGGCTAGGTGGATATGCAAGTGCAGTTGTGATTGGACACTTACCAAGAAGAGACCTAGGTTCAAACCTTGAGGAAGCCAACCCTTGCAAAGGTAGGAGAATCTTCTGAGTGTGCGCAAGACCCCAGGGATATAGGGAACGGTTTTCCTTAACATAAGGTTTTGGGGAACGCTTTTCCTTAATTAAGGTTTTACCCCCAAGAGCTAGGTGGATATGTAAGTGCAGATGTGGTTGGACACTTACCAAGAAGAGACCAAGGTTCAAACCTTGAGGAAGCTAACCCTTGCAAAGGTAGTAGAATCTTTTGAATGTGCGCAAGACCGATGACGACGGTATGAATCCCGAGCAACCGACGGTCCCCATCTCACGACGAATTACCCATAAACAAGTCAGTAGGTTTGTTGGTGTAGTCCCTGTGGTTTGAACTCTGTACTATCCAATTACTAAAAATAATGACGGTGGGTTTTTTTTGGTATAGTCCCTATGGTTTGAACCTTGTGCTATGGCAATTGCCAACTCTCCTATGTACACAATTTTTTTTTTTTGATATATAGAAGCAATGGTTACAATCACGATTTTTAGTAACTACCAACACAGCTGGTAGGGTTCAAACTATCTGCAAAGGCTCCCAGGACTTCCACCGTCTCGGTACATGGTACTCGACATGAGATGGGGACCGTCGGACGCACAGGGGTTGCACCGTCGTCATCAATCTAGCGCACCACTCAAAGGAATCAGATTTGGGGACTTCCACCGTCTCGATACATGGTACCCGACATGAGATGGGGACCATCGGACGCACACGGGTTGCACCGTCGTCATCAATCTAGCGCACCACTCAAAGGAATCAGATTTGGGTTACTGTCTGTGCATGGACAAGCCCGTAGGATTGGAACCTAGGTCTCCTCTCGGTAAGCGCCCCAACTTACCAATCCACCTAAACCCACAGACAATTTTTTTTTTTTTTACCAACTCTCCTATATAAAAAAAATAATAAAAAAAAAAAATTCACTCCCGTATATAATTTCGAAAATTAAACTAATTAAAAATAATATCTTGAACATTGTTCTCATACAAATAAAACCCATTTCAGGACAATTGGTATTATTTGAAATTTACCACAAAGCAATCTACACAAATAAGATAATACCAGTCTTAAATCTTAGGGTTTGGGTGCTCCGAGGATCGAATCCTCTCCAGCGCAGTCGACCGAGTAAGATGCTAAAACTCCTGAATCACTTTGCTCTTTAAAAAAAATATTTTTGCATCATTATATCAAGAGCAAGCCTCATTTCCTTTCGCATTTCTTCATTTCGGCTGCTTGCTTGCAATAACTTTTATATCTGTAACCCTCTTCCAACACAGTTCATAACATTCAAATTTATCAAAAAGCCGTCGCCCGCTGAGTGTTGTCCGGTGTTAGATTTGGGCCAAAGATGGGTACGAAGAGGCCAAGCGACGAAGAAAGCCCTGTGGGCGAGAAAAAGGCCAGAAAAATAGAGCCTTCCTTCATAAAGAATAAGCTCAAGAGGGCTATGGTGTATGCCAAATTGAAGCACGAGAAGAAACTGGAAAAGGAAAAGCGACACAAGGCACGCGAAGCTGCTGAAAAACGAGCCCTGGAGCTTGGGGAAGAGGTAATCGTGACTCGCTTTTACTTCGAATTTTATACCAGTTTCTGTAAATTATGAGCATTTAGCCTTCCACTGTTTGTTAGTTAAATTATGGAAAATATTTCTGAATTCATCTCTGTGATGAAACGAGATGGATAATATTTCTGTTGCAATGAAACGAAATCGATAATATTCGTGAATAAACTGTGGAATGAAACGAAATCGATATTTATTTGGAATTTTGTGTTTTTTTTTTTTGGTTGCTCCCCTTAAAAGTAAAACATATTATATAATCTTCTACGGTTGGTTAAATTACTGAATTTTTTTTTGAATAGTCTATTGAATGAATAGAAATCAATAATGTTTCTAAATAAACTTTGCAATGAAACGAAATCGATAATATCTTTTAAGAAGTCGATAATATTTCTGAATAGACTTTGCAGTGATACTAAATTATTAATATTTCTGAATTAACCGTGCAAGAACGAAATCATCGATAAATTACTCAGATTATGTGAGCATTTAAGCCTGTACAGTTAAATTATGGAAAATATTTCTGAATATTTATGTAATGAAACTAAATATGGATGATATTTCTGAATAAACTTTGGAGTGAAAAATATTTGTTAGTATCTCTGACTAAACTTTGCAACGAATTATCTTCGAATAAACTGTGCAACGAAACAAAATTGATAATTTACTTGGATTATTATGATGTTCCTTTCCTTAAAATGAAACATATTATAGGAGTATTTAAGCTTCTATAGTTGGTTAAATTAGGGAAAAGGTTCTGAAGATATGTGTAATGAAACGAAATCGATAATGTTTCTGAATAAACTTTGCAATGAAATTAAAATTAATAATATCTCTGAATAAAATGTTCAATGAACCAAAATCAATATTTACTTGGATTATGATGTTCTTTTCCTTAAAATGAAATATATTACGTGAATATTCAAGCTTTCATAATTCGTTAACCATAGGAGTGAGCGTGCTGCTAATATTTTAGTAACGATAGGAAGATGAACCATTGTGTCTATCACAGATGTCTTTTGATTTCCTGCTGTAAATCGTTCTATAAATGTATTGTCCAGTTATGGGAGACAGACTTTTGTTTTTGGTTTAAGTCTTATAAAGATTCACAGTTTTGTACAGGCGATGGTTACTAAATGTGTTTGTATTTGGGAAATCTACCTAATTTTTACCGTAATTCAAGGATACTGTATCAATACGGCAAAAAAAATGGTGGATTTGGTCAACGTATGAACATCCTACCGGGTCTGAGCAATATAATTTTTTCGCTTCTTGAAATTCTTTCTCTTGTGGTTTTCTTGTTCTCCAATACCCCGTAGTGGTGTAGACTGGGTTTGAAGCAGAGGCAGAGCCCCATGTTCGTTCATTTTGCATCCAGGACACAGATCACTTCGTTCTGCGCTTCATGAGGGTCGTCCACTTAATTTATCATAACCATGATTTGGGTGCATGTCATTTCAGTCCCTAGCTTAATTTTCTCTTCCACTGCAAGAAAAAGGGGGTCATCATGGATATTTAAGTAATCAAAGCTAAGGGACTTTAAATGCAGAGGAATTGCAGAAAGAAAGAAAGATGTGTATGTCCATCCTAACGGGTCTAAGCAACGTATCTATTAACAAAAGTATAAAATTAACAATAAAAAGAGCAACTTATCAAGTCCATTCTCTGTTCTCTGTGGTACAGTTCTGCTAGTATGTTGATATTGACATACAAAATTGGAAATATTTTCATATATTTTTTATAAATTATTACTATTTTTTAAATACATATAATTTGCCGTATTTTTCCATTTTTTTTTAGCGGACCCCTCGTTTTCCCTTTTATTTTAGGCCCACCATATGGAACATTCAGTACAAAATTTGTGACCTTGGGACAGACTTATCATGTTAATAAAATGCAGACACAATTCTTATTGTCAATATTGTTATATTTGTGCGAATGGTCATATGTTTTCTGCATTCTGCTTTCTGTTCAAAAACATTTTTAAGAATTCATTTTTGTGATAACTCATTATATTAGCAAGTTAGATGTCATGGGATTGTTACTAAAGTTCAGATCATATATCCAGAGTATGTGACATTTTCTGATCTAAATGTCCCCACTTGTGACACTAGCATATATGGAGTTTTCAAGTTCCCATTTCTGATTCTTGATATAACATAGAACATACTCTTATGTAAAAATGCTATCATTTTTATAAAAAAAAATATATTTTTCTTGTATGTAAAACTTGATTAGTGAAATCCGAACTTAACTTTTGTGTATTTTCCCCATTATGGATAATAGTTCAGGGTTGCTGTTGGATCTGCCAAGAGGTAATATGACAACAGACTGGGGAAAATGGCAATTTAATGAAAACCAAAAATAAAAGTTAAAGATATCTCATAATTCATAGAGAAACTTTACAGGAATGAATCTCATTTATTAGTTTGATGATAATGCAGGATCACTCTCTGTATGCAAAACATCTATCCATGTTGTGATGTAATCCCTTCTTGAATGTACAATCTGAAGAATACCTGCATTCTTCATATCTCTAAATCAGAGAACTAGACATAATGGTATCAATGTGATTAACATACACTAGATTTAATGCACATGTAGTCTGCTCTCAGATCAAGCAAACGAATCATCTAACCAAATCCGAGAAGCTACATGCCAAGCAGGCCCCTTTTGAAAGTTGTACCTCTTGCCAATACACTTTAACCATTCTTTCACTTGTAAGATCAAATGTAAAGTTTGACATGCTTGGCAAATATTCGTTGCTTGCTAAAACCAGGAAGCAAGTTGTTCCTTAAATCATGATAGAGGATTGATCTTATGGCTAAATGAATACTTATGGTTTTAAAATATGTCTTATTTTCTCTTTGTTGATATTTTGGGAAACTCATTCTCCCAATTTGAAGAACACAAGCTTATACTGAGAGGGGGAGGGTGAACAGTATAAGACCACTTTTTACTTTTTCTTCCAATTCAATATTATGTTGTGTATAAATAGCAGTATCAATAGCAGTAATCAAAGCAATGCACAAAATACCATACACAATAGAGACACCACAATTTACGTGGTTCACCCAATGTGGGCTACTCCACGGAGAAAATCTTTTACTAAAACTTTCTCAATCAATCTCTTTGGGAATCACTCCCAATTACAATGTTTATGGATCTTTGTCCAAAGGAGATGCTGATCCCCTAATCTCAAGTTCGTGGATCTCTTCCACAGGAAAACTCTTTCCCCTTATGCTCTGGCTATGTGATCTTCTAGAAGACTCTGTCTCTCTACTGCATTGATTGGTGGACCTCTCTCCACTTGAAGACTCCTCACTCAGATCTGTCTTCAACTGTGCTGGCTGCTGGATCTCTATCCACTGAGACTCTGTCCTCTGTACTCTGTCACCTCGAGAGCTTTGTCAATAGGCTCACTAAGAACCTGCTTAACAAGCTCACACAGAACTTGTCAAATCTGCTCAAGCAAGCTCACCAAGAACTTGCCCAAATCTGCTCTAGCAAGCTCACCAAGAACTTGTCCAAATCTGCTTTAGCAAGCTCACCAAGAACTTGTCCAAAATCTGTCCAACAAGCTCACCAAGAACTTGCCCAAAATCTGTCCAACAAGCTCACCAAGAACTTGTCCCAAATCTGTCCACAAAGCTGTCCCAAAACTGTCCACAAGGGCCTTCCCAAAGGCTCAATCAATCATACACAAACTGCCACAAATCTGTCCAAAAATCTATCCCAAAGATCTTCTCAAAGACTCAACCAATCATGCTCAAGTAGCACTCAAAACTCATCCACAACTCTATCAAGGCAAAGCTCAAAGATGAACTCAACAATGAATGGCAATGTACTCTTCAATGGATAACAACAATGATCCACAATGATCTCAACTCAACTCAACTCAAATCAACTCATAGAAGCATAAAGAGAATTGTTAGAGACTCAATATGTTCTAATCTCAATCTCAACTCAAATCAGAATAATGGAATAGTTTGTTTCATAGGACTTGAACAATCACTTCACACATCACTTGACTAGGCTCAATCAACTCAACTCAACCAATCATCACAAGGGACAACTCTTTCTCACAAAAACCCTAGTCCAAGCATGTATCAACCAACTCAAATGTTTCCAACAATGCTCAACCACAAATCTCACATAACAATGATACTCATGTTCTTTTCTAATTCTTTCACAACCAATGGGCTTCAACAACTATGCTTATAAAACAAGGTTTAATCACAACTCACAATTCAGAAAACCTTGAAGCATTCACTCAACCACTTTCGAAAAGGAAACCACAATCAATCCTTTTCACTCCAATGATATTTCAGAAATCAACCACCATAAACAATCAATAGGAGAATGTTCCCGTACCTTTTTGATGCCAAGAAGTTGTCCACAAAATCTGCCACACTAAACACAACTTTCCTTTGCCAATCTTCACAAGGGTTAGTAGATCACAAAACAATCAACATTACTCCACTTCTCAATAATAATCACCAAGGATTTTAATTTCACAACTTCCTTATCTCTCCTAAAACCACTTGTACCATAAAATAAAATAAATCAAAATATTGCATAACCTTATCACTCCCAAAACCACTTATACCTTAAAATAAAATAAATCACAATATTGCATACCTTGTCACCTCATGGAAGAATTAGTCCTCTTGAAAAAGAACAAGGCAAACTTCACTTTTGAAACCTCTTTACAAAATCAGAAATATCTCTTTACACACACCTTATTTCTTCCTTTAGGCAGGTTAATCAAATAGCCCTCGAAATAAGCTTTCCAACGATATATAATATGATATACTTCTAAAAGGAAAATCACCAGAAATATTTCCTTTTCACAACATGCACTACAAACCTTATCTCTCCTAGGGCAACCTTAGAAAAAATAAAATATTTTGAAAAATTAATAACTTGCCTTTAACCTCAGCGGGATTCGATCCCCTGTCGCTGCCCCTGCACCACTCAAACCGCAACGCCAACAACCACGTGAGCCAACCGCTCACATAGAAACCAAGAGCGCAAGACCTCCTTCTTGCTTCCTCCGAACTTGCCCTCAAAAACCACGTGCGCAAAAGGTTCTCCCTTTTTACCTTGCAAAACCAGCGCCGACGGGATTCGAACTTCGGATCTGCTGGCGCTTAAACACCTTACGCGCCTTCCTCTTGTCGCTAGGCCACAAGCGCCTACGGTGATAGGTAAGGAACCTCCCTTACCTTTGTTCCCTCTTCTCTTCGCTGGTTTTCGAACGAATACGACACTTCTGCTCCCTTAGCGCTTCGAACGGATTATCTTCATCGAGGACTTAGGGAAAATAAAAGTTTAGTGGCATATTTATATATGCCCACCTTTTTCTTTTGACGTCGGCTATAACTTAATATTATTTGCCTCCTCCTTTTTGACGTCGGCAATAATAAAATATTAATTTTAATTTTAAATTTAAATTTTAAATGATTAAAATTTAAACTTAAATATTTAAAATTAATTATCTCCTTCATCGGGGCACCTTTTTCGACAAAATGAAAAGCCAACCTAGGTTTTAAGAAAAACCCATTTCAAATCTGCCATCCATGGTTTTAAATAAAACCTTTTATTTTGCCTGCCTTGGTTTTCACAAAAACCCTGTAAATAGCCATGCTTTCCAAAATATCATAAATGCTTATTTATGAAATATTTTGGCCACCAAAACTCAGTGTGATCCATGTGACATCAATGATCCATGTGACATCAATGAAAACATAAACTGCCTCAAATTATCTCAAATTTCCAACACAATTATGTGCATAAGAGCCCATGGTGTGGCTAAGGAACTATACCAATATTTGTTAATAAAATCTGCAGGACCTCTTGAAAGAAATGTTGGGTTGAATATTGCTCGATTTGAGGGAGAAAAATTATGAATCTTTGATGATGGTATCTATGTGTCAAATTTTGAATTTTCTTTTTCTTTGTTGCATTTATTCTGGTTTGAAATTCCCTTTTATTTTTATTTTGTTCCATCCATGTAGATGGGTGATCTGAATTTCTTTCAACAATGCTTTTCTTAATCTATATTATTTGATGGAACTCCATAATATTTTAGTTAGGTAAGTATTAAAATCTCCTTTGTAATTCTTGAAAACACCAGTGCCACCTACCTTTTTGAGGATTGCCTTAGAGGCTTTCATATAATTTAATTTGATCCATTCTTGTTTAGGCAGTTCCTATTGTATATTAGCTGTATCCTTTCTATCAGCATGACCCCTCCTTATTCATTTTTATTTTTAAAATTGGTTATATTGGATTGTCCCACCAATATTACATCGTGACTATAGAGTAGTAGTACAACAGCTTGGCAACTATGCATGTATCATTTGGCAAGAGTCGAACCTGGGTGTTCTCCTTGAAAGTTGAGGAATTTAACCAGTTGAGACAATGCCATTTAATAGCATGATCCCTCCTTTCTAGGGATGTAGACTTTAATTTAATTCCATCTTTTGATAATCTCATTTTCCTCTTTCCTTTTTGTGTTTTTTGCAACAGTGCTGAGGTCAGGCTTTCAAAAGGTCAGTGATGTTGTGATGAATGGATTGCTTGTAAGAGTTATCCCATACAAGCCATATTGATTGGCAAGTTATTGCTGGACAAATCTTCTAAACGATTCAAAGTTTTGGTGAAGAAAATTTAATGTTTCTTTGTTTGATTCATAAGGACAAATCTTCTGCTTGAATGAAATATTTTAAGAATCCATCCTATATTACAGAAATGAAATGAAATGAAATATTATTGATGTCCTCGGTGGGCCAAAATAAGACCCAAGGGACTATAAGAAGGACAATAATGACTGCCAGCTAGTAGGCTAAAAAGCCTAACAAAGAAAAAAACTAAGAAAAATACAAGACGAAACCCAACAAAAGAGAAGAATTTATTGTGCAGCTTGTTTTACTTGTAAGAATGTTTCTTAATGTTGGAAAGGGCCTCTAATAATGTTTTCAATGTATCTTAATATATCTTTTTACTAGGTAACATTGATATAGTGAAATTGTGATTTCATTTCTTGTTTATTTTGTTTTACCTGTAACAATATCTTTTTATGCTTTAAATTCCAGCCTCCAAAGCCAAAGGTTCCTCGCACTATTGAAACTACTCGAGAGATTGATGAGACTGTTTGTCGTCCTGATGATGAGGAGGTATGCTGTTACCTTGATATTTGCCTTGCTATTAAGTCAACTGGAATCTTTGGAATTTTTCACACAAGTCTGAAAAATAATGGTGCCTTTGCTTGGTGAATGCTTTTTGCAGTTGTTTGCAGATAATGCTGCTGACGAGTTTTGTGGTCATTTCAACCGTGAGAGAATACCAAAAATTTTGATTACATCATCGCGTTTCCGGTCCACAGTATGTATGGAGCTTAATCTATGTTGAGTATTTCTGAAATGTTTTGCTTTAGTTAGCAGCGATTGTTATATTATATATATAATATGAACTTTTCCAATCATGTTTCCTATCTATGAACTTTTGCCTTTCTGTCTAAGATTCCTTTTGTTGGAAGTAGTATGTATTTTGTTTACCCTTGTGTGTGAAGAAATCTTTATTTTTTGGATGCATATGGTATATCCACACTTTCAACAGTTCAGGTTTCATTGTTTTTGTTGTTCAGAAAGGGCAACGATTAATTGCAGAACTATTATCTGTCATTCCAAATGCACATTACTATAAGCGAGGGACTTATGAACTAAAAAAGGTGCTTTCAGTTTTTCATATTTTTTGTATCTCTAATTCCTTGCTTTACTGTTATATAGTAATTCTAAAACAGAAATTATGGATTTTATACTGAACTCAATTTTAGAATCTCATATTTGTAAAACAATTTTGTTGTTTCCTTGGGTTGTCAGATTGTAGAATATGCCAAAAATCAAGACTTCACTTTTCTGGTTGTCACCCACGAGAATCGAAGGGAACCGAGTATGATTTTACTCCAAAATTCTTTATTCTTTTCCTTGCTGAAGTAAAGTTTTGATCTTCTTCTATATTGCTTGGTGTTGCCCAACTTTTACAACCAATCTTTCATATTTTTCCATTTTAGTATGAACATGAATATTATCAAAACTAGCTTAGTATCTAATATTTGCTATAGCAGGTCCAATGCCTAAAACTATACATCGGAATTTTGAGGAAGCATTTGGTTTAAAAACCTCTAAGCTTTAGAAAACCCCCTTAATTTCTTATATGAAAATATCTGCACAAGAAGGATTTGCAATTGAAGACTTTGGGAGAGGAAACCAACTACCCTTACTGTTATGTAATTCTTATTGGAACATTTTCTGTCATAGAAGAGCTTGGGCTTATGTGCTCCTCCTTTAGAGTATGACTGTATGAGTAGGAAAACTTATAAACATTTTCTTACAGACTAAATAAGATGTGCATTAAACAACTCTAAGCCTGCACCCATATGGAAAGAGAGCCAAGGAGTGATAATATATATCACTTGTTTTTTCTTTCTTCTTTTTTTTTTGTCTTGACCTGCTTCAGGATCGAATTTGAGCAGTTTCATCGTTATCTAGTCAATTTATTTGACTCTCCACTCTATCACCATCGTTTCATATCTCAGAGAAGGTTATAGCTTCAGTATGCCTGTTAAAATCAGGTGTTTGTTTTGCCACAATCCATAATTGGGAAACATTTTGCATTATCTCTGTTGGACCTTTTTGCTTCTTATAGAATTGTCTGCTGAAAGGTGCAAATAACAGGGTCATTGTAGTTTTTCATCTCGCTTAGAGTGATTCTTGATTACCAATTGCTTTTGTTTTTCTATGCACAGTGAACACCAATATCTCATATTTAATTTTTTGTGTCTGTTAGAGCTTCAATTCCCAGACTTCAAACTAGGTCTTCTAAGGCATCAGCGTTAATGCAGGCTTTATTGCCAGGACCCCTCCCCAAACTCTAGAGCATGTTTCAAAACTGGATAGTTACCAAAAAATGTCATAGTTAAGAGGAAATAACTTAAACCATACTTCAATAAGTGGTTAATTTGTTATCAAAGGTAACCTTGGAATTTGGCTTTGTATAGCATTATTTTGCATGAGTTCATAGCTGTCAACTTGTAGCATTTGTTTTCCTTGGTAATCTACATTAAGAAGACTTCTGGGTTTATTTCCAGATGGTTTGCTAATCATCAACTTGCCAGACGGACCCACAGCTTCTTTTAAACTCTCTAGTCTGGTTTTGCGCAAGGATATAAAGGTATGAGTAATAGATTAGGAAACTATTTCTTACTGGATAATCTGAATAAATTTTATAAATGCCAGATGCAAAAAGCTACTCAAGAATTTGAAGCAATAGGACAGGATATGGAGGAAAGAAAAGAAAAGAAAAAGAAAAAGAGTCATAATTATTACTGTGAAATGGTGGCATTTTAAATATGATGATTTTAGTTCCTTAGGGATATGTTAGTGTTATGAAATATGCATGTGGGAATTTATGCTCAAGTTTCATGTTAATTTAAGCTTTATTTCTTGTTTTTTTTTGCAGAATCATGGTAATCCGACCACCCATCTACCCGAGCTCATACTAAATAATTTTACTACTCGACTTGGACATCGTGTGGGCAGGTGATCAATTTTCCAAAAGTAGAACTTTGTTCAATCAAATTTTCCTTCGAGTTGTACATTTTGTTTCTAGTTTTGTGAGTCTAAGGTGATGGAATTAATTTTAATAATATGATCTCTTTCAGGATGATAGCATCAATTTTTCCTCAAGACCCAAACTTTCGTGGTCGGCGTGTTGTTACCTTTCACAATCAACGGGATTTCATTTTCTTTCGCCATCATCGGTAAGAGCTATTAACTTTTGGAACTTGCTTATGGGTGGCCCACGACCTTATAAACATAGTTAGCAGGTTCGTCCAAATCTGGTCTAGGTTTGGTTCACACCGAACATTTTTGGGCTGGTCAAACAGTTCCTTTCTGTCTGGCTCTATTTCATTTTTAAAAAAAATAAATATTTGTACATGAAAAATTTGTTTGCAAATAAAAAATTTCTGCACTTCGGGTGGACATTGCACTTGTCCACTGATGCCGTCAATCTCTACTCTGTGCTTCGCTGATGCCTGCCAATTGCAGATCAGCTCTTCCATCACTCTCACGATCTCTAGTGCGAACAGGAAAATACGAGTCAAAAGCCCCATCATAGATTTCCATCACCTCTTCTGGCCATTTTAGGGACAACAACATTTGCAAGCAATCCTTTGATACTGTTGGTTACGAATCTGCCATGAGGAAAGGATTTTTGGTTAATGCGCCCAGATTCGCCCACCAGCATGAAAGGCCGGAAGGAAGAGATGCCTTCCGAGCCAATCTCCGGAGAAGGCCGGCTCCTTTTGGGGGGGGCTTGATTTAAGCTAAAGGGAACAGGAAAGAAATAAAGGAACGGAAAGAGACAAATGTACAGAAAGAGATACAAATATGTCCAAAGGTTGGTGGGGGGGAACTAACAGTACGGGAACACACCAATCACCGCTACTTATTGCATACAAACACAGAGCATGACAAGGAACTGCAAAACCTAGGCGTACTTCCGATACACCAGCAGCGTATGCACGACTTCAATAGCTCCCTAGCAAACATTCCCTACAAGGAACTAACAAGGAGGGATCGTATCAATCACCAGATACGTACACTGACAGGGGTAGAAAGTAAACCTAGAGATGTCAGAGCCAGGTATATGTGTTAGGTAGAGAGTTTAACCGCACAGCTTCAATGGCTCCCTAGCAAACATTCCCTACAAGGAACTAATAGCAAGGGATCGCATCAATCACCAGATACGGGCCAGCAACGTCACACACAACTGATGGAACTGCTACCAAATTTATAATGAATGCTTTAAATAATGAAGTACAGAAGGTGCTTTAAGCAAGCAATGCTAGAGGAACCTGATCGCCAAATGCCAAAGTGAATCAACGAGCAACTGACACAGTGGGCCTAAGGCATATAATGAAAGACAAAGATAAAAGAATAAAGACAAGAGAATGGTAACCGTGCATACAGATTGTATTCATAAGCGTAAGCACGGTTACAATAAGCACGATAGTTCCCTAACAAACATTCCCCTTCCACCCTTTACAATGAATTTCGGATGGGCCTTTATAGCCCGAGTCCCACCCGTTACATTAATGGGCATAGAGTCCCGACCAAACATGAGCCGACGTAAGCGGCGAAAGAGCCGCAAATGCCGACCTTTTGTCGGATCGGGCTGTACTCGCAAGCATGGTCTTCCCGGAAGCCGGACAGCCTACGTGGCGGAGTGCCGGGTAAATCTTCAAGTCGGCAGGCTTGCTAGTAGTCGGAGCAGGTGAAACCTCGGATCGGCTTTGAATGAGGCTATTAACGCAAGCGGTGCAGGCAGCCCATGCTTATCCCTTTTGGTCGGCAGTCTTGGTTCAAATCCCGAAGCCGGACACTTGTCTGATGATGGGTTATGCTGTGTGACACATGCCTGCCTTAGAGGGCAGTCTATCCATCTTTGCTTGGGATCGGGGCTCCTTGGGATGCGTGCAGAAATCAGTGCAGCCGGGGAGGGCCTTCAAGCCTTGGTCAAATTCCGGGTTTGTTCCCCTACTGTACACCTGTCAAGGGCGCATTCCGGCTCCGTTGAGAAGTCGAATCGCGCACGAGCGAACACCGGTGTCTCGCCGTCATATGGACTCGCTCCGGCATTTTACCTTTTTCTCGCATTGACCCGCCGTCCGTCGATGCAAGGTGCGCCCGAAAGTGGGGCGGAGTCGGACTTCGCACCAAAATCGGGCGAAGTACGAACTCGCACCAAATCGTGCGAAGTGCGCACTTCGCACCAAATCGGGCGAAGTGCGAACTTCGCACCAAAATCGGGCGAAGTGCGAACTTCGCACCCGCACTTAGCCAATTTCGGATAGACCCGCTGGAAAGCCGGAAAATCAACCGGGGAACTCCAAGGAAAAAGGGGGGAGAGAAAGAGAATGGGAAAGAAAAGGAAAGGGAGAGAAGGGAGAAAAACGGAAGGAGGAAAAGAAGAGCAAAGACTTGTTACAAAACAATATTGAAGACATTGCACCCCGTGCAAAATGTGACAACATTTCTGGCGGCTCGCGGGGTGTCGAGCTCGCCTCGGCGCAAAGAATCCATGCCTTCATCCTTTGGGTGCAGAGGAACTTGCCTCCCCTGCCTTTTGTTGCTCTAATCGTTCTCCTTGCGGCAACCGTTCTTCAGATTCATCTTGTCAGTTGCCTCATCAGTATCTCCTTCTGAAAGGTCTCCATTTCCTGCTTCTGCCTCGCACATGCGAGTGTACGCCTCTTGGGCTGAACGCCAGGCTTCCGCTTCGAATGGCTTGCGGTTAGCTATGTCTTCTAATGCTCCGTGAAAAGCGACGACCGCGTGCGGGTCGATGGTGAGGTATCTTTTCTCTAACTCCCGAAAATAGGAGCGGATCCCGGAATATCTCGGACACCATCCGAGTGACTCGACTGTGTTGAATTGGCTCGATCCAGCCTATCAATTTCAGTCGTATCCGCTTCAAAGGACTGCCAATTCTTCTTTACCCGATCTAGGGTGAGGAGCTCGCCATTCTCAACAAAACCTGGACACCCAAGTTCTGAAAGAGCGTGAAAGGGGGCCAGACAGATATCTTTTTCATGTCCGAATGCGTCTAGCATTCGTCTGGCCACTCTCACCTCTTCAACTTTTCTAAAATATTTGTGCAAGGTCACCCTTGCACCTGCCCATTCTGCAGCGAATGAGGACACGAGGGAAAAAAGGACGCCGTCGCGCTCGCGCTCCTGAAGATTTATCGCCGAGTCCGACCATTGCTTTGCCCGGCGCTCGGCCTCCTCTACCACGAAGCTTTCCCCGGCGGAAACTTCTTGAATCCCGGATGCGAAGTCCAGGACCGCCATTGCCTTAAAGGTATGGGGCTTGCATTCCCTAAGCAAACCAGCCCTCATTTCCTTAACTTTTGTCTTTGAAAAGACAACCGCTTGAGATGTTTTTTCTGCAAGTCGCGATCGTGCTCGCTTCAAAGACTCCTGGAGCCGAGAAATCTGCTCCGAGGCTGCTTTCTTTTCGGTTGCGGCCTGTTGTTGAGAAGCGGCTAGCTGGGCTTTGAATTCATCTGTTTCTCGCCGCGCCGCTTCCAGCTGCTCAGTGGACCTAGATAGGTCCTCTTCAAGTTGCCTTACTTTGTCCTGCAACGCGAAAAGTTCTTCCTGCTCCTCCAGACTCTTGACAAAGAGATTGTCAGCTTTGCGCATGATCGTCTGAATCTCATACTGTTTATCAATGTCGTCAAAGCTTTTCTCCTTTGTCTGGAGCACGTAGTCCGCCTTAGTCATTTCTCGGAGAGGCTTCTTCACTATTGGGATTATTTTCTCCGTCGTAATCACTCTCCTTCCGAAATCATACTTTGCGCGTTTTGCCGGGGCGGCTATCTCTTCATGTCTCCTCCGCTTCTGTGTCTTGGCGGAAAGAGACGGAATACTCTACGGCTCTCGTTGCCGTGGGCAAGTCATCCGAGTTCGGAGGTCGTCCATAAAATCTGGTTCCCCAGCCTAGGGATCTGCTGAGACGTCTCTCCTGCGGGAATGGGATCAGGAGGAACCGGACAGACTTTGGAAGAATCGGTCGCTTGTGGGGGCGACCGGGAAATGGAAATGGGAGCGGCTGACACTGTGAGGGTTTGAAGCGGCTGAGGCGGAGGATGTGATGGTGAACGGACAGCCTCAGCACTGACCTCGGGCGAAGGGTTTGGAGTTGTGCTCAGAGAAAGAGAGACGTTAGGGTTCTGAGCAAACTGGTAGAAAGAATGGGGGCAGCTAGAAGGACGCGGAGACAGGGAGGAGGATGTGGTCATGGCTCGCCCGCATTGAGCGGGGACCGAGTGGAAGTAGAACCGGGTGAGACTAGAGAGACAGGGACAACAAACGTACTCGCGGGCTCCGCCCGAGCCGATGCCGGTGAATGTCTTCGCTTCTTGTCTCGGCGGCCGGCTTGGGACTGCCCAAAGGAATTGCCTCTCGCGGCGGCAGGACGCGGCCGCGGCTCGCGACCGGTCGCCGCACTATCGTGCTAGGTCGCCCGATTTTCTCAACTCTCCTCCGCTTCTTCTCTTTTGGAACAACTGTCGGATCAGGGGAAGGAGACGAAGCAGGTGCAGCAAGCACTGATGCTCCCACGGTAAACTTGTACCGGGGTTTGACTTGCGTAAGGTCTGCCGCGACCGGTCTGCTTTCCGGCGGCGCCGGCGCTTTTCTTGCCTCGAGGAAGTGCCTCGGCGCCGCCTTGACTAACTTTTTCGCCTTTTCATGCGCCGCCTTAGGAGCCACGAACCGCATTGGATCGGCTCGGGTACTTGCCGGGCCGGCGCCGGCAGCTGTCGAAGTGTACAATCGTTTGGGAGGAGACCCACTTTTATAATCCTCAAAGGGGCCTTGGGGAACGTAACCTTGATATGCGAACGGCCGCCACTGTCATGATGTCGGTCATAGAGAACCGAGAAGTCGTCATCTACGGCCGGGTTTCTCCTTGTGGGTTTATCGTGTCGCGTGCGGCATCTCATTTTCCAGCATTCAATAATCTTTTCTTTAGACCAGTTAAGGCCTGCAATCTTGGACAAAAATTTTTTGAACCCTGGAGATGAGAAGTGATGGTCCGGGTTTCTCTTGGGGTCATATGTCACCTCCTCGCAGTAGAAATCCTGCCAAGGGGGAGAAGCTTCCATTAATTCAATCTCCCGACCAAGGTCCACATGGACCACGTCGCATCTATCTTCGGTTATATCCCGGGGCACAAATGTGCAAACTTTCCCCTTATCCCATGAGGGTCATACTTCCAGCACTGCGGCAGCAGAAAACCAGGCCAATCCGGGACAGCGCTTGCTCTAGGTAGACATGTTGTCCTACCTCAATAATCTCAACGTTGGCCCAGGAAAGAGGGTATTGAAAAATCTGTCCTCTTTTCTTCCCTAGGCCAAACTCTTCTTCCACATAGTCCATCTGTCGGGCAACCTCCATCCCGACCGGATGCTCGAGCACCAATAGGGCAGCAAATAGGGTTTGCCCTTGAATCCGTAGATTCTGACCACAATCCCTTGCGTCAGTGTGAAAACGTCCCCGAGCTTCTGATTTATCAAAGCACTCGTCATTTCTCTCGGGGGACGGGGGATTTCACTTTTGGTGAAGACTGACATGACGAATCCCAGAAAGTTGAAGTTGAACTTGTAGTAGGACCCTTTCCGGTATAAGTCATCCGTCCAGTTATAGACGGGCCGGGGTTCTCCCTTCTCGTTAACCTTCTTCGAGTTCGGGATCGGCATTTGGGGGTGCAGATGGTACAAACACAGCCAGACCAGAACGGAACTGAAACGAAAATTGGTTGACTGGCGCTTCTGGATTTTCAGCAGACTGGAATGAATGGCGTAAGCCAGCCAGTCTGCCCAGTCGAAAGAGATGGGGCGTTTCCGCTCCGCCGCGCCGCCGGTTCGTAAGATTCTCCACACAGAGGCATTCTCGCGCGCCAGCTGGTACGGGTGCACCAGCTCATCGGAGTCGCAGCCGAGGATCCATGCCAAGATGGTATATAGATACTTGCTTTGAAATTTTGCCAAAGGCATGGGGCCAGTCGGCCATTGTCCGGCTGGAAGCGGGGCGCTCAGCTTTGAATTGAGGAAATCCCTCATTCGCTTGGTGTGCGTGAAACGTCCCGCTTGTTCGCCCAAACTGATTTTTCTGAGGATGGTGCCGGAGTCATACTCCAGCCCTGGGGCGAAAGCTGGCTGCACAGTCTCCCTGCGCAGTGCGAACAAGGGTTTGCCGACGGAACTGCAGATTTGCCGGGAAGCTGGTTTATAGTGTCTGACAATTAAGTCTATCAGCTCCGGGCACTGGTGGACAGGAGGGCACATGAATCTGAAGAGATTTGATTTGTACGCCGCTCCAAAATGATGGGAGGGCGAAACTTTGTCGCCCCAGCCTCTCCACATTCGCTCTCACCGAGTTAGGCTCATGGAAAACGAGCCGTCCACATATCCTGCCATGTAATTCACCGGAGGTGGTGGGGATTGCCCACGCCGTACCTTCTTCGTCCGGGCCTTTGACTTTTCTCTCGGCGGAGGATCGCCTTTGAAAACTCCCCGGCCGCGGCAAATCCCCCCGGTTCACTGCTTCACTGGATCGCGCCGACACGGGCATTTTTCCCTTGTCCATCTCTCCGAGTCGCAATAATGACGAGTTCAGTCGTCTCGCAACAAATTTCGCTATCAAAGGAATAATTTGCACTGTCCGAGGAATAATCTCTGCAAACTGGAATGTTGGCATGATTCTGACCCCCTTTTCTAGATAAAAACAGCGCCATTAATGCAACGCAGGAGGGGTAGGTCGGCTGAGTTAAAACCCTTGGTGGCCGCGCAGGAGAACGTTTAGGAAAAGACGCGCCCCGGCAGCCGTGCCTTGCTTTTTTAGTTGCGTTTTTGCTTGAAAAACGCGCAATCATTAATTCAGCGTTGGGGACTGCACCATGGCTGACGTTGCTGCCACCACTTGGGCACACTGATCAAGACAAAACCTTCGGTGCGGAAACCCACATTAAAACAAGTGCAAACGCGCCTTGGGCCCAGCTTGGGGTTTTTGAATTTTTTTTTATTATTCTTTAAACCGCGTCCCAATACTGGCCCGGAAAACTAGGCGCAGCCGGGCTTCGCCCGGGTTGGGCACGGCCCGACCTCGCCGGCGAAGTCGGACTTCGCCCGAATTCTCGGCGAAGTCGAACTTCGCGCGGCGCGTGCTTGAACTGTTCTACCTCTGTTTTTAGCTGCGCCCAAGGTTTGGGCGCGATCTGGGTCTTTGCCGCCTTTGATCTTTAGATGGACTGCGCAATGCGACGCTGGGGCTTTGTTCGGACTTCGGCCGAAGCTTGATGCGAAGTGCGAACTTCGCGCGAAGTTCGCACTTCGCCCAAGCGTTGAGCGCAGCGCGCACTTCGCACGGGCGCTGGCCGAAGTCGGACTTCGCTGCGAAGTTCGCACTTCGCACAAACTTTGCGCGCAGTGCGCACTTCGCACGAAGGGTTGCGCAGTGCGGACTTTGGTCTGCTTCAGCTTTTCTCGTACAAACTTCGCAATTCGGCTGGGCCGAAGTCAGGCTTCGTTGTGAAGTCGGGCTTCGGCCAACACTTAGTCGATTTTTTGCTCTTTTTTCTCCTTTCTTTCTCTGCATAGCCGAACTTCGCCCCTCCTGCGGGGCAACGACAGACTTCGCTGCGAAGTCTGTCTTTCTCTCCCATGCCGCATTTAAGCTTAATGGAGGAAAAATAAACTGAAAGCTAAAACTGGAAACTATACATGCGGGGAAAAATAAAAACACAAGGCAAAATTTTTACAAGGAAGGGCCACTCGGGCGCCTTCAACAGCGATAAAGCTTCAAGTGGAACCCGTTGACGGGGATGGGGAGGAGCTGACCCTCCATATCCGAAAGTATGTAGGCATTGAACTGATTCACCCGGGCAATCTGATAAGGGCCCTCCCAGAGAGCGTCAAATTTTCCGTGATTACCCGGTTTTGCCTTGTATGAGTCCCACTTCAGCACCATGTCCCCGACTTCGAAAACTCGGGCAGTGGTGCCTTTGGCAAACCAGCCTTTAGTGGCTGCAATGTGATCGGCGAAGGCCCGGTATGCACTTTCTCTGTCTTCTTCCAACCGCAGGAGTTGGCACAACTCGTCGTCTACCGGGTCTCCGCCGCTCCCGTCTTCGTCAATCATCCACGGGGCGGGGATTTCAATGTGTGATGGCATAACAGCTTGCTTGCCATAGACGAGTGCATAGGGGGACGTCTTGAGGGATTTCTTGAACGCAACTCTGTCCGCCCATAGCGCCCGGTTCAGGAGCAAGTGCCAAGTCCGCTTATTCTTTTCAATGGTCCTCCGGAGAATTTTCAGGAGGTTCTTGTTAGTAGACTCGGCAAGGCCATTCCCTTGCGGGTAGTAATTAGAAGACATCTTGTGATAGATGCCAAGTCCGCTGGTGTACTCCGTGAGTACGGCGCCTACAAATCTCGGACCGTTGTCCGTCACAATTGACTCGGAACCCCGAGCGGGTAATCGGGCTCTCAATGAACCTGATGACCGTTTCTTGGTCGGCGTTCTTGGTCGGGATCGCCTCCGTCCACCGTGTGAAATAGTCAGTAGCTGTGAGAATAAACTTGTGGCCGGCGGAGGAGTTAGGAGAAATCACCCCAATGAAGTCTAGACCCCATTGCTAGAACGGAGCTTCGGCTTGAATCGGTTGAAGGGGCAGGGGTGCTTTTGCTTTCGGCCAGCATACCTCTGGCATTGATCACATTTGGCGCAGACCGCATACGCGTCTGCGAACAGAGTGGGCCAATAGTACCCAGCCCTTATTATTTTTAAGGCCGTTGGCCTTGAAGAATGTTGACCCCCAGGCATCCCGGAATGAAAATCTCCGAGGATCCTAGGCTGGTCAGATTTTATGACGCACCTCAACAGGATGCCGTCAATGTTTTTGAAGTAAAGCCCCTCGGGGCGAAGAGTGTACCTTAATGCACCTAACCGAAATCTCCTTCGTTGTGAGGCGTTCAGGTGATCGGGACATCTTCCGGTGCAGAAGTATCTCACCAGTTCATCTGTCCAATCATTCCCCTCCGATAAGGAGTTGGCTATGTAGACGCGTGTCGCTGTGTCCTCCCACTTACAGGCGGAGATGCCGGCTACAGCGCTTCGGGCCAATTCTTGACACAAGGCTCGGCCTCTGATAAGCTTGGTGGGCCGTACTTCGATGTCAAACTCCTGGATCTTGGCAATCCATCCCGCTCTCTTGTGACCCGGTTCCCCTTGCAAGATGAAACTGCGAACATCGGGGTGAATCACAAAGACAAGTGGTCTTACTCCGGGAGACAAAGTGCCCGAACTTTCGAAGGGACTTCATGACCGCATGGACTCGCCGCTCTATAAAGTTGTACTTCTCTTCGTGTGGCGAGAATCACTTGGCTTAGGAACGCAATGGGGCGCTCCTCACCGTCGTCTCCCTTCCGAGTCGGGACTCGCAGCGTAACTTTCGGGTTCTCCCCACCGCATACGGGATGAAGTCCTTGGAGTAGTCCGGGTTTGTCAACACCGGAGCTTGCGCAACTCGAGCCTTGATTTCCTCGAAAGCTTGCTCTCTCTCATCGACCCATTCGTAAGATGTATCTTTCTTCAACAGCTTGGCCATAGGCTTGATCACCCGTGCGAAGTCCGGAATGAACTTCCGCACGAAGTTAATCCGACCGAAGAAGGACTCGCAGCCCTTTTTTATCGGTGAATGGGCAAGCGAACGAGGGCTTCGCTCCGTCGGGGTCAATGGCAAGGCCTTCCTCGGAGATGACATGTCCCAAGAGACTTTCCTTCCTTTACCGCGAAGACAGACTTCTTCGGATTTATAGAGATGCCGAATTCTCGACAACTTTCAAATATCTGCCGCAGGTGCGAAACATGATCTTCTCGTTGGTGAGAGAAAACAGTCATGTCATCAAGATAGATGACAATGATCTTGTTGAGCAACTCTCGGAAGGCCAAGTCCATGGCCCTTTGGAACGTGGCACCAGCATTGGATAAGCCAAACGGCATGCACTGATAGGCGAACGTCCCCCACTTCGTGGTAAACGCCGTCTTATGCTGGTCTTCGTCTTTGACCCAAATCCGGTTGTAGCCGGAAATCCATCTAAAAGTGAAAATCTCCGGGCTCCGAAGACGATATGCAAAATTTGGTCAATTTGGGGAAGCGGATAGTGGTCCCGAAGGGAAGCCCGATTTAGGTTTCGAAGTCGACACGGAGACGTATGTCGCCATTCTTTTTCCTCACGGGCACCGATTCGCGACCCAGGATGAATGTTTGATGGGGTAGATAATCTTGGCCTCCAAGATCTTCAAGAGCTCGGTCTTCATCATGGCCTCAACCTTTGGATTTACGGCCCTTTGCTTTTGTCGAAACGGCTTGGCGCCATCCTCTAGCTCGATGGTATGCCGGATGACAGATCTGTCATACCCCCTCAAATCCTCGTAGCACTAGGCCACGATGTCGGGGAACTCCTGGCACAGTGATCTAATCTGCACCAGCTCCTCCGACGTGCAGTCTGTTCCGACCTTGATGGTTTTACCAAGTTCGAGCTCCAGGTTTTACCAAAGGCCCTGTAGAGTCCACCGCCGGGAAGAGATCATCGTCATTCGGCTGTTGGTCAGCCATTTCTTCTTCTTCTCCGCCGTCGGTTGTGTACTCGGTATCGGTACTTTCCGAGGATGCAGGATTTTCCTCTTCCTCGGCCTCTTCTACTTCGTACTCGGCTCTTCCGACCTCAGCTTCGGCCTCTTCTTGGATCTCAGCCTCGGCCTCGTCGAAACGAGCTCGCGGATCAGCCAGCCTGGGTATCTCGCCTCGAGCGTGGATGTCTAGTTCGTAGAACTCAGGCGGGCTTCTCGGATTTCTTGTTCGCCACCTTCTCGTGTGCATGAAGGTGACCGGACCGGTCTTCTAGACTCAGAGGATTTGTTCGTGCAGAGTCGCCCGGTGTTCAGATTTGGAACAGCAATGAAGCGAACATCGGTGCTTCGATTCTGTCGAGGGTGAGAAACTTCCTTGTCTCACCAAGAGCTCAGGAACTGTCAGCGCCAGGTGGAGACTGATCGGAAAATCTCTCGTCAGATGTGGGACCCGTGTTCCGCCGAGCGGGTCAGAAGAACTGTTGCGCTAGGTGGAAACTGGATGGGTACTCTTTCTTTAAATCGTGGGAGAAGTGTCCCACCGGGCGTGCCAGAGAAACTGTTGGTTACGAATCTGCCATGAGGAAAGGATTTTTGGTTAATGCGCCCAGATTCGCCCACCAGATGAAAGGCCGGAAGGAAGAGATGCCTTCCGAGCCAATCTCCGGAGAAGGCCGGCTCCTTTTGGGGGGGGGCTTGATTTAAGCTAAAGGGAACAGGAAAGAAATAAAGGAACGGAAAGAGACAAATGTACAGAAAGAGATACAAATATGTCCAAAGGTTGGTGGGGGGGAACTAACAGTACGGGAACACACCAATCACCGCTACTTACTGCATACAAACACAGAGCATGACAAGGAACTGCAAAACCTAGGCGTACTTCCGATACACCAGCAGCGTATGCACGACTTCAATAGCTCCCTAGCAAACATTCCCTACAAGGAACTAACGACGAGGGATCGTATCAATCACCGGATACGTACACCGACAGGGGTAGAAAGTAAACCTAGAGATGTCGGAGCCGGTATATGTGTTAGGTAGAGAGTTTAACCGCACAGCTTCAATGGCTCCCTAGCAAACATTCCCTACAAGGAACTAAGAGCAGGGGATCGCATCAATCACCAGATACGGGCCAGCAACGTCACACACAACTGATGGAACTGCTACCAAATTTATAATGAATGCTTTAAAATAATGAAGTACAGAAGGTGCTTTAAACAAGCAATGCTAGAGGAACCTGATCGCCAAATGCCAAAGTGAATCAACGAGCGACGACACAGTGTGGGCCTAAGGCATATAATGAAAGACAACGATAAAAGAATAAAGACAATGAGAATGAGAACCAGGCATACAGATTGTATTCATAAGCGTAAGCACGGTTACAATAAGCACGATGAGTTCCCTAACAAACATTCCCCTTCCACCCTTTACAATGAATTTCGGATGGGCCTTTATAGCCCGAGTCCCACCCGTTACATTAATGGGCACAGAGTCCCAGCCAAACATGAGTCGACGAAGCGGCGAAAGAGCCGCAAATGCTGACCTTTTGTCGGATCGGGTCGTACCACGCAGCATGGTCTTTCCGGAAGTCGGACAGCTACGTGGCGGAGTGCTGGGTAAATCTTCAAGTCGGCGAGCTTGCTAGTAGTCGGAGCAGGTGAAACCTCGGATCAGCTTTGAATGAGGCTATTAACGCAGCGGTGCGGGCAGCCCATGCTTATCCCTTTTGGTCGGCAGCCTTGGTTCAAATCCCGAAGCTGGACACTTGTCTGATGATGGGTTATGCTGTGCGACACATGCCTGCCTTAGAGGGCAGTCTATCCATCTTTGCTTGGGATCGGGGTTCCTTGGGATGCGTGCAGAAATCAGTGCAGTCGGGGAAGGCCTTCAAGCCTTGGTCAAATTCCGGGTTTGTTCCCCTACTGTACACCTGTCAAGGGCGCATTCCGGCTCCGTTGAGAAGTCGAACTGCGCACAGGCGAACACTGGTGTCTGTCGTCATATGGACCTGCTCCGGCATTTTACCTTTTTTCTGCATTGACCTGCCAGTCTGCCAGTGCAAGGTGCGCCCAGAAAGTGGGGCGGAGTCGGACTTCGCACCAAAACTGGGCGAAGTGCGAACTTCGCACCAAAACTGGGCGAAGTGCGAACTTCGCACCCAGACTTAGCCAATTTCAGATAGACCTGCTGGAAAGCTGGAAAATCAACTGGGGAACTCCAAGGAAAAAGGGGGGAGAGAAAGAGAATGGGAAAGAAAAGGAAAGGGAGAGAAGGGAGAAAAACGGAAGGAGGAAAAGAAGAGCAGCACTGTTACAAAACAATATTGAAGACATTGCACCCCGTGCAAAATGTGACAACAGATACCTTGTCCAAATTGTCCAAATCGTTTTGGTGGTTCTATAAAATAAGCCAGTAAACGCTCTCGCACTGCTGGTTCATGCTTTTAATTCTCTGTTCACAGCCCTGCAAGTCCATTCAATCAGGCCTCAGAATCCTAGCCTCTTTCGTCTCATGAATGAACTAATCCATGGGGGCCATTATATTTGTTGTCAAATGATTAATATAACCCCTGGAATCCACTTTATCCTCACATAGGTTTCTTTATGTTGTTTTAGGATTTTGTATATGTGGATGAGATTTAATTGAAATTAATAGAATTGTTGAATGATTTATGCAGATGGTAGAATTGTTTGATAATAATTTCTATCACATCTTCTAAAACTATTGTTTTAGGTTTCATATGATTTTTATTTGCAATCAATTAATGCTATGTTTTTTTTTTTAAATTGTTATAAGGGATTGAAACTGGATCCACCCATATTACATCGTAACCAAATAGTGGTATTACAATAGCTTGACAATTACACATGTATCACTTGGCAAGATTCGAACTTGGGTCTCCTCCTTGAAAGTCGAGGAATTTAGCCAATTGAGCTCATGCCATTTGATCAATTAATGCTATGTTTAAATAGAAAATAAATAACATGTGCTTCTAAATGGTTATATGGGATTGAAACTGGCCTCCCACCCGTATTACATTGTGACCACATAGTGGTATTAAACAGTTTGGCAATAATATTATTCATGTATTGCCTAGCAAGATTTGGACTTGGGTCTCGTTCTTGGAAGTTGAGGTAATTAACTGGTTGAGCGCATGCCATTTGCTAGAAAATAAATAACATTAATATAAACTTCTCTAGTGTTAATTAATAAAAAAAATAATGTATTCTATATATGAAGTTTAAGTTTAAAATTAAATATAACGTGTTAAGTATAAAAAGCCTAAGTCTAAAGTAAAATTTAAATTATTTATTTTGGTTAATGGGATTGAAATGGGCCTTGCCTCTATTACATCATGACCACAGTGGAATTATAAGAGCTTGGCTATTATGCATGTATTTTGAATTTGGATCTCCTCTTTGAAAGTCAAGGAATTTAATCGGTTGAGATAATGCCTTTTGTTAGGAAAAACTTCAGATTTATCACCTGCAAGAGGAAGCACAATAACAAAAAATAGAAACACGGAAACAGTAACACAAGTGACACATAGATTTACGTGGAAACCTGCAATGTGCAGGAAAAACCACGGGGCAATGGCAACTTCTCTTTTATTATTTTCAGCAAAATTTACATCCACGTCTTTCCCACCCTCCCCCCCCCCCCCAATTGCAAGGGATCACATCCCTTTTATAGAGCTGAAAGAAGACTCCAACCGTTCATTTCCTCTCCCGACGGAAGCCTCCAAAAACTGTTCGTTTCCGCTCCCAAGGAAAGCCTGAACCTGTTCGTCTTCCGCGTTAGACGTCTATCTGGACGTCTGCTTGGTTTGACGTCTACTTGGCATGACGTCTGGCCTAGACGTCTACCAGCCTAGACGTCTGCCAGCCCTAGACGTCTAGTAGGTCAGTTGCCTAGACGTCTCGCCTAGATGTCTAACAGCCTTGCCTAGACGTTTGGCCTAGACGTCTGACCTGCTGCCTAGACGTCTACCAGGTCAGACGTTTGGCCTGTTGCCTAGACGTCTGACCCAGACGTCTAGCAGGTCAGACGTCTAGCTGACTTGCTTCCTGTATACTGTCTTCACACCTAACATTCTCCCACTTGAAGTCAATATTCAGGAATTCTTCTGCTCAAAAATTTTCATCCAGTGCCAATTGCCCAATGCTGCCCTTGTTACTTTTTCAGCAAGCCCAGAGAAGTTCTGCACCACTCAAACTTCTCTACCTTGACCGGCTTTGTAAGCATATCTGCAGGATTCACTTCAATGTCGATTTTCTGCAACAGGATCCTACCTTCTTCCACCACATTTCTGATAAAGTGGTACTTGACATCAATGTGTTTCGTGCGATCATGGAATGTTGGATTCTTCACTAGCTGAATAGCACTCTGGCTATCACAATGCAGTGTAATTTTCTCCTGCATTACCTTGAAGTCACCCAACAATCGCTCTAGCCAAATTGCCTCTTTGCTGGCATGAGTCGCTGCAATATATTCTGCTTCAATGGTTGATAAAGCCACAACAGACTGCAACTTAGAAGCCCAACTCACCGCTCCACCAACAAGAGTGAAGGTATATCCTGTAGTGGATTTTCTCCCATCTCTATCTCCACCATAATCAGAATCCACAAAACCTGTAACTTGCAAATCTGCCGATCCAAAGTAAATGGCAACATCTGAAGTGGCTCTTAAATATCTGAATATCCACTTCACCGCATTCCAATGCTCCTTACCAGGATTTGCCATGTACCGGCTGACTACTCCCACTGCTTGGGCAATATCCGGTCTGGTGCTCACCATGGCATACATGAGGCTTCCTACTGCTGATGAATACGGTACACGAGACATGCTTGTCTTCTCTGCTTTCGTTCTAGGACACTGGTTGGAAGACAACTTTAAGTGTGGAAGAAGTGGGGTACTAACTGGTTTAGCATTCTGCATATTGAAGCGCTGCAGAATCTTTTCCACATATGACTTTTGACTTAACCAGATCTTTCTTCCTTTTCTGTCCCCGTGTATCTTCATCCCTAAAATTTGGTTTGCTGCTCCTAAATCCTTCATTTCAAATGTCCTAGCCAACCGAGCCTTAAGATCAATGATTTTCTTCATGTTGGGGCCTGCAACCAGCATATCATCAACATACAACAACAAAATAATAAAACTGCCATCATCAAACCTCTTATAGTATGCACAATGGTCAGCTTCACTCCTGCTGAAACCTGGGCTCTTCATGAAGGTGTCAAATTTCCTGTACCACATCCTTGGCGCCTGTTTCAACCCGTACAGTGATTTCTTCAGTCTGCAAACCAAATGCTCTTTGCCTCTTTCTTCATAGCCCTCAGGCTGATCCATATATATCTCTTCCTCGAGATCACCATGCAAGAAAGCAGTCTTTACATCAAGCTGCTCCAGTTCCAAATCCTGTGCAGCTACAAGTGCAAGTAGAACTCTAATAGTAGTCATCTTCACAACTGGAGAGAAAATTTCATTAAAGTCAACACCTGACTTCTGCACATAGCCCTTTGCCACCAAGCGAGCTTTATAGCGTTCCAACAGCCCATCGCTGTTCTTCTTCACTTTGTACACCCACTTGTTTCCAACAGTCTTTCTTCCAGGTGGGAGATCCACAAGTTCCCAAGTTTTATTCTTTCGAAGTGCCTCGATTTCCTCCTCCATGGATTTCCTCCACTTTTCTGCATTCTCAGACTCTCTAGCTTCCTGAAATGAACTAGGTTCACCATCATCAGTTAACAAAGCAAAAGAGGACTGATACACATGAGAATACCTTTCCGGACACTTTTGTGGACGTGTAGATCTTCTAACCCAATGATCTGTCGATTGTGGCTCTTGGTCTTGTGACCGTTGTGGCTGCTCTACTTGCTGTTCTGCATGCTGATCAAAAACTTCAGCATGCTGATTTTCATATTCATCTTCACTCAATTCTACTTCAACATGTACAACATTAGGATTTTGCTGTACCTCCTTCCTTTGCATGGATTTTTCATCAACAATTACATCCCGGCTAATAATTACCTTGTGGGCAGTAGGATCCCACAGTCTATACCCCTTCACTATATCTCCATAGCCGAGAAAAACACATTTGCTTGACTTCGGGTCAAGCTTGGACCTTTTTTCTTTGGGTACATGGGCAAACGCATCACAACCAAAGGTACGCAAATGAGAGTAATCAATTGGCTTACAACACCAAACCTCCTCCGGAATCTGACCATCCAACGCAGTTGTAGGTGACCTGTTAATAAGATAAACAACTGTATTAACAGCCTCCGCCCAAAACTTTTTCTCCAACATGGCTGCGCTAAGCATGCTTCTTGCACGTTCCATGATTGTGCGATTCATCCGCTCAGCCACACCATTTTGTCGTGGAGTGTATGGTACAGTCTTCTAGTGCTTAATACCTTCCTGCATAAAAAATTTATCAAATTCCTTGGAGCAATATTCACCCCCATTATCTGACCCGAGACATAAAATCGACTTGCCCAAACTCTTCTCTACCCGTGCTTTGAACTCTTTAAATTTCTGCAAAGCTTCCGACTTCTTCTTCAGAAAATAAACCCACACTCTCCTAGAATAATCATCTATAAAAGTCAGAAAATAGATGGCGCCATTCAAGGACTGAGTGGGGACTGGTCCAAATATATCCGAATGTATAAGTTGCAGAAAATCAGAACTCTTACCAGGACTTGCAAGAACCGAACCCTCTTCTGTTTACCAAAAATACAGTGCTCACATAAGTCTAAATTACAAGACTTAATCCCAGAAAGCATACCTCTGTCATGCAGAATTTTCAGGCCTTTTTCACTCATATGGCCTAGGCGTTGATGCCATAGCATTACCGCATCCCGAACGAAGTTGTTGTTGCTGCATGGTTTGTCACCGTATCACCGCATAAACGGTATAAGGTCCCATAAGATTCTCCCTTTGCTACTACAAGAGCTCCTCCGGTAATCTTGCAGTAGTTGTTACTGAAAGTGACAGAATACCCTAGCTTATCCATCATTTTGATTGAGAGCAAATTCTTCCTCAAATCGGGCACATGTCGCACATCACATAACATCCTTTCTCTACCATCGTCCAGCCCCGATCCTTATATCCCCTCTTCCCACAATTTCTAAAGGGTGATCATCACCCAAATAGACCTTTCCACCACAGTATGGCTGATATTTGTCAAACCAGTCTCTGTGGGGAGACATGTGGAAGGATGCACCTGAGTCCAAAACCCAGGTATATAAAACTGATCTGTTGTTACTGATACAGAAGGCTTCACATGTTGCCGTCTCTCCTGAATCTGCTGCACTGGCCTCAGCTGATGGCTGATTTTGCTTTTCACCATTCTTTAATTGCCAACAATCCTTCTTGGAGTGTCCTGGCTTCCCACAATGCCAACACTTCCCTTTCGCTTACGTCCTTTAGACTTAGATCTGGACTGTTTTCTACCTTGTTTACTCCCCTCGAAGGATCGACCTCTCGCAGATAGGGCTTCATTGGTTGAGGGTTCCAGAGACGTTTTTCGCCTCAACTCTTCTGCCAACAAAGCGGCTACCACATCATCAAATTTGAGAGTTCCCGATGATGAATTACCGATGGTCATCACCATATGATCCCAAGTGTCCGGGAGGGAACAAAGTAGGGTGATAGCTCTATCTTCATCCTCCATCTTCACATTAACTGAAACCAGTTTACTGATTAGAGTATTAAACTCATTCAAATGATCTACTACGGATGAACTTTCCTTCATCCTCAAGCTATAAAGCTGCTTTTTCAGAAAAACCTTATTTGTTGCTGATTTTGTTTCATACAACTTTTCAAGCTTTTGCCAAAGGGCTTCCGCGGTCTTCTCTTCAGCTACATTGAACAAGACGGAGTCCGCTAGGCAGAGACGGATTGTAGAAACCGCCTTCCTGTCAAGCGTTACCCACTCCTCATCTTTCATGCTGCTCGGTTTACTCGCGACCCCTTCCAAGGCTTGAGCTTGGTCATTCTGAACCAACAAATCCTCCACCTTCATCTTCCATAGAGCGAAGTTCCTGCCATCAAATTTCTCAATCTCGAACTTGGTTACACCTTTTGTCATTGTTGCAGCTCCCACTCGCACAAAACCTTAGCTCTGATACCAGATGTTAGGAAAAACTTCAGATTTATCACCTGCAAGAGGAAGCACAATAACAAAAAATAGAAACACGGAAACAGTAACACAAGTGACACAGAGATTTACGTGGAAACCTGCAATGTGCAGGAAAAACCACGGGGCAATGGCAACTTCTCCTTTTATTATTTTCAGCAAAATTTACATCCACGTCTTTCAACGTTTTCAACAACCTCTTCTCATAACATATGCAAGGGATCACATCCCTTTTATAGAGCTGAAGGAAGACTCCAACTGTTCGTTTCCTCTCCCGACGGAAGCCTCCAAAAACTGTTCGTTTCCGCTCCCAAGGAAAGCCTGAACCTGTTCGTCTTCCGCGTTAGTCGTCTATCTGGACGTCTGCTTGGTTTGACGTCTACTTGGTATGACGTCTACTTGGCATGACGTCTACCAGCCTAGACGTCTACCAACCTAGACGTTTGGCAGCCCAGACGTTTGGCCTAGACGTTTGGCAGCCCAGACGTTTGGCCTAGACGTCTACCAGACCAAACGTCTAGACGTCTGACCTAGATGTCTGCCAGACCAGACGTCTAGACATCTGGCCTAGACGTCTAGCAGCCCTGCTGCCTAGACGTCTAGCTGACCTGCTTCCTGTATACTGTCTTCATACCTAACACCTTTTGAAGAAAATGTTAAGGTTCATCCGTGGGATTTGAACCTTGGTCTATGGTATTCTGACCAGTTGCCCTAGACCCCATGGGCATTATACATATAAATATATTATATTAATTTTAGTATTTTTTTTGAATCAAATTGCAAATGTATTTCAAAAAATCCATCTTCTTGGCCTTCCGAACCTACCTAACAAAACTGAATTTGGTACCATGCTTATAGAATAAATAGTTTAAATTGAGATAGATTAGTTTGGATTGATTTCAAAAGAAGTAACTTATTTTTTCATTTTTTTGAAGGAGAGACAATGCTAACTATTTTCAATGGAAACATGAGAATCATGGAGATGCAATCTATTATATTCACAAGAGTGACACCTGCATTTGTTACATGTTTAGTTATGCTTGCCATAGCTTTGTCATTTGAGATACAATGCTTATTACATTGCCTGTGAAATCTGAGTAAACTATAAGCCATTTTAAAGTGTCCTCATTCCTCATCATGAAGGAAATAGATTTCTTAATTTTGCAAAATGTGTTCATAATTTGACTTGCAAACAAATTTTCCAGGGTTTCAAATTAATCTTGTCAAAAATGACTTGATTTCTTTTTAGTGTTTTCTAAAAAAATGTTTAGATTCTTTTGGGTTGATCCCAAACAACGTAACTTTTTTATCTGCTTATATGGCATTAACAGGCCCTAGCCGTATTACATCATGACCACATAATGGTATTACAATACCTTGGCTATTATATATGTATTGCATGAAGATTCCAAACTGTGTCTTCTCCTTGAAAATCGAGGAATTTTACTAGTTGAGCTAATGCCATTTGATCAAAGGAAATACTTTCTTAAACCCTTTTATCTTAATTGAAGGAGACATAATGGTAAATGTTGTCAATAGAAGCATGAGAACTATGACGGTGTGACCTATATGATTTACAAAGTATTTACAAGATTGATACCAACTTCTGTTATATGCCTTAGTTGCTCTTTCTATAGCTATGTCATTCCAGATGCAATGTTTATTACATTGACATCCAAATCTATGTAAACTATAAGCCATTTTTATCTTTTCTCATTTTTCATCACAAAGGAATTAATTTTCTGACATTTGCCATAACTTGTTTATAATTTGACTTGTACATAACTATTTATGATTTTCATTATAATCTTGTGATTCATAAATTGTGTGGCTTACGTGTAATGTTTTTCTAAAGGGATGCTTTTAATAACATGGAGGTTTCTTTGAATTTATTTTGACATTTGGTCATTTGTATTCTTTTTTTAATAATGAGTTTACACAGGTTTTTATAAGGGGTCCTGGTCCCTTCATACTGAGTGGGGTTTGAACCTTGGACCTCTTAAAGAGAAGCCAAAGCCCTTAACAACTGCAGTAAGCTTGCAACTAAAATTTGAGTTTACATAGGTTTTTATAAGGGGTTCTGGTCCCGTCGTACTGAGTGGGGTTTGAACCTTGGACCTCGCAAAGAGAGGCCAAAGCCCTTACCACTGCACTAAGCTTACAACTTGATAGGTCATTTGTATTCTTAATTACCTTCTTTTTGAAATTTGGGGAAGAGTCTTGGCTTCTCCTTGCCAAATGACTGAAAATATAAACAATAAATTGGTATTATTTTTTAAATTGGTAATAAGGGATTGAAACAGGCCCCACATGTATTATATCATGATCACATAGTGGTAGTACAACAACTTGGCTGTTATGTATTATCGCTTGACAAGATTTAAACCTGGGTCTCCTCCTTAAAAGTCGAGGAATATAATCGGTTGAGCTAATACCCTTTGACAATAATAAATTGTTATTTTAACATATAATATTATTCACAATTTAGTGTGGTATGATTTGTTAGGCTGTGGCATAGTGACAATTTGGAGTGCACATTGGAGAAATATTTTGGGTGCAATATATGAATGGTCGGGTTTAAGCTTTACTTGCAGTTTGAGTCGGATCCAAGTCTCAATGACCTTGAATTGCCCACAGGTTGAAGGACTAGTAGAAAAAAAGACCAGGCTTGGATTCAAGGAAGGCTTGATTGTTTTTACATCATTGCTTGGTTGCATTATTTATCTTTGGACATGAAATTTTATGCAAGTGGAAGATATGGAGAGTGACTGAAATCGTTTTTTATTTTCTACTGCTAGGATTCTTGGTTATGACCTCAAGTCAGACAACAAAATCCTTTACAAACTTCAATGATTATTTTCTAGATTTTATGATTTCATAAAGGCTATTGAGGGAATTTAAAATATCTTTTGCATACCATTTGTCCAAATCAGTTGGATCTTCTATAAGGCTATTTGTCAAATTCTTGAGAGGATGGCACAAAATGATAGGCAAAAATATGCTAGGCAAGGAAAAGAGACTCAAAGGCTAGTTAAGTCACACACATTAAGATGGTCTAAAGTTGATGATGTGGAAGGTAAACATTGAAGGAATGAAGAATATTTTGGGCACGAAAGAGATAAAATCAAAGCCAAAGCTACCTTGAGAAAGACTAGGAAGTGCTCTTGGAATTCTTTGACTAGCACCTAAAGACCAAACATAAACATGAGTGCATCCTAGCTTTCACAATTGCTCCACGTATTCTCTTCTTTTAAATATGAAGTGCAAATTATAAAGAATCTTGCAGAACCATTTTTGATGGATCTTTGCTTTTAAAGGTATGTACATATATGAAAAATAAAATGAGAAACGAAATGACATCATGTTAATGTCCACAAATGACCAAGGGGATGTTAGAATATTTTAATGTGCAATTTGCCTATGCACTTTCATGGGTTGCACGTGTTTAAGGTTTCCTTCCTACATGTGCATAGTTTAGGGTTAGGGTTTTCCTCTCTAAAACTCTAATGCCCTTTTTTTTTTGTTATATATGCATTGTAATCCATTAGCATATTGAGGTCATGTGATGATTTGATAAGGCCTGAAGTTATGATGTTGATTTGCCTCCATGTTATGTTTTCATGTGATGTTATGTTTTAGTCCCAACATCTAGTATCAGGGATTGGGCACGTTTTTGTAAATTTTCCAGCCCTAGATAACTGCTGTCCTATGTTATTTTAAAATAAATCAGATCTGAGAATAATTTATTCAAACATGCAACAGTCACACAGATGGCTGGAAAAATAAACAACGTGAACAGCAGAAGTTAAATATATTTCTGAACCCGAAATATTACAAATAAAAGAGGCTACAGCTACAGCAGAACACTTCTGCTCTCTTGCTGCTTTTCTAGCCAACAATCACTGTTCTTCTCCTCCTAAGCTTGTAGTTTTCCTTCAGCAATCTGTTCTCCTCCTCTTCTTTTCTGTGTGTCTAAAACACTCTTGATCTTCTCCTTTTATCCTTGAAAAAGGTAACCCTAATCTCTCTAACCCTAAGAGATTAGTTCTCATCTCATATTGAAATGTAAGGTTAAAAATAGAAAATCACTTATGTGAATTTCAAAATAGAATTAGAAATGTCTCGAACCACTTCTAGCACGTTCATACTGAAGCCTGTGCAAAAAGTTCCTGTCCGAGCTTCATTTCTCAACAATTTTCCTTCCAGAAACCAATTTCCAACGACAGATCTAAAGCGGATGATATCGTGAAAATCATGCTGTTGTTTGGCGTTGTAAACACCAAAATCCTTGGTTGCTTGCAAGCAATTTTTGTGGCGAAGAATACTTCATCAGATCTGCGGACATTTTTGACGAATCAAATTTTGAGAACCATTCTTCGCATTAATCAAATATTTGTCACAACCAACACGTTGTTCTCCCGTTGCCGCCAACAAAAAGGGCGCTGGAAAAATCTACGAAGCATCCCTCCCGAGTTGTTGTGCATCATAGCCACTCCGCCATAGCTGAGTTGTTCTGACCTTTGTTGTGGATAACGGTGAAAACTAACGGTTGTAATTTCAAAATAACGCTCACGATCAATGTCAGCAAAGGTTTTAGGGAAAGAGCTTGCAACTCTCTTTTTTTTCCTATCGTGTCCACTTGCGCTGTTGTGGTTCTTCATCTTTAGAGAAAGACTGCTTCATGTCTGCAATTACCGTAGCCTTCATCGCAACTGAACGTTGTAGCCAACAAGTGATGCTTCTCCTCAGCCTTTGAAATTTTAGAGCTTGCACACCGGAACGTTGCTAAATCTGTTGGAATTTTGTGCTGCCCGAGAAGATTGCCTCCCATGCGTGTGTGTTGCTCGAGAAGATTGCCCGATATAGGAACTGACTCCCCTATATTAATGAAAAAGCTTCAAATATTTTCATTTTTTATCTGAGGCATTTTTCCAGTCCTTTAATTTTTTTTTATATACTTAGATGCACCTTTATTTTAAAAAAGGGGGGGAAACTTTTCATTCCTTCATACAAATAGAAGCCATAAGGGGGTGCTTTAAGTAAAAGGGATTTTTTTGGAAAAGACCTTTGGGGTCTAGTTAGTGTAAGGGACAAAATATTTCAATGGGAGGCCCATATTGGAGGAAATATTTTTTTTAATTATTTTGAGGACAAAGATTCCCTTGGCATAAATTCTAGGCAATCTTTTTTCAAGACCTATTAGCACCTTTTTCAGCATAATTTTCACCTGGAGCATTAGATTTTAGATCCGAAAGTTGTATTGCAGAGCTGATTCCGAGACCTTTCCAACAAATGGTTGCATGTCATCGTTTGGATGCATATTGATGGTGATTTTAATACTTAAAGTGGGAGGAATATTTCTGTACTTGGAGCAATTATTGTGCCTATTTCTTCATCGTTAGAGACATTGTAATTTACAGTTTTTTTAGGCACTCAGATTTTTGATCATTGTATTTGGCTTGAAGGTCTTGCTATTAAGCACATTGTATTTGGAGGCAGAGGCATTGTACTTGGCTTGAAAGCACTGACATAGTACACATTTGGAGGCACTATTGGAGGCTATTTTTCAGCTATCTTCTTATTTAAATCATCATTGCAAGGGGTGTTTTAGGGCCCCTTGTCCCTTGCTTGTGGAGTCTCTTTATTGTGGCATTGACTTGGTCACATTGTGTTTGCATTTCCCTACGTCTTTCGGGTTTATTTCATATTGTAATCAAGTGTAGTTCCATTTGCACATACTTGAATTTATTTGCCACATCAGAGGTGAAATTATTTCTTAAGCAAGCAAGCAAGCACATTGTGCTTGTATTTCCCTACTTGTGCTTAATTTTTTTTCAAGTTTATGCTTGCTATACCCCCACATGTCTTTGGGGTTTATTTCATATTGTAATCAAGTGTAGTTCCATTTGCACATACACACTTGAATTTATTTGCCACATCAGAGGTGAAATTATTTCTTAAGCAAGCAAGCAAGCACCTCTGTAACAAGCAAATTATTACCCCCCACTTCTTACTCTTAGGTTGGAATAGATCACTTGTGTCCAAGTTTCCTCTCATTGTTGGAAACACGTATTGATTCAGAATGGAAGAGCTAGGTGAACCCTCCACACATTGTGGATATTAAGCGGTGTACCTTAGACTCTTTTGAGGGTCTCATACTTGGCACTTGTGTCTCTAGTCACCTTGGTTGAGCTCCCTCCTCATCTATCATTTTCTAAATCATCATCATGATGGCATCAACAAATTTGCTTAATGGCCTCACACAAAAACTTAGGGAGCTGATTCATTTACAAATTGGAAATTTGAAATGGAATCAATATTAATCATGAATAGTATGTGGGATTATGTAAGAGATAGACAACAAGGTGAACCACCATTGACTCTATCTATAGATGCTACAACCAAAGCACTATTTGAAAAAAACTCTAATATAGCATTAAGCTTAATCAAGTTATCTACTAGTATTCAATGTAGAGAAACTGTAAGAGCTGCCACTACACCCAAAGAAGCTTGGGATGCACTCATGAGGCTATTTGATAGGCCTAGTTAGGACAAAATCTTGTATTTAAAAAATAAATTGCACAATCTATGCATGAAAGGCTCACTTACCAATTATCTCATGGAAGTGAAGTCCATAAGAAATGATTTCTTAGCAGCAGGCCACCCTCTTTCGGACAATGAATTGGTCCCTATTATGTTGCATGGCCTTCCATCTAAATTTCATGCATATGCTACCATGTTAAATTTAACTGGTAAAATTTTGAATGCTCCATTTGAGGAGATTGAAGTTCTTAAGCAACATGAGCAAGCCCTCATTAGAGATGAAGAGATTGATTCTACAACAACATGTCAACAACCTTTCGAGGCATCTTTAAAGCATAGACCCAACAAGGCTCCACATCAGCAGAATCATAGAGGTAGACGAAAGTCTCAACCATGACAACATCAGCAGCCTCGTCAGCAGCATCAACAACCACAACAGTACCATCAATAGCCATAGCAACAACCACACCAGCAACCACAACAATACCCTCAACAACCACATCAACAACCAAGATGGCAATCAAGACCTCCCCAAGAGGGTCATCCTAATAGAAGGCCTCAAAATTATAGGCCTCAACAATAACCAAATCACCCCAACAACCAACAAGGGTGTGAGTATTGTGGAAAATGGGGTCATTCTCCAACTGATTGCTATCATAGAAATAGACAGATTAATCAAAGAGGTCACCAAGACCATAATCTTAATACATAGTATGCAGCAGATCAAGTCAATGCTGAAGACAAAGATTGTTGGTATATAGACTCAAGGGCAACTAAACACATGACAGGTAGGCAGGATTGGTTGACCAAGATACAACCTACCCATAACTAGTTCATTACTTTTGGAGATGAACGTGCTCTTCCCATTGAAGGTGTAGGAGATGCACCACTTGCTTTACACAATGGGAATAATGTCCTTGCCACGAATGTGTTGTATGTACCTAGCCTCAAGAGGAGTCTTCTTTCTATTGGGCAACTTACAGATAAAGGTTATACTACCTTTTTCGACAAAGACAAATGTTATATTCAGGAACGAACTGGCTCTGTAAAAGCCATGGGAGTCAAAAAGGATGGTTTCTATTACCTCCTTACCCAATTTGTAACTCAACAATATTTGCATACAACTACTACTTTCTCTTTGGAGTATATGTGGCATGAAATAATGGGTCATTTAAACTTTCATAATCTTCAAATGATGGAAATAATGGGTTTGGTAAAAGGACTTCCTCACTTAAGGAAGTCTAAATGCTTTTGTGAACCATGTGTTATTGCCAAACACCACAAACAACCTTTTGAGTCAGGAAAGGCTTGGAGAGCCAACAAACCATTATAGTTAGTGTATTCAGACATTTTTGGGCCAATGTCTGTTCACTCTTATACTGGGGCTAGATATTACATCACTTTCATTGATGATTATAGCAGGAAATTTTGGATCTGTCTCCTTCAATATAAATGGCAAGCCCTTGATACATTCAAGGAATTCATGGCACTTGTTGAATGAGAAAGTGGCTATCAGATCTCCATTTTGAGGACAGATAATGGTAGAGAATACATCTCCAAGGATTTTTTCAGCTTTTGTAAGTATCATGGGATAAGGAGGTAGTTCACAACTCCTTATACCCCTCAACAAAATGGAGTAGCTGAAAGGATGAATCAGACCATCACAAACAAGGCAAAATCTATGCTAGTTGCTGCTGCATTGCCAACCACATTTTGGGGAGAAGATGTTCTTATTGCTGCATACTTGACCAATAGGTCCTATACTAAGGCTTTGCATGACATAACACTAGAGGAATTATGGAGTGGAAGGACACCCTATGTGGGCCATTTTAGAGTCTTTGGATGTGATGCCTATGCTCACATTCCTCATCATAAAAGAAGGAAATTTGATGACAAGAGCCAAAAATGCATCTTTGTTGGCTATAGTGATAGTGCCAAAGCCTATAAGTTATATGAGCTTGTTTCCAAGAGGATTTTTGTCTCTAGGGATTTTACCTTCAATGAGTATCCCCCACCAAATCCTCCTCCTATGGCCCCCTCCTTTCAACCAAATCAGGAAACAATTGCTCCCTTGGCACCCACTCCCTCACCTAATCCTTCCTCTTCCATCACAAGTCAAAGTCTTCCTCAACATGAGGATCTCCCCACTCATGATCTATGTCCTCCTTCCCCTCCTCCTCCATCTAATGATAATGCCACATCATCAAATCCTTTACCTAAGTGGGTCCAATCTACCATAGATGCACCGCAATGACACAAAGCCCACGTCGTCGACTCAAGCCATGGCAACCAACTGCAAGGATTCTTCTCATCAGGGATGCACTAGATCTGGACTATTTGCTGAAGCGAAAGCTAGATATGTTCCCACTCAGACATTTGCCATGTTGACCCAGTTGTGGTTGATCTGCCCTGTCATTGCCACATCTTGTAGAAAGCCCCGATACCAGTCTAAAGTGCAGATAAGCTACACGAGAGCGGTGTAAACCAAGTCTTCAATGGTCCCACATGGAGCGTGGGATGATCCTTATCATTGTTTTTTTTAATCAAAAAGTGGAAGAGGCCACTTTTATGTACTTGTCAAATGCAGGAGCCCCCCCATGATAATTTTAAAACAACCAACTATTACCGTGGAATATTTCGAGGAGAATATTCAGGAATATTCTTGTTTTGTAAAAGGTTATCGTTTCCCTCCTTTTATTTTGCTGCTAGGAGAGCCTATTGTTTTTTCCTGCAAAATAGAGGCTCCATTCAAATCCGACTATAGATTATATATAGTCGTTGGAAAGATTTTTCGAGCAGGACACATTGGTGGTGTCCATTTTAGTTTTGAGACAGTTTCATATGTTTGTTTTGGCCTCAGTTTTTTTTGTATTATGAAGTGCATTCTCAGTTGAACGTGACACTCCGCACAATTTAAGTGAACCTAGTACCTAGTGATCTTCTCTATCACACCTAGTGGTTGCAGTGACTGGTTATCAATGCATTCCGATAGGATGAGAAGGTTACCATCAGGTTACTAGGGACTACAAAATCTTGACACCCTAGAACTCCTTCGAAGACTACAGAGATATCGACACTTTGGAGTTCATTTACTTTTGAAAACTATAAACATAGACACTTTAGAAGATTCTTCTTTTGCATCGTCCAATTTGGGTTGTCTATGGCTCATTATATTTTTCACACATTGTTGTATTTTGGAGTGTATTTTCGGTAGTATTCGACACTCCCAAATGGCTCAAATTATTGTATAAAGGTGCATTTTTGGTAGAGACCGACACTTTCTAGACGAGTTTCACCTTGAGGGGGGATATACTCATGGTGAACATCGTGAGTAGTGACCTACTTTGAGTAATTAGAGGCTGACCTAGAGGCAACAAACCTAAAGGATGACCTAGAGGCAACAGACCCAGAGGCAACAAACCCAAAGGCTAACCCAGAGGCAACAAACCCAAAGGCTGACCTAGAGGCAACAAATCTAGAGATGGATACATAGTTATTTTTCCAGAGCAACAAAACCGAGAGCCAAGAGCCAAAGAGCAAGAGTTTAGACAACATCTCAAATAATGTAATAAGGGGGATGTTAGGATTATTACATTATTTGAGGTGTGATCCACTTGGGCATTATTTTATTGCCCTTATTTTATCTTTATTATAGGCTCTCAAGCCTATAAATATGTACTCATTTTATCAATCAATACACAACAATCTCATTACTTTCATTTGGTATCAAAGCCTACATATGGTTGGGTGAAAGTATCCTCTGTTCCTAGGCCAAGTTGGTGCGGAAGGAATAAGAGAAATTCCCACCATAAGATTCTCCTTGGAGTCTGAGTTATTTAGTTTTATTTTGTCAGGAGTTTGGTCTTAGCATAATTTTTTTTTCATAGTATCGTCTTCACTTGCAACTTCTTTGGTTGATTATGTGAATGAGAAACGAAAAAAAAATTATGTTTAAATCCTTTGGTCTATGTCTTTGTTTTGCTTTTTAAAATTTATCTGAGAGAGATGGTTTATTTTTACTTGGTTTGAGCCAATAATATGCCAACGAAAAGGGTTTGAACTACGCCCATATACGGAGGGAAAATATTTTTATCCATTGCAACCATTTGGATCTTGTTGCTCCTAACAAGTGTTACGCAGATTATGGTGGAGAACACAACCAATATATCTTAGTCTACATATTTTTGAGCAGTCGTTTGAGCCAAAGGAGATTCGTTGTATTTTGCGTCTGCTATCGTCTCCAGATTTTGAGGCGGTTTTTAAAAAAAAAAAAGAAGACGACATGCTAGAAGGTTTAAATTTTTTTTTTTAGTGCGCAAAATAAAAACATTAGTGTGCATGAAGAATAAAATAAAACGCATGCGAAGAAAAAAACAAAACTTTAGCGCGCGAGCAAAAAAAATTGTGCTCCAATTAGCCATTTTCTTTTTGCGTGCACTACAATTTTTTTTTTCGTTGCTCGTGCTAAATTTTTTCTTTCGAGCTCACTAATTTTTTTTTTTTGAAAACCTTTTGGCGTATTGTCTTTTTTTTTTTTGATAAAACTACCTCAAAATCTGGAGACTGTAGTAAACGCGAAATACAACGAATCTCCTTTGGCTTGGACGACTCTTCATAAATATGTAGATTGAGAAATGCTGGCTATGTTCCTTGCCATAATCAACGCAACACTTGTTAGGAGCAGCAAGATCCAAATGGTTGCAATGGATAAAACTATTTTTCCTTCGTATCTGGACATAGTTCAAACCATTTTCCTTAGCATAATATTGGCTCAAACCAAATAAAAATTAACCATATCTCTCAAATAAATAAAAAAAAAACAAAAAATAGACATAGACCAAAGGATTTAAACATAATTTTTTTTCATTACTCATTCATAGGATCAACCAAAGAAGTTGCAAGTGAAGAAGATACTATGAAAAAAAAATTATGCTAAGACTAGAGTCACAATAAACCTAAGATAACCCAGACTCCAAGGAGAATCTTATGGTGGGAATTTCTCTTGTTCCTTCTAAACCAACTTGGCCTAGGAACATCAAATACTCTCACCCAACCATATTTAGACTCTTATACTAGATTAAAGTAATGAGATTGTTATGTATTGATTGATAAAATGAGTACATATTTATAGGCTTGAGAGCCTATAATAAAGATAAAATAAGGGCAATAAAATAATGCCCAAGTGGATCACACCTCAAATAATGTAATAATCCTAACATCCCCCCTTGTTACATTATTTGGGATAATGTCTAGGCTCTTGGCTTTTGGTTTTGTTGCTCTGGAAAAATAACTTTGTATCCATCTCCAAGTCTGTTGCCTCAGGGTCAACCTCTGTCTTTGGGTTTGTTGCCTCTGGGTCAACCTTTAGATCTCTAGGTTTGTTGCCTTTGCGTTTGTTGCCTCTGGGTCAGCCTCTTCCTCTGGGTTTGTTGCCTCTGGGTCAGCCTCTTCCTCTGGGTTTGTTGCCTCTAGGTGATCCTCTTGGTCTGTTGCCTTTGGGTCAGCCTCTAATTACTCAAAGTAGGTCACTACTTACAATGTTCACCATGAGTATGATCCCCCCTCAAGGTGAAATTTGTCTAGAAGGTGTCGATCTCTGCCAAAAATGCACCTCTATACAATAATTTGAGCCATTTAGGAGTGTCGGATACTACCGAAAATACATTGCAAATTACAACAATGTGAGAAAAATATGATGAGCCATAAACAACCCAAATTGGAGGATGGAAAAGAAGAATCTTTTGAAGTGTTGTAGTCTTTAGAAGTCAATGAACTCCAAAGTGTCAATGTTTTTGTAGTCCTCGGAGGAGTTCTAGGGTGTCAAGATTTTGTAGTCCCTAGTAACCTTATGGTAAGTGTCCTTATGGTAACCTTCTCATCTTACTGGAATGCATGGATAACCAGTCGCTGCAACCGCTAGGTGTTATAGAGAAGATCACCAGGAACTAGGTTCACTTACATTGTGAGGAGTGTCAGGTTCAACCGGGAATGCACTCCATAATACAAAAAACTTTGAGGCAAAATCAAACATATGAAATTGTCTCAAAATTGAAAATGGACACCACCAATGTGTCCGGCTTGAAAAAGTCTTTCCAATGACTATTATATAAGCCATAGTCAAATTTGAATGGAGCCTCTATTTGCAGGAACAAACAACAGACTCTCCTAGCAAAATAAAAGGAGGGAAACAACAACCCTTTACAAAACAGGAATATTCCTGAATATTCTCCTTGGAATATTCCATGGTAGTAGTTGGTTGTTTTAAAATTATTATGGGGGGCTCTTGCATTTAACAAGTACATAAAAGTGGCCTCTTCCTCTTTTTGATTAAAAAAAACAATGATAAGGGTCATCCCACTCTCCATGTGGGACCATTGAAGACTTTGGTGGCTTGGTGCCACTTTTCCATTGTCTCCTCCATGATGCCCAATTAGCTGGCAGCATATATTCTGTGTCGGCCATGATGGGTTGCATGGGTTCACGTGCCTTTTTAAAAAATATATTTATGTGAACCTTTTATTCACTTTCATTCAATAGCACGGGTAACATCATTTTTAATGCTTTAAATAGTTTGTCTACACTATATGTGGGACAAATAAAAGTATGTAGGCCCTATAGTGCTTGACAAACACGGGGCATGATCTGTGACGCTAGTTATTGCGGCCACGTGGGGTGCTAGGAGTGGTGGAAGTCTATGTTGGGCTGCGGATGTCGTGGGGGGTTTCTGTTGCTGCACAATACGCAACTGTGCGCCTGTGCTTGGCTTGGGTCTACAAGGACTTTAGGCCAGAGGCCACTCCGGTTTACACCGCTCTCGTGTAGCTTATCTACACTTTAGACCGGTATCGGGGCATTCTACAAGATGTGGCAATGACAAGGTAGATCAACCACAATTGGGTCAACATGACAAATGTCTGAGTGGGAACATATCTCGCTTTCACTTCAGCAAATAGTCCAGATCTGGTGCATCCCTGATGAGAATAATCCTTGCAGTTGGTTGCCATGGCTTGAATTGACGACGTGGGCTTTGTGGCATTGCGGTGCATCTATGGTAGATTGGACCCACTTAGGTAAAAGATTTGATGATGTGGTATTATCATTAGATGGAGGAGGAGTAGGAGGGGAAGGAGGACATGGATCATGAGTGGGGAGATCCTCATGTTGAGGAAGACTTTGACTTGTGATGGAAGAGGAAAGATCAGGTGAGGGAGTGGGTGCCAAGGGAGCAACTGTTTCCTGATTTGGTTGAATGGAGGGGGCCATAGGAGGAGGATTTAGTGGGGGATACTCATTGAAGGTAACATCCCTAGAGAGAAAAATCCTCTTGGAAACATGCTCATATAACTTATAGGCTTTGGCACTATCACTATAGCCAACAAAGATGCATTTTTGGCTCTTGTCATCAAATTTCCTTCTTTTTTGATGAGGAATGTGAGCATAGGCATCACATCCAAAGACTCTAAAATGGCCCACATAGGGTGTCCTTCCACTCCATAATTCCTTTGGTGTTATGTCATGCAAAGCCTTAGTATAGGACCTATTGGTCAAGTATGCAGCAGTAAGAACAACTTCTCCTCAAAATGTGGTTGGCAATGCAACAACTAGCATAGTTTTTGCCCTGTTTTTGATGGTCTGATTCATCCTTTTAGCTACTCCATTTTGTTGAGGGGTATAAGGAGTTGTGAACTGCCTCCTTGTCCCATGATACTTACAAAAGTTGGAAAAATTGGAGATCTATTCTCCACCATTATCTGTCCTCAAGGTGGAGATATGATAGCCACTTTCTCATTCAACAAGTGCCATGAATTCCTTGAATGTTTCAAGGGTTTGCCCAGTTATACAGGTAAAAGGCCTTCTGCCCTAAGACACCAAGAGAACTATGCTCTCATGGCTAAAGTCCTAAGCCAACAAGAACCTTCTAATGTCAAAGAAACACTCTTGGTGATCCTAAATGGATTCTTGCCATGGAACAAGAATTGGATTCCATTGAATGGAATCACACATGGGAGTTAGTTGATTTACAACCAAGCAAATCCACCATTGGCACAAAATGGGTGTATAAGGCAAAGTACAAATCATATGACTCATTAGATCGCTACAAGGCTCGCCTAGTAGCTAATAGCTCTACGCAACAAAAAGGGATTGATTATGAGGAGACCTTTGCTTCTGTGGCAAAGATGACTACAATCTGCACTGTTATTGCTTTAGCCATTCAGAAACATTAGCCTATATATCAGATGGATGTAAAAAGTGCCTTACTCAATGTTGCATTGCAGGAAGAAGTGTATATTGATCAACCACCAAGGTACATAGTCAAAGGCCAAGAAAACAAAGTCCTCAGATTGAAGAAAGCTCTATATGGGTTGAAGCAGGTCCCATGAGTTTGGTATACCAAAATTGACTCCTATTTCATTAACCTTGGTTTCACTAGATCTACAACAAAATCTACTCTCTATGTGAAACATTGGAGGAACCGCATCATTTTGGTGATATTGTATGTGGATGATCTTCTCATTACAGGTGATGACACAGATGGAATAAGGTTGCTCAAAGAGGACTTATGCAAAAACTTTGAAATGCTTGACTTGGGCCTCCTTCACTACTGCTTAGGCATAGAAGTGTGGCAACAGCCTGGGAAGATCTTCTTCTCCCAAGCTAAATATATACAGTCTCTTTTGGAGAGGTTTCGCATGCAGGAGTGTAAACCCTCCCTAACTCCAATGGAAACCCGATTGAAATTGAATAGTGATGATGAAGAAAGGGTTGATGGCAACCTTTACAGACAACTAGTTGTAAGTTTGATCTACTTAACTTCAACTAGACTAGATATCACCTATTCAGTGGGCCTTGTTTCAAGTTTCTAGATTCATGTAGGATCCCAGAGGGCCATTGGATAGCAGCTAAGAGGATATTTAGATTCCTCAAGGGGACCTCTCATCATGGTCTTATGTACACAGTATGTGACGACTTTTCATTGATTGGGTAAACAGATTCAGATTGGGCTAGTTGTCTAGAAAGTAGAAGATCAACTATTGGTTACTGCTTTTAATTGGGTCAGGGTACCATTTCTTGGAGCACCAAGAAACGACATACAATATCCTTATCTTCAACAAAAGCAGAGTATAAGGCAGCAATTGAGGCAACTAAGGAAGCCATTTGGTTGAGGCAACTACTTAAGGATGTTGGGCTATTCATAGATGGTCCAACACACATATATTGTGACAATCAAAGTACCATTAAGATGACCAAAAATCCAGTCTTCCATGCTCGGACCAAGCTCAATGAGATCTGTTGCCACATATTGCTAAGGGGTAGAAATTTTGAAAAATTTGAAAAATCACTGCTGCAACTTTTTGGACCAGATTCTTCCTTCCTCCTTCCTTTCCAGCTTTGTCCAGGCAGATTTCATGTTTTCAGTTTCCAGTTTTATTTTCCAAGTGTTTAGCAGGTTCTGCAGGGTTTGGGAAAAGCCCAGATTTTTCTAAGTTAGGGGCACTCCCTTGGTCGCTCACTTTTGGAGTGATTCCGGGAGTCGCTCCCTCTTTTCAGCGATTTCCAACCCTGCGCCTCTCTCCGATGACCGACGACAACTCTAGGCAGCGAAGAGAAAATTGATTGAAATTTGTCTAAGTGTGAATTTCCCGCGGTCGCTCCAGAATGGAGCGACCCCCGTTGTCGCCAGCTTTTCCCAGCGATCCTCGGCGTCAGCGGCAGTCGACACTGGTCGCTCCATTTGATGGCGATTGACACCGGTCGCTCCGTTTTTCAGCGACCATGATCAACAGGCGAGAGAAAAGATGAACCGAAAACGCCCAAGTGTTGATCGACGTCGGTCGCTCCGTTTGGTGGCGACCGATGCCGGTCGCTCAATTCCGCCAACGACACTCGTCATCGCTGCTTTTTTCAGCGACCATGGTCAACAGGGAGAACAAGTCGCAAGTTGTCTAAGTGTTGGTGTTGACGCCCGTCGCTCCCTCTGCCAGCGACCGCCGTAGTCACCCGGATTTCCAGCGACCTATAGCAAATGCAATGTTTGGAGGTTGACGACGGTCACTCCATTTTTGGAGCGACCCTCGTTGTCGCTGCTCTTTCAAGCGACTGCAGGCAAGGGTCTCAAAAATCCTCTAAGACACTAAGGAGAATGTCGACGCCAGTCACTCATTTTTCGAGCGACCCCCGTCATCACTACCATCTACCAGCGACTTTCGTCGGCCCCCCCCCCCCATTCAGCGACTGTAAGCAGAAAAGGACCAAGTAGCATATTTTTCTAAGGCAAAGTGCGTCCCGGGTTCGCTCCATTCTGGAGTGACTCCCGAGGTCGTTGTTTATTTTAAGTGACTTTGGTCAACCCCCTCAGTTTTCAACAAACCTCAGGCTTAAGCAGAGAATGTACGGATTTCGGGATTTGAGCCTGTCAGAATGGAACCGAAGGCACACTTCAAGTACAGGGTAGGTGAGCATTGACAACAGTTATTCAACAGCAAATGGTACTGCACCTACCGCATTAATCAGACGCGCCTTCTCAACCACCAGATCTGTTCGGAGCTGCACCAAAGTCAGGTGAATCTTGTTGCAGGTACGCTCATGGCTAGCAGGGGTCTAATCTCGACAACTTTTGCAATATTTGGGTTTCTTGCATCATTGTAATGGGGGGGAAAATTTCTGCTATAAATAGCAGTCTACTTTCATTGTAAAAGGGGGGGAACATATTGCTAAGAAAGCTCTGCTGTATACAAACTCCTGCTTCTAATACAAAGCATCCTTGGCGCTGACATTTGTCTCTTTCTTTTATGCTGCCTTTTGCAAGTACTTTTGCTCATATTCATTTATTTTTCTGATTTCTGTAATTCTGCATTCTGGATTAAAGCATTGGCAATTAAGTGATTCTGGAATACTGAATGAAGGATACATAGAAGGAATAACAGTGTTAGTTTTTGCTACATGCTTTGTTTTGATTGCTGTTGGTTTGGGTACTGTTGGTTACGAATCTGCCACTAGGAAAGGTTTTAGGTCTTTGCGCCCTAGATTCGCCCAACAGATTGAAAGGCCGGAAGGAAGGAATGCCTTCCGTGCCAATCTCCGGAGAAGGCCGGCTTCCTATGTTTTTTAATTTAGTTTAGGGTGCTGAAAGAGATTTAAAAGTGCAGAAAGAGATGTAAATGTGATGTACTTCGGGTGAAGGAGATAAGCAACACAGTTACTAACCAGACACTTTTACCAACAACAATCAAAACAATGTATACCTAGAAACATTAGCACTTTCCTACCCTATGTATCCTTTCTATCTTATTCCAAATACACTTAATTGCCAATGCTGAGATCCAGATATGCAGAATGACAGCAATCAAAAAAATAAGCAACATGAAGCAGAAATACTAAAGAAAGGCAGCATACAAGATAGACGCAACTAATGAGCCAAGTATACTTTTGGATTAAGAGCAGATGTACAGCTAGAGAAGTTTCTTAGCAAGATATCCCCTTTTTCCCCCCCTTTTACAATGAGACGCACTTGCTATTTATAGCATTTTTCCCTCCCAATTACAATGCCAAGCGCAGATCCCCAAACCTGCCAAAAGCTGCAAAAGCTGCAAAAAGGGGAGAGATTTGATCTTGGTCGGCCATCCCTGTACTTGCAGCATGCTCTCACTTAGTCTTGTACAACTTCTGACAGTCTTGGTCGCTGAAAGGGGGCTATTGTCTAGTTTTGGTAGATGGGGTACAATTATCTTTCAATGCCCACCCACTCTTCCTCAAAGTCCAACTGGCGCGAACTCCAAAATCTGACCTGGAGAAGGAGGGAAAATCATCCCAAACATTCTCTTTGACTGCAGCCGAAAATCGCTGAAATGGGGAAGATGCGCCCAGAATCGCTAAAGAGCGACGACGATCTTGGGAATGATAACCCAAGGCAATCCTTGGCTTGAGCTCGAAAGCGCTCACAAAATGAGCGATTTCGGGCTTTTCTGCTTGGCGACGGCGATTTCGGGCTCGGGGGAAGTTTCTTTGCTGGATGTCGCTGGGAGAGCTGAGCGATTTCGGGTCTGGAGGGGTAGCGACAACGATCTCGGGCTCAAACTCTTAGCAGCCTCGCAAGCTCAAAAGCGCTGGAAACTCTTGCGCGCTGGGGAGCTTTTCCCTCCGCGATGACGATCTCGAGCCCGCCTACTCTTTTTTGATGCCCCTTTTCGCTCAAAACGTGCTATAGCGACGGGCGGATGGTGCGCGCGGTAGCGACTTCGGGTTCAAAGGACTTAGGCAAATCTGCCACTTTGAAACATGACCCTTAGTCGCTCAAAAACCCGCCTGCGCCAGAAATCGCGCAACAACAACAACGATCTCGGGAAAGGGCTAACACTTGGTAAAATTTTGCAATTTTTTATGCCAATGCTGGCATCGGACCTGATGGAAGCTGGGGACTGAAAACAGAACACTTGCAGAAGCACCAAGGAAGATCATCATAACATATGAGGAAAGAACGGGGAAGAAGGAGAGTGGCAACAACCTGATAAAATTTATGCCCCTAGCAAAAATGTGGCAACATTCTGGCGGCTCGCGGGGTATCGAGCTCGCCTCGATGCAAGAATCCACGCCTTTATCCCTTGGGCCCGGAGTCACCCCCGGACTCTGTTTCCTTTTCCTGTAGGCCCTGGTCCTGCTGCTTTGTATCCTGTTGCTCCTCCTTCGAAGGACTTTCCTCTTCATTGATTTTCATTCTTTTGCCCTTGAGACCCTTCTGCTGATGGCTCTTCTCCTTCCTCTGGATCTTCGTTTGGAGTGAACTCCCCGGAGGCAAGGCGAGCCTTAATGCGCTCATATGTCTCTTGCACCTGAGCCCAGGCATTTTCAGAGAAGGGCTCCATACTGCGGATATCGTTGGTTAGGTGCTTGAAGGTCTCCACCTGAACTATACCCATCTGCTCGGCCTTCTGGCCTAAATCCAGCAAACAAGAACGAATCATACAGAATTTTGAAGTGAGCTCCATCACTTGCTCTTGCTGGATAGGATCCTCCCATGCATCAATCTCAGAAGTGTCATCAGCGAAGGCATCCCACAACTGGCGCAGAGCTTCTTTTGGCAAGCACTCGCCTTCGCTGTCAGTGAAGCTTGGGAATCCGTGTGCGGAGAGAGTCAGGAAAGGGGACGAGCATATGTCCTTTTCTTGGTCCAATAGGTCCAGCAATGCCCTGGCTCTCTGAATCTTCTGAAATCTTTCAAAGAAGGTGTGCAAGGTGGCCCTTGCGGCTGCCCAATCAAAGGCAACGAAATCTGTAGCAGGAACTTGGAGGTTCTGGCGCTCAAGGTTTCCTTCCCTGACTGCCAGATCGAGCCAGCGATCTGCCTCACGCTCTGCCTCCTCCAACACAGGCTTACCCTGTGCGGATGCCTCTTGAACCTGGGTGAGAAATGCAAACACCCTGAGGGCTTTAGAAGCCCGCGGCCTGAAATTTTTCAACAACCTGGCTCGGATCCTTTTGACATTGTCTTTGGAAAACGTCTCCACAATCTTTTCTTCTAGCTCCTGCTTTGTCTGCTGAAGCTGATCTTGAAGCTCTTTGATTTGACGTTCGGCAACTTCTTTTTGATCCGATGCCTCCTTCTGAAGGCTCGCCAACTGCTCTCTTAGTTGCAGGCGCTCCTTTTCAGAACTCTCGAATTGAGCTTGCGTCTTGGCCATGCCCTCTTCTAGCTTCATTTTCTCGTTTTCCATCTCATAATAACGCTCTTGCAACTGGAAATATTTCAGGCGTAGTGTATCAGTCCCATCATGGACAGCTAGTGCCTCATTCTCGAAACTGACCTCATCCAGATTTTTGGCCGTGCTCTTATACTCATAATCTCCAGGAAGCATGTCCTTTACGGGCTTCTTCACTTTTGGAATCTTCTTCTCCTTATACAGGAGCATGCTCTCCGAATCAAACCTGATGCGCTTCTCGACCGTGGCGATCTCTTCGCCTCTTCGCTTTATTGCATTCTGCATCCATTTGCCTGAGGAGCGCTTTGGCCGAGATGTAGCGGGCTGCTTAGGCCGCGATACCAGGGATTGACTCTCCATTATCTGGATCAGACTTGTGTCTCCAAAAAGAGACCTGGCCAGGGGCAGACCTTGCTGTGACACCTCCCCCTTCATGAACAGGCGTGGAGAACCTGCGGCAGGGTGCTCCTCCTCTTTGTGGGGTGACTCGGTCTGGGCGGGAGCGACAGATGAGTCCTCGGGATGTTCGGATGAAATGTGGGGGGAGGGAGGCGAGCCCGAAACGGTGGCGTCCAACTGAGTCTCGGTCAGGGCTTGAAGGGTATCGGGCCTTGTGGAGGATAGGCCACGATGGGACTGCTCGGGTATGACTAGTGAAACCTCCTTTTGACCGGCGTGGGGCTCAGTGAGAGAGGGAGCGACTGGTGCGCTGGGGGCTAATGGAATAATGGCGGGGATGGATGAGGCAGCAGGGGTTAAGGATGCCACAGACATTGACTCGGCAGTATGTGAGGGGGCATAAAACGTACTTGTAGGCTCCCACTCGCTTGCAACTGCTTAGGTGGGACCTGCCCCCTTTGTAGGTGAGGGCCTAGGGGCACAATATGACCAAACACTACTGGCTGCCACGTGGCGTGATGTTTGTCATAGAGGTCGAAAAACGTGTCGTCGTCTTTTATGTCCTTCACAGATTTGTCTTTTCCGGTCCTGACACGCATTTTCCACCACTCTTCTATTTTGTCCAATCTCCAACCCCTCTTTTGCAGTCTTGCCTCTAATCTCCTGTATACATCTGTATTCGGCCTGTGCTCCATATTTCGGCCAGGGTCAAACTCGACCTCTACGCAGTAGAAGTCATGCCAAGGCGGGAAGGACTGCATGTCCTCGATATACCACTCCAGATCTTCGTCTTGGTTATTACGCTCCTCCAGAATCCCCGATTGAGGACAGACATGAAACTCCTGGCGAGATGTAAAGTCTTTTATGATGTCCAAGGGGTCGTATTTCCACTTTTGCGGTAGCTCCACCAAGCCGAAACTTGAGAGCGTGGCATGCAAGTATTGATGTTGTCCATTGGTGTCAACTTCGATCCCGGCCCAGGTGATGGGGTATTCAAACAGGTGGCCTTTTCTCCTTCCCTGACCATATTTTGCGTCTGTATAGTCCATCTGCCGAGACGCCTCTAGGCCGAACTGATATTTTGATGCATAATAGGGCAATAAGAAAGGTTTGCCCGTGAAGCCGAAAACCCTTATCACAAGTCCTTGCGTTAGGCGAAAAGTGTCGCCGTAATTCTGATCACTGAATTGGTCCCTCAATGTTTGCGGGACGCGCGGGCATGAACCGTGAAGGAGGGCGAGAGCTGGGCCCAAGAAGGATATATTGAATTGGTAATACGATTCCTCCTTCCATAGAACCTTGGTCCACTCATAGACCGGTAGTCGTGCGCCTTTGTCATCTTCGCGCTGTACGGGGAGCGACCGCAGGTGGCTATGCATATGAAATAAAAATAACCAGGCCAAAGCCGAGCAGTACCTGAAACCATCTCGCGCGCCGGTCTTATACTCTCGCAGCTGCTGGTGCATCCCCCGGGTGACGCAATCCGCCCAATTGAAGAAAACCGGCTTGGTCTTATCTGTCATCTCCTTTGGGTCATAGAACTCTCCCCTTAGAATACACTCGGCGAGGGAAATCTGGTATGGGAGGATTGTCGCGTCCGTGCCGAGACCTAAGACCCAAGCCAGCATAGTATATATGCTAGTGCTCTTGAATTCGCTCAAAGGCCTTCCTTGTTTTGACCATTGCCGCGGCGGAATAGGCTCATCTGGTTATCTGAATACCTATTTGTCTGCTCTCCTGCTCTCCCAAGTTGACGCCTTTGACAATATAGTCTTCCTTGCCCGACGCGAAGGCCGTTTCAACGGTGTCAGAGTAGAGTGAAAACAAGACATTGCCCTGGTGGTCACATACTTGCCTTGTGTTCGACCCGTAGTATTCGACAATCGCCGCTATTAGCTCAGGGCAGTGATGTACCTCCGGGTATAAGAACCAGTAGAGATTAGACGAGTACGCCGCAACCATAAGGATTTGAAGGGGAAAACTTATTCCGCCATTTGTCAATTGTCTGCCTTATCTGGTTGGTACTCTGGGAGTAAATCCCATCTCTGAGCTTAACCCAACTGTCAGAGGGCGGAGGAGGAATCGGCTTCGGCTTCGCGACTCGGGGCTTCTTTTCTTCCCCTGCCTCGGCCGACCTAGCTTTCCCTTTGTCTTTCTGCTCCTTCCTCTGCCCACTTGCAGGCGTGCCCGACGCCGCTGGCGCCTGCGCCGCACTTTTCTGCTGTCCTTCCTTCTTTCCCATGGCGCTAGTATAATACAGTCCAGAGTGCGCTGGAATTCAACTGACCAAGTGCCCTCGTGAGAACGCTATTTTATAATGGAGAGTTCGAGGAAGAAACTTCAATGGGTGGCGCAACCGAGTACTTTAAATTCAATGCGAGGAGCGCGGAGTTGGTAGGAGTTGATATTGAGCTAGGGTGGCCATGCACACGATCTTCCTTGGGAGTGTAAACATTTAAACCTTTGCCTCCTTAGAATGCCCACCTTTTAATAAGTACTTATGGAACACGTGCAAATCGTTCCCTTTTGGCACGCTTTTCTATGCCGCTAGCTCGAAAAACGAGGGCCCACTTTATAATTTCATGCTTTCCTCTATATCGCTCAAAATCCGAGCGATTTCGGGTTTGGGCCCTCCTAGCGAGCGAAGGAGGGACTTTATCCATTCGAAGCAAATGTTTGACCTTTTCCCTTACCCGTTGTCGCTGACTTGACGTGCGCGCTTTGGGGAAAGTAGTGCTTGGCGAGCGAAAGCGAGCAACCCACACTTGGGGAAATTCTAAACCCTTTTCTTTTCTTGGCGACGCCTGTCTTGAACTCCCGCCGTCGCTAAAAAGTAGAAGCGACTTCGAGCTTATTCGAAAACTTGGGCGACGGGGAGACTTTTATGTCTAAAACGCTCAGGCGCTTTTCCTTGATATCGCTCGAAACTCTCGAGCGCTCCCGAGATCGCTCCAAAGTTGAGCGACTTCGAGCTTTTTTCTTAAAAGCGAGCGCGGACGGGATTTTGCATCTAGCTCCTTTTAATTCATCCGTTCCCGCCGTCGCCGAAACTTTGTAGCGCTCTCGAGGGTTTGCACACTTAGCGAGCGAAAGCGAGACCGCCCACACTTAGCAGATTTTCGGGCCTCTTTTACTCGTCCTCCTCTGCGCTCTGAATCGCCCAAATATCGACAACGCTTCCGGGATCGCTTAAAATCTGAGCGATCTCGGGCATTTTCACTTGGCAAACTCTCTTTTGTTTCTCCCTAATTTGGCCGTAGCTTGGAAGGAATTCCCGTTTTCGCCCAAAAGGCGAAGCGACTTCAGGGCTTTGGCACCTTAGCGAGCGAAGGCGGGCAGGCAGATTTTTACTTCTCTTCTCGGCTATCTCCATATCTTCCTTTTGCGAAGGGGACTGCTTCTGCATCTTAACATCAAAAGCTTGCGGACCCACAGGTCCGGCGAACTACTTGGCTCAACAGCCTAAAAACAAAAACAACTTAAAAGCATATTTACAGACAGATAAAAAGGAAAAGCATAAAGGAAAATATGTACAAGGGGGAAACTTCAACTGAGAGTTTCAGTGGCGATAGGCTTTCAGATGAAAGCCATTGACAGGAATGGGGAGGATATGACCCTCCATGTCCCTCAGGACGAACGCATTGAATTGATTGACTCTGGCAATCTGAAAGGGGCCTTCCCAGAAGGCGTCAAATTTATCATGATTGCCCGGTTTTGCCTTTAATGCATCCCATTTGAGCACTAGGTCACCAATTTTGAAAATTCGGGTTGTGGTCCCTTTAGAGAACCAATTTCGTGTAGTGTTAGCGTGCTTCATGAAAGCTTCGTGAGCTTTCTCCCTCTGCTCCTCAAGCTGCAATAACTGAGCTAATCTGGCATCAAGGGGATCCAGGTTGTCCTTTTCATCATCTAGCAACCAGAGTGCAGGCATCTCAATGTGGGTAGGCAAAACCGCCTCTTTCCCATAGACTAACGCATATGGCGATGTTCTAATGGATTTCTTTATGGATATGCGATCTGCCCACAGAGCTCGATCCAGGTGCAAGTGCCATGACCTCTTATTCCTCTCAAGAGTCTTCCTTATAATATTCATCAGTTTTTTATTTGTAGACTCTGCGAGGCCATTTCCCTGTGGGTAATAATTGGAGGAAGCTTTATGATAAATGCTATATTTGCAAGTGAATTCTGTCAGTATAGCCCCCTTAAACCCTGGACCATTGTCCGTCACAATCGCCTCCGGAATCCCGAAGCGAGTTATCAAACTTTCCAGGAAGGCGACGACTGTCTCTTGATCAGCATGTTTTGTGGGTATAGCCTCGGCCCAGCGAGTGAAGTAATCTGTGGCAGTCAAAATGAATTTGTGCCCTGCTGAGGATTCTGGGGAGATTTTGCCCACGAAGTCCAATCCCCACTGCTGGAAAGGGAACTCCACCTGTATGGGTTGTAAGGGCATTGGAGCATTTTTGTTCCGGCCGGCAAACCTTTGACACTTTTCGCACTTCTGGCAAGCCTTCTGGGTGTCCGCGAAGATGGTGGGCCAATAGTAGCCTGCTTTTATTATCTTTAAGGCCGTAGGCCTTCCCGAAAGATGTCCCCTTGACATTCCGGAATGGAATTCGTCAAGGATTTTCTGTTTTTCAGCTCCCTTGACACAACGCAGAAGGATACCATCAATATTTTTATAAAACAGCCCCTCGGGGCGTAGAACGTACTTTAGAGCATTAAGCCGGAACCTCCTCCTTTGCGAGGCGGTGAGCTGGTCTGGACACTTCCCTGTGTTGAAATACCACACTATTTCATCAGCCCAGTCGCTTTCCTCGGGTAATGAGTTGGCAAGGTTAACCTCCATCACTGGGTCTTCCCATTGACAAGCAGACACTTCGGCGGCGGCGCTTCTAGCTAACTCCTGGCATAGTGCCCGCCCTCGGACCAGTTTGGTGGGTCGAACCTCTATGTCGAATTCTTGGATTTTGGTAATCCACCCTGCTCTCTTGTGGCCTGGTTCACCCTGAATGATGAAACTTCTGACGTCCGGGTGAATCACGAAGACTGTGATCCGGCTTTGAGAGACAAAGTGCTTAAACTTTCTCAAGGATCTCATGACTGCATGCACTTGCCGCTCGATGAAATTATATCTCTCCTCATGTGGCTGTATCACCTGGCTTAAGAAGGCTATTGGACGCTCCTCGCCATCATCTCCTTTTTGGGTTAGGACTGCAACATAGCTCTCGGGTTCCCCAACCGCATATAGGATAAAATCTTTCGAATAGTCCGGGTTTACTAGCACAGGTGCTTGAGAGATTCTAGTTTTGATTTCTTCGAATGCTTTCTTTCTTTCTTCAGTCCAAAGAAAATCAACATCCTTCTTTAATAGTTCAGCCATAGGTTTGATGACTTGAGCGAAATCAGGAACGAACTTCCTCACAAAGTTGATTTGGCCAAAAAAGGATTGGAGCCCCTTTTTGTTGATTGGAAGAGGAAGCTTCATAAGGGCTTCCGCTCTATCGGGGTCAATTGATAGTCCCTTTTCAGAAATAACGTGGCCTAACAATTTCCCTTCCTTGACTGCGAAAACAGATTTCTTGGGGTTGATGGATATGCCAAATTCTCGGCATCTCTCGAACACTTGCTCCAGGTGAGAGGTGTGCTCCTCCCGTTTGTGGGAGAACACAGTCATGTCATCTAAATAAATGACAATAATTTTGTTCAGCAGCTCCCGAAAGGCGAGGTCCATGGCCCTCTGAAATGTGGCCCCGACATTAGACAAGCCAAAAGGCATGCGTTGATAAGCAAACGTCCCCCATTTGGTGGTGAACGTTGTCTTGTGCTGATCTTCATCTTTCACCCATACTTGGTTGTAGCCAAAAAATCCGTCTAAGAGGGAAAACCGTTGGGCTCCCGCGACCACATGGAGAATCTGGTCGATCTGCGGGAGCGGGTAGTGATCTTTGAGAGAGGCCTTGTTTAGATTGCGAAAATCAACGCAGAGGCGGATGTCCCCGTTCTTCTTTCTAACCGGGACCAAATTGGCGACCCAGGAGGAATGCTTGATAGGGTATATGATCTTGGCTTCCAGCATTTTCATCAATTCTGCCTTCATCATAGCTTCGATCTTGGGGTTAACTGCTCTCTGCTTCTGCCTGAAAGGCTTAACCCCTTCTTCCAACTCTATGGTGTGTTGGATTATTTCTCTGTCATACCCCTTGAGATCTTGATAACACCAAGCCACAATGTCTGGATATCTCTTACACAAGGCCCGAATCTGTTCCAGCTCTTCTGCGGTGCAGTCTATCCCTACTTTGATTGTCTTTCCTGGTTCCAGTTCCAACTCTCTATACTGCTTGGCGTCGACCTTGATTCTGTGAGATATAGCTCTGTCATTTTGGTCAAACAAGCTCTCAAGGGTTATTAGTCCCTTTGGGACATGATTGTTCTTCAGCTGTATCAACCCCTCATATTGCTCGTCATCAGGGTCTCTACCTTCGATTGAACTTGCTTCATGTATCATAAAAGTGACGATATCTTCATCACAATCAAACACCTGCCAATGGGTGTCTTTATCAGGCACAGAAGGCCTGTAAATAGTACGAACCGGCTTCGGCTTTTGCATAGTGTCATCAGCCGGGACGTACCTGGCTCCAACAGAAGCCAATATGTCAGCATGTTTGTTTTTCTCTCTGGAGATAGCTTTGACATTCAAGGAGTCAAATGACTCCATCAGATCCCAGACACGGTTGCGGTAAGCTTTGAGATAATGCTTTTTTGAGGCACATTTGTTGGTGATCTGATTGCACACCAGCTCTGAGTCTCCGAAGATCTGCAGCTGTTTGATCCCGAGCCTTTCTGCTTTCTTCAAACCCAAGCATAGGGCTTCATATTCTGTTGCATTGTTGGTGCAACTCCAGGCCAGTCTGTAGCAGTAGTCCTTTTGTATACCAGAGGGAGAGACTAGGAGGACGCCTGCTCCGACGCCATTCTTGCATCTGGCACCGTCAAAATACAGCTTCCATAACTCATCAGGTGCAGGACCTATGTCTTCTTTCATCGTCTCCTTTGGCTTCTCAGGCTGGGTAACAGAGTAGCAGCCTATGTCGGTCTCAATCATGGCATTGAAATCCAACAAGGAGAATTCGTCTTCTGCTCTCAACTGTTCCATAGTTTCCTCTACCAGGTCCATTTCCTCAAGTTCCTCAGACATTAGATGGATAATTTCTCCTTGTTGTTCTTCTCCGGGTATCTTCCCGACCAGAAAAGTGGAAGGCTTTTCATTGTATATTTTGACTTTTCTTCCTTTGAAAGGGACTTCCATGTGAGAATAATCTAGCGAGAGGTATCCCCCGAGCTTGGCGGTGAACTCCCTTGAGAGGCACATGCCAAAGTAGGGCTCTAAATCAACAACCACAACTTCTCGAATCATTGTTATATCTGGGGCCTTATGTAACTGAATGGGGATGTCCTTGATGACACCCACCGTTTTTACAGGAGTGTCGTCTAGTTGCAGAACACCCTGACTACTCCGGGTGTATTCCATGCCCATTTCTTCACAAACTGCTCTTGGCATGACGGTAGTTGATGCGCCGGAGTCGACCATGCAGTTGTGTACCACATGCCCTTCCATTCGTAAAGACAAATAGAAAGGGGGTGGTCTATTCTTGCCAGTGATTGACGTTGTCAGGGGTTGAGCCAGCACGGGTTGTGACGGCTTTCCCCCTTTCACGGTCTTTAAGGACTCTTGCAATAAGTCCACTTGTCCCGGGAGTTGAAGGGCATCGTACATACTAATCTTTGCTGGAGTCCTCTTGAGCTCATCAACAATATTATATTTGGCAGTGGATGATTCCTCAACCTCCTTTGCTGACTCATATTTAGTACGGTACTGTTGAGTTGCCTCGACCCTTTGTCGTTTTGTCAATGATGGGTACCGAAGCTTTTCTCGGGCCTGCTCCCGTGTTTCGACAGGCGGCTGATTTACTGGAGCTTTAGTGAGAGGTACTTTCTCCTTGGCCGATGGCAGCGGAGGTGTTTTGTTGGGAGCATTTGCGGTAGCATCTGCAGCAGGTTGTGTCCTTTCCCTCCGAGCGTATACCTTCAATGGCTTCATTTGGGCCGGTTCGACCTCAATCGGTCTCTTGCCTTCTTTAGTTAGAAGTGAAACGGGATCCTCTTCGAAAACAACAAAGTTTCGCTCTTCTTCTCGGATCATATTTACTTGATCATCTTCATCCTCCGGGCTGCTACCGGCGAGGGTCTGGACGTAGTGTTGGTGCAACATACAACTATCCTCTCCATGAGGGTCATTGCAGGTAGAGCACCAGGTTACTCGGTCTGCAGCGCTGAGCCCTGCGTTGGTGGTTGCGTTCCTTGCCGGAGGTCTCTGGTTCTGGGCGGCCTGTTCTCTTGTCAGCGCCGGAGGAGGGTATGGCCTCCTGGGAACGAACTCCTGTTGGGCTTGCTTCTTCTTCATCACGGCCATGTCATTAGACAGTGTCTGACAGACGGTGGTCAGTGACTCCATTTGCTTCAGGATCTTGGACTGTACATCCACGGTTTGCACTGGTTGGGCTGGTGGGGGTAACGGAGCTAATGGCGGCTGAGATGAAAGCGGAGGAATGGACTGAGCCGGGAGATGCACCTTAGGTGGATAATGAGTGATTGTCGGAGCGGGGTTCCAGGATGGATCGGGATATGAAGAAGATGAGGCGGATGTTGGCGGATACTGCGATTGCGGAAAGTCCGGGTAGATGGGCGGTTGCACCTTGTGCGGGAGCCTACCTATACTTATCATATCTAGTTCCGCTCTTTGAGCTGCTTCATACAAATCCGGGAAAGTGTTCACGCGGGCCAACTTAATGACCAGGCTGATATCTGGGCCAAATGCCCTAACGTAGTAGTGAGCAGCTTGTCCATCAGAAGGACGAAGCTCAGGAGGAACTCTTTTCAATGACCGCGCAAATCTCACATTAAAATCTGAGATTTCCTCCTGCGGGTGCCGCTGGATGGTTTGGAATTGATGTAACAACGAAGATGGGTCTGCGGATTCATTGAATCCCTTACATAGCCGACCAACGAGTGCAGGCCATCCAGTAATGACACCTTCAGGCAGGGATCTGTACCAATATAGCAACTTGCCTCGCAAGGAGAGCGCCAACAGACGAGTCTTGACACTTTCATTGGTAATGGAGTGAAGCGCAGCCAAGGCCAGAATGTCTTGAATGTGCTCATACGCCGTCTTTCGAGTCCCATCATAAGTTGGAATAGCTTTTAAAGCAGCAGGTGGGACGACATCTTGTCCTGCTAGAGCAAGAGGCCCAGTGGAGTCAACGGCCGGGAATAGATCAACGGCATTTTGTTGATTCTGAGCTGCCATGTCTCCTTCCTCCTCTTCGAGCTGATCAGTGGTATAGTCGGTGTCAGTATCGTCTGAAGTTGTAGGCTGTTCTTCAATTTCAGCCTCTTCAACTTCCTCTATTTCTTCCACCTCTTCAATTATAGGTTCCACTTCTTGTTGAGCTTGGTAATCGGCTACCCTCGGGTGCTCTCCAGCGGCGTTGATGTCGATTTCATAAAACTCGGGCTCTTGTCCCGGATTCCTAGCTCTCCACCTTCTCGTATGCATGAAGGCACTTTTGGTATTGGACCAGTCTTACAGACTCAGAGAATATTTAGGTAATGCAGAGTCGCCAGGTGTTCTGATTTGACAGCAATGAAGCGAACACCGATGCTTCGATTCTGTTTTGGGGTGGGAAACCTTCGTGTCCCACCGGGCGTGCCAGAGAAACTGTTGGTTACGAATCTGCCACTAGGAAAGGTTTTAGGTCTTTGCGCCCTAGATTCGCCCAACAGATTGAAAGGCCGGAAGGAAGGAATGCCTTCCGTGCCAATCTCCGGAGAAGGCCGGCTTCCTATGTTTTTTAATTTAGTTTAGGGTGCTGAAAGAGATTTAAAAGTGCAAAAAGAGATGTAAATGTGATGTACTTCGGGTGAAGGAGATAAGCAGCACAATTACTAACCAGACACTTTTACCAACAACAATCAAAACAATGTATACCTAGAAACATTAGCACTTTCCTACCCTATGTATCCTTTCTATCTTATTCCAAATACACTTAAATGCCAATGCTGAGATTTAGATATGCAAAATGACAACAATCAGAAAAATAAGCAACATGAAGCAGAAATACTAAAGAAAGGCAGCATACAAGATAGACGCAACTAATGAGCCAAGTATACTTTTGGATTAAGAGCAGATGTACAGCTAGAGAAGTTTCTTAGCAAGATATCCCCTTTTCCCCCCTTTTACAATGAGACGCACTTGCTATTTATAGCATTTTTCCCTCCCAATTACAATGCCAAGCGCAGATCCCCAAACCTGCCAAAAGCTGCAAAAAGGGGAGAGATTTGATCTTGGTCGGCCATCCCTGTACTTGCAACATGCTCTCACTTAGTCTTGTACAACTTCTGACAGTCTTGGTCGCTGAAAGGGGGCTATTGTCTAGTTTTGGTAGATGGGGTACAATTATCTTTCAATGCCCACCCACTCTTCCTTAAAGTCCAACTGGCGCGAACTCCAAAATCTGACCTGGAGGAGGAGGGAAAATCATCCCAAACATTCTCTTTGACTGCAGCCGAAAATCGCTGAAATGGGGAAGATGCGCCCAGAATCGCTAAAGAGCGACGACGATCTTGGGAATGATAACCCAAGGCAATCCTTGGCTTGAGCTCGAAAGCGCTCACAAAATGAGCGATTTCGAGCTTTTCTGCTTGGCGACGGCGATTCCGGGCTCCGGGGGAAGTCTCTTTGCTGGATGTCGCTGGGAGAGCTGAGCGATTTCGGGCCTGGAGGGGCAGCGACAGCGATCTCGGGCTCAAACTCTTAGCAGCCTCGCAAGCTCAAAAGCGCTGGAAACTCTTGCGCGCTGGGGAGCTTTTCCCTCCGCGACGGCGATCTCGAGCCTGCCTACTCTTTTCTGATGCCCCTTTTCGCTCAAAACGTGCTATAGCGACGGGCGGATGGTGCGCGCGGTAGCGACTTCGGGTTCAAAGGACTTAGGCAAATCTGCCACTTTGAAACATGACCCTTAGTCACTCAAAAACCTGCCTGCGCCAGAAATCGCGCAACAACAACAACGATCTCGGGAAAGGGCTAACACTTGGTAAAATTTTGCAATTTTTTATGCCAATGCTGGCATCGGACCTGATGGAAGCTGGGGACTGAAAACAGAACACTTGCAGAAGCACCAAGGAAGATCATCATAACATATGAGGAAAGAACGGGGAAGAAGGAGAGTGGCAACAACCTGATAAAATTTATGCCCCTATCAAAAATGTGGCAATAGGTATTACCTAGTAATCGTGTTGCTTGTTCTTTCCCACCATAAGCACATTCTATTTACATTTCTTTCTGCAATTTACAATCTCTTTCCTGTTCTCTTATCTTAAAACCATAGTAGATTAGTATAGGAGTCGACCTTCTCCGGAGATTGGCACGGGAGGCATCTCTTCCTCCCGACCTTTCAATTTGCTGGGCGAATCTAGGGCGCAAAAGACCAAAATCCTTTCCTAAATGGCAGATACGTAACCAACAAGATACGTCATTACTTCATCAGAGAAATGGTCCAAGAGAACTTTATACACATGGAATATTTACCAACTCAAGATCAGGTGACTGACATCTTCGCCAAGTCACTTGGGCTTGACAAGTTTTCCAAGTTTTGCGAAATGCTCTATGTATGTTGTAATGAGTGTCAACATTAAGGGGGGACATATCTAATGTTGACTTATTTTTGTATTTAGGAAAGTGCACATTAAGGGGGATGTTAGAATATTTTAATGTGCACTTTGCCTATGCACTTTCATGGGTTGCACATGTTTAGGGTTAGGGTTTCCTTCCTACATGTGCATAGTTTGGGGTTAGGGTTTCCCTCTCTAAAACCCTAACACCCTTTCTTTTGCTATATATATGCATTGTAATCCACAAGCATAATGAGGTCAATGGGTATTATCCAACAGGCTAAGGCTTGAAGTTATGGTGTTGATTTGCCTCCATGTTATGTTTTAGTCCCAACAGGGGACTCGAAAGCATAGCAGTGTTAAGTAGAAAGTAAGAGGGTGGAAGAAACCCTTAAAAAAATAGAATTGAGACGAAATTATATTTGTGTCCATGAATGACCAAAATAGGTCCATGGGACTCAGCAACTAAGAGATTACAGTGAAGTAATGAGAAATAAAGAACGTTGAAATCAAACCAAAATCACTAAGACTACAAGAACAAACTAGGAAAGTAAAAAAATAGTAAGGGCAAACCCTGTACATAAATACCTCTATTCAAGTGGTCTAAAAAGCCGGAAAATCCTAAAATTCAGAATTTTTAAGCAAATTGGGAAAATTGAAGTGTCATATAAAATGGAAGTGGTCCTTGTACTCCACTTTCCAAATAGAATAGAGACAGCAAATCTTGTTCTTATAGGGAATTTGGGGGTTGCTTTTGACATGAAGCTGAGAATAGCAGACTGTCAGTTGGCCAAGGAGGATTCTCCGGCAATGTGACCAGTGGTGGCAGAGATATAATATGCAATGACACGTAATGATAAATTGTATGTGTAATGATACATATTAACTGAAAACATTGTGGACAGTCTAAATAGCTAATTTGAGAGGGAAATATTTTAAAATGAACTGAAAAAGAAACCAGAGGAAAGATAGAATTAAAACGTTATTTGAGACCTGTATGCGTAATGCTATGTATTAAGTGAAAACATTTTGACAGTCTGCATATCTAATTTGAGAGTGAACACTTCTAAAATGAATTAAGAAGAAACCGGAGCATAGATAGACCTAAAATGTTGACAAGTAAAATCAGTTCAGAACATAAAAAACTGCCAGTGAATAAAGGGTAAGGCAATTTATTGGCTAATTTGGAAACTGCCACTTTTCTCAGTCAGGAGTTCACCACAAAGCTTAGCCACACAGTCATCTAGAGAAAGAGAATTCAGGGTAATGCTTAAGGCCTTGGTAGTCTGTGCTTGGTTGTTCTCCAATGAATAGATTTCACTGATAATAGACTCCAAACAGAAATAATTTGCTTTGTTCAGTGATTAGATTTCTGTATGGATTTTTTAGTGGATCTATGCAGAGGAAATGTCTTATCTGTTTTATGAGCTGACAATTAATTGCAGAGCTATTATCTGTCATTCCCAACTCTCGGAGCCGATAAACTAGCGACCACTGCTAACACAAAACGAATGAGATGAGGGATCGAGTCCCAATGGATTAGCAAAAAGCAAACTACCAAAAGAACACATTGTTAGCTTTTAAGCTTAGACATGACTGGTCTCCAAGCCTTGCTTAGATCAAATCATTATCTCTATTTAAATTATTGAAGTGTTTCTCAATATAAACAGCTTCCTCAAGCTTCCATCTTTTCTTATGATTGTTAAATCCCATCACTTTGGCCTATTCAATGCAAATATAGTGGATTTTGGAAGAAGAGTAATTGACCATAGCTCATATACCTGTATGGTTGTGCTGTAGCTTAGCATAGTGTTCTCCAATCCTTGTTTCAATAGACCTTCCTATTTCACTAATATATGATTTATGGCCAGAACATCGAATAAGGTAAGACCCCCTATTCAGTTCAGGATTCAATTTGATTTTTATTAGTTCAAGACCTTCTTGAGAGTTTTGTATGTAAGAAAAGTACTTTTATCTTTTTTGCCTCTCAAGATTCTTGCAATCTTGTTGGATTTTCTGTCATATAGTAGATAGGGTATTAAACCAATATCATCCAACCTTTGCAAAGAGCAGGATTTGCTTGGTGGTGGATATGATCACGTTTTGCCAGTGTTACATGGGGACACGTCCCCCGCGTCCCCCAGCACAGGGGGACGGCATTGGGGACGTTCCCCCCCGTCCCCTTTTGGGGGACGGCTGGGAACGTCCCCCGGGACGCCTGGGGCCGAAGGGGACGGGGGGGAACGTCCCCCGGGACGCCTGGGGCCTACGGCCTCCCGTCCCCGGGATGTCCCCTCTTTTGGGGTGGCCGTCCCCCATAGCTGGGCGTCCTCAGCCAAAAGAAAAACTGAAAAAAAAAAAAAAAATGAAATTAATAAAATAAAAAGCATTGAACAGCCTCAGGCGTCCCCGGGGACGTCCCCTCTTTTGGGGTGGCCATCCCCCATGGCTGGGCATCCTCAGCCAAAAGAAAAACTAAAAAAAAAATTAAAAATGAAAATTTAATAAAATAAAAAGCATTGAACATTTGTGTTCTTCAATCTGTTCTTTAGTACATTGTTGATATGCAGTGGTTTCTTATTTCAAATGTTCACGCTTAAAAATAAACTTTAAAAATAATAATGATAATAATTATTGTTTTCACTCCAACTCAAAGACGACTTCTTGGAGACAGAAGAAATCCATCTTTGAGGAGCACTTGGGGCTGTTAACAGAAGGCAATAAATTGAAGAATTAGCCAAGTTTTGCTTACTGAAGTAGTAACCATATAACCATGTTTGGCTTACAGACTTGTATTAGCAGAAACTATTTGGAAACCCCTATCACCCCATTTCAATGCCATGAAAAGTTAGATGCAAGCATCCTATATCTACCTGACAAATATCTGCCACAACTTCCAGATGGAAGTTTCTATCCCAGACAGTTCCAATAAAATCTTCTCTTTCTTCAGACTGATCAACCCTTTCCCCTTTACAGGTACCCTTACCACGCAAAAGAATTTAAATACATGCTCCCCTTTTGTCCACCAAGCTGAAATTTCTCCACGGCCGTCAATGGATGAAACAGCCAGCCTACAAATGATAAAATGGCTCAAAGGAGAATGTACTGGGATGGGTTTTTAGGTTTGTGTTAGTGATTGGGTAGGGCACCAACCTGCCTTTTAGTTTTCATTTGACTTTTAGTTTTGAGGTTTGTGAAGGGCTTTCTGCGCTAAATGATATGGTGAATAAGGTGGAAACAATGCTTAGGTTCAAAGGTCATGGTTTGCAAGTTGGTTCTATTATCATTTACTTCTTTGCATTTGCACAGCTGTTTAAAATCTTGTGTGTTAAATTAAAATGGCTGGGGCTACTTATAACATCCATAAACCCGAAGGCTTCGCTCGATTTACTATGTAGAAGCCTAATAACATCGAATCAATATAAAATATGTACTGACATTATGAAATGTTGATTATTATCCCTTGATTTCTGATGCAGTAAGATGCGCAATATTATTTCTCTAGGAATGAAAACCCTACTATAGGTACGCAATTGTAAATACAGCTTGACTGGTATAATAATAAAGGTTAAAATATTTTAGATATAAAATTTAAGGTTCAAATGTTCAATGTTCAATGCTTTTTATAGTAGCTGACCATTTATGCTGATTGCTGTCATATTTGAACAGTTAGTGACTGAAAAAAATTTAAAAAATGACAGTCTTTGCTTGAACATTGGTGGCTGAAAAAATGATGACTGTTATAAACTTATAAGTTATAACTTATACTTATTGTTTGAATGTTAAAACTTAAAAGTTAAAAGCTGAATAATGTGGCATTCATTACTTGAGCAATAGCAACTAATTTGGTTAACTGTTAGAGATTGGCAGATTGCACTTGATATCCTTGGCTGAACCTTCAAGTTATATTTGTTGAAACAATTAAATGGCTGCACTTAGTAACTAATATCAATATGAATATCCTAATATCATTTTTGTTGTGTGTAGAATTCTGAATGTGTAGATTATTCTAAATTTCTAAAAAATTTCAATTTTCATAGTATTATACCAGCTGTCCCCCCAGCCGTCCCCGAGCCGTCCCCTAAAATCGGCCTGCCGTCCCCCGCTGTCCCCCGAAACCCGTCCCCCGGTCCCCCAGGCTCGTGTAACCTTGCTTTTTGCATTTCATGAAGCTATTTTAATCTGTATTTACTTATAACAAATTTTCTTAAAAACATTAATCGAACGTCTCAGCTATTGTTTAACATGTGTATCATCACAATCCCTGATTATCCTTGTAGCAAGAGTTTAGAACAAAACCTGTTTTGGTGGTGGTTTGAAAAGGTTTGTAGGTAAGAGCATCAGCTTTGTGGGTGAAAGGATGCTAAAAAACTGCAATTGACAGCTTAAAAGCATGCACAAGTTTTCCAAAAATGACCAAGCAATCTGGAGCGACAATTAGAAATGAACCTGTGCAACGTAAAGACATATGCAACATGTCTAAACGATAGACAATTATTAAAAGCTAAAAAACTGCAATTGACAGCTTAAAAGCATGCACAAGTTTTCCACAAACGACCAAGCAATCTGGAGCGACAATTAGAAATGAACCTGTGCAACGTAAAGACATATGCAACATGTCTAAACGATAGAGAATTATTAAAAGCTAAAAAACTGCAATTGACAGCTTAAAAGCATGCACAAGTTTTCCACAAACGACCAAGCAATCTGGAGCGACAATTAGAAATGAACCTGTGCAACGTAAAGACATATGCAACATGTCTAAATGATAGACAATTATTAAATGCTATTGAATGCAATTGTCTATGTCACTATATTTCATTTTTTCACCATCTGACTATGGCATATCACTTCTATGTCCTTGCTTAATAAACTGGTAGAGTTCTTAAGGTCTTAGGAATCTGTCCAATTTTTCACTGAGATGGGGCGATATATTTAATTCACAAATTGAATAGTTGGAATGAGATGCGTGGTTCTATAATGATTAGTAAGCATTTTTTTTTTTTTTTTGTGTAAAACATCCCAAAAGGGATGCCACTTTTGGGTAAGACCCAAGGAGGCAGGGGTATCCATTCCGCCAAAAACGCCCAGGACAGAAGAAGCAAACTGATTAGAATTTACAGAAGAAGAAAACTGATTAGTAAGCATTTACAGAAGAAGAAAACTGATTAGAATTTTGACTCGGAATCTTCTTTTTATTTGAATAAAATATTTCAATAGATTTATTGATATTTAACTGTGATTGTAAATCTTCACAGTTTTATTGTGTCTAACATTTTAGTGTTAGTGAATCCTAAGGCATTTGGAAATGAGCACATGTCTTGTTTGGCTCAAATGAGCTAAAACTTTAGCTGTATGATTGACATTCAAAAGGGAAGTGTTTGAGTTTCTTCTAGGTTCGTTGATGTCCTTGGATTTTGAAAAGTATAATAATTGATATTAGCTATTAATTTGTTGTATGTATTTTGTGTCTGTTGATGTTAGGTACATATTTGAAACCAAGGAAGTAAAGGAAGGAACTTCAAAAGGGAAGGCTGTTAAAGATGTAAAAAATCAGCAGAAGGAAAATGTCATCGCACGCCTTCAGGTACTCCAGAATTAACTATTGTGTTCAGTTTTGGACTGTGAAAGCTTAGGTTATCTTAATTTCTGATTCACTGCTCAGCATGTTTTCACTATGGCCTGTTATGGTACTTATCTTTTGTGATTTTGTCGTAAATGTCTTTCTTAACAGGAGAACAATATTTTTTATGTTACAAGAGAAACTGTTTTTTAACATCCTTAGCTTCCTCTACAATTGGTAGAAGGGCACATTGTTCACATTCCATTTTATTAGGATGACTTTATGAAGTTTTTGTTGGAACCAGTTTCCATCAATATTCATGTACTAGTTGTCGAATCTGAGTGATATTCAACTGTAGTATTACTTTCTTGTGCAAGATTATTTTCTTCTGTTATTGATTAATTGCACCAATGTATTGCTACTCTGGGTAGGCTTATTCATTATCTTTCAGCTTCTTTTTATTTGGTAATGAATTTTATTATTTTTAAAAAATAGCAATGTAGTGCCATCTTTTTACGTTGCTTATTTCCTTGCTGTCTCTATCTCACTTGCAAATCATTAGTCATTGTGACAATCGTGGAACTGAAGCATCTTTATCATGAGAAACTCTTTATCACCATGATCAAAGTTTAGCCCAATAAAATGTTCTTCTTTCTTGTATTTGGCCCCAACTCAATTTGTTTTTATTGCTCTTTCTAGGTTCTATATCTCTGTAGCCTGATTCTGTTAAAGCTAATAAAGCAAGGAGACATGTCCCACTTGTGTATGTGTTTCCAGGATGGGGGTGCATCTTGGAGATGTGCAGAGATGTGATTTTGTGTCTACTGGGGACTCCTAACATGTGTGAAACATCCTAAACTATATATCTCAGTCTTCCTCATCTAACTTTTACTTTTTCTATCAACTACTTAAGTAGAAATTAGAAAGTTACACCACAGACGAAGGAGCATGGATGCAAAGCTGTGAGGGAGCAAGAAAGAGCTGAAGAGAAAGTGCTTCCTTTTTTTTCTCAAGCTTCAACCTTGCTAGGTACTTGGGATCCAACAAAATGGGAGCAAGATGCAAGTTCTTGTAGAAGGGAAGAGGTTGCATAGGAGGGGGGATGTCTCATAAGAGACTAGACACTGTAGGGATGTTTGATGTGAAGGATTAAAATGTGGTTATTGTAACAATTGCAATGTTTTGTATGCAAAAAGAAGACTGCTAATAGTGGCCCTCTTCTTGACTTAGAGGAGATGATTTGTTCCATAAACAACAGACTAGACAGCAAAGCACCACCTTACAATGAGAAAATTCAACAATTCTCATTGATGAAGAGAAAACTCATTTGAAGCAATAAATGGCCTTGGTCAAAACTACGTGGTCTCTGGATAAGTGTAGCATTGTCACAGGCAGCTAGAATGATAATCTAGACTGTCTACTTCCAATAATAATAGTCTCTTCTTCTAATCCTCTATGGGAAACTGATTGCTTGGGGCAAGAAGGAAAAAATGTTGTTCCTCAACCACTACCTATTTGATGAAATTATAGGAGTGGGAGTATTAGATATTCGGGGAGGGGATTTCTGCTGTGCTCAGGAGGTGGATTTCTGCTGCGCTCGAGGTGGAATTCTGCCGCGCTCGGGGGTTTTCTGCTGCGCTCGAATGTTTCACTATGACAGGCAACTGGAAGCCCATGTTGTGTGAGAACAGCCTCCAATGCGTACTCTGATGCATCAATCATTACCTCAAAAGGTTGATGCAAATTAGGTAGGGAAAGTGTAGGAGCTGAACACAATTGGTCCTTCAACCACTCAAATGCCCTTTGTCATGTATCGCCCCAATGGAACTTTTGGATTTGGCACCTCCTTTGGTCACTTGGTGTAGTGGCCAAGCAATGTGTGACAACCCCAATACAAATCTTTGATAGAAATTGGCAAGACCCAAAAAGCTGCGAAGCTCTGTTAGAGTCTTTCGGGTAGGCCAATCTCTAATCACCTGAATCTTCTTAGGATCAACATGGACTCCCTCTCTATCAACAATATACCCAATCTACAAATCTTTGGTAGAAATTGGCAAGACCCAAAAAGCTGCGAAGCTCTGTTAGAGTCTTTGGGGTAGGCCAATCTCTAATTACCTGAATCTTCTTAGGATCAACATGGACTCCCTCTCTATCAACAATATACCCAAGCTACAAATCTTTGGTAGAAATTGGCAAGACCCAAAAAGCTGTGAAGCTCTGTTAGAGTCTTTGGGGTAGACCTATCTCTGATTACCTCAATCTTCTTTTGATCAACATGGACTACCTCTCTATCAACAATATACCCCTAATGACTAATTTGGATTAGTGCACTTTTGTAACCCTGTTACAATATGCTTCCCACCAATTTCGAACAGGCAGTGAAGCATTCAAGAGTGCAAAAGTGATTTTCTCATTGTTTGTGAATTTATTTATAGAGTATGAAGAAAATTGATCCAACCAATTTTCTAGGGCATTATCATTAGTTTTAACTTCAAAAGTAGGAATATCAAAATTCACCTACACCTTAAAAGGTGTGGGAGCATTGAATGGTGCTAGGGTAGTGAGAGGTTTTGTAGAGGAGGTTGTAGAACTTGTAGCAGGGAGTCAAAGAATTAGAGCAAATTGCTCCATCATCTCATTCCATTGTTTCACGAGGGTGTCTTTCAACATCTCTTTGAAAAGATTGACTATCTCGATGTTGTCCATTCTACTTCTTGCTAAAGATCGTTTGGAACAACAAGGGAGGTAATCAGAGGATCTCTCGTCTGATACCCAAACTTTCGATATCCTGATCTCATGTTTATGGACATACACTCAAAAGACAAATTGCTTTGATATGATCTGAAACTCAAAATTTCAAAATAAGAAAGATCATGAAAGAGTGAAATTAAAAAAATAACAGAGTATAACAAACTAGAACACAAGAGTAAACAAGCAAAATAGCGTAATGATTTTAATGCTTAGAAAACAGAGTATGCAAGCAATATTTGAGAAGAGATGTGAGGCTATAACATGGCATCCTTTACTCATGCAAGAATTGGTGTGTTGGAAATCCACTGTATTGAATATAGAAGTTCACCCATATGGAAATGTGGTGGTTCAACTTCCGTGAGTTAGAAGGTCACCCATAATGAAATGTGGTGATTTATCTTCCATGAGTTACGAAGTGCATATAAATGAAAATTACATACATGTGGCTCGTCCTTTTGTGTTTTGTCTTCTACTTATGTGTCAACATAGCTAGAGATGCCTTTTGGCTATGAAAAACTAAAAATGAAAAATTACTATTTTTAGCAAGTATTTTGTTTTGCATTTTTGAGGGCTTGTGGAATGTTTTTTCCACAAACATGTTGGCAACTCTGTCAATGGAAGAGTTGCCTGCAACAATTGTTGTTCTCTCTTTAATATTTCTAACGCTTCTTGAATGGATCAAAACGGAGTCCTGAGCAAGAAGTTATGCCCCTAACAGTGCAATAAGGATTAAACAATAGATTTTTGGACATTTTTGAGCATAAAGCCATGTTGCAAAAAGGTCACATGCCTGGATCAGCCATCACCAATAGGTCATTCCTGATACAACATAATTAAACAAAGATCCGTGTCCAACATGAGAATATCATAAATGAGACAAATGCTCATCAATAGTCTCTTAAAAAACGAGTTGAACATATTTCATGGGTTCAAGTGGTTAAGTGAAAAAATACTTCTCCCATTGTGGAGTTATAGTGCAAAGCCAAAGATGTTGAGGAAAGGGCACATTAAGCCAAAAAAATTAAAAATTGAACCTTTGAGTTTGAGGTCTTCCAAATCCTTCTGATCCCCTAAATGCAGGCCATAATTTTTCACATAAAACATTGGATGTCAAGGATATTATCCTTGATTAGGCTTGGGTAGCCTTTGATGGCACTCTTTTGATTCTATTCCTTTCATCTGAGGAATGTATGAGGGCTTTAAATGCCAAGGAGTATTTTTTTACTTTGTCCACCAAAACTTACTTGGACGAGGACCTCACACATGTTCAAATGGAGGAACTATAGAAAGCACATGTGCAAGTGATACCAGCTCAAGGACAAGAAGTGGGCAGTTATCTGTGACCGGAAAGCTATGGTTCGTGACTCCCTTTCTCCATGGTGGTGATGTCCTTCGCTTGTAAAATGTAGGTGTTCTTGGGTCCTAGTAGGTAACAATAGCCCCTCTGTTTCTTGTTGGAACAATAAGGGGGCCATATGGTCTTCCCTGGGTACAAGATGTTATTTCTTCATGAGATCTTGTTTTAATCACAAAGACCCAGGAGAGCCCGGAATGATCACTTCCACCAATCAGCAATTTGGGTGGTGTAGCATGCCTCATTTTGGACTGCCTTCATCGGCATGTGTTTTTGGTCGTGTCAGATGAGCATTTTATATATACATAACCTTGGAGAGAAAATGTTTAGTAGGAGATTTGGTATGAGCTAATGTCTAAGGAAGTGTTACATTCCACTTGTGGGTTAAATTTTTGGAAAATATTTGACATCTCAAAAATATGGGATACTGGGAGGATGGTCAAATCAAAAGATGCACCAAATGTGAATTGATGTGAATGCTATCGTTTTAGATGGAGAGTCTAGCTTAATTTTGAGGGTATGGTTACATTTTGCAGTTGTACCTATGACTACTCACTTCATATCACGTCTAGCTCACTGACTCAACTGCAGGTTTAATGTGCATTGATCCAAACAAAGAGGAGAAGAGTTGTTAAAAATATTATGACATACAAAATCAAAAGCTTATTATTAGTGAAAAATAAGATTCAAATGAATTAAATAGAAAACATATTAAATTACAAAAATCATTGGTAATTCCTGTCTGCTTTTCCATGGTACCTTTAGGTGCTATTGCTAGAATTTGCTTTTACAGATGCACAAGGTAAAATAATAACAGCTTGATTATTAGCATACCAGGGAGGAAAGCCTACATAAATACAATATTAATGGAACCTACAGCTGTATTTCAGCCTCACAATGTAATCATCTCAATGCAATTCCTTGTATTGGCCAGGACAAAATGCTTTTGAAAATGCTTTATCACAGAGTTTAGGGTTTCTTCTGGTATTCACAACATAGCCATATCAATCCGGTTCTCTTGTAGTTTCCAACTATATTGTTGCGATTTAATATTTCTCATATAGAACATCAAAATGCAGATTAATTCCTAGATCTTTCGTTTCCCTCAAAAGCAGTGCCAATGGATTATGTTCAGAGGGATCACATCTATAAACTATTGCTCATCAAATATTGCAAAATCTTGCCTCACACACATCAATTGTGATCTTAATATTCTTCATAATTTCTCAATCACTATTCAATACCTGAAATTGTCAAAATATCATTTGGGTCTTGTCATATTTTTGAAAAATGAAGAATCAATGGGAAAATAAAGGTTGGAAACCCAACCAAAGCCGAAAACCATAGAAGGCATCAGAAAAATAACTTTGTACAACTGAGAAAAGAAAAGAAGATCAGAGTAGAGGCCTACGTTGGAGGAGAAGAGATTGTCCATGTTCCTAGTAGCCATTCCACTCATGTAGTACCATGTATTTGCTTCATTTAGTACATAATAAGGCATGCTGCCTCCTCCGTGGTGATGTTTCTCACATTGAGTTATAAAGCATGTTAAATATATATTTGCAGCAGCTGTATTCATTGATAATGTCGTAAGTTTTTTTATTTATATAATGAGTGGAAATTAATGCTATTTTCATGAGGTTTTCCAAGCATATAGAGTTGGATTTTTGACTTTAGCTTGCAAGTGGAGGAAATTATATTTCATATCTTTAAACTAGGGGTTTTATAGCAAAATTTTAAGCAGCCTGAATCATTTTGTATCAAAGCAGCAAGTTCTTTGTGGCTAGTGTGGATTTTGGCTAATACTTCTGGAGTTTGTGTTTTCGTTTTTTGCATGTCAAGTGTTTGACAAAAGGCCCACTTAGTTGAAGAGGGGGGTTTAAAGCTCTAGTACAAAAAAATAGGAAAGCTAAATGGCAAGAAGGGAAGTCTAAGGTCCAAGCTTTGATGGAGGAAAATATCCTCACCTCAATGAGATTGAAGGAGAAAAAAATATTCATCAAAGGCTACATTTGCTCAAGAGAAATTCTTCAACAAGGGAATACAAAGAATGATGGTGACACAAGAAAACGTTGCGTAATGCTCCAAGTCTATTTTGAAGAGATGTTGCGTATGGCTTCAAGCCCAATATGAGAAAATGCAAGAATAAGAATGCTTTTCTCATCAAGCAAACAATATGTACAAATCCAAGAATACAATAACAAGTTGAAGAAGAGGATTCTTCAAAAGGAGCAGGCATTCCAAAGGAAAGAGAAGAGTCACTATGAAGCTTTTAATAAATAAAAAGATAGAGAAGAAGAATATATATATTATTTTGCATGAACTTCTAATTATGCTTTGGAGAGACTGAAAAGCCTCTCTATTGGGGAGGTATTATCCAGGTGGATGAACATAAACTTTATAGTCACTCTCTCATGGAGCAAGAAGTGGCTATATGGGAATGACATACTCAACTAGCTTTGCAAAATTTGTGAGCAGTCATGCAGAAACTAAAACTTCACCCTTTGACATGATATTGAGTTGAAATTTTATAGATATATTGTTCACATCGTAATGCATATGCACTATAAAAATTAGATCAGAATTCTATGATTTGGCCGTTCATATATGCAATTGAATTAAACACATCTGAACCAAATAGCTGATCTTGTTTTGACTATAGATTTGTTATATGGAAAGCTAATTGATTGGTTCAAAATAGAGATAAAAACAGACAGAGGATTATCTGTTGTCCATAAATAAATTCAAAATTCATCCATATAAATTTGCAAAAGGAAAATATGAATTTTAGTATTGTCACCATAAAATACTAAAGCAGGGTTGTAACAGCAATGTCTTGAGCAGCCTGAATCATTCAGCTGTGTGGTTTCATTTTTTCCTTCAGCGAATCTATGATTCTATATGCAGCTATACATGGAAATATCTAAAATGCATAATCAAATTTGCCTACCAATTATTCTGTTTCCATGGAGATAGAAGCGTATCTCACATGGGTTATTAACTTATTATCTGCAGCTTTTATCTACAAGGTTTTTCTTTTAAATAATATTGACATTGTGGGTTATTTTAGAATTTGATTTTATAGCTACACTCTTTGGTTTATTTGGTTTTCATTTTAGCCCTGCATGCTTGTGTGCTTTATGTCTGAGTTTTAATTTTTAAAAGCTAGTTCTCTTTTAATGCTCTTTCTTGCTCATCCTTTTACTTTAGCCTTCTATTACAGTCCCAAGGATCTCTACTCTCCAAGTCAAAAGAGTCACTTCAAATTACCAACAATGTCATAGATGTACAAATTAGAGACAACAGTTTGATTATTAGGATATACCAGGGAAACCTACCTATGCAACTTCTGCTGATCGACCATAAATTTTAATTTTATCTATGAGTGGAAAATGTTGGCCTGAAAATAGTAAACATCATGGTACATTCATATACACATTATTAGGATTTGAAGAAAGAATTATGTTTGCTTCTTTTTGTAGAGAATGTTATTAAGCATTTATAAATACATGCACTTTTCAAATGAAATACATTGAATTATATTAATTGTGTACACTGTAGACAGTACATTGAGACCGAGTGTTGATATCTTTAACCCAAAGTTAGGGCATACAACTGTTTGAGGTTATACAATCCTAAAGATAATGGCTATATATAAAACATCTTTACAAATGAATTGGCTATGTTTAGCTTCATCGACCTTTTAAATCTTTGGGAGGTTGATTGACTGCTATCTTTGGATGTGCATCTGCAATTGTGTTTATTCCATTTTTAAAATAAGGTTCATCAGTTTCGTTCAAATGTTATCCCAAAAATTGCCAAGATGCAACTGATGTTACCAGAAAAAGTACCCTGACTGTGACCACTGCCATTCCAACAGAGGAATGCCTGATTGTTACCACAAGCAAGGTTGGAGGCCTTGCTGGGTCCAGATAACTAGAGTTGCATGCTACAAAATGCCAGAATTGATTATTCAAAGCATAGTTGAGAAAATCGGAATAGACAAAGAATCAACATTTTTAAAAATCGGCAAAAATCGGGAATCGACAAAAAATCGGGGAAATAATCGGCAAAAAAACAACAAAAGAAAACGAAAATTTCATTGAAAAAAATGTTTTTTTTCATGCATATTACAATGAATTAACATTATGCAAATCAAATATTGCAATGAAAGCAATAATTCATAACAAGCAATCATACAAGGCTCAAACTTTAAGTACACATGAAAGTGACAAAACACATCTTGTATTGCTTAGAATATGAAAATGTACAAAGTTACAAGTAACAAGAAGGAAAAATATGTTTCAATTTTTATATGCCTGCACACGGAAACTAGTAACAACAAAGTTACAATCACTTGAAAAAAGGAAAAAAAACCTAAACCAAAAGGCTAGAGTTTAGGATTTAAAATTGAAAAATTGACAGCTGAAAAATGGGCTTGCATACATAGTTATCAGGCAGCAATATTTACTTAAAAATAAGAGGAAAAAAAAACCCTAGGGCCTAGACTAGGTTTTAGGGTTTAAACTTCATGTTCAAAGTTCAAAGTTTCAAATTCAAACATTAACAGCTGAAAATGGGCTCGCATACATAGTTACCAGGCAGCAATATTTACTTGAAAAGAGGAGGAAAAAAAAACAAAACCCAAAACCCTAGGGCCTAGGGGCTAGGGTTTAAACTTCTCAAACATTAACAGCTGAAAAATGGGCTTACATATATAGTTATCAGGCAGCAATATTAACTTAAAAAGAAGGTTTGGGGTTTAGGGTTTAAACTTTAAACTCCGAATTTCAAACATTAACAGCTGAAAATTGGGCTTGCATAAAAAACCCTAAATCGGCCGCAGCCTAAAAAGAAAAAAAAATTGCAGATTTTTTTGAAAGAAACGACGATGCTGACTTTTTCAAAAAAATCTTCAAAAAATCTTTGCATCGCCGAGAGTTTGCCGATTGCATCGGCATTTTAAAAAATCGGCAAAAAATCGGGATTCTGCAGATTTTTTGCAGATTTTCTCAACTATGATTCAAAGAACTTGATCAAACCACAAAAGACAATGACAATGCTCTTGCTTGAGGGTGAAATAATTCTATCAAATCCAATTAAATTTTCTACTTCACATTCTATTCTGCCACGGATTGAGATCCACTTGAGTTCTCTAATTCTCTCAATTTCTGTCCTGTCTCTCTTTTCATTTGACTATATAGTGTTTAGCATTTTTGACTCATTTTTGAGTCCACTGTCACTTCAGGATGTGACCTGATGTTTTACTTTCACTAGAGTAGATTTTTCTAGTTTAGTTTAGTTACTCCTTATTTTGTTGTGCTACAGTGCATTGTAGCAGTTTCCTTTTGATGAGTCCTGTTGCCACATTTTGCACGGGGTGCCATGTTTTCAAAATTTGTAAGTGTGCTGCTCTTCCTTCCCTCCTCCTCTTTCTTCCCTTTCTCCATCTTTCCTTTTCCCCTTTCCTGCAGTTTCATTCCTCCCCTTTTTTCCCTTGTACTTCCCCCAGTCAAGTTCCCAAAACTGAGCAAGTGTTCCCTGAAAAATTCTAAGTGTCAGAGCGCAACCCGACTTCGCAGCGAAGTCGGGGTGCGCAGTAGGGGATGCGAAGTGCGAAGGCAGGCTGAAACGGAGCAGAATTTGACTAAGTGTGGGAGCGCAACCCGACTTCGCAGCGAAGTCGGGGTGCGCTCCTCTTTTGGTGCGCAGTCCGAACAGCGGGAAAATCAGCTAAGTACCGGTGCGCAACCCGACTTCGCAGCGAAGTCGGGGTGCGCCCTTTGACCGGTGCGCAGTTGGGTAAGATTCATCAAGCAAGCCAGAAATTGGCTAAGGCACGGAGGCCTCCCCAACTGCGCTGTTTCCCACCTGCGCTACCCGACAGCGCTCTGATCCCGGGCGAAGTTGGACAAACTGCCTTTCAAGGCAGACACGTGTCACTCACCAGAATCTGACAAGTGTTCAGCCTCGGGATTCGGACCAAGATATGACGGAATAAAGGACAAGCATGGGCTGCACTGCCTACGCCAGCTGCCCCTATTTAAGCTGATGTGAAGTTTCATCTACCGCAGCTACCCGCATTCCCGCTGACTAGAAGTTTGACCCGACGCACTGCCACGTAGCTGTACAACTTTCAGGGAGACCTTGCTGCAAGTACAGTCCTCGCCGACAGGAGTCAGCATCGACAGCTCTTCAGCCGCTTTTGTCAGCTATTGTCTAGTCTGGGACTTTGTGCCCGTAAATGTAATCGGGGGGAACTTGGGCTATAAATAGCCATATCATTTCATTGTAAAAGGGGGAAGGGGAATATACTGCTAGGGAACCATTGTAGCCGTGCGTTTGCTTCTAAATACAAGATACATACTTGGCTCTACTTATTGTCTTCATTTTGTATGCCGCCTCTCCTTGTCATTTCTGCCTCATGTTTCTTATTTCATTGCTTATCGTTGTACTCGAACTCGGACTCCGAGTATTTGGTGATTAAGTATTCCCTGGAATGCATAGATAGAGGATACATAGGATGAATGATAGCTGTAGTTTCTATGGAGTGTTTTGTGTTTAATTGTCGTTAGTAGTGGTGATTGATCGTTGTCGTGCCGCTTATTCCCCCCACCCAACTCCAATCACATTTGGATTCTCTTTCCGCAATTTATCTCTTTCCCGCACTCTTAGCTTAAACACTAAAAACCCACAGGAAGCCGGCCTTCTCCGGAGATTGGCACGGAAGGCATTCCTTCCTTCCGGCCTTTCAATCTGGTGGGCGGACTCGGGCGCATTATACCAAATCCTTTCCTCATGGCAGATTCGTAACCAACAGTTTCTCTGGCACGCCGGTGGGACATGGAAGTTTCCCACCCCAAGACAGAATCGAAGCACCGGTGTTCGCTTCATTGCTGTTAAAAATCAGAGCACCTGGCGACTCTGCAAGTACCTGAATACTCTCCGAGTCCGTGAAGACCGGTCCGAACGCCTTCATGCAAACGAGAAGGTGGCGAGCAAGGAATCCGGAAACCAACCCGACCTTTACGAAATCGACATTGCCGCTCCAGGGGAGCGCGTCAGGCTGGCTGATCACCAAGCTCGCATAGAAGAGCCTGAAACCGAAATCGAAGAGGCTGAGGGTGAAGAGCAATCTACATCCTCGGACGATACCGATACCGAGTACACTACCGGAGGAGAAGAAGACATGGCTGCCCAGCAGAACGATGATGATCTCTTCCCGTCGGTAGACTCTACGGGGCCCTTGGCCCTAGTCGGACAACAAGTTGTGCCCCCCGCTGCCTTAAAGTCCATCCCTACATACGATGGCTACGGCAAGACGACGTACGAACACATCCAGGACATTCTCGGCCCTGGCTGCGCTACATTCCATCACTGACGAGGGTGTGAAGACCCGTCTCGCGGCCCTTTCCCTAAGGGGAAAGCTTCTCTACTGGTGGAGATCACTGCCAGAGGGATCTATCACGGGGTGGCGCCAGCTGGCCGGCAGGCTCGTGAAAGGATGCAACGAGTCTGCTGATCCCTCTTCCTTGTTGCATCAATTCCAAAGCATCCAGCGACACCCCCAAGAGGAGGTGTCGGACTTCAACATACGGTTTGCGAGGTCTTGGAAACGAGTACCTCGCGAACTTCGACCTTCAGCAGGTCAGGCTGCGCACTACTATCTGAGGTCTTTCAACTCAGACATTTGCCTGCTGCTGAAGATAGCCAGAATCGACTCATTCCCTGCCCTATACGAGGCTGCCCAGCAAGCTGAAATGGATATCATCTCCATAGGCAGACTCCCGCATAGGGTACAACCACCCATTTACCCTGACTTTCCTCAATCCCAGTACCCATCAGCTTCCGGTACAATGCCGTCCACTTCAGGACAGCAACCCCAGCAGCAATGGAATCCGGCGCCGGTCGTAAACCCTTACGGCCCGCCACAAATTCATTATCCTAATCCGCCTCCTCCTCTTCCGCATTATCCAGCACTCCCAGCTCCCCCGCAGTATGCGCAGTATTCTACACCTCCTCCATTGGCTGCCTTACCTCCGCCAGCTCAGTTGCCGCCTCCGGACAATGATATTCAAAACAAAATCCTCCAGGAGGTGCGGGCTTTGGCCTCTGGGTATCACACCATGTCCAACGACATGACTATACTGAAGAAGAAACAGGCCCAGATGGACCTTGTTCCAAGGAGGCCATATCCTCCTCCGGCACTGACTAAAGATCAAGCCCCAGAACGGCGAGATCAGAGGCGGCCCCCTGCAAGAAATGCTGCCATCGAGGACCAACCTGGCACTTCTGGCCAGGATAACTGGTGCACCACGTGCAACGATCCGCATTCAGAAGAAGATTGCACACTGCACCAGCATTACCTCCAGACTCTGGCGGGCAGCGCCATAGAGGACGAAGAACTCTACATGATCCTGGACGATGAAGGCAACTTTGCCGTTCCAGAGGAAGATCTGGTGTTGCCCCCTGCCAAAGAAGACAAAAGGCCTGCTGAAGCTGCTGCAAAGCCCTTGAAGGTATACGCCAGGAGAGACAAGGCGCAACCTGCTGGGCTGCCACCTGACAAGAGGCTGTGGCCTTACACAGCCAAGGAAAAAGCTCCCGCAGCCAAGCCTCCCGCAGCAAAAGCAGCTCCTTCTCCAGCCAAAGCTCCCGCTGCTCAGCCTCCAGCTGAAACAAAAGAACAAGCTCAGGAGAAGCTGAGGTACCCGTCTCTGACAAAGAGACAGAGGGTAGAGGCCACGCAGCAATACCGCACCAAGTATGAGCCTGCGAAAGAAGCGGAAGGAGCTAGCACGTCAGGCTACAACATAGTGGACGAGCTGAAGAGGACCCCCGCAAGAATAAGCATGTATGATGCTCTCCTGCTCCCGGGGCAATCTCTGAAGAGCATGAAGCATGGCAAGCAGATACAGCTTGCTGTTCTGGTTCAACCCCTGACAGTCTCAGCCACTGGGAAGAACAGACCACCTCCCTTCTATCTGTCATTACGGATGCAAGGGTACATAGTACACAAACCGTATGGTGGATTCTGGTGCTTCCACGATCGTAATGCCGAGAGCCGTCTGCGACGAGATCGGGATGGAGTATACAAGGAGCAGCCAAGGTGTGCTGCAACTAGACGGCACCCCTGTCAAGACAGTCGGTGTCATTAAAGACATCCCGATCCGGCTGCACAAAGCTCTCGACATAGTGGTCATCCAAGAAGTCGTGGTTGTCGACTTGGAACCCTACTTCGGCATGTGTCTCTCCAGGGAGTTCACTGCGAAGCTGGGAGGGTATCTGTCTCTGGATTACTCGCATATGGAAGTGCCCTTCAAAGGAAGGAGACTGAAGATCTACAACGAGAAGCCTTCCACATTTCTAGTGGAGAAGATACCCGGAGAAGAGTTGCAGGACTGCATGGTTCAGCTGACGGAGGAAGAACTGGTGGTGGTAGACATGACGGAGCAAGCTCTTGAGCTGCTGCAAGTAGAAGATGAGTTCTCCTTGCGGGACTTCAACGCCGTGATCGAGACTGAGCAAGGCTGCTACACCGTCATTCAGCCTGAGAGGCTTGACTAGTCAGCCAAGAAAGAAGTAGGACCTGCACCAGAGAAGCTATGGCAGCTTTTCTTTGATGGCGCCCGATGCAAAAATGGCGCCGGTGCAGGTGTGCTCCTGGTTTCCCCGACCGGGATCCAGAAGGACTACACCTACAGGCTGGCCTGGAGCTGTACCAACAATGCGGCGGAGTACGAAGCCCTGTGCTTGGGTTTGCGAAAAGCGGAGAGGCTGGGGATTAAGCATCTGCAGATCTTTGGCGACTCAGAGCTGGTGTGCAACCAGATTACGAACAAGTGCGCCTCCAAGAAGCACTATCTCAAGGCGTACCGTAATCGGGTCTGGGACCTGATGGAGTCATTCGACTCATTGAATGTCAGAGCCATATCGCGTGAGAAAAACAAGCACGCTGACATTCTGGCGTCTGTTGGAGCCAGGTACGTTCCGGCTGATGACACTGTCCAGAAGCCGAAGCCGGTTCGTACCATTTACAGGCCTTCTGTGCCTGATAAAGACACCCACTGGCAGGTGTTTGACTGTGACGAGGAGATCGTCACATTTTTGGTTACCGAAGCGTGTTCAATCGAAGGTAGAGACCCTGATGACGAGCAATATGAGGGGTTGATACGAGTTAAAAAATAATCATGTCCCAAAAGGACTGATTACATTAGAAAGTCTCTTTGATCATAATGACAGAGCAATATCACATAGGATCAAAGTAGACCCCAAGCAGTACGTCGACCTGGAGCTTGAACCTGGAAAGACAATTAAGGTCGGAACGGACTGCACCCAAGAGGAACTCGAGCAGATCAGAACATTATGCCGAGAGTTCCCTGACATAGTAGCCTGGTGCTACCAGGACTTGAAGGGGTATGACAGGCAGATAATCCAACATACCATTGAGCTAGAAGATGGTGCGAAACCATTCCGGCAGAAGCAGAGGGCTGTAAATCCAAAGATCGAGGCCATGATGAAAGCCGAGCTCCTGAAGATGTTGGAAGCCAAGATCATCTACCCCATCAAGCATTCATCCTGGGTTGCGAACTTGGTTCCCGTGAGGAAGAAAAACGGAGACATTCGTCTCTGTGTGGACTTCAGAAATCTGAATCAGGCCTCACTCAAGGACCACTATCCGCTTCCCCAGATCGATCAGATCCTCCATATAGTTGCTGGAGCCCAGAGATTCTCCCTCCTAGATGGCTTTTCTGGGTACAACCAGATCTGGGTCAAAGATGAGGACCAGCATAAGACAACGTTCACCACCAAATGGGGAACGTTCGCCTATCAGCGCATGCCCTTCGGCTTATCCAATGCTGGCGCCACATTCCAGAGAGCCATGGACCTGGCCTTCCGAGAGCTGCTTAACAAGGTCATTGTCATCTATTTGGATGACATGACTGTATTCTCTCATAGGAGAGAGGACCATGTTTCCCACCTACGGCAGATATTTGAGAGATGTCGTGAATTCGGCATTTCCATAAACCCGAAGAAATCAGTCTTCGCGGTAAGAGAAGGTAAGCTGCTGGGACATGTCATCTCCGAGAAAGGCCTTGCAGTGGACCCTGACAGAGCAGAAGCCCTCCTCCGCTTGCCCGCTCCGGTTGACAAGAAAGGGCTACAGTCCTTCGGCCAAATCAATTTCGTGCGGAAGTTCATACCGGACTTCGCACAGGTGATCAAGCCCATGGCCGAACTGCTGAAAAAGAATGCTGAATTCTTATGGACTGATGAGAGGAGACAGGCCTTCGAGGAAATCAAGGCCCGAATTGCGCAAGCCCCGGTGTTGATAAACCCGGATTACTCCAAGGACTTCATCCTGTACGCGGTGGGAGAACCCGAGAGTTACGCCGCAGTCCTGACTCAGAAGGGAGACGATGGCGAAGAGCGCCCCATAGCGTTCTTAAGCCAAGTGATTCAGCCGCACGAAGAGAAGTATAATTTTATTGAGCGGCAGGTTCACGCGGTCATGAAGTCTCTCCGAAAGTTCAGACACTTCGTCTCCCAGAGCAGAACAACTGTCTTCGTGATACACCCGGACGTCCGAAATTTCATCATACAAGGAGAGCCGGGTCACAAGAGAGCAGGATGGATTGCTAAAATCCAGGAGTTCGACATCGAGGTGCGGCCAACCAAGCTTATCAAAGGCCGAGCCTTGTGCCAGGAGCTGGCCCGAAGCGCTGCAGCCGAGATATCCGCCTGTGAGTGGGAGGATCCGACAACAACCACCAACCTAGCCAACTCCTTACCAGAGGAGAGTGATTGGACAGATGACCTGGTGAGGTATTTCTGCACCGGGAGATGTCCAGACCACCTAAATGCCTCACAAAGAAGGAGGTTTCGGCTAGGTGCATTGAAATACACTCTTCGCCCCGAGGGGCTTTACTTCAAGAACATTGACGGCATCCTGTTGCGATGCGTCAAGAAAACCGACCAACCCAGGATCCTCGGAGAATTTCACTCCGGGATGCCTGGGGGTCACCATTCTGCAAGGCCTACGGCCTTGAAAATAATCAGAGCTGGGTACTATTGGCCCACTCTCTTCACAGACGCACATGCGGTCTGTGTAAAATGTGACAAATGCCAGAGATTTGCTGGCAGAAACAGAAAAGCACCCCTGCCCCTCCAACCAATCCAAGCCGAGACTCCGTTTCAGCAATGGGGTCTGGACTTCATCGGGGTCATTACGCCTAACTCTGCAGCGGGGCACAAGTTTATTCTTACCGCCACCGACTACTTTACGCGGTGGGCAGAGGCGATCCCCACCAAGAATGCGGACCAGGAGACGGTCATCAGGTTCCTCGAGAGCCTCATTACCCGTTTCGGGGTCCCTGAGTCAATAGTGACGGACAATGGTCCGGGGTTTGCAAGCGCTGTACTCACGGAGTACACCAGCAAGTACGACATTTATCACAAAATGTCTTCTAATTACTACCCGCAGGGGAACGGCCTGGCCGAGTCTACTAACAAGAATCTACTGAAAATCATCAGAAGGACAATAGAGAAAAACAAGAGGACTTGGCACCTACTCCTGGATCGGGCACTGTGGGCGGATAGAATATCCTTCAAGAAGTCTATCAAGACATCCCCCTATGCGCTCGTATACGGCAAGGAGGCAGTCCTGCCAACCCACATAGAAATTCCCGCCCTCTGGATGCTTGATGAAGAGAGAGGCAGCGGGGATCCAGTGGACGCCAGACTGTGCCAGCTGCTGCAGTTAGAGGAAGACAGAGAGAAAGCATACCAGGCCTTCACCAAGCATGCTGAAGCGACCCAAGGCTGGTTTGCAAAAGGCACCACCGCCCGAGTTTTCAAAATCGGGGACCTGGTGCTGAAGTGGGACTCACTGAAGGCAAAGCCGGGCAATCACGGCAAATTTGACGCCCTCTGGGAGGGCCCTTATCAGATTGCCCGGGTGAACCAGTTCAACGCATTCGTGCTCCGGGATATGGAGGGACAGCTTCTCCCCATTCCCGTCAATGGGTTCCACCTCAAAATTTATCACCACTGAAGGCACCCAATGGGTCCTTCCTTGTACAGTTTTCCTTTCTGTATTTTTAGTTTTCAGAATGTACATATTCAGCATTCAGTTTTTTAGTTTTCAAGAGCCCAAGTAGGACTTAAAGCAAACCCCGACTTCGCAATGAAGTCGGGTATCGCTCCTTGATTTGTGCGAAGTTCGAGAGAAAGCAGCTGACCAAAGGGGCAAAAAATTCGACTAAGTCTGGGTGCGCAACCCGACTTCGCAGCGAAGTCGGGCTGCGCACCGTCTTGGGAGCGCAGTTGGGAAGCAGGAAGCAAGAAAATGGCTAAGTGTCAAACCAGACTGCGCAACTTTTTGGAGCGAAGTCTGACTGCGCAGTCAAACATGGGCGAAGTCGGAGTGCGCTCATTTTTTGGGCGAAGTCCGAGTGCGCCCTCAATTTTGGGCGCAGCCTGAATAACCCATCACGGAAAACATAAAAAAATTCTAAGTGTGGGCCCAGAGCGCAGTACGGCACAGTGCGAAGTTGGGTCGCCCCGTCTTAAAATCATGGGCCAGAAATTCTCCCTTGAAAGGTGTGCCCAGACGGCGGCGATGACGTCATCAAAAGCACGAGGTCCAAAGAATGTTTAATGATTGCGCGACTTTCAAGAACGATGTCATTAAGAAAGCAAGGCGCATTTGGACCAACTGCAACTTGGGTGCGCTTTTCAAGAATAAACCCATGCATAGCCGCCAAAGAATTATAACGCTCCCACCAACTTCGAGTTAACCGCCTTAACTTCCTCCCTAGCGCCATTAAAGCTGCAACCCTTGCCTAGAAAAAGGACCCTGGCATACTCAGAAAATTCAGATTGTCAAGCTGACTCCGAGACTGCAAAGCGCAGAACTGAGAAGCCAGAAGCCGTAATTTCCTGTCTCTGCCCATTCTAACAGAGAAAATGGACAAGGGGAAAGCGCCCGTACAGGCGCAATCCAGTGACGCAGAGCCCGAAGCTGAGGAACAGACTGAGTCAAGCGCTCATGAGAGCGAAGCGCCACAGGAGCAGAAAAAGAAAACCCGAACGAAGAGAAGTCGAGGGCAAATTCCGCCGCCGCCCGTCAATCACCTGGCCGGGTACAAAGACGGCTCTTTTTCCATCAGCCTCACCAAGCTGCGGCCGAATATCGCAAAGTGGGCAGACAAGGTTTCGCCCTCACACCATGTCGGGGCTGCGTATAAATCGAACCTGTACTGGTTCTTGTGCCCTCCTACCCACCAGTGCCCGGAGCTGATTGAAGCAATTGTAGAATATTACAAGCCAGCTGCCCGGCAAGTCTGCGACAACAAGGGAAAAGTGCTGTTCACACTCTTCAGGGAGAGCGTCCAGCCAGCGTTCGCCCCGGGGCTTCAGTACGAACCCGGCGCAATTGTCAGAAGGGTGAATCTGGATGAACAAACGGGCAGATTCACGCAGACCAAGCGGATGAGAGAGTTCCTCAACTCAGAGCTGAAGACTCCGCTGGCAGCCGAACAGTGGCCGTCAGGCCCCATACCACTGGACAGATTCGAGAACAAGTACATTTATATCATCCTAGCGTGGGTCCTCGGCTGCGACTCTGACAAAGTGGTACGCCCGTACCAGCTGGCGCTGGCAGAATGTATCCTGCATGGGGAGTTTTACGACTCCACAACGCAAAAGAGTGGGAAGCGCCCCATCTTCTTCGACTGGGCAGACTGGCTGGCATACGCCATTCATTCGAGCCTAGTCAGACTGCAGCAGAAGCAGTCGACGGAATTCCGGTTCAGTTCGTTCCTCGCATGGTTGTGCCTTTACCACATGCACTACCGGATGAAAGTTCCTGACTTGAAGAGGGTAAATGAAAAAGGTGAGCCGCTGCCCGTGTACGAGTGGACCGAGATCCTGTACAGAAAAGGGTCATTCTACGAGTTTAATTTTAAATTTTTGTGCATGGTCATGGGGCTGTTCAATCGTAAGGCATCCCGCCCGCCGGAGGTCATGACAAGCATTCTAAGGAAGCACAATTACGGGGATACCTTCCGGCTGACGCAGGGCATCGTGGTCAGAATCTACGGATTCAAGGGGAAGCCGTTCTTGCTGCCCTACTTCTGCACTGACCACCAGTTCGGGATGGAGATTGCGCGACAGATGGACTATGTCGAAGAAGAGTTCGGCCAGGGCAAAAAGAGAGGCCATATCTTTCAGTATCCCATCACCTGGGCGAATACCCAAGTTTACGAGATCGGACAACACGTCTACCTCGAACGGGAACTCATCGACATGGGTCTAATAATGCTGCCGCAGCGCTGGAAGTACGACCCAATTGGGGTCAGGGGTAAATTCACGCACATCTGCCCCCGAGCAGAGATTATGCAGGAAAGAGGCAACAGAACAGGCGCAGACCTGGAATGGCACATCGAGCAGATGCAATCATGGCCTCCATGGCATGATTTTTACTGCGAGGAGGTGGCATACGACCCAGAGCGGAACCCGGATCATCGGTTGGATTCTACGGGCTTCAAAAGATTTCTCGCCAAGGTGGCGCCCCTCAACTGGCAAAAGGACAAAGTCGTCGAATGCTGGAAGATGAGATGCCGCACGCAGCACGACAAATCCAACCGAAAAACGCTGGCCGTTGATGATGAGTTTTCGGCGCTATATGATCAATACGCTGACACGTGGCGGCCTTTCGAATTTCGAAATTGCGTTCCCCGAGGCGCAAGGAAAAGATATACAAGGAGGCCCCCGTCCCAGCAATCGTCAACTCCAGCAACTTCCAGCGCAACTCCGACAAGCAGTCAAGTGGGCCCGATGCAGCCTGTAGCTTCTGAAGCAGTACCCGAAAGGGCGCAAGGGTCAGAGAGGTCAACTCCTGAGGTGGCCCCCCAACCAGAAAAAGCGCCTGCGCTACCAGCTAGCAGACCGGCCACGGCAGGCATCCTTCCAGCTAGACCCAGGTACAAGTTTACCGTGGGGACATCACTGCCTGCCGCCCCAACCTCATCTCCTTCCTGCGAACCAGCCACAGCGCCGGAAGAAAAGAAGAAGAAGAGTGAAAAGGCCAAGCGGCCTAAGGAACCTGTGCAACAGCCAGCCGCGGCGCAGACAGAGACGGCTGCGCCAGAAATTGTCTCGCTGGACAGCCCTGAAGCAGAAGCTGAAAATCGGGCTGCAAGCGTCCCTCGAACAGCGGCTCAGGCGGAGCCCGCAAGTACGTCCACTTCCTCGCTCCCCAAAGTCTCAGTCGGCCCTGCCGTAACGCCGTCCCCCATATCATCGTGGCAAGCCGTAGTCGCATCCTCTTCTTCCCAGACTGCCCAACCATCCAACAGCCCCCATTCTTTCGACCAGTTCGCTCAGGACCCTAACGCCTTCCAGTCCCTGAGCCAAACCCTGGAACCCTCGCCCGCGGCCAGTGTCGAAGCTGCACATATATCGCCGCGCTCCTCACCTCAGCTGTTCAAAACCCCGCCAACACCTTCCACTCAGCCGCTCGCTTCCCCTAGGACCCGGTCGCCCTTAAAAGCGGCCACTCCTTCTGGAATCCCTCCTACTTCGCTGTTTGCAGGAAAGATGCCGCAACAGGACCAGATGCTGGAAGATCTCGACTTCATGCAGACCGCAGATGACCAGCCTCTGGCAGCAAGAGCCGCAGGAGGTTCCGCCTCTTTCCTTCAGGGCGTCAAGCGCAGAAGGGCCGAGGAGATAGCTGCCCCGGTAAAGCGCACCAGGTACGACCTGGACAGGAGAGTGCTTACAACTGAGAAGTTGATCCCAAAAGTGAAGAAGCCTCTCCGAGAAATGACCGAGGCGGACTATGAGCACCAAGTCAAGGAGAAGAGCTTCGATGACATAAATGAGGAGCAGGAAATCAACGACATTCGCCGCAGAACCAATAATCTCCTTGTCAAGCGGCTTGAGACCCAGGAGGCGCTGTTTCAGCTGCAGAATAGCGCAAGGCAGCTAGAGGAAGATCTGGCTAGGGCCACCGCGCAGCTGGGATCTGCGCAGCAGGAGATAGACGAGCTGAAAGCCCAGCTGGCCGCCTCTCAGCAGGAAGCCGCAACGCAGAAACAGACAGCCGAGCAGCTGTCAGAGGAGAAAAGGGCAGCACTGGAGCAGGTTTCTCAGCTCCAGGATTCGTTGAAACAGGCGCAGTCGCAGCTTGCAGAGAAAGCATCACAGACGACGGCCTTTTCAAAGGATAGAGTTAAGGAGATGCGGGCTGGTCTGCTGCAGGGTTGCAAGCCCAACATTGTTAAATCCATATCGGTCCTGGATTTCGCGTCTAGGATCGAAGAAGTATCTGCCCAGGGAAAGCCTGTGGTAGAGGAGGCCGAACACCAGGCGAGGCAATGGCTAAACCTGGCTATGAAACTTGAGGAGTTTGAGCGCAAAGGCCTCCGATTTCCCCCTATGTCCCAACTTGCCTCAGAGTGGGCAGATGCAAGGGTAACCTTGCATGTTTATTTCGATAAGACAGAGAAGATAAGAACTGCCAGGAAAATGCTGGACGCATTAGAACATGAAATGAGCATTTGCCTGGCCCCCTTTCAAACTCTGTCCGAACACGGGTGCCCGAGCTTCGTCAAGGATGGCGAGTTTCTGACCCTTGAGCAGGTAAAGCAGAATTGGCTGTCTTTCGAGGCAGACACAGCAGAAATTGATAGCTGGGCAGAGCCAATCCAAGAAGCTCAGGTCACCCAGATGGTGTCAAAATACTGCAAAATCAACTCCTCCCTTAAGGAGTTGGGAAAAAGATATAACACCATCGACCTGCATGCAGTTGCTGCATTCCACGCAGCACTAAGAGAGGTCAGCGACCTAGGGCCCTTCCAAGCAGCAGTCTGGGACCAAGCCAAGGCTGCATATGAACGCATCCGCGAGCGGGAAGCTGACAGCGGAGACCATTCAGATTCAGGAGGGGAAACAGAAGAGGCAACGGCCGAAAGTGAACCTGAAGAAGAGCAGTTGCCCGGAAGGAAGCCGTCAGAGCAGCAGAAGGCAGGGGAAGGGAGTTCCTCTGCACCCAAAGGATGAAGGCCTGGTTCTTTGCGTCGAGGCGAGCTCGACACCCCGCGAGCCGCCAGGAATGTTGCCACATTTTGCACGGGGTGCCATGTTTTCAAAATTTGTAAGTGTGCTGCTCTTCCTTCCCTCCTCTTTCTTCCCTTTCTCCATCTTTCCTTTTCCCCTTTCCTGCAGTTTCATTCCTCCCCTTTTTCCCTTGTACTTCCCCCAGTCAAGTTCCCAAAATTGAGCAAGTGTTCCCTGAAAAATTCTAAGTGTCAGGGCGCAACCCGACTTCGCAGCGAAGTCGGGGTGCGCCCTCAAGTCGGTGCGCAGTAGGGGATGCGAAGTGCGAAGGCAGGCAGAAGGGAGCAGAATTTGACTAAGTGTGGGAGCGCAACCCGACTTCGCAGCGAAGTCGGGGTGCGCTCCTCTTTTGGTGCGCAGTCCGAACAGCGGGAAAATCAGCTAAGTACCGGTGCGCAACCCGACTTCGCAACGAAGTCGGGGTGCGCCCTTTGACCGGTGCGCAGTTGGGTAAGATTCATCAAGCAAGCCAGAAATTGGCTAAGGCACGGAGGCCTCCCCAACTGCGCTGTTTCCCACCTGCGCTACCCGACAGCGCTCTGATCCCGGGCGAAGTTGGACAAACTGCCTTTCAAGGCAGACACGTGTCACTCACTAGAATCTGACAAGTGTTCAGCCTCGGGATTCGGACCAAGATATGACGGGATAAAGGACAAGCATGGGCTGCACTACCTACGCCAGCTGCCCCTATTTAAGCTGATGTGAAGTTTCATCTACCGCAGCTACCCGCATTCCTGCTGACCAGAGGTTTGACCCGACGCACTGCCACGTAGCTGTACAGCTTTCAGGGAGACCTTGCTGCAAGTACAGTCCTCGCCGACAGGAGTCAGCATCAGCAGCTCTTCAGCCGCTTTTGTCAGCTATTGTCTGGTCTGGGACTTTGTGCCCGTAAATGTAATCGGGGGGAACTTGGGCTATAAATAGCCATACATTTCATTGTAAAAGGGGGAAGGGGAATATACTGCTAGGGAACCATTGTAGCTGTGCGTTTGCTTCTAAATACAAGATACATACTTGGCTCTGCTTACTGTCTTCATTTTGTATGCTGCCTCTCCTTGTCATTTCTGCCTCATGTTTCTTATTTCATTGCTTACTGTTGTACTGAACTCTGGACTCCAGTATTTGGTGATTAAGTATTCCTGGAATGCATAGATAGAGGATACATAGGATGAATGATAGCTGTAGTTTCTATGGTGTGTTTTGTGTTTAAATTGTTGTTAGTAGTGGTGATTGATCGTTGTCGTGCTGCTTATTCCCCCCACCCAACTCCAATCACATTTGGATTCTCTTTCCGCAATTTATCTCTTTCCTGCACTCTTAGCTTAAACACTAAAAACCCACAGGAAGCCGGCCTTCTCCGGAGATTGGCACGGAAGGCATTCCTTCCTTCCGGCCTTTCAATCTGGTGGGCGAATCTCGGGCGCATTATACCAAATCCTTTCCTCATGGCAGATTCGTAACCAACAAGTCCCATTGCCAACGCTGGTCATCTGTGGACATGAAGAGAGTTATCTTATCTAAAGAAACTTGTTGCCCTAGGATTCAAAACATATATGAGAAGGTGGGAATAAAATGTTGACATGAAAGAGAAAGACCTCATTGTTAAGCTATGGATATCTTCCTGTTCAATAGCCTAATGTCAAAATAATCAGAGGCAGAACAGTGATAAACACTGATGTCAATTGACCATATTGGAATCACGTAATCAATTAGAGGAGAGACAATATTTCTCAAAGAAGGTTCATCTGATGATGTGATAGAGTATGTTGTTTGTCCTTTCAAACTATTTTGCTCAAGCCAATCTGGTATAAGAACATGAATGCAACATAAGCAAACCTGTATCAACTTTTAACACGTATAATTTTTTATTATCCTTTTCTTCTGAGTAGCATCTCTGAGCTTCACATTTGACATTACAGAAAAGAAGGTTGCATTTTTGTGAATGGAGAACTTGGTATGTTAATGACTTAATTGATCAAGCGTGGTCTTCACTTTATTTCAAGTATGAAATTAGCCTTTTCTATTGTTGAATAGAAATTTGAATCATTTTTATCTGGATGTTGATGACTCATTGACATCAACAACTGCATACGCAAACATATCTATGTGTTGTGTTCCGTACGCTCCTATAATATGACATTAAAAGCAAGGCCTGCTTTATACTTCTCAACATGCTCCTGCAGAGTGCTTTTTGCAGCCTTTTTCCTGTTTGTGATAGATCTCTGTGGGGTGAAGACATTGCGATGTGGAGGATTTTAATTGGATATGGTGATGATTCCTTTTGTTCATCATTATTCATGTATCTAACATCATGTTTTCTCTCTTTGGCACTCCTAGCCATCTGCTCCTTTTGTTATTGCCTTGTACACGGTGGGTAGACCAATGCTGGGAATGTTATGGTAGGGCTAATGTTGATTTGCATGCACTTCCTGTAGTGGCCTTAGAAAATTACTTGAACTGTGATACCCACTTTTTATAATCTGAAGTGGCTCTTTGAATGCTGTTCCATACTTTTTTCCCCTGTTTTTATTCATTTACATATGGGCTTTGAGGCCTGTTTGGGATGTGCAGTCAAATCACATCTTCCTGTAGAAGATGGCAACGTTTCAAAGAATTCCTAGTAATTCATCCCATTGTTTGTAGCCTTACAGTGACTTTCTCAGAAATATGCTAAGTTAGCTTGTTGGGGATAACAATAATTAGCCTATACAATACAGGTAATTACAATATCACTGCAGACTTCTGGTAGAATGGAATTTTAAGTATTGGAATTACAATATCACTGGATGCTTCTGGTAGAATGGGAATTTGTCTATTATGTGGGACTTATTAAATTCAGCTAGAGGCACACTATTTTTAAGTTGTTTTAAAATGGTTTAAGCAGAAGAAAGCCAAAATGCTCTTCATGTGGAAACCATCTGTTTTCTCCATTATTTTGTGACCATTCTAGTTTAAATGTGTTACTTAATTGAAATTTGAACAAAAACGATTTAGATTTGTCTTCTTTGACGTCCAGGAATGTGGTCCTCGATTCACACTTAAGTTACTTAGTTTGCAACATGGAACCTTTGATACAAGGCATGGAGAATATGAATGGGTTCACAAGGTATCTTCTTTTTACTCTGTTTTTGAGTGATTATGGATGGCCCACTTCATGGATGTCAAGTTCTTTTCCTGTTTCAGTTTAGAACCAAAAGCTGAGAGGACCATGTGTTTGCTGACCTTGTTTTGTTGGATTTTTCTTGATAACAGCCCGACATGGACACTAGTCGAAGAAGATTTTTTTTGTAATTTGGAATATGTCTGGTTACTTTCTAAGCTTTGCCATTATATTTTAGGTATTATTACACTGTACCGACCTTATCAATGATTAAATTTGATGTTGATTTTCAAGCATTGGCCTCGAAATGAGGTCTAAAATTGATTCAGTACAAGGTGATGAATTTGATTTCATTCGGTTGGCATTATCTTGTAAATTTTTCAGATTCAATTATTCAAATGCAAGGCGAAGTGGGAAAATTTTGATAAGTTGACCTCCATACTTGTAGGAGCCTTAAGATGCCTTCATTTGGACATATTTCTGAGTGACTGTACATTTGAAAGGTTTTGTTCATCTTTTAAAGAGCATCAACAAAGGTTGTTTCTTATTTTGTTTAAACCAGGGTTTAAACTTGCTTTCAATTCTGTTAGATGAAGTTTGTCTGTCTTGAAGGAATAAGGCAGGCGAACTGCCAAACCAATTTTTTTTTAAATTCTGCATCTCTCATGATTATTAAGAGCGGCAATATCTATGTGCAATTCTTTTGAATTGGCTATTTTCTAATAAACTTTAGAAAATTACATTTTCCATTCAATAAGAATTCAAAACCAATATTTTTATTTAAGTATTGGATTTAAAATGTATTGAATTTTTTAGAACTTTGTATTTAGAGTAGTTTTAGTCAAATTTTGGCTGTGTTCAAATATTAGAGAGATGGGAAACTAAAATACGAGAATTTTATGTTTGTAATGGTTAAAACAATTACTTAATTTGAGCTTACAAAACCACCTTAACAATCAAAAGCATATAAGCATATATTGAATGATTTATAGTTTTTTTTTTTTTTAAATAGATTCTGTTAATTAAAAGTGTCTAGTCATCCATATTTTGTGGTCACATGACCGTGGGTAACATTTTGAACTTCCTACACTGTATATTGCCTTGCAACATGGTACAAAGACATTTAATTGCATTTATAAATAAGACTTTTCAAGTGATTTGCAAATGAAATTTCTTTAAAATGAATAAGCTCTTAAGCCTTAAAACAACATTATTGAAATATTAAATTATAAGGAGATATTCTATGCATTATTATACCTGTAGTGGTAAGTGATATAGTAATAGATTTTTTTTGCATGAGAAAAAGAAGTTGTAGCAGGGTCCCTCACCTTTGACAAATCACAACTCTCTTCTTAGAGCTTGAGTGTTTACAAACAATTTAAATTTTCGTCTCTATTGAGTTGCTATAGCTAGATATCTACATCTTTTTTCATAAAAAGTCTGAATTCTTGATTTTCATTATCCGGATATTCTTCAATTTTCTTTGTAAATACAAATATATCAAAATTCAACATCCTTGTTCTTGACTTTTTCCTACGACAGTCTTCACAATGCCAAACTCCACCTCTATTGTTTATGCACTGCATCTTAGTAGAGTAATATTTCCAAAACTTTGTGTTATCATAGTCTCTGCTTTATTAGCTTTGGACTATTGTTTTTTTTTTTTTCCTCTATCCCATAATCCAACCAAAAACTTAAATAATCTATGAAGTCCTTTTGATATCATCTTCTTCTGATTTAGCATACAAAACTTCTACTTGCTTCACGAAATCATAGTCTGCTTTCCCAAATTTTGATTGATAGCTTCCTTTATTGCATTAATCTATAAATGGATTGATTGAAACATTTGTAATCCTCTCAAACAGTTTTTTGAATTTGCTCCTTTTATATTTTTCTTGTTAGCTTCAACTAAACTTACTTTATCTATGAAAAAGAGAAATGAACTTCACGATTCTCTATTATAACCCCTCTATTTGCTAGCCTATTTACACATTTTTTCCTCTTCTCTTGACGTATTTATAAACCTGATTTCTTCAAACTTTGTAGCAAGGTCATGTATTTCCACAATGGTCTCTTGTATGTATCAAGGAGCCTTTGCTTTACTCGAAATTGTATTTATTACTATTAGTGAATTTGCCTTACATCCATACTCCGTTTCATTTCATTTTTTTGCATATTTTTAATTCTTCCAAAGTCTGTCCAAGTTTCAATTTCATTATTTGTCTTAAATCCACTATTGAAAGCGTAATTTGACAAAATCTCACCCTTGTTATTTTTATTATTCCTCTTGTTGGTCATGGATTTTCTTTAGAAGCCCCATTAAAATTTAATTTGACTAACTTTGCTTTTGGTGGTTTTCACTTTATATTTTTTTGCTTTCCTTTTGATTTTCCTTTACCCACCATCATAATTTCAATTGATGTCTTGACTCGGTCTATCAAGGTTCTATGTTTTAGAATTAGAGATTGGGTGAGTTGATAAGGTTGGTTTAGACTTCCCTATGGCTAAACAAATATTCCATATCATTGCCTTTAAATTGCTTGCCTTTCTTCTAAATATTCTTTTGTTTCTTTCCAGCCATACAATCCAAAGTATTGCATCTTTTGATGTATCCCAAATTGCCTCTAACGACTCACTTTTAAAAGTGATTTGCCATTGCTTTAACCATTCAATTTTGTCATTCATCACCATCCATATACCAAACATAATAAGAATCCATTGTCATAGTTCCCAGACTATTGAGTAGTGCCCCAAGAGATGATCTATACTCCTATTTACATAGAACACATTGTGGGGCCATGAAAGTCCCTTTTTACCAGGTTATCCCAAGATAAAATTTTCATGACCTGCTAGCCATACAAACATTTTGACTCTTGGAATGCTTGGGCTATCCCAAATATCTTTCCATATTCTTGCCTTATTCCTATGTTGTTGATGCTTTACATTATATCCACTATTGTTAACTTTTTGCTCATTTACCTTCTAGCAACAATGTTGTGATGTCGAATCACTATTGTTACTTTTTGCTCATTTGCTCCTAGCAACGATGTTTGGCATACCTGTAAATAATTATTCTTTCCATTTGTATCTTCCTTCTTGATCCTTGTACATAATGTTTGAAACCTTATCACCATATTTGTCTTAAAGTAATCTCATCTATGGTTTCAAAATTGGATCTAAGATTGGGTGGTCTTTTATCACACCAAGTATCCATCCAAATAGAAAATTTTCTCCAATTCCATAGTGCAGAACCATCTTGTACTGAGAATACAGTAAAGATTAAACTTGGGTCATTAGGCTCAATATACTTAGAAGAATTCTTGCACATTTTTTTTACTCTTTGTACAACCTCCAAATTACTTTTTCCCTTATATTTAAGTTTGCGTCCATAAGAACTCTTAAATCGAGACCTACCGTACTTTTATAATCACACACCTTGCTCCATTTCACCAAAGGAAATTTCGTTTAATCATGTAGCCTTGACCACAAAAATGATCGCATAATATAGATAAAACAAAATTTCTACCGATTTTGGCATTATATACAAGGACATATAATATGTTGGAATGACCTGTAAGATTGATTTAATTTGACATACTCTTTTTGCTAATGATAACCATTTATCCTCATTCTCTGCTCAAAGGACATCCCTAGATATGTTAATGGCAAATTTACCTTCTCTGTTTGAAGTAACCTCCATATCCCTGCTTTGATTTTAGTTAGAATGTTTATGAAGTAAATTTTGGATTTTGTCCTATTAACTTCTTGACCAGATGCTCTTTTATATTCCTTTAATAAAGTTATTAAAAGCTTTAGCCTTGTTTTTTCTGCTAATGGTAACCATTTATCCTCATTATCTGCTCAAAGAAGGACATTCCTAGATACGTCAATGGCAAATTTGCCTTCTCCGTTTGAAGTAACCTCCATATCCCTGCTCTGATTTTAGCTAGAGTGTTTATGAAGTAAAATTTGGATTTTGTCCTATTAACTTCCTGACCAGATGCTCTTTTATATTCCTTTAATAAAGTTATTTAAAGCTTTAGCCTTGTTTTTTCTTGCCCTACCAAAAAGGGTTGTATCATCTACAAACTGTTGATAGGTGATGTCGATGTTATTACTAGCCTTAAGTTTGCTTATTAACCCATTTTTGTATGCCTTCTACAGGTTCCTTCCCAATATCTTTGCCATAATAATGAATAGATATGGTGATAGAGGATCTCCTTGTCTAAGACCCCTCTTGGCTTTAAATGATTATGTTATTAGCCCATTAAATGACACTAAACATGATATTGTAGAGACACAAGCTCTAATCCCCCTGACCCATTTCTTCCCAAATCCAAACTTTTCTAATACTGCAAAAATAAAATTTCATTTAACCCTATCATAGACTTTATTCATATCAATTTTTAAGATCATTGCTCTCATTTCTAGAAGTTGAATGCATTACTTCATGAGCTACTATGGTCGCGTCTAGAATCTATCTTCCTTTCACAAATCCTTCTTGCTCTTATGAAATAATTTTGTCTAAGAGTGGTCTTAACTGATTTTCCATCACTTTGGAGATTTTCTTATATGCCATGTTACATAGCCTTATGCCTTGAATGAATCAAACAATTTTGCATCCTTTTTTGAAATTAGGGCAAGGTATGTTGCATTTATTTTATAAGGTATGTTTTGTTTTACCTTAGACTGTTCCATTGGCACCAATAAAGAACCCTTCACTATTTCCTACTTAAGCTAATAGAATGCTACAAAAAGTCTATCTGGATCTAGGGATAGGGATTTATCCTTATCAAAAGAGGAACCCTCTAGAGTAATAGGCTCCATTAGTTGTCTTCATTTGCTATCATTAAAGGTACTTCTTATAGTAGCTTATCATTAAGAACTTCAATCTTCTCCAATCCTAGAATATTCTGGTAAAAAAACCTTCAATCCAAACCCCTTCTGATTTAATTCTACTAATTCTAGATGTTGATCTTTGTACTATTGCCATCCTATAAAAAATTTGTTTTTATCTCCTTTTGACCAAGTCACTCAATTTTGATCTCCAAAATTTCTCTTCCTCATTCAAAATATTATGATATTCACTAAGCAATTCCCTTTCCTTCGAGCTTGGATTATTGTGCTCATCTTTTTGGAAATTTGAAAGTTTCTCTTTTAGATCTTTCTTCTCAAAAAAATGTTTTCGAAAGTGTTCTTGTTACATTCTTTTAATATAGATGTCATTGATTTAATTTGTTTTTGGAAGTGTATACAACCCACCATTTCATATCAACAAATTGAGTATGATCTTTTCATATCAACCGATTCTTGTCAAGATATAAATTTTAGCACAAGTCCCTTCATCAAACCAATGATATGAGAGTATGCATGTCCAATTTTTTTGTTGTCAAGTTTTGGTCTAATCTTGTTGTTGGTCCATGTATAGCTATCCTCTTAAAACTCAACCTCCCATAAATTATTGTTTTGAATGAAACATCTTTGATATTTTCCTAATTTCCCCAAAATTTTCATATAGCTTGGTTATGGCATTAGAATTTTCTATGATCATAAGTTGGGTTTCTTGGTCTTTAATTCTCATAAAGGCTTCAATATCACTCCATACTTTTGATCTGCCTACCTGAGTCGTAGATCCATAGACATTGATATGGATGAAACAAATATCTGCAAAGTAGCATGTGACTAATGAGGCTATCCAATGCCTAGTTTTATGAATGGTTTCACAGGAGATTCTAACTAGATTCTAACATGTTAGACCTGCCATTGCTTCCAAATCCACAGCATGCCATTCACATCTTGTCCATATTGCTTTCATAGGTTTAGAAACTTCTTCCTTTGTCATTTTAGTTTCATGGATACAAAAAACATCAAGTTAATTACTTAAACAGAGGTCCCTGAGATATGTTTGTTTTGAAGGGGCATTAGCACCCCTTATATTCCATGAGATGGTAATCATATCTTATTAGGGGTTGTTGGCCCCTTCTATGAATTACCAATATCATTTTGCTATTTGGTAAAGAGTTTTAGATGATATTACATTATTTGATAAATTAGGATGTGCAAGATATGTATGTGTCATGGAAGAAGGCTAAGAGCCTTTTATAACTGGCAAGTTAAGAATCTAAAGGTCATATGGAAGGCAACAATAAGGAATATGACGAGTTATCTTGTAAAGCTATATTATGGAGACAAAGATCCATAAACTATAACTTCTCTGAATTTCAAGAAAAAGAAGGCGAAATTGTATATTGCTATACTATGAGTATTTTTTTATTCTTGCTATTTGAGATTATTATTTTTATATTATTATTACTTAAACAGAGGTCCCTAAGTTGTAGATCCATAGACATTGATATGGATGAAACAAATGTCTGCAATGTAGCATGTGACTAATGAGGCTATCCAATACCTAGTTTTATGAATGGTTTCATAGGAGGTTCTAACTAGATTCCAACAAGTTATAATTCTCCCTACCATTGCTTCCAAATCCACAACATGCCATTCACATCTTGTCCATATTGTTTTCATAGGTTTAGAAACTTCTTCCTTTGTCATTTTAGTTTCTTGGATACAAATAACATCAAGTTTATTACTTAAACAAAGGTCCCTGAGATAGGTTTGTTTTGAGGGGGTATTAGCACCCCTTATATTCCATGAGATGGTAATCATATCTTATTAGGGGTTGTTGGCCCCTTCTATGAATTACCAATATCATTTTTCTATTTGGTAAAGAGTTTTAGATGATATTACATTATTTGATAAATTAGGATGTGCAAGATATGTATGTGTCATGGAAGAAGGCTAAGAGCCTTTTATAACTGGCAAGTTAAGAATCTATAGGTCATATGGAAGGCAACAATAAGGAATATGAAGAGTTATCTTGTAAAGCTATATTATGGAGACAAAGATCCATAAACTATAACTTCTCTTAATTTCAACAAAAAGAAAGCGAAATTGTATATTGCTATATTATGAGTATTTTTTTATTCTTGCTATTTGAGATTATTATTTTTATATTATTATTACTTAAACAAAGGTCCCTAAGTTGTAGATCCATAGACATTGATATGGATGAAACAAATGTCTGCAATGTAGCATGTGACTAATGAGGCTATCCAATACCTAGTTATATGAATGGTTTCATAGGAGGTTCTAACTAGATTCCAACATGTTAGAATTCTCCCTACCATTGCTTCCAAATCCACAACATGCCATTCACATCTTGTCCATATTATTTTCATAGGTTTAGAAACTTCTTCCTTTGTCATTTTAGTTTCTTGGATACAAATAACATCAAGTTTATTACTTAAACAAAGGTCCCTGAGATAGGTTTATTTTGAGGGGGCATTAGCACCCCTTATATTCCATGAGATGGTAATCATATCTCATTAGGGGTTGTTGGTCCCTTCTATGAATTACCGATATCATTTTGCTATTTGGTAAAGTGTGCTAGATGATATTATATTATTTGATAAATTAGGATGTGCAGGATATGTACATGTGTCATGGAAGAAGGCTAAGAGTCTTCTATGCAAGTGGTAAGTTAAGAATCTAAAGGTCATATGGAAGGCAACAATAAAGAATGTGAAGAGTTATCTTGTAAAGCTATATTATGGAGATAAAACTCCATAAAATATAACTTCTTTGAATTTTAAGAAAAGGAAAGTGATATTGCATATTGCTATATTATGAGTGTTTTTTTTATTCTTGCTATTTGAGATTAGTTTCATATTATTATTATTAATTTATTAGTTGAAATAAGGGGTTTTGAAAGGATCCCCGAACCTTAGGACAAAAGGAACAACTAACACCCTATTAGGGAGAGGGATGTTAGCATGCTAAACAGGGACTAGCATCCCAAACCCACATAGGCAAAACAAACACAACCATCATAAGGGCAAACACAAAAAAAATAAACAGATAGAAGGAAGACTAGATGGTCTACAACCAACCCCATAACCCATACAGATCAACCCATGCATAAAAAACTAAAGAAACAAAAACAAAAAAACTTATAAAGACCCATCAAAAAATAGGCCCCCAACCATTATTGTTCGTTGATGTTTGGTTATCCTTACTGAGGCCCTCCAAAAGATGACCCACCTATCCTTAGCTCAACAAAGATACCTCTAGTCTCTAAATCATTGATACCCGATGAAAAATCCTCTCTCCAAATAGTTAGAACATCCTGGCTCAACCCCAAATTTGCTAGAAAATCAACCAATTTATTACCTTCCCTGCACACGTTCTTGACAACCACATCCTCAAAGGTTTGAAGGATTCTTTTTGCCTCAAAAATCATATTAGTGATAAAAGTACTAGGAGTTGGAGAACTTTTCACTAGATTTATGATATTAAGGGAATCACCCTCACTAATGACCTTACTCTGCTCAAAGCCACTCAATAGATAGATACCTTGGAAGAGAGCACGAGCTTCAACAAAATGACTCGATTGAGGTCCCAACTTCTCAGCAAAGGTGAGAAGGAGTTCATCGTTGTTGTTTCGAATTAAACGACCTACACTTGCCTCTCCTAGGTTACCCTTGGAGGTCCCATCAAAATTGAGTTTAATACAACTTGCAAGAGATGGTTCCTAGGAAATATGTCTTCTCCCACTCAAATCCAAATGAGCAGTAGATCTAAAAAATGCTTTAAACCCCAAAGAATGCTTCAGAGCTAATTCTCCAGCAGAGGAATCTAATTCCAAAGAGATGGCAGAGATGTTTTCCACTATTGTTGCAATGCTCATGGCACAGATAGAGAGGGCTAAATTGACTTCATTTTTAAAAGCCCTCAAATTCCTTTCCTTCTATACACACCACATGATGTGAGCCATGCTAAATCTCTAGAACAGAGGAAGTTAGGGAGAAAATAAGAGAGGGTCCTATTGGTATAAAATATCAAACATTTGAAAGAGGTATACCCAACAGACACCAACCAAATTGAGAAGGGAGGAGAATACATCCTTAGAAAACAGGCACAAAATAAAAACATGTTGTACCAACTCAACATCCAAGCCATAGAGGTAACATCGGTTTGAAATAATCATACCTCGGGATTGCAGATTATCTATGGTCAAGATTTTATTCTATATAGCAAGCCATATAAAAACATTTACCTTAGGGGTTAATCCCTTCCACAAAACCAGTTTGCTCGGGAACCAAGGGGGACTAGGGTCCTCTAGGAGAAAATATGCCAATTTCATAGAAAATAATCCTAAACTTTTCACCTTCCAGAAAATATTATGAGCTTCATCAAAATATTTGATGACTTAGAACTTCAAGAGGTCTAAGATCTTCTTAAGGGTCATTTTCTTGGCCAAAGATAAGTTAGGAATGAATAAAAATCTCCATCTCTTCCTATGATTTGCAGTTTCAATATAATCTTCAACCTTAGAACCACAGGTACATCTACAAAAGTCTTTAGCCATTGCCAATTCTAGAAGCAAAGCCATCGGTTGATCCTTAAACCAGGTATCTAATAAAAAATCAATTAGATGGTCATTACCCACATTCCATATTCCTCCCTTTCTAATGTTGCTCTTGGAATTACGTAGACTAAGCCAAAAGGCCAACCCAGAGTTTGGGATGTCATCCGATAGGAAGTCCTCCCCATTATTTAGATATTTTGCTTTTATAATATTAACCCAATCAACCTATTCATTATGGGTTAGGCACCAACCTTGTTTAGCAACTATGACCTTATTCATTTGATCCATCCTTCTCAGACCCAGACCTCTAAACTCCCTTTTGTTGCAGATTTGATCCCATGCTACTAAGTCAAATCTCTTCTCTTTTGACCCAGACCATAAGGACTTTTGAACTTGCTCGATCTTCTACACTATTTTACCTGGCATATTGAATAAGGACAAAGTAAACCGATATACTCTGAAGTGTAGATTTCACCAAAACAACCTTACCTACTTGGCTTAACAGAGCTCCTTTCCAGTTTGTAAGTTTACGTTGCAACCTTTTCACCATCGGCTCCCATAAAGTTTTCTTGCACCTACCTTTAAAAAGAGGAATCCCAAGGTAAGTTGATGGAAACTTCTCTATCTCACAGCCCAACTCCATTGCTATTATTTTCCTGAGAATCGAGGAATTTAATAATATTTTACTCTTTAGAAAGTTGACCTTTTGTCCCACTGCCTCTTCATAAAAAATAAGGATTTCTTTGATTTCTCGGGCTTGAGGAATTAAGTCAAGGAATGAGAGAAGAGTATCATCTGTGAATTGGTGATGGGAGATCGGTTCCACGCTCAGGGCTAGTTTGATACCGATCACATAGGAGGAGGCCTTAAGGGACCTACCCAATGCTTTTGCCATGAGAAGGGGCGAGTGAGTCTCCTTGACGAATACCATAGCAACGATAGAAGTACCCAGCAGGGGAGCCATTTATAAGCACTAAAAATATGGCCGATGAAATGTAGGTTTTGATAATAAATATCCATCTCCTATCAAAGTCAAAATTTTGGAGGACCTTAAGGAGAAAGTACCACAAGATCCTATCATAGTCCTTGTTCATGTCTAGTTTTAGAAAAGCTCCTACTCGACCACTTTTATCCACTGAATATACGATGTCATGAACCGAAATAACTCCATCCAGGATTTGACAACCTGGAATGAAGCAATTTTGATCAGAATCAATCAAGCAATACAAGAAAGGTTTAACCTTGTTAGCCAAAGCTTTAGTAAAAATTTTGAAGATAGTATTGCAAAGGCTAATAGGGCTGAAGTCTTTTAACTCAATGGCACCTGTTGATTTTGGATTTAGAGCAAAGAAATTGGTGTTTAAAGCCCTAGGAAAAAGTCCAGTTGATTGAACTTCATGTAGAGCTTCACTGATATCCCTACCAAAGATATGCCATAACCTCTAGAAAAATACTAGGGGAAGCCATTTGGACCAGGGGCCTTCAATCCTTCCATGGAAAAGGGTGCTTTCTTAATTTCATTATCATTATGCAGAATATTGAGATTATCATTCATTTCTTTTATCACTAGATGAGGAATGTTTTGAAGGAGTTTTTCTTCTGCAAAAGCACTTCTCGCACTCGTCTCGCAGAGGAGAGATTGGAAGGAGACAACCTCTGCCCTAATTTCTTGGATATCCCCTATTTTAGAACCATATGATTTATGAATCTCCTTGATCTAGTTACGACTTCTTGGAGAAGAGTTGAGGAATGATTTTTTTTTGTATTTCTATCTCCATATTTGAGCCAAAGAGCTCTAATTTTTTATCATTAAAAACCCTCCTCATTGCTCAAGATATTATGAAGCTCATCCAATATTCTTCTCTCCTCCAATCTATTATTCTATGAGAGGACATCTACTTCCAATGAAGATTGAATAGCCTGTAACTGAGATTTGAGATCATTTTTCTTAATCTAGATGTCCCCAAAGACCGATTTGTTCCAATATTTTATATTTTTTTATCAGTCTCAACTTAGCAACCACTTGATTAATACGTGGGCCAAAGAATCTAGTGTTCCACCATTTCCTAATTCTTACCTCCAACTCCGGATGAGAGAGCCACATGGCTTCAAATAATGAAGGGTCTTGGGAAGAAAGAAGTATTAGAATCATTATAAAAAAGAAGGGGATTATGATCGATCACAATCTTGGGCAAGGATTTGAGAGCAGAGTCCCCAAATAGAGGAATTACCTCTTTGGAAATAAAAACTTTATCCAATCTAATTTGTATGTAATGGTCCCCCAAGAGTTTGTTACTCCATGTATATTTTGAGCCCTTCAATTCTAAGTCCATCAGCTCCTGATTATTGACAAACATAGTAAATTATTTCATACTTCTTGAGATTTTTGTATCTCCCCTTCTTGTCTAATGGGTACAAAGGATATTTGAAGTTTCCTGCTAGAATCCAAGCCTCATTATTAAAAGCTTCTCTCATTGAACTAAGCCTGAACTAAAGATAGTTTCTATTTGTTCTGGAGTTAGTTTCGTAAATGTTGGTAAAAATTCATTTTGACCTGAAGACTTGCAACAAAACATGTTAATAATTCTATCTGTTACCAAAAGGGTCAAGCCAGTGACTTTATTGGGGTTTCATAGGCACAAGAGACCCCCGAGGATCCTTGTGTTGAACTGGCCACAAAGTTGACCACCTTCCAAACCACCTTTCTTACCTCATCTACCTTTCTTCTATCCATATTTCTCTCTTGCAGAAGAATTTTATCTGGACAAACCTCCTTTCTCAAAGAAGACAAAACCCTTTTTTTTGAGGTCCCATTCAGACCTCTAATGTTCCATGATAGGAACCTCATTTACGAATTTTGTGAAATTTTTTACCCCCATTGCCCTGGGAGTTATGACAAAATGTTTCAATCCTAAGTTGTTTTCCCCCTGTTTCTTTGATATTATCAAATTTTAATAGGGTTTGAGATCCATCTGCCACATTTATCTTCATCTCTTTGGACTGATGTGCTTTGTTGGAAGGTTGACCCACCTTGTGCTCCATTCCAACATCAATCCTTTTTTTGTGGCTTCTAGTCTTCAAAGGGGACCCAAGAGTCAGAGACTGGGCTAATTCCTCAATTGGAAAATGAGATTGAGTAATTTGTTCTTCCAAGGTTACATCTTCTGGCAAGATAGAGTCACAACCCAAGCAATCATATAAATTGTTTAGCATAATAGTTGGACCAAAAGGTCCTAAAATGGATATATGAAAACTAACCTAAAGATGTTCATTGGCATCCAAAGTTTGAGAAGAGCTTCCACCCATTGCTATAATATCCCTCAAGGTGGGTTATCCTTGGGTTAGACCTGCTATTTTTGTGTCCTTCAGTGAAATACTTCTAGTAATTGGAGTTTCAAACACCACTTCTTTACCAGACATCGTCTAAATCTGGGGTTTTGAGAAGTCGTGCACCACCTCCTTAAGGCCCAAACTTTTAGGCTTAGTCTGCTCAAGTTGGTCTTCAACAACTTTCTCCCACCAAACGTTTTCCTTCTTGTTAAATATCTTAGAGCACTATGAAGATAAATGGCTAGGTTTACCACAACCGAAACATTGGATGGGTCTATTTTCATATTCAATAGGTTGAGTCTGTTAGGATATAGTTTTATTATTCCATTTATTTGATGCACGTCATGTTGTCCTTCCAGAAGCCAATGTGTTGTAATTTATTTAGCATATTCCTAAGTTAGTAGAACTAATTAGGGATTGAGAATATTTTAGTTTGCTAAAATGTTTAGATTAGCAATCTTCAGTTATAGGCTAATCCGAGGTATTTCATAAATTTGAATATACAATTTGCTTCGTTTGCCTATAGAATCCATGTGCCTACCTTTGAAACAAGAGTAATATAATATGGAAGATCAACCTCTAGATCTGCCATAATGTACAACCTTGCAAAGACCATCCTGGATTTCACTCTAGTTGTTGGATCGATTTGAATGAGTTCACCAATACTTTTAGCTATCCCTCTCAAGATGTCTTCTTGCTAGTGGTGGAAGGGAAGACCTAAAAGCTTCACTCAAAGAGGAACCAAATTCACCTTTTGGGTGTATGAGTTGAAATCATGATCATGTTTACGAAGAAATAGACCTCTTTTCCCATAGATTCAGGGACCCCTACCTAAGATTTGTTTTGAGTCCTCTTTAGAGTTCAACTTGATGAAAAAAACTTTTGGTATAGCCACTATCTCCAAGGACCCTAATGGCTTCCATTTCACCAAAGCCCAATGCCTAATGGAATCTCAATCGAGTTTGCTTCTCTGGTACTTGCTTACCAAATTACAAGAACCCTCTTCCATAGCAATATTTGCGAGCTTGTCAAGAATATGAATCTCATCACCTTTAGGGGTGATATTAAATAATAGTTTTGTCTTGCTAGGTTTAAAACCTTTTGTATTCACCTTAGCAAAAGATTCTCCTGGGTCGAAATGATGAGTTTACATAGGTTTTTATGAGGGGTCCTAGTCCCCTCATACTAAGTGGGGTTTGAAAAAACTTTTAGTTTAGAAAACAACCTCTAGAGTCGTTCTTAGGTGGTCGATAGTGTCGTCCCATCTGGGTATACCACTATCTAGAGGGAAGCCATAGGAGATTTTTTGTGTCCCCCTTCTCATCATAGAGGTTCGAACTATAGACCTCCCATTCAACAGGGTCAGGATCGCCTTCTCCAATTGCACTACAAAGATGGATAAAATTTTAGGTTAGAAAGAAACCTCGAGAGCTTCTCTTAGGTGGTTGACAATGTTGTCCTATCCATGTATACCACTATCTAGAGGGAAGCCACAAGAGATTTTTTGTGTCCCCCTTCGCATTACAGAGGTTCAAACCGTGGACCTCTCATTTAATGGGGCCAGGCTCACCTTCTCCACTTGTGCTACAAAGGCGAACAAAAAACTTTTAGGTTAGAAAGAAACCTCTAGATTCGCTCTTAGGTGGTCGACAATGCCATCCCATCCAAGTATACCACTATCTAGAGAAAATCCAAAGGAGATTTTTTGGTGTCCCCCTTTGCATCGCAAAGATTCGAATCGTGGACCTCTTGTTCAACGAGGCCATGCTTACCTTCTCCACTTGCGCTACAAAGGTAGACTAAAATTTTAGGTTAGAAATAAACCTCGAGAGTCGCTCTTAGGTGGCCAACAATGTCATCCTATCCGAGATATACCACTATTTAGAGGGAAGCCACAATTTAATATTGTGACTATTTTATATTGGGACCTATGATATTTTGTGGTAGTAAGGCTTAAAAAGCCAACAATGGTATCAAAGCTACCACTTGACTCTGTCCATTTTGATAGAGTTATTTATTAGCCACCATTATTAATTAACTTTATCCACTTTTGATAAAGTTAATTTAGAGTTTATCCACTTTGAAGGCAGTGTAGACTTGGACTCTAATTTTAAAGGTCTTATTGAGTAGAAAAGGCTAGGGTATTTCCACTTGGTTTAAGGAAAACCAGTGAAGACTAGGACTCAACTATATTAAAAAAAGGGGCCAATTTAAGAAGAAAAGTTAGGCAATTTGATAAAGAAATCCATCTTAGAATAAAATTTGGATATTGATAGATTGAAGGAAGTCAACTTAGAATATAGTTGGAGATTCGGGGACATATAAAGTCACCCAAATAATATATAAGATTCTCTATAGAAAGAGGAGAATTTTTATTAAGGAGGAGAATCATATTAGTTTCTTAGGTGTGACCTAAGATATTGAATATTTTAGAGTTATAGTACAAAGGAGCAACATATCTATGGAGGTTGAGAAGCTTTCTATAGAGATAAAGAAGAATTTAAGCTTCTATATAGAGAAGAAGAAGAAGCATAGAGAAAGAGAAGAAGCAACAAAGAGGCACAGAGAAAGCAAAAATAAGAGATAAAGAAAGAGAATAGAAAGAAACAGAGCACAAAAGTAAGAACAAAGAAGCATCATACAACAAAGAAGAAAATAGAGAAAATACTAGAGAAGCTTGCATTGAAGGTCCAAGAGACCTGCATAGTAAAAGAGGCCCAAGAGGCCTGAGAAGGCCCACATTAAAGAGAAGGCCCGAGAAGGCCTACATTGAAGAAAAGGCCCGAGAAGGCCTATATTGAGAAAAAAAGCCTAAAAATCTTGCATAGTAATAGAGGTCAAAGAGGACAACAATATTGTAAAGGCTCTTAAGTAAAAGTCTATAGAAGTTAAAGTTCACAAATGGTTTACGTAAAAGCTTGCATAAGGTATTTGTAGAATCATTACAAAGAAAGAAGCCAGAGAAATCACAAGCATACATTAGAGAAAGCATGCTGGATTTAGTTATTGAAAGAAGTTTGTAATATTAAGTTGTTGGAGAGTATAGAACATAATAAATAGAGGGGTAATAGGTAAACCAATCACCTACACCAGAGCACCAGAGCAGACCAGGAATAAGCCTCCTAAGGGAGAGGTTACTTAGGAAAAATTGCACAAATACGGACCAATTATAAACCTCCTAAGGAGAGGCTACTCAGGGCAAGTTGACAACAAACACCTAATATAAAAAAAAAATAGACACTTGAGCAAAGTGAACTAAAATGAATAAACGCTTGAGAATAATGGACTAGCTACCAAAGACGAATGGAGGAAGAGCAGTAAAATATCTTGTTGAAGAGTGGTTCAATATCTAGTCGAAGGGTAATCTAGGCCAGTAGAAAGGTGAACGATTTTTAGATCATGCATTAAGAACCAAATGCTATAAGAAGATGCTATTTGAAGGAAGGCGTTAGGGCTATAAATGTTAGACTTTCTAACATCCAATGTTTTACTGCAATAGAATAAAGAGACAACATAGATAGCGGGAGTCATCAACTACATTATCATCAACTTCCTAGCAAGTAACATATTAATGTTACATTCAACACTCATTTTTGAAGGGAGAAGATAAATTTTAAATTTGCATTTGAATATTAAAGTGCTAAAGTATGGAGTAATAAGGAATATTTAGAGTCATTTACTTAAGCGCTTTAAAATTTGGTATATTTAAAAATTAGAAATCATAAGAAGCAAAGGTTATTAATTTTTTTATTTTTGAAGATTAAAAAGTTTTTAAAGTTATCTGAAATTTTGAAAACTTTAAAAACTTAGATATTTTTGAAATTAGAAGTTTTTTGAAATTTTGTAAATTTAATATTAGGGAGTTAAAAGGTTGTCTACATCAAATTATTAGAAAAATTTAGAATTTGCAAATTTCATATTTGAGTTTTTTTGGCTAAATAATAAGGGGTTGTACTTGGGTCTCCCACCCTTGAAAAATTACAACTCTCTTATTTAGATCTTGAGAGTTTATAAATAGATACACTTCTCATATCAATTGAGATGCTATAGCTATAAACCTACATCATTTTACATAAAATGTCTATCTTCTTGGTTTTCATTTTTTGGATCTTTTCAAATTTTGTATGAATACAAATATTCCAAAATTCAGCATCCTTCTTGACATTTTCTATAACAACATTCACAATATCAAAACTTCATCTCTACTATCTATGCAACCTTCACAATATCAAAACTTCATCTCTACTATTTATGCATTACATATTAGTAGAGTAATATTTCCAAAACATCACACTATCATAGTCCGCTCTAATAAATTTGGATTGCTAGTTTCCTTCCTGAAACACAAGTGCAACCACAAAAATTATAATAAATAGTTTATATAGAAACACATTATTATTATAAAATAAAGCAAATATTACCAATGGAAAACATTAAAGTAAATCTTAATCATTATTTGATTTAGGCAATCAACATTTTCTTGTTAGCTTCAGCTAAACTTACTACTTTCTCTAACCATGGAAAGTATAATTTAACTTCACTATTGGCTAGCCTATTTGCACATTTGTTACCTTCCCTTAAAGTATGTGTAAACCTTATTTATTCAAACTCTTTAGCAAGATATTGAATTTCCATAATTATCTCTTGTATGTTCCATGAAGCCTTCGCTTTCCTCAAAATTATGTTTATTACTATGAGAGAATCACCTTTCATCCATACTTTGTTCCATTTTATTTGTTTGTAAATTTTTAATCCTTCTAAATCCGCCCAAGCTTCAACTTCATTATTTGTCTTAAATCCACTATTGAAAGCGTAATGAGACAAACTTTATTCTCTATTATTTCTAATTATTCCTCCTGCTGGTTCTAGATTTCCTTTAGATGCTCCATCAAAATTTAATTTAACCCACTCCACGTCTGGTGGTTTCCACTTTATATTTTTTGCCTTCTTTTTGCTCCTTTTGTGCTCAACATCATAATTCCTTTTAATGAGTTGAATCCATCTATCAAGGATCTCTGCTTATGGGTTGGTTAATAGGGTTGGTTTCATATTTGAGTAGTTTTAGGAGATATAAATATTTCAACTTCAAAGGAAATTATAATGGATTATTGGTGCATTGAATTCAGAGTAAGTAGACATATAACTGGAAATAAACAATGCTTTAATACTCCATAAGAAATATGAAAAACCAATTGTTATAGCAAATAGTATGAATTATGAGGTTAAAGGAGTAGGAAATGTTTTAATTGATCTATCAAATGAAAAAATAATAATTAGAGATGTACTATATGTACTTGGATTGACTACTAATCTTCTTTCAGTATCTCAACTTATGGATCAAAATCTAGTAGTTGAATTCAAAACTATTAAATACAAAAGATGTCTTATTACCAAATAAGAAAAGATCGTAGCCTTTGGTTCATATAAGAATAGTTTATTTACTCTAGATACATTGTCTAACACGACTCTATCAGTAGGGATTTCAGAAACTAGAGAACTTTGACACAAAATACTAGGACATATAAGTGCATCTTCATTAAATGAAATGAGTAAACATAAAATGGTTAAAGGATTGCCTAAACTTTCTTGGAAATCTACTATATTTCTAGAATGTCTAGCTGGGAAATAACATAGAATTCCTTTTGAACTCAGTCAACATAGAACTTGAGAACCATTGGAATTAGTATATACTGATTTATGTGGTCCAATGAACATCACTAGTATTGGAGGACATAAATATTTTCAACTATTTGTTGATGATTACTCTAAAAAAATATGGGTGTATTTTATGAAATTCAAATATGAAGCATTTAGTTGTTTCAAACAATTCAAATTGCTAGTGGAAAAATAAATAGGAAAATCAATCAAGAATCTTCGATCAGATAGAGGAGGTGAATTCTTGTCAAAAGAATTTAATCTATTTCTAGAAACCAATGGTATAAAATGATAACTTACTACAACATATTCACCACAAAAATATGGTATTGTAGAAAGAATAAATAGATCAATTATGAAAATGGTTCATAGTATGTTAAAAGAAGCTCATCTTGATCATCAATATTGGGCAAAAGCAGTTAAAACAAATGTATATTTACATAATAGATCACCTATAAGAATATTGAAAAATGTCACTCCTAAAGAATTATGGACAAGACAAAAACCGATAATAGAAAAATTAAGAATCTTTGGTTGTAGAGCATACATGCATATCCCAAAGCAAAGAAGAATTAAACTAGATGACAAAACTATGTGTAGAAGATTTCTTGGTTATGATGATGATTCAACATGTTACAAAATAATCGATCCAATAATAAAGAAATTTTACATAAGTAGATATGTAATATTTGATGAAAGAAACAAAAATGATATTAAAGAACAAAAAGTTGATTCAAAATAAATTTTAAAATTTTTATAAGAAGACTCATTAAGCTAAGATTCAAAATCAGATATACATGATGAACAGATTGAGAACTCAGAGACTACTACAACCCTAAAAAGAAAAGAACCAATATGGCTTAGAGATACTCTTAAGGATTCAAAACTAGAGAAAATATCAAATCTTACTACTAAAAGGCCTCAAACTCATAGTTTAACTAGAATGAATAGGGGATTGATATGTTCTGTAGTAGAACCTACAACTACACTAAATATTTTAAATCATCCAAAATATAAGGCAACTATCGAATCAGAATATGAAACATTGATAAAAATAAAACATGAAATCTAGTTGATTTACCTCAAGGAAAGATAATAGTTGGATGTAAATGGATCTACAATATTAAACATAAATTCGATGATTCACTTGAAAAATACAAAGCTTGATTGATTATGAAAGGATATACTCAAAAAAAAGAATTGATTATGAAGAAACTTTTGCACCAATAACAAGAATGACTACTATTCGAACAATTTGTGCTTTAGCAACACGTCATGGATGGAATATACATCAGATGGATGTAAATAGTTCATTTCTTAATGGTGGTAGTGAAGAAGAAGTATGTGTCACAACTAGAAGAGTTTGTGATTAAAGGACAATAACGTAAAGTTTACAAACTAAACAAATCCTTGTATAGTCTAAAGCAAGCACCAGAGCATGGTATATAAAGATTAAATATCATTTATTGCAACATAATTTTAAAAGAAATTTATCAAATTCAATATATCTATACAAAAAAGTTTGGACCAGACATAATAATACTTGTAGTATATGTTGATGATATAGTAATTATAGGAAGCTTGAAAATTTTGATAAATAAAATTAAAAAAACCTAGAGAAGGATTTTAAGATGACAAATTTGGAACTTTTTCATTATTATCTTGGTTTAGAAATTCATCAAAATGAAAACAATATCACAATAACACAAATAAAATATGCAAAAATATTACTTAAAAAATACAGGATGCAAACATGTAAATCCAAGGATACACCTATGGAACAAGGGTTACAATTGTCTAGATATGATGAGACACCTCTAGTGTCAACCACTATTTATTGTCAATTAATTGAAAGTCTTCTATATCTAACAAATACCAAATCAAATATAGTTTTTGTTGTAAATTATCTTTCAAGATTTATGCAATAACCTAGGGAAATTCATTGGAAAGCTACAAAAAGAATACTACAATATGTTAGCAAAACTATAAAATATGGACTAACATATAAAAAGGATGATGACAAATTCTGTTTATAGGGATATTCAGTTCTAATTATGCAATATCTATAGATGACAAAATCTACATCAGGCTATGTTTTCTCTCTTGGCTCAAGACCTATTTCATGGTACAACAAAAAACAGGTAGTGGCACTCTCATCTATAGAAGCAGAATATCGTGTAGCAACAAATACAGTTTGTGAAGCACTATGGTTACAATATATACTATCAGATATGGGCATCAAAAGAACTATACTGAAAAATTATGATAATCAAAGAGCACTTAATTTAATAAAAAATCTAATTATTCATGAAAGAACAAAATATATTGAATCTCAATGTCATTTTATTAGGGATTATGTTCAAAATCATCATATTCAATTAAAGCATATTTCTACTAAAGATCAAATTGCAGATATTTTTACAAAAGCACTTGGTCGAAACAAATTTCAAATATTTTAGAATCTACTATGTACATCAAGAGAAGTATATATCAAATAATGTAATATAGGGGATGTTAGATGATATTACATTATTTGATAAATTAGGATGTGTAGGATATGTACATGTGTCATGGAAGAAGGCTAAGAGTCTTCTATGCAAGTGGCAAGTTAAGAATCTAAAGGTCATATGGAATAAAACAGTTAAGAATGTGAAGAGTTATCTTGTAAAGCTATACTATGGAGATAAAACTCCATAAAATGCAACTTCTATGAATTTTAAGAAAAAGAAAGTAAGATTTCATATTGCTATATTGTGAGTATTTGTTTCATTCTTGTTATTTGAGATTAGTTTCATATTATTATTTTGACCTTTAATATTGTGGCTATTTTATATTGGGACATGTAATATTTTGTGGTAGTAAGGCTTAAGAAGCCAACAACAAGAATTTCAACCAACTTAGATTGTGTTCCTTTCTTTATGTTTGCTCTTGCTTCCCTAGCTCCCGCTTGATAATTTGAAGGGTTTTATCTTTTTGCCTTGCTAGTATCGGGGGTACATCTTACTATACTATTCCTCAATATTCTTTCACAACTTTCATTTTTATTAGATATATCCTCTCTTGGATTTGCTAAGGAAGCATTTGACTTATCCTGCTCATTTTCTAGTATTTCCTTGTTAATGGTAGAGGTATTAATATCTAACACTACATTTTATTTACCACTTTTCTTCTCATGAATGGTGCATGGTACTTCAAGAGAGTCTTCAAAATCTAATGAGGCATATTCCTTAGGTTCAATAGGGATGTTCATCCCTAAATTAGGTCCAGATTGAGTAGATGGTTCCTTGTTAATATTATGATCCTATTGTACCCTATCCTCTAAGCTCTGATCTACTTTTTCTTCATAGGCTAAAGCATCAAAAGAATTAGTTTTTCTTCCACTATCCTTACTTACTGGTCTTCACAGTTTAATTAGTTTCATCAGTTTGAACCTATTTTTTAGAAATTAAAAATTATCCTCATCCATATCCATTTGTAAGTTTCTCTTGCAATTTTCTATATATGTTTCTACTAGACCCTTCTTAGGGCATGATATCTCAATATGCTCCACCTCATAACATATTCTACATCTAAAACATATATTTTCATAATCCATGGTTTGTATCCACAACTTATGACCATACTTAAGAATGATTTATTTTGGAAAAGGTTTACTAATATCAATCATGACCAATATTCGGGCATAAATAGCCAAGACTTTGTTTTTTTGTAGTTTTTGAAATATTAGGTAATTCTACCAGAGTTTTTCCTATTGCCTTGAAGGTATACATTTCTCAAAAATCAATGGGAAACCCATACATCTTGATCCAAACTAGTGTTGAGGTGTGATTTTGTCCAATTACAAATATCACCCGACAATTAGGATCACAATCCTCTCTTGCAAAGAAAAAGGTATTTCTCCAAGGTTCTCACTTAATGTTTTTATGTATCATGCATATGTACTAAAATAAGTGCTTGAACAATTCTAGTAGTTTGCAAGTAACTGATAACAAGGGACCTGGGAATCAGGTAATTAACTTTAAATTCATCATGTGTTAAGTGTCTTTTACTCCAACTTTTTTTCTAATCAATAATATATAAATTTACCTTTTAATTTGATAACTTGTGCAAATTTATTCTATAATATCAAAGCAATATCTTAACTAAAATGCTTCAAATGATTTTGAGATAAAAATTTAATCTAGCATTTTAATTAATTTTAAATTTTAATTAAATTTAATAAAATCAAAGTTTATGAAATTTTAATGAAATTGATTAAATGTAAACCTTAATTACAACGTCTAAACTTTATAATATTCAAAATTTAAGATTTATTTTATGTAAATATTTGTTCATCCAAATATGAAATTGAAATTTAAATATTTGGAAAATGAACAAATATAATAATAATTAACTCAAATTATAAGGTTTTGAAACCTTAATAATTATGAAACATAGGGTTTAATATAAAACTAATCTATGAACTTTTGAATTTTATGATATGAAAATAAAGTTCATAAAGCATATCCTTCCCGTAATATTTATTTCTTAAATATTTATTGAATTAAATATTTAAGAACAAATATAATCTTGAAATGTATAGTTTGGATCTTTGGATAAATTGAAACCATATTAAAATAAAACCCAAACTACTTAATGAAAAAATATCAATTCTAAATTCTCAACTTTATGAAATTAAAGTTGGAATCAGAATAGTCATTTATCCTCAATAAATTTATTTATTCAAATATTAATTAAATTTAATATTTGAATAATAAATTTATTTATAACCTAGTTATAAAGTTTAACTTTATAAAAATTAAACTAGGTTAAATGTCTACAAATTTAATATGAAATAAATTTAAAAAGGGTTTAAAGTAAAGAAATAAATTAAATCTCGGACAAACAACTACAGAATGGAATACACAAAAACTTTAAAATCAATTTTATGCCTACCAGAAATCACACAGTACGACAATAAAAATGGTGCAATCTTCAATGAAAATTTAGTTTATTAGAACTATATCAAATCATTTTATTAAAAATTAAATACCGTATTCACGCATATTTAAATCAAAATAATTTGATATAATAGCTAGATATTACAATAAAATCTCTGCAAATATTTGTTATTCCAAACCCTATAGTCTTCTTCTACTCTCCACTTTTGCTCCTTCAATCCTTTTATCCTTTCTCTGCCTTGCAAATGTTCGACCTTGTTCTTGGATTTTCATTGTCCATTTATAATTTGAATAATTCGTTACATGGTTGGTTATTTCCCGTTCCATTATGGTTTCCATACAGTTGTAAAAATGAATTCTTAATGAAACCCTAATGTCACCAATGCCTTTTTCAAAGGATTTAATATTTCTACTCAATGAAACCTAATGTCACCAATGTCTTTTTCAAAGGATTTAATATTTCTCCTCAATGAAACCCTAATGTCAGCAATGCATTTTTCAAAGGATTTAATATTTCTCCTCATTGGCATTCGAAAATTAAATTTAAGACATTTCAATGAAACCCACTAACACATCCTCTATTCAACATACTTTAATAATCCTGAAACAATCAAAACCAACCAACAACATAACAATAAAATTTCAAAGGTCCGAGGTGTAGACCAATTTGTTCATCCAAACCCCATAATGGGGGTGGAGGTCCAAGGTTCAAATCTCGGGCCTCGTCGGACTGAACGCTTGTCCCTTTCCTGGTGCTTTCAGTGGCGTAAAAGGTTTAAAATGATTATGGCATGGTGGTTATAGGGGCAGACTGCGTGAAGATCTGTGGCGGCTTCTGGGGCGGACAACGCAAAATATTGTGGCGGCCATAAAATCTGGACAACTTGCCCGGATTCGTGGCGGCTATCGATTCCACCATGTAAATACAAAAAAAAATAATAATAAAATTTCAAAATTTTCTCAGTGGGTCCCCAAAATTTAGGGTCGTTGTGAAGGACATCACAACAACTAGTACCAGTGATAGATTAACATTTTTAGTTGAAAATCCTTCAAACCAACAGGTAAGGAAGAGTCCTGCTCTTCCCATAAACCAAGGACCCTCCTTCAAGATTCTATCTCCTTCCATGAAATAAAAATGGCAAGGAATAAACCTTTGGAAAGAAAGGATAGACTCACTCCTAAAGATTTCCATATCCTATCAATTCATTTTCTTAGAGTTGAAGCCCCTATCCAAGACCCATTAAATTTACCAATGATTGTCTTATATTTGAGCAACGAGGATTGCTTCTCTATGAGGTCCTCCTTAACCTCTACTATTAGGAACGATTCTAAGGTTTTATCTATAAATCGTTCTATGATAAGGACACTATAACTCAATATCTACTAAACTTTACCAATATATCCTATAGCGATTATATTATTTAAAAAAAACCTATAATAATCTGCATGCTAAATTTCAAAGAAAATTAAGAAATAAATGAAACATAGCTGAAAAAAATCTATGCCTAGATGGAATGTCCTGCCTTGTCAATCTCCTAGCCCTTCATTGCTCCTCCCATATTCCTAACCTTGGCTGACATATATCTGCAATTTTATTTTTCTATGGCTTGAAAAATCATCACAACCGTTGTTTCAAATGGATGACTTCACAAGATCAAATACCCCTTTAATACTATTTGGATTCCTTCATATGACCACTCATTTTAAAGTTCTTCAAATTCCACACAAATTGGTCCAAGAACATCTGAATCAGACAACCCTTTTTATAGATATGGCTCTTGAAAGATGAGATATTGTTTCTAGAGAAATATGTCCTTGCGTTGCCCTTGTGTTGGACGACTATCTTCACATAGATGTATCTCCCTCGATACTACTTGGATTCTTTTGTATGATCACTCATTTAAACCTCTTCAAATTCCACACAAGATGGCATACGAATTGTTTGTATCATACAACTCTATGCATTATAACAATAAATATATATTGAAATTTAATTATTTCTTTTGACCATTAAATTTTAAACCAATCAAAATGAATAATTTTTATTTGTGATGAGTATTTTACGATGTTTTTTAACCTTTCCTAGTGTTTGCAACTATTAAGACAATTTTAAATATTTCAAGTTTTTTGACATTCATTTGAAAATCGAGAATAAAATTTACATCTCAAATCTGCGGCCTAAAACTTATCTATACCTGATGATTCTGTTCATTTTTAGTAATTAATACTCGTTATGTTGAATGCAAGTTGTTCTAAGAACTTGAGTATGATTTTATTGGTTAAACATAAAAATATATTACTAAGAAGTTTGGATTTGAGTGCCCAATTTTAAAAAAATATATGATTTTTAATCATTTCCTTAAGTAAGAGGTAGGAAAAATCTACACATTTAAGTAGCTAAGAATGCAATTATTTAATGCTTTATTTTTTCAATTAGTATTATTATGTTTGTGGTGGCATGTAGCATCCATGAATGTTATTATTTTTATTTTATTTTTAAATAGAAAATTCTTAGTGTTTTTTTATGGTTATTTTTATACTTTAATTTAATTTTAATCTTTACATACAAGTCAGAATAATTATTATTTAAAATCTTGTATTTTAGTGCTCGACTAATTTAATTATTTTTAATTATTTCTTTTAAAAAGAAGTAGGGGCAATCTACATACTTGAGTAGATAAGAAGGAAGTTACTCAATCATTTAATTTTTCTATATTATTGTGTTTGTTGTGGCATGATGTTCCTACATGCCATCATTTTATTGTCTTTTATTAGAAAAGTATTAATGCTTTTCTATTGTTAGTTTATATACTAACCATAATAGAAGCCACAAGAAATATCTGCCATCGTATGGCCTTGCTAAAATATAAACTTCAATTATAAGGGAATGTTCTATACATTATTGAAATATAAATATTAGGCATTAGGAATTCTTCAATGCACCTTGACGAGTTTACTTAGTTGAGCTCATGTCATTTGATGCCCTTTTTAGGAATTTTATTGGTCTTGCATCTTATTATTATTTTCCAATGGATTATATGGGATTGTAATAGGTCATGCTGGACTAAAATCAACCATATCTGGTGATAGGTAGTGCACCTTAGATTCCAACTAACAATTCATATAGGATGAAATGAGATTCCTCTCAATTTCAACCTCTAGAGAAGGCCAAATCCTTTTAATGATTATGTATTTAGCAGGAAAATGATTAAGGGGAGATAAGGGTTTAGATAGATTTAATGTAAATGGATGGGATATAGTATAACAACATTGAATTTCACTAAAAAATATGCTAACATAGCCAAATTACATGTTACTTAATAAACCAACCATTGTTAATTGTAGTCATAGATTTATTCAACTTAAAATTTTTGCTCTAATAATTCCAAGAAATCGAATAAATAGCAATCCAATAGTGATCCAAATAGCAGAATTAACTTTAACATAATAAACTAAACATCTAAGTGTAACATACATGACTTTAAGCAAAGACAGATTCATAAACCTATAATTAAACAACAATGGAGGTCAAACAACTATCACTTCATTTACTGGTAACAATATTTAATAAGGATTAAATCCTTAATTATAATTTTATTAATCAACAAGCATTTTATAGGCATAAGCTATGCCTATAATACAAGATATGCGACATTTATAAATCTTCACAAATGTTAATTTTGTAAGATATTCTAATCTTGACAAAATAGGAGGCTTTGTACAATAAGCTTCTTTATTAGCTAAATATTATGCCTAAAGAAATAAAACCTAAGCTAACCCTTATCAATATTACATAGCAAATCCAGACAAGGACTACAAGCCAAACCTTCAATTGGAGGTGTGACGACTTATTTATAAGTTGCGTTTTGAATCTTGTAGTAAAATATTTATAGTTGGTATGACGCTATTAAAAAATCAACCTAGAAAATAAATCAGAATGTTGAGGTGACTACTTTAGATTTTATCCTGCATTTAAATTTGAATTCTTGTGAAGCTTGCTCCATCGATCTACAACTATCTATTGCAAGTGGTTGCATTATTGCAACTAGTTTGCCAGAGCGGTTGTTTTTATGCCTTGGTGTCATTAATTAAGATAGTTGAAGGCACCATGGTGGTTGTGGTCTAGAAGAGATATTTGGTGGATGCCTACTTTAAAATTGGGCTTGGTATTTTTCTCACAAAGCTTGTTGGAACAAGACTACGATTCGTACTTGTTATGATGATGTCATGTTAAGATGGGCTTCAACTTTGTTTATTTTACTTTTGTGTATTAAATTACTTTGCATGATCCTAGGTCTTAATTCGAAGGTGTCGACATCATTACTGAAGGATCCTTAACTTTGTGCACTTTTCCTTCTTACTTCTTGGCTTTATGCAAGGGTCATTTTGGTTTCATGAATCTCTTCTCTTTTTGCGTGATTCTAGGTTTCACAGTTGAAATGCTTATGTTATCACCAAAGGAGGCCTAACTTTGTTCCACCTAGTTTCGTTCATTGTGATCTTATGCATTTGGTCTTGGGCATTTGACTTGCATGATTTTGGGTTCTTTTTCTCTTTTGCTAATGTTACTTAGGGAGGGGGATTGACTTTATATGTCTCAATTTTATTCATTTTTGTCCTTTTTGCACAATTTCAAGCTTTGGTTCAAGAGCATTGATGTTATTGTTGAGGTAATATTGGCTTTAAGCATTGTAGATTTATGCATGGTAGATTTGCATGATCTCGGGATTTTACGATATTATGTTGACATCATTGTTGAGGTAACCCCAACTTTGTGCAAGCCTTCAAGTATTCAAAACACTTAGCTGATTAAAAAGGCTTAATCTCTTTCTTTGAAAATGAGGTCATGAAATTGACCTACAATTTTTAGTGCCTCTAGGGAAATTTTTTCTTGTAGGAATTGAGAAATTAGAAGGTCTGGTTCCATTGGTTGTAGATTCAAAGAGATTGTGAGACAGAATGTGAGTGGAACTTATTATAATGGAAAATAATTTTATAAATGAGTTGTGATGAGTGGGTTATTTATGTGAGAAAAGGAAAAAAGTATGGATGACTTGTAATATACAATGATTAGTGAAATGAAAATGAATGTTGCAATGGAAATAAAGTGGACTTTTACCTTTTTAGACCTTCCAAGAGGGTTATTCCCTTTTGACACTTTATGTTTTGTCCTTATCCTTATGGTGCAAAAGGCATCATATTTTGGCTACTAATTACCTTGGTGCTACTCCCTGCGCACCGGGTGTACCTTGAATTTCATATGCTCCAATAGCTTCTTCTAGAGGAATTTGTGCCTTAGGGGTATCTTCTCCTTCTTCATCTACTTGATTCTATCTATTGGTTAAGACATTCTTTGATATCTAAAGGACTTGACAGACCAATGTCTAGATATTTTATGGAGTCTTGAGTCCCAAAACATTTTCATGTATTCCTCTTAGTTGATAGGCCTTTTCATAGGAAGGATACTGATATTTTTTTGTCATTTCTTTGTTGGAATATTACATTAACCCTAAGTCCTAAAAATTGATATTCTAAAATAAGAGTTGGATTATGCTCATGTTGTTAGGAGTTTTTATCTACGTAGCTAAGTTTAGTTAGCATATATTCTATTTTAGAATATGTTAAGATATTTTAGGGATTAGCATCTTATTTGTTAGGATGTAGTTGCAATATTAAATGGCTCAACACTATTCTGAGCTATAGTTTGTTAGCTTAAAATCCTCCAACAAATTTGTACATATTATAGCTCTTATCAAAAGCTATAAATATTCATGTAATCAGCGTGAACAATTAGATTAATACAATGAGTTATTATTCTCATTTGGTATCAGAGCCTGAGATGTGAATGTTGGTTTGATCTGGTAGTGACCTTGGAGGTTGATTGGACCCTCTAAGCAGACTGGCCTAGCGTGGACGATATATTCCATTACGTGTATGAAATCTACGCAGACGACTCAACCTGTTTGATCGACTCATTTGGATGCAGTGTGACGCGCCCCATTGTACACAAAGGTCGGTGACACAGTGGCTAGCAGACTAGCCCTATGGGTATCTGAGAAGACCTGAGGGACACATGGCGGCTAGCTAACCGTAGCAGGACATGGAGATTAGTGAAGACCTGAGGGACCTACGACACGGTGACGCAACCTAAGAACTATGTGCTGATGCAAGGACTGTGTGGAACTATTGATGTGACAAGTCAGAGGACAACTTAGCCATTGAGCGCGAGTGGAACTATTGACGTGACAAGTAATTTTTACATGTGGTGATGGACAAAAAGGACACAAGCGGGAATTATCCACCGTAAGGTGGACATTAGGTGATTTGTTTTTTTAAATAGCTTTTTGTCCCACGACGTCCCCAATGTGGGAATAATTTACCTTAAATGTTGCAGCAATTTTCTAGCCTACAGGAAATAACACCGCAGGTGCAGCGCCAATATCCAACAGGGAGGCAAACGGGGGTATCCGATATGAAAGTTGAATTTGTCCACTTTCGTTGTTAATAAAAAAACGTGCTCTCAACGATCGCCAGGCTACTGCTGTAGTGGAACTAGAAAAATCCACACGGAGGAAAATCAGATTTGACATGCTTGCAGCAGATCACCTAGAAGCAGACGAAGAAGATTTCATCGAAGATCATTTTTCGACGGAGGAGTTGCCGATCTTCTGGACACTCCACAAGCGCTGTCTGTAGATAGATTTGCATTTACAGGTGATTGCAGACTTCGGTGCGCATCTGAGGAAAGCACGTTACAGTGTTGTTGGTGATCCATCTAATCCTACAGTGGAGTCACCGCGAAGGATACATTGCATTGTCGCCCGCTTGACAGAGAGACGCCGCTTGCTGTGAGAGTAGCAGCGCTGCCCGTTGGAGGTGGATCGAACATTTGATAAATTTCTCGGTAGGTTCGTTTGGTGTCTCCATTTCTTGAGAATTAACCCCAAGAAGTCGATCTTCACGGGAGCCAGAAGCTACAGAGATAGACAACGATCTGTTTAAATACTTCTGTTTGCATCAATAGTGGAGCACAACTAAGCAGACGACAATAGCGGCATTTGATCACAGTTTCTCGGCAAGGAAATTATTTTTTTTTCCTAAGGTTGTCGCATGCAGCCATTGAAGGAGGATCGCACGCAGATTTTGCAGCAACATTCGCTTGGTGAGAAAATGTCGAGATAGCAAGCAGATATTTGGTGCAAGTGGCTGTCCCACACACGAGTCAAGCAAGATCATCTGCTGAGTTTAAACACTTTTGGGCCGTGCACAATTGCAAAGATCCGATCAAAAATAGTTTTGGTGGCAGCAGCTCATGAAGGAATACCCGTAGTTTTTCGATCGCTGTGAAAAAGGACATAAAATTAGGCATCCATTGCAACGATATCAGATGGAGGTGACGACACAGGAAGCACCGCAGGGAGGTTGAAGCACCGCCCTGAGGCAACATCGTCGTTGGGCCACCGGAGCACCGCTCAGTGGACGTGCGCCATCGCTTCGTGAGGAGGAGCCCTGTGGAAAAAACATTAAAGGTTGTGTATTATTAACGAGAAGCGATCCGGAGAGACGCCATTTAAAAAAAAATTGATTTGCTATAAAACAATTGGTTTATTCGTCACTGAAAAACGGAGGACGGGATCTGTCTGCGAGAAGGAGACTTCTGCGTGGACATCAATGCAACTGCGAGGAGAACATCTCGATCTGAGCGTTGTAGTGCAATGAGGTTTAGTAGCTGTAGGCAGTTTTGCAAAGCATTGTGACGTCTTCCCGAAGGAGATTGTGGTGTTTGTTCCTGCTGCTGTTGATGCGCAGCGTAGACAGAGGTCCAAGACTGACTTATTTGACGCATTTTTTTCTGTAGAGAGGGTTGAAACTTACGTCAGCTTCGATCCGCTACGATCCGCTAATAGGAGGAAATCATTCTACGCTGGTTGCTGTGAGTTTTGGAATACTGCGTTGAGAGGAAAGTTACGTGACAAGTTCACACCAGAGGACACTACGTTGTGAGACCATTATAAGGTGAAATACCTACATAAATGTGCTATGTAGATGTCCTGTCAGAATCAAAGAGCAATGCTGTGAAATAGCCCATTGTGTGCTGAACTTAAGGCTACCTAAGAGAACGCAATAGGAGAAGCAACTGCGTTGTCCGCTGAGTGCAACTGTGCTAAGAGCATAGTTTAAAAAAATATATATATCTTGACGTCACGGAGAAGACCAGACCAGCATTGATTAAATTGAGTTGGGATCAATCCCTGTGACAACCGTGACGAGTTGGTAATTCTGCTGAGATAGTCAAAACTTACACAGTCTGGTAATTCTGCTAAATAGAAGGTGTTGCATCCTACTTGGACGAGGTGGTAACTTTTGGATATACATTTTTGACCTTCGGTTGAATTGTAGCCTTTGGTTAAATTGTGTGTTGCAATTGCTGCCTTTATTCATTTGATATTGCATATTCATTTGATTGATTGCCTTTATTTTATTATATCAATCTGAAGCATCTCTTCTAAAATAGAAGAGAGAAACCAACTATTGGAAAGATTGATATGAAGGCTGAGATCTTGGTGGAAGATTGATGAGTGGTGGATTGCAAGATGGCCACCATGTATAAAGAATTGGAAGTGCCCAAATTCAATGGAGATAATTATGCTATTTGGAGCATAATGATGAAGACCTTCTTGAAGGCTCAAGACTTATGGGATATAGTTCAAGAAGGCTATGAAGAACCCACTTGGAGCAAGCTACAATGCGAGGAGAGAAAAGAGAAGAAGGAGCAGCAATATGCAAATTGCTTAGCTCTTATGGATTTGAGGAGAGGAATGGAAAAGAATGTTTTTCCTCTCATAGCCAATTGTAGATCAGCTACAATGGCATGGAAAGTGTTGAAGGATGCTTATGGGTTTGATGAGGACACCCATAAAGCCATGTGTGACAATCATGAATATTTTTTAAGCAAGGAGGAGCCTTGCTTCCTTGAAGAAGTTTCTGAATTAGATCCTTTTGAAGGAGTTTTTGAAGAGTCTTTTCAAGACTCATATGAAGACATACATTCTTATGATGGTGAATTCTTCCTTGAAGAGGAAGACATGTTTGAAGAAAAGAGTGATGATGAAATTATTGAAGAGAAGAGATACGAAGATGATGAATCCCTTCATGGAGAAGAGGATGAGAAGGCGAAGGAGCCTTGTATAGATCTAATCGGAGAGAGTTATTGTGAGACACCCATAGTTGCAGACATGTCTTGTAATGGCATGGAAAATTGTAATAGTCAATTATTTCTTTTAGGAGGAGAAAAATATGAAAAGAAAAATTATACTAATAAATTTTTTACATGAATGACATGCTTGGAAAGCATTCACATTGATAGCAAAGAGGATGGATGTCTCAATGGAGATACAATTTCTCAAGGACCTTGTAGTAAAGACCACTCAAAAGTGGAAGAAGACTTTGAAGATGAAGGAAGAGAAACACTCAAATTGGAGTGTTCCTTGCTTGAAGACCATCAAAGTAAAATGTATGTTGAAGAATATCTCATGGAGGAGATAAATGAAGAGTGTATTATGGATAATGCATCTACAATTATCATGAAGGAGAATAAAGAAGATGATGATGGAGAAGCAATGTTCATGGATGATCATTGGCTTGAAGACCATTCAATTGGAATGGATGTGTGCTCTCTTGAAAAAACAAATAAAGTAATGTGGGATGATGATCCACAAGAAAATTTTGATGAAGAGGAAATGGAAGCTATAAGCTTCTTGTTAGAAGATCACTCATCAAGGGTGAAGTATGTGTTGGGTGAAGAAAAGACCCCACAAGACTTCCTCATTTGGGAGATGGAAAGTGAGAAATAAAATGGGATAGCAACGGAAAATGGAAATGAGATTGCTGATTTTCTTATCGTAATGGAAAAGGAAACATCACTCATGGATGAAGATCACTCGCTTGGAGTGACTACATTGCAGAAAGAGAATTGTCTTGAAAAGGTAACTATGTATGATTACTTGAATGAATGGTGTTTCAACACACCAACATGGATTGAACAAATGAGGAGAACAATTTCACCATTGTTTCTCATTCTTGAACCTTAGCTTGCATAATAGCCATTCTATTTAGAAACTCAAGCACTTGGGCTTCTTTCATAAGATATTACCATTGGTCTATTTATATTTCATCATTTCCTATTGATTCTATTTGGTCCTAAAGATCTTATTGGGTTAGGAGCCTTGTTTCTTCATCCCAAAAGCCTGGAAATCCTAAATTTTTGATTTCTCATACTGGTTTCATTATCCTTTATGCCCTAATAAGTAGCCTATCTATCATATCCCATCCTCATTGGACCCATTTGTGCTTGATTACAAGTTGGGATACATTCATCTCTACATTCCATTGAATGCTAGGTATGGATCTTGTAGTAGGTTCGAATATCCTTCTAGACAGGCTCATTAGGTCTTCAGCTTGTCTAATTTTTCCTTCCACTTCAACTTGAGCCTATTTCAGGTCTTTTGTTGCTTCCTCTATGGCTCGTGCACTAAATTCCAAATAGCATATGATTCAATAAACCTCTAGAGCATATTGAAAGACCTTGTTCTAGTTATCCTTCCTCAGTTGTTTCAAGGATTGTTTGGAAAAATGAGAGGATCTAGATCATTTATTCTATGTTTCCAGTTGTTTTTGTAGGTCTTGAAGTTGTTATGTCAACACTTTATTAATATCTTGAGTTTCTTGCACCTGCTGATGACTTGAAAGTTGTATTATCATATTCTCCCATTTTTTTTTTTCATTTTGTAAGACCTTTTTATATTATGCTCTTATTTGGACATTGTTTCTAAGTTCTTGACCTTTTCCTCAAGTTGTTTGCATCTATCTCTTAGTTTTTTTCCTTGTAAATAGATAGTACTAACATGGGCTTGGGAATTGAGCAGAGAGTCTTCCAAAAATAGTTGAGAGATATGCACTATTTGTGATAATCATCATATGTCATCTCAGATTTTAGTTTATCCACCTTTGGCGTAGTTATGACTCTTAGTTACTAATAGGTGGTTGGATCAATTACAATTATTTTTTTAGGAGGAGCATGCTCCTCTGCTTTCCTGGGTACTTTATTCTTCTACCATTCTTGAGCATTTTGGCTCATCTCCTTGAGCCTATTGATGGTAGTTATGAATGGATGATCGGGTGGTGCTAGTGTTAAAAATATAGATTGTAATATGGGAAAGGGAGATGAAGAAATTCTATGAATAGTTGATGTAGCGATATTGGTAGGGGTTTGCACTAATGAAGTGGATGTGGTTGGGAAATTTTGGATGTGGAGTTATTTTGAGTGATTGACCCTTGTAAATAATTTTTTTTCAATGGAGAAAGGGAGTAAACATTGATGGTGATAATATGAATAGAAGTAGGAGTTGATTTTAGAGAAATCATACCTGCCTCTATTCCTTGAAGTTGCTCTATTGTTGACTTGTTTGCTAGTCTAGTTTTTGGGGGTGGCCCTTGGATAATTCATTTCTTAAAAGCTTTTTCTTGCAACTCCCTAAGAGGATTGGCTTTTCTTTTACCTACTACTTCCTTCCATGGATGAGTTGAGTAATTACATGGAGTCATCCCTGGTAACTGTTGCATATATGATTGTATGCTCATATCAAATCCTTCATTGTTATCAGTGGCTTGACTCAGTTTTTATGTGTTCTCAGTTGATGCTTCTTGCTCCTGTAAGTTTTGATGTTCTGTTGACCCTAAGAAAAACTTCGATGCTGGTCTAAGTGGGGATTCTGAGGTGATTCTTTGACTTCTTCTCTTTAATTATAGGGTAGGGAAGCATAGAAAAGATGCTCCTAGAGCTAGGTTTTAGGGGTTTTTCTGCACCTATATAATTTCATGTAGACCAGTGGCTATTTTTCCCAAACCTCCTTCAATATATCCCATTTTACCTATAATTTGGGATCTTGTTGGGTATATCTCTTATTATAACTCTACTGGAATAAATGTTACAACCTATTGGTTTGGCTAGGTATTATTTTTTGGCCACTTTCTTCTATGGGTCGCAACATTGTTATCAACCAATTTTCCTTTTGATGCTTGAACATTTTCTATTGTATGGACATCCTTGGAGATCACCTATTCCATTTCAACTTCTCCCGTCGTTAGAGGTTCTTCTTCATGCACTTCTTTGCCTTGGCTATAAACAATAGTGGCTTTGATTAGACCTTCCTAAGGCTTCCACGTTACTATATTCTCATCATATTTTTAAGAGAATTTTTTATCCATTGATAGTGGATATTTGGAGTTCTGCATTTTTTGTTCGCACCTGAACATCCACCATTTCACTATTTTGGATTTATCCTAGTTGGTTTTATTCGCCATCATGATTATCTTATATTGAGTCAACCTGTGATCTAGGATTCTTTCTAGACCGTAGTCAACCTCTTGCTCATAAAAATATCTCCATGGAGGCAATTCTTGCATTTTTATTAACTTTCTAGATGAGTTCATTGCTCTTATAATTGTTATGCAGTTGTTCTATTTCATGTCTGCTAACTTTCTAAAAATTTGGTGGTTTACCCTTGTTCAAGATTGTTATTCTCTCTTTGAATTTATCTTTAGAGCTATACTTCCATTTGTGAGGTATAGCTCGTAGATCCAATTTTTCAAGTTTATAATAGAGCAATTTCTCTTGTTGTCTTGCAGTCACTATGATTGGTTCAAAGTTGAAGGGATATTCATAGGTCACTCTTTTGTTGATACTAGTGCCAAATGTTACGTTTATAACATCAATATGCCTACAATACTCCATAGCAAAAACTTTATATGTTACATAATATGGAAATAAAAAGGGTTTTCCCATGAAACTGTATAGCCTTATCATTGTCCCTTCTATCAAAAAGTATCAATCTCCATCTTCCTTCTAGGGACTTTAATGCGGGTCCCAAAAATTCTCTGTTAAACTGATAGTAGGACTCTGATACCCTAATTAAAGTGGTCTAGTCCACCATTGTTAAAATTTTTCCCTGGTAATTTACTTTGTTTACACCTATCAATGGCATATCATCAACAATATTGAATAGTAAAATCTATGCTAGGTGCAAATAGTACCAAATATACCATACAAAAAAATTATAGTTATGTGAGCTTCTCATGCATCTTCTCACATAAGAACCTAGCCCTATCAAATAAGAGAGGATAATTGGACTGGTCTGAGTGGGACTCATCATAATAGTGTGGGTTAGAAATAGTATACGCTAGGGAATTTTGATAATCATATACCTCCTTATCATTTGGTAAGCCAAATATTATAGTGAGTGTTGAGAACATCTCAAGATACTTGAACTTTACAATTTTAATTAGAGTTTTAGGGAGCTCATTTCCCATTGGGAGAATATGCAGTTGCGAACTGAGCCAATTTTTAAAAACAATTCTCCCTTCCTTATGTTTCCTTATATCATAATATCTTCTCTGGTGTTCGACAATGAAAGGCTTGGTTAAATTCCTAGGCCTAGCCCCTATGGTGAAATCTTCAGTGAATAGGCCTAGGATAAGATAGAACTCTTGCCCTTTATAATTTTAGACCATTCTCATTTGAGGGTTATAGAATATAAAGAGTGAAGACACCAGTTCGAGGTAGGGATGTACAGACTTGTAAATAGATGATGATAGATAGGAATACCATGCATACACACTTAGACTACTAGGTGAAACTCCTTGTGCTCATTGTTCGACACCTTCTTGAAGATTCGTTTGCTTGGATTTTAGGGTGATTTCAATATCCCTAATTTTACATGTTTGGTCTTGAAGTACTTTCTCTTTTTGTGCCTTTTGAGAGTTGTTGGATGCTCTTACATTGTTGGCCATTGTTGGTAGAATTATGCTTGCATAATTTTTTATTTTTTACTTTTGTGAATCACTTTGAGCACTGGTTGTGCAACCTTTTAGCTCAAGATAGCTTGTAAACACAATGATTTTCTTCTTTAGCAATTTTATGAGGTAAAATTTCATTAGTGTTCTCTTTGCGGGTGCTATACTGGCTATTATGTAGTTATTACAGTAGTTGAACTTCATGTTACTTTTCTCGAAGCTTGTCTTTCATGTCCTATAAGATCATGTAGAATATATTTACATATCAGTTCAATTTTAGTTGTTATGGTCTTTCAACAAATGATCATGTGAGAATGCAAAATCAGAGTTAGTTAGCTCTATTTTTGACAAATTTGCTTGTATTTATTTTAAAATTATCATGGCCTATTTATTTTTTTTGGTAGATAAGATACTATAGCATTAATATCGGTTTTTACAAGTTGAACCAAAACCTTTTACAAAAATTAGCCCAGGGTTGTTGATGAACATATCCTTACTAAGGATCCTATATATGTAAAATCGACATACCACCAAAGCCATTAAATCTGGTAAGGCACATAGCCTGTTATCAAAAAGAAACTTCCCATACAACATTTTGGGTATACCCCCAGAAAACACACATGCATCATAATCACAAAAAAGAAACAGACACAGATCCCTTCCTTAAGACAATGGAGAAACAAAAAGCTGCAGACACACATAGCAGAGTACTGAAAAAAACTCCCACAAGATTTGTATTGATAGTTACTCTTAATAATTCTTTGGTAATTGCTTTCTTTCGTATATTACATGCTTTGGTACCACATACTATCTTGGCCAATCAGCCTTGGAGAAGTCCACCTGCTGGTTAGATTTATGGCGATGGCTATCTGGTGGTCCACGTGGCTTTGGTTCGAAGTCTTATATTGTCATTTTTTTCCTTCCCTATGATTATCAACCAACCTCAAATTACTAAGACGACTAGGAGCCATGTTATCTAACATGTGATTGTCCCCATTAGTCTTTGTGGTATTTCCAAGCAGCATCCACGAAGACTGAGAGCTCAGATAATTTTTATTGTGAGTCCAGTGCAAAAAAGAGATGAAAATAATCCTAGCCTTCGAACTTACAGTGCCTTCCCTGTTGGTAAATTTGACTATCATTCTTGGCATTCTTGTTTAATAAGCTCCTCTACTTCACTCGGGACACCGTGTTCCCATTTGAAAAGTCTGTCACCATCGACACCCAAATTGGCTAGCTTATCAGCAATTTTGTTAGCTTCCCGAAAGACATGTTGGGCTTTTATGTCCTGTCTTCCCTGGAAAATGATCCTAGCCTCTTCAACAATTGTTTTAATCCTCCAAGGAGGTGTTTTCCAATTATTTAGGAGATTATAACATGCATAGAGTCTCCTTCTACGATCAAATTGTCTTCTAAGTCTTGAGTCATTTGAAGGTCTCTCCACATAGCTCTAGCTTTAGCTTTGTTGTTCGTCCGTGTTCCTAAATATTCAAAAAAAACAAGCATCATATTCCCATTATGATCTCGCACAATGCCACTAGCGCCTACTCTGCCAGGATTGTCCTTAGCTGCTCCATCAAAATTAAGCTTAAACCAACCCATAGGAGGTGGAGACCACTTAACATTGGCTCTGGGGTTGACTTCCCTAGGCATAAACTCATCTAACAAGGTTAAGCTTAAATATTTAGCAATCGTGGTCTCCTATAGATGAGGTTTATAGCTATCAAAAGGGATAAGGTTCACATTCTCATTGGCAAAGGATAGGATCCTGGCAATGATAGTTTGATGATCATGGATAGACTCATTAAAGACTCTATGGTTCCTTTCTAACCACACCTGCCAAAGATAGTGATTGAGACAAATTTTCCACATGTATCTAAGTCTTTGGCTTGAAAAGGGGCAAGGCCACTGGATGAACAAATCAAGTACGATGGTTGGTTTAACCCATGAAATATTGAAGGCCTAAAAAACCCCACTTAGGACAGTCAAGGAAAAAGGGCACTCAAGGAAAATGTGATAAATGGTCTCCCAATTAGCCCTGCACAGATAACAACGATTAGTGATACAAATACCTTTACGCATCATGGCCTATTTATTTTACATTAATCTATGTATATATAATACAAAGGTATGAGGACACCCCACATGAAGAATTTTAAATGGTGGACATTTATCAATATCAATAAAATTTGACCGCTATCATCTGACAGCTCATACACGTTATGCTCCCGTTTGATGATGATATGATTGGCCCAAACTAGAATAAATTCATTTTTTGATGGTTCCTTGGCTTTTACTTGTCCTCTCCCTATTTGATAATAAGGTCATTGACTTGATAATCTCGAGGTATCATTTTATTATCAAACCATCGCTTTATTGTAGCCCAATGGCTTTGGAAATTGTTGTAAGTTTTTTCCCTATTTTCTTTCAATAGTAGCAACTATGATATTCAGGACTCTACTGCTTCCATATCAGGGAGTTGTACTTAGGATATCAACTTCATAGCTGGTAGTTCGATATGTAATAGAAGAACGACCTCCTTGCTATATACTAATGAATAAGGCAAAGCCTTTAATACTTTCTTGACTATAATTCGATTTACCCATAATTATTGGTCAAGTAAGAGGTGCCTTCTCTTCTTATTTTCATCAATAGTCTTCTTTATGATCTTTAGTAGGTTCTTATTAGTTTATTTGATCAAAATAAACAAATTTTCATCAATAGTCTTCTTTATTATGTCTTCAGGTAGATACCATATTTTTTAGCAAAATTAACAAATTTTGCTCCTATGAAGGTTGACCCATTGTCACTTACCAATGAATTTGAGATGCCAAACCTTGTTATTATATTTTTACAAATTCAATCATTGTGTTCTGGTTGGCTGATTTTGTGGCTATCGCTTTAGTCCAAAGAGTGAAGTAATTAGTTATCGTTAAAATGTATTTATGTTCTACCAATGAATTTGGGTTTATGACCCCAATGAAGTCTATCCCCCATTATTGAAAAGGGTCCTCTATTATGATTGGTTGTAGTAGTAGTGATGCATTTATATTCCTTCCAATGAATCATTGATACTTTTTGCAAGATAGGGCCACTTTGAATGAATCTAAAGCAAAGAGTCTTCCAAAAATAGTTGAGAGATATCCACTATTTGTGATAATCATCATATGTCATCTCAGATTTTAGTTTATCCACCTTTGGCGTAGTTATGACTCTTAGTTACTAATAGGTGGTTGGATCAATTACAATTATTTTTTTAGGAGGAGCATGCTCCTCTGCTTTCCTGGGTACTTTATTCTTCTACCATTCTTGAGCATTTTGGCTCATCTCCTTGAGCCTATTGATGGTAGCTATGAATGTATGATCGGGTGGTGCTAGTGTTAAAAATATAGATTGTAATATGGGAAAGGGAGATGAAGAAATTCTATGAATAGTTGATGTGGCGATATTGGTAGGGGTTTGCACTAATGAAGTGGATGTGGTTGGGAAATTTTGGATGTGGAGTTATTTTGAGTGATTGACCCTTGTAAATAATTTTGTTTCAATGGAGAAAGGGAGTAAACATTGATGGTGATAATATGAATAGAAGTAGGAGTTGATTTTAGAGAAATCATACCTGCCTCTATTGCTTGAAGTTGCTCTATTGTTGACTTGTTTGCTAGTCTAGTTTTTGGGGGTGGCCCTTGGATAATTCATTTCTTAAAAGCTTTTTCTTGCAACTCCCTAAGAGGATTGGCTTTTCTTTTACCTACTACTTCCTTCCATGGATGAGTTGAGTAATTACATGGAGTCATCCCTGGTAACTGTTGCATATATGATTGTATGCTCATATCAAATCCTTCATTGTTATCAGTGGCTTGACTCAGTTTTTATGTGTTCTCAGTTGATGCTTCTTGCTCCTGTAAGTTTTGATGTTCTGTTGACCCTAAGAAAAACTTCGATGCTGGTCTAAGTGGGGATTCTGAGGTGATTCTTTGACTTCTTCTCTTTAATTATAGGGTACGGAAGCATAGAAAATATGCTCCTAGAGCTAGGTTTTAGGGGTTTTTCTGCACCTATATAATTTCATGTAGACCAGTGGCTATTTTTCCCAAACCTCCTTCAATATATCCCATTTTACCTATAATTTGGGATCTTGTTGGGTATATCTCTTATTATAACTCTACTGGAATAAATGTTACAACCTATTGGTTTGGCTAGGTATTATTTTTTGGCCACTTTCTTCTATGGGTCGCAACATTGTTATCAACCAATTTTCCTTTTGATGCTTGAACATTTTCTATTGTATGGACATCCTTGGAGATCACCTATTCCATTTCAACTTCTCCCGTCGTTAGAGGTTCTTCTTCATGCACTTCTTTGCCCTGGCTATAAACAATAGTGGCTTTGATTAGACCTTCCTAAGGCTTCCACGTTACTATATTCTCATCATATTTTTAAGAGAATTTTTTATCCATTGATAGTGGATATTTGGAGTTCTGCATTTTTTGTTCGCACCTGAACATCCACCATTTCACTATTTTGGATTTATCCTAGTTGGTTTTATTTGCCATCATGATTATCTTATATTGAGTCAACCTGTGATCTAGGATTCTTTCTAGACCGTAGTCAACCTCTTGCTCATAAAAATATCTCCATGGAGGCAATTCTTGCATTTTTATTAACTTTCTAGATGAGTTCATTGCTCTTATAATTGTTATGCAGTTGTTCTATTTCATGTCTGCTAAATTTCTAAAAATTTGGTGGTTTACCCTTGTTCAAGATTGTTATTATCTCTTTGAATTTATCTTTAGAGCTATACTTCCATTTGTTAGGTATAGCTCGTAGATCCAATTTTTCAAGTTTATAATAGAGCAATTTCTCTTGTTGTCTTGCAGTCATTATGATTGGTTCAAATTTGAAGGGATATTCAGAGGTCACTCTTTTGTTGATACTAGTGCCAAATGTTACGTTTATAACATCAATATGCCTACAATACTCCATAGCAAAAACTTTATATGTTACATAATATGGAAATAAAAAGGGTTTTCCCATGAAACTGTATAGCCTTATCATTGTCCCTTCTATCAAAAAGTATCAATCTCCATCTTCCTTCTAGGGACTTTAATGCGGGTCCCAAAAATTCTCTGTTAAACTGATAGTAGGACTCTGATACCCTAATTAAAGTGGTCTAGTCCACCATTGTTAAAATTTTTCCCTGGTAATTTACTTTGTTTACACCTATCAATGGCATATCATCAACAATATTGAATAGTAAAATCTATGCTAGGTGCAAATAGTACCAAATATACCATACAAAAAAATTATAGTTATGTGAGCTTCTCATGCATCTTCTCACATAAGAACCTAGCCCTATCAAATAAGAGAGGATAATTGGACTGGTCTGAGTGGGACTCATCATAATAGTGTGGGTTAGAAATAGTATACGCTAGGGAATTTTGATAATCATATACCTCCTTATCATTTGGTAAGCCAAATATTATAGTGAGTGCTGAGAACATCTCAAGATACTTGAACTTTACAATTTTAATTAGAGTTTTAGGGAGCTCATTTCCCATTGGGAGAATATGCAGTTGCGAACTGAGCCAATTTTTAAAAACAATTCTCCCTTCCTTATGTTTCCTTATATCATAATATCTTCTCTGGTGTTCGACAATGAAAGGCTTGGTTAAATTCCTAGGCCTAGCCCCTATGGTGAAATCTTCAGTGAATAGGCCTAGGATAAGATAGAACTCTTGCCCTTTATAATTTTAGACCGTTCTCATTTGAGGGTTATAGAATATAAAGAGTGAAGACACCAGTTCGAGGTAGGGATGTACAGACTTGTAAATAGATGATGATAGATAGGAATACCATGCATACACACTTAGACTACTAGGTGAAACTCCTTGTGCTCATTGTTCGACACCTTCTTGAAGATTCGTTTGCTTGGATTTTAGGGTGATTTCAATATCCCTAATTTTACATGTTTGGTCTTGAAGTACTTTCTCTTTTTGTGCCTTTTGAGAGTTGTTGGATGCTCTTACATTGTTGGCCATTGTTGGTAGAATTATGCTTGCATAATTTTTTATTTTTTACTTTTGTGAATCACTTTGAGCACTGGTTGTGCAACCTTTTAGCTCAAGATAGCTTGTAAACACAATGATTTTCTTCTTTAGCAATTTTATGAGGTAAAATTTCATTAGTGTTCTCTTTGCGGGTGCTATACTGGCTATTATGTAGTTATTACAGTAGTTGAACTTCATGTTACTTTTCTCGAAGCTTGTCTTTCATGTCCTATAAGATCATGTAGAATATATTTACATATCAGTTCAATTTTAGTTGTTATGGTCTTTCAACAAATGATCATGTGAGAATGCAAAATCAGAGTTAGTTAGCTCTATTTTTGACAAATTTGCTTGTATTTATTTTAAAATTATCATGGCCTATTTATTTTTTTTGGTAGATAAGATACTATAGCATTAATATCGGTTTTTACAAGTTGAACCAAAACCTTTTACAAAAATTAGCCCAGGGTTGTTGATGAACATATCCTTACTAAGGATCCTATATATGTAAAATCGACATACCACCAAAGCCATTAAATCTGGTAAGGCACATAGCCTGTTATCAAAAAGAAACTTCCCATACAACATTTTGGGTATACCCCGAGAAAACACACATGCATCATAATCACAAAAAAGAAACAGACACGGATCCCTTCCTTAAGACAATGGAGAAACAAAAAGCTGCAGACACACATAGCAGAGTACTGAAAAAAACTCCCACAAGCTTTGTATTGATAGTTACTCTTAATAATTCTTTGGTAATTACTTTCTTTCATATATTACATGCTTTGGTACCACATACTATCTTGGCCAATCAGCCTTGGAGAAGTCCACCTGCTGGTTAGATTTATGGCGATGGCTATCTGGTGGTCCACGTGGCTTTGGTTCGAAGTCTTATATTGTCATTTTTTTCCTTCCCTATGATTATCAACCAACCTCAAATTACTAAGACGACTAGGAGCCATGTTATCTAACATGTGACTGTCCCCATTAGTCTTTGTGGTATTTCCAAGCAACATCCACGAAGACTGAGAGCTCAGATAATTTGTATTGTGAGTCCAGTGCAAAAAAGAGATGAAAATAATCCTAGCCTTCAAACTTACAGTGCCTTCCCTGTTGGTAAATTCGACTATCATTCTTGGAATTCTTGTTGAATAAGCTCCTCTACTTCACTCGGGACACCGTGTTCCCATTTGAAAAGTCTGTCACCATCGACACCCAAATTGGCTAGCTTATCAGCAATTTTGTTAGCTTCCCGAAAGACATGTTGGGCTTTTATGTCCTGTCTTCCCTGGAAAAGGATCCTAGCCTCTTCAACAATTGTTTTAATCCTCCAAGGAGGTGTTTTCCAATTATTGAGGAGATTATAACATGCATAGAGTCTCCTTCTACGATCAAATTGTCTTCTAAGTCTTGAGTCATTTGAAGGTCTCTCCACATAGCTCTAGCTTTAGCTTTGTTGTTCGTCCGTGTTCCTAAATATTCAAAAAAAACAAGCATCATATTCCCATTATGATCTCGCACAATGCCACTAGCGCCTACTCTGCCAAGATTGTCCTTAGTTGCTCCATCAAAATTAAGCTTAAACCAACCCATAGGAGGTGGAGACCACTTAACATTGGCTCTGGGGTTGACTTCCCTAGGCATAAACTCATCTAACAAGGTTAAGCTTAAATATTTAGCAATCGTGGTCTTCTATAGATGAGGTTTAAAGCTATCAAAAGGGATAAAGTTCACATTCTCATTGGCAAAGGATAGGATCCTGGCAATGATAGTTTGATGATCATGGATAGACTCATTAAAGACTCTATGGTTCCTTTCTAACCACACCTGCTAAAGATAGTGATTGAGACAAATTTTCCACATGTATCTAAGTCTTTGGCTTGAAAAGGGGCAAGGCCACTGGATGAACAAATCAAGTACGATGGCTGGTTTAACCCATGAAATATTGAAGGCCTAAAAAACCCCACTTAGGACAATCAAGGAAAAAGGGCACTCAAGGAAAATGTGATAAATGGTCTCCCAATTAGCCCTCGCACGGATAACAACGATTAGTGATACAAATACCTTTACGCATCATGGCCTATTTATTTTACATTAATCTATGTATATATAATACAAAGGTATGAGGACACCCCACATGAAGAATTTTAAATGGTGGACATTTATCGATATCAATAAAATTTGACCGCTATCATCTGACAGCTCATACACATTATGCTCCCGTTTGATGATGATATGATTGGCCCAAACTAGAATAAATTCATTTTTTGATGGTTTCTTGGCTTTTATTTGTCCTCTCCCTATTTGATAATAAGTTCATTGACTTGATAATCTTGAGGTATCATTTTATTATCAAACCATCGCTTTATTGTAGCCCAATGGCTTTGGAAATTGTTGTAAGCTTTTTCCCTATTTTCTTTCAATAGTAGCAACTATGATATTCAGGACTCTACTACTTCCATATCAGGGAGTTGTACTTAGGATATCAACTTCATAGCTGGTAGTTCGATATGCAATAGAAGAACGACCTCCTTGCTATGTACTAATGAATAAGGCAAAGCCTTTAATACTTTCTTGACTATAATTCGATTTACCCATAATTATTGGTCAAGTAAGAGGTGCCTTCTCTTCTTATTTTCATCAATAGTCTTCTTTATGATCTTTAGTAGGTTCTTATTAGTTTATTTGATCAAAATAAACAAATTTTCATCAATAGTCTTCTTTATTATGTCTTCAGGTAGATACCATATTTTTTAGCAAAATTAACAAATTTTGCTCCTATGAAGGTTGACCCATTGTCACTTACCAATGAATTTGAGATGCCAAACCTTGTTATTATATTTTTACAAATTCAATCATTGTGTTCTGGTTGGCTGATTTTGTGGCTATCGCTTTAGTCCAAAGAGTGAAGTAATTAGTTATCGTTAAAATGTATTTATGTTCTACTAATGAATTTGGGTTTATGACCCCAATGAAGTCTATCCCCCATTATTGAAAAGGGTCCTCTATTATGATTGGTTGTAGTAGTAGTGATGCATTTATATTCCTTCCAATGAATCATTGATACTTTTTGCAAGATAGGGCCACTTTGAATGAATCTATGAAAATGGTAGGCAAATAATATGTTGCTCTAATAATTTTGGTGGTTGTTGTCTATCCTGAGTAGTATTCTCTAGAAAGTCCTGAATAAAACTCAATTAACACTTTATCCACTTATTTCAATTTTATGCAATGAAGGAGAACTCCATCAAAATTCTTTCTATGTAGTCCCTCTAGTACTAAGATATATTTCAAAGCTTGTAACTTGTATCTTCACCTTTGCAAGGCATTCAACCCTTGAGGACATCTTCCTGTTTGTAAATATATTATCAATTTATCTACCCAATCGTGCTCTTTTGAATATTGCTTGATTTTGAAATTCTTTTTAACATTGTCCTCTATAAACATGTTACAATATTTTTTAGAGGTGGCAACTAATTACTGACATAAAGCTCTACCTCTTACCAGCTTAGTAGGGTGTACATAAACATCATACTCTTATTTCTTGGTGATCCATCTTGCTCTTTTATCACTTAGTTATCTTTGGAGGATAAATTTTATAACATCTGAATGTACCACATAGACTATCGTCTTCCTATGAGATAAGTAATGCCTAATTTTTTTAAATATTTCATGAAAATGAACATCTACTTTTCTATAAAATTGTAATTCTTTTGGTAATAATGGAATGCCTAACTTAATAAAAACATTGGGTGTTCCTCTTCATCATATTTTTGAGTTAGGCCTGCGACGTAGCTATCTTCAAACCTGTAGGCACAAAAGGCCACATACTTAGAAAATTTTGCAAAAAAATCCCACAAAATTTCTAAGTCCATAGAGGTGCTCTAGACTACGACAGTAGCTTAGCGCAACATGTCCTAGGCCGTAGTCAATATGGTCAAACAAGTCCTTCGTGCATTTCAATTTATAGCTTAAAGCAAAAGAGGAGATCCTAGCTCAAGATAAATATTTTATACCATATGGCTTAGCACATGATTCTACATCATGGTCAGCACAACCAAAGATGGTATGGAAGCATTTTAAATCACAGCCCAAAACACGGTTCCACATCGTATGGCTCAATGCATGGATCTATATCATGCACCTCAGAACTTGGTTCCATGCCATGGTCAAGTTTAGTCAAAGCACTTGGAAGACATCTCAAAAAGTGACTCAAAATATGGATCTATGTCATGTAGCCTAGAGCAAGGTTTTTAGTGATACGATTTAATGCGCCTTTGCTCCACATAGCGATCAACACGATTAAAGCCCTAAGTGAGATAATTTAAAAAGTGGCTTAGAACATGGTTCTATATTGTACACTTCAGTCAGCATAGTCAAAGTTACTATTTTGACAATCTAAATCCTAGCTAAGAACAAGGTTCTATGCTGCGTAGCCTATAATAAAATTTTATGAGCATATCCTCGAAATAGAACACCCTTGTTCCAGGTCATCGTCAAAGTAATCAAACAACTCGAGTCAAATATTTAAGCATCATATTAGAGAATTTTCTATACCATGAGAGTTAAAAGCAAAGAGGTCACAGGTTGTGATAGACTCCAGGCTGTGAAGTGTTTCAGATTACAAACACTAAAAGTACATCAAGATTTTAAAAGCTCTAATCTTATCTGTCTAATAACAGATCAATGATCTACATCAAAATTATCTTGAGTCACATATAAATACAAGATTCAACATGGCATAAGGTTGAAAGTTTTTGTCTGAGTCATTTCCAAGCTAAAGTCAAAGAGAAAAAAAGATAAAGTGATGGAAAATCAAGATCCATGAGCCAATTCAATTTTAGATCTATAGTAGGGAAGCCACAATAAGAACAAGAAATTTTCTTGATTTCTTCTTGACTAGATCTATAGCTGGGAGCCATGAGATTTGAACAACTTGCAGAAGCCAAGTTGTAGAAGATCGATGGAGCACACAATTTCCTTTTTTATTGAATCAAATAGAAGGCTGCCACCTCAATATCTTGTTGATCTAACACTCCAAATTCCTTGTAATATTCCTAATTCTTTTAAATATTTCAAATTTATTGCAAAACTATAAATAGAGGTCAAAACCTCATTTTAAAGGGTTGGCTCTAAAGTGTTTGCTTGTCCTACTATTGTACACTTTCTACAAATTAATAGGATCATTACTTGGATGTTTACCTCAAAGTTGTGCCTACTCTGGAGGTTGGATTAAAAGTAATTTTGATTCATCCAATGTTAGGTTCAAGGCTATGATTAGCAGTTTTTCACCTTCCAAAAAACCATTCACAGTTCAAGTTCATCTTGATGTCAATTCAGACCCCAATAGTTTCTGGTATGCCCGTTGGGACCTTGTTTACAAAATGTTCATTTACCCAGTAGATATTATTTTTTATTTTTCTATAGGAATCAAGATTTAGTTATTTGTCTTGACCTCACCAAGTGGTGGAAGTAAATTCACTTGGAAACTCCCTAGAATCAAGAACCTACAAAACCCTTTTTAGTAGCTCATTTTGTCATTTTTACCAGGTCATCTACTAGAAATAGTCAAGAACCTATTCCAATATTCAAGCTACCATCTAGAAGATCAAGATATACAAGGTGCTTATCTTTAGATTAACCTTTTGAATAAATTCCTACAAATTCTTATCATTGGGTTCCCCTAAGAAAAACCCCACAAACAAACCTAGTACCAATGGCTCAACATCAAAATCAAAATTATATGCAAAGTTATCCTAACTGGGATACCTCTGGTCCCCTTGGACTTCCTCAGATGCATGACATCCCTCAGGCTGCATCCAAATTCATACCCACTTATGATGGTTTAGGAAAAATTTCTTATGAACACTGTTAAGATATATTAAATCTAGCACCCATCCACAATATTAGGAATGAAGATGTTGTTTTTAGGCTTCTAGCTCTATCCTTTAGAGGTAAAACCCTTCATTATTTTAGAACCCTGAGCAATAACAACATTCATTCATGGGCTGAATTAGCTGGTCCTTTTATGGAAGATTTTAATGAGTCATCTAATACTTTCTCCCTCCTAAACCAATTCACAGCTATGCAAAAACATCAACAAGAGTTAGTCTTTGATTTTAATTTGAGGTTTAGTAGGACATGAAAAAGAATTCCTCTTAAATTTAGACTAACTATTCCCCTTGCTTTTATGTATTATATCAGAGCCCTTGGGTCATACTTGGGGTTACAAACTTAATAGTTAGGTATAAGTACCTTCCCACAAATGTACCATGCAGTTGTGCAAGAAAAGAATGTTCTAATTATTGTAGAGAGGCTTCCTTATTATTATGAGATCCCTTAGTTTACACCCCAAGTTAAAACATCAACATCCTCGTTTATGGATCCCCCACTCCCATCTCCATCACTACCTCAGATAGCTCTAATTCTTCCTCCCAAACCATCACTAGCTTCAGCTCCTTTTCACCACTCCCATATCAAAATTCCCAAGAATCTACTATGTTACTTGATATTCAGAATATCCTGAAGACAATCAATAACAAGGTGAACACAATGGAAAAAAGAGAAATAGAAATTTATCAATATAGAAGATTCCCATATGTTAATAAGAATTATAATCCTGGTACTAGTGGTAATATAGGGGTTAGAGTTAATGCAAATCAAGAAGATCAAGAATTATCCCCTGAGACCAATTTGGTGAATGTTTGGTGTCTAGTCTGTAATGATCCTCATGATTCTGACACTTGTGTAATATACCAACACCATGTACAACAAGCCATAGAGAAATCTGAGAGAACCCAAAATGGAAGAGCCAATATGTTATGGTGGCCAAAAAAAGCTATGGTTGGTTAGGATATATTTGAAGAAGAGTTAGTTTCTATCATGACCAGATCTGGAAAGAAAACATTGTAGGTGGATCCACAAAAAATGGGTCAATTCCAGGTTCCCTCTCAGAAGAAAAAGGAACCATCCCTACAAAATAATGATATGTTCCTAGTTTCATAGATAACTGAGAAGAGGGATATAGTTCCTAGGAGCTAAGGAAAATAAATTAGCACCCCAAGGCAGTATGAGAAGGAAAATAATAAAGAACAAGTAGGTTCTAAAGATGAAGCACAAGAGAAGATGAAATTTCCTTCCATCACCAAGAGACAGAGAATAGAAGCTACCCAAAAATACAAAATAAAGTATGGTGAACCAAAGAGGAAGTATGAGAAATATCCTCTAGAAAAGTCTGAGTTTAATACTATAGAAGAGCTAAAGAGGACTATTTCTAGAGCAAGTCTTTATAACACTCTCTTCATCCCTGGTTATATTGATCTAGTCAAGGCTTCCCTAAACAAGAATTCTAAAGAAAAATAGACTACCACAATTTTTAGTATGCCTCATGGCCAAGAAAAGATGACTCTTGCATCCTTGAAAAACAAACCCCCTCCCCTTTTATATTTCTTTGAGAATGGAAGGGTGGATTATCCACAACTGTATGATAGATTCAAAGGCCTCAACTACAGTCATACCTAAAGTAGTCTATGATGAAATGCGAATGGAGTATACTTATTCTTTTCCAGGAGTGTTATAGTTGGATGGTACACCAGTTAAGACCATTGGAGTTGTAAAATATGTGCTGATGAGATTACACAAGGCTCCAGAGGTTACTATTGTGCAGGAAATTGTAGTAGACCTAGAACCTTACTTTGGTTTATGTCTTTCTAGGGAATTCACTACCAAGCTAGGAGGCTACATGTATTTGGATTACTTTGGCATGATGATTCCATACAAAGGTAAGAGAATAAGAATAACCCCTAAAAATATTGTGGCTTATCATATTGAAAAAATAGAGGAAGACATGTGTAACCTCTCAATGTTGGAATAACCTAAACCGGTAGAGAATCTTGAATATTTTTTTGCACCCCTTGGGGCCCCTTGGGTCGGCGCTGGCTCCCTCCCCGTGATATCTTGAAGATTTAGAAGTGGAAGATGAGTTTCCATTTAGAGAAGATTACAGTATGTTTGGGATAGGAATGGGCACTTATAGAATTTATTTTGAAGCTGAGAAAAATACCCCTACCATATCTAATCAGTCACTAAGGGGATCAAAAATTTGGACAATGCATTTTGATGGGGCAAGATGCAAAAATGGGATCGATGCTGGTATAGTTTTGAAATCCCCTTCAGAAGGTATAAAAAGTTTTGCTTACAGATTGACTTGGTCTTGTACCAATAATGCTACAGAATATGAGGCTCTATGCTTAGGATTAATGCAAGTAGAGAATATGGGAATCAAAATGTTAGATATATATGGTGATTTAGAGCTAGTAGTTAATCAAGTCATAGAAAATGCAACAGCAAGCACCATTACTTAAAATCATACAGGAATAGAGTATGGGATTTGATGGAATTTTTTGATGCTTTAAACATCCACTCTATTCCTAGAAAATAAAATATTTTAGCTGATGCTTTAGTAGTTAAAGGTTCTAATTTCATCCCTCCTTCATATATTGGATCAACAAAAGATAAAAGGGTTAAATTAGTCTTCAAACCTATAGTACCAAATAGATAGATTTTTTGGTAGGTTTTTGAGAATGATGATCAAATCATTGACTTTCTAGTTAGAGAGGCTTGCTTGTCTAATTTTCAAGAATATTTCCCTCAAGAAATGGATTAACAAGATGTCATACAGTTTAAAAATAATCATATCCCCAAGGGTTTGATCACACTAGAAAGCCTTTTTGATAATGAATATGGAAAGAAATCAAGAGCCATGAAAATTGATGATGAAATCTATAAAGAGATTGAAATAGAAAAGGATAAAAGGCTCAAGATTGGCATTCACTATTCTCCAAAATAAGTGGAGGAACTTAAGGCCATATGCCTTAAATACCAAGATATTATAGCCTAGTCATATGAAGATCTTAAGGTATATGATAAAAGGATCATTCAACACACTATTGAGCTAGAAGTTGATGCAAAACCTTTCAGGCAGAAGCAAAGGCTTGTGAATCCCAAGATTGAATCTATAATGAGATAAGAATTGCTCAAATTACTGAAGGTAAATATTATCTACCCTATCAAACATTCTACATGGGTTGCTAACTTGGTACCTATCATAAAAAAGAATGGAGACATTTGTCTATGTGTTGATTTTAGAAACCTAAATAAGGTATCTCTAAAATATCACTATCCTCTTCCTCAGATTGATCAGATCTTGTAGATTGTTGTAGGGGTTGAGAGGTTTTCTCTATTATATGGCTTCTCAGGATACAACCAGATTTGGGTGAAAGATGAAGATCAGTTCAAGACAACCTTTACTACTAAGTGGGGTACCTTTGCTTATCAGAGAATGCCCTTTGGTTTATCCAATGCAGGGGCTACTTTTCAGAGAGCCATGGACTATGCTTTTGGGGAGTTGATCAATAAAGTCATTCTCATCTACCTTGATGATATGACTATATTTTCTCATAAAAAACAAGCTCACCTAGAACACTTAGAGCAAGTTTTTCAAAAATACAGAGAGTTTGGCATCTCCCTAAATCCAAAGAAATCATTTTTTGTAGTCCATGAGGGTAATTTATTAGGGCATGTGGTCTCTAAAGAGGGAATATCAATTGATCCTAATAGAGTAAAATCAATATTGGCTCTTCCTTTACCCATGAATAAGAAAGCCTTGCAATATTTCTTTGGATAGATCAATTTTGTAAGAAAGTTCATTTCAGACTTTGCCCAAATTGTTAAACCTATATCGGAGATTCTCAAAATAATATGGAGTTTAAATGGATTGAGACAAGGAAGCAAGCTTTTGAGGCAATCAAACAAGCCATTGCTACTACCCCAGTATTGGTAAACCCTGATTTTAGCAAATATTTCATCTTATATGCCTATGGAGTTGAAGAGAGTTATGTAGTAATACTGACACAAAATAATGATGTTGGAGAAGAACACCCTATATTTTTTTGGAGTCAAACTCTTCATGAGTACCAGACTAAATATAATTTTATTGAGAGACAAGTATTTGCAATCATGAAATCATTGAAGAAATTTAGATAATACTTGGCTCAAAGTAAGACTCTGGTTTATGTGGTACATCTAGATGTTAGGAGTTTCATCTTACAAGGAGAGTTGGGTGACAAAAGAGCTGGTTGGATTACCAAAATTTAAGAATATGATGTAGAAATCCATCCTACAAATTTAGTTAGAGGTAGAGCATTATGTCAGGAAATGGTAGCAAAAGCATGCTTAGATCTGATAATAGCTTTTCAGCCATCAGGATCTGGATAGAGGGAAGATAGTTCTTCATAAGGGTCAGATTGGGTTGATCATTTGACAAGTTATTTCCAATTAGGAGCATACCCCAAGATCTTAATGCTTCACAAAGAAGAAGGTATAGACTTCAAGCTTTGAAATATGTCCTTTTACCTGAGGGAATATATAAAAATAACCTTGATGGAGTTCTTCTAAAATGTTTGAAAGACAATAAAAATATAAAGTCATTGAAGAGTTTCATGAAGGACTGTTAGGGGGTATTTTTTAGGAAGAGTTACTACTATGAAAATAATAATAGCAGGTTACTACTGGCCTACTATCTTTGATGACACTTTCAAAGTAACAAGAGCATGTGATAAGTGCTAGAGATATGTAGGGAGGAATAGGAATGCTTCATTCTCCCTCAAGTCTATCCAAGTAGAAGAACCTTTCTAGCAGTGGGGGCTAGATTTTATTGGAGTAATAAATCCCAACTCTTTAGCAGGGCATAAATATATTCTGACTACCATAGACTATTTCACCAGATGGGTGGAGGTAATTCCAACTCAAAGATCAGATCAAGATGTAGTGATCAAATTTATTGAAAGCCTAATCACAAGGTTTGGTCTCCTTGAAGCTCTAGTGAGTGATAATGGTCCATATTTCATAGGTGCAAAGTACATTGAGTTTGCAAGTCAATATGGCATATGTTTAAAGAATTTTTAGAACTATTACCCTCAAGGTAATGGACTAGCAAAGTCCACTAACAAAAATCTACTCAAAATTCTAAAAAGAGCACTGAAAGATAACAAAATAAGTTGGCATCTTCTCTTAGAATATGCCTTATGGGTAGATAGGATTACTATCAAGAAGTCAATAAAAACATCCCCTTATGCATTAGTGTATGGGAAAGAAGCTATTATGCCCACTCATATTGAGATACCAGCTCTAAGATTGGCCAGCCAAGATTATGAATCAAATCAAAATCTAGTGGAGGCCAGATTGATGCATATTTTACAGTTGGAAGAACAAAGGACCAAAGCATATGAGAATTTCTAAAGACACTCCATAGACATTAAAGAATGGTTTGATAAGAAGGCCAGATTCAAAAAATTTAAGGTTGGTGATTCAGTCCTAAGATGGAATGAAGAAAAATCCAAACCAGGCAACCACCAAAAATTTGACTCTTTTTGGGATGGTCCATTCAAGGTGTTTGAAGTCAAGAAGAACAATGCTTTCCAACTCCAAGATCAAGATGGGAATTTACAACCAATCCTAGTTAATGGATATCATCTTAAGTTGTACTTTGAGTAAGAAATCCTTTCCCATGTAATATATGTACATATTTGTATTATATTATCTTTTCTTGTAGCTTTCTAGTAGAAAGAAAAAAGAAAAACAGAGGTCACGACCCACAACATGTTCCCAACCAAAAGTCAAAAGAGTCAAAATCTAAGGAAAGTGCACTATTCTACTATGTGTTCTATGTCATGCTCAAAAATAAATAAAATGTTGGTTGTGAGCCATGATATGTTCTAGGCCATGACCAATCAGCAAATGAGGTGTCACTTACAAGTTGCATCATTGTTTTTCACCAATTTGAAATTTTGAAGCGTGCGTCTAAGTGGTAGCTCATCTACCGCATTAATGGTGGAGGGCATGCATGCATGTTATTTAAAGCTAAAATTCAACTAAATTTCATTTTTTAAATAGTGCTAAGCCTCCAAGAGTGGTGACAGTGAGATTAAACTAATTTACAGATCTTTAGAAGAGCAATTTCAGAGGTTTTCCTAGAAATAGCATCAAAAGCTATAGAGCAAGCTACTCAACCAAAAAGTAGTGAGGTTATATGCTACATTGACAAAGCACTAGTAGTAGCTGATATGAAAATGACATGGAAAATGAGAAATAAGCTCAGGAGAGATATTGATTATAGATTCTTTGAAGGACTACCAATTTCACTTCAAGGTACTTGTGTTGTCTGCTCTCTTTTATCTTTCTATATCTATGATTCTGTTCATCCTTGTCCAGAGTTAATTTTTTCCATAGTAAAATTCTATGACCCTAAGGCTAAAGTAGTAAAAATAGCTCAGGGTAAAACCCTTTTCAATATAACCTCACAAGCTTGTTGTGACCTTTTTGCCATGGGTAGAGTGTCACCTGTAAGTCCTAAGTCTTTCGACCCACAAGAGCAAGCTAGGTATTACTCACTGAAGGAGCACCCACAAAATGGTGACCATTTTGGCAAATGGGTGTATAGCCAATTAAAAACCATAAGGACTAGGAACACTTTACCCAGTACACCAATTACCACCAAGAAATTTACCTACCTAGAGCTCTATTCTATGCTAGCAATCTTGGTCGGGTTGGATTCTGACCAATATGTGAGAGATTGGTATATAGTTATGGTTTATTGTGTTTTCAATGAAAATGTATAAAATACCTATGGGAGATGGAAATAATAGACCAATTTACTTCTACTAGCCTAAATTTCTTGCTAAGAAAATGCTTGAGCAAGAAATTCAGGCTAGTCGAAGTAAATCAGTCCCAAGAGAATACATGAGCAATTGGTTACATTGAAGAAATATTTTGAAGCTCCTTCTTTTAGACACTACTATAATTTGACTTGGATGTTTCTCAGTGCTACAAGGAAAGATATGCCTTGGATACCAGTAATAGATAAAGATGATAATGGAAATCCCATACCAATATATACATGGACTAGGGTTCTGAGCAAGATTGAATCCTATTATAACTTCAATAGAGAATTTTTGGGACCAACCCTAAAAATTATGTATGGGCAATGTCCTAGAATTCCTCCTCTAGCTAAAGAACTATTGCAAACAAAGCAAGTTGAGGAAGGAGACTGGTATATTTTGATTGAGGGTACAATCATTAGACTTTATGGCTTCACTAGGAAACCATTCTTGCTTCCACACTTTATCACTAGCAGAATATTGGCATTGGAGTATTGTAGACAAGCTAACTACATTAATGTCACATTTGGCACTGGGATAAGGAGAAAAGGGATAATGACTTACCCTCGCAATGTGGAAGATATTACAGTAACAAGGAAGGGCTAGTACGAGCATATTACTCAATATTTGGAGAAACTAGGTCTTAGTTATCTATTGTAGAGGTGGAGGTATGACCCAACCAATGTATTTTTGGAGAAGCTAGTTACTCTCAATGGCAACAAGGCTCCCAAGTTTGAAAGGAATTTGAGGCCACAAATTGAAAAGCACAAAAATAATAGGGAGAGCTCTCCATTAGAATGGAATGTAAGAAAAATGGAACCACTTCCCCCTTGGAGAGACTTTTATGAGCAATTGGTTGAGTATGACCCTAAAAGTAAGAAAACCCACTAGCTAAAGGAACCCAAAATCCAAGAGATTTAGGAAAAGGTTAGTTGGGATGAGGGCAAAGTTTTGGAATGGTGGAGAATGAGAGTGGAGACAAACACTATAAAACCTAGGTTTGGCCACCAATCTGATACTAATTTCTCTAAGAGATATGATAAACACATTAAGACTTGGATGGCCAAGAATGGTAAAATCTTAGCATTGAGCTTCAAAAAGGTTGAGATAGAGAAAGCAGAGAAAGGTAAGGCCAAAGGAAAAAGTCAAGAGGAAAAGGGAGAAGAAAGACCAAACACCTCCAGCTTCTCCCTCCTCATCACCTCAGTATTAGGATGACACTACAATAGCTTCACCACTAGTGACTAAAGAAGCTCAATCTACTTTTGAACCTTCACAGGAACAATTGTAGCAATACACTATAGGGGCTATAATGATGAAAAATATGGGAAATTCTAATGGTGGTCTTGGTAAATATAAAATATGAAATGTAGAAAATATTTAGGTGGAACAAAGGCCAAAAAATTTGGCCTTGGGGGTAAAAGCTTCTTCACAAGACCTAATGGAAGATGAAGCAGAGGATAACTTAGCATTTTCTCCTATTAAATTTACTATTTTAGTCCCTTCTAAGCCCTCAAATCCCTTAGTTCCTAAGGTTGCACTACCAATTGCACAATAATAGGATGATACTTAGAAGGTTAAGCCTTCAATTACTATTGTGTTCAAGAGGAAGGCAAAGGATTCAGTGGGGGAGGCTAAGAAAGAAGTTAGTAAAAAGAAGAAACTGGATCAAACACAAGCAGTTGAACAGACTCAGGTCACAACTATAGAGCAACCAGTTCAACAAGTTCAACAACAAAGTGTTGATGACATCTTTCAATAGTCTACTTTGGTAGGTAGAGGTATGATTCCTATCCCTTCTTCTCCTTCTCCTTCCCTAAAGAACTCTCCCTCCCATTCTCAAGAGAAAAAGGAACAAAATATATCATCTCCACCTCATAATTCCCCATCATCTTCACCAATCCCTCCATCATCTCACTCCATTCCATCTCCACCTCATTCAATAGAAATTCCAATATCATCATCTCCCACTCACACCCCTTCACCTCTAAGATCATCACCACTCATATCAGTAGGGGAACAAACACTTCCATCTTCTCCACCATCTTCCATAGTTGTAGCATTTATTGCCATTTCAACACCTATTACAACCCCTGCTATAAGCATAGATTCCACCATCATTACTGCTACACCTCTTCCATCTATGCTAGTTCTATTTTTCCCTTCACTCATCACTACTTCCACCCCTACAAATCATCCTACAATAACTTCTTTGTAGAAGGTCAAAAATGTCTCACTGAAGACCCAAAATTTTTGGAGCAAGAAATTGGCCCAACCTTCAAAGAAAGCTACTTGATTGAGGAAAACTATGATTGTTGATCCTATTGCTAGGCAAATAACAACAATATCCCTCACCCCTCTTATTAGTAAACTAGAGGAGGACATGATTGCAAAGGATTATCAGCTAGAGGAGCACACTGAAGATATTTCTCAATTGCCCATGGAAGATGAATTGGTTATAGCCAGGGCTCATATTGAGACCATTTATATGCAAAGTGATATTTGCAAGGAGAAATATGAGAAATTAGAGGAAAAGGTTGAAAAGTTGGAAAAGACAATTAGTAATCAGAAAAAGGTGGAGAAGGTTGTAAGAAATGAAGCCAAGAACTAGTAGAACAAGTACCAAGAGGCCATCAAATTCAAAGAGCAAGCTGAAGAGCTAAAGAAAAAGAATGAGACCTATGTCAAATAGATACAAGCTTTAAAATAACAACTTCAGGTTGAGAAGGCTAGAGCTACAGGTTTCTCCAAAGATAAAGTAAAATAGATCAGAAAATAAATATGGTCTGAGATTATGGAGAAATGTTCAGAAATCCAACTTGTGATTGATTTCATGGATGAGGCTAGCCATTTGTTGCAAGAAACCAAGGAAGATTTTGAGAAAGCTACTGAAGAGCTACATCCAATGATGCTACCAGTAGAGAGAATATATAAGCTAGCTGAAAATAGATTCAATGTAGTTGCTAAGCCCATCCCAAATAAAGCATGGAATACTACAATATTAATAGCCAAAATTATCCTTAAGAAGAACAAGTTGATCCAAAAGGGGTGGCTATTAATGGATAAAATTGAAGGTAAGCTCTAGGATATTGTTGATGCCAATAAAGAAATGATGCAATATGGTTTTGAAGGATTTTGGAATGAAGAAAATATCCTTTTAATAAAAGAAGATCTTCAGACCAACTTAACATCAATTATGTAGAATGAGTCTAAAATAGATGCCTGGTAGGACCCGATTAATCAAGATCAAGTCACTCAATTGATAAAATATTTAACTAGGCTCAAAGATTTAATGGAAGATCTGGTAGATAGGGGATAGTCCATATCCTATGAAAAAACTACCAAGCTACAGTTTTTTCACCAATAACTGATGGAAATAGCTAATCCCACTCAAGCAACCTAGGATCAAGCCTTAAAAATATTGGATCATATGATTCAATTATTTGGAGCAGAAACAAAGCATGAGATTGATGAAGAAGAGGAAGAGAGTGAAGAAGAAGAGAAAGAAGAAGGGAACAAGTAAAATAATACTGAATATACTAAGAAAGTGCAAGAGCTGAAAATAAAAAAATAAACTTAGCAGGAAGAAGCACAAAAGGAATGAGGATCTCCTGCTAAGAATCTGAAACATTTTTTAACACCATAGCTATTAAAGAGGCCTTGAGAACATGCTTTGCAAATATTTTTTATCCTGACAAGTGTCAGAGGTAGCAAGGAAAGCATGAGTGTATAGATATCATGTGAAAGTCATGTCATTGAGCCTTTAAAAAAGAGGAGTAGCCCTATTGATGAAGCACAAATTTTTGCCTCCTGTATTATTTCTATATAAATAATTATTCACTGAATATTCTTTACTAACATCTAAGTGGGTAATCATATGGAAGCAATATCCTGAGACATAATTTACAACTAGCCAAAGTCTATTCTATCTTTCACTTCCATCCATCCATATTCATTTCCACTTTCTCATCCCATAATTTTCATTCATTCACTCATCCCACTTCATCCTTCCATTTATTTTCATTGTCTCCATACATCCACATAATCATTTCATAATACCTATCCATTTATATTTTGACTCTAGTTACCCAAAGGATAAGACTCTGAGTTCTCAAAATTTGCTAGCAAAGTTCCCCAAGAGGCACCAAAATGTAGGCCCAAAAGGCCACATACTTAGAAAATTTTGCAAAAAAATTCCAAAAATTTTCTAAGTCCAAAGAGGTGCTCCGGACCATGATAGTGGCTCAACGCAACATGTCCTAGGTCATGGTCAATATGGTCAAACAAGCCCTTCACGCATTTCAAATCATGGCTCAAAGCAAAAGAGGAGATCCTGGCTCATGACAAAGGTTTTATACTCTACGACTTAGCACATGGTTCTACACTATGATCAATGTAGTCAAATATGGCATGGTAGCATTTCAAATCATGGCCCAAAACATGGTTCCACATCGCATGGCTCAATGCATGGATCTATACCATGCACCTCAGCACTTGGTTCCTCACTGCGATCAAGATTGGTCAAAGCACTTGGAGGACATCTCAAAAGGTAGCTCAGAACATGGTTCTACATTGCAACTAGTTGCTCTAACATGGTTCTATGCCATGCACTTTAGCGTGTTGTTCTACACCATGGTCAACATAGTCAAAGTTGCTATTTTAACAATCTAAATCTTGGCTCAGAACAAGGTTCTATGTCATGCAGTCCAAAACAAAATTTTATGAGCATATCCCTAGAATAGAACACCCTTGTCCTAGGTCATGGTCAAAGTAGTCAAACAACTCGAGTTGGAGATTCAAGCATCAAATTAGAGCATGTTCTACGTCATGAAGGATGAAGAGAGTTAAAAGCAAAGAGGTCATAGGCCATGATAGGCTCTAGGTCGTGAAGTGTTTTAGATCACAAACAGTAAAAGCACACCAAGATTTTAAAAGCTCTAATCTTAGCCGTCCAATAGTAGATCAATGATCTACATCAAATTTGGCTTGAATCACGTATAAATGCAAGATTCAATGTGGCATAAGGTTGCAAGTTTTTGTCTGAGCTGTTTCCAAGCTGAAGTCGAAGAGCAAAAAGATGAAGTGATAGAAAATCAAGATCCATGAGCTGATTCAATTTTAGATCTATGATAGGGAAGCCACAACAAGAACAAGAGATGGTCTTGATTTCTTCTTGACCAGATCTATAGCTAGGAGCCATGAGAGCCGAACAACTTGTAGAAGCCAAGTTGCAGAAGATCGATGGAGCACATAGTTTCCTTCTTTCTTGAATCAAATAGGAGGTTTCCACCTCAACATCTTGTTGATCTAGCACTCCAACTTCCTTGTAATGTTCCTAATTCTTTCAAATATTTCAAATTTATTGCAAAACTATAAATAGAGGTCGAACCCTCATTTTAAAGGGTCGGCTCTAAAGTGTTTGCTTGCCCTACTATTGTACACTTTCTTGCAAATTAATAGGAGCATTACTTGGATGTTTGCCTCAGACTTGTGTCTTATTTATTGTGGATTATCAATATTTGAAGTCATTTTTGCTATTGCTGCTATGGTTAGTCTATTCTACTATTTTGGATTGCTAGCTTAGAGCAAATTGAAATGCTTCATTTATAAATGTATGCTTGGAAAGGATTCTATTTCTTTTAGTCAAAGTATCAATCTAATTATGCTAATTTAGATTATTGATACCCTAGATGTTTGGAATAATCTTTGAAGTATGCATATGTGCTTAAATGTTGAAGATCACTGAGTTTTGAATGTTGTTAATCACAAGTGTTGTTTGTTGGAGATTGATTTGTTAGAAGTTCTCTATAGATGCCTATGTTGTTAGCTTTATCTATCCACTATTGATTCATTACTTTCTTAACCCTTTCCCCTTTCTATCCCTATATTTATACATTTATTTGTCCCAAGAGCTTTCCTTCATGTACAACAAAAATAGATTTATTTAGGTAAATTGATATCTCAAATTCATGATATTTTTGAAAGTCCATCTCTAGGTGCTCCAGATGTAGTGGCTTCTTATGGGAGAAGATAGTCATATCATCCAAGTAAATGAGAATGATCTTGTTGACCAATTATCCAAAAACAAAATTGATGGTGCATTAAAAAGTAGTCCCAACATTAGATAATTTAAAAGGTATTCTTTGGTACGTAAAAGTCCCCCACTTAGTAGTGAACGTTGTTTTATGTTGATATTCATCCTTGACCCATATTTTATTATACCCTGAAAATCCATCTAGGAGAGAGAATATTTCTATCCCTACTATTATTTGTAAAATATGATCAATTTGGAATAGGAGATAATGATCTTTCAATGATTCCTTGTTTAAATTCTAAAAGTCCACATAGAGGTAGTTATCCCCATTCTTTAATCAAGTATATAATCTTGGTGTTCAACAATTTGAGGAGCTCTTGTTTCATTACCACTTCTATTTTTAGGTTAACCAACCTTTACTTTTTCCTGAATGGTTTAGCTCTAGGGACTAACTCAATAGTGTGTTGAATTACCTCTTTATCATAAACTCAAAAATCATCATAACTCCAAGCTATTATGTCTTGGTACTGCATGCATATTAATTAAAATTGGTCTACTTCCTCTGTAGAGCAATGAATTCTAACTTTTAGACTTTTTTTGGCTAAATTTTGACCTCTCTATAAGCTTGTTCTTCTACCTTCATTATATGCCCTATATTTTTGTCATTATTATCAAACAAGCTTTCTAGAGTAATCAGTCCTTTTGGGATATGATTATTCTTCAATTGGATAACCTCCTCTTATTTGACTTCTTATGATATTTCTTCTTATTGAGCCAATTAGATGGTCTCTCTTGTCAAGAAGTTGATGATTTTTTGGCCACCCTCAAATACTGGTCAAAAATATTTCTTGTCTAGGATTGTTGGCTTGAAAACCATTTTTACTCTATTTCTCCTTTGGTTGTATTCTACAATGGGCATGTTATTTACTCCTTGAGTAGCAAGTGCATCAACTAGCTCATTCTATTCTTGGGGAATAGCTCTAGTATTTAGTGCTTTGAAGCCTTCCATTAGATCCCATACCCTATTTCAGTATACTTTTAGGTAATGATGTTTAATGTTACATTTCTCTATCACTTGGTTGACCACGAGCGTAAAGTCACCATAGATTGATATTAACATAATACTCATTATTTCTTCTTGCATTAGACCAAGGCACAAGGCTTCATAGTCAACAACATTGTTAGTGCAACTCCATGTTAACCTGAAGAAAAATATCTTGATTCCTTTTGAAGGAAATACTAGTGCAATCTCGACTTTGAATCCTTTCTTGCAATTTTTCCCATCAAAGTAAACCTTCCAAAGTTCTATTTTTGCAATTCTTGATTTGTTACAGTTGGGATTTTTTTTTTGTTTTGGGTCTATGATGCGATATGTGTCAATTTTGGTTTCAACTAGGGAATTATAGTTTCTTAGACAGAATTCATCTTTATTTTGTAATCTTCCAAAATATCTTTTAGAGGATCTACTTATTAAAAAATTATATCGATACATTAATCTTCTTCTATATTCTCAATATGATAAGTTGTTGGTTTCTTAGGTATGATATTGATCATCTTGCCTTTATGTGGGATTATCATGTGGGAGTAATATAAATACATATATCCTCCTAACTTTGTTGTGAATTCTCAAAAAGTCATAGACCAAAATATGGCTTAAGATCAACAACCATTATCTCCTAAACTATAGTAATCTTTGGTTCTTTGTGTGGCATCATTGGAACATCTTTGATAACCCTCACTATTTTAATAAGAGTACCATCCAATTGTAGAACTTTAGGATATGAGCGAGTATACTCCATTTCCATAGCTTCACATATTACCTTAGGCATCATAGTGGTTGCAACTCCATAGTCAATTATACAATTATGCACAACTCACCCCTCCATTCTTAGGGATATATAAAAATGTGGCCTATATTTTATGACCCTTGGAGTTATTAAGTCCTAAGAAAGGTTGTATTTTTAACTTGTTTTATCTCCTACAGTGTTCATATTTAATTAAAATTTGAGTAAATTTATTTTTCCAAGGATCATCAGGGCATCATACATACTTGCTTTAAATTTTTTCTTCTTAAGCTCTTTGACTATGTTGAAGTTGGATGCTTCTACTTGTTTCTTTTCAAAATTTCTTTCTAGTTCATAAAATCTTCTGTATTCTTAAGGAACTTCTATCCTTTTCCTCTTTTTTATAGAAGGATATATGAGCGAATATTTGGCTTTCTCTCTTGACTCAGGTAGAATTTATTTCACCTTTTCTACTTGCTCTAAAATTGATTGTTCTCTTCACAGTTCTGATGCTCGAGAAAATTTCTTTGTCTCTAACTGAGCTGGAGCTTTCACGATATCATGCAATGTTTCCTCTTTAGGCTTCTAAGGTTGTTCTAGAGCTTATAAAAACTCTAATTTCTATGGATCCACTTGGAAGTGGCTTCTTCCTATACCTGGTTAACACTGATATACACTCTTCTTCCAAATGATCTTGAGTGATCATGACATGTTTTGGCTCCTATAGCATATTAACTTGAACTTTTTTAGCTCTTTCAACTTTTTCTATAGCTATTTGATCTTGGTGATGATAAATTACACAAGTATCTACATTATAAGGGTCACTATACACTATGCACTAAGGATTACCTTTAAGCTCTAGCAACATTGGTTGTGCTTTGTGATCCTGGCAGCTATTGTTGACCTTCTTTATGGTATTACCGATAGAAGATATTTGATTCTTGATAACATATGGAAATATCCTAGGATGATATCTTTTAGCCTCTATTTTTTAATAGCTTTACCTTATTATTCAAGTTTTTTAATAAAGACAACACCTCTATCATTATTGGTGATTCCTTAGACTCAAGCACTAGTAATGCTAACAAAGTAGATATTAGAGGCAATGCCTTGGGCATAGGATAGGAGAAATTAAAGGGAGAGGCATGATCATAATTGGAGTTACAAGAGTCTCATTCTATTGACTATGCTAGGCTATCTCTAGGAAATATGACATCACAACTCTAGGAGGTAGCCTCCCTACATAGATTAGTGTATTTTTTATAGTAACAACAACTTGGTAAACTTGAGGAAAAACAGTTACATTAGACTATTACATTTGTAGACCTAAGTTGGGACCTAATGCTCTAATGTAATAGATATATATAGGGGACTTGGGAGTTTGATATCTTATGGAATCCTTTTCCAAGTCCTACCAAATCTAAAGTTAAATTCAATGATAATTTCTTAAGGGTGTTGTTGAATAATTGTAAACTGGGTGAGCAATGAGAAGGGGTCCACTAGTTCATTGAATTATTCAAAAAAGGATTAGCTAAATTAACCCATGAGTAGATACTTCCATCTTAAAAGGTTTTATACCAGTGTAGTATCTTCCCTCTAAAATATAGGACAAGAATCTTGATCATAATGTCTTCTTCTCATATATTATGAATTGCAGCCAATGACACCAAGTCTTGATAGTGTTCATAGGTGGTATTGCCTATACCATCATAAGTGAGAAGGTATTTAAGTGTTTCTTGAGGAATATCATTTGTGTGTGCTAGACCTAATGTTCCAATGGTGTTCCATTTAGGGAAATTTGGAAGAACATGTTGTTGATTGTGAGCCATATCAAAACTAGATGTTCTTAAGGGTTCAAGATAACTAGAAAATGAGAAATCTATGCTTTCTAAACAAGATTCAAGGGGTAAAGACTTAGTATGCCTTGGTCTATAAGCAAGTAGATCAAAAATGGTGGTGGATTATTTAATTTCTTTCCTGTAGATCTTGTAATCATATAAGAACAAAATGAAATACACAAACAATGAAGTAATTGCAATTGGTTTTATAATTTACTTTTAAACTAGGGGATTCAAGGTGAAAGTAATTTCAATGGTCACTTATGATATATCTTTGGGTTTGATCTTTAGGGGATTCACCAGGTAAACATATATTCTTTGGTTATGAGTTCAAGACCGTTCACCCAATCTTGAGATCTCTAAAAAAGTGATATGAAAAGATACAATTTGTCCCATTATGCATGCCAGAAAACTAAACTGTTGGACTAAAATCTACCATATTTATGGATAGGCAATTCGAAACAATAATTTATATTGGATGAAATGATATTTTTCTTGATTTTAACCTCTAGAATAGACCAAATTCTTATAATGATTATGTATTTAGTAGGAAACGGGTTAAAGGGAGATAAGGGTTTAGAGAAATTTAATGAAAATGATTGGGATATAGTGTAACAACATTGGATTTCATTAAGCACTAACACAACCAATTTACATGATACTTAATAGATCATCCATTATCAATTGGAATCACAAATTTATTCAACTTCAATTATTTGCTCTAATCATTCCAAAGACTTAAACAAATAACAATCTAATAGTGATCCAAATAACAAAATCCACTTTAACAGAATAAACTACACATCTAAGTGTAACATAAATAAATTAAAGCAAATATGTATTTATAAACCTGCAATTAAACAACAATGGAGGCCAAACAACTATCACTTCATTAACTAGTAATAATATTACATAGAAAATCCAAGCAAGGACTATAGAGAAGACCCTTCAATTGGGGGTGTGATGACTTATTTATAAGCTGCATTTTGAATCTTGTAGCAAAATATTTACAATTGGTATGAGGCTATTAAGAAAACAAGCTAGCAAAGAAATTAGAATGTTGAGGTGGCCACTTCAGATTTCATCTTGTATTTGAATTTTAATTCTTATGAAGCCTGCTCCATTGATCTACAATTGTTTGTTGTAGGTGGTTGCATTATTGAAATTGATTTGCTATAATGATCATTTTCATACCTTGGTATCATTAACTAAATAGTTGTAAGGCACCATTGTGGTTTAGGTTTGAAAGAGATATTTTGTGGATGCCTACTCTAAAATTGGGCTTGGTATTTTTCTCATACAGCTTGTTGGAATAAGGCCATGATTCGAACTTGTTATGATGACATTATGTTAATATGAGATCGGACTCTGTTCATTTTAATTTTGTATATTGACTTACTTTGCATGACCTAGGAATTAATTTGAAGGTGTTGACATCATTTTTGAAGGATCCTTGACTTTTTGCACTTTGTCTTCTTACATCTCAGCTTTATGCAAGGGTCATCCCGATTTCATGCATCTCTTCTCTTTTTACATGATCTCAAAATTCAGAGTTGAGGTGCTTACACCATTACCAAATAAGGCCCATTTTTTTTTCTAATTGGTTTTGTTCATTTTGGCCTTATGCATTTGGTCTTGGGCATTTGATTTGCATGATTTTAGGCTCTTTTTCTCTTTTGCTGATGTCACTAGTAGAGGGGACCTAACTTTATGTGTCTTCGTTTTGTTCACCTTTTCTCTTTTGGTATAATATTAGGATTTTTTTGAGATCATTGACATCATTGCTAAGGTAATCCTAGATTTAAGCATTATGGCTTTATGCATGGTAGCCTTGCATGATCCTAGGCTTTTGTAGTATTACATCGATGTCATTGTTGAGGTAACCCTAACTTTGGACATTGCGGTTTTGTTCAAGCCTTCAAGTCTTAAAAAAAATTAGCATGTTTTTAAAAAATGCTTAACCTCTTGCTTTGCAAATGAGGTCATGAAATTGACCTATAGGTTCCACCCATATTTCATCATGACCACATAGTGGTATCACAATAACTTGACAATTATGCACATATTGTTTGATAATATTTGAACCTTGGTCTCCTTGAAAGTTGAGGAATCTAACCAATTGAGCTAATGTCATTTATCATGTTATATTATTATTTTATACTACAAATAGTTTTTAATATTTGAATAATCTATATGTGGTTTTTATTATGGGCCACCCCTATCAAAATGCCAAAATATTACATTTGTTGTTAGGTCAATTAAACCAGGTTCAACTTACCTTTTATTAAAGATATTTTTTATTTTCTTTTCTACCAAATATATTCATATTCCTAAAAGTGCTATTTATTAACAATCATTTGCTTGACATAATTTTCATTAAGAGATAAAATCTCACTAGGTTGGTTGTCTTATAAATTTGAATTTCACCAAGATGAAGATCAACACCGCGATTGGTGAAATTATTTGCTACCCGATTTCTTTCTCTATAGATATGCTCACATTTCCAAGAGATTGCCTCCATTAATAGATGATGAAAATTATGAACATTATAATAAATATTATTTTATATCCAATCCCTATATCTATTTTGTTAATGGTATTAATAATAATGTGTGAATCCCCTTAATTTTAATACCATACATTTTTAATTGCAATTTTAATCCCTATGAGAAGTGCCTTAGCCTTTGCATGGTCGTTAGTTAAATGTTCCATAAAATACTAAGTTAGGATAATTTTACCTTCATTATTTTTAAAAACACCATATCCATAAGCTTTTGTAGGATTTCGTTTGGAAGTACCATCAAAATTAATTTTGATAAAACCGGAATTTGATATTTTATTTTAACATAGATCAAAGTGAATCCTTTGTTTTAATGCCATTTTTGTAGATGAATCTTCCATGTATATTCAAATCATGCATGTAGCCAAGTTGTTGGTACCTATTGTTTTTGCACTTGAGAATTATTGTGATAGGCACCATATATGTAAACATTCTACAAGAGAGGCAATAAAATGCTTCAAGCTTAGGCATGATTTTGAGATCTATTTTTAAAAATTACATTATTCCTTTTAAGCCATGAATTCCAACAAATAATGACACAACTAATCCTCTAGAGAATACATAATGCTTTAGCTTTAAAATAATTAATCCAAAGTTTCATCAACTCTATCAATGTTGATAGTCTTATGTTTCTAAATATTTCTCACACAAGGCACATATGAAAGGTCCATGATATCCTCTTCTTTTTAGACTCTCTTCTATAAGAATATTACTTTGAATTACTAACCAAAGGAATTTTGAGGTCTTAGGGAGAACCTTTAATGACCAAACATTCTTTCATGATAAATATTTGGGAGTAAGAAAATTAATTTCTCTAAACCCTCATATCCCAACATGACCTCTAATTCATCATATTTTGATAGATTCCAAATTAACTCATTATTCTATGTAAACTTAGGCAGATAAAACTCGTGAACCATCTTTTAAATCTCATTTACAACTTATTTGAATTTCTCTTATTCAACTAGGTTACTAATAGAAATCCATAATTTGGAGTTATTGCTTGTAGGATATTTGAACTTTGGACCTTTACAAGTTAGGCATGCATGAGCAATTGGTCACCATTTTGAAATAAATATAAGAGGATAAGGCTTCAACCAAGCATTAGATAAAAATTTTGCATAATCCCCCTTGTTGAATAACCATAAAATATATTTCTTGATCGATTGTAAGCTATCTGACATGAATTTCCATGTTGGTGATCCATTGGGTAGGGTTATTTCCTTAAATAATTTCATTGCATAAAAAAAACCTATATATTTTTGAAGTAACATTTTTACCCAACTCCTCCCTTGATCTCGTAATAATCTCCACCCAAGTTTTGCCCTTAAGGCCAAACTCATAAGTCTACAATTATACAAGCATGCTTCTCCAATATTCTTTCCTTTGCAAATCTTATCCCACTTACAAAAAGAAAACTTTAAATTTTCCTTACATCCTTTCCAAAGAAATATTTTTGAATTTAACCAAAGTTTTGATGATATACCCATTGGAAATCGTGAAAGTGACATCATATAAGTAGGGATGGATTACAATGTATTTTTTATGAGTTGTAGCCTTTCTACCATGGTTAAGAACTTACCCTTTCAACCTACCAAATAATATTTCATTCTATCCAAAGAAGAGTTCCAAATGTCCTTTTTATTTCCTTTATATGGAAAATGAATACCTAAGTAGGTTGATGGATTTTTTTAATTTTAAACCCTAAAATATCCATAATAATTCAATGTAAATCTAGAGCAATGTTAATAAAAAATATACTAGATTTTGTAGTATTAAACAACTATCCAATAGCCTTCTCATAGCATGATAACATGGATTTAAAATAAATGGCCTCATTGATTGAGGGATGGTCCAAAAGAAAAGTATCATCAACAAATTGGAGATGAAATTTAAAGGGACCTTTTTTTGAAACTTGAATACCTTTGATTTTTTCTTCTATTTTTGCGTTGAGAAATCTCTCCTTAATACCTCTGCAAGAATAATAAATAGATAAGGAAACAATGCCTTAGCAGAGTCCACAACATGAATTTAAGTAACCAATAGGAGAACCATTGATCAAAATATTTTTGGAGTGCTATAACAACATTTAATCCATTTACACCAACTAGATAAAAACCAATCTTTTTGAAAATATCATATAAAAATCTCCAACAAACCCTATCATATGCTTTTTTTACATCTAATTTCATAAGCATACTTGATTTTTTATGGAATGAAGAGAATGTATGACCTTGTTGTGGTGATTTTTTGTGTCCTTAAGAATTTGGGTTGTCACGCCACATGAAAATCATTGATTCACAATCAACATTGTGGACTCTGGTGGATCCACCTCTTTGACTCGGGAAAATATTATCACAAGAATCTAGATATATTGAGTAGGTTAAGGAAACCCTAGAGGTGAACCTACAATATTTTTTATATGCTCATGCTCATACAAATTTGCAAAAATAAAATAAAATTGCAACATAAAATTTGACCAAGTTTGAAAGTAACTCCCAGCTGGAGCATCAAGCTATAGATGTACCTTATCCATTGGGTAATTGTACCCAAAATTAAAAGATTATGAAGATAGAAAGGGGTGGGGGATAAAACTAAGCCAATCACATCCGTTCAAATAATGTAACATAGATGATTAAACACGCCAACAAAATAAGACACCATTTATACATTCAAATAATGTAACATATAAATGGGATAACACATAAAATTGCACATAGAACTGATGAAATGAGGAAGTAGAATTATATTAAAAAATATATGATTACAATGGGAGTTTGATTAGAATAACCAGATCTCACTAAATAAGTACAAAAAAAATCTCCATTCAAATGATGTAATAGAGAATTGTTGCTCTTTGTTAAAATAATGCAATAAAGAGCCTCTTGGCTTTCGACCTCAACCACTAGAAATAATATCAATAAATTGGGCACCTCTTCAATAAAACCTGCACAATGATGGGAAGAACAAAAGGTGACTAGACAAGACACACAAAAGAAAATACATATGACAAGGATGGGCACTTTGGTATACCTCTTCAAGAATTACTATGCAAAAAAACTTAATCCCTTGGTATTGTTGCAACAACTCCCTCATATAGTCTACAAATTAGTTCTCATTCAAAGCTCAATGATGGTCCATAATTACAAAAATTGCAACTGTTTTGATGATAACTCATAATTGTCGTTATTAAAATCGGGTGATGGCTCATAAAAACTGCACTTGTCTCCATGTTTGATCCACCATATTGCTTGTATTTATAACGACTCTTTCTCATGGCCTGGTAGTGGTTTCAACTAGTTAAAAATTCCTTCATAATTATCTATCACCATTCCTCTTGAAATCGACCAAAAAATGGCTTCAGGAAATTAATTTTCAATCATTAAAACTCAACAAAAAAAATGAGGCACATTACAATTTTTATTTTTATTTTTTAATCATTTTTTATAAGGCTAACCTTAGCCAATTACAAATTTTATTTCAAAATTTTTAATAATATTAATAAAACTATTATAATTTATTTTTGCTTGATAATAACGGGTTATACTCGGGTCCCCCACCCTTGAAAAATTACATCTCTTCTTTAGAGCTTGAAAAGTTTACAAATAGATACACTTCTCATCTCAATTGAGATGCTATAGCTAGAAACCTACATCATTTTACATAAAATATATAATTCTTGATTTATATTTTTTGGATCTTTTTAGAATTATGTATGAATACAATTACTCCAAAATTTAGCATCTTTCTTGACATTTTCCTATAGCAGCCTTCACAATCCCAAAACTTTACCTCTACTATCTATACCTTGCATCTTAGTAGACTAATATTTCTAAAACCTCGTACTATTATAGTCTACTTTACCAAATTTAAATTGCTAGTTTTCTTCCTCATTGAAGTCATAGCCCTTCATTGCTCTTCCCATCATTCGAACCCTAGTTGGAAAATATTTGCAATTTCATTTTTCGCAACTTGAAAAATCATCACTACCCTTGTTTCAAATGGTTGACTTCACAGGGTCGTATCTCCCTCAATATTGCTTAGATTTTTGCATATGACCACTCATTTTAAATATATTCAAATTCTGCACAAACTGGTATAAGAATTAGTTGAATCGGATAACTCTTCACGAAGATATGGCTCCTAAAATATGAGATGTTTTTCAGGAAAAAACCCTAATCCTTTGCACTTTGCAATTTCATTTTTTGCGACTTGAAAAATTGTTAGTGCCCTTGTTCCAAATGGTTAACTTCGTAGGGTTGTATCTCCCTCAATATTGTTCATATTTTTGCATATGACGACTCATTTTAAAGCTATCCAAATTCTACACAAGTTGGTCCAAGAATCAGTTGAATAAGATAACTCTTCATGAAGATATGGCTCCTAGAGGATGAAACATTTTTTAGAAAAAAACCCTAATCCTTCACACTTAACAATTTTGTTTTTCTTATTATAAGCAAACTTCCATGCTCCTTCAACCTTCCCAGCCTTCCACTCAACATCCCAGTCTTCTATTGTAGCTCCTTAAAACAACTTAGCCTTCCACACTTCTTCAACCTTATCAGCCTTCCACGTTCCTTCAACCATCCTAGTCTTCCACCCAACATCCTAGCCTTTTGTTGTAGCTCCTTCAACCAGTCCAGCCTTCCACACTCCTTCAACCAACCCAACCTTCCATGCTCCTTTAGCCTTGACACTCCAAATATCAACTCATAATTCAGCCTTTCGCCCTCCTTCAACCTCTAGCCTTCCATGCTCCTTCAACCTCTAGCCTTCTATGCGTTTTTAGCCTCCAACCTTCCATGCTCCTTCAGCCTTTAGATTTGTTGATCGTTAAAACACCAGACCATTTGCCAGGCCCCTTAGGGGGCAACCCCCTAGTTGAAGAATATATATAACTATTATTATTAATAATATTAGTAATAATAACAATATTATTATTATTATTATTATTATACATTTATTTATTTTTAATTTATTTTCTTTATTTTTTTATTTATTATATTATAAATAATATATATATATATAACAAAACTAAAAAGGTGAAAAACATCTCATATTTTAGGAGCCATATCTTTGCGAAGAATTATTTGATTCAAGTGATTCTTGGACCAACTTGTGCAGAATTTGAATAGCTTTAAAATGAGTGGTCATATGCAAAAATCTAAGAAATATTGAGGGAGATACGACCTTGTGAATTCAACCATTCAGAACAAGGGCGATGATGATTTTTCAAGTCACAAAAAGCGAAATTGTAAAGTGTGAAAGATTAGGGTTTTTTCCTAGAAAAAACATCTCATATTTTAGGAGCCATATCTTAATGAAGAGTTATCTGATTCACCTAATTCTTGGGCCAACTTATGTATAATTTGAATAGCATTAATATGAGTGGTCATGTGCAAAAATCCGAGCAATATTGAGGGAGATACGACCCTGTGAAGTCAACCATTTGAAACAAGGGCAATGACAATTTTTCAAGTCACGAAAAATGAAATTGCAAATATTTTCCAACTAGGGTTTGAACGATGGGAAGAGCAATGAAGGGCTAGGACTTTAGCCAGGCAAGGAATTCTATATAGATAAAGAATTTTCTAGCTAATTTATTTTTCCCTTTCTTTATCTTGGAAATTGTGCATGAAAAAATTATAAATTTTTTTATCAAATATTATATTTGCTATAGGATTTTCGGATAAATTTTAATATATTTTGAGTTTAGTTTCCTTTACATGGATCGATTTATAGTTAAATCCTTAGAATCATCTCTAGTGGTAGATGTTACTGAGTGCACATCAAAGAGATCCTCATTGCTCTAATATAGGGCACTTTTTGGTAAATTTAATGGGTATTGGCCAGGGGCTTCAACCTTGAGAAAATGGATTGATAGAAGTTGGAAGTATCGAGGAGTTATTCTATCATTTCTTACCAAAGTTTTTTTCCTATCCATATTTTTTTTCTAGGGAATAAAGAGAAAGAATCCTAAAATGGGGTCCTTGGTTTATGGGAAGAGCAAGACTCTTCCTTACCCGTTGGTATGAAGGCTTTTCACCTGAAAATGTAAATCTATCTCTAGTACCAGTATGGGTTAGGATGTTTGGGTTACCCATTGAATTTTAGGAAATAGATACCTTCAATGCAATAGGAAACACTTTAGGAGAATTTCTTGATATTTTAGATATAATAAAAGATGGATTTTTGGCTATTTATGCTCGAATATTGGTCATGATTGATATAAGTAAAGCTTTATCAGAATCAATCATTTTTAAGTATGGGAATAAGATGTGGATCCAAACTATAGATTATTAAAACATGTTTTTTAGATGTATAATATGTCATAATGTGGGGCATATTGAGATATCATGCCCTAAGAAGAGCCCAACATAATCATTTGTAGAAAATCGTAAGAGAAATTTACGAATGGTTATGGATGAAGATGGTTTTCAACTTCTAAAAATAGATCTAGAAAAATAGAAGAAAACAAATAGTGGAGACCAATAAGGAATGATATTGGAATAAATACCAACTCTTTTAAGGCTTTAGCCTATGAAGAAAAAGTAGATCAAAACTTAGAGGACACAGTACAACAATTTCAACATATTAGTAAGGAACCATTTATTTAGTATGATCCTAATTTAAGGAATAACATTCTCAATGAAGCTAGGAATGTGTCTCATCAGATTTTGAAGACTCTCTTGAAGTACCATGCACCATTTAGGAAAAAATAATTGGTAAAGAAAATACAATTTTAGAAGTTAATACCTCTACCATTAATAAGGAAATACTAGAAAATGAGCAGGACAAGTCAAAAGCTTCTATAATAGAGCCAAGAGAGGATAAATATGTTGAAAAATAAAATTGTGAAAGAATATTGAGGAATAGAATAATAAGACCTACTCTTGATATAGGTAAGGCAAAAAGAGGAAAACTCTTAAATTATCAAGCAAGATCCATGGAAGCAAGAGCTAACATAAAGAAAGGAACACAAACTAAGTTGGTTGAACTTCTCTTTACCAAAAAATAAAATGATATTGGTAATACATAGGAGGGGCCAAAAGCCCCTAATGAGACATGATTATCATCTCATGGGATATAAGGGGTGATAATGCCCCCTCAAAGCATAGGTGTATTAAGTACCTATGTTTAAGTAATAAACCTGATATTCTTTGTATATAGGAAACTAAAATGGCAAAAGAATAAGTTTCAAAAACTATGAAAGTAGTTTGGGCAAGATGTGAATGGGATACTATGGATTATGAAGGAACGATAGGGAGAATTCTAACTTGTTGGAATCCTTATAGAACCTCTTGTGTAACTGTTCATAAAACTAGGCATTGGATAGCCTCTTTAGTCACTTGCTACTTTGCAGATATTTGTTTCATCCTTATTAATGTCTATGGACCTACAATTCAATCAAGTAGATTAGAAGTTTGGAGTGGGATTGAAACCTTTATGAGAAGTAAAGACCAAGAAACTTGATTCATGATCATTGGATATTTTAATACCATAACCAAGCTGAATGAAAAATTTAGAAGAATTAGAAAATTGACCCAAAGTATTTCTCAGCTTTTATTCAAAACAATAATCTATGGGAAGTTGATTTTAAAGAAGACAACTATACTTGGACCAACAACAGGAGAGGCCATAACCTAATAGCAAAAAAAATAGATATATGTATTCTCTCAAATCATTGGCTAGATGAAGGAACTTGTGCTAAAATTAATACCTTAATAAGGATTGGTTCAGATCACTAGCCAATAAGAGTTACAATGGCGATAAGTGAATTTAAAAAATATCATATTTTAAATATGAGCATATGTGGGAAGACCATCCTAAATTTATTGATATGATAGATCAAACATGGAATTCTTTAGGTAATGGTGTGATAGTTGTAATGGTGTCTGCTTGGCATGGATGGAATAGGTAGCAGTGTGGCAAAATGTGCAAAGATTTTTTTATCACACGCATGTCCTTCCAAGAACCAAAACCTATAAAAAGTGCAACACTTCATCAAAAATTATAGAGTTTAAGCAGTGTAGTTTTGAATCAATCCCACATTCATGTTGTAGTGGTTCATTTTTGGGTTTAAAATGGGAAACACAATAATATCTATGACCATGACAAGGTGGTCTAGCCCTTTTCTTGCCCTCTTAGTCCCTCGCCATGTGTCTTCAGTCCACTTTTCTTAACCTTCCACCACATAGGTCAACCGACCACTGCTTGTCTGAGTGGTAGTCTTGTCAAGTTCATTTATCCCACGTAGGTTAGTAGATCACCACTTATCTTATTGGTAGTCTCGTTATTCTACCTTCATGTTTTGAATTATCCACGTAGGTTGCATCCATCATCCGTGTTTTTAAACTATCCACATAGGTTGTGTCCACCTAGCAGTTTACCACTTTGTTGACAGACACTAGGGTATCCATTGTCGCTTAACTGTAATGGTTAATTTAGTCATCAATCTGCTTATTTCTACCTAATGGTCCGTTGGACCACTGTGCTAATCATCGATTAGGAGGTGGGCCACCAGCAACGCTGGTGGTCAAAATTGTTGAAAATAAATTTTGAAAAATTGTTGCCTAGCCAAAACTTGCTAACTGACAAAAAAATGATGTCGTCAAAGAAGAATCGCTGCTAAACAAAAATCACCCAACAAATTTTGTCAACATCAAACTTGCAAATCAAAGTCAACGGGTTCCAAAGCCAAATGGCACAAGCTAAATGGAGCAACAAATTCCAATTGAAATGTCAAATCACTTATAAGAGTAGCTCGTCAAGATCTTTCTCTCATACCAGTGAAAAGGTATAAAATCTAGTTGATTTGCATTAATAATAAGGTTTAAATAGGCACCCATATGTCCAATACAATAAAAATATGCCTTGTATCACGCTTGTGAATGAATAGGGAGGAAAAAATAACATAAGTGAATTTCTCTTAATAGCTATCTAACAACTAACCTAATATGAGCTACATCCAACTAGCAACTAAACATAGCCTACGTGAGTGTTTAGGCTCACATATGAGTTATTTGTAATTCATATAACCTAGGAATAAATAAATCTAACCTAGGAACATGATGCCCTCATCATGGTGGGTTGTATGCTCTTCCAAAACAAATTAAATCTATGACTTATAGATTAAAAGAATGGAACAAGAACACCTTTGCAAATATTTTTGAGAAGAAAGAATATCTAAAAGATAAACTTTCAAAGATATAGAGATAGAAATGATATGGGTGATTTTTTCCTCTGAACTAGGGTTTCTGGAACTTCAAAAAATCTAGGGCATCAACTGGATTGCAGAAGTGCTTTCGAGGTACGATGGATCTGAAGGCTAGATTGGTGCCCCAGGAGGGTCCAATGGGGACTTCTCCGGCTCCTTTTCTAGGGAGTAGCAGCTCATACGTAGATTTGTTTAAAGAAAAATCTCCTCCAAAGAACGATGAAGCTCAAAAAATGGCATATAAAATGCTCTTCACGGCTGCTGGGAATAGGTCGATAGCACATCGTGTGAATGGATGTTTGTCGCAGGCCGAAACCAGGCCAAAAATTGTCATCGAGCCAAGTATGGTTGAAGAATCAGTCATTTATAGAGCTAATCACGATTTAATCTGCAAGTTCATGGGTATACATCCTTCCCTGAATTTTTTGCACTCTTGGATCCGCCAAAACTGGGAGCCTCATGGTGAGTATTCATTGTGGTTTATTATCAATGGATATTTTATTGTTAGCTTTTCATCTTTGGCCGATAGAAATAGGTCTTTCGAGTCAGAGAAGAAAAATCATGGCCTGGCAGAGCTATTTGTTCAACCATGGAGAGTGGGATTCGATCCCCGAGTTGAACCTCCTGTTGTCCCAGTATGGATCCGACTATATGCTCTTCCAATGGAATTCTGGAGTGAGCAGGTGTTGGCAAGGATTGGCAATTCTATTGGAAGACATCTGGGTGTTGCCAGAGACACAATTGAAGGGAGCATGGTGGTGTATGCAAGAATATGTGTGGAGATGGATCTCAGCCAGCCTTTGCCGACAGAGATGGAAATTGAATTGGCAGGACTCTCCTAGATTCAACAACTAGACTATGAGGCCCTACCCTTTAGATGTAGGGTTTGTCACAAACATGGACATTTGGCCCGTTTCTGCCCTAATAATATGAATGCTAAAATGGAGGCCCCTTTAGGAATGCCAAACCTGCCTAAAGAGGATAAGGCAACACTTAATAAAGATCCCAATAGCATCGTTCAGGGCCAGGAAGCTCGGAGAGAGGGTTTTGAACAACCCTAGAAGAAAAAGACGAACAAAGAAAAAAGAGGGAAAGGAGCAATCCCATCTTAGACCTGCCAATAGGTATGAGATATTTAAGTCACTGGTTGACGAAGAGGAACAATTTATGGAGGGCATGGAGGGTAATAAGGAAAATTCTAATATTCTCGTGCAACTCCCCCTCTCATCTCCTCCCGTCATACAACAGGTAGTTGAACTCTGTGAGGTATCACAACTAGTGTGTTCAGGGGCTTTAGTAGTGCATAACCATGAGCAGACAGTATCTCAAGATGTCAGCATGGGAATACCATAGAAGAATAGGGAAAGGCCAACTTTGGGGATAACCTAGGTAGAAAAAATATCAAAAAATAGCAATTCTTAGGGAGTAGGTAGAAGATCCAATAAGGAGTTGCTAGCAGTCCAAGGAGACAAACTGATCACGGAAGGATCAGTGAGGCCAATAGAATATTATTGCTCCCAGGGTAACCAATGATTATACAATCATGGAATGTGAGGGGTTTAAACAGCAAAACCCATCAATTTGTTGTTCGAAGACTTTTAGAGATTCGTAATACTGATTTTTTGCTTTTATAGGAGACTAAGATGTCATTAGATCTTATGTCCAAAACAGTCAACAGAATTTGGAGGGGTGCTGGTCATATGGATGTGGCTACCCAAGGTGCCTCAGGGGGGATTTTTACTCTGTGGAACTCTCTTGAATGGTCTGCAATAGAACATCTTGCCTGGAGGGGTGTTCTCACTTCTCTTTTTAGGAATAATGTCACTATGGAACACGTTCTAATCACAAACTTTTATGGGTCTCAAAACCTAGATGGTCAAAGGCGGTAGTGGAAGGCTGTGCATAACATGCGAACCTCAAGGGAAGATCTAGAATGGATTATAGCGGGGGACTTTAATGCTAAATTATCTTCTAGAGATCAGGAAGGGGGAACACCATTTTTGGACCCAAGGGACCGTTTCATGATTGCCCAAGTCCAGGCTTTGCACTTAGTGGACATTAAATGTCCCGGCATTAACTACACTTGGACTAATAAAAGGTGGGAGCCACATAGCAGGAAGGTTAAGCTAGATCATTTTCTAGTTTTAGAGGAGGCATTTGTAAAATGGAATATAAATTTTCAGATTTTAGAAGGCCCAGTTTCAGATCACTATCCCATTCTATTGGAAGGCGGGACTAGGATGGGGCAGCATCACAAACCTTTCAAATTTGAGAATTTTTGGCTTCAAAAAGAAGAACTTTAGGAGAAAATTCCACAGTGGTGGGAAGAAGGCCACCCAACTTATGGGAGAGCAATGTTCAGAATCCACAAACAACTACAATATGTCAAAACTCAGTTGAAGTATTGGAGGCGTGCTAATAAAACAGACTTCCAGGCCCAAAGAGCTCCATTGGTGGCCAAATGGGATGAGGTCCAAAAATAGTTTAGAGAAGGAGTAATTACAGACAAGCTCAAAATTGAGGATGATGCCCTGCGTACAGCGGTTGAGGACATTGACAACCAGGAGGAGACCTATTGGAAGCAGAGAGCAAGAACCACCTGGTTATTAGAAGGGGACAGAAATACAAAATTCTTTCATCGGACTGCTTGTGATCGAAGATAGATGAACAATATGGAGGCCCTTCAAGATGAGAACGGTCATTCCTTTGATACACTTCCAGGTATGCATTCCCATGCTATGGATTATTTTTCTAAGCTTTTTAAGGAAAGTGTGGTACAAGATGTAGAGGCCCAAAATGAAGTTATTTCTATCATACCTGTTGTTATTTATGAGGATGAAAATTAGGCCCTCCTCAAACCCATTGATAGAGATGAATTGAAAACTGTGGTCTTTGGAATGAGCACTGGTAAAACTCCAGGTCCATACGGCTTCCCAATTGAGTTTTTTCAGGCTTTCTGGGACTACTTAGAGGAAGATGTAATGGTTGTTGTAGAAGAGTCCAGAGAAAATAAGAGAATGCTTAAAGCTATAAACCACACTTTCATTACCTTAATTCCAAAAGGGGAGGAGGGGGTTCATATTTTAGATTATAGGCCTATTGCCTTATGTAATGTGTTGTACAAAATAATCACAAAGGTAATGGTTGAGCACCTAAAACCTCTTCTTCACAACATTGTCTCCTCTGAGCAAGGGGGTTTTGTTGAGGGACGATAGATTCTGGATGGGGTGGTTGTGGCCCAAGAAGCAATCCATTCAATGCACACTTATGGTAATAAAGGGATGTTCATAAAACTGGACAATGGATTTTCCTAGCTAAAATGATGGCAACCTTTGGTTTCTCTCAGGACTGGATAGAGTGGGTCATGAGTTGTGTCTCTACCCCGACTTACTCTATGCTAATAAAGGGCCTTCCTTCGCAACCATTTGGAGCTACTTAGGGACTACGCTAAGGGGATCCATGTTCTCCTTATCTTTTTCTCATTTTTGATGAAGGTCTTGGCAGACTTTTCATGAGGAGAAGACAGCAAGGTAGATTATTGGGTATCAGGGTGGGTGACGAAGTTTTAACACACCTGCAGTTTGTGGATGACATCGGTTTGGTGGGAGTGGCTCGCTTTAGGGAAGCAAGAATGATTAGGGATACTCTTAATGTCTATCTCAAGGCTACTCAATAGGTCATTAATGACAAGAAATCCAAAGTGGTTTTTTTAATCTGGAGCAAAGGCTTTAGAACAGAATTTTAGAAATCTTGGGATTCACAAGGACTTCTCTCCCAGTGGTTTACTTGGGGGTCCCCTTGCACTTTAAGAAGCTAAAATTAGACACATGGAGGAATCTGTTGGAGTGTATCAAGGACATAATTAATCATTGGTCTCACAAGTGGTTAAGTTATGGTGGCAAATTAACATTCTTATAGTCAGTCATTCAAGCCATGCCAATTTACAAATTCTCTATCCTAGCTGCCCCAATTACAATATGGAAAGAGTTGGACAGGATGGCTAGAAAGTTTTTATGGGAAGGAGCAAAGGGAGAGAGAAAGTGGGCCTTAGTGGGCTAGGACAAAGTTACCCAGCCCAAGGTTAAAGGAGGTTTGGGTTTGAGAAAATCTAAGTTGAATAATAAAGCTTTGGTCGGAAAGCTGTACTGGAGATGGATCTCCCAACCCACCTCCATTTTTAGTAGAATCCTAACTAGCAAATACCTAGGACAGGCCAACCCAAATGATGTAGCTCACATCCCCTTGGATGGTACTGGGTCCCTAGTTTGGTAGGATCTCAAGTTAGGGTCTCAGGTTGTTAAAGACCGCTTATTTTGGAAAGTGGGAAGAGGGGAGAAGGCTCGTTTTTGGATAGATTCTTAGGATCAGTTCCCACCCATCATTGCTGAATTTCCAGAATTACAGCCAATAAAAGTAGCCATTGAAGCCAAGGGATGGATCCGTATTGAAAGTTATTTCACAACTACTCAGCTGGGGGAGTGTAAGTTTAAGCAGTTCAAGAAGTTGGATGAGTGGCCCATTTCAATCCCTCCGGATTTGACTCCCATCATGACTAAAATTCTGACAAAAAGATTTCTTACAGGGGGAGACATGGAGGATGAATTAGCTTGGGGCTTTGGGATTCTTGGCGTCTATACAGTAAAGGACGGATATGACAACATTCTCCCAAAGCCCCCCCTCATACTTTTTAGGTTGAGGACTGGAGGAAAATTTGGCACTCTAAAGGCTGGCCAAAAGTTAACTTTTTTGCCTGGTAGTGCATGCACAATGGAATCCTCACTTTTGATAATCTTAGATCAAAAGGTATCATCGGCCCTTCTCAATGTGTACTATGCTACAAGAGTGAGGAAACTGCTGACCATTTGTTGTTTGGTTGCCCTTTCACCCGACATATTTGGTTGCGTTGGTTTGCATACTTTAAAATTCAAGTAAGTGGTGACTTGAACCGGATGAATATCTGGGCAAAATGGCAGAAAGGTAGATTCAAACCTAAAGCTCTTCATATTGGCTGGGAGCTCGGTTTAAGCTTTATCTGGTGGCAAGTATGGCTGGAAAGAAATACCAAAATTTTTAGAGAAACTTTTACTGCTCTAGACAGGTTTTGGAAGACCATTTGGAGCAAGGTTACCGAAACTGTGGTTGTTCATGCTAATGAGGAAGCTCAAATTGACATTGGAGCTATGGAAGAACACATTGAACTGCAAGAGGGACAAGACAAAAATTGTTGGAAACCTCCCCCTGAAGGTTGGATTAAAATCAATACTGATGGAGCTACAAAAGGCAATCCGGGTAGAGCCAAAATTGGAGTGGTGTGCCGAAACCATGCTGGGACTATGCTCTATTAGGAATTGCAAGGCCTGGGAAGAACCACTAACAATGAAGCCGAAGCCATTGCCATCAAGTCTGCTTCTGTTTGGGCAATAAAACATGGCCACCGTAGGATTATTCTTGAATCAAACTCTCAAATAATGGTTGGAGCTCTAGACTGCATGAGGAACTTTGATCTGAAAGCTTGGAGGTTGAGGGCTCTTGTTACCCAAATTAAATAATTATGGAAGGAATTGGAGGACGTGATCCCAGTTTATGCGAGTAGAGATTTGAACAAAGCGGCTGACTTTTTGGCTAAGATGGGTGCGGAAAAGGAGGTTGGAGTTCAGTTGCATAGTGACATGGATATTGAGGATGAGGTGATTAGACAGGGTCTTGAAAGGTCCTTGAGCTAATGACCTTCGAAAAAACAGAGTATGATGGGGGACCCCATGGCAGCTAGTTTTTGGTTCACAAAAATTGGCTCCGGTGCAGTTCTTCCTTTACTATTGTATGACTGTGTCCTCTCGGACCTCGGCTGGGAAGAGGCTCTTCCCACATTATAATTGATTTATGTCTTAATACAAGTTTTTTTCAAAATTATTCAAAAAAAAAAGATAAACTTTCAAAATTCCAAAAAGGTGATGATAATAATCCAAATCTAACCTAGGAACATGATGCCCTCATCATGGTGGGTTGTATTCTCTTCTAAACCAAATTAAAGCCATGACATCTAGATTAAAAGAATGGAACAAGAACACCTTTGCAAACATTTTTGAGAAGAAATAAGATCTAAAAGATAAACTTTCAAAATTACAAAAAGGTGATGATAATAATCCAAGCTCAGGGAAGGGATTTATTTAGTGAATATCATAATATTTTGAGTAAGGAAGAGAATTTTTGGAGATTAAAATTAAGATAGACCTGGTTAAAAGAAGGAGATAAAAATACAAAGTTTTTTCATAGGATGGCTATAGTACAAAGATAATATTATAGAATTAGTAGAATTAAATTAATAGAAGGGGTTTGGATTGAAGATCAAAGTGAAATTATAAAAGAGGCAAAGTCATTTTATCATAATATTATAGGTTTAGAGGATACTGAATTTCTTAATGATAAACTTCTTCAAGAAGTATCATTAGTTATAACAAATTAAGATATTAGGAAATTGATGGAGCCTATTAGTCTAGAAGAAGTTCATTTAGCTCTTTTTTCTTTTGATAATGATAAATACCTAGGTTTGGATGGGGTCTCTACAATATTCTATCAACATAATTAGGATATAGTGAAGGATTATTTATTGGTGGGAGTGGAGCATCCTATAGGGTAAAATAATACATTCCTTATAAAATAAATGCAACATATCTTACCCTAATTCCAAAAAAAAAGGATGCAGAATTGTTTGATTCTTTTAGACCCATAAGCCTATGTAATATGGCATATAAGATTATCTCCAAAGTGATGGTAAATAGATTAAGGCCATTGTTAGAAAAAATTATTTCAAAAGAGCAAGGAGGATTTGTGAAAGGGAGATAAATTTTGGATGGGATCATAGTAGCTCATGAAGTTATACATTCAATAGCTTCAAGAAAAGAGAAAGTAATGATCTTATAACTTGATATGAGTAAAGCCTATGATAGGGTTAAATGGGATTTTATTTTTGTAGTTTTAGATAAGTTTGGTTTTGGGAAGAAATGGGTTAGATGGATTAAAGCTTGTGTCTCTATAGTTTCTTATTTAATGTTGGTCAATGGGTTAGTGATAAAATATTTTAAAGTCAAGAGAGGCCTTAGATAAGGAGATCATATATCACCATATTTGTTCATTATTATGGAAGAATTTTTGGGTAGGAACTTGAAGAAGGCTAAAAAATATGGGATTTTAAGTGGACTTAAGGCTAGTAATAACATCGATAATATCACCCATCAATAGTTTGTAGATGATACAACCATTTTTGGAAGGGTAAGGATAAATGAGGCCATAGCTTTGAATAACTTATTAAAAGAGTATAAATGTCCTTCCATTAGGAAAAAAGTTAATAGGAATAAATCCAAAATTTACTTCCTTAACACTCCTAATATCAAAGCAAGAACTTACAGGTTGCTTCAAATGGAGGAGGTAAATTTACCAACAACTTATCTAGGGGTGCCTTTATTTGAGGGGAGAATGAGGATAGATTTATGGAATCCAATTATTAGTAAATTTTAAAATAAACCTCCAAATTGGAAAGGTAGATGGTTATCGTTATCGGGAAGAGTGCAACTAATTAATTCAATCTTACAAGCCATTCCAACATATTATATGTCCTTGTATTCTATGCCAAAATCGATTCGAAAAAGTTTAATCTATATAATGCGATCCTTTTTATGGTCAATATTACATGATAAAAGGAAATTTCCTTTGGTGAAATGGAGCAAGTTGTGTGATGATAAAACTAGGGGAGGTCTTGGTTTAAAATTTCTTACGGATTCAAACTTAGCTCTTAAAGGAAAATTAATTTGGAGATTGTACAAATAGAGTCAAAGACAATGGGAAAGAATTCTTCTAAGTATGTTGAGCCCAATGACCCAAGCTTAATATTTACTACATTCTCTCTACCAAATGATTCTACACTATGGAATAGTTTAAAAAATCAATTGATATAGTGATTAAAGGTTTAAGATGGGTGGTGGGAACTGGAGAAAATATTTCTATTTGGATGGATACTTGGTGTGATAAAAAACCACTCAACCTAGATCTAATTTTGAAACCATGGATGAGATTGCTTGAAGACAAATATGGTGATAGGGTTTCAAATATTTTGTACAAGGATAGGGAAGGAAGATACAAATGGAAAGAATAATTTTTTAGAAGTATACAAGACATTGATGCTAGGAGGCAATTGAGTAGAAATATAACAACTATTGTTATTTTTTTTTTTTTTTTTTTTTTGTTTTGTTCTTTCCCTGTGTTGTTCTGGATGATTTTTTTTTTTGGGGGGGGTTTTTTTTTTCTTCTTTCTTGTTATATATACGCGTGTGTGTGTGTGTGTGATGTTTGTGTGGGACATGTCCCCCCCTCGTCTGAGTGGTGGTGGTGGGGCCAGCTTCCTTCTTTCTTAAAAGAGTGGCTGTTTTAAAATGAAATATATAGAAGACACACATCTTCAGAGGTGGTGTGTGTTGTGTTGTGCACCTCATCTTTTTGTGGGGGTGGGTGGTATTTATTCTTTGTTTTTTGTGTGGTGTGTTTTTTTTCCTAGCTTTTTTTTTTCTTTTCCTTCTTTTCTTTTTTTGCTTTTTCCCCTCTTTTTTTTTTTTTTTTTTTGCTTTGTGTTTCCCCCTTGCTTTGCACAAAAGCTAACTATAATTATTACAAGGGGTTCTAAGGATAAATTGATGTGGAAGTTCAATAGCTCAGGAGAATACACAACTAGAAGTGGATATAATGTTCAACACCAATATAATAATAATATCACTAGAATATGGAGAGATATTTGGGATATCCCAAGCATTCCTAAATTCAAAATGTTTGTTTGGCTAGTAGGTCATGGAAGAAATTTATCCTAGGATAACCCTATGAAAAGGGGTTTTCATGGCCCCTCTTAATATGTTTTCTATAATAAGAAGGAGGAGAGTATAGACCACCTCTTGGGACATTGCTGAATAGACTAAAATATATGGCAATGGATTATTAATATGTTTGGTAAATGCATGGTGATGAATTGTAGAATTGAAGAATAGTTAAAGCAATGGTAGAGCACTTATAAAAGTAAGGCTTTACATATAACATGGGATATATCAAAAGATACGATACTTTGGACTATATGGCTAGAAAGAAATAGAAGAATATTTAAATGAAAGGAAAGCAGTTTAGAGGTAATGAAAAAGAAGATACGTTTAGCCATAGAGGATTCTAAACTAATCTTATCAACTCACCTAATATCTAATTTAGAAGCAGAGAGTCTTGATAGATGGAGTCAAGTCATTAAATAGAATTATGATGTTCGGTACAAGAGAAACAAAAAGATATAGAAGAAATGATCTAGGGTTTAGCACAATAATGGTAGGAGTATGGGATGATTGAGATGGATTGGAGGAATGTTGCAATGGCATCGGGCCCATCACAAAGCGTGCATGCTAGTGATATTTTTTCATCTAAAAATTATTGGAAGGAACAGTATTTCCCAATGCATATTGATAATTATTTTTTAAAGAACAATGGATGTTTAGAATAATGTGAATCCAGGTCGATTCTACTGGTTCAACCAAACTCGATGGAGGAAGATGTGGAGTATTTAACCAAGCATGTACTTATTGGAAAATTTATGGGTATCCAAATGTCTCTTCCATTTATGGAGGCTTGGGTTAGGAAGACTTGGAACCTTGACGGTGATGTGGAGGTGATGTTAGGTGCGAATAGCTATTTTATGGTGGTTTTATCTTATCTTACGGATTGTAACAAAGCCTTTGAATGGGGTCCCTATTTCTATAACCAAGTTGGACTCCTTCTTAAACCTTGGAATGTGGGTTTAAACCCATTAAAGGAGCAATCGTCATGGGTTCCAGTGTGGGTTCAGCTCCCATGGCTCCCGTTGGAATTCTAGAGAAAAAACATCTTGCATATGATTGCCCTTCTTCTTGGAAAGTCGGTTGGACCATCACAATAGATGATGGAGAAAAAGGTAATTTTTTTTACTCGTATCCATGTCAAAATTGATTTAAATAATCCTATTCCATATTCTATTGAAATACAGTTTGGATCATCTATATGGTTTCAACAACTTGACTATGAAGCTCTTCTATTTCATTGCCAAATCTATCATGAATACAACCACCTGTAAATAAAATATCCTAAGTTTGTCCCACCCGTGACTTCAAATCTTGGGCCCTCTTAATATGCACAAAATCTAGATATAGAAAAAGCCCTGATAAAGGAAGGGGATCAGGATAAGGAAGGCTCTGTTCCTGTAAAATCCCAAAACAAAGGAAGAAGGGTAAAAAGAGCCCTTAAGGATAGCCAACCAGATGCTCTGGTTAACCATTTTGAGATACTAGATGATCTTGATCAGTGCATGGATTTACCTAAAATGTCACTACCTGATGCAGATATAACAGGGCCGAATCAAATCTCTTCTTGAGGTGGAACCCAAGCAATCAAATCTAGTGGATTTAACTGAAGAACACATGGCTTTGGCTCTGAGTACGGTGATATGGTTGGCTCTATCCCTAGAAGGGAAACTATTTTTAGAAGTGGTACAGATATACTTGTGCTCTCTCCTACTTAGGCATTGATGCAATCATCCTTGGACTGCAAAACTCCTACGATGTTGGGATTGCAATAGAAAAAAATTAAAAAAGGTGCTTTAGATAAGAATATGAAGGTGGGTCGAAAGAAAGACCAAGATAAAATTAAGTTAATGGGGGAGACTTTGGTGGAGTCAATCTTGGTGAGAAAATTGGACTCCCATTTTTCTAACCCCAGAAATGATTATCCTCTCATGGAATGTAAGGGGGTTGAACAACATCCCCAAACAAAAAGTTGTTTGTGATTTGATTCGTGTACATTCTTTGGATGTGGTGTTTATTTAGGATACTAAATTGGCTATTGATAGTATGTTCAATATTACTCCCAAGTTGTGGAGAAAGGATCAATGCTAGTGTATTGGTGTGTGTGGATATGCTAGTAGCATTACTTGTTTATGGGATTTGGTTAAGATCTCTCCTCTTACTTGGATTTCCAACATATGTTCTATCTTGATGATTGGGTATGATAATGAATTTTTTGAAACCATCCTACTTACAAATGTGTATGCTCATGTTGATTACAATGGTAAAGTAAATTTGTGGGAGCACATTGTCTTTGTGAGAAGTCTTGCTCCCATGTACCCATGGATATTGATTGGAGATTTCAATTCTATCACTTTTTTGGAGGAGAAATACGGTGGAGTTGATCATCTCGCGCATTTTTCTTCTATCTTCAATTCTCATATCCATATGTGGGAAGAGTCCATCTCAAAGAGACTGGATAGGTTTTTGATCTCTAGATTTTGGATTGGTAATAACATAAGCTCTAGTTTTATGATTCTGGGGGGGTAGAGGATTTGATCATTGGCCTATCAAACTTTATGCTCTTGAGTTTGGGCTAAAGAATAATCCTTTAAGTTTCAACTTATGTGGCTTCGAGATCCTAAGATTCATGATTTCATGTGAGTTTGGTGGACCAATGGCAAACCTTCTCATGGCACCTTTATGTATTCCTTTATGAAGCAACTACAATTTATAAATTGAAGAGGTGGAATAGTCTAAATTTTGGGAACCTTTCCTTGGATAAGCTAGCGGTTCTTAAGAAGGTATAAGAAGCTTCAAGGAAGATTAGAGATCATGCACTCACGGAGAAGCTTCTCGTTGAGGAATCTAAGGCTGCAAAAGAACTTACTAAATGGGAGCTAAGGGAAGAAATTTTTTAAAAATAAAAAGCTTGAGTGGATTGGCTTTAGGAAGGGGATAGGAACGTGAATTTGTTTTCTAACTCAGTTAAGGCTCACTGTAATGGTAACCTGATTACCTCTCTTGTGAATTATCAAGGTACCCTTCTCTCTTCTTTCAAGGAGATTTCAGAAGAGACTAGGAGGTATTTTTCCTCTCTCTTCAAGGAGGACTCCCTCTCAGATGATGAGGATGAAAAGATTATTCTAAATTGTATTCCCTTGATTGTTTCTAGAGAGATGAATGAGCATTTTATGGGCCCAATTTCCCTTGAGAAGTTGGAAAATATTGTATTCAAGATGAAAAAAGGGAAATACCCGAGCCCGAATGGATTCTCGATTGATTTTTATTAGAATTTTTTGGAGTTAATCAAAATTGATCTTTTGGAGGTGGTCCATGAGTTACAAAAGAATAAATAGATGCTAAGGACCCTAAATGCTACCTTTGTGGTGCTTATTTCCAAAAAAGAAGGAGCAAATTCTTTGGATATGTTTAAGTCTATTGCTCTCTGCAATGTTGTGTATAAGATCATTACAAAAATATTGTTGAGAGGCTGAAGATATGGTTAAGGAAAATCATCTATGAGGAGCAAGGTGGGTTTGTTGTTGGATGGCAAATCATGTATGGAGTTGTTATTGCTACGAAAGCTATTCACTCGATGGAACCTCTAAGGAAAAATATATGTTCCTTAAGTTGGACATGGCCAAAGCCTATGATCGGGTCAAATAATCCTTTCTTCAAAAATTTCTTGCTACTTTTGGCTTTGAGGAGGAATGGATTAGATGGGTGATGAGTTGTGTTTCTTCTTCCTCATTCTCTATTCTTGTTAACAATGATTCGTCAAAGCTATTTTAAGCCTCGAGGGGATTGAGGCAAGGAGATCCTCTATCTCCTTATTTGTTTATCATTATGGTGGAAGGATTGGGAAGACTGCTCAAGTCTCAAGTTAGGCATGGTCTCATTCAGGGTTGGAAGTGGAATAGCAGGTCACCACCTATTTTCCACCTTCAATTTGTTGATGATACAACTTTGCTGGGAGTTACCACTACCAGGGAAGCTGGCAACATTAGACGATATCTTAACATATATATTGGTGCTTCTAGGCAGTTGATTAATGAGGAAAACTCTTCTATTTTCTTCTTCAATATCCTCATCTTATTCATGCAAGAATTGCTAGAATTCTAATATTCAAGGTCGGGAATCCCCCTTCATTTATCTTGGTTTTTAGATTTCATCTCATCCTCTACCTATATCTTCTTGGCAATCTATGCTTGATAAGTTTAGAGCGAAGGTGAATCACTAAACTGTCAGATGGTTGTCCTTTGCGGGTAGAGGGTTGCTTTTAAAATCTGTTGTTCAAGATTTATCCATTTATAGGTATTTTGTGCAAACAAATTTATCAAAGACATGGATGCTTTGTCAAGACAATTTTTGTGGTCTAGAAAACTTGCTCAATCTAAATGGAGTTTGGTTAGGTGGGATTTTTTTTGTAGTTCGGTTCAAGAGGGAGGCCTTGGGTTGCGACAAGCGGCTCTTTCTGGGTAGGCTTTGGCTGTGAAACTCTATTGGAGATGGTGTACTTCTCAGGATTATATTTGGGCCAAAATCTTATCTTGTAAGTACTTGAGAGGTATTTCCAAGGTTGAGATCCCTAGAGTCATCTTGGTTGGAAAAGGTTTGGTTATCTGGGACACTCTAAAAAGAGGATCTAATTTAATTAAGCAGGGTTTATTTTGGATTTGCAATTGGGGATCAAATGCTCTTTTTTGGGAGGATTCTTGGGATGGCCACCCTCCTATATTGACTCAATATCCCAGGTTACGTTCCCTAAGCATTTTTTTTCTTGGAAGCGGGTTGGTATCATGTGGAGGACTTTAAAATAATCTAGCCTTTTGGTAATATGGAGATGTACAAGTGGAAATATTTATAGAAATGGCCCCAGGGAGGATTGGTTGAGGACAAAGATGTGCTTGCTCTTATTCTTGCAGGGAGGCCTTACTCTTCATTGAGGGGTAAAGATATTTTGGCTTGGAACCCTCATCATAAGGGAACCTGCTCTTTAGCCTATGGTTATCAAGTTCTTGATATGAAAAATTTTAGGAGCCTCCCTATCACATGGTGGAAAAAGGTGTGGAATAGATTTGCTTGGCCTAAATGTAATTTTTTTCTTTGGATGATCACTCATAATAAATTCCTCACTTGGGATAACATGAGGAAGAGGGGATTTCAGGGTCCCTCTTTTTGTGTCCTTTGTGGTAATAATTAGGATGACTCTTCTCATTTATTTTTCCAATGCTCCCTTGCCAAATACATTTGGCACCATTGGTGGAGTTCCTGGAACCATCCTTGTTTCATGTGCTCTCCCTAGTGGAGTTTTGGAGTAGTCTGGATAGACCTCTGGCCAATACCTCTTTCCTCTAAGTGGCTTGGAATTTGGGCTCTTCTTTCATAATATGGTAGATTTGGCTTGAACGAAACCATCGCATCTTTAGGGTAGACAGTTGGCTATTCAACATATTTGGCAAAGTATCTTGTGTATGGTTTAGGATACTATCCATATCAAATGTGATGTGGATCCTCTTTTAAAATCTAGGGAGGAGAAGTTATGGTAGGCCCTTGGTATATTTGTATTTTGTGAGGAATCTTCTCGCTATAGTAGGGTTCCCTAGCTTATCAAGAAAGTTCAAAGAGATGGTAGGTGGAGGCCGCCCCCTGGAGGAGTTTTAAAAATTAATACTGATGGGTTGTCTAGGGGTAATCCTAGACATGCTAGAATTGGTGGTGTTGGGAGAGACTCTGCTGGTGTGGTCAGATTTTTCTTTTCCATTTATAAAGGTGTTCACTCCAATAATTTTATGGAAGCTCTTATGATTCTTGAGGTCTTACAGAGGGGGTTTTCTCTTGGCTGGCGTAGCAGCATCTGCAAGTTCGACTCTCAAATTTTGGTTAATATTTTAAACAACAAAAGGTTGGAGGATGTTGATTGGTAGTTGACCTCTATGGCCATTCAGATTCTTAGAATTAGTGAAGAGTTCGAATTTATATCCTTTGTGCACATACCAAGGGAATGGAATGAGGTTGCTAATTATTTGGCCAAAAGGGCTTTTGAGATTTTGGGTCCTTGGATTATGGATAACTAGGAGAGTATCTTGATTGGGGACTCTCAACACCTTTGGGAGTTGATACACAAGGATGTCCAGACTTAATGTGATTTGTTCTTGTTGTTTTCTTCAGGTTTCAACCTTGTCTAGTGGTTTTAGCCTATGTTGTTTATTTGAGTCTTGGTTGGGGGCTTCACTATACTCTGTAATCTTGTCTTTTTATCAATAAATTTTTACCCCTTTATTTAAAAAAAAAAAGAGAAGCAAAAAGAAGGCAAAAAATATAAAGTGGAAACCACCAAATGTGGAGTGGGTTAAATTGAATTTTGATGGAGCATCTAAAGGAAATCCAAGACCAAGAAGAGGAGGAGGAATAATTAGAAATAATAGAGGAGATATTTTGTCTCATTATGCTTTCAATAGTGGATTTAAGACAAATAATGAAGCTAAAGCTTGGGCAGATTTAGAAGGATTAAAAATATGTAAACAAATGAAATGGAATAGAGTATGGATGTAAGGTGATTCTCTCATAGTAATAAATGCAATTTTAAGGAAAGCAAAGGCTCCATAGAACATACAAGAGATAATTGTGGAAATTCAAGATCTTGCTAAAGAGTTTGAAGAAATCAGGTTTACACATATATTAAGGGAAGGAAACAAATGTGCAGATAAGCTAGCCAATAAAGGGGTTTTGATTGAGGATCGTGAAGTTAAATTATCCTTTCCATGGTTAGAGGAAGTAGAAAGTTTAGTTGAAGCTGACAAAAATTGTTGATTGCCTAAATCAATTAATGATTAATATTTAATTTAATGTTTTCCATTGGTGGTATCTACTTTATTTTGTAACATTAATATATTTTTTAGACTATTTATTATAATTTTTGTGGTTGCACTCGTGTTTCAGGAAGGAAACTAGCAATCCAAATTTGGTAAAGAGGACTATGATAGTGCGATGTTTTAGAAATATTACTCTACTAAGATGTAAGGCATACATGGTAGAGGTGAAGTTTTGGCATTATGAAGGCTGCTATAGGAAAATGTGGAGAAAGATGCTAAATTTTGAAGTAATTGTATTCATACAAAAATCTAAAAAGATCCAAAAAATGAAAATTAAGAATTCAGACATTTTATGTAAAATGATGTAGATTTCTAGCTATAGCATCTCAATTGAGATGAGAAATGTATCTATATGTAAACTCTTGAGCTCAAAAGAAAAGAGATGTAATTTTTCAAGGGTGGGGGACCCGAGTACAACCCCTTATTATACAAAAAAAAAAAACAAAAAAACAAAACTAAAAAGGTCTCGTGGGCCACCATGGAGAATGGGCCCATGGGTATTTAAATAATTAATATAAGCACGAGGAGCAAGTGACTCCCCCGCACTTATTTTATATATATATATATATATATATATATATATATATATATATATATATATATATATATGGGGGAGGTTCGATGACTCCCTCGCAATTCATTTTATTAATTAATTATTTTTTATAAATAAATGGGCAATGGGAGCAGGTGATCCCCTTATTATTTTATTATTTATATATAATTTAATTAAATATTAAATTAAATATTAAAATAAATTTAATTAAATACGTAATTAAATATAAAAAAAAAATTTATTAAAAAGGAAAAAATTTAATTAAATATTTAAGACCCTGGAGGTCAAATATTATTTTTTAAATTTTATTTAGGCTCAAAAATGAGGTTGACATGAGACCAAAACAATGACCCAACTTTGGTGATACAATTTTTTTCAAAAATACCCTCAAAAAGATGAGATAGGATACAGAAAGACCCAAGGACCCAAAAATTCATTGAAAGGAGACTAACCAGGGAAAAAATGAAAGGACTCACAGGACACCAAAATTTCAAAAATTGAGGGTAAACTCAAGTTGGATTTTGAGAATCTAACACAAGCTCCGACTAGGACAGGTGATGAAAAAAGACTCTTGGAAAAATAAACACTTGAGAACTCTAGAATCTCCAACAGACCACAAAAACAAACATCACCTAATCACCTAAAATAACACCTTAATCACCTACAAAAAACACCTTAATCACGTACAAAGGACTCCTTAATCACTTACAAAATACTCCTTAATCACCTATATAAAACATCTTAATCACCTAAAAAGGACTCCTTAATCACCTAAAAACTAAAACACTTTTTTGTTGTGAGGCTTCTCAAGCCCTCTGTACAAAATGATACAATTTCAAATGTTGGCCATTGATAGGAATTAAAAATTCCATACCATCCAAAGTTTACAATTTGTAAGTATGTTGGCCTACCATCTGAAGGGTTTTATATGGGCCAAGCCATTTAGGTTCCCACTTCCCTTTTTCACCATGGTTCTCATTTTTGGTATTCTAGTACAACACTGTATATCCTCCCTGAAAATGCTTACCTTTGGCTTTCTTATTAAACAATTGTGTTGTTTGTGAGCCTTCTCAGTTATCTTCAGCAATGCTATTTTTTTTCTTCTTGCAACTTCACAATCTAATCAAGTCTTCTCTGCAAAACATTTAGATTTTCATGATCCTGAAGAAGCAAAGATAAAGCATGACTTTCTACTTGAGGGGATAACAGAGCATTTTCACCATAAACTAGTTCATAAGGAGATTTTCATGTGCTTCTTTTGACAAATATTCTATCATCCCATAAAACAAACTTCAGGTCACTGTCCCAACTTATCTTGTTTATGCCTAATGCTCTTATGATATTTGTGATCAAATTCTTATTTGAGGATTCTGCTAAATCGTTCCCTTGAGGATAGTAATTTGTAGAATATGAAAACTCTATGTTGTACCTAGCACAAAACTCAATCATATCAAAATAAGTGAAGTAGTTACCATTGTCCGTGACTATCTTCTTAGGAACCTCAAATCTTGTCAATATGTGTTCTTCCAAAAACTCGATGACCACTTCTGTAGTGGATTTCTCGAGAGGTATTGCTTCTACCCACTTGGTAAAATAGTTTTTTATTGTGATGATCCACCTATGACCTCTAGAATAATTAGGGTTAATCTCACCTATGAGATCTATTCCCCGTTGAGCATAAGAAGCTTCCACAATTATTGATCTGAGGGACATGGCTATAATTTTTTTCCTTACAAAAATTTAACAGTTATGACAAATTCTAATAAAATGATAGACATATTTAAATAGAGAGGGCAAATAATAACCAACTCTCGTGATTTTGTGAGCAGTAGCCTTTGGAGAAAAGTGACCTCCACAAAAACCAGAATGATATTCTTTCAGCACTTGAGGGAATTCTTTCTCAAATAAATAGAGAAGAAACACACCATATGGATGCGTAAAATACAGTCTACCTTCCTAAATATACTATTTTTGATTTAATTGCTTGATGGATCTCCTTCTTTTTTTTGGATATGTCTTTTGGAAATGATAAGTTTTGAAGGTAAAACATAATACCATCGTACCACTGGAAATCAAAATTATCAACTACTCTATATTTTTGCTACTCATATACTACAATAGTGTTATTCATAGCCTCTTCCTTTTTGTTAGCTAGGTACTTTACAAGCCTCTCTCCTCTAACAATCTATACTGCTTTGAATTGCACATCATATTGCAACAATATAGTCATCCACCGTGTAGGACTACCTAAAGGTTTAAGATGAGTGAAAATATCTTTAAAAATAATGTAAGGGATGTGGGTTATTACCTTATTGGACCCAAATATGCACTTGAAATGATCTAATGCTCTGACTAATGCATACTCCCATTTCTCTAGTAAAGAGTATTTTAGTTGAGCACCCTTCAATGTTATACTTATAAAGGCTATAGACCTCACATTCTTCTCTTCATCCTGTTGAGCTAGAACTGCAACAATATTGTGTTCTAAAGCAAATGAGTAGATTTTGAAATCTCTGGAGTAATTAGGGCAATTCAATATCAAAGCCTTAGTAATTGCATCTTTGATGTTTTGAAAAGTTGCAGTATTTTCCTTTGTCCACCTTATTTTACCATTTTTCTTTATCATGTCAGTCATTGGCTTGGTAATTGAGCAAAATCAAGGATAAACCTCCTAATAAATTTAATATTTCCAAAGAATGATCTAACTCCTTTAAGATCTTTAGAAAGGGGAATTTTAGCAATTGCTTCTATTTTTTGTGAATCAATGTTAATCCAATCCTTTGAAACAATATGGTCAAGAAATTTACCCTGAGTGGCCCCAAACACATATTTTTTGGATAGAAAGATATGCCAAACTCCTTCTACCTATCAAACACTTGAGTTAGATATGCAAAATGATCTTTAGGATTTTAGAAAAAACTATAATGTCATTAATATATACTACCACTATCTTGAACATTAACCCCTTAAATGTTATATCCATTGCTCTCTAAAATGTTGCCCCTGCATTCATCAATCCAAAGCGTATTCTAATATATTCAAATGTTCCCCATGGTGTGGTGAAAGTTATTTTGTGTCTATCTTCTAGATTTACTACAATCTGATTGTAACCTAAAAATCCATCTAATAAAGATATTCTTAATGACCCAACCACTGCTTGAAGAAACTATTCCAGATTCGGAAGTAGATAGTTATCTTTAATAGAGCTCTTATTTAAATTTTTAAAATCTACACAAAGCCTAATCTAAAAATTATTGTTTCTAACCAGAACCAAGTTTGCCAACCAAGAAGAAAAGCTCACCTTCCTAATTATCTTAGCATCCAATAGCTTCAACACTTCATTTTGCATAATTGGATGCAAAGTAGGATTTGACTTTATTTGCTTCTTCCTGAAAGGCTTGGTATCTTTCTAAAGAGGTATTATGTGAGTCATTACCTTTGTGTTGAAGGTCTTCATATCCTCATAAATCCATGCAAAATAATCAGTCTTCTTTTTTAGATAGTTGACATACTGCTACTTCTCTTTTTTTTATAGAACTTTATTAATCCTAATAATATTGAGCTCTTCCTTTATTTCGATATTAACTTTATCTGCCTCAGAATCTTGAACCAGAGGTTTATATGCTCTATAAAAATCATTAAACAAGCTTGATAAAGATACCAACCCCCTAGGGATCCTATTAGTTTTTAGTTATATGACTTATGTGGGCTGTCCAATAACATCCTTTAGTTTTTCTTCATCACTTTCATCACAAATAGCATCATAAAATTCATTTTGTATAGTCATCAAATCATTAATGTATACATCATCATGAAAAACTTATAAATATACCACGTTATCAAGGATAAATAACTTATAAACAGATATGGTTGGGAACCTTTCCATAAACCAAGTGTCTATCTCAGGGATGTCTGCTCCAAAAGCATTAATTACCAGCAAATTTGCATTATGATTACGTGCTCTAGGAATAAATTATAGATCAAAACCCAAATATCTATCTATTTCATCCAACACTGCTTGCTTATATTGCTTTAATATAGGGTGTTTTGTTTGATATTTTCCATTGATCTGTTGAATTATTAGCTCAACATCCCCACTAACTTTGAGGTAATTAATATCCAATTCTTTGGATTTCCTTAGCCCTAGAAATAAAGTTTCATACTCTACAATATTATTTGTGCAAGAAAATTCTAACATGTATGGTATGTCAAGATAGCTTCCATTGATGTCTGTCAATAGCACTCCAACTCCTCCTCCTGCTTTATATTTTGCCCGTCCATAACTCAAAAGTCTATCATTTTCTACATCCACTTCAACCTTTATTTTTGGATCCATATTCTCAACATCAGGCACTTCTAAAAATAAGGGAGAATGCTAAATAGAGTAAACCCCCATATCTTTTTCCTCTACAGAATTCATGATATTTACCATATTATCATTAGGATCCCTGAATTCAACTGAATATCTATTGAAGGGTTCTATTTTCAAAATCATTTTTTCCTTACCCTGCATTGGAATAGCAGCATATGAACAATCCAACTAAATAGTACCACCTAGTTGCTACGCACAATGCCTAGAGAGTAAGATGAAAAAGAAAGGGTCCACATCTACAACTGCAACATCCATTACTACACATTTCTTAGGATATTATTCAAGATGTACAAGAAGTCCAGTGATAATACCTACACAAGTTACTCTCTTGTTATCCATGACAAAAATAGAGGGGTGCTCTTTTTGATAAATCAACCCTAATTGATCAGCTACTTGTTTTGACATCACATTCATAAAAGAACCACTATTAAGCATGCAATTATGAAAAACATATTGGTCTCCATAGCTTGATGTATACCTTAGTGATATGTAAAATGTTTTAGCTAAATATGTGGCTCTGACTACATTATTTTCAAGGCCTATGGGGATTTGATATTGTTCTCTTGACTAATCAATTAATTTGAATGTTCTACATACCTGATACTTGGTACTTTGGAATAGTCATTAATTATCCAAAAGTGATGTTGAACTTCTATTTGGAAACCTCTAAACCTAGATCAAATTTATCTTTCTTATCATTAATTTCTTTTCTAGTTCTCTGATTAACCAGGTCATTCTGCTACTTTTGGATAATTTCCTTTACCTTTGGCTCTTCAAGAATCATTTGCAGCTTCATTTGATTTATATTTTCTTGTGAAATCACTCTTGTAGTTTTCTCCTTTTGTGTAGGTCCTTCATCAACTTTGTCCTCCACTGTTCTGCTCCTGAGGTTGATAGCATGTATTCTCTCCAAAGACTCAACCTATTCTGCTATAGGTACAAGTTTTTTCTACTTCATTCTATCAAATTTGGTACTAGGAGGCTCAATTGAGGTTGATACCTCTCCAAAGACTAAGGCTCCTTGTGCAATATTATTAGCACATAAATCCATGTCTTTATTAAATTATTGTTCTCTAGTTTCATCTTCCTGAGTCTAGCTCACATTAATTCTAGTATCTTCATATTCAGATTCAACATTTAAATCAACATTAGAATGTAGACTTAAATAAATACCACAAACAATAGGGTTATGTGGTGCCTCACAGGTAGAGCAATAAAAGGGATGATCTGATGCTATAATATTTGATGGTACGGGATTTGGAATAAAATATAGATCTCTTTTTACTTCTTTATTTTTCCAATTCCCATTTGAATTCTTGTTTACCTCTTCATTTCTATTGTTATTCCAATTTCTATTAAAATTCCTCCTAAAAGGAGGTATGTTAGCTTCATGTTGTCTATTATTAACCTGTGAAGTTTTTGCAATGTTCTCCTTACCTTTTTTTATTCCATCCAACCTATCATTCAAAGTAGTAAACATCTCACTCAAATGATTAGTTATTTTGTTCATAGGATCCTGATCTATTTTTTTAGGGATAGAGAATTCAACCTTCGTAGGCTTTCTTTCATGTTAATTGGGCTCCAAATATTATGCTTTTATCTTACCACTATCAATCATATACCAATGGTGGCTACTTCTTGTTGTCATATCTCATAACTAAAATCTCCAAGGAAAGCATTTTTGTAGAAATAAATGGATTGATCATCATTTGGCCTTAATGCTGTCATAATCTTATTTATGGTCTTAAAGAATCTTCTATTGATAAATTCTATTGATTAATTTTTCTTCTTTTTTCATGATAGCTAACTTTATCAACAAGGACTATTCATTATTTCTCTCTCCATATTTTCTAATAAAAGTGTGCTCTAGCTCTTGAAAATTATTGATAGTACCAGCTTCAAGGTTGTTGAACCATTCTCGAGCATCCTTCTCTAAAATTTGAAAGAATAATCTAAGGATAATATCTTCATCATCTACCTAAAGACTATCTATGGCATACATAAAAACCCTAATATGATCTTCACCGATGACAACATTGTTTCCTTCAAATTTAGGCAAGTACTTATGAGCTTTACCAAGGAGAGGATTTAGATTTGTAGGTAAAACAAAAGCTCTATATTTATAAGTTCTCCACTAATTGATATTTGGGTTGACATTGATATTTGGATTGAAATTGACATTATAGTTTACATTAGGGGATGCCATACTCACTGTAGGTTGACTTACTACATGTATTTCATTCATAGTAGGAGAAGACTAATTTGAACCATGATTTGAAATAGAAAAAACAAGAATTGAAACTAAAATTTTTATGTGATATTTGAAGAATACCTCAAAATTTGGTACTCTAGCAAGCACTTCTTTGCCACTTCTTGTAGACGTCAAATATAGTTCCTCTTTCTTTCTTGATTTTTTAATTTTTTGAGTTTATTTGGAGTCACTAGCACAGATGTGCAAAGAAAGAGAAAGATATTCAACAGTACTTAGGCTAAGATTGCTCAGCCTAATATTCACTCAATTATCACAGATATGGTACATAAAAATAAAATACACAGGTCTTAAAACTCCTGGCAACAGGAATTCTAATCCCTGGTAACTATGCCAAAAATTGTTGTGGTGATTTTCTGTATCCTTAAGAATTTGGGTTGTCACACCATAAGAAAATCACTAATTTATTGTGGACTTTGGTGGATCCACCTCTTTGAATCGAGAAAATATTATCACAAGACTTTAGACAAACTGAGTAGGGTAAAGAAACCTCAAAGGTGAGCCTACAATATTTCTTATATGCTCATGCTCATCCATATTTGCAAAAATGAAATAAAATATCCATTGGACAATATAGCCAGACTTAAAATATGATGAAGACAGAAAGGGGGGAAGATAAAATTGATCTAATCACATCCGTTCAAATAATGTAATAGAGATGATTAACCATGCCAACAAAAGAATATACCATTTACACATTCAACTAATGTAATATATAAATGGGTTAACACACAAAACTACACATAGAACTTCTAAAAGGAGGAAGCAAGATTGCATTAAACAATAGATAATTACAATGGGAGTCTGATTAGAATAACCATATCTCACTGAATAAGTACAAACAAATTATCCTTTCAAATTATGTAATAGAGAACTGCTACTCTTTGTTCAAATTATGCAACAAAGAGCCTCCTAGATTCCAACCTCAGCCATTGGAAATGATCTTAGTAAATTAGGCATCTCCTCAACAAAACCTACACAATTATGGGAAGAAAAAGGGGTGACTAGACAAGACACACCAAGGAAAATACAACTGACAAGGATGGGCACTTTGGTATAACTTTTGAAGAATTACTGTGCAAAAAAACTTGATCCCTTGGTACTATTGAAAGAACTCCCTCATATAGCCTACAAAGTGGTTCCCATTCAAAGCTCGATGATAGTCCATAATTACAAAAACTACAATCGTTCTGACGATGGCTCATAACTGTAATTGTTATTAAAATCGGGTGATGGCTCATAAAAACTATACTTGCCTCCATGTTTGATCCACCATATTGCTTGTATTTATAATGACTCTTGCTCATGGCCCGATAGTGGTTTCAACTAGTCAAAAATTCTTTCATAATTATTTGTCACCATTCCTCTTGAAATCGACCAAAAAATAGCTTTAGGAAATTAATTTTCAATCGTTAAAACTCAACCAAAAAAAATTAGGCACATTACAATTTTTATTTTTATTTTTTATCATTTTTATAAGGCTAACCTTAATAATTATTTTTATTTCAAAAATTTTAATAATCATAATAAAACTATTATTTTTTATTGGTAAAAGGGGTTTTGAAAGGATCCTGTAGCCTTTTACAAAGAGAAGAAGGTTGGGAGAAGAGTTCCCAACCAGAAAATAGCTGAAGAAACATACCCTCTATGGGTTATTGGAGAAAAATAGCTAAACTAATAAAATTCGAATCAAGGTCATCCCACCCAAAACCATACAGAGGATGGAAAATTTGAATCAGGGCCATTCCACCCAAAACCATACAAAGGATGGAAAATTTGAAATAGGGCCATCCCGCCCAAAACCATACAAAGGATGGAAAATTTGAAACAGGGCCATCCTGCCCAAAATTTAAAATTGAAATTTAAAAATTAATTAGATATACCAAAAAAAATTGAAATATGAAAATTGTTCCTACCCACATGCGACCATGGACGCAGTTGTAGGACGCATACTAGGAAGCATCTATAGGACGCAAAATAGGACGTCGACTAGGATGCAATCCATGAAGCAACAACTGGCCAGGATGCTGATTAAGATGCAAGGGAAGTAGTGACAGGAAAGCAAATAGGATGCAATAGTAGGATGCGGTCCAGGAAGCAAGATGAACCCAAGGATGCCACAACACAAGCCTAAAAAGTGGAACATCAATCCTGAGGATATCCTCAGGATAAGATATCCTCTTGCACATAGAGGTGAACTTCAAGGAAGCCAAAAGACCCAAGGAAATGAAGGCCTACAAAACCTAGACGAAGAGCAGATATGGGCAGGAAGATTCCAAGGATCTAGATCTAGAGGAGTCAGGATAAACCAAAGTTGTTAACAAAGCACACCCATGAGAAGGGACCACCAATGAGCACCCACCCATGACCTAGATTTGGAGGAGTCAGGATAAACCAAAGCTATCGACAAAGCATAGGTCCACTCCCCAAATATCGAAGGATGCAGTATGGTACCCCAAGCAACCAAAAAGGATCTGGAACCCTCCATCCCTATAGATGAATAGCTTCAAGGACTGAACCTAGGAAGCCAATGGATCCACTCAATAGCATTCAAAATGTAAGTCCACCCTTGAAGCCAAGAAAAAATATCTGAGTGTACACCAAAATGATCAAGTCCAATAGCAAGAAGCCCCTAGATAAGAGATTAAAAATGAAGCCCACCCATGAGAAGGGACCACCAACGAGCACCCACCCATGATCTCGCAACTCTGCACGAATCGAAGGGACTCTAGCCTCTAGAACCAAGAAGAACACCACCATTGTTGGAACTAGAGAAAAAATCTCTGTTGCAGGCCATCGAAGCTAGGAAACCCAACACAACCATGGGACCAAAAGCATCTAGGGGATCAACAACCATAAATTTCCATGGAGTCAAATGCAGGGTTATGCATAAGGTATCGACCCCAAAGTGTATATATAAAATCGGGGCTAATCTAGTGCTAAGGTGTATAGAAATCGGGCGAATATTTCAAATTTTTTGTAGAAATTTTATCAACTAGTGGTGATTTTTGAAAAATATGCAGCAAATTTTTCAGCCTTAAAAATAGCGACTGACACAATGCGACTGACAGAAGCAACTGTCAAGGAGTGACTTCCAAGGAACTACCGCCAAAGGCGACTGTCAAATGGTGGCTAAAAATGTGACTGGAAAGAAAGAAGCGACTGACAACCGTGACTGTCGGAGGTGATTGTCAAGTGGCGACTGGCAAGGTGCGATTGGCAACCGTAACTGTCAAGAGGTGACTGTCAAGATGTGACTGTTAAGACGTGACTGTCAAGTGGCAACTAGCAAGTGGCAACTAATAGCTGCGACTGTCAAGAGGTGACTGGCAAGTGGTGACTGGCAAGAGGCGATTATCAAGAGATGATTGGTAGGTAGTGACTAGCAAGTGGCGACTGGAAAGCGGTGACTATCAAGAGGTGACTGACAAGATGCGATTGTCAATTCATGATTGTCAAGGGCAACTATCAAGTGGCGACCACCATATTGCGACTCGTGTGTCTTAGATTTCATGATGCAACCATATTGCCATGCTATGACTGTTAGGTGGTGACTGTCACCTAACGATAGGAAGAATGCCATCACCAAATACCATCAATAAGATGCTACCACGTGTCCTCTAATTTACCACGTGTCATGCATCCATCGACTTTAGGCATGCAGACTTCTATAAATAGAATAGCAACGTCATTTTCACCTTTCGTACGATGATTTCCAAAGCAATTTCAGAGCTTTTTCCAGTATTTTTAGTGTATTTTCTACAACAATTTTAGACCTTTTCCAAGCGTTTTTCTTAGCATTTTCTAATCATTTTTAGGCCATTTTTAGGCCATTTTTAGGGTGTTTTTTGATCATTTTCAGGGTATTTTTAGGGTATTTTTAGGGCATTTTCAAGGTGTTTTTAGGACATTTTTAGGCCATTTTCTGATTATTTTTAAGGTACTTTCCCAGCATTTTCAGAAATGGCTAGCGGTTCCTCTCCTCTCCCAACCAAGGTATCATTCAAGAGCTACTATTACCCAAAAGTCAATAATATTTTTAACATTCCTGGGAGAGATTCCAACTGGCTATACACCTCTGGACTTGCTGGAGTCGTGAATATGCCACAGTTAGACGTTAGTGTCTCCCTGATGCAACATATTATTAGTTGCTATGACCATGATGTGTCCACTGTAGAGATCCAAGTTGATAACAAGCAAGTTTTTTTTACTGTGAACCCCTTGGATGTCCAGAGATTATCAAGACTTACCATTTTTGGATGGTCTCCTTGTTAACAACCAGTACGCATTAACTGATTCTGACAAATCAATGTTGGCATCCAAATATGTCGTGAATCCAGACCATTTGAAAGGTAAGTTTTTAAAATTTTGTTTTTGTTTATCCTTAATTTTGATGTACTATTTTTTCCAATGTCCATTCTCTAATTACTAATAATGTTCTCTCTATTTTTCAGTTAATTCTTAAAAATCAAAAAGGGGTTTGAACATTTCCAATGTTTCATATAAATTTCTTTATGGTTGTATTGATTGTTCTTGGGAAGGCTTATTCTGCAGGGTCGACCTATAGAAATATCCTTTTGGGCTTTGTCATTGTTGATTTGTTGTATTGATGGAGGGAGATATGATTGGTCCACTTTTATTTCTAATCGCCTAAAACAGGACCTCCTTTCTACACAAAAAATTCAATTTGCGTATACGGTAACCTCCAACAACTATATTCTTTCTCTTTTTTATGAAGCTTATTACAATATTCAAACAAAAATTCCTCCAACTACATTACACCTGGATTTGTTGTGTATTGGGTTAAGTGAGTATAAAATACAAGTAAAATTATATATTGGAATAGTCTCTATTTTTTGTCTTTTCAAATTTCAATCAATCTTGTAATTTTCTAATTTTCTTTTGAAAATAGAGAAGAGCAGCTCACTCATCCAATAAAAGGGATGATGTCATCAGGATTCAATAAGCGTCTGGTGATTTTGACTCGCAGTTGCAATCATCACCGGTACCTTCCATCCGTAAACATATGAGGTCTCCTGATGGACAACATACATGTGTTGCTCCTGAAACTTCTAGACGTGCATCTACTATCGTGAACATTAAAAATGAAACCTCCACCTCACAAGGTAAACATATTTTTCAAAAGTTCTAATTTTAATAATGTATTTTAACAATATTCAATTATATTTAGTTTGAAATTTTTTTTTAACTATTTTTAGAGGCAGAGCAAAAGACAACTTTTGTAGCAGCAACGACAATGGTTGCAGAGTTTGAGTCGGGTATGTTTAGTTAAAATTATTATATTTTAATGGCATTGTTTTTAAAAATAGTTTTAATATATAATTTTCATGTTAAATTTTGTAGAGGGATTGGCTTGATTTACAAGACTCAGAAAACAGATGCTTCCATCGGGTGCACAACAAGAAAATTAGCCAATCCTACAGCAAGTCCATTAGCCCCAAGTTCATCTACGGTAAGTCCAACAATCACCACAACACACACCATCGGTGAGGAACCAATCTCGCATGCATGGAAAACAGTTCCTCACATCGCCGTGTCAGCCACTTCAGACTCAGACTCACACTACGGGTCAATCTGTTGTTTCAAGGACATCGTTCCCAATTTTAATACTTGATAATTTATCAAATGTAGAGAGCACTTCTCAGATGCCCCCTCCAGATACCAATCTAGAAGATGATTTTATGTATCAAGATATGAATAATTTGAATTTACCACTAAAGACATGTGATCTGCTTCATGGTCTAGGTTTAGGTGATGAAACACAAGAGAATGTTGAAGGAAATATCGCTGATGTTTCTTCTTCCTCCCATCAACATGTCGACACCGATTATCATTCGACCGATGATGATAAAATAAACTTTTTTGAAAATTTTTTACTAGAAAATAGCTGTAGGGCTAATGTTACTAATAATATTCTTGTAGACATTGATACATCAAGACAATGGGAATATCGGGCCAAGGTTATGATCAAAGTAATAAATGGTCGATACAAGAACTTCGAACATAGAAAGGAGTTATTTTCAAAGGTAGAAAATGAGCCACAAAAGCTCGATGATCTGTTACTAAAAGCCCAATATGGCACCATTAAGGCCGATGCTACAAGCAGTGATGAAGTTCTGGCCATTATACTTGATCGATTAGAGAACCTGAATGCTAAAGCCCAAGCATATTTCAATGAATGAGAACTAGACAAGAAGAAAGTAGCAGTGGCAGAAACTGCAACACTTACAGCAGATGTAAGTTCTACACATATCTGAAAATCATTATTTTCTTTAATATACTTTTTAATTAATATTAATATTTTTCTCTTATATTTTGCAGTCTAATTATCAGCATTTAAAGCAACAGGTGTCATCCATGAAAACCTGGATCAGGACTGCAAAAATCAGTGTGATTAATGCTATTGAATTGAAGAAGAGACTACAAAACATTGTTCGAGAAAACAATTGGCTGAAGAAGCTTATCAAAGAAAAGGGCCTATATGTGGATGTTACAATAAAAGAAAATGAGAAAGAGTTGAATGCATCGTTTAAAGAAGATCTCGTGAAGGAAGAAAGTTTATTGCTAAACGGGATAAACACTACAAGTGATAGTTTGGTACGGTCTGGTGCATTGGAAGCAAAGGATATGGAGGTAGATGCAACTGACACTTCAGGAAATTTGCAGTAAGAAAACAAAGAAAAGTAAAACTGATGTTTCCTTATGTGATGATTCTGGAATGTGGCATTGTGGTAAAAAAACATGGTTTCAAAGACTCCTATTTTAACATATTTTAAACATAATATTTTATATTATACAAATTTTATATTACTTTTTAGCTATTCTTTCAATATTGTAATGGTTTGATGTTGTTATTAATAGAAGACCGGAATCCTAACCCCCCTTCATTCTTAGGAAGACATAAAGTATCCCATTTCACCAAGGCCCATTTTCTTTTCTCCTTAGTACCACTCCAAAGGAAACGATGACTAATTTGATCCAATTCTCGAAGAACAACCTTTGGGATATTCAAAATGAAAGAAACATAAATAAAAATAGCTTGAAGGACTGATTTTACCAAGGTGATTCTACCCCCAGAAGAAAGCCACCTGTTGGTCCACTTTCCAATTTTCTTCTTGACTTTATCCAACAACCAATTCCAATCTTTATTTTTTTGCCTTTGAATATTTATGGGAATACCTGAATAAGTGATTGGAAGAGAGGTATTCTTATATCTTAATTTATCCAAGACCATGGATTCTTATCTAGCAGAGCAGTGAAAGAAAATAACTTTAGATTTGTCTTCATTGATCAACTGCCCAATAGCCTTAGAAAAACAACTAATGATTTGCTTAATATTAGAAGCTTCCTTAACTGTAGCTTTACCTAAAAGAGCAGAGTCATCCACAAATTGAAGATGAGAGATAGGTCTAGCTCCATGAGCAATGGTAACTCCCTCAAGGGTATTGTTTTCCCTCTTTTTGGTTATAGTCCTACCCAAGCATTCAGCAAGAATGATGAATAAATAAGGGGATAGCAGGTCACTTTGCCTAATACCTCTCGAAGCTAGGAACGACTGAGAAGGCCTGACATTGATAAGAACTAAGTAGGAAACTGAAGAGATACATCCCATAATCCAATCCATAGAAAAACCAAATTGCCTTAAAACTTTGATAAGGAAGTGCCAATCCACTCTGTCATAAGCTTTGGATAAGTCTAACTGAATGAACATGGAAGGATATTTTTGCATATCCATGGAATGGATGGCTTCCTGAGCAAGAACTATCTCATCTACTATTTGACGCCCTTCCACATAACCCCCTTGCTCTAGGAAAATAATCTTATGCAAAAGAGGCTTCAACCTTTCTGCCATGATTTTAATAAAGGTTTTGATAAGAACATTACTTAAAGCAATAGGTCTAAAAGTTGAGATATGATCAACCTCTTGAGCTTTTGGAACAAGAGTAATATAAGTTTTATTGATAACCTACGAAAAACGTCCCTCCTCTCCCGGTAATTGATTGCATATCAAACTTAGTAATTTCATCGAGACCTCCCCTAGTTTTATCATCACACATCTTGCTCCATTTCACCAAAGACTATTTCCTTTTATCATGTATTTTTGACCATAAAAATGATTTCATAATATAGGTTAAATTTTTTTCTATCGATTTTCGCATAGTATACAAGAACATATAATATGTTGGAATGGACTATAAGACTGATTTAATTACCTGCCCTATTCTTGCTAATAATTACCATCTACCTTTCCATGTTAGTTTATTCTAAATTTTACTTATATAAATTCCATAAATCTATCCTCATTCTCCCCTCAAATAAAAACATTCCTAAATAAGTTGCTAGCAAAATTGCGTCTTCCATTTGAAGTAACCAACATATCCTTGCTTTGATTCTAGTTGGAATGTCTTCCATTTGAAGTAACCTGCATATCCTTGCTTTGATTCTAGCTAGAATGTTTAGGAAGTAATTTTTGGATTTTGTCCATTTAACTTTATGCCCAGATGCTCTTTCATACTTCTTTAATAAGTTATTGAATGCTTTAGCCTTGTTTATCTTTGCCCTCCCAAAAATGGTTGTATTTGGTTGTATGATATACAAACTGTTGATGGGTAATGTTGTTGATGTTACTAGTAACCTTAAATCAACTTATTAGCCCATCTTTGTTAGCCTTTCTCAAGTTCCTATTCAACACCTATACTATAATAAAAAAATATGATGATAAAGAATTTCCTTGCAAAGTTTGAAAGAGTTAACCAATCGGCTTTTACTAAAGAAGCCAACCAATGTGTCGATTCCTATCACGGGGACCTCTCTTGACTTAGTGGTATGATATTAAAAGAGCTTAATAATTATAAATGTATAGTAAAAAATAACTTTGATTTCTTCTTTAAAAATCAAAGAACCTACCCAATTAAATTAATACCATTTATTTATTAAAAACTTATATTATTAAATATAAAAATTAAACATTTAATTAATATTTAAAATAAATAATTATTAATAATTATTTTATTTAATATTAAGACATAAGAAAAAACACTTCATTTTAACTAAATTAGAAAATCATATATAATAGAAAGTATATAATTTAATTACTTAAGTAGATTATATTTGTATTTGAAATATATATACAGATTAAATATTTATTTATTATTTATTTTGTTTTCAGAAAGTCAAAGGTTCAAACCACTGCATGAGTGAGTGTGTGAGGGGTGGATGTGCGTATAATTGTGTTTGACTCCTATTGATAAGCTCAACTTTCACCCTTATTAAAGGTCATAGTTAAATGTTGGTGATAAGGTTTCTCACACTAACCTCAATTAAAAAAATTATTTTCATTTAAAGTGATTTTTTTTAATTACATAGAAAAGTTGATTATAGTCAATTTTTACTACTTTTAATACAATTTTGCCCAATATATATACCTCTCACATTAAATTTCAATAGGCAACTACATACAACTCTACCTTTCACATTAAATTTGAATAGGAGAAAATGTATTAAAATATTATTAATCGTCGTCCTTAATTTGCTTTTAAATTATTCTGTTCCGAAAAGTACTACTATAACCAGAAAAGAAGAGCCAAAGCATTTGAAAATTCAAATTTCCTCGTTCCCTCGTAGCCAATTTTCTCACTGCCATTTCGTCAAACACTCTGCAGACCTGCACTAATTCATCAAATTCCATCACCAATCCACCAAATCTTGGATATTCAGTTTAATTTTTTTGGCCTCCTGGTCTCCCTTTGCACCTGGAAATTCAAGATTTTTAGTCTTTAATGTCGAGGAAAGAAGAATTTATGGCGGAGCAAAGGCGCAGAGCATGCCGTTCTGAAGTTTCTTCGGGACGACAGAGGACAATGGCGGGCAATGCGGACAGTAATTCTCGTGAGGCCGCCGTACCTTCGAAGCGAGCCGTAATGGTTGCTCAACAGTGCAAGAAAAGGGTTCCTCTCGACAATTTGACAAATACAGACACCGTCCAGCGCAAGAACGGCGTTTCCGATGGCCAGGTATTTAGTTGTTTAACACCATATAAACAAATTTTCAGGCATTGTCGATAGTTTTGTTTTGTTCGGTCCCAAATAAGGAGTTTCAGTGTCTCCGCTTCAGATTTTGAATGACTATACATGCCCATACACAGACACGCGCACACTCCTGATTCCTCTATATTATTGAGGTATTTACAGTGTCTAATTTTCTTTGTCTAGGGTTTTCTGCTCCTCAGGGCAGATTTTGTATGACTATTTGTTTTTAATGGTGTTGTCAGCGTCTGATTTTGTATGTCTAGGGTTCTTCGCGCATTGTATCGTTAATTCGATCTCGGGGTCTTAAAGTACTAGTGGATCTAGTTAAAATTTCAATGATTTTTTGCATATGCTTGAGAGTCTGATTTTGCACATTTAGGATCTCTTGTACTCTGGCATTGCAGTTTAAACTCAGGTCCTCAGGAGTATAAGTATTTCTAGTTAAAACTCTGATGATATATATGTTCCAGTGTTTAGTTTTGAATATGTAGGTTTTTTATCCCATAAATCAGTCTTTCGATCACAGAGCTTTAAGACTGCCTGCTATTCTTGTTCACATCTCGATGTTGTTGCAAATCTTGGAAAATTAATGTATATTTTTAGGAGTGGCATTACCCTGTAAATTTGGTTCAACTGCCAGGTCAGCAAGCTAGACGGACAGTACATATGTTTGATGGGCTAATGATGGAGAAGTTTTGACCTCTCAAACTGTCTTTAAATATGATATCCTGTGAAGTTTTATTTACAGGCGCTATATTATGAATACTTTTTTACGAGCCAAAATATCTTTACCCTGTTAGAGATAACATCTATTAGCACTCTCAGGTAACTTGGATGTGTTCTTCACAGCCTTTTGATTCTAGATGTTTTTGAATCTCAATGTTTCTTATAGATTGTTGATTGGCACCATCGCTAACCTTGACTGTATCTAGTATCACCGAACCAACTGGCGCAAGATTGTATTTGGTCAGATTACGGTATGTTCGCCCCAGCTACAGATTGAGACCGTCCGCCACATTCCTTGAAGTGAGAGAATTTGTTGCATTTGCCTTCTTTAGGAGTTGGAGACAAAGAGACAAAGGCGTACTTTATCTTCACATGCCCCATCTACTATGACAACAAAGGGAGATACTATTTTCAACTATTGTATATACCATAGTTACAATGTTCAGAAAGTTTGGTATACCATAAAATATCCATTAGCTATATATATTTAATGACATAGAATTTCATACTTCAACTTTTTAGTGCAAATTACTATGCACAAAGACAAGATCTGAAATTTTTTTAATGCCAAGCCTGTTCCTCTTATTTGTATGGATCAAATCATGTGTGCTCCAATTTCTTTAACATGCAAAAGCACAAGAATATTGACTGAAAATTTGGATAGCCAGCTTCTGCAACTCTGGAGTAGAGGCCTCATTATTCTTTCACCATATCATTGGGTGTAACCAAGTCCTATCTATGTTTGCCTCTTTGTAGCCAAATGTCTTCTGCTGGTCCTTAAAAACAGCAAGCTGCTCCTAATTTTATCCTTATCATTTTTGATTCGGACCAACCTCTTTATAAATGCAAATAAACCTGCTTTAATTTCCTCAGTATGGAAGCAATTACAAAGTGCTATGCACTAAGACAAGATTTGGAAGTTTTTTTTTTGGTTATATGGGATTGAAACGGGCCCCATCTGTATTACATCATGACCACATAGTGGTATTACAACAGTTTGGCAATTATGCATGTATCGCTTGGCAAGATTTGAACCTGGGTTCCTCTTTGAAAGTTGAGGAATATAATCAGTTGAGCTAATGCCATTTGATGATTTGAAAGTTTTTTTAGTGCCAAGCCAGTCCCTCTTATTTGTATGGATCAAATCATGTGTGCATCAATTTTTTTCACAAGCAAAAGCACCGGAATATTGATTGATAATTTGCACAGCAAGCTTCTGCAAATTTGAAGTAGAGGCCCCATAATTTTTCCACCACGTAGCTGGAGGTAACCAAGTCCTATCTAGATTTGCCTCTTTGTACCCGAACATCTTCTGCTGGTCCTTTCAAGCAGCAAGCTGTCCCTAATTTTATTCTTATCATCTTTGTTTCACACCAACCTGCTTATAGCTGCAAATAAAATTGCTTTGATCTCCTCATCTCCATCATGGTCTATCTCTACCAATTTGGGATCTAGGTAACAAGCTCCTGCACGTAAAGGGCGATGGAGCATATTCTCCATTGATTATCCTCATTTTCCCAAATTTGCTTAACCTCTTTAGGATCATTTGCCAATATCTTTTGAATTTCTTCCTTTGCTTTATCCATGCACTCAAATAGAAAGCCCATGCAAGGCTTATCACCATCAACCATCCGCAGAATTAGAACAAGTGGCTCATACACTTCATTATTTTTCAGCCCCGTCCCAAAATGCATTTTTTAATTTCTTTTGAATGAGTTTCTTTGGAAAGCTTGGACTTCACCCCATTCATTAGTAACCACCACTTTTTTCAATGCTGTCCATTACTCCACCTCTCTTTTGCAACATGATGAAATTGGAAGCAAATCTTGTTTCAGTTTGATTGAGAAGCTCACCTTTTGCAAATATCCTATATAAGCTTAATGTCAAGCGACCATTATGAATTTAGAGATTTTTTTCCCTTTGCATCCACAACATCTTTTATCAAATCCACCTTCTGCAAATCCTCTAGCAAAAGAACCAATACATGTGCTGCACAAGGTGTCTAAAAAGGCTGAGGAAACCTCTCCATCAATATTTCACCAGCTCCTTTGCAATTTTCTGCATTGTCAGTAAACTTGAACCACGTTTTTCTCCACCAGCCTCCAAAATATCCAAGGTTCCACGAGCTTGGGGGACGGGGGGACGGGTTTTCGGGGACGGCGGGGGACGGTGGGTCGATTTTAGGGGACGGCTCGGGGACGGCTGGGGGGGACGGCTGGTATAATACTATAAAAAATGAAATTTTTTAGAAATTTAGAATAATCTACACATTCAAAATTCTACAAAGTTTAACCTTGGAACAGTTGACAAAGGGGCATCCTTCTAACCAGGATAAGGTTGACCTACTTGGTTTTAACACCTCAAGGAAGCATATAGTCACTCTAACATCTTGTAACACACCAATGTGTAAAGATCAATAATGTTTCTCAGATATGTGCGTATAATAAAAAATACGTCAAGTGCAGAGATGCATACATAATCTATGCATCAGACTCTCAGAGTACTCAAGGTCAGCTACAATCACATCATTTTAGCAGATAAACTATGCAAACGAAAGTCGTGCAAGCCATAACCAACTTCCATAGATAAGATAAATTAACACATTTAATTTGGTAATAAATACTATTCTTGCTCCATAACAAGAAGATTGCAAGGGCATTATATGTTTAGCCCTTTCTAATCATTTTAACATGATCTAGATCGATGTCATTGATTCCCACAGATAATCTTTAACTAGAAACATTTCCACAATTACTAAATAAATAATACAGGAAACAAAAGGATATGTTTTGTAAGCAATAAATAATCAATGATCTCGGTAAAACACCAAAAGCATCAGCTATAGTCTCAAAGAACATGGCACTCGCCAAAGTAACACTTCTTGTCAATAACGATGCCACGTGTAAGAAGATTCTCACATCCTCACAGCTGTTGATGTAGAAAGAAAGGAAATAAATAATAATATGTATATTAACATCCACATATGACGGATAATGGAGAAAACTCGTAGCTAATAGCAAGAGGAAGCCACAAAAGGAGCTTGTATATTTTAGATAGTGTTGGGCGGGGCAGAGGAGACAGTCTCAACTAGAGGGAGAAATCCTACACAGTAAACCCTAGATGCCAAAAGTACACTATTATGGCAAGAAGAACCATAACAGCAAATAGTACAAATATTTCACTCAGTCATTGTAGAGGACAGAACCAAAGACAAACAAGGATGAAAAGGCTTATTAAGTCCATGAAAATGGGATGGGACAAGCTCTAATCTGCAATAGAATGATATAGATGGCTATTTCCATCACTGCCAATATCCATTAACAAGCAATGCAGCATATAATGATGTTCGTAAGAGAGTGGACTGCACTAGGAAGGCCTGTTGGCGGGGTAATCCTGCTGGCCGTGGGGGACGGCTGGGCCCCATGGGGAACGCCCAGACTGTCCCTAGGGACGGCTGGGCGTCCTCGGGGACGTCCTCAGGGACGCCCAGCCGTCCCTAGGGATGGCCCGAGCGTCTCCCATGGGGTCCAGCCGTCCCCGGGACGGCTGGGCGTCCCCAGGGACGCCCCAAAAATGGGGACGTCCCGGGACGGGAGGCCACAAGCCTCAACCGTCCCGGGGACGTTTCCCAGCCGTCCCCCAAAAGGGGGACGGGGGAAACGTCCCCTTGCCGTCCCCCCGTCCTGGGGGACGTGGGAAACGGGGGGACGCGCCCCCCAGGGTGGGGGACGCGTCCCCGTGGAACACTGAAAATATCGGATTCAATGCATTTGAAAACCCATTGAGAAGTTTTGACCTCATTACTTATTTCAATTGACTTTATGACCGTTGCCTCTCGAGGGCATTGTGCTAAAATATTTAGGAGGGGTCTCCTTCTTGAATTGGACTAACCATCATTCAAAATTGAACAATCTGTTTTCTTCCACTTTTTACCTTTTCATTAAGTTCTTGAGATATAGCTTGCACCTTGTTATTAAGAACACTTTTGACCGTTTCATATGATGGTGGAGAGCACCCTTTCCCAAAATTAATAGCTTCTCCTATGAAAGTCTTAAAATGAGGTGAGCAAACTACATTAAAGGGAATAGCTTTTGCATAAATAACACGAGCTAGCAACCTGTCTGCATCATGTTTTTCTTTTGGTTTCTATGAAGATTTCAATGAAGCCTATGATTTTTGATTCTCCCCACTCGTAGTTTCTGTCTCAACTTGAGTTTCCCCAGGCATTATTGAAGCTAAGCCACTTTTGGTAGGGCTAAACCATGGGACGACATGCTGAATTTTGGCCTTCTTTGCTGCTGAACTTGTAGATGTAGTAAGCTGCCATTCATATTTTGATTTGATTTGTTTAATAAAAATTGGATATTAGGGATCTATAGACCTCTCATTTGGTAGTTCATAAAGTTTGACATCTGGTTTGTAGAAATGAAATACAACTCACTGCAATACAGTTCCATTACCACTTAGATAAACAAAATCCATAATGGGATTAACTTACAAATACAAATGGATACACTATGCACACATGTATCCTACACAACAACTATCTGCAATACACCATACTTTGACAAACCATCATCGACACACTTCTAACAACCATTACATGACATCCTAATTACATGATATCCAAATTACTTGACATTTGAATTACATGACACTAATTGAATGTACGCTAATAATGTCTGATAATCATTTTATCAAACACTTAGCATGCACATATTTGCACTTATACATTCATACACTCAACCATGCCTCTTGTTTGCTTCGCCTCTACATTGTGTACTTTATCTCTTGTGATTTATTAAAGTTTTGAATATTATGAAGGGCTCTTGGTGCATATAAGCAAAGGTATATTAGTAAGTTACTATATATACTTTTAACTATCTTCTCACATTTAATTTTGTTGTTAATTATTAAAATAAGGGAACAATTTAAAACTTGGAAGGTTAGCGATATGAAACTTTGAGAAGAAATCTTAGAAAATGTGGCAGATCTTAGGTCTTGAGTATAATGAACGGCGATTGTTGTTGAATGATGAATTTTCCACTTTTTTCAGAGCGATTTGCGGAGCGGTTTTTTGGATTCTGGTGGTTGGTGGGTGTGGGCGGTTTTAGCCCATGGTATTGTGCCCACGGTATTCTAATACCACTTTGTGGTTTAGGGTTGTAAGAGTTTCCTTTATATTGATTGTAATATCCCATTACGGGCAAGGAGTGAAATAATATCAAAGGAGGTGTGGCTCTTGTTTGCTGGATTAGCCCATATTGGGTGAACCAGGGTAAATCTCTTGTGTTCTATGTGCATGTTTATTGTGAGTCGTTATTTTCTTCTGAGTTATTTAATTCTGCATTATTATTCTGGAATAAGTTTGGGTATAATCTCTTCAAAGATAGAGGTGTGGATTCATCAAGAGCTCGTTTCACAAGAGGAAGGAAGTGGAGAAGGAAGACCTTTTGTAGTGCTTGTCTTTGGATAAAGATGCTTGGATATTCCTTGGGTGATAGGAGTTAAAACCTCAGGATTCAATATTTGTGGTCCCCTTGGGAGGAATGAGAATTTGTTTGAGACATTGTTGTTGATGGCTAGAGAAGTCAAAGATGATGAAGGGCTTGTAGCAGAAGATCATGCAATAGATAGACTTCATGCAAATGTAGAGAGTTTTGATGACAAGAGTGTTAAAGAGAGAGAAGGTCGCAAATTTGGAGGTGGTTTCATTGATGAAGACAAAGGTGTCGACAAAGCAATTGACAAATGTTGTGAAGACAACGCATCTCCAACATTGTTGGATGGGGCAAGCCAACTAACAACAAGTTAGTAGATAAGTTAAACGACACCAAGTCATGCAACAAGACAACCAAAATCATGGCTGTTGTTGCGGGCAAACAAAAGAGCCTAAAATTCAATGGCAATTGGATGGAGGACCTCGTCTACCATATCAAGACTTACGAAAGGCACATCATGTGACATATGAAGTCACATGAATATAATTATTCTTAACAACCTTGAGAGGAGTGGCGATGGATTAGAATTTGCAATTGACAAATCCGTATAATACTTGGAAGAATTGAAAAAACCTTTGGGAAAGAATTTTGCTTGCTATACGTGATATTGAGATCATTGGAGGACTATTTAACACTAAGCAAAAGAAAGATGAGGACACCAAGTCCTATGATCATTGCTTGAGGGAACTGATTGGAAAGATGGAAATTTAACCAATAGATAGTTTGAGGAATTGATGGTTCTTGGACGACCTTCTTTTGAAGTTATAGAAGAAGATGAAGGTGGTTCCATCGATGTCATACCAAGAAGTGGTTGACATAGCTCTCAATTTCAAGAGCAAGATGAAGATTATGAGTGGTGGACAGAGTCGATACAAGAGTGACTTCGACAATAATAGTGATAACGAGAAGGCAGGGTCATTGATCATAGCACTCCTAAAAGATATGATGCACATGACGTACGAGAAAACAGGAAGGAGAAGGAGAAGTGTGACATTTGGTGCACTGAATGTTGTACAGAGGAACATTCTAGCACTAATTGTCTAGAACAAAGCTATTTGCATATGGTCACTTAGTGACAGACTGCCCATTTAATGTTAAGAGTAAAAGCATAAGATATTAGCACTGTAAAAGGAAGTAGAGTAGTGGAGGTGCCATTGTTGCATATCTTTATTATTTTTAAACATGAACCATTCACCAATATGCAGAAATATCAAATCATTCATCCACAATACATTATCCACAATAACAATCCACAAATGAGAGAGAGATAGATAATACCCTTAAGGTAGGGCAACACCAATAATAATCCTTAAGGAAGGAATAACTCCACAAGATCTCCCAAGATGAGAGGCCACTTCGTGGGCACGACGATTACATAAGATTCTTCTTCAATGATATGAATGATTACAATGACAAATATCTCTTCTTTATATATCCATATTCTTATTCTACTTTGGAGAGCCTACTACTAATATTATATTATAATATAATATAATATAATATAATATAATACTATAATACAATCAACCTTGGGTTATGTGTGGCCCATGCCAACCCTTATACAATATAATAATATATCCCCAAATATCTATTCCTAGGTACCCTACCATGCCACCCTCCTTACAAATGTTTCGTCCTCGAAACTTATGAAGAAATCTGATAGTATGATTTGCTAAGCAATGTTAGCAATTGGTACCAATCTCGATCATCCATCCATCCAAGTGAAACTCGATGATGCTGGTACGCCATTTTGTTACTTGAGTATCCAAATCTGCTTCGTTGGCTCCACGCTTCTGCTGCTGTATTTTGATAACTTGAATGATGGGTCCACTTGTTCCTTGATGCTGATGAACCATGCTGAAAACCATGATCACTATGCTTTCTTTGCCAAACACTGCCATAGTTGGTGCCCTGTTGATTACATGTAGAACCATAATGTTGTTGCCTTGAACCATGCCTCCAATATTGTTTTCGCTCATGGTGGTGTGGATGGCGATATGGTGCAACCTTTACTTGATGTTCTACCTTCTTTGACTTTTCAACCTTTGGCTTCATTGTTATAAATTCTTCTACACCTTGTTCTTTCATGTTATCTTTGTTTGGTGTGTCCTTGTGCTCTTCTATCAAATATTCCTTGGACTCTTTGCTGCTATCGCCTTCGTGGATTCTGTTTCCTGTTCTTCAATTTGTTCTTCTACAACCACTTCTTGATTTTCCTTGTATCCTTGCTCCTCAAGCTGAGAAATATCCTGCAATGTTATTTCCATTGAATTAGTTACTGCTACTTCTTTCATGGACTCTGTTGCTACTATCGCCTTCTTGGATTCTGTTTCATGTTCTTCAATTTGTTCTTCTACAACCGCTTCTTGATTTTCCTTGTATCCTTGCTCCTCAAGCTGAGACATATCCTGCAATGTTATCTTCTTTTTTCTATACCATAACTTCATAAACTTCTTTTGCACATTAATGTTAACAGTACCCAAAGAATCTAACCAAGGATAACCAAGAACAATATCCTCATCATCCATCTCAATAGCATAGAAATCTGAATGTAAAACATATTTATCCATGGTGATCTTCAAATCTTTAAAAATCTGAACATTCTCACCCTCTAGCTGTATGTCCTTAATTTTTGTTGCTTGAACTTGCAACTTCTTAGCCAAAGTAATATTAATAAAATTATATCTGCTACCAGGGTCAATGGAAATAATAACTTGTTCCTTTTGAATGCTTCCGTGAACCTGCAAAATTAACTTTTTAGATTCAAACAAATTCCTTTGTCCATTTTCTAATTTATCTTCTACCAAAGGTATGGTTTCCTCCGTCTCGCATACTGACATATTTTTTATCTTCCCTGACCTTTTCCTCTTTCTTCTTGAGTAATTTTATTTCTTTTTCATAGTCTTCATTCTGTTTCTTTAAAACTTCACATTCTCCTTTTATTGCATTCCGCTCATTTTGAGTTTCCTATAGTTTCTTTTCATCATCTTCGATGATATCCATTAGGTAATCTATATAATATGGATCCCATATACTCAAGAATTCATGCTCTATTTCATCCCAAGTATATTCATTATTCCTTTCTTTACAAAATTTTATCCACCAAGACAAAGCTTTCCCTTAATCGTCGTGCCCACGAAGTGGCCTCTCATCTTGGGAGATCTTGTGGAGTTATTCCTTCCTTAAGGATTATTATTGGTGTTGCCCTACCTTAAGGGTATTATCTATCTCTCTCTCATTTGTGGATTGTTATTGTGGATAATGTATTGTGGATGAATGATTTGATATTTCTGCATATTGGTGAATGGTTCATGTTTAATAATAATAAAGATATGCAACAGCCACCAATGGCAGTTATAGGAATAACGACCAGGAAAGTGTTGAAACAGAGAATTGTCTTGACTTCTAATTAAAATTTGTGCCCTAATTCGGTTTCAACAAAGTTGGAAGGGATTGCCAATGGCTTCTCACATCCTTCGGATTTAGGCCAAACTCCTACTATTTCTCATGGAATCCTCCTATGCTAACCTACACTAATTTGCATTGAAAGTAATTTGAAACAGTAAAGTGTGGAAATAAACATGCATGAAAGTTTAAGGGTGTGAGTGATTCAAGCAAATACGGGTTTAAACCATAGCGAGGAAAGTGTGTGATCAATCAACACATGAGAAGTCGAATAACATCAATGTCCACCCATTCATTAGATTATGAAATTGATAAGTGAATGACAAGATGGGCTAGAAGGCCTATGCCACAACTGCCATGCACTTAGTAAACCAAGAGGGTGGTGCCACTAATGGAATGCCTAAGGACTTGCTAATTTCTTACAATCTCATGAGGTCAAAGCACGATGAGGGTTTCATAGAGTGTAGCTTTGAATTCTCATGGCCAAAAGATGAATACAATGAGGGCCTTGTGCCCCTATTTATAGTAAAAGTTTACCCTTGAGTTACTTGGGGTAGAAACAAACACTGCTAGTACAAGTAAAGATTTGGGGGCATCTTTAGCAAAATAATGCACCACCAAATATTACATACCTCCAATTATGCCTCTAATAGGATTATGAGGCTTCCAGAATGACTTAGTGCACCACTACATGCCAAAATTATTGCTTTTAAGAAGATTTTCGTAAGGATTTGTGCCTTCAATTATCTTTGTGACCATCTCAATGGTTTTCTCTAGTTTAGTGGGTGAATCACTTCCTTTGTATGAGCGAATCACTTGCATTATCAAGCAAATTGACAACATTTGCTAAGCAAATCACTCCTTGAGCCAATTGGTCCTCTTTAGCAAGTGAATCGGTACTTGGACTTGATCTACCATCTTTTGTAAGCGAATTAGTACCTGTTCAATACTTGGTCAAATTATGAGAGTTTTTGTGAGGCGATTGCTATCTGATTTCTTTGTTGCATGCTCTTTCAAAATTTGCAAAAGCTTCAATGTAGTTTTGAGGTACTACATGTCTGGCAACTTCATGGGGCGTCGAGCTTAATTAGCATGAGATTCTAGATCCTTCCTTTTTCCTTAGGCATGAAGTCTACAAAATTAGGACCTCGGTAACAAAAGTCAAAATTTTGGTTCTCCTTATTCAATCTTTTGTGGTAGTAATTCCAACAATATCTGCCATTTAGTGTTATCTGGCAATTGTACTGATGTGAGGTCTTTTGCTTCCTTTGTTAGGACTTCAAAAAAATATTCTTTGAAAGCTCCCCTTGCTTCACAACTAACTCTTGCATTTTGGCAAATACTGGCTCCAACTTCTTGTAGGTTTCAAAAGCATTGCATTGGTTGGCTTGGATTTTCTACTCTTCGAACATAGCGTTTATGATGTCATTGTTAAACATATGCATCTATTCGTCAAATATGTCAGGCATTCTTGTAGCAACTAACCCTTGAATTTCCTAGTACATTTCTTGAACTTGGGTTCTCAACGATGCTAGATTGTCTTTGCAATTTTGAAGGTTCCTTTGGGCGTCTGTTTTTTTTTTTTTCAATTTCCTAACCAGTTTCTTGCAATCTATCTCTTGTTGCTATGCCTATGTTGTCCTCATTCAGGCGAGGAGTTTGAGGACCTCCTTATATTAGCTCCTTGAAGATAGTTGTTTATTCATGTGTTTGATTGTTTTATCTTCGAATGTAAAATTCCAATCATCCACGCACATGGAACGAGAGCCTCCCCTACATTAAGCATGGTTACAATCAAGCTTTGCATGACTCTGTCAAACACAACCCATTTCATATCTGTCTTGGGTTCCAAACCTTGGCATACATTGATGTTGTAGAAATTAAATTTAACGATTGGAAACTTAATTCCATTTTTACTTATATAAATCTACAAATCTTTAGCAATTAATAATAACAATACACACAAGAAACATCCAACAACAATAGTAGATGATAAATAATATAAGCAGATTTTATATTAACAATAGTTGTACAACACTTGCATACAATCTGCAACCTTGTACATAATCTCCTTCATACCAGCCACACCTTGGGCCAACAATGCCTACTTCTCTCGTCGGCTAGTGACATACAACATAATCAACCTTACCGTACGCTTACACCATGCTAATGAATGATGAGGCAAGGGTTTTATTTATACAGCTAGAAAGTAGTTGCACCCTCTAACTACTTGACACCTCATCTTTGTCCCAAATTACATTTCACTTGCATTTGACTTATATTGACATTTCATTTCCCACTACAAGACAAACTAACATATGACTTATGACTTTGCCAACATACATATCTTAACATTACATTATGACTTTATTACATATTATTACATTGCCACTTTATAACATTATTAATTATATGTACGTACATTTCGTCAAACACTTTGCATTTGAACTATAAATTAACCCAAAATATCAAAACTTATTCATTAAACGTAGACATATTGATTTGCCTACCTACATGTATCCCCTCCTCTAAACTAGTCGGTGTCCTTGACGACACATGAGTTGAACACTAGGGGTAGAAGCACTGAACAACATACTCGAATTTCTTGTCATGCTCCTTCCGCTTTCTCCTATCCCATGCAATAGACTTCACTTCAAACTATTGCTCACAACACTTGGTTTTTTGATTGCTCACTATAGTTTTTGCAATCAGTCGCATCATCAACATGATCAACATGACCAACATGACAGGCAATGCCTGTCGCCACTTGTGTCGAGGGTCAAGGGGGTGAAAGCCCCCTTGTGGGATTGAGGGGTAGTGCCCTTTGTGTGTGCCTTGTTGCGATATAGGGCGAGGTCGAGGGATAGCATCCTTGCAAGGTTTGGGGTAGCGCCCTGAAACCTCAACGACGAACTCATTGAAACCATCACTATTTGAACTAATTTTTTCTCTTCGTCTGTGCTTTGATAGCCTTCACTCAACCCACTCAAATAGCATTCCCTCGTCTCCACATTACTATTTTCTTGCTTCAACTGATTGTTGGTTAGCCTCTAACAACCGTCTCTCTCCTTGAACGTCAACTCTTTGAACGATAGGTCCTTGAATGACATGTCATTGTACGACACCACCTTGTACGACATCTGTCAGAATGACATCTGTTTGAACAGCAGGTCCTTGCACATCAACACTTGTACGACATCCTCTTTGTATGACACCTACTTGAACAATACTTCCTTGTACTATAGGTCGACTTGTATGTCAACTTCACTTGTATGACATGCACTTTAACAACATGCAGTTGAATGACAAGGACTTGTATGACATGTCATTTGTATGGTAAGGACTTGGACGCCATGCTTCATCTACACGACTTGCATGACATGAAACATTTGTACGGTACACTTTGTTTGCACCACTTATACGACACTTCTTCGATGAAATTTCCTCTGACGACACTCTAACAACAACTCTGCAGACGACGACTTCTCTGACGACAACTCATCAGACGATAGCTTCTTTGATGGCAACTTTGCAAATGATAGCTTCTTTGACGACAACTTCTTTGATGGCAATTTTGCAGACAATAACTTCTTTAACAACAACTTTGTAGACAACTTCTCTGATGACAACTCATCAGATGATAGTTTCTTTGATGGCAACTTTGCAAACGATAGCTTCTCTGATGACAACTTATTAGACAAAAACTTCTCTAACAACAACTCTGCAGACGACAACTTCTCTGACGACAACTCATCAGACGATAGCTTCATTTATGGCAACTTTGCAAACGATAGCTTCTCTGATGACAACTTCTCTGATGGCAACTCTGCAGACAATAACTTCTCTAACAACAACTCATCAGACGACAACTTCTTTGATGGCAACTTTGCAGACAACAACTCTTCAAACAACACTTCATCAGACAACACTTTCTCCTTCTTTGCCATATGATTGCGGTCTCTTGCCATCCTAGCTTTAGCTGTATGATGATCGGTTGTTTGGTTGCCCTTTTGACGACACTCAACTTCTTCCTGCATGGTTTCAACAACTTGTTGGGTTTTTGCCTCTTCGATTGAGATTAAGTTCACCTCCTCAATTCCAATCAAGCTCATCAAGTTCACCTCTCATTGACTCCAATCATCTCTCACTGTATGTGTCATGACCTCAATATCTTTTTGTTTGGACACAATCTATCTTTAGCATAGCTTATATATTTGTTGGAAAGCATTTTTCAAGGCTGATTTATTGAAACAAAATTATTTAAGTTTTGTGAAAGTTTTCTATGGCTAGTGGAGCATCAAAGTTCTTGTTGCCCAATTCCCAATTATTAAGGGGGGATAATTATGTTGCTTGAAAACCAAACTCATAACACAACTCAATTTTGAAGAAGTATGGTAAGTTGGAGACGGAACTATTACTTGTCCTCAAGAAAAAAATAAATATCAGATAAAGTTCGACAAGGTAGACAAAAAGGCAAGGTTAATTATCATGTTTAAAGTAGCAGATGAAGTACAAGCGTACAATAGGGATTTGATGATGACCAAAGATGCATGAGAGAAGCTACAAACAAACTTTGAAGCAAAGAATGAAAATCAAATGCTATTTCTCTAGAGCCAGTTCCATTGCTTGAAGATGAACAGTAGAGAGAAACTGGAATCTTTCACGAGGAAAATTTTTGAGTTACAAGCATGATTACAAGCATTAGGAAATTGTAAATTTTCCTAACCCTAGATAACTGCTGTCCTATGTTATTTTAAAATAAATAAGATCTGAAATTAATTTATTAAACATGCAACAGTCACACAGATGGCTGTAAAAATAAACAACGTGAACAACGAAAGTTAAATATATTTCTGAACCTGAAATATTACAAAATAAAGGAGGCTACAGCTACAGTAGGACACCCTGCTCTCTTGTTGCCTTTTTGGCGAGCAATTTCATTGTTCTTCTCCTCCTAAGCTTACAGTTTTTTTCTTCAGCAATCTGTTCTGCTTCTCTTCTTTCTTTGTGTGTAAAACACTCTTGACCTTCTACTTTTATCCTTGAAAAAGGTAACCCTAATCTCTCAAACCCTAAGATTAGATCTCATCTCATCTTGAGATGTATGGTTAAAAATAGAAAATCACTTAAGTGAATTTTAAAATAGAATCACTTAAGTGAATCAAAATAGAATCACTTAAGTGAACTTAAAAATAGAAAATCACTTAAGTGAATTTCAGAATAGAACCACTTAAGTGAGTTACAAAATAGAATCACTTAAGTGAACTTAAAAAGAGAAAATTACTTAAGTGAATTTCAAAATAGAAATCGAAATGTCTCAAACCGCTTCTAGCACATTCATATTGAAGCTTGTGCAAGAAGTTCCTGTCCGAGCTATATTTCTCAACACTCCCTCTTAGCGAGGAAGGAATTCTACACCAATCCAAGTTTGTCTCTGAATGCTTCAAACTTCCTTTTCACTAAGGGCTTGGTCAGAATATCAGCTACCTGCTGATCTGTAGGAATATACTAGAGCTTTACAGCTCCCTTCTGAATCATGTCTCGTATGAAGTGATAGTTGATGTCTATGTGTTTGGACTTGTCATGAAATACTGGATTCTCAGAGAGTTTGATACAACTCTGATTATCACAGTATACCATCGTGGGATTCAAATCCTGATCAGTCAATACTGTAAGCAACTTGTGAAGCCAGATGGCCTCACAACTAGCAATATTGGTTGCCATGTATTTGGCCTTTGTTGAGCTAAGTGCCACAAAAGTTTGCTTGATGCTGAACCAAGATATCATGCCTGATCCCAAGCTAAAGCAACACCTTGAGGTGCTTTTCCTGTCTGCTACACTGCCTGCCCAATTTGAGTTCCCTTGCAACCTCACTTCACCATCTCCAAGATATCTCAGACCATACTCCACTGTGCCACTCAAGTATCTGAGCACATGTTTTGTTGCTACCCAATGCTCTTACCTTGGCTCCAACATGAAATGACTTGTTGCCACATTTTGCAAAGGGGTACAAATTCTGAAAAATTTAAAAAATTGCTGCTGCCTCCCTCCCTCCTTCCTTCCTTTCCAGCTTTCCTCATGCAGTTTCCAGTTTCTCTCTTTTCAGCTTTCTGTTTTCAGCTTTGTGTTTCAAGATTTCCAGCAGTTTCGGCAAGCTTGGTGAAAAGCCCAAAAGTTTCTAAGTGTTGGGCACTCCCGCGGTCGCTCCATTTTGGAGCGATTCCGGGAGTCGCTCCCTCTTCCGGGCGATTCCCAGCTTCGCCTTTTCCTCCAGCGACCGACGACATTCCAAGCGATAAGGTAGACGGGGAGCAAATTGAAAATTATTCTAAGTGTTAAAACTGCAGCGACTCCCGTCGTCGCTCGTTTCTTCAAGCGCTGCCCATCGTCGCTCACTTTCTGAGCGAAACTCGGCGGAGGAAAAAAAAAATGCAAAATTTTCTAAGTGTCCACTTGGGAGCGACTCCCGCCGTCGCTCCATTTTGGAGCGACTCCCGTCGTCGCTCCCCTTTTCGAGCGACCATGGGCGGAGAGAGAGGAAAGAAAGAGTGAAAAATATTCTAAGTGTGGAGCCTCCCACCGTCGCCCAGTTTCTCCAGCGCCGTCCGTCGTCGCTCCGTTTTGGAGCGACGCCGGGCGTCGCTGCCCTTTTTCAGCGACAGCAAGCAAGGAGGCCCAAAATTTGGCTAAGGCATCAAGGGAGCGACCGACGCCGTCGCTCATTTTTCGAGCGCCGCCCGTCGTCGCTGCCTTTTTCCAGCGACCGCCGTCGCCTCTCCCCCAATCAGTGAATATGAGAAAGAAGAACCAAATCGCTGAAAATTCTAATTCAGGGTGTCTCCCAAGTTCGCTCCATCCTGGAGCGACTCCCGGAGGCGCTCTCTTCAGCAGGCGACTTTGGTCAGCCCCCCTTACATCAGCGAACTTCAGACCTGGGCCAAGCACGTGCAGATTTCGGGATTCGCGCCTGACAGGATGAGACAGAAGGTGTGCTGCCAGAGTACAGGGTAGATGGACATTGAAGGACAAACTGTACCACATCTACCGCATTCATCAGACTTGACTTTCCAGCCCACCATATCTGACCGGACCCGTACGGATTTCAGAAGAGCCATATTGCAAGTACACCTACGGTCGGCTGGTCTAATCTACACTTAGCACTTTTGCAGCTTTTGCCGGTTCTTGGATTCCGTGCATAATTGTAATTTGGGGGAAAATTCTGCTATATATAGCAGATGGATTATCATTGTAAAAGGGTGGAGGGGGAACATATTGCTAGGGAAGCTACTGTAATCAAACATTTGCTTCAATACAAAAGCATCCTTGGCTCCATTTACTTGTCTCTTTCTTTTATGCTGCCTTTTTTAAGTATTTCTGCCCAAGTTCATTTATTTTTCTGATTGCTGTCATTCTGCATCCTGGATCTCAACATTGGCATTTAATTGAATCTGGAATGAATATAGAAGGATACATAGGAAGGAATCATAGTGCTGGTTTCTGTTACATGTCTCACTATTGATTGTTGCTAGTTTGAGTATTAGTTAGTAATCGTGCTGCTTGTTCTTTCCCACCATTAAATCACACATTTACATCTCTTTCTGCATTTGTTTATCTCTTTCCTGTTCCCTTATCTGAAAAATCAAAGTAGTGTAGTATAGGAGCCGGCCTTCTCCGGAGATTGGCACGGAAGGCATCCCTTCCTTCCGGCCTTTCAATCTGTTGGGCGAATCTAGGGCGCAAAAGATTAAAATCCTTTCCTAATGGCAGATTCGTAACCAACAGTTTCTCTGGCACGCCCGGTGGGACACGAGTGTCTCACCCCATAAGCGGTATTGAAGCATCGGTGTTCGCTTCAGTGCTGTCAAATGAGAACACCTGGCGACTCTGCTGAACCTGAATACTCTCTGAGTCTCGAAGACTGGTCCAATATCAAAAGCTCCTTCATGCATACAAGATGGAGAGCTAGGAACGCGGGACAGGAAGTGCCTGAGTTTTATGAGCTTGACATCAACGCTGTTGGAGAGCACCCGAGGCTGATTGATTATCAAGCCTACCAAGACGAAGCTTTGGAGCAAGAAACTGAAACTGAGGAGACAACTTCAGAAAGCACTGAAGACTACCACGATCCTGATCAGCTCGATCAAGACGCAGACATGGCAAATCCTCAGCCAAATGCTCCTGAGCTATTCCCAGCCGTTGACTCCACTGGACCCCTCAATCTAGCTGGGCAAGATGTTGTTCCAGCTGCTGCTTTAAAGGCCCTTCCCACATATGATGGAACTGGGAAGACGGCCTATGAACATATCCAGGATATCTTAGCTCTAGCTGCGCTGCATGCCATCACAAATGAAAGTGTCAAGACCCGGTTGTTGGCTCTCTCTCTGCGAGGGAAGCTCTTATACTGGTACAGATCCTTGCCGAACGACACTATTACCGGATGGGCCCAACTGGCCGGACAGCTAGTCAAAGGGTTCAATGAATCCGCTGATCCGTCCTCGTTGTTGCACCAATTCCAAACCATTCAACGACATCCGCAAGAGGAGATATCAGACTTCAATGTGAGGTTTGCGCGGTCCTGGAAAAGAGTGCCCATTGAGCTACGTCCCACCGATGGACAAGCTGCCCACTACTACGTCAGAGCGTTTAACTCGGACATCAGTTTGGTCATCAAGTTGGCCCGCATTAACACTTTCCCCGAGTTGTATGAGGTAGCTCAGAGGGCAGAGCTAGATATGATTGCCATAGGTAGACTCCCGCACAAGATGCAGTCGCCGATCTACCCAGATTTCCCTCAATCACAATATCCACCGACGTCTGCTCAAACGTCTTCTTCATATCACAATCCACCATGGAATCCCGCACCAGCTGTGTCTCAATTTCCCCTCCTCAAGTGCATTTTCCCACGCCACCGACACCTCAGCTCCCATCTACCCCGCAATATCCAGCACTTCCCGCTCCTCCACAATACCCGACATTGCCTCCACCACCGCCGTTGGCACCATTGCCTCCGCCGGCCCAGCCGACACAACCCGATATTGATGTGCAGACCAAGATACTGCAGGAGGTACAGTATCTGGCCTCCGGTTACCGGACGCTGTCCAACGACATGGCCGTGATGAAGAAGAAGCAAGCCCAACAGGAATTTATTCCTAGGAGGCCATATCCTCCTCCCGCGCTGACAAGAGATCAAGTACCTCAGGCCAATAGGCCTCCGGCTAGAAATGCTGCTAACAATGCGGGACCGAGCACTCCAGACAATGTGCACTGGTGCTCTACATGCAATGACCCTCACGGAGAAGCTACCTGCATGCTGCATCAACATTATGTCCAAACTCTTGCAAGCAGCAACCCGGAGGAGCAAGTTAACATGATTCGGGAAGAAGAGCGCAACTTTGCGGTCTCAGAGGAGGATCCTGTGTCAATTCTGACCAGGAGCGGAAAGAAGCCCATTGAGGCGGATGCGGCCCAAATGCAGCCTTTGAAGGTGTACACCAGAAGAGAAAAGGTGCAACCCGCCGCGGAAGCTCCTGATAAAGCACCATTGCCTCCACCCGCCAAAGAGAAGGCGCCACCAGCCAAGGCTCCTGTGACTCAACCTCCGGCCGAAACCAAAGAGCAGGCCCGAGAAAAGCTTAAGTACCCGTCGTTGACAAAGCGGCAAAGGGTTGAGGCAACGCAGCAGTACCGCACCAGGTACGAGCCGACGAAAGAAACGGAGGGACCCTCTACTTCGGCCTACAACATTGTTGACGAGCTCAAGAAGACCCCGACGAAGATCAGCATGTATGATGCCCTTCAGCTCCCTGGTCAGGTGGACTTGTTGCAAGAGTCTCTGAAGACTGTTAAAGGAGGAAAGCCGCCACAGCCCGTGTTAGCTCAGCCCCTGACAACTTCAATCACCGGAAAGAACAGACCACCGCCTTTCTACTTGTCTCTGCGAATGGAGGGTCACATGGTACACAACTGCATGATTGATTCCGGTGCCTCAACCACTGTCATGCCAAGGGCTGTATGCGAAGAAATCGGCATGGAATATACACGCAGCAGCCAAGGCGTCTTGCAGCTAGATGGCACTCCTGTGAAAACGGTGGGTGTCATCAAAGACATTCCTATCCAGTTGCACAAAGCGCCCGAGATCGTGGTGATCCAAGAGGTTGTGGTCGTTGACCCGGAGCCCTACTTCGGCATGTGCCTCTCGAGGGAGTTTACCGCCAAGCTCGGCGGATATTTGTCGTTGGACTACTCACACATGGAAGTCCCTTTCAAAGGGAGGAAAGTGAAAATATACAATGACAAACCATCCACTTTCCTAGTTGGAAGAATACCCGAGGAAGGGCAGCAGAATGAAACGGTCCATCTGATGACCGAGGAGTTAGCAGAAGTGGACCTGGTGGAAGAGGCCATAGAGCAGCTACAAGTGGAGGACGAGTTCTCCTTGCTGGACTTCAACGCCATGATTGAATCAGACATTGGTTGCTACTCCATCACCCAGCCCGAGAAGCCGAAGGAGACAGCTAAAGAAGAAATAGGTCCTGCCCCCAATGAGCTGTGGAAGCTATACTTTGACGGCGCCCGATGCAAGAACGGCGTCGGGGCAGGGGTCCTTCTAGTCTCGCCATCTGGAATACAGAAGGATTACTGCTACAGGCTGGCCTGGAGTTGCACAAACAATGCAGCCGAGTATGAAGCCTTGTGCTTAGGCTTGAAGAAAGCGGAGAGACTGGGATCAAGCAACTTCAGATCTTTGGAGATTCGGAGCTAGTGTGCAAACAGATAACAAACAAGTGCTCCTCCAAGAAGCATTACCTCAAGGCGTACCGCAACCGTGTCTGGGACCTGATGGAGTCATTCGACTCCTTGAATGTCAAAGCTATCTCCCAAGAGAAGAATAAACATGCTGACATCTTGGCGTCTGTTGGAGCCAGGTACGTTCCGGCTGATGACACTATGCAGAAGCCGAAGCCGGTTCGTACTATTTACAGGCCTTCTGTGCCTGATAAGGACACCCACTGGCAGGTGTTCGATTCTGATGAGCAGATCATCAATTTTTTAATCCATGAAGCAAGTTCAATCGAAGGTAGAGACCCTGATGACGAGCAATATGAGGGGTTGATACAGTTGAAGAATAACCATGTCCCTAAGGGACTCATCACCCTTGAAAGCCTATTTGATCAGAATGATAGAGCTATATCCCACAGGATCAAGGTTGACTCCAAGCAATACAGAGACCTGGAGCTAGAACCAGGAAAGGTGATCAAAGTTGGAACAGACTGCACCCCAGAGGAACTGGAACAGATCCGGGCCTTGTGCAAAAGGTATCCAGATATTGTAGCTTGGTGTTATCAGGACCTAAAGGGGTATGACAGAGAGATTATACAACACACCATAGAACTAGAAGAAGGGGTTAAGCCCTTTAGACAGAAACAAAGAGCGGTTAACCCAAAGATCGAGGCTATGATGAAGGCAGAACTTCTGAAGATGCTAGAAGCCAAGATCATATATCCTATCAAGCATTCTTCTTGGGTCGCAAATCTGGTCCCAGTCAGAAAGAAGAATGGGGATATCCGCCTCTGCGTTGACTTCCGCAATTTGAATAAGGCCTCCCTCAAGGATCACTATCCGCTCCCGCAGATCGACCAAATTCTTCATGTGGTCGCAGGAGCTCAGCGATTCTCTCTCCTAGACGGATTTTCTGGCTACAACCAAATCTGGGTGAAAGACGAGGACCAGCACAAGACGGCGTTCACCACCAAATGGGGAACGTTCGCCTATCAGCGCATGCCCTTCGGCTTATCCAACGCTGGGGCCACATTCCAGAGGGCCATGGACCTTGCATTTCGGGAGCTGCTAAATAAAATCATTGTCATTTATTTAGATGACATGACCGTGTTTTCCCACAAGAGGGAAGAACACACCTCTCATCTGGAACAAGTGTTTGAAAGGTGCCGGGAGTTCGGCATATCCATCAATCCCAAGAAATCAGTCTTCGCGGTCAAGGAGGGGAAGCTGTTAGGCCATGTCATTTCCGAGAAAGGCCTTGCAGTTGATCCTGACAGAGCAGAAGCTCTCCTGAAACTCTCCATCCCAGTGGACAAGAAAGGGCTCCAGTCCTTCTTCGGCCAAATCAACTTCGTGAGGAAGTTCATGCCTGATTTCGCTCAAGTCATCAAACCTATGGCCGAACTATTAAAAAAGGATGCCGATTTTGTCTGGACTGAAGAGAGAAAGCAGGCCTTTGAAGAGATTAAAGCTAGGATTGCTCAGGCACCCGTGTTGATAAACCCGGACTACTCTAAGGATTTCATCCTGTATGCAGTCGGGGAACCTGAAAGCTATGCTGCAGTCTTGACCCAGAAAGGAGATGACGGCGAAGAGCGACCAATAGCCTTCTTGAGCCAAGTAATCCAGCCGCATGAAGAAAGATACAATTTCATTGAGCGACAAGTGCATGCAGTCATGAGATCCTTGAAGAAGTTTAAGCACTTTGTCTCTCAGAGCCGGATTACAGTTTTTGTGATACACCCCGATGTCAGAAATTTTATCATTCAAGGGGAACCAGGTCACAAGAGGGCAGGATGGATTGCTAAAATCCAAGAATTCGACATAGAGGTGCGACCCACCAAGCTAATCCGAGGTCGGGCTCTATGCCAGGAGTTAGCCAGAAGTGTTGCCGCCGAAGTGTCTGCTTGTCAGTGGGAAGATCCAGTGATGGAAGGTAACTTTGCCAACTCCTTATCAGAGGAGAGTGACTGGACCGATGATATAGTGTGGTACTTCAACACAGGGAGATGTCCAGATCAGCTCACTGCCTCACAAAGAAGGAGGTTTAGGCTCAATGCTCTGAAGTATGTACTGCGCCCCGAGGGGCTGTATTTCAAAAACATAGACGACATCCTCTTGCGATGCGTCAAAGAATCCGATAAACGGAAGGTCCTAGGCGAGTTCCATTCTGGAATGTCGGGAGGACATTTCTCAGGAAGGCCTACGACCTTAAAAATCATCAAAGCGGGCTATTACTGGCCCACCCTCTTCGCAGATGCATATGCAGTCTGCCAAAAATGTGAAAAATGTCAGAGGTTTGCTGGCAGAAATAAGAATGCACCTCTGCCACTCCAGCCAATCCAGGTTGAGGCTCCGTTCCAGCAATGGGGCCTTGATTTCATCGGGACCATATCGCCTAATTCCTCGGCAGGTCATAAGTTCATCTTGACTGCCACGGATTACTTCACCCGATGGGCGGAGGCGATACCTACCAAGCATGCCGACCAAGAGACAGTCATCAGCTTCCTTGAAAGCTTGATCACCCGCTTTGGGATCCCAGAGGCTATAGTGACAGATAACGGGCCAGGGTTTGCAGGAGCTGTACTGACAGAATTCACCAGCAAATACAGGATTTATCACAAGATGTCCTCCAACTACTACCCACAGGGAAACGACCTAGCTGAGTCTACAAACAAGAATCTGATGAAGATTATCAAGAAGACTCTAGAGAGGAACAAGAGGTCCTGGCACCTGTACCTGGATCGAGCGTTGTGGGCAGACCGTATCTCCTTCAAGAAATCAATCAAGACGTCACCATATGCGCTAGTTTACGGGAAGGAGGCTGTCTTGCCTACCCATATCGAGATGCCCGCGCTCTGGCTGTTAGAGGATGAAAAGGGTGACATGGATCCTGTTGATGCCCGGCTGGCTCAGTTGCTGCATCTAGAAGAGGAAAGAGAAAAAGCCTATCAGGCTTTTACCAAGCACACCGAGACTACACGAAACTGGTTCTCAAAAGGAACTACGGCCCGAGTCTTCAAGATTGGCGATCTAGTGCTGAAATGGGATGCCTTGAAGGCAAAACCAGGCAACCATGACAAATTTGATGCCTTCTGGGAAGGCCCCTTTCAGGTTGCCCGGGTGAACCAGTTCAACTCCTTTGTGCTGAGAGACATGGAGGGTCATATCCTTCCGATTCCAGTTAATGGCTTTCATCTGAAAGCCTATCATCATTGAAAAGTTCCGGAGGTTTTCCTTGTACATACTTTCTTTTCTGCTGTTTAAGTTTATTTCTTTTCCTGAATGTAAATATTGCTTTCAATAGAGGTAGTTTTCTGCTCTTAATTCAAGAAAAAAGAGCCAAGTGTTTTGTAGGCAGAGTGCCTGGTAGCAGACTCCTAAGGCTGAAGAAATCATGGAGGATTAAGAAATTGTAAAATTTCACTAAGTGTCCATGGAGAGGGAGATGCCAAGTTTCGCCCAATTCGGCTAGCGACGCCCATCATCGCGCATCTTTTCAAGCGAACTCTAGCCATGTGCTAAGGGCGGCTCAACCAATGGGAAGAGGGAAAAAATTTGTCTAACTCCCTAGGAGCCCGTCGTCGCTCGATTTTTCAGCGACTCCGGGAAGCGCCCTCCAAATTCAGCGACCTCGGGAGGCGAAAGCAAGAAAAAATTGACTAAGGCAAGGGCTCACGCCCGCTGTCGCTCCAAAACTCGGCGACGACCGATGTCGCCTTGAATAATCAGCGATCCTGGGAGGTGCGACAAGGAAGGGCAGGCCAAAAATTTTCTAAGTGTAACAACAGCGCCGCCCGCGGTCGCTCGTTTTTCGAGCGACGCCGGGAGTCGCTCACACTTTCGAGCGACAGCCGGCGGGACCAAGGCGTGAGGAAAGAAAAAATGCTAAGTGTTGGCGCCCACTGTCGCTCCATTTTGGAGCGACGACCGTCATCGCTCAGCTTTTTGAGCGAACTTCGGCGAAGTGGAAGAGAAAGAAAGCAAAAGATGCAAAATTTTCTAAGGCACACTCTCCCTCCGTCGCTCATTTCTCAAGCGCTTCCCGTGGTCGCTCATATTTTCGAGCGACGCTGGTCGTCGCCCCCATTTCGAGCGAAACTCGGCGAGGTGGGGACTTCAAGCAAGAAACGAAGTTGAAAATTTTTCTAAGTCCCCAAGGACGCGGGTCGCTCGCCGAGATGCAATTAGCTCAAGATCGCTCATCTTTTCAGCGATTCCAGGAATCGCCCCCAGCTTAGAGCAACAGTGGTCCCCGACATAGTTTTCAAAATTACAAACCTCGTGGCGCGTGCTTAGGTGGCGGCAGGTGACGTCATCAAGGCGCACGTTTTAAAATGAAAATGACTGCGCGGTTTCCAATGCAGATTGCATTAAAGACAAGGACGAATGTCGGGCCAATCAATAATGAGGTGCGTTACCCAATGGAGATTTTACGCACGGCCCACGAAGAATAACGGCGCTCCACACCCACTTCGCGCACCCGGGCTTTAATTCCAGCGTTCAACATTAATGCCACCTTTGCACCTATCTCCGTAAAAAGGGCTCAGTCGCTCATTTTACTACCATTGTTAAACCAGTTAAAATCTGAGTTGCGCCAAAGAGAGAAAAATACGAATTTTACCAGCAGTCAATTGAATTATCAAAATTATCTCGCTGCCATGGGTAAGAAGTCAGACGTAGAAAAGGGGAAAGCCCCCATGCAGGCAGCTTCTAGCGCGTCTCAGAGTGAGTCGCAGGAGCAAGCAGCTTCGAGCTCGCCTGAGATCGAATTGCGAAAGGAGAAGAAGGGCAAAGGTAAGAAGAAGAGCGCAGCAAGTAAAGATCCTCTTCCGCCGCCTGTAGACCGCCTAAGGGGATATAGAGACGGCGATTACACGCTCAGCATTACGCAGCTGCGACTCACAGTGAAGGAATGGTGGAAGAAGGTCCCGACCTCGCATCCTTTCGGTGCATCATACCACTCGAACCTATCCTGGTTCCTGTGCCCGCCAGTTCACCATTGCCCGGAGCTGGTTGAGGCCGTCGCCAGATATTACAAGCCCAGCACCCGGCAAGTTTGCGACCGCGAGGGGAAGGTGTTGTTTTCCCTCTACAAGGAGAGCGTTCAGATGGCTTTCGCGCCAGGGCATTCGCCGGACCGGAATTACATCGTCAGAAGGGTCAGCTTAGGCGAGCAGAGAGACAGGTGCATAGATAATCAGAAAATGAGGAAATTCCTCAATGCCCAGCTGAAGCAACCACTGCCAGACAAAGAATGGCCGACGCGGCCGATACCTTTGGAGCGCTTCAAAATCCGAGCTATCTATGCCATGCTGGCCTGGGTGTTAGGCTGCGGCACTGACGCAATGGTGCACCCGTATCAAATTTCTCTCGCGGAGTGCATCCTGCATGGGGAATTTTACGACCCCAACGCCCCAAAATCAGGAACGAGGCCAGTCTTCTTCGACTGGGCAGATTGGGTCGCCTATGGAATTCATTCAAGCCTCGTGGAGCTGAAGGAGGAAAGGAGCACGAAATTCAGATATTGTTCGTTCCTGGCATGGTTGTTCCTGTTCCACATGCACAACAAAATGAATACGGTTCCAGTTCAGGCCAGGGATGAAGATGGCGTGCAACTGTCGGTCTATGAGTGGACCAATATCTTGTACAGGAGGGAATCGCACTACGAGTTTAATTTCAAATTCTTGGGCGCTGCCCTAGCTCTCCTTAATGGCGTAACGACGCGCCCTCCTCTAGAAATGAGGAATTATCTTGTCAAACAAGAAATTGGCGACACCTTCAAGCTTACGCAGGGCGTTGTCATCAGAGTGTTCGGATTCAAGGGCAAGCCCTTTCTGCTGCCGTACTTCTGCACTGAGTATCACTTTGCCCTAGAGGCAGCGCGACAGATGGATTACGTAGACCAGGAATATGGTCAAGGGCGAAGAAAAGGCCACATCTTCAAGTATCCGATCATCTGGGGCGACGTCGAGGTCCATGTGGGCGGGCAGCACCAATATCTGACAGCCACCCTCCTGAGTTTCGGCCTGGTGGAGCTTCCCCAGCGCTGGAAGTATGATCCGATTGAAGCAATAAAGAAATTCCCACACTCCTGCCCACGACTAGAGATAATGGGAGAAAGGAATAACCCAACAGGGGGCGACCTGGAGTGGCATATTGAAAAAATGCAGTCGCTACCACCGTGGCAAGATTTCTATTGCATAGAGGCGGAGTATGATCCTGAGCATAATGATGATCACAAAACAGACTCCGCGGGCTACAAAAAGATGCTATCAAAAGTGAAAGCGCTAGGCTGGAGCGATGACAAGATAGCGCAGTGTTGGATAACGAGATGCCATACAAAGAAAGAAAAGTCAGAAAAGTTGCTGGCCAATGACTACGAGTTCTCCGAACTATATGACAAAAATGTTGACACGTGGCAGCCGCTCGTTTTCCGTGACATCGTACCCCGAGGCGTCCGTCGCAAGCATAAAAGGGGACCCCACCCCAACGGTCAGTTGCGCAAGGGAGTCCAAGCAGTGAAGTACTAAGGAGCCAAGGAGTAGGCCCCATGTTGCATTCAACTCCTGAAAAGTCGCAGCAGTCCGAGCGGGAACCTGAACAGTCCACCCAAGCAGCAGAAAAGAGCTTGAAGCCATCGAGGTCAAAGCCAAAGTTCAGATTCACGGTTTCCGGTACGGCACCCGACGACCCAGCCTCAACCGCTACCGCACCAGAAAAGGTGGCTGCACCTAGAGAGAAAAAGAGGAAGAGGTCTGAAAAGACGAAGGAGAAGCGGTCCACGCCTAGAAAAGAGACTGTACAGCAGACCAAGGCGACTCCGCAGAAAGAGGTTGCCGCCAGGGAGGTTGTAACTATCGTCGAGGACAGCCCAGAGAAGGAGGCGGAAGCGTGGGCAACCCAAGTTATCAAGACGCCAACTCATTCTGAGCACGCAGGTACGTCTCCTTCCCTCTCCCAACGGTCTTCTGGCCCTCTACCCATCGCACCTTCCTCCTCATCCGCCGAACCCATCCGTCGCCTCCTCTCAGTCCCCTATCACTCAGCCCCCTGCTTCCACACAGCTAGGCCTGCAGACGTTTGGCCATTTTGCCCAAGACCCCAACGCCTTCAAAACCCTAGGCCAAACCCTAGGTCATTCGCAGTCGGCCAACGTCGCTGAAGAAATCCCTTCGTCCCCTCATCATTCATCTCCCGCAGCCGCAGCTCCTAAAAACCCATCTCCCCCTCCTCAAGAACCGCCTACTGCGCCCCAAGCCCAGTCGCCCTCAAAAGCGACTGAATCCTCAAGCGCCGCCCCCATTTCTCTGTTCGCGATTGAGAAAATGCCCCAGCAGGACTTATCTCTGGCATACCCCTTGTATGGAGAGCTGGAGCTTGTAGAACGACAGCTGCAGACAACAGACGATCAGCCCATGGCAGCCAAGGCGGTTCAAGCCTCTCGCAAGTTTCTCCAAGGAGTCAGGAAGAGGAGAGGTGAAGAACTGGCTGTGGTGGAGAAGCGAGCCAGGTTCGACCTGGACAAGAGGGTGATCCAGATTGAGAAAAGGGTCCCCAAAGTGAAGAAGCCTATCAAGGACATGACCGACGACGACTATGACTATCATCGCAAGGACAAAAGCCTGGACGACGTCGTCGTGGAAAATGAGATAGGCGGGATCCGTCGGAGGGCTGATACGTTGTTCATAAAGCAACAGGAGGCGAAACAACACCTCTACCAGGTCGAGGACGAAAAGAGGCAGCTGGAGGAGGATTTGGCGAAATCGCAAGCGCAGCTGGAGACCGCCCAAGAGGAGGTCCAAAATTTGAAAGACCAACTTGCGGCCTCACAAAAGGAGACAGCAGATCAGAAGGCAATCGCTGAACAGTTGGCCGAGGAGAAGGAAGGAGCGCTGACGCATGTTGCCCAATTGCAAGGACTGCTTCAGGAGACTCAGAGGCTGCTGGAGGAGAAAGCGTCCCAGGCCGCTGCCTTTTCAAAAGACAGGGTTAAAGAGATCAGAGCCAGCCTGCTGAAGGGGTTCAGGACCAACGTCTCCAAGTCGCTTGTAGTCTTCACCTTCATCTCCAAGGTGCAAGAGATATCTGCCCAGGGTAAGCCTCTGTGGTAGAGGAAGCCGAACGCCAAGCGAAGCAGTGGCTGGACTTGGCGATTAAACTTGAAGAATGTGAGCGCAAAGGCTTCCAATTTGTTCCCATGTCACAGATCGCCCTAGACTGGGCTGATGCAAGGGCAACCTTGCATTCATATTTTGAGAAAACTGAAAGAATTCGAAGGGCCAGGAAGATGCTGGATGCATTGGAGAAGGAGAAGAACATCTGCTTGATTCCGTTCCAAGCCCTTCATTTGCTTGGGTTTCCGAGCTTCATCAAGGATGGAAACTGCTTGCCCAGGGAGACATTGAAGCCTATCTGGGAAGCCTTCGAGGCTGACACCTCAGAGATAGACAACTGGGAGGATCCGGTTCAGGAGGAGCAGGTCACACAGTTGGTGTCCAGATTCTGCAAAATCAGCACCTGCCTCCATGAATTGGGGGAAAGATTCAACACGATTGACATGCTCCAGGTCGCGGCGTTCAAACGTATGCTGAAAGATATCAGCGACTTAGAGCCCTTCCAGGAGGCGACTTGGGCCCAGGCTCGAGCCGCTTATGAGCATGTCCGTGATCGCCTCGATCCCCCAGAGCACGAAGAAGAAGGCGAGGAGCAGTCAGAGGAGGACTCGAAAGGAGAAGAAGATTCAGGAGAAGAGTCCGATGACAGTAAGGAGGAGCAAGAAGTTCAGCAAGAGCAACAACAGCAGGAAAAGGCAGGGACCGGAGATGACTCTGCGCCCAAGGGATGAAGGCATGGGTCCTTGCATCGAGGCGAGCTCGATACCCCGCGAGCCGCCAGGAATGTTGCCACATTTTGCAAAGGGGTACAAATTCTGAAAATTTTAAAAATTTGCTGCTGCCTCCTTCCCTCCTTCCTTCCTTTCCAGCTTTCCTCATGCAGTTTCCAGTTTCTCTCTTTTCAGCTTTCTGTTTCCAGCTTTGTGTTTCAAGATTTCCAGCAGTTTGGGCAAGCTTGGTGAAAAGCCCAAAAATTTCTAAGTGTTGGGCACTTGGTAGGGGTTGGGTGTTTTCGTTTTTGGAAATTTTCTAAGTGTTAAATGAGCGACGCCCGTCGTCGCTCATTTCTTCGAGCGCTGCCCATCGTCGCTCACTTTTTGAGCGAAACTCGACGGAGGAAGCAAAATGTAAAATTTTCTAAGTGTCCGCTTGAGAGCGACTCCCGTCGTCGCTCCCTTTTCGAGCGACCATGGGCGGAGAGAGAGGAAAGAGAAGAGTGAAAATTATTCTAAGTGTGGAGACTCCCGCCGTCGCTCAAGGTTGCCAGCGCCTCCCTCCGTCGCCCAAGTTCACCAGCGTCGTCCGTCGTCGCTCCATTTTGGAGCGACGTCGGGCGTCGCTGCCATTTTTCAGCGACAGCAAGCAAGGAGGCTCAAAATTTGGCTAAGGCCTCAAGGGAGCGACCGACGTCGGTCGCTCATTTTTCGAGCGCCGCCCGTCGTCGCTGCCTTTTTCCAGTGACGACCGTCGCCTCCCCCCAGTCAGTGAATATGTGAGAAGAAGAGCCAAATCGCTGAAAATTCTAAGTCTGGGTGTCTCCCAAGTTCGCTCCATCCTGGAGCGACTCTCGAGGCGCTCTCTTCAGCAGGCGACTTTGGTCAGCCCCCTTTCGTCAGTGAACTTCAGACCCGGGCCAAGCCGTGCAGATTTCGAGATTCGCGCCTGACAGGATGAGACAGAAGGTGTGCTGCAGAAGTACAGAGTAGGTCAGCCTTGAATGTCTAAATGTACTAAACCTACCACATTCATCAGACTTGACTTTCCAGCCCACCATATCTGGCCGGACCCGTACGGATTTCGGATCCTGACAGCTTTGGCAGCTTTCAACAACTTTTGCAGCTTTTGCCGGGTCTTGAGTTCCGTGCTCAATTGTAATTTGGGGGGAAATTCCTGCTATAAATAGCAGATGAACTTCATTGTAAAAGGGGGGGAACATATTGCTAGGAAAGCTACTGTAAGCAAACATTTTGCATCAATACAAGGCATCCTTGGCTCCATTTACTGTCTCTTTCTTTTATGCTGCCTTCCTTAAACATTTCTGAAAGCTTCATTTATTTTTCTGATTGCTGTCATTCTGCATTATGGATCTCAACATTGGCAATTAAATGAACCTGGAATGAATATAGAAGGATACATAGGAAGGAATCATAGTGCTGGTTTCTGTTACATGTCTCACTATTGATTGCTGCTAGTTTGGGTATTAGTTAGTTACTGTGCTGCTTGTTCTTTCCCACCATTAAATCACACATTTACATTTCTTTCTGCATTTGTTTATCTCTTTCCTGTTCCCTTATCTAAAAAATCAAGTAGTGTAGTATAGGAGCCGGCCTTCTCCGGAGATTGGCACGGAAGGCATCCCTTCCTTCCGGCCTTTCAATCTGCTGGGCGAATCTAGGGCGCAAAAGATTAAAATCCTTTCCTAATGGCGGATTCGTAACCAACATGACTCAAGGTGTTCATTGCAAAACATATATCTGGTCTAGTGTTGACCAAATACATCAAGGATCCTATTAGCTGCCTGTACAACGTAGGGTCCATCAATTCTAAATATGAAGCTATCACCGTCTTCAGATTAGTGATCGTGGGTGTGGCCATTGGTTTGCAGTCCTCCATCCGAAACCTCTTCCAGATCTCAACTGCATACTTACCCTGCCTAAGGAATATCTCCCTTGGTCTTTGCCAAACCTCCAAACCCAAGAAGTAATGGATCATGCCGATGTCCTTCATCTCAAACTCAACTACCATATCTGCTTTGCACCCTGCAATGAGCTTCTCACGCACTGTAAGAAACAAGTCATCTACATATAGCACCAAAATGAGTAGATCAGTTCCAACAAATATGTAATATAGATTAGGATCTGCATCACTTTTGGCGAAGCCCACACTTTGCAAGTATCCATCTATATTGGAATACCATGCTCTTGGTGCCTGTTTGAGTCCATATAAGGCTTTATTTAGCCTACAAACATGGGACTCCTTCCCATTTACCTCAAAGCCTTGAGGCTGCTCTATGTATACTTCTTCCTCAAAGATCCCATTAAGGAAAGTTGTCTTCACATCCATTTGTTGAATCCACCATCCTATAGATGAAGCTAAAGACATAATTGCTCTAATGGAAGTGTATCTAGCAATCGGAGTAAAAGTCTCCTCATAGTCCACTCCCTCTTTATGGGAGAACCCTCTCGCCACAAACCTTGCCTTGAACTTCTTGATGCTGCCATCTGCAACATGTTTAATTTTGTAGAACCACCTGGAACTCACAACCGACTTCCCCTCCGGTCTTGGCACTATGTCCCAAACATCATTCTTCATGATGGAGGTGTACTCCTCCACCATGGCATTTTGCCAAACCTACTGGTCTGTTGCCTTCTGAAAATTGGAAGGCTTTGAATTTATGATGTTACTCATCAATGCCATGTAGCTTGAAAACTTCCTTGGAGGTCTACTCTCCCTAATATGCTGCTAGGAGCCTCCACATACTCTTGAGCATCCCTCAATGTCTGTGTAGCCAATCGAGGTCTCTTGATAGAACTGGAAGGGGCTAATGTCTCCACCTCCTTACCTAAAGGTTGCTGTCCTGAATTGGAAACCACTGGTGTCTTTGGTGACCCTGGGTCAACCTTCGGAGCTTCCTGCTCCTCATGTTCTATCACTCGAATAGGCTCATGGGACTTCCTGGATGCAACATCCTCCTCAAACTTTACATCCCCGCTCGCATCTGTCTTCCTCTTCTCTAGAATATAAACCCTGTAAGCTTTTGAAGTCTCACTGTAACCTACAAATAAACCCTTCCTACTGGAGGGCTCCAATTTGGTGCTCTTCTCTACCGGAACATGGATATAAACTGGACATCCAAAGATGCGGAAATGACTCACCTCTGGTTTCACACCAGTGAATGTCTCCTTTGGCCTGTTTGTCGGGTTTCATCGTGTATTTATCTTAGTTCTTTTCTTTGTTGGGATTTTTAGTCTGGTAGCTGGCAGAGGTATTTTATCATCTATAATGGATGGTGGAAGTTTTCCATCTGTTATTTTAGTTATTGTCAGCCTGCTATTTTCTTGTGTGGGTTACCTGCACTTTTTGCCATTAATTCAGGTTCAGAGTTTCAGGGCTTCCAGTGATTGATGCTAATATTTCTATTGAAATTAAAGAATTTATCTACTACATAATATTACCCTGAAAATTTGGTTAAACAGGCATGTCATCAAGAGAGATGGCAGGTGTGTCTGTGTGGGCTTGTGGTAAAATATTTAGGTTGGAAACTGTCCATGAGCATGCTTTGTGGTGGTTTTTATTTTTCTTTTAATACAAAATAAATCTTCTTTTCCATTTCCCAAAGCAGCTTTGGCTTGTTAATATCTTTTAGACAAAATGCTCAGGTTAAATTTGGTATGGATGCATCTTCAAGCAATAGTAGCCAATTGCAATGTACACCCCTTTAACTGCTGTTCCGAATGTACTTTGTTTTACTGTCACTTTTTTATTTTCTGATTTGTGTTTTTTCCTGATTTTTTTTGTATTATTTTTTTTATGCTTTGAAAGGAAAATGCTATGCATGAAATAACTTCGAAAACGCCACACTCGAACTGAAAAGGAACCCAAATGAAACTGCACACTAAATAACAATATTTTATTAAAATTTCTGACCTGAAATTGCAAGCACAGATCTGGTATTAAAGACTGAAATTGTACAATGCATAGCTAGAAATCATTAAAATGCTTGTAACTTCTTCAATCGGACTCCGAATCGCCTCCCGTAAAGTGCAATGAGCTCGTATTTACTTGCTGATCAGATCTGGGCAGTAATATCAGAATTTTATGACTGTTTTTCTGCTGCACGCTTCCCTAGGCAGCTGTACAGCCTCCCTGGATGGTACGGCCAGCAAAAGAAATTAATGGCTGCACTTACAACCCCCGAAATCACCCCTAAAGGGGTCGCCCAAACATGAGGAAGGTGTGATAAAAAACCCGGATTGAAACCCTTGCTGAATAATGAGTTATGAACCAAACACACTTTCCAAAGCCCTCCAAACAGCAGTTCGATCTGACCCAGAAATGCAAATTTACTCTTTAGGATGCAAAACTAACTTCTACCTAGATGAAGATGGCCAAAAACTGAAAGACCCAGATGATCACTTTGCCTGGAACCCAAACTTCGGAAATCCTCAAACCCTACTGCTGAATCTGTGATGCCCAATTGAGCCTTTTGTGTAAGAACTCCAATAATCTGACTAGGTGAGAGCTTCCACCCACGAAATCAGAGCTACTCATGAAGGTTGTCATCTCCACAAGCCTCAAGCTGCAATTTTCTCCATGAAAACTGGCAGAGTTTCTCCAAGATAGCAAAGATGTGAATGCATTTCCTAAAACCCCAAAAACTCCTCCTTTTATGAAAGCTACGCCCATCTTGGATTTGGAGCCAAAAAACATAAAATTTAATATTGTTTTATTTCCCTTATCTCTCCTTGGAATGGGGCGCCCAACTTGTACCCCATCCTAGTTGATATAACGTTGTTTTTAAAAGAGGGCCCTTTTATGTCCCTTTTTAAAGTCACTTTATGACTTAATAATATAACTTGAATTTATTAATTTATTTACTCACCAAGGGAACGCCAACTTAGACTTGGGCAAATATTCCATCCACAAAATAAATGACTCTGCGAAATTGGAAGAACTGCATCGGGCCCACATTGCTAAAAATAACAATATCTATAAATAGTAACCCCCATGAACGGATGAATCCCCTAGCAAAAGCACTGATCACCAGGGAACAACTCAAATAGGGTTCCCAATCACCTCAGTTTAGCCTATGGGAACCTAGGAATAGGCTAAATTACCACAATTGACTGACTACTCAGAAAGGGGACATTACACCAATCTATTTTGTTCAGTCAAACACAAGCTGCTTTAGATATTTTCAGTTGCTGATTCTGTATATCTATGGTTTTTTGGGAACAGTTCTTGTTAGTACTTTGTTATTTTTGTTTCTCTATAAAGAATTATTTATATTTTAAAGGGTAGTGTTCACATGTAAATTCAATTGAAATGGCATGTTAGGAATATAGATGGCAATTTGTGTAGTCTCATGGAGAAATTTTGATAATTCTAGACTATCTGAGAATATGCTGTATACTGCAAAACGTTTTTGCTAGCATTATAATGTGAACAGCACTTTTTCTAGGCAAAAGAGGTTTATCCTGTTAATATGAGCAAAAACTGCCTTGTAACTTTGTTACAGATGAATTGTCAGTTGATCGATTATATTTCATCACAGTGAAGGGTCTTAGGAAATCGAGGGTTTGTAGCACTTTGGCCCACTAATTCATTCTTTTGTTTGTAACTTTGTTACAGATGAATTGTCAGTTGATTTATTTTATTCCATCACAGTGAAGGGTTTTAGGAAATCTAGGATTTCTAGCACTGAGCAAAAACAGTTTTTTGTTACAGATGAATTGTTAGTTAATCCATTATATTCCATCACAGTGAAGGGTTTTTTAAAATCTATGGTTTCTAGCACTTTAGCCCACTAATTCATTTTTTTGTTTGTAACTTTGTTACAGATGAATTGTCAGTTGATCCATTTTATTCGGGTTTTAGGAAATCTAGGATTTCTAGCACTTTGGCCTACTAATTCATTTTTTTGTATGTGTGTGTATGTGTATTAATTTTATATGGGATGTAAACAAGTCCATCTGTGTGTGTGAGAGAAAATTTTCTTTTTCTGCCGCAAATTGAATTATTTTATTCAGATATCTTTTTTTTTTAAAGGAATATTTAGTTGCATTATTATTATTCTTTTAGTTAAATGGGATTTAAATGATCAAATAGTGATATGACATACAGCGTGGGAATTATGCATGTATCTCTTGGCAAGATTTGAACCTGGGTCTCCTTGAAAGTTGAGGAATCTAACCAGTTCAGCTAATGTCAGTTGATTTAGTTGTATTAATATTACTCATTCTACAATGACCATTTTTCATGAGAAGTCATTTTCTTGGATGACCTTTTCAAATTTCAGGGAAAATTCCAGGGAAATAAGAATATCTAAAAATTAAATATATGTTAATGAGTCTTTTTCTGCTGTAGATTTTGTTAAACTGCCATGTGCGTACGATTAGGTGACAAATATGTTTATTAGTATCTCATGAGGGAAATTTAATCTCTGAAACTGTAGGATAATATAAATATCTTTCTTTTGAGAATAGAACAGATTTAACTTGTAAAATTTATTTTTTCTAAGATCTATTTGATACTATGCAAATCATGATGACCAATGTTTTCAATTGCAATATTGCGAATTCATATCATCTTTGTTTGTTAAGGGTTTTACTCAAGCTACAACTTCAAAAAGCAGGAGTAGAGGGACATCCAGCAGTAGACATTCTGAAGTTAACAAGATCAGTGGAAAATCTTCTCTCTCAATACACCATGGGAAGTGTAATGCTGTTCTGAAGGTTCAAAGGAGCAAATTTGCTTCCACTAGCTCTGTTTCCTCTCATCCAGATGAGAGTGTTTCATCTTCAGGAGGGGTGGAATCGAATATTGGAAGTACAGCTACTTCTTACTTGTCAGTTAGTCCTGAGGTTGTATCCAGAGATGGGAGTGCTGCAGTTATGGCTTCTCTGGAGAGGAAGGTGTTGCAGAGCTTGTATATATCAAAGGATCATTCAAAATCAAAATCTTTTCCAGGTAGGTTTATTATTGAGCCTTGATGCGACAGTTTGTGCTCTTGTTGTTTGTGTTCTATCTATTGTGACAATCTCAAATAATTTTCGGAATAAAACTGGTGATAACTTTAACACAATTTGTTTTTGATATGTTGCTTAATAATGTTCATGATATTTGTTGTAGTCCATCCTTTTGAGGAGTGTTGTCAAGAGCTGGTGAGGGTGCAGGGATCTCAGTTTACTGACATTGACTCAGATCACAAAGATCCTCAGCTGTGCACATTATATGCTTGTGATATATACGACCATCTTCACAAAACTGAGGTACCCTTAACTTCTATTTTTTTGTTGCAGTCTCTAATCAACTCAGTACATTGATTTTGTTTTTACCTCGTCTTTTGCATTAGGGTAGCATTGTGAAAAAGTGAATTGCTATCGGACTTTCAAAAGCAAACAATTGCTGGAAAAATATATTTCATCAACAATCTTATGCATGTGAATACTAGTAATAATTTGTTTTGTGGACAATCTTTCAAATGTTAATTCATCAACTATGGATGTTGTCTAGGTTATTCGTGTAGGATTGAATCTGTAATTTTTCAATTTTTGGTTAATACTCTAGTTAGGATGTAAAATAACCATAGCAAGATACATTGGCTAAGGAATATAATGGAAAATTTCATGTTTTTTGAGGATCATTTAGTTTGTTGTTGAAAGTAGGAACCAACCTTAGCATTATCATTATATTTATGTATTTTGGAATTCCATTTGGAGTTGCTACAAAAATGTCAACTCACTCGAGTCATTCTTTGTCCTTGGAAGGATCTTGTTAAATATGGAAAATCCATCATTTCTATGCCTATATCAAATATCCCTTCTTGAAAATACTATGTTTTGGTAGAATGCCCACTATGTCTGTTGTTAGTTTTGAATGTGGCTTTAGAAGCATATTGTAATAAGGTTTTAGATAAGAAGAGATAATACAGTTTCATATCCATCTTGATATCTTGGATGTTTTTACAATACACAGATATAAAAGTGTGCATAAACAGAAGGCTGTAGGTATCAATTTTTAAAACTTAATATTATCACTGTTTAAAAATCAAGTGCAATGAAATTTGTAAAAGAAACTGTAACTCACAGAACTAGATTTTAAAACAGTGACCAAAAAGTTGGGTTGCCGCCAGCCAATCATCTTAAGCTCTTCTGGTGACAAAATTTCCAAAATGTTCCTCCTAGCCTCTTCAAATTGAATCATCTTATAGTATCCATAGATTCTTTAGCACTATGCACGTAGACGTTTGTTTACCTTGTATGTTTGCTACCATTGTTGCAAGTATAATGCTCAAAAATATAAGTTGACCATCTATTCTTGTGAAACTTTTAATCAGTTTAGCCATTAAGTCAAGTATTCTGTAATTATATCTGATCCATATGGGATCTATTATAGGTCACTTGAAAGCATAACAAGTTGGCAACTTTGACATGGTCAAGTGACAAAAACTGGACAAGGTTCCAAAACCAGACCACCAGTTTTTGGCCTGTACTTTCTCGAACAAAGTCTAAATTGAAATAAACTTCATAGGGAGTTCGTTGACATCAATGATAATTGGAATCCTAGCTGCTCAGATCAAAGGAAGAGGTTCCCTAGCTGTTTGAAGTGAGGAATTCAGCACGGGTTTGGCTGTTTTCATAAAGTTTGCCATGGGATGCGTATGCATGAAGAGTAAACATAGTATGGATGCGTATGCAAGAAGAGTAAACATAGTAAATAGTGATTTTCATTTTAAATAGTTTCATTTAATTTTTTTAAATAATCATTTCGAATGGTATTGTGCCACGATGTGTTATGTTCATGTTGTGTTTTGTTATGTATGATGTAGTTGTTAGAGAGTACGTATGAGAGGTGGTTACGTAACTACCTCCCCCTAACAAAATTGTTTTTAAGAGAGCCTTGCGTTTATTGTTTGGGTATTGCACCTCATATGTAGTGCTGTTTTGATCTTGTTGCATATATAGAAATGTTGTGATAATGATGTAATGAATTGTTGTTGCTGGTGATACCGATATACCTCTACAATTCCTTTTTTCATTGTGCATGTTTATGGATTATCTTTATTTATGTGTATTGTTGCTTTTAATGCTTTCTATACCATCAATTCGAGAATATCAAACTATTGTGTTACATATGAATCTCATGAGTTGACCTCAGGTCCAATTGTGTGTTGCCAACTATAGGCGCTAGTTTGGATGTAGTGGCACCTCGGAGTTAATGGAATGTGTATCGAGTCAAGTATGCACAACAAATTTATGTAATAATTTTGTTATTTGGATTTGTTTTGTCACACGTATGTAAAGTGTTTGATGAAATATCATATGTGTAATTAATAAAGTTCATGAAATGTAAGTGAAAGATAAATGTAACTTAAGAAATCATGAGGTGTTAGTGTAATTAGTTGGAGGGAGTTGAGGATGTGACTCCTTGGTTGTGTAAATAGAACCTCCCCTCATTCAAATGAAAGGGGATGTTTTGTGTAACCAAACATGTGTTTGTGAGTGCAAGTGCAGATAATGAGAATACATCCATTTAGCCGTTGTTGTGCAGACTCATGCTAATGTTTTGCTTGTGGCTATGAATTGTTCTTGTTATTATATAATGCTGTACATAACCATTGAATGCTTGCTGTAGATAGTTGTGCAAGGCCGTGTGAATTGTTGTGCTACGTCATCTGGACTGTTGTGCAACGCCTTTTGACTCTATGACAATTGTGTAAGTCTTGTGCAAGGTGGTGACCTATGCTATGTGTGTAGGGCCGTCTAGGCATATTCTTAGTTTGTGTTGTCTTGTGCAAGGTTGTATGAGGGTATTTTTCCAAGATATTGTTAATGATGTTGAACGTTGGAGAATGCTGTGTTGTTGATTTTTCTTGTCATCCATCAATGTTCCTTCAATTGCGGAATACCACTGTTGTGCTACATTTGGTATCGTTGTCGTTTGAAGTTCGAACCATTGATTATGTGGACATTGAAAACGGGAGAGGAGGATAGTGGATATCCTAACGCGAGGATGTGGATTTGTGAGGAGAAGCAAAGAGATGACAAGAAAAATTTTGAGGATTGTACAACAAGTGTGGAGATATTCTAAATATTCAATGCATATAAGATAGTTGCATGTCGGCGATGGAGCAAGAGTTACATGATGATGAATCAAGCAACTCGAAGGAGTTGCATGACAACGAAGTTGACATGTGCAAACCATTGAAGTGATGACGAAACTTGTTGGCAAAGAGATATGCATGACAAAAGTTCAACGTGTAGAACCCTTGGGAGAAGGGAAGTTCAGACGAAGGGCGTTAGGAAAGGTGGTAGATGTTTGTGATGACAAAGGAAGACACAAATAGAGGTTCAACATGTAGACGAAGCACTAACCGACAATAACGTTCCCAAAAATGGTGAAGGAAGCGACAACGTGGATCATGCACAGGACAAGGCCGAGTAATTGGTATCTCTAGCACAAGTGCAGGGGAGAGTTCCAAGAAGTGCGGAGGATGAGAGTGAAGGACAAGGGCAACCACATGCAAGTGTGCTGGAAAGACTAGAGTTGACACTCGTGCAATTGTGAACTGGATCAAGGAGCGTCAGTGCACTAAGAAGCAATTGACAATTGTTTATAGATGATGTTAGCTTTTGATGAATGAGCCTTGGGAGATAACAATCACAAGATGTAGAATAACATGAAAGAAAGTAAATTTGCTAGATGAATGAAGTATGCTGAAAATATAAATCATATAAAATATTACAATGTAGCTATGGAGGAAGTGAGCACTCCATTAACAAAGCTACTAATCTACATTGTATCCATCACCAATGAATGGTGATGTACACAAAACTACACTATGCACTAAGCTACGCTATCTGACTATGTCCTCTGACTCTCTTCACTATCTATCTGAGAGGCCATCCTTATTTATGCAAAATAGGATACTTGGCCAAGACTCTATCTAGCTGTGCAAGGGAGAATTTTCACATGTACAACTTGCACATTGACACTTGTGCATTTATTACATTGCTTGAAGTAACTAGATAACTTGCACAGAAGTAATCTAGATATGTATCTTGGAGGATACATTTACATAACCCAAATGATGGAATAGACTCTATTTCCAACACCCCCTATATTACATTATTTGGGTATTGAAGACTTTAGTCTTCAATATGGATTTTCTTCATCTTCTTCTGCTTGATCTTCGTAGTCTTCTTCCTCTGCATTCTTTGTAACCTGTTCAAGCATATAGTTAGTGTCTTTGTAGTATGTTACATTTGCTGATAGAGCTTTCACTTCAAAATCCTTTGTGGGTTCTTCTAGATTCTTCTATTCTCTGAACCAGGTGACCTTTCTGATTTTTCTTTTGATATTCAAGTTGAGGATAATTGGTAGGTCGCTGAAATTGCTGTTGATGAGGGTTCCTTTGGTATTGTCGTGGCTCAAACGGATTCCCATGATTTGTCTGATTTCTTTGGTTTTGCTTTTTGGGATTATATATGCAATAGTTGGTATTGTGTCCTTTCTTTCTGCAGATCTGACAATACCATGTTTTTTGTCCTCTTGCTGAAGAAGCAATATTTCCCTGTAGATTATCTTTTGAGGCCAATGCAGTGTTAGTCATCTCATCTTTCGCAGTATATTCTACTTCATATTCTTGAAGTATATTGACTAAATCATCAAAATAAATATCTTTACTTAGGACTTGCAAAGATGTTACCAAATGCTTATAGCTGTCTGGAAGTGCTCTCATGGTTACTTGAGTAAGAAGTTCATCTTTAATTGTTTCACCTAAGGTTAACAATTTTCCTTTAATATCTGCTACCTTCCTTAGGAACAATTCTATACTTTCTCCACTATTCATTTTCAATGAGTGAAGTTGAGTTTGCAAATGAAGAATAGTTGCCTTATTCTTTCCTTCAAATATTTTTTCTAGGCTTATCCATGCATCTGAAGATGTTTTGGCTGAATTGATATATGGTTGAATCTCATCAGTGATAGCAAAAGTTATTATCATTAAGGCCTTTGAATCATTTTCTTCAAATTTCAGGATTTTTGTCTCACCTGTGGTAGGTTTCTCTGTTTTACCTTTGACAACATCCCAAAGTTTTACATATTCTAAAATTGCTTTCACTTTATTTTTCCAAGAAAACTAATTAGGACTCTTGAGAAGTTGAGATTCTGCTAGGAAGAATTTGTTAGATGCCATTTTAAGTCTTGCTAATATCAAGCCTTAGATTTGTAGACTTCCTTATGTCTCCCTAGTATGTTATAGTGCTTTTTGTAAAAATATAGTTCAATTTTGGTTGATTTTGTACAAGTTTTGGAAGAATTAAAAATCAACTTTTTAACACCTTATTGCTCCTAATTGAACTAAGCACTTTTTCAATTTTGAAGAGGTTTTGATGTTGGAATTCTTTTGTCCCTTTTTGAAGATTTGAGACAAGTAAAAATATATTTATCCAACCTTAATAGAAACCCTTAATAACCTCTTTTATATCCCTTGGATTATTTCTAATTTCCAATAAAATAAATTTAATGGAGTAATCCTTGTGGATCCTAAGTTTGGAAAATTAGAGAAATGATAATAATATTTGTAAAATAATTTAATCCAAGTTGAATTCCTCATTCCTCCTAAGTAAGATTGCAAATATTAATTTAATAAGATAAGTCATCCCTTTTGCTTTCAAAATCCAAGTTTTAACCTTAGTTTATAACCCTAATATCTCCAACTTATGAAAGCAATAATAAATAGGATTTAGACCTTACCTTTTTAGATGCAATATATCCTCAATATTCTGCGCTTTCTGTGGATGAGTATAACAGAGTATAAGTGGTACCTTGGGCGCTTGATTTAATGGATATTCCTTGGAGTAGTTGGTCTTGAATGCTAGTACGTATGGTGCTAAAAGTTGACCTTCAAAAATGGGGGAGCCTTTAATGCTCCTTACGATTATCTTCCATGCTGCACTTCGAACGTTTCTGTTGCGCTATACTCTTGATTGTGTTTCGCTCCCTCCTTGAACGTCTTTGACTGCGCTTCACTCACACACTTTGAACTTGGACTTCGAAATGCCTTTTAAGGAGAGTTGATCATGGACGTTGTGACAAGTGTCACATCCGTTACAAGTGAGCGCTCCCTTATTTATGTAACTCTCCAAGTCCTTTGTTCAACGCTCTTGAGGAAAACCGAAAACGTATGGGCACTCGTGTGAAGCTGGTGGAGAATACCAAGTGTCGCTGCCTTGCTTGTAACTCCTGCATGGAAGTTTCTAGAACGTTGAGAGAGGAATGATGACCAGAATGCCAAGTGTTATTTCTGCATGAAGTCCGTTCTTCTAACGTCTTCGAAGATGGAGATTATAACTCCGCAATCCCTTTGCTTTGCTACGTTGATTGGGCAGCAATCAATCTATTTTCCTGCAGGTGGATAGATGATGCGTTATGGAGCTTGGATGACGATTTGGAGGTTCGATGTGGTGGATGGTCTTCTCCAAGTATAGAGACAACGAATGTAAAACCTTTGCCTCTTTCTTTTATGCCTTCAATTGTGTTTGATCCCTTGTAGATTTTTTTGACGTCTTCTAGAAGTCAATATGCTTCTTCTCCACATTTTGGAGGATTCCAACCCTTTTTGGTGGCTTCTATTGGCCACTTCAAGTTGCACATTTTTGTGCTTCAATAGTGTCTTTAGACACTTGATACAAATCAGATTTTGTGCCTTTCAAGAAACACAAAACTATTTTATTTTTTGAGAGTGGTATATTAGTACAAGTTCTTCAATTTTAATGCACTAATATTACACCTTATCACTCCAATCAACTCTCAAATTTATGCACTAATAATTTTCTTTAACTAATCAAGAATAATATAAAATGAATCTTTAGGAGTTATTCTGCAATTTCACTACAATCAATGGTGTAGGACTTAGTCTTCTTTTTCAAATATAGATAATAGATAGTAGATAGAAGCTAATCTGTAATCTAATCAACTCTTAATAAATGTGCAAATAAATTCTTAAAAGAATCTGTTTCTTTTTGCACTTTTAGAAGATTGTAATCTAATTTTCTTTTTGCACTTTTAGAAGACTGTAATCTAATTTTCTTTTTGCAACTTTAATCCAAATTCAAGTGCTCTAATAAATCTGATAAATAATCCAATTAATGAATATTTTTGCACCATAAGTTGCATACCTTTTTCAGTAGCTCTTCTCCTACCTTTGTAGAGGATGTAGACCTTGGTGTCTAAAAATACCAAGTTGTTGCTTCAAGTAGGATGTCTTGAACAATTCCTTCTTCACCAAATGATGGTCTCAAACTTTTTTTCACGAGCCTAGGATTTGGTGGCTTGTTCTCCTCCTTCTGCTATAGATTTGGAGAAGTCTATGTCTCTAAAGCGGTGCCTTCTTGCTGTGAGAGGCAATCTTCAAATCTCCAAGATTTGGTGAGCTTCTTCTGTATTCAAGTCTTATAGTCGAATTCTGACTTCAAGCAGAATCTTCCTCTAGGGTTTGGCACTCCTTGCCAAATTCTTCTTCACGGATTTGGCACTCCTTGCCAAATTCTCCTCTTGGGCTTGTTGTCGGATGACAACAATTGTCTAAAGTCCTTCACAATCAGGGACTTCACCTAGATAGTGGATTTCTCCAATGAGTTCTCAAAGAATTCTCTTGATCTTCAAAGAAGGCTCTCCTAGCCTTTCCTAGATGCTCGATGACACCTTCACAAGGTCTTTGATCTGGCAGCTTTTGATGGTCTTCCTTGAGACCTTTTCTTCAACCTTCTGCTCCTGGAAGTGTTGGTGGTGAGATCTTCTCTTGGATCTTCTGATTCTGCTGCTCATGGATTCGAGCACGACTCTTCTAGTGCTTCTTCCAAGACTGAAAGTTCCTCAATGAGATATTCTCCTGATCTCTTCACTTTTGCTTCAGGGCTGAGATGATTCTGAAGAAGATACTCTTGCTAACTTTCTTGTAGGAAGTCTCCCAACTCAATGAATCTTGTGTTCCTGCAACAAAGATATTAGTATTGAAATCTTTAGTCTGCTTCTGAATAAGATATTCTTCTCGAATTCTTCTTCAGGATCAAGGCTTCTATGGCCTTTTCAGAATCAAGGCTTTTGTGGCCTTTTCAGTATCAATGCTTCTGTGGCCTTTTCAATATCAAGACTTCTGTGGCTTCTTCTTCAAGGCTTCTATGGCCTTTCTGTATGTAATGTCCCCTTTCCTAACTAGCCACTATGTACAGTATGGACTTGCCTATACAATGGTTCCCGTAGGCAATGTCGTGTGTTTGGGAGCCTCCAGGTGTTGTGGAGTTACTGTTGGACGTTCAGTTTTCAGTGTGGTCAGCTTTCAGGACCGTTTCTAGCAGGTTTCAGGGGGACTTACTATTTTTAGTAAGTCGATCAGAGGCAATATCTTGGGAAGCGGACGTTACGGATGGATTTTTCGGCGAAATGGGTGTCCGTTTCCAGTATTTTTTCTTGGGTCCGGCCTTAGGAGGATTATTATTTTAATGCCCGAAAGTTATTAATGTAATATTTAAATGTAATGTTTAAATATTCTAATGTTGGGCTTATATTTTATTATTAAGGGGTTATAAGGGGGATTTTTGGGAGTCATAAGGTAAGTTATAAATTAAAATTAAGATGTTATCTCCCTAGGAGTTTGGGACGACCCCTCATGGGGCTCTTTAAAAATAAATTTAAATGCAAATGAAATTAAAGGAAAAAAAAGCAAACTTGGCCGACCCAATTGTGAGAGGGAAATAAAAGAATGAAGTTGAATTCATTTTCACATCTTTGGCATTCTATTTTCACAGTCATTTTGGAGAAGCACTTGCAGATTGGATTTGCAGGGGTTTGTAGCTTGTTTGGAGACAAAAACCTCCAGCAGGAGCACCATTCTTGAGGTTGAAAGATATCTTCAGAGTGGTTTGGGGGCATTCGCACACAGTGGGTGCAATTGTGCTTGCATTGAAGACATTTACAGCATTGGAAGAGCAGATTTGGAAGGGTTTTGAAGAAGTTATCAGTTGCAAATTAATTATTCTTCATTACACAGCCAGGCCGTACCATCTAGAGCTTATTGGAGAGGATTGTGATGTAATTACCAGCTAGGGTTTGAGGATTTGAGGGCGAACTGTTGCATACACTCCAGCCGTACACCTTTGAGGGGTTTGTGAAGACTATTTTGCAGATTCTAGCTAATTCCAAGGCAGCCGTACTCCTCCTTGAGCAGGCCGTACATCCTCCATAAGGGATGTGTTGCTGCAACTCACTCAAACGCCTCCCTTGGACAGATTTCTATGCTTGGGAAGGGGTCGCCTCAATAGAGGGTGCTCAAATATGCTCTTTGTTTGATGGAGACTTGTAATTTCTTGATCATTTGATGAATATAAGTGATTTACCCATTGCTGGTGTACATTTCCAGAAATATTCAGACTTCATTATTACCCGGGTACTTCATTATTCTCATATTTGCTCAAAAGGGTTTCATTATTTATATTAGTAGAAGATTGTGCTTAAATTTCAATTCAATCGGAGTGATAGTTTGGAAGATAGAGATAGTTCTTTATTGCTGCATTTCATTTCCAGTATTTCCTTATTGTTGCAAAAATACAAAAAAAATCAAATATTGCACAAAAACACAAAAAACAATACAAAACTCAAACCAAAAAACAAGGGCAGAAATTTTGGTGTTCATATTGGGGTTGGACACTACATTGGTATCAGAGCCAGCTCATCCTGCCATCCTGTTGGGGTTTCATTAGATGAGTGGTCACCACTATTACACTAGAAGGAACAGGGCATTCAATGACAGTGAACAGGTTAATCAGCTAGAGTTAGAGGAAAATATGGGTGACAACAGGGAAGGTAATAGGGGTAATGGACAACAGCCAGTAGACCCAGATAGGCAGATGTTTGAGATGTTCCTGCAGGGCCAACAACAAATACAACAGACTATGGCACAACTCCTAGGTCTTATGACACAACAAATGCACCTTAATGCACAGATCAATAATGGACAGAATCACAGGAACAATGGTGATGGAGAAGGTTCAGTTAATAATAACACTAGGGGAGTTAATCAGGCGAACAGGGACAGGACACAGAGTTCCAGGCCATTGATGCCTACTTTCATTCCTAGAGCAGCTCCACAGGAGGATAGAGAGCCTACTATACAGGAGATGCAGGAGTCATTTACGCAGGAGTGGAACCAGGCTAGTGAGGAGTTCAGAGCAGGGATGTCCTTCCGAGACTATGTTGACATGAGGATGCGACAACAACCTATTAGGAGAGGCAGACAACAACATACACAGGGTCATGATTTGCAGAGGAAGGTGGGAAAATTAACTATTCCCAACTTTGATGGTTTCGGGAAGACCACAGCTCGTGCTTGGGTGCAGAAAATGGATACCTATTTCCAGCTTAATCCGACGACAGAGGATGAGGCAATAAAATATGCAGCACTGCATCTAGACGGAGTGGCACATGAGTGGTGGCACCATGGGTTAGTAACCCTTGGTCATGATCAGATTCATACCTATGCAGAATTCACTAACAGATTGATTGATAGGTTTGATAAGAAGGATCCGGAACTAGAGTTTAAGGAATTGGCCCAACTTAAGCAGTGGGGATCAGTAGATAGTTACATTGCTGATTTCCAGAAGCTCTCTGTTCTAGTGACTGACATTTCTGAGAGGAGATTGATTGTACTGTTTATTGATGGATTGGCTGATCCTTTACGAGGGCTTGTCAAAGCCTTCAATCCTCCTACTTTGCATGATGCTATTAGGAAGGCACGAGACATGGAGACCACCTCTTCTAAGGGTAAATTCATTTCCAAAGGAGGTGACTATAAGAAATTTAAGGACAAAAAACCTTTTGCAAAAGGGAGTGACCAGCAAAGAGATAATTTCAAAAAGAAGGACAGCGATACTACTAATGATTTGAGGAAGAAGAATCTTTGTTTCCGATGCAAAGAACCTTGGAACCCAACACATAAATGTGGTGACAAGGCTAAAATGAAGCAAATGGAGCAATTTTCTAGTGAGGAATCAGAGTATGAGGATGTTGACCAGCAGGGTGTTAGTGATAGTAGCAGCTCGGAGAGTGAGGAGGAATCACATTCAGCACCTGAGCCGGATGAGCCAGTAGCACAGTTGTACAGTTTTCAGAGGGTGGCATCTTTTAAGGTTCGGGGAGTACTTAAGGGGCAGCGCATAACCACTCTCATTGATACAGGGGCTACGCATAACTTTATTGATGAGAGCCTTGCTGTTAAGCGAGGGCTACCTGTTGAGTCATTTGATGGATTTCGGGTGATGGTTGCTAGTGGGACTACCATTAGCTGCACTAAGAGGATTCCCAGCTTGCGCATAAGGTTGGGAGAATATGAGTTGCAGGATGATTTCTATTGTGTGAATATAGGCGATACAGATGTTGTTTTAGGTATGCATTGGATGAGCTCCTTGGGAGAATTTACTATGAACCTGAAAAGTATGGAGATGAAATTTGAAACAGGTGGCAGGAAGGTTGTACTCAGGGGAATTTCGGATGGTAGCCTCAGGACAGTCTCATTTAGGAGAATGGAGAGGTTGTTTAGACATGGGCAGATTGAGTGGGCAGCAGAGTGTATTTTGATGCCTACAACAGAGGAGCAGCCAGGGAAGACATATCATCCAGATATACAGGTTCTCATTAACAAACATCATAAGGTATTCGAGAGTATTCCACCTGGGAGACCACCTGAGAGGGGTACAGAGCACATCATAGAGCTGGAGGAGGGAACTAAACCAGTCATCACTACCCCATACAGACATCCCAAGAGGATGAAGGATGAAATTGAAAAGACCATCAAAGAACTTTTGGAAATGGGACACATTCGGCCAAGTAAGAGCCCATTTGCATCTTCGGTGGTGTTGGTTAAGAAGAAGGATGGGACCATGCGCATGTGCGTGGATTACAGGGCTCTGAACAAGAAAACAATAAAGAACAAGTATCCCATTCCTAGAATAGATGAATTGATTGATGAGCTGCACGGTGCTACATATTTCACCAAGATTGATCTTAGATCTGGTTATCACCAGATAAGGATGCGGGAGAGTGACATAGAGAAAACAGCCTTCAGATGTCACTATGGACACTTCGAGTTTCTGGTTATACCGTTTGGTCTCACCAATGCTCCAACCACCTTCCAGTCATTAATGAACAGGGTTTTTAGAGGGCAGCTACGCAGATTTGTACTTATATTTTTTGATGATATTTTGGTTTATAGTAGGACATGGGAGGAGCATCTTCAGCATGTGGATGAGGTATTGGGTATCCTTGAGCGTGAGTCTCTATATGCCAAGGAATCCAAATGCGAGTTTGGCATGACAAAATTGTTGTACTTGGGTCACATAATCAGTGCAGAGGGAGTTAGGATGGACCCAGATAAGGTGAAGGCAATTATGGAATGGCCCACTCCTACAAATTTATCATAGCTCAAAGGGTTTTTTGGTTTATGTGGGTTCTACAGAAGGTTTGTTAAGGGCTTCTCATAGGTAGCAGCACCACTCACTGATCTAACGAAGAAGGGAGCCTTTATTTGGACAGATGCAACACAGGAGTGTTTTGACAAATTCAAGCAGTTGGTTTGCTCTAGTCCAGTACTTGCCATACCAGATTTCAGTAGACCTTTCGAGTTAGAGTGTGATGCCTCTGGGGAAGGCATTGGGGCCGTTCTAATGCAAGATAAGCACCCTATCACGTTTGAGAGCAGAAAACTTAGAGGAGCAGAGAGAGCTTACTCTATATATGACAAGGAGATGCTTGCTATAATGCATGCCTTAGTCAAATTTCGGCAATACTTGGTGGGAGGTAAGTTCACAGTGAAAACCGACCACAATAGCTTGAAGTATTTCATGAGCCAAAGGGATTTGAATGAACGCCAACAAAAATGGGTGAGCAAACTTCAGGCATTTGATTTTGATATTGTTTATGTAAAAGGGAAGAAGAATGTAGTTGTTGATGCTCTCTCGAGAAGGCCGCATTTGTGCTCTTTGGGTGCGATTTCAGAGGATTGGAAGGAGCATATTATAGCAGATTATGCGAAGGATGAGTGGGCAACCAACATTATTGAGGGTACTAGACAGGATGACAGGTACTCGGTGGTGAATGGTTTGATCATGCACAAGGACAGAATATTTCTGGTACCAAATTCACAGTTTAAGGGGACAGTTTTGAGGGCTCTTCATGACTCACCATTAGCAGGGCATCCAGGATTCTTCAAAACATACAGGCAGGTGAGAGAGAGGTTCACATGGAGAGGACTCAAGGATGATGTCCTAAGGTATGTACAGGAGTGTGCAGTGTGTCAACAAAACAAGGATGAGCACACTAAGCCCGCTGGTTTACTTCAGCCCCTGCCCATTCCTGATAGGAAGTGGGAAAGTATATCAATGGATTTTATAACAGGACTGCCCACAGTTCAGGGGAGAGATTGTATTTACGTCATGGTTGACAGATTAACGAAGTTTGCACACTTTTATGCCATTTCAGCCACTTATTCAGCAGTGCAGGTAGCAGAATTATTTTTCAGGGAGGTATTCAGACTACACGGTTTGCCCAAGTTTATAGTCAGTGATAGGGACAGCCGCTTTATGAGCCATTTTTGGCAGGAGCTGTTTAGATTGAGTGGGACACAACTTACTCCGAGCACCAGTTATCACCCACAGACAGATGGGCAGACGAAAATTGTAAACAAATGGGTGGAAGGCTACTTGCGTAATTACATCTCTGGGCAGCAGAAGGCGTGGATAAAATGGTTGCACTTATGTGAGTATTGTTATAACACCACATATCACATGTCTATCAGGATGACTCCATTTATGGCTCTGTATGGATACGATGCACCGGACTTCATTGATTTACTGATTCAGGATTGCAGAGTGCCTAAGGCACAGGAGTTGCTACAGGATAGCCAGGACATCTTGAGAACCTTGAAAGATAACATTCAGCAAGCGCAGAACCAACGGAAACAGTATGCGGATCAGCATAGGTCGGAGCGCACTTTCAAGGTTGGTGATATGGTGTACCTTCGTTTGCAGCCATACAGGCAATCCACTCTCAAGAAGAGTGGGAAGGGGAAGTTGAAGCCTCGATTTTATGGTCCCTTCAGAATAACAAGGAAGATTGGGGAGGTAGCCTACGAATTGGATCTTCCAGCAGATAGTAAGGTCCATAATGTTTTCCATGTCTCTCGCCTTAAAAATGCGTTAGGACATAACATCACTCCATCTGCAGTTCTACCACCATTGGATGAGGAGGGGCGGCTAATATTGGTTCCAGAGGCTATACTTGACACCAGGGAAAGGAAGCTCAGAAACAGAACTATTAAGGAGTACCTGGTCAAATGGAAGGACCTGCCAGTAGAAGATGCCACTTGGGAAGATGAGCAGGTGTTGACAATTGCTTGGGGACAAGCAATTTTGGGGAGGGAGGACTGTAATGTCCCCTTTCCTAACTAGCCACTATGTACAGTATGGACTTGCCTATACAATGGTTCCCGTAGGCAATGTCGTGTGTTTGGGAGCCTCCAGGTGTTGTGGAGTTACTATTGGACGTTCAGTTTTTAGTGTGGTCAGCTTTCAGGACCGTTTCCAGCAGGTTTCAGGGGGACTTACTATTTTTAGTAAGTCGATCAGAGGCAGTATCTTGGGAAGCGGATGTTACGGATGGATTGTTCGACGAAATGGGTGTCCGTTTCCAGTATTTTTTCTTGGGTCCGGCCTTAGGAGGATTATTATTTTAATGCCCGAAAGTTATTAATGTAATATTTAAATGTAATGTTTAAATATTCTAATGTTGGGCTTATATTTTATTATTAAGGGGTTATAAGGGGGATTTTTGGGAGTCATAAGGTAAGTTATAAATTAAAATTAAGATGTTATCTCCCTAGGAGTTTGGGACTGTAGACAGCAGTTCTAAGCCCTAGGACTGACTAACACATCCTCCAACAATTTTGAATGTAATTGAGCAATTTTGTTTAAGTGTTGGCATCAGACGTCCAGTCTGTAAGTCAGACGTCCAGCGTTGCCAGTCACCAGATGTCCAGTTTTGTCAGACGTCTGGGCTGGCAGTTAGACGTTTGGATTGGCCGTTAGACGTTTGGCTGGCCGTCAGACGTCTGGACTGGTCGTCAGACGTCTGGTCTGACAGCCAGACGTCTAGTGTGACAGCCAGACGTCTGGGCTAGTGTCCATTATGGCTAGTTAGCAGAGTTAGATGTCTAATTAGCAATTAGTTAGTAGATTCGGTTGTAGAAGTTGGGGGAAGTTGGCTGGGGTAACCAACTTCCAGCCCTATAAATACCCCCTTTTCAAACATTTGTAGAGAATCAGAGAGACAGGCAGAGAGAGCACAGACTTTGTCTGAGATCACCATTGTATGCTGTAATCGTGATCGAAGCATAATGTTATTTTGATCCATATTTTGTGTATGCATTGAATGATGAGTTGAGTTACAGGTTTCTGCCATTAATGGAGTTGTTGCAGGTTTGAAGCATTAATGGCTATGTTGCAGGTTTCCTACTGGTGAATTATTGTTGCAGGTTTGCTGTTGCGTATTGACGAACAGGTGTTGGAGCAGAAGCGGTTATGGCGGTTGAGCGTTCGCTGAGGCCTGATGTCTAGCCGGACGTTTGGTCACCACCAGACGGCTAGCTGTCAGCCCCTTCACCGGACGTCCAGCCATAACCTGACGTCTAGCTCCCAGACGTCTAGACCAAACGTCTGACATAGTCCCAGACGTTTGCACCTGTCTATCCAACGTTTGGACCCTTGATAGCCAGAGTTAGCCTATCGATTAAACCATTTGTTACCTTGCCTAACCCTGATACTAATTGTCATCACTTGTATCGGGAATGTACTCACCCCTGTCTACAATTGGCACCGTTGCCTAATCAAAAAACCTGGAGAGTCTAGGCAAAGTGATTGAGGGAGTTAAGTGCATGACTGATTTCAGGGAACAAAGCAAAGGGGTAAGACGAAGCGCACGAATGGCGAACCTATGAGCAAACGAGGCCCCAGAGGTGTCTCACCCAGAGATAGAACAAGTATGGAACGCTGAAGATGATGAAAATGCACACATAAAAACCTTGTTGGTGACTGCAGAAAACGAGGAAGAACAAATAGCAGAAAGAGCACCCTTAGTTGACGATTGGACGGTAACACCCCAACCGATGGGAGAGGAGTGGCCAGAGGATACTGTAGGAGAGAACCTGGTATCAAGGCATCACCGTGGAGGTTCGTGGGGAGGAAGACTGGAGCCACGTTTGGTATATTTGCGAAGAAGGTCGCGAAGCAGAGATGAAGGGGGAACGTAGACAAGGCTATTTGGGGAAAATTTTGGACCACCAACAGTTGATAGCCAACCGCAAAGAACTCAACACACAACAGTACCTGTATACCAGAATACCATGGTAGGAAATCAGGCTAATAGAACTATACGGCAAAAATGCCCACCTTTCTCAGGTGAAGGGAGAGAAGACCCAGCCCGACATTTGGGAACTTGCACTACCATTTGGGGAGCGAATGGGGTGAATCAAGACACATAATGGTTGCAATTTTTTCCAGCAACATTGCGAGGCATGGCGATAGACTGGTACTTGAAAAGACAGAGTAGACAAGCATTTACACAATGGGAAGACCTGAAGAACGCATTCATAGAAGAATTCCGACCAATGCGGGATGACACTGACATAATCACAGAAATTTGCTGCACGAAGCAGAAAAAAAATGAAGATGTTAAGAGCTTCAATAGAAGACTGAAACAACTGACGAACAAAATGGAAATGGCACCTGTCGACGACATGATTAAGTGGTGGTTTTTGGATGGACTACTTCCAAGATGGAGGAAGAAGATGAAGGCAGTACCTGTTGGCCACAGATTCGCCACCTGGGAAGGACTTGGTGTGTCAATGCGCCCTAGACCCGCAGATCAACATTGAAAGGCCAGGAGGAAGGGATGGCCCCCCGTGCCGATCTCCGAAGAAGGCCGGATCCTTTCCTAACCTACTTGGGGGTTTTAGATAAGGGTGCAGGAAAGAGATTTAAAAAGGTGTTAAAGGGAACTGGAAAGAGATTGAAAAAGATAAGGGAACAGGAAAGAGATGTAAATATCATGCGTTTCGGTTGGGGGGAGAACAAGCAGCACGATCGCAAATTTGCATCCGAACCAACAACAATTAAAACAAAGCATGTAACAGAAACTGCAGCTGCTATTCTAGCCTATGTATCCTTCTGTTTAGTATTCCAGATCCAAATAATCACCAATGCCCAAATCCAGAATTCAGAATTCAGACAGACAGAAATATAAATGGACATGAAGCAGAAATACTAGCGGAAGGCAGCATAAAAGGCAACTGCGATTCTATCCTATGTATCCTTCTGTTTAGTATTCCAGATCCAAATAATCACCAATGCTCAAATCCAGGATTCAGAATTTAAACAGACAGAAATATAAATGGACATGAAGCAGAGATACTAGCGGAAGGCAGCATAAAAGACAGAGACAAGAAGCAGAGCCAAGGATGCTTTGAATTAATTAGAAGGTGGTCCGTCACAGCAAAGTCCTCTAGCAATATGTCCCCCCCCCCTTTTTACAATGAAATGAACTTCCTTTTATAGTAGGAATTTTCCCCCAAAATACAATCATGCACAGATCCCAAGAACCGGCAAAAGCTGTAAAAAGTTGCTCTGATGAGACCCTTGTCGGCTGTACTTGTACTTTGGATATGGCTGTTCTGAAAACTGTACATTTTCGGACAGGTCTGGTGGACGGGAAAGCCAGGTCCGGTTAAATGTGGTAGATGCGGTACAGTTTGTTCTTCAATGTTCATCTACCCCGTACCTTGACAGCACATTATCTGTCATATCATGGCAGGCACAAATCCCGAAACTGCACACTTGTCCATGATCTGAAGTCCGTTGATGAAGGGGGAAATGACGAATGGCGCTTAAGGAAGACAGCGAAGCCGGCGGCCAACACTTAGCCAAATTTTGCACTTTTCTTCTTTCGAAGTCCGACGACGCATCGAAGTCGGGCGACGCAACGAAGTCGGGCAGCCAACACTTAGCCAAATTTTGCACTTTTCTTCTTCCGAAGTCGGGCGGCGGCGCAGCGAAGTCGGGCGGCGCAGCGAAGTCGGGCAACCAACACTTAGCCAAATTTTGCACTTTTCTTCTTCCGAAGTCGGACGGCGCAGCGAAGTCGGGCGGCCAACACTTAGCCAAATTTTTGGCCTGAAATTGAGCTTCCTGGTTTCGCTTCCCGAGGCCATAACTTTTGATCCGCTGACCCGATCGCCTATTATAATATATCGTCGGAAAGCTAGCGAAAAGATCTGCAATGATAAAATATCCAAAGCTTATTTCCTCCCTTTTATCGCCCCCGTTTATGTCCCGCAAAAACCCAAACACCTTTGCATGCTCTTCGCCGCTTTAAAGCTCCATACTTAGGCCAAAGTTTATCAAAAAAATTAATGTGGCAAAATTGCATACAATACCATCCTCAACATATGAAGAAGCACTGTAGAAAGCGAAGAACTTCTAAAGTGAAGGGAAGAAGACAACCGTTGGAATTGGAGGTCACTTAAAACATACCGAAGAATCGGATAGTGATGATGAAGACAAGGTGCAGAGCACGATCCACACCTTTCGGAAAGAAATGGAGAAGATACTCAAGGAAGCCAAAAATGAAAATCGAAAAGACCGGAAGGAAATTTGATGCTCGGATTGCAAGAAGGAACGACATTCCAATATTGACTGTCCAAAGAAAGCTTACTGTAAGATATGTGAAATTGCAGGTCATCCAGTGGTCGAGTGTCCATTAAATCTTAAGAACAAACGACATCAAACTTTGGCCATTCAACAAGAACAGCCAAACCCAGGAAGGAATGGACAAGCTGCAACAAGCGGAGGATACAAGAATAACCGGCGAGGAGGAAGACAAGGAGGCCAGAGCCGATTGCAATATGACGCTGAGGGCCGACCAATTATTCAATGTCGAAATTGTCAAGAATTGGGCCATTTCGCAAAGAATTGCCCCAAGACGCAGAATGCAGGAAACAACAATCGTGGAAATAATACCATGCAGATGTGCAAATGGTGTGGTTCAGGCAACCACGTTGAAGCCAATTGCCCGAACAAGGCCAGTACCGAGTGGGACACAGAATATAAACCTGATTGGCATAGGAGAGGTGGAGGAACCAAAGAATGAAATCTTGGTTGTAACAAGGGCACAGGCCAGGAAGAGGGAGGAATACCCGAACCCTGCCAAGGAGAAGGCACGATGGTAGGAAGCCCAAGAGATGATAAATAGAGAATTAGCCAAGGAAAAAGGAGATCAACTAATTCTGGAGAAAGTGTTGCAATGATCGGAGATCGTGCAGAAGGCAACAATGCAAGTCTTGGTAACGAAGGTACTAAACACGAAGGTGGAAATGAAAGTCGCCAACTTGTTTAGCATCGTACCGGAGTTGTATGCTACAATCGGAGAAGTCAATTATCGTCCTCGGATGAACCTCGGCAGGTAGCAAATATCAGGCATGACCAGTTCATCGGTCCAACAATCCTGATGATTGAAGCAGGGAAGAAGCCAATTATCGTCCAAATAGAAGTTTTGAACCATAAGCTGACTTAGGTAATTGTGGACGGAGGATCGAGTGTGAACGTAATGCCAGAAAAGACTTGGTGGATAATTGGGCAACCCCCTTACGATCTCCAACCTTTAAGCTATATGGAGCTGATCAATATGGCATCGAGACATTGGGCGTTTTAACGAACCAGAAGATACGCATAGCAGACCAAGACTTTGTGGTAGATTTTGTCATTATTGCTATGCAGAAGTCCGCATATGATGCACGTCTAGGACGAGGATGGCTGAGAGCAGCCAAAGTTAACCATAATTGGGAGAAGGAAAGATTATCTTTCAAACAAGGGCAACACAAGTATATTATAAATCTGAAAAATCATACGGTGAGTCAGGATATAGCAACTTCAGATGATTCAGGGTCCTCTTCATCAAATGGTGAGGCAGGATACGAACCCGACGAGGAAGGAGTGTTGGAACTCGATAACTGTACGGAGGATGACTATGACTAAGACAAGGGTCTACTACACTGGCAGATGGAAGATTACGAAGTATTCCCTCCCCAATGTCTGTGCATAGAAGCAAATATAGAGACCAAAAGGGATGAGGCACAACAACCTAGAAAAGAAATTAGTAACAAAAGAATGACAGCAGCGGATAAGAACAAAGACCGGGAGAAGTGGACATTTCCCAAGAATTTTGCAGAATTCACGATGGGGGAAGCAGTCATTGAGGAGAAACCAGCACACTAGGTGGCGTTTGAAGGATTGAAGGAACACCTGGTTAAAGCACTTATCCTGGTTTACCCTAACTGGGAGAGAGAATTCCATGTCCATGTGGAAGCCTCAAACTTTGCGATTGGATGCACATTAGCATAGGAAGGCCAATTTGGATTGGATCAGCCCATATACCTTGCAAGTAGGCTATTGTCAAGAGCCGAAAAGAATTATAGTACAACAGAGCGAGAAGCATTGGGAATGGTGTACTCGGTACAAAAGTTCAGACACTATTTATTGGCGAACCCTTTTGCTTTCTACGTAGATCACCAGGCTCGTTATACTTGATCAATAAACCAACGATCTATGGACGAGTAAGTCGATGGCTCGTCACTCTGCAGGAATTCGTGTTTAGAGTGGTAGTAAGGCCAGGGAAGAAACACGTAATAACGGATCGGTTGTCAAGGATTCGCTTAGGCGAACCTGCAGAGGGAGGAATACTGGATGAATTTCTCGATGCACAACTGTTCATGATTAATGCTATACCTAGGTGGTATAAGCATATCGAGGAATAACTGTCGACAGGGAAGTTGCCAAAGGAGTTGACGACAACGGAACAACGGAAGGCAATTACAAAGTCAGCATCCTTCACCTTGATTGTAGGATTGCTATATAAGATGGGGGAGGATCAGATACTTCGACGATGTATAATGGAAGATGAAGTACAACAAACCCTGAGGGAGACACATGAGGGACTGGCAGGAGGACACATGGGACAAGATGCGACAACAAGGAAAGTGTTGTTGGCAGGTCTGTGGTGGCCCGCCCTCTTTCACGATGCTAAACAGTTTGTGACATCATGTGATACGTGCCAAAGAATAGGGAAACCGTTGAAAAGAGACTTCATGCCACTACATCTGTCGCAGCCTCAAGAACTGTTCGAAATATGGGGGCTGGACTTTGTAGGTCCTCTAAAGACAAGTCGAAGGAGGAGATGCCGATACATCCTAGTTGCAACGGAGTACCTCACAAAATGGGTCGAAGCAAGGGGTTTACAAGAAAACTTGGAAAGAAGCACGGCTCGATTTTTGTATGAACAAGTAATTACAAGGTTTGGGATACCTCTACAGCTGACAAGTGACAAAGGCGGCCATTTTGTGAATGCAATTATAAAGAATCTAACGGAGGAGTTCAGGATCTTCCACTCACTATCAAGTCCGTACTACACGAGTGCAAACGGGCAGGCGAAGGCGACGAATAAGGTCCTGGTGTCCATCATGTACAAGACATGTGGAGTAGAGGGAGCCGACTAGGAGGAAAGACTACCAGCAGTTCTATGGGCATATAGAACAACTTTTAAGCCAACCATAAATAACACACCTTTTCAATTGATGTACGGGCAAGAAGCAGTGGTACCAGTTGAATTCCTTATACCAAGTTTGAGAGTAGCAGTCGACAACCGGTTGAGTGAAGAAGAAAGCGTCCAGGAGCGACTGAAAGCCTTGGTACAATTAGATGAGAAACGAGTGATGGCTCAATGGGCAACGGAGGTAGCACAGAAGAGAAGGAAGTTCTGACATGATAAACACCTTCAGAAGATGGACTTGAAGGCTGGTGGACTAGTTCTAAAATACAACGGTAAGAGAGAACTCAAGCCGGGGAAATTAAAAACCCCGTGGCTTGGACCCTTCCGGTGGATGAAATACTAGAAAACGAGGCGGTTAGACTAAAGAAATTGGATGGAACATTATGCCCCGAGGTAATCAATGGTTCCAAGTTGAAGGTATACAAGCCACGTGCGGAAGTCAACATGATTAACTCGGAACAAACGGGAACTTCCATAACAGAAGAAGAAGATTTAGGCACACAACCTTCCAGAAATAACGAGCAGGGTAGCGCTGTTCGAGGGGAGGAAACGCATAACCTGGATTGGTTGTTTGGGAGTGAGGAAGAGCAATCAATGGAATTCTCAAGTAACAGCGAAGGGGACCCACTCCAACTCATGATGGAGGTCGCTCAACAGGAGGTTCTAGAGGAAGATGAAGAAGACAGAGTTAGATTGATGCAGCGAATGAAAATGGAAACACATCGGCTGCAAGAGGAATATGAAACTCTGAGACAGTACAACAATCAGCTACAAGAACAAGTGATCCAGGATTTGGACACAACCATGCACAGGGTAAATGAAAGGCATGAAGCTCGCCTAGCAGAGTGGGCAGAGCTGAATCAAGGGGAACCGAGAAACAGTGCAACAGGGAACTCTTCGGAAAACAGTTTATTCTCCTTGGAAGAAGAACAGGAAGCTGTGATAGGTACAAGGGAACATTGGTAGGGTAAAATAGGTAGTGTATTGCATTACACTACATAAGATTATTACATTTACTTTTACTTCATAACCATGGAGATATTTACTGTTGAATAATATCCTATGGTTAACTTAGGTTAATACCTAAAATATCCTAAGTTAGATATTTTAGGTTAGTAGTTAGACTCACGTAACTCCCTCTCCTATTGTTAGAGGTTAGTTAGCGTGAATTGCTAATAATCAGTTAATTAGACTATTTTGTATGCTATTTAAACCTAGACTTTCTAATGTCTAGAGTAATGATCAATTGCATTATTTCGTCCCATTATTATTTGCAACTCTATTTGATCAAATTGGTATCATCGTTGGGTGGCCTAATACGAGCATCACTCGTCCCATCGGACCTGGACTAGTCACGTTTTTGGAAGCGTCGTTGCATAGAATCTCTCTGTCGCTGTCTCGATAGACCAAGGTTCACCAAGGGCCCGTCGGCCACTTCGACCGCTGGATTGACCACAACGTTAATCGTGGCATCTTGGATATGTTCGAAGAGCCACGAATTTGGCTGTCGGACGCTCCACCAGTACGCTGCCACCTGGACGCTGCTGATGAGGAAGACACCTGTCAGCTGCCAAATTGCTGCCCTATCGTGCTGATGAGGAAGACACCTGTCAGCTGCCGCATCCGCTGATTTTTTTTTCCGCTGATTTTTTTTTCCGCTGACCCATCTGGCCAAAAATTGCCGCCACGTCTTGCCGGATCGCGCCCGCGGAGACCTTCATCGCATGGAGCATAGTCTCCCGCAAGGGAGACATCTCCCATAGTGCATGTTCGCACTAATAAATGACTATCGTAGTCATTTTCCCACGTATGTGGGATAAAGTTTTTTTTTTTCAAAAACTTTCCATACGCAGCCGACGCACATCACAATGCTCTACAGTTTTTTGCCCGATTTACAGTTTTCTTTGCCGCGTTCGATTTGCAATTTTTCTGCCAAGGAGAGGTGCAGCCGACTGCTGTTTGCATCGAACGACTGACAGGCCAACCAGATCGCGCTCGATCTGTGACTGGTGCTATCATTCAGCGTTTGGATTGCAGGCAGTAGAATTCTTTTCGACCGTTTGTGAGCTTCATTGGTGTCTTCGCTAGTGAACGTTTTAAAAAAAAAAAAAATTTGCAGCAGTTTCACGAAGGTTTCTTTGTCGTCGAGCAACGTTAGATCGCTCTCGACGAGGAGTGGCGAGCGGCTGAGCGGGGGCGACCTTCGGCTGAGCGGGGGCGACCTTCGGCTGAGCGGCGGAGACCTTCGACTGAGCGGCAGCGACTTGAGGCTGAGTGGCGCTTAGAGGCGCCTAGCGGCGGAGAGCGAGGAGGGGCCAATACGAGTATTGTGGCCCTGCTGATCTAGTCAGATCAACCCGCTAGCCCACTTGGTCGTGGGTTGAGCGGTGGGCTCTGGGAGCCCCGAAGTCGTGAGTTCGAAGCTCGCGCCTCGCCAAATCAACAAGATTGGTTAAAATTCGAAGGTTTAATTTTTTTTCCTATTTTCCATTTACTAAGTTTTGTATTTGCGTTAATCAAATCTTTTCTAAAGTTTTTTTTTTTTTTATAATGTAAGCTTTATATTTGGCTTTAAAAAAATTTAAATTTAAATTTTTATTTTTTTATCCAACTATAGTTTTCTTATAAAATTAAATAAACCTTTAGCAAATATTTTTTTAGCATTATTTAAACTTAGATTTGTGAAACAAAGAAAGGAAACCTTCATTTAAAAAAAAAACCAAAAGGAGACCTTCAACAATTTTTTTTTGCAATAAACTCCTCATATGGTCTATAGTTTTCTTCATAAATTTTTGGAGATATAAGACATAGAACTCACAAATTTTTATTGCAAAACACATATCATGCCATGATTCAGGGAGCATAAAAGGACATCTCATTTTTTTTCCAAAACAACAAATTTTGCTTTTGTTCTCTCCTTCACAAAAGGAGACATAAAAACATAAAATAACAAACTTTTTTTTGTTGTCAACTTGAGATCCATCAAAACCATTTTTTTTTTCTCCTCATGATACGTTGTTGAATATAAAAACCAAAGTCGTGTGTCGACTGGTCTGGAAGCCTTTCAAACGTGGGTCGTGTGTCGACTTGTCTTGAAAGGAGTGCTCTCATTTTTTTTCAAATTTTGTAAAAATTAAGGGGGGATAGAAGTCATATCTTGTGATTCTATTTTTTTTGCAAAATTGTAAAGAGAAAGGGGGGATATTTCAAATCAAGAAAGGTGCATTCTCGATAGTACTCGACACCTTCTCTTAAAAAAAACAAAATTGACTATTCTAGGTGCATTTTCGGTTGCATCCGACACCTAGAGTGATAAAAATTTGGGTTGCTCTCTTGTTTTTTGATTATTGCACTAAGAAATCATGTTTTTTGTGTGCAATTAAACCATCAGATAGAACATTGAAGAAGCATTTCACAAAACCCAAACTTCACTCCAAATCATGCTACACCTTGCACAGGTTAAAACAAAGTCAATTTTATTCCCCCAAAGGTCAAAATTCAAAACACCTTGATTAACTCTCTTTGTTTGGCTTAAATTCCTCAAACTTTCCATCCTTCTTGAAGGGTGTTAAGGTAGGTGCCATTAAATATCTTATAGAAGCAAATTAAACATCTTCCATATACTCTTTTAAGGGTATAGTGCAAAATACAACCATCTTAGTCCTATCAATTTGAATCCTTCACCATGGCCATGATGCACAAGTATCTCATTGAGAGCCAACTGCTCAAGGGTTCAAATTATTTTGCATGGACGACTAAGATGAAAGCTATCTTAACTGTAGAGGATCTATGCTCTATAGTGGATGGGAGTGAAACTAGACCTCAATCAGCAGGAGCAGATCAAACAACATATGATAAAAAAGATAGAAAACTATCCTTAATGATCTTGCTAGCTATTACTGACGATATCCAACCTCATATCAGTGAAGCTGAGAATGGTAAGGAGGCATGGGATGCCTTAACAACCGTCTTTGCGGGGAAGAATCAATCAACAATTCTTCACCTCCAAACACAACTTCATACTCTTCATATGAAATCAGGAAAAATAGTAGAGCTATTCCTCTGCAGAGTGGCAGCATTGAAAACAAAACTGCAATCCTTAGGAGAAAAAGTGGAAGACCAAGTCTTGACCTCTATCATTTTGAGGGCTCTTCCGGACTCCTACAGAATGTTGATCACTTAATTACAAGTCTTTGGAAGGACAGTGACTTTTGTCAAGTTGGTAAATATGCTTCAAACAGAAGAAGCTAATCAACTCCAAAGAGATGAGGCATCCAAAGAATGCTCTTTTCTCAAACAGACAAGGTGGTAAGAAAAAGTGGAATCAACAGAAAGGTTCTTCTTGTAAAGACAAGGGTAAAGGTAAAGAGACTCGGAAGAAGAAACAATATTGTAAGATTTGCGACAAGGACACTCAAGAAACCAAAAGATGTTGGTTTAAGAACAAACCGCCCAATGAACAAGGTAACAAGAAGGGCAAAGCCAAACCAAAGAACAAGAATAAACAGCAACAGGGACACATTGTAGCTGAAGATTCTAGTTCGGACTCTGAACGAGCACACAAGGTGCTCATGACACATACAAATTCCTCTCACAAGGACACTGTGTGGTACATAGATTGGGGCGCTGGTAAGCATATGACTAGCGATAAGTCCTGGTTTGAGACATTTGAGGCTCGAGAAGGTAGACCGGTCACCATTGCTGATGATCAAACCTATCGAGTTCAAGGAGAAGGAAGTGTTTTTGTCTCCCTTCCAGATGGTGAATGTAAAATTCAAAATGTTCTTTATGTACTAGGATTGTAAAATAATCTCTTGTCAGTTCCACAAATCTTGGACAATCACATAAATGTCAATTTCAAGGTGGACAAAGAAAAGAAAAGTTGCTTTATCACCAAAAGAGGAAAACAGATAGCAACAGGTTCATACAAACATGGTTTGTTTGTCTTAGATGCAATTACCTCGACACATACTGCAATGGCAGTAACCACAAAAGAGGCCACATCTCTATGGCATAAGAGATTTGGGCATTTAAGTTCAAGATATTTACTAGAACTCAGTAAATATCAAATGGTGAAAGGACTGCCTACTCTTTCATCTACTTTGCCAGTGTGCTTAGATTGCTTGTCAGGCAAGCAACACAGAGTGCCCTTTGAACCTAGCTCCTTTCGAGCTAAGGTACCTTTGGAGTTGGTTCACACAGATTTGTGTGGTCCAATGTCTACTAGTTGTGGAGGAAAAAGGTATTTTCAATTGTTTGTCGACGATCACTCACGCAAGATGTGGGTCTTCTTCTTGCAGTTGAAGTCTGAAGCATTTACCTATTTTCAACAATTCAAAAAGCTTGTTGAGAAAGAATCCGGATGCTTCATCAAGACCCTCCGTTCAGATCGAGGGGGGGAATACACATCAAAGGAATTTTCCTCATTTTTACAGACTCATGGGATAAAAAGACAGTTAACCACAACCTATTCTCCTTAGTCAAATGGAGTTTGCTGAGAGAAGAAATCGGTCCATTATGGAAATGGTTTGATGTATGCTTAAGGGAGCAAATCTTGAGAAAATTTATTGCGCTGAAACTTTTCAAACTGCAGTATATCTTCTAAATAAAGCACCGACAAGGGCTCTTGAAGGTATGACTCCTTAGGAAGCATGGAGTAAAAGAAAACCCTCCATATCTCATCTACGGGTATTTGGGTGTAAGGATTTTATGCATATACCCAAGGAGAAAAGAAAGAAATTAGATGAGAAGTCCCTACTGTTGGTTACGAATCTGCCATGAGGAAAGGATTTTGTGTTAACGCGCCCAGATTCGCCCACCAGCTTGAAAGGCCGGAAGGAAGGAATGCCTTCCGTGCCAATCCCCTTGAGAAGGCCGGCTACCTGTGGGGTTTTATGGTTTGAGATAAGAGTGCAGGAAAGAGATAAAAATGCGGAAAGAATTTACAAATGTGATTGGAGTTGGGTGGGGGGAACTAACAGTACAGCAACACATCAATCACCACTACTTACTGCATCATGAATACAAAGCATAACCAGAAATTGCAAAGTCCAAGTATACTTTCTGTATAAAGAAATGTATACACAACTACAATGGCTCCCTAACAGACATACCCTACAAGGAACTAACAGTACGGCAGCGCATCAATCACCACTACGGATAGTAACATGAATACAAAAAGCAACCAAGAGATGTCAGATCCAAGTATGTGTGTTATGCAGAGAATTTGTACGCACAGCTACAATGACTCCCTAACAGACATTCCTGTTGGTCACGAATCCGCCATGAGGAAAGGATTTTGTCGTTATTGCGCCCTGGACCCGCAAACCAACATTGAAAGGCCGGAAGGAAGGGACGCCTTCTGGGCCAATCTCCGGAGAAGGCCGGCTCCTTTTGGGGGTTTTCTGATTTAAGCTAAGAGTATAGGAAAGAGATAAATGAACAGAAAGGAATTTACAAATATACCGGGAGGTTGGTGGGGGGAACTAACAGTACGGCAACCAACAATCACCAATACTTACTGCATTACAAATATAAAGCGCGACTGAGAACTGCAAAATCTAACGTATACTTCCGATACTTAAGCAGTGTACGCACGGCTACAATGGTCCCCTAACAGACATTCCCTACAAGGAACTAACAGTACGGCAACGCATCAATCACCACCTACGGACACTAACATGAATAGAAAGCAATCATAGAGATATCAGAGCTAGGTATATGTGTCGTGTAGAGAATTTAACCGCACAGCTTCAATGGCTCCCTAACAGACATTCCCTACAAGGAACTAACAGTACGGCAGCGCATCAATCACCAGATACGGACCAGCAACGTAACACACAACTTATGAAACTGCTACCACATCTATTCTATGTATCCTTTTAATTCATGAAGTACAGAGGGTGCTTTAAACAAGCAATGCTAGAGGCACTTGATCACCAAATGCTGAAATGAATCAACGAGCCGTGACACAGGTTAGCCTAAGGCATGAATATAAAGAAAGGCAGCATAAAAAACAGAAGCAGCAGAACAGAACCAGGCATACAAATTATATTTATAAGCAGAAGCACGGTTACATTGGTTCCCTAACAGACATTCCCCATCCACCACTTTACAATGAAAACGTGGTGGCTATTTATAGCCCAAAGTTCCCCCCGTTACATTAGTGGGGACAAAGTCCCAGTCAAACATTAGCTGACAAAGCAGCCGCGGAACTGCTGATGCTGACATCTGTCGGGCTGGATTGTACTCTCGGCATGGTCTCCCTGAAGGTTGAACAGCCACGTGGCGGCGCGTTGGGTAGAACTTTATATTGACAAGAATGCGGGTAGCTGAGGTAGGTGGAAACTCACATCAGCATTAAATGAGGCGGCTGGCATAAGTAGTGCGGCCCATGCTTGTCCTTTTTCTCGGCATGTATTGGCTCAGATCCCAAAGCTGGACACTTGTCGGATGATGCTGCTTGACACGTGTCTGCCTTAAAAGGCAGTCTATCCAACTTCGCTCGGGATTATAGCGCAATCGGGTAGCACAGGTGAAAAACAGCGCAGTCGGGTTGACCTATTTCCCTACTGCGCACCGGTCAAAGGGCACAGTCCGGCTTCGCTGCGAAGTCGGGTTGCGCACCGGCACTTGCTGATTCTCACTACTGTTCGGACTTCACCTTGGAAAGGGGGAGCAGTCTGACTTCGCTGCGAAGTCGGACTTCGCCCCAGCACTTAGTCATTTTTCCTGCTAGTTACAAGGTGTGCCCAGAAAGAGGGGCGAAGTCGGACTTCGCACCCAGACTGGGCAAAGTACGCACTTCGCACCAAAACTGGGCGAAGTGCGAACTTCGCACAAAAAACTGGGTTTCCTGGTCCAGCTTCTCGGGGCCATAACTTTTGATCCGCTGACCCGATCGCCTATTATGATATATCGTTGGAAAGCTGGCGAGAAGATCTGCAATAATGAAATATCCAGGGCTCATTTTGTCCATTTTATTGCCCCCGTTTATGGCCCGCAAAATCCCGAACACCTCAGCATGCCCTGACACTTAGCCATTTTTCAGGGCAACTGCTGTCAATTTTGAGAAGAATGAGAATGTAGGGAAGAGAGAGAAAGGGGGAGAAGGAAGAGCAGCTCTCTTACAAAAATTGAAAACATTGCACCCCGTGCAAAATGTGACAACATTTCCCTACAAGGAACTAACAGTACGGCAGTGCATCAATCACCACTACGGACAACAACATAAACATAACACACAAACTGAAGGAACTGCTACTAAATTTATTCTATGTATCCTCTAATCAATGAAGTTCAAGAGTACTTGGCCACCAAATGTTGAAGTGAATCAACAAGCCATGACACAAGCAATGCCTCAGGAATACCTGACCACCAAATGCTGAAGTAAATCAACAAGCCATGACACAGGAAAACGTAAAGCAGAAATGTAAAGGAGAGGCAGCATAAAAAATAAAAGAAGTAGAACAGATCCAGGCATATACTTTATATTGATAAGCAAAAGCATAGCTACAATGGTTCCCTAACAGACATTCCCCTTCCACCACCTTACAATGAGAATGTGGCGGGTATTTATAGCCAGAGTCCTTCCCGTTACATTAATGGGCACAAAGTCCCAGTCAAACATTAGCTGACAAAAGCAGCCGCGGAACTGCTGATGCTGACCTTTGTCGGACAGGACTGTACCTGCAGCATGGTCTCCCTGGAGGCTGAACAACTACGTGGCAGCGCGTTAGGTAGAACTTCTCATCAGCAAGAATGCGGGCAGCTGGAGTAGGTAGAACCTCCAATCAGCTTTAAATGAGGCAGCTGGCATAAGTAGTGCAGCCCATGCTTGTCCTTTTGCTCGGCACGTCTTGGCTCAGATCCCAAAGCTGGACACTTGTCGGATGATGCTGTTTGACACGTGCTTGCCTTGAAAGGCAGTTTATCCAACTTCTCTCAGGATCGGAGCGTCATCGGGTTGCGCAGGTAGAAAACAGCGCAGTCGGGAAGGCCTTCATGCCTTGGGTGCATTTCTGAGTTTGTTTCCCTACTGTGCACCTGTCAAGGGCGCACTCCGACTTCGCTGCGAAGTCGGGTTGTGCACAGGTGAAAGCTGATTTCTGCCGCCGAACGGACTTCGCCCTGGAAAGGGGGAGCAGTCCGACTTTGCTGTGAAGTCGGACTTCGCCCTAGCACTTAGTCATTTTTCCTGCCAGCCTACCAGCCTGCTACAAGGTGCGCCTAGATAGCAGGGCGCAGTCCGACTTCGTTGCGAAGTCGGACTTCGCCCCAACACTTGTTATTCTGGCTGATTCTGTCACACTGCGCACTTTGTATTCCTGCTGCGCTCCAACCGGAGGGCGCACTCCGACTTCGCAGCGAAGTCGGATTGCGCCCTGACACTTAGCCATTTTTCAAGGCAACTGCTGTCAAATTTGAGATCTGACTGAGGGGCTCAAAAGAAAGAGGGAAGAATGAGAATGTAGGGAAGAGAGAGAAAGGGAGAGAAGAAGAAAGGGAGAAAGAGAGGGAGAGGGAAAAGGAAGAGCAGCACTCTTACAAAACTGAAAACATTGCACCCCGTGCAAAATGTGGCAACACCTACCATGTGTTTTTCTTGGATATGATGAATTCTCAAAAGGCTATCGATTGATAGACCCATTTACCAAGAAAATACATGTCAGCAGAGATGTAGTGTTTGATGAAGATTTCACACCCAACACAACATTAGTATACCTAGATGGTGAGAAGCAACAACCACTTCCTTCTCCACAATAGAAAAATCCTCCCAAATGGTATACAAGCACAATGAAAGATTAAAAACTCACTTCCCCACCTAATCTTACTCTCAATCGTCCAAAGACACGAAGCATGAGACAACAAGAAAATACTGAAGCATCGACTTTAGTTGATGATCTTTGTGCAGATTTTCAAGACCTTTATGTTGATAGAGAGCTAGCAAGGGAAGATGATATGGAAATAGATGAGGAGAGGGTTTACATGTCATCATTTGATGAAAATGAGCCTTCTACAATTGATGAAGCACTTAGACTGCCTCAGTGGAAGGCAGCTATGGATGCAGAACATAACTCCCTCATCAAGAATAAAACATGGAAGCTGGTAAATTTGCCTAAAGGAAAGAAACCCATAGGCTGCAAATGGGTTTACAAAGTCAAATACAAGGCAGATGGTACCATAGACAACCATAAAGCCCGTCTTGTTGCAAAGGGCTATGCTCAAAATGAAGGCCTTGACTACGAGGAAACCTTTGTTCCTACAACAAGGATGACCACCATTCTATGGCAACACAGTTCGGATGGAAATTACATCAGATGAATGGAAAAAGTGCCTTTCTAAATGGTGACTTAAAAGAAGAAGTGTACATGACTCAACCTCCTGGATTTGCTGAGGAAGGCCATGAGCAACAAGTTTGTAAGTTGGTCAAATCATTATACGGGCTAAAACAAGCCCCAAGAGCATGGTACATAGAAATGGATAGTCACCTACTGCAACATGGATTTAAGAGAAGTCCATCTGACGCAAATCTCTATATCAAGAACACAGGTTCTGAAATAGTGATTCGTGTGTTATATGTAGATGATCTGATCATCACTGGCAATTCAGAGAAATTGATTAAAGCCATGAAAGATAACTTGAAAGAGTCATTTGATATGACAGATCTAGGACTTCTCCACTAATGTCTTGGCCTTGATATAGAACAGAAGAAGAATCATCTTAGGGTGACTTAGAAAAAGTATGCCAAGACTTTAGAAGAAAAATATCGTATGACTGATTGTAAGCCCAAAGCAACACCGATGGAATTAGGGCTTCAGTTAGCACGGTATGATGACTCACCATAGGTAGATGGCATGCTATATCGACAGATGATTGGAAGCCTCATCTATCTGACCGACACTAGACCAGACATTACTTATGCTGTAAACTATCTTTCTCGGTTCATGCAGGAACCAAAAGTCTCTCATTAGAAAGCAGCTAAGAGGGTTCTTCACTACATTCAGGGTAGTGTAGATTATGGTCTAGAGTATAAGAAGAATATCTCATTCTTCTTATAGAGTTATACTGACTCTAACTATGCTGGATTCCTAGATGACAGAAATTCAACATCAAGATATGTATTTCATCTTGGATCTGGTCCTGTCTCATGGCATAGTAAAAAGCAACAGGTGGTTGCTTTATCTTCAACAGAGGCAGAGTATCCCGCTGCGCGTGGAGCTGTGTGTGAAGCGATATGGTTAAGTCGAATCTTGGCTATCATGGGCCTACCAAAGAAACTTCCTATTCACATGTTTTGCGACAACTCAGGTGTTTTGAGCTTGGTCAAGAATCCAGTCCATCATGAACACACAAAGCATATTGACACAGATTGTCATTTCATTCGTGATGAAGTTCCTAAACACAACATCAAGCTCCAATATATTCCCACCGACGAACAGGTTGCTGATATCTTCACAAAGGCACTTGGACGTGTCAAATTTGAACTGTTTCGAAATAAACTTTGTATATCAAAGTAATGTAATAAAGGGGGGATGTTAGGGTAAAATAGGTAGTGTATTGCATTACACTACATAGGATTATTACATTTACTTTTACTTCATAACCATGGAGATATTTACTGTTGAATAATATCCTATGGTTAACTTAGGTTAATACCTAAAATATCCTAAGATATTTTAGGTTAGTAGTTAGACTCACGTAACTTCCTCTCCTATTGTTAGAGGTTAGTTAGCGTGAATTGCTAATAATCAGTTAATTAGACTATTTTGTATGCTATTTAAGCCTAGACTTTCTAATGTCTAGAGTAATGATCAATTGCATTATTTCTTCGCATTATTATTTGCAACTCTATTTGATCACAAACATAGATGGGGAAAAGCAAAAGTAACTGCTGCACTTTCTAGGAGTTCTTTAGCCTCGCTAAAAATTGTATTAAATCCAGAAGAATCCTCAAGTAGAGAAGTAGTAAACTTGCAGGAAACAAGAGATTCTCCAGAAAGACCCAGGAGATGGGAAGCAGGACAAAGCTCAATTGCTAAATATCACATAAGTAGGGGGGAAGTGGCAGCAATAATATGGAAGGATATAGAAACGGTACATGAAAAAGCAAGAACTGGAGGATGGTTGGAAGACTCTAGCAACAACGATAATCTACCGCGGGACCTAGATATCCCAGTTGCCAGCCCTAACCCAGACAATAGAAGGCAAAGGGAGGAAGATCACAGTCGGAAAGCGGGTGTCAGATTCCTGGAAACTGCGCAGATAATAGAAGACGATACTTCACTAAGTTCACAAGATGAATACAATGGAGGATTGAATGGGGATGGCATACCCGAAATACCATCGACTCGTGCATGGAGAACACCTTATGCTGGAGCCATGAGACGCCCAACTGAACGGGAAGAGTTAGCTAGGTATCGGATGGAGGCACTAGATTTGTGACAGCATAGAAGAGAAGTACGAAGATTGCAGCAGAGGGTTCAAGAAACTTTAGTCTGGCCACTCAATACGGTAGGAGATGGAAATGACTCAAGTACCGACTCAGTGTTTTCAGAAGAGTACCAGGAGAATTTGGCTCATTGTACCATGCAACGACAATTTGAGCAAAGCAGATGGAGACAAAGACTGATGAGAGCCGATAGAAGACCGAGGATCTTGCAACAACTAACACCTGAGCCAGGATCCAAACCTATAAACGAGACCCGTAGCAAAGATAATTTAGGTACCTTCGAGAGACCGCAAGGAACCTCGAGAGTACCTGACCAAGGGAGGAGCGTGGTTGACCTCCGTCCCGGTAGCTTGAGAGGCAGAAATTCCCCTCTCGCTACCAATAGGTCGACTGGTTCTCAGTTTGGACCGCGAGGCCCATCTGAGAACTTAGTCCAAGTCAACGCATCACTTCGTGCTCCTGAGAATAGACTGAGAGGTCCATCTCAGCGAGCTCGTAGGAAACGGAGACGTTGTCAGGAACGACTAAGGGACCGATCGAATCTCGGGCAGCTGGGAGTACGACAATCCAACATTAGGGAGATTTGTTCGGATAGAGGCCGAGGATGCGGTAACCAGGTTTGCGGAAGGAGAGATTGGGACCGTAATCCCAATCTAGAGCAAAGGAATCAAGCACGAGCAGTTGCAGGTAATGATCGAGGTCGAGGATGAGGTCGGAGATCTAGACGACCCCATGAGAATGGAGAACACCAAGGGCAACAACTGACCCGGCAGGTGGAAATTGATCAGCAAGAAAATGGGAGAATAATATATACTTATTTGGATGACTGTATAATATTTCGACATAATGATGGAAGGACTGAACAAATTCCACTGGTGCCTGATTATCCCGAACGACCAAACCAGACTAGCGGCCACCAAGAGGGAGTAGCAGAACCTCGGGATAATATTATTAGTCCAGATGGGGAAGAAGATCGGATAGCCGAAGAACGATGGGAACAAATTAGCCCGAGAAATGAACAAGTCAATAATAATGCCAGACGATGGGATAGTAAGAATCAGTCCCCAGAGCCAGCAAGAAGACAACAGACAGAAGAAACAGAAGAACAAGACTGGCGCATTATACCGCGAGAAAGAATAAGACAACAGCCACAGTCACACTCGGGAACCTCCCCAAGGCGACGGAAGAGATAAACACTGATAGTGATGACGACTTTAGTAATTACGAAGCAAATAGTCGTCATTAGCAGAATTCGACCTCAGATGCAGGGGAATTGCGCATTGGCTTGACCATGCAGTTCACCCGTCGAACTTAAGTTATAGACGTCGAAGACAATTTTTGAAAAAATATAAAAAAATAATAAAAATTCAAAAGTTAACATAAAAAGTCAAAAAGTAGGAAAAAGACGAAATAGGGAAGAAGACAAAATAAGGACACCTAGACGTCCAGGAAGGTCGACGTGTCCCGCATTCATGCAACCAAGTAGTTGGAGTGGTTGGGAGAAAAACTATAGGAGGAGAAGCCTCATTTTTCTCACATTGCTCTCAAGTAGCAAGGAGGTGGACGAGAAGAAGCAGAGTGCACGACAGGGGAAGCAGGAGTTGCAGACGACTAGGGCAGCGAACGACGGCTAGTTGACGATTGACGGTAGGTGGGGTAGGAAGAGGAGTAGACGGCTGCACCAGACGTCTAGCCAGCCTGACGGCTAGACTACCCGATGGCTACACCAGACGTCTAGCCTGCCGACGGCTACACCAAACGTCTAGCCAGCTCGACGTCTATCCGGCCCGACAGCTGCACCAAACGTCTAGCCAGACGGACGACTTCACTGTCAGACGTCTAGCCAGTCTGACAGCTGGACTGCTGGACGGCTGTACCAGTCGTCCAGCTAGACTTGACGGTGGGACAGAGCAGACGACTATCGAACCAGACGTATGCAGGGAAGAGACGGGCATAGCATTCGACGAATGCTAAACCAAACAGCTCGGAAACCTGACGCCTAGGGCCATCCAAGGAGAATATAAGGTCATCACAGCATAAAGGCGGAAAGACTTCTGCTTGGAGTGAACTTGAACCGGAATCAGTTGTAGCCAAGCGGTTAGGGCACCAACAAGAGGTTGCAATGAGAAGTCAGCTGAAAAATACGGAAGCTGGACAGTCGAGGGGGAGAAGAGAGGTACCGAAAATGGCAACCCGTCGAGGGACGAAGATCTACCCAAGTGGAAAAGCACCAATTCCAGTAGAGGAGGTGACCTGGGTCTATCTGACAGGAGAATTTTACCGACAGTGGTGGGCAGATGTACCCAGGGATCATTCGGTGAAATCCAAGATTAAGGAAGCAGGGGTACATTTTATTTTTTAGGCTCCTCACTTTGATCGGGAGATCTTTGAGGAGTATCTAGTGCAGATGCTGGAGACTTATGATGAGAGAAGGCATAGCAGTCTGGTGGAGATAGAGGGTACAACACTAGAAATTGAATTTACTCCCAAAGCTTTCGGGCAAACGATCGGGCTTCCTTTGAGAGGACAACAGGTGTTGAACGAAAGGGATCCAAAGAAGACGACAAAGCTGATTATGAGTGTGACAAATATCAGAAAGGAAGAAGTAGAGAAGATGCTCAGCGTTCACGACGAAAGAGGAGTCAAGCAGCCACAACTGCGGAATGAAGGATATGAAGTGATAATGAACGTGATTATGTCTAGGCTGTCGGGAGAGCAGCGAAGTTCAGATCTGCCAATTTGGCTGATTCCGTATCTACAAGGAGTAGAACAGGGAGAACAGTATGATTGGGTATCTGTCCAACCGGATAAAGACATTTTTGCTAAGAACAACAAAGAATTTCTCGACGACGTTCCATGCAATTGGATTGATTCTGGAGGCGGCAACAAGAGCAAAAATTTCTATCCTAGACTTTAAGGCTTCCAGGGACGTGCCGCTAAGAGCACCATCCACATGTAGGTGGATAGAATCGCCAGCTAGGAAGACGCCAGCAAAGAAGGCAAGGGTAAAGCAGACTTCCCACAAATCGTGTCAGGAGAAGCTGGTGGCCGTGTTAGAAGGGGAGGATAAGGGAGCCACACAGACTCGGGAGTCGGAGGTACAGAAACAAAAACAGGCTCAATCTCCAGATGAAACCAAACAAAAGAAGAAGGGGCGATTCAATGTGCCTCCACAAAATCTCTCGCAGGAAGCATGACGAAAGATAGCAAAGAATCTTGAAGTAGCTCGTACTCGGGAACTGCAGCCAACAGAAGAACCTGAGTTTTCCACAGCAGCTACAAGTCCGACAGTTGGAACAAGTTCAGCTAATCCAGTAGGAAAAGAGGAGAGGGCTGTTGCAGAAGAGCACATAGTGCGTATGGGTTCATATGATGTATCTGAGAAACTAGTGGCAAGACCGACAACATTGGCAGATACGTTGAGCACATTTTCCATTGAGGAGATGTTTGCTACAACAGAAAAGATAGCAGCAACCGAGAAAGCTACAAGAGTAAGTAGTAGTTTTGGAGTGGAACTTCAGCCAACAGTTACAGAACAGTGGGAGAAAGGAACAAAAGAACCCACAAAGGAAACACCAACAGAGATTCCGGGTATAGGTATCACTAACGATGGAAAAGAACAGTCACCGGAATGGGTAGACCTAGAGAAAAACAAAGAACAGGACGAAGAGGATAGTGGAACCGTGGGACAGGCTACAGGAAGCCCATCTGTTTGCCATCAAGATAAAGGCAAAGCAAAGGCACAGGCACAGGAGATAGAATAGATCGATGCTTGGTCCTAGGAGATTCTCCTTAAGTTACCGAATTTTATGGATCCCTCAGATGAAATGGATGAGAACGCAACACGCTGTTTCGAGAAATTGGCAAAAGTGATGCAGAGTCTGAGTTTACAGTTCAGCAACGCCTGTATGGGCCAATGGAAGAAATGGCAAGACATGGTAGAAGAAGAACTTGACCGATTGGTTCAGTGGGCAGTTCAGGTACCTTGGCGAAGAGATATTTCCAAAATTTAAGCAAGGCAACCCTGGTCACTACCTATAGGCCGAGTGCAAACAATGGAAGATATAGCCGAATTACTAGACAGAACGCCAAGTCTTTATTATGAGACTGAACAGGTTTATGTTTGCGGCCCAAGCAAGAATCAACCATGGGCTATGGAGCACGACACACAGGTGGAAGTGGTGCCAGAACTATTGCCAATGTATACACAGTTGAATTTCCTCGCACACTTGTTGCAGTGGCTTGGTGAGGGAATCAAACACATTAGTATAGCTAAGGACATCATGGAGCAAGAAGTTACACAGGCTTTGTTGGAAAAGGATAAACTCTTAGCTGAGGGCATGGAACGCATGGAAAAAGTTCACGAAGGGATGAAGGAGGTCAATGCAAGTTTACAAGCTGAGTTGGTAAATAGGAATTTGGAATTGCAAGCAGTAGCAGAAGAGATAGACCAACTCAAGAACCAAAAAGAACTGTTGGTTAAGCAGGAAATTGCATTTGCAGTCAGTAGAAGCTAGCAGGAGCGCACTTGGGCTCAAGAAAAAGAAGAACTGCTGAACAGAAATGCAGGTTTGGAGGAAGAACTGCGGAGGGCAAAACAACAAACAAGTGCACCAACAACTTCTCTTTTAGAGGAATTGTTGAAGGATATGTTTCGCAGCCGAGAAACAAAACTACTGAAGAACCTGAAGAAGACTGAAGAGCGAGCAAATACCTTTGAAGTTGAATGGGCAAAATATTATAACTATGCCAAAAGACTCACGGAGGAACGGGACCAATATCATCAAAGGCTTGAGGATTATGAACAATCACAGCAGGCTGCTACACCAACAGAACTACAACAAACTGAGGCTGGAACTTCAGAAACTGAGAGGAGAAGGTCACTCAGGACATCGACTTCTTCGAAGGGGAGGATAGATGTAGACAATAGTTCTAAACCCTAGGACTGACTAACACATCCTCCAACAATTTTGAATGTAATTAAGCAATTTTTTCTAAGTGTTGTCATCAGACGTCCAGTCTGTAAATCAGACGTCCACTCTGTAAGTCAAACGTCCAGAATTGCCAGTCACCAGACGTTCAGTTTTGCTTGACGTCTGGGCTGGCAATTAGACGTCTAGGCAGGCCGTCAGACGTTTGGACTAGCCGTCAGACGTTTGGTCTGACTGCCAGACGTCTGGGCTAGTGGCCTGACGGCTAGTTAGTAGATTTAGACGTCTAATTAGCAATTAGTTAGTAGATTCGGTTGTAGAAGTGGTTGGGGAAGTTGGGGGAAGTTGGTTGGGATAACCAACTTCTAGCCCTATAAATACCCCCTTTTCAAACATTTGTAGAGAATCAGAGAGACAGACAGAGAGAGCACAAACTTTGTCTGAGATCACCATTGTATGTTGTAATCGTGATTGAAGCATAATACAAATACTGTTAATCTGATTCATATTCTATGTATGCATTGAATGATGAGTTGAGTTACAGGTTGTTGCCATTAATGGAGTTGTTGCAGGTTTGAAGCATTAATGGCTATGTTGCAGGTTTCCCATTGGTGAATTATTGTTGCAGGTTTGCTGTTGCGTATTGAGGAACAGGTGTTGGAGCAAAAGCAGTTATGGCGGTTGAGCGTTCGCTGAGGCCTGACGTCTAGCCAGATGTCTGGTCACCACCAGACGGCTAGCTGTCAGCCCCTTCACCGGACGTCCAGCCATAACCTGACGTCTGGCTCCCAAACGTCTAAACCAGATGTCTGACATAGTCCCAGATGTCTGCACCTGTCTATCCAACGTTTGGACCCTTGATAGCCAGAGTTAGCCTATCAATTAGACCATTTGTTACCTTGCCTAACCTTGATACTAATTGTCATCACCTGTATCGGGAATGTACACACCCCTGTCTACAGGGACGACCCTTCATGGGGCTCTTTAACAATAAATTTAAATGCAAATGAAATTAAAGGAAAAAAAGCAAACTTGTCTGACCCAATTGTGAAAGGGAAATAAAGGAATGAAGTTGAATTCATTTTCACATCTTTGGCATTCTATTTTCACAGTCATTTTGGAGAAGCACTTACAGATTGGATTTGCAGGGGTTTGTAGCTTGTTTGGAGACGAAAACCTCCGGCAGGAGCACCATTCTTGAGGTTGAAAGATATCTTCAGAGTGGTTTGGGGGCATTCGCACACAGTGGGTGCAATTGTGCTTGCATTGAAGACATTTACAATATTGGAAGAGCAGATTTGGAAGGGGTTTGAAGAAGTTATCAGTTGCAAATTAATTATTCTTCATTACACTGCTAGGCTGTACCATCTAGAGGATTGTGATGTAAGCTAGGGTTTAAGGATTTGAGGGCGAACTGTTGCATACACTCCAGCCGTACACCTTTGAGGGGTTTTTGAAGACTATGATGCAGATTCTAGCTAATTCCATGGCAGCCGTACTCCTCCTTGACCAGGCCGTACATCCTCCATAAGGGATGTGTTGCTGCAACTCACTCAAAACGCCTGCCTTGGACAGATTTATATGCTTGGGAAGGGGTCGCCTCAATAGAGGGTGCTCAAATATGCTCTTTGTTTGATGGAGACTTGTAATTTCTTGATCATTTGATGAATATAAGTGACTTACCCATTGCTGGTGTACATTTCCAGAAATATTCAGACTTCATTATTACCCGAGTACTTCATTATTCTCATATTTGCTGAAAAGGGTTTCATTATATATATTAGTAGAAGATTGTGCTTAAATTTCAATTCAATCGGAGTGATAGTTTTGAAGTTAGAGATAGTTCTTTCTTGCTGCATTTCATTTCCAGTATTTCCTTATTGTCGCAAAAATAAAAAAAAAATCAAATATTGCACAAAAACACAAAAAACAATACAAAACTCAAACCAAAAAAACAAGGGCCGAAATTTTGGTGTTCATATTGGGGTTGGACACTAGATGTGGATCCCTTTGCAATCTCGTTTATTGATTCGGTTTTGGAGGGAGTTGCATGGTATAAGTTCTATTTATTTTTGGGTGGATTCTCAGGCTACAATCAAATTAGTATTGTTGAGAAAGATTGCTTGAAGAGTACGTTCATTGTTGAGAACGACATTTATGAATATAACCAAATGCCCTTTTGTTTGTGCAATGCCCCAACCATGTTACAAAGGATTATTTTGTACATCTTTGAGCAGATGTGAACAGGAAAGTGTTCCCATTTCTGCAACATGGTGTACAATTAGCCTTCCAGTAATTTTTGTTCCCTGGAAACCCTTTTCTTAGTACTAAAATGTTTTTCTCATTTTCCTAAGTTTACTGTCAAAACCCGTTTTGATGTACTGACCTTCCAGGAAATCTTCCCCCAAGCGGCCATAGAGTTTTTTATCAGGTGCCCTGATGCGTTCAAGCCTTAGAGACCAAGGAGGAGCTCGGTCCTGTTGGTTACGGAACTGCCATGAGGAAAGGATTTTTGGTTAATGCGCCCAGATTCGCCCACCAGCATGAAAGGCCGGAAGGAAGAGATGCCTTCCGAGCCAATCTCCGGAGAAGGCCGGCTCCTTTTGGGGGGGGGGGATTTAAGCTAAAGGGAACAGGAAAGAAATAAATGAACGGAAAGAGACAAATGTACAGAAAGAGATACAAATATGTCCAAAGGTTGGTGGGGGGAACTAACGATGACGGGAACACACCAATCACCGCTACTTATCGCATACAAACACGAGAGCATGACAAGGAACTGCAAAACCTAGGCGTACTTCCGATACACCGGCAGCGTATGCACAGCTTCAATAGCTCCCTAGCAAACATTCCCTACAAGGAACTAACAACAGGGGATCGTATCAATCACCAGATACGTACACTGACAGGGGTAGAAAGTAAACCTAGAGATGTCAGAGCCAGGTATATGTGTTAGGTAGAGAGTTTAACCGCACAACTTCAATGGCTCCCTAGCAAACATTCCCTACAAGGAACTAACAGCAGGGGATCGCATCAATCACCAGATACGGGCCAACAACGTCACACACAACTGATGGAACTGCTACCAAATTTATAATGAATGCTTTAAATAATGAAGTACAGAAGGTGCTTTAAGCAAGCAATGCTAGAGGAACCTGATCGCCAAATGCCAAAGTGAATTAACGAGCAACGACACAGGTGGGCCTAAGGCATATAATGAAAGACAGCATAAAAGAATAAAGATAGTAGAACAGAACCAGGCATACAGATTGTATTCATAAGCAGAAGCACGGTTACAGTAAGCACAGTAGTTCCCTAACAAACATTCCCCTTCCACCCTTTACAATGAATTTCAGATGGGCTTTTATAGCCCGAGTCCCACCCGTTACATTAATGGGCACAGAGTCCCAGTCAAACATGAGTCGACAGAAGCGGCGAAAGAGCTGCAAATGCTGACCTTTTGTCGGACTGGGCTGTACCCGCAGCATGGTCTTCCTGGAAGCTGGACGGCTACGTGGCGGAGTGCTGGGTAATTCTTCAAGTCGGCAGGCTTGCTAGTAGCTGGAGCAGGTGAAACCTCAGATCAGCTTTGAATGAGGCTATTAACGCAGGCGGTGCAGGCAGCCCATGCTTATCCCTTTTGGTCGGCAGTCTTGGTTCAAATCCCGAAGCTGGACACTTGTCTAATGAAGGGTTATGCTGTGTGACACATGCCTGCCTTAGAGGGCAGTCTATCCATCTTTGCTTGGGATCGGGGCTCCTTGGGATGCGTGCAGAAATCAGTGCAGTCGGGGAAGGCCTTCAAGCCTTGGTCAAATTCCGGGTTTGTTCCCCTACGTACACTCGTCAAGGGCGCATTCCGGCTCGTTGAGAAGTCGAACTCGCGCACGAGCGAACACCGGTGTCCGCCGCCATATGGACTCGCTCCGACATTTTACATTTTTTCTGCATTGACCTGCCAGTCTGCCGGTGCAAGGTGCGCCCAGAAGGTGGGGCGAAGTACGAACTTCGCACCAAATCGGCGAAGTACGAACTCGCACCAAAGCGGGCGAAGTACGCACTTCGCACCAAAATCGGGCGAAGTGCGAACTTCGCACCCGGACTTAGCCAATTTCGGATAGACTCGCTGGAAAGCTGGAAAATCAACTTGGGAACTCCAAGGAAAAAGGGGGGAGAGAAAGAGAATGGGAAAGAAAAGGAAAGGGAGAGAAGGGAGAAAAACGGAAAGAGGAAAAGAAGAGCAGCACTGTTATAAAACAACATTGAAGACATTGCACCCCGTGCAAAATGTGACAACATTTCTGGCGGCTCGCGGGGTGTCGAGCTCGCCTCGGCGCAAAGAATCCATGCCTTCATCCTTTGGGTGCAGAGGAACTTGCCTCCCCTGCCTTTTTCTGCTCTAACTGTTCTCCTTGCGGCAACTGTTCTTCAGATTCATCTTTGTCAGTCGCCTCATCAGTATCTCCTTCTGAAAGGTCTCCATTTCCTGCTTCTGCCTCGCACATGCGAGTGTACGCCTCTTGGGCTGAGCGCCAGGCTTCCGCTTCGAATGGCTTGCGGTCAGCTATGTCTTCTAATGCTCCGTGAAAAGCGACGACCGCGTGCGGGTCGATGGTGAGGTATCTTTTCTCTAACTCCCGAAAATAGGAGCGGATCCCGGAATATCCGGACACCATCCGAGTGACTCGACTGTCTTGAATTGGCTCGATCCGACTATCAATTTCAGTCGTATCCGCTTCAAAGGACTGCCAATTCTTCTTTACCCGATCTAGGGTAAGGAGCTCGCCATTCTCAACAAAACCTGGACACCCAAGTTCTGAAAGAGCGTGAAAGGGGGCCAGACCGATATCTTTTTCATGTCCGAATGCGTCAAGCATTCGTCTGGCCACTCTCACCTCTTCAACTTTTCTAAAATATTTGTGCAAGGTCACCCTTGCACTTGCCCATTCTGCAGCCGAATGAGGACACGGGGGAAAAGGACGCCGTCGCGCTCGCGCTCCCGAAGGTTTATCGCCGAGTCCAGCCATTGCTTTGCCTCGGCGCTCGGCCTCCTCTACCACGAGCTTTCCCGGCGGAAACTTCTTGAATCCTCGGATGCGAAGTCCAGGACTGCCATCGCCTTAAAGGTATGGGGCTTGCATTCCCTCAACAAACCAGCCCTCATTTCCTTAACTTTTGTCTTTGAAAAGACAGACCGCTTGAGATGTTTTCTCCGCAAGCTGCGACTGTGCCTGCTTCAAAGACTCCTGGAGCTGAAAAATCTGCTCCGAGGCTGATTTCTTTTCGGTTGCGGCCTGTTGCTGAGAAGCGGCCAGCTGGGCTTTGAATTCATCTGTTTCTCGCCGTGCCGCTTCCAGCTGCTCAGTGGACCTAGATAGGTCCTCTTCAAGTTGCCTTACTTTGTCCTGCAACGCGAAAAGTTCTTCCTCGCTCCTCCGGACTCTTGACAAAGAGATTGTCGCCTTTGCGCATGATCGTCCGAATCTCATACTGTTTATCAATGTCGTCAAAGCTTTTCTCCTTTGTCTGGAGCACGTAGTCCGCCTTAGTCATTTCTCGGAGAGGCTTCTTCACTATTGGGATTATTTTCTCCGTTGTAATTACTCTCCTTCCGAAATCATACTTTGCGCGTTTTGCCGGGGCGGCTATCTCTTCATGTCTCCTCCGCTTCAGGTCTTGGCGGAAAGAGACAGAATACTCTACGGCTCTTGTTGCCAGGGGCAAGTCATCTGAGTTCTGAAGGTCGTCCATAAAATCTGGTTCCCCCAGCCTAGGGATCTGCTGAGACGTCTCTCCTGCGGGAATGGGGTCAGGAGGAACCGGACAGACTTTGGAAGAATCGGCCGCTTGTGGGGGCGACCGGGAAATGGAAATGGGAGCGGCTGACACTGTGAGGGTTTGAAGCGGCTGAGGCGGAGGATGTGATGGTGAACGGACAGCCTCAGCACTAACCTCGGGCGAAGGGTTTGGAGTTGTGCTCAGAGAAAGAGAGACGTTAGGGTTCTGAGCAAACTGGTCGAAAGAATGGGGGCCGCTAGAAGGACGCGGAGACGGGGAGGATGTGGTCATGGGTCGCCCAGATTGAGCGGGGGACTGAGTGGAAGTAGAACCGGGTGAGACTAGAGAGACAGGGACAGCAAACGTACCTGCGGGCTCCGCCTGAGCCGATGCCGGGTGAATGTCTTCGCTTATTGTCTCGGCGGCTGGCTTGGGACTGCCCAAAGGAATTGCCTCTGCGGCGGCAGGACGCGGCCGCGGCTCTGCGATCGGTCGTCGCACTATCGGGCTAGGGTCGCCCGATTTTCTCAACTCTCCTCCTCTTCTTTTCTTTTGGAACAACTGTCGGATCAGGGGAAGGAGACGAAGCAGGTGCAGCAGGCGCTGATGCTCCCACGGTAAACTTGTACCGGGGTTTGACTTGCAGAAGGTCTGCCGCAACCGGTCTCGCTTCCGGCGGTGCTTGGTGCTTTTCTTGCTCGAGGAAGTGCCTCGGCGCCGCCTCGGCTAACTTTTTCGCCTTTTCGGGCGCCGCCTTAGGAGCCACGAACCGCATTGGATCGGCTCGGGTACTTGTCGGGCCGGCGCCGGCGATTGCCGAAGTGTACAACTCGTTTGGGAGGAGACCCACTTTTATAATCCTCAAAGGGGCCTCGGGGAACGTAACCTTGATATGCGAACGGCCGCCAACTGTCATGATGCTGGTCATAGAGAACCGAGAAGTCGTCATCTACGGCCGGGTTTCTCCTTGTGGATTTATCGTCTGCGTGCGACATCTCATTTTCCAGCATTCAATAATCTTTTCTTTAGACCAGCTTAAGGCCTGCAATCTTGGACAAAAATTTTTTGAACCCTGGAGATGAGAAGTGATGGTCCGGGTTTCTCTTGGGGTCATATGTCACCTCCTCGCAATAGAAATCCCGCCAAGGGGGAGAAGCTTCCATTAATTCAATCTCCCGACCAAGGTCCACATGGACCACGTCGCATCTATCTTCGGTTATGTCCCGGGGCACAAATGTGCAAACTTTCCCCTTATCCCATGAGGGTCATACTTCCAGCACTGCGGCAAGCAAAACCAGGCCAATCCGGGACAGCGCTTGCTCTAGGTAGACATGTTGTCCTACCTCGCTAATCTCAACGTTGGCCCAGGAAAGAGGGTATTGAAAAATCTGTCCTCTTTTCTTCCCTAGGCCAAACTCTTCTTCCACATAGTCCATCTGTCGGGCAACTTCCATCCCGAACAGATGCTCTGAGCACCAATAGGGCAGCAAATAGGGTTTGCCCTTGAATACGTAGATTCTGATCACAATCCCTCGCGTCGGCTCGAAACGTCCCCGAGCTTCTGATTTATCAAAGCACTCGTCATTTCTCTCGGGGGACGGGGGATTTCACTTTCGGTGAAGACTGACATGACGAATCCCAGAAAGTTGATGTTGAACTTGTAGTAGGACCCTTTCCGGTATAATTCATCCGTCCAGTTATAGACGGACTGGGGTTCTCCCTTCTCGTTAACCTTCTTCAGGTTCAGGATCGGCATTTGGGGGTGCAGATGGTACAAACAAAGCCAGACCAGAACGGAACTAAAACGAAAATTGGTTGACTGGCGCTTCTGAATTTTCAGCAGACTGGAATGAATGGCGTAAGCCAGCCAATCTGCCCAGTCGAAAGAGATGGGGCGTTTTCCGCTCCGCTGCGCCGCTGGTTCGTAAGATTCTCCACACAGGAGGCATTCTGCCAGCGCCAGCTGGTACGGGTGCACCAGCTCATCGGAGTCGCAGCCGAGGATCCATGCCAAGATGGTATATAGATACTTGCTCTGAAATTTCGCCAAAGGCATGGGGCCAGTCGGCCATTGTCCGGCTGGAAGCGGGGCGCTCAGCTCTGAATTGAGGAAATCCCTCATTCGCTGGTCCGCGTGAAACGTCCCGCTTGTTCGCCCAGATTTATCTTTCTGAGGATGGTGCCGGAGTCATACTCCAGCCCTGGGGCGAAAGCTGGCTGCACAGTCTCCCTGCGCAGTGCGAACAAGGGTTTGCCAACGGAACTGCAGATTTGCCGGGAAGCTGGTTTATAATGTCTAACAATTAAATCTATCAGCTCCGGGCACTGGTGGACAGGAGGGCACATGAATCTGAAGAGGTTTGATTTGTACGCCGCTCCAAAATGATGGGAGGGCGAAACCTTGTCAGCCCAGCTCTCCACATTCGCTCTCAGCTGAGTTAGGCTCATGGAAAACGAGCCGTCCACATATCCTGCTGGGTAATTCATCGGAGGTGGTGGGGATTGCCCACGCTGTACCTTCTTCGTTCGGGCCTTTGACCTTTTCTCTGGCGGAGGATCGCCTTTGAAAACTCCTGGCCGCGGCAAATCGCCTGGTTCGCTGCTTCCGCTGGACTGCGCTGACACAGGCATTTTTCCATTGTCCATCTCTCCGAGTCAACAATAATGACAGGTTCAGTCTGTTTGCAACAAATTTCGCTATCAGAGGAATAATTAGCACTGTCCGAGGAATAATCTCTGCAATCTGGAATGTTGGCATGATTCTGACCCTCTTTTCTAGATAAAAACAGCGCCATTAATGCAACGCAGGAGGGGTAGGTTGGCTGAGTTAAAACCCTTGGTGGCCGCGCAGGAGAACGTTTAGGAAAAGACGCGCCCCGGCAGCCGTGCCTTGCTTTTTTAGTTGCTTTTTCACTTGAAAAACGCGCAATCATTAACTCAGCGTTGGGGACTGCACCATGGCTGACGTTGCTGCCACCACTTGGGCACACTGATCAAGACAAAACCTTCGGTGCGGAAACCCACATAAAAACAAGTGCAAACGCGCCTTGGGCCCAGCTTGGGGTTTTTGAATTTTTTTTTTTTTTTTATTATTCTTTAAACCGCGTCCCAATACTGGCCCGGAAAACTAGGCGCAGCCGGGCTTCGCCCAAAGTTGGGCACGGCCCGACCTCGCCGGCGAAGTCGGACTTCGCCCGAATTTCGGGTGAAGTACGAACTTCGCACCAAAACTGGGCGAAGTACGCACTTCGCGCGAAGCGCGTTCTTGAACTGTTCTACCTCTGTTTTAGCTGCGCCCAAGGTTTGGGCGCGATCCGGGTTTTTGCCGCCTTTCATCTTTAGATGAACTTCGCACGGGCCCTGGCCGCTTTGTTCGGACTTCGGTCGAAGCTTGATGCGAAGTGCGAACTTCGCGCGAAGTTCGCACTTCGCCCAAGCGTTGAGCGCAGCGCGGACTTCGCACGGGTGCTGGCCGAAGTCGGACTTCGGTGCGAAGTTCGTACTTCGCATAAACTTTGCGAGCAGTGCGTACTTCGCACGAAGGGTTGCGCAGTGCGGACTTTAGTCTGCTCGGCTTTTCTCGGACAAACTTCGCAATTCGGGTGGGCCGAAGTCGAGCTCACTGCGAAGTCGGACTTCGGTCAACACTTAGTCGAATTTTGCTCTTTTTTCTCCTTTCTTTCTCTGCATAGCCGAACTTCGCCCCTCTGCGGGCAACGACGGACTTTGTTGCGAAGTCTGTCTTTCTCTCCCATGCCGTATTTAAGCTCAAAGAAGGAAAAATAAACTGAATGCTAAAACTGGAAACTATACATGCGGGGAAAAATAAAAACATAAGGCAAAATTTTTACAGGGAAGGGCCACTCAGGCACCTTCAACAGCGATAAAGCTTCAAGTGGAACCCGTTGACAGGGATGGGGAGGAGCTGACCCTCCATATCCGAAAGTATGTAGGCATTGAACTGATTCACCCGGCAATCTGATAAGGGCCCTCCCAGAGAGCGTCAAATTTTCCGTGATTACCCGGTTTTGCCTTGTATGAGTCCCACTTCAGCACCAGGTCCCCGACTTCGAAAACTCGGGCAATGGTGCCTTTGGCAAACCAGCCTTTAGTGGCTGCAATGTGATCCGCGAAGGCCTGGTATGCACTTTCTCTGTCTTCTTCCAAGCTGCAGGAGTTGGCACAACCTCGTCGTCTACCGGGTCTCCGCTGCTCTCGTCTTCGTCAATCATCCACAAGGCGGGGATTTCAATGTGTGATGGCATAACGGCTTGCTTGCCATAGACGAGCGCATAGGGGGACGTCTTGAGGGATTTCTTGAACGCAACTCTGTCCGCCCATAGCGCCCGGTTCAGGAGCAAGTGCCAAGTCCGCTTATTTTTTTCAATGGTCCTCCGGAGAATTTTTAGGAGGTTCTTGTTAGTAGACTCGACAAGGCCATTCCCCTGCGGGTAGTAATTAGAAGACATCTTGTGATAGATGCCAAGGCCGTTGGTGTACTCCGTGAGTACAGCGCCTACAAATCCCGGACCGTTGTCTGTCACAATCGACTCTGGAACCCCGAAGCGGGTAATTAGGCTCTCAATGAACCTGATGACCGTTTCTTGGTCGGCGTTCTTGGTCGGGATCGCCTCCGTCCACCGTGTGAAATAGTCGATGAGCTGTGAGAATAAACTTGTGGCCGGCGGAGGAGTTAGTAGAAATCACCCCAATGAAGTCCAGACCCCATTGCTGGAACGGAACTTCGGCTTGAATCGGTTGAAGGGGCAGGGGTGCTTTTCTGTTTCGGCCAGCATACCTCTGGCATTGATCACATTTGGCGCAGACCGCATACGCGTCTGCGAACAGAGTGGGCCAATAGTACACAGCCCTTATTATTTTTAAGGCCGTTGGCCTTGAAGAATGGTGACCCCCAGGCATCCCGGAATGAAAATCTCCGAGGATCCTAGGCTGGTCAGATTTTATGACGCACCGCAACAGGATGCCATCAATGTTTTTGAAGTAAAGCCCCTCGGGGCGAAGAGTGTACCTTAATGCACCTAACCGAAATCTCCTTCGTTGTGAGGCGTTCAGGTGATCGGGACATCTTCCGGTGCAGAAGTATCTCACCAGTTCATCCGTCCAATCACTCCCCTCCGATAAGGAGTTGGCTAGGTAGACGCGTGTCGTTGTGTCCTCCCACTTACAAGCGGAGATGCCGGCTACGCCGCTTCGGGCCAATTCCTGACACAAGGCTCGGCCTCCGATAAGCTTGGTGGGCCGTACTTCGATGTCAAACTCCTGGATCATGGCAATCCATCCCGCTCTCTTGTGACCCGGTTCTCCTTGCAAGATGAAACTGCGAACATCGGGGTGAATCACAAAGACAGTGGTCTTACTCTGGGAGACAAAGTGCCTGAACTTTCGAAGGGACTTCATGACCGCATGGACCTGCCGCTCTATAAAGTTGTACTTCTCTTCGTGCGGCAGAATCACTTGACTTAGGAACGCAATGGGGCGCTCCTCACCGTCGTCTCCCTTCTGAGTCAGGACTGCAGCGTAACTTTCGGGTTCTCCCACTGCATACAGGATGAAGTCCTTGGAGTAGTCCGGGTTTATCAACACCGGAGCTTGCGCAATTCGAGCCTTGATTTCCTCGAAAGCTTGTTCTCTCTCATCAGTCCATTCATAAGGTGTATCTTTCTTCAACAGTTCGGCCATAGGCTTGATCACCCGTGCGAAGTCCGGAATGAACTTCCGCACGAAGTTAATCTGACCGAAGAAGGACTGCAGCCCTTTTTTATCAGTGGGGGCGGCAAGCGAACGAGGGCTTCGCTCCGTCGGGGTCAATGGCGAGGCCTTCCTCGGAGATGACATGTCCCAGCAGCTTTCCTTCCTTTACCGCGAAGACAGACTTCTTCGGGTTTATAGAGATGCCGAATTCTCGACAACTTTCAAATATCTGCCGCAGGTGCGAAACATGATCTTCTCGTTGGTGAGAGAAAACAGTCATGTCATCAAGGTAGATGACAATAATCTTGTTGAGCAGCTCTCGGAAGGCCAAGTCCATGGCCCTTTGGAACGTGGCACCAACATTGGATAAGCCAAACGGCATGCGCTGATAGGCGAACGTCCCCCACTTCGTGGTAAACGCCGTCTTATGCTGGTCTTCGTCTTTGACCCAAATCTGGTTGTAGCCGAAAAATCCATCTAAAAGTGAAAATCTCTGGGCTCCAGCAACGATATGCAAAATTTGGTCGATTTTGGGAAGCGGATAGTGGTCCCGGAGGGAAGCCTCGATTTAGGTTTCGAAGTCGACACGAGACGTATGTCGCCATTCTTTTTCCTCACGGGCACCAGATTCGCGACCCGGGATGAATGTTTGATGGGGTAGATGATCTTGGCCTCCAGCATATTCAAGAGCTCGGTCTTCATCATGGCCTCAACCTTTGGATTTACGGCCCTTTGCTTTTGTCGGAACGGCTTGGCGCCATCCTCTAGCTCGATGGTATGCTGGATGACAGATCTGTCATACCCCCTCAAATCTTCGTAGCACCGAGGCCACGATGTCGGGGAACTCCTCGGCACGATGATCTAATCTGCACCGGTTCCTCCGACGTGCGATCTGTTCCGACCCCGATGGTTTTACCGAGTTCGAGCTCCAGGTCAAGATATCGCCTCGGGTCTACTTTGATCCGGTGAGATATTGCTCTGTCATTTCGATCAAAGAGACTTTCTAATGTAATCAGTCCTTTTGGGACGTGATTATTCCGTAACTGTATCAACCCCTCATATTGCTCGTCATCAGGGTCTCTACCTTCGATTACACACACTTCGTTAACCAGGAATGTGACGATCTCCTCGTCACGACTGAATACCTGCCGGAAGGTATCCCTATCGAGCACGAAGGCACGTAAATGGTGCGGACCGGCTTCAGTTTCTGGACGACGTCTTCAGCCGGAACGTACCTGGCTCCAACAGACGCCAGAATATCCGCGTGCTTGTTTCTCTCATGCGATATTGCCTTAACGTTCAATGAGTCAAACGATTCCATCAGGTCCCAGACCCGATTGCGGTACGCTCTAAGATAGTGATGCTTAGACGCGCATTTATTCGTAACTTGATGACACACTAACTCTGAATCTCCGAAAATTTGGAGATGCTTGATTCCGAGCCTTTCCGCCTTTCGCAGACCCAAGCACAGGGCTTCGTATTCCGCCGAATTGTTAGTACAGCTCCAGGCCAGCCTGTAGGCATAGTCCCTCTTTTTACCTTTTTTCTGCATTGACCTGCCAGTCTGTCAGTGCAAGGTGCGCCCAGAAGGTGGGGCGAAGTACGCACTTCGCACCAAAACTGGGCGAAGTACGCACTTCGCACCAAAACTGGGCGAAGTGCGAACTCGCACCCGGACTTAGCCAATTTCGGATAGACTCGTTGGAAAGCTGGAAAATCAACTGGGGAACTCCAAGGAAAAAGGGGGGAGAGAAAGAGAATGGGAAAGAAAAGGAAAGGGAGAGAAGGGAGAAAAACGGAAGGAGGAAAAGAAGAGCAACACTGTTATAAAACAACATTGAAGACATTGCACCCCGTGCAAAATGTGACAACAGGTCCTTTGCTTCGGCATATTGGAATTGTTGCCACATTTTGTAACGGGTGTGAAATTTTGAAAATTGTGTTATCTTTCGAAATTTGCCCTAAATCACAACAACTAGGCGGCGATCTGAAGCAAATCTGTCATTTTTGGGCGCTTCAGGGCAAATTGGAAAAGTTAAAATTTTGATGCTTTTTTGGCTAAGTGTGAAAATCTTCCCTAAGTCGCTGCAGTTTTGAGCGCTTTGGAGACATTTTGCCAGGTTGGAGCGCATTAGAGCCAGATTGTAAAAAATGCCCCAGAGCGCTGTAGCATGACAACGCTCCAGGGCAAAACACCTCTTCAAGGGCGCTTCAGGGCAAATTTGGTGCTGCAAGGAGTAGACACAAGGAGCTCCAAAAATATGCTAAGTGTAAAAGTTGCCCTAGATCGCTGCTAATTCGAGCGCGCCAGGGCAAAATTGCAAAAGTAGAGCGCTCTGGGGTATTTTTTGAACACTTAGTGCAAAAGGTGAAAGGAGGCCAGTTTTGGTTAAGGAATGAAATGCACCCTAAAGCGCTGTCGTCTGGCAGCGCTGGAGGGCAAAAACAACAGTCTGGAGCGCATCTGGGCAACTTTTTGACACTTAGAGGAACAATGTTCTTTTTTGAGCATATTGAGGTTGTTTCCTGCGCAAATATTTCCAACTAGGCAGCTATCTTCCTTAGAGGAGAAAGGTCAAGATTTTTCGGGGTCAGGGTCTGTTTTCGTACAGCCAAGGCCATACTCAAGGATTATGGTGGGTGACCATTGAAGACAAACAGTAGCGGGCATTTGAAGCAAAGTACCGTTGCATCCACCACATTAATGGGCCATTCCCTCCCAGCTACCAAATCTATCAAAAGCCATACCAGAATCAAGGAAAAACATGTTGCGAGTACAGATACGGCCGAGAAAGATCAAACCTGTCCGCTTTTGCAGGTTTGGGCATTTGTGCCGACATTGTAATCTAGGGTGGGGGGAATTCTTGTATAAATAGCAGTTCATTTTATATTAATAAGGGGGGAACATATTGCTAAAGAAAGTTGCTGTAACTAAGATTGTTTGCTTCAATACAATCCATACTTTGGCTCCAATTGCGTATCTTTCTTTTATGATGCCTTATTCGTGTCATTTTTTGCATTTACTCATTATTTTTCTGATTGTTGTCATTTTGAACTCTGGATCGCAGCATTGGCAATTATCTGAGCCTGGAATGCATGTTTAAGGATACATAGGGAAGAATCTCATAGCTGGTTTCTGTTACATGTACTGTTTTGATTGCTGTTGGTTTAGTTGCTAGTTATTGACTGTGCTGCTTGTTCTTTCCCAAAGCTGAATACCACCATTTCTATCCCTTATCTATTTTATTTCTTTCCAGTTCTCTTATCTTGAAATCGAAAAGTTACATAGGAAGCCGGCCTCCTTCGGAGATTGGCACGTAAGGCATCCCTTCCTTTCGGCCTTTCAAGTTGTTGGGTGAATCGAGGGCGCAATATTACCAAATCCTTTCCTCATGGCAGATTTGATAACCAACAGTACTTTTCTGGCACGCCCGATGGGACCAATCCTACCTCATAAGCAACATTGAAGGTGTCGATGTTTATTTCGTTGCTGATGGTTTTTTGAACATCTGGCGACTCTCACTTTGTCGAACTCAGACACCCTCCAAGTCTCGCGGACTGGTCCAAGCATATCCTGTCTTCATGCAAATGAGATGGAGAGTAAGAAATTTTGAAGGAGAACCCGAGGATTACGAGCTCGACATCGATGCTTTTGGAGAGTGTCCTAGGCTAGTAAGAACACACGTTTCTCAGGACTGATCATCATCAAAGGAAGTTGAAGTTCCCGAACAAGGTCGAACTCCAGATAACACTGCAACTGGGTGCCCCCCAGGTCCGCCCAACTCTCCAGATCCTCCGATTGCTCCTGAGCAATTCAATTGGCAGGAACAAGTGCCGGAAGAACCGGTTCAACCAGACCCACTGCAGCCTCCGCCATTACCACTAAATCAAAATGCCGATATGGCGGATCAAGATCAAAATCAGCTGAATGATTTGTTCCTTGCTTGGGACTCAGCTTCTCCACTGAACTTATTGGGAGATGATCTAATTCCACAAGCGGCCATGAAGGCCTTTACCACGTTTGATGGAAGCAGATAGACGGCCTATGAACACATGCAAGACATCGTAGCTTTGGCCGCGTTTCATCGCATCACAGACGAGAGCGTCATGGTTCGATTGCTGGTTCTCTCACTGAGAGGTAAGATCCTGTATTGGTATCGGTCCTTGTAGCCCGTGTCCATCACTAGTTGGGCCGAGTTGGTCGAATGTTTGGCTAGGAGTTTTAATGAATCCGCTGATCCATCGTCCCTCCTGAATCAATTTCAGTTAATCCAAAGACACCCTCAAGAGGAAATAGCGGACTTTAATTTGAGGTTTTCTAGGTCATGGAAAAGGGTGCCCAAGGAGCTGCGGCCAAGTGACGGTCAAGCGGCGCATTATTATCTTAGATCTTTTAATACCGATATGGCCATGCAGATCAAGGCCGCCCTCGTTAATACCTTTCCTGCGCTGTATGAGCTAGCCCAGTTAGCGGAACATGTCTTGATCTCAGTCGGCAAGCTTTCGCATAGGATGCCGACGCCGATTTATCCTGACTTCCAACAATCCACCCAGTATCCTAGTGCATCTGCTCAGACATATTCAGAACCTTCTTCCTCTTCGCATTCTTCTGTGCCATGGAATCCTGCGCCACCAATTACCCACTATCCCCCTCAAATACATCAGTCTATTCTACCTCCACCACCGCCTACAACAATCCCGTTGTATCACTTACTGTCTCGTCCTCGTCCCGTTGCTCCGCTATACACTCCATTGCCTTCGGCCCCGCTGTTGGCTCCATTGCCAGCACCCGCTTCAACGGTTCCTTGGGCCGTTGATATCCAAGCAAAGTTGCTGCAAGAAATGCAAAATATCAATTCTGCCTATCGGACAATGTCCAACGACATGGCAATCATCAAGAAGAAGCAAGCTCAGATGGAGTTTGCTCCCAGAAGGCCCTACCCTCCTTCGGCACTGACAAGAGATCAAGCGACAACCCTAGATAACAAACCTCTTGCAAGGAACGCTGCCATTAACGAGGGACCGAGCACTCCTGACTATGTACATTGGTGCTCGATCTGCAATGATCCTCAAGGCGAGAGTACTGTTGGTTACGAATCTGCCACTAGGATAGGATTTTAATCTTATTGCGCCCTAGATTCGCCCAGCAGATTGAAAGGTCGGAAGGAAGGGATGCTTTCCGTGCCAATCTCAGGAGAAGGTCGGCTACTACGTTTTATTAGTTGGGGTTTTAGCTCAGAGTGCAGGAAAGAAATTATGAAATGCAAAAAGAAACATGAATATGCTTGTTTCGGGTGGGGAAGATAAGCAACACAGTAACTAACCAATCACTATTACCAACAACAATCAAAACAATGTATACAGCAAAAACTATTAGTGTTATTCTATCCTATGTATCCTTTACTTTGGTATTCCAAATATACTTAACTGCCAATACTGATATCCAGAAATGCAATATAGCAGTAATCAGAAATATAAGCAACATGGGGCAAAACTTGATAAAGGCAGCATACAAAACAAAGACAGCTAATAGAGCCAAATATACTTTGCATTCAAAAGCAAGTGCATAGCTACAGAAGTTCCTTAGCAATATATCCCCCTTCGACCCTTGTACAATGAAATGAGGCTGCTATTTATAGCAGGATTAACCCCCCTCCCGATTACATTTTGGGCATGGAATCTCAGACCTGACAAAAGCTGCAAAAGCCGACAAAAGCAGCAAAAAACGGCTGATGTTTGACCTCTGCGGGCAAGGAGTGTACTTGCAGCAAGGTCCACTTAGAAACGTAGCAGCTCCATGGCAATCCGGTAGGTGAGAAGTCGAGTCCGGTTAAATGATGGTAGATGCGATACGATCTGTCACTTCACGCTCATCTACTCTGTACTCGGGTGGCACACCTATCACATCTTGCCTCTTATCTCGAAACTGCACACTTGTCGGCATCTGAAAACTACTAATGAAAGGGGGGGGAGAATCAAACTTAGGAGTTTGTTCATTGTATTTTTATCCCGCCCGGCAACGCACAAAAACAGAGCGCAGTCAGACGGCGCAAGCTGAAAATAACGCAGTTGGGCGGGTTATGCCTTAGAAACTTTTCTTCAGTTCATCATCTTCCAGTTTGATGGCGTGGCAAAACGATTGTGTAGTTGGGCGGGGCAGCACACTTGGACGGGCCCTCATGCCTTAGTCATTTCAACCTTTTGTTCTCTTTCTGCCCCAGGGCGCACCAAGAGGGGTGTGCAGTCGGACGGTGCAGCGCAGTCGGACGGAGTCCAACACTTAGCCATTTTGCTGCTTTTTCGTAAAAGGCCTCTCGACGACGCACAAATAGATGAGCGCCGCCCGACTTCGTTGCGTAGTTGGGCGGGCCCGACACAATATTTTCGACTGTCTCCTCACATTGACCGCCGAGGTGTGCACCAAACCTCGGGCGTTGCTGACTTCGCTGCGAAGTCGGGCGGCCCTAGTTCTTAGCCAATTTTTTCGAACTTATTCTCAACAAGAGTGCTCAGGTGCGCAAAAGATGACGAACATCGCCCGATTACGTTGCGCAGTCGGACAGACTCCATACTTAGACAATTTTTGGGCAAATTTTTCCCCTTGCAAAAACATTGAGAAATGTGAAATGGAAGATAGAGAAACGAAATATGACAGCTGAAGGGCAAAAAGGACACGAAGAAGAATGGGAAAGAAGAAAGAGGGGAGGCATAGCAGCAAGCTTACAAAATTTTCAAAAATTGGCACCTCGTGTGAAATGTGGCAAAAGGTACTTGCATGTTTCATCAACATTATGTGCAGATCCTGGCCGGTACTCGGTCGAGCAGTGACTTGGAGGACCAAGTGAATATGCTTCGAGAAGAGGATCATGACTTAGTGGTCTAGAGGAAAAGGTGTATTTTTTGACCAAAGATGGTAAAAGGCCAATTGAGGCAGATGCGGCTCAAATGCAATCGTTAAAGGTGTACATGAGGAGGAACAAGGAGCAGCCCACGGCTAAAGCTCCCGACAAGGACCCTGTACCGCCGTTGGAAAATGAAAAGAATGCCCCTCAGAAGGCTCCAGCTTCCGCGGCTCCACTTCAAGTCGAGCCAAAAGAACAAGCGAGGGAGAAACTCAAGTACCCTTCGCTGACCAAACGACAGAGGGTTGAAGCAACGCAGTAGTACCGTAGCAATTACGAAGCTGCAAAGGGGATAGAAGGGCCTGTTGCTTCGGCCTATAACATTGTTGAGGAACTCAAGAAGACCCCGGCCAAAATCAGTATGTATGATGCCCTTCAGCTCCCTGGCCAGGTTGATTTGTTGCAGGAATCTTTGAAATCTGTAAAAGGAGGTAAAGTTCAGCAACCGGTACTGGCCCAACCATTAACCAATTCAATCACCGGGAAGAATAGACCATCGCCGTTCTATTTGTCCTTGCGGATGGAAGGATACGTGGTTGACAATTGCATTGTTGATTCCGACGCGTCAACTACAATCATGCCCAGGGCAGTTTGTGAAGAGATCGACATGGAATATACACGGAGCATTCAAGGCGTACTCCAGCTAGACGACACTCCCGTGAAGATTGTCGGCATCATAAAGGACATCCCCATTCAACTGCATAAATCTCCGCAGAACACAGTAATCCAAGAGGTCGTAATCGGGTCTAGGACTTGATGGAGTTTGCAACCAGATTCAGATCTAGTTTGCAACCAGATTACCAACAAGTGTGCCTTAAAGAAGCATTATCTTAAGGCATACTGTAATCGGGTCTGGGACCTGATGGAGTCATTTGAGGCCCTCAATGTTCGAGCTATTCCCCGAAAGACAAACAGGCACACATACATCTTAGCGTCTATCAGAGCCAGATAATCCCCGGCTGATGATTTAATGCGAAGCCTAAGGCGGTAAGAACCATTTACAGGCCTTCTGTGCCTGACAAGGACACCCACTGGCAGGTGTTTGATTCCGATGACAAAATCATCAATTTTTTGATTCATGAAGTTCGCATAATCGAAGGTAGAGACCCCGTTGACGAGGAATACGAGGGGTTGATACAATTAAAAAACAACCATGTCCCCAAAGGACTAATTACCCTAGAGTGTCTCTTTGATCAAAATGATCGAGCAATATCGCATGGGATCAAGGTGGATTCCAGGCAGTACAGAGACCTAGAGCTTGATTCAGGCAAGTCAATTAAAATCAATTAAAGTCGAAACCCCTCTACGAAAGGTATCCTGCTATTGTGGCTTGGAATTATCGAGATTTGAAGGGGTACGACCGAGAGGTTATCCAGCATACGATTGAACTTGAGGAAGGGGTTAAGCCTTGTAGGCAAAAGCAGAGGTCGGTGAACCCGAAGATTGAGGTCTTGATGAAGGCCGAACTCTTGAAGATGCTCGAAGCAAAAATAATATAACCCATCAAGCATTCTTCTTGGGTCCCGAATCTGGTTCTAGTTAGAAAGAAGAACGGAGATATCTGCCTTTGCGTGGATTTTCGCAACCTGAACCTGGCCTCCCTCAAGGACCACTACCCACTCCCGCTGATCGACCATATTCTTCATGTGGTCGCAGGAGCACAGCGGTTCTCTCTCCTAGACGACTTCTTGAGATGCAACCAAATTTGGGTGAAATATGAAGACCAGCACAAGACGACATTCACCACCAAATGGGGAACGTTTGCCTATCAGCAGATGCCCTTTCGCCTGTCCAATGTAGGGGCTACATTCCAGAGAGCGATGGATATTGCATTTCGGGAACTGTTGAACAAAATAATTGTAATATATCTAGATGATATGACAGTGTTCTCTCACAAGAGGGAAGAGCACAACTCTCACTTGGAACAAGTGTTTGAAAGGTGCCAGGAGTTCGACATATCTATTAATCCGAAGAAATCAGTCTTTGCGGTGAGAGAAGGAAAGTTGCTGGGTCATGTCATCTCCGAGAAAGGCTTAGCAGTCGACCTCGACAGGGCAAAAGCTCTGATGAATCTCTCCATCCCAGTGAACAAGAAGGGTCTTCAATCCTTCTTCGGCCAGATCAACTTCGTGAGGAAGTTTGTGCCAGGGTCTTCAATCCTTCTTCGGCTAGATCAACTTCGTGAGGAAGTTTGTGCCAGACTTCGCTCAAGTGATAAAGCCAATGGCCGAGCTGTAAAAGAAAGACGTCGAGTTCATATGGACTGAGGAGAGGAAAAGGGCTTTTGAAGAGATAAAAACCAGAATTGCTCAGGTCCCTGTGTTGGTTAACCCAGACTACTCCAAGGATTTTATCCTATACGCGGTTGGAGAGCCAGAGAGCTGTGCCGCGGTTTTGACCCAAAAAGGAGATGAAGGCGAAGAACGACCTATTGCCTTCTTGAGCCAAGTAATCCACTTCATCTCCTAGAGCCGGATTACCGTGTTTGTCATCCACCCTGATGTTAGGAATTTCTTCATTCAAGGGGAACCGGGTCATAGAAGAGCTGGCTGGATCGCCAAGATTCAAGAATTTGACATAGAAGTTCGACCCACCAAGCTTATCAGGGGCCGGGCCCTTTGTCAAGAACTAGCCAGAAGTGTCACCGCAGAAGTGACCGCCTGTCAGTGGGAAGATCCTATGATGGAGGCCGATTTTGCCAACTCTTCAGAAGAAGCCAGAGACTGGACCATGACCTAGTGTGGTACTTCAATACTGGGCAATGCCTTGATAATCTCGATGCCTCACAAAGAAGAAGGTTTAGGCTGAAGGCTCTGAAGTATGTACTATGCCCAAAGGGGTTGTATTATGCAAATATTGACGGTGTTCTCTTACGATGCATCAAGGGAACAAAAAAGGAGGTCCTCGAGGAATTCCACTCCGGAATGTCGGGAGGACATCTTTCAAGAAGGCCTACGGCCTTAAAAATCATCAAAGCGGGCTATTATTGGCTCAATATTTTCGTCGATTACTCGCTTCAGAATCCCAGAAGCCATAGTGACAGATAATGTTCCGGGGTTTATAGGAGCGGATCTCACGGAGTTCGCTTGCAGATACAACATTCATCTGAAGACATCCTCTAATTATTACCCGCAGGGTAACGACTTGGCTGAGTCTACAAACAAGAACCTGATGAAGGTTATTAAAAAGATTGTGGAGCGAAACAAGAGGTCTTGGCACCTACTCCTTGACAAAACGCTATGGGCGGACTGTATATCAATTGAGAAATCCATCGGGACGTCTACATATTCCCTCGTATACGGGAAAGAAGCGGTCCTGCCTACTCACATTGAGATGCCGACACTATGGATGCTGGACAACGATAAAGGCAATCTAGACCCATTGGATGCCAGACTTGCTCAATAGATACAACTTGAAGAAGAAAGAGAAAAGGCCTATGACGCTTTTATCAAGCATGCAGGCTCTACCAAAAAATGGTTTTCAAAAGGCTCCACGACAAGGGTTTCCAAGGTCGGAGACCTGGTGCTCAAATGGGACATCTGGAAAACCAAGCCCGGAAACCACGACAAATTCGATTCCTTCTGGGATGGCCCATTCGAGATTGTCCGGGTAAATCGGTTCAATGCCTTCGTGCTGAAGGATATGGAGGGTTAGATCCTCCCGATTCCAGTCAATGGCTTTCATCTGAAAGCCTACCATCAGTGAAGAAAGAAGTACCGAAAGGTTCCATCTGTACATATTTTGTTTTTCTGTCATTTTAATTCAGTTATTTTCTGCATGTAAATATGTGTTTCTTTAAGTTTATTAAATTTTAGGCTGTTGAGCCAAGCGAGGTCTGCCTCTCCTCCGAGTTTGAAAAAGGTTCGAGCAGGGAGAAAATATTCTAAGTGTTAAATCTTCCCCCCGTCGCTCGTCCGAAGCTGAAATACCCTGGAGCGCTCATCTTCACAGCGGTCCAGGGCAAAAGGGCCGACATCATCAAGCGAAGACGGAGATTTTTTTTTTTCGAAAAATGTTCTACTGTCAAATTCTCCCTCCATCGCCCGTCCAAAGCAAAAATGCCCTAGAGCGCTCATCTTTGCGGCGATTTGGGGCAGAATCCGGCGAGGCAAAGTTGGCGCCAAGATTATAAGAAAATCCTATAAGTGTCAAATAAGGCCCTCTCGCGCTCGCTCAAAGCTAAAACACCCCAAAGCGCTCCGTATGGGGGCGATCCAGGGCAAGATCTAAAGGAAACAATTTTTAAATGTTTAAGCCATCCAGGGGATCTGCCCGGCCCACGCCCCTAGGCGCCCCATATCGCTCCCCACGGCGAAAAAAGCCCGGGAGCGCTCATTTTTTGAGCGCTATAGGGCAGAAAATTGTTTGAAAAAGGTGAGGCGCTCCCTTTCTTGCTGGCCAACCTCGGAGACCGTGCAGGGCACATCCTTCAAGAAACGTGCATTAAATGAATGCGGCTGCACAAGATTCAATGCAGGTTTATGTTTTAAAAAGGGGAAAAGGACATTCTGCAACGATTTTTTTAAGTCCCATCCCAGAGATGTTGTGCATGGCCAACCTGAGAGAATAGATCGACGTCCACCAACTCCGTGCGTTGGGTAATTAAAGTCGGACACTTGCCATTAAAATACGACCATGTCGAGCTCGCCCCGATAAAATCAGCTTCTGAAGAAGGTTTACCATACCAAATTCCAAGTACTCCGAGCTCCGGTAAAGCAGTAAATTCGAAGTTTGCAAAGCCAGAGCAACAATTTGAGCTTTAATTTGTGCCATGGGAAAAAAAGAAGCTGGTGAGCGAAGTGTCGTAGCTGGACATACAACCTCAAGCGCACCTAAAAGCGGACAAGAAGCGCAGAGGAAGTGCAAGGGCAAAGCGCAGGCGTTCGAGGTAGATACAAGAAGGAAGGCTTAGTCAGAGCAACCAACGCAAAGTCTCTTGCCGCTCCTTGACAACTGGAATAGGTTCACAGATGGACCCTATTCCCAAAATATAAATGATTTGCGGAATACCATCAAGGAATGTAAAGATAAGGTCCCTAAATCACACCCGCTCGCCGCAGCATATCATGCGTGCCTGCACTGGTTTTTATGCAGTCAGGTGCACCATTGCCCCGAGTTGGTAGCAGCAGTGGCAGATTACTACAACCCAGACACCCGACAGGTTTGTGACTACAGGGGCACGCCTCTATTTTTCATTGACGCGGAGACCATGGAGGCAGCTTTCGCGCCAGGCCGTGCCCTAGACAAAAATTGCATAGTCAAGAGGGTCAACCTCAAGGAGCAGATGAGCAGATTTGCAGACTCCCAGTCGATGCGGCAGTTTATAGAGTCCGAGCTGCATAGAGCACCTCCGCCCCGGTAATGGTCGCAGAACCCTCGGACTTTATCAGCTTTCAAGAGCCCCCATATTTACACCATTCTGGCCTGGGTTTTGGGTTGTGGGTCGGACTCAATGGTCAACCCCCACCAAATTGCTATCGCGAAGTGCCTCCGACATGAGGAATTTTGCGACCCTAGGCTGATGAAGAGCAACGCAAAGCCCGTATTTTTCGACTGGCCTGATTACTTGGCCCGGGCAATGCACCTCGCCCTCTGCAATTTCAAGGAGAAAAAGTCAAACACATTCAGGTTCTGTTCATTTTTGGCTTGGCTTTTCCTGTTTCACTTCCATGACAATATGAAGTCAATTCCAGTTTAGCGTGGGGGCGAACATGGTGCACTGCGTCCGGTTTATGAATGGACCCGGGTGCTGTATAGGGAGGAATCCTATTACCGGTTTAATAAGTATTTTTTGAGCCGTGGCCTAAGTATCGTCCAAGGGGGTTGCTCGCGTGTCCCGCGCATCATGAGTGAGCACTTCATATCTGGGGAGGTGCCCTTCGGGGATGTCTTCCGGTTGACGCAGGGTTTGGTAATCAGAGTCTTCGGATTCACGGGCAAACCCTTTCTGCTGCCCTATTATACCTCAGAGTACCTGTTTGCGCATGAGGCAACACGGTAGATGGACTATACAGATGAAAAATATCTCCAGGGCAAGAAGAAAGGGCACATATTTCGATACCTGATCACATGGAAGAAGTGGAAATTGGCGTCAATGTACAGCATCGGTTCTGCACTGCCATACTTTTGAGTTTTGGGTTGATTAAGTTGCCACAGCGGTGGAAATACGTTCCTTTGGACATCATCAAAAGACTTAGGAGTGTACAGGAATTCCATGACTGCCCTAGGAAAGATATAATGGTTGAGCGCAATAACCTAGAAAAGCAAGACCTGGAGTGGCATATAGAAAATATGCAATCATTTCCGCCATGGCATGACTTTAACGAAATAGAGGCGGTGTATGATCCCGACAACAATAAAGACCATAAGGCGGATGTCGATAACTTCCGAAGGTGGTAGAAGAAGCTGAAAAAGAAGGGATGGACAACTGATAAAATATCAGAATGGTGGGTGATGCGCTGTCGGACAAGGAGGGAGAGATCAAGCAAGAACCTAGATAATGACGAAGAGTTCTCCGCGCTTTACGATGCACACCATGCCACGTGGCGGCCTGTTGTCTTCCGGGACCTCGTGCCCCAAAGCATTCAACGGTTATATAAGGGCCAGAACCCACCTCAACAACCACTTGCATTAGGAGAAGGGTCAAGGAGTGGCATGGAGAGAGGCCAAGGAAAAGATAAAATTCAATCTCCAGTGCCAATGGTACGGCCGGCTCCTGAAAAGCAACCTGCGGAGAAGACCCCGCCGAAGAAAAGTTTATTTAAAGGTCCAATCGTTGTTGCTGTTACGCAGGCCCCTCCAGAACCACCAAAAAAGAGGCCGAAGATATCTTTTGTGCAGAAGGGGGCCGCTTCAAGTGGAACTGCTAGCCCTGCGCCCAACAGTCAAGAGGAGGAGATTCCTCTTAAAAAGAAAAGGAGAACACCTGTGAAGGAAACCAAGCAGCAAGGGGTTGTACCTTCTGAAGTCATCAACATACAAGAAAGCACCCCCTCACAGGCGAAGATGCGGAGCAGTGGGCGACACAGTGCATTTCTTCACCAACCCATACAGGGCTCGCAGGTACGCATTCCACTATCCTTGAAACTGTCAAGTCCCGAGCTGCGGCATCCTCATCTCCTGCTGCTGGACCCGTCCCCGCGGTCACTTCTTTGGCTAGCGGAACAGCAGCCGCCCATTCCATTGCCGCCGCAACACCCCTTGTAGAAATCCAACCTTCCGCTGAAATTCTGTCTAGCCATCCAGCCTTTGTGCATTCTTCCGAAACCCTAGCCCAGGACCAGTCAGGTGCTGCCGCACCAGAACCCTCACAATCCCCACGACCCTCATTTGCAGCCGCCAACCCTGTTGAAACCCTAGTTGAAAATCCAGAGCGCCCTATAGTCGAAACGCCCCTAGAGGAGCCCAAGCCCCAACGACTCATTTCTCGTCGCCTGTTTGTCGAAGGGCCTGCGTCCCGAGGTTAGAGCAGCATGGAACTGGTCAAAATCATGGACGAGCAACCCTTGATGACTCAGGGTGTTCACAACTCCAACAAATGGATGAAGAATGTGAGGAAGAGAAAGGGTGAGGAGCTCGCTCAGGTTGAAAAGCGCTCAAGGGTCGACCCAGAAGGGATGGTACTCCTTAAGGAGAAACGAGTCCCTAAGGTGCAAAAGCCGAGGAAGGACATGACTGATGATGACTACGAGTACATCTCGAAGGAGAAGGACATCAACAACCTTAATTGAGAGAACACGACAGTTGGGATTCAGGATAGAACTGAGTCTATGCTTGCAAATCACTACCAACTGTAGGGGCAATATTATAAGCTTGAAAATGAGAAAAATGAGCTGGAGGAAGACATGGTGAAGTTGCGGGCCAAGGTGAACGACACTGAGAAGCAGTGCCAGCTACTGCAACAGCGGCAGGAAGCAACAGAGAGAAAAGGAAGAAGTATAGGCCCAAAACGTTAAACTTCAGGGCCTGTTGCAGCAGACGCAACAACAGTTAGAAGAGCAGGCTACCAAGGCAAAGACGTTCACCAAGGAAGGGGTAAAGGAGATGCGGCTTCGGCTGTTGAAGAATTTTAAGCCTCGGGCTTCCAGGTCCTTGTTCGTCCTTGCTTTTGTCATGAAGATTCAAGAAGTATCTGCCCTGGGCAAGCCAGTGGTAGAGGAGGCTGAACGCCAGACAGAGGACTGGCTCGATTTAGCGCTCAAGGCTGGGAACCTTGAGCGTCGCGGTCTCCAAATTTCCCCAACAGATCCTCTTGCCGATGATTGGGCAGTCGCAAGGGCAACCTTGTATTTTTATTTTGAGAAAATTGAAAATATTCAGAAGGTCAGGTCTATCCTGGATAAGTTGGAAAAAGAGAGGGACTTTTTCCAAGCTTCCTTCCAAGTCGTGGCTTCGCATGGGTTCCGTAGCTTCACTAACGCCAGCAGGAACTGTTGGTCATCAAATCTGCCTAGGAAAGGATTTTGGGAAGTGTACGCGCCCTAGACCTGGACCAACATTGAAAGGCCGAGAGGAAGAGATGCCCCTCGTGCCAATCTCCGGAGAAAGGCCGGCTCCTTTACTAAACTACTCGGTGTTTAAAGATAAGAGTGCAGGAAAGGGATAAAAGAGTAAGGGTGCAGGAAAGAAATAAACAGGGTAAGGGAAGAAATGTCAATAATTTAAAGTGGGAAAGAACCAGAAGCACGATTGCTGGCTAATAGCTCAAAACAACAACAATGAATACCAAGAATAAAACGAAATGAACACGATATTAACCCTCCTATGTATCCTCTGGATGAGTTCCAGGATTACCCTCCCCCTTACGTCGAAATCCAGAGTTCAGAATTACGGCGACCAGGAAATAGATGAATATAACATAAACACTATCCACAGGCAGCATAAAAGAAGACTAATATGGTGTTTTCCTCCCCTATGTATCCTTCGGGAAAATTTCAGGGTTCTGTCCCCAATCGCACACCTAAATACAGGATGCAGAATTACAGTATGCAAATGAAGAAAAGATAACAGAAATAATCACAGAAGGCAACATACAAGAGAGAAATTAAGCCGGAATCTGTTTAATATTATTCGCAGGAATTCAAGTTACAACAGCTTTCTAGCAGAAAGTTCCCCCCCTTTTACATTACAATGCCTGGGTTTTTATAGAGGACTCGACCCTCTGAGCCATCAATGCACAAAATGGAGGAGTACATCCTCGAAAACCTAAGAAGTCGGCCCTCGCAGCTCTCGTGATTGAGCTTAAAAATCCTTTTCTATATCTGGCAACTGCGACCGGGTCAGCTGGGAAAACATGCATTAATGAGCCGTCTGAACGTCCTTGGTCTCCGGGTGCGGAGCTCGAGTGGTCGCCATGTCCGCCGGGTTCTCCTTCAGGGAATGAGACTTCCTTTCCAATTGCCAAAAATAAGCAGCGAGTTCACTGGGCACGTAAAAATACAGTTATTGATTGCCTCGGAAAAATACCCGGCTTCGAATGCATGCCCTCGAAGTGCTTCGTTGATTTTTCGTTCGCAACTCCGCTTCGCAATGGATGCAAGCCGAAGCAAGCCCTCCTTCTTGGTTTTGCACTTCGCATGAATGAACTTCGCAAGACAGCTTCGGGGATGTAAAACGCCGAAGTAAATATTCCTCCTTAAGATGAATCTTGATCTTTTGCCGCTTCACTGGAAAGGCGTGCCAAAACTGCTTCGCTGAGGTTCTTCGCCCGAAGTGGATGCTTCGCTGGTGAGTCTTCAAAATGCTTCGCCGCGATCCTCCCTCAAAACTGCGGTTCGGGGGTTTTTTGACCGAAGTGCATTCTTTGGAAAATGTTTTGCTCTTCACGGGCTACTACCACTTCGGGTGAAAGCGCTTCACACGAAAGCTATCCGAAGCAAACGCTTCGCAATAACTTTCGGCGAAGTAAAGATGGTTCGCCGGTGGGGAGGCCCGAAGTGGGTGCTTCGGCGATTTCTTGGCGAAGTAGTTTTCAATGTTTGCACTCCTTCTAATTCCGCTTCGCGAGTTTTTCGCCCGAAGCAACTGCTTGAAACGCTTAAGGTGCGAAGCTCTTTTCACGCCTTAGCAAATTCGGACCGTGATCGACTTCTTTGTCTTCCTTCTTCGGCGAAGCTGCTTCTCAACCTTTGAATTTCTTCGAATGCCGCTTCGCAAGATTCTCGCCCGAAGCATCATTTTGAAACGCTTCTGGTGCGAAGCTCTTTTCGTTCTCCGCTTCTTTTTTTCGGCGAAGCTCTCTTCCTTTTTCTGCGAAGCTCTCTTCTTAGCTTGCTCAATAGCGAATCTTTTGCATCTCCATTCTATATACAAAGTGGATGGCGATGAAAGCCAAAATTGCTGCAACTTTCAAATGTTTTTAAAAACATTAAAATAAATACTTTACAAAAAGAAACACTTTTTCAAAAATTGCATCTCTCTGCCAGGTTTTGTCAGATCCGCTCCTGCTTCACCACTTTGGACCTAAAGGTGGAACAAATTGATACGCTCCAGGTTGAGTTTTTGAGGCTCCTGGTGGAGGACATCAGAACCTTCAAGCCAATTCCAGAAGAGGCCTGGACCCGGGTTCAGTCTGCATTTGATGAGATACAGGAACGCCTCGTCCCGGCTGAGCAGGAGCAAGAAGAAGAAGGCCAGGGAGACCAGTCAGAAGGAGGAAGTGAAGAAGAAGAACGCGCTGAGGAGAGCGCCGATGAAGAGGTGCTGCCAGGACAGGGCCAGCAGTAAGTTCAACTGGGGACCATGGGTGACTCTGTGGCCCAATGAATAAAGGCCTGGGTCTTGGCATTGAGGAGAGCTTGATACCCTGTAAGCTGCCAGGAATGTTGCCACATTTTGTAAGGGGTGTGAAATTTTGAAAATTTTGTTATCTTCCGAAATTTGCCCTAAATCGCAGCAGCTAGGCGGCGATCTGAAGCAAATCTATCATTTTTGGGGGCTTTAGGGCAAATTGGAAAAGTTAAAATTTTGATGCTTTTTTGGCTAAGTGTGAAAATCTTCCCTAAGTCGTTGCGGTTTTGAGCGCTTTGGAGTCATTTTGCCAGGTTGGAGCGCATTATAGCCAGATTGTAAAAAATGCCCCAGAGCGCTGTAGCATGACAGCGCTCCAGGGCAAAACACCTCTTCAAGGGCGCTTCAGGGAAAATTTGGTGCTGCAAGGAGTAGACACAAGGAGCTCCAAAAATATGCTAAGTGTAAAAGTTGCCCTAGATCGCTGCTAATTCGAGCGCGCCAGGGCAAAATTGCAAAAGTAGAGCGCTCTGGGGTATTTTTTCAACACTTAGTGCAAAAGGTGAAAGGAGGCCAGTTTTGGTCAAGGAATGAAATGCACCCTAAAGCGCTGTCGTCTGGCAGCGCTGGAGGGCAAAAACACCAATCTGGAGCGCTTCAGGGCAACTTTTTGACACTTAGAAAAATGTTGAATATTTTAGCAGCCAAGCAGCTCCAGTGCAACAATGTTCTTTTTTGAGCATTTTGAGGTTGTTTCCTGCCCAAATATTTCCAGCTAGGCAGCTATCTTCCCCAGAGGAGAAAGGTCAAGATTTTTCGGGGTTAGTGTCTGTTTCAGTACAGCCAAGGCCATACTCAAGGATTATGGTGGGTGACCATTGAAGACAAACAGTAGCGGGCATTTGAAGCATAGTACCGCTGCATCCACCACATTAATGGGCCATTCCCTCCCAGCTACCAAATCTATCAAAAGCCATACCGGAATCAAGGAAAAACATGTTGTGAGTATAGATACGGCCGACAAAGATCAAACCTGGCCGCTTTTTGCCGCTTTTGCAGGTTTGGGCATCTGTGCCCACATTGTAATATGGGGGAGGAATTCTGCTATAAATAGCAGTTCATTTTATTGTAATAAGGGGGGAACATATTGCTAAAGAAAGCTGTTGTAACTAAGATTGTTTGCTTCAATACAATCCATACTTTGGCTCCAATTATGTCTCTTTCTTTTATGCTGCCTTATTTGTGTCATTTTTGAATTTACTCGTTTATTTTTCTGATTGCTGTCATTATGAACTCTGGATCGCAACATTGGCAATTATCTGAGCTTGGAATGCATGTTTAAGGATACATAGGGAAGAATCTCATAGTTGGTTTCTGTTACATGTATTGTTTTGATTGCTGTTGGTTTAGTTGCTAGTTAGTGACTGTGTTGCTAGTTGGTTTATCACTTTTATTTCTTTCGAGTTCTCTTATCTTGAAATCGAAAAGTTACATAGGAAGCCGGCCTACTCCGGAGATTGGCACGGAAGGCATCCCTTCCTTCCGGCCTTTCAAGTTGTTGGGCGAATCGAGGGCGCAATAATACCAAATCCTTTCCTCATGGCAGATTTGTAACCAACAGGAATAAACATGCGCAAGAGGTTGGGCGCACCTCAAGAATGCGCCCAATGCTGGGCGCACCCCAAACATGCGCCCAAGGCTGGGCACACCTCAAACATGCGCCCAGGTCGGGTGCACAAACATCTGTTGACCCTTTGACCATCGTATCAACATCCTCCGAGGATACCTCGCATTAGCAATCTGAAGGGCATCCTTATCCGATCAGGTGCAGACTTTCTGAGAAGCTTCCAAATTGAACGTTCTGGGATTTCAAGCATATCTTCCATGGAAGCGGTCCTCGCGAGTGAGGAGGCAACGCCAACGAGCTAAATTTGTCAGAGCATTGAATGGGTTCAACGGTATTTTTGAGGAGTCACTAGTCTATGCCATGCCTGGTTAATACATTGTGACTGTATTTCTGAGGAGTCACTAGTCTATGCCATGCCATGTACGATGAGGCCGATACATCTGGTAGGGCCAACTGATGCTCCACCTGCAATGACCCGCATAATGAAGAGGCCTGCGTAGTCCATCAGAACTATGTGCAAACGCTCTCAAACAATGGATCTGGCGGACAGGTAAACATGTTGAGGGAAGATGACTGTAATTGTATGGTTTCCCCTGTTGAACAGGTTTTCGTTCTTACGAAGGTGGGCAGAAGGCCGATTGAAGTTGATCCGGTTCAGATGGAACCACTCAAAGTACCGGTCGATCCGAAGCGACCAAGTGACAGGGCAGGCATGCCATCAGGGAGAGAGCCAGTTCGGGCTGGAGAGCCTGTGGACAATGCTCAATTGAAATACTACTTGCCTCCAAGGGCAAGAACGAGAGCCCGCCAACCGCAAGCTTCTACCTCAGCCCATAGAGGAAGCAAGAGATCAGGCGAGGGAGAAGTTACGGTACCCCTCTATTACCAAGCGTCAGAGGGTGGAAGCTACTCAACAGTATCGGACACGGTATGAAGCTACCAAAGACGGAGGGGAACCCGACGCTGGAGCATACAACATTGTCGAAGAAATGAGGAAAATTCCGGCTAAGGTAAGCCTCTTTGATGCGCTACAATTACCTGACCATGTTTACTTGCTGCAGGAATCCCTTAAGTCCGTCAAGGGCAAGGGGAGACTGACTCAGACCGTCTTGGCACAACCATTGACTAGTTTTGCCACAGGGAAGAATCGGACGCCGCCGTTTTACCTATCTATCAAAATGGAAGGATGGGTAGTGCACAATTGTATGGTTGATTCTGGTGTTGCCACCACCGTCATGCCCAAGGCTGTATGTGAATTTATGGGCATGGAGTACACAAGGAGCTGTCTTGGGGTGCTCCAATTTGACGTAATTTCTGTCAGGACAGTAGGAGTTATAAAAGATATCTCGATCGTGCTGCACAAGATGCTGCAGATCACGATAATCCAAGAAGTTGTGGTAGTTGACTTGGAGCCCTATTTTAGCATGTGCTTATCTAGGGAATTCATTGCCAAGCTTGGGGGCTATCTGTCCCTTGATTATTCGCATCTGGAAGTCCCCTTCAAAGGGAAGAGGGTAAATATTTTCAATGAGAAACCCTGTACCTTTCTCATCGAAAGGATCTAGGATGTGGAAAATCCCATGGACTTTGTCAACATCATCAACGGAGTGGAAGAAGTAGAAGAAGAGGTGGGGCTGATGGAGGAAACTCTTGATGAGCTGCACATAGAGGATGAGTTCTCCATGCGGGATTTTAATGCTATGATAGAATTAGACATGGGGTGTTACTTGATTACCAAGCCCGAAAAGGCTAAGTCGCCGAGTGACGTTGACCCTATGGATGAGCAACTGTGGAAGCTCTTCTTTGACGGCGTTCGATGCAAGAATGGCGTTGGAGTCAGAGTTGTCTTTGTCTCCCCATCTGGTATCCGAAAAACTTACTCGTACAGGATCGTGTGGAGCTGTACAAACAACATCGTCGAGTATGAGGCCCTTTGTTTGGGGTTACAAAAGGCGGAAAAGCTAGGAATAAAGCAGTTACAGATATTCAGGGATTCTGAATTAATCTGTAACCAAGTGACGAATAAATGTGTTGCTAAGTAGCACTACTCGAAAGCATACCATAACAAGGTATGGGATTTGCTAGAATCCTTCTCTGCTCTTAACATTCAGTCTATTTCGCGAGAGTGGAATAAGCATGCAAACGTTTTGGCATCCATCGGAGCAAGATACTCCCTAGTCGAGAATCTAATGCAAAGGCCGAAGACAGTTAGGGTTATTTAGAGACCCTCAGTACCATACAAGAATATCCACTGGCTGGGCGCACCTCAAGAAGTGTCCAAGGTTGGGCACACCCCAAACATGCGGCCAATGCTGGGCGCACCTCAAGAATGCACCGAGGTCGGGTGCACAAACGTCCATTGACCCTTTGACCGTCGTATCAGCATCTTCCGAGGACACCTCACATCCGTAATTTTAAGGGCATCCTTATCCGATCAGGTGTAGCCTTTCTGAGAAGCTTCCAGACTGGACATTCCAGGATTTCAAACATATCTTCCACGGGAGCGGTCCTCGCGAATGAGGAGGTAGTGCCAATGAGCTAAATCTGTCAGAGCATTGAAGGGGTTCAACGGTATTTTTGAGGAGTCACTAGTCTTTGCCATGCCTGGTTAATACATTGTGATTGTACTTCTTTGTAATTCTTATCTTGGCTTCCACAGCCATTTTTTTATATTTGGCATTTATTGCTCAAGTGGTAGAATTCTCTATATAAGTCCGCTCTTTTATTGTAAAATGGATAGATGTTTGCTAGAGGCTAAATGAAAACCTGAATTCTGCTATCAAAACAATTGATGTTTGGCGCTAGACCTAGACTTCTATTTTCATGTGTGTCTTCTATTGCTTATCTTCTATTATTCCATGCTTTAACTGTAAACTTGAATTCTATTAGCTGGATTTAGTTTCTGATTAGGTAGGGACTCTCGAGTAGCCCTGGAGATTTTGCATGCTAGTTGTTATGGTATAATTTTTGGTAGTTGTCTGTATTTGAGGGCTATTTGGTTCAAAATGCAATAGAGTTTTCGTGCTGTTAGTCCATCACCCCTGTTCTATCTGGCCTGTGGCCATATTTCCCATCCCTTTCAGTAATTTCCCATTTCTTTCCTGTTCCTTTATCTCAAAATGCCTAGTTAGAATATTAAGGGAACCAGCCCATCTCTGGAGATTGGCACGGGAGGCATTTCTTCCTCTTGGCCTTTCAATGTTGGCCGGGTCTAAGGCGCACTAAAATACCAAATCCTTACCTAAGGCATATCTCTGACCAACGGAAAGTTCTAAGTTTTTCTTGATGATTGGAAATGTTGGTTACAAATCTGCCACGAGGAAAGGTTTTAGGTCTTTGCGCCCTAGATTCGCCCAGCAGATTGAAAGGCTGGTAGGAAGGAATGTCTTCCGTGCCAATCTCCGAAGAAGGCCGACTTCCTATGTTTTTTCAATTTAGTTTAGATTGCTAAAAGAGATTTAAAAGTACAGAAAGGGATGTAAATGTGATTTACTTCGGGTGAGGGAGATAAGCAACACATTTACTAACCAGACACTTTTACCAACAGTAATCAAAACAATGTATACCTAGAAACCATTAGCACTTTCCTATCCTATGTATCCTTTCTATCTTATTCCAGATATACTTAATTGCCAATGCTGAGATCTAGATATGCAGAATGACAACAATCAGAAAAATAAGCAACATGAAGCAGAAATACTAAAGAAAGGCAACATACAAGATAGACGCAACTAATGAGCCACATATACTTTTGAATTAAGAGCAGATGTACAGCTTGAGAAGCTTCTTAGAAAGATATCCCCCTTCCCCCTTTTACAATGAGATGCACTTGCTATTTATAACATATTTTCCCTCCCAATTACATTTTAAGCGCATATCCCCAAACCTGCCAAAAGCTGCAAAAAGTGGAGAGATTTGATCTTTGTCGGTCCTCCCTGTACTTGTAGCATGCTCTTTCTTAGTCTCGTACAGTTTTTGACAGTCTTGGTCGCTGAAAGGGAGTTATCATTTAGTTTTGGTAGATGGGGTACAGTTTATCTTTCAATGCCCATCCACTTTTTCTTAAAGTCCAACTGGCACGAATTCCAAAACCTGATCTAGAGATGAAGCGAAAACCACCCTCAAACACTTTGTTGACTGTTGCGGAAAATCGCTGAAATGGAGAAGCGATGGCGGTCTTCAGAATTAGGATCCAAGCCAATCTTTGACTTAAGCTCGAAAGCGCTCACCAAGTGAGCGATTTCGGGATTTTTTGCGTGGCGACGGTGATCTGGGGCACAGGAGAAAAGCTGGCCAATTCTACCCTTTCCTATCTTGTTGGATGTCGCTGGAAAAGAGCGATTTTGGGTTCGGAGGGGTAGCGACAACGATCTCGGGCTCATCGCTCTTCTTCTTCTATCTACGTGCTCGAAAGCGCCTCGACAATGGATGTCGTCGGCTCCTCGAGACTTAGAGTTTTTTCCCTTTTGAGAGTTGTTTCCATAATCGCTGGAAAGCTGGCGCAATGCCGGGCGTCGTTGAAAGCGACGATGATCTTGTGCGCCAACTCATAACATTTTCATAGGCTCCGAAGTGCTTGAAACTCTTGCGCGCTGAGGAGCTTGTCCCTTCGCGACGACGATCTGGAGCCTGCCTTCTTTTATCTTGATGCCCGTTGTCGCTTAAAAGTGTTATAGCGACGGGCGGATGGAGTGCGCGACAACAATTTCGGGTTTCTAAGGACTTAGTCAAATCTGCCACTTTCAAGCATGACCCTTAGTCGCTCAAAAACATGCTCGCGCCAGAAATCACGCGACAACGATAATGATTTCGGTGAAAGGCTAACACTTAGCAAAATTTTACAATTTTTTGTGCCAATGCTGGCATTGAAATCTGATGAACGCTGAGGACTGGAAACTGAACTTTTGAAGAAGCAGCAAGAAAAACGAAGATAACCATGAGGAAAGAACATTGAAGAAGGAGGGAAGCAAGAACCTGATGAAATCTTAAATTTTGTATCCCTAGCAAAAATGTGGCAACAGGAAACAATGGAGGAATGCATGTGGTTATGCATAAATGCTTGGTTGTTCGTGAATTCAAAGAAGGGTAAGTTGCTGGTTATGCATAGGAGTTTGTTGGGTAAGGGGGGTGCAAGGAAGGATTAAATGCGTACGATGTGAGGTCATTGAATGTGTTTTTGGGGTATATTGGTTACTCTTGGATCTTCATAAAGCATTTTGCACAGGTGTCACAGTCAATTCACTTGTTGACGTGCAAAGGTGTTCCTTTTAGATGGATGGAGGAGCACCATAAGGCCTGCAAGGAGTTAAAGGTAAATTTGGTGTGTGCATCCATTTGGGGTTTCTGTATTGGGAGAAGGATTTTCACAACCACATGGAGGGGAAGTAAGATTGCATGCAAGCTTGTCTAGGAGAGGAAGTACGAGTTGGAGCAACCCATATATTTTTCAAGTTGCTTGTTGTCTAGAGCAGAGAAGAATTACAACACAATGGAATGGGAAGTACTCTGGATGGTTTATGCAGTGCAAAAGTTTAGAAATTACCTGGTTGCTAACGCTTTTGCTTTCTATGTTGATCACTGAACATCATTTGTAAATTTATCAAAAACTCTCAAATTTAACTGCGCTTCTCATTAACTAGCAGTTAAATTTGCAAAATACACCTAAAGACACTCATAAATCATTCTATCTTGGGGACAAGGAGAGCCTGTAGAAGAGACTAAGTACACTCATTAATCAGGATGACAAAAGGACGATGGCATAGTGGGCTATGGAGGTTGCCCAACGTCGATGGAAGCTTCAATATGACAAGCACTTTTGAAAGATGAAATTGAAGGTAGGCGTTGGTATTTTTGCCACATTAAATTTTGACAAATTTTTGCCTAAGTGTGAAGCGCACTTCGCCAGCGAAACCATCTTCTTGGAATTTGCCAGAAAAATCCCTTTGGAGATTTAAATCAACGAAACACATGCAGAGGTGTTGGCATTTTCGCAGGCCCTAAAAGAGGATGATAAATTGGATGAAATGGTCTTTAGATATCTCATTGTTGTAGATCTTTTCGCAAGCTTTGTGGCTGTGTATTACAATAGGCGATCGGGTTAGCGGATCAAAAGTTATGGCACCGAGAAGCTGTGCCATCAAAAAATCATTTTGGGGCCAGTTTTCAAGCGCAATGGTCCAAAATCCGTTTCGCTCCACCTCTGGTGCGAAAATCCGTTTCGCTCCACCTCTGGTGCGAAAATCCCTTTCGCGCCACCTTTGGTGCGAAAATCCCTTTCACTCCACCTCTGGTGCGAAAATCCCTGGGAGCGACACTCAAAGTAAAGCGCAAAGGAGCTAGAGATGGTCAGAAAGTGAAGAGGGCTGAGCAAAGCAGGAGGTTGCTTTTGCTTCACCTCTGGATCGAATGTGTTTTCTCTACAGTTGTGGAGCGAAACTCCAAGTGGGCCCCAAACACAACGAAAGCTGCCCAGAACCAACACTATCTGCCCAACCGACCCCGAAGCTGCGCTCTGAGCCGTCCGATCATAGTGGATCAATGAAACCTTCTACATTCAATGTTGTGTTATCTGCAAGGTCAAATTAAATGCTGTTAAGTCGGTTTTGGATCAAATCTGCCTGTCCCCATTGCATAAGTGGTTGGGCATTAATGTTTTAGGAGGCAGAATCCTCTATAAAAGCTAGTCTTTTCTTTGTAACTAAGAATGGACGTTTGCTAGAAGCTTGCTGTAACTTGAATTCTGCTATCAATATTGAGAATGTCTGGCTCTAACTCTGGACTTCTATTTGTGTGTATGTCTTCTATTGCTTATTTTCTAGTAAATTCTCTGTTTAATCTGTAGGCTTGAATTCTAATATGTGGATTTAGCTTCTGATAAAACGTGAAACCTGGAATAGTTTTGGAGATTACGCATGTTAGGTGCCTAGTGTTAATTTTTGTTAGTTTTATGTATTGAGTGCTATTTGATTCGACGTACGGTTAAGTTATCATGCTGTTAGTTCATCACCCTTGTTCTATTTGGCTTGTGGCCACATTTCCCATTCCTTTTAGTCATTTAATCTATTTCCTGTTTGCTATCCTCAAATCCCCCCAGTTAGAATAGCAAGGGAACCAACCCATCTTTGGAGATTGGCACGGGAGGCATTTCTTCCTCTCAGCATTTCAATGTTGGATGGGTCTAGGGAGCATGAATTGGTCATTTTATACCTAAGGCAGATTTTTGACCAATAGTAGGTTAGTTGGTGGTGAAATACACTGGCAAACATGAGCTCAAGCCTAGGGCAGTTGAAGACTCTATGGGTTTGACGCTTCCAAGTGGTTGAGATTTTGGACAATGGCATAGTAAGGTTGAAGAGACTGGACAAAACACAATGTCTTGAGATAGTTAATGGTTTGAAGTTGAAGCTATACAAAGTTAGAGTGTAGGTAGACATTGTCAACATTGAACCATGTGATGAAGACACAAGTACGAGCAGTCTACACGTCCTGCCAAGTCAGTCTTTGAGATCCTTCTATGGAATCTTTATATGAGAAGTTGGAGAATCTACCTATACGGAGGAGTACGATGGTGTAGAAGAATAAAATGACCTTGATGAGATTGAACTTGTGGAGCAATTGGTATAGTTTTACAAGGAGGAACCTACAAGTAGCTAAGAGGATAATGTGCAAACAAGTTTGGAACAGGAAATCATTGCATGTGAAGTTTTTTGATGTTGAAGAGGAACAAATATTCCTTGATGAAGAAAGGTCACTTGATGGTGAAAACATTGATGAAGCAAGTGAAATCTAAGGAATGAGTCTGCTAGCAACCATTGGACACACACAACAAAGAATGTGTGTTGAAACACAACAATTGCATGAATGGAGTGAACTATTAAATGTTAAAATAGGCAAATTTCAGATAGAACATGTGTAGGAATTGATGTGATTCCAACAAGATATATAGGCAACCTATAAGTGTTTTTTGGGAAAGAGGTAAGTCAAAGAAATTCCAAGAGGGGCATGTTAGACAATCATGTGTTGGGAGTTGCTGATAAACGTGCGATGAAAGTTGAATTTTTGGAAAAGAATTGTTAGAACCACGATCAATATTGCAAATGCAATCTTGCTAGGATAAAAAGTGTCTAAGGTTGAAGGGCGGATTGTGCATGAAATATTGTACCACCCCTAATCTGATATTTATTTTTCTGATATTTCTTCTGTTTGTTTGCTTTCTGTTTACTTCTTTTTTTGATTTTTTTTGTGTTTTAGATGCTGATTGCTAATAAAGAAAGATAACATAACGAAATAGACACATTCAACAATACCCAGATGCTACCAATTCATACAATGTACTATTTTCATCAAATACCAACTAGGGCATAATTTCATAAAACCCCAAATGGACAAAATGTTTCAGATTACAAAGAGATGCATACCCATTTGATTACAATGGAAGAATACAAGGAGAATACCCTAAAATGGATGCCACAATCTGCAACCCTAGCCTCAGTGCACAACAATCATCTTCAAAACCCCAGTGCCAAACACAAGTGATTAGCCCAACAAATGTACGACCTGCCTGGAAGTGTACGACCAACTTAGAAAAATCCAAAACTCCACCAAAAAATATGCTATCTCTCCCAATGGGTCACCCAACTACTAGGAATCCAATGATCAAATACCCATAATCGATAGAAGCCCCTGTTGTGCGCTACAACTAAACAGGTATGGCTGGAAATGCCAAAATGGTACGACCACCTTCAAGAAAAACTACAGCAAACTCAAATCAAAATTATTTGCAAATCAATCCACATCGAATACCGCCTCGGAAATCTCCATTAAAGTGCAAACTCAGCCTCTGAATGAAACTGACAGTCAATTGCTCAGGGAATTAACTTTCACATCCGCAAGCAATGCTCCTTGCAAGGGTTTTCATCCTCACAAAGCCATGAAAACTTCACCTCAAAGCTGCAAGTTCTTGCCAGAGAGAAAAAGATGAAATTACTTGGATTCCCCGAAAATGAGCTCCACTTCTCCTTATATCTCCAAATCCCACGCCCTAATTAGGGTTGATGTGACTTTTTAATATTTTAATATTACTTTTCCAAATCGATCCCCTTTAAGAAAATCCCTAAGTCACTTTCATTTAAATAAAATGTTTCACTTGACTTAGAAAAATAAGTTACTTTATTATTTAATATAACGCAATAAATTAAATATTTAATTTAAATTAGGAAATCGTTAAATATTAAATAATCCTTCTCCAAAAAGAGATAACTAGCCAACTGAGCGGAATAGACCTCGAAACATAGCTCACTGCAAACCCATAACAAAATGATGACCAGAACCCATACTTGCTAAAAATAGTAAGTAGCAAAAAATAGCCTACGAGAACCCAGTAGTAGGCTAATCCTCAAGAATGTTGTTAACTACTTAGAGAGGGGACATTATAGTCATCCCTCCCCAAAATTGGTTGTCCTCAAGCAATTGTAACTCTGGATGCTGTAGAATCTGTTCACTCTCCCAAGTAGCATCCTCAACCGGCAAGTTCCTGTTGCCACATTTTGCACGGGGTGCCATGTCTTCATTTTTATTGTAAGTATGCTGCTCTCCCTTCCCTCCTCCTCCTTTCCCTTTCTCCACTATCCCCTTTCTCCCCTTCTGTCAGTTTCATTCCCTTCATTTCCCCTTTTTTCCCTCTTTTACTTTCTTCGGTCAATTTCCCAAAAAAGAGCAAAAGGCCCCTAAAAATTCTAAGTACAAGAGCGCAACCCGACTTCGCAGCGAAGTCGGGGTGCGCTCTCATTTCTGTGCGCACTTGGGAAGCAGCAGATCCTGAAATTTGGCTAAGTGCCAGAGCGCAACCCGACTTCGCAGCGAAGTCGGGGTGCGCTCTCATTTCTGTGCGCAGTCGGAGCGGTGAGCAAAATGAGCTAAGTGTTGGGTGCGCAACCCGACTTCGCAGCGAAGTCGGGCTGCGCCCTCTTACTTGTGCGCACTTGGGCAGGATGTTTCAAGCAGCCCAAAAACTGTCTAAGGCACGGAGGCCTCCCCAACTGCGCTGATTCCCCCTTGCGCTGTTTAATTGCGCTCCAATTCCGGGCGAAGTCGGACATGAAAGAGAGACTGTCTTTCAAGGCAGATTCGTCCCTTATCAGATTTTGACAAGTGTCCAGCCTCGGGATTCGAGTCAGAGATGTGACGGGGAAAGGGCAAGCGTGAGCCAAATTATTATACCGCAGCTACCCTCATTTAAGCTGACTCAAAGTTTCATCTACCGCAGCTACCCGCATTCAAGCTGACTCAAAGTTTCATCTACCGCACTGCCACGTAGCTGCCAAGTTTTCAGGTGGACCTTGCTGCAAGTACAGTCCCTATCTGCAGAGGTCAACATCAGCAGCTCTTTTGCCGCTTTTGTCAGCTTTGTCAGCTATTGTCAGGTCTGGGATCCTGTGCCCGGAGTTGTAATCGGGGGGAAATTGCGCTATAAATAGCTGCGCCATATCATTGTAAAGGGGTGGAAGGGGGATATACTGCTAGGGAACCATTGTAGCTGTACGTTTGCTTCTGAATACAAGATACACTTGGCTCTATTGACTGTTCTTGTTCTTTATGCTGCCTTTATTTAGCATTTCTGCCTCATGTTGCTTATGTTATTGCTTACTGTTATTCTGCTATCTGGATATCGGTATTTGATGATTAAGTATTCCTGGAATGCATAGTTAGAGGATACATAGAATGAATGACATTGGTAGTTTCTGTAATGTATTCTGTATTTAATTGCTGTTAGTAGTGGTGATTGATAGTTGTTGTGCTGCTTATCCTCCCCACCCAACACAAATCACATTTATATTTCTTTCCGCATTTCTAATTTCTTTCCTGCACTCTGAGCTTAAAACCACTTGAGAAAACATATAGGAAGCCGGCCTTCTCCGGAGATTGGCACGGAAGGCATTCCTTCCTTCCGGCCTTTCAATCTGCTGGGCGAATCTAGGGCGCATTGCACTAAATCCTATCCTAGTGGCAGATTCGTAACCAACAGTTTCTCTGGCACGCCCGGTGGGACCCGAAAGTTTCCCACCCAAAACAGAATCGAAGCATCGGTGTTCGCTTCATTGTTGTTAAAATCAGAACACCTGGCGACTCTGCAAGTACCTGAATATTCTCTGAGTCCGTGAGACCGGTCCAAGCGCCTTCATGCATACAAGAAGGTGGAGAGCAAGGAATCCGGGAAACCAGCCTGATCTCTACGAAATTGACATCAACGCTCCTGGAGAGCGCGTAAGGCTGGCTGACTACCAAGCTCGCATAGACGAATCCGAAACCGAAATCGAAGAGGCCGAAGTTGAAGAGCAACCTACATCTTCGGACGACACCGATACCGAGTACACGACCGGAGGGGAAGAAGACATGGCTGCTCAGCAAAATGATGACGACCTCTTCCCAGCGGTTGACTCCACGGGGCCCTTGGCCCTAGTCGGACAAGAGGTTGTACCCCCCGCTGCCTTGAAGGCCATCCCTACTTACGATGGCTACGGCAAAACGACATATGAACACATCCAGGACATTCTGGCCTTGGCTGCGCTACACTCTATTACAAATGAGAGTGTCAAGACCCGTCTACTGGCTCTTTCTCTGAGGGGGAAGCTTCTCTATTGGTGGAGATCTTTGCCAGAAGGATCTATCACGGGGTGGCCTCAGTTGGCAGGCAGGCTTGTAAAAGGATGCAACGAGTCTGCCGACCCCTCTTCATTATTGCATCAGTTTCAGAGTATCCAACGTCACCCACAAGAGGAGGTATCAGACTTCAACATAAGGTTTGCGAGGTCTTGGAAAAGAGTACCTCGCGAACTGCGACCTTCGGCGGGTCAAGCTGCACACTATTACTTGAGGTCTTTCAATTCGGATATCTGCCTACTTCTTAAGATAGCCCGAGTCGATACCTTCCCTGCCCTATACGAAGCTGCCCAACAAGCAGAATTAGACATAATCTCCATAGGCAGACTTCCACATAGAGTGCAGCCCCCCATTTATCCTGATTTTCCTCAGTCCCAGTATCCATCGGCCTCTGGTGTGATGCCATCATCCTCAAGTCAGCACCCCCAGCAGCCATGGAATCCAGCACCAGTTATAAACCCCTACGGCCCGCCTCAGATTCATTATCCTAACCCACCACCTCCGCCTCCGCAGTATCCCGCACTCCCAGCTCCCCCTCATTACGCGGCGTATTCTGCACCTCCGCCATTAGCTGCAATACCTCCGCCGGCCCGGTTGGCGCCTGCAGATAATGATATTCAGAATAAAATCCTCCAAGAGGTACGGGCTCTGGCCTCTGGGTATCATACTATTTCCAACGATATGACGATAATGAAGAAGAAGCAAGCCCAGATGGAGTTCCTTCCAAGGAGACCATATCCTCCTCCGGCGCTAACAAAAGATCAAGCCGCACAAGCTCAAAGACACCCCCGGCAAGGAATGCTGCCAATGAGGATCAACCTGGCACTTCTGACCAGGTTAACTGGTGCTCCACATGCAACGATCCACACTCAGAGGAGGGTTGCACGCTGCATCAGCATTATCTTCAGACCCTTGCGGGCAGCGCCATAGAGGATGAAGCATACATGATCCTGGACGATGAAGGCAACTTTGCGGTCCCAGAAGAAGATCCTGCGTTGCTCTTGACCAAGGAAGGCAGAAAGCCCATTGAGGCTGCCACGGCCCAAGCAAAGCCGTTGAAGGTATACGCCAGAAGAGAGAAGGCGCAACCTGCTGGGCTACCACCTGACAAGTCACCTTGGCCTCCTACAGCCAAAGAAAGGTTCCCTACGCTCAAGGCTCCCGCGGTGAAAGCTCCCGCAGCTCAACCTCTAGCCGAAACAAAAGAACAAGCTCAAGAGAAGCTGAGATATCCGTCGCTGACGAAGAGACAGAGAGTCGAAGCCACGCAGCAATACCGGACCAAGTATGAGCCTGCGCAAAAGAAATAGAGGGAGCCAACACTTCAACCTACAGTATAGTTGATGAGCTAAAGAGGACCCCTGCGAAGATAAGTATGTACGAGGCTCTTCTGCTCCCAGGGCAAGTTGATCTGCTGCAGGAATCCTTGAAAAGCATAAAAGACGGAAAGCCGACGCAGCCTGCTGTGTTAGCTCAGCCCTTGACAGTTTCTGCCACCGGGAAAAATAGGCCACCTCCTTTCTATCTGTCATTGCGGATGGAAGGCTATATAGTACACAACTGCATGGTGGATTCTGGTGCTTCCACGACTGTCATGCCGAGAGCCGTCTGCGAAGAGATCGGTATGGAATATACAAGGAGCAGCCAAGGTGTGCTGCAGCTAGACGGCACCCCTGTCAAGACAGTTGGTGTCATCAAGGATATCCCGATCCGACTGCATAAAGCCCTCGACATAGTGGTCATACAGGAAGTCGTTGTGGTCGACTTGGAACCCTACTTCGGCATGTGTCTCTCCAGGGAGTTCACTGCAAAGCTGGGTGGATATCTGTCTCTGGATTACTCACATATGGAAGTGCCCTTCAAAGGAAGGAGACTAAAGATCTATAATGAAAAGCCTTCCACATTTCTAGTAGAGAAGATACCCGGAGAAGAGCCACAGAACGGCATGGTTCAGCTGACAACTGAAGAACTGGTAGTGGTTGATATGACAGAAGAGGCCCTTGAGCTGTTACAAGTGGAGGATGAGTTCTCCTTGCTAGACTTCAATGCCATGATTGAGACCGAGCAAGGTTGTTACTCCGTCACCCAGCCTGAAAGACTTGACCAGTCAGCAAGGAAAGAGGTTGGACCCGCACCAGAAAAGCTATGGAAGCTGTTCTTTGATGGCGCCCGATGCAAAAATGGCGCCGGTGCGGGTGTACTTCTGGTTTCCCCGTCCGGAGTCCAGAAGGACTACACTTACAGGCTGGCTTGGAGCTGTACTAATAACGCGATGGAGTATGAGGCTTTGTGCTTGGGTTTGAGAAAGGCAGAGAGACTGGGGGTGAGACATTTGCAGATCTTTGGCGACTCAGAGCTGGTGTGCAACCAGATTACGAATAAGTGCGCCTCCAAGAAGCATTACCTCAAGGCGTATCGTAACCGTGTCTGGGACTTGATGGAGTCATTCGACTCTTTGAATGTCAAAGCCATATCACGTGAGAAGAATAAACATGCTGACATTCTGGCGTCTGTTGGAGCCAGGTACGTTCCGGCTGATGACACTGTCCGAGAGCCGAAGCCGGTTCGTACCATCTACAGGCCTTCTGTGCCTGATAAAGACACCCACTGGCAGGTGTTTGACTGTGACGAGGATATCGTCACTTTTTTTATTAACGAAGCAAGTACTATAGAAGGTAGAGACCCTGATGACGAGCAGTACGAGGGGTTGATACAGTTAAAAAACAATCATGTCCCGAAAGGACTGATTACCCTAGAGAGTCTCTTTGATCAGAACGATAGGGCAATATCCCACAGAATCAAAGTGGACCCCAAGCAGTACGTGGACCTGGAACTGGAACCTGGAAAAACAATCAAGGTCGGGACGGACTGCACTGAAAAGGAACTGGAGCAGATCAGATCTTTATGCGGAGAGTTCCCTGATATTGTGGCCTGGTGCTACCAGGACTTGAAGGGGTATGATAGAGAGATGATCCAGCATACTATAGAGTTGGAAGATAATGCAAGACCTTTCCGGCAGAAGCAAAGGGCAGTGAACCCAAAAATTGAAGCTATGATGAAAGCAGAGCTCTTAAAGATGTTGGAGGCCAAAATCATCTACCCCATCAAGCACTCATCTTGGGTCGCGAATTTGGTCCCTGTGAGGAAAAAGAATGGAGACATCCGCCTCTGCGTGGATTTCAGAAACCTCAATCAAGCTTCATTGAAGGATCATTATCCGCTTCCCCAAATTGATCAGATCCTCCACATCGTTGCTGGAGCACAGAGGTTCTCTCTCTTGGACGGATTCTCTGGATACAACCAAATATGGGTAAAGGACGAAGATCAGCACAAGACAACGTTCACCACCAAATGGGGAACGTTTGCATATCAGCGCATGCCCTTCGGCCTGTCTAATGCCGGCGCTACGTTTCAAAGAGCTATGGACTTGGCGTTCCGAGAGCTGCTCAACAAGGTCATTGTCATCTACTTGGATGATATGACTGTATTTTCTCACAAGAGAGAGGACCATGCTTCCCACTTGCGGCAAATATTTGAGAGATGTCGTGAATTCGGCATTTCCATCAACCCGAAGAAGTCAGTCTTCGCGGTAAAGGAAGGTAAGCTGCTAGGACATGTCATTTCTGAGAAAGGCCTTGCAGTGGATCCTGACAGAGCAGAAGCCCTTCTCCGCTTACCCATCCCAGTCGACAAGAAGGGGTTACAATCATTCTTCGGCCAAATCAACTTCGTGAGGAAGTTCATACCGGACTTCGCACAAGTAATTAAGCCCATGGCCGAACTCCTAAAAAAGAATGCCGAATTCTTGTGGACTGACGAAAGAAAGCAGGCCTTCGAAGAGATCAAGGCCAGAATCGCGCAAGCTCCGGTGTTGATAAATCCAGATTATTCCAAGGATTTCATCTTGTACGCGGTGGGAGAGCCCGAGAGTTACGCCGCAGTCCTGACTCAGAAGGGAGATGATGGCGAAGAACGCCCCATAGCGTTCTTAAGCCAGGTGATTCAGCCGCATGAAGAAAAGTATAATTTTATTGAGCGGCAAGTGCACGCAGTCATGAAATCCCTCAGGAAGTTTAGGCACTTCGTCTCCCAGAGCCGGATAACTATCTTCGTGATACATCCGGACGTCAAGAATTTCATCGTACAAGGGGAGCCAGGTCACAAGAGGGCAGGATGGATAGCCAAAATCCAAGAATTTGACATCGAGGTACGGCCAACGAAGCTGATCAGAGGCCGAGCCTTGTGCCAAGAGCTGGCCCGAAGCGCTGCAGCTGAAATCTCTGCCTGCCAGTGGGAAGATCCGATAGCAGAAACTAACCTTGCCAACTCCTTATCAGAGGAAAGTGATTGGACGAATGACCTGGTGCGGTATTTTAGCACAGGGAGATGTCCAGATCATCTCAATGCCTCACAAAGAAGGAGGTTTAGGCTAAACGCCTTGAGATATGTACTGCGCCCCGAGGGGCTGTATTTCAAAAACATTGACGGCATCTTGTTGCGATGCGTCAGAGAAACAGATAAACCAAAGGTCCTCGGAGAATTCCACTCCGGGATGCCTGGGGGACATCATTCTGGGAGGCCTACGGCCTTAAAAATTATCAGAGCCGGGTATTATTGGCCCACTCTCTTCACAGACGCACATGCGGTCTGTGTTAAATGTGAAAAATGCCAAAGGTTCGCTGGCAGGAACAGAAAGGCACCCTTGCCCCTCCAGCCAATTCAAGCCGAGACTCCGTTTCAGCAGTGGGGTCTAGACTTCATCGGGGCCATCACGCCTAACTCTGCAGCGGGACATAAGTTCATCCTTACAGCCACCGATTATTTCACTCGGTGGGCAGAGGCGATCCCCACTAAGCACGCGGACCAAGAAACGGTCATTGGGTTCCTTGAGAGCCTCATCACCCGTTTCGGGGTCCCAGAGGCAATAGTTACAGACAATGGTCCGGGGTTCGCAGGTGCTGTACTCACGGAGTTCACCAGCAAATACGACATCTATCACAAGATGTCCTCGAACTACTACCCGCAGGGGAATGGCCTGGCCGAGTCCACTAACAAGAATCTACTGAAGATTGTTAAAAAAACAGTAGAGAGGAACAAGAGGACGTGGCACCTACTCCTGAATCGGGCGTTGTGGGCGGATCGCATATCTTTCAAGAAGTCTATCAAGACATCCCCCTACGCGCTCGTGTATGGCAAGGAGGCAGTTCTGCCTACCCACATAGAGATGCCCGCACTCTGGATGTTAGATGAAGAAAAGGGCGACGGGGATCCAGTGGACGCCAGACTTTGCCAACTATTGCGGTTAGAAGAAGAAAGGGAGAAGGCATACCAGGCCTTTACTAAACATGCCGAGGTGACCCAGAGCTGGTTTGCGAAAGGCACCACCACCCGAGTTTTCAAAATCGGGGACCTAGTGCTAAAGTGGGACTCACTTAAAGCAAAGCCGGGCAACCATGACAAATTTGATGCCCTCTGGGAAGGTCCCTATCAGATTGCTCGGGTAAACCAATTCAATGCATTCGTGCTTCGGGACATGGCGGGACAACTTCTCCCCATTCCTGTCAACGGTTTCCACCTAAAAATTTACCACCACTGAAGGCACCCAAGGGGTCCTTCCTTGTACATATTCCTTTCCTGCATTTTAGTTTATGACAGAATGTACATATTTCTTTCAGTATTCAGCTTTTAGTTTTCAGAGCCTAAGTGAAGCATAGAGCAAACCCCGACTTCGCAGCGAAGTCGGGCATCGCTCCTTGAATTGTGCGACATCGGGAGTTTGAGAGAAAACAGCTAACAAAAAGCCTAAAAAAATGACTAAGTGTTGGGTGCGCAACCCGACTTCGCAGCGAAGTCGGACTGCGCACCATCTTGGGAGCGCAGTCGGGCAGCAGAGAGCGAAAATTGGCTAAGTGTTGAAGTCGGACTGCGCAACAAATTCTGGGCGAAGTCGGATTGCGCACGTTTTCTGGGCGAAGCCTGAGTGCGCTCTCAATTTCGAGCGCACCTTGAACGACTTGTCAGGGAAAACAAGGGACATAATGGCGAAAAAATTTCTAAGTATGGGCCCAGGCTGCACAATGAGGCATAGCGCGAAGTTAGGCTGCGTCCCTCCTTAAAACCCTGGGCCAAAATCTCCCTCGAAGTGTGTGCCCAAGCGGCGGCTGTGACGTCATTGGAAGCACGAGGTTCAAAAATTTTAAAGAATGATTGCGCGTCTTTCAAAGCAGATGTCATTAAAAAAGCAAGCGCATTAGGACCAACCGCAACCAAGGTACGCCTTCCAAGGAAAAGGCCCACGCACGGCCGCCAAAGAATAACGGCGTTTCCCACCTACTTCGAGCAAATCACTTTAACCCCCTCCCTCGCGCCATTAATGCTGTATTTTTCCTAGAAAAGGGGCCCTGGCATACTCAGAACATTCGAATTATCAAGCCAAGTCTGAGCTGCAAGGCGCAGAATTGAAGAACTAGTAACCAGAATCCCCGTCTCTGCCACCACGAGCAGAAAACAGAAAATGGACAAGGGAAAAGCGCTAATGCAGACGCAGTCCAGCGATACAGAGCGCGAGGCTGAGGAGCACACAGAATCCAGCGCTCATGAGAGCGAAGCGCCACGGGAGCGGACAAGGAGATCCAGGTCAAAGAGAAGCCAAGGGCAAGCTCCACCGCCGCCCATCAACCGCCTGGCCGGGTATAGGGACGGCGAGTACTCCATTAGCCTCACCAAGCTGCGGCCAAATATAGCAAAGTGGGCTGGCAAAGTCTCACCCTCGCACCATGTCGGGGCTGCATACAAGTCGAACCTGTACTGGTTCTTGTGCCCTCCCGTCCACCATTGCCCGGAGCTGGTTGAGTCTATTGTGACATATTACAAACCAGCTACCCGGCAAGTCTGCGACAACCAAGGAAGGGTGTTGTTCACCCTCTTCAAAGAGAGCGTCCAGCCAGCCTTCGCCCCGGGGCTCCAATACGACCCCAACGCCATTGTCAGAAGAATTAACTTGGATGAGCAGGCGGGCAGATTCGCTCAGAACAGAAGGATGAGGGAGTTTCTCGACTCAGAACTGAAGACCCCGCTACCAGCCGGACAGTGGCCAACAGGCCCTATACCCCTGGAGAGGTTCGAGAATAAATATATATATATTATCCTGGCATGGGTACTCGGCTGCGACACGGATAGAATGGTGCGCCCGTACCAGCTGGCGCTCGCGGAATGCATCTTGCATGGAGAGTTTTATGACTCCACTGCGCAAAGGAGCGGAAGACGCCCTATTTTCTTTGATTGGGCAGATTGGGTGGCGTACGCCATACATTCGAATCTGGTCAGGATACAGCAAAAGCAGACAACAGAGTTCCGGCACTGCTCGTTCCTCACATGGTTGTGCCTGTACCACACGCACTACCGGATTAAAGTACCTGACCTAAAAAAGGTAAATGAGAAGGGAGAGCCGTTGCCTGTGTATGAGTGGACAGAAGCCCTGTATAGGAGAGGGTCTTACTACGATTTCAACTTCAAATTTCTAGGTATGACCCTGGCGCTGTTCAACGGCAAGGCATCTCGCCCTCCACTGGCCATGACGAACTACCTGAGGAAGTACAAATGCGGAGATACCTTCCGGTTGACTCAGGGCATTGTGATCAGAATCTACGGATTCAAAGGGAAGCCGTTCCTGCTGCCCTATTTTTGCATTGAGCATCAGTTCGGTATGGAGATATCGCGCCAGATGGACTATGTCGAAGAGGAATTCGGCCAAGGAAAGAAGAGGGGCCATATTTTCAAGTATCCTATTACCTGGGCGAACATTCAAGTGCATGAGATTGGGCAGCATATCTACCTCGAACAAGAACTCCTCAACATGGGCCTGATACAGCTACCTCAGCGCTGGAAATACGACCCGATTGGGGTCAGGGGAAAGTTTGTACATATCTGCCCCCGAGCGGAGATCATGGAGGAAAGGTGCAATAAAACAGGTGCAGACCTGGAATGGCACATTGAGCGGATGCAATCATGGCCACCATGGCAGGACTTTTACTGTGAAGAAGTGGAGTATGATCCGGAGCGCAATCCAGACCACAGGTTAGACTCAGCAGGCTTCAAAAAATTCCTCTCAAAGGTGACGCCCCTCAGCTGGGAAAAGGACAAAATTATTGAATGCTGGAAAATGAGGTGTCGCACGCAACACGATAAGTCTAACCGGAAAACATTGGCCGTAGATGATGAATTTTCGGCCTTATATGATAAATACGCCGGCAAATGGGAGCCGTTCGCGTTTCGAGATTGCGTTCCCCTAGGCGCCAGAAAGAGATATAAAAGGAAGCCCCCATCCCAGCAATTGCCCATTCAAGGGACTTCCAGCGCGACACCAACAAGCAGTCAGGTGGGCCCGATGTTGCCTCCAGCTCCTGAAGCGTTACCTCAAAAGGTACAAGAGCTAGAAAAGTCAACTAGTGAGGCGGCCCCCAAAAAGGAAAAGGCGCCAGAAGAGTCAACCGGTGGGCCGTCGGCAGCAAGCATTCTTCCGTCAAAACCCAGGTACAAGTTCACCGTGGGAACACCGCTGCCAGCCGCCCCAACCTCCTCCGCCTCCTTCGAGCAAACTGCAGCTCCGGAAGAAAAGAAGAGGAAAAGGAGCGAAAAGACCAAGCGGCCTAAGGAGTCTGCGCAGCAAACGGCTGCAGCACGAACAGAGACAGCCGCGCCGGAAATCATCTCTTTGGACAGCCCAGGGAAAGAAGCAGAAGTTTGGGCAGCAGGCGTCCTTCAATCAGCGGCTCAGGCGGAGCCCGCAGGTACGTCCTCTTCCCCGGTTCCCCAGATCCCAGTTGGCCCTGCCGTAACACCGTCCCCCACTGTATCAGGGCAAGCCTTAGTTGCATCTTCCTTATCGCATATCTCCCAATCCTTCCACAGTCCCCATTCTTTCGAACAGTTTGCCCAGGACCCGAACGTTTTCCAAACCCTGAGTCAAACCCTAGACCCCTCGCCTGCGGCCAGTGCCGAAGCCGTACCTACATCGCCGCGCCGCTCACCTCCATTATTCAAGACCCCGCCTTCACCTCCCACTCAGCCGCTCGCTTCCCCTAGGACCCAGTCGCCCTTGAAAGCGACCACACCTTCTGGGATATCTCTTGCTTCATTGTTTGCGGGAAGGATGCCTCAGCAAGATTTAGCCTCGGCGTATCCTATGCTGGCAGAACTTGACTTCATGGGGGAGCAGTTGCAGATTACAGATGATCAGCCTCTGGCAGCGAAGGCCGTAGGGTGTTCCGCCTCTTTCCTCCAGGGCGTCAAACGAAGAAGAGCCGAGGAGATAGCTGCCCCGGTGAAGCGCACCAAGTTCGACTTGGACAGGAGAGTGTTGCGAACTGAAAAATTGATCCCTAAAGTAAAGAAGCCTCTCCGAGAAATGACCGAGGCTGACTATGAACACCGGGTCAAGGAGAAGAATTTTGATGACATAAGCGAAGAATACGAAATCAACGGTATTCGCCGCAGAACTGACAATCTCCTTGTTAAGCGACTCGAGAATCAAGAGAAGTTGTTTCAGCTTCAAAATGACTCGAGGCAGCTGGAGGAAGATCTGGCCAAGGCCACCACGCGGCTGGAGTCTGCCCAGCAGGAGATCAAGGACTTGAAAGCACAGCTCGCCGCCTCTCAGCAGGAGGCTACAGCACAAAGAAGGACGGCCGAACAGCTGTCAGAAGAGAAGAGGGCGGCATTGGAACATGTCTCTCAGCTGCAGGATTCGTTAAGGCAGGCCCAATCTCAGCTGAAGGAGAAGGCGTCCCAGACGGCGGCCTTTTCGAAAAACAAGGTCAAAGAGATGCGGGCTGGTTTGCTGCAGGGATGCAGGGCTAATGTTGTCAGGTCCCTGTCCGTCCTGGATTTCGCATCCAGGATCCAAGAAGTATCTGCCCAGGGAAAGCCTGTGGTAGAGGAGGCCGAACACCAAGCGAAGCAGTGGCTGGACTTGGCAATGAAAATTGAAGAGTTCGCGCGCAAAGGCCTCCGATTTCCCCCCATGTCCCGAATTGCCCTAGATTGGGCAGATGCAAGGGTAACCTTGCATAATTACTTTGAAAAAACAGAAAAAACAAGGGCCGCCAGGAAAATGCTGGACGCATTGAACCATGAAATGAATATTTGCCTGGCCCCCTTCAACACTCTTTCTGAGCTCGGATGCCCGAGCTTCGTCAAGGATGGGGAGTTTCTGCCCCTTGAACAAGTAAAGCTGGATTGGCTGTCTTTCGAGGCAGATACATCAGAAATTGACAGCTGGGCCGAGCCAGTCCAGGAAGCACAGGTAACTCAAATGGTGTCAAGATATTGCAAGATCAACACCTCCCTTCAGGAGTTGGGAGAGAGATATGACACCATCGACGTACACATGATTGCAGCATTCAGAGCAGCGCTGAAGGATGTCAGCGATTTAGGGCCCTTCCAAGCAGCAGCCTGGGACCAGGCCAAGGCTGCGTACAATCATGTTCGTGAGCGGGAGCAGCCGGCCGAGCAAGAAGGTGACAGTGGTGAGCATTCGGATTCAGAAAGAGGAGGAGAATCAGAAGAAGAAACTGCTGAGAGTGAATCCGAAGAGGAGCAGTTACCCAAGAAGGGGACGCAAGAGCAGCGGGATGCAGGGGAAGGGAGTTCCTCTGCGCCCAAAGGATAAAGGCCTGGTTCTTTGCGTCGAGGCGAGCTCGACACCCCGCGAGCCGCCAGGAATGTTGCCACATTTTGCACGGGGTGCCATGTCTTCATTTTTATTGTAAGTATGTTGCTCTCCCTTCCCTCCTCCTCCTTTCCCTTTCTCCACTATCCCCTTTCTCCCCTTCTGTCAGTTTCATTCCCTTCATTTCCCCTTTTTTTCCTCTTTTACTTTCTTCGGTCAATTTCCCAAAAAAGAGCAAAATGTCCCTAAAAATTCTAAGTATAAGAGCGCAACCCGACTTCGCAGCGAAGTCGGGGTGCGCCCTTAAGTTTGAGCGCACTCGGGGATGCGAAGTGCGGAAAATGACCGAAATTTGGCTAAGTGCAAGAGCGCAACCCGACTTCGCAGCGAAGTCGGGGTGCGCTCTCATTTCTGTGCGCACTTGGGAAGCAGCGGACCCCTGAAATTTCTAAGTACCAGAGCGCAACCCGACTTCGCAGCGAAGTCGGGGTGCGCTCTCATCTTCATGCGCAGTCGGAGCGGTGAGCAAAATGAGCTAAGTGTTGGGTGCGCAACCCGACTTCGCAGCGAAGTCGGGCTGCGCCCTCTTACTTGTGCGCACTCGGGCAGGATGTTGCAAGCAGCCCAAAAATTGTCTAAGGCACGGAGGCCTCCCCAACTGCGCTGATTCCCCCTTGCGCTGTTTAATTGCGCTCCAATTCCGAGCGAAGTCGGACATGAAAGAGAGCCTTTCAAGGCAGATTCGTCCCTTATCAGATTTTGACAAGTGTCCACCTCGGGATTCGAGTCGGAGATGTGACGGGGAAAGGGCAAGCGTGAGCCAAATTATTATACCGCAACTACCCTCATTCAAGCTGACTCAAAGTTTCATCTACCGCAGCTACCCGCATTCAAGCTGACTCAAAGTTTCATCTACCGCACTGCCACGTAGCTGCCAAGTTTTCAGGTGGACCTTGCTGCAAGTACAGTCCATATCTGCAGAGGTCAACATCAGCAGCTCTTTTGCCGCTTTTGTCAGCTTTGTCAGCTATTGTCAGGTCTGGGATCCTGTGCCCGGAGTTGTAATTGGGGGGAAATTGCGCTATAAATAGCTGCGCCATATCATTGTAAAAGGGGGTGGAAGGGGGATATACTGCTAGGGAACCATTGTAGTTGTACGTTTGCTTCTGAATACAAGATACACTTGGCTCTATTGACTGTTCTTGTTCTTTATGCTGCCTTTATTTAGCATTTCTGCCTCATGTTGCTTATGTTATTGCTTACTGTTATTCTGCTATCTGGATATCGGTATTTGATGATTAAGTATTCCTGGAATGCATAGTTAGAGGATACATAGAATGAATGACATTGGTAGTTTCTGTAATGTATTATGTATTTAGTTGTTGTTAGTAGTGGTGATTGATAGTTGTTGTGCTGCTTATCCTCCCCACCCAACACAAATCACATTTATATTTCTTTCTGCATTTCTAATTTCTTTCCTGCACTCTGAGCTTAAAACCACTTGAGAAAACATATAGGAAGCCGGCCTTCTCCGGAGATTGGCACGGAAGGCATTCCTTCCTTCCGGCCTTTCAATCTGTTGGGCGAATCTAGGGCGCATTGCACTAAATCCTATCCTAGTGGCAGATTCGTAACCAACAGCTTCCTCCATTTGACCAGAAACTTCGTGATCACTCTTCTCCTGAGGGTACGCTCTCTGGTGTCAATGATGACCTTTGGAACTAAAACATGTTTCCCCTCTTCATCGAGTGGTGGTAGCTCGGAAGAAGGAACCACATTTCCACCCAATGCCTTCTTAAGGCGCGAGACATGGAAAACATTATGTACCCTACTATCAACCGGTAACTCTAACTCGTATGCCACTTCTCCAATCTTCATGGAGATCCTGTATGGTCGATAGGAACGTGGCTTAAGCTTTTCCTTTCCACTCTAATTGAGAGTGGACTGCCTATATGCCTGCAATCTCAAATAAACCAAGTCACCGACATCAAAACTACGTTGTACATGATGTTGATCAGCATATATCTTTTGCTGATCCTGTGCCTGCTGTAAATTATCCTTCAAAGATTTCATGCTGTCCTAGCTGTCTTGCGACAAATCTCTAGCCCTCGGCACTCTACTATCCCCAAGAAGCAAATCCGTGAAGCTAGGGACTTCATACCCATATAGAGCCATGAATGGTGACATCTTAATAGACATGTGGTAAGTGGTATTATAACAAAACTCACCAAGGTGCAGCCATTTAATCCAAGCCTTCTGCTGCCCCGAAATGTAATTCCTGAGATACCCTTCCACCCATTTATTGACTTTCTCTATTTGCCCTTCCGTCTGTGGCTGGTAACTAGTGCTAGGGGTGATCTTTGTTCTGCTCAATCTGAAAAGCTCCTGCCAAAACAAGCTCATGAACCTGCTGTCCCTATCACTAACAATTGTCTTAGGCATCCCATGCAATCTGAACACCTCTTTAAAGAACGGATCTGCCACCTGTGCTGCTGTATATGTCGCTGAAATAGCAAAAAAGTGAGCAAATTTGGTGAGCCGGTCAACCACAACATAAATGCAATCTTTGCCTTGTACCTTAGGCAAACTAGTGATGAAATCCATGGAGATTCCTTCCCATTTCTGATTAGGAATCGGTAGGGGCTGCAATAAACCAATTGGGTAAGAGTGCTCATCTTTATTCTGCTGACAAATGGTACACTCCCGAACATATTGGAGAACCTTGTTCTTAAGTCCTTTCCAAGAAAACCTTTCTCTAACCCTCTTGTATGTCTTAAAGAACCCTATATGACCAGCCATGGGGTCATCATGAAAAGATTTCAGAACTCTCAATTTGAACCTTGAGTTCGGAATCAAAAGTATACTATCTTTATACATAATCAGCCCATTCATCACCGTATATCTATCATCATGCAAAGATCCCTCAATCACACTAGTAGCCCATGTTTCCTTGTCATATTCAGCCATAATTTCTTCTTTCCAGTTTGCTGCTATCTCAGTCAAAGAACATAAATACGGTCTCCTGGATAAAGCATCAACAACTATGTTCTTTTTTCCTTTGACATAAACAATGTCAAAATCATATGCCTGAGACTATTGTGATGAGTTTTGACAGTGAATTTGCCTCCCACAAGATAGGGCCTGAACTTGGCCAATGCATGCATAATGGCCAACATCTCCTTGTCATAAATAGAATAACTCCGTTCAGCCCCTCTTAACTTCCTACTCTCGAAAGCAATGGGATGTTTGTTCTGCATTAATACTGCTCCTATCCCCTCACCCGAAGCATCACACTCCTTCTCAAAAGGTTTGGAGAAATCAGGTATGGCGAGTACATGACATGAACACATTACCTGTTTGAAGTGCTCAAAATACTTCTGTGTGCATGTGAGGGTAAATCCATCGACAACCATTACTTTAAAACCCTCGAACTCCTCAGTTTTAATTCCCCTCTTAGCAACTAGCCCTTCATCTATGAAGTTGTGCGTGGCACCAGTATCGATGAGAGTAATAACTTACTGTCCATTAATGACATCACGTACCTTGAAGGATCCAACCTTCTGAAAACTAGGAAGTTTGGCTATTGTACCTTCTGGTTTGGGCTCCCATTCAACCTCTTCTTCTGAACGTTCTTCATCACTACTTTCTGAATCAGATTGCTGGTCTGAATTTTCTGATCTTGTTTCATCAGCTGAAAAGTATTCAATCTGCTTAACCTTAGCCTTAATTGAGCACTTGTGAGATGGGTCCTCTAGTTCCTTGTAGTGGAAACATAACTTCTTCCTCCTAAGCTCATTTAGTTGGTCATTATCCAATCTATTTGGAACATTACTCTGCTGCGTCGAACCCTTCTGGAAATGTCTCTTATTCTTATCTTTCCTATCCAGGAATGGATTAGATTGTGATTTGTATTTTGGGACAGCAAATTCCATGTTTCGAGCTTTCTTCATAGCATCCTGCAAGTTTGGAGGGTCAAAAGCTTTCACCCAACCCCGAAGTGGTTCCATTAGCCCTTCACTAAAAAGTACAAGCCTCCTCTCTGTGATGCTCGGAACCATCACCGATAGTCTTTGAAATTCTGAAATGTAGGTCTCAATAGATCCGTATTGTCTCAACTGTGCCAGCTCTCTGAAATACAGCTCTGGATATTTTTCGTCGAATCTCTCTATGAGTTTGTTGGTAAACTCATCACACGTCGTGATTAAACCATGTCTTAAAGTGACTAGTCCATGGTACCACCACTCGTGAGCAATTCTGTCCAAATGCAAAGTGGCAAACTTAAATGCCTCATCCTCGAGCATTGGTCTAAGGGCCAAGTAATTATTCAATTTTTGCACGCAAGCCCTAGCTGTGCTCCTGTCATTGCCATCGAAATGAGGTAGGGTAACGTTACCCAGAGCCTACTGAAAGAATAGATGTACTGGAGGTCTCCTCTGCTCAACTCTATTACCATCGCCCATGTGGTCAGCCCTCTTTTGATTTATAAATTAATTCATAGATAAGTTGGCAAGTAGGTCTGCTGGTAGTGCTGAATATTCAATCCACAGTTCAATTAGGTTTTTTGCCACAGGTGCATGAACTTCCTGTTGTATTTGTGTCTCCTCCCTGTGTGTAAAGGTAGGTTGCAAGGGTCTAAGGACCAATCTTGCAGCTGCTGTATTATTTTTCCTGTTATGATTCTGTGGAAGAGATGAACTAGACTCACCATTCTGTCCAGGTACAGCTGCAGGGGCGAACTGATTAATCTTCCCCAATATTTGGGACATCATCCCAAACATGAATTCAAACTTTCTTTGCATGGCCTCGCCGGGATCTTTTGGATCAGCATGTCCCTTATCTATATTTATCATTTCTCCAAATAAATCCCCACGGTCATTGGAATCTTCAGAATGTATTCTAAGGATGTTAGAAACTGTCTCACCCTCAGGAGCTGTTGGAGGTTGCCAAATTTTTCTCTGTTCCCTGTTGGTATACCTCTTTTCTCTTTCACTCATATGCAACAAACCCAAGTTTTATCCACAGGATGGCAGGAAACTAGCTCTGATACCACTGTAATAACCCACCCCTAATATGATATTTATTTTTCTGATTTTTTTGATGTTTTGTTTGCTTTCTGTTTACTTCTTTTTCTGATTTTTTTGTGTTTTAGATGCTGATTGCTAATACATAAAGATAACATAACGAAATAGACACATTCAACAATACCCAGATGCTAGAAACAACTTCGGATTGATATTCTTGAATACCCAGTTCATACAATGTACTATTTTCAGATTATAAAGAGATGCATACCCATTTGATTGCAATGGAAGAATACAAGGAGAATACCCTAAAAAGGACGCCACAATCTGCAACCTGTTGTCTCTTTTGCAACGTGGTGTACATTTAGCTTTCTTGAAAATCCTCCTTCCAACGACGATGGTATTTTGTGCCAATTACCCTGATGCGTTTCAGCCCTAAGAACCAAAGAAGAGCGCAACACTCCGCTTCGACATATGAGAACAAAATAGAGTGCGCCTAGGTCGGGCGCAAGAGAAGAGTGCGCCCAGGTTTGGCGCACAGGCAGTGTGCGCCCAGGCTTGGCGTACAAGCGGAGTGCACCCAAGGCCAGGCGCACATGGAGTAGTGCGCCCAGACCGGGCGCACCTATAGAGTGCGTCCAAGGCCGGATGCACATCGAGCAGTGCGCCCAGGTCGAACGCACCTCAGAAGTGCGCCCAAGTCGGGTGCACAAGGCAGAGTGCACCCAGGTCGGGCACACAGGGATAAGTGCGCCCAAGTCGGGCACACAAGAGGAAGTGCGCCCATGTCAGGCGCACAGTATGGTTTGCGCAAGGCTGTTTCATAACACCTCACAACGCCCTGTTCGTTGACTCTTTTGACCTTTGCGCCGGTTTCTACCAAAAGCACTCCACATCAACAATCTCAAGGGCATCCTTATCCACCCGAGCGCAGCCGTTCGGAGAAGCTTCCAGACTAGACGTCTCGAGAAGCTTCCAGCCTATCTTCCACGGAAGCGGTCCCTGTGAGTAAGGAGGCAACGCCAACAAGCCAAGCCTGTCAGAGCACTAAAGGAGCTCAACTACATTTTCAAGGAGTCCTCAGTCCCAACCATGCCTAATAACTATTTCATGACTGTACTCTCTTGTAATCCTTATCTTGGCTGCCACCACCATAGTTTGATTGGTGTTCATTTAATGTTGAAGCGATAGAATTCGCTATATAAGCCTACTCTTTTATTGTAAAATGGATGGGTGTTTGCTAGAAGCTTGCTGTAACTCGGATTCTGCTATAAATACAAATAGTGTCTGGCTCTAACTCTGGAATTTTGATTGTGTGTATGTCTTCTATTGCTTATCTTCTATTAAAATTCTCTGGTTTGTCTATAGGCTTGAGTTCTAGTATCTGGATTTAGCTTATGATAAAACCTAAACCTCTGGAGTAGTCCTGGAGATTAGGCATGTTAGATGTTCAGTTTTAATTTCTCTTAGCATTTTTATTAAACAGCTATTTGATTCAACGTACAGTTAAGTTATCGTGCTGTTAGCCCATCACCCTTGTTCTATTTGGCCTGTGGCCATATTTCCCATTTCTTTCAGTGATTTACATTTATTTCCAGTTCTCTTATCTCAACCCCCCTAGATAGAATAGCAAGGGAACCAACCCATCTTTGGAGATTGGCACGGGAGGCATTTCTTCCTCTCGACCTTTCAATGTTGGCCGGGTCTAAGGCACATTAATAACCAAATCCTTACCTAAGACAGATCTTTGACCAACAATTTTGGCATGCCCGGTGGGACGCAAACGTTCCACTTCAAAAATAATATGAAGGAGTTGATGTTCATCTTGTTAACTGTCAAACCCGAACATCTGGCGACTCTGTTGAGTTGAATATCTAGATTTCTTGATCGTAGACGTCTTTAATGTTGAAAGAAGACACCTCGAAGGAATCAAGGTTTGGTGAGCAGCCTTGACCTCACAAGCGGAGAAAAGAATGTTCACCTGGTGAGTCCGACTTAGTGGCAAGGACCGTGATATCTGCAGACCACTGCTATAATGGCAAAGGTATGCTATCCCAACTGGGATGATCTTGGCCCGAGAGCACCTTGAAGATGTTGTTGCTCTAGCGACCCTCCATGGCATAACCCACGAAGATGTCATGATCAGACTTCTGGTCCTGTATTTGGAAGGAAGGGTGCTGCAATGGTACAAAATACTCGGGCGTAAGAGCATCTGTTCATGGGCGGACTTGGCAGGAGCATTAGTCAACACATTTGATGGTTCTCAGGACCCCTTTCAACTCTTGATGCACCTCTCCACCATCACGAGAGCACCTCTAGAGAGCATCACAGACTTCAATGTCCGATTTTGCTGGATTTGGAGTAGAATTCCAGAGAAAATCCAGCCGACACCCGCCCAGGCCTATCTCTATTATGTTAAGGATTTCCACTCGGACATAAGCCTCCTCCTGCTGCAATCTGGGGAACAGAGATTCCCTCAAATATTTCAAGACGTTGTACAAGCAGAGAAGCTCCCGCTCTTATCAGGAAAAATACAATGGGGAGAAACTGCGTCTGCATCACTCTCTCTGGTAATTGCTGCTCCCGTCTATCCTGCGCAGTAATTTCAATGGCGGATCCCTCAAACTATGCAGAGACCTGGAATGCAGCTGTGTGGAGCTCAAGAGGCGGATCTCGTCCAAGGCCAAAGATGGGAATATGCAAGCACTGTTGAAGCAATGGACAATATGATTGCTTGCAGTTTCCATCAAGAGATGGACCAAGAAGGGGAACAGGCTCAAGTGGCAGATTCTGAGAGCGAAGAAGACACAATTTTGCACCCTTTTTGTATCCCAGAGCATAGCACGCAAGTACTTGACCGAGACTCAATAAGCATACCTCCTCAAGAAGTTGGTCTTGGGGAGATCTTGACGATAGGGCTATCGCCGGAAAAATCTTGCTGTCACATCAAGGAGTTAGAGGAGCACGTACCCAAGATCCTAGAACCATTACTCGAAGAAGGCTCCCATGTGGCAAATCTATTTGCCACATTATTCATTAACTGTATGAGTACTGGCACACATGATAACCTGCCACGTTGCATCCTGTTCGCAACTTGGAAAACTTTGAGAGGCCAACCAGACTTTGAAGGTCAACTCAAGTACAATCAGATATGGTCCGGACACTGCAGATTCATTGGGTAGTCGCCCAAGGTCAATTTTATGGTGGTGGCATGCCAATCATGTCGCAAAATTTTGTGTAAATAATGTTAGTCTCTTTGCCCCTTTTCGCGCTATAGGTGGTGCAGGTTTGGCCAGGGTCAAGCTGGTAGAAAAATGGTGCGGATGAGTTTGATTAAAAAGTTTTTTTAGTTTAGTTTGTGTGTGTTTCTTTTTAGCGCTCCAAGGAAAAGAAGATAGCAGTTTTCAGGTACCGTTTTTAGCATCACCTGGCACAGCAGTTCAGTGCCATATAAGGCGCCCTGGCGAGGAGAAGTTTCGCTCTCCTTTAGGGGCGAAGCCCCGTTTCGGCACTCTGTGGAGCGAAGGCCAATTCGAAATTGAAGGGCAAATCAAAAGGTCAAAGTCAAAGTCAGTTTTGCCCCCGAGAGGAAGCGCAATTCCATTTCGGGCTTTTGTAGGGCGAAATCCCCTTTGACCCACCCTCAAGGCCCGTGCGCTCCACTCCAAGTAGATGACATCGCAAGTGAAGGCTAGGACCATCGCTGCGTCCCGTTTTAACTCAAAGAAATTTCCGGAGGTTTTGTTGCAACATTATTTCTCGGAGTTTAGAGAGTAAATATTTTTGGTGAGAAGTGGAGCGTTAGGGTTTGATAAGGTGCTGTCATTTTCAGATCGAATGCTTGGGCAATTGTAGATCCAGAATGGGAAAGAGGAGGTCCCGAAGAAGGACACGGCCCCAAATAAGTTGGAGGAGTTTACCGCCACCAGTGATCACTCAGAATAGGACAACGATAATGACTCTAATCCCAATGAATAAGGCTTGGGGTTTCGACACTGAGGCAAGCTCAATTTCCCCGCGAGCCGCAAGAGATGTTGTCACTTCTGCAATATGGTGTACATTTAGCTTTCTTGAAAATCCTCCTTACGACGGCGATGGTATTTTGTGCCAAGTACCTTGATGCGTTTCAATCCTAAGGACCAAGGAAGAGCGCAACACTCCGCTTCGGCATTTGAGAACAAAACAGAGTGCGCCTAGGTCGGAATCGCAGGAAGAGTGCGCCTAGGTTTGGCGCACAGGCAGTGTGTGCCCCGGTTTGGCGTACAGGCGGAGTGCGCCCAAGGTCGGGCGCACATGGAGCATTGCGCCGAGTCCTGGCGCACCTTAGAAGTGCGTCCAAGGTCGGGCGCACATGGAGCAGTGCGCCCAGGTCGGGCACACCTTAGGAGTGCGCCCAAGGCCGGGTGCACATGGAGTAGTGCGCCCAAGCCGGACGCACCTCAGGAGTGTGCCCAAGTTCGAGCGCACATGGAGCAGTGCGACTAGGCCGGACGCACCTCAGGAGTGTGCCCAAGGCCACGCGCACATGGGCCAGTGCGCACAGGCCGGTTGCACCTCGGAAGTGCACCCAGGTCGAGCGCACAAGGCAGAGTGCGCCCAGGTCGGGCGCACACGAGGAAGTGCGGCTAAATCGGGCGTACAGTATGTGGTGCGCAAAGCAGTTTCATGACACCTCACAACGCCCTGTCCGTTGACTCTTTTGACCTTTCTCCCAAAAGCACTCCATATCAGCAATCTAAAGGGCATCCTTATGCACCTGAGTGCAGCCGTTCCGAGAAGCTTCTGGACTAGATGTCCCGGGATTTCAAGTCTATCTTCCACGGAAGCGGTCCCTGCGAGTAAGGAGGCAGTGCCAACAAGCCAGGCCTGTCAGAGCATTAAAGAAGCTCGACTGCGTTTTCAAGGAGTCATCAGTCTCGACCATGCCTAACAACTATTTCATGACTGTACTCTCTTGTAATCCTTATCTTGGTTGCCACTGCCATAGTTTGATTGGTGTGCATTTAATGTTGAAGCGACCGAATTTGCTATATAAGCCTGCTCTTTTGTTGTAAATTAGATGGGTGTTTGCTAGAAGCTTGCTGTAACTCGGATTCTACTATAAATAGAAATAGTGTTTGGCTCTAAATATGGACTTCTGATTGTGTGTATGTCTTCTATTGCTTATATTCTATTAAGTTCTCTGGTTTGTCTATAGGCTTGAATTCTAATATTTGGATTTAGCTTTTGATAAAACATGAACCTCTGGAGTAGTACTGGAGATTACGCATGTTAGATGTTCAGTTTTAATTTCTGTTAGCATTTTTATTAAATGGCTATTTGATTCAACATACAGTTAAGTTATCGTGTTGTTAGCCCATCATCCCTGTTCTATCCGGCCTATGGCCATATTTCCCATTTCTTTCAGTGATTTACATTTATTTCCAGTTCTCTTATCTCACCCCCCCCAGATAGAATAGCAAGGGCACCAACCCATCTCTGGAGATTGGCACGGGAGGCATTTGTTTCTCTCGGCCTTTCAATGTTGGCCGGGTCTAAGGCACATTAATAACCAAATCCTTACCTAAGGAAGATCTCTGACGAACACAACCCTAGCCTCAATGCACAACAATCAACTTCAAAACCCAAACGCCAAACACAAGTGATTAGCCCAACAAATGTACGACCTGCCTGGAAGTGTATGACCAGCTTAGAAAAATCCAAAACTCCACCAAAAAATCTGCTATCTCTCCCAATGGGTCGCCCAGCTACTAGGAATCCAATGATCAAATACCCATAATCGATAGAAGCCCCTGTTGTGCGCTGCAACTAAACAGGTATGGCTAGAAATGCCAAAATGGTACGACCACCTTCAGGAAAAACTACTGCAAACTCAAACCAAAATTATCTGCAAATCAATCCACACCAAAAACCGCCTTTGAAATCTCCATTAAAGTGCAAACTCAGCCTCTGAATGAAACTGACAGTCGATTGCTCAGGGAATGATCTTTCACATCCGCAAGCAATGCTCCTTGCAAGGGTTTTCGTCCTCACAAAGCCATGAAAACTTCGCCCTAAATCTACAAGCTCTCGCCAAAGAGAAAAAGATGAAATTACTTGGATTCCCCGAGAATGAGCTCGACTTCTCCTTATATCTCCAAATCCCACACCGTAATTAGGGTTGAGGTGACTTTTTAATATTTTAATATTACTTTTCCAAGTCGATCCCCTTTAAGAAAATCCCCAAGTCACTTTTCATTTAAATAAAATATGTTAGAATTATTCACTATTGAGTTGTCATTGATGTCAAACGCTGGCGTGCTTGGGAAAATTATTCAAGGCAGTGTGATGTGTGTATAGGTCGACCCACCTTGCAAATTATATCGCATGCATTTATTATAAGGTGTTGATGATGAAAGGGGCCGAACCCTTTAAAAGTGATGTTTCAAATTCAAAATAAATATATATATATATATATATGCGTTGGTCATATATCAAAAAGAATTGTCCGGGTATTTGTGAGAGAGTTGATTCAACCCCTCGACGAAGAGCGCAACAAGATGGAGACAGTGCGCAAATGTTTTGAAACAAGAGCAGAGTACAAGCAATGTGGTGTTTGATATACATGAGCAAAACATCGGAGTCCAGGGTTTGAATCATAGGAGCTTTCATTTCTGGCTTTGGTTTCTATTAGGGGAATGCGGGAAAGTGAGAAAACAACATTAATCACCTCGTCTTATGCGCTTGAAGCGTTTTTGTAGGAGTGCTGATAAATCCGGTTTGCGGTTTGCTTCGGGTTCAATTCCTGCCGCGAGCAAGGATGGCCGAAAATGTGAGAGGTTTTGGGTTTCCCACACTAGGTTTTCGAGTGCTTCTTGGCCGGAACGAAGCTTGACAGGGCTTGACATTTTGTTGTTACAACGTGGTTAGAGCTAAAACTTATCAACTGTATAGCTCGAGAATTTAAAGGATTCAAACTTATTTTCGACCGTGAAACCGTTCGACTTTTAAGCATTGGAAGGTAGGTGGAGGAGATTGTCATGTTAGCATTTTTTTATGCAGTTTGATCTTTTACATTCGTAATGTGGGTGGACTTTAAAGTACGTGCAAATCTCAAGTCAGGATGGGATCTACAAGAGTAAAAGCAAAGGTACAACAGGGATTATAATATCTTGATGAGCAGGGATTAGAGTGCAGATCCAAGAAGACATTGTGAGCAGAAGTTGATGCCTTGGAGCAGACCTGAGCGAGGTTTTGATCAGCAAACCTGTACAAGTTTTTGATCAGATCAATCTGAGGTTGGTGCCTCAAGGAGATTGGTGTCTCCCGTAGGTTGGTGCCTACGTTTTGTATAAGGAGATTGGTGTCTCTCGTAGGTTGGTGCCTACGTTTTTGTATAAGGAGATTGGTGTCTCCCGTAGGTTGGTGCCTACGTATTTGTATAAGGAGATTGGTGTCTCCCGTAGGTTGGTGCCTACGTATTTATATAAGGGGATTGGTGTCTCTCGTAGGTTGGTACCTACGTATTTGTATAAGGGGATTGGTGTGTCTTGTAGGTTCGTGCCTACGAAATTTTTTGAAGTAATGAAAGCAATAATTACCGTGGTTTTCTCCCAAAAGGGTGTTTCCTCGTAAAATCCTTGTTTCTTCTGTGTGTGGTGTTCTGTGCATTGATTCATTATTGCATTCATATTATTGCGGTTATTGTTTTGGAAAGAAAAGTTTTATCTTATACTGTTCACCTCTCCCTCTCAGTATAAGCGTGTGTTTGTTGAATTGGTATCAGAGCAGGTTTCTCCGTGAAAGCCTAACCGCTTTAAGGAAGATCTTACAAGAACACCCGTGGCTTACCAAGAAGGTTTTTCGTCAAGTAGGGCTCCATTGTTTGATGGAACTAACTGTCTTATGCAGCGTGAGGATGTGAACCTATTTGATGGCACATGGATACGATATATGGCAATCCGTTGTGGATGGGTTCACACCATCGACAAACACTCCAACGGATCGAGATGGCAAGAAACCATTTGAACATATTGCCAAGGCAATGAATGCAATATTAAGAGGGTTATTTGAATTAGAGTTTGTAAAAGTCATGCATTGCACCTCTGCAAAAGAAATACGGGACAAGTTACAAAGAACATATGAAGGAGACGACAAGGTTAAAAAGGCAAAACTTCAAACCGACAGGAGGGAGTTTGAAGACTTAAAGATGAAGGATGAGGAAAACATTGCCAAATATCTGCTTCGTGTTGATGGGATTTTCAACACCATTCGTGGACTTGGAGAAAGTATTGATGACCCTAAGATTGTTCAGAAAGTCTTAAGATCATTCCCCATGAGGTTTGATGCGAAGGTCTTGGCGATTGAAGAAATGAAGGATCTTAACACTTTAAGCATGGATGAGCTACACGGAATTCTTACAGCCTATGAGATGAGGACTGAAAAATATCAAACATCCAAACGGGAGGCCGCGTTTAAAGTTTCAAAGAAGACAAAGAATAAGGAACCAAAGTCAAGTGAAGGATCGAGCAGCGGAGAAGAAGCCAACTTTGTGCGAAGGAATAAAAAGGGATCAAGTAAACACAAAGGTAAGTATACTTTGAAATGTTTTAATTGTGGTAACATTGGTCACTATGCAGCTAGGTGCCCACAAGCAGGAAGTTGTAGCAGTGAAGAAGAAGAGGAACACAAGAAAAAGAAAGAAAGAAAATATCATGAAAAGAAAAAGACGCACGGTCAAAGCAAGCCTGAGAAGAAGATCTATCAAAGGCACAAGAAGAGTCTTTATATTGAAGAAGTGAGCAATTCTTCCAACTGTAGACAACAGTTCTAAGCAAGACAAATCCTAGAACTGGCTGGAATAATGTTGTCTACCAATTTTGATTGTACATAGCAATTTTGGAATGTATATGTTGGATTTGATTTTGTAAAATCAGCCAATGAAAATGAAGGTTTGATTGTAAACGTACAGGACACTAGATGACGAAACTAGCCTTCATTTGCTAATGGTCTAACTAGTGTGTTAGACGTCTAGTTACACGCCCATGGTTAGACGTCTCGTTGTTAGACGTTCAGGATTAGTTAGCGTCTAAAATATGTTAAGGCAAGACGGTTGGGGTAGTTGAGAGCGAAGTAGTTGCAGTAACTACTTAGCCTTCCTAATTAAAACCCCCTCTTCAAACATTGTACATCATCATCATCATGATCATCATTCTACATATAATGCCAATGCTGTTGTACCGAACTCTAGACTCTGGCATTTGGTGATCAAGTATTCCTAGAATGCATAGATAGAGGATACATAGGGTGAATGATAGCTGTAGCTTCAATGTATGTTTGTAGATGAATGTTGTTAGTAGTGGTGATTGATTCGTTGCCGTGCTACTTATTCCCCCCACCAACTCCAATCTCATTTGGATTCGCTTTCTGCACTTTTATCTCTTTCCTTGCACTCTTATCTTACACTAAAAACCCCACAGGAAGCCGACCTTCTCCGGAGATTGGCACGGAAGGCATTCCTTCCTTCCGACATTTCAATCTGGTGGGCGAATCTTGGCGCAATAACAACAAATCCTTTCCTCATGGCAGATTCGTAACCAACAGTTTCTCTGGCACGCCCGGTGGGACATGGTAGTTTCCCACCCCCAAACAGAATCGAAGCATGAGTGCTCGCTTCATTGTTGTTACAAATCAGAGCACCTGGCGACTCTGCACGTACCTGAATACTCTCCGAGTTCGTAAAGACCGGTCCTAACGCCTTCATGAAAACGAGAAGGTGGCGAGCAAGTAATCCGGGAAACCCGCTTGACTTTTTCGAAATTGACATTGATGCTCCAGGTGAGCGCGTCAGACTGGTTGATTACCAAGCTCGCGTCGAAGAAATTCAAGAGGCCGAGGCTGAAATTCAAGAGACCGAGGCTGAAATTGAAGAAGTTGAGGCCGAAGAAGAATCTACATCCTCGGATAGTTTCGACACCGAGTACACTACCGGGTCAGAAGAAGACATGGCTGCCCAGCAGAATGATGATGACCTCTTCCCGGCGGTGGACTCTACGGGCCCCTTGGCCCTGGCCGGACAGCAAGCTGTGCCCCCTGCTGCCTTAAAATCCATCCCTACGTATGACGGCTACGACAAGACGACGTACGAACACATCTAGGACATCCTGGCCCTGGCTGCGCTACACTCCATCACTGACGAAGGTGTGAAGACCCGTCTGCTGGCCCTTTCTCTAAGGGGAAAACTTCTCTACTGGTGGAGATCACTGCCAGAGGGATCCATCACAGGGTGGCGTCAGCTAGCCGGCAGGCTCGTGAAAGGATGCAACGAGTCTGCTGATCCCTCTTCTTTACTGCATCAATTCCAAAGCATACAACGACACCCCCAAGAGGAGGTGTCAGACTTCAACATCAGGTTTGCGAGGTCTTGGAAACGAGTGCCTCGCGAACTCAGACCTTCAGCAGGTCAAGCCGCCTACTACTACCTGAGGTCCTTCAATTCAGACATTTGCCTGCTGTTGAAGGTAGCCAGAATCGACACATTCCCTGCTCTGTATGAGGCTGCCCAATAAGCTGAAATGGATTTAATTTCCATCGACAGACTTCCGCACAGAGTACAGCCGCGCATTTACCCCGAATTTCCCCGATCTCAGTACCCATCAGCTACTGCTGCAGGAATCTCTGAAGATCATGAAGAATGGCAAGCAGATACAACCCGTCGTTCTGGTGGATCCTCTGATAGTCTCAGCCACTGGGAAGAACAGACCACCTCCCTTCTATCTGTCATTACGGATGCAAGGGTACATAGTGCACAACTGTATGGTGGATTCTGATGCTTCCACGACCGTAATGCCGAGGGCTGTCTGTGACGAGATCGGGATGGAATACACAAGGAGCAGCCAAGGCGTGCTGCAACTAGACGGCACCCCTGTCAAGACAGTCGGTGTCATTAAAGACATCCCTATTCGGCTGCACAAAGCTCTCGACATCGTGGTCATCCAAGAGGTCGTAGTTGTCGACTTGGAACCCTACTTCGGCATGTGCCTCTCTAGGGAGTTCACTGCGAAGTTGGGAGGGTATCTGTCTCTGGACTACTCTCACATGGAAGTGCCCTTCAAAGGAAGAAGACTGAAGATTTACAATGAGAAGCCTTCCACTTTCTTAGTAGAGAAGATACTCGGAGAAGAGTCGCAGGACTGCATGGTTCAGCTGACGGAGGAAGAATTGGTAGTGGTGGACATGACAGAGCAAGCTCTTGATCTGCTGCAAGTGGAAGATGAATTCTCTTTGCGAGACTTCAACGCCGTGATTGAAACTGAGCAAGGCTGCTACACTGTTGTTCAGCCTGAGAGGCTCGAAAATTCGGCCAAAAGAGAAGTGGGGCCTGCACTTGAAAAGCTGTGGAAGCTTTTCTTTGACGGCGCACGATGCAAAAATGGCGCTGGTGTTGGTGTACTTTTGGTCTCTCCAACTGGGATCCAGAAGGACTACACCTACAGGCTGGCCTGGAGCTGTACCAACAACGCGGCGGAGTACGAAGCCTTGTGCTTGGGTTTGCGAAAAACGGAGAGGCTGGGGATTAAGCATCTGCAGATCTTTGGTGACTCAGAGCTGGTGTGCCACCAGATTATGAACAAATGTGCCTCCAAGAAGCATTATCTCAAGGCGTACCGTAATTGGGTCTGGGATCTGATGGAGTCTTTTGACTCGTTGAATGTCAAGGCTATATCGCGTGAGAAAAACAAGCATGCTGACCGTGTACGAAATGGACCGAGGTTCTGTACAGGAAGGGCTCGTTCTATGAATTTAATATCAAATTTCTGTGCCAGGTCATGGGGCTGTTCAACCGGAGTGCGTGCCGCCCACCGGAGGCCCTGACAAAGTATTTGTTGAAGAATGAGTACGGGGACACTTTCTGGCTGACTTAGGGCATCATAGTGAGAATCTACGGATTCAAACGGAAGCCGTTCTTGTTGCCTTACTTCTGCACTGATCATCAGTTCGGGATGGAAATTGCACGGCAGATGGACTACTTTGAAGAGGAGTTTGGCTAGGGCAAAAAGAAAGGTCATATATTTCAGTATTCTATGACCTGGGCAAATACCCAAGTGTTCGAAATCGGGCAACACGTCTACCTCGAGCGGGAGCTCATTGACATGGGCCTGATAATGCTGCCGCAGCGCTGGAAGTATGACCCAATTGGGGTCAGAGGAAAATTCACGCACATCTGTCCCAGAGCTGAAATCATGCAGGAAAGAAGAAACAGGACAGGTGCGGACCTCCACTGGCGCATTGACTTGATGCAATCATGGCCACCGTGGCATGATTTTTACTGCGAAGAGGTGACGTACGGCCAAGATCGAAATCTGGACCATCGGATGGAGTCGACGGGCTTCAAAAAATTCCTCGCTAAGGTGGCGCCCCTCAAATGGCATAAAGACAAAATCATTGAATGCTGGAAGATGAGGTGTCGCACGCAACACGATAAATCCAACCGGATGAATCTGGATGTTGACGATGAATTTTCGACGCTATATGACCATTACATCGACACGTGGCGGCCCTTCGAATTTCGCTATTGCATCCCCCGAGGCGCGAAAATAAGGTATAAAAGGGGGCACACCCCCCAGCCATCGTCAACTCCCGCGACTTCCAGCGCAACTCCAACAAGCAGCCAAGTAGGCCCGATGCAGCCTGTAGCTCCCGAGGCAGTGCCCGAAAAGGCGCAAAGTCCAGAAAGGTCAACCCGTGAGGTGGCCCCTCCAGCAGAAAAAGCATCCGCGCTGCCAGCTAGCAGACTAAGTGCGGCAGGCATCCTTCCAGTCCGACCCAGGTACAAGTTTACTGTGGGAACATCAGCGCCTGCCGCCCCGACATTATCTCTTTCCTCTGGACCAGCCACGGCGCCAGAAGAGAAGAAGAAGAAGAAGATTGAAAGGGCCAAACGGCCTAAAGAGCCAGCGCAGCAGACAACCGCAGTACAACCTCGTGCAGCGGCACCGGAGGTTGTCTCTTTGGACAGCCCAAAACCAGCCATAGATACCCGAGCTGCAAACGTCCCCCCAACAGCGGCTTAGGCGGATCCCACAGTTACGTCCACTGTTTCTCTTCCCCAAGTCCAAGTCAGCCCTGCTAAAGCCCCATCTCCCATCTCATCAGGGCAAGCCATAGCCGCATCCCCCTCTTCTCAAGCTACTCAGCCCTCTAGCGGCCCACATTCCTTCAACCAGTTTGCTCAGGATCCCAACGCTTTCCAATCACTGAGTCAAACCCTAGAACCCTTACCTGCAGCTAGTGCTGAAGCTGCTCCTTCATCGCCGCACTCCTCGCCCCAGCCGTCTGAAGCCCTGCCAGCGCCATCCACTCAGACCCCTGTTTCCCCTAGGACCCGGTCGCCCACCGAAGCGGCCACCCCTTCCGGAATCCCTCCTACTTCGCTGTTTGCAGGGAAAATGCCGCAGCAAGACCAGACGTTGGAGGACCTCGACTTTATGAATATCACAGAGGACCAGCCTCTAGAAGTACAAGCCGCGGGGGGTTCTGCCTCCTTTCTCCAGGGCGTGAAGCGCAGAAGGGCCGAAGAGATAGCCGCTCTGGTAAAACGCACAAAGTCTGACCTAGACCGGAGAGTGCTCACGACAGAAAAGTTGATCCCAAAGGTGAAGAAGCCTCTCCGGGAGATGACCGAGGTGGACTACGAGCACCAGAAAAAGGAGAAAAGCTTTGACGATATCAACGAGGAATTTGAAATCCGTGGTATTCGTCGTAGGACAGACAATCTCCTTGTCAAACATGTCGAGACCCAGGAGGCGCTTTTCCAGCTGCAAAACAACACAAGGCAGCTCGAGGAGGACTTGGCTAGGGCTACTGCGCAGCTGGGGTCAGCACAACAAGAAATAGAAGAGCTTAAGGCTCAGCTGGCCGCCTCTCAGCAGGAGGCCGCAGCGCAGAAACAGACAGCCGAACAGCTGTCAGAGGAGAGAAAAGCAGCGTTGGAGCAAGTCTCTCAGCTTCAGAATCAGCTGAAACAAGCGCAGACGCAGCTCACAGAGAAAGCATCACAAGCGCCGGCCTTTTCAAAGAGCAAAGCTAAGGAGATGCGGGCTAGTCTGCTACAAGGTTGCAAGCCCAACCTTGTCAAGTCCTTATCAGTTCTGGACTTCGCGTCTAGGATTGAAGAAGTATCTGCCCAGGGAAAGCTTGTGGTAGAGGAAGCCGAACACCAGGCGAGGTTATGGCTGGACCTGGCTATAAAACTTGAGGAGTTTGAGCGCAAAGGCTTCCAAATTGCCCCTATGTCCCAACTTGCCTCAGAGTGGGCAGATGCAAGGGTAACCTTGCATATTTATTTTGATAGGACAGAGAAGATTAGAACCGCCAGGAAGGCGCTTGACGCCCTAGAACATGAAAGGTACATTCTCTTGGCCCCCTTTCACATTCTGTCCAACCACGGGTGCCCTAGCTACGTCAAAGATGGCGAGTTTCTGACCCTTGAACAGGTTAAGCAGAATTGGCTGTCCTTCGAGATAGATACAGCAGAAATCGATAGCTGGACAGAGCCAATTCAAGAGGCTCAGGTCACCCAGATGGTGTCGAAATACTGTAAAATCAACTCCTCCCTAAAGGAGTTGGGAAAAAGATATAACACCATCGACCTGCATGCGGTCGCTGCATTCCACGCAGCACTAAGAGAGATCAACGACCTCGCACCTTTCCAAACAACAGTCTGGAACCAAGCCAAGGCTGCATACCAACGCATCAGCGAGTGGGAGGCTGACAGTGGAGAACATTCAGGTTCAGAAGAAGAGACTGAGGAAGCAACTGCTGGAAGCAATCCTGAAGAAGAGCAGTTGCCCGGAATGAAGCGGTCAGATCAGCAGAAGGCAGGGGAAGGAAGTTCCTCTGCACCCAATGGATGAAGGCATGGTTCTTTGCGTCGAGGCGAGCTCGACACCCCGCGAGCCGCCAGAAATGTTGCCACATTTGGCACGGGGTGCCATGTTTTCAGTTTTTGTAAGTAACCTGCTCTTTCCCTTCCTTTTTCCCTTTCTTCATCCCTCCCTTTCTCCCTCTTCCGTGCAGTTTTCATTCCTCTTCCTTCCTCCCTTTTCTTTCCCCTCAGTCGAGTTTCTAGAACAGAGGTGTTCCCTGAAAGTTTCTAAGTGTCAGGGCGCAACCCGACTTCGCAGCGAAGTCGGGGTGTGCGCTCAGGCTGGAGCGCAGCAAGAGATGAGCGAAGTTCGACTAACTGCTAGGGGTGCAACCCGACTTCGCAGCGAAGTCGAGGTGCGCACTCTTTTTGGGCGCTCTTGGAGAACAGTATGGCACAAAATAGACTAAGTGCCGGGGCGCAACCCGACTTCGCAGCGAAGTCGGAGTGCGCCCGTCTCTTAGTGCGCAGTCCGAATAGCGGTGGAAGACAGCAAGTGCCGGTGCGCAACCCGACTTCGCAGCGAAGTCGGAGTGCGCCCTCTGACCGGTGCGCAGTTGGGGAAGCAAAACCAGAAAATGACTAAGGCAAGATGACCCTCCCAACTGTGCTGTTTTCTGCCTGCGCAACCCGATAGTGCTCAGATCTTGGGCGAAGTTGGATAAACTGCCTTTCAAGGCAGCATGTGTCACTCATCAACATTTGCCAAGTGTCCACTTCGAGATTCGATCCAGGGCATGATCGGGAAAAGGACAAAGCATGGGCTACACTATCTACGCCAGCTACCACCATTTAAGTGGAGGTAAAGTGCCATCTACCGCACCTACCCGCATTCTTGTTGACCAAAGGTTTGACCCGACATACCGCCACGTAGCTGTACAGCTTTCAGGGAGACCATGCCGCGAGTACAGTCTTGCCCGACAGAAGTCAGCATCAGCAGCTCCTCAGCCGCTCGTGTCAGCTATTGTCTTGTCTGGGATTTTGTACCCATGAATGTAATCGAGGGGAACTTGGGCTATAAATAGCCTACTCGTATTCATTGCAAAGGGTGGAAGGGAAATATATTGCTAGGGAACAATTGTAGCTGTGCGTTTGCCTCTAATACAAGCATATACTTGGCTTTGCTTACTGTCTTTTACCTTGTATGTTGCCTCTCCTTTTCATTTCTGCCTCATGTTTCTTGTGTCATTGCTTGCAGTTGTACTGAACTCTAGACTCTGGCATTTGGTGATCAAGTATTCCTGGAATGCATAGATAGAGGATACATAGGATGAATGATAGCTGTAGTTTCAATGTATGTTTGTAGATGAATGTTGTTAGTAGTGGTGATTGATTCGTTGCCGTGCTGCTTATTCCCCCCACCAACTCCAATCTCATTTGGATTCTCTTTCTGCACTTTTATCTCTTTCCCTGCACTCTTATCTTACACTAAAAACTCCACAGGAAGTCGGCCTTCTCCGAAGATTGGCACGAAAGGAATTCCTTCCTTTCGGCCTTTCAATCTGGTGGGCGAATCTGGGCACAATAACAACAAATCCTTTCCTCATGGCAGATTCGTAACCAACAGAACCATGCGGCCATATCCTACAAGGCAATCAGACAAGTTTCAAAATTTCTTCCGGGCTTATTGCTTTTCATGTAACCAATATGATCATTAAGTTGTAAATTGCAAGGTCCATGCTAAGAATAATTTGTAAACTGCAAACAATCTTTACATGTTGATTGAAATTGAGGGAGAAAAATGTTTTTTATCAGAAGAGGATGAGAGCTGGTTATGGCACGGGAGAATGGGCCACCTGAACTTTGTCAACATGGTGAAAATAAACAACAAACAAGCAGTCAAATATTTGCCCAAGATAGCCAAACCCCCAAGCACGAATTGCGCACAATGCCAACATGGTAAGCAAACAAGATCAAGTTCCAAATCAAAGGAATTCTCTTCATCCAAGCCTTTGGAGCTAATTCACATCGATCTATGCGGCTCTACAAGGACAAAGAGCTTACAAGGTGAGAATCATTTCATGGTGCTTATTGATGATTATTCTAGAATGACTTAGGTAACATTCTTAAGATAAAAATCAGAAGCCCTTGAAAGATTCAAAGCATTCAAGGCACTTGTAGGAAATGAAACAGGCAAAAATATCAAGTGTCTAAGATCAGACAAAGGAGGTGAATTCATTTCAAATGAATTTGTAGAATTTTGTGAACAACATGGAATCAAAAGACAATATTCAATAGCGAGAACTCCACAGCAGAATGGAGTAGTTGAAAGTAAGAAAAAAACTGTTCAAGGCATGTCTAGGGCTATGCTAAATGAGTCTAAGCTTTTTGATGCTTTTTGGACAGAGGCGGTCCATACAATTGTTTATGTCATCAATAAATATCAAATAAGAGAAATCACCACAAAACTTCGTATGAGCTTTGGAAGGGAAGACCAACTACTGTGAAGTATTTCATATTCTTTGGCAGCAAATGTTACATTAGACGAGATGAAAAATATTTGGGCAATTTTGATTCCAGGTGTGATGAGGCTATCTTCCTTGGATACTCTTCAAAGAGCAAAGCCTATAGATGCTACAATAAAAGATTGCATAAAGTTATGGAAGTGCAAATGTAAGAGTTTATATAGAAATATATCTAAGAGAACCAACTCAAGAGATCATGTATCAAGAAGAAGAATGTTGCAAAGATGAAGAAATTGAAGAAGTTGATAATCATAGGACACCCTCAAGAACACCTCCCAAAACACTATTCAAGGCACCACCTAAAAAACCATCCAGATTTGTGCAAAAGAACCATCCGAAAGATCTGATTATTAGGAATCTAGATGATGAGATACAAACAAGGAGGAAAATAATAGGTACAGGTGAACATGCCAACTTCTCTTTACTATCTAAAGTTGGGCCAACATTTTTTAATGAAGCAAGTGAAGATAAATATTGAATTAAGGCACTGGAAAAAGAGTTAGATCAAATAGAGAAGAGCGAGACTTGGGAACTTGTCCCACGTCCAAAATACAAGAACGTAATCGGCACCAAATGGGTCTACAGAAACAAGTTGAAAGAAGATTGTCAGGTTTTCAGAAACAAAGCAAGACTTGTGTGCGAAGACTATTGATTTTTAAGAGACATTTGCTTCTGTTGCTCGTCTTGAGGCCATAAGAATGTTCTTGGCCTTTTCAAGTTTCAGAAATTTCAAAGTGTACCAAATGGATGTAAAATCAGCAATTCTTAATGGTTAGTTAGAGTAAGAGGTCTACATTGAGCAACCATATGGTTTCAGCCTGATAGGCAAGCCGAACTATGCAAATTGAAGAAGGCTCTCTATGGATTAAAGCAAGCTCCCAAGGCTTGGTACTCAAGGTTGGATAAATACCTCCAAGAACAGGGTTTTAGAAAAGTTATAACTGATAGCAACCTGTACATCAAGAATGAAGGAAATGACCAGTTAATTGTAGTGGTCTATGTGGACGACATCATTTTTTGAGGCAGTAATGACAAGATGTATAAGGAATTTGCAAAATGTATGCAAAGTGAATTTGAGATGTCAATGCTTGGTGAACTATCCTTCTTTCTTGGTTTGCAAATCTCATAGTCAGATAAAGGTATATTTTTCTCTCAAACCAAGTATGTAATTGAAATGTTGAAAAAATTCAGGATGGAGGATTGCAATCCTGTGAGTACCCCCATGGTTACAGGATGTAAGTTAAGTAAAGATGATGAGCCTCCTGAGGCTGATCAAACTTTGTATAGATCCATGATTGGAAGTTTATTGTATGTCACAGCTACAAGGCCGAATATAATGCAGGCAGTCGGATTGGTGGCAAGATTTCAAGGTTGACCAAAGGAAACACATGTACAGGCAGTAAAAAGAATCTTCAAGTATTTGAAAGGAACTATAGATTTTGGACTGTGGTATCCCAGATGCGATAATTTCACTCTCACTGCATATACAAATGCGGATTGGGCAGACAGTGTGGATGACAAAAAAAGCACAAGTGGAGGAGCATTTTTTCTTGGAGACTGTTTGGTCTCTTGGCTAAGTAAGAAACAAGCATCAGTGTCCTTATCTACTGCAGAGGCGGAGCACATTGCAACAGTTGCTTGTTGCACACAGGTTCTATGGATGAAACAAATCTTAAGTGATTTCAAAATAGAGCATGATCATCCTATCTCCATACTTTGTGATAATACAAGTGCCATCAATATTTCGAAGAATTTTGTGATGCATTCAAGGATCAAGCACATTTTGATCAAGTATCACGTTTTGAGAGAGCAAGTGATTGATCAACAAGTCAAGTTGGAATACATTGCTAGAAAGGAACAGATTGCTGACATCTTTACCAAGCCACTTCCAAAGGAAACATTTGAGTATCTCAGAGGTAAGTTTGGAGTAGTTTCACTCTCGTTTCATCATTGAATGTCTCAGTTAGAGCAGTTAGTAAGGGGAAGTTGTCAAGTGCCTTATCCTTTAGCCTCGAGAAGCCTTTGCCATTGATGTCAAAGGGGGAGAATTTCAGTAAGGGGGAGCAGCTTGTAATTTCAGTAAGGGGGAGTAGCTTGTCAGGGGGAGCATCTTGTGTTCCTATTGCAATATAGGACAGTTTCTTTGCAGGGTTGCCGTCAATGACAAAGGGGGAGATTGTTAGAATTATTCACTATTGAGTTGTCATTGATGTCAAACAGCGACATGCTTTGGCAAATTATTCAAGGCAGTGTGATGTGTGTATACCTTTGGTTTTTTGGAGCATATAAAAGGCCATTTGGATGAAAGGTGAGAAGAGGAATAATTAGGTCACATTAGTTGAGGTGGGAATGACCCTAAAAAGAAGATGTGTGCTAGGAGTAAATGTGACCAAAGGAGTTCAAATTCAAACACCTTTGAAGCTGAGTTTTGGTGGAATGCAACTAAGGTTGAGAATTGCCCAACCAAAGAGCCTAGGAGAGAATCTCTACAAGTTGTGTGAAGTATGTTGTGGCTACCTTGAACTTGCGAAGTGAGTGTAGGTTTTTTAAGGAGTCACGTGAAGCACACATATTGTAGAAATGAATTTAACATGCTACACACAATTCCATTTCCACTTAAATAATTCTACAGACCTACAATCATTTTAATACAACAATAATAATGCACAGAAAATCTACAACAACAATAATAACAGCAACAATAACAACAATAGAAGCAATAGCAGCAGCAATGGTAGATAACAGTAATTACAGGCAGTTTTATATTAACAATGGCATTTATGATACAACATTACAGTTTCAGCATTACAATCTGCAACTTGCAAACCCTAGGCAGAATATTCTCCATGGCTGCATACAAGACTTGACTGCATCAATCCATCAACCTGCATTACTTTCCTAAATGCCTGAACAACCACCGTGAATGACTAACTTCTCTACATAAACCCTTGAACAACTTCAATGAATGAGGGGAGGGCCTTATTTATACACCCAAAAAGTAGTTACCCTCCAACTACCTCATAACTTCCCCAAATTACATTTCTTATGCATTTGTTCTTGCATTACATGACATTTCCCACTACAAGACAAAATAGTTTATAATTCTAAGCCGACTTACATGACTTGCATCACTTTATTCTTACGTACAATATTAAATTGCACTTTACAATATCATTAAATATATGCACTCACATTTTGTCAAACACTTTGCGTACGATTACAAAATAACACCTAATACCAAAATTGATTCAACAAATAAGGACAAATCAATTTGCCTGTCTACATCTATCCCCTCTAAACTGGTCTTCGTCCTCCACGACGCGAGCTAAACACTGGGATTAGAAGTATTTAACAATGTAACAAAATTTCTTGTCACGCTCCTTCCTCTTTCTCCTGTTCCATACATCTTTGGCAATAGAATTCACTTGAGACTGTTCGCAACACCTTATTCGTGAGACCTCGCACGCTATTGCTCTGGTGCTTGACTCCCGTCCTTTGCACACCTCTACAAAGTTCCTTTGCTTGTTCAGGTGTTACCATCCACTCACCCTATCCTCGCACAGTTTCTACGTCAACGTCTTCCTTACGTCAACGTTTTCCTTGACTCTTTGTGGTTCTTGTTTCCCTTGTTCCGTTCCTATCAGCAATGTTTCCCTTTTTTTTTCCTATGTTCTTGGAATCTCGTCTTCCAAATAGCTGACAAGTCTACCTATTCTACTGATAGGGATTAATATTATATTCTATAATATTATCCCTTTTCACATAGATCATGATGTATTGCATTTAATACTCACACGGATCGTGCTTATTAAATGTCGACTTGTAAAGGCAGACATGCCTATAAATATGTTTTTGATTAATGTAATTCTTAGTTTTCATTTGTGCCATTTCGTGTCGTCTATTAAGAGTGTTTTCCACATCATCTACTGTTGCAAACGTCTAGACTGGAGATGTCCAAACTGCAGACGTCTAGACTGCTTCTGTAGACGTCCAGACTGGTGCTGCAGGTGTCTGCAAATCCTCAATCTGCAAAATCTTCACTTGCATTTTTGCATCCCGTTGGTGTGCACATTCCTTTAGACAACCCTGCATCTGCATCAACAAACAAATCTGGTGCGTCTTCACCTACGTCTGTGGCTGCACTCCATTGTTTTCGTTGTGCATCTCAACAACAATAGAAGCAATAGCAGCAACAATGGTAGATAACAATAATTACAAGCAGTTTTATATTAACAATGGCATTTCTGATACAAAATTACAGTTTCATGATTACAATCTACAACCTGCAAACTCTAGGCAAAATATTCCCCATGGCTGCATATATGACTGGATTGCATCAATCCATAAACTTGCATTACTTTCCTTAATGCCTGAACAATCACCGTGAATGAACAACTTCTCTGCATGAACCCTTGAACAACTTCAATGAATGAGGGGAGGGATTTATTTATACACCCAAAAAGTAGTTACCCTCCAACTACCACATAACTTCTCCAAATTACATATCCAAATTACATTTCTTATGCATTTGTTCTTGTATTACATGACATTTCCAACTACAGGACAAAATAGTTTATAATTCTTATTTAGTTGACTTACATTACTTACTGTTGGTTACGAATCTGCCACTAGGAAAGGATTTGGTCTTTTGCGACCCGCCCAACAGATTGAAAGGCCGAAAGGAAGAGATGCTCCCGTGCCAATCTCCGGAGAAGGACGACTCCTATACTACATTAACTGGGGTTTGAGATAAGGGAACTGGAAAGAGATTGTAAAATGCAGAAAGAAATTTAAAAGCATAGCAATAGTGGTCGGGAAGAACAAGCAGCACAATCACTAAATAATACCCAAACCAACAACAATCAGAACAAAACATGTAACAGAAACTAACACTGCGATTCCTTCCTATGTATCCTTCAGCCAAAATTCCAGATTCACTTAATTTCCAATGGCCTAATCCAGAGTTCAGAATTACAGCAATCAGAAAAATAAATGAACATGAAGCATAAATACTTGTAGAAGGCATCATAAAAGAAAGAGACAAGAGTCAGAGCCAAGGATGCCTTATATTGAAGCAAATGTTTGTTTACAACAGCATTTTTAGCAATATGTTCCCCCCTTTTACAATGAAAGTCAATTGCTATTTATAGCAGAATTTTCCCCCCAAATTACATTGAAGCACAGAATCCCAAAACTGCAACAGCTGCTGGGATGTGACCCTTACTGGCCGTGAGCGTACTTGCAAAACGATTCTCCTGAACCTGGTACGATGTTAGACAGATCTGGTAGTTGAGAAGGCACGTCTCTTCAATGCCGCGGTACGATTTGCCCCTTGGAATATTTGAGGGCTCTGACAAGTTGTCGTGGGGGCAAAAATTGAGTCGGCGCTCCAAAAATGCAGTCTAACAGGCCACCTACCTCCGCTTCCTTGTCTGCTCGAAAAACTGCTAAGGGTGGCGAAACCCTATGCCGGAGCTGGAAATCGCAGCTGGTGAGAAGCGAGGCTGAGAGTCGCTCAGGGTCTGGGCGAATTCGGGGCGCCAAGATGGAAGGGGGACTTTGGAAAAATGTCGAGGTTTGCTAGATTGCACGAGCGACGACTGGGGTCGCTGCTAGATGGGGCGAACCCAAGATTCGCACCAAAAGAGGAGCGACCCTGGGAGTCGTTGTTGGGTGGAGCGAACTCTGACGCGAGCTCCCTACCTTAGAAACTTTTTCTCCTTCTTTGTCCAGCTGGCGATCGCAAGAAATCTTGGCGAAACCGGGAGTCGCCGAGCTGCCGTGGCGACGACGAGAGTCGCTCCGGAATGGAGCGAACTCGGGTTCTTGAACTTAGACGTTTTTTCATCCCTTGTTGCTGTGGTTCACCAGAGAATGGCGCGACTCTGAGGGTTGTTATAGGAGGGAACTCTGGCGCGCTGGCAATCGCTGGGAATTGAGGTGAAGCTGATGGTCGCATGATCGTAGCTATGTTGAGCGAGGACGGGGATCGTCGAAGAACAAGAGCGAACTTGGGCGGGGTGTTTGCCTTAGCCATTTTTTCATTCTTTCAAACTTGCCGACGGTCGCTAAAAAGCATAGCGTTGACGGCGGTCGCTGCGAGAGTGCGGCGAGGATGAGAATCGCTCCAGAATGGAGCGACTCGCGCGAATGCCATGCCTTAGAAATTTTTTGCGTTTTTTGCTACCGCTTGTTGCCACTGAACGAGGACGCGAGTCGCCTGGGAATGTGGCAAAGCTGGGTATCGCCGCAAAAAAGGAGCAACTCTCGGAATCGCTCATAAAGAGTGCGACCCGGGAGTGCCCATGCCTTAGAAATTTTTTGGCCTTTTCCTAGACTTCGCTGGAGCTTGCTGAAAACTGAAAACTTGAACTTGAAAAAAACTGAACCTACTGATACCTGAAAAATGCAATCCTGAGGATTGCCTGTACTGACAGCTTCGAAAGGAAGGAAGGAGCAGATTTGCAACGGTTTTTTTCAAAAATTTTACCCCTTAGCCAAATGTGGCAACACTTACATCACTTTATTCTTACGTAAAATATTAAATTGCACTTTACAACATAATTAAATATAGGCACGCACATTTTGTCAAACACTTTGCGTACAATTACAAAATAACACCAAATACCAAAACTGATTCAACAAATAAGGATATATCAATTTGCCTGTCTACACATATCACCAGGAACTGGAGGTGTGCGAGATGGAATTGAAGTGGCCTGGAGCTCAATATTGCAAAGAGGGCAAAGGAGGCAATTCGAGGTTTGCAGACGAGAACTGTTGATGAAGATTGGAGAGGTAAAGGAAAATAGTTGTGAGCTTCACCTTAGCAGAAAAATGCAAAGCGGAAGGAGAGAATGCAAACTTCCCTTGATGAGATAACCTAGACAACAATGACAAACCACTAGTTGAAGGCAACCTTTTGAAACATTGGTATCCACCACAAAATGAAAGTAAGCATTTTTGATAAGGACTTCTTCGAGTCATATTTGTTGCAAGTGTTAAAGAAATATCATTCGGAGAAGAAGAGTAAAATATTGCTTTGCAAAAAGGAAGTACATGTCTTTTTTGCTCAATAATTTCATGTGTTTGGGGTATTGAACTGTTGTCACATTTTGCACGGGGTGCAATGTTTTCAGTTTTTTGTAAGAGAGCTGCTCTTCCCTTTCCCTCTTCCTCTCTTTCCCTTTTCCTCTTCTCCTCCTTTCTCTCTCTTCCCTACATTCTCATTCTTCCCTCTTTCTTTTGAGCCCCTCAGTCAGATCTCAAAAATGTTAGCAGTTGCCCTGAAAAATGGCTAAGTGTCAGGGCGCAATCCGACTTCGCAGCGAAGTCCAAGTGCGCCCTCCAGTTGGAGCGCAGCAGGAGTACAAAGTGCGCAGTGCGACAGTATCAGCCAGAAGAACAAGTGTTTTGGGCGCAACCCGACTTCGCAGCGAAGTCGGAGTGCGCCCTGCTTTCTAGGCGCACCTTGTAGCAGGCTGGCAGGAAAAATGACTAAGTGCTGGGGCGAAGTCCGACTTTGCAGTGAAGTTGGAGTGCTTCCCCTTCCCAGGGCGAAGTCCGTTCGGCGGCAGAAATCAGCTTTCACCTGTGCGCAATCCGACTTCGCAGCGAAGTCGAAGTGCGCCCTTTGACAGGTGCGCAGTAGGGAAACAAACTCAGAATTTGACTAAGGCATGAAGGCCTTCCCGACTGCGCTGTTTTCTGCCTGTGCAACCCGATGGCGCTCTGATCCTGGGCAAAGTTGGATAAACTGCCTTTCAAGGCAGACACGTGTCAAGCAAAGATCATCCGACAAGTGTCCAACTTTGGGATCCGAGCCAAAACGTGCCGAGCAAAAGGACAAGCATGGGCTGCACTACTTATGCCAGTTGCCTCATTTAAGGCTGATTGGAGGTTCTACCTGCTTCAGCTACCCGCATTCCTGTTGATGAGAAGTTCTACCCAGCACGCTGCCACGTATCTGTACAACCTCCAGGGAGACCATGTTGCAAGTACAGTCCTGCCCGACAAAGGTCAGCATCAGCAGCTCCATTGCCGCTTTTGTCAGCTAATGTTTGACTGGGACTTTGTGCCCATTAATGTAACGGGAGGGACTCGGGCTATAAGTACCCACCACATTTTCATTGTAGGTGGTGGAAGGGGAATGTCTGTTAGGGAACCATTGTAGCTGTGCTTCTGCTTCTTAATATAAAGTATATGCCTGGCTCTGTTCTACTTCTTTTATTTTTTATGCTGCCTCTCTTTTGTCATATTTCTTGTGTCATGGCTTGTTGATTCGCTTCAGCATTTGGTGGCCAAGTACTCTTGGACTTCATTGATCAGAGGATACATAGAATCAATTTGGTAGCAGTTCCTTCAGTTTGTGTGTTATGTTTATGTTGCTGTCCGTAGTGGTGATTGATGCGCTGCCGTACTGTTAGTTCCTTGTAGGGAATGTCTGTTAGGGAACCATTGTAGTCGTAGCGTACAAATTCTCTCGCATAACACACATACTTGGATCTGACATTTCTTGGTTACTTTTTGTATTCATGTTACTGTCCGTAGTGGTGATTGATGCACTGTCGTACTGTTAGTTCCTTGTAGGGAATGTCTGTTAGGGAGCCATTGTAGCTGTGCGTACACTTCTTTATATAAAAAGTACACTTAGATTTTACAGTTTTTGGTTATGCTTTGTATTTATGATGCAGTAAGTAGTGGTGATTGATGTGTTGTCGTACTGTTAGTTCCCCCCACCCAACTCCAATCACATTTGTAAATCCTTTCCGCATTTTTATCTCTTTCCTGCACTCTCATCTTAAACCATAAAACCCCATAGGTAGCCGGCCTTCTCCGGAGATTGGCATGGAAGGCATTCCTTCCTTCCGGCCTTTCAAGCTGGTGGGCGAATCTGGGCGTGTTAACACAAAATCCTTTCCTCATGGCAGATTCGTAACCAATATGAACAATAGCAAACCAATGAGGAAGGAGGGAATAACTTTGTACAAATTGCAATTTTTTATGAAGAAATTCGCCAACTTGAGTTTGGGAGAGGTCGAGAAACTGATGTAGCATGTTAGCAACGGATTGAATATGCATCAATTGAAGTCGAAGGACTTGTGTTGTGCCACGAATGTGGTAATGTCCAAATTGTTTAGAGAACATGCATGACTGGCTTGTACTATACATGGAAGGGATCATGGGTGGCGTAAAGTATAATTGGGCATCATTCTTGTTTGATTGCATACAAAATTTTATGTTGTGGTTTATAAAAAAAATTCTTGATGGGTTTTCATGCCAACGCGTTACTTTTGGATGCAACAACGTACGAGAAGGGCCAATTTCTAGGGTTGGGCCATTCTCAACAACTACCAAAAGGAGCATTCGCTATTTTTTGTTGGATGTATGTGGCTGTAGTAATAAGAACATGACCAACAGGAAGAGCTTTAAGGGCCTTAACAGGAAAGAAGAAGGCTAGGACGAGAAGAAGAGGAAGGCACCAATGGTGCAATTAGTCAAATCGTTAGAAGATGAAGATGAGGGGGATGATATAGACGCGTTGGCTAAAGAGGAGTTTGAATCCACTGGGAGAGCGGAGCGGCTACTTGTAGCGGAGAAGTTGAAAAGAGAGGAGAAGAGGCAACAACATCTAGACTAATAATGGCAATAGATGGAGCAATAGTTACAACCCCAATCTCAACTCCAATTGCACCAACCTCAATCCCAATAGTCTAGAGAGTTGGCAAATATAATACCTCCTAAAGGACCATCTCAAATTGCGGTAGTTGATACAGTCGGTGGAAGTGTTGAACAACTAATACCAAACCAACGCCATCAACTCGAGGATCATACATACGTTGCGATGTAATAGGGCACTCCTTTGCAATTGAGGAGCCTAATTGCACAAGGAGGTGTTGTAGGTACCATTGCTAGTAGGGGTGTAAAGGCTTCACAAGAGGCTACATTGGGGGAAAGGTAGCCAAAGGAGACGAAGAGGAGACGACGTAATAGGATAGAGGAGAATAAGCGATGCAAGAAGTGGCACAACCAACACTGGTTGTGGTAGATGACGACGGGTATATCAATGTTCAGGAGGCCTCAGGGGTTTGATCTAGGGACATCTAGATTGTATGCAGGAGGAGCTATGATGGACACACCGACTTTCCAGCAAGAAAGTTGTGGCATTTGTATAGGAAGCACAGAGATGTGGTAACCCACATTTGGATGACGGGGAGCCATTTGAAATTACATCTTCCACTACATAGACCATGATACAAACACCTTTGGTGCCACAAGAGAAAGGTAAACAACCTGTATAAGAGCATGTCTTGCGGCAGAAAGGTAAAATTTGTCAACTGTTTGCATAGGGAGATGAAGTGGCAAAGTGAAATGAAGCTACGACCGATGCAGGAAAACAATCATAGTCACAAATTTAGGGGACCTATAATGTTGATAAAGGGAAGATCACCATAAGAGGATATGGTGGCGAGGAAAGTGACAAGCGAGCATTTTTTGATCAAAGTATTGAATTTGCAACAAACCCCAATCTATAGCGCAAGGATCAATGAATAGGTGAAATTTGTCAACCGATTGCATAGGGAGATGAAAGTGGCAAAGGGAAATGAAGCTACGATTGATGCATGAAAACAATCATAGTCACAAATTTAGGGGAAGTATAATGTTGATAAAGGGAAGATCACCATAGGAGGATATGGTGGAGAGGAGAGTGACACAAGCGAGCATTGTTTAATCAAAGTATTGAATTTGCAACGAACCCCAATCTATAGCACAAGGATCAATGAATAGGTAGACAATTTATTTGACAAACTAGGAAGGGTGATTGGTAGATTGCAAAGTGGGTTTTGAGTTAGTGTCCTTAGAGAATAGCAACTATGGTAGTTGCGAGTGGATGTGGAGCTGGACGTACTGATTAGTTGGGCCCAGGACTATGAGCACATGAAGAGATTCGAGGAGATCCATCAAATCGAATAATGTGAGCTTGGTGCAAGCAGCAACATGTAGGCTTTGATTGGAATGACGATGTTGCCAAAGGGGACTACAATGTTGTATGGGCACCCACCCCAAGTATATGTCAACGAGGATAGGTTTGGCGACTATCTTGAATCGCGGGTTGTAAAGAAAATTAAACTGGCACCGAAGTTGGAATCAACATACATTAGAATGATTTTATTGGCCTAGTTGATATAGTGGTTACTTGTTGGATTGGAGACATTTCAGTAGATGGCAAACAACATGAAGTGGCAAAGAGCAAAACAATCGATTGAGTTGTGGAAGACACATGAGTAGCTTTGACAAGTGCAACAAGAGGCTAATGCAATACTAACAAATGTGTTGTAGGAATTGGATCAATTGATGAAAGAATGGGAAGAATAAAATCAGCTGATTGGATAACTGAAGTCATATTGTGTGATGAGAGCAAGTGGTAGCTCATTGTGATCAGTTGATTGGATACTTGAAGTCTTAAAGCTGAGGTGCAAGTGGTAGCTCATTGTGATCAGTTGATTACAAAGAAGGATCAATAGCTTTTAGAGGTAGAAAAGAGGGAAACAAAGTGATGTGTAGGGCTCGTAGAGATTGAGGAGAATTCACAACATTATGGCTTCCATTGGGCAAGATATCGATCCTATGCCAAGCGCTTGAAGGATGAAAATGATGCCCTCAAGATGCAAGTACTGGGGTTGGGAGCTACATCCATTCAGATTCAATGGACTCCCTAGCCACAATAGAGTCAATGCCCTCAGGAGCAGCAGCAATTGTCAACAAATATGTTGACCAATCTAGAGGGGAGGGAAAATGTAGCATCTAGTTTTGATGTGGCACCACCTCAAGCATGAAGGAGCACAAATGGAGCCAAGTATGCAAAAGCAATTTTGATTGCTCATATAATTTTGTCATTTTGTTTCATTGTAGAGTTTGTCCTCTAAGTGTTTGGTGAAATAACTATTAGCGTACGTGTAATTTGGATGTTCGTGTAATTTGTATGTACATGTAATTCAGATGTCATGTTAGGGTAGTTAGGGTTAGGTATGAGGAAGTTGCAGAAGTTGGCTCCTACCTCCTCATTCCTAGGAAAAGTATAAGTAGAACCCTTACATTTCTGAATACATCCATAATTAGATATCATCTATTTAGGCATTTAGTTGTGTGTAGAGATTGCATGTGATTGTGAACTATTGTATTGCTGCTGTAATTGAGTTTACATTGCTGTTCTAAAAATGCAAATGACAAAGTGTTGTTTTGTTGCATTTTGGTTTTGAATATTTTCTTCTTGTATATGGTAAATGTTGTTTATTGGTGATATTTCTTGCCATTTATTCCTCTATGTTCTTTCTGGAATACCTATACCTGTCCCGTCAATCCCTCACTCCTAAATTGGATTTCTAAGTTGAGCACTTACTCCAGATTGCAGATTGCATCATCACTCGACCAGATTACCTTTGACAACATTTCTAAATGGTTAGAGGATCTTCCATGGCTAATTAAGAGTCTGTTCTTATTGGTTGGATGTTGATATTTTAGGTTTATTAAGAGGGCAAGATCTTCCATCTTTGCTCTATTCTGGAGATGATGGATGGGCAGTTCTTCATCTTTAGATGGCTCTTCTACCATGAAATTTGGGGGATAGGTACTATTGTCTATATTAGAACATAAGGTCATTCACATCTTTCTTCCTTTCTCTCTATGAAAAAGATACCTTGTGCTTTATTTTTAGGGTGACTAGTCGTCAACATAAAGTACTCCGGCACTTTTCCAAACTGATCTGATTGACTACATCCTTCTTTCAGACTGTATCAAGCACTAGAGGGGTCATGTGCCCATTGAGTACAGTAGTTGCTAATATGAAGAGTGTTAAGTATGTGACATGACATGCTTCTTTACAGATTGCTGATAATGATATTGCATCCATCCAACCTTTAGCTTAGGTGGCATGGCTGTTGTTGACCAAGACTCCATTTGTACATCAACAACTTCCTTTATCTTTTGAGACTCAACCTTGGATGCTAGGATAAGTTCTAGGGGTATCCCTTAAGTCATCCACTTGATTGTGCATTTTTTATGTGCTCCAGACACCTGACCTCCTCATATCAAATCTCTGTTTATTCTATTTTATGCTACCTCTATGTTGTTCTTTGTTTATGAGTCTCTATATGTTAGTACTCTGAGTTTCCTCTGAAGGGTTCCCAGGTTTGTATCATTTTTATCTTTTCCCTTCAAATGAAGAACTTTACATGGTTTTTGACAGCATGTGTTATCCATACATGGCCCTTCTGTTTTTGTTTTTATTCTATTATTTGAGATATTTTAAATTAAGGTTCATTGTTATTTTTGCTGTATTTAAATTTAAATGTTGTAACCAGCTTTCACATTCTTAGCAATGGAAGTTAAAACTTACGTGGGACTTTTTATTAGTTTTGGTTATCATTCTGAATATCATTATATTTTGTGTTTAAGCTGTTTCTAGTAGTAGGGTCGATTGCAGATTGTTAACTAATTCAATTGCATTCTATAAATTTTTTCATTTAGTAGTTCTGTTTTATTGGGATTGTGCAAGGTTCTTTACATATGCATTGAATGTTCACAAGTACCTTGTTTGCTTTACTGAAAAGAATTTGTGTCAATCTACAAATCTGGGTTTTGGAATGGGCAGAAGAAGAGAAGGCCAAAGACTGAATACATGGAGATGGTTCAGAAAGATATAAACACTAGCATGAGAGGAATTTTAATAGACTGGCTTGTTGAGGTGAATGGTTGTTTTATTTTTTTTTCATGCAATGCTGACTAGTACTCTTTAATTAACTGTTTATTCCTAAAACTGCAGGTTGCAGAGGAATATAAACTTGTTCCTGAGACCCTATTTTTGACCGTATCTTGTATAGATCGATATCTCTCTTATAAAGTTGCAAGCAGGCAAAGATTACAGTTGCTTGGCATATCTTGCATGTTGATTGCGTCGTAAGAGCTAGTGCTTCCATTACATGAGCATGTGTTTCATCATTCGTATCTATATGTTTGATGCAATGCTTTTATATTTCTTGCTGTGCTTATGTGTTTTGATTTTTGCTCAGAAAACATGAGGAGATATGCCCTCCCCAGGTGGAGGAATTCTGCTATATAACTGACAATACATATTTCCGTGAAGAGGTTTGATAATTTTCTCTTTCCATGATTTATGCATGTTGACCTACACTCTTATCTTAGTCTATCAGAATCTTGTGTTAAATTGATTGTTTTCTTATGATTGCATGCAGGTGTTGGAAATGGAAAGAGAAGTTTTGGCGCAGCTGCATTTTGAGCTTAGTGTTCCCACTACTAAGAGTTTCCTAGGGTGTGCTTATAATGTTTTTGTTTAAATCATACAAAGATGATGTGTTATTAATATTGAGTTGCAGCTTTAATTTTTAGGAAGCTTTATGAAATATATTTGGGTTATGTACAATTGGCTAACTCTACAATCTCTTCGTTCACATGATAAGGCGCTTTCTAAGAGCAGCCCAGGTTTGTACCAAGGTATATGTTACTATGAGCTGCTTTGTCATATTTACAAACTATTGAACATCCTTGTTCTAATTAAGAGACCGTTCTCATTCTTTTACATGTTTAGTCCCTGCAGCTTGAGTTCTTAGCCAACTATCTTGCAGAGTTAACTCTCCTGGAGTACAGTTTTCTTCAGTATCTTCCATCTTTAATAGCTGCTTCCATTGTGTTTCTATCAAAGCTCACTTTGGATCCGACAAGAAGGCCTTGGGTATGTTCATTTAAAAATTACAATTTGCGAGTCTCACTCTAGTAGCCCTGCAAGTTTAAATTCTTAAACAATTTTGATATAATGAAAAGCTTGAATTAATTTCTTATACTGAGTTCATTGATTATAATGTTGATTAGAATGTCACACTGGAACACTATACTCGCTATCGTGCATCGGAGTTGTGTGATTGTGTAAAAGCATTGCATGAACTGCAATGCAATTCAAAGAACCGGAGCCTATCTGCAATCAAGGATAAATATAGTCAGCACAAGGTGACTATTAAGTGCTTTTGAAATTTACGTTGTTTTCAACTATATCCGTTTCTGATCTGAGATGATGTTTGTATGCATTGCAGTTCAAATGCGTGTCGTCATTGGTGGCGCCAGTTGTCATTCCTTGTGATTTATTTGTTGATGTTGATGGCTAGGCTGCCTTTGCCTGAATGAAATGCATTTGGGATGATGGACATAGCCTATTGGGCAATAAGGTCATTGATGTTTTGGTGATTGATGTGTATAAGACTTCAACATGTCTGGTAAACAATATGCTAATGCATCCACCACAACCATATGGCTGGTAGAGTGCTGAAATGGCTATGGGTGGCTTCTGTAACATCTTGCTGTTTGATATTCAAAGAGCATATGATATTTCCTGTTATTTTGCCGCTTTTGCATATAAGTTTGCAAGGAATTGCACAGAAAGTTGCTGTGGGGGTGGGCGGGATTATGAATGCATCACAATGTTATGTATGATTGAACCTTTTACAAAAATGTGGCATGTTCCCAGTTAAATCTTGAGGCGGTAAGTTCTTTCTTATGGAATTGATTGCCAAATCTTCTGGATGAATCTCGTTGAATATTATCATTGCCGGTGAAATTGGAATGCACAATTAGTAAACAGAGATTTTTATGTACAGCTATCAACATTGGCAAAAATCATATCCAGGTAATTCTTAAATTTTTACCCATTAAACATCATACATTCTGGAAATGGTTAGGTGTCGACAGTTTTGTTCTCTTATATCTTAGTGCAGGAGATTGGTGAAAAAACAATTAGGAAATTTGAAAAAATAAAAACTCTTCTAGATTTTTCTTTAAAAGACAAATTTTCAATGAGTTTACATAAGTTTTTACAAGGATCCTTTTACATAGGTTTTTATGAAAAATTCTGATCCCTTCACAGTAAATTGGGTTTAAAATTGAAACCTCTCAAAAACAAGCCATAGACTTTACCTCCACAATAAACTTACAACTATTTAAACTTTGGTGGATGCACTACAATCAGTCTTACGTAAGATAGCATCGCGCCCCTATAGCGCTGAAAATCGCACTTTAATTTTATTGAAAGTTTCTGGCATTAAAGTGGCATTACCGTTTTTTTTTTTTCTGTTCTTTCGATCTTTATATTGTCGTAACGACACTTTAGCGCCACCGACAAGTCACCTCTTGCAGCTACCTGACGTCTATATTAGCGTTGAAATAACGTCGTCAGTACAAGAGAACCGTCGGACTTTTAAAATAAATTATGCAAATGTTTTTCTTATTGCACGGTTTAATTAAAATATTATTTTAAAATTAAATTTACCCTCATCATGCCGAGAGGCGTTCCTATAATGGCAGACATGGGTGGAAGGTAAAGAGGTCATACATGTCACGTCATAAACAATTTTTTTTTTTATTAAAAAAAGCTGACATTAACAAAAATATTTAAAATATTTAAATTAAAACAGTCGACTAACCAACCGTTGCAAACTATATTTAAACTAAAACAGCCGACTAATCTAAGATAGGCACCTTGAGATTGATAACCCTCGGCGTTTTTAGATATATATCTTTTATATCTAAGCTAGTTGGTATGCGTTTGGGCCCATCAAACTTGAGTTGCCGAACTTTAAGACTGTGAATAGAGCTCTAAGGTTTAAAATATGTAAGGTGAGGATTATCCTATAAGTATGGTTGGATATCCAATCATATATAGAACATCCTTCATGAAGGTTGTGTCATATGGTTAATGTTGACAATTTTGTCACATTTCTCAAGGGGTAGAAAAAGAAAACAAATTTTGTACAGTATTGTGTAAAGTTTTTTTTGCTTTGTTGTTTTTATTTTGGAAGTTGCAGCAATTTTGGCTTCCAATGCCACCCCTTTGTATATAAAAATGGAAGAGAAAGAATTTCGTTGGCAAACAAACTAGAAAATTGAAAAGAGCTTCGCACCCGAAGCATTTCTAGCGCTACTTCGGGTAAAAGTTTTGCGAAGTAGTTTCGCCGTAGGAAAATACAAGCAAAGAGAATGAAACTACTTCGCGCCCGAAGCGCTTTCTGCAGCTACTTTGGGCGAAAGATGAGCAAAGCGACGTTCAAAAGAAAAAAGAGCTTCGCACCCGAAGCATTTTCAACACTACTTCGGGTGGAGTTTGTTGCGAAGTAGTATACAAGAATAGCAAAAACTTCGTGCTCGAGGGGCTTCAAGCGGCTACTTCGGGCAAGATTCCTGCGAAGCATTGCGCCGAAGAGATATACAAAGAAGTCATCAAGAAAACTACTTCGCATCCGAAGTATTTCCATCAGTCACTTCGGCCAGAAAATCAGCGAACCATTTTTACTTCGGCGAAAGTCATTGCGAAGCATTTGCTTCGGCCAAGCTTTCGTATGAAGTACTTCCACCCGAAGTGACGAAGGTCATAGAAAATGAAACATCTGCTTCGGCCGAAATCTTCCCGAACCACATTTTTGAAAAAGGATTGTAGTGAAGCATTTCCCGAAGGCATCAGCAAAGTAATTTAATCAGCGAAGCGGTAAAGAAGAAGGGACCCATTTTGCGAAGTAAATATGCTTTGGCACTCCCCAACCGCAATTTTGCGAAGTATAATCCAAGGAGGAGTTTTGCTTCGGCCCAGAACCATTGCAAAGCGAAGTGGTGAATGAAGACTTAGCGAAGTGCTTCACGGGCACGCGTTCCAAGCCGGGTATTTTCCCGAGGCGATCAAGTGCCTCATAAATGCAATCTTTCGTGCCCAACAAGCTCGCTGCTCATTTTTGGCAATCTGAAACGAAGCATCAAGCCATGATGGAGAGCCCGGCGAGCATGGCGGCAACTCGAGCACTGCACCCGGAGACCAAGGACGTCTAGATGGCTCATCAATGCACCTTTCCATGGTTGACCCGGTTGCAGTTGCCATTTTTGGTAACGGATTTGAAAGCTCGGTCACGAGAGCCTCGGGGAGCCGATTCTCAAGGCTCGAGGGCGTACTCTTCTTCGCTATGTAATTATGATTCAGAGGCCCGGGTCCTCTATAAAACCCAGGCATTGTAATGGAAAAGTGGGGGGAACTATCTGCTAGAAAGCTGTTGTAACTTGATGTCCTACGATTAATACTAAGAGACTTTGAGCTTAATTCTTCTCTTTTATGCTGCCTTCTGTGCTTGATTCTTTTATCTCTCCTCGTTTGTATGTTGGATGCTTGAATCCCCGCGTCCGGTGTGTGATCGGGGACTGTGTCCTGAAACTCGTTCTGAAGGATACATAGGAGTTGGAAAACATCCTATTGACTTTCTTTTATGTTGCCTGCCTTGCTTGATTCTTTTGTCTCTCTTCGTTCGTATGTTGGATGCTGAACTCTGCGTCCTGTGTGCGATCGGGGACAGTACCCTGAAACTCGTTCGGGAGGATACATAGGAAGGTTGATACTACATTTCTTTCGTTTTACTCTTGGTGTTCCTTGTTGCTATTTAAGTTGTCTGTTAGCGATCGTGCTTCCTGTTCTCTCCCACCTCAAATCATCGATCTCTCTTCCCTTACCATTTTTTATTTATTTCTCTAACCCTAACTCCTTTTATCTCTTTCCCGCACTCTTGTCTTCAAACACCCAAGTAGTTTAGTATAGGAGCCGGCCTTTCTTCGGAGATTAGCACGAGGGGCATCTCTTCCCTTCGGCCTTTCAATGTTGGTCCAGGTCTAGGGCGCATACATTTACCTTAAATCCTTACCTAGGCGGATCTGATCACCAACAGTTAATAATCGTGTCGGTATTAAAAACTACTTTATTTCGTGGTAGTAGACTAATCGGTATTTGTCGAGTGTTTGTGAGTTTGAGGTGGACGCTTCCAATCCCAACCCCCTTCTAGGTGAGGTCAAGTTTGATGGGACTGAGGTACAGTAGTAGCTTTTCAAATTTGAAACCGCGTTCTTTTGTTATATATATATATATATATATATATATATATATATATATACTTTTTAAAAAGGTGGTCTCCTTTCCCCTCCCTTTATCGAGGAAAGCCAAGACAAGACTAAGTTCGAATTACGAGAAGGGTGGCTAGCCTATTAAACATTTTTCCTTTTTTATCCCAAGTTCAAATCACGAAGAGGGTGACCATTGTTATGCCTTTAGTACTCGTACTTTACATCGTTTTTCAACCATATATATATACATAAAAGATTAATGTTCATCTTATATTTGGATTTTTTTTATTCTAAACCACCTTTACATGGTTTTTCCGGCATTCTTGTAAGAAGAGTTTGTAATTCTTTTAAAATAAGTATTAAATATTTTCTTAATCTTTCTCAAATTATTATGTTTTTGCAATCAATTCATTGATATTTTTTATTTAAAAATAACATCTCCCTCTAGCTAATTGTCTTCAAAAATTTGAGTTTTATAAAACTAAAAACCAACATTATGGTTGGTTAAATTGTTTGCAACTCTATTTTCTTCTTCATAGCTATGTTGACATTTCCAAGATATGACATCCAACAATTGTTGATGGACATCGTAATGAATGTTTTTTAAATCTAATAACCACATTCATTTTTTAATATCATTAATTGTTATAAAACATAATACTATGATAATTTATTCATGAATAGGAGCATTTATATATTACATAATTTGTTATTCATAATTAAGTTGGTTGTGTTCAAGCGATTATTTGGAATAACAAACACTTACATTGGACACCCAAGAATAGACTCAAACAAACAACTACAATTTTAACCATTATTCCTATGATGTAATACTATTTGTAATACCCCTCTTATTACATCAAGTTCTTAACAAGAACAAGAATACCAATAGTTGGATTGAGATAAACACATCGGTCTAATAAACGACCTAATAATTCACTAGTACATAAGAGTCGTGGACTAAGACAAACTCATCTATCCGTGATTGTATAACCAATGTAAATACAGACACACATTGTATCCATCAATCTACTAGACAAGGACAAACACATTGTCTTCAACATTTGGTGACTAGTGACCAACAACTAGTCACATATTCAATATGTGAATAAGGTCACACAATTATTCACATCCTCATAACTAGAGATACACAACCAGACATAAGTAAATCATACTTCTTATGGACATTGGATATACACAACCATTCATAAAAAAATATTTTATTTTTTTGTTTAAAACAAATTCTTCTCCTCACTTTCCTCATGGAAAGGGGTCTTTAACATGTGTTGCCATGCATTTTATGTTGGTTGTCTGAATGGCTTGTCATCATTTTTTGTCTTGAGCATCACTTGTGGTGAGGTCAATCACCTCCCACTTTATCTTGTGCATCTTGGCCTTTTTCATATGAATAAGTTGTTGCTTGTGATAAGTGGTGTATTCATGCTTCCTTTGTCTAGCGGCATGATGTATTGTGTGATTGAATGTTGAGTGTCTTATGCATGGACTTTTTTTTTTGGTAAATAAAATTCGTCATTAATTATCGGGTTTGGAGGTTAACCCAAAACCTAATACAAACTCTAGTCTTATGTTGAGATAGCGGATCCTAGTCATCCTTAGAACATTCTTTTCAAAAATTGTGCTGGTTATCCTACATCACCTTACACTTATTGCAGAAAGACAATTCAACATGACAATTAACATTACTTACAACGATAGTTGTTTGAGTTGACTTAGAGAAAAAACTCTATGCTTATCACAAAAAACTTGGGGAAAAAGCACCCTTCCACCTTTCTCCTTAATCAGTAGTGTGCTTTTCATGTCTAAGAATGTCTTCCACTTCGCGTGGTACCCCTTGTGTCCACATCAACAAACTTCCCGCATCAATACCCACATTGGCTAATTTGTCAGCCGCTTTGTTGGCCTCACGAAACACATGATGAATCCTCCTGTCCTGTCTTGCCGTAAAAAGGATCCTTGCCTCGCGGATGACGACCTCAATCCTCCATGGAGGTTTTTTGCCATTGGTTAACAGGTTGATGATATTCATGGAATTGCCTTCAATCATCAAATTTCAATGAGTCTCCTGGGTAAATTTTAACCCTCTCAAAAGGGCTCTAGCTTCCGCCTCATTATTAGTTCTAATTCCTAATGGTTCAGCGGAGGCCTTAACCAGGTTTCCTTGATGATATATGATTACTCCTCCAGCTCCTGCTCTTCCCGGGTTTTCCTTAGCTGCACCATCAAAGTTCAATTTGAACCAACCCTTAGGGGGTAGCTCCCAAGAGACCCCATTTCTGGGATTGGGTAGAGGGATGAAAGGCTTTTCCTCAATGCCTAAGGCTAAAGCAATTTGTCTTTCCTAGGGAGGGATTATACGGTTCTCCTCAGCAAGGATACTAATGTTTTCTTTCACAAAGGCAAAGATTCTATTGAGGATTGTTTTAAGGCTATGACTTGTGTCCTTAAAAGCTCTGTGATTCCTTTCTAACCATATCTACCACAGGAAATGTTGCCAACAAATTTTCCAAAGGTACTTAAGTTTCATACTAACAAAGGGTTGAGGCCATTGTTAGAACACTTCAGAAACTGAAGCCAACTTGACCCACGAGATCCTAAAATCCTAGAAAAGTTCGTCAAGGATGGACGCTGCCACCAAACACTCTAGGAAAAAATGTTGGGTTGACTCCCACCCAACCCTACACATATGACAACGGTTAGCAATAACCATATCCTTGGTTATGCATGGACTTTTGGTTCTTCTTGCTAAACTCCATTTTAGCCCATTTAGATTGAGATCTACTGATGAAAAGGAATCACATTCAAAATGGATCTATTCGACTTTGAGATGCTTCAGAATCACTGTTGTCTTTTTCATGAGTATTGAGAGAATACAAAATTATCTCCCCTTATATTAAAATAATCTATAAAGGTGTTGTGTACCACTGATAATGCACCTTTATAACTTAATTTTAACACTAATAGAATGACTTAAATTAAAAAAATAAAATGACTTTATTGACACATTAATTCTTTTAATTGAATGACCACACAAAAATTAATACTTGACATAAAAAATATGAAAGACAGTTATCAAATGAAAATCCTTGAAAATCATCTAAAATATAATATATTCGATGATACATTATAACAAGTGTACATTAATATAAATCCTTAACTATATATCACAACCTTTTTATAAATTTAAAATAGAAATTACTCTTGCCATCTTCATGTTTTACTGTGGATTCTATTATGGCGTTACTATACTTATATATTGCATGTGATGAGGGATGTTTCTCCCTCAGCTTTGGATGATGATCACTATTTTGAGCACATTGATGAGTGGTGCAATCTCCAACATAATCTTCAATATATTCCAAGAGCCCCTAATACATCAAAGAACATCGTTGATTGGATCCACGACTTTTTAGGATTTGGATGGTGCTCCTATGGGGTAGGCCCTATGGTCATTATCACCATTTTTAGATGTTGAAGCTCCTACTAGATTGCTTGAGTGAGTAGTGTATTCTATTGAAGGAGTTGGTGCAGGTGAAGAATATGAAGCATTCACTGTTATTGGAGAAGAAGCCTTTGTCGAAGACATAGCAAGACCCTTTGGAAGAATACTACACCTTTAACACTTTTTAGATCTGACAAGAAAGCACAAAGACCCATGATTCTAATACCATATTGTAAAATGTAATACTACGATAATTTATTCATGTCTAGGGGTATCTATATATTACGTAATTTTTTATTCACAACCAACTTGGTTGTCTTCAAGCTATTACTTGGAATAACACTCACACAAGACACCTAAGAATAGACTCAAACAAGCAACTACAACAACTCTAACCATTATTCCTATGATATACTATTTCTAACATTAATAATAATTTGTGAGTCGTTTAATTGAAATATATTTCCATAAGAAATTCTCTAGTTTGTACAATCTTGATTATGAGGAAAATTTTGCGAAAAGCAATCACATTTACGAGCTTTTCCCCAAATTTCCATTGGAAGCATCATCGTAATTAATTTTGATAAGACTATCTATTAAATATTTTTTTAAAAGCATAGATTGATGCATATCCTTTGTATTAATTCCATTGTCATATATGAGCTTTTTGTGTATGTTCAAATCATATATCCAAGGGGCTAACATCTATTTTCCACACTTGAAACTTCCCATAGTGAATAACATGTTTGTAAATATTTTGAAAGAGAGGCATCAAGATGATTCCAAACATAGGCATGATTCTTAGATTTATTTTTAAAAATTTATTCCTTTCAAGCCTTAGATTTAAGTAAATAATGCCAAAGCTAATCCTTCATGGAATGTATAATACTTTAGCTTTGAAACAAATAATCTAACATTTCATCAACTTCTTTCATGGAGCTATCCAATATATTTTCATTTAAAAAAAAATCTAGCCCAAATGGAAGCAAATGGACAATGAAGTATATGATTTGAAAGTTTCACGATATCCTCTTCTTTGCAAACTCTCACCTATAAGAATTTTTTGGGAGTAGGAAATTTTTATTGCTCTAGAGCCTCATCTCAATAATTTGATATCCAACATTTTTTAATAGGTTTCAAACCAATTCATCCTTCCATGCAAGAATGGGAAAATAGAACTCTTGAAGCATAATTTAAAGCTCGCCTATTATTTGTTTGAGGTCCTCTCCTTCAAACAGGTTTCCTATAAAAATCTATGTAGAGTTTTGAGCTTCTACAAGCTGAAATTACCCAAGGTAATTGTTATTATTTTGGATCAAAGAGGATAAGGCTTCAACCAAGCATCATACAAAACATTGTGGAATCCTCCTAATTATCTAATCGTTTAATACATTTCTTGATCAATTGTAATTTGTAACATGAATATTCATGTTGTCAACACCCTAGGTAGTTTTTCTTTGGACAATTTTATTACATTAATAAAACCTGTACATTTTTGAAGTAACATTTTTTTGCAACTCTTTCCTTGAGAATAATCTCAAACCAAGTTTTGCCCCTAATGCCACACTCACAAGTTTACAATTTCACGAGCATGCCCCTCGAATATTCTTTCCTACAAACGTTATTTCACTTACAAAGACGAAACCTAAAATTTTTGCCTCACCTCATTTAGAAAGAAAATATCTTTGAATTTTATCAAATCAAATGCTTTACTTGTTGGTAACCTTGAAATTGACATCATATATATAGAGATAGGTTATGATATAGTGTTATTAGTTGTAGCCTTCGATAATGGTTAATAACTAACCTTTCTAATGTGTCAAACAAGATTCCATTCTATCTAAAATTGAGTCCCATAAATCCATGAGATAAGGAATAATTAGACATGTTGATGACAATTTTTCAACTCAATACCCTAAAATCTCCACAATAATATTTATTGTAAATCTAGTGTATTGTTAATGAAAAAGGTCCTACTTTGTATTAATAAACAATAATCAACCTTCCCATAGCATGCAAACATTTATTTGAACTCCATGGCCTTGTTGTTTGAGTGATGACCCAAAAGAAAAGTATTATCAACCTCAATACCTTGATTTTTCCTTCCATTTATTCCTTAGGTAAAGGTCTCCCCATTACCTTTGTAATAGAGTTATGAGGATTGAGGAATGGAGGGGAATATGTCAAAGCACTTATTTATAATGTTTCTACTATGGTAAAAGCAAATAATGACTCCTAAATTAAAAAAAATAACAAAACTAAAAGATGTGATCTTATGTTTTGTTTTTAGAAGATTCCATTTTTACCGATGGATTTCGTACTTTGGTTCATATTTTTAGTTGGAATGATCATTCACATGACCACTTGGAGTTACATATCAAGCATCTTTAATTTTGGCTTTATTTTTATGGTTATGGCTTCTTCACATGTTTTGCCCTTGAGTTTTATGATTTGGCACTCTTATTTTTATCCATCTGTACCAGTTCTAATGAAATACCTCCAAGAATATTGCCTATAGTTGGATGTTACTATTTTTATATGTTCTATTGATGGATCAAAAAACTATGAATTTAGATCTAATGAAACAAATAATTTAATATTTGAGAATGCCTCCAAACTTTTTTGAATTCATAAATTGGTTGTGTTTTAGAAATAAAATTGAACATAATGCAATACAATTTTAGTTCCACTTAAACAACCTATAAATCTACCTTATGCACCAATTACCAATGATAATACATACAAGAAACATACAATAGCAATAGTAGATGATAAACAAATGAACATATCTTATATTAACAATAGCTTGTATGGTAATTGCATTACATATATAATCTACAACCTTGTGCTGAATTTTCTTCATGCCAACGATTACACTTTTGCCAACAATGCCCACAACCTCTTACCACACACATCAACCAACTCTACAACCATACAATATTACACCATCAATTTTCATACCATATAGATGAATGATGGAAGGGTCTTATTTATACAACAAAAATTTTGTTGCAACCTCCAACTATCTGACACCTCATCATTTTCCTAATTACAATTGACCTACATTTGACTTAAATTTACATTTCATTTTCCACTACAATAAAAACTAGCTTATGACTCATGACTTATTCATATATCACTTAATGTTTCATGAAATATTACATTATTACATTGCAATTTTATAATATTATTGTGCGTATGTACATGTCATCAAACACTTTGCATATGAATTATAAAATAACACAAAATAGAAAACATATTTATTAATTACACACATCAATTTGATTGCGTACATATATCCCCTCCTCTAAACTTGTTGGCATCCTCGACGATACATGAGTTGAACACTAGGGTAGAAGCATTGAATAACGTATTGGAATATCTTGTCACGATCCTTCCACTTTCTCCTATTGGGATTTATTGAAGTGTGATATGTTAGTTGTGGTTGAAGAGGCCCAAAAAATGAAGGTCATAATAGGTAAGATCAACGCTACTTTTATTGTCTTAGTCTCAAGAAAGGCAACAAAAAATATTTTGGTAATTCTCATCCAATAAGTTGTTGTAATATGATTTATAAGATTATTCCAAATATCTTTTGCAATAGACTTCACATCAAATTATTGCCCATAATATTGTATTTTTTGATTGCTTACTCCATTTTTTGCAATCAACTGTATCATCATCTTCATCAACATGACCTTCATAACCAACATGACAAACATGATAGGAAATTCCTCTTGCCACTCATATTGGGGTTCAAAGGTGCAGGAGCCCCCTTGCATAGTCAAGGTGAAACCATTGAAACCTTTAGTGTTTGAATTTTTTTTTTCTCAATTATACTTTGGTAGCCTTTCCTCAACCCACTTAAACAACTTTTCTTTAGCTTCAAATTACTCCTTTATGGATCTATATGACTACTTGGTATCTAATGACCTTGCATTAGCCTCTAATGGCACTCATCCTTGAATGGCACCTCCTTGTATGATGGGTCCTTGAATGACACCTCATTTTATGGTACTTCCTTGTATGACAGGTCCTTGTACAATACCTCCTTGTATAACAAGTGCTTGTACAACAAGGACATGTACAATGCTCACTTGTACGGCCATAATTTGTACAATGCACTTGTGATCTACTTGAATGGCAACAATCACTTGTACAATAGGATTCACTTGTATGACAATATTTGTCGATAAGCTTTGTACAACTCTCTTCGTATGACAACCATCTATACAATAAATCATCATATAAGCTTGGCACTTTTGCAACTTTCCCTATGTAGCTTTAACTACTTGTTGGATTTTTATCTCTTTGATTGTCATGAAGTTCACCTCCTCAATTCCAATCAAGTTCATCAAGTTCACCTCCTTAATGGTAATTAGGTTCACCCCCTCTGCTTCTTAGCAAGAGTTGTGACTCTTCTATGCTTTTTAAACTCTTTATGCATATCTAGTTCATCTAAACTTGTAACACTTTAACATTCATGTGTGAAATAACCCCACAAATAACATCATCAACATTGCACCATGGGTCTGCCCTTAGTATCATACATAATTATGTGTCTTCTAGTTATTTTATAGTTATCATAGACTACATTACCTATGGCATAACCCCTTGGTACAATCTCATTTTGTGTTACATATTCTTGTAGTGATGATTTTACGCTCCCCAAGTCACTCAACATCAGAGTCATTGTTCTTTTGTTTAGATTTACTTCCTTCATTGACTTCTCAACCCCAAAACTTGAATGATGAACTAACATTGTACTCAAAATAATCTCTCACTATCAAAGTTACTCTCAACATCCAAGTTGCTTTCATCTTTAGGGTCACTCTTGTCTACCTTAACATGATCCCGATACTTTAGTGACTTTCCAAATTCAAGGATCACTCCAACGCCTCTTGATATGATGTCAAAGGGACCACCCTAATATTCTTTTGGTACATAGGAAGAAGTCCCTTCATGAACCAAATACTCTTTAATGCTTTTGATGGAAAAACCGACCATTCAACCTCTACTTGCACTAATGAAAAAACCCTTTTTCATCTTGTTTCGTTCAATAAATTTCAGCAATATTCTCATTGTCATTGTAGAACAAGAGTTATTTTATGGATTCATCATGCAACTCTTTCATGTGTGGTACTTGCCCTTTTGCAATCTCATGTACCAATCCATTGCGACTCCACAAAATGTTGCAAGGAATAAAATCATCTTGTTTGTGTCATTATATTTCCCAATCACTTTCCACATTGTGTGACAAATTTCTCATTACCTAATTGGGTTTTTTATTGCTCCTCTATGAAACAATGGATATTTACATGATATACCCAAATTGATCTTTGTTATGATAGGTTGACTTAGTATTGGTAGTGGTTGTTTGTGTATCTCTCCTTCACATACAACATCAGACATACCATATTATAATTGCTCTTGTGTTGGCCTTCCTTCTTGTAAACCATAAAATGTGCCATCTTGTGATTTCTTCGATGTCAAAATCCCATCCCACCCACCATCAAGTATACCAACTTGTAGTTACTCTAGTGTTAGAATCTCATATTGTGTACTATCTAACATACCTTCCTACATTTGCATAGATGTTCGACTCTTGTCCTACTCACCATCAAGTACCTCCACTTTCAATTGATGTAGTTCTAAGCATTCTTTTTTGGCATGCTATTTCTTACAAACATCATTTGGAAACTCTTGTTGTACCTAACATCTATTGTTTGTACCCTCAACTTGTATGGCCACTAATATTCACACCTTCGACTTGTATGGTAGTGTGCAACACTACTTGTGTGGAGGCTACCATACACACCCTCTACTTCTACAATAGGCTGCATTTGTATGGTAGGTTTCCTCATTTATATGATAGACTGCATTTTCATGGTATGTTCCTTCAATGGTATGACATGTTACATTTGCACTTATACAACATTGTCATACAATTCCTCCACTTGTATAGTGGTGGATATTCTATAATTTGTACAGTCGTTTATCTTCCTAATTTTATGATCAAATTCCATTTCTTGTACAATAATATCCTTTGCCTTCTTGTGCGCCTATCGCATGTGTCCTGTTGTATGGCCCTTTGTATGTGTCAACAAATAAATTTACATTTTCATCTACTTCTCTAATTGCATTCCATCACTATCATTATGCACATGTCCTAATTATTTGCTTGTCACAATTGCATGTCACCAAGCTTGACCCAATATCATATAAACAATGGTTCAAAAATTTAGAAATAAAATTTAACATAATGCAACACAATTCTATTTTTACTTAAATAACCTATAAATCTACCTTCTACAATAATTAACAATGACAATACATACAAGAAAAATACAATAACAATAGTAGATGATAAATAAATGAGCAAATCTCGTGTTAACAATAGCCTGTATGGTACTTGCATTACATACACAATATACAACCTTATGTAGAATCTCCTTTATGCCAACAACTACACTTTGATCAACAATGCCCACAACATCTTACCACACACATTGACCAACTCCACAACCATATGACATCACACCATCAACCTTCATAGAATATGAATGAATGAGGGAAGGATTTTATTTATACAACTAAAAAGTACTTGCATCCTTCCAACTACCCAAATCCTCATCATTTTCTAAATTACATTTGACTTATATTTGAATTTTATTTCCCACTATAAGATAAACTACCTTATGACTAATGAATTATTTGCACATAACTTAACTTTGCATGAAATATTATGTTACTACATTAGCACTTTATAACATCATTATACATATGCACATGTCATCAACCAATTTGCATATGAACTACAAAATAACAAAAATGATAAAAATTATTTACTAATTACGTAGACATATCAGTTTGCCTACCTATATGCCTTACTAGTTATGTTGATCTCATCATCTCATGGATTGAGTTCCCAAATGGTTGGTTGGTCTCAATTTTATTTAACCTATCGATTAGACACTTTTATTGGTCAACATGATGTTATGATAATGTTTTGACTCATGCATTGGCTTCTTAATATCTCAAATGCTATCAAATTGAAAATCCACTTATTAGACATCATAGATTGGTAATCACAAATTAGGCTAGATCCATAGTCCAAGATTTGGTAAAACTCAAGTTTTTCTCTTAAAATTGCCTATTGTTTTTACTTAGATGAGTATATCCTAAGAAGATTATCATATTTTTTTACTATAATTTCATCTTTGAGACCTCCCTTTGTCCTTTTTAATTATAAAATTTGTTCTATTTTGGTTGGTAGCCTCCATAAAATTGGCTATACTATGGTAGTAGAGGAAAATCAGTATAGATTTAAATACTTTCTTACATATCATGCTTTCCTTGATGGAAAATCCTAGTGGTATTATTCATTGGGGTAAGAGTATTCAAAGACATTGGTTACACAAGATTACGAGCTTATCCCTAACAAAAGTAGTGAAGGAATCTTGAATTTTATAGCTTCTAAAAGGGTAGTTGTAACTATTAATAGTTCTTTAAAAAATTCTCTTTTAAACCTGTCATCTTTATTACCTCATTCTTGAGCTTACACAACATAATGATTATATCCATGATTGAGAATGCTACTACTCTAGGACTAAAACTCTCAAGGTTTGGACCTTTGGCTTTCTATCCCTTTATCAACTTCTCATTATTTTCCTTTGAGATGAGATTGTCATTTGTATCATTTGTATTCCATGGTTTTGATAATCCCTTTTTACTAGTTACAATATCTCATTCTTCATTGTTATAGTTATTTAGCTTATTCAATATGGCAACACACTTGTCCATATTTGTTTGTTTCTATTTGATGACATCTATCTGAGTGATATAAGCTTCTCTGTTATTGATCCCTATTGAATGAAGGTTAGCACTTGAATCCTTGTACAATTTTATCATGTTACTTTTCACTAAGGGTGGGTATCCATACATCTCATCCTTGATCATTTGCTATTTTCCACCTATTTTATCAAAAATTCAAAAGTGTTTTGTTGTAGGAATGCATTAAGCCTCTTGAGGTAAGGATAAGCTCTATCCTAGTGATTATTATAGATTATTTTATATTATCTCTTTTTATAACCTCTTGTTCTTTGGATCCTTAATCTTCTTCTTCTTCAAATCAATAATCTCCTTCTAAAGGCCATTTGTTGCTTAATATTTCTCCTTCTCCTTTGTATTGTTGGATTAGGTTGTTTTTCAAGCAACATCTAAATATACTCACGTCTAGTGAAGTTATTTCTTGATGTCTTGATTTCCATATATTCTAGGTGAATTTTTAATTTTCCATTGTGCATTTTGAAGAACACAAGCTTATACTGAGAGGGGGTGAACAGTATAAGACCACTTTTTACTTTTCTTTCCCAATCAATATTATGCAATGTATAGATAGCAATATCAATAACAGTAATCAAAGCAATGCACAAATCACCACACACAATAGAGACACCACAATTTACGTGGTTCACCCAATGTGGGCTACTCCACGGAGAAAATATTTCACTAAAATTTTCTCAATCAATCTCTTGGGAATCCTTTCCCTATTACAATGTTTATGGACCTCTGTCCAAAGGAGACACCAATCCCCTAAATCAAGTTCATGGATCTCTATCCACAGGAGACACCAATCTCCTAATATCTGCTCTGGATGGTGATCCTCTAGAAGACCTCTGCCTCCACTGCCCTTAGCAAATGGAACTCTATCCATAGAAGACACCTGTCTTCCCTACTCTGGCTGGAGATCTCTATCCTCAACTCTATCACCTCCAAATCTCTATCTAAAATCTATACTAAACACAGTCCATCGGTCTAGCACAAATCTATCCTCAATATCTATCTCTGGTCTGGCACAAACCTATCCTCAAATCTGCACCAAACTCTATCCTCGAATCTGTACTAAACATAGTCCTTCGGTCTAGCACAAGTCTATCCTCGATCTCTATCCTCAAGCCTTAACTCAAAGCTTGACTCAATCTCAAATCAACTCTTCTGGATCTGCCCCAAACCTTAACTCAAGGTTTGAACAAATCAATCAACTCTGCTCTCAAGTCTTCTCAAAGACTTATCTCAAATCTACCTTGTAAGCTTCCACAAAATCTCACACTAATCTATCCTCAAGTCCTCTCTAGAACTTGTCCAATCTTCTCAATAAGTTCTCACAAGAACTTATCCAAATCTTCTCTCAATATGTATTGTAAGCTTCCACAAAAGCTTACCCAAATCTGTCCACAAGTCTTCTCAAAGACTTACCTCAAATCTTCTCAACAAGTCCACACTAGAACTTGTCCAATCTCATAGAAACATAAAGAGAATTGTTTAGAGACTCAATATGCTCTATACTCATCACAATGCTCAATCACTTTCAATCACTCTTTTAGAAACATACAGAGAATTGTTAGAGACTCAATATGCTTCACATTCACCTCAATGCTCAATCACTTTCAATCACTCTTTTAGAAACATACAGAGAATTGTTAGAGACTCAATATGCTTCAACTCAATACTCAATCACTTTCTCAAATCAATTCAGAATATAGAATAGTTTGTTTTATGGAACTTGAACAATCACTTCACACATCCACTTGACTAGGCTCAACCAACTCTACTCAACCAAACACTCAATGAAACAATCCTTGCTTACAAACCCTAGTCCAAGCATATGATCCTTTACTCAAAATGTTTCCAACAATGCTTATCAACCACTCTCACATAACAATGATACTCATGCTACAAAATAATCTATAAATTCTATTTTCAAACCCTAGTTCAAGTTCTTCACTCAACCAATGGCTTTCACAACAATGCTTATAAAACAAGGTTTTAACAACTCTTTATTCCAAAAAACCTTGAAGCATTAACTCAACACACTCAATAAGGAAACCCTAATCAAGTCCTTTTCACTCCAAACTTATTTTCCAGAAAACCAACCAATCAACTCAACTATGGAAGAATGTGCTCATACCTTTTTCTTGATGATGAAGGAACCTCTAAAATCTGCCACAACCACAAACACCTCTTTGCCAAGCTCAAAGGAGTTAGAAGACACTAAACTCTCTCAAAGATACAATGCAAATATCAAAACACACATACACCTTATCACTCCATCTTAAAGAAAGCATCCATCAACATATAAAAATAATTAACCAAATACACCTTATAATCTCCCAATAATATTCAATACCAAGAATAATATCAATGCAATCTCCTTTTCAAAAATAACTCAATGGCAAGAAGTCCTCTCAACAATTTAAATTTCCAATACACCAATGTGACACAAATACTTTATTCAATAATAAAGCTAACTCCTTATTCCTCCAATTTACCAAAAATAATGATCAATTAAAAACCTTTTTAAACAACCCTTTTAACTCCCTAAGACCTCATGTCAAACCTTAGGCAATATAAAAATTATATTCAAAATTTATTACCTTTGCCTTGGTGGGATTCGATCTCACGACGTAGCCTCAACCAATGCCCTAGCTATGGCTCCAACCGCCATGCGAGCTAGGTGCTCGCTTGGGGAGTAAAGAGCACCATGTGCTCTATAACCCTCCCTGACTCACCTATGCAAAAATGTGCACCGCTTCCTTTGGCACTTCCAACACAAGCACAACCAACAAAACAATGCTGCCATCATGATTCGATCGTAGGTCACTCCGCATCCAAACACTCTAGCCATTGTCCACTTGCCACTAGGCCACGCTGCCCATATGGCTCTTGCAATTTGGTGCTCATCGATTTATCCTTATTCGTTGGCGCTCAAAACAATGTTCTCTTCTCTTTTTCGCACGAGTTCTCAACACACGATTGCACGCATTATCATTCGAGCAAAAGGATGATTAAATACCTCTAAGGCATAGTGTTTTTATATTGATTTCCTCCTTCACACATAAACGTCGATGCTTCGATTTTTCTTCAAACTTAAACGTCGACACTTCGATTTTTAACTTATTAATTTATAAATTATTTAAATTCTTTAGAATTTAAATTTTATAAATTAATTTTTACATCCCTTTGGCTTTATTAAAGCCTTCTCTCATTTTACAACTTTGTATAAATAATATTTATTTATAAAATTTAAATTCAATTTGAATTTAAATATTTTATAAAATAAATATTAAAACCTCCTTTAGCTTTTCAATAAGCTTCCTTGGGTTTTTATGAAAAACCTTTTATTTTTGCTCACCATTGGTTTTAATAAAAACCCTTCTAACTTATGCTTCCACATAATATTAAAAATATTATGAAGCCCTTTTGCCTTTAACCTTTGCATTGTTCCTCTTGACCTTTTGACATCAATGGTAGCTTATTCCTTGACATCAATGACAACTTCGTTCCTTGACATCAATGACAACTTTGACTCAAAATGTCCAACAATCTCCCCCTTTGTCATTGATGGCAACCCAAATTCTTTTTACCAGAAACTTAACCTTTTCTTTGTTCTCCCCCTGGGACATTGCTCCCCCTGGCTCAATGCTCTTTTCAAATCTCTCCTCTTTACTCAAATACCAAATCTCTCCCCCTTACTCAAATCTCTCCCCCTTTGACATCAATGGCAAAGGGTCACCTTTGGGGCTCGGGGCTAAGAATGAGCCTCTTAGCTTAGCCCCTCCCCCACCTCCTCTTGAGGTGGTTAATTCTAGGGTGGGAGTATTTCTACTCCCATAAAGCACTATTCTTTACCTTTATCCTCTTTTCTTCTTATCTGATCCTTCTGATTCCTCTAATTGTTCCTTTCCATGTCCATGTTCTTTTCCATATTTCTGTTCCTGTTCTTGTTCATATCCATGTTCCTGTTCCTATTCCTATTCATGTTCCTGTTCCTATTCCTATTCATATCCATATCCCTTTTCCTATTCCTGTTCTTGTTCCTATTCATGCTTGATTCTGGAATGTCTGCTCTACACCATTTTGTTGTATGTCCATCATTATTGCACTTATAACACTTAATGTTATTATTCCTTGGAGGTGCAAATGTCTTAGGACTTCTCCTAGTGAAGCCATATCCTTTTCTATCATGAACCCTGCAATTCATTGCCTTGTGACCAAACTGATTACATGAGTAGCAATACCCATGGAAAAGTTATTTGTTCCCATATTCCTATCTTTCATGTGTCCTGCACTGTGAAGCCATGTGCCCAAACCTGTGACATGAAAAACATCTTCCATTGAAGTTTCCTTGTCTTGACCTCATTGGTCTCTTAGTCTCTCTTGACCTATTCCGATTGTTGTTCCATCTGTATCTTCTTTGTGCATTGTTCCTGTTCTTGTTGAACTTTCTGTTGTCCAACTCATCCTCAGATGTCTCACTTTCTCTTACTTCTTCTTCTGTCTTCATCAAGTTTTTTAAACCTCAACTTGAGGTTGACTTTCCTTCTTATTTCTTTTGATCCTGTTCAAATCCAAGACCTATTTTGTTTGTTGTACCCTATTTGTATCTTGATCATCTTATCTACAGTTATTTGAACTCTTTTCAAACTTTTGTAGCTTACTCTTGGAGTTTTCTAAATCTTCCTTTAGTAGAACTACTTCTTGTACTAACTTTTCACATTCTAAGACCTTTGCTTCTAGCTTATCCTTGAACTTCTTTGTCTTAGCCTTTGATTTTTCTAGATCCTCTATAAGCATTCTTCTCTCTTCATCACATTCTTGAAACTGAGATTCTAATTTAGAGTTTTGCTTTCTTACCTTCTTTACTATTTCAAGAGCATAAATAAGTTCTCCCTTGAGATCATAACCTTCTTTATCTGATTCTTCCTCTATTTGTTTGCCTTTGTCCACATCTTCATTTTCTTTTGACTTGTCTTCTATAGGATCACCTTCTCCTTCTTCTAATGCCATTAGAATATTTTCATCTGGTCCTTCAAGTGCATCCTCATATTCATCATCACTAAAACTATAACCATTCCTTGTACAACTATCTTCAAGATGTCCAAAGTTACCACATCTAAAACACTTGAGAATCATTGGTGCCCTTTTCTGGACTTCTTTTTCTTCAATCATAAATAGGACTTCATCTCTATCATTATCTGAAAAACTAGCATCACTATCACTTGAGTACTTACTTGCCTTATCCGCATAGTAGCTCCTCTTTTGCCTTTGAAAGAACTTCTTTCCTTGTCTACTTTGTCCATCCTTGCTTTTCTTTTGGTGCTTGTATCTTTCTGATTCCCTATTCCTGTGATCCTATTTTTCTTCATCATTGTTATTCTTTGCTTCTTGACAATCAGTTGCATAATGACCATACTTTCCATAATTGAAACATCTAATAGATTTTATATCTCTAGATCTTCTTGAATCCTTATTCCTTCTACCATAATTAGCTTCTTCATCACTGGATGACTCATTGCTTGATTCTGACTTCTTACCCTTTGTCTTCTTGATTGCTTTGAAGGTTGCTTCCTTCTGGGGAATAGGCTCTTTTGTTCTTAACTCAAAAGTTGTAAGAATACCAAGCAACATATCTCTTGTCAAATAATCACCATCCTTTGACTCTTCTATAGTAGAAATATTTTCACTAAATCTTTTTGGAAGAGATCTTAAGACCTTATCACAAACATCTGATTCATCAACCTTCATTCCAAGTCCTTGCATAGCATTAACAACCTCATCAATTCGAAGTAGATAAGTACTAATGTTTTCCTCATCCTTCATTCTTAACTCTTCAAATTGTCCTTTGAGATTTTGTATCTTTGCTTTCTTGACACCTTTATCTCCTTCATATATATTTTGCAATTTATCCCACATTTCTTTTGCATTTTGATAATGCATAACTTTTATGGACTTTGTTCTATGCAAGCCTCTCAAAAGTGCATTCATTGCTTTTGAATTGTAATGTTGTAGAAGCTTACCTTCCTTATCTATAGGTGGATCAACTGAGGGGTCGTATCCATTTTCAACTACTTCCCAAATCTCATTGCCAAGTGCCTTCAGGTAGATCTTCATTCTCAAACTCCAATATACATAGTCACTCCCATCAAATATTGGTGTTGTATTATCTGATGATCCATTCTTAGAATCCATTGTGTTCTTGTAAGATTTTCCTTCAAGTTGTTAAACTCTTTCGAAGGAACTCGCTCTGATACCAATTGAAGAACACAAGCTTATACTGAGAGGGGGTGAACAGTATAAGACCACTTTTTACTTTTCTTTCCCAATCAATATTATGCAATGTATAGATAGCAATATCAATAGTAGTAATCAAAGCAATGCATAAATCACCACACACAATAGAGACACCACAATTTACGTGGTTCACCCAATGTGGGCTACTCCACGAAGAAAATATTTCACTAAAATTTTCTCAATCAATCTCTTGGGAATCCTTTCCCTATTACAATGTTTATGGACCTCTATCCAAAGGAGACACAAATCCCCTAAATCAAGTTCATGGATCTCTATCCATAGGAGACACCAATCTCCTAATATCTGCTCTAGTTGGTGATCCTCTAGAAGACCTCTACCTCCACTACCCTTAGAAAATGGAACTCTATCCATAGAAGACACTTGTCTTCCCTGCTCTGGCTGGAGATCTCTATCCTCAACTCTATCACCTCCAAAGATCTATCTAAAATCTGTACTAAACATAGTCCATCGGTCTAGCACAAATCTATCCTCAATATCTGTCTCTGGTCTAGCACAAACCTATCCTCAAATCTGCACCAAACTCTATCCTCGAATCTGTACTAAACATAGTCCTTCGATCTAGCACAAGTCTATCCTCAATATCTATCCTCAAGCCTTAACTCAAAGCTTGACTCAATCTCAAATCAACTCTGCTGGATCTACCCCAAACCTTAACTCAAGGTTTGAACAAATCAATCAACTCTGCTCTCAAGTCTTCTCAAAGACTTATCTCAAATCTACCTTGTAAGCTTCCACAAAAGCTCACACTAATCTGTCCTCAAGTCCTCTCTAGAACTTGTCCAATCTGCTCAATAAGTTCTCACAAGAACTTATCCAAATCTGCTCTCAATCTGTATTGTAAGCTTCCACAAAAGCTTACCCAAATCTATCCACAAGTCTTCTCAAAGACTTACCTCAAATCTGCTCAACAAGTCCACACTAGAACTTGTCCAATCTCATAGAAACATAAAGAGAATTGTTAGAGACTCAATATGCTCTATACTCATCACAATGCTCAATCACTTTCAATCACTCTTTTAGAAACATACAAAGAATTGTTTAGAGACTCAATATGCTTCACATTCACCTCAATGCTCAATCACTTTCAATCACTCTTTTAAACATAGAAGAATTGTTAGAGACTCAATATGCTTCAACTCAATACTCAATCACTTTCTCAAATCAATTCAGAATATAGAATAGTTTGTTTTATGGAACTTGAACAATCACTTCACACATCCACTTGACTAGGCTCAACCAACTCTACTCAACCAAACACTCAATGAAACAATCCTTGCTTACAAACCCTAGTCCAAGCATATGATCCTTTACTCAAAATGTTTCCAACAATGCTTATCAACCACTCTCACATAACAATGATACTCATGTTCTTTTCAAACCCTAGTTCAAGTTCTTCACTCAACCAATGGCTTTCACAACAATGCTTATAAAACAAGGTTTTAACAACAACTCTTTATTCTAAAAAACCTTGAAGCATTAACTCAACACACTCAATAAGGAAACCCTAATCAAGTCCTTTTCACTCCAAACTTATTTTCCAGAAAACCAACCAATCAACTCAACTATGGAAGAATGTGCTCATACCTTTTTCTTGATGATGAAGGAACCTCTAAAATCTGCCACAACCACAAACACCTCTTTGCCAAGCTCAAAGGAGTTAGAAGACACTAAGCTCTCTCAAAGATACAATGCAAGTATCAAAACACACATACACCTTATCACTCCATCTTAAAGAAAGCATCCATCAACATATAAAAATAATTAACCAAATACACCTTATAATCTCCCAATAATATTCAATACCAAGAATAATATCAATGCAATCTCCTTTTCAAAAATAACTCAATGGCAAGAAGTCCTCTCAACAATTTAAATTTCCAATACACCAATGTGACACAAATACTTTATTCAATAATAAATCTAACTCCTTATTCCTCCAATTTACCAAAAATAATGATCAATTAAAAACCTTTTTAAACAACCCTTTTAACTCCCTAAGACCTCATGTCAAACCTTAGGCAATATAAAAATTATATTCAAAATTTATTACCTTTGCCTTGGTGGGATTCGATCTCACGACGCAGCCTCAACCAGTGCCCTAGCCATGGCTCCAACCACCACACGAGCTAGGCGCTCGCTTGGGGAGTAAAGAGCACCACGTGCTCTATAACCCTCCCCGACTCGCCTATGCAAAAATATGTGCCACTTCCTTTGGCGCTTCCAACACAAGCACAACCAACAAAACAATGTTGCCACCATGATTCGATCGTAGGTCACTCCACGCCCAAACACTCTAGCCGTTGTCCACTTGCCACTAGGCCACGCTGCCTAGATGGCTCTTGCAATTTGGTGCTCATCGATTTATCCTTATTCGCTGGCACTCAAAACAATGTTCTCTTCTCTTTTTTGCACGAGTTCTCAACACACGATTGCACGCATTATCATTCGAGCAAAAGGATGATTAAATACCTCTAAGGCATAGTGTTTTTATATCGATTTCCTCCTTCACACATAAACGTCGATGCTTCGATTTTTCTTCAAACTTAAATGTCGGCACTTCGATTTTTAATTTATTAATTTATAAATTATTTAAATTCTTTAGAATTTAAATTTTATAAATTAATTTTTACATCCCTTTGGCTTTATTAAAGCCTTCTCTCATTTTACAACTTTGTATAAATAATATTTATTTATAAAATTTAAATTCAATTTGAATTTAAATATTTTATAAAATAAATATTAAAACCTCCTTTAGCTTTTCAATAAGCTTCCTTGGGTTTTTATGAAAAACCTTTTATTTTTGCTCACCATTGGTTTTAATAAAAACCCTTCTAACTTATGCTTCCACATAATATTAAAAATATTATGAAGCCCTTTTGCCTTTAACCTTTGCATTGTTCCTCTTGACCTTTTGACATCAACGGTAGCTTATTCCTTGACATCAATGACAACTTCGTTCCTTGACATCAATGACAACTTTGACTCAAAATGTCCAACACATTTGCCTCTTATACTTCATTTTATTTCATTTTCTCCACTTGAATCTTCTACTTTCTAACGTTCTTAACTTAACATTGATAGTGAATTATGACAACTTGTGTGCTCTTAGCTACGCGTTGGATTTTATGTTTAGGTATTTCTTAGCTAAGATCCAACATATACACTTAGAAAAAAGTCTTTTGGTTGCAACTGATTCATTGGTTTGCTAGGAAACTTAGGTGTTATGATAAAAAAGGGTTAGCTCTTTTCCTTTTTGCCCACTTGGGACCATAGCTAAATAGTTAACATAGTTGGAGATAGTAGCAAGAACTTGTGAGGCACGTATTTTTAGTGATTTGTTTGGTTTATTCCTATTCATCCATAGCTCCATCTACTATCTATTTGGGTTTTGTTGAGGTTTAGGATTGACCAAAAAAACAAAACAATGTTAGGAAAAAAATATGATAAAATTCTAAGTATAGATCATATTTTAATTACCATGATGAGTGTGGTATATAGACCTATTCCACTAAAGCAGATGTGATTAACATAGTAAATAACAAATTGATGTTGATGGTATAGACAAAGTAGGTGCCACAATAGTGATGGCAACCATTAACATGGTGGTAGTAATGGATGCAAAAGTGGAAACAAAGGTTGTCACAAAAACAAGTGGAGTGATATGTTTACTATAGGTGGTTGTCATATGTATAGAATCAAAATTGTTAATGTTTATATGGATAATGAAGTGTTGTGCTAAATAGTAGGTTAAAAAATTGTTGAAATTGTAAATGTAATGTTTTGATTATGATTTTCTTTAGGTCAAAAAAATTGTATTTGACCCACAATGGTTGTATAGGCCTATGAGAAATCATTAAATAATTAATTTAATTACTATTTAATTATGTAGGCCCTATGTACCACACTTAATATTGTTATGGTCAAACATAACTTGTAACTTGTAAATAACCTAAATCCCACTTGGTATGTTATATTAGGTTAACATGATTATGTAATTGGGGTTTTGGTATTAGTATAAATACCCCATGCTGACTCCATCTATTCTGAGTTTGTGATACTTTTCCATGGATAATATAATGATTACTTATGGTGCTCAAAGGAACCCATCAATTTTATGTCATTTATTTTCTCTTTCATATTTTTTATGATTTTTGTATAATATTTGAGTGAATGGTTTACTTACATTAATTTCTAGAAATAGATGTAAAATCCAACATGGTATCAAAGCAAGTATGGATCCATCACTTGGTCATCTAGAAAGCTCTCTTGAAGTCTGCAATCCTTCTTTTATTTTTTTAGGGTAAACTATTCTTCAAAGCTCCATAAGCATTTTTAGCATATGAGGTAGATAGATCTTATTCCTTGGTTTCTCATTTTTGTTACCAAGGTATTTCTTATCCCCTATATGATAATTTCAATTGTGTTGGCTCCTTCAATACCCACAGGAGTGTTATGACATCATGGTCAAAAATGAGGGAAAAGTTTCAAGTTCAAAAATTTATATGCCTTTTGAAGTTCATGTGCCTTTATTTTTGTACACATCCCATTGACATACCCTCATGCATTTATTTTATCTCTTGTCACCCTTATTCACAAAGGAGTGCACTTTAATTCACATTGGAATGAAATCAAGACAATAGAGTAGATGAAAAGAAATTTGCTTAACATAGCTGATTGTGATTTTCAATTTGCATCTCACCATTTTGAGCTTTTAAACCAAAGTGTAGTTTGAGATAGGTGAAAAAGATTTCATATTTTTCTTGGCATGGAGTAGTAGTTTGGACAACTGAGAGGAAGAATGGGCATGTGCTATAAGTGGTTTGAAGTTTAAGCCACACTTTTTGTTCAGTTGGATGGACCTTGGATGGCATTCTCTACAATAACATCAACACATTTGAACCTATGGTACATGTTGATCAGTTGTTTATGCTAGCTTGGCAAAGTTTTTTACAATATTATCAACCTATGTTTGAATGATTTCTATAAATTATTGTTTTGTTGCATTAGAGATCATGTGATTTCTTGTTAGAGTAGTGGACTTTTTCCTATTGATTGGTGGTCTCACCTTCTCAACAACAAGTTGGACACATTGTCTAGTGTAAGGCACCCAACTAATAGGAGATCAGGTTCAATTTCTTCCTTTTGTAAATTATGAAGGAAATAAATGGATTGTTGGATGATGTGGTGGTTGACATAGCACCCTAGTTTGTAAAAATAATATTTTTCACATATTTATACCAAATCAACTAATCAAATTCTAATAATCTATTATAGTAGCTTAACTGCAAGCAAATGACACAAAATTAGTGTTACTCATCAATGAATCAAAGGACATAAAATGGAGAACTATGGTTGGATATAAAATTTCTATAAGGGATAATTTTTTTTAATTTTTGATCTCTACTTGGAAAAATGTTATAGAAACCATAATTTTTACACACAAAAATATTTTGTGCCCTTTTTCCAAACTGCATGATTTTTTTAGCTCTTCATGTTGGTGATATCAGTTCAAAGACCTATTAGAGTGTTGAGGAATGAATTGTACATGACAATCCTCAAATCCTATTACTCTATTTCAAAAGGGAAAATTTATAATATATTATGCAATAAAAATCTTTGGCCCATATTTACATTAGTAGTAGTTCTTCTATCTTTTGGAGGCACATACAAGAAGAATTTAGAATGTGCTCTAGTCAATCTTACCTCTTCCTATTAGATGCTTGGTATATTGGTTCATTCTATTACATAAAAAATCTAACCCTTAATGATCTGTCTCTCTTCTATTTTTTTGGTTGGGTACTTTTGAGATTTTGTAATGACTCTTCTCATAAACAAGTTCATGTAAAGCGTCTTTTGGGGATGGAAATCAAGTGTCCAAGGGCAGGTTAAAATTTTTGAATAAGATGAAGGGTATTGTAAAAGTGAAATTTATGTTTCTAAATCTTGCATTCTATGATAATAGAATATTGGATTAGCTTCTAAGAGGAAGTATTCTTGGCTTGTATTCCTCATATGGAGTTACAGAGGAGGTGTTCTTTGTATATGTGCAAGAGTATCAAAAATTAGTTGTGGCAACTACGTTAGATCTTAATGCTTTGAACGAATTGCATGATGAAATTGAAAGGGTATTTAAATACAATGGTTTCCCAAATATGGTATAACAACCTAAAACTACCCTTGTCTCATAGTGAACCTTATAAACCATGTATTGTGTAGTTACTCAACTTATATTCATCTTATACATGATGTGATAACTCATAATATCCCCCCCTGATTACATCATAATTTTAGAGAGAAAACTTTGAAATTATTAAATTTGACTTGTATTAGTGATTTGGTAAAGATGTCCACTCATTGTTCTTGAGTATGATAGAATTTGAGTTGGATGTTCTATTGTTGAACATGTTCACACTCTATATTGATGTGCTTGGTCCTTTCATGGAAAATTGGATTACAAATAAGTTTTAGTACTCCTTGATTGTTGTAATGCATGATTGTAGGTTATCTTATGGTACTCCCATATTTTTCAATGTATGTTTCAACTATATTGCTTCATAGGCAGCTCCTCTGTTGCATAGTATTATGATTTAGTGGAATATCAAGCAACTATTTATAGTTTCTTGATTCCCCATGATACATGAGTAGACCCTAGAGAGAAAAATAACAAGAGATGGATTTTTGGTCATCAATGCAACCTACATAATTTGTTCTATATAACTTGTCAAGTGTAACTAATCATTCCTTTTGAATTTTAAACCTTACTTCATAGTGCCCTATATATATCTTAGGATTATCTTTATTACCTTCTAACGTGTCATCTTTACTTACTGTACGAAGTGTGAGAGATAACTCACTAAAAAACTCATATTCGATCTTGTGTAGGTTAGGTAGATGAGACTTTCAAGTAACTACCAATAGAGTATTTTATTTTTTGGAGGAGAGGAATCAACACAAGAGAGTTGTAAAAATATTTTCATAGGAGTTGTTATAGGCTTACAATATTCTATATGATATTTCTCAAGAAGATTATTCACATATTTTCTTTGTGAAAAAATGTGTGATGATGGTTTTGCTTTACCTCTAATCCTAGGTAGTAGTGTAATAACCTGAGATCTATCATATCAAAATATTTCTTTAAGTCTTCTTTTGCAAGTAGAATCATACTTTCAAAACTTTTTATGATGACCAAATAATCTACATACACATTGATGAATACAATCTCCCTACCTTGCTCTTTGTGATACAAACTTGGATTGTATGAATTCCTTTTAAAACCATGCTTTTCAAAATGTTCATCTATATTTATATACCATGCATGAGGAGCTTGTTTGAGACTATAAAGAGGTTTGATCAATTTGCATATCTTTGTTTCTTTTCTAGATATAATGGATCCTTTTGGTTGAGTCATACAAATTTCTTCTTTTAAGTATCCATTGAGAAAGACACTTTCACGTCCATTTGATGACTTCTCCATCCAAATTTTGTAGCTAGAGAAAAAATAATTCTAATGGATTTTATTTTTATTTTGGGGATAAACATTTCTTCATAATCTATGCCTTCCTTTTGTGCATATTCATTTGGTACAAGTCTTTATTTAAAGTTATCAACATTACCATCTAATTTATATTTGATTTTGAAAACCCATTTGCATCCAATAGCCTTTTTCTCTAGTGGAAGATCAACAAGATCCCAAGTCTTGTTCTTAATAGTGCTTGATATCCAACATGCATGGAATTTTTCCAAGTAGTGGACTAAAGGGCTTCATAGACTATAGGTGGCTCAATTGTACTCATTAGAGCCAAATTTTGTGCATTGTGAGTTATACACTGAGTTATGAATTCCGTCTATCCTAGAGCTAAGTTAGATGAAGTTTCTTGTGATGGTGATGAAGGTGATTTTCCTTCTTCATCAAAGACAACATCACAACTAATATATACTTTATTTGAAACAAAATCAAATAGTTTGTATGTGTTTGATTCATCATTGTAGCCTAATAAGATGCATTGCTAATATTTTTATCTAATCCTTTTTATTTTGGAATGTGTATGTATTCTATGTAATCTAAAACCCAAATATGAGATATTGATGGTCTATGTCTGCTCCATACTTCTTATGGAGTAATATGGTCAAGTGATATAGTGGGAGGTCGATTAAGTAAACTATTATATGTATTGATTTTGTCCAAAAGGAGTGTCCAAGTTGTAAATATTTCAATATACTTTGTACCATATCCATGATTATTCTATTTTTATGTTTTGTAATATTGTTTTGTTGTGGTGAGTAGGTTGTTATAAATTGTTGTTGAATGTCATGTTCCTATAGAAATGCTAAGAATTTATTGCTAGAAAATTATCACCCTTGATCTGAGTAGAGGATATGGATCTTTATGCCTGTGGAAGTTTCAAAGTGGACCTAAAATTGCTAAAAGTAGAAGAAAGGTTTATCTTTGCTCTTCAATAAATACACTCACAATTTTCAAGTATGATCATCAACAAAAAAATTAGAAGTACTTGATCTTGTTGCAACTTGGAGCCATAGGTCCACATAGATTGTTATGGATCAAATAAAGAGATGTTTTGACCCAATATTATATGGTCTTGAAAGGAGCTTGATGTTGATTCCTAACTAAGCAACATGAACAAATTTATGTAGACTTTTGTAAAGAAGGGAGGCCTTCAACCATACTTTTTTTTTTAATGCAATGAGGTGGTTATAACTCAAATGTGATGAATTTTGAAGCCTTAATATTAATGTATACTCACATGATCAAATTCACAGGATCAAATATATGATAGTCACAATATAGTAAGATCAAGATAATTATGTAAGAAAAATAATATGAATAATATGTAAATCAAGGATTATAATATATTAACTAAAATTCATTATGTAAAAATATATGAATGTAAATATCCTAAATCATACATGTATAAAATCATGTAGCACGAATTACAATTTTAGTTGCTCAAATGTATGCACTCTTTGTTACTCTTATTTATCTTAATCCTCTTTCATTTACAAATGTATTACAGACTCTATTACAATGATGATAACTTTTATTGCTATTCTCACTACGCTTGCTATATTCACTATGATCACTATATTCAATATGCTCCTCCATGGAGTAATATATAGCCATTATAGAGTGACTCTTTAGATACTTGACTATTCCTTTCCTTATGCCAAGTCTCATGAATCTTGGATTCTCTACTTGACACTTGCATACACATGACTCTATCTTGTATGCACACCTATACATAAATCTTCACTTAGCACTATCTAATATAAGGACACTTGTGCACACTTACATATAAGACACTTCTGCACATATACACACCTAACACTTGCACACTTGTGCATTTCCTTTGCATACACTCTTACATAAAACTGTGAATTTCTTACACATTATTACATTACATAAAATATTTACTCATGCATGTACCAAATAATGTAATATTCTCCAACAAAATAACCATATGATCGGTGCCAAAATGATGTTAATATATTGAAGATAACAACTAATGCTAAGTATCATGATGAAATGTGTTAAGTTCAAACATATTTTTGTTTCCTTTTTATATGCAATAATATTAGAATTTTTAGTTTTATTATGATTGATGCAAACCTTGGATTGTTGTTGCTTATCGAACTCGAACTTTAAACTATGGTCAAGTAGCTAATTGACAAAGAGTAGATTTTTTGTCTTGGAATATATATAACTTTTATGATTCTACATTTGCACAATCCACATCATAATTTTATATCACATGTGCCTTTTAATTTCATAGGATGTGTCATCCCCAAGAGAAAATTTCCCTACATTTATAGAATACCTTAGATTTTGAAACCAATTTTTTTCTTGTCATGTGTCTAGTTGCTCCAAAATCAATATACTAAATATCATTTAATTGGGAATATGCAGCTAATGCATGTTATTTTTTTTGATGAGAATTATTTCTCTTTATGCCTTTGAATGGATGCTTATTTTTATGAGGTACTTGTTCCTCTTTTTGTCTTAAATATGATATCTCTTCCTTTTGAAGTAGGTTCACTAACTTCTCACAACTTGGTATTTGCTTAATAATATTTAATGTAGTCACAAAAATATGTTTTGATGGGATTTATCTCAAAATAATATGAACCAACATTTCATTAGATACCTGAATTCACAATACTTACAATGTTTCTCGTAATTATGCAATTCTCCTCATGAATGATTCTAGATTTTCTCCACTCTTTATCTTTAGACAAGGTAGTTGGCTTTGAAGGAATAGAAACTAATTTTGATTATTAGATTAAAATACTATATTCAACTTCTTCCATGCATCCTTGGCTATGGTCGTATCTCTAATGTATGCTTAGAATTCATCTGCTACTCCAAACATGATGATTAGTCTTAATTTTCTATCTACCTTGTCAAATTTTATTTGATATTATATTTTTAAATTAGGATGGTTAGTTCTTCCATCTACTACTTGTCAATATTCCTCAACCGCAAGTTGTGTCTTGATTTTGGTTACAACCAACATAATTGTTTGCCCTCAATAATTGGAAATATATTAATATGAACTTGGGTGCTCCACTAGCCATAGTAAACCTTTGCAAAATATAAATTTTCTTCTTTTGTTGAGATATTTTCAAAAAAATCTTTTTAATGAGTATATATATGCCTATACTTGGATTTGAATTGGTACTTCAAAATTTGTGAGAAAGAATTGTGTATTTTTGAGTGAAGATAGAGGGAATGCTTCTTCCTCTATAAAATAATCCTTGAAATATCATCTTCATTAAAATTTTCTCTTCACCTTCTTTGGAAATTCTACACATGTGTAATTTTTGCTTTTTCTGCATGTTGCTATCTTATTGGTATTTATTTCAACCTTTATGGTGATAAATTTATGTGTGCCTTGATAATGTTCATCCAATTTTTTTTGTTGGAAATTTTGTTAAAGGTTCTTTTTTGCAGGTGCTTCTAACAAGTTTCTTTGACCATTTTGAATGCAATAATATCATAGATGACTCTCATTCTTTTCACTTTTCTCTATTGTATATAGTTAGAAATCGACATCAAAGTGTTGATGTCTCTTTCATTCACTTCTTCATTATTTAAAATTAAACATTGAGTTACCAATTTATTTCCTATCTCATAGATTCACCAACTTGTCTTGTTAATTTACCAACATCTCGTTATTCACTAATGTCTTGTAAATTTATGAATCTATATTATTATTTTTCAACATCTTGTTATTTTTGGTGATTGATACACTTTACGGTTTGCACTTTTTCAGTTGGCTAATGTTGGCCCTATGAGAATTTGTAAACTACAAGAACAAGTATGGGAGCTCTTGTATCTAATTTGATGCTCTACGAGTATTTATTTTTTTCCTACCTTTGCTTGATCAACTTTCAATTTGTTGTTAAGAAAATTTCTAATTCTTACCAAGTTTCTTTCTAATCAAATGTCTTTGCTAATGCTTTATCCAATACTTTTATGAATGAATATATTTGCTAGTATTTTGTCCAATATATTGACGAGCAAATATATTTTCTAATACTTTTCCTTTATAGCAAGTTCCTTGCCACATATATTGGTTTTTCAAAAACACTTATCTTGGTTTTTTGGAACACAAGCTTTTGTCTAAAGTAACCATGATTTTGCTTGATATATTATCAAATTTCCCATTTTAGTTTTGAATCAGTGCTTGATGATTTCATGGGACTTTTGCTTTTGTCCTTTAGTGCTTCCACTAGTTTCTCATTCACATAGAATGTTGATGTCAAGATAGAACATTTAATGAAAACATTTATGCTTATGTTGGCCACACTATCCTTGTGTTTAGATTCTGCATTCTGGATTAAATTCTAGAATTGATTCTCAATGGAAAATTAACCACATTTGAATTATTTTCTTCAATATTTATTTCTCTTGAGAGTTTTTAGAGATTTTTCTAAAGTTTCCTTTCAAAGTTAAATTTCTTCTAAAAATTTTATGTTCACTTTGGAACATATTTCTTCAATGCTACAAATTTGCTTCAATGGGCTATATTTTAATGATTCTCAAATTGGATTATTTATAATTTTCAAAAGGGCCTTATATTGCTTCCTTTCATGAAACTTTTAAAGCAGCTTCAAATGGCTTCCTTCCTTGCCATTTTGAAAATGGAAATTCTTTTCTTTCTTGCTAAACTTGGCCTAGTTGTTTTAGGCTATATGACCTTTGGTCTTTAAAGGGGTTGAAACCATTTTGATTATTTGAAAATATTTTACCTATGGCAAGGGGTTTTTCACCCTAAACTTCGTGAATGCATCATGGAATTTTCCTTCATGGTCGTAATTTTATATCAGATAATTTTATCCTTGAAATCTCTTATCTCAAACTTGAAGTTTTTCTCAAATAGAATGCACCTTGGCTTTCTTTGTGTCAAATGTAGAGGAGGATCAAAAGAAATTTTTTTTCTTCCTTCTACCTACTCTAATACCACATGTTAGATCTTAATACTTCAAATGAATTGCATTACAAAAGTGAAAGGGTATTTAAATACAATGGTTGCCCAAATATGGCATAACAACCTACAACTACTCTTGTCTCCTTGTGAATATTACAAACCATATATTGAGTAATAAATCAAATTATATTCATATTATACATGATGTAACAACTCCTAATAGACTATAGTCCAGCCTGAGGAGATACTTTTTCAAGTGCAAGGGAATTTTTGCATGAACAAAATTCTAGATGATGATAGGGATTCAACCAGGTCTTCCACAAGTGTGGAGGTCCACAATAGCATCCATTATATGGGTAGATATTATTATTAATTTATGTATTATCTCCTTGACCCCTCAGTTAAAATTATAAGTGGGTGTTGAAAGTGTAATCTAATTTATAGTTGAGGATGACATCGTATGATATAATCTTATGTTAGCCTATGGAAATCATTGTACATTGTAATTAATTATTATTTATTTATTTAAGCCCTATGACCCACAATTAGTCTTATTAATATTAAACCTAACTTGTAACTTATAACTAACCTAAATCCCACATGTTATACTGGCTTAGGTTAAGATGATTATGTAATTGGAGTTATGGTATTAGTATAAATTATCCCATCCACTACATCTATTTCATTGAAGTGTTTTGATACTTACCCATGGATTATATAGTGATTATTTATGGTGCTCAAGGGAACCCACCAATTTTGTGTCTTTTTATTTCTCTTTCATCCTTGTTGGAGATATTACATTATTTGGTACAATGTGAAAGTACCCCTATGGTAAAATTGTACATTTGTAAATATTATATTAGGGTGTGAGTTATTAGATTAGAGAGTGTGATTTATATTTCCCCTAAAGTATGTATCAATGTGTGAGAAGATTACAAGTGTCATGTAATAAAGTGTGAAAGTGTGTAGAGTGTGAGAGTGTGCAAGTGTCATATAATAAAATGTGCAAGTATTTATAGAGTCAAGATTCATGTGTGTAGGTATCAAGTATACAAGTGTAGAGTCATATGATATATGGAAATGTGTAAATTCAAGAGACATGAGAGTTTTTAAATATGTGAGGAATAGAAAAGGATGCATATTATGAACATGTGATGACATCAATAGTCAAGTATTGAAGAGTCATCTTCTAAGGTTATATTATGGAGGTAAAGCTCCATGCAATGTAATACAATTTGATCTCATGTAACTCAATCTTGTATATGAATAATATATGAGTGATTTATTATTGAATTATTGTTATTATTTCATGAATGTGATATTCATTGATATTGACCAATTTGTTGAATGCTTTAATATATTTTGATTAATATTTGATCCTTGATAAAAGGACCTATGAGATAATCTAGCACAATTACCATTAGTGGTATCAAAGCCACATTCTAGTAGTTTATTTTTAAAATTTATATTTGTAAAGGAAAGGGCAGAGGTCATCCAAATTGTAGATTAAAGAATCTACTAGAGAATTAATAAACCCTTGTTGAAGGAAGAAGAAGATAGAATTGAATAAGCTACTAGAAAAATAAGAAACCCTTATTGAAAGAATAATGAAGTAATAAGAATCCTAGATTGGAGGAAGTGATTGAAAGAAGAACAAGTGAAGCCAAGCTAGAAGCTTGAAGTTGAAATCCATGAAGAAATTGAAAGCCATGATTAAAATAAAGCCAACAAAAAAATAAAGGTTGAAAGAAGGGTTGACTACATCCAAAAATTTATAAGTCTCAAATTTGTTGTTAAAGACATTAAGGGTTGATTTTATCCTGTGAATACATGTTGGAAAAGTAGGACTGAATATCGCAGGTAAGAAAATAAATATATGCATGAGATCTACCTAAAGATTCAAGAACATTGGGAAAATAGATTATTTTTGTTCTTATAAAGTTTGGATAAATAAGGGAAAATTTTAATAATTGCATTGAATATGCATTAGGAGAAATAAGGAGAAAATATAATAATTTTAAATTGAATTAATTTGGAGAGGTAAGGATTAAATAATTTGACCAATGAAATATGAAGAAATTTATGATTTATAAAAATTGAATTTAGAAGGAAAATAAATTGATTGCTTGATTAAAGCTTGAATTGAAGAATTGAAGAATTATTGATTGTTTGAATTAAATTTGGAGGAATAAATACTTCTACATCAAAGGATTTGCTTTGCAAAAATCATCATGGAAGAAATTATTGGAAATGCATTTTTAGAAAATTGTGAAGAAATGTTGAAAAAACTAAAATTCTATACACAAAATCTGATGGATAATTTTGATGAGCAAAGAGATATGTCAAATGACTTGAAGAAAAAATTGTCTTTAATTCTCAAAAATTCCAAAGATGAGAAGTTCACAACATTCATCAATTATCTTCATGAAAAAATCTTTGGGGCATGGTGGAATTCTCAAAATGCTATTATATTACCTACTAAAGTAGGCATAGTGATGTACATGACATTACTCACTTTTGAGATTTATCAAGAAAAAATACAAGAACAAAAAACTGAAATGAAAGATGTCAACTATGATACAATAGATTTGAATTCAGCATATGTTGATTTCAATGTGGAATCATTAAATTCCAATATTCATAGAATATACTATTGTGATGATTTATTGGTTCAATGTCCAAATTTACATCAGAAAACAAGATCAAGATAAAAACTATGAATAAGCAAAAAGAAAAGAATCAAAAGTATTGACTCTTAAACCATATTATCTCAGATCCCAATATTATTGATCTTGAGTAATTTCAAATATAAGAGAAATTAATATATTATATGGCCAAAATAATTAACAATACTATTCATAAAAATAACAATAATATGAATATAAATGACCAAAATCATTCATGCAATAACATGAATAAAACTTACAATAGAATTGCTCAAAAAATGCATACAAGATTCAATATTATTGCTTGAATATAATCTTCAATTTTACATATAATCCAAATATATTTCATGGAGCTTTGTCTCCATAATATAACCTTAGAAAGGTTTCCTATTCCATACATAAGATAAATCTCACATGTCCCTTGGCTTCTCATATTGCCACTTGTATACATGACTCTTGACTCTCTATTTACTTGCACACTTAACTACATGAAACTTGTGCATATCATGCACATAGAAACTTACGTCAAGGGGAAATATAAATTACACTCCTAAACTATAGAATCAAATCCTATTCTAATACTCATACCATAAAGCACCATGGGTATCATACCCAACCCTAGGCAAGATTCTAAACTGACAGATTATGTATTTATGAATGGTTAATGGATGCTTAGTTTAAATTCTTAAATGATTGTTGCATTAGCTATAATGATTTATCTTGAAGAATTCGGTACTACTAATGTGTTGTCAATGTGCAACACCAGGTACATTTGTGGGTGGAAGAGGTAGAATCAACCACCAAGGATGGGGTACTTGAAAAGGGAAGTGATGACTAAGACAACTTAGGGTAACATGAATGACTACCCTCATATAGGTATGCATTATTGCTTTAGGGATAATCATCAACTAGCCAACCACCTAGAGCCAAAGTTGGTAGCCTAGAAGCTATCGTAAAATCTTCAGCTAAGACGAGTGACTGGGTTGATGGAAAAACTCCCACCTTGTTTGATGCACTTAATTGTTTGTTTTTTTTCTTGTTTATATAAATGTTTATCTAAGAAACTCTGTCAAAAAAAGGGGTAATGGATATAGAGGATCCATTACCCCAAATCAATTCGAATATACCATACTAATGGTCGATATTAGTATAGGTATATAATAAAAAATTAATATAATAATGATTGAATTTTGTTATGAAATCAAATGAAATATAATTATTTGGAAAATAAAAGAGTTTTTATTTTTAGAATATAATTATTTAAAATAATAGTTGAAAATTATTTAGAATAATTATAAATAGAATATAATTATTTTGAATAGCTTAGTTTATTTAGAATAATTATAATGAATATATTATATATATATATATAGATGCATCTTATTATTTTAAATAATAATTAAATTTATTTTAAAATAATAAAAGAAATTTTAAAATAATAGTGATTTAAAGTTTTTAATCAAAACTTAATTTAAATTAGAAAAAATGAATTTCTATTTTGAAGCACATATTGAATAAGCTCTTTTAAAGAGCATGAAGAACACAAGATTATAATTAGAGGGGGGTGAACAATATAAGATCAACTTTTAATTTTCTTTCCCAAACAATATTATCCAATATTATCAATGGAAATATCAATAGTAGTAATCAAAGCAATGCACAAATCATCACACACAATAGAGACATCAATTTAACGTGGTTCACCCAATGTGGGCTACTCCATGGAGAAAATATTTCACTAAAATTTTCTCAACAAATATCTTGGGAATCACTTCCCTATTACAATTTTTATGGACATTTGTACAAAGGAGACACCAATCCCCTAATGATCTGATTTGTGGATCTCTATCCACAAGAGAACTATTTCCCCTTTTCTTTGGTTCATGGAACTTGATCCAGGAGACCTCTATCTCCTCAACTGGTTTATGGATCTCTCTCCACAAAAGAACTCTATTTTACCAGTTGGTTCGTGGATCACACTCCACATCAAAACTCTTTCCCCTTACTCTGGTTCATGGATCTGTATCTACAGGAGAACTCTTTTCCATCTGATCTGGATGATGATCTTCTAGAAGACTTCGATCCCCACTACTATGGCTTGTGTATCTCTCTCCACAAAATATCTTTATCCTCACTACCCTAGCTAATGGATCTCTATCCACTAGATAAATATATCCTCTTCTTTATCACCTCCAAAGCTTGCTCTCAACTCTGCTCAATCTCTATCTCAAATCTACACTAAACACTACCCTCAATCTAGTACAAATCTACTCCAACCCTATCTCAGATCTAGCACAAATATACTCTTAAATATACACCAAATACTATCCTAAAATCTATCCTCGAGCCTTGCTACAAAGCTTGATCTAATCACAAACCAACTCGACTTAGATTTACCCCAATACTTAACACAAATATTGAACAAATAAATAAATCAAATATACTCTTAAATCTTCACAAAGACTTACATCAAATTTGCCTTCAAGTCCTCTCAAGAACTTGTTCAATATGGTCTCAAGTCTTTACCAAGACTTACCTCAAATCTGTCTACAAGTCTTCACCAAGACTTACCTCAAATCTGCCTACAAGTTCTCTCAAGAACTTGATCAATATGCTCTCAAGTATTCACCAAGAATTGCCTCAAATATGTCTCCAAGTCCTCTCAAGAACTTTCTCAATCTGCTCTCAAGTCTTCACCAAGACTTACCTCAAATCTATCTACAAGTCTTCACCAAGACTTACCTCAAATCTACCTTTAAGTCCTCTCAAGAACTTGCTCAATCTGCTCTTAAGTATTTACCAAGACTTACCTCAAATCTGTCTATAAGTATTCACCAAGACTTGCCTCAAATATACCTACAAGTTCTATCAAGAACTTGCTCAATATGCTCTCAATACAAACTCAAAACAACTCATAGAACATGATCAATCAATCTCAAATCTTGCACACAATGCTATCAAATTATTTGTCAAATATTCAAGGTAATTCCTATAACATGAAGAAGTTTAGACATATTCCATTCAAAATTTGCTTAACCTCTAGAAAATATAGAGAATGATGTACTCTATCAAAAAATCATATGTTCTACTCAATCATTAAATCTGTTGCTTTCACAAATCTAGTTTCTAATGTTTGCACATTCACTTTCAATATCACTCAAATCCAATGCTCAAGAATTTCACTCAATCATTTAATCAATGAAACACAACTTTCTCACAAACCCTAAACAAGTGTTTCAACTTTTTCAAACAAAGAGCACAATGTGGTTCTCAAACCCTAACTCAAATATTTCTCAAATCTCTATCTCAAATCAAATCATCCATCAACAAGGTGCACTTAAACTTGCTCATACATTTCCAACAATACTTATCAATCCTTTTAAACTCCACATTCTATTTCATACATTCATTTCAAACACTCTAAAAAAAATATAGTGTGCCCATACCTTTTTACTTTGATGGAGATATGTCTTCAAAACCTATTTTAATCACAACCAAATCCTTTTGCCAATCCTAGGTTAGATAGCAACAGTCTATCTCAGAATTTCCACATGAACATTCACTTCAAATATTATTTCACCATATAAGAAATACAATCAAAATGTCAAGTCACAAATACACCTTATTACTTCTTTATATTCAACACATACAAATGAAGTTCCTTTGTTAACACCTTATAATCTCCAATACTCTCAAAATAATATTCAACACATAAAAATAAAGTTCCTTGGTTAACACCTTATAATCTCAAATCCTTTATTTATTTTCTAAGCACCAAAAATAAAATATTTATTTAAAAACCCTTATGACTCCCTAAACATTTCACACATGCCCTTTTAATATCACGTGGCCTTAAAACAACTTCCGCATTCCCAAAAACCTTTGGAAAAATTTAAATCAAAAGTGCATACCTTAATGTTGGCCCACGTCACCAAAAATATTGCGCACATCTCAATGACCAGCACCCAACAACCAACACCCAAACTCGAACCTACCACCTAAGACACCATCACACCTTAGCCCAAGGCTAGGCTACCACCTAGGATACATGCCCACATGTGAACCAAAGGTCCATGCTTTCGTATTAAAGCTACCTCTCATGAATTTCGGAAAAAATGAAAACTCCTCTCCTCCTTTGCCAAAATGAACTGTCTTGGATTCAAAACCATGATCTTCCCTTCACGAGCACCTTAGCCACACCTTGGATGTTTCTATCATGCTAATTGAGTTTAAACACCACTCTACCTCCCTTTATTTAAAAACTCACAAGTGTCTTCTCCTCTTTGAAACAGAGCACACAAATTATTATCACACATGGGCATTCAAATTCATTAGAATTTTGGAAATGAAAATCATTTCCTATAAATACCTTTTCCTTTGCATTAAAACACGTTGGCCCTCCTTCGAATTCAAAATTAAATTTGAATTAAAACTTTGAACTTTGGCACCATTAATTATTTAAATTAAAAATTTGAACTTAGGTTAAAATATTTTAATTTAAATAAATTAAAACCTTTGCTAACCTTTATAACCTGCTCAATGGGCCTTGTCAGGGATATATATTTTTAATGATTTATTGGACCTTGTTATTCTTCACCTCTTCCTTTTGCCTAAATATTATAATATTATTATTTCTTTTCAAACTTGCTTCTCTATTCTTGGGTCTTCCACCTTTTAGCCTCTTTAGGAATATAATATTTAAAATAAATATTATACACTTTTCCTTTTAACAACTTCCTTTCCTTTTGGATAAATCAACCTTTTGACCTTAATGACAAAAAAACTAGTCATCAAACCTCTTGACATCAATGACAACAAAACTTGCTCAAATTTCAAACAGAGCAACACATATTCTTTATTAAAGAGGACATGGTTCTTTCTCCAAAATAAGAAGGAGCTTCTATATGAAGCATAAGCAAAAGAGAGTGATTAAAAAAATGCGTTTTAGTTAAAATATCTCTCCTACCACCCGTAAAGGATAACACAAACTTTAAGGCAATGGATGGCATTGATGAGAGGGGAATACTTTTGCGGTTGGGCAGATAGATCAGGCCTAGTTAAAGAGACCAAAAATAACATGAAGTAGGGTTGTGAAGAAGTAGAACACATTCTTGGATAGACCTGGCTTGTGTTGTATCATCATTAAAACCTCCTTTTTCTTACCCGGATGTAGTCTATTGACCATATATGTTGCGGCAGTCACCCATCCAGTGTTACGATGCTTGAAACCAACATTAAAAATCTTGGTATCCTAGTTTGGATTTAGTTATGGATTTGACCTAGCTTAAGAGGATTTGGAAGGAGATTCCAATGAGGCTCGAAGCCTCTGGTCATCACCCTAAGCGAACCGTGAACACTGGTTCATGTTCATATTTTTCAGGTGAATGGCTTTATTGAAGTCATCCACAAGCATTATCCCACATGGGATATGCTTCAAGTATCGAAGGGCTTAAAGGGAGCTTGGCTCCCTAAGCCCTTTGACCACCAAGTGGTGGTCACACGACCAACCATTTGTGGTTGCTTGTGTGTTGTGTAGGGGCATGTGGTTTTTTGTTGCCTTATCTTTTATCACCTCTTAGTGCTGGATTTGATTTTTGTTTGTGCTTATCACCACTTATCCCCTATCATTGTCTATAATTGATTGTTGGTTGACATGATTGTTAATTCTCTTTTGTTGTCTATTGAGCGTAAGTATGTTATTCCAATTAAGGGTTTCATTATTCATGTTTGTATCTAAATGGAAGGAACTTAGATTTACAAATATAATTTAATCAATGTTTATTTATAATAAAATAAAATAGGTCCTATTATCGAAAGTAAGCGTTGGAATATGGATCCTATTATCAAAAGCAAGTGCTAGAATATGAGAATAAACCAACCTTTTATGTGGAATGTCAAACTCAGGGACACCTGAGATCTCAATGCCCTTCTCTGAAAGTGCAACATCCTAATGTCGAACCTGAGATCCCAAGGAAAAGTGCCCCATTCACCAAGAATGAAAGAAGGAAGAATCCAAATTCAAAGGGTTTTGTTTTTAGACAAATCAGAAACCAAACTCCAAATAACAAAGGTAATGGTCATCCATAATGTGGTGCTAAGAAAGAACCCCAAGCTCCTCCTTAATCTGCTAATAAATCCAAATAGGTATCTACTATAAATTCAAAAATGAACAAGGAAGAGGTAAGCTCTCTTTTTGCCCTCCCAAATAAGTTTCAAATACTTTTTGATACGTCCTTGTTCGAAATAAAAAATGAAGAGGTTCCTCATTGTCCAGAACCAAATCATAATATCACCTCTAATTCCCATGTTAAGCTTGGGCATCCCCACCTTTCTCTAGAACCCCTAAGAAGCCCTGTTTTCCATGACAACTCAGGGCCTTCAAGCCCACCCCATGAGACTGTTCTAGACCGCTCAGATGGATCTAAAAAAATGACATATATTGAAGAACTTGCAATCCCAGAAATCATCCCTGGAACTTCCAGCCCTGTTGTTCAAAATATTATTTCAAATAACTTTAGTCCAAAATAAACCAAAAGTTCCAAAAATCCCCTATTGATTGTGGAGGTGATAAGAAGAAGGGAAGAATATCGGCCAATGATCAATGGAAATAGGGATTAGCAGAGGAAATAGCAAGTGGAATCCAAAAAACCCTATTTTCTATAGGTTTAAGTCAGAATAAATATGAGATTAAATGCATCAAACCTCCCCAACCTCAAGGAAAAGGGGGAAAAAGGAATGCTAAATATTCTAAATGAGAATCCTCTCATGGAATGTGAGAGGACTTAATGGACTAGCTAAGCAAAGGTTGGCTAGATCATTAAGAAGAGAAGTTAATCCTACCATCTTCTTATTGCAAGAAACCAAAATTGGCAAAAATATGGCTGCTAATTTGGCCAAAAAACTATGGAAAAAAGGAGAAGCTATTTCCTGCAATGCTAGAGGAGCTTCAGGGGGACTCATGTGCATATGGGATCTAGAGAAGCTTGAAGGTAGATTGATTCATTCAAATGATATGACAACTAGTATCCTATTTTTTGATAAAGACAAAAATTTCCCATGGATCCTCACTAATGTGTATGCTCCCAATTCAATTCCTGGAAGGTCTAGGTTATGGGAAACTTTAACCAATATTAGAAGAGCAATCACTAATTTTCCTTGGATCCTAGCTGGAGATTTTAACACTCCCCTTTATCCTTCAGATAAAAGAGGTGGATCTAGTTCCATTTCAAAAAGCATGGAAGATTTCAATGATTTCATCAACTCTAATGATCTTATGGATGTTAACCTGAAAGGTAATCAATTCACTTGGAGCAATAGAAGAAGTGGCAGCCAATTAATTTAGGTGAAACTTGATAGATTTATTTTTTCTCAGGAGGCTACTTCAAAGTGGGGGGATGCTAGTCTTCAATCAATGCTCAAAATAGGTTTTTACCATAGTCCACTTATTTTGGAAATGAGCAACCCACAACCCTTCAAAACCCCCTTCAGGTTTGAAGCAATGTGGACCCATCATCCGGATCTCAGAGACAGAATTATCCAATGGTGGCATTCAAATTCCCAAGGATCCCCTTCTTTCATATTGGGGTAAAAATTAAAATTGGTTAAGGAAAACCTCAAAATTTGGAACAGGGACATTTTTGGCAACCTCTTTGAGAACAAGCAGTCAATTAAGAACTGATTGGCAATAATAGAGAACAAAATTCAGAATGGACAAATTGATGATATGATAAGATCTGAAGAAAAAGCTCTTCTATCAGAATATCACAATGTGCTTGCCTGTGAGGAGATGTTTTGGAGATAGAAATCTCGTGCAACTTGGCTCAAGGAAGGAGACTCAAATACTAAATTTTTCCACATATCTACTCTAAGAAATAGGAGCAAAAATAGAATTAAGGAATTGATTAAGAATGATGGGAATATAACCACAGACATCAAGGAAATAAGGACTAAAGCAATCTCTCATTTTATGCAGCTACTTCAAAACTCAAACCCTACTTCCACCTCTGCCAAAGAGTCCTTACTCCAACACATTCCAAATTCCATCTCGGAGGATATCAATTCCAAGTTAATTGTAGTTCTATCAGATGAAGAAATCAAATAGGCTCTCTTCTCTATGAATCCGAACAAGGCTCCTGGCCCTGATGGGTTCCCTCCAAGATTTTTCCAAGATTTTTGGGATTTTTTGGACCTGATGTATGTGCTACTATCAGATAATTTCAATCGGCCAAAGCTATACCCCATAATTTCAATTCCACGTTCATAACTCTGATTCCCAAAAGTCAAGATGCCAAATCGCTTAACGATTTTAGACCTGTGAGCCTCTGCAATGTCGTTTATAAAATTCTTACCAAATCCTTGGCCAACAAGATGAGAGATATCCTTCCTTTGATAATTGATCATTGCCAGGGGAGTTCTATTCAAGGAAGATCAATTCTTGATGGAATCATTACTATCCATGAAGCCCTGCATTCCACTTCACAAACAAAGAAGGTTGCCTTTCTTCTAAAGCTTGATATGAACAAGGCATATGACAGAATGAATTGGGATTTTATGCTTGCAGTTCTAATCAAATTTGGATTCCATCCTGATTGGGTAGAGTTAATTAAAGGTTGCATTTCTACAGCTTGGTTCTCTATTCTAATCAATGGATCACCTGCAGGCTACTTTCAAAGTGGTAGAGGAATAAGACAGGGAGACCCTTTATCCCCCCTTCTCTTCATTATTGTTGTAGAGGCCTTGGGAAGAACTATTCATGCAGCCAAAAATTTAGGTCTCATCTCTGGTATTAAGGTCACCTCACAATATGAACCTATCACTCATCAACAATTTGTAGATGACACTCTACTGTCCACATATGCCTCTATCATTGAAGCCAAAGTTATTAAGTATATCCTCCTCCTATATGAAGAAGTTGTAGGGCAAAAAGTGAATTTTTAGAAAAGCAAAATATACTTTCTCAACACTCCCCATAGGTGATAATTTTTTTTTTAGTATTCTGGAATGTGCAATATCCACCTTACCGACTACTTATTTAGGGCTTCCTTTATTCATTGGAAATGCTACTGAAGAAATGTGGAACAGGGTCATTGAAAGAATCCAAAAAAAACTCACAGGATGGAAAGGTAACCTTCTATCATAGGCAGGAAAAGCTACACTCACCATGGCATACCTTCAAAGTATCCCTATCTACTTCTTGTCGATTTTCAAAGCCCCAAGTAAATTTTTTAATAAAATTGAACAAATCCAAAAATAGTTCTTATGGATAGGGGTTGAGAATAAAAACTGATTTCATCTAGTAGCCTGGGATAAAGTTTGCAGACCTAAAGACCAAGGGGGAATTGGATTAAGAAGAATTAATCACTTAAACATTGTTCTATTGGCCAAACAAGCTTGGAGATTAGTGTCTAAAGAATAGGTTGAATGGGTCACAATAGCTAAAAGGAAATACCTACAAGGATCTAATTTTTTAAGTGACTTGGCTCCTTCATCTGGTTCAGCCTTTTGGAAATCTATAACTTCAACAAAATAACTTTTGAGAAAAGGTCTCAGATGGCAAGTTGGGGATGGAAGACTCATAGATTTTTGGGAAGACAAGTGGATTGGAAACCAGCCTTTGATTGAAAATCCTACTTTTAGAGCTCTAAAGAATGTCACAGACTCATCATTTGGCCACAAGGTAGCTGATTTCTTGACTTTATCCAACAATACTCGTAGGTGGAAAAGGATACAATGCCCCATCCTATCAGCTAAAATCAACTCTTTAGAGGCTTTACTCTTTTCCTATGTTTTACCCTCAGGAAATGGTAGGGATCATGCCATTTGGGAACCATAAGATATTGGGGAATTCACTGTTAAGTCAGCATATCAACTCCTCCTAACCATTGAGGAAATCCAAATTCCTTTCAAATTAGTGTGGACCAAACACTTAACCCCAAAAGTCTCCTTTTTTTCCTGGCTTGCCATTCAAAATAGAATTTTAACTATTGAAAATCTCATCAAGCATGGAATCCTACTCCCCAATAGATGTTTTTTATGCCAAGTTGATTGGGAATCGACTCACCATATTTTCCTAACCTATCCTTACTCTAGTTCCATCATTAACAACCTTTTCTAGAGGTTTCAGATCAGTTGGGCCAAACCTCCTTCAATCATAGAGTTGTTTTCCCAATGGCCTCATCCTTTTCGCAATCCTTGCCTCCGTCATATTTGGAAATTCTATCTTCACCATTTCCTATGGCAAGTCTGGCTTGAAAGGAATCAAAGAGTTTTTTCTAGTTCTATCAAGGATGTTTCATCCATCACCAATAGAATCATTTTCTATGCTAAAGAGAATGCACTCATTATCCCAAATGATCCTCACCCAATTTCTAGGTTTGAAGCCTCTTTACTAGATTCTTTGCACATTTCCCTGGATAATCCCAACTCCAATTCTTCCCATATCACCAGGAACAACATCAAGTGGAGTCCTCCACCGCAAGGATGGGTAAAGCTAAATTTTGATGGGGCAACCAAAGGCAATCCTGGTAGAGCTGGAGCAGGAGGGATTCTTAGGGATCACAAAGGAAATTCTATATTTGCCTTTGCTGAGTGCCTAGGAGAACAGTCAAATCACATAGCTGAAGCAAGAGCTCTTTGGAGGGGTCTTTTATTGATCAAATAATTTCCTGGTAATGTTATTGTTGAAGGGGATTCTTTAAATATAGTAAATTATTTGAAGAATTCCAAAACCCCTACTTGGAGAGTCAGAAACTACATCGAAGAAGCTAGAAACTTGATCCTCCATCAACAAGAGGTCATCATCCAGCATGCTTTCAGGGAAGCAAACAAAGTGGTGGACAGGTTAGAAAATATTGGAGTCAATGCTCCTAGTTTGATGACGTGGACTGATATCCTTCCACAGGAGGTTAATGAAATTGCCATGAAAGAGAAAGTTTAAAATGACTGACAAAATGTTATTTAATTTAATTAGCTTTATTTTATGTATGAAGGATTTATTTTCCTTAGGTCAAATTGTCAATATGGCACTTAGTGCCATTAGGGTCCTATCTCGCATGAAGATTTTATTTTCCTCGAGGTAAATTGTCATCAGTGTTCTCAATGCTATTGCGGTCTTGTTTTGCACTATCCTTATGGTTTTTCCAAGTCAAATTTTCAATGGTGTTTGTAGCACCAATTTTCAAATTTTAAATATTTCCAAACATGATTGGGCTATTATCATAGCTAGTCATCATAATTGTCTTCATATCTTAACTCACCACCATTCGATGAACCACCTTGCCCGCTCCTTTTCAAATCCCATCCGTGTGTCAAATCATCATTCCACTTCATTGCTCATTAATTTCACATGCCTCCTCATCCTCATCACCTTCTTCATGCCTTTTTTGGAGGAGCCTTTTACCTTTTTCCAATGCTTTGGTCTCACATTTTTCCTTGCGAGGTTTTAGTTCCAAAATATATCGTCTGCCCTATGGTTCAATCATGTCCAAGCATGGCACACATCGATGGTGCTAGGTGCTTTGGGAACTTCAAGTCCAGTAAGATCCGTTACATTGATACCAGGTCCAGGTTGGGGTTACCATTTCCAAGTAAAATTTGTAGCTCGAGGAGGTGGTGATGCTTCCAAAAACGCCCAAGACATTCACCTACTTCAAAAGCCCACCATCAATCCAAATTTGCTACTCTACTTGCTGAATTTCTAAGGTCCTTGATAGAGCATACTATGTTTCCCTATATCCCATAGGTCTGCAACCTCATCACCATGGGTTTTGTTGAACCTGATACTCTTGATATTGAACCATTGCGGTGATTATGACTACGCATGGATTTATGCCCTTTCTATAGCAGTTTTTGGGATGGATTGGGATGTTAACATGACTTTTGCCTCCACTTGGGAGAAAGGAGTTGTCATAATTCATGGAGTCAATTTTCAAGTTGATCTCCAAATCCTAGCTAAAATTATAGGATAGCCTTTGATGGGTAGAACCATTCATAGGGATAAACACAATTGGGACACGGAGCTGAGGGAATTTGAGCCAAAATCTAGTCTTCACAAGCTTATCAAACCAGGGATGATCAGGGAGGAATTACCAACACCGTGGAAAGAAGTTATGAAGCCTGTGATGGAGTACATCATGGTTGATGACCCGAGTTCTCCACTATGAAGTTTTCACATTGCATTCGTAAATCACTTTAGGGAAGTGAAGCCTATAAATATCCCTGAGTATCTGTACTTATCCATGGAGTATTTCATTGAGGTGGCTCACGCTAAGAAGGATGAGGCCTAGCCATCTCATCAGGGGCTCTTCAAGGTGATATACAAACATCTTCTTGAGAAATTCCTGAAAGGTAATGTTCCCATACCAGAATAGCAAGCAGAGTCTAAACAAACTACGGAGGAGGAAGCATCTATCACCCCTTCTTCAAGTGCAAGAGGATCCAAGAAGAGGAAAATTGATGGTAGTTCAAAGGATGCGGAATAGTCGATCAAAAAGAAGGTTAAGTTGGAGGACCATCCCATCCCTATGAGAAGCTCTCAGTGCCTGAAGGATAGATTCATCCTGAACCAGTAGAAAATTCATGACATCACTCCTGAGGATGATCATGAGGACCCGATGATCAAAATATTACAGGAATATATCATCAAGATGAGCACTGCCACCATTGCTCAGATGGAGAATGCAGTGGCCTCAAGCACTACTACCATTGCTCAGATGAAGGAACACAGAAATGCTCTCCATCTACTATTCTTCTGCACCAACTACCCTGAGGACCTGTTCGATGGGAAAACCATAGGAGCCAGTGTTGGTGTCAACAACAAGGAGGATGAGGTGGTGGAAATCATGAAGGAAGCCTTCAAGGAAGTCCCCAAGGAAACTGAGAAGGATGACACCAAGGATTCAACAACCAAATAATTCCTTTGAGGGATTTTCTTTGTCTATTTCTTTTTGATGTGTTGGAATGTTTGGTTCCTTTTTGGTGCTTTTGGATGTTTCTTTTTGTAGTTGTAAGGATTATGCTTAGTCTGGATGTAATTGTTTGTCTTTGGCTCCAGCATCCTTAGATGCAACTTTTGTACCAAGGTGTTAGGGCACCTTTCAAATGCCCTCCTTAATATAATTTTGTTAACTTACCAAAAAAAATTAAAAAGAAAAGAAAATAGACATTATCAATGGGAATATTTATTGTCGTATTTAATTGGAAAACAATATAAATTGCAATATAGTTTTAAGTCATTGTTTATAAAAAGGAAAAATATAATATTAAATAGAAGAAAATATTGTTCTTACTTAACAAAAAGGAATAGTTGACTTTGATGAAGTAAAGGTATTGGTTGTTTATATATTCAAAATATTCTAGGTATTTTTTTTTAAAATAAACGGGTAAAAATTTATTGATAAAAAGTTTGGATTACAAAGTACAGTTGAGCCCCCACCCAGGACTCAAATAAGCAACAAGATAGGCTAAATCACCAGACAAGGTCAACTCCCAAAGAAAACCAAAAAAAACAAACCACATTAAGTCTGAACATCCTTATGGATAAACTCCCGTAGGTGTTGAGAATCCCTAGATGGGAGACTCACCCAGTTATCAATACTCTGAGTATCCAATAGCTCAAAAGCCCTTTTGGCCAGGTAATCAGCAACCCCATTCCATTCCCTTGGAATGTGCACAAAGGATATAAATTTGAACTCTTTACTCATTCTGAGAATCCGAATGGTCCACGAGGCCAACCGCCAATTAACATCCTCCACTATTTTGCTGTTTAAAAGATTAACCAAAATTTGAGAGTCAGAATCGCAAAGAATCCTACGCCAGCCAAGATAAAACCCCCTTTGCAAGGCCTCAAGTATCGCCAGAGCTTCCATAAGATTGTTGGAGTGAACACCTTTATAAATGGAAAAGAAAAAACTGACCACGCCAGTAGAATCTCTCCCAACACCACCAATTCCAGCATGTCCAGGATTGCCCCTGGACGACCCATCAATATTAATTTTTAAAACTCCTCTAGGGGGTAGTCTCCATCTACCCTCTCTCCTAACCTTCTTACTAAGCTGAGGAATCCTACTAGGGATAGAAGAATTCACACCAACCCCAAACAAACCAAGGGCCTGTCATACCTTCTCCTCCCTAGAGTCCAAATGAGGGTCCACATCACATTTACTATGGATAGTTTCTTGAACCATACACAGGATCCTTTGCTAGATATGTTGAACAGCCAAATGACTTCCCTCAAAAATGCATCAATTTTGTTCAAGCCAAATCTTCCAGATGATGCAAGAAGGGCCCAAATTCCAAGCCACTTGGAGGAAGGGGGCCTTGGCTGGAGGTCTGCCCAGACTACTCCAAAACTCCACCAGGGAGAGCACATGAAAACAAGGATGGTTCCAGGAACTCCACCAACAGTGCCAAATGTCTCTAGCAAGGGAGCATTGGAAAAATAAATGAGAAGAGTCATCCTCATTCTTACCACAAAGGACACATAAAGAGGGACCCTGAAATCCTCTCTTCCTCAAGTTATCCCAAGTGAGGCATTTATTACGAGCTACCAACCAGAGAAAAAAGTTACATTTTGGCCAAGAAAATCTATTCCACACCTTTTTCCACCATGTGATAGGGAGGCTCCCAAACTTTTGCTTATCAAGAACTTGATAACCATAGGCTACAGAGTAGGTTCCCTTGGGATTAGGGTTCCAAGCCAGAATGTCTTTATCCCTTAATGAAGAATAGTACCTCCCTGCAAGAATAAGAGCAAGCACCTCTCTATCCTCGGCCAATCCCCGTTGGGGCCATTCCTATGGATCTTTCCATCTGTACATCTCCATATTTCCAAAATACTAGATTTTTTTAAAGTCCTCCACATGAGACCAGCCTGCTTCCAAGAAACAAATGCTTAGGGAATGTACCCTGGGATATTGAGTCAAGATAGGAGGGTGGCCATCCCAAGAATCCTCCCAAAAAAGAACATCTGATCCCCGATTGCAAATCTAGAACAAACCCTGCTTAATTAAATTAGCTCCTCTTTTCAGAGTGTCCCAGATAACGGAACCTTTCCCAACCAAACTAGCTCTAGGGATATCTGCCTCAGAAATACCTCTCAAGTATTTATAAGATAATATTTTAGCCCAAATGTGATCTTGAGAGGTACACCATCTCCAATAAAGTTTCACAGCCAAAGCCTACCCAGAAAGAGTTGCCTGTCACAACCCAAGGCCTCCCTCTTGAATCGGCCTACAAATGGAATCCCATCTAACCAAACTCCATTTAGATTGATCAAGTTTTCCAGACCACAAAAACTATCTTGACAAAGCATCCATGTCCTTGATGAAACGAGAAGGAGCTATTTGCACAAAACATCTGTAAATGGGTAAAGCTTGAATAACAAATTTTAAAAGCAATACTCTACCTATAGAGGATAGCCATCTGATAGTCCAGTGATTTACCTTCCTTCTAAACTTATCAAGTATAGACTGCTAAGAAGATCTAGGTAGAGGATGAGATGAAATCGGGATCCCAAGATAAATGAAAGGGGGAGTCTCGACCTGGAATCTTAGAATGCGAGCAATCCTGGATTGAATAAGAGGGGGGGTATTGAAGAAGAAAATAAAGGACTTGTCCTCATTAATCACACTGTCCAGAAGCACCAAGATATATGTCAAGAGACTGTCTAATGTTTCTAGCTTCCTTGATAGTGGCAACTCCCAACAAAGCAGTATCATCAACAAATTGAAGGTGGGAAAGAGGTGGCAAACTGTTATCCCACTTCCACCCCTAAATGAGACCATGCCTGACCTGAGACTTGAGTAATCTGCCCAACCCTTCTGCCATAATGATAAACAAATAAGGAGATAGAGGATCTCCTTGCCTCAATCCCCTTAAGGCCTCAAACAGCTCCGTTGTCTCGTTATTAACAAGAACAGAGAATGAGGAAGAAGAAATACGGCTCATCACCCATCTAATCCATTCCTCCTCAAAGCCAAAAGTAGCAAGAACTTTTTGAAGAAAGGACCATCTAACTCTGTCATAGGCTTTTGCCATGTCCAACTTAATGAACATAGTTTTCTCCTTATAAGTTTCCATTGAGTGAATAGATTCTGTAGTAATAACAACCCCATCCATGATTTGTCGGCCAACAACAAACCCACCTTGCTCCTCAGAGATGATTTTGCTCAACCATATCTTCAGCCTCTCAGCAATAATTTTTGTGATGATCTTATATACAACATTACAGAGAGCAATAGGCCTAAACATATCCAGGGAATTCGCTCCCTCTTTCTTGGGAATAAGCACCACAAAGGTAGCATTTAGGGCCCTTAGCATCTGTTTGTTATTTTGGACTCACGGACCACTTCCAAAAGGTCAAATTTGATTAACTCCCAAAACTCTTGATAAAACTCAATCGAGAATCCATCCGGACCCGAGGCTTTCCCCTTTTTCATCTTGAATACAACACTTTTCAGCTCCTCAAGGGAAATTGGATCCATCAAGTGCTCATTCATCTCTCTAGAAACAATCAAGGGAATACAGTTTAGAATAAGTTTTTCTTCCTCATCATATGAGAGGGCATCCTCCTTGAAGAGAGAGGAAAAATACCTCTTAGTCTCTTCTGAAATATCCATGAAAGAAGAAAGCAGGGCACCCTAAGAATTAACAAGAGAGGTAATCAGGTTACCATTACGACGAGCCTTAACAAAGTTATAAAAGAAGGTTGTGTTCCTATCCCCTTCCTGAAGCCAATCTACTCGAGCTTTTTGTTTCCAAAAAATTTCTTCCCTCAGTTCCCATTCAGCAAGGTCTTTTACAGCCTCAGATTCCTCAACAAGAAGCTCCTCCGTGAGTCCCTGATCTCTAATCTTCCTTGAGGCTTCTTCCACCCTCCTAAGAGCTGCAAAATTAGCCAAGGAAAGGTTCCCAAAATTTAGTCTATTCCATCTCTTCAATTTATGCTTAACAAATTGAAGCCGCTTCATAAAGGAGTACATAGAGGTGCCATGAGGAGGTTTGCCATTAGTCCACCAGCCTCGCATGAAATCTTGAAGCTTAGGATCTCGCAGCCACATAAGTTGAAACTTAAATGAGGGATTCTTTTTTAGCCCTAACTCCAGAGTAGAGAGTTTGATAGGCCAATGATCAGATCCTCTACCCTCAAAAATCATAGAACTAGCACTTCTATTATTGCCAATCCAAAAACTAGAGATCATAAACCTATCCAGTCTCTCTGAAATGGAATATTACCCACATCTTCTATTATGCTAGGTAAATATCCCATTATCCAGCTTGATGTCAACCAAGTTCAAGGCCCGGATATGAGCATTGAAGACAAAAGAAAAAGGCTCAAGACGATCAATCCCACCATGTTTTTCCTCCAGACAAGTGATAGAATTGAAGTCTCCAACCAAAATCCATGGGTACAAGGGAGCCAGACTTCTCACAAAGCCAATGTGCTCTCATAAATTCACTTTACCATTGTAATCAATAGGAGCATACATGTTTGTAAGTAGGATGGTCTCACCAGATTCATTATCATGCCCGATCATCGAAATAGACCACTTGCTAGAAATCCAGGTAAGAGGAGAGATCTTAACTGGATCCCATAAACAAGAAAGGCCACCAGCATATCCACATGCACCAATACACTGACATTGCCCCTTTCTCCACAACTTGGGAGAAATATTGAACAAACTATCAATAGCTAATTTAGTCTCCTGAATAAAAACCACATCCAGAGAATGAACACGAATCAAATCATGAACAACTTTTTATCTGGGGATGCTGTTCAACCCCATTACATTCCATGAAAGTATAATCATTTTTGGGGGTTAAAAAAATGGGAGTCCAATGTTCTCACCAAACCTGACTCTACCAAAGTCTCCCTCATTAACTTAATTTTATCCTAGTCTTTCTTTCGACCCACCTTCATATTCTTATCTGAAGCATTTTTTTTAATTATTTTATGTTGCAATCCCAAAACCGTAGGAGTTTTACAGTCCATGGATGACTGCATCAGTGCCCGGGTAGGAGAGGGCATATCTAAATCCGTGCCATTTTCTAAGATAACTTCACTTCCAGGGCTAGGGCCAACCATATCACCTATACTCGAAACCAAAGCCCTATGTTCTTCATTTAAACCCCCTATATCTGGTTCCCTTGGTTCCACCTCATGAAGAGACAACTGATTTGGTCCTGTTATATCTATAACAGGTAGCGATGTTTTAGGTATCTCCACGCATTGATCAAGATTCTCTAGAATTTCAAAACGGTTGAGCTGAGCATCTGGCTGGTTATCCTTAATGTCTCTTTTTGCCTTTCTTCCTTTGTTTCGAGGTTTTACTGTAACAAATCCTTCCTTATCCCGATCCCCCTCCTTTATCGGGGCTTTTCATTTATCCATATTTTGTACAGATCGAGAGGGCCCAGGATTTGAAGCCACAGGCAAGACAAACTTAGGGCATTTTCTTTGTAAGTGGCCATATTCATGGCAAATCCGGCAATGAAATGGAAGAGCTTCATAGTCAAGTTTTTGAACCCATTTGGTTGATCCGAACTATATTTCAATAGAATCTAGAATAGGATTGTTTAAATCAATTTCAACACAGATACGGGCAATAGAGATTACCTTTTTATCCAACGTCTGTCATGATGGCCCAACCGGCTTCCCAAGTAGAAGGGCAATCATATGCAAGATGTCATTTCTCCAAAATTCCAATGGGAGCCATCGAAGCCGAACCCACACCGAAACCCGTGACGGTCGCTCCTCTGATGGGTTGAAACCCACATGCCAGGGTTTAAGAAAGAGTCCCGCTTGGTTACAAAAATAGGGACCTCCTTCAAATGCTTTGTTACGATCCGCAAGACAAGAAAAAACCACCATAAAATAGTCTGTTTGCACTCAACATCACCTCCACATCACCTTCAGGGTTCCAAGTCTTCCTAACCCAAGCCTCCACAAAGGGAAGAGAAATTTAGATGCCCATAAATTTACCAATAAGCGCATGTTTGGTTAAATACTGCACATCTTCCGCCACCGAGTCTGGTTGAACCACTAGAACCGGCCTGGCTTCACATCGTTCCAAACATCCATTGTTCTTTAACAAGCAATTCCTGGCATGCAATGGGAAATCCTATTCCTTCCAATCATTTTTAAAAGAAATACCAGCCCTAGCATGCATGCTCTATGACGGACCTGATGCCATCACTACATTCCTCCAGTTGTTCATACCTCCTCTAGAAACTGCTGCCATCCCCGCAGAGCCCACCAGATAGGTCTCAAAAAAATTCCAGCAAAGTAGCTTTCCTCCTCAAATATTCTAGGTATTATTTACATTCTCTTCTGTAAATTAATGAATTGTAATAAAAAACTATTTATATTCCTTATTCTATGGAAATGGAAGAATTTAATAAATGTTAGGATTATTTATTTTAAAAATGGAGAGGAATTTAATGTTTTATTTTATTAATGAATTTATTATGGTTTGGTAGATTAAGTATCTAATAAATTAAGGGTATGGGCCCTTAATTGTTAGAGAAATAGAAATTTAATTGCTTAACTTAGTTAAGGTTTATGGGGCCTTGGCTGATTTAAGAATTAAATGAGTTAATAAAATCTAAAGGAAGATTTATATGTTTTAGAATATGAACCTTGGATTGATTAAAGGATGTTGTGATAAAATGAATTATGAAACCTATTATATATGGAGTGAATGATTTGTAAAGATGTATTGGTGATTGTATAGTTGCAATCTGGTATGTTAAATACACTAGACTAAATAATCATCTAGTAGATACATGATTCATAGTTTTATGAGTTTTCCTGATCCCTTACTACCATCATTAAGCAATAGGTAACGAAAGGACCAAGAGAACATCAGGATCCAAGACAGATACTTACTCATGTTATGGAGGAAACATTATTGGAGCAACCTTTGTTTAAGGCTATTTATGTAATGTTATTCTTTAAAAGTATGGATTATTTTACCATACTCAAGCTATGTAATTATGTACTAAAAATTTGGAAATGTATTCCTTTACATGTAACATATGATGCATCTCGTTATATAATTCTATTAGTTTTTTAGCTATGCATGTTCTAGTTAGATTTATTTCCCTTCCATCATATCTTTGTATTCCTCTTATTTATTATGTTCCATGCTTGATTTAAATTGTTAGACTTAGTGTTTATCCTCCTATGTTAATATGCTTAGAGAAGTTAAGTAATTCCTTTAGAGATATTAGAGTGCTAGTGTGTTGGATAGAGTAGGAGAACCTAAGGGATTATGGGATCCTTTAGGGCCAAATGGGTAAACTTAGTTTAAGTGACTAAACTAGTTTGACTTGCACAACCTAGTAGTTTGAAATGAGATAACCATATATGAAAGAATTGGGCTACCCCATATTAATGATAATATGAATGTCATATATTTTGTACACATCATATACCTGCATAGACAAGCTTGTTTAGGGTATAGAGTCAAATGTACCCTTCGACTAGCCAAAGGAGATAAGCTAACCCTAAATAATATGTGATTAATAGTTGTCGCAATACCTGCATAGATGGATTTGTGCATGGTATGAATATGGGTGTATCCTAATTAGATGCTAGATAGAAGTTTAGTATTGAGGAGAAGGATAGATAACTTGAACTTAGGTTAACTTAGAAATCTTTGTAGTTGCACGTAGCAAGTGAGATAAGGTCTCTCTCCCAAGTATGTGTTAATATGTTTAATGTAGTATGTGTTAGTATGTGTAATGTTGTATGTGTTACTGTTATTTTTGTTTGTTAAAAAACAAATAACGACCCCTTAGTTATATTTTGGGTTGTTACATTTGGTATTAGAGTTCTAGGCATGAGGGACTAGAGCTTCTTGTTGTGCTAGGGATGTGGGTATCTTCCTATGTAGGTTGTGCTTATTTATTAAGACAAGCTGAAAAGACCTAGAACTACCACTTGCTAAAGGTTAAATTAAGGGGGGTATTAACCCACAGAGGTAGTTTCTATGCTACAACACCTTATGGTTAGTAAGTGTGGTCTTTGGCATAGAGTTACTTAATAAATTTAGAGTGCGATATCTCTTAGGATGAGAGTGGTGTTAGCAATAAGACTTTGTTTTTAGTAGAGAAATTCAAGAAGAAGTTGTAACCTAACATGATATCATCTCTTTGTGATATCAGGATAGAATGGTACCCAAGACAAGAGGAGGGATGTCTACTCCCTCGAATAGACAGAAAATTAAGGATAATGTTAGGGGAAAAACCAAGATAAAAGTTTGAGGAAATTAAGTAAAGAGGTGAAGAGCCTCATTACTATTGCAAATATATTACAAGATAAAATAGAGCAACAAGGAGAGCTAATAAACCAACAAAAGAAACAAATGGATCAACACCAACAATTGAATGATAGTTATATTGTAAAATTAACAAAGAAAAACCGATAGTCCCAAAAAGGAAGAGAAAGTGTTGGCTTTATAAAGAAGGAAAATAAATGGAACAAAAAAAGTAGAGGCAACTCAAGATGTGAAGAAAGGAACAAAGGAAATATGAGGGACCCCAAGAATTTTTTTTTATCAAGGAATAATAATAGTATCAATGATGCTCAGTATCAAAAGAAGTAGAAAAAGAGGGGTGCACCTAGGGCCCAAGAGTGGGTACTATAACTACGGAGGACCATACTACGCTACCCAATATCCACCCCAACCAAGACCATAAACATCTAGTTCAAAATTAAAGGAATCTATGCACAAGATTTTTGTTGCAATTGAAAGCCAAAAGTTATAAGGGCAAGCCACACCATTGCTCTTAAGGTTTAAAATTTATTTGTAAATATTTAATTGATAGTGTAGCTACAGATAGTTTTTTAGACTATCCAGGGTTATGTAAGAAAGGCTAGGGCACAAGAGTGGAAGGTTGAAAATGATTTTGGGAAGACCAACTCAATGGATCAATGTTTCCCTATGAAAAAAATAACCCTAACCAATGGTTCTACCATAGGGTATTTTTTTGAAGCACTATTGTCTTGACATCATCTGAGAAATAAAATGATTGGAGGTTCATAGAACCCTTGTTAATTTCCAAGTTATATGGGTCTCACTACTAATGAAGGAGAAGGATTATTTAGTTAACACCCAATTTTATAAAGAGTTTTGGGATGATTCCTTACATTTAGTAAGTGTAACCATCAACATTATGAAGGAGTGATAATAATATTGATAGATCATGGGGATGAAGAAACCAACCCCATTTGGAAGTATAATCCTAGCCATTAGAAAATGTAAGAAGATGAAATGAGTTAGTCTGAAGAAATAATATGACTCAAATCCTTGGTGGTTAAGGAGAATGACATTTTATAATAGGACAAGCATGACCTAAACTACTATTAAAAAGGTAATAATGGTCATAACCAAGATGAGCTTATAGTAATACAAGTATGATGGTGAAAATTATTAATCTAAGTTATATATGAGAGATATAATATAGACATGGGTGAGTGCTTTCCCAAGATAAGGGAATGACAAGAATTAGGAAGGAGTGATGAAATTTTTTATAACACTTGATATGATATTTAATTGTGGATGGGTAAATTCAGTAGATGTCTAGGGTAGTAGACATCTATGCCAAACTCGTAGATGTTTATGCGATATATTTCAAGGGTGCACAGGTATATGTCTAGATAGTAGACATCTAGGATAGACAGGCTAGACATCTAGGTAGTATACGTCTAGAACAATGGGTTAGATATCTAGGTAATAGACATCTAGGGTAAACACAATAGACATCTAGATAGTAGACATCTAGAATAGATGGGCTAGACATCTAGATAGTAGACGTATAGGATCAATGGGATAGATGTCTAGGTAGTAGATGTCTAGGACATGTTTATCAACAAGGTTAGATGACTAGGCTTGGACATATGATGGGTCAGGTTAGATGGATAAGTCTATATGTCTACGATTTGGGAATTCATCCTTTAGTCTGCAACTCGTCTTGTTGGTTCTTGCAACAACACAATACAACACAACACACTAACGATGTTTCTCCTCATACCAAGTAATGATCAATACCTCCAACACAATACTATACTCCAGATAGAATCACACATAACACATGCAATATAGAATAATGTTTGTTGTACAACAAATCTACATTTATGGACAAGTATGAATAGAATAAAAATAAAATAGGGGGTGTTTTATAGGGAATTTTAGGCATTTACTGCAACCAACCTGACTCAACCATCCCAATCACCCTATGCTTAACAAAATAGTTTTAGGTGTAACAACTATTTTAGATGTCTAACATCAGTCCAAATGTCTAACTAATCCATATGTCTAACAAATTTAGACATATAACATAAATATAAGCTATATTTATCCTTTTGTACATTTAACTAATCAGTCCGTATTCATTAGATTGACTGATTTACATTGCAAAACATTACATTGAATCACTCAAAACATTAGCAAAATTGTTGTACATATTCAAAATTGTAGTTCTTTCAAGGATATTTTATCAAATAGTTTGATCTATTATTTTTTTGTTGAATTGTTATCTACATCTATCCTCCCCTCCAAAGAAGTTGATGTCCTCACTGGATTTCTCTGCTCACTCTGAGGGATATCAACATCTTTGGGGGTTGCAACCTAAAGTGACTTCTCCAATACCTGTACTTGTGCTTGAAGAGCATTGTGTTCATATCAAACCCACTTGGCATAGTTGTAATACTTGACCCATTCTACTCCTAAAGTATTGGCATGATCTTCCATATCCTAGAGCCTAGATAAATTTTCAACCTCTTGTTGTAAGAAAATATCCTTCATCCAATGTTTAGGTACTGAGGAGGAATATGAAGCATTTTGTGTCAATTTAGTTTTAAGAGCAACCTCACACTGTTGTGCTTGAAGCAATTCCTCCCTCAAGGCTACCTGCTCCTTTTGCCAAGTCTCTTCTCATTTTTTCATTTCTTGTTGTCAAACCAAATCACTCTGGTTATTGTGAGCCACTAAATTTTTTTGTCTACTTAGTAAGTAGTTACTTAGCCTCCTTTTGCTTCAAAATTTCAGCCTCAAGTTTGATAATTATCTAGGATTGTTCTTCAAGTTGAGTGCTAAGGTTCTCCAATTTATTTTTCTTTTCTCAAATATGCTACACAACTTCATCCATCCAAGCAATACCTTCTTCTAGAAGCTATTTTCTATAGTCTGCTTGGTTGAATGCAAGTGTTTGATCCCCTATGCTAGCCAATGCTACTAGTGGAATATGAAGTTGAATTGGATATACATTGGCAACAATTTAGGTGCTAACACCACCTATGATATGTATTTTATGGAGTTTTTGGAAGGAGTATTATTATCATGGCCACAAATGTACACCTATTTTGACTCCAAGTAAAGGGTGGGTGTCTTCTCCAGCAATTGTTCCGTTCCCTCCATTGTTGATAAGTGTGCAGTGGATAGAGTCCAAGGCTGGTCTTGATAGATACTAGAAATATCTGCTCTCTAGGAACCTTGTGTGGCCCATTTCACCAGCCTATATAGCTCCTCTTCTACCATGAATTACCACTTCTTCCATTGACCAATACAAGCTATGTCAAAATACAAGCGTAGATTCTCCATCACTTCAATTAATTTGAAAAAATAGTCTACCACCTGCTGATCCATAGTATCTAATGGATCCATGAATTTGGGTGGGCCCAACAGAATATGTTTGGACCATGCATTCTCATGTCCCTCATTCTATTCTTCATGTAATATCACCTTTCCTTTACTAAATAGGTTGATGGGCTTCTTGGCTGATTTCTATTCTAATAATATAGGCTATTCTGGAGGTACTTGAGCTTGGTTTCTATCACCTTTTGTCTCAATTTTTTTTTGATATAAGTCTATCTATTGGGGATACTCTCCCTTCTCTATGTTGATCTCATGTACCAAAGAGACCTCTTCATCGAGTGATATGGGATGTTGTTCTAATCGAGGTGTCGGGTTCCTAACACTAGGGGGTGGTATACCCTCCTTTACCATCGTAATTACGGGTTCAACTAGAATATTTATGGGTACTACTATTCTGGCTGCATCTATTGTGAGAATATATTCAAAGAAATTCACCCGTAGGGAGGTAGTAAAGGAAGTTGTTGCGAATAGAGGTTCACTTAGTGCTCCTAGTGAAGTCACACATTTTTGGAATTAGGCTTCAACCAAATACTCAGAAGGCCCAATTCACACAGTATTACTGGTTCCAGTTGGGATATACTACAAAATTAAGGGGATTTAAAAATCAACCTCTTCCCTGTGTACATTCATCTATTTTTCAAGTATTTGAGCTATATCTCAACTGTGAGCAATATTTATCGTTGTTATATCTTGCAATGAATATAGGAATAGTGATGAGGGTGGTAAATCAAATCATTGTCTCTTCTTTGTTGACTTGGGCACTTATGGAGGAGATGCAACAACTTCTTTTGTTAGCTCTTCCATCTTAGCCAATGGTAGTGTCATATCCTCCCCTTCTGAATCAGTCACTAGCCCCTCCTTGCAATATGGATTATGGGATTTTTGCCTCACCTATGGCTTCTTTACCAGTTTCTACTTCTTCACCTATGGTTTGGCATCCTTACACAACAAGATGGTCAAGGACAAATCCAATAATTTTTAAATGTTAGAAAATAGAGTATATTACATTATTTGTTTCATGTAAATGTACCTTCCTTGGTACATACTTAGGACATTATTTTACTTTAGGGGGAATTTATCTAAGTACTGCATGCAATGTGATAAATGCACAAGTGTCAATGTGCAAGCTGTAATGTGCAAGGTGTCCACTTGTACAACTAGATAGAGTGTGAGCCAAGGAACTTATCTTCCTATATAATGGCCATAGGTAGATCATAGAATAGCAAGATAGAGTAGCATCATAGTGTGTGTGGTAGATAGGTAGTAGGGTAGTGTGAGCTCCCTCATGGAGTAGTATCATATCTTATGGAGTACCCATTTCCTCCAATGATACTATAGTAATATTTTTACCATTTCTATTTATAGAATATTTTAGTCATCTCGTAGATCTATCTTATTTATTTTTGCATCTTGTGAATGGTATTTCTCAATGTTATGGCATAAAAATCTAACAGTGGTATCATAGCTATGGTAGATCAAGCCATAGTAGGTCTAGAGGGAACCACCATTATTTTATCATGAGTGTTTTGAGAACCTGACATGCCATTAGACCAATCATTGTCAAAATTTCTTAAAAGAGTCTAGGTGGTAGATTTCAGGAGAGTTACAAGTGAGGACTAAAATCTTAGATTTAGAAATATTGAGATTTCATTGGGATTGAGTCTTTCCATAGATTTGAATAAAAACTTGTGAAGACTAGGACTCAACATTTGATCCACTAGGTTGACGAATCAACTAGTGAAGCTAAGAGATTTGGAAATACTTACCTAAAAGTTTATTTTTATAGGGAATTAATACTCATATTATTGGATACCTCCTACAAAAAAAATCTAGGAGACCTCAAATTCATTTCTTGAAGACCAGAGTGCCTTCATAGGGTAGAGATTATTTTTTGTAGAAGGGAGAATACTTTAGAAGAATCTTTTGGAAAAGAATCATGGTGAAGTCTAGAGATAGGAGATATCCATTGATATATTGAAGAACTTCACCAGAAGAAAAGGCCATAGTAGCCTTGATACATAAGGAAATGCCATAGAAGCCTTGATCCAGAAGAAAATTCTATAGAATCCTTGATCTAGATAAAAAAATTATAGAAGCCTTGACATTGAAGAACTAGCCATAGAAGCCTTGATACTGAAACAGGTCTTAGGAGCATTTTATCCAGAAGAAGATTTTAGTACTAATATTTTTGTTGTAGGTATAGGTGATCTAGTAAGTCGAGAAAGATTTCTGCAAGAGAGTTAAGAATAAAATATTCTTCAAAATTAATATATCACCTAAAGCAAAAAGGAGATCAGGAGGATATCTCATTGAAGAACTTCCAGGCCAAAAAGAAGGACTAGGAGAGTCCTGCTCGTATCCATAAGTAGTTGAATCAAATATCACCAAAACTTCCAAAAGTAGAAGGTTAAAGATAATGTCTCTAGGAAGACCAGGAGAAGTTGCAAAATCAAATACCTTGACTAGGTCTCTATGAGCATCCAGTAAAAGGCTAGGAGAGCCTTTCTAAAGAAATCCTCAAAGAACTCACTGGATAAATGCACTACCAAGGATAATCCCTTGATAGTGAAGGACTTGGTAAAATTATCACCATCTAACAACAAGCCTAAGAGGAGGAGAATTTGGCAAGGAGTGCCAAATATGAGTAGAAGAAGAATCCAATGAAGACCTCAAGAAATTTAGAATATTAAGGAGAAGATCTACGTGAAGCATAATTCGAAAAGAAGACTTGAAAGAAAAAGATACTTATAAAATCCATGAGATTTGAAGATTACCTCCTATAGTAAGAGGTCACTGCTTTAGAGATACAAATTTCTCCAAATCTACAACAAAAGGAGGATATTACAAGAGGAGATCAAAATCACTAAATCCTAGGCTCATGAAAGAAAGTTTGAGACCATCAAATTGGTGAAGAAGGAACTATTCAAAATAGTCTAAAAAGAGCTACAAGATCCTATTCAAGGCAACAACTTGGTGTTCTTAGGCACCAAGATCTACATCCTCTAAAGAAGAAAAAAAAGAGCTACAAAATCATTCAAAAAAATGTATGCAACTATCAATGCAAGTAGATTCATTAGGTGAATTACTTATCAGATTTATTAAAGCACCTTCATCCTAACTAAAGTTGCAAAAGGATATTTGTATTACAGTCTTCAAGTGTGCAAAAAGAAATATTATTTTTAAGTTTAATTTGCACATTAGGAGTTTATTAGATTTTAGAATTGTTAATAATCTATCAACTAGCCTCTTATCTACTTTGGAAAGCAAAAAAATACTATCTCCTAATATCTTGCTTGTAAAGAATTTACAGAATAAATATTGAAGGTTCATTTGATATTATTCTTGATTAGTTGTAGTGAATTTATTAAGTGCATTTTATTGAGAGTAGATTGGAGTGATAAGGTGTAATTTGTTAGTGCATTAAAAGTAGAATCTGTTAGAGCTATTTGCACTATTATTCCTCTCAAAAGAAACTAGTTTTGTGCTTTGAAATAGAGGCTACAAAATATAGTTTGGATCAAGTGTCTAAAGAAATTGTTTAATAGAATAGAAACATGCAAATCAAAGTGGCCATCAAAAGCCACCAAAATTGGTTAGTAAAAGCAAAGGAAAAAGAAAAAATCTAACCAAAAAGAAGCTTCTAATATTGAGACTTGGTGAGTCTCAAATCCAAGCACTTAGGGTTAGTGCAACTAAAAGAAAGCTTTTGTTATATAGCATTTACAAGGCTTGGATTCACCATAAATCATCCAAGAAAAAAGGGTAAGGAGTCTATCCAAAGAGACTTTCTTAAAACCCTCTTCTTGCACTCATCAATCTGCTACAAAAATAAGAATCTCAGACGTGCAAAAGAGTGCAAGGAAAAGGTGCAATATAAGGATTCTATATTATATGGTGTTGCACTTCTACATTACATCAAACATAGGTAAAGGAATATCTTTAAAGGTGCCACAATAGGCACAATAGGTACAAGGAAGAAGCAGCCAAAGGAAATGCCAAAGGAAGGGCCAAATTTTGAACGTTCTCCATCGTCGAAAGGGTATTATCTCTAGCATTGAAATTGCATTTAAAATAAGCTTTACGTAAATGGTAGCAAGATTCTCAAAGGATACATATGTAAGCTAAAGGAGCCAAAGGAGTTATATCATGTATATTTAAATAAATTACAATCAAGGCAGTAAAGCCATCTACGTAAAATAAAATATAAAGCGTAGTGTAGCATTTAGAAGCATCAAAGATTCACCTCTATCTTTGTGAATAATAAGCACAACGTAGGGATAAATGCACAAAAACAAGGTAGATACTATATTAAGAGTAGCATCAATAAAGGGTAGCAATAGAGCTACCGCATCTTCATACCAATATCCAAGTTGACTCACAGATCACCTGCAAAAGGAAATACTTTTCTTGCTCTCCAAGAAATCGATGCAAGCTAAGGAGAAAGACTTGGAAGGAGTTATAATCTCTTTCTTGGAGGTGTTACATAGGAAACTCCATGTAAAATATTTGAGTTCCACTCGATACATTATTCTCTCATGAATATCATTTCTATTATGCTCAATAAATGAATGTTGAGAGCGCTCAAGCAAGAAGGATATGTAACGGCTAGCAGAGCAATGTTACAAGAAAAGGAGACAATGTTACTAAGCAAATTGGAGTGCCACTTGTCCACCAAAGACTGCCCATATATGTAGTGTAGAGAAATAAATATAGCATTCACATACAACATCTGCAAAGTGTGAAAAGCAAGAATAGTTTGGTCAATCCACAACATGGAAGAAGGAGAGAATAGGAGCATTAAAGACTCCATTGAAAGGTTTAGCATTTATCCACGTCTAACATCAATGCAGAAGCTTAGAAACCATAGCAATCATGGAAGGAGAACATAGGAGTATTAAATACTCCATTGAAAGGACCAGCGTCTACTCTCCAAGTGTCAATGAAGAAGCCCAGTCGCCATACCCCACTTCTTTCCTCAGACTCATCAAATCAAGCACCATAGAAAGGGTATGTAGAGGACTGTCATACTTCAACCAAATCAGTGCCATCCAAGTGTGAAGTTAATCTAGCTAAGGTAAGAAAAATATCTCATTAATATTGCTTTCAAACATTGGAGTTATAAGGTAATATTTTATGGATTAAATTTTAAGATTGAGAAAGCAAAGACGTAGGATATAACTTACCTAAAAATCATAATACTATTTTTAAATTAACCTAGGAGATATAAGACCTTCTACTTAGGTTGTAACATTTAAATATTTTGCAAATATTATTATCTTTTCTAATTTTCCAAAGTTGGGAGTCATAATCATAATGAAAATTAACCTAGGAGGCTTTTCATAATCATCCATGCTAGAATCAAGTAGCAGCACAACCACCAGTGAAAATTCAAAAATTGAATTCAAAGGCAAAGCTAAGGAAGAAGGAGATGAACCCAATGAAGGAGGAATACAATGCAAGGTGAAATAAAAGAATGATCTACAACTTTAGCCTATTTTTGCATCATTTGAATACTGAAGCATCTACCAAAAAAAATGCCAAATATCATTTCAAAGATGAATATCCCATTCAAAGCCGTCAAATGGAAGAAGATCCACATTTAAGACTAAAGTCTTCAATACCCAAATATTGTAATATAGGGGGATGTTAGAAAATATAGCATATTACATTATTTGGGTCATGTAAATGTACCTTCTTTGGTACATACTTAGGACATTAGGTTACTTTAGAGGGAAGTTATCTAAGTACTCAGGGTTATGTATAGAAGCAAAAATTTCCATAGGGGAGAAAAGTAGCATTTTCAAAAATTCAAATTTGTAAAATTTGGGGGACTCGAACATCGGCCATTTAACTAAATATTTTCAGGAAAAATAAATTTTAGGTGTCGGTTCACCGTGCTTTGATATGAGTATCAAGGTTGTTTTTAAAAATTTGCAAGCAATCCCTCCTAAATAGAGTACCCTTTTTCGCCCTAAAATTTTAAAATTTCTAAATTATCCTGCCCAACTCACCAAGTATACCTCTATATATATTTAACACCCTAGGGATACATTTTCATTTTTGGACCTTGTTCAACACCGATGGATATACCGACCTAGTTCTGCACAAGATCGAAACCATTTTAGCACTAGTCCAAAACATTTATAGATCAAGGCAAGACTTGATCCATTTCTATACCAGATCGAAACCTATTCTACAATCAGTCGACACCAGTTCTGTAACCATTCAAAAATAGTTTTGTAACTGGTTGGAACCATTTTTGTAACAAAAAATTGTTTCGCAACTAACGCCTACTGTGCAACTGACCAAAACCATTTTACAATAGGAACTTGTTCTACAAACAATATGAACCACTTATACAACTAATCAGAATCATCTTGCAATAGGAATGTGTTCTACAACCAATAGGAATCACTTTTACAATCTATCAATACCATTTTGCAAGCAGAACCTACTCTACAACTGGTCGAAACCACTTCTACAGCTAACTGAAACCATTTTGTAAGAAGATCGTACTCTACAACTGATAGAAACCACTTATACAATCTTTCAGAGCTATTTTGCAAGCTAAACTTGCTCTACAGCCATCTGAAACCACTTTTGAAATTGAATGGGATCATTTTCAAGTAGAACCTACTTTGTAACTGATCGAAACCACTTATGCAAATGTCCAACACCTATTCTGGAACCGTTAAGAACCTTTTTACAAGTGGGAACTATTTTGCAATTGGTTGGAACCACTTATGCAACAAAAACCTATTTTGCAATCAAAAACTTTTTTGCAACTAGATCCTATTCCGCATCAGATCATTGAGCCTATTTTTGCACCAGGACGATTTTCAGATCCTGTTCTGCATTCAAACCTCATTCTACACCAGGTTCTCTATCACTGCTTTGCTTGCCATGTTTTTCTCTATTTTTCCATGTTTTTCATGTTATCCCTTGTTTTCTCTCTTTCTATTAAAACTCTTTGATTCTTTATGAATAAGTGAACTGAAGACATTGTGATTCTCTATTTCTAGTCCATTTTGTACCAAAATCTTATATTTTTTGACATGTGTCTTTAATGATTTTTCATCCTATTTTGCACCACACTAGTATTTGAGCCCTCTTTTGCATCTAGATGGTCTTTGCTTTGTTCCCATATTTTCTCTATTTTACCCTGTTATGCATGTTTTAAACCTCTTTGATTCTTAGTTTCTATTCAGATATTTTTTCTTGCTAAGATTATACATGTGTAAATGCTTTGATTCTCTAAAGATATATTGATGCTCTATTTATTTGAAGATATTTTGATTCTCTATTTCTAGTCCATTTTGTACCATAATATTATATTTTTCGACATGTATCTTTAGTGATTTTTCAATCTTTTTCTACACCACATCGATGTCCAAGCCCTTTTCTGCATCTAGATGGTCATTGCTTTGTTCCCACGTTTTCTCTGTTTTGCCCTATTTTGCATGTTTTAAAACTCTTTGATTCTTTAAAGACATATTGATTCTCTATTTCTTTAAGGATATTTTGATTCTCTATCTCCAATTATTTTCTACATTAAGAATATTTTTCTTAAATTCATTTCAATTTGAATGTTAATTACCTTTGTGCTCTTTTCAGTTAAATTGCTTTCACCATAAAATGAACTAGTGGTATAAACTCATAAAATCACAATAAAGCATGGTAGGAAACAAGTATGGATAATCTACCACCCAACCATTTGTTTATTCTATTTACATCCTCTTCAACATTTTATTACTCTACTAAATTGAAAAACATTTTTCTTACAAGTAAAATGTCACCTAGTGATGGAAAGAAGGGGGCCAAATATTCTTCTAAAAAGAGTATCCTCAAATATTTTAGCCAAACTTCGAAATTCAATGATCTAATGACATCCATGCAAATTCAAGGTACAAATGATTTTTGACTTCCTAGTATGTGCTTGATTGATGATATGAATATTTTTTCTATATATTTTGTTTAATCCAAGAATGATAAAAATTATTATGGTATGCTACTATGTAGAATACCTTGTCGATCATGATATGCCTCCACTTGAAGATATTCCCCAACAAGAGATGCCTTCTAATGAAAATCCCCTTGACAATGACATCCAAAAAACACTTGAAGACAACCCTCGAAATGTCATTACAATTGAAAATGAAAGTGATAAATCAAAATCATTACAAGCTTCATATGAATCTTCAAGCAAAAAGTCTAAAAAAATAAAATCATATAACTATATAATTGTGTAGCACCCTAAAATTGGTGTAGTTAAACCCTTAGTAAAAGATAAAAGATAAAAATTTAAATTTTAAACCCCAAAATCGCTTGTTACCCACTTCCCTTCTTTTTCGCACCATTTTTAGGATTTGTTTTGACCGTTGGATGATATCGTCGCATATCAGACGAAATCGTCCCTAATCTGACGAATTCGTCTGGAACAGAGCGTCCAAACGATTGCGTCCTAAAATTGAATTTTCATAATTAGCTTATGTTTCAACAGCCTCTCCAACTTGGGCAGAAGCACGTCTGCGCAGTTGGAGATTCCCCCCCATTGGATATCTCCCAGTTTGGGATGATCTCCAACCTCCTAGCCTCCCCCTAATCCTATATAAACTAGGATTTTTCTAGTTTATCCCCCTCAACCCCTTAGCTGATAGATTTCCCTGTAGATTTAGTTCATTATTCACTAGAGCATCCTCGCACTACTATCTACATTCTATATTTTGCATTTTCTTGCAGGAACTCTACTGTTTTTTAGTCGAAACTAGCTCGGATCATCGCAAATGATACCGGATGATTTTGGACAATATTATCGAGGAGCACAGACGATCTCGTATGATTGGAGGCGATCCCGACTGTAGTCCAGATTGGGGGCAATCAGAGTCTAGAGTTTGCATTTCCTTAGCTTTTCTGCATTTTCCTATTGTATTTTTGCACTGTCTTAAATTATTATGTTTATGCATCTTGGAGTTCACCTCATTTAGCATAACCACATGATAAAGTTAAAATCAATCATTAAATCTATTGCATTTTCTTATTTGTTATTATAATCCATTATTTAGGCATGTTTGCTGTTATTTCTATCATTCTCCTTTGCTTTTGCAGTTGCATATTTGGTATTTTGCGTCTATTTTTGTGATTGCAAGTTTTTGACGAATTCGTCTGATGAATTCGTTAGATTTCAGATGATTCTATCTAATCTCAGATGATCGACTGTGATTTGAGATTATTCAATGTAATTTCAGATGATTACATACAAGTCGAGATGATCTGAACTGCTACAAGACTCAAAATCTTCATCAAACATCTGGAATCAGGTATGTTATGATCTACCTAGCATATTTTCTGTGTTTAGCATTCATTCCTATTTTTTGTATTCATCTAAACTAGCATTGGCATATAGAGTAGTTTAGATTCATTTTGGCCAAACCTAGGAATTGAATGATCGAGTATAAAAATTAACACATCAAACCCACTATCAACCTAGGTGTGGAAATTGCCACTCAAAAGTTTCCTGGTGAACCCACCATCTGTCGAAAATTCATCCTTATACCCCTCCATTGAGAGGCGGGACCTTAAAAGGGCCTCTCAGTCCGAGGTATTATCCCATCCTTCTCGCATCCCCATTCCGGGTGTGGATCCTATAGCCTGAGGGTAAGGATGTGAAAAATTTGGAGCGATACATTTTGGTGAACCCGACGTGAAAACTAAAAACCTTTTGAAAACAATCCAAAAATAAAAAATTAAACATAAATGCATTTAGAATCAAAGATTGCATATTATATTTAGATGGTAGATTATAATAAAAGATGAGTTGTCACCATTAATGTTGAAAATCAATTAGCAGCCATAGAGATTAATTTTTTACTTAGAGTAGCTCCAACATATAGAGTCCCACCTTTATGGGACGAGCTTAATAGGAGATTGAATCTCGTTTCATCTAGATCAACCGAACTTAGGCAAATTAAGAGGTTTGTCCTAGATAGAATCCTGGATCCTGATCAAGTGACATTATATCATGAACTTCAGAGAGCTTGCCATAGGTGGTTAGCAGATAAAAGAGCCCTTGTGTCTTCTGAATTATATACCTTTGAGGAATACCTCGATAATGCAGTTGTAGTACATAAATTTCTATCTCGTATAGAGGACCAAGAGGTCGTTCTTACAGATAGACATAGATGGAATAGAGTTCCTAGAGCTGTGTTATATCGAGATTATTGCCATGAGATCTATTTTTACAAGACAAAATCTGAAACAGATAATATCACTATAGCACACTTTATCAAGTTCTTGAAAAACTATTTCCAATTTGAAGAGGAGCATTTTATGACTCCTGATGAACTTGATCCTATCAATGACATTCATAAACTATTTATAGAAAACTAAGCTATTCTTTTATTATTGTTATTTCTTGTATTTAGTGTGCTGTTTGTTGTCTTTATAAACATGAAACAAAACAAAAATAAAAACAAAACAAAATCATAACAAAAATAAAAACATTTTATTTTATCTTTAAGCATTATAGTAGGTATATAATTAAAATATATACCTCCCAAATTTGTTGCAAATATATTAATATATATTTGCTAAAATATAAATTTAGACATAATGACTAGACTCAGGAATGGAAAACAAATTGAAGTAGAAGAATATTGGTTAAGGAAAACAGAAAATAACCCAGATGTCCTTCCTGAAGACCCAGTTCAGGAAGAAGGAAACTTAAACCAACAAGAAGAAGAATTTTTGGATGCAAATGAACAAAAATAAAATGATAGAGAGGAAGGATCCTCATCCCCTAAAATATCTCCATAAGGAGCTGTTACTTTTGAGAACATGGAACACTTCTGGAAGTTCCTCAATAATAATATTGGCACTCTTAATAGAGTAGTTCATATGGACAAAGATCAAATTAGTGACACTCAAGCAACCCTAGAAGACATATATCATACACGCACTAATCCTTTGTCCTTTGTTGATCAAGAAAGTGATCAAGCTGGACTATCCAATTTGGATATGGCCGCTATGATCCAGAACATGCAACAACAACAGGTTACCCAACCACCTAGAATGCCTGTTACCAAGCCTAGGGTTATTCCCACATAAAAAAAACCTTCATTCACTGCTCTATTTCGCAAAGCTATTGATCAATATACCTCAAATAAACAAAATCCTAAAACAAAACCAAATACCAATTTCCAACAATCTGGGATACAACATAATGCTACAAAAAATCTTCTTCATAATACTCTTCCTACCAACCATTTGTATAACAACAATATAGCATCTAATCCTTATGTCCCGCCTTTCTACGCTCACAAATCCCATACTCATGTACCACCAAACCAATATGGTGGACAAACTGGTAATCTGGAAGCCATGGTGAAACAGTTAGTCTCTCGCATGGACCAGATAGATCCCTACCATCCCTCGTACAATTATCGAGAGATGTGTAGTCAACCTCTAGATCCTATAGTTGTAGCACAACCATATCCTAAACACTTTCCCATGCATGTCCTACCTATATATAAAGGAACTGAAGATCCCATAGAGCATCTTCGTATGTTTAGGATAGCATGTCATGATATATCACATGATGACTTATTATTACTAAAAATGTTCCCAAAAATTTTAGGGGGATGGCATTGGAGTGGTATTATCAATTGCCCACTCATTCTTTGAGAAATTTCGAAGAGACCGTTGAGTCTTTTGTGCATCAATTTAGTGCCTATATTGAAAGGCATGTAACCATTAAAGATTTGTACAACCTAAAACAATACAAATATGAGTGTTTTTCTGACTTCTTAGCTCGATGGAGGCAGTTGATAGGAAAATTACACTTTGTGTTACCTTATCGAGAAATTTTGGATATTTTTATCAATAATTTACAAGAACAACTATCCTATGAATTATCAACTGCTACCTTGACCACCTTCGATCAAGCTATAGACTTGGCCCGAAGAATGGAATATGCTCTCATTAGAAGAGGTCACCTCAAAAAGAAAGATGATGAGAAAACATCCAAAAATCAATATAAAAATAAACAAGTTGTGGGTGATGGAGTCACTGATAGCAAAAATGTTGCCAATGTTAATACTGCAAAAACAATAGAGAAGTTTATATTGAAACCTCCTGATAAACCAACCCAAGAATTTACTAGGTTAAATCAACCTTTATCAACCATTCTCCTGCAATTACTAGTCAATCCAATTACCAACTATCCGGGAACCTGATCCAACTATACCCGAATACAGAGCTGATTTACATTGTGATTTGCATGGAGGACCTAGACACGCTACCAATTCTTGTAAAATATTAAAACATAAAATACAATACCTAATTGATAACAATGATATGGAGGTGCAAGCCTTTCAGCCTAAAAAAAATCCTCCTAATAATTCTCAAAAGAAAATCCCCCCAAATCAGAATCAGAATGCCAATCAATCATTGGACATATTTCAACATCCTTTACCAAAGCATGGTAAAGAGGTGGCTAATCAAATTGAGCATCATAATGTTCCCCCTCCTACCCAATATGTAGGGACTATTAGTGGACAATTACCTGTTCACGATCCACAAGTATTTGACACAACTTTATCCATAGTTACGACCAGACCTCTATATAATATTCAAACACTTGATCTTAGTGATACCAAATATGAGACTGAAAGTCACATGGAAATCACCTCAAATCAATCGAATAGTTTTGAATATGAATCAGATCCTATTCAACCTATCACAAGTTCTATGGTTCCAGAAGAACCATTTCCTATAAGAGTCACTACTAGACCATCTTCTCACCAATTAATTTCTAATGAACAAGCCATAAATGCTAGACTGATACCAATTCATGATCCTAAAAATAATATTATAGGAACCATCGGAGCCGTTACCAGACAACAGGCTCAAAACTCTCAACAGGACCAAACTCAGAATGATGGATCAGCTCCATTTGTTTTGAAAAATCCCAATAAAGGGAATCATGCGCCTAATGTTCAACCTAAACCTCCTTATAATATTAAGGCATGATTATCAAATACTACAGCTAGAATTTCCCTTTTGGACCTTTTAAGATCTTCTCCTACCCATAGGGATGAATTAATGCTCACATTAAGCCAAATGATGGTACCACAAAATATTCAACCTGAAGCCATGTCCAATACTATCATAACTCGAGAAGTCGATTGTATTGATTTTCGGGATAGAGATATACCACAACATAGTTTACATAAGGATAACCCCTTATATATTACTGCCCTAATTGGGGATGTAGCAGTTAAACGAGTCTTGATTGATAATGGTTCATCTTTAAACATATGCACTTTTGACTTCTACCAAAGATTTGGGTTTAGAAGTGACGAAATGAAAAGAATTGATATGATCATAAAAGATTTTAATGACGAAACACAAGAAACGTGTGGAGTTATTACTATTCCATTGCAAGTTGGTCCTCGAACCTTAGACACGATCGTGTTTATTGTACATTGCCTTGCATCATACAATATACTTTTGGGTCACCCTTGGATCAACGCGATGCAAGATGTTCCATCCACTTTACATCAGTGTGTTAAATTCAAATTTAAAAATCAGTTGGTTACCATTCATGGTGATCCTAGACCCTTTGATATGTGTGCTTTGGCAGAATCGGTTGGAGTTCAATTTTGCCCTGCTCTGTCATCCACACATCCTAATTCTCATCAACCGTCTAAACATGTGAAACACTCACCCATAACATCATCTACCTTTTCCCCATCAACTACACCTCTACATATAGCTCAACCATCTTCCGAACAAACCACATTAGGATCTCAAAAGGATCCTAAACCCACAACCAATGCTTCTTGTTTTACTCCTATAACTTCCATACCTTTAGATCCTTCCATCGACATCTCTACAATGTTTACGCCTATCAAAGACATGATTTTTGCATCCAAAAACATAGGAAATGATCCTTCTACCTCTTACGCTCTTACTGATGAGCTCTTACCCGATTTATCTAAAATTCTTATATCAGAAGGAACCAAAACTGCTATGCAAGATTCCCTTATTTTAAATAAATTACCACCCTCTCCTCGTACCTTGGGCCTCCCACAGCCTATGGGAAGTATTTACCAAGTCGGGATTTGTGCTTTTATTTATAAGGGATATGACTAGGGAAGAATACCTAGAAACATCAAGACACATTGTGATGGATATGCTAGATGCTATTTTGCTAATGAGTATATTAAAGCTAAACCCATAATGCTTAAATTGGGATATAAAGGGAAAGGTTTGGGACCTTCCCAAAATGGTATGAAAGAACCTTTTGAGGTAGAACCGTGGCACTGCCGATGTGGTGTGGGCCTATTTTCTAGTAAAGGTCAACCCTTCCCATTTGAGGAGGAGGACCATCTTACATGTTACCAAGATTATCTGGATAAACAAGATTCTTTGCATTCAAAGAATAATTCCTTTACCTGTAATATGCTATCCATCGCCTACCCTAAGATGATTGTCGAATCCGACGATGGGTTGGAAGAGGATATCTTCCATGATGTCTCCGTTGATGAATTGTGACATAACAAATTTTATTTTGATGGCTCTATACCTAGTATAGCCCAGCTTTAGGCCTCGACTCCTGAAGACGAATTATCCAAGCTAACCTTGGAAGAATTACAAGAATTGGGTGTTTCACCTGCCCCAACTAATTTTGAGAGAGATTTACATATGGAAGTTGAAAACGTTATAAAAATTAACATTGGAACCGAACACAACCCTCACATAATCAATATTGGATCATAATTAAGTCAAGAAAAACAAGATAAATACATTTCATTTCTTAAAGACTATGAAGATGTCTTTGCTTGGACATATGAAGACATGTCAGGTTTGGACCCTTTTGTAGTTATGCATCATCTAGTATTCCATCCAGATGCTAAACCTGTTAAACAAAAACTTAGAAAAATGCATCCTAAAGTGGCCTTACTAGTCAAAGGAGAACTAGAAAAACTGTTGAAGGTTGTTTTTATACAAGAAATTGATTATGCTGAATGGATCTCAAATGTAGTTCCAGTAACTAATAAAGAAGCCACTAAAGTTAGGGTTTGTACAGACTTCAGAGATATTAATGTTGCATGCCCTAAAGATGATTTTCCTCTTCCCAACATGGATCAAATCATTGATTTAACTGCTGGGAGCGGAATGATATCCTTAATGGATGGATTCTCTGGTTATAATCAGATCAGGATAGCTCTTGAATATCAGGCTAAGACAACATTTATTACCCCTTGGGGAACCTTTTGTTGGAAAGTGATGCCATTCGGTTTAAAGAATGCAGGTGCAACATATCAACGAGCCATGACTTATATCTTTCATGATATGATGCATGATATTCTACATGATTATGTAGATGATATTATAGCTCGTTCCATAAAGGAAGATGATCATTTAAATGACTTGAGAAAAGTATTTGATCGGTTAAGGGAGTATCATATCCGATTGAATATAGCTAAATGTATATTCGAAGTCAAGTCCGGTAAATTATTAGGGGTTATAGTTTCTTTACGTGGCATTGAAATTGACCCTCTCAAGATCATGGCTATCACTAATATGCCCGCACCCACAAATATATCCGAATTACAAAGTTTACAAGGTAAGCTTCGGGCTATTCGTCGCTTCATCGATAAGTTGGCAGACAAAATCGGACCCTTTCTTAAGCTTCTTAAGAAAGATGTCTCTTTTCATTGGGACGACAAATGTCAGGAAGTATTTGAACTCCTTAAGCAATATCTCCTTAAACCACCGGTGCTTTCCCCACCTAAATCTGATCATTCCTTTATTTTGTACATTTTCGCTTCCGATTTTGCCTTAGGAGCTATGTTGGCTCAGCTTGATGATGAGAAGAAAGAACGTGCTAATTATTACATCAACAGAACCTTAATCAGTTATGAAAATCGCTATACCATATTAGAGAAGTTATTTCTAGCAATCATATTTTCTACACAAAAACTATGACATTATATGCTCAGTCAAAAAACGTATGTTATTGCCAAATTCGACCCTTTGCGATATCTCATGAGTCGACCGTATTTATCTGGTCGCACAGCCAAGTGGGTTCTTGCACTAAGCAAATTTGAACTCATGTTTATAGGACAAAAGTCTATTAAGGGTCAAATCATAGCAGATCAACTAGCTGCTGCACCCTTAGAGTCTACCCATCCCCTCATCATTGAGTTTTCTGATGAATGCCTTAAATTAGAGGTAGACCATTCTAAACAATGGTCCCTATACTTTGATGGAGATCGATGCATGAGTGGGGCTGGTGCAGGTATTATTTTAATATCTTCACAAAACATCTTATACCTCTGTCCTTCAAATTAACATTTGCTTGCACTAATAACACTGCTGAATATGAAGCTCTTATCCTTGGATTACGAGCTGCTTTGGCCCTAAAAATTAAAAATTTATTAGTTTTTGGTGATTCTCAACTTGTCATAAATCAAATCAATGATTTTTATCAGACCAGAGATGATAAATTATGCCCATACAAAGCATATGTCTTGCAATTATTATCCTTGTTTGATCAAATTACCTTGGAAGCTATTCCTCGAACTAGCAATCGTGCGGCAGACGCTATGGCTACAACCGCATCTCTTTTGCCCTTGGAGTTAGATGACGAATATGCTACCATCATTATTCCTCGACTCCAGGAACCCGCTTCAAGCAAATCATGCCTAGAACCTTTGGATGTGTTTCTAATCACCAAAACTACTCCTGAACATTGGTACACTGATATATTTAATTTTTTTCAGAAAGGAACCTTCCCTGAAGGTTGTCATAGTAACCAGCGTAGGTTATTACGTAGACGAGCAAGTCACTTCATGATTATTGGTAATACCTTGTATAGGAGATATTTTGAAGGCATCTTACTAAGATGTTTGAATCTAGCAGATCTAGATCAGCTTTGAATGAAGCCCACAATGGATCTTGTGGGGGATATTTTAGTGGTAGCGCCATTGCTAAAAAGCTCCTTAGGATAGGATATTTTTGGCCTACCATGGAGAATGATGCACATGATTATGTGCGTCATTGCGAAAAGTTCCAGAAACACACTGACCTTGTCCATGTGCCTACACAAGAGCTGCAGGCTATTTCATCTCCTTGGCCCTTTTCAAAATGGGGCTTAGACATAATTGGAAAAATCAACCCTGTGTCATCTGATGGACATAAATTCATAATAACCGCCATTGAGTATTTCACGAAGTGGGTTGAAGCTATGCCATTAGCTTCTTGCACTGGAACTCAAGTTTCCAAATTTATTTTTATTTGTCGGTTCGAGATTCCTGCAAATCTCATCTCAGATAATGGAACTTGTTTTAAAAATAAAGATGTTAAGAAATTATGTCAAAAATATAAAATTCAACATCATTGGTCCACTCCCTATTATCCTCAGGGTAATGACCAAGCAGAAGCATCTAATAAAACATTAATCAAAATTCTCAAAATACTGGTCAATAAATTTGGTTGAGATTGGCACATTCAATTATATCCTGCTTTGTGGGCTTATCGAACTAGCATTCGTACCCCCACAGGAACTTCACTTTTTGTTTTGGTTTATGGTGCTAAAGTCATTTTTCCCTTTGAATTAGCAGTTCCTTCTTTAGCTCTACTACTTCAAGATACTGAAGTAGGGGATGAATATCGTGCTAGCAGATTTAGTTAGCTAGAATGCTTAGATGAAAAGCATATCAATGCTTTGGAGCATCTTCGTGCCTACCAAAACAAGCTTAAGAGAGCATATCTCAAGAAAGTTCATCATCGATCCTTTGAGACCGACGACCTTGTTTTAAAAGAAAATAAAAAAAATACTAATGCAACTAAAGACCTTAAAGGTAAATTTGAGCCCAACTGGCTTGGACCATATGTCATCATTGTTAAATTTGGATCGGGAGCATACAAATTATCTACCTTAGATGGTAAAAAACTTAAATAACCTATGAACATTATGCATCTCAAACGCTACTATGCATAAAATTTGGTCATTTCATCATTGTATATATTTGTTTTGCATATTATTTCATTTTAGTCACTTATATAAAACGTTTCAAAAATAATCACATTGTATTTCTTTCAATTCATAACTTAAAATCAAAATACAAAAACATCAAAATCTTCAAAAACATATTTTATTTTCATACCTATCAATTCTTGAAGTGTTGTCATTATATTTTCAATTATTGTGGATAAATTAGCTTTTATTTGGAATGCCGCACTTTCACACTCACATGAATAAATATCTTGATTTTATTTGGTATGATTATTAATCTCTCTTATATCAAAGTCCACATTGGCATTAAATAAAGTTTTGAGCATAGAGAACTGATCTTTTTATTTACTTGAACCAAGTATATCTTTTCACATTAAAATGATTTCATTGCGACTTCGATATGATGCTACATAGTAAAAGTGGTTTCCTGAGCGAAAAGTTTCCCCTGCTATCCTATCATGCACATGGTCTAGAATCTTTGAGAATTGACAAAAGGAAAAGCTCACCCCTACCCAGAATAAAAATCCCTTGCTCTAGAGCCAATCCGAGCAAGTATCCCTAGCATAGGAAGAAAGAGAAAAGTCAAAGAAAATGAGAACAAAGAAAAATATTATTTTGTACCATCGCAGCAATATTTCAGCATTATCTCAATTCCAAGCAAAAATACAAAAACAATACAAAGAAAAAGAGAAATAAAAGCAAAAGTGAAAAGAAAAAGCAAAAAGCAATAAAATCCCTTTCCCTACCCCTTGAAAAGAAAATAAGGGTGAATGAGCTTGAATCCCTGGAATTCTCAATTATTCGAAAACTGTGAGGTAAGCCCCATAACAGGTGGTTTGTGCCCAACCCGCTTGGCCTTGGGTAATTCCTAATGTGGTGATATTTCTGTCACATTAGCGACCTTATTTTGTATATACCTATGTCAGCTTATGGATTAGCTAGCTCTTGATAACCCGAATTACATAGTAGTCTGGTACGATTACATGCATATAAATCATAGTTAAGGAACACTTATTTGGTTAAGGCAAATTACTTGTATCAAATTATCTTGCTCAAAATTGGTGAATGAACAATACAATCGCACACACATTTGTATTTGAGAGAATTTGTATCATTATGATAAATCAAGACCAGTAATGAACTCACATTTGCACATGAGTATCCCTTATAAATCTACATTTGTCTTTGAGATAATTTAAAATATTTCTATAATTCTTTTCGGAATAGTTTTATCCTCTTCTTTCAGAATTTTTGTTTTGTATAAAAGCAATTATATACATTGTTTCACAAAATCACAAAATTATTTCAAACAACATGTTCATATTATTATTTTCCTGTTTATCAAAAGTCAAAAATTAATCTTGCAATAAAACTAAAATATCCATTTTCTTCTTTGGATTTCACGATGATGGTATAAGTCTATACCTATAAGTCTATGCCTAGTGCAAACCATTGTTCTAATTTTATTTTCCCATTCATTTTAATAAAAAACCATATGGCTTACATCATTATGTTACATAACTAAGCTTTAAAATGAATGCACACTTATTCTATTTCAGGTCATTATGTCAACATTCAATTTTGCAATGATGGTATAGTTCCTAGGAACTTATGCAAAAAAAAATTTCACACTTAGGAATTTATGCCTAGCAAAAATCATATTTCTTTTATATGTCATGCATAATATTTTTATGAAAATCTGAAAACAAATCATCATCACCATCATCATTTTCATCATCACAACACAAAGTCTTAAGACAGTATCTTAAGCACTCTTTTACTTTTAACAATATTTCTATCCTGGGATTAGTTTGACGACCTAGTGTGCGGCGACTCCATGAAATGGTCTATAACAGCGACAATGTCCTTTGAAATTATTGTTAGAAGTCCCTTTTATTTTTTCACATTACACCAAAACAACTTGTTGAGTGGTGTTTTCACCCAGTTGTGAAAACACACTCTCCGGTAGGATCCGAGTCCCAAATCCTCTGCTTGCAAAGAAATTACATAGATAATTTCTCCAAGGTTCCTTTTACGTTAGCCCTTTTTATACCAATGATGTTGTTCAATTTAAATGCTGGGAATACCTTAGTGTTGCAAGTGAATGTTAACAAGGGGCACTCTGGTTTATTCTATTCTGAAATTACAATGGACTCTAGGTGAATTAATCTTTATGACAAATCTATTTTGATTTCGAGCTTTGGTAGATCTTTCACATTTTCTTATTTAAATGAAGGTAATAAAATGCGTAAAATAAAGAACTGAAAAGAAAAGAAAATAAAACAAAGAGAATGAACTAAACTACGTTCAGAGTGCTACGATCTCAATTTGGCAAAACCGAAGATAATGAGGTTTCTGCACACAACCTAACCTATTGAACCTGCAAACTCGCACAATCCAGATAAGCTAGGTGCTGGTTTCTGGGGTCTTAACTATAGTTTTCAGATTTAGGCATTCGCATGAAGCAACCAAGAGAACTCGCATTAAACTTCACCTATAAACCTAAAAATCTGAAAAAGGAAAGATAAACATTCAATCTTTGCATGCAAAAATAACTCCTCCTTTCTTGCCAATGAGATGCAACTCTCTGTAATTCTGTATTAAAATGTATCAATTACAATGACAGAATGTCCCAGTTTTGATAAGACCAGAACAAGTGAAGGAAAATGCTCCAATAGCAGGCCCAGAATGGCTTGTCGCCTTTGGCTCTGCAACTCTGCTAGCAGCAATTTCCAACCCCTGTATCAATCTGTGCCTCTGATTTTATACTTTCTGGTGCGGCTCTCTGTTTTGCTCTGCGGCGCTTCGTTTCACCTCCCAGAATGCATCGTTTCGTATTCCTCACCTTTTCGTTGCTTTTGACTTTATGTTCGATGCCGAAACGTTCGATATTCTCTGTTAACATGTAACGCTTCTGTAACCCTGACACCTGTATGCCACGTGTTTCATGCTTCCTCTGCATGCTTCGTAACTGCCCCCTTGTAAATCATGACAAAAATAGCATGTCGCGATATCGCGACGTTTTTCTGTATGCAACCCCGCTCTTCTACCTGCACCGCGAAAACAAGACATGTCGCGAAATCGCGACATTTTTTGGCCAACTGCCTTGTCTGCCACCATGCACAGCAAAAATGATACATGTCACGAAATCGTGACATTTTATGCTATCGGACGCCTGTGGGTGCAACTTGTCACGAAATCGTGACGCTTTTCATTTGCTCGTACCCTTGCTGCTTTTCGTCGGAAATCGTGACGCTTTTCTATTTGTGCTTTCTTTTTCTTTCGCTAAATCCTGACTCTTTTCCTTCCTTTTGTTTGACCGATTTTGTGATGATTTGTGCATTTTCCTTTTCTTTTGATTTTTGGACATGTCGTGATATCGTGACATTTTTTCATTTATGTTCGCGTCGGAGCAACATGTCGCGATATCGCGACAACTTTTCATTTTCAGCGCGACGGAGCAACATGTCGCGATATCGTGACAACTTTTCTTTTTTGGCCGCGACGGAGCAACATGTCGCGATATCGCGACAACTTTTCATTTTTGGCAGCGACGGAGCAACATGTCGCGATATCGCGACACTTTTTCATTTTTGTGCAATTTTGCCTTTTTCTTGATTTTTAGCATCTGGGTCATTGAGATCTTCTTTGAAAGCATGCAAAAAGGGTGGGTCCCCAATTTTGGGGTGTGTTGTGGATCAGCCACAACAAATGGCGACTCTGCTGTCAAATGCTCTTGAGCATTTTAGTGAGAACCCTACCTGGAAGTATACAAACTCGAAAACATGTGTTAGCACATAAGAAATATAAACCAATGCCCAAAGATCAAAAATATATGAATCATCAGAATCATCAAGTATTAGCTCGGTGTGTGCAATGTATTTCATTCCCTATCGTTTGAAATTGATCAACATTCCATTGTCAGTTTTACATGAATGCATATGTGAGATTGTGAATGATTTGTGTAACTTGATAACTATGCTTAGAGATTTTGCTCTTGTAAAGGCCTAAACTTTCTAGTATCATGCACAAACATTCAAGATTACCAAACCCTCTTAGGATCCACTAATGAATTGCTTTATTATATCCCAAAGTTGGTTATGAGTCCCTACTATCTTGAACCCATGTGCAAGTGAACGTGAAATTACAACTTTGGGGAATCGGACTCCCAACCTAACCGAGATGGGAGTTTAACCCTATCCTTACTATTCTGATTTAGAATTCATTACCTCACTTTGAGCAAAATAATTTAACCAATTATGGAAGAAATGGTCATGCTAGTCTAACCCTTTGGACAATCGGTGGTCTTGTTTTTTAGACAAGACATGTTGCCATGCATGGGCATACTTAACCCCATAATCCAAGACTTACCTTCATTTCTTTGGACCTTGGGGATGACTACCCATCCTTTGCGAGAGGACAAGTAGTACGATCCTTCCAATCCAATATAAATATGAGATGGGAAAAATTAATTTTTTACTTCTTGGACCTTGGGGATGACTACCCATCCTTGCTAGGGACATGTAGTACGATCCTTCCAATCCAAGCTTTGGATGAAAATGGAGAATATTAATTTTATTGCTTGGACCTTGGGGATGACTACCCATCCTTTGCTAGGGACATGTAGTACGATCCTTCCAATCCAAGCTTTAGCATGAAATGAGACATAGGAGCTTTGGGGAATCGGATTCTCAACCTAGGCGAGATGAGAATTTATGCCCTATCCTTACTACTCCATGTAGGTCAAATCAAAGCTTTGGGGAGTTGGATCCTCAACCTAAGTTCGATGAGAATTTAGCCCTATCCTTACTACTCGATTTTAGGCTTTAAGTTTTATGGAAGTGGTCAAAACCACTTGTTTTAAGGATCATGTTGCATAATAGGATAGACATGAAATACTTCTTTCGCCTGACCTTTTCTTCCAAGTTAGGTTTTGATCATTTTGCTCAAGATCCTTTTTAATGTGTATAAGATGTGCTTAGTTCTAGATATCATGAGGCTCAGTTTCCAACCTTAGGATTTTTTCACATTTATGTTATAGCATAACCCTAAGAGGATTTGACACACTTTAATGATTTGTACCTGAGATGCATATGCAACTAAGATGGAATGTATATGTAAAGTGAGATGTAATATGAATGCATTGTCTTTTGAATTGCAGATGAAATATTTGCCATACAAAACTGACTACTTCATGCATCACAAGTTTCAAACGATATAACTTAAAATGTTTGTGTTACTTGTGGAGCTTTTACAAGACAATTCCAATGTTTCATATTCTCCTAGTCTTAGGCATAAGTTGACATCTCAATTTTCTTTTTTTTTCTCTTTTTTTTTTTTTTATAAAAACAAACAAAGCATGTCAATTGAAATCAAACCCACAACCTAAATCCTAACTAGACTAACAATCCTAAACAATGAAAACAAAATTTGAAAATCCCTACCAAAACCGAAAAGAATAACATCAATCTCTTACGACTTAAGGGCTAAAATAATGCTTTAAAACATGCCCATTAACCGGTAACATCAAATCCTTCCCTTCTAAAGTTTTTAGCCTGAAGGTATTTTTCTCGAGAATTTCTGAAATCTGATAAGGGCCTAACCAAAGACAATCAAATTTTTGATGATTCCCTTTTTCCTCATGTCTTTTATCCCATAGTAAGACCAAATCTGAAATTCTGAAGGACTTAATTTTAGCCCTTCTGTCAAACCATCTTTTGATAACTTCCTGGTGTTTATTCATGTGACTCATGGCTTCCTCCCTTTTTTCATCAAGGTGCAGCAAATGACTTAACCTGGCTTCAACTTGATTATCTGTCCCCAAGTACTCTTGTATGAAATGCAAGGTTTGCAACTTCAAGTTTGCAGGAAATATCGGGTCTTGTCCATAGACCAAATGATAGGGAGTATTCCCTATGGATTCTTTTACTCTGGTCCTATCTGCCCAAAGGGCAAACTTTAACTGGCTGTGCCAATCCCGAGGGTTCTTTTCCAGTAATTTCTTAATGATATTCAACAAATTTTTATTTGAAGATTCGGCCAAACCATTTCCTTGAGGGTAATAATTAGATGCAAATTTTAAACTCACTTTATTGTCATATGCCCAATCTGCAAATTGCGTAGAAATAAAAGCTTTACCATTGTCACTGACAATAGAATCGGGCATTCCGAATCTTGTTATAATGTGGTCCTCAAGGAATCTTATTACAACGTCTGTGGTGGCATGTTTTGTAGGAACTGCTTCTATCCACCTTGTACGAGTAATCTGTAGCTGTTAGTATGAATTTATGGGAATCAAAAGAATTTGGGTTAATAACCCCAATGAAATCTAGTCCCCATTGTGCAAATGGTCTCATCTCAACTAAAGGTTGTAATGGCATGGCTGCATTTCTTTCTCTATTGGCAGCTACTTGACAAATGTGGCAAGATCGTACATGGGCATGTGCATCTTTGAAAATGTGGGGCCAGTAGTATCCTGCTCTCAGGATTTGATGCCTTGTAGCATTTGCCGCACCATGACCAGTTCCATATTTCCCATGAAATTCCTGCAGCACCTTGGCAGCTTCTTCTTTATTCAGGCATCTCAAGTAGATCCCCTCATGATTTTTCCTGTAAAGAACACCAGATTTCATCAGATAATTGATAGACTTAAGTCTTAAAGCTCTTCTTTGAGTTGAATTCAGATTGGAAGGACACTTACCATTCAATAGAAATTGCACAATGTCAACATACCAGTCATCCTTAGAAATGTATTCTGCATTTGAATATTGGCATGTCATTTGCGGATTATTCTCGGCGATCGCCTTCACCAGTCCCTATCCTCGAACTAGTTTCATAGGTTGGATTTCAAGATCAAACTCTTGGATAGTGGAAATCCATTTCCCTCTTTTCTCACCTAGCTCGTTCTGTAAAAACATGGTCTTGACAGTAGGGTCAGGCACGATGGCAATAACTCTGTTGTGCACAATGTAATGTCTAAATTTTTTTACCGTTTTAAAAAGTGCGTACATCTGCTTATCAAGGATGGAATACCTTAATTGAGCATCTTTTAAAGGAGCACTCAAAAATGCTATGGGATTTTCTGCACTATCCTCACCTTTCTGGGTCAAGACACTCGCAAAAGAGTGTTCCGATGCGAAAGCATAAATATAGAAAGGTTTAGAATAGTCTGGACTTATGAGGACAGGGGCTCTGGAAATGGCATCCTTGATGTTCTGAAAGGCCACCCTACTTTCCTCATTCCATCTGACATCTACATCCTTCTTGAGCATCTTGTTCAGAGGTTTGGCTATCTCAGCAAAGCTTGAGATAAACTTCCTCACAAAATTAACCTGCCCAAAGAAAGATCTCAACTCTTTTTTACTACCCGGGAGAGGCAAGTTTTGGATAGCTTGTATCCTTTCTGGGTCAATGGATATGCCTTCTTTTGAAATGATGTGACCAAGTAGTCTTCCTTCTGTTACTCCAAAAATGCACTTTTTGGGATTTAAGGAAATTCCATGTTCTCTGCATCTTTGAAGAACTTTCTTCAAATCCTTGACATGGTCTTCTCTTTTCTTTGAAAATACTGGAATATCATCCACATACACAATGATACATTTGCCTATAAGCCCTTTGAATGCATAGTCCATGGCGCGTTGAAATGTTGCACCAGCATTTAACAGTCCAAACGACATTCTCTTGTAGGCAAATGTCCCCCACTTGGTGGTGAAGGCTGTTTTCATCCTGTCATTTGGATGTATAAGAATTTGGTTGTATCCAGAATACCCATCAAGAAAAGACATCATTTCAGATCCATTTACCGTTTGTAAAATTTCATCAATGGATGGCAATGGATAGTTATCCTTTTGAGAGGCTTTGTTAAGATTTCAAAAATCTATACACAGCCTAATCTCTCCACTCTTCTTTCTTACTGGAACGAGGTTAGCAACCCAGGTTGAGTGCCTAACAGGAAAAATGATCTTCGCTTCCAATAATATTTTGACCTCCTTTTCTATTAAGGGCTCCAATAGCGGGTTAACAACTCGTTGTCTTTGTCTAAAAGGCTTGGAGTCCGGCTTTAGAGGGATGGTATGTGTGATGATGTCTTGGTTGTATGTTTTCAGCTCATTGTAATTCCAAGCAATGCAATCCATGTAATGCTTTAATGCATGTATTATGTTGTTCCTTTCTTCAGCTGTACATGCCTTTGCAATGTACACTTCCCGTGGATTGTCTGCACTCCCTAGATTAATTAAATCACATGCATCTTTGGGGAGTGGGACCTTTTTTCCTTTTCTGGTCTTGTATCCCATATCGAACATTTTCTCCAATGAAACCACGTCTTTAGGTATTTTGTTGGATTGACACGCAGTTTCACTCTCGTTTTCTGTTTCTTCTTGCCATCTTTGCTCCTCATCAATCACCTGATTTTCAAAAATACCCGAGTTCGTGACAAATTTGAATATGTGTCTGTCATTTTCAAAAACCTAGAAATTCTTGACATTATCAGGTATTGATGGACAAGGAACTAATTCAATGGAGAACTTTTTACACCTTTTTATGTCAACTGGATTTAACATGCCCGCGATGACTGCAAGAGAGTCTGCTATTCGGTTTCCTTTTCTAGAAATAAGGGCTATATTGAACGCGTCGAATTCCTCAATGAGGTCCATAACCCTAGTTCTATAAAGGCTCAGTCTCCTATCACGGCATGTATACTGTCCTTTAATCTGCTTGACTACTAGTTCAGAATCTCCCAATACTTTCAAGCATTTAACTTGTTTGCTCAATGCTAGACGTAAACCAAAGATCAGTGCTTCGTATTCTGCCACATTGTTCGTGCAAGGAAATTGCAATCTATAAGCAGCCAATAACGGTTTACCTCCTGGACCAGTGAGCTCGACTCCAGCTCCTGCTCCCTGTCTAGATTTGGATCCATCAAACCTGAGCAACCATGTGAAATCATTTTCCTCAAAAGAGCCACCATGACATGTTTCCTTTTTAGGCTCTTCAGTAGCTTCCTCAACATCAAGTGCATAGACCCCCAGTTATGGCTCAGAAAACTGAACTTCATTCGGCTTGTTAAATTCTGTTATGATTTCTTTAAGCCTCGGTTCATTTTCCACTCTGATTTGATTTGCAATTCCTTTCCAGGGTAGCCACATATGTGAGCAATCTGTTGAAAAATAACCGTTCAGAGTTTTCATCCAATCCCTTGCAAGTAGCATTCCATATCTACTTGGGATGTTAACAACCAGAATGTCGACCACCTGCTGGACCCTGGGTTCAGAATTTAATTGAATTTTGACATCATATAGGGTCCCTACCACATTTACCTCTGATCGGTCCAATTGCAAAACCTTGCATTTGGATGAAACAGGTTGTAGACCTAGCATTTGACATATCTCCGAAGGCATGAGGTTGCTCGTGGCACCCGTGTCCACCAAACAATTATGCAAATTCTTACCCGCAATTCTCAGAGTCAATAAGAATGGCGGGACATCCCGTCTCTCCTTTCGTAAAATCAGATGGGACTCAACTTCTTTTCCCTTCCACATTTGATCAGGTGAGTTCAGAGCCTTTATCAACGCCTCCTTTTGGCCAGGCAATCTAGCCGCGTCTAAGAACGAAAGGCTAGATTTGGACTTCTTTAGATCCTCCACTATGTCATAGTTTGGTTTTTCGAATTTGACTGTCTTCTGCGCGTCATTAGACATTTCTCTTCTAAGTGGAGGAGGAGGATTATTATCTGCCTTAGTATCCGGAGGAAGGATAGAGTTGTTTGGTGGTGTTGATGAGGTTTTAGGGGCTTTAGATTTACTTCTCAAATGGTATCCGTGATTCCCCTTTCTAAACTCTCGAAAATCTTGCACCTCCTATTCCAAAATTTCATCTTCTTCTTCCTCACTCTCACCTTCTTGACGATATAAAGTTTCCACCACCATAATGTTATCATCCTGATGTTGCGATGGACCCTCATTTGACACCAGTTCCAAGTCATCAACTTGGGCTTGGAGACAATGAGTGTATCTAGCAATTTCGGGACAATTCCTCTCATTGTGCTCTTTTGTGTTGTGCAACCTACACCCCTTTTCCCATGCCAAATCGAAAAGATTCAAAAGGGAACTGGATTGACTAGGTCCTACAGAAGTATCTAGTTGATTGGCAATGGGGCGGGTACTCCCCCATTGTTTGGCTTTGTGTTCCAATGTCTCCCTCTATTGTTAAAATTTTGATTTGAGTGAGGGGCATGGGATTCATACTTCTATTTTTGAACCATGTCATTGCTCAGTTTATGAACTATCTTCTTGAGCTCTTCGACCTCCGAATAAATCTCCTTCGGTGGAACTACATTGTTGTTAACTCCCGTTGGGTTTGCATAATTGGTGGGGTCTTGATTCAACATTTGGGTCGGGTTTTGAGGAATTTGATTCACGTATGGATTGACACTTTGAATCGGAGTTGGATTTGGGAAAGGAACTATAGCTTGAGAATTAACTTGGTTGGTTCCTTGCATAGTCGATTGACTATTTTGCAAAAATGCGAGAACAGGTGGAATGGATGTGATTGGTTGGATTGGAATGGGTGCATAAGCAGTTGTTAGTGGATACGGTTGTTGATATGGGAAGGCATTCATGCTTGGCATTTGCGGTGCCATGATCTGATTTGCCAAGGGAGCTTGACCATATGGAGCATATTGTCCCATCATAGGCATATGGGGAAATCCATAGCCCTGTGGTGTCATTTGCTGCTCGATGGTCATGGCTTCATTGTAGGCTAGAGCGAGCGTGGTAACTTGAGGATTTCATCTTGCAAACATGGCTGTCATGGGATCCAATGCCCCAAAATATATTTGCAAGGCCACTGCGGGATCTATGGCAAAATGCCGAACTGCTCTATTATAGCATTTTTGGAATTTCTGATTAAAGGTTCTGATTGGTTCACCCTGGCCCCTTTTGCATGTAATAAACTGATTGTAGATGGTTGCGGGATCCAAAGGTGACCTAAAATGATTAACAAAGGCGTTCTCCATTTGCGTCCATGAAGTGATTGAACCAGTAGGCAAGCATATATACCATTCATAGGCTACTGGATCTAGGCTCATGGGAAAAATCCTGCAAGCCACATCCTCATGTTGGACTTGCAACCTTATTAAAACATCCCTATAAGCTTGGATATGCTCTTCTACCGTTCTTGGGCCATCTGGTTTATATTTGGGCAAGAATATTTCTATGTTCTTAGGGATTTCATGGATATCCCCTGCAATATTCAAGGGGATATTATTAGCTCCATACCAAGGAGCTACTGGAGGTTGAGCCATTTGACTCAAAATTGATGAGGACAACCCTACAAGAGCGGTGGAAATGGTACTGACAATAGGTGCACTAGTGGCAATTGATACCACTGGTGTAGGTCCGCTCGAGGTTCCTGAAGAAAAAAGATCTTTTGTGACTGGTAGGTTTACAACTTGCTTGGTTTTGTTCTTGGGAGTACCAGTGAGTGTAAGGTCATGGAATATGGTTTCCCCAGTTGTTTGGGACCTAGTCGCAATACGACGCGGTGGGTCCAGCCTGCCTGACGAAACTCTCGATTATCTCCAAGAAAACCTGCAACAGAAAAACAAATGTTGCAGTTTAGCCGTTTGTGAGATTTAAGAGATAATTTCAAAATCGAATAAAAAAGATATTACTTCTGTATGAAAATCAAAATAAAGTAAACCAATCAGGCCCTCCTTCTAGCGCCAATCTGTTGAGTGGTATTTTCACCCAGTTGTGAAAACACACTCTCCGGTAGGATCCGAGTCCCAAATCCTCTGCTTGCAAAGAAATTACACAGATAATTTCTCCAAGGTTCCTTTTACGTTAGCCCTTTTTATACCAATGATGTTGTTCAATTTAAATGTTGGGAATACCTTAGTGTTGCAAGTGAATGTTAACAAGGGGCACTCTGGTTTATTCTATTCTGAAATTACAATGGACTCTAGGTGAATTAATCTTTATGACAAATCTATTTTGATTTCGAGCTTTGGTAGATCTTTCACATTTTCTTATTTAAATGAAGGTAAAAAAAATGCGTAAAATAAAGAACTGAAAAGAAAAGAAAAGAAAATAAAACAAAGAGAATGAACTAAACTACGTTCAGAGTGCTACGATCTCAATTTGGCAAAACCGAAGATAATGAGGTTTTCGCACACAACCTAACCTATTAAACCTACGAACTCGCACAATTTAGATAAGCTAGGTGCTGGTTTCTAGGGTCTTAACTATAGTTTTCAGATTTAGGCATTCGCATGAAGCAACCAAGAGAACTCGCATTAAACTTCACCTATAAACCTAAAAATCTGAAAAAGGAAAGATAAACATTCAATATTTGCATGCAAAAATAACTCCTCCTTTCTTGCCAATGAGATGCAACTCTCTGTAATTCTGTATTAAAATAAATGTATCAATTACAATGACAGAATGTCCCAGTTTTGATAAGACCAGAACAAGTGAAGGAAATTGCTCCAATAGCAGGCCCAGAATGGCTTGTCGCCTTTGGCTCTGCAACTCTGCTAGCAGCAATTTCCAACCCCTGTATCAATCTGTGCCTCTGATTTTATACTTTCTAGTGCGGCTCTCTGTTTCGCTCTGCGGCGCTTCGTTTCACCTCCCAGAATGCATCGTTTCGTATTCCCCGCCTTTTCGTTGCTTTTGACTTTATGTTCGATGCCAAAACGTTCGATATTCTCTGTTAACATGTAACGCTTCTATAACCCTGACACCTGTATGCCACGTGTTTCATGCTTCCTCTGCATGCTTCGTAACTGCCCCCTTGTAAATCATGACAAAAATAGCATGTCGCGATATCGCGACGTTTTTCTGTATGCAACCCCGCTCTTCTACCTGCACCGCGAAAACAAGACATGTCGTGAAATCGTGACATTTTTTGGCCAACTGCCTTGTCCACCACCATGCACAACAAAAATGATACATGTCATGAAATCATGACATTTTATGCTATCGGACGCCTTCGGGTGCAACCTGTCACGAAATCGTGACGCTTTTCATCTCCATACGCCTCGGTTGCTTCGCGAAATATCCTGACGCTTTTCATTCCGTACCACTTTGCCTTTTGTGAAATCGTGATGCTTTTCTATTTCGGTTCTTTTTTCTCTGTACATGAAAATCGTGACATATTTTCCTTCGTACCACTTCTCTTACTGTCGCGATATCGCGACGTTTTTTTCCTTTTTCTTCTTCTTCTTTCTGATATCGCGACATCTTTAATGCCTTGCCCTGTTTGACCGTGATTTTGTGACATGTCACGATTTCGTGACAATTTTCCATTCTATCTTTCTCTCTCCTCTCCGGACCGCGATTTCACACGTCGTGAAATCGCGACAATTTTCGATCATGCCCTCTTCCTTCTCCGCGAAAGCTTGACATGTCGCGATATCGCGACACTTTTTCATTTCGGACGGAGCAACATGTCGCATATCGCGACAACTTTTCTTTTCGAGGGCGAACATGTCGCGATATCGCGACAACTTTTATTTTTTGGCAGCGACGGAGCGACATGTCGCGATATCGCGACACCTTTTCTTTTTCGGCCGCGACGGAGCGACATGTCGCGATATCGCGACACTTTTTCATTTTTGTGCAATTTTGCCTTTTTCTTGATTTTTAGCATCTGGGTCACTGAGATCTTCTTTGAAAGCATGCAAAAAGGGTGGGTCCCCAATTTTGGGGTGTGTTGTGGATCAGCCACAACACAACCAATTTATTTACATCATATTATTTCATTTACGATTTTATTCCATGATATCAAAATATAATATTTAAAAATGACATAATTACATGAATATTCAATCACAAATTAAAGCATCATACAACATATACACAAGTCATATCATCAAAAACAAGACCATATATATATATATATATCAAATTATGTACATCATATCAAAACTGGATTGGTATGCCACAATCTATACCTTGGCATACTCAATCCTCTCAAAAATCTATACAATCTCTGTGCAGTCTATAGTCAGCTAGTCTCGAGAAGCCCTCGAGCTCTCAGCCTCATCTCCTCCCCTACCCTGACATGGAGGAGGTGGTCCCATAGCAGTCTATGTTGTGTCTCGGGTCCTCGCTATCGATCATGAGGATGTCCTATTCGATCCCATCTAGATTGGTTCTGTAATGTTGGCTGGCAGCGATACCCTCTGACCCTCTGGAGCCAACTGAAAGTATACCCCCTGGTAGAATGTGGTATGCATCATAGACCGCACTAGCTCATCCCTACTCGTCCCTCTGCTCTGTGCCCTGAGTCGTGTAGTCTCATCCTACAGTGTCTGTACCTGAGCCCTGAGCTGAGTAGCCTCGTCTTGCAATGACTACACCTGAGCTTGGAGGTGGGCAACCTCAGCCCGAAGAGTCGTTGTCTCACTACTCTCCCCTACATCGACACCCTTGCCCTTATCAGGCGATGGTGGTCTCTCCCCCTGCTACGAAGGGAGTCTCTCCTCCCTTTGCCCTATCTCCCATGACCTTTGTGGAGCCTGACCCATCCATTGGCATCTCTCCTGTGGGGACCGTCGCTACTCTCTCCTGTCGTGACCCTACGCTACCTCAATGGCAGCCTGGCACCACCTCCCCATCTGTCGCACAACCACGTGCATCGGACCCTATGCCCTTGTCATCCAAGGAGGGCGTATGCTTGCGTACCAAGCATCATAGTCATCTACAACCCCTGCATCATCACCATCCACTGGCTATATGGGGGCATCGTTTGCATCCTAAATCCAGAATAGTTGCATGTCTGGAGCCCCGCTCAACGTAGTACTATCCCAAATAGTCTAGGAGTACTCGTAGTCCTTGAGATAAGGGATCCCCTGCTGTAGACCGAACTATTATAGAATTTGGTCATAACGATGGAGCTCTACCTCTCCCTGCTCCATCCTTAGCCAGCAGACTCGCCTGATGTGAGCTAGCTCCTGCCCATCCTCTGCCCACCTGAGGTGCTCTTGCCACGACCTCCAGGTGATCTAGTTTGGGATGAGGTCGTCTAGCAACATCCGTGACATCGATAGATCTATCCGTCACTATGACCCTATCTGTAGCCACCAATAGTAAACCTTGGGTCTCTCCTGATCAACCCCTATCAGTGGGAGCCCTATCAGCCTTCGCACCACGATGTGCTCCCAGCACCAAACCTATAGTAGCGATGTCAAGACCAGACATCAACCTCCCTTGTATACGACCCCATACAGGATCCTATACAAGTGGCATAGCACAAAGCTTCCCCATGCAAACCTATAGTCATGGTCTCTCATGTCGCAGACCACATCTGACAGGAGCTAGGGCAATCTACACCTGCTCTGGTGGCACAGCAGTAATCCACCTACTACTCCTACAAAAACCCGAGTCAACCTAGATGCCCAAGCATCTGCCTCAGAGACTCAATGTTCACTCCGCCCTTCTCCAAGGTGAAGCTCGGGTCTCCAGTCAGTCTCATCATCGCCTGGCCCTAATTGGTTGTAGGCGTCATGAGCTATCCCTGTATGGGGATCCTAATGATCCTCCATACGTCCTCTAGAGTGGGAGCCATCTCCCCAGTCAGTATCTAGAAATAGGACGACCCCGAATACCATCTCTCTGCTAGGGCTGTCAGAAGCCCTATGTCCTTCGATACTTGTGGCATCTCTACCACATGTCGTAGCCCAACCTGTGCTAGTTGGTCGTGCTCTGCCTAGTCGAGAGCCGCCAGGTCATCTCTCAGCCCGTCGTATTTCTATTCTCGGCTCTTTAGTAATCCCCTCTGCAAAACAAACAATAAAACAATAAAATTCATTAATCAACCAATCATTAAAATAAAATTCAACACATTTTAACAAAGCAAAATTTCATAAAAGCGATGATATCGTCCACTATTGGACGATATCGTCCCAAATTGGGCAAAGTCATCCTTTGTAGGATGAATTCGTCTCCAATTTCACAACTTGGGGATCGCCCCTTGTTGAACGAGATCGTCCCTAGTTTGTCGATTTTGCACTCCGACAAAATCAATGATCTAGGGATGATTTCATCCCGACGTCGTCGACAGCCTAAAAACGGTCGCGATGCCCCAAACAGTCAAAATTTAAAACAAAAAAATGCACAAAGTAAAATCAAACCTAATCTACTAGGATTAGATCCTTACCCGTAGCCCGCATCGGACCTCTGTCGCTTTGTGCACTGTCTCCACCATTGTTTCTCTCTGCAGAGATCTAGAACAGTAAAAATGAAAAATAAAAACAAAAAATGAATTAGGGTTTTCCCTATTTTTCTTAATTTTATTTAAAACAATCAAAATTTTAATTTTTGTTTTTTCGTGTTTTTACCTCAAACGTTCGATTTGGGTAAAAACACAGAGGGGGCACCATAGTAAGCAGTTGTACGATTTGACTAAGAATCGTCGTCTAAAAAATTGAGTATATTTTTGCTTTCTCATAACATGGGAAAAACTCGTCTTTAACACATTTTCTTCGAAAAATTCGCTAAAGAGGGGGCAAAATGTAGCACCCTAAAATTGGCGCAGTTAAACCCTCAGTAAAAGATAAAAGATAAAAATTTAAATTTTAAACCCCAAAACCGCTTGTTACCCGCTTCCCTTATTTTTCGTGCCATTTTTAGGATTTGTTTTGACCGTTGGACGATATCGTCGCATATCAGACAAAATCATCCTCGATCTGATGAATTCATCTGGAAAAGAGCGTCCAGATGATTTCGTCCTAAAACTAAATTTTCATAATTAGCTTCTGTTTCAACAGCCTCTCCAACTTGGGCAGAAGCGCGTCTATGTAGTTGGAGATTCCTCCCCATTGGAGATCTCCCATATTGGGATGATCTCCAACCTCCTAGCCTCCCCCTAATCCTATATAAACTAGGATTTTTCTAGCTTATCCTCCTGAACCCCTTAGCTGACGGATTTCCCTGCAGATTTAGTTCCTTATTCACTAGAGCATCCTCGCACTACTATCTGCATTCTGTATTTTGCATTTTCTTGTAGGAACTCTACTATTTTTCAGTTGAAGCTAGCTTAGATCGTCGCAAACGATCTCGGATGATTTTGAACGATCTTATCGAGGAGCGCAGACGATCTCGTGCGATTGGAGGCGATCCCAACTGTAGTCCAGATTGGGGGCAATCGGAGTCTAGAGTTTGCATTTCCTTAGATTTTTTGCATTTTCCTATTGTATTTTTGCACTGTCTTAAATTATTATGCTTATGCATCTTGGAGTTCACCTCATTTAGCATAACCGCATGATAAAGTTAAAACCAATCATTAAATCTATTGCATTTTCTTATTTATTATTGGAATCCATTATTTAGGCATGTTTGCTGTTATTTCTATCATTCTCCTTTGCTTGTACAGTTGCATATTTGGTATTTTGCGTCTATTTTTGTGATTTCAGGTTTTTGATGAATTCGTCTGATGAATTCGTCAGATTTCAAATGATTTTGTCTGATCTCAGACGACGGACTGTGATTTGAGATGATTCGATGTAATTTCAAATGATTACGTATGAGTCGAGACGATCTGAACTACTACAAGACTCAGAATCTTCATCAAACATACGAAATCAGGTATGTTATGATCTAGCTAGCATATTTTCTATGTTTAGCATTCATTCCTATTTTTTGTATTCATCTAAACCAGCATTGGCATATAGAGTAGTTTAGATTCATTTTGGCCAAACCTAGGAATTGAATGATCGAGTATAAAAATGAACACATCAAACCCACTATCAACCTAGGTGTGGAAACTGCCACTCAAAAGTTTCCTGGTGAACCCACCATCCGTCAAAAATTCACCCTTATACCCCTCCCCCAAGAGGCGGGACCTTCAAAGGGCCTCTCAGTCCGAGGTATTGTCCCATCCTTCTCGCATCCCCCTTCTGGGCGTGAATCCTATAGCCTGAGGGTAAGGATGCGAAAAATTTGGAGCGATACAAATTGGAAGGGGATTTAAGAATGAATGGGCAGAAATATTTCCTTTGCTTGAGCCTATCCTAACTGAGGATAAAAAAATTGATGAAAAATAATGTAGATGCAAAATTTACAGTTGGAGACTTGGTAAGGATTATAGACTGCAAAATAAGATTGATACAATTGAAAAACATGCTGGTAAAGCTAATTTAAAAGTTATAAAAAGTAATGGTGAATTTAGTAAATATGTTAAGTGGAAGGATGCATTAGAATGTATGCATTTAAGATATGCTATAGAATATGACAATCACTTAAAGCAACAACAATCTCTTGTTGAGAAAGGTGGAACAATTGCAACCCAATTTCATAAAATTTAGAAGACCATCTTAGCTTCAAAAAGTATGCAGTTTGCCATTGTTTTTAGTATTATCAAGAAAGGTAGACCAATGTCTAATTTTATTTATTATAAGTATATATTACACCTATTTAATATGCAAAACCTTCCAAATTCCCATTGGTAAAATTAAAGTGGTTGAAAAATGATAAAATGTCTATCTCTAGTTGAGAAAGATGACCCAAGGGAGCAAGTAAAACTTTTTAGATTCATTTCACTTTCTATTGATGAAGTAATGGTTGTGGACAACACATATTGGATTTGCATGCATGTGTACACATTTCAAAATCATATAAGGAGGCCTATTTTTTTGGGAATACATAAGATGTTGGAAAGTTCAAATGCAAAAAACATTTGTAATGTTGTTATCATTAGTTTAAAGAATATTACAAGAATGAATGATATAGATATAGCAACAAAGTTAATTTACATTGGAGCTGATGGTGCTGCTATTATGCAAGGACACATGTCTGGTCTTTGTGTTTGAATCCAAACCACAGTTGCCCCATATATGATTCCCATTCATTGTATGGATCATAGAGTGAATCTTGCATATAAAATCATGATCACATTTGCAAATTTTGCTAGAGTGGAAGACCTTATTAATGAAATTCATTCTTATTTTTTATTCAACCCAAAAAGGTTTGTAGAGTTTCAACAGTTTGCACTAGGATTTATGGAAGGATTTTTTTTTAAAAGATATGGATACAAGATGGATTTCACTATATCAACTTGCTTAGAGAGTTTTTGTAGAATATCAATCATTGATGGGGTTTATGCATGCAAATCATAGGATAGTTGATAAGGCAAAAGATATGTTGTTCTGTTTGACTGACTTTGAAACACTTTTGACCTTAAATGGTATTCTTCCAATGTTACAAGAAATGAACAGATTAATTAAACTTGCACAAGAGAGATCCATCAATATCATTGATTTCATGAGGATGATAAAACAAATATGCATGCTTACTGATACATTATATGTGTCTAAAGTAGATTTTATAGAACCTTTGCTTGATAGCTGGAATACATTGATAAATGCGAACAATCCAAAAATATTTTTGAAGTTTAACATCAATTTGTATTAATTTTCATGGAAATATGGTACCACTTTATTATTTTGAAAGGCAATCAAGTATAGTTGCGGAAAATTTTGAATAAGTTCCTGTAAAACACAATATATTTCATGTTATTGTACAAAAAACTAAGTGTAATTTGTCAAAAATAGTAAAATATTTGACAAGTGAGATAAGAGAACGGTTTCAGAGAGATGAGTTGCTCTAGGTCATGGGTATGGTTAACCCCATGTTTTAGGGTTCTTGTATTGAATACAATTCTGTAAATGAGTTGTTTATTAAATATATGGGTAACCTCATTAACCATTTCAGTAAGAGTGTCGAAGTCAATGGTGTTGAAATTAGAGGCATACTCAACAGTGATATTTTGAAACAACAATCATCGCATTTTGGAAGAACAATGGTTGTGCAAACATCACTTATGATAGGTGTCAATGAGATTGGTTCCACTACACATTTGTGGTAAAAATTATATCCAAGTATTGTCTTACAAGATACAATAAGTGAATACTTTCGTTTATATGAATTATGTGAAATAATTATTTTGGGGTCAGTCAAAGATGAAAGAGTTTTCAATGCACTTTCTTTTGTTAAATCTAAGCTTCGCAATAGACTCGACAAAAATTTAGAAAATTATTTAAGAATTTATGTGTCTTCATATCAGTTGGATAAATTTTTGTATGATAGAGCTTTGGCACACTGGAGTTCCTTTGCAGATAGAATAGGTACGGTGAATACGATCGATAACGATGATTATGATGCTTTTAGTGATCAGATGGTGGAGACACAAATTTTTGCTATGCTTCATAATGATTCTGGATAAGCTGATATGTTTCAGCTACCTTAATGATAATTATTCCATGATTTTATTGAAATTGATAAACATGAATTGATTTGATAGCAGATTTCACAATATTGTTCCATATTTATAAGAATTCAAAGAATTGTTGATTTATATCACATTATTATTTTAAAAATTACATGTCTTATATCTTATTGCAGTTTTCAAATTTATATGTTTATGTCTTAGTTTCTCAACTATCTTCATTGATAAATCTTTATGTTTCATGTTTTAAATCTTATTATTGGTATATTATTGTTAATCTATAATGTTATGTATAATGCTTTTGTTGTTTGAGATGAACATAGTGAAAAATAATAGCAAAAAATAAACTAAAATAGCAACACAGATTCATAAATGCAAACAAACTATGAATGATGGAAAACACAATATGAGAAAATATCATTTTCATTAGTTTGAATAGAAATATACTACATTGTTCAAAATTGTTGACTACAGTCAACTTGATAGCATATTACATTGTCAAACATTTGATTGGTGCTTTGATGCTTCACTATCGGTTGGAGTTGTTGTTTCTTTTCCTTTATCTACTTCTGTGACACTCTCTTATGGTAGTGCTATAGATATAAATTTCCTTTATGTACTTCTGTGGCACTCTCTTCTGGTAGTTCTCCAGATCTGACTAGGTTTTCATGTACTTTCACAATACTTGCAACAAATGTTGCTTCTTTGTTTGAATCTTCAAGTATTGTTGGAAGCGTTTATTTTATTTTATCAAGCACCTTATCCGGATCTTCTTTGAGCCTATCCGTAATGTACTTTTTTAAATGATTATTTTCTAATATTTTTGCTTGCATTTTCTTTTTCATTTCCATTGCATTATTAAAAAATGTCTTTGCCCTATTAATATTGATATCCATGCTCTTAACCTATGTTTTTAAGTTTTCAAAATTTTACTGCAAAAAAAAAATTGAAAACATAATTCAAAAGGGTTATATTGAAATTATTACATATTTTCAAGAAATATGAAAATTTAATTGCAATAGAAAATTGAAACATAAAAACTTTTTTTACCTCGAAAATTTCCCTTGCAGCCTCAACAACTGTAAATTTGTCCTTATCAAAAACCCAATGGTCATAAAATTTTTGGGCTTCAGAATTAATGTTCTCCAATCTACCAACATAAACATTTAAAACACCATTATCATAAATAAAATTAGACTTTATAGTTCCTGATGTGGCCTATTTTAGCAGGCCATCAAGATTTTCTAGTTCATATTTAACCAAAGAATATAGAAAATATCTTTTTGCATAATTTTATAAGGACCTTTGCTCTATATTCCCATTCCTTAATCTCCTACAAATATTTACAATATCATCCTCAGTTTGAGGACCCCAAGGATGAGGGTTGTCTCCTTGAGTTGATGGCAATGATTTTCTCTCAACTGTAGGGGTAGGGGCTTATCCTTGCTCTACTTGAACCTATGGTTCATAAAGCACATATGTTGCCTTGAAGCCTACAATGTTGCCCTGCAAAAGAAAATCATCATCAATATAAATATTATCCAATCACTCGATTGAAACTTCTGGTGCCTGTGAATTTGTGGTAAATTTAAATGATGACCAGCCATACCCAAAACTTGGTGCTGGCATGTGTGATCTCTATGAGTGTAAGAACCCATACCCAAAAATTTGTGCGGTCCCTTGTGATCTTTGTGAAAACAATTATTTTCCAACACGGATTTGCCCTCGCATTAGCGAATGCTATGCCTATCACTAATGTGGTGGAAGTGGTGGTTGTGGTGCAAGTGGTGGTTGTGGTGCAAGTGGTGGTTGTGATACAAATGGTGGCTATGATGGAGGTAGTGGCATTATATGGTCTCTCACATGCAATTTTTGTACTTGTCCTTGATTTTGAGAATCAACTAAAAATAGATAAAAACATCTTGTTACAATTTTTCAAAAAATAAAATAGAAGAAGTTCTTAATTTAAATTAACTATACATATATTTACCTGAATATGACAAAATATGTTGAATTTGGGTTCCAATGGGGGAGGGTTTGGCCACACTAGATTTAGCCTGCACATTTTGTGCATACCTAAGTGTATGAGAAACCCTAGGAGTAGCAGCTTGCGTGGAACATTTATGCGACCTCTGCAACAATGTCACTTCTAATCCTGTGTCTTTAGAATCACCAGTTTTTTTTTTTCCTGTGATCCCTATTGGCAGCATCCTATTTACTCTTTGTAATGTCTGCCTTACCCTGTATATAGATAAAAAGAAAAATATAAAAGTAAATGTGATAAAATATAAAATAGTATGTCAAGGTCAAATATGTAGTTTTTACCTTCAATTCCTCTGCTAACATTTTAATAGCTTATAGTGTTTCATGCACTATAGTTGGTAGAGGAGTAGTTTGCAAATTATGAAAACACTCATAATAGATTGCTAAAAGAAAATTAACAATTCCCACAATGGGTTGTCTTACTGGTTGTCATTTGTACGGTGTGTAACTCGGCCTTGACCTGATCTGAAATATACATGTACCAATCAAACCTTTGATTGTGCTTAGATTGAACAATATAAGCCAATGCCCAAAACATAATTTTTAATCTTCCCATAAAAATTAGTTTTGCTTAGAAGAACTCAATAATGGCCTTCAGAGTTTGATGTTTAACATCGTTGATTTTTAACCCTCTTTTTGACTTGGTGGTGGAAGTTGCAAAAATAAAATTATATGACAATTTACAAATTTAAAACTTTAAACATTAATATAATATAATTAACAAGAATTATACCTGCCAAATATTTTGATAATAAACCATACTTGGTTTCGAGGTGTGCTTTATCATCTAGAGACAACTACAACCTCATCGACACTTGAGGAAAATCAATGAAAGGAAGACCTATCAATCTGTTGATATCTACAGGGATGATGGTGAAAAGCAGGTTTATATTTCATACTTTGATTCTCACTATAGCTCTTTCATGGTCATAATCGACTATGATATATTGAAGGAGGAGTTTATCTAATTTGAATTGTGGCATTGAAACCAAGGTTGTCAAACCTACATTATTGAGCCACATAAATTCCACACCTGGGGTTGTCATTAAATATAAAATCAAAGAGCAAGAAAGATTCTTGAATCTTGGTGTAGGGGTGGAAGGGATGGCCATCACAAGAATTTGAAAGCTGAAGAAAAAATATTAGGAATCAAAAGGTTGATTGGAAAGGTTAGCTCTGGTTGGTGTAGTTTCAGAAATGAAATGGAAAAAATGAATGTTTATGTTGTTTTATAGATTGAAGAAATATGGATGACATATGGTAGCATTATATTGGACATGTAGTGTTGCTGAACGAACGTGTGACATGTGGCAGCTGAATCTGTGCCCATTTTGATATTGAACTACAATTTGCATCAGGCCTGATACTGGATCATTTTTTGCATCTAATACAATGCCAAACCATATTATGCATCTGATTGTGAATCAGATCACACTATGCATCCGATGTCAAATCACATTTTATTTTGCATTTGATCAATGATCAGATTATTGTGCACCCAATCTGATATCGAATCATATTATGCATCAGGTCTGATACTAGGTCAAATTATACATTCAATATAGTGTCGAACCATAGTATGCATCCGGTCTTGGATCAAATCACATTATACATTCGATGTCGGATCGGATCCTATTCTACATTCGATTGATGACTGGATCATATTGTGCACCTGATCCGATATCAAATGCATAATATGATTTGATCCAAGACTGGACCAAATTCTGCATTCAGTCTAGAACTGAATCATATTATACATTCGATTGGTGATCAGATTATATAATGCTTCTGATCGGTGATCAGATCATATTATGCATCTGGTCGATGATCAAATCATATTATGCATCTAGTCGGATACTGGATCATATTATGCATTTGTATCGAGTTTGGATCATATTATGCATCCGGTCTAAGATCAGATCATGATTTGCAACTTGGTCGATATCACTGAAACTCCTTTTTCACTTGGTTTAGTCAAAATTTGAAATTCGCCATTTTTGCCAATTTTTTTGAAAAGTTAAGGTCATTCGCCATGCCATCATACATGCAGTTGGCCAAGATTCATTGGTTTTTTGCAATAGATTCACCATTTTTTTACAAGTACCTTTTGGGTCCTACCCCTTATGCATAACCCTAAAGTAATTCATGCAATGTAATAAATGCACAAGTGTCAATGTGCAAGTTTTAATGTGCAAGGTGTCCACTTGTACAACTAGATAAAGTGTCGGCCAAGGAACTTATCTTCCTATATAATGGCCATAGGTAGATCATAGAATAGCAAGATAGAGTAGCATCACAATGTGTGTGGTAGATAGGTAGTAGGGTAGTGTGAGCTCCCTCATGGAGTAGTAGCATATCTTATGGAGTACCCATTTCCTCCAATGCTACTATTGTAATATTTTTGCCATTTCTATTTATAGCATATTTCAATCATCTCGCAGATCTATCTTATTTCATTTTACATCTTGTGAATGGTATATCCCATTATATGTGGCATAAAAAGATAACACTAAGGTGGATCAAAATATAGAATATTCACTACTACATGGTAAGCTACATCCAATAGTAATCCAATCGTGTGGAATACCATCAAAAAATTCTTGGTGGTTCACATTAGAAAAAATTTTATACAGAGTGATTTACCTTAGTCATATTCCACTCCTTGTTCAATCCCCTTCAAGTAAGGAATCAACCAAATAGGAATATATGAGCTTTGTTGTTCACCTAACAATCTAGAAATTAGGATTTTCATGATGCATTCCAAACCCTTATTCTTTAGTTGTGGCTTCTTAACTCCTTGATTATCATGAGTTGCTAATATGGCATCCACTTCTTCCTCTATCAGAGTAGTGATGCCCATAATAAACTACGATATTTTTTGGATCGACCCACTCATTTATCATTGGTTTACCCTTATTTGGGAGTCCAAACGTATGTTGGAATGCTTCAAGAGAAAATTTAATCACCAGGTTCTGATCACCCACACATACTATACCAGTATTATGCAGTGCATCATAAGTTTGCAATATCTTCACCAGGTATTCCTTGAAAATGTCTTTCTAAAAACTTTGGACCTACAAAATAAAATTGACTATTGCATATTTGATTTTAATATTTATCAAGTATTTTATTTGTGTCTCTGCCCATCATTACTGGTAAAATTTTCCTATTGGGAAAATCCAGGTGATCTCATCAATCAAGACCTGATTCTTATTACTTTGTTGCACTTCTTTGGTTTTTTGAGTGGAATATTTTGCTTATGCAACCTCACATTTACCTTAAGTCTACCATTTTTCTAGGCTTAGAACTTTTTTGTGCATCATATCTCCCTACTTTTGATGATGACAGATTTTCTTAGTAGCAATTAACTTGGGTACTGCTTTAGATTGGGTTGGAACTTGTCCTACTTTCTGGTAAATCATGGTTATTTTTGGTCATAAAATCTGCCCAGGAAAGTATTTGGGTGAGTGTATGCGCCCTAGACCTAGACCAACATTGAAAGGCCGAAGGGAAGAGATGCCCCTCGTGCCAATCTTCGAAGAAATGTCGGCTCCTATGCTAAAATACTTTGGTGTTTTGAGATAAGGGTGCAGGAAAGAGATAAAAGAGTAAGGGTGCAGGAAAGAAATAAAGGGAGTAAGGGAAGAGAGATCAATGATTTAAAGTGGGAGAGAATAGGAAGCACGATCACTAACTAACAACTTGAATAGCAACAAAGAACACCAATAATAAATGAAATAAACGCCACATTAACCTTTCTATGTATCCTCTGGGCGAGCTCCAGGATTCTCCTTCTCCCTTTTGTCGAAATTCAGGGTTCAAAGTAATGACGATTAGGACAAGTGAATATAACAGAAACCACAACCCACCAGGCAGCATAAAAGAAAACCAATATAGCATTTTTCCTCTCCTATGTATCCTTCGAGAAAATTTTAGGGTACTTTCCCCAATCGCACACCGAATTCAGGATTCAGAGTTACAGTATGCGAATGAAGAAAGACAAAAGAAATAAACACAGAAGGCAGCATACAAGATAGAAATTGATCCCAAAGCTCTTTAGTATTAATTGTAGGACATCAAATTACAGTAGCTTTCTAGCAGAAAGTTCCCCCCCTTATTACATTACAATGCCTGGGTTTTTATAGAGGACCCGACCCTCTGAGTCATTATTACATAGAATGGCGAAGTATACTCTTGAGATCTGTGAAGTCGGCTCCTCGTGGCCATTGTGACTGAGCTCTCAAATCCATTACCAGAACTAGCAACTATGATCGAGTCAATCGACAAAATATGCAGTGAGCCATCTAAGTGTCCTTGGTTTCTGGGTGCAATGCTCGAGTGGCCACCATGCTTGCCGAGCTCTCCTTCAGGGACTCATACTTCGCTTCCAATTGCCAAAAGTGAGCAGTGAGCTTACCGATCAAGTAAAAATGCATTTATGAGGCACTTGATGGTCTTAGGAAAATACCCGGATTGGATTGTGTGCCCCTTTTGAGTCACGAAAAAGCAACTTGTCACGATATCGTGACATTTCTATGTCTTCAGCTTGGTTCTTCTTCTTGCATAGCAAAAATATGACATGTCACAAAATCGTGACATTTCTATGTCTTTGTCCTCTTTTGTTGCTTTTGGCCATGAAAATGCAACATGTCGCGATATCGCGACACTTTTCCTCTTTTGGTCTTCCTCCTTGCTTTGAGCCACAAAAATGCAACATGTCGCGATATCGTGACACTTTCCTTGCTTTCAGCCGTGAAAATGCAACATGTCGCGATATCGCGACACTTTTTCCTTCTTGCTCTTTCTCCTTGCTTTCGGTCACAAAAATGTAACATGTCGCGATATCGTGACACTTTCCTTGCTTTCGACCGTGAAAATGCAACATGTCGTGATATCGCGACACTTTTCCTTCTTGCTCTTTCTCCTTGCTTTCGGTCGCAAAAATGCAACATGTCGTGATATCGCGACACTTTTTCTTTCTTGCTCCCTCTTGTCGCTCTCGACCGCAAAAATGCAACATGTCACGATATCGCGACACTTTTTCTTTCTTGCTCCCTCTTGTCGCTTTCGATCACGAAAATGCAACATGTCGCGATATCGCGACACTTTTTCTTTCTTGCGCTTCTTGTCGCTTTCAGCCGTGAAAATGCAACATGTCACGATATCGCGACACTTTTTCTTTCTTGCACTTCTTGTCGCTTTGAGCTACGAAAATGCAACATGTCACGATATTGCGACACTTTCCTTGCTTTCGGCCGCGAAAATGCAATATGTCGCGATATCGCGACACTTTTTCTTTAGCGAAGCTATCTTCTTTGGCTTTTGCAGAAGCGAAGCTCTTCTTCTTCATCTTATGTACAAGGGTATGGCATTGAAATCCAAAATTCCTGCAACACTTACAAATACTTTCGAAGCAACAAAAAGAAATACTTTTGCAAAAGGAAACACTATACAGAATTTTGATTTTTGATTTTTTTCTACCCCTTGTGCAATGTGACAAAATTTTCAATAGTTATATCAGACATCTCCCCTCTCTGACATGTTTAGTGCCTCGAGCATATTTTTTCTTATATGTCTCAATCTACCAAACATCTATTTCTTTCAGATGTTAATTTTTCATCCAGATGTCTTCTACCAGACATCTAAAATTTTTAGCTAGACATCTCCTTCCTGGATGTCTAGATATTTTGACTAGACATCTTCTTCCTAGACATCTAGGTATTTCTACAAGACATCTCCTCCTTAGACATCTAAGTTTCAGGCCAAATGTCTTCTTCGTAGACACCTTCCTATCAACTAGACATCTAGTTGTTTTTATATGTCTATGGACGTCTAGACAGGTACACTATTCAGATGGATGCCTTAGGTGTATTTCTACCCATGATTCTTCTACAAACATATCAAGGCCTATATAGATACATCGTAGTAAAAAAATATGCACATTTTCCTTCTGCTTGCATTGTGTTGGGTGCCTACAAATTGGGAAAGTGAACTGCCTGCACTTGCACAAAAACAAAATCCAAAAATTTTCATGAATTGTACGATCTACCAATTGAGTGGCATCTAGCTCCATCCTAGAAAAATACTTGGTGCACCAGCAATCCCTCTCGGCTCTAAATCTTCTCTACACCTGTAAATGCATCTTATTCGAATGAGAAATCTTACCCAAGTGTGTTCAATTTATATGCAAGTTGTCACCCTTGTAACTACTCATCTAACCACAACCTAGCACTCATCGTTTGCATGCGCACCACATCACCCAATTTCTGCATGCACAAGACATCTAGCATCTTTATTCTAATTTTATCTTTTTTCTTGTTTTTGGTTTTTTTCTTTTTCTCCTTTTCTTTTTATTTTAGTTTTATTATTATTTTTTCTTTTAACTTGTTGGGTGAAGCGCACGATAATGCCAATGCATACTTCCAACATATCTGACATGTTATCTTCTTGGCGTTGACTACCAGTCTCAAAATTGCTAAAATCATCACTATCTACCTATGCTTCAGCCTATTGGCAATTTTGGTGATTTTTATTACTACAAGGGGTTTCCATCTGATGTTTTTCCTCACGTCTTGTAGTTATTCATGGAATAATACGTCAATATGTGCGCTCATCTTCTTCTGGCTAATAACGTATCCCCTACCTAGTTGTCTGGTGATTCTCTACTTGATGTCAATTTCTATTGACATCATCTCATCATTCCTAATGGGTTATATTAGTGGCCAGATGGGTTTGTTCTAGCCAAAAATTGTCAGATGGGTCCTTTCATCATCTAGATGTGTAACTGCATTATTCAAACAAGTGCTGCCAGGGTCTAGATGTGTTAACTCCTTGACCAAATGGGTAGGTTCATATTTAAAATGAAATTTCTAGATTCTCCTATCATTCCGTTGGATTATCATGCAGTCATCAAGATAGTGGAACATAGTCCTTTCTTACTCCTGATGGTTAGTTGTCCTACCACTAATATGATGATTTCCCCTTTGTCCAATATTTTGATAGATCCTTCCTACTCCCTAGTATGTACCTTGAATTCTATTGATCTATCAACAAATGACTGCCCATCCTTGATCTATTTGGTTTTGATGGAGATCCCTACTTCGAAACCTATTGAAACGACAAAAATATGGCATTTGATCTAGTAACACATTAAAGACACATGCTATTAAAAAAAATGTATTTTATTCATGATAAGATTTGCATAGGTTACAAATAGGGAGAATGCCCTCTTTTCCTTTATTTTCACAAATGTTACAATAGACTTGATGTCTTCTTTTTGCGTTCCTCACTGTAGATAGGCTTGTGTACCACCGCAGGGTTGTAGTTGTTTGTTGTTCCCCTCCTTGGTTCTAGGATAAACCTGCAAAAATGGATTAGTGAGTTGGGGGGCTTGCCTCAGTCAGGCCCCATAGTAAGAAAGACAAATCGACTCATAAAAACATAATAAAAATTGAAATAAATCATGCAAAAACTCATAAAAATACTAAATGCAGCTTACCTCCAAGATTTGGGTTGATTTAGGACCTGTAGACTCAATTCGCCACCCAAGGGGTGAACTGGTACCGAATTCATGGGGCGGGGGGTGAATTCAACTATAACCGCTTTTCTTTAAAAATCCTTAGGTGGAGAGGTTCCTTTGTTGTTGTACTATTGATGTGCAGGTTTAGATCTACTTTTTTGTACTTCTATACGTATTTTGGCAGAGTTTATGTGCTTTGGACATAAGTGGAGAGAGAGATAAATGAGGGTTTGGACCCACTATTTATAAGAAAACCCAAGGTGTAGGGGAGGTAGTTAGGAGAACTAAGCCCTAGGGTGAGATCCCATGAAGGTTAAGTTAGGTTTTGTGAGGTGGCATCCTCACATTCCCTTGAGGAAATATCTCATCCTCACACATGTGTGAGGAGAGATTAGGGTTAACTAGGGTTAGTCAACTCTAGGTTAGATGTGGTGTTAGATTAGGATTTCCTAAGAAATATCTTAACTAACCTAGTGCACACACATTTGGGAGGGAGTAATTATGGGTAATTATGGATTAAGGACCTAATTAACCTTTTAAGCCCTAAAAGTGACCTTAAGTGAAGTCACTTTAAAATTAGATTTAACAATTGACTCAATTAATACTTTTGCCAATTAATAGCCCCGTGGGGGTCTCAATTAAGCATAAAAGAGTCCTGTATCGCCTTAGCAGGCTAGTGGATGGTTTTTCAATGCATGGAAGATGTTGATATGATTCAGGTAGTTTATTAGATTGTTGGACCTAAAAACTAGTGAAGTGGTGTGTGGAAGTCTACGCAATGCTTCGATAATCTATGGCGATCTACGCTAGTCTATGCATGTCTACGATAGTCTATGCATATTTACAATAGTATACATAGGTCTATGAGGATCTACAATAGTCTACGTTGGTCTACGATAGCCTAGGGGTATCTAGGATCACCTATGTAAACCTACAAGTGTCCAAAATGATCTACAAGTACGTAGGTGTAGCAATGTGCAACTTTTAAGTGTACATTTTGCTCCTTTTTTTACTATATTGTGTGGAACATAGTTATACAAAAATATGAAGGGATGTGTAGAGGAAAAGGGGTAGGATAAGGATAGAATCCAACCAAAGGTATGTAGCCACTTGAAGCATGACCATACAACATTGATCGATAGCCAAGAAGGAGAGGGGAAAGAAGAGAAGAAGAAAGGAATAAAATGAAAATAAATATCGGTAAATAGAAATGGGTGATTGTGGATGCAATGCAATGGTTTTGCTGAGTCCATATGAAATTTTTGATATCATACTAGCTACTTGGGGGAGGCAACTTTTGAGTGCTTTTCTTTTGCAACCAGTTCAGCATAGTCCAAAAGTATGAATAGAATAAATGCCTATTCAAATATTTGTTGTCGATTGATTGATGAGAACATGGTGACAAGTGTCAAATCATTTGAGCTAAAGGGATATTTGGATTATTCAAACTTGTCATTCATTATGCATCATGAATACCAAAAATCCTTTTCCAAATGTTGCGCTAGGATTATGTCAAACGTATCATTCATTCTATATTTGACATACATGAATGCTAGATTGACTTCTCCATCAAAATGATTAGCTCTTGTGATATAAAAAATATATGGTTGGGATGGAGATTATTTCATGAGATGATATTTAGAAAATAATTTTATAGACAGATGTGATATCTATGCTTTTAGTTTTTTGGTTGGTTCGTTGCATGCAAATCTGACTTTGGATATGAATACCCCCTCAAATGAGGAATCAAAAATGAGGTGAATGGAATATGGTGATTTTGTGATGCAGTGATTGATAGAATACCAATGCATGATGAAACTGATAAAAAAATATTAGAGGACAATTTAGGAGGTTTCCTAGGGTTTTGGAAGAAATATGCATGATTTCCTAGGGTTTTGGAAGTAATTTGATTGATTTTTAGTGGTCATATGCTCAATTCATGAGGTGGGGGGTGAATTGAATCCTGATTTGTGGGGCGGGGGGTGAATTGGGCCTAAATCATGAGGCGAGGGGTAAATTAGATTTTTAGGTATATTTAAGCCAATTTTTGAGTTGGGGGGCTCATTTTGACGATGATGACCTTTGGAGAGTGCAAGGAAGGAGCATTCAATGATGTGTGGACATTACAGTTGGATATTTTGGATGAGAGAATGACGAGAGGATGACCTGGAGCCGGTAGCAGGCGTGAGGATCCATTGGTAAGTGCTTCTACTTGACTCGTTTTGCATTTTTTAATTTTCTAGAGAAACGTGAATTAGGGGGGGTTCATCTCATTTTAAATAATTTTACAAATTTTAATTCAAATTGGAACACATGGTGTAAAACTAGCCAAATGGGTACCCAAAAATATAATTTATTTTTAGGTTTGACTTGTTTTCATATTAGTTTGATCGGGTGACGGGTAGAGTAGGCTTATAGTTTGACCATCTATTTTTGGAGCGATGGTGTATTGTTTTTGCAATGTGGTTGAATTTTATCCATGAAAGTAGGAAATGGGTATCCATTTATGTGACTGTTATTTTTTCTACCTTCATTTGACCTTGTTTCTGAATGTGTGGTTGTAGGGTGCAAATTAGAAAACTTTGACTGTTAAGTTTTCCACCGTAGATACATTATTTTTAGAAATCGATGATACTTTCATCGTAAAAAGGTGAAATGGGTATCCAAAAATATTACTTGTTTTTGTAGATGATTTCATTTGGTGTGTGTTTGATTTACATGTCAATATGTAGGTAATGTTAAATTTGAAATTGGTTGTGGGGAGCCCGATTTACACTTTTTTCAACATATATTTGAATTTTCACTATGAAGTGGGCAAATGGGTGTTTTAAAATGTGACTGTATTTTTTATGTGTGTTTTGGCGTATGTACCATTTGGATGCATGTGTGTTAGTATTGACCTTGAACTTCGTGTTGATTTGTGTACTATTTTTGAATTTTATCAACATGATCACCATGAAGTGGGCAAATGGGTATTCAAAAGTGTACTTTATTTTTGTATGTCTGATGGAATGACGTAGTTTTGAATTTTGTGCCATAGTGAGTATGTGGGTAATCTTATATTTGACTTTTGGGAGTCAAATATGTATTTTTTTTTGCATATGTTCGAACTTTTACCATGAAATGGCAAAATGGGTATCCAAATATGCGACTATTTTTTGATATGTGAATTGTGTACTGTTTTATGTCTCGAGTGATAGTTTAATTTGTATATTGGATTCATGTGATGTTTAAGTTTTATTGGATTACATCATTGTGTGGATGGCTAATGTATATTTCATTGTGCTTGTTTGTGGATGAATATGCTCGAGCCTCATCATTGTGTACATAAGATGAAGAGTAATTTTGACAAGCTGATGAACAATACCGATGATCTGGAGTGGTTGGATATCATGTGGTTGAGAGGTGTTTGGGAATGCAAGAGCATTCATGCAAACATGGCCTATATATTTGCATTATGTGAGCGATGGGATGCAGATTGCAATACTTTTTATTTTTCCACAGGGGAAATGACGATTACACTGGAGGCCATATATAGGATTTATAAGCTACCTATCGAGGGTGTTCCAGTGAGAACAGTGTCATATGATACTAATGATGCTGTGTTGGAGCATTTATTTGGTGAGGGGTGGAGGGATATAGATATCAGAAATATGGATTATGAGTGGTTACATTTGAAAGAGAAGATATCTAAGCGCCAGTGCGCAATGATGATGATAATTTCTACCTATCCTTTACCTAACACTTTTGAGGTACTATTTACCTAAAATATTTTGGATTTGGTGAGTGACATGATAGAATGGAGGGTTGTGTTTGCATGGTTGCATGTACGGTTAACATAGGTATATAGAGAGTTTCACAATGTTGTGCGTGTTGGACGAAAGAGTTTGAGTTGGAATCTCTTGTTGTAGATATGGGTATGGGAGCACATATCCATTGAGAGGCCATCTCTATTACCTCACCCTGTCCATGTTGAGGGCAAGGAGTATTTATCCTATGCTTTGAGATGGAGGATAGATGCATAGAAGGGCATTGAGAAGTTGCATGAGAGCAATCCTTTGTTGTGGAGGGTCAAGTTTGGAGAGTTGAAACCTGATGATATTAAGTGGAGGCCTTGGTTGGGTGGGGTGACCTATAATAAGGAAGATGAGAAGCTATGGGCTATTCATCAAAGGGATGTGTATAGTGGGGAGATATACTCGGTAGGCCAAGTACTTTCAGTTTGATTGAGTGATACAATAGTTTGGATTATAACAAGATATTCTAGGGGCTCATGTTGTGTATTATAGACGACGGGGTGATAAGGGAGAGTATCCTATGGTTCTAACTTGGGTTGATTAGAGTGACCTACCTATGGTTGTCTCGAATGTGAATAATGTTGGGATGAAACCATATTTTGAGACCTCGTGGGCAATACAAAGTTGGGAGTCTGGCAGGGGTGTGATTGATCGTGGATACCACCTGGTGGTGGGGTGCCTCTGATGGAGATAAGAGCAGGTAGAGGAACTCAAGCTTGGCCATAGGAGGGAGATAAGTGAGAGGGAGGTTCCTATACAATGGTATTAGTGATGATTGGATGGTGCATCGAGTGCACAGGGAGCGAGAGTGGGGGAGGTTCCCATGGTTATTGAGATAGATCCTATGGAGGGTGGCATGGCCATGGGAGGGGTGGTTGGAGCATTAAGTGAGGTAGGTGGGTCTTCTATGAGGGGTGGTGTGGATGACACCATTGATATTGGTTTATTTTCGGATATGTAAGAGATTTTGTTTGAGGTTCAGGAGATGCAGGAGGTATATGAGGAGGCTCGACTGCTATATGATAGGTTACGTCAGTTAGATATTGAGCTTAATGAGTAGGAGGAGAGTCACAAGGTAGTGGTGGAGCATATGAGGTCATATATGGCTAGGCAGTAGTAGGTACAAGAAGAGGTTGCATAGGCTCTTGAGATGGTGACTGGGCTACTAGTTGTAGAGTCTATGAAGAGGTCATTATGTGAGGTTGCTCTAACGGTACGTGGGATTGCAATACCTAATTATGGCTAGGTTGTGTCCTATTTTGAGTCATGATCATGAGTACGAGCACCTTCACATCATAGCCAATGTAGTCCTACTTTGGTAGAGCATATGGGTTCCAGGTTTGAGGTACGAGATCCACCTATCAGGTTTCAGGCTTTAAGGGCTAGGGTAGAGTCTAGCAGAGTTGCAGAGGTGCAAGCAAGCCATGAGGGATATGGGGAGACTCCGAGTGGTAGTTAGGGCTACTTATAATTGTAGCATACGGGTATTTTAGATGATAGATGATGGGCATGGTCCCAGTTTGTATCTTATGAGCATTTTTTTGATTTATGACATATATATACCTTTTGGTTTCGGTTGTTACATATACATGTGTTATGGTTATGGTTTTGAATGTGTTCTTTTTGTGTTTGCATATATAGCATAACATAATTTGTAGGTATATATAATTAATGGATATACATGTATGTTATGGTGTAGATCTATGATCGTACTATAATATGGATATATTGTAGAATAGATATGCATGATTGTATTTCAAATGCAATTTGATTTGATGTAATGTGAAATGCCATTTGTAGTGAATGCATGTAGTATGGATGTAGTGATAGGATGTGCTAGAAATGTATGTGGGCTAAATGCATTGATGTAATATTTGATGTGATGCATGTAGTGTAAATGCATTGATGTAATATGTAATAAATTTGTGTAACATAGATGCATGGATGCATGTATGGGAGGGCTGAAATGCATAAAGGAAGCACTTGTATCGTTAAATGTACCTATATGGATGTGATCCGTTCCCTGATCTCATAGATGTAGGATGGTATAGGGGACATGTAATGGCTTTGACCAATGTAGTTTTGCCAATCAAATCTTGGACTCAAAACTGTGTAATTTTGTGTAACGACTTATAACTAATCGGACTGGTTCAAAATCTGTCATGGACCTATTTGTGTAAATGAGTGAGGTTCATTTATCCATTTTAAGGGAGGTAGGATTAACCCGTTTTAGACATGGCCAAACTAGCTAGCTCATCCATAAGTGAACAATGATCTATACAAAAGTGGGTAGCTAATGTGATAGATATATCACCACTTGTAAGACTATTCCACTAGTAGGCAGGCTCTTGGAGCCTATTGCTAGCCATGGAAATCGTCCCATGGTGGTATGTTGAACCTAAGGACCAAAGGTGATGAAGCATAATGTGGGTGATATCTGGAGGATTTTCCTTTTTTTTTTTGCCCCTCATATATTGTGTACCTATTTATTATGGTGCTTTTTTTCTTTTTTCTTTTCTATTTTTGTTGTTATCTTTTTTTTTTGTTTTTTTTTTGTAAGGGCATTGGCTTTTGTTTTTTGCCCCGTTGTTTTACTTTTTCTTATGCTTATCCCTTTGTTTATCCCCAGGTCAAATTTTGACCATGCAAGTGATAGGACAAGCTAGGGAAACCATTCACTAGATGGCGATATCTACTCAAGGTGTCATCTTTCCTAGACTCAAAATTTATTTAATGTGTAACCTGTTGTGAATGGTCCGTGAGAGAAGTTGAACCAACCTAAAGAACCATAAGGAGTATGTAAAACCTGTTAGCTAGGGGTGACATTTGATTTACTAAACTAGTGGGTGGTCAAATCTTAACACGACACCTATGTATACCCTAATCCTAAAAAGGGGGAATGGAAATCCAGGTGGTGATGCTAACAAGTGCATGTATTACTCCTGTTGAAGGCACATTTTTTTGAGAGAGAATGTACAAACTTGAAATGAAATTAACATGAAAAACATATGGATATATGCAATGGAGGTAATGTAAATGATGCAAGTGGGGGAATGCAATATATACAAGAGGAAACGTATGAAATATAGGAGAGGTATGGAAAAATTATCTACATATGAGTATAGTATATTATAATGACAAAAAGTGTGATGCTATGATAATGGTTACCTCGGTGTGTGGGGTGTGTGTGCAGTAGGTGAATATATTGTGAGTTATACAAATATATGTAATAATCATCAAAAATAAATAGGATGTGATAGTGGGATGTAAATATGGAAGAAGTATGAAGAAATAGGCTTTGGTAACCAACAAGATGAGGGGATTACTAAAAGCCAAAAAATATTGAAAAGAGGAAGTAGATCAACATAGATATGTAGCCACTCGAAGCATGAACATACAACTACACGAGGAAGTAATAAGTAGAAGAAGAAAAAAGTAAGAATATGAGAGCTACTAATGGGTAAAGTGGTGTGAGTCAGGTCAGGAGCGGTATGGTGAAGTGATAGTACAATTGGGACTTCGATGGTTGGTGTAGTTGGATATATTGTGAATGTAGTGAGCTGGCGTTATCAAGGTTTCATGTGGAGGACTCAAAATTTGGCTAAATGGGATGGAGCATTTAGGTGATGGAGTTATATCGCCATGTAATATTTTGTGCACCAGGTTATCGAATTATTGACATTCACCAATGTCATGACCTGGTTGATGTTGATAAATACAATATTGGCTCTCATAGTAATTACATGGTTTAGGATGCGAGGGATCTATGGGCCAAATCTTAGGTAAGTCAAGAAGGCCTTGATGCATGATGTGATAAATTTTTTTTGATAATGGAGTAAATGGAATAGGCATGGTGTAAATGTAGGGTTCCGTTGGAGGTGAACAGGGGGCAGATGAGGGGAGGCCCAATGGTGGAGGTGCAGGTCGAGAGTTCGATGTGGGTTGAATATGAGGTCGGAGAATGGATCTGCATGGAGGTAAGGATGCATGGGTCATGGGATAATGGCATGAATGAATGTGGTAATGATAATGGCTCATCTATAACTCAAGAGCCTCGAGACAAGAAAGGAGATGTTTTATGTCATGGCATGGAGGTAATAGTATCAAGGAAGATGGCAATTAGGACTCCAATGTGTACGGAGTGGCCTAGTATGTACAAGAAAATGGATGAGATTGTGATGATGAGGGGGAGGAGTGGAATGACCTTGGGGATTGGTAAGCTTTTTGAAAGGATAAGCCTTGTAGTGGTGAGGGTGGTGTCTGTAGGACATATAGCATAGAAGATTGCTCTGGATGGCAGTGTGTGTGGGATGGAGGTATATACATGTAGGCATCTTGGGCAGTTTGAGCTACACAGGCTTGCAAGGCTTGGGTGTAAGAAGACTCTCCATTGGAGAGTGGGGCTAATAGGCATGAAGGATGGGCTGGATGAGGAGTGTATCCTCTATTATGAGGTTAATAAGCTCCTAGAGGGTGATAGGGGTAATCAGTTGGTGAATGGGGATTCTTGGTATCTTTAGGCATATGAGAGGGAGACCTTTGTGTTTGGGGATGAAATGTTTCCTCCTTTTCATCAAAAGAGGATAGGGAGACCTGGATGTCTCCAGAATGGGGTGAGTAAGACAAATCTCAATGGTGAGGGGAAAGGCAACAAGGTGGGGTATAATGGTTTGAATGTGAGGAATGTGAAGACCACCTAGTAAGAAGGGTTACTGGTGGTTGGTCTAGGTTAGCCAATGTGATCGGTATAGGAGGTGGCAGTGGAGGGTCCTGTATGATGATGTATGTGGATGTTGTTGTATTTCACTACTAACAATGTGGCTATAGATGATGTAAATCCTACAAAAAGGAAAATAGATATCGATAGCATAAAAATGATATAAAAGGAGAAAGTGCATGCAAAATATTTAAAGTAAAAATATATGCATTTATCATGATGTGCTTGGTGGGTGATGTGTTCGTGTATAACAATGTGTACTACTTATGATAGTGAATGCCTGTGTGTGTCATGCATTGAATGCATGAAGTTGCAAAATGTTAATAGGCTCAGGTTCATCTAGACTAGTGAGATTATCCAAGTGATAGGCACCTAAACCATATTTGTGTGTGACGATGAATGGGCCTAACTAGTTTGGTGTAAACTTATCTTGTTGTTGGCGAGGCTGAATTGTGATCTATTGGTTTTATTTGAGAACCAAATCGCCAATTTGTAATTCACATGTACCTTAATATTGTAGGCACATAGGAGGTGATATTGGTAAACTCGTGTGTGCTCGATGGCATGGATGTGGTGTTCATAAAGGAGTGTAAGCTTATCTAAGTGGGATTGGCGATCATTGTCATCATCAATGAATTATTTCATGGATATCCTTAGGGAAGGTATCTCAAGTTCAAGGAGCATGATAGCTTATGCCCTGTAGACAAGTGAAAATGGGGTTGCCCCAGTGGGGTTATAGATGATTGTAAGGTATGCCCACAAGGCTAGGGGTATTTGGTTGTGTCAGTCACGATGCGATTCTGCTATAGTTTTGCATAGGATGGACCAAATCATTTTGTTTGTGGCCTCTGCCTAGCCATTAACCTATGGGTAGTATGGAGTAGAGAAACTATATTGAATGTTAAACTTGCTGTGAATAGCTTAGATGGTTTTGTTTTTGAATGATTTCCTATTATCAAAGATGATTTGGGAAGGAATTCTGAAGCAACATATGATATGGTTAGTTTATGAATACCACTATATTTGATCCAGTGGTTTGGACAATTGGGATGGCTTTGACCCCCTTTGTAAAGTATTATGTAGTAGTGATGATGAAATTATGATTATTAAGGAAGCAGGTGTAATTTTTCTAATAAGATCTAGGCCCCATTGGGATAAATTCCACATGGATTGGATAGGTTAGAGTGCTTTATATGGAAGGTATGTGAGGTTTACGTGTTGTTGGCACTTGATATAGCACCTCACAGACTCACAACATTCATGTTCTATTTTTTGCCAATAGTATCCCATGCGAAGGATGCGTTTCATGATTGCCATGCCACTGAAGTGGTCACCACAAGTACTATCGTGGGTTTCTTGTACAACCTGTTGAGATTCATGAGGTTCTAAGAAACACAATAGCATGTCATCATAGTTGCGGCAATAAAGGATGTACCCTAGCAATGTGTAGTGGATTTATCTTTGTATAAATGCTCGACATTGAGCATGCAGTAAGTCGCATGGTAGGAATCCTAATTTAATATAATCTTTGATCTATGCAAACCATGGGTCATATGGTTTGGTATCGACCACATGAATGTCACCATCATATTTAGGAGATGTGGGTGATATAGCATATTGAGTGAGTGTATGAATGGTCATGGATGTGGTGGCTGATGTTGGATTTTATAGGATTAATGATCCTAAGGAGGCCATTGTATCCGCAAAATGGTTTAAGGATCGTGGTGTGGCTTCGATGTCATACCACTCAAATTGATAGAGTTGTTGTGTAATGTTTTTGTATCATTGGAGGATGGGGTAATTTCACTGCCATATCTCTTTCACTTGATTTACTATTAAAATATAATCACCTATGATATGGAGGCATTTTATATGCATGGAATGCATCTGTTTCAATTCGAGGATTAGGGCTTCATATTTTGCATTGTTGTTTGTACAAGGGAAGTCCAACTTGAATTAAAATGGGATTGGTTCACCTTCAGGTTTTAAGAATACAATGCCTACACCCCAACATACATGCATCAAGAGCCATACAAGAATAGGGTCAAGTCGATTGTCACTTTTGGTTCAACATATTCTTCGTCTTCTGTTACATGGAATATGGATTCATCAGGGAGCTAAATGATGAGAGGTTTATAATCGGACAAGGGAGCTTCTGCAAGTTGATCTGCTATGACCTACCCTTTTATGGACTTTTGTGAAATGAATTCGAGGTCGAATTTGGTTAGGAGCATGATCCACTTAGTTGTGCAAAAATTTTGACAGCTTTTGTTCATCATGTAACGAAGGGGATTGTATTAGGCGATGACAAAGGTTGTATGGTTGAGCATATAGTGGTGTAGTTTTTGGGTGGTGAATACTACAACTAGGTATAGTTTCTCCATGTACCCGTATGTAGCTTTGTAACTAACTAGCATGCAAATTATGTAGTATATGGCTTGCTCTTTTTTTAGAGTGTTCTTTTGCTCTAGAAGTGTACTTAGCATGAAATATGTAGCAAAAATGTATAGGATGAGCAATAGTTGTGGGTGTGGGGGTGACATAAATGGTGGGGAAGTAAGATAAATTTTGATTTCATCAAAAGCTTACTGGTAGTTATCATCCTATTTGAAATTTACTCCCTTTTGTAAAAGGTGATTGAATGGTTTGCACTTGTATGACAGTTGTGCTATGAATCAATGAATAAAAGTGATTTTGCCTTGGAGGCTGTGTAATTGTTTCAAGTTAGTCGATGGGGGCATCTCGATGATGGCTTTTACTTTACTATGGTTGAATTCAATGCCTCGTTGGGTGATAATGAATCCTAATATTTTGCCTGAGGTAACACCAAAGACACACTTATTTGGTTTAAGGTGGGCGTTGTGTTCTAACAAGTGGTCAAAGATCTGATGGAGATCCTCAAGATGTTCTAAGTATTTCTTGGATTTAGCAATGAGGTCATCTACATAATATTCCATATTTTTGTGCATGTAATCATGTAAGATGTAGGTAATTACATGCTGATAGGTTGCCCCAACATTTTTAAGGCCAAATGGCATGACCTTGTAGTAGAAGGTCCTCCAGGGAGTTTTGAATGACATCTTATGTTGATCGGTAGGGTTATTCTGATTTGGTTATAACCTAAAAATCCATCCATGAGGGATATCATCTTGTGGCCTACAATGGAATCGATGAGGGAGTTAATGTTAGGTAAAGGGAAGTTATCTTTGGGATAAGCTTTTTTTAAGTCACAAAAGTCTGTGCAGATGTGAACTTCACTGGATGGCTTGGGTACGGGGACCATGTTAGAGACCCATTCAGGATAGTCTATGGGTACTATGAAGTCTACATATAAGAGCTTTTGGAGCTCAATTTTTACTATTAATGTAACGGTTGGGTGCATGCACCGTAACTTTTGCCTTACTGGTTTGGCATTTTGATCTAGTATGAGGTTGTGAACTACTAGATCAGGATCAAGTCCTGGCATTTCTTTGTATGACCACGTGAAGACTCGGATATAATTGTAAAGGAAATTCATGAATATAATGTACTCCTCAAGTGATAGGCTAGCGGCTAATTTAACTATGTGAGGGGTTTCAAGATCATCACCTATGTCATTGTCAATGGTTTCCTCAATAAGCATATGGGAACCATCACACAATTGTTTTAGAATTGGAACAATATGGAGGTCATCGGTGGCCTCGATAAATTCATATTCATCATCTAGGAAAATATCCATATGGTGCACCTATGGTATGTGAGATGGTGTAGATGATGAAGGGGCATTCACAGTGCGCAAGATGTGTGGTGAGTAGGAAATCTCAGGGTGCTGGTATGGGTGAGATGTACACAATATCGATGAAGTTGGGGTTTGGTATATTGTCTCATTTTGGGTGGTGTGTGTATCATAGTGGAGATAAAATATCCACCTTGACCATATTAAATGATGTTGTGGAGGATGTGGATGGTGAAGAGTCTGGTGATGATGACTCAACAACCTATGATCATCCTAAAAGCCTTAAAGGAGGGTGCAGAATGACTGGTGGGGATCATGGTCGAGTGGTAGCTCATTGAAGTTGTTGATGTATTGGCGGTAATAGAGCTAAATATGTTGATGATGGTGGTAGGAATGCCATGTCATACTTTGGGTAGTGCGTGTTTAAGGATAGCACAGTGAATTGATTTGTCAACTCATCAACACAACATGATGATGTGGTGTCAGATGTGGAGGGCTCTTGAAAGAAATTGCAAGGGACTATAATGGTGGAATTAGGTGAGGAGGTATCCTCTAGAATGTCCATATCAATATATTCTTCCAAGGTGTGCATCGAAAGTGAGGAAGGATGCAGGGACAAATCTTGAATTTCATCCTCTAACGTATGGACGACGATTGGGAAATAACCTAAGCCATATTTATTGATAGGAGATTGGACATGAGGGTTAATGGGTGTACACAGCCCTTGCTCATAGTGTCCTAATATGAACTCATGCAAATGGAAATATCAAAGGTAGTGTAAGGTAAAGTAATTATTATCCAAATGATCAATTGTACTACAAAATCTAGATTGTGGTGGTGGAGATACTATGGGTGGGAGCGAGGAATCGACTTTAACGTAGACAAAGTTAGTATGATTATAGGGATATCCTAGTTGTGTGACGGTTCTAATAGTCAACACTAAGGCTTAAGAGCAGCCAAAATCTCATGTGGATTGGATGGTAGGTGGACGTATGCAGACATCACACACATTCTAATCCCCTAGACCTAAGTTTGACATGAAAATAGATATGCGCGATGTTGCATGCTCTAGTAAATGAGGTGGTGAATTTGACTTAGATGATGATGCTAAAATATGAGAGTATAATGGTAGCAACCAAAGGGTGTAGTAGTTGGTCATCTAAGTGATATGTTCATTGCTCCCACTCATAGAATTTGATTGTGGTAGATGGTATAGGATGATTGGCCTGTGGGAATTACGAAGGAGGCAGAGTAGGTATTAGACTATGCGAGGAGGTGAATGACCTAGGCCATGGAAAAAAGAAGAGGTGTGCATGGTGTAGGGAGGATAGGTTCTTCCATCGAGTAGGGAGATTGAGGTGGAGTGGCAGGGCACGATATTGGTGGCAATAGCGGTTGCAGCACCAGAGGTGATCTTGTAGAGGATGAAGTTTGGGATGGTCATGGTGGCCATAATATGGTAGATGAGAATGGTATGGTAGTAGGGTTAGGTGCTACATATGATGGTGTTAAAGGTGTTAACACTGAAGCATGTGTTCTTGATGAGGATTGGGATAATGAGGTGGATGTAGGAGAGGATGTCAATGCTCCAACTAACTAATGGGAAGAAATAGGGAAGAGTTGCATGGATGATAAGGAAGGTGTAGGTTGGAGATATGCGATGTTGTAGAACTTAAAGGGGACCCCATTGGCCAGGATGTAATGGAAAAGTCCATTATGGATGTACTTGAGAGAATAGTGCAGTGTGGAAGCGACACATTACATATCCTTTATCCATGGGAAACCAAGGAGGATGTTGTACTGCATCTCTCCTTGGATTATGTTGAAGAGGATGGAAATGGTATGAACATCTACTCGAATAGGGAGGACTATGGATCCTACTGTAGGTCTCATAGAGCCATAAAATGCATGTAATTCAAGCGAAGGTGTGGAAAAGTAGGCTGGTGGATATGTAAATGATGTAGGGCTACTGTAGATATGATACTAATGTATGAGCCCGTATCAACAAGGACCCACTTGTAGGTGACGTCATTGATAATGGCTTGTATGTGGAGAGGGGATCTGCTCCTTCTCCTACAAGTTCTATTATCTCATGGTTGTGGAAACTAATGGATGGTTGGAGACATCGTGGGATGTTCCCTAAAAATTTTAAAAATGCATTTGTATCATGCGTTTCTAAATCTATAGAATGTAAAATGTCATTCAACACCTCGTTATGGAATTGATATTGTTGTAAGAGGTCAAAAATAGATAATTGTGTGGGGGTGTTACATAATTTATGGATGAGGCTACCATGGATCGTGATCACATTTTGAGGTGGAGGTGGCACAACACTAGGAGTTTGGAAGACCTGTAGTGATGTGAATTGGGTAGGTGGGGAGATAATAGGTGTGGTCTGATGCGAGGGATATCATTGGTTTTGTATGGTAAGTTTTCTCATGCTGACCACATTGCATGATGGAGGGTCACGTTGAACACTATTCACTTTGTGAGGTGGTCCTAGAGGATTGGTTGGGGGTCTTTGGGGATTGGTTCCTCTATGGTTAGGTAGAGGATTCTGGAAGATCCCTAGGTTTTGGTTTTGTATGGCCAAAGGGTTCGATACCTGAATGGTACCCCTATCGATTAGATCTTGTACTTGAGTACTAAAATACCGACATGACTCAATGTCATGGTCGTGTTGTCTATGGTACAAAAAATAGGATTGCTCATTGTATCCATGAGGCTTAGGTATATTTGCATCTAATGGTAGAATCTTGGGTAGAAGGAGATTTCCACCATCATGTAACCTATGGAAAAGGGTTGGTAATGGTTCGGATAGTGGTGTAAGGTTACGTTGTGGACCTTGTGGATGCATGTCATAATACTATTAAGGCCTAGGTGGGGAAGGTGCATTGTTTTGAAATACTTGTTTTTGTGGAATGTAAGGTGGTTTACTTCGTGCGGGTGCCAAGGTAGCAACGACCACTTGGTTGGTTTGTGGAGGCTGAGGATATGGTTGATTAGGTGTATTTTTTTTTTTTAAGTTTGAACTATAGTTAGGCTTTGATCTTAACTTAATTTTTCTAGATTGGACTTTAATGTCTTCGATAACCTTTGTCTATGAAATGGCTTCCTCAAAGTTTCAGCTTTTGTGAAGTTGTAGAGAGGTAGAGATGTGTTTGTGGCAACTCTTGGAAAAAAGTGTCACTAGCTCCATGGTAGGGAGGCTATGGGTGAGATCATGGATGATCGCTCTCCATCTGGATAGAAATTCAGTGATAGGTTCATTGTCAGGCTGGTGTAAGGCATAGACATCTAAAAAGGTTATCTTCTTCTTGATATTAATGGAAAAGTATTCTAAAAAGGTGTTTGCTAATTTCTTGAAGGTATAAAGGCTATGTCGTGGTAGCATGTTATACCAATTTAAGGCTTATCCTGCAAGGGATATGGAGAAGGTACACAACATAAGGGGGTTGTTACTATGAAGTTGGTAGCAAGATGAGTGATAGGTAATGACATGCTCATTGGGGTCTTCCTTATCTTTATACTTATAAAATTTGGGATCTCAAAGTGGTATGGGTAAGGTGGAATAGGGAGGGATGGATGAACTGGGTCATTACAGAGTTTATCGTAGGATGGTTTTTGTGGCCTGTAGCTTGTGGTGCACAGGTTTAACATCTTGAATATATCTTGTAAGAGTTGAATTTTAGGTGTTAAGGACATGGAGGATTGCGCTAGGTTTGGTTGAGCCTGGGAGTATGGTGGATAGTGAGGTTGTTGCTGTTCTTATCCCTATTATGGAGGGAATTGTTCCAGTTGGTCTTGGTACGATGGGTATTGGGTGGCATATGATGTAGGGGCTAGTGGGATACTAGGTTGTAGAACAGATGTTTGTTGGGGGTAGTAATACTATGATTGATATATGTGTTGTTGTGGTAGGGATCCTCGTTGGGTATGAGTTTGCTATAATGGTTGGGTCGTAGGAGGTGATGACCACGAAGGAGGAGGTGTGAAAAATGTAACTCTAGTAGGTGAGAGTGGAGGTATCAATTTTACTGGTGCTAGGGATGGTCGAGGTAAGGTGTCAAAAGAAAGAACCTATCTTTATCCTAAAGGATGGGTAGTGATGAAACTAAACTATGTGGAATATCCTGGGGAAGTGGGTGTATAAGCTATGGGTTTTAATCCATAGGTAGAGGTAATATTAGCGGTAGGCACTTGGAAAGGAGGAGGAGGAGGTATCCTGAAGGTTGTTGAGGGTGAATGTATAGTAAAGGATTGGGCATTGTACACTCCAGGTTCCTGAGATACAAGCACGAACGTAGCAGAAAAATATGGGTGAGTTTTCAAAGTAGGAGATTGGGAAGAGGAGATGGTGTTTGTGTCCACTCTTCAATGAATTTGGGTTGTTGGTTGTTGTTGTTGACATTGGGTGACATGGGTTTGGAGAGGATTTTGTAATAAGCCCTCAAACATTGTGAAAAATGGCTTCTGAGATGATGATGGTTGGGACTCTTGGGAAGAGTATGGGTATGATGTTTGAGGGGGTGTTTGTTGTTCCTATAGAAGAGGTTGTTGTTGCACAGTTTGGAATGCTAGCCTATGGGTACCTATGGTAGAATAGTAAGGATAAAAAATAATTCCTACTATAGGGACAAATGATGTGACCTTTGGGCGAGTGTGATTTAAGAGGGAGGATTCATTATCAAAAAGGGATTGAGATAGACTCTGGAAAAAGGGGTGTGCAAAGGTAGTGGAAGTAGGTGTGACCTCCTCATTTATGGTAAATAATGGATGAGGTTGTCCTGGCATCGTGTAGATCATGTGGTCGTAAAACATGGTCGATGGATTAGGTGAGGATGGGGATGAAATAAGTGGATAATATTTTGCAAGTGAAGTAGTGAGGGCTTCACTCAAAGTGGATGGCTCATCCTGAGGTGTCATGTGTATACTATATATTAGACCCTGTGAGTAAATCATGTGTGTATGGTCTTCCCCTTCATGATTGAAGGAGTAGGAGGGGATTGACTAGAAGAGGTAGGAGGTGCTTCCTCTATAAGGTGTGCTTGCTCGTGCGCTTGACCAGGGTTATGCATAGTGGTGAATATTCGTAAACTAGGTGAGTATTAGGATTTCTAAAATTAAAAATTGGTGAATATGAGGACCCTCGACGTTGGCCAATTCACCTAAAATTTTTGGGACCAGTATTTTTTTAGGGTCAATTTTCCACAATATATATGCAAATATAGGTATATTTGTACTTGTTGGAAAGCTCTTTTCGATCATGATCTAATGGTGGTATTTTTATGAATTTATAAGGTCATTTAGTAGGTCAAAATTTTTCCTAAAGATTACCTTACTTTTTAGGGCTTCAAATGCCCTAAATTTTGATATGAATATGATTGATTTGATTTGCTTAGGATTTGTCATGATTCACCTTGATTTTGATTAGGATTCACCATTTTTTTACAAGTATATTTTGAGTCCAATCCCTTATGCATAACCCCGTGCTTGACTATGGGTGACAACAAACATGGCAGCATGTGCCATGTCATGAAGGTTTAGGACTATGTAGTCATTTTAGTATGTAGTTCTAAGTGTGTTGTGTGGAGGGGTTTAGGAGTAACCCTGTATGGTGTAGACTCAATTGTGTCTAATATAAGAGTAAAGCAATTATGTGTTGTATAAAGCTAAATACTAAGTGGTGTAATGTGCTGAAACCAGTCTGTGGGCATGCAAACAACACTAACTGGAATAAATTCAAAATACTAAAAAGGAAAGTGTTTTATTCATTTATGTGTGTTTCATTGTTGTTAACTCCTAGGTATTATCACAGGTGGTGGAGTGAATACTCTAGTAAATTTGGAATGGCATCGATATCAAACCTCCTGCAACACCCAAAGATGCACAACAAAGAATAATATCGCAACGTGCAAGTTGTGACCCATATGGAAGGTGCAGTAAAATGATATCCTAAAATGGGGGGAACTCACTATACTAGAGTGAGTTCACTATATCCTCTCATGATAAGAGGTGGCACTGTCTAAGACTTGCTACTAGCATACCCATGATTTCGCTTCACCCTCGGGAAGGCTTAGTCAATAATGATAGTTATCGTGTTCACTAATTATGTAAGCCTTGTGAATGAAGGCGTCTAATCCTCTCCCACTTTGAAGGTAAATTTTGGTGATGAAATCTAGAATCCCAATCTCAAAAGTGGGGGGTTTTCCAATGATGATGCCCATAAAACCACTCCTATGGGGCTGCTAGGTTTCTATGGGGGTTGAGAGCTGGTGGAGGGTACAACTCTGCCAGCACCAGTCTCAAGTGATGGATTGGGGATGAAATCCAATCTCACCACTTGTTTAAATACCACGTGAGTGTGTGTGGGTTTGCATTTTGCTAACGATGTTATGTAAAATAGGAAATCTAATTAATTGCGTTTTCAATTTGAAAGCTAGCCTTATATGCATTTTTTGAAAGCAAAACATTGGAATGAAATATTTTTGTAGACAAAGAATTTAATCCTAGGTGTCTTTAGGAAAGGAAATTTACTCTATTTTTAAAGCATAGAAACATGCAATACGGAGGTGTTGAGGAAGAGTTTTATGTGACCCTAAATATGTGTAGCAACATGTAATTGCAATGAAGATTTATACAAGTATAGACAAGCAATCACAAGAAGTTTATACATGTAAATTAGAAAAGGAAAATTAATATTTACATGAAATTTTGAAATTTAAAGTTTTTGGAAATTTGACTGGTTTCCTAATTACAGCAACATTTAACCCAAATGGAGATGAGAAGAAGGGGAAAAATTGTTACTAGCTATTGCGCATTAACTATTAAACATATTACACATACAAAAATTAGTAAATAGAGCATATAAAGAATAATACCTGGACTCTGATGCTATAGGTGGTCTGGTTGACCCCTTTGTTTCTCACACCTATAATTTTAGGGGCTTTTGAGGCTGCCAAGTTGAATTCACCACCGAGGAGGCGAATTGAGATCTGGTTCGCGGGACGGGGGGTGAATCAGGTTTGGAGACTTTAGATCTAGATTTTGAGGGCCTAAGGTGGTGTCCAGGGCTTTGGAGGTCTCTGTAACAGTCAGATATAGTACCTAGAAGACACAAAACTAGAGGATACTATCAAATTTGCAAAAATAGTTAACCTGACACTATCCATTGTGGGGGTCCCATTGGGCATGACAAAATGAAACAACCAAAATATGGCATTTGATATAATAACACATTAAAGATACATGCTATTTAGAAATATGTATTTTATTCATGATAAGATTTGCATAGGTTACAAATAGGGAGAATCCCCATTTTTCATTTCTTTTCACAAATATTACAATAGGCCTGGTACCTTCTTTTTGCATTCCTTAGTGTAGATGGGCTTGCATACCACCATGGGGTTGTATTTGTTTGTTGTTCCCCTCCTTGGTTCTAGTATAAACCTACAAAAAGGGGTTGGTAAGTTGGGGGGCTTGCCTCAGTCAGGCCCCATAGTAAGAAATACAAATCGACTCATAAAAACATAATAAAAACTGAAATAAATGATGCAAAACCTCATAAAAACACCAAATGCAGCTTACCTCCAATATTTGGGTTTATTTGGGACCTGTAGACCCAATTCACCACCCGAGAGGCAAACTGGTGCTGGATTCATGGGGCGAGGGGTGAATTTGACTGTAACTATTGTTCTTCAAAAATCCTTCAGTGGAGAGGTTCCTTTGCTATTGTACTACTAATGTGTAGGTTCAGATCTGCTTTGTTGTGCTTCTGTACATATTTTAGCAGAGTTTTTTTTCTTTGGACATAAGTGGAGAGAGAGATAAATGAGGGTTTTGACCCACTATTTATAAGAAAACCCAATGTGTAGGGCGGTAGTTAGGAGAACTAATCCCTATGGTGAGATCCCATGAAGGTTAAGTTAGGGTTTGTGATGTGGCATCCTCACATTACCTTGATGAAATATCTCATCCTCACACATGTGTGAGGAGAGATTAGGGTTAACTATAGTTAGTCAACTCTAGGTTAGATGTGGGGTTAGGTTAGGGTTTCCTAAGAAATATCTAAACTAACCTAGTGCACACACATGTGGGAGGGAGTAATTAGGGGTAATTAGGTATTAAGGACCTAATTAACCTTTTTAGACCTAAAAGTGAACTTATGTGAAGTCACTTTAAAATTAGATTTAACAATTGACTCAATTAATACTTTTGCCAATTAATAGCCCTATGGGGGCCTCAATTAAGCATAAAAGAGTCTTGTATCATCTTAGGAGGCTAGTGGATGGTTTTTTATGCATGGAAGGTGTTGATGATGTGATTCAGGTAGTTTATTAGGGTTTTAGACCTAAAAACTAGTGAAGTGGTATGTGGAATTCTATGCAATGCTACGATAATCTATGGCAATCTACGCTAGTCTACGCATGTCTAAAATAGTCTACTCAGGTCTATGCATATCTATAGAAATCTGCGTAGGTCTATGAGGATCTACAATAGTCTATGTTGGTCTACGATAGCTTAGGGGTATCTAGGATCGCCTATGTAAACCTATAAGTTTCCAAAAGGATATACAAGTACGTAGGTGTAGCAATATGTAAATTTTAGGTGTCTACACCTATATCTTTCTCAAGTCTATGTGACTCATCCTCTTCCTCTTACCTATCAAATCTCCTTAATGTGGAGTTATCATAATTCTAATTGCTCGAGATTCATTTGGTCTCTCTATCATTCTTTATGACATATTTGGTTCCTATGAGCTCATTAAGGTAATCCCAAGGGTATATCTTGAGGAACACATAATGATGGTTTGACTTGGACTATGTTCATAGATGGTCCTTGTGATCCAATCCATGGACTAGTTGACCTATCGATAGTAGGAGGGAAATTTCTTCCTCTCAAGCTATCAGGATGGAGACCAACCATGCTCCTCCCTTGGCTAGGTAAACTTGATTATCTAGAAGTCCTAACGAAATCCTGATATTATCCAAGTAACCTCTATTTTAGGCTTGGTCTATCAGTTCTACTCATGAGCTTGGTTTTGCATGTGCTTGATTGCTAGGTGTTAGTTGGTGTAGGATTATTAATCTCCTATCTACCCTTATCAACCATCATTTTTACCTCACTTATTCAAAGTATCTCTATGGTGCACACTGAGCTAGGGCCTCTTGGTACTGATATAAGAAAGTCAAATCCATGCTTGAGTCATTTGCTTCTCCTACAGTGTTCATTGGCCAATCTAAGGTTTATTGAACCCTTTACTATAATTGTCTTACTTCTCTTTTATGTCATCATAATTTCATTACTTCTAATCAATACTTGACCACTTCTCAATGTTCATTTGTCCATTGCATGACTTCTTCATATGGTGTTCTCCACCTACGTGGTACGAATATTCCTAGTACTTTGCCTTCATTATTCGATAGGATATTTAGTCTTTTAATGTCCTCATCGTGTTAGCTTAGAGATTCCTCATCTTCAATCACCTAAACTATCTTGAGGAATCTAACCCCTACTTGTTGACTTTAAATTTCATCCCTTTGTCTCCTATGGTCTAGGTTGGGACTGGCATAGGGGATATCAAGGTCTCGAGGTTGATTTTCATCCTTGTTTGAATCATCTAGCTATCCTCTATACCTTGGTTATTAGGGTACCTCTTTAACATCCCACCATAGAATCTTGGCTACCTATTCTCGACTCATCTAATATTCACTATTGGTATCCAAATTCTAATGTGGCTCCCTCATCTCCTTCTATTTTGATGGTTTTTGGAATCTTTGAGGATATCGGATTAATGGTGAAGCAGTTCTTAAGGAGTCATCGGTATTCAAGAGGATTCTCAATGTGGTTGTAGATGAACTATCAGAATTAGAGGATAAGATGGCATGCCCTTCTACATTATTTCTTGTATCCTCTCTTTTCCCTTCTAGTTGCATCTCCAATCTATGATTTTTATGTCTTTGAGGATGGTTTGTAGCTGGTGAATCACTGGTTATGGAGAATAGGCTACTTTCTAAAGAAGCTTATTCGTTACCTTTTACACTTCCTCTTAATTCTTCTTGGCCTCTTTCCATCCATTTTGACTTGCATGCTTCCTATTGATGGTTTATTTATTGCATGGTTCCATCCAACTCTTGAATGACTTGTTCCCTTAATATTGAATTATACTATCATAGGATTTTATACTCCTATAATTTTTGCATTTCTAAAGCCACCTATTATAGAATTCTAGCTCCTTTCCCTTCATCATCTTCCACTTCTGGCTCATGTTCCTACAAAGAAACATCCATGAGGGTTTTGAGTTGCTCCTCTGCTTCGCTATTTGAAAATTGGACTTGGACTTGTAATCATCTATGTTCTCTCTCTTGAGGTTCCAACTCCTTCTGCTCGATTACTGGTTATTCAGTTCCAAATAGCTATTCTAGGTTATCTAGATTATCCTCTTAAACAATGTTACTTGGCTCACCATGTTTGTAGTATCGTATACTTGGTTGTACTTCCTCAATTTCATTACCAAAAGTTTCCAAAATTTCTTAGTTGATTACATTTATCTATGTCTATGCCTTATAAAACTTCAACTTAGAACCATTTACCACATCATGGTAGATTGTTCCATCCAGATTCTTCAATCAGATAGCCCCATTGTCTAGTACCTCTTCCACTTGGAAGGGTCCAAGCCATAGGATATTCAACTTACCTAGATTGATCTCTCTTTTTCCATTGTACTTGAGCACTAATCCGCAAACCTTCAAATTCATCTTTCAAATATGTTTATCATGCCAATACTTCCATCATTGCTGAGCAAACTCCATTTTCCACTATGCCATTACCCTTTTCTCGCCTAACTATACCAATACAATGAGTCTCTCTTCCATATTATATTATTTATTTAGGTGGGCTTCAATGACTACTCTTAAACTTGGAACTAGGAATTCCACTGGTACTACTACCTCCTACCCATACATTAATTGAAAGGGTGTGTAGTTTATGGTTGGTTTGAAGATGGTTCTGTATACCCACAAAGTTATTGGTAAGCACTCTTCCCAGTCTAATCCTTTTATTATGCATTTTTTATACATGATGGAAACTAGGACCTTATTTTTCACTTTCACCTACCTGTTTGCTCTAGGATAGTATGGACTAGACAAGGAATGGAAGATTTTGAATTCCTTCATAAAATTTTGGATGATTTCGTTAACAAAATGGTCTCCCTTGTCACTTTTCAATTGTAGAGGTATGGTAAACCATGTGATAACCTGCTCATACAAAAAGTGAGTCATGTTTCTTGTAAAATTATTTGGTAAGTCTCTCACTTCAACCCATTTTTTTAGATACTCTATTGCAACTATGATATACCTACACTTCATTTTCTAGGCTGGTTTGTGGTGGATCCACAAAATCCAATCCCCATATCTCAAAGAGTTCTTTAGGTTGTGATGGATGCAGTGGCATGAAGTCCCATTTCAATGGCTTCCCTATCCTTTGACACGTATCACATACCTTAACAAATTTCTTAGCATTGTGATAAAAGGTAGGCCACCATAGGTCCACCAATAACACTTTTCTAGTTGTTGCATCATGTTCCATGTGTCCTCTGGCTAGTTCTTTATGTGCCTCCTTCAGGGTTTGTTGCACTTCATATTCCATCATGCATCATCTCAAAATATGGTCCTTCCCCATCTTGTATCAAAATCCTACAAACAAGGTAAAGGGTGCTAATTTTGTAATCACCTTTTGCTGTTCAGCTATTATCATCTCCTTTGGTAGCTCTCCTATCGATAAATATTCCTCAATATATTTATACCACATGGGCATTACACTTATCATGAATAGTTGTGCATTGGGGAATTCATTTAGTATCTTCCTTCTATAGGTTCTCTTGAGTGAATCCTTGATAGTTTATCTGCAATTATGTGCTTCTTCCCTGGTCTTACTACCACCTAAAATATGAATTCTTGTAGAGTTATGAGCCATCGACTCACTCATCCATAGATCATTGGCTTGTTAATTAGGTACAATAGTGCCTGATGACCTACATAAAAAGAAAAAGGGTTAGCCAAAAAATAGTATCAATACTTTTGTACTGTGTATACCATCCCTGGTCCTTCACACTTCATTGTACTATAGTTCTTATTGACTCAATACAATAGTTGACTAGTGAAATATATGGTTTGATCCAACCCAAATTGGCCTTCCTAAGCCAATGCACAACCAATGGCAAAATTTGAGGTGTCTACATGCATATGGAATTCCTTCTCCCATTTTGGAAAAACTAGGATATGTACCTTCATCAAGTGTACTTTTAAGCCTTTAAAAGCTCTTTGGTGCTCCTATTCCCAGTGAAAAGGAATACCCTTATGCATAAGAGCATCTAATGGATGAGAAGTCTATGTGTAGTTCTAGATGAAAATTTTGTAGTATCCTACTATTCCCAATAAGGTTTTTATTGAACTCATGTCATGTGGCTCCTACATCAATAGTATGACTCGTATCTTATCTAGATCAGGCTTCAAAAACTTTTAGAATATGATATGTCCCAACAACTTTCCATATGGTACCATTAGAACATATTTGCCTAGATTTAGGGATATCTGATCTTTCCTACACAAGCTCATGCATTCGTCTAATGCCTTCAAGTATTTCTATGTCCTACCATACAATGACCAATCATCTAGGAAAGCTTTGAAATTGCCTATAGATATCTTATAAAATATGTATAATATGATTCACTAAAAAGTATCCAGTGCATTGCACAATCCAAATGACATGCAGTTGTAAGCATATATCCTATTTTATACTATAAAGGTGGTTTTTATCTTATCTTCCTTCGTAATTCTGATCTTGTATCCTAATAATCCATCCAAAAATGAATAGATCTTATGGCATACTACTTATTCTAGGATGGTTTCTATGAAAGGGATCGGGAAGGGATCCTTTATGGTTACGACATTGAGGCTTCAAAAATACACACAAATTTAAATTTTATTTACCTCCCTTTTCAAGTTGATCACAATCAGTGACACCCACTCACTTGTTGTAACCTTGAATATGATACTTGCATCTAACATCTTTTCAATTTCAGCATTCATCAAGGCTTCATACTTGGAATTCATCCTATATGATCACCTCCTTAGTGGTTGTGCACCTTCAATCGGGGGAATATTGTATACATAGATCTTTGGTGGAACTCCATTCAGATCCTTGTATGTCCAAGTGAAGATATCCTTATACTCTAGAAATATTTTAAATGCAATTGCTTTTAACATTGGATCCTAGTCATCTCCACATTTTATCATCTTTTCTTCGCCATCTTCTCCCAAGTTCACCTGAATCATTCTAGGTCCCTCATACTTGATGGACCCAGGTGTGTTTACAACCTTAAGAACATTGATGGGATGGATTGGTTTATCTTCAATGACTACATCCCCCATCATATATTCTATATATTTATTGGGGAATGTCCATTTTTCTCTTTCCTTATCCTTTTGCACTGTTGTATACTTCTTATTGCTTTCATACTTTTTTGTTTCCTTCTTCTCATCCTCTTGGATTTTTTCTCCTATGTCAATGCAAAAACACTAAGAAGAAAATACTTTATAGTATTCTAACTGTCAATGGAGTAAGTCTTTATCTTCATTGTATTCATCCTCCGTGCAATATCCCAAGTGCAGTTCTCCTTCTTCATTTGGTTAATATCCCGATTATTCATCCAAGGAAGAAGCTCCTGAGTCATCCAAACTTGCAATTTCTTGGCTTACTGTCTAGTTCTTTAAATTAATCAAGTATTTGTGTTGGTATTTCTTGAAGGTCAAATGCTATTTCTCCCAGTTGTGGTTTACTTTCACCATTCGTAACCACCCACATCCTAGAAATGCATCATATGTTGGGTTCTACATAGCAATTATGACAAAATCCAACACAAATTCTTGCTCTACTATACGTACTTTTTACCTCATTAGTATTCTGATTGTCTCGATGTCTTACTGATCTGCTCTATATATTTTTAAGTCTGGAGATCTTATTGCAGGTTGGACAATAATCTGCCATGTTATTTTTGGCATCATGTTCATGCTTGATCCACCATAAACGATTACTTGATTCAACTTATGGTCCAAAATTTCCATATGAACCAAAGCTAGATTTTTTCCTACCTCAATTATCAGTATTGTTAGATCAATGAGTTGAATTTTTTTGATGTTGGCTACCTATCAAGTTTTAGTTTTATTTATTGTTTTCATGACTTCCCCAACCATAGCATATAACTTAGGTATTATATTGAATAGACTTACTACTTTCACTTTCATCATCGTATTCAGTACCTATGTCACCAAACCTTCTATTGATGCTTTCTTATCTTATGTGATCTCCACCTTATTTAGAGCTTTCTCTAAGACTACCATGTCCTGCTTTTCTTTGTCCAGTTCTATTTTTATCAATTCTTGGGCTTCCTACCATCACTCTTTTTTATTGGTAGGATTTGGGTATTCCTATAACTTCCTAACTTGCACTCTTGTTATTGCTAAACTTCATATTCCCTCTCCATCACTATAATCACTTCATTGATGTCAATCAAATTGATATTTTGTGTACCACTTGAACTTTCCTTATTTGTGTAATTAGCCTCTTTGTGGTTTCTTGGACCACACCACCTACACATTTGGGTAGCATTGCTACCACCAAAATTTCCTTTATTTTGAGGCTTGGGGTAATTCTTCACGAAGTGGCCCCATTCTTGGCAATTTCAACACTAGATTATGGGTTTTCCTTTAGAGTCAATTGTAATCAATTTTTCCCTCCTTGTATTCCACCTCGATGGTTATTCCTATATATGTCACTTGTTACACCATGTCTACTTCTTGAAGTAATAGGTTGATCTCCTTGTTGGACTGTTAGAGTTTAGTGTCTTTCTCCCTTTAAGTTGAAAGGTAAATTTGCTACTAAGTGACCTGCAATATCACATATGTTGCAAGACGGATTCTTTGGAAAATTGGTATTTGCATGTTCTTTTGTTTTACAATCAAAACATCAAATATCCTTCCTATATTTCCTCCCTTATCCTTTGACTTCTCTTATGATTTTATCAAAATCTTTCCGAAAGGAGTGTATTACACTTTGAATTTTATCTTTTCTATCACTATCAAAATATTCGCATCTTGGCTATCCTTTGATCCCTACAACTATTTCCTTAGCTTCACTTTTGAAGTTATTTGCTTTTTCAAGGGCTTCTGCATACGTTGAGGTTGGTACTACCTTCATATATTTTTGATACTTGTGTACTAACCCATCCAAGAACAAAAATTTTATCATTTCATCGGTATGTAGCATTTCCATTTTGTCTATCAACTACTTCCATATTTTTTATAGCTTTTGACATCTTCTTCTGGTCTTTACTTTATCATGAAGATTCATGTCATATCTCAATGGTTAAAATTATTTTATGAATTCATCCTTTAGGGAAGTCCACTAAATGAATGGTTGTGTATTATGTTGTTTTAGATACCAATCTATTACCATTTCCCACAAGGTGGTTGGAAATAATTGCAAACACTTTGTATCTTGTGCTATCCCATTTGATCCCCAAATGGTGATACAAGTTCCTACATGATAGCTTGGGTATTGTTTTCCTTCCTTAATGAAGGATGGACATTTTTTTTTCCTACTTGATTAGCAATGTTCACCATTGGAACTATCCCACTAGGTAAATATTTCAGTGGTGATCAGGGTGGAGTTATGTTCGACCCCCTCTCTATTATTGATGGTGCAAAATCTGGATCAAATAGCCTTCTACATGGCTCTTGTGAACCTCCACTTCGTGACCTCCTTCATGAATAAAAAATATGTGGTTTTGGTATTCCTCCTCATGAACCTACACATGGTTTTTATAGTACAAAGTCTCCTACTTCTGTATCTGTTGATCAACTCCTCTCTACTAGTTCGAGTGTTACCATCCAAACCTCATTTTCAATAACAAGTACTTCTATACTATTTGCTCTTCACCTTATATTATCACCAACAACATCTCTACTCTTAGACTTTCATATTCTATGGGATTCCACACTCTTTCCACTTCAGGTTGTGAAAATTCATCCTGGTTATGTGTTCTTTGATTCACCAGTCGTGCACTTCTTCTTTGCAGTCTCGTACTCCTTCCTCTTCTACTTGAATGTATCATTCACCTCTTTAACTTATAAAATATACCTCTTGATCCAAAGTTTGATTTAGGCAACGGTATCAAATATAGACATGGGTGAGTGCTTTCCCAGGATAAGATAATGACAAGAATTAGGAAGGAGTAATGAATTTTTTTATAACACTTAACATGCTATTCAACTATGGATGGGTAAGTTTAGTAGATATCTAGGGCAGTAGACATCTAGTACAATATACATCTATGATATAATTGTAGACATATAGATACTAGATGTCAATGGTGCATAGGTAGACGTCTACCACATATGGGCTAGACACCTAGGTAGTAGACGTATAGAAAAATGGGTTAGACATCTAGGTAATAGATGTCTAGGGTGACCACAATATATATCTAGAATAGGTGGGCTATAATTCTAAACAATAGATATCTAGTATCAGTGGGACAGACATCTGGATAGTAGATGTTTGGGATATCCAAGCTAGATTTCTAGGAAATTAACATCTATGATAGGTTTATCAGCAAGGTCAGATGGCTAGGCTTGGACATATGATGAACCAGGTTAGATGAATAAGTTTAGACATCTATGATTTGGGAATTCATTCTTCAATATGTAACTCTCCTTTTTGGTTCCTAAAATAACACAAAAAAACATACTGAGGATGTTTCTTCTCGTACCAAGCAATGACTAATACCTACAACACAATACTATACTCTAGATACAATCACACATAACACATACAATCTTGAACAACGTTTTTTGCACAATAGATCTGCATTTATGGAAAAGTATGGATAGATTACAAAATGAAATAGGAGGTATTTTATATGTAATTCTAGGCGGTTACTATAACCAAATTGACTCAACTATCCCAACCAACTTATGCTTAACAAATCAATTTTAGCAGAGCAATTATCTTAGACGTCTAACAATAGTACAAATGTCTAACTAACTAGATGTCTAACTAATCCAGATGTCTAACAAATTTAGACCTCTAACATAAATGTTGGCTATGTTTATCCTTTTGTGCATTTAACTAATCAGTCCGTATTCATTAGATTTGCTGATTTACATTGCAAAACATTACATTGAATCACTCAAAACATTAGCAAAATTATTGTACATATTCAAAATTGTAGTTCTTTCAAGGACATTTTGTCAAACAGTTCGATATGTTATTTCTTTGTTGAAATATTTTCTACATATACCTAACTCTTGGAATGTATAAATTGAAAGTTATTATAGCTTACCCAACTCCTTAGTATGAAAAAATAAATGGCACCATGATAAGGAGGAAAAGAAGAGAGGATTTTTTCAAATTTTAGGGCTAGTAAAACAAGAGCTAACCCCCAAATAAAATTTTTGGAAGAAATTTCAATGGAGGCAGAAAAACCTCACAATTATAGTTTGGTTACTACAAGAATAATTGATTAATAGAGGGAATAGATAAACCAATGAAATAAATGATTGGAAGTTATTAATCAAGTTCCTAGAATAAAAAATTTAAAGGGTAGACAAGAAGAAGATCCTGCTACAAAATATATTGAAAGCAAAGGCTTGTATAGAGGTAGAACTAGCCAAGAATATCAGGGTATCAAAATTGATTGGTAAAATCAGCCAAGGTATGGTTGTATGAATTAGAAATGTATATTTTCTTGAATAATTACTCACTATTAACCCAAATAGGGTTACCTTTCATGTGCATGATATAGCTTTTTGAATTATGGAATAATTTCAAAGATAGAAATGAAACTTTAGAGGAATGGTTTTGTTCAAACCTTAAACAATGACCAAAAGGGACTCCTATATGGTTATGTAAATTTTCCTTGTTAACAAGTGGAATTCATTTTTGAGGTTCGTAATGGGAGAAAAGGTGTTTGATGTTCCTAATGAAGGATGGCTCCCAAGCAGGTATACTTGGGGAATGTTCTAAGCAGTGTATCTTGGACTATAATTGATACATTTCGTGGTTTTTTAAACATTAAATCATACTCTTTACTCATTTATAAACATTAATCATGGATCCTTGTGAACTTGGACTACGAAAATAACATATAGTAGAAAATATAGAGCTTGGACATGCCTATTGAGAATAAATAATTATCTAAAAAGGAGAAGGTAGGAAATCTATTCTTGAGAGGATTATGAGATCCTCTCTCTCTCTAAGTTAATTAAGGGTGTACCAGATTTGAAAAAATTGTGAGCATTAAGGGGTAAATAAGCTCACTTTAGGAATAAATCCTAAGAGTAATAATAGGCTAGACTTAATCAAAGAATGTGAATAGCCATTTTTGATCTATGATCGCAATGATTTAATAAACAAAGTCAAGAAAGCACAATCACAAAAAGAGTATTGTAGTAAAATTCAAACCAAATTATAAGGAAAACCTATAAAAGATAAGGTTTTTGGCATCAAATATGACCTTTTTTCTTTGAGGATAGAATAAGTTGCAGCTAAAATATGTTTTAATGAGAATGATCATGTAAGGGGGTGCATAGACCTCCTTACTTTGCTTCATTAGGAAGAGCAAAGATAAGAGAAAACATGATAAATACCTTATTCTAGTCAAAAGTAGGGGTGAGTATAAGTTTTGACTATCTTTAAGGACCTATTTAAGTTTATAATTCGAGCCTTTTTGGGGATTTTCACCCTAGATATCCAAACTCATAGATCTAAAGGATGGACCCAGACCTGAAGATGTTGTGATGCAACAACATCTAAGGGGTTGGCAATGGGCACTTTGTTAGGTAATTTTTGAAGGAAACCAAAGAGAAGGATTTCTTTGGATAGAAGTTCAAGTGTGTAACTTTAGTCTCCTTTTCCAACCTCAAAAGTTGGATCCCATTGTCAAGAGAAAAATATTGGTGATGGAATCCAAATGATTTATGAGATTCCATGTGGAATATATTATGCTATGTAATAGTCACCTCAATAAAACCATCACATGATGGAATGATTGAGCACCATATATTGCTCATGGTGTAGAGAGTAAACTAAGAGTTTTTTTTATCATGGTCAAATTATCCTATATTCACGTAGAATTTTGGGAAATGGGGATACCATGTAAAAGTATCATTTAAACTGTATGGGCAGTGAACAAGGTTAACCCTAGTAAGCTACGAGAGAGTGATCACTCCTACCCACTCGAGAATTTATTTGCAGCATATAAGACATGGAATATGATAAAACCTCTCTGATAATTTTTAGTATATTCTTTATGAAATTTAACTGATGTAAGCTCTCTACAACTCCCTAAGATTGATAGTCAATAGAGAAGTTAGAGCACCATTACCATGGGGTAATTTATAATATCAAGTTGTATTCAGATCCAACATGGTCAAGGAATGGAAGGCTAGCTTAGGGCAATCAGACAAAGGCTCTGGGAATTTATTGATCATTAGAAGAGTTATGTTAATCTAAAGAGGACTCCAAGAGAATACTTTGTGAGGGAAAGAGTGTTTTTAAGGGTCAAGCTAATGAAAAGTACAATCAAATCCATAAAGTTAGATCCTTAGTTTGTGGGACCCTTTGAGATCACTGAGAAGATTAACCCTATTACATACTAACTTTCCTTACCACCTAACCTATCAAAGATCCATGACACCTTCCACATATCTCTGTTTAGAAAATATGTTGCTAACCTTGATCATGTGTGGGATATTTCTAATTGTAGATGTTAAATCATGAAGGATATTAAAGTGATCTCGATGAAGATTCTAGAATTTTGTTCCAATTCCTTGAGGAAACAAATTCTAGAACAATGTAAGGTCGAGTGGTATCGTAATTCATAAAAAAAGTGCCACTTGAGAGAGAGTGGATGAAATGAAGAAATATTTTCTTTTTTTTTTTGTTTTGTTTGGTTGTTTGGAAAATTTTAATAATTTTTTGTTTGAAAGTTTGTAATAAATTTTTATGACAGGAAACTCAAGGGATTAATTTTAACCCAAATGAAGTAGTATGTCATACCCCACCCCTAATAAGATTCTGACCTGATAGATTATGTATATATGATGGATGTTTAGTTTAAATACTTAAATTATTTTTGCATTAGCTATAATGATTTATCTTGAAGAATTTGGTACTATTAATGTGTTGTCAATGTGCAGCACCAGGTGCATCCATGGGTGGAAGAGGTAGAATCGACCACCAAGGACGGGGTACTTGAAAAGGAAATTGATGACTAAGATAGCTCAGACCAACATGGATGACTACCCTCATATAGGTATGCATTATCACTTTAGGGATAATCATCAACTAGCCAGCAACCTAGAGCCAAAGTTGGTAGCCTAGAAACTATCGTAAATTCTTCGATTGAGATGGGTGACTGGGTTGATGGAAAAAATCCCACGTTGTTTGATGCACTTAATTATTTTTTTATTGCTTGTTTGTATAAATGTTTACTCGAGAAACTCCATTGGAAAAATGGGTAATGTATATAGATGGTCCATTACCCCAAATCAGTTCGAATATACCTTACTAATGGTTGATATTAGTATAGGTATATAACCAAAAATTAATATAATAATGACTGAATTTTGTTATTAAATCAAATGAAATATAACTATATGGAAAATAAAAGAGTTTTTAATTTTAGAATATAATTATTTAAAATATTAGTAGGAAATTATTTAGAATAATTATAAATAGAGTATAATTATTTTGAATAGCTTAGTTTATTTAGAATAATTATAATGAATATATATAATATGCATCTTATTATTTTAAATAATAATTAAATTTATTTTAAAATAATAAAATAACTTTTAAAATAATAGTGATTTAAAGTTTTTAATCAAAAGTTTATTTTAAATTAGAAAAATAAATTTCTATTTTGAAGTACATATTGAATAAGCTCTTTTAAAGAGCAACGTATGTTATTTATTAAAGAGGGCATGGTTCTTTCTCCAAAATAAGAAAGAGCTTCTAGATGAAGCATAAGTAAATGACGATGATTTAAAAAATATGTTTTAGTTAAAATATCTCTCCTACCACCTGCAAAGGATAACGTAGACTTTAACACAATGGATGACATTGATGAGAGAGGAAGATTGATGAGAGAGGAAGACTTTCGCGGTTGGGTAGATAGATCAGACCTGGTTAAAGAGACCAAAAATAGCATGAAGGAGGACTGTGAAGAAGGAGAAAAAATTCTTGGATGGGCCTGGCTTGTGTTGTCTCATCCCTAAAATATCCTTTTTCTTACCTAGTTTAAGAGGGTTTAGAAGGAGCTTCCAATGAGGCTCAAAGCCTCAGGTCACCGCCCTGAGTGAATTGAAAACGTTGGTTCATGTTTGGGTTGCTCAAGAATATGGTTTCAATGAATCCATCCACAAGCATTGTACCACATGGTACATACTTTGAGGACCGAAGGGCTTAAAGGGAGCTTGGCTTCCTAATCCCTTTGACCATCAATTGGTGGTCACGTGACCATCCACTGGTGGTTGCTTGTACGTTGTGTAGGGGCACATGGTTTAATTATTATCTTGTCCATTTTTACCTCTCAATGCTGGATTTGACTTCTATTTGTGCTTACTGCCACTTATCTACTATCACCGCCTATAATTGTAATTGATAGAGTTACTAAGAGACTAGATAGATTCTTCGTAGTTGAGAGTTTGGTAAATGGCACTTATAGACTGGATTTGTAGGAGACTATGACCAATCCCCCATCATGCTTCTTATAGAAAAAGAGGATAAAAACCACATAGTCCTTTTAAATTTAATTTTGAGTAGCTAAAAGAGGACAACTTTGTAACTCTAGTTAAATAAAAATGGGTGAAGTTTGATCCTAGTCTAAGAGAATTTGATAGTATTCAATTTGTAAAAAATCTAAAAAGGGTTAAGGCAATAGTGGTTTAGTGGACCTAAAAATTGAAGGATATTAAGGAGGAGCTTATACTCCATCTAGTAGATGACTCTAAAAAATAATTGGATGAGGATATAAGGCTTAAGTATAAACGTTTGGAACAAGAGAAGAGAATATTGTTAGAAGAGAGAAATATGATGGAGGCCCAAAAGTATATTACTCTGGATTGTAAATGGGGATGAGAACACTAAATTTTTCCATAGATTCACAAATCATAGAAAACAACAAAATACAATATAGGAGCTACAAGGTCGAGATGGAATTAAAGTCTCCTCCTTAAAAGAATACTAGACATGGGAGTAAGGCATTTTGGTCAACTATACAAGGAACTTGGTCAAGTCAATATAGTTGAAATAGTTAGTGTAGACAAATAAAAGCACCATGCAGGAAAAGTAAATGAGACATGATATTGCAAATGAGCCTTTTGAGTACAATAAAATCCTCCTAGGGTTTTTACAAATGATGTTTTTAAAATAAATGGGAATGACCCCTTTTTACAAAAGCAACTTTGGTGCACTCCATTTGTTATGCTACAATCAAATATTGGGTGGATTTCTTTGAGTCTCCTTGGCCACCTGAAGCCTCACAGAACTACAAATATCTACACACATGCTCACAAAAAGCAATTAGTAATACTAAATGGGCATTTCTAGATGAGACCCTAATCCATAAATATGATAACAAAACTTCACAAAATTGATGAAAATAGTTACAAAACTTTATAAAATATTAATAAAACATCAAAAGATAGTATGTTTTACCTCATTTACCTATCTACTACTTAGAAATATCTATCTTTCTTTCATTGTGTAACCACCACTGATGGTTGGATCTGTGTGGTTGCAAGTGATGGCGAGCTTTGTGTGATCATCAATGGTGGTTGGTCTATGTTTCTCCAAATTATATGAAAATTTATGGAAATGTTATATGCGTTTTCAAGAACCTACCTGTAAAATTTAGGATTGGTCAGATTCTAGATGAGTGAGTTATGGTTGAAATATGTCAAGAATTTCTAGCTCTGTGTGGTTATCAATGGTGATTGTATTTGTGTGACTATGATTGGTAGCTACATCTATGTGGCTAGTGGGGTTGTAAGCTTAGGAGAGGATCTTCTTTGTGATTTCTATAATCCATAGTGAAATTATGGTGCTGATTGGCCAATTGGTTTGTGATCAGTTGTATATCGAAGCCTTATTGACCCTTCAAGTTGACTCCATGTGCAAAGTGGTCCAAAGTGGATAACAATCACTCTAAGATCTCCAAGGACAATAAGGAAAGTTGGAGGATTTTTGGTAGCATTTAAATAGCATGTATATTTTTTGTTAAAAATGAGAAAAAATGAGTGGTATTTATATAATTTTAGTTGGGGGAAGGGGTGGTGACATGGAGGTGAGGTGGAAGTGATTTGGCAACAAAGTGGCATATGGAGAACCCAAATAAAATCTAGGTAACTCCACATGGAGGAATGTGTACCCTTCATAATTATTAGCCTTGGGTGGGGTGAATCCTCACCCTTCCAAATGCCATAAACTGGCCTAGGAGGGTGTGAGGGGTGCATAGGGGTATGTGTGCCTTGGGTGATGTGGCCTAATTTAAAATTCATAAAAAAATTTCATGGAGGATGAGGACTTATCAATTTATTATGCAATTTTAATTTGTTTTAACTTTAGAATTTAAAAGGAATTTTTAATTCCTATAGGAGTGCATGGAAAAATGTAAGAGGATTTGGGGAGACTTTCTAGGATATCTCATTGGGATTGAGGGTTGATTTTGGGATTTTATGGGATTTGTTTTAGAATTTAAAATTCATTGTGTATTCCTCTTGGGATTTAGTCAAGGCTTAAGAGGGAAATTAGAGGTTAATGAGGGTTTTGATTAGGGTATTTTATGGATAAGCAATATTATGGGAATTTTTAGGGAGTTTGGTGAAATAAATGAGGGGTTAGATGAAAATTAAAATATTAGGGGGGCTAAGAGGAGGATTAGAGGAATTAAGCACGAGTAGGAAGAGATTAGAAAGAATTTAGGGAAATTAGAGGGATTTAGGGGATTAGAGGAAATAAAAGTAAATTAAAAAGGAATTATAGCTTAAGGATGATTTAGAATAAATGAAATAATTTAGAAGATAATTATAGAGGATTAGAGCCAATTTGAGCAAAAATAGAATAAATTGGAAAGAATTAGTAGAATTAGAAAGAAATTAGAGAAAAATGAAGGAATTAGAAGAATTAGAGGTAGATTAGAATAATTTGGAGGGATTTGGATGGATTTGATAGGAAAATGGATGAAATTGAACAATTAGTTATGGTTTTGTGGCAATTAGGGGTTTTTGGTGAGTTTATTGGAAGATGGGCTCAGATGCTTGTAAATATGACTAAATTTAGGTGTCTACAGTTAGAATAGATTCTCTCTTTCCTAGAATTATATATGAGGAAGCAAATGGTGATTTGGTTCAAGAAGTTTCAAAGGAGGATCTCAAAGTTGTTTTAACTTCCAAAAAAAATACGAGTCTAGGACCTAATGGTTGGACTGTGTAAATCCTTCTCGAGATCTATGGCATTTTGGATTCTGACCTACTCAAGGTTGTGGAGGAGTCTAGGTAGAAAGGAAGGGTAAATATAGTCTTCAACTCTACCTTCATTGATCTTATTCCAAACAAGGAAAATCCTCCTTCCTTTGATTATTTCAAGACAATTTATTTGTGTAACTATGTGTACAAAATCATAGCAAAATTAATTATGTTAAAAACTAAAAGGTTCCTCTCTGCATCTATATCTATTGATAAGCTCAATTTCATGTTAGCAATAGAGTGCTCTTCCAATATCTCACAAAATATCAAGACATAAAAACATGCATTCACTCAAATAATTGAACAATAACTCACTAAAATATTTTATTGAAACATCTACTTAAATTACTCGAGGTCCATTTTCTGGATCCTAACCACCCTAAACCAAAGGGGTATAGGGAAGATCAATATTGTTCTTATCACATACATAAGGGTCATGATATTGAATTGTGCTACATATTCAAAAATGTAGTATATAACATGATAGATAGGGATCACCTATAAATTGATAGCCCTTCGGAACCTAACAACCAACAAATGATAATCTATAAATATCCCTTGTCTAACCATGATCTTCCAAGAAATTAGGTAGGTCGGGTCAACCAGGTTCAGATAGATCCTCCCATGCAGTGATTTGTTGTCATGGTTAACATTATCACCAAAAATAGAAAATACAATCAACCTAAGCCACCTATGGCTCCTATCCATATCCTGGTTGTACCTCTATAGAGGTTAGCTCAAAATCAACTACCAGACCCACTGGTAAGATCGATGATCACCATCATAAACAGACTCACTCAAAGTCTGTAGATAGCCTCGACTAAAATATCTATATATGAGCTCATTCAAAAATCCCCTAGGCATAGGGAGACCTTAATGGATATTCTTAGATATATAGATCTCCAGCCTCAAAACCAAGATGCTTTTACTAATTTTGTGGGGTATATACAAAAATGCAAAGAGCCAGTGATCACGTCTTATGATCACGAGATTAAGACAGTTTCAATTGCCATAGCAGACCCTCTGCTGCATATTATCCCTTGTGTGAACCGCATACCCTTTAAGTGAGCTTTTATTGACACGAGCTCATCAATTAACATTATCACAACTAAGGCTCTAGAAAACCTAAGCCTTCTCCAATCGCACATAGTGGCCTCAACCTTTATTCTATGAGAATTTAACGATGTGTTATGCTCCATAGTAGGTACTATAGTTCTACCTATCCAGGTAGGGCTCAAAATTATTTTGGTCATGTGCCATGTCTTGGAAGGTGCCATGCAATATAATAGATTACTAGGGCATCCTTGGGTTAGGGATATGTGATGTGTTCCCTTAATTTTGCATCAATGCATAAAATATGTACATGAGGGATAGGTTCACCTAGTCCTATTCGATGAAGAACCCTTTAAATACATTAATTAGGTTGATTACTAAGATATGTCATCCTCCCATCCACACATCTAGATATACAACCTACATCACCAATTAGACATCCATATAGAAAGGCAAATTCAATGCGGGTCGACCCCTCTACATCGACACCACCACCAACTCCTAGGTCAACTGTGACTTCTGACTAGCCTTCAACATTTCCAAACCATGTACAAGCAAAAGCTTAAGGTGCCCTTGATAGAGTAAGAGCCTAGGGTTATCCCTAATGTAGCAACTATGAATATTTTGACTCCCATGGAGGAATATGACTCGTTGAATATAATAGAGAAGATACCTCAACCTGCTTCACCTGCATCATTAACTACATCATCTGTCATAGGTTACAATCCACTTAGCTAATCCTAGATTAGTAGAATATCTTGTGCAAAATATGACATTCATGTCAATCATTGAGTCTATGCAAGACATGGAAAGACCTAGAGTTCCCCCGTTACCTATTGGTATGATGGTACCCCTGGAGGTGCCACGAAATCAGACCAATTTTATCTATAGTAGATTGGATCAAGTCGTAGATCATTCACCTATTGAGAACTATGATGATGAACCTTTCATAGCAAACATCCACTATTTTTCCAATATTGATTTCACCCTCAAATACTTTGAATGATACCATTGGCATGGTAATGACTTAGGCTTATTCAAGAAAGGGCATAGAACTCCTTATCAATCATAGTATCAACTACATCCTGATAATTTTGGTCTAGGATATTTCATTCATAGGCAAGATGAACTGCTAGCCATATCCTTAGAATACCTAAGTCTAGGCTTTGGTGAAGACATCAATTGGAATCCTTATGACCCCAACCCTTTGCATTCACGGAGAGGTGATTGGCCAGTGACTATGGTGACCATAGAGCCTCCTCTAGTTTATCATCCAAACATCTCTTCAGAGGAACCCAAATCAAAACATAATTCTGAGGAGGATGAAATTAAATATGTCTCTGAGGATGAAGAGGCCAGCACAGACAATGACTATGAGGACCCAATCGATATGGCTTAACTAGGTTTGAGATATTTGCATCATTTAAACAATGACGTAGAACCCAAAGAACTTCAAAGACCTTTTGTTAATCTAGAGGATATCTATCATAGGGTATTCCCATAGCTACCTATCTTAGATCAATTGCTTTCACTAGAGCACCCCATTATCCTATCTCCTCCTAGATTGGATCCTAAAATTCCAATGCCCTCTAGACCAGATTGGGAGAATCTAGCTCAACAAGCAATTGATGAGTCCTACCCATGTGGCCATGGATATTACCTTTCATCCATAAACATGATCTCAATTGATTTTACCACTCCACTCTAATATCCATCCGACCCGTCAAAACCATTGTACCTCAACCTTGAGGCCATCAATTTTTTCACACCAATTCACCCTTGTCGCCTGAGGATTTCTTCCCTAATGAAGAAATTTTACAACCATTTTATTTTGCATTAGGATGTGCTCATGATGTTTATAATGCTGAGGTTGATCCTGATATTGTAGATCCGTTGAACCCAGCAGACGACATCCACTTGATCCCTGCACCTCACCAACTTGAGGAGGGGTCAAATATGTCAATAGAGGAGACTTTCAAAGTGGATATCAGCATAGATCCCATGAATCCTAAGAAATTCAATATTAGGGAAAGCTTATCTCCTAAGGAACGAGCCATTCTCATAGCTCTATTGAAAGAGAGACATAATCTTTTTGCTTAGACGTATAAATACATGGCATGTCTCAAAATGGTACCTATAGAAAAACATGATGAAATAATCCACATTTGTACGAATTTTCAAGATCTCAACAATGTAATACCAAAGAATGTATTTTCGTTGTCCAATATCGATGCTCTTGTAGATTCTACAATAGGTCATGAGATGTTATCACTCATGGATGAATTCTCTAGCTATAATAAGATTCATATTAAAACCCAAAGATCAACATAAAATGGCCTTTACCACTCCATGGGGAATATTTTGTTATAATGTTATGCCATTTTGTCTAAAAAATATTGGTGCCACATACCAGCGGGCTATGACATATATTTTCCATTATTACAAGCACAAAATCCTAGAGGATTATATTTATGACTTGCTAGCCAAGTCCTTATTGTGTGAAGAGCATGCAGAGGTCTTAAGAAAGGTCTACAAGAACCTGATTGAGCACAATGTCAAGTTGAACCCCAAGAAATATGTTTTTGGTGTTACATATGGAAAAATCTTGGGATTCATCATTTCAAAATGAGGGATCAAAGTTGATCCAGCAAAAGTAAAATCCATATTAGAAATGTGTCCCCCGAAAAACATCAAGGAACTTAGAAGCCTATAGGGCAAAGTAGCATTCATAAAGTGCTTCATCACATAGTTATCGGATAAATGTCAACCCATGAATCGACTACTACACAAGGGGGTCCCATTTAATTAGGATGAACATTATCAATAAGCTTTTGCTGACATCAAGGAATACTTGGTATTGCTGCCAATGCTAGCTCTACCTAGACTTGTGTCATTTATGCTCTATATATACACCATAGACTTTGCACTAGGAACCATGTTAGCCTAAAAGAACAAGAAATACAAAGAATAGGTGATATATTACATCAGTCGAACCCTGGTTAGCTACGAGCTAAAATATGCATACGTCAAGAAAATATGTTTAGCAGTGGTTTTTGCAACTAAGAAGTTGCACCACTATATGCTAAGTCATACTACGTATGTCATATTGAAACAAAATCTTTTTTAGCATATGATGAGTAGAACATATCATAATACATATACTACAAAGTGGATCATTCTACTAACAAAATTCGATCTAGAATTCATAAGCCAAAATTCAATCAGAGGTCAGGTAATAGTAGATAAACTGGTAGAGGCTCCTCTTCAAGATGATAAGCCTCACATCATAGAGCTTCATGATGATGTAGTCTTTGCATTATTAGAGTCACCCAAACCCGAAGAACTAGATAACAAAGCCGACATGACATTGTTCTTCGACGATTCAAAATGTGAGCAATGGGGTGGTGCAGATATCATGTTTTTCATGCCATAAGGTGCTCCATACTTTTTCTATACATAGTCATAAGGAACCATCATTTTTCTTGAAAAACAACACTAGTGCACCCCATGGCAACACACTTGGTCTATTTAATCCCTTCTCCAGCAATCCTTGTAACTACACTTTCAATTCTTGCATATCAATTGGATTTATTCTATAAGGAGTTCTATGAATAGGCTTTGTTCTAGCATGAAGTTCAATTGTGAAATCAAATTCATGTTTAGAGGGATAATATAGGTAAATCCTTTGGAAAATACATCTCTGAACCCTTGAAGGACTGGGTGTCTCTCAAAAACCTCTTCCTTCTTTTAATATTCTATATCATTTAACTTCACTACATATCTTGTTCATCCTCTCTTCATGGCCTTATTAAGCTGCATTGCAAAAAAAAATTGGGGTTGAAAAGCCCCTTGCAGGCTATACGCTCTCTGTATTTTCTTGCCATATTTTGAATGCTTAATCCATCTATCATGTAAATTGATTACAGCCTTATGTGCTTGTAACGAATCCATTCCTAGAACTACATAAAATGCATGTAATGGTGCTACATACATGTATCCAATGGTTATCCCACTAGGTAGGGTAATTTCTACCATGGGATAGCACTAATTTACAGAATAAGTTTATCATAAACCATACTCAACCTTCCACCTATGTGCCAAGATTCCTGGCATTTCTGGTATATCTTTAACTAAGTTAGTGGAAATAAAACTATCCATAGCACCACTATTAATCATAATCTTAACATTTCTACCAAATATCTTACCTCTTATTAGTAGTGGAGTGGCTTGTCCTTCCAATTTTTGACTTCCAATTGCTGCATAAATTTGGTGTGCAAGTTCTTTTTGTACAGGATCCTTGTAGATAGGTTCTTTTCCCTTTGAAATTTGCCCTATTTTGTATGGACATTTATTGACATAGTGTGGACCACCACAATAAAATCATCCATCCTTAGGTCCTGGGTGAGTTTTTTGCTTATGTCCTTCTACTTTTACTACTAATAGAGGATTGGCCTGACCCTGCAGTGGTGGTCTATTATCCCCATTGTTGTGATTTTTAGTATTATGGTTCTTCCCTTTGAACCTTTTCCTAAACTTACCTTTTTTCCTATCATTCCTTCTATCATAACTAGGGGAGCTCTTATTTGCCTATTCACTTTCCCATTTCATGAACCCTACACTATTGTTTTTCTTAGTGTCTCTTCATCCTACTCATAAGCCTCTTCATAGTCAAAGTAGGGCTTGAGATAAGTTTCAACTTTCCTGTCTAGGTCATAAGCCTTCTGAAGAGTATTAGGTTCTCGCATGTTCACTTATACCATATTCTAGAACCCAATCCTAGAATAAACTTATGCACCTTAATTTTCTTATTATATGCGAGTATATACTTCAGTAATTTAATAATTTTTTAATAATAACTTCCATCATATTTTTCTCTTATCTAAGGTTGGATAATTCCTCAAACTTCTTGGTGTAAAAATATTTTGTGAGAAGTATTTCTTTGAAGGCTTTCACAAATTCCTCCCTTTTCAAATCAACTACAACCTCAATTCCTTGTTCCCACTAAATGTTTCCCACCAATTTTAGCATAGGGGTGCAATATTCCCAAAAGAAGGAGGTTATTGATGAGTTTCATTAATTCATCATTTAATTTTATGTTTTATCAATCTAGAGTGGTGTCCAAGGCTATAAATAAAAGAAGGTTCAAGTAGGTTGAAGATTAGTTCATCTAGATAACAATTTTTATTTGTAAAATAGATGTTTGTGGAGTTTTTTTGAGGTCACTTCTAATCCTAACATGCATAAATTGAAGCTATTTAACTGCAGGAATTAAAAACTACTTTTAAGACCTAAAATTGAAATCTAACTAAAATCGCAAGAAATAAAATAGCAGAAATTGAAATGTTGCAGAATTGAAACCTAGATTACTCTTGTAGAATTAAAAAACTGAATTGAAAGCGTGCTTGAAATGAAACATTCATGCTAAAACAAATTTTAGTGTCCTGCTATAGAAGGTTGTCATATTTCTACTGCAGAGACTGACAACAAAATAAAGTTGCTAAAAACTTTTAAAATTTGCAAAAATAGGAAAAAATAGGTAAACTGTAAATCTATACTATTTGTCAGCTGACCACACACATTCTACTCAAATCATAGTTTGAAAGCATTTAAATATTATGTTAACTCAAAAACACAAGTTAGTCTATTCTACAACAATAAGCAAGGATTGACAAGCATTCTGGTAAAAGTGTTACAACAAGAATATCAAAAAACCTGTCATTAATTAGTCCTTCTTCCAGGCCTAAAAGTGGCCCTTGTTTTTCGATCCAAAAGAAGGTGCGAAGTACTACTTGGCTAATTAAAATTCACACTCAACTCGTAGGCAAAATATGATAAAAAGCTACACTTTTATTCACTGTCAAATCATGTTACACTGCTATAGGAAAACACTTTGCTATTGGCTACATATTACTATCAAATATTATTACAATTCCTTATTTGCTTCTACTCATTTGCTACTAGCTCAACCAATGAGGGAGCTATGTTATTTATACTATTTATTACAATATGCTCATTTACAAAATCAACTGCTTTGTTGTTTATTAGTGATTGGTTACAAAGACTACAACTGACTTAGTCTAAATCAGGACAAGAATTGTTACAATAGGCATTTATTGGCTCCTCAGTGCATTCACAATGGTGGATATGAGTTGGTATAGGTTGGAAATAATCTATTACACCTGTCCTAATTTCCAAATACCTTTTCTCGAATGAATTGGGTGCAATTTTCCTCATTTGGACTGAAATATGTGATCTCCCCTATCATTTAGAGATCTTCGAAATATTTGGTAGGATGAATACTATTTGCACTCGGTTGCAACAAAATAGACGTTGAAGTTGGTTCAAGCAGGTAGGACATCTCCCCTATCCCTCCTTAACCAGTTCCAATAATTATTGCTTGTTCATGTTGATAAATTCTAAGCTATCCCATAAAGTGATAGTTGGCTAGATTTTGTATGAGTTGTTTACTGCAATTTCTAATTTTATGCACAATCTTGGGAATTTGGTGCCATATCTCATTTCAAACCATTTAGGAGGGAAAATTATTTAAATAGCATTATGAATTAAAAACATCAGCATACATCATACTAATATTTGAATTATGCATTTTATTCACTAAATAATCATACAAAAACAGTGCAACAGTGCAGGAAAAACAATCAAAATAGAGTACTATGTTCCTATACAGTTTAATCATGCAAACATCAATATATAATGCATTTAAATCACCTAATTAGCACAAAATATCATCACATAAGGTTTTTATGGTAGTTTGTGTAAACCCAAAACATGTCAATAATGAGGTAATTTTTGGCCTCATCATTCCTCCCAACCTATCCTAATGCATGCCCTCGTGCATTCTGTATGGATACAAAGGCACACAGATATAGTTCTTGGTATCAGCTCCCCTAAAACAACACATTCCCAGTGTAGTATCCCCTAATATTCTATAGTTTCCTGATCCAATTCTAAAATTGCTCATCTGGTTGAGGATCACTATCAAAATAATAAGGGACAAGAGTTATTGTAGGCCCAAAATGGCCACATACTTAGGAAAATTTTGCAAATTTTGCCTAAGTCATAAAGTCCTCATTTTGCACATCTTACAATGTATATTGGAGCGGATCCATGATAGAGAGGCACGATTCCACCTAACATTTAGTAAATCTTCACGTTTTGAGAAATTCTGGAAGAACTCTTTTGTTTTTGGATCTGAACTAGCAACGCATCCTGAATCCACAAATTTTTTTGATGAAGCATGATGTCACTAGGAAAAGTGTGGATTGGTGACTGCTTGATATTTTGAATATCTCATGAGTGGCTAAGTGTTGGAGCGCATGATTTTGAAGAATACATAGAATATTTTTTCCCAGAATGGTGACAAGGCAGAATTTTGTGAACGTAGTAGATGCGGGTTCGCGGTAAGAGAAAGTTTTCACTAATTCCTTTTCGGACTGGTGACAAGGAATATTTTATTCTGAAGACAGTTCGAAATGGATAAAGAGTCACTTTACATTATGACAGGTCCGGATTGATGATCGTATGTCAATGCACTTGCTTAGCCTGAAATGGAATCTGCAAAATTTTTTAAAAAGAGATGATGTCATCAATATTTTTGTGCAGATTGGTGAATACTTTGTGGAAAACAAATAAACTTGAAGAACAAAGAGTGGATTCGATCCTACTTAGCCTTCAAGTCATTTGAAATCCGGATTGGTGTTCTACAGTTTCTATGAAAAAATGATGACATCACTAGTGTTTTAAAGTGGAATGACATTGTGTTATGTCTACCATTATAATAATATTATATCTAGATAAACCATAGCCATACGATGGGGGAGATCAACGGTGAAGGTTATGTCAAAGAATCTGAAGTATTTAAAGGTATTTCTTCACCAGATTTGTAACAGTTAGTTGGAGAGGAAGTCGAAGTGTCGAGGGTTTTCAAGAAGACAGAACCAAATGTGGTTACAGATCGACGGTGGCTGACAACTTCCAAGAAGGATCAACAGTGATGCGTAATCTCCAACGTCCTGAACTTCAATTTGTGCCAAGTGACCAACAAGTTGTAGAGACCCTGGTCTACCATGGCGGTCCACTTATAGTGGATTTCTCAGAGGGTTTACCCATAACCAAATGCCAGCAAAAACTCTTTATTATCGAACCCTCATTTTTAAGGGTCGGCTCTAGTGTGTTTGCATGTGCTACTGTAAATATTCCCAAGAGCTAATGGAAGGAGCATTATATTTATCTTCACCTCAAAATTTGTATATTCATGCTTGATATCAGAGGTTCGAATTCTTTAGCTGCATTTCTGTGAATACTTAAGTGGTTATTTTGTGCCAAATAATGGATTACTAGATTTTAAAGTAATTGAAATCTGCTTCTGATATTGATCTTTATTTCTAGAAAGTGTATTTTTGTAAAATCTAGATATTGGTGAATTCTGTTATTTGGATTATCATTGTCTGTATATTGAAATCGTTGTCTACAATATTTATCTAGTGTGCATTAATTAATGGAGAATCATCCAATTTGAGATAATGTTGATTTGATTTTTGTGTCTATTGGGTTATTTTTTCGAAGCTTTTTATTATGGTGCAATTTTGTTAGCCTATCCGTCCACTATTGTTCACATTTCTCTAACCCTAACCTTTTCTTACCCTAATCTTCAAACCCTAAGTGAGCATAATGGTGTCAACATCCTATTTAAGTTGATAAGGAACCAACCTACTCTGGAGGTTGGATTGAAAACTCTATTTTGGTCCATCCAATGTTGAGTGCTAAGTTGTAGCTATTGGGTGCAAGCCTGGATAGAAAGTAGGAAGATAAGCAGCCACAATATTGAGTAAAACTTGATGTAATTTAGTGCCCAATAGTTTTTATGGTAGGTAATCTATACCTCAAACATATCCACTAATGCGTAAGTGTTAGGATGGTCTGCATTACTCCCTCTGCTCTTCTTCTAGACCATAGCAGGTTGGTAGGTGATATGACTCCCTTTTCTACAAATATATTGGTAATTTTGCCCATATGAGTTTACAAGATGATAAAGCATTGGTGAAATTACCTGCACAAAATTTTTGGAAATGAGTCAGAAACTCCTTGATATTATTCAAATAGGTGAACCTGATATCTAGCTTATTCATCATGTTGAAGTGTTGACTCATGGGAATGTTGTGGTTTGGCTGAATATGCCTTATCAAAAGTTTAGTTTTTAACTCAACCTCCTTACTCCGCCTCTTCTCTTGGTTCTAGTATATCTGATTTTGCAAAGTGGACATAGAAGACCTTAATTGTACATTCCTTGTGAAAATATGAGGTAGGAATTCTACATCCTCTACCATGAAAAACTTGTGCATGAATAGTTCACACATCAAATTATTTTGTTCTTCTGGGTTGTGCAGGTAAGCATCTAAAAACTCCTCAACATTGTTTAAGTTATAGGAAATATTAGAGTGAATACGCATTACATGCCAATAAAGGTATTTTTCCTTCAAGATCAGGTTGTATAATCTTGTTGGCCTTCTGCATTGCACCAAATATTTTGTAGCCTAGCATGGGTATTTTACTCTTTCTTGCAACTTATTTGCTTCTGCAATTTTTACCTCAATTTGTTGCTTTAATGGTTTCAAAACTACAACCTGGGCTTCTAACTTCTTACACCACAATACCCATTTTGCAATATCATCATTGTGCTTCACCACTGGAACTGTATGTGGGGGCCTTATTATCAATGGGTTCTTTGGCAGTAAATCAACTTGCACCCCAATTTTATCATTTGAACTTAATGCAAAACTAATTGAAAAACATGTTTAGGGGCCTGATATAGATTTGTACTTATTTTTTAGCCTCCTAATTTTCTTTGGCCTCTTCCTTTGGTGGTTATTTCCCTCCCTGTTGTTGTGGGCTATCAGATTGATATTCAGTTTGACTTTTAGGTCATTCTAGAGCATCTTCAAAATGAGGTTGTTCATTTTTAGAATGTTTTGAATCTTCTTCAGATTGCTCTGAAGCTTCATTTTTTGGCTCATAATCATACTCAATTTCTAAATTCTCTTGATAAAATTTATGCTCATCCATTGTTGTAGTGTTTTTGCCCTGATGAGGGTTTTGAATTACATTCATTTCTTCTTCTCCTACCCTCATTGCTAATGGTTCCACACTTTCTATAGGGTTTATCAAAATAAAATCTGGTACAGGTGCAATTACCTTATATTGCTATTTTGGGATAGGTTCTAAAATTTGAGAAGGGGGATGTGGACTATATTCTAGTGATGCTTCTTCTTTATTCTACTCTACTAATCTTAGCAAAATATTTGCAATGTCTTCTCTAGCATCAAATATTGTAGGATTTACTTCATAATGAGTCAACCTACTTTTTAATCTTTCCACCTCCTACTGTAATTAAACAATTTGTTTATCTTTTTTGCTATGGTGTCCTCCCTTTGTTCAATCCATGTTATCCGTGTTCTGATGACACTTTTTGTAGCTCTCAATTGCTCATGTACATCTTCTTCTTCTTCAAACTCAAAAGAATAAGTAGGCAAGTTCTCCATCGATGGTGAATTGGGCCTCCCTATATTTATAAATGCTTCTTCTGCCTGGTCCATTATATCTTGAGCCAAGCCATCTTGTGGAGTTTCCACTACTTCCTCAGTTCTATCCCTTTAAGGCACTATTATTTGTTGTTTATATCCAATAGAGGAATTAGGACTGTCTCCTTCTACTCCAACAAAATATTTTTGTGTTTTCCTTGGACTTCTTCGCAGAGGAGGTGGTAAGGGAAATTTTTCAACCTCCATTGTTTCTACCTCAATTACTTCCTCTACAATATCATTCCTCTGAAATATAGAAAACCTCCTTAAACCTAGTACAAAATTTTTTCCTTTTATCTTGCTTTTCTACAGGTTTTGATAATTTAGAAGCAGACTCTGCTTCTGATGAGGATGGTATTACATCTCCCTATATTATATCCTCTATAGCATCTAAATATAATGTTTGTTCAGAGGTTTGAACTAGAAATTTAGTGACTTTTTTAGAAAAAGTTACTCTTTTTGTTTTCTTCTTTTCTACAGGGTTGTCTCAAACCCTCCTCTTTCTCTACTTCCTAGTCCAGGCAACTAGTGGACCTTGAGGAGAAGAAGAGTTTTTTGCTTCAAGGGCCTCTCTTCCATTATCATTTTTTTAGGGGATTCATCCCCTTCATCATCATTCTCCTCTTCTAATTTTTAGTAAATTATGTCATTCCAAGAAGAGAAAAATTTGTCAAAACTTTAGAGATTCCCCTTGAAGTGGTGTTTGAAAATAAGTTTAATTAATCCATGGTGTCTAGGGCTTCCCTTCCCTTCTTTGTATCGCTTCACCATATTCTGCAACTCCTAGTGTAGATATAAGAGAAAATTTACCTTGACTTCGAGTTGCTGGCCACCATACCTTAAATGGTTCAAAATTTGTAAATGGTGGTCAAACAAGACTGCATATTGACCCTCATAGGTTAGGAATCGAATGACCTAGATTGCCACTTCATCCCATGATCTTTGCAAACTTGCTCTCTTCACCCCCTTGAAGATGTTCATTTGCATTAGATTTTTAACATCCCCTTTTGAAAACTAATTAGCTACCTCAAAAGTGCATTTTTACCAGTTTGTAAAATCATTAAACCTTGTAGGGGTAATTCAGTAATTTGACTCAAGGTCTCAGGTGTTATCTCTATTATCATGCCATTGATGTTGGCTTGGTTATGTCTAAAAGTACGTGCAAAATTTGTTGCCAAGCCTTCAAAATATCCATTAAACTTATTGAGAGATGGTATCAACCCTCCATCTTGAAAAATCTGCATTACCTCAGGATATGCATAAAGGTATTCTACATTCTCTGGTTTGATCTTAGTTTTGAATCCCATATTCTACAATTTTCTCCACTTGCAACTTCATCTGCTGCATCCAGAATCTCTTTTGCAACACCTACTTTGCAAAGTTTTTTTTCTTTTTGTGGTTCGAACCCTGCACCTATAATCTTTGCTATGATAATGGTTATAGTTTTATTAAATTCATAGTGATTATAAGGCATGGAATGAATTTTTAGTAGTGCATGGATCAGCTTTGAAATATGTATAGACCACAAGAGATATTCGACATGTCCCAATAGGACGTGTGGTGGATGAAGACTTGTCATTTTTTTACATTTTAAAAAACCAAATGTGCATCTTGGATGATGGGCCATCTTAGGTGTTGATTACCTGCCATTTAGTTATGATTCTATAGATTTGGAAGGTGATCATTGGTGATGACTTAGTAATTTTATGGAATATGGATGCAAACTATTTCAGTTGTCATACCCTCATTTGTTGAGGCACCTCGATCTCATGGTCCAATATTGGCAATAGAACCTAGGTACATGTTTTACATTGAAAACCTGTTTTGACATCACTCAGCTTGATGTAGGTATGTAATTTTAGAAAATTATGCCTTGACTTTGTGATTGCTTCAGATGGTGTGTTAGATAAAAACAAACTGCTTCCCTGATCATCCTACACGTGCATACCAGGTGGCATTTTCTAATTTAAAATTTTTACCACTCAAATTGAAATTCAAATCTTCCTGTTGTGGCTGATCCACAACACACCCCAAAATTGGGGACCCACTTTTTTTGCATGCTTTCAAAGAAGATCTCAGTGACCCAGATGCTAAAAATCAAGAAAAAGGCAAAATTGCACAAAAATGAAAAAGTGTCGCGATATCGCGACATGTCGCTCCGTCGCTGCCAAAAAGAAAAGTTGTCACGATATCGCGACATGTTGCTCTATCGCTGCCGAGAAATGAAAATTTGTCGCGATATCGCGACATGTCGCTCCGTCGTTGCCAAGAAATAAAAGTTGTCGCGATATCGCGACATGTTGCTCCGTCGCTGCCAAGAAATAAAAGTTGTCGCGATATCGTGACATGTCGCTCTGTCGCTGCTGAGAAAAATAAAGTGTCGCGATTTCGCGACGTGTTGCTCTGTCATTGTTGAGAAAAGAAAAGTTGTCGCGATATCGCGACATGTTGCTCCGTCGCGGCCAGAAATGAAAAAACGTCGCGATATCGCGACATGTCAAGCTTTCGCGGCCCAGGCAAGCAGGAAGAGGTGTTGATCAAAAATTGTCGCGATTTCGCGACATGTTGCTCCGTCGCGGTCCAGAGAGGAGAGAGAAAGACAGAATGGAAAATTGTCGCGAAATCGCGACATGTCACAAAATCGTGGTCAAACCAGTCAAACAGGGCAAGGCACTAAAAGCATCGCGATTTCACGACAGGAAGCAACAAAAGGGCACGAAGCAGAAAAACGTCGCGATATCGCGACAGGTCACGTTTTCGCGGCTCCAAGCAACGAGATGGTACGGAAGGAAAATATGTCACGATTTCACGATATGTCAAATCAGCAAGAGCAACTCCAAATGAAAAGGCGTCACGATTTTGCAACAGAAAGCAGCCAAGGTGGTACGAAACAAAAATTGTCGCGATTTCACGACAGAAAGCAGGAAGGTGGTGCCAGAAAGAAAAATGTCACGATTTCACGATAGAAAGCTGCCAGAGTGTAAGAAACAAAAAAGTGTCACGATTTCACGACAGGAAGCAGCCAAGGCGTACGGAGATGAAAAGCATCACGATTTCACGACAGGAAGTAGCCAAGGCGTACGGAGAGGAAAAGCGTCGCGATTTCGCGACAGGTTGCAGCCACAGGGCCCGATAGCATAAAAATGTCACGATTTCGTGACATGTCTCATTTTCACGGTGCATGAAGGCAAACAAGGCTGTTGGCAGGAAAATGTCGCGATATCGCGACATGTCGCGTTTTCGCGATGAAAGTAGAGGAGCAAAGCTGCATGCATAAAAACGTCGCGATATCGCGACATGCTATTTTTTGTCACGATTTTCACGGGGCCATTACAGAACATGCAAAAAAGTGCGAAACACGTGGCGTACATGTGTAAGGGCTGCAGAGGCGTTACAGTTCACAGAGAAGATCAAGCGTCTCAATGTCGAGCATAAAGTCAAAAGCAATGGAAAGGCGGGGAAGGTGAAACGAGGCAATCTGGAAGACGAAACGAACCGTCGTGGAAGGAGAAGCAATTTACCAAAACTTTAAAAGCGGAAGCACAGATTGGTACGAGGGTCGAAAACCACTGCGGGCAGAGTTGCAGTGCCAAAGGCGAGAAGCCATTCTGGGCCTGCTTGGGAGTGTTTTTCTTCCCCTTTTTTTGGTTTTGAGAAAACCAGAGATTCTGCTATTGTAACATGATTTATTTTTAATGCAGGAGTGTTCAGAAATTTGCATCTTGTGGGCAAGAAAGAAGGAGATCTTCCGTGCATGCTATAGATTTAATGTTTATTCTTTCATTTTTCAGATTTCGGATTTATAGATAATGTTAAATGCCACTTTTGTGGGTTGCATTAGGCGAATGTTCGAAATTTGAATTTTATTTCAAAACCCTTTGAATCAACACTTAGCTTATCAGGATTGTGCGTGTTTGCAGGTCCAATAGGTTAGGTTGCATGCATGGAAACCTCACATCTTCGGTTTTGCCAGAACGGGATAGCATCAAACTGAATGCAATTTTAATTTCTTTTTCTTTTGCATTTTATTTTCTTTTTGCTGCACTTTATTTTTCGAAGTTCCAATTTTATTTTTCAAGCATTAAAATAAAATAAAAAAATTAAAAAACTTCAAAATCCATAAATAATTCCTTCATTTTATGGCATTTCATTAAATTTCATTTTGAAGTTACAGCATGGTTATTTAAGGACCAAATCACATTTGCTTTATTCGGGTTCAATGAACAATCATTAAAGTTTCACAAGTAAAATAAACCACAGTGCCCCTTGTTTTCAGTTACTTGCAACCACTAAGGTGTTCCAAGCATTTTAATTGAATATCTTTATTTGAGATCATTAATACACGGATGCAAAATGCTAACATAACAGGAACCTTGGAGAAGTTACATGTTTAATTTCTTTGCAAGCAGAGGATTTAGAACCCAAATCCTATCGGAGAGTGTGTTTTCACAATCGGGTGAAAATACCACTCAACATATTGGCGCTAGAAGGAGGGCTGGATGGGTTTATTTTAGTAAGATTTAAAATTTTTGTATATTTCATGCCCTAGTGATTATTATCTTTAGCCTTCTTTTAACAATATAACTCTGTAGTGTTAAAAGGAGGACAGGAATTGCTATGCACTGTTCCAATGCTTTGATTGTTCATACAGGTAATGTGATTTGATTTGATTATAAAAAAATAAAAATAAATAAATAAATAAAAAAGAATTTTTGGGTATTAAAGTTATATTCTTTAAGATTCACTAATGGCTATGTTTACACCTTGGATGACAGGTAGCCCATTGAATATACCAGGAGTTCAACATTATTTGCCCGTTGGTTTTGAGAGATGTCTTCCTCAATTTTTGTCTAATGGGACAAATACTGCGGAAGAACACATTCAAGCATTCAAATTTGTTGTGAATCACTTAACAATTTGGTATGATGATGTTGTTTGTAAAATGTTCCCTTACACCTTGGACAAAGTGGCATATGATTGGTTTACAAGTCTGCCTTTAGGGTCTATCACTTCTTGGGCTCAACTAGAGGCAACATTTCTCAATCAATTCAACAAAAAGCAAGTTGACCCAATCCTCATGTACAATCAGTTGGTCTATATTAGAAAAGGACCAAGTGAAAATGTGAAGTCATTTTCTGAAAGGTTCTTTGGATTATATACTCAATTAGTGACATTTTATGTTCTTCAAGAAGAAGTGGCTCTCCAAATATACATCAATGCTCTTGACTCACTCATGTCCACATATTTGCGAGGGATGCCTCAAATCACATCTTTGTCACAAGCCTATACTCAAGCAATGGCAATTGAGCAACAATTGAGTTGTCAAAATTATGGTGTGGGTTTTGGATCATATAATCTTCAATCATTTAATACCTCCCTTACCCACCCAATGATTTATCCACCTCAACCAAGTTCAAGTATGAATCAATTTCAGAATCAACAATCATTCCCAAGCTTCAATCAATTTCAAAATCCTCAACCTACTATGCAAGATCAACCATCTTTCTTAAGTATGAATCAACTTCAAAATGCTCACCTTGATTCAAAAGATGTTTCTAAAATCAATTTCAATGATTTTCACAAGAATATGATTTTAGGCAAGGGAGGAGTACTAGATCCAACTAGTATGGAAACATGTGACAGATTGGAAACCCTTGACTCACCAAAAGATGAATTCTATGAGGATGAATCCGATTCGGATGACACATTGGATGACATTGTTGAAAGTAATGGCCCAAAAAATTCACACCTTCCAAATTATGTTAAACATGAATCATGGGTTACACATGTGGATTATGATAACCTTATCAATTTGAATACAAGCAATAACCCAATTTTGGAAGTAATTGAACCATCTAAGGAAGGAGAGGATAAATTTGATGAGAAACATGTTGATGAATTAAAATATGATGTAGAAATAGTTGAGCATCACAATTTGATTTTGAAAGATGATCATTATGATTCTTTGGAAGAGTATGCTCACTCCAAACCTTCTGATGAAATTTGTGTGCCTATTGATATGCAGGATAATACAATTGCCCTTTCATATGAGGATATTAAAAGTCCTGTACAATCCGAGAATGCTTTGGAAGAAGGGTTGGAATCTCATCAAAGGTTGGAGAAGGATAATGATTCTACTACCATGGATGAAGAAGGAGAATCAATTGTTTTTGTTCCCCTTGAGGGGCAAGAAATCAAAAATCTTGATCCACCTATTGTTTCTACAATGTCTATGCCATCTCAAAATGATGAAATTACAAAACCTAAGTGGTGTGGGTTGGATGCTATTGATGATCCTAATGAAAATATGGATTTTGAGGCAACTCAAGCCATTGATCATGGAAAGGTGTCACGTGACACATATCTTGAAAAACTAGGCTCTTGTTTTGAAAAGGATGGACGCATGTTTGATTGGGTGCCTAACTTTGGTGTTTTTGAACAGGTGTTGGATGATGAAGAAGACAATGAAGGAAAAGAAAAAGCTACTAACACTCATCAAGTTGTGGTAAATTCTAATCATGATGGGTTGAGTAGGGATGACAAGGTGAAATCTCTACCTTTGGTAGTAGCTACAAAAATTTCAAGTGATAAGTTACATGATGTCCCTTTGGATGCTAACATCATTAATGAGGAAATGCCAAATTTTGTTGATGCTTGTCAAGTTTTGAATGATTTTGATTGCTTTAAAATCCTGGAAAATAATTTAAATTCAAGACTTTTAGAAATAGGCTCTTGTTTGCAACATCTCACATTTGAAAAGGGAAGCCTACTTCTAAATCATGAATGGAATGATGAAACTTGCACTTTAAAGAATAGACAAGATAAAATTGAATACCAACCATTGTCTAATCAATTAGATTTGAATCTCACCTATAATGTTGGTAATAGAACTAAATCAAATTGGTATGGTGAGCATGGCAAGTTGAAATTTGTTGCATTGCTTGGTTTGATCTTATTATTGTTGGATTCCTACAAAATTTGGCATGTCTATTGTGTCATATGTTTTTTGATATGTTCTAATCATGTTTGGGATCCAGGAAAGTAATGGTCCAAGCTTGGCATCATCTTGTACAATAATGTATATAATTTTTGGGTTTTGGGTTTTGGTTTGTGTTTTCAAATTTCCATTTTTGGGATTGCAGTTTGGTTTTGGATTGAATAAGTTTTAATTTAAAGTTGTGTGTTTATTTGACATGTTTTGTTTGTCTATATAAAAAAAAAAATGATGAAAAAGTTGTCTTGAGATGCTAACTTATGTTCTAGATCAGGGAAATATGGAACATTGGAATTGTGTTGTAGAAGCTCCACAAGTAACACAAACATTTTAAGTAATATCGTTTGAATCTTGTGATGCATGAAGTAGTCAGTTTTGCACATTATGGCAATATTGATCATCTACAATTCCAAAAGAGCAATGCATTCATATTACATCTCACTTTGCATATACATGCCATCTTAGTTGCATATGCATTTCATGTACAAATCATTGAGAAGTGTGTCAAATCCTCTTAGGGTTATGCTATAACATAAAAAAATGTGAAGAAAATCCTAAGGTTGGGAACTGAGCCTCGTGATATCTAGAACCAAGCACATTTTATACACATTAAAAAGGATCTTGAGCAAAATGATCAAAACCTTGCTTGGAAGAAAAGGTTGGGCGAAAGAAGTATTTCATGTCTATCCTATTATGCAACATGATCCTTAAAACAGTGGTTTTGACCACTTCCATAAAGCTTAAAGCCTAAAATCAGAGTAGTAAGGATAGGGCTAAATCCTCATCGAACTTAGGTTGAGGATCCAACTCCCCAAAGCTTTGATTTGACCTACATGGAGTAGTAAGGATAGGGCATAAATTCTCATCTCGCTTAGGTTGAGAATCTGATTCCCCAAAGCTCCTATGTCTCATTTCATGATAAATCTTGGATTGGAAGGATCGTACTACTTGTCCTCTGCAAAGGATGGGTAGTCATCCCCAAGGTCCAAGCAATAAAATTAATATTCTCCATTTTCATCCAAAGCTTGGATTGGAAGGATCGTACTACATGTCCCTAGCAAGGATGGGTAGTCATCCCCAAGGTCCAAGAAGTAAAAAATTAATTTTTCCCATCTCATCTTTATATTGGATTGGAAGGATCGTACTACTTGTCCTCTCGCAAAGGATGGGTAGTCATCCCCAAGGTCCAAAGAAATGAAGCTAAGTCATGGATTATGGGGTTAAGTATGCCCATGCATGGCAACATGTCTTGTCTAAAAAACAAGACCACTGATTGTTCAAAGGGTTAGACTAGCATGACCATTTCTTCCATAATTGGTTAAATTATTTTGCTCAAAGTGAGGTAATGAATTCCAAATCAGAATAGTAAGGATAGGGTTAAACTCCCATCTCGGTTAGGTTGGGAGTCTGATTCCCCAAAGTTCTGATTTCACGTTCACTTGCACATGGGTTCAAGATAGTAGGGACTCATAACCAACTTTGGGATCTAATAAAGCAATTCATATATTTTGATCCTAAGAGGGTTTGGTAATCTTGAATGTTTGTGCATGATACTAGAAGGTTTAGGCCTTTTACAAGAGCAAAATCTCTAAGCATAGTTATCAGGTTACACAAATCATTCACAATCTCACATATGCATTCATGTAAAACTGACAATGGAATGTTGATCAATTTCAAGCGATAGGGAATGAAAACACCTTGCACACACCGAGCTGATACTTAACAATTCTGATAATTCATGTATTTTTGATCTATGGGCATTCGTTTATATTTCTTATGTGCTAATGCTGGTTTTCGAGTTTGTATACTTCCAGGTTGGGTTCTCACCAAATGCTCAGGAGCATTTGACAGCAGAGTCGCCATTTGTTGTGGCTGATCCACAACACACCCCAAAATTGGGGACCCACCTTTTTTGCTTGCTTTCAAAGAAGATCTCAGTGACCCAGATGCTAAAAATCAAGAAAAAGGCAAAATTGCACAATAATGAAAAAGTGTCGCGATATCGCGACATGTTGCTCCGTCGCTGCCAAAAAAGAAAAGTTGTCGCGATATCGCGACATGTTGCTCCGTCGCGCAAAAAAAGAAAAGTTGTCGCGATATTGCGACATGTCGCTCCGTCGAAAAAGTGTCGACATGTTGTTCGGGCCAAAAATGAAAAATGTCGCGATATCGCGACATTTCAAGCTGTTGCGGAAGAGAAGAGAAAGAAATGTAGAATGGAAAATTGTCACGAAATCGCGACATGTCACAAAATCGCGGTCAAACCAGTCAAACAAGGCAAGGCACTAAAAGCGTCACGATTTTGCGATAAGAAGTAGCAAAGGGGCACGAAGAAGAAAAATGTCGCGATATCGCGACAGGTCACGAAGCGAGAGAGTGGTACGGAATTGGAAAAGATGTCACGATTTCGTGATGAAAAAAGAAAGGTGGATTAAAAGGGTGAAAGAAAATGTCGATTTAGAAATCAAAAGAAAAATGTCACGATTTCAGAAAGGGAGGTACGAAGAAAAAGGTCACGATTTGAGGTGAAAGGTCACGATTTCACGAGAAGGGTAGGAGAGGAAAAGCGTCACGATTTCACGACAGGTTGCAGCCACAGGGCCCGATAGCATAAAAATGTCACGATTTCGCGACATGTCTCATTTTCATGACACATGAAGACGACAAGGGTTGGTAGGAAAATGTCACGATATCGCGACATGTCACGTTTTCGCGGTGAAAGTAGAGGAGCAAAGCTGCATGCATAAAAACGTCGCGATATCGCGACATGCTATTTTTTGTCTCGATTTTCACGGGGCCGTTACAAAACATGCAAAAAAGTGCAGAACACGTGGCGTACATGTGTAAGGGCTGTAGAGGCGTTACAGTTCACAGAGAAGATCAAGCGTCTCAATGTCGAGCATAAAGTCGAAAGCAATGGAAAGGCGGGGAAGGTGAAACGAGGCAATCTGGAAGACGAAACGAACCATCGTGGAAGGAGAAGCAATTTACCAGAACTTTAAAAGCGGAAGCACAGATTGGTACGAGGGTCGAAAACCGCTGCAGGCAGAGTTGCAGTGCCGAAGGCGAGAAGCCATTCTGGGCCTGCTTGGGAGTGTTTTTCTTCCCCTTTTTTCTGGTTTTGAGAAAACCAGAGATTCTGCTATTGTAACATGATTTATTTTTAATGCAGGAGTGTTCAGAAATTTGCATCTTATGGGCAAGAAAGAAGGAGATCTTCTGTGCATGCTATAGATTTAATGTTTATTCTTTCATTTTTTAGATTTCGGATTTATAGATAATGTTAAATGCCACTTTTGTGGGTTGCATTAGGCGAATGTTCGAAATTTGAATTTTATTTCAAAACCCTTTGAATCAGCACTTAGCTTATCAGGATTGTGCGTGTTTGCAGGTCCAATAGGTTAGGTTGCATGCATGGAAACCTCACATCTTCGGTTTTTCCAGAACGGGATAGCATCAAACTGAATGCAATTTTAATTTCTTTTTCTTTTGCATTTTATTTTCTTTTTGCTGCACTTTATTTTTCAGAAGTTCCAATTTTATTTTTCAAGCATTAAAATAAAATAAAAAAATTAAAAAACTTCAAAATCCATAAATAATTCCTTCATTTTATGGCATTTCATTAAATTTCATTTTGAAGTTACAGCATGGTTATTTAAGGACCAAATCACATTTGCTTTATTCGGGTTCAATGAACAATCATTAAAGTTTCACAGTAAAATAAACCACAGTGCCCCTTGTTTTCAGTTACTTGCAACCACTAAGGTGTTCCAAGCATTTTAATTGAATATCTTTATTTGAGATTATTAATACACAGATGTAAAATGCTAACATAGCGGAACCTTGGAGAAGTTACTTGTTTAATTTCTTTGCAAGCAGAGGATTTAGAACCCAAATCCTATCGGAGAGTGTGTTTTCACAATCGGGTGAAAATACCACTCAACACTTCCCATCTTCATTTTAAAGCTTTGTCTCATTTCGAAGCCTTTGTAATTTTTATCAACAATTTCTCATTTCGAAGCTCTCCTCGTTCCGAAGCTCTTCATTTTTTTGTCATAAAATGAACAGAACAAATGTTTTCATTTCAGAGCTTGGTGTCATTCTGAAGCTTTGTGAAATCTCTATATAGACATGCCATCAAAATTGTACCTGCTTTCATGAGACTGCAATTTTTCATCCATTTTTTCTCTTTTCTCCCCATTAGACCTACATTTTCAAAATAGCAGGGAATACCTCTTGCTTTTCCCTTGGATAGGTTGTATATTTAGGTTTTTCCAAACCTTAGAGATGTATTTATGCTAACTACTGATTCTCATACACTACATACTAAATGCCTACAATGATCAAAATGCAAGAAACACGTACCTACTGATCTGAACAATTATCATACACCTTGTAGATGGCTATTTTTGCTGATCATTAGCTGATTTTTTGAAAACAAAACATGTGCAGCTGGTGAGTTTTATACAATGGTGGGACAAGAATAGGTAGGTCAATTTAAGGCAAACATGCCAAAAAACTGGTTTTCATGCAAGCCAATTCAGCAGCGCCTCCGAGAAGGTTTTCACTTGCTGAATTATTCATTTTTCTCTCTTTTTCATCCTTTTTTCATCTCTCTTTTTCATCTCTTTTTTCACTTCTCTCTTTTCAATTTTTTTAATTCTTGGTTGTGCCCATGAAGGAATTTCACAATTTCCCCAAAATTGTGCCCATGAAGGAAGTTCACAACCAGGATTATTCTTCTTTTTTTTTTCTTATTTTTTGATTTTTTTCTTTCTTCTATTTTTTTCAAACCCCTCCATCATTCTGTTGAATCTGTTGTGGAAGATGATACCTCTTCCATTATGCATATGTCAAATTTCTTAATTTGTTGTAAGAACTCTTCTTTGGTTAGTGGTGCATGATATACCCGAAGGCGATGTCCATTTACCACTAACTTCCTCCATGAATCATCGATGGGAGAAAGATGAACCACCCCATTTTTGAACACTTCTTCAATCAGATACGGTCCAAGCCACCTAGTTTGCAGCTTCCTAAGAAAATCTTCATAGCGAGAATCAAACAATAAAGCCCAATCCCCTTGCTAAAATTTTTATTGCTGAATGTGACTATCATGCCACAACTTTCGTTGCTCTTGAATCACCTCAGTTTGATGCAATGCATCCAATCAGAGTTCATCTAACACATTCAGCTGTAGAATCCTATCTTTTTGTGCCTGTGACAAGTCAATTCCAATTTCTAAAGTTGTACGAAGTGTTAGTAGCTCAAAATCAATAGGTAAAAGAGGTGTCTTACCATAAACTAGTTCATAAGGTGTGAAACCCGTGGTGGATTTCCATGTAGTGTTGTAAGCCCAAACTGCTTCAGGTAGTTTATCCAACCAATTTTTCCTATGGGAGGCTACTATTTTGGTCAGTATCCTTTCTAATTCCCTATTTTTCACTTCAACCTGACCATTTTCCTACGGGTGATAAGGTGATGATTTTCTATGTTTAATTTCATAGAGTTCAGTAAAAGCCTCAATGACTTTTGATGCAAATTGGGGCCCATGATCTGTAGTAATAGATCATGGAGCTCCAAATCTCTAAAAAATTTGAGTATACAAGAAATCAACAACCTTCTCTTCATGAGCATGTTTAAAAGCACGCACCTCTGCCCATTTAGTCACGTAATCAGTGCACACCAAGATATGCACCTTTCCCTGAGATGGTGGGTCAATAGGTCCCACAAAATCTAGCCCCCACCTCTCAAATGGTTCTAAAACCACTTGAGGTTGCAACGGTATTTCATTTGTGTGGGTGGGTTTTCCCATCCTTTGACATGCATCACAATGTCTTATGTACTTTTTCACATCCTTGTGAAGAGATGGCCAATAATATCCTACACCTAGGATTTTTTGAACTATGCTTTTCACTTAATAATGTCCTCCTGATGGTTCATCATGGCAAGCATGGAGGATATCATACACCTCATCCTTTTGGATGCATCTACATAAAACATGGTCAGGACTACATTTAAAGAGTAGACCCTTAATCCATTTGAAATATGAGCTCTACTTTATTAACTATTTCTTTTGTTTAGGAGTGAAGTGAGGAGGAACTTTTCCTGTAACCAAATAATTAGCTATATCTGCAAACCATGGTGATTGAACAGATATAGCAAATAGTTGTTCATCAAGAAAAGCATCCTCAACTAACTCCTCTTCCCCTGTGTTTTGTAGCCTTGATAAAAAAATTGCTACTACATTAGCCTTCCTTGGTTTATTGACTATGGTGATGTCAAATTCCTACAACAATAGTAACCAATGGATAATCCTTGCACTAACCATGGGTTTATTCATCAAGTATTTAATGGTTGCATGGTCTGTATGAATGAATACTTGATACCCTATGATATAGTATCTAAATTTATTAATAGCATACACTACTGCCAAGAATTCCTTCTCAGTAGTGGTGTAGTTCTTTTTTGCTCCTATCATATTTTTGCTAATGTAATAGATGGCATAGTGCTCTCCATTTTCAATCTACCCTAATGCTACTCCAATTGTAGTATTGGAAGCATTGGTTTGGATATGAAATGGTAGCTTCCAATTAGGACCTCTTAACACAGGTGGGGTTGTCAGTTTTTCCTTCAAAGCCTCAAAAGACTCTTGGCACTTTGCAGTCCAGGTAAATTCAGAATCCTTAGTCAATAGTGCAAACATTGGATTGGCTATTGTACTAAAATTTGAAATAAACCTGCGGTAAAAACCAATATGTCCCAAGAAACTCCTAACATCTGTTTGAGTCTTTGGAGGGGGAAGGTTCTTGATAATCTCAACCTTCTTGGGGTCAACCTTGATCCCATGAGAAGAGATGTGATGACCAAGAACAATCCCTTCCTTCATCATCATAAAGCATTTTTCAGAATTTAAGGATAAATGGTATGTTTCACAACATGTTAAGACCTTATCAAGATGTTCTAGTGTATAATCAAAGGTTTCTCCACAAACTGTAAAATCATCCATGTATATTTCTACACTTTCATTGGTTAAATCAAAAAAAATTGCCAAAACATCTCTTGAAAAGTTGTTGGAGCATTACATAAACCAAAGGGTAAAACCTTGTAAGCAAATGTTCCCCAAGGGCATGTAAAAGTAGTTTTCTCTTGGTCTTCAGGTGCAACCCAAATCTGGTTGTACCCACTAAAACCATCAAGAAAATAGAAATATTTCTTTCCAGCGAGAGTATCTAACACTTGGTCTATAAATGGTAATGGGAAGTGGTCCTTGTGTGTGACTTTGTTTAATTCCCTATAATCTACACACACTCTCAATTTCCCATTTTTCTTTGGCATAATAACCAATGGGGAAACCCATCGGCTATCAAAAATTGGATAAATGAACCCAACCTCTAAGAGTTTTTCAATTTCCTCTTTGACAATGTCTCTTAAGGTAGGATTCAATCTTCTTTGGGGTTGTCTCACAGGTTTAACATCTTCAGTATATATTCTGTGAGTGCATACATCAGGATGAATTCCTGACATATCCTTGTACTCCCAAGCAAAGACATGGACATGTTTCTGCAAAACAACAAATAGTTTTGCTTCTTCTTCAATAGTCAACCAACTATTAATATTCAAAACTTTCCCTGGCTGAATTTCAATTTGTTTTATCCTTGGGAGGATAAAATTTACTCCTTCATACTTGCTCACTAAGGAGTTTAATGGACAATGGTGTGGTTGAAGGGAGTGAAAGACTCTTGTCTCATTTTCAAGAGTAATTCTTGAAGGAATCAGATCTTGCATGGGACAGTGAAAAGAGGAGAGAATATGATGATGCCATCCATGTGGTAATGTAAAAGAACTTTCCTGCAATGGAATGGATGATAGATTTTTAGAAGTTTGGTTCTCATCATTCCATAACATTCGATGAACAACAACTGGTTCATCTTCAAGTCCTTGCTCCTATAGAGCACTAATTAGAATGGTTTCATCTTCAAAAATATCTCTTTCCTATAAGTCAATCTCCTCTATGTGTTCCTTCACTACTAAGGTAGCTAGTGTGGAAATAGTCTCTTCTTGCTCCTCATCAGATTCAGGAAACCATAACTGTCCTAAAAATTTGGTTGAAGGCTTGGTAGGAGGGTAAAGAGAAATCTTCTTGAGATCAATGCCATTTGAGATTATCATTTCTCCTGATCTACAATCTATGAAGGCAGCTACAGTTGCAAGCCAAGGTCTTCCCAAAATGATGGGATAGCCATTGGCTAAATTTCTAGGCTACAATACCAAAAAATCTATAGGGTATTCCCAAGAAGAGACTTCTACAGGGATATCTTCTATTATTCCTTCTGGTTTTGCAATTGATCTATCAGCCATCTCTAAAATTGTAGATGTAGGATTCAGATTATTGAGCTGTAATTTTTGCATTGTATCTTTTGTCATAACGTTAATTGCAGCACCTAGATCAATCAAGACATTAGAGATTTGCATTGACCCAATAGTGACAGTGACAACTGGACTCCCTAGGTCACTATACTTTGGTGGGACAAGTTTCCCAGATAGTAGGTCAACCAACTTTCCCTCTACTTGCACAATCTTAGGAAAATACTTCTTCTTTCTGCCTGGTTTCTTTATACATAACTCCTAAACTATTTTGTTGATCAAGGGTACATCCTTTATTGCTTGCAACAAAGGAAGTGATATGGTCAATTTCTTAAGCTCTTTGACTAATTCTGGTTCAGGGGTATTTACAACATTGTTGAGCCTCTCAGGGTATGGTACTGCCCCTGAGGAAGGTACATTATTTACATGCAATTTTTTTGGTTTTTCTTCTTCCTTTTCTAGGGTTGATTTCAATTGTTCTGGATTGGAAGGTTCTTGTGTTCCACTAATTTCCTCAATGATGGGTGGAGCAGGTTCAGGCAATGTTTTTCCTGAGCGTAATTGGATATTACTGTAGTCAAGAACATGAACTGCAACATTCTCTTCAGCTTCAGCTACATAGACAGGGGTTGCCTGTCTTGTATTATTTGGGTTTGCCATAGGTTGGGTTGGAAGTGGAGGTTGTTTCACCTATTGTGGTTGTGTTTGTTGTTGTTGGTGGGATCTTCCTTGAAAATTTTGATTAGGAGCAGGTAACAAGTTTTGAGTTTGACCTTGATATCTACATTGCACTTGATATGGTGGGTACTACTATCCCCAGCTTTGTCCATAGGACTGGTTTTGCATCCAAGGTGGATTAACCTGATTCCATGATGGATTACTCCATCCATATTGTGACCAATCTTGAGGAGATGTCCAAGGAGGGTGATTCCAAGATTGTTGGGGTGGTTCTGAATAACCCCATGGCATATTCCAAGGATTTTATCCCCAATTTATGGGAAAACGAGGGGCATGTTGATATTGTGAAAATTTTCCCCCCTGTTTCTACCCAATAAAATTGAGTTCTTCAGTTTGTGTTTCCAAAATATTTTTGAGTTGAGGCAGCAGATGGCATTTTTCAGTAAGGTGTTCCTTTGAATAGATGCTACAGATAGCTGAAATTGAAGTTTTGTTCAAGGGATAGTCTTGCAAAGCATGCTTATTTCTGCATCTTGGGCAGTAAATAGCTAGGGGTTCCGTAGATTTTGATTTTGCATTCATTTCCCCTAAAGTTGTATCTAAATGCACAAGAATATCAGTTTTCATGTTTGCAAATTCTTCCATTAGATCTTTCACATCATTGCCATTAGTACTCCGCTTCCATCTTCTTTGCCTAGTGCGGGAGTAATTTCTGCATAAGTCCAAAATTTCATCAATGTCAAGGGTATTTACATCCCCTTTACCCATTAAGTCCAATACCTCCCTGGAATCATCTTGTAATCCTCTCAAAAAGATAGCCTTGCACATTTCTGACTCTACAGGTCCACATATTTTTTGGATAAAGGTAAACCTATCAAGATAATCCTCTAAGGTCTCATCCTCTTCTTGTTTAATTCAGAACAATTCATCTTTTCTGTTTCTTACCCTATAATATTCTTGGTATTTATCCAAGAATACGCTCTCCATTTGTTCCCAAGTTCGAATAGATTCTGGTTCTAGACTCATAAACCAGCGTAGAGTTGCATCTTTAAGTGTAGAAGGGAATACTTTAAGCTTCTAGTTGTCATTCACATAGTCATAAGTCTGACACACAACCTTGAATTCAAACAAGAATTGATCAGGATCTTCAGATACAACCCCTCGAAAGGTTGGAAGTACTAAAGGTGAGATTGTTTTCATAGGAGAATTTTGCGTAGGATTTAATCGAATGGGGTATTCAAAAGTCCTAGAAGGATGAGGATTATCTACTCGATTGTGGATATTACTATCCCCATCTAGGTTTTCTGGTAAATCTACCATAATATTGTTCCAAACCTTGGTGTAGATATATCTAGATTGTTCAGGAGATCCTACACTTCCTGATGATGAAGATGATGGTTCTTGTTTAAGTCTATCAGGAATTTCAAACACAGGCAATTCACCTCCTGAGCGTGAAGATCACCTTCTTGTGGTAGGAAAAGGGCTTGTTTTGATAAATCTTCCTTTTTCGTCCCTTAACCTATTCATTCATGCTCATTTTCTAAATGGATTGAAATGCAATTTATCAACAATTATTACTTATGCCAGTTATTACATTCAAATTTTACTCTAAAGTTCACAACTTAGCATACTTAACAATTATTGGACTTCTTTCCTCTTCTAACAACACCTAATCCCCAAAAATGGTGCCAAAAATGATGAGTGTCATCAATTCATCATTTAATTTTATGATTTGTCAATCCAAGGCAGTGTCCAAGGCTATATACGAAAGAAGGTTCAAGCAGGTTGAAGATCAGTTCATCTAGATAATAGGATTTATTTGTGAAACAGATGTTTGTGGGGGTTTTTTGAGGTCACTTCTAATCCTAACGTGCATGAATTGAAGCTACTTAACTGCAGGAATTGAAAACTGCTTCTAAGACCTAAAATTGAAATCTAACTACAATTGCAAGAAAGGAAATAGCAAAAATTGAAATGTTGCGAAATTGAAACCTAGATTACTCTTGCAGAATTGAAACAACTAAATTGAAAGGGTGCTTGAAATGAAACATTCATGCTAAAACAAATGTCAGTGTCCTGCTACAGAAGGTTGTCAGATTTCTACTACAGGGACTGACAACAAAATAAAGTTGCTAAAAACTTGTAAAAATTGCAAAAACAGGAAAAAATAGGAAAACTACAAATCTATGCTATTTGTCAGCTGACCACACACATTCTACTCAAATCACACTTTGAAAGCATAAAAATATTGCATTAACTCAAAAAAAAGAGGTTAGTCTATTCTACAACAATAAGCAAGAATTGACAAGCATTCTGGTAAAAGTGTTGCAACAAGAATATCAGAAAACCTGTCATTAATTAGTCCTTCTTCCAGGCCTGAAAGTGGCCCTTGCTTTCTGATCTAGAAGAAGGTGAGAAGTACTACTTGGCTACTTAAAACTCACACTCACTCATAGGAAAAATATGACAAAAAGGTTGCACTTTATTGACTATCAAAACATGTTACAATGCTATAGGAAAACACTCTGCTATTGGCTACAGATTACTATCAAACTATTACAATTTCTTATTTGCTTCTACTCATTTGCTACTAGCTCAACCAATGAGGGAGCTGTGTTATTTATACTATCCTATTACATATGCCTCATTCACAATATCAACTGCCTTGTTGTTTATCAGTGATTTGTTACAAAGACTGCAACTGACTTAGTCTAAATCAGGACAAGAATTATTGCAGTATGCATTTATTGGCTCCTTGGTGCATTCACAATGGTGGGGATGAGTTGGTATAGGTTGGAAATAGTCTATTACACCTATCCTCATCTCAAAATACCTTTTACCGACCGAATTGGGTGCAATCCTCCTCGTTTGGGCTAAAACTAGACAATCTCCCCTGTAATTCCAGAGATCTTTGAAATATCTAGTAGTAGGAATACTATTTGTACTCAGTTGCAAAAAAAACGGACGTTGAAATTGGTTCAAGCAGATAGGACATCTCCCCTATCCCTCCTTAATTGGTTCCAATCAGTTTTGCATGCTCATGTTGACAAATTCCAAGCCATCCTATAAAGTGACAGGTGGCTGGAATTTGTATGAGTTGTTTCCTGCAATTTCCAGTTTTATGCACAGTCTTGGGAATTTGGTGCCATATCTCATTTCAAACCATTTAGAAGGTGGGAAAAGTATTTAAACAACATTATGAAGTGAAAAACATCAGCATACATCATATTGCTATTTGAATTATGCATTTTATTCACTAAATAATCACACAAAAATAGTGCAACAGTGCAAGAAAAATAGTCAAAATAGAGTACTATGTTCCTATACAGTTTAATCATGCAAACATCAATATATAATGCATTTAAATCACCTAATTAGCATAAAATATCATCACATAAGGTTTTTATGGCAGTTTGTGTAAACCCAAAATATGTCATGAATGAGGTAATTTCTAGTCTTATTAGTGATTTAGAAGGTGTATGAATGATTTCCAAGGTTTTGGAATAATCTTACCCAAATTGTATAGGTTGTACGGTTTGCTTTGTACGACTTCCCAATCTAGCCAAAACGCTTGTACAATCACCAAATTGTATAGTTGTACGATCCAAATCATACAACACTATAACTTGTATGATTTTTGAGTTGGTAAATTCACTAGAATTTGTTTTGTAACCCCAATCAATCATTTTTGTAATCGATTTCTTTAAAACATCAATATTTCCCTAAATGGTAAATTTATCATGCAATTTTTACTTCTAAATTAGGTAAACTATCATTTTTATGGTCTAGGGATCAGGTTGTACAATTTTCATAACTCTTGTTGACTACTTCATTTGTTGATTTGGAAACTTACACTACATATCTCTTTAGGACAAGTTGTGGGATGATTTACTATGGCAATTATCAACTTTCCCTCCAACATGCAAACCACAATTCAATAGTATTGAATTATTATTATCACCAACATTTCCAAAAATTATACAACTGACACATGATGTCTTTGTACAACCATAATTCATTATGAAATAATTCCTCATTCTTTCATCAGGGTCATAAAAACATTAGAATCTATTTCCATTGTTATTCTATCAATCTAACATAGTCATTCGATCATACAACATAGAATCTGCAACATGCAATAATAACAACACACCATGGAAATCACACAGTTTGGAACCAATGATCATCATTCATCATACAATACATTCATCATCATTGATCACAACAATGGACTCAACAATGAGCATCAATAATGAATACTTTCCACAATATTCAACTCATACCATGAACAAAACCAAAATTATCAAGAACCTACGAACTATCTAAAACTATCAAGAATAAACTAAAAAATTAAATGGAGAGCTATATAATGCATACCCAGGTCGTTCCAAAGTGATTTTTGAGACATTGTATCACTTACAACTACCATCCCAAATTATCTCAAAAGAATTAATTACACGTTTTACTAAGTCTAATTTGATTTTGATCAAACTCATCCCAAATGCATATTTCACCTAATTTCATTGACATTTCAAGTTGTACGTTTGCAAACCTTGTATGTTTACACTTGTATGTTTTGACCACTTGTACATTTTAATAAAAAATGACAAAACTAAGCAAAATTGTGCAAATCCAATAATCATTTCTCCTTCTTCTTCTAGGAGGTGGATTTTTTGCCTACACCAATCTAAACCAACCCCTTGAAAATATAGTGGCATAGGATGTTTGGGTGGAAATGGAATATTTATTCATGTTACAAAAAATATCTATCTCCTTCAGACAAGCTTCTGCTTTATCACCATCTTCCTTTCCATTGAACTTGGAAGATTTTAGATTTTCATATCCTTGCCCAATTTTGCCTCTAGTCAAATTCTAGTCTGTTGAGCCTCTGAATGAATTTCATTCTCTTATCCTGCTCTAGAATTTCTAGCTTGTGAATCTTGATTCACTATAACCTTCAACAGTTATTTATAAGTTTCCATTTGTTCTCTCAGTAAGGCAACTATTGCAATGAGGTCCTCCCTCTCATTATTAGGAGCATTCATGCCTAAATCTGGGATTTCAATCTCTACATTATTTTATCATGTCTACCTCATCTATGGGGAAGCACTCCCTCTCCTTATCTTGTAAAACACTATCCATGGCCACACACAAAAGAGATAGTAGGGATCAGTTCACAATTTCATCTTCAAATTAATTTACCAGTTTCAAATTGTTGCTTTGAAACCGGTAAATTAAAGGCATCTTTGATTCCGCTAATGCTTAGAAAATTTTATGCCTAGGTCTTTACCTTGGTTCCACTCCATCATTTTTTAGCTTTGAAGGGTCCCTGGATTGGAGACACTTTCACTTCTTCCAATTTCTGACTCACTTCATTGTGTGGGATAAAAACATTTACCCCAATCCACGAATATCCTTGAGTATTTTGATTTGGATTCAAGCGCTCGTCATTCTGAAATAATTTACATGCATTCGAGTGTGGAATGGAACATTACTGGATACTTTGTCACCACTTAGTCATTTTTACAATTTTTTTCCTTTTCAAGAATTTTTAAAGAAGACTGATTACAAAGTGCAGAAAGAAGTTAAAATACAAAGTGTAGAAAGAAGGGAAAATAATAATACACTATATATATATATATATATATGTTATAGTGAGCTCATTTTACACATAGTAGAGCTTGAGATAAAAACACTAAAATTAGTTGTATGTTTCCCTGGATTGGCTTCTACTATTTTGAAAGGACCATCCCAAAAAGAATCAAACTTTTCATACTTTTATGGCTTTGCTCTGTCAACATTCCACCTGAGAACCGAGTCTCCATCCTATAATTTTTTGAATCTAGACTTCTTATTGAACCATGCTTTGATCCCTGAGGAATGCTTTTGAAAATTATCATAGGCCTGAGCTCTATTCTCTTCCAATTGTAGCAAGTCGTTCAACTTATTTTTTACCAAATCATCCTTTGAATCTTCCTCTGTATTGACAAGATTAAGTGTTAGGATCTCCAAATGGATGGGTAACACTGCCTCCTTGCCATATACTAGTGCATAAGGATAATTCTTAATGGAATTTTTTATAGTAATCATGTCTGCCCACAGAGCTCGGTCCAATTTATTTCCTTCAAGTGATTTCCTCAAAATCCTTAACAGGTTTTTATTGGTATATTATGCAAGTCCATTACCCTGTGGATAATAATTTGAATTATTCTTAAGAGTAATGCCATATTTTTTGGAAAACTCAATATACTTGGCTCCTATGAAAGTTGGGCCATTATCACTTACCAAGGCTTCTGGGACCCCAAACCTTAAAATCAAATTTTCCATGAAATTTATCACAACATCTTGATCGGATTTCTTGGTAAGAATAGCCTCTACCCATCTGGTGAGATAATCTGTGGTAGTTAAGATAAATTTATGCTCTACTGAGGAATTAGGGTTGATAACCCCTATGAAATATAGCCCCCATTGTTGAAAAGGCTCTTCAACTTGTATGGGCTTGAGGGGGATGAAGCATTTATTGTCCTTCCAACATACTAGTATTTGTCACAGCATCTGGTGACCTTAAAAGCATCAATAAATACAGTGGGCTAATAATAGCCTACTATTATGATTTTCAAAGTTGTAGTCATGCCTGAGATATGTCCACCAGTTGATCCTCCATGGAACTCTTCCATGACCCTTTTTTGTTTATCATCATTTAAGCATTTTAGAAGAATTCCATCCAAGTTTCTTTTGTACAGGCCTTTTGATAGTAATACACATTTTAAAGCATGAAGCTTGTATCTCCTCCTTTGGGATGTATTTAATTTGGGGGGACATACTCCAGTTTAGAAATACTTGATCATCTAGTCAACCCAATCAGAATCTACTATTTGTACTTCTTCCATCTAATCTTCATCCACTATTTAGCAAATTGTCCTCTTCGTTGATGCTGCAACCTCTCTTAGACCTTGGCATAGGGCTCTACCCCTAACCAACTTGGTGGGATGTATTTCTACATCATATTCTTGGATCTTGGTAATCCAACCAGCCCTTTTATCTCCTAGTTTAACCTGAAGGATAAAACTTCTTACATCTGGATGAACTACATATACCAGGGTCTTACTCTGTACAAAGTACTGCCTGAACTTCTTTAGTGACTTCATCACAACAAACACTTGTCTTTCAATAAAGTTATATTTAACTTGGTAATAATGAAGTGTCTGGCTTCAAAATAGTGCAGGATGCTCTTCACCTTGCTCATATTTTTTAGTAAGCACTAAGGCATAAATTTCTTCATATTTATATGTATAAAGTATAATTTTTTTACTGAAATCTGGATTTACCAGTACTGGGGTTGTCGCAATAGATTGCTTGATAACTTGAAAATTCTATTTTCTGAATTCATTCCATTTGAAATCAACATTTTTCTTGAGGATCTCGAATACAGTCCTTACTTTCTAAGCAAAATTGGAAATGAATTTCCTAACAAAATTGATATGGCCCAAAAAATACTGTGAGTCTTCTTATTTGTAGGCAAAGGGAGAGCAAGAATGGATCTGATTCTGTCTATATATATGTCCATACCTTCTTTTTATACCACATGACCTAGCAGCTTTCCTTCATGGACCGCAAAGAATGACTTCTTAGGGTTGAGCGAGATACCAAATTCTTTGTATTTTTGAAAAACTTGCTCCAGGTGTGACAGGTGGTCTCTTTTATCATGGGTAAACATAGTCATATCGTCTAAATAAATTAGAATGATTTTGTTGATTAGTGCACCAAAAGCATAATCTATGGCTCTCTAAAAAGTGGCTCCTGTATTGGATAGCCCAAAAGGCATTCTCTAGTAAGCAAATGTACCCCATTTTATGGTGAATGTGGTTTTATACTAATCTTCATATTTTAACCAAATCTGATTGTATACATAGTAACCATCTAGTAATGCAAACCTCTCTACCCCTGCCACTATCTATTAAATATGATCAATTTATGGGAGGGGATAATGATCTTTGAGGGATGCTTGGTTAAGATTTCTAAAATCTACACACAAGCGTATGTCACCATTATTTTTCCTTACGGGTACTAAATTAGCTACCCAGGTAGAATATTTTATTGGGTATATATCTTAGCCTTTAATAACTTCAATAGCTCCTCTCTCATGATGGCCTCGATCCTTAGGTTCACAGGCCTTTGCTTCTGCCTAAAAGGCTTTGCATTAGGTTTTAGCTCAATAGTATGTTGAATTACCTTTTTATCATACACCTTAAGGTCTTCATATGACCAAGCCATAATATCTTGGTATTTCAAGCATAAGGATTTGACATCTTCAGCTTCCTCTAGTGAACATTTAATTCCAACATTGAGCTTCTTTTCAAAATTGACTTCCACTTATTTATAGATTTTTCACTGACTTTCATGGTTTTGATATTTTTTCTGTCTTCATTGTCAAATAGACTCTCTAAAGTGACCAGTCCTCTAGGGATGTGATTGTTACTTAGTTGAATAACATCTTATTGATCAATTTCTTTTGAATATTCTTCTTGGACAGTGGAAAGATATGCTTCTCTCACCAGAAAATTAATTATTTGTTCATAATTTTCAAAAATCTGCAATAAAATTTGCTTGTCTGGTACTGCAGGTCTGAAATCATTTTGATTCCCTTGGCTTTCTTGATTCCATAGTCTATAGAAGTGTTGAAGTTAGCTCCCTTTGTTGTTAATGAATCTACCTTAGTATTGTTTTCTCTGGGAATAAAATTTAAATTCAGGGCATAAAAATATTGCATCAGATTCTATACCCTGTTCCTATAAGCTTTTAGATAATGATGCTTACTGCTACAGCTATTTCTTACTTGATGGACTATTAACTCAGAATCACCATATATGTTCAAAATATTTATGCCCATGCTTTTTGATTGTATCAATTCGAGACACAGGGTCTCATATTCTACGATATTATTAGTACATGACCATATCAATATGTAGGTGAAGTTCCTTATCCCTTCTTATTGGGACTGTAAAACTACACCAGCTCTCGCACCATTTTTGCATTTAGCACCATCAAAGTGCATGGTCTATGTCTCTTTTTCTCTCAGATATTTATTGGATATAGTAGGGATTTTCTTCTCTAATTCAGTTGAGATGCTATATGTTCCCATACCAGTTCCAAACTGACTGTAATCCTCTTTGAAAGGTAACTCATCCTCAATGTCCAACTCATCAATGTTTTCCACCAGCTCAAATTCTTCAAGGGGGTTAAGATTACACGTCTTCCTCAATATTTTCAATATGATAAGCTACTAGTTTTTTAGATGTTATCCTTATTCTCTTTCCTTTGAAAGGAATTACCATGCTAGAATAATCCATGTACATTTATCCACCTAGTTTTGCAGTAAATTCTCTTGAAAGGTATAATCCAAAGTAGGGTTCTAGATCAACCACAACTATTTCTTGTATTATTGTCACCTAAGGGGCTCTATGTAGCCTCATCAAAACATATTTTATGACTCCAACTATATTTATAGGGGTCCCATCCAATTGTAATACTCCTGGACAAGATCGGGTATACTCCATACCCATATCTTCACAGGCTGCTTTAGGCATAATTGTAGTTGATGCTCCTGAATCTATCATTCAATTTCGGACTACCCAACCCTCCATCCTCATGGATATATAAAAATGGGGGGCTTATTCTTTAAAACAGCAGGTGATATTTCTTTATTTTTTGAGGGTATACTAAGGATGGTGGTGTCCTGCTTATCTTGTGGGTATTTTTTGAGAGAAGCTTTAAGCAGATCAATCTGACCAAGAATGAACAAAGTATCATAAAGGTTAGCTTTCGATGGGATATTTTTCAATTCTTCAACAATATTATACTCAGATTTTATTAGGGCAGGTCTTTCAAACCTTCTTTATAGCTCACCATATTTCCTTTTAAACTGTTGAGTGGCTTCCATTCTCTGAATTTTAGTAATATATGGGAATCTAAGTCTTTCTTGAGCCTCATATTTAGATTTTATTTGATCTCTTTCATTTTCCTTATCCCATCTCTTAGGAAGACTATTTATTTTCTCTTTACCCTTAGCTTAGGGAATTGGGAAAGTATCAATGCTTTGGGGAAGGGGATCTATCCTTTTTTGAGAAGGGACTTGGAACTACCCCATATTTTGGGGATATACTTGCAAGGCTTTCTTTCCAGGCCTTATCATAACAGCAATTAGACTTTCTTCATCCAATTATTTCCCAACCATGATTTGGTCAGACTGCCATAGCATATTAACTCTTCCTTTTTTATTCCTTTCAGCTTGATCCCTTGATTGTTGAACATGGTGTTGGTACATCACACAAGACTATGAGTCATGGGGGTCATTGCATACTAAACACCAAACATTTGTAAGAGTAGTATCTAAAGAACATTTTGGATCCTCATATGCTATATTCACCCTGACCCCAGTACTTGTACTAGGACCAAGTCTCTGATATTTGTTCACATATGGAAATCTCCTCTATTTTGACCTTTCTTGATCCCTATTTTCCATTGAATTCATTCTATTACTCAGAGTTTTTAGAGTATTTTGTATATCAAGGATAGTCAAAAACTCCTAAGATGGTTGAGAAGGAAGGGGAGTAAAAGGAGCTGCAGAGGATATTGGCTTTGGTTGCGGGATTGAATTCACTTGTGGATATAGAGATGATAAATATAGGGGGTCCATGTAAGAGGGGTTTGTGGATTGAGTTTATCTATTAGTGGTTTCAGGTTGTAAGGCAGCACGATTTTGGGGGGTAATCTTCCCACATTAATTAGGATATTATCGGCATGAACCGCTGCATTATAAATTTGGGGGAAGGCTTCTACTCCAGATTGTTGTGTTTGCAAATCGAGCTCTGATCTAAGGGCTCTAATGTAATACATATAGGCCAAACATGTAGTTGGTCTAGATGTGGGAGGTATTCTTTTCCATGTTCTACTGAATCTCAAATTAAAATATAAGATAGTCTCCTTCTGATATTTTTGCATGGATATAAATTGGTTAAGCAGGGAGAAAGGATCGACAGATTTATTAAATTATTCTATAAATGACTCAGCTAACGCTTGCCATGAAGTGATAGTTGTTAGGATCCTATCCTAACACCATGTTGTAATTCTCATTTACCTATGTAATAACCCACTTCCAACATGGGGATCCCATTTTAATGTTATTATGCAATACTTAGTAATGTAGGTGGCAATAAAGGTACCTCGCCAAGTGGTACCATCTCATGTAACCGTTTTTATCAATATTGTAACTGATGTAGTAAGATAACTCGCCAAGTGGTACCATTTTATGTAACCATTTTTATCAAGATTTTAACCCCCATTTGGTGGAAGATTCTAGCTCAAGTGGCATTTTGCATGTAAGCCACCTCTTGAGCAGTTTTCCTTTAAAAAGATATGAAGCCATGTACGAGATTATCCTTTTGCAAGCTAATGAAATATTGAAGGAGGTTGCCCCCTCGAAGAGGCCCGCGATTCAGTGTTACTATGAGATTGTTTCATTTCTATAATTGATTTTTGCATAGTGATATTGAGTTATTTGATGTATGTGAGTTATTTTTTAGTATTTTGTGAGTGTGCTTTATTTTAATAGTAGGTTCCTAACAAGTGGCATTAGAGCACTTTCTAGGGCCAAGTTCTAATGCAACTAAGATGATTCTTTCCAGTCATTCCACCTGTTAGGTATAATTTTCCTATGTGTTTTTTATTTTTGTTTTTTCTTTATCAAAATAAATCCAAAAAATACAATCATTTTTTTGCAAAAAATTAAAAAATACCAAAAAAAATACAGTATTTGTGTAGGTTAGAAACCCTATGCTGGGGGTTTTAAAATATTACGAATGAGCTGTCACTATTGGCTAAGCTAGATAGCCCATAAAGCGTCTAATGAAGTGAGGGGTGATCAGGCTCCAATACCCAGGCCTCAAACAACACTTGCGCATGGAATTGAGCTCCCACGTATCTTAGGGTATATCGAGAGACAATTTAGGTTTAAACAAGATTTTATCCATTAGGAAGCTTTTCAGCCTTGTATTATCCATAGTCCATGGGACATAGCATTTCGGACGATTACCCTCTCGTGTTGTTAGAGAGGCAGATAGTGTGCTCAAGGGTATGTGTGGAATCTTCCTTGAGTAGCGGCCTGAAATATTGGTTCAAGCACTATTGTTCGTCACTGCGATATAATAGAGGGCCTATGGGTATTACATAATCTCTTACTTATCATATCTAGTTCACTAAAACAAAACAAAAACAAAGGATCATCACCTTGCAAATCAACCCATCCATGTTCTGCTAACCTGCATTCACCATCCCCAAAAGTGAGCATACGGAGAAGGCTTTCCCTATCACAAAAAACAACTTGCATGCACCAACAGTCAAGAAAAAATTTTAAGTGTTTGAAATAGCCTATGATCATAATCTGAACAGTCAGGACAGCGACAGTAACAGTCCTTTTTACCAGTCCAGAATTGACTTATAGTGTCAAAAACAGAGTTGTCAATGTCAAAAAATTCCCTAAGGTCAGAAGCAGCAACTATGTCAGTAACCCTAGTACAAGTGACAGGAATAGAGAACAATGAGTGACATGGTGGTCAGGGTACAGACTACACAAGTCAGTGACAGTTGATTCCAGAGGGCAACTTTTGAACCATAACTCCAAATAAAAAATAGAGAACACCAGTAGACTCATCAACACAGTAGAAAAAAAAAAAGCATTGAAATTTTATTAAAATAGGGATATCTCTTCACATAGAGCTCATATTGACTCAAAAATTTAGCAGAAAATTCTACACTCTATTCCAGACAAAATTGTCCTTGGTAGCTCCTGGTCAAATTTTGCACCAAATTTCTAAAAATAGCAAATTTTGATTTTTCTTGCTAAGGCCATAACTTTTCATCGATCCATAAAATTGATCCAAATTTTTGGGAATAGAATCTACTTGTTATTCTACACAAAATACCCTCAAGGACTCATTGATAAAATTTTAAGTACAAGTGGAAGAAATTACCTTGACATTGACTTGCAACCAACAGGAGATCACAAAAAGTCAAGAAATTTAGTATATCTCCTCATTGAGCGCTCAGATCAAACAGCCACCGGAGTGGACCCTATCCTAAAATCAATGTTGCAACTCATTTCCCAAATTGAATTTTGAACCCTTACTAAAAATAGTAACTCCTAAAAATCCAAGGTCTATTTTTAGTAAATCAGCACAAGAGGGACCGCAATGGAAAGTGGCACTCAAGGACAGAAACAAAAGGATTTAGACTTGGGCATATTATTGGCTGACCTACAAAAATCCATTGCTGACTTGACCTTTACAAAGAAGAACATAGGCATAGGTATTCGAGAGCTTTTACTGGATCAGGATAACACTTGAATCCATTTAAAAGAACAACTCACAAAGATGGAGACCAAATTTCATGACAGTACCAAAATTGAACACCATGTTGAAAACTTTGAACGAAGTCGAAAAACACCAGATGACAATCACTCTGATCGGGATCCAACCTTTAGAATGCCTAAATTAGACTTCCCTAAGTTCAGTGGAAAGGATGTCGATGGGTGGTTATGTCGGGTTGATCAGTTCTTCCGACTCCATAATGTCCTTGTCTATCATCGGGTTCAAATGGCTTCCTTCAACCTAGAATCTGAGGCCTTACATTGGTTCCAATGGCTATGGGTTGCTAACCCTAATGTATCCTGGGAGGACTTTGAGTCCCAACTACTCACCCGATTTGGCCCTAATGATTATGATGACTTTACAAGTGCACTGATAAAGCTGAAACAAACCACCTCAGTTCGTGATTACCACACCCAATTTGATAAATTGGCCAAAAAAACTAAGGGTTTGAACAAGGGATTTTTTATGAGTTGTTTTTTTAGTGTGTTACGAGATGATCTCCAGGCTTAAGTCAAGATGTTCAAACCCCACACCATGATGGAGGCTATCATTTTAGCCCGATTGGCCGAATCTAAACTCTTAGCTCAAATACGAACATCGTGATTTTTGTATAATCGACCTTCTTTCCCTCCTCGAGTCCAAAACCATACCGATAATAAACCTCATGCTCCCAAGCGGTTGACTATAGAGGAAATGGATACGCGTCGTGCCCAAGGGTTATGTTATAATTATGATGAAAAGTTTACGAAGGGGCATAGATGTGCAAATAAGAGATTGTTTTTAATAGATGTGGAGGAACCAAAAAATAGTGACCATAGTGATGAGGAGAGTGATACAACTGAGGCACCAACTCCATAGGGAGAGGAACTGTTGAAAATTTTGTCTTGACAATTTTGTCACATTTCTTAAGGGGTAGAAAAAGAAACAAGTTTTGTACAGTAAAGTTTTTGCTTTGTCATTTTTTTTGAAAAGTTGCAGCAATTTTGGCTTCCAATGCCACCCCTTTGTATATAAAGTAAAAAAGAAAGAACTTCGCTGCCAAACAAGCTAGAGAAAAGAGCTTCGTCGAAGGAAAATAAAAATAGCTTCGCACCCGAAGCATTTCCAGCACTACTTCGGGTAAAAGTTTTGCGAAGTAGTTTTCGCCGAAGTAAAACACAAGGAAAGGAGAATGAAACTACTTCGCGCCCGAAGCGTTTCCAGCAGCTACTTCGGGCGAAAGTTGAGCGAAGCGGCGTTCAGAAGAAAAGAGAGCTTCGCACCCGAAGCATTTTCAACACTGCTTTGGGTGGAGTTTTTTGCGAAGTAGTATCTCCAAAGTAAAATACAAGGATAGAAATAAAAAGAACTTCGGGCCCGAAGCGCTTCAAGCAAATACTTCGGGAGAGATTTCTGCGAAGCGGCATGGCCAAAGTACAATACAAAGGAGAAGGCAAGAAAACTACTTCGCATCCAAAGTATTTCCATCAGTCACTTCGACCAGAAAACTAGCGAAGCGAAACTCAAAGGAGCATTGAAAGTACTTCACCAGAAAGTTGCCGAAGTACTCACTTCGGGCCCCTCCATCAGCGAACCATTTTTACTTCGCCAAAAGCTCATTGCGAAGCATTTGCTTCGGCTAATTTTCTGCGAAGTACTTCTACCCGAAGTAAAGGGATGCAACATTTTTTGAAGACAATTGCTTCGGCCGAAATCTTCCCGAACCACAGTTTTGAAAGAGGATCGCAGCGAAGTATTTCTCCAAGGCATCGACGAAGCAATTTTGTCGACAAAGTGGCAAAAGCAAAGAGGTCCATTTTGCGAAGTAGATGTGCTTCGGCACAAACCAACCCCGAAGTAGTTTTGCGAAGCTTAGTTTTGCGAAGTATAATCCAAGGAGGAGTTTTTGCTTCGGCCCGGAGCCATTGCGAAGCGAAGTTGTGAACGAAGAATTAGCGAAGCGCTTCACGGGCACGCGTTCCAAGCCGGGTATTTTCCCGAGGCGATCAAGTGCCTCATAAATGCAATTTTTCGTGCCCAACAAGCCCGCTGCTCATTTTTGGCAATCAAAAATGAAGTATCAAGCCATGATGGAGAGCCCGACGAGCATGGCGGCCACTCGAGCACCGCACCCGGAGACCAAGGACGTCCAGACGGCTCATCAATGCACCTTTCCATGGTTGACCCGGTTGTAGTTGCCAATTTTGGTAATAGATTTGAAAGCTCGGTCACGAGAGCCTCGGGGAGCCAAATTCTCAGGGCTCGAGAGCGTACTCTTCTTCGCTATGTAATTATGATTCAGAGGCCCGGGTCCTCTATAAAAACCTAGGCATTGTAATGGAAAAATGGGGGGAACTATCTGCTAGAAAGCTATTGTAACTTGATGTCCTACGATTAATACTAAGAGGCTTTGAGCTCAATTCTTCTCTTTTATGTTGCCTTCTATGTTTGATTCTTTTGTCTTTCTTCGTTTGTATACCGAGATGTTGAACCCTGCGTCCGGTGTGTGATCGGGGACTGTACCCTGAAACTCGCTCTGAAGGATACATAGGAGCAGAAAAGCGTTGTATTGGCTTTCTTTTATGCTACCTTCTATGCTTGATTCTTTTGTCTTTCTTCGTTTGTATATTGGATGCTGAACTCTGCGTCTGGTGTGCGATCGGGGAAGGTACCCTGAAACTCGCCCGAAGGATACATAGGAAAATCGATATTGCATTTCTTTCATTTATCCTTGGTGTTCCTTGCTGTTATTCAAGTTGCTAGTTAGGCATCCTGCTTCCTGTTCTCTCCCACCTTACATCACCAATTTCTCTAACCCTAACTCCTTTTATCTCTTTCCTGCACTCTTATCTTCAAACACCCAAGTAGTTTAGTATAGGAGCTGGCCTTTCTCTGGAGATTGGCATGAGGGGCATCTCTTCCCTTCGGCCTTTCAATGTTGGTCCAGGTCTAGGGCACATACATTTACTCAAAATCCTTACCTAGGCAGATTTGATGACCAATAATTTCTGGCACGCCCGGTGGGACAGACTGTACTTGTCTTAGTAAGATCCATAACCAGTCAAGATCCCATATTTTAAATCTCAAACCCATCTTCACCGGGGCCAATAGTTCTAACCAGTTCTCGGTGTGACCCGGTCAGTCTCACCTGATTAGTGGTAGTGAGGACCGATGCCCTCATTACTGAAAGACTCTTAGCATCTGGCGACTCTGTTTACCCAAGAATATTTAAGTCGTAAAGACCAGTACCAAAATTCTGTGCCTTCATGCAAACAAGATGGAGAGTTAAGAATAGAGGAGAGGAAACCAAGTTCTTTGAGCTAGATATTGACGCCTTTGGGGAACAATCAAGGTTGGTCACCCTCGAATCACTATTACAAGGAACATCCTCTGTTGGCAGACAAGGCTCAACTTTTGATAGTACAACATCTAGTTTTCCTCCCAATCCTCCCAACTCTCCGAAGCATCCTAGTCCCTCCATTCCTATTAGTTGTCCTATTAGCAATCAAGGGGGAGCTTCGAGAATTCCTATTTCTCAAAATCTAGGAGCAAGTATGGCACAACAACAACAACAACAACAACAACAAATGCAGCAGCCACAACCGCCCAGGTTGTGCCCAACATGGGATTCCTTGTCACCATTGAATCTAGCAGGACAAGGGCAAGTGCCTCCTGCTACCATAAAGAAGATCCCAACGTTCGATGGAACTGGGAAGACTACTCTAGAGCATATCCAGGACATAATATCTCTGGCAGCGATCCATGACATTACAGAAGAGCAAATTATGGTAAAGCTTCTGGTTCTTTCCTTGAGAGGAAAACTCCTCTACTGGTATAGATCTCTACCACCCGGTAGCATTACAGGATGGGACCAGTTAGCTGGGCAAATGATGGGAAATTTCAATGAGTCTTCCGATCCTACTTCTCTTCTACATCAGTTCACTTCGATCAAGAGACATCCACAAGAAGAAATCACAGATTTCAATGTTAGGTTCACTCGAACCTGGCAGAGAGTACCAGTTGGACTTCGGCCAACCGACGAAGCTACAACACTCTATTTCCTTCGGGCTTTCAATCCCGATATCAGTCTCATGGTAAGATATTCTAACGTTAATACTTTTCCCGAGTTGTATGAGTTAGCTAAGAGAGCCGAAATGGATTTGATAGCTATGGGCAAGCTTCCCCAAAGGATGTCGATGCCCATACTTCCCGAATTCCTTCAATTCCAGTATGCAAGCGTAGCCGCTTCGCAAATCTCCACAACCCCCGCACTCCCGATTTCATCTTGGAATCCGAATCCTATCGTGTCTCAAATCACCCCTCCACAAATTCATTTCCCTACATTTTCAACTCCACAACCCACTGTCTCTTCGGCATTCCCTGTACTACCAGCACCACCTCAACACCCTGCCCTTCCTCCAATACCGATGATGGCTCCATTACCACTCGCTCCGAAAGCCGATGATATACAAACCAAAATTCTATAGGAAATGCAGTCTCTGAACTCTACAGTTCAAATGTTGTCCAATGACATGACCATTGTGAAGAAGAAGCAAGCGCAACAGGAGTTCCTACCGAGAAGATCTTATCCTACACCTGCGCTTACCAAGGACCAAGCAGTCCAGCAAGGGAAGGCTTCGACGAGAAATGCTGCAATCGATGAGGCTCCGAGCACTTTCGACTATGTATATTGGTGCTCTACGTGCAATGATCCGCATGAAGAGAATACCTGCACCCTACACCAACACTATGTACAAACGCTGGCAAACAGTAGTCACAGTGGTCAAGTCAACGTCATTAGGTAGATGAGTCACAACTTGACAATTGGCGAGGAGGAGCCGGTTGCAGTACTCACCCGAGGAGGAAAAAAGACAATAGAAGCAGATGCTACTCAGCTGGCTCCTTCAAAAGAGCAAGTTCAACCCGAGAAAGGACAATCATCTACTTCGGCCCCGAGCGAAGCTCCTCCGCCTACACCAACCAAAGGAAGGGCTCAAAAGGCCTCTGTCGAACCACCTCAGGTAGAAACTAAGGAACAGGCTAAGGAAAAGCTCAAGTTTCCTTCCCTGACTAAGCGACAAAGAGTGGAAGCTACAGAGTAGTATCGCACAAGATATGAGCCTAGAAAGGAGCCCGAAGCACTCAAATCCCTGGCGTACAATATTGTAGAGGAGTTGAAGAAGATTCCGGCCAAGATCAGCCTGTACGATGCACTGCAACTACCTGGACAAGTAGACCTGCTGCAAGAATCATTGAAGACAATTAAAGTAAAAAATGTAGCACCGCTTGCCTTGGTACAGACCCTATCCACGTCAATCATGGGGAAGAACAGACCACCTCCGTTCTACCTGTCCCTACAAATGGAAGGGTATATTGTGCATAATTGCATGATCGACTCTGGGGCCGCTACAACAGTAATGCCAAGAGCAGTCTATGAAGAAATAGGGATGGAGTATACGTGAAGCAGCCAAGGTGTACTCCAGTTGGATGGTACTCCAGTGAAGACTGTAGGGGTGATCAAGGACATTCCTATCCGACTACATAAGATGCCTCAGATCACAGTCATACAAGAGGTAGTGGTAGTCGACTTGGAGCCATATTTTAGTATGTGCTTGTCAAGGGAATTCATGACAAAGCTAGGTGGATATCTGTCTATGGATTACTCCCATCTGGAGATTCCATTCAAAGGAAAGAAGGTGAAGATCTACAATGAAAAGCCTTCTTCCTTTCTTGTACAGAAGATGTCCGAGGAAGAAAGCAGCGAACCAGTGAACGCAATGGTGGAGGAAATAGAACAGGTAGATCTGGTCGAGGAGTCTCTTGCGCAATTAAGTTGTGAAGATGAGTTTTCATTGGCAGACTTCAACGCCATGGTGGAGACCGAAATAGGATGTTATGCGATCGCCAAGCCTAAAAATCACTCCCAACCCGGGAATAGAACAAGTGCCCAGGAAGAACTATGGAAGTTGTTCTTCGATGGTGCCCGATGTAAAAATGGCACTGGGGCAGGGATTCTTCTAATTTCACCCTCCGGAGAGCAAAAGGAATATTGCTACCGGTTGACATGGAGCTGCACTAACAATGCAGCAGAATACGAAGCATTGTGCCTAGGACTTAAGAAAGCTGATAAGTTAGGCATAAAGCATCTCCAAATCTTTGAAGATTCCAAACTGGTTTGCAACCAGGTCACAAATAAGTGTACTTCAAAGAAGCATTATCTAAAATCATACCGCAATAGGGTATGGGACCTGTTTGATCAGTTCGAATCTCTCAATCTGCAGTCAATCCCATGAGAAAAGAACCGACATGCCGATGTTCTGGCATCCATCGCAGCCAAGTACTCTCCAGCAGAAGACATGGTGCACAAGCCTAGAGCTGTGAGGATGATCTATATACCCTCTGTCCCAGACAAAGATCTGCATTGGCAAGTGTTTGATAACGACGAGCAGATTGTAAATTTCATGATCCAAGAAGCCGCCACAGTCGAAGACCGAAGCTCTGATGAAGGAGAATATGAAGGGCTGATTCAATTGAAGAATAACCATGTTCCCAAGGGACTAATCACCCTTGAAAGCCTCTTTGATCGGAATGACCGAGCTCTCTCTCACATGATCAAAGTCAATGAAAAGCAGTATCAGGATTTGGAGCTCGAACCTGGGAAAGCAATAAAGGTTGGGACCGACTGCACTACAAAGGAGATAGAACAGATATCAAATCTGTGCAAAAAGTTTTTGATATAATCGCTTGGTCTTATCAAGATCTCCGGGGATACAATCGACAGCTGGTTCAACACACAATCGAATTGCAGGAGGGGGTCAAACCCTTTCGACAAAAGCAAAGACCGGTGAATCCCAAGATCGAGGTCTTAATGAAGGCCAAACTCTTGAAGATGCTCGAGGCAAAGATCATATATCCCATCAAGCACTCTTCATGGGTAGCGAACCTGGTCCCAGTCAGGAAAAAGAATGGAGATATCAGGTTATGCGTGGACTTTCGCAATCTAAACCAGGCGTCCCTCAAGGACCACTATCCTCTCCCACAAATCGATCAAATTTTGCACTCAGTGGCTGGAGCTCAACGCTTCTCTCTGCTCGATGGTTTTTCTGGATACAATCAGATCTGGGTCAGGGATGAAGACCAACACAAAACAACATTCACCACCAAGTGGGGAACATTTGCCTATCAGCGAATGCCATTTGGCCTTTCGAATGCTGGGGCCACTTTCCAGAGAGCAATGGATCTTGCTTTTGGTGAGCTTCTAAATAAGGTTATCGTCATCTATCTGGATGACATGACCGTTTTCTCCCGAAGAAGGGAAGATCACCCCACTACATATACAACAAGTTTTCGAAAAGTGTCGAGAGTTCGGCATCTCAATTAATCCAAAGAAGTCCATATTCGCAGTCAGTGAAGGAAAGTTGTTGGGACACGCGATATCAGAAAAAGGGCTCATTGTAGATCCTGACAGAGCCGAGGCTCTAATGAAGCTCCCACTCCCAATAGACAAGAAAGGACTTCAATCTTTCTTTGGCCAGATTAACTTCGTAAGGAAGTTCATCCCCGACTTCGCCCAAGTCATCAAGCCAATGTCCCAACTCCTGAAGAAGGGCACCGAATTTAGCTGGACGAAAGAAAGAAAGGAAGCTTTTGAAGAGATTAAGGCTCGAATCGCCCAGGCGCTGGTCTTGATCAATCCAGATTACAATCGGGATTTCATCCTATATGCTATAGGGGAACCCGAAAGCTATGTTGTCGTCCTGACACAAAAGGGGGAAGATGGCGAGGAGCGCCCCATCGCGTTCTTGAGCCAGGTGATCAACCCCCATGAAGAGAAGTATAATTTCATAGAATGTCAGGTGCATGCAGTGATGAAATCCCTTAGAAATTTCAAACAATTCATCTCCCAAAGTCGGGTCACAGTCTTTGTCATTCACCCCGACGTGCGCAATTTCATTATCCAAGGAGAGTTGGGAAGCAAAAGAGCTGGTTGGGTGAACAAGATACAGGAGTTTGACATTGAGATCAAGCCCACAAAATTGGTTCACGGTCGTGCATTATGTCAAGAATTAGCAAAGAGCACAACGATCGAAGCTACAGAATCTCAGTGGGATGACTTACCAACTGAAGGATGCTTCGCTAACCAGGAAGAGGACGAGAAAGACTGGGTCAGTGAAATAGTTGAATACTTCCACACTGGCAGTTGTCCTTCGCATCTAAATGCTTCATAGCGAAGGCATTTCAGGATGCGGTCCTCCCGATACACTCTGCACCCCGAAGGCCTATTTTTCAAGAATATTGATGGAGTCCTTCTCAAATGCATCAAAGATGATGATAAAAGAAAAGTCCTAGGAGAGTTCCATTCAGGGCTATCTAGAGGTCACTTCGTAGGAAGAACAACGACACTAAAGATTATCAAAGCGGGTTATTATTGGCCCACACTCTTCGTCGATGCCTTCGCCGTTTGCCGCAAATGCGAGCAATGTCAGAAGTTCACCGGTCGAAGCAAAAATGCTTCGATGCCCCTTCACCCGATACAGGTAGAAACTCCCTTTCAGCAATGGGGGTTGGATTTTATAGGGGTCGTATCACCGAACTCCTCCGCAGGACATAAGTTCATCCTGACCGCAACTGACTACTTCACCAGGTGGGCCAAAGCGATTCCCACCAAGCATGCAGATCAAGAGACTGTAGTCACCTTCCTAGAAGGATTGATCACCAGGTTCGGCATCCCCGAAGCAATCATCACAGACAATGGCCCTGGCTTCACAGGCGCCAAAATTAATGAATTCCTCTACAGATATGGGATATATCATAAAGTATCCTCCAATTATTATCCACAAGGCAACGGCTTGGCAGAATCCACCAACAAGACTCTATTGAGAATGCTAAGGAAGCTCATAGAGACAAACAAAAGGACTTGGCATCTCCTTCTAGATCGGGCCTTGTGGGCCGATCGGATTTCTGTCAAAAGGTCAATCAAGACTTCGCCTTATGCCCTGGTCTATGGCAAGGAGGCCATCTTACCCATCCATGTTGAGATCCCTGCACTGCAGCTGTTAGAAGCAGAAGATGGAGTTAGTCCGATGGAGAACAGGTTAGCTCAGCTGCTGTGACTAGAGGAAGATCATGAAGAAGCATACCAAAACTTCGCCAAGCATACTCAGGTCACCCGAGACTGGTTCAAGAAAAAGTCATCCGATCGCACATTCAATGTGGGAGACCTGGTATTGAAGTGGGACTCTTGGAAGGCCAAGCCCGGGAATCATGACAAGATGGACGCCTTTTGGGATGGGCCATTCGAAATTATGAAGGTAAACTCGGCCAATTCATTCATCCTCAAAGATGCAGATGGTCAAGTTCTGCCGATCTCTGTCAATGGTCTTCACCTGAAGACTTTTCACCGCTAAAGACGATTTCTTTCTTTAAAAAAAAAAATATATATATATATATTATGTGTATATATACTTCTGTATATAATTTGCATTTGTATATACATTCTCTTCCAAGATCACAAAAGCCAAGTACCACTTCCAAATCCTCTTCGGGGACTTCTGATGTGAAGTAGCAAGTACAAGAAGGTTCGCTGCGAAGAAGGTTACCAAAGGCAAAAATTTTTGAAGCAGTTTTCAAAAGGAGAACTTCGCACCCGAAGTATTTTCAGCAGCTACTTCGGGCAGCATTTTTGCGAAGTGGATTATAAGAGGCTCCTTGCGAAGCATGTTACCCAAAAGGAAGCCGAACCAAAATTCGAACGAAGGCATGAAAAGAGCTTCGCACCCGAAGTATTTTAGTAGCTACTTCGGGCAAAAATTTTGCGAAGCAGTTTTCAAAAGGGAAAGCTTCGACGACCTTCGCAAGGCCAAACGACATCGTAGCGAAGGAAAAGTACTTTGGGCCCGAAGCATCGAAAAGTAGTCCGAACCAAAGGTTCACCGCGAAGCATTTTTTGGCATCAAGTTTCTCTTCGCCGAGCCGAACACGCGCGAAGTGGAAAATTCAAAATGTGCCTCGGAGAACATGCCGAAAATGGCCTTGAAAAGAGTACAAAGCGGACGAATTTAAGGAAAAAGGGTGGTGGAGCACTTCCCGAGATGATCGAGTCAAAAAAAGAGAAGAAAATCTCGCACCAAGGTACGAGGTGGCAGCGGGTGGCGCCTCCAGTACAAAAGGGTAATCATCGAAGCATGCAGCCCTGTGTACCACGTCGCTGCAGAAGCGGTTTGAGAATACGACAGCCTCTTTCGTTCGAAGTACAAATTTAATTTTAGTAGGTGCCATAAATTCAGGTGGTTGCCTTTTTAGGCTATAAAAGCGAGTTCCTGGCAAGAGGGAAGTTATTTGTCCATCAGTTAGAGCTAGACTGAGAGCCTTCAGATACTCTGCAACCCTCCCGTCCTTCGCATCTGGCCATTTACATTAAAGCTCTTTGTATCAAGAACCCTGCCGCTATCACTAGCAACATGGGAAAGAAAAACTCTAAGGAGAAGGGGAAAGAGCCCGAAGTTGCAGGCCCCAAAAAGACAAAGAAGGGGAAGGAAGAGAAAAAGCGCACTCCGAAGAAGCTAAATCTTCCCCTTCGACCCAAAAAGTAGCCAATGGAAGAGGGGGACGACTCGAAAGAAGAACAGCTTGTGGAGCCACCAATTGATGGGTGGGAGAAGATCCGAGACACACAACTCTCTAAGGGTGTATCCGATCTTCGACGCACCATAGAGTTCATGACAAGCAGGCTCACACCAAAAAATAAGAGAGCTACTGCATATTACTCCCAGATTTACTGGTTTTTAACCCCACCTGCTCACCATTGTCCCGAGCTGATATACGCCATTGCACAGAATTACCAACCTACGTCCAGGCAGGTGTTAGATGCTTCGGGACACAAACTATTCTCCATCTTGAAGGAAGATGTACAAGCAGCCTTCGCTCCACAATAGGGTCCACCCAAGGGCTATTCTGTTCGCAATGTCATCCTAAGCGAACAAATGGAGAGATTTACCTCCAACAACTACATATTGAAATTCCTGCGAGAGAATCTCAAGAGCGGGCTGCCTTCAAACAAGCTGCCCCAGATGCCCTTACCCTTGGAGGCCTTCAAAAATACCGATATCTTCTCCATTATTGCATGGGTGGCGGGCTTGTCAACAGATGCTTCAGTACAGCCCTGGCAGGTGTCTTTGGCCGAATGCATTTCAAGAGGGGAGTTTTACGCCCCTGACGCTTCAAGGCCGAACACCAACCCAGTTTTCTTTGACTAGGCGGAATGGGTGGCCCGAACCCTGCATACAAGGCTCTCCAGCATGAAGAATGCAGTAGCGAGCCAGTACTTCGCACCCTATTCTTTTCTTGTCTGGCTATACTTCTACCAAGTTCATAAGCGGTTTCCTCATATCGCCATCTCGCCAAGCGGCAAGGATGGAAATCCTCTGCCAATGTATCAATGGACTCCCCTCTTATTGAAGGAAGAGTCCTATTATTCTTTTAATCAACAATTTTTGGGACCCGCCATGCATCTGTTGAAAGGCTCTTGTCCTCGGGTACCACTCAGTTTGAGAGATAGAGTGGTGCTAGGAAAAAAGGGGGACGTCTTCCAATTGACACAGGGACTGGTGATTCGCCTGTTCGGATTCATTGGGAAGCCCTTCCTGTTACCAGTCTACCCCTCTGAATATCAGTTCGCATTGGAAGTCGCTCGACAGAGCGACTCTACAAATGCAATATACGGTCACGGTCGAAAGTGGGCACATACCTGTGACTTCCCCTTCAGGATGGGGGTAATCGAAGTCTTTGCCCTAAAACAGGGCATTTTCCTGGAGGAAAAGCTTGCCTATTTTGGCCTACTCTAGATTCCTCAGCAGTGGCTCTATGATCCTTTGGGCGTGATGAAGGATCATTTAAAATTCAAGAACTTCCACATCTACCCTCACCCCGAAGTTGTGGAACAAAGAAATAACCCCAATGGAAAAGATCTGGAGTGGCATTTAGAAAGGATGAGGACATTGCCTCCATGGCATGAGTTCTATCCTATAGAGGTCAAGTTCGACCCTGATCAGTATCCCCTCCCGACCCCAAGCTCCACATTTTGGAAGAAAGCAAGGGACGATTTGAAGGAGGAGGTAAAATACTGGAGCGAGGAAAAGCTTCGGGAATGGTGGATAATGAGAGTCCATCATCAAAAAGCAAACTCCTATGGACTCTTAGCATCGGATAAAGACTTCGCAATTCTTTATGACACCAATGTCGAAACCTGGAAGTCTATATCCTTTGCAGATTTTATTCCCCCAGCTACCCCAGGATCAGGCGAAAGCCCAGGTGGAGCTAAGGATGCCTCGGAGGAAGAAAAGGAAGTGGGGGCCGAAGAAGCAGAGCAACCATTGGAGAGAAAGAAAAGGAAAATGCAGGAGCAAATTCAAGTGCCTCCGAGCCACCCAAAGCGCCCTCGCACAAAGCCTACAAGTACTCCTACTGGATCCCCTGCATCAGGCCCGGTTGAAGCAAATATTGAAGATGTAGGGCCACCAAGTGCTGAGATGGTCCCTAAAATAGATATCATTGATGTGGAGGAACTCCTCCAACAAGAGAAAGACCCCGGAGTAGAAGTTGTGGAGGTCGGGAGTGTTGAAGCCCAATCGGGCCAAGAACCAACCACGCAAGAAGTTACCACAACCGCTTTGCCAGGAGGGCACGCAGGTACGCACTCTCTTCCCTTCACTTTGGTCTCTGACACATCCATGGTAGTCCCGAGTGGAAGCCCTCATCAATCTCTCCATCCCCCATAGGGTCAATCCCCCACTCAAAAACTGCCCATTGCCAGTCCAATCCTGCATAGCCCCACTCCTCCCGAGTCATCTGACCAGGATAAGCCCTTTGAAACCACTTCGCCTACCCATGCCACAGTTCCATCAATCCTAAGTCAAGGCGAAGGTAGTGACCCAACACCAAGCCCCGTAACCCACTCTCCCATAGCCCAAAGCATAGTCCCGCTCGCCGAAGTCCCTGCCACACCAGTCTTCGAGCCATCAGGGGAATCTTTCCCTGTTAGTTCTTTATATTTGTTCACACCTTTGGCTGGAGATTCAGCCTTCTCTGAAATAGATTTATCTTCAATAAAGGAGCGCCCCCTGGCTGAAAAGCTACTCCTAGCTCGACAGAATACAGAGAAGATGCTAAAGGAGGCAAGAAAGAAAAGAGGGAAATCTCTGGCTCAAGTTGAAAAATGTGCAGTTTTTGACTTGAAGGGCGAAAAGTTGCATAAGGTGAGGAAGGTCCCTAAGGTCCAGAAGCCTCTGGATGAAATGACTCCAGTCGACTACGACTACCAAGAGAAGACCAAGGACCTGGAGCATTTAAACATAGATGACGAATCCGCATCCATGCATGTCAGGGTTGAAACTTTTCGAGCACATGCAAACATTGCCAACCAGCGTAGGTTTGAAGCAGAAAATGCCAACATCAAGTTGGAAGAAGAGCTGGCTAGGATTCGCTCTGAGCTGGAGGATTCACAGAAGCAGTGCAAGTTGCTCAAAAAGGAAACGCATGCCCTCAAGCAGCAAATTCTACAACTGCAGACTTCGGCCGAACATCAAGCACAAAAATAGGCCAAAAATGAGCTAAAAGCCAAAGAGCTCGAGGGCAAGATCTTGCGGGCCCAGCAGCAATTGTATGAAAAAGCAAACCTGGAACTGTTTGATAAAGGTAGAATCAAGGAGATCCGCTCTCACCTACTCAAAGGTTTCAGATCTCGGGCCTCTAGTGCCCTATCAATTTTAATTTTTGTCACTGAAGCTCAGCATGCCATCGCTAAGAAGGGACCAATAATAGATGAGGTGATCCAAAAAATCAAGAGGTGACTCAAGCTTGCCTTTGAGGTCCAAAGCATCAGATATCAAGACCTGCAGGTCACTGCTATGAGTCGAACGGCTAGGGATTGGTCTACTACCCAAGCCACTATTCGCGCTTTCTTCTCCAAGGTGAAGAAAGCGCAAAAGGTGAAAGACCTCCTTGATATATTTGAGCAGGAGCAACGCACATCAATGAGTTACTTCGAAGACCTTTCTTCTTTGGGTTTCCCGAGTTTCATAGACGATGATGGGAACCTTCTCACCAGGGAAGAACTTAAGCCGACGTGGCTCCATTTTGAAGGTGACGTCTCCGAAATCGATGAGTGGGAAGAGCCAATCACGGAGGGACAAGTCACTGATTTCATCCTGAGACACTGCAAAATCGTGGCTTGCCTAAATGACCTAGGTGCAAGAATCAAACACGTCGACATAGGGCAGATTGATCGATTCCATGTTCTGGTCAAGGCACTCGAAGACCAAGAACCATTTCAGAAAGGGGTCTGGGCTCATGTTCACCGAACTATGAAGAAAATCCATGACCGTCTGGTCCCATCACCACAACAGGAGGCCACGCCAGCAGACGAAGGAGCAGAGGAGGAAGAAGAAGCAGAAGAAGGAGAACAAGAACCAGCTACAGAAGCGCTCCAAGAAGAAGAAGGAGGAGATGGATCAGGAAAAGACTCTGGCCCAATGGATCAAAGTTAAAGGGTCCTCCCACCGAGACGAGCTCGTTGCCCCGTGAGCCGCCAAGAATGTTGACAATTTTGTCACATTTCTTAAGGGGTAGAAAAAGAAACAAGTTTTGTACAGTAAAGTTTTTGCTTTGTCATTTTTTTTGAAAAGTTGCAGCAATTTTGGCTTCCAATGCCACCCCTTTGTATATAAAGTAAAAAAGAAAGAACTTCGCTGCCAAACAAGCTAGAGAAAAGAGCTTCGCCGAAGGAAAATAAAAATAGCTTCGCACCCGAAGCATTTCCAGCACTACTTCGGGTAAAAGTTTTGCGAAGTAGTTTTCGTCGAAGTAAAACACAAGGAAAGGAGAATGAAACTACTTTGCGCCCGAAGCATTTCTAGCAGCTACTTCGGGCGAAAGTTGAGCGAAGCGGCGTTCAAAAGAAAAGAGAGCTTCGCACCCAAAGCATTTTCAACACTACTTCGGGTGGAGTTTTTTGTGAAGTAGTATCACCAAAGTAAAATACAAGGATAGCAATAAAAAGAACTTCGGGCCCGAAGCGCTTCAAGCAAATACTTCGGGAGAGATTTCTGCGAAGCGGCATGGCCAAAGTACAATACAAAGGAGAAGGCAAGAAAACTACTTCGCATCCGAAGTATTTCCATCAGTCACTTCGGCCAGAAAACTAGCGAAGCAAAACTCAAGGAGCATTGAAAGTACTTCGCCAGAAAGTTGCCGAAGTACTCACTTCGGGCCCCTCCATCAGCGAACCATTTTTACTTCGCCAAAAGCTCATTGCGAAGCATTTGCTTCGGCTAATTTTGCATGAAGTACTTCTACCCAAAGTAAAGGGATGCAACATCTTTTGAAGACAATTGCTTCGGCCAAAACCTTCCCGAACCACAGTTTTGAAAGAGGATCGCAGCGAAGCATTTCTCCAAGGCATCGGCGAAGCAATTTTGTCGACAAAGTGGCAAAAGCAAAGAGGTCCATTTTGCGAAGTAGATGTGCTTCAACACTCCCCATCCCCGAAGCAATTTTGCGAAGCCCAATTTTGCGAAGTATAATCCAAGGAGGAGTTTTGCTTCGGCCCAGAGCCCTTGCGAAGTGAAGTTGTGAATGAAGACTTAGCGAAGCACTCCACGGGCATGCGTTCCAAGCCGGGTATTTTCCCGAGGTGATCAAGTGCCTCATAAATGCAATTTTTCATGCCCAGCAAGCTCGCTACTCATTTTTGGCAATCAAAAATGAAGTATCAAGCCATGATGGAGAGCCCGACGAGCATGGCGGCCACTCGAGCACCGCACCCGAAGACCAAGGACGTCCAGACGGCTCATCAATGCACCTTTCCATGGTTGACCCGGTTGCAGTTGCCAGTTTTGGTAATAGATTTGAAAGCTCGGTCACGAGAGCCTCGGGGAGCCGAATTCTCAGGGCTCGAGAGCGTACTCTTCTTCGCTATGTAATTATGATTCAGAGGCCCGGGTCCTCTATAAAAACCCAGGCATTGTAAGGGAAAAAATGGGGGGGGAACTATCTGCTAGAAAGTTGCTGTAACTTGATGTCCTACGATTAATACTAAAAGGTTTTTGAGCTCAATTCTTCTCTTTTATGCTGCCTTCTATGCTTGATTCTTTTGTCTTTCTTCGTTTGTATACCGAGATGCTGAACCCTGCATCCGGCGTGTGATCGGGGACTGTACCCTAAAACTCGCTCTGAAGGATACATAGGAGTAGAAAAGTGTTGTATTGGCTTTCTTTTATGCTGCCTTCTATGCTTGATTCTTTTGTCTTTCTTCGTTTGTATATTGGATGCTGAACTCTGCGTCTGGTGTGCGATCGGGGAAGGTACCCTGAAACTCGCTCGAAGGATACATAGGAAAATCGATATTGCATTTCTTTCGTTTATCCTTGGTGTTCCTTGTTGTTATTCAAGTTGCTAGTTAGCGATCCTGCTTCCTGTTCTCTCCCACCTTACATCACCGATTTCTCTAACCCTAACTCCTTTTATCTCTTTCCTGCACTCTTATCTTCAAACACCCAAGTAGTTTAGCATAGGAGCCGGCCTTTCTCCGGAGATTGGCACGAGGGGCATCTCTTCCCTTCGGCCTTTCAATGTTGGTCCAGGTCTAGGGCGCGTACATTTACTCAAAATCCTTACCTAGGCAGATTTGATGACCAACAGGAACCATCAGAAACACCAACAAAAATTTTAGTCCATGCTCTTGTCGGGATTACCACCCCACAAACCATGAAATTTTTGGGTTATTTCAAAGGCCAACGTCTCACAATTATTATTGATTCAGGTAGTATGCACAACTTTTTTGATCCTCATGTGGCCAAACAGACCAACTGCTATATACACTCATGCAATTATTTTAAAGTCATGGTGGCCAATGGAGGCACCTTACCTTGTAAAGGTAAATGTCAAAATGTCAAAATTCAGATAGGGTATTATGAACTCAAGAAAGATATGTTCACCCTCCAATTGGGAAGATGTGATGTTGTGTTAGTATCCCAATGGATGAGCACCTTGGGCACTTTCTCCTACAACCTTGTAGAACTATGGTTGCAATTTTCACAAAATGGACAAACATATACCCTCAAGGGTATCAAGGCTGGCCCAACACAAATGATTAGTTCCAATCGCATGGAGAAGTTGTTGAAAAATTCCTCCCATGGGATCATTGCACAAATATTTTCAATTCAACCACCCACTTCTATAGCAGATCCACTTCCAGCAGATTTACAACTTGTTCTAACCAAGCACAATGGCATATTTTTAGAACCAACTACACTGCCACTTCATCGCTCTCATGACCATGCTATTCCACTACTTTCAAGTAGTGCACCATCGAACATCTGATCGTACCGGTATCCTCATGCTCTCAAGTCATAAATAAAGAAGATGGTAAATGAATTGCTCAAGGTAGGTGTCATTCGACCTAGTACCAGTCCCTATTCTTCTCCAGTTTTGCTATTTCACAAGAAAAATGGATTGTGGCGATTGTGCATAGACTACCGTGATCTCAATAAGATCACCATCAAGGATAAATTTCCCATTTCGATAGTGGATGAATTGTTGTATGAATTACATGGAGCTATGTACTTCTCCAAGTTGGACTTTCATTTGAGGTACCATCAAATCAGGCTCAAGGACAAGGATATTCCAAAAACTGCTTTTCGCACTCATGAAGGTCACTATGAGTTCTTGGTAATGCAATTTGATTTGACAAATGCACCATCCACATTTCAAAGCCTTATGAAAAACATCTTCCATCCCTTCATGCAAAATTTCATCCTGGTTTTCTTTGATGATATATTGGTTTATAGCCACTCATGGGAAGAACACCTTACCCATGTGGATCAGACATTACAGTTATTGGCCCAACATCAACTTTTTGCTAAGCGGTCTAAGTGCTCCTTTGGTTTGACTAGAGTGGAGTATTTAGGACACATTATTTCCAAATATGGTGTCAAGGTCGACCCTAATAAAATTCAGGCAGTTCAGGACTGGGCAAAACCCCGCACTCTCAAAGGACTTCAGGGATTCTTAGGACTTACAGGTTCTTACAAGAAATTTATTTGTAATTATGGTAAAATAGCAGATCCCCTCATATCTATGTTAAATAAGGACTCTTTCACTTGTACAAGACCCACTAATCAAGCCTTTCTTGAATTAAATCATGCCATGACCACCACAGTTGTTCTAGTCATGCCAGATTTCTCTAAACCATTCATCATTGAAAGTGACGCTTTCAGTCGTGGAATTGGGGCAGTATTGATGCAAGAAGGGAGACCCTTGGCCTTCACCAGAAAGGCATTGTCTGGGCGTAATTTGGGAAAATCTACATATGCCAATGATATGTTGTCCATCTTACATACTGTCATCCATTGGAGACCATATCTCATTGGGCACCATTTCTCCATTAAAACAGACCATCAAAGTCTTAAATATTTCTTAGAACAATGGGTTGTTACACCAGAACAATAAAAATGGGTTTCTAAACTCATGGGCTATGATTATGATATCAACTATAAGAAGGGAAAATAAAATATTGTGGTTGATGCTCTCTTTCGCCAATTTGAGGCCCTCAGTATGATATGTGCTATCTCCGCATCTATCCCCCAATGGATAGATTCCTTACGATAGGAGGTACTTCAAGATGCAGACCTGCAAGCTTTGATGGATTCACTTCAAGCTGATATGACTTCATCCCCAGGCTAAAATTGGGATGGCCAAGATTTGCGTTATCACCAACGCCTTGTTATTCTCTGTCTCGCCACTCTGTGACCTCTTCATGAAGGAACTACACACTGATCCCTCTACAGGTCATTCTGTATTTCTCAAAATGTATGAACGCCTCAAGTGCACATTCTTTTGAAAAGGGATGAAACAAGAAATTTGTGACTTCATGGTAGCTTGTGATACCTGCCAATGGATGAAAGGTGAAATAGTTCGTTCTCTGGGTACTCTTCAACCCTTGCCCATTCCAGATCAATTTGGACTAATATTTCTATGGATTTTATCCAAGGGTTACCTAAATCAGGTGGTAAGTCTATTATTCTTGTGGTAGTGGATCACCTTTTGAAGTATGCTCATTTTTATCCCCTTGCCCATCCTTACACAGCCTCCACAATTACCCAAATATTCCTCGATTTTATTTTTCACCTTCATGGTATGCCCACCTCCATTGTGTCCGATCGAGACCCAATCTTCACTAGTCATTTTTGGCAAGAGTTGTTTAAGTTGCAGGGAACGAATCTCAAAATTATTTTAGCCTATTATCCGCAAACAGATGATCAAACTGAGATTATCAACAAATATTTGGAGACCTATCTTCGTTGCTTTGCATCAGATCATCCTTCTCAATGGGTGAAGTGGCTTCCTTTGGCCAAATGGTGGTACAACATGTCCTATCATACAGCTACCAAAATCACTCCTTTTGAGGCTATTTATGGGCACCCTCCACCCATGCCTTCTTCATACATTCCAAGCATCTCCAGGGTCCAAGCAGTTGACATTACTCTTCATTAGCAGACCCATGTTCTTCACCAGCTGAAGCATAATTTGGACATGGCCCAGAACTGGATGCAACAACAGGTCGACCAGCATCGATTCGAGCGTAGCTTTGATGTGGGTGATATGGTTTTCCTTCACTTGCAGTCATACAAATAGTCATCCCTCCAAATCCATCGATGCCAAAAACTTGTAAAATTCTATGGGCCTTACCAAGTTCTACAGTGGATTGGTTCCACTGCTTACAAATTGGATTTTTGCCCACCTCCAAGCTTCATCCTATTTTCCATGTTTCATCTCTCAAGAAAGTTATGGGCACACAGGTACAGGTTTAATCAAAATTACCATAATTGGATGAGGAAGGGTCCATCTTACTCGAACCAGAATAGTTGTTGGATCATCGCACCCACACTCTCTGTAATCGTACCATCACATAAGTCCTTGTCCAGTGGCATGGGCTCCATCCATAAGATGCTACATGGGAGTCTCTCCATCAACTCCAACACCAGTTTCCTTGATTTCAGCTTTGAGGACAAAGCTTTTTGAAGGGCAAGGACATGTTAGGATCCTATCCTAACACCATGTTGTAATTCTCATTTACCTATGTAATAACCCACTTCCAACGTGGGGATCCCATTTTAATATTATTATGCAATACTTAGTAATGTAGGTGGCAATAAAGGTACCTCTCCAAGTGGTACCATCTCATGTAACCATTTTTATCAATATTGTAACCGATGTAGTAAGATACCTTGCCAAGTGGTACCATTTCATGCAACCATTTTTATCAAGATTGTAACCGCCATTTGGTGGAAGATTCTAGCTCAAGTGGAATTTTGCATGTAAGCCACCTCTTGAGCATTTAAGTAGGGTTACATGAATTTTTCCTTTAAAAATATATGAAGACATGTACGATATTATCCTTTTAAAAACTAATGAAATATTGAAAGAGGTTGCCCCCTTGAAGAGGACCGCGATTCAGTGTTACTGTGAGATTGTTTCATTTCTGTAATTAATTTTTGCATAGTGATATTGAGTTATTTGATGTATGTGAGTTCTTTTTCAGTATTTTGTGTGAATGTGATTTATTTTAATAGTAGGTTCCTAACAATAGTATTATCTTCCAGAGTTCTAAACCAATGTAATATATTTCCTCTGAAGGACGGGGTAATAATTCTCACAATAATATCCTCCTCTTTTATGTTGTGAATTGCTACTATATTCAATATATCTTGAAAGTCCTCATAAGTTTTTTTCCCAGATCCATCATAAGTGGGGATAGCCTTCGATACAGCCTGGGGAATGGCATTCATTTGGGCTAATCTTAGAGGACCAGTTGTATTCCACATAGGGTATTTTCATAATGGCTAATTAGGAACCGCATTTTGTGCCATATTTCCAGTTGTAGGTCTTGTTGGATTTACTATAGTATTTTCCTCAAGAAGCTCTTCTTCTAAGAGGAAGTCTTGATTTAAACTTTGGATAATATCAGACCCTCTATAAGGTAATTCACAATAGAAATAGGAGTTAGAGTTGTTCATTTTGAAAGACTTGGTATACATGAAATGACACTGGTCAATAGGGGTTTTCATTTTTTGGGTCTAAGGACTAGGGAGTCACTAGGTGAACTTGATCTTCTCTGCTCTCAAGGTCAAGTTAATTCACCAAATCTTGATTCCTTTAGGTTGAGATAATAATAACTCATGTGATGGGTTTCGTGTTCCTTATGAACTGGTCCCACCGGGCATGCCAAAAACTATTGGGAATTGAATTGTGTTTAAGCTTTACTCAACACTGTATCTGTCTATCTTCCTATTTTTTGTTCAGGCATGCACTTGATAGCTTCAGCTCAGCACTCAATATTGGTATAGACCAGAATAAAGTCCTCGATCTAACCTCTAGAGTAGGTTGGTTCCTTGTCAACTTTAAACAAGATGTTGACAATATTATACTCACTTAGGGTTTTTAAATTAGGGTTAGAGAGAGGTCAAGGTTATAAAAGTGAATAACAGTTGTACGGATAGGTTAACAACATTGATACCACAGCAAACAACTCCAAAAATTATATCAAGACACATTACTTAGATCAACATTATCACAAATATTGAGCATCCTCACACATTTATAAGAATAGTAGAGAAATATTGAAGAGAAAAATTACAATACCCTAATGATGATAATCCAAATAACATAATTAATCACTATCCATATTTTACAAAAATATGCTCCTAACAATAGAACCAATCCAAAGTAGATTTCAATTAATCTATTAGTCAGTAAGCTTGTCAAACCAACTATTTAAGTGTTCACATAAATGCATCCTTAATATTAGAACCTTTGACATCATATGGTGAAGACACAAGATTTGAGGTGAAAATCAATGTAATGCTCCTTTCATTAACTTTTGGAAAATTCACAATGGTACAAGCAAACACACTAGAGCCGACCCTTTGAAAATGAGGTTTTGACCTCTATTTATAGTTTGTAAAATTAAAAACAATATGGAACATTACAAATATTAGTTTTTCATACCTCAGTAGAGAGTTCTTGGTTGGCATCATCTTACTGGTTCAATTCTTGATAAATCTGCTACAAATAAACCGCCATGTTAGCTAGAAACCTCTGCAGCTTGCTGGTTGTTGGCTTGAATTGGATTTCTATTGTTGGATGCCTCATCTGCATCATGGATATTTCTTGGAAACCTTTTATCACCATTGATCTGCAACCATCTCTAGTTTTTGTCATCTTGAAACCCTCGATGCTTCAGCTTCCTTCTCCAACTAACTGTTCTTCAATCCTGACGAGAAAGCTTTTATTTTATTTCATTCTGCTCAGCAATTCTCAGCCATCAATCTCTTCCATTGTAATGCTACAATCTGTTCGAAATAAGCTTTGATAAATGAAAATAAGAGATCATTATGCCATTTTGATTGAAAATATATATTTTATGATGTCATCCTTCATGCTTTAGAAACCTCCAAACGCCATTCTGCACAAAAATGCATTGTAGGCAGGGCGAAATGAAATCCACCACTTATTTCTTATTCTTTAGCATTGACGCTGAAGTGAATCTACATAAAAATTTGATGATGTCACATTTCTCTTGAAAATCCTACGGATTCCATTTCGAACTCAGACAAGAGTATTAGTCATGAATTCTAAATTTGGCTCTGCCATAGTGTAAACAACCATGTTTCCATTCCACACTGGATTTAGATAAATATAACTTGTCACCATTATGTTGAAGTATTAGATAAAATTGCCTATACACGAATCCACACATCTTTGCACTATCTTCCACCTTATGTCACCATTCCAGGCTAAAAATATTTATGAGTCTCCCGAAAATAGTCTTCCAACACTTAGCCGCTTTGAAATATCTTTCAAATACAAAGTGATCACCAATCCGCACATATTTTATGCTTACATCACCTTTCTCCAAAGACTTTTGCAGATTCAAATACTTTGTTGCTAATCCGGAGTCAAAACCAAGGGATGTGATGCGGATTTTCACCAAGTGCAAGATTTGACTAAGTGTGGGTGGACTTCTCTCCTTTGTCACGGATCCGCTCCAAAATACACTGAAATGCGTGCGTAATGAATCTTTCCTGCTTTAGTAAAATTTTCAAAAAATCTTCTAAGCATATGTGGCCATTTTGGGCATACAGTACTTTTTCCATATTAACTAGAGATAGCAACTAGAAACATTCACATATCAAAATGCACAACAAGAAGGTTTCATTCATCTAAAATTCACCGCAATATTGTTTGGTTCTATTTCAAATTGCATTAATCATTTGAAACCTATATCAACTCAAAATTACATAATCAAGCAAAGAGACCATACTAAGAATTACCTGGTATACACAGTGAGCTCCACAAATGGCTATCTACTACAAGTTTTTTAACATCAGTCTTCCATTCTTCCCTTTCTCTCAATTTCCAAACCCCTTTCTTCTTTTCTCTCTCACCTTACCACCTATCTCTTTCGAAGATATTCCCCCATTCCTCATTTCTCCACTTCTCCGAAGCATCCACAAAAGAGAAAGTGAAAGTACAAACCCATGTTCTCATGTCTCCAAACAACCAGTATGCATTGGAAAAAACACCCAACAAACAAAGTATCCAATTCTCTAAAGCTAGATACAAATATATTCAGGTGTTTCTTTTTACACCAATTATAATTTAGCAAAAAACTCCATCTGAGTTAATAATTTCTTTGATACTCCAGTTACAAGGTTATTTAGTTCATTTAATACAGTGAGCACCATTAAGGGATAATATATATATATATATATACACTTTTCGTGGTAGTTGAAACATAACACTAGTAATGGAAATCCTTCCCTTATAATGATTTTCAAATGTCCAAGCGTTAGTCTTCCTCGTTCAAGCTTAATTTGTAAATCCGAAACTAAAGTGTTCTTTTTTATAAGAACAAAACAACATTTATAACTTTATGTATATAAACATATAAGTATCCATTTCTTCCCAATAGGACTCTTTTAAACCAAATAAAGTCTCTACCTAAAAAAATGGTCATATTAAATGGAATTTCATCAAGGAAATGATTGTCTATAAAAACACGTTTTCACCCAAAACTTTTATATATTTCCATAAAATATAAATTTTATAGAAATTAATTAGAATACAATCATTTATTCCACCTAAGACATCATAGAAAATCATAAATACTTCCAAATAAAATTCTGTCAAGGGAGGGTCATGACAATATTGGATGCAAAGCTATCTTATGTTACCATAGGTTGACATCGTTCACGAGTGCTTGTTTTGGTGACTAAGTTGGTGTTTCTAGACTCTTGGAACCGATGCTTATGAGCCCTAGATTGGCTCACCTTATCTACTTGAATTTTACACCTTCTACATTCAATTATTCACCAATAGTGGATGTTTGATGAAATGTCGAAGATGGTGTCTTTATGCACCTGAATACGAGCCCTTTGTTGGCTCTCTACCTTGCTCAGATAGTGATGCTTTTCTTGATAAATTTTTAATGAGTCTTATAGTTTGTAAAAATTTCCTTAATATGCTCAAGCTTGTCCTTCTAATGGTGCAAGAAACTAATGTAAATACTTTTACAATAGTTAGAATAGAATATTTGAATTTGCACCTATTTTTGAGATCTTCCAATCTCCTTCTTGCAAGCTTTATTTTTGCTCTTTATGAGGTGGCTTTCTTCTCCACTCCTTGGAGGAATATTAACCTGTAATATGGCTTCTCTAGGCCACAATATATTACAAGTTTTGTGCACCGAATAGTGTCTCTAGACACTTTGATATAAGCAGATTTTGTGCTCTTTGGTTTTCACCTTAAGTTAACAACCAATGCACATAATAATCTTTAAGAGCAGTAAGTTATACAATATAGAATAGTGTAATAGTAGTTTCATCTTATTGCTCCTACAAAGTAATTTGGAATATGCACTAATTATTCTCTTAAATAACTCTGAAATGTATTGTAATATTTGCAACTTAATATAGTCTCCTTTTTTGTAACTAGATAATAGGAAGATGATATTTTTCTTTCTTTTGAAATATATCTAACTCATATTTTAATGTGTAGGTAATAACCCTTAATAGAAACTATCTTTTGCACTTCCCTTGAAGACTTTAAAATACAACCTTCTTGCAACTTCTATATTCTAATAAGGTGCTTAATGAAGCTAAGTAATGAACCGAATATAAGCATTCAAGTAATGAATCCTTTGCACCTAAGTTGCTTACCTTTAATGACCTCTAACTATGATGAATGTCTTGATGATTTGATTCACCAGGTTGTTGTCTGAAATGGTAGTAAATCACATCTCTTCTTGGTTGTCTAGAATAGCTCTCTAACTCACCTAATCGTAGCTTTTGAAACCTTCTAACTTGCTGCCCTGAAACTATAGTAGGTGGCTTCAACTTCTCCTTCAAGGTATACCTTGGAAATATGAAGTTTTTTAGTTGGGATTCTCCTCCAAGAATCCTTCACAATTATGTTGTAGATTCAGCAACCCCCTTGTCTTCAAAATGTGTTTTCTTAACTATCAAAGGTAATCTCCAAATCTCTTAGATTTGGTAGGCTTTTTTTTCTGTGTTCTCCTTCAACCTCCTTGTCAAATTTTGACTTCAAATAGGGCCTTATTCTCAATAATATAAAAGTCTTGAGGTCTTCACTAGTCTCCTCCAAAGTTTTATAAACTATTTTCCAAATCCTTCTCCTTTGGGCTTGTTGTTGGATGAAAACAATTATCCCAATTTCTTCACTATCAAGAGATTCTCCTTGGTAGTTAATTTATCCAATGAGTTATTCTAGGAACTGCTTTAATGGCTTCTCTAAAATGTACAATAAGGTTCTCCATGCCTTCTATTTGTTTCTCCTTGAGACCTCTCCAAGGTCTTCAATCTCACAACTTCTCTGGTCTTCCCAATGATACCTTTACTTCAACCTTTTACTATTGAATTGTTGGCAATGAGATCTTCCTCTTAGATCTCTAAAATATATTAGAGGACCTTGCTAGTCCTTCTCTATCTCTTCCAATACTAGAAGTTCTTCAATGGGACCTTCAGTGGGTATCTTTAGCTTCTTCTAGAAGAAGTCTTCAATCTAAAAAGGAGATCACCAATCTCCTATATTCTCTGAACTCTTCTCTAGATTCTCTTATCGAATTTGCAACAAGGCTTCTATGGCATTATCTTATGTAATGAGTTGGTCTACAATAGGACTTCCCTTAGGTTCCTGAAATCTTATTTTCTTGAAACAAAGTATTAGAATAAAAATTCTAAGTCTGGAAATGATGAATCTTCACTAGTTGATTTATCAATATAGTGAAATGAATTTTTAATCCTAGTATTCACGATTTCTTTTGTAATTTTGTGGAAATACTCTAGACAAAATCAATCTCAAAAATTTTAGAACTGGGATTTACTTCTCTCCTCTCAATCTCTCTTGTGGCTCTCCCTATTCCTATTTGATCTATGATGGCTATGATACCACTATTAGCTTTTGATAATGTATGATATGGGAGAAAGTAATCACAAAATATAAAATATGCAAAAAAGTAAGATAATGGAATTCTCTAAAAACACTAAAATATGTTATTAATGGAAAGATACAAAAATAGTACAATGCATAGTAATGGAGGAAATAAACACTCCATAACTCTAATGGAAACTACATTGTACCTACTCACTACTCTATAGTAATATCACTTCTGCTTCATGCTCTTTCTATTCACTATGGGATAGTTATATAAGAAGATAAGTTACTTAGCCCTTACTCTTCCTAACTAGCTTTCCTATGACTCATGTACAAGTGTACTCCTTTTATATTTACATCATTACACATTGACACTTGTGCACTTATTACTTCTTCCTCAAGTAATCTAAGATAAAATCCTAATCTAACAATGTACCCAAGGTGGTACATTGACATATACTCTAACAAGTAGCATTTATCCATTGGACATGGAGTCAAAAACCCCTACTCACTACCCGAGCCTTTACTATTTTTTCTTTTTTTCTATTTTTTTAGGGAAATTACTTCCACCACCCTAGGACTCAGGTTTCTAAGAAACTTCTTTATTGCATATGGGCTAGTTCCAAGGCCCATATGTTTTTTTGTTGAGGTAAGTTTGGTACCAATGTTGACTCTCTTTTTAAATTTGATCTTGTTGGCATGCATCTTCCCCCTCCAGCTTAGATTCTCTATCTCTTCTATGTTTGAGGAAGGAAAAATCATTTCCTTTAGGTCTATACAAATGCCTAAGCCTACTTTCTCAAGAATTTTTGAGGTAGTAGATCCCATGACATCTGTTATTCTTTGGTAGTGTTGATACCTACTGATAACTACTATCTCTACCTCCATGAAATTATCTTCCTCTTCCTATATTGACATAACCTAGTAAAGAATAACAAGTTGTTGAGTGAGAGAGTACTGTAAGTGGTAGCTTGGATAGCTAGGATTGATTACTCTATCTTCTTAAATCCATTTATAAATTTCTCTATCTTCTTAAATCCATTTATAAATAGGTCAACAAGATGATCCCATTCTTCAATTGAGTGCAAGGAGATAGAAACACATTACAATACCTTCCTTGAAATAATGCCACAAGCAATCTCAAAAACATGTTATGCTTGGTGATGTTGTGCAATTGGTAAAAGTAGACCATATCTTGTAAATTTTCTTGCAAGGTTAACAATACTTCGCTATTATAATATGGAAAATTTTACAATATGCATGTTTGATAGTCATCCCAAACATCTAGTGGTATTAGAGGTCACAAGGGGATTTTCTTGATCCATTTAGGAGTTTACAAGGACATAAACATTCATATTCTAGCATGCAGCCTCCATGGTGTGGTTTTCATAGTTTTTCAGGCTCTTTGGATTGTGTTGGATTCACCAGGTGAATGCAGCTTCTTGCTTTTGGAAAGTAGGTAGACTAAAGTCTTCACCTGAACCTTGATCTAGTATCTTCAATAGTAGATTCTTCTAATTTTTAGTATAGAGTAGAGTCACTAGGTGAGTAAGGAGGTACTCCAACAAGCTAGAATAGATAAAGACCCTCATCAAGTCTCAACTTTACTACTTGTAATTTTAGGACCAATGATGTGTCATTAGGGTCCCATTAATAATATCATTAAATTATTATCACCTTTGATTATCCCTGGTGGGGCATCCATTCCTCACGAGGAGTGATACAGTAGGGTCATATTCAAGAGCATATATTTGGCTCAGTTTGGGGTCGTTGCAAGGTTTTTACAAGGTTGGCTCCTTGTTAAGATGTGATATTTCAGGCACAATTGAAATCAACAAAGAAAAAGGGGGGTGCAAAAATGATAAATAGCTCAACAAAAGAAATAATGAGGTGATGTGCCAAAATATCTACTAAGATCCATCTATAAAAATAGGCTTGAATGCTATGTGCTAGCAGTGAAAACTTCCTCTCCTCAATACAGTGAAGCACAAATGAGAGTTACCAACCATAGGCATGCATAAAGAGGTAGGTCCTATAGGAGATCCAATGACAGATGACTAGTTTAAAAATAGATGCAGGCCCCTCACACATACATACACTTAATAAAATCTAAAATAGGTAAAAATGTTATAGACACATACATACACACATAAATGGGTCTATAAGGATCCATAGATGGCTAAACCAAAAATTGACAGATATTTATATATATATATATATATATGTATATATGTATATATATATATATATGCAAGCAAATCATTACAAATATTGTGCCAAAAGCGGGGGTTCGAGATTACCCATAAGCTACTTGGGAGCCGACTATTTTTATAAAAAGAAATAAAATGAAAGCCTACAAGAGAATACAATTGTAAACTTGTTAATCCTTTACAAATATAATGCTACTCCTATTTATAGATTCCAATATGAGGGTTTTACCTCCAAAACTCATACAAATATTTCAAGGTGGTTGTCGCTTATGATGTCAAATCATGTCTTGTTTGAATTTTTGGTCCCTCTAAGGTTCTCTATGATTTGTGAATTTCAAATGGCCCTGAGCCTTTGGATGAGCAACTACCATCTTTATTGCCATATACCCATTTTTTAAAAATCCCATCATCTAGGGTAAGATATCTCTTCATTTAATGTTTTGGATCTTTGAGTTGCTTATGTTGTGGCTACCATGTTGTTGTCCTTTCACAAGGATATGAGATAATTTTTTATAGGAAGGACAATACTCCTTGAAGATTGGGCACCCCATTACCTTTGACTTTCAATGCATAGGTGCTTTTATCTTCAAAAAAATTCTCATCACTTGATATTAGGACCACTTGACATCGAGGCTTCAGGACTTTTTGTCTTGGGTACCTTCATGTCAAAACTTCCACTTCTTTCCTTTTGATTAGGACTAAAAAAAATTTGAATTTTTGGATAGCCTTTACTCTCGAAACCTTCCCTCCCATCATCATATGTTTTTGATCATGGATTATTGTGTGCTTGTATGTGGATCAAACTTCCACTTTTCCTTACCAAAAGGGGGTGTAGTGAGTCATCACTACATAACTAAAAGGTGAGACATTAAACTATGCATTATTATCATAAGTTGATTTCAAACCATTATGTTTTGAGGATGCTTATAATTGATAAGGAACATATATGATGTAATAGATAGGCTTAGTTTTAGGCATTAATGATTTTTTATGTACTATATGAGGCTTCTCGCAACTCATGTTAGATATAGTTTGTTTATTTTTGTTAACTTCTATACTTTGTTAGCTTTATGGTTGTTAGCTTGTTAAGCTGTTACAATATTTAGATGGTTTTTAAGTTGTTATCCTGCTATCCAAATTTAGTAGATAGTTTATGGTACAATCCTTGGATATTTATTTCTTGTACAATTCTTCTTTATGCTTATTTAAGCATCCCGTATAATACAAATTCTAACTTTTAGTTGATTACACATCAGTGGTATTAGAGTAGGTGTTTAGTGGTTTTGGAAAATCTCTAACTTTTGTTTTGCTCGTGTATCAGCTTTCAATTATTTTCTACCAGTATTAATCCATTAGCATTTTGGAAGCTCTAGTAGGAAATAAATATGGTTATTTGCATAAGTTTGTGAGTCCAAGTTCAAACCAATTGAACTGGACACAAAAACCTATTGTTCAGTGTCATCAATCTCTTTGTCATTGTAATCATTCAATATTAGTTGAGATAGGGGTATTAAACTTAAGTTACAAATGTTATTCCATGTGAAAAGAGAGACTTCAACTATTGATAGCACAAAAAAGTTACTAGCATCTGATGCCTAAGAGTTGTTTATTATCTAAATCTTATTAGTTACATCTTGGTAACAATTTGGTTATTGGGCTTAGGCATTACAATACATGAAATTGAATGTTGGTGGATTATAACATCTATATTGTGCTCTATCTACGTATAAAGTTTGTGTTTGAGACCTTGAAATACAATTTAGCAGGAATATGTGGAGCAAATTTCCTACTCAACCTCACTTTTTTTGACGTTGACATGTAGACATTTTTCAAACCATATAAGTTCAAGAAACACAAGTTGACCAAATAGTGAAAGGGTATAGGGTTTTTTTTATGTCCAAGCATAGGTACGTATCATTTCTATATCAGCCACTAATGTTCAAAGCTTCTCAAGGTTGTTAAAGCACATGGTGGTCCACGTGTCATTGGATATTTCTAACCAATGCTATGGAACCACTATTTCTACAAACCCTACATTCAAACTCTTGGATCTCTCTTGGATGGTTTTGATACCCCTTTTTTTTCAGTATTTTATGGCTTATGTGTGCCTCCTGTTGGGTGGATTCATGGTAGAAATTGATCACATAGACTAAAAATCCCCCACACCAAGATTGTATGTTGCAGAACTATTTTTCTCATGGTGGTTAGACAAGTTATTTGCCTAGTAAAAACTTTGTATGTCTGATTACCTATTGTCGGTTGTTTTCTAGAAACCTTTGTTGCCTAAAGAGGATAACCACTTGATGATGTTTGATTGGGTGTTGGATTTTTTTCATGCTACATGTTTGCATCCTACCATGTGGAATTGGACATTGTGATTGTTTACTATCTTATATGACTTGATTTTTATCATTGAACATTGTGACTATTTCCTACCTCAAATGATTAGCTTTTGACCATTAGATATTGTGGCTATTTCCTACCTCAAATGATTGGATTTGGACTATTGAGTATACAAAAACCAAGGGCTTGACCAATATGACCTATCAAAAGTAATCATTGGCACATGAAATAAATATTTTAATTTCCATGTGATAAATTAAAAATTGTAACCTTTGAAGGGGTAAAATTATTTATTTAGTATTAAATTAATTATTTAATACTTTCCAAGTAGTTCTTTTATTTAATTAATAAAAAATAATTAATTGAAAATATACCTTGTTGTTGGAGATAAAAATAAACTTTGTACCATCCTAGTAGGCAAAAATTGCTTGTAAACTACTTGGAATTATTTGTATTCCCCTTGTAATTATCGTATAGGCATATTTAATAAGTTGCACTTGACTATTACTCGTTCTACCATGGCCACCAATTTGGTTGAGACTATGGCTAAAGTAGCCAATGTGGTAACTACCTTGGTTGATAAGGTCAACAATATTAGTATCCAAATTATTCTCTAACATCAAATTCAATGACATTCACTCCAAAAAAAAATACAAGGTCAATAGTTATGATGTTTCAATGTATCCTAAGGTCCTTAACAGTTGGATCCTCGATATGGACACCAACTTTTTATATAGTCAATTTCCTAAAGAATAAAGAGTTACATTTGCAAAATTAAACTCTTTGGAGTAGTTAAAGTATAAAGGTTTAGTAATGGAAGGCCAATGCACTCAAAGTCTCATTTATAATTAGGATGAATTAGTAACGGTAATGAAGGTTTTCTTTTATCCTTCAAATTATGGCAAAGAATTAATCATAAAATGGCTTTGTTTAAGATAAGATAACAACATGAGTGTTCAAGATTATATTTATCAGTTTAACAAGTTCAATATACTATTGGAGTGTTGGATTCAACTCATGGATTTCTTATCAAATTTAAGAGAAACGTGTAGTGTTCAATCAAGTTCAACTTGTGAAAGAGAAACTTGTTTTTCAATCAAGAGGACCAAGATATTTTGGTACCATGGGAACTTTCAAGTCTTAAAATCAGTAGTAACAAGTACAAAAGGTGAAAATACTTCCTTCTTATTCATCATCTTTCTCCCCTTCACCTTATTTGTATAAACAATCTCTTCTTCTTCTAAATATCTAGAGATTTGTAATTTTTGTAATAAGAAAGGACATATTTAGTCCTAATGTTATAAGTTCAAAAATATGAAGTCATTGATTGTATAACCTCCAAATGAGGATCTAAAAGATGGTCCCATTGAGACTAAATGGGAACATAGAACATACAATTATTAAAATGGTAGACTAAATAATGTCACCCTAATGAATCACAACTCTTCAATAGATTTCCATGATAACTTGTTCATCATGAGGGCTCACCTGACTCATGACTATTTATTTTATTATATAGTCTATAACAACTTGTAAATTAATTTAATTGCAAGGTTTGTTGTTGATAATTTTAAGTTGCTTATGATCCCATATCATTGTCCTTATTCACTTGGATGGAAGGATAGTGGGACCACTTCTAGCATCACACACACCTACATAGTCTCATTTGCTTTTGGTCCTAAGTTTGTGGATAAAGTAACGTGTGATGTCACTCCCATGGATTGTTGTGGATTATTGCTTGGAAAACCCTATCAATATGATAGGAAGGCTACTTATGATGCATACAAAAATACTTACACTTTGCAATTAGATAATAAGTCATATCTAATTAAATGCACTCAACAAACCACCAATTTGGTATTAAGTTGTAGACAAGCACACAAAGCTATAAATCAAGCACAAGAATTGGCACTCATCTTCATAAGGCCATAGAATGAATGAATACAAGCACCACTATACTCCTAAGCATGCTACACTAAGTAGAATTTTGAAATCATACTCCCATGTGTTTAAGGAACCCACCATACTTCCTCTTATTCAGCATATTAATCATAGCATTAAGATTATTCCAAGTGCTTCTCTTCATAATGCACCATTGTATAAATAATCAACCCTTCAAACAGAAGAAATTAAAAGGTAAATCCATGACTTGTTTTCCAAATATTTTATTAATCCAAATATATCCCCTTGTGCCTCATCCATTTTTGTTATGCTTAAGGATGATACTTGGAGGCTATATATTGATTTCAAAGCTTTGAATAAAATAACAATCAAGAATATATATCTACTTCCTAAACTAGTTATTGGACTACAAGGGACTAAGTTCTTTTCCAAAATTGATCTCAAGAGTGGGTATCACCAAGTCTAGGTTCAAGTATAAGACACATGGAAAACAACATTTAAGACTAAGTTGGGCCTTTTTGAATGGCTTGTGATGCCCTTTGGTCTTACTAATGCTCCTACTACATTCATGAGGTTGATGAATGAGGTGTTCAGAGATAGTCTAGACAAATTTGTGATCATTTATTTGGATGACATTCTTGTTTACTCTCCTACTTTGAAGGCTCATCTAGAGCATCTAGAATAGGTTCTTAAAACTCTTCACAAGAACCAATTGTATTCAAACGTTCCAAAATATTATTTTGATCAATATTACATCTCTTATCTTAGCTTCATCATCAATGAGAAAGGTATTCAAATGGATCCTACCAAGGTTGAAGTGCTCCTCCATTGGCCAACTCCTACCATCATATATTTATAGATTTTCCTTGGACTAGAAAATTTTTATTGCAATTTTATTCCTAGATATTCCACTATTGCATTCCCCTTGCATTATTTGACTAAAACTAAAGTTATTTTCAATTGAAAAATGACCATGCTCACGTATTTGATACATTGAAACACAAACTATGTATGTCACTTATCCTTGTCCTTCTTATCCTCTCTCAATCTATTGAGATAGAGATAAATGCATTACAATTTTCTCTTAGAGTAGTATTGAGGTAGAATGGTCATTTTGTGGCCTACCATTCTAAGGCATTTACAACTACCCAGCAGAATTATTACTCCTACAATAAAGAGTTATATGCCTTGGTGCAAGCTATTAAGTATTGGATATATTACCTTCTTGATAAAGAGTATATTGCACATATAGATCACATACCCCTTAAGTTTATTCAATCACAATTGCAAGATTGAGAAATTTCATCACATGAAGTGGGTAGCCTATTTATAGTAGTTTCATTTGGTGATCAAGTGCAAGAAAGGAACTAGAAACATTGTAGCAAATTTTTTGAGTCACCCTCCAACATCTCAAGCTTTTATAGTTGTGACTACTTATCACATTGGTTTCCAAACTTGGCCTACATGATATGCTCTTGATATAGATTTTGGGAAATTTTACCAACACCTTTTGCATCCTTCCTCTTCCAATATAAGTCCTTTTTAGGATTTTTATATGAATGATGGTTTGTTATACAGGTTGGATAAACTATGTGTTAAAGGAACATTGTTTATCTCTTCTCAAAGAGGCCCATTCTACACTCTATGGTGGACATTTTGGAAAACACAAGACTCTTCATCATTTGTAGTGGTTTTTCTACTAGCCTCACATGTAGTGTGACATCTTATGGTTTTTGAGGTAGTGTGTTGTTTGTTGCCACTCAAATCTAGCTAACAATAAATTGGGTCTCAATGGTTCCTTGCCCATTCCTTCTTGTCCTTGGAAAATAATTTTCATGGACTTTATGAGTGGTTTTCCAAAGAAAATTTGGAAACATGATTGTATTTTTGTGGTTGTGAATAGATTAAATAAGATGGCTAGGTTCATTATGTGTCAAAAGACCAATTCTGCACCTGAATTAGCACAAACATCTTTGATACAGTATTACTCTCATTTGGTATCCCTACCAACATTATATATGACAAAGATCCATATTTTATGGGTCACTTTTGGCACTCCTTGTAGAATATTTAAGGATTTTATGTTACCTTATCCACTACCTTTCATACATAGTTAGATGGGTAGACCAAAGTGATTAATCACACTCTTGTATAGAGTTTGAGGATCTATCACCACACTTCTCTAGCTAAGTGGTATTTATATAGAGCATGCCTACAAAATAGTAAAGAACACAAGCTTATACTGAGAGGGGGTGAACAGTATAAGACCACTTTTTACTTTTCTTTCCCAATCAATATTATGCAATGTATAGATAGCAATATCAATAACAGTAATCAAAGCAATGCACAAATCACCACACACAATAGAGACACCAATTTTACGTGGTTCACCCAATGTGGGCTACTCCACGGAGAAAATATTTCACTAAAATTTTCTCAATCAATCTCTTGGGAATCCTTTCCCTATTACAATATTTATGGACCTCTATCCAAAGGAGACACCAATCCCCTAATCAAGTTCATGGATCTCTATCCATAGGAGAACTCCTTTCTCCTAAGCTCTAACTGGTGATCTTCTAGAAGAACTATTGCCCCCACTACTCTGGCTAATGGATCTCTATCCACTGAAGACACCTATCCTCACTACCCTAGCTAATGGATCTCTATCCACTAGAGACTATCATCCTCTATACTCTATCACCTTCAAATCTCTATCACAAATCTACACTAAACTTAGTCCTTCGATCTAGCACAAATCTGCTCAATCTCTGTCTCTGGTCTGGCACAAACCTATCCTCAAATCTGCACCAAACTCTATCCTCGAATCTATACTAAACATAGTCCTTCGATCTAGCACAAATCTATCCTCAATATCTATCCTCTGATCTTGCACTAAACATAGTCCTTCGGTCTAGCACAAATCTATCCTCAATCTCTGTCCTCAAGCCTTAACACAAAGCTTGACTTAATCTCAAATCAACTCTATTGGATCTACCCCAAACCTTAACTCAAGGTTTGAACAAATCAATCAATCAACTCTGCTCTCAAGTCTTCTCAAAGACTTGTCTCAAATCTGCCTTGTAAGCTTCCACAAAATCTCACACTAATCTATCCACAAGTCCTCTCTAGAACTTGTCAAATCTGCTCAATAAGTCCTCACTAGAACTTATCCAAATCTCTCAACAAGTCCTCACTAGAACTTGTCCAATCTCATAGAAACATAAAGAGAATTGTTAGAGACTCAATATGCTCTACATTCATCACAATGCTCAATCACTTTCAATCACTCTCTTAGAAACATATAGAGAATTGTTAGAGACTCAATATGCTTCACATTCACCTCAATACTCAATCACTTTCAATCACTCTTTTAGAAACATATAGAGAATTTTTAGAGACTCAATATGCTTCACATTCACCTCAATACTCAATCACTTTCTCAAATCAATTCATAATATAGAATAATTTGTTTCATAGAACTTGAACAATCACTTCACACATTCACTTGACTAGGCTCAACCAACTCTACTCAACCAATCACTCAATGAAATGATCCTTGCTCACAAACCCTAGTCCAAGTATATGAATACTCACTCAAATATTTCCAACAATGCTTTATCAACCAATCTCACATAACAATGATACTCATGTTCTTTCCAAACCCTAGTTCAAGTTCTTCACTCAACAACTCACTTCAACAACAATGCTTATAAGACAATCTTCACATAACAATGATACTCATGTTCTTTGCAAACCCTAGTTCAAGTTCTTCACTCAACTCAAACACTTCAACAACAATGCTTAAGAAACAAGGTTTTATCAACAACTCTTAATTCCAGAAAACCTTGAAGCATTAATTCAAAACACTCTCAACAATGCTAACCAAACAATCCTTTTCACTCCAACTTTCCATTCACAATTTTCAACAATCACTCACTAGGAAGAATATGCCCATACCTTTTGTTGGATGTAGAAGTGCCTCTAGAAAACCTATCTCAATCACAATTTTCTTCTTTCCAATTCCAATGGTTAGACACAACAATATTACTTCAACACTTTCCAAAAATATTCCTTGGACATAAAACAATCACAACTCAATTTATGCCTTATTGCTCCCTTTTAAAATAACACTCATCATACCATACATAAAGATAATTTCCTTGATACACCTTATAAACTCCAACTTAAAATAATATCCAACACCATGAAAATATCAACCAAACACCTTACAATATTTTCAAAACATTTGAGCAAACAACATTAAAAATTTAATTTTGCAAAAACCCTTATAACTCCTTTAGCAACCTTAGAACCAATTTAAAATATGCAAAAATTAATTTTTAAATGCCCAAACTATATTCCCAAAATTTTTGGTGACCAATATTAAAGCATACCTCTTTCTTCCCCAAAAGGGGATTCGACGAGATTCGATCCGTCGTCTCCTCTAGCCTAAGCGCCTTAGCGCTTGGGAGCCCACCGCATGGGCTACTAATGCCCACGTGAAGGAAGGTAGAGCCCCTTCCTCTTATGCCTCCACTCACCATCTATTTCTCATGAACCTTGCACACTCTTCCTTCGCTTTGGATGCAATGCAATTCGTAAGGCTCACAATTCTTAAAGCTCACAATAATATTCGAAGGCATGGTAAGGTTTGGTAGGGTGGGAGTTCCCCCCTTATATACACATTTTAATTTCTCCTCACGTCGGTGCTTTGTTATTCAAAATCAAATTTTGAATTTTAATTTTGATAACCCACCTTAGGGTTATTTAACCTTAGCTTAAATTAATTTATAATTAATAATTAAATTAATTAATAATTAATTTAAATAACTTTATAAGTTAAGTAAATTAACTAATAAATTAATTTATAATTAATTTTAAACTTCCTTTGCATAATATTATAAAAAATAAATTATAATATTATTTATTTGGGCTTTTTCTTGCACTTTGGACCTCATCTGACTTCTTGGAATCGGGTCTTGAAACTGAAACCGAAATGGATGTTGCCAACTAAAACTGCCACTGACTGGTGTTGAAAGTTCGACATCAATGACCACTCACTCTTGACATCAATGACAACTTATCACTCAAAATGTCCAACAATCTCCCCCTTTGTCATTGATGGCAACCCAAATTCTTTTTACCAAATCTTGACCTTTTTCCTGTTCTGCTCCCCCTGGGAAACTGCTCCCCCTGACTCAATGCTTTCTCCTTAAACCAAATATCTCCCCCTTACTCAAATATCTCCCCCTTTGACATCAATGGCAAAGGGTCACCTTTGGGGCTCGAGGCTAAGAATGAATCTCTTAGCTTAGCCCCTCCCCCACCTCCTCTTGAGGTGGTTAATTCTGGGGTGGGAGTATTTCTACTCCCAGCAAGCACTGGTCTTTACCTTTATCCTCTTTCCTTCTTATCTGATCCTTCTGATTCCTTTGACTATTCCTTTCCATGTCCATGTTCCTGTTCCTATCCATGTCCATATTCCTATTCCTGTTCATGTCCATATCCATATTCCTATTCCTGTTCCTATTCCTGTTCTTGTTCATGTTCATATCCATGTTCCTGTTCCTATTCTTGTTCATGTTCATATCCATGTTCCTGTTCCTATTCTTGCTTGGTTCTGGAATGTCTTCTCTACACCACTTTGTTGTATGTCCATCATTATTGCACTTATAACACTTAATGTTATTATTCCTTGGAGGTGCAAATGTCTTAGGATTTCTCCTAGTGAAGCCATATCCTTTTCTATCATGAACCCTGCAATCTATTGCCTTGTGACCAAACTGATTACATGAGTAGCAATACCCATGGAAAAGTTACCTATTTCTGAAATTCCCATTTTCTTGTCTTTCATGTGTCCTGCATTATGAAGCCATGTGTCCAAACCTGTGACATGAGAAACACCTTCCATTGAAATTTCCTTGTCTTGACCTCATTGGTCTCTTAGTCTCTCTTAACCTATTCTGATTGTTGTTCCATCTGTTTCTTCTTTGTGCATTGTTCCTTTCCTTGTTGAACTTTCTATTGTCCAACTCATCCTCAGATGTCTCACTTTCTCTTACACTATCTTCTTCTAAAGTTTCTTCTTCTTAGAACTTGAGGTTGACTCTTCTTCTTGTTTCTTTTGAGCTTGTTCAAAACCAAGACCTATTTTGTTTGTTGACCTTCTTTGTACCTTGATCATCTTATCCATAATCTTTGAACTCTTTCCAAACTTGTGTAGCTTATCCTTGGATTTTTCTAAATCTTCCCTTAGTAGAGCTACTTCTTGTTCTAACCTTTCACATTCTAAGACCTTTGCTTCTAACTTATCCTTGAACTTCTTTGTCTTAGCCCTTGACTTGTTTAGATCCTCTATAAGCTTTTCTCTTTCTTCATCACATTCTTGAAACTGAAACTCAAGTTTAGAGTTTTGCTTTCTTACCTTCTTTACTATGTCAAGAGCATAAATAAGTTCTACCTTAAGATCAAATCCTTCTCTTTCTGATTCTTCCTCTATTTTTTTGCCTTTGTCTACATCTTCATTTTCTTTTGACTTGTCTTCTATAGGATCACCTTCTTCTTCTTCTAGTGCCATTAGAAGATTTTCTTCTGGTCCTTCAAGTGCATCCTCATATTCATCATCACTGAAACTATAACCATTCCTTGTACAACTATCTTCAAGATGTCCAAAGTTACCACATCTAAAACACTTGAGAATTATTGGTGACCTTTTCTTGACTTCTTTTTTCTTCAATCATAAATAGGACTTCATCTCTATCATTATCTGAAAAACTAGCATCACTATCACTTGAGTACTTACTTGCCTTGTCTGCATAGTAGCTCCTCTTTTGTCTTTGAAAGAACTTCTTCCCTTGTCTGCTTTGTCCATCCTTGCCTTTCTTTTGGTACCTGTATTTTTTTGATTCCCTATTCTTGTGATCCTATTTTTCTTCATCATTGTTATTTTTAGCTTCTTGAAAATCAGTTGCATAGTGACCATACTTTCCATAATTGAAACATCTAACAGATTTTGCATCTTTGAATCTTCTTGAATCCTTGTTCCTTCTACCATAATTTGCTTCTTCATCATTGGATGACTCATTGCTTGATTCTGACTTCTTACCCTTTGTCTTCTTAATTGCTTTGAAGGTTGCTTCCTTCTAGGGATTAGGTTCTTTTGTTCTTAACTCAAAAGTTGTAAGAATACCAAGCAACATATCTCTTGTCAAAGAATCACCATCCTTTGCTTCTTCTATAGCTAAAATATTTTCACTAAACCTTGTTGGAAGAGACCTTAAGATCTTATCACAAACATCTGATTCATCCACATTAAGTCCAAGTCCTTGCATAGCATTAACAACCTCATCTACCCAAAGTAGATAAGAACTAATGTCTTCCTCATTCTTCATTCTTAATTCTTCAAATTGTCCTTTGAGATTTCGTATCTTTGCCTTTTTGACACTTTTATCTCCTTCATATATGCTTTGCAACTTATCCCAAATTCCTTTTGCATCTTTACAATGCATAACTTTTATTGATTTTGTTCTATGCAAACCTCTCAAAAGTGCATTCATTGCTTTTGAATTGTAATGTTGTAGAAGCTTACCTTCCTTATCTGTAGGTGGATCAACTGGTGGTATGTATCCATTTTCAACTGCTTCCCAAATTTCATTGCCAAGTGCCATCAGGTGAACCTTCATTCTCATACTCCAATATATGTAGTCACTTCCATCAAATATTGGTGTTGAATTATCTGAGGACACATTCTTGGAATCCATTGTGTTCTTGAAAGCTTTTCCTTCAAGTTGTTAAACTCTTTCGAAGGAACCCGCTCTGATACCAATTGAAGAACACAAGCTTATACTGAGAGGGGGGTGAATAGTATAAGACCACTTTTTACTTTTCTTTCCCAATCAATATTATGTAATGTATAGATAGCAATATCAATAATAGTAATCAAAGTAATGCATAAATCACCACACACAATAGAGACACCAATTTTATGTGGTTCACCCAATGTGGGCTACTCCACGGAGAAAATATTTCACTAAAATTTTCTCAATCAATCTCTTGGGAATCCTTTCCCTATTACAATGTTTATGGACCTCTATCCAAAGGAGACACCAATCCCCTAATCAAGTTCATGGATCTCTATCCATAGGAGAACTCCTTTCTCCTAAGCTCTGATTGGTGATCTTCTAGAAGAACTATTGCCCCCACTACTCTAGCTAATGGATCTCTATCCATTGAAGACACCTATCCTCACTACCCTGGCTAATGGATCTCTATCCACTAGAGACTATCATCCTCTATACTCTATCACCTTCAAAGATCTATCTCAAATCTACACTAAACTTAGTCCTTCGATCTAGCACAAATCTGCTCAATCTCTATCTCTAGTCTGGCACAAACCTATCCTCAAATCTGCACCAAAATCTATCCTTAAATCTGTACTAAACATAGTCCTTCGGTCTAGCACAAATCTATCCTCAATATCTATCCTCTGATCTTGCACTAAACATAGTCCTTCGGTCTAGCACAAATCTATCCTCAATATTTATCCTCAAGCCTTAACTCAAAGCTTGACTTAATCTCAAATCAACTCTATTGGATCTGCCCCAAACCTTAACTCAAGGTTTGAAAAAATCAATCAATCAACTCTGCTCTCAAGTCTTCTCAAAGACTTATCTCAAATCTGCCTTGTAAGCTTCCACAAAAGCTCACACTAATCTATCCACAAGTCCTCTCTAGAACTTGTCCAATCTCATAGAAACATAAAGAGAATTGTTAGAGACTCAATATGCTTCACATTCATCACAATACTCAATCACTTTCAATCACTCTCTTAGAAACATATAGAGAATTGTTAGAGACTCAATATGCTTCACATTCACCTCAATACTCAATCACTTTCAATCACTCTTTTAGAAACATATAGAGAATTTTTAGAGACTCAATATGCTTCACATTCACCTCAATACTCAATCTCAAATCAATTCATAATATAGAATAATTTGTTTCATAGAACTTGAACAATCACTTCACACATTCACTTGACTAGGCTCAACCAACTCTACTCAACCAATCACTCAATGAAATGATCCTTGCTCACAAACCCTAGTCCAAGCATATGAATACTCACTCAAATATTTCCAACAATGCTTTATCAACCAATCTCACATAACAATGATACTCATGTTCTTTCCAAACCCTAGTTCAAGTTCTTCACTCAACAACTCACTTCAACAACAATGCTTATAAGATAATCTTCACATAACAATGATACTCATGTTCTTTGCAAACCCTAGTTCAAGTTCTTCACTCAACTCAAACACTTCAACAACAATGCTTAAAAAACAAGGTTTTATCAACAACTCTTAATTCTAGAAAACCTTGAAGCATTAATTCAAAACACTCTCAACAATGCTAACCAAACAATCCTTTTCACTCCAACTTTCCATTCACAATTTTCAACAATCACTCACTAGGAAGAATATGCCCATACCTTTTGTTGGATGTAGAAGTGCCTCTAGAAAACCTGTCTCAATCACAATTTTCTTCTTTCCAATTCCAATGGTTAGACACAACAATATTACTTCAACACTTTCCAAAAATATTCCTTGGACATAAAACAATCACAACTCAATTTATGCCTTATTGCTCCCTTTTAAAATAACACTCATCATACCATACATAAAGATAATTTCTTTGATACACCTTATAAACTCCAACTTAAAATAATATCCAACACCATGAAAATATCAACCAAACACCTTACAATATTTTCAAAACATTTGAGCAAACAACATTAAAAATTTAATTTTGCAAAAACCCTTATAACTCCTTTAGCAACCTTAGAACCAATTTAAAATATGCAAAAATTAATTTTTAAATGCCCAAACTATATTCCCAAAATTTTTGGTGACCAATATTAAAGCATACCTCTTTCTTCCCCAAAAGGGGATTCAACGAGATTCGATCTACCGTCTCCTCTAGCCTAAGCGCCTTAGCGCTTGGGAGCCCACCGCGTGGGCTACTAATGCCCACGTGAAGGAAGGTAGAGTCCCTTCCTCTTATGCCTCCACTCATCGTCTATTTCTCACGAACCTTGCACACTCTTCCTTCACTTTGGACGCAACGCAATTCGTAAGGCTCACAATTCTTAAAGCTCGCAATAATATTCGAAGGCATGGTAAGGTTTGGTAGGGTGGGAGTTCCCCCTTATATACACATTTTAATTTCTCCTCACGTCGGTGCTTTGTTATTCAAAATCAAATTTCAAATTTTAATTTTGATAACCCACCTTAGGGTTATTTAACCTTAGCTTAAATTAATTTATAATTAATAATTAAATTTAAATAACTTTATAAGTTAAGTAAATTAACTAATAAATTAATTTATAATTAATTTTAAACTTCCTTTGCATAATATTATAAAATAATATTATAATATTATTTATTTGGGCTTTTTCTTGCACTTTGGACCTCATATGACTTCCTGGAACCGGGTCTTGAAACTGAAACCAAAACGGATGCTGCCAACTGAAACTACCACTGATTGGTGCTGAAAGTTCGACATCAATGACCACTCACTCTTGACATCAATGACAACTTATCACTCAAAATGTCCAACAATCTCCCCCTTTGTCATTGATGGCAACCCAAATTCTTTTTACCAAATCTTGACCTTTTTCCTGTTTTGCTCCCCCTAGGAAACTGCTCCCCCTGACTCAATGCTTTCTCCTTAAACCAAATCTCTCCCCCTTACTCAAATATCTCCCCCTTTGACATCAATGGAAAAGGGTCACCTTTGGGGCTCGAGGCTAAGAATGAATCTCTTAGCTTAGCCCCTCCCCCACCTCCTCTTGAGGTGGTTAATTCTAGGGTGGGAGTATTTCTACTCCCAACAAGCATTACCTTTATCCGTCTTTACCCCTCTTTCCTTATTATATGATCCTTCTGATTCCTTTGACTATTCCTTTCCATGTCCATGTTCCTGTTCCTGTCCATGTCCATATTCTTGTTCCTGTTCATGTCCATATCCATATTCCTATTCCTGTTCCTGTTCTTGTTCTTGTTCTTGTTCATGTTCATATCCATGTTCTTGTTCCTATTCTTGTTCATGCTTTGGTTCTAGAATATCTTCTCTACACCACTTGTTGGATATTTTGAGTCAAAGTTGTTATTGATGTCAAGGAAATGAAGTGGTCATTGATGTCAAGGAATAAGCTACCATTGATGTCAAAAGGTCAAAAGGAACAATACAAAGGTTAATGGCAAAAGAGCTTCATAATATTTTTAATATTATGTGGAAGCATAAGTAGGAAAGGTTTTTATTAAAACCCATGATGGAAAAATAAATGGTCTTTTATTTAAAACCAATTGGATAGACCCATGGGAGTTAAATAAATTATATTTAATTATAATTTCATTATATATTAATTTGTAAGTTAATTTAATTAACCTATGGTTATTAAATTAATTATAAGTTAATTATAATAATGTTATTATTAATTAAATTATAATTACCCTAAGGTTAGGGTTGCAAGGCAATTAAATTTGTGCCAACATTCAAGTTTAAAGGTGGCAAATGATATATAAACTATATGCCTTAGTGGCATTTGGATTATCCTTCGTTCGAACAAGAGAAAGAGGCAAGCGTGTGTTGAAGAGAATTTGTGCGAGGAAGAAGACAAGGTTCTTGTCTTAGGCACTAGTGAAAGGGGATAAGATCATCGAGGGCTAAAATCCCATATCCACCTAGGTAGCATGGCCTAGTGGCAAGTGGTCGAGGGCTAAGGCATTTGGGCGTGGAGTGACCCGCGATCGATTTGCGACAGCAGCATTTTGGTGTGTTGTGTTTGAAGCGTTGAAGGAAGCGATGCATGATTTTTTGGCTTAGGTACAAAAGGGGAGGAATATAGAGCACATGGTGCTCTTTTCTCCCTAAATGAGCACCTAGCGCACGTGGCAGCCAAGACCACGGCTAGGACGCACGAGGAGGCGACGTCAAGGGTTTGAGTCTCACCAAGGTGGAGGTAATAAATTTTTGTTATATTTTATAATGCCTAAGGTTTGACATAAGCTTCTAGGGAGTTAAAAGGGGTGAATAAAAGGTATTTTATTTTGTCATTATTTTGAGTAATTGGAGAAATAAGTGGATTAAAGTGTTGGTTATATTTTTAGAGGATTTCTTACCATTGAGTTATTTTGAAAAGGTGATTGTATTGACATTATTTTTTATGTTGGATATTATTTTAACTGGGAGATTATAAGGTGTATTTGGTCAATTATTTTTGTATATGTTGATGGATGCTTTCTTCAAGATGGAGTGATAAGGTGTATGTGTGTTTTGATATTTGCATTGTATCTTTGAGAGAGTTTATCATATTCTAACTTCTTTGAGCTTGGCAAAGAAGTGTTTGTGGTTGTGGTAGATTTTTGAGGTTCCTTCATCATAAATAAAATATTGAACAAGTTCTAGTGTGGACTTGTTGAGCAGATTTGAGGCAAATCTTTGAGAAGACTTGTGGACAGATTTGGGTAAGATTTTGTGGAAGCTTATAATACATATTGAGAGCATATTTGGATAAGTTATTGTAAGGACTTATTGAGAATATTTGGACAAGTTCTAGAGAGGACTTGTGGACATATTAGTGTGAGCTTTTTTGGAAGCTTGCAAGGCATATTTGAGATAAGTCTTTGAGAAGATTTGAGAGCAAGATTTATTGATTTGTTCAAACCTTGAGTTAAGGTTTGGGGCAGATCCAATAGAGTTGATTTGAGATTGAGTCAAGCTTTGATTTAAGGCTTGAGGATGAATATTGAGGATAGATTTATGCTAGACCAAAGGACTATATTTAGTATAGATTCGAGGATAGAGTTTGGTGCAGATTTGAGGATAAGTTTGTGCCAGACCAGAGACAGAGATTGAGAAGATTAGTGCTAGACCGAAAGATTGTGTTTACTACAGATTTGAGATAGAGCTTTAGAGGTGATAGAGTATAGAGGATGAAAGTCTCTAGTGGATAGAGATCCATTAATCCAGGACAGTGAGGACATGTGTCTTCAGTGGATAGAGATCCATTAGCCATAGTAGTGGGAGCAATAGTTCTTCTAGAAGATCACTAGCCAGATCAAGAGGAGAAAGGAGTTCTCCTATGGATAGAGATCCATGAACTTGATTAAGGGGATTGGTGTCTCCTTTGGATAGAGGTCCATAAATATTGTAATAGGAAAAGGATTCCCAAGAGATTTATTGAGAAATTTTTAGTGAAATATTTTCTCCATGGAGTAGCCCACATTGGGTGAACCACGTAAATTTGGTGTCTCTATTGTGTGTGGTGATTTGTGCATTGCTTTGATTATTGCTATTGATATTGCTATCTATACATTACATAATATTGATTGGGAAAGAAAAGTAAAAATTGGTCTTATATTGTTCACCCCCCCTCTCAGTATAAGCTTGTGTTCTTCAATTGGTATCAGAGCGGGTTCCTTCGAAAGAGTTTAATAGCTTAAAGGAAAATCTTACAAGAACACAATGGATTCTAAGAATGGATCATCAAATAATTCAACACCAATATTTGATGGAAGTGATTATATATATTTGATTATATATTTGAGTATGAGAATGAATATTTACCTGATGGCACTTGAAAATGAAATTTGGGAAGCAATTGAAAATGGATACGACCCCTCAATTGATCCACCTACAGATAAGGAAGGTAAGCTTCTACAACATTACAATTCAAATGCAATGAATGCAATTTTGAGAGGTTTGCATAGAACAGAGTCCATAAAAGTTATGCATTATCAAGATGCAAAAGGAATATGGGATAAGTTACAAATTATATATGAAGGAGATAAAGGTGTCAAGAAAGGAAAGATACAAAATCTCAAAGGAAAACTTGAAGAGTTAATAATGAAGGATGAGGAAAACATTAGTACTTATCTACTTCAATTTGATGAGGTTGTTAATGCTATGCAAGGACTTGGACTTAAGGTTGAAGAATTAGATGTTTGTGATAAGATCTTAAGATCTCTTCCAAAAATATTTGGTGAAAATATTTTTGCTAAAGAAGAATCAAAGGATGGTGATTCTTTGACAAGAGATATGTTGTTTGGTATTCTTACAAATTTTGAGTTAAGAATAAAAGAACCTAATCCTCAGAAGGAAGCAGCCTTCAAAGCGATTAATAAGACAAAGGGTAAGAAGTCAAAATCAAGTAATGAGTCATCCAGTGATGAAGAAGCAAATTATGGTAGAAGGAATAAGGATTCAAGAAGATTTAAAGATACAAAATATATTAAATATTTCAATTGTGGAAAGTATGGTCACTATGCAATTGACTGACAAGAAGCTAAAAATAACAATAATGAAGAAAAGGATCACAAGAGTAGGGAATAAGAAAGATATCAACACCAAAATAAAAGTAAGGATGGACAAAGCATACAAGGAAAGAAGTTCTTTCAAAGGCAAAATATGAGCTACTATGTAGATAAGGCAAGTAAGTACTCAAGTGATAGTGATAATAATTTTTCAGATAATGATAGAGATGAAGTCCTATTTATGATTGAAGAAAAGGAAGAAGTCAAGAAAAGGTCACCAATAATTCTCAAGTGTTTTAGATGTGGTAACTTTGGACATCTTGAAGATAGTTGTACAAGGAATGGTTATAGTTTCAATGATGATGAATATGAGGATACACTTGAAGGACCATAAGAGAATATTCTAATGGCACTAGAAGAAGAAGAAGGTGATCCTACAGAAGATAAGTCAAAAGAAAATAAAGATGTAGACAAAGGCAAAAAAATAGAGGAAGAATCAGATAAATAAGGATATGATCTCAAGGGAGAACTTATTTATGCTCTTGAAATAGTAAAGAAGGTAAGAAAGCAAAACTCTAAACTTGAGTTTCAATTTCAAGAATATGATGAAGAGAGAAGAATGCTTATAGAGGATCTAGACAAATCAAATGCTAAGACAAAGAAGTTCAAGGATAAGTTAGAAGCAAAGGTCTTAGAATGTGAAAGGTTAGAACAAGAAGTAGCCCTACTAAGGGAAGATTTAGAAAATTCCAAGAGTAAGCTACAAAATTTTGGAAAGAGCTCAAATATTGTGGATAAGATGATCAAGGTACAAAGAAGGTCAACAAATAAAACAGGTCTTGGTTTTGAACAGACTCAAAAGAAACAAGAAGAGAAGTCAACCTCAAGTTTTGAAGGAGAAGAAACTTTAGAAGAAGATAGTGTAAGAGAAAGTGAGACATCTGAGGATGAGTTGGACAACAAAAATTTCAACAAGGATAGGAACAATGCACAAAGAAGAAACAGATGGAACATCAATCAGAATAGGTTAAAAGAGACTAAGAGACCAATGAGGTCAAGACAAGGAAACTTCAATGGAAGATATTTTCATGTCACAGGTTTGGGCACATGGCTTCACAGTGCAGGACACATGAAAGATAGAAAAATGGGAATTTCAAAAACAGGTAGCTTTTCCATGGGTATTGCTACTCATATAATCAATTTGATCACAATGCAATGAATTGTAGGGTTCATGATAGAAAAGGATATGGCTTCACTAGGAGAAATCCTAAGACATTTACACCTCCAAGGAATAATAACATTAAGTGTTATAAGTGCAATAATGATGGACATACAGCAAAGTGGTGTAGAGTAGACATTCCAAAATCAAGTATGAACAGGAATAGGAACAAGAACAAGAATATGGATATAAATATGAACAAGAATAAGAACATGAACAGGAACAGGAACATGGATATAAACATGAACAAGAATAGGAACATGAATAGGAATAGGAATGTGGATATGGACAAGAACAGGAACATGGACATGGAAAGAAACAGTCAAAGGAATCAAAAGGATCAGATAAGAATAAAAGAAGACAAAGGTAAAGACCAGTGCTTACTAGGAGTAGAAATACTCCCACCCCAAAATTAACCACCTCAAGAGGAGGTGGGGGAGGGGCTAAGCTAAGAAACTCATTCTTAGCCCCAAGCCCCAAAGGTGACCCTTTGCCATTGATGTCAAAGGGGAAGATATTTGAATAAGGGGGAGATATTTGGTATTTAAGTAAAGAGGAAAGATTTGAAAAGAGCATTGAGCCAGGGGGAGCAATGTCCCAGGGGGAGCAGAATAAAGAAAAGGTTAAGTTTTTGGTAAAAATAATTTGGGTTGCCATCAATGACAAAGGGGGAGATTGTTGGACATTTTGATTCAAAGTTGTCATTGATGTCAAGGAACGAAGTGGTCATTGATGTCAAGGAATAATCTATCATTGATGTCAAAAGGTCAAAAGGAACAATGCAAAGGTTAATGGCAAAAGAGCTTCATAATATTTTTAATATTATGTGGAAGCATAAGTAGAAAGGTTTTTTATTAAAACCCATGATGGAAAAATAAATGGTCTTTTATTTAAAACCAATTGGATAGACCTATGGGAGTTAAATAAATTATATTTAATTATAATTTCATTATATATTAATTTGTAAGTTAATTTAATTAACCTATGGTTATTAAATTAATTATAAGTTAATTATAATAATGTTATTATTAATTAAATTATAATTACCCTAAGGTTAGGGTTGCAAGGCAATTAAATTTGCATCGACATTCAAGTTTAAAGGTGGCAAATGATATATAAACTATATGCCTTAGTGGCATTCGAATTATCCTTCGTTCGAACAAGAAAAAGAGGCAAGCATGTGTTGAAGAGAATTTGTGCGAGGAAGAAGACAAGGTTCTTGTCTTAGGCACCAGCGAAAGGGGATAATATCATTGAGGGCTAAAATCCCATATCCACCTAGGTAGCGTGGCCTAGTGGCAAGTGGTCGAGGGCTAAGGCGTTTGGGCGTGGAGTGACCCGCGATCGATTTGCAATAGCAGCATTTTGGTGTGTTGTGTTTGAAGCGTCGAAGGAAGAGACACGTGATTTTTTGTCTTAGGCACAAAAGGGGAGGAATATAGAGCACATGGTGCTCTTTTCTCCCTAAACGAGTGCCTAGCACACGCGACAGCCAAGACCGTGACTAGGACGCATGGGGAGGCGGTGTCAAGGGTTCAAGTCTCACCAAGGTGAAGGTAATAAATTTTTGTTATATTTTATAATGCCTAAGGTTTGACATAAGATTCTAGGGAGTTAAAAGGGGTAAATAAAAGGTATTTTATTTGGTCATTATTTTGATTAATTGGAGAAATAAGTAGATTAAATTATTGGTTAGATTTTGAGAGGATTTCTTACCATTGAGTTCTTTTGAAAAGGTGATTGTATTGACATTATTTTTTATGTTGGATATTATTTTAACTGGGAGATTATAAGGTGTATTTGATCAATTATTTTTGTATATGTTGATGGATGCTTTCTTCAAGATGGAGTGATAAGGTGTATGTATGTTTTGATATTTGCATTGTATCTTTGAGAGAGTTTATCATCTTCTAACTTCTTTGAGTTTGGAAAAGAAGTGTTTGTGGTTGTGGCAGATTTTGGAGGTCCCTTCATCATCAAGAAAAATTTCTAGTGTGGAATTGTTGAGCAGATTTGAGGCAAGTCTTTGAGAAGACTTGTGGAAAGATTTGGGTAAGCTTTTGTGGAAGCTTACAATACAGATTGAGAGTAGATTTGGATAAGTTCTTGTGAGGACTTATTGAGCAGATTTGGATAAGTTCTAGAGAGGAATTGTGGACAAATTAGTGTGAGCTTTTGTGGAAGCTTGCAAGGTAGATTTGAGATAATTCTTTGAGAAGACTTGAGAGCAAGATTGATTGATTTTCTCAAACCTTGAGTTAAGGTTTGGGGCAGATCCATCAGAGTTGATTTGAGATTGATTCAAACCTTGAGTTAAGGCTTGAGGACAGATATTGAGGACAGATTTATGCTAGACTGAAGGACTATGTTTAGTACAAATTTAGATATAGAGTTTGGTGCAAATTTTAGTACATTGGGTGAACCATGTAAATTTTGTGTCTCTATTATGTGTGGTGATTTGTGCATTACTTTGATTATTGCTATTGATATTGCTATCTATACATTGCATAGTATTGATTGCAAAAGAAAAGTAAAAAGTGGTCTTATACTGTTCACCTCCCCTCTCAGTATAAGATTGTGTTCTTCACCATTTTATTGTATGTCCATCATTATTACACTTATAACACTTAATATTATTATTCCTTAGAGGTGCAAATGTCTTAGGATTTCTCCTAGTGAAGCCATATCCATTTTTATCATGAACCCTATAATTCATTGCCTTGTGACAAAACTAATTACATGAGTAGCAATACCCATAGAAAAGTTATCTGTTTCTAAGATTCCCATTTTCTTATCTTTCATGTGTCATGCACTGTGAAGCCATGTGCCCAAACCTGTGACATGAGAAACATATTCAATTGAAATTTCTTTGTCTTGACCTCATTTGTCTCTCAGTCTCTCTTAACTTATTTTTATTTTTGTTCCATATATTTCTTCTTTGTGCATTTTCCCTTTCCTTGTTGAACTTTCTGTTGTCCAACTCATCCTCAGAAGTCTCACTTTCTCTTACACTGTCTTCTTCTAAAGTTTCTTCTTCTTCAGAACTTGAGGTTGACTCTTCTTCTTGTTTCTTTTGAGATTGTTCAAAACCAAGACCTATTTTTTTTGTTGACCTTCTTTGTACCTTGATCATCTTATCCATATTATTTGAACTCTTTTTAAACTTGTGTAGCTTATCCTCAGATTTTTCTAAATCCTCCCTTAGTAGAGCTTCTTCTTTTTCTAATCTTTCACATTCTAATATTTTTGCTTCTAACTTATCCTTGAACTTATTTTTCTTAGCCATTGACTTGTTTAGATCCTCTATAAGCATTCTTTCTTCATCACATTCTTGAAACTAAAACTCAAGTTTAGATTTTTGCTTTCTTATCTTCTTTACTGTGTCAAGAGCATAAATAAGTTATGCCTTAAGATCAAATCCTTCTTTTTTTATTCTTCGTCTATTTTTTTGCCTTTATCTACATCTTCATTTTATTTTGACTTGTCTTCTATAGAATCTTCTTATTCTTCTAATGCTATTAGAAGATTTTCTTCTAGTCCTTCAAGTGCATCCTCATATTCGTCATCACTGAAACTATAACCATTCCTTGTACAACTATCTTCAAGATGTCCAAAGTTACCACATTTAAAACACTTGAGAATTATTGATGACCTTTTCTTGACTTCTTTTTTTTCAATCACAAATAGGACTTCATCTCTATATTTATCTAAAAAACTAGCATCACTATCACTTGAGTACTTACTTGCATTGTCTGCATAGTAGCTCCTCTTTTGTCTTTGAAATAACTTATTTCCTTGTTTGCTTTGTCCATCCTTACCTTTCTTTTGGTACCTGTATTTTTCTAAATTCCTATTATTGTGATCCTATTTTTCTTTATCATTGTTATTTTTAGCTTCTTTATAATTATTTGCATAGTGACCATACTTTCCATAATCGAAACATCTAATATATTTTGCATCTTTGAGTCTTCTTGAATCCTTGTTCTTTCTACCATAATTTGCTTCTTCATCACTGGATGACTCATTGCTTGATTTTGACTTCTTACCCTTTGTCTTCTTAATTGCTTTGAAGGTTGCTTCCTTATGGGGATTAGGTTCTTTTGTTCTTAACTCAAAATTTGTAAGAATACCAAGCAACATATCTCTTGTCAAATAATCACCATCCTTTGCTTCTTCTATAGCTAAAATATTTTCACTAAACCTTGTTGGAAGAGACGTTAAGATCTTATCACAACATTTGATTCATCCATATTAAGTCCAAGTCCTTGCATAGAATTAACAACCTCATCTACCCTAAGTAGATAAGAACTAATATCTTCCTCGTTCTTCATTCTTAATTCTTTAATTGTCCTTTGATATTTCGTATCTTTACCTTTTTGACAGTTTTATCTCCTTCATATATGCTTTGAAACTTATCCCAAATTCCTTTTGCATATTTACAATGCATAACTTTTATTAATTTTGTTCTATTCAAATCTCTTAGAAGTGAATTCATTGCTTTTGAATTGTAATGTTGCAGAAGCTTACCTTCCTTATCTGTAGGTGGATCAACTGGTGGTATGTATCCATTTTCAACTGCTTTCCAAATTTCATTGCCAAGTGCCATCAGGTGAACCTTCATTCTCATACTCCAATATATGTAGTCACTTCCATAAAATATTGGTGTTGAATTATCTGAGGACACATTCTTGGAATCCATTGTGTTATTGAAATATTTTCCTTCAAACTATTAAACTATTCCTAAGGAACCTGCTCTGATACCAATTGAAGAACACAAGCTTATATTGAGAGGGGGGATGAACAATATAAGACCACTTTTTACTTTTATTTTTCAATAAATATTATGCAATTTATAGATAGAAATATCAAAAACAATAATCAAAGCAATGCATAAATCACCACACACAATAGAGACACCAATTTTACGTGGTTCACCTAATGTGGGCTACTCCACGGAGAAAATATTTCACTAAAATTTTCTCAATCAATATCTTGGGAATCCTTTCTCTATTATAATGTTTATGGACCTCTGTCCAAAGGAGACACCAATCCCCTAATCAAGTTCATGGATATCTATCCATAGGATAAATCCTTTCTCCTAAGCTATAACTGGTGATCTTCTAGAACTGTTGCCCCCACTACTCTGGCTAATGGATCTTTATCCACTAAAGACACCTATCCTCACTACCTTGGCTAATGGATCTCTATACATTGGAGACTGTCATACTCTATACTCTATCACCTTCAAAGCTTTGTCTCAAATCTACACTAAACACAGTCCTTCGATCTAGCACAAATTTATCCTCAATATTTGTCTCTAGTTTGGCACAAACCTATCCTCAAATATGCACTAAAATTTGTCCTCTAATCTATACTAAACATATTCCTTCAGTATAGCATAAATATGTCCTCAGTCTCTATCCTCTTATCTTGTACTAAACACAGTCCTTCAGTCTAGCACAATTCTATCATCAATCTATGTCCTCAAAGCTTGACTTAATCTCAAATCAAATCTGCTGGATCTACCCCAAACCTTAACTCAAGGTTTGGACAAATCATTCAATCAACTTTGATCTCAAGTCTTCTTAAAGACTTATCTCAAATCTACCTTGTAATAATCCACAAAAGCTCACACCAATCTATCCACAAGTCCTCTCTAGAACTTGTCAAATCTTCTCAATAAGTCCTCACTAGAACTTATCCAAATCTGCTCTCAATAAGTCCTCACTAGAACTTTTCTAATCTCATAGAAACATAAAGATAATTGTTAGAGACTCAATATGCTTCACATTCACCTCAATACTCAATAACTTTCAATCACTCTCTTAGAAACATATAGATAATTTTTAGAGACTCAATATGCTTCACATTCACCTCAATACTCAATCACTTTCAATCACTCTTTTAGAAACATATAGAGAATTGTTAGAGACTCAATATGCTTTACATTCACCTCAATACTCAATCTCAAATCAATTTAGAATATACAATAATTTGTTTCACAGAACTTGAACAATCACTTCACATTCACTTGACTAGGCTCAACCAACTCTACTCAACCAATCACTCAATGAAATGATCCTTGCTTACAAACCCTAGTCCAAGTATATGAATACTCACTAAAATATTTCCAATAATGCTTTATCAACCAATCTCACATAACAATGATACTCATGTTCTTTCCAAACCCTAGTTCAAGTTCTTCACTCAACAACTCACTTCAACAACAATGCTTATAAGACAATCTTCACATAACAATGATACTCATGTTATTTGCAAACCCTAGTTCAAGTTATTAACTCAACTCAAATGCTTCAAAAACAATGCTTAAGAAATAATGTTTTATCAACAACTCTTAATTCCAAAAAACCTTGAAGCATTAATTCAAAAAACTCTCAACAATGCAAACTAAACAATTCTTTTCGCTCCAACTTTCCATTCACAATTTTCAACAATCACTCACTAGGAAGAATATGCCCATACATTTTTTTAGATGTAGAAGTGCCTCTAGAAAACCTGTCTTAATCACAATTTTCTTCTTTCCAAAATCAATGGTTAGATACAACAATATTACTTCAACACTTTCCAAAAATATTCCTTGGACATAAAACAATCACAACTCAATTTATGCCTTATTGCTTCCTTTTAAAATAACACTCATCATACCATACATAAAGATAATTTCTTTGATACACCATATAAACTCCAACTTAAATAATATCCAACACCATGAAAATATCAACCAAAAACCTTACAATCTTTTCAAAATATTTGAGCAAACAACATTAAAAATTTAATTTTGCAAAAACCCTTATAACTCCTTTAACAACCTTAGAACCAATTTAAACTATGCGAAAATTAATTTTTAAATGCCCAAACTATATTCTCAAAAATTTTGGTGACCAATATTCATGCATACCTCTTATTTCCCCAAAAGGGGATTCGACGAGATTCGATCCGTTGTCTCCTCTAGCCTAAGCGCCTTAGTGCTTGGGAGCCCACCGCGTGGGCTACTAATACCCACGTGAAGGAAGGTAGATCCCCTTCCTCTTATGCCTCCACTCATCGTCTATTTCTCACAAAACTTGCACACTCTTCCTTCGCTTTGGACATAGCGCAATTCGTAAGGCTCACAATTCTTAAATCTCACAATAATATTTGAAGGCATGGTAAGTTTTGGTAGGGTGGGAGTTCCCCCCTTATATACACGTTTTAATTTCTCCTCACATCGGCGCTTTGTTATTCGAAATCAAATTTCAAATTTTAATTTTGATAACCCACCTTAGGGTTATTTAACCTTAGCTTAAATTAAATTATAATTAATAATTAAATTAATTTATAATTAATTTAAATAACTTTATAAGTTAAGTAAATTAACTAATAAATTAATTTAAAATTAATTTATAATTAATTTTAAACTTCCTTTGCATAATATTATAAAATAATATTATAATATTATTTATTTGGGTTTTTTCTTGCACTTTGGACCTCATTTGACTTCCTGGAACCGGGTCTTGAAACTGAAATCGAAACGGATGCTGCCAACTGAAACTGCCATTGATTGGTGCTAAAATTTTGACATCAATGACCACTCACTCTTGACATCAATGACAACTTATCACTAGAAATTTCCAACACATAGAAATCTACACCTCCACATGACACTTCCCTTTTGAATTTTATCCTTTATATTCATATGAGTTAGCTCTATATTTTCCCTCTCCATCTATCATACACATTCAGAAGGAACAAGATAAGGCTAACTCTTTCATACAACACTTTCAAAGTCTTTAAACAAAGGTGGTCTAGATTTTGTAAAATACTCAACAATAGCAAAAGCAAGTAATGAATCGACATCATATTCCTCATTCATTTTAGGTTGGAGAAAAATTTTAGCTCTATTTGGAAAAACAATATTTTTTAAAAGCACATAGTAAGATCAAACCACTTCTCTATGGGACTTACACCATACTCTAGCAGGTGTTTGTGAATGTCTTTTACCTTGATCGTTTGGCTCATCTTGGCATTCATGATGTCATCAATGTGGATCTTATGAAGTCGTATCATGATTCTATTATGAATATTGATCCCGTCATCAGCCATCCCATATAAGTGTTATCCAATTTTTAGATTTTGCTTGATTCTAATCAAGTGTTTGACATGAAGACTCATCAAACTCAATAAGGTTATTCAACTTCCTACCTTGTTGTCTGCCAAGATCAGCTCCCACACTAGGCTCCTTGGATATCACACCATTAGATGTCCCACAATTTTTCTTCTCTCTTAAAAGCATTGGATTCCAATATTTCAATGGTGGGGAGGAATGATGAGGAACACGTATGATGTAATAGATAGTCTTAAGATTATTTCTTAGGCTTTGGTATTAATGCTTTCCTATGTACTCGTGAAGATTCTCATAGCTCACATTAAATATAGTTTGTTAGTTTTTCCAACATTCCATAATCACTCCCACCCTTAATGAATACATTATCATTCCATTTAATCTTTATCCCTATAAAACTTCAATACATGGGACTGGTGATCATTAATTATTTTTCTAATTCAAGTAACATGCTACTAATTCAGTTATATAATAAATATTTTCAAAATACTTAATTCATATAACTCAAAAATTTAAATAAATTAATTATATTATTGAATTCAACATTGTGTATTCATGTTATACTAGAATATGTATACAATATGCTTTCAACAAAAAATAACCAAAGCATAAGTGCTTATATTTGTATGCTTTACATACAAACTGATGTAGTCTCGACAAAGGGGATCAATTGAACAACCTCCCCTAGTAGCAAAGGATTCATGGTTAACTAACATCCATAGTGTAACATTTAGTTTCGTTCTTATTTACATGCACTAGATGGCAAGATGACAATAGCCAAGATATAAAGGGTAAAAGGTGATGCATTGATGTTATATGACACAACACTTTTAATTCGGTACAACTTCCATTTGTATGGAACAGTTCAACTTCCACTTGTATGGCACAATGTAATTTCCACTTGTATAGCATGATGTAACTTCCACTTGTACAACACAGTGTAATTTTTACTTATATGGTATGATGCAACTTCCACTTGTATGACACGGTGAAAATTCCACTTGTATGGCATGGTGTAACTTCCACTTGTATGACACAACAATATCCACTTGAATGGTCAAATGCTAATCAAACAACTCACTCAAATGGCCAGTTTTAATTTGAATAATTCCTACTCAAACAATATAGCAATTTGAATGGTGTCTACATGCAAATTGCAATTCACCTACAGTCTATTTTATGCAACCTACAACATTTTAATACAATGACCACTCAAATACACACAGAGTAAACTTGAGGTGGAAATTTAATGTTATTGCCAATGTTCCAATTGGCCATATAATACATCTTCCTTTTTTTCTAGATCCCATGCAAAGATAATTATTTGGAACCTCTATTATACCCTTCTTTCTTCATCTTTCCTTTTGCATGTCCATTTTTATCTTTTACCTCTCTTCTACCTATTTTTGTTGATTTCTTTTCGTATTTTTTTTCCCTGGTCTTATCCTCTTCTAGACCACCTTTTCCTCTTTCTCTTCCTTATTTTATAAGCAATACTTGGCAATTACCAATGGTTTGCCAACTGTTTAATTTGTGTTGGATGCTCCTACATCATACTTGTCAGGTAAGAAGAAACGTTTCATGAGCTCCATCTCGTGAACATGAATTATTTTTCCACAGTATTACCATATTAACTTGGATTTCTTCACATGACCATATTTTTTATCTTGTCCTTGCTTTATTTTGAGAACAAAACCTCCTTTGGTAGAATCCACTCAACATTCATTTTGTTGTGTTCCATTTCATCACATCCATACAATTGTAATCAACATGTATTTTTTTGACTACTAATCTCTTCTCACAAATTCAATCTCACTAATTTTTTCTTAACCTATATATCTAAGGTCTTCATTTTTTGTCCCAATTTTTGGCATTTTGAGAATTTTCACACCTTGCCCATATCTTCCTAGTCCTTTGTCATCATACCTTATTCTTCTCATTAACTTGAAATGAATATCTTTGGTGTACCTTTTAAAGTACTCAAACTCTTCATCCCAACTATTTTCAACAATATGGCCTTCGTTGCAACCATCAATGACTTGGTGAAATTCATCTTCCTTTGTTGTCTCTTTATCATTTCTTCTTTTTCTCTTTTTCTCAAGAACAAAAAATTATTGCAATGTCATCTTCAATGTCACTACTACTAGCGACCTAGAACAACTGCCTCTTCTCGTGCTTATTCTCTTAATTATTTTTTACTTTACCCCCACTTGTTTTATATCTGTCTCAACACTACCATTTCTTCCTTCAACTTTATCTCATAACATTTTAAGAATTTTTTATCTGTATTCAAGCACATTGTAGGATGATTGTCCACTTTTTCTCCTTTTTCCTTTAATGAACCTAATGTATTCTCTTTACCACCTTTTTCAATATTTTAGGTGTTCAACCTACCATCATGCACTACCTTTCTATCTAACTACCATGGCCTTCCCAACAAGATATGACAAGCATCCATAGGCATAACATCATATAGTATTTCATCTTTATAAGAACAAATTTGAAAGTATACAATACATTGTTTACTTGCCAAATTTTGATGTCCCATTTGCAACCATGACACCTTAAATGGATTTGAGTGTTCAATCCTCTTCAACCCAAGATTTTCTACCATCTTTGTAGAAACTAAATTATTTGTACTCCCACTATCCACAATGACCTTACAACACTTGCCTCTTAATTTGCATATGGTTCTAAAAATACTTCTTCTTTGCATTGGTTCGCACACCTACTTAGCTCGTTTTAACAATATTTTTTCATCATAAGTGACTCTCCTTGTTTAAGTTCCTCCATGTGCTTCAGTGAAGCAATACTTTATCATCTACTTGTGAAATTTGGTTACAAGCTTCCTTTCCATGCCCACTAGTTTTTTGTATTTACGGACACTCATATGCTTTATGTCCTTCCAAGAACCTATGATAGTTTCCAGTAAAACCACTTCCTATTCCTCTACCAAATCCACCTCGTCCTCTTGATGATTCACCCTTTTCTTGGGTACTTTGGTTGAAATTACTTTGAGAAGTACTAACTTCTCCTTCTTGCATATGTTGCCCTCTACCACTATTTGATTGTTCTCTTCCTCTAGAATTATTTTGTTGCTTGAGTTAAAAACATTTTGCCTTGAGTGCATATTGATATGCCTCTTCAATTGTCCTAATTCAAAGCAAACCAATTTCATCTTGTATGGATAACCTTAGCCCATTTATGTATCTCACAACTTTCTCCTCATCATCTTCAATATGATCGACTCTTATGGTTAATTTATAGAATTCTTCAGTATATTATTTCACTCCCAACTCCTTTTGCTTGAGGTTTTGAAGTCTTCTAAACAATCCAATCTGATAATCCTTAGGTAAAAATTTAGATTTTAATTTAGATACAAACTTATCCCAAGTTTGAATTTTATCCTTTCCTTTTCATTGTCTCTCTATTTGGACATGATCCCACCAAATCAAAGCATGTCCCTTCAATCGGGTGCATGAAAATTTGATCCACTTTGGATCCTCCATAGATTCATAATTGAAGAATATTTCCATATCTATTATCTAGTCAATCAACTCTTTTGGATTTAAACTTCCATTAAAAGTGGGTGTATCCATATTTGGTTTACTTCCTATGCTTGAGATCATCCAAATCAACTGTTGCTTTTGTTCTTCTCCTTGCTCCTCATCTTGAGCTTCTAGGTGACCAGTATCTTCCTCTTCATTGTTATTAACCTCCTCAATATGAATGCCTCTTTTTTAGGTAGTATCAATTGCATCTAACCTAGCATTGATTACTCTCAATATCTAACCTTGTAGTGATTCCTCTTAGTATTTCAATATTTCAGCTGTTCAAGATCCCAAACCATGTGGTCTTCCTTCAATACCACATGATGCAGTCTAGACAGAGCAGGTCAACTGAACAATGACCTTCCCTAGTACCAAAGGATTCACAGTTTACTAACACCCACAATGTAACATTTTATTTTCCATCATATAATATCAACACACTAAGCCACATGCAACTTCTATTTGTACAACACGGTGTAACTTCCACTTGTATGGCAAAGTGTAACTTCCACTTATATGGCACAGTGTAATTTCCACTTATACGATACTCTACAACTTCCATTTGTATGGCATAGTGTAACTTCCACTTGTACAACACTATAATATCCACTTGAACGATTAGTTGCTAATCAGACAATTGACTCAAACGACCAATCCTAACTTGGACAATTCCTACTGGAACAGTGTGGCACTTCAAATGGTGTCTTCACACGAACTGCAATTCACCTACACTCTTGCATAAAAAATAGTCTATGCAACTTGCAACATTTTAATTTAATGACCATTCATATACACAATGAACAAATTCGAAGTATAAAGTTAATGTTATTGTCAATGTGCCAGTTGGCCATATATTACATATTCTCTTTTTCCTGGCTCCCATGCATAAATAAGTAACTAGAACCTCTATTATTTCTTTCTCTTTCCTTTTTCATATCCCTTTTGATGTAAGAATTCCCAAAATTCCTCCCTTATTACATCATAGTCTTGGAGAGAAAAATTTTTAATTATTCAAATTTGATACGTCCAAGTGGTTTGGTGAAGATGTCTGCACATTGCTCTTGAGTAGGACAAAATTTGAGTTGAATGTTGTGTTTTTGAACATGTTCACGAATGAAATGACACTTCATGTCAATGTGCTTGGTTTGTTCATGGAATATTGGATTATGAATCATTTTCAATACTTCTTTATTGTCGCAATGCATGGTTGTAGGTTTATCTTATGGTACATCCATATTTTCCAACATATGTTTCAACCATATCACTTCAAAACTATCTTCTCTTGTTGCACGATATTCTACCTTAATGGAAGATCGGATAATTTTTTGTTGTTTCTTGCTTCTGCATGATATAGGTGCAGATCCTCAAAATAATACATATCCAAAGGTAGATTTTTTATCATCAATGCATCCTATGTAGTCTGCATTTGTATAGCCTATTAAGAGGAACTAATCACTCTTCTTGAATTCTAGATCGTACTCAATGGTACCTTGTATATATCTTAGAACTCTTTTTACTACCTTCCAATGTGTCAATTTTGGTTCTTGCATGAACCAAGAAAGGTAACTCACTACAAAGTTGATATTTGGTCTTGTGTAAGTTAGGTAGATAAGACTTCCAACTAACTATCTATAAAGAATTACATTTGTTGGAGGAGAGGAATCAAAATGTGAGAGTTGTAGACTTGATTCCATAGGAGTCGACATTGGTTTACAATCATTCATGTGATACTTCTCAAGGATATTCTTGGCATATTTTCTTTCTAAAACAAATATGTGATGATGGTTTTTCCATACCTCCAGTGCTATACAACAATGTAATAATCCAAGGTCGTTTATGTCAAAATATTTCTTCAAACCTTCCTTTGCAACTAGAATCATTTTTCAGAATTCCTTATGATGACCAAATAGTCTACATATAAATTGATGAATATAATTTCCCCCCTTGCTCTTTGCGATACAAACTTGGATCATATGGAATTCTGTTAAAGCCATGCTTTCCAAAAATTTCATCTATTTTTGTATACCATGCTCAAGGAGCGTCTTTGATACTATAGAGAGATTTGATAAATTTACATACCTTTTTTTCTTGTCCATACATGAATAATCCTTCTAGCTGAGTCATATAAACCTCTTCCTTTAAGTCCCCATTGAGGAAGGTACTTTTCACATCCATTTGATGAATTCTCCATCCAAATTTGCGCAAATAGAGCAAAGATTATTTTGATGGATTTTATTTTTGTTGTAGGAGCAAATGTTTCTTCATAATCTATGCCTTATTTTTGTGCATACCCTTTTTGTTGGACTTTGATAGCAAAGTTTGATTAGCATATGTTTTACATAGCTATGTTATATAGAATATGTTAGAGAGCATCTAGGAGATTGTTAGCTATGTTAGTCATATGCCTAAATATTGATATTTATTTACATGATTTGTGTAAGCTGCAACCATATTGAGCTAAGGTTTGTTTTGCACTAGCTCTATAAATTGTAACCTTCAACGAGCAATGAATTACAATGAGTTTTCAATCTCATTTTGGTATCAGGTCCTAAAGGAAAAATCTTGTGGATTGTCCATCACACTTCATGAATTCATTACAGGGAGAAATCTTTGCATTGGAAGCTTCATTTTACTGCATGTTGTGTTTGTATCAACCTGCATGTAAGAAGTCTTTGGTAGAAGCCATGCTGTGAGTTGAATACAGCAAAGACGTTTGTCTGCGTCGAAGCCAGGCTCATGGAAAATCCTGCATACAATCGTTGTTCCGATTGATGTTGTGATAACACGAAGGAGAAGGTGTTTGATTAACTTTGTGGAGGTCCTGCACTGTGATCTACGACGTGATTGAGGACATCAATTATTGGAGAGCAATTTTCTAAGAGTAATGTGATAGTGATTCGCTAAGAAAACATATGGATAATTCTAAACATTTAAGCATTGGTTTTTGATGATGCGAGGATGATTGGCTGCAATAAATAGTTTAAAGTTTAAAAAATTTGCTACGTTTTATGTGAGATCGGCCACATTGTTTTTGTTGGACGTAAGACAACATTCGGAGAGAAGGACATAATACGTCACACTACAAGAATATTTCCTGCGCAATTGTCATGGATGGAGAAACTGAGAGCACGCTAGAAGACGGAGTCAAACGCTGAATTAGTTGAATTTAGCGTAGATTTTTACATTATAATTTTGCTATAATATGTGTTTGATGAAAATGCAAAAGGGATGAATAAAGCCTGCACTGTCACTAATCAGACATTTAGAGAGATGTGATTTGTTTGCTCGTGTAAGGTGATCGTGAGCATAGAAGATCGATTGACTAGTCGTGTGGCTATCATGGAGGATGTCGAGCGACGGAGAGCGCTATTGTAGCGCAAATGTTTTACATTATTACAAAGTTGTGTTTTAAGGTGTGATCATACGAAGAAGTAGAAACCTTGATATGCTAAGAGGTGAATTATTTTTTGATTCCTGTTTGTCTAAGCTAAGATGCACATTGTGAGGCTGAATTAAACCGTGCAGCCAATTGTTACATTGCAACACCCCTTCAAAAAATTGCAGCGCCTTCTTCAAAATTGGTGTAAGTGATGCATGAGGCTGGTTCATATAGTAATCTATGCAAACAAGAGTAGAGGTATTTTATTGTTGTTTTCTTGTATTGTTGCTATTTTTAAAAAAATAAAGAAAGGTATTTGTTTTTTTTTTCAAAGACTTGTTGAGTAATTAGTGAAGCAATGGCTGCCAATAATAATCTACCCATTCCTGAATTTAATGGGTTAGATTATGAGTATTGGTCTATCAAGATGAAGACCTTACTCATTGGCAAAGGGTTATGGGATATTGTAGAAGAAGGCTACAATGAACCTGCAGATTGGACCACCTTGAGTGCAGTTGATAAAACTACTAAGAAGGATGCCCAAAAGAAGAATTCTTTTGCTCTCTACCATCTCCAAGCAGCTTTGGAGAAAAGCATCTTTCCAAGGATTGCTTCTTGTTTAACAGCCCTAGAAGCATGGAAAGCCTTGCAAGATAGCTATCAAGGGAGCACTCAAGTGAAGCAAGTGAGGCTTCAAACCTTGAAGAGAGATTTTGAAAATCTCAAAATGCAAGATGATGAAAGAGTAGGTGATTATTGTGTTAGAGTGAAAGCAATTGTAAACAAAATGGAGACACTTGGAGAAGATGTCAAAACTGAAGTGGTTGTGAAGAAAGTGTTGAGAACACTTCTTCATAAATGGAATCATATTGCTATTATTATTGAAGAATCTAAATATTTGTCTACTCTAACATTTGATGCACTAATTGGTTCTTTGATGTCCCATGAAGAGAGACTCCAGGGTTCTACATCATCAAGCTTTGGAGGTGATGAAAAAGCATTCTCATCTAAGGAAGGTGAGACTCAAGGAAGAGGACAAGGAAGAGGACAAAGGAGAGGTCAATTTTTAAGAGGAAGAGGAAGAGGTAGATCAAGAGGTGGCAACCAAGGAAAAGGAAGGAAGAGGAGGTGACAAATCAAAGAAATCTTGTTACAATTGTGGTAAGCTTGGTCACTTTGCTAAAGATTGTTGGTCCAAGACTTCTCAAGAAGGGAGAGGTCAATATGGAAACTATGGAGAAGAGGAAGGAACTTCAAATTTGTTCCTCACCTATGGAAAATCAGATCAAAATCTCAATGAAACTTGGATTTTGGATACTGGTTGCTCAAATCATATGAGTGGCAAAGAAGAGCTATTTGCTACAATGGATTCCACATACAAGTCAAAGATCAAATTGGGAGATGACAAGGCACTACAAGTTGAAGGCATGGGAGCCATGGAGGTTCCAACAAAATAAGGCACAAAGAAGGTGAACAATATCTATTACACTCCTAAACTCCAACATAATTTGCTTAGTGTTGGACAAATCATGGAAAAGAACTATAAACTTGTTTTTGAAGATGGAAAATGTGTAATTTTTGACAAAAACAATTGTAATAGAGTTGTCACAAATGTACCTATGACAAAGAATAGGTTATTTCCTCTTAAGTTTGGGGAACAAGGAGGTGCTCAACTTGCTAGTGTGGCCATAGAAAATCCAAGTGTGCTTTGGCACTTGAGATATGGTCATCTTAATTTTGTAAGCTTGAAGTTGTTGACTTCTCAAGCTATGGTGTGTGGATTACCAAAAGTTGAAGAGCACAAGGAGGTGTGTGAAGGATGTGCTTTGGGAAAGCACTCAAGAACAAATTTTCCAAGAGGTCAAGCATGGAGAGCAAGCCATCCACTACAATTGGTACATTCGGACATTTGTGGTCCAATGAATACCAAAAGCTTGGGTAACAATTCTTACTTTCTCACTTTCATTGATGATTTCTCTAGAATGTGTTGGATTTATTTTTTGAAAACTAAAGATGAAGCTTTTGAATGTTTCAAGGATTTCAAAAATAATGTAGAGAATCAAAGTGAGTATGTTGTAAAAATATTAAGGACTGATAGAGGAGGGGAGTTTTGTTCAAATGCATTTCTCAAATATTGTAAAGATTGTGGGATCAAAAGGCAATTAACTACTGCCTACACCCCACAACAAAATGGTGTGGCTGAAAGGAAGAACCGCACTATTGTAGAAATGGCTAGATCAATGCTTCAAACAAAGAAACTCAGTAACATGTATTGGGCTGATGTTGTTAGGACAAGTGTTTACATTTTGAATAGGAGTCCCACTTCTAGTTTAGATGGGATAACTCCATATGAGGGATGGTATGGCAAAAAGCCAAATGTAAAGCACTTCAAAGTTTTTGGTTGTCTTGCATATGCACACATTCCTGATGAGATAAGAAAGAAACTTGATCCCAAAATTCAAGCATGTATTTTCATTGGGTATTGTGAGTCTTCAAAGGCATATAGACTCTACAATCCAAAAACACACAAAGTTGTAATCTCAAGAGATGTGATTTTTGATGAAGGGGGAGTATGGGGTCATCAAAAACTTTTTGTTGATGATGGATCTCAAGATGCAAGCTCCTCTCAAGTGCAGCCCATTAACAAGAACAACACTGGAAATCCTCCTCCAAGTCCAAAGAAGAGTTCTACTCCAAGTACAACATGTGCTACTCCAAGTTTTTCTCCACAAAGATCAGCAAGTTCTTCTCCAATGCCAATGGAAGAAGATACACCACCAAGAGGTAAGAGAACACTTCAGTACCATCCTTCTTTTCAAATGATGGACAAGAATTTTCAAAGAAGGTACACTAGAAGCCAAGCTAGTGAGATGAATGAAGTCTTGAAAAGACTTGAAAATTTGCACATGTATGGTGATGAAGACTCTCAAGAGCCTAAGGGAGATGTTGTAAACTATGCTTTAATGACTAGTGTAGAGCTAGAGCCATCTAGTTATGAAAAAGCATGTACTCATGATGTATGGCAACAAGCCATGAAAGAGGAAATGACCTCTATAAAAAAGAATGACACATGGGAGCTAGTGGAGCTTCCTAAGGGCAAGAAATGTGTTGGATGTAAATGGGTCTATAAGACCAAGTTCAATGCTGATGGGAGCATTGAAAGACACAAGGCAAGGCTAGTAGCAAAAGGGTTTACTCAAAAGTATGGGATTGACTATGAGGAAACCTTTGCTCCGGTTGCTAGACAAGAGACCATCAGACTAGTACTTTCCTTGGCTGCCCACAAAGGGTGGAAAATTCAACACATGGATGTTAAGAGTGCCTTTCTCAATGGGTACTTGAAAGAAGAGGTTTTTGTGCAACAACCTCAAGGATTTGAAGAACAAGGTAAGGAGAACCTTGTCTACAAATTGAAGAAAGCATTGTATGGCCTAAAGCAAGCACCAAGAGCATGGTACTCACGCATTGATGGCTACTTTCAAAAGTATGGATTCACTAGGAGCAAAAGTGAACCTACTCTCTACTACATGAAACAAGGTAAAGACATTCTCATTGTGTGCTTATATGTGGATGATCTAATATTCATGGGTAGTAGTGATAAAATGAATGAGGAGTTCAAAAACTCCATGATGAAAGAGTTTGAAATGAAGGATCTAGGTTTGATGCATTACTTCCTAGGAATGGAGGTACATCAAACAGGAAATGGGATCTTCATATGTCAACATAAATATGCTCATGACATGATAAAGAAATTTGCTATGGAGCAATGCAAGTCTGTTGCAACTCCAACAGGTCATGGGATACAATTATGCAAAGAATATGGAGCACCAAAAGTTGACAAGACCACTTACAGGAGCATGGTTGGGAGTCTAATGTTCCTCACCAACACACGGCCGGATATTCAATATGTTGTTTCTCTAGTATCAAGGTATATGGCTGATCCATCTGAACTTCATCTACAAGCAACTAAAATAATTTTGAGATATGTAAAGGGTACAATGGATTATGGGATCCATTACCACAAAAATGATGATGTAAAATTAGTTGGCTTTAGTGATAGTGATTGGGGCAACAATATAGATGATAGGAAATCTACTTCAGGGAATTGTTTTAGTCTTGGGTCAGGACTAATTACTTGGAGTTCTAAAAAGTAAACTGTTGTAGCACTATCATCTACTGAGGTTGAGTACATAGCAATCACAAATGCTAGTACCCAAGCCTTATGGTTGAGAAAAGTACTTGAAGAAATAGGTGAGAGACAAAATGATCCTACCATATTGTATTGTGACAATATGAGTGCCATCCAATTGGCACATAATCCTATCCACCACAGCAGGTCAAAGCACTTCGACATGAAGTATCACTTCATTAGAGACATGGTGGAGAAAAAGGTGGTTGAGCTAAAACATTGCAGCACTTTGGACAACATAGCGGACATCTTCACCAAAGGAGTTGCTAAAGCTCAGTATATAAAGTTGAGAGACTGTCTTGTCAGCCCTCTCAACTTTAAGGGGGAGAATGTTGGACTTTGATAGCAAAGTTTGATTAGCATATGTTTTTTACGTAGCTATGTTAGATAGAATAGGTTAGAGAGCATCTAGGAGATTGTTAGCTATGTTAGTCATATGCCTAAATATTGAGATTTATTTACGTGATTTGTGTAAGTTGCAACCATATTGAGCTAAGGTTTGTTTTGCACTAGCTCTATAAATTGTAACCTTCAGCGAGCAATGAATTACAATGAGTTTTTAATCTCACTATTGCTACAAGTCATGCTTTGTATTTATCAATACTGCCATCTGATTTATATTTGAATTTTGAAATTCATTTGCATCCAGTGGTCTTTTTCTTTAGTGGAAGGTCAACAAGATCTCAAGTCATGTTTTTCAATGGTGCTTGATATTCATAATTCATAGCATTTTTTGGCGCATTAGAATGAAGAGCTTTTTGTACTATAGATAGCTCGATAATACTCAGTAGAGCCATATTTTACCCATTGTGAGTCATACTTCATGTTCTCGGTCTTGTAGAAGATGTGTTTGGGATTCCATCTATCCCTGAGGCTCTCAATTGTGGCAGAGTAGATTGATCCATATCTTCATCATTGATGTCCTTGAAAATTTCTTCATTAATAACTTCATCTTCATCACCTTCAAAGATTTGTGTGGTGGTGATGAGAGTGTTTTTCGTCCACGACTAATATATAATTTCTTTATAGCTTAGATCAAATGATATATAGGCTTTTAATTCATAATTTTAGCCTAGTAAATGCATTGTCAAGATTTTTCATCCAATTTATGTCTCTTCTCCTTTAGGATGTGCATATATGTTATACAACCAAATACTCGAAGATGAGAGATTGATGGTTTATGTTCACTCCATGCTTCTTTTGGAGTGATATGTTCAAGTGATGCAATGGGGGCACGATTGAGTAAGTAGACTATTGTATGTATTGATTTTGCCAAAACAAGTGTCCAAGTTGAGAATATTTTAACATTGTACCATTTTCATAATTGTTCTATTTATACATTCTATAGTATCATTTTGTTGTGGTGTGTAGGTAGCTATTAACTATTGTTTAATGTCATGTTCCTTCATTTCCCCTCTCGATCTAAGCAGAGGACATGGATCTGTCTTCGTGTGGAAATTTCAACTTGGGCCTTAAATTGCTAGAAGTAGGCAAAAGCTTTATCTTTGTTCTTCAAAAACTATATTCACATTTTTCGAGTATGATAATCAACAAAAAGTTGAAAATATTCGGGTCCATTGTAGCTCGAAGCCATGGGTTCGCAAAGATTGGTATGGATAAAAACAAGAGGTGTTTGGCCTGATATTCTAAAGAGTTGAAAGGAGCTTGATGTTGCTTTCGAGCTAAGCAACAAGAGCAAATCTATGTGGACTTCTTCAAAGAAGGAAGACCTTCGACCATATTTTTATTTTGTAATGCAATAAGATGGCCATAGCTTAGATGACCATATTGTCGATGCCAAAGTGATGTGGATATATTGGAGTTGATGACTAAAGCTAAATTGTCATGATGAATTATGTGAAGTTCAAACATTTTTCCTATTCCTTTGCCATATACAATAATCTTAGAATTCTTAGTTTTATCACGAATGAAGCATACCTTGGATCCTTGTCATTTGTCAAACTCAACCTTCAAGTTGTGGTCAAGTAATTGATTGACAGAAAGTACATTTTTGGTGAGTCCTAGAACATATAAAACTTTATTGATTTTGCATGTATGATCCAAGTTGTAATTTGACATCACCTATGCCTTTTATATTGTAGAATGTATCATCCCCAAAGAGACTTTTCATGCATGTCTAGAATAGTTTCGATTTTGGAACCAATCTTTTTGACCTATCATATGTCTGATTTTTCCAGAATCAACATACCAAACATTATTGAGTTGACTTAATTGAGCATGTGCAACAAATACATGCTCTTCTCCTCCAAAATGATCATCTTTGGCAATATTGCTATATTGTTGATGTTTTGTTTTTCAACTTGAATCCACTAAAGAATTTTTCGTTGTTGATATCCTTGTGTGAGAGAATTATTTCTCTATTTTTGGGAGCGTTGTCAAGGTCTTATGCCTCGTCTAAATTGTTGCTTCTCTTTTTTATTTAAGTACTTGTTTTTCTTCTTATGTTGTGAAGCCTCTACTTTTTGTAGTTTCGCCAACTTCTCAAATTTTGGTGTTTGCTTAGTGATATTTAATGTTGTCACAAATACATTATATTGAGAAGGGAGAAATATTAAAATACTAGGTACAAGTATCTCGTCAAATACGTTTTCTCCCAATGCTTGTAGTGATGCTCATAATTCAGTTATTCTCCTCATGAAAAATTCAATTTTTTGTCCATTCTTCATCTTGAAGCAATGCGACTGACTTTACAGAAAAAAAAAATTGATTTTGGTTCTTTGCCTTGAATATTGTCTGGAGTTTCTCCCATGCATCTTTTCTTGTAGTATAATCTTGAATATATGGTTATACTTCATAGCTACTCCAAACATGATGGTAATTGTGCTTTTCTATTTGCCTTCTCGAATTTTGTCTTCTCTTCACCTTTTGCACTAGGACGGGTAATGGTCCCATCTACAACCTCATATACTTCTTCAAACTTGAGTTGTGATATGAGTTTTGTCTTCTAAATAGCCCTCAATAGTTGGCAATTTGGCAAGAGGAATTGTGGTGCACCACTAGCCATATCAAACTTTTTCAAAACTTGAAGATTCTTCTTCCACTAAATCGACCTTGAAAAATGTTTTCCAACGAGTATATATAAGCCTATACTCATGATTTAATTGATGCCTCGAATTGCAAGAAAACAATGTCTTGTCGAACAAAAAATACAAAGGGAATATTCTTTCTCCGAAGAATATTCTTTAGAATTTTCCAATTGTTGGAGTATATTACATTATTTGGTACATGCTAATGTACCCCCATAGTACCTTCATGGTACATTTGTAAATAATAGATTAAGGTTGAGTCATAGTTTAGAGTGAGTTATATTTCCCTTTTTATGTAAGTGTGAATGTGCAAGAAATGCACAAGTGTCATGTAAAGTTAGTGTACAAGTGTAAGTTGAGTCTATGTGCACAAGTGTCTTGTATGTATGAGAACAAATATGTAATGTAAAGATGTGCACAAGTGTCTTAGATTAGAGTGTGCAAGTTATAGAAGTGTAAGAGTCATGTTTAGGTGTGCATATGTTATAGTGTCAAGTGTTCATCAAGTATGCAAGTGTCAAGTAGATAAGCCAAGAGTCATGAGACTTGGCATATGGAAAGGAATAGTCAAATATACAAAGAGACACTACTATGACTATATTATGGAGGCAATACTCCATAACAAATATATACAATCACATATAGTCACAATCAATACTATCATTGTAAGAGAAAGTGAAGAAATAAATATTGCATACATTTTGAGCAATTAATATTGTAAGTTGTATTACATGCTTAGTACATGTTGATTAAGGCTATTACATTCATATTGTTGCATATTATTGAATGTTATTTGATATATTTTTTTTTTTAATTTACATGGTGGAATCGGTAGCCGCCACGAATCCGGGTAGGTTGTCCGGCTTTTATGGCCGCCACAGTATTCTGCGTTGTCCGCCCAAAAGCCGCCACACAAATCTTGCACAGTCCGCCCCTACATGCCACAATAATTTTTACGCCGCTGAAAGCACCATGAAAGGGACAAGCGTTCAGTCCGACGAGGCCCAAGATTTGAACCTTGGACCTTCGCCCCCCTTATGGGGTTTGGATGAACCAATTGGTCTACACCTCGGACCTTAATGTTATTTGATATATTATAAGCCTTCTTTTACATATTAATTTTCTCATGTTATTCTACTCGTTTCATTATCTTGACCTTATTATATTGTGGCTATATTATATTTGATCCTCCAAGATATAACTTGTGATATTTGTAGTAGTATTAAGGCTTAAAAAACTATCACAAATTCTTCAAAAATTTATATGCTTCTCCTTTTTACTTGCATTAAACAAAGACAAGAGCTTGTTATTATAGGCTATGATAAGCCTTTACATAATGTGTATGGGATAACTAAATATGTTGTTTGACGCCTCAATTATTCTTATTGATGAATAAAAGAGGCACGCTATTTTTTAAATTTGAATTTGAAAATCCATTCCGATATTTCTAACTTTTTTGAATAAAAGTCCTTCCAAGAGAATTTGAGTAACATTCTCCTAGTATCGTTGTCTTGTGTTTGAATCCTTGCATTCTGCAACTTCTAGATTCAACATCGTCCACAATGTTGCTATTTTGAGAAAGCTTTGGCAACAATATGATGTTCTATGATAGCAATTTCGATGTTCAATTTCTCGTTGGCATGGTTGTCATCTAAGTTCTCCTTTACTTGGCCGATTGCCACTGATGCCACGATCTTGAGTGGGACCTGTTAATCTAGTCGATCATCATCATTATTTTCCTATTAGGGAATATAGAAGTTCAACATTTGTCTTTGACCTATGAGCATGTTCACTTGGCATTGATCCTCCAATATGTTTTTGCTTGAAGTGTCCTTAACATCTTGCTCTGGTTAGGACGTCTCAAAATTCCTTTTGCATCTATTGATTGCTTGGTCTTCTAGCTAGGCATTGGACGCCCCTTATGCTTGCTACCTAGGAGTATGGTCATTTGCATGTTCGATTTGAAATATCTTTTAACATATTTCTTTGAGACGTTTCAAATGATGTACACTCTAGTTGATTGCTTTATACTATATAAAGCTTTGAAATATACTATAGTTTGCAAATGGTTGGAACATGTCACCCATGAAATGCCTTGATGCTAGAAACAAAACTATTTCTGGTTGAGAAATTGTTGCCTTTTGATGTTAAGGTACTCATGATCGGACCGACACTTCGTTTGCGTGGACATGCATAGGCATATTGATTTATGGGTTGCTCTTTGATGTAAGGCACTCGTGGTTGAACCAAAGTTCCATTTGTGTGGATACCCACAAGCTTGTCGCTTTTGTCGATGTGAATACGCATGTGTTTGTCACTCTCCTTGACGTGGATATACACTGGCTTGTCGTCCTCACCTTTCACCGGATCTAAGCACATATGTTTCGACCAAATTTGGTTTCTACTTCTTCGCCTTGTGGGTTCTCAAACAAATGTATGTCTTTTGCTATTCTACCTTGGCTTCTTGCTTTGAATTCACAAGGTAAAGGTTATTTTCCTAGAAAGAATTGATAACTAGACTTTTACCAATCTTTTAGAAAAATAGTCCTTTTGAGTACTTCAAGTCAAGATATCATCTTTCCTTCTTGGAGGAACATTAATTCCTTTCATTCTTTGAGATTACCCACTTAAACATAGTAGCAAAATATTTACTAGTATTCCCTAGTTTGTATCCAAGCTTCATGCAAATGTTGCTGATAACGTATAGATTTTGAGTCTTTAGTGGAATTGCTTCGTAAAGAAGATGGTTACCTCTATTCTTAAGGTTAACCTAATCAATCTTTCACAAGGTTGTTTGCCTTGAAACTTCTTTTCAACAAAATGCTTCTTAAGCTTTCTTTGGTTCAAAGCAAAGAGTAGAATTTGAAGGAGAGATGGCTCTTCCTTCAACCTGTTCTAATACCACTAATAATACTTGAAGCTTTGCTAATTTACATTATGAAATGAAGGGTATTTAAATACAATGGATGCCCAAATATGGCATAACAAACCTTAACTAATCCTACAACTACCCTTGTCCTCTAGTGGACCTTACAAACCATGTGTTGAGTGGTTACTCAACTTACATTCACATTTTTCATGATGTAATAATTCCTAACAAGTACATCCCACTAAATCATTTGTTCCTTCATCATTTAATAGTTGGACTATATAATGTCAATCAAGGAGATTCATTTTGATACTCAAGCCATTATCCAAAACAACTAGAATATCACTTGATTAAACCTACTATCCATGACAACTATACGTATAATTGAATGAATGTATCTTAAAATGTCATCTACTACCATCATTTTTTTGTTAGCATCAATTGAAGTAACCCTTGTATAAATATATCTATAGAAGTATCAACAACTCTTTAAAATGTTGCAACCTCCCCATTGATCAGAAATGTTATGGGGCAATGCATAAGCAACTTCACCATTCAAGTGTTATATTTCTATTCAACTCTATTGAACTCTTTTTCTCTCAAAACAAATCGAGATCTGGGATGCAAACCTCGGTGCCAAACCCATATTATGTCGGATCTAAAATGCATTCCTCATTGATCAACATGTACATTTATTTCCTTCTAAGCAAAAAAATCTTCATCAACATTCAAAGTCCATTCAACATCATCAAGTGATCACTGTCTAAATTCACAGAAGAAAAATCTTGTTTGATAAAATGAAAGTTAGCCATGTTGAATAAAAGGTTCAATTGCACTAGATCCAAACTTGTTTAAACCCATGTCACATTTGTACACTACTTTACAACCATGTCATCCTGATTGCTCAAATGACTAGAATTATCTGAATTATCCAGCTAAAACTTAGCATTAGGCATAGCACTAGATAAATGGGCCCCTTATACCCTTTTCTCAAAATCAACCTTTCAAGTATATGAATATTTTGGTATTTGCCAAAGAGTGTGTAATTTAGAATTAATATTTCAACGTCTATAACTTTTAGCAGATACACAATAACAAAATTATAATATGAATCTCACCATGGTGGTTCAAAACCAAAACCATTCATCCACCAGCTGCAGAGTCCAATTTTCACTCTTGACAGGCAAAAGACCCTTAACTGTGTGAACTGATCATGCCATTGAACCTCACTTTCAGTGCTACTGCTCTTATGATCACACTCCAATACTGCAAGAGTTGTCTTCTGATAAAAATAAAATTCAAAAATTGAGCAGAACTTGAGTAATATTAGTATTCTGTTTGTTTTATTTTTCTTTTTCATATAAAAAGGGTGAAACACATTTTTATGTCTTTGGCCTAGCCAGCTCAGCAGTTGTGGCATATATGAAAGCACATGTTGCTTGCTGCATTGATTTTTCATTTTGAGAACCAATGAGACATCCCAGCTATATTTAATCAAACACAGTTTATGCCAGAGTTCCATCAAGCTTTCTGTTTAGTGTTCAGGCAACAGCTGATCTGAGCTTGATCAAACAGTTTATTCCAGCCTCCCATCAAGCTTTCTGCAAGTGTTGAGGTAGCTTATGCTTTGAGATCACTGATCATGACAGCAAAACCCAGTGTGTCCATGCAATATAAAATCATCATCATCATATATTTCTAAAAGCATATCCCATATAAGGACATATATTGTTATGTCCTGCTTTAACTTGGGATGTGAATCCCCTTACATTCCCATTATTACTGCACATGATGGCCTGGGGCCAAGCCTGCCGTTTGAACGTGATCCCTTTGCGAGTACAATATATAATATGCTAAATTAAATGAAAGCATAACAAAATAAAAATATAATAAAGGATGGCAGAATATTAAAAGGACTTCTCGTCTTCAAGCTTATAAGCACAGATAGGTTCTGGGTACAACTAACAAAATGTTCTCATTTGAGAACCTGTGACCACAATTAAATAAGAAGATAATGATTGTTATTGTACACCTCAGGCGTTCAGGCTTCCATGCAATTTTCTTGAAAGAACCAGAAATAAAGAACAAGAAAAGAACTTATGTCAAGATTAGATGCAAACACAACTATGGCTAACCGCTTGTATTGAGTCAATACCCTTGTACAAAGGCAAAAGCATGGATGAGATAAACCTGCATAACGGAATTAATACAATTGAAGATCATCAGATGCTTTCAGCTCACAAAAAGCAATTAGACACAAATTCCAAGATTCACTGCATGTCCTCCAGCCTCATGCCTTTGAAAATAGAACCTACATCTGTTGCCACAATGTAATTGAATGCCCATATCCAACATCTCAGCATATTTTGATCTGTAAGATCAATTTGCTAAGACCATCCCTGACTGTTGATATGATAGGTTGTCATAAATTCCAGTAATGGTGAAAATGTCCTCAAGACAGAGAACCAACTATATATATTCAAGTTGGATATTCTACATGCTTCCCAGCGTATACTTTCCCAAGTACTGAAACACTTCACACATGACAGAACAAAACTTGTCCTTGACCCATTGGTAATATGATGAGGTAAACAGAACTTCAACATTCACCCTGTGAAATGTAGGCAGGACCAAAACAAAAGAAAGAATAGAACAGTAAAATAGACAATTGCATACAAAGCCCTGGAAAACACTTGATATGAATTAAAATATGATGCCAAATTCAGGGTTTCAAGAAAGCCAAGAATGCAATTGAGTGGAGTAAAGCATTTTGCTTTTTCGTTTACCACTGCTTCCAGAGTACATAGTTTCAGAAGGTCATATCTGCAAAGAACAAACCTGACGCAACTGCCCTGTCTTTTAGTTTTGGAAAATTATGGTATGGGGAAGAAAAATTAAGTAGGATGGTATGCTCTATCCCAATGAATCATGAGAAAAAAGCCATGCACCATCAATTTCCAATCCTTTACCAACACAGCAGGCCCTCAAATGGGGAGCCTGTCACGAATTATTCCAAAAGAATAAGATCCTAATCCTCCTGTCTTTCTATATCCGTACTCGAAGCTTGGACTACTGCTTCCTCCATTGGTTCAGGAAAAATCTCATTAGATAATCTTCTATGTGAAGATACATCACCACCTTGACCACTACCTTGAGAACCTGCAGTCCCTGCCTGTTTTAAAACATCTTTTTGACTGTATTCTTCTCTAAGAGGCCCAGGGACGGCCACAATTTCAGAAGAACTATGTCTCCAACTGCCAAAAAGAGCAGCATTCCATGACCCACGAGATGATGATCTTAGACGTGAAGATACATTGGCATTATCCTCCCTAACAACCTTTAGAGGGTTTTCCAATGCTTTCAGGATGTATCTCATGAGCGGTCTTTTTGAGGGTTTTGGGTTCAAGCATGACTTGGCCACAATAGCCATGGCCCACACCTCTTCTAGAAGATCCTCATCAACAATAAGAGATGGATCTACAATTTTTGTTACAGATTCCTTTTCATATATATTAATTAATGGCAATGCCCATTCCAACCATGCATATGCACTTGGATCACTAGATCCACTAATCCCTAGTTTACCAGATACAAGCTCCATTAACACCTTTCCAAAGCAGTACACGTCGTAAGCACATGTTGCAACAGGAGTTCCTGTTAAATGCAGAACAATGTCAATGGGAGAAGAGGTGATAAATAATGCATGAGATAAAATACAATGATCACCATCGCATACACAATGCCTAATTTATGAGACAGTCTATTTGAAGTAATTCCTTCTATGTCAAAAACCATTAAGATAGAATGAAGAAATAAAATTTGAAAAATCATAAAACACTACACACACTCTGCAACATGCAAACAACTTGTACTCAAAATACTAGATAAGTAATTATAGAAATAAAAATCTATTATGTAGACTATGTTACATGGGTTGCTCAAAAGAAACATGGAATAAATGTCTAGGACATAAGAGTTGTCAATTATGAATTTTGGACATTATGATGTATTTCTTTAAGAACGGTTATTGGACAATTTGACATTGGGCCCTTAATTGTAGACGTACATATAGACTGAGTCTTCTACTGCATGACTATAATTATACCATAAAACATGAAAGGCAGGGCGCAAGTTTCTCTAAATGGTAAGTCATAATAATCTCTTCGAGTGGTAGAATCAAGTGTGTTTGTGAAGATTAAATTTTTTACAAGAATAAAAATGTCACGAACAGCTTCACAAGGCTATTCTCTAATGAATATATTTTTAAGTTCAGGACTCAAGAATTTTTTGTATCTATTGAAGTCTGACTAGCACAGACCAATGTTGTTGGCTCCAAGGCTGAAATTCCTCATCACTTTTCTTCAAAATATTTAAGGACAACTTTGAGTAACATCCATGAAAGAAGCATGATGGTTACCTTCTAAAAGCCATCTTGATATCCCCCATCCATTTTGTGACCATATTTTCAACTCATCTTCCATCCATAGAGTAGACAGGACTTTTTCACTCTTTTCTATGGCCTAAACAGAGCTCAAAACTAATCGAAACAAAGCCATATAACATCTTTAAATATTTCTTCAATGGATCATTAATACTTCATGCAACAGAATTGTCTACAAAAGCACTTTCACAAGTTCATGTGACAACTTTAAATGCCCAACTTTCTAACAACAGATTTTTTATTTTTTATTTTCTTTTGAACCAAACCATGGAGAACATACCTTCAGAAAGAAAACATTTCTATTTTCACTTTTATTACATTTCCAAGATGTGCTGTAGGATGAAAACTATCTTGTAAATATATGGATTTCTTCATTGGATAATAACAGATATGCACTAAGAGAATGCTGTTACAGTAATATACCACATTCCTGCACCTAAAATGATGTTTAGAGAAGAAACGGAATTATATGGTCAGTGGTGAGAGCACATACAGACGTAATTTATAAAAGTGTCATGATTAAGTCTAATATTGCCTGCATATCGGACAATCCATGCACCTACAGATATGCACTAAAAGAATAATATGATGGAATGTCCTTCTGCACCTGAAAATATGTGATAAGTGTAACGGTGTTATATAGTTAGTGAGAAGTATGTATGCATACATTTGTTAGGACAGGACCTGCAGCCTCTGCTCTTTCCACAAAGAGAAGGATGAGGAACACTTTAACTTCATATGCCCTCTCTATACAACATACAGGAGATAATCATTGTCTGTACCTCAACTTTGGGGGGCTCCTCGCCACCTTGTTCCCTTTGATTAGCAGTGCCTGGCTCTGTTTCTTCCCTTCCTAAGGTAGGGTGGCACTGGGGATGTCTAGGTGCACCAGGTTGATCCCCTCTTTTTTAGTGTGTTTCAGATGCCAGAGATGCTAAGTGCCCTTGGGATGCTGCCACGTAATATGCTAACAATGAGAAGTCACTGAGATGGTATTCTTTGAAGATTATCACTGGAACACACCAGCACTCTCACTCCCATTCCATACAGCATTACACTAGCTCACTCTCGCATTAAGAACCTTTTAGATCTTCATTTCCTTTCTACCAACAAGTTTCATTGACCTTTGATGATAGAAGAGGCATTTCTTATCCCCCAAAGGACCACCCATCCTGGATCCCCTCAGCCCTGGGCACTGTTCAATGGATATTATCAAATCCTGCATCAGCCCTATTGATTTCATAGATGGTAACTGTTGACAATTTGTCACATTGAATGGGGTAGAGAAGACTAAAATTTTGTAAAGCATTTTCTTATTTTTCTTGAATTTGTTCCCTTGCTTTTTATTGTATTTCAAGGCATTACAGCAATTTTGGTTTCCATTTTTGCCCCCCTTGTATATAATCTATGTATATAAGAACTTCGCCAGCAGAACAGGGTAGTATAAGAAGCTTCGCTGAAAAAAGGAAAAGGGATGGGGCGGCTTCGCAAAGGAGAAACAGGAAAGCCTAAGTTCAAACCTTGAAAGTTTCTAAGGCACGGAAGGAGCTTCGCTCACGAAGCTGCTAACACACCTACTTCGGGTAAGAAAGTGGTGAAGCTGCAATTGATAGTGCCAAGATTTTCTAAGTCAGCGGAGTCACTTCGCTGGAATTTTAGCGAAGCACTCTCTTCGGCCATTCCCTCAGCGAAGCTCCCAATCGGACCCTTGCTTCGCCAAAGCAGCAGGAAAAGAAAAGGAAAATGTTCTAAGGCAGGGAGCCAGCTTCGGACAAAATCTCTCCGAACTGCCTTCTCATAGATGGTTCGCTGCGAAGTAGTTTCATAGCCCATTGCCAGCAGCCAACTGCTTCGGGCAAATCCTTTGCGAAGCAGCATTTTTGCTCACCTCCCAAGCGAAGCAGCATAGCTAGAGGCCATCCACTTCGGCCTAAACACCTAGCGAAGCTATTTTCAGAGGCGCTTTCGGGCGAACCATCAACACTTGTTCCCCTGCTTCGGCCCAAGTCCATTGCGAAGCGACGCTCTGATTTGAGATCTGGCGAAGTTCCTCCTACGGCACAATCAACGATGGCGCTTCTTTCAAGGAGCACGCATTCCAAGGCCGGGTATTGGTTCAAAGCATTTGAGTGTTTCATAAATGCGATCTTTCTCGCCCGAAAGACCCGGTATCCATTTGAAGCAATAGGATGGGAGGTATCAGTTACAGAGGAGGACCGGCGTAACTTTTGAAACCACTTGAGCATTTCCCCAGAGCACCCAGGACAGGTCTGCGGCTCATAAATGCAAGTTTCCCCGTCTAACGCGGCCCTGTAACTAATTGTAGAAATGGGATGTGAGGTTTCAGTTGCATAAGAAGGCGAGCGCGATTTTTTCGGCCGCCGGGACGTCCTTGTAAACCCAGTTAATTAATGGCTCAGAGGGTCGGGTCCTCTATAAAAACCCCAGCATTGTAATGAACAAGGGGGGGAACATTTTGCTAGAGAAACTGCTATAGCTAAACATTTTGCTATCAATACTGAAGATCCTTGGCTCTGAATCTGTGCCTTCTTTTTATGCTGCCTCTGGCAAGTATTTCTGCTTTCATTTAGTTTTCTGGTTGCTATAATTCTGCTATCTGGATTTTAGCATGAGAAGGTGAATGTGTCTGGAATTCTGTTAGAGGATACATAGAGAGGCATATGCAGTTTCAGTTTCTGTTACATTTTCTGTATTGAATGCTGTTAGTTTAGATATAGATGAGTTATTGTGCTGCGTGTTCTTTCCCGCTGCAATATCCAGTTATTTCCATTTCTTTCTGTACTTTTATCTCTTTCCTGCACCCTCACTCTTTTAATCTCTTTCCAGCACCCTTATCTTTTATTTCTTTCCTGCACTCTTATCTTGAAATCCCAGTAGTTTAGCATAGGAGCCGGCCTTTCTCCGGAGATTGGCACAGAGGGCATCTCTTCCCTCTGTCTGGCCCTTCAATGTTGGTCCAGGTCTAGGGCGTGTATACATACAAAATTCTTTCCTGTGGCAGATTTGTGACCAACAGTAACACCATTGGCTCTTCAGTCTCAGGTCTGATTATAAATGCTTTGACTGTGCCACCTGGTCGCTTTCAACTCTAATTTTGGTCTCTAGTCTATTGAGGGAGTCTACCTCTTATGACTTTTCAATTCGCACATTACATTCAGATCCTATGCATTAGAGTCAAACTGGTTCGGCTTTATCCCTCATTAACTTTGCTTATAGTGTTATTTGCCAAAATTGTTTGTTTCTTAGTTTTAGTGCCTTATCTTTTAGTTGTTAGGAGAGTTTCTTGCCACTAGGCATTATGAGCTTCTGGATGCTCTTCAGTACCCTCCAAAAGCACTCTTGTCACTCTCTTCTTCCTTGGCAGCCCCCTCCTATGTCCATCAATATCCAGTTGTGGGTCTCCCATGCTAATTCTTTATATGATATCCTGAGGCAATGCACCATTCCTATCTCTTTCCCCTTTAAATCATGCCACCTCTTCTCTTCAACAGACATCAAAGGAGATATACATAAATTATATGCTAGCAAGGTGCAGATTTTAAGGGATTTAAGGCTGAGTTCCTGAAATATGGTGCTGAAGCTATTGACCATCCCATTGCACAATTAACGAATGAGATTGTTTGTTTTAGCTTTCCTTCCTCCTGACCACAGCATAATATCTACCCCATCCATAAATCTAAGTACTATTCAGATCCAAACAGCTATAAAACTATCATGATTAGGCACACATTTGTTAGGTTTTATACAACAGTTTTGAACATAAAACTCTCAAAACTGCTAGATGATGTCAGTCTTAGAGTGAGAGGGTGGGCTGGTTTCGGAAGTGATCAGCATGCTATTGATCATGTTTTCAGTCTTTGGACTATTAATAAGGAGGCTTGTCAATGGTCTCCTACAGTCTTCTTCTTCTTCTTCTTCTTTTGTGTGTAGACTTCACAAAGTCCTTTGACATTGTTCCTAAACATCTTCTGTTTTAGAGACTTCATGACATCCACATCTCAGGGCTCGTTTCTGAGTCTTTGGGATACATCATGCACAGCGGATTTAAGCTCGATGTTCCAAGACAACATTCATGTCCATCATCGTTGACTAAGGTTTGTGTATGTTCTTCTATAGATATAATTTTCAAACCTATCCAGATGTAGAGATTGATATGCTTGTAGTTAGCCTACATTGTATTAATAGATTGAAAGAAAAAAAACGCCTAAGATCCTATATTTATATAAAATCTCTAATTAGGATTTTTGGATCAAGTAATAATAATAACAACAACACATCCTAGAGTTATGTACAAGTTTAAGTAGGGTTTTATCCACATGATATAATTTAAAATTGAAAAAAGGTAAATATAATATAAAATATAAAAATAATAAAATAGAAACTCAAAGATCCTAGATTATATAAGCTATATCTAAAGTTAGAGCCAAATAAATTAAAATAAATAAATATAAAAATGAAAAATAAGAGACTATACAGAGTAGTTTTTGGCCGTTTTCTAATAGCTTATGGCTTCTCATAAGATGTCCAAAGCACTATTGGTCTCAAACAATGATGCTCACTTTCTCCCCCACTCTTTGGGATCTACCTTGACATGCTTGAAAAATTTATTCTTCAAAACATACACGTTGATGATGGTTGCCTTCTACATTACATCTTGATAGCTATATTGTTTCTTGCAAATGATATACTTCTTCTTGCTCATATTCCTCATGGCTTGCAAAGATAGTTCAATGCTCTTCCTCAATTTTATGACTTTAAACAACCAACAATCAACCTTAGCAAGGTTAGATGATGTTCATCAACAAATCTAAGAGTACCTTTCTAGGTTTCAGTTCTCCTATAAGGGTGAGCCGATTGAGATCACCACCACTTGGACATACTTGGGGATTCAGTTTATAGGTCCTTCCCTTAATCTTCAACTAGCTTCAGAATCATAGCTTTACAAGGGATCCGTCTCACTCATAGAATGCCAATTTTTCCAGCAGCACTTCCAAGACATCCCTACAAAGATATGTCTCTTTGATTGCATTATCAATCCCACAATCCTTTATAGGTCTAAGTTTTGGGCCCCGGGTCTAGGGTATGCTAATTGAGCTCGTATTGAGACAGTCAAACAAGTTTCTCTCAACAACTAATCTTGTGTAAAATAACTGTTTTACAATGTATGTTCAGGCGAAGTTCAACGCTCATCCTCTTTGCCTTGATAGCAAATTCAGAATTGTTGTCAGCTTTATCGCCTTAGATCCATGGGTGACTGCATGTCAAGCCAAGAGGGAACCCCATATTTGGCACTCTACTCCTCAACGGATTTTCTATAGGAGCGCCTCTTGTCATCATTGTGGCTAACACTCGGAAGTTATCCTTTATAGGTCTAAGTTTTGGGCCCCAGTTCTAGGGTATGCTAATTGAGCTCGTATTGAGACAGTCAAACAAGTTTCTCTCATTAACTAATCTTGTGTAAAATAATTGTTTTACAATGTATGTTCAGGCGAAGTTCAACGCTCATCCCCTTTGCCTTGATAGCAAATTCAGAATAGTTGTCAGCTTTATCACCTTAGATCCATGGGTGACTGCATTTCAAGCCAAGAGGGAACCCCATATTTGGCACTCTACTCCTCAACGGATTTTCTATAGGAGCGCCTCTTGTCATCATTGTGGCTAAAACTCGGAAGTTATTTCTCTCCTTCAATCAGTTGGTATCTCCATGACTCGATTAACTCCATTCAAATACTCTTTAAATGCTTCTCCCCACCCTCTTCCTAATAAGAAGGTGATTAATGAAACTGTCAAAGATGATGTTTATCAACAACATATTTTGATCGCTTAGGTCACTACATCTCAACCTCTTAGTCCTAATTTGACCACCTACATTGAGCATTTCATGAGGATTGAATACAACGTTACTACTCATTATATCTAGCGACACTAGGTACATGACCTCAAGATTTTTCTTAGTTGTCTACAAGTTTGCTCACATTTGATGCGGATAGAGACACACCACCACATTCCTCAAGAGGATAGGGTGTGTTGTATTTTCTCTCTCTAGGAGGCGAAGACTAAAGAACATTTCATCTCAAGTGTTTTGTTTATTACAAGACTCATGGCAAGTACTACTATTTGTGTAGAGAGTCAAGCAGATTGCTTGCCATTTTTTTCAGCTATCCTGACTAGAGATGCTTAACATTGTACCTTCGCAAAGCCCTCACTCTTCGATGTCAAATATTACAGGAGAGATCTACTAATAATCTCATTCTTTCACCCTTATCTTTGCCATCAAGAGTAACAAGCATTCATTTGAATGCTATAGTGCTTCAATATGTTGATGACAAGTCCATGCATCCTTGTTTGTATACAAGAGTGGCTACTAGGTTTTTGGAGCTTTCTTCTTGCATGCAATAGGACGGGACTACAATTTACCAGCATTTGGTTCCAGCCACCCCTCACATAACAAAGAATCATAGACAATCACAACTTATCAGTTCCTCAACCATAGATGCTAGGAGAGCCTTCAAGGGTCAAAATATATGTCCTCCCAAGATTATCCAACCAAGCCCCCTTAGTCTTGACATTTCTCCTTAGAACATCAGTAGATCCTATGTTGACTCTTTTGGGAAAACTGTTGATGAAACTATGTTTCTACTTAATATCCTACTACAGATTAGGGTTGGCGCTTTGACCCATGTGAGCTATTTGCTATTTCTCTTACCTGGATTGTTGGCTCTCTCTTCTCTATATCATTACTTTAGCATGCCAAGGTTTTACCTATTTTTGGGTCCAACCCTCAAGGCTGTAATTCAATGCCATACTGATGTTCCACTTTAGTGTAGTTTACCTTAGTTTCTTTGCTCTACTTTAGGTTATTTTTGCAATACTACAATGCATTGTAACAACTCTCTTTGGCAAGTCCCACTAGCCTACTTTCATCAGACATAGATATTACTAGAATTATCTTATCTCAGGGTTGTTCTAAACCTAGTATTCCCTGTTGTAATGTGTTTCATTTGAGTCCTATTTACCTGCTTTGCTCACTTGAAGACACATATTTTGTTTCAATCAACTAAAGGTGTCTAAAAATCAAGCTATATCATCAAGATATTAGTTCATTCCCTATGGAGAGAACAATTACAGCACATACAGGAAAGATCTGTCATCATCCAAAACTTTCAAAACTTTCAATGGCAATCCTATGATGGCTAGTGCCAAATTACCAACACTATCCCCTCTCAATATGTCAAGCTCCTCATCATCACATAGGTGTTAACACAAGATGTCTTAACCTTAAGGCTAATGTATCTAGGTGGTCAAATTTGAGACCTTATCTATATTGATTAAAATGTATCAATGTCTACATCAAGCATGCCTACAAGAACTAATGCAATTACCTCCCTCAAGACACGCACACGCATACACGACCAAAAAACAAAACAAGGAAAAAGGGTTCAATGAAATCATTCGATGTTGTTTTCTTGTTAGAGCTTAACCCAGGATTTGCTTCCCAAATCCTTCTATTCATAATGTGTTATTGGTTTTTTTTGCAGGTCTTGGATACATATATACCTTAACAAAATCTGCAACCATAAGACTGCACAAAGTATGTGCCCTCAAAACCCTAATTTTAACCTCTATGTGATAAAGAATGAGATTGCATGAAGAAACATCACTACTCATTAGGAAACATATTTACTGTTTGACATTTTTTTAAATACCTCATTTTTATGTAATGGTAAAAGCAGCTAGGTTGAAGTCTTTTTACCATCACTTGGACACAAGGACATTTTTCATTGATCATTGTATAAGGTCTTTACTATAAGCCATCAGTGGTTTCATCGAGTCTACTCACATTCAATGCTTTCAATAACAATGGTGTAACATGCTAAGTTGAAAGGATTATTACCATTAATCAACATGCTAGCTACTTGTTTGCATGCTAGAAATAAATCTAGTTATGGCCAAGCTATAAAGAACATGATATTTTCAGATTATGCTTGCACTTAAAAGCACTCAAATGGCCGAATTTAGTGCTGCAACATGTCAAATGTTAGAATTCAATGCTTCGATGCTTTCAATTATGAAGTGATAGGTATTTGAATACATAGAATGCCTATTTCAGGCATAACAACCTCTTAACCAAATTTGCATCTACCTCTGTCCTATATTACATGCATATACCTTGTGAGGGGTGGTTATAACACTTGCAACTTCACATGGGCTATGATGTAATAACTCCTAACATACCCCCCCTTACTACATCATAGTCAAAGCTCTATTTTTAGCTTATGACCAAAAAATAATGTCTAGGGTGATTCTAGATTTTATATAATTAAGAGAGAAATTCCCCCCCTTAATGTAGACTTTCTACTATGATACTTAGGAGTGTCGGGTTCCACCATTCATGCACTCCACAAACATTTTTATTACAAATACTTATTCATGAATTACGTGTTTCCTCCAATGTCTTCAAGTGGAGGATCTTTATCAAATATATCAACTGTTGATGAGATTAAATGTTCTCCTACCATGTAGACTTGTTGTCAAATATTGTCTTGATCAATGTCTTCTAACATGGCAAGGTCAATCACCTCTTGCTTTTTCTTCTCGAATATGGCTTCATTCATTTGATTAAGCTTTTGCTCGTGGTACGTGATGTATTCCTTCTTCCTGTGATCTTCAACATGATGCGCTACCATGCATATTGTGTCGATCATTGAATTAATTGGTTGCCAATATTTTTTGTGTCGTCATATCTTTTGTGTAGACTAGTTCCGATTTCGTGTTTTGATTCTCTTGATGTAGTGAGATCAATCATCTTCTAGTTCTTCTTGGCACTGTTCATATGAAGAAGACATTGTTTGTGGAAAGCAATGTATTCATGTTTTCTTTGATGTGTTATCAATGGTTGAATCTCAAATGCCTATTACATTGATTCCTCATTCTCTTTGTTGTCTTCTTCTTCAAATTCTACAGAAGGTGAAAAATCACATTCTGAATGTACATCTTCACTCTTAGGTGCTTGAATTTTGTTTTCAGCTTGGCTCTTGGTGTCCTTGCATGGAACCAATTTTCTTGACTTGTCATTTGTTTAGAGTCATACCAAACATTATTGTGATGTCTCGATTGCACTTGTGCAATAAACGCATGTATTTCTTGTTGATCTTTTTCTTCTTCTTTAACTTGATTTTTCTTGGCTACATTATTTTGATATGCCTTTCTCCAACATTGATTCTGCTTGTATGAAGATGACTTGTCTTGCTACTGGTTCATCTCTCATGTAGGAGTTCCATTTTTGAATGGATTATGCCAAAATTCCTTCACGGTGTAACCATTTCTGCCACAATGTTCACACATATTTTGTGTGTGGAAAATATTTCTTTGAGAATCATTTCTCTAATTTTGATATCTTTGAAAATTGTTTCTTTGTTGGAAGCGTTGTGGAGGTCTTATACCTCTTTTGAATGGTTGCTTCCCTCTCTGATTTGTAAGATGTAATTTTCTTCATCTGTTATATGTGAGGCCTCTACTTTTTGAAGTAGGTTCACCAGATTTTCAAAGCTTGGTGTTTGTTCAATGATATTTAATGTTGTCACAAAAGCACTGCACTTTGATGGGAGAGATCTCAAAATAATTGGAACTAATGTTTTGTTAGATACTTGGTTTCCTAATGCTTGTAATGATGCTCACAACTCAGCAATTTTCCTCATAAAAGATTTCAGTTTCTCTCTACTCTTAATCTTCAAACAATGGAGCTAGCTCTGAAAGAATAGAATTTGATTTTGATTCTTTGCTTCAGAAAGATTGTCTGTAGTTTCTCCCATGCATCTGTGGCCCTGGTCGAATTCTGAATGTATGCTTGCACTTCATCTGCTACTCCAAACATGATGATTAATCTTGCCTTTTTGTTTGCCTTGTTGAACTTTATTTGGTCTTCATTTTCTTCTTCAAGATAGGTAATGGTCTTGTCTACTACTTGCCATACTTCCTCAAACTCAAGTTGCATTCTGAGTTTGGTTTCCCAGGCAACATAATTGTTCCCCTTTAGCAGTTGGGAATCAGGCAACAAGAACTTTGGTGCTCCACTAGCCATAGTAAAATTTCACAAAATTTAAATATTTTTCTTTTATTGAATCTGCCTCGAAAAATGATTTCCAATGACTTTATATAAGCCTATATTTGAATTTCAATTAATACTTCAAAATCGCGAGAATAGTGTCTCGTTGAGCAAAAATAATAGCTAGCGGGAGTTTTCTTCCTCTAAGGAATATTCTCTAGAATATTCCAATATTTTCTTTTCTATTCAAAAATATAAGTCTTTCCTTTTATCCTACAATTTTAATAAAGGAAAGAATAAACCTTTATTTTCTTTCAATGTTCCTTTCACCACCAATGTAGGATATATCTTGTGCACGTCTAGACTTCACACGTCCATGTGTCGCATGTAAATATTTAGAACACTTTGATTTTACTTGTATCAGGCTGCTCGAGCTATATACTTGGAGCGCTCAATTCTCTTGTTAGACAAGGGAGGCACCTCTAATATTTCGAACAATTTGATTGGAGAGGACTGCAAGAATATTTTGCTTCGTTTTGGACCAAGTAATTTTTATGCATCGGAGCCTTAGTTGATGTTTGAATAGGATTTTGGTTGACACCTATTCGCAGAGTTCCAAATTTCGTAGAGATTGCTTTTCGATGATGCAATTATTGCCAAATTGATGGCAGCTCGATCTAAGTTTACATTTTTCAACTAAAGCGTTCTATTTGTGTCAATGATCTGGAGTTCCCTTTCGGAGGTAATGACCTGATTTATCACGTCCCTGATTATTTTTCTGGCTTCTTCTTTTATGAGCTATTGTGCAGTCTATATTTCTTTTGCTTAAACACCTCTACATTTTGGTTTTGTACCTAGGTCATCCTCGACTTCAATTTCAAAATGAAGCTTTTGCTTCTTCGATCCAAAATCTCCTTGAAAGAAAACATTCAGGACTTTTTTTCACAAATCCTTCATTGGTGCAATTGTTGACGTTACCGAGACCTGTGTTGTTGGTTTGAAATTGAGTTTTTTTGTTGATCCTTTGACCTTTTTCGCTTAAAATTTCTTCTTCGAATGCTTTGAGGTTCAACATCACTTGTAGAATGGAGACCACAGCTTTGGAGGTTCAAAGTGCAGTTTGTTTTTGTTTGCCAAATGCTATCACCCCCATAGTTGAGAAAATCGGAATCAGCAAAGAATCGGCATTTTTTAAATCGACAAAAATCGGGAATCGGCCAAAAATCGGGAAAAGAATCGGCAACAAGAAAACCGAAGAAAATTAAATTTTTCATTGAAAAAAAAAATTCTTGCATATTACAATGAATTAACATAATGCAAATCAAATATTGCAATAAAAGCAATAATTCATGTCAAGACATCATACAAGGCTCAAGCTTTACGTACACATGAAAGTGACAAAACACATTTTGTATTGCTTATAATATGAAAAGGTACAAAGTTACAAGTAACAAGAAGGAAAAAAAGGTTTCATTTTTTATATGCCTGCACATGGAAACAAGTAACAACAAAGTTACAATCACTTGAAAAAAAAGGAAAAAAACCTAAACCTTAAACCAAAAGGCTAGGGTTTAGGGTTTAAAATTGAAACATTGACAGCTGAAAAATGGGCTTGCATACATAGTTATCAGGTAGCAATATTTACTTAAAAAGAGGAGGAAAAAAAACCCTAGGGCCTAGACTAGGATTTGGGGTTTAAACTTCAAGTTCAAAGTTTCAAATTCAAACATTAACAGCTGAAAAATGGGCTTGCATACATAGTTACCAGGCAGCAATATTTACTTAAAAAGAGGAGGAATAAAAAAACAAAACCCTAAACCCTAAATCCTAGGGCCTAGCCTAGGGTTTAAACTTCAAAGTTTAAAACATTAACAGCTGAAAAATGGGCTTACATACATAGTTATCAGGCAGCAATATTTACTTAAAAGGGGAGGAAAAAAAAACCGAAACCCTAGACTAGGGTTTCGGGTTTAGGGTTTAAACTTTAAACTTCGAAGTTCAAACATTAACAGCTGAAAAATGGGCTTGCATTAAAAAACCCTAAATCGGCCGCAGCCTAAAAAAAAATTTGCAGATTTTTTGAAAAAACGGCAAAAAATCTTCAAAATATCTTTGCATCGCTGTGAGTTTGCAGAATGCATTGGCAATTTAAAAAATTGGCAAAATATCGGGATATTGCAGATTTTCTCAACTATGATCACGCCTTTTATCAATTGCAATCACACAAAGTTCTTGCCTTGGAAGCTTGTTTATTTTTTAACATTCATGTGATGCTTGCACTTTGCCATTGAATACTGGTTTACTAAACTTAGATACTTTGGACGTTTCCTTCACTCATGCGGAGTATGCCTTTTTTCCGTTCTTGAACTTTTGGTTCCTCGTGCACTTCGTCGTTGCTATATAGAGATCACACAATTTGTTAAAAATGGTGAATGCCTTGGATGCTTCCTCTGTTCATATGGGACTTGTTTCTTGTCTTTTCTTCAATGGTTGTTCCAAATGGAACTGTCAACACTTTGAACCAGTCTATTGCTGGTTTGCCGCTTTGAATTTTGCAGGTCTTCCTTGGTGGCTTTCGCACTTTCCTTTGCCTTTTGGGCGTTCTTATTCTTTTGTCAGCTCTTTAAGCTTGTATTCTTTGTACAAGATTCACAAATCTTTGCAAAATATGACTGCTTCTTTTCAAATTTCTTCTTGTTCCTTTTTGGAACGAATTGATTGTTTTTTCTGTTGGAGTGTGCTTGTGCACCTTTTGAAGGGCAATTCTTTAGCAGCTGAATTATATTGCTTGCTGCTAGAAGTTTATTGCAATTCTTTGTGAAGCTTCAATGGCTTCCTAAGTCTTCTTGTAATTTTTAAGGAGCTTCTATGGCTTCCTTAATTTCTTGTAATTTTTAAGGAGCTTCTATGGCTTCCTTAATGCCTTTTGAAATGGCAATTGATTCTTCAAGGGAAACTTATGACCCCTTTTTCTTTTTGCTGAACTTGACCTTGTTGTCACTTGCAGGCTTATGAACTTACTACTCTTTTTGATGGGGTTGAGACCCTTTTTGCTTCTTGAGGCTATTTGCAACTCTGGTCTTTAGCAAGAGTTTGTCACCCTAAGACCTTTGAATCTATTGTGGTGTTTTGCTTCACAGAAATGAATGAAATGAAATGAAAATTTATTAATGTCCACGATGGACCAAAATAAGACCCAAGGGACTAGAAGAAGGACAATAATGACTGCCAACTAGTAGGCTAAAAAGCCCAACAAAGAAAAGAGCTAAGATAAATACAAGACGAAACCCAAAAACCAGGCAAAAGAGAAAGGGCAAAGGAAAAAAGAGCAAAGAGGGGGAGGGTTGCAATCCAAAAGAGAGGAGTGCACACCAAGAAGAACAGAGAGAGAGGAGGGGGGATGGAGTAGCTCAGGAGCGGCAAGCTCCAAGAACCCCAAGAAACTAATCTCTCCTAACAATTGAGGCCAAAGTACCGAAGCTGAAGAAGTCCATGATATGTCTTTGTCCATTGCTAGTTCGGAACCCTGACAAACTGTGGGTGCATTGTCTAGTGACCCTGCTTCCATCTGAAATGGATGATGTGGGGCATTTGCAACCAAAGTCACCTGGTCCGTCGAAGCTAGTGAAAGTATGTTGTGATGAGTCAATGTTGAGAAGGGTGAGATCCATCTGGAGGAGAAATTTTATGTTGTCGAAGCTGAGTTATCTCCCTATGAAAGAGTGCAAGACACCGCTGGTCCAGGTATCTAAAGAAGGTAGAAACAGATCGAGAGTTGTCACTGAAAAGGCAATGGAATCTTACCCCGGATCTCAAAATAAATGGGACAACAAAAAATAAAGTGATGAAGGGTTTCAACTTCACCCAAGGAGCAAAACAAGCAAATCAGCTCCTTCGTCGAAAGATGGTGATCTCACTCAATTGGGAGTTGGTGAGAACACACCTTGCGTTGCCCAATAGTGACCCAAAGACTATGCATTGTGTGCCTAAAGGTATTGTGGGGGAACTATTATGCCCTCCTGTATCTGTAAGAAGTGCTCATGGTAGAAAGACATCTTAGGAGAAAGAGGGGCAATAGGAGAGATCCATGTGCATTTTGTTTACTGGAGACTAACATCCCTCCAGATCTCGTGAAGCATCTTCTCCTTACTAAGCCAAGAGGGAGAGGGAGAGGGAAAACCCCCAAAGAATAAGGGGGATGCATGTCTATCAATATCTGAATGCTGGCCAGGAAAGCAGAAACCTGAAAATACCAGCTCCTCCACCCTCCCCAAGAACTCGAATAGAGTTCCTGCAGGGTTATCTCCTAAAGTACGGATCCTGTGAAGATAACCGATAATCAAGAAGATAATCTCAAGCTAGAGAGGAGAAGCCCCAAACTCTACCAGAATAATAGAGCGAGGGATTGTACTCTTGCAACGAATGAATCGTCAAAGAAAGAGTGTCCGGACTCGTTCAACACGTGACCACTCAGTAGGGCCAGGACTAGGACCCCAAACCACTAACCCATAAGTAATACTTGGCTTGACCAAGGCATCAAAGATCCTCACCTTCACAGGTTTATCCTGAAAATGTGCTTTGAATTAATTCCTCTCTAGCAAAGACAGAGTTGCATACCCCTTACACACCCAAGCCTAGGTGGCGGGTTTCATACCAAAAGTGGGACCGGTGAAAAGAACCCCCAAGTACACATAAGAGGTGGTGATATCGACCTCATGACCCTGGAAAAGGAAGTGGAGATTGGATAGAGCCTCTTTGGTAGTATTGAATACCATAACCTTGGTCTTCGAAAGATTCACCGTCAACTGTCTCGAGTCACAAATGCGGTAAGAGTGTTTAGATGACGTTGAAGCCCCTCAGGGGATGAGGCCAAAAGAAAAACATCATCAGTAAAGAGGACAATAGAAATCAGCACATAGTGAAGAAGGCAACCATCCTCTGGGTGAGCGTTCTCCCTAATAAAAGTCTCAAGCTTGTCGATAAAGATCCCAAAAAGTGTTGAGGAAAGGGAGCATCCCTGTTTCACTCCTATGGTGCTAAGAATATTGGCTGAAAACCATTGAGGGGAGCGAAACCGACCTTTCACAGTCTCATATAACCATGTAACCACTATCAAAAGCTGCCCAAAGATGCCAACTGACCGAAGCCTCTCAAGAAGTAAATGTTGAGGCACCGTGTCGAAAGCTTTCCTGAAGTCTACAAAGCAACAATAAACCTTTGAGGACCTAGAACGCGCCTCCTCAATAATAGCTTTGAGGACTAGAATGTGATATGTGGTCTGGTGATCTTGCCAAAAACCAGCTTGGCCAAAATCCCTAATACCCCCCTCCTCTAACCTTCGGGAGAGAAGCACATCCAATGTTGTGGCATAGAACTTGGGAAAGATATGCCCGATCATGATAGCCATGTAGTTATTGGGTTCATGGGGATCACCTATTTTATGAATGGGATGAATGATATTTTGAGTCCAAGAATCTGAAAACCCAAAACAAACAAAGAGATTAAAGAGATCAATGAGGGGCCCAACAAGAGGGTCAATACCATGCTTCAGAAATTCCGTGTGTAACCCATCCAAATCTGTTGCTTTGCTCGTACAAAGTTTCCTGATAGCCTGCCTGACAAGACAAATAGAAAAGAGGTGGCACGAAGGGGGGGGAGGGGGAGGGAACAGTAATAGGAGGCTGATTTGGGATGGTATAGAGGGAAGAGGCATGAATGGTCCAAGAGGAAAGATCGATCCCATGAGTAATCCGGTCACGGAGGAGGATAAGGCGCCAAAAGGATTTAGGAGACTGCTGAAGGGAGTGGATAAGATCAAGTCGATGCCGAGAGAAGACGAGATGCTAAAGAAGAAGCATCATGTAGTCTTTGTGAGAAATAGCATAGAGTTGGGAAGGATTCCGAATGGCATATTTCAACCTTCGATAGGCAGACTTACATTCCTCATCATACTAGATGTTCATGGGGCAATAACCAGCGGGTCGAGGACGAGGACGAGGGGGAGGACGAATAGTGAGGGGGTACGAGTCCAAAGAGGCCTTCCAAATAGATTGGACCACAACGATTGGAAACATCGGAAAGAGAAGACACCCTAAGGAGAACATGACACAACCGGTCCTTGTAGGTAAAGGAATAATAATAGTCAAGTCTATAATGACTCGAGAGGCTGAAGAGGAGGGAGGAGGGGGAGGAATAACAGGAAGGGAAACAACAGATAACGTAAGAACTGAATGATTGATAAGGGGGTGACGGTGATCAGAGACGTTGAACCGAGAAATTAATGGAATGAGGGTGGTAGAGGAAATAGCATAGTCGACGACACTGACTCCACTATGAGGAAAGCAAGTAAACCCACCGGAATCCGGAAAACAAGATATACCATTGAGAAGAACTAGCCTGTTTTATTCACCCAACTCAATAAGATGCTTACCGTAAGCAATCACCTGTGTGTTGCTGGAGGTTCGAGCAAAACCAAGGTCCTCAGGATCCAATTCCCGAGTATGCATCTCATCGGTTGTGAGGTCATGAAGAGAAACCTGCATAGGTCCGGTCCGAGCATTAAAATCTCCCAGTAGAAGTATCTCCCTTGAAGCCAAGTATCTAGTAATGTCCTCATAGAGATCTTGGAAAGGGTCCCAATCCGTGTGAATAGCAATATCGACATGGTGGGGGGAAAGGAACAGGTGGCAATGTAGATATCCCAAAGAGGTGGGTGACGATGGATTTTAATCCATGAAAACCTGAAGTGGGGGTCAATCGAAACCAGGGATACCGAACACTGGAGCCTATCCCTAATAAGAGCAACAACACCCCTGCTCCTCAAACCCTCCAAAGCGCCAAGTGAGTTCCCAACAAATGGACCACCAAAAGTAACCAGAGATAATTGGAAGGGTCTACTCAAGACTCTCGTGCATATCACAAATAAGAATGATGTCATGTTTGCCAATCACATCAAGAAGGGACCCTTGGGTAGACCACATCATACCATTGCAATTCCGGCAAGCTATAGCTAAAAAAATTTCCACCCCCCTTCCGTGTTGGAGTCATTTGTTAGGCAAGGGTTTGAACCACCCAAGTGGGGGAGACTCCCTAATCACTGCACACAAATTACGAATAATTGCCCATTTGTTGGCTTTCCTGGTTGCGGCAACTTGTTCCCTGGCTTTCTTCAATTCTTCAACATGGAGTCGCGTAAGGTCCTCATCAAGGTAGATCTTGTTCTAAAGAGTAAATAATTTCCATTTGGCCCTCAACACCTTCATATGCTCTTCCGCATTTTTGAAGCGTATGACCATTGTAGAGTCGGGAGAGAACCATGCTCTCTCAAGAGTAATGTTTGTTAACTCAAGAGTGTTGTGAATGAAGGCATTTCTAACTTGAAGCGGATCGGTAGGTTTGGGCACCCCACGAACCCTAAGATTGAGCGCTTTCGCATTAAGGATCCTTTCTTCTTCAAATTTAGCCTAGACAGCCAACTCAACTATGGGGGGTGTTCTTCTTTCCGACTACAACCTGAACCCAGATTGTTGGTCGGCTAATTTTTGGCTTTGTGCAGTTGATGCTTCCTTGAGACGTTCTTGCTCAACAAGAACAGCCTATTAATCTTGAATTTTTAATATTTTAGTGTAAATTCACAAAACTCTAAGGAGGTTGTTCGATATGTGCAGTCTACAATTGAGTAATGATGGCTTGTTGATCTTGAAGTTTAATTTGGAGATCCGTGATAATGCGGTTACCGTCTTTCACTTGGTCTTGCAAGGAGAGTATAATACTAGCTTGCGTGTCTAGCTGTTTCTGGAGAGAATTAATCCGTTTAGACAAACGTTGATATGAAACTGTTGTCTAAAGGCGTTGGACAGATTTAAGAGGAGAAGCCCGGATCTCCTCCATTCCTCCTTCATCAAGTATCCCCATAACACCAGGGACACCAGGCTGCTAAACGATTCGTAGTGAGGACAGCTAGGACATTCTAGGGCACAATCGAGGTTGCGCTAGGGCATGCGCAAAAACCCAGCGCAACAGTAATCCACCTCGAGCACAACAAAAAACCACCCGAGTGCAGTAGAAATCCACCTCAGCGCAGCAAAAATCCACCTCAAGCGTAGTAGAAACCCGAGCGCAGTAGAAATCCACCTCGAGCGTAGCAAAGATCCATCTGAGCGCAGCAAAGATCCACCCAAGCGCAGCAGAAATCCACCTCGAGCGCAGCAGAAATCTAGTTAATCACAATATTTTTGTATATTAACTAGATTTAGAAATTTGGAAATTTTCAGCTTCAAAGCTCTCTAAGGCACAGTCGGGGCTGCACTACGGCACGCGCAGAAACCCACCTCAGCGCAGCAGAAATCCACCCGAGTGCAGCAAAAATTCACCTTAGCGTAGCAAAAATCCACCTCGAGCGCACCAAAGGATCCACCTCTAGCGCAGTAGAGATCCACCTGAGCGCAGCAGAGATCCACCTACGATTACCTCTCTTTTGAGGTTTTCTTTAATCAATCTTCAACACAATTGTTTTACCCTTGAAACGTCTTTTCTCAAACAGAGTGCTCTTTGAGGTTTCTCTGTGTCAAAGCTAGAGGAGGATCAGAAGGAGAGTTTTTCTTCCTTCTACCTACTCTAATACCACATGTTAGAACTCAATGCTTCGATGCTTTGCATTATGAAGTGATAGGTATTTAAATACATAGAATGCCTATTTTAGGCATAACAACCTCTTAACTAAACTTACAACTACCTCTGTCCTATACTACATGCATATACCTTGTGAGGGGTGGTTATACCACTTGCCGCTTCACATGGGCTATGATGTAATAACTCCTAACATCAGTATCATGATAGACTATCCAAACCTACTTAGAACTCCCACATTCATAAAATTCCAAGTAGAAACTAATGTTTGTGATGAATTCAAGACAATATGTTGACAACATATGCATAAGCCTGGATAAGAGCTGCCGGTGCAAACAAATAAAGACAAATTCTGGCATTCCAAGACTCTTGCCAAAGAGATTTCTCGATTGTTGATACATGATTAAATGTTGCTTGAATCTATTGTTCAAGATGCTATAAAGATTTCTCACACACTTTGTAATTTAAGTACTATTAATTGCATACTAATAACAATGCATTTAATTTCAATATTAAGAGTGTGATATAATGTATGAGGAAGAGAGTTAATCCCCTATAAAACCTTCTCATGACTATCCGTAGTCATTCTTGCCATACACGCACCCATGAGGGCTTTAACAATTGAAGTTTTCTAGCATTCAGGTTTCCTGGATTAAAGGCTTCCACAGGCTACTTCTTTGGAGGAAGCAAGTCCCATCCTATTTTTTCTTAAAGGAAGAGTGCAGAGTTTAAAAATGTGGTTAGAAAAGTTGCAAGATCTTTGTCTTGAAAAAGCTAGTTGGGATCCTCGGTTTGGAATCCCCCTGAGCATCTAGCAAATGACAACCATGTCAAAATCAAATCCATCCTAAATGAGGTTGTGAATGTTCAGCAGGTTAAAGATTTTATATATCATTTTCCAGATAATGCATTCCCAGGTCATGGGAGGACAGACCCACTGGCCTGGAAATGTGCTACCCTGGAAATAAGTCCCACACGGAAACTATATGGAACATGTTACCCAGAGTTAAATTGCATGTGGACAAATTTATGTCAGTTAGACCTTGAATATCCATCTTGTCTGTAGTTGATGAGTAATACTTAGAAACTGCAAGTTGATTACAAAAACATCTTTTAACGTCCAAATTATCATGAATATGGCCATTTTGCCCAAGACTGTCTATTACACTGTTCAACCTGTCCATTTTGCATCATGAGTATGGCCATTATGCCTTACCATTTCTACTTCAGACTAGGATAAGCAACAGTCACACGGAAGTCATCAAACAGTTGAAAATAGTAAAACATTATCCATGCGTCACAGTTGATTTAGCATCCCTTCATTACCTCGGACACTAGAATCAAACTTCATTCACTTAACTGTTCAAAACAAATAAACTTGAAGAAAAGGAAGCAATTTAATTCAAAATAGGGTTGCTTGAATCCAAACCATCTGCAGGGCTTCACAAACCTTTGAACGGTGACATGGTGGAGACACATTTTAAACTGGGTGTTGTGAAGAAACAGCTTTTGGTGAAATTCAATATGAGGAGGAAAGTGCAGAATCTAACTAATGTGATCAAGATACCAATAAATGCAATGTCTTTGATAGGCCGTGTGGGTCATTTGTGCATAACAGAGTCCATGGACTAGGGCACAGAATAAAATAAAGGAGACTGAATTAATTCAAGGATCTGGATCCTGACTAATGATGCATCAGAATGCACAGTCAACCAAAGCGATAGTTGGATTTGCAACAGGCAAGGAATGCAAAATGAACATGAAGCTGCAAAAGGACCATGATAAGTGTGTGGAAGAATGAGATGTTCACAAGGCCACAAAAAGAATAATCATCTAAGCATCAAAATGTGGCGAATGAGGCATGTCACAAGCATACTCTTATAATACAATATGATATTAAGCGTGCAAATGAGAATGTTGGCCAAAATAGGTTACCAAGCTCAAGTAACAGTTCAATAACAAAAAGGATAAAATGCAAAGTGATCCAATAAACTAAGTGCAGATGAAGTATATTCCGAAATAAAAGCTTCACAATAGTTACAAAGAATAAGAGCAAGGTATGATGATCATTTTAGAAATTGGTGAAGGAAAAATCAGTGTTTAGGAGCCAAATGGGCAAAAAGTTTGGTAAGTGGAGATAGCAGGTAAGCACAAGTCAGGAAAGGCAGATATTACCAAACCAGACATCATTCTCACTGCCAAATAGAATGTGATTGAGACAATGTAACTGGATATGGCCAGAAATTATTAGCAGTAGACAACACATTTGCCCATAAAATAAAAAAGGATCACTGAACAACAACAGAAAGGCAGATACATAATATCGAAGATCAGAAAGCACATATGGAATCACAAAATAAAACTATACAAGCTGACCCAGACAATAAAGGATAACTTTGCAGGACACATTAGAGTTTAACTATCACGAATAACTAATAATTGAGTAGTTTCTGAAGCAATAATTCAATCTACATAGATGAATATTTATCTGACTGCCACCTTTCCATGAAAATGTTCATCAGTTATTTCTGATGATGTTTTGTTATAACCAATGATGTTTTATGTCCAACTGCATCACACATAGGATGATTATTCTTTGGTACTTGACCAACTTGACAAATGTTATTATTAAATAACAGTGCATCCCATTGATAAAAAAAAGCATTGTCTATAGCTGTTTACGATTCACTTTTGGTTACTAATATTTAACTTCATTATATGCACTACAGCAACTTTACACAAATAAGACAGAAAAATTTTATTTTTTGCAGCAGACCAATCTTATGGCCTCAATAAATCCTAATTATCATAAACAAATGAGAGAAGTGCAGTTCCATTCTTTACCTGACATCCCTTGCTCTGATGTTCTGCACATAAAGCAACCAAACAGAACATATTTTTAGAAAAAAAAAGGAATTATCCAAAGAATGGTATTGGATATTTTGCAAGTAATATAAACATAAAGACTTCAAATAATCCAAAAGCTCAATTCCCTTCCTTTCATACTAAAGACTGCAAACTTTCCAAATGTCAATTCTCAGTAAATAAAGCATGCAACTAGAACATTAATAAAAAGAAGAAAGAAAGAAATTATTATGTTTTTGTCAATGATGACCACAAACTAGTAAATATGACTAACAGTTAAAGAAACACTAAATACAACCAAAATGCATTTGGTGTGTCTGTCTACAAAAGAAAACAAAAAAGAACATATACCTATACCATTTCAGAAAGGTGGTTCAAGTTAAAATTCTCATGTTCCTATGACCACACTCCTTATGATTTAGGAAAGGAATGCAAAGAATTAATCTATGATAAATAAAAATTCAAGGGCTTATAACAAATTCAATCCTATTTCTCACAAAACTACATGTATGTTTGAAATAGAGCAGAATGCATCTGCGCAAAAGAAATCTCGGAGAAACTAAACTTATATACTAGGGAATAGCTTGAAAAATAAGTAATAACCCAAAAAATTTCAGTAAACAGCTCCTATAAGTGCAGATAACTACCTTAATATTTCCTAAAATTCTATCAATAAACAGTTCAAGAACCACATCATCAAATGATGAGCTGTAAGAATGCACTCAAGTCCCCACTCTAGACTTTCAAGTTTCTCCAGGCTTAAAATATTGTGGATTACTTACACAAAAGGTTGTTTTGAAGATACATGAAATAACCTTTTACATTATGAAGTGAAAAGCTTCCAAATCAAAGGAGATTAAACCCAACAGACTTACTGCGACAGCCGGAGTAGCCGAGCTATAACACTTTGGTGAACTTCTCCCTCTTGTGAACAAGCTTCACTCAGGCTTCCAAGCCGTACTTCAAATTTATCATCCAGAAGGATGCTACTTGCTTGAACATCCCTGTGATCAATAGGTAGACATAATCAATGATTCTACAAGAAAACATGATCGGTACTTCCCCCAGAATAACTGTACTTCTTAAAATAATTTTCAGCATAGAACCTGCAGGTTCACTAACTTTCCATATTATTCCAATGCTTATGTGATATAACTCATGTCTTTTGGTGCAATATAAGACATAAATTATTCAGACAATATATATTCAACATATAACATTGTTGTTGTCCATTAAAAACAGCATGAAAGAGCCTGTCAAGATTGAATGACACACCCTTATAAGAGGAAGCCCAACCCACATAAAAACACTATTGACAGTTCCAACATACATCACATCATAATACATGATAAAACAATATCAGCACCCAAATTTGGACTGCACAGACATCAAACATTCCATTTATTTGATTTATTCAGCCATTACAAGCAATAAAGCAATTAAAGAATCTCCTAAACTGATAGCTTCATGAACACTAGATGCTTAGATAATCTTCATAGCTCTAAGTAATGATACAGGGAATTCACGGGTTTCCTATTTCAGATGATTTCAATGGTACTCTCGTATAAGCTTTCCTAAAAGCTAATTACATGCTCAGCAGACCAGACAAAAGTGACAAACTTCTTGATCATCCTTGCTTTCTGACAGATCCTGGTATGTGCAGTTCTGCTGTGGCCTTGCCCATCACTACAGAAATACCCATCTGTGCATTTACTTCATTATATTACCATAATGAAACCCATGTGTCCTTGTTCTGATGAAGTAACACCCGTTTTCAAATTCTGTCTATGTCATCCAATGGCCAAATTTTGTCCAAGCCATATCTCTTACATATTTGCATAGTGTTTTTTGCATATCTATATATTAATTGAAAATCCCTAATTTGTATACACTCCCAGAATCTAAAATTATGTTTTCCGCTGATAGGTGAGGATGACAGGAAACCAAGCATTTATCCAACAAGCATCACTATAAGGGCATATTATGTGCAATCACTACAAGAACGAATAAAATTCAAATAGCGTCTACTGGCCAAAAAAATTAACCCAGGGTTTGTGTGTGTGCTAGTTACGTTTTTACCCACTCCCTCATCCACATTTTCAGTAATTTTGACCAAATAATAGCAATGAAAGAACAAAAGCATTAATGATAGATGGCTCTTCCATGCACAAAGGGAAACAACTGGCGAATCAACAGTTTTTAAACTTATCAATAAATATTAATTTCCAAAATTACTGTTTGAATTTAAGAATTTTAGAGGTACCATAGCCTTGCAAGCATATATATACCAATAAAATGGCATGTACACATTGAGCTTTTACAATATAGCGTCTCAATGACTCTCAGAAAATAGTCAAGGAACCCTGGTATGTCTAGTTTGAATTTGAAATTAAAAAGCCCAAGATTAAGCATATCATTATTCTCTGAAATTATTTATCCAATGCAAAAATAAAAAATAAATAAACAAATACCTGTGGACAAGTGGAGGTGAGCACTCATGATGCAGAAATGAAAGACCTTCGGCTGCTCCAATCGCTATCTTTAAACGTGTTATCCAGTCCAAAGACTGTAAAGTATCTTCTGGTGAGGTTGCCTTTTTGTAAAGGGCATAAGAAAGATCTCTGTATGGAATGTATTTGTAAACAAGAAGCTTCTCATCTTCACGCTCCAAACAGTGGCCTAAAAGAGGTACCAGCCTTGTGTGTGAGGCTCTTCCCAGTATATCCAACTCTGCAAGGTATCCATCTTTTTTGAATTTATTCAAATCAATTCTCTTTACTACAATAGGAACACCACCTTCCAAGAGGCCTTGATAGAGATCTCCAGAGTGCCCATTTTTTAAGAGATTAGAAGCACTAAAGTCTCGTGTTGCACGAGACAACTGCTCATATGAAAAAGACTCTCCAAGACGAGACAAGTTAACTGAAATTCCAACTGAGGTTCGAACCCCCCTGCGAACAGAAGTGTGTACTTCTCTTTCTTGGTTATCAACCTTTCTCTCATGTTTTAGGTAAAAGAAAACAAGCACCATCACAAGTAGGACAAGACCAAAGCCACCAAAAACCCCTCCTAATATGGCTCCCAAATGTTTGTTTTTACCACCAGAGGTTGCTTGGGGTGAGGGAGAAGGACTCATTTCCCCAAAACCAGAAAATGATAGACCTCTTGCAGAATAGAATGAATTGCATTCTCCAAACGTCCGTTGATTTAAGGCTTCCTGTAAGCAGTTTTCATCAAGGACCATTGCAGGTAAAACACCAGTTGGTATTCGGTCCTCAAAGAAGTTGTTTGACAAATCAATAGCAATTAATTGACGAAGATTTCTTAGTCCTGAAGGCAAGGACTTATAAAAGAGGTTATGTGACAGAGTTAAATTCTTGATATTCACCAATTCGGAGATAGAATTAGGCAGTGCATTTGTCAAATTGTTATGATCCAAGAGAAGGGTTTGGAGTGCAGTGCAGTTGAAAATTTCCTCAGGAATTGATTCAGATAGACGATTGTCTGCAAGAACCAGATTTCTCAGCCTCCTCAGATTTCCAAGTTCCCTTGGTATAGAACCATTAAGAGCATTTGAACCCAGATCGAGGGTAGTCAACAAAGAGAGATTTCCCAACTGACTTGGAATGGAACCATTCAGGTAGTTGTTTCTCAGGTTCAGTTGTGCAAGCTTTGGAAGATTTCCAATACTATTTGGAATCGGTCCTTGCAACTGGTTCGCAGAAAGATTAAGCAGAGTGAGATTCTTCAAATTTTCAAATTCTGGGGGAACTAATCCATTCAATTTATTAAAAGACAAATCCAGAATTGCCAATCGGGAAAGCTGCCCCAGAGTTGAAGGAATGGGTCCTGTGAGATTATTCCGAGATAGAACAAGAACGCTTAGGTTGGATAAGCTCCCAAGAGAATCAGGAAGTCCTCCACTAATGGATGCAGAGCTGAGGTCCACCACCCTTAATGCTGTTAGTTGGCCAAACCAGGATGGCACAGAGCCAGGCAATGCAAATCCAGAAGCATTAAAACTCTGCAAAAATGCAAGGTTCTGCAAGCCATCCACAGCAAACTGTGGGCTCCTTGAGCCCACCACGGTCCTTCTGAATCCAAACAAATTTATACCAACAACGCGCCCTGTGTCACATTTAATTCCTACCCATTTCGTACATGGGTTAACCTTCCTGGGCCATTCCTTGCTTCTTATCCCCAAGGATGACCTCAAGTTGAAAAGTGCAGCTATCTCTACCCTGCCAGGAAACAACTGTTGCTGCTCAGGACCTTCTGCCAAGACAATACCCACTGAACTACTGCAATCAACTCCATAGCTTATCAGCACCACCCCCAGCAACAACAGTAAAACCCGCTTCCACAAATTTGAATGTGCCATGGAAACCATATCTTAGGAGAGCTAGCGGTCTCCTACTTTGCTTGCTTGCTCTTGAAATCTGCATTTACAACACTAACCTACTCTATTAGGTTTGGGTGCTGTCATTATCCAATTTATTGATCAAGATGTTCACCCACCTACTAAATCAAGCATACACAATGCCAATTAGTAATTTACCTGATTACCACTGCATTATTACCCCATATGCCTTCTGCAGGTCCCATGCTTTGAGCCACCTGATCCAATCCACCCCAACCTGTGACAAAAAAGAATCTAAACCCAAACCAATCGAACCCACCTGTTTAAAAAAATACAAAAAAAAAAAAAGAAGAGGTCAACCCAAAACCAATCCCAACTGTGAAAGAACTCAATGCAGAACCAGTCCAATCCTACTGTGGAAAACAAAAAATCCTCTCCACATAGTCTTGCACCAGCTGAAACCAATTAGACCTCTGTACTATCAACACTCAATCATGTCACAGTCCCCGATTGGCTCTCTCCCGTCTTTGGCATGCTGCTCAACCTCTACATATGAATCTACCTAGCAATGCCAATGTCTACTGTAACATCAAGTCCCCTAAACGTGCACCAGGTGCCCGATGTCTGACCCATTCCATATCAAAAATCCACCCAGATCTGCAAAATTGATGTGGGCTTCAAATGCAAGATCCAATCTTGGATTCAATGAGCACTATCCGGTCTGGGATTGAACATCAGCAACAACCGAACAAGGCGGCCTGGTCAATTTTTTCTCAACAAGGACCGCCCTCCAACCTCCCTGTATTCCTCCTCCTCCCATGACTTGTTATGCACTGTGCACATTTGTTATTATTGCCCATCAAAAAACACACTTACGACTGAGTCCAGTACACAAGTACCTTTCTGAGTTCTTTCCTTTCTCCCTCACTGTCTGCACCTCCTCCACTAAACTCTTTCACCGGTCCTCATGGGCCACAAACCCGCCTCATTGGTCCTCATGGGCCCCCATAAAACGAGGTCCCCTCTCCCCAAAACGACCCTACAGAAACCCCCACCCCCACAGAAGAAGATCCAGAGACCACCCACCCATAAAGACACCTCAAAAATCACCACCTCCGCACAAGATTCGATTTTGAGACCAGATTCCAGCACCCTTTTGGACGATGAGACGTTCTGCCATGCACCCACAGTCACCTCCACCATTTCCTAGCTCATTTTTTCCCTTTTTTTTTTTTTTTTTTTTTTTTTTTGAATTTTCAGTTAGTTCACTCTCACTTTTTTTTCTCCCCGTGTTCTAAATGGGGACTCGCCTAATTTTTCCCCGGTATCCTCCGAGCATGTTGGGAACTCACGACAGTCATCTCCATCGAACGCCAACAACAGTGACTTACGTTCTCGGAAATGATTGAATTACTGGGAGTCTGCGATTCTGACAATTGACGGCACAAATAAAAATATCAAAATAAAAATCAAACATGAAATCGAGGCGACGGGCTTATTTTACGTCGGGATTTGGCGTTAGCTCCCCGCGATCGCGGCTTGTCGCAACTGACACTTCCGTAACCGGCGCCGGGTGCCGTCAGAGTTGACCCGAGGAGCCCTAACCCCACCCTCAACCCTGGTTACTCTAACCGCGGTCATCTTCAAATTGCTGATCCTTGACTCCACGGCAGTATATACGCCGTAGCCCGTACGCGTACAAGGAAATCTTTTCTTGGCGAAAAAGCACTGTATTTGATTTGATTTTAATTGTTTAATGGGAGGGATTTAATGCGAGATATTTGAAAAAAGTTGAATGGGATTTTAAAATATTTGTTAAATTTAATTTAATGGGTGATAGATCCCATGCCAACCAATGACCTACCTGGGGGTTGCAAAACCTACGCTGGCTACGTGGAAGAATCTCATTGGGTTCTGGTCAACAACCAAAGCTTGAAAAGGTGGACCATGAAAGAAGTGATGTTTGATTGACACCACTCTCCTTCACCCTAATTTTTCTTTTTTATAGTTCTTAAAATAGGCTATATAATATTTTAGTTAACATATAGTCATTCTAATTTTTTAAATTTATAAAAAAATAAAATTAAATTTAAAATTTATGAAATTATAAATTATATAAAACGACTCTCGTAAAGCATGTTGTTGATGTTATCTCAATTGTTTCAAATCCTACTGCTCGGTGCATAGTTCAGAACAGGAGAGTCTTCATAGTTGTATGTGATTTGATTGGTTGGCACCTGCAAATTTATCAAATTCTAGTGCTGGTTGCATAGTTCAGAACAGGATAGTTTTCATAGTTGTATGTGATTTGATTGGTTGGCACCTTAGATATTCTTCATAATTGTAAGTGATTTGATTGGTTGGCACCTTGCAAATTTATGGTTCAGCCAAATATTTTTTAAGTATGTTTTTTTTTTTTGTCTGTGGATAGTGTTAATATTATAATATTGTAATTTTTGGATTAATGAATTAATAAAATATAGCTTTTTTTCAAATAAAATTATATAGTTTAGAGTGAAAACTTGAAATTTTTAAATGTAAAACTTTTGAAACTTTAAATAAAAGTTTAAGATTTCACTATATATATATATATATATATATACTTTAAATAAAAATATAATTATATTATAAAAAAAAAAAAATTAACTATACTTTAGTTACTAAAATATACAATCTTATTTCATAAAATTAAAACTTTAAATCTAAGTTTCAAAACTTTTATAATTTTTTTTTTTTTTAAAGGAACACTATTAATCGAAAAAATTATATCCACAAAGTTAGGTGGATTAGTAAGTTTTTGCGCTTAAGCAGAAGAGACTTAAGTTCAAACCTAGAGGCATGCCTGTTTGTGCAAAGGACGTCGAGTTAAATAACAACGAGGTGAAATAGGTGTTGTTGGAGGCAGTCGCACGATTTAAACCGTGCTTGGTAGTAGAAAAGGACTGTGAATGTAACCACCCTCCTATCAAATATATACAGATTAGGTGGATTGTTAAGTTTTGGCGCTTAATAAGAAGAAACTTAAACTTAGATTCAAATCTGAAAACATGTTGGATAGTAGAAAAGGAAATCAAATATATACAAATTAGGTAGATTGTTAAGTTTTGGCGCTTAACAAGAAGAAACTTAAACTTAGATTCAAATCTCAAGACATGTCGAGTAGTAGAAAAGGACTATGGATGTTATCCAACTCCTATCAAATATATATAGATTAGGTGGATTGGTAAGTTTTGGCGTTTAACAAGAAGAAACTTAAATTCAAACCTGGAGGCATACCTATTTGTATAAAGGACACTAAATTGTCCTAAATTAAATAACAACTAGATGAAATAGGTATTGTTAAAAACAACCCTGCCATAAAAAAAAAACTATAAATGAAACTAACTCTTATATATTGAAAGAATTCTTTACCTTAATTTTTTATTGATTTTCTTTTAGGGGGTCAAAGGGATTTGGAACCTTCGTGATCATGATGGGTTTGGCTTCGCGGGGTTCTTTGGAACTTGCATATTTCTTCTATGGAATCTCTTACATGTTTGGTATGAGATTTTTTTTAAAAAGAACTTTAGACTTGGACACCTTCACATGCTAGCTTTCAAAGCTTAGGCCTTTAACTTATTAGGAGTTTATTTTTAGGTGTCAGCATCAATAGTTGCATTTTTAATAAAGTTTTATGATTGAAATATCTATATCGAGGGTGCCTCTTATCGTCGAATTTTTCCGCTAGGTAGTATAAATTTTTTTTAAATAATACGACGAAATAGTTTCAAATATCAATATAAGTTTTTTTTTAAATAGATATAGGTTAAAATTAAAAAAAAATTATGCGAATAAATTGTTTTATAAATTCAATTTTTCATTATTAAAAAAAAATTATTTAAAAATTAAATAAATAATAAATATTTATTTATTTAAATAATTTTATAATTAATTTTTTATTTTTTAAAATAAATATGAAAAAGAATTCGTTGAGCTAATTTAAGTATCAAAATGTTTGTATTTGTTAATTAGGATCCTGTAGCCTCATTCATATATATATATATATATAGGACTACTTGCAATATCAAAAACTAACAAACAAAACATGCAATCCATGTTTTCACAAATTTCGTATATTAAAAAATAATCTTTTGATAGAATCTCGACTTAAATCCAACATTTAAATTAAATAAAAAGTAAAGGATTTTTTAAATTTATTGTAATGCATATTTATTAACCAAAATTATAAGTGCTTTACTATTTAAATTTATGCTCACATTTATCTTTACATTTAGAAGTTTTTAAGAATTCAAAATATTTGATAATATATATAATTATAATTATTTTTTTATTTTTTTTAAATAAAAATAAGGTTTTAAAATAGTTGTTTTTTCTTTTTTATATTAATTTATTTGTATTGAGTTATTTGGTGTTGCCAAGATTTGAATCTTAGTGTGTACTATATCAACTATTTATTCCATTGAACTAAGGACCCATCGGTAATTATTTATATTTTTATACATTAGTAAGTAATTATTTTTATTTTTATTTTTTACTATACCGGGAATTGGCAACAATCTCCCCGTTGTATTATTTCGACAGGTACAGTTCAAATTCGGACAGCTACCACTATAACCCCTACCCCACCTCAAACCTCAGTAATATTATTTCAGCAGGTACGATTCAAATGCGGAAAGCTACCACTATAACCCTTGCCCCACCTTAATAAACTTTTACAGGGGCTTGGGAGTGGAACCACTAACGTCAAGCTAGAAAACATGATGTCTCGGTAATCTTTCTTTGTTTTATATTTTATAAACATGCTCACACACCCAACCGTGGTTTGAGCCTAGGTCTCCCGAACAAGAGGCCAAAGTCATATTAGTGTAGGGTCTCATAGAAACCTTATTAGTAATTACAATAAAACAATATTTTTTTTTGAAAAAATATTGCTTATATTAATACATAAAAATCAAAATACAAGATATCGTAGCAGATTATAAAAACCTACTCAAGGACATCCAACCATCTGACTTGTCCTGAGCATAGCAGTCTTTGAGATCTTTGATTATAAGCCTCTTAAAGGCTCTACATTGGAACTGAATATCAATAACAACATTGGACATAATCCCAAAAGCAAGAATAACTTTATCTCGAAAAACTAAACTGCATCTCGCCTTCCAAATAGCATACAAAGTCGTTGCTCTGATTACAGTCCACACCCCCTAAGATGCTGAGGGCAACCAAAAGCATCTCCCAAGAGAACCAATTTTCAACTCCACTATCACCTAGGATAGGATAATATGTCCACTTCAATTTTTTCCAAACATTCCTTACTACACTACAATCCCAAAATATATGTTTAACAGTTTCTTTTCTAGCCACAACTATTGTAGAGGTCCGAGATATTCATCCACCTTGCCAACCTTACCTTGCAATTGATATCTTAGAAAATAAGCAACCAAAGAAAAACCTTGAGCCGAGCAGATAATCTAAATTTTCATACTTGCTTTAGCCTCTTCTTCCACTTCTTCTCTAGATAGACAATGTCTCGGCATCTATTTAACAGGATATTGAAAGAAGTCTTATGCAATAGAGTTTTGTAAATCTGAATGGATTTGTAAGAAATGATGGTCCCCTAAAGTTCCACCTCCAGTCACACCAGATAGGGTCAGGCAAACCACCATTTAACTTATTTTGTTGTTCAGAGGGAAGAAGATAATGAATATGAACAATAGTATCCCTGTCAAAAGCTTTCAACTTAAACTTACTGTAAAGATCCTCCCACTGAATCCAATCAGTGGCTCCTGAATCCCACAAATCTACCCATTTCTTAATTCCCCCCTTAACCAACCTCTTGCATCTAAGACGAGGAAGGTTAGAGGCATACACACCATTGTCTTTCCATAACCAAATAGACCTATATGGAAGCATCCAGCCTCTACACTCTTCCATATAAGCCCAATAAACCGTAGAGCCAGCCGTCTTCCATGCCTCCCAGATCCTCTTAATAAAGATACAACCCCGTACTTTAAATTGAACAAGATGACCCATAATATCCTCAATATGAAAAGTCCCCTTAACACCATCATCATGAAGACTGTTTTGAATAATTATTTTTTAATACACATGGGAATTTGTTACATCCACAGTCATTTTTTACTACCAAGCAAGGTTCAAATCTCGGGGCTACCAGCTATAACTCTTATTCCATATCATTATTATTAACCTGATGTGAAATGGACCACCATGCTCAGGATTCATACTATCATTGTCGGTCTGGCATGCACTCAAAGGATTTAAATCAAACTACTACCTTTGCAAGGATTGGATTCCCCCAAGGTTTGAACCTAGTCTCTTCTTGGTAAGTGTCCAGCCACACTTCCACTTACCAATCCACCTAGTCCTTGAGGGTTTTATAATTTGTGGTTATTGTTGTTATGAAAGCGAACAACAATTGATTATTGAATCATTGATTAAATAATACACAGCATTCCTGGATTAGCCCGAAGAGGGCGCATCTCAACAGGATGCCGTTGCAACAGTACGCTAATAATAATTAGCGTATAATGGAAATAACTAATCTCTCCTATAATGTAATATTTTTTCTAACAACTATGATAAACTCCTACGACCGATGCATAAGATTGAGCAGTTCCCTCCCAACCATGACCCCTCGTAAGGCCAAGAGCTACACTTGTCAATAGGGGAATAACACAACTATTTGGGTATTAACAAGGTGGGCACATGGGAATGGAGCCTAGAAATTTTTTTGGTTTTTAAATAGAGAAATTTTCAATTATATTGAATTATTTGAGTATTTTGCTTGTGGACAATGCTAGCACTATAATATTGTAATGTTTTAGCTAACGACATATAAACTAAGCTTTAAAAAAACATAATATTGTAAGGTTCTCGTTAATGACACAATAGAATCTAAGGTTTTTTTAGATAAAAAAATACATATTGGAGTATAAAGGTTTTATATTATATAATTAATTTGAGAAAACATTATATGACATAAATAAATTATAAAATATTAGTAATAATATTGATATATGGTATCACCCAAGTGTTGTAGGTGAGTTGGAGAGGAGAGGGCAATCCTCCAAGGGAGGTCCCAGGTTCAAATCTCCACCCTACCAAAAAGTTGAATTGGGTATCCAAAATCCAATTGATAATGTTGGTGCGAGAAGGGTCGAGTGTGACTCTCGGGTGACTTTGACGGTGTAGAACCCCATGTTCGTGGTCTCTCAGACCAAGGTGGCCCTGCAAGGGGTTTTTTGCCTTAAAAAAAACATATATTGATATATGGTATCAAGGGACAATGCAATGGCTCTTCTTTCAGAGGTTCAAGGTTTAAATCGCAACATGGAGTATGGTTGTGTATTTGGCCTCTATTGATAAGCTCAACTCTACCCTTATGAGAGGTCATGGTGGGATGGGGATTCCCAACCCTGAGCGTTGATGCCCAACCCTGAGCGTCAATAGTAGGGGTTTCTCACACTAACCAAATCTAAAAATATATTGTTATATATAAACATGCTTAAAAATAATTTATAGAGTTTGAAATTTCAATGATAAACATTTTGTCATATCAATTTATCTAACAAATGTTTTGGAAATCACTTTATATAATTACAAATATTTTTGTATTAAATGTCTGTATATTTGTGAGGAGAAAAATGGAAATCATTGCGAAGGGTTACAATGCTTTTATACTATTTTTTTCTTCTCACTTTGAGATTAGGGGAGGTTTATGAGCTTAAATTATAGTTTTATTGGATTAGTTGAAGAACACCTACATTTCTCCTTGAAAAATATTTCATTGTCTAAGCTTAACCTTAATCTAGACCTAAAGCACACACAAATGCAACAACCTAAAACTTAAGGTTCTATTGATTTTGATGAGGAAATAAATAATGATTATTCTTTTAAGATGTAAGGACATAAAAATATGTAGCAAACAAAGCCTAAGATGCAACTATATGCAATTTTGATTTGATGTCAAAGCTCAAATATTAAGTTGATCTTCTATACAATTAAGACTAAACTAGTTCTTTGTTTCCTTTTTTATTCATTTTGTGGATAAAGTGAAAACAAAACCTAGCTTACATAGCAAATAAATTTTAAATCATAAATATTTAAATGAAAAAGAATGGGGGCAGAATGACCTATTTTGCCACAATGGCAAAACCATTGTCTACGCCACAAAAGCGCCGTCAACGCTATCTCGTTATTGCTTCACATACAAAACAGACAAAAAAATATAGTTAGTAGTAAAGGGGCCTATCTAAGCTAATAGAGAAAGTTAGACTTCCTTGAGCAAAAATTAGGTCCCTATTTAGACATACAAATTTGGTAAAAATGACAAAATATAAGATATAAAATTCAAGTGATGAAAGTGCCATTGGGTCATAATAGTGTTTTTGACGCTTTTACTTTATGTGAACCAGATAGATAACGCCATCAACCTATAGTCTAGTGGCGCTTTTGCTCCCAAGAGCAAACCAACAAGATTAAAGACAATATGAGCTAAGGTTATGATGACTATGATGAAAGACCTTGACCTAAGAGTATAGAGGTCCCATTCAATAACAAAAAACACACATATTTATTTGCTTAGAATGATGATTAAATAATGAAAATAAAAGATTAACTATATGCAAAATGTAAGATTAGTTTTAAGTGTAGCAAAATAAAGCTTAAAACTACATGCACAAAGAAGAGCCAAAAGCAAATAAAGAGAAAGAGCGCAACTCAAGATGCATGGTTGTTTTCCCCTTGTTGAAAGCTTGATAAAAGCTTACTATCTTGCTTATTGATGGAACTTGATTAAGCTTGTAGTGTTGGATTCTTGATGATTAATGTTTGCTTAAGAGCTTGCAGATTTGATTTAGATATTTGCTTGAAGACTTGCAGAGAGAGCTTGAATGCTTGCAAATATGACCTTCACAAGTTTTTGGTAAGATTTTGATAAAATATTGCCATTCAAAATGCTAAAATATCTATGATGCTAGAGATATTTTGATAGAATTTTGTTATTCTAAAACTCTTGATAAACAAAATTTTGCTACTATATAAACTATGATGAAATGATCATCCCAAGAGTTATTTTATAGGTAGCCATGGCTCATTGGAGGAAGAATTACATTGGAGATGGTAAGATTATAGAAAGTAAGAATTTGAAAGGGATCAAGAAGATTTTAATAGAAGAAGATGGTAATTCTTGGACTTGAGATTTCTATAGTAGCTATAGATCAATTTTTTAATAAATTTGTTTATTAATGGTGGGCTGTTTGAGAGGAATAAAAATTTAAGCTTCTTAATTTTATCACATGATAGTCAAAAACACTAGGATGTGATAACACTAGTCGTACTATCGTGTTGGTAATTTTACCTCATGATCGTTGAAGATAAAAATGGGCAAGAAAGGTCACAATTAAAGGATTTTACAAAAGCATCTTCAGGTTATGATAACACTAGCAACACTATCACATATGCCCTAGAAATTTCACTCTAGCAAAAGAGCCATCAAGGTGCAAAAATGTTAATGATGCTTTCGCTTTTGGAGCAATAAATGATCCAAATTCGGGCACAAAGAGGATCAATTTAGCTAATTGATAAAAAGGATTGAAAAAATCAAAGATTAACCATGTGTTCAAATTGAGTATCTACATTTACCCCTTTTTATATATTTATTGCATATTACATAATAAATGCATAAAAAACTAGCCTAGCCCTAATTTTGAGACAAGAAGATTTTTTGTTGCTTATGATCATGATGCTAGATGAATGATGTTGTGGTTGTTTACTTATAAATGATGGAAAAAAAATTATTTTAGACAACATTAAATGTTGGTGTGCCTTAGTGTGCCCCCTCAAGTTTCAAAGAAAAATTCAAGTTGGATGAAGGAAACTCGAGTTGATTATGATCCACATAGATGCAACGATGAAAGATTGGAATAGATGTTTGATTTGGATGGAAATGTTAATCATTAATGTTGCATGAGTAGATTGATGATAGAGGATTATATGTGATAATGTATTAATTGATGTTTGAAAAGGATTTTTAGATTAGATGATGATGGTTTATTTAGGATCAAAGTTGCATAGATTAAGATTAGATGTGTTGTTAATGATGATTGATTAGGAATAATGATTGTTTTAACTAATGATCATCTTAAGAGATGAAATATGAATTGATTAAGTGAAGAAAAATGCATGACAAGAGATGCATGATGTGTCCAAAAAGGTGTTTTTATAGTACAACTATGTACAAAAGTATTTACAAATATATATAACTATATCCAAAGATATTTTCCTAAGGAGACTCTAGTTAGCTTTTAGATTTGCCTTGTTAGCTTTTGGAAGCGCCTATGAGAAATTTGATTAGTGTTGCTTGGAAGACTCGGTTATCTTTCTATGATACAAAGATATGTACAAGTATGAAAACAAAAGACTTACCTTTAAACAAAATTCCAAAGGACTTTTGCCTTGCTCATAAGACTTTTGATTTAGCCTTACCCGTAGGACTTTGATTTAGCCTTTAAATAAATGCTTAAAGGAATTTTTCTTAAACTGATTTACCTCATAAAGAAGTGTCATAAAGGACTTATGATTGATTATCATAGCAACAAGATGCTCCCAACTGGGAAGATAAGTTTATTGTTGACTAGTTTCCTCTATAAAAGGTGGTATGTAAAAGATAATAAATGATGATATTGAAGGGCTATCAACACCTACAAACTTTGCAATATTCATCATGTAGCAATTGATGAGATAAAAGAAATTGATTTAATTTTACCATCAACACCTACTAACTTTGTAGTATTCATCATGCAGTAGGATATTTATAGTTTGGAAGACTTTATAGATATGATTTGAGGTAAACCTAATTAAGATAAAAAAAATAGATTTATGATAGAGATAAATGGTTGTGTGAATCTTAATTTGGTTCACAAACAGGACTAGAAATATTCACTCGTATTAATCACTTGGTGCGATAAAAAATTAATTATCCTGACTAGGATCATCATTTGCATGTCATTATGGATCTCTAACTCGAGATGCAATAGGTGGTCTAGACATAGATAAACACATCAATGCAAGCAGATATGAAATCAAGCAAATGCAAGTAAGCAACAACAAGCAACCAAAATAAATAGGCAACCAATGCAAACTCAAATGCAATACCTTTTAAGATACTTTATGTTCATTGGTTCTTTAAATTTTTTTATTAAGCATGGCGAGGTGGTAAGCACCTAAACCAAACTTGGTGATTATGATGAATGGACTTATTCAATTAGGCTCAAACTTACCTTTGAGCTTAGTTTTGCCATGAATGTTCTTATAATTCTCTATAAGAATGAGATCACTAACTTCAATGGAGAAAATTCATACCTTTTTGCTATAGGTATGTTTAAGCCTCTGTTGGTAGACCCGCAGGTTCTCTAGGGAATGGATTCATTTTTCATCAAGCGGTTCCAACTAGCTCAGATTCCTAACTTAAAGGACAAAGGGATAAGTTATTGTTGAGGAGTGACCAATATGACTCTTACCCTCACTCCTTTGATGCATTGAATGCCATTGAAGTACTTGGTCCAATAATAGTTGATCGACTTCTAAGCTAAAGACTAAATCACTTGGTAAGTCTATGGCTAAGGGATAACTAGCTTATAAGGGAACACCTGCTAGTTGGTCAACAATGACCTAACCTTTTTAAAGACTTTTGGCTAACAAACTCAAGATCAAATTCACTAAGATTAATGACATACTTATCAATTGATCCTTAAAGGTGAGGCTTAGACATGAGATATCATTGGGGATCGACCCTAACGATGACAAATATCTTATGGTTGAGCTTGTAATGTCTAAGAAGCAAACACTACAATAAGGTAAAACATCTCTAAAGGGGTATAACTACCTTTGTAATTGACCAAAGTCTTGCTAATGTAGAATATAACTTGCTCTTTATGTCGATTATCACACTACATCGATATATCACCTAAGGCATGGTCTATTGCTTCTATGTATATCAACAAGGGTTAGGAAGGATTATGAGGGATGAGGACAAGAGGAGATAAGAGGAAGCATTTCAGAGCATAAAAGATGCATGACAATCAACATCCCAATCTAAGACTGTTTCCTTCCTCAAAATCTTGGTGAAAGGTTTACACTTATTAGTAAGTTCGACAATAAATTTCCAAATAGATTGGATTTTGACTTGAAAAGTCTAAAGTTGGATTAAAGTTCAATGGGATGGTATATAAACTATAGTCATTATCTTGTTAAGATCAACTTCGATGCCATATTGTGATACAATAAATCCTAACAATTTTTCTAATATAACCTCAAAGATATATTTCGAAGGCTTTAGGCATACTTTGTACTCATGTAGCCACTCAGAGATGGCCTTAGACCTAGAACATGATCTTCCTAGTTTGAAGACCAACCAAGAAGATCATTGACATAGTCTTATATGATGTCATGCATCATGTCATGAAAGATATATGTCATGGATTGTTGGTAGATACCTCCTGCATTTTTAATTTGAAAGGCATGACTTAATAGTAGAAGGTTCCCCATGAGATGGTGAAGGTTGTTTTGGCTTGGTCCTCAAGAGTGATTTTGATTTGATTATAGCCTAAGAATCTATCTAATAAAGATAATTTTCCACATCCTCTAGTGAAATCAACGATCATGGCAATATTGTGTAGAGGGAATTTATCCTTGGGACATGCTTTATTGATGTTCTGAAAGCTTATGTAAACTCTACTGTTACCAATTTTCTTTACAACATGTACAACATTGAGGTTTTTTTGGAGCTCCTCTTTAACCAGAAAAGTGACTTTAATAATGGCTTTGATGAATCGAACATTGAGGAGTTTTTGGAGTTCCTCTTTGACTAGCAAAGTGACTTTCAAATGCATCTTTTGTAATTTCTACTTTTTGAGCTTTGCATCAGAAGTGATGACTAGGTGGTGGACAACTAAGGAGGGATCACTATCTCACAGATTGGTGTAGGACCAAGCAAATATGTCATTAAAATCTATCAAAATCTTGGTGTATTCCCATATATTGGATAAGTGACATCTTTAATAAAGGTTTTCTCATATGCCCTTGTAGACATTAAAACTACTTTACCTTAAATTTGTAAGATCAACTATATATATAAAATGTATTTCTCTGTGTTGTTTAAGTGGATTTGGTAATCCCATTTTCCTATAAATAGGTGGATTAAAATAAAAAGAAAAAGGATAGATTTTCATAAAATGGACTTATATATTGGATGACATTAATATGATAAATAATTAATATAAAAACTATATATATATATATAGAGAGAGAGAGAGGTTTTGAAAGGGTTGTTCTTTCCCTTTTACATTGATTTAGTCGTATTGAGCTATTTGGTGTCACTAGAATTGAACCTTGGTATGGGTTACATCAACTATTTGTTCCAACCATTGAACCAAGGATTCGTTGGCATGTTTTATTATATATATTGGTTGTGTATGAACATCATTTTAATACTTTTTTTATTGATTATTTACATTTTGTTTATTTAGGTTCAATTTTTTGAATATATTTTCTTTTGGGATTCGGGTAGTGTGATAAATCCCTAAAATTCAAGTGGAAATGTTAGATATCATTTTCTAGTATATATTTGATTAAAATAAAAAGGAAAATGTTCGATATTAATGGATTATATTTATTTTGGATGAGTCCCAGGGAGGACAATGCAACGGTTCAGGCTTTGACTCTTCTTCGAGAGATCCAAGGTTCAAACCACGGTGTGGGCGAGTGTGTGAGAGGGTGGGTGTGTGTTAAATTCCCTATTGATAAACATATCTCTCGGCTTTAGGAGGGGTCATGGTTGGGGGGAGCCTGCTTAGCCCTATGCATCGGTCATAGTAGTTTCACACACTAACCATATATATATATATAGAGAGAGAGTGAAAAGTTAAAAATTTATATTAAAAACACTCATTACATTATTTTCCTGGTATTTTGTCTCTCTTGACCAATGCCAGGATACAAATTACTTCATGCTTTCTGTTTTTGCAAATCCTCCTGATCATGGTGATCATAAGGGGTTTTTCCAATTCCTACTCTGCCTCTCCTTTATCTCCCTTAGGCTTCTTTGATGCTTCAAATTTGTCTTTCTCCGCACTATGTAACCCAAAAATAGATACATGTAATAACTCACAGTTATTCTTCTCATCCACCTTTGGTATAGATTGTTTTTCTTCATCTTCATATGCTTCTTGTGTTGTCCCTAACCTGAGTTGTCCCCATCCTTAGTTTTTCCTAATTTTCTTCCTCATCTGTGTATATTTGAGAGGCCTCCATATTTATTGCATCAATAGTTTCAAGCACCTTTCTTGCTATAGTGCTCCATATGCTCTCTGTTGGTTTGAATTCCTCATTAAAAGTTTTTTTCATTTCGTTCTAGCCAAATTTACCAGCAAATGAATCCTAAACCTAAATCCCATGCAGTTTTTATCCTCTTTGTTTTGAATTTGTTGGCTTTCCAATAATCCCAAAAAGTATCCATGGTTGGAATTTGGACCTCCACTTGGTTATAAGTATTATACCATTCCTTCCACACTGTTTGGGCATAAGAGCATTCAAAAAAGAGATGAGAAACTGTTTCCTCATATTGGTTGTACATTATACACCTATTAGACGCAATAAATCTTCTTCTCCACATATTGTCTTCGATCAAGATACTATTGTGAGCCATCTGCCAAGAGAAACAATTTATCTTTATCCATCCCTTAAGTTACCACAACTTTGACCAAATAAATTGTTATATTAAATAATTTAAAGAAGTTAAAAATATTTATTTTAATAAATAAATTATTAATAATATATATATAGTTGTTTATTGAAATATTTATTATTTATCACTTATGTTTTATTTTTTAGATTAAAATTACAATAAAAAATAAAATAAATTACATTGAATATTTTGATTCTATACATTATCCATAACAATTTTAATTAATAATACTTAAATAATGGTTATAATTTAATTCTTGTTAAATACAAATGTTTTCATAGTATAAAAATAAGTTTCTTGGATATTCTATACAATATATCACCACATTATTATAAATAAATAAACATTATTTCTCCCTCTCATAAATTATAGTTTTTAACTATAATTATTAAAAATTCTTAATTTTTATTTATTGAATTGAATACACCTTATTTGTTTTTGGTATATTAAATGGAGATGAAATCTACATTCTTATGATCCCTTTGGATTAATAGAATTAAAAGTTATTTATATTTTAAATAGAAATATAATATTATTTTAAAAAAATAGCCTTCGAGGTTAGTAGATTCGTATGTGCTTGTCTAGTCAGGCAGTTATCAAGAAGAGAACTAGGTTTAAACCTAGGTGGATTGGTAAGTGCCTGTTTGGTCAGACACTTATCAAGAAGACACCTAGGTTCAAACCTCAAGGGTAGCCTTTTTATAAAGGTAGTAGTCTAATTTGAATCCACTAAGTGTGTGTCAGATTGACAATGATGGTACGAATATCGAGTTAGTGGTGGTTCCCTTCACTTCGGATCAATAATAACTAGGTGAAATAAGTTTGGTGCAAGCAACCCCGTGGTTTGAACCCTGTGCTTGTTATTTACTCAAAATATGTGGATGTGACCAACTCTCCTATGTAACAATGTATATATCATCTTTTTTTTTGGATTTGGTTATTGTGAGAAACCTCCTATGATTGACATACAGGGCTGAGTAGTCTCCTCCCAACCATGACCCCTCCTAAAGTTGAGAGCTATACTTATAAATAGGGAATTTAACACAAAGCCACCACACACCCATCCCCTCACACATTCGCTCATGTCGCGATTTGAACCTTGGACCTCCCGAAGAAGAGCCAAAGCCCAAAACGTTGCGCTGCACCCCCAGGTGCTAAAAAAAAATCATCTTTATTAATATTCTTACTTTTTACCCCCAAGGGCTAGGTGGATTGGTAAGTGCTAGTGTGGTTGGGCACTTACCAAGAAGAGACTCAGGTTCAAACCTTGGAGAAAACCTGTTGCAAAGGTAGTAGTTTGATTCGAATCCTCTGTGTGCACGTTAGACTAATGATGATGACATGAATCTCGAGCACTCGGTGGTCCATTTCATGTCAAGCTATAAAATAATAAGTGGAATAGGTTTGGTGGATGTAGCCCTGTGGTTTGAACCTGCGCTTGCCAACTCCTAAAAATATTGTGGTTGTAACCAACTATTCTATCAAGCAAATATATATACATATATATTCTTATTCTTTTTTGTTTGAGGGGATAGTTCAACCATTCAGGATTTGGCTCTTCTTCAAGGGGTCCAAGGTTCAAAATGCAACGTGGGCGAGTGTGTGAGGGGGTGGGTGTGTGTTAAATTCTCTATTGATAAGCATAGCTCTCAACTTTACAAGGGGTCATGGTTGAGGGAAGAGTGCCCAACCCCCCTGCGTTGGTCATAGGGGTTTCTCACACTAACCAAATCTAAAAATAATAATAATAGGTCTAAGGTTCAAACCGTGGCGTGGGCGAGTGTGTGAGGGGGTGGGTGTGGGTGTGTGATGGCTTTGTGTTAAATTCCCTATTGATAAGTATAGCTCACCCCTACGTCGGTCATAGGGGTTTCTCACAATAACCTAACCAAATAATAATAATAATAATAATAATAAATTATATATATATATATATATATATATATATATATATATATATATATATATATTCAAACAATGGCGTGGGCGAGTGTGTGAGGGGTGGGTGTGTGGTGGCTTTGTGTTAAATTCTCTATTGATAATTATAACTCTCGACTTTACGAGGGGTCATGGTTGGGAGGATACTGCTCAACCCTGTATGTCGGTCATAAAAAAATTTCACAATAACCAAATTAAAAAAAAAAATTATATATATATAGATATATATATTTATTTTAATAAAAAATCTATTATTGTTTTAAATATTCATTCTTATAATTCATTTGGACTAATAGAATTAAAAATATATATTTTTTAAATAGAAATATAATATTGTTTAAAAAATTAATTTGATTAATATTCTTATATATTTATATTTAATAAAAAAATAATATTGTTTTAAAGAATTTTGGTATTAGATCTTACTATATAAAATATATATTTAGTCAGTCTTTGAGGACTAGGTGGATTGGTAAGTGCTTGTATGATTAGGCACTTACCAAGAAGACACCCAGGTTAAAATGTTATTTGCAAAGGTAGTAGTTTGATATGAATTCTTTGAGTGTGCGCCAGACCGATGATGACGGTATGAATCTTGAGCGATCGATGGTTTCCTTCATGTCGAGTCAACAATAACAAGGCATAATAGGTTTGGTGGGAGTAGACCCTGTGATTTGAACCTCTGCACTAAGTCAACAATAACAAGACAAAATAGGTTTGGTGGGAGCAACCCCTGTGATTTGAACCTTTGCACTGAGTCAACAATAATAAGGCCGAATAGGTTTGGTGGGAGCAGCCCCTGTGATTTAAACCTTGTGTTGGGCAACTTATTTGCAAAGGTAGTAGTTTGATCTGAATCCTTTGAGTGTGCACCAAAACGATGATGATGGTACGAATATTGAGCAACCGGTGGTTCCATTCATGCCAAGTCAATAATAACAAGGCATAATAGGTTTGGTGGGAGCCACCCCTGTGATTTGAACCTTGTGTTGGGCAACTTGTTTGCAAAGGTAATAGTTTATTTTGAATCCTTTGAGTGTGTGTTAGACCAATGATGACGGTTCTTGAGTGACCGGTGATCCCCTTCATGTTGAGTCAACAATAATGAGGTATAATAAGTTTGTTGGGAGTAGCCCGTGTGATTTGAACCTTGTGCTTGTCACTTACTAAAAATAATGTGGTTGTAACCAATTTTTTTATGTAACCAAATAAATAAATAATTATATATATAATTTTTTTTTAAGTAATACAAAATACAACGGGTGGTATAATTGGAGCCACACCCCATGGGGACATAGCCTGCAGAGGCCTCCCTTCCTATGATTCAACCTTAGGTCAACGAGATCAAACTTAGATATATGTTTTTCAAACTTTTATTATAGATTTAAAAATATAAAAAAGTAGTCCTAAAGTAGTCTACGAGGGCTAGGTGGATTGGTAAGAAGTTGGGCACTTACCAGGAGGAGACCTAGGTTCAAACCTCGCAGGTATGTCCAATCTAGGGCAAAGGTAGTAGTCTGACTTGAATTTGCTGAGTTTGTGCCAGCTTGATGACGGTATCAACCTTGAGCTACCGAGGGTCTCTCACTCAGGTTGTGTTTTTCAAGGTGAGGTAGAGGTTATAGTGGTAGCACCATGATTTGACACTATGATCAGAGGTAATGCGACTTGACCCTGTGATCAGTTGTTCAAAAAGGTGGGGGTCTTCTTCACTCCAGGTCGTGTTTACCGAGGCAAGATAGGATTATAATGGTAGCACCATTATTTGACACTATGATCAGAGGCAATGCGACTTGAACTTATGACCAGTTGTTCAAAAAGGTAGTTACCAATTCCTCTATATAAACAAAAATAATTATAAATAGGCGAGATAGGATTATAGTGGTAGCACCATTATTTGACACTATGATCGGAGGCAATGCCACTTGAACCTATGACCAGTTGTTCAAAAAGGTAGTTACCAATTCCTCTATATAAACAAAAATAATTATATATATATATATATATATATATATATATATATATATATATATATATATATATATATATATATATAATATTAGAAACACCTTATAGAGCCATGAGAATACAAGATAGAGTTACATGTTTTTCCTCTATATAAACAAAAATAATTATATATATATATAATATTAGAAACACCTTATAGAGCCATGAGAATACAAGATAGAGTTACATGTTCTTGTTCTTTATGAACTCCATTCAAAATTTTATCCTTAGCCCATAGGTTTGGAGCAAGGGATAGAAAGTTAAGGATTTAACACAAATTGCAATAACTCACAATATTAAATACCTTGAGGCAATAGGTTATATTGAAAGATTGTTTTACCACATCTGCTTGAGTGGGCGAGTTGGTTGATTGCGGTGGAGAACTTAACAAAGGGTGTTGGTTGTGGCCTACCTAGGTAAAATTCTCACTTCTTCCCGCAGATATGCAAAAAAAAACCAATTCCTTGTTGGTTGTGGCCGAGGGTCTAAGGGTTTCTTTGGTACCCATCCTAAACCAAAGATTTAAAAGGGTGAGTGAGTAGTCGAGTTGATGTGAGACAACCAATTAAGGTCTACGATTTGTACCATGGGTTCATTCAACTCCGGTTCAAATCACATTGGCTACCATAAACCCTTTATCCTCAAGGGTTAGGGTTAGGTGGATTGGTAGTTGTTTGTCTGGCCAGACATTTACCAAGAAGAGACCTAGGTTCAAACTTTGGAGTATGCTTGTTGTCTTAGTTATCAAATTCGCCAATTTTTTTAGATAAAATTTGAAATTCGTCGAATTCAAAACTTTAACAAATAAATTCGACGAATAAACCCTAAATTTACCAGAAAAATTGAACATAAAATAAGTATAAAAACCCTAAAATCAAAATAAAACACTTAGATAATAAAATTGTAAACTGCGATGTCTAGTGCGACAGAGACTACGCCAGTCAACTGATTGTCAGATTGGACAAGCTTTCGGTGAACTGATTCTCTTCCTGGATTCAAAGCACAAACGGGGTTCACCCGTGTGAATGTGGCGTTGAATGCAAATCAATCGCTTCTACTTACATGCTTGACCTTACTGTTTGCATCTTGTCCATATCGTATATTTCGGTTCCTCCGGCCAATGTTTCCAAGTATTCTACACCTTTCAAACACCACTGTCTTTGAATTTTACTGGTCTTCGACTCTTATGGTTGTAGATGCAAATGACTATTCAACCATAACGTCAACACTTATATATTCCCACTTATTCTCACAATCGGTGAAGGAGGAACTTAATGTACGAGTTGGCTTTTATTTATTTAGTAATACTTTTTATAAACATCGGCAGTGGGAAAAATTTATTGATTTAAATATTTGAAAATCTTTTTATCTATTAAATTTTTTTTAGATAAAGTTATAAAAATGTTTATATTTTTAAAAATATTTTAAAGTATAATTTGAAAAAACAATTATTAAAATCAAATATTATAATTTTGTATTTTTGATTTTTAAATTTTATATAAAAATAAAAAATAAGATTATTTCAAAAAATATATGTATTTATAATAATCGAATTTTATGTCGAATTTTTAAACATGTCGAATTTTTTTCGAACTTTAAGAGAACTCGAATACGAACTCGAACTTGATAACTAAGCTTGCTGTAAAGGTAGTAATTTGATCAAAATCCTCCTAGTGTGCACCAGACTGACGATAACAGTATGAATTTCAAGTGATTGGTGGTCCCCCTCACACCAAATCAACAGTAATAAGGTGGTATAGGCTTGTTGGAAATCCTTGTGATTCGTGGTTTGAACCGAGTTACTAAAAATAATGTAGATGTAATCAACTTCTCTATATACCCAAAAATACAAAGATTATTTTACCACAAAATTATTTATCCAAAACATAGTGTACAACCCTCTCCCAAATTCAATCCAAACAGTGAACCTCCTATTTGGGGTTCTAAAATATTAGACCTAATCGAATTATAATACCACTATAACTTATTTGAATCCATGTAATCAAATTTTAAAAGTCAAAATAATTGTTTCAAAAATATTAAATTTTTATTATTATATATCTTTTATTATTTTTAACAAACTATTAGTTAATCAACCTAAATAAGATTATTTTGATTTTTTTTTTCGTAACTTTTTATGATATACTAATTTGTTTGTAAGTTTTTGGACACATATTGCATAATGGATTTAATTTTGATTTAATAATCATTCTTTAAAATATATAAAAAATATAATTATTTTATTTTTATTTAATTTTACATTTTAATAATACTTATTAAATGTTTATGATATTTTTTTTAATAATATCATACGAAAAGGAAATTAGTTTTCACATTCATTATAGAGAGCAATATTATTTAACCAATATTTCTTAAGCTATCATGTTTAGTATATAAATCCTATATATATTATAATAATAATATTTTTTAGCTTAATATAAGTTTAATAACACTTTTTAGTTTAATATGAGTTTTGGTATAAGTTAAAGACTCAAAAATAAGAAGTTTTATAACACAAATCAAACTTTAAATCTCGTATGTATTAATTAATACAAGTTTAAATAATTAAAATATAAATTTTTAATTAAAAAATTTATATTATAATATAATACAAGTAAAAATCACTTCAATCTCATACAATCTATTATACCTTAAATATAATTTATTTTAAATAAAATTATAATTAAAAGTTAAATTTAAAAATATAATTATTATTTTTTTCAACTAATTTTAAATTTTATTTAATAGATTTAAATAATAACATTTTAAAATTAAAGTATGAAACTTCTAAATAGGCTAATTTCATGGTTACAATCATTAAGAAATGTTTGCTTCTAATTTGATTTTTAAACAATTAAAATTTTATTAATTTTATTTAATAAATTAAAATTTATAAAAAAATTATATAATCTAAAATATTATAAAACCTTAATTAACTTGTTTGACCTACATTTTAATTCTATACCAATAATATCATTCTTTAAAACTATATATATATATATATATATATATATATATATATATATATATATATAATTTTAATTATTAAATTAAATCCCTTAATATCTAACATTATTTCTCATATTTTAATCTTAAGATCGTAATGGTTTACATATATTGTTACTTATATGAACAAAACACCTCTTTATATATACCGTTACTTATACGAACAAAATACCTTTACTACTCAAAACAATCTAACCATTATAAAAAATGATTCCATGCACATCTCATGTTGTTATAGTTTTTGCTTTGTCTTTTTCTTAGCTCCTATAACAGACTTTGTGCATTCCATACCTATCAACATATGTAGCTCCCAAGTAGGCAAATTCCATGCTCATGTTTTTATGACGACACTCTAACGATAAAAGCAGGTATTTTTGCTGAAGACTCAGTAAACAAAATAACTCTCAATATATCATGAGTGTTATTCTATCTTTCCAAAAAGCATTCCAGGGCGATACTTTCATTTGAAAGTAATCTCACTTAGCTTGTTTGACCTGCCTCCTATTCTCTTATGCTTTGGATTTAATAGTCTAAGGGGCCCATTTGTTTTTGCAAGTACACTACTTTGTAACATAGTGGAGCCTCCATGGTTATTCTAGATAATGAAAAGTGATGGTGCATATGGGCCAAATCTCCCTAAAATTCACAAAGTCTAAACCTACTTTGTCTGTTATAGCCCACCCAATTGTTTAATTTCAATATCATCATCACCATCTTTTGTTGAGGTTGAACTTGAATTGGGTTGCTTCATGGAAACCCAAAGCTACTTATTCAGAGCAAGAAAGTGAAGTGTGGGATTGGTTAAGTTGATGGATGAGGGCCCCCTTTGGAATTTTATAAAGTTAACCTTTCCAAACCTTTGTGTGCATTATTATAAGGTACACATGTTCATATGGGTTTCCTTTTCCTTAGAGCCCATTACTGATTCAATTAGGATTTGGCATCAATTTTATAATTTAATATGTGTCCAACATAGATGTCACCGGAGGACTTGCTCAAAATGTTTACATTGTATGAAATCGCTTCTCTCATTGGCTTGACCCCCGGAATGCAACAACCAAGATTTACAAAATTGATAGAAGGTGAGATAAAGATAACCCTCCTCAAGTCTTTAAAAACTTTTAATGCTATATAATTAATTATATAATATATTACAATATATAGGGAAGTTTCACATTAAACGATATTTATTTAATCGATTATTATTTTTTTTTAAAGAAGAATTTGAGGTCTAAATCATTGTCGAGAGATATTACGAGGACTCGTTTCAATTACATAAGATTAATTTAAAAATAAAAAGTTTTATATTTAATTTAAATATATTAATTATTTTAAAATAAAAAATATAAATTTGTAATTGTCTTTAATTTAAAAAAAATAGTTTTTATATATTCTAGTCAAATATCAATATATTATATTTATTGTTAGGTTAATTAAATTATATTTATCATATTTTTATTTTTTCTATTAAATATATTTTTATTAAATATGTATTTTTAATTGTCATATTTTAACATTCAATTCATTCACATCATTTTAATTAAGAAATAAAATCTTATCCGGTTAGATACCTTCTAAAATTTGAATTTCACTAAGATGAAGATAAACACCACAATTGGCTAAATTATCTCCTACCTTATTTTCTTTCTAAAATTTGAATTTCATCGAGATGAAGATAAACACCACAATGGGCTAAATTATCTCCTACCTTATTTCCTTCTCTATAGATATGCACATATTTCCAAGAGATTGCCTCTAATAATAGATGATGAGCATCATTAATATTATTTTTTATCGATTATAAATAATGAGAGGGTCTGTGGGTTGCGCGCCATGAGCCTAGATTTTTGGAATGGATACTCTGCAACCCAGTGAACCTTGTGGACAGAGATCCATTTTAGCAAATGATCCTTTAGATGCATGTTCGTCTCTTGGGTGGAAAACTGGGCCAATTAATGGAACCGTAATTGGGGGATTGAAGGAACCACAGAGGTTGGATGCATTGCTAGGAAGTTTGTTGGTTTTGGTCGCTTTGGGTTGTTGTATTTTCTGGTTTGGTTGTCGTATCCACAATAGCAGGTTGATGCTGGGTGGAAGGTTGGGTATGCTGAAGGAACCATAGTTGGGGGTTTGGGTGAAAGGCGAGGGCAGTTGAAGGAAATTCAGTAGCTGACCTTGTTGCTGGGTGGATGGGTGTTTGGACTTCAACCTATTTTCTTCTTCCACTAGGTGGGATGTTGTTTCAGTTGGGGGAGACTTATGCCTTCAATGTATGTGGGGACATGCTTGTGCGGTTGGGCCTCTCTAACTGGTTGTAGGGTCTTTTTTTTAACAGGTTGTTGGGGGCATTTGTTGGATGAAAGTGTCGTTCAGAGGGCTCTTTCTTTTCAATATTATTTTGGTCTTGTCCCTTCCCTAATCCAGATACCTGGGGGAGATCATATGTTTGTTGATCAGTGAGGGAGGAGTTTGTTGTTGGTCCATGCGTCTGGTAGGTTCTCCTAGTTTCGTTGGATTGCTAGAAAATTTTTCCCAGTAATTTCTTGGTCCCTCTACCTTGCTTTTTAGGGCCTTGGTTCTCCTATGTGTTGGATGAATTCTTTTAAAATTTAGTGCTCTTGGTGTTTTTTAAGGTTCGGGTCTATTCTATTTAACCCTACGGTTCGTTTTCAGGACCAGATCCTCAACGGTTTTTTTGGGACTAGATCCACGACCAGTTTTGGGAGCAGTTCTACGGTGGTTCGTTTTTAGATCCAGAAACTCTGTTTCCTATTTGAGGCAGGAAGGTTTTCTTTTGCTGGTCAGTGTTTTCAGGTGTAGCTTTCCTTATACCGATTGTTCATTTGTGAGGTTCTTCTGTTTACCGGTTGTTCATCTGTGAGGTTCTTCTGTTTACTGGTTGTTCATCTGTGAGGTTCTTCTATTTTTAGCTTTGTTCGATGGTTACGCTATTCCATAAGGCAGGATCTCTTGATCCAAATTTCGCTTTAAGTAGGAAACACTTTAATCTGAATGTGTTTCAACTTGAGTGCTTTAGATTGAGCAAGAATTTCAAAATTTTATTTTTTAAATTAAAATTTTGGTGGATCCGCCTTTGCGCTAGATGGTTGGATTTTTAATTCAGGTTGTTTTTATCGAATTTGGGGATTTTTCGTGTTTTGAAAATCTATGGTTTTTTAGACGGGATGGCCTAATTTGTAATCTCTTTTCAAGCGCCCCTGGGATTTCTTAGATTAGTTCTTTTTGGGCGTTCAGTTCCGAATTAATTTTTAATTTTTTGAACGGGATTGTAGGATCCATGAGCCTTGATTTGCAGATTTTTTCTATCGGATGCTAGATCAATTATGTAAGTCTCTAATGGTCATTGAATATCTTTGTGTAAAAGGTTTGGGAACCCTTTTCAAAACCGCTTATTTTATCAAATCCAAAAAAAGCAAATTTTTTATCGAATCTCCACATCCATTTTTTTAATAGCATTAATAATAATTTGTGAATCCCTCAATTAAAATAAATTTCCATTCTTTTTCAATTTTATAAAAAGTGTTCCATTCGCTGCATAGTTTTTAGTTAAATTTCCATATGATATGATTATGAGTGAGGAGAATTTACTTTCATTACTTAAAAAACACCATCTCTATGTTTTTTCCTTGATTTTCTTTAGAAGCACCGTTAAAATTAATTCTAATAAACACAATTTCTAGACATTTCTATTTTACCCTAGTTTGAAGCAACTTGTTTGTTTTAATGCCATCATCACAAGTAACTCTTCTATGTAAGCTCAAATATTTTGAACAAGTTTTTACCACCAACTTGAGACTTATCATGGTGAACACCACATCTCTAAACATTCTACAAGAGAGGCAATAATATAATTTCAAACTTGGGCATGATTTTGAGATTAAAAAATTCTTTTATTCCTTTCAAGCCATAAATTCTAACTAATGATGGAAGGACCAATTCTTCATAGAATACATTATGTTTTAGCTTTAAAATAATTAATCCACATTTTATCAACTCTTTTAATGTTGATGGAGCTACCTAATATATTTTCATATTTAAAAAAAGAACCCCAAGCAAAGGGACAATGAAGAATTAAATGGTTTAATGTTTCAAAATCCTTGTCACACAAGGCACATCTTAAAATTCCATGATATCCTCTTCTTCGTAGATGCTCTCCTATAAGAGTCTTGCTTTTAACTACTAACCAAAGAATGTTGAGGCCTTTGGGAGAGCCTCTAAAGACCAAATATTCTTCTAAGGAAAATATTGGGGAGTAGAAAATTAAGAGTCTTGCTTTTAACTACTAACCAAAGGAATGTTGAGGCCTTATGGAGAGCTTCTAAATATCAAATATTCTTCTAAGGAAAATATTGGAAAGTAGAAAATTTTGATTGCATGTTAAGGCCTTAGGGAGAGCCTCTAAAGACCAAATATTCTTCTAAGAAAAATCTTGGGGAGTAGAAAATTTTGATTGCTCTAAATCCTCATATCCCTACTTGACCAAGTATCCACCATCTTTTGATAGATTATTAACCAACTCATCCTTTCATGTAAAATTAACAAATAAAATTTTTGAAGCATCTTTTAAAGTTCATCTATAATTTGTTTGACTTTGTCTTCTTAAACCACGTTACTAATACAAATTTATGATATGGAGTTGTTGCTCACATTAATGTAAATTTTGACCTTTCAACCTTTATAAGCTAGACATGCCTGAGCTAGTGGTTACCATTTTGAATTAGAGATAAGAAGATAAGGCTTCAACCAAGCATCAAACTTTTTTTTTGCACAATTTCCCTTGTTGAGTGACCATCTAATATGATTCTTACAAGACAAAAGAATACACAAGTAGGTTGATAGAAATTTTATAATTTTAAACCCTAAAATATCCATAATTATTCATGGTAAATCTAAGGCAATGTTAATTAAAGAAATCTTGAATTTTATAGAATTAACCAACTTTCCAGTAGCCTTCTCATAGCATGATAATATTGATAAAAACTCCATGGTCTCACTAACTAAGGGATGGCCTAAAAGAAAATTATCATCAACAAATTGGAGATGAGATTTGAAGGGACCATTTTTTACAATCTAAATACCTTTGATTTTTCCTTCCATTTTTGTCTTTGAGAAAGCTCTCCCGAATGCCTTCGCATAAATAATGAATAGATAAGGAGATAGCAAATTACCTTGAGAGAGTCCACAAGATGACTTCAAGTAACCAACAAGAGAACCATCAATCAAAATAGAATATTTCCTAGTGCCATAATAATATTTAACTCATTTACACAAACTAACACTAAAATAAAACTTTTTGAGAATATCATGTAGAAAACTCCAAGAAACCTATCATATGCTTTGTTCATATTTAATTTCATAAGCATACTTGGTTTTCCATGGAATGAAGAGAATGTATGACCTCCTGGACAATGATTACACTATCAAGAATTTGTTTACCAAAAATAAAACCACCTTGTTCCTCTTGGATAACACAATCTAAAATACCTTTCATTAGCCCTTTGTGCTAAATAGATTGTGCGGGCTCTCAAAGGACCTAAAGCATGAAAAGTTTTTATCAGACATTGCATCTCGATTGGTCTTCCCCTCAACCGTCGAGCCTAGGCAGGAATGGATTTGCCCTCTCTAGTGCTGGCCCCAATTTTCATTAGGGTCCATTCACATAAAGGCCTTTCCATTAATATTCTCAATGTCTGGTGGTCCCCTGTATTCAAGCTTCAGGGTAAGCCGTTGGGCCAAGTTCCTTGGGTCCATGCCCAATTTTTTTTTAAGCGGGGTATTGCCGCCATTGCAGATTTTTACTCCAAGGAAAATAGAGACTAGATTCCTTGGAAATATTTTAAAAGGATGTTTCGCTTGTCCAACGCTGATAAGGCTACGTATGATGTTGTTCTAGACCGTACACATTTCTCCTTATGGTAGAAAATAGGTGTCAGATCCTAGAAACCCTGGTGGAAATATTGGGCCTGGTATAAGAGTACTTCCTTGCTCAGCTACAGATCCAGGTAGGGTTATGACTGGCTTACGCCAATTGCACCCATGGTGCCCAAACTCAATGTCAAATGGGACCACCTCTCATCACCATCTAGGTGGAAAACCAGATTTCATTCAGCTTGGGCATCTTATTTGGAGCAAAAGAAATATTTTTTTGCTTGGAGTTTATTGTATCAGGGTTTACCCCTTGGTCGTAGACTTTCTTATATGGGGGTTCCTGAGCCTCGATGCCCATTTTGTCAAGAACCTGAGTCTTGTATGCATCTTTTCTGGGCATGTAGACGGGCCAGTCTCGCTTGGAGTTGGGTGGGTTATTTCTTTGCCCCATTTGGCATCATGTCCTTTTGGGTGATCCCATTTAGTTTCCTCTCCCGTTGAGGGAAGTGTGGTAAATCTTCAGAGTTAGCCTTCTATTTCACATTTGGAAATCTAGAAACAAGATTCTTTTCAAGCAGGTTGATCCGTCTCAGGATTTTTCATTTGCTAACAAGCTTGAAGTTTTTCATGATGTGTGGTTTCAAATCTGTGACTAGGCTAAAAAGGTGGCTATGGAGCTGGACCATTTGCAGGATTTATTGAATTACTGGGGTGACGCCCCTTGTGCTGTCAATAGAGAGGCCCCTGATCGTTCGCCTCCTCACCCAACTAGATCTCCTTCACGTCGACGCATTGATCATGCACGATGTCAGACTCCTCGGAGTAGATCCCATGACTATGGAGGTCCGTTGCAGCAATTGGATATGTACACCTCCTAGAATTTTGTGCCTGTGATCACTTCACAATTTGCGCCTGTGCCTAATGATGGTTGGGGGGCTTCGGGCAGCCACGGGCATATTTCTAGTTGGTCTCGTCCTTCTTCTCCAATTACTCATGCTTCAGGTTGGGATGAGGAGCGCTTTGATGGGTGGAGGGAACCACCCACTTCAAATGGATAAGGCCTTATCTGCCACAGACCCCCTTCTTTAGAAAAACTTTCTGGATGTAGATTGTTTCTAGTTTGTTGTTGATGGCCGTGGTGCTCGTCTGGTGCAGTTTATTTTCTTTATCCGCTATTAGAATAAGTTAGTGACATTCGAGGTGAGATTTTTTCTCCACCCACACTTTTTTTTTTGGCTATAAAGGACTTTTATTTTTATAATTAAAATGGTCTTTCATAAAAAAATACCTTTCAACTTACTTGCTATAGTTTTTGAAATAATCTTATATATCATATTACAAAGGCTTATTAGACAAAAACTATCATAATATTCTCACATTTCTTAGTAACCAATGTAATAAAAGTAATGATACCCCTACCTCCTTGGGTCTTACTCGAAAGTGGCATCCCTTTTGGGATGTTTTCCACAAATAAAAAAAAATGTAATAAAAGTAATATTGATCTCATTTACTATAACCTTCTTTTTTAGGCCTTTTAAACAACAACCACATATCATTCTATAATAAATCTCAAAATTTTGAAAGAAAATTACGTGAAATTTGTTAGGGTTGGATGCCTTGTTAGGATGAAAAGAAAAAATTGAGTATTTGGATATAATTAGATCATGCAAAATAAAGAAGTATCATATATCTATATATATAAAGCATATTGATGGTTGTAAAATGTGCACAAGATTAAATTTTAATAATATTTTAAATATTTATAGTTGCAAGCTTATTGTAGTGGTAAGGGCTTTAGCTTTTCTTTGAGAGGTTCAAGGTTCAAACCCCACTCAATATGAGGGAACAAAAATCTCTCATAAAAACATGTGTAAACTTATTGAAAAAATAATATTTTAAATATTTTATTATTTAATTATATTATATTATGAATATTAATTAGATTTAAAAAAAAATTATAGTTTTAAAATAACTTTTTAAATTAAATCATCATTTTATTATATTAGTTTAATATAATAATATAATAATTTTATCATAGTATTTTAAAGGCCCAGTTCATATGTTTTGTGTGTTCTAGATGGGCCTTCACTCACTTAAAAATTCGATTTTGATTTGCTTTCGATTCCGGCCCTCTATAAAGAAATGAATGAAGATTAAAGGCAGGGGATTAGTTTAGTATTATTGTTTATTATATATATATATTTATCTTTTTATTTATTTATTTGGTTAGTGTGATAAACCCCTACGACCAACGCATAAGGTTGAGCAGTCTCCTCCCAACCATGACCCCTCGTAAAGTCGAGAGCTATGCTTATCAATAGGGAATTTAACACACAACCATCACACACCCACCCCCTCACACACTCACCCACATCGCGGTTTGAACCTTGGACCTCCCGAAGAAGAACCAAAGCCCGAACCGTTGCGATGTCCTCCCTTGGAACTCAAAATTTTAGGTTAGTGTGAGAAACTCCTATGACCAACGCATAGGGCTGAGCAATCTCCTCCCAACCATGATCCCTTGTAAAGTCGAGAGCTATGCTTATCAATAGGAAATTTAACACACAACATTTATGTCCCCCTTTGCATTACAAAGGTTCGAACCGTGAAACTCCTGTTGAATAGGGTCAGGCTCGCCTTTTCCATTTGCGCTACAAAGACAGACAAACTTTATGTTAAGGAAAACCGTTCCTCGTATACCCTGGGGGCTAGGACTTTCCGTTCCACGAGGTTTGTTTATACCCCTCAGACTAGCCGAGGGATTTTTTTTGTATCCGGTGCAGACCACCAGGCTTGAACCTTGGACCTCCTTTCGAGGATTGAGGGAACTTGTCATTAATATACCTGGTGCGGATAATCTATATTTACTTTTTCATTATTTAGCTTAAATTTAAAAAATAAATAAAGATTGTCAAAGGAACCTTGTTCAATGGTTTGGTTGGGACATATGGATGATATAGCCGACACCAAAGTTAAAATTTTGACACCATCAAATAAATTATATAACTAAATTAATTTGGAAGGGAAAACAACCCTTTCAAAAACCTACTTTAAAAAAAAAAAAAAAAAAAAAACTTACTTATCTTATTAAGAATAATAATTAAATTGACACATCTTAGTGAAAAGTATAAGAATTGTATAGTTTGTTTGTATGTGGCATTGAACTTTTAGTACATCCTTTATTCTTGTCCCAACAATGTACGGCCTCGATTATTTTCACCCTTGAAATATGTATGTCATGAGGACATGCTCTATTATTTCGACATTTCCTTTGCTTATAATATTTCTCAAAAGGATCTCTGACTATGGTTTTAAATAAAATTTTAGAATAATTTTTATTAATATAATATTTTTAGTAAATATATTTAAGTTAAATTATAAAGTAGGTGCAAGTGATTGTTTATGAACAATTTTTTTAAGTAAAGGAATGGCATGCTAATGGTTGGTAAAATGTTTCGTACAACTCATGTTTTTTTTTAATTTCTGATTGGCTCCTTTGAAAGTTTAGGTCTAGTTTATTAAATAAGTGAGATTCCTCTTATGGTCGAAAGGATATTAATTTATTCTCCATGGCAATAATTTAATGGGTGCGATGTAGTCAACTTAGAACTAGAAGAGGGTTGGGATTGACTAATTTGTTGAGCCAAGGAAGCTATTACCTATTTTATGGTTAAATGGGTGGCTATAGCTCTTAGTGATAATGAATTTTGATTTTAAATATAAAATGTTTTAGTTAATGGTTTTGGGAGTGGGTATACAGAAGATAAAGATATTCAATTTTTTAAAGAATAGAAAATTATTATGTTTTATAAAATTAATAAATAGTTGTTAAGAAACTTTATTGGGATGGTATTTTTTTTTTTTTTTTAAATTTGTTATATTATTAAATTGTGAGAATATATTAGTTTGTTTTAAGTTGGTTTGTTTTTAAAGGTAGTTTTAATTGTATCTTTTAATGACTAAATCACTTTTAAAAAAGAGAGAAGAAATGATTTATAAATAATTTTTATTTTTTATACGAGTTAAAGATGTTACTTTGTAAGGGAGCAGAGCTGGTTAAGCAGGGGTTATTTTGGATTTGTTATACTGGGTCTTGGGCTCTTTTTTGGCAGGATTCTTGGGATGGTTTTGCTCCTCTTAGCGAGTTTCCACATCTTCAAGATCTTGCTCAATGCTTTTGGGATGCTGGATGGTTGAAGGTGGCAGATTTCAAAACTGTTAAGTCCTTTGGTCAGATGGTTAGTCTCCAGTGGAAGGATCCTCGAGAATGGCCTGCTTGGTGGCACTATGGATGCGAGGCAGAGCTGGCCCGTATTCTCGCTAGCCGTCCCTGCTCTTCTCTACCTGGGGATGATGTGCTAGCATGGGGAAGAGATAATAGAGGGATATTTTCGGTTGCTGCTGGTTATTGTGTTTTGGATCGGCAGCGGTTTGGTGAGGAGGAGGTTCCGTGGTGGAAGCAAGTTTGGAATAAGTTTATTTGGCCGAAGTGTAGTTTTTATGGGTGGCAGGCTACTCATAATCGTTGTCTCACTTGGGATAATTTTCAAAAGCGTGGGTTTGCTTGGCCCCTCTTTATGCTATAAGCGTGGGAAGGTTGAAGAATCTGTTGGGCATTTACTTCTCCAATGTGACTTTGCTCGACAAGTCTGGCATTATTGGTGGGGAGTATGGAATCACCCTTGTTCGCATGCTTCATCAATAGTTGATTTTTGGAGGAGTATGGGGCGGCCTCCTGCAGCGGCTTTCTTTTTACAAGTTGGATGGAGTATTGGTCCTTCATGCATTTTTTGGCGATTTGGCTTGAACGGAACCGTCGGATTTTCCAAGGTAAGGAGTTAACTACTTCCCGTGCAGCGAGAGGATTTTGCAAATGATCCGAGAAGCGTATGTCTGCAAAATGTCAGATTATTTCTCCCGTGGACCATGCGAAACGTCAGATCATGGAAATATTAGGCTTGATGGTTAATGGTCCTGGTCCTAATGTCTCTTGCAGACGGATGGGTCAGAATAATCGGGTGCGGAGGGCTGGCAAATGGAATCCGCCTCCTCCAGGAGTGCTGAAAATTAATACGGATGGATCTTCCTGGGGTAATCCGAGTAATGCTGGTATTGGTGGTGTGGGGCGGGATAGGAGTGGTACTATCCAATTTTTTTTCTCTTGCTTTAAGGGACATCATTCTAATAACTTCATGGAAGCACTCGCAATTTTATATGCTTTGGAGCAAGGGTATGCTTTGGGTTGGCGTCGGATTGTTTGTGAATCGATTCTCGGATTGTTATAAATTTGTTAAATTCTGGAGATAGTCTTCATGGTTGTTGGCGGTTGAGTTGGGTTGCTCGGCAAATTCTTAATATCTCTGCTCACTTGGACTTCATTTCTTTTGTGCATATTCCTCGGGAGTGGAATAGGGTAGCGGATTTGTTAGCTAAATGGGCTTCTAAGTTTCAAGATGGTTGGGATGTTCAAAATTGGTCTCAACTTTCTTCTGATTGCTCTCAATCTCTCTCTTCTTTATTGAGAGCCGATATGTCTGAATAGCTTCTGCTTTTTCTTTGTATCATGAATGTTTTGCTGAGTTAATAAATTTTTACCCTCTTTTACAAAAAAAAAAAAAAAAGATGTTATTTTGTTTGTTATAGTTTAGTAGAACATGAGTAAAGTTGTTCACATCTTTATTTTATTATAGGTGGTCTGCTAATATAGATATTGCTTTTTTTTTACTAAATTTATTGACAAAACCTTATTACCATTTTAAAATTATTTTTAATTGAATGAAAAGTAATATTATAGGTTTTAAGAGCTTTTGTTCCAATGATTAAGATTTTCTATTTGGAAGTCTACAATGAAATCTATTCTTAAGCTTTTGCATGAAGATTGTTGCATTAAAAATTATCTTGTATAATTCATATCATCAAGATGGGCATCTCATATGATTTTAGCTCCATTTGTAAAAGTTTAAAGTCTATCAGACATACATTTTAGCCTTATCTCTTAATAGGATTTGAAATTCAGTTAAAGAGTTTGTTTTGTTATGTTTCCTACATGAATTTAATGAAAATTTACTTTATTGGTCTATTAAAGAGTTTAATATAATTTATAATCATTTTGATAAGTTGTACTAGATATTTAGTTCATCAAATGTTATGCTTATTTCAATTCATTGTGCTTATAGCTTGATATTAGAAATTTGATATCTCAACATCTTTATACAAATAACTACTTTTTTAGGGAGTTGAATATTAATTAGTAAGGAATCTGAATCGCAAACATTGATTGACTGATTAGTAAGAACATACATAAACAATGATAAAGAATTTAAAGTTTTTTTAGAAATGTATGTCAAGATAAAGTTTTTGATAAACATTGATGATTTTGTGGCTCATGATGGATAGCTAGCAAGAGAATATTTGGTAAATGGTAAACTTGTTAAGGAATATTTTTTTGAGATAACATAGGTTTATTCCCATTGGGTACTTCCATTGTGGAAAAACCACATCCATAATTATATATGGATGCTTGCTTTGGTATATTTTCATATATGGAGGGCCATGAACTATTTTAATTTAGACTTCAAATATTGTCTAGTTGGCTAGTTTTGAATTCATGAAGACCAAGGTAATAGGTCTAGTTTTGATGGTTTGGTTTAGCCAAGTTTTTATATGTTGTACTTTTTTCTACTTTCCTTTCTAAAACATCAATAATACAAACAGAAAAAAAAAACATCTTTTATTCTTAATATTAGATGCTTTTAGGGGTCAAATCATGTGTAAACTCAAATTTTGATAGATCTTGTCACTTATGTGGTTGGTGACGGGTTTAACCCCATTTTTGTTGTTTTGAGTAATCGCTTCCTAACTTAAACCGAGTTAGTGTGACTAACTATTGGGGTGTGCCTATCCACCTTTTTTTTGTTGTTGTAAAGACTTGTATTTTTAAATTAATTAAAAGTTAGGCCTTTACATTAAAAAAAAAATTGATAGTTCTTGTCACAACAAAGCATGTTTAAGGTAAATATGAGTGGAGCACTAAAGACAAATCTCAAATATAAAGTACAAGAAAAAATAAAAGATCTTTAAATGGAGGAACTCTTATGGGTCCTTTTGAATTATAAGATTGATAAGTGATATTAATGTTGAAGCCAAAAATTTTAAAACATTACTCTTACCCACATATGATAAATTACAATAAAAATTAAAAAATAACTAATAATGCACTAGGTTGTAATATTTACCACATCAAATTTCACAAAGGATAACTATTCTATATTGTATTTTGAAATAATTTTATTGTTTCATGTCTTATAAGGAGAAAGGTAGACAAGTACTATCATTGTACAATTAATATTACAATCCAAATGATATAGAACATATAATTATTTTTATGAGGATGAAAATTTAAAACAATGAATTTGATCTCAAGTTGAAGTCAGCTTTGTATTTTGTACTTTACTTTTAGACTTTGGCTTGGTTTGTCTTAAATGGGCTCATGGATATTAATAATTTCCATGACTATTTATATTTTCTTAGAATTAAGTTGGTTAATATGGGTTACATTTCTCTTGGATGTCAACTTAGTTATTATTACTACAAACTCTTGCATTATAAATATTTCTAGTAATATATTAAAACCTTGTAATTATCATAGTATAAATCAAATACTATTGTATTTTATGAGGAGTTAACCAATTATTTTAGAAAGACTTATCATATCATTTTAGGAAAGCATCTAGTATGAATGTTTATGTATTGTTCGATAAAATTTTTTTTTTTTTTTTTGGTAGGTAAAAAATATATTAAAAGCGGGTTTTGAAAGGACCCCAAAACCTTTTTACAATAGGTCAATCGACCAAACCAAAGGTCAAGAACAATCAATTTGAAGAATCCCACCCAACGGGAAATATACAGTTTGGAAAAATCCATCCAACGAAAAAAGACAATTTTGAAAAATCTCGTTTATCGGGAAACCACCAATTTTGAAAAATCTCGCCTAGAGCGAACCACCAATTTTAAAAAATCCCGCCCAACGAGAAACCACCAGTTTTGAAAAATCCCGCCTAACGAGAAAACATGCAGGATGATGAATTTGAAAATCCCGCCCAGCGAGAAGCAGTTGAAAACCACCAGATTGGAAATCCCGCCCAGTGGGAAAACCAGAATATTGGAAAATCCCGCCCAACAGGAAATCTCATCCCGCCCAGCAAGAAAAACCAGTAGATTGGAAATCCCGCCCAGTAGGAAAACCAGTAGATTGGAAAATCCTACCCAGCTGGAAACCACCAAATCCCGCCCAACGGGAAACCACTAGTTTTGAAAAATCCTGCCTAACAGAACATACAGGATGATGAATTTGAAAATACCGCCTAGCGGGAAGCAGCTAAAAACCACCAGATTGGAAATCCCACCTAAGGAGAAAACTAGAATATTGGAAAATCTCGTCCCGCCTAGCAGGACAACTAGTAGAAAATTGGGTTTGAAAATTTTTGCCCAACGAGAAAACTAGTAGGATTGGAAAATCTCGCCCAGCAGGAGAACTAGCAGAAGAACGGATTTGGGAAACTGCAGCACTGGAATCCCGCCAACAAGAGTATGAGGAAGCCGAAAGGATCTAGGGAAAACAAACGCAGACACAAAGAAAGGATCTCGAAAGCCATAAAGGGCCAGGAACCCACCATCCTTGCTCACGAATAGTTCCAGGGAAGTGGAACTGGGACTGGGAACAACTCAGGAACAAGAAGAGGCCCCCCCAAGGCCAAGAACAAGCTCTGAGAGTCCACCAAGAAGTAGGACTAGAAAGCATAAGCCCCCGAACAAGAAACTGAAACGAAAACCTGCAAAGCCCAGGCAGAAAGCAACAACAGACACAAATATGGGATCCATGAAAACCTAAATTGAGAGATCCAAGGGTCTATATGCATAGATCATTGATCCCCCAAGATCGAGATATGCAGCAGAAAACCCAAAGCACCCCAGTAGAAAGGACCAGGAATCCCCATCCTTGCACACGAACAACTTCAGGGAACCGATACTGGGGCTGGGAACAACTCAAGCACATGAAGAGACCCCCCCAAGGCCACGCAAATGCTGAAAGCGTCCACCAAGTAGAAGATCCAACAAAAAGAAGTCTTCGAACAGGAAAACAAATATGGTCCCACCCAAAGGGATGAGACCACCAACAACCAATGACATCCTAGAGAGGAAACACGAGCGAAGAGGAAACTGGCCCCCCAGACCAACCTCGATGAAGAGAGAACCTCATAGGAAGCACCAAGAAGCAAAATAGAACCCAACCTGTAACCACCACAGACTAAGAAGGCCTTAGGAACTGGATCCCAGTAACAACCTGCAAAAAACCCCAAGGAAAAACCTAAGGGAGATCAGGGACAGGATCCCAGGAATATGTAGGAAACCCCAAAGGATCCCTGGGAAGCACTTGGCCCAGGATTCAAATGAGGAAACCCAAAAAACTACTGGGAAATGAGCAGAAAGTGAGTAAGGATCTCCCCCCAAGGAGATCATCTGCTACAAACCATTCCTAGAGTGGGATGACCTAGGATGAATCAGGGACTGGGCAAGAACCAGGGAAGGGGGAGCAGGGAGAGGGAGCAGGTCCCTCCCCCTCTCTGCCAATATGTTGATAAAAAATTAAATTTTTAGGTACAATAAGAAAATTTATTATACATCCTATTAAGATAATCAATGTGAAAAATCAAGTTACATAGCAAGGGAGCATTTTGACTGAATATTTATTTGAATTCTTATATTTAGGTAATAATTATGAGATTAGGCTAGCTTAGAAGGCATTACAGGTAGGAAAATCTTTAATGTTTGTAATCTTTGTGAGCTTCATGTCTTATTATTATTATAAATTTAATGAGATTCAAGAATATTGTTAAAGTATGATCGTCCATGAAGTCATTAAAAATGACTAATACATCAACATAAATAAAATCCTCTGAATATTACTTTTTATATCATTCTCTTACTAATAGGTGCGCCAATTAGATAAATAATAATTGTATTGTACATATGTTTTACAACTATAAAAGCAAATTTTAATCAATAATATATCGATTCACCATTGATACCATTGTCCAAATTTGATGTTATCATGGGATTCATGACGAAGGTTTACTAAGGGCGAAAGAGTAAATATAATATATTCATTGAGAAATATTATGGGTAGAGGTGTATGAAATAAAAAATAATATTCTATGTGGTCATAACTAGCACCATAGTGATGCAAAATTTAGATGGATTTTATTAAGCTTATTCAAAACATGTTTAATGCAGTAAACACATTTAAATAAAATAACACAATTTGACTATACCAATTAATATTATTGAGTTGATATTTTTTCTACTAATCTTCTAAATATTAAATATAAAAGTATTATGCACACATATTCTTATTAACATGTCAAGGATTTAAAATGAAAAAGGATGCCAAGAGGGCCACGTGATAATGGGTGGATGATGTTTGGTAAGAAACGATGGATATTTAAATTTAAAAGGTAGAAGGAGGGGTTACTAACAATAGATTATTAAAAGGTAAATATAAAATACAAACACACTCTTTATATTCTTCTAAGCCAACATATTAAATATTAGATATCATATAAAAGTTGCAAGCTTACTGTAGTGGTAAGAGCTTTAGCCTCTCTTTGAGAGATCCAAGGTTCAAACCCCACTCAGTATGAGGGGACCGGGACCCCTCATAAAAACCGTTTTAAATTCATTGAAAAATATTAGATATGATATAAGAAGTGAACCCATGGATGCTACATGACTTACATGGGTACATTATTTCTTATATAAAAATACCAATAATTAAAATAAACCATATACTCTAAGTTTTATTTAGTAACTTCGAGATACATGTAAGATACTAGTAGGCTAGAGTCTAAGCTTTATAAAGATCCATTTTTTTTTTTAATTATAGCAAAATTAAAGATAAAATTATAGGAAGAGTAAAAACAATGTTAAACATTATATGATTTCATTGTTATGTGTCACATGTTTGTAAATTCCTTTGTAGAGAGATTATTTATTAATTATGAAGGTTAAATGAATATGTATAGATTATTAGAGGTCCATATTTTAAAACTAGGTAATATTCAACATAGTTTTATGCACTTTTAAGTAAATATTATAAATCTTAAGACCAAATCATAATTATTCATTCACTTTTATTGATTGTGCTCATAAGCATTATCTATGACCTTACATGGATTTTGATTGCTAAAAGATACCACAATGTGAATTTATATTTCTACTATCAAGGATGAGAATATCAAAATACAAGTTTAATGAATTAAAATAAATCATAATTAGTATTAGAAAGTTCACTTCAACAATGAAAGATAAGATGATTGGTTATGTTAAAAGTCCTATACAAAAGTTAGAATAGAAAATCAATAGTTTCAAAGCTTATGTTTTATTGAACCTTTATTTTTGTGAGTTTCTTAAATTGATTATGTGCATGAAATATAAAATTCTTTATTTTTTCAAATATCTTATAAATTACAAGTTGATGGTCAATATTAATAAAGTTTTTATTTGGGGACTATATGTGTATAAGAATTCTAGCTCACAACTTCCATGAAATATAAAATAATAATTATACAAAAACATAACTTTATAAACATCATGATATCCACAAGATTATATAATAAAATCAAAGAATCCATCTAGCTATATGAATATATGTGTCTCTTTTAAAGAAGACAATATGAGGATACTTTTTAGGTAAAAGCTTAACTAATTAGTTAACTCATTCATTGTTGGTATTGAATTTTAAAATACATCACTTTTTTAGGAAGTTTAAAAAAAAAACAAAATTTATAACTTAGAAGATTAAGTCCAATAAAGTATTTGAAATATCATGTAGAATATGAAGAGAATCTTGAATTATGTATTCCACTCATGTAAAGTGATTGGACCACGTTCTATAAAGTCTGCATCAACATCATTATAATTTCAAGAAGTATACAAATACACTTATGTATATGTTTGAAGATGACATCCAAACTAAGCTGCAAGCTTATTTACTGGGTAAGGGCTTTGGCTTCTCTTTGAGAGGTTCAAGGTTCAAACCCCACTCAGTATGAGGGGACCATGACCCCTCATAAAAAAATGTGTAAACTGGTTGAAAAAATATGACATCCAAAGGAGGTCATAAATATTATGGTAAAAAATATATTTTATTTTATATCTTATAATATTTTTAACTCAAAAAATGAAGCTTGATATATTAAATTTAACTCTTCATCTTTGTTTTGTGTTAATCTTCCATTGTTATCATGATATTTAAAATAATGCTTAGAAGAATATGACAAATGTGATTTAGACCTTATGTTTGTTATTTATTGCTTGGTTCTTGTACTTAAATTAGTTGAGATCCTTCATCCCCTTTAGGAGCTAAAATCCCTTGATAATGAAGGAAACCATGGTTAGGAAGGTAACAAAGCTAAAAAGAAGACATTTGTATACTATTATATATATAATATCACATAATAAATCCAAAGTGGATTTATAGTTAAGAAATTTGAAGAAAAGTATAGTGGATATTGTTAATGTGCTTGAACTTATCTTGCATTAATCTAGTTATTTATTTCTTAGTGCAATTCTTATTATAGAGTTCTACACAACCTCCAAATTTAGAGGTTAACTTATTTTTTTATTTGGTTGTAACCAAATCTATTAAAATATGTTAACCTCTAGATTTGGAGGTTGTGTAGAACTCTAAAATAAGAATTGCACTAAGAAATAAATAATTAGATTAATGTAAGATAAGTTCACGCACATTAACAATATCCACTATACTTTTCTTCAATTTTCTTAACTATAAATCTACTTTGGATTTATTATGTGATATTATAGATATAATAGTATACAAATATCTTCTTTGTAGCATTGTTACCTTCCTAACTATGGTTTCCTTCATTATCAAGGAGTTTTAGATCCTAAATGTCATGAAGGATCTCAACTAATTTAAGTACAAGAACTAAGCAATAAATAACAAACATAAGGTCTAAATAATATTTGTTATATTCTTCTAAGCTTTATTTTAAATAAAATGATAACAATGGAAGATTAACACAAAATAAAGATGAAGAGTTAAATTTAATATGTCAAGCTTGATGTTCTCCTTTATGCCCTACTGAGTGGTGGGCTGGCCTTTGCGTTTGGATGGTTGTTTTAGTTTAATTTCTATTTCTTTTGGCCTTGGAGGTTGACCTGTGCTTGATTAGCCTTATTTTTCTCTACCTCCTCTAATGTAAAAGGTTCTGAAACCTTTCAAAACTCTGTTTTTGACCATTGATAAAAAAAAAATTATGACCTCCTTTAGATGTCATCTTTTTTAATGAGTTTACACATGTTTTTTATGAGGGGTCATGGTCCCCTCATACTAAGTGGGGTTTGAACCTTGAACCTCTTAAAAATAAGATAAAATCCTTACCACTACAGTAAGTAAGCTTGCAACTTAGTTTGGATATCATATTCAAACATGTACATAAGTGTATTTGTATGCTTCTTATAATTATATTGATGCTAATGCATACTTTATAGAACGTGGTCTAATCACTTTACATGAGTGGAATACATAATTCAAGATTCTCATCATATTCTACGTGATATTTCAAATACTTCATTGGACTTAATATTCTAAGTTATAAATTTTGTGTTTTTTTATTTTTTAGTAAGACTTCCTAAAAAAGTACTCTATTTTAAAATTCAATACCAACAATGAATGAGTTATATAATTACAGTGATGTGTAAGCTAAAATTATTCAATTTAAATTTAAACAACCTCATCAATGAAAACATGGTAAATAAGAATAATTCTCCACTTGAGATTTTTGATGTAAAGTGAACAAATTTAGTGTTTGATGAGTTGAACAACTAAAAAAAATTATATACATCTCATTAATTAATTATTATTTGTTTAAAATTTTAAAATAATATGTTATGTATAAATCTTAAGTTTGATCTTTTTTTTTTTTTGGTAATTATTTTAATATATTAACAGTGGGTTTTTATAGAGGATCCCAAAACCTTATGTACAAAATTAGCCATATTTCTAATGATGCATCATACCTCTTGGCTGTAACAATAAGCCTAATTGCAAGTAAAGCCATCCTAATGCTAAAGACTTGGAAACTGTAAAAAGGGCTTTTAGGCCTGGAAACCCAACGAAAAAGAAACAGGACAAAACCGAAGGAACACCAAGTAGAGCCCGAAGAAATGAAACGAGGAAAGCAAAACAGACAAGACACCATGGACAGCTAAGTAGACAAAATTGCCACGCCACACCAAAACTCGTCAGAGGGGGCTTTCCAAAAACTGTGCAAGGAAAGCATCATGAATGGATGTCTGCTTCTGGCCAACCTTTCCACCTCGGATGGGAAGCGAGACCGCCACACGACCGGACACGTGGTCGCGAGCCCTTTGTTGGCCATGTGGTCAGCCACGCGATTACCTTCTCTCAAAGTATGATTTGCTTTCCACCTACCACGATAGGAGAGAAGCGTTCTTGCCTCGAGGATGATGTTGTAGACTTTCCAAGATGGATTTTTGGTGCCAAGAAGGTAATTCACGATGTTGAGCGAGTCACCCTCAATAATAAGAGGCCGAGGATCCTCAGAGAGTATCCGAATACCTTTCAGAGCGCCTCGGGCTTCGACATAGTGATTTGTCTGGGAGCCCAAATCTTCACAATAGGCCATCACAAGATTCCCATCATGATCTCTGACAACACCCCCAACACCAGCGGGCCCAGGATTCCCCTTAGCCGCTCCATCAAAGTTTAATTTAATCCACCCCATGGGGGGTTTGGTCCAAACAATATTCCTTCGACAGGGCCCTTTAACAACCTCCAAAAACGGCCATAGATTCATCATTTTGAGAATCGCTTCTTCGCTCGAAAGGTAGGGACGGGGACTGGGAACAACAATAGAATTCTCGATGGCGTAGGACAACGCCCTTTGAGCAATAGAAGGGGGCCCTCTAGGAGCTCTGCCAAAGATTCTGGCATTCCTCTCTAACCAAATTTGCCAAATTGAATGATGGAAGGAGGCCTCGAGGAGGAAGCGGAGTTTGGGATTCTTGAAAGGATTAGGCCATTGGTGGAAAGCATCTCTGAGGGAACGGGGAGAGCACCATAGGATTTGGAAGGAGGATAGGACAATACTAAGAACAGAGTGGGAAAATGGGCAATGCAAGAATAAATGATCCCTCGTCTCGCAATCTGCAAGACACAAGTAACACCTGTTGGGGAAGGCAAAACCTCTCTTGTGAAGGTTGTCAATTGTTAAGGCTTTGTTGTGGAAAGCAATCCACGCAAAGAAGTTGATTTTAGGGACGACTCCTTTCCTCCACACAGTATTCCACCTGTAGTCCAGAGCAGTCTTGGTGGTAAGAAACTCATAAGCCGATTTAACAGAAAAAGCCCATCCTCCGTACCACTCCGCATGATTCTGTCATTCCTCCCGGCAGAAGGAATTAAAACCGATCGGAGGATATTTGCAAGAAAGGTAACCTCATTATTAAACCCCTCCACAACCGGAATCTTCCACCGAGGAAAATGGGTGCTCCGGTCTATGAACTCTGCCACCCTGAGTTGGGAGTTAGGGTCAGTCAAACCTCTCAGCCCAACGAGATCCGCCCTCGACCCAAGGGCTTCTTCAGTCGCCCACCTGTCCTTCCAAAAGAAAATGAGGTTGCCATCACCCAAATTCCAACGGGCTCCCAGGCTGATCAAATGCCGGGTTTGGAGCACAGATTTCCAAAAGGTCGACGCCACGAAGGAGGTCTCAACATCCAAGAAGGAAATGGGGCCAAGATACTTCTTTTTAACCAGCTTAACCCACTCCACCGGGTCGCTAGATAGAATCCTCCAAGCGTGCTTCGCTATCGTAGCCAAATTCATAAGTCTTGATCTTCTCAACCCTAGACCGCCTTGGTCTATCCTCGAACACACCTTGTCCCAGGCAACAAGGGGGAGTCTAGATTTCTCTTCGCTGCCAGACCATAGAAAGGTCCTCTGAATCTTCTCAATTTTGGAGTGAACTGCAACCGAAAGCATGAACACCGACATGAAGTAGGTCGGGATCCCCTGAAGACAAGCTTTGGTAAGGGTGGCTTTTTCGGCTTGCGACAGGAGTTTGCCCTTCCAAGTTTCGAGTTTCTTGTGAAGGCGCTCAAGAATCATGTTCCACATATCCCCACTCGCCCGCCCGCTATAAGATAGAGGCAACCCCAGATAGGACGTAGGCAGGGAATCAATAGTGCATTCAAGAATTCTAGCAATCCGAAGTTGCCTGCGTAGGGGAGTGTTAATAAAATAGATTTTGCTCTTGATGTAATTGACCTTTTGCCCTGCAGCTTGCTCATAACGGGACAGGATCCGCTTGAGCGATTTGGCTTGGGCAACGGACGCCCCAGTGGAGATGAGGGTGTCATCCACAAATTGCTGATGAGTGACAGGATCAACTCTAGAAGTCGACAAAATGCCAAAAATCTTGTTCTGACGAAGAGCCTCTTTCATGGACCAACTCAAAACCTCCGCCAGAAGAATGAAAAGGATGGGGGATAAAGGATCGCCCTGTCTGAGGCCTCTCACGCTTTGGAAATACCCAACTGGGGACCCATTGACCAGGACAAAAAAAAGGGAGTGGATATACAACTGTAGACAAGGTCAATCAAGTGGGGATGAAAGCCGAACTTGAGGAGGACTGCACACAAAAAATTTTGATCAACCCGGTCAAAGGCTTTGTTCATGTCGAGCTTAAGAAAAAGAGCAGCATTCTTGGAGCGGTAAGCGGAATGAAGGGTCTCATGGACAGTGATGACACCATCAAGAATGTTTCTGCCTTTAACAGTGCTTCCCTGACAAGGATCAATCAGGATGGGGAGGACTGTTTTGAGTCTATTGGCTATAGACTTGGTAAGAATCTTGTAAAAAACATTGCACAGGCTGATGGGCCGATAGTCAGAGAAACTTTTGCAGGCAGGAGACTTAGGAATGAGGGCAAGAAAGGTGGAATTGAGTTTCGGGTGGATGGATCTGGAAGCTTGAATAACCCGAATAGCATCGCACACATCCGGACCCACGACCTCCCACATGACTTGGAAGAATTGGTGGGGGAAACCATCGGGGCCAGGGGCCTTATCTGGTTGCATGGAGAACAATGCTTCCTTAATCTCGGACGAGGAAAAAGGTTCCATAAGCTTAATGCTTACCTCATGGGGGACTTTAGTCAAAAAATTGGCGAGCAGAGATTTCTGGACCTGAAGGTTGCCGTCCGGAGGAGTGCCAAGCAAATCCTGAAAAAGTCAACCGCTTCGCTCCCCGATTTCCTCTATCTCCCCGGTAATGCGCCCATCCTTACAAGCCACTTCTCTCGATCTTGTTGGCCCCTCTCGTGCCTCATAGTAGACGCGTGGAAAAACCTCGTGTTGGTGTCTCCATTCTTCAACCAAAGGTCACGAGATTTCTGGCGCCGTAACGTTTCCTCCCTAGCGAGAATAGAATGAAAGTCCACCAAAAGACTCCGCTCTTCCTCCCTGAGACCCTCAGTGTAACCTTCGAGTTCCATCCTTTCCTCCAAAACCTTCAGGTTCTCAGAGATGGATTTTTTGGACTCAAAAATGTTGTCGAAAACCTCTTTATTCCAAACTTTCAACTTTTCTTTGACCATTTTGAGCTTTAGAGCCACCCTCTTAGGAGCATTTCCTTCCACCTTCAATTGCCACCACGCTGAAACCAAACCTTTGAAGTCCTTGTGAGAGATCCACATGGATTCAAATCTGAAGGGGGTTTTAAAAATAGGCCCATCATCCACCTCCAAGAAAATAGGGTTATGGTCAGACCCAATCCTTGGAAGAGCCGAAAGGATAGCCCCACCAAGGATAGGAATGGCTTCTTGGGACATAAAAAATCTGTCGAGCTTGACTTGAATCAAACCACTCCCAATCCTTCTGTTACTCCAAGTGAAGGAAGCCCCTTTGAGTTCGATGTCGAGCAAGCCATTAGTAGAGACAAAATCCCCGAAGTCCTCCAAGTTACGGTCGAAGTGGTCGGATCCTCCTTTTTTTTCGAAGGATGAAGGGGACAATTGAAGTCACCCCCTAAAACCCAAGGAAAATTACTAAAATTCTCCCTCATCTGAGAGATAGCTTTCCACATTTCTGCTCTCTCTGTGGCAGAATTTGAAGCATAAACGTTGGACATAATCCAGGAAAAATTGGTGGTTTTGGACTGGAATAGTACATTGATGATTCTGTTGGAAGTTGATAGCAGGCCGCCCTCAAACCTCGAAGGGTCCCACAAAACCATGAGTCCTCCCACTGTTCCCACTGTAGGTCTGGATAGACAATTTGCCTTGGCCCAAATGGCCTTCGCAACTTTATCATAGGAGATAGCATCGACCTTGGTCTCTTGCAAAATAAGGATGGAAGGATTAGTCCTCCTACGGAGATCAGCCACTAACCTTCGTTTGGTCGCACTGTTCAGTCCTCTCACATTCCATGAGAGGACTTTCATCTGGATAGTTTGAGGTTTTTCTTGCCTCCCCTTCCTTGTTGAGGGGGAGGTTTTGATGCATGCGCTTCGTCCGTCTGAGCGCCACAGTCATCCAGAACCAGCAAACGTTGGGTTCCATTTGCAACGTCATTTGCTGTCTCTTTGTCCCGCCTGTCTTTGTTAGGAGGACGGCCCTGCTTCCTCTCACTACCAAAATCCACACTTTGCTTTCGGCTCCTCGTGTTTCGGGGGCTAATGTGACCGGATTGTTCACCCCTCCTTCCTAAGAGGTAATCTTCTAGCATCGTCTGCGATTGGCTGAAATCGGGATGACCCATATCTTGGGGCAGAGAAACAGTCTGAGTCACAATTTGGGATGGGGTCCGTTCCTTCTCTTCCTCGCGATTCACTTTCCAAGTGGGAGTCTCGCTCCTTGCTGATTGTCAGCCTCAAGTTGCTTGGGGTCCGATTGGAGAGTGGGATTCTCTTCAGGCTGAGAGAGTCCGACGCAGACTCTAGAGGGGCCTGGAGATTCATGACCCTTCGCATCTGGAAGATTTGACTGCTTCGCCTGACCTTCCCCATGCTCCAGGGGGTTGCCGTTTTCACGCTTCTGCTTACCCGATTTTTGAAGAGGACACTGGGATTGGAGGTGCCCTTGGGACCGACACTGGGGGTAGAAAGCTGGTCTATTTTCATAGACAATAGCTTGTTTATGAAGAAAGGTACCTCCAGATCGAAGAGTGATGAAAGTTGGGAGTTTCGCCTCCAAATCTGCCAGAACGCAAAAACGGGCTTGGACAAACCTTGTTCGAGCTCGGGTGGGTGGGTCAATGGTGACCAACTCCCCAATGGAGCGCGCAATACCCCTTATGACATTTTCATGCCAGCCAAAGAGGGGAAGATTCGGGAGCCTAACCCATATTGGGGCAATGTTGATGTTCTGGGTATCAGGACTGAAATCCATGTCCCACTTCCTAAGGAATAAACTTCTGCGGCCCATAAACCATGGCCCGCCAGCCAAAATTTTACAGTAATCCTCCTTATTGTTTAGTCTAATAGCAAAAAACCTCGGGATAGGGCCGCTAGCTCCATATGACCAGAAGTCCTCCATTTGCTTGCCGCCCACTTTCGGATAGTTTCCATGTCGGGACGGCCGCCAATGAATTTGCCTATGAGGGTAAATTTCTCAAACTCCATGAAGCTTGAAAGAACTTCCACCGGGATGTCCAGCTCATCCCCAACCGAAAACAACTCTTTGGTAAAAAACCCGTTTAGGGTTTCTGAGGCCGCTGCCTGGGCATAAGACTTTTGAGCCCCACCACCCCCTTTGTCTGGTGGGTCCTTACCCCGACTGACACCGTCAACAGCCCGGTCTTCTTCAATGGGTCCGGACGCTTTCGCACCTCCGGATCCCTGGTGCCCTTCGATTGCTCCGCTGCGCCCAAGACACGAACCGTAGCCGCTCCCGAGCTCCCCTGCAGACGACTTCCCGCCCATCGACATCTCCTCCCTCCCCGCACTTGGAGACTGCTGCTCCACTCTCCGGCTATTGGCGGCTGCTGGTTTCACCCTTCTGCTACTCTCATGGTCGAAACCCTAGCTCTACGGCTGCCCTGTGCTCACTGGTCCTCTCTGCTGCTCTCCTCCCCCCTATCTTAAGTTTGATCTTTAATGCTATATTAGTTTAAAGGTTTTGAAAATAAATATATTGCTAACTAATTTCAATAAAAGAAAATATATATTGCTAACTTAATGAACTAAATTTTTATGGAGCTTTAAAAACAAGAAATACTATATAACAATCCTTACATTTTATTTAGAAAATTAGTTGATAAAATAAGATAATTTATACAACTTTAGAGACTTTGAAAAATGTTTAGATTATCACTTTAATTAATCTTTTTTTTTTTTTTTTTTTGGTAAGTAGATATTTTATATACAAAATGGGTTTTTTAAGAGGATCCCAAAACCTTATAACATGAGAGGCCGCAGCCCTTAGTAACAAAAGGAGCCCCTTGGGCTAGTACAATAGAACCCATAGTAAACCTTACCAAAAAAAACATAGTAATGCCCAGGAGGGCTACATCAAAAACCTCAAACTGGAGGTAAAACATGCTGAAAAAACAACAAAAAGAAACAGATGCATCCATTCTGAAAAATGCTGCCTCCGACAGACGACAAAAAGGATCACGTCCCAGGAAACCCTCTTATGCGTCCAGATCCTCCTGATCCTCCTAGGCCTCTCGCCCCTTGAAGCGCTTGAGGATCCTCACCATTGCATTGGTGGAGGATAGGATGTTGGCCGCCATATCTAACAGAAACTGGAGGGAGAGCCCCTCTGCCTCGCTCTCGGTGTCGAAACTGATGTGCTGCGGCGGAGTCCCTTTCTCCTTCTTTACTTTCTTGAGCCACTGAGAGGAGCGGGAAGGAGTAGGAGCGTCATTTTGTCCCCTCTTGGCAGGCTTGCTACGGGAAGCCCCTTTGAGGGGCGTGGGATTGGCCACCTCAGGGGGGCTGCTTCGGGCAGGGCTGGACGACCCATCCTCCTGAATAGCCACAGGACTGGTCGGGGCCTGGGCAGCAATAGGATGAACCGCCTGAGGTGGAGGACGATTCGCAGCAACATGGCAGAAAATAACACTCATTAACCCCTGGTGGATAGGAAGGCATGACGACTTCTTACTTTTTTCAATAGTGAGGCCAAGGGAGTAGACCAGATAGTCGGGGATACAGACCTGCTTGGCATCCCTAAGATGGTTCATGAAACTAATATGGAAACTACGTAATGGCTTATCAGGATCGTCACACGTGATGTATTGCATGATAGGGATGATGGCAAGGTTCCAGGGTTCGGGGAGGGCTGAGCGAAAGAGGGCAGACTTGTCCCACCCAAGGTTTTGACCTTTGTCCGGGAATTGCTCCAATTCCTCTTCCCAGTTGTGGCGATCACGTCGGATGTTTTGACCAACCACCGACAAACCAGTTACCTCACACAACAGCTCGATGGTAATTTTAAAATTCAACCCCCAAACCACTACCTCGCCCCGGTTCCAGGTTTCCATGAAAGCGCGGGTAATATCGTCTTCGGGCCCTTGGAATTTCTGGAGAAAGGGAACCAAGCCCTTTGCCTTCATAAACATCATGGCTTCATCGCACAGAGATAGCTCAACCGACTCGACGTAAGGAGAAGCCATGGTTTCGAGAAAAGCATGGAGGGGGCTATGACAGGGGAACCAGACAACTCTGCAACACGGTCCAAGAGAAAGCTTACACCAACTGGAGCATACGGAAACGCCGAAGCAAGACGAGATTAAATAGAAATTCATCAGGAGAACGGCTTGCTTGCATGCAAGGGTGGCCATCATTGCCAAAGATGGCAATAAATCCAGGAAGGTGGCGAGGAATGTTGCTGAGGTGGGCATAGAGCCTACTTGGGTGCCACGCGTCTTCGGAGGTCCAGTAGATCGTGATGACGCTCTGGGCCGTTGGTTCTAGATGGGTGAGCCGGAACGTCCTCCCACGGTGCCCAGAGAGAAGGCCAATGACGGCCTTCACTTGGGTAAGTCTAGGCCGCCCGAATCTCTACAAGGGAGAGGCAATCACAACCACATGTCTGTGATCCCTACCGTGCATGAGAGAAAAGAAAAGAAGGCCGTTAGACCGACTCCTGAGAGCCCTTGGGAAAAGATCGCCCCTATCATGCTTGCTACAAACCAACACGGTGGAAATGCCAATTGTACCCGATAGGATAGGTGTCACGGTGCTCCCCGTGCCTGTCCGCCCAAGCCCGATCCTCTCTTCTTGCTTATGTGGAATCATTAGCGATATCCTGGCTGGCGACGTTCTCCACGTCCGTCGAAAAACAATGCCGCCACACCACAAGACATGTGGACAATAATCCCTTATTTTCCAAGTGGTCGGCTAAACCATTGCCCTCCCTGTAGGTGTGCTTGACTTGGACCAGGTTCCTCCGGAGGAGGAGGTTCCTGGCCTCAGAAATGACATTGAAAACCTTCCACATCGGATCTTGGAAATTCATCATGTAGTTAATGATGTTCAGTGAGTCCCCTTCAACTACCAAGGGTCGGGGATCCTCCGCAATGAGCTTGAGTCCTCTCAGAAGTCCTCTGGCCTCCGCAACATGATTGGTTTGAAACCCCAAGTTTTCATAAAAAGCCAGGACGAGCTATCCATTATGGTCTCTAACTGATCCACCCGTAGTGGCCGCCCCTGGGTTGCCCCGAGAGGCCCCATAAAAATTTAACTTCAACCATCCTTGAGGAGGCCTGACCCACCTGACGTCCTTCCTGGATGACCGCGGATCCTCCCGCTCCTTGATCTCCCCTGATAACTTCAAGGATTTGAACAAACCCTCTTCAAACACATGCTTGGGCCATGGGCTGGGGATAAGCTTGGAGTTCTCAATGGCAAAGGTGATGGCCCTATGAGCGATTGAGGGAGGATCCCTGGGAGGATTACCGAAGACCCGACCATTGCGTTCCAACCATATCTGCCACAAAAAATGGTGGAAGCAAGCATTCCATAGGAAACGAAGCTTGGGATTTTTAAAAGGATTGGGCCATTGGAAGAAAGCCTCCTTAATGGTCTTGGGGGGAATCCATTGGATCTAAAAGGTAGAGAGGATGGAGCCAAGGACCGACCCAGTGAAAATGCAGTGCAGGAATAGGTGGTCAGAGGACTCACATGCAGACTCACACAGATAGCACCTATTGGGAATAACAAACCCCCTCTTGTGAAGATTGTCAATTGTGAGAGCTTTATTCTGAAAGGCAATCCATGAAAAGAAATTTACCTTTGGGATCAAACATTTCCTCCAGACCACGTTGCAAGGAAAGTCCGATTTCAACCCTTTGCATTGGAATTCATAGGCAGATTTGACAGAGAATCCACCATCATCGGTCCCCCTCCAAATCATTCGATCCGGACCTCTGTTGGTGGGTATGATGATGTCCTTAAGGACGGAGGATAGGAAGTCGGCCTCAGTATCTAGCCCCTCTACATCAATGACTTTCCACTGTAGGGAGCCATTTCTCCATTCAATGAAATTGGCCACCCTCTGCCCAAAGTTGTTATCAAGAAAAGTTTTAAGGTGAACCAACCCAGTATGCTCAGAGAGAGGGTCCTCTAGGGGACACCTATCCTTCCAAAAATCTATGCTCCGACCATCCCCAAGGATCCACCTGATGTCATCTTGGATCAGCTGCCTGGATTGAACAATGGCTTTCCAGAAAGCTGACCCCCTAGTGGGAATCCCATCCTCAAGAAAGGAAGTGTTAGTGAGGTATTTCCTCCTGATAATTCTAACCCATTCTATCGGTTCATCTGCCAGGATCCTCCAGGTGTGTTTGGCAATGAGCGCTAGGTTCATCTTGTCCATTCTCCTGAACCCTAATCCTCCTTGCTTCTTGCTTCTACAAACTTTGTCCCAGGCCACCAAAGGAAACCTGGACTTGTCTTCATTGCCTGACCAAAGAAAGTTCTGTTGGGTCTGATCAATCTTGTAAAGAATCAAGGCATGAAATCTAAAAATAAACATGAAAAAGGTCAAAATCCCTTGGAGGCATGCCATAGTGAGGGTTGCCTTGGCATCTTGGGATAAGAACTTGCCTTTCCATGATGCCAACTTTTTATGGATTCTCTCGAGCACCATGTTCCACATCCCTTCCTTAGCATACCTATAGAAGAGAGGGAGGCCAAGATAGGTAGTGGGGAGGGAGTCAATAGAGCACCCCAAGATCCTTGCAATCTGAACTTGACGTCTGACAGGGGTGTTGAGAAAAAAGATCTTGCTTTTGATGTAGTTAACTTTTTGACCAACAACACTCTCATAGAGTCCTAGGATTCGTTTGATGGATCTGGCTTGAGCTACTAGCACTATGGTGGATAGGAGCATGTCATCCACAAACTGTTGATGGGTTATCACCTCAATCCCCGAGGTAAGGAGGATGCCGGTCACCTTCTTTCATTGTTGGGCATCCTTGAGGGCTCTTCCCAAAGCTTCTATGAGGATGATGAAAATGATGGGGGACAGAGGATCCCCTTGATGCAGACCTCTTGAGCTCTGAAAGAAACCGACAAGAGAGCCATTGACTAGGACAGAGAACCAGGGGGAGGAAATGCAGCCCTGGATGAGGTCAACCCATAGGGGATGGAAGCCAAACTTGAGGAGGATCTCCCGAAGGAAACCTCTGTCAACCCTATCAAAGGCCTTGTTCATATCAAGCTTGAGGAAAAGGGTAACCTTCTTGGTCATTGAGGCAGAATGCAGGGTTTCATGGATCGAGATGACCCCATCCAGGATGTTCCTCCCTTTCACCGAACTGCCTTGAGACTGATCAATGATAAGGGGGAGAATGGGCTTCAGCTTGTTGGCCATAACCTTGGTCAACACTTTGTAGATGACGTTGCATAGGTTGATAGGCCTATAATCAGAAATGGATTTACAGTCTGAGGCTTTCGGTATGAGGGCCAAGAAGGTGGAGTTGAAACTATGGGGGACAACTTTGGTTGACTGAATCTCTCTAATGGCCTCATAAACATCATTCCCCACCACATCCCACAGGGTTTGGAAAAACCTCAGAGAGAAAGCATCCGGCCCAGGGGCTTTATCCAGTTGCATTGAAAACAAAGCCTCTTTAATCTCGTTATGGGAGAAAGGTTCCACCAGTCTGAGGTTCGCATCCTAAGGAACGATGCAAGGAATGTTTGATATGATAGTATCCTGGGTTTGGCTGTCACCCTTCGGGGCACTTCCCAAGAGGTTATGGAAAAAGGACACCATTTCAGCCCTGATCTCAACTATGTCCTTGGTGGATGATCCATTGCTGCACACAATATCCCTGATCTTGTTGGATGCCCTGTGCCGCATAGTGGAGACGTGAAAGAACTTGGTGTTAGCATCACCTTCCTTGACCTCTTGGGAAGTGACCAGAGAAAATTTTTTATATAGTCAATTATAATTTTAAAAAGTTGAATTTTTTAAGTTAAACAATAATAAAAAATATTGATTTTTCTAAAAAAAATTAAAAAAATAAATTATATTTAATATTATTATTAAACTTATATAAAAAAACTTTTAAAAATTATAAAAAATTAAAAACTATATATATAAACAAAAATTATCTCTATCTCTTTTTAAAACCTTATAAAATATCAATCCGATCAATCTCATGCCAAAAGAGAAATTGTGCCGCTAGGTTTCAAACCCGCGACGTCCTCCCTGCCAAGTAGTGCACTCACCAAGTGCGCTACAAGCCACTTTGGACTTCGAAGATGCCTTTGCAATATAAGAAGACTACGAACATTGATTTTAAATTAAAAAAATAATTTTATTTATCCCACACGCAGCAGGATTTGGGCTACGAAGAGATTTAAAATCTTGAAGGTGCACAAAGGTCTTTGATTGCCTTCGAGAAATCGGACCTTGCCCTTTTGCCTTTATTGGGCGAATGCCCTTCTGCCACGTTGTCACCTCGCGTTCTCTTGCCACTTCACTATGTCCGCCACTTGTCTTCCTTGCTGTCTGCTCACCACGTGTTCGCCTTTGGTTCGCTTGTCATGTGTCTACCTCTGGTTCGCTCACCACATGTCCACCTCTGGTCTGCGTTTCGTAAAGTCGTCTGTTAGTCACCTAGGGAATTGTGCTTGGTGTTCGTTGGTCAGCTGGTCAACCTTGAACTGCATGCTCTTTGTGGGCCTCCTCTCGACCTTGTTTTAGTTCGCATTCTGTGGGTCCTCTCAACCTCATCGAGATCTGTGCCTCCTGTGGGCTCGCTCTTGTAGGCCTCCTCGACCTCCTCGAGATTCATGCCTCGGCTGTGGGCCTCCTCGGGCCTCGTTGGGATCCATGCCTAGATTATGGTTAAACTCTAGATACCCTCCGCTCTGATACGAGATATTGTAATCACAAGTTGGAATGCAAAAATTCACTATTCATTAATCCATAGACCAAAGTCGAAAAATACAAAGTATTATATAGTGTTTCCTAAGGTTGTTGAGAGATATTTGGGAGAGAAGAAATAGGGAGGAAAGGAAAATAAAATTAGGAGTCAAACTCCTCCTGTCGTCCATGTCATCCTATCCTGCTAACTCGGTTGTCGTCCAAGGGTAAAAGGGTAAGGTCAAAGCTTACCGTTGAAAACAAATTTTTTACCATTTTACCGTTTTAACTTCCAACAAAGAGAGCTCATTGATTTTGGTTTCTTGCATAATGAAGATGGAAGGATTGATCCTTTTCCTTAGGTCAGCCACCAGCCGCTGCTTGGCTGTCCCGTTGAGGCCCCTCACATTCCATGAGAGGACCTTCATTTTGAGGGTTTAGGGTTTTTCCTGCCTCCCTTCACCAATTGGAAGGGGGGTTTGGTTCCTTGCTTGTCATTCTGGTTGTTGAAATCGTCAGAGAAAAGAATCAACTGGGTTCCATTTGTGATGTCCTCCGTCGTTTCCTTGTTTCTCTTCTCATTTTTAGAGGGTCTCCCTCTTTTCCTTTCGTTGCCATAGTCAATGGCATGTTTCCTGCTCCTAGTGTTTATGGGGCTGATCCTCCCAGAGACGGATGACCCTTATTTTTTAGAAAAAGTAGAAAGGGGTCCCTCACCCCTATTCGAGCGGTTTGGGGATTTTCTATTGCCCGCCAGGTACTCATACATAAAAGAATTTGGAACAACAATTTCGGGAAGGGTCTATACCTGGGTAACTGGATCCTCTATGCTAGGACTGGTGTGAAGTGAGGATTTTGAGATCACCTCCTGCTCCTTTTGGGATGATGGGGAGGCTTCTCCTTGCTCACGATTTTTCTTGCCTTGATCTGGAACATCACTCTGGCCTTCCTCCTAAGGTGCTTGGTGGATGAGATTACGCATGATGTGTTTCAGGCCTAGCATCGACTCCTTATTGAGAGGGGGAATACCCTAGTTCCTCTGCATGCCCTTGTTTAGACCTGTCGCCTTTTGATTTTGGGCCCTCAAGATAGGGCACTGATTCAGGAGGTGACCTTGAGTGCGATAGTGAGTACAAAAGGCTAGCTTGTTTTCGTACTCGATGGGCTGCATCTTGATGATGCGTGATCCTCTATACAAGTTTATGAAAGTGGGTAACTCTGTTTCTAGGTTAGCGGAGACACATAAGCGGGCATGGACCATCTTGGATCAAACCTTGGTGGAAGAATCAATGGCGACAATCTCACCTATGGATCGGGCTATCCCTCTGATGACATTCTCGTGCTAGCATTGGAAAGGGAGGTTTGGCAACCTAACCCACAAAGGAGCTACATTTATGTTTTGGGTTTCAGGATTAAAATCCTCTCCCCACTTTCGGAGAAAAAGGCTCCTACGCCCTAGGAACCATTGTCCCTCAACCAGAATGTTGCAGCAGTCCTCCTGAGTGTTGAGCCTGATGGAAAAAAACCCCTGAGAGAGGGCAACAATTTCCATGTTTTCGTTGGTCTTCCACTTGGAAAAAGCCCATTTTCGAATGGTCTCCATGTCTGGTCGCCCTCCTACAAACTTGTCAATCAAAGTGAAACGCTCAAGCTCCAGGTAGCTATCCATTAGGTCTTCAAGGATGACCAAATCTGCTCCACAAGAAAGCAGTTCCTAGATGGGTTGCTTTGTTGGGGATCCTAGACTTAGTACCTAGGCATAGGAATCTTTTTGGTTTAGGTTTACCTCGCCTCTTGGTCCCTCCTTGTCAGGAGGGTCTTTTTCGTTCCTGTCCAACCCATTCGCATGGGTCCCGACTGCATCGGGCCCTGCCCCGTCATCACTGCCATGGCTTATCCCTCCTGGACCCTTGCTTGACCATCCTACCTCCTTTCTGCCGCATCCTCCTAGTCGCTCTCCATCCGCCACCCGCTTGCTTGCTTTCCTGCTCTCCATCCAAAGTATTCAAGTAATCTTCTATTTTTATGAGTTATTATGAACTATTTAATATTTTCGACAATGTAAAGTATGAACTTAGATATACTATTATTTATTAGTATAGCCATCAACATTGTTTAGGAAAGATCCATGGATATCAAAAGATTATTTTAAATAGTATATATGATAGTCCTTAGATTTCATTTTATCTTCCTTTATAAAAATAAAGAATAGATGTTTTAATTATATGTTGAGAATGTTTTAAAATTAATATTTTATATTGTTTGTTGATAAAAAATATATTCTTACTTTTAAATTGAGATTAATTTTTTAATTAATGTTCAAATTTAAATATTCTATAAAAAAATTAAAAACAATAAAATATTAAAAAAATTATTATAAATTTTATTATATAAAAAATCTAAAAAAATAAAATAAATTTATAATTAAAACAAGCTAAAATATTTAATATTATAAATAACATTAATATCAAAATTATTTAATTAATATTTTAATAAAGAGGTTTGCATGGTAAGTCAAAGATATTGAATTTTCATTTATTAAGTTAAATATCGAAGTAAATCCACACATCTATGTTAAGTAGATAGATAAATAGAACGAGAAACAAAATTCCAACATATTAAATAACAATTTTTAACAATTTAGATATGATTTATTTAGTAACTTTCACTAGGTTGAATTGAGGCTCCATAATTTTTTTAAAAGACAAATATAATTAAAATAATTATTCAGACAACTTTTCGTTTATAATTTATATTATTAAAGATGTTAAGTATGTACATGAAAATTTACTTTGACCTTTTTAAAAAGAATGTTTTTTTTTTTATAATTTGGTTATTGTGAGAAACATCTATGACCGACGCACAGGGCTGAGCAGTCTCCTTCCAACCATGATCCTTCGCAAAGCCGAGAGCTGTACTTATCAATAGAAAATTTAACACAAAGCCACAACATACCCACCCCCTCACACACTCACTTATCAATGAGCAGTCTCCTTCCAACCATGATCCTTCGCAAAGCCGAGAGCTGTACTTATCAATAGAAAATTTAACACAAAGCCACCACATACCCACCCCCTCACACACTCACTTATCAATAGATAATTTAACACAAAGCCACCACACACCCACCCCCTCACATACTCGCCCACGCCGCGGTTTGAACCTTGGACCTCTCGAAGAAGAGCCAAAGCCCCAACCGTTGCGCTGCACCCCCAGGTGCTACAAAAATGTTAGGTTAGTGTGAGAAACCTCTGCAACCATGTTTCCTCTTTTTTTAGTTGTGTAGTAATCTTTTATAAATTTTAGTTTAATAGGTAAAGGTGAGATTGTCCACGGATTTAAATCGAGATAGTTTAACCCAGGTGTTGTAGGTGAGTTGGAGAGGAGAGGGAAATCCTCCAAGAGAGGTCCCAGGTTCAAATCTCCATCCTACCAAAAAGCTGAATTGGGTATCTAAAATCTAATTGATAATGTTGGTGCGGGTAGGGTCGGGTGTGACTCCCGAGTGACTTTGATGGTGTAGAACCCCTTGTTCGTGGTCTCTCAGACCAAGGCGGCCCCGTAAGGGGTTTTTCGCTTAAAAAAAAAATCGGGATAGTTTATTGGTAAACATTGGTCTATTGATTTATTTTTTTTGGGTAAAGTATGGGTTTTTGAAAGAGGTTTCAATCTGTGAATTTAGTCTTTGAATGAAAACCCAAAGATATATTACAATTTTTTAAAATATTAGAGAAATCGATAATTACCTTTCTTTTATGAAAAACTGGTCACATGATCAAGTCATATTATCTCCGTAGAGTCAAATCATGGTGCTACCATTATAACCTCTATCTCACCTCGATAATCACACCCCAGAGTGAGAGAGACCCCATCAAACTGACCTCGATAATCACACCTTAGAGTTAGAGAGACCCCATCAAACTACTGCAGCAGTAGTTGTTACTGCTTCCCACCCCCACCCTCATAGCGCACACTCAACGGACTCAGACTACTTCCTTTGCCCACATTGGGCATGCCCCCAATGATAAAACATGAGAAACTAGTTTCAGTTTTCTTGTACTGAATTTTGAACTTAGATCTCTTAAATGAAAACCAAAAAACATGGGTTTTGAAAGGGTTGAGGTCTTCTTAGTTGTACTGAATTTTGAACTTAGATCTCTTAAATGAAAACCCAAAAACATGGGTTTTGAAAGGGTTTAGGTCTTCTTGTACTAAGATTTGAACTTGGTCTTCTAAATGAAAACTCAAAAATATAATGCAACAATATCCCTCATGGCACATTTGTGTATACATTGTTATATAGTAACATATATCCGCGTGAGTGTGGTGTACCGGTAAGGATGCTACTTGCATTATCGATGATGTGACCCGAGTTCAATCCCCATGACAGATGCATATATGAAGTATTCTAAAAAAAACATATAACCCTTATCTCACCTATATGGCCTTGGTAATCACACCTCGGAGTGACGGAGATCCTCGATGGCTTGAGGTTGGTACCATCGCCATTAAGCTGGTGCACACTTAAAAAACTCAGACTACTACCTTTGCCCACATTGGGCATGCCCCCCAATGATAAAACATGAGAAACTAGTTTCAATTTTCTTGTATTGAGTTTTAAACTTAGATCTCTTAAATGAAAACCCAAAAACATGGGTTTTGAATGGGTTTAAGTCTTCTTGTACCGATATTTGAACTTGAGTCTCATAGATGAAAACCTAAAAACATAATGCAACAATATCCCTCATGGCACATTTGTGTATACATTGTTATATAGTAACATATTTTTTTTGAATTTGGTTACTGTGGGAAACCCCTATGACCGACACGTGCAGGGCTGAGCAGTTTCCTCCTAGCCCACCTAGGGTTGAGAGCTATACTTATCAATAGGGAATTTAACACAAATCCACCACACACCCACCCCTCACACACTTGTCCATTTGTGTATACATTGTTATATAGTAATTTTTTTTTTGGATTTGGTTATTGTGAGAAACCCCTATGACCGACACATACAAGGCTGAGCAGTTTCCTCCTGGCCCTCCTAAAGTTGAGAGCTATACTTATCAATAGGGAATTTAATACAAATCCACCACACACCCACCCCCTCACACACTGGTCCATTTGTGTATACATTGTTATACAGTAACATATTTTTTTTGGATTTGGTTATTATGAGAAACCCCTATGACCAATACGTACAGGGCTGAGCAGTTTCCTCCTGGCCCTCCTAAAGTTGAGAGCTATACTTATCAATATGGAATTTAACACAAATCCACCACAGACCCACCCCCTCACACACTTGTCCACATCGTAGTTTGAACCTTAAACCTTCCCAAGAAAATCCAAAGCCCGGATTGTTGTGCTGCACCCCTAGGTTCCAGGTTCCAATCCCACGGGCGTGCCCATCCATAGCCAGTAGCCCGATCTGACTCCTCTACGTGTTGCACCTGATTGATGACGACGATCTGGTTCTTGTTTGTCTGATGATCCCCTTCATGCCACATGTTGAACCAAACTGACGAAGACGATGCGAACCTTATACGTCCAGCGGTCCCTACCTCAAATCGGATTACCATTAACAAGATGGTGGGTGTGTTGGAAGCCTTCGCTGATAGTTTGAACCCTGCCAGTTGTGCTGGCAGTTACTAAAAATTATTATTGTAACCAATTCATCTATGTAACAAAAAAAACAAACATATTATTATTATAATGCAACAAAGAAGAGACCTAGGTTCAAACTTTGGGGAAACCAACCCTTTGCAAAAGTAGTAGTCTGCTCCGAATCCTGTGAGTGCGTGTCAGAACGATGATGATGTTATAAACCCTAAGCGATCTATGGTCCCCATCTCACACTGGGTCAACAAGAACGAGATGGATAGGTTTGTTGAGAGCAGTCCATGTGGTTTGAACCTTGCGCTGATCAGTTACTAAAAATAGTGGTTGTAACCAACTCTCCTCTGTAATAAAAAAATATATTATTATATAAAAATTAATAATAAATTAATTTAAAAAATTTAATAAATTATATATTAAATGATTTAATGTTCAATAATAAATATAATATTTTATACTCTTTTTTGGGAGGTTCAGGTTAAACCGTTGTGTGGGCGAGTGTGTGAGGAGGTGGGTGTGTGGTGGTTGTGTGTTAAATTTCCTACTAATATCAAATTTGGGCTTGTGTGTGGGGAGCTGGCCCTTTTGCTTTCTAACCAGTTAATATGATGACGAGGGATCAAGGTTGTTGGTCGTAGGGATTTCTCACACTAACCAAATAAAATAAAATAAAATAATATATATATACACCCCGTTGTGTGGGCGAGTGTGTGAGGAGGTGGGTGTGTGGTGGTTGTGAGTTAAATTCCCTACTAATGTCGAATTTGGGCATGTGTGTGGGGAGCTGGCCCTTTTGATTTCTAACCGGTTAATATGATGATGAGGGATCAAGGTTGTTGGTCTTAGGGGGTTTCCCACACTAACCAAATAAAATAAAATAAAATAAAATTATATATATATATATATATATATATATATATATATATATATATATATATAAAATAAATAAATAAATAAGTAAGTAAGTAAGTAAGGAGATCCAAGTTTAAAACTTGTTAAGTAATACATGTATAATTGTTAAGTTGTTTTTTTTTTATATCCATCGAACAGTTGATTACATCCACAACCTTTTTTTTACCAAGCAAAATTCAAATCGAGAGGTTGTTTGTAAAGTTGTTGTTAAGATGCAATAAAAGTGGGATTAAATCCCCTATTAATAAGTATATCTCTACGAGGGGTCATGGTTGGGAGGAGATTGCTCAGCCCTAAACTCGATCGTAGGGGTTTTTCGCAATAACAAAAAAATAAAAAAAATGTAAGTGAGATTAAATTTAATTTCAATTAAAAAATATAAATTTATTATTTTTGATAAATTATCATTGCAGTGATGATTTAATAGTTAAGACATATGGGTGACATAGCTCACATTAAGGTTCAAATCCAAAGAATACCAAATGAGTTATTAAACTCAAAATATTTAGATTGATATGAAAAGAAAAGGCAACCCTTTTAAAATTCTATTTTAAAATAATAATAATAAATGCCTCGAAAGCGAGGTGTGTATTACTTTGTGTTTGATTCCTATTCATTAATTTAATTCTCACCCTTATCCGAGGTCATGAGTAAAATAAAAATACTTAACCTTAAATATAGATAGTAACACTAACCTTAATTAATAAAAATTAATAATAATAAATTATATGTATATATAATCATTCAAAACATTGATAGTAGAGATCATATGAGAGTCAAATGGGGAGGATAACTTAAACTTTAAACTTAGACTAAGACATGACAGTAGATTTTACCTATATTATTTTTAATCATAAATAAATAAACATACATTTTAAAAATTTAAAGGTTCAATGATATGGTGACGATAACATTAACCAGTCGTGGTTGTTTAAATGTTTAATGTTATTATTTAAGGGATCATGGAATGTAATTGTATAATATTCGTCTTAGTTGAAATAATTTCTTAAAATTATTTTTAAGAATGTTATGGATATTGGAAACAGTTACACTTATTAAGAGTAAATTAAAGATAACAAAATTATTGTGTATGTTTAATACTTATTTTAATGGATGATACTATGGTAAGTTTGTATATGTTTTTGTAGACACCTAAATCGTGTCATGCTTAGGGGAGACTGCTCACATAGACACATTCATAAGATCATAAAACATAATCTTGGATTTTCCAAGCATCAAAAATGGTTCTCACCACTCATTTGGGGCCTTTTCAAGCCATCCAAGCCTAGTCGCTCAAGCCTAAGAGCGGCTAGATCCTAGCCGCTCAAGCCTAGAGTGGCCAAACCTTAGCTATTGCAGATGATAGTAGCCAGATCTTAGCCACTACAGATGACAGTGGCTAAGCCATAAGAAGTAATTTATCAACAAATAGGCCCAATCTCGGGCGAAAGTGGTAGTCTGCATGCAATAAATGTGAGCGGGAGTAACTTTGCATTCCTTTTCATGACCAGTTCACATAGGAGACTTGAGTTTGTATTTAGACTTAAGTTAACTGACCTCCAAGCATAAACAAAGGGACAAAAGCTTCTCATGCTAACGACCAGTTCGCATAGAAGACTCAAGTGGGCGGTTAGATTTCAGTTAACTGGCCTTCAAACATAGACAATGGACAAAATATTCTCATGCTAACTTGCACTACGCATGAGAAATCCATTCCTAGGGCTTGGACATAGACCTAGGGTTTCACACTATAAAAGGTGCAAGCCTAAGAGCACCAGGAGAGATCTAGAGACCTTTTATCCTTTATCATAAGAGGACAAGAGATACAAGAGATCATATCAGAGAGAGAGACATATTTTTGAGGAGAGCTTTTGAGACTTGGAGAGTTCTCTTTGAGATCACATATATGGCGAAGCTCTGGAAAATTGAAGAGCATAACATCTACTATTTCAACATCATATTATAGTATTTGACCCATAGCTTTGGGGCAAAGAGGGCAAGGTTTACTTTAGCGGTCATTGTCTTGGACAGTGGTCCTACGAGCTTAGCTTAGGTTTTAGACATAGCTTCTTTTATTCTATTTCTTTATGTTTTCACGTCATTAGCATAGATTTACATGATTTTATGACATAGTTTTATCATATTTTTGTTACACTCTTTTATTACTAACAACCTCATCTAGGGAGGCAATATTAGACACCTAAATGTGCGTTATCATTTCATTGCTTGCAGGGCCACAGGTACATCGGACGAAGATTGCAACATACGAGAGCAAAAGGGGTCCCTCTAGGAAATAGACCTAGAGAAGGAGGCATTTGTAAGCCCTCATACATTTCCATGTGCGGAATTGGGAAGCTTTTATAAGCACACCACCTCTTCATAGAAGGGGCACTCCTTGCCTATTTGTAATTTATAGTATCAAAATGGGTATCCCTAAGAGGGACCGACATGTAACCGAGCTTCAATATCAATAAAGAGATCTGTCTTTGTTATTTCGTGTTATATGCTTTTTCCTCTTGTCTTTCCATTTCATCTTTGGTATTTTAAATAGCATTGTAAGTAGGGTTTAGAAAAGGGACCGGTGCGTGTGTTCTCAGGGTCGCTACATATGGTGATCACGGTGGGACCACCACTAATTTTTCATTTTTTTCCGAAATACTAACTTAATTTTATGTGCAAGTCTAGCCGCTCTGAGCTACAACGGCTAGAAACTAGTCGCTCTAAGCTACATCGACCAATAGAGCTTAATCGCTCTAAGCTACAACGACCAAGAACCAACCGCTCTAGTCAACAACGACCAGAACTAGAGTGCAGCATAGGTCAAAACATCGACTCTCTAAGTTGGATCAAAGGTTGGTATAGCTTCTCTAATATTTTACAACTTTCTGTCTGCTTCTGTGTGTCTAAAATAGAGAACTTAAAGCACATTTATGTTTGGAAATTGAAAGAATACAAGAAAAAAAGAATTAAGCATTTCATATATCTTAGATCTTCTTTTAAATTTTCCACTAGGCCTTGCTAGGAACATCGGCTTATGCCTAAAAATTTCACCCTAGAATCCAACGTGCTAGACATTGTATGTTGTTTGCTTGCTTTGAGGCCCTACTAGAGGCCATAGTTGCACAAAATAAAGTGCGCTCATACAAATCATAGTAGTTCATGCATATTTCTGAATATTGAAATGTATTTTTGCACTTAGGAATATAGGAAAGATTCATTGCTACTATATGATGCACTTTATGTTACGCAAGCTTAAAATGAACACCACACATGCACGTCTCATTTAAAAATTGGAGAGTTGGATTTCATCACCAACCTTCAATTCAGTCCAGTGATGTTGGAATTCATCTCCTTCCAATGGTTTGCCCCCTAGAGCTTCCTAGAAACAGATTGAGAGACTTACTTATAGTGACACTAAGTCACTTGTGTTCAAACTGTCTCCCACTATTGGAAAAATCATTGGTTCAGAGTGGAAGAGCTAGGCTAACCCTCCATTGGGTCTTCAGCAGTGTACCCTAGCTTCTTTTGAGAAAATCATGTTTGGTACGAGTGTACTTGATTATCACTATGGATGAGTCTTCTAATTATTAATCCAAGAACAATAGCAAAGAAATCGAAAGAACAACACATCAAGACACACCAAACAGTTTAGGGCACACTCAAATTGGTAATCAAGATAAATATTTGTTTGCTATTGTGTGGTTATTCCTAAATTGCAACTCAAAAGATCAATTTATAAGACAACATGGTCAAAACAAGAAGTAAGCACCCTCGGTCTGATATCGAGGGAGAGACAAGCAACTCATACCCATAGGCGGAGTCGTAGTAACATTGAATGACCTACTCGTAAGACCATGAGACATAGCTCCACGAGCCTAAGGGGTGATAATTCAACCCTTGGGGGATCTCCTTGAGGAACCCAAAGTAAGAAGCCACATCATGAAACAAAGCCACATAAACAAAAAGAGGCTTCATAGCCATCCCCATCAAGGAGACATGAGGAGACCTCAAGGGCCTTCTTTAAACACACAGAAACATCTCAAATACGTGAGGAAGCTTCAAGAACTTCCTCCTCACATGGACATTAAGAAGATTCTAAAACCCATTCTTCACATAGGGATGACGAGACTGCTACATACCCATCCACATGGAGAAAACATATTACCACCAAGCCCTCTTCATCAAGAAGGCAAACAAGAATTGCAACACCTCAAGACTCACAAGAAATGTATGAAATAGATTTACCCACTAAAGGGTAGGAAACTAGAGCTACATCTAGCCATGGGAATCATATAGAAGAAACCCTTCATGCAAAAGGAAATATTCCCATAGACTATGACCTCATAGGAGTAAATGGCACCCCACAAAACCAACCATGGAAAACAAGACAACTAGATGGGTTAGATCGATTTCCCACTCAAAGAACTATAGCTACTGAGAACTCTACATCTAGAAGCTCATGAATTATGACTTCTAAACACACCTCCCAGTCTAGGGGTACCTCAGAGTGACCCCACAAAAGATGCATGGAGTCTAATCATAGGGATACTCAACAATACACTAAACAAGTCACATTAGCTAGCAAGAGTACAAATACAATAGAAACCCCCTCGAGAAATCTGCGAGTCAAGACAAAAAGAACAAAGTCAGATAAATATGAGTCTTCTATGACAACACAAACTGACTGAATGAGGCAGTTAGAAAATACATTACATAAGGAGCGAGAGCTAGTAGAAGCTCTCGAACAAGAGAAACAAATAGAAAGACTCTTGCACCAACATGAGCAGCGCTTAAGAGAGCAAGCTGAGCGGCTAACTCTTAACAATTTATAGGCAAATAGTGGTGACCACCAAAGAACAAGACATGCTAACTCACCTAAGGAGAGGCGCACTAGACAAGATAGCCCACAACGAAATCCCCCACCAAATCATGAACGAAATCCAACTAATGGGGGAAGGGCAAACATAACAAACTAAGATCACAATCTTGAGTCCCCTCATAGGAGGGAGGAAAACGGAACAAATCAAATGGATAGAGAGTTACCTCCATTTCCAATGCGAATAGGATTACAAGAGGAGGAAATCCATGCATCAAAGGCATTTCAAGAGCTTCATGAAAAGATGAAAACCTTTGAGAAACAAGAGGTAGTTGGGAACTCACCAACATTGAGAAAAATACACAATCAACCATTGTGCCCATCAATCCCTAGCCCTCCATATCCTAAGCACTTTGAGATGCCTAGGTTAGAGAAGTTTAAATGTGAAGAGGATGCACAATAACATGTCACCAAATTTATCAACGCTTGTTTTCATATTGAATACAATGACACTCTTATGCTAAGAATATTCATAATGACATTTTTAGGTGCTGCCACTTAATGGTTCAACCAACTACCTAAGCATAACATAACCAACTTTGAACAACTAGTAAACACATTCTTAAAGCGTTTCTCCTTTGGTGCTAAGAAGAAGGTGAACCTTTTAGACCTGGCCAACTTGAAGCAGTATGATGATGAGCCATTAATGAATTATGAGCATAGATGGAGAAAAGTCATCACAAAATTATCATTCTTCGTTCCCACAAAGGAGATCATCCGCATGTTCACCAAAATTTGTTCTAAAAATATCTCCCTCTTGCTACAACTCCAACAATAACCTTCATTTGAGGAAGCTTTGGCACATGCCAAGATCATTGAAGAAATAAAAGTAGATGAGGGAACCATTAAGCTCCAAAAAAAAAAGGAGTGGAATAAGAATGGTAAGAATGACAAGTACAAGTATAAGTAGGGCAAACTTGCTCTAGTCAATCAAGTCGTATTGGATACACCCAAGGATGGGGGTGCACAACAACCACAAAACTATCAAGCACATCCCCCGCTAGCCAACTATGACCAAAAGAACAATCAAGGAAGAAATCGAGAATGCAAGCCACCTCGTTATTTCATGCCTCTAACAGAATCAATGCAATCAATCTTTAATCAGTTGAGTGAGGCCATGAGGATCAGATTTCTTGATATACCTCTTATAGATCCCAACCATCCTAAGCCAAAAGGATATAGAGAAGATCAATTTTACCCTTATCACAGGATATAGGGGCATGACATTGAGGCTTGCATCGGGTTTAAGCATCAAGTGCAAAACATGATTGAGGCAGGAGAGCTCAAAGTTGACAACCCACTAGCTCCTGATAACAAAGACATGGGCATATATAGAAACCCATTACCCAATCATGAGGACCCTCGAGAGCAAGGGGCCCAAGTCAATCAGGTTTGAGCTGACATACCTACCCATGGATGCATTGGGATGGTTGATATTGTTAACATAGCAATAAGGACTAGGTGGTATGGTCAATCGCAACCGCCTGTAGCTCCCATGAACATCCCAACCATTCCTAGGCAAAGGCAAGACAACCTTCTAGGTCCACCAATGTGACCTGTGGTAACTATTCGAAGTAGATTGGAGCAAAATCTACAGACAACTCCAACTAAGTTATCCATCTATGAGCTCATACAATAGTCCCCAAAGCATAGGGAGACTCTAATGGAGATTTTAAGAATGATTGAGCTCCAACCACAAGATGCGAATGCATTCACTCACTTTGTGGGACAAGTGCAAGAATGCGAGGAACCTGTAATCCAATTCTATGATCATGATATATAGTTTTTGCTGCCTTACCAGACCCTCTGCTAAAAATTTTAGTGGCCATCAATGACTTACCTTTCAATAGGGTTTTGATCGATACAGGTTCATCGATAAACATCATCACAACAACTACAATAGAGCACCTCAAAATCCCTAAGTCAAATATCGTTCTAGGAGCTTACACATTGAGAGCTTTTAATGATGCTTTATGCAATACTGTGGGAACGATAGTCCTACCCATCAAGGTGGGGCACAAGACCATCCCCGTGATGTGTCATGTCTTGGAAGGAGCTATGCAATATAACATCCTTTTAGGGTGCCCTTGGATAAGGGCCATGAAATGTGCATCTTGCACCAATGTATCAAGTATGTGCACGAGAACAAAGTCTATGTGGTTATGGCCGATGAAGAGCCTTTTAAATACGTCAATCAAGTGGACATTTTGAGAGAATTCGTAATCCCTTCTACTCACCTATACATGGCACCTTCATACCCAACCACACAAGTGGATAACGAAGACAAATGGGTAAGAAAAGACCCATGCACATCAACACCTCATGGTGCGCTCAAGATAGTCAATGCTTCTAAAGAACCATCAAAATCAAAACCAAAATACAATCAGAAGCTAAAGGCACCCTTAGTTAAGGAATAAAGGCCCAAAGAAGTGTCAACTGTAGCCATTGCTGAAATACCAAGTCCTATGGAAGAGGAAGATCCTTAATATCAAGATGAAGATAGTGATTATCACCCTGCTTCACCAGTATCATCCGTGGGGTCATCCACGTCGCATGCATCAATACACTTGGAAAGCATAGGCATAGGGTAGTACCTTGTGCAAAACATTACCTTTATGCCTATCATTGAGTTTGCACAAGACATAGGAAGGCCTAAGGACTTGAGGCCGCCAGCAGGAACAGTGGTTCCACTTGGAATTCCCCCCAACCAAACTAATTTTATCTATTCCAGCCTAGACAGTGCTCATAAGTCGTCAGATATAGAAGAGGATGGTGATGAATTATTCACAATAAATGTTCGTTATCTCTCTAACCCTAAGTTTGCTCTAAGTTACTTTGAGTGTTACCACTAGTATGTCTATGGCCTTGGCATATATGAGCAGGGGCACAAGAGGCCTTACGAGCCACTATATCAGCTTCCCTCTGATAGATTTGGCTTAGGATATTATAGCGGAGGTCGATATGACTCTCTTGTAGCAGCATTAGAAAGATTAAGCATAGGGTTAGGAGAAGACATTAATTTCATTCCTTATCACCCCCTAAGAATAGCAAATTTGAGCAATAGATTAAGTGGCCATGGTAAACATACCACCTCCAAAAACTTATCATCCAAACATCTCAATAGATTCCATCCCAACAAGGTACAACTCGTGGGATGAGGAGAATGGATATGAAGCAAGTGATGATGAGGCGCAACTTGGCTTAGCCTATCAAGGGACTCACTATTTACAAAGATTCACATGGTTCATCCACGATGAGAGTGGATATAAATCAGATGAAAGTGACTATGAATCAAAAGACTCAACAGAAAGAGCTTACTTAGGCCTAAGCCATCAACCCCTGACTTTGGGGCAAGAGACAAATGCAAATGGATTATTCATAAGTTACGAAGAATATGAAGATGAAACAGAGATGGCCTACTTGGGGCCAAGACATGATCCCCTTGTCTTAGGACTGCATACCAATGCTAATAGTTTATGGATAAGTGATGATGACTTTAAGGATGAGACCGAGATGGCTTATCTTGGACCTCACCACTTGCGATAAGTCAATGAGCTAGTAGAGAGAGAGGTGGCACTCCGTGCCATAGACCCTCATCTCTGATTTTTGGGGAGACCTATTGACCTAGATGCCATTCATCGGATGGTTAATCCCCCTCTACCTACATTCAAAGCGATTAGAGCCAAATGATCCTATTGTCCGCCCTGCTCATGGGCCAGATCCAAAAATTTCCATTCCTCCAAAACCTCATCGTGAGTATGGAAGGGAAACCCTTGAGACAATATTGCACCCATGTGGTCCTAGAGATTTCATCCCATCCATCAACATGATCTCCATTGATTTGACCACTCCACTTCATAACCTAGAAAATCCTACCAAATCATTGCATATTGATGTAGAGGCTATTGATTGGGATCACGCTAGTTCACCCATAGAGCCTGAAGACCTCTTCCTCAACAAAGAGATGTTACAACCATTCCATTTCACATCAGGTTGTGCGTATGACGTCTTCCATGTTGGTTTGGAACCTGAGTCAGTAAGTCCTGTGAATCCCGTTGATGACATTCATTTGATACCCACGCCTCATCAACTGGAGGATGGGTCACATATGGCTATAGAAGCGACTTTCGAGGTGGACATCAGTGATGATCCTACCCAACCAAGGAAAGTCAAGTTCAAAGAAAGTCTATCTCCAGAGGAACAATCCATCCTCATTCCTTTCCTCAAGGAGAGGCCAAATACTTTTGCTTGGACTTACAAAGACATGTTCGGGATAGATCCAAAGTTAGTCATTCACAACCTTTCATTTGATCCCATGAAGAAACCAGTCAAGCAAAAACTGAGGAAAATGCATCCAACCGTTGCTTTGATGGTGAAGAAAGAATTGCAAAAACTACTGGATGCAGTATTCATAGTTCCTATAGACTACCCTGAGTGGGTGTCGAACATGGTACCCGTAGGTAAACTTGATGAAAGAGTCCGTATATGCACGGATTTCAAAGATTTGAATAAGGCAACACCAAATGATTCATTCCCGTTTCAAAACATAGATGCTCTTGTGGATGCAACCGTAGGTCATGAAATGCTCTCCCTAATGGATGGTTTTTCTGGATACAATCAAATTCATATTAAGCCCGAAGATCAACATAAAAATGCTTTCATTACTCCCTAGGGAACATTCTGTTACAAAGTGATGCCATTCGGTCTCAAAAATGCTGGTGCCACATATCGGCTGGCCATGACATACATATTCCATGACTATATGCATAAGATATTGGAAGATTACATGGATGACTTACTAGCCAAGTACCTATTTAGGCAAGAGCATGCCTAAGTCCTTAGACAAGTCTTTGATCGCCTCATAGAACACAATGTCCGATTGAATCCTAAGAAGTGCGTATTTGGCGTAACTTCTGGCAAACTTTTGGGATTCATCGTATCCAAGAGAGGCATCAAAGTAGATCCTGCAAAGGTAAAGGCTATACTAGAAATGACCACCCCTACAAACATTAGGGAGTTGAGGAGCCTACAAGGCAATATTGTTAGGGTAAAATAGGTAGTATATTGCATTATACTACATAGATTATTACATTTACTTTTTACTGCATAACCATGGAGATATTTATTGTTCCAAAAGATATACTGGTTAACCTAGATTAATACCTAAAATATCCTATGTCAGATATTTTAGGTTAGTTTTTTAATCATACTTCTCTACCCTAGGTTAGTAGTTAGCAACACATCTCTCTCAAAGCATCTTGTTAGCGTTATTGTTGCTAAGTTAGTATTATTTGTAACCTATATAATGCTTAGTATTTCTAAGCTATGGTTCCTAATGTTGAATATTGATTATTGCATTATTGAATTCCATTTTTGCGTGACTTATTCATCATATTGGCATTAGAGCCAATTTTTTTGGCTCGCACGAAGGATGAGCTGGTGATAATTGACGCCACCAACCCACCTCAACAGGTGAGATTGCTGGAAGGATCAAGCTCAGGGCGAGATCAGGTTCAACCCTAAATTGACTAGGGCCTACTTGACCCTAGGCCCATGCTACTCACAAGGGAGGCGATCGATCGCCCTCACGGGCCTCTCGATCGACAACACTTCGCTATCGATCGGGCTTTACGATCAACCACCTACCGAGCCCCTCGATCGATAGAACTTCACTGTCGACTAGGCTCCACGGTCGATGCCCGAGGAGGTAGGAGTCTTGACTCCCTCTCACAAGGCCCGGACCCATAGAGCCACGTGGCCTCTATAGCTTGGGAGAGCCGAGAGGGCAGGAGCACCCTCTCCTCCCAGATGGATGTACACTGGGCAACCAATTTAGGATAGGAGAGGGCAGGAGTGCCCTCTGATCCTCGACCACCTCAGGATCTACGAGAGTAGGGGGCCCTCCGATACCTGACACAACCTGACTCCAATCTCTGATACATGGTGAGATCCGAAGATCTCTGGACTACACGTACCCTGAGGCACCATTTGGATCATTGATCTGGCCTACATGCACCCCGAGGCACCACCTGGATCGCTAATTGCATGACACGTGGCTCACAAGCCATGTGCCACTTGGACACTAACTAGGCGACACGTGGTACACTGGCCACACGCCACTTGGAACGAACGACCTAACTCGGACCTGACACATGGCGGACAACCATAGGACATACGCCTGACACAAGGGTGATACATGGCGGACTGACCGTGTGCCATCAGACTCTACTATTCACGACATGTCAACGACCAAAATGACAAGGACTGTGATTGCTCGCAGGAAGTTAAAAAACTATGGGCTTAAAATCCTGTTTCAACAAGTCTTTCTCCTCTGCGCGGGCAATGTGGGATAAATCCCACAATTTTTTTTCCCACCCGTGAGAGGAGAGAAGGGAAAGGGAATCACTTTCCCTTCCTTTTGTGTTGGGTCATGTAGCTCGACCAACACACAATGTCGGGCTAAGGCTTTGGACGGTGGGGAGTCCAGGGTTCGACTCCCATCGAGGCAATTTTTTTTTTTGCCTTCAAATGTCACTTAGCACCCGCAACAAGATAAACATGTATTTTTTATTTATTTTTAATTATTTTTTTAGTAAATTTTATTAATAATTTAATCATATTTGATTAAAAATCATTTTTTTAAGTGTTTTTTCTTCAAATGATTATATTATTGATTTAATTATTCTTCAAATTAATTAGAAATTAATGAGAGAAGAAAGAGGCTATATTTTTTTTTGCAATATCCACCAAAACTTAATGCTTTTGTTTTCTCATCAAAAGGAGATATAAAACATAAAAGAGTATTGTTTTTGCAAATCAGAAAGCCTACAAGCCCTTAAAATCTTCTCACAACCTGTTATATTTGCAAAATCAAGAATTTCTTCAACAATTTTTTTTTGCAATAAAATCCTTAAAAGTTCTATAGTTTTCTTCACACATTATTGGAGATAAAAAGACATAGAAACTCAAACTTCTATTGCAAAACAAAGAGATTTAAAACATTGAGGAATCATATAGGTCATTTCCTTTACAACAAAATCCAAACTTTGCTTTTGTTTTCTCCTTCAAAAAGGAGATATACAACATAAAATTGATTTTTTTGTTGTAAACTTGAGAAATATTTTTGAACCTATTTGCTTGATCCTCATGCTTGAGTGTTGAAGACAAAAACCAAAGTCGTGTGTCGACTGGTCTGGAAGCCTTTCAAACGCGGGTCGTGTGTCAACTTGTCTTGAAAGGAGTGCTTGAATTTTTCAATTTTGTAAAAATTAAGGGGGGATAGAAGTCATATTAATTGATTCTATTTTTTGCAAAATTGTAAAGAGAAATGGAGGATATTTCAAAACAAGAAAGGTGCATTCTCGATTGTACTCGACACCTTTTCTTAAAAATTGACTATACTAGGTGCATTTTCGGTTGCATCTGACACCTAGAGTGATAATAATTTAGGTTTCTCACTGAGAGCCAACTGCTCAAAGGTTCAAATTATTCAGCCTAGAAAAATAAGATGAAAGCCATTTTAACTGTAGAGGAGATATGGGGAATAGTGGATGGCACTGATTCTAGACCCACATCAATAGGAGCAGATCAGGCAACTTATGATAAAAAGGATAAAATACTTTCCTTATTGATCTTGCTAGCTATTACTGATGACATACAACCTCATATAAGTGAAGCTAAAAAAGGTAAGGAAGCATGGAATGCCTTAGCAACCATTTTTGAAGGAAAAAATCAATCAATAATTCTTAACCTTCAAACACAGCTTCATACTCTTCATATGAAATCTAGAAAGACAGTAGAGCTATTCCTCTACAAAGTCGCATATATAAAAATAAAACTGCAAGCCTTAGGAGAAAAAGTGGAAGACAATGTCCTGACCTCAATCATTTTAAGGGCTCTTCCAGACTCCTATAGAATGTTTATCACTTCACTACAAGTATTTGGAAGGACAATGACTTTTGTAGATTTGGTAAATTTGCTTCAAACTAAAGAAGCTAATCAACTCCAAAGAGATGAGGCATCCAATAATGCACTTTTCTCAAACAAGCAAAGTGGAAAGAAAAAGTGGAATCAACAGAAAGGATCTTCTTCTAACAAAGACAAGGGTAAAGGTAAAGAGATTAAGAAGAAGAAGCAGTATTGTAAAATTTGTGATAAAGACACTCATGAAACCAAAAGATGTTGGTTTAAGAACAAACCACCCAATGAATAAGGACAAAAGAAGGGCAAAGGTAAACCAAAGAACAAGAATAAAAAGCAACAGGGACACATTGTCGCTAAAGATTCTAGTTCGGACTCTAAACGAGCACACAAAGTGCTCATGACACATACAAAATCCTCTCACAAGGATACTATTTGGTACATAGATTCAGGCGCTAGTAAATATATAATTGATGATAAGTCCTGGTTTGAGACATTTGAGGCGAGAAGGTAGACCGGTAACCATTGTTGATGATCAAACTTATCGAGTTCAGGGAGAAGGAAGTGTTTCTGTCTCCCTTCCATATGGAGAATGTAAGATTCAAAAAGTTCTTTATGTACCAGGATTGAAAAATAATCTCTTGTCAGTTCCACAAATCCTAGACAATGACATGAATGTCAATTTCAAAGTGGACAAAGAAAAGAAACGTTGCTTTATCACCCATAAAGGAAAACATATAGCAACAGGTTCATACAAACATGGTTTGTTTATCTTAGATGCAATTAACTCTACACATACTGCAATGGCAGTAACCATAAAAGAAACCACTTATCTATGGCATAAGATATTTGGGCATCTAAGTTTAGGGTATTTACTAGAACTCAATAAATATCAAATGGTGAAAGGACTGCCTACTCTTTCATCTACTTTGCCAGTGTGCTCAGATTGCTTGTTAGGAAAGCAACATAGAGTACCTTTTGAACCTAGCTCCTTTTGATCTAAAGTACCTTTGGAGTTAGTTCACACATATTTGTGTGGTCCTATGTCTACTAGTTGTGGAGGAAAAAAGGTATTTTCAATTGTTTGTAGACGATCACTCATGGAAAATGTGGGTCTTCTTCTTGTAGTTGAAGTTTGAAGCATTTGACTATTTTTAGCAGTTCAAGAAGCTAGTTGAGAAAGAATCAAGATGTTTCATAAAGACCCTCCATTCAGATCGAGGGGGGAATACACATCAAAAGAATTTTCCTCATTTTTGCAGAAACATGGGATAAAAAGACATTTAACAACAACCTATTCCCCGGGCTTTTCGGGGATAGGTGCCCGGGGGTACCGCCCCCACGATCAATGTAAAAAAAAAACAACCTATTCACCTCAGTCAAATGGAGTTGCTGAGAGAAGAAATCATTCCATTATGGAAATGGTTCGATGTATACTTAAGGGATCCAATCTTGAGCTTAGTTATTGGGCTGAAGCTGTAAAAACTATAGTATATTTTCTAAATAGGGCACCCACACGGGCTCTTGAAGGTATGACTCCTAAGGAAGCATAGAGTGGAAGGAAACCCTCCATATCTCATCTACGAGTATTTGGGTGTAAGGCTTTTATGCATATACCTAAGGAGAAAAGAAAGAAGTTAGATGAGAAGACACTACAATGTGTTTTTCTTGGATATGATGAATTCTCAAAAGGCTATCGATTGATAGATCCATTCACCAAGAAAATACATGTTAGTAGAGATGTATTGTTTGATGAGGCTTTCACATCTAACACTACATCAGTATACCTGGAAGATGAGGAGCAATAGCCACAGACTCCTCCACAATAGAAAAAGCCTCCTAAATGGTATACAAGTACTATGAGATATTCCAAACTCACTTCACCACCATATCTCACTCTCAATCGTCCTAAGACACGAAGCATGTCTTTACAGATAAAGGCAGAAGCATCTACTTTAGTTGATGATCTTTGTGCAGATTTTCAAGAGATTTATGTTGATAGAGATTTAGAAGTTGGAAATGATATAGAAATTGATGAGGAGAGGGTTTACATGTCTTCATATGATGAAAATTAACCTTGTACAGTTGATGAAGTACTTAGTCAGCCTTAGTGGAAGGCAACTATGGATGCTGGACATAAATCCCCCATTAAAAACAAAACATGGAAGCTGGTCGATTTACCTAAAGGAAAGAAACCCATAGGCTGCAAATGGGTTTACAAAGTCAAATATAAGGCAGATGGTACCATAGATAAGCACAAGGCCCATATTGTGGCGAAGGACTATCCTCCAAAAAAGGCCTTGATTATGAGGAAACCTTTGTGCCCACTGCAAGGATGACCACCATTCAAGTTCTTTGTGCTATGGCAACACAGTTTAGATGGAAATTACATCAGATGGATGTAAAAAGTGCCTTTCTAAATGGTGACTTAAAAGAAGAGGTATACATGACTCAACCTCCAAGATTTTTTGAGGAAGGCCATGAGCAACAAGTTTGCAAATTGGTCAAATCATTATACGTGCTAAAACAAGCCCTAAGAGCATGGTACATCAAAATGGATAGTCACCTACTGCAGCACGAATTTAAGAGAAGTCCATCAAATGCAAATCTCTATATCAAGAACACAGGTTCTAAAATAGTGATTCTAGTACTGTATGTAGATCTGATCATCACTAGAAATTCAGAGAAATTGATTAACATCATGAAAAATGACTTGAAAGAGTAATTTGATATGATAGATCTTGGACTTCTCCACTACTATCTTGGCCTTGAGATAGAACAGAAGAAGAATCATCTTAGGGTGACTCAAAAAAAGTATGCCAAGACTTTAGTAGAAAAATATCATATGAATGATTGTAAGCCCAAAGCAACACCGATGGAATCAAGGCTTCAGTTATCATGGTATGATGACTCACCACAGGTAGATGGCATGCTATATCGACAGATGATTGAAAGCCTCATCTATCTGACCAATACTAGACCAGACATTACTTATGTTGTAAACTATTTTTCTCAATTCATGCAGGAACCAAAGGTCTCTCACTAGAAAGCAGCTAAGAGGGTTCTTCACTACATTCAAGGTAGTGTAGATTATGGTCTAGAGTATAAGAAGAATAACTCATTCTTCTTACAGAGTTATACTGACTCTGACTATGCTGGATCCCTAGATGACAAAAAATCAACATTAGGATATGTATTTCATCTTGGATCTGGTCCTGTCTCATGGCATAGTAAAAAGCAATAGGTGGTTGCTTTATCTTCAACTGAGGCACAATATCACGTTGCACGTGGAGCTGTGTGTGAAGCGATATGGTTAAATCGCATCTTGGCTACCATGGGCCTACCAAAGAAACTTCCTATTCACATGTTTTGTGATAACTCAAGTGTTTTAAACTTGGTCAAGATAGCATCCATCAAAATATTCATCGTGCAATTATCAAATAAATGCAAACCTATGAACAGGTTGCTACACAAGGAAGTCCCATTTCATTGGGACGAAGAATGCCATCAAGCATTTGCAAAAATAAAAAATTATCTGGCAACGCCGCCAGTATTGGCTCCACTGAGGCCAAGCATACCATTTTTACTATATATATTGACTAATAATTTTGCGTTGGGCACCATGTTAACCCAAAATAATACACAAGACAAAGAGCAAGCCATATATTACATTTGTCGCACCTTGGTGAGTTATGAGCTAGGATATGCGTATGTCAAAAAGTTGTGTTTAGTAGTGGTCTTTGCAATTCGAAAGTTGCGACACTACATGTTGAGCCATACGACCTATGTCATATCAAAACAAAATCCTTTACAGTACATGACGAGCAAGACATATCACAATACACGTATCGCAAAGTGGATCATGCTATTGATAAAATTTGATCTAGAGTTCGTAAGCCAAAATTCCATCAAGGGACAAGTCATAGCAGATCAATTAGCAGAGGCGCCTCTTCAGGATAACAAACCTCTCACCATAGAATTGCCTGATGATGTGGTCTTTGCATTATCAGATCTTTCAGAACTTGAAGAACCTAAGAAAGAAAGATACATGTCATTGTTCTTCGACGGTTCGAAGTGTGAACAAGGAGGCAGAGCAGGGTTTGTCTTTATCACATCGCAGGGTGCTCCATTACCTTTATCATTCAAATTAGACTTCCCATGCACAAACAATAATACAAAATATGAAGCATTGATCCAGGGACTCCAAACAGCCGTAACAATGGGCATTAAAAGATTGAATATCTTTTATGACTCCTTGCTCATAGTAAACCAGGTCAAAGGACTATTCCAATGTAGGTGCTCACTCCTGAAGACCTATAAGGAACTTGTTGACACCTACCTAGCCTGACTAGAATGGTACGACATCGAGGCAATCCCTCGTACGTTGAATAGATTTGCAGACACTATGGCCTCCTTGGGATCCTTAATCTCTTACAATCCATTTTTTGATTTTACAACCATTCATGTGAAAGTGCTTTCGCACTCAACAATACGTCGTGAAGCTTTTGAAAATCAAGAATCATACAACATGATCAACATCGAGCCAAATAAGGATTGGTCCTCTACAACTAGATATTTCTTGCGAACAACACCTTGGGGGTCGTTGATCTCCCAAGGACCTATGGAGTGTGGTGCAACCATACACCATAGAGTTGCTCCTCAATCCATGTTCACTACCTCAAAAATGTAGGAAGAGCAAGCTGTCTATTCTATAGGAGTTAGGGCTTATCAGGATTGGCTTTCCCAACTGCAGGACTTCCTAAAGCTTGGAATAGTACCTCAAGGTTTGTCTCATACTGAAAGATGAATGTTCAAATAGAGAGGAAAAAGATACATCTTACTGGGATAAATCTTCTATAGACGAGGATATGATGGAGTATTACTTCGTTGTCTTGAGCCCCATGAAGCACCTTGGGAAATTTTGCAAGCTCATGACGATACATGTGGAGGCTATTTCAGTGGCATGACCATCGTTAAGCGCATCTTGAGAATGGGTTACTATTGGCCCACCATGGAAAAGGACTGTTGCAAGTATGTAAAGAAATGTAGTAAGTGCCAGCATCATACGAAACTAACGCACTTACCATCACAAGATTTGCAACCCATCCAGGCAACATGGTCATTATCGCAATGGGGACTAGACTTGATTGGGAAGATCTTGCCCTCATCCTCAGGCTGACATAGATTCATCATAACGACCACAAAATACTTCACTGAATGGGTAGAAGTGATCCCCTTAACATCAACAACTGGACCAAGGATTGCAGAGTTTATACTCCACAATATCATAAGTCGTTTTGGGGTTCCTTCTAAGATAATATCGGATAATGGACTATATTTCAAGAACAAAAATGTGTGTGCTTTAATGAACGAATACCATATTCAACATAGTTTTTCAATGCCTTATTATCCACAAGAAAACGGGCAAGCAGAAGCCTCAAACAAAATAATAGTCTTCATTTTTAAGAAAACAGTGCAAGAAAATCACAAGGATTGGCACATGCAGTTGCCTCTTGCACTATGGGCATACATGACTAGTATACGGATGCCCATTGGAGCAACACCATTTTCACTAGTATATGGAACTGAGGCCATCATGCCTCTAGAGTTGGAAATATCGACTCTACACATAGCATTAAAGGACTTCATAGATGATGAAGCTGCGTGGCAAGGCCACCTTGATCAATTGATACTTCTTGATGAACTATGAGTCAATGCTTTAGAGCATCTCCATGTTTACCAAGATTTCCTTGTGCAAGCTTACAATAGCAAAGTCCACCTAAGGGAATTCAAGGTTTGAGATTTAGTGCTTAAAGAAAACCAACAGAACTTGAATCTGTCTTCGCATTTGCGAGATAAGTTCACGAAAAACTGGATAGGTCCATATATGATTTCGTAGAGAGTTGGGACTAGAGCATATCGCCTTATATCATTATATGGTGTTGAGGAGCCTGAGCCTCTTAATATCATTCACTTAAAGGTATTTTATACATAAAAAAACAAAAACATTCAAATATTCCATAAAATTAAAAAACATTCAAATATTCCATAAAATTAAAAAACATTCAAATATTCCATAAAATTAAAAAACATTCAAATATTCCATAAAATTCAAAAACATTCAAATATTCCATAAAATTCAAAAACATTCAAATATGTCAAAAACACAAAAACAAATCATAAAAACATAAAATTTCAAAAAATAATCAAAGGCTCCAAGGGTAGTTCATACCGCTTGGTCAACGTCAATTCAAAGGCTCCAAGGGTAATTCAAGCCACTTGGTCAAAATCAATTCAAAAATGCTCCAAGGGTAATTCAAACCGCTTGGTCAAAACCAATCAATCAAAGGCTCCAAGGGTAGTTCAAGCCGCTTGGTCAAAATCAATTCAAAAAGGCTCCAAGGGTAATTCAAACCGCTTGGTAAAAACCAATCAATCAAAGGCTCCAAGGGTAGTTCAAGCCGCTTGGTCAAAATCAATTCAAAAAGGCTCCAAGGGTAATTCAAACCGCTTGGTCAAAATCAAAAGCCCCAAAGGCATAATAAGTCCTTTGGTCAAATTAATCAAAAAATACAAAAACAACATAAAATCAAAAATACAAAAACAATTGCACTTCACATTTTGCATCCACATCATTGCATTGCATTTTCATATCCAATACAATTGCATATGTCATGAGAGCCTTAAAAGTGATACCACAGTTTGTCACACAAGTCATTCATATCCATACCTCCATCCACATCAGTGTGTAATTGTGTTTTTCAACACAACCATTATTGTTGCTATACATAATATACTAAGGTTTTTTGGTTAATCAACCACACCTAGTGATCTTATCAACTTTTGAGGAAAAAAACTTTGATTAGTAGAAGGTAAGGTCTAGTTGTGATAAAGCCTTGGATATTCAATATCCCATCACTAATTGAAACACTAAAATCCTAGCTGGTACAAGTAAAATATGCAAGCTACAAGTGGTCTAGGTTACCTTAAGCAAAAAGGGTCTTCCTTGCTTATCCCCCTATGCAATCAGTTTAAAGGTGCTGAGAATTGGCACAAGGACAAGCTTTACCCTATCCAAATCCCTTGCTTAAATCAAAATAAGCAAAATCCCAAAGCAAAGTACATATTCAAAAGGCCAAGCATACAATCAAGATTTCAAAGCAATAATCCGATACACAAATCAGATATTACAAATAAATAAGCTAAAAAAAAATCAATAAAAAATAAAGAGTGATTTTCATCATTACGTATGAGCAAAATAAACAATGATTATCATCACTACAAAAATCCCCGCTCAAAAAAAACAATCAAAATAAAAAGTGATTTTCATCACTACATATGAGCAAATATACAAAGCCAAAAAGAAACCAAAAAATAGGAACTAAATATTGAATCCCTAGAATTCTCAACATTGTACAAAACTAGAAGGAGAAATCCTTGTGCATGACGATATGTCTATTACAATTGCTCCATGCATTTGTGTAGACCAATGTTTGAATGTGAATGAGCTAGCTTAGGTAGCCCAATATTGCCTAGTGGTATAGTCCAACTAAGTCCAACATAAGGATGAGATGAACACTTGAGGATCCCTGATCTTAGCAATGGGCTGAAAGAATCTCATCTAACATCAGAGGAAATGCTTGAGTTCTATCTCAAAATATACAATCACATGCACACACAGAGATCATGATAAAACCAGTTCCATGGTAAAAGCCTTACTTTTCAAAATTCTAAGTGGTAAGTAGACAACTGTTGAAAGGGTAACTAGAGTGTTTGAATCTCCAGAAAGCCCCAAAAATTCGTACATAACAACAAATCATAACATCATTCACACCATCATATTATTTATAAGATTCTATAAATTAGGGGGTATCAACATAGTAGGACAAATACCGCATATATATTAGAAATAGTATATAAACGGCCATTGGATACTTTATATATTTTAATTTACAAAAACTTATTAAGAAAATACATTACACACCATTACATCTCATATATAAATACTTAATCAATTCTTATGATAAGAGTGATTATTTAAATTCATGATTATTTTTTTTTACTTTCTGTGGTATAACCCATTAAGATTGTCAATGTCATATGCATTCCGTATGTTTTAAGTGATTAGAGCATACAGGTTCATTTATACCATTCCACCACATAAGTTAGATGCATATAATTAAAGCAAAGTTAAAGCATGCATTTAGCAAAAATATTTGCATCCACAAACACAAGTCATTAATCATCCATAAAGCACATCATAAAACACATAGGCAATATCCATTTGCATACAATCATAAATTCATCATTCATCATCAAAATACATCGTATCATATCATCAAATAATATAAGCATCTACACATCCATCTAAGCATGTTCAATATCATCTATCATCTAGCATATTCATCAAATCATCATAATACCATCATCGCATCATATCATAAAACAAAAAAATAACAAAAACATGAGCAATAAATGATACACATAATAATTCATAATGAAAAGCTATCATAAAAGTATGTGTGTCAAGTCCAATGGATATACAAAAATACCCGTAGGCTATAGTCATGTAGGTCAGCCGACCTAAAAAATGAATCAAGGACCAAGTAGGGCATCAGTCAAATACCGGGCCTGAGCCCCCTGCATCACCTCCTCTAGCGCTACCTCCCCCTGTGGCGGTATCATGAGTTGAGTGATGCGAACCTGTATGTATCTTTGTCCAAGTCTGGGTCCGCTGGTTAGGATGGGTGGAAGATTACCCCAAGGTGGAGCACCCACTGACCTGCAAACCACCCACACCTACTGGCTCCTTAGGGACAATCCCGTGCCTCCTAAGCTGTATCTAAAGAAGGGTAACATGCTCCACAAGTTCTCAAAGCCGCTCCTCATGCTCATACAAAAAATACTGAAGCCATCCCACATATACCCCTAAAATTGCCACTAGAGCCTCTTGTGGTGTAGAATGAGGAACAACAAACTGCATCCTGACATCGCCACCCCCAATAGTAGCCTGTATAACCTGTATTTGCACTAAGAGCTGCTCAATGGTAGCATCTCATCACTACACCTGGATCTTAGTGTCCTGAAGCTCAGCCTTAACATCATGCAACTGTGCTCTCAGAGGAAAGTCTCTCTCCTCGGGCTCTAACTCCTCCTCCTCCTCAGGAATGTTAGGATCCTCTGCTACCACCTGCTCTGTCGGTTGGCCCCATACCTTGGTCTTGGCTTGGACCCTACATCCTACCGAATCTATGCCATCGCCCCCGCTATCATCCTCGCACCATAGGCTACCTATGTTGTGCCACATCCGATCACCCCACCACTGAGAGTAGGCCTCTATAACTCCTCCAACCACTGTAGGGTCAATGGCTGGGGCGTCCTTCTCATCTAAAAGCTCTATGATCTATCATGGAGGTAGGTCGTTCTCTGCTATGAGATGCCTGTACAAAAATGATACCAAGGGCACATCCTACTACAATTCGTACTGACAAAGAACTCGAGTAGAAGAAATACTCCTGGATGGCAATCTTACGGCCAATGAGCCATCGCTCGCACCGTGTCTTGGCAGTAAAACTAGCTGGATCATCCCAAGCAAGACACTCATAGTAAGGCCGCCACATGACATATTCGACCAACATTCTGGTAAAAGCATCAGTGTAGTGGGACAACTCCTTTGTAAAAGTGTGGCTCTCACGCTCCTCATGCTCTCGAGCCCATCTGGAAGCATAGAACTATGTCCGAGCAACAATCGCTGTGATCTCAATCGGGAGCCCCTTAGGGCAATCTACTAGAATGTGCTCCCATCCTAAAACCTATAGGAGCAATATGTAGGTAATGCTGACATGTACCCATCGATGGATGTGGTACAACTCATCGTAGAACTAAGCCAATAACAATCTACCCCATGCATAGATGATAGGCCCCTCACTATCTAATAGATCCTGCACCATCGCCAGAAGGTTCCACGGGAACCTCAAATCTGAGCAGTCTAGGATAAGAACATTGCTGATCACCATCAACAATACGATATGCCTCACCGTGAAGACACCCTCCCCATGCTAATGATTGATAGACACTCCTCCAGACTTGGTGTCCTTGAGAGCATTCGTAGAGTGCCCTCTAAACACCCGAGTGAAGATAGCCACTTGATCATTAGTATCCAAGAAGGTAATGGCCACCCCATCAAAAGGAATCTGAAAGATCCTATACACATCCTTCGACATTATGGTCATCTCGTCGGTCGGGAGGTGGAAGGTATTAGTCTATGGGTCCCAATGATGGGCTAGAGCCGTAAGGTAGGCTTGATATGCCATGATGTAAGGCAGCCTGATAACATACTATAACCCGCGGGCCTTGAACCAGGTCCAATCCATGTCATCAAAGCTAGGAAGCAAGTCAAGGAGGAGCTTTGGGTCCCGAGCTCAAGCAGTAAGGATCTAAGCAAAGTACAAGAAAGACAAAACATAACTACAGTGCATCTAAGGCATAATTCACAAAAAACATGAAAACGATGCAAAAGAGTATGAGTTACTCTAAATCTAAGCAAAAGAAGAATAAAATTGCACCTAATCAAGCAAAAAAAAATTCAAAATAATTATTAAAAATTCAACAAAATACATAAAAAAAATAAAAAAACAAGGCTCAAGATTTAGCCGTTGTTGCCTACAACGGTCGAAACCTGGCCGTTGGAGGCAGCAGCGGCCAAGACCCAATGGTCAAATTTTTTATCGTTGGGATTCAAGCTTGGCCGTTCTGAGCGACAACAGATCAGAGTCGATCACTCTGAGTGACAGCGGCCAAGGGGTGGCACGAAAAACCCGTGAACCCTTGGCCAGAAAATAAAAAAATAATTGCAAAACAACAAAAAACTTAAACAAAATAACAGAGGGAGGGAAAAACAAGAAAATGGAAAGCAAATGTTCCCACCCTAGCATCAAAACTAAGCTAATTTCAAAACGTCCAAAATGGCGGTAGCAGGTGAATAATTGAAAATTTCAAAAACCCTAGGCTGAAGCCACTGACAAAAAGTAAAATTGGGAACTAATCCATCGTAGCAAAAGGGAAACTAAGCCTAATTACGGAGTTTGTTCGTTGCCAGTAGGTTTAGTGAGGTTCGTTTTACTCATTACTTAGTGAGGTCTAGTTTTACTTAGACAAAGAAAAGAGAGTTAGGGTTTTGAAGAGAGAAATACCCGAGAAGCTCCGGCTCCTCCAACAACTGATGTCTCACCCCGTGCAGCCATGTCCTTAGCACCAACAAGTTTCAAAGTTGCAACCGTCATCGCTGCACCAGATCTCCCAAAATGAATCTTCAATAGTGAAAATGATAGGTCAAACCCTAAAAATGCAAATTTTTATATTTTCTTAATTATTCCTTGGCCGCTGCTGACGTCAGCGACCCAAACTTCTTGGCCGCTCAAGGCAACAACAACCACATGTAGAAACTCAAAGGCCGCTGGACCTGACAACGACCATATCCACAAAGTAAAATAAGGGATTTTCTCCTTGAGGGATCCCACAAAAACAATAAATATACACACTTTGATGGTTTAAGATCATCAGAATGTCCAAAATAACAAAAAAATCATATAAAATCATAATCTCAAGCAGGCCTCGTATCCAGTTACCTACTCTATCCACTCGGCAATTATAGTGATTTGCACTCCATGTATTTCGGTGAGATGAGTAGGCAACCATAAGGCCACTTGGGGCAAAAACAACTCATTTTGAAATTACGATGTGCCACCCTTCAATCCCGAAGAAGACCAAGATGGTCGGACTGCTCCACGGATGTGAAATGATCACTCTAATTCCCCTATGACATCAAAAACATTAAGTCAAAGTGATACAATATGAACATAAACATAATCACTCATCCTAACTCTCTAAGAAGGCTATTGATAGCCGGACCGCTCCTCGGGATAAGGATGGATGATTATCATAAGCAATTGGAATCACACTTGGATGTGGGATTGCTCATTAAAAGCAATGAATGCTAGAAATGAACCAAATTAGTCATATTGGTCAAGCGACTTGTCGCTTCATTCATTGCCATTTCTTCACCAATTCATTGTGTGAAGAGGTAGTTCAAAATTTCAATATAATCATAATCAAAATCAATAAAATATCACTCGATCATAACAAAATCGTGTTCATCCTACGAATCATTGCATACAACAATCACAAATTTTCCTTGTTTTCTGGGATCATGGAATGTAATTGTATAATATTCGTTTTAGTTGAAATAATTTCTTAAAATTATTTTAAAGAATGTTATGGATATTGGAAATAGTTACACTTATTAAAAGTAAATTAAAGATAATAAAATTATTGTGTATGTTTTAATACTTATTTTAATGGATGATATTATGGTAAGTTTTTAATTGTTTCAATTTTTAATTATTTAAGGATTACATAATACTGTTTAAAACATTTGTTTTAGTTGTAATAGTTTAATAAAATTATTTTTTATAATATTATATAAAGTTATTTTTACAAATTTTTTAATTGAATAAATGAAAAAATGAATTAATTTTATATGTTGTAAGATTTATTTGAAAGGATGATACAAATATAAGTATTAAGTATATTAGTTGCATAGATTATACAAGGTTTCTTTATATGAAGTTAAAAAAAAAATATTCATTTGTTTATATAAATTTTAAATAACATGTAAATTTATTAGTGAGCCCAAATGTATATTGTCATATTAGATGACATCTTGTATGCAATATGCATGGGAAAGTAGTTGGATCAATAAAAATATTTAATAGATACTTGAAAATTTATGAGATGTGATGAATTAATCCAAATAGAGAAATAAAAAGTTTAAAGAGTTGATGAATTAAGAGAGAGTTTGTAGATTAACAAAGAGTAGACATATTCAGAGAGTTGATGAATTAATAAAGAGTTGATAAGTTAATTGAGAACTGATGAATTAACAAATTTATTAGTGACAAAATATATGTTATGATATTAGATGGCATCTCATATGTGATATATTTGGAAATGTAGTTAGACTAATAAAGATATTTAATAAATACCTTAGAAGTTATGAGATCTAATGAATTAACACAAAGCTAATAAAATAATAGAAAAGTAACAAGTATAGAGAATTTATGAGTTAATAGAAAAATGAGGAATTAGATGAATTAACATAGAGTTGATAAGTTTTGAAAGCTTTTAAAATAAAAGACTTATTTTGAGAGCCTTTAAAATAAAGCCTTATGAGGGAGATTGTGAATTGGTAAATGATCCAAATTTGAGAATTCGTGTTTAGAATTTAAAGTTGGTAGGTATTTGGACTTGTAAGTTGGAAAACACCTATTTTAGAAAGGATCAAAGCATTGATTCAATATGTGAACAATAGCCCAACATCACATCCCTATTATGATTAAATAAAAATCACACAAATTGACCACCCTTTTCATAGAGATGAATTTTGAATGAGCTGGACAATAGTACACAAACAATAAAGAACCCCTTTACTAAGACTAATTCATTTCAATATCTTATACACGATGTCATATTGAACTAAATCTTGGTAAGCAAAAATAGTAGAGCAAAAAAATAAATCAAAAGCCTATGTGACTAGTACCATATCAAATCTAATGCAAGAGGCCATTCCTCCACTTTAAAATAAAAAGACAAATAATGACAAACCTAGAAAAATATTCTAAAAATGGCTAGCTAGACTCAATGTTGGTGAAATTAATTCGTTATTATGTACTAATGCAAATCATATGAGAAGGATTTTTTTTTCAAATATCCATCTATTTCTTTTCCATTTCATCCTATTTATATAAAATGTTACAATACATTACTATTTAAGGCTAAATAAAATTCAAAGAAGGATTATACTAGGTGACCTCACAGCTGTCAACTCTACTTCTATAACATCTTAAGTTGTTTACACACATCTCACTTGAAAATACCAACTAGCTAAGATAGAAAAAGATAATAAAAAACTATGAAATATTGATGATATAAACTCTAATATGCTTGGGATATCTTTCTTCATGTTCAAAAATCATTTTCTACTTCATCTATATTCATCTTGTGGCATGTTGCCACAACCTCATCTTAATTCTCACTATTATCCTCATATTTAGGTTTACCTTCCACTAGTTGAAAATGACTACCATAATCTTCATCTTCTAACTTGCCTATAAGTTGTACTAGAGACTATCAAAAATAAAAATAGTAGTTCAAAGAGTACATAAAGATTAGAAACTAAACTAGAGAAACGTAAATAATATAGCCATTGCCATATTTCATTGGACCTAGTTGTTATGTTGAATACACAATAAAATGAATAGATGTCCTGACAAACAAGACCAAAAATAAAATTTGGCTAAAGAGCTAACCTTTAGAGGAAAAGTCAACTAAATAGACTTTCATGATGTCACACATTAGACATACTGAGATCATCAACACCCAACATGCCAATAAACTATAAACTACTAACCTCTTCTAAACAAAGAGAATAATGAGTTGTCATGTCATCATGCTTATTGAAACAAAAGGTCTTGATTCCTTACAAGAACTAACCTGAGTGCAAAACAACAAAAAATGGTTAATACCATGGTTCGAACACAGGATATGTTGGCCATAAGCAAAAATATCAACTAATACATCACTGTATTTGCTAGAGTTAAGAGTTTTAGAACCATCATATCACTAAGTCCCCTTGGTGAGGTTACATATGTCCATGCCTCCACAGATCATAGATATGTGTTTATTAGTGATATTGATGCCAAAAAATCTTTTGAGAGTTTTGAACACATGACCTTGCCACTACAAATTAGTTGACTAGTTGTTGCACCATCATGAGTAGCTAGAGTTAGGATGGAATAAAGAAATAAAAATGAATATCATACCTTTAGAAGTGTGTTGCATGTAAAATAATCCTATGGTTAGTTCTCAAACCTATAACCTCTAGTGAATAAAAAAGGAACCGGCTACTACACTACAACCATGGTTTAGAGTTAGATTGTAGAGATTCACTATACTATATAATATTGAGGGGGACACATAAGCTAACCCTTATACTACTCATAGGCTTACACCCTTAAAAAGAAAAAGAAAAAGAAAAAAACTATAAAATTTGTGAAGCCATAAATTTAAACATGCAATGCATGCTCTAATAGCTAGGTTCCTTATTGTAACACATTTTCTATTATACGGATAAAGTTAGTTTGAATGGAATTTAAAATATGATAGGGAAGATTATAAATAAATTAACACAAAAAGAAGATGATGTAAGAAATAAACTCACAAGATTAATATGAGCAATGGAGATCTTAACCACAAAATCATCCCTCAAGATGCATTGGTGTTTGTAGGGTGTATCGGGTGATAGAAAATAATGTGTGAACTTGGTTTGAATTTGACAAAAAAATGTAGTACCAAAAGAAATTTAAATTTAAAATTTTGATTTTTTTGAAGAATCCCTCCAAAACTAGAAAGCAGTTTCTTCAATTGCTTCTTTTATTGATCAAATAAAAAGAATTATTTTCTATAATTGAGTAATGCAACTTTGGTCCTTCATTTTATATCATGTTGGGTTTAACAATATTTTTCAAAAATGTTTTAAAATATACATTCAGCACGATCATATATAGAAAAAATAGAAGAGAAAAGATAACATAATAGACAAAGAAAATAGAGAGAAGCAAAATGAATAGAGATAATTGACAAAAGGGTAAGGGGTGAATGCCTGTAGGAATCCCCATAATAACATATCATAAACTAATACAATGGATCAGTCATTAGGGGTTATTTATAGTGATACCTAATCCCTGGTTAAATGTTAACTTAAACTTGACCTAATCCAACTTGAAGGTTAAATTATAATATAATAAATGTATTAAAACCTTTAATCAAGGTTAACCATAAAGGTGGTTTAACAAAATATCTTAAAGGTGAATATATCAAAACTATCTATGGGATAATATAAAGATGCTCGTAGTCTTACATAGAAGAACATCCATAAGCTTACATAGAAAGATACCCACAATCTTACATACTAAATGACCATGGGTTTATATAGGAGAATGCTTGAAGGCTTACATAGCACTTGATCATAGGCTACATTAAGAGCGCTCGAAGGAACTTCATACCTATCGATTTTAGCCTAATAAGGTGATATTATAGATATTACAACTATTTTTATGTAATCCTATGAGTGTTCTTCTATGTAATACTATGTGCAACTTTGGTGTATTCATCCTTAGTGATATTGGTTAAACCACCTCTATGGCTAACCTCAATTAAAGGGTTCAATACACTTATTATAATTTAACCTTCAAGTTAGGTTATGTTGGCTTGAGGTTAGCATTTAATTGGGGATTAGGTATCATTATAAATAAACTATAATGACTAAACCATTGCATTGTTTGTGATATGTGATCATGGGGGTGCCTACAAGCACCCACCCCTTATTCCTCTTATTGATTCTCCCTTTATACTTTTATCTAAATGCTATATTTATTTTGTTTTTATATTTTTTATATATGATTATGGTGAACGTATGATTTATTTCTAGAGAGTATTATGAATTCCAATATGGTATGAGAGCCAATACAAGATAAATTCACTCAATTGCACAAAAATATTGTATAGGGCAAATTGTTGTAGACATAGACAAACCATTAGTTTTATTAAACTCTATATAAAATTTTATGCATGATTTTGCATTTGAAAAAGAAATTTATTTCCCTTAAAAAATAAAATATTTGAATTCAAATGACAATATTTATGTTAGGAACCCATCCTAACATTATTTTTTAATTCTCGTATGATTATGTAATGACACACTTCCAATGTGGGGGCCACTTTATAATTTTATCTTGTAATAGTTTGCAATGGTATGTGACAAGTAAGGTGCTTAGACAAGTGGGGCAATTTCATGTAACCGTTATTAAGAATGTAATCGATGTTTGGTAGAAGATTCTAGCTTGAGTGGCATTTTGCATGTAAGCCAACTATTGAGCATTAGGTTAGGGTTGCATGAAGTGTATCTTTAAAATATATTGATCCATGTACGAATGCATCTTTTGCAAATTAATAAAAGTATTGAAGGAGGTTGCCCTTTCGAAGAGTCCTATGATTATGTATTACTTTGTGAGATTGTTTCATTTTTGCACTTAATTTTCGTATGACATTAGTTTGTGTTTAAAGTATTTATGTTTATTTGCAATATCATGTGAGTGAGTTTATTTTTAATAGTAGGTTCCTAACAAATGGTATCCGAGTGCTTTTCGAGGTCGGGTTCCACTATGACTGTGATAGTTTTTTCCCATCCATTCCAACTATTAGGTATAATTTTTCTATGTTTTCCATTTTTTGTTTGTCATTTATCTAAAAAACCCAAAAAAACCAGCAAAACCAGCAAAAACATAGTACTTATTTTTTTTGCAATAATTTTTTAGGTGAGAAACCTTGTGTTGAGTTATTTAAAATATCACAAAGGATTTGTCATTATTGGCTAAGCTATATTACCCATAAAGCATCTAGTGAAGTGAGGGGTGATCAAAATCCAATATCCAAGCCTCAAACAACACTCGTCTTTGGAATTAAGCTCCCATGTATTTTTAGGTATATCGAGAGATGATCTAGAATTAGGAGTAACCTTTAGCCCTAGGAAGCTTTTTTGACCTTGTATTATCCATAGTACACCAGACACAACATCTGAAAAGATTACCCTCTTGTATTTTTAGAGATACAGGTAGTGTGCTCAAGGGTATGTGCGGAATCCTCCTTGAGTAGTGGTCTAAAATATTGGTCCAAACATTATTGTTCATCACTACAATATAACAGAGGACCTATGGGTATTACATACTCCCTGGCTTAGAGTACTTGGTTTTTTTCCACCTACAAATAATTTTTTTTGTCTATGTTAAACCTACAAACACAAATTTTCCCAAAAAAATTGAGCATATGGAGGAGACTTCCCTATCATAGAATACTATTTGAAATGAAGGGAAAAATTGGTGAACATATTAGAAATAATCATGAAAAAGTCTACCTAATAGAAGGGTATCACTTTAGTCTGAGAATAGTAACAATCATGTTAGAATTATCAGTTACTAGTGTCAATAATAGTTATTTGTAACAGTCAAGATTACAACAAGTAGAGAATTTTTAGTGATAAAGTCAGAACAACTAGTCGTCAGTATAGGGAACCATAATATCGGTAATAGATAATGTAGAGACAATATCAGTAACAAGAAGTGTAGGGACAATGTCATAAGGGTTTGGCCAACCAAACACTCATATTTTGAACCAAGCCTCTAGGTGGAAAACTAACAACACCAGCCAAATTGACAACAAAGCATATATAAAAATATTTTGTGGTGCTTAAAACCAGTGTTGTAGGATATAGCTCATTATGATCATCTTTGTGAGTTGATCAATTTGATATATAGCACTCAAGCACTTTTTTGGCTCCTACTTCGAACGAAAGTTATAGACCACTGCTCCATGATTATAGTTGAGAAAAACCATGTTGCTTGGCCATTTAAAAAATGATACCTTAAAACCCCAATTTGTGTGCAATTAACATTTTCTACTACCATAATATACTACATGATGAAATTGTTAGGAACCTAATATTAAAAATAAACTCACTCACACAATATTACAAATAAACATAATTACTTGAAACACAAACATTACAGCACAAAAATCAAGTGCAAAAATGAAACAATCTCACAGAGTAACACATAATTATAGGCCTCTTCAAGGGAGCAACCTCATTTAATACTTTAATTAATTTACAAAATATGCATTCGTACATGGATCCATGTATTTTAAAGATACACTTCATGCAACCCTAACCTAATGTTCAAGAGTTGACTTACATGCAAAATACCACTCGAGCTAGAATATTCTACCAAACGTTGGTTACATTCTTAATAATGATTACATGAAATTGTCCCACTTGTCTAGGCACCTTACTTTCCACATACCATTACAAAGTATTACCAAATAACATTATAAAAGGGTCCCCACGTTGGAAGTGGGTCATTACATAATCTTACGAGAATTACAAAAATAATGTTAAGATGGGGTCCTAACATGCCCTTTCCCTTCCAAAAGCTTTATCCTCAAAGTTGTAGATGAGGAAATTGGTGCTATAGCTAGTGGAGAGACTCTCACGTAGCATCTTCTAGTTGTAGACCATGCCACCAAACAAGGAGCTCAGCTTTTACCCGATTGTAAAGAGCGCACATCCTGGAGTCCAACAGTTGTTATGGCTCAAGCAATATAGAACCCTCTTCATCCAGTTTTAGTAAAGTAAAATGAACCTGTACCTGATTTCCTATAACCTTCTTGAGAGATGAGATATGAAAAATAGGGTAGAGCTTGGATGTAGATGGTAGGGTCAATTTGTAGACTATTGCACCAATCCACTGTAAGACCTGGTAGAGACCATAGTATTTGGCAATGAGTTTTTGGCACCTACGAAGCTAGAGTGATGACTATTTATATGGTTGTAAGCTGAGGAATTCTATATCACAAAAATCAAAGCTACACTCAAAATGGTGTTGATAATTTTGTTGGTGCATCCAATTCTGGGCTATTTCTAAATTCATCTTCAATTGGCATAGGACTTCAGTATATTGGTTGAGTGTATTATCGACCGCATGGACCTTGGAGTTGCCTGGAATGTAGGAGGAGGATGTTGATGGAGGCCATCCATAAACTACTTCAAAAGAGGTGACCTTGGTCGCAATGTGATAGGAATTGTTATACCACCACTCGACCAAGGGAAGCCACTTCGCCCATTATGTAGGATGATCAAAGGTAAAGCAACGAAGGTAGTTCTCCAAATATTTGTTGACAATCTCTACTTGACCATCCATTTGTGGATGATAAGCTAAACTTATTTTGAGCTAAGTTCCCTGTAACTTAAATAATTCTTGTCAAAAATTACTAGTGAAGGTAGGGTCATGATCAGACACAATGGATGCAGGTATGCCATGAAGGCAAAAAATAGAATCGAGAAAAAATTGGGTGACTATGGAAGCTATGTAAGGATGGAATAGGGAATAAAAATGAACATACTTTGAGAGACAATCTATTATCACAAAAAAAATTTATTTACCTTCAAATTTAGGTAACCCTTCAATAAAGTCCATGGAAATATCTATTCAAACCTAGTTGGGAATAGGAAATGGTTGAAGAGTTCCTGAAGAATGCACTGTTTTACCTTTCATGAATTGGTGAATGTCACACTATCATAAAATTTTAAATTTCCTTATTCATGCCCTTCCAAAAAAAGTGTATTTAATCCTTTCATAGGTCTTGAGAAAACCAGAATGGCCTACAGTGGGTGAAGCATGCATCTTCTTCAATATGAGTTCCCAAAGTCGAGAAGTGTGGGGAATAATAAGGTGTTTGAGATATCGTAAATCTTGTCCATCCCAAGTGTATCTCGAACATGAGGTGGGTGTTGTTTGAAGTGTGGCAATAAAAGTTTGCAAGTCAAAGTTCTTTAGCATATCCTCTTGAAGAGAATGTATCCATTGTGGTATGGATGAAGACACACAATATACTTTGATCCTTAAATTGGCGAGAGTGCATCCACCACAATGTTATCCTTACCTTTTTATAGGTAATGTCATAATAATACCCCATGAGTTTAGAGACCCACTTTTGTTGTTCAAGGGTAGTATATCACTTTTGTTTGAAGTAGGCATTCACAAGTTTGAATCATGTAAAGTTTTTTTTATCTTGTATGTACATATGCCTTGAGAACAACTATCAATTTTAGGTTCATCAAAAAGGTCAAAGCATAATATAGCATGCATCCATATCCAGTGATAGGTCACATGTTTGATTTGCAACATTGGTACTCTGATTTTATTTTATGGTTAACATTTATCATATCTAGTTTAACATTGTGGTGGCCCTTTTTGTTTGTGTTTATATACTATTTTAGGATGGTAAGAATGGCCTTTCAAACCCAAGGACAAGTGTTCAAATTTTGACAAAATGCATCATTATTATTTTTATTTTTGTGTGCATGATAGTATCAAGTTTTTATGATGGTTTACATTGAGCTTGACCATTAAAAGAGAGCACGTTGCATTTATGATACACATTTGTGTCCATGGTCATTCAAATGACTGGAAAGTGTAAAGGTTTTACAACAATAATAATCCAAGTTCAAATCCCTTGGTCGATGTGGCATTAACATGCCATATAAATCCATCCACCAACCAAATAATGCCAAGTGTAAACTAGAGATTCATTGGTTCAGTGCAAATGGTATAAAGTTTGAATTAGTTTGTTCCAAGTGATAATCTCTCATTGGTGAAATTATTCTTATGGTCTAATTTAAGTTTTTTACTATTTTTAGTGTTGATATATCCAATCTTCCAAAGGCCATAACTTTTGCATACACATGTTTTGGAACTATTTTTCTAGATCTTGCTATTTTTTGAGCCCTACACACTAGTGACATTGGTTCAAGGACCTATTATAGTTTTGTAAGATTTTTTTTATGATAAATAGATCCAATTGACATACTCCTATTTATTTTGGTGCAATATTAATTGTAACAAGCCTGATAATGTGGTAGTTGGTAAGCTTGCTTATTACATCTAATGAATATATGTTTGAAATCAACATAGATAATATGGATGAATTTGGTTGGTGTTCCCTTATTCTTGTTTCATCGCTTGTAGGATATTTAGAACAATCATGCATGATAGAATCAAAAAATTCCCTTGTTACCTAATCTAATATAAATATTTTAAAAACCTTCCTCGCTAGGATGGTCACAAGCTTTCATACCTCCCTCACTCTCTAGATATCTTCATAGAGTATAAAGAATATGATTTCCAATAATGGCTATGACATAATGGTTGGAAATTTACTTTATCTTAGAGGATCATGATTCAATTACCTCACACATCACTTCTTGATCCAAGGTTATTTTAGTTAGAGTATAAAGGAACAATAGATTATCTTGGCATTCCTACTCATATGACATTTTACAACCTTAGAGAACATAAAAGTCTTCTTCAAAAAGAAGGTTAAATGTCCAAAAATATTTTCTCTCATTTTTTTATCATAATACTCAAGGCTCAATGTATTCAAGGAGCACCGAACATCTAGCATTGAGCTTGTTGACGTTGTAGTTGATCAATGTAGTATATCTAGGGAATTAAGAGTTAAAATCCCTATGTTCATCATTTTGCACACTTCTCTCATAGTGTGCCTATTTCCCATGTCTAAGACATGGTGTACTTTATAACTATAATAGCTTGTTGGGGTAGTGGTTGTTAATATTTTGGCTATAAGAGAAGTAAGTTTTGAATGGCCAGTGCAAGGTACCCGTTGTTTGTAAAAATCATTTTCTAACCATTGGAGCTAATTATTTGGAGACTACTTATTGATTCATGATTTAAATGCTTTATCTTCAGGTTGGAGGATAGATTATAACCACCATATTGCATGTTAAATATCTTCTCATGAGAAGCTCAACATATTGATCCAAGAAGTGGAGTCATATTGCATTGCCTTCATTGAATTCCTGTACTAAGCACATACCTGGATCAATTTGAAGTGCCTCCTTTGAGAGTTCATATGCTTCTCTATTTAGTTCTCTATAAATTTTCTAAAAAGTAAAAGCTTCACTTTAATCCACTTCTTTTATTTGATAGAATATGGGTTGTAGAATCATGTTTTCCATCCTAAAAACACCAAGCATCCAGTTTATTTCCACTTGTGAGTCTCTGTAAATTTGAATTTTTTGTATTCCTTTTGATTTTGCCAACTGAACTAGCAATTTAAGGACCATAATTTCAGCGTAATTATTAGAACATTCTCCCAATCCAGCCTTGAATTTAAAATAATTAGAGAAAAAAATTATAGTAATCCTCCTACTCCATAAAATCTATGTACCCCCTGTCTAGCCCCATCAAAAAATCCCTAGGTCATTGATTTATAAATATCTGGAAGGATGATTTATCTGTTTACCTTTGTTGTTTTTTAAACCTTGTAGTTATTGAAACTTCCAATGATTTGGGAGGAGACTTGCCAAGTAGGCTTCTCCCGATCATGAAAATTACTGCATTCCTAGATAACCATACTCTCCTAGACACAAACAATGGGAGAGCTATAAAATATTTGAAAGACCTATTTTGAAACCAAGAGTTTAAGTACTCTCCTAAGTAATATTCTTGCCATCTTGTAGGAAGCTTTAACTATGTTATAACCTCCCTCCAAACCTATCTAGTAAAGGAGAAAGAAACTAGTAAATGATTAATAGTTTTACTTTTTGACTTACATAAATGACACCTTCCTAGACCATTCCAATTCTTCTTCTAAAATATCTCCCATGTCATAACCTTATTTTTTATGGCAAGCCATAGGAGTAGTATTATCTTTAATGAGACTTTATGCTTACAAAGTGTCTTACACCACCATGTTGGATTGTCATTGCTATCTTCCAATAGAGTCTTATACTCCAACTTTAGAGTGTACTCCCTTGTAGCTTCATTATTTGTCCAGACCAATTGATAAGTTTTCTCTTGCAACTTGATATGTCTAGCTTTAAGTCTCCCCATATAATCTTCTCACTGGTGTGCCTCTTGGCCCAAAAGCCCTAACACTGTTGCTTCTTTCCATCCTTGAATCTAGTTTGTAGAAGATTCTAGGTCAATTGTTTGGGTGAGATTTCCAATTATATGAGCTCTTAGGGTTTGAATTACATTATCTGGTAGTCTGTGCATATCACCACAACCAATACAAGGGTCTAATCCTAGTTTTATCCTTGAACCATCCCTTATTTTCTAGGTAAGCCAATCACCTAAAATATAAAACACCTTAATTATTTCCTTTCGATAGATTGAAACATTATGAGTTTGCTTCATTAGGGATCTTATCCCCTCCTCAAATGTGAGTGTCTCTAAATACTTTTCATATATGATCTTATTCCATAAGCCTTCCTTTGATATTATATTCCAAACATACTTTGCTACTAAAGCCTTACTAAATAGGAATATGTTCTTAAGTCCTCATCCTCCATTTTCCTTGGGCTTGGCTAAGGATTATCATTTAACTAAGGGAATACCTTCCATTTCCATTTTCCCTATCCATAAGAACCTATAGCTTAACTGTCTATTTTCTTCCAAAACTCTTGAGCCAATTATTGCTAATATACTAGTATTGCCTCCAACACAGATTTGACAAAAGTCAATCTCCCCCATAAAGAGAGCCATTTTTTGCACCATATATTAATTATTCCTTCCACCTCATTTATCAACCAATTCTAGTCTTGTTTAGTGTAGTCATTGGGTTTCAAAAAGAACCCCAAATATTTAAACCCCTATTGAAGATCAAATATTTTAAAGAGAAAAGGTTGACCTATTATTATGGTTTGATTTTGATCCACATAGTTAAAAGAGATGATTGAATTCTATGCATTAATATGCATACCTATTACCATACAAAAAATATTTAAAGATTGTTTTAAATTCATTGCAGCTCTTCCTGTTCCATCTGTGAAAAGGAGAACATCATCTACAAAAAGTAGATGGGTGACTTCCACTGTTATACCTATTCTAATTCCCATTACTGCTCCTTCCATATTGGCTTCTATAATACACCTACTTAATCCCTCAGCTACCAAAATAAATAATAGTGGTGACAAGGAGCAACCTTGTCTAATCCCTCAAGAAGCTTTGAAGAACTAAGAGGCTGACTCATTAACCAAAGTTACAAAAGAAATAAAATAAAGATATCCCATAATTCAGTTCACCATCTATACACAAAACCCAATATGAATAAATAATCATTCTTAAATATAGATGATTTACTCTGTTAAAATCCTTAGAGAGATCCAACTTCATCACCATTGTTGGTAGTTTCTTTGATTTTATGGTATGAAGATTTTTGTAAGTAGCACAAATTGCTTCATGAATTTGTCTACCATGTAGAAAACCAAATTGCTCAATAGATATAGAAGCATAGAAGAACCTTTTAATTCTTGATGCAATTAGTTTTGCTATGATTTTATATACACAATTACACAAAGAAATAGACCTGAAATCATCAAAAGAAGGATTTTCCTTTTTTGGAATAAGAGCAATGAAGGTAGAGTCAAAGACTACATTTACCTTTTGTTTTAGCCTAGACTCCTTTACAACCTTGAGTAGGTCAGACTCCAAAAGCTCATAGAGCCTGGAAAATAATTCAACAATCCACTCATCATGTCTTGGAATCCTATCTTTCTGTAAGGAGGTTAAAATAACTATAAAATCCTCCTTTATAACTTCCTTAATCAACTCACCATTGGCTTCCTCATCTATAAGTCTGTGAAAGAGAGAAGTTATTTTAACTATTTCAGCTATATTAATTTGACTAGGATCCTTGTATAGTTGACCAAAATGCCTTACACCCATATATGATATTCCTTTAAAGGAGGAAACTTTACTTCCATCTTGTCCCTATAGCTCCCAAACTACATTTTATTGTTTTATGTAATTTGCAAAGCTATAAAAAAAATTAGTGTTCTCATCCCCACTTGCAATCCATAGTGCTCTACATTTGAGCCTCCATCGTGCTTCTCTCTTTACCAATAATCCTCTCTTCTCTTGTTCTAAAATTTTATACTTAAGCCTTATTTCCTCATCCATTTCTTTTTCAAAGTCATTTGCTAGAAACACTGCAAGCTCCTCCTCAATCTCCCTTAGTTTTTGCTCATCCATCAATTTTTTTGTATGGGCCCACTAAACCTCTGCTACCTTAAACCTTTTTAGATTTGCTGTAAATTGTATACTAGCAGATTCTCGTAAACTAGGATCAAACTTCACCCATTCTGATTTGACTAGAGTTAGAAAGCTATCATTTTTTAGCCACTCAAAATTGAATTTAAAAGGACAATGTGGTTTTTTATTCTCCTTTGTTATTGAGAAGCATGATAGGGGAGTGATCATAGTCTCCTCCAACTTCAATCCAAGACTTCAGTCTGTAAGTATCATTTACCAAACTCTCTGCTACTAAGAATTTGTCTAGTCTTTTAGAAATCCTATCAACTCGTGTCCTCATGTTTCTCCAAGTAGTAATAGTGTATTATATAAAAGTAACTATTATGTATATATTTAGAAAATTTGACATTATTATTATTTTTAAATTTATAAAAAATAATTTAAAAAATATTTACTATATAACATAATTACTTTGATTAAAATTATATTAAAAATTATCAACAATTATTAAAGAAGTAATGTCCATTAGGGAGTGAGTGTGATTTAGGAGTAAGCCTCACATTTTCTTGTTTTAGATATTTGGGGAAGAATAAGGAGAGAGTGCAAATAGAAAACGAGAGCAAGTAAGGAGCTAAACTCACCTTTTCTTCTTTTAGATCATGGGGAAATTAAAAATATAAAGGATTCATATGAGGAAAAGCTAGGTATCATGGAAGAAAATGTTAGCGTAAGTTAGTATATTTTGTGTATTACATTATTTAGCTTATTGTTACAACTCCTATAATAGTTCTGTTTACGTCGGTGCTATTCCCGACATTGTAACCATTATTTAATTTGCTTAATACAATACCTCCCTTAGTTCGATTGTTTTACATGGTATCAGAGCCAAAATCCTGGTGTTTATTGGCAGTTGCAGCCATCTTGCCTCCAGGCTGCTATAGCAGCCGCTTGGATTGCTCCCTGCCCCCGTCCGTGTTGTCGCACGCTTCAAAAATTTCACCTACGCGTGAGAAGGCAGGTGACAGATACGAGAAGAACAAAATAATTTTTTTTTTAACTTTATACTTTATAAAGTCCTTTTTTAATTTTAATTAAGTGCGACCGCTGTCGCTGTCACTCAGCCAACACTCAGCTAGCGCGACCGCCGCTGCCCGACTCAGTCGTCGCTCTGCTTATAGATTGCCGCCCCTCCCGTTGTGCTGTCGCCTGCTGAAGCCTGCGATCATCGTAGCCCAACCCACACGCCATAGGCCACGGTCGAGCAGTGGCTAGCAGCCGCGAGCAGCAGGAGAAAGGCGATTACTCCTCTTTACCTTCCAGCCAGCGTGCTAGCGCGGCTGGCTAGGGCGCTTGAGAGGAGATCGCAAGGTCGTAGGGTCGATTCCCCTCGACCGCGCCCCCCCCACACCATTCGCATGAAGTTAGGTAAATTTTTTTTTTAAAGTATTTCAATTTAATTTTTTTTCTTAGTTAATTTTTTTTTTTTACTATAGTAAAAAAAAAAAAAAAAAAAAAATAATAATTTTTACTATGATTAGTAAAGTAAAGTAATATTTTTTTAACTTTGATTAGAATTTTTTTTTTTGAAATCATTTTTTTACCTAAGCTGGTTTTAAGGGGGGATTGGAATTTTTTTTTGGAAAATCAAAGGGGATTGAGTAATTTTTTTTTGGAAAAGAGCAAATTTTTGGCATTATTGTAAAGGTGCATTTTCGGCTGCGCCCGACACCTAGTGGGTCATTCCTGAGGGCATTTTTATGTTGTAGGTTGCATTTTTTCTATATTTGCACTACTTCATTAAAAATTAAAAATCAAATTCACTCCCTAAGTCCCCGGAATAATTAAAACCCATCTGTGCAATTTATTGCACTGCAACGTTTGGTATTTGTGATACCTCTGGCCAACACTTACAGGTAATGCTGTCATGTTTGCACTACTGTATCCACCACCTAATATAGCTGCCACAACGACGTTTGAGCTTGTTCTCTATCAATCGTCGGGGAGAGATAAGTTTACCATTTTGCTATTTTTTTCCATCCACTACCCCAATCACTCTCGTGTTTAGGCTTAAATCCAGATGAACGTTCGGATATCCAAAGTATTTAGGGGAAGTTATGCCCCATGCATGCGGATTGAAGACTTTCTAAGGTCGGTGCCATCAACGAGGTGATTCCCTTTCAGTATCGCCTAAGTACCACATATCGTATAATCATTAAAATTACCTATAGTCTCCATCATGTAAGGGCGGGTAATTTTTCTAGTTTTTCAAAATACCTATAGTCTCCCTCACGTAAGGGCGGGTATTTTGTACGGTATAACAACCTGGAATTAAGGTATATTGAAGGGGCGACCATTTTGGTGTTATAAGAAACCTTCATAATGTCTACAAAACTAATGACTGATTCTCATCAGTTGTTGAAAAACAAAATGAAGACAATCCTAGAGATGGATGATCTTTGGGATGTTATTTCTGGAGCAACAGTAAGACCTTCATCTGTAACTGGAGCCACAACTCTCACTATTGATTAGAAAGATTTTGATAAGACAGATAAAAAGGCAAAGATGCTCATTTTGCTTGTTGTCTCTGATGAAGTTCAACCCCATATTGCTAATTATCAAAATAGTAAAGAGGCATGGGATGCCCTTAACACTATTTATGAAGGAAATAATGATTCCACCATTCTATTTCTTCAATCTCAATTACACAATCTAAGCATGAAACATGGAGAAACAGTTGAACTCTTTCTCTGTAGAGTATCTGAGTTGAAAGGAAAGTTGAATTCTTTGGCAGCACCAGTTGATGACAAGCTCCTTAACTCAGTGGTATTGAGAGCATTACCTGATTCTTTTCAAGTATTGATCACCTTACTTCAGGTATCACAAATAAAAGTTACCTTTGTTGAGTTGGTAAATTTGCTACAAGAAGAGGAAGCATGCCAACTACAACGAGATGATTCTTATAACACTGCCCTATATACCAATAGGAAGGGGTAAAACAAGAAGAAGGGTAATTTTCATAAGGGATGTAGTTCTCAAAAGGATTCAAAAGGGAAAAAAACTCAACCTCAATAGAAAAAAAGATATTGCAAGATTTGTGACAAAGAAGGTCATGTTACAAATAAATGTTGGCATAAAAATAAACAATCAAAACATAAAGGCCAAAAAAAACCACAAAAGAACAAACAACAAGTGAATGTTGTTGTTGAGGAATCTGACTTGGATTCTAAGAGAGCCCAGAAAGTTCTCATGACTACCACAATGTCCAAACAGACAGATCCTATTTGGTATGTCGATTCTGGAGCCAGTAAGCACATGACTGGTGAAAAATCGTGGTTTGAGTCTTTTGAGGCCAAAGAGGGCAAACCGGTCACTATTGTCGATGATAAAACCTACAAGGTTTAGGGAGAAGGAACATTTTTTGTTACTCTTCCTAATGGCAAGTGCCAGATTGAGAAGGTTCTCTATGTTCCAGGATTGGTGAACAACTTGTTGTCAGTCACACAAATTTTGGACAAAAATATGGTTGTAAACTTTAGTGTTGAGGGGGGCAAGAAGTGTTGTTCTATCACCAAGAGGGGTAAGAACATTGCAACCACTTCATATAAGCATGGCTTATTTTCCCTAGATACTATCTCTTCTCCAGATGTAGCCATGATTGTATCTACAAAAGAGGCAACTTCCCTATGGCACAAGAGATATGGACATATGAGTTCTGGTTACTTACTTGAGTTAAGTAAGTATGAAATGGTAAAGGGTATTCCTTCCATTTATACCACATTACCAGTTTGCTCTGACTGCTTGGCAAGAAATCAGCATAGAGTACCTTTTGAAAGGAGCTCTACAAGAGCAAAGAAACCTCTGGAGTTGGTTCACACCGATCTGTGCGGTCCTTTGACACCCAACAGTTATGGGGGTAAGAGGTATTTTTAGTTATTAATGGATGATTACTCATGAAAGATGTGGGTATTCTTTCTTCAACTGAAATCTGAAGCATTTGGCTTCTTTCAGCAATTCAAGAAATCTGTTGAAGAGGAGTCAAGAACTTCTATAAAGACCCTCCGCTCAGATCAAGGAGGGGAGTTCACCTCTAAAGAATTCTTTGAGTTCTTGAAAGAAAATGGGATCACATGACAGTTGACTACTGCTTATACTCCTCAACAAAATGGAGTTGCTGAAAGGAGAAACTGTTCCATCATGGAAATGGTTCATTGCATGCTCACAGGAGCTAGAATTGGGCAACAATATTGGGCAGAAGCAGTCACCACATCAGTATATCTATTGAATAGGGCACCCACTAAGGCCCTACAAGGAATGACTCCACAGGAAGCATGGAGTGGCAAAAAATCCTCATCTACGCATTTTTGGTTGTAAAGAATTCATGCATATATCGAAAGAAAAGAGGAAAAAGCTAGATGAGAAAACATTGAGGTGCATTCTTCTTGGGTATGATGAAAAATCTAAGGGTTATCGATTGATTGATCCCTTAACCAAGAAGATACACATTAGTAGAGATATAGTTTTTTATGAGGCCTTCACATCAGAAAACACATCAGATGTATACCTAGACCTTGTGGAAACTAAGGTTGAGAAATCTCCTTCATCAAAAGTTGGAGGTCCTTCTTCATATTCTTCAACACCTCAGAAGAAGAATCCAAAGTGGTATACAAATACAATCATAGACTCTAAGCTATCCACTCCACCAGATTTGACAATGGATAGGCCTCGTACTCGTAGCATGGCTCAACAGGAGAAAGCTGTAACAAAGATTATTGAGGTTGATGATCTATGTTAATCCTTTGAGGAACTTTCTGTAGATCCAGAGAGAGATATAGAAGATATGGATATTGATGATGACAGGGTGTTTATGTCCTCAATAGATGATCTTGAACCTACATCAGTGCAAGATGCTCTTGGTGAGCCTTAGTGGAAGGTCGCTATGGATGCAGAGTATAAGTCTCTGATGAAAACAAAACTTGGAAGCTTGTCGATCTGCCATACGAAAAGAAGTCCATAGGCTACAAATGGGTGTTTAAAGTTAAATATAAGGCAGATGGGACAATAGATAAGCATAAGGCCCGACTTGTTGCAAAGGGCTATGCTCAAAGAGAAGGCATTGACTATGAGGAAACTTTTGCACCTACGGCTCGGATGACAACCATTCGAGTTCTTTGTGCTATGGCAGCACAAAATGGGTGGAAAGTGCCCTAAATGGATGTCAAGAGTGCTTTTTTGAATGGTGATTTCCAAGAAGAAGTATACATGACTCATCCAAAAGGATTTGAAGTGGAAGGCCAAAAGCAGAAAGTGTGCAAATTGGTCAAATCCTTATATGGCTTGAAACAAGCTCCTCGAGCTTGGTATATAAAAATGGATAATCACCTCCTGTAGCATGGATTTAAGAGATGTCCATCAGATGTAAATCTCTATTTCAAGAAACAGGGTTCTGAGATAGTGTTGCTTGTACTCTATGTTGATGATCTTCTCATTACAAGGAGTTCAGAAACTATGATCTCTACTATCAAAAGAGACTTGTGTCAATATTTTGAGATGTTAGATCTCAAACTTCTCCATTATTGTCTTGGTCTAGAAATCAGCCAGAAGGAGCACTACATCAAAGTGACTCAAAAAAAATATGCCAACACTGTTGGAAAAATATAGCATGACTGATTGTAAGCCAATGGCAAATCCAATGGAAATAGGGATACAATTATCGCGATATGATGATTCACCGTAGGTAGATGGTACTCTCTATCGACAGTTGATCGGGAGTCTCATATATCTGACCAACACTAGGCCAGATATCGTGTTTGCTGTAAATTATCTTTCAAGGTTCATGCAGGAACCTAAGACTACACACTGGAAAGCAACAAAGCGAGTTCTTCACTATGTCCGTGGCACAATGGAATATGGCCTAGAATATAAGAAAAACAACAAAATCTTCTTGCAAGGATACACGGACTCCGACTATGCCGAATCATTTGATGATCGCAAGTCAACTTCAGGATATATTTTTCATCTTGGATCTGGTCCTGTCTCTTGGCACAGCAAGAAGCAACAGGTGGTTGCTCTCTCATCAATAGAGGCAGAATATTACGCCACACATGATTTTGTGTGTGAAGTGATATGGTTGCATCGCATCCTAACAAGTATGAGTCTTCCATCAAAATCTCCAATACACTTGTTCTACGACAACATAGGTGTTTTGAATCTTGTTAAGAATCCAATACATCATGATAAAACCAAACACATTGATACACAATGCCACTTTATTCGAGATGAAGTACCAAAACATCGAATTCAGCTTCAGTACATCTCCACCAATGCTTAAGTTGCAAACATTTTCACTAAGACACTTGCATGTGTCAAATTTGAATTGTTTCGTAGCTCTTTATGTATTTCAAAATAATGTAATGGGGGGATGTTAGTATAGCTAGAAGTTATTCAATTATACAAATAATGTAATAAGGGGGGATGTTAGCATAAGTTAGCATATTTTGTGTGTATTACATTATTTAGCTTACTGTTACAACTCCTGTAACAGTTCTGTTTACGCCGATGCTATTCTCGGCATTGTAACCATTATTTAATTTGCTTAATACAATACCTCCCTTAGTTCGATTGTTTCACAGAAAATTTATATTTGAAAGCCCTAATTGGAAGCAATGATGCCTTAGCTGAAAGTATGATACCCAAATTAGAGACGAGGAAGATCGAATATATTACAATTCCAATTCAATAGATGTTACACCAAAAGTGGTTATAAAGAATGAGATGATAACCATGATATAATGGTTTTTTTTTTTTTTAAATGTTAATATGCAAGTTCCATGGATATGAGATTCAAAATTGGTTAAACTAGAAGTGGGAATTAAATTCAAATTATTTTTTGAATTTTCTTCCTAAGGCTTTTTTCCTCATCATCCTTTTTATTTCAACAATAAAAAAAAGGACCAGTGATGGAGATTGGGCTAGGGTTTTGAGTATCATTATGGTCCCCAACCTTGGTGGACCAATACACAACATTGGTACCGCAGAAGGGAATGCATGCGATAATGGCTCCTATCAAAGGACTATGCAGGTTTGTGCTGAGAATGGTCCACAAGGTAACCCTCATTCTGTTGATGTAATTCTTCCATTACCTGAAGTTGATTCTACATGTCACAATTTAGAATCACTCACCCTTGTCGGGTATTTTGTTGGACGCATCCCTAATGAGTCTTCCCTTAGGGCTTGGGTTAATGCAACTTGGACTCCTCATGGAGTCAAGCTAACGATGGTTCAAAACCTTACAAAGGTTTTTTTGTTTTGCTTTGCGAAAACAACCCATGTTAAGGTGATTTATGAACATGACCCTTAGTACATGAGAAGCTCTCTGCTTGTTTTTTCTTCTTGGACCTATGATTTTTCTATTTTTGAAGAAATATCTACCAAAGTACTTATATGGGTGGAATTCCCAGGACTCCCTCTACCTTTGTGGCCCTTTCTCAGTCACATAGCAACCCATTTAGGGCATGTCATTTTGGTGGATGCGGATAAATTTTTCTATGCATGCCCTCAAAAATGTGTTTGCATTGAGATTGATATTTCTCAAGATCTCAAGGAGTCTCTTGAGATATAATTTGGTGACACTGTGCTATCTCAATGGGTCCTCTACATTAATTTATCCAACACATATTTTTGGTGCCAATCCTCAGCACACAAGATCAAAGATTGTCCCTTGATGTCGCATAATAGGGACAAGCAGAGCCCCACCACACCGAGTGTGCCCACTCCTCAACCTCAGGAGGATGGTTGGATGATTGTGGGAGGGATTTTAAATCCACATTTGGCTACTTCTAAAGGTACATAGTCCAAGTTGTCACATGTCTCACAACCGATAAAAAAGGTATGAAAAGGAAAAAATTGGTCCTCCAGTTGAAACTTCCAACAATAAGACTCTTCAGTCTCAATAGATTTATACCCTAAGGGATGCAATATAAGTTGCTTCACAGTCTGCCCAACCAGCTAGTTCTCTAGTACATTTTACGTTTGCTAATGCAAGGTGCTCCCGTAACCCAAGAAGGGATTCTATAGAAGAAGATGTCACTCTAAAGAAGTGACTTCATATAACCAGTGTTCAGTTAGGCAGTTATGTTTTGGATTCATCCAACAACTATAGTGTGTTGAAGTATATTAGCAGTGATAATAATATGTTGTTGGATTCATATCCATCATCAATGGAATTGGTGGTTCCTACGAAGGAAGCAAAATCTAAAGTTCCTTCCCCTTTTGTGTGGTTTCGATGTTCTCATAGTCCTCAACAAGGAAAAGAAGATGGAGATAGTCTACCCAAAAAATGGTTTTAGCCTTTCAACTCAAGAGTTCCAATAGCTTTGCAACATTGGATAGACACAAAATGATGGAGCAATAAGTCTACTTAGTGCTTAGAGCTACACTTCTACAGTTTAAGGTTTTTTGTTACTCTAGTTTATTTTTCTATACTTAGTTATGTTGTGTATTCACCATTTTAAAGGTTGGTTCCAGTTTTGATTGTATGGATGACCTTGCGCCTCGAGTTGTGATATTTATAGCTCCCTTTTTATTGCAACCTTTGTTATTTTTATTGAATATAATTGTTGGTTCCAATAAAATAAAATAAAATAAAAAATAAATTAATGCAAAGTGGTCTATGGTTTAGGGGAGAGATGCTCCACATTTAAGACCATGGAGTTAGAAGTTATTTTTGAAGATATAAATTATTAAAAAGCTTATAGTGTGGCTTAAGATTTCTAGATTTCCATATTGGCTTATTAATAAGGATGTTCTTAAGAATATTAGCAATACCTTAGGGGAATTCATCCAAGAGGGAGCAACTACTAAGGAGTAAAAGAATGTTGTATATACCTAGATATATGTTTCTATGGATATTTTAAAATCTTTGCCATAATACATTAAGATTAAATAAGAACCATGAGAATGAGATCAACAACTGGATTATGATTTTTTTATTGTCCTAAATGTTATAAGATAAGACACATGGCAAGAGATTGCAAAGAAAAAATAGTAGAGAAAGAGAAAATATGTTTGGTGATGATACAAAATTCTAGATGAAGCAAGGAGATCATACTTAGTAAAAGCTAGATTAGATCAAGAATATTCCACTCCCAAAAAATAGGTAAAGAAAATTCATCTACAATATCAGATGATAAAGGTCATCATAGTTCACTTATATCAATCATTAGAAGAAATAAAGGATACTAGGGATGAGGAATTACAATGTGGAAGTTCAAATTTAGAAGGATTTAGAGGTGCAAAGGAAGATGTGAAGGATAATTTTAAAACAAATGAAGCTAAAGAGGTCAAGTCTACTCCAGGTAAATCATATTCATTTTCCTCAAGTATTATAATCATCTCCTAACAATATAAATGAAAATAGTGTAGAGGTTATCCCTTACACTTTAAGGTTGTAAAAAAACCATAATAAATAAATGAGAATGGAGAAAATCCATAGCAATTTAGGCTTTTTAGGAAAACATAAGAAGGTAATTACTAAGGAGGAACTCCCTTGCACTTTAAGGTTTCTAAGGTATCATAAAGAAAAAGAGAGTACTTTTTAGATTATTCCTTGCACTTTACATCCTTAGGAGAAATACAAACCTATAGACATAAGTATTACTATGAACATTATGAAAAAATAAAGAGAATGATGAAGGTGAAAGCATTGGTGGGATTGGAAAAAGAGAGGAGGAAAACCCCTTAAAGAAAAGGAAAAAAGAAACTCAAAGGGATATTGATATGGGAAAACAAAAGCAAATATAACAAGTGTTAACAATAAGTGGAGCTAAGCTCGCAAATAAAATAAGAATGATGATGAAAAACATTTTAAATTTTTAGGGATATGAATAAATCCACTAAAAGAGGTATCAAAGAATTGACAAGTTGTTATAGCCAAAATATTTATAAAGAAGAAAATTGGGTAACATATATTTTAGCCATTTATAATATTAAAATTTTATCTCTTAATGAACTTGATACCAAGAAGTTGATTGCGAAAACATAGTATTTTGAGGAAGATGATGAATATCTATGATAGAAAGAAAAATGAAGAGTATTTATGATAAAAGGACAAGTTAGATATGGTATAATTAACTTGGAAATAATATAATATAATATTATTTTGATAGGAATGGCCCCAATAGAAGCCATACATAGCTTTTAAAAAAATAATATCCATTGGATTTGGTGCAATTGGTTTCAAATGAAGAATTTCATACCATCAACCAAGGTTCGATTTCATGGATAAACTTTAATCAAATAGTATGAGCTCAACCAATAAAATATTGCATTGCTCTCATTACATCTTTATCAAGTTAATTAAACCATATTCAACTTGTCTTTCTATCAAAGATATTTTTCATTTACCTTTATATCAAATATATTCGCCATCTTCCTCAAACTACCAGGTTTCCATAGTCAACTCCTTTACATCATTTTATTAAGAGATAAAATCTCACTCATACATTTTTTTCTGAAATTAAACTTTTGTCAAGATAAAATTCAACATAGCTAATGACTAAAATATTTGTTGTCCAGTTTCCATATTTATGAATATATTATTTATAAAAACCTAACAATTTTTTAATACATTTTTTAAAGGTTCTTATCCATGCCCCTAATATTCCAAGATATTAATTTTATTGTTATTTCTTGTTTTTATTTGTGGGCTTAGCCCTTGTTTACACTTGTAATATTTGCTTTTAATTTTCCATATCAATATTTCTTTGGTTTTTATTTTTCTCTTTGTTTTTTGCTTCTTGGGTCTTCCTCTCTTTTTTCATTCCTACAAATACTTTCATCTTTATCAATCTCTTCAATCTTCTCAGATTGCTCATAGTAAGACTTATCATCTTTAGGTTTGTCTTGCTTTGAAGGTGTAGCACCCTAAAATTGGTGCAGTAAACCTTAGCAATAATTAAAATTACCTTAGTAATAATTCAAAATTCAAATTTTAACCTCGAACCGCCTGTTAAACCGCTTTCCTCGTTTTTCGTGCCATTTTTAGGATTTGTTGTGACCGTTGGACGATATCGTCGCCGATCAGACGATATCGCCTCAGATCGGACGATTTCGTCTGGACTAGAACGTCCAGACGATTTTGTCCCAAAACTAATTTTTCATAATTAGCTTCTGTTTCAACGACGTCTCTAACCTGGGCAAAAGCGTGTCTGTGCGGTTAGAGACTTCCCTCGTTGGAGATCTCCCAAATTGGGATGATCTCCAACCTCCCAACCTCCTTCCTATGCCTATTTAATCTTAGGCCCTCCCCTTGACATTCCCCTGGCTGAATTTTCCTGTAACACGAGTTCTATTTGCATTAGACCATCTTAAATCACCATTTGCCTTCGTATTTTTCCAAGTTTGTTTGCAGGAACTTCATTGTTTTTCAGTCGGAGCAAGCTCAGATCATCGCAGACGATCCTGTACAATCTCGGACGATCTCGCCCCAATTCGAGATGATTTTGTACTCTATAGACGATTTCGACTGTAGTCAACATTGGGGGCAATTAGTGCCCAGAGTTTGCACTTTTCTCTTCTCGTCTACTGTTTCATTCTGCATTTAGATCAATTTATTGTTATTTTTACTATTCTGCATCTTGGAGTTCACCCATATAGCTTAAGTGCATGATAAGATCATAATTTGTCATTAGAATACTATAATTTACTTGAATTTCTATTCGTAATTATCGTTTTAGTATCTATATTGTCATTTTACATCATTTTCCTCTCGTTAGTATTGTTGCATTTTCTGTATTCTGTGTCTATTTCTCTCGATTGCAGTGTCTCTCGACGAATTCTTCGTGATCTCGACGATCTTGTCTGATCGCAGACGATCCTGTCATATCAGAGGCGATCTTGACTGCTTCAAAAATCAGAACCTCCATCAGACATCCGGATCAGATATGGCTTTTTAATCTAGCTTATTCTCTATGTTTTCTGTTTAATTCTGCTTTTTGTATTCATTTAAATCTGCATTTCATATAGAACAGTTTAGATTCATTTGGCCAAACCTAGGATTTGAATGATTAAAGATAAAATTGAACACATCAAACACATTCCCAACCTAGGCGTGGAAACTGCCATTCAAAAGTTTCCTGGTGAACCCCACCATCCATCGAAAAATCACCTTAATACCCCTCCCCCGAGAGGCGGGACCTTCAAAGGGCCTCTCAGTCCGAGGTATTGTCCCATCCTTCTCGCATCCCCCTTCCGGGCGCGGATCCTTTAGCCTGAAGGTAAGGGTGCGAAAAATTTGGAACGATACATTTTGGTGAACCCGACGTGAAACTAAAACCTTTTGAAAACAAAAAAAAAACAAAAAAAAAAAACAATAGATGCATTTAAAATCATTAGAAAACTACTAAGTTGCATATCATGTTTAGATGGTAGCTCCTAAGAAAAGACTAGCAGTTACTATAAATGTTGAAAACCAATTAGCAGCCATAGAAATTAATTCTGTGCTTAGTGTGTGCTCAAACAGATAGAAACCAACTTTTGTGGGACGAACTTAATAGGAGACTAGGTATCATTTCATCTAGGTCAACAGAAGCTTAAACAAATCAAGAGGCTTGTCCTAGATAGAATCTTGGATCCTCATCAACTCATTTTTTATCATGAACTTCAGAGAGCTTGCCATAGGTGGTTAGCTTATAGGAGAGCTCTTGTGTCTTCAGAATTGTTCACCTTCGAGGAATACCTCGAGAATGCAGCCACTATACACCAATTCCTAGGTCGTGTAGAAGACCAAGAGGTCGTTCTTACGGATAGAGAAATATGGAATAGAGTTCCTAGAGCTGTGTTATATCGAGAGTATTGCCACGAGCTTTACTTCTACCAACCAGAGTCTAGGAAAGATAATATCACTATAGCACTTTTTGTCAAATTCTTGAAAGAAAATTTTCAATTTGAAGAAGAACATTTCATGACTCTTGAAGAACTTGAGCCCATTAATGATATTTATAAATTGTTTATAGAAAACTAGATCATTGCTTTCATTATTATTATTTCTTGCGTTTTGTGTGTTGTTTGTTATCTTTATAATATTGTTATAAAAAACAAGAAAAACCAAAAAACATAACAAAACCAAAACATTTTATTTTAAATACTATAGTAGGTATATAATTAAAATATATACCTCTTAAGCTTGTTGCATATATATATATATATATATATATATATATTTGCTGAAATCTAAGTTTAAGCACAATGACTAGACTTAGGAATGGTAAACAAACTGAAGAAGAAGAAGAAGAAGATTGGTTAGGAAAGAAAACAAAAAAATTAAATGCCCTTCCTGAGGATCCAATTCCAGAAGGAGAAACTCTAGAACAACCGGAAGATGAGTCGGTTGAAGAAAATGAACAACAAGAAAATGTTAGAGAGGAAGGATCCTCATCCCCTAGAATGGCTCCAGACAGAAATGTTACTTTTGATAACATAGATCATTTCTGGAAATTCTTCAATAATAATATTGGTGCTCTTAATATGGCAGTTCGTATTGATAGGGGACAAATTAGTGAAACTCAAGCAATCCTAGAAGAAGGATTTAACATGCACACTAATCCCTTGTCCTTCGTTGATCAAGAAAGTGATAAAGTTGGACCATCCAATATGGATATGGCCACTATAATTCAGAACATGCAAAAACAACAGGTTACCCAACCTCCTAAGGAACCTGTTATTGAGCCTAAAATCATTCCCACACAAAAGAGACCTTCATTCACTGCTTTATTTTGCCAAACTATTGATCAATATGCTTCAAATCGACAAAAACCTAAAATGAAGCCAAACACCAATTTTCAACAATCTGGGATACAACATAATACAACTTCAAAACTTCTTCATAACACCCTTCCTACCAACAATTTACACAATAGCAATATAGCATCTAATCTTCATGTCCCTCCATCATATGCTCACCAATCCCATATTAATGCCCTACCGAACCAATATGGTGGGCAAACCAGTAATCTGGAAGCCATGGTGAAACAGTTAGCTTCCCGCATGGACCAGATGGATCCCTACCATCCCTCGTACAATTATCGAGAGATGTGTAGTCAACCTCTGGATCCCATAGTTGTAGCACAACCATACCCTAAACACTTTCCCATGCCCGTCCTGCCTATATATAAAGGAACTGAAGATCCCATAGAGCATCTTCGCATGTTTAGGATAGCATGTCATGATATATCACATGATGACTTGTTATTACTAAAAATGTTCCCGAAAAGTTTAGGAGGAATGGCATTAGAGTGGTACTATCAATTGCCCACTCATTCTTTGAGAAATTTTGAAGAGACCATTGAATCTTTTGTGCATCAATTTAGTGCCTATATCGAAAGGCATGTAACCATTAAAGATTTGTACAACTTAAAACAAGACAAAGATGAATGTTTTGCTGATTTCTTAGCTAGATGGAGGCAGTTGATAGGAAAACTGCACTTTGTGCTACCTTATAGGGAAATGTTGGACATTTTTATTAATAATTTGCAAGAACAAATATCTTATGAGTTATCAATCGCTACCTTAACTACCTTCGATCAGGCTATAGACTTAGCTCGAAGAGTAGAAGATGCTCTCATTAGGAGAGGCCAGCTTAGGAAGAAAGATGATGAGAAAACATCCAAAAATCAATATAAAAACAAACAAGTTGTAGGTGATGGAGTCACTGATAGCAAAAATGTTGCTAATATCAATACAACGAAGACAACAGAAAAATTTATATTGAAACCTCTTGATAAACCTCCTCGAGAGTTTACTAGATTGAATCAACCATTATCAACTATTCTACCCCAATTACTCGAAAGAGGTTTGATTCAATTACCTAACTATCCGGGAACCTGATCCAACCATACCCGGATACAGAGCCGATTTACACTGTGATTTCCATAGAGGGCCTGGACACTCTACCAACTCTTGTAAAAGGTTAAAACATAAAATACAAGATCTGATTGATAATAATGAGATGGAGGTGCAAGCCTTCCAACCTAAACAAAATGCTCCTAATAATGCTCAAAAGAACATTCCCCAAAATCAAAATCAAAATGCTAATCAATCATTAGATATATTTCAACATCCTTTACCAAAACATGGTAAAGAGGTGGCCAATCAAATTGAGCATCATAATGTCCCTCCTCCTACCCGATATGTAGGAACTATTAGCGGACATTTACCTAATCATGATTTACAAAAATTTGACACAACTTTATCCATGGTCACGACCAGGCCCCTACATAATATTCAAACACCGGATCTCAGTGATGTAGAATCGGATACTGAAAGTGAAATAGACATCACCTCAAATCAATCGAATAGTTCTGAAAATGAATCAGATCCTATTCAACCTATCACAGATTCTATGGTTCCGAAAGAACCATTTCCTAGAAGAGTTACTACTCGACCCTCTTCTAATCAGTTCCTTCCTAATGAACAAGCTATAAATGCTAGACCAAGACCTATTCAAGCATCCTCAATATAACATTGTAGGTACCATCGGAGTCGTTACCAGACAACAAGCTCAAAATTCTCAACAAGAACCAAATCAAAATGATGGATCAACCCCATTTGTTTTGAAAAATCCCAATAAAGGGAATCATGCTCCTAATGTTCAACCTAAACCTCCTTACAATATTAATGAGCAATTATCCAATACTACAGCCAAAATTTCCCTTTTGGACTTATTAAGATCTTCTCCTACCCATAGAGATGAATTGATGCTTACATTAAGCCAAATGATGGTACCACAAAACATTCAACCTGAAGCCATGGCCAATACTATCATCACTAGAGAAGTCGATTGTATTGACTTTCGGGATAAAGATATACCACAACATAGTTTACATAAGGATAACCCCTTATATATTACTGCCCTAATAGGAGATGTAGCAGTCAAAAGGGTCTTGATTGATAATGGTTCATCTCTAAATATTTGCACTTTTGACTTCTACCAAAGATTTGGGTTTAGAAGTGATGAAATGAAGAAAACTGACATGATCATAAAAGCTTTCAATGACGAAACACAAGAAACGTGTGGAGTTATCACCATCCCATTGCAAGTTGGTCCGAGAACCTTAGATACGACCGTGTTTATTGTACATTGCCCCGCATCATACAATATACTCTTGGGTCGTCCTTGGATCAATGCAATGCGGGCTGTCCCATCAACTTTACACCAATGTGTTAAATTCGAATTTAAAAATCAGTTGGTCACTATCCATGGTGATCCTAGACCCTTTGATATGTGTGCTTTGGCGAGAACCTGTTGGAGTTCAATTTTGCCCTGCTCTGTCATCCACACATCCTAATTCTTATTTTTCATCTAAACCTATGAAACACACACCCATAACTTCATCTATTTCTCCTCCATTAATTTCACCCTCATATATAGCTCAACAATCTTCTAAACAAACCACACTAGAACCTCAAAAAGATCTTAAATCCACAACCAATCCTTCATGTTCCATCCCTATAATTTCAAAACCTATAGACCCATCTATTAACACCTCCACATTATCTACATCTATCATACCTTCCACATCTAAAGATATAGGGAATGATCCTTCTACATCTTATGCTCTTTTTGATGAACTCTTACCTGATTTATCTAAAATTCTTATATCAGAAAAAACAAATGCTTCTATGCAAAATTCCATTATCTTAAGTAATTTGCCACCATCTCCTCGTACTTTGGGCCTCCCACAACCTATGGGAAGTACTTACCAAGTCGGGAGTTGTGCCTTCATTTATAAGGGATATGACTGGGGAAGAATACCCAGGAACATCAAAACTCATCATGAGGGATATGCTCGATGTTATTTTACTAATGAGTATATTAAAGCTAAACCTATAATGCTTAAAATGGGATATAAAGGGAAAGGCTTGGGACCTTTCCAAGATGGTATGAAAGAACCCTTTGAGGTAGAACCATGGCCCGCCCGATGTGGTGTGGGCCTATTTCCTAGTAAGGGTCAACCCTTCCCTTTTGAAGATGATGATCAACTCATATGTTATCAAGATTATTTGGATGGGCGTGATGATTTGCCTCTAAAAAATCAGCCATTTACATGCAATATGCTATCCATAGCTTATCCCGAAATGATTGTTGAATCCGATGATGAGTTGGAAGGAGATATTTTCCATGATGTCTCCGTTGAAGAGATGTTACACAATGGTTTTTATTTTGATGGTTCTATACCTACTATAGCCCAACTTGAGGCCACGACTCCTCAAGATGAATTATCCAAGTTAACCTTAAAAGAATTACAAGAATTGGGCGTTTCACCCGCCCCACCTAATTTTGAAAGAGATCTACACATGGAAGTAGAAAACGTCATTAAAGTTAACATTGGAACCGAGGATAATCCCCACATAATCAATATTGGATCAGAATTAAGTCAAGAAAAACAAGAGCAATACATTGCATTCCTTAAAGAATATGAAGATGTCTTCGCTTGGACATATGAAGATATGCCAGGTTTAGACCCTTCCGTAGTCATGCATCACCTAGTAGTCCATCCGGATGCTAAACCCGTTAAACAAAAACTTAGAAAAATGCATCCCAAAGTGGCCTTGCTAGTCAAAGGGGAGTTAGAAAAACTCCCGAATGTTGTTTTTATACAAGCTATTGATTATTTTGAATGGATCTCGAATGTAGTTCCAGTCACCAAGAAAGAAGCTACCAAAGTTAGGGTTTGCACAGACTTTAGAGATATTAACGCTGCATGCCCTAAAGATGATTTTCCTCTTCCAAACATGGATCAAATCATTGATTTTACTGCTAGGAGTGGAATGATGTCCCTAATGGATGGATTTTCTGGTTATAATCAGATCAGGATAGCTCCTGAAGATCAGGCTAAAACAACCTTTATTACCCCCTGGGGTACCTTTTGTTGGAAAGTGATGCCATTTGGCTTAAAGAACGCAGGTGCAACCTATCAACGAGCTATGACTTATATTTTTCATGACATGATGCATGATATCCTACATGATTACGTAGATGATATCATAGCTCGTTCCATCAAAGAAGATGATCATTTAAATGACTTAAGGATAGTGTTTGATCGGTTAAGGGAATATCTTATCCGACTAAATCCTGCTAAATGCATATTTGGAGTTAAGTCCGGTAAACTATTAGGGGTTATAGTTTCTTTACGTGGCATCAAAATCGACCCTCTCAAGATTGCGACTATCACTGATATGCCCGCACCTACCAATATATCTGAGTTACGAAGTTTACAAGGTAAGCTTCAAGCTATCCGTCGCTTCATCGATAAGTCGGTGGACAAAACCGGTCCCTTTCTTAAGCTTCTTAAGAAGGATGTCCCTTTTAATTGGGACGACGAATGTAAGGAAGCTTTTGAACTTCTCAAACAATACCTCCTTAACCCACCTGTGCTTTCACCGCCTAGACCTGATCGCCCATTTATCCTGTATATTTCAGCTTCAGATTTTGCTTTAGGAGCTATGTTAGCTCAACTTGATGATGAGAAAAGAGAACGTGCTAATTATTATATTAGCCAAACTTTAATTAGTTATGAAACCCGCTACACAACATTAGAAAAACTATGTCTAGCAATCGTATTTTCTACGCAAAAATTATGCCATTATATGCTCAGTCAGAAAACATATGTCATTGCTAAATATGACAAGTGCCAGAAACATGTTGACCTTGTCCATGCCCTTGCACAAGAACTGTAGGCTATTTCATCTCCTTGGCCCTTTTCAAAATGGGGCTTAGACATTATTGGCAAAATTAATCCTGTGTCATCTGATGGACACAAATTCATCATAACCGCCATTGAGTATTTTACGAAGTGGGTTGAAGCTATGCCTTTAGCTTCCCGCACTGGAACACAAGTCTCTAAATTTATTTTTAATCAAATCATTTGTAGGTTCAGAATTCTTGCAAATCTCATCTCAGATAATGGAACTTGTTTCAAAAATAAATATGTTAAGAAATTATGCCAAAAATATAAGATTCAACATCGTTGGTCCACTCCCTATTATCCTCGTGGTAATGGCCAAGCATAAGCTTCTAACAAAACCTTAATCAAAATTCTCAAAAAATTGGTCAATAAATCTGGCCGCGACTGGCACATTCAATTATATCCAGCTTTGTGGGCATATCGCACTAGCGTTCGTACTCCCATAGGTACTTCACCTTTTGTTTTGGTTTATGGCGCTGAAGCTATTTTTCCCTTTGAATTAGAAGTTCCTTCTTTGGCTCTACTACTTCAAGATACCGAAGTAGGAGATGAATATCGAGTCGGCAAACTTAGTCGACTAGAACTCCTAGATGAAAAGTGCATCAATGCTTTGGAGCATCTTCGTGCCTACCAAAACAAGCTTAAAAGATCATATGCTAAGAAAGTTCGTCATCGATCCTTTGAGGTCGGCGACCTTGTTTTAAAAGAAAATAAAAAAAATACTAATGCAACTAAAGACCTTAAAGGTAAATTTGAGCCCAACTGGCTTGGACCATATATTATCACTGCTAAATTTGAATCGGGAGCATACAAATTATCTACCTTAGATGGTAAAGAACTTAAAGAACCCATGAACATTTTGCATCTTAAACGTTACTATGCATAAAAATTGGTCATTTCATCATTGTATATATTTGTTTAAAATATTTCAAAAAAACCACTATCTTGTATTTCTTTCAATTTATAAACTTAAAAATATAAAAACACCAAAAACATCCAAAATCATCAAAATCTTCAAAACCATCTTTTATTTTTGTACCTCTCAAATTGTGAAGTATTGCAGTTATATTTTCAAATTATTTTGGATAAATTAGCATTTATTTGGAATCCCGCACTTTCACATTCACATGAATAAATATCTTGATTTTATCTGGTATGATTACTAATCTCTCTTATATCAAAGTCCACAAAATTCAATTAAATAAAGTTTGAGCACAGAGAATTGATCTTGTTATTTACTTAAACCAAGCATATCCTTTCACAATAAAATGATTATATTTGTAATGTCCATGCTATGCTACATAGTAGAAGTGGTTTCTTGAGCGAAAAGTTTCCCCTGCTATCCTATCATGCACATGGTCTAGAATCTTTGAGAATTGACAAAAGGACAAGCTCACCCCTACCCGGAATAAAAATCCCTTGCTCTACAGACTAATCCGAGCAAGTATCCCTAGAATAGGAAGCAAAAGAAAAAGAAAAATCAAGCAAAATCATGACAAAAAGAAGCATTATACTATCTCTGTACTATTTCAGCATTATCTCAAATATCAAAGCAAAAGGAAAAAAAAAAAAAGAAGAAAGCAAAAGAGAGCAAAAGCAAAAGCAATAAAATCCCTTTCCCTACCCATTGAAAAGAAAAGAAGGGTTGATGAGCTTGAATCCCTGGAATTCTCAATTATTTGAAAACTGTGAGGTAAGCCCCATAACAGGTGGTTTGTGCCCAACCCGCTTGGCCTTGGGTAACTCCTAGCGTGGTGATATGTCCGTCACATTAGCGACCTTCTTTTGTATAGACCTATGTCTCGCTTATGGATTAGCTAGCTCTTGATAACCCGACTTACATAGTAGTCTGGTACGGTTATATGCATCTAAATCCTGGTTAATGAACACTTATTTGGTTAATTCAAATCACTTGTATCAAAGTATCTTGCTCAAAACTGGTAAATGAACAAAGCAATTGCACACACATTTGTATTTGAGAGATTTTGTGTATCATTATGATAAATCAAGATCGGAAATGAACTCACATACGCACATGGGATTCCTTATAAATCTAACTTTTGTCTTTAAGATACTTTGAAATATTTTTGCAAATTGTCTGGAATAATTTCATTTTCTTCTCTGAGAACAATTGTTTAGTATAAAGACAACTACATGCATTACCAAAAAAAATCAAAATCATTTTCAAAAAACATGCAATAAAGTTACATTTATATATAACTTTTGACTTTCGCGACGATGGTATAGTTCCAAAACCAAAATTGGAATTTTATGCCTAGCACAAGTCCTCATCTTCATATTTTCTGTTTATTTTCAAAAATTAAAAATCAACCATGCAATAAAACTATTATTTTCTTCTTTGGATTTCGCGATGATGGTATAAGTCTATACCTAAATATTCTATGCCTAGCGCAAACCATTGTTTTAATTTTATTTTCCCATTTATTTCAAATCATAAAAAACATATGACTTAAATCATTATGTTACACAATTATGCTTTAAAAGAACGCACATTATTCTATTTCATGTCATTATGTTCAAAATTCAATATTGCAACCATGGTATAATTTCTAAGGAATTGTTCAAAATTTTATCACACTTAGGAATTTATGCCTAGCAAAAATCATTTTAAAATATTTCATGCATACTATTTTTATGAAAATCTGAAAACAAATCATCAAACCATCATTATCTCCATCATCACAACAAAGTCTTAAGACAGTCTCTTAAGCACTCTTTTACTTTTAACAATATTTCTATACTAGGATTAGCTTGACGACCTAGCGAGCGGCGACTCCATGAAATGGTCTATAATAGCGACAATGTCCTTTGAAATTATTGTTAGAAGTCCCTTTTATTTTTATCAAATTATCCCACAAACAACCAATTTGTTTACATCAGATTATTTCATTTAAATTTTAAAAGCATGACATTCAAACCATAATATTTCCAAACGACATAATTACATGAATCATCAAATCAATCACACCAAAACATTAAAGCATCATACAAACACATAAGACAAGTCATATGATCAAAAATATCTCATCTATATATATATCAACAATATATACATCATCTCAAAACTGGATCGGTATGCCACAATCTGTACCTCGGCATACTCAATCCTCTATCAAAAATAATAAACACTATGTATCAATCTGTGTAGTGCAGTCTGTAGCAGCTAGCCTCGAGAACCCCTCGAGCTCTCAGCCTCATCTCCTCCCCCGCCCTGAGGTGGACGAGGTGGCCCCATCACAGTACGTGTGGTGCTATGAGTCCTGGACTCTGATCGTGATGATGTCCTCGATGACCCCATCATGACAGGCTCCGCAATGGGGGCCGACAACGGTAACCTCTGCCCCTCTGGCACCATATGGTAGTATAGCGTTTGATAGAATGTGATCTGGGCAATAGCCCATGCTAGGTCCCGAGTGCTCGCCCCTCCGCTCCGTGCTCTGAGGCGTGCGACCTCATCTCTAAGTTGTGTGGCCTCCTCTCAGTGTCGTGCAGCCTCATCCTGCAAGGCTTGCACCTGAGCCTGGAGATGAACAGTCTCTGCCCGAAGAGTAGCCATCTCGCTACTCTCTCCTACCTCGACACCCTTGCCCTTATCGGGCGATGGTGGCCTCTCTCTCCATGGAGAAGGGGGTCTCTCCTCCCTCCTCTCCCACTGCCATGGCCTCTATTGAGCCTTGTGGCCTCCTCTCGCTCTCTCCCATCATGACCCTGTGCCGCCTCAATGGCCGCCTAGCACCGCCTCCCCATCTGATGCACAACTACGTGAATCATACCTTAAGCCCTCATCATCCGAGGAGGGCGGATGCCTGCGTACCAGGCATCGTAGCCGTCGGCAACCCCAAGCGTCGTCACCATCCACTGGCTGGATGGGGGCATCGTCCGTGTCCTGACTCCGGAATCGCTGCATATCTAGAGCCCCGCCGACCGTAGTGTTATCTCGGACGGTCCGAGAAAACTCGTAGTCCCTGAGAGATGGGATCCCTTGTTGTAGACCGAACTACCTCAAAACTCGGTCATAGCGATGGAGCTCCACCTCTCCCCTCTCCATCCTCACCCAGCAGGTTTGCCTAACGTGAGCCAGCCTCCTGTCCATCCTCGGCCCACCCTGGATGATCTCTCCAAGGCCTCCAGGTGATCTGGTCGGAGACAAGGTCATCAAGTAGTCTCCGGGACATTGGCAGATCTATCCACCGCTGTGACCCTCTCCGGAGCCACCAGTAGAAAACTCGGGGCCTCTCCCCGTCAATCCCTATCAGTGGGAGCCCTATCGGCCTCCGCACCGTGATGTGCTCCCAGCACCAAACCTGCAGTAGTGATGTCATGACCAGACATCGACCGCCCTTGTATACGACCCCATACAGGATCCTATACAATCGGCATAGTACAAAGCTCCCCCAAGCAAACCTATACCCGTGGTCTCTCATGTCGTAGACCACATCTGTCAATAGCCATGGTAGTCCGCATCCACTCGATGGCATAGCAGCGGACCACCTACCACCCCAGCCAAAACCTCGTGTCGGCCTAGATGCCCCAGGCATCTGGCGTAGCGACTCGATGTTCACTCCGCCCTTCTCCAGGGCGAAGCTCGGATCTCCGCATAGTCGCATCATCGCGTGGCCCTGATTGGCCATGGGAGTTATTAGCCGTCCTTGTATGGGGATCCTCAAAATCCTCCATACATCCTCCAATGTGGGAGTCATCTCCCCTATCGGTAACCGAAAACAAGAAGAACCCGGATACCACCTCTCTGCTAGGGTTGTCAATAGCCCCATATCTGTAGAAACATGTGGCATATCCGCCACATGCTGCAAGCCGACTTGAGCCAACTGATCTCGCTCTCGCTCGAAGATAGAGCGGCCAAGTCATCCTTCAGCCCACCGTATTTCCATTCTCGGCTCTTTAGTAATCCTCTCTACAACATAAACAACAAAACAATAAAAATCATTAATAAAACAGTGATTAAAAATGCAAGTAAAATAAGTTCACTTTCATACAAATGATGATATCGTCCACTATTGGACGATATCGTCCAAAATTTGAGCAAATTCGTCTTCGATTTCGCAAGAGGGAATCGTCCCTTATTGGACGAAATCGTCCCCATATCGTCGATTTCGCCCTTGGACGAAATCGGCGATATCAAGATGTAGAACACAAGCTTATACTGAGAGGGGGGGTGAATAGTATAAGACCACTTTTTACTTTTTCTTTCAATTCAACTTTCAATTCAATATTATACAGAGTATAGATAGTAGTATCAAAAGCCGTAATCAAAGCAATGCACAAAACACCATCCACAAAGAGACACAACAATTTACGTGGTTCACCCAATGTGGGCTACTCCACGGATAAAATCTTTCACTAAATTTTATCAAATCAAATTTTGGGAATACCTTTCTCGATTACAATGTTTATGGGCACCAACCCAAAGGAGACACCAATCCCCTAGCTCTGTTCTGTCGGTGATCCTCTAGAAGACCTCTGCCTCCGCTATCCTTAGAAAATGGAACTCTATCCACAGAAGACACCTGTCTTCCCTGCTCTGGCTAGAGACCTCTGTCCTCAACTCTATCACCTCCAAAGCTGGTCCTCGAATTTGCACTAAACACAGTCCTTCGGTCTAGCACAAATGTCCTCATTCGTATTTCTCTAATCTGCACCAAACACAGTCCTTTAGTCTGGCACAAATGACCTCGAATCTGCACCAATCTATGTCCTCAAATGGTCCTCAAATCTAGTTCACAAAAATGGTTCACAAGCTTTCACTAAAGATTGCTTGATCTTCACCCAAGTCTTCACCAAAACTAGTCTTAGTTCTGCTTTGCAAGTTCTCACTAGAACCTGCCCAAACTGTTTCACAAGCTCAAGAAAAGCTTGCTTAGATCTGTGCAACAATCCCTCTCAATGACTTATCCAAAACCATCAAAGCCTGCGCACTATCATCGAACATTGCAAAAATGATGCACCCAATAGCTTTGCGCTTTTCTGCTCTCTGTGCGCAAACACAGCAACACAGTCTTCGCGCACTCTGATTCCTTACGATCTCTCTCACTTAGATGATTCGACAAAAATGCACTCTGTACACTACTATTGAATTTTGCACTCTGCTCTCAGCGATTGGACTTCTCCCCTGCACTCTATCTGCGAATGTCTCACTTTGAATGCACACACAAAATCGATACATTTTATCTCCAAATAGCCCTCCTTTTATACTAATACTTTCAAGATCAAAACCTTGATCTTAGTCGGCTGCACAACCCTAAACTACGTCGGCTACAAACCCTAATCTTTGTCGGCCCAAATTTAACTTTGTCGGCTTCACTGCCTCTGTGGTTCTGTAGCTTTTCCTGTGAAACTACAACATGTCACGATATCATGACACCTTTGCCTTCAAACACTTTCTTTTGGCTTTTGTCGCGAAATCGTGACACTTCTGCCTTTGCTGACGTCATCTTCACTTTTGTCGTGAAATCACGACATTTCTCGCTTCCTCAACCTCTTCTCGGCTTGCACTAGCGAAAACGGAACATGTCACAAAATCGTGACACTTTCGCTGCCTTATGATTTTCTCTGCCTTATGCCCGCGAAACTGGAACATGTCGCGAAATCGCGACGCTTTCGCCTTCGAGCTCTTCCTTCTTGAATTTGTCACGAAATCATGACACTTCTTCTGTAGAAGACTTGCTTACTTACTCTGTCACGAAATCGTGACACTTTCTACTTCCGTACTTCTTCTTTGAAACCTGTCGCGAAATCGCGATGCTTTCAGCTTTCGTACGTCTTCTTTGCAACCTGTCGTGAAATCACGATGCTTCTCAATTCAGACTCTTCCCTTTGCTGCATGTCGTGAAATCATCACAGTTCTCATTTCGAGTTCTACAGCATGTCGCAAAATCATGACAGTCCTCACTTCGTATTTTGTAGCATGTCACAAAATCGTGACAGTTCTCACTTCGAACTCTACAGCATGTCACAAAATCGTGACACTTTTCAAATTACTTTCTCTCTCTTCGAACTTGTCTTGAAATCGTGACAGTTCATACTGTAGACTCTCTCTTCTGCTTCATGTCACAAAATCGTGACACTTTTTCGTCCGTACAACCTTCCTTGCATTATGTCGCGAAATCGTGACACTTTTCCTTCTTTGCCTTCCTGCACTTTTTGAGTCGCGAAAATGCGACATGTCGTGAAATCGCGACACTTTCCACCTTGCTCTTCTTCCTCTGCCAACATGTTGCGAAATCGTGACAGTTTTTCCACTTGCCTTTTTCTCTGCCAACATGTCGCGATATCGTGACAGTTTTTCCTGCTTCTTCTCTCTCTTCCAACATGTCGCGAAATCATGACAGTTTTGCCAGCTCTTTCTCTCTCCTCTAACATGTCGCAAAATCATGATAGTTTTTCCAGCACTTTCTCTCTCCTCTAACATGTCGCAAAATCATGACAATTTTTCCAGCACTTTCTCTCTCCTCTAACATGTGAAATCGCGACAATTTTTCTAGCACTTTCTCTCTCCTCTAACATGTCACGAAATTGTGACAATTTTTCTTGCCTGCTGCATATATTTTCTTACTTGTATTTTTCTTTGATCTTTTGCAAATGGGCCACTATGGTCTTCTTGGAAACTCACTGTCCAAGCTCTGAATAACCTTCAAACTTGTCATGCCGAAACCTTCAACAAAACAAATTATTTGACATCAAACCAAAATCCTTCAAAAGCTTCTTGACATCAATGACAACTTCTACACTCGAGCAAAGGTAATGTACCCAAGGTACCAAAAATTGCCAACAATCTCCCCCTTTGTCATTGATGGCAAACCTTTACTGAAAACACTTCTCAAGAGCCAAAAATGAACCCAACTGTGCTAACAACTGAGAATCTTCCTTTGAAGTTTTGCTCCCCCTGACTTGAAGCTTTCCTCTTCACTTGAAGCTCTCCCCCTTACTCATATCTCTCCCCCTTTGTCATCAATGGCAAAGGGTCACCTTTGGGGCTCGGGACTAAGAATGAACCTCTTAGCTTAGTCCCTCCCCCACCTCCCCGATGAGGTGATTAATTCGGGGTGGGAGTAAAACTCCCATTAGGCACTGATCATCATCAGCGTCTATAACTTCCTTGTCGGGCCTTCTCTTGAATTCTTTATTCGTATTCCTATTCTTGTCACTGTTCTTGCTCTTGTTCTCATCCCTGTTCTTGTCCATGCCTTGATCCTTGGACCTATTCAAACCACTGTTCTTGTTCCTGTACCTTGGAAGTTCAGCTCTACACTGTCTAGCTGTGTGACCTGCATTGTTGCACTTATAACAAGTAACAAAGTTATTTCTTTTAGGCATGCCTGTTCTTTAAATCCACCAGTTCTGACCAAACCTGTTCCTGTTATTTGTCTTGCAATAAACTGCCTTGTGCCCAAACTATTGACAAGAGTAGTAATATCCTTGAAAGAAACTAGCACTTCTGAAATTGTCATTTACTTTCTTTACTTGAGCCATGCAATGTGCAGCCATGTGACCAAACCTATGACATGCAAAACATCTGCCATGAAATTTTCCTTTATTCGACCTCTTGGGTCCCGAAAATTTCTTCTTCTCATTCTGAATTCTGTTTTCTATTTCTACGCATCTATCATCCACGGACTCTTTCTCTGAAATACTCTCCTCATCAGAACTCTCTTCTTTTTGAAATCTCTTACTAGATTCCCCAACCTGTTCCTTGTGCGGCTTAACAAAACCAAGGCCTGTTTTATCTCGTTGTCTTTCTTTGACCTTTGATGAGTGACTTAACCTTTTTGGAGCTATCTTGAAACCTGTAAAGCTTATCCTTGTACTCTTTAGTTTCCTTTTTCAAAGAAGCCATTTTCTGTTCTAACTCACTATACTCAAAAATCTTAGATTCTAACTCGTCCTTGAGTTCTTGTGTCTTAGCCATAGAGAAGTCAAGACTTTCTATAAGATTATCTCTTTCCATACAACATTCATCTAACTTATCCTTGAGTCTAGCATTCTTCGTTCTTTCCTTTTTCAAAGCACTAAGAGCATTAGAAAGTTCACTTTCAAGATCCTTTATTTGATTGCTTTCTGGATCATCAAAGCCTTTTTTAGATTTCTTATCACTAGAGGTGCTACCCTTTTCAAAAACCATACATGCATCTTCCTTATAGTTTTCTGAAGCATCCTCATACATACTGGAAACCAAATCATTATTTGTACAATCATCCTCAAGGTGACCAAAATTTCCACATCTAAGACATTTCATGATAATGAATCTATGTTTTGGTTCTTCCTCTTTTTCTGAAATAAACATCTCATTTTCATCATCACTCGAAGAACTTTCACTATCACTACTCGAACACTTACTTGCTTTGTCTAGGTAGAAACTCTTCTTGTGCTTGAGAGAATACCTCTTTCCTTGATTATTGTGCTCATCTTTGTTCTTTCTGTGATGCTTGTGCTTTTTAGAATCCTTGCTCTTAGAATCCTGTTTCTCTTCATCACTTTCATTCTTGGAAATAGTACAGTCAGTAGCATAATGACCAAACTTTCCGCAATTAAAACATCTTATATTTTTCACGCTTTTGCTCTTTCTAGAGAACTTGCCTTTCTTACTGTAATATGCTTCTTCATCACTAGAAGACTCATCACTATCTTGAAGCTGTTTACCCTTGGATTTCTTGGTAGCCTTGAAAGCTGCCTCTTTCTTGACTTCAACCTTTACTTGAGTTCTCAACTCAAATGCTGCAAGTATACTATGGAGCTCATATTTTTTCAGCTTATCCAAATCTTTAGCTTCCTCAATAGCAAAAATCTTTTCACTAAATCTATTAGGAAGAGATCTTAAAATCTTATCACAAACATTATTTTTAGCAAGCTCAAGACCTAAGTCTTTCATGGAGTTAACAACCTCATCCATACAAAGCATGTAGTCACTAATATTTTCATCATCATTCATCTTGAGTTGTTCAAACATACCTTTGAAGTGTCTCAACTTGGCCTTTCGGACATTTGCATCACCTGTATGAACCACCTTCAACTGTTTCCACATTTCACTAGCTGTCTTGCAGTGAATCACTTTGGTGAGATCTGCTTTCTGTAAGCCTTTCAGGATTGCATTCATTACTTTTGAATTGTTGTGATGTAGGAGCCTGTCTTCTTTAGTATAAGGACCATGTACATGAATAGTGTACTCATCTTCAATCACTTCCCATACCTCATTACCAAGTGCCATTAGATGAACCTTCATCCTTGCACTCCAAAGACCAAAATCTGATCCATCAAGAATAGGTGCTGCATTGCCACTTGAATACTCCATTGTGTTCTTTGCTAGCTTTTCCTTCAAGCTGTTAAACTTTTCGAAGGCACCCGCTCTGATACCAATTGTAGAACACAAGCTTATACTGAGAGGGGGGGTGAATAGTATAAGACCACTTTTTACTTTTTATTTCAATTCAAATTTCAATTCAATATTATGCAGAGTATAGATAGCAGAATCAAAAGCCGTAATCAAAGCAATGCACAAAACATCATCCACAAAGAGACACAACAATTTACGTGGTTCACCCAATGCGAGCTACTCCATAGATAAAATCTTTCACTAAATTTTATCAAATCAAATTCTGGGAATACCTTTTCCGATTACAATGTTTATGGGCACTAACCCAAAGGAGACACCAATCCCCTAGCTCTGTTCTGGCTGGTGATCCTCTAGAAGACCTCTACCTCCGCCGCCCTTAGCAAATGGAACTCTATCCACAGAAGAAACCTGTCTTCCCTGCTTTGGCTGGAGACCTTTGTCCTCAACTCTGTCACCTCCAAAGCTGGTCCTCGAATTTACACTAAACACAGTCCTTCGGTCTAGCACAAATGTCCTCATTCGTATTTCTTTGATCTGCACCAAACACAGTCCTTCGGTCTGGCACAAATGACCTCAAATTTGCACCAATCTCTGTCCTCAAATGGTCCTCAAATCTGGTTCACAAAAATGGTTCACAAGTTTTCACTAAAGCTTGCTTGATCTTCACCCAAGTCTTCACCAAAACTAGTCTCAGTTCTGCTTTGCAAGTTCTCACTAGAACCTGCTTAAACTATTTCACAAGCTCAAGAAAAGCTTGCTCAGATCTGTGCAACAATCCCTCTCAATTACTTGTCCAAAACCATCAAAGCCTGTGCACTATCACTGAACATCGCAAAAATGATGCACCCAATAGCTTTGCGCTTTTCTGCTCTTTGTGCGCAAACACAGTAGCACAGTCTTTGCGCACTCTGATTCCTTACGATCTCTCTCACTTAGATGATTTGACAAAAATGCACTCTGTACACTACTATTGAATTTCGCACTCTGCTCTCAGCGATTGGACTTCTCCCCTGCACTCTATCTGCAAATGTCTCACTTTGAACGCACACACAAAATCGATACATTTTCTCTTCAAACAGCCCTCCTTTTATACTAATACTTTCAAGATCAAAACCTTGATCTTAGTCGGCTGCACAACCCTAAACTACGTCGGCTACAAACCCTAATCTTTGTCGGCCCAAATTTAACTTTGTCAGCTTCACTGCCTCTGTGGTTCTATAGCTTTTCCCGTGAAACTACAACATGTCACGATATCGTGACACCTTTGCCTTCGAACACTTTCTTTTGGCTTTTGTCACGAAATCATGACACTTCTGCCTTTGCTGACGTCATCTTCACTTTTGTCGTGAAATCGCGACATTTCTCGCTTCCTCAACCTCTTCTCGGCTTGCACTAGCGAAAACAGAACATGTCATGAAATCGCGACACTTTTGCTGCCTTATGCTTTTCTCTGCCTTATGCTCGCGAAACTGGAACATGTCACGAAATCGTGACGCTTTCGCCTTCGAGCTCTTCCTTCTTGAATTCGTCACGAAATCACGACGCTTCTTCTGTAGAAGACTTGCTTACTGACTCTGTCATGAAATCGTGACACTTTCTGCTTCCGTACTTCTTCTTTACAACCTGTCACAAAATTGCGATGCTTTCAGCTTCCGTACGTCTTCTTTGCAACCTGTCGCGAAATCACGACGCTTCTCAATTCAGACTCTTCCCTTTGCTACATGTCACGAAATCGTGATAGTTCTCATTTCGAGTTCTGCATCATGTCACAAAATCGCGATAGTCCTCACTTCGTATTTTGCAACATGTCACGAAATTGTGACAGTTCTCACTTCGAACTCTACAGCATGTCACAAAATCATGACACTTTTCAAATTACTTTCTCTCTCTTCGAACTTGTCTTGAAATCGTGACAGTTCATACTGTAGACTCTCTCTTCTGCTTCATGTCACAAAATCGTGACACTTTTTCGTCCGTACAACCTTCCTTGCATTATGTCGCGAAATCGCGACACTTTTCCTTATTTGCCTTCCTGCACTTTTCGAGTCGCGAAAATGCGACATGTCGCGAAATCGCGACACTTTCCACCTTGCTCTTCTTCCTCTGCCAACATGTTGCGAAATCGCGACAGTTTTTCCACTTGCATTTTTCTCTGCCAACATGTCACGAAATCGCAACAGTTTTTCCTGTTTCTTCTCTTTTCCAACATGTCGCGAAATCGTGACAGTTTTGCCAGCTCTTTCTCTCTCCTCTAACATGTCGTGAAATCATGACAGTTTTTCCAGTACTTTCTCTCTCCTCTAACATGTCGCAAAATCGTGACAGTTTTTCCAGCACTTTCTCTCTCCTCTAACATGTCGCGAAATTGTGACAGTTTTTCCAACACTTTCTCTCTCCTCTAACATGTCGCGAAATCGCGACAATTTTTCTTGCCTGCTGCATACCTTTTCTTACTTGTCTTTTTCTTTGATCTTTTGCAAATGGGCCACTATGGTCTTCTTGGAAACTCACTGTCCAAGCTCTGAATAACCTTCGAACTTGTCATGCCGAAACCTTCAACAAAACAAATTATTTGACATCAAACCAAAATCCTTCAAAAGCTTCTTGACATCAATGACAACTTCTACACTCGAGCAAAGGCAATGTACCCAAGGTACCCAAAATTGCCAACACGAGACGATTTCGGCGAAATTGAAACGATTTCGTCCCAACAATGTCGACGGCCCAAAAATTTCCGTGATGCTCAACAATCATTCAAAATTAATCTAAAAAGCATGAAATTCAAAATTAAAGCATTCTAAATTAAGTTTGGACCCTTACCCGTAGCCCGCGCTGGACCTCTGTTGATCTGTGCGCTGTATCAACCATCTTGTCTGCAGAGCTCTAGAAACCAGGAAAATGAACAGTAACAATGAATTAGGGTTTTACCCTATTTTTCTTAATTTTATTCAAAAACACTTAAACAACATTTTAACAAATTTTTCTTTTTCGTGTTTTTACCTCAAACGTTCGATTTGGGTAAATACACGGAGGGGGCACCATAGTAAGCTGTCGTACGATTTGACCTAGAATCGTCGCCTAAAAATGGGAATAATTTTTGCTTTCTCATAGATCGAGAAGAACTCATCTTTAACGCATTTTCTTTGAAAAATTAGCTAAAGAGGGGGCAAAATGTAGCACCCTAAAATTGGCGTAGTAAACCTTAGAAAATAATTAAAATTACCTTAGTAATAATTCAAAATTTAAATTTTAACCCCGAACCGCCTGTTAAACCGCTTTCCTCGTTTTTCGTGCCATTTTTAGGATTTGTTGTGACCGTTGGACGATATCATCGCCGATCAGATGATATCACCTTAGATCGGATGAATTCGTCTGGAGCAGAACGTCCAGACAATTTCGTCCCAAAATTGATTTTTCATAATTAGCTTTTGTTTCAACGACGTATCTAACCTGGGCAAAAGCGTGTCTACACGGTTAGAGACTTCCCCCGTTGGAGATCTCCCAAATTGGGATGATCTCCAACCTCCCAACCTCCTTCCTATGCCTATTTAATCTTAGGCCCTCCCCTTGACATTCCCATGGCTGAATTTTCCTGTAACACGAGTTCTATTTGCATTACACCATCTTAAATTACCATTTTCCTTCGTATTTTTCCAAGTTTGTTTGAAGGAACTTCATTATTTTTTAGTCGGAGCAAGCTCAGATCGTCGCAGACGATCCTATACGATCTCGGACGATCACGCCCAATTCGAGATGATTTCGTACTCTACAGACAATTTCGACTGCAGTCAACATTGGGGGCAATTAGTGCCCAGAGTTTGCACTTTTCTCTTCTCGTCTATTGTTTCATTTTGCATTTAGATCAGTTTATTGTTATTTTATGCTATTCTACATTTTGGAGTTCACCCATATAGCTTAAGTGCATGATAAGATCATAATTTGTCATTAGAATACTATAATTTACTTGAATTTCTATTCGTAATTATCGTTTAGTATCTATATTGTCATTTTAAATCGTTTTCCTCTGTTAGTATTGCTGCATTTTCTGTGTTCTGTGTCTATTTATCTTATTGCAGGTCTCTGACGTCAGATCTCAGACGATCTTGTCTGATAGCAGACGATCCTATCATTTTAGAGGCAATCTTGACTGCTTCAAAAATTAGAACCTCCATCAGACATCCAGATCAGATATGGCTTTTTAATCTAGCTTATTCTCTGTGTTTTCTATTTAATTATGTTTTTTGTATTCATTAAAACCTGCATTTCATATAGAATAGTTTAGATTCATTTGGATTTGAATTATTAAAGATAAAATTGAACACATCAAACACATTCCCAACCTAGGCGTGGAAACTGCCATTCAAAAGTTTCCTGGTGAACCCACCATCCATCGAAAAATCACATTAATACCCCTCCCCCGAGAGGCGGGACCTTTGCAAGGCCTCTCAGTCTGAGGTATTATCCCATCCTTCTCGCATCCCCCTTCCGGGCGCAGATCCTTTAGCCTGAAGGTAAGGGTGCGAAAAATTTGGAACGATACAGAAGGATTTGAAGTGCAAGGAATAAGATAACAAGCACATTCTTATTTATGTTTTCTTGAAAACCCAAAAGTATAAGGAACCTCCTCCATAGCAATTGCCTTCTTATTTTTCCTATAAACCATTAACTATTTTGGACTTCTTCCATCTTCATTTCTTTATTATGCTACTCTTTAAACCCTAAAGTATAATAAATAACCTCTACACCACTTTCAATTTTATTATGAGGAGAGGATTCCATACTACTTGAAGAAAATAAAGGTGATTTTCTTGGAATAAACTTGACCTCTTATGTTGTATTTGTTTTAGGATTTTCCTCCACATTTTTTGCACCTTTAATTCCTTGTGAACTTGAACTTACACATTGTACTTTCTCATCCCTTATATCCTTCTTTGTTTCTTCTAATGCTTGATCCAAGTGAGCTATGGTGGCCTCTACCACATGATGTTGTAGATAGGCTTCCTTTACCTCTTCTTTTGGAGTGGAATATTTTTGACCTGATCTAGCTTCTATTATTGTATGATTTCCTTGCCTCATATTGAATTTTATCTCATGACAAAAGTTTTATATATTTCTCTATAATTTTCATTTTGCAAAACTCTTGCTATGTGTCCTTTATCATAACAATTGTGGCATCTAAATGCGATATTTTCATAATCCACTTGTTGATCCCATTCTCTTGATTCTGATTTAATATTAATGGATTGTGGCAAAGGTTTTAAATTATCCATAACAACACGTATATAGTTATATATAGCATATTTTTACTCCTTAATAGTTAATCCTTCATTGATGAACTTCCCTAGGATATTTTCAATATTCTTTAAAACTTCCTTATTGATAAGCAAACATGGAATTACAAAAACCCTTACCCACACCCTAAGTTTCTTAATGGTTTTTGTATCAACAAACAAAAATTCATACCATGGTCTTAAATAAAGGGCATCTCTCTCCCTAAACCATGGACAACCACCCATTATTTTATCTTTGATTTCTAAACTAGAAAAGATGATGAGAAAAAAACCTTTAGAAAGAAAAGTTAGAGATTAATTTGAATTCAATTCCCACTTTCAACTTGATCCAATTTTGAATCTCCAAAAAATCTAGCTAAGATCTATGGAACTTACATATTAACCCTCTAGTTTTAAGAACTAATATATCATGCTCAATAATCTCATCCTTGATAGTCACTTTTGGTGTAGCATTTGCTATTTGGATTGAACTTGTTGTGTATTCCTTCTTTCGCTTATCTCCAACTTGGGTCTCCATACTTCTAGCTAGGGCATCTTGATTTCTAACAAGGGTATCTTGACTTCACATTAGGGATTTCAATATGACTTTCCTTTCATACTAGCTAGTGGGGCTTGCTTCCAGCTCACACTCACTCCCAACTCGTACTTGCTCTTGGCTCACACTCACTCTTGTCTCTTCTTTCTCCTAGCATTCCTCACTTCGATAATTTTTCACTCTCGAATTGCACTCCCTTTGGTTGGCACTCACTTTCTCTTATTTCTTTTTGCGTTCCTTTGCTTTGGTAATTTTTGAAAATAATTTTAGTTGCATTCATGGTAAGGGTTTGGAGCATTGATGCACTCTAGATAAATCCATTGCCCTTTCGACAAAACTAAAGATTTATGGCTTTGATATTGGTTTCCTCTAGTTTGCTATGTGTATCTATCATTGTAATTTTTTTGTTGCATAGGAAAATTGGTAACACCTTTTTTCTGATGCAGTGCATGACTTTGGATCAAACTTGGATACCGCCACTATAAACCTTAGCCCATCATTGTAATTTTTTTGTTGCATAAGAAAATTGGTAACACATTTTTTCTAATGCGGTGCATGACTTCGGATCAAAATTGGATACCACCACTATAAACCTTAGCCCATAATTGTAATTTGTTGTTGCATAAGAAAATTGGTAACACCTTTTTCGTGATGCGATGCATGACTTCAAATCAAACTTCGATACCACCACTATAAAACTTAGCCCATCATTGTAATTTTTTTGTTGCATAAGGAAATTGGTAACACATTTTTCCTGATGCGATGCATGACTTCGAATCAAAATTAGATGCCACCACTATAAATCCTAGCCCACTGCGTAAAAACAAAGTCAACAAAACCCCTGACCATCCAGAGAATCAAACCAAGACAATCTAGAGAATCAAACAAAATCCACTACCAACCGACCTATTCCTTTCAGGTAAATTTTTTAAGGTAAAGCATGAGTTTTTGAAAGGGTCCTAGTCCCTTGTGCAGTGGTTTGAACTTGGGTCTCCTAGATGAAAACCCAAAGACACACCACTACGGTATCCCATTAGGAATAAATATTGCAATGGTTTAAACTTGGATCTCCTTGATGAGAATCCAAAGACATATCACTATGTTATCCCATAGGTATAAATGTTTTAGGGAAAAGCATAGGTGTTTGAAAGAGTCTCAATTCCTTGTGCAATGGTTTGAAACCAAGTCTGCTAGAGAAGAATCCAAAGCCATACCATAGACAAAAATTTTAAGATTAAACACGAGTTTTTCTAAAAAGGTAAAAATGGATTTTTTCAGGTAATATAATACTTATCCAACAATGTTTTTGTTACTGAAGTACAGTATAACTCTACTTTATTGAATTTAAATTTTTCTAAAAAGAATAAAACATAGATTTTTTTTATGTAATGCAAAATTTATGCAACAATATTCCTCTTACCAAAGTATAGTGTAACTCTACCTCATTAAATTTGAACTTGGAGCCACCTATTTAAAGTTTCAAATCCAACATTAAACTAAAATGTAAACTCCATGATATATTTTTAAATATTGTTTTTATTTTAAAAGTAAACTCCATACAATATATTTTTAAATATATTGTTTTTATTTTAAAAATAAACTTCATACAATATATTTTTAAATATCAATTTTATTTATTATTTAAAATTTTTAAAGCAAATAAATAATGACTTGAACTCTCATATAATATTTATAAAATAAGCTCGAGATTGTCATGACGGTGTGTATGTCAGTCTACATGTTGTTCTAGGGTTTCTGATAGTTTTTGTTCATTCTTGGGGAGCTTGTGTTGACCTCCGTGCTGCGCTTGCTTTGTTGGTGTTATAATGTCGGATTATCCTTCCCCGACTTCGTTTGAGGCTGGCAACGAGAGGAATGACTCTAGAGGTAAAAAAATGGCCTAGGAAATTTGTGCCCAAGATGAACCACGAGGTATTTTTGAACCTGATTTTATGATTTCTCTACATAAATTAAATCAAGCATGTTCTTAGTTTGAAAATAATACTTTTATAGGGTATTTTTTGGGTTGGATTCCCCCTAAGCATGTCCTTAGAAACTGGATTGAGCAGTATTGGCATCCGTATGGGATTCAAGTCAACCATATCCAAAATATCTCTAAGGGTTTTTATCATTTCTAATTTGGTAGTCCTGACCAAGCCCATAAGGTCCTCAATAAGGGTCCTAGTTACATTAATAGTTCACTGCTCATTTTCTAGCCATGGGGCCGAGATTTCATGGTTTTTAATTTTGTTTTTCTGGTCGGACCTATTTGGGTAGAACTCCCGGACCTCCCCACTGCATGCTGGCCCTTTCTAAAAAACTTGGTGTCCACCCTTAGTGAATTTGTCTGTGATGAACCCTCTCGGTTCATGTCGGTCCGCCCTAGTAGGAGAATGTGTATCAAGGTTGACCTAGCTAAAACCCTAAAGGAGTATATCGAAATTCAGGTTGGTTCTATCCGTATTCATCAGCAGGTGGTGTATATCAACCTCCCTAATACATGTTACCATTTCTAGTCAGCCTCCCACCACATTAAGGATTGCCCCTTGATGGCTAAAAAATTCAAGGCCAAGGCGGCTACCCCGGTAGCTGGTGTTGTATTATCTCCCACTATCCAGAACACTCTTTCAAAATATGGTGAATGTACTGAGGTTTCACGTAATAAATAGAAAGGTAGTAAGCCTGCTCAGGTGAGGCATACAGTGGTCACATATGCTCAGGCCCTATCACCTAAGCCTCCCATGCAGCCATCGATTATGGAGTCAACCCCTATTCACTCTCCTCCTCTGGTCGTCGAGTTTGTAGACCACGATGAAGGGATTCGGTCCACTATACCCTTGGGTTCTCCAGAAGAGGCAGGTACTGAAGGAATTTTATCTCAGATTTTAGGACGGCGATCCCGTAGCCCCCTGCGAGGTGAGCGACTTGCTCATTTAGACAAGCGACGACAAAATTCTCTCTCCTCCACCACCATGGATGCCTTCAAGAATAATCCCTATCATCTATTGTTGGATAATGCGACTGAGGCTAGTGGGGGTATGTAACTTGACTCTTTTTAATGTTGTTTCTATCTTGGAATGTGTGTGGGTTGATAGATCCTGTTCGTCATTACATGGTTCAGGATGAACTCACTACCTGTTCCAGTCTCTATGGTCATCCAAATTTTGTGTCTACAAGAAGTCAAAGTGGTAGGTTTTAATTTACAATCTACTTGTTCTATGTTATGTCCTAGAAGTCATGCTACCAACCACAATCACGACAGTGGAGGTGTTGTCATTTTGCTTAATAATAGGTGGGAGAGCAATTTTGTCACATGGGGTTCTAACCCCTCTCACCATGTGGTTTGGATTTTGCTCAAAGTTGGTGGTCTTTACTTTGGGATTATTAATATTTATGCCTCTAATGAGATCCAAGATAGATGTGCATTGTGAAGATGGTGTGCTTTGTCCTTACCTATTGTAGTCTGGATGATGCGTGGTGATTTCAATATGGTCGAGAAGCCTTATGATAAAATGGACCAGCTTCCCAATAGGTGGGCCTTGGGAGAGCGATATGTTTGGTATTTTATGAAAAATAAACTAGGGGTCTTCGATCCCAATGGTTGTTTCTTTGCGGGTTAGTTTCCTGAGCATTTATGGTTCACATGGTCTAATTTTCAGTTAGGCCCCGCAAGAGTTTTAAAAAGGTTGGACAGAGCTATGTTGTCAGACCAACGCAAGTTTTATTTTTCTTGTCAGCTCCCTTCAGACCCTTTTGTTGAAACCATTCCTGGTATGGTCTCGTTCGATCATTCCCCCATAATGTTCTCTGTTCATGTTTCCTCCACCCATCAATGGCCTACTCATGCTCAGTTTTTTCTAAACATTTATTTCTTGCAACATGAAACTACTATTTGTCACATCCAAAGGATATGGAACATTGTATCCAGACCCACTGGATATTCAAGATGGATTGAGTGGTGGAATGATGCCATTTTTTGTACCACTACTCTGCTCAAAATCCTAGGGAAGAAGGTGGTGCAGCTGCGTCATCGCTCTAATACTACTTTGCATAATGAGCTTGTACAAGTCTCCTTCCGTATTGAGGCCTCTCCTTTTGACTGCACCATTCAATCCCATGTCGCTCAGCTCCGAAATGAGCTCAAAGTGGTTGAAGTGTACAAGGTTAGAGGGGCTCAGATTAAAGCAAGACTGCATAGGCTCAAAGTGGGTGACTGTGTTTCTAAATAGTTTTTCCAGAGGCTCTGATATCCACATCACTCCCCTCAATTCAAAGCTTTAGTGGTTAATGGGGTTTGCACCACCTTTTTTTCTAATATAGCAGCCAAATTTACATGGCATTATTCTCATGTTTTTGTTACTCAGTCATATACCCATGAACGAAAAACAGCCCTTCAATGTTGCAAAGAGGTTATCCCAACTTGCCTCTCCCCAGTGCAACATAATGAATGTGAATGGACCCTATCAAAGTAGGATCTTGCAGATACCCTGTTTCAAATGGCAAACGTGAAGGCCCCAGGGCTTGATGGCTTCCCGTACGAATTTTACAAAACTTGCTAGGAGTTTGTTGGTCTTGACTTGCATAAAGTATATTTAGAAGCCTTGTAGTATGGTTCCTTAGGTGCTATTATCAATAAGGGCAATATCAAGTTTATCCCAAAGTTTGAGGATCTAGAAATTATTACAAATTGGATGCCAATAACTTTGTTTAATGTCAGCTACAAGATAATTACCAAAGCACTTGCTTTATGGATTAGGCCCTTGCTTCCCTCGATTGTGAGGCTCGAGCAAACTGGATTTATCCAAAATCGATATATTTTGGACAATGTTATCGCTATTTGGGAAGGGATGGAATGGGCTCGCAGGTCCAGTAAACATGCCCTCTTCCTCAAGCTTGACTTTGAGAAGGCTTATGATCAAATTGAGTGGATTTTCATTCTTTTCATGTTGGAAGCTCTTGGCTTTGGTCCTTAGTTTATTTCCTCTATTAAAATGCTTTTTCAAAATGCATTTGATGTGCTTTCTCTCAACAAGTTTCAAACTAATGCTATTGTATTGCATAGGTCAGTAAGCTGGGTTGTCCTTTGGCCCCCTCACTATTCATTTTAGCAGCAAAAACATTTGGTTATCTTTTGGCTCATTGTGCTTCTCTTGGGATGCTTCGGGGTATTTCCCTTCCTGGGAATGCTGGTCAACTCATTAACAACCATTTTGCTAATGATTCCTTTCTTCCTTTGAATGAGGATGAACAATCTCTTTTCGAAGCTCTTTCTTGTATTGATATTTTTTGCCAAGCCTCTAGGGCTAATATCCAATGGAGGAAAACCTCATGTTACAGGAAATCTCTACAGCCTCTTCCCCATTGGCTTCAGCATGTGCAGTGGAGTTGGATTCAGCTTGAAGAAGTCTTCAAATTCTTGGGCATTCCTTTTGCCTTTCAAGGCTCTTCATCCCAATTATGGTCTTATGTCATCAGAAAAGTAGAAAGCAATCTGGAATATTGTAATGCTAAGAAGCTGTCTCTTGCTAGCAAATTTCAAATTTGCTCGAAAGTGTTGGATTCCACGCATGTTTATTACTCGTCTTGCTAGGTCCCTTCCCAGGCTTGTTACAAACAACTTGAAAAATTATTGCGGGATTTTCTATGGTCTAGTGGGTCTGAGCGAAAGGGCTTTCACAGAGTGGTTTGGGATATTTGCTATCTCCCATGGCAAGCAGGGGGTATGGGTTTGCTGGACTGTAAGCATCAAGGGTTAGCCCTATGTGCTAAATGGATTGTGCGGGCTCTCAAAGGACCTGAAGCATGAAAATTTCTTATCAAAAATTGCATCTCGGTTGGGCTTCCCCTCAACCGTCGAGCCTGGGCAGGAATGGATTTGCCCTCTCTTGTGCTAGCCCTAGTTTTCATTAAAATTCCTAGCTCCTTTGTCATCAAAAGAATATGGAAGGCCTATCAATAATTAAACCCTTGGATTGTTTGGAAGGGGATCCTTTCACATAAAGGCCTTTTCATTAATATTCTCAATGTCTGGTGGTCCCTTGTATTCAAGCTTAAGGGTAAGCCGTTGGGTCAAGTTCCCTGGGTCCATGCCCAAATTTTATTTTAAGCGGGGCATTGTCACGATTGCAGATTTTTACTCCAGGGAAAACAAAGACTGGATTCCTTGGAAATATTTTAAAAGGATGTTTCGCTTGTCCAACGCTAACAAGGCTACGTATGATGCTGTTCTAGATAATACACCTTTCTCCTTATGGCAAAAATTAGGTATCAGATCCCATAAACCCTAGTGAAAATATTGGGCCTGGTATAAGAGCACTTCCTTGCTCAACTACAGATCCAGGCAGTGTTATGACAGGCTTACGCCAACTGCACCCACAGTGCCCAAACTCAATATCAAATGAGACCTTCTCTCATCACCATCTAGGTGGAAAACAGATTTCATTCAGCCAGAGCGTCTTATTTGGAGCTAAAGAAAACTTTTTCGCTTGGAGCTTACTGTATCAGGGTTTGCCCCTTGGTCGCAAAATTTCTTATATGGGGGTGCCTGAGCCCTGATGCATATTTTGTCAAGAACCTGATTCTTGTATGCATCTTTTTTGGGCAAGTAGATGGGCCAATCTCGCTTGGAGTTGGGTGGGTTCTTTCTTTACCCCGTTTATGTCCCTGCAACTTTCCTGACATCATGTCCTTTTGGGTGATCCCATTCAATTTTCTCTCCCATTGAGGGAAGTGTGACAAATCTTCAGAGTCAGCCTTCTATTTCTCATTTAGAAATCTAGAAACAAGATTCTTTTCAAGCAAATTGATCTGTCTCAGGATTTTTTATTTGCTGACAAGCTTGAAGTTTTCATGATGTGTGGTTTCAGATCTGTGACTAGGCTAAAAAGGTGTCTATGGAGTTGAACCATTTGTAGGCTTTATTGAATTACTGGGGTGACACCCCTCAATAGAGAGGCCCCTGCTCGTTCGCCTCCTCACCCAGCCAGATCCTGTTCATGTTGACGCCCTGATCGTGCACGGTGTTAGCCTCATCGGAGCAGGTCCCATGACTATGGAGGTTTGTTGCAGTGGCCAGATATGTACACCTACCAACATTCTACGCCTGTGATCACTTCACAATATGCACCTTTGCCTAATGATGGTTGGGGGGCTTTAGGCAATCACGGGCATATTTTTGGCTGGTCCCGTCCTCCAATTACTCATGCTTCAGGTTGGGATGAGGAGCGCTTTGATGGGTGGGGGAACCACCCACTTCAAATGGATAAGGCCTTGTCTACCACATGCCCCCTTCTTTAAAAAACCTTTTTAGATGTAGATTATTTCTAGTTTGTTGTTGATGGTCGTGGTTCCCGTATGGTGCCGTTTGTTTTTCTTTATCCAATATTAGGATAAGTTAGTGACATTCGGGATGTGATTTTTCTCCACCCACACTTTTTTTTGGCTGTAAAGGACTTTTATTTTTATAATTGAAATGGCATTTCATCAAAAAATAAAAATTATAATATTAATTTATTTTGTCGGGCACTTACCAAGAAGAGATTTAGGTTCAAAATTTGGGGAAACCTGTTGTAAAGGTAGTAGTCTGATCCGAATCCTTTGAGTGTACGCTAGACTAACGACGACAGTACGAATCCCGAGCACCTGGTGGTCTATTTCACTTCACGCTATACAACAACGAGGTGAATAGGTTTGGTGGATGTAATCCCTGTGGTTTGAACCCTCCTCTTGTCACCTACTAAAATAGTGTGCTTGTAACCAACTCTCCTATCAAAAAAATAATTTCTTTTTTACACTTATAAAATAATTAAAATAAAAAAAATTCAATATATCATCTTTGTTTATATATATTATTATAAATTTTAAATTATAATATTTAAAAATATAAGTTCAAATTATAATCCATTTTAATAGGAAAAAAACTAAGAGCTAAAAAAGTTCCTGCATGTAGAGGACATGCCTGGACAATAAACAATTAATATTTAAAGTATGTTAAAAAAATTTAATATTAAAAAAAATATGTACAGAGTAATGTATAAAAAGATTTTTATAAGAAAGTGATTATCTTATTCTTATATATAAAATTTCAATGTTTTTTTAATTTGTTATTTTTAATAATATTTAAAATTAAACAGATTTATAGTTTTGAAAGTTTAAGGTTTAAAACGTAGTGTATTGAGGTTGTGTATTAAATCTTCTATTGATAAACTCGGTTCTCTCCCTTATGAAAGGTCATAGTAAAATAAAAATATTTAAGCCTAAACGTTCATGGTAAAAGTTTTTCACATTAACCAAATAAAAAAATTATTTAAATAATATTTAAAAAATTATATAAATTGAAAATACCTAATTATAATATACTTGTATTAAAACAATTAAATATATTGATATAATATACTGGTATTAAAACAATTAAATATATATCAATCATATATATATATATATATTGAATGAATTTGAATTTGTATTAATGTACATCGGTGACCAAAAGAGGTCAATAGGACTGTAAAGTAAGATATATACAAAGCAACGAGAGTGCCTAATGCAGCTCCAAAGAAAATAAAGTAAGAAAAATAGTAACAGAATGACATATGATATACAAGATCTATGGATCAAGGATTGCTCCCAACATTCAAGGTTGAAGAGAAGTGAGTGATATAAGAGTTGGATGTCGTCGTAGATGTTCTTTGTTGGAGTCGACGATGAGTTGATCTTGTTGTATCTTTGTGATCACCCTGACACTTCTTGGTCATGGCCTCTGGAGGTTGGAAGAATGAAGTGATAAGTCGAGATCCTGTTATCTTCTACGAACTGTTACTATGTAGTTCTTTCTTGAGATTGAATAATTCTTGGATGAAAATGGCAATGCATCTCTGATCTTCATAATTAATCCAATATTCTAGTGTATGGGTGTTTCTGAATAAGCAATAATATCTACCTTATATATCGTAGTAGACAGGACAGGTGAAAATGAAATGCTCCTCGGATTCCACATCAAGACTGCACAATCTGCAAATACGCTTATCTCTGGGGAGATGATGATCTGTCTCAATACATAGCTGGTGGGAGTAAAATCGTAGCTGAGCTAGAGGAAATCTGAGGTTGTGTGACATTTGTATCAAGTTATATTTTGGAGTAGTGATCAATCCATTCTCTAGTTGGAGATAAAAGTGAGAGTAATGGAGCAGTTTTGGTGAAAGAGGTTCTTTTGGATCGGTCCAAGTAGTTTTTATATATGCTGAGTAAATCTCATCTCAAATATAATTATGGGAGTATGGTGCATTGATTGATGCTTTAGTAGAAAGAGGTCTCATGATGTCTTGGTCAAGAGAATGAAGTAGAGTAGTAGTCTGAGCATACTAGCAATTCATGACCCCTTGATTTACCAACTGTCTTGACCTTGGGCTATATATAAAACTTACTTGGCAAGAACCTTGGTCTCTTTTATATCATTTGATAAACTAAATAATATTTTTAAATTTACTAATTAAAAATATTAAAAAAAACTAATTAATTAAATAACAAAAAGTAAATAATAATTTTTTTTCTTCATAGGGAGTTGGTTACATCCACACTCCTTTTCTATTATCAAGTAAGGTTCAAATCCTGGGGGCTTCCTCTAACAACACCTATTCCAATTTGTTGTTTTATAAACCAACATGAAGGGACCACGGGTCACTCAGGATTGGTAATGTACGCACTTTGTAGATTTAGGTCATATTACTACCCTCGAAAACAGGCATGCCCCCAAGGTTTGAACCTCGGTTTTGTTTTTTTGGTTACATAGGAGAGTTGGTCACAACCACACTATTTTTAGTAACTGATAAGTGCAGGGTTCAAACCACAAGGGCTGCTACCACCAAACCTATTCCACGTCATTATTGTTGACCAAACCTATTCCACCTCGTTATTGTTGATCCAATGTGAAGGAGACCATCGATCGGATCCTCCCAAGGTTTGAACCTAGGTTTTTTTTGGGTTACATAGGAAAGTTGGTCACAACCACACTATTTTAGTAACTGACAAGTGCAAGGTTCAAACCACAAGGGTTGCTACCACCAAACCTATTCCAGTTCAAACCACAGGGGTTACTACCACCAAACCTATTCCACCTCATTATTGTTGACCAAACCTAGTCCACCTCTTATTGTTAACCTAATGTGAAGGAGACCATCGGTCGCTTAGGATTCATACCATCATCATCGGTCTGACATGCAATCAAAGTATTCAAATCAGACTATTACCTTTGCATAGAGGCTACCCCGAGGTTTGAACTTGGGTGTCTTCTTGGTAAGTGCTTGACCAGACAAGCACTTACCAATCCATGGGGACTAAGTCTCTTCTCAGTAAACGCCAAAACTTACCAATCCACCTAACTCCTCAAAATAAGTAAATAATAATTTTCAAAATTCTTTAATTTATAAAAAAAATTAAAAACTTTAAATAGTATTTTTTAATTTGGTTAGTGTAACGCCTACTACCAATGCACAAGGCGAGAGCTATACTTATCAATAAAAAAATTAACACACAACCACCACACAACCACCACACAACCACCCCCTCACACACTCGCCTACGCTGCAGTTTGAACCTTGGACCTCTAGAAAAGAACCAAAAGCCCGAATCGTTCCATTGCCCCTGGCACAAAACTTTAAATAGTATTAACTCCACCATTTATATTCAAAGAAAAAAACCAAAATTCTTTAATTTATAAAAAATTAAAGAGTTTAAATAGTATTAAGTCCATCGTTTATATTCAAAGTTCAAATAAAAATAAAATAAAAAAAATAAACTTAATAAGATAATAAGTATGATAAAACTTTGATGATTACTCAAGTTTCATAAACGTTGGAAAGAAATACAATTATCTGTAAATGATTTACTTTATAAAACTTCCTTGAATGTAGTGCCAATCACCTTTTCGTGTTGTCATGTCACCTCATCAATCAATAATTTCCAACTAATCATCCAATCACTAACACATGCCATTAATAATAATAATAATAATAAAACCTAGTTCAATCACCCAAAGTATTTATTATTACTTCTTAGCTCAAAAGATTTCATTAGAACCCATGCCATCATTTTTACCATACTATAAAACCTTATTATTAGTATACTTTAAATTGCACATAATTATCCTATAATGGAGATAATTTACAAGTCTTCCCTAATCGACCCATCTTAGTGGATTCATTATCCAATAATGTAGGTCATTTACAAGTCTTCTCTTATTGAATCATTCTTAGTGGATTCAATCATTTTATAAAATGATTTTTAAAAAATGTGTGCTATGATCAAACATATTATAAAATTTAAAGAAACTAATAGTTTCTTACTTGCAAGGCAATGTATCTTTAATTAACATTAATGTAATATTCTTTTTGCTAAGTCGTATCAAATATGCATAAGTATTTGTTTCCTTGTATAGTATATTATTTCTTTGTTAGTCCATTCTTATCTCAACAACACGAAAGTCAACTATCTCAATCTCATCTCAAGAGCACTCAAGTCAACTTGAATCTCAGGTTAAAGTGCACATAGTCTAAAATATGTGCATACAGCCTCTTATAGAATAAATTAAAACAAGTGTAATGTTATTATATTAATCATGAAGAAAAAGTAAAGTGTTCACCTATTTTATAGGTGATACCACAATTGAAGTAAGATAAAACAATTTAAAATGTATGGTTCGGGTTACCATTGTCTTGTCCTATTATTGCTTACAACCTAGAAACTGAAATGTATTATAAAACTTGTCTGTTTTGAAGGTGTATGTATCTAAGATATTACTAAGACCATTGAATAATAATTAGACGACCATCTTGTTATCTTGGATTATTGAATAATATATGTTCTCTAAATTTTAGTTAACTTTGAAAAAAAAATAATGGTAAACATAACCACCTCTACCTTTGGTGCATGAATTTGGGTGTTGACCTTGCTGCTATCTTGGATTATTGAATAATATATGTTCTCTAACTTTGAGTTTAGCTTAAAAAAAATGATAAACATAACCACCTCTACCTTTGGTGCATGAATTTGGGTGTTGACCTTGCTAAAGGTGGTAAGAGTGGAGGAGAGAAAAACATTCCAAATGAAGAGGAAAAGAAAAGGAGAGAAAAAGAGAAAAATAGAAAGGAAAAGCGAGATTCGAATGTGACAAAGGAAGGACCTACCAAAGGGGCTAAAAAAATAAGCCTCCATGAAATGTAAATTAAGATAAGCCTCTACGAAATGTAAATTGAATACTAAAAATTACTTGCAAAAATTAAATAATGAACCCATCTTTCTCCTTGACTAAGAATTTTTGTGACATGTAAATGAGTTGGGTTTGATGGCTTTTGTTTGTTTTAAAAACCCAAAAGTTTATACTTGGTGTTATGTTTGTTTTCAAAACCTAGAATATTAAGTCTAGTGGTTTATGTTGGTATGCTAAACTAGAACTGTTTGCATGATGGTTCATGCTTGTATTATGAGATAATGACTTTTGTATGGTCTCATTTTGAGTTTGAAAAATGGTTTTATTGTTATACTGTCTTAAATATTTATATATATGAATGTATTTGAGTTTCAAATATTTTTATTTGTTTATAAGGTTTAAGAAATATATGAATGTATTTGAGTCTCAAATATAAGTTTAAGTTGTAGGACAGCTTGAGTTACAAGACGTCATCATAGAATGATGAGAAATATCTTCTCCATGTTAGATGTAATAAAGGAGTGAGAGGGGCCTCTTGTAAGTGCAAATTTTTCAATGTAGAATAAGAAGGGATGATATCAAAGCATATTCTTTAAAGATCAACTTAAATTAGTGACGGTGTTGGAAGTTTAAATGTACATGCATTTGTATTGTAGGCATCTTTGGTTGTACTCTATGTTTTCTTGTGAGTTATGCCTTAATCGCAAACCTTGTGAGTTTTCTTGTGTTTGTGTACTATTTATATGACCTTAATATATAATATTTGTTTGTCTTATGTTGTTGTAACTATGAGATGGTAACTAAAGTCTTATGTATTGTCATTTTGGTATGCTTATGGGGCTTGGAGGGAGATAGGGCAATAAAGCCTTATCCTAAATTGTACTTTCCCAAAAGGGTTGAAGCTATTGGAGAAATAATTTAACCTTGTAGATAGAAATTAAGAATGCCCCTATCATGATATGGTAGAAGGAATTGTGCTTGTTTAATGCACAAAAAATAGATAAAAATCGTGTGATTGTATAACGTATGGTTGTTGTTATAATGAATGCAAAGACCTATTTTATGTGGAATTGTTACCAATATTATTAAGTGGAAAATTATATAATATAACTCTTAAAAAATATAGACGAAAAACAACTTTTTTTATTTAGCTATGATTTTATGTAGTTGTTAATGAGTAGCTGATGGAATGGTTCATATAGTTTGCTTGGTGAGCTCCTCTTTATTTGTTATGAAATTGTTATTTAGTAACTTTCTTGACTGTTTGAATGAATAGTAGTAACTTAGTTTAATTTTAACCAACAAAAAAAAACATGTTTAACTTTACTAAAGCTAAGTGAATGTATGGGCTTGTCCATGTTAAAAAAATAAGGAAAGAGAGGTGTATTTTGTGTTTAAAATGACCATTCAAAAACCTAAGTCATCTTATTCTTGTGTAATGCACACAAGAAGATTTTTCATTGTAGGCATAAATGGATTTAGAAACATGTTGCTTTGGGTCAAGAAGCTAAGATTTCAATGGAGGGTTTTTAGAAGGTAGCTTCGGAAGGAAGGGAAAAAATTAGGTGATAGGATCAAGAGATTAAGAGACAACAAAAGGAGAATGGAGGATCTTGATAAGGAGGTAAGTGAATTATCCCTAAACCCTAATGAGTTGAACAATATTATTTCCCTAAGGGGTATGAAAACAGTCTGGTACATCTTCCATAACATTCAAATGCGAGAATGGATTTGATACCTAAACCAACCTAATTATCCATCCCAACCCAATCATTTAGGATTTACCGATTAGTGATGGAATCATTGGTGGCGATGGCAATATTGTGCAACGAAATCATCGGTGCTAATAACAATCCAATATTTTTTATTTTCTCTTCAAATCTGGTCCACCTCATCCATTTTGACCTATAATGGTCAAATTTGCAAAATTATTAATTATAGAATTGTTGTGGTTATTTCTTCGACAGTGATTTTGTTTTGAGAAGTACAAAATCTCAAAATATTGGATTCTCTACCCCATGAGCCTCTTTTCATCAATTGTTGGATCTCCCTTATATTCATGCCATCCTTTGACTTGGTTTCAAAATCCAAGACTTACCCTTATTAAAATCTACCTCCCTTGTCCTTTAGATTTGCATTTCAAAAACTTACCTTCTAATTCTTTTCATAATGAATGCCCTCTATCCTCTACCCAAGGCAAATAAGCTCTATAAATTTAGGCCTTGGGGTGCCTCTCACAAGGCAACAACTTCATGTTACAAAACTCTATCTAATTGCTCTTCATTATTCTTGCATTCATAATCTACTTTTATTGATAGTTGGTTTCACTTGACATTTGGGGAGCTTGCAAAGGAGGCAAGAGAAAGATTAAACTCACATTTCTCTTTAGTTGTAGATCTCCTCTTTACTCATCTTGTTTTCTTTGGATTTAATATTTTATTTTAGTTAATGCATACTTGGCTAAGTTTATGATTTATTGTTATTTTCTTATGATTTCATCATTTGACTATGTTATTTCTCTCTTGGACTCACAATACTTCTCTTTCAAGTGTTTAAATATTTATTTTGCAGTATTTTTGGGTCAATTTCCTGAGCAACCAATCTTACACTCCTTGGACTCATCTACACCCTTAGCTTCAACACTCCATCCATTTATTTTTTAATTAATCTTCTCAAGACAAAATTACCACTTCCTTGTTATAGACGACGATCTTATTGACTGTAATCTTTTACATAGATTTAGCTTTCTATTCTCATGTTCATGATATGCTTTGTTCTATAACTCATTTCTTTGACTAGTCTATTAGCTCCCTGATCATTTATTTGTAGGTTTGACCTTATGTTACTCCTATTTTCCCTCATAGAACGAAATCACCATTAATAAATTATAGGTGATGATTTTATCAATTGTCATTCCAATTGAGATAGTAGATCCCAAACCACACTCCGTAGAACATATTCAACCGCAAACAACACAATCTAACCTATTTATTTATTCCCTAATCGAATTTCACACATTAAAATCTATGTTATTCTATTTTATTTATAGAACAAAATTGTTACTGATAAATTATAGGTGACAACTTTGTCATACATGCTTGTACATATTACTTTTACAAAATTAGGATTTACTAATGAACCCTAGGGTTTGATTGTTCAACATAGAAAGTTAACTATTTTCCTAAGCATAAAAGACCCCTTAAAAAGTTGATCTCTATTCAAATTTTGCTATTTTGTAGGTCAAAAATAAAATTACTAGCAATCAGTTATTGGTGGTGATTTAGTCTTCACTGTAAGATCAAGTGCTTTCCTTACAGTTTCAAAAAAATTCTTTTCATAAATAGCTTTGTTTGTTGTTTTGTAGGAGTTTAAACCTTATGCTTATGTTTTGTAACACTTAATAGGAAAAAAAAAAGGGACCTTAGTTTAGTTGGGAATAAATTTTTAATTTCTTATTTCACACAATAAATTGAAGGGCACACAAATTTGCATCATAGGTTATTTCTATTTGTGCATTCTCTTGGACCCTTGTTTAAAGGAAAAATAAGTTTTAGTTTATTGTATTTTCTATTTAGTTCTTAGTAGCTCTCACAAAAATAAAAAATCATGTAGGATAGTTATTTGTTTGCATGCATTTACTTATTTTAGGCATTTTACTTAGAATCACAATCTTATAAGGTTAAGGAATCATATTAGGAAATAAGATGATAGTTGTGTGTCTAATAAACTCATCAAACATAGGCACATACCCATATGACATAAAATACTAATGTGAGAACCATCGTGGGACCTAACTTGAGGAAACTCTCTTAGGCTCCCATGCACATTCTTACACTAATTTACTTGCCTTCTAAAACTGGTTGAGAACTTTAATCGTTATCATTTGTAGATGAATAAAGTTGCCATTTATAAAGTTCTACCTAGCCACTTTGATATCTCTTTTGTGAGTTATATGGAGTGACTTGGTTATGATGAGTTCAAAATCTCCATATTTAGACTTTATAACATTTGAGGCATTTGTAATAGAAGGTTTTAAATTTAGTTAATATCTTTACCCGAGCTGAGAACTTGGATACCATTCGAACAAACATACCACTTTGGATTTTAAACTTCAAACTCTCATTTAGGTCCTTCAATATTTAATCCCCAAACTTCAACCCAAGTTATATTTTCTAAGTAGTTTTTTATTTACTTATATGTGAATGTTTCCCATGTTTGGAGATTCTATAAATATATAGTAAGTGGTTGGTAATGGACTTCTCAATATCTTCAAATTATTCTAAATAGTAAAGAAAAGAAAAGAAATTAATAATGGTCTTCGTTTATGTTTTTATTAAATTTACCTTGAAGGTTGTTAAAGGTTTTAATTACATAAAATATAGTATATATTTTTTGCTTGATAAAAATCTTAGGGTAGAGAGAAAATATTGAGAGCCGCTCTTAAGTGTTCGAAAATGTCATCCCATCCATAGATACCACTATCTAGAGGGAAGCCACAAGATATATTTTTTGTGTCACCCTTTGCGTCGCAGAGGTTCGAACCATGGACCTCCCATTCAATGGGGCCAGACTCACCTTCTCCACTTACATTGCAAAGGCGGACAATATAAAATATAATTTTGACCTATGAGCATAACAAATAATATTTTAATTGGTCCCTTATCCTTGTGAATATTTGGACTTCCAAACTCCAAACTTTAGAGTTCAAACATCAAAATATAATACTAAGAACTTCAAACTTTGGAGCTTATAGATTTTGTTGGAATCAACATGAGCATGTAATATTTTAAGCACAATAATATGTTGTATATTTCATTGTCAACCAAAAATATTGTATATCTTTCAAATTTATACATGGTGTGTCTTATATTCAAGATACCCTTGGTGTTTCACCTTTAACTTTATCTATTCATCTTCTCTTATGCTCACGGGTGATGTGACTATCCAACCTCATGTGAGGTGAAATCATCAATCATCCCCTAAAAATTACATAACATCAAGTAATGTAATAATGGCTAACACCCCAATATTAAATTATCTGGTATAAATATCATCACCCCTCATAATTCCTAGGGTTGCTAAACTAGAATTATGTTTTGCCTTTGCCTTTGGCTCTAGCTCTGGTTGTGGCTCTAGGTAATCTCCAATGGATATACCTCTTTGGTCTATCTTAGGGTCTACCTTTGGGTAAGTAACCTATGTAAGTATTATGTACCACTCAAAGAATGTAACCTATGTAAGTATTATGTACCACTCAAAGAATAAAATAAAGATTCTAATGCTTACAAATGAAGGATCTAAGTAACATGGATTATATGAAATATAACCTCCGCTATGGTATTTTCACCAACCACATTATAAATATTATTCCTATAGTCTCTGTCATGGCTTCATTATTGATTCATGGTGTGAAGGAGATCAAACACCCACACCAACCTGCAACCTATCATTGTTCACCCTCGTCAGCCAATCTCTGTTGTGCAAATTTATAATTTCTTTATTTGCGCTGACGTATATTCTTAAATAAGTACCTTTGACTCACAATTAAATACAACATCCACATGTTTGATCCCTTGCCATTTTAATTATGTTATTACATATTTATTGATCAAGTCCAACATTAATATCATCTAAAGGAACATGCCATCATCTACTTTCTTTATAGATATCCTTTACAATCGCCAGAAACATAGGTTTAAATGATGTTTTCCAAGATTGAACCTTATAGCAACAAATTATATGTTTTTAGGAGCAAGGCCCAACAAGAAATAAATATATTGTTCGCCCTCATCCTGTATGCTGTGAATTGAACACCATAATCGACATCAAAATAACGATGAATGAAAACTTAGCCTCCTGTTTCGTGTAATTATGATAAAATAACACTGTTGCCATGTAATTATATTGATAATTTGATGATGTTCAAAAAGACAATGACATATTCAACATAAATAAAACAAAATTTATTGGAATATATTTTTATTATTCACGACGTACTCCTTATAGCAACTAGTAATTATCTTTATCATTTTCATCTTGTGCTTCCACAATTGATCCTTTCCTCCAAACCATGCAACTACACCATCCATTTATGGAGTGATGAACCATGTACCAAAACTCAACTGCGTACTTCATTTCTCATTAAATATTTGAAAATTATTTTATACCATTCGTTGTTGACCATCAACATGATGCTAATGTCATTGACAATCCCATCTCATGCAATGAGTTCCCCATCCATATTTATCTAAATTTTTGACATCATGTAACATTTTCTGCCATTGAAGTAATGTCTTCATTGCTATAAATGATAACGTTGGCCATCACTTTTGAATGCTCCTACTGTACGTCTCAAATAACCAAGCAGAATAAGAATTAGAACATCCTCCCAATGCAACTGAAATAGGTATGAGAACGAACATTTGTCAAAACATTACCTTTATCCCACACTCAAAATGTAACTACATTATGAAAGCCTTATAACCGCCAACCCACATATTGTATTTAGATTCAGCTAGAGCCATGGACTCTTTGATTTACGCCTCTCTAATTGCCTTGAAAACCGCATCGGGCCACTTAACCACTTTGAAAACTGTGCCTTGAGCACCTATAGAAAATAACGAAAACAAAACAATTTTATTAAATATTAAATTAAAATGTTTTTAAAATTGCTCTTTTTAAATATTAAAGGTAATATAAATTTAAAATATTTCAAAATGTTTGTATGTAATTTAAAACATTCTTAAATAATAAAACATTTTAAATTTAAACTTTACGAATCATAACCTTAAAAATATAAAAAGAGACAAAAGAGAATCAAAAGAAAACCATAAATCAACATTAATATCAACTTGTTTACGACACCAAAAAGGTAAACAAAATGCAAGTAAAAACTCTCAAACATGATAAACAAAATTTCAAAATTCCCAAATTTTCAAGTGGGTCCCCAGTTTTGGGGTACGTTGTGAAATGGTCATAACAAATGATGAATCTGCTGGGAAATGCTCCTGAGCATTTCAGACTAGGAACCTAATCTGAAACCAATAAAACCCAAAAATAAAAAATAAGCATTAATAATATCCAAAGAATATGGTTAGATAATTTTAAAATGGCATAGTTGAATCATTTTCCACTACTCGGTGTATGTACTATGATTCATTTTGTATTCCTGAAATGATTCAAATTCTATTATTAGTTTTGTAGTTAGGCTATAGAATTTTTGCTCTTTATAATGCACCTCTACATTGCTCCACTGCCAACCAAGCATTCATAGCTCCGATGGATATAACCTTGCTCTCTTCGAAACCTTTCTCTACTGCCAACCAGACATTTATAGCCCCGATAGAGGTTATCTGAACACCCAACTATTAGGTAAATTTTGCTTTACTTCTTTTCTTTATTTCTATCTAGACATAGCTCCACTGCTAGTCAGACATCTATAGCCTTGGTGAAGATTATCTAGACTATTGTGACTGATTTGACTTTACTTTCCATTGATTTACTTTGTTTTTATATCAAGCTTTATTTTGCAAAATTCACTTGCCACCTGGGTTATAGATCAAGTAAGGCTAAAGATAGAGTATATTGGCTTTTTTCATTATTTTGCAAAACTGAATAACTTCAGCCTTCAAAATTTCAAAGAACACCCTTTTAATGTGATGTGATACATGTGGAGCTTTTGCAAAATGGTTTCATTGTTCCAAATTTTTACTATCTTGATCCACATTCACAAGGATAAATATTAAACAATATTACTTTTTTCCTTAAGTTTCATCTATTTTCAAAACAAGCAATTTATCCTAAGTGACATAGGAAAAAATACCAACAAATCCACCAAGAGTTTATTGCATTTACAAAACACTACCTTAAACAAATGAACAAAACCAAAACTATTACAAAAATTAAACAACTAAATGACAACATGAATTGAAATCCAAAATTTGGCATAAGCCAATTTTATTGCAAACCAAAAATGAAAACAAATCAAAATTTCACGAACAACATGAACATCAACAAATAGGTGATGACTAACAAAACAAAAGCAACAAAACTATATACAAGAAAAACTGCAAAACCAAAACACTATGTACAAAAATATACAATATATGTACAAGATAATGCCAAAATTTAGGCTATCATTTTCCTGGATCCCAAACATGATTTTCACAATTTAAAAGACATCTATCCTGATATGCATACCAAGCTTTATAGGAATCCAACCAAAATAAGATTAGGCCAAACAAAACAAAAATTCTCATTCTGCCTCTTTCACCCCACCAATTTGATTCAAGGTTATTAACAATTCCATGTTGAGTATTTGATTCATTAAAATTGCAAGTGAATACATGATTTTCAACTATATTTTGCTTATTCAATGAGGTGTAAACTTCAAAATCAGATTCATCACTTTGACTTAGGTTCTCATTTTCACAAGCATATAGGATTTTCTTCAAATAGAAGGCTATTTCTGAAAATTTTAAAGCAAAGTTGTCATCTATGTATTTAGGCCAATCATACTCATGCAACAATTTGCAAGCATCTAGGATATTTACTAAATAAGGATTATTATAAGTTTGAACCCTAGATTCAATAATTAATTGCCTATGGACTTGATTCAAAGCTTCAATCATGTTTTATTTCATTTTATTTATGGCAATAAATTTAGGAGTTATTTCTAATTTCTTGTTAACAACACTTGATATTTTTTCATCAATAACATGAGTATCCAAAGGAACATCATACCACTTATTACCTAGAATTTCCATAGCCAATAACAAAGGTGAAGATTCTACCTTGTCATCCACAATCAACATATCATGGGTAGCATTTACCAAAAATTGATGAGCCGTCATAATTTATCTTTTTCCTCATGGTCTTTATCATCATCATCATCATCTTGTAATATTTCATCTTCATGGAACACCTGGTTTTCAAAAACAACAAAGTTAGGCACCCAATTAAACATATGCCCATCCTTTTCAAACCATAACTCTTGCTGATCAAGAGATGTGTTAAATAACAAATCTCCCTTATTAACTACCTGTGTCATCTCAAATAGAGGAACATTTTTATCATTTGGATGAATAGAGGTCGATTCTAATTCCTTGTTAACCACCAATGGTATTTCTTTATTTGAATATGCAAGACAATCATTTGAATTTATACCCAAATTTTCGGTAGTCAAGGGTAAAAGAGAAGACTTTACCTCTTCCTCATCCATAACAAATGAGCTATAAGAAACATTTACCATTTCTTCCTTTTCAATTTCAACAACGTGGTCAATAAAATCATACTCAAAGTGACTGAATTTTGGAACCTTTTATATTTTTGCAAGTGGCTTGTCATTTTATGATTGTATAGGAATTACAAGATCTTCATGTGAGATAGAGTTTTCAACATCCTGCATATCAAGTGAAATGGAAATTTTATCAGTAGGATTGTGAGAAAACAATGATTCACCATACATACCCCAACCATTATAATAATTATCTTCTAAACTCAAAGGATGAGATTCTATCGTGTCTTCAAACAACATGTGATTCTTTGACTGTACAAGAGTTGTAGTCTTTTCATGTAAAATAGTAACTTTAGTGTCTTACATATCAGATGAAGAATTTTTTTTATCATAAGGTATAAAAGAAACATATTTCTCATATCTTCCCCAACCATTATAATAATTATCTTCTACAACTAAGGGGTGAAGTTCAACCATATTTTCTGTGTAATCTTCGGATATATCTATAGACTCCTTTTCAAATTCACCTTCATAAATCACTTGAGGTAAAGACCTACTGATTTCTTGTTGTATGGGCATTGAAGAATCCTTAAGTAAAATAAGTCTTTCAGTTTCCTGCATATCAATATCAAGTGGAATATAAATTTCTTTAGGAATTGTGAAATAAGTGAATGATTCCCAATTCTAGCACCAATTCTGTTGAGTAATAATTTTGAACAATCTTCAATTACTAAAAATCAAATATGTTAGCTTTCAATCCCTCCTTCTAGCGCCAATTCTGTTGAGTGATAATTTTACCCAATTGTAAAACTACACTCACAGTTAGGATTTATGAATGTAAAACCCTCCATTGCAAAGAAATGATTAATTTTTCCAAGGTTTTGTGTTACAATGTGCTTAAAAGTGTAAAAATATTGAAGTGTGAAATGATGCTGAAACAACTTCAAAGGTGCACGTTGCCATTAACAAGGGGCCTGGTTTTTAGATATTTGATTGATAAACATGAAATGTAATATCCATAAAGTTCATTCTCCAACCATAAGATTAGTAATTAAATTCTGCTCAAAATTTGATTTTGTAAAGTGCAAAAATTTAATTAAAACCTTGAAAGATTATTTTAATTAAACTATGTTCAAATAATTTAGATTAAAATTTGCATGAAAATCATTTGAACATTTAATTAAAATATTAATGTTTATTTCCAAATATAAAGTTCCATGAAACTAAAATGTGAAATAAACATATTCCCTAATTATAAAGTTTTAAACTTTAGAATATCAAATTAGGGTTGTGATTCCGTGAATTGAAATTTAAATAAAGATAAAATTTTAGGGTAAGCAAAAATAAAATAAAAATGAAACTTTCTGCAGGTTACAAAACAAAAACATAAAACTTTTCTGTAATGAAACTTAACCTAGATTAACCAGTATTTACCCAGTCCGATCTAAATTAAGTGCTAACTTTTGAGGGAAAAATAATTAAAATATATCAAATTTATCAAACATATGAAACACCATCCGCATGCATGTCTCAATATAATAAAAATGAAAATATTTATTAAGATATTACAATACGACTTCTCCAGAAAACTCTCTGCTCTTCAACAGTGCAATCTCTATGTAACCTGGGAGGATCCTTTGGCTATTCCTACGCTCTTCCTTCTTCAATGCGTTGTTCTCTTCCAAATCATTTGATCCTATTATTTGGCTTTCAATATCTTATTTATAATTTCAAATTATTTCTTTCTATAATTCGTTAATTTTGTTGCTTCCATTCTATAACAATTTGTAAAACCAAATTCAAACTTCTCTCTTCAACGTGTGTATTATCCGCATGATTAAATATTTATAAATATAATACCTTTATTAATAATATTGAATTGAATACTATGGATTATCCCAAAAAGACATAAAAATATGTATTGGGTGACTTCCTACACACTATTCACCTGTCACAATGGTGATTTCACTATGCTTTTATATATATATATATATATCTTCAAACTACCTTCTCGGTGGATGTAACCTATGTAAGTATTATATACCACTCAAAGAATAAAACAAATATTCTAATACTTACAAATGAAGGATCTAAGTAACATGGATCCTATGAAACATAACCACCGCTATGGTATTTTCACCAACCGTGTTATAAATATCATTTTTGTAGTCTCTGGCATGGATTCATTATTGATTCATAGTGTGAAGGAGATCAAACACCCACACCAACCTACAACCTATCATTATTCACCCATGTCAGCCAGTCTCTGTTGTGCAAATTTAGAATTCCTCTATTTGCACTGACATGTATTCTTAAATAAGTACCTTCGGCTCATAATTAAATACAACATCCACATGTTCGATCCCTTGCTATTTCAATTGCATCATTATATATTTCTTGATCAAGTACAACATTAATATCGTCCAAAGTAACATGCCATCGCTTGCTTGCTTTATAGACAATATTTACAACTGCCATAATTACAAGTTTAAATGATGTTTTCCAAGACTAAACCCTCTAGCAATAACTTATATATTTTTTGGAGTAGGGCCCAACAGGAAATGAAGATATTGTTCGCCCTCATCCTATACGTTGTGAATTGAACACCAGTATTGACACCAAAATAACGATGAATGAAAACTTAACCTCTTATTTCGTGTAATTCTAATAATATAACACTGTCACCATGTAATTCTATTCATAATTTGATGACGTTCAGGAAAACAATGATATCTTCAACATAAATAAATCAAAAATTATGGAAAGAAGATTTTTTATTATTCATGGTGTGCTCCTTATAGAAACTAGTAATAGTCTTTGTCTTTTTCATCCAGTGCTTCCAAAATTGATCCTTTCCTCCAAACCATGCAACTACATCGCTCCTTTACAGAGTGATGAACCGAGTATCAAAACTCAACTGTGTCCTTCACTTCTCATTAAATATTTGAATATTATTTTATACCATTCATTGTTGACCATCAACACGATGCCAATGTTGCTGACAATCCCATCTCATACAGTGAGTTCCCTATCCATATTTGTATGAATTTTTGACATCATGTAACATACTCAGTCATTGAACTAATACCTTCATTGCTATAAATGATAACATTGGCCATCACTTTTGAATGCTCCTACTACACGTCTCAAATAACCAAGCAAAAGAAGTATTAGAACATCCTCCCAATGCTGTTGAAATGGGTATGAGAACAAATATTTATCAAAACATTACCTTTACCCACACTCCAAAGGTAACTACACAAATAAAGCCTTATTACCACCAACCCACATGTTGTAACTCGTGCCTCTCTAATTGCCTTGAAAACCATGTTAGACCACTTAACCACTTTGAAAACCACATCTTGAGCACCTACAGAAAATAACAAAAACAAAACAATTTTATTAAAGATTAAATTAAAATGTTTTTAAAATTGCTCTTTTTAAATATTAAAGGTAATTTAAATTTAAAATATTTCAAAATATTTGTATGTCATTTAAAACATTCTTAAACAATAAAACATTTTAAATTTAATCTTTGCGAATCATAACCTTAAAACTTAAAAAAGAAACAAAAGAGCATTAAAAAAAAATCATAAGTTAACATTAATATCAACTGATTTACGACACCAAAAAGGTAAACAAAATGCTAGAAAAAACTCTCAAACATGATAAACAAAATCTCAAAATTCCCAAATTTTCAGGTGGGTCCCTAGTTTTGGGGTACATTGTGCAATGGTCAAAATAGTCTTGATCCTCAAACTGACATGAGAGATCATATATCACAATGTTATCCTTCCCTTTCTTGTAAATAATATCATAATAATACCCCAACAATTTGGAAATCCATTTTTACTATGTTGTAGTAGACACCCTTTGTTCCAAAAAATATTTCAAACTTTGATGATCCATTTTAATAAAGAAATGCATCACAATGAGATAAGATCACTAGCAACTGATAGCATGAAGGATGACCTTTATTTATTTTTTATAAATGGACTTCCCTTAATTTTTGCTTGACAAGGCCTTACTAGCAAAAAATAAGGGTCACCCTTCTTGCATTAGTATTGCACCATTGTCATGGCCTAAAACATCACTTTCAATTATAAATGGTTTAGAAAAATCATGAGTGGCTAACGCTAGTGTTTAAATCATGGATTTCTTGAGATGTGTTAGAGGTGTCCACATAAATGAGTTATTTAACATGGTAGTTAGTGGGACTGCTATTTTCCCATAACCTTGGACAAGTCACCAATAGTAGTCATTGGGACCCAAAAATCCCCAAAGTGCATTGAGTTTTTATGACTTAGGCCAATTTTTCATGGATCCAATTTTCTTTTAGTCAATCTTAACTACCTCCTATGAAACAATATCTCCCATGTATTTGACCTCCTGCATTCCAAAGGAACATTTGGCGCATTTGGAAAATAACATATGGTTTTGCAATAGTTTTAACATCTACTCTAAATATTGTAAGTGCTTTATACAAGTGTGAGTGTAGATGAAAATATCATTGAAGAAGACCAATATAAAATTACAAAGGAGTGGGTAGAAGACATTATTCATGATGCTATAGAAGGTGGAAGGTGCATTAGTTATGCCAAAATACATGAAAAAAAATTCATAATGATCCTCATGAGTTTGAATACCATTTTTGGAATGTCTTCGTCCTTGATCCTTATTCAATGGTATCCAAAACAGAGATCCAAATTGGAAAAATATTGGTACCATGTAACTCATCTAACAACTCATCAATCATAGGAATAGAAAATTTACCCTTAATAGTGAGTTTATTGAATTTCCAAAAGTCTATACAAATTTCATGACCCATATTTTTCTTGATAAATAGTACCAGTGAAGAATAATGACCGATATTGGGTTGAATTACCCCAATTTTCAGTAACTTTTGGACCAAATTCTCAATTTTATATTTTTGTGCATAGGCGTATCTGTAGGGTTGGATGTTAGGTGGCAAGATCCTTGGTACCAACTATATTACATGATCATGGGAATAGTGTGGAGGTAATCCCTTGGGTTATACAAATATAAAATCATGTTTATTCAAAATGACTTTAAAATCCCTTGGGTTTTGCAAATACATAATCATGTTTAGTCAAAAGGAGTTGCAAATACCTTAGCTATTCGTTTGTTTCAATATTCTATGGCTAGATTACAAAAAAATAGGCTAATATCCCATATGAGGATTTTTTAATGATTTCTCCATTTGAATTGAACTAATAACCTAAAGAGATCTTGTGTGTGATCCATAGAGAGTGTATAATATCCCATTCTAAGTGAATTGTATCCAAATTTTGGAAAATTTCCATGCTACTGTTTCCAAGGTACAAAGCCATTGTGCCCACAAAGCAACATCACATCCTCCTAATGGAAGGGATAACATGTCATTTTTAAGTTCATAATCCCCTACCTTCAAATTAACATTATAATATTTTTCTTTACAAGGTAATGTTCCTCCATTTGCCACCATGAATTCAAAAGAATTTCTAGAATGTATGTAGCAGTTTTCTTACTTAACTACTTGAGGATCAATAAAATTATAAATACTGCCCAAATTAATAAGAATTATAATTCTTTGCCACTTGAAATATCCCACTATATTCATAGTTTGAGGGATTAAGATTCTTGCAAGTGCATGGATTGAAATCTTTGTCTATATATATACATATATGTGTGCGTGTGTATGTATTCTTCTTGTGCCTCACCCTCACCTTGGTGCTCTTCTACCTATTGTTGTAATTCTTCTTCATGTACTTCATTTACTATAGAATCATCGATTTTTACCAAATACATATTTTTTTGTACATATTTATGCGTTAAAAGATATTTTTCATCATAATTATAACACAAACCTTATGCTCTATCGACATTCGTTTCCTCCGTAGTCAACAGCTTAATTTTTGGAGATTAATTTTTGGATTTGATGTGATCTTGGATGGCAATGGGGGTTTGGTCTATGAAAATTTAGATGAACATATCTAAGTAGTAAAATTTTCCTCAGTTAGCCTAGCCAACCCTATTGCTTGCATCATATATTGTGGTTTAAACATTTTACCTTGATATTGATATCATCCTTCAACCCACTAATAAAACAACTCTAAAAAATCCATCACTCAAACCCCTTTTCCAATTAGCCACTTTCTCAATCTAATTTTGGTAGTCACAAATAGTAGAGGTCTACTTCTATTTTGTTAAAGATCCTATAAATGTTAGCTTTTGATACAACATGTAATGGGAGATAGCAATCACAAGATGCAGAATAATATGAAAGAAAGTAAATCTATGAGATGACTAAAATATGCTATAAATAGAAATGATGAAAATGAATACAAAGTAGCTATGGAGGAAATGAACACTCCATGATCAAAGCTACTGCTCACGAATGAGCTCTGAGCTTATCACTCACACACTCTATCACACACTCTCTATATCTATATCTCTATCTATGTATGGCCCTTTATATAGGAAAATAGGTTCCTTGGCCAACACTCTACCTAGTTGTGCAAGGGACATCTTGCACATATACAACTTGCACATTGACACTTGTGCATTTATTACATTGCATGAAGTAACTAGATAACTTCCCCTTAAAGTAATCTAATGTCCTAAGTATGTACCAAGGAAGGTACATTTACATGACCCAAATGATGTAATATAATCTATTTCTAACACCCCCTGTATTACATTATTTGGGTATTGAAGACTTTAGTCTTCAATGTGGATCTTATCCCATTGGATAGTGGAATTTGTATTCTCCTTCATTGCTTACTGTGATCAGGTTCAACAGGTAATCTGTGTCTTCATATGATGTGAAGTAAGTTGTAGTTGAAGGTTCTTCTACCTTTTGTATGTGTTCAATTGGTTCAGTCTTCATGATGCCATGTTTCTTTTTAGCATGTATTTTCTTCCTTTTCTTCTTCTTCTTCTCTTGTGATTCTACATTGGTGTTGGTGGAATTTTTACTTCATGACAAGTTAGTCTATCATCACAATAATATTATTCTTTATTGCTATCTTGTTCCTTGTGTTGAGTAAGTACAAACATAATTAGTGATAGATACACCATCAAACATTCTTCTGGTGAAAATATAACCAATCTTTGTGAATTCCACCATGATGTGAAGAGGATATCATGAAGATAACCAATCAATGTTGTAAAGTTACCTTCTTTAGATTCTTTAAGAAACAAGGAGAATTTCTCTTTGTCGCTAGTGGATAGATACTTGTATCCTTCTAGAGTATCTATTAATTTTTGAGAGTAGTATTCTACTTCATGAAATAGTTCTTCATTATTGAAAGCATTTCTCAAGATATCATCCATGATAGATCTTTCTTGCTATTTCTTAGAATTGAATTTGCAAGAATCTTAGAAGTCTACCTTATGACTCCTTATTAGGATATATGATCCCTAATTGAAGTATATAAGCTTGATTTGATAAAACCTTTATTAATCCTTAGGTTTTGTAGGCTTCCTTATGTCTCCCTAGTAATGAGAGTATATACTCTTAAGGAATTTTAGGTTTTGTAGAAAGCTTATATTTTGCTAATGGATTTGCAACTTGATAATATTTGATAAATGCTGATATTACCAAGTTTTGTAGAATGCCTTATGACTCCCTAGTATGTTTTAGATAAGATATAGTGCTTTTGTAAATTGTAGTTCAATTTTGGTTGATTTTGTAAAGTTTTTGTAAATACCAAAATCAACTTCTATTATCCCTTATTGCTCCTATTGAACTAAGCACTTTTCCCAAATTTAAAGAGGTTTTAATGTTGGATTTCTTTTGTCTCTTTTTGAGAAATTTTGAGACAATAATATTATAAATTTCCAACCTTTGAAATGCTTTGATAAACCTCTCTTTTTAATATCCCTTTAGGATTTAATTTAAGTGTATCTAATTTCCAATAAATTAATTTGATGTAGTAACCCTTATAACTCCCTAATTTTGGAAAAATTAGACCACAATAATATTTGCAAATATTTAAGATTAATTTCTAGTAGAAACCCTTATTACTCCTAGGTTTTATATTGCAAATATTATATTAATTTGATAAATTATTCCCTTTGAGGTATGGCTTTCAATATGATTAAATTCCTCTAAGTTTAACCTTATAACTCCCAAGAAATGAAAGCACATAAAAATGGGAATAAACCTTACCTTATATCAAGCAATAATCGATGTTGATTTTAGATGTGCAAGGGCTACAATATTGACGTCACTGCTTTGACTATACCCTCCAATAGAACTGCTTGGAACTTTTCTTGTATTTAATGTTCCAAATATGGTACCCTTTAGTCTCTACCTTTGACCTTGCTTGACCAGAGCATTGAAGGCTCTACCACCTTCCTTACATGTTGCAACTCGACCCTATGCACGTAGACCCCAAAGTGTTGAATGTAGAGACATAAATGTTATTTGAATGCTTGGTCGTTGATGCCCTTAAAATGGAGGAGAATCTTGTATTAAGTGCCAAGTGGCACGTCCATTTTCTTCTTGAGCACTTGAGGAGTAGAAGGTGCTAAAAAATGCTCATTTCTTCCTTTGAGTAATGTATGGATGTTACGTTCTTTAGTAGAGCGCTTGGTCTCTTTATGGACAAGTGTATCTCATACACTCAATGCACCAACCTATTGCTTGTAACTCCTTTCTTGATGAAGATGAGTGCTCGTGTGAGGAGCGTTAGGGTTTTACCTCAAGTGATAAATGTCACTTCCTCCTTGTGCATGGACATCTTCTCTATCATTGCTTCAATGGACCCTTTGGAGGTTCTTTAACCCTATAAAATCCCCAACTCCTCTTTCATTCAATTGCAATATTTTCAGCTGGGATGTGGAGCAATGATTTGGAGGCTTGAGCACCAATTTTGAGCAATGCAGATGTGGAGTTTGAAACACTCCAATGGTGCTTTAATATTCTTCTTTTCTCACCTGTTATACATCCTCCTTTTGTAGATAATGTTTCTCTCGAATAACGTTGTTTCTCCCTTTGCTTTTGCTCCTTGTATTTTGTAGGTTCGGTCATCCAAGATGTGAGGAGAATGAGCCCTTAGAGTGGCTCCTTTTGCTATGCTTGGATAGATGCTAGCATTCGGCCACCTTCGACTGGTTTTTCCAATGAATATTGTGCCTTTGAGGCACCTTCAAATCTGCCTTCTTTCCCTGTATAAACTAGATTAGGATAGTGCAACACAATGTAATGTATTTATATATAAAATATCCTTTATTGCACCTTCTTTTGCACTCCTTTCAGGTCTGAATTTCTAGTTTTGTGGCAGAATTTTGAATGCAATGTAGGGGTTTTGAGGTTGTCTCTTTGATTAGACACCTTCCCCTTTTTGCTTGGATATTTTACAAATGAACCCAAGCTTGTAACCACTTGATAGAAGCTCCTTTTTTCTATATATTCCTGCACTATTTCTTTGTAATAGAAACCTTATTGTGCTTTGAATTTGAGACTCACCAAGTCTCGATTTGAGGCTTCCTTTTCTGATCTTCGATGGCTACTTTCTTCTCCAATGCTTGGAGGATTGAGCTGATTTGGTGGCTTCTCTTGGCCACTGAATGTTGCAGATTTTTGTGCACTAACAATGTCTTTAGACACTTTGACAAATTTTGATTTTGTGCCCTTCTCACGAACACAAACAATAATATTTTTGAGAGCAATAGAATAGTGCAAATGAATCTAATAATATTTCACTTTTAATGCACTAACAATTTCACCTTATCACTCCAATCAACTCTCAAAATAATGCACTTAATCAATTTACTACAACTAATCAAGAATAATCTGAAATGAATCTTCAAGAATTATTCTACAATTTCCTTATAAGCAAGGTAGTAGGAGCTAGTCTTCTTTTGCTTTCCAAAGTAGATGATAGGTAGTTGATAGATATTTGTAATTCTGAAATCTAATCAACTCCTAATGTGCAAATGAACCTTAAAAAGAACCTTTCTCTTTTTGCACTTTTGAAGACTGTAATTCAATTCTCCTTTTTGCAACTTTAATCCAAATTAAGGTGCTTTAACAAATCTGATAAGTAATCCAATTAATGAATCTACTTGCACCAATAGTTGCTTACCTTTTTTTAAAATATTTTGTAGCTCTTTTTCCACTTTTGTAGAGGATGTAGATCTTGGTGTCTAAGATCACCAAGTTGCTACCTTGAGTAAGATCTTGCAACTCTTTGTAGGCTATCTTGAATAACTCCATCTTCACCAAAATATGGTCTCAAACTTTCTTTCACGAGCCTAGGATTTTGGTGGCTTGTTCTCCTCTTGTAGTCTCCTCCTTTTGCTATAGATTTGAAGAAGTCTTTTTTTCTGAAGTGGTGCCTTCTTGCTATGAGAGGTAATCTCCAAATCTCCTGGATTTGGTAGGCTTCTTCTATCTAAATCTTCCTTCAAGCTTCTTGTTGAATTCTGACTTCAAACAAGATCTTCTTCTCAATATTTTGAATGTCTTGAGGTCTTCTGAGATTTGGCACTCCTTGCCAAATTCTTCTTCTTCTTTTGGGCTTGTTTTCGGATGGCGATAATTATCCCAAATATTTCACTATCTCCTGTAGTGAATTTCTCCAATGAGTTCTCCTCGGAACTCCTTTGATGATTTCTTTAGTAAGGCTCTCCAAGCCTTTTACTAGATGCTCATAGAGACCTCCCCAAGGCCTTTGATCTTGCAGCTTCTTCTGGTCTTCCTTGAGACCTTTTCTTCAACCTTCTACTTTTGGAAGTGTTGGTGGTGAGATCTTCTTCTGGATCTCTGATTCTGTTGCTTATGGATTCGAGCAGGACTCTCCTAGTCCTTCTTCTTCTTCCAAGTCTAGAAGTTCTTCAATGAGATCTTCTCCTGATATCTTTTTCTTTAGGTGCTAGATTGATTATGAAGAAGATACTCTTCCTAAATTTCTTGTAGGAAGCTTTTCCAACTCACTGAATCTCCTTTTCCTGCAACAAAGTATTAGTACTAAAATCTGCTTCTGAATTAGATACTCTCTTCTGGAGTCTTCTTCAAGATCAAGGCTTCTGTGGCTTTTTTAGTATCAAGGCTTCTGTGGCCTTTTTCCAATATCAAGGCTTTTGTGGCCTTTTCTTCAATATCAAGTCTTATGTGGCCTTTTCTTCAATATCAAGGCTTTTGTGGCCTTTTCTTCAATATCAAGGCTTCTGTGGCCTTTTCTTCAATATCAAGGCTTCTATGGCCTTTTCTTCTGGATCAAGGCTTCTATGGCCTTTTTGGATCAAGACTTCTATGGCATTTTTTTTTTTGTGAAGTTCTCAATCTAGAAATGGAGATCTCCTGTCTCCTAACTTCACCATGATTCTTCTCCAAAGTCTCTTCTGTAGTATTCTTCTCTTGCAACAACTAATATCTGCACTATGAAGGCACTCCAACCTTCGGGCAACGAAGTTGAAATATCCTAGCTTTCTATTGTAGGAGGTGTCCCAATCATCTAAGAATTAATTCCCTGCAATAAAAGAAACTTTAGGTAAACTTTTCCAGATCTCTTAGATGAGCTTCACTAGTTGATTCATCAAACTAGTGGATCAAATGTTGAGTCCTAGTCTTCACGAGTTTTTCTTGTAACTCTGTGGAAAGACTCTAGCCATATGCAATCTCAGTATTTTTGAAACTGAGATTTCTTTCAGTCCTCACTCGTGGCTCTCCCTAATTCTACCACCTAGACTCTTCTGAGATTTTTTGATAGTGGTTGGTCCAGCAACGCATCAGGTTGACAAAAAACTTAGGGTCAATGATAATGGTGGTTTTCCTATTGATCTACTGTAGCTTGATCTACCGTAGCTCTGATACCACTGTTAGCTTTTGATACAACATGTAATGGGAGATAGAAATCACAAGATGCAGAATAATATGAAAGAAAGTAAATCTACGAGATGACTAAAATATGCTATAAATAGAAATGATAGAAATGAATACAAAGTAGCTATGGAGGAAATGAACACTCCATGATCAAAGCTACTGCTCACGAATGAGCTTTGAGCTTATCACTCACACACTCTATCACACACTCTCTATATCTATCTCTCTATCTATGTATGGCCCTTTATATAGGAAGATAGGTTCCTTGGCCAACACTCTACCTAGTTGTGCAAGGGACATCTTGCACATATACAACTTGCACATTGACACTTGTGCATTTATTACATTGCATGAAGTAACTAGATAACTTCCCCCTAAAGTAATCTAATGTCCTAAGTATGTACCAAGGAAGGTACATTTACATGACCCAAATGATGTAATATAATCTATTTCTAATAATAAATTCCTCATACTCACTAGGGCCAAAATGAGTGAGTATTTATGTTTCAAATTTTTCCAAGAAATATTAGGTATCATATGTTGCACCCATTGATACCAATTAAGGGCTTCAAACTTAAAATTAAAAGATGAAATTTTGATCCATAAGGATCGAGGTATGTTGTGGAGCTTGAAAAATTAGTTTGTTCAAAACAACCAACCCTTAAGATCCTTTCCATTAAACTTGAAAAAGTCTAACTTGGGCAGTTTATAAGGGGTATTATTATTAAAAAGAACATTGTGTACATCCTCTTCCATATGTCTAGAACTACCCTCTTCCATATGTATGGGGTAAGTTGTTGATTCAATAGCCCTATATTGTCATTCAATTAGTTTTGATCCATATCTCTTATGACTCTTTTAGTTCCTCTAGCCATGGACTTATGATTTGGACCACTCAAAATACCTTACTAAAAATAGAAGTGTCATTTTCGGAGTTACTATTTTTAGTAATGGTTTAATATTGTCTGAGTTCCATATATCAAAACGATCAGCTTGAAAATATTATTGCAATGGACTAGGTATCAAAATGATATTTTTTTGGTATCCCAAACTTTGTTTAGTCAAGTGTCATCTATATTCTCTTGAATATTTTCTTCACCTAGAAAATTAACTTTCTTATTTGTTCCTTGACAACTACCATATTTGTTCCTATTCAGTCCATTATAAATAACCACCTTGTTAGAATCTATCTTGTTTGTCATTGATACTATCCATTATTACTAACAACTATCCTAGCAGACTCCATTTTGATTGTTACTAACAACTACCATGTCTGACACTATTTTTATTGTTACAGAGAACTACCCTAGCAAATATTGTTTTAACTGTTACTGACAACTACCCTGCTTGACACTATTCCCAATTTTTATTGACCCCACTAATTATCTTTGGGAATCAATTATATGATAGATATAGTATCCTTAGCATGATCAAATATATGGTTAGGGTTTTAGGGGTTTGATGGTCTGTATTAGGATTTGACATATGACTAAAATAAGATAACTCTAGACCAAGGTGTGTGCACTATCCATAGACCTCTATTATACTGCAACAATTAACAATAATTCTTCGACCAAAATTTTATGTAACTAATCAAGGAGGGTTCCATACATACCCTTGAGTGCACTACCAACATATTTGACAATACAAAAGGGTAATCTTCTCGAATGCTATGCTCAGAGTACTATGGATAGATACAAGGTCTCTCCTAAACCTACGGGGTCTCCCTATATGCCCAAAAGTACATGGAAGCTCAAATCCATATACAAGTTTTTTTTTTGAGGCTTGGGTATTGGATTTTGATCACCCCTTACTTCACTAGATGCTTTACGGGTAATCTAGCTTAGCCAACAACGACATCTCCTTCATGATATTTTAAAACCCCCGACACAAGGTTTCTAACCTATTAAACTAATATAGAAAAAAATAACTCAATTTTTGTTTGTAGGTAATAATAAATAATATATATATATATTATATACCTAACGGGTTGGAATGATAGCACACAAATTGTTTGCACTGTGATAGGACATGACCATGGAAAGCGCTATGATACCATTTGTTAGGAATATTGTAGTAAAATAAAAACACATCCACACAATATTGCAATGATAACAAAAAATAAGTTTAAAATTAATAATATTGCAATACAAAATAGAAATGCAATAGATTATATTGTAGAAAATAAGAACACATTACAAAATTGCAAGCCTCTTCAAGGGAGCAACCTCCTTAGAAGCAGAGCTTTGATACAAAAAATATGAGATGCATTATTTTGCCCCTATTGGTTCTTTTATATACTTTGGATACCCTAACCCTAATTCTCAAGGGTTTCCATCCACATACAAGTGGGAGCCCAAGCTAGTAACCCCTAAAGAATAATCATTACATCTTCAAATAATGTCTTTTTATAATACATAACAATTACATCATATGGGTTCGTAAGCCTAGGTTTCCAAAGTACCACATGACTAAAAAATAATTAATAATATTAGAATGGGGTCTTAATAGAAATCTAACATGGTATCAGAATGATTGTGAATCTTCCTTACTCAATTGCTTCTATTGACAAGTAATTTTTTTCCAACTTCTCTCAAAGGCAACTTTTATTGAAGCTAGCAAAGAAGATTTTTATGAAGACTAACAATGTAATTTGAATAAGTCCGAGGTGTAGAAAAATTGGTTCATACAAACCCCATAAGGGGGCCGGAGGTCCAAGGTTCAAATCTTGGTCCTTGTCGAACTGAACGCTTATCCCTTTCCTGGTGCTTTTAGCGGCGTAAAATATTTAAAATGATTGTGGCATGGTGGTTATAGGGGTGGACTACATAAAGATCTATGTGGTGGCTTTCGGGGTGGACAACACAGAATACTGTGGTGGCCATAAAAGTCGGACAACCTACCCAGATTCGTGGTGGCTACCGATTCCACCATGTAAATACAAAAAAAACAATTTAGTTTGAATAAGAGTTTTCCAATAAAAACCTATCTATCATGGCTCATGATGAGGTAAATATAGCCCTAATGAGTATTTTTGTACAAAATTTTGAACCATCCATAGTGCAAAGAGGCTCTTTAGTCTACATCTTGGAAGAATGCTATGAACACTAAATATCAAGCATTAGTGAAGAACAAGACTTGGAGGCTTGTTGATATTCCACTAGGGAAGAAGGCCATTAGATGCAAATGGATCTTCAAAACCAATTATAAGTTATATGGTAGTATTTATAACTACAAGGCATTAATTATAGCCAAGGGCTATGTTCACAAGGAGGGCATTGACTATGAAGAAACATTTTGACCTACAAAAAAAATAAAGACCATAAGAATGATATTTGCTCTAGCTACATAGTTTGGATGGAGGTTTCATTAGATGGATGTCAAAAGTATCTTCCTAAATGGAGATCTAAAGGAAGAAGTCTACATGGCTCAATAAAAGGGATCCATTACACTTTGATAAGAAACAAAGGTGTGTAAATTGGTCAAATATCTCTACGGTCTTGAATAGGCTCCTTAAGACCGGTATATAAAAATAGATGTGTTGGAAATATTACATCATAGCCCATGTGATAATTAGAGTGATATAACCACCCATTATAAGAATTATTCATGCACTAAAAATTAAGGATAGTTGTAGGATAAGTTAGAAGCTTGTTATGCTCGAAATGGGCATCCAATGAATTTAAATATCTATTATTTCATAATGCAAAACATCCAAGAATTGAGCATTAATATGTGGTATTAGAGTAGATAGAAGGAAGACTCATCTCTCTTTTCGATCCTTCTCAAGCTTTGACATAGAGACGCTTCAAAAGAACTCTCTATTAAAGAAAAAGTGGTCTCAAGATAAATATACCCTACAAAAAGACCAAGTAATATTTAACCTCAAGAGAAAGAGGTAACCATTGTCTCTCTAAAGCATTCCCATAGAAGATATTTTGGAAATAAAAAACTCTTTCTAAAAAGGATCTTAGGATAAAACTCTTGCCAAAATATTTTTTGTAAATCAAAATCTTACTAAGAATAAGAACATGTGTTTGTTGCACGATCACAACTAAGCACAATCATGTTTGGTATGATTTTTAAGTAATAAAATAAATTATGGGTCAATAAAATTGGTTTCATCCAAATTGTTCCAATTATAAAGTAAATAATACATCCAATAAATTCAAAAGTTTAGTTGATCATTCTAAGTCATTGTAGAACCAACAGGAGAGAAGACCACTGATATACAAAGGTAAACATGACAAGCCCAAGCCATGGGATGCATCTAACATTTATCACTAGAAATCCAAGAAGTACAATACTTCCTGGAATAAAGGCAAGTTGCTCAAAGTTAACTCTTTTACTACTCTCTTTCCCCAATACATATAAAACTATGTGCAAAATGTATGACCTATTGTGATGGGGGATTTAAAGAAGCATGACATAAATGGTGAACTCAATCTTGTTGAGAGAATAATGTTTGTTTCTACAACTTGTATAACTAAGGATACTTTCATCATTACTAAAGCTCTAGATCTCTTAAATTTTTTATCAAGCAACGTACCAACTTCACAAGAAATCAAAATAATAGATGATGAGATGCAATGTGATATCATCAAAATTATGAACATAATAAAAATAAAGAGAGATTTATTAGACAATGTCAACAATTATTGGGTCCTAATGGTTTAAAAATAAAGGATTTTAATCATTTGATAGGATTTTATATTCATATTCAAGAAAAATTATAGCAACTATGGGATCATTTAAGGGAGTGAAGATAAGTACGCAAAATTGCTAAATATTATATTCAAAACATACATCCTATTTATCATATCAAAGAACTTATGATAAAAGGAGAACTTGCAAAGAATCTAGAACTTGATCACAATAGAAGAAATGGAAAGTAGAAGAAGGTGAAGAAGCAAAAGAATCCTTACACAACTTTCTTCCCATCATATGCAAGATAAAAATCAATGATCAAAAAATTCAATAGTCGACATAGGATGCATGGTACCACATCCTTCCTATGAAGACATTGGAGGAGGCAACTATTTATTTAATTGAATCTATAAGTATTAAATATTGAATATTTAATTATAATAAGTGTGTTTTTGGAGTGCATGATCAGTGGAATTTGACACTCTTAAGTATTATAGTAAAAAGTCTATAATGAGGGAGGATTTCTCTCTTAAATTGTAACATCACCCTAGTATATTTCATCAAGTTAGAATCCAAGAGCAAGATCTAGAGTGAGAATTGAAGACAAAGCCAAAGCTAAGACTATGATGTAATAAGGGGGTATGTTAGAAATTATTACATCATAGCCCATGTGACAATGAGAGTGGTATAACCACCCATCACAAGGACTATGCATGCACTAAAAGTTAAGGGTAGTTGTAAGATAAGTTAGAATTTTGTTATGCCAAAAATAGGCATCCAATGTATTTAAATATCTATCATTTCTTAATGCAAAAAATTGAAGCATAAGATGAACATTTTTTTGTTTTTGGTAGGTAAAATTAATTTTATTTACTTTTCGGGTTGGATGGTCCCGCCCCTTTTTACATTCGAAACATCCACTTCTGGAAGGTCACAGTCCATTACCCAGGGGGTATGGATACGACAAAAAAACCAGCAAGCCAAAAATATTCACATAATTCCTTCATAGATGTCCTTCCACAAACATACATTATGATCCAAATACATAGAAATACAAAAACGCACACCACCGGACCCACGTGAGACACATAACAGGCACCTTATTTTCCAGTCTTCTAGGACTTGCAGCTCGCTTCATTTTTGGTAATGTCCCTACTTGGTAGGAGAGTTTCCAAAATGACGGGGAGTATTTTGAGCTCCTCGATGGCATTGGACATAAGATTATTCTCTTCATGTTAGAAGTTGGCCGCCATCTGGAAGTGTCTGACTGCCTCATTGATGCAGGTCAATGCCATTGTATGCAACATGTCCTGGGAAAGGAAATCTCTATCTCGATCCTTCTGGTTGTCTCCCTGAGGCTCTGTCTATCAGTATTCCTTCATATCCTCTTGGAGACCATCTTGAGATTCTTTGTCATCGTTGGTGAAGTCCTAGAGAGATCGATTGCCACTTTGAGTTGACGTCGATAGTCGCTTGGACACCCTTCTTGTCGGGGGGGTCTAGCTACCTTCTACTTAGGCCACAACATCTTGCCCACCATGGGCTTCTCATTCAAAATACAATTTGGGAATTCATTGGTGTGGTGGTTAGAACCACCGTTAGTGGCACAGAGGCCCTTATGTGTCACAAGGACACCTTTGGGGTGGCAACAGCCACCGTTGTTATTGGAACTAGAATGGTGCTGAGGGTTAAGCTTATTCCTCGATGGTATTGATGAAATACTATTGGTCACATAGCAGAGGCTATGTATTAGTGAGATTCCCCACATCATGGTTGAATTTCTCGATGATCTCGATCGGGAAACTATTTTCCCAAATCTTTAAGGAGGTTTGAAGGATGACCTTATTGGCTAAGGCATCGACCACCTGATTAGCCTCTCTGAACACATGGTTAATTCAATTTCACTCCTTGTCATTGAAGTATTTATGGCAGTCCTGGATGATGCTCTGGATATTTTTCCCACCTTTAGAATTATTTTGAACCAGCCCCACAATAACTTCTGAATTGCCTTCAAATATGATAGGGCTAGCCATGGATTTGCATATGTCAATGCTTCTCCAGAGAGCTCTAGCTTCAACGTAATTGTTGGTCTAGGTACCCAGATTTTTGGCAAAAGCTCGGATGAGATTACCGTTGTGGTCCCTGACCACACCTCCTGCTCCAGATTTGCTTGGATTGCCTTTAGAGGCACCGTCAAAATTAGCCTTCAACCAACCTTGGGGGAAGTCCACTTGGCTACGACTCTATCCTTGTGAGACTCTTTGGCTTTGCAGCAGTCTTGAGGAATCTTGAGAGCCACAAACAGGTGACCTTTTGTTCCATCCTGGGGAATTTTTGGGTATGGGATGAGACTACTATTTTATGTTGCAAATGTCAAGGCTCTTGACGCAACTGCTTCATGATCTCTGTGATCTTCATTGAAAATCCACCTGTTGTGTTCCAGCCAAATCTGCCAAGTAATATGATGGACTAGGGCTTTCCATAGAAAGTTCAGTCTCAGGTTTTTAAAAGTGCTAGGCCATTGGATGAACATGTCCTTGACCATTCTTGGACTGATACAACAAACCTGAAACTTGTTGACCACTAGGGAAAACATGGTGTTTGATAATGGGTAATCCATGAGGATATGTTGGGTAAATATCCAGGCTTGCTCACACAGGTAGCATCTATTGGGAACAATGATCCCTCTGTGCATCAGGTTTTCAGTGGTAAGGAGTTTATTATGGATGGAAATCTAGTAGAAGTGAGCTATCTTTGGGATTAGGGCCTTAAGCCACACACTTCTAGCTAAGGTCTGCTCTTTGTTGGGGTTGGCTCCTCTAGTGGTGCTCTCAATGAGTTGGGAAGCAGACTTCACAGAGAAGTTACCATCACTCGTGCCTTTCCAACATTGTTGATCTTTGTTCTGGGTTTGGGGGATGAAATTTTCCCTCATGAGCGCGTGGATCTTTGTCACTGCATTGTTGATAGTGTCGTTCTTAAGTCTGAACTAAACCTTATTCCACATTTTGACACCCTGGTTTGAAGTGATGAAATCTGCTACGCGGACCTCGTACTTGTTATCTATCAGATGCTTTATAGTAGCCAACCTCTGGTATCTTATAAGAGGATATTTTTTGGCCTAGGTATCCTCCCAGAAGTCAATCTCTTTGCCATATCCCAACTGCCACCAAGAGCCCTGGTGCAAGAGATTTTGGGTGAGGGATATGGACTTCCAAAAGTGAGAGCAATTAAAAGGGGTGTCCATATGAAAAGAGGATTTTTGCTGGAGATAATTCCTCTTGACTATATCCACCCATTCGATATTAGCATTGGATACTACCTTCCATGTTTGTTTAGCCAGGATGGATAAATTGGTTACATTAATGTGCCTCATCCCCAGGCCTCCCTGATCCTTGGGGGAATAGACTTTGTCCCAGGAAACTAGGTGGAACTTCTTCTGGTTGTCATTTCCTGAACACAAAAATGATTTTTGGATTTTTTCGATGTCTCACCCACTACCATCGGGATTTTGAAGACAGACAAAAAAATGTGGGAATGCTCTAAAGCACAACCTTGACCAAGGTTGCCTTGCCAACGCTAGAAAGGAGAGCACATTTCTAGCCTGAAAGCTTTTTGTGAATCCTGTCGGTGACATTCCTCCACATATATTTGAGAGGTCTTCCTTTAAACATGGGGAGACCCAAGTAGGTGGTCAAGAAATTTGTGATGGAACACCCTAGAATACATGCGATCTTGCATTGTCTTTCGGGGGGTGTTAATGAAAAATAGCTTTCTTTTAACATAGTTAACTTTATGACTAGCTACCTCTTCGTAGAGGTTGAGAATAGTTTTGATACCTTTGGCATCAGAAACTACTGCTTTGGTGGCCAGCAAGGTATCATCCACAAATTATTGATGGGTTGAGGGTTGGATACTAGTGGAAGCATTGATGCCTAATATCAGTTTGTTGGAACACACATTCTTGATAGCTCTTCCTAGGATCTCTACCAAAATGATAAAGAGAATGGGGGAAAGCAAATCACCCTGTCTGAGGCCCCTAAAAATGGGGAAGTATCCAATAGTAGACCCATTCACCAGGACCAAAAACCATGAGGAAGAAATGCACTTATAAATTATATTAACCCAAGATTCATGGAAGCCAAACTTGAGGAAGATTTGGATGAGGAAGTCCCTGTTGACTCTATCGAACGCTTTATTCATGTCTAATTTGAGGAAAAAGGTAGCAAACTTAGAGGTATGGGCAGAGTGGATCAACTCATGAATGGTGATGACTCCATCAAGGATATTGCGGCCTTTTGATAGTGCTACCCTAGTAGGGGTCGATAATGGAGGGGAGAATGCTTGACAACCAATTAGCCATGGATTTGGAAAGGATTTTATAGATGACATTGCACAGACTAATGGGATGGTAGTCTGAAAGAGATTGGGGATTCTTGCCCTTAGGGATCAAATCTAGGAAGGTGGAGTTGACATCTCTAGGGATGGATTTGTAAGACTATATTTCCCTGATATAATTACATAGGTCAAAGCCCACAATGTCCCAATAGGTTTGGAAAAATCTAGGTGGGAACCCATCCGAGCCAGGGGTTTTGTCTGGGTTCATGGAAAATAGAGCTTGAGAATTTCTTTATGGGATAGAGGGTTGAGGAGGAAGAGATTGAAATCTTGAGAAATTATGGAGGGGATGTTAACCAGCAAGGCTTCCATGGTAGACTGGGACTGGGATGGGGGAGAGGCAAGGAGGTTTCTAAAGTGGCTCACTACTTATTCCCTGATCTGGAGGATGTCTAAATTAATAGACCCATCTTGATTGGCCAGGTTTTTGATCATGTTTGTACCCCTGTGCCTCATGATTGATATGTAGAAGAATTTAGAATTAGAGTCTCCTTCCTTGAGCCACAGCTGGTAAGACTTTTTGCGCCAAAAGGTTTCCTCCTTACTAAGGATGTTGTGGTAGTCGACCAATAACTGATGCTCTTAAAGACAAACATTATCATTGCCTGATCCCTTCTGAAAACTATCCGCGATCTGGCTGATTCTGATCTTTTCCTGATTCTTTGCTTCGAAGATATTCTCAAAAGTCATCTTATTCCAGATTCTCAGATTTCCTTTGATGAATCTGAGTTTATGCATGAACTAATTGGTGGCTGAACCTAGGAATTTTCTTTTATACCACAACGCAATCTGGTTACTAAGATCGAGATGCTAGGTCCACATGGATTTGAACCTGAAAGGGCTTTTGAACTAGGATTTGGTGCCATTTTATAGCAAAAGGGGGTTGTGGTCAGACCCGATCTTGGGAAGGACTAGCAAGTTGGCATACCTAAAAAGTGGGAGGGCTTCCTGGGATAGCAACACTCGATCGAGGCATTCCTAAATAAGATTGTTGCCTTTCCTCCTATTACTCCAAGTTAATAAAGACCCTTGAAGCTGAACATCCATGAGGGCATTGGAATCAATAAAGTGCCTCAGGTCATCTGTGTCCCTATGGGATATCATAGTTCCTCCCTTTTTATCTGAGCCATACAAGGGAGAGTTGAAGTCCCTTGCTAAATCCAGGGGGTTTCGTCAAAGGCTTTCCTTATCAATGTGAGTAGGTTCCACAGAGCCACTCTTCCCTAGGGGGAGTTTGGGGTGTAAACATTGGTCATCACCCAGGAAACCTGGGAGCTAAGATCCTGGAATATGATATTACTCAGTATCTCCTGGTCGAAAATGAGGTTGCCTTGCACTATAGTGGGGTTCCACATGCACAACATCCCACCAGTCGAATCAGATGCTGGGGAATGGATGCACTCACAGTTTCTCCAAATAATTTTGGCCACCCTGGGTGACCATTGGTCATTGAGTTTAGTTTCCTGGATGAGAAAAATAGTTGCGTTATGTTCTCTTCTCATGGCTGCAACCACTCTCTTCTTGGCTACCCCATTTAGTTCTCTCACATTCCAAGATAGGACTCTCATTTAAACTTTTGGGAATTATTTTTCCCCCTTTTCCTTGCTGCTTAGGGGGTTTGGTTCTTCAGGTTTCTTTCTTAGTACTAGTTTTGGTATCCTAAAAAAGGGTTTTTTGGGTCCCATTAGCTATGTATTATGCAATGTCCCTAATTTTTCTGTTTGCTTCCAACGGTCTACCTTTATTCCTCTCTCCTTTGACATCCATTTGAGATTTTCTAAAGCTACGGGTTTGTTTGGGGCTCTACTTCTCAGGGGAAGGTTAGTCTAGTTCTTCACTGTTAGAGTCCATAGGATTGTAGAAGGTGGACGAGGCTAGAGTCCTGGATTTTGGGGGTGGAGAGTCCTGCGAGGACAACTGGGCGGAGGGTTTCAAGGGTGAGCTACAGGGGGATCGGGAGGGGGGAGGACTGGGCAATTTTTTTGACTGAGGCAGACTTAGAGACCTATATGGATATGGATCTAGGACATTAGAGAAGTTTAGGTTTAAAGTCCAAGTTTGAATCAGCAAGAATTTCACCTTCCTCAACATACTTAGAAATGCCATAATCTTTAAGCGCATCAAATTTATTAGTAACAAGAACATAATCACTTGCCTTTTGGAATGGAGTGTTTTCTCACAATTTAGCTTGATGCCCGATGATCGGTGCATGGTTCTCTGATATTCGTCTGTAAATTTGCTTTGGGCATTCCTCGATCTAGTTGTCCATGCTCAGGTTCTTAGCCTTGGGGCACCGGGACTGTAGATGGCCTTGTGTCTGGCACTCAAGAAAAAATATCGATTTATTCTCATAGATCAGCGCTTGTATCCATTTGAAATCTTTGTAAATGAGGTTCAAGTGCTCCGAGATATGGCTTTCCAAGTTCACATTAACGTAGTTGCGTGCCTTATTTAAGCACGTTCTCGCTCGGGTGGTTGGGTCAATGGCCACAAGATCCCTGATAGCCTTGGATAAATATCGTAATGCATCTTCATAAAAAAATGGGCTGGGAGGTTCGAAAGCCTCACCCAAAGCGGAGCATAGTTGATATTCTGAGATTTTGGGTCAAAATATGGCTTCCATTTTTAAAAATAGGCTTCTCCTCCCAAAAAACCAAGGCCCTCCAGATAAGATGTGTTTTGCGTCCTCCAAGGTCTTAAGTTGGAACATGAAGAAACCTCGAGTCATAGTCGATAGCTCCATGCTTCCCAGTGTTTTCCATTTTGACGCTGCCCATCTACGAATTAAATCCATGTATGGGCGACCTCCTATGAAATTTCCCACCAGGGAGTAAGTGTCACGAGTTTCGTAATTTTCCATGAGACTCCTAGGGCATATGACATCACAGCCTTGAGTAACGAACTCGAATGCGGTGTTAGGTTTGATTTTTTGCTTATTCTAAAGCAATTCTACAAATGAAGGATTTTCGTTGGTGTGGCCATCGTTGGTGGTCAAAACCCCAGCCCCATCGTTACTTTCAACATTATGGTTGGTGGTATTAAAACCCACCGACACCCCCATTTTCAAAATGGATCTTGTGGCTAAAAAAGGGCCACTCATCGCGTCATTATGCGTGGTCTTAGTATCGCCTACCTCCTCACCTCATGAAATCATGGTTGTGCCCATTGACACTCATCCAGATCGCACGGAGGTTTTGACCCTTCGGAGCCTTGGATCTTTCACCGCCGCCAAAGCTGGCCTTGTCGGATCGTAATTTAGGGTGCCACAGAAAAATTATGGTTAGCTATTACTTCTCAATGATATCTATTTTTCATTGACAAGGTCTTCCCTTATATATATATATTATTTTATTTTTAAAAATTTTTGAATTATTTACATCCTACATCCATATATATCAATAAGATGAACATTTTGAAAAGCATGGTTTTGAGAGAAATTTATATGGTCCAAATTTGTACCATGAGGAACATGAGGGGAAGTTGTGATCATAATTGTATATGTAGATTATTTTGTCATCACAAGTAGCTATCATAAAATGATTCCTACAAAAAAATATGACTTGAAAAGCTCATTTGACATGATTGATCTTGAACTATTGTACTATTGAAAATATCATGTAGACACATCAATGCATATTTGTCTCACAAATCAAATATGCCAAGACACTTCTTGAGAAATATTGCATGGATTATTGTAAGCCCATAACAAATCCTATGGGACCAAGCCTACAACTCTCACAATTTGACTCCTCTCTACTAGCGAATGCAACTCTCTATTGAGAGTTGGCTGGAAATCTTATTTACATAAAATACACTAGACTATATATTGTGGTAAGTTGCCTCTCACAATTCATGCAAAAATAAAAGGTATCTCATTAGAAGGAATCAAAGAGGGAATTAAGGTATGTCCATGGTACCATTGAGTATGCCCTAGATTATAATAAAAGGGATCAATTCTTCTTAAGCAACTACACAAATGCAAATTATGCATGATGTATTGATAATAAAAAATCCACTTATGGTTATGTATTCCTTCTAGGATTTGGACTTATATCATGGGAAGTAAGAAAAAATAAACAATTGTTCTATCTTCCATAAAAATAAATCATTGTGAGGAGTTTTCTATAAGGTAATATGGTTGAAACATATGTTAGCAAGCATGGGATTACCACATACTAAACCAACAACCATGTACTATGATAATCAAAGTGTTGTGAAACTTGTTTGTAATTTAGTTTTCTATGAGCACACCAAACATATTGAAGTTCAGTGCCACTCATATGCAAAATGTTCAACAATACAATATTTAGCTCAAATTTTGTCCTACTCAATAAAAATGCACATACATCTTTATCAAGATACTTGCACATGTTAAGTTTGAGGTATTTCTAGATTTCTTTGCAAGAAACACTAAACTATGATTTAATAAGGGTAGAATGTTAGGAAATTATTATAATCATAGTTTAGCATCATAATAAGTTGAGTGGTTGCAACTACTCAACACAAGTTCATGAGTTCACAGGGAGTTGTAGATATTTTATGTCATCTTCTAGGCTGTTATGCTTAGATAGATCATAGTCAAGCCTTACATATTAAAATATTATTATATAAATTAATCAAATCATCAAAGCATTCATCACATACTCCATTGGTATATTTCTTGACTAGATCTTTGTACAGTCTTAAATAGGCTCCTCATGCTTGGTATAAGAAAATCCATTTATTTTTCTCACTTGTGGATTTCATTGATGTGAGGCTAAACATGATGTTTACTTCAATAATTATGATGAGGAAACTTTGATGATTGTGTTGTATATTGATAATCTTCTCATCACTAGGAGCTCCACTACTTTGATTCAAGATATGAAGTCACAACTTTGTTCCACCTTTGAGATGATAAATTATGGCTTTTATACTATTTTCTAGGAATCTAGATTGATCATATATACTCTGTCATTACTATTTATCAACCCAAGTGTACTTTGGATCTTCTTTAGTGGTTTAAAATGGAGTGTAAGCCTACTTGGACCCCATTTTAGTTAGTCTTAAAACTTAATGTTGATTGCACACCACCTTTAGTTGATGACACCCTATATTGATATCTTATGGGATGACTTCTCTATCTCACTCACACTAGACCAAATATAGCCTTTATTGCTAGTTATTGCTCCAGGTACATGTAGACACCCCAAGAGAGTTACTAGATAGTAAATAAGAGGATTCTCAAATACACCTATCATATGGGCATCCACTATTTAATTAATTCCCCTCCAATTTTGATAGGCTTTTTAGATGTTGATTGCATAGGTCTTGATCCTTTGATTTGCCTAAAATGATCATATCGCAACCAAAGCATAAAAAAAAATTGTGAAAATGAAAACATCATCAGAATAAATCATTCTACACATTTCAATTGGGAGAAGTAAAACAAATCTTGATTGCATTAGAACAGTGTGAACATGAAGCTTACATCAAGCAAACCTTATATTATTTGATCTACAATAAGGAGCATTCCTTTATTTGTAATATTCACTCAGTTGGAAATAAAACTAACTACTATGTATAATCATAAGCAAACTGGTCTTGCACAACTTAGGATGATCCAACACCACTCGTCATATTCAACATGTTCAACACATCTTCTATCATCTCTCTTATAGTTCGGATTTTAAAAATATTTAGTTATGCTTTGATGGAGTGGCTACCACTTTCATGCTCTGACAAAAACAATATTGGCCTAATTTTTTTTATCTAAGAGTGTTGGGCACCTTCTTATTTAATAAATATTGATTTGTAAGCATGTTGAACATATTAAGTTCTAATATTATTGTCCATGTTGAAACTTTTAAGTGATAACATTATTTTATATGCTAAGATCCTATTATCTAGGATGCTTCTTCCCTTTGACTTACACTTTGCAATGCTTCTCTTTCTAAATGCCAACCTTTTCATAAGGTCAAAATTTTTGGAAGCTTCGGTTGATTTCATCATAGAAATGTTCTAGTTTGCTCTACTTTTAGGATTTCATTTATTTTTAAAGTGAACACTCTTACCCCAATAGCTTCTCATCGGGTCAGATATTTTAAAGCACTTTGTTGATGTCATTGCCAAAAGTTTTTGACTTACTATCTCTTGGAAACTGAAACTCTCCTTCTTCAAAAGGCTCTTATCAAACCAATTTTTTTTAGGGCTTTGTTGATGTCACTGGGGAAAATTTTTGGTCATTGAGACTTTGCAAGTCCCACCTTGAAGAATATGAAGCTACTTTGGACCAAAGCTTATAACTTCAATAACTGAGCAGCTTTTAAGCAATTTCAAGCCCAAAAATGTTTCCTTAGGCTCTAGAAGAAAGAATTTTGCAAAAAAAATGGTTTAAAAAAAGAATGGGTCTGAAGAAGCTCTTCAAGCTTGAAAAATTAAATAATTTGCAATTCTAGTAATACATTTTTAAACTTGTAGATGCTAGAAAAGAATTTGATTACATTATTGGCACCTCTAGGGGAGTTTTGCTTAAAATTTTTGAACCCAGATGGCCTAATTCTTAGGCTGCAGAGTCTTGCTTTGTCAACTATGAATCCTCTCCTTCTGTTTTAGGGTCTTCTATGTCCTTAATTTTAGGTTGCAGAGTCTTGCTTTGTCAACTATGAATCCTCTCCTTCTATTTTAGGGTCTTATATATCCTCAATTTTAGATGTAGAATATTCATCTTCTAGACCTAAAATTTGCTTGGCTTTATCCCATTCCTGCTATGTTGGGGTCCATGATATTTTAACCTTCTCGTGAATAGATTTTAAATTAAAGGATTTATTGTATGAAGGGGTTTCATATAGATTACTCAACTTTACAACACTAGTATGCAGTGCAACCAACTTATTTAAAAAATCAAATAATTTATCTTCATCAAAATCACTAGCCAATCAGAAAACTGGGTCAAATATTTAACTACCATATTAAAAATACCCTTTAGCTCATCCATGGAATAAGGATGGCCATATAGTCACCAAAATTATGGGAGTCTATCATCAATGATTTTTTTTATATTTCTTAAAATATTGTTTTAGAGGAAATGAGTGAATTAAGAGACTCATTTCCTTGTTTAAGTATTTGCACCCACTCATTGAGCTCTACCACAATTTGGTACATTTCTAACCTATCTTTTGCTAAAGAAAATTATTAATAAGAGGCTTTACTTAGTGCATCCATAATGGTATGCACTTTTAGGTCCTTTTCAATGATATTATTATCCATGGCCTTCGAGTCATTTTACATTTCTCAAATAGTTTACCAGTAGTAATTAACAAATTATGGGGTTGAAGACCATGTCTTAACAACTTCAAAAAATTGAGTCCAACATCATTTATTGATTCTCTAGTAGGCATATACAGATATACAGAGGCCTAAATTTGTTGTTTGGCCATAAAAAGATCTTGCTGCAAGCTCTACACTTTTCCTAAAAAACTTAGTTCTTAGTATCCTCTTGTAACTACATCAGTACTGGGGCTTCATTATTATTTTCTATAGTTTTTGAACTTACTTATGTAAGAACTTTTGATATATCTTTTCTTATTCAAGGTCCTTGGCCAATATATCTACTCTTTTCTTTTATTTATGGTACTTAGCTATCATCCAAAGTCCATCTATATACAACACACCAATGGTTATGTACACCATTTGAGCTTTATTCCCAATTGGAACCCTATCAGTGTCTATAATGTTTGTCATTATTTTATAGTTAGCCTTATTTGGGATGTCAACTTAGACATAGTAGGATTCATAGATGTTAGCATATATTTTCTTTGTGTGGGGTCTAACATGCCTAGCACCCTTATTGGCGTGGTATTTGACTCTATTTTTTGCTTCTTCTTGTTAAATCCAAGCTTGCACATTGGCTTGTGCCTATTGGAGCTAGATTTGAATTATTGGTACTAGGATACAATGAGAGGATATAGAAAATGGATAATACAATAGAGGGAGGGAAGGTATAGAAGCAAGTGTATTTATAGAAGTAATTATTTGAAGAGCTTCAAAATATGGGGAAGGTTTATATTTGGGAGTTTGAGGGTATCTAGAGGTGGAGAAGCAGTAGCAGCTTTAAGAGGTGGCTCAATGTGTGTCTCTTTTGGTGGATATGGATGAGAAGGAGAAGGAGGTGATACAATATATTTAGAGGAAGAAGGTGGCTAAACAAAGTGAGGAGGAGAAGAAGGGAGTGGAGATGACGTATGTGGCCCTTGCATTGCTTCTCCTAAATACTTTTTAGTGGGTGGAGGTATTAGCTGAATCTTTAATTTCTTTACTTTTGTGTCCTATTGATCCAAGGAAGACCCTGAAATTTTCAATTTGTCACTTCCATCCAACTATTTTTCTCAGGGCTTTGAGAATTTCGAGACTAGGAATCTCATGGGGAAAGCTTGAAGAGTATCAACACCTAGTTCGACATGGTCCCTATTAGGTAGTTCCTAGGGAGGATTTAATGATCTGGATGCTATTGGGTCTAGACCACTACTAGTATAACACATATTTGCCATTATTTCAATTCTAACAATATATGTTTGTTGAAGTAGCTCTTTAGATAAAGTTGATGTTGGGGCTTGTTGCCAACTTAAATTGGAAACACTTGGAACTTGCTCTACTTGTACTTGAGAGATGGTTTTTTCTTCCAAGTATTCTTTGAAAATGTCCTTGCTCTCAAAGTAAATCCTCTATGCAACTTGATTTTAGGAATTTCATCAAAAGCTTTGTCAAATTGTTGGTCAATGTTTGTGCCAAACATGAAGCCTTGTGATATCAGACATGGTTAATATTTGCATGCTTAAGAGCCTCTGCTTTAGTATATCGGTCATTTTCCAATACTTAAGAGTAATTGGCCCATAACTCAAAGGCAAGGGGTACTGAGAGCCTTTGTTTATACCAAAACCTAAGTATGCATCCACATAATCTATCTAGAAGTAAAATTTAGGTTGAAAATCCAGTCTCTAATATAATAGGGTAATAAAATTAGCTCTTTGGTGAATCCATATACCCTTATTACGGTTCCTTCTAGTATGAAGTACTAGTCTCAAATTTATGCATTAGTTGTTTGCAATTGAGCCTTTGCTTCTTTTGACAACTGAGGAATCTCTCCCTTTATACATGAAAGAGTGGGGCCGAGGAAAATATTTTTGAAATCCAAAAAAGAGTTAGATGTTTGAAGGGATGGGGTCTAGTCTACTACTAACAAAAAATCTCCCATCATTAGCTCTCTTCGAATTATTGAGGCCCAAGAAGATTCCTGCTTTACAATACAAGAAAATCCAGGCTAGGTAGGAGGGATATCGAAAATTCCTACTTGATTAAATTCTACTAGTTGCTTATGAATTTCAGATCCAAGGAATAGAGCCTAGTCAAAATAAATGGGATTTTGGGTACTAGTAATGGTGTGGGCCACATTTATTTGAAAATCATACACTAGATTTTCTAATTATAAGTAAAAAATGATAGCTAGCATTGAGAAAATTTCATGGGCATGTACTTGAAAACTAGCCAAGTGAATCAAACTATTGGGAAGATTTTTTACAAGTTTAGCTAATTGCCTATTTATCTAGGGAATTATTATATCAGTATAATAGGTTTATTGGTCATATCTATCAAATGACTTAGGTGAATAAAGGAAAATGGTCCTAGCAAAAGTTGCTACAAAATTTTTAGGCTTAAGGGAGAAAAGTACCTAGTCAACAACATTTCTTACAATCCTAGACTTTGCATGGTAGTTTTAAGCTACTATTTGGACCACTTGTAGACAAGGATATACTCTCCTAGGAATGATACTAGGACTACATGAACATGTATCTTGGCGACCCATTGAGATTTTTATAGCCTTTTGTTTGGTTGTGTCCCTTAGATGTTTCACTTTGATGGTCAGGACTGGATCAACAACATTTTCCAAGAAATCAACATTCTTCTTGGAATCCATGGTTATTATCAAAAATATTTTATGATAGGGGATAAGTGCAATTACTCCTAGCTTTCAATTAAGTGCAATTACTCTTAGCTTTCAATTAAGTGCTTGAATGCTTTTAATGAGCTATAAAGATCTAGTAGATGTTTTTATAAGCTTTCATTGATGGTAAGTTTCATAATTGCATCAATGTGTGCATGCTTCCTGCTATAATTAAAAATATTTTCCCAAATATTTGGCTTGTGTGATCACCTTGGTCCTCTTCTCCCCTTACTACTGTCACCTTCCTTAGCCAATAGCCTTTTAACTACCTAGCTTTTATTTAATCATTAGCTTTTTATTAACCATTACTTATTTACACTATGGTACAAAAATTGGCATGCTTTTTCATGCCAAATGTTTCAAAATTTGCTCATTTACTAGAATAGACAACGTCTGGACTAGAGCAAACCAAATTTTTATGCTTTCGCATGTTTACTTTCTAGAATGTCTAATTTGTGATAGAAAAAATTTGTTGGATGTCTGATTTTTATATGCAATAAGTTCCACCTTTGGTGTTAATTATTGCATTGAAATCACTCAATGAGAACTCATCTTCTATCTGTAGATCTTTAGTCAGCTCTTTTTATGCATTATGAGTCATATTTAATAAATTAACATTATCTTCTTCTAGCCTTTCAATGTGGTATGAGCTTGATTTCTCCACATAGATCCTAACCTTCCTATCTTTGTATAGAATTACCATTTGCATGTAATGCAAGGATAATTTGTATAGAATTACCATTTGCATGTAATGCAAGGATACTTTGTATAGAATTACCATTTGCATGTAATGCAAGGATAGATATCCTCCAAGCTTAGTTGTGAATTCTCTTTATAAGCATAGCCCAAAGAGGGGAGGAAGATCAACAACTATAACCTCTTGAATCATAGTGACTTTAGGTATTTTATGTAGCATCATGGCCATGTACTTGACTACTAAAACCATCCAAAATAGAGTTTTATCTAGCTATAACACACCAAAACTAGTCCAAGTGTATTCCATGCCCATTACATCACATACAAAATTAGAAATAAATGATGTGGTAGATTTAGAGTCTACTGTACAATTGTGCATAATCTAACCTTCCATGCATAAAGACATGTAGAAGAGAGGATGCTTGTTCTTGTCCATCCCTAGGATATACTGATATTGAGTGAGATTTAAGTCCATGCAACCAAATCCACTTGGGGATGTGTTTCTTAGTTCTACTCTTAGCTGTAGAGACCTAATTTTGACACACCGACAAGGCAAAAGACACCAAAACGGGTCATAAACATGACAAAACTTAAATATGGCAATAACCTAACATTTTGGGCATCAAATATGACCCTTACCAAATTCACCACCCTAACCAATTTCACCAGTGGTGAATATGGTAAGATTAGTGGTGAATTTGGAAAAACTTCAAAATCGAATTCCAATAGTCAAAAACAACTTTACCAAATTTGCCACTCCTTACCAAATTTTCCAATGGTATTTTTGGTAAGCTCAGTGGAAAATTTGGAAAACATTCAAATTTCAAAATTTGAAGAATGATTTTTGGTTTCTGACTAAAATTGTCACTCAAATCCACCACATTCGCTAGTGACAAATTTGATCGACCAGTGGTGAATTTGGCTAATGATAAAAAATATATCAAAAACATGTTAGAGGCATGTGGATTCCTTCTTCCCACCTCCTGTTCTGACATCATACACCCCAAAAATGAACTAGATTTATAGATTTCAATTTGATCCTAACTAATTTTCCCCTCAATTCTTCCTCCAAATCCTATTTAAGCAACCCCTTGGGTAGGCATTTGGTATGATCTTGAAGATTAATTACACTCTACCAAGATTTCTCTAGCATTCTTCTTCTAGCTCTTCTTATTTAGCATTCTCCATTTCCAAGCATTCTCAAGCATTTTGTAAGCATTTTGGAGGTAATCCAAGCAAGGCAAGGAGGTTACCTTGGAGGCAAGGAAGATAGCTCTCCTAGAATATTTCTTCTCTCCATTCATCTTTGCTTCACTTTGCATTTTTTCCTCTAGGTTGTAGCCTTGCTAGCTTGAGTTTTCTCTTGGTATTTCTACATTTCATGCTTCTAATTCCTTTTGTAGGGTTCTAATCTCTATTTGCAGCCATCTAACATTGTGTTTGTAGCCTCTTCTTCAAGCATATCATCTCCATTTAGCTTCTAACATCTCTTTTGCAGGTCTATTTTGGTTTACATTCATTTTCCATCCATATTTTAATCATAATCCTCTCTTTTATAGGGTTTTATTGCATTTCCTTGCTATATTTCATATCATAACACTTGTTGCCCTTTTATTTATAGTCATGTTATTTATATTGGTAGCATACTAACTCTTCCATTTCCTTCCATGTTCATCTAATCTAATACTTCTTCCATTTGCAGGCATAAGTTTAACATAGTGTTTCTTTTAGCAATCTCTCTTCATACATTGCATGTAGTTTTACATTTCACTCATATATCATTCTTCTCTCATCTCTCAAGGCAAGGTGTTGAAGATACAAGGCTATTATTTCCTTGTTATCTCATCATTTGGAAACCTTCAAGCATCCCCCATTGCAATATCCCTCCCTTTCTTGCTTACTGTTGTAGATTTCCAAGTTTTGGGTAACACTTTCATATTTTAGCATTTTCATTGGTTTTTCATTACTTAATGCTAATTTGCTTTAACTAGAAGTTATATTAGCTATCTTATATCATTCCTAACATCATTGCACACATTTTTCACTCCTTTGCATCCCCATTTAATCAAAATTTTAGTCATCTTTGGAATTTTTACTCTTTTTACATATATCTTGAATTTAGTCATCAAATTACATGGTTTTGTAGCTTAGATCCATGATTTTGTAAGTTATAGATCTAGCAAATCCCTCAATAAATATCATACTCACTTCTCATTACAAAATTACATCGAAATCCATCCAAACAACATTTCAAAACTACCTCAATCCTATATCCAGACTAAATTTGTCACCCTACACAATCACTGGCGAATTTGGCTCTCTGGAATACACAAAACCAAATTTATCACTGACCAAATTTGCCAATGGTGGATTTGGTAATCCTAGTGGTAAATTTGGTAAAAGCTAAATTTCCTCTCCAAGACGTAAGAAAACTCATAATTTCTTTCAACAAGGGGTCTTATCAACTGTTTAGACAAGTATTCTACCCTACTAGCTCTCAGATAGACCCAAATCAGAAAACCTAATTTTTTTAGTTTAACTTGTGCAGGTACAAAATTCTCCCTAGTCAAAATTTGGAAACTTTAGTGGTGAATTTGGCAAAAGGTTCCAAAAGAGGTGATTTTTACACTAGGAACTTCCTTAGGCTCTATAACTTCTGTTTCTCTATGTTTTGCTTATGTATTCTAGTGTTTTGCACCTAAAAATCACATTTCATTTGGGGAATTAAGGAATACTAAGTAAAACCCTAATTGCTTTACAAAACAAATCTAAATTAGTCAATCAAAGAACCTTAGGTTAGATCTTAAGTTCTTACTCATTTTCAAGTACATAGGCAAAGAAATCAAAACTCATTTAGTTGCATTTAGGCTAGATTTGTCTTCTTGCATCCTCTCTTGTTTTACCTTGAAATATCAAAATCTCCTTAGTTAACTCATCAAAATTCGAAAAGCATATAAGATAGCTCTTGTATTCTTGCATTTGCATGATATAAGCTTAGCATGCATTTAGATGATCTTCATTTTTAGGTCTTAAATAATCATTAAGGCTCGAAAAAGAGTTGAGATAGATAGTGATCCAAACCTTAGGTGTTTTCTTTGAATAAACCCATATAAAACACCAATAAAACAAGCATAACATCAACTTCTACAAGGTGTGAGAAAAAAAATTGAGTAGGGATCTAATTGTGTTGAGAATATCCATATTCTTGGGGTCTCCTTTGGAAAGAGACCCTCAAGTGGGGAAGCAAATATTCTAGAAAATATCCCCCACATACGCTTGACATTACTTAGAATTTATGAGGAAAAGAACCTTTTTCACCAACTACATTAGCAAATCAATTTGTCTAAGAATCAACAACACATTATACATACTGAACCTTGAAGGGGTCTTCTTAAATTCTTCAACAATGCTATATACAAAAGTTTCCAACAACATTGTCTCATCAAAGCTCTCATGATATTTTTGTGTAGCTTATTGCCTTTGCCTCTTGGTGACTGAGGGGAAACATAAATTTCTCAACACTTGTTCTCTGATTTCTTCTTGATTAACCTTATGCTCTTTCAACTTTGGTTGCTCTCTAGGTTGTTCTTTACTTTACTCCTTTACAATTAAGTTGAAGCCTTTAGACCATCAACCTTTAGGAGATTTGCTAGAAGAGGTATGTTACCAAATCTAGTCAACATGTAAAATGTACCAGATCTTGTAGGTTTCTTTTACCAAGAGATTCTTATCTAGGTATATAAGCACGACCATGAGCCCTTTTGACTCTCTCTTATATTTCTAGGCTACAACCATTTGAAATTACTGTTGATAGACCATATAAGTATCAAAATTATGGGGACCATTACAAGCCAAACACCAATAATTCTTCTAGGTTATGGATATTTCTCCCTCTTAGCTTTTAGCCATAGCATTCTACTTTCTAGTTGCATTGTTGGTCAAAGCCCCTTGATATTTTGTGACATAGAGGTATCTTCTCTACTAGTACCCTTAAAATCTGTTGTCAACATTTTTTTGCTCCATTACAATGATCTTATTTTTTAGATTCCTAATAATTTCTTTTAGCTCCCATGTATATATGAATTCTTTTAGCTCTGGAGTAGGTAAATATTATAGTCGAATGGCTAGGATTACAGGTTGAGGATATTGTCTAGGTGTTGGTAAAACAACTAGTGGAGGATTTGAGGAAGTCAAAAGTAAGGCTTGTTGATTTTGCTATGCAATTTTTAGAAAATATGTCATCACCACCTTTGGATGAATCTTACCAACTAAGATCAAGGTATTTTCTACTGCCACAACCACTTGAAATATTTGGGAAAATCTCATCTCATTTTAATGTCAAATCTATAAACATAGGTTTGAAATGAAATCTTGAAGGTAGTAGACATAGTCTTAGGCTTGGGAAGGTCTTACCTCTTCAGGTATTCTCCTCCATATCTTACTAACTAGATATTGAAATTTGTGATGTTCTCCTAAGGATGCCTTTGTATAGAAGTAAACTAAGTGAGGAGTGAAAATAAATCCCCTACATCATTGAATTACAAGATAAAGAGCTCAACCAATTTAGCCCAAGTGTTGATGCTATTATCTTCTAAGGAATGAGACTAGGCCAATACCTTACCTCTAAAATATAGGGCTAATAACATCACCATTACATATGTGTGAATAATATTGTGCATGGTAGCTAGAGTAACTATATCTTGACAATGTTCATAAGCAATTTTCTTGCTACCATCATATGAGGGCAAGGATTTGAGTGTGAATTGTGGTATATCATGAAGATTCTATATATTAAGGGGCCTGACATTGTTCCAGCCATGGTTCTAGGTGAGGAAGTGCTAGGTACTTCTTCAGGTATGGCTTGTAGAGTACTAGAACTCTAGATAGAGGAGGCCCAAATAGGTAAAAGTAATCTTACTTTTCTAAATGCTCTAAAATTTGTTAAATTAGTAAAATAAGAATGTTATTTTAGCTTCTTGGCCTCTGATATTGTAATCATAAGATTATGGGTTTATACCTTACAACAATTTTTCCAATTGATCTTGGGTTCTTTGGAGGTGGGGTCACTAGGATAAAATTTTCCTCATAAAAGACCAAGATTTTCACCATAATCCTGATCATCTGATAATCAGGGTTATGCACAGTGGTGAATATTTGCAAATTGGATGAATATTAGGATTTCCAAAATTTAAAATTGGTAAATATGAGGACCCTCGACATCGGTCCATTCGCCTAAAATTTTTGGGACTAATTTTTCATATGGTCAATTCACCACAATATATATCCAAACATAGGCATAGTTGTATTCGTTGGAAAGATATTTTCGGGCCTGATCTAATGATGGTATTTTTATGAATTTATAAGGTTATTATATAGGTCAATTTTTTTTCCAAATATGACCTTACTTTTTAGGGCTTCAAATGCCCCAAATTTTGGTGTGAAGATGATTGATTTGATTCACCTTGATTCACCTTGATTCGTCTTGATTTCGATTAGGATTCACCATTTTTTTACAAGTATATTTTGAGTACAACCCTTTATGCATAACCCTACTAAATATATTTTCTTATGAGACTAATTTTATGGGATGAGACTGCTCTATCCCACCAGGCATGTCAAAAACTCTTGATGTGCATGATTTGTGTTAGATTTGATAGTCTTTTGAATCTAACTTCTAATCTAGAAATTTGATGTGGTTTGTCCTACCAATACTTATTTGTGGGGAAAATTAGATTGGATTGATCCCACCAAGCATACCAAAACTATTGATCCTTTGAATTACCTAATATAAAATATACACCTTAGATCAAGGTCAAGATTATATGACTTACAATTTTTTCTAAGACAACCTCTGAAGAAGGTCAATTCCTTATCTATATCCTATTTCATAAAAGACAAAATATAGAAAAGGATGTGGGGTTGAGAGAAGAGTAATGATAGAGATAATGATTAATGTGGCCAGAGGTTAGATAACGATAAAAAATTTAGCTGAAGGAACATTGAACATCTACTACAAGAAAAACCTAACAGATCAACCCCCAACTAAAGCTATGTAGAAACATAGTAAGCCCAGTTATTACAACATCCAAAATTTCAAGCACCTTAATCAAAATAAGTCAAACAACTTCAAACATAATATATCATACTTCAAATTACAATTGAAATAAGTCAAACAACTTCAAGCCTAACAAGTCATATCTCAACTAAAACATAAATAGAAATGTTGAAAGTGCAAATATCATTGAAATCAATAATTCTACACATTTTAATTGGTATAAGTAAAACAACTCTTGATTATATTAGAACAATGTGAACATAAAGCTTACATCAAACAAATCTTGAATTATCTAATCCTTTACAATGAGGAGAATTCCTCTATTTATAATATTTGCTCAACTGGAAATGAAACTGACTACTATGTACAATAATAAGAAATCTGATCTTGTACCACTTGGGATGATCTGACACCACTCAACATCTTTAGTATGTTCAACATGTCTTCTATCATCCCTCTTATGATTTTAATTTATTATATCTTTAGTTATGATTTGATGAAGTGGTTGTTCAATTTCATGCTTTGACAACTATAATTTTGGCCTAACTACTTTTATATAGGAGAGTTAGGCACCTTCTTCTTTAAGTAATGTTTATTTGTAAGCATGTCAGACATTTTAAGTTCTAACATCATTTTCTATGCTGGGAACCTCTGGTCTATGGAGCTTCTTCCCTTTGAATTACACTTTGGGATGCTTCTCTTCCTAAATACCAATCTTATCACTAGGTCAGGACTTTTAGAAGATTAGGCTAACATCATCACAAGCTTGCTTTCCTTATAGGCTTTCATTTATTGTTAGAGCAAACACTCTCGCTCCAAAAATTTCTCACTAGGATAGGGATTTTGAAGCATTTTGCTAGTGTCATTTCCAAAAAGTTTTAGCCTACTATTTTCCATGCTCAAAATACTCTTTTTATTTAGAAGGATCTTGCCAGTTTGGATATTTTTTAGTGCCTTGCTGCCATCATTGGGGAAACATTTCAACCACTGAGACTTTGTACGTCCGGCCTTGAAGAATATGAAGCTGCTCTGGACCAAAGCTTTTGGCTTCAATGAATGAGCAACTTTTAAATACTTTCAAGCCCAAAATTACTTCCTTAGGCTCTAGAAGAAAGAAATTTTCAAAAATTATGGTCCAAAAAAAGAATAATGAGTCCAAAGAAGCTCTTCAAGCTTTAAAAATTAAAGAACTTACAAGTTTGATAATGCATGTTTAGACTTGTAGATGTTGACAAAGAATTTGACTATAGTAGGTGATTTGGATGAGCAAAAGTCCACCATAGGCTTTGGGTTCTACCTGGAATTTGACCTAATTTCATGGTGTTTTAGATGCCAATACACCATTTCTTTATCTTCCTAAGAGGTTGAATATTATATTGTCAATGAGGCAACTAAGCATCTTGGATGGATGCTAATGATTTTGGAGGAAATTAGCATTTCTCAAATATTTCTAGTTTTACTTTGTTAGGACATTTATAGTACTATTCAACTTGTCCGTAATCTAGTGTTTCATCAAAAAACAAAGTGCATTGATATTTGGATGTATTTTGTGATATGGATTCATGCTTGTGGGATGTTAGATCCAATATTTGTGCCTTCATTAGAGCATTCACTAGACATATTGATCAAGATCATTCCCAAGGTCACTTTTGTGCACATGTAGGAGCTTCTTGGAGTTGAAGTGTTCCTTAAGGTGGGATCCAATGTGAGGGTCTCTCTTTATGTCCCCCACTTAGCTTAAGGGGAGATTTTGGAATTTGTGGTGGTTAAGGTTCTCTTGAGGCTACGACTGACTATTTGCACTTGTATATGTTATATTTACCCCTTGGGCCCCTGTAAACCTTGTAAAATGTACTTTTGTTAAATTTTTATAATATTTTATTTGTGAGGGCCAGTCTCACAACCTTGACCTAAAGGCATCATGCACTTGGATATAAAAATTCCTTCTCATTGATTATTTAATTAGTGATTAGGGTTTAATTTCATTTCCTTTAGTACAGATCATTTGGTGCCCATAAACACCCCATTACATTCTATGTTCTTTATGTTGTGTATTTCTTTTGTTAAGAAATATCGGGTGATGATTGATTCCATTTTTTATAGAAACTACTATGAAATCTGACAAAAGGTACCTCTTCATATTGTGTCCTTATGCTTATTATTCTTAATCATATTAAGTTTTACTTATTCTATGAATAATTTTTTCCCTATACATATTACTCTCTTTCACAAATACTTATAATGTACAGATTCTTTGACATCATATATCTATGAACCTTTTCATGTCTTGAGAGCTAAGAATTTTCACTTGTAGTCTAGTCAAGGTTTATAAGTGCGACGCATGGAAAGTTTCATAAATATTTTGCATTTTCTTTTTCTAAAAGATTAATCTCTATTTGAATTTTAATAATAGAGCAATTTTATGTATATTATTAATGATTTTATGTTCAAATAAAATTTTCTAATTCCTATTGATAAGTGTAATAATTAATTTTATATACAATTTATTCTACTAATTAAAAATGAAAAAGAAAAATAAAATATATTGTAAAAGTGATATACATGATTGGACTTGCAAGCCTAAGGGTGCTAGAGAAGAAGAAAAAAGTGCAATGCACTAATTAGAACAAAATTTCATGGTATTTTGCAAAATAATTACAAATTTTTATTAAGGTAAATTTAGATTTATTTTATTATACTATTTTACTAAAAAATAAGATGTCCATGCATAAGATCCAAAAGGGAATAAGTTTATATACCAAACTTTAGTAACTAAAGTATTTAAATTAAGATAACTTCATATATTATATAATTAATATAGTGCCATATGACTTATAAAATAAGATATCCGTAGTAGTAGGTACCTTACTGACAAGTTTCGTCAATCCTCGGAAGGAGGTATGGGGTTCACGCCTAGCGGGCCTACGCTGGATACAAAAAATACCTCAATCCTTGAAAGGAGGTATGGGGTTCAAGCCTGGCGGCCTACGTTGGATACAAGAAACCTCGGCTAGCTTGGGGAACAGTTTTTCTTAATACAAAGGTTTTATCCGCACTAGGTACCTTACTGGAAATTTTCCTCAATCCTCGGAAGGAGGTCCGAGGTTCAAGCCTGGCGGCCTACGCCGGATACAAAAAACCCCCCGGCTAGCCTGGGGAACGGTTTTCCTTAATATAAAGGTTTTAATCTGCACTAGGTACCTTACTGGTAAGTTCCCTCAATCCTTGGAAGGAGGTCTAGGGTTCAAGCTTGGCGGCCTATGCCGGATACAAAAACCCCCGGGTTAGCCTGGGGAACAATTTTCTTTAATATAAAGGTTTTGCACTGGGGTGCAGCGCAACGGTTTGGGCTTTGGCTCTTCTTCGAGAGGTCCAAGGTTCAAACCGTGGCATGGGTGAGTGTGTGAGGGGGTGAGTGTGTGTCTCCCTGGTGGAGTTGTTGTAACAGGTTGGAGGATTCTTGGTCAAAACCCCCGCTTCTTAATATTACAAAATAAAATAAAAAATAAATAAATAAAATAAGATTATACATCAAACTTTGGTTATTGAAGTATTAAAAATTGATATATATTTAATAAATAAATATGACTAATGCCTATTATTATTTTTATGTAAAAAAACATTATATCAAAGAATTAACAAAATACATTTTTACAAACCAAACAAAAAAAAGTGGATAGACACGCCACGTGGCTAACGTCATCAACCAAAAAAACCATCAAAATAGAGTGAGAATCCAAGACAACAATCTACAATTTACAAAACTGATGGATAACAGAGTAAATTGATTAGATTCAGGCTTCAGCCACCCCTGATTCCCACCTAAAAAATTGAAAACGAGTCCCTCCCCTGTCTAGAAATATCAGGAACATAAACCCAACCATAAACCCTTAGGCATCCCCAACCCTTCTATTATTATTTTTTGATTATTATTTAAAAATAAAACTATACTACAAACGAGTCATAGTTGTTTTAGTAAATCATTATTTTAAATAATTTAATTTGTTATTTTTTAGAACTCAAATAAAAAAACTAAAAGTTAATTGGTATATTATAATTCATAATTATTTAATAACTAAAAATATTATTATATATAATTTTAAATAAAAATCTAAAATTTAAATCCTAAAAATTAAGATTGCACGTTTGTTTTAAAAAAAATAAAAACCTCTAACACCCATGCCAAAATGAATGTAGGTGGTCAACTTAACATATAAATGAAAGTTATCTTAAAGCCATACTTTCGTAGAGGGTTAACATAAAACAAGTTAAAAGTAAAATTTAAAGAAGCTATGATATTTAAAACTTCAAAAATATTTATATTCAATAAATATTCTGACAATAAATAAAATCATATCAATGTTGTCATATCATATCAATTATTAGTGCTGGACGATATTTGTTAGGCTGCACACCCTGAAGGGTTGTCCTTATTTCTACTTTTTAATATGTGCTGTACCTTATTGGTGACAAATTCCCTACCATATTGAATGGGATTCTTACGTATAACGGTCTCTTCTGGCAAATAAAATAAATACAGTGCATACTGTTTTTTTTGTATGTTTTATGGTTTTGAAAGGATTTTAAATGCTTTTTTTTTTTCATTAACGGAAACATTATAATATTATGGTGTTAATATTGTTCATTAATTAAAAAATAAATAAAGTGGATAAGGAGTAACGCACTCATAATTGAATATACATAAGAATAGAAGTTATTAGCAACTAAAAAGCTATAACTATATCTTGCTACATCTATGGGAGAGCATGTTATATGGAGAAATTTTGGGCATGTGTTCCGTGATATCTTCTGAAGTTTTTAAAGAAGAAATAGAAGTAATTAAAACCTAAACTTATAAATGCACAAGAGGTTAATGACGTTGCTGATATGGGTGGTATTGGTACTGATGATAATGGTTGGGATGCTCTTGTTGCCGCCTCTCCTTGACGCCATGATGACAATGTGGACAATTTTGTCCCTCCAACATCTGGAAATGATTTCTATTTTGTGGATGCATGCTTTTCTTTGATTTTTGGCTAAGAGGATGATTTTAATTCCCTCCTTTTTGTGTTAGCCAACTAAAGACTTTATATTTGCTATTTGGTTTCTCCTAACCGTATGCGGTTAGTATGATTTTTGGGACCTTATTAGTGTGCGTATCCACCCACTTTTTGTATAATTAAGTTGTATTTTTAATATAATGTTAGCTTATTTCATTAAAAAAACCTAAACTTACTTATCATTGTAAACTACATTTTTTTAGTTTCTTGTTGGACCTTCTGAAGATCCTGAACCATATGAGAAAGTTGATGAAGTCTGTCAATAACATCTCATGGTGTGTTGGAAGTTCCATAGACTTGGGAATAAATATGTCTCACATATATCAAAAGATCAAAGGTCAAGTCTGTTAAAACTATATCCCATGGAGGAGTAGATCTAGTAAACACCTTTTTGCATATGCACTTCCAAATGTGCTTGAGAAAGATGAGTCTACAAACATCCCAAAGTTTGGCGCACATTATATAGTCCTTTTGATGCTCTTAAGATTTGAACCTTGGGGTGGACTACATCACCCATATATTTCAACATACAAAAGAATATGAACCAAAATAATATATTGAAGGTTTTTTAAGTATTTGAAGGTATGTGGTATTTAGTACTCATGTTTCTTTCGTATTTCAAGGTGTTAATCTTTCTTCTTAAAAGGTTTTTAATTTTATTAAATTTTATATTTTTAAAAATTAATTAGATGAAATTGAAATGAGTTTATTCTTTTATTTATTTATATATATATATATATATATATATATATATATATATATATATATATATATATATATATATATATATATATATTATCAAATAGCTTATTGCTTTTACTTCCTGGTGACTGAGGGGAAACACAACTTTCTCAACACTTGTTCTCTGATATTTTCTTGATTAGCCTCAGGTTATTTCAACTCTCTCTAGGTTGTTCTTTGCTTTGCTCCTTTACAATTAACGTGAAGCCTTTAGACCCTAGGTTGTTATTTTCTTTGCTCCTTTACAACTAATTTGAAGCCTTTAGACCATCAATATTTCGAGGATCTGCTAGAAGAGGTCTCTTTTTAGATCTGGTCAACATGTGAAATGTACCGGTGCTTGTAGGTTCCTTAACCAAGAGATTCTTATCTAGGTTTATAAGCATGCCCACTAGCCCTTTTGAATCTCTCTCAAATTTCTAGGCTACAACCAACTGACATTGATGTTGATAGACCATATAGGTGTTATAATTATGGTGATCATTGCTACCCAGGCATCAATAATTATCCTGGGTTGTGGATATTTCTTCCTCTTGGCTTTCGGCCATAGCATTCTACTTTCTAGCTGCATTGTTGGTCAAAGCCCCTTGGTCTTTTGTAACATAGGGGTATCTTATCTATTGGTACTCTTCAAATATTTTCTTAATATTTTGTTACTCCATTACAATGATCTTATTTATCAGATTCTTGATCAATTATTATTTTTTTGATAATTAACAATAATATTTACAGCGGGTTTTTTTTAGAAGGGTCCCAAAACCTTAGGTACATAGATAGTCGTAGCTATATTTTGATGTTAAAAGATCGGGGCTGTGCCCTTGGGAACCAAATCGGGGCCCAGGGTCCTGGTGCCTACAAAAAGTCCACCCAACTAAGTTGCCAGCAAACCAAAATTTGGCCTTAGGCCACCAAACAGGGAAAAATCATGAAGCTGCTCAGAAGATAACCCAAAAAAACTGCTCGTTGCCACTCCAGATAGCCCTGTAGTCGGGTCTAACCTGGACGAGGGCCCCAACCTGGCAGATTAGATTCCTTCCCTATCAAGGTCATCACCCAACCTGCGACGGAGTTTGCCCAGGGCATTAGCCGCTGAGGAAGCCGCTTTGACAGAAGCAGTTAGGGAGTTGATTGTAATGTCTAGGAGGGCTCTGGTCGGTAAGTTCTGTAACTTGCTACCAAAGTTAGAGCCGACTTCGATGGCTTTCGAGACTCCACCTTGGCCTTCTTGGAGCTGCCAGCCGCCTTGCTACTGCTAGGGGTCAGGCCCTTGCAGATCGAACCTGTGCCAGGATTCGGGGCCCTGCCAGGGGCCTGAGTTGGGGTTCTGCATTTTCGGGTGGGTCTACACCATTTTGGGAAAGGGGAGGCTTCAAGGGATGGGGTCTCCTTGGATTTGGACGCTGCAGGGGAAGCCACGAGAGAGTCATCCGCTTCAGTGGGGGAACGAAGGACAGGGGAGGGATGTAATGTTGCTGTGACTGGTTGGATAGGGCGTGCCTATACAAAACAACCATGAGCCCTTAATGGGAGGGCCGAGAATGGTTCCTGCGGGCCCAGTCGATGGTGAGGCTCAAGGAATAAAGGAGAAATCGAGGGGTGCTTACCAACGTGGCTTCACGAAGGTGATTGTAGAAGCTGAGGTGAAAGCTATAAAGGCGCTGGTCCGGGTCATCGCAAGTAATGTATTGCATCACTAGGACGATGGCCTCATTGAAGGGGGGCAAGAGGTCAACTCGAAAGAGATTGGCCTTACCCCATTGATGCTTTGGGAACCAGGAGAGCTCCTCCTCCCAATTATGCTTTTCCTGTCAAACGAATCTGCCTTTCTCCTTATGGTGCAGGCCTGTTACTTCAGTAAAAAACTCCTTGGACACTTTGAAATGAAGCCCTTTCACTTTGACCTCCTTGTCGTTCCAGGTATCCATAAATCCTTGCGTGACTTATTCGTCGGCCCCTGTAAACTTACTGAAGAAGGGTGTGTACTTCTTGGCATTAGAGAAGATCCTGGCAGACTCGCTCAGGTCGAGAGTGGAGGGCTCGAGAAAAAAAGCCTTGGTAGCCATGGAAGGCAGACTGGTAGGCCAGGGGCAGGGGAACCAGAGTCGGCCTGAGCTGAGAGGGGAGATTCGAAGGGGCAGGGGAAGGGGAAAATAGACAAGAATGCGGGAGAGCTCTACGCACGGATGGGTTAAAAGCTTGTAAGGAGGCATCGATGAGGGGAAATGCCGTAGGCATTGAGAAGGAGTGCTTGGGGCAGGGGACGACATGAGCTGGGAGGAGCCAAGGGGGCATGACTGACGATAGCCACGTGGGGTAGGGAAGGGGAGCCAATGCTAGCTCTCTAGTTGGCACAATCTGAACAGAGGAGCAGATTGTGGAAAACTCATGGGAGAGAGGCGCGTGTGAGCTAAATCGGAATGGAAATTCATTGGAGCGGTGCCTGAGGCAGGAAAGTCGATCAGAGAAGCCGTGCTCTCTTACTTGGACTTGCCAAGACTGCCAGCGGGGCTACAGTTATCCAGAACATGATAGGTCAAAATACTGACGTGGCCTCTAAAGCAAGGAGCACTTGGTGAGGTGAGAAAGCGCTTGATCGAATTGGCCAGCCCTCGAATGAGAGGGTCGCTGGGGCTAATTATCATGGCGTAGCAGGAATGAGAGTCCCCTGTCCATGCAGGGAGGGCGTAACAACACACCTTAGAGGCCTCGACTCGGAGCGATCTAAGTTCCTAAGCTCTCATCGATGCTTGAATTATCTTGAGATGCTATTTGGTCCAGAGCATCAGAGAAATTCGTGGTCCATGTAGTGAGATCTTCCGCTGTGGTGGCTTGATTGGCCATGAAATCGGTTGTCCTGTTACCTTATTTGTACACATGGCAGAAGGCGTGGTGAGTGAAACCTTGGAGGATGGTGAGAACTTCCTGAATGGTGTTGTGGATGCGCCAAGAGCTACTTCCTGGGCTACGAGCAGCCTTGATTATGACTTGGGAATCACCCTCGATGATGACATTTGGGAAGGTCTACTTGAGGGCTATTAGCCCGCGGAGGAGGGTTGCTACTTCGATGAAGTTTTTGGTCTGGATGCCAAGAGATTCAGCGTATGCTAGGATCAGGGCCCCGTGACTATCTCGGATGACCCCGCCTGCTCTAGAGGGGCTGGGGTTTCCTTTAGAAGCTCCATCGAAGTTAAGTTTGACCCATCCGAGAGGGGGGCAGTCCACCTTATCAAATAACGATGGGAGGGGGCGGGGGGGGACCGAGGAGGGGGAGCTGGACTCCAAGAGAGGAGAGGAGAGTGGAATCACCTTGCCTACGGGGTGCCTCGATCAAAGAGAGGGAGCGGGAGTTCTCAAGGGTGAAGGCAACCACCTTGGCCGCCACCCATTGGGAGGAGCAGGCCGGGGAGGAGAAGGCTCTACTATTGTGCTCAAGCCAAAGTTACCAGAGCAGGTGAGGAAGGTAGGAGCCCAAAAGGAGGCAGATGAAGGGGTGGGCAAAGGTATTGGGCCACTAGGATAGGAGGTCAAAGATGGAATTGGGGGCCACCCACTGGATATAAAATTAGGAAAGGATGAGGCCCAGGACTTCAGAAGAGAAGGGGCATCTGAGAAATAGGTGACCTGATTAGGTTCTCTATGGTCAAGATATTATTTTGGATGGCTGCCCAAACGAAGTGGCTGATTTTGGGGATCAAATTCTTGGCCCACACCTGGTGGGCTGGGAATGGGGCATCATTAGGGACTCTTTGGAAGTTGTAGGCAGATTTGACAGAGAAGATGCCACTAGCAGTGCCATGCCAGATGCATCTGTCATTCCCTCTAGAAGACGGAATAACTTTCACCTTAAGGAGATGTTGGAGCCTGGAGGATTGGAGCAGGTACCTGGGGTTCAGGATGGGCTTCCATGTTACCCGTCCCTAGTTCTGGGTGAGATAGGCCGACACTTTGGGCCCTCTATCTGCCAGTCCCAGTTTGAGGATGAGGAGATCACTGTCAGCAGTCAGGGCCTCATCTTGGATCCACCTGTCTTCCCAGAAGTCGATCTTGGTTTCGTCCTCGAGGATCCATATGGTCCCCTTCCGAATGATGTCTTTAGTGGAGCTCAGGGATTTCCAGAAGGCTGATCCATCTCTAGGCTGGGATTCACTGAGGAAGGGGTGATGGTGGCAGTATTTCCTATGCACAATACTGACCCATTCGTCAGGGGCGTTGGTGAGCACATTCCAGGCGTGCTTGGACAAGAGTGCCTTGTTCATGAGGGTCACCCGCCTGAGCTCAATCTCTCCCTCATCTTTGGGGCGATAGACTAGGGGCCAGGAAACCAGGGAAATCCTCTTCTTATCTTCGCTGCCTGACCATAGAAAGCGTTTCTAAATTTGCTCGATGTGAGCTGAAGTGGAGGTCGGGATTATGAAGACCGACATGAAGTAGACCGAAATGCTTTGAAGAACCGTTGAAAGTAGGGTGGCTCTGCCATCCTATGAGAGGATGTGGCCTTTCCAAGGGGCTAGCTTCCTCTGGATTCGATCAATAATTCCACTCCAAAGGGTCTTGTAGGACGCTCCTGTAAACAAGGGGAGCCCAAGGTAAGAGGAGGGGAGGGAATCGAGGGTACAATAAAGAATTCGCTCGATTCTGATTTGCCTAGCCAGGGGGGTATGGATAAAGAAAATTTTGCTTTTTTGGAGGTTGATTTTTTGCTCGGCCGCCTCCTCATACAGGGTCAAGATGAGCTTGATGGTCTTGGCTTGAGGGATCGAAGTGAAAGTAGTGAGGATGGTGTCATCCATGAACTGTTGATGGGACACTAGGGGTAGGCCCGATGCAGGCCTGATGCCCGAGATAAGACCGTGGGAGACAACACTCGAGATGGTGTGCCCTAGGGCCTTGGCCTAGATGATGAAGAGGATCGAGGATAGGGGGTCACCTTGGCGAAGGCCTCTGGAACTAGGGAAGAACCCGACGGGGGAACCATTGATGAGGATAGAGAACCAAGGGGAGGACACACAGTTTCTAATGAGGCTGACCCAGGAGGGTTGGAACCCAAACTTGAGAAGGACCTTGGAAAGGAAATCCCAGTAAACTCTGTCGAAGGCCTTGTTCATATCTAGCTTGAGCAGAAAGGAGGCCTTTTTGGATAGGAGGGCTGAGTGGATGGCTTTGTGCATGATGATAACTCCATCTGTGATAAGTCTACCTTTGACCGAGCTCCCTCAACAGGGGGCAATGATTAGGGGAAGGATATCCTTAAGGTGGGAGGCCATGGACTTGGTCAGGATTTTGTATAAGACATTGCACAAGCTGATGGGGCAAAAATCAGAGAGGGATCTGGCTATGTGAAACTTGGGGATCAGGGCAATGAAGGTGGAGTTTATACCTCTAGGGATGGAGCTAGCGGACTAGAGGTCCCAGATGGCTACGCACACTTCTTGGCCAACTATGTCCCAAAAGGATTGGAAGAACTGGGGGGGAAACCCGTCCGGGCCCGGGGTCACCTCGACCTTCATGGAAAATGTAGCAGCATGGATTTCAGAGTTAGATAGGGGTTGCAGGAGCATCTCGTTTGCCATGGTCGATACTGAAGTTGGAATATGCTCTAGTAGGGTGTCTGTCACTTCTGGGGACATGTTGGGATTATCGCCAAGGAGTTCTTGGAAGAAATTGATGGCTTCAGTCCGAATGTATTCTTCGTCCTTGATTCTGCCATCGTTGCTCACCAACTCGGTAATTTTGTAAGAGCCCCTATTTTTGAGGGTCGACATGTGAAAGAACTTAGTATTAGCATCACCATCTATGAGCCATAGGGCTCTCGACATCTGCATCCAAAATATTTCTTCCCTGGCCAGGATGTTGTGGTACTCGCTGAGGGCTGAACGTTCCTCTTCCTTGATCCCCAAGTCTTAGGAGCCTTCCTAGAACCTAAGATCAAGGTCTTTAAGTTTTTTCTTGATTACTGCTTTATTTTCAAAGATTTTGCCAAACACCTCTCTGTTCCATACCTTGAGTTGTTCTTTGAGACGTCCTAGTTTGTGGTAGACTTTCTCAGCAGGGCACCCAGGGATTGGGGGAGCCCACTAGCAACCAACTTGGGCCCTAAAGTTGGGGTGGTTCAACCACATGGACTCAAACCGGAAGGGCCGCTTGAGGGAGGAGCAATGGTCAGTTTCGAGGAGGAGGCTGTGGTCAGACCCAATTTTAGGGAAAGCCAGTAAGGTTGCATAAGAAAATAGGGGAATGGCTTCCTTAGAAAGGAATACTCTATCTAGCCTGACCTGGATATGGCTTGCTCCCACTCTTCTGTTTTACCAGGTGAACCTGGCTCCTTTTATGCTGACATCCATGAGCTCATTGAGGTCGATGAAGGCTCTGAAGTCCTCCATGCTTTTGGATGGAGCCATTGAGCCCCTGCTTTTGTCAGAAAGGAACAGGGGGCTGTTGATGTCCCCTGCTAGGATCCAGGGAAGGGGGACAAAGGCTTCCCTCATCGAGCTGATTTCCTTCCATAAGACAGCTTTCTCAACCAGGTTGTTGGGAGCGTAGACGTTAGACAATATCCACAAGCGCCTTGAATTCACACAAAGGACCAGAATGTTGATTATTCTAGGGGAAGATGATATGAGTCTCCCCATAAAATATCGGGGGTCCCACATGCACAACAGGCCTCTAGCTATGCCAATCGTAGGGGTAGACAGAGACTTGCAGTTGCACCAAGTGGTTTGGGCAACACTCTAAGAAGCCGCTTCATCTATTTTAGTCTTCTGTAGGAGGAGGAAGTACGAGCGGTGATCCTTGTAGAGTTGGCCGAGTGGGCACCACTGAGCCCCCTAATATTCCAGGTGATGAGCTTCATTTGACACCCTTAGGGGGGTCACTTGCCATCCTTTCTGAGCTGAGCAGGGGGTTTAGATCATAGGGCGTCTGCTTTGGAGAAGCTCGCGACGATGTCAAAGAGGGTTTCCTGGGAACCATTGGCTATGTTGTCTTTAGTAATCCTCGTTCGCTGATCGCCTAGGGTGGGGTGACCTCTCTTGAGTTTGCTGCCAAAGTCTATGGTGAAAGTCCTGCTTCGGGTCATCTTGGGGCTGAATTCATCAGGACCAGATGGAGAACTGCCCTCAACCTCTTCGTCGGACCTCTCGGAGCTACATTATAAGGGGGGAGGCCGACAGGGACCACCGAGGGGGCGGGAGGGGGTTGAGAGGGGGATAGCAAGGAGGGGGGGGAGGAGGAAACCCTAGTAGAGGAAGATGAGAAGGTGAGAGCCGATGGGGAAGAGAGTCCAGGCAACTCGCAAGGCTAGGAGGGGGCACAAGCAAGGGCCTGCAAGGAGGGATTCACAGCGGGTGAAGGGGGGGACCCTGGGATCAGGGCCTTGGAAGAGGAACTAGGGAGGGGTATGAGGGAAGGGGGAACCTAGGGAAGGCCATCCATTAGGCAAGGGCCTGCTTGGGATTCCTTTGGGACAGAAGGGGGAACCTCCTTGGTGGTCCAAGCCTGGGATCTGTAGCCGTTGCATGGGGGGCCCACGGGAGGGGGCCCGACCTGGTCAGGAAGGGGGTTTAGCAGGGAGAGAGGCATCAACATTCTTGGATAGAGGGCATTGGTAGGGGAGGTGTCCCTGAGTGTAGTAGAGAGGGCAAAAAGTAGGTTTGTTTTCATAAATTAGGGTTTGGAACCAGAAGAAGGACCCATAGGAGATGGACACAGAAGAGGGGAGTTCAGATTCTAGATTTGCATTGACATAGAATTTGGAATGGACCATTCGAGAGCCTGCCTTGGTATTGGGATCAAAGGCTACCAACTCATCGATCGATTGGGCAATGAGACTTATAACGTCTTTGTGCCACAAGTGGAAGGGGAGCTCAGGGAGTCAAACCCAGACCGGGGTGAAGCTCATCACCTTGAGGAAGAGGCTTTTGTGACCCAGGAACCAGGGCCCGCCAGACAGAATATTTTCAACATCATCGCTGTTGTTTAGTTTGATAATGAAGAATCCCTTGGTGAGGGCCACCAACTGAATATGTCCAAAAAATTTCCATTTGGAAGCCGCCCATCTACGGATGGTTTCCATGTCCGATCGCCCTCCCAGGAACTTCCCAACTAAGGAGGTAGAGGATCCAAAGACAAAGGATGAGTAGACCTCCTCTTGAATGGAAATGTGGGTGCCCTCGAAGGAAAGCCCTATGCCCAGGACCCGAGGCTGGGCCCTGGCGCCAGCCAGGATATGCTGATAGGAGGGTTTGGACCCACCCAGGGCAGACCCCTACCCAAGATCTAGGGGATTTTTCCCTAGGATTGCATAAGCATCGAGGCTGGGAGGAGGCCCTGGTCCCAAGATGTCGTCCCCGCCCTGGCCACCAGACTGCTCAGCCTCTAAGCCCTCCCTTGGACCCGTCGAGGACCTTGTGGGCCTGGGCTCGGGCCCTGACGAGCCCGACCTCGATCCCGATCCTGTGCCCACCCTAGATCTTGCACCTACGTCTGAACCTATTCCCGCTCCCGCTCTCGTTCCTGCTCTAGCTCCCACCATATTTTTTCCTTGATCAATTATTTTATCTCCCATATATATGTGGATTATTTTAGCTCTGTAGCAGGCAAATATTATAGTCAAATGGCTAGGATAATAGGTTGAGGATATTGTCTAGGTGTAGGTAAAGCAACTAGTGGAGGGTTTTAAGAAGTTAGAAGCAAGGCTTGCTGATTCTGTTGAGCAATTTTTAGGAAATATGGCATCACAACCTTTGGAGGAAGCTTATCAACTGAAATCAGGGCATTTTCAACTGCTATAGTCACTTGAAAGATATGAGGAAATATCATCTCATTTGATTTTTAAATTTCTAAGCTTAGGTTTGGAATGAAAGCTTGAAGGTAGTAGATGTAGTCTTGGGCTTGGGAAGGTCTTACCTCTTGAGGGATTCTCCTCCATATATTACTAAAATAGATATTAAAATTTATGATTTTCTTTTGAGGATGCCTTTGTATAGAAGTAAATTGAGTGAGGAGTGAAAAGGAATCCCATACATCATTGAATTCCAAGATAAAGAGCTCAACCAATTTAGCCCAGGTGTTGATGTTATTCTCTTCTAAGGAATGATACTAGGTCAATACATTACCCTTAAAATACAGGGCTAATAACCTCACCATTGCATCTTTGTGAATGATATTGTGCATGGTAGCTAGATAAACTATATCTTGACAATGTTCATAAGTAATTTTATTTCTACCATCATATGAGGGTAAGGCTTTGAGTGTGACTTGTGGTATATCATGAAGATTCTACATATTAAGGGGCCTGACACTATTCCAGTTATGGTTCTAGGTAATTCTTGGGGTATGTCTTATAGAGGACTAGTACTTTGGAAAAAGGAGGCCCAAATAGATAAAAGTAATATTCCTTTTCTAGATGTTATGAAATTTGTTAAATTAACAAATTGAGGGTGTTATCTTAGCTTCTTAGCCTCTGATATTATGATCATAAGATTATAGGTTTATGCCTTACAATGGAGTTGCCAATTGACCTTGGGTTCTTTGGAGGTGGGGTCACCAAATGAATGAAAATTTCCACTTAAAAGACCAAGATCTTGACCATAATATTGATCATTCAATAATATTTCCTTGCGAGATAAACTTTATGGGATGAGACTGCTCTATCCCATCAGGTATACCAAAAATTCTTGATGTGCATAATTGGTGTTAGATTTGATAGTCTTTTGAATATTTGACTTCTAATTTGACAATTTAGTGTGGTTCATCCTACTAATTCTTATTTGTGGGAAAAATTGGATTGGATTTGTCCCATCAGGCATGCTAAAAACTCTTAATCCCTCAACTTGCCTAATATGAAAAATGCACCCTAGACCAAGGTCAAGATTGGATGACTCAGAATTTCTTCTAAGTCAACCTTTAGAGAATGTCAAATCTGTAATGACCCTCCTTGGTAGGACTTATTGTTGATATTTGATTTACGTATTGATGTGTGGATATCTAATACATAGTTTCAATTTATTTTTAAAAAATGTAATTAATGATTGATTATGATATTTTAGAAAATGGTATTGCTAATGGTATTCAGGGTTATAGGACTAGGTACCCTCACATATGGATTGATATAGGACAACCACCATAGTTGAGAGAAATCGAGAAATGATGGATGACTTGTTCATCGACAACTCAAGGGTAATCAAGTACCCATCATATAGATGCATTGCAATTGTGTTTGATGTGTGAGTACACCATTGGATAAGGAAGTTACTTTTTTATAAAAAGGTCATCTTCAATAGGCAGGTGATATCATTGTAGTTATATTAAAAAATTATTGCCTACTCAAGGATAAAGTAATGGTGTACACTTTATTGATTGTTTGGAATACCCTTTTTTGTGCTTGTTGATCATAGATTTTTGCTAAGTTGGTTGGATTTTGTTGGTCAAATATCTGCCTAATCAACAAAAACTATGTTTGTGTGCCCTAGATACGGCCAACATTGAATGACCGGAGGAAAGGAATGTCCTTCGTGTCAATATCCAGAGAGGGTTGGCTCCAAAACTAAATCCTACACTGGTTGAAGACTAGAGTTGTAGGAAATAAATTAAAAAATGCAGAAAGAAATGGGAAATATTGCCACAGGTCGAAAGCATAGGATTTGGGGCAGACTAACAACAAGAATTCCACCAATTTTTATAACAACATGTAACGAGAGGAAGACAACAAAATTTCACTCACACCTTTGTAGAGATAACCTCCAGATTGCATTCCAAAACTCACTCACTCACCAACAATGTTTTAAATCCAGAAATAGAATTTTAAACTTAACAACAGGAACATGAGCATAAACATAAATGCTTAAAAATAGAAGGAAATCACACACAAGAATGCTTGCAAATTTTAGAAGCCAAGTCTCTTCTATTGATGTAGAGAACTTAAGAAGTTTTATCGCAGAACGTCCAACCTCCTCTTATAATAGAAATTTGATTAGTATTTATAGAGGATTTTGCCTCTTTCATTAAATGCACATGAGGACAAAATGATCGTAGATCAGGAACCAGAGTGAGGGAATTCCTCCTTGGAAATATTAAAACCCATCCTTTTGGAACAATGATCCATATTTTAAGGAAACATTCCTAGGAAATCAGTATTTTAGGCATCGATGCACAGAAAATTAAGAGACGTTCAATACCTTGAAAACGTACCCCTACCTTGGAAATCATGAAAATATTCCTATGCTTTTAACATGGCTTCTTATTCACTTGGGATTCATCATTCTTTGCCACCATGATTTAATGTTCACCATGTTCTGCTATGGACGCCTTTGAAATCTTGACTATATTCCTCATGGATTGTGGCAAAACTCATAATTGGACAACTTTATCTTTGTAATTGTATTTGCCCCTTTTTCTAAAAGATGCATTTACCCTTCAAAAAAAATCACGTTCGCCCAATATTCTGCTACTCGGTGCATTCACACGATTTCAATTTGGAAACGTGTTCACCAATGGGAGGGGCGAATGGGATGTTTGACCCTTGACCAGGGTGAACGCGATATCATTTTATCACGCCATTTTATTATTATGATTCCCTTCCATAGCCTATTACGTTCACCCCAAGGAGGGGCGAACGGAGATTTTACCCCATCCTTGGGGCAAATGCACATCATCGTCGAAATGATTTAAAAAGGTGGATACACACATATTTTTTGTATTTTTTAGAAAGACGTTCGCCACAAGGAGGGGCGAACGGAGCTTTCGCCCCATACATGGGGTGAACACACATTTCACATTCTAGGCATGCCTGAATATTTTAATCTTAATATTTCTTTCTTCCTTTTTGCAAAGTGTACAGGCCCAAAAGATGTCTCCAATTCACAGTGCCCTTTGACTATAGCAAACATGAATTCCAAATAAAGTTTTATATTTTATTTTCCTTTTAAACATTTATAACTCCGATGCTAAAACAGAAAAGTAACATATGAAATAAATTCATAAGAACATTTCAAAATAAATACCGCCAGATTACAATAAAAAATGCTCCAACAAAATCCCAATGTGGCAAAGTGCAAAACTGCCAACATCTTCATAAATACCCAAGATTATAAAGTGATCATTGTTAGTAGTCAATATTAATAATAGATGATAATTAATTAATTAGAAGGGTGATTAATGTAATTAGTATTAACAATCTACATTAATATTGAAATATTAATATGTTTATATGATTTAAGGGGATAATGTTGTTATGTAATTAAACCTTAGTTGGAGCACATGCTAATTAGAGCACGTTGTGAGGTGTCGACCTTTGATTCTTGGTAATATTCAATAAAGAACATGCTAGCTGGAACATCATGGGTGGCCAGACTTGGAAGGAATCTTGAGAAAACTCCTACGCCTTGGGAAGGAAACCAAGCTATAAGTGGAGAAATGATTTCTCTAGGGGGGGTTAGTAGTAAAAGGGAAGTGAAAGCTGGGATAAGAGCAAGTAACATTTCCACATCATCGGATGTCTAAGATTTTTAGAAATTGTAGTGAGTATCTTTTTCCATTTTTGTTTGCTTGGTGTATTAGTTTATTGTTGGTGTGTTAGTTTGTATTTCATTAAGCTCCTCTTAGTGTTCATTGCTTATCTAGTCACTTGCTTAGGGCTTAGATTTGGGTTTAAAGATTTTGCTATTTTAAAATCCAAATTTTGGTTTTGATCTGAACCCGTGGACGTCTTGTTTGGTTGCTTATTGAGTGTTAGAATCCTTGCAATCTCAGTTTAGTTCTATTCTTCTACATGTTGCTCTAAGAGTTCCTTAAGACCTTTGGTTAGACATCATGTTTATGTTACATCTTTCGAGGTGATCTATAGTGCATCAGATATGTTCGTATCCACTTGCATTGATGTTTGTCAAGACCTTAGCTTTATCTTCTCCATGTTGCTTTGTGTTGAGTGCCCATTATGTATTATTTTATAATAGGTGTAGGCATTCATGACTATAGTTGGTTTAAGGAAGATTGATCAGGTCTAAAATCAAGGGTGGTATTGGCTCCTGAAATATTTTGTTGGTTTTTGTTGATGTGAGGTTTAACTTAAGCATAGGCTTAAATGTTGTTAATATTTAAGCTTTTGAAGGAAAATATTAGCTAAAGTATTAGAGCATTATAAAGCCTTTTTAAATTTTATTTTATTAATATTATTAATGAAGTACAAGGAAATCTTGTATTTAAAAGTTTAGCATATTGATTTCTGAATGTTTGTTGGGAAGAAATTTGAGAGTTATGTTTCTTGAGAAGCCATGTAATTGTCTTTTGGTCTCTAGAAAAGATAGATATTTCTTATGTTTTAATGTCCTTTTATTTTCAAAAAATATATATAGGACCTTATTATTGTTGGTGTATTGTTCTTTTAGAAAAAAATGATAGTATTCTTTTAATGTTATAAAGAAAGTTAGACATTTTTTATGCTTGATTTAAAAAATAGGTTATGGGGTTATATTTTCCCTTGTAAAGATTTTTTTTTTGTTTTGATAAATAAATATAAGGGTTTCTTGAGACTTGAGTAGATAAGGAAACTATTATAGAGAGAAGTATGGGATTCTCTCCTTGATTGCATTAATCGTATTTTGCATGGTTGCTTGCAATTATACATAAAGTATGTTAGGTTGCATTGCACTAAGAGTTATCATGATCCCTAAGTTTTCCTAAAGGTCATGGGATATCCCTTCATGAAGATGATCATGAAAAGAAGGTGATGTAGAAGCTACTTGGGAAGACTTTCTCTAGCATTTTTTTGGAATAAAAATTTGTTATGTGAATAAAAATGTTGTTATGTAAACTTGGTAATTTTTAGTCATGAATTAAATGGCTTAGAAGTCTCCATGTAAATGTATGGAATATTTTGAGGTTTGAGCAAATAGAATTTTGGTTAGAGATGATCTTTTTTGAAGATGATTTTCATATTTAGCATTGTTTTATTATAAGCTTGCTTTATTAGCCTTAATAAAATGATGCTTTATGCTAGCTTATTATTTAGATAGCATAATGAATAATTCAATCATGATTTATGTTAAAAGAGAGATGCTTCCATTATGTTAGAATTTATTTTTTATTAAGTAATGGTTGTAAATGTTCTATTTAAATCTAAGTTATAGCTTTATGTTATGACTAAGAATGGATTTTATGTTATAGCACTTTAATTATTTCTATGGAATAGATGTTATAATATTTTTGTGTAAATCCGAGATTTGGTGGGGTTTCTTGGGTATAGATCTAGAACCTTATTAAGATCCCTAAGTCAAAAGATAACCTAATCTTGGAAGGAGTTGCGGTGATGTAATAATCGGGTAGGTATGAGTCTTAGAAGGAGTTGTGGTGATGCAATAGCCAATTACTCATGAATATGGAAGGAGTTGCAGTGATGCAAGAGCTAGATACTCGTAATTGATAACACCTTGAATGATGAGGATCGGGTGTTCCCTAACTATATAATTAATGAAATCATTCATGGGTTAGCAATGGTGGTATCTTGAATGATGAAGTTTAGGTGACCATGCTCATTACCAAGTGAGTGGTAATGACCTTAGTTAACCTGTGAAGGTGTGGTAACTAAGCACTAAGACTTTACGTTAGATTAACCTACATAGACGGACTTATGGTTAGCTTAGGTAATAGGCATCCCCATTTAAGTGTTATGGGTCTTAAAGGATAATCCCTACATTGTGGTCAAATTATCCTGTACCAATAAGGGTATGAGAAAGCTGTGGGGACCACTTTGATGTCCTTTTAAATAGTGAGGTTTAGGAAGGTGAACCCCACAAATGCGAGATGTTGGCCACTCTTGTCCACTTGAGTGTCATCTACAACAATATTGAAATCAAATGTGGTGAAGCCTTGAGAATGCTAAAAATAATATTGGGACTCCTTTGGACTAGTTCCTAGGTCATACCAAGGAGTAAAAATGATCATTTGGTGGGTTTTTACAGTTGGTATTAGAGCTCTGGGTCCTAGGACTAGAAGCTTCCATGAAGTGTTCCTAGGATGAGCCTTGAGTTGATGTGCTACTTTGGGGAGATTTACTTTACTAGAGACCTTAACGTGATATGGGACAAATCGAATATTGCACATTGACTGGACCAGTCAGACCAAGGAGTAAAAATACTAAAGAGTATAGTTTATTAATGGGGATGGCACCTGACAACGAGGTAAGTGTGACCATGATAATTATCTAGAAAGTGATAATGGTATTGAGAAAAATGGCACCTTGCAGGTAAGCAAGTGTGACCATGATTGTTATTAGGTGAGTGATAATGGTTTTATCAAAAAAGGACACCTTGTAGAAGGGTAAGCATGACTAGGATCATTAGCAGGGGAGTGGTAATGGTCAAGGTTAGTTCATGGGGAGATGAAAACTAACTAATTTTAGAAAGTGCAATTTAGGAAGATATGGAAACTCATATGTCTTCTTTTAAGGATAGGAGATGTAACCTGTATTGAGATCATCTAAGAATATGGTTATGCAAAAGGAAGTTGTACACTCTCCAAAGAAGTTTGGAAGAACCATGGACTCCAACAAGAAAACTAGGAGAATAATTGAATCCAATAGGGAAGTTGGGAAAATAGAAGATTCCATGGGGAGAACAAACGTTACTTTCCTATTTGAGTTGCTATAAGAGGAAGTGAAGCAACTTACGTCCTTAGATCATTATAGGACCAGATGAGTCGACAATGATTGATGTTGGAGATGATTATTGAATGGGAATTTTGAAATGAGAAGGGCAAATAAATTTAAAGAAAGGGATATATGGTTAGAAAAAGAAAAAAATCAAATCCCCAACCTCGAAAGTAGAATGATGCGATGTAGAAAGACGAAATAGGGGAGAAAATATAGGAAAGATCTCAGGCACCCAAGATAGGTTGATTCATCTGTAGGGTGCCTCATTATGCCAATAAGTATCTCGAATGGCCAAAATCGAGTGTAGAGGATTAGCCACACCGAATCTATGTCACTATAGGGAATCAAAACCTGGATGGACAAGTGACACCTATGCTAATGAATACTAAGTTGTTTAACAAGGATGTTAAATTTTCAATAGTTAGTGTAGCTACATATAATGTTATTTCCACTAGTATTATTAGAGATATACCAAAAAACCTAGATTTTTGGTGCAAGGGTGGAAATATGAGTATGGGTCTAGATAGACCTACTTAGTGGATCAATGTTTACATATAGCTAAGATAACCCTACCCAATGGATCCACTATATAACACTTTGATATTATTCTAGGGATAGATTGGCTGAGGGATCATGGAGCCTTAATCAACTTCTAGGAAAGGTGGGTGGATTACACCAATAAGGATAAGAAGATAATAAGAGTTCAAAGTAGTCAAGGATATTTTTAACCACATATTTATTAGCTATGCAATTGAAGAAAGCCATTAAAGGAGGTGGTATGTTGTATGTATTCAAGATAAATGACAAGATAGGTGATAAAGGGGATGAGGAAATATTTAAAAAATATCCCATTTTGCATGAATTTAGGTATGTATTTCTAGAATATCTCCTAGGCCTACCACCTCAATGTGAATTTGACTTCACCAATGAACTAATGTCTGGGGTAGAACCCATTGCAAGGACACCTTACATAATAATCCTATTGAGTTGCAAGAGTTAAAGATGCAACCTAAAGATTTATTGGAAAAGAGCCTGATCAAACCTAGTGTGTCAACTTGGGGTGCTCTAGTACTATTTGTGAAAAAGAATGATGGTTCCTTGATATTATGCATTGATTACAGGATGTTGAATAAGGTGACCATAAAGAATAGGTATCTTTTACCAAGGATTAATGATGCATTTTATCAGCTAAAGGATGCCACTATGTTTTCAAAGATTGATTTGAGATTAGCATATCATCAGTTGAGGATTCAAAAGGAGGATACTCACAAAACAACTTTTAAGACTAGATATGGACACTATGAGTTCACAATGTTAGCGTAGCTTAATTAATTATTACATTATTAGTCTATTGTTACTGCTCGTTATAACCAATTCTATTCAGCAATGGTTGTTCCATAACCTCCGGTGCTAAACTAAGGTGCCATTGTACTATTTATTTCATTATGATCAATGGGAATTTGATTGAATTACTAAAATGGTATCAAAGCCATATCATTTTTCATGGAGATAATTTTAGTTTTTTTTTTTGAGGTATGCACGCCTCTTGGAGAAGGTACATAACAACATAACTTGGAGTCATATAAACTTGATGGACAAAGTCAAAGAAATACAGCTACAAGATCAATATTGGATTGAGATCTAGGCTAAAATTAAGGGAAATACCAAAGAAGATAAGTATTTAAACATAAAATATTGAATTTTATGCTTCAAGAATAGGATTGTCATACCCAAAAATGGTGAATTTAAGGAGAATGATTATGCAAGAGGCACATAGTTCTCCATATTTTTCTCATCCAAAAGGGTCAAATAGGAGGGAAAACATGAAAAAGATCTTTTGGGCAAGAATGAAATAATATACCACTGGTTTTATTGCTGTATTTTTAGAGTGCTAGAAGGTTAAGGCAAAACATCGACACCCAACAAGGAAATTATACCCACCTGATATACCTACATAGAAGTGGTAGGTTGTATCCATGGATTTTATTGTGGGTTTACCTAAGACTAGGTACTAGCATGATGCAATTCTTGTAGTGATTGATAAGTTGACAAAAATTGTACACTTTATATCAAAAAATATCAAGGATGATGCACCAGTTATAGTAAATACGTTTACCAAAGAGATTTGTAGGTTACATGGTTTTCTTGAGGTGATCATATCAGACAAGGATTTTAGGTTCACATTAAAATTTTGGTAGGCTCTTCATCGTGTCATGGGCACTATGCTGAACATTAGTTCTATATATCATCTAGAAATAGATGGACAAACAGAGGGGTGAACCAAATTTTAGAGGGCATGCTTTGCATGTACTACATGGATCAAAATTTTAAGTGGGAAGAATTTTTGCATCTAGTTGAGTTTGCATATAATAATAGATACAATGCATCATTGGGAATAGCTCCATTTGAAGCCTTGTATGGCAGAAGATGTAGAACACATCTATCATGGGATAATCCAGAGGATTAAGTGGTGATTGAACCGAACACTATCAAAGAGATGGAGGAACAAATCAGAGGGATTCAACAAAGGCTCAAGGAAGTTGTTGGTCACCATAAGAGCTATGTTGATCTAAAAATATCACCAAGAGAATTATTTATGGGGGATAGAATCTTCTTGAGGGTAAGACCCATGAAAAGTACCATCAAGTCAACTAAGTTGGATCTTGCTATGTTGGACCTTTTGATATCATTGATAAGATTAGTCTAGTAGCCTATAGGCTCACCTTACCACCCAAACTATCAAGATCCATAATAATTTTTACATATCCATGCTTAGAAAATATGTTGTTGATCCTAATCATATTTGGAATATTTCTAAATTTCAAATGGTAGATCCCTCAGCCATTGATGTGAGACCAGTAAATATTCTAGGATTTTGCTCCAAGATATAGAGGAAGTGAACCCTAAATCAATGTAAGGTCTAGTGGGACCTATATTTAAAAAATTATGAAACTTGAGAAGATGTTGAGGAAATGACAAAGCAATTCCTATATTTATTTGAATGAAATTTATATGTTGTATTTTCAAGAAACACAGAGGACTGTGTTTAGTCCAAGGGGGAGTATGTAATGACCCTCCTTGGTAGGACTTATTCTTGAAATTTAATTTATGTATTGATGTGTGGATATCTAGTACATAGTTTCATTTTATGTTAAAATGCAATTAACATTTCATTATGCTATTTTAGAATATGGTACTGCTAATGGTATTCGTGGTTGCAGGATTAGGTACTCTCACCAGTGGATTGATATGGGATGACCACCATAGTTGAGAGAAATTTAGGAAATGATGGATGACTTATTCATAGACAACTCAAGGGTAATAAAGTACCCATCATATAGATGCATTGCAATTGTGTTTAATGTGTGAATACACCATTGGGAAAGGAAGTTGCTTTTTATAAAAAAATCATCTTCAATAGGTAGATGATAACATTGTAGTTATCTTAAAAATTATCGCCTACTCAAGGATAAAGCAATGGTGTACATTTTATTTATTGTTTGGAATGCCCCTGTTTGTGCTTGTTGATCATGGATTTTTGCTAAGTTGGTTGGCTTCATTAATACCCAAGATTATAAAGTGATTGATGTTAGTAGTCAATATTAACAATCGATGCTAATTAATTAATTAGAAGAGTGATTAATGTAATTAATATTAATAATCTACATTGATATTAAAATATTAATATTTTTATATGGTTTAAGGGGATAATGTTGCAAAATAATTAAACCTTAATTAGAGTGCATGTTAACTAGAGCACATTGTGAGGAGTTGGCCTTCGATTCTTAGTAATGTTCAATAAAGAACATGCTAGCTAGAACGTCATAGGTGGCTAGAATTGGAAGGAATCTTAAGAAAACTCTTGTGCCTTGGGAAGGAAACCAAGATATAAGTGGAGAAATGATTTCTCTAGTGGGGGGTTAGTAGTGAAAGGGAAACAAAAGTCGAGAGAAGAGCAAGGAACATTTCCATACCATCAAATATCTAATATTTTGAGAAATTGTAGTATCTTTTGCCACCTTCATTTGCTTGGTGTATTAGCTTATTGTTGGTGTGTTAATATATATTTTATTAAGATATTCTTGGTGTTCGTTGCTTGTTTAGTCACTTACTTAGGGCTTAGATTTGGGTTCAAAGCTTTTGTTGTTTTAAACTCTAAATTCTAGTATTGGTTTGAACCCATGGACATCTTGTTTGGTTGCTTGTTGAGTGTTAGAAACCATACAAGATCAATTTAGTTCTATTCTTCTATGTATTTCTCTGAGAGTTTCTTAAGACCTTTTATTAGACACTGGGTTTGGGTTATGTATTTCGAGGTGATCTGCAGTGCATCAAATCTGTTTGTATTCGTCTGCGTCGATGCTCATTGAGCCCTTAGCTTTTTCTTTTTTGTGTTGCTCTATGTTGAGTCCCTATTATGTCTTGTTATGTCTTAGGTGTAGGTATTCAGGACTGTAGCTAGTTTATGGATACTTGATCGGGTCTAAAATCAAGGGTGGTACTAGCTCTTGAAAGATTTTTTTGGTTATTGTTGACATGAGGTTTAACTTAAGCATAGGCTTAAGTGTTGTTAATATTTATGTATTTAATATTTAAGATTTTGAAGGAAATTATTAAATAAAGTATTAGAGAATTATAAAACATTTTCAGGTTTTATTTTATTTAGATTATTAATGAAGTACAAGGAAATCTTGTATTTAAATGTTTAGCATATCTATTTCTCAATGTTTGTTGGAAAGAAATTTGGGAGTTAGGTTTCTTAAGATGCCCTGTAATGTTCTTTTGGTCTCTAGAAAAGATAGAGATTTCTTATTATTTAATGTCATTTTATTTTCAAAAAATATATATAGGACCTTATTATTGTTGGTGTATTGTTCTTTTAGAAAAAAAGATAGTATTATTTTAATGTTATAAAGAAAGTTATAGATCTTCTATTTTGATGCTTGATTTAATAAATGGGTTATGGGGTTTTATTTTCACTTGGAGTTTTGGTTTGATAAATAAATATAATGGTTTCCTGAGACTTGAGTAGATGAGGAAAATATTATAGAGATAAGTATGGGATTATCTCCTTTATTGCATGAATTGTATTTTGCATGGTTGCTTGCAATTATACATAGAGAATGTTAGGTTGCATTGCCTTAAGAATTATCCTGATCCCTAAGTTTTACTAAAGACTATGGGATATTCCTTCATGAAGATGATCGTGAAAAGGTGGTGTAGAGGCCACTTGGGCGACCTTGCTCTACAATTGTTTTTGGAATAAAAATTTGTTATGTGAATGGAAATGTTGTTATGTAAACTTGGTTATTTTTATTCATGAATAAAACAACTTGGAAGTTTTCATGTAAATGCATGGAATATTTTGGGGTTTGAGCAAATGGAATTTTGGTTAGAGATGATATCTTTTGAAGATGATTTTCATAATCAACATTGTTCTATTATAAGCTTGCTTTATTAGCCTTAATCAAATGATGTTTTATGCTAGCTTATTATTTAGATGTTAGCATTATGAATAATTCAATCATGATTTATGTTAAAAGAGAGATGCTTCCATTATGTTAGAGTTCATGTTTTATTTAAGTAATGGTTGTAAATATTTTATTTAAGTTTAAGATCTAGCTTTGTGTTATGAATAAGCATGTATTTTTTGTTATAACACTTCAATTATTTTCAAGGAATAGATGTTATAATATTTTTGTGTAAATATTAGATTTGATGGGGTTTCTTGGGTATAGATCTAAAACCTTATCAAGAGCCCTGAGTTATAATATAACCTAATCTTGGGAGGAGTTGTAGTGATGTAATAAACAAGGTAGTTGTGAGTCCTAGAAGGAGTTGTGATGATGCAATAGCCAGTTACTCATGAATCTAAAAGGAGTTGCGGTGATGCAATAGCCAGATACTCATGATTGATACACCTTGAATGGTAAGGATTGGGTGTTATCTAACTATGTAGTTAATGAAATTATTCATGGATCAATAGTGGTGGTACCTTGAATGATGAATTTTAGGTGACTATGCTCATTACCAGGTGAGTGGTAATGACCTTAGTTAGCCCGTGGAGGTGTGGTAACTAAGCACCAAGGCTTTACGCCATATTAACCTACATAGATAGACTTATAGTTAGATTAGGTAATATGCATACCCCTTTAAGTTTTATGGACCTTAAAGGATAATCTCTATACTATGATCAAATTTTTTTGTACCTATGAGGGTATGGGAAAGGTGGGGGGACCACTTTGGCATCCTTCTAAATGGTGAGGTTTCGTAAGGTGAATATGGTATGTTGGCCATTCCTGTCCACTTGAGTGTCGTCTATAGTGATATTGAACTCAAATATGGTGAAGCCTTGAGAATTTTGAAAATAATATTGGGATTCCTTTGTGAACCTTGCTTGTATAAAAAATTCTCTCTCAGGTTGGTTTTGGTGGGTTGTTACAACTCCCTATCTAAATCCTGTTTCATAAAATATAAAATATATAAAAGGATTTAGGGTTGAGATAAGAGTAGGGATAGAGAGAATGCTTAGTTTGTCTAGAGTTTAGATAACAATACAAACTTCGGTTGAATGAATATTAAATATATACTAAAAGAAAAGCCTAGCAGATCAAGCTTCAATTAAAGCTATGTAGAAAGATAGTAAGCTAAATTATTACATCCAAAATTATAAGCACCTTAATCAAAATAATTCAAACAAATTGGGTTCTACTTGGGATTTGACCTAATTTCATGGTGTTTTAGATGCTAATACACTATTTGTCTATCTTCCTTAGAGGTTGAATATTATGCTTTCAATGAGACAACTAAGAATCTTAGATGGATGCTAATAATTTTAGAGGAAATTAGTATTCCTAAGATATTTCTAGTTTCACTTTGCTATGACAATTAGAGTACTATTCAACTTGTTTGTAATCTAGTTTTTCAACAACAAACAAAGCACATTGCTATTTAGATGCATTTTGTGAGATGGCTTCATGCTTGTGGGATGTTAGATCCATTATTTGTGCCTTCATTAGAGCATGCACTAGAAATATTAAGATCATTTCCAAGGTCACTTTTGTGCACATGTGGGATCTTCTTGGAGTAGTGTTCCTTAAGGGGGGATCCAGTGTGAGGGTCTCTCTCTATGTCCCCCTTTAGGTTAAGGGAAGATTTTGGAATGTGTGGTGTTAAACTTCTCTTGAGGTTATGACCAACTATTTGCACTTGTATTTGTTATATTTACCCTTGGGTCCATGTAACTCTTGTAAAAGGTACTTTTGTTAATTTTTTATAATATTTTATCCTTGAGGATCAATCTCACAACCTTGACCTAAAGGCATCATGTACTTGGGTATAATTATTCAATCTTACCAATTATTTAATTATTGATTAGGGTGTAATTTCATTTCCTTTAGTGAAGATCATTTGGTGCCTATAGACACCCCATTATATTCTATGTTCTTTATGTTGTGTATTTATTTTGTTAAGCAATACTGGGTAATGATTGATTCCATTCATTTATACAAACTATTATGAAATTTGACAAAAGGTAACTCTTCATATTTTAACCTTGTGTTCATTATTCTTAATAATATTAAGTTTTACTTATTCTATGAATAATTTTTTTCTTACACATATTACTCTCTTTCAAATAATTAGAATGTGTAGATTCTCTTTCATGTTTTGAGAGCTCATTTGTAGTCTAGTCAAATTTTATAACTATGATGCATGGAAAGTTTTATTAATGTAAATTATTTTGAATTTTATTTTTCTAAAAGAGTTATTTCTATTTGGATTTTAATAATAGAGCAATTATATGTATATTATTTATGATTATTTATTAGGGTGGAAGAAGGGGATTTGAAAGGGGCCCAAAACCTTTTACAAGAAAACACCTATAAATCTACAAATAATATCAAAATTGAGACATCACAAACAAGACAACCTATAAAAATAAAACACTATTCCAAGACCAAACTGAATAGGAACCCAAAAGAGAAAAACACCCATAAGAAATTGGATTAAAATCCCATAGCACCACATAGGATAGGCAGATCTATGTTCTCCAATTCATCATGGCCTGCATTATCATCTTTTTTCTCTTGCCTTGAGTGCCTTTTTACTTCTCTTGTCCAAGACTATTACTATTTGGATTCCATTGGAAATATCTATCTCTATATATTTTTCTCTAATTTTCCTATTGGAAGGTCTCCCCTAAGATTTAACAATACCCACATAAATTCTCAACTTCTTTTGATATATAGTTTTTGGAGTTTGGGTAGCTTTTTTCAGAACAACTAAATTTCCTAGGTTCTTTTTTATTTGACCTGTCCACTTTTTCAAAACTATATGGTTTTGTTCATATTCATCTTCCTCATTTTCTAACTGAAGATTTCCATCATCCACATTTTCTAAGAGGCCATTACCTTCATCTCCAAAAGTAATCTCTTGAAGCATATCAAAGGAATTTGGAGAAATAAAATTATTCATTTGTGAGGAGGGTAAAGTATCACATACCTTCATCTTATCTGCCATAACTTGATTCTCAAAGGAAGAATCCTTATGCATATCAACTTTACTAACTTCATTTTCAAGGATCTCAGCTTACAAGATATCTTACGTTTTGGAACCTTCTAAGGATGAGGTCTTCTTCTTTTTGCTCTCATGGTTTTTATCTTCTAGGATATCTTTCTTCTTGGAACCCTCTTCTTCAATTTGCTTTTGCTATCAGAATTTATGACCTTGGGAAGGAGGCTTTTGGTTTGGGCATGCCCAAGTCAAGTGCCCTAATTTATTACAAACCCTACATTTAACAGGGGGATTCTCAAATTCTAAAGGTTGATTCCAAACACCTAATCGTGAAACCAATTTGTTATTGCACTTGCACAACACATCCTAGTCTGGACTAGGGACCCACTTGAAATTTTTTGCTTATGCCAAGATTGTTTGCATTGCATATTGTAGAAGACATAAATTTTGGCTACATTGATTTAAATTGATTTTTTTGAATATTTGCATGTCAATGGTATTATTTCAGATTAAATGTTTCAAAAAAAATAAGTTTCAGTGTTTTTTGCAAGGTTCAAAATATTAAAATCAATTTTAGGGTTCTTCAAGTTTCATCATCTTCCCCTAAATTTACTTCAAAATAGAAATTGCCATAAATTTTGTTTTAAAGATCCGTTTGAGGTGATTTAAATCCTGGTGGAAAGATATAAAACTCCTCTTCACAATTGTATCAAATTTGTAAAAATAGTGGATGTGAATTACATCCAAAAATAGTAGTTTCCTATTGCAGCCAAAAAACTTCTAAATGCAATATCTCTTGATCCAAGATGATTTTTAGAGACATGGAAAATTTCGTGAAATTACAAGCACTTTGAATTTTTACCTAATTTTCTCATCATGAAATTTAAGGAATGATACCTAGACTGCGAGATTGCTTTAAACCATGAAAATGCTCGAATCCATGGTCAATCGGTCAAGGAAGGCATGAATCCAAAGTTTAACCGTGACCATGAGCAAATTGCTTAAAATCATGAAATTACTCCAAACCACGATCAATTTGGTCAAGTTACCACAAATCTTATTTTATCGCGCGATCGTGGGATTTTCTTGTAAGTGGCGCAGTGAAGAGAAAGGGTTTGAAAAGTCAATTTTACTCAAACCCATAAATTTTCATGAATCCATGACTTCCCATGAATCTACAAATTTCCAAGAATCCATAGTCAATTCGATCAACTTTGGCCAAGTCTTATTTTATCATGTAGCTATGGTATTTTCTTTGTAAGGAGCATGACAAAGAGAAAATGCAAGAACTTGCTCCAAACCACGATCAATCCAAATTTCATTTAAATTTAAATTTGCACTATAATCCTTTGATTTCACCAAGTTTTGCAAGTCTTTATTAAATTTTTAAAAAAGGGATGTAATAAAATTTTCAAAATATGCTTCAAGTCTCCCAATCGCGAGGTAAAGGTTTAATATTTTTTATTTTAAGGATGTCTTTTATTTGCTCAAAACCATGGGCTTCTCACCATCCATCCTTAAAGCAATTAGAATATTTTGCTTGCCTAGGACCATTCTAATAAGATCATTTGAGGGAAGAAAGCTATAACCCTAGATTGAATAAAGCCACAAAATGCGAATTTTTGCAAATTCATGATTTTTTGCAAATTCGCAGTCAATTTCGTCAAATTTGGCCAAATCTAATTTTGGAGCGCGGTTGTAGGATTTTCTTTGCAATCAATGTGGCCAGGAAAAAATGAGGAAGCCCACGGTCCCGAGTTTGCTCAAAACCATGAATTTCTATGAATTCACAGTCACTTCGATCAACTTAGGCCATTTTTTATTTTGGAGCGTGGCCATGGGATTTTATTTGTATGTAGTGCAATCGTGATAAAAAAAAGAGGGGCATTAGAATTGAATATTGAATATAATGTTTGCTCTAAAATTTAAAAATAAAACTTAAAAAAATAAAAAAATAAAAAAAAGATTCAAACCTTAGGAAAATTATAAATAATTAATAATAATGTTAATGTTCTAACCTTTGTTTTTTTTTGTAGATAATTTGTTGGTGACTGCATTAAATATGGTGGACATAATGGCGGACATGGAATATTAATGCGAGTTGGCAAAGTACGATTGTGCAAGAAGGAAGATGAAGAAAATTAGTGATCAACCTAGATTATGCATTAATGAGACATCTCGGTTTTAGAATTCCTAAGCATTGTGCGAATTGAGATTAAATGAATTATGGTTGTTGCAGAGCTCACGAACATCATATAGATGAAGACTTTAATAAAGCATGGTTGCAGTATGGTAAGAAATTTAATTTCAATAGGTCTATCCTAGAATTAGATGGCAATTAATTGCAAAATAAAATGCCAGGTGAAGGCCAAAAATTATATAAATATTGGCTCACTAACCAGTTCAAAGGTCAAAAACCATTTGTTAGCTGGCCCCTTTTTAGCTTTCTTCTTTTCTCTTTGTAGTCCGATGGTATTTCTAAACCAAGTTGCTACTGTTTTTAAGCTTCGTTCTTTGTAATACATCAAAGTGGATAAATATAAAACAATTTACTCAATGACTATATTTTAATATAAAGGATTTTAAAATTTTATGTGTTCAATCTGTGCATGCTGATGGTGGTTGCACTCAGTCCATTTCACGATCTATTGTTCCTCTGAATATTGCACCATCTGAGACCTCAGACTATGTGAATACTATTCGGATTGAGATTGGTTTAATTTAGACTTATTGCTTTATCAAATATGAGCTGGAATTCATGCCAGTATTAGCTTTTTTTATTTTATTTTCTCTCACCCTTCAACCTTTGACTTTTCTTTGAAGTTTATTTAGATTAGGATTAGATTAGTTTATATTTGAAGAATTGAAGCTAGTATTTCTTGTTGGAATATATTACATTATTTGATAAATGCTAGGTACCACCTTGGGTACATCTTTAGATTATGTGAGTATGATAGATTAGAGTGTGAGTATTTACTTTATGCAATGTATTAAATGCACAAGTGGGAAAAGTATTTTGGTATTGTAAATGTGCATAATAGTCTATGTGCACATGTGTCCATAGAATAGGAAGACGAAGAGTCTTTAGAAGAGTGCAAGCCAAACGGTGCATCATATGAAGAGTCACATTCCATTATATATGTATCTATGTGTGAGAGACACACATATGGTGGATGAGAGTGTTTATAATTAAGGGTACTTGAGATATTTATTCAATGGAGATACAATTTTTGTGAGCATTTATTAATGGAAATTATTTGATTAATTTTTGAAGTTATTTATGTGTTTTGTACATTTAGAATATCGCCATTATATTATATTTCATATTGTAACTTTATTTTAGATCTTGAAGTTATTTTTTTTCTTTAGTATTTAGCTTCAAAAGCTAATAGTGGTATCAAAGCCATAACAATGTTTTGACTTGCATAGGTTTTAAAGTTGCAAAGGAGATTTCCACTAGTTAAGGAGAAACTAGTGAAGTTAAAGAAATTACCTCTAGAAAATAAAACCAGGGAAGTTTGAAGATTTACCTATTCCAAGAGCAAATTTAGAATAGAAGAAAATTTGAGGTCTTGAAGATAGGCCTTGAAATTTATGAGATTAAGATACCCAAGAAGGAGGTCCTATTTAAAAGTTGGTAGATTGAAGAAGATTCCATATTGCTATTTGGCTAGTCTTTCCATAGGGTTGAAGGAGAACTTGTGAAGACTAGGACTCAACATATATTTCTTTCCACAAATTTTGAGAATAATTAGTGAAATTTATTCATTTTAGAATTCTAAAAATTTGGATATATTTGGTTGCTACCGTCTAAGTTTTTATTATAGAAAATTAGTTCTTAGAAGCTGAGAAGCTTCCTACAATAGATAGAGAAGAATTTCACCTTCGGTTATCTAAAATTTCATGTGCTTTCTTTGTGCAAGGATTAGTCTTTGAGTTGCAACAAAAGAGTAGACATTGTAGATTAAGAAGGTCCAAGAAAGAGGATCCATTGAAGATTGAGGAGATCCACATAGGAAGTCCCCATAAAATATTGAATATTGAGGAGAACCACGTAGGAGGTCCATATAGAAGATTAAAGATTGAGTATATCCATGCAGGAGGTCCCCATAGAAGATTGAATATTGAGGAGACCCATGTAGGATGTTACCATAGGAGATTGAAGATTGAGAAGAGATAAGGACTAAGAAAAGGTCATGTTACATATTTGAGGAGCAGCATATTTTGGAGATCCAAGAAATAGATCAAATTGCAAAATTTTCATAGTTGGAAAGATAGAGAGACCAAGGAAAGGTCTTGTTGGGCACTAAATTACACCAAGTTTTACTTGATACTATGACTGTCTATCTTTCTAATTTTTGTTTAGGATTACACCTAATAGCTGCAGCTCAACACTCAATATTGGAAGGACCAAAATGGGGGTTTTCAATCCAATCTCTAAAGTAGGTTGGTTCCTTGTCAACTTAGCAGATTGTTGACACAATTATGCTCAATTAGGGTTTGGAGTTTAGGGTAAGAGAAGGTTAGGTTAGAGAGATGTAGATATCAGTGGACGGATAGGTTAACAACATTGCATCACCATAAAAAGCTTCCAAAAAACCATATTAAAGACATACATTTAGATCAAACCTTATCCCAAGATAGCTCGTTTCAGATATTAAAGCATAACAAAGAAATGTTAGAGCAAGCAATTTCAATATCCAGGAAATGATAATCCAAATAACAAAATTCACCAAAAGTAGATTTTATAGAAATGTACTTACTAATAACACAAAACAAACTTCAAAGCAGATTTCAATTACTCATAATAGCTAGTAAACCAAAATAGTCACAAACTAACCATCTAAGTATTCACAAAAATACAACAATGAAATCTAAACCTCTGATATCAAGCATGGAAACGTAGCCTTGAGGCGAAGATCAATGTATTGCTCCTTTCATTTAGCTCTTCAAAAATATTTACAATGGTACAGGCAAACACGCTAGAGTCGACCCTTCAAAATGAGGGTTTGACCTCTACTTATAGTTTTTCATATTACAAATCAAGAAAAAATACATCAAATATTGTTACAATAGCTCAACAAAGAACTTAGATGGCATTAGCTCATTGGTCAAACCTCCAAGAAATTCGTTGAAAGGGAAACCACCATGGCAGCACAGGTTCTTTGCAACTTGCTAGTCGCTCATTAGAACTACAGTTCAAAACATTCCAGATCACACACTTCCACAAATCTTTCTTGGGAGTAGAGCCCCACCATCGATCTGCAACTACCTCTAGTTTGATCTTCCTAGAAACTATTCACACTTCATATTTCGACCAATATATTATAGTTTTGGTGCAAGGACATCCTTTTAAATGAACCAGATTTAGAAGACTAACCTCCACCGTTGATATTATTTATCCCATGGTTCAGATTAGATCTAGATAAGCTGAAAGCCCATCCATTGGATGACATATTTACTTAGCAGCAGAACATCCAATCCAGATCTTAGAAATTCAAACCTTGAATCCGCTTCAAGGTCTTTATCTTTTCAAATCCACATTAAAATGTTGATGACGTCACCTCTTCCTTATAACTTTTGAGAATTCCATTTCGGATAGAATAAACATCTTCCTTACTCCGAATCCGGATAGAAAAAGACTCGTTTATTCTTTGGATTGTCAATCCATACTTTTTCGTTGCTTACATCATCATCTCCTTGAGACTTTTGCAGATTTGAGGACAACGCTAATCCAAGGTGGAGAAAAAAAAAGAGTTTTCGAAATCGGGTATATGCAAAAGGGCCATTCCACACTTTGTTTTTGCTGACATCACCACATTTCACAAAATTTTATGGATTTTGCAATCCTTCTTTAATCCAGACCCAAAATAAAATTCCACGAAATCATTTTAAACAAGCAAAATTGCATGACTGTTGAGCGGATTCATCTTATCAACCTTGTTTCGGAGCGAAATGGTAGTTTTATCACTTAGTAAAAATTATATAAAATTTTACTAAGTATGTGGCCATTTTGGGCCTACATTCTGGTGCCTCCCGAGTGGATTTTCTCGCAAAGCCAATCGAATCTAGAGTCTTATCCATTGGGCCTTAGGAGTAAAAAAAAAACTAATTTTTGAAGACGTTTTTTAAGGAATAACTTCCATACAAACCTTACCCTCTGAAAGCCCAATTTCCACTTAGAGGGTAAAGGTTCATATAGAAACCATGACAAAAACATCATAAAACCCAATTTTTCGGCCATAGACTTGTGTCCATAATATCAGTACCATTATTATCTTCCAAAACTATACACAAATCTACCTCATTTATAAGGATTTATTTCAAATAATTCCTTCACACAAAAAATGTTGTTCTGTAGGCTTCATACCTTTATTGCTTATTTTTGAAAATTGTTAGGGTATAAATATAAATACAAAAATGATGTATATGTATGAACAAAAATGAAAATTATTTAAATGTGAGCCCCTCCTGGGCCTGTAAGTTCTCAATATTATACTTATTCTTCCACACCCCCTTCATCCTCATCTTCTAGAGTTTGTGCTTTTCAATTATTCTCACTGGAGGTATCCCCCAATAATTTGACCATTGATTCCAAATACTGGAGGGCATGCTTCCAAGCTTCCTCAAAGGGATTTTACGTCTCTTTAAGCCACATATAAACATATTGTAGCTTTCCAAAATCCTCATAATTAGTGGCATTCCATTTAATCACCATATATTCCATGAGATATCTTAAACGGGTGTAACTCACAATTAATTTAGCAACTTGTTCTTGTGATAGTGGTTCTTCTAGTGAATCAATCTCAGCCTCATACTGCAAGAAATCTTTGATGTTCTACTAAACTTCTTCCATAGATAACAAGCTATGATCCTCATTCCAGAGTCCTTTGAAACCAACATGAATCATCTCCTCATTTATGTCAATGATTTCTTTGATTCTTCTATCCATCCTGTCACACAACAACCAAGCTCTAGACTACCCTGTGCTTCTTCACCACTATCATTGAAGTTACCTTGGCTAGATTCCACTCTCTATTAGAAATTAATTTAGTAGAACCATTAAGCCTACTACTAACCAATCTGTATATTTGCTCTGCCGAAATCACCATAGACTGTAACTCTCCTATGATTCAATCTAAATCCTTCTGAATGGTGGAGAGCAATTGGTTGGCATCCTTCAGGTAGTAAATTACAAGTTGAAGACCTAAAAATTTTCCTTGAATTTCAAAAAGCAACTCCCACTTTATTCTTTTCAAATTATCTTTGGAAAACCTAGAGGATTTGGTTTTCTCAACCTGAAGCTGATGTTTCAAATTTTAAATTTCTCTTGCCTGATCTTCATGCAGCTTCCTTTGTTCTTCTCATTGATCCTTTAGCTTATTAGCCTTTTGAAATCTCTCTTGCCAACTCTTCACCTCTTCTCTCAAAGTTTTTTTTACTTCCTTTTTATCATAGAAGCTCTTTTTAAGCTTTTCAACCTGTTGCTCCAGCTTATCTACCTTATATTTAGCTATATCTGTCTTCACATAAAAGGTTTCTAAATGAGCCTTGGCAATCCCCAATTCATTCTTCAGCATGAAGCTTGTCAATATCTTCTATGACTTCTTATGCTCTATAATCCCGAGCAATCATCTCATTCTTAAGTTTGCTTACCTACGGAATCAAAAACCTTGAAACCCTTTGGCTAGTGATGGGGTTAACATACACAATTTTCCTAGTCACAACCATCTGATTGGAAGGCTTGGTAAGCTTCTCTGCCCAATAATAATTTATGCTTTGAGCACTTGCATTATCTTGGGATATAGATACAGATCTTGAAACATCGATCGCCAAAGGAGATAATGGCATTAAAAACATAAGGGTATATTGACTCTTTGTTGGTAGGGGTGAAGACACTTTGAAAACAACTTTTGTTACAATGGTGGATTCCGTGATTACTGTTGTTGTCGATTCAGGTAAATTCAGAGAAATTAGGACTAAAATGATAGTGGATGGGATGGATGAGTTTGGACACATCCCATTTATGGTGATAACAAAGGAGGTGAGGGTGCGACAATGGTGGACATAAGAGTGGGTATCTAAGAAGTGGAAGGTGGATTCGGAGAAGGTTGTGACACCACATAACTGATCGACATATCCATAGCTACTAATAGAGCGAGGGAAGAACTATAAGGGGGAGGAGGTAAATTTACCACATCTTGACTAGAAAGGGAGGGAAACCCTTCTAGGGATTCATGGGGATGAGAAGGAGAAGGGGGATTAGAAAATGTACCTTTGCCTACATATGTAGGGTGCTCCTGTTCAACTTCTATTGCCAGCTATTGTTCTTGGTCAACTAACCCTTATGTAGTAGTAACAACTACCTCTTCAACAATTCCTCCTACACTTATTTTTTGCTTCTTGGAGACCTCCCTCTCCTCTACTTCCAGGGTCCTCTTAGTCCTTCTGTACACTATTTTATAAGTGGCCTTCTCCCCTTCAGACTTTTCCATCTCTTCGTCTCCCTGTTCTACCCTTGAAAGTAGGGACTACTCAGCTATGGGTCGTAATTCAACTGAGATCATTGGGATAATAGAAAAATGTGGGGATCTTATTTCAATTAGCAGGATATTGACCACTATATCTTTGGAATATTGTGTCTCATTTTTCAATTTAGCCTTCTTAGGAAGCTTCTCCAACTTCTCAGATATAGGTTTGGAGACCTTAGGGATTTTATCTGTGGTCGAAGGAACTTCCCGTACTTCTATCTAAATTCTCTAATGTGTTAGAGGAAGTCGTGATTCAGAATCATTCTAGGGCTTTTCACTTATCAAACCATATTCTTGACATCCTTTGGTCTCCAGGTTTCAAAATTTTTATTATAAATTCCAAAAAATTCCTTATCCATTTTCATTCCAAACTTCGATTAGGGAAAAGGTTTTCCAATTTCAACCCTCATACGCCACCAATCTGTAATGTTTTTTACCTTCCATGGCCCTTTATCTACCTGTTTTTATCTCTACGATATATCTTCTTCAGAAGGATGGTCTTTCAAATTGGCAGATTCAATTCTTACTTTATCAATCGCATATTTCATAAACCGATGACTGAGCTCATGTTCTGGATCAAAATATACCACCTATTCATAGAAATCCAACCATGGAGGCAACTGACCCATATTTGAAACCTTCCACTCCAAAAGCGTAGTTTCATCGTTATTCCTCCCTTGTTCAAATTTAGCCTTGGGTCTTCTTTCAAATTTATAGGCCTTGTCTCCATTAAGGGTTTTATTTCTCATAGTGAAAATACCGTCAGGATCATAACTCCACCTTTGAGGAATATAGAACAAACCTAATATGTCAAGGTACTGCTCAATTTGTTGGCCCTACCATTCAGATACAATAAAATTATTTTTAGTACAGTAAGTAATTAGAGACCTCTTCTTCCTTCCAAAACCATAGCTTGCATCAATGTATACCACCTACCTTAGATACTCTAGGGCGAATAACATTTCTGTGACAAAGTGAGGTAAGAGAAATGGTTTACCTATGAAATCGTACAACCTGATTATTGTGCCCTATGTTGGCAGATACCAATCTCCCTCTTTAGAATATTCCTTCCTCAGAATCTGCTTAGCTAAGGAAGGCAACCTAGGGCACCCATTGTACATTATTTTAAGGGTAGGTTCCAAAAATTCTAAATTTAATCTGTAATGGGACTTGCTACTTTTCAAAAGATCTATCCAATAATAGACTGGCAAGGGTTCTCCATTACTGGTTCTATCCCTAGCTAGAATCCATGGCATTCTATATCTGACAGCTGCATAAAAAATCCATACCAGACTCGAGCAATGCCTGAAACTGGGAGCACCAACACCTTTCTTCATGTTTACCATTTTATCATGGATTATTTGAGCAAGAAAAGCTGGCTAGTCAAAGTAAATTACTTTGGTACCCCTCTCTCGTCCCTTTCTTGTACATCCTCTCATCAGACATACAATATGCCGCGACGATTTTCCAACCATGCACCATCCTGTTAGAGTCCAAACCCTCTATACAAGCCAACATAGAAAATAATTATGGGTATGTAATTTCATCAATATGAATTGGGACTTTAGGCATCTCGACTTCATTCCTTATCCTTATGAAATTAAAGTGAAGCCATTTTTCTAGTGCCTCCCTTTTTTCTTCTACAACCATCATGTTATTGGAAGCTCTATCTAGCTCTGCTATGCTAAATGTTCTGAGATTTAATGGTGGACCTACCCCTACGATGAATAATTCATAGCATGCCTCCTTGGTAATAGAAAATAGGGGAGTGCCCTCAAGGTTTTTGACTGTTCTATTATCAGGATCATAGAACTGAATCATAGCAGAGACCAGCTCAGGATAGTGGTACACAGAATCACAGATATAAGAGAACAAAAAGGATTTTATGGCTACCATACCTTGCGATTGCATTGGATTCCCTTAAAAATATGGAAATTCAAAATCAGTCCTGAGGTAGGTCTTCCCTACTCTTGCCATCACCGTATATGCAAATCGACTGGTGCGATGTGCATGCACCTGCAATCTTGTCACTATTTTCACTAATTCAACAAACAATTTCTTGGGTACCATCTTGACAGTAGCAAGCTTCGTCCTCCCGATTTGCAGTAAATCCTTCAAGGTATGGCTGTACCTCTTCTACCTTTCTATAGATGCAAAGGGCCTCCAAATGAATTTGGTATATGCTTTTCATTACTTCTCTCTTCTGGAGATTGTGTATCTTTTGCCATTAATGCAACTACTGCATGATATCTTCATAGGTACACTTTCCAATCCATTTCATTATTTAATTTGGTGGCAAAAATACGGTGCCCTGTCTCCTCATTGGTCAAATTTTGAATTTGCATTGCCAGCTCGTCGCATCATTTCGGCTACTCTTTGGTTCATGCATGAGTTTGTTAGAATTGAATGCATGAGCAATATTTAGCCTCCATGTGTCAAATTAGAACTTGTTGTTCGGCTTTGAACTGATTCCACTCCGGCTATCTCCAGCTTTGAGAGGTTCCTATATTAGTGCCATTCTTGTTTCTCTTTTTATGGACCATTCTTACGAAATCGCCAATCCGAATCTGACCATGCGATCTTGAGGGCAGAATGCCACTCCGGGGAGTTTTGCACAACACAATGTGTGGGATGAAATATTACCATGAATTTGGCCAATACTTAGTCATTTCTTGTAAAAATTCTTCTCTCTCTCTTCTATCTTTTTTTTTTAGCATTTCTTCGAAAAAGAACTAATTGCAAAGTGCAAAAAGAAAATAAAATAGAAAGTACAGAAAGGAGAGGGAAATATTTGTACAATGTATATACATATGTTATAATAAGCCTATTTCTTACATATAAAAAATCTTAAGGTCGAAACCATTCACAGGAATTGGTTGTATGTTTCCTTCTAAGTCTTTCAACTGAAATACATTAGACTCTTTTGCTTCCACAAGTTCAAAAGGACCATCCGAAAAAGAATCAAAATTTTCATGCTTACCCAGCTTTGCTCTGTCCACATTCCACCTGAGAATTGAGTCCCCTACTTGAAGTTTTCTAAACCTAGCCTTTTTTATAAAACCATGCTTTAATGTCTAATGAATGCTTTTGAAAATGATCATATGCTTGAGTTCTGCTCTCTTCAAGTTGTATCAAGTGTGTCAACCTAATTTTCACTGGATATTCCTCTAACTCTTATTTTGAACTGACAAGTTTAAGTGCCGGAATCTCTAGGTGAATAAAAAATATTGCCTCTTTTCCATATACCAGTGCATAAGGAGAAGTTTTGATAGAATTTTTAATAGTATTCCTATCTACCCATAGAGCATGATCGAGCAATAGGTGCCAACTCCTTTTGTTACCTTCCAAAGATTTTCTCAAAATCCTTAATAGGTTCTTGTTGGTAGATTCTGCAAGTCCATTACCTTGTGGATAATAGTTTGAAGTATTTTTAAGAGTGATGCCATACTTGCTGGCAAACTCAATGTACTTAGCTCCTATAAAATTAGGGCCATTATCACTCACCAAAGCTTCTGGAAATCCAAATTTGGAAATCAAACTCTCCATAAAGTTGATCACAACTTCCTGGTCCGCCTTCTTTGTAGGAATAGCATCTACCCATATGGTAAGATAATATGTAGCTGTTAAGATAAACTTGTGCTCCATTGAAGAATTAGTAATTAAGACTCCTATGAAATCTAATCTCCATTGTTGAAAAGGCTCCTCAACTTGAATAGGCTTTAGGGGGATGCATCATTTCTAGTCTTTCCAACATACCTTTGACACTTATCACAGATCTGGGTAACTTTAAAAGCATCATTGAAAATAGTAGGCCAATAATAGCCTACTCTTATTATCTTCAAAGTTGTAGTTCTGCCTGATCTATGGCCACCTGCTGACCCTCCATGAAATTATTCAATGACTCTTTTTTTTTGGTCCTCCTTCAAACATTTTAGGAGAATACCATCCAAGTTTCTTTTGAACAACCCTTCAAGAAGTAATACATATTTTAGAGCGTGAAGTCTATACCTCCTTCTTTGAGAAGGATTTAGATCAGGTGGGAAAATTCTAGTTTGGAAATACCTGGTCATTTGCTCGATCCAATCGGAATCCGAAGTGTGGATAATCTCTACTTGATCCTCTTCTATCATCTAACAAGCTATCAGTCCGATCAATGCTGAAGTATCTGTCAATCCTTGGCATAAGGCTCTACCTCTTACCAGCTTTGTGGGGTGTATTTCCATGTCATACTCCTGGATCTTAGTAATCCAACCAGCCCTTTTATCTCCTAGGTAACCTTGTAAGATAAAACTTCTCACATCTAGATGAACCACATACACCAGAGTTTTGCTCTGTACTAGATATTATCTAAACTTCTTAAATGACTTCATCACAACAAACACTTGTTTTTCAATAAAGTTATATTTTACTTGATAGTCATGTAAAGTCTGGCTCCAAAAGAATATAGGGTTTTCATCCCCTTGATCATCTCTTTGGGTGAGCACCAAAGCATAACTTTGTTCAGCTCTGTAAGCATAGAGAATAAAATATTTACTAAAATTAGGATTTATCAAGACTGGGGCTGTGGAAATGGATTTCTTGATGATCTCAAAAGCTTGCTTCCTAACCTCAGTCCACTTGAATTCTACCTTTTTCTTGAGTAGTTCAGATATAGGCCTCACCTTCTGTGTAAAATTAGAAATGAACTTCCTAACAAAATTGATCTGACCTAAGAAAGACTTCAACATATTCTGATTAGTAGGCAATGTAATAGCTATAATTGCTCTAATTCTATCTAGATCAGGGTTATGCATAAGAGGTAGGACCCGAAAGGTACTTATAAAAAAATGGTGAAACAATTTCGAAACGATGGCGAAATCTGTCGAACTGCATGTATGCTGGCATGGCGAATGATTTTAATTTTTCTCAAAAAATTGGCAAAAAAGGGCGAATTTTAAAGTTTTGTCGGACCAGGCCAAAAAGATACCGGCTACGTTTAAAATCTTGGCAAAATCTTGGACGCGAATTGCGGTCCGGTCATGGAACGGATGCATAATATGATCCGGTTTTGGACCGGATGCATTATATGGTCTGGATCCGAACCGGATGCATAATATAGTCCGACCTCGAATGGGTTGCAAAACATGAAACGGTCTCGAGCCGGGTGCATAATAAGTACCGATCTCGAACCGGATGCATTTTTATGATTGACAACATTCAAAATTTGGGTATTCGAGTAAGAGATATGATATGGCATCTAGTAAACATAAGGATTGTAGCACGACGCAGCTTATCGCTATTGACGTTGTTAGGGGGAAAACACATGCAATATTGGCAAAGTTGATCCCACATAACTATCTATCCCACATAACTATTTATCCCACATGATTTAGTGTACTCTAATTTCAAAGCTTAAATAAGAAACTTCCTTCATAGTAAAGTAGGCGAAGATTCAAGACAAGAAGGGTGGCCTCTTTCTGACGGGTGTAGTAGGCAAGAAATCAACTACACTCATCAGGAAGAAGACCAACGTGTCTTGTCCTAGATCTTAGCCTTTTACGACCACGAACCGGATGCAATAGATGGATGCATTTAATGTCATGATGGTACAATGGTCCCAGACACCGAAAGAGTGCATTTATGCATCCGGGCATCGAGCGGATGCATTTATGCATCCGAGTACCGGTGGATGCATTTATGCATCCAGGCATCGGGTGGATGCATTTATGCATCTTGGTATCGAACGATTGCAAATTATGCAATCAGTTTAAAATCGAAGCATATTATGCATCCAGGTGTCGAACGGGTGCATATTATGCGTTCTAGATGCAAACCATGCTCCAACATTAAACCGGTTGCATAATATGCAACCGCTCGGTACCTCGGATGCATACTATGCTTCGACGTTAAACCGGATGCATATTATGGATCCGACCATTACCCGAAACATAAAATGCATCCGGGATAATGCCCGACTTATGTTTAATGATCGGATGCATATTATGAACCGATAGCATAGTTTAGTCCAACCGCCATCGTACTGCCACGTGTCTAATACTGCATGTCCCATCTTGCATGTCTAATATGATGTTGCCACATGTCAAATATGTTTCAAGTCTATAAAAGGGCATCAACAAGTCATTTTCCCATTTCTTTTCTACGACAACTACAACCAGAGCTAACCTTTCTGATCGACCTTTCAGTTTCCATTCCCAATCCTTTTTCTTCCACTTCCAACTACTTCCAATGGATACCCCTTCCACAATCCAACCAAAATTCAAGAATTTTACGTGCACTTTGATATCAGATCTCATGACAATGCCAGGGATGAACTTTCAATGGTTGTATAACGTAGGTTTATCAACCCTCATTTCCATGCCACATTTCAAAATAGACAAAGTGCTCCTGCAACATATTATCTCTGGTTATGACCATGACAAGGGTACTGTAAGCATTAATCTATGATCTAAAAATGTTGTTTTCAGCATCACCCCTACAGATATTCACAGATTGATAGGTCTTCCATTTATTGGTTTTAATCAAGTGTCGTCGAGGTCACAACTTTCTCCAGATGACAAAGAACACCTCGATAACAATTACGGTCTTTCATCAGAAAATTTGGCAGGTATAAATCTTGTTAAATGTATTTTATTAATTTTCAATGTTTTAAATTTCTAAATTGACATCAAATTTTTTTATGCAGCTTCTAATGCCAAAACAAAAAGAGGTTTAACGATTAACGATGTTAACCATAAAACTCTGAAGGCCATTATCAAGTTTTTCCAAGCCAGGATTATTCTGTTGGGAAGACCAAAAATTCTATTTTGGGCACTGTATTATATTGTTCAGTCTAAAAAAAATGAAAAGTTTGATTGGTGTACCTATATTTCTGATCGAGTCAGGACTGAGTTGCACGCGGTCCAACTTGCAACCGCCAAGACTCAATCCCCCAAGACTCAGCCCATTGTGGGCAATGTAAATTATCTTTTAGCTTTATATTTTGAGTCTTTTCATAATTTGTCAACTACTCCTGTACCAACTGTTATGCATTCAAAACTATTGTCTATTGCCATGACACCAGAGGAATTGAGGGTAATAACTACATCATTGTCTTTGACATACTATTTTATAGTTTACCATATTTATTTTTAAAATTTTTTCATCTATATGTAGGCGAAGGCAAAAATTTCAAGGACTAAATAGATTGCTGCCAATAGGGGTCACAGGCCGGAGCAAACAGGTGATTCTGAAGATACGAGCTCTGAAGCAACACCTGTTACTATGCAGAGGTCACACAAACATGCCAGGCAAGCAACTACTCATGGGGTGTCTCGTACACCTAGGTTTGCACAAAATGTGGAAGCCGAATCTAGTGTGGCCAACCCCTCCCCCAATGCAGAACAATTGCATCACATTTCATCTAGTAAATCTATGATTCTATGTGTAGTTAATTAAAATTTAGATTTATTTTTATTTTAAGCAGAATTGTAACAATTTTTTTTTGACTATTTTTAGTTGATTCTCGTGATCAAGTAGTAACATCACAAGTTAGAGGGCATATGCCACCACCACCTCCTCCACAAGCATCACACTCATCGATTACACACAATCAACAACAAGGATAGTCACCCGTTACACGCAATCAACAACAGGGACAGTCACAACCTCAACCTATGCGAGGGCAAGTCGGTGTTGGAAAACGTTTGTTTTCACAAGCCACTTCGTGAAGTTCTGGGCATGGGATTTCACAACCACAGAGATCACAAAGACCAACACCAAGTTTGGCGAGAATTGGATTCTCTCAGTTTACATTTTCTTCAAATTCATAGGCACCTGAATGTTCTGGACAGGGATTGGAAAATATTCCACTTGATGATGATTACATGATGCAGGGCCCGATTGAAGGCTTCAGGGCAACATATGTGCTTAAATATAGAGCACGAGAAGAAGTCCCTGCAGCTCAGTAGACATCAGAACCACCCACCCAAGGAGACAACCATCATCCTCAAGGTCCTCAAACTGAGGATGATGTTGTCAATTTTAATGAAAATATTTCATTGGCAGCAAGTACCGAGTCAACAATTCAGGAGTTTGTTTTGAAATATTTGCAGGAGTTGAAAGAATGGGAATATCGGGCAAAGGTCCTTATTAAGGAAATTAATGCCCGATATAAAAATTATGAAAAAAGAGATTCTATTTATTCTTTAGTCAAATATGAACCTGAAAAACTTGATGGCTTGCTAAAACAGGCTACTTCAGGAATAGTTAAATCTGATTTTATTTATGAAGATGATGTCTTAAATGTTGTTGTTGGTAGATTGGAGAATGTTAATGCTGAAGCCCAAGCATTTTACAACTTATGGGCTTCTATAAGGATAGGGTTGCAGTTGTTGAGGTTGCAAAAGAGTTGGCTGAGGTAAAAAAGTTATATATATTCCAATTTTCTATTGCATTTAAATTTTTATATTTCTTGAAAATTTGTAATAATTTCAATATATCCCTTTTGAATAAAGTTTTCAATTTGTTTTGCAGTCAAACTTTGAAAACTTGAAAACACAGGTTAAGAGCATGGATGTCAATATTCTTACAACAAAATCATGTTTGATGAAATCAATGGAAATGAAAAAGAAAATGCAGTCAAAGATTGCAGAAAACAATAAGTTAAAAAAATTCATCAGAGAGAAGTTGCATGAAGATCCGGAAATGGTGCTTGATAAAATGAAAGAAACACTTCCAACAATACTTGAAGATCCAAACAAAGAAGAAGTTGCATGTGTGTCAAGTATTGTGAAAGTACATGACAACCTTGTTAGAGTTGGAGCACTGCTAGAAGAAACAGAAGTTGATAAAGGAAAAGAAATGGCAACTCCAAACACTAGTGAAGCATCCATGCACCAATCAAAAAATTGAAATTTGAAAATGTTGACAATGTTTTTAAAAGACTGAAATATGTTATTTCTATTTGAATTTGGTATGTGATATTTGAGACTTGAGTTTGAAAATGTTTTCAAAATACTACAATATATTAATTTCTCTTTGAAAATTTTATGTTATATTTGAGTTTACAAATGTTTGAACGATGTAATTTTTGTTTGATAATGTTTTAAAAAGATTGGAATATTTATTTTCTGTTTGAAAATGTTATGTAGTAGAGTTAGAAAATGGTATGTAATATTTGGGTTTAAAGTGTTTGAAAGATGTAATATATGTCTTTTTGAAATAGTTAATTTGTAGTTATGATGCACAAAATTTGGGTTTGAAAATGTTATGTAATATTTGAGTTTGAAAATGTTATCTAATATTTGGGAATTTCTGTTTGAAATTGGTATGTAAAATTTGAGATATGAGTTGGAAAATGTTTAAAAAAATATTGCAATATATTAATTTATGTTTGAAAATGTTATGTTATATTTATGTTTACAAATGTTTGAATGATGTAATATGTTTCTTTTTGAACTAGTTGATATGAAACATTTTGTTTGAAAATGTCATGTAATTTATGTTTGATAATGTATTAAAAAGACTGGAATATTTATTTTCGGTTTGAAAATGTTATGTAGTAGAGTTAGAAAATGGTATGTAATATTTGGGTTTAAAGTGTTTGAAAGATGTGATATATGTCTTTTTGAAATAGTTAATTTGTAGTTATGATGCACAAAATTTGGGTTTGAAAATGTTATGTAATATTTGAGTTTGAAAATGTTATCTAATATTTGGGAATTTTTGTTTGAAATTGGTATGTAAAATTTGAGATATGAGTTGGAAAATGTTTAAAAAAATATTGCAATATATTAATTTTTGTTTGAAAATGTTATGTTATATTTATGTTTACAAATGTTTGAATGATGTAATATGTTTCTTTTTGAACTAGTTGATATGAAACATTATGTTTGAAAATGTCATGTAATTTTTGTTTGATAATGTATTAAAAATACTGAAATATTTATTTTTGGTTTGAAAATGTTATGTAGTAGAGTTAGAAAATGGTATGTAATATTTGGGTTTAAAGTGTTTGAAAGATGTGATATATGTCTTTTTGAAATAGTTAATTTGTAGTTATGATGCACAAAATTTGGGTTTGAAAATGTTATGTAATATTTGAGTTTGAAAATGTTATCTAATATTTGGGAATTTTTGTTTGTAATTGGTATGTAAAATTTGAGATATGAGTTGGAAAATGTTTAAAAAAATATTGCAATATATTAATTTCTGTTTGAAAATGTTATGTTTCTTTTTGTACTAGTTGATATGAAACATTCTGTTTGAAAATGTCATGTAATTTATGTTTGATTTAAAAATATTGTAATATCTAATTTTGAACGATGTAATATAAATATTTTTGAACTAGTTAATTTGAAATTTTTTGTTTGAAAATGTTTTAAAAAGACTGCAATATCTAATGTCGGTTTGAAAAATATATGATGCACATAATTTGGGTTTGAAAAAGACTGCAATATCTAATATCTAATTTGTAGTTATGATGCAATATCTAGTTTTGTTTGAAAACGTTTTAAAAAGACTGCAATAGCTTATTTCGGTTTGAAAAAGTTATGATGCACATGAAAGTTATGAAAAAAATAATTCATTTAAATAATATAAATCTGGAACAATATACAGAAACTTGCTATCAAACCAATTTGTGTTTATCATTGTCAATGAAATGAGAGTTCAGAAACTAAGACCCAAACATAAAATTTTACAATCTACAAAAATGATTTAAGCCATGTAATTTTAAAGCAATAACATGATTTAAAAAAATAATTCCTTGAAATAATATAAATCTGGAACAATATTCCAAAATCTGCTATCAAATCAATTCGTTATTATCATATTCCATGAAATGAGAGTTGAGACACTAAGACCCAAACATAAAATTTTACAATCTACAAAAAATGATTTAAGCCATGTAATTTTAAAACAATAATATGATTTAAAACAACAATTCATTGAAATCATATAAATCTGGAACAATATTGAGAAATTTGCTATCAAATCACTTCGTGTTTATTATTTTCAATGAAATCATGGAAAATTATCACTATGGAAGCTAAAACATATCAGCTTGTCCAGAATCATTATGAAGCATAGCAAAAATCTGTGTCTCCACCATCTGATCACTGAAAGCATCATCATCATCATTATCAATCGTATTCAACGTTCCTCTTCTGTCTACCAAGGAACTCCAGTATTCCAATGCCCTGTCATACGAAAATGTATCCAACTGATATGAGGACACATAAATTCTTAAACAATTTTCTAAATTCTTGTCAAGTCTGTTGCGGATTTTAGATTTAACAAAAGCAAGTGCACTAAAAACTCTTTCATCTTCGACTGACCCCAAAATCATTGTTTCACATAATTCATATAAATGAAAGTATTCACTTATAGTATCTTTTAAGACTATGCTTGGATACAATTTTTGCCACAAACGTGTAGTGGAACCAATCTCATGGATATCTGTCATAAGTGATGTTTGCAAAACCATTGTTCTTCCAAAATGCGATGACTGTTCTTTCAAAAGTTCATTGTTGAGTAGACCATTAATTGCTACACCATTGACTTCCACACTCTTACTGAAATGGTCAATGAGATTACCCATATATTTAATAAACAACTCATTTGTAGAACTGTATTCAGTACAAGGCCCCCAAAACATGGGGTTAACCACACCCATGGACTCAAGCAACTCATCTCTCTGAAACCGTTCTCTTATCTCACCTGTCAAATTTTTTGCTATATTTGACAAATTACTCTTTGTTTTCTGTATTACAACATGAAATCTATTATGTGTTACAGGAACTTCTTCAAAATATTCCACAACAATACTTGATTGCCTTTCAAAACAATAAACAGGTATCATCTTTTCATGAACATTAATACAGAGATGATCATTGATGTCAAACTTCAAAAAGCTTTTTGGATTGTTCACGTTTATCAATGTATTCCAACTATCAAATACAGGTTCTATAAAATCTGCATTAGACACATATAATGAATCAAGAAGCATGCATATTTGTTTTCTCATCCTCATAAAATCAACGATATAGATAGATCTCTCTTGTGCAAGATTAATTAATCTATTCATTTCTTTTAACATTGGAAGAATACCACATAATGTCAAAAGTGTTTCCAAGTCAGTCAAACGGAACAACATATCTTTTGCCTTATCAACTATTATGTGATTTGCATGCATAAACCCTATCAGTGATTGATATTCTGCCAAAACTCTCTGAGCAGGTTGAAACAGTGAAATCCATCTTGTATCCACATCTTTTAACAATTTTTTCCCTTCTGTAACTCCTAGTGCAAATTGCTGAAACTCTGCAAATATTTTCGGACTTAATGAGAAATAAGAATGAATATCACGAACAAGGTTTTCAACTTTAGCAACATTTGAAAATGTGCTCACAATTTTATATGCAAGATTTACTCTATGAGCCATACAGTGAATGGGGATCATATATGGTGCAACTATGGTTTGGAGTCGAACACACAGACCAGACCTATGACCTTGCATAATAGCAACTCCATCAGCTCCAACACAAATTAACTTTGTTGCAATGTCTATATCATTCATTCCCGCAATATTCTTTAAACTTTTAACAACATTATAAATATTTTTTGCATTTGAACTTTCCAACATCTTATGTATTCCCAACAAAATAGGCCTTCTAACATGATTTTGAAATGTGTACACATGCATGCAAATCCAAGAAGTGTTATCCACAGTTGTTACCTCATCAATAGAAAGTGAAATGAATTTGGCAAGTTTTACTTGCTGCCTTAGGTCTTCTTTCTCAACCAAAGATAAACATTTTGCCATTTCCCAACCACTTCGGTCTGACCAATGAGAACTAGGAAGGTTTTGCACATTAAAAAGGCATAATAGCTGCTTATAATCAATAAAATCGGACATTGGTCTACCTTTCTTGAGAATATTGTAAACAATGGCAAACTGCTTACTTTTTGAAGCTAAAACAGTCTTCTGTAATTTGTCAAATTGGGCTCCAATTGTTCCACCTTTCTCAACAAGAGATTGTTGTTGCTTTAAGTGATTGTCATATTCTATAGCATATCTTAAATGCATACATTCTGATGCATCCTTCCACTTAACTTCTTTACTAACTTCACCATTACTTTTTATAACTTTAACATAACATTTGCCAACATGTTTTTCAATTGTATCAATCTTGTTTTGAAGCCTATGATCCTTACCAAGTCTCCAACTGCAAATTTTGCATCTACATTATTTTTCATCAATTTGGTTATCCTCAGTCATGACAGGCTCAAGCCAGGGAAATATTTCTGCCCATTCTTTCCTAAATCCCCTTCCAAGTATCCAGAGAGATGCTTTTCTTTTTTTGGAATTTTTGGTTGAAGATTCAATTGACGCTTGTAATGATTTTGATTTATCACTTTCATTTTCAATTGTGATGTCATTTTGCATGTTGTCATCAGGTGTTTGTTGGATGTCATTTCTAAGGGGATTTTCAATGAAAGTCATCTCTTCTTGGGGAATATCTTCAAGTGGAGGCATATCAGGATCGATAGGGTATTCTGCATAGTAGGATACCATAATATTTTTTATCACTATTGGATGAAAAAATTTACAAAAAAATATACAAATCGTCAATCAAGCACATACTAGGAAGTAAAAAATCATTTGTACCTTGAATTTGCACAGATGTCATTGGCTCGTCGCATTTCGAAGTTTGGCTAAAATATTTGAGGATACTCTTTTCAGTAAAAGATTTGGTGCCCTTCTTTCCATCACTGGGTGACAATTTACTAGTGACAAAATAAAGTTAAAGAGGGTGTATTTTCTGGAGGCCTTTAGATATTATTGTAAATAGAATAAACAATTGTTGGGTAGTAAATTATACATACTTTTTTTCAGCCATTCTTTATTGTGAATTTATCAGTTTATGCCACTAGTTATTATTATGGTGAAAGCACTCTAACAGAGAAAAAGAGCATCAATATGTCAATAGAGAACCAAAGCATTTACTTATGTATAATCTTAGCAATAAAAAAATATCTTAATTAAAACTAAGAATCAAAGCAAAATAGAGAAAACAAGGGAACAGACTCAATAGAGCAATGACAAAATAGAGAAAAAAAGGGAACACACTCAATAGAGCAATGACATTCAAAACCTGGAAAAATAACAAGTAGAACATGGCAATATAAAGAAAAGTAGAGAAGTGATAGAGAACCTGGTGCTAAAAGATATTCTATTCGTATGCAGAGATACTGGTTCCGGTCAGATGCAGACAATGATCCTAGTAAACACAGGTCCGTCCGATTGCACGAAAGTGTCCGGACTCAGAAATGGTTTCGTTCGATTGCACAGAAGTGTTCGGATTCAGAAATGGTTTCGTCTCATTGCACTGAAGTGTACGGATTCAGAAATGGTTTCATCCAGCTACATAAAAGTCCTTCCCGATTGCACGGTTGTATCCGAAAGCATAAAAAGTCCTCTCGATTGCATGGTAGTGATCGAAAGCTAGGAAGGCACCGCCCGACTGCACAGAAGGTTACAGATACAAAAGTGTCCGACCGGTTGCACAATAGGTTCCATCTAGCTACAAGAGAGAATCTGATTCCGTCCGGCTGTAGAGCAGGACACAGATCCATCTGGTTGTAGAGCAGGTTACAGTTTCATCCGACTGTAGAGCAAGACACAGTTCTGATCGATTTCAGAATTAGTCCCATCCGGTTGTAGAGCAGGACACAGTTTCGACCAATTTTAGAATTAGTTCCATTAGGCTGCAGAGCAAGACACTATTTCGATCGGTTGCAGAATTAGTTCCGTCCGACAGTAGAACATGACACTGTTCCGTTCGGTTGTTGAATTTGTTGCGATCGATAGCAAAAAAGGTTTCGATGTTGTGACGAATTGTGTAGGTATTTTCCCTAGGGTGTTAATTATATATAGAGGTATACTTGGCGAGTTTGGCGGGATAATTTAGAAATTCTAAAATTTTAGGGCTAAAAGGGTACTTTATTTAGGCGGGATTACTTGCAAATTTTTTAAAATATTCGTGATACTCTCATCAAAGGACGGCTAACCGACACCGAAAATTTATTTTTTCTCAAAAATTTTGGCTACATGGCCGACGTCCGGGTCTCAAAAATTTCACGAATTTGAATTTTCGAAAATGGGTTTTTTCACCCCAATGGCGAAGTTTCGCCGCTATGCATAACACTGATCCGAATCTATGGCCATACCTTCCTTTGAGACCATATATCATAGTAGTTTTCCCTCATGTACTACAAAGAACGACTTCTTAGGATTTAGTGAAATACCAAATTCTTTGCATTTTTGAAAAACCTATTCCAAATGAGATAGATGATCATTTTTATCATGAGAAAACACAATCATGTCATCTAGGTATCTCAGAATAACTTTGTTTATATGTGTACCAAAGGCATAATCCATGGCTCTCTAAAATGTAGCTCCTGCATTAGACAGACCAAAGGGCATCCTCTGATAGGCAAATGTACCCCATTGTGTAGTAAATGCTATTTTATATTGATCTTGATCTTTTACCCAAATTTGATTATATCCAGAATAACCATCCAATAGTGAGAATATCTCTGCTCCAGCTGCAACTTGTAAGATCTAGTCAATCTAAGGAAGGGGATAGTGATCCTTGAGGGAAACTCGATTTAGATTTCTAAAATCTACACAGGCGTATATCTCCATTCTTCTTTCTTATGGGTACCAAATTGGCTACCCAAGTGGAATGTTTTATTGGATATATTATCCTAGCCTTTAGTAGCTTTAAAAGTTCTTCTCTCATAATGGCTTCTATCCTTGGATTGACAGGCCTCTATTTTTTCCAGAATGGTTTAGCATCAGGTTCTAACTCAATAGTATGTTGGATAATCCTTTTGTCATAAAATTTAAGGTCCTCATATGACCAAGCCACAATATCTTGGTATTTTAAGCACAAAGCTTTGATTTCTTTTGCTTCCTCATGAGAACATTGGATCCCAATATTTAGCTTCTTTTATATTCTGACTTCTACCTCCTTATAGATATTCTCACCAACATTCATAGCTCCAACCTTCTTCCTATATTCAGTATCGAATAAACTTTCAAGGGTGACCAATCCCCTTGGGATATGATTTTTTCTCAGTTGGATGAAGTCTAGCTGATATATCTCCTCCAAGTCTTCCTCTTGGATAGTTGTGAGGCATGCTTATTTTATCATAAAGTCCAGAATCTGTTCATCACTTTCGAAAAACTGCCAGAATATTTTCTTATCCGGCACTGCAGGTCTGAAAATCATTTTAATTCCCTTGGTCTTCTTAGTCCCAAAATACATAGGAGGATTGAAATTAGCTCCCTTTGTTGCCAATGCATATGCCAGGTGATTCTCTTCTCTAGGCAAAAAATTTAGGTTCAAGGCATCAAATGAATCCATTAGGTCCCATACTCTATTCCTGTAAGCCTTTAAGTAATGGTGCTTACTGCTACACTTATTCCTTACCTAATGTACTATTAACTCAGAATCACCATATATGTTCAAAATCTTGATGTTGATGCTTTTAGATTGCATTAAATCCAGGCACAAAGCCTATTATTCTGCAACATTGTTGGTACATGACCATGTCAGTCTATAAGAAAAATTCTTTGTTTCATCAGACTATGATTGTAAAACCACACCAGCCCCTGCACCATTTCTACATTTAGCATCGTCAAAGTGCATAACCCATGTTTCATTGTTTCTCAAGGATTGATTAGAAATAGCAGGGAGTTTCTTTTTCAATTCATTTGTGATGGTGTATGTACCCATGCCAGTTGCAAATTGACTGTAATATTCTTTGAAAGGTAACTCATCTTCAATGTCTAGTTCCTCAATGTTTTCTACTAGCTCAAATTCCTCCAAAGGGTTAGGTTGCACATATCTTCTTCAATTTTTTCAATATGATAAGCAACTGGTTTCTTAAGAGTTATCCTTATCCTATTTCCCTTGAAAGGTATTATCATGCTATAATAATACATATACATACATCCTCCTAGCCTTGCAGTAAATTCTCTTGAGAGACATAACCCAAAATAGGGTTCTAAATTCACCACCACTATTTCTTGTACTACTGTCACCTCAGGGGCTCTGTGAAACCTCATCAGTACATCTTTAATAACCCCAATTATCTTGATAGGTGTCCCATCTAATTGTAACACTCTAGGATAAGATCGGGTATATTCCATACCCATTTCTTCACATACTGCCTTAGGCATAACTGTGGTTGATTCTTCTGAATCAATAATACAATTCTGGAATACCCATCCCTCCATTCTTAGGGATATATAAAAATGGGGAGGTTTGTTCTTTAGAACAATGGGTGTCATTTCATTATTTTGTTATGGTATACTGAGGATGGTAGTGGTTGGTCTGTTCTGGGGATTTTTTCTGAGGGAAGCTTTTAGTAGGTCAATATGGACTGAGATGAAAAGGGTATCATATAGGCTAGATTTTTATGGAATCCTTTTCATCTCTTCCATAATGTATACTCAGACTTGGTTAGGGATAGTATTTCCAGTCCTCTGTCTAGCTCACCATACCTCCTTTTGTATTTTTGGGTTACCTCTAACCTTTGTCTTTTGGTAATAGAGGGGAACCTAAGCCTTTCTTGTTCTTCACCCTTGGATTTCATTCTATCTCCTTTTGTTACTCTTTCTGAGTTTTTAGGGAAATTATCAGTTTTCTCCTTTCCCTTGGCTCAAGGAATAGGAAAAGTGTCACTGCTCTAAGGAGGGAAGTCAACCTTCTTTTGATAACGGACCTGGAATTGTCCCATATTATGAGGGTCTACTTGTAAAGCTTTGTTTCCAGACCTTGTCATAACAACAATTGGGCTTTCTTCCTCCAAATATTTTCCAACCATGATCTGATCAGGGTGCCATAACATATTAACTCTCCCTTTCTAATTTCTTTCAGCTTGATCCATGGCTTGTTGAACATGGTGTTGATACATCACACAAGACTATGAGTCATGGGGGTCGTTGCATACTAAAAACCAGATATTTGCAAGAGTGGTATCTACAGAACATTCCAGATCTTCATATGCTGCTTTCACCCTAACCCCGATACTATTACTAAGGCTAGGAATTTAATATTTGTTTACATATGGGAATATTCTCTATTGTGACCTTTCCTGATCTCTCTTTTCTATTGAATTCATTATGTTACTTAGAGTTTTCATGGTATTTTATATGTCCAGAATAGCACACAATTATTGAGAAGGTTGAGAAGAAAGGGGGGAAAAGAAGGTATGGAGGACACAGATTTAGGTCCAGGAATCAGATTTATCTTAGTATATGGAGATGGTAAAGAAAGGGGGTCCATGTAGGAATATTTTATGAATTTATCATGGCTACTAATGGTTTTTGAGTTGTAGGGCAACACGGTCTTTGCGAGAATTCTTCCTACATTGATCATGATATTCTCGACATGGACGACTGCATTATAAACTTGGGAGAAATTTTCAATCCTAGATTGTTGTGTTTTTAGACCTAGCTCTAATCCCAGTATACAAATGTAATACATATAAGCCATAAAAGTAGTTGGTATAGCAGTGGGGGGAATTCTCTTCCATGTTTTGCTAAATCTCAAATAAAAGTCTGAGAGGGTTTATTGCTGAGTTTTTTGCATGGCTGTAAATTGATTCAATAGAGAAAAGGGATCAACATATTCATTAAAATATTCTATGAATGGCTCATCCAAGGATTGCAATGAAGTGATAGAATTATCTTCCAGAGTTATATAAACCAATGCAATATCTTTCCACGAAAGGACAGGGCTAAAATTTTGACAATAATATTTTCTTCTTTTATGTTGTGAATTGTTACCAGATTCAGGATATCTTGGCAGTGCTCGTAAGCTATTTTCCCAAATCCATCATATGTGTGGGTTGCCTTAGACACAGCCTAAGGAATGGCATCCACTTGTGCTAATCTAAGGGGCCCAATTGAATCCCAATTAGGGTACTTCTATAGTGGCTGATTGGGAGCCACATTTTGTGCCATATTTCTAGCTGTAGGTATTCTTGGAGGAATTGTTGGGTTTTCTTCCAGAATATCTTCTTCTTCAATAAAATATTGATCTAAAATTTTGATAAAATCAGCCCCTCTTTGAGGTAACTCATAATGAAAGAAAGAATCAGGGTTGTTCCTCGTATAATACCTGGTATACATGAAAGGGTACTGGTATACAATACTTTTTTAGGGTCTTCTGACCAGGGAGTTGGCAGGTGAACTTTCTTTTCTTTGTTAATAAGGTCAAGAAAATTCACCAAATCTTGATTCCTTTAGGATGAGATAATAATAATTCTTCAATATAGGTTTCGTGTTCCTTGTGAGCTATCCCACCGATCGTGCCAAAAATTATTGGGCACTAAATTGCACCAAGTTTTACTTGATACTATGGCTATCTATCTTCCTACATCTATTTAGGCTTGCACCCGATAGCTGCAGCTCAACACTTAACATTGGAAGGACCAAAATAGGGGTTTTTGATCCAACCTCTAGAGTAGGCTGGTTCCTTGTCAAATTAGCAGATTTTTGACACAATTATGCTCAATTAAGGTTTGGATTTTAGGGTAAGAGAAGGTTAGGGTTAGAGAGATGTAGATATTAGTGGATGGATAGGTTGACAACATTGCATCACCATTAAAAGCTTCCAAAAAACTATATTAAAGACATACATTCAGATCAACCCTTATCCCAAGATAGCTCATTTCAGATATTAAAGTATAATAGAGAAATGCTATAGCAAGCAATTTCAAAATCCAGTAAATGATAATATAAATAGCAAAATTCACCAAAACTAGATTTTATAGAAATGTACTTACTAATAACACAGAACAAACTTCAAATCAGATTTCAATTAGTCATAACAGCTAGTAATCCAAAATAGGCACAAACTAACCATCTAAGTATTCAAAAAAATACAACTATGAAATCCAAACCTATGACATCAAGCATGGAAATGCAACCTTGAGGTGAAGATCAATGTATTGCTCCTTTCATTCAACTCTTCAAAAATATTTACAATGGTACAGGAAAACACGCTAGAGCCGACCCTTCAAAATGAGGGTTCGACCTCTACTTATAGTTTTTCATATTACAAATCAAGAAACAATGCATCAAATATTGTTACAATAGCTCAACAAAGAACTTAGCTAGCATTAGCTCATTGGTCAAACATCCTAGAAATATTCTAAAAGGGAAACCGCCATGGCAGCATAGGTTCTCTGCAACTTGTTGGTCGCTCATTAGAACTATAGTTTAGAATATTCTAGATCATCCAATTCCACAAATATTTCTTGGGAGTAGAGCACCACCGTCGATTTGCAATTGCCTCTAGTTTGATCTTCCTGGAAACTATCGACGCTTCATATTTTGGCCAATTTGTTACAGTTTTGGTGTAGGGGAATCCTTTTAAATGGCCTAGATTTAGTAGACTAACCTCCACCATTGATCTTATTTATCCCATGTTCCAGATTAGATCCAAATAAGCTGAAAGCCCATCCACTAGATGACACCATTTTACTTAGCAGTAGAACATCCAATCTGGATCTTGGAAATTTGAACCTTGAATCCTCTTCGTGACCTTTATATTTTCCAATCCGCATTAAAATGTTGATGGCATCATATCTTCCTTATAAATTTTATGGATTCCATTCCTAATAGAATGAGCGTCTTCCTCAGGCCGGATCCAAAGTTAAGTTCTTACATCATTCTACCATTCCACCTTATCTTCATTCTGGATAGAAAAAACTTGTTTGTTCTTCGGATTGTCAATCCGAATTTTTTTGCTGCTTACATCATTATCTCCTTGAAGCTTTTGTGGATTTGAGGACAACGCTAATCTAGTGCGAAGAAAAAAAAAGAGTTTTTGGAATTGGGTATATGCAAAAGGGCTATTCCATACTTTTTTCTGCTGATGTCACCACATTTCACAAAATTTTTTGGATTTGACAATCCTTCTTTAATTCGGATCCATAATGGAGTTCCTTGAAATCATTTTAAAAAAGCAAAACTACATGACTGTTGAGTGGATTCGTCTTATCAACCTTGTTCCGGAGCGGAATGGCAGTTTTATCACTTAGTAAAAATTATAAATTTTACTAAGTATGTGGCCATTTTGGACCTACAGGTCTCATTGAAGTCTTAGAAGAAGAATTGAGAAGCTACGAAATTATAATACCTAAGGAAAAGACGTCTCTAGAGATTTTGGATAAGGAGAAGGCTATAGAAAGCTTCATTGTAGAATTGATGAAGTGAATATTGGATGAGATTTGAAGATAGCTAGAGGAATAATATTAAAAGCAAGGAGAAGGTTCTGATAAGAGGATTTGGGATAATTATTGCCATTCGACAACAAGCCCAAAAAGAAGAAGTTTTTGGCACGAAGGTTGTCAAATTTTGGAGAAGATTTTTGAATATCTCAAGACATTTATATTCTTGAGGAAGAAGACACTGGAAGATATCAGATTTAAAATCAGAATTCAGCAAGGAGATTGAAGTATAAAGAAATATTGAAGAGGCCACAATTTTGAGAAAGTTAGGACAACCACAAATATTTTGATGGCTGATTTGAAAACGAGAATGTTGTTTTTTTGAGGAATAATTTGAAGGGTAATAGGATAGAAAATTGAAGAAGGTATAGAGCTGCAACTTGGAAAATATCTGGGTAGATTTTGAAGTGCTTTTAAATAGTATATTGGAGGAGGACTTGATAGTGAAAGAATAAAGCAATTTGGAGATTTTTCATTGCAGTTTTAGACAACAAAACAAAGGAGGAATTGACTGGAAAATTGCAAAAATTTGGACAGAATTTGGGTAGCACTAATAGTTGCAAGTTTCAAGGTTTGAGAGAACATATTCAAAATATTTTTGAAGTTACAAAAATTATATTGTGGATAAAATTAGAAGGAGAATAAAGAGTTGCATTTTGGAGAACTTTGGGGCAGATTTGAGAGAGTTTTTGGGCAGTGAGCAAGTAGGTATTTCAGCAGAAAGTAGAGCTACAAAATTGATAAGTTTAGAGCAACAAAGTGAAAGGAGATAAAGCTGCAAAATTTACAAGATTGAGATAGAAAAATGGTGAACCAAATTACCAAAGAAATTAGCTGCAAAAAGAGATAAAAAAGGTATGAAATATTGGTGCTACATAAGTTTATTGATTGAGAATTAGAATCAATCTACATTAAGTATTTGATAGCACCATATTAGATTTATTAAATTTTGGAGAAGGAAGTTAAAATAGAGAAGTCTTAAAAAAAAGGAGTTAGTAGCATTTGCATCCTAGAATCTGCAAAATTAAAACATCAAAGATCTAATTTAAGTCTTATTTTAAAAAGGAGAAATAAGAAGGAAATAATATTAATATTAAGTGTTGTTTTTTACAAGCCTTTGAAAGTGCATATTTATTAGTGTAAAAGGAAATCAAATAAGGGTATTATTCTAAGCAAATAAAGATCAAAGAGAACATATTTTAAAGTGTCTAAAGACACTAAGAAAACCACCATGCAAAACATAGGTGAAAGCATCGGTTTGGAATAGTAAAATCCATCACTGCTCAAGGAGGATTTGCCACAATTAATAAGAGCTGCTATTGCTCAAGAAAGCTCCACCATATCTCAAGAAAGAGCCACCACCATTCAAGCAAAATCTGCCATAGTCCAAGGAATCACCACTATTGATCAAGGAAGAGCCACTGCCAAAAATGCATAGGAAAGCTATCAAGTTGAAGGTCCAATACCATAATTTTGTCCAAGAAGCCCAAATGGATGTAATTGAGAAATTTCAGAAAAATATAGTGAAGGGACGTACTAGAGGAGATAGAGCATTGGAAAATTAGGGTAAAATCCAAGTGTCAAAGGTTGGAGAAAGTATTTCATGTAAAATATGGTGAAGGGATGTGTGTGAATAATATAAAGAATTGGAAGAATGAGCTAGGGAAAATTTTGAGTGGAAGATAGCGCCAAGACCAAGGGAGACATTTAAAATATTGTTGGAGGAGAGACACTTGTAAAGTGTAATGCTCACGATATCATCCATTTACCAAACTGAACAGAGTTACGTTATAAGTGCCTGAGGAGAACAAGTGAAGCGAATTGGAAGCAATAGAAGAGTCATATTTCCAAGTGACACATGAGAAGTGGAAGGTCAACAACATTAAAGTAATTAAAACATTCAAGTAGTATACGTTAATGTAGATTTCAAATAGCCAAAGATAACACAGTGTATGTAACATTTTAGAGAGCACCAAATATAGGATAACATGCAAGAAAGCACATTAATAGAATTCTGAGTGTAAATAGGAGTTACACCATTTGAATTATTCAAGAAAACCATTAAAGATATGTGCAAACAAAGGATTTGAATGGAAATAGATCTACATTCCAAATACAAACAATAGAGATAAAAATTATTTTGAGCACCTTTTATAAGTTTGGAGTTGAGTTGACCAATCACATATGAGAGAGAAAGTATTATTTCAAGGCAGGCCAAAGTATTGCAAAGATATTCATACGTACAACATAAAATGAGGAGTTCCAATTAGGATGTGGTCAAACATTATTGACCAAGAGGATTTATGCATTCAAGATAGAAGGTGATCTATTTTATTCAAGATTATTTTATATGCTCAAGAGATGAGAAATAAGCACCCAAGTGTTGTAGGTGAGTTGGAGAGGAGAGGGCAATCCTCTAAGGGAGGTCCCAGGTTCGAATCTCCACCCTATCAAAAAGTTGAATTGGGTACCCAAAATCCAATTGATAATGTTGGTGCGGGCAGGGCCGAGCGCAACTCCCAGGTGACTTTGACAGTATAGAACCCCCTGGTCGTGGTCTCTCAGACCAAGGCAACCTCGTAAGGGGTTTTTCACTTTTTTAAAAAAGAGAGGAGAAATAAGCTTACATAAAGTTATTATTTTCTAAGGTCAAAGTAAAACTATTTATTTTGGAGAGATACAAATTTGAATTTGAAACCTTAGAAACCAAATTATTTCTATTTAAAGCATTATGAAAATTTGAAATTTGATTTGAAGAATTAAAATGATTTATTTGAAGTTTTATAATTATATTATCTAAGTTTACAAAACAATTAGAAATATTTGCACTTTGATGAGATTGGAGAAATAAGGTTTTTTTACATCAAATTGGAAATTTAAAATTTGCAAATATTCTTTTATGGAATTTCTATGTTTAGAGTTATAAGGAATTCAACACCAACATAGGATTGGGAAATTTATAATTAGAAGCAATTATATTTTCGATATTAGGGAGAGAGAAGGTTGTCATCTTTAAGATCAACAATTTGAAAATTGTCCTTAGTCTATTATCCAAAACTAAGGGGAATAAAAGTAGAAATTTTGAAATTGCATTCAAAATTATCTTTAGATTACTACTTAAACATTATAAACATATAAGGAAGTCTACAAATGATAATTATGACAACACATAAATTCTTTCTTTTAGAATATCAATTACTTAAAGGTCCTAATTACACTTCATGGAAAAACAAAGTGATGTCAATATTGATAGTAGAAAAGCTTTGAGATATAGTTAAAGGAGCAACGACTAAACCTACTGAAGATGCTAGGGAAATTCAAAAGTATGAAGAATATGAATCAAAAGTACTCATGATAATAATATTTATAATTACAAATGATATACAACCATATATTAGTTCAACATTAACTTCTATAGAAGTTTGGAATACTCTATCCAAGATATTTTAAGGAAGGAATAAAGCCACCATCTTGAATATTTAGACTCAGTTGCATTCTCTAAAAGTTAATAGTGGATAAAGTATGAAATTATTTCTAAGAAAAGTGGTAGATATAAAATGAAATTTATTAACCTTAGGAGAGAAGGTAGAAGACAAGTTTCTTGTTCAGGTAATTCTAAGAGCACTTCCTGAAAGTTACAAGCATGTAGTTACATATTTACAATCTTTTAGTAAAGATACATCATTTGATGAGTTGGATATTATACTAAAAGAATAGGAAGTAGAGAATTCAGTCAAATATGAAATGACTAACAATGCATTAGTCTCAAAATATAGTCCACACGAAAATATTATTTCATTCTCAAGAGGTAGATCAAAATGGAATAATAGATATTGTCAGGCATGCAAAAGGAGAGGACATAGTAAAAATTATTGTAGATTCAATCCAAATAATAAATATCAAAGGAATAAAATAAATTTTGGGGATAAATAAATAGGCCATTTCAACCAAGACAATATCAAAATCAATATACTCCATATCATCAACTATCTCATCATTTGAATAAATACTATTAGCCTCAATTACAAGAAAGAGAAGGAAAAAAAAATGGACACTTAGCTCAAGAGATTCAAAAAATTCAAGAACTAGAAGAATCTACAAAATAACATGAAGTTAAAGCACTTTCAACAAATATAGTATTGTATGAATATACCAATCATTTACTTGATCAAGATACGAAAAAAGAACAAGATGAAGAAAGCAGTGAAGAAGAGCATAAGATTCAAATCAGAGATGAAGATCCTTATTGAAGACTAAAGTCTTCAATAACCAAATAATATAATACAGGGGGTGTTGGAATATATTACATTATTTGGTACATGCTAATGTACCACCTTGGGTACATATTTATATTAGGTGAGTGTCATAGATTAGAGTGTGAATATTTACTTTATGCAATGTAATAAATGCACAAGTGTGCAAAGTATTTTGGTATTCTAAATGTGCATAATAGTCCATGTGTACATGATTCCATAGAATAGGAATATGAAGAGAACCTAGAAGAGTGAAGAACAAAGGGTGCACCATATGAAGAATCACATTCTATTATATATGTATCTATGTGTGAGAGACACACATATGGTGGATGAGAGTGTTTGTAAGTATGGGTACTTGAGATCTTTATTCAATGGAGATACAATTTTTGTGAGGATTTATTAATGGTAATTATTCAAGTTATTATTGAAGTTATTTACGAGTTTTATACATTTAGAATATTACCATTATCTTATATTTCATATTGCAACTTTATTTTAGATCTTGAAGTTGTTTTATATTTAGTATTTAGCTTCAAAAACTAACATTTCTTTAGTGCATTCCAAAATTTTATACAACTTCATTAATTATTGCATTCATACAGTTTAGCATTCCATTTGTTTTAACATTGTATCAAGAAATTTATATTTTTAAACAAAACCAACAAAGGCCCCTTAAAAGGAACAATTATCAATAAACTCTAAGTCTATCTGCACTGGCCAAGATCTAGCATACTCGAAACTTGAGGGAAGAATATTTTCCTTTCAAGAGGGAACAAATCTATGTTCCAAGTATGTTGACATACCCTTGAGAATTTTTCATTTGCACACTCAACATAACAAGTGCTATAAGGAGGGCAATGAATTGCTATTTTTCTAAGTCCTATAGACCCTCAACGCTCAATAGAACTAGTGCTAGAAGGAGAGTCATGTAAAAAATATACTTTTCTTGGTTTATTATTTGTATTAGCTTACCTCTAGGCTTTATCACCTCTTGGTCTCAACTAGAAGCAACATTTATTGACCATTTTAGATGACTTGTTAATCCATCTATGATATATCATTAGTTTACCTCTACTCATAGAGAACCTAATGAATCCTTGAGAGTATTCAACACTAGGTTCCATAAGTTATACACTAGATTGGTGACACATTACGTACTTATCGAGGAAGCAACCATCCAGATGAATTTTAGATCCCTAGACCCATTAACTTCTATGTTTTTGAGGAGAGTTTATCAAATTACATCCTTACCCAAAGCATACAATGAGGCAGTAATAGTTGAACAATAATTTATTCCTCAAGGTTTTGGTATGGGTTAATTACCATCACTTAGATAATCTGGAGCTTACAATCAAATACCACAAATAAATCAAGCTCTCACACAACACCTTCCCATGGTAATACCATTTATAGGATTTATGTATTGCAACTTGTACCAAACTTTCAGTCTGGCACCCTTGAATCATATGATGCCTAATATGAGCAATCAACAAACCATTCCAACACATTCGAAAAATCATGTGACCATGAACAACATTCTTAATCATACACTTCCAAAAAATAATAAACCAAGCTTATCTACACTTTTGACCATATATACATCCACAAATAACATAATAGCTCAACCAGGACCAATTCAACTAAATAACCTAAATCCTGAGTTAGATTGCTTAGAAAATATGGTTCAAAAATTGAGCAATGATATGTTTCAATTTCAAAGGCAAGTTCCTAAAAACTCACCCACAAATAACATTCAAAATAGGAACTTTGACTTCCAAAGGATTGACCACCAATGGCATACTTACGCAAATATTGGAGGAGTCCCAAATCTTACTAGAAATCAATAAGATGACAACCTAGGATCTTCCATAAATTTGGTTGACCTTGCTCTACCCATGTGGTACAATGTCCATTACACTCCTCAACATGGTGAAACTGATTTTCTAGAGTTTAAAACTAATTTAGATATTGTCCTAGAAGAGATGAAAGTTTTGAAGTTAGTATCCACAAATGAGGATTGTAGGAATCAAGCTAATCAAAATGCAGGGATAGCTTTAGTTTTAGAAATATATGAACCCTAAGAAGTGGATGAGGATGATCCTGAAGAGTGCTTGGAAGAAGAGGTGAAAACTCACCAACAATTTCAAAGAGACAATAATCATATTCTTCATAGTACAGAGAAAGAGTCATTGAATTATTTTGCACCTTCCAAAGGAACTTCCATCCCACCTAATGTGCAAGAAACTGAAAGCCCTATTCCAAATAAATATCCTACAATACCTCTGCAACTAGAAGTCAATATGTCATTACCAAAGATAGAGAAAACTCTAAAACAAAACAATCTTGGATATGACATTATTGAAGACCTTAAGAAAACCAAGGAAAATAGTCCTTTGATTGAGGTAATTTAGTTAACTAACCACAAGGATTTGTTGCTTGAGAAATAAGAAACTACAAAGGTTATCAGTTCTCACGTGGCTATATGTAAAGAAAAGGTAGAATCCCCACCTTCATTGTTGACTACTAGAATTGCTTGTAAAATTTTACATAACTGCCATGTGGATTCAAAAGCTTTTGGTAATGTGATGTCATATGTTGTCAAAAAAATATTAGGGTTGATCCCTACTCACTCAAACAATAAGGTTGTTCAATTGGATAAAACAAAAGTAAACATGGTTGGGGTGTTGAATCAGGTCTATTTTTGGTTGTCTACTAAACCCAAGATGTAAAATACATTGATATTTAGGTTGTGGATATCCTAGATGCCTATGGGATGTTGCTCAGTCATGATTGGTCAAAAATATTGAATGGATATATGGAAAATAATTTTTTAGAAAGGGAGCCAATGTTGAAGAAGCTTATCACTAAGTACAACAATGTCAATGAGGTTTTATACATCGATTCAGAATGGGAAGTTTACACTGTGGTAGTAGAAACCATAATTGAAGATAATTATTCGATATTAGTGATCCCATACAATAAGCAAAAACAAATTCAAGACTAGTTGTGGACCCTCAAGTTTAATAGATCAAAGTCCAAGTATGGTAGTGATGGGATAAAATTGATTTTGTGGGGAGAGATAGGAAAAATGAAGGCATTTAAGATTTTAGATCTAGTGTTGCTATGAGATGATACCCATAAGAACTGGCATGCCTGTCATAATAGGCATATTTCAAATTGTGGTATTCATATTTGGGATCTTGGAAAATTTAATTATGGAAAATTTGATCCCTTTGGCTAAGAACCCTTTCAAACATGAGAGATCCCAAGTCCTGCCTTGTAAATAGCTTTTTGCGTAGGTTATTGTTTTTTTGGGTGTGTTGATCTCATCTATTTTATATTTTTGTTCTGGCTTGTTTTATGCTAGCTTTGCTGTGTTTTTTTCAATTTTGGTTTATTATGTGCTTTTCATTAGTTTGGTTTAAATCATCCAAGTGCAACCTGCTTATGGTTGCTCTAAGCTAGAAGGATTTCTACACAATTTGGGGTATGAAAAGTCCCACACTAAGCTCAATGAAGCTGAAAATAGTTTGATCAACTATTTGATGTTTATCCATTGTTTAGGACAAAGAAAATGAATTTGAAAGTACTTGTATCGCTCCAAATTTTTCACACCCTTACCTTTAGGCTATAGGATCCGTTCCCGGAAGGGGGATGTGAAAATGATGGCGCGATACCTCGGACTGAGAGGCCTTGCGAAGGTCCCGCCTCTCGGGGGAGGTGTATTATGGTGATTTTTCGACGGATGGTGGGTTCACCAGGAAACGTTTGAATGGTAGTTTCCATGCCTAGGTTGGGAATGTGTTTAATGTGTTCGGTTTTATCTTTAAACATTCGAGTCCTAGGTTTGGCCAAATTAATCTAAGTTGTTCTATTATGAAAATGCAGACTAAATGAAATACAACAAACAGATTTGAACAGAAATAGAGAGAAAAAGCTAAATTACAGAGCCAAACCTGATCCGGATGTTTGATGGAGGTTCTGATTCTTGAAGTAGACAGGATCGCTTGGAATTTGATGAAATCGTCTTCGACCTGCAGGATCATCTGAGATCTGACGAATTCGTCAGACGAATTCGTCAGAGACCTGCAAACAGAGAAATAGACACCAAATACAAAAAATGCAGCAATGCTAATAGAGGATAATGATGTAAAATGACAATAAAGATGTTAACAGATAATCTCGAATAGAAATGCAAGTGAATTGCAAAACTTTAATAGCTAATCATGACCTTATTATGCAATTAAAATATATGGGTGAACTCCAAGATGCAGAATAGCATAAAGTAATAAATAAACTAACTAGCTACAGAATAAAATAGTAGATGAGAAGAGAAAAATGCAAACTCTGGGCACTGATTTCCCCCAATGATGATTGCAGTCGAAATCATCTCGGATTGGTACGAAATCGTCTCGAATTGAACAGGATCGTCTGCGACGATCTGAGCTTACTCCGGATGAAGAATAACAAGGTTCCTGCAACAAAATTTGGATAGGACAAGTGCGAATGGTAATTCAGGATGTTTTAGTGCGTGTAGAGTCAAGTTACAAGAAATTTCAGCCAGGGGGAAGCCAAGGGGGAGTCCTAAGTTTAAATAGGCTTAGGATGGAGGTTAGGAGGTTGGAGATCATCCCAATTTGGGAGATCTCCAACGGGGAGGGTCTCTAATGGTGCAGACACGCTTTTGCCCGGATTAGAGATGCCGTTGGAACAGAGACTAATTATGAAAAATCAGTTTTGGGACAATATCGTCTGGACGTACTAGCCTAGACGAAACCGTCCGATCTAAGGCGATATCGTCTGATCGGTGACGATATCGTCAAACGGTCAAAACAACCTCTAAAAATGGCATGGGAAACGAGGAAACGGGTTAAGCGGCAATTTAGGAGTAGTTTTGGGGGTTAAAAATTGAATTTGAATTATTACTAAAGTAATTGTAATTATTAAGGTTTTATTACGCCAATTTTAGGGTGCTACATTTTGCCCCCTCTTTAGCTAATTTTTTGAAGAAAATGCATTAAAGACAAGTTTTTCTCGATTTACGAGAAAGCAAAAATTATTCCCATTTTTATGCGACGATTCTAGGTCGAATCGTACGACAGCTTACTATGGTGCCCCCTCCGTGTTTTTACCCAAATCGAACATTTGAGGTAAAAACGCGAAAGAGCTAAATTTTAAAAATTGTTTTTAATTGTTTTTGAATAAAATTAAGAAAAATAGGGTAAAACCCTAATTCATTGTTACTGTTCATCTTCATAGTTTTTAGAGCTCTGGAGACAAGATGGTCGAGACAGTGCACAGATCGACAGAGGTCCGGTGCGGGCTACGGGTAAGGGTCTAAACTGAATTTAGAATGCTTTACTTTAGAATTTCATGCTTTTTAGATTAGATTAGATTGATTTTTAAGCATCGCGGCCATTTTTGGGCCGTCGACATCGTCGGGATGAAATCGTCTCGATTTCGCCGAAATCATCTCGATATCGTCGATTTCGTCCAAGGGCGAAATCGGTGATAGGGGGACAATTTCGTCCAATAAGGGACGATTTCATCATGCAAAATCGGAGACGAATTTGCTCAAATGTGGGACGATATCGTCCAATTGTGGGCGATATCATCATTTATAAAATTGAACTTATTTTGACTTGCATTTTTAATTAATGATTTATTAATGATTTTTATTGTTGATTTTGTTTATGTTGCAGAGAGGATTACTAAAGAGCAAGGAATGGGAATATGGCGGGTTGAGGGATGACTTGGCCGCACTATCTCAGGCAGAGTGAGATCAGCTGGCTCAGGCCGGCTTGCAGCACATGGCAGAGATGCCACAGGTTTCTACAGATATGGGGCTATTGATAGCCCTAGAAGAGAGGTGGTATCCGGGTTCTTCCTATTTCTGGTTACCGACATGGGAGATGACTCCCACACTGGAGGATGTATGGAGGATTTTGAGGATCCCCATACAAGGACGACTGATCACTCCCGTGGCCAATCAGGGCCATGTGATGATGCGACTGTGTGGTGATCCGAGATTTGCCTTGGAGAAGGGCGGAGTGAATATCAAGTCATTGCGCCAAATGCCTGGGGCATCTAGACTCACACGGGTTTTGGCTGGGGTGGTAGGTGGACTTTTGTTGTGCCACCAGAGCGGATACAGGATACCATGGCTACTGACATATGTGGTCTGTGACATGAGAGACCATAGGTACAGGTTTGCTTGGGGGAGCTTTGTACTCTACCAATTGTATAGGATACTGCATGGGGTCGTGTACAAGGGCGGTCGATGTCTGGTTATGACATCACTACTACAAGTTTGGTGCTAGGAGCACATCACGGTGCGAAGGCCGATAGGGCTTCCACTGATAGGGATTGACAAGGAGAGGCCCCGAGTTTTCTACTGGTGGCTCCGGAGAGGGGCACAACGACGGATAGATCTGCCAGCATCTCGAAGACTACTAGACGACCTCATCTCCGACCAGATCACCTGGAGGCCTTGGAGAGATCATCCAAGGTGGGCCGAGGAAAGACAGGAGCTGGCTCGCATCAGGCGAGTCTGCTAGCTGAGGATGGAGAGGGGAGAGGTGGAGCTCCACCGGTATGACCGAGTTTTGAGGTAGTTTGGTCTATAGCAGGGGATCCCATCTCTCAGAGATTACGAGTTTTCCCAGACTATCTGTTGGCAATTTTTGGTACCTTGAGTACATTGCCTTTGCTCAAGTGTAGTTGTTGTCATTGATGTCAAGGAGTTCTTGAAGCAATTTGTTTTTATGTCAAAGAATTTGTTTTGATGAAGGTTTCAGCATGGTCAGTAAGTTTCCAAGAAAATCAAAGTAGCCCAGTTGCAAAAGATCAAGAAAAAGACAAGTTAGAAAAAGTATGCAGGCGGTTGGAAAAACTGTCGTGATTTCATGACATGTTTGAGGAGAGAGAAAGTTCTAGAAAAACTGTTGCGATTTCGTGACATGCTGGAAGGCAGAGACAAAGCAGGAAAAACTGTCACGATTTCACGACATGTTGGCAGAGAAGCAGAGAAAAATGGAAAGTGTCACAATTTCGTGACATGTTGCATTTTTCGCGACTCGAAATGTGTAGGAAGGCAGAGAAAGAAAAGTGTCACGATTTTGTGACACATTGCCAGGAAAGTTGTTCGGACGAACAAGTGTCGCGATTTCGTGACATGTTGCAAGAGAGAGAGTCCGAAAGGAAAAGTTTCGTGATTTCATGACATAATGCAGAAGAGAGAGTTCGAAAGAAAAAGTGTCACGATTTCGCGTCATGTGGCAAAAGGAAGAGTCTGGAACAAGAAGTGTCACGATTTCACGATAGGCCACAAAGAAGTTGTACGAATGCAGAAAGTGTAGCGATTTCGTGACAGGTAGAGTTGGCAGCGTTCAGTTGGAGAAAGTGTCACGATTTTGCAACAAAAATTGGAAGCAGGTCTTTTATAGGAGAAGTGTCGTGATTTCGCGATAGAAGCAGAGAGGAAGGCTTTGTAGACAAAAGCGTCACGATTTTGCGACATGTTCTCGTTTTGCGGGTGTAAGGCAGTAAGAAGCTCAAGGTAGCAAAAGCATCGTGATTTCACGATAGAAGTGTAGATGACGTCATCAAGAGGCAAAAGTGTCACGATTTCACGATAGAAGCAAAGAAGAAGGCTTTGAAGATAGAAGGGTCACGATTTCGTGACAAAGTTGGAGATGACGTCAGCAGAAGCAAATATGTCACGATTTCACGACAGAAGCAGAGAAGAAGGCTTTGAAGATAGAAGGGTCACGATTTCGTGACAGAGTTGGAGATGACATCAGCAGAAGCAAATATTTCACGATTTCATGACAAAAGTAGAGGAGAAAGGAATGAAGACTAAAGTGTCACGATTTCGTGACAGAGTGAAGATTACGTCAGCAAAAGTCTGAAGTGTCGCAATTTCGCGACAAGCACGTTGTCAAGGCAGACAAAGGCAAAAAGTGTCACGATTTCATGACAACAAGCAATAGAAGGTGTACGATAGGCAAAGGTGTCACGATATTATGACATGTTGAAGTTTCACGCCAAAAGCTACAGGGAGGCAGTGAAGCCGATAGAGTTAAATCTGGGCCGACGCAGCGTAGGGTTTTGCAGCCAATGTGGTTGAAGGGTAAACAACCAACTAAGACCAAGGTTTTAATCTTGAGATTATGAGTATAAAAGGAGGGCTGCTTGAAGAGTTTGGAATCGATCGAAGTGTGCGTTCGAAGTGCGATTTGTGCAGATAGAGTGCTGGGAGAAGTTCGATCACATAGGTGCATAAGTGGAAGTCTGATCGAATGCTGTGTTTGTGTAGAGAGTGCAAAATCTATGCTACCATGTTTGCACAGAGAGTGCAAAATCTATGCTACTGTGTTTGAGCAGAGAGTGCAAATACTGTGCTGCTGTGTTTTCGAAGAGTGTGCAAAGACTGTGTTGCTGTGTTTTTGTAGAAGTGCATAAGTTGATCGAGTGCTGCTGTGTATGCGTAGACAATGAAAAGTTGGTTTCAACCAAGTGCGACTGTAACAGAAAAGAATAGAGGAAGAGGATAGATTTGTGCTAGACTGAAGGACTATGTTTGGTGCGAATTTGAGGAATGACTTTGTAGTGATAGAGTTGAGGACAGAGATCTCTAGCCAGAGCAGGGAAGACAGGTGTCTTTTGTGGATAGAGTTCCACTTGCTAAGGTCAGAGGAGGTAGAGGTATTTTGGAGGATCACCAATAAGAGCAGAGCTAGGGGAAGGTGTATCCTTTGGGTTGGTGCCCATAAACTTTGTAATTGGGAAGGTTTCCCAAAGAACTATGATATAACTTTTAGAGAAAATTTTTATCCGTGGAGTAGCCCACATTGGGTGAACCACGTAAATTGTTGTGTCACTTTGTGGATGGTGTGTTGTGCATTGCTTTGATTACTACTGTTATTACTGCTATCTATACATTGCATTATACTATTTTGAAAGTTGATTTTAAAGCAAATTAAAAAGTGGTCTTCTACTGTTCACCCCCCCCCTCTTAGTATAAGCTTGGGTTCTTCAATTGGTATCAGAGCGGGTTCCTTCGGAAAGGTTTAACAGCTTGGAGGAAGAACTGGTTAAGAACACAATGGATTATTCAAGTGGTAATGCAACACCTATTCTTGATGGATCAGATTTTGGTCTGTGGAGTGCAAGAATGAAGGTTTATCTAATGGCTCTTGGTAATGAGGTGTGGGAAGTGATTGAAGATGGGTACACTATTCCTGTAAATGGTCCTTATACTAAAGAAGACAAGCTCCTACATCACAACAATTCAAAAGCAATGAATGCAATCTTAAAAGGTTTACAGAAGGCAGATCTTACCAAGGTGATTCACTGCAAGACAGCTAGTGAAATGTGGAAATAGCTGCAAGTGGTTCACACAGGTGATGTAAATGCCCGAAATGCCAAGTTGAGACACTTCAAAGGTATGTTTGAACAACTCAAGATGAATTATGATAAAAATATTAGTGACTACATGCTCCGTATGGATGAAGTTGTTAATTCTATGAAAGACTTAGGTCTTGAACTTGATAAAAATGATGTGTGTGATAAGATTATAAGATCTCTTCCTAATAGATTTAGTGAAAATATTTCTGCTATTGAGGAAGCTAAAGATTTAGATAAGTTGAAAAAGGATGAGCTCCATAGTATTCTTGCAAGCATTTGAGTTGAGAACTCAAGTGAAAGTTGATGTAAAGAAAGAGGCAGCTTTCAAAGCTACCAAGAAATCAAAGGGCAAACAGATTCAAGAGAGTGATGAGTCTTCTAGTGAGGAAGAGGCATATTACAGCAAGAAAGGCAAGTTCTCTAGAAAGCACAAAAGCAAGAAAAATATAAGATTTTTCAACTGTGGAAAGTTTGGTCATTATGCTACTAACTGTACTGTTTCCAAGAATGAAAGTGATGAAGATATACAGGATGTTAAGAGCAAGGATTCTGAAAAGCACAAGTATTACAGAAAGAACAAAGATGAGCACAACAATCAAGGAAAAAGGTATTCACACAAGAACAAGAAGAGCTTCTATCCTGGACAAAGCAAGTAAGTGTTCTAGCAAGTGATAATGAAAGCTCTTCTAGTGATAATGAAAATGAGATGTCTGTTCATTTCAGAAAAGGAGGAAGAATCGAAACATAAATTCACTGTCATGAAATGTTTTAGATGTGGAAATTTTGGGCACCTTGAGGATGATTGCACAAATAATGAATTGGTTGCTAGTATGTATGAGGATGCTTCAAAAAATGATAAGGAAGATGCATGTATGGTTTTTGAAAAGGGTAGCACCTCTAGTGATAAGAAATCTGAAAAAGGCCTTGATAATTCAAAGTGCAATCAAATAGAGGATCTTGAATGTGAACTCAATAATGCTCTTAGTGTTTTGAAAAAGGAAAGAAAGAAGAATGATAGACTCAAGATTAAGTTAGATGAATGTCGTATGGAGAGATACGATCTTATAGAAAGTCTTGACTTCTCTATAGCTAAAACACAGGAACTCAAGGATGAGTTAGAGTCTAAGATTCTTGAGTATAATAAGTTGAAACAAAAAATGGCCTCTGGAAGTGGAAATTAAAGAGTACAAGGATAAGTTGTACAGGTTTCAAGATAGCTCCAAAAGGGTTAAGTCTCTCATCAAAGGTCAAAGAAATCCAACAGATAAAACAAGTCTTGGTTTTGTTAAACCGCTCAAAAAACAGGTTGGGGAATCTAGCAAGAGATTCCAAAAGGAAGAGAGTTCTGATGAAGAAAGTACTTCAGAACATGAGTCCGTGAGTGATCGATGCGCAGAAAAAGAAAATGAAATTCAGAATGCGAAGAAAAAGTTTTCAAGACCCAAGAGGTCGTATAAAGGAAAATTTCATGGCAGATGTTTTGTGTGTTACAGGTTTGGTCACATGGCTGCACATTGCATGTCTCAAATGAATAAGGTTAACAATAATTTCAGAAGTGGTAATTTCTTCCAAGGGTATTGTTACTCTTGCAATAATTTTGGGCATAAAGCAATTTTTTGCAAGGCAAATATCAGGAACTGGGTTAGTCAGAACAAAGTGGATTCAAAGAACAACTATGCCTCGAAAGAAATAATATTGTTACTTGTTATAAGTGCAACAATGCAGGTCACACAACCAGACAATGCAAAGCTGATCTTCCAAGGTACAGGAATAGGAACAGTGGTATAAACAGGTCCAAGGATCAAGGTGTGGACAAGAAAAGAGATGAGAACAAGAACAAGAAAAGTGCCAAGAACAGAAACATTGACCAAGAGTTCAAGAGAAGGCCAGGCAAAGAAATTATAGACACTGATGATGATGAGTGCCTAATGGGAGTTTTACTCCCACATTTTTTTTAAATCACTTTATTATGAGGTGGGGGAGGGACTAAGCTAAGAGGCTCTTTCTTAGTCCCGAGCCCCAAAGGTGACCCTTTGCCATTGATGACAAAGGGGGAGAGATATGAGTAAGGGGGAGAGCTTCAAGTGAAGTGGAAAGCTTCAAGTCAGCGGGAGCAAAACTTCAAAGAAATATTCTTAGTTGTCAGCTCAGATTGATTTCAGTTTTGGCTCTTGAAGATGTGCTTTTAGTAAAGGTTTGCCATCAATGACAAAGGGGGAGATTGTTGGCAATTTTGGGTACCTTGAGTACATTGCCTTTGCTCAAGTGTAGTTGTTGTCATTGATGTCAAGGAGTTCTTGAAGCAATTTGTTTTTATGTCAAAGAATTTTTTTGATGAAGGTTTCAAAGATGGTCGCGAAGTTTCCAAGAAAATCAGAGTAGCCCAGTTGCAAAAGATCAAGAAAAAGACAAGTTAGAAAAATTATGCAAGCGATTGGAAAAACTGTTGCGATTTTGTGACATGTTTGAGGAGAGAGAAAGTTTTGGAAAAACTGTCGTGATTTCGTGACATGCTGGAAGGCAGAGACGAAGCAGGCAAAACTATCGTGATTTCGCGACATGTTGGCAGAGAAGCAGAGCAAAATGGAAAGTGTCGTGATTTCGTGACATGTCGCATTTTTCGCGACTCGAAAAGTGCAGGAAGGTAGAGAAAGAAAAGTGTCTCGATTTCATGACACATTGCCAGGAAAGTTGTTCGGACGAACAAGTGTCGCGATTTCGTGACATGTTGCAAGAGAGAGAGTCCGAAAGAAAAAGTGTCATGATTTCACGACATAATGCAGAAGAGAGATTCCGAAAGAAAAAGTGTCACGATTTCATGACATGCGGCAAAAGGAAGAGTCTGGAACAAGAAGTGTCATGATTTCATGATAGGCCACAAAGAAGTTGTATGAATGCAGAAAGTGTAGCGATTTTGTGACAGGCAGAGTTGGCAGCGTTCAGTTGGAGAAAGTGTCATGATTTCATGACAGAAACTGGAAGCAGGTCTTCTATAGGAGAAGTGTCACGATTTCATGACAGAAGCAGAGAGGAAGGCTTTGTAGACAAAAGCGTCACGATTTTGTGACATGTTCCAGTTTCACGGGTGTAAGGCAGTAAGAAGCTCAAGTCAGCAAAAGCGTCGCGATTTCATGACATAAGTGTAGATGACGTCATCAAGAGGCAAAAGTGTCATGATTTCACGATAGAAGCAGAGAAGAAGGCTTTGAAGACAGAAGGGTCACGATTTCGTGACAAAGTTGGAGATGATGTCAGCAGAAGCAAATATGTCATGATTTCACGACAGAAGTAGAGAAGAAGGCTTTGAAGACAAAAGGGTCACGATTTCGTGACAAAGTTGGAGATGACATCAGTAGAAGCAAATATGTCATGATTTCACGACAAAAGCAGAGGAGAAGGGAATGAAGACTAAAGTGTCATGATTTTGTGACAGAGTGAAGATGACGTCAGCAAAAGTCTGAAGTGTCGCAATTTTGTGACAAGCACGTTGTCAAGGCAGCCAAAGGCAAAAAGTGTCACGATTTCACGACAGCAAGCAATATAAGGTGTACGACAGGCAAAGGTGTCGTGATATCGTGACATGTTGAATTTTTGCACCAAAAGCTACAGGGAGGCAGTGAAGCCGACAAAGTTAAATCTGGGCCGACGCGGTGTAGGGTTTTGCAACCGACGTGGTTGAAGGTTAAACAGTCGACTAAGACCGAGGTTTTAATCTTGAGATTGTGAGTATAGTATAAAAGGAGGGCTGCTTGAAGAGTTTGGAATCGATCGAAGTGTGCATTCGAAGTGCGATTTGCGTAGATAGAGTGCGGGGAGAAGTTCGATCTTAGAGGTGCATAAGTGGAAGTCTGATCGAATGCTGTGTTTGCACAGAGAGTGCAAAATCTATGCTACTGTGTTTGCGTAGAGAGTGCAAAATCTGTGCTACTATGTTTGAGCAGAGAGTGCAAAGACTGTGCTGCTATTTTTGCGAAGAGTGTGCAAAGACTGTGTTGCTGTGTTTTCGTAGAAGTGCATAAGTTGATCGAGTGCTGCTGTGTATGCGTAGACAGTGAAAAGTTGGTTTCAAGCAAGTGCGACTGTAACAGAAAAGAACAGAGGAAGAGGACAGATTTGTGCTAGACCGAAGGACTGTGTTTGGTGCAAATTTGAGGAACGGATTTGTAGTGATAGAGTTGAGGACAAAGATCTCCAGCCAGAGTAGGGAAGACAGGTGTCTTCTGTGGATAGAGTTCCACTTGCTAAGGGCAGAGGAGGTAGAGGTCTTCTAGAGGATCACCACTAAGAGCAGAGCTAGGGGAAGGTGTCTCCTTTGGGTTGGTGCCCATAAACTTTGTAATTGGGAAGGTTTCCCAAAGAACTGTGATATAACTTTTAGAGAAAATTTTTATCCGTGGAGTAGCCCACATTGGGTGAACCATGTAAATTGTTGTCACTTTGTGGATGGTGTGTTGTGCATTGCTTTGATTACTGCTGTTATTACTGCTATCTATACACTGCATTATACTGTTTTGAAAGTTGATTTTAAAGCAAATTAAAAAGTGGTCTTATACTGTTCACCCCCCCTCTCAGTATAAGCTTGGGTTCTTCACTGTCTGGGATAACACTACAGCTAGCGGGGCTCCAGATATGCAGCGATTCTGGAGTCAAGACGTAGATGATGCCCCCATCCAACCAGTGGATGGTGACGACGCAGGGGTAGTCGATGGCTATGATGCCTAGTACACAGGCATCCGCCCTCCTCGAATGACGAGGGCTTAGGGTCTGATTCATGCAGTTGTGCGTCGAATGGGGAGGTGGCACCAGGCAACCATTGAGGTAGCATAGGGTCATGATGGGAGAGAGTAGAGGAGACCATAGGCTCAGTAGAGGCCACGATAGCGAGAGAGGAGGGAGGAGAGACCCCCTTCTCCGTAGAGAGAGAGGCCACCATCGCCTGATAAGGGCAAGGGTGTGGACACAGGAGAGAGTAGTGAGATGGCTACTCTCTAGGCAGAGACTGTTCGTCTTCGGGCTCAGGTGCAGGTCCTGCAAGATGAGGCTACACGACACCGAGAGGAGACCACATAGCTCAGAGATGAGGTCGCACGCCTCAGAGCATGGAGCGGAGGGGCTAGCACTCGAGACCTAGCATGGGCTATTGCCCAGATCACATTCTATCAGATGCTATACTACCAGATGGTGCCAGAGGGGCAGAGGTTACCACTGTCGGCCCCCATTACAGAGCCTGTCATGATGGGGTCATCAAGGACATCATCACGATCAGTGTCCAGGACTCATAGCACCACACGGACTACGATGGGGCCACCTCGTCCACCTCAGGGCGGGGGAGGAGATGAGGCTAAGAGCTCGAGGGGTTCTTGAGACACTACACAGAGGATATATGATTGAGAGGATTGAGTATGCCAAGATGTAGATTGTGGCATACCAATCCAGGTTTTGATATGATGTACATATATTTGATATATATATAGATGAGATATTTTTGATCATATGACTTGTCTTATGATGATATGACTTGTTGATATGTTTTTATGATGCTTTAATGTTTTTGATGTGTGATTTGATGATTCATGTAATTATGTCGTTTGGAAATATGTATGGTTTTTAATGGATGCTTTAAAATTTAAATGAAATAATCTGATGGAACAAATTGGTTGTTTGTGATGTGATGATTTGATAAAAATAAAAAGGACTTCTAACAATAATTTCAAAGGACATTGTCGCTATTATAGACCATTTCATGGAGTCACCGCTCACTCGATCGTCAAGCTAATCCCAGTATAGAAATATTGTTAAAAGTAAAAGAGTGCTTAAGAGACTGTCTTAAGACTTTTGTTGTGATGATGCAAATGATGATGATGATGGTTTGTTTTCAGATTTTCATAAAAATAGTATGCATGAAATATTTTGAAATGATTTTTGCTAGGCATAAATTCCTAAGTGTGATAAATTTTTTGAATAATTCCCTAGGAATTATACCATCATTGCAATTTTGCATGTTGACAAAATGACATGAAATAGTAATAATGTTCGTTCTTTTGAAAGCATAATTGTGTAACATAATGATTTAAGTCATATGTTTTTATGATTTTAAATAAATGGGGAATAAAAATTGGTACAATGGTTTGCGCTAGGCATAGAATATTTAGGTATAGACTTATACCATCATCGCAAAATCCAAAAAGAGATAGTTTTATTGCATGGTTGATTTTTTAATAAACAAAAAATATGAAGATGAGGACTTGCGCTAAGCATAAAATTCCAATTTTGGTTTTGGAACTATACCATCGTCGCGAAAGTCAAAAGTTATATATAAATGTAACTTTTTTTGTGTGTTGTTGTGTTTTTTTTTTTTTTTTTTTTTTGATTGCATGTTTTTAAAAATGATTTTGATTTTTGTCGTAATGCAGGTAGTTGTCTTTATACTTAAACAACTATTCTCAAATAAGAAAATGAAATTATTCCCGACAATTTGCAAAAATATTTCAAAGTATCTTGAAGACAAAAGTTAGATTTATAAGGAATCCCATGTGCATATGTGAGTTCATTTCCAATCTTGATTTATCATAATGATACACAAAATCTCTCAAATACAAATGTGTGTGCAATTGCTTTGTGCATTGACCAGTTTTGAGCAAGATAATTTGATACAAGTAATTTGAATTAACCAAAATAAGTGTTCATTAACCATGATTTAGATGCTTATAACCATACCAGACTACTATGTAAGTCGGGTTATCAAGAGCTAGCTAATCCATAAGCAGACATAGGTCTATACAAAAGAAGGTCGCTAATGTGATAGACATATCGCCACGCTAGGAGTTACCCAAGGCCAAGCGGGTTGGGCACAAACCACCTGTTATGGGGCTTACCTCACAGTTTTCGAATAATTGAGAATTCCAGGGATTCAAGCTCATCAACCCTTCTTTTCTTTTCAAAGGGTAGGGAAAGGGATTTTATTGCTTTTGCTTTTGCTTTCTTTTGCTTTCTTTTGCTTTCTTTTGCTTGATTTTCTTTTCTTTTGTATTTTGCTTGATTTTTGAGATAATGCTTGGAACATTGCTGTAATGATATAAAATAACTTTTTTTTTTCTTTCTTTTCTTTTCTTGAACTTTGCTTTTCTTCCTATGCTAGGGATACTTGCTCGGATTAGCTATAGAGCAAGGGATTTTTATTCTAGGTAGGGGTGAGCTTGTCCTTTTGCCAATTCTCAAAGATTCTAGACCATGTGCATGATAGGATAGCAGGGGAAACTTTTCGCTCAAGAAACCACTTCTACTATGTAGCATAGCATGGACATTACAAATATAATCATTTTATTGTGAAAGGATGTGCTTGGTTTAAGTAAATAACAAGATCAATTCTCTCGTGCTCAAACTTTATTTAATTGAATTTTGTGGACTTTGATATAAGAGAGATTAGTAATCATGCCAGATAAAATCAAGATATTTATTTTTGTGTTTGAAAAAGTGAGGGATTCCAAATAAATGCTAATTTATCCAAAATAATTTGAAAATATAACTGCAATACTTCAAGAATATACAACAAATATTGTTGAGGAGTTTGATAATTTTGACTCTCTCTTTCCTTCTTTCTTTTTTTTTTTTTTCGAAAGAGTCAATAATATTGATGTTTTTTTATTTTTATTATGTTTGTTTTTGAAAGAATTAACAAGTGCCATAAATAAATACAACAAATAGTTTTGAATATTTTGATGAGTTTGAATGTTTTTGGTATTTTTGAATTTATAAATTGAAAGAAATACAAGATAGTGATTTTGAAATATTTTAAACAAATATACACAATGATGAAATGCCCAAATTTATACATAGTAACGTTTAAGATGCATAATATTCATAGGTTCTTTAAGTTCTTTACCATCTAAGGTAGATAATTTGTATGCTCCCGATTCAAATTTAGCAGTGATAATATATGGTCCAAGCCAGTTGGGCTCAAATTTACCTTTAAGGTCTTTAGTTGCATTAGTATTTTTTTGATTTTCTTTTAAAACAAGATCGCCGACCTCAAAGGATCGATGACGAACTTTCTTAGCATATGATCTTTTAAGCTTGTTTTGGTAGGCACGGAGATGCTCCAAAGCATTGATGCATTTTTCATCTAGGAGTTCCAACTGACTGAGTCTCGCAACTTCGATATTCATCTCCTACTTCGGTATCTTGAAGTAGTAGAGCCAAAGAAGGAACTTCTAATTCAAAGGGGAAAATGGCTTCAACGCCATAAACCAAAACAAAAGGTGAAGTTCCAGTAGGGGTTCGAACACTAGTTCGATAGGCCCACAAGGCTGGATATAATTGAATGTGCTAGTCACGGCCAGATTTATTGACCAATATTTTGAGAATTTTGATTAAGGTTTTGTTTGAAGCTTCTGCTTGACCATTACCCTGAGGATAATAGGGAGTGGACCAACAATGTTGAATCTTATATTTTTGGCATAATTTTTTAACATCTTTATTTTTGAAACAAGTTCCATTGTCCGAGATGAGATTTGCAGGAATTTCAAACCTACAAATGATTTGATTAAAAATACATTTAGAGACTTGTGTTCTAGTGCAGGAAGCTAAAGGCATAGCTTCAACCCACTTCGTGAAATATTCGGTGGCGGTTATGATGAATTTGTGTCCATCAGATGACACAGGATTAATTTTTTCAATAATGTCTAAGCCCCATTTGGAAAAGGGCCAAGGAGATGAAATAGCCTAGAGTTCTTGTGCAGGGGCATGGACAAGGTCAGCATGTTTCTGGCACTTGTCACAATGGTGCACATAATCATGTGCATCATTCTCCATGGTAGGCCAAAAGTATCCTATCCTAAGGAGCTTTTTAGCAATGACACTACCACTGAAGTTTCCTCCACAAGATCCATCTTGGGCTTCACTCAAGGCTGATTTGGATTCTTCTAGATTAAAACATCTCGATAGGATACCTTCAAAAGATCTCCTATATAAAGTAGCTTCTTTCTTGGTGACTGGAACTACATTTGAGATCCATTCAGCATAATCAATAGCTTGTATAAAGACAACATTCGGGAGTTTTTCTAACTCCCCTTTGACTAGCAAGGCCACTTTGGGATGCATTTTTCTAAGTTTTTGTTTAACAGGTTTAGCATCCGGATGGACTACTAGGTGATGCATGACTAGAAGGGTCTAGTCTTGGCATATCTTCATATGTCCAAGCGAAGACATCTTCATATTCTTTAAGGAATGCAATGTATTGCTCTTATTTTTCTTGACTTAATTCTGATCCAATATTGATTATGTGAGGACTATCCTCAGTTCCAATATTAATTTTAATGACGTTTTCTACTTCCATGTGTAGATCTCTTTCAAAATTATGTGGGGCAGATGAAACGCCCAATTCTTGTAATTCTTTTAAGTTTAACTTGGATAAATCATCTTGAGGATTAGTGGCCTCAAGCTGGGCTATAGTAGGTATAGAACCATCAAAATAAAAACCCATTGTGTAACATCTCTTCAATGGAGACATCATGGAAAATATCTCCTTCCAACTCATCATCGGATTCAGCGATCATTTCAGGGTAAGCTATGGATAGCATATTACATGTAAATGGATGATGTTTTAGAGGCAAATCATCATGCCTATCCAAATAATCTTGATAACATATGAGTTGATCATCATCTTCAAAAGGAAAGGGTTGACCCTTACTAGAAAATAAGCCCACACCACAACGAGCAGGCCACGGTTCTACCTCGAAAGGTTCTTTCATACCATTTTGGAAAGGTCCCAAGCCTTTCCATTTATATCCCATTTTAAGCATTATAGGTTTAGCTTTAATATACTCATTAGTAAAATAACATCGAGCATATCCATCATGATGAGTTTTGATATTCCGAGGTATTCTTCCCCAGTCATATCCTTTATAAATGAAGGCACAACTCCCGACTTGGTAAGTACTTCCCATAGGTTGTGGGAGGCCCAAAGTGCGAGGAGATGGCGGCAAGTTATTTAAGATAATGGAATTTTGCATAGAAGCATTTGTTTTTTTTTATATAAGAATTTGAGATAAATCAGGTAAGAGTTCATCAAAAAGAGCATAAGATGTAGAGGGATCATTCTCTATATCTTTAGATGTGGAAGGTATGATAGATGTAGATAATGTGGAGGTGTTAATAGATGGGTCTATAGGTTTTGAAATTATAGGGATGGAACATGAAGGATTGGTTGTGGATTGAAGGTCTTTTTGAGGTTCTAGAGTGGTTTGTTTAGAAGATTGTTGATCTATATATGAGGATGAAATTAATGGAGGAGAAATAGATGAAGTTATGGGTGTGCATTTCATAGTTTTAGATGAAAAATAAGAATTAGGATGTGTGGATGACAGAGCAGGGCAAAATTGAACTCCAATAGGTTCTGCCAAGGCACACATATCAAAGGGTCTAGGATCACCATGGATAGTGACCAACTGATTTTTAAATTCGAATTTAACACATTGGTGTAAAGTTGATGGGACAGCCCGCATTGCATTGATCCAAGGATGACCCAAGAGTATATTGTACGATGCGGGGCAATGTACAATAAACACGGTCGTATCTAAGGTTCTAGGACCAACTTGCAATGGGATGGTAATAACTCCACACGTTTCTTGTGTTTCATCATTGAAAGCTTTTATGATCATGTCAGTTTTCTTCATTTCATCACTTCTAAACCCAAATCGTTGGTAGAAATCAAAAGTGCAAATATTTAGAGATGAACCATTATCAATCAAAACTCTTTTAACGGCTACATCTCCAATTAGGGCAGTAATGTATAAGGGGTTATCCTTATGTAAACTATGTTGTGGTATATCTTTATCCCGAAAGTCAATACAATCGACTTCCCTAGTGATGATAGTATTGGCCATGGCTTCAGGTTGAATGTTTTGTGGTACCATCATTTGGCTTAATGTAAGCATTAATTCATCTCTATGGGTAGGAGAAGATCTTAATAAATCCAAGAGAGAAATTCTGGTTGTAGTATTGGATAATTGCTCATTAATATTGTAAGGGGGTTTAGGTTGAACATTGGAAGCATGATTCCCTTTATTGGGATTTTTCAAAACAAATGGAGCTGATCCATCATTCTGGTTTGGTTCTTGTTGAGAATTTTGAGCCTGTTGTCTGGTAACGACTCCGATGGTACCTACAATGTTGTATTGAGGACGTTGAATAAATCTTGGTCTAGCATTTATAGCTTGTTCATTAGAAAGGAATTGATCAGAAGAGGGTCGAGTAGTAATTCTTCTAGGAAATGGTTCTTCTGGAATCATAGCATCTGTAATAGGTTGAATAGGATCTGATTCATTTTTAGAACTATTCGATTGGTTTGAAGTGATTTCCATGTCACTTTTAGTATCTGATTCGACATCACTAGGATCTAGAGTTTGAGTGTTATGTAGGGGCCTGGTCGTGACCATGGATAAAGTTGTGTCAAATTTTTGTAAATCATGATTAGGTAAATGTCCACTAATAGTTCCTACATATCGGGTAGGAGGAGGAACATTATGATGCTCAATTTGATTGGCCACCTCTTTACCATGTCTTGGTAAAGGATGTTGAAATATGTCTAATGATTGATTAGCATTTTGATTTTGATTTTGGGGAATGTTATTTTGAGCATTATTAGGAGCATTTTGTTTAGGTTGGAAGGCTTGCACCTCCATTTCATTATTATCAATCAGATCTTGTATTTTATGTTTCAACCTTTTACAAGCATTGGTAGAGTGTCCAGGCCCTCTATGGAAATCACAGTGTAAGTCAGCTCTATATCCGGGTATGGTTGGATCAGGTTCCTGGATAGCTGGTAATTGAATCAAGCCTCTTTCGAGTAATTGGGGTAAAATAGTTGATAATGGTTGGTTCAATCTAGTAAATTCTCGAGGAGGTTTATCAGGAGGTTTCAATATAAATTTTTCTGTTGTCTTCATTGCATTGATATTAGCAACATTTCTGCTGTCAGTGACTCCGTCACCTATGACTTGTTTGTTTTTATATTGATTTCTGGATGTTTTCTCATCATCTTTCTTCCTAAGTTGGCCTCTCCTAATGAGGGCATCTTCTACTCTTCGAGCTAAATCTATAGCCTGATCGAAGGTAGTTAAAGTAGCAGTTGATAACTCATAAGATATTTGTTCTTGTAAATTATTGATAAAAATGTCCAACATTTCCCTATAAGGTAGCACAAAGTGCAGTTTTCCTGTCAACTGCCTCCATCTAGCTAAGAAATCAGCAAAACATTCATCTTTTTCTTGTTTTAAGTTGTATAAATATTTAATGGTGACATGCCTCTCGATGTAGGCACTAAATTGATGGACAAAAGATTCAGTTGTTTCTTCAAAGTTTCTCAAAGAATGAGTGGGCAATTGATAGTACCACTCTAATGCCATTCCACCTAAACTTTTTGGGAACATTTTTAGTAATAGCAAGTCATCATGTGATATATCATGACATGCTATCCTAAACATGCGAAGATGCTCTATGGGATCTTCAGTTCCTTTATATATAGGCAGGACCGGCATAGGGAAGTGTTTGGGGTACGGTTGTGCTACAACTATGGGATCCAAAGGTTGACTACACATCTCTCGATAATTGTACGAGGGACGGTAGGGATCTATCTGGTCCATGAGGGAAGCTAACTGCTTCACCATGGCTTCCAGATTATTGGTTTGCCCACCATATTGGTTCGGTAGGGCATTAATATGGGATTTGTGAGCATATGATGTAGGGACATGAATATTAGATGCTATATTGCTATTGTGTAATCTATTGGTAGGAAGGGTGTTATGAAGAAGTTTTGAAGTTATATTATGTTGTATTCCAGATTGTTGGAAATTGGTGTTTGGCTTCATTTTAGGTTTTTGTTGATTTGAAGCATATTGATCAATAGTTTGGCGAAGTAAAGCAGTGAAGGAAAGTTTCTTTTGTGTGGGAATTATTTTAGGCTCAATAATAGGTTCTTTAGGAGGTTGGGTAACCTATTGTTTTTGCATGTTCTGAATTATAGTGGCCATATCTCTATTGGATGGTCCAGCCTTATCACTTTCTTGATCAACAAAGGACAAGGGATTAGTGTGTATATTAAACACATCTTCCATGGCTGCTTGAGTGTCACTAATTTGTCCTTTATCAATACGAACTGCCATATTAAGAGCGCCAATGTTATTATTGAAAAATTTCCAAAAATGATCTAAGTTATCAAAAGCAATAGTTCCATCTGGAGTTATTCTAGGGGATGAGGATCCATCCTCTTTAACATTTTCTTCTTGTTCATCTACAACAAGCTCATCGTCTTGCTGGTCTAGAGTTTCTTCTTCTAGGATTGGATCCTCAGGAAGGACATTTGGGTTTCTTGTTTTGTCTCCTAACCAATCTTCTTCTTCTCCTTCAGTTTGTTTACCATTCCTAAGTTTAGGCATTGTGCTTAACTTAGATTTCAGAAAAAAAAATATATATATATATATATATATATATATATATATATATATATATATATATATATATATATATATATATATATATATATATATGCAACCAACTTAAGAGGTATATATTAATTATATACCTACTACAATATTTTAAAATAAAATGTTTTGGTTTTTTGTTATGTTTTTTAGTTTTTCTTTGTTCTTTTTCTGGTTTTAATAACAATATTATAAAGATAACAAACAACACACAAAACGCAAGAAATAATAATAATGAAAGCAATGATCTAGTTTTCTATAAACAATTTATAAATATCATTAATGGGCTCAAGTTCTTCAGGAGTCATGAAGTGTTCTTCTTCAAATTGAAAATTTTCTTTCAAGAATTTGACAAAAAGTGCTATAGTGATACCATGTATTTCAGATTTTGGTTGATAATAATAATTCTCACGACAATATTCGCGATATAACATAGCTCTAGGAACTCTATTCCATATTTTTCTTATCATAAGATCAGTTTCTTGGACTTCTATATGAACTAGAAATTGGCGTACCACAGCTACGTTCTTGAGGTATTCCTCGGAGGTGAACAATCTAGAAGACACAAGAGCTCTCCTATAAGCTAACCATCTATGGCAGGCTCTCTGAAGTTCATGATAAAAAATGAGTTGATGAGGATCCAGGATTCTATCTAGGACAAGCCTTTTGATTTGTTTAAGTTTTGTTGACCTAGATGAAATAACACCTAGTCTTCTATCAAGTTCGACCCACAAAAGTTGATTTCTATCTATTTCAGGCACACTAAGCACATAATTGATTTCTATGGCTGCTAATTGGTTTTCAACATTTATAGTAACTGCTAGTATTTTCTTAGGAGCTACCATCTAAACATGATATGCAACTTATTAGTTTTAAATGATTTGAAATGCATCTATTTTTTTTTTGTTTTTGTTTTCAAAAGGTTTTAAATGCATTCACGTCGGGTTCACCAAAATGTATCGCTCCAAATTTTTCACACCCTTACCTTTAGGCTATAGGATCCATGCCCGAAAGGGGGATGTGAAAAGGATGGTGCGGTACCTCGGACTGAGAGGCCTTGCGAAGGTCCCGCCTCTCGAGGGAGGTGTATTATGGTGATTTTTTGATGGATGGTGGGTTCACCAGGAAACGTTTGAATGGCAGTTTCCACGCCTAGGTTGGGAATGTGTTTAATGTGTTCAGTTTTATCTTTAAACATTCGAGTCCTAGGTTTGGCCAAATGAATCTAAGTTGTTCTATTATGAAAATGCAGACTAAATGAAATACAACAAACAAATTTGAACAAAAATAGAGAGAAAAAGCTAAATTACAGAGCCATACCTGATCCGGATGTCTGATGGATGTTCTGATTCTTGAAGCAGACAGGATCGCCTGGAATTTGATGAAATCATCTCCGACCTGCAGGATCGTCTGAGATCTGACGAATTCATCAGACGAATTCGTCAAAGACCTGCAAACAGAGAAATAGACACAAAATACAAAAAATGCAGCAATGCTAATAGAGGATAATTGAGTTCTTTCTCTCTTTTCATCCCCCCCCCCCCCCCGGCCTCGGTCATTTTTTTCAGCAAAGAATGAGACATATCCAATAGGATAATGATGTAAAATGACAATAAGGATGTTAACAGATAATCTCGAATAGAAATGCAAGTGAATTGCAACACTTTAATAGCTAATCATGACCTTATTATGCAATTAAACTATATGGGTGAACTCCAAGATGCAGAATAGCAGAAAGTAATAAATAAACTAACTAGCTGCAGAATAAAACAGCAGATGAGAAGAGAAAAATGCAAACTCTGGGCACTGATTGCCCCCAATGATGATTGCAGTCGAAATCATCTCGGATTGGTACGAAATCATCTCGGATTGGTACGAGATCGTCTGCGACGATCTGAGCTTGCTCCGGCTGAAGAATAACAAGGTTCCTACAACAAAATTTGGATAGGACAAGTGCAAATGGTAATTCAGGATGTTTTAGTGCGTGTAGAGTCAAGTTATAGGAAATTTCAGCCAGGGGAATGCCAAGGGGGAGTCCTAAGTTTAAATAGGCTTAGGAGGGAGGTTAGGAGGTTGGAGATCATCCCAATTTGGGAGATCTCCAACGGGGGAGGGTCTCTAATAGTGCAGACATGCTTCTGCCTCGATTAGAGACATCGTTGGAACAGAGACTAATTGTGAAAAATTAGTTTTGGGACAAGATTGTCTGGACGTCCTAGCCCAGACGAAATCGTTCGATCTGAGGCGATATCGTCTGATCGACGATGATATCATCAAATGGTCAAAACAACCTCTAAAAATGGCATGAGAAATGAGGAAACGGGTTAAGCGACGGTTTAGGAGCAGTTTTGGGGGTTAAAAATTGAATTTGAATTATTTACTAGAGTAATTGTAATTATTAAGGTTTTACTGCGCCAATTTTAGGGTGCTACAGTACCACCAAAATGATGTTGCAGCTTCACAACTAAAAATATTTTTTAAATTTTTTAAATGAGGAATGAAACCATTGCGGTTTAGTTCAGGAAAAATTTGTTCAAGTTTTTACCCTTTTTTTCCATGGTGATCCCCAACCCAAAAGTAGAACCCAATACTAATAATTTTTTTGGGATTCAAAAAAAAATTCTATGTTAAGAAAAAAAAGAAAAAAGAAAAAGAAAAAAAGAGAAAAGGTTCAAGTGCTTGGGTGATTCAGACAACCTCTAACGAAGCTATGACCACCTGGCTAGAAGTAGAGCAAGGTCTACAGTGGGATAAAATACAACTCCATCTAGGCTATAGATGCTCGACTAGCAATGGAACAATGTCCGACAATTGGTGTCATGTCTACCTGTGTGACAAAACTCATCATAAGTAGACCAATGTTTGCTCAGGGATGAACTAGCCTAGTTTCCAAACTATGGTGGCAACTTTTAACCGATTCTAGAACAAAATGAACTCACATGCACACACTTTTGCTAAAACAAAATGGAGTGTTGCTTTCAAATACAATTAACCAACCTTAGCCTTAGGTAAATGCCAAATCTTTAGTTTTGCAGGTTTTAAAGTTTCATTGTTTTTAGAGTGGGTTCTTTCTATTCTAAAAAATGCTCAAAAGTATTTTCTAGCATATTTTCCATTTTTGTTGCATTTGCACAACACGCCCCAGTTTGGACTGGGGATCCACTTGAATTTTTTTGCTTACACCAAGATTACTTGCATTGCATATTGTGGAAGACTTATATTTTGGCTACATTGATTTAAATTGATTTTTTTGAATATTTGCATGTCAATGGTATTGTTTCAGATTAAATGTTTCAAAATTTTTAAAATTTATTGGGTTTTCTAAGGTTCAAAATATTAAAATCAATTTTAGGGTTCTTCAAGTTTCATCATCTTGCCCTAAATTTACTTCAAAATGGAAAATGCCATAGCTTTTGTTTGAATGATCCATTTGATATGATTTAAAGGTTGGTGGAAATATCTTAAACTCCTCTTCACAATGGTATCAAATTTGCAGAAAAAGTGGATGTGAATTTTGTTGTGGCATTTCCACAACTAACCCCAAATTTTGGGGACCCACCTTTTGAGATTTTAGTTTTTGGGATGCATGGTTATCTGATGAATTTGTAGGTTATAATGCCCCTCATTTGTTAACATTCCCCTACACCTTCATTCAGAGGGCTTGGTATTCCAAACGAGTTTCGATATTAATTTCTTTTGTTTTCTTTTTCGAGTGGTTTGCTAGGGTTACCTTGTTTATGTTGGTATTCCTTATTAATGTTTAGTGTGTTTATGTTGATTTGCTTAGCATGATTAATGTTCCTTTTAAGGACATTATTTAATAAAAAAAAATATATCTTATATTTATATTTATGTATATGAATATATATATATATATATATATATATATATATATATATATATATATATATATATAAACTATAACTATAATAAAAAAATAATAATAAAAAAAAATTAAAATAAGATAAAATTGTTTCAGCTTTAGGTTTTATTTTATCGAAGTTTTTGTCATCTATATTTATGTTTTTCTTAGGCAATGTTTTAATTTTAGTTTTTAGATTAATGTAATGTTCCCTAGTGTGTAGTTTAATATTTTTCATTTAGTTTGATAAATCAGTTTGATGTGTTTTTAATAATTATGATTGGTCTAATATGTATTCCCTTTCCTTTGATGCAGGGTTGAGACGGTTAGTCAAATATCTCAAAAACAACGTCATGGACCAACGACGAGGAAAAGTATCCGGTGAGGAAATGTACTCTGAAGGTCTTGACAGTTGACAGGGAAATCGACAAATCGGTCAAAGTTTCCTTCGCAACATTAGCTTGAAGCCATATTTTTATAAGTTAAAGTTTTATTTAGAAATTGCACCATGAAGGCATGACGAGGCGCCATTGGGCTTGGTTGTCATGCTTATCATGAAGCAATGTCTACAATTGAAATGTGAACATTGGCAACGTCAAAATCTTAGATACTCGTTGATGACACAGGACGTAGACGGTAGCTGAGTCAAGGCAAATCCTGGGTTAGAGGTGTATAATGATGACACAAAAATAAATAGTGAATGTGGACCCTACCTGTAGCGGCCAGCAAACAGATAAGGAATAGATTGTCATGGTGAATACACGATAGCAATGACTCAGTGAAGATATACATGAATAGCATAGAGGCACTACGCAATTTGCAGTTAGCACAAGATGTATACGAAAATCAATTGTGATATCACAACAAGGATAATGCAATGTCTTAAAATTAAAATTTGCAATGAGCTACAATGACATCACAAAATTTGGCATGTGTCTGGTCAATGTGCAAATAAGAAATATCTTCATTGTGGAAGTCTAGCGATCTAATATTCTTTCCTCAGGCAAAACGATGTCACAACGCACAACAGTGATAAACCTCGACGAGCGTGACTCGGATGTGGTGTTTCAAAAAGAAAGTCGAGGGCTAAAAATTAAAGTGTGACAAGATCAGTATAGAGGGGAATCATGGTGACAAGGATTTTGGGAAATTTACTAGTGATGCAGCATTGTTAGACCTAGGAATCCCTCGCGGCAGCGAGTGGTCCGACGGGCATGAGGACGTCGAAGATGAATGGATTGCAAATCGAGATGAAGGTAACAACTTCGAAGATAAAACTTTGGGTAACGAAGGGGGTTATTTATCATTATCAGAAGTTGACTATAGTGACATGGGTCACGCAATACAATGAATAATGGACAGACCAGACGTAGTTAGGTTCACCAGGCATACATTTTTTTAATCAATGAAAGGGGATCGGAGAGCAAGCACAATCTAAAGTAGGGAAGGTAACGGTGATTGAGACACTAATATCGTTACCACGTTGGTAATGCGTTAGTGGTAGAAATAATTGAGAAATATATTTGACCATTTGATTATGACATCAAATTTTAGAAAAGCCCTTGATACAAAGATGACCTGGTAATGTCGTCGAGGTAGATTACGAACAAGATAGACCGACGTGATGCAGAGGTGCACGTTCATTAGGAATTAATTTCCATGGAGAAAGACATTATAAAAAGATAATATTTATTATAAGCATAATATTTTAATGCCCCTATTATCAAAATGGTGGTCGTGAAGGTCAGATTGAAAAAAACGCTGAAAACCAGACGTGGGAATTACAGTTGCCCTGGTGGACGAATTATTGGCCCTAAGGTCCTTTGGCATATGTGAGCATACCAAGGTCATCAAGAAAAAATACCAGTATAGATCCGTTACCCTAGGACCACCAACAAAGCACAAATTAAAAAAAAAAACTAGTGGAACGACAAATGAAAAAAGGTCATCATCATTGAGGAGTTTTTTGTCATTTTTTTTGTTATTTTATATCTCTCCTCCTATCTGCATAAGAGCAAGTCATTCAAAATAAGGCCTTTATTTAAGGAGGATTAGGATGAGTCCAAAGAAAGGGAAAAGTGATTATGAGTTATAAAAGAAAAAAAGTAGGCCATGAAGGGACAATTTCATTGATATAAAAAGCTTTACAAAAGTGAAACGTTCCAGGGAAAGAAAGAGGAATCGAGAGCAAAGGAGTAGAGGATTTTAAAAGGAGGATCGAAAATGAAAAATAAGGGGGGAACTTTGGAAACAAGTGGCATATGAAGCAGTAGCGGGTTAACTGGACTTGTTATGAAGAATTTTCCTTCCATTCTGCTAGATTAGGGTTTCACCATTAATGCCAAGTAGAGTTGTATTTTGTATTTTGTTGAGCTTATGGAAAAATCTATGTTTATGCCAATATATGGAAATTACAGCAAGCTTATGCATGTTATTGGCTACTTGTCCGTGATTTGTATAGTATTGCATTTTGTCCTTAGGATATTGCACCGATGTTATAGGCTGGATAGCATGAATTTGGATCACCTTAATACTAGTTTTGATGCAGGATATTAACATTGCAGGGTTTTTGGAAGCTTTAAATTGCAACATTTAGTTATTTATTTTTGTTATTTTACTTTATTTTATTTCTCAAACTCTGTCTTTTCAATTTTATTTTAAAATCATCAAAATAAAATATAAAATATCCAAAATAATGACTTAGATTTAATAATAAGCTTTAAAAGTTGGTTTAAAGCAAATTTCATTTTGTTACTAAGAAAAGGCATAATTCCAAAATGATTTAAGGTTCATATGATTAATAGGAGTTCTATATTTCAAGTTTGGCATAGGTTCTAATTTTGAAATGAATTACAATTTTCAGTTTTACATTTTTGCTTGTAGATTATAAATTGGTTTCCCTCTGAAAATTATAATTTCATTCAAAGGATAACAATTTATGTTGCATTGTATTAAAAGATCTATTTAGTCAAAGCCATAAAACTACTTTCCTTCATGAAAAGCACAGTTTCACGGAAGGTAGTAAATTCATTTGGCATTATATAGGCCATTACATCAAATGTAATAAATTGATTTCTCTTCATGAAAATCACAATTTCACTGAAGAGGGGTGATTTACGTAATATTTCAAGCAACAAATGAATTATCTTTAGGAAATTTATTTTCATTATTGATGATTATTTCAAATGCAAATTAAAGGCTTTTACAGCTACATGAGAGGAATCTCTGACCATCATTGGATTCACTTTAGAAGGTAGATTTTATACTCTATTTTAGGTTCAGAGCAAGGTTTAATAATATATAGAAACAATTTACATCAGTTTAACAAATAATAATAAGCAATAAAAGTATATTATATCAAAGCAACCCCAACACAGGTCCCTTGTTAACAGTTGTTTTGTAGAGCCCTAAGGTATTCCATGCACTCATCTAATAATCATACATGCACACATTTAAAATAAAAGGAACCTTGGAGAAGCTTAAGCTTATTTGCAAGAGAGGGTTTTGGTAACGAAGTCCTAACTATGAGTGTGGTTTTGCACTTGGGCAAAATCACTACTCAACATTTTGGCGCTAGAAGGAGGGCCAAACTTGGTTGTTTTTATTATAGATGCTAATCTGTTTATGTTATTTGAAAGAGTGATTCAAAGACATTTATCTTGAATAATGAGGTCTTATTGATCATATCCATTGATTTAAAATTTCTTGGATTGATGATATATTTATGCTAATCTTTTGCAAATTGGAGAATGGTATTTAATATTACATTTTAATTGATGTATATCTTTTGAGAGTTGTTAATCATTTCATGCTTATTGCAATATACTCCTTTGACTAACAAAGATGATTTTAAAGTTATATTCTTTGATGTTATATAATGGAATTTCTTGATTCTTTAAGGGTAGATTGTCCTTTAAATATACCTGGGTCTTCACATCATATGCCCATAGATCTCTTAGATCATCTACCTATGTTTAGGTATGATGGGATGGAATCACTTGAAGAGCATATTCAAGGATATAAGGGTCTCTTCATTCATTTGCAAATAATACATGAAGATGTTATTTGTAGGATGTTTCCATCCACATTAGAGGAATTTTCTTATGATTGCTATATAAATTTACTTGCAGGTTCTATCACCACTTGGGAACAATTAGAGGTAGCATTTATCAAACAATTTAGAAAATTGATTGATCCGAAAAAGATTTTAAATCGGTTTGTTTCTATTTGTAAAGAGCCTAGTGAATCCACAAGCCAATTTAATGATAGGTTCCATAGGTTGTACATTGATATGGAGAGTAATTTTATCATTTCATAAGAAGATGCTATCCAAGAGTACCTAGAAGCCTTGGACCCATTTACCTCTACACTTCTAGGAAAAGTCCTTAAAGAATCATCTTTTCCTAGAGCCTACAGTGAGGCAATATCGGTACAACAACGATACATTTCAAAAGGTGTGGATGTGGGACAATTATCATTGCTAAATCCTAAAGCTTCTAATAAAATGCTACCAAATAATCTAGTTGTGAAATCATCTTCTCCTATTATGGATTGTGTTTCAAGAGTAGTGGATTCCAACCAACACCAACCTTCAAATCGAGTAGTCTTAAATCAAACAAATGAGGATGGTGATGATCAAGTTTATCAAAGTCTAGAGGTTGGCTTAGGGTAAAATTTTACAAAGGAGGATTGGGATAACTTTAGAATTTTGAATACAAAAATAGATCCCATGGAAGAAACCCTTGACCCACCATTAGATGAATTCGAGGAGGATGAATTTTTTGAAATAGAAGAGGATGAATCTGAAGAAGAGGAATTCCTTGAAGTTGAGGGTGAATCAATAGATGAATCTAAAGATTATACAAAAGACTTGATAGAATATGATTATTTGATCTCAAAAGTTGATTATGAGGATGTTTAGGAAGAGTATGAGGGATGTGTTCCTTTCATGAATACCGATAAAAAATTTCATCTCATGGATAAGACACTAAGGATGCTATCCTATATGAAGAGCCTATAAGTTCTAAATCTTTAGAGAATCATATGTCATTTGAAAGCATGATAAAGCTTTATACTATGGGTGTAGAAGATGACTATTATAATGGATGGGGTATATACAAGGACCTATTTGGTTCTCACATGCCTATCAATGAAAGTTTTTTTTCCTTTGATGTGAAGGATATTGAAATCGATACATCACATGAAGTGTTACAAGATGAAGATAATGAAACCCATGAAGAAGAGATCATAATGGATCACCAAGGGTTGGCAAATGAAAATGTGCATGAGGTAGAATCTAACCTTTTATTCCCAAGCATCCAAGATCCAGGTGAAAATTTGTCTAATATTTTATGGGATTCAAATGCTATTTATGATGAAATACCTCTAGAAGTGAATGAATATTTAGAGTGGATATTTGATCATACCACTAATGAGATTGCTTTGTTAAATGAGGGAGAAATTCATATGCTTGAATTGTTAAATCAGGTTCACCAACAACTAACAATCAAATCTAGGATACAAGATTATAATGATTCTCATGTAGAAGGCATCCTAGATAATTGCAAATTGTTGCGTGAATATGATTGGCCTAAAGACTTGGATGATGATGTTGCTTTAAATTTTTTAGAAATAGCCTATTGTTTGGATAAAAGCCTACATGCTTGTGAAAATGAATCTAATATTAAAATTTGCATTCCATTGAATAAGCGAAATATTATTGAAAATCATGCATTCACTAACAAGTTTAAGGAATTAAATGCTAAACATAGAATGACAAATAAAATTGAATTTAAGTGTTTAAGTGAGAGAGGTAAGATGAGAGTCATTGCATGGATTGATCTAATCTATGATGGTCACTAACTTATGGACTCTCAGAGGATGGAATGCTTATCATTTATATTCAAGAAAATGGGATAAGACTATTTAGTTAACATTCTTAGATTGTGGGGACTAAGATAGTGAATTTTGGAAACCATGAATCATTTGCGAACGCTACACATGAACACATAATATTAAGGGGTATTTTTGAAAGCATGAAATATGAAGTTGTCCTAACTATGCAGTCCTAGGAGAAAATCTAAAACACTCCACTTTGGTTGTCTAACCTAGTAGGACTTGATGCTTTTGCAAGATTTCATTAGTATAAGCGATGCAACAGACTTTTCGAAACCTGTCATATATTTTAGGAAAACTCCATCGGGGCTATAGATGCCTGATTTTCTATGGGGTCCTAGCTAGGCGAATCTTGATACTTCAAAAAAGAGATTAAAAAAAAAAGATAAAAAAAAGGGGAGAGAGAAAGAATTAGTAGTGAAAAAGTAGTCCCACCTATCATAGATGTACTTTGCAAAGCACTAAGCGAACACATAGATGAGTTAGATAACCCTCACCGAGGCTATAGACTCCTAACTGGAAATGGGGCTCTGTCTGTAAAAGTCTTCACTTGAAGATCTATAATTCATATCCTAATGCAGAAAGGGTTGATGTATTCTGAATGGTTTTTGGGAATGCCAAAATGAAAGCACTTTCACACACTTAGCTAAAGCAAGGGTTCATGTGTTTTCGATTGAAATTATTCATCTCCACCATATTTGGATGTTGTTGAATATTTTTTTTGTTTCTAATATTTGGTTGTTTGGGTTTCAAAACTAGAGATTGTGGATTTTTGTTCGGAATGGTCAGGAGCATTCCCCAGCAGAGTCGCAATTTTTTGTGGCGTTTCCACAACTAGCCCCAAAGTTTTGGGACCCACCTTTTGAGATTTTGGTTTTTGGGATGCATGGTTATATTTGAATGATGATTTGGTAGGTTCTAATGCCCATAATTTGTTCACATTACCCTATGCCTTCATTTAGAGGGTTGGTGTTCCGAACGAGTTTTTGAGATTAATTTCTTTTGTTTTATTTATTGAGTGGTTTGCTATGGTTGAGATGGTCTATGAAATATCTCAGCAAAAAAATCATGGACCAGCAATAAGGAAAAGTATCCAGTGAGGATGTGTACTCTGAAGGTCTCGGTAGTTGACAGGGAAATCAAAAAATCGATCAAAGTTTCCTTCATAACATTAGCTTGTAGCCATATTTTGATAAGGAAAAGTTTTATTTATAAATTGCACCATGAAGGCATAACAAGGCACGATTGGGTTTGGATGTCATGATTATCGTGAAGCAATATCTACGATTGAAAGGTGAACATTGGCTATGTCAAAATCGTAGATACTTGGCGGTGACACAGGATATAGACAGTAGCTGAGTTAGAGTGAATCCCGAGTTAGAGGTGTATAACAATGACACCAAAATAAAAAGTGAATGTGGACCCTACCTATAGCATCCAGTGAGTGGATAAGGAATAGATTGTCATGGTGAATCCAAGATAGTAATGACTCAGCGAAGATAGACATGAACAGTGCAGAGGCACTATGAAATTGGCAGTTAGCACATGATATATAGGGTAATTAATTATGATATCACGACAAGGCTAATGCAATGTATTAAAATTTAAAATCCAAAATGAGCTACAATGACATTGCAAAATTTGGCATGTGTCTAGCAAAATGGCAGATAATAAATCTCTTCATTGTGGAAGTCTGACGATCTAATATTGTTTCCTTAGGCAAAACAACGTCACAGCACACAATAATAATAAATCTTAACGAGCATGACTCGAATGTGGTGTTTCAAAAAGAAATTTGAGGGATACAAATTAAAGTGCGAAAAGATCAGCACAGAGGGGAATCATGGTGACAAGGATGTTGGGAAATCGACTAGTGATGCAGCGCTATCAAACCTAGGAATCCCTTGCGGTGGCGAGTGGTTCGATGGGCACGAGGACATTGAAGATGGATGGGTTGGAGATCGAGTCAAAGGAGAACCTATCACAACATAATAATAATAGCTTCGAAGACAAAAATTTTGGCAATGAAGGGGGTGCATTTATCATTATCAGACATCGACTGTAATGACATGGGTCATGCAATACAATGAATAATGGATAGACCAGATGTAGTCAAGTTCACCAGGCATACATTTTTTTTAATCAATGAAAGGGGGTCAGATAGCCAGTGAAGTCTGAAGTAGGGAAGGTAACGGTGATTGAGACACTAATATCATTACCGCGTTGGTAATGCATTAGTGGTAGAAATCCTTGAGAACTATTTTTACCCATTTGATTATGACATCAAATTTTAGAAAAACCCTCGGTACAAAGATGACTTGGTAACGTTGTCGAGGTGGATCGTCAGCAAGATAGGCCAACGTGATGCAGAGGTGCATGTTTAGTAGGAATTAATTTCCATGGAGAAAGACATTATAAAAAGATAATATTTATTATAAGCATAAGATTTTAACACCCCTATTGTAAGAATGGTGGCCATGAAGGTTAGATTGAAAGAAACGCCAAAAACCAGACGTGGAATTTGCAGTTGCCTTGGTGGACGAATGATTGGCCCTGAGGTGCTTTGGCATATGTGAGCATACTGAGGTCATCAAACAAAAATACCAGTATAGAGACTTTACCCAAGGACCACCAACAAAGCACAAAATTCAAAAACAAACCAGTGGAGTGGTAAATGAAAAAAGGTTACCGTCATTGAGTTTTTTATAATTTTCGTTGTTATTTTATATCTCTCCTATCTGCATAAGATAAAGTCATTAAAAATATGGCATTTATTTAATGAGGATTAGGATGAGTCCAAAGAAAGGGAAAAGTGATTATGAGTTATAAAAGAACAAAAAGTAGGCCATGAAGGGACGGTTTCATTGATATAAAAAGCGTTGAAACGTTCTAGGGAAAGAAAGAGGAATCGAAAGCAAAGGAGCAGAGGCTTTTAAAAGGAGGATCAAAAATGAAAAAGAAGGGGGGGAACTTTGGAAACAAGTGGCATATGAAGTAGTAATGGGTTAACTGGATTTGTTCTGAAGAATTTTCCTTCCATTATGCTAGATTAGGGTTTCACCATTAATGCCAAGTAGAGTTGTATTTTGTATTTTGTTGAGCTTATGGAAAAATTTATGTTTATGCTAATATATGGAAATTACAGTAAGCTTATGCATGTTATTGATTACTTGTCTATGATTTTTATAGCATTGCATTTTGTCCTTAGGAGATTGCATCAGTGTTATAGGCTGGATTGCATGAATTTAGATCACCTTAATACTGGTTTTGATGCAGGATATTGACATTGCAGGGTTTTTGGAAGCTTTAAATTGCAACATCCAGTTATTTATTTTTGTTATTTTACTTTATTTTATCTCTTAGACTCTGTCTTTTCAATTTTATTTTAAAATCATAAAATATATATATATATATATATATATATATATATATATATATATATATATATATATATATATATATATATATATATATATATATATAAAATCAAAAAATATAAAATATCCAAAAACAATGACTTAGATTTAATAATAAGCTTTAAAATTTGATTTAAAGCAATTTTTATTTTGTTACTAAGCAAAGGCATAATTCCAAAATTATTTAAGGTTCATATGATTAATAGGAGTTCTGTATTTCAAGTTTGGCATAGGTTCTGATTTTGAAAGAAATTACTATTTTTAGTTTTACATTTTTGCTTGCGGATGATAAATTGGTTTCCCTTTGTGAAAATTATAATTTCATTCAAAGGATAACAATTTTTTGTTGCATTGTGTTAAAATATATATTTAGTCAAAGCCATAAAACTCCTTTCCTTCATGAAAAGCACAGTTTCACGAAAGGTGGTAAATTCATCTGGCATTACATAGGCCATTACATAAAATGTAATAAATCTATTTCTCTTCATGAAAATCACAATTTCATTGAAGAGGGATGATTTACAGAATATTTCAAGCAATAAATGAATTATCTTTTATTGATGATTATTTCAAATGCAAATTAAAGCCTTTTACAGCTACATGAGAGGAATCTCTGACCATCTTCAGATTCACTTTAGAAGGTAGATTTTATCCTCTATTTTAGGTTTAGAGCAAGGTTTAATAATAGAACAAAATGATTTACACCAGTTTAACAAAGAATAATGAACAATAAAAGTATATTATATCAAAGCAACCCCAGCACAGTTCCCTTGTTAACAGTTGTTTTGTAGAGCCCTAAGGTATTCCATGCACTCATCTAATAAGCATACATGCACACATTTAAAATACAAGAAACCTGTGAGAAGATTAAGCTTCTTTGCAAGAGAGGGTTTTGGTAACAAAGTCCTAACTGTGAGTGTGGTTTTGCACTTGGGCAAAATCACCACTCAACATTTTGGCGCTAGAAGGAGGGACAAACTTGGTTGTTTTTCTTATAGATGCTAATCTATTTATGTTATTTGAAAGAGTGATTCAAAGGCATTTATATTGACTAAGGAGGTCTTATTGATCATATCCATTGATTTAAAAGTTCTCTGATTGATGATATATTTATGCTAATATTTTGCAAATTGGATAATGGTATTTAATATTACGTTTTAATTGATGTATATCTTTTGAGAGTTGTTAATCATTTCATGCTTATTGCAATATACTCCTTTGACTAATGAAGCTGGTTTAAAGTTATATTCTTTGAGGTTATCTAATGGCATTTCTTGGTTCTTTAAGGGTAGATTGTCCTTTAAATATACTTGGGTCTTCACATCATATACCCATAGATCTCTTAGATCATATACCTAAGTTTAGGCATGATGGTATGGAATCAACTGAAGAGCATATTCAAGGATATAAGGGCCTTTTAATTCATTTGCAAATCATACATGAAGATGTTATTTGTAGGATGTTTCCATCCATATTAGAGGAATTTTCTTATGATTGGTATATAAATTTACCTGCAGGTTCTATCACCTCTTCAAAACAATTAGAGGTAGCATTACTCAAACAGTTTAGAAAATTGATTGATCCGAAAAAAGATTTTAAATCGGTTTGTTTATGTTTGTAAAGAGCCTAGTGAATCCACAAGCCAATTTAATGATAGGTTCCATCGGTTGTACATTGATATGGAGAGTCATCTTATCATTTCATAAGAAGAGGCTATCCAAGTGTACCTAGAAGCCTTGGACCCATTTACCTCTACACTTCTAGGAAAAGTCCTTAAAGAATCATCTTTGCCTAGAGCCTACAATGAGGCAATATCGGTAGAGCAACTGTACATTTCAAAAGGTGTGGATGTGAGACAATTATCATTGCTAAATCCTAAAGCTTCTAATCAAATACTACCAAAGAGTCTAGTTGAGAAACCTTCTTCTCCTATGATGGATTGTGTTTCAATATTAGTGGATTACAACCAACACCAACCTTCAAACCGAGTAGTCTTAAATCAAACAAATGAGGATGGTGATGATCAAGTTTATCAAAGTCTAGAGGTTGGCTTAGGGTCACCTATTACAAAGGAGGATTGGGATAACTTTAGAAGTTTGAATACAACAATAGATCCAATGGAAGAAACCATTGACCCACCATTAGATGAATCCAAGGTGGATGAATTTTATGAAATAGAAGAGGAATTCCTTGAAGTTGAGGGTGAATCAATAGATGAATCTGAAGATTATACAAAAGACTTGACAAAATCTGATTCTTTGATCTTAAAAGTTGATTATGAGGATGTTTGGGAAGAGTATGAGGGATGTGTTCCTTTCATGAATACCGATAAAAAATTTTCATCTCATGTGCAAGACACTAAAGATGCTATCCTATATGAAGAGCCTACAATTTCTAAACCTTTAGAGAATCATATGCCATTTGAAAGCATGATAAAGCTTTATCCTATGGGTGTAGAAGATGATTATTATAATGGATGGGGCAGATACGAGGACCTATTGGGTTCTCACATGCCTATCAATGAAAGTTTTGTTTCCTTTGATGTGCAAGATATTGAAATTGATACATCACATGAAGTGTTACAAGATGAAGATGATGAAGCCCATGAAGAAGAGATCATAATGGCTCACCAAGGGTTGGTAAATGAAAATGTGCATGAGGTAGAATCTAACCTTTTATTCCCAAGCATCCAAGATTCAGGTGAAAATTTGTCTAATATTTTATGGGATTCAAATGCTATTTATGATGAAATACCTCTAGAAGTGAATGAAGATTTAGAGAGGATCTTTTATCATACCACTAATGATATTGCTTTGTTAAATGAGGAAGAAATTGATATGCTTGAATTGTTAAATCAGGTTCACCAACAACTAACAATCAAATCTAGGATACAAGATTATAATGATTCTCATTTAGTAGGCATCCTAGATAATTGCAAATTGTTGCGTGAATATGATTGGCCTAAAGACTTGGATGATGATGTTGCTTTAAATTTTTTATAAATAGCCTATTGTTTGGAAGAAAGCCTACATGCTTGTGAAAATGAATCTAATCTTGAAATTTGCATCTCATTGAATAAGCAAAAGATTATTGAAAATCAAGTATTCACTAGCAAGTTTAAGGAATTAAATGCTAAACATAGAATGACAAATAAACTTGAATTTAAGTGGTTAAGTGAGAGAGGCAAGATGAGAGTTATTGCATGGCTTGATCTAATCTTATTTTTCTGGGATTTTTGTAAAGCTTGGCTCACATATCATGAGTGGTGTGCTTTAAAGGGTGCTAATCAAGTTTGGGACCCAGGGAAATGATGGTTCAAATGTTTGGCATCATCTTGCATATTATTGTATATAATTTTTGGTTTTGTGTTTTTCCTTTGGTTTTAATTTTTGGGTTTTGTCTCTAATTTTGGGTTTGGTGAGTTTTGTGATGTTTTCCTTGGCAAGTTTGTGTTAGATTAGGTTTTGGATTATTCCCAAGTTTTGGTTTGCAAGTTTTGATTTTTGAAGTGGTTCCTCTATAGGTGGTGGTGTTCTATGATGGTCATTAAATTATGGACTCTTGGAGGATGGAATGCTTATCATGTATATTCAAGAAAAGGGGATAAGACTATGTAGTTAACATTCTTAGAATATGGGGACTAAGATAGTGAATTTTGGGAACCATGAATCATTTGCTAATGCTACACATGAACACATAATATTAAGGGGCATTTTTAAAAGCGTGAAATATGAAGTTGTCCTAACTATGCAGCCCTAGGCAAAAATATAAAACACTCCACTTTGACTGTCTAACCTAGTGGGACTTGATACTTTTGCAATAGTTCATTAGTATAAGCGATGCAATAAATTTTTTGAAGTCTATCATCTAGTTCAGGAAAACTCCACTGGGGATATAAACGCCTGATTGGTTGTGGGACCTTGGATAGGCAAAGCTTGATACTTAGAAAAAGAGATTAAAAAAAAAGAGATAAAAAAATGGGAGAGAGAGAGAATTAGTAGTGAAAATATATTCTCACCAAGGATAGATGGACTTTGCAAAACACTAAGCGAACACACGGGTGAGTTAGATAACCCTCACTGGGGATATAGACGCCTGAATGGCAGTGGGGATCTACCTATAAAAGTCTTCACTTCAGGAGCTATAATTCATAGCCTAATGTAGAAAGGGTTGATGAATTCTGAATGGTTTTTGGGAATGCAAAAATGAAAGAACTTTCACACATTTAGCTAAAGAAAGGGTTCATGTGTTTTCGATTGAAATTATTCATCTCCACCATAATTGGATGTTGTTGAATAATTATTTGTTTCTAATATTTGGTTGGTTGGGTTTCAAAACTAGAGATTCTAGGTTTTCGTTTGGAATGCTCAGGAGCATTCCCCAGTAGAGTCACCATTTGTTGTGGCGTTTCCACAACTAGCCTCAAATTTTGGGGACCCACCTTTTGATATTTTGGTTTTTGGGATGTATGGTTATCTTTGAATGATGATTTTCTAGGTTCTAATGCCCCTCATTTTTCACATTCCTTTATGCCTTCATTTAGAAGGCTTGGTGTTCCAAATGAGTTTTTTGAGATTAATTTCTTTTGTTTAGACATTGCTTCATTTAGAAGGCTTGGTGTTCCAAATCGAGAGCAAAGGAGCAGCGGCTTTTAAAAGGAGGATCAAAAATGAAAAATAAGGGGGGGAACTTTGGAAACAAGTGGCAGATGAAGCAACAACGGGTTAACTGGACTTGTTCTAAAGAATTTTCCTTCCATTTTGTTGGATTAGGGTTTCACCATTAATGCCAAGTAGAGTTGTATTTTGTATTTTGTTGAGCTTATGGAAAAATCTATGTTTCAGCCAATATATAGAAATTATAGCAAGCTTATGCATATTATTGGTTAATTGTCTGTGATTTTTATAGTATTGCATTTTGTCCTTAGGAGATTGCACCGGTGTTATAGGCTGGATTGCATGAATTTGGATCACCTTAATACTAGTTTCGATGTAGGATATTGACGTTGCAGGGTTTTTGGAAGCTTTAAATTACAACATTAAGTTATTTCTTTTTGTTATTTTACTTTATTTTATTTATTAGAATGTCTTTTCAATTTTATTTTAAAACCATAATATATATATATATATATATATATATATATATATATATATATATATATAATCGAAAAATATAAAAGATCCATTTTATAGCAAGCTTATGCATATTATTGGTTAATTGTCTGTGATTTTTATAGTATTGCATTTTGTCCTTAGGAGATTGCACCGGTGTTATAGGCTGGATTGCATGAATTTGGATCACCTTAATACTAGTTTCGATGTAGGATATTGACGTTGCAGGGTTTTTGGAAGCTTTAAATTACAACATTAAGTTATTTCTTTTTGTTATTTTACTTTCTTTTATTTATTAGAATGTCTTTTCAATTTTATTTTAAAACCATAATATATATATATATATAATCGAAAAATATAAAAGATCCATTTTATAGCAAGCTTATGCATATTATTGGTTAATTGTCTGTGATTTTTATAGTATTGCATTTTGTCCTTAGGAGATTGCACCGGTGTTATAGGCTGGATTGCATGAATTTGGATCACCTTAATACTAGTTTCGATGTAGGATATTGACGTTGCAGGGTTTTTGGAAGCTTTAAATTACAACATTAAGTTATTTCTTTTTGTTATTTTACTTTCTTTTATTTATTAGAATGTCTTTTCAATTTTATTTTAAAACCATAATATATATATATATATAATCGAAAAATATAAAAGATCCATTTTATAGCAAGCTTATGCATATTATTGGTTAATTGTCTATGATTTTTATAGTATTGCATTTTGTCCTTAGGAGATTGCACCGGTGTTATAGGCTGGATTGCATGAATTTGGATCACCTTAATACTAGTTTCGATGTAGGATATTGACGTTGCAGGGTTTTTGGAAGCTTTAAATTACAACATTAAGTTATTTCTTTTTGTTATTTTACTTTCTTTTATTTATTAGAATGTCTTTTCAATTTTATTTTAAAACCATAATATATATATATATATATATATATATATATAATCGAAAAATATAAAAGATCCAAAACAATGACTTAGATTTAATAATAAGCTTTAAAATTTGGTTTAAAGCAATTTTTATTTTGTTACAAAGCAAAGGCAAAATTCCGAAATGATTTAAGGTTCATATGATTAATAGGAGTTTTGTATTTCAAGTTTGGCATATGTTCTGATTTTGAAATAAATTACAACTTTCAGTTCTACATTTTTGCTTACAGATGATAAATTGGTTTCCCTCTATGAAAATTATAATTTAATTCAAAGGATAACAATTTATGTTGCATTGTGTTAAAAGGGCTATTTAGTCAAAACCATAAAACTAATTTCCTTCATGAAAAGCATAGTTTCACGGAAGGTGGTAAATTCATCTGGCATTATATAGGCCATTACATAAAATGTAATAAATCTATTTCTCTTCATGAAAATCACAATTTCATTGAAGAGGGATGATTTACAGAATATTTCAAGCAACAAATGAATTATATTTAGGAAAATCAATTTCATTATTGATGATTATTTCAAATGCAAATTAAAGCCTTTTACAGTTACTGAGAGGAATCTCTGACCATCTTCAGATTCACTTTAGAAGGTAGATTTTATCCTCTATTTTAGGTTCAAAGCAAGGTTTAATAATAGATCAAAATGATTTACACCAGTTTAACAAAGAACAATGAGCAATAAAATTATATTATATCAAAGCAACCCCAGCACATGCCCCTAGTTAACAGTTGTTTTGCAGAGCCCTAAGGTATTCCATACACTCATCTAATAAGCATGCATGCACACATTTAAAATATAAGGAACCTTGGAGAATCTTAAGCTTCTTTGCAAGAGAGGGTTTTGGTAATGAAGTCCTAACTGTGAGTGTGGTTTTGCACTTGGGAAAAATCACCACTCAACAAATTGCATCCAAAAATAGTAGTTTTTTGTTGCAGCCAATGAACTTATAAATGTAATATCTCTTGATACAATATGTATTTTTCAATTATATTAACTATTTTGGGTACCCATTTGGCCATTTTATAGACGTGTAAAGTTTTATGAAATTACAAGCACTTTGGATTTAACCTAATTTTCTCATCACGAAATTTAATGAGACCCAAGCCGCAAGATTGCTCTAAACTGCAAAAATGCTCGAATTTGTGGTCAATCGATCAAGGAAAGCGTAAATCCGAATTTTAACCATGATTATGAACAAATTGATCAAAATTGTAAAATTACTCCAAACTACGATCAATTTGGTCAAGTTACCACAAATCTTATTTTATCGTGCGGTCGTAGAATTTTCTTTGTAAGTGGTGCGGTGAAGATATAGGGTTTGAAAAGTAAAATTTATTCAAAATCATGAATTTTCACAAATCCAAGAATTTCCACAAATTCGTGGTTAATTCGATCAACTTGGCCAAGTCTTATTTTATTACATGGCTGCGAGATTTTCTTTGTAAGGAGCGCAACCAAGAGAAAATTCAAGAACTTGCTCCAAACCACGATCAATTCAAATTTCATTCAAATTTAAATTTGCACTATAATCCTTTTATTTTGCCAAGATTTGAAATTCTTTATTAAATTTTTAAAAAAGGGATGAAAGAAAATGTTCAAAATATGCTTCAAGTCTCCCGGTCGCAAGGTAAAGGTTTAATCGTTTTTATCGTAAGGATGTATTTTATTTGTTCAAAACCATGGGATTCTCACCATCCATCCTTAAAGCAATTGGAATATTTCGCTTACCCGGGACCATGATAATAAGATCATTTGAGAAAAGAAAACTCGAACCCTAGATTGCCCAAAGCCGTTAATTTTTGCAAATCCATGAATTTTCGCAAATTCATGATCAATTTCATCAACTTTGGTCAAATCCAACTTTGGAACGCGATTAGAGAATTTTCTATGCGATCAACATGGCCGATAAAAAAGGAGGAAGCCCACGACTGTGAGTTTTCTCAAAGCCATGATTTTTTAGGAATTTAGGTCACTTCGATCAACTTGGACCATTTTCAATTTTGGAGCACGACCATAGGATTTTCTTTGTATGTAGGGAGTGCGGTCACGATAAAAAAAAGAGGCATTAGAATTGAATATTGAATATAACATTTTGCTCTAAAATTAAAAGCACAAACCTTAGGGATATTTAAAATTAAAAATTAAAAAATTAAAAAAATCAAAAGATTCAAACCTTTGGAAAATTAAAATAATTAATAATAATTTTAATGTTCTAACCTTTGCTAATATTTTTAATTTTGCTGAGAATTTATTGGTGACTACGTTAAATATGGTGGATGTAATTGCAGACATGGAATTTCAATGTGAGTTGGGCAAGTACGACTGTGTAAGAAAGAAGATGGAGAAAATTAGTGATCAACCTAGATTTTGCATTAATGAGGCATGGCAGTTCCAAAATTCTTGAGCATCGTATAAATTGAGATTAAATGAAGTATAGTTGATGCAGAGCTCACGAACATCATTTAGATAAAGACTTTAATGAGGCATGGTTGTTGTATGATGGGAAATTTAATTTCAAAAGGTCTATCCTAGAATTAGATGGTAATTAATTGCAAAATGTAATACTAGGTGAAGGCCAAAAATTGTATAACTATTGACTCACTAGCCAGTTACAAAGGTCAAAAACCATCTATTAGCTGGCCCCTTTTTAGATTTCTTCTTTTCTCTTTGTAGTCAAATGGTATTTCTGAACCAAGTTGCTACTGTTTTTGAGCTCAGTTATTTGTAATCCATCAAAGTGGACAAGTTTAAAACATTGTACTCAATGTCTATCTTTTAATATAAATAATTTCAAATTTTGATGTGTTCAATATGCACATGTTGATGGTGGTTGCACTTAGTCCATTTTACAATTTGTTGTTCCTCTGAAGGTCACTTCATCTCGAACCTTAAGTTGTGTGAATATTGGTTGGGTCAAGATTGGTTTAATTTGGATTTGTTACTTTACCAGATTTGAGCTGGAGTTTAGAATAGTATTAGCTTGTATTTCTTTTATTTTCTCTCACCCTTCAACCTTTGACTTTTCTTGGAAGTTTATTTAGATTAGGATTAGATTAGTTTACGTTTGAAGCATTGAAGTTGATATTTCTTTAGTAAATTCTAAAATTTTGTACAAATTTATTAATTATTGCATTTATACAGTCAAGCATTCCATTTTTTTAGCATTGTACTAGGAAAATTATATTTTTAAACAAAACCAGCAAAGGCCGCCTAAAAGGAATCTTTATCAATGACCTCTAAGTCTATTTGCATTGGCCAAGACCTGGAATACCCGAACCTTGGAGAAGGATATTTCTCTTTCAAGAGGGAATAAATATTTGTTCCAAGTATGTTGACATACCCTTGATAATGTGTCATTTGCACGTTCAACACAATCGAATTGAATCTAGTAAAATTTCCCCAACTCCACATTAACACATATCTTGGCATAGACGAGGTGAGATTTGGACTTGGTGGTCGGATCCATAGTAATTAGATGGCCCATTTCCCTAGCAATACCAACAAAAACCTCCTCATTCTAGTAGTGAAAGGGGAGATTTAGTAATCTCACCCAAACCGGGGCCTGTAAAATATTTTGGATCTCTAGATTGAGATCAGGTTCCCATGTCCTTAGGAAAAGTCCATGCCTTCCAAAGAACCACCCCCCCGTAAAATTCTCTTTGAATTAGCAAAACCGTTTAGCTTCACCATAAAAAATACCCCTAAAGGAGGCGAAAATCTCCATATGACCATTCGACCTCCACTTAGGAGAAGATTATTTTTTGATCGTATCCAGGTCAGGTCTAACCCCATTAAAATTTATCTATAAAGTGATGGGATTTTTTTTAATGGCCATATTAACCAAGTCATCCAAAATAAAAAAACTGACCCTTTTTCAAAAGCATATCAAACTTGATCTTGGGGGACTTAGGCTTACCCAACACCACTTGAGACCAAGATATTTTTCCCTTATCTTCTAAGCCCAAAACATCAACATCCTAAAGAAGTTATGCACTATCTGACTTCATCTCACCATTCTTGATGCCATCGCAATTGCTATCGATTTCAATATCACTACCAGACCTGTTCTTGTTGGCTTATTCTTCTAAAGAAACAACTCTAGCCTAAGTTTGATCCATCGCATATTGCATTATCTCCTTGTGCACTTTAGGCTCCAGATTGGTCAAGTCCTCCCTAAATAACTACAACAATTGCCTCGAAACCATCAATGGTATGTCATCCAACACTATGTGATCGATGAAAGCCTTAGCATTCTAAACATGATTGTTGGATAGAATGGATGTGAGTATGAGTTTGTAGTGCTTGATTTTTTGTCTCTGATCAGTAATAGCTATCGCAAATATATAAACCATTCATGATTTCACCCTACCATGTTCTCAGTTCACCATATCCATCCTTCATGAAAACCCTAGTATTACCAAACCCTCAAGAAGGAAAACCGTATGTTATTTATGATTTTATGTTCAAATAAAATATTCTAATTCTTGTTGATATATTTGAATTTAAAAGTGTAATAATTAATTTTACATACAATTTATTCTACTAGTAAAAATGAAAAGGAAAAATAAAATGTGTTGCAAAAGTGATAAACATGATTGGACTTGCAAGCCTAAGGGTGCTAGAGATGAAGAAAAAAGTGCAATGCACTAATTAGAACAAAATTTCAATTGCAAATTTTTATAAAGGTAAATTTAGATTTATTTTATTATACTATTTTACTAAAAGGTAAGATGTCCATGCACAAGGTCCAAAGGGAATAAGTTTATGTACCAAACTTTAGTAACTAAAGTATTTAAGTTTGGATAACTTCATATATTAAATAAGTAATTTTGTGCCATATGATTAATAAGATAAGATTATACATTACATTATTAAAGTTTGAATAATTTTATATATTTGATAAATAAATATAACCAATGCCATATTATTTTAATTATTAATTTATTTTTGTGCAACGGTGCTCTACTTCGAAAGGTCCAAGGTTCAAACCGCGATGTGAGTGAGCATATGAAGTGGTGGTTGTGTGTTAAATTCCCTATTGATAAGCATAGCTCTCGGCTTTACAAGAGATCATGGTTGAAAGAAGACTACTAAACCCTATACATCGGTAGTAGGGATTTATCACGCTAACTAATTTAAAAAAACATTGTTTTGAATAATTTAATTTATTATTTATTAAAATTCTAAATAAAAACTAGCTTAAAAATAAAATTATATATTATAATTAATAATTTTCCAAAAAAAATTACTGTTTTAAATAACTAAACACGTTATTATTTAAAATTTAAATCTTAAAATTCTGCTCTTATTTATAAAACAAACACTTTCCATTTCCTTTACACCCACACCCAAAATTATAAATGAAAGTTAACATGAAAGTTATCATACGACCATACTTGGTAAATGGTTAACATAAAACAAGTTAAAGTAAAATTTAAAGAAGTTATGATATTTAAAACTTGAAAAAAAATCTATATTGAACAAATATTTTGACAACAAATCAAATCATATCAATGTTGTCATATCAATAATATTTATCAGGCTGCACACCCTGAAGGGTTGTCCTTATTTCTGCTTTTTAATACAATTATTTTTTATGAAATTTTTTCAAAGGGTTTTTGACAACAAATGCACACCCTGAAGGGTTGTCCTTATTTCTGCTTTTTAATACAATTATTTTTTATGAAATTTTTTCAAAGGGTTTTGACAACAAATCAAATCATATCAATGTTGTCATATCAATAATATTTATCAGGCTGCACACCCTGAAGGGTTGTCCTTATTTCTGCTTTTTAATACAATTATTTTTTATGAAATTTTTTCAAAGGGTTAGATGGATTGGTAAGAGTTGGTTAGATTGGTAATTGTTTGATCAAACATTTATTAAGAAGAAACATAGGTTCGAACCTGGGGAGCATGAAGAGACATAAGTTCAAACCTAGGGAGCATGAAGAGACATAGGTTCAAACCTAAGAGGCATGACTATTGGAAAATAAATCTTAAATACATTGAACACTTTTATCTTAGACTAACCTCAAAACTTATTATTATTTTTAATCTATTTTAAAAAATAAATAATATAAATATATAAAATTTAAGTATTAATTTGTATTTGTTCCCTTAAGATTTTGGCTAATATAAATATGTCAGCAATTTCAATTAAAAAAAATTAAGTATTAATTAAATGAACAAATATAAAATAAAGACAAATATACAATTCTCATTTTATTTCGGTTAAATCCATTCAAGTTGTATTTAATAAAGAAAAATGATGAGCTTTGTAGAAGTTATAGTCATTTTTGTGATAAATGGTAAGCATGAGGAGTTTTAGATTATAGACCAAGGTTACATGATGTTTGGAGCAAACGGTCAAGTACGAGGAGTTTTAAATTATTGATCAAGGTTTCAATTTTATAAATGAACCCTCACACTTATTTAATGATATTAATTTAATTGGTTAAATTCCTCAACTTTTAAGGAGATATAAGTTTGATTTAATTCGAATCTTATCAAATAATACATGCACAATTGTTGTTAACTTGTGATACCACTACATGTTTACCATATTCACCATATGGGTGGGTAGGACTGTTTAAATCCTATATAACCAATTAAAAAAATAATGATCACATTAAAAGGTTATTAACAAGTTTTTTTAATATTTATATCAAATATTTTAGTATGAAATTTAGTATAATTTAATCAACATTTAATGTTGATGTTGCTACAAAATATATGGAGTTGATGACATTCTGTGCAACCCCATGATGATGGCACCCATTCCCTACTCCAATGAGATCAAATCACAAAATACAAACAATTTAAAAACCTATAATGCCTACTATAAAATAAAACCCATTGTGCCTCCTCAAAATCAAAGTACTTAGTGTAGAATCATGGAAAAGAAAGGATCATTAATGGAAAATTTAAATATAATTCATAAAGTATTGTCTTGGTAAGAAATAAATTATTTGAGACAAACAAAATCTAAAGTCATCTACTAGGTTAACATGCAAAAAATTAGCACTAGTAATAACTTTTTAGGATCCAAAAATAACAATTAATATTGAAATTGTCTAGATATAACATTATTTTTTGCTTTCTCATCTAATATAAGATAAATCTAAGAATATTTTTATAGTTTTTAATAAGGCTATTATAAATTATCCCTAGAAATCAAACACCCAAACATCTTAACCTTTTGGGTAGAGACCAATAACATGCTCAAGAATTTAAAACTATGACAAGTGAAGCATTAAGGCTTCTCTACTAAAATGTTGTAATGTATAATTATGATATGATAAGTGATGCAATAAGGCTTCTCTACTAAAATGCTGGAATGTATAACTATGATATGATTTAGTAAACATAATTTTAAGAAAAATAAACTTTATATTGAAACATGTAATCATGCCTCTCTATCATAAAATGTTGTAATGTTTAACTATGACAGGATTTAATAAACATAATTTTAAGACAAATGAGCCTTATATTGAAACGTGTAATCATTAAATTTAATCATGGATGGCATTTGATATTATGTTGTACTTTTATAATGTCCCCATGAAATCTTCACCTTGTAAGATGATTTTTCTATCAATTTAACTAATTGATATTATATATCTAAATATTAGTTTAAACGGTAGATAATATAAACATATGATGATTATTATGATTTATGTAAATGTATTGTGGTATTTATTTATATCCCAATTAACCCATTATTTTACAAGTTTACTATATTTTTTTCTATTATTAATGAAGAGTTTTGGTGTCTAAGGACACTATAGTCTTTAGTGTACTCTTTAGATATGAATATTATATATTTTCTTTTGTGAATGAGTTGCGCAATGTATTTATTCCACTTGATTCTCTCTTGATATATTTGTAAAATTCTTCATGATATTATAGTAGGTGTGAATCTCTATTCCTTGATTTCATACGTTGGGTGTGGATATATCTAAAGGTGATGCATTTGTTAGGGCTTTGTTAAATTAAAAGTTTCTTCTATGAATTAGGATTTGTTTTGGTCCTTTTTCTCCTTGGGTTTCCTTCGAAATATATTTATGCTTTCTATATAATATTTGAGTGGATGGATTGCTTCCATTCATTTCTAGAAATTATTTTGAATTTCATCTTGGTATTAGAGCAACTTAATGGATTACCTCCAAGTCTTGTTCTTCATTAATGGATTGCTAAGACATTATTCATGAGCCTATAAAATGTGGAAGGTGCATTAGTTAGGCCAAAATGCATGGCAAAAACTTTATAATGATCCTCATGAATCTGAATGCCATTTTTGGAATGTCTTCATCCTTGATCCTTATTTAATGGTATCCAAACTAGAGATCCAAATTGGAAAAAATTTGGCACCATGTAACTCATCTAACAACTCATAAATCATAGGAATAGAAAATTTATCCTTAATAGTGAGTTTATTGAATTTCCAAAAGTCTATACATCTTCCACGACCCATATTTTTTCTTGACCAATAGTATTGGTGAAGAATAAGGACTGATGTTGGGTCGAGTTACCCCTATTTTCAATAAATTTTGGACCAAATTCTCAATTTCATATTTTTGTGCATAAGGGTATCTATAGGGTTGGATGTTAGCTGGAAAGATACTTGGCACCAACTATATTGCATGATCATAGGAACAATGTGGAGGTAATCCTCTAGGTTCTACATAGACAAAATCATGTTTATTGAAAAGGAGTTGCAAATCCTTTGGGTTCTGCAAAGACATATCATGTTTATTCAAAAGGAGTTACAAATCCCTTGGGTTTTGCAAAGACATAATCATTTTTATTCAAAAGGAGTTGCAAATCCCTTAGCTCTTTGTTTGCTTCAATATTTTGTGGCTAGATTACAAACAACTAGGCTACTTTCCCATGTGAGGATTTTTTAACGATTTATCCATTTGAATTGAACTAATAACCTAAGGGGATCTCATGTGTGAGCCAAAAAGAGTGTATAACCTCCCATTCTAAGTGAGTTCTATCCAAAGTTTGGGAAAGTTCCATGCTACTGTTTCCAAGGTACAAAACCATTGTGCCCCCAAAGCAACATCACATCCTCCTAATGGAAGGGAGAACATATCAGTTTTAAGTTCATAATCCCCTACCTTCAACTTAACATTCTAATATTTTTATTTACAAGGTAATGTTCCTCTATTTGCCACCATAAATTCAAAAGAATTACAAGAATGTATATAGCAGTTTGTTGCTTAGATACTCGGGGATCAATAAAATTATACATATTGTCCAAATCAATAATAATTATAATTCTTTACCCCCTAAAATATCCCACTATATTCATAGTTTGAGGGGTTAAGATTCTTGCAAGTGCATGAATTGAAATCTATGGCTATATCTATCTATCTATCTATCTATATATATATATATACATATGTTATTCCTATGCTTCACCCTCATCCTGGTGCTCTTCTACCTGCTATTCTACTTCTGCATGTACTTCATTTACTATAGAATTATCAAAATCTAGCAAAAACAATTTTTTTGTACATATTTATGCCCTAAAGAATATTTCTCATCATAATTATAACATAAAATTTGTGCTCTATTGACATCAATTTCCTTCCTAGTCAAGAGCTTAACTGTTGGAGATCAATTTTTTGGATTTGATGTGATCTTGGTTGGAAATTAGGGTTTTGCCTATAAAAATTTAGATGAACACCTCTGAGTAGTAATTTTTTCCTCGGCTAGCCTAGCCAACCCTATTGCTTGCATCATATATTGCGGTTTAAACATTTTTACCTTGAACTTGATATCATCCTTCAATCCACTGATAAAACAACTCTAAAAAATCCTTCACTCAAACCCCTTATCTAATTAGTCAATTTCTTAAGCTAAGTTTGGTTGTCACAAATAGTAGAGGTATATTTCAATTTTTTAAAGATCCTATAAAGTCCTCATACTCACTAGGGCCAAAATGAGTGAGTATTTGTGTTTCAAATTCTTCCCAAGAAAGGTCAAAAATCATATGTTGCACCATTGATACCATTGAAGGGCTTCAAAATTAAAATTAAAAGATGGCATGGTGATCCATAAGTATCGAGGTATGTTGTGGAGCTTAAAATTTTGGTCTGCTCAACACAATCAACCCTCAAGATCCTTTCCATTAAAATTGGGAAATTCTAACTTAAGCATTTTATAAGGGGTATTATTATTAAAAAGAGCATTGTGTACATCCTCTTCCATATGTCTAGAACTACCCTATTCCATATATATGAGGTAAGTTATTGAATCAAAAGCCCTATATTGTTACTCAATTAGTTTTGATCCATATCCCTTATGAATCCTTTAGTTCCTCTAGCCATGGACTTATGATTTGGACCACTCAAAATGCCTTACTAAAAATAACTATGTTATTTTAGGAGTTACTATTTTTCGTAATGGTCCAAAAAAAATGTTTAGGTGCCATTTATAAAAAATATTAGTTTGAAAAGATGATCACATTGGGCTAGGTCTCAAAATGATATTTTTTTGGTACCCTAAAATTTTTTCATTCAAGTATCGTCTATTTTTCTCTTGAAGATTTTCTTCACCTTGAAAAATAACTTTCTTCTATGTTCCTTGACAAATGCTATATTTGTTACTGTTTGATCTATTATAAATAACTACCTTGTTAGAATCTATCTTTCTTGTTATTGATACTATCCACTATTATAGACAACTGTCTTGGAAGACTCTATTTTGACTGTTACTAACAACTACCTTGTCCGATACTATTTTTTATTGTTATTAGAGAACTACCTTAGTAGACCCAATTTTAACTATTATTGACAACTACCCTGTTTGGCATTGTTCCCAATTGTTATTGACCCCAATAATTATCTTTGTGAGTCAATTCTGTGATAGGTATAGTATCCTCGATATGATCAAATATATGGTTAGGGTTTTGGAGGTTTGATGGTCTATTTTAGGATTTGACATATGATTGAAATAAGATAACTCTAGGCCAAGGTGTGTGCACTATCCATAGCCCTCTATTATACTGCAACAATAAAAAATAATGCTTGGACCAATATTTTATAGCACTAATCAAGGAGGGTTCCATACATACCCTTGAGTTCACTATCCACCTCTTTGAAAATACAAGAGGGTAATATTATCGAGTTTTATGCTTGGTGTACTATGTATAGATACATGATCAAAAATCTTGCTATGGCTAAAGGTCTCTCCTAAACCTAGGGGGTCTTCCTATATACCCAAATATACATGTAAGTTCAAGTCCATATATGGGTGTTTTCTGAGGCCTGGGTATTGGATTCTGATCACCACTCACTTCACTAGATGCTTTATGGGTAATCTAGCTTAGCCAATAATGACATATCCTTAATGATATTTTAAAACCACCAACACAGGGTTTCTAACCTATTAAAATAATAAAATGGCTGAATTTTTCTTTGTAGGTAATAAAAAAGAAAATAAAAATAAGAAAACAAATATACCTAACAGGTCAAAATGATAGCACATGAATTGTTTGCACTGTAATAGGACGCGACCATGGAAAGTGCTTTGATACCATTTTTTAGGAACCTTGTAGTAAAATAAAAACACATCCACACAATATTACAATAATAACAAAATTAATTTTAAAATTAATAATATAAGATATAAAATAGAATTGTAATAAGATTATATTGTAGAAAACAAGAACACATTACAAAATTGCAAGCCTCTTCGAGGGGGCAACCTCCTTCGAAGCATATTTTTCATATAACAAAATATGAGATGCATCTTCTCTTACCCCCCATGGTTATTTTATAGAATTTGGTTACCTTAACCCTAATTCTCAAGGGTTTCCATACACATGCAAGTGGGGGCCTACTCTAGTAACTCCTAAATAATAAACATTACATCTTCAAATAATGTATTTTTATAATACGTAACAGTTACATCATATGGGCCTGTAAGCCTAGGTGCCCAAAGTACCACATGACTATAAAATTATTAATAATATTAGAATGGGGTCTTAATAGAAATATAACATGGTATCAAAATGAGTGTGAATCTTCCTTAATTGCTTTTATCAATAAGTAATTTTGTTCCTTCTCTCAAATGTAACTTTTATTGAAGCTAGCAAAGAAGATTTTTATGAAGACTAACAATGTAATTTGAATAAGGGTTTTCAATAAAACCTATCATGGTTCATGATGAGGTAAATATGGCCCTAATGAGTATTGTTGTACAAAATTTGAACCATCCATAGTGCAGGGAAGATCTTCAGTCTAAATCTATGAAGAATTCTATGGACACTAAATATCAAGCATTAATGAAGAACAAGAGTTGGAGGCTTGTTGATATTCCACTAGGAATGAAGGCCATTAGATGCAAATGGATCTTCAAGATCAAATATAAGTTATGTGGTAGTATTGATAACTACAAGGCATTAATTATGGCCAAGGGCTATGATGCGTAGTCATTATACACATCATTAATTCTCAATGAATTTGTCAATCCAGGGCAGTGTACAAGGCTATCTACGAAAGAAGGGGTGAACAGGGTTATAACTTAGGTCAATCTAGAGCAACAGGTCTTATTGGTGAAACCGATTGTGTGGGGGATTTAGGACATTCCTATCTCTAAATTGCATAAATTAAACCTTAATCTAGTTGCAAAAATGGAAACTAATCATTAACTGCAGAAATGAAATCCTAATTACAATTGCAGAATGAGACCTAATTATGTTGCAAAAATAACAGTTGCAGAATTAGAAGTCTGATTATAATTGCAGAAAGGAAATCTATTTACTTTTGCAGCAATGGAAACCTAATTATAGCATGGAAATGAAACCCTGTCAAGGCTCTGTAATAGAAGGTTGTCAATCTTCTGTGCAGGGGTTGACAACAAAACACAAAATGCAAGAAATTACAGAAAATAGTAAATTCTGGAAATGACAGTCTGCAATAAATTGAAAGCTTTGTTGAAAGTGGAGATTACAACCAAACCATTAATCACAAGATTAATCTAAACATAAAATAAGCTAAGATTGCAAATACTATTAGTTGTTTACAAAGAAATGAAATGACAAGTTCTACAACTCATTCTACTGTAGCAAAATCAGAATAAAAACCTGTTGTTAGTCCTCCTCCTAGGTCTGGAAGTGGCCAACCTCCTTGTCCAGAAGAAGGTATGAGTCTCTCTCTCTCTAGATCTTACTCACACTCATTTACAAGCAATATGAAATAGAAATAGTACACTTTATTGATTCAAGAACATGATTACAATAATTCTATTGAAAACTTGTTACAGGACTGTAACAGTCACTTTTTTTATTATTGCCTATTTTCTCCTATATTTCTCTACTCTCTTCTTTCTCTATCTTCTACTAGCTCAACCTGAATGGGAGCCATATTTATAGATGTCCTAAGATCTACTGACAAACTGAGAATATCTCAAAAGATCTAATCCTATTATGTTGCAACAATTCCTGGTTTTATCCTAGAAGAAGATCAAACTTGATCTTTCCATAAATGGTGGCTTTGGTCGGCAAGGACGACAAAGTCGGATGGGAGATATTTTCCCTTACCCTTTTCAATATTTATTTCCCTTTTTCCAGCATCAAAAATCGGTCAACAAGTCAAAAAGCACATTCTATTTTCATTCCGAAGATAAGTGGCTCATTCCGAAGAGACTGCAATTCTCATTCCGAAGATCCGCTCATTTCGAAGACACTGTGTTTTCTCATTTCGAAGATATCTGTTCATTCCGAAGAGACTTCGAAATGAACAAATGTGTGCTCTTTAAATGATTTCCTCTGCATTTCTCAGGTGGGTTATCTCTCAGGATCAGATTTCAATGGTCTTCATCTTTTTCCATATGTGAATTCCATGCCTTGCCATTCATTGGCAGCTGGCTGGAATTTACATGGGAAAAACCAGTTTTTGCTGCACAATAATAGTTTGCTTGCACTATTGCCAGATTTAGGTAAAATAAATGTTTGAGACATATCAAAACATGATTAGTGAAATGCTGCTATCAACCTAAGCATATCTCATTTAGCAAGTCATAACAAAATAACATAAAACTTATGCAAAAAGCTGTAAAAATCAGAATATAGTATTTCAGATACATTTATCATGCAAATAGTTAATACACAACATATTGAATCAACTTAACTAGCATATCAGATTAAACATAAGAGTTTGTAGGCAATTTCAGTGTTCAAAACATGTTATGATTGAGGCATTTCCAGGCCTCATCATTTTCCCCCAACTTATATTAATGCATGTCCTCATGCATTCTGTTGGGCTATGGAATCACATATGTCCATGTTCAAATTCCATGACCCGTAGAACAACTTCTTGCCTATATAATATCCCCTGTTCTCCTGAAGGTTCCTGAGCCATTCTTCAAACTGTTCATCAAGTTGGGCATCTTCTTCAAAGTAGAATGGAACTGGAGTGATGATGGTTGGAGGCCTAAATCTGAGACCTATCCAATGATGTTGCATGATTTCAATCAACTGTATCACTCCTTCTGCCCTTCTTCTAGACCATTCTAAGTTGATGGGGGAGATGGGTTCTCTTTTCTATAAAGACATGGAAAGTTCAGCCCATCTGTTTCTACAGACTGATAATGCTGGCACAAAATTGTCATTACAAAAATTTTGGAATCTGGTCACATAGTCCCTCAAGTTTTTCAAGTACATCCTCTTTACATCATCCCTGTTCATCATGGTGAAGTGTTGTCTGGTGATAATTGGGTGATTTGGCTGAATTGCTCGACTAACAATTCAACTCTTGTTTCAATTTCTTTATTCTACCTTTTCTCCTGGTCCCAATAAAACTGATTCTACAAAGTGGACATGAATGCCCTTAATTGAACATCTCCAATGTAAATTTGAGGGTGAAATTCTACTTCTTCTGGAATAAAGAAGTTGTGTAAAAATAGTTCACATAGAAGATTTTTTTGCTCTATAGGGCTGTCAAAATATGCTTCCAGGAAATCTGTAGTTGTGTCCAATTTATATGGGAGACCTGAGCTAATCCTCATGACCTACCATCTGAGGTATTTCTCCTTCAGAATAAGACTGTAAAATCTGGCTGGCCATCTGAATTGGACTAAAAATTCAGCAATTTGACATAAATCAGACACTTTTTCTTTTAATGCCTGAATCTCTGTTTCCTTTGCCTCTAGCTGTTTTCCTTCCAATTTGAATTTTTTAGTCTTAGTGGCAAGCTTCTCATATCTAATCACCCAACTGGCTATGTCTGCATTATATTGTTCTAGGGACATAGTATTAGGTGGTCTAACTATAGGTGGAACTCTAGGTAGCAGATCTACCTGAACCCCTTTTTCTACCACTTCTACTGGTTGATCATCTGTCAACAATTCTACCTGTACCCCCTTATCTGCTATTTCTATTGGTTGGTCATCAGACAGTAATTCCACTTGCACCCCCTTATCTGCTATTTCTACTGAAGGTGTAACAGTTTGAAATACAGGGACATCAATAGAAGGAGTACTTACTTGAATAGTTTTATGATGCTGCTTGGACTGTTCTTGTGCTGGTGACTCATCTCCAGTATCTTTTTCTATGCTCTTTGCCAATTCTGAAGCATCTTCAGAATGAGAAGGTAATGCTTCAGAATGAGAAGGCATTTCTTCAGAATGAAAGGGTGCTGCTTCAGAATGAGCACCTATGTCTGCCTCAACAGAGTCATCTGCCCTAGATAAATCCATAAGCAATTGAGCCAAATCATCCTCATCAATGGATACAGTTGGCTATTTTTTAGATTGTGACAACCTTTTTCTCAATTCTACCACTTCCTGCTGTAATTCTACAATTTTCCTTTCCTGCATCTCAATGATGTTTTCTCTCTCTTCAATCCATCTGGTTTGTGTTTTGACAACACTTCTTGCTGCTCTCAGCTGCTCTGTGATGTCTTCCTCCTCTGTTTCTGCTTTAGAATCTGATGCAGACAAGTCAGCTGTAGTTGGCTGCTCAACAACTATCTCTTCCTCTGCAACATCTATCTGCTCTTGTTCAGGAGGCTCTATGAAACTGTCTATAATTGCATCTACCATTTCTGTGGCCTGTTGAACTGTAGCCACCTCCAAGCTATCCTGCCTAGCCTCTTCCTCAATTATCTGTTCAGGGAATTCTGGAAAGTTTTCAGGGGCTGGTTGTATTTCTGTGACATCTGGACTGCTTTGTCCACCTTCTTCTTCTATGACCTATTCTGCCATTTCCCTCAAGTGGAGTCTTGTAGACCTCCTAGTTCTAGATGCAAACTTCTTCTTTTTGCTTTGTTTTCTGGTGACAGTAGGGGTTGTGGGGACAGTTTCAGATGCTTCTGTTTCCCTTGTTGTTTCTTCCCCTGTTGGGCTAGGTGCTTCACTTCCCTGTTCTGACAAATCAGTAACAACTTCAAAAAAATGGACCTTCTTCTATTTTTCTGTTCTACTGCCAGTTCCAGACCCTCTTTTCTTTTGTTTCTTAGCTCATGAGGTTGAAGGTTCTGGAGCAAGGTGTTTTGTTGCTATTGGGTGTGTTTCTTCCTCTGCAATAGTTTCTATTTCTTCTTCTACAATAGCCTCTGCAATAGTTGTTTCTTCTTCTGCAATAGCATCAACAACATCTGTTTCTTCCTCCTCATCCTCATCTCCAAAAATTACATCATTTAGGGTAGAGTAAAACCTATCAAAGCTCCTAGGGTTTCCTCTAAAATGGTGCTGGCAAACTAGTTTGATGAGACCATGGTGGCGAAGGCTCCCTTTTCCTTCTTGATATCTTTTTGCCATGTTTTTCAATTCTTGGTGTAGGTACAAGGGAAGATTTACCCTAACTTCTGGTTGTTGCCTACCATGTCTGAGATGGTTTAAAATTTTTAGATGATGCCCTGATAATAGTACATACTGCCCTTCACAGGTTAGAAATTTGATTACCCATGTGGCCACTTCATCCCAGGGTTCCTATAGGCTGGCCCTTTTTACCCCCTTGCATGTGTTATTATGTGTTAAATATTCTGGCTCCCTATCATTTTCTTCCAGAAATTGATTAACTATATTCACCAATGTATTTTTGCCAGACCTAGAAATTGGAAGACCTTCTAATGGCAGCTCAGTAATTTGACTCAAAACTTCAGGGGTTACCTCAATGGTCATGTCGTTAATGTGTGCCCGGTTGTTTCTGAATGTGTGGGCGAACATGCCGACCAAATATTCAGAGGACCCATTAAACTTATCCAAAAATGGCATAAGCCCTCCATCTTCAAAAATCTGTAGCACTTCTGGATTCTCTCGGAGGTGGGTGGTATCCGTTGGTTCCATTTTCATCTTTCGCCCCATTTTCCTATCTTGGTACGTTAAAAACCGCTCACTTCTGCTGCTATTCCTTTGTTGGATCTCTGGTTTCTGGTGTTTGCAGACTTGCAGGGTTTGGTTCCAAGTTTTCAATTGCCCTATTTTTCTTCTTCGAAATGAACCGTAATCTGAGCACTGTACCTCGTAATCATTTTGCGTTAGCAAATATGTCTTCGAAAAGAAGGGTGGCATGCATTTCTATTTTTTCTCCGAACACATGTCCATCAATGGTTGCGTAGATGTCCTTGCCGTCAGATCCACCTTACTCATTTTTAGTTTTTCTGTTTTGCCTATGGACTTTCACGTGCATGTTTATTAGTATCAAAAAATGGTGGCATACTATTGGTCACGTCCCCCATGATTCTGGTACTTTCTAAATGGGTGCAAAAACAAACCACATCCTAACTGACACGTGTTCATTTATCGTATGCAGCCAAAAGAATTTTTACTTGATCGTATTTTTTTCTTCCTTGGATGCCACGTGGAGATGTTATATTGAATGCTCTTTTCGAAGATTATGATCTATTGCAAAAACAAAACCTCATTCCGAAGATTATGATTTCATTTCAAAGACAAGTCTTCATTTCGAAGATCATGCTTCTTTGCGAAGTCAAATCCTCATTTCGAAGATAAATCCTCTTTTCAAAGATCAGGCTGCATTGCGAAGGCAAATCATCATTCCGAAGATAGAACTTCATTTTGAAGACAAATCCTACTACATTTCGAAGACAAATCTTGCTTCATTCTGAAGACAAATCTTCATTCTGAAGATGATGCTTCATTGTGAAGGCAAATCGTCATTCCAAAGACAAAGCTTCATTTCGAAGACAAATCGTCATTCCGAAGACAAAGCTTCATTTCAAAGACAAAGTGCAACATTCATTCTACTGTCATTCCGAAGACAATTTCAATCCGAAGACAATACAACAATTAATCTGAAGAAGATAGCAGGCACTATTTTTGGCATTCTTGTTCTGAAGATTAGGCAAAAATCAATATTCTCATTCTCAAAACATGTTTTAAGTATGCCAACTCTTATGGATACCTTTTATGCTAATGGTTAATTGTTATATACTATATACCAATCATTTACAATGAAGAAATGTAAGAAATATATACCTGATTAAAACAAGTTAATGCAAGTTTTTGAAGAATGACCGCCTTTGTTGATGTTCTACTGAGATTTTCTGCAATATTTCAAAACAAGTGCAGTTGGTGAATTTGTACAATGATGGTTCAAAAATTTTCAAGGTTATGCATGCCAGAAAACTGGTTTTCATGCATACCAACCTAGTAGTGCCTTAGAAAAGGTTTTCACTGCTGAGTTATTCATTTTTCTCTCTTTTTTTTTCTTGGTTTCCTTTTTTTTTTTTTACCTCTCCTTTTCTCTTTTTTTTCTTGATTCTGACTATGCCCATGAAGGAATTCATGATTTCCCTGAAATCATGCCCATGAAGGAATTCATAATCAGAATTTATTCATCTTTTTGTTTTCTACTTTTTTTGATTTTTTTGTATTTTTCTGTTTTTTCTTGAAATCCATGATCATGTTGATTGTTTTGAAGTGGAAGAGGAAATTTCTTCCACCTGTTGTGTATCCAAACTGTCAAGCTGCTACAAGAATTCCTCTTTAGTCAGAGGTGTATGGTACACCCTGAGGCGATGTCCATTCACTACCAACTTTCTCTGTGACCCATCAATAGGAGATAAACGAGCTGCTCCATTGTCAAATACCTCTTCAATCTGGTAAGGTCCAAGCCATCTAGTTCTCAGCTTTCTAAGGAAGTCCTCATAGCGAGAATCAAATAGTAAAGCCCAATCTCCTTGTTGAAGTTTCCTCTGCTGAATGTGACTATCATGCCACAACTTCCTCTACTCTTGAATTACTTCAGTTTGGTGCAGAGCATCCAACCTAAGTTCATCCAATGCATTCAGCTGTAGAATCCTGTCTGTCTGTGCTTGTGACAATTCAATTCCAATTTCCAATGTTGTGCGCAATGTTAGTAGCTCAAATTCAATAGGTAAGAGGGGCTTTTTACCAAAGACTAGTTCATAAGGTGTGAATCCAGTAGTGGATTTCCAAGTAGTATTGTAAGCCCACACTGCTTCATGTAATTTATCTAGCCAGTTTCTCCTATGAAAAGCTACTATTTTTGTCAAGATTCATTCTAGTTCCCTCGTTTGTTACCTCAACCTGGCCATTTGCTTGTGGGTGATAAGGTGATGATTTTCTATGTTTGATTTCATATAATTCTGTAAATGCCTCAATGACTTTAGATGCAAATTGGGGTCCTTGGTCTGTGGTGATAGACCGGGGAGCTCCAAATCTCTAAAAAATCTGAGTATACAAGAAATCAACGACCTTCTCTTCATGAGCATGTTTGAAAGCACGCACCTCTACCCACTTTGTCAAGTAATCAGTGCATACTAGAATATGCACCTTTCCTTGAGAAGGTGGATCAATAGGTCCTACAAAATCAAGCCCCCACCTCTCAAATGGCTCTAAAACCAATTGAGGCTGCAGTGGCATTTCATTTGTATGAGTGGGTTTCCCCATTCTTTGGCATGCATCACAATGCCTGATGTACTTTTTCACATCCTTGTGAAGAGATGGCCAATAATATCCTGTCCCTAAGATTTTCCTAATTGTGCTTTTTACAGAGTAGTGTCCACCTGAGGGTTCATCATGACAAGCCCTAAGGATATCATATACCTCATCCTTTCGGATGCACCTACGTAACACATGGTCAAGACTGCACTTAAAAAGTATACCCTTAATCCATTCAAAAGAAGAACTCTGTTTGATCAATTGTTTTTTCTGTTTTGAAGTGAAATGTGGAGGAACTTTCCCTGTGACCAAATAATTGGCTATATCTGCAAACCAAGGTGATTGGACTGATATAGCAAATAATTTTTCATCAAGAAAGGTGTCTTCAACTAATTCCCCTTCATCTGTGTTCTGTAATCTGGACAAGAAATCTGCTACAACATTAGCTTTTCCTGGTTTGTTGATTATAGTGATATCAAATTCTTGCAGCAACAGTAACCAATGAATAATTCTTGCACTTACCATAGGCTTATTCATCAAATACTTAATGGTTGTATGATCTGTGTGAATAAATATTTGATAACCTGTGATGTAATGCCTGAATTTGTTGATGGCATAAATTACTGCTAGGAATTCTTTTTCAGTTGTGGTATAATTTTTCTCAGCTCCTGTCAAATTCTTGCTAATGTAGTAGATGGCATAGTGTTCACCATTGTCAATTTGTCCTAATGCTGCTCCAATTGTAGTATTGGAAGCATCAGCTTGTATGTGAAATGGTAATGTCCAATTAGGTCCTCTTAACATAGGTGGAGTTACTAATTTCTCTTTCAGAGCTTCAAATGATTCCCGACACCTTGCAGTCCAGGAAAATTTAGAATCTTTAGTCAATAGGGCAAACATGGGATTGGCTATTGTGCTAAAGTTGGGAATAAACCTACGGTAAAAACCAATGTGTCCTAGGAAGCTTCGACATCGGTCTGAGTTTTAGGAGGAAGAAGATTCTTGATAATTTCCACCTTCTTTGGATCAACCTGGATCCCTTGAAGAGAGATGTGATGACCAAGAACTATTCCTTCCTTCATCATCATAAAACATTTTTCTGGATTCAAGGATAACCGGTATGTTTCACAGCGAGTTAAAACTTTGTCAAGGTTTTCTAATGTAAAGTCAAAAGTCTGTCCACATACTGTGAAATCATCCATGTATATCTCAACACTGTTGGTAGTCGATCAGAAAAAATTGCTAAGACCGCTCGTTGAAATGTTGTTGGGGCATTACACAAACCAAAAGGTAAAACCCTATAGGCAAATGTTCCCCATGGACAGGTAAAGGTTGTTTTCTCTTGATCTTCAGGTGCAATCTGAATTTGATTATATCCACTAAATCCATCAAGAAAACAAAAGTATTTCTTTCCAGAGAAGGGTATCTAACACCTGATCTATGAAAGGTAATGGAAAATGGTCTTTGTATGTCACTTTATTCAGCTCTCTATAGTCTACACATACTCTCATTTTTCCATTTTTCTTAGGAACTATAACCAATGGAGAGACCCACTGGCTATCAAAAATTGGGTAAATGAATCCTACCTCCAAAAGTTTTTCAATTTCTTCCTTTACAATATCCCTTAGGGCAGGATTCAGTCTTCTCTGGGGTTGTCTTACTGGCTTGACTTCTTCAGTATAAATTTTGTGGGTGCATATATCAGGGTGAACTCTTGACATATCTTTATAGTCCCAAGCAAAAGCATGAACATGCTTCTACAAGACAACTATCAATTTTTCTTCCTCTTCCCTAGTAAGCCAGCTGTAAATGTTCAAAAATTTGCCTGGCTGGACTTCTATTTGTTTTGTATTTGGAAGGACTGAATTCACTTCTTCATACCTGGTGATTAGGGAATTAAGAGGACACTGCTGAGATGGGAGGAAATAAGAAGTTTCTATTTCATTACTTCCTGATGGAAGCATATCCTGTATGGAACAGTGAGAAGGAAAAATCAGGTGATGGTGCCACCCATGTGGTAGTGAAACAGAGTTTTCCTGTGATAGTACAGATGGTTCACCTTCAGAATTTTGGTTCTCCTCATTCCTTAACAACTGATGGATATTTATTGCTTCCTCTTCTAACCCTTGTTCATGCAGAACATTCATTAGGATAGTTTCATTTTCTAAATTTTCTGTGTCATGGAGGTCTTCTGTGTGTTCCCTTACTACCAAGGTGGCTAGTGTGGAAATAACCTCCTCTGATTCTTCATCTGAATCAGGAAACCATAACTGACCTAAAAATTTGCTAGATGGTTTTGCAGGAGGATACAGAGAGATCTATTTTAGATCAATACCATTTGAAATAGTCATTTTTCCAGATCTGCAGTCTATGAAGGTTGCTGCAGTTGCAAGCCAAGGTCTTCCCAAAATGATGGGATATCCATGTGCTGAATTTCTTGGCTGTAAAACCAAAAAATCTACAGGGAATTCCCAAGAAGAAACTTCTATAGGAACATCTTCAATGATACCTTCAGGTTTTGCAACTGACCTATCAACCATTTCTAAAACTGTAAATGTGGGGCTGAGATGTTTGAGCTGTAATTGTTTCATTATATCCTTGGTCATGACATTTATTGCAGCTCCTAGATCTACTAAGACATTTGATATTGGTACTGAACCTATGGTAACTATGATAACTGGACTTCCTGGGTCACTATACTTTGGAGGTACTAGTTTTCCAGACAAGAGATCAACTATCTTTCCTTCAACCTGAACAGTCTTGGGAAATGCTTTCTTTTTTCTTCCTGCTCTTCTAATGCACAAATCTCAGACAATACTTTTAATCACTGGTATATCCTTAATGGCTTGCAATAAGGGCAATGATATAGTTAACTTTCTAAGTTCCTTGACCAGGTCTGACTCAGAATTTTTTGCTATGGTATTGAATCTTTCAGGATATGGAATTATCCTTGATGAAGGTAATTGTTCTGCCTGTGGTTCTATTTTTTCTTCTTCTTTCTCTATTGTTGGTTTAACTCTAACTGGTTCCAAAGGTTCTTGCTCTTCATTTTCCTTGATTTTATTTGAAACAGGTTCAGGTATAACTTTTCCTGAATGAAGTTGGATGTTACTACAATCAAGAACATTTATTTCAACATTTTCTTCAGCTTCAACCACATAGACAGGGGATGCCTGTCTCATGTTGTTTGGATTAGTGACTGATTGAGCTGGAAGTTGAGGTTGTTTCACTTGTTGTGTTTGTTGTGGTTGGTTCTATTTTTCTTGAAAATTTTGATTAGGTGCAGGCAACAAATGCTGAGTTTGACCTTGATTTCTTTGTTGCCTTGGATAGGACTGGTATTGTTGACTCCACTGTGGTTGATTTTGCATCCAATGTGGATTAGTCTGATTCTGATTCCAGGATGGGTTGTTTTGATTCCATGATGGGTTATTCTGATTCTGATTCCAGGCTGAATTACTCCAATTTGTTTGTGGCCATTCTTGGGAATTTGTCCATTGAGGATAATTCCAAGGACGTTGGGGTGGTTCTGATTGTCCCCAAGGCATAGTCCAGGGATTATGCCCCCAATTTGTAGGAAAACGAGGGGGATTTTGGTATTGAGAGAAATTTCCCCCTTGTTTTGGTCCAACATAGTTGAGTTCCTCAGTCTGATTTTCTAACACAGTTTTGAGTTGTGGTAGCAGGTGGCATTTATCAGTTGAATGCTTCTTTGAACAGATACTACAAATGGCTGAGATAGATGTTTTATTCAAAGGACATTCCTGCAAAGCATGTTTATTTCTACATCTTGGGCAATAAATTGCCAAAGGTTCTATGGTTTTTGCTTTTGCAGACATTTCCCCCAAAGTTGTGTTTAATTGCACTAGAATATCAGTTTTAAAATTTGCAAGTTCCTCTATTAGGTCCTTCACATCAGTGCCATTTGTACTCTTTTTTCTTCTTCCCTGCTTAGTGCGAGAGTAATTCCTGTAGAGATCCATAATTTCCTCATTACTGAGAGTATTTACATCCCCTTTTCCCATCAAATCCAATACTTCTCTGGATTCATCTTGTAATCCTCTCAAAAATATGGTTTTACATAACTCTGGTTCTACAAGTCCACATCTCCTTTGAACAAAGGAGAACCTATCAAGATAGTCTTCTAATGTTTCATCATCTTCCTGTTTAATCCTGAATAACTCATCTTTCCTATTCCTTACATGACAATACTCCTGATATTTGTCTAAAAACATAGTTTCCATTTGATCCCAAGTTCGGATGGAATTTGGCTCTAAGCTCATGAACCAACGTAATGTTGAGTCCTTGAGTGTTGAGGGAAAAACCTTAAGTTTTTTATTGTCATTTACATAATCATAGGTTTGACACACTACTTTGAATTCAAACAAAAATTGATCAGGATCTTCAGATACAACACCTCGAAAGGTTGGAAGTACTGAAGGTGAAATGGTTTTCATGGGAGAGTTTTGTGTTGGATTCAAATGGATAGGATATTCAAATGTTCTGGAAGGTTGGGGCATATCTTGATCATCTCCTTCATTATGGACATAGCCATGTTGGCCATCTCTATCTAGATTGCCTCCCTCTACCATAGTTTCCTGTTCCTTGGGAACAGTTAAACCTATCCAAATTTCACTCTCAAGAGGTCCAAGATCCTCTGTTGATGATGAGTCTGATGATTTTTCTTTCTTAGGATGTTCTAATGATGATGAGACTGGTGATTTTTCTTTCTCAGAATGTTCTAATGATGGTGAGACTGGTGATTTTTCTTTCAATATTTCTGGTAATTCAAACATAGGTGATTCACCCCTTAGGCATGAAGATCTCCTTAATGGAACAAGCCAGGGATCCTTTTGGGTAATTCTACCTTTTTCATCCCTAGACTTACTCATTCATGTTTACTCTTAAATGACATAAATTATAGGTCAATAGTTGTTACTTTAACCAGCTGTTCTATTCAGATTTTATCCTGAATCTTCACAACTCAGTCTAATTAATAACTATTGGACTGTTGTCACCTTCTAGCAACACAATTCCTTGAAATGGTGCCAAAATGATGCGTAGTCATTATACACATCATTAATTCTCAATGAATTTGTCAATCCAGGGCAGTGTACAAGGCTATCTATGGAAGAAGGGGTGAACAGGGTTATAACTTAGGTCAATCTAGAGCAACAGGTCTTATTGGTGAAACCGATTGTGTGGGGGATTTAGGACATTCCTATCTCTAAATTGCATAAATTAAACCTTAATCTAGTTGTAAAAATGGAAACTAATCATTAACTATAGAAATGAAATCCTAATTACAATTGCAGAATGAGACCTAATTATGTTGCAAAAATAATAGTTGTAGAATTAGAAGTCTGATTATAATTGCAGAAAGGAAATCTATTTACTTTTGCAGCAATGGAAACCTAATTATAGCATGGAAATGAAACCCTGTCAAGGCTCTGTAATAGAAGGTTGTCAATCTTCTATGCAGGGGTTGACAACAAAACACAAAATGCAAGAAATTACAGAAAATAGTAAATTCTGGAAATGACAAGTCTGCAATAAATTGAAAGCTTTGCTGAAAGTGGAGATTACAACCAAACCATTAATCACAAGATTAATCTAAACATAAAATAAGCTAAGATTGCAAATACTATTAGTTGTTTACAAAGAAATGAAATGACAAGTTCTACAACTCATTCTGCTGTAGCAAAATCAGAATAAAAACCTGTTGTTAGTCCTCCTCCTAGGTCTGGAAGTGGCCAGCCTCCTTGTCCAGAAGAAGGTATGAGTCTCTCTCTCTCTAGATCTTACTCACACTCATTTACAAGCAATATGAAATAGAAATAGTACACTTTATTGATTCAAGAACATGATTATAATAATTCTACTGAAAACCTGTTACAGGACTGTAATAGTCACTTTTCTGATTATTGCCTATTTTCTCCTATATTTCTCTACTCTCTCTTTTTCTCTATCTTCTACTAGCTCAACCTGAATGGGAGCCATATTTATAGATGTCCTAAGATCTACTGACAAACTGAGAATATCTCAAAAGATCTAATCCTATTATGCTGCAACAATTCCTGGTTTTATCCTAGAAGAAGATCAAACTTGATCTTTCCATAAATGGTGGCTTTGGTCGGCAAGGACGACAAAGTCAGATGGGAGATATTTTCCCTTACCCTTTTCAATATTTATTTCCCTTTTTCCAACATCAAAAATCGGTCAACAAGTCAAAAAGCACATTCTGTTTTCATTCCGAAGATAAGTGGCTCATTCCGAAGAGACTGCAATTCTCATTCCGAAGATCCGCTCATTCCGAAGACACTGTGTTTTCTCATTTCGAAGATATCTGTTCATTCCGAAGAGACTTCGGAATGAACAAATGTGTGCTCTTTAAATGATTTCCTCTGCATTTCTCAGGTGGGTTATCTCTCAGGATCAGATTTCAATGGTCTTCATCTCTTTCCATATGTGAATTCCATGCCTTGCCATTCATTGGCAGCTGGCTGGAATTTACATGGGAAAAACCAGTTTTTGTTGCACAGTAACAGTTTGCTTGCACTGTTGCCAGATTTAGGTAAAATAAATGCTTGAGACATATCAAAACATGATTAGTGAAATGCTGCTATCAACCTAAGCATATCTCATTTAGCAAGTCATAACAAAATAACATAAAACTTATGCAAAAAGCTGTAAAAATCAGAATATAGTATTTCAGATACATTTATCATGCAAATAGTTAATACACAGCATATTGAATCAACTTAACTAGCATATCAGATTAAACATAAGAGTTTGTAGGCAATTTCAGTGTTCAAAACATGTTATTATTGAGGCATTTCCAGGCCTCATCAGGCTATGTTCAAAAGGAGGGCATTGGCTATGAAGAAATATTTTCACCTACAACAAAAATAAAGACCATAAGAATGATGTTTTCTCTAGCTACATAGTTTGGATGGAGGTTTCATTAGATGAATGTCAAAAGTTCCTTCCTCAATGGAGACCTAAACGAAGAAGCCTACATGGCCCAATAAAAGGGATCCATTATACTTTGATAAGAAACAAAGGTGTGTAAATTGGTCAAATCTCTCCATGGTATTGAATAGGCTCCTTAATACTAGTATATAAAAATAGATGTGTTAGAAATATTACATCATAGCCCATGTGATAATTAGAGTGGTATAACCCCCCATAATAAAAATAATGGATGCACTAAAAATTAAGGGTAGTTGTAGGATAAGTTAGAAGTATCTTATGCTAAAAATTGACATCCAATGTATTTAAATATCTATCATTTAATAATGCAAAACATCAAATCATTGAGCATTAACATGTGGTATTAGAGAAGGTAGAAGAAAGAGTTGTATCTCTTTCCGATCCTTATCAATATTTGACATAGAGAAGCCTCAAAAGAGATTTCTATTAAATAAAAAAGTGGTCTTAGGGTAAAGAACCCTAAAAAAAGACCAAGTAAGATTTAAACTCAAGAGAAAGAGGCAACCATTCTCTCTATGAAGCATTCCCATAGAATATTTTTTGGAAATAAAACTCTTTCTAAGAAGGGTATCAGGATAAAAATATTGCCAAAAGATTTTTTGTAAATCAAACTCTTACTAAGAATAAGAACATGTGTTTATTGAATGAGCACAACTAACCACAATTATATTTGGTATAATTTTGAAGCAACCAAATAAATGATAGATCAATAAAATTGGTTTCATCCAAGTTGTTCCAATTATAAAGGAAATAATACATCCAATAAATTCAAAATTCTAGTTGATTATTATAAGTCATTAGAGAACCAATAGGAGAGAATACCAACAAGATACAAAGGCAAACATGACAAGCCCAAGCCATGGGATGCATCTAACATTTATCACTGTTTCTCAAAGTTAACTCTTTTACTACTCTCTTTCCCCAATACATAGAAAAATATTTGCATAATGTATGACCTATTGTGATGGGGGATTTAAAGAAGCGTGACAAAATTGGTGAACTCAATCTTATTGAGAGAATAATGTCTATTTCTACAGCTTGTAGAACTAAGGATCCTTTCATCATTATCAAAGCTCTATATCTCATAAATATTTTGTCAAATAGTGTACTTTTGTCAAATAGTGTACCAACGTCACAAGAAATCAAGATAATAGATGATGAGATGCAATGTGATATCATCAAAATTGGAAACATAATAAAAATAAAGAGAGATTTATTAGACAATGTCAGCAACTATTGGATCCTAATGGTTTAACAATAAATAATTTTAAGCATTTGGTAAGATTCTATATTCATATTCAAGAAAAATTAAAGCAACTATAAGATCATTTAAGGGAGATAATACAAGTATGCATAATTTCTAAGATTGTATTCAAAACATACATCCTATTTATCATATCAAATAACTTATGATAAAAGGAGAACTTGCAAAAAATCTAGAACTTTATCATAATAGAATAAATGGAAAATAGAAGAAGGTGAAGAAGCAAAAAAATCCTTACACAACTTTCTTCCCATCATATGCAAGACAAAAATTGGTGACCAATCAATTCAATAATTGATATAGGATGCATGGTAGCACATCCTTCACATGAAGACATTGGAGGAGGCACATATTTCTTGCATTGAATCTATAAGTATTAGATATTGAATAAGTATTTATAATAAGTGTGTTTTTGGAGTGCATGATTAGTGGAACTTGACACTCCTAAGTATTATAGTACAAAGTCTACATTGAGGGGGGGATTTCTCTCTCAAATTCTAACATCACCCTAGAATATTTCATCAATTTAGAAGACAAGAGCAAGATCTAGAGTGAGAGTTGAAGATAAAACCAAAGCTAAGACTACGATATAATAAGGGGGTATGCTAGGAATTATTACATCATATCCCATGCGATAATGAGAGTGGTATACCTACCCATAACAAGGAATATGCATGCACTAAAAGTCAATGGTAGTTGTAAGAGAAGTTAGAAGTTTGTTATGCCAAAAATGGGCATCCAATATTTTTAAATATCTATCATTTCTTAATTCAAAATATTTAAGCATTGAGCATTAATTAGATGAAATTTTTGAAAAGCATGGTTTCAAGAGAAATCCATATGGTCCAAATTTGTACCATGAGGAACAAGAGGGGAAGTTGTGACTATAATTGCATATGTGGATGATTTGGTCATCACAAGTAGTTATGAGAAAATTATTCCTACAACAAAATATGACTTGAAAACCTCATCTAACATGACCAATCTTGGACTATTGCACTATTTTCTAGGACCAGAGGTGTGGTAGACACATAAATGCATATTTGTCTCACAAATAAAATATGCCTAGATACTTCTTGAGAAATATTGCATGGATTATGGCAAGCCCATAAAAAATCCTATGGAACCAAGCCTACAAATCTTATAATTTGACTCCTCTCCACCACTGAATGCAACTCTCTATCGAGAGTTGGTTGGAAATAGTATTTGCATAACATACACTAGACTAGATATAAGCTTTGTGGTAAGTTGCCTCTCATAATTCATGCAAAAACCAAAAGTATCTCATTAGAAGAAATCAAAGAGGGAATTAAGGTATGTCCATGGTACCATTGAGTATGCCCTAGAATATAATAAAAAAGGGTCAAATCTTCTTAACCAACTACACAAATGCAAATTATGCATGATGTATTAATGATAAAAAATCCACTTATGGTTATGCATTCTTTCTAGGATTTGGACCTATATCATGGGGAATTACAAAACAACAAACGATTGTTTTATCTTTCATAAAAGTAAAATATTATGCTTCAGGAGGGGTTTTCTATAAGGCAATATGGTTGAAACATATGTTTACAAGCATGGTAGTACCACATACTAAACCAACAACCATGTACTATGACAATCAATTTGTGAAACTTGTTTATAATCTAGTGTTCCATGAGCACAACAAACACATTGAAATTCAGTGTCACTCATATGCAAACATGTTCAAAAATACAATATTCAGTTCAAATTTTACCCTATTCAGGAACAATGCACAAACATATTTACCAAGTCACTTGCACATGATACATTTGAGGTATTTCTAGGTTTCTTTCCAAGAAACACTAAAATATGATTTAATAAAGGAGGAATATTATAAAATTATTATCATCATAGTTTAGCATCATAATAAGTTGAGTGGTTGCACCTACTCAACACAAGTTCATGAGCTCAAAGGTATTTGTAGATAGTTTATGTCCTATTATAGGTTGTTATGCTATATTAGGCAAGAGTTATATATTAAAAAAATCTCAAATTAAACAAATCATCAAAGCATGCCATCACCTACTCCATTGGTATGTTGCTTGACTAGATCTTTGTACAGTCTTAAATAGGTTCCTCATGCTTGGTATAAGAAAATCCATTTCATTTTCTCATTTGTGGATTTAGTGATGTGAGGCTAAAAATGATGTTTACATTATCATTAGGTGAGGAAACTTTGGTGATTGTGTTGTATATTGACAATCTTCTCATTACTAGTAGCTCCACTACTTTGATTCAATATATGGAGTCATGAATTTGTTCCACCTTTGAGATGACAAATTGGGAATTTTATACTAGTTTCTAGGAATCTAGATTGATCATATAGACTATGACATTACTATTTTTCAACACAAGTATACTTTGAATATTCTTTAATGGTTCAAAATTTAGTGTAAGACTACTTGGACCCCCTTTTCCTTAGGCTTTAAACTTTAGGTTGATTGCACACCACCTTTAGTTGATGATACCCTATACTGATATCTTATGGGAGGACTTCTCTATCTCACTCACACCAAATCAAATATAGCCTTTATTGTTAGTTATTGCTCTAGGTACATGTAGGCACCCTAAGAGAGTTATTAGATAGTAGCTAAGAGGATTCTTAGATACATCAGAGGGACTTATAATATGGGTATCCACTATTTAATTGCTTCCCCTCCAATTTTGATAGGCTTTTCGATGTTGATTGTGTAGGTATTGATCCTTTTATATGCCTAGTATTAAATATGCACCCGACTGAGGTCAATATTGGATGGCTAAAAATTTATTCTAAGTTAACCTCTAAATAAGTTTGACTCCTTATCTAAATCCTGCTTTGTAATAGACAAAATATAGAAAAGGATGTAGGGTTGAGAGAAGAGTGGGGATAGAGATAATTATTAATGTGGATAGAGCTCAAATATCAACATAGTCTTTATTTGAATGAGCATTAACCATATACTATGGACAAAGCCTAATATATCAACCCCTAATTAAAGCTATGCAAAAATAGAGTAAGCTAAAATATTACAATATCCAAAATTTCAAGCACCTTAATCAAAATAAGTCAAACAACTTCAAGCCTAGTAGATCTTACTTCAACTATCATTTGAAATAAGTCAAAAAAATTCAATCTTAACAAATCATATCTGAACCAAAGCATAAAAAAATATGGTGAAAATGAAAATATCATATAAATTAATAATTATTCACTCTTTAATTGGGAGAAGTGAAAAAATATTGATTGCATTAGAATAGTGTGAAAATGAAGCTTACATCAAGGTAACCTTAAATTATTTGACCTACAATGAGGAGCATTCCTTTAATTATAATATTCATTCAATTGGAAATAAAACTGACTACTATGGACAATCATAAGCAAACTGGTCTTGCACAACTTAGGATGATCCAACACCACTCGTCATCTTCAAAATGTTCAATACATCTTCTATAATCCCTTTTATAGTTAACATTTGCAAAATATTTAGTTATTCTTTGAGGGAGTGGCTATCACTTTCATGCTCTGAAAACAACAATCCTAGCCTAAATACTTTTATCCGAGAGTGTTGGACACCTTCTTCTTTAAGTAATGTTGATTTGTAAGCATGCTGAACATTTTAAGTGCTAACATTATTATCTATGCTGAACATTTTAAGTGCTAAAATTATTGTCTATGTTGAAAATTTTAAGTGCTAACATTATTGTCTATGCTAAGAACCTATGATTTGAGATGATTCTTCCCTTTGACTTACACTCTCGAGTGCTTCTATTTTTAAATGCTAGCCTTTTCACAAGGTCAAAACTTTTGGAAGCTTAGGTTGATGTCATCACAAAAAAATTATAGCTTTATTTCCTTTTGGAATTTCATTTTTTTGTTAAAGTGAACACTCTTGCCCCAAAAACTTCTCATTGAGTCAACTATTTTGCAACAATTTGTTGATGTCATTGCCAAAAAGTTTTTACTTACTAGCTTTTGGAAACTGAATACTCTCCTTCTTCAAAAGGCTCTTGTCAAACTAAATATTTTTTAGTGTTTTTTTGATGTCACTGGGGAAAATTTTTGGCCATTGAGACTCTGCAAGTCCCACCTTGAAGAATATGAAGCTACTTTGGACCAAAGCTTCTTACTTCAATAACTGAGTAGTTTTTAAGCAATTTCAAGCCCAAATTTTCTTCCTTAGGCTCAAGAAGACCGAATTTTACAAAAACAATGGTTCACAAAAGAATAATGAGTCCAAAGAAGCTCTTCAATCTTGAAAAATTAAATAATTTGCAAGTCTAGTAATGCAGTTTTGGCCTTGTAGATGTTGGCAAAGATTTTGACTACATTATTGGCACCTCTAGGGGAATCAATCTTAAAATTTTTGAACCTAGATGGCCTAATTCTTAGGTTGTAGAGTCTTGATTTGTCAACTCTAAATCCTCTCCTTCTATTTTAGGGTCCTTTCTTTCCTCCATGTTATATGTAGGATATTTATCTTCTAGACCTAAACTTTGGTTGGTTTTATCCCATTATTTTTGTGCTAGGGCCTATAATATTTTAACCTTCTCATGAATAGACGTTAAATTAAAGAATTTATCGTATGAAGGGTTTTCATATAGATTCCCCAACTCTACCACCCTATTATGCAATGCAACCAACTTATCTAAAAAATAAAATAATTTATCTTCATCAAAATCACCAACCAATCAGAAAACTATGTTGAATCTTTAGCTACCATATCAAAAATACCATTTAGCTCATCCATGGAATAAGGATGGCCATCTAGTCCCCAAATCGATGGGAGCACATCATCAATGATTTCATTTATATTTCTTAAAATCATGTTCCTAGTGGAAATGAATGAATTAAGAGCCTCATATCCTTGTTTAAGTATTTTGACCCACTTATTGATATCTACCACCATTTGGTATATTGTTGCCCTCTCTTTTGCTAAAGAAAATTATTAATTAGAGGCTTTATTTAGTGCATCCATGATGGCATACCCTTTTAGGCCCTTTTCAATAATATTATTCTCCATGGCCTTGGAGTCAAATTGCACTTCTTAAATAGTTTTCCAGTAGTAATTAACAAATTCTAAGGCTGGAGACCGTGTCTTAACAACTTCAAAAAAATGAGCCCAACATCATTTATTGATTCTTCGGTAGGCATATACGGATATCCACGAGGCCTAAATTTTTTGTTTGACCATAAAAAGATCTTGTTTTAGGCTCTACACTTTTCCTAAATATATTAGTTTTTAGTATCCTCTTGTAATTATGTCAGTGTTGGGGCTAAATTAAGACTTTTCTATAGTTGTTGGACTTGCTTCTGTAAGACATTTTGTTGTCTTTTCCTATTCAAGGTCCTTGTCCAACTTCTCTACTCTTTCATTTTATTTGTGGTATAGTCATCATCCAAATTCCATCTATATACAACACGTCAATGGATGTGTGCACAATTTGAGATTTATCCTCAATTAAGACCCTATTTGTGTCTATAGTGTTTGTCATTATTTTATAGTCAACCTTAGTTAGTTGGGATGTCGACTTAGACATAGTGGGATTCATGGATGTTAGCATATATTTTCTTTGTGTGGGGTTGAACATGCTTAGCACCCTTATTGGTTTGGTCTCTAACTCTATTTTTTGCTTCCTCTTATCAAGACAAGCTTGCATACTAGCTTGTGTCTATTAGAATTGGACATAGCAAAGGGATAATATAATAGAGGGAGGGAAGGTACAAAAACAATAGTAGTTATAAAAGGGAGCTTCAAAATATAGGGAATATTTAGGTTTGGGAGCTTGAGGGGATTTGACCATTACTGGTATAACACATATTTGCCATAGTTTCAATGTTAAAAATATATGTTTGTTGAAGTAGCTCTTTAGCTAAAGTTGATGGTGGGGATTATTGCCAACTTGAAGTGGCAACACTTGGAACTTGCTCTACTTGTACTTGAGATATGGTTTTTTCTTCCAAGCATTCTTTCAAAAATTTCTTGCTCTCAAAGTAACTCTTCTACTCAACTTGATTTTAGTAATGTTTATCAAAGCTTTGTCAAATTGTTGGTCAACATTTGTGCCAAACATGAGGTCTTGTGATCCTGTATCACACTAAAAAATCTAGCATTGTTTGATTTTTTCAGTCTATCTTTTATCCACCATTTTATTTTTTCTTTTGTCCTTGAGCACATGGCCTGAGTTGTGCTCATGATCACAACCATTTTTCTTCTCATAAAACCTCTCCATATAGGGTGTTCATCTTTGGTTACTGATTTTTCCATAAATCCCACTTCTTAGATCATATTTCTATTCCTTTTCACCTTTGGCCTTGAAGTATGCTTAAAAGTAGGAGGATTTTTCTTCTTTTTTGTCAAGGTGGACCTTCATAATACCTTTCAATTCATAGCTCCACTTATCAGGCACAATTTTTAGTTGCATGCTTAGGAGCCTCTAATTTAGTATATTGGCCATTTTACAATACTTAAGAGTAATTGGCTCGTAACTCAAAGGCAAGGGGTACTAAGAGCCTTTTTCATCCTAAAATATGATTATGCATCTGCATAATCCATCTAGCAACAAAAATTTATGTTGAAAAGCCAGTTTGTAACATAATAGGGTAAATATTATTGGCTCTCTAGTGAAGCCATATACCCTTATTATGGTTCCTTCTAGTATGAAGTACCAATCTCCAATTTGTGCATTCATTATCTGTAAGTGAGCCTTTTGCTTATTTTGACAACCAAGGAATCTCTCCCTTTATACATGAAAGAGCAGGGCCAAGGAAAATCTTGTTGAAATATAAAAAAGAGTTAGATTTTTGAAGGGAAGGGGTCCGATCTACTTCTAATAAAAAAAAATCTTTAACTAGCTCTCTTCTAATTATTGAGGCCCAAGAAGATTCCTGCTTTGCAATATAATAAAATCCATGCTAGGTAGGAGGGATATTGAAAATTTTCTACCTAATTAAATTCTACTAGTTGCTTATGAATTTCATAGTTAAGGAATAGAGCCTGGTAAAAATAAATGGAATTATGGGTATTAGTAATGGTGTAGGCCATAGCTATTTTAAAATCATACACTGGCTTGTCTAATTCTAAGTCAAAAATGATAGCTAGCATCAAGAAAATTTTATGGGCATGTGCTTGAAAATTAGCCAAGTGAATTTGAGTTTTGGAAAGAATTTTTATAGGTTTAGCTAATTACCTATTTAGCCAAGGCATTATTCCATCAGTATAATAGGTTGCTTGGTCATCTCTATCAAATGCTTTAGGTGCATAAGGGGGAATGGTCCTAGCAAATGTTGCTACAAAATGTTTAGGTTTAAGTGAGAAAAGTACCTAGTCAACAACTTTTCTTATAGTCGTAGACTTTGCATGGTAGTGTTCAACTACTATTTGGATCAATTTTATGAAAGGATGTTCTCTCTTAGGCATGAATTACCACAAAAACTACATGAACATGTAGCTTGGTGACCCATTGATATTATTACAACTTTTTTTGTTGTTGTGTCGCTAAGATGTTTCACTTTGATGGTCAATACTGGATCAACAACATTTCCTAGGAATTCAACAAGCTTCTTGGAATCCATGGTTGCTATCAAAAAGATTTTATGATAGGGGATAATTTCAATTACTCGTAGTTTTCACTCATAAAATGGCTAAGTGCTTGAATGCTTTTAATGAACTATAAAGAGCTAGTAGATGCTTTTTATAAGCTTCCATTTATGGTAAGTTCCATAATTGCATTAATGTGTGCATGCTTCTTGCTATAATTAAAATGCTTTTCCCAAATATTTAGCTTGTGATATCACCTTGGTCCTCTTCTCCCCTTAATATTGTCACCTTAGCCAATAGCCTTTTACCAACATACCTTTTATTTAATTGTTAGTTTTTTATTAAATACTACTTATATACACTATGGTAAAAAAACTTGGCATGCTTTTTCTTGCCAAATATTTCAAAATTTACTCGTTTACTAGAATCGATATTATCTGGACCAAAGAAAACCAAATTTTTATGCTTTCACATGTTTATTTTCTAGAATATCTGATTTGTTATAGCCAAAAGTTATTGGATGTCTGATTTTGATATGCGATAAGTTTCTCCTTTGGTGTTAATTATTGCATTGAAATTACTCAAAGAAAAATCATCTTCTATATGTAGTTCTTCAGTCAAATCTTCTATGCATTATGGAACATCTTTAATCAGATTGACATTATATTATTCTAGCCTTTCAATGTGGTATGAGATTTATTTAGCCACATAGGTCCTGACCTTCCTACCTTTGTATAGAATTATCATTTGCATGTAATCCAAGGATAGATATACTCCAAGCTTAGTTGTGAATTCTCTTTATAGGCATATCCCAAAGAGGGGAAGAAGATAAATCACTATCACCTCTTGAATCATAGTGACTTTAGGTATCTTATGTAGCACCATAGGCATGTCCTTGACTACTCCAACCATCCAAACTAGAGTTCTATCTAGTTGCAACACACCAAAACTAGTACAAGTGTATCCCATGCCCATTGCATCACATACAAAAGTAGAAATAATTATTATGGTAAATTTAGAGTCTACTATACAATTATGCACAATCCAATCTTCCATACATAGAAACATGTAGAAAGGAGGATGCTTTTTTTTTCCATCCCTAGTGTTTATTTGTAGACACCTAAAACACGTCATGTTTAGGAGACTACTCATATGGGCACATCTAAAGACCATATGACTGATCTTGGACCTTTCCAAGAGCCAATAGTGGTCCTAACCACTCACAAGGGGTGGTTATGGTCCATTCAGGTGCAACTGCTATCAACTAGAGCGATCGCTAACTCAGGCCGCTAAAGCTAAGACTGACCACAACTAACCACTACTCTAGAAAGTGGCTAGTGCTGAAACACAAACTGGTCATGAATGTGGGCCTAGATCACATAGTATGACTGCACTTGCATCGAATTCAAGTGATTTTTGGCATGGATCTCCCATATCTCTTGAATTCCCCTTCCATGCAAATCTAGAATTGAGCCTTGCCCTCCAACGACCAGTTACATGCAGATCTAGATTTGGGAGGTCTACATATGCATCCTCCCAAGAACAAGAAATAATCTGGAACATCCAAGTTTTTATGTAGTGAAGCCCTAGAAAATTGGAGAGTGATTCTACACCCCCTTTTAGGAGTAATGAAGTGTTGTTCGATTGAGCAACGATAACTCACCATTCAAGTATTTAGTTCCACACAAGCTTCACCATCCATCCATCTCTAGATATGAAGGTTATCCTTGAACATCAATTCCAACGAAGGATTGAGTATCACATCCCCTATTTTGTGAGGTAGAAAGTTTCAGTTCATGGTCCCTATCCTTGATAGCGGCCTATAGGCACAATCTAAGGTTTGAGTCATAATTTCTTAAGTTTTAGCATAGATTTCTTATTTTTTCTGCTTTATCAATTAATATTAACATAGATCTATCTTTTCTATTGCATTTGTATGGCAATTTATTAGTTATTTATGCATTCCTACCTACCTTTGCATCATTATACTTTTGTTATGCTTTTATGTCATTCCATGCAAATCTTCAAAAAGAGCCCCATCATGAGAGGCCACATATGCTACTGATCATTATCTGTTGTTTCTTGTACGTAGATCATAGGTTCCTGGACTAAGTCAAAGCATTTTAGGTGTTATCTCCCTCCAATAAAGTGAAGGAGATGAATGCATCAGTAAGCCCTTGAGAAAATTCATGTATGAATTCGAGAGGCCTATGGAGTGCACCATCCCCGTTCAGGGGCCATTCCATTTTATTATTTTTCAATCATTGTATCAAGAAAATAGTATACCTAAGAGGGACCTATCTGTAACTGAAGTTTCAAATGAATTGATGAAAAGAGATTTGGTGTTTAGTTAATTCTTTATTTTTTACGCTTTCATGGTTTATGTTTGATGTTATGCTGCAAGTAGATTAGGTCTATTGCTTCTTGGGATCATACATATGGCGATCACAGTGGGACATCCACCCAATTTTACTTTTTTTTCAGATTATTTACTAATATTTCATATGTTTTCTATGTGCAGGTGCGGCCACTCTGGTTGATAGTGGCCAGCAGAGCTTGACTGCTTTTGAAAATAGTGACCTATCATGATCACTTTGGTCGATAGTGGCCATCAAAAAATTAGCAACTGAGGGCAGCCCGTGCTTTATCATATGTCGATTTCAATTTGGGGGAACTCTCTACTATTTTTCATTTCTCTGTCTATGAATTTCTTCTAGAATATAGTAGGAGAAATATCGTTTAATTAGAAAAACATAGAAAAAGTTAAAGTAAAAATACATAGTTTTATTATGTTTTCTTCTAGCCGCTACTAGGAACAACGAACTTCTGATTTCAAATCCACCCTAGTCTCCAGTTTTCTAGGTTTTCTTGTATATAATTCTTGCTTGGGGCCCAAATAGAGTCCAATGCTTCATAAAGTAACAGTGCATTCTCTAAAAATCATGTAATAATTAGATGTGCATTTTTATAAAAATGAAATGTTTCTTTTAGGCATATAGGAAAGGGCATGAGTTCTTCATGATGCATATTTTTCTTTGTGCAAATATTTAAAAAGAACAATCACACACCACACATCATCTAAATGCTAGTGAGTTGGACTTCATAACCAACTACTAGTAGAGTGCAATGACGATGGCATTCATCTCCACCCTTTGGCTCAAATCCCATGAACCTGTTCTCCTGGTCGTTGGCTCCAAGATCTGAGGTAGCTTGGAAAATTTGCATATACTCCTTTTCGAGTGGTATGATGCTGACCAAGTGAGTACTGGGTGAGGACTAGCAAGACTTGTACTCCTTAACCGGGTGTGGGTTTCATATCCACACTTTGGTGGGTTTATGTGATCATGAATTTAATTGTCGGTTGTCGAGATATGAGCATACAAGTGAAATCCACTTAAAAAATCTAAGTATATCATCAACAAAATATAAAATATGATGAGATTTAAATTGTAGTATTCAACAAATATCAAATACACAAGACTAGTTTAGGAACACCAATAATATTTAAAAGAGATAAACACTTGTTTACTTTGTTTGTGTGTTCTAAAAACTACATAAAATATTATTCATAGTTTTCATGGTCTTCACATGGAGCAACTACCCTTAGTCCAATACCGAGGTAGAACTGATGCTCTACGAAATCACAATCATAGTCACAATGATGTTGATTCACCCATGCACAATGCCACTGAATGAATTTCAATGATCCTTAGGGGTGATAACTCAACCCATGGGGGTACTCCTCAAGAAATACTTGGTAGAGAACCATATCGATGTTCCTCTCACGGTAGGCATGAGGGGGCCTCAAGGCCTCAATATTCACATAGACATGAGGGGGCTTCAAAGCCCCAATATTCACATGACAAACTTAGGTCATATCATCTCACTAAGGGGTAAGACACAAGGGTTGCATCTATTCATAGACCCACAACAACTCCTAGCCTCCTTGAAGATGGGAGGATAGTCATAGATCATAATCTCATTGATTCTAATGGAACCCCATGAGATCGGCCATGGGAATCCAAACAACCTAATGAGTTGGATTGGGTTCTCTTGAGATCAACTCAAAGAAGCAATGCTATTGCAAATTCTATTTTAGAAAGTTCAAGCATCAATCAAACAACTAGGCACACAAATGAACCAGGGGAAGCTTCAAAGCATCCCCATAGCATGCACACTACCTTCGAGCATGGGGGTATAGAATATAGGTCACTGTACATAGACCAGGTCACCTTTATAGAAAAGGACAAAAGCATAGTAGGATCCTCTCAAAGAGTCCTCTCCATTTGGACTCCTCGTACGGGGTTATAGAGTCATGAACCTTTAGTGGCAGATCAATATTACCACGTACGTAGGTTAGAGGAAACACTGCATGTAGAAAAATAGCACTTAGAATTCCTCAAGTAGGATGAAACACATATAAAGAGGCGTTTGTACCTAAATGAGTAGCACTTGAGAGAGGAACAAATAGAGTGTGAAGAACAAGACAATAGGTTGGCTCAGGGTAAATTACATATGGATAGACGTGTCAATTCACAACATGAGAGATGTGCTAGAAAAGGAGATGAGCACACTCACCACACTTCATATCATGCTACAAAGCATAAACAACACCTAGATCTAGAATAGACACAACATAATCAAGAACAGGCGGGAATGGAGGATCAGGAGCAAACATATCTTGAACTCTCATCTGTAGTCATGGGGGATGAATATAGATGCCCAAATTGGGAAGACGTAAGATTACCTCCCCAAACACCGTGAGTAAAACTTTAAGAACAAGAGATTATTTATTCAAAGGTATAAAAGATACTCACTGAGAGAGTCAAATATCTCAAGAAATAGGATGTGGTTTGGCAAAATCCAACCTTGAGTAAGATACACAATAAACCTCTGTATACTTCGGTACTGAGTCCTGCATATCCTAGGCACTTTGAGATACCTAGGTTAGATAAATTCAAAGGAGAGGAATACGTGAAAGAACATGTCACCAATTTCATGAACGTATGCTTCCAAATTGAACATAATGATGCCCTAATTCTAAGAACGTTCATCATGACATTATCGGGTGCAACAACTAAATGGTTCAATCAACTACCTAAGCACAACATCATCAGTTTTGAGCAACCGGTGAATGCATTTCTTGAATACTTTTATTTTGGTATCAAGAAGAAAGCAAACATGTTTGACTTTGCAAACTTAAAGAAATACGATGACGAGCCAGTCATGGACTATGGGAACGAATGCAAAAAAGTAATGGTAAAACTACCATTTTTTGTTTCCACTACTGAGCTCACTCGAATGTTTGCTAAGAGCCACGCTAAGAACATCTCATTGATATTGAAACTACAATAGTATGAAACATTTGAGGAAGCCTTGGCTCAAGCCAAGCTGATAGAAGACATCAAGGTTGAAGAAGGATATTTTAAGCTCTAAAAAAAAAATACTAGAACAACAAAAATTGCAATAACAAGAATCAACAAAAGCAGGCCAACCCTGCTCCAGTCAATCAGGTTGTGTTAAACACATTGAAGGGAAGGAATAGCCAAAAACCATAGAATTATCAGGCTCAACCCCCACCAGTAAATTACAACCCAAATAACAATCAAGGTTGAAATAGGGAACACCAACCACATCACTACTACATGCCTTTGTCAAAATTGATGTAATTAATATTCAATCAACTAAGTGAGGTGTAGATACTTGAGAAACAACTTTTTGACCATAATCATCCTAAGCCCAAGGGATATGGGGAAGATCACTATTGCCCATACCATCGATAACAAGGGCATGATATCAAAGGATGCATCAGTTTCAATAATGTTGTGCAAAACATGATCGAGAAGGGTGAGTTTAAAGCTGATAATCCACTAGCACCCAACAATAGAGACATGGGCATATTCAAAAATCTGTTGCCAAACCATTAAATCCCTAGAGATTAGGGTGCTCAAGTAAACCAAATCCAATTCGAACCTCCCACTCAGGGATTCGTTAGAATGGTTGAAATAGTCAACGGGGTGAGAAGAAGATGGCGGTACAACCAACCAAAGCCTCCAATAACTCCTATTCATATCCTAGCTACACCTCGACAGAGATAGGTGTAAAATAATACTTCAGGTCTACTAGCATGACCTATGATAATTGTTTAGATCAAACTTGTGCAGAATATCCAAATGATGCCAACCAAATTATCGATATATGAGCTCATTTAACAGTCTCCAAGACACAAGGAGACTCTAATGGAAATTTTGAGATCAATTGAGCTACAGCCCCAGAACTCTGATGCATTTACAAACTTCATGGGGCAAGTGCAACAGTGTCAAGAGCTTGTGATTCATTTTTATGATCATGAAATAAAGGTAGTCCCTACTACCATATCAGACCTACCTTTGCATATCATCATGTCTATCAACGACATACCTTTCAAGTAGGTTTTAATTGACACAGGATCATCAATTAATATAGTAACAACCAACGCTATGGGGAATTTTAAAATTCCTAGGTCAAACATCATCCCTACCTCCTACACATTGAGAGCTTTTAATGATGCACTTTGCTCCAAAATGGATACAATCGTCCTGCCTGTAAATGTAGGGCATAAGACCATCCCTATGATGTGTCATGTATTAGAGGGATCTATGTAGTATAATATCCTCCTGGGGCATCCCTAGATAATGTCCATGCAATGCGTTCCATTAATATTTCATCAATGCATTAAGTATGTGCACGAGGGACAAGTATATATGGTGTTATCGAATGAGGAGCCATTTAAATATGTTCATTAGGTTGACTTACTGGGGTTTTTTGTCCTTTCATCCATGACATTAGGTCGTCATCCCCTACCACGTAGCTAGGAAGTAAGTCCAAATCAGTGTGAGGTGACCCATCCACATCGACACCACCACCAACTTCCAAAGCTAATGGTACTTCTAAGAAATCAACAACATCTAAAGCAAAATACTCTCAAAAGCTAAAAGTACCCTTGGTGGAGGAAAAATCTAAGGAACTTCCAACCATAGCAATAGCAGAGATATTCCAAGTCCCATGGAGGAGGAATATCCCTAAGACATAGTCGAGGAGGTACCTCAACCTACCTCGCCTACATTATCATCAACATCATCTGTACTACAGGTGATAGTTCACCTAGCCAACACAAGATTAGGTGAATATATTATGTAGAATGTGAATTTCACACCCATTATTGAGTCTTCACAAGACATGGGATGGCCAAAAATCCTAAACCTACCAATTGGAATAGTGGTTCCATTGGGGATCCTCCCTAACCAAAGCAACTTCATCTACGCTGGTTTGGATTGTGCCCATAATGCTTTAGATATTGATGAGGATGAGGATGAGTCATCCACATCGAATGTTCATTAGTTTTCCAATCCTGAGTTTTCTCTGAGATACTTTGGGTGCAACCATTATCTTGGCTATGGTTTGGGTCTATATGAGCAAGGGTGACAAAACCGTTGGAGCTATGATATTAGTTACCTATTGGTATATCAGGCCTAGGATATCATATCTGAAGCTATGATGAATCATTGGCTACATCCCTAGATAGGCTGAGCTTAGGGTTAGGGGAAGACATTGAAATGAATCCCTATCAACCGAATAGAATCTACTTGAGTGATAGATGGGTGGCTATGGTCAATATAGGACCACCTGATGAGTATCATCAAGATTTCTCTCTTGAAGCAAGCCCATCAAATATCATCCTATGGGAGGATGAACTAGGCTACGATTATGAGCGTTAAGAGAATGGGTACATCACAAGTGAGTCTGAGGATGAAACCATATTGGCCTATCATGGTCATCGATATTAACATCACCTCGCTTGGCCAGTTAAAAAATAGGGTGGATACATCATAGATTAGAGTGGATATGAGTTAGAGGATTCGACTGAGATGGCCTACCTTGGGCCTTGACATTTACATCACCTCATAGAGCTAATAAGAATAAATAATGATTGCTTCACATATGACAGTGACTATGAGGATGAGATTAAATTAGCCTACCTGGGACCTTTGCATTTAGGACATCACCCAGTTCTAGTGGGCAGGAATGAGGGATTCTTCATAGATGATAGTGATTATGAAGATGATACTGAAATGGTCTATCTTGGGCCTTGACACTTATGTCATCTCAATGATCTTGTTGACATGGATGAGATGTATCACAAAGTATATATTGGCCCTCACCTTAAGGGAAGACCACCCAATTCAGATATGATCTATCACATAGTCTTTCCCGATCCGCTTACATTTAGGGAGTTGCTTCAAACAAATGATCCCATATTATCATCTATCCATAGACTAGATCCTAATATCCACATATCCCCAAAGCCACATCTTGGGTATGGAAGGTAAGTCAGCAATGTAGAGTCACACCCACGTGGTCCTAGATATTCCATTCCATCCATCAACATTATCTTCATTGATTTGACCAATTCACTCTAAAACCCATCTGATCCCTCTAAAACATTGTGTCTTAACTTAGACACTATTGATTGGGATCGTGCTGATTCACCCTTAGAGCCTAAATATTTCTTCCCCAATGAATAAATTCTACAATCGTTTCATTTTGCACCAGGTTGCACACATGATGTCTATCATGCTAATTTTGATCCTAATTTAGTTGAACCTTTAAACCCAGTAGATGGCATCCACTTGATCCCCACTCCTCACGATCTTGAGGATGGGTCACATATGTCAATAGAGGAAAATTTTGAGGTGGACATCAACGATGATCCTTCTAATACAAAGAAATTTAAGTTCAAATAAAGCTTATCTCCAGAAGAATAGGGCACCATCATACCTCTATCAAAAGAGAGACCAAATCTCTTCACTTGGACCTTCAAAGACATGTTGGTTTTAGATCCAAAATTGGTTGTCCACAATCTTTTGCTAGACCTCGCAAAGAAACTTGTCAAGCAGAATCTCAGGAAGATGCATTCAACCATTGCCTTGATGGTAAAGAATGAGTTATAGAAGTTATTGAATGTAGTCTTTATTGTACCTATTTAATATCAAAAATGGGTATCAAACATGGTGCCTATAGGAAAACCTGATGGAAGAATCCGTATTTACATATATTTTAGAGACCTCAACAAGGCAACACCGAAGAATTCATTCTTGTTGCCCAACATAGATGCTCTTGTAGATGCAACTGCAGGTCATGAGATGCTCTCCATCATGGAAAATTTTTATGGTTACAATAATATTTAGATTAAACCTAAAGACTAGCACAAAACCGTGTTCACCACTCCATGGGGAAAATTTTGTTACAAAGTAATGCCATTTGGTCTTAAAAATGTTGGTGCCACATATTAGCGAGAAATGACATATATTTTTCATGACTACATGCATAATATATTAGAATATTATATCAATGAATTACTAGTCAATTCAATGTTGCGTGAAGAGCATGTCAAGGTTCTAAGAAAGGTCTTTGATCGCCTGATAGAAAACAATGTCAGGTTGAATCCCAAGAAATGCGTCTTTGGCATAACCTCTAGAAAAATCTTGGGATTCATCATATCTAAATAAGGCATCAAAGTTGATCCAAAAAAGTTAAAGGCTATCCTAGAAATGGCCCCACCTACTAACATAAAAGAGCTAAGAAGCCTATAGGGAAAAGTAGCATCCATAAAGTGTTTCATTGCACAACTATCAGAAAAATTTCGACCCATGAATCGACTACTACACAAGGGGGTTCCATTCCACTGGGATAAAAAATGTCAGCAAGCATTTGTTTATATTAAGAAATACCTGGCGACCCTGCCAGTGCTAGCTCTACCAAGGCCATATGTGCCATTTTTTATTTATATATTCGCTACCAATTTTGCTTTGGGCACCATGTTGGCTCAAAAGAATATGCAAGACAATGAACAAGTGATATATTATATCAGCCACACCTTGGTTAGATTATTTTGTTGCTCTGTTAGCTGTTGCTAGAGTTGCTAGATTTGTAGATTCAGGTCCTGAATCTATGCATCTGCTTGACTTAATTTTTCTTTATAATTAGTTGCCTCACTGGCAGCAACACTGAATTTATCTTCCCACTTCTTTGCTTCCAATGTTAAAGCCTTTTCCACTATTTTTGTTCTCGCAAAATAGATTCCAACTCCTTCCTTTTCTCATATTCTTTCAGAAACTTCTCCCTGTAATGCTCCCATGCAAATATATAATTCCCAAGTGTGCTTGGGCTTTTCCCCACTCATCTTGCATGGGCAACTAAGAAATATCTTCTTTCACTTCTTCTGCCTGGTAATCAACAACTGTCATCTCTCCTTTGGACTTCTTCATTATCGGTGTCAACTTGAATTTATTTCTCTGCATTGTGGCAGGATCTAGAGAAATAATTTCACACACGTTGGTAGGTGCTTTTAGATCCTCATCTGAGTGAGAAGTCCACCAGTCCAAGGTATTTTTGTTGACCCTCTTCAAATTTTCAATATTTGATAAAGTCAGATGACTCTTGGTACCTTGGGAGGATGCAACTTCAATTGTTGGGATATTGATGTTAGGAAGAAAGGGGATGGGGACCAACATAGTGTTGACATTGAGTAAATATTGGGAAGATGTTGCCATCTATGGGAAAGCAAACCAATTTTTTGACAAGAGGGTTACATCTTTTTTTATTTTTAGAAAGGGAAGGGGAGTTAAAATAGGAATGAGTAGAAGAAATAGAAGGAGATAGTGAAAGAAACATACTTGATCCTGTCTGAATTTGTCGCTGATCTCCTCCTTCCTCTTCATTCTGAGTTTTATCCTCATCAAGAGTTTCAGTATCCTTTTCATGTCAATCTTCTTCATCACTCTCTTCAATATTGATTATTTGTACATTCTGGGGAGATCCCCCCTGCTATTGTTTCTCAGTATCCTTAATTTCCTATTTGACAAGAACTTGTTTTCCAATATCTATATTTTGGCTCTCTTGAGCCAACCTTGGTGGGCCGCTTGGGTCTTTATTCTAAGAATATTCTTGCTCAAATTCCTGAGAATCTATGTTATCATTTCCTTCATCAAATTTATTTTGGTCATCTCCCACAAAATCTTCAATTGTATTATCTTGAGCATCTTGAGGTTCTTGCTCACTGGGAGAGGCCTGAATGACATTCTTGTCTTTCTTTTTATCAGCTATCAGTTTTAATTTTTTCATTCTTTCAGCAACAGGCTCTTCATCAGATTTGGTAGCTGAGTCAAAAGGTAGTACAAACTTCACAAATTTCGATACATAATATCTCATGCTTGAGGCATCAGCTCCTAGTGCTAAGCATTTTTCTCTCTGTTCTACCTAGATGAGTTCAGTCCTCCCCTGCCCTTCTTTTCCAAGGCCTTTTCCTTCATAACCCATTTTCAACATCATTTGAGCAGCCTTGCCATAATTTTGCCCTTGCTCCTTAGTAAAAACCTCTTCTATTGATCTTTTTCTAGATGTTCTAGGTTTGGTTTGAGCACGGGGGAGATTTTGGGCTATCATCACTTGCTTGCCTTTGTCAGGATCTTGTTTCTGGGGTGGCTCTGGGCTAGTCTCATGACTTCCTCCAATGCTGGGAGGAATTCTAACAAAAAAATTTCCAACCCATGATTCATGATGGAGGTCATATCTAGGATTGAAGTCATTGTCATTCTTGGTGGGGTACCTTGATGAGATCATATATGTTTGCACCCTCATTACCCACCATTCTCAAATTTTTGTAAGAGTCCAATCAGGTCAGCTTTTCTATACCCTGTTGATCCTGTCATTAGTCAACTGATGAGTTGTGATGTTTAGAGGATCATAATTTACAACTACTTCATAGAAATCATGCTAGGGGGTAGAGGTTACATCCTCTCTATGTGCCATTCCAGAGGTTCATCTTCACTATTATTTATTTTCTCCTCTATATCTTCCTTGACCTTAGCATGGTACTGTTTCATTTGATTTTTATTCAAAATGAATTACCTCTCAGCAAACCTATTCAAAGGGTCATATTTCCACCTCTGTAGAATCTCAACTAGCCCCAATTCTCTCAAATATTTAGATATTTGTTCATTTTGTCCCTTTTTTGATACAGTAATTCCTTCAAACTTGAAAGGCATGTTGTAGGTACCAGTTTTCCCAATACCAGTACCAAACTTCACATTTATTATCCCAGTTTGTCTAACATACTCTAAAGCAAATATTCTGCCAGTAACATAATGGGGGAGAAAAAAGGGTTTTTCAGTGAAATCGTATAACCTGATACAAACTCCCTGGGTTAGAATAAACCAGTCCCCTTCTTTAGCATATTTGGTCTGTAGAACTTTTTCTACTCTAGGGGTTAATCTCCTAATGTGTCCATACATTATTTTTAATGCAGGGCCTAAGAATTCTCTATTGAAATCATAGTATGATTCTGATTTATACAACACATTTGTCCATTCACAGACTAGAAAAACCCTCCCTTTTTCATCTTTGCCATTTACTGAGATAAAAGTTAATTCTTGGGACATAAAGTAGAAGAACAACCAAACCAGGTAAGAAGTATACCGAAAAGAAAACTGAGTTCCCTCCTTTAGTGCCGCCAAACCCTCATGAATTTCTGAACATAAAAATTTAGGCCAGTCGAAGAAAATTGGTCTCACACTCTTGTCCATGACTGAGGAGTCGTACATTTTGGGGTTGGACAAGCAGTCAACTATGGCAATTTGCCATCTCTGGACTTTTTCATCAGTTTTGAGTCCTATCATGGCTAAAATAGAATAAAGTTCTGGATTTTTGAAATCTGAGATACTAATGGGAGGCTCGGGTGGATTTGCTCCCTCAAGTAAATATTTTAGTTGGGATATCAAAAAATTTCTCATTTTCTCAGATGGGCCAAAATATTTAGCCTGGTCTTCGGGGTCGAAGGTCTTGGCTCAAATGCATGGACACGACCAGCGACGAAAGCTGAAATAAAAGCATCTTTACTCAAAGAAAATAAAACCCTCCCAAAATAATCCTTGGCTTTTCTCTCTTTCTTGTCATAAAAATTAGCAATTGCCCTTACTAATTTGGGGAAGGGATGTATAGGAATATATACATACCAGTACAAGAAATAATGGAAAGCAAAAGTAGACGGTGAAGGCACCAAGACTCTGGTAGCTATCCGGTTTGCTATGTTGCTTCGTACCTTCGCTAGGTCCTTCCAGGTCACAATTGTATCAGATATCCTGACATCACTTGTCTATGAACCTACTACTGCTCTCCTCCATTTTTATTACTACTAAAGTAGTTGCAGACGATAAAGCTGACGCAACCTACTTTTTTCCTTTTCGTGGAGCCATGAGAGACTATCAGGTGAATAGCTTCTGGAAAACTTTTTGGGGAATATTTTAAAATTTCTTTTCGTTTGAGGAAATTGGAGTCTCTGAGTATCACAACAAAATTTCCTTATTTATTTTTGCGGGAGATGGGAATAGCGAATGACAAAATGCTTCAGAAAATTGGTTTTCTTCTTCACATCACTTGGGAAAGACATGTAATTGGGATGCATTAATTACGGTTTGTGGAGGCGATTGTCTCGTATTTTCTTTGATTTTCGCTTTCGCTACCTTCTTTAGAATGTTTTCTTAAATGCTCACCAACCCATTAATATTGCATGAGAAATAGAAATAATTCCCTGCCAAAATTTATATCACCTAACTGATTAATCATTCTTATCTACTTATTCCTTGGCAGGTGGCCACTTAAGAACCTTCCTCGGTGGCTGTCTTTAGATTTTTTTTTGAGAAAAGAATATAATGCTTTTCAATAAGTCCATCTAATGATTCTTTCTCGTCAGCTCTTTAGAGGATCACGTGGTGCTTTTGAATTTGAAATTTCAAAATGACAAAAAAAAACATTTCCCTCTACTTTTAGTTAAATGCTGAGCTATGGTTGGCTAAAAATATAAAAAATATTTTTACTAAGCCAGGAACAAGCAAAAATATTTAAAAAATTTCAAAAAGACTGATATTATACTGTAAACATAGTTTTTTTTTTTGGCACCATTCTACTTGAAGTATAGCTTTAGGTGAAATGCATTCACCGTGATAGGAAGGATCCATCCATCTTGATATTTCAGCTAAAAAGCATTGAAATGCTTCTCTAAAATAATTTCAAATGGTCCCTCCCAGAAAGCATCAAACTTGTCATGGTTTCTTGGTTTTGCTTTCTTCACGTTCCACTTCAAAACCAAGTCCCCTAATCTGAATTTTTTGAAGGTGGCTTTCTTGTCGAACCACCCTGTTGTGTCAACCATGTGTTTCTGGTGGTTTTCATAGGCTTGAGGAGTTGTAGACTTGTCAACATCTAATTTGCAAGATATCTTTTATCGATTATTAGAAACTATAGATAATTGCTTGTAATTGATTAAGAATCAAAATGTACTGAGTAGAAAGATTCCCATTTAAAGGGTATAAATAGGGGTGAGCACGCCATGTAAAAAAGGTTGGCTCTTGGACGTTTATAGAACTAATGTACATTTTTTTGGATGTAAGTAATAAAGATATTTCTCTATATGGATTTTAATTTTTTGTGTGCAAATGTATGTATCTGGTTCCTGACTTCTATTTACTTTTAAGTTCTATATTGTATTTGTTCTAAAATCTAGATTGTGCATGTGTGAATCTTATTACTGGAGTTAAATATTAAAGATGTTTATGTGTTAGATGAATGTCTAAATCACACTAAGAGGATTATGTTTTCTACTTGAGGATATAAATAAATCTTGTAGCAGGAACATGTGTATTTGATTTTTAGTTGTTCAATCTGCACCATGAGAAAAGCTACTAGCCATGACTATATTTCCCTTCTTTTCATACCCTTTTCTCTAAAAACAACCCAATGGAACCAGCCTACTATGGATACCATATGGATATTCCCAAGTTAGCTCTGTCTATTCAATGTTGGCAAGATCTAAGGCACAATACAATTAACCAAAGGCAAATTTTGTTCCAACAATTTTTGGCATGCCCGATGGGATATAAAATCCCATAGTATTCTAGAACTACACCTCATAAAGATCAATAAAGTGAAGAAAGGTCCTACAATCCTCCCCAGATTTTTGTACCAACACCAAGGAGAGAGTCTCATCCTATAAAGGAGAGCGAAACTCAAGATCAAGCGAAAGAGAAGCTCAGATTCTCTTCGTTGACCAAAAGGTAAAGAACAGAAGCAACTCAAGGTTATAGGAATAAATATGACCCATCTGCTAGAGAAAAGGAGAAAACTATCGAGACACTCTCATTTAATATCATTGAGGAGATGAAAAAGACTCCCTCAAAATCTATCATGTATGAGGCTTTGTAGTTTCCAGGACAAATTGACCTTCTTCGAGAATATTTAAAAATGATGAATCATAAGAGCAAAGTGCCTTCCTTTTCAAATTCTATACAAGCTAATGTTACTTCTGCTACAGGAAAAAATAGACCACCTCCACTCTACTTATCCCTATAGATGGAAGGATGGATAGTAAATAACTGTATGATCAAATCAGGAGAAGCTACTATAGTTATGCCAAAAGCATTATGTGACATCATGGGAATGGAGTATACCATAAGTCATCCAAGAGTGTTGCAGTTAGATGGTACTCCAGTAAAAACTATAGGAGTGATCAAGGATATCCCCATACAACTCCACCGGATGCCCCAAATAGTTGTTATACAAGAAGTGATGGTTGTAAATTTGGAGCCATATTTTGGTATGTGCCTATCTATAGAATTTACAACAAAAATGGGAGGTTATTTATCTTTAGATTATTCTCATTTAGAAATACTTTTCAAAGGTAGGAATATTAATATTTTTAATGAAAATCCATCCAATTTTCACATAGAAATACTGGAAGAAACCAATACTATGAATATGATGATCGAAGATATAGGAAATGTATATTTGATGGAGGAAACCTTGGAAGAATTCCAATCCGAAGATCGGTTTTCCTTAAAAAATTTCAATGCCATGATAGAAACAGATATAGGGAGCTATTCTATCAAAAAATAAAAAAGCTACCTATTTTTATCCCTGAAAAGAATGATTCCACCAACCAGATCTGGAAACTTTATTTTGATGGATCTAGATGCAACAATGGAGCAGGTGCAGGGATAGTTTTGATTTCTCCTAAAGGAAAAGAAAAGTCTTTTCATATTGGTTGACATGGATTTGCACCAACAATGCAGCTGAGTACGAAGCATTGTGTTTGGGACTCAGAAAAGCTAAAAAGTTAGGTGCAAAACAATTGCTGATTTATGGAGATTCAGAGCTTATTGTGAATCAGGTCACTAGAAAATGCATTTGTAAACAGCATTATTTAAGAGCTTACAAAAATAAAGTGTTAGATATCTTGGACAATTTTAAAGCTCTAAATATAAAATAAATCTCAAGAGAAACTAACACTCATGTAGACTTGTTGGCATCGGTAGGATTAAATTTTTGTCCAGTTAGTAATTTCACCCAAAAGTCCAAAATAGTGAGACTGATATACAGGCCTTTTGTGCCTGACAAAGACATTTTCTGGCAAGTATTTGAGAATGATGAACAGATATTGGATTTACTAATCCATGAGATGGAATTTTCTAATGATATATCATTACAAGATGAAGACAAAGAGAGCCTAATTCAATTAAAAACAACCACATTCCCTAGGGGCTAACCACCCTTGAGAATCTTTTTGACAATAGTGACAGAGTTGTAGGTCGAAGGATTAAGGTCAAGAAATGTCGGTACAAAGAAGTGGAATTAGAACCAGGTAAAATGATCAAATTCGATACCATTTGTACAATAGAAGAATTAAATCAAGTAAAAGAATTATATAGAGAGTATATGAATATTATAACATGGACGTATAGTGATTTGAGAGTGTATAAAAGGGAAGTTATTCTGCACACCATCGAATTAGAGGAAGGAGCTAAACCTTTCAGGCAGAGACAAAGGTATGTAAATCCAAAAATTGAAGCTTTGATGAAACAGGAGTTGTTAAAACTTATATAGGCTAAAATAGTATATCCTATTAAGCATTCTACCTAGGTGGCAAATTTAGTCCCAGTTAGAAAAAAAATGGCGAAATCAGACTGTGTGTGGATTTCTAAAATTTGAACAAAGCTTCTTTAAAGGATCACTATCCTTTGCCTCAGATTGACCCAATCCTTCATACAGTGGCAGGAGTCGAGAGGTTTTCCCCATTAGATGACTTTTTTGGCTATAACCAAGTCTAGGTAAAAAATGAAGATCAATAAAATACTGCATTCACCACTAAGTGGGGGACTTTTTCATACCAAAGAATACCTTTTGGGTTATCAAACATAGGAGCAACTTTTTAGAGAGCTATGGATGTAGCTTTTGGAGAGCTCATAAATAATATTATTGTTGCCTATTTAGATGACATGACAATATTTTCCTATGACAAGAGAGATCATGCCACCCATTTGCGACAAATATTTGAAAAATGCAGGGAATTCGAGATATCGCTGAATTCTAAGAAATCTATATTTACCGTAGAAGAACGTATATTGCTTCGCCACGTTATTTCTAAAGTTGGGTTTTCCATTGACCCTGATAGAGTAAAAGCACTCTTAGAACTTTCACTCCCAGTCAATAAGAAAGGATTGCAATCCTTCTTTGGAGAGATAAACTTTATTCGAAAGTTCATTGCAGATTTTACTCAAATAGTTAAGCCAATGACTGAATTGTTAAAAAAGGATGGACCTTTTAAATGGACAGAACCAAGGAAATATGCTTTCAGGAATATTTTGGAAGCTATAGCTCAAGCCCCTATATTAGTCAACCCTGACTATTCCTGAAGTTTCATCGTATATGTTGTTGGAGAGAAAGACAACTACATTGCAGTTCTTACTCAGAAAGGAGTAGATGACGAGGAAAGACCCATAGCCTTTTTGAGTTCTACCATGCACGAGCATGAGGAGAGGTACAATTTTATAGAGAAGCAGGTGTATGCAATCATGATATCATCGAATAAATTAAAACACTTCCTATACCAAAGTTGCACCATTTCTTATGTACTTCACCCAGACGTAAGGAATTTCATAATACGAGGAGAACTTGGTGAAAAAATAGCAGGATGGGTAACTCGTATACAGGAATATGATGTAGAGATAACATCCGAACAAGACAGTTAGGGGTAGATCTCTGTGCCAAGATTTGGCCAAGCAAGAAGCAAGTGGATATGTGGAAATCCAATCCATAATGGCAAATACCAAACAAAGTTAGGCCAAAGAAGGTACTGATTAGATTGACAGCTTGGTGAAGTATTTTTAGAATGGGTTATGCCCTAAAAATTTGAATGCTTCTCAAAGGAGGAGGTTTAGAACCCAAGCATTAAAATATACCATTCGAACAGAATGGTTGTATAGAATAAACATCGATGGTGTATTTTTGAAATGCATTAGTGATGATAAAAAATAAAAATTATTGGAGGAGTTCCATGGAGGCCTCTCAGATGGGCATTATTTAGGCAGAACAACAGCTCTGAATATCCTCAGAGCCGACTGTTATTGGCCTTCAATTTTTTTAGATACATACAAGGTGACCTAGAAATGTGAACAACGTTAGAGGTATGTAGGAATAAATAGAAATGCCCCTATGCCTTTGAGGGCTATATAGGTTGAAGAACCTTTCTAGCAGTGGGGATTGGATTTTGTGGGGATAATAGAACCAAATTCATCAGTAGGCCACAAATACATACTCACTACCATGGATTATTTCACAAAGTGGGTAGAAGTGGTTCCTACGAAGAAGGCTAATTTAGAAGTTGTAATAGAATTTGTAAAGAGTATTATTATGAGATTCGACATACCAGACTCATTAATTACAGATAATGGATCTTTTACTAGAGCAAATATGATCGAGTTTGCCAGTAGGTATGAAACTTATTTGAAAACATCTTCTAACTATTATCCATAGGGTAATGGATTGGCTGAGTCTACCAACAAAAATATCCTTAGAATATTGAAAAGGACACTAGAGTATAAAAAAAGAGACTGGCACTCATTACTTAATCAGGCCTTGTGGGCTGACATAATTTCAATTAAAAAATCTATCAATACATCCCCCTATGCTTTGGTTTATGGCAAAGAAGCGGTCTTGCCTATTCATATGGAAATACCAGCATTGAAATTACTAAATCAAATAGATGAAGATGAAGGCCATCCAATGGATGCTCGGTTGATGCAATTTCTACAGTTAGAAGAGACAAGGGAACCAACCTACTTTGGAGACTAGACGGATATTTCCAAGTTAGCTCCATCTATTCAATTTTGGTAAGGTCTAAGGCATAATACAATTAACCAAAGATAGATTTTGTTCCAATAGGTATGCATACATAGAAAAACTATGCTTAGTAATGGTCTTTACTACTAAGAAGTTGTGCCACTACATGTTGAGCCATATAATGTATGTCCACAACCTTTCGTTAGACCCTGCAAAGAAACCGGTCAAGCAGAATCTCAGGAAGATGCATTCAACCGTTGCCTTGATGGTAAAGAACAAGTTATAGAAGTTATTGAATGTAGTCTTTATTGTACCTATTTAATATCCAAAATGGGTATCAAACATGGTGCCTATAGGAAAACCTGATGGAAGAATCTGTATTTGCATAGATTTTAGAGACCTCAACAAGGCAACACTGAAGAATTCATTCTTGTTGCCCAACATAGATGCTCTTGTAGACGCAACTGTAGGTCATGAGATGTTCTCCCTCATGGATAGTTTTTATGGTTACAATCAGATTTAGATTAAACCTGAAGACTAGCACAAAACCGTGTTCACCACTCCATGGGGAAAATTTTGTTACAAAGTAATGCCATTTGGTCTTAAATATGTTGGTGCCATATATTAGTGGGAAATGACATATTTTTCATGACTACATGCATAATATATTAGAATATTATATCGATGACTTACTAGTAAATTCAATGTTGCGTGAAGAGCATGTCGAGGTTCTAAGAAAGGTCTTCGATTGCCTGATAGAGAACAATGTCAGGTTGAATCCCAAGAAATGCGTCTTTGGCATAACCTCTGGAAAACTCTTGGGATTAATCATATCTAAATGAGGCATCAAAGTTGATCCAGTAAGGGTAAAGGCTATCCTAGAAATGGCCCTGCCTACTAACATAAAAGAGATAATAAGCCTATAGGGAAAAGTAGCATCCATAAAGTGTTTCATCGCACAACTATCGGACAAATGTCGACCCATGAATTGACTACTACACAAGGGGGTTCCATTCCACTGGGATGAAATTTTTTAGCAAGCATTTGTTTATATTAAGAAATACCTAGCGACCCTGCCAATGCTAGCTCCACCAAGGCCATATGTGCCATTTTTTCTTTATATATTCGCTACCAATTTTGATTTAGGCACCATGTTGTCTCAAAATAATGTGCAAGACAATGAAAAAGTGATATATTATATCAACCACACCTTGGTTAGAGCATTTTGCTGCTTTGTTAGCTGTTGCTAGAGTTGCTACATTTGTAGATTCAGGGCCTGAATCTATGCATATGCTTGAATTAATTTTTTTTTATAATTAGCTACTTCACTGGAAGCAACATTGAATTTATCTTCCCACTTCTTTGCTTTCAATTTTAAAGCCTTTTCTAGTATTTTTTGTTCTCTAAAAATAGATTCCAACTCCTTCCTTTTCTCATTTTCTTTTAGAAACTTCTCCCTGTAATGGCCCCCATGCAGATATATAGTTCCAAAGTGTGCTTGGGATTTTCCCCACTCATATTGCATGGGCTACTGATAAATATCTTCTTTCACTTCTTCTTCATGGTAATCAACAGTTGTCATCTCTCCTTTGGACTTCTTCGTTATCGTTGTCAACTTGAATTTCTTTCTCTACATTGTGGCAGGATCTAGAGAAATAATTTCACACACATTGGCAGGTGCTTTTGGATCCTCAATCGAGTGATAAGTCCACCACTCCAAGGTATTTTTGCTGACCCTCTTCAAATTTTCAATATTTGATAAAGTCATATGACTCTTGGTACCTTGGGAGGATGCAACTTCAATTGTTGGGATATTGATGTTAGGAAGGAAGGGGATGGGGATCAATGCAGTGTTGACATTGAGTAAATACTGGGAAGATGTTACCATCTCTGGGAAAGCAAACCAATTTTTTTACAGGAGGGTTACATCTTTGTTTATTTTTAGAAAGGGAAGGAGAGTTAAAATAGGAATGAGTACAAGAAATAGAAGGAGATAATGAAAGAAACATACCTGGTCCTGTCTAAATTTGTCATTGATATCCTTCCTCTTCATTCTAAGTTTTACCCTTATTAGGAATTTCAATATCCTTTTCATGTCCATCTTCTTCATCACTCTCTTCAAGATTGATTATTTGTACATTCTAGGGAAATCCTCCCTGTTGTTGTTTCTCAGTCTCCTCAATTTCCTATTTGACAGGAACTTGTTTTCCAATATCTATATTTTGGCTCTCTTGAGCCAAGCTTGGTGGGTCACTTGGGTCTTTATTCTAAGAATATTCTTGCTCAACATCCAGAGCATCCATGTTATCATTTCCTTCATCAGATTTATTTTGGTCATCTCCCACAAAATCTTCAACTGTATTATCTTGAGCATCTTGAGGTTCTTGCTCACTGGGAGAGGCCTGAATGACATTCTTGTCTTTCTTTTTATCAGCTATTAGTTTTTTTTTTTTCATTATTTTAGCTACAGGATCTTCATCAGATTCGATAGCTGAGTCAAAAGGTAGTACAAACTTCACAACTTTCGATACATAATATCTCATGCTTGAGGCATCAGCTCCCAATGCTAAGTGTTTTTCTATCTATTCTACCTGGATGAGTTCAGTCCTCCCCTACCCTTCTTTTCCAAGGCCTTTTCCTTCATAATCCATTTTCAACATCATTTGAGCAGCCTTGCCATAATTATGCCCCTGCTCATTAGTAAAAACCTCTTCTATTGATCTTTTTCTAGATGTTCTATGTTTAGTTTGAGCACGGGGGAGCTTCTGGGCTATCATCACTTGCTTGCATTTGTCAGGATCTTATTTTTGGGGTGGCTTTGGGCTAGTCTCATGACTTCCTCCAATTCTAGGAGGAATTCTAACAAAAAAATTTCCAACCCATGATTCATGATGGAGGTCATATCTGGGATTGAAGTCATTGTCATTCTTGGTGGGGTACCTTGATGAGATCATATATGTTTGCACCCTCATTACCCACCATTCTCAAATTTTTGTAAGAGTCCAATCAGGTCGGCTTTTCTATACCCTGCTGATCTTGTCATTAGTCAACTGATGAGTTGTGATGTTTAGAGGATCATAATTTACAACTACTTCATAGAAATCATGCTAGGGGGCAGAGGTTCCATCCTCTCTATGTGCCATTCCAAAGGTTCATCTTCACTATTATTTATTTTCTCCTCTATATCTTCCCTGAACTTAGTATGGTACTCTTTCATTTGAGTTTTATTCAAAATGACTTACCTCTCAGCAAACCTATTCAAAGGGTCATATTTCCACCTCTGTGGAATCTCAACTAGCCCCAATTCCCTCAAATATTCAGCTATTTGTTCATTTTGTCCCTTTTTTGATAATGTAATTCCTTCAAACTTGAAAGGCATGTTATAGGTACTAGTTTTACCAATACCAGTACCAAACTTCACATTTATTGTCCTAGTTTTTCTAACATACTCTAAAGCAAATATTCTATCAGTAACATAATGGGGGAGTAAAAAGGGTTTTTCAGTGAAACCGTATAACCTGATACAAACTCTCTGGGTTAGAATAAACCAGTCCCCTTCTTCAGCATATTTGGTCTACAGAACTTTTTCTGCTCTAGGGGTTAATCTCCTAATGTGTCCATACATTATTTTTAATGTAGGGCCTAAGAATTCTCTATTGAAATCATAGTATGATTCTGATTTATACAACACATTTTTCCATTCACAGACTGGCAAAACCCTCCCTTTTTCATCTTTGCCATTTACTGAGATAAAATTTAATTCTTGGGACATAAAGTAGAAGAACAACCAAACCAGGTAAGAAGTATACTGAAAATAAAACTGAGTTCCCTCCTTTAGTGCCGCCAAACCCTCATGAATTTCTGAACATAAAAATTCATGTCAGTCAAAGAAAATTGGTCTCACACTCTTGTCCATGACTGAGGAGTCGTACATTTTGGGGTTGGACAAGCAATCAACTATGGCAATTTGCCATCTCTAGAATTTTTCATCAGTTTTGAGTCCTGCTATCATGGCTAAAATAGAATAAAGTTCTGGATTTTTGAAATCTAAGATACTAATGGGAGTCTTGGGTGGATTTGCTCCCTCAGGTAAATATTTTAGTTGGGCTATCAAAAAATTTCTCATTTTCTCAGATGGGCCAAAATATTTAGCCTGGTCTTTGGGGTCGAAGGTCTTGGGCTCGAATGCGGGGACACGACCAGCGAGGAAATATGAAATAAAAGCATATTTAATCAAAGAAAATAAAACCCTCAGAATAATCCCTGACTTTTCTCTCTTTATTGTCATAAAAATTAGCAATTTTTGGTACTAATTTGGGGTAGGGATGTACAGGAATATATACATACCAGTACAAGAAAGAATGGAAAGCAAAAGTAGACGATGTAGGCACCAAGACTCTGGTAGCTATCTAGTATGCTATGTTGCTTTGTACCTTCGCTAGGTCCTTACAGATCACAATTGTATCAGATATCCATCCTTGTCTATGAACCTGCTACTGCTCTCCTCCCTTTTTCTTACTACTAAAGTAGTTGCAGGCGATGAAGCTGACGCAACCTACTTTTTTCCTTTTCATGGAGCCATGAGAGACTATCAGGTGAATAGCTTATGGAAAAATTTTTGGGGAATATTTTAAAATTTCTTTTCATTTGAGGAAATTGGGGTCTCTGAGTATCACAATGAAATTTTCTTATTTCTTTCTATGGGAGCTGGGAATAGAGAATGACAAAATGCTTCAAAAAATTGGTTTTCTTCTTCACATCACTTGGGAAGGACATGCAATTGGGATGCATTAATTACGGTTGGTGGAGGCGATTCTCTCGTATTTTCTTTGATTTTCGCTTTCGCTAACTTCTTTAGAAATTTTTCTTGAAATGCTCACCATCCCATTAATATTGCATGAGAAATAGAAATAATTCCTTGCCGAAATTTATATCACCTGACTGATTAATCATTCTTGCCTACTTATTCCCTCTATTTTTAGTTAAATGATGAGCTATGGTTGGCTAAAAATATAAAAATATCTTTACTAAGCTAGGAACAAGCAAAAATATTTATAAAATTTCAAAAAGACTTATATTATACTGTACATATGGTTGGCTAAAATCCCACAGTATTCTAGAACTACACCTCATAAAGATCAATCAAGTGAAGAAAGGTCCTACAATCCTCCCCAGATTTTTGTCCCAACACCAAGGAGAGAGTCTCCTCCTAGAAAGGAGAGCAAAACTCAAGATCAAGCAAAAGAGAAGCTCAGATTCCCTTCGTTGACCAAAAGGTAAAGAATAGAAGCAACTCAAGGTTATAGGAATAAATATGACCCATCTGCTAGAGAAAAGGAGAAAACTATCGAGACACTCTCATTTAAAATCATTGAGAAGATGAAAAAAACTCCATCAAAAGCTAGCATGTATGATGCTTTGTAGTTTCCAGGACAAATCGACCTTCTTCAAGAATATTTAAAAATGATGAATCATAAAATCAAAGTGCCTTCCTTTTCAAATTCTATACAAGCTAATATTACTTTTGCTACAAGAAAAAATAGACCACCTTCGTTTTACTTATCCCTATAGATGGAATTATGGATAGTACATAACTGTATGATCAACTCAGGAGCAACTACTATAGTTATGCCAAAAGCATTATGTGACATCATGGGAATGGAGGATACCAGAAGTCATCCAAGAGTGTTGCAGTTAGATGGTACTCCAGTAAAAACTGTAGGAGTGATCAAGGATATCCCCATACAACTCCAATGGATGCCCCAAATAGTTGTTATACAAGAAGTGGTGGTTGTAAATTTGGAGCCATATTTTGGTATGTGCCTATCTAGAGAATTTACAGCAAAAATGGGAGGTTATTTATCTTTAGATTATTCTCGTTTATAAATACCTTTCAAAGGTAGGAAGATTAAGATTTTTAATGAAAAGCCATCCAATTTTCACATAGCAAGACTGGAAGAAACCAATACTGTGAATATGATGACCGAAGATATAGGAAATGTAGATTTGATGGAGGAAACCTTGAAAGAACTCCAATCCGAAGATCGGTTTTCCTTAAAAAAATTCAATGCCATGATAGAAATAGATATAGGGAGCTATTCTATCAAAAAATAAAAAATCTACCTATTTTTATCCCTGAAAAGAATGATTCCACCAACCAGCTTTGGAAACTTTATTTTGATGGATCTAGATGCAACAATGGAGCAGGTCCTGGGATAGTTTTGATTTCTCCTGAAGGAAAAGAAAATATCTTTTTGTATAGGTCGACATGGAGTTGTAGAAAAAATGCATCTGAGTATGAAGCATTGTGTTTGAGACTCAGAAAAGCTGAAAATTTATGTGTAAAACAATTGCTGATTTATGGAGATTCGAAGCTTATTGTGAATCAGGTCACTAGAAAATGCATTTTTAAACAACATTATTTAAGAGCTTACAAAAATAAAGTGTTAGATATCTTGGACAATTTTGAAGCTCTAAATATAAAATAAATCTCAAGAGAAACTAACACTCATGCAGACTTGTTGGCATCGGTAGGATCAAATTTCTGTCCAGTTAGTAATATCATCCAAAAGTCCAAAATAGTAAAACTGATATACAGGCCTTCTGTGCCTAAGATATTTTTTGGCAATTATTTGAGAATGACGAATAGATATTGGATTTCCTAATCCATGAGATGAAATGTTCTAATGATAGAGCATTACAAGATGAAGACGAAGAGAGATTGATTCAATTAAAAACAACCACATTCCCAAGGGGCTGACCACCCTTGAGAATCTTTTTGACAATAGTGACAAAGCTTTAGATCGAAGGATTAAGGTCAATAAATGTCGGTACAAATAAGTGGAATTAGAACTAGATAAAATGATCAAATTAGGTACCAATTGTACAGTAGAAGAATTAAATCAAGTAAAATAATTATGTAGAGAGTATTCAAATATTATAACATGGACGTATAGTGATTTGAGAGTGTATAAAAGGGAAGTTATTCAGCACACCATCGAATTAGAGGAAGGAGCTAAGCCTTTCAGGCAAAGACAAAGGTCTGTAAATCCAAAAATTGAAGCTTTGATGAAACATGAGTTGTTAAAACTTCTATAGGCTAAAATAGTATATCCTATTAAGCATTCTACCTAGGTGGAAAATTTAGTCCCAGTTAGAAAAAAATGGCGAAATCAGACTGTGTGTGGATTTCTAAAATTTGAACAAAGCTTCTCTAAAGGATCACTATCCTTTGCCTTAGATTGACCCAATCCTTCATACAGTAGCAGAAGTAGAGAGGTTTTCCCTGTTAGATGACTTTTCTGGCTATAACCAAGTCTAGGTAAAAAATGAAGATCAATAAAATACTGCATTCACCACTAAGTGGGGGACTTTTGCTTACCAAAGAATGCCTTTTGGGTTATCAAACACAGGAGCAAATTTTTAGAGAGCTATGGATGTAGCTTTTGGAGAGCTCACAAATAATATTATTGTTGTCTATTTAGATGACATGATAGTCTTTTCCCATGACAAGAGAGATCATGCCACCCATCTGTGACAAATATTTGAAAAATGCAAGGAATTCGGGATCTCCCTGAATTCTAAGAAATCTATATTTATCGTAGAAGAACGTATATTGCTCGGCCACATTATTTCTAAAGCTGGGTTTTCCATTGACCCTGATAGAGTAAAAGCACTCCTAGAACTTTCACTCCTGGTCAATAAGAAAGGATTGCAATCCTTCTTTGGATAGATAAACTTTGTTCGAAAGTTCATTACATATTTTTCTCAAACAGTTAAGCCAATGACTGAACTGTTAAAAAAGGATAGACCTTTTAAATGGACATAACCAAGGAAATATGCTTTCAAGAAGATTTTGGAAGCTATAGCTCAAGCCCATTTATTAGTCAATCCTAACTATTCTCGAAGTTTCATCCTATATGTTTTTGGAGAGCAAGACAGCTACGCTGCAGTTCTTACTCAGAAAGGAGCAGATGACGAGGAAAGACCCATAGCCTTTTTGAGTTCTACCATGCACAAGCATGAGGAGAGGTACAATTTTATAGAGAAGCAGGTGTATACAATCATGAGATCATTGAATAAATTAAAACACTTCCTATACCAAAGTTGCACCATTATTTATGTACTTCACCCAGACGTAAGGAATTTCATAATACGAGGAGAACTTTGTGGAAAAAGAGCAGGATGGGTAACTCGTATACAGGAATATGATGTAGAGATACATCCAACCAAGATAGTCAGGGGTAGAGCTCTGTGCCAAGATTTGGCCAAGCAAGCAGTAAGTGGATATGTGGAAAGCCAATCCATAATAGCAAATATCGAACAAAGTCAGGCCATAGAAGGTACTGATTGGATTGACAACTTGGTGAAGTATTTTTAGAATGGGTTATGCCCTAAAAATCTAAATTCTTCCCAAAGGAGTAGGTTTAGAACCCAAGCATTAAAATATACCCTTCGAACAGAATGGTTGTACAGAATAAACATCGATGGTGTATTTTTGAAATGCATTAGTGATGATAAAAAATAGAAAGTATTGGAGGAGTTCCATGGAGGCCTCTCAGGCGGGAATTATTCAGGAAGAACAACAGCTCTGAATATCCTCAAAGTCGGTTGTTATTGGCCTTCCATTTTTTTAGATACATAAAAGGTGACCTAGAAATATGAATAGCTTTAGAGGTATGTAGGAAGAAATAGAAATGCCCCTATGCCTTTGAGGGCTATACAGGTTGAAGAACCTTTCCAGCAGTGGGGTTGGATTTTGTGGGGATAATAGAACCAAATTCATCAGTAGGCCACAAATACATACTCACTGCCATGGACTATTTCACAAAGTGGGCAGAAGTGGTTCTTACAAAGAAGGCTAATTTAGAAGTCGTAATAGAATTTATAGAGAGTTTGACTACGAGATTCCTCATACCAGACTCATTAATTATAGATAATGGATCTTCTTTTACTAGAGCAAATATGATCGAGTTTGCCAGTAGGTATGAAACTTATTTGAAAATATCTTCTAACTATTATCCATAGGGTAATGGATTGGCTGATTCTACCAACAAAAATATCCTCAGAATATTGAAAAGGACACTAGAGGATAACAAAAGATACTGGAACTCGTTACTTAATCAGGCCTTGTGGGCTGACATAATTTCAATTAAAAATCTATCAATACATCCCCCTATGATTTGGTTTATGGCAAAGAAGCGGTCTTGCCTATTCATATGGAAATACCAGCATTGAAATTACTAAATCAAATAGATGAAGATGAAGGCCATCCAATGGATGCTCGGTTGATGCAATTTCTATAGTTAGAAGAGTCAAGGGAACCAACCTACTTTGGAGACTAGATGGATATTCCCAAGTTAGCTCCATCTATTCAATGTTGGTAAGGTCTAAGGTGCAATACAATTAACCAAAGGTATATTTTGTTCCAACAGATATGCATACATAGAAAAACTATGCTTAGTAGCAGTCTTTACGACTAAGAAGTTGTGCCACTACATGCTGAGCCATATAATGTATGTGATATAAAAAAAAAACCTTTATAGTATATGATGAGCAAGACATCATAATACACATACTAAAAAGTGGATCATGCTACTGACCAAATTCTATTTTAAATTCATAATCCAAAAGTCTATCAAGGGACAAGTCATAGTTGATCAACTGATAGAGGCACCTCTTTAGGAAGATAGACCTCTCACCATAGAACTTCTTGATGATGCAGTCTTCGCATTATTAGAAGCATCCAAACCTGAAGAACCTGATAACAAAGTTGACATGACTTTGTTCTTCGATGGTTCAAAGTGTGAGCAAGGGGGTGGTGCAAGGATTGTGTTTTTCATGTCGCAAGGTACTCTAATGACCTTGTCATTTAAGCTAGACTTCCCTTGCATGAATAACAACATCAAATACGAGGCCCTAATATTGGGTCTCTAAAAAACCATCACTATGAAGATAAAAAGGCTAAATATCTTTGGTGATTCCCTTCTCACAATAAATCAAGTTAAAGTATTATTTCAATGCAGGTTTCCAATCTTGAAGGCTTGCAAAGAGCTTGTTGACACTTACCTAGCCCAACTAGAATGGTACAACATTGAGGTAATCCCTCGCACATCCAATAGATTTGTAGACACTATAGAATATTTGGGATCTTTTATCCCTCAAAATCTATTTGTTGATTTCACTACCATTCATGTGAAGACGTTCTCGCAATCAGTGATGCAGCGTGAGGCTTTTGACAATAAAGAATCAGTCAACATGATTCATATAGAACCAAATCATGAGTGGTTCTAAAAATCTAGATACTTTCTAAATAATGTGCCTTGGTGGTATTTGATCTCTTAGGGTCCTACAAAGAATGGTACAACCATTCACCATAGGATCATTTCTCAATATGTATTTATACACATCGAATCACAAGGAGAACAAGCCATATTGTCTGTTGAGGCTGTAGCTTATCAAGATTGGCTAGGCCAATTACAATATTTTATTAATCTTGGAATCATCGCACAAGGATTATCGCAAGCCAAAAAATGAGCATTCAAACAAAAAGTTATAAGATGTATATTTCTAGGAAACATATTGGATCGTCAAAACTTTGATGGAATTCTCCTTTGTTGTCTTAAGCCCCAAGAACCAGCTTGGTGATTTCACAAGCTCATGATGGTATCTGTGGTGGCCATTTTAGTGGCATGGCCATCGTCAAGCACATCCTTCGAATGGGTTATTATTGGCCCACCATGGAAAGGTATTGCTACGAGTATGTTAAGAAATGTGTTAATTGTCAGCATCATGCAAATCTAACACACTTGCCATCACAGGACTTACTGCCCATTCAGGTGGCTTGACCATTTTATCAATGGGGTTTTTATCTAATTGGAAAGATCTCTCCCTTGTATTTGGGCTTACACACATTTATCTTATCGACCACTGAGTACTTCATAAAATGGGTGGAAGTGGTCCCCTTAACATTGATAATAGGAACTCGAATGACAAAGTTCACACTTTAATATATTATCTATCGCTTTGGGTTCCTCTTCAAAATAATTTTGGATAATGGTCCTTCATTTAAAAATATTAATTTTTGGGCTTTAACATCCAAATATAACATTCATCACGGTTTTGCAACACCATATTATCCACAATAAAATGGGCAATTAGAAGCCTCAAACAAAATAATTGTTGTCATCTTAAAGAAGACAGTAAAAGAAAATCATAAGTATTGGTATCTGTAGTTACCTCTTGCATTATGGGCTTAGAGAACTAGCATGTGGATGCCCATTGGGGAAACACCATTTTTTCTTGTATATGCCACTAAGGCCATCATGCCCTTAGATTTGAAAATTCCAACATTGTGCATCACATTGAAAGAGTTTATCGATGATGACACTGCGTGGCAAACTCACCTTGATCAGTTGACTCTTCTTGATGAACACTACATCAATGCTCTTGAGCATCTCCACATTTACCAAGACCATATAACATGATACTATAACAAAAAATTCCACCTAATAGACTTTAATATTGGGGATCTCATGGTTGAAGAGAACCAACAAAACTCAAACTTGTCGTCGCACCTACGAGATAAATTTATAAAAAATTGGATAGGTCATTACATCATCTCAGAGAAGATTGGACCTGGTACATATCACCTAACATCATTAGAAGGTTTTGAAGATCTTGAGCCTCTCAACATTCTTCATATAAAGGTATTTTACACATAAAATCAACATTTCAAAGTAACAAAAACAATAGAAAATGTCAACAATACAAAAAAAATAGAAAGCACAAAAATCAAAAGGCTCCAAAGGCATCTTAAAGCCCTTTGGTCAACCCACAAAAGCTCCAAAGGCATCTTAAAGCCCTTTGGTCACTCACAAAATTCCCCAAAGGCATCATAAGCCCTTTGGTCACTTCACTAAAAGCTCCAAAGGCATCTTAAAGCCCTTGGTCAACTCACAAAAAGCTCCAAAGGCATATTAAAGCCCTTTGGTCAACTCATAAAATGCTCCAAAGGCATCTTAAGCCCTTTAGTAACTTCACAAAAATCTCCAAAGGCATCTTAAAGCTATTTGGTCAACACACAAAAATCTCCAAAGGCATCTTAAAGCCCTTTGGTCAACCCACAAAAAGCTCCAAAGGCATCTTAAAGCCCTTTGGTCAACTCACAAAAAGCTCCAAAGGCATATTAAAGCCCTTTGGTCACTTCACAAAAATATCTAAAGGCATCTGAAAGCCCTTTTGTCAACCCACAACAACTCCAAAGGCATCTTAAATCCCTTTGGTCAACCCACAAAAGCTCCAAAGGCACATTAAGCCCTTTGGTCAACTCACAAAAGGCTCCAAAGGTATTTAAGCCCTTTGGTCAAAATTAAAACACAAAAGCACAAAAATAATTTAAAAAGCAAAAATTCAAAAACATCCAAAATAATCAAAAGTCCAAAAACAATGGAAAATATCAAAAATCGAAAAGCAATAAAACTCAAAAACATTGCAAAAATACAAAAACATTCATGTAATTGCATTGCATTTAGGCATGACCACCCATTACACTTGCATTAGGTTAGGTTGTGTTTGCAATCTTACAAACGACACCATGTTTGTACCTCAATCATGCATCCTCAAAATCCATCATCATCCATAACCCATGTGTGTTACTGTGTTTTTCAACACAACCCATTCCTATTGCTATAAGGGATGTACTAGGGTTTTTCGGTCACTCAACCATACCTAGTGATTTTATCAATTTTTTTAGAAATCTATCTTCACTAGCAGAAGATGAGGTATGGTTGTGATAGTACCTAGCATATGTTAGAATCCCATAACTAATTAAAATATAAACAATCCTAATTGTAACAAGGGAAATATGAACACTACAAAGTGGTACTAGGCATCTTAAGTGAAAGGGCTTCACTTGCTCATTTTGTGATGCGCATGGTCTAGGATGTTGATCATTGGCAAAAGGACAAGTTCCCCCCTACCCAAAGAAATCCCTTGCTTTCTCAAAATGAGCAAAATCCCAAAACAAAGAAAAATCAAAGGTAAACTAAACAATGATTATCATCACTATACACAAATCCCTTGCTCGAAAGAAAACAAAATTCAAAATAAAAATTTATTTTCATCACAAAGCATGAGCAAGTAAATCAAATAAATGTGAAGAAAAGAAGGGGTTGAAGAGCTTGAATCCCTGGAATGGTCAATCTCCACAAACCATAGAGTGATCCCCAATACAATAATGGGTTGAAAGGTTCCCGCCTGGCACTGAGGTAGGTCTAAGCAATTTGCAAAAAGAGCTAGCTTTGGGTATCCTATACTGCCTAATGGTCTAATCCAACCAAGTCCAACCTAGGATCATGATGAGCATTTGATGATCCCCAATACAAAAATGGGCTGAATGAATCCTACCTGGAATTGGGGTAGGCTTATATCTCATCTAATGTATTCATTTGCACACACAGGGATAACGAATATCTTGGTCTTCATAAAAAAATTGTCATCTTTCAGAAGTCCTGTATGGTCATTATACAACTTTTGATTAGTCAACTAGGGTGTTTGAGTTTCATGGAAAACCTCAAAAATCTCCTCATAGCAAAAAATAATGTCATCAATCAAATCATAAACTTTATTTAGGAGGGTTTGTTCATTAAAGGATGTTTATGAAATAGGATAGATACTGGATAAATATCAGCAATGATATTTAGACGACCATTGACTATTTTGTACACATCTTTTAATTTATAGAAGCTTATAAAGAAAGCACATACATACCACATCATTTCATCTCACATATGGATGCTTAAATGATTAATTCTTATGATAAGGGTTACTATTTACATTCATGATTTTATACATTTCATGGTGTCATCCATTAGTTCATAAACACATATTAAATTCATTTCTTATGTTTTAAGTTATTAAAGCATACATGTCCATTTACATTAGATCGTCATCATGTAAATATTGCATTACATACATTGCATTCACCATAGAAACATCAGATAAATGCATAAACAATAGAAAAAAATTAAACATACATTTAATATTCACCATTACATCCATATATGCATACATAAGTAGTCTATCTACACATCTACATCACAACATATAAGCATACATCCATCATCTAGCTAGTGATCATATAGCATAAAAATAAGCATTACATTCATTTTGCATCACATAAACATAAAGCAATAAACTGATACACATAATGAGCCATAATCAAACTGGAATATCATATATATGTGTGAAATAAGTACATAAGGATACAAAATACCCCCAGGCTACAATAGTGTAGGTCCTTAGACCTTACACTCAAAAATAATTCCAGCCATCGTGAATATTAAATGGGGCTTGCTACCTAGGCTCGCCTCCACCCTCAACTCTATCCTGGCTAGTATTTCTATAGCTAGTCCCTATGGTCTTCTTTGTCCAGGTTTTGGCCTTTTGTCTCAGCCACATTGATGACTACCTTGTCTCGCTCCACTTGCTGCACTGCGATCCCCCTGTTGTATCCCTCTCCCGAGGAGTATGGACTAACCTCCTGATATGAAGCTTTAGAGAGGCAATGCACCCAAAATCTCCCATTATCTATGTCTCGTACTCCTCCAATAGCCTCTATATGCATCTCATATCGGCACCTATATCCAAACTTGTGGGTCTATGAGAAGCTGCAGCAACGGGTACAACCTGTTCTAGCACATCATCCCTATTTATAGTAAGTTGCTCTATCCTAAGATGCACTGAGTCTACCTATGCCTATAAAGTGGTCCTCTCCTCCTTAAAGCTCCTAACCTCTGTCTGAAGCATAGCAATAGTAGAGTCCCACTACAAAATCTGAATACGAGCTACCTGAAGCTCGACCTCTACACTATGCAGCTGAGCTTGGAGAGGATACTTATGATCCTCTTGAGCTAACTTCTCCTCCTCCTCTAGAGCTAACTACTCCTCTAATTTCTACTTCTCTACTACCTAGACCCACTCCGTAGTCCTAGGTCGCACCCAACGTGCATCAGGATCCTCCTCTGCAGTTGCCTCATCCTCAGTCTACCCCAGGCAACCACCACCATGCCATAACCACATAAACCACCACTGGATATACGCCTTGGTAACCCCACCATATTCTATACCAGCATCAACTATAAGAGGGTCCTCCTCCTTTTAAACTACTACAACTCAAGGTGGTGAAAGATCCCTCTCTACGGTAATTCGCCTGTACAAAACTGGCTCAAAAGGGATATCCTACTAGACACCAAACTGGCGGAGCACCTAGGAGTACTAAAATAACTCTTTGATATCACTCTTGTGATTGATCACCCATCAATCACACCTATTATGATCCATAAATATATCTACCTTTGTCCATGTAGGGCACTCAAAATAAGGTCTCCATATAATATCTCGCGCCTACTGGCCAGTTAGGGTAGCTACATAGTGTGTCATATCCCCCGCGTGATGTTGACTCTAATGATCCTCTCACTCTTGATGCCACCTTCATCCATAGCACTAGGTCACCTTATCTATGGCAATGATCCTAATAGGTAATCCTCCTAGGTGGTCCACCATGATGTGCTCCTAGCCCCAAATTTGAAGAAGTAGGTTGCAAGCAACACTAGCCTATCCAAATCATTGAATCCTATAGAGCTCATCGTAGCACTGAGCTAGCAACGCATTCCACAAAGCCATAATAATAGGCTCCTCACTATCTAAGAGGTCTTGAACCATAGCTAGGAGGTTCCATGGGAACATCACTCTAGAACAATAAAAAAAAAACATGTTACATATAACATGCATCAAGATGACCTACCACCATGTGAAGACATCCTCGTGATATTCCTGGGTCACGGAGACTCTGCCATGTCGGGTGTCAGCCAATGTTGTAGCTGCCTGAGCTACAAAAACCCTCTCGAACATAGCATCTCTAGCATCTATGGGAGAAGACACAATAGCCTCACCATAAAAAGGGATCCTAAATATCTTGTACACGTCCTCTAGAGTGATGGTCATCTCATTTGTCAGGAGATGAAAAGTGTTTTTCCGACAATCCCACCTATGATCCAGGTTAGTAATATAGGCCTGGTCTGACATACATGAGCCCTCGAGCATCAAAATAGGCCCAATCCACATCATCCATCAAAGAAAAAAGTCCCGAGCCCGTGCAGACAAAAGCTAAAAGTACAAAATAAATGTCTAATTAAATGCACTTAAACTAAAGAAACACAATAAAATAAAAAAATGGTGTAAACATAATTTAAAATCTAGCAGAATACAAACATTCTAAGCAAGTGCACCAAAACATGCAAAAAAATCACAATCTACACTTGTAAAAGTCAAAAAAATCAATTAATTTCATTAAAAATTAATCAAAAATTAATTTTTTTTGGAAAATTTCCTAAATTTGCATGGGTGCTCACCTTCATGGCCACTAAAGCCGATAGGGACTAGTTGCCAATGGTAAAAAAATTGATCGTTGAAATTCAAACTAGTCACTTTCAACAACAACAACCCCTCTTTGCAAATTGGGGGTGCTCTGGGCGACAAAAGTCACAAGGCGACATGCAAACGACATCCGCCCTTGCCCAAAAATCCAAAACAAATTGAAAAAATGCAAAAACTAAATGGAACCCACCTAAATTAACCCTATTCTAAGCCTATCTACGAATGTGGTTCGTTACCAATGGGTTTAATGAGGTTCATTTACCAAATTACTTAATGGGGTTCATTTTACTGGTTAAATAAAAAGTTAGGGTTTAGAGGAATACCTATGAAGCTTCGGCTCCTCCACTGGTAGATGCCTCACCTTGCTTTGCCATGGTTTCAAGTCTCATCAGTATTCAAGGTCACTATCTATCTCTTCTCCCTCATATCTCAAATCACAAAAAATAGCTGGCAAATAATTAAAGTCAAAATTCTAAAAATTTCTTTTATATTTTCCAATTTTTTTGTGGTCACTGCTGACATCAACGACCCACACTTTCTAGATGCTAAAACTGATAACATCCACACAATTGCAATTGGGGGTCACTTTTGTTGGCAACGACTAGCAAACAGAGACAAAAACACTCAATTTCTCACCTTGAGGAATCTCAAAATGGATAATTAATCATATCTACCAGTCCAAAATTCTCAAAAATTGTAAAATTAACAAAAAAATCAAATAATATCAAAATTTCAAATGAACCTTGTACCTAGTTATTTACCATACACACTTAGTGGTTGCAGTGACTTGCACTCCATGCAAACCGACAAGATGAGTAAATTACCTTAAGGTCATTTGAGCCCAAATTAGTCATGGTTGAATTGCAATGCTTCACTTCAATCCTGAAGAATGCCACAACGGCCAGACTGCCCCACGGGAACGAGGTGTTCATTTCATTTTTCATGACATTTCAAAAAATCATCTAAGTGATTCAAAACAAGTTAAATCAAATTGGTATCATCTTGATTCCCTAAGAAGGCCATTATGGCTGGACTACTCCATGAGATAGAGATATATAATTACTATTTGTAGACACCAAAATCTAGCACCCTTTAGTTCACATTCACCACCTCACCATCAAATCCTGCATAATAAAGATATATGCCTAAGTTCTAACTTAGGGATATAAAATCCTGCACATCATTATACTTTCCTAATTTATTTAATTAGGAAAATCACCCTAGGATACCCTGTCTACCCATTGGACATGTGTCCTGGACACTTCATCCAACATCCATGCCACATCTTACCCACTCCTGTCCCCTTTGTCCTTGCACATGAGACAGATTCCCAACACCCATGCCACAACTCCTTTGTTGTTGTCCCCTTGTCCCTTCACATAAAACAACATCCCACATCCCACTCCACTTGGAGCCACATCACCCCAGTTAAGTGAGCCACACTGAGTGACTCATTGTAACTGCCCCTTCCACCTGGAAGTCCAGATTTGCCACTTGGCAAGTCAGGCTTGCCACCTCACATTCCCCTCCAAAGCCCCAGGTAGCCTATAAAGGCACCATCAATCCACCAAACAAAGGGAGCTAAATTGGCATACCGACAGGCTATCGAAATAGATCTAGATCCAACGAGAAATTGAGAGCGCGAGCTTGACTCTGACCGTTGGCTCAAATTTTGAGGCAATCTATTATTCAACCAAAACCACCCGTCCGCGGTTCCACAGTCAAAAATGTGCATCCACGGTTTCACAACCGTAGGTCCGCGATTTCCAGCCCACAACCGTGCTTCCGCGGTTCCACAGTCCCGAGAACAAAAATGGATTTCATCGACAGAGATTAGCGATTTGAGTATTAAGCAAGGCTTTGTTTGTTAATTGTTTAGTGTTATCTGCTTTTTCATCCATATCAGTAATAGGTTTATGTGTAGCATTTGGATTTATCGCTTGAATATACGGGTGCTACTAATCCCCTTTGCTGGTTTGCATGTGTGCAGGTAACAGGTATCTTGGATAGGCTGCTAAAGCTGGAGTGGTCCCATGTTGGATACCAAAGCCCACTCACCCTTTGAAGTTGTAGCTGGATACGAGGAGAACATTGTACATTGCGAAAGATCTGGAGAACTCCCAGAGAGAAATTTGTATCACATTGAGACAAATATTGTAACATCGTACCCAAGCTACTTGGGGCAATCCGAAATATTGCAAATCTGTATCGCAAGAGTCAATATATATAAAGGATTTCATTATTTTGGGCAATCTCTTTGTGTCTGTGTGTTTTTATATTGCAAGTGTTCAAGTATTTTAGTTACAAAAATGGCGATCACGGTGGGACCTCCCAAGGGTTTCATTTTGTTTTGCCTTGCTTTATTTTAATCTTACTAATATCTGTTTGCATGTACAGGTGCTAAGGAATTTGAAACGCACGGGAATTAGTTAACCTGTTACTGTGGAACCGTGCATCCATGGTTTACCTTCTGAGGAAATGCTCATTCATGGTTGTTGCACTGTTGAAATGTGGACCGACGGTTGAAAGCTAGAAGGAGCAGCAAAAGGAACATAGGTGCTAAGGAATTTGAAATGCATGGGAATTAGTTAACCTATTACTGTGGAACCATGCATCCATGGTTTACCTTATGAGGAAACGCTCATTCATGGTTGCTGCACTATTGAAACGTGGACCGACGGTTGAAAGCTAGGAGGAGCAAAAGGAACACACGTATGTACCCTATGCCATATTTTAAAATTTTTCTTTAATATTAGTTTTAGGTTGCATTTAAGTAGATTAAGGGTCTTAGTCTTGTATGCCAATGTTTGCATTTAGGTCTTAGGAATAGAAAAATTTACTTAAATATTGCATTCATACACACAATAATAAAGGAAAATAAATGAGAATCTGCATATGCATAGTAGGGAATAATCATATTGCATGTACCAGGTTAGAAATAACCTAGGTATTTCTTTTTTAGGGTTTGGGCTTGTATTCGACTTTGTTCTGTTGATAGAAAGGACCCGCACACCCGCGGTTGGGATCTCCCAAATGCGCATGTGCGGTTGGCAAACCACGTACCTACGGTTTACCAGAACTAACCGCCCACCCGCGGTTAGCCCTATTAAACAGAATTTGGCCGAGTCTTACCTGAATTTGCAATTTTACCCCTGATATGATTTTGTCTGCTATTCTATGTCTTTCCTACTTTCTGCATTAGGCATAAAAATAGAATTGCATGTTAGATTTGCATCGCACAATAGAAAACAAAACCCTCACACACACACATATAATTAAAATATTGGTCCGGTTGGATTTCATCACCAACCCCCAATTCAGACCGATGACGTTGGAATTCATCTCCTTCCATCGGCTTGCCCCCTAGATCATCCGTAGATAGGATAAAAGCGCTCTTTAAGCTGGTATAAGTCATTGGTGTTCAAGTTGTCTCCCACTATTGGAACGATTGTTGAATCAAAGTGGAAGAGCTAGGCGAACCCCCCACTGGGATTTAAGCGGTGTACCCTAGCCTCTTTTGAGAAATCATGCTTGGTGCTAGTGTTCTTAATCACCATCTTCATTGAGTTCTATTATTCTATTCCAAAAAGAACAAAATCTCTTCAAAAACACACCAAAAAAAAAAAAATCCCTCAAAAACTTAGTGCAAACTAGGGTCAAACACTTTGTATGTTTATTTGCTTGGCGTGTTCTATTGCATTGTACTTTCTTTTTCATTCACATAGATTGCATATTAGCGTATGGTAGTGACTCGTAATCAAGCTAAGAAATTAGTGTCAAGCCGAAGTCAGTGGTCATCCCCTATGGCCTCTCAGTCTGGCAATGTCCCTCACACTTCGGTGGTGGGACAAGTAGATGTGCCCCTTTCTATGTCCCCGGAGTCTTGATGTAGGGCCTTCTAGTAATGCCCCCAACATGGACATAGACATTATGCATAGAGCTACTCACACAGCTATACCTGAGACACCTAGGAGTGAACCTCCTACAGCGATAGATAGTCAGGTCACCATGATAGATATGGACATTGTTAGAATGTACTTGAATGCAGCTGGAATGGTCTTCCCATCATTACCACCACTCTCCATCCCATCACGTGTCGTACCCTCATCACAACAAGAATCCATATTCGCCTATCCACAACAGTCACAACAGATTTTCACCAATCCTCTCTTTGAGTTGGTTGTTGTAGCATTAGCCAATCAACCATTGTCATCCAACCAAATTCCCCCCACATTATCACAACAAATGACCATTACCACTAATCCCTTGTATGAAACAATTCCTATTGTTTTGCAAGCCCCAATATCCATTCCTCCATCCACACTTGTAGGACATACATCTCATACCATTCCACAATCAGTGGTGATACCCTTTGCTACTTACCCCCCATCTACCTCCACTACCATGGTTGTTCCACAACCAATTCAGTCCACCACATCATAGGTAGCAATCCCTATGTCAAATGCAATTGCTATGCAACAGGATTTCTTACAATTGCAACAAATGATTTTAGATAATGCTAACCATAGCATGAACCCTGACCCTAACCAACATTTGCAAGGGATTGAGCAAAATCTTCCACCTACATCTCATCAACCTAATGCCTTTATCCAAGATCCATCTTGGGTAATGCGTCCTCCCTCTACCACTATGGTTCACAATCAACCACCGCACCCATATGCTAATGTAGTAGGTCAACATAATATCATACCTTCATCACCCCATCCATATCATAACATCCCTCAACATCCATACCATAACACATTTCTGCCAAACATGTCTTATCATCCCCAACCTACATACAATCCACCCCATTACCAGCAACATCAAGTACATTCGAGTGTCAGTCCTGTAGATGATCCTAGATACCAGTTTTTATAGAGTCAGATTGATAGTCTTGCCATGCAAACCCTAGGCTTGCAATACCAAAAGCCAACTTTAAGGCAACTACTCAATCACCCCATTCACGCTTCGGTACCAGAGCCACCATATCCACATGATTTCCAAATACCGAAGCTTGAATTTAAAGGAGAAGAGGATCCCCATGAGCATGTAACAAGATTTGTGAATGCATGCTTCAGAATCAAAAGCAGCGATGCATTGCTATTACATACATTTCCTCAAACATTAGGGGGGGAAGCCCAAGACTGGTACAACCATCTCCCGCATCAAAGTATTTTTACCTTTGAACAACTAGCGGACCAGTTCTTGGAAAGATTCGCCCTAAATGTTAGAAAACAAACAACATTGACTGATTTGATTTACCTAAAACAATATGACGATGAATCGGTCTATGACTTTGGCAACAGATGGAGATCAGTCATGATCAAGTTACCATTTTCACTCCCTATGCCAGAGATAATACGAATATTCATGAAGAGCTTTGGTAGACCCATCTCTTCATTGCTACAACTACAACAAGTATAGAACATTCGATGAGGCACTCGCCCAAGCAAAACTGATTGAAGAAATCAAAATTCAAGAAGGCGAGATTAAGCCTAAGAAGAAAGAGTGGCACAATAAGAATCAAAAGGGGAATAACCACGGTCAGTCCAAGACCGCACAGGTTAATCAGATAGTTTTGAGCCAACCACAGTCAAATCAACCGGCTCAAACACAAATCCAACAACCCCAACAACAACAACAACCACACCAACCGAATTATCAAGCGGTTCCACCCCCACAACAAGCACAAAATCGGACACAACCTACGGAAAGGCAACAACGTCATTTTAAGCCAAAAAGAAATTACACGCCAAGTACAAGAGCCATATTCATTAGTATTTTAGAAGTTGTATGCGGCAAAACTTTTTAATTTACCGAAAATGAAACTTGATGATCCTAACAAACCAAAGACAAAAGGTTACAAAGAACACCTCTTTTGCATCTATCATAGACAAAGAGGACATGATATTGAAGGTTGTCATGGATTTAAAGGAATTGTGCAAGATTTATTGGAAGTGGGTACAATCAAAATTGACAACCCACTAGCCCAAAATAACCAAAACCTAGGCATATATCAGACACCTTTGCCACATCGAGAGGTGAATCAACAATCGATGGGAGCATCAACTTCTACAGTTCCTCCCAATCAGGTTAATTATGTGTCTCAACTGCCACAAGGTTTTGTAGGGGCTATCAGTATAGTTACCCGGGGACAAAGGCAAGCTAATCGCACAACCCAGGCTCCGGAAGCATCACCAACTAATGTGCCCATACAACTTGGATCGAGTGGGCCACCACCACCATTCCACAACCACCCTGTTGTTACATTGAACAACCGATTAACACAGAGTTTGAAGATGGCTTCAACAAAATTGTCAATTTATGAACTAATACAACAATCAACACCTCACAGGGAAGCATTGATGGAAATTTTAAAGTCTATTCAAGTACAATTAGAAGACCCCAATTCATTCAATTCCTTTGTGGGTAGTGTGCAAAAGTGCATGGAACCCTCGATAGTCTTCTATGACTTCGAGGAAAAACAAATATCAGCAGATTCACCCGATCCGCCATTGCACATAGTAGCTCACATTGACAGGAAACCCTTCAAGAGAGTGCTTATTGATACAGGTTCTTCAATCAACCTCATTACCACACCTGCCATGATGAAGCTCAACGTCCCATCATCTCACATCACAACATCCACATTCACTCTTAGGGCCTTTAATGATGCTTTATGCTCAACTATAGGGAATGTTGTTCTTCCCGTCACCGTGGGGGTGAAAACAATACATGTTCTCTTTCACATATTGGAAGGGGAAATGCAATATAACATACTTCTTGGATGCCCTTGGATTAGGGAAATGAAATGTGTGCCTTCAACATTACATCAATGCTTAAAATATGTGCATGAAGGCAAGGTACATTGCATACCAGTTGACACTGAACCTTTCAAATACTGCAACTTTATTTCAAATCCTTATGAGCCTTTACTCCCATCAACACATCTAACCATCCAACCACTAGTCATTAGAACCATTCCATCAAGCACCACATCATCAAAAGCACCCATTCCAGAAGAGTTGCCTATAGTTGATCCAGCTTTCACATCTAAAAGCGTTAGCTCAGCGCATCATTCAAACATCGCATTTCATTTTCAAATTACACCCACTCATCCTGCTAATCAATTGCCAGCTCCATCTAGTACACTTCCAGATTCAAAGCCACCATTCACATTCAAAGCACAACCCACATCATCAGCCACTACTTCACAGTCATTAGAACCCGTAGTCTCACAAATAGGGCCACCTGTTAGAGATAATCCAACATTGCCAGCAGAGCCAAGAGCTAAGGCTCAAGAACCCTCTTCATCCACCGAGCCATTAGCCACACAACCATCTAGAGTTGCAGTACATCTCGCCAATCCAAGTATTGGTGAGTACATTATTGAAAGTGTCACAGTTACACCACCTATCGAGTCAGTCAGAGATTACGGTCACCCTCGCGACCCACCTTTAGCTATTGGTGATATATATAGAATGGGTTCTCAAACAAATGCAATCAATTTCATATATGGAGGGATGGATTCTTCATCGGACCCACCTCCTCAAAATGACAACTCTTTACAAGAGTTTAATGAAAACATTGATTATCTATCGAACCCAAGTTTCCCAGTGAGATATTTTTGAAGGGTTAGTTGGCAAGGATATGGACTTGGAAGACATGAACAAGGTCCTCACCACATTATTGAACCAGAATATAGAGAGCCAAGTGACCGCTCCGGTCTAGGCTATAAACCTTCCATCGCAAGCTCTTCGCTTAATCAAGCTTTCCAAGAACTTGACATAGAATGCGAACAAGAGGAGGAAAAGAGCGATGATGAGGATGAACCTAATGATGAGGATGAACAAATAGAAAGTAGATACCAAATCTACAATTTTTACCCTCGAGAGCAAGCTTTACAATGAGAGGCAGATTATGAAGATCCTACTGCGATAGCATACCTTAGGCAAGACCTTGAGCCACTAATGCTAGGACCTCATACAAATGCTAATGGATTCTGGATGAGTGACAATGATGATGATGAAACTAAAATGATTTTTATCAACCATGCTCTTGAGATACAAGCCAGGAGAATGCTCCAAGATGAAGCACGTCTTGAATGGTTTAATCAAGAAGAAGAAGAACCTCAGGAAGAGATAATATATGGAGAAACCATGCAGAAGGATAACTGGTATCAACAGAAGTTTCCAATAGACCACACACTTTTTTGGCTAAACAAAGAGCGTGAGGGTCTTGAACCAGAACCTCCTCCATCACATTGGCAAAGCATACAACAAAACCAATCACACACATTAGGTCAGTTGCAACCTAGAGAATACGAGTCATCAATTCTTGAATCGCAACCACCTCATTTCCATCAAGTCAACATGATTTCTGTTGATTTTCTCACCCCACTCCGCAATCCATATAATGAGACAAAACCGATCTATATCGACACCAGTCTCATAGCCATGGATAGGATTTCATCCCCGCCATCCACTGCTGACTTCATCCTATCCGAAGAGTTGTTGCACGCTTCAAACACTTATATTCCACAACAACCTTCATCATCAAACAATTCAGTTTTTCAAATTGAGATAGAGGGGGACACCCCGAACACATTTGAAAATGTGGCAGATGATATCCACCTCATCCCGACTCCGCATCAGCTAGAAGAAGGTTCTCACATGCTAATAGAAGAGTCTATAGATGTGAACCTTAGTGAAGACGTGGACAATCCCCAGATTGTCAAAATAGCAAAAGAATTATCCACAGAAGAAAAAGAAAGCATCATAAACATGCTTATTAAAAAGAAGGAAGTGTTCGCATGGTCCTACAAAGACATGCCTGGCTTAGATCCGGACTTGGTAGTCCACAACCTTACACTAGCACATGATGCCAAGCCGTTCAAGCAGAAGCTTAGGAAAGTTCATCCAACAATCGCATTAATTGTGAAAGAAGAGTTGCAAAAGTTATTGGATGTACACTTCATAGTACCAATCGATTATCTTGAATGGCTTTCAAACATGGTACCCGTTCGCAAACCGAATGGAGGGATACGAGTATGCACTGATTTTTGAGATTTAAACAAAGCGTGTCCCAAGGATGATTTTCCTTTGCCAAATATAGATCAATTAGTAGACTCCTGTGCTGGTCATGAAATGCTCTCCTTAATGGACGGTTTCTCCGGATACAACCAAATTCGGATTAATCCCGAAGATCAACATAAAACAGCGTTTACAACGCCTTGGGGGACATTCTGCTACAGAGTGATGCCTTTTGGATTAAAGAACGTAGGAGCTACATATCAACGTGCCATGACGTACATATTTCATGATTATATGCATAAGATAATCGAATATTATGTAGATGATCTTATTGCTAAATCAAAAACGTGTCTTGAACACATAGATGTGCTAGAAAAGGCATTTGATCGATTAATAGAACATAAGGTAAGGTTAAATCCTAAGAAGTGTGTATTTGGTGTAACATCAGGAAAACTTCTAGGATTCATTGTTTCCAAGCGAGGCATTGAAGTAGACCCAGTGCAAGGTAAAAGCAATATTAGAAATGTCACCTCCCAAAAACTTGAAAGAGTTGCAAAGTTTGCAAGGAAAAGTCCAATCTATTCGACGATTCATTGCGCAACTCTCAGATAAATGCAGGCCTTTTAATCACCTATTACAAAAAGGAGTGATATTTTCTTGGACAACTGAATGTCAGGAGGCATTTGATGATATAAAGAAATATCTAGCCTCACCGCCGGTTCTTACGCCACCAAAAATAGGAGTCCCATTTCACCTATACATTTTTGCAACATATTTTGCTTTAGGAACAATGCTTGCACAAAAGAATGAGAAAAATAAAGAGCAAGCGGTTTATTACATCAGTCGAACATTGGTAAGTTACGAAACAAGATATGCTTATGTCGAAAAGTTATGCTTAGCAGTGGTTTTCGCCACCAAGAAACTTAGACATTACATGCTAAGCAATACCACCTATGTTATAGCTAGAGAAAACCCTTTGCGATACATGATGACTCGCACTTACAACAACACCCACACTGCTAAATGGATAATGCTTTTAACGGAATTCGACCTCGAATTCACAAGTCAAAAATCCATAAAAGGGCAAGTGATAGCTGATCAATTAGCGGAAGCTCCACTGCACAATGATACACCATTAATAATTGAACTTCCCGATGATTCAGTATTTTCTATCACAGAACAAGAAGAAATAGTTTCACCTGAGGATGAAGCAGATATGACAATGTTCTTTGATGGATCAAAGTGCGAAAAAGGGCAAGGTGCAGGAGTTGTGTTTTACACACCTGAAGGAATACCCATTCCTTTATCATTCAAACTCGACTTCACATGCACTAACAATAATGCAGAATATGAAGCCTTAATACTAGGTCTTAAATCAGCTATAGCAATGGGAATAAAAAGAATAAGCATTTTTGGTGATTCTCAATTGGTTGTCTACCAAATAAAAGGAGAATACCAATGTAAAGAGCCAGTCTTAAAGAAATATCATGAAGTAGCATTACAGTTGCTAGGAAAATTTGACTGGTATGAAATTAGTAACTTGCCACGATCGACAAATAGATTTGCGGACGCAATGGCTTCCTTGGGATCTCTCATCCCTAAAAATGAACATGGAGAAATGCAACCGCTAATCATAACAACAATGTCTAAACCATCAATTCAAAAAGCAGAATCTATAGGTGAGAAGAATGTTTGTTTGATACATGTCGAACCTTACAATTCTTACCTTGATGAGATAAAATATTTTCTCAAGTCAGGCACACTACCAATAGAAATGACACGAACTGCAAAAAGAACATTCAAACAAAGAGCCATTCGTTTCACTTTACTTGGAGATGTGTTATATAAACGTAGTTATGATGGAATACTACTACGATGTTTAAATCCAATTGAAGTAGAAAGAGCAATATCGAAGCCCACGATGGTACTTGCGGTGGTCACTTTAGCGGAATGGCAATTGCAAAAAGAATATTGCGCATGGGATACTATTGGCCGACAATGGAAAATGATTGTTGCAAATATGTCAAAAGATGCCAAAAATACCAACATCATGCAAACTTGACCCATGTGCCATCACAAAATTTGCAACCCATTCAAATTTTGTGGCCCTTTTCACAATGGGGCCTTGACTTGATCGGTAAAATAACACCTGCTTCATCAAGACAACATAAATTCATCATAACTGCTACAGAATACTTCACAAAATGGGCAGAAGCAATTCCACTGACAACTACGACTGGACCTCGAATAGCGGAGTTTATACTTCAGCATATTATCTGTCATTTTGGAATACCCTCAAAAATAATTTTTGATAATGGAAAGTCATTTAAGAATAAGGATGTTAGAGCATTGTGCAATAAATTCAAAATACTACACAACTTCTCAACACCTTATTACCCACAAGCAAACGGGCAAGCTGAAGCAACAAATAAAATAGTCATATCCATTCTCAAGAAAGTGGTAAAAGATAATCATCGAGATTGGCATACTCACCTCCCTTTAGCACTATGGGCTTACGGAACAAGCATAAGAACGCCAACGGGAGCAACACCATTTTCACTAGTTTACGGTGCAGAAGCAATATTACCATTGGAGCTCGAGATACCATCCTTGCGAATCGAGATACAAGAATTCATGAACGATGATACAACTAGACAGGAGCGTCTTGACCAATTGACAATAATTGATGAGAAACGTATCAATGCTCTAGAACATTTACGAGTATATCAAGATAGAGTCAAGCGCGCTTACAACGCAAAAGTCCATCCTCATGAATTTCAAGTGGGGGACCTAGTGCTCAAAGAAAATCAACAAAATACTAATGCTTTACCGCACTTAAGGGATAAATTTGCAGCAAATTGGTTGGGCCCATATATAGTAAAGCAAAAATTGGGACAAGGAACGTACAAACTTTCCAATTTAGAAGGGAAATTGGAGCTAGAACCACTGAACATTATGCACCTAAAGGCATTTTATGCATAAAACGACTCGCAATATATGTATATATATGTACATGGCTAAAACAAAAATAAAATAAATAAAATAAACAAAAGATTCCATTTTACAACATTGCATGCATTTCACATTGTAAATAGACATATTTTAAATTGTATTTTTCATATTGCATTTGCATTTCAATTATATGTTCATACAAAAAATATATATATATATTATATATATATATATATATATATATATATATATATAGTTGCATCCATCCCATCCCTTGCTCAGTAATATTTAATAGTGGTGATGATACGACCAAGAAAACAAATTCCAAGAATTGGGGGTATTCAACTAAGATTCTTTACAACTCACAAATCATACACATCATATATGATATATCATACAATTTTCAGTCACTCAAACATGTCTAGTGAAAAACCAAACTTCATGAAGTGTCCAATTTTCTTTAGGACCAAAGCACTTTCATCACATTAAGAAAATATTGAGTATGGTAGATTGACCCAAAAGCAATCTAGAACCAAATACACTTTTACAAATCTTAAAACATCTTGAATAATAGAAAGATAACGCCAATTTGGGTAAACCTCAAAGCGAAAAAAAGTCAAATTCTTCGCTTACCCTATCACGCAACATAGTCCAAAAACAAAAATAGTGGTTATCACCACTACCACAGTGAAACAACAAATATAAATAAATGTAGAGTAGTAAGGATAGGGTAACATTCTCATCATACTTCGGTTGAGAATCCGATTCCCCAAAACTCTACACAAAAAACAATTAACAACACACACCATAGATCTCTAAAGCTAAAAAGATCGTACTATGTTCCCCTCATAAAGTTATGTAGTCATCACAAAGGCTTAAAGATCAAACCATTGGACTATGGAGTGAGCCTCCACCAGGGCTATAGACGCTTGATCGGTAGTGGAGTAAACTCATGCAGGGCGACATGTCTCTCTCTCAAGAGGGAGACCTCTGAACGCACATACGGGTAAGCTAGCCAAAAGGAAAACCCAAAAAGGTACCATCCAAAAATTACTCAAGATGGGGCAATAAACATCACAATCACATGCATTGGTTCTGGATTGCTTAGGGTCATCGACACGCAAGATTTAGAAAATGAACTTCACTTGCACACAATATGGTCCTAAAGAAAGTAAGATAACATTCAAGAAAAATGGTTAACATTACTAGCTTCTTTGAGTATTTGAGAATATTTTCAGTTACATATCAAAAGCCAAATCATTATCCATATCACCATCCACATACCATTTATACATACCACATACATCACCACAAAGAATAATCAAGTGGGATACCCCCAATTGCAAATATGAATGAGTAAAGGTCAACTACTCTGAGCTAAATAAGATTACATGAGCACCATGCATACCTTCATTCAAGTTACATAACTATAAATCAAAATGCATTTTACATGTTCACTTGCATTCATTATCATAGCATTAACATAGAAATATAAGATTGCATAATATAAACATTGCAAAAGCATAAACAAGAAGAATACATATACAAATAACGCATGTGAATACCGAAATAAAATGCCATGTATATATATATATATATATACGAAAGTCTACAAAGTACAAAATGCCCGAAGGTAGTATACATCGGAGCACTGAGGCTCATACTAAGATAAAATATACAAAAAACAAAAATAAGGCAAATACAACATCTAGCTAGTGCCAACAGGATCCCTCCATGGACCCTGCACTGTAGAAGCCCCGTGAGAGCTAGAAGTACGATGAGTCCTATGACTCGTCTCAGTCCCTCGGGTAGCAGTGGCAGCAGATGATGAAGGAGGAATAGGTAAAGGAATCTGATGCTCATGAAGAATGTTCTCCAACATCTCGATATAGACAACCTACTTACACAAGCTCCTCAAATCAACACCCTGGCGAGCGACCCTCTGAGAAATATCTGCTCGTAGAGAAGCAATAGTCAGAGCAGAATCATCACCTCCAACACCTGACTACAACCAAGAAAGCTCACCTTATAAATGGGTAATCTCACCACCAAGTCTGGTGATCTCTGCATCCTTAGCAACCACAATAGTGCTGCTAGGTCCAACCCATAGCCCGTCCACCTCAGCCTGAAGATGAGTCACCTCACCCTGATACCATGCTAACTCGGCCTTCACTCGACCCAACTCCAAATCTAGGCTATCTCACTCAGCCTTGAGAATCCCCCACTCCTCCTCTAATCGTCAAGGAGGTAAACCCTCATCATCATCGCCACCACCCTCCTCATGCTGCTGAACGTCCGTGCTCGTGTCAGCTCTCGAAGAGCTACCACATCGATGCTTCACCGACCAAGGAACCCATCCACCCACATCAACATCATCATCGCTCCCATCATCATCTACAATGATGCTAGGAGTCCATAGAGGCTGACTCATAAACCAAGCATCATACTCAGCAGTCGTGCCAACATCATCCAAGTCAAGCACCTCCAAGTCTGAGTCATCAGTAGGATCATCGACTCACCAGAAATTAGGAGCAATAGGCAACCCCAACTCATCACCCCATCACCTGTACATAATAGGCACATCCGAAACATCTTGAACAAGACCAAACTACCGTAGTACATGAGAGAACTAGATAAACTCCATATCCCTCAAATGGGCACCAACAACCCATCGTCCTCGCCTAACGCGATGAAGCTCTACTGCATCCGTCGCCCAATCCAAACCCCTCCAAGGCCGCCAACACATCAGGTCCCTAGTCAGAGAACTCAAGATATCTCTGAACTCTGATGCACTCGTAATAGATCGACTAACCTCCTCATTGAGTAACCACTTGTATGCCCGGGGAGAGGTGGCATCCATGCCACAAGGTAAACCAATAGGGTGACCAATGATAACATGCTCCCAACACCAAATCTAGAGCAACAAACTGCAGCCCAGGCCCTTGCGCCCATGCCTCTTCACCTCATAGAGCTCGCTATAAACCTCGTAGAGAAGAGCGGGAGCCCAGGCTAACCGACGAGGATCAGCTATCAAGTCAAGAACAATAGACACCTGGTTCCACGGGATCCTCGATCCCATGGAATTGGGCAACAACATGTTGCTCAAAATGTACATCATAAAGGTAGGCAATGCACCCAAGCTGCCAACTGTAAAGAGATCCAGATACGCAATGTCGCCCCTGCTGCAATCAATGTCCCACATCTCACCAAACAGAGGGAAAAGGGCCTCCTTCTTGTCAAGGCCAACACGAATGGTAGGACCCTCGATAGGGACACGGAAGATACGATAGATATCCTCGAGAGTGATAGTCAACTCCCCTGTTGGGAGCTGAAATGTACCCCTGTCTGGATCCCAATGCTCAACAAGTGCCGAAAGGAGATCCTCATCAGCTCGGATGGTTCCTAACCGCCCACAACCGTCTAAACCAATGGTCTGAAGTAGAGTCCAATCATCATCAGAAAGTGCTTTCCACACTTTTCGAATGGTCCTCGGCCACCTATGCCGAGAATCAAGAAGCTTAACCTGAAAAGAAAACATATAAAAAAAACAAAAATTAGCACAACATGCTAGAAATAAAAGCAAAAAAATTTTTTTTTACCTATGTATGGTAATAAAACAAAAAAACGAATTTTTTTTACCTAACCTAGGTAATAAAAGCAAAAACGATTTTTTTTTACCTATGTATGGTAATAAAAAAAAAAAATTACCTAATCATGAAAATAAAAGCAAAAACAAAAAAATTTTACCTATGCATGGTAATAAAACAAAAACGAAATTTTTTTACCTACCCTAGGTAATAAAAGCAAAAACAAAAAAATTTACCTAATCATGGTAATAAAAAAAAAAAAAAATTTTTTTACCTACACTAGGTAATAAAAAGCAAAAAAAAAAAAAAATTTACCTAACCTAGGTAATAAAAGCAATAACGAAAAAAAAAAAATTACCTACCCTAGGTAATAAAAGCAAAAACAAACGCTTAATGAGAAAAAAAATAACCATTTACCAACCCCACTTAATTATCAAACAAGCAAAACAAACAAGAAAAAAAAAAAGGGCAACATGCCTACCTCGGAAAACCGGCCGCCAACTTCCGCTCCAACCGAGCCACCACCATCGCTCCCCTCGCCAACCTCCATCTCACTCATCACTTCAACCGACCAACCAATGACAACTAGCAGAATGATTTTGAAAATGACAACAACCTATAAATAGCCGCTTTTAGTGGTGAAAACGTGCACCCATGTTTTCTGCGGCGTGCGAAACGCAAACACGCGTTTGGAGGCGCAAAAACGCGGAAACATGGTTTCATAAAGCAAAACGCAAATCCATGTTTTTTTGCCAAAATAACTGCAAGTCAGCGGTTTCAAAAAAAAAAAAAAAAAAAATGAAAATTCCAATCCACCTAATCATCTGGAGTGAAACTCGTATCTAGTGGATTATCCTATACACCTAGCGGTTGCAGCGACTAGCAATCCATGCAAACCGGTTGGATGGGTAAATCACCATAAGGAAACTCATTCAAAAATCACAAAAAAAAAAAAAACAACAATGAATCAAGTCGATAAGTCCCTAAAATCTATGAGCTTAAATGTGTTCTAAAACAGATTTGCCAAGGTAATCCTACAAAAACCTTCTGTTGGGTCAAAAGCGGAACAACAAACAACAATTTGGTAATAATCAAAAAACCACTTGAGCATCAAATCCTCGATGACTGGTTCCTTAAACCCATCATTTGGAAGGAATTGCTAAAGTCATAGTGGGTGAAAACTCAAAAGAGTGGTCAGAAATTTTACCATGTATTCTAAAAATTAATGAAACCAAAAGCAAAATTGCAAGAACACAAATAATCCCAAACTTGGGGCACAAAGAAAATCAAGACAAAATTCATTAACAAAATAAACATCATTCAATAAACAACCCACTATCAACATTCATATTTTGTCAATTGGCTTATGGGTGTCAACCTTTACCCAACCTTTACCCAATCATCAATTGAGGGGGTAAGCAAACAAATCAAAATTCTAAATTCATTCATTTTGTGTGTCAAAGAGAAATGAACCCATTCATCCAATAAAGTTAGATGTCATTAGTTTTTGCACCGCATTGTGTTGTACACAATGCAGTACAAAAAGGGGCAACTATAGACACCAAAATCTAGCACCCTTTAGTTCACATTCACCACCTCACCATCAAATCCTGCATAATAAAGATATATGCCTAAGTTCTAACTTAGGGATATAAAATCCTGCACATCATTATACTTTCCTAATTTATTTAATTAGGAAAATCACCCTAGGATACCCTGTCTACCCATTGGACATGTGTCCTGGACACTTCATCCAACATCCATGCCACATCTTACCCACTCCTGTCCCCTTTGTCCTTGCACATGAGACAGATTCCCAACACCCATGCCACAACTCCTTTGTTGTTGTCCCCTTGTCCCTTCACATAAAACAACATCCCACATCCCACTCCACTTGGAGCCACATCACCCCAGCTTAAGTGAGCCACACTGGGTGACTCACTGTAACTCCCCCTTCCACCTGGCAGTCCAGATTTGCCACTTGGCAAGTCAGGCTTGCCACCTCACATTCCCCTCCAAAGCCCCAGGTAGCCTATAAAGACACCATCAATCCACCAAACAAAGGGAGCTGAATTGGCATACCGATAGGCTGTCGAAATAGATCTAGATCCAACGAGAAATTGAGAGCGCGAGCTTGACTCTGACCATTGGCTCGAATTCTGAGGCAATCTGTTATTCAACCGAAACCGCCCATCCACGGTTCCACAATCAAAAATGCGCATCCACGGTTTCACAACCGCAGGTCCACGGTTTCCAGCCCACAACCACGCTTCCGCGGTTCCACAATCCCGAGAACAAAAACGGATTTCATCGACAGAGATTAGCGATTTGAGTATTAAGCAAGGCTTTGTTTGTTAATTGTTTAGTGTTATCTGCTTTTTCATCCATATCAGTAATAGGTTTATGTGTAGCATTTGGATTTATCGCTTGAATATACGGGTGCTACTAATCCCCTTTGTTGGTTTGCATGTGTGCAGGTAATAGGTATCTTGGATAGGCTGCTAAAGCCGGAGTGGTCCCGTGCTGGATACCAAAGCCCACTCACCCTTTGAAGCTGTAGCTGAATACGAGGAGAACATTGTACATTGCGGAAGATCTGGAGAACTCCTAGAGAGAAATTTGTATCACATTGAGACAAAGATTGTAACATCGTACCCAAGCTACTTGGGGCAATCCGAAATATTGCAAATCTGTATCGCAAGAGTCAATATATATAAAGGATTTCATTATTTTGGGCAATCTCTTTGTGTCTGTGTGTTTTTATATTGCAAGTGTTCAAGTATTTTAGTTACACATATTAATGGTTGAAGTCATGCCTGAAATGGGACCTGCCATATAACAATAATGCAATACTCTTAAATCATCCAAATCAATCACCTTGGTCAAGCGACTCATCGCTTTATTCGTTGTCCTTCCCTCATTGACTCGTTGCTTGAGGGGGTAGTCATAATATCAAAAATCATAATCAAGTTCAACAAAGTATCACTCGATCATGTCAAATTACGTTCTTCCTACGAATCATTGCCAAAAACTATCATAAGCTTACCCTTTGCTAGGGAAAAAAAGTAAATATGATAGTTAGGCTTGATGTTCTCCTCCTTTTAGACCAATCGTAGCACTAAGGCTACCCGATAACCTCGTGGACTTGCAAAAGCTTTTACAAATTTAAGCCTTCCATCCTGTTGGAAGCAATGATTCTAAGATGCATGACTTTATCATGATTGGGGCATCTAACTTTTATCATATCAATGATCATCACACACCCTACAATATGGCCCTAGGCGGTCTATTTTTTCTCAGTGATGTGTTTTCCCACAATGTATCCCAAAAAGAGATATCTGTAGAAACCTAAAATACGTCATATTTAGGATACTACTCATATAGTCATATCTAAGAGCTAACAATGGTCCTAACCACTCACAAAAGGCAGTTATGGACCATTCGGGTGTGACCACTACCAACCAGAGTGACTGTCAACTCAGATCGCTAAAGCTGAGAGCAACCACAGCTAGCCACTACTTTGGAAAGCGTCTAGCACTGAAACACAAACTAGTCATGAATGCGAGCCCAAATCACACAGTCTGATTGCACTTGCATTGGATTCGAGCAGTTTTTGGCATAGATATACCAAAGCTCTTCCTGACTGCCCCTTCCATGCAAATCTAGAACTAAGCCTTACCCTCCAACGACTAGTTACATGTAGATTTGGATCTTGGCTTCTCTAAGAAGCCAAGATCTAGATTTGAATATGATTCTAGGAGGTCTACATATGCATCCTACCAAGAATAAGAAATAATTTGGAACATCTGAGTTTTTATGCAACGAAGCCCTAGCAAATTGGAGAGTGATTCTACACCCCCTTGAGGAGTAATGAAGTGCTAACCGATTGAGCAATGACAACGCACCATTCAAGCATTCAGTTCCACATGAGCTTCACCATCCATCCATATTTGGACATGAAGGTGACCCTTGAACATCAATTCAAACGAAGGATTGAGTGTCACAACCCCTGGTTCGCGAGGCAAAAAGTTTTAGTTGACAGTCGTTGTCATCGACAGCGGCTTGTAGGTACATCCTAGCATTTGAGTCATAATTTCATAATTTTTTAGCATAGATTTCTTATTGTTTCTTCTTTATCAGTTAATATTAGCGTAAATATGTCTTTTCTATTGCATTTGCACGATAATTTCTTAGTTATCTATGCATTATTGCCTACCTTTGTATCATTATGCTTTTGTTATGATTTTATGTCATTCCATGCAGATAAAAAAGAACCTCATCGTGAGAGGCCACATATGCTACTGATCATTCTATTTTGTTTCTTGTACATAAATAATAGGTTCCTAGACTAAGTTAAAGTATTTTAGGCATCATATCCCTCCAAGAAAGTGAAGGAGAAGAAGGCATCAGTAAGCCCTTAAGCATATTTATGTACGAATTTGAGAGGCCTGCGGAGTGCACCATCCCCATTCTTGGGTCATTCCATTTCATCCTATTTGTAATCATTGTATCACAAAAATGGTATCCCTAAGAGGGACCTATCTATAATCAAAGTTCCAAATGAATTAATGAAAAGAGATCTAGTATTTTGTTAATTCTTTGTTATTTATGTTTTCATGGTTTATGTTTGATGTTATGCTGCAAATAGATTAGGTGTATTGCTTCCTGGGATTGTACACTATTGATCGAGTGAGATTTAAGTCCATGCAACCAAATCCACTTGGGTATGTGTCTCTTAGTTCTACTCTTAGCAAATTGATATGTCTGGGAATCAACAACGCATCATACATACTGACCCTTGAAGGAATCTTCTTAAGTTTTTCAACAATGCTATATCCAAAAGTTTCCAACAACTTTTTATATTTCTAGACTGGCTCATCAAACCTCTTATGATATTGTTGTGTAGCTTATTGCCTTTGCCTCTTAGTGATTGAGGGAGAACACAAATTTCTTAGAATTTGTTATCTGATCATTTTTTATTAGCCTTATGCTCTTTCAACTTTAAATGCTCTCTAGGTTATTTTTTGCTTTTCTCATTTACAACTAAGTTGAAGCCTTTAGACCATCAACCTTTCAGGGATCTTCTAGAAGATATCTCTTCCTATATCTAGTCAAAAAATGAAATGCACCAAAGCTTATAGGTTCCTTAACCAAGATATAATTATTTAGGTTTATAAGCATGACCACTATCCCTTTTGACTCTCTCTCAGCTTTTGAGGCTACAACCATATGACATTAAAGTTGATAGATCATATAAGTGTCACAAATTATGGGGATCATGACAATCTAGACACCAATAATTCTTTCGAGTTGTGGATATTTCTCCCTCTTGTATTTCAATCATTGCATTCTACTTTCTAGCTGCATTGTTGGTCAAAGTCCATTGATATTTTGTGATATTGAGATATCTTCTCTACTGGTACCCTTCAAATATATTTTCAATATTTGCTGCTCCATTACAATGATCTTATTTGTTAAATTCTTGATAAATTATCTTAACTCCCACATATATGTGGATTCTTTTAGCTCTGGAGTAGGCAAATATTATAGTCGAATGGCTAGAACAACAGGTTGAGGACATTGTCTGTGTCAATAAAGAAACTAGTGGAGGGTTTGAGGAAGTCAAAATCAAGGCTTGTTGATTCTACTAAGAAATTTTTAGGAAATATGTCATCACAATATTTAGAGGAAGCTTACCGACCAAGATCGAGGCATTTTATACTACCACAACCACTTGAAATATCTATGGAAAACTCATATTATTTGAATGTCAAATTTCTAAGCTTAGGTTTAGAATGAAAGCTCAAAGATAGTAGATGTAGTCTTGGGCTTAGGAAGGTCTTAACTCTTGAGGGATTCTCCTCCATATATTACTAAACCAGATATTGAAATTTGTGATGTTCTCCTAAGGATGCCTTTGTATAGAAGTAAACTAAGGAGTGAAAAGAAAACCCCTACATCATTGAATTCCAGGATAAAGAGCTCAACCAATTTGGCCCAAGTGATGATGCTATTATATTCTAAGAAACGAGACTAGTCAAATACCTTACCTCTAAAAGATAGGTCTAATAACCTCACCATTACATATTCATGAATGATATTGTACATGGTAGCTACAATAACTATATCTTGACAACGTTCATAAGAAATTTTCTTGCTACCATCATATGATGGTAAGGCTTTGAGTGTGACTTGTGGTATATCATGAAGATTTATAGATTAAGGGATCCAACACTATTCTAGCCATAGTACTAGGCAAATAAGTGCTAGGTAATTCCTGCGGTATGGCTTCTTGAGGACTGGGACTCTAGATAGAGGAGGTCCAAATAGGTAAAAGTAATCTTCTTTTTCTAGATGCTCTAAAAATTGCTAAATCAAAAAAATAAGGATGTTCTTTCAAATTATTGCTATCTGATCTTGTGATCTTAATATTATGGCTTTATGCATTACAATAAAGTTTCCAATTGATCTCGGGTTCTTTGGAGGTGGGGTCACTAGAAAAATGAAATTTTCCACTTAAAAGACCAAGATCTTCACCATAATCTTGATCATTTGACAATATTTACTTATGAGATTACTCTGTGAAATGAGATTGCACTATCCCACCAAGCATGTCAAAAATACTTGATGTGCATTATTGGTGTTACATTTGATAGCCTTTTGAATCTTTGACTTCTAATCTAGAAATTTGATGTGGTTTGTCCTACCAATGCTTATTTATGGAGAAATATGGATTGGATTTGTCCCACTAGACATGCCAAAGAATCTTGATCCTTTGATTTGCCTAATATAAAATATGCACCCTAGACCAAGGTCAAGATTGGATGACTTAGAATTGCTTCTAAGTCAACCTCTGGAGAAGGTAAACTCCTTATCTAAATACTACTTCATAAAAGACAAAATATAGAAAAGAGTGTAGGGTTGATAGAAGAGTAGGGATAGAGAGTGATTAATGTGGCCAGAGCTAGATAATGATACAAAATTTAGTTGAATGAACATTAAACGTCTACTACAATAAAAACCTAACAAATCAACCCCCAATTAAAGCTATATAGAAATTTAGTAAGCTCAATTATTATAAAATCCAACATTTCAATCTCCTTAATCAAAATAAATCAAACAAATTCAAGCCTAATAGATCACAGTTCAACTATCAATTGAAATAAGTCAAACAACTTCAAGCCTAACAAATCATATCTCAACTAAAGCATAAATAAAAATGTTGAAAGTGCAAATGTCATTGAAATAAATAATTCTACACACTTTAATTGGGAGAAGTAAAACAACTCTTGGTTACATTAGAACAATGTGAACATAAATATTACATCAAGAAAATCTTAAATTATCTAATCCTTTACAATGAGGAGCATTCCTCTACTTATAATATTCGCTCAGCTGGAAATGAAACTGATTACTATGTACAATAAAAAGCAATCTAGTCTTGTACAACTTGGGATGATCTAGCACCACTCTACATCTTTAGCATGTTCAACATATCTTATGTTAGCCCTCTTGTGATTTCAATTTTTTGAATATTTAGTTATGACTTAATGGAGTGGTTGTTGCTTTCATGCTCTGACAACAATAATTTTGGCCTAACTGCTTTTATCTAGGAGTGTTGGGAACCATCTTAAAGCAATGTTTATTTACAAGCACATCAGATATTTTAAGTGCTAACATAATTGTCTATGCTGAGAACCTCTGGTCCATGAAACTTCTTCCATTTGAATTGCACTTTGGGATGTTTCTCTTGCTAAATTTTAGTCTTTTCACTAGGTTAGGACTTTTGGAATCTTAGGCTAACATCATCAAAAAAAGGTTCTAGCTTGATTTCCTTCTAGGCTTTCATTTGTTGTTAGAGCAAACACTCCTACTCCAATAGCTTCTCACTATGACAGATATTTTGAAGCATTTTGGTAGTGCCTTTCAAAATGTTTTAGCTTGCTATATTCCATGCTCAAAATACTCTCCTCCTTCAAAAGGCTCTTTTCGTGTTGGAGATTTTTGAGCACCTTGCTAATGTCATTGTGGAAATTTTTTAACCACCGAGACTTTGTAAGTCTGGTCTTGAAGAATATGAATCTCTTTTGGACCAAAGTGTTTAGATTCAATGAATGGGCAATTTTTAAGAAATTTCAAGCCCAAAATCACTTCCTTAGGCTCTAGAAGAAAGAATTTTTCAAAAATGATGGTCTAAATAAAGAATAATGAGTCTAAATAAGCTCTTCAAACTTAAAAAATTAAAGAACTTGCAAGTCTGATAATGCATGTTTGGACTTGTAGATGTTGACAAATAATTTGAGTATGGTAGGTGATTTGGATGAGCAACAATCCACCATAGGCTTTGGTTTTCTTTTGGGATTTGACATAATTTCATGATGCCAATACAATTTCTTTGTCTTCCTAAGAAGTTGAATATTATGTTGTCAATGAGACAACTAAGCATCTTAGATGGATGCTAATGATTTTGGAGGAAATCAGCATTCCTCAGATATTTCTAGTTTCACTTTGCTATGACATTTAGAGTACTATTCAACTTGTTTGTAATCTAGTATTTCATCAACAAACAAAGCACATTGAGATTTGAATGCATTTTGTGAGATGGCTTCATGTTTGTGGAATTTTATATCCAATATTTGTGCATTCATTAGAGCATGCACTAAACATCTTGATCAAGATCATTTTCAATGTCACTTTTTTGCACATGTGGGAGTTTCTTGGAGTTGGAGTGTTATTTAAGGGGGGATCCAATGTGAGGATCTCTCTCTATGTTCCCCACTTAGCTTAAGGGGAGATTTTGGAATGTGTTGTGGTTAAGCTTCTCTTGAGGCTATAACTGACTATTTACACTTGTATTTGTTATATTTGCTCCTTGGGCCCATGTGAACCTTGTAAAAGCTACTTTTGTTAAATTTTTATAATATTTTATTCTTGATGGTCAAGCTCACAACCTTGACCTAAATGCATCATGTACTTGGGTATAAATATTAGTTCTCATTGATTATTTAATTATTGATTAGGGTTTAATTTCATTTTCTTTAGTGAATATCATTTGGTGCCCATAGACACCCCATTAGATTCTATGTTCTTTATGTTGTGTATTTCATTTGTTAAGCAATACCGGGTAATGATTGATTCCATTTGTTTATGGAAACTACTATGAAATCTCACAAAAGGTACCTCTTCATATTTTGACCTTGTGCTCATTATTCTTAATCATATTAAGTTTTACTTATTCTATGATTTTTTTCTTAAAGATATTACTCTCTTTCAAATACTTATAATGTATAGATTCTTTACCATTATATATATGAACCTTTTCATGTTTTGAGAGCTAAGAATTGTCACTTGTAGTTTAGTCAAGGTTTATATCTGTGATGCATGGAAAGTTTCATTAATGTAAATTATTTTGCATTTTCTTTTTCTAAAAGAGTTATTTCTATTTGGATTTTAATAATAGAACAATTATATGTATATTATTTATGATTTTATGTTGAAATAAAATTTTCTAATTCTTGTTGATATATTTGAAATATAAAGTGTAATAAAAAATTTTATATACAATTTATTATACTAGGTAAAAATGGAAAGGAAAAATGAATTGTGTTGTAAATGTCATAAACATAATTGAACTTGTAAGCCTAAGGGTCCTAGAGATGAAGAAAAAAATGCAATTAACTAATTAAAACAAAATTTCATGGCATTTTACAAAATAATTACAAATTTTTATAAAAGGTAAATTTAAATTTATTTTATTATACCATTTACTAAAAGAAAAGATGTCCATGCATAAGATCCAAAAGGAATAAGTTTAAGTTTGGATAACTTCATATATATTAAATAAGTATTTAAAAAGTAATATAAGATAAGATTATACATCAAACTTTGGTTATTATAGTATTAATAAATAAATAAATAAATAAATATATATATATATATATATATATATATATATATATATATATATATATATATATAGTAGTTTGCTTAGTGTGAGAAACCCTTATTACGGATGCTCAGGGCGGGCATCCCATCCCTACCATGACCTCTCACTCATAAATGCATAACCATCACACACCCACCTCTCACACGGGCGGGCATCCCATCCCTACCATGACCTCTCACTCATAAATGCATAACCATCACACACCCACCTCTCACACGGGCGGGCATCCCATCCCTACCATGACCTCTCACTCATAAATGCATAACCATCACACACCCACCTCTCACACACTCGCCCATGCCTTGGACCTCCCGAAGAAGAGTCAAAGTTAGAATTATTGCGTTGCCCCCTAGTTTATTTGGGTAATGTGATAAACCCCTAAAACCGACACATATGGCTAAGCAGTTTCCTTTCAAATATGACCTCTCGTGAAGCCAAGAGCTACACTTATCACTAAGGAATTAACACAACAAAATGATATGGTTTTGAACCTTGAACCTCCCAAGAAGAAGAACCAAACCCCAAAAGGTTGGGCTATCCCACGTGGACATATTTAATAAATAAATAAATATATATATATATATATATATATTTATTTATTTATTTATTTATTGTGGTTATATAGGAGAGTTGGTCACAACCACACTATTTTTAGTAACTAACAAGCGCAAGGTTCAAACCACATGGGTTGTTCCCACCAAAACTATTTCACCTCGTTATTGTTGATCCGACGTGAAGAGGACCATCAATGATTTGACGTGAAGGGGACCATCGGTTGTTCAGGATTCATATTTTCATTGATCCGACGTGAAGGGGACCATCGATCGTTCAGGATTCATATTTTCATTGATCTGACGTGAAGTATTCAAATTAGACTACTACCTTTGCAAATAGGTTACCATGAGATTTAAACCTAGGTGTTTTCTTGACCACCTAACCTTCAGAAACATTTAATAAATAAATATGACTAATATCCTATTACCTTTATTTTTATATTTATAAATAAAATTATACTCCAAATAAGTAATATTTTAGTAAATTATGGTTTTAAATAATTTAATTTTTTTTTTAATTCCAAATAAAAAACCATCTTAAAAATAAAATTATATATTATAATTAATAATTATTTTAAAAAATTAAACACATAATTATTTAAAATTTTAAATAAAAATCTAAAATTTAAATCTTAAAAATTAAGATTGTATATTTATTTAAAAAAAAAAAAGCTTTTCATTTCCTTTACACCCACACCAAAATAAACGGAGGTGGTGGTAAATGGTTAACATAAAACATGTTAATTTAAAATTTAAAAGAGTTGATAGATGCATGATTGAGGGGGTTAGGGTTTTGCTCTGCAACTCATCCTGAGGAGCCGAGCCGACTTTGCATTCTTCGTTTGCATGTGTGATTTTTGGCCTCGTCACAGTGCTGCATGTGCCAGTGGATGGGATCTGTTACTTTGTCCTTCCATTATTGATCCGCCTTGGGCGGAATTACTGTATTTTTTTTTAATATGTCACATTTGGTTCCTCCTGGTTCATCGTCTGGTGAAGCCGATGGAGAAAAGGATGGCGGGCAAGCAACCTCGAAAGTTCATTCCCATGGTGTTCCACAAGGTAATGTGCCAGACATTTCTATTCCCCTCGATAGTTTCAATAAAGCTTGTACTTGGCTAGAGCAAAATACTGTCATAGGCTATTTCTTGGGCCGTATCCCCTCTGATGCAATTCTACGAAACTGGTTTCAAAGCTATTGGAACCCATATGGTATCTTTGTAGAGTCTGTGCAAAACCTGACCAAAGGTTTCTTTCATATTCGGTTCTCTGATCCAGAGTGTGTCAAAAAAGTTCTCAAGAAGGGTCCTTGTTATGTTCATAGCACTTTGCTTATTTGTCAACCATGGCACAAGAATTTCCAGGTTGCCAATGGTGTCTCTCTTGTTGTCCCTGTGTGGGTTTAATTCCCATGTTTGCCAATGGCATTGGTCCCATTTATTCGTGATGTTGCCATGAAAGTTGGGGAATTTGTATGTGAAGAGCCTCAACGCTTCTATAATGCTCGGCCTACCCGTCGGCTCTGTGTGAAAATTGATTTGGCCAATTCCCTCAAGGAATTTATTGATATTAAGGTAGGTGATACTAATATCCACCAGAGAGTGGTGTATGTCAATTTGCCAAACACTTGCTACAGGTGCCAGTCTGCCGCACACAAGATTAAAGATTGTCCCTTAATGGCAGATAAGTTTAAATCCAAGGGCCCAACCCCTGTTAATCAAGCTTCTAATGAGAAAAACCAGCCAACCAAAGATGGGTCTGACAAAGGACTCGGAAGGTGGTCTCCAAGAAAGGCAAGCATGTCCCTGGTAAAGGCCCTCAGGGAGGCCAGTTCTCTGTCCATAATCCTCAGGGGGGTCAACTTGCTGGCTCCTATGCTCAAGCCACAACGATAAAACCGCCCTTGCATGTCCCAGTTCCATCCCAGAATGCTTCCCCAAGTACTCAAATCCTTTCCAATTCAGCAGTTGTGGTTGAAGATATGTCGATGGCTCTTAAAGATGATGGTATCCTCTCTGTCTCCATGGTTGCTCACCAGCTGGAGCAAAAAGAAGGCATGAATGCCCGAAGACGAAGGTCTCGTAGTCCAGTGCAGGGTCTGCATGCAGACAAAAACCGACAACTGGGAAGCTTTTCTAGCAACTCGTTTGAGTCGCTTGCTATTCTGGGTGACTCTGATGAGGTCAGAGGAAGTTTGATCCTCGATAGGTCAGAATGATTTTTCTATCATGGAATGTTAGAGGACTGACGGACCCAGTTCGAAGATACATGGTTCGCGATGATATTACTTTCTGTGCAACCAAGTATGGGGGCCCAGATATCGTTTGCTTGTAAGAAGTTAAAATCACCGAGTTCCAATTGCAGTGTGCCTGTGCGCTCATTTACCCTAATAGTCAACTTTTTTTCCACCAAGCACCCTCCCGGTCGTGGTGGTGTTGTTATTCTCCTGGCCAATAGATGGCATGGGAATTTTGTTGATTGGGGGGTTGACCCTTCTAACCAAGTTGTTTGGATTTTGCTTGAAGTTGACGGAATGTCCTTTGGAATTTTAAATGTATATGCCTCCAATAGTGCTCCGGAGCGTTGTTTGCTTTGGAAATGGTGTGCCTTTTCTTTGCCTCCTGCAGTTTGGATCGTCTGTGGAGATTTTAATATGGTTGAGCGTGCTTCTGATAAAATTGGGGGTCTAAACCACAGGTGGGCCCTTGGTGAGCGTGAAGCCTGGTTTTTTATGAAAAAAAAATATGTTTGTCTGACCCTAATTCCTGTCTTTCTCCTGCTTCTTTTGATGAGCACCTTTGGTTTACCTGGAATAACTTTCAAGTTGGGCGGGCAAGGATTCTCAAACGTTTAGATAGAGCTATGTTGTCAGACCATACCCAGTTTTATTTTCATCGAAAGCATGGAGATGCTCCAGTTGTGGAGGTTATTGCTGGTACTGTTGGGTCTGATCATTCCCCAATTATGTTCACTGTTTTATCTTCTGTGGTACCTGTTCAGGGTATTAAGTCTCAGTTTTTTCTTAACACATCCTTTCTTCAGCATTCTTCCATGATGTGTCATATTCAGAGAGTCTGGAATTTGGGGGACAGACCTGTTGGTGAAGAAGGATGGATTGAGTGGTGGAATGATGCTATATCCCGAACCACAACCCTTCTTCGTAGTTTGGGCAAGAAAGTTGCTCAGTTTAGAAAATATTCTTTGCTTGCTTTACGCACTGAACTGACAAAAGCCTCTTGTAGGCTTGAAGCCAACCCTCTCTGTCCTATTTTGCAGGGGCATGCTGCTCAGGTTCGTCATGAGCTCAAGGTGGCAGAGCTCTATGAAGCTAAAGGTGCTCAGATCAAGGCCCGCTTACATTGGCTTAAAATTGGGGACAGAGTTTCTAAGGAATTCTTCCAAAAGTTACGTCCTCCTCGCAATGCCACTAAATTCAAAGCTATTGTGGACAATGGTATTCGCCATACCTCTCTACCCAATATTGCTGACATTTTTGTTAAGCATTACACTCAAGTTTTTGCTGCTCCAGCCTTCTTCTCCAGAGAGGGATGAAGCTCTCAAGCTTTGCATGGATGTCTGTCCCTAACAAACTCTCTCGTAGCTCAAAGAGAGGAGTGTGAAAAGTATTTGTCCGTTGATGACCTTGCCTCAAGCATTAACTCAAATGGCCAATGAGAAGGCCCCGTGCTTGGATGGGTTTCCTTGTGAATTCTACAAGGCATGTTGGGACTTTGTTGGTTCCGATTTACACAAAGTCTACCTTGAAGCCATGCACAATGGCTCTCTTGGAGCAATTTTGAACCGAGGTAATATCAAGTTCATTCCAAAACAAGGGGATCCCGAATGTATAACAAGTTGGAGGCCAATTACCCTCGCTCAATGTCAGCTATAAGATTATTGCCAAAGCCTTGGCTCTGAAACTCCGGCCCTCGTTGCCTCTTATTGTTAGGCCGGAGCAAACAGGATTTATTAAAGGCAGATATATATTGGATAATGTCATTGCAGTTTGGGAAGGTATGGAATGGGCTAGGCAGTCTGGTCAGCAAGCCCTCTTCTTGAAAATTGATTTTGAAAAGGCCTATGATAGAATTGAATGGAACTTCATTCTTTCCATGTTACAGTCTTTAGGGTTTGGGCCTGTGTTTGTTCAATCTGTCAATATTCTTTTTCAGGATGCTTCGACTGTTTTATCTTTGAATAATCATCAAACTAGGCCAATCGGTTTGTTCAGATCTGTTCGGCAAGGTTGTCCCTTGGCTCCTTCTCTGTATATCCTTGCTGCTGAAGCCTTTGGATATTTGCTTGCTAGGCATGCTTCTTTGGGCAAAATTAAGGGTATTTCTCTCCCTGATAACCAAGGTCAGCTCATTAATGGTCACTTTGCTGATGACTCTTTTCTCACTCTTTTAGAGGAGGAACACTCAGTGAAGGAAGCACTCAGATGTTTGGAAGTTTTTTGTCAGGCCTCTGGTTCTAGTATTTAGTGGAGAAAAACTTCTTGTTATCGGCAGTCCCCTACCCCGCCCCCTCCTTGGCTAGAACAGTTTCAATGGCATTGGATTTTGCCAGGAGAAGTGTTCAAATTTCTAGGGATCCCTTTTGCCTTTTATGGTTCCCCTGTTCAGTTATGGAACTATGTTCTGCAGAAAGTTGAGAAAAAGCTTGAGTATTGGATTACTAAAAAGATGTCTCTGGCAGGAAAATTCCAGATTTGTTCTAAGGTCCTTGCCTCTACTCATGTGTATTACTCTTCTTGTTGGGTCCCTTCACAAGCATGCTACCTTAAGCTTGAAAGACTATTGAGGAATTTTTTGTGGGCAAACTCAGCTGAGAAGAAAGGTTTTCATCGGGTTGCTTGGGATATGTGTTGTTTACCTAAAGCTTCAGGAGGAATGGGCATGGTTGACTATAAAAGACAAGGCACGGCTCTCTGTGCCAAATGGATCATACGAGCCCTTAAAGGCTAGGAGGCCTGGAAAATCCTCATCATACATTGTATTTCTTCAGGGCTGCCTTTGAACAAACAAGCTTGGAGAGGAATTGACCTCCCTTCCCTAATTGTAATGCCAGTCTTTGTGAAAATCTCTGGTTCTTTTGTGATTAAAAGTATTTGGAAATCATGGCAGCAACTCACTCCTTGGCTTAAGTGGAAAGGGAATAGAGGCCATAAAGGACTTTCCATCAATTCTTTAAACATCTGGTGGTCTTCGGTGATTAACATTCAGGGAACTCCTCTTGCTCAGGTCCCGTGGATTCATGCCCAAAAGTTTTTTAAAAAAGGTATATCTACAGTTTCTGATTTTTATTCTCAAACCTCGAGGGATTGGATCCCTTGGCCGCTTTTTAAACAACAATTTCAGTTGAGCACTGGTGACAAGCTCACTTATGACTCAAGAATTGACATTATCCCCTTTTCCATGTGGCACAAGTGTGGGCAGCACTCTCAGAGGCCATGGTGGAAAGATTGGTCCTGGTTTTCGGATATACCATTGTTGAATTACTCAGCTAAATTGGGTTACAAGTGGCTCTCCCCAATGTTGCCAATGGTCCCTAGACTTAATGATAAATGGGGAGATCCAGTGGCGGTTTCTGGTTGGAAGGCTCGATTTCAGATAGTTTGGTCTTCTTTTCTTGAGCCAAAACAATCTTTTTTTGCTTGGAGCCTTCTCTTTCAAAGTTTACCCTTAGGAGACAGACTCAGGCACTTGGGAGTTGCAAACCCTAAATGTGCATTCTGTAATGAGGATGAATCTTCTCCTCATATTTTTTGGTTCTGCACAAGAGCAAGGAGTGCCTGGGAATGGGGATGGTCTTTTTTTTCCCAATTCCAGGATGAATCCCTTACATGGCAGCAAGCTCTGTTAGGGGATAAGATTAAATTTGTTCTTCCCTTGTCCAAAGTGTGGCACATCTTTCGAATTAGTCTTCTTTTTCACATGTGGAAATCTAGAAACAAGATAGTTTTTCAGCATCAAAATCCTTCTGATGAATTTTCTCTAGCTGACAAAATAGAGGTGTTTCAAGATACATGGTTCCAAATTTGCAATCAGCAGGCTAAACTTGACATTGAGCAGGCACACATGAAGGCACTTTTGGATGACTGGAAAAATGCACCATGCTCAGTTAGCAGGGTTTTTCCAAACAACGCACAACAGACGTCCTGTTCCCGCTCGAGGTCTCATCAACTGCCACGTCTGGTGCATGCACAGGGAGGTTGGGGACATGACAATTTTACCTACAATGATGGATGGAATGCACAACCAATTCAATCACCATCATGTTCTCCACCCAGAGGTGCCTGGGATGAGCCGGTGGAAGTTAATGGTGGCACACAGGATCGTGCCTGGAATGCAGGGGATATAAGTGCACATAATCGCCAGCTTGATAGATCTCGAGGACAAGGCTGGGGAGATTCAAATGTTCATGAGGATCAGGGACACACAGATGGATTACCGCATACCTTGGCCATTCCATGGGACTCCAACGTAGACGTGCAGCCACAAACTTTTTGATTGCATGCAAGTTTCACTGCCTGTTTGATTGATGTTGCCTAGTTTGTAGTGAGCTCTGGTTTGTGGTTTCCCAACCCGTGGTTAGGGTTGGTTTGTTTCTTCCAGGGGTGTGATCATTGCCACCCGCCACTTTTTTTCATGTTAAACTTTATTATTAATATAATTTAGCTTTTCATCAAAAAAATTTAGAAGAGTTATGACTTTAAAGGTTAGGTGGATTAATAAATTTTTGTATTTATTTAAAAAAGATTTTGTAGTATGTTTGTTTGTGTAAATATAGTAATCTAATCTGCATTTGCTGAATGCCTGTAGCTTGATAATAACAATATTAATCCAAAGTCACCATACTCCTTCTCAAGTTAAATAACAACTAGAAAAAATAAATATTATTAAAAACAACACCAAAATTTAATAATAATTTTTTTGATGTGACCAACTCCATTATAAATATATATATTTTTAATTATAATAATTAAAACTTCTGACAAAAAATCAAATCATATCAATTATTAGTGCTGCACGGTATTTAATTAGTCTGCACAACCTGACGGGTTGTCCTTATTTCTACTTTTGGTGACGAATTCCTTATCATGTTGAATGGGATTCTTACATTTAACGGTCTCTTCTGACATATTAAATGAATACAGTACATAATGTTTGGATATTTTTGACCTTGGATAAACTACATTACTATATGTCTCAACTTACATAGAAATATAAACCAAAGGTTTTTTAAATATTTGGAGGTATGTGGTATTTTTTTAATAAGTAACATTTATATACAAAAGTGGGTTTTTCTAGAGGATCCCAAAAACCTTATTACAAAAACGGGGTGAACCCATTACAACCGCGAGGTTGAGGTCTCAAAGCGAGCCTCAGACCTGAACAGAAAGACAGAAAAAAGAAACTGTCATAGCATAGAAAAGAGAAGCTGCCTTAGCTCAAAAACCCAACCGACCAAGAAGCGTCAGCACCCTTAATTGGCAGTAGGATTCTCCGGGATCCCAGAGGGTCCTTCAAAATGTGCCTTGAGATTGCGGAGGTAGAGGATTGCCGAATCAGCAGCCCTGGAGATGTTTCCCATAGCGTCGATGGCCAGATCGATGAGCATGCTGAGGGGAATTTTCTGCTGCTCCTTCTTCTGCACCGACTCAGAGTCCGAGCTCAGGTGGAGAGGGGGCTCGTTCTCAACTTTGGCCTTGGCTTTCTTGAGCCGCTTGGAGGATCTGCCACTCGGAGGAGTGGCCTTGGCCCGCCTGCGACAGCGACTGCGACTGGGGGTAGCCTGGTCAGGAGGAGTGGGAGACTCGGCCTTGGGAGCGTCTGCGTCCGGGGAAGCAGGCGGGTTGGAAGAGAGGGGAGGGACAATCTGGGGGGGGCCCTGTTAGAGATACAATGGCAGAAAATAACGCCCATAAGCCCCTGGTGCCGCGGCATGGCCTTGTTCTTCCGAGCGGCCTCAATGGAACACCCGAGGGAGTAGTTGAGGAAGTCCGGGAAGCACAGCTTCTTGGACGCCCGCAAGTGGTTCACGAGAGTGATGTGGTAGCTGCGAAGAGGCTTATCCGGATCGTCGCAGCAAATGAACTGCATCAACGGCTTTAAAGCCCAGCTCCACGGTTCTTCCAGCTCCTCTCTGAAGAGGGAGGACTTGTCCCAGCCCAAGCTTTTCCCTTTGTCCGAAAACTGGTCCAATTCCTCCTGCCAGTTGTGCTTGTCCCGCCGGATGAAACGCCCAGTGCCCGGCATTCCAGTAATCTCGACCAAGAGATCGAAGGTGACCTTCAGGTGGACACCTTTCACCCGGACCTCCCCATCTTGCCAAGTCTTCATGAAATCGGACGTGATTTCATCATCCGGGCCCTGAAACTTGTTGAGGAAAGGGATTAGCCCAAGGGCTTTCATGAAGATTTTCTCCTCCTCAGACAGGGAGGAGAGTTCTGGCTCAATGTAAGGAACAGCCGTGGGAGGAGCCATGGGAGGAGCAGGGGATCTGCAGAAGAGGGCCTGAAGGCAAGAGAACGCAGTGGAGAAAACACCCGTATCACCACCCTGGAATAAAAAGATAGGGAGCTTGCGTCGGAAGGACGACGGATCGCGTAAGTCGCATGCATGGGAAACAGGCGAAAAGAGGGGAGCCGTCGGATAGGAAGAAGATAGGCTCGCGCGGTCCCGAAGACGAACGAAAGTCATGCCTAGCAATGCGTTAGGAGCAGAAAAAGAGCTGATAGCCAGCTTGGGACTGCCGCCCACGTCAGGGGTGCTGACGGGTAAGCCGGGGAATGACTCACCGCAGGCAGTAATTGGATGCCGCAAGAAACCCAACCGCCAAGTAATGTCCCCCTTTCCAAGAACGCTTGACGTGTCCCACCTCGCTGATCTGGCGAGACTCATTGACCTTTTTGGAATTCTGACGCAGCCACGTCAACAACATCTTGAGGGATTTCAAGATCCCACGTGGTGAGTCTGTCGGAGGAAGATCCTCTGTTGGCTAGGAGGTCAGCCAAAGAATTTCCTTCCCTGAAGATGTGCTGGCATCTGTAGGTCTTGCTGCGGAGAATCCTTCGAATTTCTCCGATGGTGTTATGGACCCTCCAGCAGGGGGTCTTATCCTTGTTCAAGTAGTTTATGATGTTCATGGAGTCACCTTCAATGATGATAGCTCTGGGGTCCTCCGAAATGAGGACTAAACCTCTCCAAAGGGCTCTGGCTTCCGCGACATGGTTGGTCTGAACCCCAAGATCTTCAGAGAAAGCGAGGATAACCATGCCCCGATGGTCCCTGACCGCGCCACCAGCCCCCGCTGCTCCTGGGTTCCCTTTGGAAGCCCCGTCAAAGTTTAGCTTGATCCATCCCGAAGGGGGAGGGCTCCACTTGGCAAGGATACGGGGATGAGGCAGAGGGTTCCCCAGGGGGGACAAACAGAAATATTGAGAGAAGAGAGGATACGCCCTTCCCGGGACAGAGGAGAGGGGCTGGAACAGTGAATGAGATTAGCATTTTTGGAAGCGAAAGCCATAGCCCTGATGGCCACCGAATGAGGATCTCGGGAAGAGGTCCCAAAGATCCTGCAGTTTCTCTCAAGCCAGACTTGCCAGATCAGGTGGTGAAGGCAGATGTCCCAGAGAAAACGAAGCTTAAGATTAGCAAAGGGTTGGGGCCACTGGTAGAAGGCACCACACAAAGACTTGGGAGGAGCCCATTGGATCTGGAAGGTAGACAGGGTGAACCCAAACACAGCCGAGGTGAACTCACAGTGGAGGAACAAGTGATCGGTGGATTCCCAGCTGGACAGGCACAGGTAACATCTGTTGGGAAGGGGAATGCCTCTTTTGATGAGGTTCTCAGTGGTGAGGGGTTTGTTTTGGAAGGCAATCCACGAGAAGAAGGCCACTTTCGAAATGAGGTTCTTCTTCCAAACAATATGGGAAGGGGAGACAGGGTGGTCCTTCAGGAGGGAGAAGGCAGACTTAACAGTGTACAGCCCTTTGTCGAAACCAGCCCAGGCAGGCTTGTCAACTTTCTGCTCAGTGGGAATGGTAGTTGCTTGGAGTAAAAGGTTGAGAGCAGCAACCTCAGGAGAGGAGCCCGCGAGGAGCCTCCAACAGGGATGACCATCCTCCCAAACTATGAAGTCAAAAACTTTCATTCCCAACCGAGAGTCCGGGACCGTTTGAAGCATGGCGAGGTCCGCTCTACCGCTTAGGGGTTCATCCAACAACCATCTGTCGCTCCAGAAATCAATGCTCCGACCGTCCCCCAGAACCCATCTGAGGCCTTTCTGGATGAGCGCTTTGGCCTGAGTCATAGCCTTCCAGAAGGCAGATCCATTGGGGTGGTTGCCAAAATCAAGGAAGGAATGGTTTCCCATATATTTCTTACACACCAGCATGGTCCACTCCGCAGGGTCTTTCGAGATAATCCTCCAAGCCTGCTTGCCTAGCAAGGCTGTGTTCATGTCTGACAGTTTTCTGAAGCCCAGCCCTCCTTGCTTCTTACTTCTGCAGACAGTGTCCCAAGCCACCAGGGGAATCTTAGCTTTGTCTTCGGATCCTGACCATAGAAACTTTTTCTGGATGCGTTCAATGAGCTTGCACACTGACTTGGGAAGAGGGAACACTGACATGAAGTAGATGGGGATGCTCTGGAGGGTTGAACTTGATAGGGTTGCTTTTGCCGCTTGGGAAAGAAGTTTACCTTTCCAGGCTGCCAGCTTTCGTTGGAATCTTTCAACAACATTGTTCCACATACTCTCTTTAGGTCTTCCCCAGAAAAAGGGGAGCCCCAGATAGGAGGAAGGGAGGGCTCCAGCAGAGCACCCAAGGATCCGCCCAATCCTGCCCTGACGGTCCAGGGGGGTGTGAACAAAAAATAGCTTGCTTTTGGAGAAGTTCACCTGCTGCCCAGCCGCTTTCTCATAGAGGGAGAGGATATGCTTGATGTTCCTAGCCTGGAAGACAGATGCCTGCGTAGAAAGGATGGTGTCATCAACAAATTGCTGGTGAGTAGTGGGAGTGGAGTTGGACGTCACTGGGATGCCAGAGATCTTCCCCGCCACTCTAGCCGTAGAAAGGGTTCTTCCAAGGGATTCCGCCAGAATGATGAACAAAAGAGGGGATAGAGGGTCTCCTTGACGGAGTCCTCTAACGCTGGGAAAAAACCCAACGGGGGAGCCATTGACCAACACCGAGAACCAGGCCGAGGAGAAGCAATTATGGATTAGCTGAACCCAACTGGGGTGGAAGCCGAACTTCAAGAGGACGTCCCGAAGAAACTCCCAACTAACCCGATCAAAAGCTTTGGTCATATCAAGCTTGAGAAAGAGACCTGCTTTTTTGTTCCGGACCGCAGAATGGAGGGTTTCATGAATGGAAATGACTCCGTCCAGAATGTTTCTACCTTTGACCGAGCTTCCTTGGTGGGGGTCAATAATGATGGGGAGGATGGGCTTCATCCTGGATGCCATGGCTTTGGAGAGGATCTTGAAGAGAACGTTGCAGAGACTAATGGGGCGGAAATCAGCCATAGACCGGCAATCAGGGGACTTGGGGATCAAAGCAATGAAGGTGGAGTTAACAGCCCGGGGGATGGGGTGAGATTGGAGATCACGAATGGCAGCGCAGACGTCCGGTCCTACCAGGTCCCAGCAAGCTTGGTAGAACCGGGGAGGAAAACCGTCCGGCCCGGGGGCTTTATCGGGTTGCATGGAGAAGACCACCTCCTTAATTTTTGAGTCGGAGAAGGGCTTGAGGAGGGAAGAATTGAAGTCGCCAAAAACCAGACTGGGGATGTTCTCCAGAAGGGCGGCCTTGGCAGAGGCAGAGCTTTCTGGGGAGGTTCCTAGGAGGTTTTGAAAGAAAGAGACAGCCTCAGATCTGATCTCGTTGATATCTTCAGTGCTGGAACCATCGCTGCATTGAATTTTACTAATCTTATTGGAGCCTCTGTGTCTCATGGTTGTAGCATGGAAGAATCTGGTATTGGAGTCTCCCGCTTTGATCCATAGTTCTCTGGATTTCTGCCTCCAAAAGGATTCCTCACTGGCAAGAATGGAGTGGAATTCAGCAAGAAGTTTCCCTTCCTCCTTCCTCACGGCATCCCCGGATTCCCCTTCTTCGATCCTTCTCTCAATGGCTCGGAGTTGGTCATAAATAAGCTTCTTCTGGCTGAAAATGTTGCCAAACACCTCTCTCGCTCCACCTCCGCAAGTTATCCTTGGTGAACTTGAGCTTCTGAGTTATCCTGAAGATGGGAGATCCATGGACATGCTGGCTCCACCACTGACTCATCATCTCACGGAAGTCCTTGTGTTTGAGCCACATAGCCTGAAACCGAAAGGGGGTTTGAAACACAGGAGACTTGCCCACCTGGAGGATAATGGGATTATGGTCCGAACCAATCTTGGGGAGGGCCGAAAGGGAAGCAGCACCAAAGAGAGAAATAGCTTCCTGGGAGATCGAGAACCTATCCAATTTGACCTGAATCAGGCTACCTCCACCTCTCCTGTTGCTCCACGTATAGCGAGTCCCTTTGAGAGGAATGTCAATGAGCTCGTTTGAGTCCACAAAATCCTTTAGATCCTCGGTAGAACGGTGAGTGGCAGCCAACCCTCCCTTTTTCTCCGTCGGATACAGGGGGCTGTTGAAATCCCCTGCAGCCACCCAAGGGATATTGCTGAAAGAGTCCCTCATCCGTGAGATGGACTTCCAAAATTCCGTTCTCTCGAGAGGGGAATTAGGAGCGTACAGGTTGGACAGGATCCAAGACTGATTACTGGAGATGCAATGAAAGAGAATATTAATGACTCTGCTGGAGGATGATAGGAGCCTACCTTCCACTTGGGACGGGTCCCAGAAGCAAATAAGTCCACCGCAGGAACCATGAGCGGGGCTGTGAAGAGCTTCACCTTGAGACCAGATGGACCTGGCAGCTTTCCTGGAGGACTTCTCGTCACATTTGGTTTCTTGCATAATAAATATGGAGGGTTTGATATCCTTACGCATATTAGCAGCCAGTCTAAGCTTGGCTGCACTGTTGAGCCCTCTCGCATTCCAGGAGAGGATTTTCATCTAGAAGATCTGAGAGGTTTCTTGCCTCCCTTCGCCTGCTGGAAGGGGGGTTTAGATACTTTAGGATCATCGGATATGGATGCGTCGTAGTTTAGGAACAGGGTCCGCTGGGAGCCGTTAGCTAGGTCATCCTCCGTTGCCCTGATACGCTGTTCAGCCGTAGAAGGTCGACCTCTTTTTCTCTCGGCTCCGCAGTCCATGGTTTGCCCTTTGCTTCTGGTGTTGATTGGACTGAACTTCCCAGACGAAGACTGGTGGGGTAGGAAGTTCTCAATTTCCTGGAGGATGGGGTTTAAGGATTCTGAATTGGAAGCAGAGGCTTTGAGGGCTTCTGGGGATGGTTCGAGGTTGGCGCTAGGGTTTGAAGCAGAATCCAGAGATTTGCCTGTGAGAAGCCCCTCCTGGCTCAGACCTTGGACTTCTGAAGGGACGATGGGGGTTTCCCCCTCCGGGACTGGGACTTCCCTGCCACGACTAGGAACATTGAGATACTCGCCTTTACCAAGAGGGCCCCGCGAAGGAGGCTTCGTAACTCGAGCTTGGGGACATTGGTTGGTGAGATGCCCTTGGGTATTGCATGCAGAGCAGAAAGCGGGTTTGTTTTCATAAACAATGGGCTGCTTTTTGATGAGAATGGAATCCTTGAACAGGTTAACAAAGGAAGGAAGGGCGGTTTCCAAATTGGCATTGACACACAGGCGAGCGTGGATCATGCGGGAGCGTACCTTAGTAGACGAATCTACAGCAACGAGATCTCCAATAGTGCGGGCAATTCCTCTCAGGACTTCTTCTTGCCAGCAGTGGAAGGGTAGGTTTGGAAGCCGAATCCAAATAGGCGCCACATTGATATTCTGCGTGTCTGGGTTGAAGTCCTCTCCCCACCTACGGAGGAAAAGGCTTCGCCTACCTAGGAACCAGGGCCCCCCAGCAAGGATATTGCATGAATCTTCTGCATTATTTAATCTGATCGCAAAAAAACCCCTGGACAGGGCTATAAGCTGCAAGCTCCCACTAGTGCGCCATTTGCTGCTCGCCCATTTACGAATTGTTTCCATATCTGGTCTGCCTCCGATGAACTTGCCGATGAGGGTGAATTTGTCCTGAGCCGCAAAGCTATCCAACAATGCCCCTGGGATCACCAGGTCGGAGCCGTTGGGGAAGCAGGGTTTGAGAGGGAAGAGGGATTGGGGTCCCTTTAGAAACCGCATGCGCATACGATCCCCCGGGATGGTGAAGAGGGATCGAGGGGTTTCCGAGGGGGAATCTCCCCTTCCTCAGGTGGATCAGGCTCTGGACCGCCGGGTCCAGAAACCAGGGAGGTGGATCCCGGAGGGCTCCCAGAGTGCCTCCCGCTTGTGATTCCGCTCTCTGCCATTTTCTCCTTTTTTCAAAAGCTCGCCGTGAGGTATGTGGTATTCAATACACATGTTTCTTTCATATTTCAAAGGTTTTTTTAAATATTTGGAGGTATGTGGTATTCAATACACATGTTTCTTTCATATTTCAAGTGTTAATCTTTCTTAAAAGTTTTAAATTTTAAATTTTATTTATTTTTTATGAATATATACTTACCTTTTCACACACTTACATTTCTTTTTGAATTTTGGATCTTTCAAAAAAATTCAAAGTCTAAATTGTTGCGTTGTCCTCTGGAACTTAAATTTTTTAAAAATTAATTATATAGAATTGAAATGAATTTATTTCTATATATAATAAATGTATTAAAATAGTTTCACAATTATATATATAATAAGTATACCTGATTGATACATGTACTTGTATTAAGTCATGATCACATAGTGGTATTATAACAATTTAACTATAATGCACTTATCACTTGACAGATTTGGAAGCTTAAAAGTTGATGAGTATAACATATTGAATTAATATCATTTGATTTAAATGTTAATATTCATCTATTAGATTTGAACCTCGATCTAAGTTTTAACTCTAATCAATTGTTTTAAACCTTATAAACTGATTCAAACCTATATATATTCAATTAAATTTATATCATTTAGTCTTGGGAACAACGCAACGGTTAGAGCTTTGGCTCTTTTCAGGAGCTCCAAGGTTCAAACCGCGACATGTGTGTGTTAATCCTTTATATCAACATAAATGAATGCCCAAATGTCAACAAAGACATTAAAAATTATGTGAATGAAAAGTTCAGAAGTGGAATGTGGAAAAATGCAAGCAGGAAAAGACAATATTATATTGCAAATTTTAACCCAACGTATGACCACAAGGAAAAAGCGTATATAGGCGTTGAAATCAAGTGGAAGGAAAAAATACTCATTGCTCAGATAAGGACTAGCTCTCATAGGCTTAGATGTGAAACAGGGAGATGGACAACGCCCAAAGAACAATGGGAAGAAAGGATATGTACTCTATGCGGCACGAGGGCGGTAGAGACGAGAGGAACACTTCATCTATAAATGCCCGAGTTTTTCAGATATCCGTGACAAATACAAAGAAACACTTGGGAACGAGTTTATTACAGATTTATTTGAAGACAGGAAAATAAAAAAAGTTGGAGAATTGCTAACACAAATCAGCAGGAGAAGGAACAACCTTCTCAAAGATATTAAAGGTCATATGATATGATTTGAGTAATTGTACTTCCATATTTGAGGTCCCATAGACCATTTTTTGGTCTCGTGGACGTAATTAAAATCATTCATTCATTCAGGCCTTACGAGGGGTCATGACTGAGATATGAATGCTCAACCCTAAAAATTGAGATCATGGCTGAAATAGAAATGCTCAACCCTAAACTTTGGTAGTAGGAGTTTCTTTTAAAAAAATAATAATAACAAAAAAAATTATATCATTTAATTTTATTAAAATATTTTTTTTTATAATTAAAAAATTACAAATCAATTGATTTCTAGAAAAAAACATTTAATTTATAATTAATTAAGACTAAAATAAATTAATTTTTAATTGTAAAAAGGGACAATATTTATGTATCTAAACATTTTTAATATAATAATTAAAAAGTTTTATAAAAAACATATTTCTTTAGATAGTTACAATTTGTTTTGTTTTTTTAAGTTGATTATTTTTTTTATTTTTATTTTTATTTATTTTTAAGGTTTAGAGGTGCCAAGTTATGATAAATATACAAAATGTTTAGAAAAATCATTCCTAAAATCATTAGCACCTCTATCTTAAACTAACCAAGACTTATCATTATTTTTATTTTTTATGTTTTATATTGAACATCGTTTACAAATATTTACAAATATTAGCGTTTGAGCAAACACAAGAGGAATCGACCTCACAACCACATGGATGATAATAACTAGGCAACTGTCGACATTTGGTGTAATGTCGAATGGCATTTGGTGGGAGCTATTATTTTTTATTTATTTTAAAAAGTATATATAATATATATTAAATATATAATAAAGATAAGTATATGATTCTATTTTATTTTTGTTAAATTCATTCATGTTATATTTAGTAAAGAAATATGACAAGTTTTGTAGAAGTTATAATTATCATTTTTGTGGAATAGGTTTGGTGGGAGCAGTCCATGTGGTTTGAACCTTGTGCTTGTCAGTTACTAAAAGTAGTGTGGATGTGACCAACTCTCCTATTAAACAAAAAAAAAAATTATCATATTTACTACTCATAAGATTTGGAATAAATAGTAAGCATGAAGAGTTTTAGATTATAGACCAAGGTTCTATAATGTTTGGGGAAAATGGACAAATATGAGGAGTTTTAAATTATAGACCAAGGTTCCAATTTCATAGGTGATCCCTCACACTTATTAAATGACATTAATTTAATTGGTTAAATTCTTCCATTTTTGAGGAGATATAAGTTTAATAAAATTTGAATCTTTATCAAATATTACATGTACAAGTGTTGTTAAGTTGTGATGACACTACGTGTTCACCATATGGATGGATGAGACTGTTTAAATCCTATATAACCAATTAAAAACATAATCATCACACTAAAAGGCTATTAAAAAAGTTTTTTAATATTTATATCAAATATTTTACTACCAAATTTAATCTAATCTAATCAATATTTAATCTTGATGTTGCTACAAATATATGGAGTTGACAACATTCTATGCAACCCCTGATGATGGCACTCATTCCCTTCCCCAAGGAGATTAAATTACAAAATACAAACAAGTTTGAAACCTATTATGCCTACTAAAAAATAAAACCTATTGCATCTCCTAGAAAACAAAGTACTTAATGTAGAACCATGGAAAAATAAAGGAGCATTAATGGACACTTTAAATATAGTTTGTAAGTTTATGGAATAATGTCCTAGTAAGAAATAAATTATTTGAGGCAAATAAGCTCTAAATTTATCTACTAGGTTTGATTTGAACATGTATGAAATTTAATAATAACTTTTTTAGACCCAAAAATAACAATTAATATTGAAATGTCTAGATATAACATTGCTTTTGCTCTCTGCATCTAATATAAGATGTTAGTTCTAAGAACATTTTTGAAGTTTTTAATAAGGTTGTTATAAAATCTCTCTAGACAACACCCAAACATCTTAACCTTTTGGGTAGCCAATAACATGCTCAAGAGTTTAAGACTATGACAAGTGAGGCAGTATGGCTTCTTTACCCTAAAATGTTGTAATGTTTAACTATGACAAAGGATTTATAAACATATTTTTAAGAAAAGTGAGCCTTATATTGAAACATGTTATCGTTAATTTTAATCATGGATGGCATTTGATATTATATTGTACTTTTATAATGGGAAAAAAAGGGTTCTGGTGTAGAGAAGAGATTAGGAAGGGATCGATGGACGGGAAGGCTTCTGCAGGGGAGCTCGAGAGCTGCTATGGTTTGATCCTTGGGCGCAGCGGAGCAGACGGAGGGCACCAGGAGCCCGGGGGTACGGAGGCATCCGGGCCCATTGATGAAGATCGGGCTGGCGACGGTGTCGGTCGGGGTAAGGACCCACCAGACAAAGGGGGTGGTGGGGCACACAAGTCTTATGCTCAGGCAACGGCCTCAGAAACCCTAAACGGGTTTTCTACCAAAGAGTTGTTTTCGATTGGGGATGAGCTGGACATCCCGACGGAAGTCCTTTCAAGCTTCATGGAGTTTGAGAAATTTACCCTCATAGGCAAATTCATTGGCGGCCGTCCCGACATGGAGACCATCCGAAAGTGGGCAGCAAGTAAATGGAGGACTTCTGGTCATATGGAGTTGGCGGCCCTATCCCGGGGTTTTTTTGCCATTAGACTAAACAATAAGGAGGATTACTGTAAAATTTTGGCTGGCGGGCCATGGTTTCTGGGCCGCAAAAGTTTATTCCTTAGGAAATGGGGCATGGATTTCAATCCTGACACCCAGAGCATCAACATCGCCCCAATATGGGTTAGGCTCCCGAGTCTTCCCCTCTTTGGTTGGCATGAAAATGTTATAAGAGGTATTGCTCGCTCCATTGGGGAGTTGGTCACCATTGACCCTCCCACCCGAGCTCGAACAAGGTTCGTCCAAGCCCGTTTTTGCATTTTAGCGGATCTGGAGGAGGAACTCCCAACTTACATCACTCTTCGGTCTGGAGGTACCATTCTTCATAAACAAGCTATTGTCTATGAAAATAGACCAGCTTTCTGCCCCCAGTGTCGGTCCCAAGGACACCTCCAGTCTCATTGTCCTCTTCAAAAGTTGAGTAAGCAAAAGTGTGAAACCTGTAACCCCTTGGAGCATGATGAAGGTCAGGTGAAGCAGTCAAATATTCCAAACACGAAGGGCCTTGAATCTCCAGGCCCCTCCAGAGATCGCGTCGAATTCTCTCAGCCTAAAGAGAATCCCACTCTCCAATCAGACCCTGAGCAATTTGAAGCTGACAATCAACAAGGAGCAGACTCCCACTTGGAAAATGAATCGCAGGAGGAGGACTAGACCCCATCCCAAAATATTACTCAGTCTATTTCTCTGCTCCAAGACCTGGGCCATCCCGATTTTAGCCAGTCGCAGACACTGCTAGAAAATTACCTCCTAGGAAGGAGGGGTGAACAACCCGATCACATTAGCCCTCGAATCACGAGGAGCCAAAAGCAAAGTGTGGATTTTGGTAGTGAGAGGAAGCAGGGCCGTCCTCCTAAAAAATATAGACGAGACAAAGAGACAACAACATACGTTGCAAATGGAACCCAACGTTTGCTGGTTCTAGATGACTTTGACACTCAGACGGACGAAGCGCATGCATCAAAACCTCCCCCTCAACAAGGAAGGGGAGGCAGGAAAAACCTCAAACTGTCCAGATGAAAGTCCTCTCATGGAATGTGAGAGGACTGTACGGGGAGATGTCGATGGGCGGGAAGGCCTCTGCGGGGGATTAGTTGTTCCTGGTGTCTTGACTGTTTTGCTTCTATTTTCCTTGTGTCAGTTCTTCGGCCTTTACTTGTTCTCTCGGGTTTATTCTGTTTCATTTTTTTCTTTGGTTTTCCAGGCCTAAATGCCCTTTTTGCAGTCTCCAAGTCTTTAGTCTTAGGACGGCTTTACTTGCAATTAGGCTTATTGTTACAGCTAAGAGGCATGATACATCATTAGAAATTTGGCTAATTTTGTACATAAGGTTTTGGGATCCTCTATAAAACCCCATTGTTAATACATTAAAATAATTACCAAAAAAAATATTGTACTTTTATAATATCCATATGAAATTTTCACCTTGTAAGGCGATCTTTCTATCAATTTAATTGATTTTTATTATATATTTAGGTATTAATTTAACCCATAGATAATATAAAAATATGATGTGGGGTTTATTCATATCCCAATTAACCCATTATTTGCATGTTAACTAGATTTGTCTCTATTATTAGTGAAGAGTTTTGGTGTCTAAGGGCACTATAGTCTTGAGTGTACTCTTTTGATATGGATGTTATCTCTTGTCTTTTGTGAATGAGTTGTGCAATGTATTGATTCCACTTGATTCTCTCTTGATGTTGGAGTATATTAAATTATTTGGTACATTATAATGTATCCCCATTATACCTTCATGGTGCATCTTGTAAATATTAGATTAGGATTGAGTCTTATTTTAGATTCTGAATAATATTTTATGTAATATTGTAATGTGCAGTAAATACACAAGTGTTATGTAAGTGTGTATGTACAGAAAATGCACAAGTGTCATGTGAGTGAGTGTGCAAGTGTAATGTGAGTCTATGTGCACAAATGTCTTATATGTAAGTGTGCACAAGTGTCTTTAGATTAGAGTGTGCAAAGTGAAGAGTCATGTATAGGTGTGCATACAAGATAGAGTCATGTGTATGCAATTATCAAGCAGAGAAGCTAGGAGTCATGAGACTTGGCATATGAAAAGGAATAATCAAGTATCCAAAGAGTCATTCTACTATGGCTATATAGTACTCCATAGAGAAGCATCAAGTGTCACATCAAGTATCGCATCAAGAGTTGTATCAAGTATCGCATTAAGTATTGTATCAAGTGTAATATCCAAGTATCAAGTGTTAAAATAGAAGCAATAAAGATTGCATGAGCAATTCATATTTTAAGTTGTGCTACATGCTTTGTACATGTATGATTCAGGCTATTACATTCATATTGTTGTTTATTATTGAATGTTATTTGATATATTATAAGCCTTGATTTACATATTAATTTGCTCATATTATTCTACTTACATCATTATCTTTTTTGATTGGTAATAGGGGTTTTGAAAGGTTCCCGTAACCTTTTACAAAAAAGTTCTAGTTAGGAAAAATACTCCCAACCATCTGAAACAAAAAGGAAGCACCTTCTTCAAAACAACTAAGAAAGACAAAAAAGATAGAGAAACCCTCACAAGGGCAAAAGAGGAAGCCTCAACGGTCAATAAGAGAGGCATGGGCAAAATAGAAGTTCCACGCAAGACATCGTAAGTCCAACCATCGACCAATATTGAGAAAAATTTGTAGTCAAGGTGTGATAAAATATTTTGGTAGCACTTCTCACAAGGCCATAAATATTGGTAAAAAAATGATGTTTCAATATTTTCCAATTTTTTTGTCACGCCTCTCGTGATGGATAGTAATCGTTTCACCACCAGCTTCCTGCAAGCTTACGTGCAAACAAAAAGTTGAAATAGAAAGTTACTTTGGGAACTCACAGTCATACCTCATCCGCCAAAGAGACCAGTAACAATAATTCTGAAAATTGGTCTAGAGTAAAGCCTACTCACATGTCTGGGTAAGACAACAAATGGCTCTATTTTATCATCCGTCACACAACAAAAAACTTGCAAGAGGTGTTCATTGAATATGGTGTGGTTACAATATCTCCACGTATGGCTCACAAAGATATTCTCCATGTTGAGCCACAAGCTCCACGTGCCCCAAACATTGAAGCCACACATGAGAGTGTATATTGAAAATAAATTGATGAGGCTAGGAATGGCCTCATCCATGGACTATTTTTGATAACTTATGAACTCTTTGAAACACCTTATGTTATGTTTTAATGCTAATTATGGTGATAGAATGCAGTATGTATTAATATTTACATGTTTTAAATGTTGAAGAGCATATATTCTATTTTGATTATTTTTTTGTATTTTTTGACCTGTTTTAGCTGAATTCTCTAAGAAAATTAGGATTTATTTGTTGTAATAATAGGTGTTGATATGTCTTAAGTTCTAAAATCATTCCATTTGCTTTCCCTACCATCCAATCATTTCAAATGACCAAAAAGGTGCCAAAACCTATTCAAAATAATCTAACTATGCAGGAAACAAAATTTGACCATACAAATTCCAGCCAGCTATGCATGAATAGCATGGCATGGAATTGGTCAACTCCAGCACACACCAACTATGGAATAGGTATTTTGGGGATAAAGGGAGACTATTTAGTCGGTCAAAACCACTTTCCTACACATATGATGCATGGATAAGTGCTAGAACTGTTACACTACCTAATATTCCGGAGCAACTTCAAAATGAGCGGAGTGGAAACAGTTTTGGTCAAAATTAGCCACAAACGAGTCAAAAAGGTGGTAAATGGTGAGACAAGGTTTATTGCAGCTATATAAGGGGTTGTATTACCTTTTACATTGCATTTATCCCAATGGATGTAGACCAACAAAGGAAATAGATAAGCTATAGCAGAATAGTTTTCTGCATTCTAGGAAGACAGTTCTAAAAATAGTTGTAAAATCCCTAAAAAGTAGCAATAGACCATATCAGCATTGTAATAGAATAATATAAATAACTTAGCTCCCATTCGGTTGAGCATATAGGATATAGATGGAGGTATAGAAGAATTCTAGTATTGTGGCATTGTAATTTTTTGTAGCAGAGCAGTATTTTGCAGGTTTTCTCATGCACTGCTGTAATGTTATTGCATAATCAATAAAGGTGCAATTTCTCCATTACGTTTACATTTTGAATGAATGTGTGTGAGATTCAGATAGTTTAAGACAGTTCTTTCCACATTATTCTGGTTCAGGGAGCAAGGGCCACTTCCAAGTCCAGGAGAAGGGATCTCATTGACAGGTTTTATGCTCATTTCTTATTGCAGCAAATTAGCAGGAACCTCACAATTTTTATTGTATGTTATTAGTTGTGTTAGATTATGATGTTTGGTAATAATTAATGCATTTCAACTGATCATCTAAGGTAGACTCATGCATATTACAACATACAACATTTTCTATTTCCCACAGTATTCTTAGATTTTGGCATTTCTAGTTTGCATCAGAGAATTTCTTGATGTTCCAGTTTTGTAACATTTGATTACTATCCTTTGAATTTTGTTACTGTAATTATGTTCTCCTTTATGAAAAGTGTGATTTTAAATTCTGCAAGTTTCATTTATGCTATTTCCATTTCTGCATCATTTCATTTCTGTCATTTTAGATTTTGCAAAATTTAGATAGTTTCCTTTTTCTTGCAAAGTTTCAATTCCTGCAATTTCATTTTTGTAAGGGTAAATAGGAGTCAATTTCAGTTTATAGGATTTAGAGGTGACATAAAACCCCAAAACACTAACTATTTCACCAATAAAGCCATCCCTTGAATGAATTGATCCTTAAAATGCTTGCCTTTCCTATCATATACAACCATTTGACACCGCTCTGGATTGACAAGTATATTGACTAAATGATGAATAATTGATGACACTCATCATTTTTAGCACCGTTGTCAGGGATACTTTAGGTGTTTTTAGTAGAAGCATAACAGTCCAAGAACTGTCCTATTACAGGTAACAGTCCTTGAAAACTGAATTCTAGTTCATTTAGTGGATGAGCATGGATGAATAGGCCAAGAGACGAAAGAGGGAGGTTTATAAAAACTGGCTCTTTTCCACCAAGGCGTTCTTCATGATCAAGTGAAGATCTGCCTGTGTATGAACTTCTTGAAAGAATTAACCGAGAATCATCTTCTTCATCAATTGAAATTTCAAGATCTTTGCAAGAAGAACTCTTAGAGGCACTTGCTTCTAGACATACCCATAGAGCTGATCCATCAGAACCAGTTGAACAAGTCAAAACTGAGGAAGCATCTATGGCAGAACAAGGAGAATGTGATAGAGAAATTTTTGGTCATGATGCTGACAATCCTATTAGAACTTTTGAATACCCTATTCATTTGAATCCTACTTAGAATGCTCATATGAAAACAATTTCACCCTCAGTATTACCAATCTTTAGGGGAATTGTTTCTAAAGATCCTGATTAGTTCCTGTTTGAATTTAAAGTTCCGTGTCAGACTTATGACTATGTCAATGACAACCAGAAATTGAAGTTATTTCCCTCTACACTCAAAGATGCAGCCTTATGATGGTTTATGAGCCTTGAACTGGATTCAATCCGCACTTGGGATCAAATGGAAACTGCATTTTTGGATAAATATCAGGAGTATTGTAGAGTAAGAAATAGGAGGGATGAGTTATTTCGAATTAGACAAGAAGAGGATGAAAAATTAGAATATTATCTTAATAGATTTGCCTTTATTTAAAAGAGATGTGGTCCTGTGGAAACTGACTTATTAAAAACTATATTTTTGAGAGGTTTGCAGGATGATTCTAGAGAAGTATTGGATTTAATGGGAAAAGGAGATATAATCCAGATTGAGATTAATGATATTGTAGAGTGATGCATAAATTATTCTCGCACTAGGCAAAGAAGAAGGAAGCAGAATCCTGGTAATATTGATATAAAATATTTGATGGAAGAAATGGCTAACATGAAAACTGATATTCTTGTACAATTAAATTCCGCATTAGGGGAAAGGAATTCAAAATCCAATTCTTCACCACCCTTGGCTATATATTGTCCTAGATGCAGAAATAAGCATGCCCTAGTTGATTTTCCTTTGGATAGAACCTCTATCTCAACTATTTGTGGCATATGTTCAAAAGAACATAAAATTGATATGTGTCATCTGTTGCCTCACTTGAAAACTATTTTGGAATATCAAATTGAAGAACTTAATGTTATTGGGCAGGTGTTAGGTGGTAAATTTTCACAATACCATAATGCCCCTCATTTTCCTATAGGTTGGGGACACAATCCTTGGAATATGCCTTGGGGATATTCAGAACCACTTTCACAACCATGGAATCAATCTTGGGCATCTTCCCAAGATTGGTCACATCCTCCCTGGAATCCTGTTAATCCATATTGGACACAAAATAAAAAATATGGGAAAATATGGGGGCCTCAATACCCATCATATCAAGGGCCACTTCTAGGTCCAGGAGAAGGGATCTCATTGACATGTTTTCTTCTCATTTCTTGCTGTTGTAGATTAGCATGAACCTGAAATTTTTTATTGCATGTTATTAGTTGTGTTAGATTATGATGTTTGGTAATAATTAATGCATTTTAGCTAATCATCTAGGGTAGACTCATGCATCTTACAACATACAATATTTTATGTTTCCCACAATATTCTCAGATTTTGGCATTTCCAGTTTGTATCATAGAATTTCTTGATGTTCTAGTTTTGCAATATTTGATTAGTATCCTTTGAATTATGTTATTGTAATTAGGTTCTCCTTTATGAAAAGTGTGATTTTCAATTATGCAAATTTCATTTCTGCTATTTCCATTTCTGCATCATTTCATTTCTATCATTTTAGATTCTGTAAAATTTAGATAATTTTATTTTTCTTGCAAAGTTTCAATTCCTACAATTTCATTTTTGTAAGGGTAAATAGGAGCCAATTTTAGTTTATAGGATTTAGATGTGACATCAAACCCCCAAATGCTAACTATTTCACCAATAAAGCCATCCCATGAATGAATTTATCCTTAAACTGCTTGCCTTTCCTATCGTATACAGCCATTGGACACCGCCCTGGATTGACAAGTATATTGACTAAATGATGAATAATTGATGAAACTCATCATAAATCTTGTGAACTTATAAAAATTCCATGGATCGATGAAACCTCCAATGATGTGTCTTGAAAATGCTATCCAACTTGAGGTAGATTCCCATAACATGGAGAAGATATGGCTACCCAAGAAACTCGAATCCTGAGAAAACTCACAAAAGAAATATAAGCATGGGATTGCCATTGACCAGGGGAGGAGGATAAATTTCATTCCAAATGGTGAGGTTAGGAAAAGAAACCCCCAGGTTAGCTAGAAATTTAGTGGCTTGGTTTCCTTCCCTAAAGACATGTTGGACAATGACATTAGAGGAAGAGCTCAAAAAAAACTTTGCCTTGAAGATTAAACTAGAGATATTCCAAGAAGCTAACTGGGTGCCTACAATTCTTCTAATAACATTCATAGAGTCACATTCGATGATAAGGTTAGGGAAGTTTATTCTGGATATGAGATACAAACCTTGGAAGAGGGCTAAAGCTTTAGAAAATTATTGGTTTGGATGCCGATATTTTCTACAAAGGCCAACAATATCTTCCCTTTATGATCTTGAAAGATACCTCTTGCTCCAACCGGTCTCGGGTTACCCTTGGTAGCACCATCAAAATTATACTTGATCCATCCCAAAGGTGGAGGAGACCACTTGATAAGCGAATGATCAACCATAGAAGAGGGAGAGGAAATATTATAGGAAGGGAGCTGGAGGGACTTGGCTAATTGAGCTTCATTCTAGAACTTCAACCACCCATTACCCTAAATAACAAAGATATTTTAAGTTGTCATGTGGATAACTCTGGAAAGAACATAGTTGGAATCATGGATGGAGTTATTGAAGGCTTTGGAATTTTGTTCACACAAAACTTTCCATAGAAAATGGTGGATACAAAAGGTCCAAAAATTTTTGACACAAACTTTTAAAGGGATTAGGCCACTGTAAACAGATATCATTCAGAGAAAATGGAGGAACCCAGGCAATACCCATAGAGGAAATTAATGAGCAAATAATTTTGAGAGAGAAAATATAGGAGAGGAAAATATATTGGGTGGATTCAAACTCCTGCTTGCAAAGGTAATAACAGTTAGGAATGGGCAGCCCTCGAATCTGGATATTTGTAATGGAGAGGATTTTGTCCTGAACAACAAGCCAAAAAAAGAAACAAACTTTGGGAATGAGGTGCTTGTTCCAAATGATATTAAAAGGGAACCATGGATGACTAGGATTTTCATTAATGAAATAAGCAGATTTTATAGAGAAAAGCTTATTTTTAGTGGGAGCCCATAGGAGCTTATCTTCACCTAATCAAATGGGAATAACACAGAGATGCAATATTTAGACAAAACAAGATTAGCTATTTTTTGGTCTTTGTTTATATTACTGTGAGGAATGGTTTTCCAATGCTTCCTATCAAAATCAATGAAATTTCACACCTATGTACCAAACAACATGTCAGTCATAGGTTTGAGGTAGATTAGATCAAGACGATTCTGAAGAGGGTTGTTACCCAGCCACTTGTCCTCCCAAAAGTGTATATTTTGACCATTACCAAGTTTTTAACATATTCCTTTGTTGATGATCTCCCTCGTACACAAGATGAAATTCTAGGTGAAAAAACCTTGAATAGGCGAAGGATCATCCAAAAAATTTGGTTGATACCAGAGGTATTTAGCCTTGATGATATCAACCCACAATGACTTTTCATTTTGAAGGATCCACCATCCTTGCTTGGAAATGAGGGCTAGGTTCATATGTCTGACATTCCTGAGCTTGATACCACCATAATATTTCTTGGAGAAGACCTAGTCTCACACAACTAAATGGAATCTATGTTTGTGTTCTAAGCCTAACCAAAGAAAATTCCTCTAGAGTTGTTCAATCTTGTTACAAACTTCAACCAAAATATGGAAGATGGATAAAAAGAAAATAGGGATTCTCTAGAGAGTGGATTTGACTAAGGTGGCCTTTCTCACCCGACTAAGGAGCCCTCCTTTCCATCTTGCCAATTTTTTATGAATTCTCTCAATGAGTGGAAACCAAAGAGATTTTTTGGTAGAACCAACAAGTAAAGAACCAAGGTACGTAGCAGGAAGGTAAAAAATGGTACAACCAAGGATATTAGCTATGTTGGTTTACCATCTAGAGGGTGTATTGAGAAAATACATTTTACTTTTGGAGAAGTTGACTTTTTGGCCAACAACAGACTCAAAGGAGAGAAGAATGAACTTGATGATTTTGTCTTGGGAAACAAAGGTATGAGTGGCCATAATAGTGTCATACACAAAATACTGGTGGGATATGGGTATGAGAGATGAGGTAGATTTAATTCCAGATATTTCTCCTTTGGAACAAGAAGACCATAGAGTTCTCCCTAGGTTTTTTGCCACAATGATAAACATAAAAGGGGAAAAAGGTTCACCTTGTCTTAGAACTTTGGTGCTTTGGATATAACCAACAATAAAGCCATTAATTAAGACAAAGAACCTGGATCTTGAGATGCATGCCTTGAATAGGTTGATCTAATTAGGATGGAAACCAAATTTGGACAAGATAGAGAAGAGGAAACTCCAAGACACTCTATCAAAAGCCTTGTTCATGTCCAATTTGAGGAAATGCTATTTTTACAACTTTTAGAAATATAATGTATAAGCTCATGGATTTTAATAATGCTATCAGTAATTAGCCTCCCTGGAATAAAACTACATTAATAGGAATTGATGATGAAAGGGAGAATAGGTTTCAACCTCGTGGTAATCACTTTGGTGAGGATTTTATTAAAAACATTGCACAGACTGAATGAGTAGAAATCAAATAAATATTTGGTATTATTGGACTTAGGGACAAGGTCCAGAAAGGTGGAATTTAATTATTTAGGAATTTTATTAATCTATTGCATTTGTTGGATGGATGAAATAATGTCAGGCCCCACAATGTCCCAATATTTTTGAAAAAAAATTGGGGGAAAATCATTTAGACCTGGAGCCTTTCCGCCTTGTATTGAAAAACTGTGTTATGGGTTTCCTCAGTGGAAAATGGCTTAAAACAATAATTTCTATGCTCTTGGGATACCAACCTAGGGATATTGTTCAAGAGGGTCTCTGACATTTGTATATTGCACTCTAGACTAGGTCCAAGTAGATCTTTGAAAAAAGCCACTGCCTCATATTTAATATATGTAATTTTAAAACAATGGTCCCATCTACTCTGGTGAGTTCCTTGATATTATTAGAGCCCCTATGCCTCATCATGGTGGCATGGAAAATTTAGTATTAGAGTCTCCCTCTTTCAACCAAGTAACTTTGGACTTCTACTTCCAAAAAACTTCTTCACTTTTAAGAATATTGTGGTATTCAAATAGAAGCTTCCTTTTAGTCTCAATAATATTTGTGTCCAATTCTCCCTGTTGGGAAAGAAGATAAATGTTTGTGATCTGGGATTGGATATTCTATTTTATGGAAAAAATATTACCAAAATTATATCTATTCCACTTCTAGAGTTGTGCTTTCATAAACTACATCTTATTGCTGACCCGAGAGGCTAGGGACCTAGAAAAATTGCAAGACCACCAATTTGCAATGAGTTCCTTAAGATATGGATCCTAAAGCCACATAGCCTCAAATATAAAATGGGGTCTGAACAGGGAGAACTGGAACAAACAATCAAGGAGAAGGGGATTGTAATCAGATCCTATTCGGGTCAGAGAACAAAATACAACATCTCCAAAGGGATGTATGCTGTTAATGGATACTAGGAATTTGTTAAGCCTTATTTGAATAATTTGGTCACCCTTTATATGATTTATCTAAGTGAATTTTAGACCTTTGACTTGGATATCCATGAATTCATTCTCATCCATAAAAGAAACAAAATCTTCATAGGAATTAACTATTATTTCAGAGCCTCCTTTCTTATCAGTGGGGAATAAGGAAGAATTAAAATCTCTAGATAGCATCCAAACCTCTTTGGAAAAAATCTCTCTCATATGACTAATATTGTTCCAGAGATGAAATCTCCCATATGGGGATTTTGGAGCATAAATATTCGATAAAACCCATCTGCAATAGTAGTCCTTACTAAAGAACAATATGTTCAAGTAGTTTTCTTCTATATATAGGAGTATACCTTCAACAATATTTGGATCCCACAAACATAGCAGCCCTCCAGAGGCTCCATTGGTGGGGCTTATGAGAAATTCATAGTTTTTCCATATGTATTTGGAAATACGTGAAGCATTTTGGGTATCTAGTTTAGATTCTTGCAAGAGGAAAATGGTTGGTTTTAGGTCTTTCCTCATGGAATTAATAAAATTTTATTTGTTGTGTCCATTGAGACCTCTCACATTCCATGAGAGGATATTAATTTGGAAATTATAGAATATATTTTCCCTCTCCTTGTGAAGAGGGGAATTTGGATCGAGTATCATTTTCAAGTGGATCTAAAAGAAGGTTTATCTTGGAGGGGAGACTCAAAGTGAGTTGAGTTTCGTTGGAAATATCCTAAAAATATTCTTTGTTTTTAATGAGCTAGGAGGAAGGATGACCTCATTTATTATCTAAACTAACATAAGCATGGAGCCTTTTTTGATTTCTAGTGAATGGGGGCTCGGGAAAAAAATATTGCTGGGAAGATTTTTACATGGGGAAGGGATGAGAAGACCTTTAGGGCAAGGAGGGCTATGTGGAGAAAAATTCTCAATGGAAGGAAGAACCTCATGATAGATGATAAGAAGAAGGATTAGAAAAAAAATATAGCGAGCATACCTTAAAGGAGGATGAGATATCGACTTGAGCCAAGGGAACATATTGGAGAGATTTATTTGTAGAGGATGGTGCATTTAGAGGATTTACCAATAAAATTTGAGCAATAGATGATAAATCTTGGACCAGATCATTCAAAGCCTCCTCTAACAGATCTTGAGAAGGAATATCCTAATTTAAAACAACTTTAGTACCAAAAGGAGGGGGCTTGGAGCCCACCAAAGAAGAATATTTAGATCAATTGTGGGAACGTTGTTGCTGCTAAAACCTTTCTCTTAAAGCTTTTTTGGTGGAAGGCACCTTAGAAACCTTAGACATCTAACACTGAGCTGAGGTGACCTTTCTTGGAGCACATAGAATAGAAGGCTAGCTTGTTCTCATATTCTATAATTTAAATTCTAGAGATCTCATTTGAAATTAGCTCGATGGAAGAAGGAAGAAAGGAATCAAGGTTAGCATTGATACACATGTGGATGTGGACCATGAAGGTCTTGGATTTTGTAGGTGGATCAACATTAATGAACTCACCAATGTTATGAGCAATCCCCGTAAAATATCCTCATCCCAAAAATGGAGAGGAAAACCTGAAAGGTGAACCCAGATCAAATCTAGGTTGATATTTTGAGTCTCTGGGTCAAAATCCATGCTCCATTTCCTAAGAAAAATCTCTCTTTGAGTGTAGAACCATGATCCACCTAACAAGATTTTTCTTAAATCAACGGGGTTATTCAGATGGATGAGAAAAAACCCCTAGGAAAGGCAACCAGATCCATGGATCCTTGAGGATGCCAATGGGTAATGACCCATTTATGGATCAACTCCATGTTAGGGCGAGGCCCTAAAAATTTTCCCATAAGAGAATGAAAATACTGTTCCACAAGGGAGGATACAAGCTCTGATGGAATTAAGAGGTCAAATTGAGAAGGGTGCAAATCAACCTTGGGACGAGGGCAAGGTCCAAAAAAAATTATATTTTTAAAAAGGGCTGCAAAGGAAGGTACATTTCCATTATAGTGAAGAGCGCTATCATTCATATCGAGAGGACTTACATTGACACTATCTAGAGGGGTGCCAAAAAATGATGTTATCAAATAGCTCATGGTGGATCACAAGATGGAAGCCATGGATTGCACTCGCTACATCACCATCACTTGTTGTCGCCATCACTCTCTGTATTTCATCACCACCACCATCGATCGCACTCACCATCACACTGTGATTCTTGTCCTACAATATAAAAAATATATAATTTTTTTCCCCTCAAAATCTTCTCACACCATTGCTTAGATTTTTCACAGAAACCCTCTAACGTCGTTACTCAAATTTTATTTTCAAAACCCTTCCAAAAATCCTTTGATGTCATTGCTCAATTTTTTCCACAAAACCCTCTTACGTTGCTATTTAGTTTTTTTCCACAAAACCCTTGAATGTTGCTACTCATATTTTTCCACATAAACCCTCTGATGCTGTTGCTCAAAATTTTTCCACGAAAATCCTCTTACCTTGTTGCTCAGTTTTTTCCACAAAACCCTTTGATGTCACTGCTTAGATTTTTATTTAGATCAGCTATTGATTATTTTAAAAATTTCAACAAAAATCCTCTTACGTCGCTACTCAAATTTTCCCACAAAACCCTTTGATGCTGCTGCTCATATTTTTCCACAGAAACCCTATCACACTGCTATTTAGTTTTTTCCACAAAGCCCTTAGATGCTACTGCTTAGATATTTTCCACAGAAACCCTTTGATGCTACTGTTCAAATATTTCCCATGAAAATCCTCTTATGTCATTGCTCAGTTTTCCACAAAATCCTCTTACATCGCTGCTCAATTTTTTCCACAAAACCCTCGGATGTCGATGCTTAGATATTTTCCACCACTTACATAATTATCTTGATCTTACTATATTGTGGCTATATTATATTTGATCTTGTGGAATTTATCTTGTGAGTTTTATGTTAGTATTAAGGCTTAAAAATCCATCAATGGTATCAAAGCTATTGCGAGTAGTTTCTTGCACAGGTTGAATTTATTTAGCTACATACAAAAATCAAATTTGTGTAGTATGATAAAATTTATTTAGAGTCTATCTACTTTAAAGGGATTTAGATCTAGACTCTATTGTAAGGTCATAGTAAGTAGAAAGGCTAGAGTCTTTCCATGGTTGGAGGAACAACTAGTGAAGACTAGAACTCAGCTACAAAGTCTTTCCATGGTTGAAGAATAACTAGTGAAGACCAAGACTCATCTATAGATTCTTTCCATGGTTACAACCAATGAAGACAAGGACTCATCTATATTGGAAGGCATATCAAATTTTGAGATAAGTTGATCATTTTAGGGACATAGCAAACCCTTGACATCAAAAATATTTTAGGGATAGATATTCCTTGACATTGATTTCTATCAACTTAGAAGGAAGTTGAAGAATTTGGAATAATCAAGTCATCTTGATTTTGATTGAGGCATCAAGGAAATTCAATGTCACCTTGAAATTAAATATTTGAGCTTTAAGGTGTAACCTAAGATATTTGTAGTAGATATTTATCATTATAAGTGTGAGAAGCTTCCTAAAATAGATAGAGAATAATTTCATCTTCTAAGTGTAAGAGAAAGCAGAAAATGAGAAGGATATGTCAAGGATTGATATATCTATCATTAAGAAAATATTAATTAAAAGTGTAAAATATTGATGTTTCAGGTCACAAATAAATGGATATTGATATAGAGGATTCAGGTCTTGAAGATAGACCTTGAAATAAATGATTTAGATCTTGAAGACAAACCTTGACATAAAGGGATTATTTCAAGTTTTGAAGAGAAACCTTGACATTAAATATTGCAAGTCATTCAGACCTTGATATTGATAGCAAGAAGATAAAGATAAAAGAGCAATAAGAAATTTTCATATAGAAAGGCAACAAGATATAGTAGAAGAGATTTGGTTCTAAGTAAAGAAATATCTTATAGTAGAAAAATAAGAAAGCTCTTAGATTATGCCCAAGATTCAAGATGTAGAAGAACATCGAGATCTATGATATCAATATTATAAGGTGAAGTTATTTGGCTCAACCAAAGCAAAGTTATTTGGTTTACAAGGGTGTGTTGTTCATTCTCAAACTAGAGCAAAAAGAAGTTACAAGCTTTTGGCTCAAGCTAGAGCATAAGGAAGAGGTTGCAACTCATATCAAAAAATGTAGAGCTATTGATCAAATGAGGAGCCACCTACAAAACATAGATAAGCATCATCTAACTTACATAGAAGAGTTACCAGTAAGTTAAAGAAAGCAAAGCAACATTACAAAAAATTTCTAAAGTCTTATGTCAAGCACTAAGGTGGATTACAGTGCAAAAAGGTGGAAAAGCCACATTGAAATCTAGTCCAATGTTGGATTATCCACAACAATGTAGTGTGTATCACTGAAATATAGAACATCGAATGTTAAAAAATTAAGAACACTAGGTGCGAAGTTTGATAGTGTGAATTCAAGAGTTTTAGTAGAATACCAAGGGATAAGCATTTGTGCATTATGTTCAACGGAGGTAATCAAATGTTAAACTTTTTGAGTGAGAGATAGATCGAGTCTTGAGCGGTTACTAAGAAAGTAGTCAAGTGTTGACCTGAAGATAGAGTAAGTATCAAGAGGTTACTAAGCAAGCAACCAAGTTTTGAGTAGGAGATAAAGTAAAATTTGACCTGTTGCCAATCGAGCGACCAAGTGTAGAGTGCAAATACCAAAGGTGAGAAGCATTCAAGTTGTAGCAGTTTCTAAGTTAGAGAGTAATCAAGAGCCAAGCATTCCAACCAATGTAACAGTCAAGGAAGTGCATAAAATCTACAATACAGGCAGTACCAATAGGAAAAAAGTAGATGCATGGTCATAAATATCATTCAGGATAGAGTTGAACATAGGATTTAAAGCATATGTAGAGCTCCTTGGAAGAAGCAAACAAAGTTGCTACAGAATTTGCACGTTGTGAAGACTTTCAAATGCAAAGGTTGGTGAGGAATTTAATTTAGGGTTTTATAAAGTTTAATTTTTTATTGAAGTTAATTTATGGAGTGATAAGTAGAGTTAATAAATATTATTGAATTAAAGTTTATTTGGAGTGATAAGGTTTGTTTAGAGTAGTTTAGTTTTTTGATAAAAGTTATTTTTGAAGTTTGATTTATTTTTATAAAGTTGGAGTTATAAGGTTTTTTCAATAGTTTTTTGATTTTTTAGATAAATTTCTAAAATTAAAATTTATTTAATTTAATAGTTTTTTGAAAAATAGAAGATTTGCAAATTTAGTTATTTGGGAGACAAAGATTTCTACATCAAATTTTGGAAAGCAAAATTTGCAAAAAAAAAAATTTCTTAGTTTCTAAAATCTAGAGAGACATAAGGATTACTAATTCATAAGATTTAATTTAGAAACTTCAAATTATTATTCAAATTATTCAAAACTTGGGCTTCAAACAAGTAGGTTTGGAATAAGACTCTAATGTTGAAAATCAAAATTTTCTTGTGGCTTGTTATTCAGAATAAAATTTTATCAATTGACAATCTAAAAAAAAAAGGTCTATCCCTTATTAATAGATGTTTTTTGTGCCAGAAAAGAGAAGAAACCACTAATCACCTCTTTCTTGAGTGTGAATTTTCTTATGAAGTCATTTTCTTCTTAATGCAAACAATGAATGTAGCCTGAGTATTTCTTTATTATAATGGAGAGTTGTTTGAAAATTGGACTTCTCCCTTTCTGGGTAAAAGGTACAAGGCTCTTTGGTCTCTATGCTTTCCTCACTTTCTCTGGGGAATATTGAAAGAAATGAACAATAGGGCTTTTAAGGACTGCTCTCATGATGCTAGATATGTATGTTCTAAAATATTTACAGGGCTAGTGGAAAATGTGGAAAACATATCCTTCTCCAAAGAAAAATAACTTCCTATGGAGGTGAAATTAGATAATGCTCTATGCATCCCTTTAAATTCTCAAGTGGAATCTCAAGTAGATCGAAGAAGCAGACTTTAAATCTCTTGGAATCCTTTACAAGATGGTTGGCTCAAATTAAATTTTGATGGAGCTTGTTGTGCTGGTTGTATTTTTTGTTGTTGTGCTTGGGTGAGACATCTCAAATGTAGTCTCTTTTCGTAAAAGGTTTAGGTCCCTTTCAAAACCCCTTCATTCATCCATCAATAAAAAAAATTAGGATTTATAATTATGTCTACTTCAAAGGAATCAAAATCTATAAACTTTATGGATAACAATATGGAGGCTATGATTAGAAAAGAAAAAGTAGATGTCATAAAATTTGGGATCAAGAATTTGATTGAAAAATCTAAAGGAAAGATAGATCTAGTCTCAAAGTTAATCTATAGTGAAGCTATAGATGAAAATTTTGAAACATTTGAATACTATTTACATGCAAGAATTGTTGAAGCAATTGATGATGGAAAAAGATAGTATTATGATACCTTTATTTATTGGTAGCATAATTTATATGACATTGCTTACACTTAAGTTTCACAAAGAAGAAAATATGAAACAAAAAGAGTTGGTTGAAACCCTTAAGAAGAAATTGAAAAAAAAAAAAAAATTTGGAAACGATATTTCATTCTTCTTGTAGTGTTGATATTCCAAGATCATCTAACTCAAGAACCTATTATGATGCTTTAAGTGAGTGTTTAAAAGTATTTATACATGAAAATAAAAAATCATGTGATTCTAAGGACAAAGACAAAGGAAATATTCTTTTGTAAGATATTGATGACAATGAGAGAGTTCAAGGGACTTGTAATATTGAAACTACAAATATTGAAGAACATGAAGTTGAATTCAAAGATAAAGTTAAGCAAGAAGAAGAACCTGATGGAGATCAAGATAAAGATCACTTGCATTGTAAGGTCACTTGAAGAATGAAGATCATGATTGAAGACTAAAGTATTTAATAACCAAATAATGTAATACATGGTGGTGTTGGAGTATATTACATTATTTGGTACATGATAATGTACCCCATGGTACCTTCATGGTACATCTTGTAAATATTATATTAGGATTGAGTCTTAGTTTAAAGTGTGAGTAATATTTTATGTAATGTTGTAATGTGTAAGAAATGCACAAGTGTTATGTAAGTGTGTATGTGTAGGAAATACACGAGTGTCATGTGAGTGAATGTGCAAGTGTAATGTGAGTCTATATGCACAAGTATCTTATATGTAAGTGTACGATCACGAGAAGTGCGCACCCCTACTCTACTTGCAATATTATATCAATTGAAAGACCATAAAGCATAGATAACATGGAAATGACAAGTAAAGAAAGATCTTTTATTAATTATTGTAAAGCCCGATTACATGTTGGTCCCTCTGAGGGATACCCAGTTTGATACAATGAAATATAAGTAGAATAATGGTGAAGAAGATGTCCCCTCACAAATAGGGTGATGCACTTCTATAGGCCTCTCGATATCACACACAAATTTGTATGAGGGCTTATAGACATCTTATCCTTCTTCCGTCGTGGAGGGATCTTAGGCTCTGAATGCCTTGAATCGGTCCTGTGAACCTATAACCTGCATGTATAGAAATAACATAACACTATTAGTAGCATGAGAAGCCCCTCCTGATGAGGCTTTTATTAGAAAATATGATAAACATGATAAATAAGCATAGTACCATTTAAAATGTAGCAGATCTAAGCAATGTGCATATGTGAAACTCAAAAATATTAATATAAATGCATTGCAAGAATAATATCTATGCTAAAACTATATAATGAAATAAAAAGTAAGTATGGATCTAAGCTAAAATAGAGGGAAATGACATCTCAAACCCTAGGCACTACTGCTTAGGGTGGCCATGACTGTGGGCCGCTATTGAAGACAATGACCACTAAAATGAAAGGTTTATCTTAGGTTTTAGGGATTGTGATAGTCGATCCCTTGCTCAAATTGATGTTTAAGAGTCACTTGTTGTGTCTAGTACATTGGTTGGTAGTTAGAAATGATGGATTTGAATGCAGGTGCATAGACATAGCTAAGTCGAATGATGCTTCGATGCTCCTCAAAGGGGCATGAATTTTCTCTCCAATATGATAGGGATTTACTACACAAAGTTCTCTCTGATCTTATTTTTTTAATCTCTTTGGAAGTCTGCATATGTAGTCTCTTTGGATTCAAATCTAGATCTAGATCTGCATGCAAACTGACCATCAAAGAAGAAGGTTTAGTCACAAACTAGCATTGAAGGGACAGTCAGGAGGAACTTTGGGAGTTCCTTATCGAAATCCCTTTGCAAACCATGCAAACTATTGTCTCCACCCAAAATTTAGGTTCTCCTTGATGACAACTTGTGTTTCAATGCTAACCGCTATCATCAACATTGACTAGATGTGGCCGCTCTTAGCTTGAGCTTCCTGGATTGGCAATCACTCTGATAGATAGTGGCTAGGCCTGAATGGGCTAGAACTACCCCTTTTGAGTGGTTAGGACCACTGCTTTCTCTTGGAAAGGTTCAAGATTAGTCATATGGTCTACAGATGTGCCCATATGAGTAGTCTCCTAAACATGACACATTTTAGATGTCTACAAATACCTCTTTTTAGGATGTGTTGTGGGGAAAATCAACACGAAGCAAAAATAGACCACCCAGGTCCACATTGTAGGTTGTGTGATGATCATTGATCTAATCAACATTGGATGCCCCAGTCATGCAGAAGGTGCGCATAATAGAATTATTTCTTCCAATAGAATGGAAGGCTTAAATTTGTGAAATATTGCACACGTCCATTAGAAAATTAGGTAGCTTTAGTGCTACTATAGGCTTCAGTGCTACTATAGGTTTTAGTGCTACTATAGATCTGACAGGAGGAGAGCTACAAACTTAACTATCATATTTGTTTTTTTCCATAGAAAAGGGTAAGCTTATGATAGTTTTTGGCAATGATTTTTAATATGGACACAATTTTACATGATCGAATGATATTTTGTTGATTTTGATTATGATTGTTGATATTATGACTACCCCCTCAAATGATGAGTCGATGAGGGAAGAACAATGAATAAAGCGATGAGTCACTTGACCAAGATGAATGATTTGGATCTTTTTAGAGGTTTGATTTATTATTGATATATCCCATTACAGGCGTGATTTCAACCAATTATAGTAATTGTATATCTCTATCCCATGGAGTAGTTCGACCACAATGACCTTCTTAGGGAATCGAGATGATAGTAATTCCATTCATGCTTGTTTTTAAAAACTATATTCAATGATCTTGTCAATGTTAGATGCCCCAATCATGGAAAGAGCATACATCATTGAATCATTACCTTCGATGAGTTGAAGAACTTGATTTTGGTAAGCTTAAGTCAAAATCCTAGCCTTGGCGGCAATTAGGAGATAAGCTTAAGTCTAATCCTAGCCTTGGCAGCAATTAGGAGATAAGCTTAAGTCTAATCCTAGCCTTGGTAGCTATTAGGAGACAATATTAAGTCAAATCGTAGCCTTTATAGCAATTAGGAGATAACCTTACATCAAATTCTAGCCTTGGCCGTAATTAGGAGATAAGATTAAGTCTAATCCTAGCCTTGGCAACAATTAGGAGACAAGCTTAAGTCAAATCCTAGCCTTGGTGGTAATTAGAAGATAAAATTGAGTCTTATCCTAGATGTGGTGGCAATTAGGAGACAAGATTAAGTTAAATCCTAGCCTTAGTGACAATTAGGAGACAAGCTTAAGTCTAATCCTCACCTTGGCGACAATAACAAGACAAGCTTAAGTCTAATCCTAGACTTGACAACCATTAGGAGACTAGGTGCATGGTTTGCTTGAATTTGCTTTTGATATTTTGTTTATTTGCCCCAAGCAAGGGAGGGTATGATTATTTTCGGCAATGATTCTTGAACGAATGCACTTAGAATGATTAAGTTTAATTGTTGATTTATATTGTACATGTTGTTATTATGACCAATGGGCTTAGTGGATGTCGTTGGGGTATTTTGGGTGACCAAAGGGGTTTATGGATACCTTTGGGGATTTTTGGGTGACCAAAGAGTTTATGGATACCTTTGAGGCCTTTTGGGTGACCAAAGGGTTTATGGATACCTTTGGGGCCTTTTGGGTGACCAAAGGGTTTATGGATACCTTTGGGGCCTTTTGGGTGACCAAAGGGTTTATGGATACCTTTGGGAAATTTTGGGTGACCAAAGGGTTTATGGATACCTGTTAGCATATAGGTTTAGGATAGTCGACATATATATAGTCGACAGTTTATGGTCGACAATTTAGAGGAGAAGTTAGTTTTTACTTCTCTTTTCATTTCCTATTTGTTAGTGCAACAGTTAGTGACATTTATACCTATATAAGCTATTTTAATACTTATTTTTCCCTAATATGAACTTAAGTTTCATAATTGGTATTAAAGCAACCAGGTTAGGGTAAGATATTTCGCATCCTCAGGCATGCATCCTGAGGAACAACCTGTAGAGGAGCCTACGTAGCTGGCATGGTAGCCCTAGGAACACATCCCAAGGAGTGAACCACAGAGCTGGAATTGACCTGTAGCATGAGAACTGACATCACATGTGGATCGAGGAGATGACATGGTGGAGCTGACGTGAAGTTGACGTGGTGGATGACACAACTCATGAGGCAGGAGCTAACGTGGCAGAGTTGACATGGCGAACAACAAGATGATGTGGCAGATGGCACAAATCATGAGGAAAGAGTTGACATGGTGAGATGACGTGGTAGAGCTAACATGGTGGATGGCAAGCTGACATGGCGAATGACACAACTACCAAGGAAAAAGTTGACATGGCAGATGCCAAACACTGATTGGGCGTAGGAACCTAGACACATGTGGCACTATTTCATTGGCTGTTGAGTTGATGGAGTTTGATTGGATACTAAGTTTACGGAGTTTGATTGACTGTTTGGACAAAAAAAGGTTAGTTTTTTTATTTCCCAAAGGCAATCAGTTACGTAGGGCGTGTTTTTACTTTTAAATCACCCAAGCATTGTCGTAGGGGCAATGTGGGACTAAAAGTCCCAATTTTTTGTTTTACTTTTCCCAGCAGAAAAATGTAGAAAGGGAACCTTGTTCCCTTTGGTACCCACCGGTTACTATAGCCCGACTGATAGAGCCTACCAATTTAGGGCGCTTGTTCACGATCGAATGCAGATCGAGTCTCGTCGGGGCTTAAAGTTAAAAAAAAAATATATATTGCTTGGGATCTTTAAGGTGAGGAGGCTTCACCTTAGCTCATGGCAGGTGAGCTATCGCAGTGATTGAAGACTAAGTGGTAAGGCCCAGGGCCATAAGGTCAAGGGTTCGAAACCCTCCGACCCATAAAAAAGGTTATATTTTTTTTTCATAGTTTATATTAATTTTATCAAATAGTTTTTTAATAATTTAATTTTAATTTAATTAAAAAATAGCATTTTATTTAATTAAATGTTATTTTTTAGTTAAAACTAAAATTTTATTAGTTAAACCTTTGAAAAGGTTTTTATTTATGCAATAAAAATAAGAAAAAAAACTTGCAAATTACCTTTAAACAACCAAAGGGGGATTATTCTCAATTTTATTCCATCCTAGCACTAAGGGAGAATTTTTTTGTGGTAAAAATTTTTCAGTATTGCCTAAGAGGCAATTTTTGTAAGTGATTCGCACCATTGCCTAAGAGGCAATATTTGTAACAAGAAAAAAGGGAGCATAAAAAGTGTTGATTTTATGCTTTAAAGGGGGAATATTTTTGCAACAAAGGGGAAATTTTGCAACCATTAATGTTAAGGGCAACTGGAAGCTACTTTGCCCTACAATCTCTTCTAGCCAGAGAGACCCCTAAATCCTTTGATAAAAAGGTGTGAATATATGGACTGAATACTATCTTCAGTCAACTTCACAATGCTTTAATAGCAAACCTAAGAGCATCGGAACTTGGATACAATGGTGCTTCTGAAGACAACCATTCTATTGATAGTAGATATGAAGAGTCAGTTCCTATTGAAATTGCACCATAGGAACTTGAGATCATTTATCTGAGTGATAGTGACTCAGTTGAAATCATGAATCCAAAATTCATTCACCTGAAGTCATCATTGTTAGTGACGACAATGATTAAGTTGCTGACAACTTTGTCAATCAAGTGATAGGAGAACCTATGCAGGTAGAACTTTGTCATTGTTATTGGTGACCGTGTAAGATTTGATTTAAATATGTAATTTTTCCTTTACAAAGCATAGTTCACTATTTGTATTGAGAAATAAAAGAAAGTTTTTCTAGTTTATTTCAAAAGCTATGGCATCATATAATAATCTACCCATACCTAAGTTTCATGGATTATATTATGAGTATTTTTCTATCAAGATGAAGACCCTACTCATTGGCAAATGTTTGTGGGATATAGTTGAGGAAGGCTATAATGAACCTCAATACTGGACAACCTTGAGTGCAGCTGATAAGACTACTAAGAAAGATGCCCAAAATAAGAATTCATTCACTCTCTACCATCTCCAAGCAGCCTTGGAGAAAATCATCTTTCCCAGGATTGTTGCTTGTACAACAACACTCAAAGCATGGAAAGCTTTGAAATAAGGTTATCAAGGGAGCGATTAGGTGAATCAAGTGAGGCTTCAAACCTTAAAGAAAATTTTTGAGAATCTCGCAATGCAGGAAGATGAGAAAGTTGGTGACTACTATGTACGAGTGAAAGCAATTGTCAACAAGATGTAGACCCTTGGAGAAGACATAAAACTTGAGATGGTTGTGAAGAAAGTGTTGAGAACACTTCTTCATAAATGGAACCATATATCTATCATCATTGAGGAATATAAAGATCTTTCTACTCTAACTTTTTATGCACTAATAGGTTCCTTGATGTCTCATGAAGAAATATTACAGGGGTCTACTTCAAGATATGGAGGTGATGATAAAAATTTCTCATCAAATGAAGGTGTAGGTAGAGGCCAAGGAAGAGGCCAAAGCAGAGGACAAATATGAGGTAGATGAAGAAGCAACTCAAGAGGTGGAAATAAAGCAAGAGGTGGAAATCAAGCCAAAGGTGGAAATCAAGGAAGAGGTGGCAATCAAGGAAGGAGCGGCAATCAAGGAAGAGGAGGTGACAAAACAAAGAAAGTTTGTTTCAATTGTGGAAATCTTAGTCACTTTGCTAAATATTGTTGGTTCAAGACTTATCAAGGTGGAAGAGGTCAATATGGGAACTATGGTGAAGAATAAGGAACTTCAAATCTATTTCTTACTTACAAAAAATCAGATCAAAGTCTAAATGACACTTAGATTTTAGATGCTAGTTGTTCCAATCACATGAGTGGTAAGGAAGAGCTCTTTGCTATAATGGATTCCACCTAAAAATCAATAATCAAGTTGGGAGATGACAAAGCTCTACAAGTTGAAGGTATTGGAGCCATGGAGGTTCCAATAAAAGAAGGCACCAAGAAGTTAAATGACATCTATTACACCCCCAAACTCCAACATAACTTGCTTAATGTTGGACAAATGATGGAGAAAAATTATAGGCTTGTTTTTTATGAAGAAAAATGTTTATTTTTTGATAAGAACAATTGTAATAGAGTTGTTACCCAAGTACCTATGACACAGAATAGGTTATTTCCTCTTAAGTTTGGGGAAAATGGGGGTGCTCAACTTGCTAGTATTACTATAGCAAATCCAAGTGTACTTTGGCACTTGAGATATGGTCACCTAAATTCTGTAAGATTGAAATTGTTAACTTCTCAAGCTATGGTGTGTGGACTTCCAAAATTTGATGAACACAAGGAGGTCTATGAAGGGTGTGCTTTGGGAAAGCACTCTAGATCCAAGTTTCCAAAAGGACAAGCGTGGAGAGCTAGCTATCCACTCCAATTGGTGCATTCAGATATTTGTGGTCCTATGCAAACCAAAAGCATTGGTAACAATTCTTACTTTCTCACTTTCATTGATGATTTCTCTAGGATGTGTTGGATCTATTTTTTGAAAACTAAATATGAAGCTTTTGATTTTTTCACAGATTTCAAAAATAATGTAGAGAAAAAAAATGAGTTTGTTGTAAAGAGTCTAAGGACTGGTAGAGGAGGAGAGTATTATTCAAATGCATTTCTAAAATATTGTAAATATTGTGGAATAAAAAGGCAATTCACAACTGCCTACAACCCACAAAAAAATGATGTGGCTGAAAGAAAGAACCACACCATAGTAGAAATGGCTAGATCGATGCTTCAAACTAAGCATATCAGTAACATGTATTGGGCCGATGCTGTTAGAACTAGTGTTTACATTTTGAATAGGAGTCCTGCTTCTAGTTTAGATGGGATCACTCCTTATAAATGATGCAATGGCAAAAAGCCAAATGTAAAACACTTTAAGGTTTTTGGTTGTCTTGCATATGCCCACATTCTTGATGAAAAAAGAAAGAAAGAAATTGTACTTTCCAGGGATGTAATTTTTGATGAAGGGGGAGAATGGGGTCACCAAATTTTTTTTGTTGATGATGGATCTCATGATTCTAGTTCCTCTCAGTGTAGCAAGTGCTGCTCAAAAATAGCAAAGGAAGTCCTCCAAGCCCAATTATGAGTACACCAGATGCTACTCCAAGTCCTTCTCCACAAATATTAGTAAGTTCTTGACCTATGGATATTGATTCTCCATCTAGAGGTAAAATAATTCTTCAGCACCATCCCTCTATTCAAATGTTGGATAAGAATTAAAGATACACTAGAAGTCAAGCTAATGAAATGAATGTAGTTTTAAAAAGACTTGAAAATCTGCATATGTATGGTGATGATGACTCCCAAGATCCTAAGGGATATGCATTCAATTATGCTTTAATGACTAGTGCATAGCTAGAGCCATCTAGCTATGAGAAAGCACGCACTCATGATGTATGACAACAATCCATGGAAGAGGAAATAACCTATATAAAAATGAATGATACTTGGGAACTTGTGAAGCTTATTAAGGGTAAAAAATGTGTTGGATGCAAATGGATCTACAAGACCAAATTCAATTCTGGTGGAAGTATTTAAAGACACAAGGAAAGAATTGTAGCAAAAGGCTTCACTCAAAAATATGGCATTGAATATAAGGAGACCTTTGCTTCCATTGCTAGACAGGAGACTATCAGATCAGTACTTTCCTTTGCTGCCCACAAAGGGTGGAAAATTCAGCACATGAATGTAAAGAGCACCTTTCTCAATGGGTACTTAAATGAAGATGTTTTTGTGCAACAACCTTAAGGTTTTAAAGAACAAGGTAAGGATAACCTTGTATAAAAACTGAAAAAAGCACTATATGGCCTCAAGCAAGCACCAAGGGCATGGTACTCTCGCATTGATGGCTACTTTAAGGAGTATAAATTCACTTGAAGCAAAAGTGAACCTACTCTCTACTACCTAAATCAAGGTAAAGACATTCTCATTGTATGTTTATATGTGGATGATATAATATTCATGGGTAGTAGTGACAAGATGAATAAGGAGTTCAAACACTCCATGATGAAAGAATTTGAAATGAAAGATATAGGCTTAATGCATTATTTCCTGGGCATGGAAGTTCATCAAATAGATAAAGAAATCTTCATATGTCAATACAAATATGGTCAAGATATTATTAAGAAATTTTCCATGGAGCAATGCAAATATATTGCAACTCCAACGGGTCATGGAATCCAATTGAGCAAGGATGATGGAGCACCAAAAGTTGACATGACCACTTACAAGAGCATGGTTGGGAGTTTGATGTTTCTCACCAATACAAGGCCTGATATTCAGTATGATTTTTCTCTTATTTCAAGTTTTATGGTTGATCCATCAGAACTACATTTTCAAGCAACTAAGAGAATTTTTAGATATGTAAAGGGTACATTTGATTTTGGGATCCATTACCACTGATGTAATTATGTAAAATTAGTTGGTTTCAGTGATAGTGATTGGGGCAGCAATATAGATGATAGAAAATCTACATCAGGGAACTGTTTTAGTCTTGGGTTAGGACTAATTACACGGAGTTCCAAAAAGCAGTTTGTTGTAGCATTGTCTTCTACTGAGGCTGAGTATATAGCAATCACACATGCTAGTACTCAAGCTCTATGGTTGAGAAAAGTCCTTGAAGATATTGGAGAGTAACAAAGTGGTCCTACAAGATTATACTATGATAATATGAGTGTCATCCAATTGGAACATAATCCCATCCACCATAGCAGATCAAAACACTTTGATATGAAGTATCACTTCATTCGAGACATGGTGGATAAATAGGTAGTTGAGCTTCAATATTGCAACACTTTGCACAACATGGCAGACATATTCATCAAAGGCATTGCTAAAGCTAAATATATAAAGCTGAGAGACTGTCTTGTCAGCCCTCTCAACTTTAAGGGGGATAATGTTATCATACAGGTTTAGGATAGTCGACATATAGATAGTTGACAGTTTATGATCGATAATTTAGAGGAGAAGTTAGTTTTTACTTCTCTTTGCATTTCCTATTTGTAAGTGCAGTAGTTAGTGATATTTCTACCTATATAAGCTATTGTAATACTTATTTTCCCCTAATGTGAACTTAAGTTTCATAATACCTTTGGGGCCTTTTGGGTGACCAAAGGGTTTATGGATACCTTTGGGGCCTTTTGGGTGACCAAAGGGTTTATGGATACCTTTGGGGCCTTTTGGGTGACCAAAGAGTTTATGGATACCTTTGGGGCCTTTTGGAGTTGACCAAAGGGTTTATGGATACCTTTGGAGCTTTTTGGGTTGACCAAAGGGTTTATGGATACCTTTGGGGCATTTTGGGTTGACCAAAGGGTTTATGATACCTTTGGAGCCTTTTGGGTTGACCAAAGGGTTTATGGATACCTTTGGGGCTTTTGAGTTGACCAAAGGGTTTATGGATACCTTTGGAACATTTTGGGTTGACCAAAGGGTTTATGGATACCTTTGGAACCTTTTGGGTTGACCAAAGGGTTTATGGATACCTTTGGAGTGTTTTGGGTTGACCAAAGGGTTTATGGATACCTTTGGGGCCTTTTGGGTTGACCAAAGGGTTTATGGATACCTTTGGGGCCTTTTGGGGTTGATTTCTTAACTGTTTGATTGCTGATTAGGGGAGGTATGATACCAATAATGCCCCAGTTGATGTTAAAAAATTTTTTTTTTGATTTTATGTTATGGATGCAATGATGGATGCAATGCCTAGATAATGATGTGATAATGCTGTATGTATGCAATGTACTGATGACATGTGCTAGGTATATGATAGATGTATGCTTAGATGCTATTATCTATATGTATAGATGCACTATGATGTATGCATATATGGATGCAATGCTTACATGATTTGATTATTGCTATATGATGTGATGTATTGATGACATGCACTAGCTAGATGATGGATGTATGATTAGATGTTGTGACTTAGATGTAGATGGACTACTTATGATGTATGCATATATGGATGCAATGATTGGTTTTTAAATGCATGTTTGTTTTGATTTAATTATATGCATCTAATTTATGTTGTTATGATATGGTAAATGCAATGTGTGTACTACAATATTTACATGATGGTGATCTAATGTAAATGAACCTGTATGCTTTAATCACTTAAAACATAAGGAATGAATGTGATATGAGTTTAACAATCTAATGGGTGACACCACAGAATGTAACACGATCATGAATGTAAATAATTAATCATTTAAGCATTCAAGTGTGAGATGAGATGATGTGATATGTATGTGCTTTCTTTATAAGCTTTTGTAAATTAAAATAACTGTACAAAATAGTCAATGGCCGTCTAAATACATTACTGATATTTATCCGGTATCTGTCCTATCCATGAACACCCTTTAATGAACAAAACCTCATAAAGAAAGTTGATGATTTGATTGATGAAATGATTTGTTGCTATGAGGGGATTTTTGAGGTTTTCCATGAGACTCAAACACCCTAGTTACTTCATCAAAAGTTGTATACTGACCATACAGGACTCCTGAAAGATAAAGTTTTTGTTATGAAGACCTAGATACTCATTATCCCTATGTGTGCAAATAAATATATTAGATAAAACATAAGCATACCCCAGTGCCATGCGGGATTCATTCAACCCATTGTTGTATTGGGGATCCTCAAATGTTCATCCTGATCCTAAGTTGGACTCAGTTGGATTAGACCACTAGGCGATATAGGACACCTAAAGCTAGCTCTTTTTGCAATTTGCTTAGAACTACCCTAATGCCAGGTGGGATTCATGCAGCCCATTGTTGTATTAGGGATCACTCAATGGTTTGTGGAGATCGACCATTCCAAGGATTCAAGCTCTTCACCCCCTTCTTTTCTTCATATTTATTTGGGATACTTGCTCATGCTTAGTGATGAAAATCACTGTTTATTTTGAATTTTGTTTTCTTTTGAGCAAGGGATTTTTGTAGTGATGATAATCACTGTTTATTTTGCTTTTGAATTTTGTTTTTTTTAGGATTTTTGCTTGTTTTGATGAAAGCAAGGGATTTCTTTGGGTAGGGGGGAGCTTGTCCTTTTTCCAATGATCAAAATCCTAGACCATGCGCATCACAAGGTGAGCAAGTAAAAACCTTTCACTTAGGATGCCTAGTACCACTTTGTAGTGTTCATATTTCCCTTGTTCCAACTAGGATTTTAGTGTTTTGATTAGTGATGGGATTCTGAAATATACCAGGTGCTATCAAAACCAAACCTCATCTATCAAAAGTAAATATAGATTTCTACAAAATTTGAGAAAATCACTAGGTATGGCTGAGTGACCGGAAAACCCTAGTATACTCCTTATAGCAACAATAAGGGGTTGTGTTGAAAAACACAGTTACTCGCATGGGTTATGGATGATGATGGATTTTAAAGATGCATGATTGAGATACAAACGTGGTGTCATTTGTAAGATTGGAAACACAAATCTATCCTAATGCAAATGCAATGGATGGAATGTGCCTATATGCAATGCAACTAATGGATGAAAATGCCAAATGCAAATATTTTTGTATTTTTGATGTTTTGTAATGTTTTTGAATTTTGATTATTTATTATGATTGTTTTTGGATTTTGTGCTCTGTTTTTAACCAAAGGGCTAAAATATGCCTTTGGAGCCTTTTGTAGGTTGACCAAAGGGTTTATGATGCCTTTGGAGCTTTTTGTGAGTTTGACCAAAGGGTTTATGATGCCTTTGGAGCCTTTTGTGAGTTTGACCAAAGGGCTTATGATGCCTTTGGAGCCTTTTGTGAGTTGACCAAAGGGCTTTATGATGCCTTTGGAGCTTTTGTGATTTGACCAAAGGGCTTTATGATGCCTTTGGAGCCTTTTGTGAGTTGACCAAAGGGCTTGTGATGCCTTTGGGGCCTTTTGTGAGTTTGACCAAAGGGCTTATGATGCCTTTGGAGCTTTTTGTGAGTTGACCAAAGGGCTTGTGATACCTTTGGAGACTTTTGTGTGTTGACCAAAGGGCTTATGATGCCTTTGGAGCTTTTTGTTTTTGATGTTTTTTAATTTGTTTGGATTTTTATGTTTTCTATTATTTTTGAAATTTTGAATTTTATTGTTTTGATAGGGGGAAGGTATGATACCTTAGGTATCCCCGTATGTGTGCCACTTAATGAAAGTGAGGAAGGTGTGATACCTTTGGAATACTCACTTTGCCTCATTGAACTTGATGTGGATGATGGGGAAGGTACTTTACCTTTAAGACCCCCAATGTGCATTGTGTTTGATGCACTATGATTGGCTTGGCTAGGAGTAATAGAAATTGACCCGCTTGTGATGTGTAATTTTATGCAATGCCAATATCTTGATGAGATGAGATGAGCACAGGAAAAATGTTAGATGATGCCACAGGTTGCATAGATCAATTTTGATATTCCTGTTTCTCTATTACAACATTGATCATTCCCACAAACTCTTGGGGAGGCATATTAATGTGCACCTGATTAGGTTTCTCGACTTGGTTGGCAGGTGCTATGTTTGCTTCGTGTGCATGCAAGGGGTCTTGGAAGACTCCTATCTGAAGCTCTTGCCTCTCGATCATATCTTGTACTAAATCTCTAAAGGGATGACATGTCTAAATGTCATGACCCCTTTGTTGATGGTACACACAATATAGATTTTCTCTGTGCGCCTTTGATCTATGCTTATTAGGTTTCAACGGATGGATCTCTGGAATATTGATTCTTCATGCCTCATATAATCGATCAAAGAGTGATGCTAATGTCTCTGGAAAATCAGTATATTATCATTGTGGCTGACATTGTTGGCCCTGTATCTAATTCTGTTGCATATGATTTTGGGCTAGAGGAGGTTGGTCTTGGTAATTATGTCACACTGGTAGAGGTGGTGCTACCTGGTTTGAGGATTTTGGGATACTCAAAACAACTTGATTGATTGGGGCTGCCTTTTGTTGCATGTTGCCACCTTTAATATTCTTGTTTGGCCATTCCATTTTGTGGAGTTGAATATCACCTTCCTCGATCTTGATGTCCTCAATGACCTTGGCCTGTGCTAAGGCCTCCTCAAATGTTTGATACTATTGTAATTGCAAGAGAAGCAAGATTTGTTTTGAACAACTTCTTGTAAACATCCGAATGAGCTCTATTGTGGGTAGGGTGAAAGGTAATTTTGACATCACCTTCCTCCATTTATTGCCATACTCAATGATTGGCTCATCATCAAGTTGATGAAGGCTAGCCAAGTCAGTCAAGTTTATCATTTTCTTAGCACTAGAGGCAAAACGTTGCAGGAATAGCATCAACCAATTGCTCAAAGTTGTATATGCTTTGATGTGGTAGATGATTATACCATTCCAAAGCATCCCCAACTAGTGTTGTAAGAAATATTCTCAACATCAAGGGGTCATTGTCTTGAAAATGGAAGCACATATTGATGAATATTGTCACGTGCTCTTGTGCATCTTCGTCATATTTGAATTTTTCAAGTTGAGGCATCTTGAAATTTGATGGGTATGTCGGTGATGACACTGATGGATGCAAAGGCTAGTTGCTAAGCTACTTTAGTGTAGGTTTTTGATAAACCGACCTTTGATTTTGTTTTTCAAATGAATTTATCTGATCAGCTAGCACTTTGTATGGCCTTGACAAAATGATATGATCTTCCTCTTGTCGCCCTTGATTAGGTAGAGGAGGCCGCTTTTGATGTTGAGGTGGACGATAAGTGTAATCATTAGGTACCTCATCATAAATGGATTCAGGGTAAGCATCCACTTCTTCCTGATGTTCCCATTGGGACTCTTCATATGATTCCTCATCGTATTGATCTTGGTACTGTTGAGGAGTATGAGGTTCTTGATGATAACCAGATAATGGCCTTTGATGTTGAACATGATTTTGGTGTGGCCAAGAGGAAGGACCTCGAGATTGCATTGGATGCCTTATGCGTTGTTGCATCCTCTGGGTGCTAGGTGTAAGCACCACTTTATGTAATGCATTTTGCACTTGCTCTTGTTGTATCTTTTGTTGTTCTTGTATCTTTTGTTGATACAACCTTTGTAGGTGTGCTCGTTGTGAGTCCACCCCTTGTTGATTTAATTTTTGTTGATCCAACTGGAGTTGATCCACACATTGTTGTTGGTTAAGTTGTGGCCTCAGTGCCTGATGTGTGTGATCCCATTGTTCAATTGTATGGGGGCTATGTACCCTCGTATTGGAAATACGAATGGGTTTGTCATGTATTTTCCCCCTAGTAGGATCTATTACTTGTTTTCCATGCTCCCTAAAGGTTGCATTGACTTGATACTCTGGTTTATGAGTAGGCTCTGTATAGTCTGACGATGCAGATATGCAACATGGCTGCCCCACGTACTCTTCATGAGGAGTAGGAGGATGACTTGGGTCCTCTTCCTCATCTATGAGGAATGATGCATATTCAGTCTTAGATATAATCTCTATATATTCAGACTGCACATAAGCACAATGTGTATATGCAGAATGCTCTCTATGAGGAGTAGGGGGATGACTTGCTCGATCAAATGGGGTGGTTTTTTCATCTAGGCTAGGCCATGGTGTGCTCTCATTTTCATTTTTTGATTGATGTATAGAGCGATCTGGGATGTGAACCTACGACATTGACCTACTAGGCCCCTCAGTGGGTGGATTGTTCCTTATATAGAATTCTATCAAGGTGTTCCAGTCAGGAAGGTTTCTTGGAGGACCTATGGGTGCCTCCCTAATAGGGATATCTCGAAGGTTTGACCCCCTATGGATGGTATTGATGTTATGATAAAACTTGGGATGCCATTCAGGGATGGCCATGTCCTCTGGACTGATTTGGAGATGTTCGGTGGTTATGGAGCCTGATTCCCTCTCTAAATTGGAGGTCTTGTTCACCACATTTGGACCAGGAGGTCCCCCGACCATTTTTAGAAAATTTTTGACTTTTCAAAAAAAGTTGTAAGTGTTATATACCAAAATGATCAGTGCGACGAGCTGATCACAATGGGCTATGACTCCAAAAAGTGACTTCCGGTTCAAAATTTTGTATTTTTGGAATAATTGGCCAACCGGGGCTCGTGGGGAAATGCCCACTTTTAGGAATTTTTAGGAAATTTTGAAGCATGAAGAGTTAGGACTCAAAATTTCTGTGAGAGGTGCACAAGGGGCTAACTAAGACAACAAAACAAATTTGGCAATTTTTGGAGTTGTCTAGCCCATTTTATGACTATTTTAGTGTAGTTTTTCCCTATTTTTGGCTTCAAAAATAGAGTAATCATAAAACCAAAATAACTTTTTTGTTATAGCTCCGATTTGCATGATTCTCGATCCGTTGGATGCAAAATCAAAAAGTAGCTTTTTACTTTTTTTTTCAATAAATTTCTTTGAAAAATTAGGGTTAGGGTTTGGTCCCAGATCAAGGATCTTAGGTTGATTACCCAAACAATAAAGAAACACACAAAGCAGACAATATGATTATCTCATTTAAGAATTAGATGTGTGTCCTAAAACTTGTTTAGTGTGTTTTTAGATTTGTTGATAGCTACAATCTAACTCTCATCGTGTTTTGCATTTTGTTGATGATATACTCAGATTGTTTAAAGGATTTCACCTATATACTCACACAAGTCAAATATGGTAGTGAAGTCCATACTCAACGAGGTAGCATAGGTACTACCAACCCTCACCCAACACACCGTGCATAATGATACACCCCTCTAAAGAGGAGTGCATGCTATTTTGCATGGATAGGACAGTTCTTGGGTCGGCCTTGGCCATGGACGGGTCCCGATGATACAATTTCAAGTGAGCCAACCAAGTGGTAATGACATCCACTGTTGGTCTCGATCAACGGGTTGGATGTGAGAGCCCAACACCGTTGATGTTAAAAATAAGACATGATGTGTGTGGGGTTCTTTTTAGATTTTTGCATAAAGGAAAATGATGCATCAATGAGCACTCATGATATTTCTCCTATATGCCTAAAAAGAACATTTTTATTCAAAAAAATGCATATCTAAATATTTCAATGACTTTCAGTGAATGCATTTCTACTTCATGAAATAATGGCCACTGGTTGGGCCGCATGCAAGCAAGCTTAACAAACAAAAACCTAGACCGTTGGAGACTAGGGTAGACCTTGAAAATAGAGGTCCGCTGTTCCTAGCAACGACTAGAAGAAAGCTAAGGAAACTACAAAGGTTGAATGCATTTTTCTTTTACCATTTTATTATGTTTCCTTAATAAAAAATGTGATTTTACTTGCTATTTTATGAAAATAAATTACAGATAGAGAAATATAGAAAATTAGGGAGTAACACCAACCTAAAATCCTCATTTGATGATGAAAGGACCACCCTCTGCTGCACTTTTCTTCTAGTCGTTGTCGACCAAAGTGGCTACTACTGGCCGCTGATATCAAAAGCGGTCAAACTCTGTTGGCCATTGTCAACCAGAGTGGCTAGACCTGCACATAGAAAACACATGAAAATATCAACAAAATAGCTAAAAATAGAAAACTAGGTGGGGGTCCCACCGTGATCACCATCTGTGCGACCCCGGGAAGCACGCACCCCTACTCTACTTGCAATATTATATCAAAATAAAGACCATAAAGCATAGATAACAAAAAAATGACAAATAAAGAAAGATCTTTTATTAATTCTTGTAAATCCCGATTACATATCGGTCCCTCTAAGGGATACCCAATTTGATACAATGAAATACAGGTAGAATAATGGTGAATATGTCCCCTCGCAAGGGGGTGGTGCACTCCATAGGCCTCCCGATCTCGTACACGAACTTGTATGAGGGCTTATAGATGCCTCCTTCTCCTTCTTTCATCTTAGAGGGATCTTATGCTATGAATGCCTTGAATCGGTCCTGTGAACCTGTAACCTATGTGCATAGAAACAATAAAAAATACTATTAGTAGCATGGGTAGCCTCTCGTGATGAGGCTTTTATTAGCAGATTTTATAAACATGATAAATAAGCATAATATGATTTAAAATGTAGCAGATCTAAGCAATGTGCATATGTGAAACTCAAAAATATTAATGTAAATGCATTACAAGAATCAGATCTATGCTAAAACTAGATAATGAAATAAAAATCAAGTATGGATCTAAGCTAAAACAAAGGAAACAACATCTTAGACCCTAGCCACTACTGCTCAGAGCGACCATGACTATGGGCCGCTGTCGAAGATAGCAACCACTAAACTGAAAGGTTTACCTCAGGTTTTAGGGGTTGTGATAGTCGATCCCTTGCTCAAATTGATGTTCAAGGGTCGCATGTTGTGTCTGGTACACTAGTTGGTGGTTAGGAATGATGGATCTGAATGCAAGTGCATAGACGTAGCTCTGATCTGACAGGTCTCCACTACACAAATTTCTCTCTCTGATCTTCCCTTTTTTGTCTCTTTGAAAGTCTGCATATGTAGTCTCTTTAGATTTAGATCCATATCTAGATCTACATCTAGATATGCATGCAAAATGACTATCAAATAAGAAGGTTCAATCACAAACTGGCATTGAAGGGACAGTCAGAAAGAACTCTAGGAGTTCCTCATTGAAATCCCTTTGCAAACCATGCAAACTGCTATAGCTACCCATGATTTGGGCTCTCCTTGATGGTAGTTTGTGTTTTAGTGCTAGCTGCTGTCATCAGCAACAACTAGCTATGGTCGCTCTCAGATTGAGTGGCCAGGATTGATGATCACTCTGATAGATAGTGGATAGACCTAAATGGGCTAGAACTACCCCTTTTGAGTGGTTAGGACCACTGCTTGCTCTTCGAAAGGTCTAAGATTAGTCATATGGTATACGGATGTGCCCATATGAGTATTCTCTTAAATATGACGTGTTTTAGGTGTCTACAGTAAGTGCGCATAAGTATATTTATATTAGAGTGTGCAAAGTGAAGAGTCATGTCTAGGTGTGCATACAAGATAGAGTCATGTATGCTGGTGTCAAGTAGAGAATCCAAGAGTCATGAGACTTGGCATATGGAAATGAATAGTCAAGTATCCAAAGAGTCATTCTACTATAGATATATAGTACTCTATAGAAAAGCATCATGTGTCACAACAAGAGTTGTATCAAGTATCGTACTAAGTATTGTATCAAGTGTAATATCTAAGTATCAAATGTTGAAATATGAGTAACAAAAATTGCATACATTTTGAGAAATTAATATTGTAAGTTGTGCTACATGCTTTGTACATGTATGATTCAGGCTATTATACTCATATTGTTGTTTATTAATGAATATTATTTGATATGTTATAATCCTTGATTTACATATTAATTTCTCATATTATTCTACTTATATCATTATCTTGATCTTTCTATATTATGGCTATATTATATTTGATCCTATGGAATTTATCTTGTGAGTTTTTTTTTACTATTAAGGCTTAAAAAAACATCACTTGATATATTCATAAAATTCTTCATGATATTATAGTAGGTGTGATTTCTATTCTTTGATTCTAAATATTGGGTGTCGATATATCTAAAGGTGATGCATTTGTTAGGGCTTTGGTAAATCAACGGTTGCTTCTATGAATTAGGATTTTGATTTGATATTTTTTCTCCTTGGGTTTCCTTAGAAATATTTTTTTCTTTCATTCTTTTTGATAATCAATCCAAAATAAAATGGTCAAATAAATAGATACTTTGACACCCATAGGTTTGAAAGTAATGTTAGACATAAAATAACATTCAAAGTGCTTTGTGATGCATTGGATAAAATGTTGTGCACAAAATTTTTTCCTAAAATTTGGTCTATAATGATGAGAGGAATGGATTCCAATTTATTTTTTTGAAAGTGTAATTTGCTTCATGGCCAAGGCTAACATTATGTGATGTAATCTTGGGTATGCCTAAGGGCATTCATTGGAAAATGTATTAAACTTATTTTAATATTTTATTATGTAAGCCCTACGGACCACAGTTAACCTTGTTAAGGCTAGACCCATTTTATAAACTTGTAATTGACCTTAAATCCTTTCTTGTTATGTTGACTTAAGGTTAAATTCACTTATGTATTGGTATTTGGTATTGATATAAATATCCCACATCACTCCATCTTCTAATCATAAAAATGTAGTGATTCTTATCCAAAAATATTATAGTGATTATTTATGGTGCTTATAGGTGTCCTCCAATATGTGTCTTTTTTCTTTCTTTTATCCTTTTATGCTTTCTATATAATATTTGAATGGATGGATTGCTTCCATTCGTTTCTAGAAACTATTTTGAATTTTGACATCGTATTAGAGCAAGTATGGAGCACCATCACTTGGTCATACAGGAAGTTATATCAAAGCCTTTGATTCTTCTTCGTAGTTTTAGGATGATTTTTCTCTCAAAGTTTTATAAGCATGTTTTGTATAATAAGTAGTGAGATTTTTATTTCTTTTTTTATTATCCCATATTTCGATTTTTTGGGGAGAAATTTCTATCTCCCCCTTAATTATCATCAAAATATTTCCTAAAATTCAAATATTATTTTTTTATTCTTAGTGTGTAAACAAAGCTTGTTGGCAACGATAGAACTATTTAAAATTTGAATTATTTTCTTATCAATGCCTTAGAAGGAAAAATGCATGAATCACATGCTTCCCTCTAAAATACTTCTTCCTAAATGTGTCATTAGCTAGATGATTCAATGTTGTAACACATCAAGAGAAATGTATAAGTTGTACAATGTAGTATATTTCCAAGACACTACTTAGATAAATCTAGGGTTTGAGTCTCAAGGTCATTTTTACTCATTATTATCACATTATAGAGGTCTTTGAAAGAGATTTTGCTCAATTATATGTAACAAAAATATGTGGGCATCTTGGTCAGTAAGTTTCTTTCTTGGTTATAGGGAATGATATGACATATATTTGAAACCTATCCCTACCCCTTTTGCATTGGTGTTGCATATTTTTCAAGATAAAATGTGACATATGTGTGGTGGTTGCTATACTGGCCAATGAAGGCACTCTAGGAGCAGGAGGTTAAGAGTACGAATCCAAAAAAGTAGATTCTTTTTGCTAACGTTTAGCTCATGGGATAAAGGAAGTGAAGAAATTTGGAAGGAATAAGGTGTAGCCAGTCCTAATGGAAGTAATGGTGACTTGGTTAGCACAATGAATTTAGGGATAATCATGCCTAGGTTTGATTCTCACTTGTGTTACTTTACTCTATGGAAAACTAGATTGACCTTAAGGCCGATGTGACACCTCTCCATGCCACAATCTAATTCCTTATATATATGATATCCCATCCAATTAGAAGAAAACAAAAATCATAGTCACATAGGCTCATATGCATTAAGGTGGTAAAATACGAGTAGAAAACACCAATAAATCATAAGGTGCCAAGTAGCAACAGGAGATTGGCTTCAAATTTTCTAAGGTTTGGGAATTTAATTTTTATTTATTTGAGGTCCATTAGGGTAAAAATTTCTAAAGGCCATAAATTTTGTGTACAAAAGAAATTTGAGCCCAATTGTTTTTTAATTATATAATTTTTTGAGCTCTATGCAGTGGTGGTGTAATGGTTTCTTACTACATTTTTTGACAACAAAAGCAGAGTGCAAGAAGTGGACTAGCACTAAAGAGAAACATCTGATCAAAAATTTTGAGGATCGAAAGGTCATCCAAGATAAATTTTGAAGATAGGACCTTTATTAAGTTTGATTAAAAATGGGAAAGGAAAATATCCAACATCAGAGGATTGATGGTCAAAAGTCTCGAAGCAAGAAAAGCAAGAAAATTTTTGAAGTTAGATGGTGAGGAAAACTTCCAAAGAAAAGGTATCACATCCTAAAAAGCTAATATTTGTTGAGGTGCACAATATTTTGTTGAGCACTATCTTTTATTGCAAAAGGAAGATTGCAAATCTCTCAGAAAGAACAATAGTAGCTAGGAAGCCATGATGAGGCCTATTATGTAGAGGGATCTTAGTAGATATTTTGTTGCATCACCACCCTTTTTATTTTTTTGAGTTGTTTACTTTTATCTCATATTCCTTTTCCAATTTTGAGTCCAAGTGCACCATAAAGATCACATATTAATAAGGATCCAACCTTGTAAAAACTCTAAGAGGCCCTTGATTGAGCCTATCCCCATGCTCTCAATTGTAGGCTTATTGTGTCACTCCTCATGAGACACGATTGTCCCAATCAAGAAAATCAAATATGACAACAAGTGGCATCAATTCAAAGATTTGCTATTGTGTGAGGGGTCAAATTATGAAAGATAAATTATCAAGCCCTAGTTACTTATCTTAATAGATGAAATTATAGTATTTGGTCAATCCAAATGATTGGCCTGTTATGTACTAAAAATTATTAGAATGTCTGATGGTTAAGTTTCTCTTAAGCCCATGTCTGAATTTTGCACTTGTATTTGTTATATTTTCCATTTTCTTAAGGGTCAATCTCACAAAATTCACCTAAAGGCATAATTAAATTAGATATAAATACCCTTTCATACCAACCTTTTAGCTATTAGTTATACTATTTTGTGTCCATGGGAACCCTATCACATTCTATATTCTTTTTTGTTCTATGTATTCATTTGTTAATAAATAATGGGTAATGTATTATTTCAATAATTTTTTAAAACAACTATGAAATTGTTAAGAACTTTTGAAATACTAATAGAAAATAAGCTTGAAGTTAACACAATTCTAATATAAAATAGAAATGCAACAAATTATATTATAGAAAACAAGAACACATTATAGAATCACAAGCCTCTTTGAGGAGGAAACCTCCTTAGAAGCAAAGATTCGATACAACAAAATATGAAATGCCTCTTCTCATGCCCTCCTTGGTTGTTTTATACACTTAGACTACCCTAATCCTAATGCTCAAGGGTTTCCATCCATGTGCAAGTGGGGGCCCAAGCTAGTTACTCCTAAAGAATAATTTTTACATCTTCAATTATCTTTTTATAGTATATAACGGTTACATCATATGGGTCTGTAAGCCTAGGAACCCAAGGTACCACATGAGTATATACTTATTAATAGTATTAGAATGGGGTCTTAATATGCCCATACCCTTCAAAAAATATTTGTCCTCAAATATAGATATAAGAAATTGATATTGAAGCTTTTGAAGAGACTCCCATGTGACATTTTGCTATAAACCCTGCTATTGGACTAAGACTTTAGTGATGGTGTGGTTATGGAGAGTGTGGTTTCTATGGTCTAGAATTATCTCAAGTTCCAAGATGACCAAAACTTCATCATCCAACCCTGGAAGTGTTGATTCAACTTGAATACAATTTTCAAGTACCTTATTGAGACAAGAGACATGGAAGACTAGATGGATTTTGGAAGAAGGTGGTAATACTAGCTTATAAGCCACTTGTCTAATCTACTATTATACCTAATAGTGTCCAAAAAAACCTGCTGCAAGATTTTTCTAAGCACAATATTGCATAGATGATTATTTGTATGGTTAGATTCAAATAAATACTATAAAATCTATACTAAATTTGTGCCATGAATTATTTGATCGAGTTTATTTTTTTATATAGTTATGATCGATAACCAAATTATCCTCCAACTGTTGTAATATTTGGGTGCATTCTTGAAGTGTTGCATCCACCACCTAAACTTTGGCTTTTCCTAGAACATATGAAGATAGAGAAAAATGTGGATACCCATAAACTACCTTGAAATAAGTCATTCTAGAGTCTATGTGAAATGAAGTGATGTACCACCATTCAACCAATGGAATTCACTTAGCCCATTGTGTTGGGTGCTCAGAAGTAAAACATCAAGGGTAGGTTTCCAAGCATTTATTTACAATTTCAATTATCCCATGGGTTTGTAGATGGTATATTGAGCTCATAATTAGTTACATTCCATACAATGTAAATAGTTCTTGCCAAAAACTAGTGAAAGTGGGGCCTCGGTCAGACATATTGTATTTTGGCATATCGTGGAGTTTAAAAATGGAGTCCATAAATATTTTTGTAATGGTGGGGCATGGTAAGGATGGGCAAGAAAACAAAAATGAGCAACCTTTGAGACATGATTCACCACCACAAGAATGACTGATGGCTTTGCTAAAATTGCATTACACCATGAGATAGAGATCAAGGCAATAGAACATTTTATACAAGGAAGAATATTTGTTATTTACAAATGGAACTATGTGGCCCTTTATATAGGAATATGGATTTCTTGGACAACACTCTACCTAGTTGTCCAAGGGGACACCTTGCACACTTACAACATGCACAATGATACTTGTGCATATGTTACTTCTTCCCCAGGTAACTAGATAACTTCCACCTCAAGTAATCTAATGTTCTAGCTATGTACCTTAGGCACATTACATAATATTATCCAAAATATGTAATATATTCTAATTCTAACACCCCCTCTATTACATTATTTGGTATGAGATTCTCTTGAATCACATAGATGATCTCTGAATGTTTAAAAATTAATTTTTTCAAGTGCCTTTGTAAATATGTCTGCCAACTGATATTCTATAGGTACATACTTGAGGATGATATGCTTGTTCTAAAAGCATTTTATGGTAAATGACATTGAGATTCAATATGATTTTTTATTTCATGTATGATTGTATTCTTGATCAAATTCAGTTTTCCTTTATTACCATAGAATATCATAGTATGAGTTCATTTTAGTCCCATGTCAGATAGTATGTATTGCAACCCTAGGGCTTCACAAGTAGTATCTCTTGCTACTCTATATTCTGCTTTAGTTGATGATTATGCCACTGTATGTTGTTTCTTGTTGTGCCAAGATATGGATCTTGATCTGAGATTTAAGACATAACCTAAGGTGGATTTCCTATCATCAATAGATCCAACATAATATGAATTTGAGTACCTCTACAAACAAAAATCCTTCACATCCTTCATATAGTTTAATCCATAGTATATAGTCTTCTTGATATATTATAGTATTATTTTTTTAGCTTTCCAATGAATTTCCCTTGGTTCTTGCATGAACCTAGAAAGAAAATTTATTGCAAATTCCAGGTCTAGTCGACTATTTTTTAAATATAGAAGACTTTCGATTAACTAACAATACATTGTTGCTGAAACCAATGGTGTTTTATCATTTGTGGAGAGTTGAATTCCTTGTTCCATTGGTGTATATTTGGGTTTACGTTCTATCATTATGTACTTTTCAAGCATATATTTTGCATACCTTGATTGAGTGATGACTATTCTATATTTTCCTTAATAAATCTCTAGACCAAGGAAGTAGTTCATTAGTCCTAGATCTATCATTTCAAATACCTTTTCCAGATCCCTTTTGATGTCAGTTATTACCTTCTCTGAAATTCTAGTAATCACTATATCATCAACATATACTATGAGAATAAAGATATCATTTCCATTTTTCTTGGTATATATACTAGGATTTGATGAACTTCTTTTGAAGTCAAGATATAATAGATGATCATTGATCTTTATATTCCATGATCTGGGAGCTTATTTCAGCCCATAAAGAGATTTATTCAATTTTCATACCTTGCTTTCCTATCCTTGATTAATAAATCCTTCAGGTTGTGTCATACATACTTCTTCTAAGTCACCATTGAGGAAGGCACTTTTCACGTCCATCTAATGAAGTTTCCATCCATGATGTGCTGCTAGTGCGCATATTGTATGACTAGTGGTCATTCGAGCTGTTGGTATGAATGTTTCTTCATAATAATTTTCCTCTGTCTAAGTATATCCTTTGGCTACTAGTCAAGCTTTGTATTTGTCAAGTGTTCCATCTACTTTGTATTTTATTTTGTAATCCCACTTGCATCCTACTATTTTCTTTCCTAGGGATAGATTTACTATATTCCATATATTTTTATTTTTGAGTGATGCATATTAAGATTCCATAGCCACTTTACAGCGTGAGTTTTCTAGTGCTTGGGTGGTTGATGTTGGTTCTACTGAGTTTCTTAACATTCCCCTATTTATTCTGGTCATGCTACGAGTTTATGGTCCTGTACTGGTAAGATTCGGTATTCTTTCCAAATTTATCTCTGAGAGTATCTCTGAGCCATATTGGTTCTTTTATAGGTAATGCTAATGATGCTTTTATATCTTGTCCTTGAGATTCTAATTCTGAATCTATACTCATTGTATCTTCTTTTGATAGATCTATAAGGACTTCTGTGTCACCACTAGATTCATCTATGTTGGTCTTGGATTTCTCATCAAAGATAACATCTCTACTAATGTAGACTTTATTTGTAGATGGATCTAAAATTCTGTATCCTGTAGATTCATTATCATAGCCAAAAAATATCCCTATCATAGTCTTTTCATCTAGTTTAGTTCTCCTTTATTTTGGAACATGCATGTAAGATTTGCATCAAAAGATCTTTAGTTTTTCTATATTGGGATTTTGTCCTTACCATACCTCTTCTGGTGTAATATGTTTGAGCACTCTTGTTGGTAGTCTATTTTATATGTAGATTGATGTTTGTACTGCTTCAGCCCAGTATTCATGACCAAGTTGTGCTTCTTTCAACATACATCTTGAAGAGACAAAAACACAAAACCAATGAATATGAAATAGAAAGTAGAACTCAAATAACACATAATTGCACAATGAATGCTTTTATATGAATGGGGGGGAGCCTAAAAAATCCATTGTTACAATGAATATCTTTAAATCCTTTTGATACAGAATTAACAATGGCTAGGGTTCTTCAAAATACTAGCAAAACAACATTGGTGGTGTCTTCAAATGCATCCTTTCTCCCAACAAAAGTGAGTGGGCTTTTAGTTATTCTATCCCGAGCGACTCCAGCTTAAGCAATTTTCCAATGCTGATGTCACACTTCTAGATCTACACATAATAAAACAACAAATGAGTTAGTAGCAACTGTGAGGGCTCCACAATGTGAGGTCCTCTATGATCAATACCAAAACCCTAACTATTTACTGTAAATAACATGAACATAACTAAAAATGCATGTAATAAAATAATAAACAATGGATTTACCTTACGTATTTGTTGTTCTCTAATCTGATGAAGCTTGTTGTAGTGAATCAATGCGATGATGCCCTAGCGTTTCTTGGAGGCTAGGGAGACTTTAGGATCTTTGGTTTAAAATGCCCGCAGGTGCTTGGCAGTTGTAGGAAATGCCTGTGGGTGCTTGGTGATGGCAGAGGGTGCCCGAAGGCACTCAGAGGTGGGGAAGGAAGCACCCAAATATGCTCGAGAGTGATAGGAAATGCTTGAAGGTGTTTAGTGGCTGAGGGGGGAAGTATACAAAAGTAGATCTAGCTGAGCGAGGGAGGTGACGATGGACGCAGGGCTTATGGCAAGTGAGGATGGAAGGTAAGAGCACTTGGATACTCTAGGGAAATCGACAGTGAACACTTCATAAAAATGCTTATTATTTAGGGATTGCTTAAGGGTTGAGCCATAAAAATGACTCCTATTAATAATCCAACCTAGGTCATACTTAGGTTTTCAATGACACTAATCATGTTGTTGAGATAAAAGCATATCAAAGGGTGGATATTAAATATAAGATGTGACATGGATTAATGCAAATGGATGGCCAAGATTAAATGAAATCGGATGGTTGGGATTAATTCACTTATATAAATATATATTTATTAAATATATAAAATATTAATATTAAATATATATGTAAATAAATAGTGGAAATTGTGGGAAAGTTAGGATGGACGACAAGTGGCTAGGTTTTGGTGTCTACAAATGCCCCTTTTTGTACTATGTTGCATGAAACACAATGCGATGCAAAAATACGAGATACCTAATTTGGCCAGGTGTAGAAGTAGCTTCTCTTGGGATGTGGAACACAAGCTTGGAGATAAAAGAATAAAAGAATTTGAGTTTTGCATAGCTTACACCCTCAATTGGCAAATGAGTTTACAGATGAATCTCATGAGCTAATTGAAAAATCCTATGCAATTGAATGATGCAAATGTGATACCATTTTTGCGCCAACAATATGGAGGGGATTGGTGAAAAATGTGATATGATGCATCTATTTTTTCCCCAACAGATGAAGGGTTTTGTGAAAATGTGTGATGGAAAATGTGTCTATTTTTTTCCCAACATATGAAGGGATTTTTGCCAAATATAGATGCCATGATCATGTAATATGTATCCCATTGTGGGAAAGTCAAAACCAAATGTGGTTGTCCCAAATTTGGGGTGATTCGATGCTATTGAAGAATATGCCTTCGAGTGTCATTGATATACAAATATGAAAATGCAAAGATAAAAATAGTCAACTTTAGAGGGCTAACTAGTGACTATCAGATAATTTCTCTGATCAGAACAAATCACCCTAGCTAAATCCAGTCGCCATGATGACTATCAAGGAAATGTGTAATGATGAAGTTTGATTTTGTCCATGTGTTAAGCCCCACGAACTAGGCCATCAATGACAACTTTTGTGCAAATTGTTCTTGGAAATGTTTCACTCAAAATGTGAAGTACCAAATATGATTATGATTTTGAACAATGAGATATGGAATGATGAAAATGACCAAGTTTCCTTATGGTAGGCTCTTCATATTACCGAATTGCATGGATGCAAATCATTGCAATCACCAAGTATATAGAAAAACCCACTAGATACAAGACTCACTTGTATGTTGTTTGAACTTGGAAAGTATTCAAACGACGATATGGAATGATGTGAAAATAATGTATGAATGATGATATTGATGATTATGGTCATTTTGTGTAGATTTGGACCATTTTGGAGTGCTTTTGTAACTTGTTAAGCGAATTGAAAATTTGTGGTCACAAATGAAAATTATACATCCAAATAAGTTGGAATCTTCACAAAACCTATTAATATGATGAAATATATGCATGGATGCAATGTAAAAATATTTGGAGGAGATAAGCCACTGTTTTGCAAAAATTTATCTTTTTGTGAAAACTGACACCAAACGTCCATTGGTGTTTTTTGGCCCACAAAAATACCTGACAAAATTTGGATGTTCTGCAAACTCCCATGGATGCTTCATTGCACTAGGAAACACCCATGGGCATCTCAAGGCACCTGAATAAGCTATAAATAGCTGCCAGGATGAGAAACCAGGCTTATTTGAGCGTTTGAGAGTTTGTAAAGCTGCATCTAGGAGAGTGTAGTGAAGTGAGGTGAATTGATTTGATCATGGAATATATGGTAGTGGAGGGAGTGGGTGCAAAGGCTGTGGCTGATGCTGGAGTGTAGGATTCTGAGGTAATACCCTTGTTTGTGTATTGTGCAATTTTTTTGTGCTTTTTTGATTTTTTTTTTTGTAAAATGAGAAGTGTTTTTTGTGTTATGTTGTAGCTTAGAATTTTGGAGGCTCAGCATCGGTTATCGCCTCTCATTCTTCGAATGAGAAAGACAATATAAAATAATGAGTGGGAGTTATTAGAGGATGTGGGGCTAGCGAAGGTAGCCTAGGTTGATGTGGTAAGGGCTGATAAGGGGTACCTCTCTACCTTGGTGGAGAGGTGGGATGCAAATAGAGGGATTTTTTAGCTCCCCATGGGAGAAGTGATCGTGACCTTGGAGGATGTATATCACATCCTCAAGGTATATATGGAGGTGATCTGAGTTAAGTTTTGATAAGGGTGAAATATGAAGATGTTTAGATATGGCTGGTCGGGTGTGAGGGTGGAGAGTGGAGGTATACCTTACTTGTCCATGTACATGGACAAGGAGTTGGACACCCTCCATACCTTGGTAATTTTCATGTTGGTCAACATCATGGCCTCGAAAAACACTAGGTGGAGGTTTTCTTAGAACCTAATAGGAGTAGTGAGAGATATGCTCACTAGGTGGCAGGTGTATGCATGGGCTCCTACATTGTTGGTGTAGGTATACTTGGAGCTGTATGAGGTGACAAGACAAGGAAGAAAATTATTGGGGTGCATCTTGCTACTATAGTGTTGGGGATAGGAGTACTTTAGTGTTGCTCATTCAGATGGCTTACTAGTAGCATACTTGGATAGGGAGCAACCCTACACTAGGAGATGGGTGTTGGTTGAGGAGGTACAGTCGAGTCGACCAGTGCATATAAGCCAATGGTATCGAGATCTGGGATCTAGATTGATGTCCACCCAAGTGATATGGAGGTTGTGGTGGGATTGCAAGTGGACTAGGGATGGAGAGCACTTGCAATGAGTGTGACAAGCTAGGTGGATAGTTGGGTGATATCGGAGTGAGGCTGAGTACTTTTAGTTCTCATGAGTACTCTGATAGTTTGGTTTGAGATAGGATGTTCTAGAGGAGCCGATGCACTATAGGAGGTATTGAGAGAAGATAGGGATACCATATACAGATCCATGGATGGTGACCTACGAGGATGATGAGGAGATAGATATCCTAGATGTAGATGATGCAGGGACTACTATAGAGTATAAGGTATGGTTTCCTATACAACCACCATGGATGTCACCTCGAGGAGTGGCTGATGGGGGTGGTGATGAGATTAGGGATAAGGGGAACTAGGATGAACCCAAGATATAGTGATTCCTTCAATTAGATAGTCGAAATAGGAGGACTAAGGGTGCATCTAGGCAAGCTCCCAAGAGTGGGGGATATGGTGGAGATGGAGAGGATGTGAAGGAGGCTTTGGATGGACCTCTAGATCAGAGCGATGAGGATTGGGCATGGTTGGAGAAACATGTGGTGGTGCGGGATGCGAGGATTATGAGGCTCCAGGTAGAGCTAGTAGAAAGGGAGCACTAAAATAATATCGACATAGCACCTCTTCAATTTCAACATAGATATATTGATGCATTGGAGGATAGGTTGATGGAACATCATATTCCACTTTCAGATCCTCCAACCCCATATGTGTTTGCGGGTGCTAGTCATAGGGAGTCTAGGCATAGCTCTAGATCTAGGGCTCCTACTAGGTCACAGGCGTCCTCTTGGAGGGCATAGCTTAGTGCGTAGAGGCACTTTTTTGGTATATGAGTCTTGGTTCTCCATTGTATGTAGCCTTTTGATACTCATTGTACATGCAATATTTATACATATATATATATATATACATGGTTGTTACTTTTTGTGTTATATGTTTTTGTGTGAATGTTTTTTGTGGAATGCTTTTGTGTAATACATGTTAATATGGGGGATGAATGTATATGATATGTTATGGATGATTAATGCAATGTGTAATGTATGGATGATTAATGCAAGGTGGAATGTAAATGTGCTAATGATTATTTATAGTTTATATCTTGCTTGGCCATTTTATAGCATTGTTGTTTAATCAGGGGCACCAGACTTGGTGGGATGTGGGGTGAAAGACTCATGAACTGACATGGATGTTGACATGGAAGAAGATATGGATGTTGATATGGAAGAAGATATGGATGTTGATATGGAAGAAGATATGGATGTTGATATGGAAGAATTGCCTATTTTGCAGAGACTCATACATACTAGTGCCATCAAAAAAACTCACTAAAAATAGCCTAATTCCTTTAGGACCAAATGTGTGTGCAGTGAATTCATTTACCAAATCAAGAACATGGTAATGACTCAAGGTAATCAAGAACCAATGTGTGTGCAAGTGAGTTTATTAACTCATATTGAGTAAATTGGATAAACTTGTTATGTATGAAACCAAGAAGTTAGCTCGTCCATATGAGCGGTCATAGGTCTCTTTGAAAGATATGTGTTGCCACGCATGAGTGTACTCCACTGTCAATCAAGCATATATAGCTCTGGTGGAGGATAATTCCATAGTCCATGATTTTTTTTTGTTTTTGATCTCTTATATTTTGGGATGACTACCTAATATTTTGACTAGAAATGTAGTACAATCCTTACAACCCAATGATCAGTGGTGTGTGATGTAAAATATTTAGAGTTTTTGTTAGGGATTTTCCCTACCCTTTCTTTTATTTTAGAATTTGTGATAGTGGTGCAAACCACTATTTTGGTGGACTATGTTGCATGATGGGACTATAAAGGATGACCCTTTTCACTTCAAGGTTCAAACCAAGTATGGTGTTATCCCTCTTTGACACAAGATGTTTTTAAGATGTGAAATTATGTTTGGTTCAAGAATGTTTTGGAGTCAATTCCCAAAAATCAATATTTTCTTAATGTATATGTGTGATGGTCCTAAAAAGAACTTGACATGTATTTTTAGAGGTTGCTTAAAACACTAGGAGTGGCTGAGTGATTGAAAAAACCTAGGACTTTATGGAAATGTGGCTTTACAAATGATAATTTTGGCTTTGTGGAATGGTGTGGATAAATTTTTGAAGGTGCCCTTGATTAAGGCAACATGAATTTATTGGACCAATTAATATCTTGAAATGAATAAATGATCCCTAATATGAAATGTGAAATGTGGATGTGAGTGCATGAAATGTGCTTTGAAGTGTGTTGGCATGAAATGTATGTAAATTAAGTGCAATGTTTTTTGAATAAAATTCATGCAAATGAAATGCAATGTTTTTGGAATGAAATGTATGTAATATAATTTTTTGGTGTATTAGCCATGTATATATATATATATCATTATGTGTAGAATGGGATCCCTGAATGAGGAGGAGCTAAGACTGACGGAGAACCTAGGTATTGCTTAATATAATCAAAGGATTTTTGACATTCATATGTCCAAGAAATTGGCACCCCCTTTTGTAGTAGGTGATTGAATGGCCTACATTTGTCAGAAAGTTGCCCAAGAAAATAACGGATTGATTGGATATTTCCTTGTAAAATATGTAATTCCTTTAAGTTAGTTGGGGGAGACATATCCATGATGGCCTTGACCTTGTTAGGGTCCACCTCAATGCCTCTTTTGGAGACAATGAATCCTAGAAGCTTTCTCGAGGTAACACAAAAGACACATTTCTTGGGATTCAACCTTACATTATGCTCTAGGAGTTAGTTAAAAAAATTCTCCAATACACCAATGTGTTCTTGTCAAGTTTTTAGCCAAGAGATCATCCACATAGTTGATGAGGCCTGGATAAGCCTCATTTATAGCATGTTTTAAATAGTTAAAACTGCCTAAAACTACCTAAAACTCTTGTGAATTATCTTATATGCTAGTTAAGTTGATTTAATATGCTCTGTATTAACTGTTTGCATGATTGCAGTGTTAAGGACATTATATTCTGATTTTTAACAGTTCTTGTATAGTTTTATGTTATATTTTCATGCTTAGGTTGACAACAGCATTTCAGTAGTCTTATTTTGATGATCATTAAGCATTAGTTTCTCTAAATTCAGCAAATAGTACAAAGACTTATTACTGTGCAACAGAAAACTGGTTTTTCCATATAAATTCCAGCAAGCTACCAATGAATGGCAAGGCATGGAATTCACATCCAAGGAAGAATGAAGACTATTGCAATCTGATCCTGAGGTCTAATACACCTGAGAAATGCAGCCAAAACCATTTGGAGTCAACACAGTTGGTCATTCTAAAGATCTTCGAAATGAACACGGTGTCTTCGGAATGAACACAGTGTCTTCGAAATGAACAGATATCTTCGGAATGAGAAAACACAGTGTCTTCGAAATGAGCGGATCTTCGGAATGAGAATTGCAGTATCTTCGAAATGAGCGGATCTTCGGAATGAGAATTGCAGTATCTTCGAAATGAGCGGATCTTCGGAATGAGAATTGCAGTATCTTCGGAATGAGCCACTTATCTTCGGAATGAAAACAGAATGTACTTTTTGACTTGTTGACTGACTTTTGGCGGTGGAAAAGGGGATAATAAGGTTGAGAAAGTTAAGGGAAAATATCTCCCATATAACTTTTCCGTCCTTGCCGTCCAAAGCCACCATTTATGGAAAAGATCAAATTTGATCTTCTTCTAGGATAAAGCCAGGAAATTCTACAGGATATCAGGACAACATATTTTATGTTTGTAATTAGATTTTAGGCATCTATAAAAGATAGCTCCCGTACAGGTTGAGCTATTAGGAAGAATATATTAGATATTAGAAATATTAGATTAGAGATTAGACATATTAGAGATAATAGACCTGTAACAGATTGCAGATCTGTAACAGATTTCAACAGAATTGTAATTATGTTTCTAAGCAATAAAAGTGCAGTTTTCATTTCATTTATTTTGTTATGTCTGAGTGTGAGTAAGACTTAGAGAAGAAATTATACCTTCTTCTAGAAAAGGAGGCCGGCCACTTTCAAATCTAGGAGAAGGACTAACAGACAGGTTTTCAATCCTGATTTTGCTGCAACAGAATAAGTAGTGGAACTTGTCAATTTCAGCATTTTGTGGTATTTGATTTCTGTTTTAGTTTTTATCCATCTATTTTACATTTGTGATGTAATCAGCAATAGATATAATCAGTTTCTTTATTTTTTAGTAATTTTCCAATTCCCTGCAATTTACATTTCCGAGCAATTTACAAGTTTTCTATAATTTCCTGCATTCTTGTTTTTCTTTGTCAAACACTGCACTAGAAGATTGACGACCTTCTGTTTCAGAGTATTGATAGAAGTTGATTACTTGTTTTATCTCATCATTGCAAAAGTAAATAGGTTTCTCATTTAGCAACTGTAATTAGGATTTTCCTTCCGCAAATCAATTAAGTCTCAATTTAGCAATTGTAATTAGGACTTTATTTCTACAGACATCAATTAGTTTTTCATTCTTGCAAATAGATTAAAGTTAAATTTATGCAATTTAGGGGTAGAAGTGACACAAAACCCCCACACAATCAATTCCACCAATAAGACCTGCTGCTTCCAAATGAACTGAACTACAACCCTGCTTGAACTTTCTATCGTAGACAGCCTTGGACACCACCCCGGATTGATAAGATCTTTGAGATTTAATGATGGTATAACGACTACTCATCATTTTGGCACCGTTGTCGGGGAACACGGTGTTGTTAGAAGGTGAAAAGCAGTCCAATAATTATTAAATATGCTAAGTTGTGAATTTTAGAGTAAAATCTGAATGTAATGACTGGTATAAGTAATTGTTATTGGTAAATTGTATTTCAGTCCATTTAGGAAATAAGCAAGAAACCACAAGAAGAAAAATTTCACAAGAGGTTGAAATTATGTCAAAAATGTCTAAATTTTTTATTTCCAAAAATGTTGGAATTTTCAAAGAATCCCAATCATCCACTTCCAAGACCTTGCAAGATCCTTTGAGAAATCATTACAAGGAGGAAAATTAAGTAGTTCAACACCATTTTCTCTTGACAAATCCATACAATCAGGAAAATTTGACAAGATTTATAATTGTTTTTGGGAACCTACAATGGAAGGCTCACAAGAGAATCAAGGTAGAGCCAACAATGTGCTCCACCCTAGTGCAACTAGTGCACCTGCCGAACTTTTCAAAATCCCATCCAACTAGATCTTAATCAAAATGCTCCCATGAAGGTCATTTCACCTGCAGTATTACCAACTTTCAAGGGAATTACATCCGAAGATCCTGATATGTTTTTGTTTGAGTTTAAAATTGTATGTCAAGCTCATGATTACACTAATGACAATCAAAAGCTCAAACTATTTCCTTCCACTCTTAAAGAGTTAGCTCTACGATGGTTTATCACCTTAGCACCTGACTCAATTAGAACTTGGGATGAGATGGAAAACATATTCTTGGAGAGATACCAAGAATATTGTCAAGTCAAGAATCAAAATGATGAAATTCTTACAATGAAACAAGAGGAAAATGAAATCTTAGAAGATTATATAGACAGATTTTCTTTTGTTCATAAGAGATGTGGAAGTGTTGAACCTGAAATTTGCAAAGTCATATTCTTAAGGGGACTACAAGATGAATCTAGGGATGCATTGGATATCTTGGGAAGAGGAGATACAAATGCACTTAAATTTGAGGAAATTATTAAACTCTGTAAAAATTACTCTCATTCAAGGCATAGAAAACACAGAATTGGTAATGAAAAACATGATTTGAAAGAATGCATGAAAGAGGCTGATGTTTTAGTACATGATAGAACATTAGATGAAAAAAATGAATCTACTGAATCTTCAGCCATCTATTGTTCAGAATGTAAAAAGCAACACTCTCTTCATGATTGTCCTTTGAACAAAATATTTATACCTGCTACATGTAGCATTTGTCAATTAGGACACCCCACGGATCGGTGTAGTTTATTGCCGAACTTAAAAGTGTCTTTGAAAAATAGTCTCAACCTATGAAAAAAATCAATTTTGTAGGACAAGGACAAGGGAATAATTTTCATAAATTTCCATATCAGAATGCTTCTCAATTTCCTGCACATTGGGGAAATAATCCTTGGTATATGCCATGGTCTGCTTCAGGTCCACTTCAACAATGTTGGAGTCAACCACCATGGGCATACTCCCAAGCATGGTCTCAACATGGATGGATGCAACAACAATGGAATCAACAACATCCACCATGGTTGCAGCCAAAATTACGGGGGATATCAATGGGTACAACATCAAAATCTGTACAAAGGGCAGCAACATTGTCAAAAACAAAAATCAAATTTGTTGCCTAATTATATCCATAATTTCTATCATGGACAACAACAACAAAAATTAAAACAACCTCTATTTTCAACTCAACTTGTGGTCGAGTCCAAATCATGTTAAGCAGGTAACCCTTGTCTCTGTGGTTGAATCAAAAAATACAGCCCTAATAAATGTTAGTGATTCGTGTTAAAACTCGGTTGTGTTCAGGTGAACCACAACTTGAACCTATTCCACTTATCAGTGTAGAAAGTGAAGTTAAAAAGAATGAACATGAAAACAAATCCACACTAAAACAACATCAAGAAGAACAAGATACCTCATCAAATAAAGTATCATATTTTGAACAGTCTGAGATATCAAAAGTAACATCTTCACAATCAGATTTGATAAAGGAATTAGAACATTTAACTGTTACAATCCCTTTACCTCAAGTTGTACCAATCATTAAGAGGATTGTTCAAGAAATGTGTTTTAGAAAACCAAGAAAAAAGAAGAAAGTATATCCTAAAACCATACAAAAAGGTGGAAAATTAGTTAACTTGCTTTCAGGTAAACTTATTACACCTAAGTATGATTGTATAGAAAGCCCACGGTTTCTTAGAACACATAAGGAAAATGAAAAGAATACTTTAGTTTTGGCCTCCATTGGTGTAAATAAAAATGTTTCTCCAAGAACCAATTCAAATAAGCCTGGTACAAAACAAGCTGAAACACAGCCAAAACAACCTTTGAACAACAATAGTTGGTTGACTAAAAACCAGGGAGCAAATTTGTTTGATATATTGGTGCAACATCCTAATGCTTTACTAACATTTTATGCATCTTTAGCAGTTGGCATTGAGTTGTTGCAGGTACAGAAAAAACAAATTTTGCGGTTGAATGCATTTGATGAACTTTGGTTGGAAGCACTTCACCAAATAGAGTTCACTCAACAAAAATGGAAAATGTGGCATGATGATCACATTAAGAGCAGCAAGGATGAACCGGGGGAGTTTGAGAATGAAGTTGTTCAACTTTCTTTAGTTGATGATGTAAGGAGGATATTAGTGGTGAATGGACATCTTTTACAGTTGTACCATAAACCACTAACAAAGGTGGAATTTGCTCGGTATTTCACACAGTTACATTTGACAGAAGAGGCTTCTTCTTCTGATGAAGATTCCAAATGATCATATCTTTGAATCTTAAAAGAAAAAGAAAAAAAAAAATTAGAAAAAAATAGAAAACAAAAAGATGAATAAATTCTGGCTATGAATTCCTTCATGGGCATGATTTCAGGGAAGTCATGAATTCCTTCACGGGCACAATCAGAATCAAAAAGACAAAGAAAAAAAAAGAGAGAAAAGGAGAGGTTAAAGAGAAAAAAAAAAAAAAAGAGAAAAATGAATAGCTCAGCAGTGAAAACCTTTTCTAAGGCGCTACTGAGTTGGTATGCATGAAAACCAGTTTTTTGGCATGCATAACCTTGAAAGTTCTGAGTCATCATTGTACAAATTCACCAACTGCACTTGTTTTTGAAGTGTTGCGGGAAGCCTCGTGAGAATATCAACGAAGCGAGTCATCTTTCAAAACTTGCATTAACTTGTTTTAACCGGTATATATGTTTCTTGCACTTTTCTCATTGTAAATATTTGATATATAGTATATGACAATTAACCATTAGTATAAAAGTGTTCATAAGAGTTGGCATAAACAAAACATGCTTGGAGAAAGAGAAAAATGTTGGTTTCTGCTATGTCTTCAGAATGACTGTTGTATCTTCAAATAACCGTGGTATCTTCAGAATGAAGCTTTGTCTTCGGAATGAAGGTGTGTCTTCAGAATGAAGGTTTGTCTTTGGAATGAAGGTTTGTCTTCAGAATGAAGGTTTGTCTTCGGAATGAAGGTGTGTCTTCAGAATGAAGGTTTATCTTCGGAATGAGGTTATCTTCAAATTAAATGCCCAGCTTAGTCTTCAGAATGAAACATAATCTTCGGAATGAAGATTTAACAATCTGTTTCCATGTGGCATCCAAGGAGGGAGAAAAAGACATAGTCGGAGAATTGTTTTACTCCATGTGATCATTGACACATGTCGGGGGGATTCATCTCATATTTTGCACCCATCAAGGAAGTATGAGAATCAAGGGAAAATAACCAACAAACATGCCACCACCATTCATTGCTAATAACCACTCATGTGGGAAAATTTGCATGCGAAATGGATGAGCTAAAAATAGTAAAGAAAATTTGATGGCAAGGATGTCCAATGATTGATGGCCAGGTGTTCGAGCATAGAATAAGGAAGTGTGCCATATTTTCTTTCCGAAGACATATTTTCTAATGATTACAAGGAAAAGTAAAAAAATTAAAAGTTCTTTCTGAAGAAGAACAAGAGCAAACCCTATAATTCTATAGAAACCAGAAATCAGTGACCTAGCAGCAGAAGAGAGCAGTCTTCTCAGCATCAGAACAGAGAAATGAAGTGAAAAATGAAAAAGGACCAGCCTACAAGAACCCTAGAATAACGTAACCACATGGGTTACCAGATTTTTCAACCTGTGAAGGGTAGTATGTAATTTTGTCAGGGCTAAAACTGACAACAAAAAAAATAAAATAGAAGAGGGTTCATTTTTCTAAAGATGTTATTTATCTGTCAGAATATAAGAGTGAAGTTCCTAGTGAAGAGCTTGAAGCTATCCCTACAGCCCCTGTTACCACAAGAAAATAGGGCAAGAAGAGAAAATATACATTAAGGACTAGGAGGTCTGCAAGACTCCAACAAAAAGAGATAAAAGAACAAATGATTGAAGAGAAGACCAGACAGGATAGCCCTGATGTCATAGAAGTGCAACAAGCCATTGAGAATTTGGATGTAATCATAGATAATTTCATGGAACCTCCTGTACAGGAGTAGGGGTCTGAAGCAGAGGATGAGATCATTGTTGAGCAACAAACTGCAGTTGATTTGTCAGTATTAGGTTCTAAGTCAAATGAAGAAGAGGAGGTGGACATCACAAAACAACTGAGAACAGCCAAGAGTGTTATAAAAATACAAATGAGATGGATTGAGGAAAGAAAAGATGTTATTGAAAAATAGAGAATTATAGCAAAAAGTGGAGAAACTAAAAAGAAGGCTGTCACAAGTTGATGAACAATCAACTCCAACCATCATTACTCTAGTTCCCTCCTATTTTGAAGAGGATTCCCAACCAGATGATCAGTTTGAATAATGAATCAGAAATCTTCATGAGAAATTACACAGGCATTAAATTGTTCTATGAAACATGGAATATGAGTATGGACATTTGTGACTCCATAGCCCACTGCAATGCATGAGGGCATGCATTAATATAAGTTGGGGGGGATGATGAGGCCTGGATAAGCCTCATTTATAGCATGTTTTAAATAGTTAAAACTGCCTAAAACTGCCTAAAACTCTTGTGAATTATCTTATATGCTAGTTAAGTTGATTTAATATGCTCTGTATTAACTTGTTTGCATGATTGCGAGTGTTAAGGACATTATATTCTGATTTTTAACAGTTCTTGTATAGTTTTATGTTATATTTTCATGCTTAGGTTGACAGCAGACATTTCAGTAGTCTTATTTTGATGATCATTAAGCATTAGTTTCTCTAAATTCAGCAAATAGTACAAAGACTTATTACTGTGTGGCAGAAAACTGGTTTTTCCATATAAATTCCAGCAAGCTACCAATGAATGGCAAGGCATGGAATTCACATCCAAGGAAGAATGAAGACTATTGCAATCTGATCCTGAGGTCTAATACACCTGAGAAATGCAGCCAAAACCATTTGGAGTCAACACAATTGGTCATTCTAAAGATCTTCGAAATGAACACAGTGTCTTCGGAATGAACACAGTGTCTTCGAAATGAACAGATATCTTCGGAATGAGAAAACATAGTGTCTTCAGAATGAGCGGATCTTCGAAATGAGAATTGCAGTATCTTCGGAATGAGCGGATCTTCGGAATGAGAATTGCAGTATCTTCGGAATGAGCGGATCTTCGGAATGAGAATTGCAGTATCTTCGGAATGAGCCACTTATCTTCGAAATGAAAACAGAATGTACTTTTTGACTTGTTGACTGACTTTTGGCGGTGGAAAAGGGGATAATAAGGTTGAGAAAGTTAAGGGAAAATATCTCCCATATAACTTTGCCATCCTTGCCATCCAAAGCCACCATTTATGGAAAAGATCAAATTTGATCTTCTTCTAGGATAAAGCCAAGAAATTCTGTAGGATATCAGGACAACATATTTTATGTTTGTAATTAGATTTTAGGCATCTATAAAAGATAGCTCCCGTACAGGTTGAGCTATTAGGAAGAATATATTAGATATTAGAAATATTAGATTAGAGATTAGACATATTAGAGATAATAGACCTGTAACAGATTGTAGATTTGTAACAGATTTCAGCAGAATTGTAATTATGTTTCTGAAGCAATAAAAGTGCAGTTTTCATTTCATTTATTTTGTTATGTCTGAGTGTGAGTAAGACTTAGAGAAGAAATTATACCTTCTTCTGGAAAAGGAGGCCGGCCACTTTCAAATCTAGGAGAAGGACTAACAGACAGGTTTTCGGTCCTGATTTTGCTGCAGCAGAATAAGTAGTGGAACTTGTCAATTTCAGCATTTTGTGGTAATTGATTTCTGTTTTAGTTTTTATCATCTATTTTACATTTGTGATGTAATCAGCAATAGATATAATCGGTTTCTTTATTTTTCAGTAATTTTCCAATTCCCTGCAATTTACATTTCCAGACAATTTACAAGTTTTCTATAATTTCCTGCATTCTTGTTTTTCTTTGTCAAACACTACACAGAAGATTGACGACCTTCTGTTTCAGAGTATTGATAGAAGTTGATTACTTGTTTTATCTCATCATTGCAAAAGTAAATAGGTTTCTCATTTAGCAATTGTAATTAGGATTTTCCTTCTGCAAATCAATTAAGTCTCAATTTAGCAATTGTAATTAGGACTTTATTTCTGTAGACAACAATTAGTTTTTCATTCTTGCAAATAGATTAAAGTTAAATTTATGCAATTTAGGGGTAGAAGTGACACAAAACCCCCACACAATCAATTCCACCAATAAGACCTCTTTGCTTCCAAATGAACTGAACTACAACCCTGCTTGAACTTTCTATCGTAGACAGCCTTGGACACCACCCCGGATTGATAAGATCTTTGAGATTTAATGATGGTATAACGACTACCCATCAATAGTCTTCGATAATATTATTCATGAAAACATGAAAAATATATGTCATGGCAATTGATAAATGGCACCTACAATTTTGAGGCCAAAGGTATCACCTTGTAACAAGAAGTTCCCCAAGGTGTAGTGAATGTTGTTTTGTGTTGGTCATAAAGATTTATTCAAATTTTGTTCTATCCTTAAAAACCGTCCATGAGTGAAAGTATTTCATGGCCAGTGCAGGTATCGACAAGAGTATCAATGTTTGGGAGAGGAAAATCATCCTTAGGACATGCTTTATTAAGATCTTGAAAGTCAGTGTAAATAGTATCACCCTGTTAGGTTTTTGAATGGGTACCATTTTTAAAATCCACTCAAGATAGTCAATAGGAACTATGAAGTTCATGTCTAAGAGTTTTTGAAGCTCTGTTTTTACCAATAGTGCCATAGTAGGATGCATTCTCCTAAGTTTTTATTTTACTGGCTTAGCTTCAGGCTATAAGATGAGATTATGGACAACCAAACTAGGGTCAAGACTAGGCATGTCTTTATAGGACCATGCAAATATGCCCTTCATCCTCTTGAGAAGAGCAATTAATTGCTCTTGTTCTTTGGGTGATAAAATTTTACCAAGTTTAACAATTTGAGGATTGTCCTTATCTGAACTAAGGTCCACATCGATAATATCTTCAATAGACATATAGGAACCTTTCTCAAGCTGATGGGGTGTAGGAATCAAATGAATGTCACCTAATATATCATCAAAATCTTCTGGCTTATCCTCATCTATATATTTGTATAAAACCTCAGGATCCAAAGGTGAAGGTAGAGGATATGGAGGAATGTAGTTGTCGAAAGCCATTAATAATTCCTCGAACAAGATAAAATTAAAAAAAGGATGGAGACAAGGAAATACGATCCATATCAATAAGGTTTATGTTAATTCGAATTGGTTTAGCCAGATCGTATGGATTACGAAGTGGGGTAAATAAATCAACAGGATTCATGTTGACTTATTGGCAAGGTGGATAAGGTCATATGGAATGGATGAAACCTAAGAATCAGTTCTAGGAGCCCGATTAACTTGGATAGTAGCAAGAAACACAAATAAATGCCTTTAAATAAATGATATATACAATACAATGTGGAACAAAAAAATTGTTTTTGTTGATTTTTTTGATATTTTTTTTTGGTAGTGGTGAAAACCACTATTTTTGTTTTATGTACATATGTTACAATTTGGCTTATGAAATGTATTAATGGAATGGAGGTGGTGGTTCACCGGTAGGGGCGACTGGCTCTTATGGAAGAAGTAAGTGAAAGATGGGCTCATCGATGGTGAACATATTGAGATAAAACTCATCTTATTTGGTATGGGGAAGGATGGGCTCTGATTCTTCTTTAGATTCATCTAAAATTATCAACACAAGCTCAAATTCTTCATAGATGTCATCATGAGAATTATTAGGATGGAGGGTTTCTTCTATTAAATTTAGATTAAGTCTTTGGAAGGCTTGTTAAAGAGAGGAAGTGGATGAAAGTGGGTGGTAACCTAGACCTGAATGGTCGTGCCCTTATTGATATGAAACATCAATAGGCTAAAGCACTCCCTATTTATATAATCCTAGGCCATGACCTTACCAATTGACTATGTGAAAATAGCGAGATGGAAATCTTGACATGTTTGGAATGCTATAAAGTGTTGGTTCGTTGGGTTCCTCTACGGATGTTGGAGTTGATGAAGAATAAATTCCCCCATATACAAAATTTATGCTATTTGGAGTTGAACCCATGTTTTATACTGATCTTATGGCCAAAGGTGGTTCACATGGGTGACCAAAATCCTTAGCCTTAGGGATGGTGAGGGGCATGATGGTGATGTCTTAGACCACGCATTCACCAATACTAGGATTAGTGAGATGAACCTCGACTTGGGATGACATGGAAGGAGTATGGTAAGATGATGGCTCAGGGCATGGTGATGGTGAAGTTGAGTGGAAGGAAGCATGGACTCATAAGGATTTGAAATGAAATTACAATACTTAAATGGATCGACATCCATCGGTATGCAATGTACTTGTACCTCATGAACATATTTCAAACATTGGTGTAATATTGAAGGAACACATCTCATTTCCCTCATCCAAGGTCTTCCAAGGAGTACATGTATGCCATGTATCCTTCTAAGAAGTGAAACATGGTGTGCAATGTTTTGACCCCAACTTCAATGAACAAAACAACAGTTCCAACTGTGGAACACAAAGGATTATTGAATGCTTTTAGGGTAAATGATGACTTGGTTACATGAGATGGAGAAATATTCAAATTATGAAGGGCAGATGTGGTGATAATGTTGATGGATGAACCTGTATCAATTAAGACTCTTTTAAAAGGCTTCTTGTCAATTAGAGTCATCATATGCAATGAAGGATCTACTGAGTCCGATGAGATTGGCTTAATATCAAAGTCATAGAATGTGATGTAAGGCTCTATGCATGTTTAGATGCTCCTTATAAAGTTGTTTAAGGCATTAAAATCTTGATATTGTAGTTCAATGCATTTGAGAATATCTATTAATGCCTCACGATATGGGGGATATTGTTGGATTAACTCGTATATTAACAATTTGGCTGAAGCCATCTTTAGACTTGTGGTTAAATGACTACTCAGTGAGATGATTGGTCATGGTGGATGATTTATGGGTGGAATTAGAGGATTTTATTGGCTCAAAATATGGATGGATGATGAGGAAATAGGTGAAATTTGAATGGATGACGATGTGGGAGGTTGTGACACACTTGCTTGAGGTTGTTGCCTTACATTTTTTGATTGTTTTTTTGACCTCTAGTGACAACATGGATGTCCCCTAAAAACCCTTGGTATTTTTGGACATGATTTACTTGGTTAGGAGGAGTTTTGGTGTTAGCCCCTCCTATATTTGGTTGTACCTCCTCATGATGAGGAAGTGGTGTTTGAAAATAGCAAGGTTTTGGTTTTGTTGAGCAAGGGAGTTGTCAAGCTTGATTTACCCCAAGTCAATAAGGTCTTGTACTATGTCTTTGAATGTATGGAAATTTTTAATATCATGCCCATTTTGCCTATGATAAGGATAAAATAAATGTTCCCGATAATGTTTTCCATGTTTAGCGGGATCATCTAGTCTAATTTTGGGTAAAGCAAGTTTTTTTGTGTCATACAAAATTCATAAAAGGGAGGCATATGAATCATTTAAGTGTGTATATTAATGATTTTATTGAAAATACTATCATCGAGGATGGTTTTCTATAGTTGGCACTGTGTTTTGCATGGCTTGAGTTGTTGAGGGTACCGCATGATAAGAAATTTGTTGCGGTGTTTGTTGCACTGATTTTTTTTGAGCCATTATCAGCTGGCTCATGACCACTTGATTAAATTTATTGGGCTGATTGGTTGGTGTAGCCTGTGTTGATTTTGGATGGCCAAAATAGTTGCTTTTATATTGGCCCTTATTTTACCATTCTTTCTTCTTAGGCTTAAGTATGCCTTCTTGGATTTTAATTTCCTCAATGAAATTAGTATGAGCTAAAAATTCTTCAAATGAATGATATGTTTGTAGTTGAAGCATCCAAGAGATAGGTTTTAAAAAAATATTGGTGAATAATTTGATTAGCTCATCCATTGGCAAGGTGAATTGTAACTTAGTGATGGTAACTGTTGACAATCTTATCACATTTCTTGGGGTAGAAAAAGAAAACAAATTTTTTGTAGTGTTGTGTAAAGTTTTGCTTTGTTGTTTTTTTATTTTAAAAAGTTGCAACAATTTTGGCTTCCAATGCCACCCCTTTGTATATAAAATAGAAAAGAAAGAACTTCGTTGTCGAACAAGAAAGGGAAAAGAGCTTTGCCGAAGGAAAATGAAAAGAGCTTCGCACTCGAAGCATTTCCAGCACTATTTCGGGTAAAAGTTTTGTGAAGTAGTGTTCGTCGAAGTAAAATAGAAGGAAAAGAGAATGAAACTACTTCGCGCCTGAAGCGTTTCCAGTAGCTAGTTCGGGCAAAAATTGAGCGAAGCAACATTCAGGAGAAAGAGCTTCACACCCGAAGCATTTCCAGCATTGCTTTGGATAGGGTTTTTTGTGAAGTAGTATTTCCGAAGTGAAATACAAAAGCAAAGGCAAGAAATCTACTTCAGGCCCGAAGCATTTTCAGAAGCTACTTCGGGTAAGATTTCTGCGAAGCAGTGTGCCGAAGTGAAATACAAAGAAAAGGGGATGAAACTACTTCACACCCGAAGCATTTTCAGCAAATACTTCGATCGAGAAATCAGCGAAGCGGAACTCAAGGAGCATTGAAAGTACTTCGCCAGAAAGTTGTCAAAGTAATCACTTCGGGCCCCTCTATCAGCGAAACCATTTTTACTTTGCCAAAAGATCATTGTGAAGAACTTGCTTTAGCTAATTTTGTGCGAAGTACTTCTTCCTGAAATGAAAGGATGCAATGTCTTTTGAAGACAATTACTTCGGCCGAAATCTTCCCGAACCACATTTTCGGAAGAGGATCACAGCGAAGCATTTCTCAAGGGCGTCAGAGAAGCGGCAAAGACGAAGAGACCCATTTTATGAAGTGAATATGCTTTGGCACTCCCCACCCCCAAAGTAGTTTTGTGAAGCTCAATTTTATGAAGTACAAACCAAAGAGGAGATTTTGCTTTGGCCCAGAACCATTGCGAAGCGAAGTTGTGAATGAAAACTTAGCGAAGCACTTCACAGGCATGCGTTCCAAGCTGGGTATTTTCTTGAGGCAATCAAGTGCCTCATAAATGCATTTTTTTGTGCCCGATAAGCTCGCTGCTCATTTTTGGCAATCAAAAATGAAGTATCAAGCTATGATGGAAAGCTTGGTGAGCATGGCGGCCACTCGAGCACCGCACCCAGAGACCAAGGATGTCCAGATGACTCATCAATGCACCTTTCCATGGTTGACTTGGTTGTAGTTGCCAGTTTTGGTAACAGATTTGAAAGTTTAGTCACGAGAGCCTCAAGGAGCTAAATTCTTAGGGCTCGAGGGCGTACTCTTCTTTGCTATGTAATTATGACTCAGAGGCCCGGGTCCTCTATAAAAACCCAGGCATTGTAAGGGAAAAATGGGGGGAACTATCTACTAGAAAGCTGCTATAACTTGATGTCCTACGATTAATACTAAAATGCTTTGAGCTTAATTCTTCTCTTTTATGCTACCTTCTGTGCTTGATTCTTTTGTCTTTCCTCGTTTGTATACCAAGATGTTGAACCCTGCGTCTGGTGTGTGATCAGGGATTGTACCCTAAAACTCACTCTGAAGGATACATAGGAGCTGAAAAGTGTTGTATTGGCTTTCTTTTATGCTGCCTTCTATGCTTGATTCTTTTGTCTTTCTTCATTTGTATACTGGATGCTGAACTCTGCGTCTAGTGTACGATCAAGGAAGGTACCTTGAAACTCGCCCGAAGGATACATAGGAAAATTGACATTGCATTTCTTTCATTTATCCTTGGTTTTCCTTGCTACTATTCAAGTTGTTGGTTAGCGATCATGCTTCCTATTCTCTCCCACCTTACATCACCAATTTTTCTAACCCTAACTCTTTTTATCTCTTTCCTACACCCTTATATTCAAACATTCAAGTAGTTTAGCATAGGATCCAGCCTTTCTTCAGAGATTGGCACGAAGGGCATCTCTTCCCTTCGGCCTTTCAATGTTGGTCCAGTTCTAGGGTGCATACACTCACCCAAAATCCTTTCCTAGGTAGATTTTATGACGAATAGTTTTTGGCACGCCTGGTGGGATAGACTGTATCTGTCTTGGTAAGATCCATAACCAGTCAAGGTCCCATATTTTAAATCTTAAACCCATCTTCACCGGGGCCAATAGTTCTAAACCAGTTCTCGTTGTGACCCGGTCAGTCTCACCTGACTAGTGGTAGTGAGGACCGATGCCCTCATTACTGAAAGACTTTTAGAATCTGGTGACTCTGTTTACCCAAGAATCTTTAAGTTGTAAAGACCAGTACCAAAAGTCTGTGCCTTCATGCAAACAAGATGGAGAGTTAAGAATAGAGGAGAGGAAACCGAGTTCTTTGAGCTAGATATTAATGCCTTTGGGGAGCAATCAAGATTGGTCACCCTCGAATCATCGTTACGCGGAACATCCTCACAAGAGGTTGTTGTTGGCAGACAAGGCCTACCTTCCGAGAGCACAACATCTAGTTTTCCTCCCAATCCTCCCAACTCACCAAAGCGTCCTAGTCCCTCCATTCCTATTAGTTGTCCTATTAGCAGTCAAGGGGGAGCTTCAAGAATTCCTATTTCTCAAAATTTAGGAGCAAGTATGGCACAACAGCAACAACAACAACAAATGGAGTAGCCACAGCCACCCAGGTTGTGCCCAGCATGGGATTCCTTGTCACCACTGAATCTTGTAGGACAAGGGCAAGTGCCGCCTGCTACCGTAAAGACGATCCCAACATTCAATGGAACTGGGAAGACTGCTCTAGAGCATATCCAGGACATAATATCTCTGGCAGCGATCCATGACATTATAGAAGAACAATGGTAAAGCTTCTGGTCCTTTCCCTTAGAGGAAAACTCCTCTACTGGTACAGATCTCTACCACCCGGTAGTGTTACGGGATGGGACCAGTTAGCTAGGAAAATGATGGGAAACTTCAATGAGTCTTATGATCCTACTTCTCTTCTGCATCAGTTCACTTCGATCAAGAGACATCCACAAGAAGAGATCATAGATTTCAATGTTAGGTTCGCTCAAACCTGGTAGAGAGTGCCAGTTGGCCTTCAGCCAACCGACAAAGCTACAGCACTCTATTTCCTTTGAGATTTCAATCTCGATATCAGTCTCATGGTAAGATATTCTAACGTTAATACTTTTCCCGAGTTGTACGAGTTAGCCAAGAGAGAAAAAATGGATTTTATAGCTATGGGCAAGCTTCCCAAAAGGATGCTGATGCCCATACTTCCCGAATTCCTTCAATTCCAGTATGCAAGTGCAGCTGCTTCGCAAATCTCTACAACCCCAACACTCCCAATTTCATCTTGGAACCCGTATCCTGTCGTGTCTCAAATCACTGCTCCACAAATCCACTTCCCTACATTTTAAAATCCATAGCCCACTATCTCTTCGGCATTTCCTATACTACTAGCACCACCTCAACATCCCGCCCTTCCTCCAATACTGATGATGGCTTCATTGCCATTTTTTTTGAAAGTAGATGATATACAAACTAAAATTCTGTAGGAGATGTAGTCTCTGAACTCTATAGTTTAGATGTTGTCCAATGACATGACCATTGTGAAGAAAAAGCAAGTGTAGTAGGAATTCCTACCAAGAAGATCTTATCCTACGCCTGTGCTTACCAAAGACCAAGCAGTCTAGCAAGGGAAGGCTGCAGCGAGAAATGTTGCAATTGATGAAGCTCCGAGCACTTATGACTATGTATATTAGTGCTCTACGTGCAATGATATGCATGAAGATAATACCTACACCCTGCACCAACACTATGTAAAAACGCTGGAAAACAGTAGTCATAGCAGTCAAGTCAACGTTATTAGGCAGATGAGTCAGAACCTGATATTTGGCGAAGAGGAGCTGATTGCAGTACTTACCCGAGGAGGAAAGAAGGCAATAGAAGCAGATGCTACTTAGCTGGCTCCTTCAAAAGAGCAAGTTCAACCCAAGAAAGGACAATCATCTACTTTGGCCCTGAGCGAAGCTCCTTTGCCTGTACCAATCAAAGAAAAGGCTCAAAAGGCCTCTGTCGAATCACCTCAGGCAAAAACTAAGGAACAGGCTAAGGAAAAGCTCAAGTTTCCTTCCCTACCTAAGTAGCAAATATTTGAAGCTACAGAGCAGTATCGCACCAGATACAAACCTAGAAAGGAGCTCGAAGCACTCAAATCTCTGGCATACAAAATTATAGAGGAGTTGAAGAAGATTCTAGCCAAGATCAGCCTGTACGATGCACTGCAACTACCTGGACATATGGACCTGATGCAAGAATCATTGAAGACAATTAAAGTAAAAAAGGCGACACCGCCTGCTCTTTCGTAGACCCTATCCACATCCATCATGGGGAATAACAGACCACCTCCGTTCTATTTGTCCCTACAAATGGATGGGTATATTGTACATAACCGCATGATCGACTCTGGGGCCGCTACAACAGTAATGCCAAGAGCAGTCTGCGAAGAAATAGGAATGGAATATATGCGAAGAAGCCAAGGTGTACTCTAGTTGGATGGTACTCCAATAAAGACTATAAGGGTGATCAAGGACATTCCTATCCGACTACATAAGATGCCTCAGATCACAGTCATACAAGAGGTGGTGGTAGTCGACTTAGAGCCATATTTCAGTATGTGCTTGTCAAGGGAATTCATGGCAAAGCTAGGTGGATATCTGTATATGGATTACTCCCATATAGAGATTCCATTCAAAGGAAAGAAGGTGAATATCTACAATGAAAAACCTTCTTCCTTGTGCAAAAGATGTCCGAGGAAGAAAGCAGCGAACTAGTGAACGCAATGGTGGAGGAAATAAAGAAGGTAGACCTGGTCGAGGAATCTCTTGCGCATTTAAGTTATGAAGATGAGTTTTCATTGGCAGACTTCAACACCATGGTGGAGACTGAGATAGGATGTTATGCGATCGCCAAGCCTAAAAAACACTCCCAACTAGGGAATAGAACAAGTGCCCAGGAAGAATTATGGAAGTTGTTCTTCGACGGTGCCCGATATAAAAACGGCGCTGGGGCAGGGATTCTTCTAATTTCACCCTCCGAAGAGCAAAAGGAATATTGCTATTGGTTGACATGGAGCTACACTAACAATGCAGCAGAATACGAAGCATTATGCCTAGGGATCAAGAAATCTGACAAGTTAGGCATAAAGCATCTCCAAATCTTTGAAGATTTCAAACTGGTTTGCAACCAGGTCACAAATAAGTGTACCTCAAAGAAGCATTATCTAAAATCATACCGCAATAGGGTATGGGACCTGTTCGACTAGTTCAAATCTCTCAATCTGTGGTCAATTCCATGAGAAAAGAACCGACATGCCGATGTTTTGGCATCCATCATAGCCAAGTACTCTCCAGCAGAAGACATGGTGCACAAGCCCAAAGCTATGAGGATGATCTACAGAACCTCTGTCTTAGACAAAGATCTGCATTGGTAAGCCTTTGACAATGACGAGCAGATTGTAAATTTCATGATCCAAGAAGCCACCACAGTCGAAGACCAAAGTTTCGATGAGGGAGAATATAAAGGGCTGATTCAATTGAAGAATAACCACATTCCCAAGGGACTAATCACCCTTGAAATCCTCTTTGATCGGAATGACCAAGCCCTCTCTCACATGATCAAAGTCAATGAAAAGTAGTATCAGGATTTAGATCTTGAACCTGGAAAAGCAATAAAGGTTGGAACCAACTGCACTTCAGAAGAGATAGAACAGATACAGAATCTATGCATAAAGTTTTTTGAAATAATTGCTTGGTCTCATCAAGACCTCAGGGGATACAATCAGCAACTGATTCAACACATAATCAAATTACAAGAAGGGGTCAAACCCTTCTAACAAAAGCAAAGACCGGTTAATCCTAAAATTGAGGTCCTAATGAAGGCCGAACTCCTGAAGATGCTCGAGGTGAAGATCATTTATCCCATCAAGCACTCTTCATGGGTAGCGAATCTGGTCCTAGTCATAAAAAAGAATGGAGATATATGGTTATGCATAGACTTTCGCAACTTGAACCAGGAGTCCCTCAAGGACCACTATCCTCTCCCACAAATCGATCAAATCTTGCACTCAGTGGCTGGAGCTCAACGCTTCTCTCTGCTTGATGGTTTTTTTGGATACAATCAGATCTATGTCAGGGATGAAGACCAGCACAAAACAACATTTACCACCAAGTGGGGAACATTTGCCTACTAGCGAATGCCATTCGGCATTTCGAATGCTGGGGCCACTTTCCAGAGAGCAATGGATCTTTATTTTGGTGAGCTTCTAAATAAGGTTATCATCATCTATCTGGATGACATGACCATTTTCTCTCGAAGAAGGGAGGATCACCCCCACATATACAACAAGTTTTCAAAAAAATCTGAGAGTTTGACATCTCAATCAATCCAAAGAAGTCCATATTCGCAGTCAACGAAGGAAAGTTTCTAGGACATGCGATATCAGAAAAGGGGCTCGCTGTAGATCTTGACAGAGCCGAGGCCCTAATGAAGCTCCCACTCCTAGCAGACAAGAAGGGACTTCAATATTTCTTTGGCCAGATCAACTTCATGAGGAAGTTTGTCCCCAACTTCGCCCAAGTCATCAAGCCAATGTATCAACTCCTGAAGAAGGGTGCCAAATTCATCTGGATAGAGGAAAGAAAGGAAGCATTCAAAGAGATTAAGGCTCGAATCGCTCAGGCACCGGTCTTGATCAATCTTGATTACAGTAGGGATTTTATCCTATATGCTATAGGGGAGCCCGAAAGCTATGTTGCTGTCCTGACACAAAAGGGGGAAGATGGCGAGGAGTGCCCCATCGCGTTTCTAAGCCAAGTGATCAATCCTCATGAGGAGAAATATAATTTCATAGAACATCAGATGCATGCAGTAATGAAATCCCTCAAAAAATTCAAACAATTCATCTCTCAAAGTCGGGTCATAGTCTTTGTCATTCACCCTGACGTGCATAATTTCATCATCCAAGGAGAATTGGGAAGCAAGAGAGCTGGTTGGGTGAAAAAGATACAGGAGTTTGACATTGAGATCAAGCCCACCAAATTGGTTCGCGGTCGTGCATTGTGTCAAGAATTAACAAAGAGCGCAGCGACTGAAGCTACAGAGTCTTAGTGGGATGACTTACCAGCTGGAGGATGCTTCATTAACTAGGAAGAGGACAAGAAAGACTGGGTCAGTGAAATAGTTGAATACTTCAACATTGGCAGTTGTCCTTCGCATCTAAATGCTTCGTAGCAAAGGCATTTTAGGGTGCAGTCCTCCTGGTACACTCTGTGCCCCGAAGGCCTATTTTTTAGGAATATTGATGGGATCCTTCTCAAATGCATCAAAGACGAGGATAAAAGAAAAGTCCTAGGAGAGTTCTATTCAAGGCTATCTGGAGGACACTTCGCAAGAAGAACAATGACACTAAATATTATCAAAGTGGGTTATTATTGGCCCACACTCTTTGCTGATGCCTTCGCTGTTTGTCACAAATGCGAGCAGTGTCAGAAGTTTGCCGGCCGAAGCAAAAATGCTTCGATGCCCCTTCACCCGATACAGGTAGAAACTCCCTTTCAGCAATGGGGGTTGGATTTTATAGGGGTCGTATCATCGAACTCCTTCGCAGGACATAAGTTCATCCTAACCGCAATAGACTACTTCACCAGGTGGGCTGAAGCGATTCCCACCAAGCATGCAGATCAAGAGACTGTAGTCACCTTCTTAGAAGGATTGATCACCAGGTTTGGCATCCCCAAAGAAATCATCATAGACAATGGCCCGGGCTTCACAGGTGCCAAAATTAATGAATTCTTCTACAGATATGGGATATACCATAAAGTATCCTCCAACTACTATCCACAAGGCAACGGCTTGGCAGAATCCACCAAAAATACTGTGTTGAGAATGCTAAGAAAGCTCATAGAGACGAACAAAAGGATGTGGCACCTCCTTCTAGATCGTGCCTTGTGGGTTGATCAAATTTCTATCAAAAGGTCAATCAAGACTTTGCCTTATGCCCTGGTCTATGGCAAGGAGGCCATCTTACCCATCCATGTGGAGATCCCTGCGCTGCAGCTGTTAGAAGAAGAAGATGGAGTTAGTCCGATGGAAAACAAGTTTGCTCAGCTGCTACGACTAGAGGAAGACCGTGAAGAAGCATACCAAAACTTTGCCAGGCATACTCAGGTCATCCAAGACTGGTTCAAGAAAAAGTCATCCGATCGCACATTCAATGTGGGAGATCTGGTATTGAAGTGGGACTCTTGGAAGGCCAAGCCTGGGAATCACGACAAGATGGACACCTTTTGGGATGGGCCATTCAAAATTATGAAGGTGAACTCGGCCAATTCATTCATCCTCAAAGATGCAGATGGTCAAGTTCTATCGATCTCTGTCAATGGTCTTCATCTGAAGACTTTTCACTGCTAAAGTACAAGACAATTTCTTTCTCTTTAAATATATATATATATATATGTACTTTTGTATATAGTTTGCATTTGTGTATACATCCTCTTCCAAGATCACAAAAGCCAAGTACTACACTTCAAAATCTCCTTCGAAGACCTTTTACACGAAGGAGTAGTTGCAAGGAGGTTCACCGCGAAGCATGTTACCCGAAAGGAAGCCGAACCAAAATTTGAACAAAGGCATGAAAAGAGCTTTGCACCCGAAGTATTTTTAGTAGCTGCTTCAGGAAAAAATTCTACGAAGCAGTTTTCAAAAGGGGAAGCTTCGGCGACCTTCGCAAGGCCAAATGACATCATGGTGAAGGAAAAGTACTTTGGGCCCAAAGCGTCAAAAGGCTATCTGAACCAAAGGTTCATCGCGAAGCATTTTTCAGCATCATGTTCCACTTCGTCGAACCAACCACGACACAAAAGGAGGAGGTAAAGGACTGGAGTGAGGAAAAGCTTCGGGAATGGTGGATAATGAGAGTCCATCGTCAAAAGGTGAATTCTTATGGACTCTTAGCCTCGGATAAAGACTTCGTGATTCTCTATGACACCAATGTCAAAACCTGGAAGTCTATATCCTTTGCGAATTTTGTTCCCCTGGCTACCCCAAGGTCAGGCGAAAGCCCAGGAGGCACTAAGGATGCTTCGGAGAAAGAAATGGAAGTAGGGGTCAAAGCTACGTCTGCAGCACTACCATAGAGGCCATTGGAAATCCATGATACAAGTGTAGAAGAAGCAGAACAACTGTTGGAGAGAGAAAAGAAAAATGCAGGAGCAAATTCAAGTGCCTCCGAGCCACCCAAAGCGCCCTTCCACAAAGCCTTCAAGTACTACTGAATCACCTGCATCAGGCCTAGTTCAAGCAAATATTGAAGATACAGGGCCACCAAGTGCTGAGATGGTCCTTGAAATAGATATCATTGATGTAGAGGAACTCCTCCAACAAGAGAAATACCCCGAGTAGAAGTTGTGGAGGTCGGGAGTGTTGAAGCCTGAGAGAAACAAGAGCCAACCACCCAAGATGTCACCATGACCATTTTTCCAAGAGGGCACGCAGGTACACATTCTCTTCCCTTTGCCTTGATTTTTGATGCATCCACGATAGTCCAGATTGGAGGTCCTCATCAATCTCTCCATCCCCTACAAGGTCAATCCCCCACTCAGATATCGCCCATTGCCAGTCCAATCCTACATAGCTCCATTCCTCCCGAGTCGTCTGACCAGGATAAGCCTGTTGAAACCACTTCGCCTACCCATGTCGTCGTTCCTTCAATCCTAGGTCAAGTCAAAGGTAGTGACCCATCACCAAGCCCCGTAATCCACTCTCCCATAGCTCAAAGCATAATCTCGCTTGCCAAAGTCCCTGCTACACCCGTCCCCGAGCCGTCAGGGGAATCCTTCCCCGTTAGTTCTTTATATTTGTTCACACCTTTGGCTACAGATTCTGAATTTTCTAAAATAGATTTATCCTTAATAAATGAGTGCCCCCTGGATGAAAAGCTACTCCTAGCTCAACAAAATATGAAGAAAATGTTGGAGGTAAGAAAGAAAAGAGGGCGATCTCTGGCCCAAGTTGAAAAATGTGCGATTTTCGACTTGAAGGGTAGAAAGTTACATAAGGTTAGGAAGGTCCCTAAGGTCTAAAAGCCTCTGGATGAAATGACTCTAGCCGACTACGACTACCAGGAGAAGACCAAGGACCTAGAGCATTTAAATATAGATGACGAATCTGCATCCATGCATGTCAGGGTTGAAACTTTCTGAGCACATGCAAATATTGCCAACCAGTGCAAGTTTGAGGCAGAAAATGCCAACATCAAGTTGGAAGAAGAGCTGGCTAGGATCAGCTCCGAGCTGGAGGATTCACAGAAATAGTGCAAGTTGCTCAAAAAGGAAACGCATGCCCTCAAACAATAAATTCTACAACTGCAGTCTTCGGCCGAGCAACAAGCACAAAAACAGGCCAAAAATGAGCTAAAAGCCAAAGAGCTCAAGAACAAGATCTTGTAGGCCCAGCAACAATTGTTCAAAAAAGCAAACCTGGAGCTATTCGAAAAAGGTAGAATCAAGGAGATCCGCTCTCACCTGCTCAAAGGTTTTAGATCTCGGGCCTCCAGTGCCCTGTCGATTTTAATTTATGTCACCGAAGCTCAACATGCCATTGCTAAAAAGGGACCAATAGTAGATGAGGTGATCCAAAAAATCAAGAGGCGACTCAAGCTTGCATTTGAGGTTCAAAGTATTAGATATCAGGACCTGCAGGTCACTGCTATGAGTCGAACAACTAGGGATTGGTCCACTACCCAAGCCACTATTCACGCTTTCTTCTCCAAGGTGAAGAAAGGGCAAAATGTGAAAGACCTCCTAGATATATTTGAGCAGGAGCAGCGCACATCAATGGGTTACTTCGAAGACCTTTCTTATTTTGGTTTCTCGAGTTTCATAGACGATGATGGGAACCTTCTCACCTGGGAAGAACTGAATCCGGCGTGGCTCCATTTTGAAAGTGATGTCTCTAAAATTGATGAGTGGGAAGATCCAATCATAGAGGGACAAGTCACTGACTTCATCTTGAGACACTGTAGAATCACGACTTACCTGAATGACCTGGGTGCAAGAATCAAACATGCCAACATAGGGTATATTGATCGGTTCCATGTTCTGGTCAAGGCACTCGAAGACCAAGAACCATTTCAAAAGGGATTCTAGGCTCACATTCGCCATAATATGAAGAGAATTCGAGACCGTCTTGTCCCATCACCACAGTAGGAGGCCATGCCAATAGACGAAGGAGCAGAGGAGGAAGAAGAAGCAGAAGAAGAAGGAGAACAAGAACCAGCTGTAGAAGCGCTCTAAGAAGAAGAAGGAGGAGAAGGATCGAGAAAAGACTCTAGCCCAATGGATCAAAATTAAAGGGTTCTCCCACTGAGACGAGCTCGTTGCCCCGCGAGCCACCAAGAATGTTGACAATCTTGTCACATTTCTTAAGGGGTAGAAAAAGAAAACAAATTTTGTATAGTGTTGTGTAAAGTTTTGCTTTGTTGTTTTTTTATTTTGAAAAGTTGCAGCAATTTTGGCTTCCAAAGCCACCCCTTTGTATATAAAATAGAAAAGAAAGAACTTTGCTGCCGAACAAGAAAGTGAAAAGAGCTTCACCAAAGGAAAATGAAAAGAGCTTCGCACTCGAAGCATTTCCAGCACTACTTCGGGTAAATGTTTTGCGAAGTAGTGTTCGCCGAAGTAAAATAGAAGGAAAAAAGAATGAAACTACTTCACGCCCGAAGCGTTTCCAACAGCTACTTCGGGCGAAAATTGAGCGAAGTGGCATTCAGGATAAAGAGCTTCACACCCGAAGCATTTCTAGCATTGCTTTGGATAGGGTTTTTTGTGAAGTAGTATTGCCAAAGTGAAATACAAAAGCAAAGGCAAGAAATCTACTTCGGGCCCGAAGCATTTTTAGAAGCTAATTCAAGTAAGATTTCTGCGAAGCAGTATGCCGAAGTGAAATACAAATAAAAGGGGATGAAACTAGTTCGCACCTGAAGCATTTTCAGCAAATACTTCAATCGGGAAATTAGTGAAGCAGAACTCAAGGAGCATTGAAAGTACTTCGTCGAAAAGTTGCCGAAGTACTCACTTCGGGCCCCTCCATCAGCAAAACCATTTTTACTTCGCCAAAAGCTCATTGCGAAGCATTTGCTTCGGCTAATTTTGTGCGAAGTACTTCTACCCGAAGTGAAAGGATGCAATGTCTTTTGAAGACAATTGCTTCGGCCAAAATCTTCCCGAACCACATTTTCGGAAGAGGATCATAGCGAAGCATTTCTCGAGGGTGTCAGCGAAGTAATTTAGTCAGCAAAGCGGCAAAGACGAAGAGACCCATTTTGCGAAGTGAATATGCTTCGACACTCCCCACCCCCGAAGCAGTTTTGTGAAGCTCAATTTTGTGAAGTACAAACCAAAGAGGAGTTTTTGCTTCGTCCCAGAACCATTGCGAAGTGAAGTTGTGAATGAAAACTTAGCGAAGCGCTTCACGGGCATGCGTTCCAAGTTGGGTATTTTCCCGAGGTGATCAAGTGCCTCATAAATGCATTTTTTCGTGCTCGATAAGCTTGCTGCTCATTTTTGGCAATCAAAAATGAAGTATCAAGCCATGATGGAGAGCCCTACGAGCATGGCGGCCACTCGAGCACCGCACCCGAAGACCAAGGACATCCAGACGGCTCATCAATGCACCTTTCCATGGTTGACCCAGTTGCAGTTTCCAATTTTGGTAACAGATTTGAAAGCTCGGTCACGAGAGCCTCGGGGAGCCAAATTCTCAGGGCTTGAGGGTGTACTCTTCTTTGCTATGTAATTATGACTCAGAGGCCCGGGTCCTCTATAAAAACCTAGGCATTGTAAGGGAAAAATGGGGGGAACTATTTGCTAGAAAGCTGCTATAACTTGATGTCCTGCGATTAATACTAAAAGGCTTTGAGCTTAATTCTTCTCTTTTATGCTACATTTTGTGCTTGATTCTTTTGTCTTTCTTCGTTTGTATACCGAGATGCTGAACCCTACGTCCGGCGTGTGATCGGGGACTGTACCCTAAAACTCGCTCTAAAGGATACATAGGAGCCGAAAAGTGTTGTATTGGCTTTCTTTTATGCTACCTTCTGTGCTTGATTCTTTTGTCTTTCTTCATTTGTATACTAGATGTTGAACTCTGCGTCTGGTGTGTGATCGAGGAAGGTACCCTGAAACTCGCCCGAAGGATACATAGGAAAATTGATATTGCATTTCTTTCGTTTATCCTTGGTGTTCCTTGCTGCTATTCAAGTTGCTGGTTAGCGATCATGCTTCCTGTTCTCTCCCACCTTACATCACCAATTTCTCTAATCCTAACTCTTTTTATCTCTTTCCTGCACCCTTATCTTCAAACATTCAAGTAGTTTAGCATAGAAGCCGACCTTTCTCCGGAGATTGGCATGAAGGGCATCTCTTCCCTTCGACCTTTCAATGTTGGTCCAGGTCTAGGGCGCATACACTCACCCAAAATCCTTTCCTAGGCAGATTTGATGACCAACAATAACCCTCCAATGGTTTCTAAAATCATAGCTAGATTCATCATCATGTTGTATTAAATCATAAACATAAAATAATGAAATCTTATTTCTAACAATTAGGATAAAATGCTCAAAAGTATAAAAACTATGACTAGCCAATTGATTATACCACTCTATGGCATCTCCTCCTAATGTTTAAGGAAATATTTTGATCATAAGAGCATTGTCATTTTGAATTATAAAATCGGCATGTACAAACATGCTCACATGTTCTTTAGGATCCTCAGTTCCCTTGAATTTGTCAAACTTAGGCATCATGAAATTTGTCGGATATGGCGATGATGGTATCGAAGGATGAATGGGTTGATTGATCAATTAGCATAAATTTGGTTTCTGGTTTGTCAAACCAAGAGTATATTGTATCAATTGATCTATATGTTTTTGCATGACCTTAATTTAAGGGTCTTCTTAAGGAATATGGAAGCCCTAAATTACCTAATGATTTTGAGGTGGGGCAGGAAAATATTGTGGAGTGACTAATGATGATGAGATTGGTAATGATGACTAGGCAAATTTTATGGAAATTGATGCATGGGATATTTATGGTGAAAATATAGAGAATTTTAGAATGAGGTCAATGTATGAGGGTTATTGCTAGGTTGACCAATGGGAATAGAATGTGTATTGGTATGACTTGATGGGGAACAGAGATAGAAACCACAAAATACTATGGTGTCCATGATGGACCTTGGTTAATGAGGATAGTATGAGTGGAGTTTGCTAAAGGCTTAGGGTTCCCTTGTACTTTTTATTGAGAATTTTTATGTCATCTAAGAAATTTGTTCAAGTGTTCCCGTGCCTAATTAATATCTTTATTAGAAATGGAGGGTATGGAAGTATATGGTATAGAAGATGTGGTTGGGGGACAAGTTACACTTGGTATGGTAACTTGTGAGGCTGAAACTTGTGAAGAAACATTTACATGTGCTTCATACAAGGGGTTGGTAAATGTGGATGTGTATGAAGTTCTAGGAGAAAATGATGGTTTGGGAATGGAAATATGGGAGGAAGATGCAAATGATGCCTTGAAAAGAGGGTTAGTGTACACTTGGGTAAAGTTGGATGGTGGTTGGTAATAAACAAGTTTCCATTGTAAAGTAGGATCCTATCTAAGTAAGGTGGGGACTGACTCTAGGGCATAGTTAGAAGACTTCATGAGAGCTTCTACTCATGCCATGTATATGTGGGTAATGCGATGGTCAATGGTTGGTGAGGTTGACTCTTCTTGGGGCATAGCCATATGAAAGATTATGGATGGTAAGGAATGTGAAGGACCTACAAGTAAATATGCCTGTGTCACATTCAGAGAATCTACCCCAAAAGTGGTGGGGAAGGTGGATGAAGGTTCCATTGGATTATCTTGATTTAATGCTTTATTTTATTTTCTTGTTAAGACCATAAAAAAAATAAATAAATAAAATAGATTATGCAATAAAATGAAACACAAAATTTAAATTTCACAAGAAAAATAAATAATAAATGCTATGTTTATTTAAAACGTGTGTCTTATCTCATTCATTTATTATCTCATTTTAATGTGAGTTCATTTTCTTAGGTTTCAATCTTATGTGTTTCAAATGTGCTATTCTAAATTAATCTAAAGAAAGGTAAAAAATATGGCTACGCTGGGGCGACAAGATTCTTGTTGGTGATGAAATCCAACAAGTTTGCTCTGGGGTGACCTAAGGTTTCTAAGGTCAAATATTGGTGTATGGAGATGAAATCCACCATCACAAAATATCAAGCAATGAATGGTGATGAAATCCAGCCACTATTATTAAATGTGAATTATGCAGTGTGTGGTTCTTTTTAAAGTTTCCGATTTGCTATGATGTTCATACAATGTTAGAAAGATAACCACTTTTTATAGTCTAAATCAGAAGCCACTACTTGCAATACCAAATTTTCCAAAGGATGTAGAGTACACCGCTTAAGACCCACTCTAGAAATCTAGGGGGTTTGTCTACTCCTTTGTATGGAATCATCCAAGTACGGGTATACTTTTGGTATATGAATAATTTTCCTACTTAGACCTACAAAAATAAGAATACCTAACCTTATAATGCAAACTAATTATGCAAAATTTCAATTCAAATGAAATCAGAATGTAATATTTTTTATTCATGAATACAACAGAAACCATACAATTCAAATAGAAAGTATGGATGGATGCAAATGAGTAATCTAAAACCTATGATGCAGGCTAATATGAATGTTTTTCTAAATTAATTAATGATGTTATTTTTAGCTTAGAAATCTAAAAAAACATAAGATTACCAGAATACGTAAATAGAAAAGCTAGGTTTTTGGCTGTAGACTTACAAAACAACCTATGCTTCTAATTCAAATGCATTTGGGCATTTATGGATAGCCCTTGAGTGTCTTCAGGAATTCGCGCACCTTCTGCAACATTCTACAAATTTCCAAAAACCCTAGGTCCAAAAAAAACTACAAAATTTACGCTTCTGAAAACCCTGCAAGATGAAAAAAACAACAAATAAATTAGTAAGGCAAATCATAAAAATAAACCCTTAGTGGGTCCCACCGTGATCGCCATTTGAAGAGAAAAAATGCAACACCAAATAATATGAAATAGAAAGTAGAACTCAAAGAACACAAAATTGCACAATGAATGATTTTATATTAATGGGGGGAGCCTAAAAAATCCATTGTTACAATGAGGATATTTGAATCCTTTTGATACAGATTTTACAATGGCTAGGGTTCTTCAAAACCCTAGCAAAACAATGTTGGTGGTGTCTTCAAATGCATCCTTGCTCCCAAAAAAAGTGAGTGGGCTTTTAGTTATCCGATGTTGGGCTAATCCAGCTTAAGCAACTATCCAATGTTGATGTCACACTTCTGGATCTGCACACAATAAAAAAACAAATGAGTTATTAGCAATTGTGAGGGCTTCACAATGTGAGATCCTCTATGATAAATACCAAAACCCTAACTATTTGCTATAAATAACATGAACATAACTAAAAATGCATGTAATACAATCATAAACAATGAATTTACTTTACATATTTGTTGTTCTCTGATATGATGAAGCTTGTTGTAGTGAACTGATGCGACGATGCCCTAGCATCACCCAAAGGCTAGGGAGACTTCAAGATCTTTGGAGTAAAATTCCCATAGGTGCTTTGTGACTGCAAGAAATGCCCGTGGGTGCTCAGTGATGGCAGAGGGTGCCTAGAGGAACTCAAAAATAGGGAAGGAAGCGCCCAAAGGTTCTCGAGAGTGATAGGAAATACCTGAAGGTATTTAGTGGATGAGGGGGGAAGTCTACAGAAGTAGATATGGTAGAGCGAGGGAGGCAATGATGGATGCTAGGGTTATGGCGAGCGAGGATGGAAGGGAAGAGCACTTGGATACTCTAAGGAACTTGAAAACAAAACTTCACAAAAATACTTATGATTCAAGGATTGCTTAGGGGTTGAGCCATAAAAATAGCTCCTATTAATAATCCAACCTAGGGCATACTCAGAGTTTCAATGACACTAATCGTGTGGTTGAGATAAAAGCATATCAAAGGGTGGATATTAAATCTAGGGTGTGACATGGATTGATGTAAATGGATGGACAAGATTAAATGAAATTGGATGGTTGGGATTAATTCACTTATATAAATATATATAAAATATTAATAATAAATAAATAAATATATAATATATATGTAAATAAATGGTGGAATAGTGAGAAATCCAGGATGGACAACAAGTGGCTAGGTTTTTGTGTCTACACATCTTACCATTTCCAATATAGATCTATTTCTTCTTTTTGCAATTCCATTTTGCTGAGGTGAGTATGTTGTAGTAAGCTGTCTCTTGATCCCATTTTGTTCAAGAAATGAATAAAATTACTTGGGAAATAAATTCTCCTCCTTTATCTAAACGTAGTGCTTTTATGGTCTTCCATGATTCTTTTTCCACTTGAAGCTTGAATTGTTTGAAGTGACTTAATGCTTTTAATTTGTACTTCATAAAGGATACCCACATTTTTCTAGTGTGATCATAAAAAAAAAATTGAAAATATTTATGTCCTCCAACATTGTCAACTTTCATTGGTCCACATAAATTTGTATATATTATTTCCAGAGGATGTTGAGCCTTGTGCTGACAAATTTCAAAAGGAATTCTATGTTGTTTTCCTTCTAGGAATTCTAGACATATAGTTATTTTTGGAGATAGATTGGGTACTCCTTCTACCATTTGATATCTGGATAATTTCTTCATTGATGTCTCACTAGTATGTCCTAGTCGTTTGTGACATAGTTCTAAAGATTTTACTAAGATTTTTGATTGAAGGGTTGTGTCTAAGATAAATAGAACATTTTGTAAGATCATAATACTATTATTATTCCCTATATAAATATGTGACATTGTTTTCTTCGAGTGAGAACCTTGAATTCAATAGATAGATCTTAATCCATGAGTTTAGAAACATAAAAAATATTAGTAGTTAATCTAGGAACATACAATACATTTATGATTACACATTTTACATATTTAAGATTCAATAGAACATTTCCTATTCCTTTTCCTTCAAATGTTTTGCTATCTACTATAGCAACTAGTTTTTCATTTATCTTCTTCAGAAATTTGAACCAATGTATGTTTCCTTGTAATATGCTTACTTGCACCTGAATCTATATACCAATAATCCATGATTGCTATTTTATATTTTGTAGAATGTATTATAAATGCCTATGTTTTGGACAAGATATAAAGTGATTTTGTAAGTTATAGTTCAATCTTGGTTGATTTTGTAAAGTTTTGTATATGCTAGAATCAACTTCCATTGTCCTTATTGCTCCCATTGAACTAAGCACTTTTTCTATATTTTAAGAGGTTTTAATGTTGGATTCTTTGTCTCTATTTGAGAGGCTTTTAGACAAGTAAATATTATAATTTCCAACCTTTATATTGTTTTGATAAACCTATTATAATGGCCCTTTGAGATTCGATTTTAATTTTTCTAATTCCCAATAAATCAATTTGTAGTAGTAGACCTTATGACTCCTAACTTTGGAAAAATTAGAAAAGATAATAATATTTGCAAAGTATTAAATGATTCAACCCAAGTAGAAGGGCTTATATCTCCTAGGTTAGTTAGCTAATAGTATTTTAATTTTTTGTAAGTTATATCCTATATCTTTTTCTTTCTCAACCATAAAAAATAATCCTTAAAATTATAACCTTATATCTCCTATATTTGAAAGAAATATTAACGAGATATTTTTCTTACCTTAGCACCTTGATTTCACACTTGAATGGTGATGGTTTTGACTAAAATATGATAGTCCTCTACGTACCATTTCTATGATGCTTGACTTGATGAGTCTAAATAACCAATTGTGGTATGGCTATCGGGATTCCTCTTCGACGATTGGAGAGTAGATTCTTAGATTATTTAATGGAGTATTAAATGCTCTTATGCTCTCCTTCTTCCATGCTACGCTTGGAAATGAATTGACTGGACTGTGCTTGCTCTTCACACACTCTATGAACATCGAAGGTGAATTATATTATGTCACTCTCTATGCTGCATATAAGAGTAGTTATTGATAGACAAGTGGCACTTCAGTTTCTTGGAAGCACTGCCACTTCTTCTTGTAACGTTGTTATGCCAACCGTTACTCCTTCATAACGTATTCACCTTGCTTTGAGCACTCTCAACATTCATATCTTGAGTGTTAGAGATATGATAGTCATGAGATAATAATATGCCAAGTGGCACTCAACCCTTTTGCATGGAATTTTCTATGTAGCGCCTCTAGGAATAATATTATAACTCCTTCGAATGTCTTCCTCCTTAGCTTACTTTGATTTATTGAATAGCAAGCAACATATTATCTTTTGTAGGTAATATATGAGTCACCTTAGAGCTTTGGATGATGATTAGGTAGCTATCTTGGTACCCTTTTTTGATGCTATTCCCAATGTAGCACTTCTGTACACTTATACCTTGTATGTGCTCCCTGTTCATGATGATAGAGGTGAAGCTTGATGAGTATGCTCTATCCTTTAATTTTACTTAGATAGCTTCTTCTCCTTGCTATAGTTTATGTAAATAGCATTTTAAGGCTTGTTGTAATTTACGTATCTGCAGGTTTGATCTTGGAGAGAATGCCCTTTCTATGTTGGAGAATGTTTGATCCTTTGGCCCTTCATTTGGCTACCTTTTTCCATGTGCTTGTTGTGCCTATTGTGGCACGTTAATCTATTCCTTTCCCTATGATTTATGTATTATATAAGTGCAACACCATTTAACCTTTACATGTATATAGAAACTTTTTATTGCACATTTTCTTGCACTCTTTTGTAGGTCTGAAATTCTTATTTTTGTAGCAGATTAATGAGTGCAAAATGAGGGTTTTAAGGATGTCTCTTTGGCTAGAATCCTTACCATTTTTCTTGGATTATTGATGGTGAATACAAGACTTATAAATGCTGTAGAAGCTTTCTTTTAGTTTAAATAACCCTAAGTGATTTGGATTTGATTAACCAAGTCTCAATCTTTGAAGCTTCTTTTTGGTTAGTTTTTTTTTCTTCTTTACTTGTATTAAACAATTTTGGTGGCTTCTATTTGCCACTATGAGTTGCAGGTTTCTATGCTTTAAGAATGTCTTTAGACACTTGATCCATACTAGATTTTGTAGCCTTTATTTCAAATCACAAACCTAATTTCTTTTGAGAGTAATAATAGTGCAAATTAATATAACAAATTCTACTTTTAATACACTAACATATTACACCTTATCACTCCAATCTACTCTCAAGAAAATATACTTAATCAATTCACTGCAACTAATCAAGAATAATCCTAAATGAACCTTTAAGATTTATTCTGTAAATTTCTTATAAGCAAGATATTAGGAGATAGTATTATTTTTCTTTCCAAATTAGATAATAGGCTAGTTGATAGATTATTAAAATTCTAAAATCTAATCAACTCCTAATGTGCAAATAAACCTTATAAAGAACATTTCTTTTTGCATACTTAAAGACTGTAATACAAATCTCCTTTTTGCAACTTTGATCAGGATGAAGATGCTTTAATAAATATTATAAGTAATACAACTAATGAATCTACTTGCACTGATAGTTGCTTACATTTTTCTAAACACTTTTTTAGCTCTTTTTCTACTTTTGTAGAGGATGTAGATCTTGGTGCCTAAGATCACCAAGTTGTTGCCTTGAGTAGGATATTGCAGCTCTTTGTAGACTGTCCTGAACAACTCCTTCTATCTTTAAGTCTCCTACATTTTGGGCTTGTTTAATGGTGATAATTACCCCAAATATTCTCTAATATCTTTTTTCTTATAGAGCTCTTCAAACAATTTCAAAGTAATGGAATTTACAAGTGGCAGGTCCAAAGGCATGTCTATTTTGCAAAACTTGTAGCAATGACTTTCCTTATTATTGTATGAGAACAACCATAGCTCTGACACCATTGATGGCTTTGCTAACATTGTATTACACCATGAGATAGATATCAAGGCAATAGAACACTTTATTCAATGAAGAATATATGTTATTTACAAATAGAACTACGTGGTCCTTAATATAGGAAGATGGATTCCTTGGCCAACACTCTACCTAATTATCCAAGGGGACACATTGCACACTTAAAACATGCACAATGATTCTTGTGCATATGTTACTTCTTCCCCAAGTAACTAGATAACTTACCCCTCAAGAAATATGTTGTCCTAGCTATGTACCTTAGGCACATTACATAATATCATCCAGAAGATGTAATATACTCGAATTCTAACAATGACTATTTCCCCCTTATATTTAGGAAGTCCTTCAATAAGATCCATGGAAATATCAATCCATACTTTTTCCAAGATTAATAAAAGCTGTAGAGTGCTTGGAGTACTTAAAATTTTTCCCTTTCATCCATTGGAATATATCACACTCTACTAGGAGTACTAACAATTTTCCCTTTCATACATTGGAAGATATCACACTCTACCACAAAATTTTGGATGTATTTTTTCATTACTTCCTAATAGAATAACCATTTAGCTCGCTTGTATGTCTTTAAAAAACCTTAATGGTCTAGTATGGGTGAAACATGCATCTCCTTCATGATGTCCTCATAGCTCGATGAATTTTTAGGAACCATAAAGTGAGATTGGTATCTTAAAAATTATCCATCTGATGTATACCTAGTGTGTGAATTAGGGTCCCTTTGGAGCTCCTCCATCAAATTTTATAAGGATATGTCCTTGGTTACTTCTTCATGAAGTTGGAAGACCCATTGAGGAAGTGGAAAATATATGGCACATAGTGTATTCTTATCCTCAAACTGACGTGAGAGGGCATTTGTCACAATATTCTTCTTTCCTTGTAAATAATATCACAATCATACTCCAAAAATTTGGAAATATATTTTCACTATACTAGAGTAGACACCCTTAGTTCCAAAAAATAATTCAAACTCTAATGATCCTTTTAACATAGAAATGCCTCCCAATTAGATAAGGTCACTAGTGATTGAAAACATGGATGATGTCTATCATTTATTTTTCATAAGTGGATTTCTCCCAAGTTTTGTATAACAAAGCCTTACTAGTGAAAGCTAGGGGTTGCCCTTCTTGTATTAATAATGCATAAATTCCATGGAAAAAAGAATCATTTTCAATTATAAATGGTTTAGAAAAATTAGGATTGGATAACATTGGTGTCAAAATAATTGCTTTGTTGATATCTACAAAAACTTGTTTTGCTAGAGGTGTCCACATAAATGAGTTCTTTAACATGGCAGTTAGTGGGTCTGTTATTTTCCCATAACATTGGACAAATCACTAGTAGTAGTTAGTGAGACCCAAAAATTCCTAAAGCGCATTGAGAGTTTGTGGCTTAGGCTAATTTCGTGTGGCATCAATTTTCTTTGAGTCAATCTTAAATCCTTCCTATGAAACAATATGCCCTAAGTAATCGACCTCCTACATTCTAAAGGAAGATTTGGAGAATTTAAAAAATAATTGATGGTCCTACAATAGTTATAAAGTATGATATGAATGTTGTAAGTGTTTTACGTAGGTGTGACTGTAAATGAGAATGTCAATAAAGATGACAAAAATAAACTTGTGAATGAATGGGTGGAAGACATTATTCATGAGGCTCTAGAAGGTGGAAGGTGCATTAGTTAGGCCAAAAGGTACGATAAAAAATTTATAATGATCTTCATGAGTCTAATTCCATTTTTGGAATGTCTTCATCCTTTATCATTGTCTTATGGTATCTAGTATCTAGAGTAAAGATCCAACTTGTAAAAAAATTGACACCATGTAACTCATCTAACAACTCATAAATCACATGAATAGGAAGTTTATCCTTAATAATGAGTTTATTGAGTTCCCAAAAGTCTATACACAACTACCATGACCTATATTTTTTCCTAACCAATAGTATCAATGAAGAATAAGAACTAACATTGGGTTGAATTACCCTTTTTTTCAATAACTTTTGGACCAATTTCTCAATTTTATATTTTTAAGCATATGGGTATGTATAGGGTTGGATGTTAGGTGGCAAGCTCCTTGGTACCAACTGTATTACACGATCATGGGAACAACGTGGTGATAATCCCTTGGGTTCCACAAAGACATAATCATGTTTATTCAAAAGGAGTTGCAAATCCCTTGGTTATTTTTCTATTTTAGTATTCTATGGATGGATTGCAAACAATGGGGCTACTACCCCTTATGAGGAATTTTTATAATGATTTTTATATTCTAATTGAATTGATGAAGGTATATTGTGTGTGAGCCATAAAAAGCGTATGACCTCCCATTCTAAGTGAATTACATCCAAAGTTTGGCAAAGTTCCATGCTACTATTCCCAAAGTACGAAGCCATTGCACCCCAAACAAACATTGCATCCTCCTAATAAAAGGGAAACATATCAATTTAAGTTTATAATACTCTACATTCAACTTAATATTTTGACATTTTTCTTTACAAGGTAATGTTCCTCCATTTTCCACCATGACTTCAAAAGAATTGCAAGAATGTATGTAGCAGTTTGCTTGCTTAGCTACTCGAGGATCAATAAAATTATGTGTATTGCTTGAATCAATAAGAATTATAATTCTTTACCCCTTGAAATATTGCACTATTTTCATAGTTTGAGGGATAAATATTTTTGCAAGTGCATGGACTGAAATCTATAGTGGTATATATATGTTTTTACTATGCTTCACCCTCATCCTAGTGCTCTTGTTCCTATTGTTTGACTTCTTCTTCATGTACTTCATTTATTACAGAATCATCAACATCTAAAAAATATAATTTTTTTTGTACACATTTATGCCCCAAAGAATATTTCTCATTATAATTATAACATAACCCTTATGTGCATCCATTTCCTCCCTATTCAATCACTTAACTATTAGAGATTTTCTAGATTTGATATGATCTTGGATGGAAATGGGGGTTTGTCTTGTGGAAATTTAGATGAATGCCTGCAAGTAGTAAATTTTTCCTTTGCTAGCCTAGCCAAACCTATTCATTGCATCATGGATTATGGTTCAAACATTCTTATCTTGGCCTTGATATCATCCTTCAACCCACTGCTAAAATAACTCTATGAAAATTCTTCACTCAAACCCCTTGTCTAATTAGCCAAATTATCAAACTAAGTTTGATAGTTACAAATAGTAGAGGTCTACTTCAATTTTGTTAAAGATGTTATAAAGTCCTCATATTCTCTAAGGCCAAAATAAGTGAGTAGTTGTGTTTCAAACTCTTTCCAAGAAAGGTCGAGCATCATATGTTACACCCATAGATACCATTGAAGGGATTCAAATTTAAAAATAAAATATGCCATTGTGATCCATAAGTATAAGGGTATATTGTGGAGTGAAAAAAATGCCCACTCAGGATAACCAACCATCAAGGTCCTTTCCATTAAAATTGTGGAAATCTAATTTGGGTATTTTATATGGGGTATTATTATTAAAAAGAGCATTATGTACATCCTCTTCCATATGTCCCAAATTGCCAACATTTACTTCAACTCCAACACTATTAATTTGTTGGTGTACATGAGTGTATCCTTTTAAATACCTTCAACCTCATGGAGTTTCTCCTCAATTTCCATTCTACTTTAATCTATTTAGAGTTTAAAGGATTCATACAATATTTTAGTTGTTTAATTTCATGGCCAAATTGGTTCTATAAGTTAGTAAGTTATTGAATAAATAGCCCTATCCAATCACTCAATTTGTTTTGCTCCATATCCCTCATAGCTCCTCTAATTCCTCTAGCCATGGAATTATGATTTGGACAACTTGAATTGCCTTACTAAAAGTAGAAGTGTTGTTTTAGTAGTTGCTATTTTTAGTAATGGTCCTAAAATAGTGTTTGGATGCTATATATAAAAATGACCAGCATGAAAACATGATCCAAATAGGATAGGTCTCAAAATATTCTTTTTTTGACACCCTATACCTTTTTTAGTCAAGTGCCATTTATTTTTATCTTGAACATTTTTTCACCTAGAAAATAACTTTCTTCTCTGTTCCCTGATAACTAACATATTTTTTATTGTTAGGTCTATTATCAATATATACCTTGTTAGAATCTATCTTGTTTGTCACTAACATTATCCACTATTATTAACAACTATTTTGGTAGACTCTGTTTTGACTGTTATTGACAACTACCTTGTCTAATATTGTTTTTGACTATTATAGAGAACTATCTTGGTAGACATTGTTTTAACTGTTACTAACAACTACCCTATTTGAAATGGTTACCAATTGCTATTGAACCCAATAATTATATTTGTGAGTCAATTTTATGATAAGTACATTATCCTCAATATTCTCAAATATATGATTAGTGTTTTGGAGGTTTGACAATCTGTATTAGGATTTGACATATGACTGAAATAGGGTAACTCTAGGCCAATGTGTGCACACTATCCATAGCCCTATATTATACTACAACAATGAAAAATAATTCTTGGACTAATATTTAAGGATGCTAATCAAGGAGGGTTACATACATACCCTTGATAGAACTATCCATCTCTTTGATAGTACAAGAGGGTAATATTCTCAAGTGCTATGCTCAGTGCACTATGGATAGATACACGATAAAAAATCTTCCTATGGCTAAATGTCTCTCCTAAACCTAGAAGGGTATCTTTATATGACTAAACATACATGGAAGCTCAAGTCCATATATAGATGTTGTTTGAGTCCTAGGTATTGGAGTTTGATCACAACTCAATTAACTAGATGCTTTATGGGCAATCTAGCTTAGATAAAAAAATCTTCTTCATGATATTTAAAACCCATGACATAGGGTTTCTAACGTATTAAACTAACATAGAAAAAATGGATTAAATTTTATTTGTAGGTAATAAGCAATAAAATAAATAATTATACCTAACAAGTTAGAATGATAGCACACAAATTATTTGCATTGTAATAGGATGTGACCATGGGAAGCACTTTGATACCACTTATTAGAAACCTTGTAGTAAATTAAAAATACATCCATACAATATTTAAATAATAATAAAAAAATAAATTTGAAATTAACAATATTGCAATACAAAATAGAAATGCAATAGATAATATTGTTGAAAACAATAACACATTACAAAATTGCAAGCCTCTTTGAGGGGACAACCTCATTAAAAGCATAGCTTTGATACAATAAAATATGAGATGCATCTTCTCTTACCCCATTTGGTTATTTTATAGATTTTGGATACCCTAAACCTAATTCTCAAGGGTTTCCATCCTCGTGCAAGTGGGGGCCAAGCTAGTACCTGCTAAAGAATAACCATTACATCTTCAAATAATATATTTTTATAATACACAATAGTTATATCATATGGACTTGTAAGCTTAGGTGCCCGAAGTACCACATTAATAGAAAATTATTAATAATATTAGAATGGGGTCGTAATAAAAATCTAACATGGTATCAGAATGAGTTTAAATCTTCCTTAATTGCTTCTATTTACAGGTAATTTTTCTTCCAACTTCTCTTAAGGGAAACTTTTGTTGAAGCTAGGAAAGAAGATTTTTATGAAGATTAACAATTTTTTGAAGAAAGGTTTTCCAATAAAAGCCTAGGTGGATTTGGATTGTGAAAATATTACAAGAATCAACATGTTTGCTCCAAGTGAAATATTTGTTTCAAAATTGGGTTTTTTGAGAGCCTCATTTGTCTTCTATAGTTTTTTCCAAAAAAAACATTTCTTTTCTATTTCAAATTTTTCTAATAACAATACAAATGATAGGATAGACTACTTGGCCAATATAAAACAAGAAAACAAGAGGCTAAACTTTTTTTATATAGATCCCTAGTTCTAGAGAAGTCATGGGTAGGCTTTCATGCTTAGAAAAGACCTTTGATCCAATTTATAATATTGCAAAAATGGTTCAATAACCTTTTTTTGGATAGGTGTGAGAAGATGAATTGATTAGTTGTGTTAAAAAATGTTGAATAGGGAAAACCATAATAGATATAGATAAATCATTATCATTTCTATATTCTTTGTAAATTTTAAAGGAGGTCGCAATTCAACACTTTTTTCCATTTTTCTCTCTAGGTACCTCGAATTTCTATTAAAAAAATTGACATTTCTCTCTATTTTTTAATTTTCAAATTAAAAAAATATAATATTCCATGGAATATTCCCTAAAAGGTAGGTTTTTGATAGAAATAAGTGTGTCAATGTCAGTATAAGTCACAAAAAGGAATGGAAAATGCATTTATATTTAGTTTAAATATAATGTTTTCCTTTTCTTTCTCAAGTGTGATGCTTAGGGAAATGTCTAGTAGGGATTAAATAAGACTTTTTCTATGGGAGGTCTTAGGTTCAAACCTCCCCCCTCAATTTTTTTGATAAATATGATGATGTTAGCATGCATGTGGCCTATGATGATATGGAAACTCATGATGAAATGATACTCTATGATAACATGGCATTGGATGATGTTACCCCTTTGTACAACTATAATGATGTGCTAGGGTTGTGTAGACACCATATGGATGTCTATTTTATGGATGTGGTAATTTATACAACTAATTTTGTGCCTAATTTTTAAATCCTAAGGTGACACATGGTAGTTTGTATAGCTAACATGACAGTCCATATAGTTGGATTGGTAATCAAAGCATGAATTTTTAGGCAATATGTGGCAATTCATATATGTAATGTGGCATGATAGGTAGTGACTAGTAGAGGTGCTAATTCAATTGATTATATGGTATAAATATTGAGATGATACATGGCATGTGATGCATGGAATGATGTAGATGTTGATGTGGTATACTCATATTAGGTTGATATGGAAGGCCATACAATGAATAACATAGTAGGTTTTACACCTTTTGGCATGCATAAATATGATTTTGGCCAATGATATTTTGATAAGTATTTAAACTTGAAAAGCACCTTTCATAGTGACAAATAAACTTGGTGATACATGAATTTCAAAGCTAGTTAGGATGCGACATGTGCCACAACATGGTTTGTAGATCAAGCAAAAATTAGATCATGACAAGTTGTATGACATCATTTGTTAGCACATTACATAGTTAGCGCATATTTGACACCCCCTCATCCCCCATGCAATGACTTATGGTGACCTTTGATTCACTATAGGTACTTAAGTTTTAATTTTTTTAAAGGTTTTGGAGGTATTTTTTGATTAAGGCAAAATATTTGGGGACCATAAGTTTTATATACAGAAGCATTTTGAGCTATTTTTAAAAATTTGCATTGTTTTTTGAGATCTTTTTATTAGTGGTATTTATCGAGCTATAATATCTCACACTTAATTGTCAATCCAAGTTAGATTTAAAGAAAATTTATCTCGTATAGATATCCACAATTCTAACCATTGACTTTTATTCTATTTTCTTAGTTTTTGACATAAAAAAAAAAGTTGTAGTAAATAAAATTACTGAAATTATGCTTAGTTTAAGAAATGCAATTATGAATTAATCTAGGTTTTTGTGTGGACCCACTTTCTAACTTAATAATACATTATCTATTTTATTGTATTTTTGTAATTCTGTAATATACAATTTAATGAAATTTATATTCTAAGACTATTCTATGTTCTAACTAAATCTACTATATTTCAGGAGGAAGAGAGCAAGGTACTAACCTTTCCCATAGTGGGTCCTAATTCCTTGAGGTTAATATTAATATTTTCTCCTATTTCTACTCTACTTTAATTTAACAATTTATATTCATTAACCTAACTTAAAACTACTTAATTCATGTATGCAAAAAAAACAAATGGAAACTACAACAATAAGCAAAACATGGAGAAACACTCTTACCATAATCATAGAAGAAAGTGATGCTACTAATTTATTACTTTATCCAATCTCCATTCATACAATGTAACAATATGTAGACTAGATGTATGCACTAGCTAGAGAGGAGAGAGGCTTTTTCAAGGCCTTGACATTGTAATATATAGTTTTTACATTTTGCCTTACAATAGAAATTTCCAACATATTTTCATTACATATCGAACGGTTTCAGATTGGATGCTTAAAATTACATAACCAAATATTCTATAATTTGAATAATCTAATAACTGGCTTGGACTTATTTGAATAGATTTTTCCTTTTCTTTAGGAAAGGACAAATTCATTACAATTCACAATCAAAACCATATAACAATTTATACAACAAATTCTTGTAGTCAATAATAAGATAATAACTATGCTGACTTCAACAATACACACTGTACTATTCGGGCTATCATCCTACGTGGCAATTTTGTTGCATAAAGTAGGTTTATCCATTCAACAGGTTTTTGTAGATCGTGTCGATATCATCTTTTCGTAGATGGTTTCAGTAGTCATCATTTGTAGATGCCTTCAACTGTAACCTTTTATAGCATAATTCAGACAAAAATTACCTAAAGCTTCCTTGTGAACCACCTATTTCTTAGACCTATTTAAAACACAACATATTTATATAATTTATGTAAAATTACAAGCATACAACACAATATATCATAGATTATATTTATCAAAAAGTTATATAAAACATGCACGTTATTTGATAAAATACATTCATAACATGGATATTTGTAATCAAAATGTGAAAATAATACTACACATCATAGTCATACTTCAATGCTCATAATTTTCCCCCAAACTGAAGGGAATGCATGTCCTCATGCATAAAATCAAATATTACAAAAATCATAAAACCATACCATATTCAGATAAAAAATAAATGAGTCCACATTTTTTTATGATAACATATTAAAAATCAAGCATTTCTAGCCTTAATCCAGGATGAAATCCGGTTGGAATAGGTTGATATTCTACCCTCAATTTATTTTTATTGATTTTCCAAATTTGCACTCTAGTTTTACCAATACTTAGTGGTTTCTTTGTAGCCATAGTTTTCAAGTATGTTACATATTCATGTCTATCTCATTCATTTGCTATGTCGTATGGGGATTCCATATTTGTTATATCTGCTGGTGGGGACAACTGTTTTGCTGACCTAATGATCGTGTTGATCAAAATCATGATCGATGGGTATTTCACTCAATAGATTCTTCTCTGCTTCGGATCAAGGAGCACTTTTACCCTAGCATTTTGACTAGTTGGGTGACTCCTTTGTCACTTGACTTGAAGTATCTCTGACCAACTTTAGGGAGGTATAATACTTCTAAAATCAAACTCTTGGTGATTTTAATTTTGACACCACTCACATGGGTGACCATGGATGTGGGGTCATAGTTTAAAAAAAACTGCTTGGCCACACCCTAGTTGTGGCCTTGAAACCTTGTCAAGGCCTCCCACCATCTTGCTTTTTGAAAGAGTTTTCGAATGAAATCACTAGACATTTTAGTTTCTATAAAATATGGTTCACTCATTTTATGGAAGGTGGATCTTGTCATGGTAAAACAAGAATTTTGATAGGCTAAAGGGTAAGGATAGAAGACAACGGATTTTTTTTTAGGTTTCACAAAAATGCTAGTTGTTAAAAAAATAGTCGATTTATATGTCCCCTTCTTTGTAGATATCTCCAATTTCCATCGTGCTCCCTATCAAAATTATTGTCGCTCGATTCTATACTCTGCATAGCATCTTTGGACTAGTTGCAACAATATTTTGTAAGGTTTAATACGTTGCAGAGTTGAATAATCGATTTTTTACCCCAAGCATTCTACAAAGAAAATGAATTTTGAAATTGGGGTTTTTTTCTATATTTTTCAATGCATTATGATTGAAAAGACATGGCCATAATTCATGATTTTGATCGATGAGCTCTATTCTTGATTCGTAGTATCATCATTAATTTACTCCATATTTCCAGGTGTTGATGACCAGTTTACACCTGTAAGGAGGTCATACCCCCTTGGAAATGGGTGTTGCTTGCTAACATGGCACACTAGAAAGGCACACTAACATCTCATCACCTTTCCATGATGCTTGAGATACAGGTGAGAAGCTTGTTTAACCTCGCTATACTGGTTATGTTTTAAAATTTCTTCTCTCCTTCGAAGGTGACCATACTTTTCCATTTGGTGCCACCTTTGCCTCATCATCGAGGAACATATGGGTGGTGCTTACTGATAAGTCCACATCATAAAAAAAATAACATGGGTGTTCTAATAGTGACGATCCTCTCTAGAATTTTTTTTTTGATTCTGGTGTGTCCAAATATAGCGTGTAAAGCCCATGATTTATTGAAATAAACTTTGATTTTACACCTTCCTTTTATTTATATTAACAAAAATGTTTCACAGTATCCATCGTGGTGTAATATTTGCATGTGATGAATCCCATGTGATTTTGATATATCCCAAGTGTCACCCTCACCTCTTTCGTGTGCCTTACTCATAATAACACCGTATTCGAGGTTCAACTTACTCATTCGCTCAAGGTGCTTTGTTAGCACTTATTTTTCCACTATTGCTTCATGGATGCCCGTGAATTATTTTGTTTTATAACTTTGGAATTTTTCTACGCTTAAATTTATGTTGCATGCAATGATAGGTTAAAACCTTCTTAAATACCATACACTTAGGTTTATGATACCAATGTCTTACCATCTGCTCAGGGCAGTGAGTTTGAGGACCTGAGCTATGTGTGAAAGATGATATGCATGGCATTTATGAGAAGGTTAATTTGTCCATTATCACCCCGGAGTGCCCATGTGATCTACCTTCTTCATAACCCTTAGATAAACTATTAGGAAAAATGGAGGGATTTGCTTTAAATACTACATTTCCCATGATAATAGACCATGACTGCGAGGTTATGCCCTTTCATGATTTTCTAGTTGTGATCACCATGCCAATTTGTGATGATGAAGGTAGGCAATGAAAATCCATGGTTTCATCGATTTCAATGTCGTATGAAATCGATGCCAAGCTTCATGGAGTATCTTACACATACACATATTGCGTATGTATATTTACCTTTAATATTTTTCTTATACAATGGTTTTGATAATTAAAATAAAAAATGGCCATCCTTTAGAGACTTATTACCTTTTGTTGTTGTTTAGACATGTGGATTCAGTCGTGGCACAAATTCACTACAGTCATACACTTCAATTTTTTTATGTGATGATGTGCCTACAAAAATCCACTACAAAAATAAACTACAGAAATGTCCTACAAAAATGAACTACAGAACTTAACTATGAAAAGTAACTACAAAATTAACTATGGAAACTAACTACAAATATTAACTATGGAAATAACCTATAGAAATAACCCACAGAAATAACCTACAAAAACATATTTATAGGAATGTTTTAACTGCTTCCATTTTCTCTTTTTTTCTTCTTCCCCCAAACTATATTATATTCCTTTGCTCCTCCCCCAAACTGAATTTTTGGCTATATAGCCAAAATAAGATAAGGAGAGATTTTTTTTATTTATAGGGGTTTATAGAAAATCTTAATTATAATAATATATATTTTTTATTTTTATTATTTTTATATTATTATTTTTCTTATTGTATATATTTTTTAATAATAAGGAAGTATTTACTTATATATATATATATATATATATATATATATATATATATATATATATATATATATATATATATATATATATATATATATATATATATATATCAATTATTTATTTAAGCTAAGCCATTAAACAATATTGTAGGATAATAAATCTTCTTAGAATGGGACTGTTTGTTCCCAATAGCAAAGATGTTCTACAAAAAAATTGATGTCTTCCTTGACCTTTAATAAAATATTCCATGGATTTCATAGCAACTCTTTCTAATGTCCTAGAAAGATAAAGTTCTTTGTTCTAATTCCTTTGGTATCATTATGGAGCCCTTTATGAAAAAGATGATAATGAGCTTAAATCAATGTCAATCAACAATACTGTTATTCTTAGAATTAGGTCTTATCAATGGTTGGACACATTCAAAACATGTTTTGGAAGAAGAAAGTAATATAGTTATTTTGGTATCATCTTTGTTTCACCATTTTAATGCCAAATTTTCTCATATACATAATTTTAAGTTTTAGGGGTGTAGTGCTTTGGGGAATCAGATTCTCAACCACTCTATCAAAGTCTATATGGGAATTGTCACCCTACCCTTCCTACTCTGCCATTTTGAGTAAGAAGAGTTAAGAATTTGGGTAATAAAACTACATAACCATCTATATGGAAATATAATCCTATCCTTATTACCCTATCTTTTATTTGGGGAAGAAATTAGAACTTTGGGATTCAGATTGCATAATCATTTGGATAGAAATGTAGCCCTATCATTACTATTCTTTCCTTCATTTTATTATTGTTATGGGCTATATGAAACAAGGTATTTTACTACCTTGATTTATCAATTAGTGATACCATAATGACTATATGATCTCCCTTCCATGAGGTAAGAATATGTCTTCCTACACTAAATCCAAATTCTTCCTTAAAACCTAATATTGTGACTGAAAAGTGATGAATGAAAAGATGAATAAAACATTGTATGGTAGAACTCCATCATGAAATAAAGGAAGCATATTTTAAAGAACATAGAGTGATATTCTAGTTTATTTTTAAGAAATATTATTGTTCCATGATAATATTCTTTCATTGGTCAAGTAGTGTAAAGATTTTTGTCATCCATCTTATTTACTGGTATTTATACATCCAAACAAGAGGACTGATTAGACTATATTTTTTTCTTAAATGATTGCACTTATTTTCTTAGTATATATTAGATTGTAGAGCAATAATGTATTTATTAAATAGTGTTTTTTTTCTTTAGATAGAAAGAGAAGTTCTTATTTAATAGTAGTTGATTGCATTTTAGAAATGAACTACAAATCAATCTATTGCTTAAAGTGGTTTAAGAATTCTTCTTTAGAAAAATGCTTCCTATAGAGATTAATCACATGTCCATTAATTAATAATCTTCATGTTGAATCATAAATGGGTTTAATTTTAACTGTACCATTCCCAAATATTTCTTCAATCTCATGGGGTCCAATCCATCGTATCCTTAGCTTTCCTTGGAAATATTAGAAGCAAGAGTTAAATAGCAAGGCCCAATATCCTGGTTGAAATGTTCATGGTACAATATGTTTATAATGCCATTTTTTATTTGAAATTGTGTTAGTTCTATCCTATGTGATACCTCTAATATTATTTCATTATAATATTTAATTGTTCCAACCTAGCTTTTTGTGCTTGATCCAAATCCATATCAAGTTGTACCACTGTGTGAAGAGTTTCTATTTCAAATTCAATAGGCATGATAACTAGATTCTCATAGACCATTTCATAAGGTGATAATCCTATGGTGGTTTTCCAAGTTGTATTATATGCCCATGTAGCTTCTTTTAGTCTTACTACCCAATCAACCCTATTGACGGCTACAATTTTTGTTATAATATTTTAAAGTTCTATATTTGTAACCTCTACTTGTCCATTAGCTTGAGGATGATATGGTGATGTATTCCTATGTTTTATTTGATATATTTTAACAAAATGCTCAATCACTTTGGAGATAAATTGAGATCCATGATCTGAAACCAATTCTCTAGGTTCTCTAAAGCATTGCATGATATGCGAGTAAAGGAAATCAACGACAGGCTCAACTTGTTATCATGGCGAGGATTTTACTTTAGCCCACTTGGTGACATAACCTGTGCACACAAGTATATGTTTATTGGCTTTACTTTGAGGATCTATTGGCCCAAAAAAATCAATTACCCATTTATTGAATGGTTCAAACATTATTTGTGGTACCAAAGGCATCTCCATTGTAGGTGTAGGTTTACTAGCCATTTGACAAGTATCACATTGATCAACAAACCTATGGGCATCCCTACGTATAGTAGGCCAAAAATTACCTGCTTGAAGTATTTTACTAACTGTTCTTTGAGTAGCATAATGACCTTCACAAGGTTCTTCATATGATGATCAAATGATGTTATATACATGCTATTCTTGCACACATATCCTAATAACATGGTCATAGAAAGACTTAAAAAATGCCCCATTGATCCACATATAAGGGATACTCTGATGCACTAACTTTCTATGCTCATATGATATAAAAGTTTGTGGTATTTTTCCTGTTACCAAATAATTTACAATATCGGCATACCAAGGAGTAAAAACATAAAGAGCAAACAAATGTTCATCTAGAAAATTATCAAGAATCAATTCATCATCATTAAATATATGCATACGAGACAAATGATCTATAATCACATTATATTTACCTGCTTTATCTATAATTGTAACATTAAATTATTGCAATAAGAGAAGCCACCTAACCACTCTTCCTCCTATTGTAGATTTTTTCATTAAATATTTAATGGCAGAGTGATAAGTGCGAGCAAATAATTTATACCCTATTATATAATATTTGAATTTATTAATGGCATAAACTACAACTAAGAATTCTTTTTCACAAACTGTATAGTTGAGTTTTATCCCATGCACGTTTTTGCTCACGTAATAGATGGTATAAGGTATTTTGTTCTTAATTTGTTGTAATATTGTTCCTATTGCATACCTTGAAGCATCACAATGCATATGGAATGGTAATTCCCAATTTTCCCCCTTAAAATTGGAGTGATAGGTAATTTGTATTTTATAATTTCAAAGGATTTTTGACATTCTTCTATCCAATTAAATTTAATTTCCTTTATTAAGAGCTTAAGCATGGGAGAGGTAATTTTGCTAAAACCCTTAATGAATCTATGATAATATCCTGCATGTCCTAAAAAGCTCCTTACCTTAGTTTGTATCTTTAGAGGTTAGAGGGATTCAATGACTTGGATCTTTGCAGGATCCACTTTAACACCTTACTCAGATATATAGTGTCCTACGACAATTCCTCCTCTCATCATCATGAAATATTTTTCATGGCTTAAGGAGATATTTTGTTCTTGACATCTAACAAAAACTTTTTGTAAGCTCAAAAAGGTTTCTTCAAAGGTGTTACCATAAACTGTGAAGTCATCCATATAGAATTCTACACATTCATTGATTAAATCAACAAAAATAGCCAACATAGCCATTTGAAAAGTGGTAGGTGCATTGCATAATCTAAAGGGTAGAACTTTTTAAAAATAGGTACATACAGAACATGTGAAAGTTATCTTTTCTTGGTTTTCTTCTGCTATTGAGACCTGATTGTACTCACTAAAGTCATCCAAGAAGTAAAAGTACTTCTCTCAATCCAAGGTATCAAGGACTTGATCAATGAAGGGTAAAGGAAAATAATACTTCTTTGTTACTTTGTTTAATTCCCTATAATCCACACAAATTATCCACTTACCATTCTTTTTGGAAACTATCACAAGTGGTGATACCCATTGGCTATCAAAAATTGGGTATATAAATCTTGCATTCAATAGCTTAATAATCTCTTCTTGAACTATGTCTTTCATGGTTGGATTCAAACTTATCTGTGGTTGTCTTACTGGGCAGCAAACTTCTTGGATAAATACACAGTGGGTACAAATATTTGGGTGTATTCATTTCATATCCTCATTGTTCTATGCAAACGTTGTTTAATGTTTCCTAAGTACATCTACCAATTGTCCCTCTTTTATTTTTATGAGTGCATTATTAAGGTTCAATGTTTTTCCAGGTGTAATATCTATCTATTTGTAGTTCTTGCATCTATTCCTATTATTTCATGTTCAAGAACATTTAATTGATAGTTATAGGGCACTAATTGATGATATTGACTTGTAATTACTTCGTTATGAGACATGAAAAATTCAAGTGGACAAATAGTGTTTTGATCTTGGTCTTCCTCTTGATCATATAATAGTAGTGATAGTGGTCCTTCAATATCTTGTTGTAAATGTTCACTTAATACATTAAATGATAGGATTTGAATATCATCCAAGTCATTAGGAAAATCACACCAAAGTTGTCTTAAGAAACCTCCATTCAATGTTGACTCAGAAAACAAGCTAAGATCTTTAGTGTGCTTACTATTAGAAATAGTCATATTTTTAGACCTACATCTAATGTAGCATTAGATTTTGTAAGCCATGGGAATCCTAGAATTAAGAAATGTCCCTTTAATTTCTTCTTTGGTTGTAATATTACAAAGTCTATACGATACTCCCATGAACTTACAGAGACTATAATGTCTTATAACTTTTCTTCTAGTTTGATGGTAGATCTATCTACAAGTTGAAGCACTATAGATGTTAGTTGTAATGTATATACTCCTAAAGATTCTACTATTTTCTTAGTCATAACAGTGATGGCAACCCCTAAATATACTAATACATTTTGCAAGGTTGTTTTACCAATGTGGACTATGAGTATAGGTACTCCAAGATCTCCATATTTTTTTTATTTGTGGAAAACATCCCAAAAGGGATGCCACTTTCGGGTAAGACCCAAGGAGGCAGGGGTATCCATTCTACCAAAAACGCCTAGGACTCGGACCTGGCCTACCACATTTGACATACTCAAGGAGAAAACAAACACACAAAACCAATTTAAAAATAAGTAAATAACAACAAAAATAATAAAATAAAATAAAAAATATGCTCCTTGAGTGTGTCAAAAACAAAAGCACAACAAAAAATGCACAATAAGATAAAAGAAACCACAACACAAACCACATAGAAAAACACAAGAACCACATAACAAAACACAACAAGACAAAAACAACAGAACACTACAAATACATAACCCAAAAAAACATGAAAAATAAACACAACCAAAACCTAAAAAATTGAAAAAATAAAATAAAAATAAAAATAAAAAACAACCAACAACAGACAATAAACAAAAACAAAAAACATAGAAAACACTCACACATAAAAACACGAAATAACACAAACAAAGAGAAACCAAGAACAAGAATGAAAAAATACAAGAACAATAACAAAAAACATATACAAAAAACAAAACAACAAAAACACAAGAACAAAAAAAAACAACACAAAGAACACAAAAACAAAACAAAACAAAAGAACCCACCCACCTTAAAAAACTAAACAAAAAAAAACAAAAAAAAAAAAAGAAAAAAAAAATGAACAAAACAATGACCTATCTAGACCAGAAGACTATTAAGGCAAGAATCAACAGAGGAAACAAAATAAAGAATAGAATGAGCTAGGGAACTAAAAAAAACTGAATGAACCAAAGAGAAGCAAAAAAAAAACAAGAAGAAACTAGGTACCTTCAGAATTGGAGCCATCCAAAGAAATTATAGAAAGAAGAGCTTCCCTAATTTGAGAAGCCCACCATATAGGAGGGTGGCCATAACAAGTAAGATCACCTTTGTCCAAAGCCCAATTATCTAAAGCATAAGCACTCTTGTTTTGATCTCTAACCACATGATTGTAATCAAATTTCAAAAATCCCATCTGGATTAACTGAATCTTCTTAATAATTCTTTTTATTATCCAATCCACCTTATGATTCTTAGAAGGAGTCTTCAAGAGATTAATAATAAGTTGAGAGTCAGACTCAACTAACACCTTTTCCCATCCAACCTTAGTAGCCTCTTGAAGACCATTGAGGATACCATACCCCTCAACAAGGTTATTGGAAAGAATACCCAAATTCTCAGCAAAAGTAAAAACCAGGGAGCCATCCGAAAGTCTACCAATTCCTCCCACACTAGCTTTTCTAGGGTTCCCTCTAGAGGCTCCATCAGTATTGACTTTTCCAAAATACTTAGGAGGAGGTTGCCAATTTCTAGTCCTATCCATCTTACTAATACTCACATTTCCTTTAAGTTGGTTGCCCTTAGAAGGTTTAATCTTCAATATTTGCTTCTCTTGATCCCATCTTTGGTGGGATTTTTGGGGGTGATTAAGGAATTGATGGACTGATTCAACTAAGTTGGCTATGGTCTTTTGCCAAATATGGTGAATATCCTTCCTATATTGATTAAAAATTTGGTTGTTCCTTTCATTCCAAATATTCCAAAGAAGAATGGTAGAACCCATCTAAACTAACTGCCTAATAAAATGATCAACACCCTCTTGATTAGGACAATCCCTCCAAAGCTATTCAAAAGTAAACAAATTGGACCACTGTAATCCAAGTAAAGTGGCCATTCTCCTCCATAGCTCAGAGGCTAAAGTACACTTAATAAAAATATGGTTGATATTTTCTACATTCTCTTCACACATTTCACATCTAAAAGGGCCATGAAAACCACGCTTCATAAGTTTCTCACCAGTAAGCACCCTACAATGCAATAAAAGCCAATTAAATAACCTCACCTTAGGCCAGTGATTTTGATCCCACAATCGAGAAAATATGTCAGAAGAATGGTTGGGATTATTATGGCATAATGTCAAATAACCTTGAGCAACTGAGTACTCACCCTTAGTAGTGTTGTTCCATCCAAAACAATCTTTTTCATGGGACCAAGAGAGGGATCTCATATGAAGGATGCCTTGGATATCTTTTCTTTGCATTTCTGGGATTTGAATAGGCCAATCCTCAATAGGGATCCAATATCTACCAACCTTTGAATTACTAGTATGGTACCGACAGTAATTAGCCACCTTTATCCAATTAGCTCGGTGAATCTCCTCCATCCAAGGCCTCCAATCGGGAAACTGAGTTATCAAAGGCTTGTGACCATCCCAAGAATTTGTCCAAAAATTTGCATGTTGACCATTATGAATGATCCAAAATAATTTTTTCTTTATCAAATCCTCACTAGTCTTAAGAACTGCTAAAATGGGAGAACCTTTGGGAGGAAGTTAATAGCGAACAAGGTCTTTAGGACTTTTATTCTCAGCATATTTACACGGAGATTATTGGCCCAAAGAGCATTGGGGTTATGCAACATCCTCCAATATAATTTAGCAGCTAAAGCTTTGTTGTTATTAATTGAAGACCGAAATCCTAACCCCCCTTCACTCTTAGGAAGACATAAAGTATCCCATTTCACCAAGGCCAATTTTCTTTTCTCCTTAGTACCACTCCAAAGGAAACGATGACTGATTTGATCCAATTCTTCAAGAACAACCTTTGGGATATTCAAAACAAAAGTAACATAACTAGGAATAGCTTGAAGGACTGATTTTACCAAGGTGATACTACCCCCAGAAGAAAGCCACTTGTTGGTCCACTTTCCAATTTTCTTCTTGAATTTATCCAACAACCAATTCGAATCTTTATTTTTTTGCCTTTGAATATTTATGGGAATACCTAAATAAGTGATTGGAAGAGAGGTCTTCTTATATCTTAATTTATCCAAGACCATGGATTCCTGTCTAGTAAAGCAGTGAAAGAAAATAACTTTAGATTTGTCTTCATTGATCAACTACCCAGTAGCCTTAGAAAAATAGCTAATGATTTGCTTAATATTAGAAGCTTCCGTAACTGTAGCTTTACCTAAAAGAGGAGAGTCATCCAAAAATTGAAGATGAGAGATAGGTCTAGCTCCATGAGCAATGGTAACTCCCTCAAGGGTTTTTTTTCCCTCTTTTTGGTTATAGTCCTACCTAAGCATTCAGCAAGAATGATGAATAAATAAGGGGATAGTGGGTCACCTTGCCTAAAACCTCTGGAAGCTGGAAAATACTGAGAAGGCCTGCCAATAATAAATAAGTAGGAAACTGAAGAGATACATCCCATAATCCAATCCATCCAATCCTTAGAGAAACCAAATTGCCTCAAAACTTTGATAAGGAAGTGCTAATCCACTCTGTCATAAGCTTTGGATAAGTCTAACCGAATAAACATGGAAGGAGAATTTTGCATATCCATGGAATGGATGGCTTCCTAAGCAAGAACTATATCATCTACTATTTGACGTCCTTCCACATAACCCCATTGATCTGGGGAAATAATCTTATGCAAAAGAGGCTTCAACCTTTCTGCCATGATTTTAGTAATGATTTTGAGAAGAAAATTACATAAAGCAATAGGTCTAAAAGCTGAGATATGATCAACCTCTTGAGATTTTGGAACAAGAGTAATATAAGTTTTATTGATAACCTTCAAAATTTCTTTGGCTTTCTTGGCTTCTTCCACCACCTCTAATAAATCAACATGAAGGATATCCCGGAACTCTTGGTAGAACTCAAGAGGAAAACCTGCAGGACCTGGGGTTTTCCATTTTTGCATTTTAAAAACTACTTGTTGAAGCTCATTGATTTCTCCTCAGAAGTGATAAGAGAAGGGATTGCTTGAAGAACATTATGTTGAGAAGCTGAGTCAAGAGGAGTAGCAACAAAAATATTGGAAAAATAATCAACAACAATAGAGTTCATGCCATCCCAAGTATAAACAACATCTCCAGAATCTAATTTTAAGGAAGAAATAAAGTTGTGAGATCTTTGATCTAGAAGAGATTTGTGGAAGAAATTTGTGTTTCGATCTCCTTCTTTGAGCCATTGAATTCTAGATTTTTGCTTCCATAAGATTTCTTCTCTTTTTTGCCATTCCTCTAATTGAGTTGTGAGTTTAATTTCATCTGCACTTCTCTTCTTTGTGATGCCATCTAAACGGATTTTATTATTCAAATTTTCAATATGAGAAATAACTTCATGTTTTTTTTATGAACATCCTCAAACTCTTTCCAGTTCCAAGTCTTGATTTTGGATTTAATGTATTGCAGTCCTTTGGAAAAATAGAACATCTTAGTCCCATGCCTAGGTTTACCTTCCTTCCACCATTGTTGCACACGAGGTCTAAATAAAATGTCTCTAAGCCACATTAATTGAAAATGAAAAGGAGAGAAACTCACATTGGTTTTCCACATTTCCACCATGACTGGCCAATGATACGAACCAACATTATTAAGAGTCTTCACTTTAGGAATGTGACCATGGATTAATAATTTTTTAGAGAGAAAAAACCTATCCAATCTCTCCATTATACAAGATAAGCCTTGCATTCTGTTAGACCAAGTCATAAGGCCATTATCTGGTTGGATATCCACAATATGGAGGTTTGAAATATATTCGCTCATGAGGTTAGTGCTTTTTTCCAAATTTCTATTTCCCTCCCTTTTCTCATCCAGAGAGAGGATGGTATTGAAATCTCCTCCGATCAAGATCCAAGCTTTAGGAAAATGAGAGATAATATGAGTAATATCCTTCCACTGTCTTCCATTTTCCTCCAAAGAATTCGGAGCATAAACAGTAATGCAAAGCATAATCTGGTTGGAATGTCTACTTTGAATAGCTATAGCCAACAAACCCCAACTACCAACCATATGGTGAATAACTACCTCTTTTGGGTCCCAAAGACAAGCAATGCCACCCGAAGTCCCTTGGGAACTAAGGGAAACCACTTTTCCAACTGGCCAAATTTTACTGGCAATTAAGTCCATATCCTTCATTGACATCTTTGTTTCTTGAAGGAAAACAAGATGTGGATGATTTATCTAAATCATTATTCTAATTTCATTTTGTTTTGAAAGACTCCCTTTGAGTCCTCTAATATTCCAAGTGATGATATTCATTAATACCAGGGCTAAAAATTTTGGGAAGGGCATTAATATTACCTTCCTCTACAAGATTTTCATCTTCTTTTACCATATGATATTGATTGGTCTTGCGACCTACTTTTTGATTAGAATCCATATTCAATTTTTTTTCCCTGTTTCTTGAATTATTCCAATTGAATCTGAGATGGCTTCTAACCTTGAAGAATGCTCGTACATAGCCAAAATATTACTAGATGGTTCAACGGAGTCTATATTGGGACCTGCATTATTTGAAGTTTTGAAATTTGAAATATTGTTTTTCTTGTGTAAATTTTCTCCTTTTTTTCTGTTGAAAACCTTTGATTTGTTGGTTTGTCTTTGAGTCCTTCCCTTCATATTTAAATTGTGTTTCTAAGATTTCAGTTTCCATTATTTCCTATTCCTCACTTGGGAAATAATTTGTGGAAAGGATTTCAAACATATTAGTATATGACTTTGATTGATCCTTCATAACTAGTTTTTTCTGAGTGTTCTTCTTCTTAGGTATTTGGAAACCTGCTGAATTTATATCTTCTTTCTTTTGATCAGGAATTTTATTTGGGCAAGCACTGGCCAAATGACCATATTCATGGCAAATTCTACAATTTTCTCATAGTCTACTACTTGCTCCCAAGTGTCTTCCCCAAATTGTAATGTGATATTTTTAGGTAGGGGTTTGTCAAAATCCATTAAAACACAAATCCGAGCATAAATAATATGTTCAAAATTTTGAGTACAATCAATAGTCATCATAAAAGTTCCTAAAGATTTTCCAATTGAAGAAAAATAGTAAGATTCCAAAATTCAATAGGGAGGCCAAATATTCTAACCCACACGGGAGCTATAGAAGGCATCTCTTCTTCGACTTTAAATTTACTATGCGAGGGCTTCATGAAAAGCCCCGCCCTTCCAAAAAATGAAGGACCCCCTTGAAAATTTTTCTCTCTATCTTCATTATTAGCAAATAAAACAAGAAAATAACCTTTTGGATAAATAGAGATTTGTAACTCACCTTTAGTTTTCCATTTTTTTGCAGCCCAGACTTTGAAAGTAGATAGACTCGGATGAAAACCCACGAACCGAAAAACTAGTTCTCTTTTTTCCAGATCTTTAATGCCAGTCTGAATGTTACCCATATCAAGCTTAACAATAGGATTTCCATTAGCTACTTTAAGACATCCTGACTCCGTTTTCCTGGGATAAATCTTAGGCATTCTTAGAGTTTTATGGGAATCCCTAATATTGATATTAGCATTGGGCTGAGGCTGTCCACCAGGAAGGGCATCCCTAAAATTCATTTTTGGGACTGAGTTTTTGAAATTCTTACCTTTGAAAGGGGTTTTCATAGTAGAATTATTTTGTGGGTGCACATTAGCACCAGATTCACTTGAGATATGAGCCATTTTTTTATCAACTACTTGAAACTTGTTTTATAATATCTTTAATCCTTGCCCTCGACGCCATGGAACGGTATGGTTTTCAATTTTCATTTGTGCAGCAAATTGGAAGTTGTTGTCACTCAAGTTCATAGTATGATCTGTTGAAAGATAAATTTATAACCCATATTGTATCCCCTACAACATCTCCTACTAAATTATTGAACATAAACCACAAAAATATTGGTCACTAGGGCCCGAAGGCCCTAAAAACCAACCTTTGGAGCTGCTTGCACTCAACCCAGATGAAACTCTCGCATAGCCGCTTGCCAAATATATCGTTCACACATAGGGATGCACTAGGATTTTTGTTGGTCAAAATGATATGAAATTTTTTTGAGACGTTCTAGTTTTTTTCAGGAATCTACCCTCAAAATTTTAGCTCAATCCAAGTCCGGATGAATGAGATATGGCCAAAACGAGTCAGTCCTGCGAAAAATGTCTAATCAATTTTCCTAGGATATCCATATTTTGGTAGTAACCTTCCTCTAGTCATTATCTTAGATAATTATCCAATAACTTGGATGGTTTGAGATTCATTTTTTTTTTCCTCCATGAATTTGTTGTGCACATACTCTTTATTAATTTGGAGTAAATAGGAATATCCTTGATAGCTTGCAAAAGAGGAATTTTAATGGTAACATTTTCTAGTTCTTGAAGGAAATTGAAAGCTGGTTTAGAGGGTTCTTTAGGTATTACCAGTCTTTCAAGAAATAGAATTTCCATTTATCTCCTTTGAGAGATTTTATTTTCTAGCACTAGTAAAGTTTCTATCTCATATTCAAGTTTTTCTTCTTTGTCTCTTTTTTCAAACAAGGTTTGGGTAGGTTGTTAAATTTCTATAAAAGTCACCTTATTAATATCCAACACATTTCCAGACCTTAAATGGATCTGTTGGTAAGGTACCACATATATTGAACATGTTTCATTAGCTTCATATATATTTTGAACTATTTTTTTGTTATTAGGATTGGGTACTGGTTGAGTTGGTAAGGGTGGGTGCTTAGGAGGATTGTTCACATTATTTGGAGGTAGGAGTCTTTTACGGTTGATTTTGAGGGGCTTGTTCCCTAGATTAATTTTTAAAGTTTTATTTTTGGGATGGATCTTGAGACTAGCTTGGTCCTCCTTTATTATATTGGTCATTCATGTTCCAACTAGGCATATTATAATTTTGGTCTATCATTCCTTGAGTCCATGGAGGTGGACTTTCATATGAGTTGGACATAAATTGAACCCATGGAGGTAGATTCCATTCTTGATTGTTTGGGTAGTTATATGGGTTCTAATTTGTACACTATGATTCATTTGACCAATAGTTAGGTCTTTTCTAGTTGTAATAACTAGAATTTGACCAATTAGATGGGCCATTGAATGGGCCACTTCTTTGGACTACAAAATAAATATCCTCTACTTCATCAAATTTAGGTTATTTTATAGCAGATTTGATAGCTAAAATATACTTTCAATTTTTAGTACTATGATTCTTATCATAGATTTTACAATTAGAAAAAATATTGGAGATATCTATGATGTTAAGAGGGCATTCCCTTAGATTTTATATTTTCCTACATCTATTACAATATATCTCATCAATATCTTGCTCTTTCAATTTTTTTTTTCCATGAGTTCAAGAGATGTAGTTAATGTACTTAACAAATTAGTCTTCAGACTTTCCAACATGTTTCTAATTTTGGCTCTTGTCACTCCTGCGGATGAGTATTTATTATTTCTAGGTGGTTTATTCCCTGAATATTTTTTTCAAATATTCACAATATCCCCAAGTGCCATCTGATTAATATCTCCCTTAGCCATAATATTTAATATGTCAAGGACATCTTCTTTTAACCCTTTGATAAAAAGTTCCTTTAAGATTTCTTTATTTAGGTCGATATTTACTCTAGACCCCAAAAACTAAAATATTTCAAGGTAATATTAAAGGAATTATTCCTCTCATTGGTTCATGTAAAATAATTTAGCCTTCTTATCCCTAACTCTATAGTAATCTTGATATATTTCAAGGAACATTTCCTTCAATCCATTCTCTCCATCCTATCGTCTACACACTCTCACCTAGACCCATGAACCATATTACAGTTACATCCTTAAGTGTGGAGGGAAACAATCATAGCTTCTGTTCATCAGTGGTGTAGAAATAAGCTTGGAATACCACTTCAAACTCAAAAAGAAAAATGTCGGGGTCCTCATGTGGTTTTCCATGAAAGGTAGGCAAAATAGCAATAGAGATAGACTTTGGCTCTCTCGTTATCCCGCTGTCTAGAGAAGGAATCAAAAAGGTAAAAGTTTTTTTTTGCCTATTTCTTCTCTAGTTTCCTTCTATGCTTATTCCTCCTCTGGTTTCTTTCTACTTCCCCCTATTCAATATTATGGTTGTCCATGATTGATTGAAGGAATTCTAAGATTATACTAGGTATGGGTTCAGAAAAGATAGTGGAAGGATCTATATGATTATCAAATTCAGGTTCTAGCAACAAAAATGTTTCAAGATTTTGATCTAGTAGAGCTAATGGAAACCTAGTTTGCTCTTTTGAAGAGTCCTTAGTTACTACAATCTCAATCTCTTTTAAATTAGTAATGTCAAGCTCTTCACTAGATTCTCTTCTAAAGTTCTCTTCTTGTTTCTCTTTGTAGACTTTGATGAACCTTCCTTTCGAATATCTAGGTCTACTCATAAATTTTCAAATATCCTAATCTCTATAGCAAGTTTGAGTGTATTACAATCATTTAATCCTCTCTAAACAGTTTATGGATATCATTGATTGGTTGTAATTGTTCAGGGGTCATGTAGTGCTCTTCTTAAAATGTGAAATATTGCTTTAAAAGATGAATCCATTTAGTAATAAAGGCTTGTCCTTGTATAGTGGTAGGGTTTTCAAACTATAAATCATGACACAAATATCTAAAGCATATAATCCTAGGTGTTTTGTGGTTTCTTTTGCTATATTTTGGACTCACCTCTCTATTTTATATATCTACTAAGAAATTATGGATAGCAAGGGAATCCTCAAAGTAATGCTTCCAAGGATATATAGTTGAGTTTACACTTGATATTCTATCCCTTAGCCAATTTTCACAACTATTCAAGAGATCAAGGTATGGTGAGTGATAATCTACACCTAGGGCCTTAGTTATATTGATCCTCTTAATTTTTCCCAACTCTTCTAACCTTTCCCTAATAATATCAAGGTGTTCCCACATATGGTTCCACTATTTCCAAGATGACATATGTATTTATTCAGAATTTAGGTTGATTTCATGCTCTATAAATATTCTTATGAGGTCTATTAATGCATACTAAATAATACAACTTTCCACCATTAGCAACGTATACATTTTTTTTCAGTTTTCAACAATTTTGTCTCTTTTTTTCTCTTTTTTTTTTTTTTTTTTTTTGAGAAAAATGTAATTCACAAAAACTAAATTCTAGAGAAATCTTACTTCTATTAAAAACAAATCTGAAATACAACAGTCAATTTTAATGCAACAAGGGAAATTAAAATACAATTCATAGAAACTAAATTCTACAACAATCTTATTGCTATTAAAACCAGATCTGAAATACAACAATCAATTTCAATGCAACAAGGAAAATTAAAATACAATTCATAGAAACTAAATTCTAGAGAAATCTTAGTGCTATTAAAACCATATCTGAAATACAATAGTCAATTTCAACGCAACAAGGAAAATTAAAATGTAAGTCATAGAAACTAAATTCTAGAGCAATTTTACTACTACTAAAACCAGATCTGAAATACAACAGTCAATTTTAATGCAATAAAAAAATTAAAATGTTGTTACTACTTAAGTTTAAGAAACACTCGGTATGATCTTGTCGCACCACTAACTTGTATACAAGTAAAAATCTTCCCAAACAAAAGATGTAACAACCACACAATGCTAAAAATAAATTTATTGAAATAAAGGCTAAATTGTTGTCACTACTTGATTTTAAGAAACACTCGGTATGATCTTGTCACACCACTGACTTGTATACAAGTAAAGTTTCCAGACCAAAGATGTGACAACCATAAATTCTAAAAATAACTTGCTGAAATTAAATGCTAACTAGAAAGTAGTAAAATTGAACCTAAGAAAATGGAACTTGGAAATGCTGAAATGAAGATACTTGTTGGAACTTCTTGTGCCACTCTTGACCTACATGTAGGTAAGCTGTTGGCAATTTTGGGTACCTTGGGTACATTGCCCTTGCTCAAGTGTTGATGTTGTCATTGATGTCAAAGAGCGGAAGGGTTTTTGTGAAAACCAAGGCAGACTAAATTATAGGTTTTGTTTAAATCCATGGTCAACAGTTTTGAAATGGCTTTTTCTTAAAACCCAAGTTAGCTCTTCGTTTTGTTGAAAAAGGTGCTCCGATGATGAAGATATTTAATTTTAAATATCGAGTTTAAATTTTATTTATTTATTTAAAATTTAAATTAATATTTTAAAATTAAATTAAAGCTGTTCACCGGCTTGTTTTCAAAGCCGACGTTGCTAGGGTTTTGCAACGGATCAATTAGGGTTTCTTGCTGACAAAGCAAGGTTAAGCAACCGAAAAATTCTAGGGTTTCATGTTGACCTAATTAGGGTTGCAGCCGACGTGTTTGAGAATGTTTTGATGGGATATTCTCTTCTATAAAAAGGCGGGACTGTTGCAAGGTTGAAGTGTGGGCATGATGCGATATATGTGAATGAATTTCGTGTGCAGCAGAGTGTAAGTCGATGATATTTCTTTGGAGTTAAAGAAAAGAGATCGCAGCGATGAGATAGTGAGTGAGTGCGTATCGACTGATCGAGAACAAAGAGAGCGATATGCAGACGACGCGTTTAAAGTTCGAGGCAAAAATACGCAGATGGTAGAAGTGATATTTCATTGAAGGTGCAGCAGAGTGAGTGGTGCAAAGAGAAGATAAGAACGCGGTATGCAGAAGTCATGTTTCGAGTGTGAAATGACAGTGTGCTGGCTGTAGAAGTGATATTTCTGTGAAGTTGCAACAGAGAACGTGGAGAGATATAGAGGAGTGGTTGAAAAAGTGTGAATCATTTTTCATAGCAGCAGTCGAATGTCGACAAGCAGCAGATCGCAAAAAAATAGCAGATCGTGATAATTGAGGTGAAAGTTTACATTCTGCAATTTTTATTATTATCTTCAAGTTGTAGCTTGAAAAAGGGGTTGGTGCCTCTTTCCAGTTGGAGCTGGAAAAATTGGAGTTGGTGCTCCATTCTGTTGTAGCAGATAAAATTTAGAGGTTGGTGCCTCTTACCAATTGGTGCTGGTGAATAATTATGTAAAGTTGTAGCTTTGCATTTGACTAGATTTGGATGGTAGTCCAAGCAGTCTTTTTGAGGAGTAGCCACATCGGTGAACCTCGTTAAAATGCCGTGTTATGTGTGATGCTATTAGTACTTTTATTATTTCTATTTTAATTTGCTGTAGTTTATTTTAAAAGTCTAAATTGCTTTTAAGTTTTTTTAAAGAACACACTGATTCACCCCCCCTCTCAGTGTCATTGTGATTATAACAATTGGTATCAGAGCAAGGTTCCCAATTTTGGCTAAATCAGTCAGGGTTGATCTTGGATTAGTACACAATGGCTAAGAAGAATAGATCCTCATCCAAAAAGGCATCCCGACCGGTTTCGGTTCCTATGGTTGAGAAAATTGAACCATAAATGGTAGAAGGAATGAACTCTGAAGTTGAAGAATTTGAGGCTGAAGTTGATTTAGAGGGTGAGCTAGTGTCTGCCCTTACGGAATGGGAATCGAAGAAAAATAAGAATGAAAAATTATCAAGGAAACTTAAGGATGCAAACAACATTATTGCTAGTTTAAAAATACAGACTGAAGAATACAAGAAAATGTCTGAAGATCTGGAAATACAGGTATCCATGAAGATAGATCACTGCAGCAAATTGGAAGAAGAAACTGTGAGTCTTCGAATACAGATACAAGAGCTGGATCGAAAAATCAACTGTCATGTAAAACGTGAAGAAATCTCGATGAAATTGGAAAAAATTTTGAGCGATCAAAGATCCACAGGTATCAAATTTGGTCTCGGATTTTCTGAAGGAGAATCATCAACTGGACCAAAAGCAAGCAATGTTGAAAGTGAAAAGAACAAAGACAAGAATCAGGCAAAAGAAAGATATAATGCCAGACTCGAAATAGCAGCTGAAAATGATGGCTTTACTAAGGTCACACATCAAAATAATAGAAGATCCAAGGCTCCAGCAACAACCTAGCCAAGACCATATTTCAGGTTTAATCATTATTTCTATGGTTTTTGTTTCAAGTGTAATGTTTATGGGCATAAAATTGTTGACTGCAAATACAACGTAGGTCCAAGAAGTTTCACTAGTAGAAATGCGTTTTCTCCTTTAATGAGTTATGCAGTAGAGTGTTTTAAGTGTCACAACTTTGGTCATATTGCCAGAAATTGTCATAGTATGTCTGTTTCATATCAACCTCATGAAAGTAGATTTCAACCATATAGAGCAAAACAAAATAGAATTTATACTGAAGGATATGTGAAAAATTCTAAAAAGGGGAAGTCACAGCTAGAACCCAATACCACAGTTAAAACAGAATGGAAACAAAAAGAACAGCTTAGGAAAGAACAAGATTATTTAATAGTGTAGACAATTTTTAGAGCTCAGAATAAACATGTTCCTTGGATTCTTGATAGTGGTTGCTCAAGTCATATGACAGGTGACAAACAAAAATTTGAAAATCTACAAAAGTATGAGGGTGGTTCTATAAAATTTGGCAACAATGACGGAGCCAAAATAATAGGTAAAGGAACGATCAAAATTAGTGAAGGAAAGATCAAGTCAGAGGAAGTTTTATATGTGGATGGTTTGAAACATAATCTATTGAGTGTGAGTCAAATCTGTGACAAAGGACATGAAGTAGTTTTCAAGAAGCATGGTTGTGAAGTCAGAAAAATAAACAGTAGGAAATTAATAGCAACCGGCTCAAGGACGTCTGGCAATCTATACACACTCTCAGAATTTTCAGAAGGTATGTGCTTCATGGGACAAGAAGAAGAGAACTGGTTGTGGCATAAGAGGCTTGGACACATAAGTTTTGATAATCTGGTAAGAATTAGCGCTAAAAAAGCAGTGAGAGATATTCCAATCATTAAAAAACCTACAAATAGTATGTGTGCTTCATGTCAGAAGGGTAAATAGACCAGAGTTTTGTTTAAAACAAAAGAACATCACACTAACAGGCTTGGTCAAAACAGGTTTAGTCAGAACTGGCTTAGTCAGAACATGTGGATTCAAAGAACAGGTATGCCTAAAAGAAACAACACTATTACTTGTTATAAGTGCAACAATAAAATTCACACTGTCAGACAGTGCAGAGTTGAAATTCCAGGATATAGGAACAGAAGCAAGTGGCATGATCAGGTCCAAGGATCAGAACAATGACAGGAACAAGAATATGGTCAAAGAGTTCAAGAGAAGACCCGACAAGGAAGTTATAGACGTCGATGTTGATCAATGCCTAATGGGAGTTTTACTCCCACCCCAGAATTAATCACCTCATCAGGAGGTGGGGGAGGGACTAAGCTAAGAGGCTCATTCTTAGTTTCGAGCCCCAAAGGTGGCCCTTTGCCATTGATGACAAATGGGGAGAGATATGAGTAAGGGGGAGAGCTTCAAGTGAAGAGGAAAGCTTCAAGTCAGGGGGAGCAAAACTTCAAAGAGATTGATTTCAGTTTTGGCTCTTGAAGATGTGTTTTTAGTAAAGGGTTGCCATCAATGACAAAGGGGGAGATTGTTGGCAATTCTAGGTACCTTGGGTACATTGCCCTTGCTCAAGTGTTGATGTTGTCATTGATGTCAAAGAGCGGAAGGGTTTTTGTGAAAACCAAGGCAGACTAAATTATAGGTTTTGTTTAAATCCATGGTCAACAGTTTTGAAATGGGTTTTTCTTAAAACCCAAGTTAGCTCTTCGTTTTGTTGAAAAAGGTGCTCCGATGATGAAGATATTTAATTTTAAATATCTAGTTTAAATTTTATTTATTTATTTAAAATTTAAATTAATATTTTAAAATTAAATTAAAGCTGTTCACCGGCTTGTTTTCAAAGCCGACGTTGCTAGGGTTTTGCAACGGATCAATTAGGGTTTCCTACTGACAAAGCAAGGTTAAGCAACCGAAAAATTCTAGGGTTTCATGTTGACCTAATTAGGGTTGCAGCCGACATGTTTGAGAATGTTTTGATGGGATATTCTCTTCTATAAAAATGCGGGACTGTTGCAAGGTTGAAGTGTGGGCGTGATGCGATATATGTGAATGAAGTTCGTGTGCAGCAGAGTGTAAGTCGGTGATAGTTCTTTGGAGTTAAATAAAAGAGATCGCAGCGATGAGATAGTGAGTGAGTGCGTATCGACTGATCGAGAACAAAGAGAGCGATATGCAGATGACGTGTTTAAAGTTCGAGGCAAAAATACGCAGATGGTAGAAGTGAGATTTCATGGAAGGTGCAGCAGAGTGAGTGGTGCAAAGAGAAGATAAGAACGCGGTATGCAAAAGTCGTGTTCCGAGTGTGAAATGATAGTGTGCTGGCTGTAGAAGTGATATTTTTGTGAAGTTGCAGCAGAGAACACGGAGAGATATAGAGGAGTGGTTGAAAAAGTGCGAATCATTTTTCACAGCAGCAGTCGAATGCCGACAAGCAGCAGATCACAGAAAAACAACAGATCGTGATAATTGAGGTGAAAGTTTACATTCTACAATTTTTATTATTATCTTCAAGTTGTAGCTTGAAAAAGGGGTTGGTGCCTCTTTCCAGTTGGAGCTGGAAAAATTGGAGTTGGTGCTCCATTTTGTTGTAGCAGATAAAATTTAGAGGTTGGTGCCTCTTACCAGTTGGTGCTGGTGAATAATTATGTAAAGTTGTAGCTTTGCATTTGACTGGATTTGGATGGTAGTCCAAGTAGTCTTTTTGAGGAGTAGCCACATCGGTTAACCTCGTTAAAATGCCGTGTTATGTGTGATGCTCTTAGTACTTTTATTATTTTTGTTTTAATTTGCTGCAGTTTATTTAAAAGTCTAAATTGCTTTTAAGTTTTTAAAGAACACACTGATTCACCCCCCCTCTCAATGTCATTGTGATTATAACATAAGCCTCCTTCTCACACAATCCAATAGTCCCTAATAAGAAATTATGACACTATTCTCCTTGGAAACGATACCAAAATGTTAAGCTATAATGTCTCACACTTAATTGTCAATCTAGGTTAGATTTAAAGAACAGTTATTCCATATATATCCATAATTCTAACCATTGACTTTTATTCCATTTTTTTAATTTTTGGCATAAGAATAAAAGTTGCACTAAATGAAATTACTAAAATTATGCTTAAATTAAGGAATGCAATTATGAATTAATCTAGGTTTTTGTGTGGATCCACTTTATGATTTAATAATGCATTATCTATTTTATTATATTTTGTAATTATATAATATGCAATTTAATTGAATTTATATTCTAAGACTATTCTACATTCTAACTAAATCTATTGTATTTCAGGAGGAAGAGAGCAAGGGACTAACCTTTCCTGGAGTGGACCCTGGCTCCTTGAGGTCAATATTAATCTCTTCTCCTATTTCTACTCTACTTTACTTCAACAATTTATATTCATTAATCTAACTTAATACTACTTAATTCATGTGTGCAGAAAAAAAATGGAAACTACAACAATGAGCAAAACATGGAGAAAATATGGAACATTGTTACCATAATCATAGAAGAAAGTGATGCTACTAATTTATTACTTTATTCCAATCTCCATTCGTACAATGTAACAATATGCTTTTATCCTTGTTGTAGACTAGATGTATGCACTAGCTAGGGAGGACCTTTTTCAAGGCCTTGATATTGTAATATATAGTTTTAACATTTTGCCTTAAAATAGAAATTTCCAACATCATTTCTTTACATATCAAACAATCTCAGACTAGATACTTAAAATTACATAATAAAATATTATATAATTTGAATAATATAATAACTGTCTTGGAATTATTCGAATAGATTTATCCTTTTATTTAGGAAAGTAAAAATTCATTACAATTCACAATCGAAACCATATAACAATTTATACAACAAATTATTGCAATCAACAATAAGACAACAATTATGTTGACTTTAACAATACATATTGTATTGCTCGAGCTATCATCCTACGTGGCACTTCATTGCATAAAGCATGTTTATGCAGTCAATAGGTTTCTGTAGACCGTGTCAATAACATCTTTTTATAGATGGTTTTAGTAGTCATCTTTCATAGATGCCTTCAACTGTAACCTTATGTAGCGTAATTCAGCCAAAAATCACCGAAAGCTTCCTTGAAAACCACCTATTTCTTAGACATGTTTAAAACACATCTTCACACAATTTACGTAAAATTACAAGCATACAACACATAATATCTCATAGATTATATTTATCAAAAAGTTATATAAAATATGCATGTTATTTGATAAAATATATTCATAACATGGAGATTTGTAACCAGAATGTGGAATTAATACTACACATCACAGTCGTACTTAAATGCTCATCAGTATTATTTCTAGTTAGAACTATAAACATATTTTTGTGTTTTGGTAGAACATTTGTGAATCACCATGTGCCCTTCTTGAGTGGTCCTAACTATTCTATGTGGAATATCAAGATTAAAACTCTACTTTTAAGTAAAGGGCTACCCAAATATGTTAATGTGGAGCCTTGAGATACTAATTCTAAAGAAGTAAAGTATCTCTATAGGGATAAGAAGTAACAGGCTCATGGTATCATTACTCTTCATGTCAACAAAGTATATAACATGCATGTTAGAAACACCATTAATCCTAAAGTTCTACTAAGTAATTTGAGGGAATATGTGATTGAATTGATTCCATACAAATCAATATATTGAAGGATAAGTTGGCAACCTTATCCATGGAACCATTTTATACTATTGGTAAGTATACTAGTGAGTTAAAGAAACTACAAGAGGACACCGATATTGCAAGAGGAGTACCCAAGGATACAAGAGAATGGCAAGAAGCATTGAAAAAGAAAGGTAAAATTTAACTACTTAATATTATATTTAATAATGTGTTTGAAACATATAATATATTTGTTATTATCTTTGAGATGATTTGAGTGTGCTTTCTAGATTCTCCTGCACCACCCATTGATGAGGTATTTAAGTACTTTTTGCACCATTAGGCTAGGAGTAATAGGCATAAGGAAAATTCTATTTTTAATCAAGCTCACCCAAAAGAAGTTAAATTTTAGAATAAAAAAAAAACACATTAGAATGAGAAGAATCCCAAGAAGCCTTTTAAGAATTCTACTTGTAATTTTTATAAAAAATAAGAGCATAAGGCATAATTCTATGTAACTTAGATCAAGAAACTTGAGGAAGCAATAAGAACATGGGTTCTAATGCTACTATTTTCTATTCACAAGTTGAGGATAATTTTGATAGAAAAATCTCAGAGGATCATATAGTGGTTCATTCCGCATATTTACATCCACTTATTTGGATGAGTAGATAGTATACTCAAGGGAAACTAGGTACATGATGAAGTATAATCATCTCTTTTAGCGCTACAACAAAGCACATGTAAAAGAATATGTTATATTTGGAAATGATTCTTTATTGTAGGTTGGAGGTTGATATCAACATTGAAACTTTATCAACTGATGAGGTACTTCATGTTCCTAATGTTGGTTAAAACCTTTTATCTTTATCACATTACTTATATGAATAAGGTGGATTTTTGGCCTAATAGAGGGTAATTAAGGATATAGATAATGGGTTTAAAAATGTTGCTTCTGGTTATTGTCATGAGATTAACCACAATTATATGTTGGAAGAAAGACCTACCTCTTTTGACCCTCCTTTGAGGAAGAAAAGCTTTATTTCCATGGTTGCAATGTTGATAATGTAAGTAAAAAATAACATCATAGGCTTGGGCACCTTACCTATAATTCTTTGAGATACATGTTTCAACATCAGATGGCTATTGGTATTCTATGCATATCTTCTCCAAGTGGTGCATGTGAGGGATGTATTATAGGAAATAATCATAGTGAGACCTTTCCAATAGGGGTTGTAAGGCAAGCATTTCAGTCCTTGGAGATCATACATAGTGACATTTGTGGACATATTGTTACACCATATCTCTTAAGAAACATATAATTCTTTTATTTGATAATATATCTAAATATGTGTGGTTGTACACCATTCACACTAAGGATGAGGTTTTTAAGAGGTTTATTACCTTCAAGTCCCTTGTTGAAAATCATTTAGATAGGAAAATTAAATGTCTAAGGATAGGTGGGGTTAGTGAATAATGTTAGTTATGATTTACATGATTTTCTTTCTTCACATGGGATTCCATATTAGAGGAATATTCATGATACTCTTGACTAGAATGGTGTGGCTAAGAGAAAAATAAGGTGATCATGAAGATGGCATAGTATAAAATTTATGCCAAGCATATGGATCATAAGTTCTAGGGTTAGGTTATCATTTTTGTAGTATTATTATCAATAGAGTTCCTACCAAGGTAGTCCAATACATGACACCTATTAAGAAATTTATAGGGGATAATCTCGGTGTATTTTGATTTTACATCTTTGTATCTTTTGCATGCAATCACATACACAAGAATCCTTGGAATAAGGAGGTACTAAATATTCATAAGTGTATTTTATGGGATATTTAGATACCTCAAAGAAATATCATCTTTGTGATCCTTAGAGTCATGATATGTTGATTAGGAGAGATGTTGATATGGAAATATGAAGCTCCTTATTATTGAAAACTTAGGACGTTAAATAAGTCCAAAAAAATAAAATCGTAAACCTGGAAATCATGAACGACTCCAAGGATTTACGCACACAAATCTGGAAAGGCTAAGATGTAAGCCCGACAATGCTGAAAACAAATACACCTACACCTAGACTAGTCAACGGAGGTTAAAAATAGCTCACGTTGATTATTCCTGACTAAGTCCTAAATGCATTTATCCTAGGTCTAAAAAAATTAATTAGCCCTAGGTCTAAGTTTCCTCATCATTCGTCCCAACAAAAGAAGCATTGGACTCCAATGCTTTTAACAAAGAGGGAAAATCCCGGGACAGAATGTGAGCAGAAATCCAACGAGCCTGATGTGGAAATTGGCCTCGACGGGCCACAATATATGAAGTAGAAACACCTTGGCATGTTTGTCGGGTCTTCGTATCAAAGATTGTATCGGCGTCAAGCGGAAGCTGAGCATCATGAACCACATCAACTGGATGAATGATGGCTGGAACTGTCTCCAAGGTGGAATCATAGTATGGTTTGAGAAGATCAACATTGACAACATCGTGAATGCCAAGATGAGCTGGAAGGTCCAAGCAAAAGGCATTCTCAGATATTTGCTAAAGAATAGTATAAGGCCCATAACGAAGAGGCTTGATTTTGCTATGTGCCTTATCTGCAAATCGACGTTTGTCAAGATGAAACCATACTTTGTCACCAACTTGAAAGGAATGAGGAGTGCGGTGCTTGTCCATCTATTTTTTTTGCTTTTTCTGAGTCTTCTGAAGAATTTGAACCACTTTGGCTTGAAGATTCTGCAAATGCTACACAAAAGAGTTGGCCTTGTCTTGTTCCTTCTGAATGTGCATTGTGGCTGAAGAAGGCAAAGACAAAGGAAACTCATAAGGAGCAAGTGGTTGAAAACCAAAACACACTTCAAATGGAGAGTGTCCTGTAGAGTTGTGGACGGCCCTGTTGTAGGCGTGCTCAATGTGAGTGAGGCTTAAGTCCCACTTGGCCGGAGTGGAATGATGGTAAATCCTCAAACTCTGCACTAGAGTACGATTAACTACCTCTGTCTGCCCATCGGATTGTGGATGATAAGTAGTAGAGAAGTTAAGAGATACTCCCAAAATCTTCCAAAGTGATCGCCAAAAGTGACCCACAAAGCACGAGTCACGATCAGAGACAATGCTGGTAGGAAGACCAAAAGAACGTCATACCACCTCAAAGAAGAGTTGGGCAAGATCCAGTGCAGTACTTGTCTTGCGACAAGGAATGAATTTGGCCATTTTGTCGAATCTGTCCACCACAACAAAGACACAATCATGCTTGCGAACTGTCATTGGAAAACCGCTCAAGATATCCATGGAAATGCTTTCCCATGGACGAGAAGGAATGGGTAAAGGCATGCTCATTCCCAATGTCCTATTGGCTGATTTGGAGCGATTACATACTGCACATTGTCGCAAGAAGCGAAGAACATCTCTTTGCATGTGTAGCCAAAAGAAAAACCACTGCAGATGATGAAGAGTTTTTTGCCTACCAAAATGTCCCCCATAGAGTGTGGAATGAGCCTCCTTCAGTAGAGACTCCCTGTTCTCATGAGGAACACAAATTTTGTCCAATTTGTACAACAGTCATCCTGAATATGAAAGTCTTGAAGAGCTCTAAAATTTGAAGAAGAAGGATTGGAAAGTTGGTGGAAAACTTTGCCAAAATCTGGATCCATAGGATACTGTGTAGGCCAAGTTTGGAAGCCAAGATGAGAAGTAGTGACAATTTTCAAAACAAGAGTAGAAGGAGGACGACTCAAACAATCAGCCACTGCATTGTTTCGTCCTTTCTTGTACTTGATTACCAAATGGAATTGTTGCAAGTACGATGCCCATTTCATGTGCCTAGCTTCTTCAATTTTTGTTTGAGATTGAAGAAGCTTAAGGGGCATGTGATCTGTATGAACAATTGTTTCTTTTCCCAAGAGATAATGCCTCCAATACTTGATTGCTTGAACCAAAGCATAGAACTCCTTATCATATGTAGAATAGTTCTTCTTGGCCTCTGAAAATGTTTTTGAATGATAGGCCACTGGATGGCGATTCTGCATGAGCACAGCTCTAAGTGCAACTTGCGAAGCATCAGTTTCTATCTCAAATGGTCGAGACAAATCAGGAAGAACAAGAACTGGTGCAATACTCAATTTCTGTTTCAATGTGTCAAAGGCTTTTTGTTGATCCTTTGTCCACTAAAACTGAACTTTGATTTTTGTCAAATAGTGTAAAGGGGCAACAATAGAAGAATATCCTCCAATGAACTTGCGATAGAAATTAGCAAGTCCAAGAAAACTCCTTAGTTTCGTGACTGAAGTAGGAGTTGGCCAAGAGAGGATAACTTCAACTTTGGAAGGATCTACTTGCACACCTTTTTCACTAATTACAAATCCAAGATAGGCAATGAATGTTTTCCCAAAGGAACACTTAGGAAAATTTGCATACAATTGGTTCTTTCGAAGAGTTTGAAGAACCGTTTTCAAGTGTTCCAAATGATTCTCCCAAGTAGAAGAATATATAAGAATGTCATCCAAATAGATGATTACAAATTGATCCAAACAATCTCTGAATACTTCATTCATCATCCGCATGAATGTAGCTGGAGCATTTGTAAGGCCAAAGGGCATGACAAGCCACTCAAAAAGCCCCATTTTGGTCTTAAATGTTGTTTTCCAAGTGTCTTCTGCTTGAATTCTCACTCGATGATACCCACTTTTGAGATCAATTTTGGAGAAGAATTTTGCACCTTGCAATTGGTCCAAAAGATCATCAATGCGAGGAAGTGGATAACGATTCTTGATTGTAATCTTATTGAGTGCCCTGAAATCAATGCATAGTCTCCATGTGCCATCCTTCTTCAACACAAGCAAGATAGGAGAAGCACAAGGGGAAGTACTGGGTTTGATGAACCCTTTAGTCAACAATGCTTGAATTTGCTTTTTAATTTCTTCCATTTGCACTATTGATTGTCTATACATTGAAGAATTAGGAAGAGAAGATGCAGGAACAATCTCAATACTATGATTAATCTGTCTTTCAGGTGGAAGACTTGTGGGTTCTTGAAAAACATCAAAAAATGATTGAAGTATCGAATGAACTCGAAGAACTCCTATTATTAGTGTGCTTAGGTGCTTGCTTTTCTTCTTGAATTGGTCTGATGAAGATGAGTGCTAATTCCTTTGCTTGATTTACAGCTTTGCGTGCTTGTCTACAACTCAACATCAAATTATGTGGTGTTTGTTGTGTACTTCTGATTACGAATGCTTTATTATATTTGTGCAAAGTGTATGTATTTTTGTACCCATCATGTATAGACCTCCTATCGTATTGATAGGGTCTTCCAAGCAACAAGCCACAACAATCCATTGGAGTTACATCGCATACAACCGAGTCCACAAAAGAAGGACTGAAAGCAAAATTCACAGTGCAAGTGTGTGTGATGTCGGATGTAATCCCATTGTCCTTCCATCCCAAAGGATAAGGATGAGGATGGGGATTCATCGGTAACTTCAGCTTTGTCAACAACGAGACCTCGCAATTAGATTTTTCTCACGAGCCGCTATCGATTATACAATCAACCATAAAGGTGTCACTGAGATGGACCGTAGTCACAAACAAATTCTCACGATCACCTTGTGAAGTATTCATAAGGGTCAATTTGTTTAACCCTGCCAATTACTTATAAGGCTTACGTTCCCCTATAGCCTCAATGGGACTTTCTTGTGAGTCCTCATTGGAAGGCTTTACAACTAGGGATTTTTTCTTCATATTTTGCAACTTAAAACACCTCTTTTGAGTATGTCCTGGATTTTTACAATAATTACAAATCAAAGGTGATTTAGAAGAAGAAGATTTTTGTGAAGAAGAAGGGGAAGATGAAGAAGAGGGAGAAGGAGAAGAAGAAGATTTAGCTCCCTTGGAAGGTTGTGGAGAAGCCTTCTGATTTCCTCCCGACGTAGAAGAGCGAGTCCCACGCGATTGTTCCCTCATTTCCTCCTCAACGAGAAGGGCTTGATTGAAAGCCATGTCAATGTTTACAATCAACTTGTATTTCATCTTCCTGTAAATGGGTTCATGCAAACCACTTTTGAATTTGTTAACAAGTTGTGCTACATTATCCTGTATAGAATTCAAAATCCGCAACTTGCTAAATTGAAAAATATAATCAGAAACAGTCATATTTGAGGTTTGTCGAAGACGAAGCCACTTGATTTCAAGGTCAGTGGCATAGTTTGAAGGATACAAATTATTCTTCAGTACTCTTTGAAATTCATCCCACGTGTCAATGGGATTTTGGGTCCGTTGTCAATCAGTGACAAGGACCTTAGCAATGCTAGAAAGTTTCAACTTGGCAAAGTTAACCTCTTGATCCTTTGCGAGCTTAATATACTGAAACCAACTATCCATGTCCAAAATCCAACTGTTGAGGATTTCGGGATCTCGAGAACCAGTGTAAACTGGAACCTCACACTGTTGTTGCACTTCATTAGACGTAACCTTATCAGCCAACACGCTGACAAGTTGGGTTACTTGAGCCAACTTATCGACCAATTCGAAAGCCATTTGACCCCGAGTGATCGCCAGCAAAAATTGTTACAAAAAGACAAGGTACAAAATGTGCAAAAATAAAATGTGCCCAAAGGAATTTTCCAAATGTGCAAATTTACAACATGTAAGGGCAAAATAAAAATTGGCACAACGTTAAACAAGTCAAAATTAACTTGTTAAAACGACAAAAAGGAATTTTTTTTTTTTTTTTTTATAGTTTATAAAGTGCCAACTTTAAATAATACCAAGAATAGTTATCAAACAAAGGGTTAGCCACAAATGCTGTAGGTGGCCGAAACAGTGAATGAGGTGCGGCAAACGTGCGATGAAAAATGCGTGCACGAGCAGCGAACAGGAATCGGTCCACTCTGTCGACACGCGGGCCATGGAGAGTAGATTCTTCCACTCGGGCTACGAAGAGATCTTCCGCAGCAAGAAACGCCCCGCCAGAACGCTACAATTCGTCGAAAAACACAGAAAAAAAAAAATAGATGGCTGGCAGATCTGATCAGGGAACACAGAACCCCTGATCGCGTTGAGCTCCAGAGCAGAAACCACGCGGCCAAAATGCGACAGAACCGTCGGGACACACTCGGTCAAAACGCGTGGCGGCAAAGATGGGATGGCGAATTCGTCGCTGGTGACGTCGCCCTGCGAGGTTTAATCAAAATGTTACCCTTGAACGCAAAACCAGAGATTGACGAAGGAACACGACGATGCGGGCGGGTAAACAGGGGCAGTGCAGTTTCTGACGCGGTTTCCCCACACTATTTGGGCGTGCCTGTAATTCAACGGTGAATGTCAGAGGTTTGAAGTGAACAGGTTCTCCTCACATGAATGCTGTCAGAAGGGCTCGCCTATCCACATGCTGGGGCTATCCATCGAGCGTCTGCCCAGGACAGTTCTCGAAATCATGTTTCAATGCACCCTGACAGCGTATTCACCAACCCTGACAAATCTGGAAATCACTTTGGGCACCGACTGCAGAGGGCTTTTGTTGGCTCGCGGGTCGAGACGACAATGTAGAATTGCAAGCCGAGTTCGACGTCAACGAGTCTTCAGCGTATTCCCTGACCATCGACCGAAGAAGATCGGTAGACCAGCGATGGTCGCAGTCCTCCAAAGATCGACCGCCTGCGTTACGTCTGCAGCCGAAGTTTTGGTGGAAAGGTCACAGAAATCGGTGTGGCCACCGGACGTCACAAAGTCGCCAGATAAAACAAAATTTTCCACCTATTCGCGACCAGAAATCATAGTGTTGTCTGCGTTCGGGGCTGCACGAAATGCAGCAGACGAAAATCGACAGAAGGACGATGGCAGCGACAACAAACAGATCTGCGCTTCTGCAGAATGAAATTTTGTTTTTTTTTTTTTTTTAAAACGACGTTAGCTCGCCGGACGTTGTCGCGGTAGAGACACAGGCAATGGCAGAAGACGTGATTCTGCCAGTGACGTCGAGAAGCAGATGCAGAGCCACTTTCCCAAAACTCTCGATCACCGACGGCAGATCGGAAAGACACAGATCGAAGAAAATTGCTTCAGCTTCGTAATCTGCAAGTTTGTTCACTCAAGATTCGTGGACAGCGTCGTCTGCGCAAGTTTGTCGACAGCGGCTTCGGAAAACCCAAACTTTCCTCGCAGATTGTGTCGAGGAAGCGCTGCTCCAATGGTGCCAAACGAGATGAATCGCCCTTCTAATTTTTAATTAACAAAATTTGTCAACAAATATTGCAAATAAAAATGGAATTTAGCAGCAATTTTTTTGCAAGCATGGCAGCAAAAATTTTGCAATTTCCCTGAGCTTCAACTGGAACAGGTGAACACTATAGAGGTCGGAAATGACCCAAAACCTCTAAAATTAACCCGCTCTGATACCAATGATATGGAAATATGAAGCTCCTTATTATTGAAAACTTAGGACGTTAAATAAGTCCAAAAATAAAATCGTAAACCTGGAAATCATGAATGACTCCAAGGATTTACGCACACAAATCTGGAAAGGCTAAGATGTAAGCCCGACAATGCTGAAAACAAAAACACCTACACCTAGACCAGTCAACGGAGGTTAAAAACAGCTCACGTTGATTATTCCTGACTAAGTCCTAAATGCATTTATCCTAGGTCTAAAAAAAAATTAATTAGCCCTAGGTCTAAGTTTCCTCATCAGATGTTATCTTTGATGAGGGTCTTATAGGTACCCCTTCCACCCCACCACCTAAGATTTTGGCCACTAATTCTTCTGATCCCTTGACTATCTCTAATTCAGCTAGTTCTTTTAATATTTTGGTTGTCTTTATTCCTATTAGAGCATTTTATTTACCTCCTTCTTAATTTTCCTTGAGTGTCTATTCTTTACCTCTTGATTTGACCCCTTCATAGGTAGCACCACAAGTTTTGAGGCTTAGAAATGCCTCATTTTGTACAATATTTTTATCTCCATATTGCACTATTTGACCATGATTTGCTTTATCATTTGTATTAGTGCTTTATTAAATGTGGTAATTAGGATTAATGCAATACTCATATAGGAAGTATGATATTATGTGTTAAGAGGAATAAAAAGGGATATTTTATTGATTAATACCAACTTTTAGGGAATAAAAAAAGTTATTAGGATTGGGACTTAAGGACCAAAGCAAAAAGGACAACATGGAAGCCAAAATTGGAGAAAACATTCCACTTGGCACTAAAAATAAAGACTATAATAGGCATCATATGTAGCACTACATAGTCAGTGTCAAACATGACAATAGCTAACTAGCATTGGATGTGATTATGCCCTACTAGAACTGGATGGTGGGAAGATAGGGTGGCTCTAAATGTGGAAACTAAAGGCAAGATAGGATGTGTGTGAAGATCGATGGCACCAAATAACCTGTAGATCTTATCTCTATCATTATAGCCAATGACTTACAACTTAACCAACCACTTGATGATGACATAGACAAACAATCAATTTCTTGCTAACTCAGGACATCGAGCATCCATCTTTGTGTAAAGAAAAATCTATTTTCCATGAATAGGCATAGTGAAACTGATATATAACTAGAATCTCCTATTTTTAGCCTTCTAACCATAGAAGTTAAGATTCAATGAAGACAAGTATGACTAAAGTGGATTTTGTTATACCTTTTTTTGTTCATACCTTCTAAAGGGAATCTATAGAGTGTCTTGCTATTGTAATAGCCTCATAACAAAGGCAAGAAGAAGGTCTTGTCCTCCTCACATATAAGTAGATATGTAGTCTTATGTACTAGGTTAGATACCAATGAGATACTATTGTTAATGTGATTATTACTATTGGAAATTTTGAGTAGTTGTGTTGTCATTGATGTCAAAAGTCAGTACAAGGATTTGATAAAAGGAGGGTTAAAATATTTATATTTTAAGCCCAAGAGTTTTGGTTTAAAGCTTCACATGTTTGGTCAAAAGGTTGGAAAAATACCCTGAAGGAAGGAGATACCTAGGCCCAAAGGAAATAATATTATAATATTTATTATTATAATATTAAAGGTTGTTAAGATAAGGCCTAAGGTTGAAAAAATAAAATACCTAGGCCCAAAGGAAATAATATTATAATATTCATTATTATAATATTAAGTGTTAAAAGAAAAAGCCTAAGGTTACTTATAAATTATTTATAATATTTATATTATAATTAATTTATAAAATAAATTATTTAAAACCCTTGGTAAGGGTTGGGCGCAAAAACATTAAAGTTTAATTTTTCCTCCACCGACGTTTGAGAAAAAATGAGTATGGTATTTATACCATAAGGTTTGTGGCATTAATGCAAGTCTCTGAATGCATATGCGAGTATTGGATAAATTAATTGATGCGAATTCGTGAGCGCAAGAGGACAAAGTTTTTAAATTTTAAAAAGGCACAGGAAATCATGGATGTATAAAGCAAGGGTTCGTGCCCTTATTACCAACCAAGTGGTTGGGCTAGTGGAAAATATTGGCAGTGTAATTCGTGGGTGAATGGGAGGTCTCACGTTTGATTCTTGGTGGCAGCAGAGGGGAGAAAAGTTTTGTTAAATTATTTTTGGCACCAAGTGGAAGGTACATAGTGCAAGAGGCATGGTAGTGGTCTCAAGTGAGCATCTAGATCACACATTGGTTAGGCCATGGCTAAGGCACTGGAAGTAGCATGGCAGGGGATTGAATCCCACCGAGGCAGCATGCAAGAGGTATTTAATTTTTGCATTAATATTTTGCACCTTTGCCTAAGTCATTTGATATGCGCTTTGTGGAGATATAAGGTGGTTAAAATAAATTTTATTTTTTCCATATTTGAGGGTGTTGAATGATTTAAATTGTGATTTAAAAGTGCATTGGAATATTTCTGAATGGTGGTTATAATTATTTTGAAAATGCATTTTTAAGTAGGGAGATATAAGGAAGTAATTTTGATTATTCTATGCATTAAATTTTTAAAGGAAGTTATAGTGAATTATTGTGAAAGTGAATTATTGAAGTCTTTTTTGATTATGTTTTGAGTGTGCTAAGAGGGAGTTAAAAGGTGTATGAGGAATTTTTGAATGTGTGTATGTTTTTCTAAAATATTTTGAAGGGTTTGATTATTGGAGTTGATGCAATATTTTGAGAAACCAAGAGAGTGGTTTGGAATTTATTTGGGCACACATATTGAAGGTTTGCTAACTCATAAAGAAGTGTTGTGCTAACCTTTATATTAGAAAAATTCATTGTGAGTGAAATAGGTTTTGAAGATATATCTCCATTAAAACAAAAGGTATGGGCACATCATCCTTTGATTAGAGTGTTGTTGAATTGAATGTTGTGAAATAAATGGTGGAGTGAAAAGGATTGTTTGATAAGCATTGTTGGAAATATCTGAGTCATTTTTATATGCATGATTGGTGAATGTTTAGAGAACATTTGAGATAGAAATTGAATATTATTGGAGTTAGGTTTTGAGACCCATATTATGTATTTTTGGAAGTAGTGTGAAACACTTGGTTTGTAATCAAGTTGTGCTTCATTGGTTGGATGATTGAGTGAAATTCTTGAGCATTGGTTTTGAGTGATATTGAAAGTGAATTTGCAAACATTAGAAATCAGATTTGTGAAAGCGACAAAATTAATGATTGAGTAGAACATATTGAGTTTTTGATAGAGTACACCATTCTCTATACGTTACAGAGGTTAAACAAATTCTGAATAGAATATGTCTAAATTACTTCAAGTTAAAGGAATTACTTTGAATATTAGACAAGCATTGTGTGCAAGATTTGAGATTGATTGAGCATATCTTGTGAGCTTTATTGGGCATATGATTGAGCAGATTTGAGTAAGCTTTTTTGAAATCTTAAGGATAGGTTTGAACAAGTTCTTGAGAGAACTTGAGGATAGATTTGGGTAAGTCTTGGTGAAGACTTGTAGGTACAATTGAGCAAGATTTTATGAAAGTTTATGGAAATATTTGAGACAAGTTTTTGTGAAGACTTGATAGCAGAGTTGATTGATTAATTTGTTCAAGCTTTTTGTTAAGGCTTGGGGTAAATCTAAGAGGAGTTGATTTGTGAATGGATCAATATTTGTGTTAAGGCTTGAGGACATATAGGAGGATAGAGTTTGGTGTAGATTTGAGAGCAAAGTTGTGCTAGAACTAATATAGAGTTAGATCATATTTGTACTAGACCGAGGATAGTGTTTAGTGCAGATTTGAGATAGAGTTGAGAGCAAGCTTTGGAGGTGATAGAGTAGAGGACAATAGTCTCCAATGGATAGAGATCCATTAGCCAGGCAAGTGAGGACAAAGGTCTTCTATGGAGAGATATATAAGCCAGTGCAGTGGGGGCAGTAGTCTTCTAGAATATCACTAGGTAGAGTAGAGGAGAAAGATTTCTCCCGTGGATAGAGTTCCACAAATTAGAGCATAGGGGATTGGTGTCTCCTTTGGATAAAAGTCCACAAAAATTGTAATAGGGAAGTGGTTCCCAAAATATTTATTTGAGAAAATTTAGTAGAAATATTTACTTCGTGGAGTAGTCCACATCGGGTGAACTACGTTAAATCATGTCTCTCATGTGTGTGATGTTTTTTTCAATTTTAAATACTTTGATACTGCTAATGCTATGATTGGATTAAAAAGTAAAGGTTTTATCTTATACTGTTCACCCCCCTCTCAGTATAAATGTATGTTCTTCAATTGGTATCAGAATGGGTCTCTCCATGAAAAGACTAACAACTTGGAGGAAGATCTAACATGAACACACATGACTTTAGAAAATGAAGAAGAGGCCATGATCAACATAAAAGATGAATTCTTTGCTACTCTTAGGAACTTGGAAAAGGTTAGAAAGAAGAACTCAAGTTTGAAGGATCAAATCAAGAGGATGAAGAAGAAAAAATAGAACTTCTATAGAATCTCATAGAACTCAAGATAAATGTGGAAGAGGGAAATAAAATTGAATAGGATATTATAGATCTATTAAGGGTAAGAGAAGCAGAGTGTGAAAAATTGGAATAAAAAATTCTCTCTCTAAGGAATGAAGTTGAAAAGACTAAGTTACAACAAGATATAAAGTTAGAGAAACATAAGGAGTCAAGCTCTCAAGAAATAGAGACATCAAACAAAAATAAGCTTATGAATCATACTAATACTATGGAATGAAAATGCATCCAAAAATAAGTGGGCAAAGAGGAACCATGGACAAGAGTCAGTCACAAGAACAACAAAAGAAGAAGCATTCGACCATATTATAGACACCCAAAAGTCACAAACTGATATTTTTGCATATCTATAGGTGATTCCAAACATCCCTAGGCTATTGTAGACTATTGTAGACATGCATAGATATGTGTATACATGCATAGACATGCGTAGAATTCCATAAGTTCATCATAGTAATGCGTAGACTTCTACAAATGGCTTTCAGGTCCAAAACCCTAATAAGAACTCAAAACCACATCTTATGCATCGAGATACCTTCAGACGACAACCCGAGATGATGCATAGCCCATTTACACTCAATTGACACCCCCACGGGGTATTAATTGACAAAATCAATTAAAAGTCAATTATCAAATTCTAATTTAATTTTGACTTCACTTAAGCCCCTTTTTAGGGAAAAGTTGGATTAATTAACTCTTAATTCATAATTAGTGTTAATAAAATCCTCCCACATGTTCCAATTTAAGGTTTTATAGGGTTTTGTTTTAATCCTCCCCTAAACATGCTTAAGGCCTAACTAGGATTAGCACTAATCCTTCCTCACACATGTGTGAGGATAGGATATTTCCTACTTAGAATGTGATGTTGCCACATAGCATTTATTAACCTAAACCTATTTAGAATCAAACCTAGGTTTAGTCTATCTAATCCCCCCCTGCACCTTGCATTTGCCTATAAATAATGGGTCCCAAACCCCTAATCAAGTATGATTCCCAAATTCAAAAAAGTATAATTACTATGCAGAAATAGAAAGCCAATAGTACAGAGTCTGTTCCTGATGCATACAGATGGATTTCGACAGCATATAGAGGCACCCCAACTGCCTTAAGATCGATCTAATGAAGAGATTTTACCAGAAGAGCATCATAGCTCAATTTGTATCCTACCTTGCGAATTCGACCCCAATTAGCGACCCAGGTCACGAAGTGCATCTGCAAGACCCAAATCACCCCAAATTTGGGAGGTAAGATCTATTTTAGCATATTATTACCTTCTGAATATTTTATTTTGGTTTATGTTACAGTTTTACAATCATTTTATCTTCTTAAATATGGGGTCTAACTAAGGCAAGCCTCCCAACGTATTGACCCTTTCTTGCAAGTTTCTTTCAGGTTATTCAGAAGATTTGAAGGAAAGGAACACCAAAAAACAACAACCTAGTGATGGACCACATACAAAGACTCTCACCTACACTGAGGGACATCAGAAGGAGGCATAAGGCCTATATTGCTTATTCATGAAAATAAATAAAAGGAGAAACCCTCCGTATTTGTAACCTATACAAAATTGATAATGAATAAAGTATATGTTTCTAAATGACTTGTGTTATTACTTGTTGTTAGATCAAATGTCAACTTCTGGTCATTTCATTCTAGCATGCCCAGTGGGACCCCCACAATGGATAGTGCTAGATTCATTGTTCTTATAAATCTGACATTATACTCTATTTTTGTGTCTTTTAGGTATCTGTTGAGTGGTATTTTCACCCGATTGTGAAAACACACTCTCCGATAGGATTTGGGTTCTAAATCCTCTGCTTGCAAAGAAATTAAACAAGTAACTTTTCCAAGGTTCCTGTTATGTTAGCATTTTGCATCTGTGTATTAATGATCTCAAATGAAGATACTCAATTAAAATGCTTGGAACACCTTAGTGGTTGCAAGTAACTAAAAACAAGGGGCACTGTGGTTTATTTTACTATGAAACTTTAATGATTGTTCATTGAACCCTAATAGAGCAAATGTGATTTGGTCTCTATATGACCATGCTGTAACTTCAAAATGAAATTTAATGAAATGCCATAAATGAAGGAATTATTTATGGATTTTGAAGTTTTTTTTAATTTTTTTATTTTATTTTAATGCTTGAAAAATAAAGTTGGAACTTCTGAAAAATAAGGTGCAGAAAAAAGAAAATAAAATGCAAAAGAAAAAGAAATTAAAATTGCATTCAGTTTGATGCTATCCTGTTCTGGCAAAACCGAAGATGTGAGGTTTCCATGCATGCAACCTAACCTATTGGACCTGCAAACACACACAATCCTGATAAGCTAAGCGTTGATTCAAAGGGTTTTGAAATAAAATTCAAATTTTGAATATTCGCCTAAGGCAACCCACAAAAGTGGCATTTAACATTATCTATAAATCCAAAATCTAAAAAATGAAAGAATAAAAATTAAATCTATAGCATGCACAGAAGATCTCCTTCTTTCTTGCCCATAAGATGCAAATTTCTGAACACTCCTGCATTAAAAATAAATCATGTTACAATAGCATAATCTCTGGTTTTCTCAAAACCAAAAAAATGGGAAGAAAAACACTCCCAAGCAGGCCCAGAATGGCTTCTCGCCTTCGGCACTACAACTCTGCCCGCAGCGATTTTTGACCCCCGTACCTGTCCTGGGCTTCTACTTTTAAAGTTTTGGTAAATTGCTTCTCCTTCCACAATGGTTCATTCCGTCTTCCAGATTGCTTCATTTCACCTTCCTCGCCTTTCCATTGCTTTTGACTTTATGCTCGACATTGAGACGCTTGATCTTCTCTGTGAAATGTAATGCCTCTGCAGCCCTTACACATGTATGCCATGTGTTTCACACTTTTCTACATGTTCTATAATGGCCCCATGTAAATCGCGACAAAAAACAGCATGTCACGATATCGCGACGTTTTTATGCATGCAGCTTTGCTCCTCTACTTTCATCGTGAAAATGCGACATGTCGCGATATCGTGACACTTTCTCTTCATGATGCATTCTACTGCTCCTAGCCACAAAAATGTGACATGTCACGAAATCATGACACTTTCTTTTTCTCAGCAACAACACGTCGCGATATCGCGATGCTTTCTTTTTCTCAGTAGCAACACGTCACGAAATCGTGACAACTTTTCATTCTGACGTACTTTGCTATTTTGAACCGTGACGGAGCGACATGTCACGATATCATGAAAACTTTTCATTTTTGGCTGCAACGGCGCAACACGTCACGAAATCGCGACAAATTTTATTTCTTGGTAGCGACAGCGCAACACGTCGCAAAATCGCGACAAATTTTATTTCTTGGCAGTGACAGCGCAACACGTCACGAAATCGTGACAACTTTTATTTCTTGGCCGCGATGGAGTGACATGTCGCGATATCATGACAACTTTTCTTACTGGCCGTGACGGAGCGACATGTCACGATATCGCGACACTTTTTCCCTTTTGTGAAATTTTGCTTTTTTTCTTGATTTTTCAGCATCTGGGCCACTGCAATCTTCTTTGAAAGCATGCAAAAAAAAATATGGGTCCCCAATTTTTGGGTGTGTTGTGGATCAGCCACAACAGGTACAAAAATTATGTTTCACTGAAGCCTCTAAAGCCCTAGGAATTTTCCTAGGCCATCAGATCTCCGATTTGAAGCCTTTGAACCTAATTCATGACCCACCCTATGATTTAGGTCAAATTCATGACTCGGGTCAAGATTTGAGTGCAAACACCTCAAAAACCCCCAAATCAGTTGGGGTGATCTTTTCAAGGGCCAAGAAAACCCCCCTTAGCATCATAATGTAGGTATTTTCATTTTTACTACCTCTGTTGCAAGTTTTGGAAGTAGAAATACATTAACTAGTTGAATGACCATTACTACGCTTAGTTTTGGGTTCATTACAAAGTGGTTAAAGAATTAGAGTTTCTAAAATTTTTAGGACCTGTAACTTTCCAGCAAGTGTATAAAATTTATTTCTCAAATAAATTTGCATTTGTCTTTTGTTTTTACGTATGGAAAAAGCCTAAGTTGTTCTCCCTTCATTCATAGCTTACATTGCTAAAAGGAACTTTACATTCCAAAGTGAAATCAAGGTTTCTAATCCCCTCTTATATTTATGAAATAATTTTCCATTCTGAAAGTTCAATTTAGGGTTTCATAATACCTTTACTCCACACACATTTGTATTGCATGTTTCTATGTTTTTTAAAGTAGATTAGTTTACTTCACAAGGGCATTTAGACTAGCTCATTTCTTTACAAAGATCTTAAGCTATCTAATCATTTGCTTTCGAAAAGGCATTAGGATTAGTTTTCTTTTGAAAAGGTATCTAGTTATTTTCTTATCTTGTAAACATCGTTAGCAAAACACAAACCCACACACACTTACGTGGTACCTTAACAAGTGGTGATATTGGACTTCATCCCCAATCCATAGCTCAAGATTGGTGTGGATCGAGTTTCACTCTCCATAAGATCACCCCCTAGACACCTAGTAGCCCCATAGGAGTGGTTTTTTGGTTTTCATCAATGGAAAATGCCCCACTTTTGTGATTGGGCCTTGGATTTCATCACCAGTGGTTACCTGCAAAGTGGGACAGGATTAGCGCCTTCATCGACAAGGCTTGTATAATTTGTGGAATTGGTAATTTTCATTCTTGACTAAGACTTCCCAAGGATGAAGCAAAAGCATGGGTATGCCGGTAGTAGGTCTCAAATAGTGCCACCTCTTCTCATGAGAGGATATTGTGAATTCACTTTAGCATAGTGAGTTCCACCCCCTTAGGATACCATTTTACTGCACCTTCCATATAGGTCACCATTCGCACATTGTGGTACCATTCTATCTTATGAATCTTTGGGTGTTGTAGGAGGTTTGTTATTGATTAAATTCCTGATTTTCTAGAGTATTCACTAAATTACCCATGATTTTACATAGGGGAATATCAACATCATAACACACAAAACGAACATAATACTTTTATTTTCTCAACATTCAGAATTGATTCCGATTTAGCGTTGTTTGCATGGTCACAGACCGGTATCAACACACCACACTATATATTGTTTTGGTACACACAACATGTAACTTAATTCACACTCACTGTAGACACAATTGAGTCTACATCACATAGGGTTTATTCTTAAAAACCCCCTTTGACACATGCTATGATGCCTGTGGTCACCCATAGTAGGGCGTGTGAGAATTCATGCTCTATGGAGGAATGGCCTCCCCCTTCCTCTAGTCAGTACACTCTTACTCCTTCAATCATGAAGGAGAGGATTATAGATACATCTGATTCACACATAGAATCTGATTCACAAGTCACACACATGATACCTCATGAGAAGACGTCAACTTTGAGTGAAATTCTTGCTACTTCACTCATAGAGGATTACCTGCTCTTTTCAGCCCCATACTCACCTAATACCTCGACCATGTTCTATGACCATGTAATCTATACAAAACTAGGACATTCTCCTCCAACCTTCACCATAGATAAGGAGGTCATGCCTACGTCACCCACCTTTGCACACCCCTTATTATAGAATCTATCTCAATCCCTGTTTGAGAATGATTCCTCCCTTCTAAACCGTACCCATCTCGAGGTCGTATAATTCACCCCTACCATAGGAATGGTGTTAGACCCATCCTCATCCATTATAGGAGGCCATAATACATCCTTCCAAACTACATAATATATCCCTACCCAGTAGGAACTACAAGCATTCCCTCAAACCTCACACCCATACTCCTCACAAGAGTACCAACCATCCTCTTCCCAAGAGCCATTCTTCACCATATCTGAGGGTACCTCCCAACAACCTCTTTAGGAGCAATAAAAACAAACCAAAGTAGTTGTATACACTTACACTTTCCCCTCAACCCAAGCTCCTACCTCGGTAGCTTATCCTACCTTTTCAACAGCATTCTCACCTATCTCACATGTATCCAGAGTGCATGATGCTCAACCCTTAGATCCAAATTTACCTACGATGACCTTTAGGATACCACCACCTATGCATTTTTAGGCTTCCACTACCCATCTCCATCCTACCTATGGATAGACACCAACAGTGTATGTACCTACTCAACCAAATTATTCCACATAGTTTAGCTTCCCTACTTCCTACCATCGAGGGTAGAGACAGATCCCGTATTTTGATACCTCATCTTGACCACCCCTAGCACCAGTAGCACTGACACCTACGCTACCATAAGCTACACCTAGCTTCTTTACACCTCATCTATTTTGGTCATCACCACCCATGATCCAACTAGTATAGCAGGCTCCAAACCAACAAGTACCCATGCCACAACCGCATGTTGCCCAGTCATAGTACTATTATCCTCAACATAAACCTACCCCACAACCTAGTGTGCCCATAGATAGGATAGTACATGTCATACAGTACCCACCTTATCATAATCAAGAAAAATAGTATTCCCCACATTATTGTGAAGAACAACAATATCAATATCCACCACATCCACAAGGTCATCCTACCATAGCCCAACCCTCAACTCCTATGACACCCGAACTTAAACTCTTACGAGATGAAGTCAAAATGTTGAAACTACGCACCTCTAGCTACGAGCCAAAAAATCCTTGCTATGATAAACTATGCAATGAGCTAGTACATCCATTAGTCCCTATCCCTCCTTATCCCCGTCGCTTTGAAATACCAAAATTTGACAAGTATAGAGGTAAGGAAGATCCCAGAGAACATGTGAGCAACTACCACTCATCCTGTTAATAGCTTCATAGTAGTAACACTCTTATGTTGCATACCTTCTCCCTGTACCTCATTGGGACAACATTGGATTGGTACAATATGCTACCGTGTCATAGCCTGTAAACCTTTAAAAAACTAGCCAACTCCTTCTTAGAGCACTTTTCCATCAATATCAAGAAAAAGACCACATTTTCTGATGTCTACGCCTTAAGACTAGTGGATGATGAACCCATAACTAAGTTTGTTGATATATAGAGAGCGATTATTCATGATATTTCCCATAGCCTCCCCACCTTGGAGCTTGTGACACTCTTTTCCAAGAGCTGCCACAAACACATTTCCACATCCCTTCAACTTCATCAAAGTCATACTTTTGAAGATGCTATATCACAAGAAAAAGTGATCAAAGACATTAAGGTCTAGTATGGGAAGATTAAGTTGAGAGCTAAAACCAACTATAACTCCAACTTTCACTTCAACAGACCCGAACAGAATCAAACTTACCCATGACCACAACAAACCAACCAAGTCGCAGCTGCTACCCTAGCACTAGTATTGACTCCTCCACCCTATACATTGCAACCACAAGCACTCCAAGATAATGTGCCTACCCCACCTCGACCACAAAAATACCATGACATGCAGCCACGGGGTCCACCGTGCAACTTTACACCCTTATCTAAACCATTACCAGCCCTTTTATATAGATTGTACGAGGGTAAACATATTGTTCTACCTGATATCCACCCATTGGATATAAATGCACCTAAATCTCATGACTACAATGAGCAGTTCTTTTGTCCCTTTCATAGGCAACGTGGCCATAATATCGATTCGTGTCGCTCCTTTCGGGGGCAAGTTCAAGACCTAATTGATAGGGACATTATTCAGGTAGCAAACCCTTTAGCCCCATAGAACCAAAACCTAGGAATTTTCCAAAACCCTCTACCATATCATAGAGGACCCAATCCCCCTAGACCTCCAAACAATCCTCCAGTGCCCCTTCACCAAGTCAAAAATGTCCAACATGATCCTCCATCATGTGGAGTAGTAGGCATGATCAACCTTACTACGAGAAACCAATGGTACTTGTCACCCCAGACAACACCTATTGTTTCTCATCCTATCCATTTTACGTCCCCCAAAATACCCCAAAGGCCTAACACCGTATCAAAACCACCTCAAAATGTGATTAGCATTTGTGGTAGTCTAACCCATCAACTACATAATGCCCCCACACAGCTATCCATATTCGACCTCCTAAAACAATCTCAACCCCATCGTGAGGCGTTGAATGACATCCTACGTTCCATTGACTTAGATACACATGATACAAATTCTTTTGTCAATTTTGTAGGGAAAATCCCATGATGCCTTCAACCTTCAATTAGATTTCACGACCACGAGATAACAGAACTCGTTGGTGAAGGAGCCAACCCTCCCCTCCACATACAAGATAATATCAATGATATTACCTACAAGTGGGTACTCTTTGACACGGGCTCATCCATAAGTATCATATCCACAACAACCCTACATCACCTACACCTCCCTCCAACGTATTTCACCACACCTTCCCTAGACCTATGTGCTTTTGATGGTTCCATGAGACCTACCATAGGATCCATAGTTCTACCCATTCATATAGGCATCTGTACAATCCCCATCCTCTTCCACATCATTCAAGGAGAAATGCAATACAATATTATCCTTGGTCGCCCTTGGATCAGAGACATGTAGTTTGTCCCATCCACATTGCATCATTGCCTCAAGTATGTCCACAATGGACTTGTTCATTGTGTCCCAGTCGATGGAGACCCCTTCAAGTTTTGTAATGTCATAGACCTTCCCCTGTGCCTTCGTTCTCATATTCCCAACCATTCCTTATATCTTCTCACTAGTCAGTAGGCGCATCGGTATCCTCTCTAATTTCCATCCCAACACCCCAGTATTCATCAACAACACAAGCCTCGATATCTGCACCATTAGCATCATCTAATGGAGGGCCCAAAACTAATAATAGACCTTCTTCACCACCATTATCATGGCCTCAACAATCCTGCCAACCCCTACCATTCCAGTTTCCACCTGTAGTGTCACAACCACCATTGCCAGCCATCACACAATCAACTATATTACCTCCTTCACCATTGCATATGGAAGCCTCTATCCTTCCTACACCACAGACACTGCCTCTTCCCTTTTGACCAAAACCTAAGACATTCACATCTCCACGCATCCCTACACCTGCATCGATGCCATCCCCTATGTAGAACAAATATCCTATTCAAGCCACAACAACTAAACATCATGAACCCAAACAATAAACACCCAATTTTAATGGACCTTCACACCCTTCAACTACTACCATCAGGGAATCGCAACTTTCTCCTTACTCATCTGAATCGAATACGCCACCCCAGTCACCAGAGCATGCCACACCATGCATATCCATATTCATAAAAAAACATGGTTTAGGAGACTATAACGTATGTGACTCCCATGTATGTGACACCCATATCCAATTTACCCAATATTTTGGTCATCCCTCAGCTTCGGTATTGACTATTGGAATCATCTTATAGTTAGGAAGTCCTAAAAACCATACCAACTTTGTGTATGTAGGAGTAGACTCTTTAATCCCCTCACCAAATCCTTCACCACCACAATCTAGCTCTGGTTATGTAATTACACCTAGAAAACCCTCAATTTTCCTTGCGCTACCTACAGTGCTTTCATTGGCATGGGTTTGGGTTAGGTCATTATGAGCAAGGGCTGCATACACCCATTAACCCTCATGTCTACTCACCTATCAACAAAAATGGTCTAGGTTATCACCCAACCACCATCTATACATTAGAATATGAGATCCAAGATCTATCCTTGCATCCTCCTCCATGCCCAACACACACCTTGGAAGAATACATTGATATGGATATGCTAGAAGATATGCATTCACCCACATCAACCATCACCGTCCCCCATGACTTATTCTAAGAATATTCTACATCTGATACCTCCTTCTTCTGTGATGTTCAGAGATTTGTAGAACACTATTCTACATTATCGTTGGATACACCAATAATAGAGTCAGACACACTCCTGCATGATCCACCACCTATAGAGCCAGACCCGGTTCCACTTGACCCACCACCTATATGCCTGACTGTATTCCTGCCTATACATAAATAATTATAGAGTAGCCTCTCGTCCTCATTCACCACCAGTCATCCTATAGCCTCCCTTGAGCCTCTTAGGATGTGCACAAACCATCCAACCACAATCACTAGATTCTACCCCACCTACTTCACCTACATCATCAATTAACATGGTTGAGGTAGATTTACGTTATCCCCTCCATTACAACCACCAAAAGATTTGAGATGATACCCCAAACCCAAAATTTATCGATCTTGCACACATCTCACACATACCAGAACCTCGAGACTTTCTTCTATCCCCTCACATCTTGCGGGTAGCAAATACCCCCTCCTCATCCATGTCTTCCCAAATCCCTCAAGTCCATCACATGAACATTTATGTAGATGATGAATTTGAGTTCAGTGAGGCCATTGATGACTTCAATATCATTCATGTCCCTAAACAATTGTGTGACAGATCTCGTATGCTCATCGAGGACATGATTGGCATAGACATTGGTGATGATACAAAAAATCCACACATCCTCAAACTAGTCGCTAGCCTCTCACCCAAGGAGCACATCGCCTTCACAAAATTTCTATGCAAGTATATAAAAGTGTTTGCATGGTCTTACAAAGACATGTCGGGACTTGAACCTATCGTAGTAGTGCATAATATTATATTAGATCCTAATGCCCAATTAGTAAGATAAAATTTGTGACGCATGCATCCAACTATCGCATTGATATTGAAATTCAAGCTTCAAAAGCTCCTAGACATTGATTTTATAATACCCATTGACTATCTCGAGTGGGTATCCAACATGGTACCTGTCCCTAAACCATCTGGTGACGTTCATATTTGCATAGAATTTCATGACCTAAAAAAATATTATCCCAAAGACAACTTCCCTTTACCCAACATTGATTCCCTCATTAAATCCATTGCAGGTCACAAAATGATTTCCCTCATGGATGGATTTTCTGGATATAATAAAATTTGGATCAACCCAACTGATCAACACAAAATTTCCTTCGCAACACCCTGGGGGACTTTTTGCTGCAAGGTCATGCCATTTGGCCTTAAAAACATTGGGGCAACCTATCAACGAGCCATGAACTACATATTTCATGACCGAATGCACAAAAATGTGGAAGACTATGTAGATGACCTCATAGCTAAATCAAAGATACAGGTACATGGAGAAGCTATTCCTAGTAGTAGTATTTGCCACCTAGAAGCTAAGAAACTATATGTTAAACCACACAAATTTTGTCATCACGCAAGAAAATCCCCTTCGGTACATGATGAACAAAAGTTATCACAACTCATGCACAACAAAATGGATTATGCTCTTAACCGATTTCGACCTAGAATTCGTAACTCAAAAATCTATCAAAGGGTAAGTCATTGCTGACCAACTGGCTAAAGCCCCTATAACTGACAACCAACCCCTACTCATCCAACTCCTCGATAATTCCATATTTCACATAACTGAAGACAAGGAATACGTCAAACCAAAATTTGTGGCTAACCTCACCATGTTCTTTGATGGGTCCAAGTGTCTCCACGCTGGGGGTGCATGAATTTTTTTCTTTACACCAGAACGAGAAACACTCCCATTTTCATTCAAACTTGATTTCCCTTGTACCAATAATAACGTAGAGTACAAAGCCCTAATCCTAAGACTAAAATAAGCACACTATATGCACATCAAATGCCTCCACATCATAGGCGATTCACTTTTTATTGTCAATCAAGTGCAGGAAATTTGGCTATGCAATTTCCCAGTTATCCAACAATACAAGAAGATCGTCCAAAAACTTCTATCCCAATTTGAATGGTATTACCTTGAAGTTGTGTTGTGCTCATCAAATAGTTTTGTAGACACCATGGCCTCCTTAAGATCCCTTATCCTACAAAATCCAATGTCCAGCACAACATTTGTATCCATTCATACACCTACACAATCTGTTATATCACCAACACATCCCATAGACGATGGTGGTGTATATGTGGTAAACACCGAACATCATGACCCATGGTTCTTACAGATCAAAGAATACATCAAACTAGGTTTCCTACCATGTGATTTACCCCATGCCCAATGCCAAACCTTTAAACAAAGAGCGATCCACTACACCTTGTTGGGGGACATCCTTTACCACTGTAGCTATGACGGTATACTCTTGTGTTGCCTAGAACTACAAGAATTGCAGTGGGTTATACAAGAAACCCATGACGACACTTGTGGTGGCAATTTCAGTGGCATGGTTATTACCAAATGCATTCTCTGTATGGGCTACTATTGGCCTAAAATGGAGTAAAACTACTGCGAGTATGTCAAACGTTGCATCAAATACCAACAACATGCCAACTTAACACATTTACCATCCCAAGAACTTCAACCAATCCAGTCCATGTGGCCCTTCTCCCAATGGGACCTGGATCTAATTGGAAAAATTACACCTGATTTCTCTAGCAATCATAAATTTATCATTAAAACAACAAAATATTTTACAAAGTGGGTTGAAGCCATCCCACTGGTCCAAACTATAGGAGCCAAAATTGCAACATTCATCATGGAGCATATCATATGCCGCTTTGGAATTCCCTCCCAAATTATTTTAGATAATGGGAAATATTTCAAAAACAAAATTGTCCGAGCCCTATGCAAAATATTTCACATACATCATAGCTTTTTGACCCCATATTACCCTCAAGGAAATGGCCAGGCTGAAGCCACTAAGAAAACCATTTGTTCTATTCTTCATAAAACTGTAGCGAAATCTCATTAGGACTGGTATAATCAAATACCCCTAGCCTTATGGGCCTATCATACGAGCATTCATAATCCCACTAGGGCAACACCTTTTTCACTTGTCTATAGGGCAAAAGCTATCATGCCCCTTGAGCTAGAGATACCCTCTTTATGGATATCCATGAAATATTTCATTGATGATGACACTGCTCACCAAGCTCATCTAGATCAACTAACATTCCTCAATGAACGTCACATCCATGCCATCAAGAACACACATGTATATAAATATTACCTTTTCCATGCCTACAAAAGTAAGGTACATCAGCGTGAATATCATATTGGTGACATGGTTCTCAAGGAGAACCAGCAAATCACAAGTCAACCCCACTAGCAGCGCGATAAATTTACCCCAAATTGGTTGGGTCCATTTATTATCACACATAAATATGGTTCAAGAGAATATCATTTGGCAAATATTGAAGGCCTTAACGATCCTAAACCTATCAACATATTGCATCTTCATGCTTTCAACGCATGATTCATAGACAAAATCACCATCACGAGTGTCACATAGTGCTAGAAATAAATCACCAAGCACATCATCGTGTGAATCTGTTATTTTTGCTTTATTATTTCTCTATGTTTTTGCCATTTTTATGCTCAAGGTATTTATTTTTCCTTTTACAGGACTCACGTCATCAGTAGGAGAGCTCTATAGTGGACTCACCTACCACCATGCAGGACCATCTGTAGCTGCAGCAAAAACCCATTACACTGACTGATATCGCTTGACCACCAACTACCCTTTATACTAGGTGATCCTCACACTCATCCTATTTAGGTCACCACACTTCACCTTGAAACCATTCCCGTCACTAGCGAGGTTCGTCCTATTCACCACACTATGGTGATATCCATATCACCATGTCCTCTTTCGATGATAAAGAGGAATCCTCCCAACCACAAGCACAAGGATCATCCTCCCATCCGTTTGATGATCTTAGATGTCACTATTCACCTCCAAGTTATCCATAGCATCCCATAGGATCTTACCACCCACCTAATAGGGAATACACACCTCATCAACCTCACCCTATATTTCTACCCGCTCCTCTTCCCAATGGCGAGTCTACCTACACCCAGGCTCTACAAGCCCGCACAGCCCAAGCTACTCAAGCCGATCATGCAAAAATCCATATTTCCCATTCGTGTCGCTACCCAGTGCCATCACCTATGCCATCGGTCCTCAAGACACCACCTTCACCACTACGAGGCTTACCACCCCAAAAAATCTTATGATCACCACAGTCATTTCATTCCGCTGCTTCCTCATTACAACCCTATAATTTTTCTACCATTCCATTTGCCTTGGAATCTTGATCGCCACCTTCCCTATTACCATCACCACCACACCACGAGATACAACATATCATCTCCTATATCAAAGCCCTAGAGTTGCAGATGAGCCACTATCATTACCACATTCACCCATGGTAGTATTCCATGACCCGTCCATCCTCACCACCATGAAGATCCCTTCCCTAACCCCAAACTCGATCCATATCAAAACCCAGACCCATGCCTCCATTACCAGATCATCTTTTACCTAGACCTTGTTCACCTCCAGCAGAGCCATACGTCTATCCTATGCCTATTCCATATACGCCCCTTTCTAAAATGTTCCATCATCTCATGCACAAGGGTCTTATTGACCTACCTAAGATTCAACCTACTGACCCCTCGTGTCCTAAACCATGCAATTACAACAAGATTAAATTTTACATCTACCATCGCCAGCCAGGTCACGATATCAAAGAGTGTAGATCATTCAAAACCCTGGTGCACAACATGTTACATGGTGAGTGTACCCCATCACCAGAGTGCTCTTTTCCATTTAGTTGACTTGTTAGTCCTCTACACCACACAACTCCTAACTTTACCACACCGTAGAACCCTAACAATGCCCACCGCTATATTCATAATATTTCCAACTATGGCTCCAACCGCAACTCTTACCATGTCATCACTTCACCATCCCATTCTCACCTAGATCTATGTCATTTCACTCGACAGTAGTTTTAGTTACTCATTTTATTCTATCTCATTCTTCTACTTCTTACATACTTTGATTCTTTTCTTCTATTCTATTATTGTCGGCCATTGGTGATCCTCTTTACTTGATTGGTTACCCATGCCTATTTCTTCTCACTTCTTCCACCTGTACATTCTACTCTCACATTGTCCTTCTTCTTGGCAACTATTACATACACTTATACAACTCATATCTTATACATCTACTACACACACACACCCCACATGCTGGGGCAACCATGATCATAGCATCACACTTTTTGTCATCATTACATACTTCACTCATCTATGAATAGGTTCTTCTAAAATTTTCTTTCTAAACAACATAACTTTCTTCTTGTCAATATCGCATTCCTCCACTTGCATCACTTACAGTTACATTCATTTCACATATTCATATGCTTTATAGTTAAAATTTTAATTCATGTTTGTACATTATCTCCCAAAATGCGCCTCAGTAGGAATAATACATGCACTTGTTAGCATCACCACCTGGATGTCCATTCCCCCTTTTCAAGATCGGGGTATACATAGGTGTCATGTTTAATTTTGACTACTCTGTAGTTTAGGTAATCAAGTGTCACCCATAGCTACTGAGTCTTGTACATTATTCTTATGTTCTTTTAGGCTAGTTCAACCTCTCTCATGAATCATGCACAATAGGTTACACATTAACAATTTTTAGCCTAAGAAAGAGGACATCTTGAGTAGATATCGCCATCTATAGAATGGTATCACTTGCTCATCCTATCGCCTGCATGATCAACATACGACTTGGGGATAAAAAAAGGGATCAAGCATAAGCAAAATTAAATAACTGGGTAGAAAACAAACTTCATCACCCATACAAAAAAAAAAAAAGAAAAAAAATGAAAAGAGCACTACCACAATCAGATAGGTCAACACTAGAACAGGGGCAAAAAACAAAAGGAAATGCCTCTTGATATCACACATGTTATGCTTATCGCCTTTGGTTCTTAGGTTCAACATAAATCTATGGGATAATTCCAAAAACTTTCCTACTAGTGGAATAATATTACAGGTGACAACACATCTCTTACATTAGCATCTCGCTTTTGTAGAAATCACTGTTGTGGATGGATGAGCTAGCTAGTACGGTAGCATCTACAACGGGTTAATCCTACCTCCCTCAAAATGGATAAATGAACCTTACACATTCACACACATAGGTCCAAGACATATTTTGAACCAGCCCGATCATGTTATAAGTTGCCACAAAACTTGCATAGCTAAGGGTTTGAGATTTGATTGTCATAACTATGTTAGTCAAAACCATTACACATGCCTTAAATTATCCATTGACCCTGAAATCATGGAATGGATAGCATCCATACAAGTAAATGAAATGATACAAGTGTTTCCTTGGTGCATTTCAATAAGTCCATACATGCATACATGCATCTATGTCAGATACATTTGATACACACTATAGTTATGCATTCATCCTACATGCATTTCATATCAAATAAAATTTATTGCATTCATCCCATATGCTTTTCAAAATCGAGTCATAGTATCACAATTACTATACATACATTCATTACAAAATTATATTTGATAGCACATCATGTTGCATTGGAAATACAATAATAACACTATTCTACAATCCATTTATACTACAACACGATAATAGATCTAAACCATGTCATACATGTATATCTATTCATCAGACATATCTAAAATTTTGTTACGCTAATCCATGCAAACATAAACAAGAACACATTTCAAACCATCAAAATAACACATGTATATATAATAGAAAAAATCAACAAAGTATACATATATATATCATCCATACAAAATTCCCGTAGGCTACAACCTGGGATTATGCCCATCATCATATATCATCAATACAAAATGCCCATAGGCTACAATAAACAATAGATATCCTAACTCCCACTAGGAGTCTCCCCACGGCCCTCACGACTCACTCGTATCCTTACAACCTGGCTCGAATCTACCCTAAACCCTGGTATCAGATCCATAGCAGGCTGATCCTGCACCTCAGCCCTAGCACTTCTCTATCCCACCCATAGCAGCACTACAGTGACTCTGATGCGATCATGCCCACACTTGTGAATGTGATCTAGAATGCACCACAATACTACAATAATTGGATAGAGAAATCCTGTTTACCAACAAAGTAGTCTTGTACATCATCTTCTTAGAAGACTTAACCAAAAACTGACTAGTCAGAGTATCAATCGCCTGCTCCTACCTAGACATAGCAGCCCTCATATCCACCATATCAACCTCCAACTACTAAATTCTATTATGCAATCCTTGTACATCCTCTGTAGTTGGCCTCTCAAAAATGTCACTAGGAATCTACTGTGCTATATTAGCAAATACCCCAATATCAATGGTATCATCAATACCACCCATATCGGCCACCTCACCTCCATTAGCCTGAGCTCCAATGGTCTGCTCTACCCCAACATATACACCCACATCCACCTCCTCTACCCTCACATCCTGGGTGCTCACCAAAGCACCTACATGATGTCATGACCATCAGGGAAGAATCTCCTCCTCAGTAGTATCCATACTCGTTTCCCTAGCCCGAGTCCTCCTGGTTGCTATCCTCTCTGGAGGAGGTGTCCCAACAGTAGGTGCCACCCACCGATCCACCACACCTCTCCTAGGATCCCAAGATTGTAGTACCCACCAGGTGTCAAACTATGGTGTCATATATACAACATCTACATCCAGGATATCCATAGGAGGGTCCATATTCCCAACCCAAGGTGGTACAATAGGGTGCTCTCCTCTGTCCCCCTATCTCCTAAAGTGGATAACAAGAGTCCTTAGAACATCCTATCACAAAAAAAATTGGTGTTGTACCCTATAAAACTAAAAGTACTCAGTCTTTCAAGTATATCTCCACACCAACCATCTACCCCATCGTATGACCCGTAACTACTCATCATCCTCATTCCAACTCACCCCACCCAACCACAATCTCTACTTTATGTCATCTAATGTTAGCTCCCCAAACTTAATCCTCCACAAAACTGGATCACCCTCATGATGCCTCTTCATACCCTGATCCACCTCCATACTCCACCATAAGGCGTAAGGATACTCCTTACCCTCCACATGTATAGGGTGAGGTAAAAAAGAGGGTCTCTCAATGGCTATGTGCTCCCATGCCCATACCTATAACAAGGGAATCACACTCGATCTTGTCCGCCTACCCCGAACCATATTATGCAACTCATGGTATACTTGGGCCAATAGTGCAGGCACCCATGCAAACACAACCTTGTGCTCCACTAGATCACTCACTATATCCAACATATTCCAGGTAAACAACACCCCATAACTATCAGGAAGAGCATATGTAGAGATCATAATCATTGCCACACATTGCCTATCTAAAATCTTCTTCTGCAGCCACAACCATTCATAATTCATCTTGTAGATATTGATCTCTCTCCACCTAGCCCCAAAGAATATCTCCAACACTGCATCCTTCCTCCCATATTCAACTTCCCTCATAGGAACATCCTCAATCGATAGTCTGTAGATGTGATACACGTCCTCCAATGTTACAGTCATTTCCCCCATAGGGAAATTAAATGTGTTCCTGTCTGCATCCCACCACTCACATAAGGCAAACACATGTCTTATTAGTGAAGATGATATTGCACTCCCAAACACCGCGGAAGTGTATGTCATACAACCACTGCAACTCCTCCTCAGTCTTCATTAGCCTCTCAAAACCTTGCTTAAACTTCCTTACTTGATGACGGGGCTCAAGCGCCTTCACCTATTCAAACCATAAAACAACATGTAGCAGTAACCCACATAAAAAATCAATCAAATTTAACTTCATCACGCAAAATTTACAAATTGAAAACATTTAATTTGGCACACATCTCGAGACAAATTAATGTACAGATAAAATGACAAAACACATCAACAACACAATCACATATTTGGATACCCATTTTGTCATTTCATGGCAAAAGTCCAAGCACATACGACATACAGTACACATTGGTCGCCCAACAACCAATAACAAACTCAACTGTACAACTACTATGACACACAATCCAAAACATGATCAATTAATATGACATAAAAAAATAAATCACATTTCTGGATACCCATTGCCCACTTAATGGTAAATGTGTCTACAAAATTCAAAAACAAAATACCAATCAACACAGATCTAACAATCAAATCTGTCCTAAAAATACCAAAATCGAACACACATCCAGGTACATAATCTAAAAATAACAGTCATATTTTTAGATACCCATTTGCCAATTTAGTGGTGGAAGTTCAAATTGACATCAAGTATAGTCTACATCGGGCTCCCTATAGCTCATTTTTAGTTTAATTATTGAAATTAGGAGCTTAGGGTTAGAAACCAAAGGAGTCGGAAATAATATTCATTAATCATTAACATAAAACAATAGGTTACAAGGTTTAAATAAAGATAAAATAAACCATAAGCCTAACTTAGGGGAAGAGAATAGGGAGAAATAAAATAGGGAGGAAAAGAGGAAAGGAAATTTAAATTGAACTCTCTCTATCGCCCATGCCGTCCAAACTTCGTCGTCCACAAGGTAAAAAGGTAAGGTCCAAAACTTACCGTGGTAAAACACTTTTTACCACCCGTAATTTCCAACATTCTCCCCCTTAAAGTTGAGAGGACTGACTATATAGTCTCTCAGCTTTATAAATTGATCTTTATCCATTGCTTTGGTGAATATGTCAGCAATGTTATCCAAAGTGTTACAATATTTAAGCTCAACAATATTCTGTTCCACCATATCTCATATGAAGTGATACTTCATATCAAAATATTTTGATCTTTTGTGGTGGATAGGATTATATGCCAGTTGAATGGCACTAATATTATCATAATTTAGTTTTGTTGGACCACTTTGAATTTTGCCAATATCTTCAAGGATTTTCCTCAACCAGAGGACTTGAGTACTAGCATGTGTAATGGTGATATACTCTGCTTCAGTAGATGATAATGCTACAACAGATTGTTTCTTGGAACTCCAAGTTATTAGTCTTGAACCTAGACTAAAACAGTTCCCTGATGTAGATTTTATGTCATCTATATTGCTGCCCCAATCACTATCACTAAAACCAACTAACTTCACTGAGTTACATTTGTGGTAATGGATTCCAAAATCCAATGTACCTTTTACATATCATAAAATTCTTTTAGTTGCTTGAAGGTGCAGCTCAGATGGACTTGCCATAAACCTTGAAACTAGAGAAATAGCATATTGTATATCTGGCCTTGTGTTGGTAAGAAACATCAGACTCCCAACCATGCTCCTAAAAATGGTCATGTCAACATTTGGTGCTCCATCATCTTTGCTCAGCTAGATTCCATGTCCTGTTGGAGTTGCAAGTGATTTGCACTGCTCCATGGCAAATTTCTTTATCATGTCTCGAGCATACTTATGTTGACATATGAAGATCCATTTCTCTGATTGGTGTACTTCCATGCCTAGGAAGTATCTCATTAACCCAAGATCTTTCATCTCAAACTGATTCATCATGGAGTTTTTGAACTCCATATTCATTTTATTATTACTACCCATAAATATGAGATCATCCACATATAAGCAAACTATGAGGATGTTTGTTCCATTCTTGAGGTAGTACAAAGTTGGTTCACTTTTGCTTTTAGTGAATCCAAACTCATTAAAATAGCCATCAATGTGTGAGTACCAAGCTCTTGGTGCTTGCTTGAGGCCATAAAGTGTTTTTTTCAATTTATAAACAAGGTTCTCTTTTCCTTGTTCTTGGAAACCTTGAGGTTGCTGAACATACACCTCTTCTGTTAAGTATCCATTTAAAAATGCACTTTTAACATCCATGTGTTGTATTGCCCATCCTTTGTGAGCAGCTAAGGAAAGAATTGTTCTAATTGTCTCCTATCTTGCTACAGGAGCAAAGGTTTCCTCATAGTCAATACCATATTTTTGAGTAAAACCTTTGGCAACTAGTCTTGGCTTATGTATCTCAATGCTTCCATCAGCATTGAACTTGGTCTTGTAGACCCATTTACAACCAACACATTTTTTACCTTTGGGAAGCTTCATAAGCTCCCAAGTATCATTCTTGTTTATAGAGGATATCTCCTCTTTCATGGCATCTTGCCATACATTTTATGTACATGCCTTTTCATAGCTAGATGGTTCTAGCTGTGCAGTAGCCAATAAAGCATAATTGACTACATCTCCTCTTGGTTCGTGAGATTCATCATCTTTGGACATGTGTAGATTTTCAAGTCTAGATAATATGTCATTCATCTCACTAGCTTGACTTCTAGTGTATCTTCGTTGGAAATTCCTATCCAACATTTGAGAAGATGGATGACTTTGTAGTGTTCTATTTCCTTTATTGGTATCTTTCCTTTGAGAATATGGATCAATATCCATAGGAATTGAAGCACTAACAGATCTCTGAAATCTTTTCAGATAATTTGGGGGAGCCTTCAAAGGAGTTCTGCTTGGACTTGGTGTACCACTGGATGTACTCAAAGAAGATTCCTTATGAGGACTTTGTGGTGGGGTACCACTGCTATTCTTTGGCTGTAATTGTGAGGAACTTTCAGAATTAGATCCTACATCAACAAATTTTTGGTGACCCCATTCTCCCCCTTCATCAAAAATTACATCCCTTGAGATTATTATTTTATGGGTCTTGGGATTGTAAAGTCTGTATCCTTTTGTGGATTCACATTACCGTACAAATATACAGGCTTGACTCTTGGGATCAAGCTTCTTTCTTTTCTCTTCTAGAATATGTGCATAGGCTAAAGAACCAAAGACTTTGAAATGCTTTACATTTGGCTTCTTGCCGTACCATCCTGCATAAGGAGTGATACCATCTAAACTAGAATTTGGACTTCTATTTATAATATATGCACTTGTTCGAACTGCATCTGCCCAATATGTATTTGTAATATGCTTAGTTTGAAGCATTGTTCTTGCCATCTCAACAAGGGTGCTATTTTTTCTCTCTGCCACACCATTCTGTTGTGGAGTATAGGCAGTGGTGAACTGCCTTTTAATCCCATTTTCTTTACAATAGTGCAAGAATTCATTAGAGGAGTACTCACCTCCTCTATCTGTCCGAAGAAATTTTACATAGTAGTCACTTTGTTTGTCTACATTATTTCTGAAATCTATGAAGCAATCAAATGCTTCATCTTTATGTTTCAAAAAATAAATCTAGCACATTCTGGAAAAATCATCAATAAAAGTAAGAAAATATGAATTGTTTCCTACAATTTTAGTTTGCATAGGACCACAGATGTCCAAATGCACTAGCTGAAGAGGATAACTAGCTCTCCAGGCTTGTCCTTTTGGAAAATTTGATCTTGAGTGCTTTCCCAAAGCACATCCTTCGCACACTTTCTTATGATCTTGAATTTTTGGAAGTCCTGTCACCATAGCTTGAGAAGTTAACAATTTCAAGCTAGCAAAATTAAGGTGACCATATCGCAAGTGCCACAATACACTTGGATTTGAAATAACAACATTCGCAAGTTGTGCTCCCCCTAGCTCACCAAATTTTAGAGGGAATAACCTATTTTTGGTCATAGGTACTTGTGTAATGACTCTATTACAATTGTTTTTATCAATTATTGTACATCTTCCTTCATCAAAAACAAGTTTGTAATTCTTCTCCATCATTTGCCCAACACTTAGCAAATTGTGTTGGAGCTTTGGAGTGAAATAAATGTCATTCACTTTTTAAGGCCTTCTTTTTTTGGAACCTCCATGGCTCCAATGCCTTCTACTTGCAATGTTTTATCATCCCCTAACTTAATATGGGATTTATAATTTGAATCTAAAGTAGCAAAGAGTTCTTCTTTACCACTCATATGATTGGAGCAACTAGTATCCAAAATCCATGTATCATCTAGATTTTGATCTGATTGTCCATAAGAAATAAAAATATTAGATGGGTCTTCTTCTTCTCCATAGAAGGAACCATACTGACTATTTTTTCCTTGTGAAGTTTTCGACCAGCAGTCGCGAGCAAAGTGTCCTGGTTTGCCATAATTGAAGCAAATTGTTTTGAACTTGGTACTTCCTCATCCTTGATTTCCACCATGGCCTGAATTGCCACCTTGATTTTGGTTGCCTCCTCTATTTTTATTACCTCCTTTGTTCTGATTACCTCATGTGTAGGAGTTAGCTCCTCTTGAGTTGCCTCGGTCTCTGCCTCTTTGTTGTTGTTCTCTGACTCTACCTCTTCCTTGTCCTCGCCCTATGGCTTCGTTAGAAGTGAAGGCATTGTCTTCACCTCCATGGCTTGTTGAAGGTACCCCTTGTAACCTCTCCTCATGAGAGGTTAATGATCCTATTAAGTTATCAAATGTGAGAGTAGCAAGGTATTTTGATTCTTCGATTATGATTGCTATGTGATTCCACTTAGGAAGAAGTGTTCTCAACACTTTCTTCACCATTGTTTTAGGTTTTGTGTCATCACCCAAGGTTTGCATCATATTGACTATGGATTTGACTCGCACGCAGTAATCTCTAACTCTTTCATTTTCTCTCATTCTAATATTTTCAAAATCTCTCTTCAGTGTTTGAAGCCTGACTTGCTTCACTTTATAATTTCCTTGAAAACCTTCTTGCAAGGCCTTCCATGTATCTTTACCAGTTGTGCTAGATGCAATTATAGGAAAGATACTTTTAACTAATGCAGCTTGAAGTAGGGATAGGGTAGAAGAATTATTATTTTGGGCTTCTTTTAGGGTTTTCTTGTCAGTGTTAGGAAACGAACCAAATTGTATTATTGTCGGGTGAGTTTAAATAACACAGTAGCACAAACGGACTTCCTGGATTAGCCCGAAATGGGCGCATCTCAACAGGATGCCGCTGCAACTAAAATAACTAGTTGCTAAGTTAATTTAACAAACTAACAAAATATTAAAGTACGCTAACATCCCCCCTTATTACATTATTTGGGTAATGTAATAACTAATAGCTATACTAACATCCCCCCTGACTACATCATTTCGCAATACAAAGAGAGCTGCAAAACAATTCAAATTTGACACGTGCAAGTGCCTTAGTGAAAATGTCTGCAACTTGAGCATCGGTGGGAATGTGCTGAAGCTGAATTCGGTGCTTTGGAACTTCATCTCGAATGAAATGACATTGTGTGTCAATGTGCTTTGTTCTTTCATGATGGACTGGATTCTTGACAAGGTTCAGAACACCCTGATTGTCGCAAAACAAGTGTATTGGAGATTTTGATGGATGGCCCATACTTGTCAGAATGCGACACAACCATATCACTTCACACACAGCTTCACGTGCGGTGTGATACTCTGCCTCTGTTGATGAAATAGCAACCACCTGTTGCTTCTTGCTGTGCCAAGAGACAGGACCGGATCCTAGATGAAAAATGTATCCAGAAGTTGACTTGCGATCATCAAATGATCCGGCATAGTCGGAGTCCGTGTATCCTTGCAAGAAGAATTTGTTGTTCCTCTTGTATTCTAGGCCATATTCTATTGTGCCACGGACATAGTGAAGAACACGTTTTGTTGCTTTCCAATGAGTGGTCTTAGGCTCCTGCATGAACCTCGAAAGATAGTTGACAACAAATACGAGATCTGGCCTAGTATTGGTCAGATATATGAGACTCCCAATCAACTGTCGATAGAGAGTACCATCTACTTGAGGTGAATCATCATATCATGATAACTGAAGTCCGGTCTCCATCGGAGTTGCCATTGGCTTGCAATCAGTCATGCGATATTTTTCTAGCAATGTCTTGGCATATTTTTTCTGAGACACTTTGATGGAGTGCTCCTTCTGGATGAATTCTAGACCAAGACAAGTAATGGAGAAGTCCGAGATCTGTCATCTCAAAATATTTACACAAGTTTCTTTTGACGAGTAGAGATCATAGTTTCGAACTCCCTGTAATGAGCAGATCATCAACATAGAGTACAAGCAACACTATCTCAGAACCCTATTTCTTGAAATAGAGGTTTGCATCTGACGGACATCTCTTAAATCCATGCTGCATAAGGTGATTGTCCATTTTTATATACCAAGCTCGAGGAGCTTGTTTCAGACCATATAAGGATTTGACCAATTTGCAAACCTTCTGCTCTTGGCCTTCCACTTCAAATCCTTCTGGCTGAGTCATGTAGACTTCTTCTTGGAGATCACCATTTAGAAAGGCACTTTTGACATCCATCTGGTGAACTTTCCACCCATATTGTGCTGCCATAGCACACATAACCCGAATTGTGGTCATCCGAGCAGTAGGTGCAAAAGTTTCCTCGTAGTCAATGCCTTCCTTTTGAGCATAGCCCTTTGCAACAATATGGGCCTTATGCTTATCAATTGTTCCATCTACCTTGTACTTGACTTTATATACCCATTTGCATCCAATGGGTTTCTTTCCATGCTACAGATCAACAAGCTTCCAAGTTTTATTTTTCATCAAAGACTCATACTCTGTATCCATAGCGGCCTTCCACTAAGGCTCACTAAGAGCATCTTGCACTGATGCAGGTTCAAGATCGTCTATGGTAGACATGAACGCCCTGTCATCATCAATATCCATATCCTCTACTTCTGTACGTGGAGTTACAGAAAGTTCCTCAAAATATTGACAAAGATCATCAACCTCACCAGTTTCTTTGGCTTCTTTTTCCTTTTGAGCCATACTGCGTGTACGAGGTCTATCCAAGTTCAAATTGGGAGGAGTGGATAAATTTGCGTCTCTGATTGTATTTGTACACCATTTTGGATTCTTCTTCGGTGGTGTTGAAGAAGATGTAGAAGGACCTCCTGTCTCGTGTTGATGAAGGAATCTTCTCTTCCTTAGATTCCACAAGATCTAGGTGTACTTTAGATGTGCTCTGTGATGTGAAAGCTTCATCAAAGACAACATCTCTGCTGACATGAATTTTCTTGGTCAAAGGATCTATTAAACGATATCCTTTAGAGTGCTCATCATAACCAAGAAAAATACATCTCAGTGTTTTCTCATCTAGCTTCTTCCTTTTCTCTTTCGGTATGTTCATGAAAGCGTGACATCCGAAAATACGTAGATTAGATATGGAGGGTTTTTGACCACTCCATGCTTCCTATGGAGTCATTCCTTTTAGGGCCTTTGTGGGTGCCCTATTTTTTAGCGTACTTTAGCTTCTTGTTAGTTGTTAATTATTATTTAGCAACTAGTTGCAGCGGCTGGTATATTGTTATACCTGCATCCTGTTGAGATGCGCCCTCTTCGGGCTAATCCAGGAATGCAGTTTGTAATCTCTGCATTATTTAAACTGCACTGCTGAATAATAAATCTGGTTCGCATTCTAACATGGCATCAAAGCCAGATTGCAGGGAGCAGTGAGAAGCCGAGGTTGGAGGACAACGAATTTGTTTTCTGCTGTGCGGGGGAGGCATATTTTTTATTTTTTTTAATTTTTTTTTCACGCCGTGCGCAATCGCGCGGCGTTCTGTGCAGGTGTTTTTTACCTGCAGTGTGCAGACTGGATCGCAGAGCGTAGGCAGAAAATTGAAAAAAAAATAAATAAAAAATTTCGTGCGCTACGGCTGGAACGCAGCACACAGGCGGCGGACTGGAAACGTAGCCGCGACGTGGAAGCGTCCAGCCACACAGGAGGAAGGAGGGAAGCCCGATGCAGACGCAGAGGAGGTCTGCTCCCCCAAGCGTCCGCGTGCAGAGGAGGGACCCCCGCCCCCCCTCGCTCGTCTGTCCGTGCGGGGAGCTGTCGCGACGCGACATCCGTGCGCAGAAGAGGAGGGACACCCCCCCCCGTTGAGCGAACGTCTATCCGCGCGGGGAGTTGTGGAGGCAACCCCCCCCCCCCCCGTTGAGCGGACGTCCGTCCATGCGGGGAGCTGTGGACCAGGCTGAGGGCGGGTTTTTTTAAAAAATAAAAAAAATGGACGTGCGCAACGGGTTCGAGTTGCAGAGAGGAGGAGAGCACCAGAGGAGGCTGCAGGCAGCAGGCCGAGGTCCTCAAATACGAGGGGGCCCTTTCTCCTCCCAGATCAGCCCACGGGCTCACTGGAAAGTGAGCTGCGTGGTGGGTTCCAGGAACCCAGAAGGTCGGGGGTTCAAATCCCGCCGACTCCCCCAAGGTATAATTTTTTTCTCAAAGGTTTTTTTAATTATTAATTTTTAGTTAAAATTTTTAATTTTAATTTATTTTTTATAGTTTTTAAAACTTTATAAATTAAAATTTAATTTTAATTTATTTTTTCATAAGGTTTTAAAACTATATAAATTAAAATTATTTATTTTAACTTTAAATATATAATAATTATTAAAATGCTTTGTTAAAGAGATTTTTTTAAGGGGGGATATTTTTTTCAAAAAATCAAAGGGGGAATGTGAGTAATTTTCTGAAAAAGCAATTTGGCGAATTGTAAAAGGTGCATTTTCGATCTGTGATCGACACCTTGTGGGTTAATTCTTGTGGGCACTTTTTATGTTGTATGTTGCATATTTCATTTTTTGCACTACTTCATTAAAAGTTAAAAAAATCAAATACACTCCCTAAGTCCCCGGAATAATTAAAACCCATCCGTGCAATTTATTGCACTGCAGACGTTTGATATTTGTGATAACTCTGGCCAGAACTTATAGGTAAAGCTGTCGTGATTGGGCTACTGTATCCGCCACCTAATATAGCTGCTACAACGATGTCTGAGCTTGTTCTCTATAAATCGTCGGGGAGAGATAAGTTAGCCATTTTTGCATTTTTTTACTCCATCCACTACCCTTTATCGCACTTGTGTTTAGGCGTAAATCCTGATGAAGTATTCTTCATAGTGTTTAGGGGAAGTTACGCCCCACACATGAGAAGAATCTTCTATGGTAGGTGCCATCAACAAGGCGATTCCCTTTCAGTACCGCTTATGTTCCACGTATTGTATGATCTCTAAAACTCACCTGTAGTCTCCCTCACGTAAGGGGGGGTGATTTTTGTTGATATTTATAAATACCTATAGTTTCCCTCATGTAAGGGCGGGTATTTTGTACGGTATAACGGCCTAGCAAAAGGTATATCGAAAGGGGGACCAATTGGTGATATAAAGAACCTTCACTATGGCCGCTATTGCAAAGTTGATGACTGATCCTCATCAGTTATTGAAAGGTCCAAATTATACACCATGGAAACATAAGATGAAGGCAATTCTCCAAATGGAAGATTTGTGGGATATTGTTACTGGAGCAACAACTAGGCCTTCACCAACAGCAGGATCCACAGGTCCTTCCACAGATCAGATAGCTTTTGACAAGAAAGACAGTCGAGCAAAGGTGCTCATTTTTTTTATTGTTTCAGATGAAGTGCAACCTCATATAGCTGACAAAGCAAATGGTAAAGAGGCATGGGATGCCCTTAGAACTATCTATGAGGGAAAGAATGATTCCACCATTCTTCATCTTCAACAACAACTTCATAACCTGAGTTTGAGACAGGGTGAAACAGTTGAACTCTTTCTGTGCAAAGTGTCTGAATTGAAAGAGAAATTGAATTCTTTGGGAGATACTGTGGACGAAAAGCTTCTCATTTAACTTGTGATGAGAGCTTTACCTTCTTCATTTGATATCTTGATAACCTCCATCCAGGTGTCTCAACGATAAATTACCTACATCGAGTTGGTCAATCTGCTTCAACAACAGGAGGCACGCCAATTTCACAAGGATGATTCTTCCAATACAGCCCTATACACCAACAGGCAGGGTTCTAGGAAGAAATGTAATGGGTAAAAAGGAGGCAACTTTCAAAAAGGAGGAAATTCTCAACAAGATACGAAAGGAAAAGGCAAAAAACCTCAACAGAAGAAGAGGTGGTGCAAGATCTGTGAGAAAGACAACCATGACACCAACAAGTGTTGGCATAAGAACAAGGAGAAAGGCCAAAACAAACCACAAAATAAAAACAAGCAACCCCGAGTGAATGTTGTTGTTGAAGAATCTGACTCAGATTCTGAATGGGCACACAAGGTGCTCATGACTACCACAGATTCCACACAGAGGGATCCTATTTGGTATGTCGATTTTGGAGCTAGCAAACATATGACTGGCGATAGATCATGGTTTGAATCATTCATGGCCAAAGAGGGCAAACCTATCACCATTGCTGATGATAAAACCTATAGGGTTCAGGGAGAGGGTACAGTTTCAGTCACTCTTCCTGATGGCAAGTGTCAGACTGACAAAGTACTCTATGTTTCGGGATTTGCTAACAATTTGTTGTCAGTCACACAAATCCTGGATAGAAATATGGTTGTCAACTTTCATGTTGAGAATGGCAAGAAGTTTTGTACTATTACCAGGAAGGGTAAGCAGATTGCAACAGCTTCATATAAGCACAACTTATTTGCACTAGATGCTATCTCTACACCACATGTTGCCATGACTGTCTCTACCAAGGAGGCAACTTCCCTATGGCACAAGAGATATGGGCATCTTAGTTCTGGCTACTTACTTGAGCTCAATAAGTATGAGATGGTAAAGGGTCTTCCTTTCCTTTCTGCCACATTGCCGATGTGCTCTGATCGCTAGCGAGAAAGCAGCATAGAGTACCATTTGAGAAGAGCTCAACAAGAGCACAAAAATCTCTGGAGTTAATTCACACCGATCTGTGTGGTCCTTTTACACCCAACAGTTGTGGAGGGAAGAGGTACTTTTAGTTATTCGTAGATGACTACTCACGAAAGATGTGGGTTTTCTTTCTCCAACTGAAATCTGAAGCTTTCGCATTCTTCCAACAGTTGAAGAAATCCGTTGAGAAGGATTCAGGAGCTTCTATTAAAACCCTCCTCTCAGATCAAGGGGGGGAGTTTACCTCTAATGAATTTTCTGCATTCTTAGATAAGCATGGAATCAAGAGACAGTTAACAATCGCCTATACTCCTCAGCAAAATGGAGTTGCTGAGAGAAGGAACCGTTCTATCATGGAAATGGTTCGTTGTATGCTCATAGGAGCTACTCTTGGGCAACAATATTGGGCAGAAGCTATCACCACTGCAGTATATCTGTTGAATAGGGCACCCACAAAGGCCCTAAAAGGAATGACTCCACAGGAAGCATGGAGTGGTCGAAAACCCTCCATATCTCATCTTCGTATTTTTGGATGTCACGCTTTCATGCACATACCGAAAGAGAAAAGGAAGAAGCTAGATGAGAAAACACTGAGATGTATTTTTCTTGGTTATGATGAGCACTCTAAAGGATATCGTTTGATAGATCCTTTGACCAAGAAAATTCATATCAGTAGAGATGTTGTCTTTGATGAAGCTTTCACATCACAAAGCACATCTAAAGTACACCTAGATCTTGTGGAATCTAAGGAAGAGAAGATTCCTTCGTCAACACAGACAGGAGGTCCTTCTACATCTTCTTCAACACCATCGAAGAAGAATCCAAAATGGTGTACAAATACAATCAGAGATGCAAATTTATCCACTCCTCCCAATTTGAACTTGGATAGACCTCGTACACGCAGTATGGCTCAAAAGGAAAAAGAAGCCAAAGAAACTGGTGAGGTTGATGATCTTTGTCAATATTTTGAGGAACTTTCTGTAACTCCACATATAGAAGCAGAGGATATGGATATTGATGATGACAGGGCATTCATGTCTACCATAGACGATCTTGAACCTACATCAGTGCAAGATGCTCTTAGTGAGCCTCAGTGGAAGGCCGCTATGGATATAGAGTATGAGTCTTTGATGAAAAATAAAACTTGGAAGCTTGTTGATCTACCGCATGGAAAGAAACCCATTGGCTGCAAATGGGTATACAAAGTCAAGTACAAGGCAGATGGAACAATTGATAAGCATAAGGCCCGTCTTGTTGCAAAGGGCTATGCTCAAAAGGAAGGCATTGACTACGAGGAAACTTTTGCACCTACTACTTGGATGACCACAATTCGGGTTATGTGTGCTATGGCAGCACAATATGGGTGGAAAGTTCACCAGATGGATGTCAAAAGTGCCTTTCTAAATTGTGATCTCCAAGAAGAAGTCTACATGACTCAGCCAGAAGGATTTGAAGTGGAAGGCCAAGAGCAGAAGGTTTGCAAATTGGTCAAATCCTTATATGGTCTGAAACAAGCTCCTCAAGCTTGGTATATAAAAATGGACAATCACCTTATGCAGCATGGATTTAAGAGATGTCCGTCAGATGCAAACCTCTATTTCAAGAAACAGGGTTCTGAGATAGTGTTGCTTGTACTCTATGTGGATGATCTGCTCATTACGGGGAGTTCAGAAACTATGATCTCTCTTGTCAAAAGAAACTTGTGTAAATATTTTGAGATGATAGATCTCGGACTTCTCCATTACTTTCTTGGTCTGGAATTCAGCCAGAAGGAGCACTCCATCAAAGTGTCTCAGAAAAAATATGCCAAGACATTGCTAGAAAAATATTGCATGACTGATTGCAAGCCAATGGCAACTCCGATGGAGAATGGACTTCAGTTATCATGATATGATGATTCACCTCAGGTAGATGGTACTCTCTATCGACAGTTGATTGGGAGTCTCATATATCTGACCAATACTAGGCCAAATCTCGTATTTGCTGTCAACTATCTTTCGAGGTTCATGCAGGAGCCTAAGACCACTCATTGGAAAGCAGCAAAATGTGTTCTTCACTATGTCCGTGGTACTATGGAATATGGCCTAGAATACAAGAGGAACAACAAATTCTTCTTGCAAGGATACACGGACTCCAACTATGCCGGATCATTTGATGATCGCAAGTCAAATTCTGGATACATTTTTCATCTGGGATCCTATCCTGTCTCTTGGCATAGCAAGAAGCAACAGGTGGTTGCTATTTCATCAACAGAGGCAGAGTATCGTGCCGCACGTGAAGCTGTGTGCGAAGTGATATGGTTACGTCGCATTCTGACAAGTATGGGCCATCCATCAAAATCTCCAATACACTTGTTTTGTGACAATCAGGGTGTTCTGAACCTCGTCAAGAATCCAATCCATCATGAAAGAACAAAGCACATTGACACACAATGTCATTTCATTCGAGATGAAGTTCCAAAGCATCGAATTTAGCTTCAACACATTCCCACCGATGCTCAAGTTGTAGACATTTTCACTAAGGCACTTGGACGTGTCAAATTTGAATTGTTTCGTAGCTCACTTTGTATTGCAAAATGATGTAAGGGGATGTTAGTATAGCTATTAGTTATTACATTACCCAAATAATGTAATAAAGGGGGATGTTAGCGTACTTTAGCTTCTTGTTAGTTGTTAATTATTATTTAGCAACTAGTTGCAGCGGCTGGTATATTGTTATACCTGCATCCTGTTGAGATGCGCCCTCTTCGGGCTAATCCAGGAATGCAGTTTGTAATCTCTGCATTATTTAAACTGCACTGCTGAATAATAAATTTGGTTCGCATTCTAACACTATTCAATAGATATACTGTAGTGGTGATAGCTTCTACCCAATATTGTTGCCCAAGAGTAGCTCTTGTGAGCATCAACGAACCATTTCCATGATAGAACGGTTCCTTCTCTCAACAACTCCTTTTGGAGGAGTATGGTGTTGCTTGTCCTTTCTAGGAATGCAAAAATTCTTTAGAGGTAAAATCCCCCTCGATCCGAGCGGAGCGTTTTAATCGACTCCTTCTCAACGGATTTCTTGAACTGCTGGAAGAATGCGAAAGCTTTGGATTTTAGTTGGAGAAAGAAAACCCACATCTTTCGTGAGTAGTCATCTACGAATAATTGAAAGTACCTCTTCCCTCCAAAATTGTTGGGTGTGAAAGGACCGCACAGATCGGTGTGAATTAACTCTAGAGGTTTTTGTGCTCTTGTTGAGCTCTTCTCAAATGGTACTCTATGTTGCTTTCCTGCTAGCGATCGAGCACATCGGCAATGTGGCGGAAAGGGAAGGAAGACCCTTTACCATCTCATACTTATTGAGCTCAAGTAAGTAGCCAGAACTAAGATGCCCATATCTCTTGTGCCATAGGGAAGTTGCCTCCTTGGTAGAGACAGTCATGGCAACATGTGGAGTAGAGATAGCATCTAGGGTAAATAAGCCATGCTTATATGAAGCTGTTGCAATCTGCTTACCCTTCCTGGTAATAGTACAACACTTCTTGCCATTCTCAACACAAAAGTTGACAACCATATTTCTATCCAGGATTTGTGTGACTAACAACAAATTGTTAGCCAATCCCGGAACATAGAGGACTTTGTCAATATGACACTTGCCATCAGGAAGAGTGACTGAAACTGTACCCTCTCCTTGAACCCTGTAGGTTTTATCATCAGCAATGGTGACAGGTTTGCCCTCTTTGGCCACGAATGATTCAAACCACGATCTGTCGCCAGTCATATGTTTGCTAGCTCCAGAATCGACATACCAAATAGGATCCCTCTGTGTGGAATCTATGGTAGTCATGAGCACCTTGTGTGCCCATTCAAAATCTAAGTCAGATTCTTCAACAACAACATTCACCTGGGGTTGCTTGTTTTTATTTTGTGGTTTGTTTTGGCCTCTCTGCTTGTTCTTATGCCAACACCTATTGGTGTCATGGTTGTATTTCTCACAGATCTTGCACCACCTCTTCTTCTGTTGAGGTTGTTTTCCTTTTCCTTTCATATCTTGTTGAGAATTTCCTCCTTTCTGAAAGTTGCCTCCTTTTTGCCCATTACCTTTCTTCCTAGAACCCCGCCTGTTGGTGTATAGGGCTGTATTGGAAGAATCATCCTTGTGAAGTTGGCGTGCCTCCTGTTGTTGAAGCAGATTGACCAACTCGATGTAGGTAATTTGTCATTGAGACACCTGGATGGAGGTGATCAACATATCAAATGAAGAAGGTAAAGCTCTCATCACAATTGAAATGAGAAGCTTTTCGTCCACAGGATCTCCCAAAGAATTCAATTTCTCTTTCAATTCAGACACTCTGCACAGAAAGAGTTCAACTGTTTCACCTTGTCTCAAACTCAGGTTATGAAGTTGTTGTTGAAGATGAAGAATGGTGGAATCATTATTTCCCTCATAGATGGTTTTAAGGGAATCCCATGCCTCTTTACCACTTGCTTTGTCAGCTATATGAGGTTGTACTTCATCTGAAACAACAAACAAAATGAGCACCTTTGCTCGACTGTATTTCTTGTCAAAAGCTATCTGATCAGCAGTAGGAGCTATGGATCCTGATGCTGGTGAAGGCCTAGGTGTTACTCCAGTAAAAATATCCCATAAATCTTCCATTTTGAGAATTGCCTTCATCTTATGTTTCCATGGTGTATAATTTGGACCTTTCAATAACTAATGAGGATCAGTCATCAACTTTGCAATAGCGGCCATAGTGAAGGTTCCTTATAACACCAATTGGTCCCCCTTTCGATATACCTTTTGCTAGGCCGTTATACCATACAAAATACCCGCCCTTACATGAGGGAAACTATAGGTATTTAGAAAGATCAACAAAAATCACCCGCCCTTATGTGAGGGAGACTATAGGTGAGTTTTAGAGATCATACGATACGTGGAACATAAGCAGTACTTAAAGGGAATCGCCTTGTTGATGGCACCTACCATAGAAGATTCTTCTCATGCGTGGGGCGTAACTTCCCCTAAACACTATGAAGAATACTTCGTCAGGATTTATGCCTAAACATAAGAGCGATTAAGGGTAGTGGATGGAGTAAAAAAATGCAAAAATGGCAAACTTATCTCTCCCCGACGATTTATAGAGAACAAGCTCAGACATCGTTGTAGTAGCTATATTAGGTGGTAGATACAGTAGCGCAATCACGATAGCTTTACCTGTAAGTGCTGGCCAGAGGTATCACAAATACCGAATGCTATAGTGCAATAAATTGCACGGATGGGTTTTAATTATTCCGGGGACTTAGGGAGTGTATTTAATTTAATTTTTTTTTTTAACTTTTAATGAAGTAGTGCAAAAATGAAATATGCAACATACAACATAAAAAGTGCCCACAAGAATTAACCCTCCAGGTGTCGGACACAGCCGAAAATGCACCTTTACAATAATGCCAAAAATTTGCTTTTTCAAAAAATTACTCACATTCCCCCTTTGATTTTTTGAAAAAAATATCCCCCCTAAAAAAAATTCTCTTTAACAAAGCATTTTAATAATTATTATGTATTTAAAGTTAAAATAAATAATTTTAATTTATATAGTTTTAAAAACTTATGAAAAAATAAATTAAAATTAAATTTTAATTTATAAAGCTTTAAAACTATAGAAAATAAATTAAAATTAAAAATTTTAACTAAAAAATAATAATTAAAAAAAAACTTTGAGAAGAAAATTTTACCTTTGAAAGGGGGGGAGTCGGCGGGATTTGAACCCTCGACCTGCAGGCTCCCAGAGCCTTACCGCACGGCTCACGACCATGTGAGCCAGCGGGCTGATCCGAAAGGATCAAGGGGCCCCCTCGTATTTGAGGAGGGTCCTCAGTCTGCTGCCCGTGCGCAGGTTCACTGGTGCTGGTCCCCAGTTCGCTCCTTGGTCACTGGAAAAACTCTTCGTTTTTTTTTTTAAATCCGTTGCGGGTGGGGGGGCGGACGAACGTCCGTGTCGCGACGCAGGTCCGCTGCTCGCTACGTCCGCAGCGGTTCCAGGTGGGGCGCGCGCTCGCGCGTCCGCAGCAGTTCCGGTGGGGGGCGGACTTCCGTCCGCATGGCACTGCGTCCCACGGGGGGGGGCTGGATGCACTTGCACCGCGTGTGTGGCACTGCGTCCCGCGGGGGGGGCTGGACGCACTTGCGCCGCGTGCGTGGCGCTGCGTCCCGTAGGTGGGGGTTGGATGCACTTTCGCGTCATGGCGAAGGGTTGCTACCTGCGCACGGTTGCGTCCGCAGCCGGGGGGGCCTCCCCTCCCTCAGTCGCACGTGGATGCGCGACGACTGTCGCGCGTCTACGCGCGACAAATTTTTTTTTTTTTTTTTTTTAAATTTTTTTCTCAGGTACAAATCGCGCAATGTTTTTTTTAATAGAAACAACTGCACGGAACGTCGCACGATTGCGTGCGACATGATTTTTTTTTTTTTTAAATTGCCTCCCCAGCACAGAAGAAAAAAATGCGTCCTCCTCCAGCCTCTCTTCTCACGCAACTGGCTCTGATGCCATGTAGACTTCTTCTTGGAGATCACCATTTAGAAAGGCACTTTTGACATCCATCTGGTGAAATTTCCACCCATATTGTGCTGCCATAGCACACATAACTCGAATTGTGGTCATCCGAGCAGTAGGTGCAAAAGTTTCCTCGTAGTCAGCTGCACTCAAAGTAGTCCAACCCGTTGGAGATGTGTAGCCTTCTTCTACTATGTCCCATAATCCTTTTCCAATGAGTAATGTCCTCCTTTTTATGGACCAGTACTCATAATCATCCCCATCAAATTTAGGGATAGGTAGATTGTAGTTTGATGTCATTACAATCAAGAACAAAAAACTACTTTTGTTGTGCAATTACAAGAAAATAAAGGAAATTACAAAGATCAAGCCTTGCTTGATTTACTCGTTCACAAATAGCTTATTCTTCTCGATGAGACTCTGCTATTTTTGGATTCACAAAATTGTCAGCAACTTCTTCCTCGTCGTCACTGATCAAGATGATTTTTGGTGATGCGGGTTCAAGGATTTCTATGGAATTACTATAATGAGTATATTCTGATTCTTTTGGAGCAATTGGGATTGATTCAGATTGTTCAAATCTGCTTCCAAAAGAATTATCTTCTGAGTCTGCTTCGTAGCCTAAATCAGGATTCCTCTGATGTGATATTACTGCATTTTGTAACTGAGAAAATATAGTATTTAGGCCAAGCGTACGCACATGTTCATCAAAGTTTTCAGTGTTCGTTCTTAGTAAAAAATTACAGAGAGCATGATAACATCCTTTCGACCTTATCATCTAGCTACCCTATAGAAAATTTCCTTGAAATTTTATTTTTACAACTTATTTCCTCTTAGGAAATATCTTTAAAAAACTTCTCTAAATTTTCACCTTTCAAAGCGTGAATTTTTTTTACATATATTTCCTCTTAGGAAATAATTTTATCACAAATTTGATAAATAAAAACCCCTTTAAAATAAAATTTTAATGTATTAAAATATTAATTTTAAGTATATTTTAATAATAAAGTTAATTTGATAAAAAATAAATTAATTTTTATATCAAAAAACTTTAATTTATCAAAAAATAAACTTAAAAAAAACTTTAATATATAAAAATTTATATATATTTTTTAAAGATGCTAAGGTTTTCTTTTTAAAAAAAAATTTAATACTCCTGCGAGGATTCGATCCCGCGTCTTCATGGAAGAGAGCGCCCTAGCTGGCGCTCAAATGCCAGTCGGTCCCTATGGCTGATCCGAAGGCCATAGGGAGCTACAATGTATTTGAAGCACCCGACGCTTCAATTTTATAAAAAAATCATGGGACTTTAGTCCCACATCCGCAGTGCGGATGATGCTTTGAGGGTTTAAAAACCCTTGGGCGTAGGTATGTTCTCGATTGCCTACGGGCAATCGAGACCGCCTTTTGCCTCTCGCGCATCGTTCGTCCACCACTTATCCTGCGTCGTCCGTTCGCCACGTGTCCAGTCTACCACGTGTCCTCCTCTGGTTCACTCCTCGATTTACATGCATCCAGGGTCACCTTAGTTCGTGAGCTACGGGCTAAGCTGACCTCCTTGAGATCTATGCCTACCTTGGTTCACGTGCTACGAGTTGACCTCCTCCTCGAGATCCGTGCCTTGCCTATGCAATGCCTTCCAGCCTACTCTGATACCAAATATTAAAATTAGGAGCTTAGGGTTAGAAACCAAAGGAGTCAAAAATAATATTCATTAATCATTAATATAAAACAATAGGTTACAAGGTTTAAATAAAGATAAAATAAACCATAAGCCTAACTTAGGGGAAGAGAATAGGGAGAAATAAAAAAGGGAGGAAAATAGGAAAGGAAATTGAAATTGAACTCTCTCTGCCGCCCATGTCGTCCAAACTCCGCCGTCCATGAGGTAAAAAGGTAAGGTCCAAAACTTACCGTGGTAAAACACTTTTTACCACCCGTAATTTCCAACATTAATACTATCTACACCGTGGCACACAAATCAAAGGTATGTCAAACGAAGTCAACTACCAAAACAACCAACATTTTTGGACACTCATAAAGTGTTATTAGTTTTTAGAGATTCTACCTCTAACATGGCAGATCTAGCACCCTAGAGTTCACACATTACACCTCAAACCATCAAATACTGAAATCACATCAAACGAAATCAAAAAAATAAAATAGTTGCATAACGGAATACCCATTTCCTACTTTAGTATACAAAGTGCAAAAACATATCAATGTCAATACACAGTTACCTCACAAACTGACAGTCAAACTTCACACCAACTCTACCCATTACCCGATCAAATTGGCGACAAAACAAATCCAATTGAAAAACTGACCACAATTTTGGGTACCCATTTGGATCATTTATCACTACATACAATTTTACTTAAAAGTTACAATTTTTTTTAAATCAGGACGAAAACCTCCCCCCCTCATTTACATTTACCCAAAAAAAAAGAAAACAAATAAAATAAGGTAGACAATCACTTACCGGTGGGTCCCTGCATCTGATGCCAGCTGATTTGCATCCTTTCATCATTGTCACCCTCACAATCATCAACGTGCTCCTTTTGTGCTATCAATTTCTCTCCCAAACTGCTTTCCAAAGTCGCATGTCATGCAAATGAGACCCCCATGCAATTTTGGGATTAAATATTCTTTAAACCCTGATTCACGACCCGAGTCGCGAGTTAGGTCAAAATCGTAACCCAAGTCACGAATTGAGCTAGAGTACCTCAAAAAATCTCCAAAACCCTAGGAAATTAGGGAAATGCCCTCTAAAATCCTAGGATCCTCCAAAACTTACCTTTTAACACCATTTGCAAACACACATTGAATTTTACTGATAAACTTGTCATATTCATACTTTTGGACCACATTGATCTGGTTGCAAAAGTAAAGTAGAAAAATATTGCTGTTCTTAAGCAACCAGTATGGCATCATAAATATCATACAGACTCAAATAACATTGCATTCTCAATCATCCATTTCATTTTACCAACATTGCTTTTTATTTCTTTCCTCTTCTTCTTCTTTCCTTCTTCTCTTCTCCCCCCTGGTTATCCAGTCAATGTTGTATGGTCACGCTTCGAGCGGCTACATACCTTTGATTAGATCCCATTATTTTTCCTTATCCTTATAGGCTATCTAGTCAATGTTGTGTGGTCACACTTAGAGTGGCTACATACCTTTTATTAGATCCCATTCTTTTTCCTTCTCCTTCTTGGCTATCCAAGTGAATATTGTATGGTCATGCTTCGAGCGACTACATACCTTTTATTAGATCCCATTATTTTCTCTTCATACTAGCAATCATATTCATCATACATTGATATATTTATCAATCACTACATCATCATATCACCATATTCCATTCACCTCATTATTGATTCCTCGTTTGAGGGGGTATTCATATCCAAAGTCAGCTTTGCATGCAACCACAACATCAAAAATTCAAAAGTGTGATTAGTGAATTTGTCTATGAAAATTTTTGCTAAATATTATCATATGATTATAATATCAATATCAAATAGATATGGGTTATATCAGGAGAGTTACGCGTTACCATGGAGAAGTCAATCTAGCATTCATGTATGTCGAGTACACAACAGATGATACGTTTGATCAATCCGAGCACAACATTTGGAAATGTAATTCGTGACCACGTTGATATGGTCACGAGTTGACGATCCAAATGTTAAACTAGCTCAAATGGTTTGATACTTGTCGCCATGTTCTCATAAATAAATCAATAGTAAATAATTAGTTAGGCTTTTGTCCTAATCATACTTTTGGACCATGCTAATCTGGTTGCAAAAGCAAAGCAGTCAAAAGTTGCCATTCTCAAGCAACTGGTATGGCATCGTAAATTTCATACGGACTCAGCAAAATCACATAATTGAATTCATAATCATTCATTTTCCTTTACTAGCATTGTTTTTATCTCTTTCCTCTTTTCCTTCTTTCCTTCCTCTCTTCTTCCCCTATGGACATCAAGTTAATGTTGTATGGTCATGCTTTGAGCGGCTACATACCTTCGATTAGATTCTATTCTTTCTCTTCTTTTCCCTGGATACCAAATTGATTTGTATGGTCACGCTTCAAGTGGCTACATACCCTTTTATTGGATTCCATTCCCCTTCTATCTCTTTTCCTTCTACACAAAACCTTCATATTTTTGTATTAAAAATGTGTTCTACACAATATAGTACAAAAGGGACAAAATGTAGACACCCACAAGTCACACATTTCTATTTCTACATATCTATAGGTGATTCCACACATCCCTAGGCTATTGTAGACTATTTTAGACATGCGTATACATGCATAAACATGCATAGACATGCATAGACACACGTAGACATGCGTAGACATGCATAGACTTCCATAAGTTCACCATAGTAACGTGTAGACTTCCACAAATGGCTTTTAGGTCCAAAACCCTAATAAGCCCTCAAAACCACATCTTATGCATCGAGATACCTTCAAATGGCAACCTGAGGTGATGCATAGCCCATTTACATTCAATTGACACCCCCACGAGGTATTAATTGGCAAAATAGATTAAAAGTCAATTATCAAATTCTAGTTTAATATTGACTTCACTTAAGCCCTTTTTTAGGGCAAATTTGGATTAATTAACTCTTAATTAATAATTAGTGTTAACAAAATCCTCCCACATGTGCCAATTTAGGGCTTCCTAGGGTTTTATTTTAATCCTCCCCTAAACATGCTCAAGGCCTAATTAGGATTAGCACTAATCCATCCTCACACATGTGTGAGGATGGGATATTTCCTACTTAGAATGTGATGTTGCCACATAGCATTTCTTAACCTAACCATAGTCAAAATCAAACCTAGGTTTAGTCTATCTAATCCCCCCTGCACCTTGCATTTACCTATAAATAATGGGTCCCAAACCCCTAATCAAGTTTGATTCCCAAATTCAACAAAGTACAGTTACTCTACAAAAATGGAAAGCCAATAGTACATAGTCCATTACTGACACATATAGACATATTCTGACAACATACAGGGGTACCCCAACTGCCTTAGGATTGATATACCAAATATATTTTACCAGAAGAGCATCATAAATCAACTTGCAGCCTGCCCTACGAATCCAACCCCAATTCGTGACCCGAGTCGCGAAGTGCATCTGCAAGCCCCAAATCACCCCAAATTTTTGAGGTAAGCTTTGTTTTAGCATATTATTACCTTTTGCATATTTTATTTTGATTTATGTTATAGTTTTATAGTCATTTCATCTTCTTAAATATGGGGCCTAAGGAAATCCCCAAATGTATTGTTCCTTTCTTGCAAGTTTCTTTCAGGTTATTCATTAGATTTGAAGGAAAGGAACACCAAAAAACAACAACCCAATGGTGGCCCGCATACAAAGAAGCCCACCTACACTGAGGTACATCAAAAGGAGTCATCAGGCATATATTGCTTATTCGTGAAAAGAAAGAAAAGGGGAAAATCTCCCTATTTGTAACCTATACAAAATTGATAATGAATAAGGCATATATTTTTGAATGACTTGTGTTATTACTTGTTATTAGATCAAATGTCAACTTTTGGTCATTTCACATTTTTTCCAAGGTACTCAAACAGGTTACAAAATCTCTTCCATGGCTATTGCTTTACATGTAATAAATATGGTCATAGAGCTGTACATTGCACTGGTTATGAGAAAAATAATGTTAATAGAAATTTCAATTCTTTTGTACCTCTTATGAATGATGATGTCATATGTTATAAATGTAATAATTTTAGGCACAAGGCTAGATGGTGCAAAATGGTATTTCCCGAGTCAAGTAAAAAGAATACAACTTCAACAATTAGGAGAGAGAGAAAAGAGCATGAGAAATTTAGATCAATGTTAGTACAAACAACTCTTCATGTTAAATATAAGAGAAAACAATGGTTTCTTGATAGTGGTTGTTCTAGTCATATGATAGGAGACAAAAGTAATTTTTTTTTACTATAAAAAAAAATCTATGGAAAAGGAACCTTGAGTTTAGATAATGAAAAAAAAAATATAGAGAATGTATTGTATTTCAAGGGGTTGAGGCATAATCTACTAAGTGTAAGCTAACTTTGTGATCAGGGGCATATGGTTACATTTCATCCAAATAGGTGTGAGATTATAAAGTCTAAAACTAGAAAACTTATCGCAAATGCAAATAGAACTATAAACAACCTCTACATGCTAAGTGATATTAAAGGAGAGAAGTATTTTCTATCACAAGAATATGAGAGTTGGTTGTGGCATAGAAGAATGGGTCATTTGAACTTTGACAACATAGTGGAAATAAGCAACAAGCAGGCTGTCAAAGATTTACCAAAGCTAAAAAGGCCACAAAACACAGTTTGTTCACAATGTCAGCATGGGAAGCAAACTAGAACAAGTTTTAAGTCAAAAGGATTTATGTCATCTGAGCCATTAAAACTAGTGCAAATTGATCTATGTGGTCCTACAAGGACAAAGAGTCTACAAGGTAAAAGTTACTTTATATTATTTATAGATGATTATTCCAGAATGATTTGGGTAGCTTTCCTGAAAGAAAAGTCATAAGCTCTTGAGAAGTTTAAAGCTTTTAAAGAATTAGTGGAAAATGAAATAGGTAGAAGGATTAAGGGTTTAATATTAGACAGAGGAGGATAATTTACCTCAAATGAATTCATAGACTTTTGTGAACAACATGGGATCAAAAGAGAATATTCAACAATAAGAACTCCCCAACAAAATGGAGTAGTTGAAAGGAAAAATAGGACTGTTGAAAATATGTCCAGAGCCATGTTAAATGAGTCTAAGATTTTAGATGGTTTTTGGAAAGTGGCAGTACATACAATAGTATATATAATCAATAGAGCTCAAGTAAGAGTAAACCATCACAAAACTCCATATCATCTTTGGAAAGGAAGACCAACCACTGTAAAGTATTTCAGAAGTTTTGGAAGTAAATGGTACATAAGACGACAAGAGAAAAATTTGGGTAAGTTTGACTCAAGATGTGATGAGGGTATTTTTCTTGGCTATTACACCAAGAGCAAAGCCTATGGATGCTATAAAAAAAGGATACATACTATTATAGAAAGTATAAATGTAACAGTTGATTAGAAGATAGGATCAAGAGAACCAACTCAAGAAACTGTTTATCAAGAAGAAGAAATTTCTCAAGACGAGTTAGGTGAAGAATTAGAAGAAGAAGAAGAACACAAAGAATACTACCCAAAACCACCTCTAGGTATGTACAAAAAAATCATCTAGGAGATCTAATCATTGGAAATCCAAATGAGAGATAGACAAGGATAAGGATAATAGGAATAAGTGAGCATGCAAATTTCTCTTTGCTATCTAAATTTGAACTCAAATATTTCAATGAGGCAAGAGAGGATAATAAGTGAGACTTGGGAACTTCTCCCATGACCAAAAGGTAAGAATGTGATTGGCACTAAATGGGTTTTTAGAAACAAGTTAAATGAAGATGGTCAAATAGTGAGAAACAAAGCAAGATTAGTATGCAAAGGTTATGCACAGGGTGAGGATTATTTTGATGAGACATTTGATCCATTTGCATGACTTGAAGCTATAAGAATGTTTTTAGCCTTCTCAAGTTTCAAAAATTTCAAAATATATCAGATGGATGTTAAATCAGCCTTTTTAAATGGTGTCCTAGAAGAAGAGGTTTACATTGAGTAACCTGAGGGATTTAGCCTAACTGACAAACTAGAGTATGTTTGCAAATTAAAGAAAGAACTTTATGGACTAAATCAAGCTCCTAGAGCTTGGTATGCAAAATTGGATAAGTACCTTCAGGAATAGGGGTTTAGAAAAGGGATAGTGGATAGTAAATTATACATCAAAAATGAAGGAAATGACTTACTATTTGTGGTTGTTTATGTGGATGATATCATTTTTAGAGGCAATAATGATAAGATGTGTTAAAAATTTGTAAAGAACATGCAAAGTGAATTTGAAATTTCAATGCTTGGTGAGTTTTCCTTATTTCTTGGACTTTAGATTTCACAATCAGAGAAATGTGTATTTCTCTCACAAACCAAGTATATAAAAGAGATGCTAAATAATTTCAAGTTAGAAGATTGCAAACCAGTAAGTACCCCCATGGTTACAGAATGCAAGTTAATTAAATATGATGAATCTCCTGAGGTAAATGAGAAATTTTATAGATCTATGATTGGCAACTTACTATATGTTATAGCTACAAGACCAGATATAATGCAGGTAGTGGGACTAGTGGCAAGGTTTCAAGCAGCACCAAAGGAGACATATGTAGTGGCACTAAAGAGGATTTTTAGGTATTTGAAAGGGACTATGGATTTTGAGCTTTGGTACCCCAAAAGTGAAAATTTCACTCTCATAGCATATACAGATGCAGATTGGGTTGGAAAAATTGATGACATAAAAAGCACAAGTGGAGGAGCATTATTTATTGGAGTTTGTTTAGTCTCTTGGCTAAGCAAGAAATATGCATCAGTATCCCTATACACAACAAAGGTAGAGTATATTATAGCAGTTGCATGTTGTACATAGGTGTTATGGATGAAGCAAACTTTAAAGGACTTCAAGATAGAGCATGATCACCCTATCCCCATAATGTGTGATAATACAAGTGCTATAAATATCTTAAAAAATATGGTGATGCACTCCAAGACCAAGCAAATCCCGATTAAATAGCATTTTTTGAGAGAACAGGTGATAGATAAGCAATTCAGACTGGAATATGTTACTACAAGGGAACAGATTGTGGATATTTTCACTAAACCTCTTCCAAAAGAGACCTTTGAGTATCTCAGAAGGAAATTTGGATTAGTTCTACTCCAACCCAAAAATTAACCACCTTAAGGAGAGGAGGTTGGGAGGGTCTAAGCTAAGAGTCTTATCTTTAACCCCAAAGGTATCCCTTTGCCATTGATGTCAAAGGGGGAGAGATTTGAGTTAGGGGGAGAGCATTCAGTCAGGGGGAGCAGTTTCTCAGGGGGAGAAAAATTGGAAAAAGTAAAAAGGAATGGTTAAGGAAAAAGGGTTGCCATCAATGACAAAGGGGGAGATTGTTGGAAATTTTGAGTAGTTGTGTTGTCATTGTTGTCAAGAGTCAGTGTTAGTGATGTCAAAAGTTAGTGCAAGGATTTGAAAAGGAGGGTTAAAATATTTATATTTTAAGCCCAAGAGTTTTGGTTTAAAGCTTCACATGTTTGGTCAAAAGGTTGGCAAAATACCCTGAAGGAAGGAGATACCTAGACCCAAAGGAAATAATATTATAATATTTATTATTATAATATTAAAGGTTTTTAAGATAAGGCCTAAGGTTGAAAAAATAAAATACCTAGGCCCAAAGGAAATAATATTATAATATTAAGTGTTAAAATAAAAAGCCTAAGGTTACTTATAAATTATTTATAATATTTATATTATAATTAATATATAAATAGGTCCGAGGTGTAGACCAATTGGTTCATCCAAACCCCATAAGGGGGGCGAAGGTCCAAGGTTTAAATCTCGGGCCTCACCGGACTAAACGCTTGTCCCTTTCCTGGTGCTTTTAGTGGCATAAAAGGTTTAAAATGATTATGGCATGGTGGTTATAGGGACGGACTGCACGAAGATCTATGTAGCGGCTTCTGGGGTGGATAGCGCAGAATACTGTGGCAGCCATAAAAGCTGGACAGCCTACCCAGATTCTTTGCGGCTACCGATTCCACCATATAAATTCAAAAATAAAAAAATAATAATTAATTTATAAAATAAATTAATTAAAACCCTTGGTAAGGGTTGGGCGCAAAAACATTAAAGTTTAATTTTTCCTCCATCGACGTTTGAGCAAAAAGGAGTATGGTATTTATACCATAAGGTTTGAGGCATTAATGCAAGTCTCTGAATGCATATGCGAGTATTGGATAAATTAATTGATGCGAATTCATGAGCGCAAGAGGACAAAGTTTTTAATTTTTAAAAAGGCATAGGAAATTGTGGACGGATAAAGCAACAAGGGTTCATGACCTTATTACCAACCAAGTGGTTGAGCTAGTGGCAAAGCTTGGCAGCCTAAGTCATGGGTGAACGAGAGATCTCGTGTTCAATTCCCAGCAATAGAAGAGGGGAGAAATTTTTTGTTAAATTGTTTTTTGTGCCAAGTGGAAGGTACATATCACAGGAGGCATGGTAGTGGTCTCAAGTGAGCACCTAGCTCACATGGTGGTTAGGCCACAACTAAGGCACTAGCAATAGCACGACAGGGGATTGAATCCCATCGAGGCAGTGTGCAAAAGGTATTTAATTTTTGCATTAATAATTTGCACCTTTGTCTAAGTCGTATGGTATGCGCTTTGTGGAGATATAAGGTGGTTAAAATAAATTTTATTTTTGCCATAATTGAGGGTGTTGAATGATTTAAATTGTGATTTAAAAGTGCAATGTAATATTTTTGAATGGTGGTTATAATTATTTTGAAAATACATTTTTAAATAGGGAGATATAAGGAAGTAGTTTTGATTATTCTATGCATTAAATTTTTGAAGGAAGTTATAGTGAATTATTTTGAAAGTGAATTATTGAAGTCCTTGTTGATTATGTTTTGAGTGTGCTAAGAGGGAGTTAAAAGGTGTATGAGGAATTTTTGAATGTGTGTATATTTTGATAAAATATTTTGAAGGGTTTGATTATTGAAGTTGATGCAATATTTTGAGAAACCAAGAGAGTGGTTTGGAATTTATTTGGGCACACATATTGAAGGTTTGCTAACTCATAAAGAAGTGTTGTGCTAACCTTTATAGTAGTAAAATTCATTGTGAGTGAAACAGGTTTTGAAGACATATCTCCATAAAAACAAAAGGTATGGGCACATCATCCTTTGATTAGAGTGTTGTTGAATTGAAGGTTGTGAAATAGAAGGTGGAGTGAAAAGGATTGTTTGATAAGCATTGTTGGAAATATTTGAGTTGTTCTTATATGCATGATTGGTGAATGTTTAGAGAAAATTTGAGATAGAAATTGAAGATTATTGGAGTGGGTTTGAGACCCATATTGTGTATTGTTGGAAGTAGTGTAAAACACCTAGTTAGGATTTATAAGCAAGTTGTGCTTCATTGGTTGGATGATTGAGTGAAATTCTTAAGCATTGGTTTTGAGTGATATTGAAAGTGAATGTGCAAAAATTAGAAATCAGATTTGTGAAAGTGAAAAACTTAATGATTGAGTAGAACATATTGAGTTTTTGATAGAGTGCATCATTCTCTATATGTTCCAGAGCTTAAACAAATTATGAATAGAATATGTCTAAACTGCTTCAAGTTAAAGGGATTACTTTTAATATTAGACAAAGCAAGCATTGTGTGCATGATTTGAGATTGATTGAGAATATCTTGTGAGTTGTATTGAGCATATGATTGAACAATTTTGAGTAAGATTTTGTGAAAGCTTAAGGATAGGTTTGAGCAAGTTATTGAGAGGACTTGAGGACAAATTTAGGCAAGTCTTGGTGAAGACTTGTAGGTAGAGTTGAGCAAGCTTTTGTGAAATATTGTGTACATATTTGAGATAAGTCTTTTTGAAGACTTGATTGCAGATTTGATTGATTTATTTGTTCAAGATTTGTGTTAAGGCTTGGGGAAAATCTAAGCGGAGTTGATTTGTGATTGGATCAAGTTTTGTGTTAAGGCTTGAGAAAATATTTGAGGATAGAGTTTGGTGCAGATTTGAGAGAAAATTTGTGCTAGACCTAAGACAGAGTTAGAGTAGATTTGTACTAGATTGAGAATAATGTTTGGTGTAGATTTGAGACAAATTTGAGAGTAAGCTTTGGAAGTGACAGAGCATAGTATATAGTATCTATTGGATAGAGATACATTAGCCAGGTCAAAGAGGATAGAGGTATTTTGAGTGAGGATAGAGGTCTTCTGTGGAGAGAGATCCATAAGCTAGTGCAGTGGGGGTAGTAGTCTTCTAGAAGATCACCAGCCAGAGTAGAGGAGAAAGAGTTCTCCTGTGGATAGAGTTCCACAAATCAGAGCATAGGGGATTGGTGTCTCCTTTGGACAGAGGCCCATAAACATTGTAATATAGAAGTGGTTCCCAAAATATTTATTTGAGAAAATTTAGTAGAAATATTTTCTCCGTGGAGTAACCCACATCGGGTGAACCACGTTAAATCATCTCTCTCATGTGTGTGATGATTTGTGCAATTTTTACTACTTTGATATTGGTAATGCTATTGATTGGATTAAAAAGCAAAAGGTTTTATCTTATACTATTCACCCTCCCCCTCAATATAAGCACATGTTCTTCAATTACCTATTGTATTTTACAAGAGATTCTACTACTATTTAAACCTCCAATGAAAGGCTAATTTGAAGTTGCTAGAATTATTTATTGTTGTGAGTTGAGTTAGAATTTTTATTTCCACATCGCTACGAATTAAGGTCCTACTCCAGGCTAGGTGGAAGGTACTTTTTACATGTATTTTATGTTTGTTGTATCCATAGTATAAATAAATTGCTTTTATTTCTTGCATTTTATGATAAGTTAAATAGATAATTGAATTCATCTCCTGGGAGGACTAGATATTAAGTTATTTTAGGGAAAGGAAAATATTTTCATTGTTAAAGAATGAATAATTTTATATTTATCTTTTAAGTCTGCACTTTCTTTTCTTTATTATGTACACGATTTCATTTCCAATATTTGATGTTTCTTAGCACAATAATTTTCTTTCTTACTAAAGTGTGTTTTCTTGTTGTCTTTTCAATGTTTTAGAGTAGAAGACCTAGACTTGATCTTACCTAAACCATTCCTAGTGCATACATCCTTTAGAAACCACCCCATATTTGATACTTAATTAAAGTGAGGTAGATATAAAACCCACCATTTCTTGGCACCTTTGTTGGGGAATACAATGTTGCTAGGATCATTCTAAGAACCTACTAAATATCCAACATCACAACCTTTTTACTTGGTTAGAAAATGGACTAGTCATTGGGATTAAAATATACCTCCTTAATTAGTCATTCTTGATATAACTATTCATTAGGGTAGTGTAGCACCCTAAAATTCACGCAGTTAAACCCTTAGTAAAAAAGATAAAAAATTGAATTTTAACCCCAAAACCACCCGTTACCCGCTCCCCTTGTTTTCCGCACCATTTTTAGGATTTTTTTTACCATTGGATGATATCGTCAACGATCAGACGAAATCATCCCAGATATGATGAATTCGTCTGGAACAGAACGTCCAGACGATTTCGTCCCAAAACTAAATTTTCATAATTAGCTTCTATTCAACAACTTCTCTAACTTGGGTAGAAAGCGTGTCTGCGTGGTTAGAGTCTCCCCCATTCGAGATCTCCCAAATTGGAATGATCTCCAACCTCATAACCTCTCCCTAATCCTATATAAAATGGGATTTTCTCATTTTATCCCCCTAGCTGACTGATTTCCCTGCAACTTTAGTTTCTCATGCATTAAAATACCTTCATACTATTGTCGCATTGTATATTTAAAGTTTTTCTTGCAGGGATTTTACTATTTTTCAGCCGGAGCAATCTCGGATCGTCGTAGGTAATTCCAAACGATTTCAGATGATCTTGTCACAGATCGGCGATGATCTCGTACAATTGGAGGTGATCTCAACTACAGTCCAAATTAGGGGAAATTAGAGCCCAGAGTTTGCATTTCTTTATCTTCTCTCTTCATTTCTTTATGCATTAACTTATTTATTCTATTTCTGCATCCTGGAGTTCACCTCATTTAGCATAGATGCATGATAAAGTCAAAATAAATTATCAAATTAATGCATTTCATTTAATTGTTATCTGGATTTATCATTTATGCCAGTTTACTATCATTTCCCCTTGCTTTTGCAGTTGCATTTTTGGTTTTTGGTATCTATTTCTGTGATTGCAGGTTTCCGATGAATTCGTCAGGTCGACGACGATCTCGTCTGATCTACTATGATTTGAGATGATTTTATGCAATTGTAGACGATAATGTAAGATTTGAGACGATTCGGGCTTCTACAAACCTCAGAATCTTCATCAGACATCTAGAATCAGGTACATTTTTCTTATTTAGCACACTTTTTGTTTTTAGCACTTATTCATTTTTTTTGTATCCATATAAATCAGCATTGGCATATAGAATAGCTTAGAATCATCTTGCCCAAACCTAGGAATTGAATGATTAAAGAATAAAATGAACACATCAAATCCATTCTCAACCTAGGCATGGAAACTACCACTCAAAAGTTTCTTGGTGAACCCACCATCTATAAAAAATTCACCCTTATATCCCCCTCCTCGAGAGGCACGACCTTCAAAGGGCCTCTCAGTCCAAGGTATTGTCCCATCCTTCTCGCATCCCCATTTTGGACACGGATCCTATAGCCTGAAGGTAAGGATGCGAAAAATTTGGAGCCAGTGAACCCGACGTGAAAACTAAAACCTTTTGAAAACAATCCAAAAATAATAAAAAAAATATATAAAAATAAATGCATTTAGAATCATCAGAAAAACAAGTAAGATTGCATATCATATTTAGATGGTAGATTATAATAAAATACGAGCTGTCACCATAAATGTTGAAAATCAATTAGCAGCCATAGAGATTACTTCTATGCTTAGAGTACCTCAAACAAATAGGGTTCAACCTTTGTGGGACGAACTTGATAGGAGATTGGGTATTATTTCATCTAGGTCAACAGAACTTAGGCAAATTAAGAGGTTCATTTTAGATAGAATCCTGGATCCTGATCAGGTGACTTTGTACCATGAGCTTCAGAGAGCTTGCCATAGGTGGTTAGCTGATAAAAGAGCACTTGTGTCTTTCGAGTTGTACACCTTTGAGGAATACCTTGAGAATGTAGTTGTAGTACATAAATTTCTATCTCGTATAGAGGATCAAGAGGTCGTTCTTATAGATAGAAAGAGATGGAATAGAGTTCCTAGAGCTGTGTTATATCGAGAGTATTGCCATGAACTTTATTTCTATAGGTCAGAGTTTGAAATAGATAATATCACCATAGCACACTTTGTCAAATTCTTGAAAACCATTTCCAATTTGAAGAGGAGCATTTCATGACTCCTAATTAACTTGATCCTATTAATGATATCCACAAACTATTTATAGAAAATTAAGCTATTCTTTTTTATTATTTCTTGCATTTAGTATGCTATTTTTTGTCTTTATATTATTATAAAAAAAAATAAAACAAAAATATAATAAAAACAAAACAAAAATTAAAACATTTCCTTTTTATAGTAGGTATATAATTAAAATATATACCTACCAAATTTGTCGTAAATATATATATATATATATATATATATATATATATATATATATATATCAATATATATTTGCTGAAATCTAAGTTTAAGCATAATGACTAGACTTAGGAATGGAAAACAGACTGAAGTAGAAGAAGATTGGTTAGGAAAACTAGTAAATAACCCAGATGTCCTTCTTGAAGACCCAATTCAGGAATAAGGAACCCTAGACCAACAAGAAGAAGAGTTTTATGAAGGAAACGAACAAAGAGAAGCTGTTAGAGAGGAAGGATCCTCATCCCCTAAAATATCTCTGGGAGGAGCTGTTACTTTTGAGAACATGGAACATTTCTGGAAGTTCCTCAATACTAATATTGGAAATCTTAATAGAGCAGTCCATATGGACAAGGATCAAATTAGTGACACTCAAGAAACCCTAGAAGACATATATCACACACGCACTAGTCCCTTGTCCTTCATTGATTAAGAAAGTGATCAAGCTGGACCATCCAATTTGGATATGGCTGCTATAATACAGAACATGCAACAACAACAGGTTACCCAACCACCTAGAGTGCATGTTACCAAGCCTAGAGTTATCTCCACATAAAAGAAACCTTCATTTACTACTCTATTTTTCCAAGTTATTGATCAACATACCTCAAATCAACAAAAGCCCAAAACAAAACCAAATACCAATTTCCAACAATCTGGGATACAACATAATGCTACTACAAATCTTCTTCATAATACTCTTCCTACCAGCCATTTACATAATAGAAATATAGCATCTAATCCTTACGTTACGCCATCATACGCTCACAAATCCCATGCTTAGGTCCCACCGAACCAATATGGTGGACAAACTAGTAATTTGGAAGCCATGGTGAAACAATTAGTCTCCCGCATGGACCAGATAGATCCCTACCGTCCCTCGTACAACTATCGAGAGATGTGTAGTCAGCCTTTAGATCCTATAGTTGTAGCACAACCCTCTCCTAAACAGTTTCCTATGCCTCTCCTACCTATATACAAAGGAACCGAAGATCCCATAGAGCATCTTCGTATGTTTATGATAGCATGTCATGATATATCACATGATGACTTGTTATTACTAAAAATATTCCTAAAAAGTTTAGGAGGAATGGCATTGGAGTGGTATTATCAATTACCCACTCATTCTTTGAGGAATTTCGAAGAAACAATCGAGTCTTTTGTTCATCAATTTAGTGCCTACATCGAAAGGCATGTAACCATTAAATATTTGTACAACTTAAAACAAGACAAAGATGAATGTTTTGCTAATTTCCTAGCTCGGTGGGGATAATTGATAGGAAAATTATACTTTGTGTTACCTTATCGGGAAATGCTAGATATCTTTATCAATAATTTACAAGAACAACTATCCTATGAGTTATCAACTGCTACCTTGACCACCTTCGATCAAGCCATAGACTTAGCTCGAAGAGTGGAAGATGCTCTCATTAGGAGAGGTCAGCTTAAAAAGAAAGATGATGAGAAAACATCCAAAAATCAATATAAAAATAAATAAGTTGTGGGTGATGGAGTCACTGATAGTAGAAATATTGCTACTGTTAATGCTGCAAAGACAACAGAGAAGTTTATACTAAAACCTCCTGATAAACCACCTTGAGAATTTACTAGGTTAAATCAACCTCTATCAACCATTCTACCGTAATTATTAGAACAAGGTTTGATCCAATTACCAGCTATCCGGGAACCTGATCCAACTATACCCGGATACAGAGCTGATTTACACTGTGATTTCCATAGAGGACCTGGACACGCTACCAACTCTTGTAAAATATTAAAACATAAAATACAAGACCTGATTGATAACAATGATATGGACGTGCAAGCCTTTCAACCTAAACAAAATCCTCCTAATAATGCTCAAAATAACATCCCCCAAAATTAGAATCAGAATGCCAATCAATCATTAGATATATTTCAACATCCTTTACCAAAGCATGGTAAAGAGGTGGCTAATCAAATTGAGCATCATAATGTTCCCCCTCCTACCCGATATGTAGAGATTATTAGTGGACATTCACCTACTCATGATCTGCAAATATTTGACACAACTTTATCCATGGTTACGACCAGACCTCTATATAATATTCGGACACCTGATATTAGTGATACAGAATATGAAACTGAAAGTGACATGGAAATCACCTCAAATAAATCGAATAGGTCTGAGGATGAATCAAATGCTATTCAACCTATCACAAATTATATGGTTTCGGAAGAACCATTTCCAAGAAGAATAACTACTAGACCATCCTCTCACCAATTACTTTCCAATGAACAAGCCATAAATGCTAGACCAAGACCCATTCATCATCCACAAAATAATATTGTAGGTACCATCGAAGCTGTTACTAGACAACAGGCTCAAAATTCTCAACAAGATCAAACTCAGAATGATGGATCAGCTCCATTCGTTTTGAAAGTTCCTAATAAAGGGAATCATGCACCTAATGTTCAACCTAAACCTCATTATAATATTAATGAACAATTATCAAATACTATAGCTAGAATTTCCCTTTTGGATCTTTTAAGATCTTCTCCTACACATAGGGATGAATTAATGCTCACATTAAGCCAGATTATGGTACCACAAAATATTCAACTTGAAGCCATGGCCAATACTATCATAACTTGAGAAGTCGATTGTATTGACTTTCGGGATAGAGATATACCGCAACACAATTTACATAAGGATAAACCCTTATATATTACTGCCCTAATTGGAGATGTAGCAGTTAAACGAGTTTTGATTGATAATGGTTCATCTTTAAACATTTGCACTTTTGACTTCTACCAAAGATTTGGGTTTAGAAGTGATGAAATGAAAAAAAATGATATGATCATAAAAAAATTCAATGACGAAACACAAGAAACATGTAGAGTTATTAATATCCCATTGCAATTTTGTCGAAGAACCTTAGATACGGCCATGTTTATTGTACATTGCCCTGCATCATACAATATACTCTTGGGTCGCCCTTGGATCAACATGATGCGAGTTGTTCCCTCAAATTTACATTAATGTGTTAAATTCAAATTTAAAAATTAGTTGGTTACCATTCATGGTGATCCCAGACCCTTTGATATGTGTGCTTTGGTAGAACCTATTGGAGTTCAATTTTGCCCTACTCTGTCATCCACACACCCTAATTCTCATCATCCGTATAAACATGTGAAACACACACCCATAAAATCATCTACTTTTTCTCCATCAACTCCACCTCTACATATAGTTCAACCATCTTCCGAACAAACCACATTAGGACCTCAAAAATATCCTAAACCCACAACCAATGCTTCTTGTTTTACTCCTATAACTTCCATACATATAGACCCGTCCATTGACATATCTACAACATCTACACCTACCAGAGGCATATTTTCCGCATCCGAAGATGTAGGAAATGTTCCTTATACCTCTTACACTCTTACTGATGAGCTCTTACCCGATTTATCTAAAATTCTTATATCAGAAAAAACAAACGCTGCTATGCAAGATTCCCTTATTTTAAATAATTTGCCACCCTCTCCTCGTACCTTGGTCCTCCCACAGCCTATGGGAAGTATTTACCAAGTCGAGAGTTGTGCTTTTATTTATAAGGGATATGACTGGGGAAGAATACCTAGAAACATCAAGACTCATTATGATGGATATGCTCGGTGTTATTTTGCAAATGAGTATATTAAAGCTAAGCCTATAATGCTTAAATTGGGATATAAAGGGAAAGGTTTGGGACCTTCCCAAAATGGTATGAAATAACATTTTGAGGTAGAACCATGGCCTACCCGATGTGGTGTGGGCCTATTTCCTAGTAAAGGTCAGCCCTTCCGATTTGAGTATGATGACCATATCATATCTTACCAAGATTATTTGGATAAAAATGATGCTTTGCATTTAAGGAATAAGCCATTTACATGTAATATGCTATCCATAGCTTACCCTCAAATGATCACTGGATTCAACTGAGTTGGAGGGAGATATCTTCCATGATGTCTCCATCGAGGAATTATTACATAACGGATTTTATTTTGATGGCTCCATACCTAGTATAGCCCAGATTGAGGCCACGACTCCTCAAGATGAATTATCCAAGATAACCTCGGAATAATTGCAAGAATTGGGCGTTTCACCTGCCCCACCTAATTTTGAGAGAGATCTACACATGGAAGTAGAAAACGTCATAAAAATTAACATTGGAACCAAAGATAATCCTCACATAATCAACATTGGATCAGAATTGAGTCAAGACAAACAATATAAATACATTGCATTTCTTAAAGAATATGAAGATGTCTTTGCTTGGACATATGAAGATATGCCAGGATTAGACCCTTCTATAGTTATGCATCACCTAGTAGTCCATTCGGATGCTAAACCTATTAAACAAAAACTTAGAAAAATGCATCCTAAAGTGGCCTTACTAGTCAAAGGGGAATTAGAAAAACTCTTGAAGGTTATTTTTATACAAGCCATTGATTATGCTGAATGGATATCAAATGTAGTTCCAGTATCTAATAAAGAAGCTACCAAAGTTAGGGTTTGCATAGACTTTAGAGATGTTAATGTTGCATGCCCTAAAGATGATTTTCCTCTTCCCGACATGGATCAGATCATTGATTTTACTGTTGGGAGTGGAATGATATCCTTAATGGATGGATTTTTTGGTTATAATAAGATCAGGATAGCTCCTGAAGATTATGCTAAAACAACCTTTATTACCCCTTGGGGGACCTTTTGTTGGAAGTGATGCCATTCGGTTTAAAGAATGCAGGTGCAACATATCAACGAGCCATGACTTATATCTTTCATGATATGATGAATGATATTCTACATGATTATGTAGACGATATTATAGCTCATTCCATAAAAGAAAATGATCATCTAGATGACTTGAGAAAAGTATTTAATCGGTTAAGGGAATATATTATCCGATTGAATCCAGCCAAATGTATATTCGGAGTTAAGTCCGGTAAATTATTGGGGGTTATAGTTTCTTTACGTGGCATTGAAATTGACCCTCTCAATATTACGACTATCACTGATATGCCTGTACCCATAAACATATCTGAATTATGGAGTTTACAAGGTAAGCTTCAAGCTATCCATCACTTCATCGATAAGCTAGCGGATAAAACTGGACCCTTTATTAAGCTTATTAAGAAAGATATCTCTTTTCATTGGGATGATGAATGTCAGGAAGTATTTGAACTCCTCAAACAATATCTCCTTAAACCACCTGTGCTTTCACCACCTAGACCTGATCGCCCATTTATCTTATACATTTCTACTTCAGATCTTGCCTTAGGAGCTATGTTAACTCAACTTGATGATGAGAAAAGAGAGCGTGCTAATTATTACATTAGTTGAACCTTAATTAGTTATGAAACCCGCTACACAACATTAGAGAAACTGTCTAGCAGTCATATTTTCTACACAAAAATTATGACATTATATGCTCAGTCAGAAAACGTATGTTATTGCTAAATTCGATCCTTTGCGGTATCTCATGAGTCGACCTTATTTATCTGGTCGCACAACAAAGTGGGTTCTTGCGCTAAGCGAGTTTGAACTCACGTTTATAGGACAAAAGTCCGTTAAGGGTCAAATCATAGTAGATCAATTAGATGTTGCACCTTTAGAGTCTACCCATCCCCTCATCATTGAGTTTCCTGATGAATGCCTTAAAATAGAGGCAGACCATCCAGAGCAATGGTCCCTATACTTTGATGGAGCCCAATGCATGAGTGGGGCTGGTGCAGGTATTATTTTAATATCTCCCCAGAAACATATTATACATCTGTACTTTAAATTAACGTTTGCTTGTACTAATAACACTGCTGAATATGAGGCTCTCATCCTTGGATTACGAGCTGCCTTGGCACTAAAAATAAAAAATCTATTGGTTTTCGATGATTCTCAACTTGTCATAAATCAAATCAATGATGTTTATCAGACCAGAGATGATAAATTACATCCATATAAGGCATATATCTTATGATGAGGCCTAGATAAGCCTCATTTATAGCATGTTTTAAATAGTTAAAACTGCCTAAAACTGCCTAAAACTCTTGTAAATTATCTTATATGCTAGTAAAGTTGATTTAATATGCTCTGTATTAACTGTTTGCATGATTGCAGTGTTAAGGACATTATATTCTGATTTTTAACAGTTCTTGTATAGTTTTATGTTATTTTGTCATACTTAGGTTGACAGCAACATTTCACTAGTCTTATTTTGATGATCATTAAGCATTAGTTTCTCTAAATTCAGCAAATAGTACAAAGACTTATTACTGTGCAGCAGAAAACTGGTTTTTCCATATAAATTTCAGCAAGCTACCAATGAATGGCAAGGCATGGAATTCACATCCAAGGAAGAATGAAGAGTATTGCAATCTGATATTGATGTCTAATACACTTGAGAAATGCAGCCAAAACCATTTGGAGTCAACATAGTTGGTCATTCTAAAGATCTTCGGAATGAACACAGTGTCTTCGAAATGAACAGATATCTTCGAAATGAGAAAACACAGTGTCTTCGGAATGAGCAGATCTTCAGAATGAAAATTGTAGTATCTTCAAAATAAGCAAATATTTGGAATGAGAATTGCAGTATCTTCGGAATGAGCGGATCTTCGGAATGAGAATTGCAGTATCTTCAGAATGAGCCACTTATCTTCGAAATGAAAATAGAATCTACTTTTTGACTTGTTGACTGAATTTTGGTGATGAAAAATGGGATAAGAAGGTTGAGAAAGTTAAGGGAAATATCTCCCATCTAACTTTGCCGTCCAAAGCCACCATTTATGGAAAATATCAGATTGATCCTATTCTAGGATAAACCCAAGAAATTCTACAGGATATTAGGAACAACATATTTTCTGTTTATAATTAGATTTTAGGCATCTATAAAAGATGGCTCCCGTCCAGATTGAGATATATTAGATATTAGAAATATTAGATTAGAGATTAGACATATTAGAGATAATAGACCTGTAACAGATTGTAGATCTGTAACAGATTTCAGTAGAATTGTAATTATGTTTCTGAAGCAATAAAAGTGTAGTTTTCATTTCATTTATTTTGTTATGTCTGAGTGTGAGTAAGACTTAGAGAAAAAATTATACCTTCTTCTGGAAAATGAGGCCGACCACTTTCAAATCTAGGAGAAGGACTAACAAACAGGTTTTCAGTCCTAATTTTGCTGCAGCAGAATAAGTAGTGGAACTTGTCAATTTCAGCATTTTGTGTTATTTGATTTATGTTTTAGTTTTTATCCATCTATTTTACATTTGTGATGTAATCAGCAATAGATATAATCAGTTTCTTTATTTTTTAGTAATTTTCCAATTCCCTGTAATTTACATTTCCAGCAATTTACAAGTTTTCTATAATTTCCTCGCATTCTTGTTTTCTTTGTCAAACACTGCACAAAAGATTGACGACCTTCTGTTTCAGAGTATTGACAGAAGTTTATTACTTGTTTTATCTCATCATTGCAAAAGTAAATAGGTTTCTCATTTAGCAACTGTAATTAGGATAGGATTTTCCTTCTGTAAATCAATTAAGTCTCAATTTAGCAATTGTAATTAAGACTTTATTTTTGCAGACAACAATTAGTTTTTCATTCTTGCAAATAGATTAAAGTTAAATTTATGTAATTTAGGGGTAGAAGTGACACAAAACCCCCACACAATCAATTCCACCAATAAGACCTGCTGCTTCCAAATGAACTGAACTACAACCCTGCTTGAACTTTCTATCGTAGACAGCCTTGGACACCACCCCGGATTGATAATATCTTTGAGATTTAATGATGTGCTTAACGACAATGCATCATCTTACAATTATTATCTTTATTTGATCAAGTTACCTTGGAAGCTATTCCTCGAACTAGCAATCGTGTGGCTGATGCTATGGCTATAACTGCATCTCCTTTTCCCTTGGAGTTAGATGACAAATATGCTACCATAATTATTCATTGAATCTAGGAACCCACTTCAAATAAATCATGCTTAGAACCTTTGGATGTATTTCTAATCAACGAAACTACTCCTGAACCTTGGTACACTGATATATTTAATTTTCTTCAAAATGGGACCTTCCCTGAAGGTTGTAATAGCAATCAACGCCGATTATTATGTAGACAAGCAAGTCGCTTCATAATTATTGGCAATATGTTATATAGGAGATCTTTTGAAGGCATCCTATTGAGATGTTTGAATCTAGAAGAATCTAGATCAGCTTTGAGTGAAGCCCATGATGGATCTTGTGGGGGACATTTTAGTGGTAGCACCATTTCTAATAAACTCCTTAGGATAGGATATTTTTGGCCTACCATGGAGAATGACGCACATGATTACATGCACCATTGCGATAAGTTCCAGAAATATGCTGACCTTGTCCATGCGCTTGCACAAGAACTATAGGCTATTTCATCTCCTTGGCCCTTTTCAAAATGGGAATTAGACATCATTGGAAAAATCAATCCTGTGTCATTTGATGGACATAAATTCATCATAACCACCACCGAGTATTTCACAAAGTGGGTTGAAGCTATGCCCTTAGCTTCTTGCACTGGAACCCAAGTTTCCAAATTTATTTTTAATCAAATTATTTGTAGGTTCGAAATTCTTGCAAATCTCATCTCGGATAATGGAACTTGTTTCAAAAATAAATATGTCAAGAAATTATGTCAAAAATATAAAATTCAACATCGTTGGTCCACTCCCTATTATCCTCAGGGTAATGGCCAAGAAGAAGCATCTAATAAAACATTAATTAAAATCCTCAAAATACTGGTCAATAAATCTAGCCGAGATTGGCACATTCAACTATATCCTGCTTTGTGGGCTTATCAAACTAGTGTTCGTACTCCCACGGGCACTTCACCTTTTGTTTTGGTTTATGGCGCTGAAGCTATTTTTCCCTTTGAATTAGAAGTTCCTTCTTTGGCTCTAATACTTCAAGATACTGAAGTAGGAGATGAATATCATGCTGGAAGATTTAGTCAGCTAGAAATCCTATATGAGAAGTGCATCAATGCTTTGGAACATCTTTGTTCCTACCAAAACAAGCTCAAGCGAGCATACCTCAATAAATTTCATCATCAATCCTTTGAGATCGGCGACCTTGTCTTAAAAGAAAATAAAAAAATTACTAATGCAACTAAAGACCTTAAAGGTAAATTCGAGCCCAACTAGCTTGGACCGTATATCATCACTGCTAAATTTGGATCGGGAGCATACCGATTAGCTACCTTAGATGGTAAATATCTTAAAGAACCTATGAAAATTATGCATCTTAAACGCTATTATGCATCAAATCTGGTTATTTCATCATTGTATATATTGTTATTTTGCATATTGTTTTCTTTTAGTCATCCATATAAAAATTTCAAAAACAGTAATAGTATTTATTCTTTCACTTCATAAATTAAAATCAAAATATAAAAACTTCAAAATCACCAAAATCTTCAAAAACATCTTTTATTTTCACACCTATCAATTCTTGAAGTGTTGCAGTCATATTTTCAATTATTTTGGATAAATTAGCATTTATTTGGAATCCCGCACTTTCACACTCACATGAATAAATATCTTGATTTTATTTGGTATGATTATTAATCTCTCTTATATCAAAGTCCACAGTTGAATTAAATAAAGTTTTGAGCATAGAGAATTGATCTTGTTATTTACTTGAACCAAGCATATCTTTTCACATTAAAATGATTTCATTGCAAATTCAATATGATGCTACATAGTAGAAATGGTTTCTTGAGCAAAAATTTTCCCCTACTATCCTATCATGCACATGGTCTAGAATATTTGAGAATTGACAAAAGGACAAGCTCACCCCTACCCAGAATAAAAATCCCTTGCTCTACAGCCAATCCGAGCAAGTATCCCTAGTATAGGAAGAAAAAGAAAAGTCAAAGCACATGAGAAAAAGAAAAATATTATTTTGTACCATCGCAGCAATATTTCAGCATTGTCTCAGTTTCAAGCAAAAATACAAAAAAAAAGGAAATAAAGCAAAAGAGAAAATAAAAAGGCAAAAAGCAATAAAATCCCTTTCCCTACCCTTTGAAAAGAAAAGAAGGGTGAATGAGCTTGAATCCCTGGAATTCTCAATTATTCTAAAACTGTGAGGTAAGCCCCATAACAGGTGGTTTGTGCCCAACCCGCTTGGCCTTGGGTAATCCCTAGCATGGTGATATGTCTGTCACATTAGCGACCTTCTTTTGTACAGACCTATGTCGGCTTATGGATTAGCTAGCTCTTGATGACCCAACTTACATAGTAGTCTGGTACGGTTACATGCATATAAATCATGGTCAACGAACACTCAGTTGGTTAATTCAAATTACTTGTATCAAATTATCTTGCTCAAAATTGGTGAATGAACCATACAATTGCACACACATTTGTATTTGAGATATTTTGTATCATTATGATAAATCAAGATCGGTAATGAACTCACATTTGCACATGGGGTTCCTTATAAATCTACATTTTGTCTTTGAGATAATTTAAAATATTTCTGCAAATCTTTTTGAATCATTTCATCTTCTTATTTAAGAACATTTTCTCAGCATCAAAACAATTACATACATATTTCTTTCCAAAATCTAAAACTTCTTTCAAAACATGCAATAAAGTCACATTTCTTTATATATTCGATGTTTAGTTCCAAAACCTAAGAGGAATTTTATGCCTCGCAGTCCTTATCTTATATTTTGTTTATCTAAAAAAAAAAAAAACAAAGTCATGCAATAAAACTATTATATCAATTTCCTTTTGGATTTCGCGATGATGGTATAAGTCTATACCTATAATTCTATGCCTAGCGCAAACCATTGTTCTAATTTTATTTTCCCATTCATTTTAATTCATAAAAACATATGGCTTACATCATTATGTTACACAATTGTGCTTTAAAAAGAATGCAAATTTTTCTATTTCATTTCATTATGTCAACATTCAATTTTGCAATGATGGTATAATTCCTAGGGAATTATTCAAAAAATTTATCACACTTAGGAATTTATGCCTAGCAAAAATCATATTTCTTTTAATATCTCATGCATAATATTTTTTATGAAAATCTGAAAACAAATCATCACCATCATCATTTTTCATCATCACAACACAAAGTCTTAAGACAGTCTCTTAAGCACTCTTTTACTTTTAGCAATATTTCTATACTGGGATTAGCTTGATGACCTAGCGAGCGGCGACTCCATGAAATGGTCTATAACAGCGACAATGTCCTTTGAAATTATTGTTAGAAGTCCCTTTTATTTTGCATCAAAACACACCACCAAAACAACCAATTTGTTTACATCAGATTATTCCATTTAAATTTTATGGCATGACATAAAATTATAATTTATTTCCAAATGACATAATTACATGAATAATCAACCAAACAAATCCAAAATTAAAGCATCATACAACATATACACAAGTCATATCATCAAAAAGACCATCTATATATATCAACAAATTATATACATCATATCAAAACTGGATTGGTATGCCACAATCTATACCCTGGCATACTCAATCCTCTCAAAAAATATATGCAATCCAGTCTATGGCAGCTAGTCTCGAGAAGCCCTCGAGCTCTCAGCCTCATCTCCTCTCCCACCCTGGCATGGAGGAGGTGGTCCCATAGAGGTCCAGGCTGTGTCTTGGGTCCTCACCATCGATCATGAGGAAGTCCTCGACGATCCCACCCTGATCGGCTCCGTAATGTCGGTTGGCAGCTACAACCTCTGGCCCTCTGGAACCAGCTAGTAGTATACTCCCTGGTAGAATGCGGTCTGAGCCATAGACCATGCTAACTCCTGCATGCTCGCCCCTCCGCTCCGAGCCCTAAGCCATGTAGCCTCATCCTGTAGTGTCTGCACCTAAGCTCGGAGGTGGGCATTCTCAGCCTGGAGAGCCGCCATCTCACTGCTCTCCCCTACCTTGACACCCTTGCCCTTATCGGGCGATGGTGGCCTCTCCCCTTGCTGAGAAGGGAATCCCTCCTCCCTCCTCCCTATCTATTGTGGTCTCTATGGAGCCTATGGCATCCTCTGGCATCTCTCCTATGGAGACCATCACTGCTCTCTCCCGCCATGACCCCGCGCTACCTCAATAGCATCCTGGCACCACCTCCCCATCCATCGCACAATCACGTGCATCGGACCCTATGCCCTCATCATCCAAGGAGGGTGGATGCCTACGTACCAGGCATCGTATCCATCAGTGACCCCAGTGTCGTCCCCATCCACTAGTTGGATAGGGGCATCATCCGCGTCCTGGCTCTAGAATCATTGCATATCCGAAGCCCCGCTTAGTGTAGTACTATCTCGAACAGTCCGGGAGTACTCATAATCCCTGAGAGATGGGATCCCCTGCTGTAGACCAAACTATCACAAAACTCGATCGTAGCGGTGGAGCTCTACCTCTCCCCGCTCCATCCTCAGCCAGCAGACTCACCTGATGCGAGCCAACTCCTGCCCATCCTCTGCCCACCTTGGATGCTCTCTCCATGGCCTCCAGGTGATCTGGTCTAGGATGAGGTCATCTAGCAACCTCCGTGACATCGATAGATCTATCCGCCACTGTGACCCTCTCTGTAGCCACCAATAGAAAACTTGGGGTCTCTCCCGGTCAACCCCTGTTAGTGGGAGTCCTACCGGCCTCCGCACTGCGATGTGCTCCCAGCACCAAACCTGTAGCAGTGATGTCAAAACCAGACATCGACCTCCCTTGTATACGACCCCGTGTAGGATCCTATACAAGTGACATAGTACAAAGCTACCCCATGCAAATCTATACCCGTGGTCTCTCATGTCGCAGACCACATCTAAAAGGATCCAGGGTAATCTGCACCCGCTCTGGTGGCATAGTAGTAGGCCACCCACTATCCCTGCCAAAACCTGAGTCAACCTAGATGTCCCAGGAATCTGCCTTAGAGACTCGATGTTCACTCTGCCCTTCTCCAGGGTGAAGCTCGGGTCTTTGCACAGCCTCATCATAGCCTAGCCTTGATTGGCCGTAGGAGTCATGAACCGTCCTTGTATGGGGATCCTCAAGATCCTCCATACATCCTCTAGTGTGGGAGCCATCTCCCCTATCGATAACCGAAAGCAGGACGACCCCGGATACCATCTCTCTACTAGGGCTGTCAGTAGCCCCATGTTTGTTGGTACTTGTGGCATCTCTGCCACATGCTGTAGTCCGACCTATGCTAGTCGGTCTCGCTCCGCCTAGTCGAGCGTGGCCACATCATCTCTCAGCCCCTCGTATTTCCATTCCCAACTCTTTAGTAATCCCCTCTACAAAATAAACAATAAAATAATAAAATTCATTAATAAAACAATTATTAAAATCAATTACATGCAATTCAAACAAGCTTAATTTCATAAAACTGATGATATCGTCCACTATTGGATGATATCGTCCTAAATTGAGTAAAATCATCCTTTGTAGGATGAAATCATCTCCGATTTTTCAACTTGGGGATCACCCCTTGTTGGACGGGATCGCCCCTAGTTCGTCGATTTCGCCCTTAGACGAAATCGATGATCTAGGGACGATTTCGATGAAATGGGGATGATTTCGTCCCGACGTCGTCGATGGCCTAAAAACGGCCGCGATGCCCCAAAATAGTCAAAATTTAAATAAAAAATTACACAAATCAAATTAAAACATAATTCACTAGGTTTAGATTCTTACCCGTAGCCCGCGTCGGACCTCTATCGATCTGTGCGTGGTTTCAACCATTTTGTCTGTAGAGCTCTAAAAATAGTAAAAATGGATAGTAAAAATGAATTAGGGTTTTACCCTATTTTTCTTAATTTTATTTAAAAACAACAACATTTTAATTTTGCTTTTTCGTGCTTTTACCTCAAACGTTCGATTTGGGTAAAAACACGGAGGGGGCACCATAGTAAATAGTCGTACGATTCGACCTAGAATCGTTGTCTATAAAATTGAGTAAATTTTTGCTTTCTCGTAAAATGGGAAGAACTCGTCTTTAACGCATTTTCTTCGGAAAATTCGCTAAAGAGGGGGCAAAATGTAGCACCCTAAAATTGGCACAGTTAAACCCTTAGTAAAGAAGATAAAAATTTGAATTTTAACCCCAAAACCGCCCGTTAACCCGCTCCCCTTGTTTTTCATGCCATTTTTAGGATTTGTTTTGACCGTTGGACGATATCGTCGACGATCAGATGAAATCATCCCAGATCTGATGAATTCATCTGGAACAGAACGTCCGGACGATTTCATCCCAAAATCGAATTTTCATAATTAGCTTATGTTCAATAGCTTCTCTAACTTGGGCAGAAAGCGTGTCTACGCGGTTAGAGTCTCCCCCGTTGGAGATCTCCCAAATTGGGATGATCTCCAACCTCCTAACCTCTCCCTAATCCTATATAAACTAGTATTTTCTCAGTTTATCCCCCTGGCTGGCTGATTTCCCTGCAACTTTAGTTTCTCATGCATTAAAACACCTTCATACTATTGTCGCATTGTGTATTTCAAGTTTTTCTTGCAGGAATTTTACTATTTTTCAGTCGGAGCAAGCTCGGATCATCGTAGGCGATTCCAAATGATTTCGGATGATCCTATCACAGATCGACGATGATCTCATATGATTGGAGGTGATCTCAACTGTAGTCCAGATTGGGGGCAATCAGAGCCCAGAGTTTGCATTTCTTTATCTTCTCTCTTCATTTCTTTATGCATTAACTTAGTTTATTCTATTTCTACATCCTGGAGTTCACCTCATTTAGCATAGATGCATGATAAAGTCAAAATAAATTATCAAATTAATGCATTTCCTTTAATTGTTATCTGGATTTATCATTTAGGCAAGTTTACTATCATTTCTATCATTTCCCCTTGCTTTTGTAGTTGCATTTTTTGTTTTTGGTATCTATTTCTGTGATTGCAGGTTTCTAATGAATTCGTCAGGTCGACGATGATCTCGTCTGATCTCAGATGATCGACTATGATCTGAGATGATTATGTGCAATTGCAGATGATAATGTAATATTTGAGATGATCTGGACTTCTACAAACCTCAAAATCTTCATCAAACATCCGAAATCAGGTACATTCTATCTTATTTAGCACACTTTCTATGTTTAGCACTTATTCATGTTTTTTGTATCCATATAAATCAGCATTGGCATATAGAATAGCTTAGATTCATCTTGGAAAAACCTAGGAATTGAATGATTAAAGAAAAAAATGAACACATCAAACCCATTCTCAACCTAGGCATGGAAACTGCCACTCAAAAGTTTCCTAGTGAACCCACCATCCATCGAAAATTCACCCTTATATCCCCTCCCCGAGAGGCACGACCTTCAAAGGGCCTCTCAGTCCGAGGTATTGTCCCATCCTTCTCGCATCCCCCTTCCGGGCGTGGATCCTATAGCCTGAAGGTAAGGATGCAAAAAATTTGGAGCGATATAGGTAAGTTAAGGTTGATTCCTCAAACTAGGATACCTAGTGCCCTTATTTGTACCTTATGCCAATAAGATATTAATTAGCCAAAACTAAGAAAAAACTAGTGGTGTTGAGAAGAAAAGTCATGTGTTAGGAAGAGGATTTATTTGATAAGTTAGGATATATGAATATAGATAGAATAAGAAGGGTAGATTTATTTAAATTAAACCTCCAAAAATTCACAAGTATGCAACAATCACGTCTAGATGTTGTACCAAATGGTTCTATAATATTAGGAGATTTTGCCCATAAAAGTTAAGGGGAAGGAAGCACAATATGTTCACCACTTCCCACACTAAATTATTTAGTATCACTTAAAATGTTTCATGGGATTTATAACTTTTGTTAGGAAAATATGATGGTTGAGAGACAAGAGGATGGGGATGGACATAGTAATGCATATCATCCCATGGAGGGTAGCAACACCAATAGGACATTAAAATATCCTATATTATTAGACTCTAATGCCTAAGAACTCTTGAAAATATATCTTCATTAATATTTCTCATATTTAGCGCGACTATGTCAGAAGACCTAGATCAAATTTTATTTGAATTTAAGATCATATGCCAAACTTATGACTATGGAAAAAATAAGCAAAAACTCAAACTATTTTCCTCCATAATAAAAGACTCAACAATGCAATGGTATATACGGTTAGCCCCAAAATCCATTCATAGTTGATTTGAGATGGAAAGGGCCTTTCTAGAAAAAATACCAGGAATATTGTCATGTCAATAACTAAAATAATAACCATTTAGGATGAAATAAAATGAGGATAAAAATATTGAAGACTACTTAGATTCCTCTTCATCCAAAGAATATGCAAGGAAGGGATGGGCCAAGAACTCATCAAAGTAATCCTTTTATTAGGATTACAAGATGAATCAAGGGATGTTCTAAACCTCACGGGTAAAGGTGACGTGAACAAATTAGACCTTCCTAATATTATGAAACTATTTAAAAATCATTCATATTCAAGGGGAGGAACTTGTCAACACTGAGTAGAAAATAGTGACAATGAGAAGAGAATTAATGGAAGAATTTTCTAATTTTAAAACCAACATTATCCTATACCTAAACACAACATTGGATGAATTACAAGCTAAAGTTAAGGCCACTGAACCACTAGCCATATATTGTCCAAGGTGCAAGAAGAAGATTACCCTATAGGAATACCCTTTAAAAAAGACTAACATATGTAGCATTTGTAATAAATGACACTACAGATCAGTGTGATCTCTTACTTGAAATCAAAGCCACCCTTGGAAGGAATCATCCTACTATAAACAAACTTAATTATGTAGGACAAAAATAATAATTTATCCTATAGTCAAAGAGCACCATAGGTGTAAAATCCATGGAATGCTCCATGGAACACGTAGCCACAAAAACATGGCCTCAATCTACCAAAATGACTAATCTAGGATGGTTCAATAAACCACAGATGTAATCATTTCCCAATAAATTATGGGTAATCCAAAACCAGTAATAGTGAGGACCATCCCAACCTAATAAACCTTATGAGAGACATCAATGATTCTAAAATTAGAAACAAGCATTCCTACTAGGATCCATTAGTTCTCCCTCAACAAGTACAACCACAATTTCCAAAAATCCCATGTGGTAAATCAAAATTATAATAAATAGGAAACCCCTATATACAATACTAAATACAATGACATAGTTAACCTTAACTTAGGAAAAGTATTTCCTAATCTAGAACCTCTTGTAATAGTAGAATTAAAATAATAAAGGAAAACAATGTTACCAAGTCCTAAGTTATCAAATAAAAGAGAATAAAATATTTTGAAAATCATGCCTTTAGGAGCCTATAAGGAACCATATACTAAATGATTGGAACCTAAATAATAGTGCTTAGAGGAATCCAATAGATTGATAGAACTAGAATGCTTAAATATAACAATCCCCTTACTCCAAGCAATCAAGGATGTACCAATTTTTAACAAGGTTATCTAAGAGATGTGTATCAAGAAGCCTAGGAGAAGATGAAAATCTTATCCAAATATGATACAAGTAGATGGAAAATTAGTTGATCTCTTAGCAGGGAAGATCATTCCACCTAAGTATGAAGATCCTCAAAACTCCATTATATAGTCTCCATTAGTAAAAATAAAATACCCAATGTGTTGATTGACTTAGAAGCAACCTTAAATATCATGAATATAGAAACAATGAATCAATTATCCCTAACTAATATTTGACCTATTTCTACTATACTTCAACCAGTAGACCAATCTATAACAAAACCTGAGGGAATAGTAGAAGACATCCCAATAACCGTAGAATCATAGGAATATCATATTGATTTCATGATTTTCTAACTAGGAGCTAGGGTGAATGGTTATCCATTAATCCTTGGGCAACCTTGGTTGGCCATGGCTACTACATTTATATATTGTTTCTTAGGGTATATTACTATCTCCAATGTATTGAATTCTAAAATAATCTCTCTATACCATCCAAATTGACCCTCCATGGATTTCTTTGTAAATGTATGGATGGATGAACCTGCTGAATAGGATAAATTTTCTTATTTGGATATGGTAACTGTAATAGAACATGTAGAGGAGTTAGACCTAGTAGAAGGAGCTCTTTTTTAATATGAAACTATACCATTAGATTCCTCAAGTGGATCTTTCTCAAATGACAAGGAGACTACAATATACTGATTCTTATGGAAGGATGAGGGTGAAAATTTTGAATCCTTATAATGTGTATCACTGTAAGACAACCCATTTACTTTGGCACATGGGAAACAAAGACATCTCCTCTCATCCTTTAAATATCCTCTAACAAATATCATCCTTGAAAAAATTACTTTTGATGAAAACACTAGAGTTTTCCACTCTATGATACCTCATAATTGTCCCTTAAATTCATTAGTGAGTAGAGGAGTTAACTTGGTTCAACCAAGCACCAAGAAAATAAAAATACAACCAAGAAAATCCATTAATATTCATGGTTGGTTGAAGGATGAAGAAGAAGCTAAATTATTTGAAGTTTTAAGCCATCACACAAATGCATTTGCATGGGATTATAGTGACATGAATGGGTTCCACCCTAACATATGTAATCATAATATATATCACTAATAAGGAAAAGATCTGCCAACCACAAAGGAGGATAAGTCCTACTTTAAGGGACAAGGTGAAAATAGATATTAAAAAATTATTGGATGCAAGTTTTATTTATTTAATATCTAATAGCCAATGTGTCTCCCTACTAAGTCTTGTTCACAAGAAGAATGGAAAGATGTGTGTGTGTGTGTGTGTGTGTGTGTGTGTTGAACTTAATAAGACCACACAAAAGATAATTTTTTATTATCTTTTATAGACTAAGTACTCGACACCCTTTCTAGGAAGAAACATTTTTCTTTCCTAGATGATTTTAGTGGTTATAACCAGATATAGGTGGTACTAAAATACCAAGATAAAAGTACCTTCATTTGGTCCTAGGGAAAAATTACCTATAGAGTCTTACCATTTGGGTTATGCAATGCCCTTGCAACTTTCTAGTGGGTAGTTCTTTCTATTTTTTTAGATATTACTAATGAATGCATCGAGGTATATATGGATGATTTTACAATATATGGATAAACCTTTGAAAAGGCTATCCATAATCTTGATTGATTTCTCACTCATTGTAAATCCTATAACCTATATTTTATTAATGAAGATTGTTTGATGATGATGGACAAAGGAATCATGCTAGGTTATCATGTATTAACAACAACATGATTCCTATCTAGGAAATTCTAGCAATAGTTTATGCCATCAAATTTATTATTAAATTACTGTAGGCCCAAAATGGCCATAGCCTTAGTAAAATTTTTGAAAATATTTTCTAAAGCACAAAATTGATCCCTACCACTTAGAATATAGTGTATTCCCAAGCGGCCCAATGCAAGGTGTTCTATGCCGCTCAACACTTAGTATTTTTCATAGAGGCATAAGCAAGGTGTTCCACATTGCTCAATACTTAGTGCATTTTGTAGCGGACTAGTGCATATGTTCCACATCGCTGTCAAACCAAAGTCAAAGCTAATGTTAGTGTCATCTAAAGAGTGGATTAGTGCACGTTGTCCTATCCCGTGCACTAAAGTGATCAAGTATCGAAGATGGTCTATTTCACTGAGTTCCACATTTATTTTGATGTGGATCAAAATAGATGTTCCACGCCACTGGTCAAAAGGTTCAAATACCTAGAAAGAAGCACAAGGTAGCGGTGCAACATGAAACAACATTTTACACTCTTTTTTGAGAAGCTTTGCGATGTGCTCTATTCCACAATCAACTTGGGTCAAAACTTGAGGAGCGGATATCAAGGAGTGGATTATGATATATGCTTTATGCCACAAACATGAAAGGAAGTTAAACAATTTGAAGAACTAAGCGAGCGGCCTGACGACATGCTCCATTTCACTCAATAATTAGTGTAATTTCATAGATGCTCCATGCCACTGACCAAAGCAGTCAAGGTTGATATTAGCATTCTCCAAAGTGTGACTTGGTTATATGTTCTACGTTGCTCATCTATAGAGATTTGCTAAGATTTAATTGTAGTCGTTCATAAGTGCATCAATGGTTGAGATCATGCTAACATTTTATCATTATACAAAAATGGATTCTTGGAAAATGAGAACCAATTGGTTTGAATGGGTAGATGAAGCGTCCATAGAGCCAAGAACCAAGAACTTGGGTAGTTGCAAATCTACAATAGAATGAAGTCCTCAAGAAATATGAATGGCTTATATCTTGTTTCTAATTGTCTGGAGTCTAACTGCCATTACAGAACAAGCAAGTTGTAGAGCCAAGATTTCATGGCACGTGGCATCGAGCATATTTCCTAGACCTTGAAGGCAAATGGAATGATACCACCATAATATTTTGCTAATTTGGCATGGTTTAATCCTTGTAATGTTCCACCTTTTTCTTTCATTGTAAAAACTATATATAGAGCTTGAACCCTCAATTTTCAAGGTCGACTCTAGAGTTTTTACTTGTCTAATGTGTAATATCTTTTACAAATTAATGGAAGGAGCATTACTTGGATTTTTGACTCAAGAACTATCATCTTAGATATATTTATTGAGAGGTTCTAGCTGTGAATCACATTTTTTCTAATGTTATTATGGTTATTTCATTACACTGATATTGGATTACTAGTTGTAAAGCAATTAAAATATTTTTATAGTTAGATCTGTGCTTGCAAGAATTTTATTTATATTAAATCTAGATACTAATCTATTATGCTAAATTGGATTGTTAGTATTATGGATGTTGAAATTACTTCTTGGAGCATATCTCTGCTTTGTGTTTATTGTATGAAGATTACTCTACTGCTAATCTTGAGTGTGGGACACTGGAAATAATTTATTGAAATGTTTCCCATGTGGATGTCTATGTTGTTAGCTCTATCCAACCACTATTTTACTCATAATTATTTAACCCTAATCCATTTTCTAACCCTATATCTTAAATAATTACTGTTCTTAATTGAGTCAACACTTTATTAGTTGACAAGGAATCAACTTACTCTAGAGTTTGGGCTACAACAATATTTCTTCCATCTAATGTTGAGTTTTGAGTTGTGACTAGTGGGTACAAGCCTAATAAGAAAGCTGGAAGATAGACAGTTGCAGTACCAAGTTTGCTTGATGTTAATTCAAATCCCAATAGTTTTGGCATACTCGGTGGGACCTATTTACAAGAAACACTAGAACCCATCTTATTATTTAGTATCTGTATATTTTCCTAAAGGAATCAAGATTTGGTTAATTGTCTTGACCTTGTTAAGCAATGAGCAAAAAATTCACTTGGTGACTCCCTAGTCTGTGAAACCAGAAAGTTATCCCTGTAGCTTGTAGTTTTTCATGAATACTAGGTCATCCACAAGGAATAACCCAGAATCCTTTTTCTACTGTGAGCTCCCTTTTAGAGGGTCTACTGTCATAAGAGATTTAAATCAATATTTTCATTTAGATAAAACTCCTATTGAAGTACATCTTGTAGTACCCCCAAGGCCACCTCCAATAGGAAATACACCTAGGAACATGGCCCAAAACCAAAATCAAAATGTAGTTCCAAATCAGCCCTTACAGAAGTATCCTAGCTAGAATATAGTTGGTCCCCTTATATTGGCCCATATGCATGACATCCCTCAAGCTATGTCTAAGGCCATTCCCATCTATGATGGATCTGGTAAAACTGCATATGAATATTGCCAAGATAAAAAATGAGGATGTTATTATCAAAATCCTATCCCTATCTTTAAGAGGAAAAATTCTGCATTGGTTTAGGACCCTAGAAGACAATACCATTACCTCATAGGAAACATTAGTAGAACCTTTTATGGAAGAATTTAATGAGTTTGCTAATCCTTTTTCCCTCCTCAATAAATTCACATCCATTCAAAAGCATCACCAAGAAACCATTTCAGACTTCAACTTGAGGTTTAGTAGGACTTGGAAGAGTATTCCTCTTGAAGCTAGACCTACTTCAACCCTCGCTTTCATGTATTATATCAGAGCCCTTGGATCAGAGTTGGGTCTACAAACCCAATAAGCTAGAGTATATACCTTTCCACAGGTCTATAATGTAGCTATCCATACTGAGAATGTCCTCATCAATATAGGAAGATTAACCCCAAAAGTGGTGTTGCCCTACAATTTGGAAATCCCCAATACCCAAGGTCAGGAATCTACATCATCTTATATGGATCCTCCTCCTTTGTCATCTCCACTTTCATAGATGACCCCCATTCCTCACTCAAAAGTATCTCCTATTGTAGTTCCTTTCCCACAACTTCCTTCATAGATATCCCAAGAATCATCTATACTCCTTAATATTCAAAATAATTTGAAGACTCTCAGCAACAAGATGAATTCAATGGAAAAAAATAGAGATAGAGATATCTCAACAAAGAAGATTTCCTTATGTCAATAAGGATCAAAGACCTAGTCCTAGCAATAGCACTGGTATCAGAGTAAATGTGATGCAAGATAATCCAAAGTGTTCTTCTAATACAAGTCTGGTGAATTTATGGTGTATGGTGTGCAATGGTGTCATGTGTTATGTACCGACATAATGTACAATAGGCTATGGATAAGGTAAAAATAAATAAAAAAGGAAGAGTGAATATGCTCTGGAAACCATATTAGATCAGGGTTGGAAAATATCTTGATGAGGATGGACCCATTTCTATCATAACAAGGTCATGAAAGAAAAAAATACAAGTTGATCCACAAAAATTGGGTCAATTTCAAGTCCCCTCTCAAAAGAAAAAAGACCCACCTGCTCAAAGCAGTGACACATTTCCTATTCCCAGTTTAATGAAAAGAGGGACATGGTCCCTAAATGCCAAGAAAAGGAGATCAGTTTTACCAAAAGGTTTGACAAATAAAATGAAGGAGAAAGGATGAGATCTAAGAATGAAGCCCAAGAGAGGCTTAGATTTCCCTCCATAACCAAGAGGTAGAGAATTGAGGCCACACAATAGTATAAGAGAAATTATGGTGAGCTAGAGAGAAGGTTTAAGAGACCCACATCTGTCAAGTTATAGTATAACATTATGGAGGAAATGAAGAGAATACCCTCCATGGCTAGCCTATATGATACTCTCTTCATTCCTGGCCAAATAGACCTACTAAAATCATCTCTAAACAAATATCTGCAAGAAAAGCAGACCACCATAATCCTCAACATACCCTCTAGGAAAGACAAGATGTCTCTTGCAAATTTTAAGAAAAATCCTCATCCCTTTTACATTTATCTAAGGATGGAGGGGTGGATTATCTACAACTTCATGATCGACTCAGGGGCTTCCACCAGAGTTACACCCAAATCAGTCTGCGATGAGATAGGAATGGAATATACCATATCCTACCCTAAATTTTTACGATTATATGAGACACCAGTGAAGATAGTTGGAGTAATAAAATATGTTCTTATGAGGCTACATAGAGCTCTAGAGGTAACCATCATGTAAGAAATAGTGGTGGTAGATCTAAATCCTTATTTTGGGTTGTGCCTTTCAATAGAATTCACTGCCAAATTGGGAGGATGCGTGTACATGGATTATTCCAGCATGGTGATCCCTTTCAAAGGGAAAATGATAAGAATAACACTAGAGAAGCCTATGTCTTATCATATTAAAAAAATGAAGAATACATGTGTAATCTCACTCCTCTAGATGATTTTGAACTAATGGATAGATTTTAAGAGTTAGATATTGAATATGAGTTGCCTTTTAGATAGTATTATAGTCAATTTGGGATAGGTATGGGTACATATAGTATTTCCATAGAGATAAAAAAATAATCCTTGCTATATCTAATCAGTCTCTAAGAGAAATAGAAACCTGGACCATGCACTTTGATGGTGCAAGATGCTTAAATGGTGTTGGTGCTGGTGTACTATTACAATCCCAATCATAAGGGACAAAGAGTTTTATGTATAGGCTAACATGGTCATGAACTAATAATGTTGCAGAATATGAGGCTTTGTACCTCAGACTAATGCAGGCTGAGAGCATGGGCATAAAGATATTGAATATATACAATGATTTTGAATTGATTTTAAATTAGGAAAGAGAGAGGTGTAGCAGTAAGCATCATTAATTGAAGGTATATAGAAATAGGGTATGGTATTTGATGGAATCCTTTGATGCCCTAAATATTAATTTTATTCCCATAAGATAGATAACCTTTGATGATTCCTTGGTATTGATGGGAGCTAATTTCAACCCTTATATAGATATGGGAGTTCCAAAATACAAAGGGATCAAAATTATTTTTAGGCCTACAATACCATACAAGCAGATTTTCTAGAAGGTGTTTGAAAATGATGAACAAATCATCGATTTCCTGGTGAGAGAAGCCTATCTATCTACTGTTTAAGAGTATAATCCAAAAGAGATAGACCAACAAGATATCATCCAGCTAAATAACAATCATATACCTAGAGGGTAGGTCACTCTAGAAAGCTTGTTTGATAATGAAGATAGGAAAAGGATCAAATCCATGGAAATCAATGAAAATATCTATAAATAAATTAAAATTGAAAAGGAAAAGAAGCTCAACATTGGAGATCGATGTTCTCTAGAATAAGATGAGGATATCAAATTTCTATGCCTAAAATACCAAGACATTATAGCTTGGTCATATGAAGATCTTAAAGTATGACAAGAAGGTCATCCAACATACAATTGAGCTAAAACCAAATGTAAAATCCTTCAGGAAAAAATAGAGGCCTGTGAATCCCAAAATCAAAGCCATAATGAGGGAAGAGTTGTTAAAGCTTTTGAAGGCTAAGATCATATATCCAATCAAGCATTCAACCCAGGTAGCTAAATTAGTCCCAATAAGGAAGAAGAATGGTGGCATCTGCTTGTGTGTGGATTTTAGAAACCTCAATCAAGCATCATTGAAGGACCACTATCCCCTCTCATAGATCAATTAAATCTTGTAAATTGTGCTAGGAGTATAGAGCTTCTCACTATTAGATGGCTTCTCTGGCTACAACCAAATTTGGGTGAAATATGAATATTATTTTAAAACAACATTCACCACCAAAAGGGGTACTTTTGCCTATCAGAGAATGCCTTTCAATCTATCCAATGTAAGAGCCACATTCCAAAGAGCAATGAATTATGCCTTTGGAGAGCTGATCAACAAAGTCATTCTAATATATTTGGATGACATGAATGTATTATCCCATGATAAGCAAGACCACCTAGCACATCTATAGCAAGTATTTCAAAAGTGTAGAGAATTTGGCATCTCTCTTAATCCTAAGAAGTCATTTTTTTTAGTTCATGAGGGAAATTTGTTAGGACATGTGGTATCTAAAGAAGGTATGGCCATTGATCTAGATAGAATCAAATCCATCCTTGCTCTTCCACTAAACATGAACAAGAAATATTTGTAGTACTTCTTTGGTCAGATAAATTTTATCAAAAAATTAATTTTTGATTTTTCTTAGAAGGTGAAACCTATCTCAGAACCACTGAAGAAGAATGCAGATTTTAAATGGACTAAAGTGAGAAAGCAAGATTTTGAAATCATCAAGTAATCCATTGCTACAATTCTAGTTCTAGTAAATCCTAACTTCAACAAAGATTTCATTTTGTATGCTTATGGAGCTGAAGAGAGTTATGCATTGAAGAACACAAACTTATACTAAGAGGGGGTGAACAGTATAAGAACACTTTTTACATTTCTTTCCAAATCAATATTATGCAATGTATAGATAGCAATATCAATAGCAGTAATTGAAAAAATGCACAAATCACCACACAAATGGAGAAATAGATTTAACGTGGTTCACCCAAAGATGGCTACTTCCATGGAGAAAATATTTCTTCTAAATATTTCTCAAATAATCTCTTGGGAATCCTTCCCAATTACAATGTTTATGGATCTCTATCCAAAGGATATGTTGATCCCCTAAATCTGGTTTGTGGATCTCTATCCATAGGAGAAATCCTTATCCTCTACTTTGGTTGGTGATCCTCTAGAATACTACTACCTCCATTGCACTGGCTTGTGGATCTCTCTCCACTAAAGACTCTTATACCCACTTAGAAGACCTATCCTCACTGCCTTGGTTGATGGATATATATCCACTAGAGACTACTATCCTCTCTGCTCTATCACCTCCAAAGCTCTATCTCAAATATGTACTAAACACAGTCTAGTCGGTCTAGCATAAATTTGCTCAACAAGTCCACTCAAATTTGCACTAAATATAGTCCAGTCTGTCTAGCATAAATCTGCTCAATAAGTCCACTCAAATCTACACTAAACATAGTCCAGTCGGTCTAGCACAAATATGCTCAACAAGTTCACACATAACTTGCTCAACTCTGCTCAATAGGTCCACTCAAATCTACACTAAATATAGTCAAGTCAGTCTAGAACAAATCTACTCAATAATTCCACTCAAATCTATACTAAACACAATCCAGTCGGTCTAGCACAAATCTGCTCAACAAGTTCACACAAAACTTGCTCAACTCTTCTCAATAGGTCCACTCAGAACCTACTCAAATCTTCTCAACAAGCTCACACAGAACTTGCTCAACTCTTCTCAACAGGTCCACTCAGAACCTGCTCAAATATGCTCAACAAGCTCACATAGAACTTGTCTCAATCAGTTCAATAAGTCCTCTCTAGAACTTAACCAAATTTGTATTGTATGCTTCCATAAAAGCTCACACAAAATCAGTCCACAAGTCTTCTCAAAGACTTACCTCAAATCTGCTTAACAAGTCCACACATAGAACTTGTCCAGTCTCATAGAAGCATAAAGAGAATTGTTAGAGACTAAATATGTTCTATACTCAATGCTCAATCACTTTATCAATTTTCTCAATCTCATAGAAGCATAAAGAGAATTGTTAGATACTCAATATGTTCTATACTCAATGCTCAATCACTTTCACAACTCAAATTAGAATATAGAATAGTTTGTTTTATGGAACTTGCACAATCACTTTATACAACCACTTGACTAGGCTCAACCAACTCAACTCAACCAATTACTTAATGAAACACTACTTTATCACAAACCCTAGTCTAATCATATATCAACCAACTCAAAATATTTCCAACAATGCTCAACAACAAATTTCACATAACAATGATACTCATGTTCTTTTCAAACCCTAGTTCAAGTTCTTTGCACAACAACTCACTTCAACAACAATGATCATAAAACACTCTTCACATAACAATGATACTCATGTTATTTTCAAAACCCTAACTCAATTCTTCACACAGTCCAATGACTTCAACAACTATGCTTATTAAACATGATTTTAATCACAACTCTTAATTCTAGAAAACCTTGAAGCATTAACTCAAGTGCTTTCAAAAAGGAAACCCTAATCAAATCCTTTTCACTCCAAACTTTATTTTCTAGTAAGCAATCAATAAACTCAACCTAGAAAGAATTTACCTGTGCCTTTTTTTTTGTCAAGAAGTTGATCTCACAAATATGCCACACTCACAATTACTTCTTTGCCAATCTCAATAAGGGTTAGAAGATAATAATTTCCTCAACAAAACACAATGCAAAATGATATCAAAATTACACCTTATCAATCCAATTTAAATTATATTCAATACCTTCACAATAATCTTCTTTAACACAAAAACCCCTTATTAAAATTAAACAACCCTCAAAAGTATAATCCTTCAATATGCCAATATAGTAATTTAAGACTTTATAAAAAATAATTAAAACTTGAACTTCCTTATTACTCCAAATGATAATATTCAACTACCACCACTATTCAACAAACACAAGTTCTAAACAATTCCACTAACAATCCTTATACCTCCAAACTTAGGCAAATAACAAAAAATTAATTCAAAATATTTACCTTACCTTCGGAGGGATTCGAACCCTAAATAATGCCCATGATGTATACCTTGTCGCAGCTCCAACATCCGCACTAGCTACACACTCGTTTGAGATGGAGGAAGCACCACGTGCTTAAAAATGTATCATGCTCTTGCCCTTTTACAAAAATGTGTGCCTTTGGTGCCTTCAACAAACATGCCGATCAATGCACACTGCCGTGTTTCGAATGCTGGCTCTCTTGCAAAAAAAAAATTTACAACCTACCCACTTGCCACTAGGCCAAGCTGCCTAGTTGGGCTTCAACCATTCAATGCCTTCCACTTAGTTTCTATTCGTTGGCAGTTAAAACATGAAAATCGTAGTCCTTCTTTCACGAGCTCTTCACTTTAAATAATTTGTATGCAAAATAATCAATTGAGCAAGGATAAGGTTCAATGCCCTTTGGCATAGGTATTTATATTAAATTCCTCCATGCTTTGTAAAATGTCGGTGCCTTTGAAGCTTTCATTACCATGAGACATTGACAAAGATTAGAACCTTGATAAAGTGCTTTGAATATTTTAAACTCCAAGCCCATCTTTAGCTAAAGTAAAATATTAAATAATATTATTTAATAATGTTATTTTACTTTGGGCTTTTAACCAAATCACTTTAATATTATAATATCAAACATTATAATATTATATCATTTTAACCATTATAATATTATTGCTTCCTTCACATTACATTCCATGGTGTAAATAATATTTATTTATAAAATTTAAATTCTCATTGAATTTAAATAATTTATAAAAATTATTATATCTCCTTTTTAACTTTGGACTGAATCTCTTGACCTTTGACCTTCTTCCTGGATATCAAATAACAACTTTGACAACTTTATTCCTTGATGAAAAATATTGATATTAATGTTGACTTCATTTCTTGACATCAATGACAACTTTAACTTTTAGGACTCAAAATGTCCAACAATCTCCCCCTTTGTCATTGATGGTAAACCAAAAAATTTTTACCAAAAACTTGACTTCTTCTGTGCTGCTCCCCCTGGGACACTACTCCCCCTGGCTCAATGCTCTTTCAAATATCAAATCTCTCCCCTATACTCAAATATTTCTCCCCCTTTGACATCAATGGCAAAGGGTCACCTTTGGGGCTCGGGGCTAAGAATGAGCCTCTTAGCTTAGCTCCTCCCCCACCTTATGTTAAGGTGGTTAATTCTAGGGTGTGAGTATTTTTAATCCCATAAAGCACTATTCTTTATCTTTATCCTCTTCTCTTCTTTTCTGATTTTTTTTGAATCCTTTGACTATTTCTATCCATGTCTATGTTCCTGTCCATGTCATAATTATTGTTCTGTTCTTGTTCTTGTTCACATCCATGTTCCTATTCTTGTTCCTGTCCATGTTCCTGTTCATGTTCCTATTCCTATTTATGTTCAAGTTCTTATTTATACTTGTCTCTGGAATATATGCTCTACACCACTTTGTTGTAAGACCATAATTATTACACTTATAACACTTAATATTATTATTCCTTGGAGGTAGAAATGTCTTAGGATTTCTCCTAGTGAATCCATATCCTCTTCTATCATGAACCTGTTGATAAGCAACACACCCCCACTGAAAAATGAGATTCCATCCTTAGAAAATTCTGAACTTTCATTTTTTGCAGCAGGGACCCTCTTGATCTTTTCAGGTTTTAAATCCAAATTTGCTTGCCTCCTTTTTAAAGTTGTGCTTTTTCTTGCATTCTAGTTGTGTTATCCAAGAATTCACTTTTTACATGCTAGAATCATTCATGCACAAGCAAAATCTTGCACCGGTACCGAGAAAATCTAGAAAACGGTTGCATAAATTCACTGAAAAATCAAACTTTCCATTTTTGGTAGTGTCGCGATATCGCGACACTTCCATTTCGAAAATGTCGCGATATCGCGACAGGTAAGTCAAAATGCAGCTAAGTGCCAGAAAGGTCGCGATTTCGCGACATGTCGCGAAATCGCGACAGTTTTTTGAGAGAGAAGCAAGCTGTACGGAGGGCGCGATTTTGCGACATGTCGCGAAATCGCGACATGTCGCATTTTCGCGGCAGGAGAGAGAAAGTGGGCTGCAGGATGAAAAAATCGGCTAAGTCGCAAACATGTTCCAAAATCGCGGTCAACGCGGTCAACGCATGCAGGTAAGGGAGCGTCGCGATATCGCGACGTGTTCTAGAATCGCGGCTGAAAATCAGGAAGCGTACGGAGGCCCGGAAGGGTCGCGATTTCGCGACATGTCGCGAAATCGCGACATGTCGCGTTTTCGCGGCCGACGAGGGAGGAAGTTGCCGATGCTGCTGGCAGGGTCGCGATTTCGCGACATGTCGCGAAATCGCGACATGTCGCAGAATCGCGGTAGGAGAGAGAAAGTCATAGTTGACCCGAAAGTGCATTTCGGCGGGAAGCGAGAAGGCTTCCTGGGGTAGCGACACGTGTCAAAGCGTGAATGGGACAAACGAGAAGCCGACATGCAAGCTTATTTTGCGGATTTTAATCTGTTTTTAATGTTAAAGCTTCTGATTTAATTAAAATGCTAATCTAATGCATCTTTTTGTCTTTCATGCAGGGATTCCACCGGCACTTACGGGACAACCGGGAAAGACCATAAAGGCAAAGATAAAGTGCGAATTTAGTCAAGGACCGCCATGCTAGAGGAGAAGAAGCCGTAAAAGCATTCAATGACAAATTTATTGCAGACTTGATAGCATGGAGACCATTTCAACTCGGAGATGGATTTGCGGAGATCAAATTGATGGAGAAGTGGTGACTCATCCGGCTCACCGAGCGAGAATTAATGGAGGCATTTATTTGCGGCTTGCGGATGAATGCAAGTTGCATTTGATTTTATCTTCTCCATTTATGGCGGTGATTGCCACGATTTGCCGAAGGGTTAAGTTCTATCCGGACTTTGATTTTTAAATGGATTTTTATTGTAAAACCCGGGTCCTAGGGTTTAAGTGCGATAAGATTTAGGGTTTGAGCAAGATATTTTGGAAAAGATCGGGGTCCGTCTCGAGTCTATAAATACAAATTCTAAATGTAATCGCGAGGAGGCGGAGACTTAGAAATAAAGGCTTATAAGCAATTTCTTGCAAATTTTGTGAAATCCTTTGTTTTCGGACTTGGAGTTGATGTGCTTTAGCTTTTACGTGATAGCATGGCCGGGAGCCTAATCTTTTGCGAGTGTGATAAGTGTATTTTCTTTTGTTATCCGTTCCATTTAAAGTTTGTTAGATATATCCTTGTAAATCTGCCATTGTCAAGATTAAATATCTTTGTTAGGCTTCGGTTGTTCTATTATCTCGCTAGGGAAATTACAGATTTGAGGTTAAGTTTGTTCTAATTGCTCTGTCTTCCTCTGTGCGAGCTAGGTTGCCGGTGAAAGATACCGATTTTAACCAGCCTGCCCTTGGATTTATGATTTTCTGCTAGATCTGTTTCACTCTGCCTTGTGCTCTTAGTTGAAAGTGATCTTAGGTGACTGGACACTTTCTTCTAGGATTTGTTACTGTTGTGAAGCTGATAGCATAGATAAGATTGACAGTTTGGGTTTACAATTGATGTTTGATAAACTTCTCTTTTCTGCCCTACCCTACCCTCTCTTTGCTTACCGTTAATGATCCATTTTTATTTTCTTTATTTGCCTTTTATTTAAATCTGCTGACCCATGAGAGCTAGATCAAGAATTCAAGTTAAATCTGATTGTCAACAACTTTTGCAACTATCGAACAAGTTCAGGAACCCCCTGTAAGGTAACAAAGCAGTCCATATTGAAATCTATTCCAGAAGTGGAAAAGAGTGAATTGCCATTCGACCCAACTCCGTAACTCGCACCTTGGATAACCAGCTAGATCCTAAAGATGAGTGGGATCGGTCCCGTGGGTGTCTCCGGAGCTTTCCTTGCCTTCATCCTTTTTCCTGGGGTGTGCATGAAAGCCGGACCAACATCTAATTGGCGCTAGAAGGAGGGCCAGAACATCTTCTTAGTGCACTTGAGTTGAGAAATCAGTTGTGGGCAAGCTATTTTACCAAAGTCTGGTAGCCAATTTTCCCCTCCTCCTCAGCCAACATCTAATTGGCGCTAGAAGGAGGGCATGAACTCAGTTCAAGTATTGTAAGGGCATAACAACAACATTTGAAGGACCCACAGTGAACTCCGGACAGTTTTATAAATTGTCAGTACAGTTTTATAAATTGTCAATGTTTAAATTGTGGTAGGTTTTAAATTGTCGGTGCGGTTTGTAAATTGTCAGTGCAGTTTTTGAAAGTTGTTAGTGCAGTTTTTGAAATTGCCGGAGAAGGCCTTAAGTTCGGTGGTTTTGTTAAGAACAGTTCTATCATCACTTGCAGTTATCCAATTACAAATCAGAACATCACTGTCAGCCAAGTAATAATGGCAAATTGGTTGGGCTCCACGACTTTGAACATTCCGGGTATAGCCCATGACTTGCCCAGAAGTCCAGAAAGGTATCTCCCCGGTACAAACATGATGGGACAAGAAGCTGAGAAGAACATCTCGCTAGCTTTTAAAAATGCTTTAAGATTGTTGAATATACAGCATGAAGATGTTGCCTGCAGATTGTTCCCGTTCACTCTCCAGGAGGGAGCTTATGACTGGTTTTTAAACCTCACCAGCAATTCCATTACTAGTTGGGATGATCTAGAGAAAGCTTTTATATCACAGTTCGGTGAAGTGATAGATCCCAGCATTTTATATCAGCAATTTTCCAGCATCAAGAAAGAGTCGGGAGAAACTGTCAGGTCTTTCAATATGAGGTTCCAAAGAGCTTACGGTAGAATGACTGGCCATTACATCCCAAATGCAAATCTGGCCTTAGAAATCTACAAGAATGCATTGGATTCGGTGACCTCTATTTTCCTCAAGAGAGACATTAATATCACAACCCTGGCAGAGGCTTATAAAGAAGCCTTAATTCTTGAAAGACAGCTAGGGCCTCAAATTTTGAGCAGTCCTTTGATATCCTATGTTACACAGAACATGCCTGTTCCAGACCCCATTCCACATCATGAGTTAGTGCCAACATGTCATGCTCTACCCAAGGAGACTCGTTTAGCTGTCACATCCACTCAGCATGTGCAAAATACAGAGAAAAGTTCTGACAAATTCAAAGTGCAGGTGCTTGAACTGAACAGTTGTGATCTGGCACCACCCAAATCTGAAGTTTTTCCTGGTGAGTTAAATTTTCCTAGAGATCAAAGAAATATTGATCTTTCTAGTTCACCCAAAAATAGTACAACCAGGGTTTCAGATTCTGTCACTTTTCTCGAAGAGACAGAAAGTCTTGTACAGGACTTCGTGGATGAAATGCAAGATTTTCAACGAGTTCAAAATGGACGAGTTATGACTTGAAATGTGAGAGTCCAGAACTTAATAATGATCCTTCCTCATCAGAGGATGATGAAAGTGAGATTCAATCTCACTATGCGAAATAACTGAGGAGGATAGCATCATTGAGGATATGAGGGAACTTAAAGCTGACATCACCCTCTATGAACTGCCTCAGATTGTTGGACAAAACATTAACTTGATTGAGGCTTACTTTGGACCACCTGTTGAATTTCAAGAAAAGGAGGAAAAGGTAGTAAATATGAATGTGGTCAGCCAACTTGGAATTGATGAACTGTCTCAACATAAGCCTGCAACTTCTGAACATAATGTCAAAGAGGAGGCTATAAACTGTGTTGATGCAGATATTGGAGTTTATGATTTGGCAACTGAAAAGGTGAGAACAATTATAGCCCTAATCAATCACAACAATGATGTTTGGACATTGCACATTGATGAGGTTAAGTCTAAGCAAGGCTCAGGTGAAAAGGAAAATTGTAAGCATCCTGCTAGAGGGATAAAAATTGAAGTCCTGGATATTGAAGTAGTGCAGCAACCACAAAATGTTCAAGTTGTTAAGAACCAGGGCATACAGATAAAACATGATTTCTTTCGGTTGTCACATCAATTTTGAAAATGTGGTGGTGCGGGTCTGTCAAGGTTTTAAAGTATTTGATCCTGGGGGTTTTTACATTCAGTCCTTTTGAAAGAACTCTGCAAACCCTTTAATTAGAAGCATAAACATGTTATCATATGATTTGTTATTATATGATTTGTTTAATTTGAAGGAGTTGCAGATTTGTTTTTCAAATGGGACAAGGAAGACAGTAAACCCAAGTCTTTCCCAGATAGCAAATTTTTGAAGCACGATGCAGGAGTGCATTTCGTCAACGGGGACCTGAAAGGTAATTTTTTTTAAATTACTTGCATGGTCAAAATTTTTTTAAAGCACCATTTCTCTGCTTTCCCAACTGCTGCATTTTTTGAGTATGAAGGGAAGTTGTAACATATGTATGCATTGTAAATAAGCTTTGAAGTTTTTCAGTTTTATTTCTTTGTCAGTGCAGTTTTTATTTCAATGTCTGTGCAGTTTTAATCTGTTTCAGTTTAATTTTAATGCTCTGCAGTTTTAATTTATTTGTTTTTCAGTTTATTTCTTTGTCAGTGCAGTTTTATTTTTAAATGTCTGTACGATTGCGTTTTTCGATTTTCTTTAGTTGTTTTTCAGTTTTAGCTTGTGCAGTTTATTTCTTTTGTCAGTGCTTTTTATTTCCTTTCTTTGTCTTTTTATTTTAGCTTGCTTTTATTTTAGTACATACGGTCTTTTCTTTATTGCATTTCTTTTTCTTTCTTTCTGTACGTTGTTGTTTAATTTATTTGATTTCGTTGTTTTATTTGCTTGATTCTTTTAGTTTATTTCTTTTATTGCTGTACGTTTTTATTTTCTTCCCTGCTTTTCCTTTTCTTTGCTGTCTGTACAGTCTTTTGTTTTAGTTCTTAATTTTTCTTCCTGTCAGCTGTGCTTTGCATCCTTTGTAAATAGCCTTGCGTTTGTTTTATTCCTTTGTACGTACTTGTGCGTTTTCGGTGTTTAGTTTATTTTATTTGCAGTCTGTGCAGTTTTGATTCTGTTTTGCTTTAAAGCCTGTGCCTGTCCTTGGAAGCTTGTACAAAGTCCTTTGGCTTCTAAAATTCTATTTTTTAACCTCTGCCTGAGCAATCAATGAAAAGTCAGCCTGCTGAAAATTGTTTTATTCCTAGCTGATAAATCCTCAATCCAGTGCCTCCCCATTCTGCTCATTATTCTAATTGAGATAGTCTGCTTGCACTAAACTGTGGAACTATTTTGTTATCCAGGATGAAGGTAGAGAGATGATTGGATCTTGTGTCTTACTTGCCACAGTTGTTTTAATGATAGAAAAACTGCTATGCTGTTTAGTTGGAGGAACTCCAGGGGAATCCAAGAAAAGTCTGGTTATAAGAGGGGACTATGGTTCATGCAATTATTTGGGTGTCACGAGAGGCTATCAATGCCTAGGTCGAAAGCAGTTCCAGATTGATCAAATATTAAAAGAAAATTGTAATTTCTCTAAGGTCTTCCGAGATATTGATATATTTCAAAAGAAGAGAGATAAAAAAGAGAGATAAGAAAAGAAAAAAAAAAAGAGTTATATGATCAAAAGAGGCAGCCAATATTAGATTACGCCCCTACGGTTGTAAATTGGGTCGTGTAAATCTAAAGGGTAACTTCTGTCTAGGTTTGTAAAAAGCTAAACTAGTAAACAGAGCTCTACTCGGTTTCCCCTTTTACAATCTAGAAAAGTTGATTAATCCAAGTTTATCATTCAATTCGGTCATCCTTGAAGAAAGTTCTATACCCTTTGTAATTGCACATCGAAATCTTCCTTGAAGTAATCCGAGCCCAGTATGTCCTTGGGAAATTTTAACAGTGGCGAGTTAGCGAGTCAATTTATTGTGAAGAATGCCTGTGGCAAGGCATGATGCATGGTCTTTTTGTTTTGAAACCAGAGTCTTGGGTTCTAAAATAGTGCTACTATTTTACCCTCAGATATCGCCATTTGTTGATAAGCAACACACCCCCACTGAAAAATGAGATTCCATCCTTAGAAAATTCTGAACTTTCATTTTTTGCAGCAGGGACCCTCTTGATCTTTTCAGGTTTTAAATCCAAATTTGCTTGCCTCCTTTTTAAAGTTGTGCTTTTTCTTGCATTCTAGCTGTGTTATCCAAGAATTCACTTTTTACATGCTAGAATCATTCATGCACAAGCAAAATCTTGCACCGATACTGAGAAAATCCGAGAAAACGATTGCATAAATTCACTTGAAAAATCAAACTTTCCATTTTTGGTAGTGTCGCGATATCGCGACACTTCCATTTCGGAAATGTCGCGATATCGCGACAGGTAAGTCAAAATGCGGCTAAGTGCCGAGAAGGTCGCGATTTCGCGACATGTCGCGAAATCGCGACGATTTTGAGAGAGAAGCAAGCTGTACGGAGGGCGCGATTTTGCGACATGTCGCGAAATCGCGACATGTCGCATTTTCGCGACAGGAGAGAGAAAGTGGCTGCGAGGATGAAAAATCGGCTAAGTCGCAAACATGTTCCAAAATCGCGGTCAACGCGGTCAACGCATGCAGGTAAGGGAACGTCGCGATATCGCGACGTGTTCTAGAATCGCGGCTGAAAATCAAGAAGCGTACGGAGGCCAGGAAGGGTCGCGATTTCGCGACATGTCGCGAAATCGCGACATGTCGCGTTTTCACGGCCGACGAGGGAGGAAGTTGCCGATGCGCTGGCAGGGTCGCGATTTCGCGACATGTCGCGAAATCGCGACATGTCGCAGAATCGCGGTAGGAGAGAGAAAGTCATAGTTGACCTGAAAGTGCATTCCAGGCGGAAGCAGAAGGCTTCTCGGGGTAGCGACACGTGTCAAAGCGTGAATGGGACAAACCGAAGCCGACATGCAAGCTTATTTTGCGGTTTTTAATCTGTTTTTAATGTTTTAAGCTTCGATTTAATTAAAATGCTAATCTAATGCATCTTTTTGTCTTTCATGCGGGATTCCACCGGCACTTACGGGACAACGGGAAAGACCATAAAGGCAAAGATAAAGTGCGTATTTAGTCAAGGACCGCCATGCTAGGAGAGAAGCTACCGGTGAGAGCATTCAATGGAGATTTATTGCAGACTTGATAGCATGGAGACCATTTCAACTCAGGGATGGATTTGCGGAGATCGAATTGATGGAGAAGTGGTGACTCATTCGGCTCACCAGCAGAATTAATGGAGGCATTTATTTGCAGTGCGGATGAATGCAAGTTGCATTTGATTTTATCTTCTCCATTTATGGCGGTGATGCACATGATTTGCCGAAGGGTTAAGTTCTATCCGGACTTTGATTTTTAAATGGATTTTTATTGTAAAACCCGGGTCCTAGGGTTTAAGTGCGATAAGATTTAGGGTTTGAGCAAGATATTTTGGAAAAGATCGGAGTCTATCACGAGTCTATAAATACAAATTCTAAATGTAATCGCAGGGAGGCGGAGACTTAGAAATAAAGGCTTATAAGCAATTTCTTGCAAATTTTGTGAAATCCTTTGTTTCCGGACTTGGAGTTGATGTGCTTTAGCTTTTACGTGATAGCATGGCCGGGGAGCCTAATCTTTTGCGAGTGTGATAAGTGTATTTTCTTTTGTTATCCGTTCCATTTAAAGTTTGTTAGATATATGCTGTAAATCTGCCATTGTCAAGATTAAATATGCTGTTAGGCTTCGATTGTTCTATTGTCTGCTAGGGGAAATTACAGATTTGAGGTTAAGTTTGTTCTAATTGCTCTGTCTTCACTGTGCGAGCTAGGCTGCCAGTGAAAGATACCAATTTTAACCAGTTGCCCTTGGATTTATGATTTTCTGCTAGATCTGTTTCACTCTGCCTTGTGCTCTTAGTTGAAAGTGATTTTAGGTGATTGGACACTTTCTTCAGGATTTGTTCGTTGTGAAGGCGATAGCATAGATAAGATTGACGAGTTTGGGTTTACAATTGATGTTTGATAAACTTCTCTTTTATGCCCTACCCTACCCTCTCTTTGCTTACCGTTAATGATCCATTTTTATTTTCTTTATTTGCCTTTTATTTAAATCTGCTGACCCATGAGAGCTAGATCAAGAATTCAAGTTAAATCTGATTGTCAACAACTTTTGCAACTACTGAACAAGTTCAGGAACCCCCTGTAAGGTAACAAAGCAGTCCATATTGAAATCTATTCCAGAAGTGGAAAAGAGTGAATTGCCATTCGACCCAACTCTGTAACTCACACCTTGGATAACCGGCTAGATCCTAAAGATGAGTGGGATCAGTCCCGTGGGTGTCTCCGGAGCTTTCCTTGCCTTCATCCTTTTCCCGGGGTGTGCATGAAAGCCGGACCAACAGAACCCACCAATTCATTGCCTTGTGACCAAACTAATTACATGAGTAGCAATACCCATGGAAAGGTTGTCCATTCCCATATTACTATCTTTCATGTGTCCTACATTATGAATCCATGTGCCCAAACCTGTGACATGAAAAACATCTTCCATTGAAGCTTCCTTGTCTTGACCTCATTGGTCTCCTATTCTGATTGTTGTTCCATATGTATCTTCTTTGTGCATTGTTCCTATTTTTTTGAATTCACTATTGTCCAACCCATCCTCTGATGTCTCACTTTATTTTACACTATCTTCTTCTGAAGTATCTTCATATGAGGTTTCTTCTCCTCCAAAACTTGAAGTTGACTCTCCTTCCCATTTCTTTTGAACCTGTTCAAATCCAAGACCTGTTTTACTTGATGTAGGCTTTTGTGTCTTGATGAACTTATCCAAGTTCTTTGAGCTATTTTTAAATCCCTTCATATTGATCTTGGAGTCCTCTAAATATTCTTTTAGTAGTGCCACTTCTTGTGCTAACTTCTCACATTCCAAGATCTTTGATTCTAACTTATCTTTGAACTTCTTTGCCTTAGCCTTTGATTTTTCTAAATCCTCTATAAGCAATCTTCTTTCTTCATCACATTCTTGAAACTGAATTTCAAGTTTAGAGTGTTGCTTCCTTACCTTATTTACCATGTCAAGGGCATATATGAGTTCTCCCTTGAGATCATAACCATTCTCTTTTGAATAATCCTCTATTTGTTTACCTTTGTCCACATCATTACTCTCTTTTAGGCTTGTCTTCTATAGGATCACTCACTTCTTCTTCTAATGCCATTAGAATATTTTCATCTGGTCCTTCAAGTGCATTCTCATACTCATCATCACTAAAACTATAACCATCCCTTGTACAATCATCTTCAAGATGTCCAAAGTTACCACATCTAAAACACTTGAGAATAACTGGAGTTTTCTTAATTGGTTCTTTTTCTTCAATCATAAACAAAACTTCATCTCTATCATTGTCTAAAACACTAGCATCACTATCACTTGAGTACTTACTTGCATTATCCGCATAGTAGCTCCTCTTTTGTCTTTGAAAAAACTTCTTCCCTTGTCTGCTTTGTCCATCCTTGCTTTTCTTCTAATGCTTATCCTACCTATATCTTTCTGATTCCCTGTACTTGTGATCTTGTTTTTCTTCACCATTGTTGTTCTTTGGTTCTTTACAATCTGTTGCAAAATGTCCAAACTTTCCACAATTGAAACACTTAATAGATCTTAGATCTATGGATCTTCTGGAACCTTTATTTCTTCTACCATAATTAGCTTCTTCATCACTGGATGACTCACTGCTTGATTCTGACTTCTTACCCTTTGTTTTCTTGATTTCTTTGAATGTTGCTTCCTTATGGGGAGTAGGATATTTTGTTCTTATCTCAAAAGTTGTTAGCATACCAAGCAACTTATCCCTTGTCAAAGTATCACCATCCAATGAAATTTCTATAGCAGAAACCTATTCACTGAATCTATTTGGAAGAGATCTTAAGACTTTATCACAAACATCTGATTCATCAATCTTCATTCCAAGTCCTTGCATATCATTAACAACCTCATCAATTCAAATTAGATAAGCACTGATATTTTCCTCTTCATTCATTCTCAATGTTTCAAATTGTCCTTTGAGATTTTGTATCTTTGCTTTCTTGACACTTTTATCTCCTTCATATATACCTTGCAATTTATCCCACATTTCTTTTGTAGTTCTACAATGCATAACTTTCATAGACTCTATTCTACACAAACCTCTCACAAGTGCATTCATTGCTTTTGAATTATAGTGTTGTAGAAGCTTACCTTCCTTATCTGTAGGAGGATTGACTATTGGATCATATCCAAATTCCACTGCATCCCAAACTTCATTGCCAAGTGCCATTAGGTAGATCCTCATCATCATACTCCAATACATGTAGTCATTTCCATCAAATACTGGTGTTGAGTTAGTTGAGGACACCTCCTTAGGATCCATTGTGTTCTTGTTAGCTTTTCCTTCAAGCTGTTAAACTCTTATGAAGGCACCCACTTTGATACCAATTGAAGAACACAAGCTTATACTAAGAGGGGGGTGAACAGTATAAGAGCACTTTTTACTTTTCTTTCCAAATCAATATTATGCAATGTATAGATAGCAATATCAACAATAGTAATCAAAGCAATGCACAAATCACCACACACAATAGAGACACATATTTAACGTGGTTCACCCAAATATGGCTACTTCCACGAAGAAAATATTTCTTCTAAATATTTCTCAAATAATCTCTTGGGAATCCTTCCCAATTACAATGTTTATGGACCTCTGTCCAAAGGAGATGTTGATCCCCTAAATCTAGTTTATGGATCTCTATCCATAGGAGAACTCCTCCTCTGCTCTATTTGGTGATCCTCTAGAAGACTACTGCCTCCACTACACTGGCTTGTGGATCTCTCTCCATTGAAGACTCTTGTCCCCACTTAGAAGATCTATCCTCACTACCCTAGCTGATGGATCTCTATCCACTGGAGACTATTGTCCTCTCTGCTCTGTCACCTCCAAAGATCTATCTCAAATCTATACTAAACATAGTCTAGTCGGTCTAGCACAAATCTTCTCAACAAGTCCACTCAAATATACACTAAACATAGTCCAGTCGATCTAGCACAAATCTGCTCAATAAGTCCACTCAAATCTGCACTAAACATAGTCCATTCGGTCTAGCACAAATCTTCTCAATAAGTTCACTTAGAACTTGCTCAACTCTACTCAATAAGTCCACTCAGAACTTGCTCAAATCTACCACTATTTCCAAATTTCTCAATAAGTCCACTCAAATCACTAAACAAGTCCACCTGCTACAAATTTGCTCAACAAGTCCACTCAAAACTTGCTCAAATCTGCTCAACAGGTCCACTCAGAACTTCTGCTCAACAAGCTCACACAGAACTTGCTCAAATCTTCTCAATAGGTCCACATAGAACTTGCTCAAATCTGCTCAACAAGCTCACATAGAACTTGTCCCAACTCTACTCAATAAGTCCTCTCTAGAACTTAACCAAATCTGTATTGTAAGCTTCCACAAAAGCTCACACAAAATCAGTCCACAAGTCTTCTCAAAGACTTACCTCAAATCTGCTTAACAAGTCCACACATAGAACTTGTCCAATCTCATAGAAGCATAAAGAGAATTGTTAGAGACTCAATATGTTCTATTCTCAATGCACAATCACTTTCTCAATTTTCTCAATCTCATAGAAGCATAAAGAGAATTGTTAGAGACTCAATATGTTCTATACTCAATGCTCAATCACTTTCACAACTCAAATAAGAATATAGAATAGTTTGTTTTATGGAACTTGAACAATCACTTTATACAACCACTTGACTAGGCTCAACCAACTCAACTCAACCAATTACTTAATGAAACACCCCTTTCTCACAAACCCTAGTCCAAGCATATATCAACCAACTCAAAATATTTCCAACAATGCTCAACAACAAATCTCACATAACAATGATACTCATGTTCTTTTCAAACCCTAGTTCAAGTTCTTTGCACAACAACTCACTTCAACAACAATGCTCATAAAATACTCTTCACATAACAATGATACTCATGTTATTTTCAAAACCCTAACTCAATTCTTCACACAATCCAATGACTTCAACAACTATGCTTATCAAATAAGGTTTTAATCACAACTCTTAATTCCAGAAAACCTTGAAGCATTAACTCAAGCACTTTCGAAAAGGAAACCCTAATCAAATCCTTTTCACTCCAAACTTTATTTTCTAGTAAGCAATCAATCAACTCAACCAAGAAAGAATTTGCCCATACCTTTTTTCTTGTCAAGAAGTTGATCTCACAAATCTGCCACACTCACAATTACTTCTTTGCCAATCTCAATAAGGGTTAGAAGATAATAATTTCCTCAACAAAACACAATGCAAAATGATATCAAAATTACACCTTATCACTCCAACTTAAATAATATTCAATACCTTCACAATAATATTCTTTAACACAAAAACCCTTATTAAAATTAAACAACCCTCAAAAGTCTTAATCCTTCAATATGCCAATATAGTAATTTAAGACTTTATCAAAAATAATTAAAACCAAAACTTCCTTATTACTCCAAATGATAATATTCAACTACCACCACTATCCAACAAACACCCTTTCTAAACAATTCCACTAACAATCCTTATACCTCCAAACTTAGGCAAATAACAAAAATTTAATGTAAAATATTTACCTTACCTTCGGAGGGATTCAAACCCTCAATAATGCCCATGATGTACACCTTGCTACGGCTCCAACAGTCGCATGAGCTACATGCTCGTTTGAGATGGAGGAAGCACCACGTGCTTCAAAACGTATCATGCTCTTGCCCCTTTGCAAAAACGTGCACCTTTGGCACCTTCAACCAACATGCCTGCCAATGCACACCGTCACGTTTCAAACGTTGGCTCCCTTGCCAACAAATATTTTACCACCTGCCCACTTGCCACTAGGCCAAGCTGCCTGGTTGGGCTTCAACCATTCGATGCCTTCCACTTAGTTTCTATTCATTGGCAGTTCAAACACGAAAATCGTAGTCCTTCTTTCACGAGCTCTTCACTTTAAATAATTCGTATGCAAAATAATCGATCGAGCAAGGATAAGGTTCAATGCCCTTTGGCATAGGTATTTATATTAAATTCCTCCATGCTTTGTAAAACATCGATGCCTTTGAAGCTTTCATTACCATGAGACGTCGGTGAAGATTAGAACCTTGATAAAGTGCTTTGAATATTTTAAACTCCAAGCCCATCTTTGGGTAATGTAAAATATTAAATATTTTACTTTGGGCTTTTAACCAAATCACTTTAATATTATAATATCAAACATTATAATATTATATCCTTTTAACCATTATAATATTATTGCTTCCTTCACATTGCATTCCATGGTGTAAATAATATTTATTTATAAAATTTAAATTCTCATTGAATTTAAATAATTTATAAAAAATATTATATCTCCTTTTTAACTTTGCACTGAATCTCTTGACCTTTGACCTTCTTCCTGGATATCAAATAACAACTTTGACAACTTTGTTCCTTGACGAAAAACCTTGATATTAATGTTGACTTCATTTCTTGACATCAATGACAACTTTAACTTTTAGGACTCAAAATGTCCAACATGCATTAGTGCTCACCTAGAAGAATGATGAAGGAGAAGAACACCCCACATTATTTTGGAGCTAGAATCTTCATGAATATTAGGCCAAGTATAATTTTATTAGGAAACAAGTATTTGCAGTGATGAAGTCATTGAAAAAATCCAGGCAATACTTTGTTCAAAGTAAAACCCTGGTCTATGTGGTTCACCCAAATATTAGAAGTTTCATTTTACAAGGCAAACTAGGAGATAAAAGAGCTGGTTGGATTAATAAAATCTAATGATATGATGTAGAAATTCATCCTACCAAGTTGGTCAGAGGCATAACATTATGCCAAGGTTCAACAGAAGTAGCAATTATAGTGGAAATGATAGCCTTTTAGTCAACAATAGAGGATCAGACTAGAGAACTACAGTTTGGAGAATTAGACTGGGTTGATCAGATGACCAAATATTTTTAGACAAGAGTGTGTCCTTATCTTAATCCATCATAGAGGAGGAGATATAGGCTTCAAACCTTGAAGTATGTCCTATTACCAGAAGGTCTATATAAGAGAAACCTTGATGGAGTCCTCTTAAGATGCTTAAAAGATGATCAGAAACAAAAATTCATAAAGGAGTTCCATGGAGGATTATCTAGAGGTAATTTCTTAGGAAGGGTTATATATTTAAAGATAATTAGGGTAGGTTATTACTGGCATACCATTTTTACTAACACCTTCAAATTTACAAGAGCCTGTGATGAATACCAACAATATGTGGGAAGAACTAGGAATGCATCATTCCCCCTCAAGCCAATTCAAGTTGAAGAACCTTTTTAATAGTGGGGATTAGACTTCATAGGAGTTATTAATCCAAATTCCTAAGTAGGGCATAAGTACATTTTGACTACCATATACTACCTAAATAGATGGGTAGAGGTCATCCCCACAAAGAAATCAGACCAGGAGGTGGTAATAGACTTCATGGAAAGCTTAATCACAAGGTTTGGTATTCCATAAGCTTTAGTGAGTGACAACGGACCAACATTCATAGGAGATATATACATTGAGTTTGCCAACAAGTATGACATCACTATAAAAAATACCTCTAACTACTACCCCCAAGGGAATGGATTAGCAGAATCAACTAACAAAAATCTACTAAGAATATTTAGAAGATCATTAGAGGGTAACAAGAGAAGCTAGCATTTACTGTTAGAACAAGCTCTATGGGCAAATAAGATCACCATCAAAAAATCCATTAATACCTCTTCTTACACCTTGGTATATGGTAAAGAAGTAATTTTATCTGTTTACTTGGAAATTCTAGCCCTTAAGTTGATAGATATAGAGGATGAGTCTGAGAAAAATCTAGTTGAAACTAGGTTGACACATTTGTTGCAGCTAGAATAAAAAAGAACTCAGGCATATGAGGACTTCCAAAAGCACTCATTTGATATCAAGGTATGGTTTGACAAGAAAGCTAGGTTTAGAGAATTCAAATTTGGAGATTTTGTCCTCAGGTGGAATGTGGAAAGAGCAAATACAGGGCACCATCAGAAGTTTGATTCCTTCTGGGATGGTCCTTTCAAAATAGTAGAGGTTAAGAAGACTAATGTTTTCCAGCTTGAAGATCTTGAAGGAAACATGCAGCCAATACAGATCAATGGTTTTCATCTTAAAGTCTATTTTGATTGATATATAAGTTCATTGTAACATATGTACATATTTTTGTATCATATATTTTTTCCTTTTACTTCAAATTTTTCATTTTTTTAACGTGTTATAAAGAAAAAGAGAAAATTTATTTCAAAAGTTAGAAGTTGCAAAATAAACTAAGGTGTCAGTGGAATAAGTCATGTGTTCCATACCACTCTCCAATAAGCTAAAATGGCATCAAAATATATAATGGGTTCCATGTCGCTCTTAAATAAGCTAAGGTGATAGCGGATCACAACATGTGTTCCATACCGCTGAAGTTCACAACCATTCTAGAGCAGAAACTAGACACTTGTGCTACACCGCTCTCTGATGAATGAAAGACCTATGAGTTGTGATGTAGGTTTCCTACACCACTCCAAGGGAAATAAAGACGATGAAAGACATTGTAGGTTCATCGAAGTGCTTCGTTCCATAACCAATCAGTGATCGACATAACGTCTCCAACGACCAAGATGCATATATTTGAATTGAAAAATGTGCAAATGAATAGTTTCTCGCATCGACCACATTAATGGTGAAAGGTATACATGCAATAAAATTTAAAAGTGGTTTAGAGTGTGAAGCTCATTCATTTAGCAAAAGAAATACCTACCTAGAAAAAAGAGCAAAGGAGTAGCAAAGCATTGCTTGCAAATACCATAGAGGAAGAACGCTCTATGAATATTCACTGAAAAATGGATTCCAAAAAGGCCCTGGAGGATACGTGGTAAGGAAATACAGATATGGAAAGCTATGTAAAATAGACGATAGGATTAGCAGATATTGTAATGACACAAGTGAGGAGAACCTTATTAAGGAGAAATTTTGAGTTCAGGTACTTCGATGGAAAGCCAATTTGACCTCAAGGTATCATTGCTATAAAATCTCTCTTATTTTCTTACATATGTGATTTTGTTCATCATTGCCCAGAGTTAATTTCTGCAATCATTAATTTTTATGATACTAAGGCAAGGGAAATGAAAACAACTTATGGCATAACATTATTTATCATTACTGCAAAAGCTTGTCATGATTTGTTTTCCATAGGGGTAGACCCACCTCAAGAACCCAAACCATTTGATATAGTAGAATAAGCTAGGGATTATTCTTCGCTAATGGCTTCTGATGAGAAGGAAGTTGTCAAAAAATATCTTCATTTCCAATTTAGGCGTATAAAAAATGAAGATGAGATGCCCAATACCCTAATTCCAATTGAGTAGTTTGCCAACCTAGAGCTTTTATCCACATTAGCTTTTTTAGAGGGTTTGGATTCTAACCAGTTTGTAAGGGATTGGCAAATAGCTACTGTGTACTGCATTTTGAATTAGAGAATGTCTAAACCTAGAGAAGAGAAGGAATGCATCAAGGTCATTTACTTTGATCGACCAAATTTTCTTGCAAAACAAATGTATGAGCAACTAGTAAGGATAAAAAGGGATTCATAAGTGCCTTCATTTCGACACTATTTGAATTTGGTCTGGATTTTCTATGCCATTGTAAGACACATGATGCCCTAGATTATAGTGAAAGACAAGAATGACAAGGGATAACCTATCCCTATGTATTATTGGACCACTCATTTGAGGAGCACATATTTTTTTTACAGGTTTAATTTGAAATTCCTAGAGCCAGCTTTGAAAAGTATATACGAGAAATGCCCTAGGTTACCATATCTGACTGAAGAATCATTAAGAGTTCTAGGAGCTGAAGAAGGGGACTAGTATATTCTCACAGAGGGTGGTCATCAGGCTCTATGGCTTCACTAGTAAGCCTTTTTTTCATCACTTTTTTACTAACAGATTGTTGGCCCTAAAATATTTGAGGCAAGCATATTTCATTAATATGAATTATGGCTCTGGTAATAAGAGAATATGTTTGAAGCATTAAGCACAACATTGTTGGATATCAAAATATTTTTCTAGGATATCATAGAAGGAAGGAGACCAATGGAGCATTAAGGAGGAGAAGCAAAAGGTCTAGGGGTGGCAAACCCTAGGTGTGGGGCTTCAGATGGTAGAACAACAGGTGCGACAGGTGGGAGCTCTGGTGAGATAGTAGGGCCCCAGGTAGAGGATGTGGATAAGTAAATTCCATTGGAACCAGAACCAGGGCATTGGGTGGATGTGGTTGAATATATATTTGATGGGGACCAGGACTCTGTGTGTTAGGATCAAGGGAAGACCCAGGAAGGAGACAAAGAGAAACCTAAAAACTAGAGACCATCTTATCTTAATGCTCTTTGTGGTAAGAAAAAACTATCTGACTCTTGTTTTAATCTAAAACCTGTCAATGGTAGGCTAGACATCTCAAATACCCTAGCTCAGCAAATGGCTATGGAGGGAAAAATGTCTCTGGTGGTGAAATTTATGGGAGTTTGGTCGAACTTGGAAGTCATAAGGATATGGGCCATCCATAAATTGCAGCCAAGGGCCTCTATGATGATTAATGCTTTACCCAAGAGTTTCCTTTAGGTAACATTTCAATGTGACCATGACATGGAAAGGATTATTCAAGGAGGTCCTTGCTTTTTTGGGAAAAGGAGCTTATATCTGAAGCGTTGGACCCCCGATTTCAACCCCCAAACCTAGGTGTTGGATTTGGCTCCTATTTGGGTTAAGATGTCGAGAATACCTCTGCTTTGTTGGAATGAGAAAATCTTGGCTAGGATAGTTGTAGAGATTGGGTAACTGGTACCTATAGATCCTGCAACCTTGAGCAGAACAAGACTTATTTCTGCTTGCATGTGTGTATTGGAAAACCTGAGTAAATAACCCCCTAAATCTATTATACTATCATCTATGTATGGCCTTTATACTCGGGAATTTAAATACGAAAATATATCTATTAAGTGTAGTCTTTGTGAGAAGGTAGGGCACTAGGGTATCCACTACCTTTCCAAGAACCAGCCCCCACTCCAAAATACTATTCCACAAACCTAGAATAATATCCCTCCCCCACAAGTCTCCATTCTTGCCCAACATGGGCCTCAAGGACGTGGGACTTAGAATTCGAATATTAGAGACCCTGTTCGGCCTAATGTCAAAAAGAGGTAATGTTATAACCCTCCTCCTAGAAATACCTATACCTTGGAATCCTCTCACATGGGAGTTGGTCCCTTTGGTGGGAACCCTCAAGTACAACCTGCTCCAAAGGTGATGCAGGAGGCCCTAGAACCAAATCACAAAGAGAAAAACCACATAGATCAACACCCTAGAGCAAGTAAGTTTGATTGGGTAATACGAGAGACCTATGGAGGCTCGACGGAAGTGGTCCCCTATACTGTAGAGGAATTTATGGGAAGAAATTCCAAGGAGATCAACATCCTAGTGGAGAACAGTTTTGATGCATTAAATAATCTGAAGGGAGATCAGATGGATAGCCAAGAAGTGGAATCTGAGGTAGAGGAGACCCAAGAGAAGGATTTAGAGGAGCAAAATCAGAGGAAGGATCAGGAAGCTGATAAGATAAGAAAGGATACTCAGGAGGTAGAGGTGAACCACCAAGATCAGTGTACCCCCAAAGCAGGGAAAAAATAACCTACTAATCAAGAAGCTAAGAGCACGAAATCATCTCCACTGTCATAAAGACCAATTAACTTGGAGATCCAAGTTGTTACCCCAAATTCCAAGACTGACCCATCCAATATGGTTACCAGAAGGTAAGTGAAACCCAAGGAACCCCCGCCTAAAATGGATGTATGGGGATATGGTTCGATAGGAAGAGGGAAATCTAGAAATGTTGCCTTAAGGCAGAAAGAAGCAGAGCGAGGAGTGGCTGATGGCACTCAAGTAGTATTACACTTTGGGGCGAAGGCTCAAGGATCCAAAGCCCATAAATGAAGATTCTATCATGGAATATACGCGGGAGAAATCCTGCAAAAATGAGAGATCTGTATGCTCTTAGACAAGAACACAAACCCGATATGATATTACTACAAGAAACTAAAATGGAGGAGAGTAGAGTGATCTCTTTTAAGAATAGGACTTGGCGAGAAGCTGAAGTAGTAGCCCAAGAGGCCATTGGAACAACAGGAGGGTTGTTGGTTATGTGAAACAAGAATGTGATTGATAGTAGAGTGATTCTAATGTCTAGCTAGTTTATTTGTCTCCTATGTTTGGATAAAATCATGCAAGAAGAGTGGATCTTAATGAATGTATATGCGCCAGTTAGACAGGGACTGAGAAGGGTTCTCTAGGGTCAGCTAGCTAAACTAAGGGAGACAGTCCTCAACTACCCTTGGATTATGGTGGGGGATTTCAATTGCTACCTTCATCCTGTAGATAAATTTGGGGGTTCTCAAAGAATAATTGTTGATATCTACGAGTTTAGAGATTTTTTTGATCAACATGAGCTGATGGATGTGGACCTACGTAGATTCTCCTATACATGGTCTAATAAAAGACCGAAGGAAAACCAAATTCAGATCATACTAGATAGGTTTCTTCTTTCTCAAGAATGCCTAGAGAGGTTTGGGGACTCTTCATTAACGACACTACCAAGAATCGGGTTTGACCACATCCCAATTCTATGGGAAACTGGGGAGGACTTGTTGTGGCTGCTCCACAACTAGCCCCAATACTTGGAGAACCATCTTAAACTTTTAGATTTCTTGTTGTTTTGCATTTCTTTGAGTAATAGTGGTGATGGGTACTTACCCACAAGTTGATTTTGTAAGTCTCAAAGTCCTTGGTTGAGTATGGTTTCCGTATATGGTGTTTGCATGTTTTGGTTTTGATGAGGTGTTGGCTTAGTTGGAGAGATAATAACCCTTACTTTCAAAATCAAATAAAATTAAACTTTTATGTTTACTTATAAAAGTTTAAAATAAAAGGTAATGATAAAATATAAACAAAATGTTTATATATATATATATATATATAAAATTCAAATTTTTATATATATATTATATGCATATAGAATAAAAAAAATAAAAGTCTTATTGAAGCCTCTTTTATTATTATTGAATATAATTGTTGGTTTCAATTTAAAAATAATAATAATAATAATAATAATAAACAAATATATTATAATATATATATATATATTATAATATATAAAGTAAATTAATAAGTAATAATAAAAGTATATATATATAAAATATATATAATTGAATGTTTTATAGTTTAGTATAAGATGAACTAATGGTTCATTTATGCTATCTTAAGATATTGTATTTCTTTTTCATTCTAAGGTTACCATCACAGGTTACCATCACAGTTCGAAGAAATAGGCTCAGCGCGATGTGATGATCGACGTAACGGAGGGTACCAAGTTTCAAGGTTTGTTGGAGGGCAGGAATAGCGCATGTCGCAAGGAGCAATGATGATTTTTCACGATAGATAGGATGAATCAAAGCAAATGGAAGAAGCCGACACTGGCTGTGAACGACACCAACTCAACACAGTGGGAGTTGATGACTACGATTATTCGGTATTATGTGACCTCAGGGAGTGAAGCCCAGTGAACACATGAGTACACCTGGTTGCACATTCAAACGCTGGAGGTGGGATAATCATGTACACAGGCAGTGAGACATTCGACAGAAACAATGATAGGCATCTTGATAGCAGAGATGTCAAAATTTGATGCAGGTGAAGGTTCGGTAAAATATTGACTCGAGCATGGAGTATAAATAAAAACATTGGAAAATTCGTTACCGCGGTGAATGAGCAACGACATAGGGATGCGCCATCACAGAAACTTCATGCCAAATGCAGACATATGACACCCGCCAAACAGACGTGCAAGGGGATACCGCAGACATGGATGAGGCTATGCAAACCATTAGCAGACGATGTGGTGTATGATGATGCAACAAACAGTGTGGAGGCCCCCATACAAGAAAGTTTTATATGATTCCCACTGCAAAATTTGTGACAACAACATACTTGTGTAGTGTAGCCGATTCTTGATGTCCCAGCAGATACAGTGGAGATTTTGAGTGAGATAATGAACAATGCCAGACAATGTGAGGCGATGGGAGCACAATATGAATGGATGTTTACACCTACAGTATCTACCGTTATCTTAAATCAATGCTAATGGAGGTTCTATAATAAAGCCACAATAAGAAGCCATGTGATGCAGTACAGTTGCTACCAAATATAGGAGAGTTGTGTTAAGGAATTCACAATAGACCATTACTGAATTGGGGTCTAAAATGGTTCTCGGTCACACAACTATGATATAAATTGATGAAGCTGATGGACATAATGAATCCCAGGATGCCATCACTAATGTAGGGTTCCTTCACCCAAAAAAAAAAAAAAAGACCAATGTGCATAGCATCGTTATCTTATACATGTGGTTATCCGGTGCCAGTGTGAAGAATGGATAAGCTATAGTGTGAAGAGTGGATGAGAAATGCATGAGGTTGGCGCTATTCTTGGTAGTACATAAGCGCTAATGCATGATCGAAAAGTGGTAGAGATAAGGAGCTTTGCATGCCGAACACAGAGACTGTTCTATGCATCACAACAACAGAGTTTTTGTCTACGTATGTGAAGGAAAGTGACAGAGATAGTATGAAGACAATTTGTTAGGTAGACCAAACTCTGGTGAAAGTGATACTATGCACTATGCATAATTTTCTATCAAAAGAATGCAGTGTAGACTATACCATCGTCGAAAACAGGCAGCAGCGGACTGAAGGAATAGTTAGAGAAATCAGAGCATAGTGGAAGATAGACTCTGGCATTGGAGACTGGAAGCATTTAGACAAAATGGTGATGGGTGAAGGGTTATGCATGGCAGAGCATTGCGTACAGGAAATAGACGAGGTATTAAAGTGGAATGAAATTCCAAAAAAAAAATATATATATATAATGTTTTATTTTCATAACTTGGGCAAGGCCAGACAGCGCATGGGAATCATTCCAATGAGGACCGCAGCAGCTTTCGTCATCAAGAAAACAAGGGAAATCACCATAGAGGAAGATCACCAGGAAAGCACAATATGGTGTTGTTGGAAAACACAATCACATAATTGCGACGTGCAGCAGAGTGACACTGTTGAAACGGTTTGAGCAACGCCAGCCTGGACACGAGCAATATCACGGTGGACAGTAGGGTCTTCGTGGCAAAAATATCAGCGATGGAAGCGGGAGTTAAATAATGTCATAAACATTATAAAGGGATTGCCTTCCCAAGTTTGTTAATTTCATCATGATAAAATAAAACCATTATAGTTGTAAATATGGTGGTGATGTTTTGCGAAGGCCAATGACGACGTGGATTACTCGGAGTACCACGATGGATTCTTATGTCGGATCAATGGTAATCTCGATGGACGTTTCGAATGGGAAGCGCAGTCACAACAAGCACAGCCGGAGTGTTAATGACAGCGGGACCCAACAAGTTTCAGCGCTGGCTAGGTGGACCAACATGTGCGTAATGAGCCACTCGAAGATTTTTGTTTGCTGACATCAACGATTAAAAAAATGAAAAAAAAAAAAAAAAATTCCATTGATATCGCCATTGCTGGACTTACACAACATTGCTAGCTAGTTTCACGCTACAAACACGTCTACGCAGATGAAACAACAGTCGGTGGTAAGTAGGAAGTAAACCAATGAACGGGGAGCGCCAATGAGGTGTCGACGTGAAATTTTGGTTAGACTGCAATAGTCAAGTCCGCAGAGATAACGCAGCACAGAACAGTAACAGAGGAGAAGTCCAAAAGGAGTACATTATGGCATACATTATTATAATCTCCAACGGGGATAGTTATTACTAATGGTTGATGGATGATGCGTATCTAGAGTGATATAACTACGAGGATAAAGTATGTCGTTACATGCCTAATGGAGGTAAATCAAGCGTAATATTAGTAAGGCTCATGATTCAGTTTCCTTTTATCCGTGAAATAGCCCATTTAATGCTATCTTAGCATTTAGGTTTCATTATCTAAGATACAATGAAAGCCTCCACATGGAAGGAGGTATCATCCGTTTAAATCAAAATGTAAGAAAATAAATGGGTAAAGCATAGATTTTGAAAGCGTTAGGAAAGAAGGTGATCGTAACGTGCATAGAAAAGGAAACAAATGAGTTTTTGAAGGAGGAAAATTTGCAGCAATGGAAAATGAAATAGGAAAAAGAAAAAAAATAAAACAAAGGGTCATTAATGGAAACGAAGAGGTAAACTTAGGTTTCAAATATCTCATTGAAGGATTGAAACAGGGTTGGAAACTGTTGTAAACAGAGTTGCAGATTTGAATGCAAGGGGCCATATTGGACCTGTTTGGACTGTTTTTCTTCCACTTGGACTGGTTTTTGGGGAAAACCAGAAATTCTGCCATTGTAAAATGAGACATTTTAATGCAGAAATTTTCAGAAATTTGCATCTTATGGGCAAGAAAGGAGGAGATTTTTTTTTTACATGTTAGATTTAACTGTTTATCTTTCCTTTCAGATTTCAGATTTATAGATGAAGTTTATGCATGTTTTATTGGTTGCTTCATATGAATGTTTGAAATCTAAAATTTTATTTCGTACCCTAGGAGCTAGCACCTATCTTGTTTTGATTGTGCAATATTGCAGGTCTAATAGGCTAGGTTGCATGCATGGAATATCTCACATCTTCGGTTTTTCCGGAATGGGATGGCATCATACTGATTGTAGCACATTTTACATTTTCAGCTTTCATTTTCAAGTTTTAGATTTTATTTTTATTTTTAATTTTTTTAAATTTTCGAACATTAAAATAAACAGTAAAAAATTTCAAAATCTAAAAATAATTGATGGCTGCGTAGAGCATTCTTCATACTTCCATTACGCATTTAGACGTTTTTTCTTTGGATTCATTTCATATTTTTTAAAATTCCTCAAAGTTGCTATTTTTAATGTAGATTTTAAAAATTCAAAATTTCAGAATTTGCATTTTTGGGTCAAATTTTATTTTGTCAGTTTCAGATTTCATTCATGAGCCTATGATGACATTTCCTTCATGAAAAATCCAATTTCATCGAAGGGGTTATGTTTTATGGCATTTCACCAATCACCATTTTTGGGAGCAATAAATGCACATTTTCTTCATGAAAATTTTGATTTCATTGAAGAGGGTAATTGTTCATATGTTATATTAAAAGGTTGTTTTAAAGCATTAAATTATTTTTCTTTATGAAAATCATTTCATAAAAGAGGGATAATTAAATGACATTCTAAAGTCCTTACTTCGAGGCAATAAATTATGATCTCTTTGTGAAAATTCATTTCACCAAAGAGGGATAGTTTATTAATCACATTAAAAGCTATCTTAATCTTCATGATAAGTAGCTACATTTGGAGCCTATTCATCATTTCGGATTCACATTCATAGATAGATTTAATCTTCATTTAAATGCTTAAAGTAGGATTTAATGCAAGATAAAACTTGTTTAAAATCCACTTAATAAGGGAAGATAAAATATATTTTAAGATCCTCAAGATAAAAGGAATTAAGGCACTACATCATGGTCATATAAGGGCCAACTCACATTTGCTTTATTTTGGTTTCATGAACAATCATTAAAGTAGCATGGTATAATAAACCAACGTTACCCCTTGTTTACAGTTACTTACAATCACTAGGGAGTTCCAAGCATTAAATTGATACGTCTTTATTTGAGATTACTAATACATATATCCAAATGCTAATATAGCGGAGACCTTGGAGAAGTTGTTTGTTTAACTTCTTTGCAAGAGAGGGTTTTGGGATCCAAACCCTAAGGGAGAGTGCAATTTCACAATTGGGTGAAATTAACACTCAACATTTTGGCGCTAGAAGGAGGGCATGAATTGGTTTACTTTATTTTATTTATGCTAAACAATTCATGAATTGGTATTCATTGAGTTAACGCTTTTGGATTGTTCATGGTTACTCAAGAGTTTTAATTGCTAAATATTTTAAGTTCAATTAATTAACATCTTTGGTTTCCTCTAACACTCACACTTTGGGAGCTAGGAGGATTTGAATTGATTTATTTTATTGCCATTTAGATGCTAAATTGTTCATGTTACTTGAAATATTTATTTGCAAAACATTGGTCTTGACTAACGAGGTTTTGTTTCCATGTGATTACTTTAATTTGATTCTAACATTATCTATTTTGATGATGCATTTATGCTAACTTGTTGCAAATTTGAGAATGTTCTTAAAAATTCATGATTTAAGGGATACATATCCCTTGGTTGATGCTAACATGATTATTCATATGTTACTTGTTTGATATTGGTTAGTATTTTCACGTTTCTTTGTAAGAAATCTTTATTTGACTAACAAGTTGATTTTGAAGTTATCCTTTGAGTTTCACTAATGGCTACCAAAACTGGAAAGTGGTATGGGGTACATGGTAATCCTCTGAAAACTAGTGGAGATGCTCATGACTTGCCCAAGAACGTAGAGAAAATTTTGCCCAAGTTTAAGCACAATGGTACAACGTTAGCAAAGGATCACATTCAAGCCTATGTGGATATCCTAGTTAGATGGAATGTCAAACATGAGTATGTGGCATGTAGATTTTTTCCTGGGAGCCTATATGAGGTAGCATATGATTGGTAAATCAATTTACCCACTAGTTCCATAACATCCCGGCATCAATTGAAAGATGCTTTTATCAATCAATTTATGTTGCCCATTGATCCTCTTACGATGTATTAACAATTTGCTTCTTGCAAGAGGGAACCTAATGAGCCAGTGAGAATTTTCAACATGAGATTTTGAAAGCTCTATGCAAGATTAATTGCTCCCAACATTATTGAGGAGAGTGGTGCCCTTAAAATATACTTTGGGGCATTGGATCCATTGTTTGCCATGTTTATTAGGATAAATACTTTGGTCACTAGTCTTGCATTAGCCTACATAGAAGCTATGATTATAGATCAACAACTGAGACCAGGAGATTATGGGATGGAATGATCAACTATGGTAGGACAACTAGGGGCTTGCAATCAAACCTTGGTGGTAAATCATGTTGCAAGTGTGAAGAGGGGTATAGACTAAAGTGGCTTAGCAATATCTGTTTATTTAGCCACAGTGTGAACACTTCATGTATTTTTTAGCAAGGTGTTTGTTGGCATGATTTTTATTGTCCTCTCTGCCATTCTCTCCTTGCTTCCCTATTTCTTTGCCTACTTATTCCTCCTATATTCCCAACACCTTTTCTTCCTTATCCGTCTGCTCCTCATTCCCCTTATTTCTCCTTTTCTCCCGCTCCACGTCCTCCTTATTCCTCCCTTCCTTTATCCCTCCACGTTCCTTCTTCCTCCATCCTTATCTAACCTCCATAGCTTATAAATACCTATGTTATATTGCATAATATGTAATCGAAGGTCGCTGCGTAAATTTTAATAAAGGAGGCTCTTTTGTTTTAATTAAATTGATTTTTATCTCTTTATTAAAGTTAACTCTACTCAGATTCGGTCACTAATATCAGAGTCGAGGCTAGGGGCTCAAAAATCAAGGCAAAGGCGACCAGGATTTTGGCCCATTTTTTGAGGTAAACCAATCCGAAGAAGCTGTCAAAAGATGTAGGTGAGGTCCATTTTTTGAGGCAGTTCGATGATCGAGGAGAACATGAGGCGGTTCGATGATCGAGGAGAACACACAGACATCAGAGCATGATTTTTGAGGTAACATATGGTAGAGCTCTAGAGGACACATGGACAGCTGACGTGGAGAGCACGTAGCTCGAGGAGCTAAGATAGAAGAGGTGAGCTAGCAGTGACATTGTGGTTGAGTAGGCGAGGTGATGTGGCATGAGTGGATGCTGACAGTAACGTGGCGACAAGGTGACAGTTGGCAGTGATGTGGTGGCGAGGTGACCTGGTGATGTGACAAAACGTTGGGTTGCTCAATTACCCAAAGGCAATCAGTTGATAACGCATGCCTTTGCGATATTATACACCTCTCGCACCCATCTCCCACTACATGTGGGATAAAAGGAGGTATATATATTTTTTAAAAAATTTCATGCCGCCACTGTTTTAATATTCCTTGTTTGCTCTTAACTCCTGTCCGAGCGCATAGCGCAGTTGGCAAAGGGTGTTGAGTAGTTTGGCGGAGGTCTCGGGTTCGAAACCCATCGAGATGATTATTATTTTTTTGTGGGGTTTTAATATTTGTCAACGATAAATGGATGCACCAGGAGTTTGGTTTCAAAGCAATGGGGCGGCGTAGTGGTTGAGGCGATCAGTGGAATAAAAGAGGTCGTCGGTTCGAGCCTCTCCAAGCTCGAATACAAAGGTTTTATTAAAGTTTTTAAATTTTTATTTTTATTAATTTTTTTGATTAATTTAATAGTTTTTAAATTATATTCTTTAATTATTTTTTAAATATAATTTTGTTTAAAAAAATAATTAAAGATATAAATAAAATTATTAAATTTTTTATAAAGACTTTATAAAAAATTATTATTGAAAACCTTGCAAAATTGTGTAATAGCCTAAGAGGCAAGCATTGTAAAAAGGGGGAACATATAAGTGATGGGAAGCCTTCCGGAGCGCCCGTTTAGCGCTGCCCCTTGGAACCCCATTCAAGGCTAAAAATTTTGTGTAATAGCCTCAATGGCTATAAAAGAGCAAAAATTGTAACCTCAAAAGCTCTAAATTTTTTTTATTTTTGCCTTGATGAGTAGATGATCAGATCTACCGGATGTTACCATGTTTGTGCTCTTTATTGCAGAGAGAAGCTGCCAGATCTTTTGATGAACGATTTCAATGAGATGGACTTCATGTCGTATTCAGTTAGCTACAGAATTATGTTATAGCCCACCAAAGAAATCCAGATTATGGTTACGAGACTGACTCAAAAGATAATATATTCAGAAAACTAGTGGAGGAGTCCAATTCAATGGCATTTGAACCTGAGGAACAATCCAGTGAGAGTTATACCCCATGCTCTCCAAAGCTTGAGCCAGCAGAACCTGAGCCAGCAGAGGCTGAGCCAGCACAGGCCGAGCCAGTGGTAGCTCCTAAAATTGTTGTCATCAGTGACGATGAGGATTCCATTGCAGACAATTTTGGGCCTCTAGTACTGGACAATCCTCAAGAAGAAGAACAAGAAATAAGTGAGAGAGTTAAGAAATCTAGATTTGATTTGAACTTGTAATTGCTTTGTACTTCCTTTTTTTAGTCAAATCAAAGTTTACTTTCAAGTAGTAGAAATGGTTTCAAATTCAAATCTCCCAATTCCTGAATTTAATGGTAGTTATTATGAATACTGGTCAATAAAGATGAAAACTATGTTGATTGGTAAAGGTTTATGGGAAATAGTTGAAGAGGGTTACACAGAACCTTCTCCTACTAACTAGTCTACCTTAAGTGCTACCGATAGAAAAGCCAAGAAAGAAGCCCAAAAAAACAATTTCTTTGCTCTATATCATTTACAACCAGCCCTAGATAAAAGCATATTTCCTAGAATAGCATCCTGTATAACAACTCAAGATGCTTGGAAAGCTTTAAAGGAAATTTTTCAAGGGAGTGATCAAGTGAAGCAGGTCAGGCTTCAAACTCTCAAAAGAGATTTTGAAAATATCAAAATGCAAGAGAATGAGAAAATAGGAGACTACGACGTGCGAGTCAAAGCCGTAGTAGATAAAATGGTCACTCTAGGTGAAGATATTAAACCAAAAGTTGTAGTGAAGAAAGTTTTGCGAACACTTCTTCCTAAATGGAATCATGTAGCAATCATTATTGAAGAGTCAAAATATTTTACTGCACTTTCTTTTGATGCATTAATTGGTTCTCTTCTTTCACATGAAGAGAGATTGCAGGAATCTTCTTCCACTAGCCATGGAGGCGATGACAAAGCCTTTGCTTCACAAGAAGGAAAAGTACAAGGTAGAGGTTGTGGCAGAGGTCAACACAGAGGTAGAGGTAGGAATAGTCCATGAGTTGGAACTCCTAACAGAGGAGGATCTTCAAACTAAGGTGGAGGTCAGAATAGAGGTGGACAACATAATAAAGGGAAGCATCCAGGATGAGGAAAAGGAAGTGACAAGTCAAAACAAGCTTGCTATAATTATGGTAAACTTGGGCACTTCGCTTGTGACTTCTGGTCAAAATATTCACAAGGGAGCAGCAGCCAGAGCAGTAAGTATGGAAATTTTGGAGAAGAGGAAGAGACATCAAATATCTTTCTCTCATATGGCAAGTCAGATCAGAATCTGAATGACACCTGGATATTGGACACTAGGTGTTCAAATCATATGAGTGGCAAAGAAGAACTCTTTGCTACTCTAGATTCTTCCTACAAATCTAGCATCAAATTGGGAGATGACAAGTCATTTGCGGTTGAAGGCATTGGAGCCATGGAGGTTCCAACAAAAGAAGGCATGAAACAAGTAAGTGATATCTATTACACACCTCATCTCCAACATAATCTTTTAAGTGTTGGTCAAATGTTAGAGAATAACTATAAGTTGCTATTTGATGAGGGTAAATGTACCATTTTTTATAATATTAATAGTGATAGAGTCATTACTCAAGTGCCAATGACAAGGAACGGGTTATTTCCTTTAAATTTTGGCTAGCTAGGAGGAGATAAATTAGTAAATGTTGCTATTGCAAATCCAAGTGTGCTGTGGCACTTGCGATACGATCATTTGAATTCAGCCAGTTTGAAGATGTTAACTTCTCAAGCAATGGTGATCGGACTTCCTAAAGTTTAGGACAATAAGGAATTATGTGAAGGTTGTGCCTTGGGAAAGCATGCTAGAACCAAATTTCCTCATGGACAAGCATGGCGGGCCAGTTATCCACTCCAGCTAGTGCACTCGGACATCTGTGGTCCGATGCAGACCAAGAGCATTGGTAACAACTCTTACTTTCTTCTTTTCATTGATGATTTTTCAAGAATGTGTTGGATATATTTTTTGAAGCATAAAGATGAGGCATTTGATTGCTTCGTATATTTTAAAGCAAGAGTTGAAAATGAGAGTGGATATTTTGTTAAGTGTCTCATATCAGATAAAGGAGGAGAATACTCCTCTAATAAATTTTTGACTTTTTGTAAAAAACATGGAATAAAGAGGCAGTTCACTGCTGCCTATACTCCACAGAAGAATGGTGTGGTTGAGAGAGAACTGCACCATTTTAGATATAGCAAGATCTATGATTCAAATGAAGCATTTGAGCAATATGTATTGGGCAGATGCAGCCAGGACCAGTGTGTATATTTTGAATAGGAGTCCTACTTCAAGTTTGAAAGGGAAATCTCCTTACCAAGCATGGTATGGTAAGAAACCGAATGTCAAGCATTTCAGAGTATTTGGTTCACTGGCTTACTCACACATTCCTTCACCAGAAGCAAAAATGAACCCACACTTTACTACCTGAAGCAAGGTAACGACATCCTCATAGTTTGCTTGTATGTGGATGATCTCATTTTCATGGGTAGTAATGAAAAAGTGAATATAAAGTTCAAGCACTCCATGATGAAGTAGTTTGAGATGAACGATCTTGGCTTAATGCATTACTTCCTTGGAATGGAATTCCATCAGACAGATTCAGGTATCTTCATCTGTTAACATAAGTATGCTCAGGACATGATCAAGAAGTTTGCTATGGAGCATTGTAAACCAGTTGCAACTTCAGTTGGACATGGGATCCAATTAAGCAAATATGATGGATCACCTAAAGTTGACGTGACCACTTTCAGGAGCATGGTTGAGAGTTTGATGTTTCTCGCCAACACCATATTAGACATTCAATATGTTGTTTCTCTTGTCTCTTGATTTATGGCTAGTCCGAGACTCATGTGGTCACTCATGAAGCCATTACAAATAGCGTTCAAGCTTTGTCGGTTGATATTAATCCAACTAATCCTACTACTTCTACCACTCAACCCAATAATATTGTATTGGAAGTAAAAGAGCAAAATAAAGTGAATAAGAAGTTAAGTAAACATGTGATTCCATCACAAAAACGAGCACACCAATGTATGCATCCAAATCATCCTAGGAATAAAATTCATAATGCTAATCTTAATGATATTTCATGTTATGCTTCTTTAGGTGATAGAAGAGATTTTGATGTGACTTACATTGAAGTAAATACCTATTCAAAATGTCTTGAAGAGCATGAAGATTTTTGTGAAGAAATTCTATGGATGGGTAACAAGAATTTGGAATCAAATGATCACCATCTTGTTTTGGAAAGAAAATATATATATTCATTACCCACAAATGAGGATTTGAATGAACAAACCTATGAGGATATGATTTGTTCATGTGTACTCGCAAAGGAAGATTGGAGCGACTATATGGAGCAAGATATAAAAATTGATCCCATTATAGAAGCTCCTAAGCCATAAAAAGTAGTTGAAAGTGAATTTGAAAGAAAATCAACAAATGAGTTTGAAGACATAACCGAATTTCACCAGTTGTTCTCGAAAGGTACTTTAGATGATGTTGTTGAAATTGATGGTCAAGAAAATCCACACCTTCAAAATTGTGATAGAATTGAATCATGGGTTACAAATTTAGATTATGATAGCCTCACAAATTTGAATTCAAGAAATAACCCACTTTTGGAAATAATTGAACCATCTAAGGAAGGTGAAGATGAATTGGATGAGAAATATGTTGATGAATCAGAAGATGATGAAGAAGTAATTGAATGTCACAACTTGATTTTGGAAGAGGATTACTATGATTATTGGAATAAATGGGAAGAGCATGCTCGCTCTAAATCTTCTAATGAACTTTTTACGTCAATTGATATGAAGGATAATACAATTGTTTTCTCACATGAGGATATTATACATCCTGTACAATTCAAGGAAGTTTTGGAATAAGAATCAAAATCTAATCAAGTTTTGGAAAATGATAATATCATGGATGAAGAAGGAGAGCCATTTGCTTTGGGTTCCTTTGAGGAAAAAGAAAGTGAAAAGCTTGATCCACTTATTGGTTCTACAATGTCTATGCCATTTCAAAATGAAGAAATTTCAAAACCTAAACAGTTTGGGTTTGATATCACTGATGATACAATTAAAAATCTCACGTTATCTATAACAACCCAAGTGATTGATCATGGAGATGTGTTAGTTGACCCATCCCTAAATAGACAAGACTTATATTTTGAAAGTGATGGATGTGTTTTTAATAGGGTGCCTAATTTTGGTGTCTTTGAGAAGCAAGTGTTCGATGATGAAAGTCATGGAGAAAAGGTAAAGATTACAAATGCTCACAAAATTTTGTCAAATGAGAATATGCTAAAGGTAAAATTTCACCCTTTGTGTTCTACCATTCAAAATTCAGGTGACGGTTTGCCTGATTGCTTGTTGGATTCAAATGCTATCAATAATGAAATGCCATTTATGATGGATAAATAATTGGAATTAATTTATTCTCATACCACTAATGATATTACTTTATTGAATGAAAATGAAGTTGGTAGGATTGAAATGTTAAATCAAGTTCATAGTCAATTAGTAACAGAATCTTGGATAAAAACTCATGGTGATCCTCATCTAATAAATATCCTAGATGCTTGTAAGAGGTTGCATGGATTTGATTGGCCTATAGATTTGAAAAATGATTTGGCTTTAAGGTTCTTATTTGCAAGATCTCGTATCTAAAAATGAAAGCTTATTTCTATACCATGAATTAAAGAATAGACATAAAATAATTGAATATCAATAATTATCTAATCAATTTGAGAATTTGAAAATCCACCATAGGATTATTAATGGAATTAAATCAAATTGGTATGGTGAGAGGGGCAAGTTGAAGTTTGTTGCTTTGTTTGGTCTAATCTTGTTTTTGTTGGGTTCCTACAAAACTTGGCATGTGTATCACGTTATATGTCTTTTGAAGTGTTCTAATCATGTTTGGGATCCAGGAAAGTGATAGGTCAAAATTTGCACCATCTTGTACCATATTGTACATTTGTATATAGTTTTGGTTTCCATGTTTCGGTTTTGGGTTTGCATTTTGTTTTGGTTTTAAGTTTTGTGTGTTGACCCTTTTGGTTTGTTTTGAAAAAAAAAAAGAGAGGAGAAAAGCGAGATGTCAGTTTGTGTCCTCATGAATGTTAACTAATATAAAGAGAATATGAAACATTGGAATTGTATGGTAGAAGGCTCCACGAGTACTACAAACACATTAAAGAATATCGTTTGAAACTTAGGATGCGTGAAGTTGTCATTTTTGCAAATTAAAGTGAAATATTTTGTATACTCCATCTGCATTTCAAAGAAACAATGCATTCATCCGTATTTCATGGTACATTTCACAGTGCATAAATATTACATCTCACTTGCATCTACATTTCAAAGGCAACCATAAAAAACATGTCAAATTCTCTTAGGATCATTGCACAATATACGCTAAGAAGATCTTGAGATCAGGAACTGATGCCGAAACTATATTGAACCAAAAACTATTTGCACATATTAAAACATTTTGGGTAAAATGGTCAAAACCATCCTTGGAAGAAAAGGTGAGGTGAAAAGAGTCATTCTTGTCGGTCCTATCATGCAACATAGTCCATAAAATAGTGGTTTTCACCACTTCCATAATACTTGAAACTTGGAATCAGAGTAGTAAGGATAGGGTCAAATTCTCATCATACTTCGATTGAGAATCTGACTCCCTAAAGCTCTGATTCCGCTTGTATCACACACAACTGACTATTGGATTGTAAGGATCATACTACTTGTCCCCTCAGAAGAATGAGTAGTCATCTCTAAGATTCAAGAAATCAAAAGTAAAATCATGGACTATGGGGTTAATCTCCATCGAGGCTATAGACGCTTGACTGGCAGTGGAGTATGCTCACGCATGGCAACATGTCTTGTTTAAAAGCGAGATCTCTGACCGCTCAAACAAACAGGCTAGCCTTGCGATTTCATCCATAACAGGTCTAACCATTTTGGTCAAAATAAGGTAATCAACTCAAAATAAGAGTAGTAAGGATAGGGTCAAATTCTCATCATACTTAGGTTGAGAATCTGATTCCCCAAAGCTCTAATTCCACTTGCACACATTGAAACTAGATTGTAACAGTTCATAACTGAGCTCTTAATCTGGTAAATGAATTCATTGCACACACATTTGGTCCTAATAGGGTTAGACAATTCTAGTGTGTTTGTTTATGGTACTAGAATGTTTGAATCTCTGCAAAACGGGCCACTCATATTATAACATCCTTTCATTACAACCAGTCTTGCATAAATCATCCATAACATATCATATGCATCCATGTGAAGCTAATAATGGAAGGTTGAATAGTTTCAAACGATAAGGAATAAATCACATTGCACACATCGAGCTGATGCTGAATGATTCTGATGGTTCATGCCCTTTTGATCTATTCTCATTCTGTGGATACTTGTTGATGCTTGTATTTTTAAATTTTAGGTTTTATGTGTTTTCAGGTTGGGTTTTCACCTGAAACACTCAGGAGTGTTTCCCAGCAGAGTCGCCATTTTTTGTGGCTACTCCACAACTAGCCCCAATACTTAGGGACCCACCTTAAAATTTCATATTTCTTATTGTTTTGCATGTCTTTGAGTAATAGTGGTGACGGGTACTTACCCGTAAGCTGATTTTGTAAGTCTCAAAGTCCTTGGTTGAGTATGGTTTCCGTATGTGGTGTCTGCATGTTTTGATTTTCCTTTTTAGTTTTGGTTTTGATGAGGTGTTGGCTTAGTTGGAGAGATAATAACCCTTACCTTCGAAAATCAAATAAAATTAAACTTTTATGTTCACTTATAAAAGTTTAAAATAAAAGGTAATGATAAAATATAAACAAAATGTTTATATATATATATAAATATATATATATATATATATATATATATATATATATATATATATATATATATATATATATATATATATATATATATATATATATATATAAAAATTCTACTATATATATATTATATGCGTATAGAATAAAACAAATAAAAGTCTTATTGAAGCTTCTTTTATTATTATTGAATATAATTGTTGGTTTCAATTTAAAAAAAATAAAAATAAAATAAAATAATAATAATAAACAAATATATTATAATATATGTATATGTTTTATATATATCTATATTATAATATACAAATTAAATAAATAAATAATAATAAAAGTATATATATATATATATATATATATATATATATATATATATATATATATATATATATATATATATATATATATATATCGAATATAATGTTTTATAGTTTAGTATAAGATGAACTAATGGTTCATTTATGCTATCTTAAGATATTGTATTTCTTTTTCATTCTAAGGTGCATAATTATATGGTATTAACATTGCCCTCCTTACTTCGTAGAGGTAATGGGGTCCACTTGGCGTTCCTGGAGGCATGATGTGGAGATTCACATGGACCCGACTGTACGTGGATAGACGGGGTTGACAATTCAGAAATGAAGATTAGTTGGATCAACAACGTGGCAACGGGACTGAGGATGACTAGAATACACTGTGAGGGTTGTCAAGTTAGAAATTGTCGATGTGGATGACGGGGGTGGAATGCCAACGCACAGTGGTCAACGTCGGGTCCAATTTGGGCGAAGAAGCGCAACGTCAGCAGATAAGTGGCAGCTATGTGCTCACCACAATGAGGTTGAAAATGATGATTGTTTGGGATAAAGAAACACGTCGTAGCGAACGTCAGAGCTTGGCAAAATTCATTGGATAAAGGGTCCTAGGTCATTCAAAATATATTCGTGCGTAGTGAGTCTACAGTGAAGTTGGTTTCATTAAAATAGACAGTGAAGACTCCTAGCAGACGACAGGAGAGAGATCAACACAATTAACGATGGGCAAGTATGATGGGCGCATGGAGTTCGACAGGCCCGTAACATCAGATACATGGTACCATCATAGTTAGAAGAAATAGGCTCAGTGCGATGTGATGATCGACGTAACAGAGGGCGCCAAGTTTTGAGGTTTGTTGGAGGGTTGGAATAGCGCATGTCATAAGGAGCAATGAATATTGTTCACAACTGATAGGATGAACCGAAGCAAATGGAAGAAGCTGACACTAGATGTGAACGATGTCAGCTCAACACAGTGGGAGCCACTGACTACGATTATTCAACATTGATAAACATTCATGGATATGCGACCTCAGAGAGTGGAGCCCAATGTTGAGCAAGGTGCAGCAGGAGTATTGTCATTGTTGTCAACACAGTCAGTTAGATCTAATGATGCAGTGGACAGGAAGTTCAAAAGCCGTTCAGATGCAGAGGACAGGAGTTCAAAGGTTGCTCAGAGTATGTACAGTGATTGTCCAAGAAAACCGAGGTGGCCCATATGCAAAAGATCAAAGAAAAAGACAAGTAAGAAAAGTGTCGCGATATCGCGACATATACAGCAGGCAAGAAAAACTGTCGTGACTTCGTGACATGTTGGAAGAGAGAGAAGAAGCAGGAAAAATTGTCGCAATTTCGTGACATGTTGGAAGAGAAAAAGGCAAGTGGAAAAACTGTCACGATTTCGCGACATGTTTGGAAGAAAGCAAAATTGTCACGATTTCGCGACATGTTCGGAGAGAAAGCGCAAGCAAGAAAAACTGTCACGATTTCGCGACATGTTCGGAGAGAAAGCACAAGCAAGAAAAACTATCGCGATTTCGTGACATATTGCAAGAGAGATTGTATGGAAGAAAAAGTGTCACGATTTCACGACATAGTATAGGAGAGAGAGTCCGAAAGAAAAAGTGTCACGATTTCGTGACATATTGCAAGAAAGATTGTACGGAAGAAAAAGTGTCACGATTTCACGACATATTGCAAGAGAGATTGTACGGAAGAAAAAGTGTCACGATTTCATGACATATTGTAGGAGAGATTGTCCGAAAGAAAAAGTGTCACGATTTTGCGACATATTGCAAGAGAGATTGTCCTAGAGAAAAAGTGTCACGATTTTGAACATGTTGAAGAGAAAGAGCTAAGGAGAAAAAGTGTCACAATATCGCGATATGTGGGTTTCAGACCGAAGGCAAGAGAAAGAGCAAAGGAGAGAAAGTGTCACGATATCGCGACATGTCGCATTTTCGCGACTAAAGGAGGAGAGAGAAAGTAAGAAGTTGCGATATCGCGAAAAAGTAAAGAGGAAAGAGTACGAAGGCAAAAGTGTCGCGATATCGCGACATGCTAAATTTTTATGGGTACAAGCCAAGAAGAGAAGCAAGGAGGCGAAAGTGTCACGATATCGTGACATGTATTTTTGCGGTCCAAAGCAAGGAGAAAGAGAGAGTAAGCAAAAGTGTCACGATATCGTGACATGTTGCTTTTTCGGTTGAGTTGAAGCCGACGAAGACCTATGACAACCGACTAATATTAGGGTTTGCAACCAACTAAGATTAGGGTTTGTAGCTGACTAAGATCAGGGTTTACAATCGACTAATATTGGGGTGTTGATCATGAAAATTGTGTTATAAAAGGAGGGCTGTTTGGAGATTTAAGGGGTTGAAGAATGTGTGGTCGAAGTGCGTGAAGTTCGGTCACAGAGCGCAGAGTGCAAGTCGTATCGAATCGTGCTAAGTGTGAAATTCGCAAAGGAAGCAGAGTGCGCAAAAGGAAGAAGACGATCGTTCGACTGTGACGTAGCAGATTGTGCGAAGTTATTTCGCAGAGAGAGCAGAGTGCGTAGAGATCGCAAAGGTGAAGCAGACTAGTCGGGGTCTTGTAAAAGTGGAGGTATCTTTCTGTTAATCTTCTAGATTCATAATTCAAGTCCAGGTTGTAGCTTGGCATCAGGGGTTGGTGCTCCTTCCGTAGGTGTCGGTAAATCGGGGGTTGGTGCTCCTTTCTATTGGTGCCGATAAATAAGGGGTTGGTGCTCCTTCCAGTGGGTGTTGGTAAAGTGATTGTAAAGTTGTTGCTTTGCAAAGGCTGGATTTGGATGGTAGTCCAAGCAGTCATTCTTGAGGAGTAGCCACATTGGTGAACCTCGTTAAATCTTGTGTTGTGTGATGCTCTTTTGTTATTCTTGCCGTATCTTGTAATAAGTTTTAATTGTTGCTGTTTTAAGAGCTATAGTTTCAAGATTTAAGAGCTACACTGATTCACCCCCCTCTCAGTGTCATTGTAAGACTAACAATTGGTATCAGAGCCAAGTTCCTATACAAGCTTAACCGGCTAGGGTGATCTTGGAAGTAACACAATGGCAGGTGGTGAAGGTTTCTCATCAAACAAAGCACCATTGTTTGATGGATCTAATTACATGTTCTGGAGAATTAGGATGCGGACATATCTCTGTGCTTTGGGTTATGACATCTAGGATTCAGTAGTTAGTGGATACACAATTCCCATCACTCCTCCAAAAGAGGTTGATGAAAAGAAACTATTTGAAAACAACTCAAAAGCAAAAAATGCTCTCATGTGCGGATTAGCAGACAGTGAACTAGTGAAGATCATGAACTATAATACGACAAAAGAGATATGGGACAAACTAAGGAGTATTCATGAAGGAGACGATAAGATCAAGGAGGCCAAGTTACAGACACATCGAGCTCAGTTCGAAGCATTGAAGATGAACGATGATGAAAACATTGAGGCATATATGCTGAGAGTCAATAGAATCATTAATGCGATCAGAGGACTCGACGAGGATATTGGAGACTCTACCGTCATGAAAAAGGTACTAAGATCTCTTCCTCAAAGGTTTGATTCCAAAGTCTCAGCAATAGAAGAAGCTAAAAATCTAAATTACTTCAGTATAGATGAGATGTATGGTTCTTTAACTGCATATGAGATGAGGATAGGAAGATCTAAACCCACAGACAAAGAAGCGGCTTTTAAAGCCCTTAAAAATAAAAACACTAAACAAGAGTCCGAGGAAGAAGGGACATCAGATGAAATGGAAGCAAACTTTGTTAGAAAACTAAAAAAGGAAAAGGAAAATACAGAGGGAAGCTACCATTTAAATGTTTCAACTGTGGAGGCATCGGGCATTTTGCGACTAAATGTCCACTTAAATATCAGAACAAAAATGATGAAGGATCGCACCATGAAAGAAGTGACTGGAAGAAAATGAACTTCAGAAAAGGCAACTTCAAGAAGAGAAGTTTCATCTCCAAGAATGTCAGTTCATCAGAAGACAACTCCGGAGAAGAGTCTGAAGAAGAAAAAGGTGAAGCTCTTTTCATGGCATTTGAAGAAGCAAAATCAAAAAAGGAAGGAGTGATCTCTGAAGTATGTGGTGAAAACCTTGAGGCTGAAGTAGATCTAGAAGGTGAGTTGATCTCTGCACTTGAAGAGTGGGAGATAGAAAAGAAAAAGAATAAGAAACTTTCAAGAAAGCTTGCGGATGCAAATGAAATCATAACCAGTTTGAAAGTACAGATAGAAGAATCCAAGAAAATCTTCGAAGATCTCGAAGTACAAATAACCATGAGAATAGACTATTGCAACAAGCTAGAAGAAGAGACTGTTGGTTTGAGAATGCAACTAGAAGAGATGAACAAGAAAATTAGTTGTTATCACAAACGTGAAGAAAGTTCTATGAAGCTGGATAAGATCATAAATGACCAAAGACCTGCAGGCATCAAGTTTGGTCTGGGTTTCATCGAAGGAGAATCATCAAGTGGATCAAAGGCCAAAAATGTAGAATCCACAAAGAATGAAGATAAGAAACAGGTTGATCAAGGGAAATTGCCTCATGCAAAAGAAAGCAATAATGCCAGGCTCGAAAGGAGAACTGACAATGATGGATTCACCAATGTCACACATCAAAGAAGAAGAAGACCTATGGCTCCTACGACAACATGGCAAAGACCATCTCCCAGGTTCAATTATCCCTTCTCTGGTTTCTGTTTTAAATGCAATGGCTATGGACATAAAATCTCGGACTGCAAATATAATGTTAGACCAAGGAATTTCACCAATAGAAATGCTTTTTCTCCTCTGATGAATTATACAGTAGAATGTTATAACTGTCATAATTTTGGGCACATTGCAAGAAACTGTAGAAGTACATTTGCTTCAAATCAGTTTCAGGGAAGAAAATTTCAACCAAATAGGATGAGACAAAATAGAAAACTTCTCGTAAAACATGCACATGTTGTTGATAAGGGAAAGGCAAAACAAGAGCCCAAAACTTCCATCAAAACGGAGTGGAAAGAAAAAGAGCAACTTAAGGAAGAAAAGGAATCCTTAATAGTACAAACAACATTTAAAGCACAGAATAAACATGTACCATGGATACTTGATAGTGGATGCTCCAGTCATATGACAGGTAACAAACAAAAATTTGAGAAGTTACAGAAATATGAAGGTGGTTCAGTAAAGTTTGGTAATAATGATGGAGCTAAGATAGTTGGCAAAGGTTCAGTTAAAATTATTGATGGAAAGATTAAGTCAGAAGAAGTCTTGTTTGTGGATGGTTTGAAACATAACTTGTTGAGCGTAAGTCAGATTTGTGATAAAGGACATGAAGTAGTTTTTAAGAAGCAGGGTTGTGAAGTCAGAAAAACAAACAGTGGAAAATTAATAGCAACTGGATCAAGGACATCTGGAAACCTGTACACGCTCTCAGAGACTTCAGAAGGAGCTTGTTTTATTGGATAGGAAGAAGAAAACTGGTTGTGGCACAAGAGACTCGGGCATATCAGTTTTGATAATCTAGTAAAAATCACCTCAAAAAGGGCAGTGAGAGATATTCCCACCATCAGCAAACCTGCAAACAACATTTGTGCTTCATGCCAAAAGGGGAAACAAACTAGAGTCACATTCAAAACAAAAGAATACTACACAAGCAAACCTCTGGAACTAATACACACTGATTTATGTGGACCCATGAGAACACAAAGCATAAATGGTGACAAATATTTTATGTTGTGCATTGATGACTATTCTAGAATGACATGGATATTTTTCTTGAAGCATAAATCAGAAGCTTTTGATATGTTTAAGATTTTCAAAAACCAGGTTGAGAATGAAACAGGAAAGAGGATCAAATGTTTAAGATCAGATAGAGGAGGAGAATTCATTTCAGAGGAGTTTGCAGAGTATTGTGAAAAATACGGTATTAGGAGACAGTTCTCAATAGCCAGGACACCTCAGCAAAATGGAGTGGTAGAAAGAAAGAACAGGACTGTGCAGGAAATGGCACGGACTATGTTGGCTGAAAGCAGAGTAGCAGACAGATTTTGGAAAGAAGCAGTCCATACTGCGGTGTACATCCAAAATAGGTACATGCTGAGAACACATGAAAACAAAACTCCCTATGAATTATGGTTCGGTAAAAGGGCAACAACAAAATACCTCAAAGTTTTTGGTAGCAAGTGCTATATCAAAAGAACTGAAGACAATCTTGGCAAGTTTGAAGATAGAGCAGATGAAGGTATTTTTGTTGGTTATTCACCAAGAAGCAAAGCTTACAAATGCTACAACAAGAGGCTAAAGAAAATTGTGGACAGTGCTGATGTTAAGTTTGATGAAGGTAAAGAACGAGTAATTAGCTATGAAACGAACTACCCAATCTATGAAGAGGTTATTGAAGGAGATGAGGAAAACGAAATTGAAAAGATACAGAAAATTGACTCAGATGATGTAAGTTGTGATTCAGAAGCAGAAGAGAATAAGAAATTCAAAACAGGCAGCTGGTAGAAAAATCATCCTAGAGATCAAATAATTGGAGACCCCAAAGTTGGTGTTCAAACAAGAAGAAGAGTAGCAAGTAACTACTCTCTATTATCCAGCATTGAGCCCAAGAATGTTGCTGAAGCAAGCAAAGATGAAGGTTGGATGAAGGCTATAAATGAAGAATTAGACCAGATTGAGAAAAACAAAACCTGGGAGTTAGTACCTAGACCTGCGAACAAAAATATAATCGGGACTAAATGGATCTTTCGTAACAAATTGAATGAAGACGGACAGGTAGTCAGAAATAAAGCAAGATTGGTATGCAAGGGGTATGCACAAGTTGAAGGCATTGACTTTGAGGAAACGTTTGCACCAGTAGCTAGACTAGAGGCAATCAGAATGTTTTTGGCTTTAGCAGTCTACAAGAATTTCAAAGTTTATCAAATGGATGTGAAATCAGCATTTTTGAATGGGAAACTTGAAGAAGAGGTTTATATTGAGCAACCAGATGGGTTCCAACTTGGTGATAATCCAAACTTTGTCTGCAAGTTGAAGAAAGCTTTATATGGCTTAAAACAGGCACCCCGAGCATGGTATGCAAGACTAGACAACTATCTCACTCAACAAAGGTTTAAGAAAGGTATGGTGGATAGTAACCTGTATGTCAAAATAGAAAATGGGCATCTTATTGTTCTTGTTGTATATGTAGATGATATTATATTTGGCAGCAGAAAAGATGAGTCATGTAAAGATTTAGCAAATAAGATGCAAAAGGAATTTGAAATGTCAATGATTGGTGAACTGTCATATTTCCTCGGTTTGCAAGTTAATCAAAGTAAGAAGGGCATATTTATTTCTCAAGTTAAATATGTAAAAGAGATGTTAAAGAAATTCACAATGGAGGATTGTAAGCCAGTTAGCACTCCCATGACGACAGTTGCAAGTTGAGCAAAGATGACAAATCTCCACCTGTTGATCAAACCATGTACAGATCTATGATTGGAAGCCTACTGTACCTGACAACTACCAGACCAGATATTTTGCAGGCAGTATGCATGGTAGCACGCTTTCAGGCCAATCCCAAGGAGACTCATGTGACAGCAGTAAAGAGGATTCTTCGGTATCTCAAGGGTACTATGGAGTATGGGTTGTGGTATCCAAAAGGTAAAGACTTCACCCTTATATCATATTTGGATGCAGATTGGGTAGGATGTGTAGATGACAGAAAGAGTACCAGTGGAGGTGCATTCTATCTTGGAGACAGATTGGTTGCATGGCACAGTAAGAAGCAAGAGTCAGTTTCTTTATCAACAGCAGAGGCAGAATATATTGCAGTGACAACATGTTGTACGCAGGTATTGTGGATGAAACAAACCCTGAAAGATCTTGGTATCTGCTTCAGTGAACCAATATCAGTTAAGTGTGATAACACCAGTGCCATTAACATCTCCAAGAATCCAGTTATGCATTCACGCACAAAACACATCGCTATCAGATATCACTTCTTGAAGGAGAAAGTTGCAGAAGGTGAGGTTAAATTGGATTTTGTTCCAACTACAGAGCAAGTAGCAGATATCTTCACAAAACCATTGCCCAAGGAAGTTTTTGAGTACCTTCGCAATAAATTGGGAGTGGTCACACTTCCCAAAGATTGACTAGCTACAGGGATCACATTCTCATGGGGAGCATCTAAGCATTTGATTATCTTGTTGCTCATGTTCATGATTTTTGCTAAGTATAATCAATTTTGCTTGAGAATGTTGTGCATGGACTCGGGGGAGTCTGCAGTAGCCCTTTGGTATTATTGTCAAAGGGGGAGAAGAGTTACAGGAAATTGCACATGTGTTGCCAACAATTCCAAAGGGGGAGATTGTTGAGCAAGGTGCAACAGGAGTATTGTCATTGTTGTCAACACAATCAGTTAGATCTAATGATGCAGTGGATAGGAAGTTCAAAAGCCGTTCAGATGCAGAGGACAGGAGTTCAAAGGTTGCTCAGAGTATGTACAGTGATTGTCCAAGAAAACCGAGGTGGCCCATATGCAAAAGATCAAAGAAAAAGACAAGTAAGAAAAGTGTCGCGATATCGCGACATATACAACAGGCAAGAAAAACTGTCGCGACTTCGCGACATGTTGGAAGAGAGAGAAGAAGCAGAAAAAATTGTCACGATTTCGCGACATGTTGGAAGAGAAAAAGGCAAGTGGAAAAATTGTCACGATTTCGCGACATGTTGGGAAGAAAGAAAAATTGTCACGATTTCGCGACATGTTCGAAGAGAAAGTGCAAGCAAGCAAAACTGTCACGATTTTGCGACATGTTCGGAGAGAAAGCACAAGCAAGCAAAACTGTCGCGATTTCATGACATATTGGAAGAGAGATTGTACGGAAGAAAAAGTGTCACGATTTCGCGACATATTGCAGGAGAGAGAGTCCAAAAGAAAAAGTGTCGCGATTTCGTGACATATTGCAAGAAAGATTGTACGGAAGAAAAAGTGTCACGATTTCACGACATATTGCAAGAGAGATTGTACGGACGAAAAAGTGTCGCGATTTCGTGACATATTGCAGGAGAGATTGTCCGAAAGAAAAAGTGTCACGATTTCGCGACATATTGCAAGAGAGAGTCCTAGAGAAAAAGTGTCGCGATATCGTGACATGTCGGGTTTTCGTGACCCGAAGGCAAGAGAAAGAGCTAAGGAGAAAAAGTGTCACGATATCGCGACATGTCAGGGTTTCACGACTCGAAGGCAAGAGAAAGAGCAAAGGAGAGAAAGTGTCACGATATCGCGACATGTCGCATTCTCGTGACTAAAGGAGGAGAGAGAAAGTAAGAAGGCAGAAGTGTCACGATATCGCGACAAAAGTAAAGAGGAAAGAGTACGAAGGCGAAAGTGTCGCGATATCGCGACATGCTGAATTTTTGCGGGTACAAGCCAAGAAGAGAAGCAAGGAGGCGGAAGTGTCGCGATATCGTGACATGTATTTTTGTGGTCCAAAGCAAGGAGAAAGAGAGAGTAAGCAAAAGTGTCACGATATCGCGACATGTTGCTTTTTTGCGGTTGAGTTGAAGCCGACGAAGACCTATGACAACCGACTAAGATTAGGGTTTGCAGTCAACTAAGATTAGGGTTTGCAGCTGACTAAGATCAGGGTTTATAGCCGACTAATATTGGGGTGTTGATCATGAAAATTGTGTTATAAAAGGAGGGTTGTTTGGAGATTTAAGTGGTTGATGGATGTGTGGTCGAAGTGCGTGAAGTTCGGTCATAGAGCGCAGAGTGCAAGTCATATCGAATCATGCTAAGTGTGAAATTCGCAAAGGAAGCAGAGTGCGTAGAAGGAAGAAGACGATCGTTCGATTGTGATGCAGTAGATTGTGCGAAGTTATTTCGCAGAGAGAGCAAAGTGCGTAGAGATCGCAAAGGTGAAGCAGACTAGTCGGGGTCTTGTAAAAGTGGAGGTATCTTCTCGTTAATCTTCTAGATTCATAATTCAAGTCCAGGTTGTAGCTTGGCATCAGGGGTTGGTGCTCCTTCTAGTTGGTGCTGGTAAAGTGATTGTAAAGTTGTTGCTTTGCAAAGGCTGGATTTGGATGGTAGTCCAAGCAGTCATTCTTGAGGAGTAGCCACATTGGTGAACCTCGTTAAATCTTGTGTTGTGTGATGCTCTTTTGTTATTCTTGCCGTATCTTGTAATAAGTTTTAATTGCTGCTGTTTTAAGAGCTGTAGTTTCAAGATTTAAGAGCTACACTGATTCACCCCCCCTCTCAGTGTCATTGTAAGACTAACACCCAATGAACACGTGAACAAACCTGGTTGTGCATTCAAACATCGAAAGTGGGATAATCATGCACATAGGTAGCGAGACGTTCGGTAGAAACAACGATTGACTCAAGCATGGAGTATAAAGAAAATCATTGGCAAATTCGCTACCGTGGTGAATGAGAATGACACAGGGATGCACCATCACGGATACTTCATGCCAGATGCAGACAGATAACACCTGCCAAACAGACATGTAAGGGGATACCGTGAACATGGATGAGGCTACACAAACCATTAGCAGACGAAGTGGCATGTGATGATGCAGTGAACAATGTGGAGGCCCCCATACAAGAAAGTTCTATGTGATTCCCACTGTAAAATATGTGACAACAACATACTTGTGTAGTTTAGCCGATTCTCGATGTCCCAATAGATACAGTGGATATTTTGAGTGAGATAATGAACAATGCCAGACAATGTGAGGTGATGGGAGCACAATGTAGATGGATGTTTACACCTGCGGCATCTACCGTTATCTGAAATTACTGCTAATGGAGGTTCTATAATAAAGCTACAATAAGAAGCCATGTGATGCAGTTCAGTTGCTACCAAATATAGGAGAGCTGTATTGAGGAATTCACAATAGAGCATTACTTCATTGGGATCTGAAATGGTTCTCGACCACACAACTATGATATAAATCGATTAAGCTGATGGACATAATGAATCCCAGGATGCCATCACTAATGTAGGGTTCCTTCACCAAAAAAAAGACCAATGTGCACAACGTCGTTATCTTATACAGTGCTAGTGTGAAGAATGGATAAGTTGTAGTGTGAAGAGTGGATGAGCAGTACATGAGGTCGACACTATTCTTGGTAGTCCATACGCACCAATGCATGATCTAAAAGTGGCAGAGATAAGGAGCTTTAGATGCCGAACACAGGGATTGTTCTATGTGTGTCCCAGTTGCATCACAACATCAGAGTATTTGTCTATGTATGTGAAGGAAAGCGATAGAGATAGCACAAAGACAATGTGTTAGGTAGACCAAACTCCGGTGAAAGTGAGACTGTGCACTATGCATAATATTCTATCAAAAGAATGCAGTGTAGACTACACCATCATTGGCAACAGGCAGCAGCGGACAGAAGGAATAGTTAGAGAAATCAGAGCGCATGTGAAGATAGACTCTGGCATTGGAGACTGGCAGCATTTAGATAAAATGGTGATGGGTGAAGGGTTATACATGGCAGAGCATTACGTACAGTAAATAGAAGAGGTATTAAAGTGGAATGAAATTCCAATAAAAAATATATATATAATGTTTTATTTTCATAACTTGGGCAAGGCCAGACAGCGCATGGGAATCATTCCAATGAGGACCGCATCAACTTTCATCGTCAAGAAAACAAGGGAAATCACCATAGAAGGAGATCGCCGGGAAATCACAATGTGGTGTTGTTGGGAAACACAATCACACAATTGCAATGCGCATCAGAGTGACATTGTTGAAACGGTTTGAGAAGCGCCAGCATGGACACGAGCAATATGGGGATCACGGTGGACAACAGGGTCTTCGTGGCAAAAATATCAGTGATGGAAGCGGGAGTTAAATAATGTCATAAACATTATATAGGGATTGCCTTCCCAAGTTTGTTAATTTCATCACGATAAAACAAAACCATTATAGTTGTAAAGACGGTGGTGATGTTCTGCGAAGGCCAGTGACGACGTGGATTACCCGGAGTACCACGATGGATTCTTATGTCGGATCAACGACAATCTTAACGGGCATTTCGAATGGGAAGCGCAGTCGTGGCAAGCGCAACCAGAGTGCTAATGACAGTGGGATCCAGCAAGTTTCAGTGCTGGCCAGGTGGAATAACATGTGTGTAATGAGCCACTCGGTGATTTTCGTTGGCTGACATCAACGATAAAAAATTAAAAAAAAAGAAAGTTCCATTGATATCGCCATTGCTGGACTTACACGACATTGCTAGCTAGTTTCACACTACAAACGCCTCTACGCAGATGAAACAACAGTCGGTGGCAAGTAGGAAGTACACCAATGAGGTGTCGACGTGAAATTTTGGTTAGACTGCAACAGTCAAGTCCGCAGAGATAACGCAGCACAGAACAATAACAGAGGAGAACTCCAAAAGGAGTACATTATGGCATACATTATTATAATCTCCAACGGGGATAGTTATTACTAATGGTTGATGGATGATGCGTATCTAGAGTGATATAACTACGAGGATAAAGTATGTCGTTACATGCCTAATGGAGGTAAATCAAGAGTAATATTGGTAAGCCTCATGATTCAATTTCCTGTATCTGTGAAATATTCCATTTTATGCTATCTTAGCCTTTAGGTTTCATTATCTAAGATTCAATGAAAGCCTCCACGTGGAAGGAGGTATTATCCGTTTAAATCAAAGTGTAAGAAAATAAACGGGTATAGATTTTGAAGGTGTTAGGAAAGAAGGTGAAAGAAATCTAACACTTCGTAACATGCATGGAAAATGAAACGAATGAGTTTTTGGAGGGAAATTTGCAGCAATGGAAAATGAAACAGGAAAACGAAAAAAATGAAACGAAGGGGCATTAATGGAAACGAAGAGGTAAACTTAGGTTTTAAATACCCTATTGAAGGATTGAGACAGGGTTGGAAACTGTTGCAAACATAGTTGCAGATTTGAAGGCAAGGGGTCATACTCGATCTTTTGGACTGTTTTTCTTTCACTTGGACTGGTTTTTGGGGAAAACCATAAATTCTACCATTGTAAAATGAGATATTTTAATGCAGAAATTTTTAAAAATTTGCATTTTATGGACAAGAAAGGCGGAGATTTTTTTTTGGCATGTTAGATTTAATTGTTTATCTTTCCTTTCAAATTTCGGATTTATAGATAAAGTTTATGCATGTTTTATTGATTGCTTCCTACGAATGTTTGAAATCTGAAATTTTATTTCGTACCCTAAGAGTTAGCACCTATCTTGTTTTGATTGTGCAATTTTGTAGGTCTAATAGGCTAGGTTGCATGCATGGAATATCTCACATCTTCGGTTTTGCTAGAATGGGATGGCATCATACTGATTGTAGCACATTTTACATTTTCAGCTTTCATTTTCAAGTTTTAGATTTTATTTTTATTTTTTAACTTTTTATTTTTAATTTTTTTTTAATTTTCGGACATTAAAATAAACAGTAAAAAATTTCAAAATCCAAAAATAATTGCATGGCTGCGTAGAGCATTCTTCATACTTCCATTACGCACTTAGACGTTTTTTCTTCGGATTCATTTCATATTTTTTAAAATTCGTCAAAGTTGTTGTTTTTAATGTAGATTTTAAAAATTCAAAATTTCAGAATTTGCATTTTTGGGCCAAATTTCATTTTTTTCAGTTTTAGATTTCATTCATGAGCCTATGATGACATTTCCTTCATGAAAATTCCAATTTCATCGAAGGGGTTATGTTTTATGGCATTTCACCAATTACCATTTTTGGAAGCAATAAATGCACCTTTTCTTCATGAAAATTTTGATTTCATTGAAGAGGGTAATTGTTCATATGTTATATTAAAAGGCTGGTTTAAAGCATTAAATTATTTTTCTTTATGAAAATCATTTCATAAAAGAGGGATAATTAAATAACACTCTAAAGTCCTTACTTCGAGGCAATAAATTATTATCTCTTTGTGAAAATTCATTTCACCAAAGAGGGATAGTTTATTAATCACATTAAAAACTATCTTAATATTCATGATAAGTAGCTACATTTGGAGCCTATTCATCATTTCAGATTCACATTCATAGATAGATTTAATCTTCATTTACATGCTTAAAGTAGGATTTAATGTAAGATAAAACTTTTTTAAAATCCACTTAATAAGGGAAGATAAAATCTATTTTAAGATCCTCAAGATAAAAGGAATTAAGGCACTACATCATGGTCATATGAGGACCAACTCACATTTGCTTTATTTTGGTTTCATGAACAATCATTAAAGTAGCATGGTAAAATAAACCAACATTACCCCTTGTTTACAATTACCAGCAATCACTAGGGAGTTCTAAGCATTAAATTGATACGTCTTTATTTGAGATTACTAATACATATATCCAAATGCTAATACATCGGAGACCTTGGAGAAGTTGTTTGTTTAACTTCTTTGCAAGAGAGGGTTTTGGGATACAAACCCTAAGAGAGAGTGCAATTTCACAATTGGGTGAAATTAACACTCAATAGGACTCTAAGAAAAAATACACCAGACCCTTTCGATTTGAACTTATGTGGCTCCAACACCAGGATCTCAAGGATCTGGTAGCCTAATGGTGGGACAAAAATTATAATGGTTCAAAACCAGCCCAAGTGGCATGTAAACTGAGGAATGTGAAGGCTAACATTAGAGAGTGGAACAAAACTTCCTTTGGCAATATTTTCACAAAAAAGGCAGAACTAAAAGATAAGATCAATGAGCTACAAGAGAAGATGAAGTCAGATCAGCTAAGAAACCAAGAGAGGGAGTTGTTAGCCAAATACCACATGGTGCCGAGATTTGAAAAAACCTTATGGAGGTAGAAATTCAGACTGTGTTGGTTGAAGGAGGGTGATATAAATACGAAGTTCTTCCATGTCTCTACTCTTAACCATAGAAGTACTAAAAAAATTAAGGAGATCAAGATGGTCGATGGGTCTAACACCAAAGATATGGAAGAAATAAGGAGGGAAGTGACCGAGTTCTTTAAATCATTACTAGAAGATGTAAATCCTACTATTGAATAAACAGACTCTCTGTTGGTGGCCATTCCAACCCTTGTCACTGATAATATTAATGGTTTCTTACTCAGCCCTTTTACAGAGGAGGAAATCAAGAAGGTGGTTTTTGACATGGATGGTAACAGCTCCCCAGGATCGGATGGATTCCCTGTTGCTTTCTTTTAGAATTTTTGGGATATCCTAGGTGATGATGTAGTGGAAGCTATAATTGAGGCTCAAAATGGCATGAAAATCTTAAAAGGAGTTAATGCTACATTTTTAGTCCTCATCCCTAAACTAGTGGGAGCAATGGAATTTCCAGTTTCTGCCCTATCAGTTTATGTAACACTCTGATGAAGATTCTCATGAAAAAAATCACCAATAGACTGAAGGTTATCTTGCCATTCATCATTGATATGAACCAAGGAGGTTTTGTAAAAGGGTGGCAAATATTGTATGGTATCATCACAATTTACAAAGTTATTCATTCAATGGTGGCTAGTAAGGAAGCAAGTATGTTACTAAATCTAGACATGAATAAAGCCTACGACTGGGTCTCATGGCATTTCCTCACCAATTAAGTTTGGTTTTTGTCCCCAGTGGATTAAGTTGATTTTTAGTTGTATCTCTACTACAAGATTTTTTGTCATGGTTAATGGATCACCCTCTGGTTACTTTAAGAGTGAAATGGGGCTACGACAAGGAGATCCTTTGTCTCCATACTTGTTTATTATTTTAGTGGAAGGATTGGATAGGAATATTTCAGAAGCTATGGTAGAAGGTTGATTGGGAGGTTTCAAACCAGCCTCAATAGTAGAGCCAGTGTCTCACCAATAGTTCATGGATGATACAATCATTGTGTCCAAAGCCTCGGGGCTTCATGCTAGGAAGCTGAAGAGAATTCTAACCAAGTATGAGATGAAAGTAGGACAATACATAAACTATAAGAGAGTAGCATCTATTTATTTAACATACTTGGTGGGAGGGAGGAAAGAATAACTAACCTCTTTGGATATGGAAAGGATATTTTACTGGTGACTTATCTAGGCATTCCTATGTTCGAAGGAATAATGAAGGCTACATTGTGGAACTCAGTCATTGACAAGATCTCCAAAAAATTAGCAGGATGGAAGGGCAGCCTTCTCAACTCCATAGGGAAATCCTTACTAGTTCAAACTACTTTACAGAGCATTCCAATCTACTACATGTCTCTATTTAGAATGCCTTCAAAGGTTTGAGCTACACTGGAGCAAATTCAGTTCAACTTCTTATGGTCAGGTTCGGAGGAGAGAAAGAGAATTCCATTGGTAGCATGGAATCAGGTCTGTGCAAGCAAATATCAAGGGAGCCTGGGACTGAAGAGAATGAAAGAAATGAACCAAGCTCTGATTGGCAAATAGGTTTGAAGATTTTTCAATAATGATCAATTGGGATGGGTAAAACTTCTTAAGGCAAAATATATCAGAAATTATCAGGACTTCCTAAAAGTTGATAATCCCCCTAGAGGATCCTATTTCTAGAATTGTTTGCTTGAATGTTATGAGGTAGTCAGGAAATGCATCAGATGGAGAATTGGTAATGGAAGACAAGTGGACTTTTGTAAAGATCAATGGTTGGAAGAAGCCCCTCTGCAAGATAACTTAGACCTTCGAGTCCTCAAACAAAATTTTTTAGAGGAAATGGGAGGAAAAGTAGGGGATTTTCTTACTGTAGCACAGGAAACTTCCTCTTGGAAGAAAATCACAGTTCAAAATCCTTTAGAGCAAAAGAAGGTGGCCCTGACCAAACTCAATGATGCTTTAAAGGTGTTCCCGATCATTCCAGGGGGAGGAAGAGATAAGATGATTTGGGGAAAAACTACAAGTGGGATCTATTCAATAAAAACTGCCTATAAACTAATCCACTTAGGATTTAATGGATGGACTTTGACTTCTATTATTTTGTTAAATATTTTAACCCTAAAAATAGCTTTCTTCTTTTGACTGGCAGTTCAAAATAAGATTTTGACAATAGATAATATATAGAGGAGAGGTTTCTAATTCATCAATCGATGTATCCTGTGTGAGAAAGCGCCAAAATTTGTAAGTCATATCTTTCTAACTTGTGATTTTTCTTGTGCAATCTTCCAAATGATTCTGTCAAAATTTCATATAGATTGGGTCCACCCAAATAGCATGTCTGGCTTCTGCATACAGTGGGCTTCCCCATTTCGGATGAAGCTTTTGACTTAGCTCTGGAAGCTCAGCTTACCCCATTTTTATAGGGGATATGGAATGAGAGAAATAAGAGTATTTAAAGGATGGAAGAAAGATCCCAGGTTATGTGGTTATAAAATAATCATAGCTCTAAAAGAAAATTGGAAAACCTTTTACTTTAAAAATGAGACCCTGTCTCCTAGGGAAAGGAGGATTTTGCGAAACTAGGGAGAGGAACCTCTAGACCCAGTAATTGCAACCAATCCATGGGATAGTATCAAGCGGATACCCCCCCACACAAAAGTGGATTAAGTTCAATTTTGATAAGGTAGTTGTTGGTCATCAAATCTGCCTAGGAAAGGATTTTGGGTAAGTGTATGCGCCCTAGACCTGGACCAACATTGAAAGGCCGAAGGGAAGAGATGCCCCTCGTGCCAATCTCCGAAGAAAGTCCGGCTCCTATGCTAAACTACTTGGGTGTTTGAAGATAAGGGTGCAGGAAAGAGATAAAAGGAGTGAGGGTTAGAGAAATTGGTGATTTAAGGTGGGAGAGAACAGGAAGCACGATCACTAACTGGAAACTTGAATGGAAGCAAAGAACACCAAGAATAAATGAAAGAAACACAATATCAACCTTCCTATGTATCCTCCAGGCGAGTTTCAAGGTACAGTCCCCGATCGCACACCGGACGCAGGGTTCAACTTTCTCGATGTACAAAAGAAGAAAGACAAAAGAATCAAGCATAGCAGGAAGCATAAAAGAGAGCTAATAAGACGTTTTTCCACTCCTATGTATCCTTCAGAACGAGTTTTAGGGTACAGTCCCCGATCACACACCGGACATAGGGTTCAACATCTCGGTATACAAACGAAGAAAGACAAAAGAATCAAGCACAGAAGGCAGCATAAAAGAGAAGAATTGAGCCCAAAGCTCTTTAGTATTAATCGCAGGACATCAAGTTACAACAGCTTTCTTAGCAGATAGTTCCCCCCCATTTTCTATTACAATGCCTAGGTTTTTATAGAGGACCCGGGCCTCTGAGTCATAATTACATAGCAAAGAAGAGTACGCCCTCGAGCCCTGAGAATTCGGCTCCTCGAGGCTCTCGTGATCGAGCTCTCAAATCTATTACCAAAATTGGCAACTGCGACCGGGTCAACCATGGAAAGGTGCATTGATGAGCCGTCTGGACGTCCTTGGTCTCCGGGTGCGGTGCTCGAGTGGCCGCCATGCTCGTCGGGCTCTCCATCATGGCTTGATACTTCGTTTTTGATTGCCAAAAATGAGCAACGAGCTTATCGGGCATGAAAAATTGCATTTATGAGGCACTTGATCGCCTCGAGAAAATACCCGGCTTGGAACGCGTGCCCGTGAAGCGCTTCGCTAAGTTTTCATTCACAACTTCGCTTCGCAATGGTTCTGGGCCAAAGCAAAAACTCCTCTTTGGTTTGTACTTCGCAAAATTGAGCTTCGCAAAACTGCTTCGGGGGTGGGGAGTGCCGAAGCATATTTACTTCGCAAAACGGGCCTCTTTGTCCTTGCCACTTCGTTGACAAAATTGCTTCGCCGATGCCTTGGAGAAATACTTCGCTGCGATCCTCTTTCAAAACTGTGGTTCGGGAAGATTTCAGCCGAAGCAATTGTCTTCAAAAGATGTTGCATTCTCCACGACTTGTTACTTCGGGTAGAAGTACTTCGCACGAAAGCTAGCCGAAGCAAATGCTTCGCAATGACTTTCGGCGAAGTAAAAATGATTCGCTGATGGAGGGGCCCGAAGTGGGTGCTTCGGCAACTTTCTGGCGAAGTATTTTCAATGCTCTTTTGAGTCCCGCTTCGCTAGTTTTCTGGCCGAAGTATTTGCTGAAAATGCTTCGGGTGCGAAGTAGTTTCATCCTTCTCCCTTTGTATTTTACCTCGTCCACCGCTTCACAGAAAACTCGCTCGAAGTATTTGCTGGAAATGCTTCGGGCCCGAAGTAGATTTCTTGCCTTTGCTTCTTCGGCGAAGTTGTTCTTTTGGATGTCGCTTCGCTCAACTTTCGCCCGAAGTAAATACTTGAAGCGCTTCGGGCCCGAAGTTCCTTTTATCGCTACCCTTGTATTTTACTTCGGTGATACTACTTCGCAAGAAACTCTACCCGAAGCGGTGTTGAAAATGCTTCGGGTGCGAAGCTCTTTTTTTTTGAGTTCCGTGAAACGCTTCGGTGCGAAGCTCTTTTCATTTTCCCTCGGCGAAGCTCTTTTCTCTAGCTTGTTCGACAGTGAAGTTCTTTCTTTTCTACTTTATATACAAAGGGGTGGCATTGGAAGCCAAAATTGCTGCAACTTTTCAAAATAAAAAACAACAAAGAAAAACTTTACAAAATACTGTACAAAATTTGACCCTTTTTTACCCCTTAAGAAATGTGACAAAATTGTCAACATTCTTGGCGGCTCACGGGGCAACGAGCTCGTCTCGGTGGGAGAACCCTTTAATTTTGATCCATTGGGCCAGAGTCTTTTCCCGATCCTTCTCCTCCTTCTTCCTCTGGGAGCGCTTCCGTAGCTGGTTCTTGTTCTCCCTCTTCTTCTGCTTCTTCTTCCTCCTCTGCTCCTTCGTCTGCTGGCGTGGCCTCCTACTGTGGTGATGGGACAAGACGGTCGTGGATTCTCTTCATGGTTCGGCGAACGTGAGCCTAGACCCCTTTCTGAAATGGTTCTTGGTCTTCGAGTGCCTTGACCAGAACATGGAACCGATCAATCTGCCCTATGTCGGCGTGTTTGATTCTTGCACCTAGGTCATTCAGACAAGCCGCAATTCTGCAGTGTCTCAGGATGAAGTCGGTGACTTGTCCCTCTGTGACTGGCTCTTCCCACTCATCAATTTTAGAGACGTCACTTTCAAAATGGAGCCACGCCGGCTTAAGTTCTTCCCGGGTGAGAAGGTTCCCATCATCGTCTGTGAAACTCGGGAAACCCAAGGAAGAAAGGTCTTCGAAGTAACCCATCGATGTGCGCTGCTCCTGCTCAAATATATCTAGGAGGTCCTTCGCCTTTTGCACTTTCTTCACCTTGGAGAAGAAAGCGCGAACAGTGGCTTGGGCAGTAGACCAATCCCTAGCCGTTCGACTCATAGCAACGACCTGCAGGTCTTGATATCTAATACTTTGGACCTCAAAGGCAAGCTTGAGTCGCCTCTTGATTTTTTGGATCACCTCATCTACTATTGGTCCCTTCTTAGCAATGGCATGCTGAGCTTCGGTGACATAAATTAAAATCGATAGGGCACTGGAGGCCCGAGATCTAAAACCTTTGAGTAGGTGAGAGCGGATCTCCTTGATTCTACCTTTGTCGAATAGCTCCAGGTTTGCTTTTTTGAACAATTGTTGTTGGGCCTGCAAGATCTTGTTCTCGAGCTCTTTGGCTTTTAGCTCATTTTTGGCCTATTTTTGTGCTTGTTGCTCAGCCGAAGACTGCAATTGTAGAATTTGTTGTTTGAGGGCATGTGTTTCTTTTTTCAACAACTTGCACTATTTCTGCGAATCCTCCAGCTCGGAGCGGATCCTAGCCAGCTCTTCTTCCAACTTGATGTTGGCATTTTCTACTTCAAACCTACGCTGATTGGCAATATTTGCATGTGCTCGAAAAGTTTCAACCCTGACATGCATGGATGCGGATTCGTCATCTATATTTAAATGCTCCAGGTCCTTGGTCTTCTCCTGGTAGTCGTAGTCAGCTGGAGTCATTTCATCCAGAGGCTTCTGGACCTTAGGGACCTTCCTAACCTTATGTAACTTTCCGCCCTTCAAGTCGAAAACCGCACATTTTTCAACTTGGGCCAGAGATCGCCCTCTTTTCTTTCTTGCCTCCTTCAACATTTTCTCTATATTTTGTCGAGCTAGGAGTAGCTTCTCGGCCAGGGGGCGCTCCTTTATTAAAGATAAATCTATTTCAGAAAAGGCTGAATCTCCAACCAAAGGTGTGAACAAATATAAAGAACTAACGGGGAAAGATTCCCCTGACGGCTCAGAGACGGGTGTAGCAGGGGCTTTGGCAAGCGGGACTATGCTTTGAGCTATGGGAGAGTGGGTTACGGGGCTTGGTGTTGGGACACTACCTTCGCCTTGACTTAGGATTGAAGGAACGATGGCATGGGTAGGCGAAGTGGTTTCAACGGGCCTATCCTGGTCAGACGACTCGGGTGGAGTGGAGCTATGCAAGATTGGACTGGCAATGGGCAGTATCTGAGTGGGGGATTGACCTTGTAGGGGATGGAGAGATCGATGAGGACTTTCAATCGGGACTACCGTGGATGCGTCGGAGACCAAGGCGAAGGGAAGAGAGTGCGTACCTACGTGCCCTCCTGGCAAAGCGGTCGTGGTGACATCTTGGGTGGTTGGCTCTTGTTCCTTTCGGGCTTCAACACTCTCGACCTCCACAACTTCTACTCCGGGGTCTTTCTCTTGTTGGAGGAGTTCCTCCACATCAATGATATCTATTTCAGGGACCGTCTCAGCACTTGGTGGCCCTGCATCCTCAATATTTGCTTCAACCGGGCCTGATGCAGGTGATTCAATAGGAGTACTTGTAGGCTTTGTGCGAGGGCGCTTTGGGTGGCTCGGAGGCACTTGAATTTGCTCCTGCCTCTTTCTTTTCTTTCTCTCCAATGGTTGCTCTACCTCTTCGGCACTTGTGTCATGGATTTCCGATGGCCTCTGTGGTAGTGTTGCAGGCGTGGCTTTGGCCCCTAATTCTTTTTCTTCCTCCGAGGCATCCTTAGCTCCACCTGGGCTTTCGCCTGACCCTGGGGTAGTCGGGGGAACAAAATCCGCAAAGGATATAGACTTCCAGGTTTTGACATTGGTGTCATAAAGAATCGTGAAGTCTTTATCTGATGCTAAGAGTCCATAAGAGTTCACCTTTTGGCGATGGACTCTCATTATCCACCATTCTCGAAGCTTTTCCTCGCTCCAATTCTTTACTTCCTCCTTCAAATCGTCCCTTGCCTTCTTCCAAAATGTGGAGCTTGGAGTCGGGAGGGGGTACTGATCAGGGTCGAACTCGACCTCCATAGGATAGAACTCATGCCATGGAGGCAATGTCCTCATTCTTTCCAAATGCCACTCCAGATCTTTTCCATTGGGGTTATTCCTTTGTTCCACAACTTCGGGGTGAGGGCAGATGTGGAAGTTCTTGAATTTTAAATGATCCCTCATCACGCCCAAAGGATCATAGAGCCATTGTTGAGGAATCTGGAGTAGGCCAAAATCGACAAGCTTTTCCTCCAGGAAAACGTTCTATTTTAGGGCAAAGACTTCGATTACGCCCATCCTGAAGGGGAAGTCACAGGTATGTGCCCACTTCCGGCCGTGACCATATATTGCATTTGTAGAGTCGCTCTGTCGAGCGACTTCCAATGCGAACTGATATTCAGAGGGGTAGACTGGTAACAGGAAGGGCTTCCCTATGAAGCCGAACAGGCGAATCACCAGTCCCTGTGTCAATTGGAAAACGTCCCCCCTTTTTCCCTGCACCACTCTATCTCTCAAACTGAGTGGTACCCGAGGACAAGAACCTTTTAACAGATGCATGGCGGGTCCCAAAAATTGTTGATTAAAAGGATAATAGGACTCTTCCTTCAATAAGAGGGGAGTCCATTGATACATTGGCAGAGGATTTCCATCCTTGCCGCTTGGAGAGATGGCGATATGGGGAAACCGCTTATGAACTTGGTAGAAGTACAACCAGACAAGAAAGGAACAGGGTGCAAAGTACTGGCCTGTTGCTGAATTCTTCATGCTAGTGAGCCTTGTATGCAGGGTTCGGGCCACCCATTCCGCCCAGTCAAAGAAAACTGGGTTGGTGTTCGGCCTTGAAGCGTCAAGGGCATAAAACTCCCCTCTTGAAATGCATTCGGCCAAAGACACCTGCCAGGGCTATACTGAAGCATCTGTTGACAAGCCCGCCACCCATGCAATGATGGAGAAAATATCGATGTTTTTGAAGGCCTCCAAGGGTAAGGGCATCTGGGGCAGCTTGTTTGAAGGTAGCCCGCTCTTGAGATTCTCACGCAGGAATTTCAATATGTAGCTATTGGAGGTGAATCTCTCCATTTGTTCGCTTAAGATGACATTGCGAACAGAATAGCCCTTGGGCGGACCCTGTTGTGGTGCGAAGGCTGCTTGTACATCTTCCTTCAGGATGGAAAATAGTTTGTGACCCAAAGCGTCTAACACTTGCTTGGACGCAGGTTGGTAATTTTGTGCGATAGCATAGATCAGATCGGGACAATGGTGAGCAAGCGGGGTTAAAAACCAGTAAATCTGGGAGTAATATGCAGCAGCTCTCTTATTTTCTGGGGTGAGTCTGCTCGTCATGAACTCTATGGTGCATCGGAGATCGGATACACCCTTAGAGAGCTATGTGTCTCTGATCTTCTCCCACCCATCAATTGGTGGCTCCACAAGTTGTTCTTCTTCCGAGTCGTCCCCCTCTTCCATTGGCTGCTTTTTGGGTCGAAGGGGGAGACTTAGCTTCTTTGGAGTACGCTTTTTTTCTTCCTTGCCCTTCTTTGTTTTTTTGGGGCCTGCAACTTCGGGCTCTTTCCCCTTCTCCTTGGAGTTTTTCTTTCCCATGTTGCAAGTGATAGCGGTAGAGTTCTTGATACAGAGAGCTTTAATGCGAACGGCCAGATGCAAAGGATAGGAGGGTTGCAGAGTATCTGAAGGTTCTTAGTCTAGCTTGAACTGATGGACAAATAACTTCCCTCTTGCTAGGAATTCACGTTTTATAACCTAAAAAGGCAACCACCTGAATTTATGGCACCTACTAAAATTAAATTTACACCTCGGATGGAAGAGGCTACCGTATTCTTAAATTGATTCTGCAGCGACGTGGTACACAGGGCTACATGCTTCGATGATTACACTTTGTATTGGAGACGCAACCTGCTGCCACCTCGTACCTTGGTGCGAGCTTTTCCTTTCCCTTTTTCTAACTCGATTACCTCGGGAAGTGCTCCACCACCTTTTGCCTTAAATTCATCCGCTTCGTACTCCTTTCAAGGCTGTTGTCGACACGTTCTCCGAGGCACATTTCAAATTCTCCACCTCGCGCGTGGTTGGTTCGGCGAAGTGGAACTTAATGTTGAAAAATGCTTCGCGGTGAACCTTTGGTTCGGATAGCCTTTCGATGCTTCGGGCCCGAAGTACTTTTCCTTCACCACGATGTCGTTCTGCCTCGCGAAGGTCGCTTACCGAAGCTTCCCCTTTTGAAAACTGCTTCACAAAATTTTTGCCCGAAGCAGCTACTGAAAATACTTCGGGTGCGAAGCTCTTTTCATGCCTTTGTTCGAATTTTGGTTCGGCTCCCTTTCGGGTAACATGCTTCGCGACGAACCTCCTTGCAACTGCTCCTTCGCATAAAAGGTCTCCGAAGGAGATTTTGAAGTGTAGTTGTTGGTTTATGCAATCTTGGAGCAGGATGTACATACACACATGAAATATATACAAAAGTACATATACATACACTTTTTTTTTTTTAAAGAGAAAAAAGAGAATTTAAAACTCAGCGATGAAAAGTCTTCAGATGAAGACCATTGACAGAGATCGGCAAAACCTGGCCATCTGCATCTTTGAGGATGAAAGAGTTGGCCGAGTTTACCTTGATGATTTCGAATGGCCCATCCCAGAAGGCATCCATCTTGTCATGATTCCCAGGCTTGGCTTTCCAGGAGTCCCACTTCCATACCAGATCTCCCACTCTGAATGTGCGATCGGATGATTTCTTCTTGAACCAATCTCGGGTGACCTGAGCATGCTTAGCGAAGTTTTGGTAGGCTTCTTCGTGATCTTCCTCTAGTTGCAGCAGCTGAGCTAACCTATTTTCCATTGGGCTAACTCCATCTTCTGCCTCTAACAGCTATAGTGCAGGGATCTCCACATGGATGGGTAAGATGGCCTCCTTGCCGTAGACCAAGGCATAAGGTGAAGTCTTGATTGACTTCTTGATAGAAATTCGATCGGCCCACAAAGCTTGTTCTAGAAGGAGGTGCCAAGTCCTTTTGTTTGTCTCTATGAGCTTTCTTAGCACCCTCAACAGAGTCTTATTGGTGGATTCTGCCAAGTCGTTGCCCTGTGGATAATAATTGGAGGATACTTTATGATATATCCCATATCTGTAGAGGAATTCATTGATTTTGGCACCTGTGAAGCCAGGGCCATTGTCCATGATGATTGCTTCGGGGATGCCGAACCTGGTGATCAATCCTTCTAGGAAGGTGATTACAGTCTCTTGATCTACATGCTTTGTAGGAATCGCTTCGGCCCACCTGGTGAAGTAGTCAGTTGCGGTCAGGATGAACTTATGTCCCACGGAGGAGTTCGGTGATATGACCCCTATAAAATCCAACCCCCATTGCTGAAAGGGAGTTTCTACTTGTATCGGATGAAGGGGCATCAAAGCATTTCTGCTTCGGCCGATGAACTTCTGACACTGCTCGCATTTGCGACAAACGGCGAAGGCATCGACGAAGAGTGTGGGCCAATAATAACCCGCTTTGATGATCTTTAGTGCCGTTGTTCTCCCTACGAAGTGACCTCCAGATAGTCCTGAATGGAACTCTCCTAGAACTTTTCTTTTGTCATCGTCTTTGATGCATTTGAGAAGGACTCCATCAATATTCCTGAAAAATAGGCCTTCGGGGCGCAGAGTGTATCGGGAGGACCGCATCCTGAAATGTCTTCACTGTGAAGCATTTAGATGCGAAGGACAACTGCCAGTGTGGAAGTATTCAACTATTTCACTGACCCAATCTTTCTCGTCCTCTTCCTGGTTAGCGAAGCATTCTTCGACTGGTAAGTCATCCCACTGAGATTCTGTCACTTCGACCGCTGCGCTCTTTGCCAATTCTTGACACAATGCACGACCGCGAACCAATTTGGTGGGCTTGATCTCAATGTCAAACTCCTGTATCTTGTTCACCCAACCAGCTCTTTTGCTTCCCAATTCTCCTTGGATGATGAAATTGCGCACGTCGGGGTGAATGACAAAGACTGTGACCCGACTTTGGGAGATGAACTGTTTGAAATTTCTGAGGGATTTCATTACTGCATGCACCTGACGTTCTATGAAATTATATTTCTCTTCATGGGGATTGATCACTTGGCTCAGAAACGCGATGGGGCGCTCCTCGCCATCTTCCCCCTTTTGTGTCAGGACAACAGCATAGCTTTCGGGCTCCCCTACAGCATATAGGATAAAATCCCTACTGTAATCAGGATTGATCAAGACCGGTGCCTGAGCGATTCGAGCCTTAATCTCCTCGAATGCTTCCTTTCTTTCTTTCGTCCAACTAAATTCGGTGCCCTTCTTCAGGAGTTGGGACATTGGCTTGATGACTTGGGCGAAGTCAGGGACAAACTTCCTCACGAAGTTGATCTGGCCGAAGAAATATTGAAGTCCTTTCTTGTCTGCTGGGAGTGGGAGCTTCGTTAGAGCCTCGGCTCTATCAGGATCTACAGTGAGGCCCTTTTCTGATATCGCATGTCCCAACAACTTTCCTTCGCTGACTATGAATATGGACTTCTTTGGATTGATCGAGATGCCAAACTCTCGGCATTTTTCGAAAACTTGTTGTATATGTGTGGGGTGATCTTCCCTTCTTCGGGAGAAAATGGTCATGTCATCTAGATAGATGATGATAACCTTATTTAGAAGCTCACCAAAAGCAAGATCCATCACTCTCTGGAAAGTGGCACCAACATTCGAAAGGCCAAATGGCATTCGCTGGTAAGCAAATGTCCCCCACTTGGTGGTGAATGTTGTTTTGTGCTGGTCTTCGTCCCTGACCCAGATCTGATTGTATCCAAAAAAAACCATCGAGCAGAGAGAAGCGTTGAGCTCCAACCATCGAGTGCAAGATTTGATCGATTTGTGGGAGAGGATAGTGGTCCTTGAGGGAAGCCTGGTTCAGGTTGCGAAAGTCCACGCATAGCCGTATATCTCCGTTCTTTTTTTTAACTGGGACCAGGTTCGCTACCCATGAAGAGTGCTTGATGGGATAAATGATCTTCGCCTCGAGCATCTTCAGGAGTTCGGCCTTCATTAGGACCTCGATCTTAGGATTAACCGGTCTTTGCTTTTGTCGGAAGGGTTTGACCCCCTCCTGCAATTCGATTGTGTGTTGAACCAGCTGCCGATTGTATCCCCTGAGATCTTGATAAGACCAAGCAATTATGTCGGAAATTTTTTTGCATAGATTCTGTATCTGTTCTATCTCTTCTGAAGTGCAGTCGGTTCCAACCTTTATTGCTTTTCCAGGTTCAAGCTCTAAATCCTGATACTGCTTTTCATTGACTTTGATCATGTGAGAGAGGGCTCGATCATTCTGATCAAAGAGGCTTTCAAGGGTGATTAGTCCCTTGGGAACATGGTTATTCTTCAATTGAATCAGCCCTTCATATTCTCCTTCATCAGAGCTTCTGTCTTCGACTGTGGCGGCTTCTTGGATCATGAAATTTACAATCTGCTCTTCATTGTCAAAGACTTGCCAATGCAGATCTTTGTCTGGGATAGAGGGTCTATAGATCATCCTCACAACTTTGGGCTTGTGCACCATGTCTTCTACTGGAGAGTACTTGGCTGCGATGGATGCCAGAACATCGGCATGTCGGTTCTTTTCTCGTGGGATTGACTGCAGATTGAGAGATTCAAACTGGTCGAACAGGTCCCATACCCTATTGCGGTATGATTTTAGATAATGCTTCTTTGAGGTACACCTATTTGTGACTTGGTTGCATACCAGTTCAAAATCTTCGAAGATTTGGAGATGCTTTATGCCTAACTTGTCAGCTTTCTTGAGTCCTAGGCATAATGCTTCATATTCTATTGCATTGTTAGTGCAGCTCCATGTCAACCGGTAGCAATACTCCTTTTGCTCTCCGGATGGTGAAACTAGAAGAATCCCTACCCCAGTGCCATTTTTACATCGGGCACCATCGAAGAACAACTTCCATAGTCCTTCTTGGGCACTTGTTCTATTCTCTGGTTGGGAGTGTTTTTTAGGCTTGGCGATCGCATAACACCCTATCTCGGTCTCTACCATGGCATTAAAGTCTGCCAATGAGAACTCATCTTCATAACTTAATTGCGCAAGAGATTCCTCGACCAGGTCTACCTGCTCTATTTCCTCCACTATTGCATTCACTGGATCGCTGCTTTCTTCTTCGGACATCTTCTGCACAAGAAAGGAAGAAGGCTTTTCATTGTAGATCTTCACCTTCTTTCCTTTGAATGGAATCTCCAGATGAGAGTAATCCATAGATAGATATCCGCCCAACTTTGCCGTGAATTCCCTTGACAAGCACATACTGAAATATGGCTCCAAGTCGACTACCACTACCTCTTGTATGACCGTGATCTGAGGCATCTTATGTAGTCGGATAGGAATGTCCTTGATCACCCCTACAGTATTCACTGGAGTACCATCCAACTGGAGTACACCTTGGCTGCTTCGCATATATTCCATCCCTATTTCTTCGCAGACTGCTCTTGGCATTACTGTTGTAGCGGCCCCAGAGTCGATCATGCAATTATGTACAATATACCCTTCCATTTGTAGGGATAGGTAGAATGGAGGTGGTCTGTTCTTCCCCATGATGGATGTGGATAGGGTCTGCACAAGAGCAAGCGGTGCCGCATTTTTTGCTTTAATTGTCTTCAATGATTCTTGCAGCAGGTCTACTTGTCCAGGTAGTTGCAGTGCATCGTACAGGCTGATCTTGGCTGGAATCTTCTTCAACTCCTCTACAATGTTGTACGCCAGGGATTTGAGCACTTTGGGCTCCTTTCTAGGTTCATATCTTGTGCGATACTACTCCGTAGCTTCAACTCTTTGTCGCTTAGTTAGTGAAGGAAACTTGAGCTTTTCCTTAGCCTGTTCCTTAGTTTCTGCCTGAGGTGGTTCGGCAGAGGCCTTTTGAGCTTTTTCTTTGATTGGTGCAGGTGGAGGAGCTTCGTTCGGGGCCGAAGAAGATGATTGTCCTTTCTCGGGTCGAACTTGCCCTTTTAAGGGAGCCATCTGAGTAGCATCTACTTCTATTGCCTTCTTTCCTCCTCTGGTAAGCACTGCAACCGGCTCCTCCTCGCCAATTGTCAAGTTCTGACTCATTTGCCTAATGACGTTGACTTGACCGCTATGACTACTACTTGCCAGCGTTTGTACATAGTGTTGGTGCAGCGTGCAGGTATTCTCTTCATGCGGATCATTGCACGTAGAGCACCAATATACATAATCGAAAGTGCTCGAAGCTTCATCAATTGCAGCATTTCTCGTCATAGCCTTCCCTTGCTGAACTGCTTGGTCTTTGGTAAGCGCAGGTGTAGGATAAGATCTTCTCGATAGGAATTCTTGCTGTGCTTGCTTCTTCTTCACAATGGTCATGTCATTGGACAACATCTGAACTGTAGAGTTCAGAGACTGCATCTCTTGTAAAATTTTAGTTTGTATATCATCGGCTTTTGAAACGAGTGGCAATGAAGCCATCGTCGGTATTGGAGGTAGGGCGGGGTGTTGAGGTGGTGCTGGTAGTACAGGAAATGCCGAAGTGACAATGGGCTGTGGAGTTGAAAATGTAGGGAAATGAATTTGTGGAGCGGTGATTTGAGACACGATAGGATTCGGGTTCCAAGATGAGATCGGGAGTGCAGGGGTTGTAGAGATTTGCGAAGTGGTTGTGCTCGCATACTGGAATTGAAGGAATTCGGGAAGTATGGGCGTCGGCATCCTTTGGGGAAGCTTGCCCACAGCTATCAAATCCATTTCTGCCTTCTTGGCTAACTCATACAACTTGGGAAAAGTATTAACGTTAGAATATCTTACCATGAGACTGATATCGGGGTTGAAAGCCCGAAGGAAGTAATATGTTGCAGCTTCGTCAGTTGGTCGAAGTCCAATTGGCACTCTCTGCCAGGTTCGAGCGAACCTCACATTGAAATCTATGATTTCTTCTTGTGGATGCCTCTTGATCGAAGTAAAATGGTGCAAGAGAGAGGTAGGATCACAGGACTCATTGAAGTTTCCCATCAGTTGATCAGCTAACTGGTCCCATCCCGTAATACTACCGGGTGGTAGAGATCTATACCAATAGAGGAGTTTTCCTCTAAGGGAAAGAACCAGAAGCTTTACCATAATTTGCTCTTCTATGATGTCGTGGATCACCGCTAGAGATATTATGTCCTGGATGTGCTCTAGAGCAGTCTTCCCAGTTCCATCGAACGTTGGGATCTTCTTTACGGTAGCAGGCGGCACTTGCCCTTGTCCCACTAGATTTAGTGGTGACAAAGAATCCCATGTTGGGGACAACCTGGGTGGTGGTGGCTATTGCATTTGCTGTTGTTGTTGTTGTTGTTGTGCCATACTTGCTCCTGGATTTTGAGAAACAGGGATTCCCGAAGCTCTCCCTTGATTGCTAATAGCACAACTAATAGGAATGGAGGCACTAGGACGCTTCGATGAGTTGGGAGGATTGGGAGGAAAATTAAATGATGTACTATCAGGAGTTAGGCCTTGTTCACCAACAACAGCCTCTCGCGAGGATGTTCCTCGTAACAGTGACTCGGGGGTGACCAACCTTGATTGCTCCCCGAAGGCATCGATATCTAGCTCGAAGAACTCGGTTTCCTCTCCTTTATTCTTAACTCTCCATCTTGTTTGCATGAAGGCACAGAATTTTGGTACTGGTCTTTACGACTTAAAGATTCTCGGGTAAACAGAGTCGCCAGATGCTAAGAGTCTTTCGGTAATGAGAGCATCGGTTCTCACTACCACTAGTCAGGTGAGACTGACCGGGTCACACCGGGAACTGGTTAGAACTATTGGCCCCGGTGAAGACGGGTTTTGCATTTAAAATATGGGACCTTGACTGGTTATGGATCTTACTGAGACAGACACAGTCGGTCCCACCAGGCGTGCCAAAAACTGTTGGTCATCAAATCTGCCTAGGAAAGGATTTTGGGTGAGTGTATGCGCCCTAGACCTGGACCAACATTGAAAGGCCGAAGGGAAGAGATGCCCCTCATGCCAATATTCAGAGAAAGGCCGGATCCTATGCTAAACTACTTGGGTGTTTGAAGATAAGGGTGCAGGAAAGAGATAAAAGGAGTGAGGGTTAGAGAAATAAATAAAAAGAGGGTAAGTGGTGATTTAAGGTGGGAGAGAACAGGAAGCACGATCACTAACTTGCAACTTGAATGGAAGCAAAGAACACCAAGAATAAATGAAAGAAACACAATATCAACCTTCCTATGTATCCTCCAGGCGAGTTTCAAGGTACATTCCCCGATCGCACACCGAACACGAGGTTCAACTTTCTCGGTATACAAACGAAGAAAGACAAAAGAATCAAGCACAAAAGGAAGCATAAAAGAAAACTAATAAAACGTTTTTCCACTCCTATGTATCCTTCAGAACGAGTTTCAGGGTACAGTCCCCGATCACACATCGGACGCAGGGTTCAGCATCTCGGTATACAAACGAAGAAAGACAAAAGAATCAAGCACAGAAGGCAGCATAAAAGAGAAGAATTGAGCCCAAAGCTCTTTAGTATTAATCGCAGGACATCAAGTTACAGCGGCTTTCTTAGCAGATAGTTCCCCCCCATTTTCTATTACAATGCCTGGGTTTTTATAGAGGACCCGGGCCTCTGAGTCATAATTACATAGCAAAGAAGAGTACGCCCTCGAGCCCTAAGAATTCGGCTCCCCGAGGCTCTCGTGATCGAGCTCTCAAATCTGTTACCAAAATTGGCAACCGTGATCGGGTCAACCATGGAAAGGTGCATTGATGAGCCGTCTGGACGTCCTTGGTCTCCGGGTGCGGTGCTCGAGTGGCCGCCATGCTCGTCGGGCTCTCCATCATGGCCTGATACTTCGTTTTTGATTGCCAAAAATGAGCAACGAGCTTATCGGGCACAAAAAATTACATTTATGAGGCACTTGATCACCTCGGGAAAATACCCGGCTTGGAACGCGTGCCCGTGAAGCGCTTCGCTAAGTTTTCATTCACAACTTCGCTTCGCAATGGTTCTGGGCCAAAGCAAAAACTCCTCTTTGGTTTGTACTTCACAAAATTGAGCTTCACAAAACTACTTCGGGGGTGGGGAGTGCCGAAGCATATTTACTTCGCAAAATGGGCCTCTTTGTCCTTGCCACTTCGTTGACAAAATTGCTTCGCCGATGCCTTGGAGAAATACTTCGCTGCGATCCTCTTTCAAAACTGTGGTTCGGGAAGATTTCGACCGAAGCAAAAGATGTTGCATTCTCCATGACTTTTTACTTTGGGTAGAAGTACTTCGCATGAAATCTAGCCGAAGCAAATGCTTCGCAATGACTTTTGGCGAAGTAAAAATGATTCGTTGATGGAGGGGCCCGAAGTGGGTGCTTCGGCAACTTTCTGGCGAAGTATTTTCAATGCTCTTTCGAGTCCCGCTTCGCTAGTTTTTTGGCCGAAGTATTTGCTGAAAATGCTTCGGGTGCGAAGTGGTTTCATCCTTCTCCCTTTGTATTTTACTTCGTCAACACCGCTTCGCAGAAAAATCGCCCAAAGTATTTGCTGGAAATGCTTCGGGCCCGAAGTAGATTTCTTGCCTTCGCATTTTTTACGAAGTTGTTCTTTTGGATGTTGCTTCGCTCAACCTTCGCCCGAAGTAAATACTTGAAGCGCTTCGGGCCCGAAGCTCCTTTTATCGCTACCCTTGTATTTTACTTTGGTGATACTACTTCACAAGAAACTCTACCCGAAGTAGTGTTGAAAATGCTTTGGGTGCGAAGCTCTTTTTCTTCTGAACGCCGCTTCGCTCAACTTTCACCCGAAGTAGTGCTGGAAACGCTTCGGGTGCAAAGCTCTTTTCATTTTCCCTCTGCGAAGCTCTTTTCTCTAGCTTGTTCGGCAACGAAGTTCTTTCTTTTCTACTTTATATACAAAGGGGTGGCATTGGAAGCCAAAATTGCTGCAACTTTTCAAAATAAAAAACAACAAAGAAAAACTTTACAAAATACTGTACAAAATTTGACCCTTTTTTACCCCTTAAGAAATGTGACAAAATTGTCAACAGTAGCCAAAGGAAATCTAGGGGCTACAGGATCAGGAGCAGTTCTGAGAAATGACGAAGGAAAAGTGGTCCTTGCCTTTGCAGAGCCTTTGGGAACTCAACCAAATCATTTTGTGGAAGCCTGAGCCTACATGTAGGCAATGAGAATTTCTATACTAGAGGGTTATAATAAAGTAATATTTGAAGGGGATTCGCTTAATATAATCAAGGCAATTAAGGAGGATAAAGACCCCAACTGGACCATCTCGGAGCTTATCCTAGAAGCAAAGATTCATAAATCCCATTTGGTTAGTTCCTGAATCCAACACACCTTTAGAGAAGGGAACCAGGCGACGGATCTAATGGCAAATATGTTATTTTCTACTAAGGAGATACAAATTTGGAAGGATAAATTCCATCAAGAATTATTGGTGTTGGATTCTAAAGAAGATCTAAGATCAAACCTTTTAGAGCAGTAGGAGATTTGAGTGGTTGACGATGAGTAATACGACAGATGGAATTAGGCAGAGGGACAAAATGCAACCCATTTTTTGGGGCCTGAGAAGTGACAAGTGTATGGTACAACAACCTAGTGTTATGTTTAGTAAGTGTTAGGTGTTGTCTGGTTTTTGTTTTATCCTGAATAGTCCAGTGGCAAGTATAGGACTGTAGACTCTAAGTATGGCTTAATGTGGGTCTTGGGAAGATCCATTTTGTATTTTGATTATACGGGCTTGGAGATAGAACAAGCCCATTTTGACTATGTAAAATGTTTGTGGACCTTATAACCACCTCTACCTAATACCAAAAAAAAATAAGAGAAGATGTTTTTTGACTTACTCTCATAATGTCGATGATATAACTATTGTCAGAAAGGTTTAGGGTGAAAAAATCACTCAATACTTGAATAGGTTGGGCCTATCTTACATCCCACATAGGTGGAGATATGATCCCAATGAAAATTTCCTAAAGAGAAACATTACCCTTAATGGAGAGAAAACCCACAAGTTTGAAAAGACCTCAAGGTCTCATTTTGAACAGGGGAGGAATAACAAATAAAATGCCCTATTGGATTGGAATATCGCTAAAATGGAGCAACTTCCCCCATGGTTAGACTTCTATGAGCAGGTAGTTGATTTTAATTCTACTAACAATGAAAGCCATCATTTAAAGTAGTATAATATTAAAGAGATTGAAAATAAGAAGCAGTGGGATGAAGGTAAAATTGTAGACTAACAAAGAATGAGAGTAGAAACTGGCATAGATAAATCTAGATTCGGGCAAGTAATAGATGAGGATTTTTCCAAGCAGTATGACAAGCATATTAAAATATGGAAAGCTAAGGATCCTAAGAATTTGGTACTAATTTATAATAAGACTCAAGCAGGGACAAATTCTCCTTCCCCAACTTTGCAAGAGGAAAATTAGCAGGAAGAGAGTAACACTCAATTAGCTGCTATTGAAGCTCGTAAAGCATTTGAGCCCTCAATAGAACAACTAGAGAAATACCCTATAGGAGCCTAGCTAATAAGTAAAATGCATTATTCTAATGACAGGGCAGTAAACACATAAGTCATTCAAACAATTAGTAGGTCCAAGCACCTAGCCCTAGGTGGAGAGCCTCCTCAGGATGATATAGATTGGAATAAAAAGGATGAAGAGTTTGTGCTTACACCTATGAGTTTTACTAGTATAGCCATAGCTGAGTTGAACCCTACTGCTGAAGATGTATTGCATGAGGGACCATCTAAAGAGGATACAGAGAGTGATAAGCCAGTAGTATTTTGTGTTTTCAAGATAAAAAGCCAAATATGCACTAGAAGGGACCTAGAAGGAGGTTTGCAAGAAATTAAAAGTGTATAAAGGGAAGAGTGTTGAAAAAGCCCCTGTTTTAGTTGCAACATCAAGGTGCAGAGTTGATGGTAGAACATCCTACATTTGTAGGTGAAGGTACAATTACTATCCCTTTTTCTCTTTATCCTCCTATTTCCCCAAAGAAATCTCCTTCCTCTTCTCAATAAAGTATCAAAACAAAGGTGCCCTCTCCCCCTCATAATTCACCACCTGTCTCATCAACTAATACAGAGGGCCAGACTAATCCAACTCCTCTATGTTCATCTAAAATTCTAGTCACATCATCCTTGATCATTCCACCTTTACCATCATAACCCCCAGCATCATCTAAAACATAGGTCATTTCATCCACACCTACTCATACTTCCTTAGGTTTTGTTTTAGTTCATGTATTTCCCTATTGTAACCATAGTGATAACCATAGATTAAATTGTGGTTACTACCACTCCGCTACCATCAGCTACTGAGTCTACCTTTCCATATTGTATAGCTTCTCCTTCTACTATAAGTTATTCTACATTGGCTTCCTTATATAAGGAAAAGGATGTTTCTTAGAAGATTTAGGATTTTTGGGCAGAGAAGCTATCCAAGCCTTCAAAAAGAATAGCTACAAAGAGGAGTACAATGTTTGTTGATCCAGTCACAAGGCAGAGAGCATCTAGATCCATTATTCCTTTGGTGAGTAAGCCTAAAGCTGAGATGACTATACAAGACTATCGTCTAGAGGAATATACTGAATATATTAAATAACTACCAGTTGAAGATGAGCCAGTCATAGAAAAATCTCATCTAGAGACTTTCTATGTCAATATTGATATCTAAAAGGAGAAAGTTGGAAAGCTAGAGCAAAAAATAGAGAAGTTGGAAAAGACTATCAGCAACCAAAAATAGGTAGAAAAAGGCTGTCAGGAATGAAGTTAAAAGTTGGAAAAGCAAATATCAGGAGGCCATTAAGCTCACAGATCAATTTGAATAGCAAAAAAAGAAAAATGATGAATAGGAAAAGGAAATATATGACTTGAAGTATCAGCTTCAGATTAAAAATACCAAGTCCTTAGGCTTCTCAAAAGTAGGAGTGAATAAGGTAAGAAAAGAGCTTTGGTTTGAAGTTTTGGAGAAATGCTCTAAACTACAACCCATAATAGATTATATGGATGATGCTAGCCATTTTCTCCAGAATACTCAAGAAGACCTAGACAAGTTCACTCAAGAGCTACAACCCATGGTTATTCCAACAGAACAAATCTATAAATAGTCTAATAGCAGGCTTAGTGAGGCTTCTAAACCGATCCCTAACAAGGAATGGAACAAGGAATCTAGCAAATTTTTTACTCATAGTTTCTTAACCCTAATCCCTTTTCTAACCCTATCTCTTAAAAAATTACTAAGCTTAATTGAGTCAACACTTTGTTAGTTGACAAGGAACCAACCTACTCTAGAGGTTGGGCTAGAGCAATATTTAGTCCATCCAATGTTGAGTTCTGAGTTGTGACTAGTGGGTGCAAGCCTAATCAAAAATTTGGAAGATAGACAGTTGTAGTATCAAGTTTACTTGATGTCAATTTGGATCCCAACAATTATTTTTTTTGGTAGATAATATACTATAGCATTAATACCGGGTATTGCAGGTTGACCCAAAACCTTTTACAAAAATTAACCCAAGGCTGTTAATGAACATGTCCTTTCTAAGGATCCTATATATGTAAAATCTACATACCGCCAAAGCCATTACATCCGGTAAGGCACACAACCTATTATCACTAATACAAACAAAAAGAAACTTCCCATACAACATTCTGGGTATACCCCGAGAAAACACACTTGCATCATAATTACAAAATATGAAACAGACAAGGATCCCTTCCTTGAAACATAGAAGAAACAAAAAGCTGCAGACACACATAGCCGAGTACTGAAAAAACCCCACAAGCTCTGCATTGACAGCAGTCGCTACAGAGCTTAGTCATCCTCATCATCATCCTCCATTGCCTCAGCTTCATCTTCCTCATCATCATTGTCATATTCCTCGCTCTCCTCAGGCACCTTCACATTCTGGTGTCCCTCGTTAAAAAACACTTTGGTAAGGGCTTCATTCAATTCATGCATGAGCTGAGCAATAGTGTTGGAAGTGTTGAGCACAAAAAATTATAATATATATTGTATATGTGCATAATGATGACTCTATAATTAAGTATTTAATAAATAAACCAATGGAAAGTGGACTAGTGATTTGATGGTTATTTCTACTGTAGGAATTTGACATCATTATCATATATGGACCTAGTAAAGCCAATACAGTCATTGAATTTTTGTCAAGACTAACCACTATTGGTGAAAAAGCTAGATGAATATTTTTTTACAATATCAACACACTCTTCATGGTTTGTAGATATTGCTAAACATTGGTAGCTAGGAAGATCCCTTCTTATATTACTGCTAATAAAATATGTCATTTAATTCAATAAATTTCATCTTCCAATGGATCAAAGAGTTATTATTTAAATGTGGGCATGGTAACCTTTTCATAGGTGTTTGAGGGAAGATGAAGTCTATGACATCCTTCAAGCATGTCATGATGAAAATTCTAGATGACACTACTTAGTGAAGAGAACTAAAAAATATTCTAGGAGTAGGATGTTACTGGTTCTCACTCCATAAGGATGTAAATAAGTGTATCCCATTATGATCAATTCCAATGAATTGGGAATCCTACTACAAAAAATGAGATGCCCCTCCAACCTTAGGTAGTTTTGGAACCTTTCAAAAAATGGAGGATAGATTTTATCAAACCCATAGATCCACCACCCCAAGGGAAGCAACACATCCTAGTGTGTATTGATTATGTAAAAAAATGGGCTAAAGTAATCACTCTCTAGTATGCTTATAAGGACAAAGTGGATGGTTTCTTATATAATAAAATCTTTCAGCCCTTTGGTGTCCCTCTTGCAATTGTGTCTGATCAAGGACCTCAATTTCCATTAAAAGTCATTCATGCATTCTTGGAATTTTATGAAGTGAAACATAAGAAGTCCTCACCATATCACCCTTAGGCCAATGGTCAACTATAAGTTACCAATAGGGAATTTGAAATCATTTTAATAAAAACAAAAGTTTCTTATAGAAAATATTGGGCTAATAGACTATCAGAAGTTGTGTGGGCTTACAATGTCACTTGGAAATCCACCACTAGATTTACCCCATATGAGTTAATTTATGGTAAGAAATCCATATTACCCATTGTATTTGAATTGAAAAAATATGTACTACACTTGTTTTTGGTATTGAGTTGTCACAAGTACTACAGGAAAATATTTTGTAGCTTAATGCACTTAACAAGTTACGAAGGGATTAGACAAAAATAATTCAATAACAATAAAAAATATGGCATGATAGGTATATTAAGAGTAACAAGTACAAGCTAAGTTATTGAGCTCTATTATTTAATTTATGCTATCTTCAATTCAAGGGAAAGCTCTAGATCTGATGTCTTGGTCCGTACAATATTAATCAAGTCTTTGATAATGGTTTCATGTGACTAGTACCTATTGATAGATCAAGGCAAAAATGGTGGTAAATGAACATCATTTGAAGTTGTATCACAAACCAATATCAAACGAAAAAATTTCTACTTATTTAATTTCATAGTATGGTATGTGTATTATGGGAGAGACCTCTTCTTCCAAATTTAGTGAAAGATAATTGCATCTTTTCCTTATTGAAAAAAAATAAAGAAAAGGAAAAAAATAATAAAAAAGAGAGATTAGATTCAATGGTGAAAATCCCTTTAGGGGTGCCATTGGGCTAGGACTAATATGAAAATTGGTTTCCAACATACTAGTCTTATAAATAAAAACTTGGTTGTGAAAATATCTTGTGGATGTAACTAGGGAAAAAGTAGATTGAAAATAAAAATTAGTCTCTTCTATGAAAGGAAATATATATATATATATATAGTGTGTGTGTGTGTGTGTGTGTGTGTGTGTGTGTGTGTGTGTACCTCTGTATGATTGTTCTATTTTATTTTTAACCTTGAAATATTACTCTAATATAATCATAGGTTTCTACCTTCTTCTAAGCATCATGATTTATCTATCCTAGCAAGGTATGCATTTCTCCTCTTTACTATTATTTAATCTGGAAAATCTTGCATAATTTTAGCAAATTTATGATATATGGTGCATAAAAGAAGACTTGAAAAATGATCCTAATCGTTGAAATGTTTGTACATAGCAATGGATTCTTCTGGTGCTCTCCCCCTATTACATGGTCGAGTGTCGAACTTATCCAAACAACATCAAAAAATTCATAGTAGCTACCACATTGATCAGTTCTAGACAAGGTCCATCGATGCCAAATGTTGATAGGATCCACATGGAAGTAATCCATATAAGGTACAAGAATTATATTATATTATGAGATATTGGTGGAAATTTGAGAGAGACCCATTAAAAATGGAAGGTACTCGATCTATGCATTGGGAAAGACCCATTATAGGCATTTCAAACTCTAGTATGTTCTCTCTGCATGAGTGCTATCTTGGCATGTTTCTCTAGCATAACCAATAATTACTCGTTGCATAGATGGAAAACAATGATTTGAGAAGGACATTGGCAAAGGATTTACCCCATTCTGAGGTAAACCATGTTGAGTCGACAATAATAAATCTAGACCATCCTTCTCCTATGCATGCATTAATAAAGAGTGAATCCTATCTACTATCCCTATAACCAAAAATACCATTAACAAACAAAAAATACATACTATTTTGCTCTTTTTGAAATATATTATAGGCATTATGGGCTAGAAGATAAAGTTTAAACACAAAAATGTCAAGGAATTACTACAAACTTTTGTGGTTGTGTGCATTTTTTATATTGTAGGATGGCTACAGTTCTTCTTCCACTTTGATAGCCATGACATTAAACTAGTAGAGGATTTTATATGAAGTTTGTAGGATGGTTTTGCTAAGGTTTAAAATCTCAAGATCCCAATGAATCCTTTAGTTCTAATCTAGGGATCCTATATTCTATTTTCTATCCAATAGTTCTTTCAAACTAGGAAATATCCCTCTAGGATTTTCATCTAGTTTAAAGGAAAAAGAAATCCAAACCTACCTATAACATTCTCCACAAATATTGCAAGGGATTGAAACAAACCAGTTTGCTAAAACCTTAGGATTTTATCACCCTCTAAGTGATGAAATACTTCATATGCGATGGGCAGTTTACCTTCTTATCTAAACCATATTTGAAAATCCTCATCAATTTGAGGCATGGTTAGCACAATCATCATTTCCATGTTAATTTATCATATTATTTGAAAGTTGGATTGCATAACATGGATGCAAGGTTTTGAGAAGAAAATTTCTAACTTAAGCATAATAGATTGATTCAACTACTTTACCATCATTGAATTGGGATTGATGAAGGAAATAATGAATGATGGTTAAAATATCTGTGAACAAATGGGAAAGCACCATGGGATGAAATAGGAAAAATGATAGAAAATTCTAGTGTTGTTGAAGTATTAAAGTAGTTTGATGCTACCTAGCCTTTTTCAAATCCTAGGATTATATAGGCATTATAATACCTTAAGCCTCAAGCATCAAAACCCAACCAAAAGAAATAGGCATCAAACATAGCTTCTAAGACTTCAAAAATGATAAAAATATGTTAAATTCATTGGTCCTATTGAAGAACATGAACTTATACTGAGAGGGGGGGGTGAACAGTATAAGACTTAACCATTTAATAATTTTAATTTCAGATAGCAGTGGCATCAACACAATATTAAACAAGACAGAAAACATCACACATTGAAGACCCATTTTTAACGTGGTTCACCCAGAATGGCTGGGCTACGTCCACAAAACTTTTCTCTAAAAGTTTATCTCAAATTCTTTGGGAAACCTTCCCAATTACAAAGTTTATGAGCCTCGGCTCAAAGGAGATACCTTCCCCTAACTCTGCTTTGGTTGGTGATCCTCTAGAAGACCTCTGCCTCTTCTGCCCTTAGCAAATGGAACTCTATCCACAGAAGACACCTGTCTTCCCTGCTCTGGCTGGAGACCTCTGTCCTCAACTCTATCACCTCAAATCTGGTCCTCGAATTTGCACCAAAACATAGTCCTTCGGTCTAGCACAAATGTCCTCTTCCTCTTTCTCTGATCTGCACCAAACATAGTCCTTCGATCTGGCACAAGTCTGTCCTCTTCCTCTTTCTCTGGTCTGCACCAAACACTGTCCTCAACAGGTCTCTCTGCTCTGTCACAGCCGCACTTGGTCGAAACCAACTTTCGCACTATCTGCGCAAACACAGCAGCACTTAACACTCTATGATCGAACTTCTCACTCTGCGCATCAACTCGCCACTTCTGCGCTATCTATGTTGTTATGGCTGCATCTCGCACACTTCGCTTGAATCGACTCGACTCGGTCTCTGCGCACCGTGGACTTCACTTGCGCAAGTTCGATACACACATTCGATACCTCAATCTCGAAATAGCCCTCCTTTTATAGCATAAATTCTAAGATCAAAACACTCAATCTTAGTCGACTGTAACCCTAGAATCCATCGGCTGCAAAACCCTAAGCATCGTCGGCTCAAAGTTAACTCTATCGGCTTCAACCGCCTCTGCAACTCTCCTATAGCTTCTATGAAACTACAACATGTCATGATATCATGACACCTTTGCCTACCGTACACCTTCTTTTGCCTGTTGTCATGATATCATGACACTTTTGCCTGTCGTACACCTTCTTTTTCCTGTTGTCGTGAAATCGTGACACTACAACCTTTGTCGACCTCCTTTCTGCTTATGTCATGAAATCATGACATTTTTGACTCCATACATTCTCTCTCCCCTTTGAGTCATGAAACTATGACATGTCATGAAATCATGACATCTTCCTCCGCTGGAGTCTGCACTTGCCTTCTGGTCACGAAACTGTGACATGTCATGAAATCGTGACATCTTCCTCTGTTGGTCTGCACTTGCCTTCTGGTCATGAAACTATGACATGTCATGAAATCGTGACATCTTCATTCTCCTAGCTTCTTCACTTCTGCCTGTCACAAAATCATGACACTTCCTGCATCCGTACTCTATCTTTTCTTCTGTCATGAAATCGTGACACTTTCTGCATCCGTACGCTTTCCTTGCAACCTGTCATGAAATCATGACGCTTCTCATTTCAAACTCTTCCCTTTGCTGCATGTCATGAAATCATGACAGTTCTCATTTTGAGCTTTTCAGCATGTCACAAAATCGTGACAGTCCTCACTTCGTATTTTGTAGCATGTCATGAAATCATGATAGTTCTCACTTCGAACTTTACAGCATGTCATGAAATCGTGACACTTTCGAGTAACTTTCTCTCTCTTCGAACTTGTCATGAAATCATGACAGTTCACACTGCGGACTCTCTCTTCTGCATCATGTCATGAAATCGTGACACTTTTTTGTCCGTACAACCTTCTTTGCATAATGTCATGAAATCGTGACACTTTTCCTTCTCTACCTTCCTGCACTTTTTGAGTCATGAAAATGCGACATGTCATGAAATCGTGACACTTTCCATCTTGCTCTCCTTCTCTGCCAACATGTCACGAAATCGTGACAGTTTTTCACTTTTCTCTTTCTTCCAACATGTCACGAAATCATGACAGTTTTGCCAGAACTTTCTCTCTCCTCAAACATGTCATGAAATCATGACAATTTTTCTGAACTTTCTCTCTCCTCAAACATGTCACGAAATCGTGACAGTTTTGCCAGCACTTTCTCTCTCCTCAAACATGTCACGAAATCACGATAGTTTTTCCAGCCGCCTGCATACTTTTTCTTACTTGTCTTTTTCTTGATCTTTTGCAACTGGGCTACTCTGATCTTCTTGGAAACTCACTGTCCATGCTGAAACCTTCATCAAAACAAATTCTTTGACATCAAATCAAATTGCTTCAAGAACTTCTTGACATCAATGACAACATCTACACTTGAGCAAAGGCAATGTACCCAAGGTACCCAAAATTGCCAACAATCTCCCCCTTTGTCATTGATGGCAAACCTTTACTAAAACACATCTCAAGAGTCAAAAACTGAAACCAACTGAGCCAACAACTGAGAATCTGCCTTTGAAGTTTTTGCTCCCCCTGACTTGAAGCTCTCTTCTTCACTCATATCTCCCCCTTACTCATATCTCTCCCCCTTTGTCATCAATGGCAAAGGGCCACCTTTGGGACTCGGGACTAAGAAAGAGCCTCTTGGCTTGGTCCCTCCCCCACCTCCTGATGAGGTGATTAATTCTGAGGTGAGAGTACAACTCCCAATTTCTCCCTTAGATACTCAAACGTATCTCTTGGAAGAGGTTTGGTGAAGATATCTGCAATCTGCTCTTTAGTAGGCACATACTCTAGCTTGACCTGCTTCTCTTGCACTTTCTCCCTTAGAAAATGATATTTGATGGAAATGTGCTTCGTCCTTGAGTGCATTACCAGATTTTTAGAAATACTTATGGCACTTGTATTATCACAAAGAATGGAGATGGGTTGTTCATGCTTGACTTTGAAATCCTCCAAGGTGGTTTTCATCCATAAAACTTGTGTGCACCCAGCCACTGTTGCTATGTATTCAGCCTCTGCTGTAGATAAGGAAACTGAAGGTTGTTTCTTACTTAGCCAAGAAACCAAACTCTTTCCCAGAAAGAATGCTCCACCACTAGTGCTTTTCCTATCATCAATACTGCCTGCCCAATCTGCATCTGTATAGGCTGTGAGGGTGAAATCATCACCTTTGGGATACCAAAGCCCAAAGTCCATAGTGCCCTTCAAATATCTGAATATCCTCTTAACTGCTATAACATGAGATTCTTTTGGAGCTGCCTGAAATCTTGCTACTAATCCAATGGCCTGCATGATATCCGGTCTGGTAGCTGTATTGTATAGTAAACTGCCAATCATAGATCTGTACAACTTCTGATCTGCCGCTGGAGATTCATCATCTTTACTCAGATTGCACCCTGTAATCATTGGAGTACACACGGGTTTGCTGTCCATCATCCCAAATTTCTTCAACATTTCTTTGATATACTTTCCCTGAGAGAGAAATATACCATCTTTTGATTGCGCAATCTGTAGTCCTAAAAAGAATGACAGCTCTCCAATCATAGACATCTCGAATTCCTTCTGCATGGTGTTAGCAAAAACTTTGCACATCTGAGTATTATTTCCCCCAAAAATAATATCATCAACATAGACAACTATAATCAACATATCATCATCTTCATTTTTAATATACAGGTTGCTATCTGCCATGCCTTTCCTGAAGCCTTGCTCATGAAGATAACTGTCAAGTCTTGAGTACCACGCCCTTGGTGCTTGCTTTAACCCATATAAGGCCTTTTTCAGTTTACACACATAGTCTGACTATTCTGTGAGGGACACTCCTTCTGGCTGTTCTATGTAAACTTCTTCTACCAACACCCCATTTAGAAAAGCCGATTTTACATCCATTTGATATACCTTGAATGATTTGAAGCTTGAAAGGGCCAAAAACATTCTGATAGCTTCAAGACGAGCAACAGGCACAAACGTCTCTTCGAAATCAACACCTTCTACTTGAGCATACCCTTTACAGACTAACCTAGCTTTGTTTCTGACAATCTTTCCATCCTCATTGAGTTTATTTCTGAATATCCATTTTGTGCCAATGACATTCTTGTCCTTAGGTCTTGGAACCAAATCCCAGGTTTCACTTTTCTCTATTTGATTTAGCTCTTCATCCATTGCTTTTACCCAAAACTCATCTGTACATGCTTCACTAAAATTTTTTGGCTCAATCTGAGATAACAATGAAACATTCACAGAATCATGTGAAGGAATGACTCTTCTTCTTGTTTGCCTGCTATTTGGATCACCAATGATCAAGTCTTTGGGATGATGTTTCTGAACATACCGTGAAGGAGTTTTGGGAAGCAGTTGTTGTCTTTCCTCTTCTTCATCTGAAACCTCTCTGAATTCTTCTTGACAGATTTCATCATTGAGTTCCTTGACTGGTTCTCTTATCCCTGTCTTTTCATCTACTATTACATTTATGCTCTCTACAACTGTATGAGTTCTTTTGTTGAAGCATCTGTAGGCCTTGCTTCTACTGGAATATCCAAGAAAAATTCCCTCATCACACCTAGGATCAAACTTACCCAAATTTTGATCCTCCCTTCTGATGAAGCACTTACTCCCGAACACTTTGAAGTATTTTACTGTAGCTGGTCTTCCTTTCCACAACTCATAGGGAGTTTTATGATGATTGACTCTGAGTTGAGACCTAGTGATGATGTAAACTGTTGTACTGACTGCTTCTCTCCAAAAGCCATCTGAAAGTTTTGACTCATTTAACATTGCTCTAGCCATATTTTCAACAGTTCTGTTTTTCCTTTCAACTACTCCATTTTGTTGAGGAGTTCTTGCTGTTGAATATTCTCTTTTGATTTCGTGTTGCTCACGGTATTCCACAAATTCATTTGAAGTGAACTCTCCTCCTCTATCTGATCTTAAGCATTTGATTCTCTTGTCAGTCTCATTTTCAATCATTTCTTTAAAAGCTTTAAATTTTTCAAAAGCTTCAGATTTTTCTTTGAGAAAAGTAACCCAAGTCATTCTAGAATAATCATCTATAAACAACATGAAGTAGCTTTCTCCCTGAATGCTCTGAGTTCTGGTAGGGCCACACAAATCAGTATGAATAAGATCCAATGGTTTTGAAGATGTATACCCTTTTGATTTGAAACTGGTTCTGGTCTGTTTACCATGTTGACAAGGACCGCAAATGATGTTATGGGGCCTTTTTATTTTGGGCAAGTCTCTAACTGCTTCCTTGTTACTAATACTGACAAGATTATCAAAACTCAAATGTCCCAATATTTTATGCCATAACCAACTCTCATCTTCTTGAGTTAGAAAACACTTTTCCCTTTTTATCTCACTCAGCATGTAAAGATTGTTTGGAGTCCTTGTAGCACTAGCAATGAGTTTTCCATTTTTTTCTTTACTTATCTCACATCTATCTGAAAAGAAAGATACTATGTGCCCTTGATCACAAAGTTGACTCACACTAAGAAGATTATGTCTTAGGCCTTCTACATAGAGCACATTTTCTATTTTGGATTTCCCATCCAAACTAAGAGTCCCTTTACCACAGATTTTTGCGGACTCGTTATCTCCAAAACTGATTGTTCCTCTGTTTGTTTCTTTTAAAACCAAAAACTTTTCCTTTTCACCAGTCATATGTTTTGAACAACCACTATCAAGATACCATTTTTCTACTTTGTCTTGAGCATGAAAAGCAGTTTGAACTATCATTGACTTAGATTTGATCTCATTCCTCTTTTTAGTGAACTCAAGGCTAAATCTATCCAAACTGCACATCCTTGCTATATGCCCAAAATTCTTGCACTTGTAACACATGATATTTTTATTCATAAGAGGTGCAAATGAGTTAACATTTTCCTTACTATGGCTATTCAGAGACTTATTGCAATGCATAGCTATGTGACCAAATTTCTTACAGGAAAAACAATAGCCATGGAAGGTATTATGTAACTTGTTTTGATGCCTTGGATGATTGTTCTTCTTGCGATCAACTGGAATCCACTGCTCTTTAGGATGAAGATTGATCTTGCTCGAAGACCCTGTTTCATGAATGGTGATACCATCCTTCTTTTGCTTTTCACACGGAATATTCTGTCTGAGAGTCAACTGTTCCAACTTCACTCTAAGAGACATAATCTCTTCTTCTAGTTTCTCACAATCAGCTTCCTTTCCTTTTAGAGCCTCTGTTAGAACCTGTTCAACCTTCTTCCCTTCTTCAGCTAGAATTTTGAAATCTATAACACTTTGAGACAATTCTGATCTTGCTATCTCTTCTTCCTGACATTGATGCTTGAGAACAGAATTCTCTTCCCTGAGTTTCTCAAGCTTTCTCAAAGCCAAGAAGAATTCACTTTTGAGATCGAACTCAACCTCTTCATTTCTTTCTGAATTTGTATGTTCCTCTGATAGATCCTTCTCCAAGTTGTTAGGCTCTTTCTGGAGTGACCTGCTCTGATACCAATTGAAGAACATGAACTTATACTGAGAGGGGGGGGTGAACAGTATAAGACTTAACCATTTAATAATTTTAATTTCAGATAGCAGTGGCATCAACACAATATTAAACAAGACAGAAAACATCACACATTGAAGACCCATTTTTAACGTGGTTCACCCAGAATGGCTGGGCTACGTCCACAAAACTTTTCTCTAAAATTTTATCTCAAATTCTTTGGGAAACCTTCCCAATTACAAATTTTATGAGCCTCGGCTCAAAGGAGATACCTTCCCCTAACTCTGCTTTGGCTGGTGATCCTCTAGAAGACCTCTGCCTCTTCTGCCCTTAGCAAATGGAACTCTATCCATAGAAGACACCTGTCTTCCCTGCTCTGGCTAGAGACCTCTGTCCTCAACTCTATCACCTCAAAGCTGGTCCTCGAATTTGCACTAAAACATAGTCCTTCGGTCTAGCACAAATGTCCTCTTCCTCTTTCTCTGATCTGCACCAAACACAGTCCTTCGATCTGGCATAAGTCTGTCCTCTTCCTCTTTCTTTGGTCTGCACCAAAAACTATCTTCAATAGGTCTCTCTACTCTATCACAGTCGCACTTGGTCGAAACCAACTTTTGCACTGTCTGTGCAAACACAGTAGCACTTAACACTCTACGATCGAACTTCTCACTCTACGCATCAACTCGCCACTTCTGCGCTATCTATGCTGTTATGGCTGCATCTCACACACTTCACTCGAATCGACTCGACTCGGTCTCTATGCACCGTGGACTTCACTTGCGCAAGTTTGATACACACATTCGATACCTCAATCTCGAAACAGCCCTCCTTTTATAGCATAAATCCCAAGATCAAAACACTCAATCTTAGTCGGCTGTAACCCTAGAATTCGTCGGCTATAAAACCCTAAGCATCATCGGCTCAAAGTTAACTCTGTCGGCTTCAACCACCTCTACAACTCTCTTGTAGCTTCTACCATGAAACTACAACATGTCACGATATCATGACACCTTTGCCTGTCGTACACCTTCTTTTGCCTATTGTCACGATATCGTGACACTTTTGCCTGTACACCTTCTTTTGCCTGTTGTCATGAAATCGTGACACTACAACCTTTGTCGACCTCCTTTCTACTTATGTCATGAAATCATGACATTTCTGACGTCGTACATTCTCTCTCCCCTTTGAGTCACAAAACTACGACATGTCATGAAATCATGACATCTTCCTCCGCTGGAGTCTGCACTTGCCTTCTGGTCGTGAAACTACGACATGTCATGAAATCATGACATCTTCCTCCTCTAGCGTCTGCACTTGCCTTGGTCACGAATATGTCATGACAATCTTCATCCTTAGCTTCTTCACTTTTGCCTGTCGTGAAATCGTGACACTTTCTGCATCCGTACGCTTTTCTTTATCACTATCATCGAAATCATGACACTTTGCAGCTTCTACGCTTTCCTTGCAACCTGTCGCGAAATCGTGACGCTTCTCATTTCAAACTCTTCCCTTTGCTGCATGTCATGAAATCGTGACAGTTCTCATTTTGAGCTTTTTAGCATGTCACGAAATCGTGACAGTCCTCACTTCGTCTTTTGTAGCATGTCACGAAATCGCTGTTCTCACTTCAAACTTTGCAACATGTCACGAAATCATGACACTTTCTAAATAACTTTCTCTCTCTTCGAACTTGTCACGAAATCATGACAGTTCACACTGTGGACTCTCTCTTCTGCATCATGTCACGAAATCGTGACACTTTTTCGTCCGTACAACCTTCCTTGCAGAATGTCACGAAATCGTGACACTTTTCCTTCTTTGCCTTCCTGCACTTTTCGAGTCGCGAAAATGCGACATGTCATGAAATCGTGACACTTTCCATCTTGCTCTCCTTCTCTGCCAACATGTCACGAAATCGTGACAGTTTTTCCCTTCTTTCTCTTTCTTCCAACATGTCACGAAATCGTGACAGTTTTGCCAGCTTCTTCTCTCTCCTCAAACATGTCACGAAATCGTGGTTTGCTGACTTTCTCTCTCCTCAAACATGTCATGAAATCATGACAGTTTTGCCAACACTTTCTCTCTCCTCAAACATGTCGCGAAATCGCGATAGTTTTTCCAGCCACCTGCATACTTTTTCTTACTTGTCTTTTTCTTGATCTTTTGCAACTGGGCTACTCTGATCTTCTTGGAAACTCACTGTCCATGCTGAAACCTTCATCAAAACAAATTCTTTGACATCAAATCAAATTGCTTCAAGAACTTCTTGACATCAATGACAACATCTACACTTGAGCAAAGGCAATGTACCCAAGGTACCCAAAATTGCCAACACCTATGCCTAAGGGGTATAAATAAAAAATACATATGAAGGAAGAAAAACTAGAGAACAAGTAGCTTGAAGAGCAACCATAGTCTCCTCCAACACCTTGTAAAGAAGCATCATATTTCAATATACAATAAGAAAAAGATAAACTAGATGAAATAGAATCCCCAAGGATTTCAAAGAGGAAGATCCAAAAGAGGGAAAATGTAATCACCTCTAAATAACTAGAGGGGCTTAGATAGTTGTAGTCTTTCTATGATAAAAATAGGTTCAAGAGGACACACATAGAGGTAACTAGGCAAAGTTAACAACAATAAATTACCCTGCAACCACAATAGATTGGTAATTATATACAATAAAATAAGATTCTCAATAGTAGCAGCAGAGAAGCATCACTGCTACCTTGAGCTAGGAAGAAAATCAACAAGAAGAATTAAGTAGGCCTCATGGGATAGCGACTAGTGGAGATTTAATATAGCTAACATCCCCTGAGTTGATAACATATCCAAACTTGGAGGAAAAATCCCTTGAAGTCCCTACTCAATAGTATTCTACACTTGTATTGGAGATCGAGCAATATAAAATATAAAATGAATATGATGTAGATATTGGAGGTTTGGACCTAGAAAAATCTAGAGTGGTCATTTGGGCTCTAAAAACAAGATTAGCAGCTAAAAATATACTACAAGAAATACATAAGTAGATTACCCAAATTCAAAATTAGTTAGTAGAGGCAAGAATTATAAGGAAGATAATTCTAGTACCTGATCCTAAGAATATACCTAGAATTATTGGAGGATCTTGTGAGGAGTCCCCATTACATACTTTATCACAAGTCGTATAGATTGTAGATCAATAGATAGAAACAAGGATGAGCCTTAAGAATAAATTTTATTTGAGAAATAATTTGATACATGTGGATATGCCTCCCAATAGGTCAAGAGGAGTGACGAGGCTAAAAAATACCTCATTTTGTACATCCTTTTTTATCTTCTTGTTGCACTATTTGATAATGATTTGATTTATCATTTGCATTAGTACTTGGTTAAATGTGGTAATTAGGATTAATGCAATACTAAGATAGGAAGTATGATATTATGTTAGAGAATAAAAGAGATTTATTAGGTTTGGGACTTAAAAACTAAAGCATCAAGAATAACATGAAAATTGACATTGGAGAAAACATTCCACCTAGCACCAAAAATGAAGACCATAACAAGTGCTAGATGTAGCACTACATAGTTAGTGTTGGACATGACAACAACTAACCGGTGCTAGATATGACAGTACCCTACTAGCACCCGCTATTGAGAAGACAAGGTGGATATAGACATGGTAGCTAAAGGTAAGAGAGGACATGGCTAAATATTGATGATACTTAATAACATGTAGATCTTATCCTTTCCATTCTAGCCAATGAACCATAATTTTACTAGCTGCTTGATGATGACACCGTCAAACATTTAATTTCTTGTTGACTCAGCATAGTTGGTAGCCATATTTTGATAAAGATAAATTTATTTTACATGAATGGGTATGGTGAAACTAATCTATAACCAGAATATCTTATTTTTATCCTTGTAACCATGGTAGTTGAGATTCAATGAATACAAGTATGACTACATTGGAATTTTTTATACCTTATTTTATCCATACCTATTGAAGGAACTATGTCGAGTGTCTTTATATACTCGGTTAGATACCAATGAGATACTACTATTACTATGATTATTACCTATTGTATTTTGTAAGAGATTTTGCTACTATTTAAACCTGTAGTGAAATGTTGATTTGAAGTTGCTAGAATTATTTATTGGTGTGAGATGAATAAGATTTATCCTTTCCACATTGCTATGGAGCAAGGGTCCAATTTAGATGAGGTGGAAGGTACTTATTTTTAAATGTATTTTATGTTTTTTGTAGCCATAGTATAAATCAAATTGCTTTTATTTCCTATATTTTATGATAATTTAAATAGCTAGTTGAATTTATCTTCTAGGAGAACTAGATATTAAGTTAGATTAGGGAAAGGAAAGTATTATCATTATTAAAGAGTGCATAATTTTATATTCAAATTTTAAGACTGCACTTTATTTTCTTTTTGTTGTACACACTTTCATTTCCAACATTTGATGTTTCTTAGCACAATAATTTTATTTCTTATTAGAGTGTGTTTTCTTCTTGTCTTTTCAATTTTGTATAGTAGAAGACCTAGACTTGACCTTACCTAAACCATTCCTAGCACATATAGCTTTTTTTTTGTGGAAAACATTCCAAAAGGGATGCCACTTTTGGGTAAGACCCAAGGAGGTAGGGGTATCCATTCCGCAAAAAATGCCTAGGACTCGGACCTGGCCTACCACCTTTGAAATACTCAAGGAGCAAACAAACACACAAAACCAATTTAAAAATAAGTAAATAAATAAGTAAATAACAACAAAAATAATAAAATAAAATAAAAAACATGCTCCTTGAGTGTGTCAAAAACAAAAGCACAACCAAACACGCACAATAAGATAAAAGAAATCACAACATGAACCACATAGAAAAACACAAGAACCACATAACAAAACACAAACAAGACAAAAACAACAGAACACTACAAAGACATAACCCAAAACAAACATGAAAAATAAACACAACCAAAAGCTAAAAAATTAAAAAATGAAATAAAAATAAAAATAAAAAACAACCAACAACATACAATAAACAAAATAAAATAACATAAAAAACACTCACACATAAAAACATGAATTAACACAAACAAAGAGAAACCCAAGAACAAGAACAAAAAAAACACAAAAAGAATAACAAAAAACAAAAAACAAAAACACAAAACAACAAAAACACAATAACAACAAAAAACAACACAAAGAACACAAAAACAAAACAAAACAAAAGAACCCACCCACATTAAAAAATAAACAAAACAAAAAACAAAAAATTAAAAAGAAAACAAAAATTAAACATAATAATGACCTATCTAGACCAGAAGACTATTAAGGCAAGAATCAACAGAGGAAACAAAAGAAATAATAGAATGAGCTAGGGAACTAAAAAAAACTAAATGAACCAAAGAGAAGCAAAAAAAAAAAAACAAGAAGAAACTAGGTACCTTCAGAACTAGAGCCATCCAAAGAAATGATAGAAATAAGAGCTCCCCTAATTTGAAAAGCCCACCATCTAGGAGGGTGGCCATAACAAGTAAGATCACCTTTGTCCAAAGCCCAAATAGCTAAAGTATCAGCACTCCTGTTTTGATATCTAACCACATGATTGTAATCAAATTTCAAAAATCCCATCTAGATTAATTGAATCTTCTCAATAATTCTTTTTATTCTCCAATCCACCTTATGATTCTTAGAAGGATTCTTCAAGAGATTAATCATAAGTTGAGAGTCAGACTCAACTAACACCTTTTCCCATCTAACCTTAGTATCCTCCTTAAGGCCTCTGAGGATACCATACCCCTCAGCAAGGTTATTGGAAAGAATACCCAAATTCTCAGCAAAAGTAAAATCCAGGGAGCCATCTGAAAGTCTACCAATTCCTCCCACAATGGTTTTTCTAGGGTTCCCTCTAGAGGCTCCATCAGTATTGACTTTTCCAAAATCCTTAGGAGGAGGTTGCCAATTTCTTGTCCTATCCATCTTACTAATACTCACATTCCCTTTAAGTTGGTTGCCCTTAGAAGATTTAATCTTCAATCTTTGCATCACTTGATCCCATATTTGGTGGGAGTTTTGGGGGTGATTAAGGATTTGATGGACTGATTCAACTAAGTTGGCTATGGTATTTTGCAAAATATAGTGAATATACTTCCTATCTTGATTAAAAATTTGGTTGTTCCTTTCATTCCAAATATTCCAAAGAAGAATGGTAGAACCCATCCAAACTAACTGCCTACTAAAATGATCAACACCCTCTTGAATAGGCCAATCCCTCCAAAGTTGTTCAAAAGTAAAAAAATTGGACCATTGTAAGCCAAGTAAAGTGGCCATTATCCTCCATAGCTCAGAGGCTAAAGTACACTCAATAAAAATATATTTGAGATTTTCTACATTCTCTTCACACATTTCACATTTAAAAGGGCCATGAAAACCACGCTTCATAATTTTCTCACCAGTAAGCACCCTACGATGCAATAAAATCCAATTAAAGAACCTCACCTCAGCTAGAACTTTTGATCCCACAATCAAGAAATTTTTTTAGAAGAATGGTTGGGATTATCATGGCATAAGGTCAAATAACCTTGAGCAACTGAATACTCACCCTTAGTAGTGTTGTTCCATCCAAAACAATCTTTTTCATGGGACCAAGAGAGGGATCTCATATGAAGGATGCCTTGGATATCTTGTCTTTGCCTTTCTAGGATTTGAATAGGCCAGTACTCAATAGGGATCCAATATCTATCAACCTTTGAATTACCAGTATGGTACTGATAGTAATTATCCAACTTTATCCAGTTAGCTCAGTGAAGCTCCTCCATCCAAGTCCTCCAATCGAGAAACTGAGTTATCAAAGGCTTGTGACCATCCCAAGAATCTATCCAAAAATTTACCTGTTGACCATTATGAATGATCCAAAATAAATTTTTCTTTATCAAATCCTCACCAGTATTAAGAACTGCTAAAATGGGAGAACCTTTGATAGGAAGTTGATAGCGAACAAGGTCTTCAGGACTTTTGTTCTTAGCATATTTAGCATGGAGATTATTGGTCCAAAGAGCATTGGGGTTATGCAACATCCTCCAATATAATTTAGTATCTAAAGCTTTGTTTTTATTAATAGAATACCGAAATCCTAACCCCCCTTAAATCTTAGGAAGACATAAAGTATCCCATTTCACCAAGGCCCATTTTCTTTTCTCCTTAGTACCACTCCAAAGGAAAAGATGACTGATTTGATCCAATTCTCGAAGAACAACATTTGGGATATTCAAAACGGAAGAAACATAAATAGGAATAGCTTGAAGGACTGATTTTACCAAGGTGATTCTACCCCTAGAAGAAAGCCACTGTTTGTCCACTTTCCAATTTTCTTCTTGACTTTGTCCAACAACCAATTCCAATATTTATTTTTCTGCCTTTGAATATTTATGGGAATACCTAAATAAGTGTTTGGAAGGGAGGTATTATTATATCTTAATTTATCCAACACCATGGATTCTTGTCTACCAGAGCAGTGAAAGAAAATAACTTTAGATTTGTCTTCATTGATCAACTGCCCAGTAGCCTTAGAAAAACAACTAATGATTTTCTTAATAATAGAAGCTTCCTTAACTATAGCTTTACCTAAAAGAGTAGAGTCATCCAAAAATTGAATATGAGATATAGGTCTAGCTCCATGAGAAATGGTAACTCCCTCAAGGGTTTTGTTTTCCCTCTTTTTGGTTATAGTCCTACCCAAGCATTCAACAAGAATGATGAATAAATAAGGGGATAGTGGGTCACCTTGCCTAATACCTCTAGAAGCTGGGAATGACTGAGAAGGCCTGTCTGTTGAGTGGTATTTTCACCCAATTGTGAAAATACATTCTCCCTTAGGATTTGGGTTCCAAATCCCCTCTTGCAAAGAAGTTAAACAAACAACTTCTCCAAGGTCTCCGCTATATTAGCATTTGCATGTGTATTAGTAATCTCAAATAAAGATATTCACTTTAAATGCTTGGAACGCCTTAGTGATTGCAAGTAACTGTAAACAAGGGGCAATGTTGGTTTATTTTACCATGAAACTTTAGTGATTGTTCATTGAACCAAAATAAAGCAAATGTGAGTTGGCCCTCATATGACCACGATGTAGTGCCTTAATTCATTTTCTCTTGAGAGTTTTAAGGTAGACTTTATCTTCTCTATTAATTCTGAAAATGGTTTCTTTTCATGAAGATAAAGATAACTTTCAATATGATCGATAAACTATCTCTCTTTGGTGAAATAAATTTTCACAAAGAGGTAATAATTTATGGCCTTGAATAAAGGGCTTTAAATGTCACTTTAACTTATCCCTCTTAAATGAAATCAAATTTTCATCAAGATGAAAAATTAAGTGCTTTGAGGAAAAGACCTTCAATGTAATACTTAAATTACCCCTCTTTCGTAAAATTAGAATTTTTATGAAGTGAGGGTAATTTTAGGCTCAAAATGGAAATTTGTGAAAATGCCATAAAACATAACTCCTTCAATGAAATTGGAATTTCCATGAAGGGAATGTCATCATAGGCTCATGAGTGCAAAACAAAATTGAAAAAATGAAATTTGACCTTAAAATGAAAATTTTCTATTTTCGGATTTTTTTAAAATCTGCAATAAAACAACAACTTCGATGAATTTTTAAAAATACTAAACAACTCCGAAAATAAAATTTCAAAGTGCGTATTGGAAGTATGATAGGTGCTCTACATAATGGTGCAATTATTTTTTTGATTCTGAAATTTTTTACTGTTTATTTTAATGCCTGAAAATAAGAAAAAAAAATTCTGAAATTAAAATTTTGAAAAAATAGAAAATTAAAAATTATCAAAATAATCGCTGAAAATGCAGCAATGCAAAAGCTCCTTCAGTTTGATAGCACCCCATCCTGCAAAACCGAATATGTGAGAGTTTCGTACATGCAACCTAGCTTATTCGACCTGCAAAACAAACACAATCAAAGTAAACTAGGTGTTGGCTCCTAGGGTTTAAAATAATTTCCAGATTGCAGACATTCACATGAAATAACCCAAAACAATGGCATAAATTTCATTTACAAATCTGAAATCTGAAAGGAGGAACATAGAACAGTTAAAATGAAGCATGCAGAAAATTTATCATCCTTTCTTGCTAACAAGGCTTGAAATTTTTGAAGAGAAGCTTTAGCATTGAAATTATATTTCAAGTTTTACATATCAAAATCTGCCGCATTTGGCCATGCCCAAAAATTCCAGCCTCCCCTAATTCACCTTCTCGATCCAGTATTTGAAACCCTTGAAAATATTTTCATTTTGTGTGTTTGGCTTTTCGTTTCCTCCTTTGGGTATTGTGATTTTCTTCTTCCGTTCAGTTTTGTTTGGTTTCGAATTGTTTGGCTTCCTCATGTGGTAACTGACGATTTGATTTCCTCTTTGAAATGCTTCACGATGCTTATACAATTTCCTTTTTAAATGTATATTGTGCCATGTTTTTAAACCTTCGATAATCGAACCATTTAGCTCCCATATCTTTGTTTTTAATCATCACCATCCACATATGTAACTATCAGGGATCATATAAGCCCATAACGTCAATGAATATTCTGGCATCCCCGTCATAGCATTGAACCCCTCTTTGGAAGTCGCTGATCTACTCTCGGAGTTGCTGCCAAACTGTTATACCACACTTGCTGTAATTCGAACACTCACAGCCGAACTTCATCTCAGGTCGCCATAATCACATCTGCCTGATAAACAAGCTATCTGTCATGATATCCGAGCTGTCTTGCTACCTGGCACCGTCCGGTTGGAGTCTCTAGTTGTCTGCTTGTGTGTTCGTCTATCCCAGCTCACTGATGAATTTGATAGATTTGTAGAGAGCTACTGGCAGTTCTCCCATAACATCTATCCCACATCCACATTGACGGGTTTGTCCATTCCAACATGCGTTACGTCCTGACATCAACACCCGCATTTGCTATCACGTAGGCCACTTCGTTCCATGCATCAGGGTGTCCGGGTATTCATCTGCATTCATAGGTCTTGGTCATATGTCCTGTGACCCTGCACTTGTATCATTGATATGCAGAAGTGTCATCCCTTCAAACATCGTAGACCCTTATCCACTATCTGAGCCGTGCTCTCGAAAACTACGTTCGTCGGGCATTCGTGAGACTCTCTTTGTTCGGCCGTCCTAGTAAGAATTCCCTGTTGTTCACTGCCACATCATCGTCTTCGGTGATAAGATGCACCAAATGTCATCATCGCATGGTCTTCATTCACCTACTCGTCGCATCCTATGCCAACAGCAGTGCATCATGCAAGGGAACCATCGATTCATCGTTTAAATTCTCGGCTCCATATTAGCTCATAGTATTCGATGCATTATCCTCTAAGTGGACCTTCTAGTGGTCCACGTTATCTTCCATCGTCGGTGTCTACCCATATTGGAGGTTGGTCCGGCAATCAAGCCTCAGGTCCGCCATGGCTCTTCCCGTTGGTTACATTGTAACTTTTCCCGAAACTGCTCCACATCCACATCTTTCGCTGTCATGTTGAAGACAAAAACCCTGCAAACAAAACAAATCACCTATTAAATTGGAATCAAATTTATTAGTGCACCACCAAATCCTTTACTTCATCATCGATAATAATATATATTACGTAATATATTATATATATATATTTTTTATTGAGTAAATACTTCTTATACATATACATATCCGTCGTGGGGTGAACCCGGGTCACATCACCGAAAATGCAAGTGGTGCCCTTGTCGGTAGACCACAACACTATATATATGTGTGAGATGTATATACTTAAATTCATTTGTTATTTTCATCTTCTATTCTTTGACCCAAACAAATGAAATAAAACCTAACAACTGGACATCAAACTCTCAAACGATAACACTGACAAAACAAACTTGTCGACACACAAACTGATGATAAAAAGGAAACGTCGACGAGAAAATGACCACAAAGTCGTTAACAAGAAAATGACGACAAAAGTCGTCAACAAGAAAAAGTTGTCGACAATAAAATATCGTCGACAAGAAAATGACGACAATAAAATATCATCGACAAGAAAATATTGTCAACAAGAACCGACAACAATTGCAAAACCTACGACAAAACGAAGGATTAGACACTAAAAATGAAATGCAAACACCCGGACATCAAAACAAAAAGGTGGGTCCCCAATTTTGGGGTATGTTGTGGAACAACCACAACAAATGGCGACTCTGCTGGAAAATGCTCTTGAGCATTTCGGTGAGAACCCAACCTGAAAATACGCAAACTCAAATACAAGCATCAGCAAATATCCAAAGAATGCAAATAGATCAGAAATACATGAAACATCAGAATTACTAAGTATCAGCTCGGTGTGTGCAATGTGTTTTTATTCCCTATCGCTTGAACTTGATCAACATTCCATTGTCAGTTTCACCTATGATTTTTATGCAAGGCTATGAATGATTTGTGCAGGATTTGATGTATGATGAAGATGCTAGAGATATAACAACCTACTTTACAAAAGTTCAAACCTTCTAATATCATGAACAAACATATTAAAGCTGTCAAACCCTCTTAGGATCAAATATAGGTATACTGAATTAAATTACTAGATCCCAAAGTTGGTTATGTGTCACTACCATCTTGAACCCATGTGCAAGTATAAGTGAAATCAGAACTTTGGGGAATAGGATTCCCAACCTAAGCGAGATGGGAATTTAACCCTATCCTTACTATTCTGATTTGGAGTTCATTACCTTATCTTGAACAAAATGATTTAACCTGTTATGGATGAAATGGTCAAGCTAGTCTATCCATATGAGCAATCAGTGGTCTTGCTTTTAGACAAGACATGTTGCCACGCATGAGCATACTTAACCCCATAATCCATGACTTGGCTTCATTCATTCTTTTTCTTTTATTTCTTGGACCTTTGGGATGACTACCCATCCTTGCCAGGGACATGTAGTACGATCCTTCCAATCCAATATTAAGACAAAATGGGAAATATTAGTTAATTTTATTACTTGGACCTTTGGGATGACTACCCATCCTTTGTAGAGGACATGTAGTACGATCCTTCCAATCCAAGCTTTATGATGAAATGGGAAAAATGGAAGCTTTGGGGAATCGGATTCTCAACCTAAGCGAGATGAGAATTAAGTCCTATCCTTACTACTCCATGTAGGTCAAACCGTAGCTTTGGGGAGTTGGATCCTCAACCTAAGTTCGATGAGGATTTAACCCTATCCTTACTACTCCGGTTTTAGGCTTTAAGCTTTTATGGGAGTGGTAAAAACCACTGTTTCAAGGATTATGTTGCATGATAGGACAAACATGAAATATTCTTTTCACCTCACCTTTTCATCCAAGTATGGTTTTGACCATTTTGCTCAAGATTCCTTTTAATGTGCATGGAATGTGCTTGGTTCAAGATAGTTTGGGCAGCAGTTCCCAACCTTAGGATCCTTTTAATATATGTTATGTAATAATCCTAAGAGGATTCAACACCTTCTCAATAATTGCCCATGGAATGAAAATGTAACTAAGATGACATGTATATGCAATGTGGAATATGACATAAGATATGAATGCACTCGCTTCTTTTGGAATATATCATCTATTTTACCATAATGTGCAAAACTGACAACTTCATGCATCACAAGATTCAAACGATATTATTTAAATGTTTGTGTTACTTGTGGAGCTTTCTACAACACAATTCCAATGTTTCATATTCTCCTGATTTTAGGCATAAGTTGACATCTCAATTTTTTCTTTTTTTTTTTTTTTATAGACAAACCAACATGTCCAGAGGACTAACACACAAAACTTAAAACCAAACCCAAAAGTAACTTCAAAAACAAACTTGAAAACACAAACCAAAACCCAAAAAACCAAAATCTATATACAAATGTACAATATAATACAAGACGATGCAAAGCTTGGATTATCACTTTCCTGGATCCCACACATGATTAGAACATTTCAACAACAGTATAATGTGATATGCATGCCAAGTGTTGTAGGAATCCAACAAAAGCAAGACTAGACCAAACAATGCAACCCACTTCAACTTCCCTTGCTCACCCCACCAATTAGATTTAATTCCATTAGTATTCTCATAGGTGAGCTTTAAAACACTAAAATGATTAGACAATAAATGATGTTCAATTTTATCTTGTCTACTCTTGAAAGTATCCATTTCATAATTTGATTCCTGATTTAAAATTAGGCCTTCCTTTTCAAATGTGAGTTGTTGCAAACAAGAGCCTATTTCTAAAAGTCTTGAATTCAAATTGTTTTTCGAGATTTTAAAACCATCAAAATCAATCAAAGCTTGACCAAGATTTGACATTTCATCATCAATGACATTAGCATCCAAAGGGACATCATGTAACCCATCACTTAAAATTTTTGTAGCTACTACCAAAGGTAAAAATTTCACCTTGTCACCCATACTCAACCCATCATGATTAGAATTTACCACAACTTGATGAGTGTTAGTAGCTTTTTCTTTTTCTTCATTGTCTTCTTCATCATCCAACACCTGTTCAAAAACACCAAAGTTAGGCACCCAATCAAACATGCGTCCATATTTTTCAAAACAAGAGCCTAATTTTTCAAGATATGTGTCACGTGACACCTTTCCACGATCAATGGCTTGAGTTGCCTCAAAATCCATATTTTCATTAGGATCATCAATAGTATCCAACCCACACCACTTAGGTTTTGTAATTTCATCATTTTGAGATGGAATAGACATTGTAGAAACAATAGGTGGATCAAGATTTTTGATTTCTTGCCCCTCAAGGGGAACAAAAACAATTGATTCTCCTTCTTCATCCATGGTAGTAGAATCATTATCCTTCTCCAACCTTTGATGAGATTCCAACCCTTCTTCCAAAACATTCTTAGATTGTACAGGACTTGTAATATCCTCATATGAAAAGGCAATTGTATTATCCTGCATATCAATAGGCACACAAATTTCATCAGAAGGTTTGGAGTGAGCATACTCTTCCCAAGAATCATAATGATCATCTTTCAAAATCAAATTGTGATGCTCAACTATTTCTTCATCATCTTTTAATTCATCAACATGTTTCTCATCAAATTTATCTTCACCTTCCTTAGATGGTTCAATTACTTCCAAAATTGGGTTATTGCTTGTATTCAAATTGATAAGGCTATCATAATCCACATGTGTAACCCATGATTCACGTTTAACATGATTTGGAAGGTGTGAATTTTCTAGGCCATTACTTTCAACAATGTCATCCAATGTGTCATCCGAAACAGATTCATCCTCATAGAATTCATCTTTTGGTGAGTCAAGGGTTTCCAATCTGTCACATGTTTCAATACTAGTTGGATCTAGTACTCCTCCCTTGCCTAAAATCATATTCTTATGAAAATCATTGAAATTGATTTTAGAAACATCTTTTGAATCAAGATGAGTATTTTGAAGTTGATTCATACTTAAGAAAGATGGTTGATCTTGCATAGTAGGTTGAGGATTTTGAAATTGATTGAAACTTGAACTTGGTTGAGGTGGATAAATCATTGGGTGGGTAAAGGAGGTATTAAATGATTGAATATTATATGATCCAAAACCCACACCATAATTTTGACAACTCAATTGTTGCTCAATTGCCATTGCTTGAGTATAGGCTTGTGACAAAGATGTGATTTGAGGCATCCCTCGCAAATATGTGGAAATGAGTGGGTCAAGAGCATTTACATATATTTGGAGAGCCATTTCTTCTTGAAGAGCATAAAATGTCACTAATTGAGCATATAATCCAAAGAACCTTTCAGAAAATGACTTCACATTTTCACTTGGTCCTTTTTTAATAGTGAAAAACTGCTCATACATGCGGATTGGGTCAACTTGCTCTTTGTTGAATTGATTAAGAAATGTTGCCTCTAGCTGAGCCCAAGAAGTGATAGACCCTAAAGGCAGACTTGTAAACCAATCATATGCCACTTTGTCCAAGGTGTAAGGGAACATTTTACAAACCACATCATCATACCAAATTGTTAAGTGATTCACAACAAATTTGAATGCTTGAATGTGTTCCTCTGCAGTATTTGTCCCGTTAGACAAAAATCGAGGAAGACATCTCTCAAAACCAACGGGCAAATAATGTTGAACTCCCGGTATGTTCAATGGGCTACCTGTCATCCACGGTGAAAACATAGCCATTAGTGAATCTTAAAGAATATAACTTTAATACCCAAAAAATTCTTTTTTTATTTATTTATTATTATTATTTTTTTTAAATCAAATCAAATCACATCATTCCTGTATGAACAATCAAAGCGTTAGGAAAGTGCATAGCAATTCATGTCCTCCTTTTAACAGTACAAGGTTGTATTGTTAAAAGAGGGCTAAAGATAATAACCAATAGGGCATGAAATATTCAAAATTTAAATCCCTATAGCATTTAAGTCACACTGAAATAAACCTATTCAGGCCCTCCTTCTAGCGCCAAAATGTTGAGTGGTATTTTCACCCAATTGTGAAAGTACATTCTCCCTTAGGATTTGGGTTCCAAATCCCCTCTTGCAAAGAAGTTAAACAAACAACTTCTCCAAGGTCTCCGCTATATTAGCATTTGCATGTGTATTAGTAATCTCAAATAAAGATATTCAATTTAAATGCTTGGAACGCCTTAGTGATTGCAAGTAATCGTAAACAAGGGGCAATGTTGGTTTATTTTACCATGAAACTTTAGTGATTGTTCATTGAACCAAAATAAAGCAAATGTGAGTTGGCCCTCATATGACCACGATGTAGTGCCTTAATTCATTTTATCTTGAGAGTTTTAAGGTAGACTTTATCTTCTCTATTAATTCTGAAAATGGTTTCTTTTCATGAAGATAAAGATAGCTTTCAATATGATCGATAAACTATCCCTCTTTGGTGAAATAGATTTTCACAAAGAGGTAATAATTTATGGCCTTGAATAAAGGGCTTTAAATGTCACTTTAACTTATCCCTCTTAAATGAAATCAAATTTTCATCAAGATGAACAATTAAGTGCTTTGAGGAAAAGACCTTCAATGTAATACTCAAATTACCCCTCTTTCGTAAAATTAGAATTTTTATGAAGAGAGGGTAATTTTAGGCTCAAAATGGAAATTTGTGAAAATGCCATAAAACATAACTCCTTCAATGAAATTGGAATTTCCATGAAGGGAATGTCATCATAGGCTCATGAGTGCAAAACAAAACTGAAAAAATGAAATTTGACCTTAAAATGGAAATTTTCTATTTTCGGATTTTTTTAAAATCTGCAATAAAACAACAACTTCGATGAATTTTTAAAAATACTAAACAACTCCAAAAATGAAATTTCAAAGTGCGTATTGGAAGTATGATAGGTGCTCTACATAATGGTGCAATTATTTTTTTGATTTTGAAATTTTTTACTGTTTATTTTAATGCCTGAAAATAAGAAAAAAAATTCTGAAATTAAAATTTTGAAAAACAGAAAATTAAAAATTTGTATCAAAATAATCGCTGAAAATGCAGCAATGCAAAAGCTCCTTCAGTTTGATAGCACCCCATCCTGCAAAACCGAATATGTGAGAGTTTCGTACATGCAACCTAGCCTATTTGACCTGCAAAACAAACACAATCAAAGTAAACTAGGTGTTGGCTCCTAGGGTTTAAAATAATTTCCAGATTGCAGACATTCACATGAAATAACCCAAAACAATGGCATAAATTTCACATACAAATCTGAAATCTGAAAGGAGGAACATAGAACAGTTAAAATGAAGCATGCAGAAAATTTCTCATCCTTTCTTGCTAACAAGGCCTGAAATTTCTGAAGAGAAGCTTTAGCATTGAAATTATATTTCAAGTTTTACATATCAAAATCTGCCGCATTTGGCCATGCCCAAAAATTCCAGCCCCCCTTTCTCCTCCATTTGATGGAATATTTAACCTTTGCAAATTTTCCTTTTGTGCGTTTGGCTTTTCGTTTCCTCCTTTGGGTATTGTGATTTTCTTCTTTCGTTCAGTTTTGTTTGGTTTCGAATTGTTTGGCTTCCTCATGTGGTAACTGACGATTTTATTTCCTCTTTGAAATGCTTCACGATGCTTATACAATTCCTTTTTAAATGTATATTGTGCCATGTTTTTAAACCTTCGATAATCGAACCATTTAGCTCCCATATCTTTGTTTTTAATCATCACCATCCACATATGTAACTATCAGGGATCATATAAGCCCATAACGTCAATGAATATTCTGGTGTCCCTGTCATAGCATTGAATCCCTCTTTGGAAGTCGTTGATCTACTCTCGAAGCTGCTGCCAAACTGTTATACCACACTTGTTGTAATTCGAACACTCACAGCCGAACTTCATCTTAGGTCGTCATAATCACATCTGCCTGATAAACAAGCTATCTGTCATGATATCCGAGCTGTCTTGCTACCTGGCACCGTTCGGTTGGAGTCTCTAGTTGTCTGCTTGTGTGTTCGTCTATCCCAGCTCACTGATGAATTTGATAGATTTGTAGAGAGCTACTGACGGTTCTCCCATAACATCTATCCCACATCCACATTGACGGGTTTGTCCATTCCAACATGCGTTATGTCCTGACATCAACATCCGCATTTGCTGTCACATAGGCCGCTTTGTTCCATGAATCAAGGTGTCTGGGTATTCATCTGCATTCATAGGTCTTGGTCATATGTCCTATGACCCTGCACTTGTATCATTGATATGCAGAAGTGTCATCCCTTCAAACATCGTAGACCCTTATCCACTATCTGAGCCGTGCTATCGAAAACTACGTTCGTCGGGCATTTGTGAGACTCGTTGTTCGGTCGTCCTAGTAAGAATTCCCTGCTGTTCACTACCACATCGTCGTCTTCGGTGATAAGATGCACCAAATATCATCATTGCATGGTCTTCATTCACCTACTCGCCGCATCCTATGCCAACAACAGTGCATCGTGCAAGGGAACCATCGATTCACCGTTTAAATTCTCGGCTCCATATTAGCTCACAGTATTCAATGCATTATCCTCTAAGTGGACCTTCTAGTGGTCCACGTTATCTTCCATCGTCGGTGTCTACCCATATTGGAGGTTGGTCCGGCAATCAAGCCTCAGGTCCGCCATGGCTCTTCCCGTTGGTTACATTGTAACTTCACCCGAAACTGCTCCATGTCCACATCTTTCGCTGTCATGTTGGAGACAAAAACCCTGCACACAAAACAAATCACCTATTAAATTGGAATCAAATTTATTAGTGCACCACCAAATCCTTTACTTCATCATCGATAATAATATATATTACGTAATATATTATATATATATATTTTTTATTGAGTAAATACTTCTTATACATATACATATCCGCCGTGGGGTGAACCCGGGTCACATCATCGAAAATGCAAGTGGTGCCCTTGTCGGTAGACCACAACACTATATATATATGTGTGAGATGTATATACTTAAATTCATTTGTTATTTTCATCTTCTATTCTTTGACCCAAACAAATGAAATAAAACCTAACAACTGGACATCAAACTCTCAAACGATAACACTGACAAAACAAACTTGTCGACACACAAACTGATGATAAAAAGGAAATGTCGATGAGAAAATGACCACAAAGTCATTAACAAGAAAATGACGACAAAAGTCGTCAACAAGAAAAAGTTATCGACAATAAAATATCGTGGACAAGAAAATGACGACAATAAAATATCATCGACAAGAAAATATTGTCAACAAGAACCGACAACAATTGCAAAACCTACGACAAAACGAAGGATTAGACGCTAAAAATGAAATGCAAACACCCGGATATCAAAACGAAAAGGTGGGTCCCCAATTTTGGGGTATGTTGTGGAACGACCACAACACTGCCATTGATAAGAAATAAGTAGGAAATTGAAGATATACATCCCATAATCCAATCCATACAATCCTTAGAGAAACCAAATTGCCTCAAAACTTTTATAAGGAAGTGCCAATCCACTCTGTCATAAGTTTTGGATAAGTCTAACTGAATGAACATGGAAGAAGATTTTTGCATATCCATGGAATGGATGGCTTTCTGAGCAAGAACTATCTCATCTACTATTTGACGTCCTTCCACATAACCCCCTTGCTGCGGGAAATAATCTTATGCAAAAGAGGCTTCAACTCGTACTGCCATGATTTTAGTACTGATTTTGAGAAGAACATTGCATAAAGCAATAGGTCCAAAAGCTGAGATATGATCAACCTCTTGAGATTTTGGAACAAGAGTAATATAAGTTTTATTGATAACATTCAAAATTTATTTAGATTTCCTGGCTTCTTCCACCACCTATAATAAATCAACATGAAGGATATCCCATAACTCTTGGTAGAACTCAATGGGAAAACCATCAGGACCTGGGGTTTTCCCTTTTGCATTTTAAAAACTACTTGTTGAAGCTCATTGATAGTAACGAGAGCGAGTCAAAATAGAGTTCTCCTCAGAAGTGATAAGAGAAGGGATTGCTTGAAGAAAATTTTGTTGTGAAGCTGATTCAAGAGGAGTAGCAGCAAAAATATTGGAAAAGTAATCAACAACAACAGAGTTCATTCCATCCCAAGTATAAACAACATCTCCAGAATCTGATTTTAAGGAAGAAATAAAGTTGTGAGATCTTCGAGCTAGAATATATTTGTGGAAGAAATTTGTGTTTCGATCTCCTTCTTTGAGCCATTGAATTCTAGATTTTTGCTTTCATAAGATTTCTTCTCTTTTTTCCCATTCCTCTAACTGAGTTGTGAGTTTAATTTCATCTGCACTTCTCTTCTCTGTGAGGCCATCTAAACGGATTTTCTTATTCAAATTTTCAAGATGAGCAACTTCATGTTTTTTTTACATCCCCAAAATATTTCCAGTTCCAAGTCTTAATTTTGGATTTAATGTATTGCAGTATTTTGGAAAAATAGAATATCTTAGTCCCATGCCTAGGTTTACCTTCCATCATTGTTGCATACGAGGTCTGAAGGAAATGTCTTTAAGCCACATTAATTAAAAACAAAAAGGAGAGAAACTCACATTGGTTTTCCACATTTCCACCATGACTGGCCAATGATCCGAACCAACATTATTAAGAGTCTTCACTTTAGGAATGTGACCATGGATTAAGAAATTTTTAGAGAGCAAAAACCTATCCAATCTCTCCATTATACAAGATAAGCCTTACCTTCTGTTAGACCAAGTCATAAGGCCATTATCTATTTGGATATCCACAAGATGGAGGTTTGCAATATATTCACTCATGACGTCAGTGCTTTTGTCCAAATTTATATTTCCTCCCTTTTCTCATCCAAAGAGGATTGTATTGAAATATCCTCCGATCAAGATCCAAGATTCAGGAAAATGAGAGATAATATGATAATATCCTTCCACTGTCTTCTTTTTTCCTCCAAAGAAGTTGGAGCATAAACAGTAATGCAGAGCATAATTTGGTTGGAATGTCTACTTTGAATAGCTATAGCCAAAAAACCCCAAATGCCAACCATATGGTGAATAACTACCTCTTTTGGGTCCCAAAGACAAGCAATGCCACCAAAAGTCCCTTGGGAACTGAGGGAAACCACTTTTCCAGTGGCCAAATTTTATTGGCAATTGAGTCCATATCCTCCATTGACATATTTGTTTCTTGAAGGAAAACAAAATGTGGGTGATTTATCTGAATCATTCTTCTAATTTCATTTTGTTTTGAAATACTCCCTTTGAGTCCTCTAATATTCCAAGTGATGATCTTCATTAATACCAGGGCTAAAAAGTTGGGAAGGTCATTAATATTACCTTCCTCTACAAGCATTTCACCTTCTTTTACCATATGATATTGATTGGTCTTGCGACCTGCTTTTTGATTAGAATCCATCTTCAATTTTTTTTCCTATTTATGGACTTATTCCAATTGAATCTGAGATTACTTCTAACCTTGAAGAATGCTCGTACACGGCCAAATTTTCACTAGATGGTTCAACGGAGTCTATATTGGAACATGCATTATTTAAAGTTTTGACATTTGAAAAATTGTTTTTCTTGTGTAAATTTTCTCCTTTTTTTTTTTGTTGAAAACCTTTGATTTGTTGGTTTATCTCTGAGTTCTTCCCTTCATATTTAAATTATGTTTCTAAGATTTTAGTTTCCATTATTTCCTCTTCCTCACTTGGGACATCATTTATGGAAAGGATTTCAAACATATTAGCAGATGACTTTGATTGATCCTTCATAATTGGTTTTTCTTAGTGTTCTTATTCTTAGGTATTTGGAAACCTTCTTCTTAGGTATTTGGAAACCTACTGAGTTTATATCTTCTTTCTTTTGATTAGGAATTTTATTTAGGCAAGAACTGGCTAAATGACCATATTCGGAGCAACAGTCTCCAAGTGCGGGGAGGGAGGAGATGTCGATGGGCGGGAAGTCATCTACAGGGGAGCTCGGGAGCGGCTACGGTTCGTGTCTTGGGCGCAGCGGAGCAATCGAAGGGCACCAGGGATCCGGAGGTGCGGAAGCGTCCGGACCCATTGAAGAAGACCGGGTTGTTGACGGTGTCAGTCGGGGTAAGGACCCACCAGACAAAGGGGGTGGTGGGGCTCAAAAGTCTTATGCCCAGGCAGCGGCCTCAAAAACCCTAAATGGGTTTTTTACCAAAGAGTTGTTTTCGATTGGGGATGAGCTGGACATCCCGGTGGAAGTTCTTTCAAGCTTCATGGAGTTTGAGAAATTTACCCTCATAGGCAAATTCATTGGCGGCCGTCCCGACATGGAAACTATCCGAAAGTGGGCAGCAAGCAAATGGAGGACTTCTGGTCATATGGAGCTAGCGGCCCTATCCCGGGGTTTTTTTGCCATTAGACTGAACAATAAGGAGGATTACTATAAAATTTTGGCTGGCGGGCCATGGTTTCTGGGCCGCAGAAGTTTATTCCTTAGGAAGTGGGACATGGATTTCAGTCCTGATACCCAGAACATCAACATTGCCCCAATATGGGTTAGGCTCCCGAATCTTCCCCTCTTTGGCTGGCATGAAAATGTCATAAGGGGTATTGCATGCTCCATTGGGGAGTTGGTCACCATTGACCCACCCACCCGAGCTCGAACAAGGTTTGTCCAAGCCCGTTTTTGCGTTCTGGCATATTTGGAGGCGGAACTCCCAACTTTCATCACTCTTCGGTCTGGAGGTACCTTTCTTCATAAACAAGCTATTGTCTATGAAAATAGACCAGCTTTCTGCCCCCAGTGTCGGTCCCAAGGGCACCTCCAATCCCAGTGTCCTCTTCAAAAATTGGGTAAGCAGAAGCGTGAAAATGGCAACCCCCTGGAGCATGGGGAAGGTCAGGCGAAGCAGTCAAATCTTCTAGATGCGAAGGGTCATGAATCTCCAGGCCCCTCTAGAGTCTGCGTCGGACTCTCTCAGCCTAAAGAGAATCCCACTCTCCAATCGGACCCCGAGCAACTTGAGGCTGACAATCAGCAAGGAGCAGACTCCCACTTGGAAAGTGAATCACAGGAAGAGAAGGAACGGACCCCATCCCAAATTGTGACTCAGACTATTTCTCTGCCCCAAGATATGGGTCATCCCGATTTTAGCCAGTCGTAGACGATGCTAGAAGATTACCTCTTAGGAAGGAGGGGTGAACAATCCGGTCACATTAGCCCCCAAAACATGAGGAGCCAAAAGCAAAGTGTGGATTTTGGTAGTGAGAGGAAGCAGGGCCATCCTCCTAACAAAGACAGGCGGGACAAAGAGACAACAAATGACGTTGCAAATGGAACCCAGCGTTTGCTGGTTCTGGATGACTGTGGCGCTCAGACGGACGAAGCGCATGCATCAAAACCTCCCCCTCAACAAGGAAGGGGAGGCAAGAAAAACCTCAAACTATCCAGATGAAAGTCCTCTCATGGAATGTGAGAGGACTGAACGGTGCAGCCAAATGAAGGTTAGTGGCTGATCTCCGTAGGAGGACTAATCCTTCCATCCTTATTTTGCAAGAGACCAAGGTCGATGCTATCTCCTCTGATAAAGTTGCGAAGGCCATTTGGGCCAAGGCAAATTGTCTGTCTAGCCCTACAGTGGGAACAGCGGGAGGACTCATGGTTCTGTGGGACCCTTCGAGGTTTGAGGGCAGCCTGCTATCAACTTCCAACAGAATCATCAATGTACTGTTCCAGTCCAAAACCACCAATTTTTCCTGGATTATGTCCAACGTTTATGCTTCAAATTCTGCCACAGAGAGAGCAGAAATGTGGAAAGCTATCTCTCAGATGAGGGAGAATTTTAGTAATTTTCCTTGGGTTTTAGGGGGTGACTTCAATTGTCCCCTTCATCCTTCGGAAAAAAAAGGAGGATCCGACCACTTCAGCCGCAACTTGGAGGACTTCAGGGATTTTGTCTCTACTAATGGCTTGCTCGACATCGAACTCAAAGGGGCTTCCTTCACTTGGAGTAACAAGAAGGATTGGGAGCGGTTTGATTCAAGTCAAGCTCGACAGATTTTTTATGTCCCAAGAAGCCATTCCTATCCTTGGCGGGGCTATCCTTTCGGCTCTTCCAAGGATTGGGTCTGACCATAACCCTATTTTCTTGGAGGCGGATGATGGGCCTATTTTTAAAACCCCCTTCAGATTTGAATCCATGTGGATCTCTCACAAGGACTTCAAAGGTTTGGTTTCAGCGTGGTGGCAATTGAAGGTGGAAGGAAATGCTCCTAAGAGGGTGGCTCTAAAGCTCAAAATGGTCAAAGAAAAGCTGAAAGTTTGGAATAAAGAGGTTTTCGACAACATTTTTGAGTCCAAAAATTCCATCTCTGAGAACCTGAAGGTTTTGGAGGAAAGGATGGAACTCGAAGGTTACATTGAGGGTCTCAGGGAGGAAGAGCGGAGTCTTTTGGTGGACTTTCATTCTATTCTCGCTAGGGAGGAAACGTTATGGCGCCAGAAATCTCGTGACCTTTGGTTGAAGAATGGAGACACCAACACGAGGTTTTTCCACGCGTCTACTATGAGGCACAGAGGGGCCAACAAGATCAGAGAAGTGGCTTGTAAGGATGGGTGCATTACCAGGGAGATAGAGGAAATCAGGAGCGAAGCGGTTGACTTTTTTCAGGATTTGCTTGGCACTCCTCCGGACAGCAACCTTCAGGTCCAGAAATCTCTGCTCGCCAATTTTCTGACTAAAGTCCCCCATGAGGTAAGCATTAAGCTTCTGGAACCTTTTTCCTCATCCGAGATTAAGGAAGCATTGTTCTCCATGCAACCAGATAAGGCCCCTGGCCCCGATGGTTTCCCCCCTCGATTCTTCCAAGTCATGTGGGAGGTCATGGGTCCGGATGTGTGCGATGCTATTCGGGTTATTCAAGCTTCCAGATCCATCCACCCAAAACTCAATTCCACCTTTCTTGCCCTCATTCCTAAGTCTCCTGCCTACAAAAGTTTCTCTGACTATCGGCCCATCAGCCTGTGCAATGTTTTTTACAAGATTCTTACCAAGTCTATAGCCAATAGACTCAAAATAGTCCTCCCCATCTTGATTGATCCTTGTCAGGGAAGCACTGTTAAAGGCAGAAACATTCTTGATGGTGTCATCACTATCCATGAGACCCTTCATTCCGCTTACCGCTCCAAGAATGCTGCTCTTTTTCTTAAGCTCGACATGAACAAAGCCTTTGATCGGGTTGATCAAAAATTTTTGTGTGCGATCCTCCTCAAGTTCGGCTTTCATCCCCACTGGATTGACCTTGTCTACAGTTGTATATCCACTCCCTTTTTTTCTGTCCTGGTCAATGGGTCCCCAGCTGGGTATTTCCAAAGCACCAGAGGCCTCAGACAGGGTGATCCTTTATCCCCCATCCTTTTCATTCTTCTGGTGGAGGTTTTGAGTTGGTCCATGAAAGAGGCTCTTCGTCAGAACAAGATTTTTGGCATTTTTTCGACTTCTAGAGTTGATCCTGTCACTCATCAACAATTTGTGGATGACACCCTCATCTCCACTGGGGCATCCGTTGCCCAAGCCAAATCGCTCAAGCGGATCCTGTCCCGTTATGAGCAAGCTGCAGGGCAAAAGGTCAATTACATCAAGAGCAAAATCTATTTTATTAACACTCCCCTGCACAGGCAACTTCGGATTGCTAGAATTCTTGAATGCACTATTGATTCCCTGCCTACGTCCTATTTGGGGTTGCCTCTATCTTATAGCGGGTGGGCGAGTGGGGATATGTGGAACATGATTCTTGAGCGCCTTCACAAGAAACTCGGAACTTGGAAGGGCAAACTCCTATCGCAAGCCGAAAAAGCCACCCTTACCAAAGCTTGTCTTCAGGGGATCTCGACCTACTTCATGTCGGTGTTCATGCTTTCGGTTGTAGTTCACTCCAAAATTGAGAAGATTCAGAGGACCTTTCTATGGTCTGGTAGGAAAGAGAAATCTAGACTCCCCCTTGTTGCCTGGGACAAGGTGTGTTCGAGGATAGACCAAGGCGATCTAGGTTGAGAAGATCAAGACTTATGAATTTGGCTCTGATAGCGAAGCACGCTTGGAGGATTCTATCTAGCGACCCGATGGAGTGGGTTAAGCTGGTTAAAAAGAAGTATCTTGGCCCCATTTCCTTCTTGGATGCTGAGACCTCCTCCGTGGCATCGACCTTTTGGAAATCTGTGCTCCAAACCCGGCATTTGATCAGCCTAGGAGCCCGCTGGATTTTGGGTGATGGCAACCTCATTTTCTTTTGGAAGGATAGGTGGGCGACTGAAGAAGCCCTTGGGTCGAGGGCGGATCTCGCTGGGCTGAGAGGTTTGACTGACCCTAACTCCCAACTCAGGGTGGCAGAGTTCATAGACCGGAGCACCCATTTTCCTCGGTGGAAGATTCCAGTTGTGGAGGGGTTTAATAATGAGGTTACCTTTCTTGCAAATATCCTCCAGTTGGTTTTAATTCCTTCTGCCAGGAGGAATGACAGAATCATCTGGAGTGGTACGGAGGATGGGCTTTTTTTTGTTAAATCAGCTTATGAGTTTCTTACCACCAAGACTGCTCTGGACTACAGGTGGAATACTGTGTGGAGGAAAGGAGTCATCCCTAAAATCAACTTCTTTGCATGGATTGCTTTCCACAACAAAGCCTTAACAATTGACAACCTTCACAAGAGAGGTTTTGCCTTCCCCAATAGGTGTTACTTGTGTCTTGCAGATTGCGAGACGAGGGATCATTTATTCTTGCATTGCCCGTTTTCCCACTCTGTTCTTAGTATTGTCCTATCCTCCTTCCAAATCCTATGGTGCTCTCCCCGTTCCCTCAGAGATGCTTTCCACCAATGGCCTAATCCTTTCAAGAATCCCAAACTTTGCTTCCTCCTCGAGGCCTCCTTCCATCATTCAATTTGGCAAATTTGGTTAGAGAGGAATGCCAGAATATTTGGCAGAGCTCCTAGAGGGCCCCCTTCTATTGCTCAAAGGGCATTGTCCTACGCCATCGAGAATTCTATTGTTGTTCCCAGTCCCCGTCCCTACCTTTCGAGTGAAGAAGCGATTCTCAAAATGATGAATCTCTGGCCATTTTTGGAGGTTGTTAAAGGGCCCTATCGAAGGAATATTGTTTGGACCAAACCCCCCATGGGGTGGATTAAATTAAACTTTGATGGAGCGGCTAAGGGGAATCCTGGGCCCGCTGGTGCTGGGGGTGTTGTCAGAGATCATGATGGGAATCTTGTGATGGCCTATTGTGAAGATTTGGGCTCCCAGACAAATCACTATGCCGAAGCCCGAGGTGCTCTGAAAGGTATTCGGATACTCTCTGAGGATCCTCGACCTCTTATTATTGAGGGTGACTCGCTCAACATCGTGAATTACCTTCTTGGCACCAAAAATCCATCTTGGAAAGTCTACAACATCATCCTCGAGGCAAGAACGCTTCTCTCCTATCGTGGTAGGTGGAAAGCAAATCATACTTTGAGAGAAGGTAATCGCGTGGCTGACCACATGGCCAAAAAAGGGCTCGTGACCACGTGTCCGGTCGTGTGGTGGTCTCGCTTCCCATCCGAGGTGGAAAGGTTGGCCAGAGCAGACATCCATTCATGAAGCTTTCCTTGCACAGTTTTTGGAAAGCCCCCTCCGACGAGTTTTGGTGTGGCATGGCAATTTTGTCTACTTAGTTGTCCATGGTGTCTTGTCTGTTTTGCTTTCCTCATTTCATTTCTTCGGGCTCTACTTGGTGTTCCTTCGGTTTTGTCCTGTTTCTTTTTCATTGGGTTTCCAGGCCTAAAAGCCCTTTTTACAGTTTCCAAGTCTTTAGCATTAGGATGGCTTTACTTGCAATTAGGCTTATTGTTACAACCAAGAGGTATGATGCATCATTAGAAATATGGCTAATTTTGTACATAAGGTTTTGGGATCCTCTATAAAAACCCACTGTTAATATATTAAAATAATTACCAAAAAAAAAAAATGACCATATTCATGGCAAATTCTACAATGAAAATAAATGTTCTCATAGTCAACTACTTTCTCCCAAGTGTCTTTCCAAAATTGTAATGTGATATTTTTAGTTAGGGTTTTGTCAAAATCCATTAAAACACAAATTCGAGCATAAATAATATGTTCAAAATTTTGAGTACAATCAAAAGTCATCATAAAAGTTCCTAAAGAGTTTCCAATTGAAGAAAAAATAGTAGGAATCCAAAATTCAATAGGGAGGCCAAAGAGTCTAACCCACATGGGAGCTATAGAAGGCATCTCTTCTTTGGATTTAAATTTAGTATGCTAGGGCTTCATGAAAAGCCTTGCCCTTCCAAAAAACAAAGGACCCCCTTGAAAAGTTCTCTCTATCTTCATTATTAGCAAATAAAACAAGAAAATAACAATTTGGATAAATAGAGATTTGTAACTCACCTTTAGTTTTCTAGCTTTTTGCAGCCCAAAATTTGAAAGCAGATAGACTCGAACAAAAATCCATGACCTGACAAATTAGTCCTTTTTCCAAATATTCAATGCCAGTCTGAATGTTACCCATATCAAGCTTAACAATAGGAGTTCCATCAGATGCTTTAAGACATCCTAACTTCATTTTCTTGGGATCAATATTAGGCATTCTTAGAGGTTTATGGGAAGCCCTAAGATTAATATTAGCATTGGGCTGAGGTTGTCCACCATGGAGGGCATCCCTAAAATTTATTTTTGGGGTTGAGTCTTCGAAATTCTTACCCTTGACAGGGTTTTCATAGTAGAATTATTTTGTGTGTGCACCTTAGCACCAGATTCACTTGAGATATGAGCCATTTATTGATCAACTGCTTGAAAATTGTTTCGTGATCTCTTTAATCCTTGCCCTAGATGTCATGGAAAGGTATGGTTTTCACTTTTCTTTTGTGCAACAAATTAGAAGATGTTATCACTCAAGTTCATAGTATGATCTGTTGAAAGACAAATTTCTAACCCATATTGGATCCCTTGCAATATTTCCTGCTAAAATATTGAGCATAAACCACAAAAATATTGGCCGCTAGGGCCTGAAGGCCCTAAAAACCAACCTCTAGAGCTGCTTGCACTCAACCCAGATGAAACCCTCACATAGATGCTTGCCAAATATCTTGTTCACACATAGGGATGCGATAGGATCTGTGTTGCTCCAAATGATATGAAAATTGGTTGAGACATTCTAGGGTTTTTCAGGCATCTACCCTTAGAAATTCATCTCAATCCGAGTCAGGATGAGTGAGATATGGCCGAAATGAATTTTAAAATTTGGACAGTCCTTCGAAAAATTTCCCTCCCACCACTCAACACATATAGCCTTTGGATGCCACCCTAGATTTAATAATTAATTAAAATGAGGTAGATATAAAACCCATCAAAAAGTATCGCTCTCTTCTTCAAAAACAATGCAAGATGAATAAGACACATTAGTTTAGAATGGTTTAGTCTTTCATGATGAGGTGAGTGGTAATGATTTGGGTTATTTAGTTTTAGCTTTTGATGTTGATTTATCATATATGATACCCATTATTCTTTGGTTTTTCAACACCCAAGTGGATTAAGATGCTTCTAAATGATGCTTAGCCTATTTTATCTCTTGAGCAACAATAGAAGCCTCCTTACCAAGCATTACTTTCAAAGGTAGCATATTATCAAGATTCTCCTATATATTCTCAAGTAAAGGGTAAGCCAGAATGGAAAGATGCTATGTTGGTACAATATGAGATATTGATAAAAATTAGGACTTGGAAGATAATTCCTATTTTAGAAGGGAATAGTGTTGTTAGCTAAAATCGGTCTATATGACCAAGTACACATAATAATGTTAGGTAGAGAGTCATAAAATGCACATGTTGCCAAATGATTATCTCAATAGAAGGGAGTGGGCTGTTCTAAGACTTTTACACCAGTGGCTAGGATGGACTCAATTAGGATGATTCTCTCCATTACTACCTCCTATGATAAAAGGTATATGATATGGATGTGAAGAGTGGCTTTCTATATGAGGATCTTTAAGAGAAAATCTACATGTAGTAGCCACTTATTTTCAACTCAAGGGACTCAAGGGACCCACTCCATTGGTTTATTTTTTTATTAAGTTCTTGTATGGACTTAAGTAGGATCCTCATGCATGGCATAAAAATATTCATTCCATTTTCTTACTTGTGGGTTTTAATGATGTGAGGCTAAACACAATATTTACATCAAACATCAGGATGGGGAAACTTTGGTGATTGTCTTATATGTTGATGATCTTATCATCACTTGCGGCTCCTCTACTATGATCTAAGACATGAAGTTATGGATTTTTTCCACCTTTGAGATTATAAATTTGGTGATTCTACATTATATTTTAGGGATTCAAATTCATTTAAATAGATTTTAGCATCACCATTTCTTAGCTCAAATATGCTTTAGATCTTCTTCAACATTTTAGGATGGAGGAATGTAATCTAGATTGGATTTATTTTGCCTTAGGCCTAAAACCTTAGGTTGATTACACTACATATTTAGTTGATTTTATGCTATATACATCTCTTATGGGAGGACTTCTTACTCACACTAGATCTTGTATAGCCTTTACGATCATATGTTATTGTAAATACATGTAGACACCCTGGAAGAGTCACTAAAAAACAACTAAGAGGAGACATAGATACAACAAAGAGAGGTAGGCATTTATTATATTATTTTTATTGTTTTTATTACACCTCAAGTTAGAGTGGGTGTAATTTGCTAGACTATTAGTTAGGATGTTAGACTATTAATTATAACTAATATTTATGGTTATAACTAATAAATTATATTCAAATATGTTTATAATTATATTGTATGGTTATACCCTATGTTTATGCATTTAAATATTTGATGTTGGATTAATGAAAATTGATTTAATTGCCCAACATTTGTATCAAAGCATGTTATGTTTGGAAGAATAGAGGACTTGGTGAGAAATTCTAGGTTTTGAGAGAAGGACATTACTATAGAAGAAGACTCCTAATCCACCTAGGTTTGAGTGAGAGAGAGCCAATAGAGTTCCAAGATAGTCAATATTTCACTATCTATCTATTGCTTTTCAAGCACTCACTTATCCCTAATCCAATCAGTATGAGATATTATTTGATTGCGAGAGAGCTTAGAGAGATGATTGTAAGAAAAATTCAGATTAAGAAGGGTTAAAATATGGGCAATGTAATATGGTATTGGATAAGATGAATTATTGGATGAGACATCCAAGTATTCAAGAGATATAAGAGAGCCTTAATATTGGGGAATTTATTCACTAAATTAGTTGGTGAGAAGATTAAGTGTCTGGAGCTACACACAAATTTCTAATATTTGAGAAATTTTGTCATGTAATAAATTTGTGACCAGGTCTATTACAGTCATCGATATCATACCCCCAATTTATAATGGGATTTCTTTTATAAGTAGATTATGACTGGTGGAAAATAAGAATTATATAACATAGAATTGTGATATACCAGATTGTTACCTTATAATATATTTTAGTTAAGAGTAAGATCTTGAAGACTTGTAGAATTAGGTAGGGATTATATATTGGTTTTGTGAGTTGAAATTGCTCCAAATACAATGCATTGATTCATTTCAAGAAACCTAGTTCTAGAGATAGTGGATATCTATAATTGTTGTCAACTAATTTTTATGGAGATCTAGAAGGTCCAAAGTTGAGAAATTGTTAAAGTTTGTAGGAATTACTCCACTCAAATTATTATTCAATGCTTGGTATCAATGGACTTCAATGGGCCATACTCATTACGAAAAATTTCACTTAATGAATAATATCATGTGCGTCATCTAGAGATAAGTAAGGTTAGAGAGCTTCATGGGAAGAGAGCCCATTAGAAAGTTATAGGATATGTTGAGTCTAATTATGTGGTAAAGTTTCCAAACAATTATAAAATTCTATTAGTAAGGGAGTTGTAGATTTCTAGTAGCTTCTATGCCATTAGGGTAGAGGTCTTGTACAATATGTTTAAGGAATAGTATGTGTACATGCATAGATACTTACATGTTGACTTAGTGCAAATAAATTATAGATGTGGTTGTTAGCATTTCATGCAAGAAAAACTTGAAAACTCATGATAGGAGGTTTTAGGTTCAATTTCTTGTATATATTTTTCTTTAAAATTGTAGACATTTTAAGGGGTTAAAAACATAACTTTCACATTTTCAATACATCAAGAAAATAGTAGAGGAATTGGAATATAAAAATGAAGTATAAAATTTTGAAGTAGATGTCAAGAGGTCAAAACCCACAAAAAACATAATTTTTTTACTACCCTAGGAAGAAAATTACATTTCCAATTTCCTATAGTTTTTTGTGGTAAAATTACTAAAAATTTGACTAGAGTGAATATGTTATAAATTTTAGAGTGGGTGCTTATTTTTTTCAAGATGTATTTTTGGCTTTGAATGACACCTTAGAAAATCATGGAATTTAATTTAAACTATATTTTTTATTCATTTATGTTGTATTACTAATTTATTATAATACCATGAAAATAAAACAAGTGAACAAGTTATAATGTACACAAGCAACATTTGGTATTAACAACTTCTATAGCTCACATTTATAGGTAAAGCTATCTCATTGAGCTACTATGACTATATCCTAACAAAGTTGCAAAAATTACATCTAGGCATGAACCATTTAGATAATTAGGGATATATAAGGTAAAAAATTTGTAATACTTTGACTCTATAATATTACCTATTCGTCACTACTGCTAGACATGAACCTTGAAATCAAGAAATTCCAAGTATAGAGGGAAGTTATAATTGTATACAAGGATCTCTTTAAGCAAGTTTCATTGATAGGAAGAATACATTTCTATACTTCCTTAGTACCTCATACTATTCTCTTTCACATACCTTAAAGTCTCTCTCATGTATGGCCATGTATATCGAGAGGACCAATTTATTCCATGTATCAATAGGTATATAGGAAGGGTGGGTATATAGAGAGATTTGATATATTAGACTAGTAATATATTGAAAAGGGGACCATTTGAGAGTTATAAGGAACCCTCACTATGGTTGTGTTGAAATTCTTCTTCTTAGAATATTGAGTTGTCATTGATGTCAAAGGTGCATGGTATTCAAGGCAAAAATATTCTTCAAGGGTGATAAGTTTATAAGGTTGGACAATATATCAATAATGTCAGAGATGGACTTGATAAATAGCAAACAACGGAAAATCATCCAAGGCAAAGATATATTTCAAGAGAAGCAAGGAAAGTATATTTCAAAGCAAGGCAAATATATTATAATATTTAAAAGAGAAGGACAAAGGTTAGGACAAAGGTTTGACATATTTAAATCAAAGGATTTAAATATATAAGAGTTTAAAAGTTAAATATTATAATATTTAAATCATAGATTTAAATATTATAACCTAAAGTGTTTGAAAAATAAAATGCACCGACATCTTTGGAGAAGATATAAAGTTGAAAGCAAATAATAAGAGCCGACCTCCTTGATGAAATCGAAGACAATGGGAAACATATAAATATGAGGTATTATTTCACCTTTGTAATGTGCAATAATCGATTAATTCCTTTGTGGTGAGTGCGAGCAGTAGACAGAGGAGAAGAGCAACAAAAATTGATGGTAGTGAAAGATAAGGATAAATATTATATCATGCCCCTTTGGTTTCACCTGTTGGGATAGCCCAACTAGTTGTCTAGCTTGCATGGAGCGTTGTTGTGCAGGAGGTTAGAGGGTTGAATCTCTTCGACGTTGTTTTGTTGAAGAAATTGAGATAGAGCTATAAGGAGTCAAATATTTGTGCACCCTTTTTGGTTTCACCTATTGTGGTAGCATAGTTGGTCATGAGTGCTTGTGAGGGCGCTGCACCTCTAGAGGATAGGGGATCGAATCCCGTCATGGTTGTGCAAGGTATTTAAAGTTTTATTTTATAAAATTTAATAAAGGGAGATATAAGGGTCATGGTGCTAGTGTAGAATTATATTTTTTTGCATATTAAATAAAGGGGAGATATAAGGGTTATGATGTTAGTATAAGGTTTCATTTTTTGCAAAATAATAAAAGGAGATATAAGGGTTATGATGTTAGTATAAGGTTTCATTTTTAAAAATTAATAAAAGGAGATATAAGGGTTTTAGTTGTTAATAAAGCTTTATATTGTGAGTTTCAAAAAGGGAGATATAAGGAGTTATTTTTAAGCTTTATTGTGTATGTTTTTGATAAGGATTTTTAAAGTGGTTGATTTGATATTTAATCAAGAAAGGAAAAAGAAAATTGCTAACCAGATTTTGAAGGGACAAACAAAAGGAAAATTATTTTTGTCAAGACAGGTTTGGAAAGCTCATGCAAAAGAAGATCATCATCATTGAGGCAGATTTAGAGGTATGGTGATTTAATTCCTTTCTCAAAGTGGTTTTGTTTGAGGAAAATATTTTTGTTGTCATATGGTTGGAGGTATAAGGAATTTTTGGATGTGCATTATTTTGATTGAATTTGGAGTAAATGTGCAAAGGTTTTAGATCATATTTGTGAGCAAATTTGTGCATTGGTTTTTGATTGAATTTGGGAGTAGATGAGCATGGTAGATTTGTGGATTGTTATGTTTGGTTTTGGGAATATATGAGCATTGTATGTATGCAAGATTTGGGAGTAGATGAGTATATTTGAGTAGGTTTTGGAGCAGATTTGAGCAGGTTGTGTGAGTATATTTGAGTAGGTTTTGGAGTAGATTTGAGCAGGTTGTGTGAGTAGATTTGAGTAGGTTTTGGAGTAGATTTGAGTTGTTTTGTGAGTAGATTTGAGAGAAGATTTGATCAGGATTTGTGAATAAATTTGGAGTAGTTTTGAGAGTAGAGGATTGGTGTCTCCTATGGATTGGTGTCCATGAACTTGAGAAGGGATTGGTGTCTCCTGTGGATTGGTGTCCATGAACATTGTAATAGGGGATTGGTGTCTCCTGTGGGTTGGTGCCCATGAAATTTATTGAAGAAATTTATAAGCAATATTTTTCCATGGATGTAGCCCATATTGGGTGAATCCATGTTAAATATGTGTCTCTTATGTGTGTGATGATTTGTGCATTGTTTCATTATTGCATTAATATTATTGTTGTTATTCATTTGGATTGAAAAGTGAAAATTTTTATCTTATATTGTTCACCCCTCCTCTTAGTATAAGCTTGTGTTCTTCAATTGGTATCAGAGTAGGTTCCTTCGTGAAAGCCTAACAACTTGAAGGAAGATCTTACAAGAACACACATGGCCATTGAGGAGAAAGAAGATGCTCCCTATGGTTGAAATCAAAGAGAGAGATCCAAAAAATGGAGAGGAAGCCATGGTTGACATAGAAGAGGAACTTATTGTTGCTCTTGAAGAATTGAAAAGGGTTAGAAAGAAGAATTCAAGATTGAAGGCTCAAGTACAAGAGGATGAGGAAACAAAGACAAAGCTTCTACAAGATCTCACCGACTTAAAAGTGAAGGTTGAAGAGGCAAAGAGAATTGAAGAAGTTATGGTTGAGCAATTAAAGGCAAAGGAGCTAGAATGTGAAAAATTGGAATATGAGGTTGTCTCTCTAAGAAAGGAAGTGGAAAAATCTAAGGATAAGTTACAACAAAGTATGAGGTTTGAGAAAAGCACAAAAATATTGGATGATATTATCAAAGCACAGAGACTTTCAGGTATAAAGATTGGACTTGGTTTTGAAGAAGGTCAAGAGAAATAAAAAGAGGAGTCAAGCTCAAAAGGAACAAAGACATCAAAGAAAATAATTAAAGAAGAGCCCATGACCTACGCTGATGTATTGAAAAGTGAAAGCATCAAGGAGGAAGAAAACAAAGAATCATCATGGATAGAATTCAATCATAGAAACAACAATGAAAGAACCATGCGACCATATCATCCAAGGCAATCAAATAGGTTTCAATATTTCTTCCATGGTTATTATTTTTCATGTAATAAATATGGTCATAAAGTTGTACATTGCATGGTCCATGTGAAGAATGATGATGGTTTCATCAATAGAAATTTCAATTCATTTGCACCTCTCATGGATGACAATATCATTTGTTATAAATGTGATAATTTTGGGCACAAAGCTAAATGGTGTAGAACAGTGTTTCTTGAACTTCCTAAATCAAGCAAGAAGGAGGAAGGTCAAACAGTTCAGAAGGAGATATCCTCAAAAGTTTGGAAAAAGAAAAAGGAACAAGAAAAAGAAAAATCCATGTTGGTACAAATGACTCTTCATGTGCAAAATGAAGGAAATCAATGGTACATTGATAGTGGTTGTTCAAGCCATATGATAGGTGACAAAAGCAAATTTCTCTCTCTCAAGGAAATAAATGGAGGAACAATGAAATTTGGTGATAATGCTTCTACCAAAATTGTTGGAAAAGGGACTTTGAGTTTGGATAATGGAAGATCAAGGACAGAAAATGTATTATATGTTGAAGGATTGAAGCACAATCTACTAAGTGTAAGTCAACTATGTGATCAAGGGCATACACTCACATTTCACCCAAATGGATGTGAGATCAGGAAATCCAAGATAGGAAAGCTTATTGCAGATGCTAGTAGAACTGCAAACAATCTCTACATGTTGAGCGAAATTAAGGGAGAAAAATGCTTTTTATCACAAGAGGATGAGAGCTGGTTATGGCATAGAAGAATGGGTCACCTGAACTTTGACAACATAGTGAAAATAAGCAACAAACAGGCAGTCAAAGATTTACCCAAAATAGCAAAACCCCCAAGCACGATTTGTGCACAATGCCAACATGGTAAGCAAACAAGATCAAGTTTCAAATCAAAGGAGTTTTCTTCATCCAAGCCTTTGGAGCTAGTTCACACCGATCTATGTGGTCCTACAAGGACAAAGAGTTTACAAGGTGAAAATTACTTCATGTTATTTATTGATGATTTCTCTAGAATGACTTGGGTAACATTCTTAAAAGAAAAATCAGAAGCATTTGAAAAGTTCAAGGCATTCAAGGCACTTGTAGAAAATGAAATAGGCAAAAATATCAAGTGTCTAAGATCAGATAGAGGAGGTGAATTCACTTTAGGTGAATTTGTAGAATTCTATGAACAACATGGAATCAAGAGATAATACTCAGTAACAAGAACTCCACAATAGAATGGAGTAGTTGAAAGGAAAAATAGAATTATTCAGGGTATGGCTAGGGCTATGCTAAATGAGTCTAAGATTTTTGATGCTTTTTGGAGAGAGGTAATTCATACAACTATTTATATCATCAATAGAGCTCAAATAAGAGTAAATCACCACAAAACCCCATATGAGCTTTGGAAGGGAAGACCAACTACTATGAAGTACTTCAAAAATTTTGGAAGTAAATGCTACATTAGATGAGAAGAGAAAAATTTGGGTAAGTTTGATTCTAGGTGTGATGAGGGTATCTTCCTTGGATACTCCACTAAGAGCAAAGCCTATAGATGCTACAATAAAATATCACATACAATTGTGGAAAGTGCAAATGTAAGAGTTGATGAAGAAATAGATCTAAGAGAACCAGCTCAAGAGATTGTGTATCAAGAAGGAGAAAGTTGCAAAGAAGAATAAGGTGAAGAAACTGAAGAAGATGAGACACTCTCAAGAAAGGCATCACCTAAGACACCATCCAGGTATGTGCAAAAGAACCATCCAAGAGAACTGATTATTGGGAATCTAGATGAGAGATAGACAAGGAGGAAGATAATAGGAATAGGTGAACATGCAAATTTTTCTTTGCTATCTAAAGTTGAGCCCAAGAATTTCAATGAAGCAAGTGAAGATAAATATTGGATTAAGGCAATGGAAGAAGAGTTAGACCAAATAGAAAAGAGTGAGACTTGGGAACTTGTTCCATGTCCAAAAGACAAGAATGTAATTGGCACCAAATGGGTCTACAGAAATAAGTTGAATGAAGATGGTCAGGTTGTCAGAAACAAAGCAAGACTTGTGTGCAAAGGCTATGCACAAGTTGAGGGGATTGATTTTGAAGAGACATTTGCTCCTGTTGCACGTCTTGAGGCCATAAGAATGTTCTTGGATTTCTCAAGTTTCAAAAACTTCAAAGTGTACCAAATGGATGTAAAATCAACATTTCTTAATGGTTACTTAGAGGAAGAGGTCTACATTGAGCAACCAGATGGTTTCAGCCTGACAGATAAGTCGGACTATGTATGCAAATTAAAGAAGGCTCTCTATGGACTAAAGCAAGCCCCTAGGGCTTGGTACTCAAGGTTGGATAAATATCTTCAAGAATAGGGTTTCAGAAAAGGTATAGCAGATAGCAATCTGTACATCAAAAATGAAGGAAATGACTTGTTGATTGTAGTGGTCTATGTGGATGATATCATTTTTGGAGGTAGTAATGACAAGATGTGTCAAAAATTTGCAAAGTGTATGCAAAATGAATTTGAGATGTCAATGCTTGGTGAGTTGTCTTTCTTTCTTGGTTTGCAAATTTCACAATCAGATAAAGGTATATTTCTCTCTCAGACCAAGTATGTAAAAGAAATGTTGAAAAATTTTAGGATGGAGGATTGCAATCCTGTGAGTACCCCCATGATTACAGGATGTAAGTTAAGTAAATATGATGAGTCTCCTGAGGTAAATCAAACATTGTATAGATCCATGATTGGAAGTTTACTGTATGTCACAACTACAAGGCCAGATATAATGCAGGCAGTCGGATTGGTGGTAAGATTTCAAGCTGCACCAAAAGAAACACATGTACAGGTAGTAAAAAGGATCTTTAAGTATTTGAAAGGAACTATGGAGTTTGGACTATGGTATCCTAGATGCAATAATTTCACTCTCACTGCATATACAGATGCGGATTGGGTAGGCAATATTGATGATAGAAAAAGCACAAGTGGAGGAGCATTTTTTCTTGGAGATTGTTTGGTCTCTTGGCTAAGTAAGAAACAAGCATCAATATCCTTATCTACTATAGAGGCAGAGTATATTGTAGCAGTTGCCTGTTGCACATAGGTTTTATGGATGAAATAAACTTTAAGTGATTTCAAAATTAAGCATGAGCATCCGATCTCCATACTTTGTGATAATACAAGTGCCATCAATATTTCAAAGAATCTGGTGATGCATTCAAGGACCAAGCATATTTCAATCAAATATCATTTTTTGAGAGAGCAAGTGGTTGATCAACAAGTTAAGTTGGAATATATTGCTACAAAGGAACAAATTGCTGACATCTTTACCAAACCACTACCAAAGGAGACTTTTGAGTATCTCAAAAGTAAGTTGGGAGTAGTTTTACTCCCATATCAAAATTGATCACCTCAAAAAGGAGGTGGTAAGGGGGTTGTGTTAAGTGTCTTATTTTTAGCCCCAAGGAGCCCTTTGCCATTGATGTCAAAGGGGAAGAATTTTAGTAAGGGGGAGCAGCTTGTCAGGGGGAGCATATTGTGAATCCAATTGCAGTAAAAGAATTTTTTTGTAGGGTTGCCATCAATGACAAAGGGGGAGATTGTTAGAAATATTGAGTTGTCATTGATGTCAAAGGTGCATGGTATTCAAGGTAGAAATATTCTTCAAGGGTGATAAGTTTATAAGGTTGGACAATATATCAATGATAAAATTTGGTGTTAATTAAAATTGAAATATTATAAAGAGAAGGAAAAAGGTTTGACATATTTAAATCAAAGGATTTAAATATATAAGAGTTTAAAAGTTAAATATTATAATATTTAAATCATAGATTTAAATATTATAACCTAAAGTGTTTGAAAAATAAAATGCGTTGACATCTTTGGAGAAGATATAAAGTTGAAAGCAAATAATAAGAGCCGACCTCCTTGATGAAATAAAAGAGAATGGGAAATGTATAAATATGAGGTATTATTTCACCTTTGTAATGTGTATGATAATCGATTAATCCGTCGTGGTGAGTGTGAGCGGTAGAAAGAGGAGAAGAGCAACAAAAAATTGGTGGTAGTGAAAGACAAGGATAAATATTATATTGTGCCCCTTTGGTTTCACCTGTTAGGATAGCCCATGGTTGTCTAGCTTGCATGGAGTGCTGTTGTGCAGGAGGTTAGAGGGTCGAATCTCTTTGATGTTGTTTTGTTGAATAAATTGAGATAGAGCTATAAGGAGTCAAATATTTGTGCACCCATTTTAGGTTTCACCTGTTGTGGTAGCACAGCTGGTCATGAGTGCTTGTGAGGGCATTGTGCTTCTAGAGGATAGGGGATCGAATCCCATCAGGTTGTGCAAGGTATTTAAAGTTTTATTTTATTAAATTTAATAAAGGGAGATATAAGGGTATGGTGCTAGTGTAGAATTATATTTTGCATATTAAAAGGTATAAAGGAGATATAAGGTTATGATGTTAGTATAAGGTTTCATTTTTGAAAATTAATAAAAGGAGATATAAGGGTTTTTGTTGTTAATAAAGCTTTATATTGTGAGTTTCAAAAAGGGAGATATAAGGAGTTATTTTTAAGCTTTATTGTGTATGTTTTTGATAAGGGTTTTTAAAGTGGTTGATTTGATATTTAATCAAGAAAGGAAAAAGAGAATTGCTAACCAGATTTTGAAGGGACAAACAAAAGGAAAATTATTTTTGTCAAGACAGGTTTGGAAAGCTCATGCAAAAGAAGATCATCATCATTGAGGCAGATTTAGAGGTATGGTGATTTAATTCCTTTCTCAAAGTGGTTTTGTTTGAGGAAAATATTTTTGTTGTCATATAGTGGGAGGTATAAGGAATTATTGGATGTGCATTATTTTGATTGAATTTGGAGTAAATGTGCAAAGGATTTAGATCATATTTGTAAGCAAATTTGTGCATTGTTTTTGATTGAATTTGGGAGTAGATGAGCATGGCATATTTGTGGATTGTTATGTTTGGTTTTGGGAATAGATGAGCATTGTATGTATGCAATATTTGGGAGTAGATGAGCAGATTTGAGCAGGTTTTGGAGCATATTTGAGCAGGTTGTGTGAGTATATTTGAGTAGGTTTGGAGTAGATTTGAGTAGGTTTTGGAGTATATTTGATGTTTTATGAGTAGATTTGAGAGTAGATTTGAGCAAGATTTGTGAGTAAATTTGGAGTAGTTTTGAGAGTATAGGGGATTGGTGTCTCTTATGGATTGGTGTCCATGAACCATAGTAGAGGGGATTGGTGTCTCCTATGGGTTGGTGCCCATGAACATTGTAATAGGGGATTGGTGTCTCCTATGGGTTGGTGCCCATAAAATTTATTGAAGAAATTTATAAGCAATATTTCTCCATGGATGTAGCCCATATTGGGTGAACCACGTTAAATTTGTGTCTCTTATGTGTGTGGTGATTTGTGCATTGTTTCATTATTGCAATTGATAATATTTGAAGTTATTACTTTGGAAAGAAAAGTAAAAGTTTTATCTTATACTGTTCACCCCCCTCTCAGTATAAGCTTGTGTTCTTCACTTCTTATAGATTCACTACTCAAAATTTCAAACTTTGGACCTTAGAAAAATAATATGAGAAACATCTTGGTAGTTGAGAAAATATAGGACATTGTAATTGGCAAAGTCACTCGACCTTACGAGGATGTAGATGCAAAAAATAAAATTTATGATGTAGATACTAGAGCATTTATGATCATCACTCTTTCCATAAATTTATTTATTTATACATACATTTATGAAGTAAAACTATCCAAGGAGGCATGGGAAGATCTTTATACCATATATGAATGGAAGAATGAATAAGCAATACTTCACCTTCGGACTTTTAGTCTTAACTTCACATGTTGAGATTCCAAGATGAAGAAAACATGTATATTTTTCCATGCCATGTTGTAAAGTTGAAAGAAAAAATAAATGCCATGGGAGAAGTTATGTAGGATAAGATCTTAATACCCATAATACTTAGAGCTCTAACAATTATATTTTGAGTTTTGATCACTTCCTTGTAAGATTTAAATAAGGCGTCCTTTGATGAGTTGGTGAATATGCTTTAATAGGAAGATGCAATTAACAAGTTGAGGGATCAATTGAATAATAATAAACTCATATCAAAGAAGTATAGAAGAAATAATCCATATAAGGGTTCTTCCCCATCATAATCTTCATAGAAATAACCTTATAAACAAAAGAGGTATTAGCACATATATGATAAATATGGAAATGATATAAGAAGTTATTGGTATAACCCTATGACTCAAGGAGATAAATTTCATAAACCTAATTAGAAGAAGATAAACTACAAACCATGTCCTAAGTAGAAGTGACATGAAGAACACAAGCTTATACTGAGAGGGGGGGTGAACAGTATAAGACCACTTTTTACTTTTGCTTCAAAACAACTTTCAAATCAGTATTATGCAGTGTATAGATAGCAATATTAATAGCAATAATCAAAGCAATGCACAAAACACCATCCACAAAAGAGACACAACAATTTACGTGGTTCACCCAATGCGGGCTACTCCACGGATAAAATTTCTCTCTAAATTTTATCAACTCACAATCTGGGAATACCTTTCCCGATTACAATATTTATGGGCATCAACCCAAAGGAGATACCTTCCCCTAGCTCTGCTCTTTAGTGGTGATCCTCTAGAAGACCTCTACCTCCTCTGCCCTTAGCAAGTGGAACTCTATCCATAGAAGACACCTGTCTTCCCTGCTCTGGCTGGAGATCTCTGTCCTCAACTCTATCACCGCAAAGCTGGTCCTCGAATATGCACTAAACATAGTCCTTCGATCTAGCACAAATGTCCTCTATATTTTTCTCTAATCTGCACCAAACACAGTCCTTCGGTCTGGCACAAGTCTGTCCTCAGATCTCTTTCTGTTCTGTTACAGCTGCACTTGGTCGAAACCAACTTTTGCACTAAACATGCAAACATAGCAGCACTCGATCGAATATCAACTTATGCACCTCTACGCAAACACAACAACACTCGATCGAACATCAACTTATGCACCTCTGCACAAACATAGCAACATAGTCTTCGCACACTCTACGCAATCACAACAACATAGTCTTTGCACACTCTGCTTCTCGATGATCGAACTTCTCCCCCGCACTCTATCTACGAATATCGCACTTCGAATGCACACTTCGATCGATACTTAATCTCTTCAAACAGCCCTCCTTTTATACTAACATAATCAAGATCTAAACCTTGGTCTTAGTCGATTGTTAAACCCTAACTCCGTCGGCTACATAACCCTAAGCATCGTCGGCCCAAATTTAACTCTGTTAGCTTCAACCGCCTCTGTGCTTCAGTAGCTTCTACCGTGAAACCACAACATGTCGTGATATCGTGACATTTTTGCAGTCGTACACTTTCGTTTGGCTATTGTCGCGATATCATGACACTTTTGCTTTTGTCTACCTTGACTACGTCCTTGTCATGAAATCATGACACTTCTATCTTTGCTGACGTCATCTTCACTCCTATCATGAAATCATGACACTTTAGTCTTCATTGCCTTCTTCTCTGCTTTTGTCATGAAATCGTGACACATCTGCTTCTGCTGACGTCATCTTCAACTCTGTCATGAAATCGTGACCCTTTTGACTTCATGGCCTTCTTCTCTGCTTGCACTAGCGAAAATGGAACATGTCATGAAATCGTGACACTTTCGCTACCTTGAGCTTCTCTCTGCCTTACACCCATGAAACTGGAACATGTCATGAAATCGTGATGCTTTCACCTTCGAGCTCTTCCTTCTTGAATTCATCATGAAATCATGACGCTTCTTCTATTGAAGACTTGCTAACTATTTCTATCATGAAATCGTGACACTTTCTCCAACTGAATGTTGCCATCTCAACTTGTCACGAAATCGTGACACTTTCTGCATTCGTAAGCTTTCTCTTCATCCTGTCATGAAATCGTGACACTTTTTGCATCCGTATGACTTCTTTGTAGCCTGTCATGAAATCGCGATGCTTCTCATTTCAAACTCTTCCCTTTGCTACATGTCACGAAATCATGACACTTCTCATTTCGAGCTTTTTAGCATGTCACGAAATCGTGACAGTCCTCACCTCGACCTCTGCAGCATGTCGCAAAGAATTCACTGAACTTTGCAGCATGTCACGAAATCATGACATCTTTCGAGTAACTTTCTCTCTCTTCGAACTTGTCATGAAATCATGACAGTTCACACTACGGACTCTCTCTTCTGCATCATGTCATGAAATCGTGACACTTTCTCGTCCGTACAACCTTCTTTGCAGAATGTCATGAAATCGTGACACTTTTCCTTCTCTGCCTTCCTGCACTTTTTGAGTCACGAAAATGCGACATGTCACGAAATCGTGACACTTTCCATCTTGCTCTCCTTCTCTGCCAACATGTCATGAAATCGTGATAGTTTTGACTTTCTTTTCTTCTAGATGAAATGTTTTCTTCCAGCATGTCACGAAATCATGACAGTTTTGCTAACACTTTCTCTCTCCTCAAACATGTCACGAAATCATGACAGTTTTGCCAGCACTTTCTCTCTCCTCAAACATGTCACGAAATCATGACAGTTTTTCCAGCCGCCTGCATACTTTTTCTTACTTGTCTTTTTCTTGATCTTTTGCAATTGGGCTACTCTGATCTTCTTGGAAACTTACTGTCCATGCTGAAACCTTCATCAAAACAAATTCTTTGACATCAAATCAAATTGCTTCAAGAACTTCTTGACATCAATGACAACATCTACACTTGAGCAAAGGCAATGTACCCAAGGTACCCAAAATTGCCAACAATCTCCCCCTTTGTCATTGATGGCAAACCTTTAGCAAACCTTTACTGAAACACATATCTCAAGAGCCAAAACTGAAACCAACTGATCCAACAACTGAGAATCTACCTTTGAAGTTTTTGCTCCCCCTGACTTGAAGCTCTCTTCTTCACTTGAAGCTCTCCCCCTTACTCATATCTCTCCCCCTTTGTCATCAATGGCAAAGGGTCACCTTTGGGGCTTGGGACTAAGAATGAGCTTCTTAGCTTAGTCCCTCCCCCACCTCCTGATGAGGTGATTAAAACAGGGGTGGGAGTAAAACTCCCATTAGGCACTCATCATCATCAGTGTCTACAATTTCCTTGCTGGGCCTTCTCTTGAATTCTTTGTCCGTATTTCTATTCTTGTCACTATTTTTGTTCTTGTTCTCATTCTTGTTCTTATCCATGCCTTGATCCATGGACCTGTTCATACCACTTTTCTTGTTCCTGTACCTTGGCAGTTCAGCTCTGCACTGTCTAGCTGTGTGACCTGCATTGTTGCACTTATAACAAATAACAATGTTATTTCTGTTTGGCATACCTGTTCTTTGAATCCGCCTGTTATGACTAACCGTGTTCCTGTGATTGGCCTTGCAAAAAATTGCCTTATGCCCAAACTGTTTACAAGAGTAGCAATACCCTTGAAAGAAATTACGGCCCGTGAAATTGTTGTTTACCTTCCTTACTTGAGTCATGCAATGCGAAGCCATGTGGCCAAACTTGTGACACGCAAAACATCTGCCGTGAAATATTCTTTTAATCGACCTCTTGGGTCCCGAAAACTTCTTCTTCGCATTCAGAATTCTGTTTTTTGTTTCTGCGCATTTATCACTCACGGACTCTTTCTCTGAGATACTCTCTTCATCAGAACTCTCTTCTCTTTGAAATCTCTTACTGGATTCCCCAACCTGTTCCTTGTGTGGTTTAACAAAACCAAGACCTGTTTTATCTGTTGTCTTTCTTTGACCTTTGATGAGAGATTTAACCTTTTTGGAGCTATCTTGAAACCTGTACAGCTTATCCTTGTACTCTTTAGTTTCCTCTTTCAAGGAAGCCATTTTCTGTTCTAATTCACTATACTCAAGCACCTTAGATTCTAACTCATTCTTGAGTTCTTGTGTCTTAGCCATAGAGACTTCAAGACTTTCTATAAGATCATCTCTCTCCATACAACATTCATCTAACTTATCCTTGAGTCTAGCATTCTTCTTTCTTTCCTTTTTCAAAACACTAAGAGCATTAGTAAGTTCACATTCAAGATCCTCTATTTGATTGCATTTTGAATTATCAAGGCCTTTTTCAGATTTCTTATCACTAGAGGTGCTACCCTTTTCAAAAACCATACATGCATCTTCTTTATCATTTTCTGAAGCATCCTCATACATACTAGCAACCAATTCATTATTTGTGCAATCATCCTCAAGGTGCCCAAAATTTCCACATCTAAAACATTTCATGATAATGAATTTATGTTTCGGTTCTTCCTCCTTTTCTGAAATGAACAACATCTCATTTTCATTATCACTAGAAGAACTTTCACTATCACTGCTAGAACACTTACTTGCTTTGTCTAGGTAGAAGCTCTTCTTGTTCTTGTGTGAATACCTCTTTCCTTGATTGTTGTGCTCATCTTTGTTCTTTCTGTAATACTTGTGCTTTTCAGAATCCTTGCTCTTAACATCCTGTATATCTTCATCACTTTCATTCTTGGAAATAGTACAGTCAGTAGCATAATGACCAAACTTCCCACAGTTGAAACATCTTATATTTTTCTTGCTTTTGTGCTTTCTAGAAAACTTGCCTTTCTTGTTGTAATATGCCTCTTCATCACTAGAAGACTCATCACTCTCTTGAATCTGTTTACCCTTTGATTTCTTGGTAGCTTTGAAGGCTGCCTCTTTCTTAACATCAACTTTCACTTGAGTTCTCAGCTCAAATGCTGCAAGTATACTATGGAGCTCATCCTTTTTCAATTTATCTAAATCTTTAGCTTCCTCAATGGCAGAAATATTTTCACTAAATCTATTAGGAAGAGATCTTAAAATCTTATCACACACATCATTTTCAGCAAGTTCAAGACCTAAGTCTTTCATGGAGTTAACAACCTCATCCATTCGAAGCATGTAGTCACTAATATTTTCATCATCATTCATCTTGAGTTGTTCAAACATACCTTTAAAGTGTCTCAATTTGGCCTTTCGGACATTTGCATCACTTGTATGAACTACCTACAACTGTTTCCACATTTCACTAGTTGTCTTGTAGTGAATCACTTTGGTAAGATCAGCCTTCTGTAAACCCTTCAGGATTGCATTCATGGCTTTTGAGTTGCTGTGAAGCATGAGCCTGTCTTCTTTAGTATAAGGACCATGTTCAGGAATAGTGTACTCATCTTCAATCACTTCCCATACCTCATTACCAAGTGCCATTAGATAAACTTTCATTCTTGCACTCCACAGACCAAAATCTGATCCATCAAGAATAGGTGTTGCATTGCCACTTGAATAGTCCATTGTGTTCTTTGCAAGCTTTTCCTTCAAGCTATTAAACTTTTCGAAGGAACCCACTCTGATACCAATTGAAGAACACAAGCTTATACTGAGAGGGGGGTGAACAGTATAAGACCACTTTTTACTTTTGCTTCAAAACAACTTTCAAATCAGTATTATGCAGTGTATAGATAGCAGTATTAATAGCAGTAATCAAAGCAATGCACAAAACACCATCCACAAAAGAGACAACAATTTACGTGGTTCACCCAATGCGGGCTACTCCACGGATAAAATTTCTCTCTAAATTTTATCAACTCACAATCTGGGAATACCTTTCCCGATTACAATATTTATGGGCATCAACCCAAAGGAGATACCTCCCCTAGCTCTGCTCTTTAGTGGTGATCCTCTAGAAGACCTCTACCTCCTTCTGCCCTTAGCAAGTGGAACTCTATCCACAGAAGACACCTGTCTTCCCTGCTCTGGCTGGAGATCTCTGTCCTCAACTCTATCACCGCAAAGTTGGTCCTCGAATATGCACTAAACACAGTCCTTCGGTCTAGCACAAATGTCCTCTACCTCTTTCTCTGATCTGCACCAAACACAGTCCTTCGATCTGGCACAAGTCTGTCCTCAAATCTCTTTCTGTTCTATTACAGCTGCACTTGGTCGAAACCAACTTTTGCACTAAACACGCAAACACAGCAGCACTCGATCGAATATCAACTTATGCACCTCTGCGCAAACACAGCAACACTCGATCGAACATCAACTTATGCACCTCTATGCAAACATAGCAGCACAGTCTTTGCACACTCTGTGCAATCACAGCAGCACAGTCTTCGCACACTCTGCTTCTCGATGATCGAACTTCTCCCCCGCACTCTATCTATGAATATCGCACTTCGAATGCACACTTCGATCGATACTTAATCTCTTCAAACAGCCCTCCTTTTATACTAACAAAATCAAGATCTAAACCTTGGTCTTAGTCGGATTTTAGCAAATGCAAACCCTAACTCCGTCGGCTGCAAAACCCTAAGCATCGTCGGCCCAGATTTAACTCGTCGGCTTCAACCGCCTCTGAGCTTCTGTAGCTTCTACCATGAAACTACAACATGTCATGATATCATGACATTTTTGCAGTCGTACACTTTCGTTTGGCTATTGTCATGATATCGTGACACTTTTGCTTTTGTCTGCCTTGACTACGTCCTTGTCATGAAATCGCAACACTTCTGTCTTTGCTGACGTCATCTTCACTCCTGTCGCAAAATCATGACACTTTAGTCTTCATTGCCTTCTTCTCTACTTTTGTCATGAAATCGTGACACATCTGCTTCTGCTGACGTCATCTTCAACTCTATCATGAAATCATGACCCTTTTGACTTCATGGCCTTCTTCTCTGCTTGCACTAGCAAAAATGGAACATGTCATGAAATCGTGACACTTTCGCTGCCTTGAGCTTCTCTCTACCTTATACCTACAAAACTAGAACATGTCACGAAATCGTGACGCTTTCGCCTTCGAGCTCTTCCTTCTTGAATTCGTCATGAAATCGTGACGCTTCTTCTGTTGAAGACTTGCTAACTATTTCTATCATGAAATCATGACACTTTCTCCAACTGAATGCTGCCATCTCAACTTGTCATGAAATCATGACACTTTCTACATCCAAGCTTTCCTTCAACCTGTCATGAAATCATGACACTTTTTCATCCATACGACTTCTTTATAGCCTGTCATGAAATCATGACGCTTCTCATTTCAAACTCTTCCCTTTGCTGCATGTCACGAAATCATGACAGTTCTCACTTCGAGCTTTTCAGCATGTCATGAAATCATGACAGTCCTCACCTCGACCTCTATTGTCGTAAAAAGTTCACTTGACCAGCATGTCACGAAATCGTGACATCTTTTGAGTAACTTTCTCTCTCTTCAAACTTGTCATGAAATCACGATAGTTCATCCATGGACTCTCTCTTCTGCATCATGTCATGAAATCATGACACTTTCTCGTCCGTACAACCTTCTTTGCAGAATGTCATGAAATCGTGACACTTTTCCTTCTCTGCCTTCCTACACTTTTCGAGTCATGAAAAATGCGACATGTCGCGAAATCGCGACACTTTCCATCTTGCTCTCCTTCTCTGCCAACATGTCACGAAATCGTGACAGTTTTCCCTTCTTCTCTTTCTTCCAACATGTCACGAAATCGTGACAGTTTTGCCAAAACTTTCTCTCTCCTCAAACATGTCATGAAATCATGACAGTTTTGCCAGCACTTTCTCTCTCCTCAAACATGTCACGAAATCGCGACAGTTTTTCCAGTCGCCTGCATACTTTTTCTTACTTGTCTTTTTCTTGATCTTTTGCAACTGGGCTACTCTGATCTTCTTGGAAACTCATTGTCCATGCTGAAACCTTCATCAAAACAAATTCTTTGACATCAAATCAAATTGCTTCAAGAACTTCTTGACATCAATGACAACATCTACACTTGAGCAAAGGCAATGTACCCAAGGTACCCAAAATTGCCAACATGACAACAAGGGCATATTGCACATGAAGAATTAGATTCAAATTTTGAATAGGCACACAAGGTGTTAATGTCTAAGGAAAGGAAAAGACCAAAGGCTAACATTTAGTATATTGATTTGGGTGCTAGTAAGAACATGACTGGGGGTAAAGCATGGTTTGATTCATTGCAATCTAAAGAAAATGGAAAACTAGTAACCATTATTGATGATAAAACATATCAAGTCCAAGGTGTGGGAGATGTTTCAATAAATCTTTATGGAGATAATTACTTGATCCCAAAGTTGCTATATATACCTAGACTAGCAAATATGGTTGTAAAATTTTAATTTGTTGATGAAAACAAGAAGTATTTTATCGAGAGAATGTTAGATTTTGATGCAACATGTAATGGAAGATAGCAATCACAAGATGCAAAATAATATGAAATAAATTAAATCCTTAAGATGACTAAAAATATACTATAAATAGAAATTATGGAGATGTTTATAAAAGTAGCTATGGAGGAAATGAACACTCCATGAATATAGCTACAACTCAAGAATGAGCATTGAGCATATTACACCCCATCATAATACATCACACTGCTACATCATACCACTTTGATCTACACTACTTCCTACTAATGTTCTATATCTTCTATATCTATATCTTGATCTATGTCTATGGTCCCGTATATAGGAAATAGGTTCCTTGGCCAACACTCTACCTAGATGTGAAAGGGACAACTTGCACATATACAACTTGCACTTTGACACTTGTGCATTTATTACATTGCATGAATTAACTAGATAAATTTCCCCTAAAGGAATATAATGTCCTAAGTATGTACCAAGAAAGGTACATTTACATAATCTAAATGATGTAATAATCTATTTCTAACAGAGTAATGGTAAGACTGTGGTAACTGGTTCATAAAAGAATGGATTGTTTGCACTCAATGTCATATCATCTCTTAATATCATATTTTCAATTGCAATGATAAATTCTACCTCCCTATGGCATAGGAGATATGATCATAAAATTTTTGGATACTTACAACAATTGAGTAAGCATCAAATGGTGTTAGGTCTACTTAGAATTTCACCAAAATTTCCAGTATGCTCAAGTTATTTGTTAGGGAAGCAATGTCAAGTACCTTTTGATTTGAGCACTCACCAAGCACTAGAACATATTGCCATGTCATCTCTTAATATCATATTATCAATTTCAATGATAAATGCTACCTCTCTATGGCATATGATATATGATCATCAAAGTTTTGGATACTTAAAACAATTGAGTAAGCATCATATGGTGTTAGGTCTATCTACAATTTCAACAACATTCCCAGTATACTCAAGTTATTTGGTAGGGAAGCAATATCAAGTACATTTTGATTTGAGCACTCACCAAGCACTAGAACAGTTGGATTATAATTCACACTAATCTATGGATCCATGATTGATATTTTTGGTGAATATATGTACTTTCAATTGTTTATGTATGACTACTCATGGAATATGTGGGTCTATTTATTGACTCTAAATTTAGAAGTATTCAAGTGTTGTGACTATCTCACAACTAACCCCAATTTTGGGGACCCACTTGAAATTGCTAGAAACTTGAACTACTGGGATATAATGGAGCAATGTGTTCTTCACATTGACCCAATTGACCCATGATTCTTCTTCTTGAATATAAATAATAATAATGGGGTTATTTTGGCTAAGCAAGGTGAGTGTTGTTTTGGTTGGTGTTATTTTTTGTGTTGTTTTTTATTTTATTATTGTCAATTTGTCGTGACAATTTTAATTGTCAATTTTTATTGCCAATTTCTAATGTCATTTTGTCATGACAAAATTTATTGTCAGTTTTTATAGTTAATATTTTGTGTATTTTATTTTTGTTTTGTTAGGTCAATTTTCCATTCTTTTTTATTTTATTTTAGATGTTAAGATAATTTGTTGTTTAGGTTTGTAATTAATTACATTAATCAATGGTCTCCTTATATCGTGATGCCCATTTACATTAGGTTTTAATCATCTTCATGAATTATTTTGGTGTTAAATATGTGTTTTATTTTTTGTAGGTGGAAGACCCAAGGGAACGACCCAAGGTAACGCAGTCAGCAAGAGCACACAACGCAAGGACACATGGCAATGCAGGAGTGGCCAACGATGAAATATGATAGTCAATACCAGCATGAGGATAGTAGGCTACCTAGAGGTAGCTAACATACCAGTGGTGACAAACTACCTTCAAAACTCCTAACATCTCTTGTGTGGCCAAGGTGGGATAAACCCCCTGTCAATGAAAACTCCTCCAACATACACGTAGTAGAATCAACAACCAAGATCAACTCCCACAATTCCAGTCATGACAATGATAGACATTAGGTGGCAAGCATCATTTAGGTAGAGATTCACCCATTTTACCCAAAATGTGGGATAAACGGGTACCCATTACATTGTCAGAGCAATATAAGGATGGCAAAAAATGAACCAATGGCACCTTTTGGTAGGTGATAGAACTGGGAATTTATAGTAGGGTAGGATATGTTAGGGTTTAAATGAATTATTTTCCCACACAAGTCAAGACCAATGCACCCTAACCTCACAGCATAAAAGACGTATGAAAAACCCAACTTGCATAGTGAATGTGTTTCACAAGAATGAAATGGAGTGTAGGAGGATGGCTCATCATTTTAGGAGGCCTGAAGGAGGACACAAGTCAAGTTAGAGAGCAATGATTTCCTTCACCACATTCGACGCCTCACAAATTTGGAATGGGAAGACATCGACAAAGGACCTATCGTAGTCATGACAATTTAAGGAGAAGGCAACATAGAGTCTAAGAACGACCTATAAAGTCACCATCATGGCTGAGGCATTGCATTTGTACCCCTTAATCATGGTTCAAATAATTGTAAGGGGGTGCACAAGGCAAATAATTTTTGGTTGAAATGTTCAGATGCCAAAGTTGATGAAGGTTTAGTTGACATTAAATTTCTAGTGATTTTGTAAATATTATGGTGCTATGTTATATGTATGGATCCCAACGTTTTAATTGTAACCTATATTTTATTTCTTTTGGGATACATATATGGGTATATTTAGGTTAAAGAGAAAATAAACAGGGATATGTAAGGAAATGAAAGTCATTGATCTTAGGTTTTTGTTATTTTATTATTTTTTAGGGGTTTTGTAAGAGCTTAAGAGGGTTAATAATTTTGGGTGTTTTGTTTCACATTGTGCTTCCATTTTTGTGAAGGAATTTGAAATGAAAAGGATCCTAAAAAATTTAAATACCCATGGAAGTCCATTTTCAAGGGGTTGGAATTTTTTTGTAAGCAAAGACATATCATTTTGAAATTTTAATGCATACGAATCCGAAAATTTGCACCTTGTGAGCAAGACTGGAGGAGATTTATTTCTGAGGGTTTCGTGTTTAATGCTTGATATTTATACTACATTTTGTGGACTTATATCTAGTTTTTAATGTTCTTAGGAGGTTACACTATGTGAAGGTTTATTTGAATGCAATATTTATTTTCCTTAGAGTCTAGCATTTGATCTGATCAAATTGTGTTTATGCAAGTTTGTTTATATTGAGTTACCCTTAGATTTTCTCACAATATTTGGTTTTGCAGGGTAGGGGAACATGATGTCGTATTGTGTTTGCACTTATATTCCAGCTTTAGTTTAGTTTAGTTGTAGTTTATTTTCGATAATTTTTCTTTTATTTTTGCAAACCCTACTTATTTAAGTCTTTCAATATGAAACTCAGAATCCCAAAAGATCCTATTTAAATCATAAATATGATCTAGAAAATCTAGAGTGTACATAATCCAAATAATTAGTTTCACAAGCACTTACATTTACATTTATTTGGATAATCTTTCAGGATAATAAAAGAAACATTTTTGCACAACTTTTTATTTTGCACAAATAAGATAAAATCAATATTGGAGGAAGGGTTTCTAACCTGCAATTTCATGTTAAATCCAAGATAAGAAATGGAGTGGACAATTCCACAAAAATTACTGATTTCATATACATAATCAAAGATAAAAGGAATGGTCAACTTCATTAACCCTCAAACTCACATTAAGTGCATATAAGGCAAATGAATGCTAAATTCATAAATTTCTAACTTGCTAACCTTCTAGCTTTTAACTTTGAAATTAGTAAAGCATTAAATCTGAAGATAAAACTGAACCTACTAACTGCAAATACTAACTCTAATCTCACATTAAAGGTATGGTTTTAAAATGAAGTGGACAATTTCACAACACTCTAACTTTGCATTTTAATCTAAAGGTAAAATGAATCCACTAACAAGGATTCAGGGTAATACATATTAATGCAGAAATAATCAAAGAAGCAACGCTTCATTTTACCAATTTGTACAAAGACACATTCATCACAATTTAAGGAAATCAATCACAAAGCACAAATGAATTAAACCAATAGGCCCCTTGTTATCAGTTACTTGCAAATCACTAGGTTGTTTCTAGAACTTGTTATTCTTTATTATTTTACTTTCAAATATAAATGTGCAATGCTTATATAGTCAAACCTTGGAGAAGTTGTTTTTTGTCTTAACTTCTTTGCAAGAGAGGGTGTTTGAATTAATACCCTGACTGTGATGGAGATTTTGCAATTGGGAAAAATATCCACTCAATAGAAATTATGCTAGAAGAAGGGCCCCTTCATAGCTTTGTTATTAATTTGTTTATGATAATTTTTAGCTAACAATAATTTTAGTTGCAGAAGCCTTTTACTTTTTGACAGCTAACGTGTGAAGTTATGTTTCCACTGTGCTTTGTTGCACAAATTTTTCTTTGCAAGTATTTGTGTTATTTGTGTATGGTCTAAGTTGTGATTTGTGATAGGTCTTATAGAACAAGTGTCTTACCAAGCTGGCCCAACCTAAATATATCTCTACTAGGTCTAAAACCACTAGGGAAACCATATTTCAAAGTCTTTCTCCTAATTCATGGAAACCAACGAACACAATTCAAAATGTTGAAATACCACCTAGTATACTTGCTCTAGAGTTACCTTTGGTGTCAAGTACATGTAGTGTATCTACACTTATTGTCTCTATTGTTGCAGGTATTTCAAGTGTATCTGCGTCCATTACCTCAATTATTTCTACTACTCCTGTAGGGTCACCACCGTTGAACATCATGGCCCAACAAACACCAGCTCCCTGGTATGGAGTACATAATATTCCCCTGAACATAGCCAAGGATGCTTATGAGATACCCAAATAAGTCAAGAAATCCTTACCTAAGTTTAAACATGATCGTCTTACAATAGCCAAAGAGCATATTCAGGCTTACAAGGATGTTTTAATTAGACTACAAGTAGAGCATGAATATGTCACTTGTAGAATATTTCCTATGAATCTGGATCAAATATCTTATGAATGGTATATCATTTTACTCGATGGATCCATTACTTCATGGGTTCAAATTGAAAATGCTTTTTTCAATCAGTTTAGGTCACATTTGAATCCTACTATCATTTACCATCAATTTGTGACTTCCAAAAAGGCACCTAATGAGTTGATTAGAATTTTTAATAAAATATTCCAAAAAAAATATTCTAGATGGACTCACCCTTATAACATAGATGTTTCCTTTGCTTTGAAAATATACTTTGGGATGTTAGACCCCATGAATGTCATGTTCTCTAGGATAAATCCTTAAGTTACTACTTTATTCTAAGCTTACACAGAAGCCATGGTCATAGAACAACAAATGATACCCCAAGGTTTTGGGATGACCCAACTGCCTATGGTAGAATAGTTTGGTCCTTATAGTTAGTTTTCTATGATGAATCAATTCATGGCACCTCAAATGCCAATGATGTATGCTTTACCATACCATCAATATTATCCATTAATACCAACTTATCCATCCATTCCCACCTATCCAAATACATCCATTCCATTTACCACACCATTGCTCTGAAATAATCATATGGATACATAAGGAGTCAATGTGACCAATGCTCAGGATTTGGCAAAATTTCCTATACCCACACATTTTGGAGTGTGAAACCTTTTTTGAGTCAAATTAATTAGAATCAAACCTTGATGCCAAGTCAAGATGATTCTAGTGTTAGAAATCCTTTTGGACCTAAAATTAAAACACCTCAACCAAAAGAATCTAATTTTGAAGTTGAGGAAGTAAAGAAAATGTTTCTCAAGTTGAGTAATGACATGGTCCAATTGCAAAAGAAAAATTCCCAAACTCCTCATTCTAATTAAAATTTCAATAATCAGAGGAGGTCATCGAATACCAATCCTAACAATGGAGGTGTACCTAACCCCATAGTCAACCAAGCTGATGCTTTTACAAGCCTGCATAGACCCGATTCCATTATCAATATTTCATATTTGGATTGGGAAAAGAGATGTAGGTTGCATAACCCCAAGGACCATAGTGAGAAGGAATGTCTACAAACTTCCAAATACACAAACTGCTTGCAAGCTCAAGTCAATGGCTTATATTTAGTTATGAGGGTCCACCTTATATTTCTAAGGGGAAGGAAACTGCTTTAGTAGCTAAAATAGTTCACTATCAAGAAAGTGAGGAAGAATAAGAGTGTGAGGAAGAAGAAGAGGGTAATGAAATATTAGGAGAGGATGATGATAAAATCATAGAAGAGGAAGTTCAATTTTTTAGGCAGTTTGGAAAAGGGAACCATGGTTATTACACAAGAAGTAAATCCAAGACCCCCAACACTTCCTCCACTCCACCAAACAATCCCCTTCTTCCTCCTAATACCAAATTTGATAACAATAATCCTCCCCCACTTGCTATTGAGTCATCCAAACCTATGTAGAAGGTGTAGAATTCTGAGAAGCCTACATATGACATAGTGGAAGACCTTAAAAATACTAAAGCTAATGTCTCTTTATTAGAGGTTGCTAGATTTCTAGGTTAGAAGGAAGCCTTGATAAAGGTATTATACACTCCAAGACAAACCCATGAGGTCAAAGGTGTTGAGTCTCACTTGGTTTTATGAAAGGAGAAATGATAAGTGCCTCCTTTTATTTTGACAATTAGGAGTGCAGACAAAAATTGCATAATTATTTAGTGGACTCAAGTGCCTCAGGCAATATCATACCCCTTGAGATTTACCAAAGGCTATATTTCAAGCCAATTCCTTCAAATATCAAGGTGATACAGTTGGACAGAACTGTAGTAGATGTGGTAGGAACACTTTATGATATCTTGGTTTAAATTAATTTAGAACCTAGAATTCAACATCATGTTGATATTCTTGTGGTCAATATTCCTGCCAAATATGGCATGGTTTTGGGTAGGGATTAGAGTAAGAACTTAAATGGTTATGTCATTATTGATTCTTCCCATATTTTTCTAACTTGGAGGGGATTAGAAAACCAAATTTGGGTGGATAGCGAGCCAAGACTTAAGGAAATTATTACTGAGTATAATAGGCCCAATGAAATCCAATTTGTGGAATCTGATTTAGGGGTCTATACCTTGGATATAGAGGAAGATACTGAAGAACCCCAAAATGAAATCCTTTCTTGTAGCCCTCCTAAAAAGGATAATCTAATTTGAATTCTTATATTTTATGGATCCAAGTCAATACAAGGTGCTGGAGCTGGTATCAAACTTACATATCCGAGAAGCAAGCCTTTGCTTGCTTCCTATAGATTATAGTTTCCATACACCAATAATGTGGCAGAGTATGAAGCACTCATTTTTGGGCTAGAGCTAGCTCTGAGTAATAAAATAAAGTGTCTCAAGGTCTTAGGAGACTCTTAGTTATTTGTTAAACAATTCAAATGGTAATCTGCATGTTGTGACAAAATATTGAGCCAGTATAGGACTAGGGTTAGGGATTTGATATATGAAATTAATGCTTTTAACATTTCCCTTATATCTATAAAAGGTAATCGGATGGCTGATTATTTAGCTATTGTAGCAAGTATGCTCAAACCAGTTGACAATTAAAATGCAAAAAAAAATTGATTGAACTATTTTCCTGTCATTCAATACCAGATAACTTTATAAATTTGTAGGTATTTGAGAGTGATAGACACATTTTTAATTTTTTTAATAACTCTGGTATTTTTGAAAAATAGGTGATAGATGAAGACCAAAGGTGGTAAGAAGAAATAGATCAGGATAGTGAAATAACTCAGAAAAAGAATAAGATTCCGAAAGGGTTTATTTCACTAGAAAAAGTATTTGATGTTGGATATCAAAAAAGAGAGGTAAAAGGTACCACTCCCTAAATAAGTGTGTGATGTAATAAATTTAGGGAGTGCAAAAAATCCACAAGAGGTATTAATTGCCAAAGCATGTACAAGTCAATAAAAATAATCTATCACTCATGCACTAAAGGAATATGTGGATTATATGATGTGTGTCACTAATCACATCATTAAATCTCAAGGATCTATCAATCCGGGGTGGTGTCCAAGGCTATTTATGATAGAAATGATGAACAGGGCTACAATTTAACTCACTTTGGAGCAACAGGTCTTATTGGTAAAACAGATTGTGTTGGGGGTTTTCAGGTCACCTTTACTCCTAGATTGCATGAAACAAACTAATTTACTTGCTAGAATGGAAATCTAATCCTTAAATTATAGAATTGAAACCTAATTACAACTAGAAATGAAATCTAGTTACTTTTGTAGGAATGGAAAATTTGATCCTTAAGTTACAGGAAATTGAACCTAATTACAATTGCAGAAATGAGATCTAAGTACTTTTGCAGGAATGGAATTGTTGAGTAAAACACACAAACTAAATCCTGTCAGTGTTTTGTTTCAGAAGGTTGTCAATCTTCTGTGCAGTAGCTGACAACAAAAAGGAAAATACAAAAATCTGCTAAAATGAAAACATTCAAAAGCAAAACTGTAATCTACTAAAATGAAATAGTAATCTTATCTATCAAATATCATATATCTAGAAAGCATTGCTAGTTTATCTTAAACAAGAAATCAATCATAAAACTGCAACAAATGTTAGTGTGCAACAAAATATGAAATAGACAAATATTCAGCTAACTCTACTACAGCAGGAATCAGAAGAAAACCTGTCCTGTTAGTCCTTCTCCTAGGCCTGGAAGTGGCCTGCTCCCTTTTCTAGAAGAAGGTATGAATTCCTCTTACTTTCTAAATATCACACACACTCATATATGACAAAGACAATGAAAGAACTGCACTTTATTATTCCAGAAAAATCATTACAATGTTGTTACACTTTACTGCAAATCTGAACCTATTCTGCTAATGTCTATTTCCTCACAACTAATATCTACTTTCTACTTAGCTCAACCAATATGGGAGCTACACCTTTTATAAATATCTAAAATCTATTTACATACATAAAATATGCCATTCCTATCTTGCAATTTATTTGCCTATTATGTTGCAACTATTCTGGGGATATTTCAGGACAGGTCAGTTGCGTTAGTTGATATTTTTCATGAGCTGCATCTTCTGGTCGGCAAGGAATGGTGGGGACAGCTGTAGGAGACTTTCCCTATCTTCCCTCAACCTTAAGTTGCCTTTTCAACCGCATGGAAACCACAAAAAGTCAAACGGAAGCATTTTCCCCTGTTATTTCGAAGATCTTCGAAATAACTGGTTGTAGGTGCAATTTAAGCTCAAACATCTTCAGAATGCTTGTTTTGGTTGCTTCTTTTAGGTGGGTCTTCAAATCCAGCTCCCAGGAGGTGATTCCAACTGACTTTATCCTTCCTCATTGGTAAATTCCATGCCTTGCCATTCATTGGCAGTTGGCTGGAATTTACACAGAAATCCTATTTTTGCTGCACAGTTACAGTCTTTTGGCACTATCTTCCAGATTTAGATAAATCATTGCATAGAAAATATAAGTATAAAGGTATTAAAATGTTGTTGTTCAAACCATGCATGCCCATAATTAATAAATCTTGCTAAAATAATGCAAAACTATACAAAAACTGCAAAAACAGAGCATAATATTCCTAAACACATCAATCATGCAAATATTTGATATACAACATATTTAAATCAACTTAATCAGCATATAAGACAAATCACAAAGTTTTTAGGCATTTGTAATAGTTCAAAACATACTATGATGGAGGTATTTTCAAGCCTCATCATTTTCCCCCCAACTTATTTCAATGCATGTCCTCATGCATTCTGTTGGGCTACTGATTCACACATATCCATTTTCAGATTCCAGCTTCTATAGAACAATTTGTTTCCCACATAGTATCCCCTACTTTCCTGGAGCTTCTTGACCCATTCCTGAAACTGGTCACTTGGTTGAGGATCACTATCAAAATAGTAAGGAACAGGAGTAAGGATGATGGGAGGCCTAAACTTCAGACCTATCCATTGATGCTTCATGGTCAGGATAGTCTTTATCACTCCTTCTGCTCTTCTTCTAGACCATTCTAAGTTGATAGGGGAGATAGGTTCTCTTTTCTGCAATGACATAGATAATTCTGCCCATCTATCCCTACAAGCTGTTAGAGCAGGAATAAAATTATTTGCACAAAAATTTTGAAAACTGTTTAAACAATCCTTAAGATTGTTTAGATACATTATCTTAACATCTACCCTGTTCATCATAGTGAAGTGTTGATTGGTGATCATTTTATGATTTGGTTGCACAACTCTTATCAACAATTCAACCTTCACTTCAATCTCCTTGTTCTTTTTCTTTTCTTGACTCCAATAAATCTGATTCTGCAAATTGGACATGAAAGCCCTTAACTGAACATCACCTGTGAAAATGTGAGGATGGAAGGTTACATCTTCTGGAATAAAGAAATTGTGTAAAAATAGTTCACATAGCAGATTTTTCTGTTCCTCTGGGCTTCTCAGGTAAGCTTCCAGAAATTCTTCAGTAGTATCTAGATTATAGGGAAGATTTGAATTGATTCTCATGACTTGCCATCGAAGATATCTTTCTTTTAAAACTAGACTATAAAATCTAGTTGGCCATCTGAATTGAACCAAATACTCTACAACCTGGTAGAGGTATGTTACCTATTCTTGCAATTTAGTGATTTCTGCATCTTTTTTCTCTAACTATTTTCCTACCAGTTTCAATTCCCTAACCTGAGTTTCAAGTTTTTGATATCTCAAAACCCATTGAGCTATATCCTCATTGTACTTTTCTAAAGTAACAATGTTTTGTGGTCTGACTACTGGCTGAAACCTAGGTAATAATTCTACCTGTACTCCCTTTTCCTCTATTTCTACTTTTGGTTTAACAAATGAAAAATTGGGCACATAAGTCTGATGCAGAGGATTACTTACTTGACTACTCATGTTTGGATGAATTGAGGCCTCCATGGTGGATATCACTTGTGCTGTTAGTTATTGTGGCTCTTCATGTTCACTTTTGACTAAACTTCTGGCTTGTTCTGAAGTATCTTCGAAATGGAAGGATGTAACTTTAGAATGAGGAATTACAACTTTAGATTGTCCCAAATCTGCTACTATTTGATTTGGACCTTCATTGCCAAGTCCAGCTATCTCTGTAGGCTGTTGAGAACCCTGTTGTTCACCTACCTCTAGAATAATATCATCCTATTGAGGACCCTATTGTTCATCTACCCCTAGGATAATATCATCCTGTGAGGGGCCTGGGCATCAATCACTTCCCTATTTTCTATATCCCCAACAAAAGGTTCAACTACTGCAATTTGAGGGAGAGGCTAAAAATTTCCAGCTGGTGCTAGGTCATCTTGCATGGATAGTCCAAGCAATATTTGAGCAATATTTTCCCCTTCACTAGATTCTGCAGGTTGTGGCTCCAACTGTGCCACTCTATTTTTCAACTTCTCTATTTCCTACTGTAATTCAAAAATCTGCCTATCTTTTTCTTTAATGGTTACTTCTTTTTCCTCAATCCATGTCATCTGTGTTCTTATAACACTTCTAGCAGCTCTCAGATGTTCTTTTATGTCTTCTTCTTCCTCTTCTATTTTAGAATCTAAGGAATGAGTAGACATATTATCTTCAGATTGTGGTTCAAAAATTGTTGTACCTGCTTCTTCAGTTTCATCTATTTGGTCTTGTGCAGGGATATCTAGTGAATCCTCCATACCTGTATCTGTTGTATCAAAAAATACAAAATCTTATTGTTCCTCAGTAACTTTAGGACTATTTTATTTTATTGCCTCTAGTTTATTTCTACAAATTTCTAGGGCTTCTTCTTAAGGGTTGTGTAGGAGCAGTCTCTTCTTCTCTTATTTCCTCTTCAACTATGTTTTCTGTTGTGTCCTTTTTATGGAGTCTTGAAGACCTCCGAGCCCTTACTACAGATTGTTCCTCTATGCCCTATTTTCTTGTAGTGCTAGAGGATGTAGGAACAATTTTAGTTTTTGATGGAATTTTTCTTTTTCCTTTTTCTGTTTCCCCCTTTGTACTACTAGAAATTTTACCCTGTTCTATGTTCTGTTCTGGAAATATAGTGACATCTTCAGAAAACCTGACTCTCTTTTGTTTTCCCTTTCTAGGGCTAGTCTCAGCTCTTCTCTTTCTTTGTTTCTAGGCTTTTGATGATGAAGGTTCAGGGGAGAGGGTTTCTACTTCTTCCTCTTGAGGTGCCTCTTCTTCTATGACAACATTTTCTGCTTCTTCATTTTCCCCTTCCTCTTCTTCATAAACTACCTCACTCCATACAGAGAAAAATCTATTGAAACTTATAATATTACCCCTAAAATGATGTTTGCAAATAAGCTTAATAAGTCCATGGTGGCGAGGACTTCCCTTACCCTCTTGATATCGTCTGGACATGTTCTGTAATTCCTGGTGTAGGTATAAAGGAAAATTGACCCTAACTTCAGGTTGTTGCCTACCATGTCTAAGGTGGTTTAGAATTCAGAAATGGTGTCCCGATAGAACAACATATTGTCCTTCACATGTTAAAAATTTAATTACCCAGATAGCTACTTCATCCCATGGCCCCTGTAAACTAGTTCTTTTTACTCCTTTACATGTATTCTTGTTCATCAAATATTCTGGTGCCCTATCTCCTTCTTCCATGAATTGACCAACTACATCTGTTAATGTATTTCTACCAATTCTAGAAATTTGGAGACCTCTTAAAGGAAGTTCAGTGATTTGGCTCAGAATTTTAGGGGTTACCTCAATCGCCATCCCGTTGATGTGAGCCCTGTTATTTCTGAATGTATGGGTGAACTCTGCTGCCAAGTCTTCAGAACACCCATCAAATTTGTCTAAGAAAGGGCATCAATCCACCATCTTCAAAAATTTGTAGTGCTTCTGGGCTCTCTCGGAGGTGTCTAGTATTTTTGGGTTCCATCTTCATTTTTCACCCCATATTTTCTCTTTGTTGTTGTTCTGTTGTCACTACTACTTTGCTATCATCTTCTACAACTTATAGGGTTTTTATGTCGTTCACCTTTAGAAAGGATGGTAAGTTTAGAAAAATTATCACCTTTTTTCGTAATCATGAGAGCACAACAAGTGAGCCATCTTCGAAAAGAAGGTGGCACATATTACTAATTTGATTTTGGATACGTGGCCATCGATGAATAGTTGTTCCTCTATGTCATCAGAATCTATTTTGTCTTGATTAATGAGCCCATTATGCATGCAGATCCTTCACATACTTGGTTATCACCCACCAGGTTTGGTTGTTCACTATTCATCATCATCTTCATAGATTATCGTACCCTCTTGGTTGGTGCGAAGAAAATGTGGACAATGATATACTTTCCAAAAAACCTTGATTACTCCTGTCAAAAGAATCACATGTGGTCAAACAATATTTCTCTTTCCCCTTTTTAGATGCCACGTGGAATAATTTTCCTCTGCTACCACGCATTTCAATTTTCAAAATTTGCCCTTGTTATATTCTAAAGATAACTTCCTTATTCCGAAGATTAAATGACTTTTCATTATTCTGAAGATAAAACACAACTTTGTTATTTCGAAGATAAATGATTTTGCTATTTCAAAGATAAGACAAATTCTGCTATTCTAAAGATAAACAAATTTGCTATTTTGAAGATAAACAAATTCTGCTATTCGAAGATAAGACAAACTCTGCTATTTTGAAGATAACTTGTTTTGAAGATCAAGCAACTTTTGACATTCCTGTTTCGAAGATCAAGCAGAAACTAGAATCCTTCTTCTTCCTCAAGTAGATTGATATGTTTTGAATATGCCAAACCTCATGGATGTCTTCATACTAATGGTTAATATTTATACACTATATACTAAGTATTTACAATGATAAAAGTGCAAGAAATATATACCTATTTTGAACAAGTTATTTGCATGTTTTGATGGATGGCTGCTTCTGATGATGTCCTGCTGATTTTTGTTGCAACACTTCAAAACAAGTGCAGTTGGTGAGTTTTTACAATGATGATGTAGATTGTTTCAAGGCTATGCATGCCGAAAAACTGGTTTTCATGCACACCAACTCAATAACGCCTCATAGAGGTTTTCACTATTGAATTATTCATTTTTCTCTTTTTTTTTTTTCACCTCTCCTTTTCTCTCTTTTTTTTTTAATTTTTCACTTCTCCTTTTCTCTCTTTTTTTATTTGTTTTTCTGATTTTTTTCATTTTTTATTTTTCTTGAAACTCCATTGTCATGCTGAATCTGTTGAAGTTGAAATGGAAGAGGGAATCTCTTCCACCTATTGTACATCCAAACTATCAAGCTACTACAAGAATTCTTCCTTAGTTAGTGGTGTATGGTATACCCGAAGGTGATGCCCATTCACTACCAACTTCCTTCATGAGTCATCGATAGGAGAGAGATGAACAACTCCATTGTCAAATACCTCCTCAATCTGATAAGGTCCAAGCCATCTAGTCCATAACTTTCTAAGGAAATCCTCATAGCGAGAATCAAACAACAAGGCCCAATCTCCTTGCTGAAACTTCCTATGTTGAATGTGGCTATCATGCCACAACTTCCTCTGTTCCTGAATTGCTTCAGTTTGGTGTAGTGCATCCAGCCAAAGTTCATCCAATGCATTCAACTATAGAACTCTATCCATTTGTGCCTATGACAAATCAATTCCAATTTCCAAAGTTGTTCGTAATGTTAGTAGCTCAAATTCAATAGGTAAGAGAGGCTTTTTACCAAAAACTAGTTCATAAGGTGTAAAACCAGTAGTGGATTTCTAGGTAGTATTATAAGCCCAGACTGCTTCAGGTAGTTTATCTAGCCAGTTCCTCCTATGAAAAGCTACTATTTTAGTCAAAATCCATTCTAACTCCCTGTTTGTTACTTCAACCTGACCATTTTCTTGTGGGTGATAAGGTGATGATTTCCTATGTTTGATTTCATATAATTCTGTAAAAGCTTCAATAACTTTAGATGCAAATTGGGGTCCTTGGTCTGTGGTAATAGACCATGGAGCTCCAAATCTCTAAAAAATCTGGGTATACAAGAAATCAACAACCTTCTCTTCATGAGCATGTTTGAAAGCACGCACCTCTACCCACTTTGTCAGGTAATCAGTGCATACTAGAATATGCACCTTTCCTTGAGAAGGTGGGTCAATAGGTCCCACAAAATCAAGCCCCCACCTCTCAAATGGTTCTAAAACCAATTGAGGTTGTAGTGGCATTTCATTTGTGTGAGTGGGTTTCCCCATTCTTTGGCATGCATCACAATGCCTGATGTACTTTTTTACATCCTTGTGAAGAGATGGCCAATAATACCCTGTTCCTAAAAATTTTCTAATTGTGCTTTTTATAGAATAATGTCCACCTGAGGGTTCATCATGACAAGCTCGAAGGATATCATATACTTCATCCTTTCGGATGCACCTACGTAATACATGGTCAGGACTGCATTTAAAAAGTATACCCTTAATCCATGAAAAATAAGAGCTCTGTTTTATCAATTGTTTCTTCTATTTTGAAGTGAAATGTGGAGGAACTTTCCCTATGACCAAATAGTTGGCTATATCTGCAAACCATGGTGATTGGATAGATATAGCAAATAATTTTTCATCAGGAAAAGTATCCTCAACTAATTCTCCTTCCTCTGTGTTCTGCAACTTGGACAAAAAATCTGCTACAACATTAGCTTTTCCTGGTTTGTTGATTATTGTGATATCAAATTCTTGCAACAATAGTAACCAATGGATAATTCTTGCACTCACCATAGGTTTATTCATCAAATATTTAATGGTTGTGTGATCTGTATGAATGAATATTTGATAACCTGTGATGTAATGTCTGAATTTGTTTATAGCATAAATTACTACCAAGAATTCCTTCTCAGTGGTGGTATAATTTTTCTCTACTCCTATCAAATTCTTGCTAATGTAGTAGATGGCATAATGTTCACCATTATCAATTTGTCCTAGTGCTGCTCCAATTGCAGTATTGGAAGCATCAGCCTGGATATGAAATGGTAATGTCCAATTAGGTCCTCTTAACATAGGTGGAGTTACTAATTTTTCTTTCAGAGCTTCAAATGATTCCTGACACTTTGCAGTCTAGGAGAATTCAGAATCCTTAGTCAATAGGGCAAACATAGGATTGGCTATTGTACTAAAGTTGGGAATAAACCTATGATAAAAACCAATGTGTCCAAGGAAACTTCTGACATCAGTTTGAGTCTTAGGAGGGAGAATATTCTTGATTATTTCCACCTTCTTCGGATCAACTTGGATCCCTTGAGGAGAGATGTGATGACCAAGAACAATTCCTTCCTCCATCATCATAAAACATTTTTTAGGATTCAAAGATAACTGGTATGTTTCACAACGAGTTAAAACTTTATCAAGATGTTCTAATGTAAAATCAAAAGTTTCTCCACATACTGTGAAATCATCCATATAGATTTCAACACTGTCGGTAGTCAGATTAGAAAATATTGCTAAAACTGCTCATTGAAATGTTGTTGGGGCATTACACAAGCCAAAAGGTAAGACCCTATAAGCGAATGTTCCCCATGGACATGTAAAAGTTGTTTTCTCCTAATCTTCAGGTGCAACTTGAATTTGATTATATCCGCTGAATCCATCAAGAAAACAAAAGTATTTCTTTCCAGCAAGAGTATCTAACACTTGATCTATGAATGGTAATGGAAAATGGTCTTTGTATGTTACTTTATTCAATTCTCTGTAGTCTACACATACTCTCATTTTTCCATTCTTCTTTGGAACTATAACCAATGGAGAGACCCACCGACTATCAAAAATTGGATAAATGAACCCTACCTCTAAAAGTTTTTCAATCTCTTCTTTGACAATATCTCTCAAGGTAGGATTCAATCTTCGTTGGGGCTGTCTCACTGGTTTAACATCTTCAGTATAGATTCTGTGAGTGCATACATCAGGGTGGATTCTTGACATATCTTTGTAATCCCAAGTGAAAGCATGGATATGTTTCAGCAAAACAATTGATAGTTTTGCTTCTTCTTCCTTAGTAAGCCAACTATTAATATTCAAAAATTTACTTGGCTGAACTTCTATCTATTTTGTCCCTAGAAGGACAAAATTTACCCCTTCATACTTGGTTATTAAGGAGTTTAGTGGACAATGATGAGAAATTCCTGTCTCATTTTGAACACTAATTTCTGATGGAAGCATGTTTTGTATGGAACAATGAGAAGAAGGGAGTAGGTGATGATGCCACCCATGTGGTAGTGAAACAGATTTTTCTTGTAATGGTGTAGATGGCTTGCTTCCAGAACTTTGACCTTCCTCATTTCCTAACAACTGATGAACATTTACTGCTTCATCCTCTATTCCTTGCTCATGCAGAGCATTTAAGATAGTCTCATTTTCAATATTCCCTTCATCATGGGAGTCTATCTCTTCTATATGTTCCTTCACTACTACAGTAGCTAGTGTGGAGATAATCTCTTCTTGTTCTTCATCTGAATCAGGAAACCATAATTGACCTATAAATTTGCTTGAAGGTCTTGCAGGAGGATACAGAGAAATCTATTTTAAGTCAATACCATTGGAGATTGTCATATCTCCAGATCTGCAGTCTATAAAGGTTGCTGCAGTTGCAAGCCAAGGTCTTCCTAGAATAATGGGGTAACCATGTGCTGAATTTCTAGGTTGTAAAACCAAAAAATCTGTAGGGTACTCCCAAGAAGAAACTTCTATAGGGACATCTTCAATGATACCTTCAGGTTTTGCAACTGACCTATCAACCATTTCTAACACTATAAATGTAGGACTTAGATGTTTGAGCTGTAATTTTTCCATTATATCCTTGGTCATTACATTTATTGCAGCTCCTAAATCAACTAAGACATTTGAAATTGGTATTGATCTTATAGTAATTATGATAACTGGACTCCCTGGGTCACTATACTTTGGAGGTACTAGTTTCCCTGACAAGAGATCAACTATCTTTCCTTCAACCTGAACAGTTTTAGGGAATGACTTCTTCTTTCTCCCTGATCTTCTGATACACAAATATTGGATAATTTTTTTAATCAAAGGCACATCCTTAATGGCTTGCAATAAGGGGAGTGATATGGTTAACTTTCTAAGTTCTTTTACCAGCTCTGATTCAGAATTTTTTGCTATAATATTGAATCTCTCAGGATATGGAATTATCCCTGATGAAGGTAATTATTCTTCCTATGTTTTTTTTCTCCTTATTCTTTCTCTACTGTTGATTTAACTTTGCTTGGTTCCAAAGGTTCTTGCATTTCATTTTCTTTAATTTTAGTTGGAATAGGTTCAGGTAAGACTTTTCCTGAATGAAGTTGGATATTACTGCAATCAAGAACATGTATTTCAATATTTTCTTCAGATTCAACCACATAGATAGGAGATGCCTGTCTTATGTTATTTGGATTAGTCACTGGTTGGGCTGGAAGTTGAGGTTGCTTCACCTCTTGTGTTTGTTGTGGTTGATTTAGTCTCCCTTGAAAATTTTGATTAGGTGCAGGCAACAAATTCTGAGTTTGACCTTGATTTCTTTGTTGCCTTGGATAGGACTGGTATTGTTGTCCCCACTATTGTTGATTTTGCATCCAGGATGGATTACTCTAATTCTATGATGGATTATTCTAATTCCAGGATGGATTACTCCAACTTGATTGTGGCCATTCTTGAGAAGTTGTCCAAGGAGAATAATTCCAAGGGTGTTGGGGTGGTTCTGACTGTCCCCATGGCATATTCCAAGGGTTGTGTCCCCAATTTGTAGGAAAATGAGGGGTGTTTTGATATTGAGAGAAATTTCCCCCTATTTTGGTCCAACATAATTGAGTTCTTCAGTCTGAGTTTCTAAAGCATTTTTGAGTTGTGGTAGCAGATGGCATTTATCAGTCAGATGTCCTTTTGAACAGATACTGCAGATGGTTGAAATGGATGTTTTGTTTAAAGGGCATTCTTGCAAAGCATGTTTATTCCTGCATCTTGGGCAATAAATTGCCAGAGGTTCTATTGTTTTTGCTTTAGCAGACATTTCCCCTAGTGTTGTGTTTAATTGCACCAAAATATCAGTTTTGAAATTTGCAAATTCCTCTATTAAATCTTTCACATCATTGCCATTTGCACTCTTTTTCTTTCTTCTTTGTTTAGTGTGAGAGTAATTTCTGCATAAATCCACAATATCTTCATTTTTAAGGGTACTCACATCCCCTTTTCCCATTAATTCTAATACTTCTTTGGATTCATCTTGGAGTCCTCTCAAAAATATGGCTTTACACATTTCAGATTCTACAGGTCCACATCTTTTTTGAACAAATGCAAACCTATCAAGATAATCTTCTAAAGTTTCATCATCTTCTTGCTTAATTCTGAATAATTCATCTTTTCTATTTCTTACACTGCAATAATCTTGATATTTATCCATAAATATGCTCTCCATTTTTTCCCAAGTTTGAATAGATTCTGGTTCTAGACTCATGAACCAGTGTAATGTTGCATCCTTGAGTGTAGAAGGGAAAACTTTGAGTTTTTGGTTGTCATTTATATAATCATAGGTTTGACACACTACTTTGAACTCAAATAAGAACTGGTTAGGATCTTCAGATACAACTCCTCGAAATATTGGCAGTACTGAAGGTGAGATTGTCTTCATAGGAGAGTTCTATGTAGGATTTAATTGAATAGGGTACTCAAAAGTCCTAGAAGGATGAGGATTATCTGCTCTGTTGTGGATATTACTACCTCCATCTTGGTGTTCTAGAATTTCTACCATGATGTTGTTCCAAACCTTGGTATAGATGTGTCCAAATTGCTCTTGTCGGATAGACTCAGAAGTAGATGGAGAAGAAGTAGATAATTCCTCTAATATTTCTTTTTCAAGAGATCTTTCAATTCCTGAAGGTACTAGTTTTTGTTTAAGTCTGTCAGGAATTTCAAACACAGGCAACTCACCTCCTAAGCATGAAGATCACCTTCTTATGGTAGGTATAGGGGTGATTTTGATAAATCTACCTTTCTCATCCCTTGGCCTACTCATTCATGCTTACTCCTTAATGACATAAATTGTAATTCAATAATTGTTACTTATACCAACTATTATATTCAAGTTTTACTCTAAATTTTCATAGCTTAGCATAATTAACAACTATTTGACTATTATTTTCTTCTAACAACATCGTGTCCCCGTAAATGATGCCAAAATGATGTGTGTCATTAATCACATCATTAAATCTCAAGGATCTATCAATTGGGGTGGTGTCCAAGGCTATTTACGATAGAAATGTTGAACATGGCTACAATTTAACTCACTTTGGAGCAACAGGTCTTATTGGTAAAATAGATTGTGTTGGGGGTTTTTAGGTCACCTTTACTCCTAGATTGCATGAAATAAACTAATTTACTTGTAGGAATGGAAATCTAATCCTTAAATTATAGAATTGAAACCTAGTTAATGAGAATCTAGTTACTTTAGAGAATGGAAAGTTGATCCTTAAGTTATAGGAAATTGAACCTAATTACAATTGTAGAAATGAGATCTAAGTACTTTTGTAAGAATGGAATTGTTGAGTAAAACACACAAACTAAATCCTGTCAGTGTTCTATTTTAGAAGGTTGTCAATCTTCTGTGCAGTAGTTGACAACAAAAAGGAAAATACAAAAAATTGTTGAAAAATGCTGAAATGAAAATATTCAAAAGCAAAACTGTAATCTACTAAAAAAGTAATATCATCTATCAAATATCATATATCTAGAAAGCATTGCAAGTTTATCTTAAACAATAAATGAATCATAAAACTGCAACAAATGTTAGTATGCAACAAAATATGAAATAGATAAATATTCAGCTAATTCTGTTGTAGCAGGAATCAGAAGAAAACCTGTCTTGTTAGTCCTTCTCCTAGGCCTGGAAGTGGCCTTCTCCCTTTTCTAGAAGAAGGTATGAATTCCTCTTACTTTCTAAATATCACACACACTCATATATGACAAAGATAATGAAAGAACTACACTTTATTATTCCAGAAATGACATTACAATGTTGTTGTTGCACTTTACTACAAATCTGAACCTATTCTGCTAATGTCTATTTTCTCACAACTAATATCTACTTTCTACTTAGCTCAACCAATATGGGAGCTATACCTTTTATAAATATCTAAAATCTATTTACATACATAAAATATACCATTCCTATCTTGCAATTTATTTGCCTATTATGCTGCAACTATTCTAGGGATATTTCAGGACAGGTCAGTTGCGTTAGTTGATATTTTTCATGAGATGCATTTTTTGGTCAGCAAGGAATGGTGGGGATAGCTTTAGGAGACTTTCCCTATCTTCCCTCAACCTTAAGTTACCTTTTCAATTGCATGGAAACTACAAAAATTCAAACGAAAGTGTTTTCCCCTGTTATTCCGAAGATCTTCGGAATAACTGGTTGTAGGTGTAATTTAAGCTCAAACGTCTTCAGAATGCTTGTTTTGGTTGCTGCTTTTAGGTGGGTCTTCAAATCCAGCTCCCAGGAGGTGATTCCAACTGACTTTATCCTTCCTCATTGGTAAATTCCATGCCTTGCCATTCATTGGCAGTTGGCTAGAATTTACATAGAAATCTTATTTTTGTTGCATAGTTATAGTCTTTTGGCACTATCTTCTAGATTTAGATAAATCATTGCATAGAAAATATAAGTATAAAGGTATTAAAATGTTGTTGTTCAAACCATGCATGCCCATAATTAATAAATCTTGTTGAAATAATGCAAAACTATACAAAAACTGCAAAAATAGAGCATAATATTCCTAAACACATCAATCATGCAAATATTTGATATACAACATATTTAGATCAACTTAATCAGCATATAAGACAAATCATAGAGTTTTTAGGCATTTGTAATAGTTCAAAACATACTATGATGGAGGCATTTTCAAGCCTCATCATTGTATAGCTTGGAGTTACAAGAAGTTGAAAATGTATGATTAGAATGTTATAATGCACACAATTCCATTGAAACCTGACTCCAAGCCCTTTAGGCAGAGACAATGGCCCGTTAATCTATTTTTAGAGCCATTAATAGAAAAATAAGTGAAAGTATTTCTAGATGCAAATATCATATTTCCTATTCGACACTCTACATGGGTTACCAACCTAGTTTTTGTAAGAAAGAAAAATGGAGAAATAAGGTTGTGCATATATTTTAGAAATATGAACAAAGCATCTCAAAAGGACAACTACCCATTGCCTTCCATTGATGAGATAATCCAAATGGTAAATGGGTCAAAAATTATATCATTTTTAGATGGCTAATTTGGGTACAACCAAATTCTTATTCACCCAAGTGATAGGATGAAAACAACCTTTACAACTAAATGGGGAACATTTTCTTATAGGAGAATACCCTTTGGATTATTGAATGCAAACACAACTTTCCAACGTGCCATGGATTACATATTTAAGGGGTTCATAGGCAAGTACATTATTTTTTATGTGGATGATATTCCTATCTTCTCTAAGAAGAGATAAGACCATGTTAAATATTTGAGAAAAGTCCTCCAAAGGTGTAGGTAACATGGGATCTCTCTAAACCCACAAAAATACATTTTTGGAGTAATAGAGGGTAAGGTCACATTATTTTGAAAGAAGGAATTTCTATTGATCCTAAAATAATAGAAGCTATCCAATAAATCCCTCCTTCCCATAGCAAGAAGGAATTAAGATCATTCTTTGAAAAAATCAATTTTGTAAGGAAATTCATTACTGGATTTGCTGAGATTGCCAAACCATTAAATGATATGCTAAAAAAGTATGTTGAAATTAAATGGACAAATGAGAGTAAGGATGCTTTCCAGAGCATTAAGGATGTTATTTCTAGGGCACCTATTTTGGTAATTCTAGACTACTTAAATCCCTTTTACATTTATACGTTTGCTTCAGAACACCCATTCACAAGTGTCCTAACTAAAAAAGGTGAAGGTAATGTTGAAAATCCCATCACTTTTTTGAGTTATCCTTTGAAATATGTGAAGTTGAGGTATTCTATTTTAGACAAGAAAATGTATGCACTTTTTAAAACTATAAAAACATTAGATATTACATCGTAAATAGTAGAATTTTTGCTATTGTTCCTGACCCTGCTGTCAAAGCTATGTTTTTGCAGAATGAGTTGTGCAAGAGAAGAGGAAAATGGATTTCTATAATCCAAGAATTTGATCTTGAAATCCTACCTATGAAGCTAGTTCGTGGACAAGGATTGGTAAAATCAATTGCTGAAATTGATCCTCTAATATCATGCCAATATTATACTGTAGAAGATATTACTAAAGATGATTGGTATGTAGATATTGTATATTTTTTGAATGGTAAGTGTCTGTCACATCTCACTTCAATCCAAAGGAGAGCTTTACATATGAAATATACAAACAATTTGATTAAATCTTGTGTTTTGTATAGGAAAAACCACGAAGGGATTTACCTTCACTATGTGAACCAAGAAGAGGTAACCCAAGTACTCAATTAATTCCATAGTAAGTATAGAACTGTACATGGGTTAGCCAACACAATAGTACACTCGATTCTCAGAGTTGGATACTATTGGCCTCATCTTTTCAAGGATGCACATGCTCATGTGCGATATTACCATGTTGGAATCTAGAGCATACTTTAGAGTATCTTCCCTAAAGTATCTAGGTTCTAGATATTTAGAATTCATTTAAATATAGTTGCACTATATTTACTATTTGATATGAAATCATTTTTGTTGTGAGAGCATATAGGGAATTATTTAGAGTGTTTCTAAACATAGTAGGAGAAAGTAAGATCTCCATAATAGTAGAGATTTCAAACTGATTGGAGTGCTATAAAAGCATTGTAAGTTCTTATGATTACGAATCTAATGAGTCTATTTTTCTTATTTTGGTATTAGATCCAAGTTTTCTTAGACGGATCAAAACCTGTGGAGAGTGGCGTGAAGAGATTTGAAGCACACACTTTGTCAAACTCAAGTGGCCATCACTCAGCAGAGTTGCAAGGAAGAGCTCGAGTAAATAATTTATATCTCATTCATATTGAGGTATTTTTTGGTTAAATTTTAAGGGTTGTTATATAATTGTATCAAGTGGATGCAATAAAAATTTTAGGTAATTTGGAGCTCATTTGCTAATTTTATTAGCATTTTGAGTTTTGCAATAAAATGGTTGTATAAGGTGGAATACAAGGTATTTGCTTCTAAAATTTTGGAAGAAATATTAATTAGATAAAATCATAATTCAGATAAAATTTCATTTTTTTTGGATCTATATTGATCGATTTGTGTGAATATTGTTTTTTTCTTCAAAAATCCTAGATCTGGAATTGTGATAAAAATGAAAAAAGTAAATGATCACATATTTTTCACCTTTGTGAATTTTATTCTAAAATTTAGAGGGTTTTCATATTATTATCTCAAGAATATAGAGTTTAAGTTTCATAATTTTTGGAGCTGTATGGATTGATTTATGTGAAAAACATTGAGGTTGTCTCAAAAAAACCCTAAGATATAGAAAGGGTAAAAGTAAATTGATCACATATTTCTCATTTGTGTGAATTAGATTCTAAAATATAGTGTATTTTCAGATACATATATCATAATTCTACAAAAAAAAATTCAGTTTGTTTCAATCAGTATTGGCCGATTTATGATAAATTTGGTGCTTGATATTTTGGTAAATAAAAAAGAAGCGTGTATTTTTGCAATCAGAGGTTAATTCTGAGAGATTGACTTAATAGGTTGAGTCAATTGAGTAAAATAATATATGCTACTGCTCTTTATTGCAAAAATATTGTATTAGAAACTATCTACATTATTCCAAAGTTTTGTTGATTAGCATCAATGGCTGCCAATAACAATCTTCCCATTCCGGAATTTAATGAGTTAGATTATGAGTATTGGTCTATCAATATGAAGACCCTACTCATAGGCAATGGGTTATGGGATATTGTAGAAGAAGGCTACAATGAACCTATAGATTTGACCACCTTGAGTGCATCTTATAGAACCAATAAAAAGGATGCCCAAAAGAAAAATTCATTTACCCTCTACCATCTCCAAGAAGCCTTGGAGAAAAGTATCTTTCCAAGGATTGCTTCATGTACATCAGCTCTAGATGCTTGGGGTACCTTGAAGGATAGATATCAAGGCAGAAATAAAGTGAAGCAAGTGAGGCTTCAAACCTTGAAGAGGGATTTTGAGAATCTAAAAATGCAAAATTATGAAAATGTAGGTGATTATTGTGTTAGAGTGAAAGCCATTGTAAAAAAAATGTAAAACCTTGGAGAAGACATCAAAAATGAAGTAGTGGTGAAGAAAGTGTTGAGAACACTTCTTCATAAATGGAACTATATTGCTATCATTATTTAAGAGTCTAAATATTTATCTACTCTAACTTTTGATGCTCTAATTGGTTCTTTGATGTCTCAGGAAGAGAGATTACAGGGTTCTACTTCAACAAGATATGGCGGTGATGACAAAGCATTCTCATCCAATGAGGGTGAATAAAGAGGCCAAGGAAGAGGACAAATGAGAGGTAAAGGAATAGGTATATCAAGAGGTGGCAACCAAGTAAGAGGAAGAGGAGGTGATAAATCAAAGACAATTGTGGCAAGGTTGGTCACTTTGCTAGAGATTGTTGGTCCAAAACTTCTCAAGAAGGGTAAGGTAATAACTATGGAAACTATGGATAAGAGGAAGGAAATTCTTCAAATTTGTTTCTCACCTATGGCAAATCAGATCAAAATCTCAATGAAACTTGGATTTTGGATACTGGTTACTCAAATAATATGAGTGGTAAAGAAGAGCTTTTTGCTACAATGGATTCCACCTACAAGTCAAAGATCAAATTGCGAGATGACAAGGCACTACAATTTGAAGTTATGGAAGCCATGGATGTTGGCAATTTTGGGTACCTTGGGTACATTGCCTTTGCTCGAGTGTAGAAGTTGTCATTGATGTCAAGAAGCTTTTGAAGGTTTTTGGTTTGATGTCAAATAATTTGTTTTGTTGAAGATTTCGGCATGACAAGTTCGAAGGTTATTCAGAGCTTGGACAGTGAGTTTCCAAGAAGACCATAGTGGCCCATTTGCAAAAGATCAAAGAAAAAGACAAGTAAGAAAAGGTATGCAACAGGAAAGAAAAACAATCACGATTTCACGACATGTTAGAGGAGAGAGAAAGTGCTGGAAAAACTATCATGATTTCGTGACATGTTAGAGGAGAGAGAAATAGCTGGCAAAACTGTCGCGATTTCATGACATGTTAGAAGAGAGAGAAGAAGCAGGAAAAACTATCACGATTTTGCGACATGTTGACAGAGAAAAAGGCAAGTGGAAAAACTTTCATGATTTTGCGACATGTTGGCAGAGAAGGAGAGCAAGGTGGAAAGTGTCACGATTTCATGACATGTCACATTTTCACGACTTGAAAAGAGTAGGAAGGCAGAGAAGGAAAAGTGTCACGATTTCGTGACATATTGCAAGGAAGGTTGTACGGACGAAAAAGTGTCACGATTTCATGACATAATGCAGAAGAGAGAGTCCGCAGTGTGAACTATCGTGATTTCGTGACAAGTTTGAGGAGAGAGAAAGTAACACGAAAAGTGTCGTGATTTCGCGACATGCTGTAGAGCTCGAAGTGAGAACTATCATGATTTTACGACATGCTGCATAGGTCAAAGTGAGAACCGTCACGATTTCGCGACATGCTGCAGATGAAAATGTTCCAAGTGAGAACTATCATGATTTTGTGACATGCAGCAAAGGAAAGGTTTGAAGTGAGAACTGTCACGATTTTGTGACAGGTTGTGGAGAAAATGTACAGATGAAGAAAGTGTCACGATTTTGTGACAAGATGAAGGGAAAGCGTACGGATGCAGAAAGTGTCACGATTTCACGACAGGCAGAAAAGAAAGCAGACGGAAGCAGAAGTGTCATGATTTTGTGACAGAAATAGAAAGCAGGGCTTCAATAGTAGAAGTGTCGCGATTTCATGACAGAAACTAAAAGCAGGTCTTCTATAGGTGAAGTGTCACAATTTTATGACAAAAGTAGAGAGGAAGGTTATGAAGACATAAGTGTCACGATTTCATGACAAAAGTGAAGACGAAGTATACAGAGGCTAAAGTGTTGTGATTTTGTGACAAAAGCAGAAATGTGGTCGACGAAGGGAGAAGTGTCGTGATATCACAACAAAAGCAAGGTTGATGCTGACAAAGACAGAAGTGTCGCAATATCATGACAAGAATGTAGTTAAAGTTGACAAAGGCTAAAGTGTCACAATTTCATGAGAAAATCCAAAAGAAAGTGTATGGCTGCAAATGTGTCGTGATATCATGACATGTTGTAGTTTCGCAACAAGAGCTACAGAAGAGTTTCAAAGACATTTGAAGTCAACAAAGTTAAATTTGAGCCCACGAAGTTTAGGGTTGTGCAGCCGACTACAAATCAGGGTTACAACCAACTAAGATTAAGGTTTTGATCTTGGAAATTTTTGTTATAAAAGGAGGGCTATTTCGAGATTTTTTGTATCGAATGTGCACAAGTTAAGTCCGTGGTGGGCAGAGAGTGAGTCATGCCAAATCGATCTAAGTGCGAAGCAAGAGCGCACAGAGAGTAGGAAAGTGCAAAGGAGCAAAAGCTGTTGGTGTTGCAACATTCGTAGATAGAGCGCAGAGTGAGAAGTTTGATTGTCGAGAGCTGAGTGCCGCTGTGTTTGCGTAGATAGTGCAAATATTGGTTTCAACCAAGTGCGGCTGTGACTGAGTAGAGAGAATTTAAGGATAGATTTGTGTGAGCTTTTTTGAGAACTAGCAAAGCAGATCTGAGACAAGTCTTGGTGAAGACTTGGGTGAAGATCAAGCAAACTTTAGTGAAAGCTTGTGAACCACTTTTGTGAACCAGACTTGAGGGCAGAGATTGGTGCAGATTTGAGGATAGATTTTTACCCAGACCAAAGAAATATTCGAGGACATTTGTGCCAGACCGAAGGACTGTGTTTGGTGCAGATCTAAGAAAAAGAACGAGGAAATTTGTGCTAAACCGAAGGACTGTGTTTAGTGCAAATTCGAGGACCAGCTTTGAGGTGATAGAGTTGAGGACAGAGGTCTCCAGCCAGAGTAGGGAGGACAGGCATCTTTTGTGGATAGAGTTCCATTTACTAAGGGCAGTGAAGGTAGAGGTCTTCTAGAGGATCACCAGTCAGAGTAGAGCTAGGGGATTGGTGTCTCCTGTGGGTTGGTGCCCATGAACTCGAGATTGGGGGAAGGTATCTCCTTTGAGCCGAGGCTCATAAACATTGTAATTGGGAAGGATTCCCAAAGAACTTTGATATAACTTTTAGAGAAAATTTTTGTGGACATAGCCCAGACTTTCTGGGTGAACCACGTTAAAATTAGTGTCACTTTGTGGATGATATTGTGCATTGCTTTGATATTGCTTTGGGTTTATTGATTTACTATTTAGAAGTATAAAAGAAAAAGTAAAAAGAGGTCTTATACTGTTCACCCCCCACCTCTCAGTATAAGCTTGTGTTCTTCAATTGGTATCAGAGTGGGTGCCTTAAGAAAGTATAACAGCTTGAAGGAAAAGCTAGCAAAGAACACAATGGATTACTCAAGTGGCAATGCAGCACCTATTCTTGATGGATCAGATTTTGGTCTTTGGAGTGCAAGGATGAAGTTTCATCTAATGGCACTTGGGAATGAGGTTTGGGAAGTGATTGAAGATGAGTACACTATTCCTAAACATGGTCCTTATACTAAAGAAGATAGGTTCCTACATCACAACAATTCAAAATCTATGAATGCAATCCTGAAAGGCTTACGGAAGCGAGATCTCACCAAAGTGATTCACCGCAAGACAACTAGTGAAATGTGGAAACGGTTGAAGGTGGTTCATACGGGTGATGCAAATGTCCGAAAGGCCAAGTTGAGACACTTCAAAGGTATGTTTGAACAACTCCAGGATGAATGATGATGAAAATATTAGTGACTACATGCTTCGTATGGATGAGGTTGTTAACTCCATGAAAGACTTAGGTCTTGAGCTTGCTGAAAATGATGTTTGTGATAAGATTTTAAGATCTCTTCCTAATAGATTTAGTGAAAATATTTCTGCAATTGAGGAAGCTAAAGATTTGGATAAGTTGAAAAAGGATGAGCTCCATAGTATACTTGCAGCATTTGAGTTGAGAACTCAAGTGAAGGTTGATGTCAAGAAAGAGGCATCTTTCAAGGCTACCAAGAAATCCAAGGGTAAACAGCTTCAAGAGAGTGATGAGTCTTCTAGTGATGAAGAGGCATATTACAGCAAGAAAGGCAAGTTTTCTAGAAAGCACAAAAGCGTAAAAAATATAAGATGTTTCAATTGTGGAAAGTTTGGTCATTATGCTACTGACTGTACTATTTCCAAGTATGAAAGTGATGAAGAAAAATAGGATTCTAAGAGCAAGGATTCTAAAAAGCACAAGCATCATAGGAAAAACAAAGATGAGCACAACAATCAAGGAAAGAGGTATTCTCACAAGCAGAAGAAGAGTTTCTACCTAGACAAAGCAAGTAAGTGTTCTAGTAGTGATAGTGAAAGTTCTTCAAGTGATGAAGAAAATGAGATGTTGTTCATATCAAAAAAAGAGGAAGAACCGAAACATAGATTCATTATCATCTAATGTCTTAGATGTGGAAATTTTGGTCACCTTGAGGATGATTGCACAAATAATGAGTTGGTTTCTAGTATGTATGAGGATGCTTCAGAAAACTATAAGGAAGATGCATGTATGGTTTTTGAAAAGGGTAGCACCTCTAGTGATAAGAAATCTGAAAAAGGCTTTGATGATTCATAAAGAAAACAAATAAAGGATCTTGAAAGTGAACTCATTAATGCTCTTAGTGCTTTGAAAAAAGAAAGAAAGAAGAATGCTAGACTCAAGGATAAGTTAGATGAATGTTATATGGAGAGAGATGATCTTATAGAAAATCTTGATTTCTCTATAGCTAAGACACAAGAACTCAAGGATGAGCTAGAGTCTAAGGTTCTTGAGTATAGTGAGTTAGAACAGAAAATGGCTTCTTTGAAAGAGGAAACTAAAGAGTACAAGGATAAGCTTTACAGGTTTCAAGATAGCTCCAAAAAGGTTAAGTCTCTCATCAAAGGTCAAAGAAAGACAATAGATAAAATAGGCCTTGGTTTTGTTAAGCCGCACAAGGAACAGGTTGGGGAATCTAGTAAGAGATTACAAAAAGAAGAGAGTTCTGATGAGGAGAGTATTTTAGAGAAATATTTCGTGAGTGATAGATGCGCAAAAATATAAAACAGAGTTCAGAATGAGAAGAAGAAGTTTTTGGGACCCAAGAGGTCAAATAGAAGAAAATTTCATGGTAGATGTTTTGCGTGTCACAGGTTTGGTCACACGGCTTCACATTGCATGGCTAAAATGAAGAAGGTCAACAACAATTTTAGAAGTACTAGTTTCTTTCAAGGGTATTGCTACTCTTGTCAACAGTTTGGGCACAAGGCAGTTTATTGCAAGGCAATTAACAGGAACAGGTTTGGTCAGAACTGGTGGATTCAAAGAACAGGGATGCCTAAAAGAAATAATATTGTTACTTGTTATAAGTGCAACAATGACGGTCACACAGCTAGACAGTGCAGAGCTGAACTTCCAAGGTACAGGAACAGGAACAGTGGTATAAATAGGTCCAAGGATCAAGGCGTGGACAAGAACAGGGATGAGAACAAGAACAAGAACAGTGACAAGAACAGAAATATGGACAAAGAGTTCAAGAGAAGGCCCAGCAAGGAAGTGATAGACGATGATGATCAGTGCCTAATGGGAGTTTTACTCCCATCCCAGAATTAATCACCTCATCAGGAGGTGGGGGAGGGACTAAGCTAAGAGGCTCATTCTTATTCCCGAGCCCCAAAGGTGACCCTTTGCCATTGATGACAAAGGGGGAGAGATATGAGTAAGGGGGAGGGCTTCAAGTGAAGAGGAAAGTTTCAATTCAGGGGGAGCAAAACTTCAAAGGGATATTCTTAGTTGTTAGCACAGTTGGTTTTAGTTTTGGCTCTTGAGAAGTGTTTTCAGTAAAGGTTTGCCATCAATGAAAAAGGGGGAGATTGTTGGCAATTTTGGGTACCTTGGGTACATTGCCTTTGCTCGAGTGTAGAAGTTGTCATTGATGTCAAGAAGCTTTTGAAGGATTTTGGTTTGATGTCAAATAATTTGTTTTGTTGAAGGTTTTGGCATGACAAGTTCGAAGGTTATTCAGAGCTTGGACAGTGAGTTTCCAAGAAGACCATAGTGGCCCATTTGCAAAAGATCAAAGAAAAATACAAGTAAGAAAAGGTATGCAGTAGGCAAGAAAAATAGTCACGATTTCGTGACATGTTAGAGGAGAGAGAAAGTGCTGGAAAAACTATTGCAATTTCGTGACATGTTAGAGGAGAGAGAAATAGCTGGCAAAACTGTCACGATTTCGTGACATGTTAGAAGAGAGAGAAGAAGCAGGGAAAAACTATCGCGATTTCGTGACATGTTGGCAGAGAAAAATGCAAGTGGAAAAACTATCGCGATTTTGCGACATGTTGGCAGAGATGGAGAGCAAGGTGGAAAGTGTCACGATTTCGCGACATGTCACATTTTCATGACTTGAAAAGAGCAGGAAGGCAGAGAAGGAAAAGTGTCATGATTTTGTGACATATTACAAGGAAGGTTGTATGGACGAAAAAGTGTCACGATTTCGTGACATAATGCAGAAGAGAGAGACCGCAGTGTGAACTATCACGATTTAACGACAAGTTCGAGGAGAGAGAAAGTAACATGAAAAGTGTCACGATTTCACGACATGCTACAGAGCTCAAAGTGAGAACTATCATGATTTTGTGACATGCTGCAGAGGTCGAAGTGAGAACCGTCGTGATTTCACAACATGCTACAGATGAAAATGTTCCAAGTGAGAACTATTGTGATTTCGTGACATGTAGCAAAGGAAAGGTTTGAAGTGAGAACTATCGCAATTTTGTGACAGGTTGTGAAGAAAATGTACGGATGAAGAAAGTTTCACGATTTCACGATATAGACACCAAAATCCAGCCACTTTTAAGTCATCTATACATTCCTGTCAGCCACGTGTCAGTAATCCACCTTCCCGCCATTATTTGGCCCAATTTCACCTTTCCCACCATTTTTCATTCCCAAATTTATTTAAATTAATATTTATATATATATATTAATATTTTAATATATTTTAATATATATATAAAGATAATTTAAGTGATTTAATCTGAGCCGTCCATCCTTCATTTAATCTCATCCGTCCATCCATATTAATCTGTTTCACAACCTAGATTTATTCTCTACCCTTGGATCCACTTTAATCTTAGCAACACGTTCAAAGTGTCGTTAAAACCCTAAAGTGTGCCCTAAGAGTAGATTATAAATTGAGTCACCTTGATGGCTCAAACCCTATCTCTTTTACTATCTCTCTTTTGTTATCTATCGCTATCTATCTCTTCTTCAGCTAAACCTACCCATCCATCGCCGTCCCTTTTCGCCGCATCCATCGCCGCATCCGTCGCCAACTTTGCCGCCATCCCTTATGCAGCATTCTGTAGAATACCCCATTCTTGTCACAAGTGCCCACGGGCGTTTACCCGCAGCCACAGACTTAGACCGACATCTGTAACCCCGATCCAGAAGCACGTGGGCGTTCAGCGATCGCACCAGGGCACCTTTCGTAGCCGATTTGACAGTTACATCACTTCCAGGTGCCGCCTGGTCTCGCCGCATTAACAGAAAAAGAGGTATAGATTCTAAAGCAAGTAATATTTTTATGTATTAATCTGCTGTTAGATTCTGCATTTTATTTATTTCATTTCTAGGGTTTTAGACTGTTTCTGAGGGCTCACACAATGGAGCCCTCTTACTAGTTTCTAACCTTTTTGTAGTTTTAATGTGTGCAGGATTTTAATGGTAGATTTGATTAGATGATAACAGCTTCTTAAGCTGGAGTGGTCCGAGCCAAAGGATACAACGAAGCCCACTCATTCTGTTGAGGTTAAGGATACATTCTTCGGAGACGCCACCACATTGTGCCAGCTAGGGTTTTGGAGAACCCTAGCACAAATTGTAATCTTATATCACGAAAAGGGTTACAGGCCCTGTTGTACTCAAAAGGAGTTTCTAAACTCCATTGATTAATAAAAATCGTTTGTTTTGTACAACTATGTTCTGCATTATTTTACTGTGATTTTATTTTTGTTTGGCGTTGTATCTTTAATCTACACATGACAAGATGAAGGGAAAGCGTATGGATGCAAAAAGTGTCACAATTTTGTGACAGGCAGAAAATAAAGCATACGGAAGCAAAAGTGTCACGATTTCATGATAGAAACATAAAGTAGGGCTTCAATAGTAGAAGTGTCATGATTTCATGACAGAAACTAAAAGCAGGTCTTCTATAGGTGAAGTGTCACGATTTCACGACAAAAGCAGAGAGGAAGGTTATGAAGATAGAAGTGTCACGATTTCACGACAGAAGTGAAGACGAAGTCTACAGAGGCTAAAGTGTCATGATTTTGTGACAAAAGCAAAAAGGTGGTCGACGAAGGGAGAAGTGTCGTGATATCACGACAAAAGCAAGGTTGATGCTGACAAAGATAGAAGTGCCATGATATCACGACAAGAACGTAGTTAAAGTTGACAAAGGCTGAAGTGTCACGATTTCATGACAAAAGCCAAAATAAAGTGTACGGCTGCAAAGGTGTCGCGATATCGTGACATGTAGTTTCGTGGCAAAAGCTACAGAAGATTTTCAAAGACATTTGAAGTCGACAAAGTTAAATTTGAGCCGACGAAGTTTAGGGTTGTGCAGCCAACTACAAATTAGGGTTACAACCGACTAAGATTAAGGTTTTGATCTTAGAAATTTATGTTATAAAAGGAGGGCTATTTCGAGATTTGTTGTATCGAATGTGCGCAAGTTAAGTCCCTGGTGGGCAGAGAGCGAGTCATGCAAAATTGAGCTATGTGCGAAGCAAGAGCGCACAGAGAGCAGAAAAGCACAAAGGAGTAGAAGCCGTTGGTGTTGCGACATTCATAGATAGAGTGTAGAGTGAGAAGTTTGATCGCCGAGAGCTGAGTGCCACTATGTTTGCGTAGACAGTGCAAATATTGGTTTCGACCAAGTGTGGCTGTGACTGAGCAGAGAGAATTTAAGGATAGATTTGTGTGAGCTTTTCTGAGAGCTGGCAAAGCAGATCTAAGATAATTCTTGGTGAAGACTTGGGTGAAGATCAAGCAAGCTTTAGTGAAAGCTTGTGAACCACTTTTGTGAACCAGACTTGAGGACAGAGATTGGTGTAGATTTGAGGATAGATTTGTACCTAGACCAGAGAAAGATTCGAGGACATTTGTGCCAGACCGAAGTACTGTGTTTGGTGCAGATCTGAGAAAAAGAACAAGGACATTTGTGCTAAACTAAAGGACTATTTTTAGTACAAATTTGAGGACCATATTTGAGGTGATAGAGTTGAGGACAGAGGTCTCCAGCCAGAGCAGGGAGGACAGGCGTCTTCTGTGGATAGAGTTCCATTTTCTAAGGGCAGTGGAGGCAGAGGTCTTCTAGAGGATCACCAGTCAAAGTAGAGCTAGGGGATTGGTGTCTCCTATGGGTTGGTGCCCACGAACTCAAGATTGGGGGAAGGTATCTCCTTTGAGCCGAGGCTCATAAACATTGTAATTGGGAAGGATTCCCAAAGAACTTTGATATAACTTTTAGAGAAAAGTTTTGTGGATGTAGCCCAGACTTTCTGGGTGAACCATGTTAAAATTGGTGTCACTTTGTGGATGATATTGTGCATTGCTTTGATATTGCTTTGGGTTTATTGCTTTACTATTTAGAAGTATAAAATAAAAATTAAAAATAGGTCTTATACTGTTCACCCCCCCCCCTCTCAGTATAAGCTTGTGTTCTTCAATGGAGGTTCCAAAAAAAGAAGGAACAAAGAAGGTAAACAACATTTATTACACCCCTAAACTCCAACATAATTTTCTTAGTGTTGGAAAAATAATGGAAAAGAACTACAAACCTATTTTTGAAGATGGAAAATGTGTAATTTTTGAAAAAAATAATTGTAATAGAGTTGTTACACAAGTTCCTATGACAAATAATAGGTTTTCCTCTTAAGTTTGTGGAACAAGGAGGTGCCCAACTTGTTAATGTGACCATAGAAAATCCAAGTGTGCTTTGGCACTTGAGATATGTTCATCTTAACTTTGCAAGCTTGAAGTTGTTGACTTCACAAGCTATGGTATGTGGATTGCCAAAATTTGAAGAGAACAAGAATGTGTGTGAAGGATGTGTTTTGGGAAAAACTCAAGAATAAAGTTTCCAAGAGGACAAGCATGGAGAGCAAGCCATCCACTACAGTTGGTACATTCGGATATTTGTGGTCCAATGAATACCAAAAGCTTGGGTAACAATTCTTACTTTATCACTTTCATTGATGATTTCTCTAGAATGTGTTGAATTTATTTTTTGAAAACTAAATATGAAGCTTTTGAATGTTTCAAGGATTTCAAAAATAATGTAGAGAATCAAAGTGAGTATGTTGTAAAGAGATTAAGGACTGATAGAGGAGGGGAGTTTTGTTCAAATGTATTTCTCAAATATTGTAAATATTGTGGGATCAAAATACAATTAACTATTGCCTACACCCCACAAAAAAATGGTGTGGCTAAAAGAAAGAACCACACTATTATAGAAATGGATAGATAAATGCTTCAAACAAAGAAACTCAATAACATGTATTGGGTTGATGTTGTTAGAACAAGTGTTTACATTTTGAATAGGATTCCTACTTCTAGTTTAGATGGGATGAATCCTTATGAGGGATGGTATGAAAAAATTCAAATGTAAAACACTTCAATGTTTTTGGTTGTCTTGCATATGCACACATTCCTGATGAGACAAGAAATAAACTTGACCCCAAAAGTTAAGCATGTATTTTTATTGGGTATTGTGAGTCTTCCAAGGCATATAGACTCTACAATCCAAAAACACATAAAGTTGTAATTTCTAGAGATGTGATTTTTGATGAAGGGGGAGAATGGGGTCATCAAAAAATTTTTGTTGATGATGGATCTCAAGATGCAAGTTCCTCTCAAGTGCAGCAAGTGCAACCCAAAAATAACAAAGGAAGTCCTCCTCCAAGCCCAAGCATGAGTACTACTTCAAGTACAACAGATGCTACTCCAAGTCCATATCCACAAATATCAGTAATTTCTTCTCCAATGGATGTAGATCACCATCAAGAGGTAAGATAACACTTTAGCACCATCCTTCTTTTCAAATGTTGGATAAGAATTTCCAAAAAAGGTACACTAGAAGCCAAGCTAGTGAGATGAATGCAGTTTTGAAAATACTTAAAAATTTGCATATGTATGGTGATGATGACTCCCAAGAGCCTAAGGAAGATGTTGTAAAATATGCTTTAATGACTAGTGTAGAGCTAGAGCCATCTAGTTATGAAAAATCATGTGCTCATGATGTATGGCAACAAGCCATGAAAGAGGAAATGACCTCTATAAAAAGGAATGATACTTGGGAGCTAGTGGAGCTTCCTAAAGGCAAGAAATGTGTTGAATGTAAATGGGTCTACAATACCAAGTTCAATTATGATGGGAGTATTGAAAGACACAAGGCAAGGCTAGTAGCAAAAGGGTTTACTCAAAAGTATGGGATTGACTATGAGGAGACCTTTGCTCCTGTTTCTAGATAGGAGACCATCAGATTAGTACTTTCTTTGGCTACCCACAAAGGGTGGAAAATTCAACACATGGATGTTAAAAGTGCCTTTCTCAATGGGTAATTGAATGAAGATGTTTTTGTGCAACAACCTCAAGGCTTTGAAGAACAAGGTAAGGAGAACCTTGTCTACAAATTGAATAAAGTATTGTATGGCCTCAAGCAAGCACCAAGGGCATGGTACTCATGTATTAATGGCTACTTTCAAAGGTATGGGTTCACCAGGAGCAAAAGTGAACCTAATATCTACTACATGAAACAAGATAAAGACATTCTCATTGTATGCTTATATGTGGATGATCTAATATTCATGGGTAGTAGTGCTAAGATGAATAAGGAGTTCAAAAACTCCATGATGAAATAATTTGAAATAAAATATCTAGGTTTGATGCATTACTTCCTAGGCATGGAAGTACATAAAATAGGTAAAGGGATCTTCATATGTCAACACAAATATGCTCAAGATATGATAAAGAAATTTTCTATGGAGCAATGCAAGTCTGTTGCAACTCCAATGGGTCATGGGATCCAATTGAGCAAAGAATATGGAGCACCAAAAGTTGACATGACCACTTACAGGAGCATGGTTGGGAGTCTAATGTTCCTCACCAACACAAGGTTGGATATTCAATATGCAGTTTCTCTTGTTTCAAGGTATATGTCTAATCCATATGAACTTCATCTACAAGCAACTAAAATAATTTTGAGATATGTAAAGGGTACATTGGATTTTGGGATCCATTACCACAAATGTAATTCTATAAAATTAGTTGGCTTTAGTGATAGTGATTGGGGCAGCAATATAGATGATAGAAAATCTACTTTAGGGAATTGTTTTAGTCTTGGTTCAGGACTAATTACTTGGATTTCCAAAAAGCATACTGTTGTAGCATTATCATCTACTGAAGCTGAGTACATAGCAATCACAAATGCTAGTGCCCAAGCTTTATGGTTGATAAAAGTACATGAAGAAATAGGAGAAAGACAATGTGGTCCTACTATATTGTATTGTGACAAAATGAGTGCCATTCAATTGGCACATAATCCTATCCACCACAATAGGTCAAAGCACTTTGACATGAAGTATCACTTCATTAGAGACATGGTGGAGAAATAGGTGATTGATCTATGACATTGCAACACTTTGGACAACATAGCGGACATTGTCACCAAAGGAGTTGTGAAAGCTCAATATATAAAGTTGAGAGATTGTCTAGTCAGTCCTCTCAAATTTAAGAGGGAGAATGTTGGACTCTAGAGCATACTTTAGAGTATCTTACCTAAAGTATCCAGGTTCTAAATATTTAGCATTCATTTAAATATAGTTGCACCCGCTTTACTATTTGAGAGAAAATCAGTTTTGTTGTGAGAGCATCTAGGGAATTGTTTAGAGTGTTTCTAAACATAGTAGGAGAAATTAAGATCTCCATAATAGTAGATATTTCAAACTGATTGGAGTGCTATCAAAGCATTGTAAGTTCTTATGATTATGGATCTGATGAGTCTATTTTATCATACCACACATGTCAGGTTACGACCAATAGAGAAAGAAACACAGCCATGCCATTACAACTTGTAGTGGATATGAGGCATTTTGCACAATGGGGGTTGGATTTTGTTGGGGTTATCAGTCCCAACTTTTTTTATTCTCATAAATTCATTTTCACATCTATAGATTACAACACTAGGTGGATGGAAGAAATCCCTACAAAAAATGCTACTATTGATGTTGTCATTAAGTTTTTAGAGGATTGCATTATAACTCATTTTGGAATGCCTAATGCAATAGTAAGTGATAATGGTTCTGTATTTTCTTCTATTCAATTTGCAGATTGGGCATATGATAACAAGGTGAGCTTGAAATTTTCTTCCAATTATTATCCACAAGGTAATGGTTTGGTGGAATATTCTAACAAAAACTTGTTGTCTATCATAAAAATTACTTGAAAATAATCCTAGATATTGGCATGGTAAACTAAAGTTTGCTCTTTGGGCTGATAGAACTATAATAAAAGAATCAATTGGGACCTCCATATCATCTAGTCTATGGGCATGACCCCATTTTTCCCACTAATCTAAAATTGCAAACTCTTCATTTTATGAAAGAATATCTTGGAACAGATAACTAGATTGAAGCTCGATTAACCCACTTGATGCATCTTGATGAGAAGAGAGAGGAAGCCATGCTTCACTTTAGTAAACATCAAGATGTAAAGAGGTGGTTTGATAAGAGAGCTACAATTAAAACATTTAATATTTTTGGCCTGGTTTTATTGTGGGACAAGAAACACGAAAAAAAAGGGATCATGACAAATTCGATTACTTGTGGTTAGGACCTTATCGGATTTCTGAAATCCTAGGTGAAAACACTTTTCGATTAAAAACCTTAGATGGAGAGGAATTGTCTTTGCTTATTAATGGGCTGCATTTAAAGCATTATTTCAACCCATGAAATGTGTGAGAATGCGTATTATATGTGCATAGAAGTGCTTTTGCTTTTGTTTTTATGTTGGTTTTCTTCTTTTTTTAGTTGGGTTGGTTTTATTTGTTTTCTTAGAGTTTTTAGGAGTCTTCTTTGTGTGTGTTGAGGTCATGTTCATGCTCCTATATATTTACATTTTGAGTAGTCCCTTTTATTGTGGTTTTGGTTTTGGGATGGTTACTTATAAAATGGCATGTTTTCAGAATAGATAATACAACCCATGAATCAAATGGAACTAGGGGAAAGGAAATGAAGCTATATAGTGATTATCCTTGGCTAAGTGTACTAAGATGGTGGAGTGTGAAACAATGGAATATTATGCCAAAGCTTCACTATAATGAATCACATGAAGAGGTATTTCTTGGGATTTTGAAGGATGAAATCATTTTGGTAAACTGATTAAGGCTAACTTCTAACATGCTCAAATTTAAGTGTTACATAAAGGTTTGAAAATTTCTCTATAAATAAGAATACAAGCAATGCAAAGATTGATCAAATTAGTCACCAATTTTAGATAAATTTTATTGGGAATATAGACGTGCTAACTGGTAGTAGGGCTCTATCTAGATAAAATCTTGATAAAAAAAATGAGCATTGAAAAGCTTGATCAAATCAGTCACCAAGTTTGGATAAAATCCATCGGGGCTATGGATGACTGACTGACAATGGGGCTATGTCTAAATAAATTATGCTCAAAAGAGACTTTGCAAAATATTATTCACAAAATTTTTTATGAGCAACATTTCATAGCCTAAATTTAAACCAGATGATGGAATTCGGATGGTCCCAAGGAGGCAAATTGAACCACATTGCACACACCATGAGGAAGAAAATAATCCATTTGTTCTCATATGAAGTTATTGACCTCACTTTCCTTGAAAATCACTAAATAGTGTACACTTATCTAGCCTTTGTTTTATTAATTTTAGAACTGGGTTCTTCACCGGAAATGCTTGAAAGCATTTCACGGTAGAGTCACCATTTATTGTGAATATCTTACAACTAACCCCAATTTTTGGGACCCACTTGAAATTGTTAGAAAATTGAACTACTGGGATATAATGAAGCAATTTGTTCTTCACTTTGACCTAATTGACCCATGATTCTTCTTCTTGAATATAAAATAATAATAATGGGGTCAATTTAGCTAAGCAAGGTGAGGTTTTTTTTGGTTGGTGTTCTTTTATGTTTTGTTATTGTCAATTTTTCGTGATAATTTTTATTGTCAATTTTTATTTCCAATTTCTAATGTCATTTTGTCATGACAAATTTTATTGTCAGTTTTTATAGTTAATCTTTTGTGTCTTTTATTTTTGTTTTGTTAGGTCAAGTTTCCATTCCTTTTTTATTTATTTTAGATGTTAGGATAATTTTTTGTTTATATTTGTAATTAATTACATTAATCAATGGTCTCCTTATACCACGATGCCCCTTTACATTAGGTTTTAATCATCTTCATGAATATTTTTGGTGTTAAAAATATGTGTTTTATTTTTTACAGGTGGAAGACCCAAGGGAGCAACACAAGGGAGCATGGTCAATGAGAGCACATAGCGCGAGGACACATGGTGATGCAAGAATGGTCAACACCAGTGTGAGAATAGTAGGCTGCCAAGAGGTGGCTAACATAATAGTGGTGATGGAATGCCTTTAAACCTCCTAACATCTCCCGCATGGCTAAGGTGGGATGAACCCCCAATCAATAAAAATCCTCCAATATACATGTAGAAACATCAATGATCAAGATTGATTCCCATGCTACCAGTCATGAAAATGATAGGCATTAGGTGGTAGGGATCATTTAAGTAAATATTCACCCATTACACCCAAAATATGGGATAAATGGGCACCCCTTACATTGTTAGAGAAATATAAGGATGGTAGACAGTGAACCAATTGCTCCCGCTAGCAGGAGATAGTGCTAGGAAATTGCAGCAGGGCAGGAGATGTTAGGGTTTAAACATATTATTTTCTCGTGCAAGGCGATACCAATGCACCCTAACCTCACAACATAAAAAATGTTTGAAAAACACAACTTGCATAGTGAATGTGTTTGCAAGAATGAAATGGAGCGTAGGAGGGAGGCTCATCATTTTTAGGAGGGTCAATAGAGGACACAAGTCGAGTTAGAGAGCAATGATTTACTTCACCATGTTCGATGCCTCACAAATCTGGAAGGGAAAGACGTTGGAAAATGACCTATCATAGTCGTGATAGTTTAAGGAGAAGGCGGTAAAATTCTAAGCACGACTTGGGCGGTCATTGCGGTGGCTAAGGCATTGTATTTATGTATCTTTCATCGTGGTTCGTATCATGGTAAAGGGTGCATGCAAGGCAAATAATTTTTGGTTGAAATTTTTGGGTGCCAAAGTCGACGAAGGTTTAGTTGACATTAAATTTTTGGTGATTTTGTAAAGGTTATGGTGCTATGTTATATGTATGGGTCCCAATGCTTTAATTGTAACCTATATTTTATTTCTTTTGGGATACATATATGGGTATATTTAGGTTAAAGAGAAAATAAACAGGGATATGTAAGGAAATGAAAGTCATTGATCTTAGGTTTTTGTTATTTTATTATTTTTTAGGGGTTTTGTAAGAGCTTAAGAGGGTTAATAATTTTGGGTGTTTTGTTTCACATTGTGCTTCCATTTTTGTGAAGGAAGTTGAAACGAAAAGGCTCCTGAAAACTTTAAATACCCATGGAAGCCCATTTTCAAGGGGCTAGAATTTTTTGTGAGCAAAGACATCATTTTGAGATTTTAATGCATACGAATATGAAAACTTGCACCTTGTGAGAAATATTGGAGGATATTTATTTTTGAGGGTTTTTTTATTTAATGCTTGATATTTTTGTTGCATTTTGTGGACTTATATCTAGTGTTTAATGTTCTTAGGAGGTTACACTACATAAAGGTTTATTTGAATGCATAATTTACTTTTCTTAGAGTCTAGCACTTGATCTGATCAAATTTTGTTTATGTAGGTTTGTTTAGATTGAGTTACTCTTAGAGTTTCTCACAATATCTAGTTTTGTAGGGTAGGGGAGCATGATGCCATATTGTATTTGTACCTATATTCTAGCTTTAGTTTAGTTTAGTTGTATTTTATTTTCTGCAAGTGTTATTTTATTTTTTTAAACCCCACTTATTTAAGTCATTCAATATGAAACTTAGAATCCCAAAAGATCATATTTAAATCATAAATATGATATGGGAAATCTAGAGTGTACGTAATACAAATAATTAGTTTCACAAGCACTTACATTGACATTTATTTGGATCATCTTTCAGGATATTAAAAGGAACATTTTTGCACAACTTTTTATTTTGCATAAATAAGATAAAATCAATCTAGGAGGGAGGGTTTCTAACCTGTAATTTCATGTTAAACCCAAGATAAGAAATGGAGTGGACAATTCCACAACACTTACTTATTTCATATACATAATCAAAGATAAAAGGAATGGTCAACTTCATTAACCCTCAAACTCAAATTAAGTGCAGATAAAGCAAATGAATGCTAACTTTCTAACTTTCTAACATTTTAACTTCTAACTTTGCAATTAGTAGAGCATTAATCCTGAAGATAAAATTTAACCTATTAACTGCAAAGACTAACTCCAATCTCACATTAAAGGCATGGTTTTAAAATTAAGTGGATAATTCCACAACACTCTAACTTTGCATTTTAATTTGAAGGTAAAACAAATCCACTAACAAGGATTCAGGATAATATAGATTAATGCAGAGATAATTAAATAAGCAACACTTCATTCTACCAATTTGCACAAAGGCACATTCATTACAATTTAAGGAAATCAATCACAAAGCACAAATGAATTAAACCAGTAGGTCCCTTGTTATCAGTTACTTGCAAATCACTGGGTTGTTTCTAGAACTTGTTATTCTTGATTATTTTACCTTCAAATATACATGTGCAATGCTTATATAGCAAAACCTTGGAGAAGTTTTTTGTTTTAACTTATTTGCAAGAGAGGGTGTTTGAATTAATACCCTGACTATGATGGATATTTTGCAATTGGGTAAATTATCCACTCAACATCAAGTATTTCTAATGATTTAAGAAATGATTTGAGAAGGAAACTTAGCATTCCATTTAAATTCTCCATTCATATCAAGAGGAGAATATACATACAATGAATTTTTATAGTTTCTTGAGTAAAATATAATCAAGTGATAACTCACTATAGCATACACTCCACAATATAATAGGGTTGTTAAAAGGAGAAACCATTCCATCACGAAAATGGTTTGCTACATGCTCATAGGAGTAAATTTGGAGTAGTAGTATTGGAATGAAGCTATTTCCACTATCATGTATCTTTTGAATAGATATCCCACAAAGGAAATAAAAGAAGTTACACTTGAAAAATCTTGGTCTATGAGGAAGACTTCAATTATGCATATTAGATTTTTGAAAGGTATACATGCATGTGTCAAAGCAACAGAGGACAAAGTTGGATGCTAATAACCTACCATGAATATTTCTTGGATATGACAATGAGTCAAAATTTTATTGGCTAATGGATCCAATCACTAAGAAATTACATATAAGTAGAGATATGGTATTTGATGAGGCTTGTGAAAGTAAGTCAAATACTGAGAATTTGAAGGAGTCTGAAGATGCCACATCTTCAATTGTGAGCATAGGTGATGATGATATGGAGTTATATGTTGATATTCAAGAAGTTTAGGATGTTTTTGATGAAATTATAGCAATTGGAGAATAGAAATATGTGCCTACAACTTTATCACAATTAAGGTAAGACTCAAAAATACCTCACTAGTACCATTAGATATGCTAAACTTGATGCATCTCCTAACATCACTTACACACAACCACACACTTGATGTCGTACATGTTAGGAATTAAATTTAGCCTTGAAGAATTCAACGGTGGAAAATCCTTAACTAAAATTGGTGAAGGAAGCACTTAGTTTTCTATAGTGGAAGACAACTATAGATGCAAAGTATGAATCTTTAGTTAAGAATAAAACATAGAAACGTGTTTATTTTCCAAAAGGAAAGAAGCCCATAGGCTACAAATGGTTCTTCAAAATCAAAATACAAGGTAGATGGATCCATATAAAAGTATAAGATATGACTCATTGCAAAGGGCTATGCATAGAAGGAAGGAATAGTTTATAAAGATACATTGATTCCCACAATAAATATTAAAACCATCCATGTAATTCATGCATTGGAAAATAGTTCAATTATAAACTTTAGTAGATGGATGTCAAGAGAACCTTCCTTAATGATGATCTAAAAGAAGAGGTGTACATGACATAACTTGAAGGTTTTGTTATCAATGGATATTATTAAAAGGTCTATATATTCATTAAGTCATTTTATGTATTTAAGTAGGCTTCTAGGGCTTGGTACATAAAAATTAATGATCATTTGTGGTTTCATAAGTAGTCCCTCTAATGCAATTTTCTATCTTAATAAAGTTGGATATGAGATAGTGATAATCTTGTTGTATGTTGTTGACCTAGTTGTAATTTTGATGATTTGGTTAGTGGTGTGAAGAATTACTTGAAAATATCATCTGACATGATAGATTTAGGATTTTTGCACTTTTGTCTTGGCTTAGAGGTATAACAAAGGTATTATTTATCTGGTACTCTTGATTGTCAATTGATACAATATTTTCTATGAATTCACGATATTATTTGGAAGGTAGCAAAGAGTGTATTACATTATTTCAATGGTACAATGGAGTATGGATTAGAGTATAAGAAGAATGATCCATTTTTCTTGAAAGAATACATGGACTCAAACTATGCTAAATCTATAGATGACATGAGGTCAATATCTATATATGTATTTCATCTAGGATTTGGACCTATCTCATGGCATAGGAAATAACAACAAATAATTGTATTATTATCCATAGAGATAAAGTATTGTGCTACATGAGGAGCTATATGTGAATCAATAAGGTTACATAACATATTGTTAGATATGGGTATTCTTGAAAATCAACCAATAATATTGCATTGCGACAATCAAGGTGTTCTAAATCTAGGGAAGAATCTAGTTTTCATTAAAGAATAAAGTACATTGAATTTCAATGTCATTTCATTTGATAACAAGTTTAGAATAACAAAATTCAGCTCCAATACATTCCCACCAAAGAATAACTTGTGAATATTTTTACAAAGGCACTTGCACATGCCAAATTTGAATTGTTCCATAGTTCTATTTTTATACCAAAAAATGTGATAAAAGAGGATGTTAGGCATTTATTACATTAGTTTTCTTGTTTGTTATTACGTCTCAAGTTAGAGTGGGTTTAACCTACTAGAATATTACTTTAGTTATGAGGTTAGACTATTAGTTATAACCAATATTTATGGTTATAACCATTAGCTTATATTTAAATATGGTTATAACCATATTACACAGGTATAACCTATGTTTATGTTTATAAATATTGGATACTAGATTAATCACAATTGGTTTTAGTTTCCCAATAGAGGGACCTATTAGATGGTTCTGATCCACTTTTGATAGGTTTTTTAGATGCTAATTAGGTAATTCAATTGGATGAGTAGAGGTCCACCATAGGGTTTGTGTTCTATTTTGGATCCAACTCAATTTCTTGGTGCTTTAGACACCAATTTACTATTATAGTCTTCCATTGAGGCTAAATAATATGCTACCAATGAGGCAAATTAACATCTAATTTAACTTTTAATTATTTTGGAGGAGATAGGTATACCTTAGAACTTTCTAGTCACTATCGACAATCTAATATTCCATCAATACACGAAGCAATTATATAAATAGATGCACCTTGTGAGATGGATTCATACTTGTGGGATGCATGATCTAGTATTTGTTCCTTCATTAGAGTAGACAATAGATATTTTGATCAAGGTGATGCTCGAGATCACTTTTATGTGCATGCAATAGCTTCTTGGAGTTTGAGAGTGTCCCTTAAGGAAGGATGTAAAGTAAGGGTCTCTCCATATGTACCCCATTTAACTTAAGAGGAAATATTAAAATTTGTCATGGTTAAGATTCTCTTGATTCTACAACTAACTTTTGTACTTGTATTTGTCATATTTAGCCTTTGGGCCCATGAAAACCTTGAAAAATGTACTTTTATAATTTTTTGTAATATTTTATATATGAGGGCTAGTCTTACAACCTTAACCCAAAGGAATTATGTATTTGGATATAAATACCCCTTCATACCATTCTTTTTGGCTATCGATTTGAGTGTAATTTCAATTCTATTTTAGTAAGATTATTTGATGTCCACAAGCACCCTATCACATATTGTGTTCTATTTTGTTCTTTGTAATACTTTGTTAAGCATTACTAGACAATGTTTGATTCCATTTGTTTCTAGAATATACTATGAAATATAACAAGAATCCACGGTGCATCTTTTAAGAAGATAAACCAAAAACCCTTGATGAACAAACTCACCACCAAATAGAAGAAGAAGTGCTTGGCATATTTACCTTGTTGATTGAACCCAAGTTACTCTTTTACATCAAAGAGGAGAATGATATTATTAAGGTATGGTCAAAATTTCATGATTTATTTAGAAAATTTAATACTACTAAAGTAAATTACTTGAACCTAGAGTTTTCCTTTGTCAAATTGGATGATTTTGATAAAGTCAAGGACTATATCGTGATATTAAGTTATTGAAGCCAAATATTTTATTTTTTGGAGGCAAAAAGAAATATGATAGAGAATGTGTTAATATTATCCTTATAGTCTCTCCTCTTCTTTTAAAATGTTGAACATCATGGTTCATATGATTCCTATATTCTTCTAATCTTAAAAAACTCCTACTCTTGATCAAAGTTTTTATCTCCTAGTTCTTTTTTAGGTGGAAATGAGGATATGTACTAACACTTCGTAAATTTAGGCTCATCCAATGGAATTAAAACCTAAGGGGATAATACCCAAGGTCCCAAGGGTTAGAATAAATATTTTAAAAAGTCAAAGACCATTTATGATACTATAAGAGAGAAGGACATCCAACAAATAATTACTTACTAAAATTACAAAGGATTGAAGTTGAATATCTTAACATGTGTGGATGTCTTCCAAATGATGGGAGAATTTAGATAGATATACTCAATTACACATATCCACTAGATCATACATTATGGAAGGAAGGATATTATTGTCACTAATGTCTTTTATCCTTAGCCTCTTAGTTCAAAATATGAGATATTATTGAAAGTGTAATCTGATTCATGTCCAAGACCAACATTGTAAGATGTAATATTGGGTAGGCCTAAGGGCATTCACTATACAATATATTGAATTTGTTGTAATATTCTATTATGTAATCTCTATGGGACACAATTAACCTTATTATAGTTAATCCCACCTTAAAAATTTACAATTAACTTTAAATCCTATCTTGTTATGTAGACTTATGGTTAAGTTCATTTATGTATTTGGGATTTTTGGTATTTGTATAAATACCCACCACTCCATAATTTAATCATAGGAGTGTAGTTATTTTTTTCCACAAATAATACAATGATTATTTATGGTACCTATGGCCACCCTCCAATATTTGTGTCTCTTTTTCTTTCTTTTATCCTTTTACACTTTCTAAATAAGATTTATGTGGATGGCTTGCTTCTATTTATTTTTGGAAAGTATTCTAAATTCCAATGCTATTAGCTTTTGTCAAAATATTGGAAAGCTTAAAATATCATAGAGGTAGCCAACATTTTATTATTTTAGAAAATGGTTGTATAGTTTCATACCATTAATAATATTGAGAATTAGACTATATTTTTAAGTATATATAAAAAGTCATGGGCTAGTTCTATATTTTTTCAATCTAAATACCCATACTCCAATAAAGTACTTTATTTTTTCAATAAGCTACATATGGCTGCTATTGAAAACCACTTCCATTAAAATAACAAAATGTTACATGTGTTGCAAGGTCAATTAACCCATATTTAGCTTGTCCTTTTATAAAATATGCTCTACATTTTATTTTCTATCAGATATATTCTTCATCTTCCTCAAACTGCTATGTTTCCACAATTAGATCCTTAATATCATTACCATATAAAATATCACTTGGTTATTTGCCTTATAAAATTTTATTTTTTCTAATACCAAGTTCAATACCATGATTGGCTAAGTTTTATGCTACTAGGTTTCCTGGTCTATACGTAATCTCACATTTCTAAGATATTTTCTCTAATAATAGTTGAGAACATCAACAATAATGATATTTTTTCCAATCTCCACATACATTCTTATTGATAGAATTAATAATAATTTTTGAATCCCCCTTAATGGTATTTTTTCTAGTCCCCACATCCATTCTTGTTTATAGAATTAATGATAAATTTTGAATCCCCCTTAATAGAAATATATTTCTAACTATTTTCAATTGCAATTTTGGTCCCTATAAGAACTGCCCTAGCCCTTACATAGTTTTTATTTGAATTTCCATATGATAATGCATAAGTGAGTATAATTCTAACTTCATTTCAAAAATACCACTTCCACTAACTTTTGCTAGATATCCTTTGTAAGCACCATCAAAAATAATTTTCATAAACCCAAATTTGTAGATATTTCTATTTTACTATAGCTTGAATCAAATTCTTTGTGTTAGCTCCATTGTTGCAAATGACCCTTTCATACAGTTTAAATCATGTAACCAAGAGTTTAGCACCTTTTTTTTTCTATAATTGAGACTTCCTATAATGAGTATTGTGCCTATAAAAATTCTACAAGAAAGGTAATAATATGGTTTCAAACTTGGGCATGATTTTGATATATATTATTAAAAATAATATTACTTTCAATCCATAAATTTTAATAAATAGTGATAGGACCAATCCTCCACATAATACATAATGGTTTGGATTTAAAAAAAAATGTAATTTTTCAATGTTGATGATGCAGCCCACTATATTATCATATTTTTGAAAAAGCATCCTCATATGGTGAAGAAAATGGATAATAAAGAAATAAATGGTCTAATATCTTTATTTAGGTCTCGCACAAGGCACACATAGACGGCCCATGATATCCTATTCTTTGTATATTCTCTCATATAATAATATTTCTTTGGACTATTAAACAAAGAAATTTTGTGGTGTTAGATAGGGCCTTTAGTGACCAAACATTTTTCTAAGAGAAATCATTGGGAGCAAGAAGTTTTTATGGATCTAATTTCTCCTATCCCAATTTTACTAAATATCCACCATTTATTGATAGATTTCAAACCAACTCATATTTCTACATAGAAATAGACAAATAGAAATATTGAAGCATATTTTAGAGCTCATATATCATTTATTTGAGTTCCTCTCTTTCAACTAGGTTACTAATAGAAATCCATGATTTTGAGTTATTGATCATATTACAATTGAAATATATGTAATCTATTTCTATTAGGCCAAGGCTAAAAGTGTGAAATAAGTGCTTATGATCAGTATAAATATAATCTGAATGTGTATATGTAATCCTTGATGGCTTTTGAAGCCTTACATAAAATACAAAACTCACAGGAATATAATCATAGGATCAAATATAATAAAGTTGCAATATAATGAAACTAATACAATAACTCAAAATATGACATCAAACAAAATAACACAAGAATAACTCAGAATACTAAAAATACTATTGAATAAAGGTCTACTAATGCACACAATAAGCTATGCAATTTTGATACAAATTACAATGCTTTGTCACAAATATATAATTGAATGTGACTCCTCATATGTTGCACTCTTGACCTTCACTCTTCTTTTTAAATTTTCACTTTCCTATTCTAAGGACACATGTGCACTCTTACATAATAATCACTTGTGCACATACACTCAAAACACTTGCACACATAAACACATGACACTTGTGCATTTCCTACACATTATTATATTACATGAAATATTAACTCACACTCTAATCTAAGACACACACCTAATCTAATAATGTACCAAGGTGGTACATTGCCATGTACCAAATAATGTAATATTCTCCAACACCCCTTATATTACATTATTTGTTTATTGAAGACTTTAGTCTTCACTATGGTATTCATCTTCAATCTTTGTATTCATATGATCTTGAACCTTGTTCTTTCTATGCTTTCCTTTTGCTTTCTTCAATTTTCTGCCCTTCTGTATTTTGATCAAATGAATGATTAGTGTACTCCAATATTTGTGGCTTCAAGATTACAAGTCTCTTGAACTCTTTCATAGTCATTAGATTCTTGCATAAGAATATTTTTTTTTCTTTATCCTTGGAGTCATATGACTCTTTTCCTTTTTTGTATGGAGACTTCTGCTCTGATTTCTTCATCATCTCCATTCTTTGGTTCTTCATTATTTGGTTCATGAACTGCTTGAGCTTCTTCTTTGATTTTTGGTTCATGATTACTTTGGAAGATAAATTTGGATCACAATTGATCCATTTTTATTTTCCTTGTTTTCCAAACATTTTATTATAAAATGTTTTTCCTTCCTGTATTTCAATAATTGAACACTTTACTCTATCATCAGAAGATGTTGTTATATAATTCATTCTTGAATTATCAAATGTATCTCTAAGTCATTTTGGTTTTTTTTTAATACATGAAATAATTCTTTACTATTTTAATTGAATGTATTATTAATAATTTCATCCATTTTTCTCAATAAATTTCCTTTGAATTTGCCTACTTTATATCTCCCTTGGTTTTGAATAATAATTTTCAAGTTTCTTTTCAAACCCCTTGATGTTGAATTCCTTATAGCTCCCTAAAAGTTTTAGAAACTAGAAAGTAAGAATTTTGTAAAGTTAATATTCCTAAATTTGAAGTAGACTTCCTTATCTCTCCAAAGTTAAATAATTTACAAAAATTCTGTCTTTGAATATAAAAACCTTTTAATCAAATAACTCAAAAATATCTCCTATTACTACTTATCTCTCCAAAAACTTTAAGGATAACTATAAATTCAATTAATCTAATAATAAACCTTATTATCCCTAATTAATTTCAATAATAAACCTTATATTACTATTTCTACTTTTCACTCCAAAAGTTTTGAAAATAATTAAAAACCCTAATAAACCTGTCACTCCATGAAAAATTTGAAAAATCATATATAAAATAAATAAAATTAAAAATGATCCTTGTCTCTCCAATCAACTTTAGGTAAATTTGATTTTTCAAATTTAATCTTTTGTAAACCCTAAAATTACCTTGCATAGTTTTTGATGAACAAATTTTCCTAGCACTTTATTGTTGCACTTCCCTAACTTCGAGGACATCACCTTCTATGAGAATTTTCAAAGTTTGTCATTTGCCTTGTTGCTTGTGCATTGAAAAATTATGCACTTGGCCCTCTCCTTTCTGACCAAAAATATTTCTGACCTTGGTGAATGATTTGATGTCCATGCAAGAGTTATTTCCTTATTGAAATAACATACTGCTTCTCTGATGTTATGCCAAATAAATTATTTTTCCTGACTCAAATATATTTTATTCTTAATGTGGTACTTCTATATTTAATCCACACTACACTGGAGTGGCATTTCATTTTGCTACATTACTTTCAACCACCTAACACTTTAGTTTACCTCTCCTTAGTTGCATAGTTAGTTTTCATTCTAGATTAAACTGTGATATTGTAGGCATTTATACATGATAAATGTGGAAAAGACATTACATCTTCTTTGTAGGATGTCCATTTATGATTCGAATTGGTACGTAGACTCGAATAACTTTTGCTAATGTTGTGATTCTTCAATTCCTCACTTTGGCTCTCTATTTCAGCTAGGTTTTTGGTTCCTCGTCAACGTTGGTTCTTCCTTAATGTTAGATTTTTCTTTGTCACTTGAATTCTCCTTAGTGCTATGTTTTATTTGGTGCTCTTGGAACTTCAAGATTTTGATACATCTCTAACTTTATGTCGCTTGAATTTCTAGCTGAAATACTCTTATCTCTATTCCATGTTTGACTCTTCCACTTTGGTTTTGCTCTATAACTTGATTTAATTCTATAACTTTATTTAGTGTTCGGCTTCCATGCTTGATGCTACACTTGGATTAATATTTTTCTTGAAGAGTAATTGAATATATGATGTATTTTTTCCTTTGCTTGACCACTTAACATATCTTCTTTGTTGTGTCTTGGTGTAGGCTCAAATTATTCCAATACTTTTCCATTATTATTTTCACTAATGTGTGATTTTTTTTGCTTGGATTTGAAGCTTTAGAGCATAATCTATGGTTGGATTAATTCCTATACTTCTCTAATGCTGATCTGTTGCTATTTTAGCTTGGTTTTTAACACCTTACAACTAAGCATTGGCTTGGCTAACCCTTCCATGCACTATTGTATTTTGATATTGGATTTCCTTCGATAAGTGCTAATGATGTCTTTCCTTAAATGAAATCTGAAATTGGATACCTTTGTGTAAAATTTGTTCTATATGAGATTTTCTTAGATGAAGCTATGTGATATTTGCAATATATAGGCATTTTATACAAGGATCTTGTGTAATGTTCTTCGAATATTAGTGTTTCTAATGTTGTAGGAGCACTTCTTAGATGAGTGTTGTGTGGGCACATGAATCTAACTTAATGTATCTTAAATAACCATAGTCTAGTACTTATTTTTATGCATATTCTCCTTCTTAATCATGCATCTCATATTATGATTTTGTAGGTGCATCTATTCAGATTTTGAATGCAACTAGGAAGTATTAATTCCTTTACTTTAACTTCAATAACTTGGCCTCCTTTTTTACTTGATCTTGGCCTAATGAATCTTCACTTCCTTTAGCTATAAATTGCTCTCACTATAAATACCTATATCTGTCTCTCTTGCTTATGTTCTCCTTCTATCATCCTTGTATGATCCTTCGAATGAAAGAGCTTTAACTCTTAAGATTGATGCCCTTTTTACTGTCAACTTCCAAATTCAAAAATTTTCTTGAAAAAAATCTATAGAGATATGTTATTTCTATTTCTCCTCACTCCTAGTCTTTACAAACTTGCTATCCTCAATACTTCTTGTTTTAGTTGACTTCAATATGCCTTCAAGTTTGTTGTTTTGATCTTCTTTCTTTTCTTATGATTGCAGGTGAAGATGTCTTGGAATTTTTACACTTGATGCAAAATATTTACCTTACTTGCAAGAACAAAATTTAATATTGCAGACATAACATTAATGCCTTGCTTTCTTGATAATGCTCTCAATATTGCTCTTCTTCTAGAGTAGATTTCTTTTAGCTGAATCTATAAAGATATATTTTTACTATATTTCCCAAAATTGTTGGCCTTTGATGTATGCAAGCTTTGGCAAGATACTTACCTTCCAAATGTTGTATAGTCTATCTTTAAGCCTTGTTATCCTCAATAATCCTTGTTGTCTTGAAGTTCTAAGTTCTACCTCAATATTCACTAGAATCTTCTTCAATGAGACTCCTCTATCTCTTATGGGATTGTCATCGAATAGAGATGATTATTCCAAACTTCTCTTTCTAGCAAGTATTCTCTCTATTTTATTACTTGAATAAACTTCTTTAGTCTTCAAAAGGACCTCTTTGCTAGGGTATCTTCTTTTGATTTCAATGGATTATATAGGACCACTTTCCTTGGTTCTCCCATCTCTATCAACTATGGGACCTCTTCTTATGGGTATCCTACTATATTCAATGGGACTTCTTCTTGTGGGTTTTCTATTTTCAATGGGACCTCTTCTCATGGGTCTCTTTTTTTACAACTTGAATCAATCCCTGTTTGAAGAAAGCTTTGGGTATTGAAGCAATAAAATATGAAAGTCTTCTCTATCTGTAGGAAGCTTCCCAACTTTTGAAGATAAAATTTTCACTACAGCAATATCTTAGATAGATTTTTATAGCATTACCTAATACTCCACTAATGATGTCAAGGGATTTTTGTCCCTGAAACTTTTTATTAATGTCAAGGTTGACTTTTCACTAAATAATTAAATTTTTTCAAGTTGATTCACCCAAATAGGGATCCTAGTCTTTGCAAGTTATTCATCAACCTTGTGGAATGATCCTTGTTGATTCGTAGTCTTCATAGGTTATTCTTCAATATTATGGAAATACTCTAGCCTTCTGCAACTTTCAAATGTTATGCAAAAAATCTTGCTATAGATTTGATACCACTGATGGCTTTTGAAGCCTTACATCAAATACAAAATTCATAGGAATATAATCACAATATTTAATATAATAAAGTTGCAATATAATAAAACTAATACAATAACTCAGAATATGACATCAAACAAAATAACACAAGAATAACTTAGAATACTAAAAATACTATTGAATAAATGTCTACTAATGCACGCAATAATCTATACAATTTTGGTACAAATTACAATGTTTATTCATAAATATATAATTGAATGTGACTCCTCATATGTTGCACTCTTGACCTTCACTCTTGTTTGTAACTCTTCACTTTCCTATTCTAAGGATACATGTACACTCTTACATAATGGGACACTTGTGCATATTTACACTCACAACACTTGCACACATAAACACATGACACTTGTGTATTTCTTACACATTATTATATTACAAGAAATATTAACTCACTGTAATCTAAGACACATGCCTAATCTAATAATGTACCAAGGTGGTACATTGGCATGTACGGAATATTATAATATTCTCCAACAATCCTATAGATATTCCCCATTTATGTAATCCTATAGGCTTGTTTATGTAATCCTAAGGGAACCTTTCACAATTCACCCTTAGTGATATTGGTTAATACATATTTATGAATAACCTTGATTCAGGGCAAAAATTATTATTATTATATTATAAGTTAACCTCAAAGTCAAGTTAATATCAACTTGAGGTTAACCACTCATTGGGGTTTTGGTATCACTATAAATACTCCTCAATGAATAATCATTTGGATTATTAGTGTGTGATATATGTGAAATATTGTGGGTGCCTATGGATACTCATCCCTTACTTCTTTTGTGTCATTTATTTCTCTTTCTATTTTTATTTATTATTTCTATCTTAAAAATGTTCTTGTTGTTGAGCAAGGTGTTGCAAGAGTTTTGTCATTGTTGTCAACTCAGGCAGTTAGATCTAATAATGCAGTGGATAGGCAGTTCAAAAGTCATTCAATGCAGGCTGATAGATTTTAGGGTTTGCAATTGACCACATTTAGGGTTTGCAGTCGACCATGTTTAGGGTTTGCAGCCGACCAAGATTAGGGTTTGCATTTGCATAATCAACCGACTACTATTAGGGTTTTCATCTCAAAATCTCAAGTATATAAGCGGGGTTGTTTGGAGATTTAGGAATCCATCGGGTGAATGTTGAAGTGCGAGATGCGGCCGTAAAAGCGTAGATAGCATAGAATCGGCGAGATGATAGCGAAGTGCATAATGTGAATGCACACAGAGAGCAGAGTGTGGAACGACACAGAGTGTGCGAAGCGTGTGAGCAGAGAAAGTAGAATGTGCAGAGAGCGCAAAGGGCAAAGTTGATTGCAAAGTTTGGCAGTAGCAGTGCAGCAGATTGTGTGAAGAGATTGCGCAAGAAAGAGCAGAGTGTGCAGAGATTGCAAAGGTGAAGTAGATCAGTTAGAGTCTTGCAATAACAAAGGTATTTGTCAAACATTTTCATTCAAAATTGAAGTCCAGTTGGTGCTGGCAAATTAGGGGTTGGTGCTCCTTTCTGTTGGTGCAGATAAATAAGGGGTTGGTGCTCCTTCCAGTTGGTGCTGGTAAACAAATTGTAAAGTTGGTGCTTTGCAAGAGGCTGGATTTGGATGGTAGTCCAAGCAGCCATTCTTTTTGAGGAGTAGCCATTTTGGTGAACCTCGTTAAAAATCTATGTTGTGTGATGTTCTCTTGCTGTACTTATTATATTTGTTTATAAGTTTTAATTGCTATGGTTTTTAGAGCTGTTAATTCATGTTTTGGAATGCCACACTGATTCACCCCCCCTCTCAGTGCCATACTAAGTACAACAATTGGTATCAGAGCCAAGTTCCCTTTAAAGGCTAAATCAGCTAGGGTTGATCTTGGATTAATACTCTAATGGCAAAGAAAGGCAAGAATGGAACCATGAGACACAAGAAGAAAAGATCACACAGGGTCATAAAAGAAAATAAAGATAAATTCATTATTGCTGTAGATTCAAGAGATGAATCAAACAATGGAGAAAAGGCCAAGAGTCAACTCGGTCATAATGCAAGTTCTCAAGGTTCGTAATGTTTTGATCAACTCCGGCATAATGAACGTCAGTGTTATGGGTTTAGTAGCAAGTGAAGATGAAGAAGAAATAGAATCGTAACAAGAATGTAATAAAGAAGAAATGAATGCAGAAGCAAATTGGAATGAAGATCAAATTACAGCTCCAAGTAAGAAGAATAGAACCTCCTTCAAAAGGACATCTCAGCCAGTTTCAGTTTCTGTGGTAGAGGAAATTGAACCAGAAAAGGCAGAAGGGGTGAACACTGAAGCAGATAATAAAAACCTCAATGCTGAAGTAGACTGGGAAGGTGAGTTGATCTCTGCTCTTGAAGAGTTTAGTATAGAAAAGAAAAAGAACAAAAGACTGTCCAAGAAATTGGAAGAATATGGGGATGAGATTGAAAATCTGTTCTTACAATTCCAACAGGCCAAGAAAATAGAAGAAGACTTGAAGTCACAGCTGAATGATAAAGTCAATGTGTGTAACAAACATGAAGAGGATTCTAACAAAGTAGTTAGTAATCTAAAGCTGCAAGTAGAAGAGTCTAAAAGGATTGAGGAAACTCTCAGGTCGCAGATCAATGAGAAAGAGATTATTTGCCGCAAACAAGAAGAAGAGATTGTTTCATTGAAGAAACAACTAGAAGAGGCCAATACAAATCTTAAATTCGAGAAGAGCACATAATTGCTAGATAAAATGATAAGTCATCAGAGAAGCTCCACGATTAAGCATGGTCTTGGATATGAAGCTGAACAACCTGTATCTTCCAATTCTGCAGAGAAGAAGAAGTTCACTGTTGAAGGGTCTAAGCAAGAAAAGGTTAAAGTCAGTATCTTCAAAAGAAAGAAAATATCAAAGGAGATTTACAAAGAAAGCAACCACAACAAAAGAGGTTCTACCACTCTCACTTTTTTCATACTAACACTTTTAATGGCTATTGTTTCGTATGTAACCAGGATGGTCACAAGGCAACTTATTGTGGATTAAATAATAAATCAAAGAGTTATGTTGGTCGAAATACATCTGCATATCTGAGTGAACACTTTGTACAATGTTTTCAATGCAATGGTCATGGGCACATAGCAAGGTTTTGTCCAAGCGCTTATGTATCAAATCTAAGGCAAAACAGTAGATTTCATAAGACGCAAAGAACACAACACATACAGAAATAAATCAGGTTCATAGAAGAAAGGAAAATAATCATTCATCATGGATGCATAAGAGACAACCACACCAGAGAGATATTCAAGTTCATGCAATGATGCAAAATAGGGACGCAGGTGAAAAATCCAAGCCCGAGGTCAAGAAAGTCTGGAGAAAGAAAGAAGAGAGGAAATCGTGTCTCCTTGAACTAAAGGAGACTGTTCTTCTATTGCACTAAGCAACTCCGTGTAACACATCCTCGAGGGGAGCATTTTGAAAAAGGTTTTATTTTAATGCTCTGTATATTTGTCTAGGTATCTGAGGATGAAAGACCAGCAGTTGGGCTTTTGTGGTATAATTGTCAAGTGTGTTGGCTGTTCATTTAGTTGTGTGTGGAAGTGCCGTGAAGGGTAGTGTTTGCATTGAGAATCTTCACCATTGGTAGTATTGCTTATGTCATTGTTGTTTTGTTGATGGTTCTTACTGCCACTGATTATAGCTATGGATTATAACAGTTCAGATTGTTTTTGTTTATTGAAAGAATGCTTGCCCCAGCTGCGTATTTGTGTTTCGATAATAGCAACGTGTTTTTGTTCGACGCTTGATGTGAAGATTGTCAGATCTTTCATTACACCTTGGTGAATATATTTAATTCACAGACAGTTTTGTTTTAACTTTTAATATAATGCCAATTCAAGGATAAGAAGTTTGAGGCTGAGTAAGGTGCACTACGGTTGGCCATAAAGTGTTTGACAAAATGTCTTCTTTCGACATGCACAGTTGAAAGTAAGAGTTGGCAGTAAAATTGCAGTGCTGGACAAAAATTGGTACAGATGTGAGTCACTTGTCAATTCTGTTGATAGAAGTGAAATCAGCATGTTGAATGGGAAGATTGAAGAAAAAGTTTATAATGTGCAGCCAGATGATTTCCAGCCTGGTGATGAATGTTTGAGGTGCTTTTATAAAGAATTGAGGTAGTCTGTTGGATTCTCACTGCAGAGAAAGACAAACAACTGTCAGTAGGTTCAAGTCTGTTGAGAATATTCAAGATGTATATGCAGATGTTGTTTGCATTACAGAGCAAAAAGTTGGATAGTTAAACGATCGCTGTATGCTTTCACTAAAATCAGTGGACAAGTTTGAGATTGCAGAGCAACAGAGGGTTGAGGCTCAGAAGACAGCATGAATTGAAGTGGCCACATATTCCCAAGAATAGTCTAAAATTTGACTAGCCATTGGGATCAAATTCTCAAGGGGGGCATTTGTGCATTTGTTCATCTTATTGATCATATCCATGATTTTTGCTAACTATTTCAATGTGGTTCTGAGAATGGTGTGTATGGACTCAAGGGGAGTCTACAGCAGCCCTTTGGTATTATTGACAAAGGGGGAGAAGAGTTACAGGAATGTACACAGGTGTTGCCAACAATTCCAAAGGGGGAGATTGTTGAGCAAGGTGTTGCAAGAGTTTTGTCATTGTTGTCAACTCAGGCAGTTAGATCTAATAATGCAGTGGACAGGCAGTTCAGAAGTCATTCAATGCAGGCTAACAGATTTTAGGGTTTGCAATTGACCACATTTAGGGTTTGCAGCCAACCATGTTTAGGGTTTGCAGCCGACCAAGATTAGGGTTTGCATTTGCATAATCAGCCGACTACTATTAGGGTTTTCATCTCAAAATCTCAAGTATATAAGCGGGGCTATTTGGAGATTTAGGTATCCATCGGGTGAATGTTGAAGTGCGAGATGCGGCCGTAAAAGCGTAGATAGCATAGAATCGACGAGATGATAGCGAAGTGCATAATGTGAATGCACACAGAGAGCAGAGTGTGGAACGACACAGAGTGTGCGAAGCGTGTGAGCAGAGAAAGCAGAATGTGCAGAGAGCGCAAAGGGCAAAGTTGATTGCAAAGTTTGGCTGTAGCAGTGCAGCAGATTGTGTGAAGAGATTGCGCAAGAAAGAGCAGAGTGTGCAGAGATTGCAAAGGTGAAGTAGATCAGTTAGAGTCTTGCAATAACAAAGGTATTTGTCAAACATTTTCATTCAAAATTGAAGTCCAGCTTGGTGCTGGCAAATTAGGGGTTGGTGCTCCTTTCTCGTTGGTGCGTATAAATAAGGGGTTGGTGCTCCTTCCAGTTGGTGCCGGTAAACAAATTGTAAAGTTGGTGCTTTGCAAGAGGCTCGGATTTGGATGGTAGTCCAAGCACCTGCTCTTTTTGAGTAGTAGCCATTTTGGTGAACCTCGTTAAAAATCTATGTTGTGTGATGTTCTCTTGTTGTACTTATTATATTTGTTTATAAGTTTTAATTGCTGTGGTTTTTAGAGCTGTTAATTCATGTTTTGGAATGCCACACTGATTCACCCCCCCTCTCAGTGCCATACTAAGTACAACACTTGTATATTTGTTGAATTTGATGCTAGTGAATGTATGCCTAAAAATATTTTGGAAAATATTGTGAATTGGAACAAAATATCAAAGTGAATAACAAATCTACATCACTTAGAAGTAGAAAATATTTTCTCAAGGTAATTTTGATGTAAATTTTTTATGTTATTTGCATGTGCAATAGTATAAGGAGCATGTAGAATATATAGTGGTATGGATTATTGAAGAGAATTATGTCTTGGTAGATTGTTTGGTGAAGAGAAATAATACCCCAATAAATGAAATATAGAAAACTAGTAAGTGCAAAATCAAAGCAAAGATAGATAAGAAGAAACATATTACACAATAATTTATCCTAGGAAACCCTTTTGGAAAAAAACCCAGCAAGAATATTTTCTTATTTTATAAACTTGACCATTTCCAATACAATAATATCCTTATCCATGTTTCACTTGCTTTCACTTGCAATTACATTGCTTACACATTTCATATATCAAGCCCTCATTCAAGTGTAGTTTTATATACCAACAACACAAGAAGGATAATTACAATACCATGGGTTAAAAACCATGGGCTGACTATACATCAACCCAAAACCAGCCATATGGGTCTAAAAAATAGCTTAAATCCCCCAAAACATTTCCTGGGTTCTACCACTCCCGAACCCCTGAATAGGGGTTGCCACCCCTTTACCCCCACTCAGGGCCCAACCTAGTCCCAAACCTTTATGAGTATAGGAGTAGAGTGTCCAGTCCTCTCAGAGTTAATCCCACCTGAATAACATGAAAAATATTCAACACAATTCCAACATTCTCCCACTTGCTGAATAATTTCCATAAGGGTTAAAAAATACCATTGTCAACTATCAAGTGCAACCATGCCCATAGATCTTCTACACCATTGTTTTTGAGTAGGTACAACATTTTTTAATGAATCAACAACATTATAATTTGTATCAACTTTCACCAACATCAGTCGATTCTCTTCAACCATATCTCTCACAAAATGGTACTTGATATCAATATATTTTGAACGATCATGAAAATCAAGATTTTTTGTAAAAAATATTGCACTCTCACTATCACTATCAAATATCACAACTTTTTCTTAAGACTAACTATTGAACACAACCTCTATAGTCACACTACTTCTTTATAGGCATGAGTTACTACAATGTACTCTGCTTATGTAGAGGATAAAGAAACCATTGATTGCTTTTTACTCATCCAACTTACCGCCCCTCCAAACAACTTGAACACATAAATACTCATGTATCTTCTCTTGTCAAGATCTCTAACCCAATCAACATCCATAAAGCCTTGTATATTTACAATATTATTATCTCCAAAATTTTCTTGGTAATAGATAGCATAATTTGTAGCTCCATACAAGTATCTAAAGATCCTCTTCATAACAGTCCAATGTTCCTTTCTTAAATTGGATATATATCTACTAACTACTCCAACTGCATGTGTAATATCAGATCTAGTATATACCATTGCATACATTAGAATACCAATAATACTCGAATAAGGAACATGATGCATTTCTTCAATTTCCTCATCTATTTTAGGACATTGTTTGTTAGATTTTGATGCTTAATGCTTAAAGAAAAATAACCACAAGATCTAAAATAAAGTTTCTACATAAAATATATGATAATGGCAATATTCTAATCATATAAAACTCATAAATAACTTCTACTACAACTCATAAAATATCCATTACCAAATTCTCACGATAATAGTATTTTGACATAGAACAAATATATCAAATACACCATACTTCCACACACTCTCACTCTACATAGTGTCTCTCTCACACACACATAGATACATATATAATGGAATGTGACTCTTCATATGGAGTACTCTTGTCCTTCACTCTTTTTGAGACTCTTCACTTTCCTACTCTAAGGACACATGTGCACTCTTACATAAAAATATGCACATCTATACTCATCATACTTGCATACTTAACTGCAAGACACTTGTGCATTTCCTGCACATTATTACATTACATAAATTAAATTCTCACTCTCTAATCTAAGTGTTGGTCAAAAATCTACCTAAGTGTAAAAATATGTGCCCTAGACCCAGCTAAAATTGAAAGGTCGAATGAAAGAGATGTCCTTCGAGCCAATATCTAGAGGGGGCTGGTTACCATATTAATCTAAGACTGGTACGAAGTTTAGGAAAAAAAATGGAAAGATATGGGAAGTAACATAAATAAATGGAAAATAACTGAAAGAAATGGGAAATATGGCTAAAGATAGAAAAATAGAGTGAGGATGAACTAACAGCTAAATAACCAAGTCAAGTTCTAACTAGAATTTAACAAAAAGAACAACACAAGAACCAATCACAGATTGTGAAGATGACTTCTAATTAACATTTCAGCATTCACTTCTTTAATAGAAATTAAATTCAAATACAAAATTTAATCTATCTAATAAAGGCATGAATATAACAAAAATGATAGGTAGAAAGCAATCAATACACAACCGATCCAAGAACCAGAGCCAAAAGTCTTTCAGTTGATGCAGAAGTTTAAAATTAAAGAGTTTTTCAGCAAAATGTTCCCCCCTCTTTTTTTACATCAAATTCTTTAGTTTTTATAGAGGATTTTGCCACTAAAATTTAATAAGCGTTAAATAAAATGTCATCCGGTCAAAGATTGATCAGTAGAAATTTTCTCCTTAGCAACAACAATGAAAAAATCAGTGAACATCTTAGGGAGCAGCGATCCTTCTTCAACAGAGAGCACCTTGGAACCTAGAAAGAATAGTTGGAAAAATTTTCACCTTCATGTCAGTGTCTCAAAAATAAGCATCCACTGCAGTGGACGACACATAAAAAATGAACAGAATCATACCAGAGTCAAAGGTGAAGTGAATCAACATTTAATATCGATAATTCTTCAGCAATAATTCTAGAAATATCAGCTTCTTTACCCCAAGAATTAAATTTACTAGTCCTTGCACTTTTCCAAAAATGATCTGCATTGAAAGTGCCATAAAAAATGATTTCTCCCAAAGGGGAATGGCAAAGATGATTTTCTCCAAGGCGTTGGGGTGAAAAGGAATTTTTTTGAAAATATGGGTGAAAATAGAATTTTGAAATAAAAATGGGATTTCGCTAAGAAGCCGAGTGAAAATGAAATTCGCTGGGAGAGGGGGCAAAAATGAATTTCGCTCCAATTTGGGGAGAAAATGAATTTCACTACAAATTTTTTCGAAGATGATTTCGCTGCACCTGGGGGAAAAATGGAATTTCACTACAAAGAGGTGTGAAACTACTTGAAATATAATTTCACTGGTGAAAATACCTAAAAGATGATTTCCCTATGCCTGGGGGTGAAAATTCCCAGAAGATGATTTCGTTGGAAAAATTTATTTCATACTTAGGCAGCATTTTGGTAAAATTCAAATGTGGCAAAAATGGACGCCCAACCATTGTTTTCACCCAAAACCAAGTGAAAATGATATATTGCTGAAGAGAAAGGTGAAATTGACTTTGACCTTTGAAAATGCATGAATCTTAGTGAACACATATTTAATTATTTTGCTAGTGAAAGCATTGAAAGAGATATGTATACCAGCAAAAATACCAAAATAAATTAGTGAAAATATTAAAAGGTTAAGGAGACTAGTGACAATGCACAATTTATTTTTTATACTTAGAAGTTTTTACAAAAAAATTCTAGTGTGGTAAAACTGCCAACACTTCTGGCAGCTCATAGGGTATTTAGATCGTCTGGATGCAATCGACCCCAGGCCTTTATCCATTGGGTTCAACTATCACCTCTACTCGCTACATCATATGGTTCACTTTGTTTCGTAGCTTCCTTCTGCTCTCTTTTTGTTTGTGCCCGTTCTTCCTGCTCCTTGAGATGTGCACTGGTGGTCTCATACACTACAACCGCCTCAATCCAAGAATATAAATTGAGCATCACAGGATAATGGAGTGAATCAATAATGAAGCATAATGTTTGAATATGGTCCAAGCTTATGTGATTGGCTCTCTAGCTTAGCTCTAGCAAGGACAACTTGATGCAGGTGAGCTTCTTTATGAATGACAATACCTACTCTTCTATTATTGGGTCTATCCAACTATCAATCTCTAAGGTATCCTATATGAAATCTCTCCAGACTGCCTCTAACTCTCACTTCAATAAAATATCCCCATGATCATCAGTGAAACTTGATAATCCAGTATCAACTACAATCTTGAAATAAACGAGCAAAATACAGTGCTCCTTCTTATACATATCAAGCAGCTTACAACCTTCTCTAGCTAGATCTAATTTGGAAAAATAACTATGCAATATTATCCAAGCATTAGACCAAGCTCGGCCCATCCCACTCATTGGTTTAAATTAGAGGATAGAATAAGCTAAGGATTGAATCTTTAGTGTCATCTCCAATTTTGGTTCTAGCTGCTCCTTGACATATTGTAATGTTTCCTCTTCGAATATAATTATTGTTCAAGCTTCTTGAATATACAACAGAACCAAGAGTTCTTTCGTTGCCCATTTTGCGTAGTCTTCCATAAAAATATGGTGAGCCTCCATGATTTTATCCTTGAAGAAATCCACTAATTGTACTACCTTTTTAGCTAGCTAATTCTGTAAAGTCTCGAGTTAGGAAGCCAATGCTTGCACTTGTTGTTCTACTCCTTCTCGGGTCTTCTGGTGTTCCTCAACCGCTTACCTATATCTTTCAATTTCTTTTTCCAAGCCATCTACATTCTACTACCAATGCTATGCATATGATTTTGCTATTTCTAGCTACGCCTTATGTTCGACCAAAGCATCTACCAACTCAACAATATTTTCTTCAGCCTCAAAAAATTTCTTCTTGAAATGCTCATCATGAAAATATATTGAATTCATATCCACTTGAATATTACCCATCTTCTCTTCAGTGTCAATCTATGTAAGGTCCTATGTAATGAGTTCATAAGAATAGTCGCTTGGATCCATCTCTCCTTGGGACTTTTGGACCTGGGGAAACATTTTCACCGTGTGGGACTCCATAGCTTCAGGGTCAAAAGAGACATTTTTGAATATTTTTTTTGGAGCTTGAGCCTCCTTTCACTTACAATTTTTCAGCCACCATGATGAAATCTATTGGGATCGAATGATCTTTTTTGCAACAGGGTGCTCCAGCACAACTTCTATCTCTGATTTTGGTAGCGCCTACAACTCAATAAATGGGAAAAAGAGAAAAAGAGCATGTTGATGGTTTGGCTCAAAAATGGAAATGGAAATGGGAGCAGTTGATAGAATGGAAACATAATATTTGGCTATAGTTACACTTACTTGAGAAGGGGTTGGTGTACTTATAGTTGTGGGAAAACTAACTATAATGGCAGATGAAGGGAGTGAAAATGGATGCGAAAATGGGTTGGGTGCAGACGTAAAAGAGAAAGGGAAATAGAATAAAAGGGAATAGAATAAGGAGCATTGGTGATCGGTGATTGAGAAATGGATAGTGAAATTGAAGTGGAGGGTATGCTAGATAGGGGTAAAATGGAAGTGAAATATATTGAATGGGATGCGACGATCACCAAATGCTCATGATCAAGGGATAAAGATAGAGAAAATGTACCTACAGGCTTCGATACCATTTGAGTCGAGGATGAAGGTGGTTGTAATACTGATTCTTTCTCAACTCAATATTCCTCCATCCTCTCAATATTTATGATCTCAATATTTTGGCCAAGCTACTCTTCCTAGACCAAAGGAATAATATTTGAAATACCAACCTTTGTGGCTGAAAATATAGAAAGAGGATTTGTGCCAAATGAAAAGACTGCACCAGTCCTTGACTTCTTAGAGACATTTAGAAAATGAAGTGTCTCACCAACACTCCTTTTATTACAATGAAGCTTCTCTCGCAGTGATGATTATTTTTCTTCTTCTACAAATCATGCTTCTTCAACTGTTGATCGCTCTTTTCTAGCCACAATCTCTTCACTATCATATCTTTGAAATATTTGAGGCACAACTTCAACAAAATTGATGAGATAGTACTTATCATAATGCTCATCATATATATCTAAAAATACCTCATCCATTGCCAATCCATAAGATAACCCAATATTTCCTTGATGAGCCCTCATAATCCACTAGTTGGTGATTTTCTCCTCAGACCAATCAGGCAACTGATTCTTTATTTTACTAAACAAGTTTGAAGGAGGAATCTGGTGCTTGTGGACTCCAAGATTAAATTTGACTTCCATATCATAGAATTCATGCCATGGAGGGAGTGACATCATATTATCAATGTGGCACTCAAGATAATGCCCTTCTAGATTGTTCCTTTACTACATAATATCTTCCCTAGGGCAGCAATGAAAAATTTTCACTTTAATAAACTTTGCAAAATGATCCAAAAGGTCATATTTCCATTGTTGGGGCAATTCGACCAAACTAAGGTCATAGAGGGTTTCAAAACTTAGCTCGTTCTACCCCACTTGGTTTACTTCAATATCACCAAAGTGAAATGGCATGTCACACGTAGCCCACTTTTTCCTACCTAATACATATGTGTCATTGGTGAAGTTGCTTTGTCGAGTGACCTCCAACACAAAAATACATTCCAAAATGAAGTATGGAAGGAGGAATGGCTTACTAGTAAAGCCAAAAATCCGTACCATGATATCTTGCATCAGCAGGAAGATATCACCTTTCTCACTCATGATGATCTCCTCCTTCATCGCCCTTGGCATTCTCTCACATGCACATAAAATAAGCTCGAGGATAGGGCCTATGAATATACAATTTAAATTATAATATGACTCCTTTCTCGATAACCTTTGAGTCCATAAATAAATAGGTAATTTTTTGTTTGTTTCATCGATCTACTTCACGGTTATAAATGAAAAATATTAGTGCATGTGAAAAAAGAAATACCACACCAAGAACGAATAGTGTCTGAATGCCACCTCTTTTCCACTTTGCACCTTCTCCAACTATGTGTGCATTATTTGAGTCACGTAATTTACCTAGTAAAATAAAATTGGATTAGTGCTCACCTTCATAGTCGTCAAGATGTAAAATTCCACCTACAAAATACACTATGTAAGCGATGCTTGTCATTTATGCATCGTGGAATCTGAGGGTAACCCAATGATCCATGCCAACATCGAATGCAAGTATAGGCTCTTAAAATCTATCAGGGGCTTTGGCAAATTTGGAAACTACTCAAACTATGGAGTCTTTATTAATTGACTCTCCATAAATTATCGCAATGACACAGTTGATTGGTACCTTTCCTCTTGCTCCCTAAGATTGAGATTTCTAAATATACATCAAAAGGATGTCTGGTCCTGTAAGTGAATGCTTCTCTAACTGCATTGGCTAAGATTCTAAACAACCTATCCCCATTCACATTTTTAATGACTCTCATAATAGGATGATAGAATTTTGAAATTACCAAAATAAGCTTTGGATAGGCATGAAATGGTGTACACAGGAACCAGAAAATATGTGCATAGTACGGTATAGTTCTTGAGCTCTCAGGTGATAAACTTTATTTTAAAGTAAACTCCACATCTTTGTGCAGTTCTTCCATGCCCTTGTTCAAAATGGTGCAATCACCATTTTTTTCCAACGCATCATAATATGGTTTGAATTCCTCATCTTCATTCCTCCTAGATTTCTTGCCTTTTTTGCCCGCCTTAGTTTTTTTTGCATCTTCTTCGATTCTATGACTTTCTTACCCATTTTTGCCCTTAAGAAACTCCTCTACAATATTATGATATTTCTACAATTAAGCAATAATTTGGTAATAGTTTTGCAACAATTATGCAAGAACCTTGAGAGAATACTTTGATTTTCCTTTATTTACAAGCTTCATAGGTTTGCCCTTTTTATAACGCTCGGCGTCAACAACCTGATTTAATGCATGCGATGCACACACCAAATTTGAGTGAACGTGCTCCTTGGTTTCCTCACTCGGTACACTTTTTCATAATTTTTAATGGTTTATAACGTCTTGCACTGCAAATATTCTTTGAATGTCATGCCCAACCACTTTTAATTTTGAGGCGCACTATTTGGTTGTCAACAGTTGACCTCAATAATATGGTTCACTGATTTTTCACCTTGAACTGCATGACTAGAGTGCTTTTTGGGTGATATTGCCTTTTATTGCTGATTCTAGGCACTAAAAACATCTTTGAGCAATTTTGCTGGCGAAATTATCTTCAAATTGTACACATAACTAGAGTTTAGCTGCTGAAAGCAATCATGTAGATGTAAATGCATTTTTGGATGAACTTATCTTTTTTATTTTCTTTAAAACATCAATTGGGCAAAAAGGCATGTGAAATATTTATTCCCCTTTTGAAAACATATTTTTTAATCCAACTGGGAATCTTCACTGAACTAAAGCACTGAAAATGATTTCTTACTTTCGTTGGTGAATCATGATCGATGTGGGATTAAAGAGGTCCACTTTAACAAAATAACTATTATTTTTACCTGAACAAGCCCCTGTAAAAATGATTACTAACACATTTCCTGGGGGAATTGGACACTGCAGATAATCCAAGATGCTAGGAGGTGCCTTGTGTTTATAGAAAGCACCTTCAACTGGTGTATTGGTCTTTAGATAAATGGGAGGACATAGAGGCTACTTGACCATAATTTGGTGGTAAATTAACTAAATGGCCTATATTTTTTTTAAACCTTCCTCAATTTATCCCATGATAAATGTGGGACTAAAGTCCTGGAGATTTTTCAAACTAGTTTTCTCCTGCCAAACCCGTAATCACCTTCAAATTTCACCATGTGTCCTTAGCTGAGTAGATGCAGAAGATTCATGATGAGAGATCATCCTATTATCATGTGTTAGGAGGGGATTGTAGAAATTTTAGAGTTTTAATCTTCATCATGATTGGGTGAAATAAAACCTTAGGAATGAAATTAATTTTTCACAAAAAAAAATTGTTGATCAAATTCTTCCTTCATTTTTGGTTCTCCAAATCATGTCTCTACCTATAAATCTATATGCGGTGTACAAAAATCCTCATGATATTGTAGGTGGGGCTCCTTGGCCAATTTTTTATCGATAGGAGGTTTACTTTTACCAGTGATGATCGATAGTTGTCTTTTCCAATAGCTCTACTATAGTGTCTTGATGGTTGGATTGTGGTAGGAGGAGAGGGGTACCAAAGGGATAAGGGAGGATGAGGAGCATGGTATGGAGATATAAGGTAGGAGGGTGGTAGGGGGGCAATAGGGATAGTCGCTCCTACGTTAGGCATGGTTTTCAATCAAGAAGAGGTGCCAATCGGCTAGACAATTGGCTGATTTAAGGAGGGAAAATGGGTAAGTATAGGGGGGAATCAGGATAATTTAACACTATGATCTATCCTTATTGAAATTATAAATATCCTACATGTGCAAAATCTCAAGGAGTATGGATACACTTTCAAACTATGCACCCTTTAGCAGTTTGGTGCTCTCTTGATAAAAAGTTCCAATGGGTCCTCCTATCCACAACTAGCTAAAACTTTGACTGCTATTGATTTCAAACCAACAATATTATATCCTCCATTTAAAAATCTTGATCTATAATTCTTCAAATATTCTTGCCTTACTCAAGTCAATTAGGCTACCCTCTGATGCTTCTCTCAAGGGTATTTTATGCAGGGATATTTTTACCTTCTATCACCTCAAGAGCTTCACCACAGATGCTACGGGCTGGTCCAAGCCAAATTCTCACAACAACTAGCCTAGGAATTGATGCAATGAAGTTGGCACCTTACCTTACTTCTTTCTCAAAACTTTCTTATAGCTCTAATTACCAATGATGTAGAACTCAAACATGAAGCTATAGGATTTCCAGTATGCACAACTGTATAAATAGTACATGAAAACTAATCAATGTGGTTACATAAGTTGTAACAATATGCCATGCAAGGCCAACCATATGTAACAATGTACTATGCAGGGATAACCACCTATAACGAAAAAGGATGCAAACAAAATAACAATATGCTAAAATACAAGGGAAATACCCAACAAGATAACCATGCATCCTAACTACTAACAAAGCATATCTTAATGTGGGCATACTATACCTCACATAATACAATGTAAGAAATATTAAATAATATATTAGGCTTATAATTAAGCCTAAGGTACAATAATATCCTCAACAATATTTCTCCACTATCTATACATCAAGTAAATTTTGCTTTAGGCTCGATGTTTTTGTCTTTTCTTCAAGCTCACTTTAGGATTTGCTATAATCTTCTAGTTCTGGATTAGACTCCTCAACACTCTAGTATTCATTTGCAAAGCTTTAATTTTCTCTAGACTCCTCATATATGGGTATTCATTTTTCATTACTTTTGGATTTTGGATCTGATCACAACTCTTCTCCAATCTCTATGTGCTCGATTTTTGGTGGCTTCCACCAATTCAGATTTCCAAAGGTAAATTATCAAACATTTTTAAGGATGGATTCTATATTAGCTCTCTGTAATTATATTGCATACTTATACAAATATTATCTCCAAATATCTTTATTGAATGCTTATATTTCTCATATTTGATATTCTACATGTCCAATCTCTCCTTCATGTGTCCAGACTCTTAGCTCCAATTACAACAACAATTTTTCTTATCAAAGCTTATTCTCCAATAATCAATTCTTCTCTAGTAAATTTAAATAAATTAAATTCTTTGGCTCTATTTTTCTTATTACACACTTAAAATTCTTCTAAAATTTATCTTCAAATTCTTCTTTGACCACTAGCCAGATTCTCCAAATGCTCTCTAATATTTCAATTGAATTCCTCCTTAAAATGACTTCATAAAATATCTAGAGTGCAGCTTTGGTATCTCCTCTCAACTCAAACTTCCTCCATAAATTTTCAAATAATAATTTGGCCAAAGTTCTACTTTGATATCACTAATGGAAATTCTACTAGATTTAATCATAGGTCCCAATATCTAAGATCTTAATCAATCACAGTAATGAAGCATACAACTCTTTTACCAATATGAATTAGTCACATTCATTAAATAATAGCAATATTTCAATAATATAAAACTCACAATATTATTGACCAAAGTATCCATAATATAATTTTATAAATGACCTTTCAATACTTTGACTATTGCTCTCCTCACATATTTAGGAGATGCATATTTTTATATTCCTCACATATGATAAAAATCTCATGTCTCTTGACTTTAAGTATTACCACATACCATGTGACTCTTCACTTGTATATTTGACACCTACACATATGACTCTTGACTTACTTACATGACACATTGTACATTCTCACACTTTACACACTTGTACACTTTATTACATGACACTTGGACTCTTCTCACACATTGACACATACTTTAGAGAAATATAAATCACACTTCCTAATCTAATATTTACAAATATACAAATGTACCATGGGGGTAATTTAACATAATACCAAAAACTATAATATATCCAATAATAAATGCATTAAAAATAGTAGTACATGTCCCAATTTTAAGGGAAAGAGACTTTCTGATGATTGGTGTATTAGTATATAAGGTATGGTGTGAAAACTATGCTTTTATGGGTAACATGAAATTTTTACTTTTGTGCAACATAGATTACACTTATGCTCAATCATTCCCCTAGCATAGGGTGCCCCCTTAAGTTTTAAAGGGAAAATAATGTTCTTGAGAAAAATTTAATAGGCTAGGGTGAGAACAAGCAAAAAGGAGAAAATTTGACCCAAAAGGGTCAGTGGGGTAAAAATGATTATGGGGAGGTCAAGAATTCATTTTTACCATTCATGATAGCAAATTAGAGCTCTAGGTGAAGAATTTGAACATGATAATCTATGGCACAATAGGGATAATCTACATATTGTAAAGATATTTTTTGAGTGGTAGTAGGGCTAGGAGGAAAGGGAGTATAGGTATTGTGGGTGAATTTTTTCACCACCTCACCCACTCTTCTTTGTTTAAATATTATGGTATGTTAAGGCCGATCAATTTTTATGGTTAAGGTGGATTTCAAAGACCAAGTGGATGGATGAAAGAGGAAAATTTCTAGAAATGGCTAAGTCTAGGATCGAATGGAAAATTAGGTAAGGGCTTGCTCAATGAAGATCCCAAATCCCTACCCCAGCTTTGGACGGATGATTGGGATCCCAAATCCTTGGATGAAAGAATCAAACCATATCATAATGGTAATAAGTCCCAATTTTTCATCCCTGTTGGATAAAAATTTGGGAAAGCAACATCAAAGGACTGATACCAATTACCCATCCTCATTGATAATGGGTGAAAGGCTAGGAAATTTATGCATGAAGAAGCATACTTGAGTGCCCATCCATAGCTGAAATAAAAAAGGAAGTAGGATTGTTAATGATCATAGCTACCATATTACAAGGGTAGTTTGAAGTACGTGAAGCCTGAAGCAATTAAATCTAGATTTTTTCAACACTTGAAGGGATAAAGTAGATGAAAATTTATTTCTTGACAGGTCTGAGAGGATAATCAAGAACCCAAATTTGTGCAGAAGCACCTAATCCTTCTTGGACAACCACCATCCCTCTTGGAGTAAAGCGTCAACAGATCTTCTAACTGTTCAAGTGTGGTTCTTCCCTCTGAACACCATTAATATCTGAGTTTGAATCTATTGTAAAATATTCTATAAATAGTGGAATTCTTGCCATTCCAAAGGGCGGCTTTGTGGCCATTACAATTCATATGTAATTCTTCTTCACCTTGTAAATATAAAGCATATCACTATTTGGTCTCTCAATTTGTCTTCACTTCTATTTTGTTTAAGTTTGGACATTTATTTCTACAATGGCCATTTGAGCTGGTTCACTTAATTATGCTATCTAGATTTCATGGGTCTCACTGAGTGGTTCTAGAATTTACATCCATATTAGGACATCAAGGTTTTTTTTTTGCTAGTCAATCGGATGGGAGCGCTCTAATTTTGTAGTCTAGATTTCATGCACCCTCCCATTGATTCTAGAATTTTCCCTTACTCATTGCATTGAATGATAAAGTAAGGATGAGATGAGCTGATATGTTAGGTGCTGTGTCATTGTTTCCATCGATGATGTCAAAAATGTGTGTCTTGATGTGGCCATACTCCATCCTTATCAATTTTGGATACGACCTCCCTTTGCTTTCTGTCTTTTTCTCTTTTCCTCTTTCACTCTTTGTAGTGTAGGTAGCTAGAACTGAAGGAGCTGACCTTCTTCGAAGATTGACCACCCTTACCTCTCCTAAGCTAGACAGTTGTTCAATGCTGGTCAAGGACCACCAGGTGCACCCTCTGCCTGTTCGATGCCTATTTTTACACCAACATATTTTGGTGACTCTACTAGGGAACTCATCAAGTTTTTGTGATTGAAAAAAATAGATTTTGGTGATACTTTGATTTACCTATATCTTTGTAAATCACCTAGAAACTCTGACTATGTTGCAAATCCAATATCATGAGATCAATTGCCTTCATATGCTGAAATATTTTTATTTCCTAGAGGACTCAAGGTCTGATGAATAACCATGACCTCACTAGTAGAGAACATATGTTCATCTGGTGACTCTGAATCCAATGCATGAACTGAGACTTCTAAAGGCCAGTGCCTCAATGGCCTAGTAGTGTTGCCCATAATGGAATGATCCTTGGTCTGCTAAACCTGTAATTCTAGCATGAGATCCTTTAAAGTGCCCTGAAGCACCTGATAAAATATAAAAATGCCCTATAAATTGCTTGAGAACACCTTGAATATGTTGCAGCACTAGTGCCCCTCCATGGAATAACACATTAAGATGTTATGGTCAGGCTCCTGGTATTATCTCTATAAGGAAGGGCACTATTGTGGTACTATACAATTGGGTGAATAACCATCTGCTCATGGAAGGATCTGGTGGGAGCTCTTATTGACACATTTGATGACTTGATAGGTCCATTACAACTCTTAATGTATTTATCATTCATCAATAGGTCCCCTTTTGAATCCATCATAGATTTTAAAATACAATTCAGAAGGAGCTAGGAGAGGATTCTCCTTGAGTACCAGTCATTCCCTACCCAGGTTTATCTGTACTATGTTTAAGCTCTCAGCCCGGATACTAGCCTCCTCTTGTGTTAATATGAGGAAAGCAAATTCCCTCAAATATTTTAGAAGGTTGTACAGGTAGAGTGACTCCTAATTTAAGTAGGAAGGATATTTTCATAGGACTCCACCCTCCCATCCCTTTTCTTTATTGTTGTTACTTCCTTTCAAACTATACATTATCCTCCATGGATGCCATTTCAACTACACAGGAACGAGGGCTACAATTTTATAGAACACAAGGGGTAGATCTCTTCTCAATCCCATGTAGGAGAGATGCAAGTACCAGTCATGCAATCGATGATCTTATTCTTGCACATTCTTCCAAAAAATGGAGAACTTGGACCAAAGCAGGGATTCCACTCAAAAAGAGGGAGTCATTTTACACCCTTTTTGTATCCAAGAACACAAAGAGCAGGGACCATGTTGTCTTCATGATGACTTAGATGATCAGCATACAGATCCTAAGGAGGTCTTATCCACAAAAATATCAATCAATTAAGTCTACAAGAAGAAGCGCATGAGGATGATAGAGGCATGTGAATATAGGATCTCATAGCATGTGGATCCCAAGAAGTGGTGATATTAGAGCTTATTACCACATGAACCAGTACTTGAGGAAGGCTCCTGCATGGTAAAATTTATTTCCACATTGATCATCGATTGCATAAGTACCGATATGCATGATGTTGGCAATTTGAGTTATTTTATGTTTTCATTGATGTCACATGAATCATTGATGGCATATGAATCACTTTGAGTTTTGATGGGCAAATGATATTTTGGAAAGCATGGATAAAATCAAGGTTTTTGTGAAAAACAAGGTAGGCAAAATAAAAGGTTTTATTTAAAACCATGGATGGTATATTTGAAATGGATTTTTCTTAAAACCCAGGTTGGCCTTTCGTTTCATCGAAAAAGGTGCCCCAGTGATGGAGATATTTAATTTTAAATATTTAGTTTAAATTTTAATTTTAAAATTAAAATTAAAGTTAGCGCCGATGTCTAAAGAAAGAGAGAATATTAATAATGCGCCAACGTCATTGTACTGCTCCAAATTTTTTGCACCCTTACCTTCAAGCTATAGGATCCGTGCCTAGAAGGGGGATGTGAGAAGGATGGGACAATACCTCGGACTGAGAGGCCCTTTGAAGGTCGCGCCTCTTGGGGGAGGGGTATAAGGGTGAATTTTTGACGGATGGTGGGGTTCACCAGGAAACTTTGAATGGCAGTTTCCATGCCTAGGTTGAGAATGGGTTTGATGTGTTCATTTTATAATTTAATCATTCATATCCCTAGGTTTTTAGAATGAATCTAAGCTATTCTATATGAAATGGTGATTTATATGAATATAGAAAGCATGAATGAATCCTAAATACCATGAATATACTAAATAAGAAAGAATGCACCTGATTTCGGATGTCTGATGAAGAATCTAAAGCTTGTAGGAGTCCAGATCATCCCGAATATGATAGGATCGTCTGCAATTGTACATAATCATCCCAGATTATAGGTGATCATCTAAAATTAGACAAGATCATTGTCGATCTGAAGAATTCGTCAGCCGAATTCATCAGAAACCTGCAATCACAAAAACAAACACCAAAAACTGAAAATGCTATTGCAAGAATAATGTAAAATGATAGGAATGACAATATAAATACCTAACTGATAACTCTGGATAGCAGATTAAAGGAAATGCATTGTTTTAATAACTTATTTTAACTTTAGCATGCATTTATAATAAATGAGGTGAACTCCAATATGCAGAATGAAAATAAATCAAGCTAATGCATAGTAAAATAAAGAAGAAAGATGAGAAATGCAAACTCAGGGCTCTAGTTGCCCCCAATCTGAACTACTATTGAGATCGTCTCCAATCGTATGAGATCATCGTCGATCTATGATAGGATCGTCCAAAATTGTGTGGAATCTTCTACGATGATCCGAGCTTTCTCCAATTAAAGCACAGTGAAAACCTGCAATGAAAAACTTGAAAACATGAACGCAAATGATGGGAAATCAGGGAGTCAGATGGATCCAGGGAATTAGGGAGTCAACCAGCCAGGGGATCAGCCAACCAGGGGGATAAACTAAGAAAATCCTAGTTTATATAGGATTAGGGGGAGGTTAAGAAGTTGGGGATCATCCCAATCTGGGAGATCCTCAACGGAGGAATCTCCAACTGTGCAGAAACGCTTATGCCCAAGTTGGAGAGGCTGTTGAAACAAAATATAATTATGAAAATTTAGTCTTGGGACAAAATCGTTTGGACATTTTGTTCTAGATGATTTCGTCCGATCTGGGACGATTTTGTCTGATCGGCGATGATATCGTCCAACGATCAAAACAACTCCTAAAAATGGCACAAAAATAGGGGGAGCGGTTAACGGGTGGTTTTAGGTTAAAATTCAAATTTTTATCTTTTTACTAAGGGTTTAATTGTACCAATTTTAGGGTGCTAAATTTTGTCCCCTCTTTAGCGAATTTTCTGAAGAAAATGTGTTAAAGACGAGTTCTTCCCATTTTATGAGAAAGCAAAAAATTATTCTATTTTTTAGATGACAATTCTAGGTCGAATCGTACAACTGCTTACTATGGTGCCCCCTCCGTGTTTTTACCCAAATTGAACGTTTGAGGTAAAAGCACGAAAAAGCAAATTTTTTTAAAAAAGTTGTTTTTAAATAATTTTTTTTTAAAAATAGGGTAAAACCCTAATTCATTGTTACTGTTCACTTTCATTGTTTTAGAGCTCTGCAAGAAAAATGGTGGAAATAGCACACAGATCGACAGAGGTCCGATGCGGGTTATGGGTAAGGATCTAAACCTAGTGAATTATATTTTTAATTTGATTTGTGTGATTTTTAATTTAAAATTTGATTGTTTTTGGGGCATCGCGGCCATTTTTAGGCCGTCGACGATGTCGGGATGAAATCGTCCCAATTTCGTCAAAATCGTCCCTAGATCGCCAATTTCATCTAGGTGTGAAATATGCAAAATAGGGGCGATCCCGTCCAACAAGGGGCGATCCCCAAGTTGAAAAATAGGAGACGATTTTGTCCTACCAAGGACAATTTGACTTAATTTAGTACGATATCATCCAATAATGGACGATATCATTTTTTTACAAGATGAAATTGATTTAACTTATTTTAATGATTATCTATTGATGATTTTTGTTGTTTGATTGTTTATTTTTTAGAGGGGATTACTAAAAATTCGAGAGTGGAAATACGGGGGGCTAAGAGATGATGTAGCCACACTCGACTAGGCGGAGCGAGATCGACTAGTGGAGGTCAAACTACAGCATGTGGTAGAGATGCCACAAATATCGACAGACATGGGGCTACTGACAGCCCTAACATAAAGGTGGTATCCGGGGTCATCCTTCTTTTGGTTATCGACAGGGGAGATGGCTCCCACTCTAGAGGATGTATGGAGGATCTTGAGGATCCCCATACAAGGACAATTGATGACTCCTACGTCCAATAAGGGCCATGCCATGATGCAAATATGCAAAGATCCTAGCTTTGCCTTGGAGAAGGGCGAGGTGAACATCGAGACATTGAGGTAGATGCCTAGGACATCTTGATTGACTTAGGTTTTGGTAGGGATAGTGGGTGGCTTACTGCTATGCCACCAAAGTGGATGTAGGTTACCATGGCTGCTCTCAGATGTGGTCTGTGATATGAGAGACCACAACTATAGATTTTCTTGGGATAGATTTGTACTATGTCTCTTGTATAGGATCCTGTACGAGGTCGTATACAAGGGAGGTCAATTTTTGGTTTTGACATCGCTATTATAGGTTTGGTGCTAGGAGTACATTACGGTGCGAAGGTCGATATGGCTTCCACTGATAGGGGTTGACTGAGAGAGACCCCGAGTTCTTTATTGGTGGCTCCAAAGAGGGTCACAGCGATGGATAGATCTGTCGATGTCTCGAAGGTTTCTAGACGACCTCATCCCTGACCAGATCACCTAGAGGCCATGGAGAAAGCATCCAAGGTGGGGAGAGGACGAACATGAGTTGGCTCACATCAGGCGAGTCTTTTGGCTAAGGATGGAGCAGGGAGAGGCAGAGATCCATCGCTATGACCAATTTTTGAGGTAGTTCAGTCTATAGTAGGGGATCCCTTCTCTTAGAGACTATGAGTACTCTCAAACTATTCAGGATAACACTACACTAAGTGAAGATCCAGACATGCAGTGATTCTAGAGTTAGGATGTTGACGATGCCCCCATTCAGTCAATGGATGGGGATGACATAGGGGTCATAAATGAATATGATGCCCAGTACGTAGGCATCCACCCTCCTCAGATGATGAGGGCATAGGATCCAATGCATTTCGTGGTGCAATGGATGGGAAGGCGATGCCAGGATGCTATCGATGCAGCGAGGAGTCATGAAGGGAGGGAACAACGACGGTCTCCTCAAGAGAGACACCAGAGAGTGCCATAGGATTCGAAGAGACCATAGAAGTCAGAGAGGAGGGAGGAGGGGCTCCCTTCTCAATAGAGGGATAGGCCAACATTTCCCGATAAGGGCAAGGGTGTCAATGTGGGGGAGAGCAGCGAGATGGTGGCTCTCCAGGCTGAGATTTCCCACCTCTGGGCTTAGGTGCAGACAATATAGGATGAGGCTACATGATTCAAAGCTTGGAGCAGAGGGGCGAGCACTCAGGATCTGGCATGGTCTACTGCTTAGACTATGTTCTACCAGGGATTATACTATCACGTGGTTCTAGAGAACCAGAGGATATCGTTGCCAGCCCCTATTGCGAAGCTGGTCACGATGGGATCATCGAGGTCATATTTATGATCGACATCAAGGACCCATGACATAGCACAGACTCTGATGGGGCCACCTCCTCCACCGCAGGGTGGGAGAGGAGATGAGGCTGAGAGCTCAAGGGCTTCTCGAGACTAGTTGCTATAGACTATAGACTGTATATATTGTTTTGAGAGAATTGAGTATGCTAGGGTATAGATTGTGGCATACCAATCCGGTTTTGATATGATGTACATATATTTTGATATATATATATATGATATTTTTGTGATATGACTTGTCCATATGTTTTATGATGCTTTAAGTTTTGAATTGTTGATTTTATTATTCATGTAATTATGTCGTTGAAAAAATTATAATTTTATGTCATGCCATAAAATTTAAATGAAATCATTAGATGTAAACAAATTGGTTGTTTGTGGTTTGATTTGTTGAAAAAAATAAAGGGACTTCTAACAATAATTTCAAAGGACATTATTGTTGTTATATGACCATTTCATGGAGTCACCGCTCGCTAGGTCATCAAGCTAATCACAGTATAGAAATGTTGTTAAAAGTAAAAGAGTGCTTAAGAGATTGTCTTAAGACTTTGTGTTGTGATGATGAAATATGATGATGGTGATGATTTGTTTTTAGATTTTCATGAAAATATGATGCATGAAATATTAAAAAATATGATTTTTTCTAGGCATAAAATTCCTAAGTGTGATAATATTTTGAACAATTCCTTAGGAATTATACCGTCGTTGCAAAATTGAATGTTGACATAATGAAATGAAAATAGAAAAAATGTGTTCGATCTTTTTAAAAAACAATTGTGTAACATAATGATGTAAGCCATATGTTTTGATGAATTAAAATGAATGGGAAATCAAAAGTAGAACAATTGTTTGTGTTAGGCATAGAATTATAGGTATAGACTTATACCATCATCGCAAAATCCAAAAATAATTTTATTGCATAATTGATTTTTGATTTTGAGATAAACAGAAAATATATAATATGAGGACTTGCGCTAAGCATAAAATACCAATTTAGGTTTTAGGAACTATACCATCATTGCAGAAGTTGAAAAGAATATATAAATGTGACTTTATTGCTAGATTTTTGAAGATCTTTTGAAATAAAATTTTGGATTTTGGAAAGAAATGTATTTAATTGTTTTTATGCTAAGCAAATGTTCTCAAATAAGAAGATTAAATTATTTCAAAATATTTGCATAAACATTTTAAATTATCTCAAATACAAAATGTAGATTTATAAGGAACCCTCATGTGCAAATGTGAGTTCATTGCCGATCTTGATTTATCATAATGATACAAAATATCTCAAATAAAAATGTGTGTGTAATTGTATTGTTCATTTACCAATTTTGAGCAAGCTAATTTGATACAAGTAATTTGAATTAACCAAATAAGTGTTTGTTGACCATGATTTATATGCATGTAACCGTACCAGACTACTATGTAAGTCAGGTCATCAAGAGCTAGTTGATCCATAAGAAAACATAGGTCTGTACAAAAGAAGGTCGCTAATGTGACAGATATATCACCACGCTAGGAATTACCCAAGGCCAAGAAGGTTGGGCACGAACCACCTGTTATGGGGCTTACCTCATGATTTTTGAATAATTGAGAATTCCAGGGATTAAAGCTCATTCACCCTTCTTTTCTTTTCAAGGGGTAGAGAAAGGGATTTATTTGCATTTTGCTTGTTCTTTTCTCTTTCTATTTTTTTTTTTTCTGTATTTTTGCTTGGAACTGAGATAATGCTGAAATATTGCTGCGATGGTACAAAATGATATTTTTCTTTTTCTCATTTTCTTTGACTTTTCTTTTTCTTCCTATACTAGGGATACTTGCTTGAATTGGCTGTAGAGCAAGGGATTTTTATTCTGGGCAGGGGTGAGCTTGTCCTTTTGTCAATTCTCAAAGATTCTAGACCATGTGCATGATAAGATAGCAAGGGAAACTTTTCGCTCAAGAAACCACTTCTACTATGTAGCATCATATCGAATTTACAATGAAATCATTTTAATGTGAAAAGATATACTTGGTTCAAGTAAATAAAAAGATCAATTCTCTATGCTCAAAACTTTATTTAATTTAACTGTGGACTTTGATATAAGAGAGATTAATAATCATACCAAATAAAATCAAGATATTTATTCATGTGAGTGTGAAAGTGTGGGATTCCAAATAAATGCTAATTTATCTAAAATAACTAAAAATATTACTGCAATACTTTAAGAATTGACAGGTGCAAAAAAAATAAAAATAAATAAAATATGTTTTTTGAAGATTTTGATGTTTTTATATTTTGATTTTGATTTATGAATTGATAAGATACACAATATGATTATTTTTGAAATTTTTATATGAATTTACTAAAATGAGACAAGATGTACAATATATACAATGACGAAATTACCAAAATTATGCATAATAGCGCTTAAGATGCATAATGTTCATAGGTTATTTAAGATATTTACCATCTAAGGTAGCTAATCTGTATGCTCTGATCCAAATTTAGCAGTGATGATATATGGACCAAGCCAGTTAGGTTCAAATTTACCTTTAAGGTCTTTAGTTGCATTAGTATTTTTTTGATTTTATTTTAAGACAAGGTCACCGATCTCAAAGGATCGATGATGAACTTTCTTGAGGTATGCTCATTTAAGCTTGTTCTGGTAGGCTCGAAGATGCTCCAAAGCATTGATGCACTTCTCATCTAGGAGTTCTAGCTAACTAAATATGCCAACACGATATTCATCTCCTACTTCAGTATCTTGAAGTAGAAGATCCAAAGAAGGAACTTCTAATTCAAAGGGAAAAACTGCTTCAGTGCCATAAACCAAAACAAAATGTGAAGTGCCTGTGGGGGTACGAACGCTAGTTCGATAAGCCCACAAAGTAGGATATAGTTGAATGTGCCAATCTCGACCAGATTTATTGACCAGTATTTTGAGTATTTTAATTAATGTTTTATTAGATGATTCTGCTTGGCCATTACCCTGAGGATAATAGGGAGTGGACCAACGATGTTGAATTTTATATTTTTGACATAATTTCTTGACATATTTATTTTTGAAACAAATTCCATTATCTGAGATGAGATTTACAGGAATTTTGAACCTACAAATAATTTGATTAAATTTTTTTTTGGAAACTTGGGTTCCAGTGCAAGAAGCTAATGGCATAGCTTCAACCCACTTCATGAAATACTCGATGGCGATTATGATGAATTTGTGTCCATCAAATGACATAGGATTGATTTTTCCAATGATGTCTAAGCTCCATTTTGAAAAGGGCCAAGGAGATGAAATATCCTGCAGTTCTTGTGTAGGTGCATGGACAAGGTCAACGTGTTTATGGAACTTATCGCAATGGCACACGTAATCATGTGCATCATTCTCCATGGTAGGCCAAAAATATCTTATCCTAAGGAGCTTCTTGGCAATGGCGCTATCACTAAAGTGTCCCCCACAATATCCATCGTGGGCTTCACTCAAAGCTAATCTAGATTCTTCTAGATTCAAACATCTCAGTAGGATACCTTCAAAAGATCTATATAACGTATTGCCAATTATTACGAAGTGACTTGCTCGTCTACACAATAATCGGCACTGGTTTCTGTTAAAACCTTCAGGGAAGGTCCCATTGTGAAGAAAATTGAATATATCAGTGTACCAAAGTTTAGGAGTAGTTTCGTTGATTAGAAACACATCCAAATGTTCTAAGCATGATTTATTTGAAGCAAGTTCCTAAAGTCAACAAATAATTATGGTAGCATATTCGTCATCTAAATCCAAGGGTAAAAGAGATGTAGCTGTAGCCATAGCATCAGCCACACGATTGCTAGTTCGAGGAATAGCTTCCAAGATAACTTGATCAAATAAATATAATAATTGTAATCCATATGCTTTATATGGGCACAATTTATCATCTCTGGTTTGATAAATATCATTAATTTGATTTATAACAAGTTGGGAATCATCGAAAACCAATAGATTTTTAATTTTTAGTGCCAAGGCAGCTCGTAAGCCAAGGATTAGAGCTTCATATTCAACAATGTTATTAGTACAAGCAAACATTAATTTAAAGGACAAAGGTATAAGATGTTTCTATGGAGATATTAGAATAATACCTACACCAGCCCCACTCATGCATCGGGATCCATCAAAGTATAAGGACCATTGCTTTGGATGGTTTGCCTCTAGTTTAAGGCATTCATTAGGAAAATCAATGATGAGGGGATGGGTAGACTCTAAGGGTGCAACAGCTAATTGATCTGCTATGATTTAACCCTTAACAGAATTCTGTCCTATAAACATGAGTTCAAATTTTTTTAGAGCAAGAACCCACTTTGTTGTACGACCAGATAAATAAGTGTTGTACTTACAATGGCACTGAGATGGGGGGGGTGAATCTATGTAGCTCTTTAATCAAGAAATAACAGCTCTAAAAATAGCAGCAGTTAAAACTTATAAACATATATAGCAAGAACAGCAAGAGAGCATCACACAACACAAGATTTTAACGAGGTTCACCAATGTGGCTACTCCTCAAAAATGACTGCTTGGACTACCATCCAAATCTAGCCTTTGCAAAGGAACAAATTTTACAAATAGTTTACCAGAACCCACTGGAAGGAGCACCAACCCCTAATTTTATCCGACCCAGCAGAAAGGAGCACCAACCCTTGATTTACCAAGACCAACCTGGAAGGAGCACCAACCCCTAAATTGCCAAGCACAAACTAGAAGGAGCACCAACCCCTTATGCCAAGCACCAACTTGGACTTCAAATCTAAAACTTAGAAGAATGACAGTGAGATACCTTTGCCTTTAACAAGACCCTGACTGATCTGCTTCACTTTTTCATCCTATGCGCACTCTGCTCTCCCTGCGCTATCACTTCACATAATCTGCTACTAAACTGTCAAATGTTCATCTTCTCCCCTTTGTGCACTCTGCTTCCTTTGTGATCTTTCACACTTAGAATGATTCGACGAAATGCACTCTGGACACTACGATCGAATTTCACACTCTGCTCACTGTGATCAAACTTCTCACTCTACGCACTATCTACGAACGTCGCACTTCCCAACAACAATGGAACTCTTCAAAATAGCCTTCCTTTTATAACCACATTTTTCAAGATCAACAACTTAATATTAGTCGGCTGTAACCCTAATCTTAGTCGGTTGTAAAACCCTAAGCTTCGTTGGCTCACATTTCACTTTGTCAGCTTCAACTGCCTCTATAACTCTACTGTAGCTTTTGTCGCGAAACTACAACATGTCACGATATCGTGACACCTTTGCCTCCGTATACTTTATTTTGGCTTTTGTCACGATATCATGACACTTTTGCCTTTGTCAACTTCAACTAAGCTCTTGTCACGATATCGTGAAACTTCTATCTTTGTCAGCATCAACTTTGCTTTTGTCGTGAAATCGTGACACTTCTGCCTTCGTACTTCACATCTTGGCTTCTGTTGCGAAATTGTGACACTTTTCCTGTAGAAGACCTACTTTCTGTTTCTGTCACAAAATCATGACACTTTATCCTATTGAAGACCTGCTTTCTGTTTCTATCATGAAATCATGACACTTTCTCCAACCGTACGCTACCATCTCAAACTATCATGAAATCATGACACTTTCTGCATCCGTTTGCTTTCTCTTCAACTTGTCACGAAATCGCGATGCTATCAACTTTTCGTACGCTTTCTTTGCAACCTGTCATGAAATCATGATGCTCTCAACTTTTGTACGTCTTCTTTGCAACCTGTCGTGAAATCGTGATGCTATTAACTTTTTGTACGCTTTCTTTGTAACCTATCAAAAAATCGTGACGCTTTCAGCTTCCGTACGTTTTCTTTGCAACCTATCGTGAAATCACAATAGTTCTCATTTTGAACCCTTCCCTTTGCTGCATGTCGTGAAATTGTGACAGTTCTCATATTGAACTCTTTCTTCTGTTGTATGTTATGAAATCATGACGGTTCTCACTTTGAACTCTGTAGCATGTCATGAAATCACGACACTTTTCATTTTACTTTCTCTCTCCTCGAACTTGTCATGAAATCATGACAGTTCACACTTCGGACTCTCTTCTGCAGCACGTCACGAAATCGCGACACTTTATCTTGCTTTCACTTTGTCTTCTGAAATGTCACGAAATCATGATAGTTTTTCCACTTTTCTTTTTCTTTGCCAACATGTCGCAAAATCGTGATAGTTTTTCCACTTGCCTTTTTCTCTGCCAACATGTCACGAAATCATTACAGTTTTTCCACTTTCCTTTTTCTCTGACAATATGTCACGAAATCACGACAGTTTTTCCACTTGCCTTTTTATTTGCCAACATGTCACGAAATCGAGACAGTTTTTCCACTTGCCTTTTTCTCTGCCAACATGTCACGAAATCGCGATAGTTTTTCCTGTTTCTTCTCTCTCTTCTAACATGTCACGAAATCGCGACAGTCTTTCCAGCCTGCTGTTTATGTCGCGATATCGTGACATTTTTCTTACTTGTATGTTTCTTTGATCTTTTATAAATGGGCCACTATGGTCTTCTTGGAAACTCATAGTCCATAATCTGAATAACCTTTGAACTTCTGTCCTCTGCATATGACTGACTTCTGAACTGTCTCGTCCACCTGCATCATTAGATCTAACTGACTGTGTTGACAACAATTACAATACTCCTGCTGCACCTTGCTCAACAATCTCCCCCTTTGGAATTGTTGGAAACACCTGTGTAAATTCCTGTAAATGTTCTCCCCTTTTGTCAATAATACCAAAGGGCTACTGTAGACTCCCCCTGAGTCCATGTACAACATTCTTAGGCACAATTTGTTGCACTTAGCACAAATTATGATCATGAGCAAAAGAATAGTCAAATACTCAAATGCTCCCCTTGAGAAAGTGATCCCTGTAGCTAGTCACTTCTTGGGAAGTGTGACCACTCCCAATTTGTTTTGAAGGTACTCAAACACTTCCTTGGGCAATGGTTTTGTGAAAATATCTGCTACTTGTTCTATGGTTGGGACAAAATCCAATTTAACCTCTCCTTCTACAACTTTCTCTTTCAAAAAGTGATACCTGATGGTAATGTGCTTTGTGCATGAATGCATAACTAGATTCTTAGAGATGTTAATTGCACTGGTGTTATCACACTTTACTGATATTGGCTCACTGAAATTAATACCAAGATCTTTCGGAGTTTGTTTCATCCACAAAACTTGTGTACGACATGTTGTTGCTGCTATATATTCTCGCCTCACTTGTTGATAAAGAAACTAACTCTTGTTTCTTGTTGTGCCAAGAAACCAACCTGTCACCAAGATAGAATGCACCTCCACTGGTACTCTTCTTGTCATCGACACATCCTGCCAAATCTGCATCTGAATATGAAATAAGGGTGAAGTCTTTACCTTTCGGATATCATAACCCATACTCCATAGTACCTTTGAGATATCTAAGAATCCTTTTTACTGCTGTCACATGAATCTCTTTGGGACTGGCCTAAAATATTGCTACCATGCAAACTGCCTGCAGAATATCTGGTCTGGTAGCTGTTAAATATAGTAAGCTTCCAATCATTGATCTATACATGGTTTGATCTACAGGTGGAGATTTGTCATATTTACTCAAATTGTAGCTTGTTGTCATGGGAGTGCTAACTGGCTTACAGTCCTCCATTGTGAACCTTTTTAGCATCTCTTTCACATATTTGATTTGGAAAATGAATATGCCTTTCTCATTTTGATTAACTTGTAACCCAAGAAAGTAAGACAATTCACCAATCATAGACATTTCAAATTATTTATGCATCTTATTTGCTAAGTCTTTACAAGATTCATCTTTGCTGTTGCCAAATATGATATCATCTACATAAACAACAACAATGAGATGCCCACCTTCTGTTTTGACATACAGATTACTGTCCTTTCTTGAATCCATGTTGAGAGAGATAGTTGTCTAGCCTTGCATACCATGCCTGGGGTGCTTGTTTTAAGCCATATAAAGCTTTCTTTAATTTGAAGACAAGGTTGGGATATTCACTAATTTGAAAACAATCTGGTTGTTCAATATAAACCTCTTCTTCTAGTTTCCCATTTAAAAAAGCTGATTTTACATCCATCTAATAAACTCTGAAGTTCTTGTAGACTGCTAAGGCCAGAAACATTATGATAGCTTCTAGTCTAGCCACTGGTGCAAAAGTCTCCTCAAAATCAATGCCTTCAACTTGTGCATAGCCTTTGCAAACCAGTCTAGCTTTATTCCTAACGACTTGTCCGTATTCATTCAATTTGTTACAAAAGATCCATTTAGTCCCGATTATGTTTTTGTTCGCAGGTCTAGGCACTAGTTCCCAGGTTTTGTTTTTCTCAATCTGGTCTAATTCTTCATTTATAGCCTTCATCCAACCTTCATCTTTGCTTGCTTCAACAATATTCTTGGGCTCATGCTGGATAACAAAGAGTAGTTACTTGCTACTCTTCTTGTTTGAACACCAACTTTGGGATCTCCAATTATTTGGTCTCTCGAATGATTTTTTTGCCAGCTACCTATTTTGAATTTCTTATTCTCTTCTGCTTATGAATCACAGCTTATCTGATTCAATTTTCTATATATTTTCAATTTTATTTTCCTCATCTCCTTCAATAACCTCTTCATAAATTGGATAGTTTGTTTCATGGCTAATCACCCGTTCTTTACCTTCATCAAACTTAACATCAGCACTGTCCACAATTTTCTTTAGCATCTTGTTGTAGCATTTGTAAGCTTTGCTTCTTGGTGAGTAACCAACAAAAATACCTTCATCTGCTCTATCTTCAAACTTGCCAAGATTGTCTTCAGTTCTTTTGATATAGCACTTGCTGCTAAACACTCTGAGGTATTTTGTTGTTGCCATTTTTTTGAACCATAATTCATAAGGAGTTTTATTTTCATGTGTTCTCAGCATGTATTTATTTTGGATATACACCGCAATATGGACTGCTTCTTTCCAAAATTTGTCAGCTACTTTGCTTTCAGCCAACATAGTTCGTGCCATTTCTTGCACAGTTTTGTTCTTTATTTCTACTACCCCATTTTGCTGAGGTGTCCTTGCTACTGAGAACTGTCTCCTAATACCATAATTTTCATAGTATTCTACAAACTCCTTTGAAATGAATTCTCCACCTCTGTCTGATCTTAAGCATTTGATCCTCTTTCCTATTTCATTCTCAACCTGGTTTTTGAAGATTTTGAACATATCAAAGGCTTCTGATTTTTGCTTCAAGAAGAATATCCATGTCATTCTGGAATAGTCATAAATGCACAACATAAAATACTTGTCACCATTTATGCTTTGAGTTCTCATGGGTCCACATAAGTCAGTGTGTATTAGTTCCAGTGGTTTTCTGGTGCAGTATTCTTTAGTTTTGAATGTGACTCTAGTTTGCTTCCCCTTTTGGCATGAAGCACAAATGTTGTTTGCAGGTTTGCTGATGGTGGGAATATCTCTTACAGCCCCTTTTGAGGTGATTTTCACTAGATTATCAAAACTGATATGGCCAAGTCTTTTGTGCCATAGCCAATTTTCTTCTTCTTGTCCAATAAAGCAAGCTCCTTTTGAAGTCTCTAAAAGTGTATACAGGTTACCAGAAGTTCTTGACCTTGTTGCTATTAATTTTCCACTGTTGGTCTTTTTGACTTCACAACCCTGCTTCATAAAGACCACTTCATGACCTTTATCACAAATCTGACTTACACTCAATAAATTATGTTTCAATCCATCCACAAATAAGACTTCTTCTAATTTAATCCTTCCATCATTAATTTTGACTGAGCCTTTGCCAACTATCTTGGCTCCATCATTATTTCCAAATTTTACTGATCCTCCTTCATATTTCTATAACTTATCAAATTTCTGTTTGTCACCTGTCATATGACTGGAGCATACACTATCTAGTATCCATGGTACATGTTTATTCTGTGCTTTGAAAGCAGTTTGAACGATTAAAGATTCCTTTTCTTCCTTCAGTATTTCTTTCCCTTTCCACATTGTTTTGATAGTGGTTTTGGGCTCTTGTTTAGTTTTTCCCTTATCAACAGCTTGTGCATGTTTTACAGGAAGTTTCCCATTTTGTCTCATCCTGTTTGGTTGAACTTTTCTTCCCTGAAACTGATTTGATGAAAAAGTGCTTCTACAGTTTCTTGCAATGTGCCCAAAATTGTGACAGTTATAATATTCTACTATGTAATTCATCAAAGGAGAAAAAGCATTTCTACTTGTGAAATTCCTTGGTCTAACATTGTACTTGCAGTCTGAGATTTTATGTCCATAGCCATTGCATTTAAAATAGAAACTAGAGAAGGGATAATTGAACCTGGGAGATGGTCTTTGCCATGTTGCCATAGGAGCCATAGGTCTTCTTCTTCTTTGATGTGTGACATTGGTGAAACCATTGCTTGTCGCTTCTCCTTTCTTGCCTGGCATTATTGCTTTCTTTTGCAAGAGGCAATTTCCCTTGATCGACCTGTTTCTTATCTTCATTCTTTATGGATTCTACATTTTTGGCTTTTGAACCACTTGATGATTCTCCTTCGATAAAACCCAGACCAAACCTAATGCCTGTCGGTCTTTGGTCATTTATGATTTTATCCAGTTTCATAGAACTTTCTTCTCGTTTGTGATAACAACTGATTTTCTTGTTCATATCTTCTAGTTGCATTCTTAGACCAATAGTCTCTTCCTCTAGCTTGCTGCAGTAGTCTATTCTCATGGTTATTTGAACTTCAAGATCTTCGATGATTTTCTTAGATTCTTCTATCTAAAATTTTAAGTTGGTTATGATTCCATTTGTATCCTCAAGCTTTCTTGATAGTTTCCTATTATTTTTCTTTTCTATCTTCCACTCTTCAAGAGCAGATATCAACTCACCTTCTAAGTCAACTTCAGCCTCGATATTTTCACCACAGACTTCAGAGGTCACTCCTTTTTTTTATTTAACTTCTTCAAAAGCCATAAAAAGAGCTTCATCTCTTTCTTCTTCAGACTCATCACCGGAGTTGTTTTCTGATGAACTAACATTCTTGGAGATGAAACTTTTCTTTTTGAAGTTGTCTTTTCTAAAATTTGCTTTCATCTTCTAGTCACCTCTTTCTTGGTGGGATCCTTCATCATTTTTGTTCTTCTATTTCAGTGGACATTTAGTCGCAAAATGCCCAACACCTCCACAGTTGAAGCATTTGAATGGAAGCTTCCCTTTATATTTTCCTTTCCCCTTTTTCAATTTTCTCACAAAGTTTTCTTCCATTTCATCTGATGTCTCTTCTTCCTCGGACTCTTGTTTTGTGTTTTTATTTTTAAGGGCCTTGAAAGCTGCTTCTCTGTCAGTAGGTTTAGATCTTCCTATCCTCATCTCATAGGCAGTTAAGGAACCATACATTTCATCTATACTAAAATAATTTAAATCTTTAGCTTCTTCTATTGCTGAGAATTTAGAATCAAATCTTTGAGGAAGGGATCTTAATACATTTTTTACGATAGCAGAGTCATCAATATTCTCACCGAGTCCTCTGATAGCATTGATGATTCCATTGACTCTCAACATGAATGCTTCAATGTTTTCATCATCATTCATCTTCAAAGCTTTGAACTGAGCTCGATGTGTTTGTAACTTGGCTTCTTTGATCTTATCATCTCCTTCATGAACACTCTTCAATTTTTCCCATATTTATTTTGCTGACTGATAGTTCATGACCTTTACCAGTTCACTGTCTGCTAATCCACACAAGATGGCATTCTTTGCTTTCGAATTGTTTTCAAATAGTTTCTTTTCCTCTACTTCTTTTGGAGGAATGATAGGAATTGAGTATCCACTCACTACTGAATCCCAGATATCATATCCCAAAGCACAAAGATATGTTTGCATCCTGACTCTCCAGAATGCATAATTAGATCCGTTGAGAAACCTTCACCACCTGCCATTATGATAATTCCAAGATCACCCTAGCTGGTTCAGCTTGTACAGGGACTTGGCTTTGATACCAATTGTTGTACTTACAATGGCACTAAGAGGGGGAGTGAATCAGTGTAGCTCTTTAATCAAGAAATAACAGCTCTAAAAATAGTAGCAGTTAAAACTTATAAACAGATATAGCAAGAACAGCAAGAGAGCATCACACAACATAATATTTTAACGAGGTTCACCAATGTGGCTACTCATAAAAAATGACTGCTTGGACTACCATTCAAATCTAGCCTTTGCAAAGCAACAACTTTTACAAATAGTTTACCAACACCCACCTGGAAGGAGCACCAACCCCCGATTTTATCCGACCCAGTGAGAAAGGAGCACCAACCCCCGATTTACCAAAGACCAACTGGAAGGAGCACCAACCCCTAAATTGCCAAGCACCAACTGGAAGGAGCACCAACCCCTTATTCCAAGCACCAAATTGGACTTCAAATCTAAAACTTAGAAGAATGACAGTGAGATACCTTTGCCTTTAACAAGACCCTGACTGATCTGCTTCACTTTTTCATCCTGTGCGCACTCTGCTCTCCTTGCGCTATCACTTCACACAATCTACTGCTAAACTATCAAACGTTCATCTTCTCCCCTTCATGCACTCTGCTTCCTTTGTGATCTTTCACACTTAGAATTATTTGACGAAATACACTCTGCACACTATGATCAAATTTCGTACTCTACTCACTACGATCAAAATCGCGATAGTTTTTCCAATTGCCTTTTTCTCTGCCAACATGTCACGAAATCGCAACAGTTTTTCCACTTGCCTTTTTCTCTGCCAACATGTCATGAAATCGTGACAGTTTTTCCTGCTTCTTCTCTCTCTTCTAACATGTCACGAAATCGTGACAGTCTTTCCAGCCTGCTGTTTATGTCGTGATATCGTGACTTTTTTCTTACTTGTCTTTTTCTTTGATCTTTTGCAAATGGGCCACTATGGTCTTCTTGGAAACTCACATTACATACTCTGAATAACCTTTGAACTTCTATCCTCTACATCTGACTGACTTCTGAACTATCTGTCCATTGCATCATTAGATCTAACTGACTGTGTTGACAACAATTACAATACTCCTGCTGCACCTTGCTCAACAATCTTCCCATTTGGAATTGTTGGCAACACCTGTGTAAATTCCTGTAACTATTCTCCCCCTTTGTCAATAATACCAAAGGGATACTGCAGACTCCCCTTGAGTCCATGCACAACATTCTCAGGCACAATTTGTTGCACTTAGCACAAATTATGATCATGAGCAAAAGAATAGTCAAATACTCAAATTCTCCCCCTGAGAAAGTGATCCCTATAGCTAGTCACTTATTGGGAAGTGTGACCAATCCAAATTTGTTTTGAAGGTACTCAAACACTTCCTTGGGCAATGGTTTTGTGAAAATATCTGCTACTTGTTCTGTGGTTGGGACAAAATCCAATTTAACCTCTCCTTTTGCAACTTTCTCCTTCAAAAAGTGATAGCTGATGGCAATGTGCTTTGTGCGTGAATGCATAACTGGATTCTTGGAGATGTTAATTGCACTGGTGTTATCACACTTTACTGATATTGGCTTACTAAAATTAATACCAATATCTTTTAGAGTTTGTGTCATCCAAAAAACTTGTGTACAGCATGTTGTTGCTGCTATATATTCTGCCTTAGCTATTGATAAAGAAAAAGACTCTTGTTTATTGTTGTGCCAAGCAACCAACCTATCACCAAGATACAATGCACCTCCACTGGTACTCTTCCTGTCATCGACACATCCTGCCCAATATGCATCTGAATATGAAATAAGGGTGAAGTCTTTACCTTTCGGATACCATAACCCATACTCCATAGTACCCTTGAGATACCTAAGAATCCTTTTACTACTCGTCACATGAATCTCTTTGGGACTGGCTCGAAATATTGCTACCATGCAAACCGCCTCAAGAATATCTGGTCTAGTAGCTGTTAAATATAGTAAGCTTCCAATCATTGATCTGTACATGGTTTGATCTACAGGTGGAGATTTGTCATCTTTACTCAACTTGTAGCCTATTGTCATGGGAGTGCTAACTGGCTTACAGTCCTCCATTGTGAACCTTTTTAGCATCTCTTTCACATATTTGATTTGGGAAATGAATATGCCTTTCTTATTTTGATTAACTTGTAACCCAAGAAAGTAAGACAGGTCACTCATGCATCAGGATCCATAAAAGTATAAGGACCATTGCTCTGGATGGTCTGCCTCTAGTTTAAGGCATTCATTAGGAAACTCAATGATGAGGGGATGGGTAGACTCTAAGGGTGCAACAACTAATTGATCTGCTATGATTTAACCCTTAACATAATTCTATCCTATAAACATGAGTAAAAAAAAATTTAGAGCAAGAACCCACTTTGTTGTATGACCAGATAAATAAGGTCGACTCATGAGATACCGTAAAGGATCGGATTTAGCAATAACATATGTTTTCTAACTGAGCATATAATGGCATAATTTTTGTGTAGAAAATACGACTGCTAGACATAAATTTTCTAATGTTGTGTAGCGGGTTTCATAACTAATTAATGTTCTACTGATATAATAACTAGCACGCTCTTTCTTCTCATTGTCAAGTTGAGCTAACATAGCTCCTAAAGCAAAATTTGAAGCAAAAATATACAAGATAAATGGGCGATCAGGTCTAGGTGGTGAAAGCATAGGTGGGTTAAGAAGATATTGTTTGAGGAGTTCAAATGCTTCCTGACATTCGTAGTCCCAATGGAAAGATACATCCTTCTTAAGAAGCTTAAGAAAGGGTCCTTTCTTAAGAAGCTTAAGAAAGGGTCCAGTTTTATCTGCCAACTTATCGATGAAACGAAAGATGGCTTGAAGCTTACCTTGTAAACTTCGTAATTCTGATATATTTGTGGGTGTGGGTATATCAGTGATAGCCATAATATTGAGAGGGTCAATTTCAATGCCACATAAAGAAACTATAACCCCCAATAACTTACCGGACTTAACTCCAAATATACATTTGGCTGGATTCAATTGGATAAGATATTACCTTAACCGATCAAATACTTTTCTCAAGACGTCTAAATGGTCATCTTCGTTAATAGAATGAGCTATAATGTCGTCTACATAATCATGTAGTATATCATGAAATATATAAGTCATGACTCATTGATAGGTTGCACCTGCATTCTTCAAACCAAATGGTATCACTTTCCAAGAAAAGGTCCCCCAAGGGGTAATAAATGTTGTTTTAGCCTGATCTTTAGGAGCTAACTTGATCTGATTATAACCAAAAAATCCATCCATTAAGGATATCATTCCACTCCTAGCAGTAAAATTGATTATCTAATCCATATTGGGAAGAGGAAAATCATCTTTAGGGCATGCAACATTAATATCTCTAAAGTCTATGCAAACCCTAACCTTGGTAGCTTCTTTCTTAGTTACTGGAACTACATTCGAGATCCATTCAGCATAATCAATGGCTTGTATAAAAATAAAATTTAAGAGTTTTTCTAACTCCCCTTTGACCAGTAATGGCACTTTAGGATGCATTTTTCTAAGTTTTAGTTTGACAGGTTTAGCATCCGGATGGACTACTAGGTGATGCATAACTACAGAAGGGTCTAAACCTGACATATCTTCTTATGTCCAAGCAAAGACATCTTCATATTCTTTAAGAAATGCAATGTATTTATTTTTTTTCTCTTGAATCAAATCTGATCCAATGTTGATTATGTGAGGATTATCCTCAGTCCCAATGTTAATTTTTATGACATTTTCTACTTCCATGTGTAGATATTTCTAAAAATTAGGTGGGGTGGGTGAAACACCCAATTCTTGTAATTCTTCCAAGGTTAGTTTGGATAATTCATCTTGAGGAGTCGTGGCCTCAAGCTGGGCTATAGTAGGTATGGAGCCATTAAAATAAAATTCATTATGTAATAATTCCTCAACGGAGACATCATGGAAGATATCTCCCTCAAAATCATCGTCGGATTCAATGATCATCTCAGGGTAAGCTATAGATAGCATATTACATGTAATGGCTTATTCATTAAATGCAAAGCATCACGTTCATACAAATAATCTTGGTAACATATGAGATGGTCATCATCCTCAAATGAGAAGGGCTGACCTTTACTAGGAAATAGGCCCACACCACATCGGGTGGGCCATGGTTCTACCTCAAAGGGTTCGTTCATGCCATTTTGGAAAGGCCCTAAACCTTTCCCTTTATATCCCAATTTAAGCATTATAGATTTGGCTTTAAAATACTCATTAGTAAAATAACATCGGGCATATCCATCATAATGAGTCTTGATGTTTCTAGGTATTCTACCCCAGTCATATCCCTTATAAATAAAAGCACAGCTCTTGACTTGGTAAGTACTTCCCATAGGCTATGGGAGGCCCAAGGTATGAGGGGATGGTGGCAAATTATTTAAAATAAGGGAATCTTGCATAGCAACATTTGTTTTCTCTAATATAATAATTTTAGATAAATCGGGTAAAAGCTCATCAGTAAGAACATAAGAGGTAGAAGAAACATTTCCTACATCTTCTGATGCAGAAACTATGCCTTTGGTGGATGTAGATGTTGTAGAGGTGTCAATAGATGGGTCTTTTATAGGTATGGAAGTTATAGGAGTAAAAAAAGAAGCCTTGGTTGTGGGATTAGGATCTTTCTGAGGTCCTAATGTGGTTTGTTTAGAGGATGGTTGAGTTGTATGTAGGGGTGGAACTGATGGAGAAGAATTAGATGGTGTTGTGGGTGTGTGTTTCACACGTTAATGAGAATTAGGATGTGTGGATGACAGAGCAAGGCAAAATTGAACTCCAACAGGTTCTGCCAAAGCACACATATCAAAGGGTCTTGGATCACCATGAATGGTAACCAACTGATTCTTAAATTTGAATTTAACACATTGATGTAAAGTTGAGGGAATGGCTCGCATTGCGTTGATCCAAGGGCAACCCAATAGTATATTGTACGATGCAGGGCAATGTATAATAAACGCGGTCGTATCCAAGGTTCTTGGACCAAACTGCAATGGGATGGTAATAACTCCACATGTTTATTTTGTTTTGTCATTGAAGGCTTTTATGATCATATCAGTTCTTTTCATTTCATCACTTCTAAAACCAAATATTTGGTAGAAGTCAAAATTGCAAATGTTTAATGATGAACCATTATCAATCAAGACTTGTTTAACTTCTACTCTCCAATTAAGGCAATAATATATAAGGGGTTATCCTTATGTAAACTATGTTGAGGTATGTCTCTATCCCGAAAGTCAATACAATCAACTTCACGAGTTATTATAGCATTAGCCATGGCTTTAGGTTGAATGTCTTATGGTACCATCATCTGGCTTAATGTGAGCATTAATTCATCTCTATGTGTAGGGGAAGATCTTAAGAGGTCCAAAAGGGAAATTATAGCTATAATATTTGATAATTGTTCATTAATATTATAAGGAGGTTTAGGTAGAACATTAGGTGCGTGATTCCCTTTATTAGGAACCTTTAAAACAAATGGAGTTGATCCATCGTTCTGCATTTGATCTTGTTGAGAGTTTTGAGCCTGTTGTCTAGTAACAACTCCGATGGTACCCACAATATTATTCTACGGATGATGAATGGGTCTTGGTCTAGCATTTATAGCTAACTCATTAGAAATTAATTGGTGAGAGGATGGTATAGTAGTGACTCTTCTTGGAAATGGTTCTTCTGGGACCATATGACTTGTGATAGCTTGAATAGTATTCGATTCATCTTCAAAACTATTCAATTGATTTGAGGTGATTTCCATATCACTCTCAGTCTCATATTATATATCACTAATATTAGGTGTCTGAATATTATGTAGAGGCCTGGTTGTAACCATGGATAAAGTTGTGTCAAATATTTCTGACTCATGAGTAGGTAAATGCCCACTAATAGTCCCTACATATCGGGTAGGAGGGGGAACATTATGATGTTCAATTTGATTAGCTACTTCCTTGCCATGTTTTGGTAAAGGATGTTGAAATATGTCCAATGATTGATTGGCATTCTGATTCTGGTTTTGGGGGATGTTCTTTTGAGCATTATTAGGAGGATTTTGCTTAGGTTGAAAGGATTGAACCTCAATCTCATTGTTATCAATTAAGTCCTATATTTTATGTTTTAATCTTTTACAAGAGTTAGTAGTGTGTCCAGGTCCTCTATGGAAGTCATAGTGTAAATATGCTCTGTATCCGGGTATAGTTGGATCAGGTTCCCGGATAGTTGGTAATTGAATAAAACCTCGTTCTAATAATTGTGGTAGAATGGTTGATAAAGGTTGATTTAACCTAGTAAATTCTCTAGGAGGTTTATCGGGAGGTTTTAGTATAAACTTCTTCGTTGTCTTCGCAGCATTAACAGTAGCAATATTTCTACTATTAGTGACTCCATCACCCACAACTTGTTTATTCTTATATTTATTTCTAGATGTTTTCTCATCGTCTTTCTTTTTAAGCTGTCCTCTCCTAATGAGAGCATCTTCCACTCTTTGGGCTAAGTATATAGCCTGATCGAAGGTGGTCAAGGTAGTAGTTGACAATTCATAAGATAGTTGCTCTTGTAAACTATTAATAAAGATGTCCAACATCTCCCTATAAGGTAACACAAAGTGCAATTTTCCTATCAACTGTCTCCACCTAGCCAGTAAATTAGAAAAATATTCATCTTTGTCTTGTTTTAAGTTGTACAAGTCTTTAATGGTCACATGCCTTTCGATGTAGGCACTAAATTGATGAACAAAAGACTTGGCCGTTTCTTTTAAATTCCTCAAATAATTAGTGGGTAATTGATAGTACCACTCTAATGCCATTCCTCCCAAGCTTTTCGGGAACATTTTTAGCAATAATAAGTCATCATGTGATATATCATGACATGCTATCCTAAACATACAAAGATGCTCTATGGGATCTTTTGTTCCTTTATATATGGGTAGGACAAGCATAGGAAAATGTTTAGGATATGGCTGTGCTACAACTATAGGATCTAGAGGTTGACTACACATCTCTCGATAATTGTACGAGGGACGATAGGGGTCTATCTGATCCATGTGGGAAACTAATTGTTTCACCATGGTTTCAATATTATGAGTGTACGATGGTGTGACATAAGGATTAGATGCTAAGTTGCTATTATGTAAAGTGTTGGTAGGAAGAGTATTATGAAGGGGATTTGTAGTAGTATCATGTTGTATCCCAGATTGTTGGTAATTGGTGTTTGGTTTTGTTTTGGGTTTTTCCTGATTTGAGGTATATTGCTCAATAGCTTAGTGAAATAGAGCAGTAAAATATGGTTTCTTTTGTGCGGGAATGACCCTAGGCTTGCTAACAGGCACTTTAGATGGTTGGGTAACCTATTTTTGTTGCAAGTTTCGGATCGTAGCGGCCATATCCAAATTGGATGGTCTAGCTTGATCACTCTCTTGTTTAATAAAGGACAAGGGATTAGTGCATGTGTGAAATACATCTTCTAGAGTTGCTTGAGTCTCACTAATTCGATCCTTGTCCATGTGGACTACTCTATTAAGAACACCAATATTAGTATTAATGAATTTCTAGAATTGATCCATGTTTTCAAATGTGACAGCTCCTCCCGGAGACATTTTAGGAGATAAGGATCCTTCCCCTCTATTAGTTTCTTCTTGTTCATTTCCTACAACAAGGTCTTCTTCTTGCTAGTCTAGGGTTCCTTCTTTTGGAATTTGATCTTCAGGAAGGACATCTGGGTTATTTAATGGTTTTCCTAACCAATCTTCTTCTTCTTTAGTCTGTTTTCCATTCCTAATTCTAGGCATTGTGCTTAAACTTAGATTTCAACAAATATATATACTTATATATATATATATATATATGTGATAGGGTTGAGAGGTATATATTTTAATTATATACCTACTATAATACTTAAAAGGGAAATGTTTTGATTTTTTTGTTTATGTTTTTTTTTTTTTTTTTTTGTGTTTTATAATATTATTATAAAGATAACAAATAAATGTAAATAAATAGCTACAATACAACCTTAGAATAGGCTGTAACTTACGGAACTAACAAGGCTCTAAAACAGCCTAATAGTTACGATGGTTGTAACAATATCTAACATATTCCTAATAATGTAATAAATAAAAGAATATAAAATATATTCTAACATCCCCCCTTAGTACATTATTTGGATAATAGAATAACTACTAACTATGCTAAAATCCCCCCATACAACAATATTTGGGTAAAGTATATAACTGCCCCAATACAGTGAAAACGATGTTGATCTGCTGGTTCTTTGCTCTTTCACAGTGCTCTGGCTGCTCCTAAGCAAAATATGGTTCATTCCTCGCTTTGTCTTCATGCCAACGAATGTCCTTATGGTAATCACATCATCCAATCGAATTGCATGGGTAACCAGCCGCTGTAATCGCTAGGTGTAGTAGAATAGATCACTTCATAAAAGGTTCATTCATCTACAATATGAATTTGCAAAAGATAAGGTAGCTAAGGTGTCGGTCATTGTCGAAAATGCACCCTTATAAGTTCCCCCCTTCTTGTTGCAAAACATAGTGTAATTAATTTTTGAAGAAAGTGTGACTAAGGTGTCGGTCAAAGCCGAAAATGCACCCTTATAAGTCATCTTCCCTATTTACAAAAATTGTGAAGAAATAGAAATGGATATCCCCCCTTAATTGCAAAAAGTATGCAACTCAAGAGTGTTGTGAAGGATTTTACAAATATTGCCTCCTAGACAATTTTACATCACAAAAAGTCTCTCCTCTTGTTACAAGTACTTCAAACACCTAGATTTTTCTATTTATGAAGCCTAAAAGAGGTACAAGCACCCCTTATTGTAAGGTCTTTAAACAAAATACTTATGCTATTTATGAAGCCTAAAAAAGAGAGAGAGAGAGAATATGGTGTTGTTGCCCAAGGGACACATGTGTTTTCCCTCTACAAAACCGTTTTAGCAATTTTAGCACTCCTTGTGCTATCTTTGAACCAGAAACAGAATCAGAAATAGCCCTTAGGTATGAAAATTTTCTATTGTAATATATTTAATTTAGTAAAAAAAAATTTAATTAACTTAATAAAATAATATTTTAAGTCCCCTTTTTTTTTTAAAAACCATTTTTAATTTAAAAAAATGATTAAAAAAAGAAACAAAAAAAATATTATTAAATTAAGAATAATAATTTAAAAAAATACTAAAAAAAATAAAAAATAAAAAATTTACCTTCGGACCCCGACAGGAGTCGAAATCCCGACCTCCCATCGGGCAGGTCAGACTTCACCATTCTCTCCATCGTCGTGTTCACATAATCAATCGGAACATTCTCGATGTCACATGTAACGTTGTGCTCCCTGCAAAAGTCCAACATCTCCTGCGTTTCCTTTATTCCCCCTATCAGACTTCCACCTATCATTCGCCTCCTAAATAGAAGAGGCTGTATTGGGAGATCCAGAGGCTTATCTGGTACTCCAACGAACACCAGCTTTCCGTTGAGTTTGAGCATATTCAAAAGCGGACTAACTTGATGCACAGCCGAAACGGTGTCTATGATGTAATCGATAGTCTTTGCTGCTTCCTGCATCTGCTGCTCATTTTTTTTGATGAGGAAACCGTCAGCTCTGAGAAGTTCTTTTGCCTATTTCTCTTTGTGATTCAAAGTGCTAATGACAGTCACATGCATGCCAAACGCTTTCCCAAACTTGACAGCCACATGATCTAGGCCTCCCAGACCCACAACCGCCAGCCACTTGCCTTGCGATCCTTCGGCCATCCTGTAGTACTTCATGGGGCTATAGATCATTATCCCCGCGCACAGCAATGGCACGCCTGCGTCCAATGGCAGGTTCTCTGGAAACTTCACTACATATATGTGATTCACAACAATCAAGTTGGAATAACCCCCAAATGTAAGTGTCTTGTCTGGGTAAAAGCCATTGTAGGTGATGATCAATTTCTCGCAATAATTTTCCCGTCCTTGCTCACATGCCTCGCAGTCGCTGCAAGATCCCACCAGACATCCCACTCCCACTTTGTCTCCCACTTTGAAGGAGCCTTCAGCTTTTCTTCCCAGAGAGGTTACAACACCTGCAATCTCGTGCCCTGGAATGATGGGATAGACTGTGTTTCCCTAGTCGTTTCTAGAGAAGTGAAGGTCTGTGTGGCAGATTCCACAGTAGAGGATCTTTATGGTTACGTCCTCTGGTCCGTTTGCCCTATGAACAAAATGGAAGGGCGAGAAAAGTGCAGAAGTATCCCTGGCAGCCCATCCCAAAGCTTGCTGCACTCCCTCGCCTGCCATGTTTTACAGATCTACCAAAATTAGCACCGCATGTAAGCCTACTGCAACCATTGGCAAAGCTCTGATACCAAGTTCGATGAGCAAGCAAAAACTAATTTCATTAATCTGATGAATGTAAATAAATAGCTACAATACAGCCTTACAATAGGTTGTAACCTACGTAACTAACAAGGCTCTAAAACAGCCTAATAGTTACGATGGTTGTAACAATATCTAACATATTCCTAATAATGTAATAAATAAAAGAATATAAAATATATTCTAACAATATATACTTATATATATATATATATATATATATATATATATATATATATATATATATATATATATATATGCGATAGGGTTGAGAGGTATATATTTTAATTATATACCTACTATAATACTTAAAAGGGAAATGTTTTGATTTTTTTGTTTATGTTTGTTTTTTTTTTTTTTTTGTGTTTTATAATATTATTATAAAGATAACAAATAGCATTCTAGTTACAAGAAATAACAATAATAAAAAAAAATGACTTAGTTTTCTATAAATAGTTTATGGATATCGTTGATGGGATCAAGTTCATCAGGAGTCATGAAATGCTCCTCTTCAAATTGAAAATGGTTTTTCAAAAATTTGACAAAGTGTGCTATAGTAATATGATATGTCTCGAATTCTGTCATGTAGAAATAAAGTTCATGGTAATACTCCTGATATAACACAACTCTAGGAACTCTATTCCATATTTTTCTATCTGTAATAATGACTTCTTGATCCTCTATACGAGATAGAAACTTATGTACTACAACTACATTCTCAAGGTATTCTTTAAAGGTGTACAATTTAGAAGACACAAGTGCTCTTTTATCTGCTAACCACCTATGGCAATCTCTCTGAAGTTCATGGTACAAGGTCACCTGATCGGGATCCAGGATTCTATCTAGGACAAACCTCTTGATTTGCCTAAGTTCATTTGATCTAGATGAAATAATATTCAATCTCCTATCAATTTTGTCCCATAAAGGTTGGACTCTATTCGTTTGAGGTACTCTAAGCACAAACATAATCTCTATGGTTGTTAATTGATTTTCAACATTTATGGTGACAACTCGTCTTTTATTATAATCTACCATCTAAACATGATATGCAACTTTGACAATTTTCTAATGATTCTAGATGTTCTTAATAATGAATTTATTTTAATTATTTTTATTGTTATTATTTTTTTATTTTTTGTTTATTTTCAGAAGGCTTTTAATTTCATGTCGGGTTCACCAAAATGTACTGCTCCAATTTTTTTGCACCCTTACCTTCAGGCTATAGGATCCGTACCTGGAAGGGGGATAGGAGAAGGATGGGACAATACCTCAGAATGAGAGGCCCCTTGAAGTTTGTGCCTCTCGGGGGAGGGGTATAAGGGTGAATTTTTGACGGATGGTGGGGTTCACCAAGAAACTTTGAGTGGTAGTTTCCACGCCTAGGTTGAGAATGGGTTTGATGTGTTCATTTTGTACTTTAATAATTCATATCCCTAGGTTGGCCAGAATGAATCTAAGTTATTCTATATGAAATGCCATTTTATATGAATATAGAAAGCATGAATGAATCCTAAATACCAGGAATATACTAAATAAGAAAAAATGCACCTGATTTTGGATGTCTGATGAAGATTCTAAAGCTTGTAGGAGTCCAGATCATCCCGAATATGATAGGATCATCTAAAATTGTACAAAATCATCCCAGATTATAGGCTATTATTTGAAATCAGACAAGATCATCGTTGATATGATGAATTCATCAGTCGAATTCATCAGAAACCTGCAATCACAGAAACAGACACCAAAAACCAAAAAATGCTACTGCAAGAATAATGCAAAATGATAGGAATGACAGTATAAATGCCTAAATGATAACTCTAGATAGCAGATTAAAGGAAATGCATTGTTTTAATAACTTATTTTAACTTTATCATGCATTTATTCTAAATGAGGTGAACTCCAGGATGTAGAATGAAAATAAATCAAGCTAATGCATAGTAAAATAAAGAAGAAAGATGAGAAATGCAAACTCAGGGCTTTGGTTTCCCCCAATCTGAACTACTATCGATATCGCCTCCAATAGTACGAGATCATCGCCGATCTACAATAGGATCATCTAAAATCATGTGGAATCACCTGTGATGATCCGAGCTTTCTCCAGCTGAAGCACAATGAAAACCTGCAATGAAAAAACTTGAAAACATGAACGTAAATGATAGGAAATCAGGGAGTCAGATGGATCCAAGGAATCAGGGAGTCAAGCAGCCAGGGGATTAGCTAACCAGGGGGATAAACTGAGAAAATCCTAGTTTATATAGGATTAGGGGGAGGTTAAGAAGTTGGGAATCATACCAATATAGGAGATCCTCAATGGAGGAACCTCCAACTGCGTAGACATGCTTTTACCCAAGTTGGAGAGGCTGTTGAAACATAATCTAATTATAAAAATTCATTTTTGGGATGAAATCGTCTGGACGTTCTGTTCTAGACGATATCGTCCGATTTGGGATGATTTCGTTTGATCGGTGATGATATCGTCCGATTTGGGACGATTTCATTTGATCGGTGATGATATCATCCGATTTGGGACGATTTCGTTTGATCGGTGATGATATCGTCCAATAGTCAAAACAACTCCTAAAAATGATGTGAAAAATAGGGGGAGCAGTTAACAGGCGATTTTGGGTTAAAATTCAAATTTTTATCTTTTTACTAAGGGTTTAACTGTGCCAATTTTAGGATGCTACAGTCATCACAAATGAGGAGAAGACTATATAAAGGGGGATCCTAAGGTTCATTTGAAATTAATCATTGATTGTGTTAATCGTTGGCTAAGAATTTGAAGAGAGCTCATGCAAAAATCATTTTAAAAATGGAGACAACAAATAAATCCAAGGGTGGTCGAAAGCCCAAGAAATTATGGGTAGAGTGGCGCATTGGCAATTGGCTTTTGCTAAGGTGTGTGGCAGAACTTTACATCAAGGTTCAAATCTCCTTGACTGCATTTGAAGGCATTGGAAGGAAAGTTGTTGAAACACTTTTGGTTTGCATGGAAGGGAAGAAGGACTTAAGGCACATCATGCCTTTTCCTTTTGAATGAGCGGCTAGCTCGTGTGGAAACCTTAGCTACAGATAAGGCACTTGCGGTGTGTGCAATTTGGGGGTTCGAATCCCCTTGAGGAGGTAATTACATTTTGCTCAAATTAATTTCATTGATGCCCTAGGATAGGAGTTATAAGGTGGTTAAGGAATAATTAAAGTTTTTAATTAAAATTTATTTTTATAAGGGTTGTGATTATTATTTCAGAGGTGGATGAGTTGTTGATTTAATTTGATATTCATGAAATTGAAAAATTAAGATTTAGGATGAAAAATTAAGATTTAGGAGAAATAAGGATTTGTTATAAAATATTTTTGAGAGCCTTGTTGATTATTATTTTTGATAAGGGTTTTTTATTAAAAAGGACTTTGGTGGATGTGTTTATTAAGTTGGAGTAAAAAGGTGTAAATTGAGTTATGCTTTATCTTGTGATTATTATTTAAAGTCCACTAACCCTTATTGATATTGGAAAGGAAATTTGTGTTTAGTGTGGCAGTTTTTGTGGACAACTTCTTGGCATAAAAAAGGTATGGGCACATTCTCCTATTGATTGTTTATGGTGGTTGATTTTTGAAATATCATTGGAGTGAAAAGGATTTATTGTGGTTTCCTTTTTGAAAGTGGTTGGTTGAATGCTTCAAGGTTTTCTGGTTTGAGAGTTGTGTTTAAACCTTATTTTATAAGCATAGTCATTGAAGCTCATTGGTTTTGAAAGAATTATAAAAGAACATGAGTATCATTTTTATGTAAGATTTATGGTTGAGCATTTTTGAAAACATTTGATTTGGTTGATACATGCTTGGACTAGGGTTTTTGTGAGAAAGAGTAGTCCCTTGTGGTGATTGGTTGAGTTGAGTTGATTGAGCCTAGTCAAGTGATTGTGTGAGGTGATTGGTCAAGTTCCATGAAATAAACTAATTCCATAATTTTGATTTGATTTGAGAGTGAGACTAGAACATATTGAGTCTCTAATAATTATCTTTATGCTTCTATGAGTTGACTTGACTTGAGTTGAGATTGATTTGAGTTGAGTTGAGATTGAGATTAGAATATATTGAGTCTCTAACAATTCTCTTTATGCTTCTATGAGTTGATTTGAGTTGAGTTGAGTTGATTTCATTGTGGATCATTGTTGTCATCCATTGAAGAGTACATTGCCATTCATTGTTGAGTTCATCTTTGAGCTTTTCCTTGATAGATTTGTGGATGATATTTAAGTGCTACTTGAGAATTATTGATTTAGCCTTTGAGAAGGCCTTTGTGGACAGTTTTGGGATAGCTTTGTGGATAGTTTTTGGATAGCTTTGTGGATAGCTTTGTGGATAGTTTTGTGGACAGTTTTGGGATAGCTTTGTGGACAACTTTATGGACAACTTTGTGGACAATTTTCGGATAGCTTGTTGGAGCATATTTGAGTAAGTTCTTGGTGAGCTTGCTAGAGAAAATTTGGGAAAGTTCTTGGTGAGCTTGCTAGAGAAGTTTTGGACAAGTTCTGTGTGAGCTTGTTATTCAGTTTTGGAAATGTTCTATGTGAGCTTGCTATTCAATTCTGGACAAGTTTTGTGTGAGCTTGTTATTCAGATTTGGACAAGTTCTATGTGAACTTGTTATTTAGTTTTGGACAAGTTCTATGTGAGCTTGTTATTCAAATTTGGACAAGTTTTGTGTGAACTTGTTATTGCCTAGCTTTGAGCATATCAAATAAATCATTGTATTGGATAAGGATCCTTATTTTTGTATGAAATATTATAAGGATATTATCTAGTGGAGTACCCCACATTGGAAGAACCATGTTAAATCTTGTGTCTCAATTGTGTGTGGTGACTTGTGCTCTTTCTTACTACTGCTATCTGAGTTATTAATGCACACTGTTATATTTAGTTATTGCAATTAAGTACATTCATTGATATTTATTTGGAAAGAAATTAAAAAGTGGTCTTATACTGTTCACCCCCTCTCAGTATAAGATTGTGTTCTTCAATTGGTATCAGAGTGGGTTCCTTCAAAAAAGCTAACAACTTGAGTAAAGATTCTATAAGAACATATATGGCTTCACAGAATGGATCATCTACAAATAATGCTCCATTATTTGATGGTAACAATTATGCTTTCTAGAGCATGAGGATGAAGAACTACTTGATATCACAAGGATATGAGGTATGGCAAATGGTTGAAAAAGAGTATAGGATTGAATGTGATCTCGAGGCAGATAAGACTATCAAGAAATTGGTTGAGATCAATGCAAGAGCAATGAATTATATTTTGAGTGGGCTTCGTGAGATAGATTTTGCAAAGGTCATGTATGTAATTTAGCTAATGAGATGTGGATCAAGTTGTGAAATACTTATGAAGGAGATTCCAAGGTAAAATTGGCAACACTAAAAACTCATAGAATTTTTTTTGAGGAATTGAAAATGGAAGATTCTTAAGATATTGCAAAGTTTTACTTCGTGTTGATGAGATTACTAACACCATGGGAGGCCTAGGTTTTGAGATGAAAGAATCAGAAGTTACTCAAAAGGTTTTGAGATCACTTCCCATGAAATATGATTCTAAGGTTTTTAGCAATAGAAGAGACAATGGATATCAATAAGCTAACAATGGAAGAATTGCAAGGAAATCTTACATCTTATGAGATGAGGGTAAGTAAGCATCATGTTTCAATCAAAGGGATTGCATTCAAGGCTTCAAAAAAGATAAAGAGAAAGTTTCAAAGATAGATAGAGTTCCAGATAATTATGAGGAAGCTAACTTCATCAAAAGAAATAAGGAATAAAGGAATTTTAGGGGAAATTCAGATGCTACAAGTGTGGTGATCTTGGTCACTATGCATACAAGTGTCCACATGAAGAAAATAGTGATGATAAAAAATAACGTCATAGAAGAAAAGAATATGGAAAGCATAATCATGACAAAGATGACAAATACAAACAAAATAGGTATGAGAAAAATAAAAAATTTCTTAAGGCAAAGAAATCTTACTACATTGTAGAAGCAAGTGATAGCTCAGATCATAGTGATAGAGACAAATCAAATGATGAAAAGGAAGAACATCTATTCCTAGGAATAGAAGGTGAAAGAGAACAATGCTTTGTGTGTGGTCAAAGAGATCACAGATCAGGATATTGCAATGGTTTCAATGATAGTGAATATGAGATGACACATCAAGGAAATATGTATGGTCAAATAAATCTTGAGATTTTGTTTGCTATAGAATATTATAATGATCTTAGTGACAGTGAGTATGAAGAAGGTTTTTCTATGGAATAAGAGAAGTAGAAGAATAATAGTCACTCCAAATAGAAGAAGTTAAGCAAGAGGATAATATCTCAGTTTATCTAAAGGAAGAATTCAATGTTATCCATGAGCAACTACAAGAGGTTAAATAGAATCTAAAAGAATTGAAATGTTCCTTACTTGAGAAATTTGATCCATCACATGACTCAAAAGGTCAAGATATTTTCACGAAGAAGGAAACATGTGTTTCAAATGCTATAGAGATTGATGCCAAGTTGCTACTTGACACAAATAAAGAAAAAGAAGAGGAATATTTCAAAGAACCAAAGGTCTCATATTTTAGGTTTGGGAAATCACACTCAAAAGGAAAGGAAGTTCTAAAATATGAAAGCAAGGAAGCACCTAATATTTGTGAGGAAAGTTCCAAAGTTCCTATGGCTCCAAATATTTAGTTTGGATCTTGTTTTGAGATAGGTGAATCAAGTTCAAAATAAAAATAAATTCTTGAAGAGGAAAGCATGGAAGAAACTAAGGAAGAGGTTTTAGATGCTATAAATAAGGTTCAAGGATGCAATGCACAAGTTGAAAATGATCATAAGGATAACAATCAAGAAATATATGAGGAGCCAAGGCATGAACAAAGGGCTTTTCAAGGACATTGTTTTTCTTGTAATGGATTTGGACACAGGGCTATACATTGCAAGATCCATGTATCAAAGAAGTTTGATATTGCTAGAAGAAACCACAAAGGAAGAAGGTATGGTTTTTCAGGGACATTGCTTCTCATGCAACAAGATTGGTCATAGAGCTTTTCAGTGCAAAGGAAATGAGCAACATGGTTTTGTTTTTAGAGCTTTACAATTCAAAATTCATGGTCATAATGATCATGAAAACAGAGCTTCACAATACAGGGTTTAGGAAAGGAATGGATATGGAAATTATTTTAAGAATGAATTCAAGACATGGGCACCATCCAAAGGCTACAATATCAAGTTTTTTAATTGCAATAACTTTGGGCATATTGTAAAATGGTGTAGGACTCAATTCCAAATAGGTTCAAGGCAAGAAGGTCAAACAAGTTCAAGGCAAGAAGGTCAAATAGGTTCTAGACAAGAAGATCAAGCAATTCATTAAGAGAAGTGTAGCACCCTAAAATTGGCGCAGTAAAATTATAAAATTTACATTCACCTTAGTAAATAAATTTAAATTCAAATTTAACCTCCCAAACCGCCCGTTAACCGCCGGGAAATCCGTTTCCCCTTTTTCGCGCCATTTTTAGAGGTTGTTTTGACCGTTTGACGATATCGTCGCCGATCAAACGATATCGTCCCAGATTTGACGATTTCGTCTGGACTAGGACGTCCGTACGATCTTGTCGCAAAACTGAATTTGCATAGTTGGAATCTGTTCCAACGGGTCTCCAATCTGGGTAGAAGCGTGTCTGCACCATTGGGACCCTCCCCCGTTGGAGATCTCCCAAATTGGGATGATCTCCAACCTCCTAACTACTCCCCCTAAGCCTATTTAATCTCTAAGATTTTCCCTCCCCAACCCCTGGCTGAAATTTTCTGCAAAGTGATTCCCTCTGCGTCAAAACATCCTAATCTTGCTTTTGCACTAGTCCCATAGCAATTTTGTTGTAGGTACATCACTGATTTTCAGCCGGAGCCAGCATCCATCGTCGCCGACGAACCTGTTCAGATCGGAGGCGATCCCGTCAAATGCGAGACGATTTCGTACTGATGCGAGACGATCTCGACTGCAGTCCACATCGAGGCAATCAGTGCCTGGAGTTTGCTTTTCTCAACCTTTTCTTTGTCATTTTATGCTGCAAATTAGATCATTTACTCGTGTTTATATTATTTTGCATTTGAAGTTCACCCATTTAGCTTAGATTGCACATTAAGTTCATGATTTGTTGTTAAAATACAAAAATTGGCTAGGATTGCTGTTTTAAACTATTGCTCAGTATTCATTTTATTATTTGGTGTAATTTGCCTCTATTAGCACAGTAGAATTTCTTGTATTTTGCATCTGTTTTCTGTTTTGCAGGTCTCTGACGAATTCGTCTGACGAATTCGTCAGATCTCAGACGATTCTGTCGCTTTAGATGATTCTCTCGATTGCAGGTGATTCTGTCAGATTACAGGCGATCCAGACTGCTTCAAACGTCGAATCTTCTTCAGACATCCGGATCAGGTATTCTTCATTGTCATTCTGTAAAATTCTCTGTTTTCTGCTTTCAAATCTGTTTGTCGTGTTCATGAAAGTTGCATTTTCATGTAGTTTAATTTAGATTCATTCGGCCAAACCTAGGACATGAATGCTTAAGATTAAAACGAACACATCAAAACACATTCCAAAACCTAGGCGTGGAAACCGTCGCCAAATGTTTCCCCGGTGAACCCACCATCCGTCGAAAAATCACCAAAATACACCTCCCTTGAGAGGCGGGACCTTCGCAAAGTCCTCTCAGTCCGAGGTACCGCACCATCCTTTTCCCATCCTCCTTCCGGCGCGGATCCTATAGCCTCGAAGGTAGGGATGCGAAAAATTTGGAGCGATACATTTTGGTGAACCCGACGTGAATGCATCATAACCTTTTGAAAACAAAAACAAAAAAAAAAAAAAAAAAATTAGAACAACTAAAACTTAGATGCATTTTAAAACATTTAAGGTTTAAAGTCATGTTTAGATGGTAGCTCCTAAAAAGAGGTTAGCAGTTACTATAAACGTAGAAAATCAATTGGCAGCTATAGAAGTTAATTCTGTCCTTAATATCCCTGAAACAAGTAGAAATCAATTCCTGTGGAACGAACTTGATAGGAGACTTAGTCTCATTTCATCTAGGTCCACACAACTTAAGCAAATTAAGAGGCTAGTCTTGGATAGAATCCTGGATCCTCATCAATTAGTTTTTTATCATGAACTTCAGAGAGCCTGCCATAGATGGTTAGCCTATAGGAGAGCTCTTGTATCTTCAAAGTTTTTCACCTTCGAGGAATACCTCGAAGACACAGCTTATAGTGCACCAATTCCTAGGCCTTGTAGAAGACCAAGAGGTTGTTCTTATAGATAGGGAAATATGGAATAGAGCTCCTCGTGCTGTGTTATATCGAGAGTATTGCCACGAGCTTTACTTCTATCAACCAACATCTGAGACAGATAATATTACCATAGCCCTTTTCATCAAATTCTTAAAAGAAAACTTTCAATTTGAAGAAGAACATTTCATGACTCCTGAACAACTCGAACCTATTAATGATATTCATAAGTTATTCATAGAAAACTAGCTCATTTACTTTCAGTCTTATTATTTCGTGCATTTATTGTGTTATTTGTTGTCTTTATTATATTGTTTCAAAAAAAAAAAATTAAAGAAAAAATTAAAAATAAAAAAACTTAGCAAAAACTTAAACATTTCAATTTCAAATATTATAGTAGGTATATAGTAAATATATACCTCTTAATTTGTTGCATATATATATATATATATATATATATATATATATTTGCTGAAATCAAAACTTAGCACCATGCCTAAACTTAGGAATGGTAAAGAAACTTTAGGGGAAGGAGAAGATTGGTTACAAGATACAACTGAAAATCCAAATGTCCTTCTTGGAGATACAAATCCGGAAGGAGAAACTCTAGGTCAATCAGATGAAGACTTAGGTGAAGATAAGGAACAAGAAGCAAATGTTAAAGAGGATGGATCCTCATCCCCTAGAGTAGCTCCAAATGGAGCTATTGCCTTTGACAATGCAGAGCATTTCAAGAGATTTCTCATGGAAAACATTGATGACCTTAATGTGGCAATTCGCCTTGATAAAGGGCAAATTAGTAAAACTCAAGCAGCCATGGAATATATATGCAATATGCAGACTAATCCCTTGTCTTTCATTGATCAAGAAAGTGACAAGGGTGGACCATCCAATACGGATATGGTCACTATAGCCCAAAGCATGTCAAAACAACAAAGTTACCCAACCTCCTAAGGAACCCGTTACTCAACCTAAAATCACTCCCGCACAAAAGAAAATTCCCTTCACTACTTTGTTCCGCCAAACTATTGAACAAAATGCTTTAAATAAACAGAAACCTAAAACAAAGCCAAATACAAATTTTCAACAATCCGAAATACAACATCATCCAACTTCAAAATCCCTCCATAATACTTTTCCTACCAATACTTTACACAACAGTAACATGGCATCTAACCTGCATGTTCCTCCATCATATGCCCATAACACTTATGTCAATGCCCTACCAAACCAATATGGGGGGCAAACTAGTAATTTGGAAGCTATGGTGAAACAATTGGCTTCACGTATGGACCAAATAGATCCCTACCGTCCCTCGTATAATTATCGAGAGATTTGTAGTCAACCTTTGGATCCCATAGTTGTAGCTCAACCATATCCTAAACATTTTCCCATGCCTGTTCTGCCTATATATAAAGGAACCGAAGATCCCATAGAGCATCTTCGCATGTTTAGGATAGCATGTCACGACATATCGCATGACGACTTGCTATTACTAAAAATGTTCCCCAAAAGTTTAGGTGGAATGGCATTAGAGTGGTACTACCAATTGCCCACTCACTCTTTGAGAAACTTTGAAGAAACAGCTGAATCATTTGTCCATCAATTTAGTGCCTACATCGAGAGGCATGTAACTATTAAAGACCTATACAATTTAAAACAAGATAAGGATGAATGCTTTGCCGATTTCTTAGCTAGATGGAGGCAATTGACAGGAAAACTGCACTTTGTGCTACCCTATAGGGAAATGTTGGACATTTTCATCAACAATTTACAAGAACAACTTTCTTATGAGCTATCAACAGCTACTTTGACTACCTTCGATCAAGCTATAGATTTAGCTCGAAGAGTAGAAGATGCCCTCATTAGGAGAGGCCAACTTAGGAAGAAGGATGACGAGAAAACATCTAGAAATCAATATAAAAACAAACAGGTTGTCGGTGACGGAGTCACTGACAGCAGAAATGTTGCTAATATCAATGCAACGAAGACAACAAAAAAATTCATATTGAAACCTCCTGACAAGCCTCCTCGAGAATTCACTAGATTAAACCAACCTTTGTCAACTATTTTACCTCAACTGCTCGAAAGAGGTTTAATCCAATTGCCAGCCATCCGGGAACCTGACCCAACTATACCCGGATATAGAGCTGATTTGCACTGTGATTTCCATAGAGGACCTGGACATTCTACCAACGCCTGTAAAAGGTTGAAACATAAAATACAAGATTTGATTGACAATAATGAAATGGAAGTGCAAGCCTTCCAACCTAAACAAAACCCTCCTAATAATACTCAAAAGACTGTTCCCCAAAATCAAAATCAAAATGCCAATCAAACTCTAGACATATTTCAACACCCTTTACCAAGACATGGTAAAGAGGTAGCCAATCAAATCGAACATCATAATGTTCCCCCTCCTACCCGATATGTAGGAACCATTAGCGGACAATTACCTGTTCAGGATCCTCAAATATTTGACACGACCTTATCCTTGGTTACGACCAGGACCTTACATAATTTTCAAACTTCTGATTCTAGTGATATAGAGTCAGATAGTGAAAGTGAAGTAGACATTACTTCAAACCAATCGAATAGTTCTGAAAATGAATCAGATCCTATTCAACCTGTCACAGATGATATGGTTCCAGAAGAACCATTTCCTAGAAGAGTCACTACTCGACCTTCTTCTAATATATTCCTTTCAAATGAACAAGCCATTAATGCTCAACCGAGACCAGTTCAACGTCTTCACTATAACATTGTAGGTACCATTGGAGTCGTTACTCGACAACAAGCTCAAAACTCTCAACAAGAATCAAACCAGAACGATGGATCAGCTCCATTCGTTCTGAAAAACCCTAATAAAGGGAATCATGCTCCTAATATCCAATCTAAACCCCCTTACAACATTAATGAGCAATTGTCTAATACCACGGCCATAATTTCCCTCTTAGATTTATTAAGATCCTCTCCCACCCATAGGGATGAGTTGATGCTTACATTGAGTCAAATGATGGTGCCTCAAAACATTCAACCTAAAGCTATGGCCAATACTATCATCACTCGAGAGATTGATTGTATTGACTTTCGGGATAAAGATATCCCACAACACAGCTTTACATAAGGACAATCCCTTATACATTACTGCTTTAATTGGAGATGTAGTCATCAAACGAGTTTTGATTGATAATGGCTCATCTCTAAACATTTGCACCTTTGACTTCTACCAACGATTTGGCTTTAGAAGTGATGAAATGAAGAAAACTGATATGATCATCAAAGCTTTTAATGACGAAACACAAGAAACATGTGGAGTTATTACCCTCCCATTGCAAGTTGGTCCTAGAACCCTAGAAACAACCGTGTTCATTGTACATTGCCCAGCATCGTACAATATACTTTTGGGTCGCCCTTGGATCAACGCCATGCGAGCGGTCCCATCAACTTTACACCAATGTGTTAAATTTGAGTTCAAAAATCAGTTGGTCACTATTCATGGTGACCCTAGACCTTTTGATATGTGTGCTTTGGCAGAACCAGCTTGGAGTGCAATTTTGCCCAGTCTCGTCATCCACACATTCTAGTTCTTCTTTTTCATCTAAAACTCGTGAAACATAAACCCATAACTTCACCTAGTTCCCCTCCATTAACTTCATCCTCCTATATAGATCAACAACCCTCTAAACAAATTACTTTAGAACCTCAAAAAGATTTCAAATCTACAACCAATTCTTCAACTACTACCCCTACAAATTCAAAACCTCTAGACACATCTATCATCCCTTCCACATCTCAAGACATAGGTAATAAGCCTTCTACATCTTATGCCCTTTCTGATGAACTTTTACCAGATTTATCTACAACCTTAATATCGAAAAAATGAATGCTTTCATGCAAGATTCAAACCTTTTAAATAAATTACCGCCATCTCCTCGTACTTTGGGCCTCCCACAACCTCTGGGAAGTACTTACCAAGTTGGGAGTTGTGCCTTCATTTATAAAGGATATGACTGGGGAAGAATCCCTCGGAATATCAAAACTCATCATGAGGGATACGCTCGGTGCTATTTTACCAATGATTATATTAAAGCTAAACCCATGATGCTTAAAATGGGATATAAAGGGAAAGGCTTGGGACCTTTCCAAAATGGCATGAAAGAACCTTTCGAGGTAGAACCGTGGCCTGCCCGCTGTGGTGTGGGCCTATTTCCTAGTAAGGGTCAACCCTTTCCTTTTGAGGATGATGATCATCTCATATGCTATCAAGATTATTTGGATAGGCATGTTGATTTGCCTCTTAAAAATCAGTCGTTTTCATGCAACATGCTATCCATAGCATACCCCGAAATGATTGTCGACCCCGATGAAGAATTGGAAGGAGATATCTTCCATGATGTCTCTCGTTGAAGAGATGCTACACAACGGATTTTATTTTGATGGTTCTATACCAACTATAGCCCAAATTGAGGCCACTGACCCTCAGAATGAATTATCTAAATTAACCTTACAAGAATTACAAGAATTGGGCGTGTCACCCGCCCCACCTAACTTTGAAAGAGATCTACACATGGAGGTAGAAAATGTCATTAAAATTAACATTGGAACTGAGGACAATCCTCACATAATCAATATTGGAGCAGAACTAAGTCAAGAAAAACAAGAACAATACACCGCATTTCTTAAAGAGTATGAAGATGTCTTCGCTTGGACATACGAAGATATGCCAGGTCTAGACCCTTCCGTAGTCATGCATCATCTAGTGGTCCATCCGGATGCTAAACCGGTTAAACAAAAACTTAGAAAAATGCATCCCAAAGTGGCTCTCTAGTCAAAGGGGAGTTAGAAAAACTCCCGAATGTTATCTTCATACAAGCTATTGATTATGCTGAATGGATCTCAAATGTAGTTCCAAGTCACCAAGAAAGAAGCTACCAAAGTTAGAGTTTGCACCGATTTTAGAGATATCAACGCTGCATGCCCTAAAGATGACTTTCCTCTTCCAAACATGGATCAAATTATTGACTTCACTGCCGGAAGTGGGATGATGTCCTTAATGGACGGATTCTCCGGTTATAATCAGATCAGGATAGCTCCTGAAGATCAGGCTAAAACAGCCTTTATTACCCCCTGGGGTACCTTTTGCTGGAAAGTGATGCCATTTGGCTTAAAGAACGCCGGTGCAACTTATCAACGAGCTATGACCTACATTTTTCATGATATGATGCATGATATCCTACATGATTATGTAGATGATATCATAGCTCGCTCTCTTATTGAAGATCATCATTTAGATGATTTAAGGAAAGTTTTTAATCGATTACGAGAATATCTCATTCGATTAAATCCAGCAAAATGCATATTCGGAGTTAAGTCCGACAAACTATTAGGGGTTTTAGTTTCTTTACGTGGTATCGAAATTGACCCTCTCAAAATTGCGGCCATCACCGATATGCCCGCACCTACTAATATATCTGAATTACGAAGTTTACAAGGTAAGCTTCAAGCCATCCGTCGCTTCATCGATAAGCTGGCGGATAAAACTAGTCCCTTTCTTAAACTCCTTAAGAAGGATGTCCCCTTTAATTGGGACACATAATGTAGAGAAGCTTTTGAACTTCTCAAACAATATCTCCTTAATCCGTCGGTGCTTTCACCACCTAAATCCGATCGCCCATTTCTCCTATATATTTCAGCTTCATATTCTGCCTTAGGAGCTATGTTAGCTCAACTTGATGATGAAAAGCGAGAACGTGCTAATTATTACATTAGCCGAACCTTCATCAGTTATGAAACCCGCTATACCACGTTGGAAAAACTATGTCTAGCAGTCATTTTTGCTACGCAAAAATTATGACATTATATGCTTAGCCAAAAAACTTATGTCATTGCTAAATATGATCCCTTAAGATATCTCATGAGTCGACCTTATTTATCGGGTCGCACAGCCAAGTGGGTTCTTGCTCTAAGCGAGTTTGATCTCACCTTCATAGGACAAAAGTCTGTTAAGGGTCAAATCATAGCAGATCAATTAGCTGCTGCACCCTTAGAGTCTACTCATCCCCTCATCATCGAGTTTCCAGATGAATGCCTCCAATTAGAGGCAGACCATCCTGAACAATGGTCCTTATACTTTGATGGCGCCCGATGCATGAGTGGGGCTAGTGCGGGTATTATTTTAATATCTCCGCAAAAACATCTTATTCCTCTGTCCTTCAAACCGACCTTTGCTTGCACCAACAATACTGCTGAGTATGAGGCTCTAATCCTTGGATTACGAGCTGCTCTAGCGCTCAAAATTAAAAATCTCTTAGTTTTTGGTGATTCCCAATTGGTTATAAATCAAATTAATGAAGTTTATCAAACCCGAGATGATAAACTGTGCCCATATAAGGCCTATGTTTTACAACTAATGTCTTTATTTGATCAAGTCACCTTGGAAGCTATTCCTCGAACTAGCAACCGTGCAGCTGATGCTATGGCCGCAGCTGCATCTCTCCTGCCCTTGGAGTTAGACGACGAATACGCCACTATCATTATTCGTCGACTCCAGGAACCCGCTTCAAATAAGTCATGCTTAGAGCCTTTGGATGTGTTTCTAATCAATGAAACTACTCCTGAACCTTGGTATACAGACATATTTGATTTTCTCCAAAATGGGACTTTCCCTGCTAATTCTAATAGAAACCAACGTCGGTTATTACGTCGACGAGCAAGTCGATTTGTAATAATTGGCAATACTTTATATAGGAGATCTTTTGAAGGTATCCTATTAAGATGTTTAAACTTAGAAGAGTCTAAATCAGCCTTGAGTGAAGCCCACGATGGATCTTGTGGAGGACACTTTAGTGGTAGTGCCATTGCTAAAAAGCTCCTTCAGATAGGATACTTTTGGCCTACCATGGAAACAGATGCACATGAGTATGTGCGCCATTGCGACAAGTGTCAAAAACATGCTGACCTTGTCCATGCGCCTGCACAAGAGTTGCAGGCTATTTCATCTCCTTGGCCCTTTTCTAAATGGGGCTTGGATATTATTGGCAAAATCAATCTTGTGTCTTCTGATGGACACAAGTTCATCATAACTGCCACTGAGTATTTCATGAAGTGGGTCGAAGCTATGCCTTTAGCTTCTTGCACTGGCACACAAGTTTCTAAATTTATTTTTAATCAAATCATTTGCAGGTTCGGAATCCCTGCCAACCTCATCTCTGACAATGGAACTCCTTTCAAAAATAAAGATGTTAAAAAATTATGTCAAAAATATAAGATTCAACATCGCTGGTCCACTCCCTATTATCCTCAGGGTAATGGTCAAGCAGAAGCTTCTAACAAAACTTTAATCAAAATTCTCAAAATATTAGTCAATAAAACTGGCCGTGACTGGCATATTCAATTATATCCAGCCTTGTGGGCTTATCGAACTAGTGTTCGAACCCCGACGGGCACTTCACCATTTGTTTTGGTATATGGTGCTCAAGCAGTTTTTCCATTTGAATTAGAAGTTCCTTCTTTGGCTCTGCTACTTCAAGATACCGAAGTAGGAGATGAATATCGTGTCGGCAGACTCAATCACTGGAACTCCTCGATGAAAAATGCATCAATGCTTTGGAGCATCTCCGTGCTTACCAAAACAAGCTTAAAAGATCATATGCTAAGAAAGTTCGTCATCGATCCTTTGAGATTGGCGACCTTGTTTTAAAAGAAAATCAAAAAAATACAAATGCAACCAAAGAACTTAAAGGTAAATTTGAGCCCAACTGGCTTGGACCATACATTATTACTGCAAAATTTGAATCAGGAGCATATAAATTATCTACCTTAGATGGTAAAGAACTTAAAGAACCCATGAATATTTTGCATCTTAAACGTTACTATGCATAAACTTGGTCATTTCATCCATGTATATATTTGTTCAAAATTACTATCTTGTATTTCTTTCAATTTATTCAAAAACACCAAAAACATTCATAAATCTCCAAAAATCTTCAAAAACTATCTATTGCATTTGTTTAAGGCAGTTGTTAAATTTTTTGCTCAAAAATATAAAAACAACAATATGCTTGACTCTTTCGAAACCAAAACAATATACGTAAGAAAGAGAGAGTCAACATTCTCAAAAACTTTCTCACAAATCATTTATATATATTTTCTTACAATTATTGCAGTTATATGTTTCAACTTATTTTGGATAAATTAGCATTTATTTTGAATCCCTCACTTGCACACTCACAACAATAAATATCTTGATTTTATTTGGCATGATTACTAATCTCTCTTATATCAAAGTTCACAAAATTCAATTAAATAAAGTTTGAGCATAGAGAATTGATCTTGTTATTTACTTAAACCACACACATCTTTCCACAATAAAATGATTATATTTGTAATTTCCATGTTTTGCTACATAGTAGAACTGATTTCTTGAGTGAAAAGTTTCCCCTGCTATCCTATCATGCACATGGTCTAGAATCTTTGAGAATTGGCAAAAGGACAAGCTCACCCCTACCCGTAATAAAAATCCCTTGCTCTACAGCTAATCCGAGCAAGTATCCCTAGCAAAGAAAAAGAGAAGAAAAAAAGTTCAAGAAAGAAAAAGAGAAAAGAAAAATGTTATTTCAGCAATGTTCCAAGCATTATCAAGCAAAAGAAATACAAAAAGAAAAATAAGCAAAGTTCAAAAGAAAGCAAGAAAGCAATAAAATCCCTTTCCCTACCCTTTGAAAAGAAAAGAAGGGTTGATGAGCTTGAATCCCCGGAATTCTCAATTATTCGAAAACCGTGAGGTAAGCCCCATAACATGTGGTTTGTGCCCAACCCGCTTGGCCTTGGGTAACTCCTAGCGTGGCGATATGTCTGTCACATTAGCGACCTTCTTTTGTACAGACCTATGTCTGCTTATGGATTAGCTAGCTCTTGATAATCCGACCTACATAGTAGTCTAATATGGTTATATGCATCTACATCATGGTTAATGCACACTTATTTGGTTTCTTCAAATCACTTGTATCATAGTATCTTGCTCAAAACTGGTAAATGAACAATGCAATTGCACACACATTTGTATTTGAGAGATTTTGTGTATCATTATGATAAATCAAGATCGGAAATGAATGCACATATGCACATGGGATTCCTTATAAATCTAACTTTTGTCTTCAAAATACTTTGAAATATTATTTTTGCAACTTGTTTGGAATAATCAAGTACAATTATTTTTCACAAAGACAACTATAGAATTAGAAAAATCAAAAATTTCTTCCAAATTACACAAATCAAATCATATATATCTGGTTGACTTTCGCGACGATGGTATAGTTTCAAAACCAAAATTGGAATTTTATGCCTAGCGCAAGTCCTCATTTTCATCTTTTCTGTTCATCAAAAATCAACCATGCAATAAAACTATTTTTTTTGGATTTTCGCGATGATGGTATAAGTCTATACCTACATATTCTATGCCTAGCGCAAACCATTGTAACAATTTTTATTCCCCATTTCTTCAAAATCATGAAAACCATATGACTTCATTTTACACAAATTATGCTTTTCAAAAGCAAACACGTTATCACTATTTCATGTCATTATGTCAACCTTTAACTTTGCAATGATGGTATAATTCCTAAGGAATTATTCACAAATTTTATCACACTTAGGGATTTATGCCTAGCAAAAATCATTTTAAACAATATTTCATGCATAATATTTTTCATGAAAATCTGAAAACAAAACCATCATCATCATCATCATCATTTGCACTATTGCACTAAAGTCTTAAGACAGTCTCTTAAGCACTCTTTTCCTTTTTAACAATATTTCTATAAATGGGATTAGCTTGACGACCGAGTGAGCAGCGACTCCATGAAATGGTCTATAATAGCGACAATGTCCTTTGAAATTATTGTTAGAAGTCTTTTTATTTTTATCACATTGCATCACAAACAACCACTTTGTTACATCAGATTATTTCATTTATAATGTTATAGCATGACATTCAAATTATAATATTTCCAACGACATAATTACATGAATCCTCAATGAATTATTAAATCAATCAATTAAAACATCTAAAAGCATCATAAAAATACATAACACAATATAAGTCATATGATCAAAAATATCTCATCTATATATATATGTCACAAATATATATGTACATCATATCAGCTAGATTAGTATGCCACAATCCATATCTTGGCATACTCAATCAAATACCCTCTGTGTAGTGTCTCGAGAGCCCCTCGAGCTCTCAGCCTCATCTCCTCCCCCCTGAGGTGGAGGAGGTGGCCCCATCGCAGTCCGTGTGGTGCCGTGAGTCCTGGATGCCGATCGTGATGATGTCCTAGATGACCCCATCACGACAGGCTCTGCAATGTGTGCTGGTAATGGCACCCTCTGCTCTGCTGGCACCGCCCGGTAGTATAGAGCCTGATAGAAAGTGATCTGGGCGATAGCGCATGCTAAATCTCGAGTGCTCGCTCCTCCGCCCCGAGCTCTGAGCCGTGTAGCCTCATCCTGTAGTGTCTGCACCTGAGCCCGCAAGCGGGCAACCTCAGCTCGGAGAGTCGCTGTCTCGCTGCTCTCCCTAGTGTCTACACCCTTGCCCTTATCGGGCGATGGTGGTCTCTCTCTCTGTGGAGATGGGGGTCTCTCCTCCCTCCTCTCCCACTGCCGCGGCCTCTCCTGTGCCTGTGGCCTCCTCTCGCTCCCTCCCACCGTGACCCCGGGCTGCCTCCATCGTCGCTTGGCACCGCCTCCCTATCCGACGCACAACCGCATGGATCAGACCCTATGCCCTCGTCATCCGAGGAGGGCGGATGCCTACGTACCAGGCATCGTAGCCATCGGCTACTCCTACATCATCCCCATCCACTGGCTGGATGGGGGCATCGTCTACGTCCTGGCTCCAGAAGCGCTGCATGTCAGGAGCCCCGCTAACCGTGGTGTTATCCCGGATAGTCCGAGAAAACTCGTAATCCCTCAGAGATGGGATCCCCTGCTGTAGACCGAACTGTCTCAAAACTCGGTCATAGCGGTGGAGCTCCACCTCTCCTCTCTCCATCCATAGCCAGCAGACTCGCCTGATGCGAGCCAGCTCCTGTCCATCCTCGGCCCACCCTGGGTGCCCTCTCCATGGTCTCCAGGTGATCTGGTCTGGGACCAAATCATCCAGTAGTCTCCGGGACATCGACAGGTCGATCCGCCGCTGTGACCCTCTCCGGAGCCACCAGTAGAAGACTCGGGGCCTCTCCCCATCAATCCCTATCAGTGGAAGCCCTACCGGCCTCCGCACCACAATGTGCTCCCAAGACTAAACCCGTAGGAGCGATGTCATCACCGGACATCGCCCGCCCTTGTACACGACCCCATACAGGATCCTCGTACAACCGGCATAGAACAAAGCCGCCTCAACAAAACTCGTACCCATGGTCCCGCATATCGTAGATCACATCTCGCGAGCATCCATGGTACCCCGCATCCGCTCTGGTGGCACAGACAGAAGTCCACCAACCACTCCAGCTAGTACTCATGTGAGTCTGGATGCCCTAGGCATCTGGCGTAGTGCCTCGATATTCACTCCGCCCTTCTCCAGGGTGAAGCTCGGGTCACCACACAGTCGTCCCATAGCGTGGCCCTGATTGGCCGTAGGAGTGATCATCCGTCCTTGTATGGGGATTCTCATAATCCTCCATACGTCCTCTAGTGTGGGAGCCATCTCCCCTGTCGATAACCGAAAATAGGAAGAACCCGGATACCATCTCTCCGCTAGGGCTGTTAGAAGCCCCATGTCCGTGGATACTTGTGGCATCTCTGCCACATGCAATAAGCCGGCCTGTGCCAACAGATCTCGCTCTGCCTGTGTCAGAGCGGCCAAGTCATCTCTCAAGCCTCCATATTTCCATTCTCTGCTTTTTAGCAATCCTCTCTGCAACATAAGCAACATAAACAATAAACAATCATTAATCAATAATTCAAGTAATCAATAATGCAAATTAAAAATTCAATTTTGTGCAATTGATGATATCGCCCACTATTGGACGATATCATCCCAAATTTGAGCATAATCGTCTCCGATTTCGCAGTTCGAAATCGTCTCTAATTTGACGAAATCGTCCCCCTTTCGACGATTTCGCCCTCGGGCGAAATTGCCGAAATTGAGACGATTTCATCGAAATCGGGACGATTTCGTCCCGACGACGTCGACGGCCCAAAAACGGCCGCGATGCTCAAAATTCATCTAAAATCTACCTAAAAAGCATGTAAAAATCAAATTAAAGCATTCTAAACTAAGTTTAGACTCTTACCCGTAGACCGCGCCGGACTTCTGTCGATCTGTGCGTTGTCTCCACCATTTTGCTTCAGAGCTCTAAAAACAGTAAAAATGAATTAGGGTTTTACCCTATTTTTCTTAATTTTATTCAACAATAATTTTTTTGCTTTTCCGCGTTTTTACCTCAAACGTTCGATTTGGGTAAAAACACGGAGGGGGCACCATAGTAAGTTGTCGTACGATTCGACCAAGAATCGTCGCCTAAAAATGGGAATAATTTTTTGCTTTCTCGTAGATCGAGAAGAACTCATCTTTAACGCATTTTCTTCAGAAAATTCGCTAAAGAGGGGGCAAAATGTAGCACCCTAAAATTGGCGCAGTAAAATTATAAAATTTACATTCACCTTAGTAAATAAATTTAAATTCAAATTTAACCTCCCAAACCGCCCGTTAACCGTCGGGAAATCCGTTTCCCCCTTTTTCGTGCCATTTTTAGAGGTTGTTTTGACCGTTTGACGATATCGTCGCCGATCAGACGATATCGTCCCGCATTTGACGATTTCGTCTGGACTAGGACGTCCGTACGATCTTGTCGCAAAACTAAATTTGCATAGTTGGAATCTGTTCCAACGGGTCTCCAATCTGGCGTAAGCGTGTCTGCACCGTTGGGACCCTCCCTCGTTGGAGATCTCCCAAATTGGGATGATCTCCAACCTCCTAACTACTCCCCCTAAGCCTATTTAATCTCTAAGATTTTCCCTCCCCAACCCCTCGGCTGAAATTTTCTGCAAAGTGATTCCCTCTGCGTCAAAACATCCTAATCTTGCTTTTGCACTAGTCCCATAGCAATTTTGTTGTAGGTACATCACTGATTTTCAGCCGGAGCCAGCATCCATCGTCGCCGATGAACCTGTTCAGATCGGAGGCGATCCCGTCAAATGCGAGACGATTTCATACTGATGCGAGACGATCTCGATCGTAGTCCACATCGAGGCAATCAGTGCTCGGAGTTTGCTTTTCTCAACCTTTTCTTTGTCATTTTATGCTGCAAATTAGATCATTTACTCGTTGTTTATATTATTTTGCATTTGGAGTTCACCCATTTAGCTTAGATTGCACATTAAGTTCATGATTTGTTGTTAAAATACAAAAATTGGCTAGGATTGTCTGTTTTAAACTATTGCTCAAGTATTCATTTTATTATTTGGTGTAATTTGCCTCTGTTAGCACAGTAGAATTTCTTGTATTTTGCATCTATTTTCTGTTTTGTAGGTCTCTGACGAATTCGTCTGACGAATTCGTCAGATCTCAGACGATTCTATCAGTTTCAGACGATTCTGTCAGATTGCAGGCGATTCTGTCAGATTACAGGCGATCCAGACTGCTTCAAACGTCAGAATCTTCTTCAGACATCCGGATCAGGTATTCTTCATTGTCATTCTATAAAATTCTCTGTTTTTTGCTTTCAAATCTGTTTGCTGTGTTCATGAAAGTTGCATTTTCATGTAGTTTAATTTAGATTCATTCGGCCAAACCTAGGACATGAATGCTTAAGATTAAAACGAACACATCAAAACACATTCCAAAACCTAGGCGTGGAAACTGCCGCCAAATGTTTCCTGGTGAACCCACCATCCGTCGAAAAATCACCAAAATACACCTCCCTTGAGAGGCGGGACCTTCGCAAAGTCCTCTCAGTCCGAGGTACCACACCATCCTTTTTCCATCCTCCTTTTGGGCGTGGATCCTATAGCCTGAAGGTAGGGATGCGAAAAATTTGGAGCGATACAAGAAGGATAACACAAAAACATGGAAGGAAGTTGATAGAGGAAAGAAACAATGTAATATGGGATTAAAATTACTCCCACCCCAAAATTAATCACCTCAAGAGAGAATGTGGTGAGGGGGCTAAGCTTAAGAGTCGTATATTTAGCCCCATAGGTGTCCCTTTTACCATTGATGTCAAAGGGGGAGAGGATTGAGTTAGGGGGAGCAGCCTCCAAAGAGATTATTGAGTCAGGGGGACAACTTTGATACTCAGAGATGGTTTTTGCAATGATTGTGGTTTTTGCTTTAGAGGTGTTTCCATCAATGACAAAGGGGGATATTTTTGGCAATTTGAGTTATTTTATGTTGTCATTGATGTCACATGAATCATTTATGGCATATGGATCACTTTGAGTTTTGGTGGGCAAATGATATTTTGGAAAGCATGGATAAAATCAAGGTTTTTGTGAAAACCAAGGTAGGCAAAATAAAAGGTTTTATTTAAAACCATGGATGGCATATTTGAAATGGATTTTTCTTAAAACCCAGGTTGGCCTTTCGTTTCGTCGAAAAAGGTGCCCCGGTGATGGAGATATTTAATTTTAAATATTTAGTTTAAATTTTAATTTTAAAATTAAAATTAAAGTTAGCGTCGACGTCTAAAGAAAGAGGGAAAATCAATAATGCACCGACATCATAAAAAATGAGGAGAAGACTATATAAATGGGGATCCTAAGGTTCATTTGAAATTAATCCTTGATTGTGTTAATCATTGGCTAAGAATCCGAAGAGAGCTCGTGTGAAAATAATTTTGAAAAGGGAGACAACAAATAAATCCAAGGGTGGTCGAAAGCCCAAGACATTATGGGTAGAGTGGCACATTGGAAATTGGATTTTGCTAAGGTGTGTGGTAGTGCTTTACATCAAGGTTTGAATCTCCTTGACTGCATTCGAAGGCACTGGAAGGAAAGCACTTGAAGCGATTTTGGTTTGCGTGGAAGGGAGGAAGGACTTAAGGTATGTCATGCCTTTTCCTTTTGAACGAGCGGCTAGCTCATGTGGCAACCTTAGCCGAGGCTAAGGCGCTCGCAGTGTGTGCAAGTTGGGGGTTCGAATCCCCTTGAAGAGGTAATTACGTTTTGCTCAAATTAATTTTGTTTATGCCATAGGATAAGAGTTATAAGGTGGTTAAGGAATAATTAAATTTTTTAATTAAAATTTATTTTTATAAGGGTTGTGATTATTATTTCAGAGGTGGATGAGTTGTTGATTTAATTTGATACTCATGAAATTGAAACATTAATATTTAGGAGAAATAAGGAGTTGTTATAAAATATTTTTGAGAGCCTTTTTTATTATTATTTTTGATAAGGGTTTTTATTAAAAAGGACTTTGGTGGATGTGTTTATTAAGTTGGAGTAAAAAGGTATAAATTGAGTTATACTTTATCTTGTGATTATTATTTGAAGTCCACTAACCTTTATTGAGATTGGAAAGGAAAGTTGTGTTTAGTGTGGCAATTTTTGTGGACAACTTCTTGGCATCAAAAAGGTATGGGCATATTCTCCTATTGATTTTTTATGGTGGTTGATTTTTGAAATATCATTGGAGTGAAAAGGATTGATTGCGGTTTTCTTTTTGAAAGTGGTTGGTTGAATGCTTCAAGGTTTTGTGGTTTGAGAGTTGTGTTTAAACCTTATTTTATAAGCATAGTCATTGAAGCCTATTGGTTGTGAATGAATTAAAAAAGAACATGAGTATCATTGTTATGTAAGATTTATGGTTGAGCATTGTTGGAAACATTTGAGTTGGTTGATACATGCTTGGAATAGGGTTTTTGTGAGAAAGAGTAGTCCCTTGTGGTGATTTGTTGAGTTGAGTTGATTGATCCTAGTTAAGTGATTATGTGAGGTGATTGGTCAAGTTCCATGAAACAAACTAATTCCATAATTTTGATTTGAGTTGAGAGTGAGACTAGAACATATTGAGTCTCTAATAATTCTCTTTATGCTTCTATGAGTTGGCTTGATTTGAGTTGATATTGATTTGAGTTGAGTTGAGATTGAGATTAGAACATATTGAGTCTCTAACAATTCTCTTTATGCTTCTATGAGTTGATTTGAGTTGATATCATTGTGGATCATTGTTGTCATCCATTGAAGAGTACATTGCCATTCATTGTTGAGTTCATATTTGAGCTTTGCTTTGATAGATTTGTGGATGAGATTTAAGTGCTACTTGAGAATTATTGATTGAGCCTTTGAGAAGGCATTTGTGGATAGGTTTGGGACATATTTGTGGACAGTTTTGGGACAGCTTTGTGGACATCTTTGTGGACAGCTTTATGGATAGTTTTGGGACAGCTTTGTGGACAACTTTGTGGATAGTTTTTGGACAGCTTGTTGGAGCAGATTTGAGCAAGTTCTTGGTGATCTTGCTAGAGAAGATTTGGGCAAGTTATTGGTGAGCTTGCTAGAGCAGTTTTGGACAAGTTATGTGTGATCTTGTTATTCAATTTTGAACAAGTTCTATGTGAGCTTGTTATTCATTTTTGGACAAGTTTTGTGTGAGGTTGTAACAAGTTATGTGTGAAATTGTTATTTAGTTTTGAACAAGTTCTGTGTGAGCTTATTATTTATATTTGTACAAGTTCTATGTGAACTTGTTATTGCTTATATTTGAGCAGATCAAAGAAATCATTGTATTGGATAAGGATCCTTATTTTTGTGTGAAATATTATAAGGAGATTATCTGGTGGAGTACCCCACATTGGGGGAACCATGTTAAATATTATGTCTCAATTGTGTGTGGTTACTTGTGCTCTTACTTACTACTGTTATCTAAGTTATTAATGCACATTGCTATATTTGGTTATTGCAATTAAGGACATTAATTGATATTGATTTGGAAAGAAAGTATTAAGTGGTCTTATACTATTCACCTCCCCTCTCAATATAAGCTTGTGTTCTTCACATGATGATCTACCAAGTTGTGACCTCTTTGCAGCTTGGAAAGAATTTTGGTGATGTCGATCAGACTATACAATATGCCTCAATTTTAGTATAATATGGTCCAATCATTGTAGATTTACTAGATAATTTCTAGAACAAATCAATGGTTGTGGCATGCCACTCATGCCATAATTTTGTGTACATAAGTCAGTAGCTAAATAAAGGTGTAGGCACATGGCCAGTGACATCATCCTATTCAATGGCGACTCACTGTGGATTTCCATATATTATGATAATTTTGAAGCACTTCCTTTTGTTCTTAGTATTCTTCTTTGTATTTTGTTGTGACCCCGTACCCAATGGACCAAAGCTTAAAATTTATGCATCACTTCACGCAATCTCCAAAATGATATCCACTGCATCATTGAAAGCAGTACCCACTCCTTGACTAATGGTACGATTGATCTATAAGTAGCACCTCCAAAGATAAAGGTAGCATGTGTTGAGAAACTAAAAATAAAATGAGGTTGCATTGAAGATTTCCTATGGAAGTGGTAATAAGCTAATGAAGTTTCTACATGATTACATCAGTAAAAAGATGTTGCAAGTACCTTGGGTATTCTTATTTTGGTAATTTATGGGGTATGTTGATAGTAATGTGGTCTATGGGGTGTCCCATGGATAACCTTCCATTTCATTTATTTTGTTTTGTTTTATTCTTCTCTTCCTTATCTTTCCTCAATTCGTTGCTGCTGCTAATCGATGAGGTTAGTGGTAGTCATATTTCTACTTATACCATTTTTGTGTTTCCCTTCCTCCCTTCTTCCCCTCTTGTTATCTTTCTCTGGATTTTCTTGTTTTTCCTCTTATTTTTTTCCTCCCTTATATCCCTCCTATTTTCTCTCACCTTGTTTTCCATTCACCTTTAACTACCTTCCTCCTTTGTCTTGCAACCTTGGTTGGTTGCTTTTGTTTGTGCCCTCATTGTCCCCTTCCTCCTTTTTATTTTGTGTTTCAAGATGTAGATTTTTGGGTTCTCCTTTCCCGTAAGGGAAATACCCCTATGAGTCACCAAGATTGTGGGTAGCATTTTACACCACCTCACCCACTCTTATTTATTTAAATATAATGGCATGTTAAGGTCAACTAATTTTTGAGGCATTGATGGTTAAGGTAGATTCTAAAGACCAAGTAGATGGATAAAAGAGAAATTTCCATAAATGGCTAAGTTTGGGATCAGAAAGAAAATTGGGTAGGATCTTGCTCAAAGAAGATCCTAAATCCCCACCCCATATTTGGATGGATTATTGAGATACCAAATCCTTAGATAGAATAATTAGACTGTGACATAGTGATAATAAGTTATATTTTTCCATCCTCATTGGATGGAACTTTAGGAAAACAACATCAAAGGATTGATCCCAATTACCTGTCCTCCTTGATAATGAGTAGAAGGTTGGAAAATTAGTGCATGAAGAAGCTTATCCAAGTGCCCATCCATAACTAGCATCAAGGAAGCAAGATTATTAATGATCACAGCTACCTCAATACAAGGATATTTTGAAGTATGCAGAGCCTAAAGCAATTAAATCTAAACTTTTTGAACAGTCAAAGGGACAAAGTAGATAAAAATTTATTTCTTCATAGGTCCGAAGGGATAATAAAGGGACCAATGCAGAAGCACCTAATAATTCTTGAATGATCGCCATACCTCTTAGAGTAGATCATCAGTAGATCTTTTGACCATTCCAGTGTGATTATTCCTACCGAACAACATTAATGCCTGAGTTTGAATCTATTGTAAAATATTCTATAAATAGTGGAATGCTCACCATTCCAAATTATGGCTCTATGACCATTGCAATTCATATGTAATTCTTCTTCACCTTGTAAATATAAAGTATATCATTATTTTGTCTCTCAATTTATTTTCACTTCTATTTTTTTTAAGTCTGGATGTTTGTTTTTGTGATTGCCATTTGAGATGGTTCACTTAATTCTGCTATCTAGATTTCTTGGGTCTCACTGAGTGGTTTTAGAATTCGCATATGTTGTTGGACATTTTGAGTCCATAATTTGTCATTGATGTCAAGGCATGAGGTTGTTATTGATGCCAAGGAGTGAACCACCATTGATGCCAAAAATTCAAAAGGAGCAATGCAAAAATTTGATGGCAAAAGAGCTTCATAATATTCATTTTTGATATTATAGGAAGCATAAGTAAAAGGTTTTTATTAGAACCATGGATTGGCAAATAAAAGGTTTTATTAAAAACCATGGATTGGCAAAATAAAAGGTTTTCATTAAAACCATGGTTAGACGAAATAAAAGGTTTTCATAAAAACCCAAGGAGGCTTTTTATTCCAAATTAAAAAGTCCAAGGAAGGTTTAAATATTTAATTTATAAATATTTAAATTCAAATTGAATTTAAATTTTATAAATAAATATTTATTTATTTGAAATAGCAAAACCCTAAAGCTATTCTGCCGACGTGCAAGTTGAATATTACCCCTGTCGACATGTTGGAAGAAATAACAAGCAATATAAATATTGCCTTTGCTAAGGCAAAAAGTATAAGCAATTCAAATTCAAAAAATATGCGATAATTCATGGAGAAAAGAGAAGAGTATTTGTGCACTTTGTCTAACCTAATTTTTCAAGGAGGTTGAAGAAGTCAAAATAAATAACTTCTAGCACCATTCGGTGGCTAGCGCAGGTGGAATTTGCTTGGCGTTTGTGGTAAGGATGTTTTGGGTTCGATACCCGATGACAGCTAGTTGAGGGAAGCATTTTCGTATTTTGGTTTTTGGCTGCAACAAAAGGTATTTGAGGCACATGGGGAGTTTAACTCCCACATGAGCACTTAGCTCACATGGAAACCAAGGCTACAACTAAGGTGCTTGAGGTGGTAGCGTCATGGGTTCAAAACCCACTAAGGGCAAAGGTACAATTTTTTATTTAAATTTATTTACCCTAAGTTGTTGTGAGTAAATTGGGAGGTATAAGGTGGTAATTAATTTGGATTATTTACCTATATGTTTTTTTTTTTGAATTTACATGGTGGAATTGGTAGCCGCCACGAATTCGGGCAGGCTATCCAGCTTTTATGGCCGCCACAGTATTCTACGTTGTCCACCCCAGAAGCCGCCACATAGATCTTCGTGCAGTCCACCCCTATAACCACCATGCCACAATCATTTTAAACCTTTTACGCCACTGAAAGCACCAGGAAAGGGACAAGCGTTCAGTCCGACGAGGCTCGAGATTTGAACCTTGGACCTTCGCTACCCTTATGGGGTTTGGATGAACCAATTGGTCTACACCTCGGACCTGTATTTACCTATACGTTAAAGTGATTTATGGGCATGATAAAAATTTGTTTTTGATAAAGTAAAAACTAGGGTAATTAATTTTTATCTTAGACAAATAAATTGCATTGTTTTATAAATTATTTTATTTGATAAGTGCAATTTAAGAAAGGATTTATAAGTAGAAATTGTGTTATATTTTATAAGAGGGTTTTTTGATGAAAATTATGATGTTGAAATTTATTATTGAGATGGAGCAATAAGGTGTATTTGAGATTTAATTTATCTTTGTGTTTAAGGTAAATTGTGAAAAGTGTTAGGGTGATAATTCTTGTCATATAACCTTTTATACTTGGCAAATAAAGTTGTGATAATTGAACTATGTTTTTGAAGATCATTCTGCATCAAAAAAAGGTATGGGCATATTCTTCCTTGGTTGAGTTGATTGGTTGGTTTTCTGTAAAAACAACTTTGGAGTGAAAAGGACTTAATTAGGTTTCCTTATTGAGTTATTGAGATATATGTGAAGATTATTTTATAAGTATTGTTGAGTGTGTTTTGAATTAATGCTTCAAGGTTTTCTAGAATAAAGAGTTGTTGATAAAACCTTGTTTGATAAGCATTGTTGTTGAAGTCATTGGTTATGTGAGGAACTTGAACTAGGATTTGCAAAGATCATGAGTATCATTGTTATGTGATATTGATTGATGAGCATTTTTGAAAATATTTGAGTGATTGTTCATATACTTGGACTAGGGTTTGTGAGAAAGGATTATTTTATTGAGTGATTGGTTGAGTAAGAGTTGGTTGAGCCTAGTCAAGTGGATATGTGAAGTAATAGTCCTAGTTCTATGAAAAAAATTGTTCTATATTTTGAATTGATTTGAGAAATAGGTTGAGTGTTGATGAGTGTGAAACTTATTGAGTCTCTAAAAATTCTCTATATGTTTTCATGGTAAAGAGAGTGATTAAGTATTGTGGTGAAACATATTGAGTCTTTAAAAATTCTCTGTATGTTTCCAAAAGAGTGATTGAAATTAATAGAGCATTGAGGTGAATGTGAAGCATATTGAGTCTCTAACTATTCTCTATATATTTATAAAATGTGATTGAAAGTAATTAAGCATTGTGGTGAATAGGAAGTATTTTGAGTCTCTAACAATTCTCTTTATGTTTCTATGATATTGGACAAGTTCTTGAGAGGACTTGTGGACAGATGAGTGTGAGCTTTTTGACGAAGCTTACAAGGCAAATTTGAGACAAGTCTTTGAGAAGACTTGAGAGCAGAGTTGATTGATTGATTTTTTAAACCTTGAGTTAAGGTTTGGGGTAGATCCAACATAGTTTATTTGTGATTAATTCAAGCTTTGTGTTTAGGATTAAGGACAGAGATTGAGGATATATTTGTGCTAGACCAAAGGATTATGTTTAGTAGAGATTTGATGACAGAGTTTGGTGCAGATTTGAGGACAGGTTTGTGCCAGACCAGAGATATATATTGATGAGATTTGTGCTAGACCGAAGGAGTTTGTTTAGTGTAGATCAGAGACAGATATTGAGAACATTTATGCTAGACCGAAGGACTGTGTTTAGTGCAAATAAAAGGACCAGCTTTGGAGGTGATAGAGTTGAGGACAGAGGTATCCATGTTGGAATTTTGAGTGATTTTATGTTGTCATTGATGTCACATGGATCATTTATGTCACATGGACCATTTATGTCACATGGATCACATTGAGTTTTGGTGGCCAAAGCATTTCATAAATGAGCATTTATGATATTTTGGAGAGCATGGATATATACAAGGTTTTTGTGAAAACCAAGGCAGGCAAAATAAAAGGTTTTATTTAAAACCATGGATGGCATATTTGAAATGGGTTTTTATTAAAACCTAGGTTGGCTTTTTGTTTCATCAAAAAAGGTTCCCCGGTGATGGAGATATTTAATTTTAAATATTTAGGTTTAAACTTTAAATTATTTAAAATTTAAATTTAAATTTAATTTATAGCGCCGACGTCAAAGAAAATGAGGAGGACATATATATATATATATATATGTCCAAATTTTTGATTTATTTCTCTAAGCACTCTATTTGATATTTGGATTTGAATGGTAAAAGAGCCTACGCATCGTGTGTCGAAGTGTGTGTGAAAAGGGTTTTAAAAAGATTACGATTTTTGTGTTTTTTGAAGAGACTATTGTGGATTAAGGCTAAACGTATAGGCCTCCTTGACCTAGTGGTTCATGCACTTTGTGTGAAGTAGGAGGTCCTGCATTCGATTCTTGCGAAGGTGTTTTGCTATGTTGAAACACATGAAGCACATTTTGTTTTTGAAGGGCATAGATATTCAAAGCATAAGGTTTTGTTGTTTTCTCCTTTTGAGCATGTGAGGGCATGTGTCCCAATGGAAGGTTGGTTGTGGTTAAGGCACCTATCAAGGAAGGTCACAAGATCGAATCCCGTCAGGGATAGAGGCAAGTTAATAATTTTTAGAGATATTTTATTTTTCTAAAGTGCCCTAGGAGGAATAAGGGTTATGATGCATGTTTAAAAAAAGAGAGATTTCTGGTGATTTGTTTTTTATAAGTATATCATATTATATATCATTGGAAATATTATTCCGAGGGCTATTTTATTAACTTGCTTAGAGGGAGAAATAAGGTGTGTGTAAAGAGATATTTCTGATTTTGTAAAGAGGTTCAAAAGTGAAGGTTGCTTTGTTCTTTTTCAAAAGAGATCAATTCATTTATGAAGTGACATGGTGTATGTTATTGAGTAGGAGTAATAGGGTATTATTTGGATGTTATTGTTGTGTTAATAATCAAGATCTCTAACCCTTGTTGAAAGTTGAAAAAGAAAGTGTGTTAAGTGAGACAGATTTTGTGGACAACCAAAATGCTTCTTCATCTTCATAAAAGGTATGGGCACATTATCCTATTGATTTTTTATGGTGCTTGATTTCTGAAATATCATTGGAGAGAAAAATATTAATTTTGGTTTCCTTTTCTAAAGTAGTTGGTTGAATGTCTCAAGGTTTTCTGGGTTGAGAGTTGCTATTAAACCTTGTTTTATAAGCATTGTTGTTGAAGCCATTAGTAGTGTGAAAAACCTGAGATAGGGTTTGAGAAGAACATGAGTATCATTTTTATGTGAAGAATGTTTTATTAGCATTTTTTTTGAATCCCATTGTTTATGCAAAGAACTTGAACTTGAAAAGAACATGAGTATCATTTTTATGTGATATTTGTGGTTGAGAATTATTGGAAACATTTGAGTTGGTTGATACATGCTTGGACTAGGGTTTGTAAGAAATATTTATTCCTTGTGGTAGTTGGTTGAGAAGAGTTGTTTGAGCCTAGTCAAGTGATTGTGTGAAGTGGTTGTTCAAGTTCCATGAAACAAACTATTCTATATTCTGGATTTGAGTTGAGATTGAGATTTGAGGATAGAACATATTGAGTCTCTAACAATTCTCTTTCTGCTTCTATAAGATTTATTTGAGTTGAGATTGGGATTTGAGTATAGAACATATTGAGTCTCTAAAAATTCTCTTTATGATTATATGAGATTGAATTATTGATCAAGTTCTTGGTGAGCTTGCTAGAGCAGATTTGGGCAATTTCTTGGTGAGCTTGCTCGTACAGATTTGGGCAAGTTCTTAGTGAGCTTGCTAGTGCAGATTTGGGCAAGTTCTTGGTGAGCTTGCTAATGCAAATTTGGGAAAGTTCTTGGTGAGCTTGCTAGTGCATATTTGGGCAAGTTATTGGTGATTTTGCTGAGCAGATTTGGATAAGTTCTATGTGAGCTTGTTGAGAATATTTGGACAAGTTCTACATGAGCTTGTTGAGTAGATTTGACAAGTTCTATGTGAGCTTGTTGAGCAGATTTGGACAAGTTTTGTGTGAGCTTGTTGAGCAGGTTCTGAGTGAGCCTATTGATAGAGCTTTGGAGGTGATAGAGTACAGAGGACAAAGTCTCAGTGGATAGATATCCAATAGCTAGGACATTTGAAGACAAATATGAGTGAGGAGTCTTCAAGTGGAGAGAGATCCACCAGTTAGTGCAGTAGAGAGACAAAGTCTTCTAGAAGATCACTATCTAGAGTAGAAGGAGAAAGAGTTCTCATGTGGAAGAGATCCATGAACTTGAGATTAGGGTATAAGCATCTCCTTTGGACAGAGATCCATAAACATTGTAATTGGTAAGGATTCCCAAAGAGATTGATTGAGAAATTTTTAGTAAAATATTTTCTTTGTGGAGTAGCCCATATTGGGTGAACCACGTAAACTGTGGTGTCTCTATTATGTATGGTGTTTTGTGCATTGCTTTGATTACTGCTATTGATACTGCTATCTATATACTGCATAATATTGAATTGAAAAGAAAAGTAAAAAGTGGTCTTATACTATTCACCCCCCTCTCAGTATAAGCTTAAGTTCTTCAATTGGTATCTATTGTGGTTCATCCACAACACACCCCAGAAGTGGGGACCCACCTTTGTTTTTGCAGGTTTTAGGGAAGATCTCAAAGACCCGGATGCTAAAAATTAAGAAAAGAAGAAAAATGCCTAAGTGTTGAAAGGGTCGCGAAATCATGACATGTCGCGATATCGCGACATGTCACGAAATCGTGACTTGTCTCTCCATCACTGCAAAAAAATTGAAATCTGTCACGAAATCGTGACGTGTCGGCAGCAGGACAGAAAGGATGTCATGAAATCGCGACGTGTCGGTGGCAAAGAAAAGAGGTGTTGCGAAATCGCGATGCATTTTTTGGAAGCGTATGGAAAGTTGAGAATGGTAGCGATTTCGCTACAAGTTTCCGAGAGGAAGCACAAGGTTGAAGGTGGTAGCGAATCGCTACCACTTCGTGAAGCGGAGGCTCGAAAGAAAAGTGGTAGTGAATCGCTACCACTTCGTGAAGCGGAGGCTCGAAAGAAAAGTGGTAGCGAATCACTACCACTTCGTGAAGTAGAGGCTCGAAAGAAAAGTGGTAGCAAATTGCTACCACTTCATGAAGCAGAGGCTCGAAAGAAAAGTGGTAGTGAATCGCTACCACTTCATGAAGCGGATGCTCGAAAGAAAAGTGGTAGCGAATCGCTACCACTTCGTGAAGGAAAGGCTCGGAACCAAAGTGGTAGCGATATCGCTACCACTTCATCAAAGGAAGGCTCGGAACCAAAGTGGTAGCGATATCGCTACCACTTCATCGAAGGAAGGCTCGGAACCAAAGGGGTAGCGATATCGCTACCACTTCATCGAAGGAAGGCTCAAAACCAAAGTGGTAGCGATATCGCTACCACTTCATCGAAGGAAGGCTCGGAACCAAAGTGGTAGCGATATCGCTACCACTTTTTGAAAAGAAGGCAAAGCAAAGTCGATAGCGATATCGCTACAACGAGCTACTATGGGCGTACGGACCAAGAACATGTCGCGATATCACGAAATGTCGTGATTTTGCGACATGTCGCGTTATCGCGGCTAGGAAACGGAAGAGGCCAAATGCAAATTCTGTCGGGATTTCCGTAGGAAAGCGTTACGAAAGGTGCAGGAGACGCAGTCGTGATTGCGACATGTCGCGTTATCGCGGCTAGGAAACGGAAGAGGCCAAATGCAAATTCTGTCGGGATTTCCGTGGGAAAGCGTTACGAAAGGTGCAGGAGACGCAGGACACATGGCAAAAATGACAGAACCAGAGTAACGTTTCATAACAATAGTTACTGGCCGTAGAGATCGAGCGTTACGATTGCACGCAAAGGTTAGAATACCAAAAGGCGGGAATTGAAGCGAAGGGTCCCGGGAGTCGAAACGAAGCGTCATGGAATAGCCGAGAACGCACGACAGAAAGGTTAAATAGCAAAAATGTAGATGGATACTGGGCTGGAGACTATAACAAAAAGCATCATTTATTGAAATAAAGGATTTTTCTTTGGTAACACGACTTTTGTGTGTAAAATCAAAAGGAGATCGAAGCCAAAACTATTGTTTTACTGTCAATCTTTTCGTTGCATCATTTTGTCTTGTATCTATTTCGTTTACGCCATGGGATGGGTTATGATAGGTGAATGGTAGAATGATGCAGTTATATTCGTTTCCTTAGAGTCTTGCATCTGATCTGATTAGATTGTGTGTTAGTACAGATCTGATCGATTGGGTTGTTTTGGGGACTTCATCTCTTAACTTGGGATTTTGCAGGGAGGAGATCGTTAACCATTTTAATATCCTTCATTATTTTCCAGCTGACTCAAAAATAATATTTTTTGTTTTATTCCTTGATATGCTTAATTTCATGTCAGAGACTAACATTGAAATAACAGAACTATTGAATAGAGATAAAACGAACAGGTTAACCTTAAAATAAATTGTGAATATTAGAACATCAAAAGGATTTTTGTTTATTTTTGATTAATCAAACAAGTCAAGATTATAAAGTTCATTGAGAATCAACAAAGGCCCCTTGTTAACAGCTATCTGTAGGATTTTGAGTTATTCTAGGATATATCAGCTGTATGTATTAAATTGAAATTCATTTTTATATACGTAAAAGCTGTTTCACGAAGAAGCTTGGAGAAATAATAAAAGGAAGGAAAATAAAATAAATTATTTCTTTGCAAGAAAGAGTCTTTTGTTCGAGACTCTAAGTTGCATGTTATTATTTGTAATATGACAAATTAACACTCAACATTTTGGCGCTAGAAGGAGGGCCTTCTGTATTGCTTTGCAATTTTGATTTGTTCTAACAATTAACGTGGGTAGTTTTGTTTCCACCTATTGTGCTTGCAGGTGTAACACCAGACATTTTATCTGGCAGCAGAGTTGAGAAATCTTTTAGAGTCCTAGAGTTTCCAAGCTGGCCCAACCTGAGTACATTGCTACTAGGTCTAAAACTACAGGGGAAACTATCTTCCAAAGCCTTTATCCCACTGCTAGGAGGCGGAAAAACAAAACATTAGAAGTCGAAATACCACCCAGTATACTTGAGTTAGGGATTTATTTGGACTCAAGTACCTCTAGTGGGCCTGAACCCTTAAGTTCAAGTGGGATAGTAACACCAGTTGTATCTGTCTCCACAGTTCCAGGAGTTCCAATTGTTCCCACAGGGTTGACACCTTTGAATAACATGGCCCAACAACAACAACAACAACAACCACCTGCCCTTTGGTATGGTGCTCAGAGTTCCCCTTTAGATATTCCCGGGGTAGTCCACGACTTGCCTAGAAACATTGAAAGGGGATTACCCAAATTCATTCATGATGGTCCAACAATAGCAGAAGATCATGTCCAAATCTATAAATATTACATGTTTAGGCAGGGGGTTACTCACGAGGATGTTGCCTGTCGAGTTTTCCCTGCTAGTCTAGACCACATTGCTAACGAATGGTATCGAAATTTGCCAGCAGGGTCCATAACTTCATGGGCCCAACTAGAAACTGCGTTCATAGGTCAATTCAGACAGTTAGTAGATCCCTCCATGACATACAATTTCTTCGTATCTTGCAAAAGACAAACCAATGAACCCATTCGAACGTTCAATCAGAGATTTCAAAAGCTATATACGAATGTGACTCGTCACTTTGCGGTAGACCCTGCAATTGCCTTGCAGCTATACTTCGGAGCCTTAGATCCTTTAACATCTTTTTTGACTAGAAGGAACCCTCAGGTTACAACCCTTCCTTTGGCTTATGCAGAAAAAATGACTCTCGAACAACAGATGAACCTGCCAGGCGTAGGATTGTCTCAATTGACTAGGATGGGACAATATGGCCCATACAGCCAATTTGCCATGATGAACCAGGTAGTAGCACCACAAGCTCCGATGTTGAACAACTTCCAAACACCCACCCAAGTTACGCCATTGTCAGGTTATCCGAATGCCACTGTTCAAACACAAAGTTTGATTCAAAATAACTCGATGGGTTTGCATGGGTTCGGTATGGGCAATAATCTGTTGACCATGTCGGGGTTTGCTCCAATTAACATGCCAAGCTAAGCGACTTATCCAACAATCACTCCCATTCAAAGTGTGAATCCAGGATGGAATCCACCCGCCCAAACTCAAGCCATTCAAAATGGGAATCCAGGATGGAATCCACCTGCCCAAACTCAAGCCATTCAAAATGGGAATCCAGGATGGAATCCACCCGCCCAAACCCAAGCCATTGTACCCGATCCGGAGGTGGCTAATGCAGCCAACACAACTGTACCTGCAAATGCAGTGCCTCAACCACAAGGGTCCGAAGCGGCCATAGAAAATATGAAAGAAACGTTGGCCAAGGTGTTGGTAACAGTGGGGAATGTCAATAAAAAAGTTGATCAGGCCATGGGCCATAACCGACCTCACAATCATAGAGGAAAAGGAATGTATAACACGCAGCCTAACAATGGGTGGGTACCCAATCCCGTTGCCAACCAGGTAGACATTTTGGAAGACCGTGGAGATGCAGGATCTTATGATAATGATTGCCCGCACTGTGGCCACGTGAAACCGGAGTCTATGCTAACGGAGGTCATACATTCCCATGAAAGTGAAGAAGAGGAGGATGTAGAATTTTTTGGAAGCGAAGATGAAGAAGCTTTGGAAGTTCATGCAAATAAACGTTTTGGGAAAGCAAATCACAAATATTACACTAGGAGTTCTAAAGAGCCCAAAACTTCCTCTGCTCCTCCGAATAATCAATTACTCCCTCCTGACCCTAAAGGAGATGTCAATCCCCCTCCTCCATCGAAGGTCGAAAAGTCTAAGATGATGCAAAACTTGCCAAATCTAGAAAAGCTCACTTACGATTTGGTGGAAGATATGAAGAAGAATAGGGCCAATGTATCGATGTATGACATGGCCCGATTATTAGGCCAAGAAGTGAGTTCACCAAAAGGATTAAATCCATCTGCACAAGTTCATGAAGCTAAAAGTGCTGAGTCCCGAGTGGTTGTACAAAAAGAAAAATGAGATATACCTCCCTTTTTGGTAACCATTAGAATTGCAGGTAAAAACTTGCACAATTGTTTAATAGACTCAGGGGCCTCGGCTACTATCATGCCCTTAGAAATCTGTAAAATATTGGGACTTACACCAAAGCCTTCTAGGAGCAGGGTGGTGCAGTTGGACAGGTCAACCATGGAGGCAGTAGGAGAGCTGGGTGATGTGCATATTCAAGTCAATTCAGAACCCAGAGTTCAACAGCGCATAGACATATTGGTGCTCGATATTCCTATCAAATATGGCATGGTATTGGGAAGAGATTGGAGTAAGAACCTAAATGGTTACATTGTGACAGACTCTTCACACATGTGGCTGCCTTGGAGGGGAGTGGCCAATCAAATTCGAATTGACAGTGAACCCCGACTCAAAGAGATGATCACAGATTACAACAAGCCGAACGAGATCCAATACATTGAAGCTGAGTTGGGAGCATATTGTTTGGACATAGAAGCACTCAAAAATACCCATGATGAAAGGATTGGGTGCAACTTTATTGAAGGACATCAAGACATTTGGACCTTAAGATTTGATGGATCCAGGTCCAGACAAGGAGCAGGAGCCGGTGTTGAATTGTCATGTTCGGACCAGGAGCCTATATTCGCTGCATACAGACTACAGTTCTCTGCCACCAACAATATGGCAGAATATGAGGCTTTGATTCTTGGACTACAATTGGCCATTCGAAAGAAAATTAAATATATCAAAGTCCTTGGTGATTCGGAACTGGTGGTGAAACAAGTGAGGGGACAATACATATGCAAGGACAGGCGGCTCAGGCTTTACCGAACTAGGGTCAGAGATTTAATAGATGAGTTTGACGCCTTTAACATTTCTCTGATCTCGAGAAAGGGCAATCATCTGGCAGACTCCCTAGCTGTAGCAGCGAGTATGTTGAAGCCAGTGGACCATAAGAAATGCAAGAAGTTCTCTATAGAGTTGGTCCCTTGTCCCTCGATACCAGATAATGTTACGAACTTCCAAGTATTTGATAGTGACAGGCACATATTTCATTTTGTCACTAATTCTGGTATATTTGAAAAGAAGTACATAGATGAAGAAGAAAGGGACGTAGAGGAGGTAGTTTCGAAAGATAAAAATCCTGTAAAAAACAACAGGATGCCTGATGAGATAGCTTCATTAGAAAAAATCTTTGATATCGGATGCAAACCAAGAAAAGGTAAAAGGGTTCCATCTCCTGGAGAGGCCTGTGATTTGGTTAACATTGGAAGTGCAAAAAATCCCTGGGAGGTATTCATAGCAAAAGCATGTACCAAGCAGGAGAAGGATTCCATAGCAAATGCATTAAAAGAATACATAGATTGCATTGCTTGGAGTTATAAGGAGTTGAAAACCTATGATCAGAATGTCATAATGCACACGATTCCACTGAAGCCAGAGTCCAAGCCCTTCAGGCAAAGACAAAGGCGAGTTAATCCATTATTAGAACCCTTGATAGAGAAAGAGGTGAAGCGACTGTTAGAAGCTAAGATCATCTTTCCCGTTAGGCATTCCACGTGGGTTGCTAACCTAGTCCCTGTGAGGAAAAAGAGTGGAGAAATAAGGTTGTGCATTGATTTCAAAAATCTCAATAAGGCATCCCAAAAGGACAACTACCCGTTACCCACCATCGATGAAATACTCCAAAAGGTAAACGGGTCGGAGATGATGTCATTCCTGGATGGTTATTCGGGATATAATCAGGTCCTTATCCATCCTAGTGATAGGATGAAGACCGCTTTTACGACAAAATGGGGCACCTTTGCATACAGGAGAATGCCCTTCGGACTATTGAACGCAGGTGCCACTTTCCAGCGAGCTATGGATTTTGCTTTTAAAGGGCTTATTGGTAAGTGCATCATTGTTTACGTCGATGACATTCCTGTATTTTCTAAGAACAGGGAAAACCATGTCAGGGATCTTAAGAAAGTCTTTCAAAGATGCAGGGAACATGGTATATCTCTCAACCCAAAGAAGTGCATCTTCGGGGTAACAGAAGGAAAACTGTTGGGGCATATAATATCTAAGGATGGAATTTCCATTGACCCTGAGAGAATAGAAGCCATACAACAAATTCCTCGTCCCAATAGCAAGAAGGGGTTGAGATCATTTTTCGGAAAGATCAATTTTGTCAGAAAATTTATCGCAGATTTTGCAGAGATAGCAAGACCTTTGAACGACATGCTAAAGAAAGAGGTCCAGATCATTTGGATAGATGAAAGGATAGAGGCTTTTGATAATATCAAGGATGCGATTTCTAAAGCCCCGATTTTGGTGAGTCCCGATTATACGAAGCCTTTCTATATCTACACATTTGCTTCAGATCACTCCTTTGCGAGTGTTTTAACTCAGAAGAGTGAAGGCAGCATTGAAAATCCCATTGCTTTCCTGAGTAGTCCTCTCAAAGATGCGAAGCTGAGATATTCTACCCTAGACAAGCAAATGTATGCGCTGGTTAAGACTGTAAAAAATTCAGGCACTACATAGTCCACAATAGGGTCTTTGCTATCGTCCCGGATCCCGCTCGTCAAAGCCATGTTCGTTCAGAATGAATTAGGTGAGAAGCATGGTAAGTGGGTTTCAACTTTGCAAGAATTTGATCTGGAGATTCAATCGATGAAGATAGTGCGGGGGCAAGGGTTAGCTAAGGCAATCGCAGAGCAGGATCTCGCAATTCCTTGTCAACATTATGAAGTCACTGATGTAACCAAGGAGGAGTGGTATGCAGATGTGGTGTACTATCTACTAAATGGTAGGTGTCCATCATTTTTGAATGCTACTCAACGCAGAGCCTTGCGTTTGAAGTCTGCTAATTTTCTAGTTAGATCTGGCACATTATACAGAAAGAACCATGAAGGTATTTACCTTCGTTGCGTTGATCAAGAGGAGGCAGTGCAAATACTCGAAGAGTTTCATGGTAAACATGGGACAGGGCATGGGTCTGCTAATGCCACAGCCCATCAAATCCTTAGAGCCGGTTATTATTGGCCTCAACTATTCAAGGATGCCCATTCTCATGTGAGGTCATGTCACATATGTCAAACTGCAGCCAATAGAGACAGAAACGCTTCCATGCCTTTACAGTCCGTAATCGAGTCCAGACCTTTCATGCAATGGGGCCTGGATTTTATTGGGATTATCAGCCCCAATTCATCCGATGCTCACAAATATATTCTGACGGCTACGGATTATTGCACGAGATGGACCGAAGCTATCCCCACAAAGAATGCTACTGCAGAGGTGGTCATTAAATTTTTAGAAGATAACATTGTCACTAGATTCGGGATGCCTAACTCCATCGTAAGTGATAATGGTTCGGCCTTTTCCTCTCTAGAGTTTGCTAATTGGGCATTTGATAACAGCGTGAGTTTAAAGTTCTCCTCCAATTATTACCCGCAAGGTAACGGATTGGCCGAGTCATCCAATAAGAATCTGTTGACTGTCATAAAAAAATTGTTGGAAAGGAATCCACGGGACTGGCACAATAAGCTTAAGTTGGCCCTTTGGGCTGACAGAATCAGAGTCAAAGAAGCAATAGGGACATCTCCTTACCATCTGGTTTATGGACAAGATCCCATTTTTCCTGCAAATCTCAGATTACAAACGCTGCACTTCATGAAAGATTATTTTGGAACTAATGATAAACTTGAGTCTAGACTAACGCAATTAATGCGCTTGGATGAAAAAAGGGATGAAGCTATGCTTCATTTTAGTAAACACCAAGACATTGTAAAAATATGGTTTGACAAAAGGTCTAAGGCCAAGGCGTTTAAAATTTCAGATTTAGTGCTGTTATGGGACAAAAGACATGAGAAGAAGGGGGAACATGATAAATTTGATTACCTTTGGTTAGGTCCCTACCAGATTTCAGAGATCCTAGGGGAAAATAGTTTTAGACTAAAAACCTTGGATGGAAAGGATTTGGCACTACCTATCAATGGGTTGCACTTGAAGCATTACTTTCAAGCATGAGGTAGTTGGGCTTTGTATTATATGTAATAACACTGTAATTTCTTGCTTTCATTTTTCATGTTTAGGTGTGTATTATTTTTTTTTTTGACATGTCTAAGCTTTGTATTAATGTTGTGATCTGTTTCTTTGTGTGCAGATTTGATACTTAAGTGTGTGTTTCAGGAGATATCTAGTTTTGTGTCAATGCTGTAATTTAGTTTCTTGATGTGCAGATTTGATATGTTAGTATGTATTCATTTTTTATTTCAGGTTTTTCTTGTATTAATGTTGGGTTTTTGCATTTGTGTGCAGGTTGGACATTTAGGCGGTGGTGTTCCTTTGATTTCCTTTTCATTGCTTTAAAAAAAAAAAAAAAAAAGGGGAATAAAAGCTTGATGTTGAACACATGCCTAAGATTGGGAGAATATGAAACATTGGAATCATGTTGTAAAAGCTCCACATGTAATACAAACAGTTAATTTAGATCATTTGAAGCTTGTGATGCATGAAAAAGTCGGTTTTGCATGACAAATCATCTCATTTGCAATTCAAGAAATAATGCATTCATGTTCCATCTCACTTTTCATACATTTCACCGTAGTGGCATATGCATCTTAGGTGCAATTCATTTGAGTATGTTGAATCCTCTTAGGGTTATGTTATAACATAAATCTAAGTAAATCCTAAGGTTGGAAACAGAGTCTTGAAGTATCTAGGACCAAGCACGTTTCATACATTAAAAGGGATCTTGAGCAAAATGATCAAAACCTAACTTGGAGGAAAAGGTTGGGCGAAAATGGTTTTCATGTCTATCCTATTATGCAACATGATCCTAAAAACAGTGGTTTTGACCACTTCCATAGAGCTTAAAGCCTAAAATCAGAGTAGTAAGGATAGGGTTAAATTCTCATCTCGGTTGGTTGAGAATCTAATTCCCCAAAGCTTTGATTGGACCCACATGGAGTAGTAAGGATAGGGCATAAATTCTCATCTCGGTTGGTTGAGAATCCGATTCCCCAAAGCTCTTATGTTTCATTTCGTATTAAGTCTTAGATTGTAAGGATCGTACTATTTGTCCTCTCGCAAAGGATGGGTAGTCATCCCCAAGGTCTAAGTAACAAGATTAATATTTTCCATTTACATTTAAAATCTTGGGTTGTAAGGATCGTACTATTTGTCCCTAACCAGGATGGGTAGTCATCCCCAAGGTCCAAGAAGTAAAATAAATAAATTTTTCCCATCTCATCCTTATATTGGATTGTAAGGATCGTACTACTTGTCCTCTCGCAAGGGATGGGTAGTCATCCCCAAGGTCCAAAGAAATGAAGATAAGTTTTGGATTATGGGGTTAGATAGGCCCATGCATGGCATCATGTCTTGCCTAAAAAATAAGACCACCGATTGTCTAGAGGGTTAGACTAGCATGACCATTTCTTCCATAATTGGTTTAGTTATTTTGCTCAAAGTGAGGTAAAGAATTCTAAATCAGAATAGTAAGGATAGGGTTAAACTCTCATCTCGGTTGGTTGGGAGTCCGATTCCCCAAAGTTCTGATTTCACATCCACTTGCACATGGGTTCAAGATAGTAGGGACTCATAACCAACTTTGGGATATAATGAACCGTTCACTAGTGGATCCTAAGAGGGTTTGGCAGTCTTGAATGTTTGCACATAATACTACAAGAGTGACTATGCATTTTCTCATGGCATATTCAGTAGGATACACAAATCATTCACAATTTCGCATATGCATTCATGCAAAACCGATGATGGAATGTGGATCAAATTCAAATGATAAGGAAAGGAATTCATTGCACACACCGAGCTAGTACTTGATGATTCTGATAATTCATGTACTTCTGATTTTGGGCATTAGTTATATTGATTATGGGCTAACCCATGTTTTCAAATTTGTGATTTGTGTTAGGTTGGGTTCTTACTAAAATGCTCAAGAGCATTTGACAGAAGAGTCGCCATTTGTTGTGGTTCATCCACAACACACCCCAAAGTGGGGACCCACCTTTGTTTTTGCAGGTTTTAGGGAAGATCTCAAAGACCCGGATGCTAAAAATGAAGAAAAGAAGAAAAATGCCTAAGTGTTGAAAGGGTCGCGAAATCGCGACATGTCGCGATATCGCGACATGTCTCTCCATCGCTGCAAAAATTGAAATCTGTCGCGAAATCGCGACGTGTCGACAGCAGGACAGAAAGGATGTCATGAAATCGCGACGTGTCGATGGCAAAGAAAAGAGGTGTTGCGAAATCGCGACGCATTTTTTGGAAGCGTACGAAAAGTTGAGAATGGTAGCGATTTCGCTACAAGTTGCCAAAAGAAAGGAAGGTGGAATAAGAATGTGGTAGCGAATCGCTATGTGAGGAGGCTCGAAAGAAAAGTGGTAGCGAATCGCTACCACTTAAGAAAGGGGCGTCATGTAAGGTGGTTAGTGGTAGGAATCGCTACCACTTTAAGAAAGGCTCGAAAAAGTGGTAGCGATATCGCTACCACTTCATAAAATAGACGGCATCGAGCAAAAGTGGTAGCGATATCGCTACCACTTCATCGAAGGAAGGCTCGAACCAAAGTGGTAGCGATATCGCTACCACTTTATGAAGGAAGGCTCGGAACCAAAGTGGTAGCGATATCGCTACCACTTCATTGAAAGGAAGGCTCGGAACCAAAGTGGTAGCGATATCGCTACCACTTTTTGAAAAGAAGGCAAAGCAAAGTCGGTAGCGATATCGCTACAACGAGCTACTACGGGCGTACGGACCAAGAACATGTCGCGATATCGCGACATGTCACGATTTCGCGACATGTCGCGTTATCGCGGCTAGGAAACGGAAGAGGCCAAATGCAAATTCTGTCGGGATTTCCGCGGGAAAGCGTTACGAAAGGTGCAGGAGACGCAGGACACGTGGCGAAAATGACAGAACCAGAGTAACGTTTCATAACAACAGTTACTGGCCACAGAGATCGAGCGTTACGAATGCACGCAAAGGTTAGAATACCAAAAGGCGGGAATTGAAGCGAAGGGTCCCAGGAGTCGAAACGAAGCGTCATGGAACAGCCGAGAACGCGCGACAGAAAGGTTAAATAGCAGAAATGTAGATGGATACTGGGCTGGAGACTGTAACAAAAAGCATTATTTATTGAAATAAAGGATTTTTCTTTGGTAACACGACTTTTGTGTGTAAAATCAAAAGGAGATCGAAGCCAAAACTATTGTTTTACTGTCAATCTTTCCGTTGCATCATTTTGTCTTGTATCTATTTCGTTTACGCCATGGGATGGGTTACGATAGGTGAATGGTAGAATGATGCAGTTATATTCTTTTCCTTAGAGTCTTGCATCTGATCTGATTAGATTGTGTGTTAGTACAGATCTGATCGGTTGGGTTGTTTTGGGGACTTCATCTCTTAACTTGGGATTTTGCAGGGAGGAGATCGTGAACCATTTTAATATCCTTCATTATTTTCCAGCTGATTCAAAAATAACAATTTCTGTTTTATTCCTTGATATGCTTAATTTCATGTCAGAGACTAACATTGAAATAACAGAACTATTGAATAGAGATAAAACGAACAGGTTAACCTTAGAATAAATTGTGAATATTAGAACATCAAAAGGATTTTTGTTTATTTTTGATTAATCAAACAAGTCAAGATTATAAAGTTCATTGAGAATCAACAAAGGCCCCTTGTTAACAGCTATCTATAGGATTTTGAGTTATTCTGGGATATATCAGCTGTATGTATTAAATTGAAATTCATTTTTATATACGTAAAAGTTGTTTCACAAAGAAGCTTGGAGAAATAATAAAAGGAAGGAAAATAAAATAAATTATTTCTTTGCAAGAAAGAGTCTTTTGTTCGAGACTCTAAGTTGCGTGTTATTATTTGTAATATGACAAATTAACACTCAACATTTTGGCGCTAGAAGGAGGGCCTTCTGTATTGCTTTGCAATTTTGATTTGTTCTAACAATTAACGTGGGTAGTTTTGTTTCCACCTATTGTGCTTGCAGGTGTAACATTTAGACATTTTATCTGGCAGCAGAGTTGAGAAATCTTTTAGAGTCCTAGAGTTTCCAAGCTGGCCCAACCTGAGTACATTGCTACTAGGTCTAAAACCACAGGGGAAACTATCTTCCAAAGCCTTTCTCCCACTGCTAGGAGGCCGAAAAACAAAACATTAGAAGTTGAAATACCACCCAGTATACTTGAGTTAGGGATTTCTTTGGACTCAAGTACCTCTAGTGGGCCTGAACCCTTAAGTTCAAGTGGGATAGTAACACCAGTTGTATCTGTCTCCACAGCTCCAGGAGTTCCAATTGTTCCCACAGGGTTGACACCTTTGAATAACATGGCCCAACAACAACAACAACAACAGCCACCTGCCCTTTGGTATGGTGCTCAGAGTTCCCCTTTAGATATTCCCGGGGTAGTCCACGACTTGCCTAGAAACATTGAAAGGGGATTACCCAAATTCATTCATGATGGTCCAACAACAGTAGAAGATCATGTCCAAATCTATAAAGATTACATGTTTAGGCAGGGGGTTACTCACGAGGATGTTGCCTGTCGAGTTTTCCTTGCTAGTCTAGACCACATTGCTAACGAATGGTATCGAAATTTGCCGACAGGGTCCATAACTTCATGGGCCCGACTAGAAACTGCGTTCATAGGTCAATTCGGACAGTTAGTAGATCCCTCCATGACATACAATTTCTTCGTATCTTGCAAAAGACAAACCAATGAACCCATTCGAACGTTCAATCAGAGATTTCAAAAGCTATATACGAATGTGACTCGTCACTTTGCGGTAGACCCTGCAATTGCCTTGCAGCTATACTTCGGAGCCTTAGATCCTTTAACATCTTTGTTGACTAGAAGGAACCCTCAGGTTACAACCCTTCCTTTGGCTTATGCAGAAACAATGACTCTCGAACAGCAGATGAACCTGCCAGGCGTAGGATTGTCTCAATTGACTGGGATGGGACAATATGGCCCATACAGCCAATTTGCCATGATGAACTAGGTAGTAGCACCACAGGCTCCGATGTTGAACAACTTCCAAACACCCACCCAAGTTACGCCATTGTCAGGTTATCCGAATGCCACTGTTCAAACACAGAGTTTGATTCAAAATAACTCGATGGGTTTGCATGGGTTCGGTATGGGCAATAATCTGTTGACCATGTCGGGGTTTGCTCCAATTAACACGCCAAGCTCAACGAACTTATCCAACAATCACTCCCATTCAAAGTGTGAATCCAGGATGGAATCCACCTGCCCAAACTCAAGCCATTCAAAATGGGAATCCAGGATGGAATCCACCTGCCCAAACTCAAGCCATTCAAAATGGGAATCCAGGATGGAATCCACCTGCCCAAACCCAAGCCATTGTACCTAGTCCAGAGGTGGCTAATGCAGCCAACACAACTGGACCTGCAATTGCAGTGCCTCAACCACAAGGGTCCGAAGCAACCATAGAAAATATGAAAGAAACGTTGGCCAAGGTGTTGGTAACAGTGGGGAATGTCAATAAAAAAGTTGATCAGGCCATGGGCCATAACCGACCTCACAATCATAGAGGAAAAGGAATGTATAACACGCAGCCTAACAACGGGCGGGTACCCAATCCCGTTGCCAACCGGTAGACATTTCGGAAGACCGTGGAGATGCAGAGATCTTGTGATAATGATTGCCCGCACCGTGGCCACGTGAAACCGGAGTCTATGCTAACGGAGGTCATACATTCCCATGAAAGTGAAGAAGAGGAGGATGTAGAATTTTTTGGAAGCGAAGATGAAGAAGCTTTGGAAGTTCATGCAAACAAACGTTTTGGGAAAGCAAATCACAAATATTACACTAGGAGTTCTAAAGAGCCCAAAACTTCCTCCGCTCCTCCTAATAATCAATTACTCCCTCCTGACCCTAAAGGAGATGTCAATCCCCCTCCTCCATCGAAGGTCGAAAAGTCTAAGATGATGCAAAACTTGCCAAATCCAGAAAAGCTCACTTACGATTTGGTGGAAGATATGAAGAAGAATAGGGCCAATGTATCGATGTATGACATGGCCCGATTATTAGGCCAAGAAGTGAGTTCACCAAAAGGATTAAATCCATCCGCACAAGTTCATGAAGCTAAAAGTGCTGAGTCCCAAGTGGTTGTACAAAAAGAAAAATGAGATATACCTCCCTTTTTGGTAACCATTAGAATTGCAGGTAAAAACTTGCACAATTGTTTAATAGACTCAGGGGCCTCGGCTACTATCATGCCCTTAGAAATCTGTAAAATATTGGGACTTACACCAAAGCCTTCTAGGAGCAGGGTGGTGCAGTTGGACAGGTCAACCATGGAGGCAGTAGGAGAGCCGGGTGATGTGCATATTCAAGTCAATTCAGAACCCAGAGTTCAACAACCTGCATAGACATATTGGTGCTCGATATTCCTATCAAATATGGCATGGTATTGGGAAGAGATTGGAGTAAGAACCTAAATGGTTACATTGTGACAGACTCTTCACACATGTGGCTGCCTTGGAGGGGAGTGGCCAATCAAATTCGAATTGACAGTGAACCCCGACTCAAAGAGATGATCACAGATTACAACAAGCCGAACGAGATCCAAGACATTGAAGCTGAGTTGGGAGCATACTGTTTGGACATAGAAGCACTCAAAAATACCCATGATGAAAGGATTGGGCGCAACTTTATTGAAGGACATCAAGACATTTGGACCTTAAGATTTGATGGATCCAGGTCCGGACAAGGAGCAGGAGCCGGTGTTGAATTGTCATGTTCGGACCAGGAGCCTATATTCGCTGCATACAGACTACAGTTCCCTGCCACCAACAATATGGCAGAATATGAGGCTTTGATTCTTGGACTACAACTGGCCATTCGAAAGAAAATTAAATATATCAAAGTCCTTGGTGATTCGGAACTGGTGGTGAAACAAGTGAGGGGACAATACATATGCAAGGACAAGCAGCTCAAGCTTTACCGAACTAGGGTCAGAGATTTAATAGATGAGTTTGATGCCTTTAACATTTCTCTGATCTCGAGAAAGGGCAATCGTCTGGCAGACTCCCTATCTGTAGCAGCGAGTATGTTGAAGCCAGTGGACCATAAGAAATGCAAGAAGTTCTCTATAGAGTTGGTCCCTTGTCCCTCGATACCAGATAATGTTACGAACTTCCAAGTATTTGATAGTGACAGGCACATATTTCATTTTGTCACTAATTCTGGTATATTTGAAAAGAAGTACATAGATGAAGAAGAAAGGGACGTAGAGGAGGTAGTTTCGAAAGATAAAAATCCTGTAAAAAACAACAGGATGCCTGATGAGATAGCTTCATTAGAAAAAATCTTTGATATCGGATGCAAACCAAGAAAAGGTAAAAGGGTTCCATCTCCTGGAGAGGCCTGTGATTTGGTTAACATTGGAAGTGCAGAAAATCCCCGGAGGTATTCATAGCAAAAGCATGTACCAAGCAGGAGAAGGATTCCATAGCAAATGCATTAAAAGAATACATAGATTGCATTGCTTGGAGTTATAAGGAGTTGAAAACCTATGATCAAAATGTCATAATGCACACGATTCCACTGAAGCCAGAGTCCAAGCCCTTCAGGCAAAGACAAAGGCGAGTTAATCCATTATTAGAACCCTTGATAGAGAAAGAGGTGAAGCGACTGTTAGAAGCTAAGATCATCTTTCCCGTTAGGCATTCCACGTGGGTTGCTAACCTAGTCCCTGTGAGGAAAAAGAGTGGAGAAATAAGGTTGTGCATTGATTTCAGAAATCTCAATAAGGCATCCCAAAAGGACAACTACCCGTTACCCACCATCGATGAAATACTCCAAAAGGTAAACGGGTCGGAGATGATGTCATTCCTGGATGGTTATTCGGGATATAATCAGGTCCTTATCCATCCTAGTGATAGGATGAAGACTGCTTTTACGACAAAATGGGGCACCTTTGCATACAGGAGAATGCCCTTCGGACTATTGAACGCAGGTGCCACTTTCCAGCGAGCTATGGATTTTGCTTTTAAAGGGCTTATTGGTAAGTGCATCATTGTTTACGTCGATGACATTCCCGTATTTTCTAAGAACAGGGAAAACCATGTCAGGGATCTTAAGAAAGTCTTTCAAAGATGCAGGGAACATGGTATATCTCTCAACCCAAAGAAGTGCATCTTCGGGGTAACATAAGGAAAACTGTTGGGGCATATAATATCTAAGGATGGAATTTCCATTGACCCTGAGAGAATAGAAGCCATACAGCAAATTCCTCGTCCCAATAGCAAGAAGGGGTTGAGATCATTTTTCGGAAAGATCAATTTTGTCAGAAAATTTATCGCAGATTTTGCAGAGATAGCAAGACCTTTGAACGACATGCTAAAGAAAGAGGTCCAGATCATTTGGACAGATGAAAGGATAGAGGCTTTTGATAATATCAAGGATGCGATTTCTAAAGCCCCGGTTTTGGTGAGTCCCGATTATACGAAGCCTTTCTATATCTACACATTTGCTTCAGATCACTCCTTTGCGAGTGTTTTAACTCGAAGAGTGAAGGCAGCATTGAAAATCCCATTGCTTTCCTGATTAGTCCTCTCAAAGATGCGAAACCGAGATATTCTACCCTAGACAAGCAAATGTATGCGCTGGTTAAGACCGTAAAAAGTTCAGGCACTACATAGTCCACAATAGGGTCTTTGCTATCGTCCCGGATCCTCGCTGTCAAAGCCATGTTCGTTCGGAATGAATTAGGTGAGAAGCGTGGTAAGTGGGTTTCAACTTTACAGGAATTTGATCTGGAGATTCAATCGATGAAGATAGTGCGGGGGCAAGGGTTAGCTAAGGCAATCGCAGAACAGGATCTCGCAATTCCTTGTCAACATTATGAAGTCGCTGATGTAACCAAGGAGGAGTGGTATGCAAATGGTAGGTGTCCATCATTTTTGAATGCTACTCAACGCAGAGCCTTGCGTTTGAAGTCCTGCTAATTTTCTAGTTAGATCCGGCACATTATACAGAAAGAACCATGAAGGTATTTACCTTCGTTGCGTTGATCAAGAGGAGGCAGTGCGAATACTCGAAGAGTTTCATGGTAAACATGGGACAGGGCATGGGTCTGCTAATGCCACAGCCCATCAAATCCTCAGAGCCGGTTATTATTGGCCTCAACTATTCAAGGATGCCCATTCTCATGTGAGGTCATGTCACATATGTCAAACTGCAGCCAATAGAGATAGAAACGCTTCCATGCCTTTACAGTCCGTAATCGAGTCCAGACCTTTCACGCAATGGGGCCTGGATTTTATTGGGATTATCAGCCCCAATTCATCCGATGCTCACAAATATATTCCCGACGGCTACGAATTATTGCACGAGATGGACCGAAGCTATCCCCACAAAGAATGCTACCGCAGAGGTGGTCATTAAATTTTTAGAAGATAACATTGTCACTAGATTCGGGATGCCTAACTCCATCGTAAGTGATAATGGTTCGGCCTTTTCCTCTCTAGAGTTTGCTAATTGGGCATTTGATAACAGCGTGAGTTTAAAGTTCTCCTCCAATTATTACCCTCAAGGTAACGGATTGGCCGAGTCATCCAATAAGAATCTGTTGACTGTCATAAAAAAATTGTTGGAAAGGAATCCGCGGACTGGCACAATAAGCTTAAGTTGGCCCTTTGGGCTGACAGAATCGGAGTCAAAGAAGCAATAGGGACATCTCCTTACCATCTGGTTTATGGACAAGATCCCATTTTTCTTGCAAATCTCAGATTACAAACGCCGCACTTCATGAAAGATTATTTTGGAACTAATGATAAACTTGAGTCTAGACTAACGCAATTAATGCGCTTGGATGAAAAAAGGGATGAAGCTATGCTTCATTTTAGTAAACACCAAGACATTGTAAAAATATGGTTTGACAAAAGGTCTAAGGCCAAGGCGTTTAAAATTTCAGATTTAGTGCTGTTATGGGACAAAAGACATGAGAAGAAGGGGGAACATGATAAATTTGATTACCTTTGGTTAGGTCCCTACCAGATTTCAGAGATCCTAGGGGAAAATAGTTTTAGACTAAAAACCTTGGATGGAAAGGATTTGGCACTACCTATCAATGGGTTGCACTTGAAGCATTACTTTCAAGCATGAGGTAGTTGGGCTTTGTATTATATGTAATAACGCTGTAATTTCTTGCTTTCATTTTTCATGTTTAGGTGTGTATTATTCTTTTTTTTTGACATGTCTAAGCTTTGTATTAATGTTGTGATCTGTTTCTTTGTGTGCAGATTTGATACTTAAGTGTGTGTTTCAGGAGATATCTAGTTTTGTGTCAATGCTGTAATTTAGTTTCTTGATGTGCAGATTTGATATGTTAGTATGTATTCATTTTTTATTTCAGGTTTTTCTTGTATTAATGTTGGGTTTTTGCGTTTGTGTGCAGGTTGGACATTTAGGCGGTGGTGTTCCTTTGATTTCCTTTTCATTGCCTTTAAAAAAAAAAAAAAAAAGGGGAATAAAAGCTTGATGTTGAACACATGCCTAAGATTGGGAGAATATGAAACATTGGAATCATGTTGTAAAAGCTCCACATGTAATACAAACAGTTAATTTAGATCATTTGAAGCTTGTGATGCATGAAAAAGTCAGTTTTGCATGACAAATCATCTCATTTGCAATTCAAGAAATAATGCATTCATGTTCCATCTCACTTTTCATACATTTCACCGTAGTGGCATATGCATCTTAGGTGCAATTCATTTGAGTATGTTGAATCCTCTTAGGGTTATGTTATAACATAAATCTAAGTAAATCCTAAGGTTGGAAACCGAGTCTTGAAGTATCTAGGACCAAGCACGTTTCATACATTAAAAGGGATCTTGAGCAAAATGATCAAAACCTAACTTGGAGGAAAAGGTTGGGCGAAAATGGTTTTCATGTCTATCCTATTATGCAACATGATCCTAAAAACAGTGGTTTTGACCACTTCCATAGAGCTTAAAGCCTAAAATCGGAGTAGTAAGGATAGGGTTAAATTCTCATCTCGGTTGGTTGAGAATCTAATTCCCCAAAGCTTTGATTGGACCCACATGGAGTAGTAAGGATAGGGCATAAATTCTCATCTCGGTTGGTTGAGAATCTGATTCCCCAAAGCTCTTATGTTTCATTTCGTATTAAGTCTTAGATTGTAAGGATCGTACTATTTGTCCTCTCGCAAAGGATGGGTAGTCATCCCCAAGGTCTAAGTAACAAGATTAATATTTTCCATTTACATTTAAAATCTTGGGTTGTAAGGATCGTACTATTTGTCCCTAACCGGGATGGGTAGTCATCCCCAAGGTCCAAGAAGTAAAATAAATAAATTTTTCCCATCTCATCCTTATATTGGATTGTAAGGATCGTACTACTTGTCCTCTCGCAAGGGATGGGTAGTCATCCCCAAGGTCCAAAGAAATGAAGATAAGTTTTGGATTATGGGGTTAGATAGGCCCATGCATGGCATCATGTCTTGCCTAAAAAATAAGACCACCGATTGTCTAGAGGGTTAGACTAGCATGACCATTTCTTCCATAATTGGTTTAGTTATTTTGCTCAAAGTGAGGTAAAGAATTCTAAATCAGAATAGTAAGGATAGGGTTAAACTCTCATCTCGGTTGGTTGGGAGTCCGATTCCCCAAAGTTCTGATTTCACATCCACTTGCACATGGGTTCAAGATAGTAGGGACTCATAACCAACTTTGGGATATAATGAACCGTTCACTAGTGGATCCTAAGAGGGTTTGGCAGTCTTGAATGTTTGCACATAATACTACAAGAGTGACTATGCATTTTCTCATGGCATATTCAGTAGGATACACAAATCATTCACAATTTCGCATATGCATTCATGCAAAACCGATGATGGAATGTGGATCAAATTCAAATGATAAGGAAAGGAATTCATTGCACACACCGAGCTAGTACTTGATGATTCTGATAATTCATGTACTTCTGATTTTGGGCATTAGTTATATTGATTATGGGCTAACCCATGTTTTCAAATTTGTGATTTGTGTTAGGTTGGGTTCTTACTAAAATGCTCAAGAGCATTTGACAACAGAGTCGCCATTTGTTGTGGTTCATCCACAACACACCCCAAAAGTGGGGACCCACCTTTGTTTTTGCAGGTTTTAGGGAAGATCTCAAAGACCCGGATGCTAAAAATGAAGAAAAGAAGAAAAATGCCTAAGTGTTGAAAGGGTCACGAAATCGCGACATGTCGCGATATCGCGACATGTCACGAAATCGCTGCAAAAAAATTGAAATCTATCGCAAAATCGCGACGTGTCGGCAGCAGGACAGAAAGGATGTCATGAAATCGTGACGTGTCGGCGGCAAAGAAAAGAGGTGTTGCGAAATCGTGACGCATTTTTTGGAAGCGTACGGAAAGTTGAGAATGGTAGCGATTTCGCTACAAGTTGCCGAAAGAAAGGTGGTAGCGAATCGCTACCACTTCGTGAAGCGAAGGCTCGAAAGAAAAGTGGTAGCGAATCGCTACCACTTCGTGAAGCGAAGGCTCGAAAGAAAAGTGGTAGCGAATCGCTACCACTTCGGGAATAGAAGGCACAGAGTAAAAGTGGTAGCGATATCGCTACCACTTCATGAAGGAAGGCTCGAACAAAGTGGTAGCGATATCGCTACCACTTCATCGAAGGAAGGCTCGAACAAAGTGGTAGCGATATCGCTACCACTTCATCGAAGGAAGGCTCGGAACCAAAGTGGTAGCGATATCGCTACCACTTTTGAAAGGAAGGCTCGGAACCAAAGTGGTAGCGATATCGCTACCACTTTTTGAAAAGAAGGCAAAGCAAAGTCGGTAGCGATATCGCTACAACGAGCTACTACGGGCGTACGGACCAAGAACATGTCACGATATCGCGACATGTCACGATTTCGCGACATGTCGCGTTATCACGGCTAGGAAACGGAAGAGGCCAAATGCAAATTCTGTCGGGATTTCCGTGGGAAAGCGTTACGAAAGGTGCAGGAGACGCAGGACACGTGGCAGAAATGACAGAACCAGAGTAACGTTTCATAACAACAGTTACTGGCCGTAGAGATCGAGCGTTACGAATGCACGCAAAGGTTAGAATACCAAAAGGCGGGAATTGAAGCGAAGGGTCCCGGGAGTCGAAACGAAGCGTCATGGAACAGCCGAGAACGCATGACAGAAAGGTTAAATAGCAGAAATGTAGATGGATACGGGGTCGGAGACTCGTAACAAAAAGCATTATTTATTGAAATAAAGGATTTTTCTTTGGTAACACGACTTTTGTGTGTAAAATCAAAAGGAGATCGAAGCCAAAACTATTGTTTTACTATCAATCTTTCCGTTGCATCATTTTGTCTTGTATCTATTTCGTTTACGCCATGGGATGGGTTACGATAGGTGAATGGTAGAATGATGCAGTTATATTCTTTTCCTTAGAGTCTTGCATCTGATCTGATTAGATTGTGTGTTAGTACAGATCTGATCGGTTGGGTTGTTTTGGGGACTTCATCTCTTAACTTGGGATTTTGCAGGGAGGAGATCGTTAACCATTTTAATATCCTTCATTATTTTCCAGCTGACTCAAAAATAACAGTTTCTGTTTTATTCCTTGATATGCTTAATTTCATGTCATAGACTAACATTGAAATAACAGAACTATTGAATAGAGATAAAACGAACAGGTTAACCTTAGAATAAATTGTGAATATTAGAACATCAAAAGGATTTTTGTTTATTTTTGATTAATCAAACAAGTCAAGATTATAAAGTTCATTGAGAATCAACAAAGGCCCCTTGTTAACAGCTATCTGTAGGATTTGAGTTATTCTGGGATATATCAGTTGTATGTATTAAATTGAAATTCATTTTTATATACGTAAAAGCTGTTTCACAAAGAAGCTTGGAGAAATAATAAAAGGAAGGAAAATAAAATAAATTATTTCTTTGCAAGAAAGAGTCTTTTGTTCGAGACTCTAAGTTGCGTGTTATTATTTGTAATATGACAAATTAACACTCAACATTTTGGCGCTAGAAGGAGGGCCTTCGTATTGCTTTGCAATTTTGATTTGTTCTAACAATTAACGTGGGTAGTTTTGTTTCCACCTATTGTGCTTGCAAGTGTAACATTTAGACATTTTATCTGGCAGCAGAGTTGAGAAATCTTTTAGAGTCCTAGAGTTTCCAAGTTGGCCCAACCTGAGTACATTGCTACTAGGTCTAAAACCACAGGGGAAACTATCTTCCAAAGCCTTTCTCCCACTGCTAGGAGGCCGAAAAACAAAACATTAGAAGTTGAAATACCACCCAGTATACTTGAGTTAGGGATTTCTTTGGACTCAAGTACCTCTAGTGGGCCTGAACCCTTAAGTTCAAGTGGGATAGTAACACCAGTTGTATCTGTCTCCACAGTTCCAGGAGTTCCAATTGTTCCCACAGGGTTGACACCTTTGAATAACATGGCCCAACAACAACAACAACAACAGCCACCTGCCCTTTGGTATGGTGCTCAGAGTTCCCCTTTAGATATTCCCGGGGCAGTCCACGACTTGCCTAGAAACATTGAAAGGGGATTACCCAAATTCATTCATGATGGTCCAACAACAGCAGAAGATCATGTCCAAATCTATAAAGATTACATGTTTAGGCAGGGGGTTACTCACGAGGATGTTGCCTGTCGAGTTTTCCCTGCTAGTCTAGACCACATTGCTAACGAATGGTATCGAAATTTGCCAGCAGGGTCCATAACTTCATGGGCCCAGCTAGAAACTGCGTTCATAGGTCAATTCAGACAGTTAGTAGATCCCTCCATGACATACAATTTCTTCGTATCTTGCAAAAGACAAACCAATGAACCCATTCGAACGTTCAATCAGAGATTTCAAAAGCTATATACGAATGTGACTCGTCACTTTGCGGTAGACCCTGCAATTGCCTTGCAGCTATACTTTGGAGCCTTAGATCCTTTAACATCTTTGTTGACTAGAAGGAACCCTCAGGTTACAACCCTTCCTTTGGCTTATGCAGAAACAATGACTCTCGAACAACAGATGAACTTGCCAGGCGTAGGATTGTCTCAATTGACTGGGATGGGACAATATGGCCCATACAGCCAATTTGCCATGATGAACCAGGTAGTAGCACCACAGGCTCCGATGTTGAACAACTTCCAAACACCCACCCAAGTTACGCCATTGTCAGGTTATCCGAATGCCGCTGTTCAAACACAGAGTTTGATTCAAAATAACTCGATGGGTTTGCATGGGTTCGGTATGGGCAATAATCTGTTGACCATGTCGGGGTTTGCTCCAATTAACACGCCAAGCTCAACGACTTATCCAACAATCACTCCCATTCAAAGTGTGAATCCAGGATGGAATCCACCTGCCCAAACTCAAGCCATTCAAAATGGGAATCCAGGATGGAATCCACCTGCCCAAACTCAAGCCATTCAAAATGGGAATCCAGGATGGAATCCACCTGCCCAAACCCAAGCCATTGTACCCGATCCGAGGTGGCTAATGCAGCCAACACAACCGGACCTCGCAATTGCAGATGCCTCAACCACAAGGGTCCGAAGCAACCATAGAAAATATGAAAGAAACGTTGGCCAAGGTGTTGGTAACAGTGGGGAATGTCAATAAAAAAGTTGATCAGGCCATGGGCCATAACCGACCTCACAATCATAGAGGAAAAGGAATGTATAACACGCAGCCTAACAACGGGCGGGTACCCAATCCCGTTGCCAACCGGTAGACATTTCGGAAGACCGTGGAGATGCGGGATCTTGCGAGAATGATTGCCCGCACCGTGGCCACGTGAAACCGGAGTCTATGCTAACGGAGGTCATACATTCCCATGAAAGTGAAGAAGAGGAGGATGTAGAATTTTTTGGAAGCGAAGATGAAGAAGCTTTGGAAGTTCATGCAAACAAACGTTTTGGGAAAGCAAATCACAAATATTACACTAGGAGTTCTAAAGAGCCCAAAACTTCCTCCGCTCCTCCTAATAATCAATTACTCCCTCCCTGACCCTAAAGGAGATGTCAATCCCCCTCCTCCATCGAAGGTCGAAAAGTCTAAGATGATGCAAAACTTGCCAAATCCAGAAAAGCTCACTTACGATTTGGTGGAAGATATGAAGAAGAATAGGGCCAATGTATCGATGTATGACATGGCCCGATTATTAGGCCAAGAAGTGAGTTCACCAAAAGGATTAAATCCATCTGCACAAGTTCATGAAGCTAAAAGTGCTGAGTCCCAAGTGGTTGTACAAAAAGAAAAATGAGATATACCTCCCTTTTTGGTAACCATTAGAATTGCAGGTAAAAACTTGCACAATTGTTTAATAGACTCAGGGGCCTCGGCTACTATCATGCCCTTAGAAATCTGTAAAATATTGGGACTTACACCAAAGCCTTCTAGGAGCAGGGTGGTGCAGTTGGACAGAGTCAACCATGGAGGCAGAGGGAGAGTCGGGTGATGTGCATATTCAAGTCAATTCGGAACCCAGAGTTCAAAAGCGCATAGACATATTGGTGCTCGATATTCCTATCAAATATGGCATGGTATTGGGAAGAGATTGGAGTAAGAACCTAAATGGTTACATTGTGACAGACTCTTCACACATGTGGCTGCCTTGGAGGGGAGTGGCCAATCAAATTCGAATTGACAATGAACCCCGACTCAAAGAGATGATCACAGATTACAACAAGCCGAACGAGATCCAAGACATTGAAGCCGAGTTGGGAGCATACTGTTTGGACATAGAAGCACTCAAAAATACCCATGATGAAAGGATTGGGCGCAACTTTATTGAAGGACATCAAGACATTTGGACCTTAAGATTTGATGGATCCAGGTCCGGACAAGGAGCAGGAGCCGGTGTTGAATTGTCATGTTCGGACCAGGAGCCTATATTCGCTGCATACAGACTACGCTTCCTCGCCACCAACAATATGGCAGAATATGAGGCTTTGATTCTTGGACTACAACTGGCCATTCGGAAGAAAATTAAATATATCAAAGTCCTTGGTGATTCGGAACTGGTGGTGAAACAAGTGAGGGGACAATACATATGCAAGGACAAAGTGCTCGGGCTTTACCGAACTAGGGTCAGAGATTTAATAGATGAGTTTGACGCCTTTAACATTTATCTGATCTCGAGAAAGGGCAATCGTCTGGCAGACTCCCTAGCTGTAGAAACGAGTATGTTGAAGCCAGTGGACCATAAGAAATGCAAGAAGTTCTCTATAGAGTTGGTCCCTTGTCCCTCGATACCAAATAATGTTACGAACTTCCAAGTATTTGATAGTGACAGGCACATATTTCATTTTGTCACTAATTCTGGTATATTTGAAAAGCAGTACATAGATGAAGAAGAAAGGGACGTAGAGGAGGTAGTTTCGAAAGATAAAAATCCTATAAAAAACAACAGGATGCCTGATGAGATAGCTTCATTAGAAAAAATCTTTGATATCGGATGCAAACCAAGAAAAGGTAAAAGGGTTCCATCTCCTCGGAGAGGCCTGTGATTTGGTTAACATTGGAAGTGCAGAAAATCCCCGGAGGTATTCATAGCAAAAGCATGTACCAAGCAGGAGAAGGATTCCATAGCAAATGCATTAAAAGAATACATAGATTGCATTGCTTGGAGTTATAAGGAGTTGAAAACCTATGATCAGAATGTCATAATGCACACGATTCCACTGAAGCCAGAGTCCAAGCCCTTCAGGCAAAGACAAAGGCGAGTTAATCCATTATTAGAACCCTTGATAGAGAAAGAGGTGAAGCGACTGTTAGAAGCTAAGATCATCTTTCCCGTTAGGCATTCCACGTGGGTTGCTAACCTAGTCCCTGTGAGGAAAAAGAGTGGAGAAATAAGGTTGTGCATTGATTTCAGAAATCTCAATAAGGCATCCCAAAAGGACAACTACCCGTTACCCACCATCGATGAAATACTCCAAAAGGTAAACGGGTCGGAGATGATGTCATTCCTGGATGGTTATTCGGGATATAATCAGGTCCTTATCCATCCTAGTGATAGGATGAAGACTGTTTTACGACAAAATGGGGCACCTTTGCATACAGGAGAATGCCCTTCGGACTATTGAACGCAGGTGCCACTTTCCAGCGAGCTATGGATTTTGCTTTTAAAGGGCTTATTGGTAAGTGCATCATTGTTTACGTCGATGACATTCCTGTATTTTCTAAGAACAGGGAAAACCATGTCAGGGATCTTAAGAAAGTCTTTCAAAGATGCAGGGAACATGGTATATCTCTCAACCCAAAGAAGTGCATCTTCGGGGTAACAGAAGGAAAACTGTTGGGGCATATAATATCTAAGGATGGAATTTCCATTGACCCTGAGAGAATAGAAGCCATACAACAAATTCCTCGTCCCAATAGCAAGAAGGGGTTGAGATCATTTTTCGGAAAGATCAATTTTGTCAAAAAATTTATCGCAGATTTTGCAGAGATAGCAAGACCTTTGAACGACATGCTAAAGAAAGAGGTCCAGATCATTTGGATAGATGAAAGGATAGAGGCTTTTGATAATATCAAGGATGCGATTTCTAAAGCCCCGGTTTTGGTGAGTCCCGATTATACGAAGCCTTTCTATATCTACACATTTGCTTCAGATCACTCCTTTGCGAGTGTTTTAACTCAGAAGAGTGAAGGCAGCATTGAAAATCCCATTGCTTTCCTGAGTAGTCCTCTCAAAGATGCGAAACTGAGATATTCTACCCTAGACAAGCAAATGTATGCGCTGGTTAAGACTGTAAAAAAGTTCAGGCACTACATAGTCCACAATAGGGTCTTTGCTATCGTCCCAGATCCTGCTGTCAAAGCCATGTTCGTTCAGAATGAATTAGGTGAGAAGCGTGGTAAGTGGGTTTCAACTTTGCAAGAATTTGATCTGGAGATTCAATCGATGAAGATAGTGCGGGGGCAAGGGTTAGCTAAGGCAATCGCAGAACAGGATCTCGCAATTCCTTGTCAACATTATGAAGTCGCTGATGTAACCAAGGAGGAGTGGTATGCGGATGTGGTGTACTATCTACTAAATGGTAGGTGTCCATCATTTTTGAATGCTACTCAACGCAGAGCCTTGCGTTTGAAGTCTGCTAATTTTCTAGTTAGATCTGGCACATTATACAGAAAGAACCATGAAGGTATTTACCTTCGTTGCGTTGATCAAGAGGAGGCAGTGCAAATACTCGAAGAGTTTCATGGTAAACATGGGACAGGGCATGGGTCTGCTAATGCCACAACCCATCAAATCCTCAGAGCCGGTTATTATTGGCCTCAACTATTCAAGGATGCCCATTCTCATGTGAGGTCATGTCACATATGTCAAACTGCAGCCAATAGAGACAGAAACGCTTCCATGCCTTTACAGTCCGTAATCGAGTCCAGACCTTTCACGCAATGGGGCCTGGATTTTATTGGGATTATCAGCCCCAATTCATCCGATGCTCACAAATATATTCTGACGGCTACGGATTATTGCACGAGATGGACCGAAGCTATCCCCACAAAGAATGCTACTGCAGAGGTGGTCATTAAATTTTTAGAAGATAACATTGTCACTAGATTCGGGATGCCTAACTCCATCGTAAGTGATAATGGTTCGGCCTTTTCCTCTCTAGAGTTTGCTAATTGGGCATTTGATAACAGCGTGAGTTTAAAGTTCTCCTCCAATTATTACCCTCAAGGTAACGGATTGGCCGAGTCATCCAATAAGAATCTGTTGACTGTCATAAAAAAATTGTTGGAAAGGAATCCGCGGGACTGGCACAATAAGCTTAAGTTGGCCCTTTGGGCTGATAGAATCAGAGTCAAAGAAGCAATAGGGACATCTCCTTACCATCTGGTTTATGGACAAGATCCCATTTTTCCTGCAAATCTCAGATTACAAACGCTGCACTTCATGAAAGATTATTTTGGAACTAATGATAAACTTGAGTCTAGACTAACGCAATTAATGCGCTTGGATGAAAAAAGGGATGAAGCTATGCTTCATTTTAGTAAACACCAAGACATTGTAAAAATATGGTTTGACAAAAGGTCTAAGGCCAAGGCGTTTAAAATTTCAGATTTAGTGCTGTTATGGGACAAAAGACATGAGAAGAAGGGGGAACATGATAAATTTGATTACCTTTGGTTAGGTCCCTACCGGATTTCAGAGATCCTAGGGGAAAATAGTTTTAGACTAAAAACCTTGGATGGAAAGGATTTGGCACTACCTATCAATGGGTTGCACTTGAAGCATTACTTTCAAGCATGAGGTAGTTGGGCTTTGTATTATATGTAATAACGCCGTAATTTCTTGCTTTCATTTTTCATGTTTAGGTGTGTATTATTTTTTTTTTTGACATGTCTAAGCTTTGTATTAATGTTGTGATCTGTTTCTTTGTGTGCAGATTCGATACTTAAGTGTGTGTTTCAGGAGATATCTAGTTTTGTGTCAATGCTGTAATTTAGTTTCTTGATGTGCAGATTTGATATGTTAGTATGTATTCATTTTTTATTTCAGGTTTTTCTTGTATTAATGTTGGGTTTTTGCATTTGTGTGCAGGTTGGACATTTAGGCGGTGGTGTTCCTTTGATTTCCTTTTCATTGCCTTTAAAAAAAAAAAAAAAAAAGGGAATAAAAGCTTGATGTTGAACACATGCCTAAGATTGGGAGAATATGAAACATTGGAATCATGTTGTAAAAGCTCCACATGTAATACAAACAGTTAATTTAGATCATTTGAAGCTTGTGATGCATGAAAAAGTCAGTTTTGCATGACAAATCATCTCATTTGCAATTCAAGAAATAATGCATTCATGTTCCATCTCACTTTTCATACATTTCACCGTAGTGGCATATGCATCTTAGGTGCAATTCATTTGAGTATGTTGAATCCTCTTAGGGTTATGTTATAACATAAATCTAAGTAAATCCTAAGGTTGGAAACTGAGTCTTGAAGTATCTAGGACCAAGCACGTTTCATACATTAAAAGGGATCTTGAGCAAAATGATCAAAACCTAACTTGGAGGAAAAGGTTAGGCGAAAATGGTTTTCATGTCTATCCTATTATGCAACATGATCCTAAAAACAATGGTTTTGACCACTTCCATAGAGCTTAAAGCCTAAAATCGTAGTAGTAAGGATAGGGTTAAATTCTCATCTCGGTTGGTTGAGAATCTAATTCCCCAAAGCTTTGATTGGACCCACATGGAGTAGTAAGGATAGGGCATAAATTCTCATCTCGGTTGGTTGAGAATCTGATTCCCCAAAGCTCTTATGTTTCATTTCGTAGTAAGGTCGCCATTTGTTGTGGTTCATCCACAACACACCCCAGAAGTTGGGACCCACCTTTGTTTTTGTATGTTTTAGGGAAGATCTCAAAGACCCGGATGCTAAAAATGAAGAAAAGAAGAAAAATGCCTAAGTGTTGAAAGGGTCGCGAAAGATATCGCGACATGTCACGAAATCGCGACCTGTCTCTCCATCGCTGCAAAAAATTGAAATCTATCGCAAAATCGTGACGTGTCGGCAGCAGGACAGAAAGGATGTCATGAAATCGCGACGTGTCGGCGGCAAAGAAAAGAGGTGTTGCGAAATCGCGACGCATTTTTTGGAAGCGTACGAAAAGTTGAGAATGGTAGCGATTTCACTACAAGTTGCCGAGAGGAAGCACAAGGTTGAAGGTGGTAGCGAATCGCTACCACTTCGTGAAGCGGAGGCTCGAAAGAAAAGTGGTAGCGAATCGCTACCACTTCGTGAAGCAAAGGCTCGAAACAAAAGTGGTAGCGATATCGCTACCACTTCATCGAAGGAAGGCTCGGAACCAAAGTGGTAGTGATATCGCTACCACTTCATCGAAGGAAGGCTCGGAACCAAAGGGGTAGCGATATCGCTACCACTTCATCGAAGGAAGGCTCGAAACCAAAGTGGTAGCGATATCGCTACCACTTCATCGAAGGAAGGATCGAAACCAAAGTGGTAGCGATATCGCTACCACTTTTTGAAAAGAAGGCAAAGCAAAGTCGGTAGCGATATCGCTACAACGAGCTACTACGGGCGTACGAACCAAGAACATGTCACAATATCGTGACATGTCACGATTTCGCAACGTGTGGCGTTATTGCGGCTAGGAAATGGAAGAGGCCAAATGCAAATTCTGTCAGGATTTTCATGGGAAAGCGTTACGAAAGGTGCAGGAGACACAGGACACATGGCAAAAATGATAGAACCAGAGTAACGTTTCATAACAACAGTTACTGGCCGTAGAGATTGAGCGTTACGATTGCACGCAAAGGTTAGAATACCAAAAGGCGGGAATTGAAGCGAAGGGTCCCGGGAGTCGAAACGAAGTGTCATGGAATAGCCGAGAACGCACGACAGAAAGGTTAAATAGCAAAAATGTAGATGGATACTGGGCTGGAGACTGTAACAAAAAGCATCATTTATTGAAATAAAGGATTTTTCTTTGGTAACACGACTTTTGTGTGTAAAATCAAAAGGAGATCGAAGCCAAAACTATTGTTTTACTGTCAATATTTCCGTTGCATCATTTTGTCTTGTATCTATTTCGTTTACGCCATGGGATGGGTTACGATAGGTGAATGGTAGAATGATGCAATTATATTCGTTTCCTTAGAGTCTTGCATCTGATCTGATTAGATTGTGTGTTAGTACATATCTGATCGGTTGGGTTGTTTTGGGGACTTCATCTCTTAACTTAGGATTTTGCAGGGAGGAGATCATTAACCATTTTAATATCCTTCATTATTTTCCAACTGACTCAAAAATAACGGTTTATGTTTTATTCCTTGATATTCTTAATTTCATGTCAGAGACTAACATTGAAATAACAGAACTATTGAATAGAGATAAAACGAACAGGTTAACCTTAGAATAAATTGTGAATATTAGAACATCAAAAGGATTTTTTTATTTTTGATTAATCAAACAAGTCAAGATTATAAAGTTCATTGAGAATCAACAAAGGCCCCTTGTTAATAGCTATCTACAGGATTTTGAGTTATTCTGGGATATATCAGTTGTATGTATTAAATTGAAATTCATTTTTATATACGTAAAAGTTGTTTCACGAAGAAGCTTGGAGAAATAATAAAAGGAAGGAAAATAAAATAAATTATTTCTTTGCAAGAAAGAGTCTTTTGTTCGAGACTCTAAGTTGCATGTTATTATTTGTAATATGACAAATTAACACTCAACAGTATCATAGTGGGTTCCTTCGTAAAGGCTAATAGCTTGAGGGCATATTCTACAAGAACACAAATGGCTTCATAGAATGGATCATCTATAAATAAGGCTCCACTATTTGACGGTAACAATTATGCTTTCTAGAGCATGAGAATGAAGAACTACTTTATATCACAAGGATATGAGGTATGGTAGATGGTTGCAAAAGAGTATAAATTTGAATGTGATCCCAAGGCAGATAAGGCTATTAGGAAATTGGTTGAGAAAATGCAAGGGTAATTAATTGTATTCTGAGTGGGCTACGTGAGATAGATTTTGCAAAGGTCATGGTATGTAATTCAGCAAATGAAATGTGGACCAAGTTGCAGAATACCTATGAAGGAGATTCCAAGGTAAAGTTGGCAAAACTACAAAATCATAGAAAAATATTTGAGGAATTGAAAATAGAAAATTCTGAAGATATTGCATAATTTTTACTTTGATTTGATGATATTTCTAACACCATGAGAGGTCTAGGATTTGGGATGAAAGAATCATATGTTACTCAGAAGGTTTTGAGATCACTTCCCATGAAGTATGATGTAAAGGTTTCAGCAATAGAAGACAATGGATATCAACAAGCTAACAATGGAAGAATTACAAGGAACTCTCACAACTTATGATATGAGGAGAATTAAGCATCAGGTTTCAATAAAAGAAATTGCATTCAAGGCCTTAGAGAAAAATAAAGGGAAATTTTTAGAGATAGAGATTCAGATAATTATGAGGAAACTAACTTCATAAAAAGGAAAAAGGACTTAAGAAATTACAGGGATATGAAGAACGTCGAATGCTACAAGTGTGGTGATTTTGGTCACTATGCATACAAGTGTCCACATGAAGAAAACAATGCTGATTAAAAATACGATCACAGAAGAAAATAAGTTGGAAAGCATAAGCATCACAAAGATGACAAATGCAAGCAAAGCAAGTATGAGAAGAAGAAAAGTTTTCATAAGACAAATAAAACATTCTACATTGTAGAAGCAAGTGATATCTTATATCACAGTGATAGAGACAAGTCAAATTATGAAAAGGAAAAACATCTATTCCTAGGAATAGAAGGTGAAAGAGAATAGTGCTTTCTGTGTGGTCAAAGAGATCATAGATCAGGATATTGCAATGGATTCAACGATAGTGAAGATGAGATGGCACATCAAGGAAACATGTATGGGATAAAATAAATAGAAGAAGAACATTCACTCCAAACAGAAGAAATCCCACTTATGGAAATAAAAAAAGAAGTTAAAAAAGATAATATTATGATAAATTTAGATGTCTCAGTTGATCTAAAGGAATACTTCAATTATATCCATGAGAAAATACAAGTGGTTAAGGAGAATGTAAAAGAATTGAGATGTTCCCTACTTGAGATGTTTGATCCATCACATGACTCAAAAGGTCAAGATATTTTCACTAATAAGGAAACATGTATTTTAGAGACAACAAAGATGGATGCCAATTTTCTATTTGACACAAATAAAGATAAAGAAAAGGAAGGTTCCAAAGCACCAAAGGTCTCATATTTCAGGTCTGGGGAATCACACTCAAAAGGAAAGGAAGTTCTAAAATATGAAAGCAAGGAAGCACCTAATATTTATGAAGAAAGTTCCAAAGTTCCTATGGCTCCAAACATCTAGTTTGGATCTTGTTTTGAGATAGGTGAATCAAGTTCAAAATGAAAATAAATTCTTGAAGAAGAAAGCAAGGAAGAAATTAAGGAAGAGGATTTAGATGCTACAAATAACATTCAAGGATACAATTCATAAGTCAAATATGATTACAAGGATAATTATCAAGAAAGGTATAAGAAACCAAGGCATGAAAAAAAGGCTTTTCAAGGACATTGTTTTTCTTGTAATGGATTTTGACATAGGGCTATACACTGTAGGATCCATGGATCAAAGAAGTTTGATTTTGCTAGAAGAAAATTCAAAGGAAGAAGGTATGGTTTTCAAGGACATTGCTTCTTATGCAACAGGATTGGTCATAGAGCTTCTCAGTGCAAAGAAAATGAGCAACATGTTTTTGGTTTTAGAGCTACACAAATTAGAAGTAATGGTCATAATGGTCATGAAAACAGAACTTCACAATACAGGGTTCAAGAAAGGAATGGATATGGAAATTATTTCAAGAAATAATTCATGATATGGCACCATCCAAAGGCTACAATATCAATTTTTTTATTTGCAATAACTTTGGATATATTTCAAAATGGTGTAGGACTCAATTCCAAGCAAAATCAAGACAAGAAGGTCAAACAGGTTCAAGACAAGAAGATCAAGTAACTCATCAAGATAAGGATATCAGAAAAATATGGAAGGAAGTTGATAGAGGAAAGAAACAATGTAATATTGGAGTAAATGTACTTCCACCCCAAAATTAATCACCTCAATAGAGAATTTGGTGAGGGGGCTAATCTTAAGAGTCATATCTTGTAGCCCCATAGGTGTCCCTTTTGCCATTGATGTCAAAGGGGGAGAGATTTTAGTAAGGGGGATAAAATAGAGTTAGGGGGAGCAGCATCCAAAGAGAGCACTGAGTTAGGGGGAGCAACCTCCAAAGAGAGCATTGAGTTAGGGGAATCAGCCTCCATAAAGAGTATTGAGTCAGGGAGAGCAGCGTTGATGCTCAAAAATGGTTTTTGCAGTGATTGTGGTGATTTACGATAGAGGTGTTGCCATAAATGAAAAAAGGGGGAGATTGTTGGAAATTTGAGTGATTTTATGTTGTCATTGATGTCACATGGATCACATTGAGTTTTGGTGGCCAAAGCATTTCATAAATGAGCATTTATGATATTTTGGAGAGCATGGATATATACATGGTTTTTGTGAAAACCAAGGAAGGCAAAATAAAAGGTTTTATTTAAAACCATGGATGGCATATTTGAAATGGGTCTTTCTTAAAACCTAGGTTGGCTTTTCGTGTCATCAAAAAAGGTGCCCTGGAGATGGAGATATTTAATTTTAAATATTTAAGTTTAAATTTAAAATTATTTAAAATTAAAATTTAATTTATAGCGTCGATGTCAAAGAAAGGAAAAGGCATAAAACTAATATTTAAATTATAGCTTCAACGTCAAATGAAAGGAGGAGTACATATATATGTATATATATTTATATATCCCCAAAGGTTTGATTTATTTCTCTAAGCACTCGATTTGATATTTGGATTCGAATGGTAAAAGAGCCTACGCATCGTGTGTCGAAGTGTGTATTAAAAGGGTTTTAAAAGGCTTACGATTTTTGTGTTTGTTGAAGAGACTATTGTGGAGTAAGGCTAAATGTATAGTCCTCATTGGCATAGTGGTTTGTACGGTGTGTGTGAAGAAGGAGGTCCTACATTCAATTATTTTTGAAAGTGTTTTGCTGTGTTGAAACGCGTGAAGCGCATTTTGTTTTTGAAGGGCATAGATATTCGTGGTATAAGGTTTTTTTGTGTGCTCCTTTTGAGCACGTGAGGGCATGTGGCCCAATGGCAGGTTGGTTGTGGTTAAGGCACTAAGCAAGGAAGGTCATGAGATCAAATCCCATCAGGGATAGAGGCAAGTTAATAATTTTTAGATATATTTTATTTTTCTAAAGTGCCCTAGGAGGAAGAAGGGTTATGATGCATGTTTAAAAAAGAGAGATTTTTGGTGATTTATTTTTTAGAATTATATCATATTATATATCATTGGAAAGCTTATTTCGAGGGATATTTAATTAACTTTCTTAGATGGAGAAATAAGGTGTGTGTAAAGTGATATTTATTGAAAAGGTTAGAAAATCCAACTAAGTGTCTATTATTTACAAGCTCAATATATAGGCTCTAAAGGCCCAAAATACATAACCAAACCCACTAAATCATGGATTTGATCCCAAAATCCTTAACCATAAGCTACAAAAGTGCAAAGGAGAATGCACGTAACTTCTAAGCTAAGATAGAAGGGAAAGATGCTAACTAGAAGATCCTTTAGCTAACTTGAAGTTCACTCTACCTACTTTGAGTTCACACTTCCTAACTAACACTCCAAAGTGACAACTAGAAGACAACTAGTGCACACAAGTGTATGTGAGAAGGAGACTCACTTACAATATTAATTTGCAAGAAATAAACTATGCAAACCTAGCTAGGAACTACTAGAGGGGTCATATGAGAGATTAAACATCAATCCTCATCATGCCTCCCCACAATAGAAGCATTGGCCTCCAATGCTTTCAGAAGAGTAGGAAAGTCACGGGACATCTGATGAAAAGAAATCCAATGAGCTTGATGCGGCAGCTGTCCTCGTCGAGCCACAAGATATGAGGTGGTAGACCCCTAGTGAGTCTGTCGAGTCTTCGTGTCATAGATCTGATCGGAATCCAATGGTAACTGAGAATCAAGAACCACGTCCATAGGATGACTGATAGTTGGTGCGGTCTCCAATGTAGAGTCAAAGTACAACTTCAAAAGATCTACATTGATGACGTCATGAATCCCCAAGTGTGTGGGAAGATCAAGGCGAAAAGCATTCTCGAACACCTGTTGAAGGATAGTATAAGGTCCATAGCGAATCGGTTTGATTTTACTATGAGTCTTATCAGTAAAACATCGCTTGTCAAGATGCAACCATACTTTGTCACCAACCTAAAATGGATGAGGAATTCGATGTCGATCCATGGCCTTTTTCTGCTATTGTTGTGTCTTTTGCAAAATATCAATCACCTTTGATTGAAGATTATGCAAGTGCTGAATAAATGAGTGTGCCTTGTCTTGCTCCTTCTGAAGATGTGAAGTGATAGGAGAAGGCAAAGACAAAGGTAACTCATAAGGTGCCAAGGGCTAAAATCCCAAACAAACCTCAAAAGGTGAGTGACCTATAGAAGAATGTAGTGCCCTATTGTAGGCATGCTCAATATGAGTGAGACTCAAGTCCCACTTTGTTGGTGAAGTGTGATGATAGATTCGTAAACTTTGCACAAGTGTACGGTTTACCACTTCAATCTGCCCATCGGATTGTGGATGATAGGCGATGGAAAAGTTAAGGGAAACTCCCAAAATTTTCCACAAAGAATGCCAAAAGTGACCCACAAAGCGTGAATCATGATCTGATATAATGCTGGTAGGTAGACCAAAGGATCACCAAATGCTATCAAAGAACAATTGGGCTAAGTCTATTGCAGAACTTGTCTTGCGACATGGAATAAACTTAGCCATTTTATTGAATCTGTCAACCACCACGAACACACAATCATGTTGTCGCACTGTCATGGGAAAACCACTAACCAAATCCATGGAAATGCTTTCCCAAGGACGTGAAGGAATGGGCAAAGGAATGCCTAAGCCAAACTTCCTGTTAGCTGGTTTTGAGCGACAACAAACTGCACACTGTTTGAGAAATCTCAACACATCCCTCTGCATTTTAGGCCAGTAGAAAAATCTTTGCAAGTGATGAAGTGTTTTGTGTTTCCCAAAGTGACCACCATAAAGTGTTGAATGAGCTTCCTTAAGAAGTGACACTCTTGGCTCACAAGGAACACAAACCTTGTCCAATTTGTAAAGAAGTCCTTCTTTGATGTAGAAATCTTGGAAAAGACGCAAATTGGAAGAAGAAGGTTTACTTGTTCAAATATTTTCCCAAAATCAGGATCTTGTGAATACTGATTAGGCCAAGTCTGAAATCCCAAGTGTGAAGTAGACATTACTGTTAAAGCAAGAGAGGTAGGAGGCCTACTCAAACAATCAGCAACAATATTACTCTTCCCCTTTTTGTATTTGATCACCAAGTGAAATTGTTGGAGGTAAGAGGCCCACTTCATATGTCTTGATTCTTCAATTTTACTTTGAGATTGTAGGAACTTGAGAGGCATGTGATCAGTGTGTACTACTGTATATTTTCCCAAAATATAATGTCTCCAGTACTTGATAGCTTGAACTAATGCATACAACTCCTTGTCATATGTAGAATAGTTCAACTTAGCAGCAGAAAAAGTTTTTGAATGATAAGCAACTGGATGACCATTCTGTTTGAGCACAACACCTAAAGCAACTTTAGAGGCATCCGTTTCAATCTCAAAATGTTGAGAGAGGTCAGGTAAAGTTAACACAGGTGTTGTACAAAGTTTCTTTTTAAGTTTCTCAAAGGCAACCTCTTGGATTTTCTCCCAATAAAATGGAACTTTAGACTTAGTGAGATAATGCAATGGAGCTGCAAGGGTGGAATATTGAGGAATGAACTTGCGATAAAAATTTGCAAGCCCTAGGAAACTCCTTAACTCGGTGAGAGTAGAAGGAGGGGACCACTTAAGTAAAACATCAACTTTAGTGGGATCTACCTGAATTCCACTTTCACTAATCACATAACCAAGGTATGAAATTGAAGTATTGCCAAAAGAACACTTGGAAGGATTGGCATATAATTGATTCTTTGCAAGAAGATCAAGTGTATGATGGATATGCCCAAGGTGTTCCTCCCAAGTTTTTGAGAATATCAATATATCATCAAGATATATTATTACAAATTTGTCAAGTACATCACGAAATACATCATTCATCAACCTCATGAAGGTTGCAGGAGCATTTGTAAGACCGAAAGGCATGACCAACCATTCAAAGAGGCCCATATTCATCTTAAAAGTTGTCTTCCATGTATCCTCAGCTTGGATACGCACTTGATGATATCCACTTTTGAGATCTATTTTTGAAAAGAACTTAGCTCCTTGGAGCTGATCTAATAAATCATCAATGCGTGGTAGTGGATATCTATTCTTTACAAAAATTTTGTTCAAAGCACGAAAATCAATGCACAATCTCCAAGTGCCATCTTTTTTAAGAACCAACAAAATAGGTGAGGCACAAGCAGAAGTACTTTCCTTAATGAAACCCTTAGACAACAAATCTTCTATTTGCCTTTTAATTTCTTCATTTTGCAAAATAGATTGTCTATACATGGGTGCATTAGGTAGTGAAGAACCAGGAATGATTTCAATGTTGTGATTAATTGTGCGAATTGGAGGAAGAGACTTTGGCTCCTGAAATATGTGTGAGTAATTTTGCAATATTTTATCCATTGAAGAGTGTTGCTTTGTAATGGATGTTGATGTAGGAGTGTGTTGAGAGCGAATGAAAATTAGAGCAACCTCACCACCTTTTTTAATTGCCTTTTGTGTTTGCTTGGAATTTAGAATGATGTTAGGAGTGTTGGTGCTTTTTATGAGAAATACCTTACCATATTTTTGAAATGTGTAGGTTCTTTTGAAAGCATCATAAACAACTCTCCTATCATACCGAAAAGGTTGTCCAAGCAAAATCCCACAACAATCCATAGGAGTCACATCACAAGTGACTTGATCTATGAACTGTGGGCCAAGTGCAAATTTTAATGTGCAAGTGTGAGTGATTTTTGAGCCCCTTCCACTATCCTTCCAACCCAAAGAATAAGGTTGAGGATGAGGCTCCATAGGTAACTTCAATCGCTCGACAATGGACCTCGCAATTAGATTTTTCTACGAGCCATTATCCACTATACAATCTGTTGCAAAATTATGGAGCAAATGAGCTCGAGTGATGAACAAAGCATCACGAGCGCCCCCTGATGAACTTACATTTACCAAGGTAACCTCATTGAGCTTACCTCATAATTCTGTGTATACTCTACTTTCTCCTACTGACTCAAGGGGACCTTTCGAAGCATCCACCTCTTGAGTAGTGATGACTAAACTCTTCTTCTTAAGCTTAAAACAATCTGCTTTTTCATGACCTTTTTTCTTACAATAGTTACAAAACTTCTTGGAAGAAGAAGGTTTGGAAGAAGAAGAAGGAGTAGAAACGAAAGGAGAAGGAGAAGAAGGAGATGGAGAAGAAGAATTCTTCTTTTGGGCAAAGTTCTTCTTTTGTGAGAAAGAATTATTCCCTTTTGATGAGTTAGCAACCACTTGATTAGCAGGTGCACGAAATCCCTGCGAATGCGCCTTGAACTTGTCCTCCGCAAGCTGCACCTGGTTGAAAACTGAATCCAATGTTTCCATAGAAACAAACATAATTTCCCTGTACAAATGCTCTAACAAGCCACTTTGAAATTTGAGAATCAAAGCTACGATATCATCCTCCACATTCAAAAGTATCCTGTACCTGTTGAATTGAAAGATATATTCCTGCACAGTCATATTAGTACCTTGTCGAAACCGAAACCACTTAATAACCAATTCTTTAGAATAATTGGAAGGATAAAAATTGGTCTTAAGACAGTCTACAAGCTCATCCCAAGTGGTAAGCTCATCATGACCCTTTTTCCTTTCGACAAGTACTTTAGCTAAACCAAAAAGTTTTAGCTTAGCATATGGAACGTGATCATCATCTAAAAGCTGAGTGTAAGAAAACCAAGAACTCATGTCAAGAATCCAACTATTCAAGACTTCAGGGTTTCGGGATCCATCATAAAGTGGCACTTCACATCGAACTCTCAGGCGAGAATCATGAGCAGAATCTGAAGCATTGTGGATGGAAATATCATTTACCTTCACTGCAAGGTTACTAAGGACTTCTACCATGGTAGTATCATTAGCTTTATCTGCTAAAGCATTGACAACATGTGCAAGTTCTGCCACTTGGGCAGCCAAATCAGAAGCCATGTGAAACCGAGTATAAGCCAGGAGTAACAAGGAATCAACACTTAAAAATCAGGGTAAAAATTTGGAAATACCCTGTTACAATGTAGTGCCTTGAAAAAAATACCCCTAAGGCTAAAATATTTTAAAAATTTAACTTAACCTAAGGTTTAAAAAAATTTCCATTATAATTTATTAATTTAAAAATAACTTAATTAAAAATTTAAATTTAATTAATCAAAGAAAGATTAATTAATTTTAATTAAGATATTTAAAAATAAATTAATAAATAAAGAAAATTTACATGCAAGAATTTTAAAACCTTAGGTAAAGTAAATTAATAAAATAAATTAAAAGTACCCTTGCTTGCCGAGATAAGCCGAACAAGTACTGCACTCCCCTTAACCTGCATGAAAATTGTCAAACTATAGTGGCACTGTTCCCGAGGAGCCTTTGCATGCCAATAATAAAAAATCTATAGGGTGATGAAATAAGAGCGGGAGCACTCCATGTACAGATGTCAAAATCATGCCGCAAGCACAGCAACTCTATTGGCTCGGCACTGCTCAGTGCATAGAAAGTTGTGCTCGACACACCTGTCGCTGTCAGGCGACAACAAATCCTGATGCGACGCAGAAAATCTACGTCACGGAGGAGGCCGCATGGTAGAATTTCTACCGTGCCCGCCAACTATCGCGTGCCTGTAGCTATGATAGGCCTACAGCCATGACAGGCCCTGGCAGCACGCTACAGGGATAGGCCCTATCGACTGACAGGCCTATCAAGAACTGCAGTGACTGTCAGGCGCTGGCAACGTTGATAGTCGAGTCAGCATCTGTAGGCTATAGCGTTGCGATAGGCGCCTGCCAAATCAATGGGCATGCGCTACTGGCATGGCTATCAACAGTCGACGACAGTGACTGGCCTACCCAGGGCGACCACAACATGCGATCGATCGCCGACCAGATCGTGTCGATCGGCTACGAATGCGGGATCGTGCCGACCCGTGGCGAATTTTTTAATAAAAAAAAAATATATATATATATATAATATAAATATATATATCAATTTAAATTTTAAATAAAAATATTAAATAACTGAACTTGTTATTTAAAATTTTTAAAATTTAAATTTTTACAATACTTCTAAGAAATTAAGGCAATTTTACCTCAAAAATTTCTAAGAAAATTTGTAACTCGCTTTGTCAAACCAGCAAGACCCCTTCAGTAGCTCTCCTTTCAAGATCCAGTCGACACACGACCAGCGTTTGAAAGGCAACCAGACCCAAGTCGACACACGACCTGGTATAGACGATCTTCGGTCTTCAAGACTCCAAACTGGCAGGAACAAATGGCTCCCTAATACGTATTTCACCGTAGCTGAAATCCAAACCTGCCAAGGGATTTTTGTAAGACATAAATTGGGGTAAACTTCTCCTATACTCCTTGAGCATACGGAGAAAGTTGGAACGAGGATTTTGACGTCGAAGAAACTTTCTTCTGCGAATGGTCTTCAAGCTCCCCTTGAGCTTGAACCGAGTCCTCAATGAGAAAGAGTTTCTCATAAGAAAATTATCTCCTTCCCTCTCACCTCACAAGCCCTAGTGCAAACATGAACTAAGCTCTGATACCAATGAAAAGGTTAGAAAATCCAACTAAGTGTCTATTATTTACAAGCTCAATATATAGGCTCTAAAGGCCCAAAATACATAACCAAACCCACTAAATCATGGATTTGATCCCAAAATCCTTAACCATAAGCTACAAAAGTGCAAAGGAGAATGCACGTAACTTCTAAGCTAAGATAGAAGGGAAAGATGCTAACTAGAAGATCCTTTAGCTAACTTGAAGTTCACTCTACCTACTTTGAGTTCACACTTCCTAACTAACACTCCAAAGTGACAACTAGAAGACAACTAGTGCACACAAGTGTATGTGAGAAGGAGACTCACTTACAATATTAATTTGCAAGAAATAAACTATGCAAACCTAGCTAGGAACTACTAGAGGGGTCATATGAGAGATTAAACATCAATCCTCATCATTTATGATTTTGTAAAGAGGTTCAAAAGTGAAGGTTTCTTTATTATTTTTCAAAAGAGACCAGTTCATTTATGAAGTGACATGGTGTATGTTATTGAGTAGGAGTAATAATGTATTATTTGGATGTTATTGTTGTGTTATTAATCAAGATATCTAACCCTTGTTGAAATTTGAAAAATAAAGTGTGTTGAGTGAGATAGATTTTATGGACAACCAAAAGGCTTCTTCATCTTCATAAAAGGTATGGGCACATTCTCCTATTGATTGTTTATGGTGGTTGATTTCTGAAATATCATTGGAGAGAAAACTATTAATTGTGGTTTCATTTTCAAAAGTAGTTGGTTGAATGTCTCAAGGTTTTCTAGGTTGAGTGTTGCTATTAAACCCTATTTTATAAGCATTGTTGTTGAATCTATTAGTAGTGTGAAAATTTGAGATAGGGTTTGAGAAGAACACGAGTATAATTTTTATGTGAAGAATGTTTTATTAGCATTGTTGTTGAAGCCCATTGTTTATGCAAAGAACTTGAACTTGAAAAGAACATGAGTATCATTGTTATGTGAGATTTGTGGTTGAGCATTGTTGGAAACATTTGAGTTGGTTGATACATGCTTGGACTAGGGTTTGTAAGAAATATTTGTTTCTTATGGTAGTTGGTTGAGAAGAGTTGTTTGAGGCTAGTCAAGTGATTGTGTGAAGTGGTTGTTCAAGTTCCATGAAACAAACTATTCTATATTCTGGATTTGAGTTGAGATTGAGATTTGAGGATAGAACATATTGAGTCTCTAACAATTCTCTTTATGCTTCTATAAGATTTATTTGAGTTGAGATTGGGATTTGAGTATAGAACATATTGAGTCTAATAATTCTCTTTATGATTCTATGAGATGGAATTATCGAGCAAGTTCTTGGTGAGCTTGCTAGAGTAGATTTGGGTAAGTTCTTGGTGAGCTTGCTAGAGTAGATTTGGGTAAGTTCTTGGTAAGCTTGCTAGTGCAAATTTGGGCAAGTTATTGGTGAGCTTGCTAGTGCAGATTTGGGCAAGTTCTCTATGATATTGTTGAGCAGATTTGGACAAGTTCTATGTGAGCTTGTTGAGTAGATTTGGACAAGTTCCGTGTGAGCTTGTTGAGTAGATTTGGACAAGTTTTGTGGGATATTGTTGAGCAGATTTGACAAGTTCTATGTGATCTTGTTGAGCAAATTTGGACAAGTTCTATGTGAGATTTTTGAGCAAGTTCTGAGTGATCCTATTAAACAAGTTTTGAGTGAGCCTATTGATAGAGATTTGGAGGTGATAGAGTACAAAGGATAGAGTCTCAATGGATAGATATCCAACAACCAAGACAGTTGAAGACAGATCTGAGTGAGGAGTCTTCAAGTGGAGAGAGATCCACCAATCAGTGTAGTAGAGAGATAGAGTCTTCTAGAAGATCATTAGCTAGAGCAGAAGGGGAAAGAGTTCTCCTATGGAAGAGATCCACGAACTTGATATTAGGGGATCAACATATCCTTTGGACAAAGATCCATAAACATTGTAATTGGGAAGGATTCCCAAAGATATTGATTGAGAAAGTTTTAGTAAAATATTTTCTTCGTGGAGTAGCCCACATTGGGTGAACCACGTAAACTGTGGTGTCTCTATTGTGTATGGTGTTTTATGCATTGCTTTGATTACTGCTATCTATACACTGCATAATATTGAATTAAAAAAAAAAGTAAAAAGTGGTCTTATGCTATTCACCCCCCTCTCAGTATAAGCTTGTGTTCTTCACTCCAGCCAAAGTAGGGAGGACAGGTATCTTCTATAGATAGAGATAGAGTTCCATTTGCTAAGGATTAGGAGATTAGGAGATTAGGAGGTCTTCTAGAGGATCACCAACCAGAGTAGGATTAGGAGATTTGTGTCTCTTGTGGATAGAGATCCATAAACTTGATTAGGGGATTTGTGTCTCCTTTGGACAGAGGTCCATAAAAATTGTAATAGTGAAAATATTTCCAAGAGATTGATTAAGAAAATTTTAGTGAAATATTTTCTTCGTGGAGTAGCTCGCATTGGGTGAACCACATTAAATTGGTGTCTCTATTGTGTGTGGTGATTTGTGCATTACTTTGATTACTACTATTGATATTTCTATCTATACATTTCTTAATATTTATTGGGAAATAAAAGTAAAAAGTGGTCTTATAATGTTCATCCCCCCATCTTAGTATAAGCTTGTGTTCTTAAATTGGTATCAGAGCAGGTTCCTTCAGAAGATTTTAACAGCTTGAAGGAAAAGCTTTCAAGAACATAATGGATTCTAAGAATGTGTCCTTAGATAATTCAACACCGATCTTTGATGGAAGTGATTATATATTTTGGAGTATGAGAATGAAGATTCACCTTATGGCACTTGGTAATGAAATCTGAGTAGTTGAAAATAGATACATACCACCAGTTGATCCACCTATAGATAAGGAAGGTAAGCTTCTACAACATTATAATTCAAAAGTAATGAATGCAATTTTGAGATGTTTTCATTGAACAGAGTCCATAAAAGTTATGCACTATAAAGATGCAAAAGGAATTTGAGATAAGTTGCAAAGCATATATGAAGGATATAAAGGTGTCAAGAAAGCAAAGATACAAAATCTCAAAGGATAATTTTAAGAGTTAAGAATTAAGGATGAGGAAAACATTAGTACTTATCTACTTCGATTTGATGTGGTTGTTAATTCTATACATGGACTTGGACTTAATATTGAATAATAAGATGTTTGTGATAAGGTCTTAAAATCTCTTCCAAAAATATTTAGTGAAAATATTTTTGCTATAGAATAATCAAAGGATGGTGATTCTTTGACAAGAGATATATTGCTTGGTATTCTTATAGCTTTTGAGTTAAGAAAAAAAGAACCTAATTCCCAAAAGGAAGCGGCATTCAAAGCCACCAAGAGGACAAAGGGTAAGAATTTAGAATCAAACAATGAGTTATACAATGATGAAGAAGATAATTATGGTAAAGGGATTAGGATTCAAGAAGATTTAAAGATACAAAATCTGTTAGATGTTTTAATTATGGAAAATATGGTCACTATGCAACTGATTGTCAAGAAGCTAAAAATAACAATTATGAAGAAAAATAGGATCACAGGAACAGGGAATCAAAAAGATATAGGCACCAAAAGAAATGCAAGTATGGACAAGGTAGACAAGGAAAGAAGTTATTTCAAAGACAAAAGAGGAGCTACTATGCAGACAAGGCAAGCAAGTACTCAAGTTATAGAAATAATAGTTTTTCAAATAATGACAAAGATGAAGTCCTATTTATGATTGAATAAAAAGAAGTTAAGAAAAGGACACAAATAATTCTCAAGTTCTTTAGATGTGGTAATTTTAGATATATTGAATATAGTTGTACAAGGAATGGTTTTAGTGTTAGTGATGATGAATATGAGGATGCACTAGTAGGACCAAAACAAAATCTTCTAATGGAACTAGAAGAAGAAGAAGGTGAGCCTATAGAAGATAAGTCGAAAGAAAATGAATATGTAGATAAAGGTAAAAAAATAGAGGAAGAATCAAAAAATGAGGGATTTGATCTTAAGGCATAACTTATTTATGTTCTTGACAAAGTAAAGAAGGTAAGAAAGCAAAACTCTAAACTGGAATTTTAGTTTCAAGAATGTGATGAAGAAAGAAGAATGCTTATAGAGGATCTAAACAAGTCAATGGCTAAGACAAAGAAGTTCAAGGATAATTTAGAAGTAAAGGTCTTAGAATGTGAAAATTTAGAACAAGAAGTAGCTCTACTGAAGGAAGATTTAGAAAAATCGAAGGATAAGCTACACAAGTTTGGAAAGAGTTCAAATATTGTGGATAAAATGATCAATGTACATAGAAGGTAAAAAAAAAATAGGTCTTGGTTTTGAACAAGCTCAAAAGAAGCAAGAAGAGGAGTCAACCTCAAGTTTTGAAGAAGAAGAAACTTCAAAAGAAGATAGTGTGAGGGAAAGTGAGACTTATGAGGATGAGTTGGAAAACAGAAAGTTCAACAAGAAAAGAAATAATGCACAAAGAAGAAACATATGGAACAACAATCAGAATAGGTTAAGAGAGGCTAAGAGACCAATGAGGTCAAGACAAGGAAACTTCAATGGAATATGTTTCTCATGTCATATATTTGGGAACATGGCTTCATAGTGTAGCACACATGAAAGACAAGAATATGGAAACATATAGATTTTCCATGGGTATTGTTACTCATGTAGTCAATTTGATCACAAGGTAATGAATTGTAGGGTTCATGATAGAAAGGGATATGGCTTCACTAGGAGAAATCCTAAGATATTTTGACCTCTAAGGAATAATAGCATTAAATTTTATAAGTGCAATAATGATGGACATACAACAAAGTGGTGTAGAGCAAACATTCTAGAATCAAGCATGAACAAGAACAGGAATAAGAATATGGATATGAACAGGAATAGGAATAGTAACAGGAATATGGACATGGAAAGGAATAGGAACATGGACATGAACAGGAACAATCAAAGAAATCAAAAGGATCAGATAAGAAGGAAAGAGGATAAAGGTAAATACCAGTGCTTGCTAGGAGTAGAAATACTACCACCCTAGAATTAACCACCTCAAGAAGAGGTGGGGGAGGGGCTAAGCTAAGAGACTCATTCTTAGCCATGAGCCCACAAAGGTGACCCTTTACCATTGATGTCAAAGGGGGAGAGATTTGGTATTTGAGTAAGGGGGAGAGATTTGGTATCTGAGTAAGTGGGAGATATTTGGTTTAAGAAGAGAGCATTGAGTCAGGGGGAGCAATTTCCTAGGGAGAGCAGAATAAAAAGGTCAAGGAAATGATAAAAAGTTATTGGTTTGCCATTAATGACAAAGGGGGATATTTTTGGACATTTTGAGTCCATAATTTGTCATTGATGTCAAGGCATGAGGTTGTTATTGATGCCAAGGAGTGAACCACCATTGATGCCAAAAATTTGAAAGGAACAATACAAAAGTTGATGGCAAAAGAGCTTCATAATATTTATTTTTGATATTATAGGAAGCATAAGTAAAAGGTTTTTATTAGAACCATGGATTGGCAAATAAAAGGTTTTATTAAAAACCATGGATTGGAAAAATAAAAGGTTTTCATTAAAACCATGGGTAGACGAAATAAAAGGTTTTCATAAAAACCCAAGGAGGCTTTTTATTCCAAATTAAAAAGTCCAAGGAAGGTTTAAATATTTAATTTATAAATATTTAAATTCAAATTGAATTTAAATTTTATAAATAAATATTTATTTATTTGAAATAGCAAAACCCTAAGGCTATTCCACCGATGTGCAAGTTGAATACTACCCCCATCGATGTGTTGGAAGAAATAACAAGCAATATAAATATTGCCTTTGCTAAGGCAAAAAGACTATGCAATTCGAATTCAAAAAATGTGCGGTATTTCATGGAGGAAAGAGAAGAGTATTCGTGCACTACGTCAAACCCAATTTTTTTGGGAGGTTGAAGAAGTCAAAAGGCCTAACTTCTAGCACCATCCGATGGCTAGCGCAGGTGGCATTTGCTTGGCGTTTGTGGCAAGGAGGTTTCGGGTTTGAAACCCGACGACAACTAGTTGAGGGAAGCATTTTTGCGTTTTGGTTTTTAGTTGCAGTAGAAGGTATTTGAGGTACATGGGGAGTTTAGCTCCCATGTGAGCACTTAGTTCACGTGGCAACCAAGTCCATGTCTAAGGCGCTTGAGGTGGTATCATCGTGGGTTCAAAACCCACTAAGGGCAAAGGTACAATTGTTTATTTAAATTTTATTTTCCCTAAGGTTGTTGTGAGTAATTGGGAGGTATAAGGTGGTAATTAATTTGGATTATTTACCTAAATGTTAAAGTGATTTATGGGCATGGTAAAAAGTTGTTTTGATAAAGTAAAATCTAGGGTAATTAATTTTTACCTTAGGAAAATAAATTGCATTATTTTATAAGATATTTTATTTGATAAATGCAATTTAAGAAAGGAGTTATAAGTAGAAATTGTGTTCTATTTTATAAGAGGGTTTTTTGATGAAAATTATGATGTTGAAATTTATTATTGAGATGGAGCAATAAGGTGCATTTGAGATTTAATTTATCTTTGTGTTTAAGGTAAATTTTGAAAAGTGTTAGGGTGATAATTCTTGTCATCTAACCTTTTATACTTGGAAAAGAAAGTTGTGATAATTGAACTAGGTTTTTGAAGATCATTCTACATCAAAAAAGGTATGGGCATATTCTTCCTTGGTTGAGTTGATTGGTTGGTTTTTTGGAAAAAAAACTTTGGAGTGAAAAGGAATTAATTAGGTTTCCTTATTGAGTTGTTGAGCTATATGTGAAGATTATTTTATAAGTTTTCTTGAGTGTGTTTTGAATTAATGCTTCAAGGTTTTCTGGAATAAAGAGTTGTTGATAAAACCTTATTTTATAAGCATTGTTGTTGAAGCCATTGGTTATGTGAGGAACTTGAACTAGGGTTTGCAAATATCATGAGTATCATTGTTATGTGAGATTGATTGATGAACATTGTTGGAAATATTTGAGTGAGTTTTCATATGTTTGGACTAGGGTTTGTGAGCAAGGATTATTTCATTGAGTGATTGGTTGAGTAAGAGTTGGTTGAGCCTAGTCAAGTGGATGTGTGAAGTAATAGTCCTAGTTCTATGAAACAAATTATTCTATATTCTAAATTTATTTGAGAAAGAGGTTGAGTGTTGATGAGTGTGAAACATATTGAGTCTCTAACAATTCTCTGTATGTTTTTGTGGTAAAGAGAGTGATTGAGTATTGTGGTGAAGCATATTGAGTCTCTAACAATTCTCTATATGTTTCCAAAAGAGTGATTGAAATTAATTGAGCATTGAGGTGAATGTGAAGCATATTGAGTCTCTAACAATTCTCTATATGTTTCTAAAATGTGATTGAAAGTAATTAAGCATTGTGGTGAATAGGAAGCATTTTGAGTCTCTAAAAATTCTCTTTATGTTTCTATGAGATTGGACAAGTTCTTGAGAGGACTTGTGGATAAATGAGTGTGAGATTTTTGAGGAAGCTTACAAGGCAGATTTGAGGCAAATCTTTGAGAATATTTGAGAGCAGATTTAATTGATTGATTTGTTCAAACCTTGAGTTAAGGTTTGGGGAGATCCAGCAGAGTTGATTTGTGATTAAGTCAATGTTTGTGTTAAGGCTTATGATTTGTGATTAACTCTATTTATGCTAGATAAAAGGACTATGTTTAGTACATATTTGAGGATAAATTTTGGTGCAGATTTGAGGATAGGTTTGTGCCAGACCAAAGATAGAGATTGAGGATATTTGTGCTAGACCAAAGGACTATGTTTGGTGCAGATCAGAGATAGATATTGAGAACATTTATGCTAGACCAAAGGACTATGTTTAGTGCAAATAAAAGGACTATATTTGGAGGTGATATAGTTGAGGATAGAGGGTCTTGTTAGTCTAAAAATACTACCTCTAGGAGACAACTAAGATTTTGCAGGAGGGTGCCATCTTTAGAGGCTCTATGCAGTCTATTTTTGAAGGGCTATAGAAAGAGAAAATAAGCAAAGGAAATATGATATCATGATTTTGAGACATGTCTAAATTTTATGCTAAAATGGCGCAAGGAAGTCAAGTAGATAAAAATGTCATGATTTTGTGACATGTTACTTTTTTGTCGATAAATCAAGAAGACAAATCCAAGAAAAATAATATGTCGTGATTTCATGAAATGTTGCATTTTCATTGTAGTAAAGACCAAAAGGAGCTGAAAAGATAAAGACGTCGCGATTTCATGACATGTTGCATTTTCATGGCTAAGAAAGTAGAAAAGAGGTAGAAGAAGAAAGAATGTCGCGATTTCATGACATGTCAATTTTTTGCCACGAGAAAGAGAGAAGAAGACATACGAGGCTAAAGTGTCATGATTTCACAACATGTTTTATTTTCATGTAAGCAGGAGGCTGATAGAGTAGAACACTTGAAGACGTGATTTTACGACATGATAGTTGTTCCTGACAAGATATATTCTTAGCAACTAAAACATGCCCTTACACCAAATTTTTTATCTCTCGAGGTGTCAGATGTAAATGAAGTGTCAGATCTATTAAAATTCAATTTGCAGAAGATCTTTTACTTATTATTAGAAACTAAAGTTAATTACTTGTAATTGATTTGAGAATCCAAGATGTACTAGTTGTAAAAGATACCCATTTTGGGTATATATAGTGGTAGACACATTTTGAAAAGAGGTCAGCTCTTATATGTTTACAAGATTGATGTACATCATTCTGGATGCAAGAAAATAAAGTTACTCTTATTCTGGCTTCTAATTTTCTGTGTGAAAGTGTATGTATTTGGTTCTCGACTTCTATTTACATTATTAAATTCTATATTATATTTGTTCTAAATATAAACTATGCATGTATGAATTATATTGTTGGAGTTAAGATTAAGTATGCTTATATGTGTTAGATGAAATATCTAAATCACACTTAGAAAGTTATGATTTCTATATGAAGGTGTTAAATAAAACTTGTAATAATAATACGAATGTCATATCCTGGTTGTTGTCTAGACTGCACCGTGAGAAAATATTCTAGCCTTGGCTATATTTCCCTTTACAAGAATTTCCATTCTTTCTGCTCTCTTTTCTATAAACAAAGCAAAAATGAACCAGTCTACTCTGGAGATTAGACGGATATTACTAAGCTAGATTCGTCTATTCAATGTTGGCAAGGTCTAAGATGTAATACAATTAACCAAAGGAAGATTTGTTCCAACAGTTTTTGGCACACCTGATGGGACCTAAAATTCCACAGTATTTTATAAGTTTTGGTGTTTTTCTTTAAAAGCATTTCTATTTTAAATTTGAAGCAAAAAACCACCTAGTGACTCCATTCAGAGGATTTAGAACCAAATAATACCTTGTATAAAAGTATCTGGTTATAAGATCATGAGTTCCTATGCATACGATAACTAGATCCCAAGAAAGAAAATCTGAATAATCCATAGAGTTCTTCGAGTTACACCTTGGTAGCTTGAAAGCACATCCTATTCTAGCTGCAAGATCTAATCCACCTGGTACTAGTACAAGTTCCATCGTACCAACTATTGGAGTATCCTCAAATAGCTCCTTAGTAATAATAAATACAGTAGCCATCATAGTTGCTCCTCCCATCCTAGCTCATATTGTATGGAACCAAACTGGCCCGCTAAACTTGGCAACCCTTAATCAAGTTCCCTAGGCAGCTCTGAGAGCTTTGCCATCATATGATGGGATAGGTAAAATAACAAATGAACATTGCCTAGATGTTTCATCATTAGAAGTAGTTTATAACATCACCCAAGAGGATGTGATGGTCAGGTTATTGGTTATATCCTTAAAAGGAAAAATTCTCCATTGGTATAGAGCACTCCCTCCTAGATCTATTACTTCTTGGGCAATACTTGTTGGTCGTCTGGTTGACGAATTCAATGTACATGTAGATTCATTCTATTACTCAATCAATTCACAATCGTCAGGAGACATCCACAAGAAGAGATTGCAGATTTTAACATTAGGTTCACACGTAACTGGGATAGAGTGCCTTCTGGTTTAAAACCTACTATAAAGAAAGCAATATGTTATTATTTGAGATATTTTGATTTAGACCTTAGCATGATTATATGGCAATCACATGTTTTAACTTTCCCTGCTATTTATTTAGAAGCAGCTAAGGGAGAAGCTGATCTTATTGCCATTGGGAAATATCCTCCAAAGGCCCCATTGCCTATCTTTCCAAAATTTTCCCAAGAACCTGCTTCAAATCCTATAGTACCAGCAACTCCAGTCATTCAGTTACCTAGAATCTGCCAGCATTACCTCCTATTCCTACCCTTCTTACATTGCCTACTATTCCTCTCCAAGAAATCCCCCAAGATAATTAGATGACAACCATATTAGATACGATGAAAACTTTATCAAATGATATGTCATCTATGAAAAAGAGAGAAGCCGAGCGACATTTCCAACCGAGGAGATTTCCTCAGCTAACTAAAGATGGAGCTTCAACAAGTAATAAAGGGGAGGAAAGAAAAGTGTAGCATATGCTAATGAAACAAGAGATAATGGAGATCCTTCTAACTCAGACTATTGGTGTTCCACATGTAATGATCCTCATGGAGAAGATTCATGTATGTTTCACCAGCATCATGTGCAGAGTCTAATTAATGAAAAAGCAAAAGAAATAATGAAGGGGCATGTAAACATGATCAGAGAAGTAGATAATAATTTGGCTATACCATTTGTAGAACATGTCGCTGTCTTGATAAGGTTAGGAATGAAACCTCTACAAGTTGATCTGAAGGAACTTTAGCCATTAGAGTTTCCTCCAACTCCTAGAGTTACTCCTCAGAAGGATCAGTCGAGTGAAAATAAATACTCTAACCCTCCTTAGAGTTCTATCCTAGCACCAAGGAGAGAGTCTCCTCCTAGAAAGGAGAGTGAAACTCAAGATCAAGCGAAAGAGAAACTCAAATTCCCTTCATTGACCAAAAGGTAAAGAACAAAAGTAAATGAGGGTTATAGGAATAAATATGATCCATCTACTACAAAAAAGAAGAAAATTATCAAGACACCCTCATTCAATATCATTGATGAGATGAAAAAGACTCCCTCAAAAGCTAGCATGTATGATGCTTTGCAGTTCCCAGGATAAATTGATCTTATTCAAGAATCTTTAAAGTTGATAAATCATAAGAGCAAAGTGCCTTCCTTTTCAAATTATATACAAGCTAATGTTACTTTTGCTATAGGAAAAAACATACCACCTCCATTCTATTTGTCTCTACAAATGCAAGGATGGATAGTACATAATTGTATGATTGACTCAGGAGAAACTACTACAGTTATGCCTAAAGCAGTATGTGACATCATGGGAATGGAGTATACCATAAGTCATCCAGGAGTGTTGCAATTATATGGTACTCCAGTAAAATCCATAGGAGTGATCAATTATATCCCCATACAACTCCATAAGATGCCCAAAATAGTCATTATATAGGAAGTGGTAATTGTATATTTGGAACCATACTTTGGTTTGTGCCTATCTAGAGAATTTACGACAAAAATGGGAGGTTATTTATCTTTAGATTATTCTCATTTAGAAATACCTTTCAAAGGTAAAAAGATCAAGATTTTTAATGAGAATCCATCCACTTTTCACGTAGCAATACTATAAGAAACTAGTACTGTGAATATGATGACTGAAGATATAGGAGGCATAGATTTGATGGAGGAAACCCTAGAAGAACTTTAGTCTGAAGATCATTTTTCCTTAAAAAATTTCAATGCCATGATACAAATAGAGATAGGAAGCTACTCTATTGAGAAACCAAAAAAGCTACATGTTTATGTCCCTGAAAAAAATATTTCCACCAGCCAGCTTTGGAAGCTTTACTTTGATGGGTCCAGATGCAAAAATGGAGCAGGTGTCAGAATAGTTTTAATTTCTCCTATAGGACAGGAAAAAGTTTTCTCATACAGATTGACATGGAGTTGCACTAACAACACATCTGAGTATGAAGCATTGTGTTTGGGACTCAAAAATTCTAAAAAATTAGGTGGAAAACAATTACTGATTTATGGAGATTTGAAGCTTATTGTGAAGCATGTCACTGGAAAATGTATTTGTAAGCAACATTATCTAAGAGCTTACAAGAATAAAGTGTTAGATATTTTGGACAATTTCAAAGCTCTAAACATAAAATCAATTCCAAGAGAAAATAACAATCATGCAGATCTTTTGGCATCAGTATTGTCAAATTTCTATCCAGTCAGTAATGTTACCCAGAAGTCTAAAACAGTGAGACTAGTATACCGGCCTTCTATGCCTGAAAAAGACATTTTTTGGCAAGTATTTAAGAATGAAAAGAAGGCATTGGATTTTCTAATCCATGAGATGAATTGCTCTAATTATAGAGCATTACAATATGAGGATGAAGAGAGCCCGATTCAATTAAAAAATAACCACATCCCTAAGGGACTGATCACCCTTGAGATTATCTTTGACAATAATGACATAGCCACTGGTCGAAGAATTAAAATTGACAAGCGACAATATAAGGAAGTGGAATTAGAGCCAGGAAAAATGATCAAGGTAGGTACCAATTGTACAGAAGAAGAGTTGAGTCAAATCAAAGATTTGTGTAAGAGCTATCCAGATATTATAGCCTGGATGTATAGTGATTTGAAAGTGTATAGAAAAGAGGTGATCTAGCATACCATCAAATTGGAAGAAGGATTTAAAACCTTCATGCAAATGCAGAGGCTTGTGAATCCTAAAATTGAAGCCTTGATGAAGTAAGAATTATTGAAACTCTTATAGGCTAAAATAGTGTATCCCATTAAACATTATACCTGGGTGGCAAACCTAGTTTTGATCAGGAAAAGGAATGGAGAAATCAGGTTGTGTGTAGATTTTCAAAATTTGAATAGAGCTTCACTAAAATATCATTATCCTTTGCCTTAGATTGACCCAATCCTTCATACAGTGGTAGGAGCAGAGAGGTTTTCTCTACTAGATGGTTTTTCTAACTATAACCAGGTCTGGGTAAAAAATGAAGATCAATATAAGACTGCGTTCACAACCAAGTGGGGAACATTTGCCTATCAAAGAATGCCCTTTGGGTTATCAAATGCTGGAGCCATGTTCCAAAGAGCTATGGATGTAGCGTTTGGTGAACTCATAAATAATATCATTGTCATTTATCTAGATGACATGATAGTATTTTCCCATGATAAACGATATCATGCCACTCATCTACAACAAATATTTGAAAAATGTAGAGAATTTGGGATATCTTTGAACCCAAAGAAATCTATATTTGTTGTAGAGGAAGGTATATTGCTTGGCCATGTTATTTCTAAAGTTGGGTTGTTTATTGATCCTGATAGAGTAAAGGCACTTTTGGAACTTTCACTACCAGTCAATAAGAAATTTTTGCAATATTTCTTTGGACAAATAAACTTTGTTCGAAAATTCATTGCTGATTTTGCTCAAACTATTAAACCAATGACTAAATTGTTGAAAAAGGATGCACATTTTAAATGGAAAAAACCAAGGAAAGATACCTTTAGGAAAATCTTGGAGGCTATAGCTCAAGCTCTCATTTTAGTTAACCCTGACTACTCCCAAGGTTTTATTTTATATGCTATTGGAGAGCAAGACAACTGTGTTGCAATTCTTACTCAGAAGGGAGCAGATAAAGAAGAAAGACCCATAGCATTCTTAAGTTCTACCATGCACAAGTATGAGGAGAGATATAGTTTTATCGAGAAGTAGGTTTATGCTATCATGAAATCATTGAATAAATTCAATCATCTTCTATCTCAAAGCTGCATCATTGTTTATGTGATTCACCCTGATGTTAGAAAATTCATAATACAAGGAGAAATTGGTGAAAAAAGAGCATGATGGATAACCCGCATATAGGAATATGATGTGGAGATAAATCCGACCAAGATAGTCAAAGGTAGAGCTCTATGCCAAGAGTTGGACAGACAAGCAGCAACCGGGAACGTTGAAATTCAAAGAATAATGGTGAATTCTGAACAAAACCAAGTTAGAGAAAATACCAATTGGATTGATGATTTGGTGAAGTATTTTTAGACTGGGATATGTCCTAAAAATCTGAATGCTTCCCAAAGAATGGGGTTTAGAACACAAGCATTGAAGTATACTCTTTGAATGGAAGGGTTGTACAAAATAAATATTGATGGTATACTACTGAAATGTATAGGTGATGATAAGAAATAGAAAGTATTAGAATAATTCCATGGAGGCCTCTCGGGTGGACATTATTTAGGTAGAGCAACAGCTTTTAAGATTCTTAGAGTTGGTTGTTATTGGCCTTCTATTTTTTTGGATACATATAAAGTAACTCAGAAATATGAACAGTGTCAGAGGTATGTAGGAAGGAACAAAAATGCTCCTATGCCTTTGAAGTCTATACAAGTTGAAGAACCTTTTCAGCAATGGGGGTTACATTTTATGGGAATAATCAAACCAAACTTGTCAATAGGCCACAAATATATACTCACCACCATAGATTACTTCACAAAATGGGCATAGGCAGTTCCTACAAATAAATCTAACTCAGAAGTCGTGATAGAGTTTGTAGAAATTCTAAGTACAAGGTTCGACATACCCGACTCATTGATCATAGATAATGGATCTTTTTTTACTAGATCCAAAATTATTGAGTTCACCAACAGGTATGGAATATATTTGAAAACATATTCTAACTATTATCCACAAGGTAATGGTTTATCTAAGTCTACCAACAAGAATATACTCAAGATTTTGAAAATAACATTGGAAGATAACAAGAGAAAATGACATTCATTACTTAACCAAGCTTTATGGGCTGATCGAATATCAATAAAGAAGTCCATTAATACATCCCCCTATGCTCTAGTTTATGATAAAAAAGTTGTTTTGCATTAGATAGATGAAGAAGAAGGTCAGCCAATGGATGCCCGATTGATGCAACTTTTATGATTAGAAGAGTCTTGAGAACAGGATTATGACCACCACCAAAAACACATGATTGATACAGTAGGGTGGTTTGATAAGAAGACTACTTTCAAAAAATTCAAGGTTGGAGACCAAGTTCTAAAGTGGAATGTAAAGAAAGCTAAGCCATAAAATCATGACAAGTTTGATGCTTTCTAGAAATGACCATTTGAAATTATTTTAGAAAAATAGTTTAATTATTTTCAATTGAAAGATCAGTATGGTTGGATTCTTCCTATCACGGTGAACGGGTTTCACCTAAAGTTATATTTCAAATAAAATACAAAGTTGGAGTTTTATGTACAGTATAGTAGGGGCGTTATAAATATTGTAAATATTTTTTATTTTGTTGGGTTTAATAAAAGTTTGTGTTGTAACCAATCACAGTGCAATAGTATAGTATAAGGTAGAGAGAAAAGTTCATTTTTCGTTGTTTTGAAATTTCAAATTCAAAATTGACGCATGGTTCTAAAAGGATGGTGGACAAAATCGCTAGAGAATTCTCTCAAGAAGTGGTATTTTCCTGCATACAAGAAGCTTCTAAATCGACCGCCTAGAAAATGTCTCGGGTAGCCACGTGCTGAGGAATAAATGAGCTAAAGTAATTGATCGATCAGGTAGTGCATAGTCCACTGGATTTTATTGCTTTTTTTTACACGCAATTAATTAGCTGGTTAGCATTTCAAGAAAATACATTCTAAGAAAGGTGGCAGAAATTTTTTTTGAAGAAATCCCAAGAGAATCGCTTTCACTAACCATAATTAATGCAATTCATCACACATTTTTTTTGGAATAACGTGAGAAGGAAAAAGATAGTTTTTTTCTTCAGTGAAGTTTCATACTGTCACTTGCTATTTTCCAGCTCCCTTAGAAGAAAGAGAGAAAACCCCTACTGTGATACTTAGAATTTTTAGTTTTTCTCAACAAAAGGAAACTTTGAAGCAGTTTTCAAAGAGAAATTTTAGAAGATTTGTTTCTTGTAAGTTTTTCATGGCTCCTAAAAAATGCAAGAAGCAAGAAACAATGGATGCATCATCTCCAACAACTTCAGTGGTGATAAAAGGAGAAGAGATAAGTAACAGATTTATTGACAAGGACACACAGATAAGTGATATGATTGTGACCTGGAAGGACCCTGGAAAAATCAGAAGTAACATAGTAGACCGGGTGGCTACCGGAGTCTCAGCATCTTCTCCTTCCACTTTTACCTTCCATTTTTTTCTATACTGGTATGTATATGTTCCTGTATACCCCTGCCCCTACTTGGTAAGGGCGATTGCTAATTTTTATGATGAAAAATGGATGAATGTAAGAGATTGGAATGGGAAGGTTTTATTTACTTTAAGAAAATATGCTTTTTTTTATGCTTTCACCACGGGTCATGTCCCTGCATTTGATCCAAAAGCCTTCGACCTCGAAGATCAGGCTAAATAATTTGGCTCTTCTAAAAAGGTAAAGAATTTTTTGTTTTCCCATCTGAAAGAGTTACCTGTAGGAGAAAACCCACTTGAGTCTCCTATTGATATCACCAATTTCAAAAATCCATAGTTGTACTCTATTACAGCTATGATAGCAGGTCTCAAAATCGATGAAAAGGTTCAAAAATGGGAAATTGCCTTGGTTGAATATTTATCTAACCCCAAAATTTATGATACTTCTATCATGACCAAGGGTGTGAATCCTATATTTTTTGACTGGCTAGGGTTTTTGTGTTCAAAAATTCACCAAGGGTTGTCGACGCTGAAAAAAGGGTCTCAGTTCTCTTTTCGATTCTCATCATATTTTATATGGTTATTCTTCTTTTTTATGTCTAAATATTTGGTTTTTATCTTAGTAAATGATAAATATGAGTAGGTCAGGGTTTTACCCATTTGTGAATGGAAAAATGTGTTGTATAAAATAGAATTATTTTATGATTTCAATAGAGAATTCTTAGGCCCTACTTTGAAAATAATGTATGGGAATATTAGAAGACTAACCCCTAAGGCAGAAAAGGTTTTGAAAACAAAATATATTGAAGAAGGTGATTGGTTTATCCTCACACAAGGGGTTTGTATTAGATTGTATGGTTTCACTTAGAAACCCTTTTTACTCCCTCATTATGTTACAGACAGATTGTTTGCTTTAGAATATGTTCGACAAATTGAACAAATAAATGTAAAATTTGGCTAAGGTATTGAGAAGACTAGCACCTGTAATATGCCATTTACTTTTGAAAGGATAATTGGTCTCCCTCTTTTCATTGGTTCTCCGAGAGAGTCAATGTGGGATAGGGTTATTGAAAGAATTCAAAAAATACTTTTTGGATGAAAAAGTCATCTTCTATCTCAAGCAGGAAAGCTGACCCTCACTAAAGCCTCTCTTTAGGGCATCCTAGTCTATTTCCTATCCATTTTCAAAGCCCTTGTAAAGGTTTTCCAAAAATTTGAGAAACTCCAAAAAGAATTTTCATGGACTGGATCGGAGGAGAAAAAAAGGATACACCTTGCAGGATGGACCAAAGTGTGCAGACCCAGGGAAAATGGGGGCTTAGGTCTGAGGAGAATTGCTCATATAAATTTAGCTTTACTAGACAAGCAGGCATGGCATCTCATTTTTAGTGAAGAAAATGAATGGACAACTATCATAAAATGAAAGTATCTTCAAAATATAGAATTTCTAAGTGAATCAGTTCCAATCAGAGGTTCTACTTTTTGGAAAGCAATTCTTAATTGTAAGGAAATCATCAAAAAAGGTTTAATATGGGTTTTAGGCAATGGTGAGAGGATAAATTACTAGAATGATAGGTGGGCTAAGGACGAACCACTAACGCAATATCCTAACTTAGACTGAATCAGATATATCATAGAAGAACTCATTGGCAGAAAAGTCTTCGATTATATGGTTGAGGACAGAGGTAGAATGAAGTGGAAAAAAATAAGAATTCAAGGATTTCAAGCGAAATAAAATGATATTTGTAACATTCTCGGGCAACAGTTTATCCCCATGAGACCCAAGGAAGATCAAGTGACCTGGGATCCTATGAAAAATGGGTAGTTCACTATTAAATCAACTTACAAGCTTTTGCTTGATGACGAGGATTTTGTCCTCCAAAAGGACTTAGTTTGGATAAAAAATTTAATTCCAAAAATTATAGTGTTTTCATGGTTGGTTATCCAAGGAAGAATTCTAACCATTGATAATATGATGCATAAAGGTATTTGTATCACTAATCGTTTTTATCTGTGCAGGGCTAATTGGGAGACCATTTATCACATTTTCCTTGAGTACCCTTTTTCCTTAACTGTCCTAAGTGGGGTTTTTCAGGCCTTCAATATTTCATGGGTTAAACCAGCCATCATACTTGATTTTTTCCTCTAGTGGCCTTGCCCCTTTTCAAGCCAAAGACTTAGATACATGTGGAAAATTTATCTCAATCACTATATTTGGTAGGTGTGGTTAGAAAGGAACCATAAAGTCTTTAATGAGTCTATCCATGATCATCAAACTATCATTTCTAGGATCCTATCATTTGCAAACGAGAATGTGAACCTTATACCTTTCGATAGCTATAAATATCATCTGCAGGAGACCACGATTACTCAATGTTTAAGCTTAACCTTGTTATATGAGTCTGTTCCTAAGATAGTCAACCCTAGAGCCAATGTTAAGTGGTCTCCACCTCCTACGGGTTGGTTTAAGCTTAATTTTGATGGAGTAGCTAAGGACAATTCTGGAAGAGTAGACGCTGGAGGCATTATGTGAGATCATAATGGGAATATGATGCTTACATTTTTTAAATATTTGGGAACAAGGATGAACAATGAAGCTAAAGCTAGAGCTATGTGGAGAGGCCTTCAAATGACTCAAGACTTAGAAGGCAATTTGATCATAGAAGGAGACTCTATGCATGTTATAAATCTCCTCAATAATTGGAAAACACCTCCTTGGAGGATTAAAACAATTGTTGAAGAGGCTAGGATCTTTTTACAAGGAAGACAAGACAGAAAATCCCAACATGTATTTTGGGAACCTAAAAAAATTGCTAATAAGCTGGCCAATTTGGTTGTCGATGGTGATGGACTTTTCAAATGGGAACATGGTGTCCCGAGTGAATTAGCCAACAAGAATTCCAAGAATGATAGTTAAATTTACCAATAGGGAAGGCATTGTAAGTTCGAAGGCTAGGAGTATTCCCATATATTTTTTGAATTGGACTCACAATAAAAATTATCTGAGTTGTCAATCTTCATGGATGCTGCTTGGAAATACCACAAAAAATAATGGGGATAATCACATGTCAGATAACATGGCTCCTATTCGTCTTAGTAATTTGAGGTTGGTTGATAATCATAGGGAAGGAAAGAAACAACAATATAAGACTTCGAACCAAAGCCACGTGGACCACTAGATAGCCACCACCATAAATCTAGCTAGCAGGTTCACTTCTCCAAGGCTGATTGGCCAAGATAGTATGTGGTACCAAAGCATGTCATATACTAAAAAAAGTAATTACCAAAGAATTATTAAGAGTAACTGTCAATACAGAGCTTGTGGGAGTTTTTTTTAGTACTTTGCTATGTGTGTCTATAACTTTTTGTTTCTCCATTGTCTCAATGAAGGGATCTGTGTCTGTTTATTTTTTTGTAATTATGATGCATGTGTGTTTTATCGGGGTATACCTAAAATGTTGTATGGGAAGTTTATTTTTGATAATAGGCTATGTGCCTTACCGAATGTAATGGCTTTGGCAGCATGTAGATTTTACATATATAGGATCCTTAGTAAGGATATGTTCATCAATAGCCCTGGGCTGATTTTTGTAAAAGGTTTTGGGTCAACCTGTAAAACTTGGTATTAATGCTATAGTATCTTATCTACCAAAAAAAATAATTATAACAAAAAAGGGTCAAAATGAGTAGATTGCTCAATATTTAAGGGAGTTGGGATTGATTGAGATTCCACAAAGGTGGAAGTATGATACTTTGGATCGATTTGCTGAAAGATAAGCTATTTTGAATAAAATGGAAATGAAAAAATATCATGCTAGGGTTAGACCAGATATAGAAGAAAAAATAAATAACAGCGAAGATGATGCTTTGGAATGGTACATTGAGTGAATGGAACCTCTTCTCCCTTGGCATGATTTTTATGAACAAGTAGTGAATTATGATCCCTTGAATAATAGCAAGCATAAGTTAACCAATGAAAGGATTAGCAAGATACATAAGAGAGGTGATGACTGAACCATTGCAAAAACTCATGAATTATGGCTAATGAGGGTACAAAAAAATATGACTACTTCAAGGTACTCGATGAAAAATGATAATGAATTTACTATTCATTATAATTTGCATCATGCATCTTGGGAAGGGGTTTTTCATGTAAGAATACCTCCTAGTGTTGGAGGTAGTTACAAAACCAACCCTAAAATGCCACAGAGATAGAAAACAGATAAGGGTAAGCAAAAGCAAATAGTAGCTAAACAAAATTTACCCCTTGTGTAAACAAAACCCAGGACTTCTAGGAAGCTGTTAATAGAAGAATTTTTTACCCAAGAATAGGGACGGACCTATGGTAAAGCTGCTCAGATGATGCTTAAAATGGGGTATGAAGGGAAAGTCCTAGGGAGAGGGGGATAAGTAATTACTGAGCCTATACAAGTAGAAGTAAGGGAAAAATATTTGGCTCTTGGGCTGATGCTTCTAGTAAAAATAATTATACTTCTAAAGTCGTGAAGTTTGTCCCTCCCTTTGACTCAGTTTAAAAATTTGATGAAGAACCTGTAGCTGAGAAGATGAAAATATTAAAATCCCTAGCTGATTCCAAGAAACCCTTAAATATTGAGCAATCTACTCATTCTGACCCTTTTTTGTTATAATTATCCCTTCAAAAGTAAATGGCATATTACAGGTGCTAGTATTCCCAATACCTTAGCCAAATTTTACATTTATTTGTTCAATTTATCAAACATATTAGCAAAAAATCTATTTGTAACATAATGAGGGAGTAAAAAGGGTTTCTAAGTGAAACCATACAATCTAATACAAACCCCTTGTGTGAGGATAAACCAATCACCTTATTCAATATATTTGGTTTGCAAAACCTTTTCTGCCTTAGGGGTTAGTCTTCTATTATTCTCATACATTATTTTCAAAGTAGGGCCTAAGAATTCTCTATTGAAATCATAAAATAATTCTATTCTATAAATCCAACGTGTTGATGGATGTAAAAATTAGAGGAGCAAATTATACCTGGAGCAATCGGCAGATAGGGTGTCATCTCATTCAAGAAAGGCTTGATAGATTTTTTCTATCAAAGGATGCTACAACTTTGTTCGGTGATTCTACCCTGCAAGCCCTTCTTAAAATTGCCTCTGATCATAATAACATTGTGTTGGAGATCCCTAAATCTTAATCCTTCAAGAAACCTTTTAGATTTCAATCTATGTAGATCAAACATTTCAGTTTTAGAGATAACTTAAGTCAGTGGTGGCAACAACCTGTCAGGGGTAGTGCAACTTTTAAAATTGCTAGCAAATTAAAGTTTGTTAAGGAAAAGCTTCAAACTTGGAACAAAGAGGTCTTTGGGAACCTCTTTGAAAATAAAAATAGGTTGTTGAAAGTTTGAAGATAATTGATCAGAGGATCCAACATGGTGATGCTGATGAAACTACTAGGCAGGAGGAACGAACAAAACTAGCAGAGTTTCATAACATTTTGGCTTGTGAGGAAATCTATTGGAGGAAAAAATCAAGGGCTCTTTGGTTGAAATATGGAGATTCAAATTCCAAGTTTTTTCATGTCACCACGCTTAGAAATAGAAGCAATAACAAGATAATTTTTTTTAAAAAGCAGATGGTTCTATTACTCAAGACTTAACAAAAATAAAAAAGGAGGCAGTAACTTATTTCAATTCTATCCTTGGTCAGGAATCATAGTGCAATGATGAGGCCAAAGATATTCTCTTGCAATCCATTCCTAGAATAATAAATGAGGATATAAACCTTAAGCTTCTAGCTCCCTTTTCTGATGAGGAAATTAAGGAAGCCTTGTTTAGCATGGATCCAGACAAAGCCCCGGGACCCGATGGATTTCCCCCTCATTTCTATCAAGCATTTTGGGACATTATAAGTGAGGATGTAATTTTTTTTGTTAGAGAATTCCAAGCAAGCAATAATATCCCAAAAGTTATCAAATCTACTTTTATTTATCTAATTCCTAAGAAGCAAACCCCTGAATCTATGGCTGACTTCAGGCCAATCAATCTGTGCAATGTTTCTTACAAGATCCTAACTAAAGCCATTGCAAATAGAATGAGAGATATTCTGCCCCGCATCATAGATCCATACCAGGGAAGCTCTGTCTAGGGTAGGTCAATCTTGGATGGATTTATCATAGTTCATGAAGCTCTGCACTCTGCTTATAAGACTAGTAGGTCTATTTTTGCCCTCAAGCTTGATATGAACAAAGCATTTGACAGGCTGAATTGGGACTTTCTAATTGTTGTCCTCCTTAAGTTTGGTTTTCACCATCAATGGGTTAATTTGATCAAATAATGTATTTATAAATCATGGTTCTTGATTCTAGTTAATGGAACAACTGCTGGTTCCTTTCAAAGTCGTAGAGAAATTCAGCAGGGGGACCCTATCAGCCCCATGTTATTCATCATTGTGGCAGAATCTTTAGGCAGAACCATCAAAAATGCTTGTAGTTCAAGGCTAATATCAAAAATCAAGGAAACATATCTCACTAGGGCTATTTATCACCAATAATTCATCAATGATACCCTTATATTGACTAAGGCATCAGTGGTTGAGGCCAAAATAATTAAATACATCCTGCAACTCTACGAGGACGTTGCTGGTCAGAAAGTTAATTTCAGTAAAAGCAAGTTATATTTCTTGAACACCCCCATTCAGAGGCAAGGAAGGATTGAAAAACTTTTAGGGTGTGATATAGCAAACCTCCCCACTTTGTATCTTGGTATCCCTCTTTTCATTGGTTCTCCGAGAGAGTCAATGTGGGACAGGGTTATTGAAAGAATTTAAAAAAAACTTTTTGGATGGAAAGGTCATCTTCTATCTCAAGAAGGAAAGCTGACCCTCACTAAGGCCTCTCTTCAAAGCATTCCAGTATATTTCCTCTCCATTTTAAAAGCCCCTATGAAGGTTTTCCAGAAAATTAAGAAACTCCAAAAAGAATTTTTATGGGCTATATCAGAGGAGAAAAAAATGATACACCTTGTAGGATGGACCAAAGTGTGCAGACCCAAGGAAAATGGGGTCTTAGGTCTAAGGAGAATTGCTCATATAAATTTAGCTTTACTAGCTAAGCAGGCATGGTGTCTCATTTCTGGTGAAGAAAATGAATGGACAGATATCATCAAATGAAATTATCTTCAAAATATGGAATTTCTAAGTGACTCAGTTCCAATCACAGGTTCTGCTTTTTGGAAAGCAATTCTTAATTTTAAGGAAATCATCAAAAAAGGTTTAATATGGGTTTTAGGCAATGGTGAGAGGATAAATGATTGGAATGATAGGTGGGATAAGGATGAACCACTAATGCAATATCCTAACTTAGCCCAAATCAGATATATCACGGAAGAACTCATTGGCAGAAAAGTCTTCGATTATATGGTTGAGGACAGAGGTAGAATGAAGTGGAAACAAATAAGAATTCAAGGATTTCAAGAAAAATCAAATGATATTTGTAATATTCTTGGGCAACATTTTATCCCCATGAGACCCAAGGAAGATCAAGTGACCTGGGCTCCTACGAAAAATGGGCAGTTCACTATTAAATCAGTTTACAAGCTTCTTCTTGATGACGAGGATTTTGTCCTCCAAAAGGACTTAGTTTGGATAAAAAATTTAATTCCAAAAATTGTAGTCTTTTCATGGCTGGTTATCCAAGGAAGAATTATAACCATTGATAATATGGTGGGTAAAGGTATTTGTATCACTAATAATTTTTATCTGTGCAGGGCTAATTGGGAGACCATTTATCACATTTTCCTTGAGTGCCCTTTTTTCTTGACTGTCCTAAGTGGGGTTTTTCAGGCCTTCAATATTTCATGGGTTAAACTAGCCATCGTAATTGATTTGTTCCTCTAGTGGCCTTGCCCCTTTTTAAGCCAAATACTTAGATACATGTGGAAAATTTGTCTCAATCACTATCTTTGGTAGGTGTGGTTAGAAAGGAACCATAGAGTCTTTAATGAGTCTATCCATGATCATCAAACTATCATTGCCAGGATCCTATCCTTTGCCAACGAGAATGTGAACCTTATCCCTTTTGATAGTCGTAAACCTCATCTATAGGAGATCATGATTGCTCAATATTTAAGCTTAACCTTGTTAGATGAGTTTGTGCCTAGGGTAGTCAACCCTAGAGCCAATGTTAAGTTGTCTCCACCTCCTACGGGTTGGTTTAAGCTTAATTTTTATGGAGCAGCTAAGGATAATCCTAGCAAAGCAGGCACTGGTGTCATTGAGTGAGATCATAATGGGAATATGATGCTTGCATTTTCTGATTATTTGGGAACAAGGACGAACAACAAAGTTGAATGTAGTGCTATGTGGAGAGGCCTTCAAATGACTCAAGACTTAGAAGGCAATTTGATCGTAGAAGGAGAATCTATGCATGTTATACATATCCTCAATAATTGGAAAAAATCTCCTTGGAGGATTAAAACAATTGTTGAAGAGGCTAGGATCCTTTTCCAGGGAAGACAGAACAGAAAATCCCAACATATCTTTCGGGAAGCTAACAAAATTACCGATTAGCTGGACAATTTGGGTGTCGATGGTGACAGACTTTTCAAATGGGAATACGGTGTCCTGAGTGAAGTAGAGGAGCTTATTCAACAAGAATTCTAAGAATTATAGTCGAATTTACCAATAGGGAAGGCACTATAAGTTTGAAGGCTAGGAGTATTCCTGTCTCTTTTTTGAATTGGACTCATAATAAAAATTATCTGAGCTATCAGTCTTCATGGATGTTGCTTGGAAATACCACAAAGACTAATGGGTATAGTCACATGTCATATAACATGGCTCCTAGGCATCTTAGTAATTTGAGGTTGGTTGATAATCATAAGGAAGGAAAGAAATGACAATATAAGACTTCGAACCAAATCCACGTGGACCACCAGATAGCCACCGCCATAAATCTAGCCAGCAGGTTCACTTCTCCAAGGCTGATTGGCCAAGATAGTATGTGGTACCAAAGCATGTCATATACGAAAGAAAGCAATTACCAAAGAATTATTAAGAGTAACTGTCAATACAGAGCTTGTGGGAGTTTTTTCAGTACTCTGCTATGTGTGTCTGCAGACTTTTTATTTCTCCATTGTCTCAAGGAAGGGATCCGTGTCTGTTTCTTTTTTGTAATTATGATGAATATGTGTTTTTTTGGGGTATAACAAAAATGTTGTATGGGAAGTTTATTTTTTATAATAGGCTATGTGCCTTACCGGATGTAATGGATTTGGCGACATGTAGATTTTACATATATAAGATCCTTAGTAAGGATATGTTCATCAACAACCTTGGGCTGATTTTTGCAATGGGTTTTGGGTCAACCTGTAAAACTCGGTATTAATGCTATAGTATCTTATCTACCAAAAAATAAAAAATAAAGGCAAGAATGTTACTCAAATTTTTGGTAGTGAAAAAATGTTCAAGATATTCAAGAAAATATAGTTGAAGACTCTGCTGAAAATGGAAAGGATAAAGTAAATGAGGAAGGTAATAAAACTGATGCTCAAGAAGCTGAGCAAGAAAATTCTCAGATAGAAAACACAGGCAGTTTACCAAATTCGGTTCAAGAAAGCCAGAACCCAGATATTGTAAAGGAAGTGCTAGTAAATCAAGAAGTTATAGAAGTTGAGAAAGGACGGCATGGGGAATTTTCCCAAAATATACAAATAATTAATCTAGATGAAAGTGAGAAAAATAAAATACTGAGATACGTGATGATGATGGAATTTGAGATGAAGAATTATCTTAAAAAATAGAATGAGATTGAAAAAGAATATAGAGATCAACAACATCAAACGGGACCAGGTGTGTCTCTTTTCTTATCTTCTTCTATTTCTTCTACTTGTTCCTATTTTTACTCTCCCTCCTTTTTTGATATGAAGAAAGACATAATTCTCCTTTAAAAAATTATTTTATTTCCCAAAAAATGCAACATCTTCCCATTCTCAAGTCGACGTCAACATTGCGTTGGTCCCCATCGCTTTATTTCCCAACATCAGTATTCCAATAGTTGGGGCTACATCCTCCCGAGTTGATGAGTATAATACGACTCTAACAAAGAAAATTTGAGAAGAGTTAGTAAGAGTGCTTTATACTGGTGGAGTTCCCACTCCATTGAGGATCCAAAGATGCCTGCCAATGTTCATGAAATTATTGCTCTAGATCCTGCTACTATGCAAAGGAATAAAGTAAAGTTAACTCCAATAACAAAGAAATCTAAAGGTGAATTGACTGCTGAGGATTACCATGCAGAAGAAATAAATGAAGATATCACTCGGTTGCCTATGCAATATGAATGGGTAAAAGCTCAAGCACATCTAGGCACTATACATCTACATGGGGGGAATTACTTAGAGAAATTTTTGAAAGAAAATGAGAAGAGGAGAGAGTTGGAATCAGTTTTGCAAGAATAGAAACAGATGGAAAAGGCTTTGAAGTTGGAGGTAAAAAATTGGTAAGATAAATTCAGTGTTGTTGCCAATGAGACAACTAAATACAAAGAAAAATTGGGACAGGCAAATGCACAGATTTAGGCATTGAGTCTCTAGGTTCAGGAACTCCAACAATAATTAGCAGATCAACAGAATGCCCCATCTAGATTTTCAAAAGAAAAAGTGAGAGATATGAGGAAAAAATTGTTGCAAGATTTATTAGTATTAGGCTTGAAAACACAACCTTTATTGTTATACCTGGCCAAAGTAAAGGAGACCATTGAAGTAGTGGGTGAAGAATTCAAAGCTACAATTATTTTTTTGCAAAAAAGAGAAGACGCTGCCACTAAAATCTAGATATTATCTGAGAAAATGCCAAAGAATATAGCAGCAAAGGTACAAAGTGAAGTTTGGTCCCAAGCTAAGATTGCAGCCAAGAACTTTTTCAAAAAGTTTAAATTAGTGACCCAAGGGAATAAACTCCTGCAGGAGCTAGAGACCGAAGCAAAAGGGTTACTAAAAACTTTTGATTTGGCTATCTAAAATGGACTCCCATATATCTAAGATGATAACCCAAAAGTTCTTAATGAAAGTGCACTCTCCTCATCCTTGAATTCTTTTGTTGAAGATGAATCTGAGATAGAAAGTTGGGGTGAGTCCTGTTGGTCCGGCTTTCATACACACCCCGTGAAGAATGAGCATAAACACCGGTAACACCCACGGGATGAATCCCACTCACTTTAGGATCTAGCTGGTTATCCAAGGTGTGAGTTACAGAGTCGGGTCGAATGTCTATTCACTCTTTTCCGCTTCTGGAATAGATTTCAATATGGATTGTCTGTTACCTTACAGGGGGTTCTTGAACTTGTTCGATAGGTTGCGTAAGTTGTTACTTGTTAACAATCGTATTTAACTTGATTCTTGATCTAGCTCTCATGGGTCAGCAGATTCAAATAAAAGACAAATAAAGAAAGTAAAAATGGATCATTCACGGTAAGCAAAGAGAGGGTAGGGTAAGGCATAAAGGGAAGTTTATCAAACTTTAAACTGTAAAACTTAAACTGTCAATTTCATCTATACTATCACCTTCACAACATAACAAATCAAAGAGGAAAGCGTCCATATTTCTAAGATCACTTTCAACCAAGAGCACAAGGCAAAATGGAACAGGTCTAACAGAAAATTATAAACCGAAGAGAAGTCGGTTAAAACCGATATCTTTCACCGGTAGCCTAGCTCACACAATGAAGACAGAGCAATTAGAACAAGCTTACACCTGAAATCTGTAATTTCCCAAGCAAACAATGGAACAACCGAAGCCTAACAACGATATTTAAACTTGATAATGGCAGATTTACAGAGATATATCTAACAAACTTTAATGGAACGGATAATAGAAGAAGATACACTTATCACAGATCTATAAAATATTAGGCTCCTGGCCATGCTACCATAGAAAATAGCAAAAGCACATCAACTCCCAGTCCATAAAACAAAGGATTTCACAAAATTTGCAAGAAATTGCTTATAAGCCTTTTATTTCTAAGTCTCCGCCTCCCGCGATTACATTTTGCAGTTGTATTTATAGACTCGAGACAGATCCTGATCTTTACGTAAAATATCTTTTCTTAACCGAAAATCTTATCATCTTAAACCCTAGGACCGGGTTTTACAATAAAAGCCATTTTAAAACAAAGACTGGATAAAACCTAACCCTTCTGCAAATCAGGGGGGTCAACTGTCATAAATGGAGAAGATAGAATCAAATGCAGCTTGCATTCACCCGCAACTGCAAATAAATGCCTTCATTAATTTCCGTTGGTGAGCCGGATGAGTCACCACTTCTCCGCTATTCCATCTCTGCAAATCTATCCCGGAGTTGAAAATATCTCGCTGCTATTAACTCTGCCATAAATCCTCATTGAATGCCTTCACCGGTAAAATCTGGCACTCGCTTAGTCATTTGTGGACAGATCTGTAAATACTGGAATGAAACATCAACTCTCGGCACCTTCCTTTTCAACATGGCCGCCTTTAATTAAATTGCATTTGACTTTGTCCTTATGGCCATTTTCCCGCTATCCCGCAAGTGACGGATGGATTCCCGCATGAAAGACAAAAAGATTATATTAGCAATTTAATAAACATTAAATCAACACTTTAACATTAAAACAGATTAAAATCCTAATATTTCTTGCATGTCGGCCTCTGTTTCATCTGATACGTGTCTTGACACGTATCACATAATCGTGACACGTGTCTGTTTACAGCTGCAAGCATTCTGGTCAACTTTCTGTGCAGGTCGCGAAAATGCGACATGTCGCGATTTCGCGACATGTCCGCCAACATGTTTCTCTCTCCTTTCTTTCATCGCGAAAACGCGACATGTCACGATTTCGTGACATGTCGCGAAATCGTGCCTCTTGCTAGCTGCCGTACAACTCTTTTCAAGCATGTCGCGATTTCGCGACATGCATCTTGCCTTAGTCGATTTCATGCAAATTTGATTTCTCCTCTTTGCTTCCTTCTGGCCCTTGGCCGATTTTCCATTATGTCTTTCAATTTGGCAACTTTCTTCTCATCATGTCACGAAATCGCGACATGGTGGCTCCCTTTGAAGTTCTGCCTCCCAACTATCGTGATTTTACGACGTCTCCATCTTGGCTGGTTCTATCATTGAAAGTGCAAAAAGTCGCCGTAACTTTCATGTCTTTGTCTTTTAAATCAAAATGACCGTGATTTTTCTATAGGTAGCGATTTCGCTACCTTCTCTCTTCTCCGTACCAATCGCGGACTTTTATCGCGAAGATGCCACATTCCTTTGCTTTGGAAGACCCTTTCAAAAGGTGCAGCGCATCGCTGCAGTTTTTGCCCCTTAGACTTTCTTTGCACTAGCCATGCAGAGACATCGCTGCAACATTTGTATTTAGTCCTTTTTTGCAACCAACACCCGTGACTTTGCAACATTGCAGCGCATCGCTGCCACTTTGAACACTTAGACGCTTTACCTTCTCCTCAATCAATGTCTTGCGCCTTTGCAACTTTAAAACTTGCGACACGTCGCTGCAACCCTTTAACCCTCAAGCCTTTGAACCGCCCACGTCACGAAAATGCGACGTGTAGCGCATCATTGCAAGTTTTACTTTGGAGTGCCTTCTTGACCAATATGCAACGAATCGCTGCAACTTTTAAACTCAGGCTCCCCTTCGGCCAACCTGCAGCACAATTTTGAAACATGTTAGCGACGCGCCGCACTTTTTGTACTTAAGCATTTTTCCATCAACAACCCGCGAAAATAGAACACGTCGCGATATCGCGACAGTTCCCGTAGCTGCATGCGTTGACCGCGTTGACCATGATTTTGCGACACATTTGCGACTTAGTCGATTTTCACTCCTGCAGCCCATTTCTCTCTCCTGCCGCGATAATGCGACATGTCACGATTTCGCGACATGTCGCGAAATCGCTCCTTTCCGTACAACTTTCTTCTCTCTCCTCTGGTCGGTAGCGATTTTGCGACGCTTTCCAAAAATGGAAAGTGTCGCGATTTCGCTACGCAAAACTGACTTGGCGGGTTTTCTATTTTCCTGTCACGATTTCGTGACATTTCCATAAATGGAAGTGTCACGATTTCGCGGCTTTGCCGAAAAGGGAAAGTTTTGGATTTTCATGAAATTTTCTATCTCGTTTTCTGCATTCTTTTGCATCGGTGCAAGGTTTTCTTTGCCCATGAAGGACTCTAGCATGCACAAAATGAAATCTGAAAGGCAACAAAACCATAATGCAAGGAAAAGGACAACTTAATCAAGGAGGCAAGCAAATTTGGATTTGAACCTGAAAATTATCAAGAGGGTCCCTGCTGCAAAATGGGAAGCTTGAGGTTTTCTAAGGATGGACTCTCATTTTTCAGTGGGGGGTGTGTTGCTTCTCAACAAATGGCGATATCTACGGGTAAAATAGTAGCATTATTTTAGAACCCAGGACTCGGTTTCAAAACAAAAAGACCATGCATCATGCCTTGCCATAGACATTTTTCACAATAAATTGACTGCCAACTGCTAGCCGTTAAAATTTCCCAAGGACATACTAGGCTGAATTACTTCAAGGAAGATTTCTGATGTGCAATTACAAAGGGTATAAAACTTTCTTCAAGGATGACTGGATTGAATGATGAACTTTGGACTGATCAACTTTTCTAGATTGTAAAAGGGGAAACCGAGTAGAGCTCTGTTTACTAGTTTAGCCTTTTACAACCTAGACAGAGTTACCCTTTAGATTTACACGACCCAAATTTACAACTGTAAGGTAGAATCTGCAACTTGGTAAAAGAAAAATAGCTTTTGGAATCTGGCTGCCTCTCTTTCATATAACTCTTTTTTTTTTTTTATCTCTCTTATTTTTGAAATGCATCAATATCTGAAAGGCTTTAAAGAAATCACAATTTTCTTTTATCATTTGATCAATCTGGAACTGTTTCAGTCTAGGCACTGATAGCCTCTGTGGATACCCAAATAATTGCATGAACCATAGTCCCCTCTTATAACCAGCTTTTCTTGGATTCCCCGGAGTTCCTCCAACTAAACAAAGATAGCAGCTTTTTCTATCATTAAAACAACTCGTGGCAAGCAAGACACAAGATCCAATCACCTCTCTACCGTTGTCCTGACTAACAAAATAGTTCCACTATTCAATTTAAGCAGACTATCTCAATTAGAATTATAAACATTGGGTGGAGACTGGATTGATCAGCTAGGAATAAAACAATTTTTTTTTTTTTTTAGCAGGCTGACTTTTCATTGATTGCTCAGGCAAAGGTTAAAGGACAGATTTCAAAAGTTGAAGAACTTTGGACAGACCTCCAAGGACAGAGACAGGCCTCAAGAACAAAACAAAAATAAAACTGCACAGACTTAGAAATAAAACTGAAAAACTTCAAAGCTTACTTACAATGTATACATATGTTACAACTTCTTTATGACTCATTCAAATGATAGATTGGATGGAACAACCGAGAAATAATGTTTCAAGTATTGACCATTAACAGGGAGGTCCAGAAAATTACCATCCAGATCTTGTAAACGGAATGCATTGTTACCCAATATCTCAAAAATTTGGTAGGGGCCTATCCAAAGTGGCTGCAACTTTGTATGCTTACCCTTCTTCTCATGAGCCTTGTCCCACAGGAGCACCAAGTCTGCCAGTCTGAAAGCTTTCACTTTGGCCCTCTTGTCAAACCACCTTTTGATAGTTTCTTGATGTCTACTGAAGTGCTCCAGGGCTTGGAGTCTTTCATCCTGCAAGTTAGTGAGATCTAAAACACGGGCTTCAACATCATCATGATCCTCAAAATAATCTAAGGCAAATTGGTAGGTAGGCAGCTTGAGAGAGATGGGAACAATTGGCTGGGTACCATACAACAAAGCAAAGGGAGAAGTCTTAAGAGCAACCTTATGTTTTATCCTGTCAGCCCACAGTGCATATTTCAACAATGTATGCCATTGCCTGGGTTTATCTACTGCAGACTTCTTGATGGCATTCATTAAATTCTTGTTTGTTGACTCAACCAGTCCATTGCCTTGGGGATAGTAGTTGGATGAGAATCTGATAACTATCCCCATCTGGTATGCCCAATCTGCAAACTCCAATGATTGAAAGGCTGGCCCATTATCACAGACCAAATTCAGGGGAACCCCAAATCTAGTTATGACATTTGATTCAAGAAAATCAATCACTTCCTGGGCTGTACTTCTTGTAGTGGTCGCTGCTTCAACCCACCTTGTGCAATAGTCGTGAGTCGTCAGAACATATTTATGCCCTGCTGAAGAATTCGGGTTAATGACTCCCACAAAATCAAGCCCCCATTGCATGAAAGGTTTACTGATCACAACAGGTTGCAATGGCAGGGCCCGGTTGGCCTCTTTGGCTGCAAATGTCTGGCACTGATGGCAGGTTCTGACATGCTGATGTGCATCTTTAAAAAGTGTAGGCCAATAATAGCCTGCTCTTAGTATTTTATGTGCAGTGGCAGATCCTGATGGATGCCCTACCCCTAGTTTTTCATGAAAACTAGCCATGACTTCACTGACTTCGCTGGGAGAAATGCATCTTAGGAAAATGCCAGCATAATTCTCCCTGTACATAGTACCTGCCTTGAGGAGATAATGAGCAGCTTTTAACTTTAATGCTCTCCTTTGAGTTCTGTTCAAATGGGATGGGCAAATTCCAAACTGTAGCAGATGAATGATATCTCCATACCAATCATCAGATTCAGAATTTAACTGATTAACTTCTTCCCGTAGAGGCACTTCAACAATGTGTCTGGACAAACCAAGCCCCCTATCAATTTTGCAGGCCTAATCTCCAAGTCATACTCTTGCAACCTTGTGACCCAATTTCCCCTCGCTTCACCCAACTCATTCTCGACTTAGAAGGTATTTAACAGCTAGGTCTGGCACTATGGCATGAATTTTGCTCCTCAAGATATAGTGTCTGAACTGTTTCACTACTTTTACCAAAGCATAAGCTTGTTTGTCTAAACAGGAATATTTCAGCTCAGCTCCCTTCAAATTGGTGCTCTTAAAAGCAATTGGATGTTCCCGCTTCTCTCCGTTGGGTCGAACTGCAGCAAGTGTATGTTCGTAAGAGAAGGTGTACGGATAAAAATCTGCATCGAAGTCCGGGCTTACCGTAACCGGTGCCTCGTTTAATGGCCGTCTTGATTTCTTGGAAGGCACTCTTAGCTTCCGGGGTCCAAACAATCTGGCAATCCGCTTTAACATGTCATTCATTGGCTTAACTATCTCTCGCAAAGCCCGAGATAAACTTCCCGACAAAGTTAATCTTTCCAAAGAATGACCTCAACTCTTTCTTGGAGTTGGGAAATGGTATGCCGTATATGGCTTCAACTCGCCTCGGATCCATAGAAATGCCATCTTTTGTGACCAAGTGTCCCAGCAATTTGCCTTCTGTTACACCAAAAATGCACTTCTTTGGATTCAAGGAAATGCCAAACTCCCTGCACTTGTTAAACACAGACTCTAAGTGCTTTACATGGTCAAATCTGGATTTGGAGAAGACCGTTAGATCATCCATGTAAACTACAATGCATTTGCCCATAAGCCCTTTGAAGGCATGATCCATTGCTCTTTGAAATGTTGCTCCAACATTTATTAACCCAAATGGCATCCTTTTGTAAGCAAAAGTCCCCCACTTAGTTGTAAAAGCAGTCTTCATTCTATCTTCCTTCTCAACCAAAATCTGGTTGTACCCTGAGAAGCCATCCAGGAAAGACATCATCTCTGACCCATTAACAATTTGCAAGACTTCATCCATAGAAGGCAGGGGATAGTTGTCCTTTTCAGAAGCCTTGTTTAAATTCCTAAAATCCACACACAGGGGATCTCCCCATTTTTCTTCCCCGACCGGCACCGGATTGGCCACCCGTGTAGAATGCCTGATGGGAAAAATAATTGCTGCACTCAAGAGCTTTTCCACTTCCGTTTGGATTAGGGGTTCTAACAGAGCATTAACATGCCTCTGTTTCTGTCTGAAAGGCTTGCAAAATTCTTTCAAAGGTATGATGTGAGTGTAAACTTTTGGGTCAAATACCTTTAAATCTTTGTATGACCAAGCCATTACATCCTTGGACCTGTGCAGAAAATCAACCAGACTTTTCTTTATTTTTGGATCACAGTCCTTTGCCAACTTGATGTTCTTTGGATCCTCCTCAGTGCCTATGTTCAGGTCTTCAGTCCCATTGTCTGTGGGAGCTACAAAATCCTCAGAATTCACCCTTTGCCTGATCTTGTCAACATCAAATAGCCTTTCTAGCTCCACCATTCCTTTTGGGATCCTGTTGTCCTTCAACCTCATTATTCCTCTCGTCATCATCCAACCTGCTCCAAAGCAGGGTGTCTCTCTGGCCTTCATCAATTATAGCATTCTCAAAGGTGTTAGTACCCTGCAAAAAGTTTACAATCTGCTGATCATCTGAGAAAACTTGAAAGCTGTCTATATTGTTTGGAACTGAAGGACAAGGGACCAACTCAATTGAGAACTTATCCCACTTAAAATATTCTAATGGCTTTAAACTTGCAGCTGAAGATGCCAGGACATCAGCATGTGAATTTTGTTCCCTGGGTATGTGTGTCGGATTGAATGCATCAAAGCCTTCTACAAGATCCCAGGCCCCGTGTTTGTATCCCTTCAAATAGGAGGCTTTACACTCGGAATTTACCCCCGACTTGACTTGCCACTAATTCTCGAATCGCTGAAAACTTGAATGTTTTTCACATTTTTATCCAAAGCAAACTTTAAACCTAAAATCAGATCTTCATACTCTGCTAAATTATTAGTACATGGGAACCGCAGGCGGTAAGACATAAAAAATGTCCGACTTTGAGGCCCTTTGAGGACTCGCCCTCGCTCCTAAACCCCGCTTACATCTGGCTCCATCCACATGAAGTGTCCAGACTTCATTAGTATGTACAGGATGAGCTTTATTAAACTTGTTACTCTGCCCACTTGTTAAATTGTAGACTCCAATGTCTACCTCTGCAACATTGACAGCCTCATTTGCCGCATTGTACTCTGTAATGGTGTGCTTGTACTCGGGTTCTCTCGTCAACCCGCAATTGATTTGCCACTCCTTTCCATGGCAACCACATGTGTGAAAAATCTGCTGCCGTATATCCATTCAAGGACCTAGACCAATCCCTACTCAACAAGGATCCCATATCCCACCGGGATATCCACAACCCCGGATTTCAATTTTATGTTGAGCCCTTGGCTCGATGCTAATTGTATGTGAATATTTTGAAGCTCTCCAACAACTTTAACTTCTGACTTGTCCAATTGGACAACTCTCCTTTCAGACTTCATTGGGGTCAGTCCCAACCGCTGACAAATGGCCAGTGGCATAACATTAGCAGATGCACCTGAATCTACCAAACAATTATGTAAGTTCTTCCCAAAAATTTTGACAGTCAAGAAAAGGGGGAACTTCAGTTTTTTCTTTGTACATGGCTAGATTGGCATTTGCTATTTTCTTTCCCTTGTCTACAGGTTTAGCAGCAGGGCCATAGTATGTCTTTATCAGGTTGTCTCTCTGCTCTGAAATCTGTGCCAGCTCATGCAGAGTAATGTTGGCCTTAATATTTTTCATATCCTCCACTATGTTATATCCTTTGTTAAGTGGAGGAACAGCAACATCTGGTACTCTTTGAGCCCCTCCCTTTGGTGGAGGTGGATTATTGCTTGGAGAGGGGTCTGGAGGAACATTGTGAGAGTTATCCGGAGGAGTTGATGTAGTGTTGGGCTCCGGATTCCTCGTTTCTCAGGTTGTAGTTATCTCTTCTGTACTGCTGGAAAGCCTGTACTTCATCTATAGGCATTTCAACTACATTCTCAGATTCATCCGGGAAAGAAAAGGAATCCAGGACCATGGCTGCACCGTGGCCGGATGAACTTGGGCCATCGCAGCTTCTTTGATTTTCAGGGGAGATCGGATCACCGCACAAGGCTTCAAATGCATTGCAAAATTCCAGACATATCCAACTCCCCATGCCGAGAAGTGGCATGTATTCTCGCACCGCTTGGGCAGTAGCTAAATCACGGATGTTCACATCATGAGTTTTACCCTTGTAATCTTTATTAGGTTCATATGGGGGCCTGTTAAATCTGTTTGGCTGATATGAGTATCTCGTTGGGATTGTCACCAGTAGAAGTTTGCCTTTTAAAACTCGAAAAATCATTGGCCAGCTTTTGAACAATCTTTGAGACTTCTTCAATCCTTGCATTGTCAGCTTCTTTCACAGGGTTCTGTACATTCTCAACAGGTGCAGCAGCTTGATGGACTTGCTGATGGTAGAGTCTCGACAGATCGGCAGCATCATCTGATGTGGAATGGGATTAAACATAGGAGCAGCTTGTGTGATCAGAGGAACTTGCTGAGCATTTAAAGGCTGGGGTCCCAACTGTCTTTCCAGAATCAAAGCTTCTTTGTAGGCTTCTGTCAAATTGGTAATAGTGGCATCTCTCTTCAAGAAGACAGAGGTCATGGGATCCAGGGAATTTCTAAAAATCTCTAATGCCAAGTCAGCATTAGGTACATAATACCCAGTAAGTCTACCATAGGCTTTCTGGAATCTGACATTATAGGATCTGATAGATTCACTTAATTCCCTTTTGATGCTAGAAAACTGCTGATATAAAATACTGGGGTCTATCACTTCCCCGAACTGTGACACAAAAACTTTCTCTAAATCATTCCAACTGGTGATAGAATCATTGGTGAGGTTTAAAAACCAGTCATATGCTCCCTCCTGGAGAGTGAACGGGAAGAGTCTACAGGCAACATCTTCATGCTGTACATTTAATAACTTCAGTGCATTCTTGAATGCAACCAAGTGTTCTTCTGCGGTTCTTGTCCCATCATGTTTGTACCTGGGGAGATATCTTTCTGGATTTCTGGGCAGGTCATGGGCTATACCCGAAATGTTCAAAGCTGTGGAGCCCAACCAATTTGCCATAGCTAATGGATTGACAGGAATATTCCGAGCTCGGTTGGAGTGACTATCAATGGTGATAAAACTGTCTGTGATAGAGATGTGGCCCTTCTGTGGCTACTTCTTCTCGGAGTTTCTAATTCAGGGACAAGGAGCTCTCCAGCTCTGGGGTGGGACCTTGTTACCCGTATGTAGAATCCAGCTTTCACAAGCACTTATAACTTTGCAGCTTCTCAACAGTGTTCCGTATTTGGCAATTTAAAACACCGCACCGACAACTTACAAAAATCGTACCGACAATTTATAAAACTGAGCCACTTTTAAATGTTAAAATTCCAGACTGGATAAAATACAGTATTTGTCAAGCACCACATACAGTCGGATTTCCCAACTCAAGTGCACTAAGAACAGATGTTCTCGGCCCTCCTTCTAGCGCCAATTAAATGTTGGTCCGACTTTCATACACACCCCGTGAAGAATGAGCATAAACACCGGTAACACCCACGGGATGAATCCCACTCACTTTAGGATCTAGCTGGTTATCCAAGGTGTGAGTTACAGAGTCGGGTCGAATGTCTATTCACTCTTTTCCGCTTCTGGAATAGATTTCAATATGGACTGCTCCGTTACCTTACAGGGGGTTCTTGAACTTGTTCAATAGTTGCAAAAGTTGTTACTTGTTAACAATCAGATTTAACTTGATTCTTGATCTAGCTCTCATGGGTCAGCAGATTCAAATAAAAGACAAATAAAGAAAGTAAAAATGGATCATTCACGGTAAGCAAAGAGAGGGTAGGGTAAGGCATAAAGGGAAGTTTATCAAAATTTAAACTGTAAAACTTAAACTGTCAATTTCATCTATACTATCAGCTTCACAACAAAACAAATCAAAGAGGAAAGCGTCCATATTTCTAAGATCACTTTCAACCAAGAGCACAAGGCAAAATGGAACAGGTCTAACAGAAAATTATAAACCGAAGAGAAGTCGGTTAAAACCGATATCTTTCACCGGTAGCCTAGCTCACACAGTGAAGACAGAGCAATTAGAACAAGCTTACACCTGAAATCTGTAATTTCCCAAGCAAACAATGGAACAACCGAAGCCTAACAAGGATATTTAAACTTGATAATGGCAGATTTACAACATATATCTAACAAACTTTAATGGAACGGATAACGTAAGAAGATACACTTATCACAGATCTCATAAAATATTAGGCTCCCCGGCCATGCTACCATAGAAAACAAGCAAAAGCACATCAACTCCCAATCCGTAAAACAAAGGATTTCACAAAATTTGCAAGAAATTGCTTATAAGCCTTTTATTTCTAAGTCTCCGCCTCCCGCGATTACATTTTGCACTTGTATTTATAGACTCAGGACAGATCCTGATCTTTACAAAAAATATCTTTTCTTAATTGCAAATCTTATCATCTTAAACCCTAGGACCGGGTTTTACAATAAAAGCCATTTTAAAACAAAGACTGGATAAAACCTAACCCTTCTGCAAATCAGGGCGGTCAGCTGTCATAAATGGAGAAGATAGAATCAAATGCAACTTGCATTCACCCGCAACTACAAATAAATGCCTTCATTAATTTCCATTGGTGAGCCGGATGAGTCACCACTTCTCCGCTATTCCATCTCTGCAAATCTATCCCAGAGTTGAAAATATCTGTCTGCTATTAATTCTACCATAAATCCTCATTGAATGCCTTCACCGGTAAAATCTGGCAACTGCTTAGTCATTTGTGGACAGATCTGTAAATACTGGAATGAAACATCAACTCTCGGCACCTTCCTTTTCAACATGGCCGCCTTTAATTAAATTGCATTTGACTTTGTCCTTATGGCCATTTTCCCGCTATCCCGCAAGTGACAGATGGATTCCTGCATGAAAGACAAAAAGATTATATTAGCAATTTAATAAACATTAAATCAACACTTTAACATTAAAACAGATTAAAATCCTAATCTTTCTTGCATGTCGGCCTCTGTTTCATCTGATACGTGTCTTGACACGTGTCACAGAATCGTGACACGTGTCTGTTTACAGCTGCAAGCATTCTGGTCAACTTTCTGTGCAGGTCGCGAAAATGCGACATGTCACGATTTCACGACATGTCCGCCAGCATGTTTCTCTCTCCTTTCTTTCACCGCGAAAACGTGACATGTCGCGATTTCGTGACATGTCACGAAATCGTGCCTCTTGCTAGCTGCCGTACAACTCTTTTCAAGCATGTCGCGATTTCGCGACATGCATCTTGCCTTAGTCGATTTCATGCAAATTTGATTTCTCCTCTTTGCTTCCTTCTGGCCCTTGGCCGATTTTCCATTATGTCTTTCAATTTGGCAACTTTCTTCTCATCATGTCGCGAAATCGCGACATGGTGGCTCCCTTTGAAGTTCTGCCTCCCAACTATCGCGATTTCGCGACGTCTCCATCTTGGCTGGTTCTATCATTGAAAGTGCAGCGAGTCGCTGCAACTTTCATGTCTTTGTCTTTTAAATCAAAATGACCACGATTTTGCTATAGGTAGCGATTTCGCTACCTTCTCTCTTCTCCGTACCAATCGCCGACTTTTATCGCGAAGATGCCACATTCCTTTGCTTTGGAAGACCCTTTTCAAAAGGTGCAGCGCATCGCTGCAGTTTTTGCCCCTTAGACTTTCTTTTGCACTAGCCATGCAAAGACATCGCTGCAACATTTGTATTTAGTCCTTTTTTGCAACCAACACCCGCGACTTTGCAACATTGCAGCGCATCGCTGCCACTTTGAACACTTAGACGCTTTACCCTCTCCTCAATCAATGTCTTGCGCCTTTGCAACTTTAAAACTTGCAGCGTGTCGCTGCAACCCTTTAACCCTCAAGCCTTTGAACCGCCCGCGTCGCGAAAATGCGACGTGTAGCGCATCGCTGCAAGTTTTACTTTGGAGTGCCTTCTTGACCAATATGCAACGAATCGCAACAACTTTTAAACTCAAGCTCCCCTTCGGCCAACCTGCAGCGCGATTTTGAAACATGTTAGCGACGCGCTGCACTTTTTGTACTTAAGCGTTTTTCCATCAACAACCCGCGAAAATAGAACACGTCGCGATATCGCGACAGTTCCCGTAGCTGCATGCGTTGACCGCGTTGACCACGATTTTGTGACACATTTGCGACTTAGCCGATTTTCACTCCTACAGCCCATTTCTCTCTCCTGCCGCGATAATGCGACATGTCGCGATTTCGCGACATGTCGCGAAATCGCTCCTTTCCGTACAACTTTCTTCTCTCTCCTCTGGTCGGTAGCGATTTTGCGACGCTTTCCAAAAATGGAAATGTCGCGATATCGCGACGCAAAACTGACTTGGCGGGTTTTCTATTTTCCTGTCACGATTTCGCGACATTTCCATAAATGGAAGTGTCACGATTTCGCGGCTTTGCCGAAAAGGGAAAGTTTTGGATTTTCATGAAATTTTCTATCTCGTTTTCTGCATTCTTTTGCATCGGTGCAAGGTTTTCTTTGCCCATGAAGGACTCTAGCATGCACAAAATGAAATCTGAAAGGCAACAAAACCAGAATGCAAGGAAAAGGACAACTTAATCAAGGAGGCAAGCAAATTTGGATTTGAACCTAAAAATTATCAAGAGGGTCCCTGCTGCAAAATGGGAAGCTTGAGGTTTTCTAAGGATGGACTCTCATTTTTCAGTTGGGGGTGTGTTGCTTCTCAACAAGTCCATAGAAGATACACAAGTAATGAAGATGGTGCAGAAGCTCACACAGGTTAATACCTATTTGCAAGAATTGATATTAAGAAAAAAATGTTTTTCTATGATAAAGTGGAAGAGCTCCAGTATATCTACCAACTATTCATTGATTCCTCAGACCTGGATGATGAAGATTGGAAATATGTTTCCAAACCTATCAGGGAGTAGTAGTTGTAGTGGAAAAAATTAGACAATCAAAGCATACCAATCAGAATCAGCTAACTAAATCTAGGACTAGTGCCCAGAATTAAGACAAATTTTTAGATTTTCCTTCTAAATTATTTTATGTATTTTAGTAATAAGTCTTTAAGTTGTAACAAGAGTTTTTGACAAGGTAATGCTTACTCATCTGAAGTGCATTTTTCCTTACTCTTTGCTTTTTGTAAATGTCTTGTTTTGTATTTTTTACTCCGTTTCCCAATGGATGAAGGGCCTAGATTCTAATATGTTGCTAGCAAAAAATCCCCCAAAAGGTGCAAAGAATGTTAGTCTAAAAATACTACCTCTAGGAGACAGCTAATATTTTGCAACAGGGTGCCATCTTGAGAAGCTTGATGCAGCCTATTTTTGAAGGGCTATAGAAAGAGAAAATATGCTAAGGAAAGATGATGTCATGATTTCGAGACATGTTCGAATTTCATGGTAAAATGGTGCAAGGAAGTCAAGTAGATAAAAATGTCACAATTTCGCAACATGTTACTTTTTTGCCGATAAATCAAGAAGAAAAATCCAAGACAAAGAAGATGTCACGATTTCGTGACATGTTGCATTTTTGCGGTAGTAAAGACCAAAAGGAGCTGAAAAGATAAAGACATCACGATTTTGCGACATGTTGCATTTTCATGTCTAAGAAAGTAGAAAAGGGTAGAAGAAGAGAGAATGTCATGATTTTGTGACATGTCAGTTATTCACCACGAGAAAGAGAGAAGAAGACATACGAGGCTAAAGTGGCACAATTTCGTGACATGTTTTATTTTTGTGTAAGCAAGAGGCTGATAGAGTAGAACACTTGAAGACGTCGTGATTTCATGACATGATAGTTGTTCCTGACAAGATATATTCTTAGCAACTAAAACATACCCTTACACCAAATTTTTTATCTCTCGAGGTGTCAGATGTAAATGAAGTGTTAGATCTGTTAGAATCTAATTTGCAGAAGATCTTTTGCTTATTATTAGTGTAGACACCAAAACAGCACCAATCCGATTATGTGACTGCAAACATCGCATTAACACACACAACCCCAAGGGCAGCCCCAGAGGTTAAAACAGTGGTTCTAACCATTCACACAATAGTTTTAAAAGTAAGAGATCAAATTGGGTACTTTTTAGGCACTCTACTACTTATTCGCTCCACCCAGGGACGAGTGCAGACTGGTACTCGTCCCACCCAGGGACGATTACCAGCGCTCGCTCTTGGGTGGGACGAATGCCAGGTTTGACCTACAAAAAGTCAAACCTCGGCACATGACAACTCAGAACTGCCACTTAGCTCTTCCTTCATGGCATAGGAGTGCGAGGGAGTTCTTTTGACAACTCATATCTGCCACTTGACTCTCCATTCACTGCATGGGAGTGCGAGTGAGTTCTTTTGACAACTCAGATATGCCACTTGACTCTCCCTTCATTGCATGGGAGTGAGAGTGGGCTTTTTCATGACAACTCAAATTAGCTACTTAACTCTCCCTTCATTGCATGGGAGTGCGAGTGAGTTCTTTTGGGCATGCGAAACGAGCTATGAAGCAATTATGGAGCCCTTAATCGGGGAGAAGTCTTCTCTTCCCTGAAAAAGCATTCATGCTAAGTAGCACTTCTGCATGCTAATTCAAAGAGACCCCTTGGGTCTATAAAATGGTGAGTTTCCTCACCCAAAAGGATATACAGAGAAGGAGCATTTTGAGCGACGAAGTGTTGCCAGTTTACTTACTTACGATTTGTGCTTTTACATCCATAATCTCTTAATCGAAAGGGAGGTTATTGGGTGACTTTTGGAGGCACGAATCAAGACCTAAAACCCGATCTTCTGACCACAATATCCTACCAATTTGCCGACAACACAACACAACAGGTTTCGGACTCATCCCAAGCGGATTGGTGTCGAAACAAAGTCTCAACCAGCGGGTGGTTTGCCTTCGGGCACCCCCTGCCTTATTGCAGGTTTATTCGTCTTACCCCAGAATGAATACCAAACTATTGCAGGTTTATTCGTCCTACCCCGAGATGAATACGGATCTGTATCAAATTTGGTGACTGTTTCTTTTGCAGTATTTTGCTAGTTACATGGTTACGCTTCTGTCAAATTTTTAGTCTATTTAGATTCATTTTAATCATCGTTATATTTATCTTTTATATTCATTAACAATACTCTTTCAGATTTGCGAGTTTCATTATCATACACAGGTGCTACTGACGATTTGTTGTTTCTTTGAATGCAGGAGGAGCAGCAAGGATTAAAGATTCATCAATACCAACGACGGCAACACTTTGGCCCGCCCATTTCACATGTGGGCATGCGGAAGGAGGAACACTAAATCCATGATTGTAATTGAAACTATGTTAACGCTCCTACCCCCTAAAAGGGAGGAGACGTCTTTGTAACCGAATTGGAAGAGTATAAATAAAAAGGGCTGTGCTTTCTATACTTCCTTTTATCTCATTTAAATTCGTCTCTTTTCTTTCATTTCATGCATTTCACTTTATAGGACCTTAAGCGTTAACTTTGGGTTTTGAATACATCGCATTAGTTTTCCTTTCAATCTTCCGAAATCTCGTGCTTTCAATGGCGATCACGGTGGGACCTCTGTCCTCTATTTTTTTTTAGGTTAGATTTCTGATCTGAAATTGCTTGTTTTGATTACAGGTACCTATTTTTTAGTCATTAGACTGTTATTCGTTTCGATCAGTGACGATTACAGAATTGGGATTCGTCTCACCCAGGGACGAATAGGCATTCGTCCTACCCTGGAACGAATATTGTTCTGATATTCGTCTCACCCAGGGACGAATAGCGTTCTATGCATTTTTTAGAGCAGCAAATCAGAAACATCCTTTTGGGCAGAGAAGAGGTAGGGGTTTTTAACAAGCCTCTATCAAATTTCTGTTTTTTGTTTTCTGATTTTTAGTTTTTGTATGGCTTAGGGAAAGTTTCCTTTTTGTTTGCCTGTTTCAATTTTTGCAAATTAAAATGAACCCCACACATCACGTGGTTACTTAAACCAAGGAGCTGGTCGTAAAACCCCAGCCCTTGAGCAAGACCAACAGTGGATTTCATCACCACGTTGGCTTGGATATTTGCATACATTACCCCGATCGCGCCTGTTGCTAGACGTAAATCCTGATGAAAGCTGACCAAGTGTAGCTAGGGTGATTCCTAGCGCATGAGGATAAGTCTTCTATGGTAGGTGTCATAAATAGAGTGATTCCCCTTCCGTACCGCCTATGTTCCACGTATCATCTGCTCTCACGTACCTATAGTCTCCCTCACGTAAGGGCGGGTATATAGAGAGGTTGGTATATCGGTCCGACAATGGTATATTGAAGGGGCGACCATTTTGGGAGTCATAAGAGCCTTCATAATTGCATTTAAATGGTTTTCATAAAAAGCTTTCAAAAAAAAAAACAAACAACAAAACACACTAAACCAGATTTAGGGCACACTTTTAATCTTTAAAAGAGATAATCATTGCTTGTGTGTGTATGCTATTTTCTGTTTAAAAAAATCATAAAAAAGAAAAATCATAAAAAGGAATTTCCGCATCTTTAGGTTAACATCACCATGGTGTACACCCGTAGCCAAGCCCAATCACGGGCAGAAGCTGCAGAGAATGCACCAAGGGGGACAAGTCGCCCCCGATATAGCCCTAAAGACTTGGCCATCCCGCCTTGGCGGCAGGATACACAAGTTAGTCCACACCATGCAGTTACAGAACATGACTTTAGAGGCACCTCCTTGAGGGGCACTCCAACTCATGCCATCACTAGACAAGACTATAGAGGCACCTCCTTAGGGGGTACTCCCATTCAGCAAAGATCCTTTCAAGAAGACAACCAACATGTAGCACTTGACCTAGATATAAGGCCTCCCTTGGAAGCTCGTTATGGGTGGCCTAGTGATGAAGTGCTTGAACAACAAAGGGTCCACAAGGAGGAACCATATGATTTTGTTACTCCTAATTTACCCCTGATTAATGTTAGACACACTAGACCATATCCAGAATATCAGGTTCTCCCGACAGGGCAAGACAATTCTGCCCACACCTTTTGTGCATATAACAGAGAATGTGAGGAAGATCACTACGTTCCTCAAGAATAGTACATAGCATGGGAACGATGCACGTCTACACCCGCTTTATATCCAGATCGCTCATTGAGACCAGAGCTTCAAGTCAATGCTGCTAACCTCGACAGAGGGAAGCAACATATAGGGGTCTCAGAGTACCATGATCGAGAAAGATATGTAGGGGAGGCATCTAGGCCTCCTAAACAAGAGACGACGGAACAAAATGACTTGGCATTTGCCAAACTAGCCGCCCGCCAAGCGCAAATCACGCGGCTTAGGCAAGACCAACAACAATTAGAACATTTGTGTCACCTTAATCAAGAGCACATTCAACGTCAGACAGCTGAATTACTTCACAACAATGCGCCTGAGAAGGCCCCAGTCCCTCGCGCACAGAAATCTGAGATGTATGTGAGGCACAACCCCTTAGTGCGAGACAGGTCTCCGCGACTTCATCAAGCACTACCTCTAAGACCTCCTAGACCTGAGCGGGAGGCCACTCCCCAAAACCGTGATGGGCATCCTCCGCGGGCACCCATCAATGTTTACAGGCCTAGGCCAGACACTCCTCAAGAAGCTTATGAGGATTATGAACAAGAAGAAGAGCGGGCTGAAATGCCCTATCAAGGCAGAAGGGGTGCTACCCAGTTATCCCTCCAAAGGCCTCAAGTTCCCCACAACCCACAGCGGGAGCAAACCAAGGAGGAGGAGATTAAGTCCTCCGATGCATACAAAGTGTTGTTAGAACGCTTAGAGACTATGGAACTCAAGACTTCTGGGCCCCAAAAGCCTACTTTACGCCAACTCCGTAGTCATCCTGTGCATCCATCAGTGCCGGCACCTCCGTACCCCAAACATTTTAAGCTGCCCCAGTTGGCACTCTTTAGAGGGGACGAAGATGCTCAAGAGCATGTGACTCGATTCTTGAGCCAATGCTTCGGTATACAAGACAATGATGCATTGCTATTAAGAACATTTATAACCACATTCGTAGGACCTGCCTCGGATTGGTTTACCCATCTACCGAAGCATAGCATCTACAACTTGGATCAGCTAGTGGACGCGTTCCTAGAACGTTTCGCTTTCAACACAAAGAAAAAGGCGTCACTAAGTGATCTAGCTAGCCTCAAGCAGTATGAGGAGGAATCTATGGTGGCATATGGGAATCGATGGAGGACGTTGCTTTCAAAGCTATCCTACCTCCCTCCTATGTCCGACCTAACTCAAATGTTCGCAAAGAGCTATTTGCGATCGATCTCTGTGCTATTGCAGCTGCAGCAATATGCCACTTTAGAAGAAGCTCTGGCGCAAGCTAGAATTATCGAAGAGATCAAGATACAGGATGGCAAAATTGCCAAGCCTAAGAAAAAAGAATGGAACAAGAGCACCAAAATAGGGACTACGCAACAGAAACCCACCGCGGTCAATCAAGTTGCTATCAATGCCCCTAAGCCTGCCCAAGCAACACAGCCTCCAAAGGCTAATTATCAGGCAGTGCCTCCCAATAACTATGAGAAAGATAATAAAAAATAGGACCACAATCAGCAGCATCGCCCTAGGCGGCAATTTACACCATACACCGAGTCCAGGGACTCCTTGTTTGACCGTTTGTCAGTGGCAAACTTGATTAATCTGCCAGAGATTCAAACAATAGATCCTAATGCGCCAAAGCCTAAGGGCTACAGAGAGGATCTTTACTGTAGATTCCATAGAAGGAAAGGGCATGACCTTAACGCCTGTTGGAAGTTCAAAGGTTTAGTGCAAGACCTCATTGACAATAATACATTGGTAGTGGATAACCCCATCGCGCCCAACAACCAACAAATGGGTGTTTTCAGAGATCCTTTACCCGCACATGATGCACAAGCAAAACCTCTTCATGTCAACGAAGTGCAACAGAATTGCCCCATGGAGGGGTATGTTGGGATGATCAGCATTGTGACAAGGAACAAGAGATACCCAAGGGCTGCCCCCGCGACAGCCACAAGGGAAGTTCCATCCATGTCACAACCTCAAGTGAATCCTACACAGCTTCCCCCGCCTAGACCAGTGGCCACGATTCGAACTAGACTTACTCAAAGTCTAAGGACCACGTCAGCTAGGCTCTCCATATATGAGCTTATTCAACAATCGATGCCCCATCGGGAAGCTCTCATGGAGATATTAAAGGCAATTGAGCTGCAACCCCACGAAGCGAATTCGTTCAACAATTTTGTGGGGCATGTAAAATAGTGTACCGAACCAGTCATCACCTTTAGGGAAGATGAATTAAAAATGGTGACTGGGGATGTAGCGGATCCACCCCTGCACGTTATTGCGTGGGTCAACGGGATTCCGTATAAGCGGGTGTTGGTAGACACTGGTTCGTCCAGTAACATTATTACAACCGCCGCACTGAAACATTTGAAGCTGCCAGCCTCTCACATTGTACCTTCCACTTATACCCTTCGAGCATTTAATGATGCGATATGCTCGACAGTTGGCACAATTGTCTTACCTATACAAGTGGGACAAAAGACCATTCATACATTGTGCCACATTTTAGAAGGTGAGATGGCTTACAATATCTTGCTTGGGCGGCCTTGGATCCGGGATATGAAGTGTGTCCCTTCAATTGCTCATCAATGTTTAAAGTATACATTTGAAGGACAAGTGCACGTGGTCCCCACAGATTTAGAACCTTTCAAATACTGCAATTCAGTGCAACTAATGCCGCAGTCGACCCTTCCTTCAACGCATGTGGATTTTTAGTTAAATCCATCTAAAAGGGGTCCGATTACGCAAGAATCTCCATTACCAAATCAATCAAATTCCCAGGCGGGTTCATCTTCTTCATCTGGTCCTCCCACAACGATGCCACCTACGGTGGCCACACCAACGGACAAAGGAAAGAAGCCCCTGGAAGTGGAACCACCCTTAGTCTCCAACATCTCGATAGAAGAGATGCCTAATAGAATGGAAGTCGAGACGCCTAGTTCACCCCACATGGAGTGGACTCAGGGAGAACTCCCATTCGCTTCCTCTCAATCGCCAATGATTACTGTTGAGATGTCTAACACAGGCATGGGGGAGTATATAGTGCGCAATGTTGTAGCAATGCCCACACTTCAGTCTATGCAAGACATGGGAAGACCTCGACTCCCCATAGGCTCCGTGGTTCCTTTAGGCTACCCACCTAATCGGACAAACTTTATTTTTGGGGGCCTGGATAATGGCATTGAACCTTCCCTACAAGAAGAGGAAGATGAAGAACCCTTTGTGGAGGATGTCAATTATCTGTCTAACCCGGACTTCGCATTACGATATCTTAGCCAATGCAATTGGCATGGATATGGGTTGGGCAGGTATGAACAAGGAGTGCATGTTTTGTGCCAACCAAGATACCAAATGCCTTATGACAAGTCAGGAGTAGGGTTTAATCACCCTTTGCCCCTCGACATCTTGGTCAAAAACATGCAAGGCCTAGGGATAGGCAACAAGGATGGGTTGGCATCAGATCCATATGCCAATCCAAATACAACTTATACATTGGGGGATTATTTCCCATTACACACAAACAACCTTGTTGACCTCAACAACCCTTTCCCTTCGGTCACAACGGGAGACAATTCCAGGACTCACCTCCATGAAGGATATGACCAAGACCAAGCAGAGTCTTCGGATGATGAGTTGGAGTACGAGGTAGCACCTTGGGATTCTCTTGAGTCAGGAAGCAATCATTCCCACATGCTTCCCATGGATGATTATCAAGAAAGCTTCTTGACCATGTTCCCATTGAATGATCCCATTGAGCATAGGCTACCTCAAGAAAATCAGGTCCCCCCGTAGAGAGCGGCACAACCTCGTTGGGACCATATTAATTTGCTCGAGCAAGATGAGCTTCCCATGTCGCAAGCAATTATTGGAGCCAATGAAGGCCTGTGGATCTCTGACAGTGATTACGAAGATGAAATCGAGATGGCCTATCTCAACCACATGCGACAAATGCAACAACAATATCCCTTGGACATAGATGACATGTTTGAACACTTACACATAGGTCCAAGACATAGGTGGCACCTCAACCCGACGTAGTTATAGCAATTACTGCACCCGCCACTCTAGGTACACAGAGAGCATCTTCCACCTGGAGACCCTATCAAACCATCAGTGCCTAGGGCAGACCCTGTTTGCATGTCCACGCATAGGGCTGATCCCTTTGTGCCAGTGCCTACAGAGCCAGATCCAACGCATCAAGAACATCCCGAATGTCAGAGTTATCACACCTGCGGTAATGGAGGTTACAATCATTTCATCAACATGATCTCCATTGACTTGACCGCCCCCATCCATGATCCAGCCAATCCAACATGATCATTGCATCTAGACATAGAGGCTATAGATTGGGATCGTGCTGACACACCACCATCCCCATCGGAGTATTGGCCTTGCGGTGGGATGTTTCATTTCACTCCAGGACAGACTCGGGATGTCTTCCATGCTGAAGAGGAACTTGACGTTCCTAATGATGATCTTAATTCAGCAAACGATATCCATCTGATCCCAACTCCACACCAGTTGGAGGACGGATCCCACATGTCGATCGAGGCAACGACTGATGTAGACATCGGCACAGATCCAATGAATCCATGGATTCTCAAGCTGGGGGTAAGTCTTTCCCCCGAAGAGCAAGCCGATTATGTTGCCCTTCTTAAGGAGAAGAAGGAGGTTTTTGCATGGTCATACAAGGATATGCCGGGACTAGACCCACAACTAGTCACGCATAATTTAACGCTTGATCCGACAATCAAGCCAGTAAAGCAAAAACTATGCAAGATGCACCCAAAAGTGGCCTTAATGGTAAAATATGAGTTACAAAAGTTGTTGGATGCCCAGTTTGTCATCTGTGTGGATTATCCTCCATGGTTGTCTAACATGGTTCCCGTCAAGAAGCCCGATGGGAGGATTCGCATATGCACCGATTTTTGAGATCTTAACAAAGCGAGTCCTAAGGATGATTTTCCCTTGCCAAGCATCGACGTGCATTGGTAGATGCCACAACGGGCCATGAAATGCTTTCCCTTATGGATGGTTTCTCAGGATACAATCAGATTCGTATCAATCCCGAGGACCAACTAAAAATGGCATTCACAACGCCTTGGGGGACATTTTGCTATAAGGTCATGCCTTTTGGCCTTAAAAATGTTGGTGCCACTTACCAACGTGCCATGACGTACATCTTTCATGATTACATGCACAAGACTTTGGAAGATTACATGGATGATTTGTTGGCCAAATCTCTTTTGCGCCCAGATCACCTCGGTGACTTGAGCAAGGTCCTCGATCGCCTCATTGAACATAAAGTCAGACTAAACCCCAAGAAGTGCATCTTTGGCATCACCTCTGGAAAGCTCTTGGGTTTCATAGTCTCCAAACGAGGAATCGAGGTAGACCCAAACAAAGTCAAGGCAATCCTTGAAATGATTCCCCCAACCACCATCAAGCAGCTCAGGAGTCTACAGGGAAAGGTTGCATCGATCAAGCGCTTCATAGCGCAGTTATCTGACAAGTGCCGACCCATGAATAAATTATTGCATAAGGGGGTCACATTTCATTGGGATGACGAGTGCCAGTCAGCCTTTGATGACATTAAATAGTACTTGGCTTCGTCACCAGTATTGGCACCACCTAGACCAGGAGTGTCATTCTATTTATACATCTCAGCTACTGAGGTGGCACTGGGCGCCATGCTGTCCCAGAAAAATGAACTTCACAAAGAACAGGCTACATACTATCTTAGCCGCACCCTGGTCGGTTATGAACTTAACTATGCATACGTTGAAAAGCTCTGCTTGGCGGTGGTGTTTGCTACCAAAAAGCTATGCCACTACATGCTCAGTAATAAGACGTATGTTGTGTCTAAGGAGAATCCATTGCGATACATGATGAGTCATACTTATCATAGTAGCCACATGACGAAATGGATCATGTTGTTGACGGAGTTTGACATAGAGTTCATTGGACAAAAATCCATAAAAGGTCAAGTCATCACCGATCAACTAGCCGAGGCTCCTCTTGAAGACGATCAGCCTCTGAATTTTGAACTACCTGATGATGGGGTCTTCCATGTTTCAGAATCGCCAGATTCTGATGAGCCTGAGTCACAGGCTGACATAACCCTATTCTTCGATGGTTCTAAATGTGAGCAAGGGGGTGGCATGGGAATTGTATTCTTCACTCCACAAGGGGCTCCAATGCCTTTGTCATTTAAATTAGACTTCCCGTGCACCAACAACAATGCAGAATACGAAGCCTTGCTCATAGGTCTTCAAACAACAATCACCATGAACATTAAATGTCTAAACATCTTTGGTGATTCGTTGTTGATTGTCAATCAAGTAAAAGGGATTTTCCAATGTAAATGTCCAGTTCTGCAGGCCTACAAAGCCCTTGTGGACAAATTCCTGGCACAACTTGAATGGTATGACATCGAGGCACTCCCTCGATCATCAAATCATTTTGTGGATACTATGGCCTCCTTGGGGTCACTAATCCCGCAAGACCCTTCTGGTGAAATGACAACCATTCAGGTTAAAACATTATCGCAATCTGCGATGGAGCGTGCAAGCTCTGATCTGACGCCAGGAATCCACCTGATCCAGATTGAACCATCTCTGGATAAGTTCTCTCGAATCCATGATTGTTTGACTCGAGCCAACTGGGGGTCCTTGTTCTCCCCGACCCCTCTTAATAGCAACACAACGTTGTTTTTACAAGTTCTTTCTCGCTCAGCTTTTGCTAGGGATGGACTTCAAGAGGGATTGGTCGTTCATACTATCGAGGTTTTTGATCAGCAGGATTGGTACACACCCATTCAGGATTACCTCAAGCTAGGTAACCTCCCACTTGGATTGACACAAGCCACGAAAAGATCATTCAAACAGAAAGCGGCAAAGCATGTCTTGGTAGGAGACATTTTGTATCATCAAAATTATGAAGGAATCCTCCTTCGTTGTTTGGACCAACAAGAGTCCGCTTGGGCGATCACCCAAGCTCACGATGGTACATGTGGTGGCCACTTCAGTGGTATGGCCATCGCAAAGCGCATTCTTCGCATGGGTTATTATTGGCCATCTTTAGAGCGAGATTGTTGCGCATATGTGAAGAAGTGCATGAAGTGTCAACACCATGCTAATTTGACACACGTACCTTCTCAGGCCTTGCAGTCGATCCAATCGGTTTGGCCTTTTTCGTAGTGGGGCTTTGACCTAATTGGAAAGATCTCCCCTACGTCGTCTGGTCATCACACGTTCATTTTAACGGCCACAGAGTACTTCACCAAGTGGGTGGAAGCAATTCCGCTAACCTCTATGACTGGATCCCGCATTGCAGAGTTTATTTTGCATAACATCATATGTCGTTTTGGTATTCCATCCAAGATCCTGTCAGATAATGGGACACCATTCAAGAACAAATATGTGCATGCTTTGACCACAAAGTACAAAATTCAGCATAGTTTTTCAACCCCTTATTATCCGTAGGCAAATGGGCAAGCAGAGGCATCAAACAAAATGCTAGTCGCCATTCTTAAAAAGATAGTTGCAGACAATCATAAGGACTGGCACATTCAGATCCCGCTTGCCCTATGGGCTTATCGCACCAGCATTCGGACGCCCACTGGGGCAACTCCATTTTCGTTGGTGTATGGCTCCGAGGCAGTCATGCCTCTTGAGTTGGAAATCCCTTCCCTGCGCATTTCAATGCAAGAGTTCATCGATGATGACACTGCACGACAGGCCCGGTTAGATCAATTGACGTTGCTCGATGAACGATGCGTTAATGCTCTCGAGCATTTGCGTATCTATCAAGAGCGACTTAAGAGAGCATACAACATGAAAGTCCACCTTAGGGAATTTTAGGTTGGTGATTTAGTCTTAAAAGAGAACCAACAGAATTCTAATTTGTCGTCCCATCTACGGGACAAGTTCATGGCAAACTGGTTAGGTCCTTATGTCATTGATAGTAGAATAGGACCTGGAACATACCGGCTTGCCTCTCTTGAAGGAATCAAGGAAAAAGAACCCTTGAACATCAGTCATTTGAGGCCATTCCACATCTAGAGAGCCATAGTCCAACTAAAAGCTCCAAGGATTCTCATAATCGCTTGGTCAAATCTAAAAGCTCCAAGGATTCTCATCATCGCTTGGTCAAATCTAAAAGCTCCAAGGATTCTCATAATCGCTTGGTCAAATCTAAAAGCTCCAAGGATTCTCATCATCGCTTGGTCAAATCTAAAAGCTCCAAGGATTCTCATCATCGCTTGGTCAAATCTAAAAGCTCCAAGGATTCTCATCATCGCTTGGTCAAATCTAAATGCTCCAAGGATTCTCATAATCGCTTGGTCAACCCTAAATGCCCCAAAGGTATCTATAAACCCTTTGGTCAAGCCAAAAGCTCCAAGGATTTTCATAATCGCTTGGTCAACCCTAAACGCCCCAAAGGTATCTATAAACCCTTTGGTCAAGCCAAAAGCTCCAAGGATTCTCATAATCACTTGGTCACCCCAAAAATGCTCCAAAGGTATCCATAAACCCTTTGGTCAACACCAAAAGCTCCAAGCGTTACCATAACTGCTTGGTCAAAATAAATATTCAAAAATAAACAAAAACAATACAATCATCAAAAATCACAAAAACAATTGCATTTCAATTCCATGCATACTCATAAAAATCAAAAATCACAAACACAATTGCATTTCAATTCCATGCATTCTCATAAAAAATCAAAATACAAAAATATAGGTTGCATTAGGCATCGCATCCATACATTATATATTTGCTAAGTCATACAAGTCAAAAGCACCATAGGCTGTCATTACTTGGCAATTCCATCATTTTCCACATCAAATCCATTTTCATAAATGCATACATCCAGCATATCACCATTTTCTTTTAGCATAGTCAGTTGTCTCCTAAATGTATATAGGGTTTTCGTCATTCAGCTGTCTTTAAATTTCTAGCCAAAAACTATACACAGTTAAACATATTTTACACGAGAAAGTTTTACTTGGATCACACCTTGTTACGTAGCATCCCAACACAAATTAACACACATAAAATAATTCCTAAGTTGTGTGAATGCAAGAGAAACCTACAAAGCAGTCTCGGGTACCATAGGTGAAAGATTAGCCTGTTCATCCCCCTGTGCGAATGGTTCCAGAATGCTAAGAATTGACAAAAGGACGAGCTCTTCCCTATCCATTCACCTTAATAAATAGTGGTTTTTACCACTACCAAATCCCAATCATAGTTGGTCCCCAAAGTTGTAAGGATTCGTACTACACGTCCCTGCCAAGGATGGGTAGTCATCCCCAAGACCTAAAAGGATCAACGCCATTCACAAACAAAATTCCAACAAACCATCATCCTAACCCTTTCCATTCACCTTTGGTCTCCAAGTTGTAAGGATTCATACTATCCGCCCCTAACCAGGATGGGTAGTCATCCCCAAGGCCTAAAATATCAATGCCCTTACTTCATAATCTCCATTATCCCCTTGGTTCCCAAAGTCATAAGGATTCGTACTACACGTCCCTGCACCGGATGGGTAGTCATCCCCAAGGCCACTAGGATCAAGGCCATTCACAAGCTCAAACTTACAAAGCTCAAAATACAAAATCAAATAATAGTGGTTATCACCACTATTCAAAATCCTTGCTCAAAAAGAAAAATAAATAGAAAAATAAATAGTGATTTTCATCACTATATAGACGAGCAAGTCTCCCAAATCATTCAGCCAACAAATAACCTGAACTTGAATCCTTGGAATTCTCAGCATTCGAAAACCATCTAGGTGATCCTCATTACAGGTTTGGTTGATAGCCTACCTGGCAATGGTGGTATCCTAACCGCATGACGATATGTCTGTCACATTAGCTTTGCGTGTGCGTAGACCAATGTTTGCATGTGGATGAGCTAGCTTATGGTACCTTAGATTGTCACGTGGATTAATCTTGCTAAATACAACAATGGAGTTAGTGGAGCTAATTAGGTGATCCTCAGTACAGGTTTGGTTGATAGCCTATCTGGCATTGGCGGTATCCTGACAAATACCACATAAACGAACTCAATTGCACACACAGGGATGTGAAATAACTTGGTTCAATTCAAGTCGGATTTAGACCTTGTTCAAAAGTCTTGCGAGATAAATGTACAGTCTTGGCTAGTTAGTTAAAATATCTACATCTCAGAAAAGCTTAACTACATTTTCAAACAACTGGTACATTTCATTCCGTACATCATCATCAAAAAATATACAAAATACAAAAACAAAGTTTTCACATGCACAGTCATTCCACAAAGTCATCCCATTAATATAGCAAGTCAGTCAAATCTTGTACAGTCTATGGTGCATCGACAAATCATCAACAACTCATTTCATTCATTCCATATGCATACATCATACAAATTAGACCCATCGCATTCATAATTGCATATGCATACATTAATGTAAAAACATGTACATAAAAATAAATCATGAAAAATGTATCAACACCAAAAAGAGTCATATGTATATATATATCATAACCAAAATGCCCATAGGCTACAATGAACCGGTCCTCGAACCTCGCTACCACAATCCAAAAACTCAAAAACCCCAAGCCTAGGGCATCGGCCACCATGATCACGTAGGATCGGTGCGACGGGAACTACCCCCTGTAGTGTGGGTCCTATGGGACCTCTCAGGGTGACTGCTGCTCGCCCCTGCATCGCGCCCACTAGCGCCTCCCTCATCTAGCCACCTACGATGGGATGATGCTGACTGCTCAGTCCCGCTATCTCTCATCCGATACGATGAGCCACCTCCAAGAGGCTCAGGTATTCGCCCACCAAGGTGGATAATCTCTCCCTCCATCTCCAGTCGATGTTCCACCAATCTGACTCCCGTCGGCCCCAATCTGCCTCTCGTCGACTCCACTCTACCTCCCATCGATGGTAGTAAGCTACTACATCATTGGTGCTAGCTGCACCCGTAGGAGATCCCTCTCCCGTGCAGCATCAGTATCCCCCTCCTACCGGCGAGACGTAGCCCATGCGCTCTCCCTCTCTACCAACTGAGTTCGCAAGAGATCTCTCTCCTACAAAGCCTCTCCCAGCTCCCCATCTCGCCTCCGTAGCAGGTCCTCCAATCGTGCTATCTCAGCGTTGAGCCTCGCCTCCACATCCTCTGAACCTGCCTGAGGCATAGGCGAATCCGGGACAGCGACCTACTCTGGCTCCCACTGCTCCGGGACGTCCTGCATCTCTGGCTGGTCCGGTAACCCAAAATCCCCTCCAACATCCTCCACCTCTACCATGTCCTCATCATCATGTGGAGCATCCCAACCCTCATCTGGGACATCTGTATCCTCATCCCCAATTGCTGTTGTGGCACCCCCTAGAGGCCCCTCACCTCGCCATCGTCGTAGAGTCCACCACTGCTCATACTCTGTAGTCGTCCCGACGTCATCCACATCTGGGATGTCAATCACCGTATCTGAGTCCTCACCAAGTGGCGCAACGACTGGCCAGTCTAGTGTCCTCTCATCTCCCCGACGTCGATAGACTACGGGCTCACCAGGCATCCCCTGGCGCACCCCGAACTATCGGGTCACCCGACCGTATGGGAAGAACTCTTGCTCTGTCCCATGCCTCCCAATCAGCCACCGCCCCCTTCGTACCCGTCGAAGCCACTCTCCAGCCTCAGGCCAGGCTGGACAATCCTGGTATGGGCACCAAAACACCTCTCCGGGAGTCAGCCGAGCAAAGGCATCGACATAGTGCCCTACGACACCCGCCCATCATCGACTCTGTCCCTGCTCCTCCGACCTCTACCATAGTACCCCATATCCAATCTCTCGGTCTGCCATCTCTACCCGCGTCGTCCAGGGCAGCCCTGTCGGCCTCTCCACTACTATGTGCTGCCAAGCCCAACACTGCAACAAGTAGCTACAACCGATCCCCTTTCGCTTTTGGTAACGGACCTCGTATAGCTCATCATAGAGCTGTGCCAGTAGCGTCTGTCCCCATCTCATAATCATCGGAGTATCTGTCGGACACTCCACCAACCTGAATACCACCTCTAGTAGGTTCCATGGGAACCTCACCAGAAGAGTCGAGGAGCAGCATGTTGGAAATGAGGCTCATGAGTAGTGCATGCCTCACTCCCAACACCCCCCTCTCTAGCCACCATCGCACCAAGATGCCACCCATCCGGCAATCATCCTCTGCCCTCTCCACCGGGCTCTCCACACCCAACTCCTCTCCATGTCCAAAACAGCGTGTCAGTACCGCTATCCTCCGAGCTCATGGCATCGTCTGGATCGGCAGTCCATCTATTGGAATCTACAGAATCCGATAAACATCCTCCAAGGTCACCGTTATCTCCCCTATCGGGAGATGGAAGGTATTAGTCCAAGGATCCCATAGATTGATCAGGGCCGTCAGATAGGCCCGATCCCCGACTACCGGCTCCAGTCGAGTCACCTACTTGAGCCCAAGGGCATCAAGCCAGTCCCAGTCCGCCAAGGTCAGTGCCGCACGTGCTTCAGTAAAAATAGTAGGTACCCGATGCTTGCTCTTCACAACCTGCAAAAGCAAACAACACAAAAACATTAAAAACAACGCAAAACTGTATATACAATAATGCATTAAAACTATATAGCCAAAAACAAAGCAAAAATTCCATCAAATTATTTGTCAGTCCTAGGGTTTCTAATCCTAATATAAATTAAAAAAAAAAAATTATTTTCTATAAAGGTTTTTTTTTAATTAAATTTAATTTTTCATCAAAATTTTATTTTAAAAAAAAAAAAAAAAAAAGAATTGGTTTCCTAGATTTAACCTAAGTTTAACCATTACAAAAAAAAAATCATCAATTTTTAATCTAGGGTCATTTTCACATTTAAAAAAATGACATGGTTTACCTAGGTTTTACCTACTTACACATTCAAAAAAAAATAATTCATTGGTTTACATAGGTTTACCTAAGTTTATTACAATCAAAAAAAAGACAATACCATTAAATAAAAAAAATCAATTTTATCTTCATTTATTCAAACAAAAAAAAATTGACATGGTTTATCTACGGTTTTTAACCTAAGTTTTACCATTCAAACAAAAAAAAAATTCATCAATTTTTCATCTTTCATTTCATAAAAACAATAAAAATTTGACATGGTTTACCTACGGTTTTAACCTAAGTTTTACCATTCAAACAAAAAGTCATTGTTTTACTTAGGTTTCAGTTTTAATTTCATAAAAAATAACAAAAAAAAGTGACATGGTTTACCTACGGTTTCGACCTAAGTTTTACCATTCACATAAAAAACATTTTTTATAACCGTGGTTACCCTAAGGTGTTACTCTAAGTTTCATTTGGGTTTATTCTACGGTTTTCCATCTAGGTTTCCATCGGTTTGCATACACGTTTCATTTTGTTTCATGGTCTTTAAATCAATTCATTCACCTTTTAATTAATTACTTCGGGTTTCGTGTCTTAAACAAAAGAAAAACACAATAAAAACAAATTGCAATTTTTCCAATTAAAACTCGAGGAGATAGTGCACTTACTGGTCTCGCTTCGGCTCCACCGCTTGACGACCCGGTCTGTGCACTCATGGTGGCTGGAAAATTTGGCAGCGCTTCGCGTCAAAAAATCTCCCTCCTCCTCCTCAGAGCTCCAAATCGCAATCGAAGTCGCAGCACAAATGAACCCAACCCGTCGTTTTCGCGCTTTTATATTTTTTTATCCGTCGACATTCGTTCCTGCCTGAGACGAGCGCTTTTTCCTCGAAAGAGCGCTCGTCCCTCCCCAGGACGAATACCAGCATGGAGTTCGTTCCACCCCGGAACGAATACAAAATTACACAAAAATCAAAAACAACAAAATTAAAAAAAAAAAATTGAAAAATGCACCACAACAAAACCACTAAAAATTGTCGGACAAAAGTGCTCTTGTACTTAATCTCTTGGCATCAAAAAACAAATGTCGGGGTTTACATTGTCATTATTTGTCTCCCAAAGAAGGCTACCATGGCCGGACCGCTCCATGAGAGATCAGATTTTCGCCAATGTTAACCCCAAATGGCGTCCCAAAATGGGTTCACACCCACCAAAAATAGGTCCAAAAATCGGGAAACTGCTCGAGCATTCACCGGATAACATTTGAAGGAACCCTCACCTAAGTCATCTTGGGTCAAGCGACTCGTCGCTTTTCTCATGTTGGTCATTCCCTCATCGATTCGTCGCTTGAGGGGGTAGTCACACTTAGTTATCAATCAACACACACACACCCAATCAAGGCAATGGCATGCATTCAAAGAATCATTGACAAAGACAATCACGCTCTTGCTTGGGGCAGCAAACAAGCAACAATCACAAACTGATTAAACGCTTGGCATTCATGAATCATGAACACAAGGTTCCCACAGACAAAAGGTTGCGCCCTTTGCCTATTCATGACCGATCAATGCCCAAGCTCAAGTCACACCTCACCAAAATAGGTTAATACTTGAAATCCAATTCCTTAGCTCGTCAGAAGCAAGGATTCAAGAATGCATGCCCTTTCCATACTTGGGGCATCCAAAGTTGGTTAGGTTACTGAGAAATCCTAATCATTAGTGCTTTGGTTATCTATTTTTGCTCAGCACTGCACCATGTGCAACGCTTTCCAAAAAGGGGCATCTGTAGACACCAAAACAACACCAATCCGATTATGTGACTGCAAACACTGATCGCATTAACACACACAGCCCCTAGGGCAGCCCCAGAGGTTAAAACAATGGTTCTAACCACTCACACAATAGTTTTAAAAGTAAGAGATCAAATTGGGCACCTTTTAGGCACTCTGCTACTTATTCGCTCCACCCAGGGACGAGTGCAGACTGGTACTCGTCCCACCCAGGGACGATTACCAGCGCTCGCTCCTGGGTGGGACGAATGCCAGGTTTGACCTGCAAAAAGTCAAACCTCGGCACATGACAACTCAGAACTGCCACTTAGCTCTTCCTTCATGGCATAGGAGTGCGAGGGAGTTCTTTTGACAACTCATATCTGCCACTTGACTCTCCATTCACTGCCGCATGGGAGTGCGAGTGAGTTCTTTTGACAACTCAGATATGCCACTTGACTCTCCCTTCATTGCATGGGAGTGAGAGTGGGCTTTTTCATGACAACTCAAATTAGCTACTTAACTCTCCCTTCATTGCATGGGAGTGCGAGTGAGTTCTTTTGGGCATGCAGAAGCAGTTACAGAAGCAGTTATGGAGCCCTTAATCAGGGAGAAGTCTTCTCTTCCCTGAAAAAGCATTCATGCTAAGTAGCACTTCTGCATGCTAATTCAAAGAGACCCCTTGGGTCTATAAAATGGTGAGTTTCCTCACCCAAAAGGATATACAGAGAAGGAGCATTTTGAGCGACGAAGTGCTGCCAGTTTACTTACTTACGATTTGTGCTTTTACATCCATAATCTCTTAATCGAAAGGGAGGTTATTGGGTGACTTTTGGAGGCACGAATCAAGACCTAAAACCCGATCTTTTGACCACAATATCCTACCAATTTGCCGACAACACAACATAACAGGTTTCGGACTCATCCCAAGCGGATTGGTGTCGAAACAAAGTCTCAACCAGCGGGTGGTTTGCCTTCGGGCACCCCCTGCCTTATTGCAGGTTTATTCGTCTCACCCCGGAACGAGTACCAAACTATTGCAGGTTTACTCGTCCTACCCCGGGATGAATACGGATCTGTATCGAATTTGGTGACTGTTTCTTTTGCAGTATTTTGCTAGTTACATGATTATGCTTCTGTCAAATTTTTAGTCTATTTAGATTCATTTTAATCATCGTTATATTTATCTTTTATATTCATTAACAATACTCTTTCAGATTTGCGAGTTTCATTATCATACACAGGTGCTACTGACGATTTGTTGTTTCTTTGAACGCAGGAGGAGCAGCAAGGATTAAAGATTCATCAATACCAGTGGCGGCAACACTTTGGTCCGCCCATTTCACATGTGGGCATGCGGAAGGAGGAACACTAAATCCATGATTGTAATTGAAACTATGTTAACGCTCCTACCCCCTAAAAGGGAGGAGACGTCTTTGTAACCGAATTGGAAGAGTATAAATAAAAAGGGCTGTGCTTTCTATACTTCCTTTTATCTCATTTAAATTCGTCTCTTTTCTTTCATTTCATGCATTTCACTTTATAGGACCTTAAGCGTTAACTTTGGGTTTTGAATACATCGCATTAGTTTTCTTTTCAATCTTCCGAAATCTCGTGCTTTCAATTAGAAACTAAAGTTAACTGCTTGTAATTGATTTGAGAATCGAAGATGTACTAGCTGTAAAAGATACCCTTTTTTGGTATATATAGAGGTAGACACATTTTGAAAAGAGGTCAGCTCTTAGACATTTACAAGATTGACGTACATCATTCTGGATGCAAGCAAATAAAGTTACTCTTCTTCTGGATTCTAACTTTCTATGTGCAAGTGTATGTATCTGGTTCTCGACTTCTATTTACATTATTAAATTCTATATTGTATCTGTTCTAAATCTGAACTGTGCATGTATGATTTATATTGTTGGAGTTAATATTAAATATGCTTATATGTGTTAGATGAAATATCTATATCACACTTAGAAAGTTATGATTTCTATATGAAGGTGTTAAAGAAAACTTGTAACAGTAATACGGACGTCATATCCTAGTTGTTGTCTAAACTGCAATGTGAGAAAAGCTTCTAGCCTTGGATATATTTCCCTTTACAAGAATTTCCCTTCTTTCTACTCTCTTTTCTCTAAACAAAGCAAAAAGGAACCAACCTACTCTAGAGATTATATGGATATTCCTAAGCTAGATTCGTCTATTCAATGTTAGCAAGGTCTAAGGTGCAATACAATTAACCAAAGGCAAATTTTGTTCCAATAGGTCTCCAGCTAGAGTAGGGAGTACAAGTGTCTTCTATGGATAAAGTTCCATTTGGTAAGTGTTGGCAATTTTGGGTACTTTGGGTACATTGCCTTTGCTCAAGTGTATAAGTTGTCATTGATGTCAAGAAGGTCTTGAAGGAATTTGATTTGATGTCAAATAATTTGTTTTGATGAAGGTTACGGCATGACAGTTTCAAAGGTCTTTTGCAAACTCCAAGTTGGCAGGTTTAAAGATTACAGGTGGATGCATTGGTTTAATGCATTTGGGTCCAGGAGGAAGTATTTATTTAAATAATTAAAAAACCTTGTTAAGGTTCCATTTAATTATTTTTAAATAAATATTAATTTATTATTTGCATGGGTTCTCCTAATCCATGGCGCAAATGTCTTAACAAGGTGGGCGCTATGTTTTAGCTTTGTGGGCGCTAGCCAAGACCTCCGTCGACGTGTTAAAGACCTCCACCGACGTCAAAGAGCCTATGGTAAAATTCATATTAATATCCCTCGATGAAAATCAAAGATGCATCCCATCCGAATTTTGAAAGAAAGTTGCTCGCTGTGTTTTCGACTGTGTGTCTTCACCGTTTTCGTAATCCGTTGTTCGGTTGTGTGTCTTCGCCATTTTTGTAATCCGTTGTTTGGTTGTGTGTCTTCACCATTTTCGTAATCCGTTGATCGTTTGTGTGTCTTCATCATCTTCGTAATCCGTTGTTCGTTTGATTGTCTCATCGTTTGTCGAATCCGCCATATAGCTTGTCGTCTACGAGTTGGCATCAGAAGGAAGGGAGGACTGTGTTTTATTTTCCCTGGCGCAGAAGGGACAAGCATAACAGAGTGAGGTTTAAACCTCACCGGGTGCCTTTGGCGCACCGGTAGCGGCTAGGCTGTTGGCGCGCTACCGGAACGGGAGGTTCCGCGTTCGAATCACGCGAAAGGGTTTTTCGACGTGAAGTGGTTGCAGCAGGTGGTGTTAGATTTCGGGCGCAATTTCTCCATAGCGATTTTTGTTGTTGGCTAAGGTATTTTTTGAAATTAATCTTTTGCTAAGTGTATGTTGCGGATGGAGGATGTTTGTTAGAAGAAAAACAGCTTAGGAGTCATAAGGGTTTTAAAGCTTGTTGTTATTTTGATAAAAGATTATTTTGAAGGTGTTGTTGAAATATCTTATTGCATTCTTATGAGAGATAAACTTTATTTTTGATGAGACAATAAGGGAGAAATAAGGTGTATAAGGGATACATGTTTCTTGTAATGTTGAGAGTGCTTTTGGTTGATTATGGAAATGAAAGCATGATGTTTTAAGGTTAATTGCTTCTTGTGTGAAGTTGTGAAACCTTAAGTGGGCAGCTTTGAGATTGACATTTGCTTTCATTAAGTTGGTTATAATCAAGCTATTCTTTACTTGGTTAAAGTGTTGAGCTTACTCCTTTGTTGATGAATTGAAAAGTTGTTTTTATGCTATTGTGAGTTGAGTTGGTGGATGCTTTTTGTTCAAATAATGTTGGAGAGAAAAGGAGTTCTACTTGTTTCCTTTTCTGATGTTGATTGTGAAATGCTTCAAGGTTATGTTTTGAGCTGAATGGTGTTGATTGAACCTTGTTTGATGAACATTGTTGTTGAAGCCCTTATTGATGGTGAAAAGAACATGAGTATCATTGTTATGTGATTCTTTGCATAGTTGGCAATTGTTGGGGTTTCATGTTCTTGAAAGAAAGCATTCTATCCTATCCATTTCAGATTTTGAGTTGAGTTTTCAGATTTGAGATTGAGGTTGAGTTGAGTTTTTTGATTTGAGATTGAGGTTGAGTTGAGTTTTTAGATTTGAGATTGAGTTTGAGCTGAGTTGATTTGAGTTGAGTTTTGAGATTGGGAGTTGAGTATAGAACATATTGAGTCTCTAACAATTCTCTTTATGCTTCTATGAGTTTGACAAATCACATTGGGTCTCTAACAATTCACCTTGTGATTTCCTACTAAGAAAGTTTTTCTTGGTGAGCTTGCTGAGGTTTTGGACAGGTTTCGGTGGGGACTTGTGAGCAGGTTTTGGATAGGTTTCGGTGGGGACTTGTGAGCAGGTTTGGACAGGTTGGTGGGGACTTGTGAGCAAGTTTTGGACAGGTTTCGATGGGGACTTGTGAGCAGATTTGGACAGGTCCTAGCAGAGGACTTGTGAGTTGAGTTTTGAGAGTTCTATCAGAGAACTTGAGGACAGAGATGCACTGGTTCTTTGAGAAGAACTTGAGGACAGATTTGGCAAGTCTTTGAGAAGGCTTGTGTGTAGAGGATTGATTTGTTCAAGTGTTGGACAGATCTGATAGACAGAGGAAGACTTGTACTAGATCGACTGACTGTGTTTGGTACAGGTTGTTGAGCTGTTGTGGACGTGATCATAGAAGGCAGAGGTCTCTTAGGCTAAGCATTGAGGATAGGAGGTCTTCGGTGGAAAGGAGTTCCACGTGCTGGCAAGAGGTAGAGGCAGTTGATCTTCTGAGGGATCATTTCCAGAGTAGAGGGGAAGGTATCTCCTTTGAGCAGAGGCTCATAAATCCAGATTGAGGGGAAGGTATCTCCTTTGAGCAGAGGCTCATAAATTCAGATAGAGGGGAAGGTATCTCCTTTGAGCAGAGGCTCATAAATTCTTGATTAGGGGAAGGTATCTCCTTTGGGCCGAGGCTCATAAACATTGTAATTGGGAAGGATTCCCAAAGAACTTTGAGATAACTTTTAGAGAAAAGTTTTGTGGACGTAGCCCAGCCATTCTGGGTGAACCACGTTAAAATTGGTGTCACTTTGTGGATGTTATTATGCATTGCTTTGATATTGCTTTGGGTATATTGCTTTACTATTTTGAAGTATAAAGGAAAAAGTAAAAAGAGGTCTTATACTGTTCACCCCCCTCTCAGTATAAGCTTGTGTTCTTCAATTGGTATCGGAGCGGGTGCCTTCGAAAAGTTTAACAGCTTGAAGGAAAAGCTAGTAAAGAACACAATGGATCATTCAAGTGGCAATGCAACACCTATTCTTGATGGGTCAGATTTTGGTCTTTGGAGTGCAAGGATGAAGGTTCATCTAATGGCACTTGGTAATGAGGTATGGGAAGTGATTGAAGATGAGTACACTATTCCTGTACATGGTCCTAATACTAAAGAAGAAAGGCTCCTACATCACAGCAATTCAAAAGCAATGAATGCAATCCTGAAAGGCTTACAGAAAGCAGATCTCACCAAAGTGATTCACTGCAAGACAACTAGTGAAATGTGGAATCAGTTGAAGGTGGTTCATACAGGTGATACAAATGTCAGAAAGGCCAAGTTGAGACACTTCAAAGGTATGTTTGAACAACTCAAGATGAATGATGATGAAAATATTAGTGACTACATGCTTCGTATGGATGAGGTTGTTAACTCCATGAAAGACTTAGGTCTTGAGCTTGCTGAAAATGATGTTTGTGATAAGATTTTAAGATCTCTTCCTAATAGATTTAGTGAAAATATTTTTGCTATTGAGGAAGCTAAAGATTTGGATAAGTTGAAAAAGGATGAGCTCCATAGTATACTTGCAGCATTTGAGTTGAGAACTCAAGTGAAGGTTGATGTCAAGAAAGAGGCAGCTTTCAAGGCTACCAAGGAATCCAAGGGTAAACAACTTCAAGATAGTGATGAGTCTTCTAGTGATGAAGAGGCATATTACAGCAAGAAAGGCAAGTTCTCTAGAAAGCACAAAAGTATGAAAAATATAAGATGTTTCAATTGTGGAAAGTTTGGTCATTATGCTACTAACTGTACTGTTCCCAAGAATGAAAGTGATGAAGATAAACAGGATTCTAAGAGCAAGGATTCTGAAAAGCACAAGCATCACAGGAAGATCAAAGATGAGCACAACAATCAAGGAAAGAGGTATTCTCACAAGCACAAGAAGAGTTTCTACCTAGACAAAGCAAGTAAGTGTTCTAGTAGTGATAGTGAAAGTTCTTCAAGTGATGATGAAAATGAGATGTTGTTCATATCGAAAAAAGAGGAAGAACCGAAACATAGATTCATTATCATGAAATGTCTTAGATGTGGAAATTTTGGTCACCTTGAGGATGATTGCACAAATAATGATTTGGTTTCTAGTATGTATGAGGATGCTTCAGAAAACTATAAGGAAGATGCATGTATGGTCTTTGAAAAGGGTAGCACCTCTAGTGATAAGAAATCTGAAAAAGGCTTTGATGATTCAAAAAGCAAACAAATAAAGGATCTTGAAAGTGAACTTATTAGTGCTCTTAGTGTTTTGGAAAAGGAAAGAAAGAAGAATGCTAGACTCAAGGATAAGTTAGATGAATGTTGTATGGAGAGAGATGATCTTATAGAAAGTCTTGACTTCTCTATAGCTAAGACACAAGAACTCAAGGATGAGTTAGAGTCTAAGGTTCTTGAGTATAGTGAGTTAGAACAGAAAATGGCTTCTTTGAAAGAGGAAACTAAAGAGTACAAGGATAAGCTTTACAGGTTTCAAGATAGCTCCAAAAAGGTTAAGTCACTCATCAAAGGTCAAAGAAAGACAACAGATAAAACAGGCCTTGGTTTTGTTAAGCCACACAAGGAACAAGTTGGAGAGTCTAGTAAGAGACTCCAAAAGGAAGAGAGTTCTGATGAGGAAAGTATTTCAGATCATGAGTCCTTGAATGATAGATGCACAGAAATAGAAAACAGAATTCAGAATGAGAAGAAGAAGTTTTCAGGACCCAAGAGGTCAAATAAAGGAAAGTTTCAAGGCAGATGTTTTGCTTGTCACAGGTTTGGTCACATGGCTTCACATTGCATGGCTCAAGTGAAGAAGGTAAATGAAAATTTTAGAAGTGCTAGTTTCTTTCAAGGGTATTGCTACTCTTGTCAACAGTTTGGGCACAAGGCAGTCTATTGCAAGGTAAATAACAGGAACAGGTTTGATCAAAATAGGTTTGGTCAGAATAGGTTTGGTTAGAACAAGTTTGGTCAAAATAGGTTTGGTCGAACAGGTTTGGTCAGAAAAGTTTGGTCAAAAGGTTTGGTCGAATAGGTTTGGTCAGAATAGGTGGATTCAAAGATCAGGTTTACCTCGGAGAAACAACATCGTCAAGTGTTTCAAGTGCAACAATGAAGGTCACATAATCAGACAGTGTAGAGCTGAAATTCTAGAATACAGGAACAGGAACAGTGGCATGATCAGGTCCAAGGATCAAGACATGGACAAGAATAGGGATGAGAACAAGAACAAGAACAGTGACAAGAATAGGAATATGGACAAAGAGTTCAAGAGAAGGCCCGACAAGGAAGTTATAGATGCTGATGATGATCAGTGCCTAATGGGAGTTTTACTCCCACCCCAGAATTAATCACCTCATCGGGAGGTGGGGGAGGGACTAAGCTAAGAGGCTCATTCTTAGTCCCGAGCCCCAAAGGTGGCCCTTTGCCATTGATGACAAATGGGGAGAGATATGAGTAAGGGGGAGAGATATGAGTAAGGGGGAGAGCTTCAAAGTGAAGAGGAAAGCTTCAAGTCGAGGGAGCAAAACTTCAAAGGAAGATTCTCAGTTGTGGGCACAGTTTCTCTGTTGTTAGCACAGTTGGTTTCAGTTTTGGCTCTTGAGAAGTGTTTTCAGTAAAGGTTTGCCATCAATGACAAAGGGGGAGATTGTTGGCAATTTTGGGTACTTTGGGTACATTGCCTTTGCTCAAGTGTATAAGTTGTCATTGATGTCAAGAAGGTCTTGAAGGAATTTGATTTGATGTCAAATAATTTGTTTTGATGAAGGTTTGGCATGACAGTTTCAAAGGTCTTTTGCAAACCCCAAGTTGGCAGGTTTAAAGATTACAGGTGGATGCATTGGTTTAATGCATTTGGGTCCAGGAGGAAGTATTTATTTAAATAATTAAAAAACCTTGTTAAGGTTCCATTTAATTATTTTTAAATAAATATTAATTTATTATTTGCATGGGTTCTCCTAATCCATGGCGCAAATGTCTTAACAAGGTGGGCGCTATGTTTTAGCTTTGTGGGCGCTAGCCAAGACCTCCGTCGACGTGTTAAAGACCTCCGCCGACGTCAAAGAGCCTATGGTAAAATTCATATTAATATCCCTCGATGAAAATCAAAGATGCATCCCATCCGAATTTTGAAAGAAAGTTGCTCGTTGTGATTTTGACTGTGTGTCTTCACCGTTTTCGTAATCCGTTGTTCGGCTGTGTGTCTTCGTCATTTTCGTAATCCATTTTGTGTGTCTTCGCCATTTTCGTAATCCGTTGATCGTTTGTGTGTCTTCGCCGTCTTCGTAATCCGTTGTTCATTTGATTGTCTCGCCATTTGTCGAATCCGCCATATAGCTTGTCGTCTGCGAGTTGGCGTCAGAAGGAAGGGAGGACTGTGTTTTATTTTCCCTGGCGTAGAAGGGACAAGCATAACAGAGTGAGGTTTAAACCTCACCGGGTGCCTTTGGCGCACCGGTAGCGGCTAGGCTGTTGGCGCGCTACCCGAATGGGAGGTTCCGCGTTCGAATCATGCGAAAGGGTTTTTCGACGTGAAGTGGTTGCAGCAGGTGGTGTTAGATTTCGGGCGCAATTTCTCCATAGCGATTTTTGTTGTTGGCTAAGGTATTTTTCGAAATTAATCTTTTGCTAAGTGTATGTTGCGGATGGAGGATGTTTGTTAGAAGAAAAACAGCTTAGGAGTCATAAGGGTTTTAAAGCTTGTTGTTATTTTGATAAAAGATTATTTTGAAGGTGTTGTTGAAATATCTTATTGCATTCTTATGAGAGATAAACTTTATTTTTGATGAGACAATAAGGGAGAAATAAGGTGTATAAGGGATACATGTTTCTTGTAATGTTGAGAGTGCTTTTGGTTGATTATGGAAATGAAAGCATGATGTTTTAAGGTTAATTGCTTCTTGTGTGAAGTTGTGAAACCTTAAGTGGGCAGCTTTGAGATTGACATTTGCTTTCATTAAGTTGGTTATAATCAAGCTATTCTTTACTTGGTTAAAGTGTTGAGCTTACTCCTTTGTTGATGAATTGAAAAGTTGTTTTTATGCTATTGTGAGTTGAGTTGGTGGATGCTTTTTGTTCAAATAATGTTGGAGAGAAAAGGAGTTCTACTTGTTTCCTTTTCTGATGTTGATTGTGAAATGCTTCAAGGTTATGTTTTGAGTCTGAATGGTGTTGATTGAACCTTGTTTGATGAACATTGTTGTTGAAGCCCTTATTGATGGTGAAAAGAACATGAGTATCATTGTTATGTGATTCTTTGCATAGTTGGCAATTGTTGGGGTTTCATGTTCTTGAAAGAAAGCATTCTATCCTATCCATTTCAGATTTTGAGTTGAGTTTTCAGATTTGAGATTGAGGTTGAGTTGAGTTTTTTGATTTGAGATTGAGGTTGAGTTGAGTTTTCAGATTTGAGATTGAGTTTGAGCTGAGTTGATTTGAGTTGAGTTTTGAGATTGGGAGTTGAGTATAGAACATATTGAGTCTCTAAAAATTCTCTTTATGCTTCTATGAGTTTGAAAAATCACATTGGGTCTCTAACAATTCACCTTGTGATTTCCTACTAAGAAAGTTTTTCTTGGTGAGCTTGCTGAGGTTTTGGACAGGTTTCGGTGGGGACTTGTGAGCAGGTTTTGGACAGGTTTGGTGGGGACTTGTGAGCAAGTTTTGGATAGGTTTCGGTGGGGACTTGTGAGCAGTTTTGGATAGGTTTTGGTGGGGACTTGTGAGCAGATTTGGACAGGTCCTAGCAGAGGACTTGTGAGCTGAGTTTTGAGAGTTCTATCAGAGAACTTGAGGACAGAGATGCACTGGTTCTTTGAGAAGAACCTGAGGATAGATTTGGCAAGTCTTTGAGAAGGCTTGTGTGTAGAGGATTGATTTGTTCAAGTGTTGGACAGATCTGACAGACAGAGGAAGACTTGTACTAGACCGACTGACTGTGTTTGGTACAGGTTGTCGAGCTGCTGTGGACGTGATCATAGAAGGGAGAGGTCTCTTAGGCTAAGCATTGAGGACAGGAGGTCTTCGGTGGAAAGGAGTTCCACGTGCTGGCAAGAGGTAGAGGCAGTTGATCTTCTGAGGGATCATTTCCAGAGCAGAGGGGAAGGTATCTCCTTTGAGCAGAGGCTCATAAATCCAGATTGAGGGGAAGGTATCTCCTTTGAGCAGAGGCTCATAAATTCAGATAGAGGGGAAGGTATCTCCTTTGAGCAGAGGCTCATAAATTCTGATTAGGGGAAGGTATCTCCTTTGGGCCGAGGCTCATAAACATTGTAATTGGGAAGGATTCCCAAAGAACTTTGAGATAACTTTTAGAGAAAAGTTTTGTGGACGTAGCCCAACCATTCTGGGTGAACCACGTTAAAATTGGTGTCACTTTGTGGATGTTATTATGCATTGCTTTGATATTGCTTTGGGTATATTGCTTTACTATTTTGAAGTATAAAGGAAAAAGTAAAAAGAGGTCTTATACTGTTCACCCCCCCTCTCAGTATAAGCTTGTGTTCTTCAATTGGTATGGGAGACATAGGTCTTCTAGAGGATCACCAGCCAGAGCAGGATTAGGAGATTTGTGTCTCCTATGGATAGAGATCCACAAACTTGATTAGGATATTGGTGTCTCCTTTGGATAGATATCCATAAACATTGTAATAGAGAAAGGATTCCCAAGATATTGATTGAGAAAATTTTAGTGAAATATTTTCTTCGTGGAGTAGCCCACATTAGGTGAACCACGTTAAATTGATGTATCTGTTGTGTGTGGTGATTTGTGCATTGCTTTGATTATTGTTGTTAATATTGCTATCTATACATTGCTTAATATTTATTATGAAAGAAAAGTAAAAAAGTGGTCTTATATTGTTCACCCCCATCTCAGTATAAGCTTGTGTTCTTCATTTATCTCAGGACGTCAGGGTTTTATTTCTACTAAATTTGGTTGGGTGGGAGCGCTCTAATTATGCAATCTGGATTTCATGCACCCTCCCATTGGTTCTAGAATTTTCCCTTGTTCATTGTGTCAAATGATAAAGTGAGGATGAGATGATATGATAAGCTAGGTGGTGTGTCATTGTTTTTGTTGACAATGTTGAATGCATGTATCTTGATGAGGCCATACCCCGTCCTTGTCAATTTTGGGTACGACCTCCCTTTGCTTTCTCTCTCATTTCTTTTCCCCTTTCACTCTTTGTGGTGTAGGTAGATGGAACTGAAGGAGTTGGCCTTCTCTGGATATTGAGCATCCCTACCTCTATCAGACCAGACGGTGGTTCAATGCTAGTCGAGGATTGTTGGGTGTACCCCTCACCCGTTTGGTACCTGTTTTCACATCAAAAGGTATATCTTGAAAATGCTATCTAAGATTTTAATTTTTCTAGTTAAAAATATATATTTTTTATCTAGAAATTTTTTTACATCCAATGATCTTGTCATTTCCAATTTTGTCAGCCATGGGTGATTTTGTAAATTAAGTCATTTTGTAAAATTACAACTTGTGTGTGATGTGTTTATTGTTAGAAGATAATTTTGAACCAAAGAAAATAATTTTCAAAGGTAATTTTGCCAAAATAACGATGCTTTTATTGTGATGATTTCACCAAGGCCAATGGTGATTTTGGAAAAATAGGGAGGGAATCTAATTTTAGGGTTTTAGTTAGTCTTATGAGACTAATAGATAGATTTCGGGTGTATTTTAGAGTATTGGAGTGCCATGAGAGGTGGTTGCAGATACTAAATACACTTCTATATTTTGTCACATTGGTGGACATGGTACTCCTAGATGCAATTGGGCTAGCACACCTAGTGTTCATACCCAAGATTGATTTTGCTAGAGATTTTCTAACCACATTAGCAGAGATATGGTACCTAAAGAGTAGCACATTATGAGTACCAAAAAGTGAGATGACCATGATGTTAGAGGAAATGTGGTGGATCTTACAAGTGCCTATTCAAGGGATGGAAGTTCATACCAACCTTGAAAAGGCTTGAGCTATGCAATTGTTGACCAATGATATGATATTTCCATTAGTACAACGTGGGGTTGATGCCAAATTCAGGCTTAGGAAGTGGACTGGTTGACATACCTCTTATGTATAGTGACATCAAGCATGTTGATAGACCTTATGAGTAGGAGGGGTATTCCATGAGGTTGGAGAGAGATGTTTTTGAGTATGCACGACCAACAAATATAGTTTTCTTGGGACCCAATGATCTTGGCATGACATAAAGAGGGATATATACACATCTTGGACAAGATCATGTATAGATAGGGACATAGCTTGAGTTGTTATACATTGATCTAAGTATAGTGTTGGGAGCACATTGTTGTGTGGTGCCAAGAGGGTATTCCAAGGAGATTTGAGTATACAAAGAGACAAATAGCTTTTTTATGGGACTATCATTTTGAGAGGAGGAAAATATCATATAGGGGATCACTAGAATCTGCTCATTGAGTGATAGATAATCTATGTGCCAACCACATCATTTGGAGACCATGACATCATCATCCAAGTTGGTAGGATGATATGTTTTAGTTGGTGTAATGGATTAGGTGGTTAGTGAGTCCTCATGAGGAGTGGGAGATCCATTGGTATGATCATGTGTTGTGATAATTTGAAGGTGTAGAGAGTACTTGAGAGAAGTTATTTTGGTATAGATAGGTCATGAGAGATATAGGTGTAAGGGGCCCACCTGACTCAAATAGATTTTGGGAGGATGACACTAATGATGCACAAGTGATAGAGCCTGATATTGATGATTCTAGGGTTAGTCCAGGTTACATTTAGTGGTGTTGACAAATTTGACGAAGGTGGCTAACAATAAAGACTAGTCCTAGGATGTAGCATCAAACACACCCTATTTTATAGAAGTGTAGATTAAAAATACACGCCAAACAAAAATAAATAAAATCACAATAATAGAGTACAGAATAGTTGCACAAAACAAACGATTTCTATTAATCGATGGAGTTTAAAAACTCCTTTTTGAATACAACTGGGCCTGTAACCCTTTATTTGTGATACAAGATTACAAGTTATGCTAGGGTTCTCCGAAACCCTAGCTGGCACAAATGGTGGCGCTTCCGAAGAATGTATCTTCAATCCCAACAGAGTGAGTGGGCTTTGTTGTATCCCTTGCTTGGACCACTCCAGCTTAATCAGCTGCCATCAATAAACCGGATCTGCTGTCAAAAACCTGCACACATTAACACTATCAAGGAGTTAGAAATTAATAAGAGGGCTCCACTGTGTGAGCCCTCGAAAACAATCTAAAACCCTAGAAAAATGAAATGCAGGAATTCAATAACAGATCAATAAAAGAAAAGAAGTTACTTGCTTTAAACTAATTTATACCTATTCTCTGTTAACGCAGCTAGACCAGGCGACACCTGGAAGTAATGTGGCTATCAAATCGGCTACGGAAGGCGCCCTGGTGCACTCGCTGAACGCCCACGTGCTTCTGGATTAAGGTTTCAGACGCCGGTCTGAGTCTGTGGCTGTGGGTAAACGCCCGCGGGCACTTGGTAAACGCCTGTGGGCACTTGGTAAACGCCCGTGGGCACTTGGTAAAGGGGTAAACGCCCGCGGGCACTTGCGACAAGAATGGGGGATTCTACAGAATGCTGCAAAAGAGATGGCGGCGAAAGCAGCGACGGAAGCGGCGATGGATGCGACGAAAAGGTAGCAGAAGAGAGATAGAGGGGATCAAAAAAGGAGATAGAAGAAGTTAAGAAGATAGAAAATATCCAGGATAGAAGTAGCAAAAGACATAGGGTTTGAGCCATCAAGGTGACTCAATTTATAATCTACTCTTAGGGCACACTTTAGGGTTTTAACGACACTTTGAACGTGTGGCTAAGATTAAAGTGGATCTAAGGGTAGAGAATAAATCTAGGTTGTGAAATGGATTAAGATGGATGGACGGATGAGATTAAATGAAGGATGGACGGCTCGGATTAAATCACTTAAACTATTATTTAAATATATATATTAAAATATTAAAATATTAAAATATATAAAATATTAATTTAAATAAATTTGGGGATGAAAAATGGCGGGAAAGGTGAAATTGGGCCAAATAATGGCGGGAAAGTGTGGATTTGGGCCAAATAATGGCGGGAAGGATGGATGACCGACACGTGGCTGACAGGAAGGTATAGATGACTTGCAAGTGGCTGGATTTTGGTGTCTACAGATGCCCCTTTTTGAGCTGCTTTGTGTGAAGACACAATGCAGCACAAAAACTTAGGACACCTGAAAAGTCGGATCAGACGCAACTCTCTCTCAAGACTAAAGCACAACTTTGAAGACCAAAGAATAAAAGAATATTTAAAATTTATCAGCTTACCCCCTCAATTGGCGAGCGAGAATGGTTCTCACGAGCCAATTGGAAGAAATTCGGAAGAAAATGAACCGTTTTTGCCCCAACGGTGAAAAAGGGGTTGGTGTATGAACCATCTGTTTATGTCCCAATAGAAAAGGGGTTGGTGTACAAACCAGAAAGAATATGATTGAAGACGATATGAGTGATGTGAAAGATGAACCGTTTTCTGCCCCAACGGTTAGAAAGGGATTTTTGCCAAATTTTAAATTCCATGATCATGTAAGATGAATTCTACTATTAGGAAAGTTAGAAATTGATAACGGATGCCCCAACTCCTGTGGGTGAATCCATATTGTTGATGAAATTGCCTTGTTGGCGCCATTGATATGCAGAGATGCAAGATGCATGAAAGAGTCCAGAACTCAGAGATGCTCCTAGTGACTGTATGGATAATTCCTCGGGTCGAAACCAATCAACCTAGGTAGCCTTAATCTCTAGCAAGACTCAAAATAATGATGATATTGAAGATTGTCCACGTTTAAGGCCCCATGAACTAGGCCATCAATGACAACTGTTGAGCAAATTAATCTTGGTATGAGGTCACTTGAAAAGTAGGATACCCAAAATTGATTTCCAATTTTCAAACAAGTGAAATAATTGATGATGATAAATGGTAAGTGTCCTTATGGTGGTTTAATCCTCTTACCGAATTGCATGGATGCAAATCGCTGCAATCGCCAAGGTGATAGAATATACCACTAGATACGAGGTTTACTTTAATTTAATTTGGCAAAAATATGCATGATGAAAGAAGAATGAATGAAATTGACGATAGATCAGAAGAATTGATGAATGTTGTTAATTTTGTGAAGGTTTTGAATGTTTTTAACCCAATTTGTAAATCAATGATGAATGATGCGCTTTTTGAGCAAAATGACAAAATTTGTTTCCAAAACTGTTGTAACCTTCACAAAATGTTTTATTATGATAAGAAGAATGGATGGATGCAATTTGATGAAATTTGGAGGAGGTAAGCTTCAATTTTGTAAGTTTTGTTCCTTTATTCAATACTGACACCAAACGCCGGTATGCATTTGGAGGTGGCAGAAACGCCCGCCGGTGTTTGAATGCATCATGAAATGCCCCACTACGTCTGAATGCGCCATGAAATGCCCCACTACGTTTCAGGGCGCCAAAACCAGCTATTTAAACAGTTTCAGCGAGAATTTCGCTCATTTGTGCGTTCGAGCTTGAGAGAAGTGCGTCTGAGGGAGTGGAATGAAGTGAAGTGAAGTGAAAGGTTGTGTGGGAGAGTGAAGCACGCGGGAGCTATGGCGGAGATGGGAGCGGACGCGCCAGTGCAGCCAGCTGAGGTATTTGTTTATTTAAGCAAGTACTTATTATTTGTTTTTTTTTTTTTTTTTTTTTGAAAAAATTTGTAACAAATTTTTGTTTTGTTGTTTTGCAGCTTAGGGTGTTAGAGGCACGACACCGATTCTCCCCTATCATTCCGGGGATGAGGAGGTCATTGTCCCAGGCAGACTGGGAGATATTGGAGGCAGTGGGGCTAGCGGAGGCAGCCCGTTGGAGGTAGTTCGGGGTGAGGGTCTAGGCACACCACTAGGTCTAGGGCTCCTACTAGGTCTCAGGGGTCCTCTTTTGATGGTTAGCTTAGTGCTTAGATGCACTCTTTATGAGCCTTGGTGCTCTATTGTATATTGTAGCCTTTTGGCATTCATTGTACAGTTTGACCTTTATACACATATATACATGGCTTTTATTTTTAGTGTTTTACTTTCTTTTGTGTGAATGCCTATGTTTTTGTGATGCATGTTTTTATATGTTTTAATGTTTTTGATGCATATGTGATGGAATGGAATGCAAACTTATAGATGATTAATGCGAGACTAAGTAAATGAAATATGCACTAAGAAGCACTCATACTTTTAGATAGTTAGATTTAGCCAACTCTTATCATAATTGTTTAATCAGGGGCACCGAACTTGGTGGCTTGTGAATGAATGACGTATGGAATGACATGAATATGGAAGAAGATATGGAGGTTGATATGGAAGAAGATATGGAGGAAGACTGTTTTACAAAGACTCAAACATGCTAGTGGTATCAAACAAACTTACTAATACCGCCTAATTCAACTAGGACCAAATGTGTGTGCATGCGAGTTCATTAACCAAATCCGAAGCATGGTAGTGACTCTAGGCAATCAAAAACCTGTGTGTGTGCAAGTGTGTTCATTAACCTCATCTTGCATAAATTAGGTAACCCTGTTATGGAGAAGACCCCGAAGCTAGTTTGTCCGTATGAGCATTCGGAGGTCTCTTTTTGAGGAGAGACATGTCGCCACGCAATGAGTATACTCCACTGCCAGCCAAGCGTCTATAGCCCCGGTGAAGGTTAACTCCATAGTCCATGTTGTTTTTGACCTTTGTAAGCCTTGGGGATGACTACCTATCCGTCTGACCGGACAAGTAGTACGATCCTTACAACTTATTTGGGATCAGTGGTGTGTGAAAAATGTTCATTTCCTTAGAGCTTTGGGGAATCGGATTCTCAACCGAAGTATGATGAGAATTTTACCCTATCCTTACTACTCTGTTTATATTTATATTTTGTGATTGCTTGTGATAGTGGTAAGAACCACTGTTTTATGGACTATGTTTGCATGATAGGACAAACGAGGATTACCCTTTTCACTTCAAGGCACAACCCAAGGATGGTGTTATCTCTCTTTGACACAAGATGTTTTTAAGATGTGAAAATGTGATAGGTTCAAGACCGCTTTTGAAATCATTTCCCAATACTCAAGATTTTATTTAGTGTAATTTGTGATATGGCCCTAGAGAACTTTGACATGCATTTCAAAGTTTGCTTAAAACACTAGAAATGGCTGAGTGACTGAAAACATTTTGGCAATATAAATATGTGCAAATAGAAAATGGGTGTACGAATGACAATTCGGTTTGATGGATTTTATAAAGGTGCCCCTGATTAAGGCAACATGACTTTTGCTTGACCAAATTTTATATCCAAAAGATAGAATGGTCTCTAACATGATATGCAACTATGGCTGAAAATGAAATGTTATGGTTTTCAATGAGATGTATGCACATGAAATGCAATGTTTTTGAATGAGATGTATGCAACTAACAATGAAATGCAAATTCTTTTTATTTTATTTGTTTTTTTTTTTTTTTTTTGTACAAGCCATGTATATATGTACATATAAAATTCAAACTATGCGTAGAATGCCCTCAAGTGTATAACATTAAGTGGTTCGGGTTCTTCCTCTCCCTCTAAACAGGCAAGTCTATAAGTTCCATTACCCACTCTTTCGGTGACCATATATGGACCTAACCAATTAGCCGCGAATTTATCTCGAAGATGCGGCAATGCATTGGTGTTTTGTTGATTCTCTTTAAGGACAAGATCCCCTACTTGAAATTCTCTTAGATGAACTTTGGCATTGTAAGCACGTTTCAATCGGTCTTGATAAACTCGCAAATGCTCTAAAGCATTGATTCGTTTTTCATCTATGAGTGTGAGTTGATCAAGACGTGCTTGTCTAGCAATATCATCATCGATAAATTCCTCGCAAAGAAATTCGCAAGGAAGGGATCTCGAGCTCAAGAGGCATGATTGCTTCAGCTCCATAGACCAAAGAAAATGGCGTTGCCCCAATGGGAGTTCTGATGCTTGTTCTGTAAGCCCATAATGCCAAGGGGATTTGTGTATGCCAATCTTTATGATTTTCTTTAACAAGTTTCTTAAGAATAGCAATTATGGTCTTATTGGAAGCTTCAGCTTGTCCATTGGCTTGTGGGTAGTAAGGAGTTGAGAAACTATGTTGGATATTATACTTTTCGCAAAGAGCTCGAACATCCTTATTCTTAAAAGACTTGCCGTTATCAAAAATGATTTTAGAGGGAATACCAAAACGACAAATGATATGGTGAAGTATAAACTCCACAATTCTAGGACCTGTCGTACTGGTTAGAGGAATAGCTTCAACCCACTTTGTGAAGTATTCAATGGCTGTAATGATGAAAGTATGTTGTCCTGAAGAGGCAGGTGAAATCTTGCCAATTAAATCGAGACCCCATTGTGAGAAGGGCCAAAGGCTTTGGATGGGCTGTAAAGCTTGTGATGGTATATGGGTTAAATTAGCGTGTTCTTGACACTTTTTACATTGTTTAACATATTTGCAACAATCTTGTTCCATAGTGGGCCAATAATACCCCATACGTAAAATACGCTTCGCAATGGCCATTCCACTAAAATGACCACCACAAGTACCATCATGGGCTTCAACAATAGCTCTATGTGTTTCACCCGCTTCTAGACAACGGAGGAGTACTCCATCATATCCACGTTTATACAACACATCCCCCAAAAGAACAAAATGAGCTGCCTTTTGCTTAAAACAATGACGGGCAGTTCGAGACAAATCGGGTGGAAGTGTTCCAAACTTGAGGAAGGCTACTATCTCACTAGACCAAGGCTCATATGGATCCGAATGGATAAAGCAAACATCTTTTTCATCTTTAGACTCAGCACGGACAATTGCAGACTTAGAGATTGTGGAAATGATTAGGGGTTGTACCTCTCCAAGGGAGTCCTTTGGAATCAATGATCCAAGAGAGGCCATGGCATCCGCAAATCTATTAGTCGAACGAGGCAAACTAGTGATCTCATACCAATCAAACTTAGAGAGCAACTTCATTGCTACATCATGATAAAGCTTAATGGTAGGTTCTTTGGCTTGGTATTCTCCTGTAATTTGTTTAACCACGAGTTGAGAATCCCCAAATATCCGAATACGCTTAATGCTCATAGCTATGGCTGATTGAAGACCTAAAATTAAGGCTTCATACTCTGCTGTATTATTGGTGCATTGGAAGTCTAGTTTGAATGATAAAGGGATGGGAATCCCTTGAGGTGTATGAAACACAACTCCAGCACCTCGACCTTTCGCGCACTTAGAGCCATCAAAGAATAGCGTGATGTCAACATCTTCCTCCGGAATGATGTCCTCTTCTTGTTCAGATGATAGCAAATACCGAATCATCTGGGAGCTCAATAATCAAAGGATGATCACTAGGTAGCGGAGCTTCCGCAAGTTGATCGGCTATAACTTGACCTTTAACAGATTTTTGGCTAATGAATTCAAGATCGAATTCGGTAAGCAACATTATCCATTTAGCGGTACGAGTGTTATTATAAGTGCGAGACATCATATAACGCAGAGGGTTTTCTCTAGCTATGACATATGTTGTATGGCTAAGCATATAATGACGAAGTTTCTTAGTGGCAAAAACCACTGCTAAGCACAACTTTTCCACATAAGCATATCGGGTTTCATAGCTTACCAATGTTCGACTAATATAATAGATAGCTTGCTCACGATTTTGTTCATTCTTTTGTGCAAGCATTGTCCCTAAGGCAAAGTCCGTTGCTTGAGATATAAAGGTTGAAAGGGACCCCTGGACGAGGCGGAGCTAAGACTGGCGGAGATGCTAAGTACCGCTTGATGTCATCAAAGGCTTTCTGACATTCATCTGTCCATGAAAATTGTACCCCCTTTTGTAGTAGGTGGCAAAATGGCCTACATTTATCAGAAAGTTGTGCAATAAAGCGACGGATTGAATTAATCTTTCCTTGTAAACTACGCAACTCCTTCAAATTAGTTGGGGGACACATTTCCATAATGGCTTTGACCTTGTTTGGGTCCACCTCAATACCTCGTTTAGAGATAATAAAACCTAGGAGTTTGCCTGAGGTAACACCAAAGACACATTTCTTAGGCTTATCCGGATCATATGGATTATGGAGCGGGGTGAATAAGTCTTCGAAATTCATTGTCGACTTATGGAAGAAAGGATGGGCGGAATGGAAGGGAAAACCGGTGAAGACCTCGGAAGACCTGAGATGCAAAACAACATAGTTTTTCAGTTTTTTTTTTTTTTTGAGTTTTTTTTTTGGTTTTTTTTTTTTTTTTTGGTAGTGGTGAAAACCACTATTTTAGTATATACATATAATACAGGTTTGGATTATGGCTTATGGATGTGGCGGGGGTGGTGGTTCACCTCGTTCTTGTGGAAGAAGCAAGCGAAAGATGGCCTCTTGGAGAGGGAACAATTGGAGATAAAACTCGTCTTGTTTAGTGAGGGGAACAATGGGCGCCGACTCTTCTTCAGATTCATCACCATTTGACATGACGTCAAATTCTTCATAGGCTTCATCTTCGGATTCATCGGGGTGGAGGATTTCTTCTTCTGAATTAAGATTAATGCTTTGAAAAGCTCTGTTCAAAAGAAGAAAGGGATGGAAGTGGTTGGTAGCCCAGACCAAAATGCTCGGTGGGTCTCTCGGTATGGCATATCGATGCGTTCGGTTACCCCTTGCTCGTATCGACCTAGGCCAAATTGCTGCCAATTATGTCCGTGGAAATAGCGAGAGGGAAAACCCTCCATCCTTTCGATATTGGCAGGGACTCGGATGCTTAGGTTCTAGTATGGTGGTAGGACTAGAAGATGACTCTATTCCCCCATATACAAAATTAATGGAATTTGGCATAGAACCCATGTTATAAACCGATCCAATGGATAAATGTTGGTCATGTGGACGACCAAAATCTTTAACTCGTTTGCACATTGAACGGTGTGATGTGGACATCTTGGATGGCATACTCACCAATACCTGCATCAGTGAGATGGACCTTGACTTGGGAGGGAGATGGACTAGATGATGGAATAGAAGAATGTGGGATAGAAGAATTTGAAGGATTTGGTTGGGTTGATGCTTCACTAACTTGTGAAACATCACCTGGTGATGGTTGGGAAGATGGAGGAATAATAGGTGATGTTGAAGAAGGTGTAGAAGAAGGGGGTAATGACGTGGAAAGAGATGATTGGTCATGGCCACATGTGCATGTGGTCACTGATGAAGAAGAAGGAAGATTAGTTGATGAAGAAAGTGGTGAATGAGATGGAATAGCGGAAGAGGAAGATGGTTGCGATATGATGGGTAGCTCCTCAAGAATGGGAGCTTTAGAAGAAGATGGTATAGAAGAAATAGATGGGGTCAAGAAAAGATGAGTGGATGGCAACACAATCTCATAAGGATTTGAGACATAGTTGCAATGTTTGAAGGGTTCAGTGTCAGCAGGTACACAATGAACCTGTCCCTCATATACATACTTCAGACATTGATGCAGTATAGAAGGGACACATCTCATCTCCCTAAGCCAAGGCCGTCCAAGCAATACATTGTATGCCATGGTCCCTTCCAAGATGTGAAACAAGGTATGCAAAGTTCGGGCCCCTACCTCAATGGGCAAGATAACCGTGCCAACCGTGGAAGATAAAGCATCATTGAATGCTTTAAGAGTAAAAGTCGACTTTGTGATAAGGGATGGCGACAGCTTTAGATGACTCAACGCCGATGTTGTAATGATATTGATTGAGGAACCGGTGTCAATTAAGACTCTCTTGAATGGCTTGTTATCGATCTTGGCCATGATATGCAGTGGAGGATCTATACTTTCTGTTGACATAGGTTTGATTTCAAAATCATAGAAAGTGATGGAGGGCTCCATGCATGTTTGAATACTCCCCACAAAGTTGTTGAAGGCATTAGTATCTTGAGTTTGAAGCTCGATTGACTTTAATATTTCCATTAATGCCTCTCTATGCGGGGGAGATTGTTGAATGAGGTCATAGATCGATAACTTGGCGGAAGCCATTTTTAAACCGGTAGTTAATCGGCTACTCAATGACATGATGGGTCGTTGGCGTTGAGTAGAATGATTTAGCGGTTGTTGAGAAGTACTAGCACGTCGTTGGGTCATCGTTACCCGAGGTGGACTCGGGGTTTGTACAGTGGTCGTGGTTCAGCCTCGATTTGGTTGGTTCGCCCTTTGACCCCGGGTTACTACGTTAATAGTACCCACAAAACCTTGGTATTGTTGTACATGGTTGACTTGATTAGGAGGAGTTACCTGAGTTACTCCCCCTGAAGTTGTTGGAGCTTCCTCCCGATGTGGAAGGGGTGTTTGAAATATACCAAGATTTTGATTTTGTTGGGCTAAGGGGCTATCCAATTTAATGGCTCCAATCTCAATAAGATCTTGGATCACATGTTTGAAAGCTGTACAATTATTGATATCGTGCCCATTTTGCCTATGATAAGGACAAAATAGGTACTCCTTGTAATACTTCCCCCTTCTAGATGGGTCTAAAGGTTTAAACTCAGGTAACGTTAATTGATTTGTGCTATATAACTTGTTGAATATGACCGCATATGGTTCATCTAAAGGTGTGAATTGTCGCTTGGGACGATTGTTTTGCCAAGGTCGAGTTTCCATGGTTGGCCAAGTATTGGGAGCTGGTTGAGTAGGGGCGGGTACCGCATGATAAGCAATTGGTTGCGGTTGACTTTGCATTACTTGTTGTTGTTGAGCCATTACGGGCTGGCTCGCCACCACTTGATTAACTTGGTTAACATTTGAGGTTGTATTAGCCTGTGCTTGTTTGTTTTGGCCATAATTATTATTTCGTTGTTGGCCCTTTTGTTGCCATTCTTTTCTACGGGGTTTTAAAACACCCTCTTGGACTTTAATGTCTTCTATGATACTTGCTTGGGCCAAAGCCTCTTCAAAAGTCCTGTATTGTTGTAATTGGAGTAACCAAGAGATAGGTTTTAGACAACTCCGGGTGAACATTTTGGTTAACTCCTCCATTGGTAGGGAGAATGGCAGTTTATTAATGATAGCCCTCCAACGGTTTCCAAAGTCATAAACAGTCTCATCGTCATGTTGCTTGAGCTTGTATAAGTCGGACAATGAAACTCTCTTTTGTACATTCAGGGAGAATCGTTCTAAAAATAGATTAATCAATTGCTCGTAAGCATAAATGCTATGGTGAGCTAAATGATTGTACCATTGTACAACATCTCCTCCTAATGTCTGAGGAAAAGTTCTGAGCATAAGAGCATCATTATTTTGGATTCTAAAGCAAGCATGCATGAATGAGCTCACATGTTCATGAGGATCCTCAGTTCCTCGAAATTTGTCAAACTTCGGTAATGTGAAATCAGTTGGATATGGTGGTGAAGGTACCGAAGGATGAATTGGTTGATTGATCAATGACCTTAGCGTAGGTTTCTAACTAGATGAGCCAGGCATGTTGAGCATAAGGTTGTCAATCTGTTGTTGCATAGCATGGAGTCGAGAATCTTCATGAAAATTTTGACTTGTTTGATGATTATGATGATGCAATGGAGGAGTGGAAAAATGATGAGATGGGATGAAATTGCCTGGATTAGGCGGTGTGGAATGGACAGGTTGTTGGTATGGATGATACCGAAAAGAAGGTGATTGGGGTGAGATGATGAACTGGACTAGGTTGGGAGAAAGGTGGGGTAGGAATGGACACCACCGAAGATTGGGGTACCCAGTGGGGCCCGAGCTAATAAAAGTCGGTCGGGTAGAAATTGGTTGGGGTGTAGGATTTACTACGACAGGTGGTTGAGCATTTTGCTGTTGTTGTTGCAAAATCAATTTGTCGAGGTACTCCTTAACCTTATTAATCTCTAACCCAAGGGAGGTGGGATGATTGGATGAAGGTGGAGGGCAGGCTGCCATGGTAGTCACAGGAGACTGCATAGCAGGGGCAATGAAGGTGGCTGAAGTAGGCGGTACCTGGGAAGAAACAGTAGACTGTGCCCCAGGTAGGGTGAAACCATAAATGGTTTGGGAAGAAGAGGGTTGAAATTGGTTATGGCTAGAGGAGTTTCCACCAACTTCATAAAGAGAATTGGTGTACACCCAGGTACATGGAGGAGAAGGTGGTCGGGAAGACACTACATTTGTCTCCAAAGGAGGACAATTGAGCATCTGGGAAGATGTTGGAGATGAAGCCGGCTGAGCAGATACCACATTAGCCTCAAAAAAAGGGTTAGTGTAGACCTCGAGTGAAACCAACGGGTATGGTTGATGCAATATCCTGCTGAAAAATAGAATCTTGCATAGGGGAATCTTGGATTGGCTCAAGGACATAGCCAATGCCATCTCTTAAGTGAGTTTGCACTTGGGCCATATCAATGTGGATAATATGAGAGGAATTGTCTTCCTCTATGGGCATGGCCATGTGGTAGACGGTAGAAGGACGTGAAAGACCTACAGGCGAACCTGCCTGAAATTCACTAGGATAAGTGGCCATGTTGGTGGTGGGGATGTTCTGTGAATTTCCCATTTGATTATTTAGATTTAACATTTTAGATTGATTCCTTGTTAAGACCATAGAGCAATAAATCTAAACAAATTCAGAAAAGAAGAATGCAAAACTAGAATGATAAATTTACACTAAAGAAATTATCAGAAAACAGTCACAACCTAGGTTTCAACCAATGTGTCTTACCTTGCGGTTAATTAATTATTTTCTGATCTTAATCTGTAGTAAATTTTAAGTGTCCGGTTTATGAGTTTTGCATGTGATCTAATCTTGAATTATTCACAAAAAAGGTAAAAACTATGGCTAGGAACGGACAACGAGATTCTTATCGGTGATGAAATCCAAGCAAGTTTGCTCGGGGGTGACCTATGGTGTCTAAGGCAGAAGTTTAATGGATGGAGATGAATTCCACCGTCACTAAACTTCAAGCAATACCTGGTGATGAAATCCAGATATTACTGTTTTAAATGCAATATGAAAATGCAATGAATTTTTTTTTTTAAATGTTTTAGTTATCTAATGTATACACACAAAGCTATAAATCAAAAGTTCTAATGATCTAAGCAAGAGGCTACTGAAAACATGCCATTTCCTCTCGAAGAAGTGAAGTACACCGTTTAAAACCCCCCGCCTACCAATGATATCGAGATATCAAAGGAGCAACCGGAAGGTTCGTCCACTTCTCTGCCCGGAATCACCCAATGGCAGGAGTACTATTGACATCCAATCAATAGTCCTACTTAGATAATTAAAACAAATAATTCGTAGCTATTCTAATATGCAGCTAGGTATGCAAATTTTTTTTTTTTTTAATGCAAGCAACAATCAATAATGCAATGCAAAGAAAAATGTAATTAAAAATAACTGTTCTTTTCCATATTACTTAGTTTTTGTTCATTTTAAAGTAATGATCCGAAAAAGAAACAAAATATGGCAGAAAAACCAAAAACGTAAAAAGTACAAGACACTTACTTGGAAGCCTACGCTTTTCTGTAAAACCGACTTCAAACGCCCACGGGAGTCTCGCGACAGGCTGAAACGCACCTCTGCGTTTCGTATTGGACTTCCGGACGCCCTCTCCGTCTCGCTATGTTTTCGCAAACTCAGAAACCCTAGTTCGCTGGAACAACGAATTTCACGATTTCTGGAACCTGCAAAATAAAACAGAAAACAGGAACAGATTAGTAAAGCAAGTATTAAAAATATGAAACCCTAGGGGGTCCCACCGTGATCGCCATTTGTAGATTAAAAATACACGCCAAACAAAAATAAATAAAATCACAATAACAGAGTACAGAATAGTTGCACAAAACAAACGATTTCTATTAATCGATGGAGTTTAAAAACTCCTTTTTGAATACAACTGGGCCTGTAACCCTTTATTTGTGATACAAGATTACAAGTTATGCTAGGGTTCTCCGAAACCCTAGCTGGCACAAATGGTGGCGCTTCCGAAGAATGTATCTTCAATCCCAACAGAGTGAGTGGGCTTTGTTGTATCCCTTGCTTGGACCACTCCAGCTTAATCAGCTGCCATCAATAAACCGGATCTGCCGTCAAAAACCTGCACACATTAACACTATCAAGGAGTTAGAAATTAATAAGAGGGCTCCACTGTGTGAGCCCTCGAAAACAATCTAAAACCCTAGAAAAATGAAATGCAGGAATTCAATAACAGATCAATAAAAGAAAAGAAGTTACTTGCTTTAAACTAATTTATACCTGTTCTCTGTTAACGCAGCTAGACCAGGCGACACCTGGAAGTAATGTGGCTATCAAATCGGCTACGAAAGGCGCCCTGGTGCACTCGCTGAACGCCCGCGTGCTTCTGGATTAAGGTTTCAGACGCCGGTCTGAGTCCGTGGTCTGGGTAAACGCCCGGGCACTTGGTAAATGGGGCACTTGGTAACGCCGTGGGCACTTGGTAAAGGGGTAAACGCCCGCGGGCACTTGCGACAAGAATGGGGGATTCTGCGAATGTCGCAGAAGAGATGGCGGCGAAAGTGGAGAAAGCGGCGATGGATGCGACGATGGATGCGACGAAAAGGTAGCAGAAGAGAGATAGAGGAGATGAAAAGGAGATAGAAGAAGTTAAGAAGATAGAAAAGATCAGGATAGAAGTAGCAAAAGACATAGGGTTTGAGCCATCAAGGTGACTCAATTTATAATCTACTCTTAGGGCACACTTTAGGGTTTTAACGACACTTTGAACGTGTGGCTAAGATTAAAGTGGATCCAAGGGTAGAGAATAAATCTAGGTTGTGAAATGGATTAAGATGGATGGACGGATGAGATTAAATGAAGGATGGACGGCTCAAATTAAATCACTTAAACTATTATTTAAATATATATATTAAAATATTAAAATATAAATATATATAAATATTAATTTAAATAAATTTGGGGATGAAAAATGGCGGGAAAGGTGAAATTGGGCCAAATAATGGCGGGAAAGTGTGGATTTGGGCCAAATAATGGCGGGAAGGTGGATGACCGACACGTGGCTGACAGGAAGGTATAGATGACTTGCAAGTGGCTGGATTTTGGTGTCTACAAGAAGTGTGTGAGAGAGTCCCAATAGAGACATCAAGAGAGATATAGTAGATATGCAACAATAATATTGGTGCTAGAGAAGGTACTATTGATAGCATTGATTAATGTGGTTCTCCTAGAGATGGGAGTATGGGCAGGGGCTAGGTTGAATAGGACCCTAGAGGAGGTAGAAGCAACCCAAGAGAGCTACATTTTTATAGAGGGTGAGGGACCTAGAGTCTTAGGTGACAAGTCTTAAAACCACTAGGGATGTGGAGTGATAGGGCTATCAGGATGACATGGTAGAGATATAAACTTGTCTCACTTGGGTGGTATTAGAGAAAGATGTCATACAAGATGATAGGATGAGGAAAATAGCAAAATTGAGAGTAGAGGTGGGGTAGACTATGAAAAAGCATGATAATTTACAAGGATAATTGGTGTGGTTTCCAATATTGATGCTTTGATATCATAGGTAGAGTAGTTGAGAGGAGAGATGAAATGAATCTAGAGAGAGAAGGATGAGGTATTTACATAGGTAGTTGTAGTTAGGGTAAGCCAAAGTTAGGATGTCATGGTGGTAGTTTTTACAAACTATCTAGAGCAACCCAAGGCGACGTGTCAAGTACTATATAGAGCTATATCATCAATCCATACTAAAGAACTAGAGACAACCCTCACCCTCTAGGAGTAGGTCATATTTGTGCTTCTAGTCTAGGATAGTGTCCAAATCAGTGCATATGCCACCATCACCACCTATAGGAGGGGAGATATGGGACAATGGTTTATAGAGTTGATGCCATGTTGATTTTGGATCTACAACCTAGTTTTGAGATAGTTATACCAATTTTGTATGATTCTTATGTACCAATTTTATTGAGATGGCACATTAGATTGATATGTGTCATTTTGAGAATGATTTATAGGGTATTTATTTGATATCTATGTGTGTGTGTGTGTTTTGATGTATGAGTTTGACTTCATAAAATGTGATGATGTTGTTTAGTTAATTATCTAAAATTGTTATACTAATTGATGTTAATTAGTTGAGTAGTTATGATTGATGATTATGGTATTATTTTATTGCAATTATATGCAAAATAATTATGTAGTAGTTTAGTTGATAGTCTGAATGAAGGGATAATGTAGTTTGACAAAATAATTTGTGTGTAGTTTTGATATATATATATATATATATATTAAGTGAAAAACCCCTTGCAGAGCCACCTTGGTCTGAGAGACCACAAACAAGGGGTTCTACACTATCAAAGTCACCCGAGAGTCGCACCCGACCCTGCCCACACCAACATTATCAATTGGATTTTGGATATCCAATTCAGATTTTTGGTAGGGTGGATATTTAAACCTGGGACCTCCCTTGGAGGATTGCCCTCTCCTCTCCGACTCACCTACAACACTTGGGTGTGTGTAGTTTTGATATGGATCAAAATCTAAATTGGTAAATTCATTCAATTGTCAAAAATTTATAGGCATATAAGTGCCATATTTACAAGATCATATCTTAACGATAGGTGATAACATCTAAAATGTCACAACTAATTGCTAACATTAGCTAAGAGCTAACAACCTAATTTAGAAGCACATGCAAGATTAAAACTCATGTTGACATATTTAGTAAAAAATAAACCTAGGAAATAAACTAATCCTAAGGCTTAAAACAATAAAAACCTATGCTAATAGGAATATTCATCGTCCCTCCCAACAATATAAATATTAGAATCCAATGCTTTTACAAGTGGGAAAGAATGTGGTAATGTGCAAGTTCCCAAAATGTAATCCTCGAAGTGATGAAGAAGATAGAGACCCTCTAAAATTCTTTGCTCAATCATAGAGAGCATACAATCACCTTAGCAGAATGAAGAAGTGAAATTCCCTAATTTTCTTTAATATTCTTTGCAAAATATTGCTTGATTCTCACATCATTCATGCTTATCCTTGAAGCGTGCATGTACAAACCAATAGTCATACCATCCTGCCAAGTAGGCATGTTGAAACTATAATTGGTTGACTATGAGGAAGAGTTGCAACAAAGAGACAAAAAAGGCACAAATCCTTGTGATCCAATGTTCAAGGTGAAAGTGACTTGCATGGTGCTTGCTAAGTTTTTGGAAGAAAGCATGGATTGAAATAATGCCTTCAAAAAGTCACAATGGTGACTTCAAATCCATTTTACATATCCAAAATTTGTAATACTTTCAAAAAATATTCAAAAATCCAAGTGGGAGGATAGTAAATCTGTAAAGGGTTCGGATCATCCAAATCCTAAAATAGCCAAGAATCTGAAGCAAAATGTGATATGAAATTTGTGCTTGTTGTGGTGCTACTCGAAGGATTGTTGCAAGTCTTACTGGTGAAGACATGAGCCAAGTTGAAAATCCACTAAGAGATAAGCTACTAGGGGCAAAGACAACTCTGATGGGAGGAGTGCCCATGTGATATTGATGATCACATAAGAGGGTCCATGGTTTTGTGAAGGAAGATATAATGACACTCCCAAACTGGAGTACCCAAAGGATTCTCATGATCGAAAAAACAATACCTCCTATTGTAGGAGCACCCAAAATCATGATGGAATCTCAAGAGGGTCATGGTCATGAAGAAATCTTACTTCCAAAATAGTCTCTAGGATAAAAATGGATTGATGAGTGTCAAGTTCAACTAAAAATGTACTCCAAATTACATCAGTTTCATAAAAATTTGACAAACCTAAATCAAAGGATCAAAAAAGGAAATCCTAATCGTCATGATCAAAAAGATAATCCCTAACCATGGATAAAAAAGGTGGACTCTAATTCAAGGTCAGAACAAGATGTCAATAATAGAAACTTTGATGCACCATAGGTAATAGTAGGCCTTTGCAAAATTTGAAAATAATGATTCTACTAGAACCGGCTCGAAAAGATCTTTTCGACAAGTATAAACAAGGCTATACTAGGGAAAAAATAGTGCCTCAAGAAACGAGAAAAATAAAAAGGTAGACTCTAATTTGTGGTCATAACAAGATGTCAACAATAGAAACTTTGATGCACCATAGGTCATAGTAGAACTTTGAAAATTTTGAAAATAATGGTTCTACTAGAACCGGCTCGAAAATAATTTTTTGACAAGTATAAACAAGGCTATATTAGGAAAAGAATATTGCCTTAAGAAACGAGAAAACAAAGGTCTCATCGAGCAAAATGAAAAGAGGATAATTTTTCCTACAACAAAATATATATATTTTTTGGGAATATTCTGCAATACATTTTCCTCCAACTAAAATGTTTTCATGTTTAAAATTAAAGCAATTTTCAAAGGATTAATTAGCCTTCCCACTTATGCATGTGGGACAAAGGAGAAAAGGAGGGACATTGAACAAATTTTCTTCCAAGTTAAATTAAAATACCAAATGACAATGAGAGTTTTATTGCCAGTAGATCAATAACGACCATGCACTAGGCACCATTAGATAGAGGTTTGTGATCGCGATCCTGAAGGCGTTCCTCATTGCTTTCTAGATTCGTCCACCAAACTATAGTCATGTTGTATTCAGACATCATTTGAACCAATGTTTTAAAAATTGCAACTCGAGAAAAACTTGGCAACCTAAATTTTGAGAGTGCTCGACGACTAGAAAGGCAGGAAAAAAATATCGAAGAAATTAAAATAAATAAATAAAGAAATAATTTTTTTAAAGAGATATTAAATAACATTTCAAAATTAATTACAATTTGTTGATTGGATATGGATATAATAAGGTTTAGAAGCATTTCAAAACTAATAACATGTATTAGAAGGATTTAACTTAGTCCTAATTTTCAAAACTAATAACATGTATTAGAAGGTTTCAACCTAGTCCTCACTCCCAAGTTCAGTGTTGTGCATTGATTGCCCTGCATGATTTATAATTTGTGGTTATACAACTAAAATGAAGTTCAAAAAATAAGGTTTTGGTTTATCAATGAAGTTCAACATAGTCCTCACTCCCAATTTCCAAAGTGGTTTGCAATTTATGACCTTAACCACTAAATAATTATGGTATAAATTCACTTATTATAATGTAAATGTTAAACTAATACTTTTGTTGTTGGAATACCATGGAACATAATGGTTGGCCTTGGCTCTAAATTAGTGGGTAAATTTCAAGATGTTCAACTGTAGTATGATCATGGTATATCTTCTCTAATCCTTTGAAATGTTTTGCTTCCTCCTCAATTGCCTCAAGGTCCTCTATAGTAAATTCTAGGATCCATAGAACTCTTGACAATTCAATTATAAAGTGGATCTAGCTTATCCAATCGAATTGTTTAGTAAGATTCATTACCCTCCACGTGTTTTTTACAAAGCTTAAGATTATATTGAATAAAAACAAGGTAATTAAAGTGGTCTTAGATCAACCTATTGTGCTTTTGGTATATATGGCCTCAAATACCGATCAATTGTGCTCAATATAGATGAGGCATGACAAGGTGCATTACATGACTTAAATTAGATGGAAAAATGTTTTACAAATCTTAAGATTATATTGAATAAAAACAAGGTAATTAAATTGGTCTTAGACTAGTTAAGGCCCAATATATTTACAATAATTTATGTACATTAGTGAGTGAACATGCTAGAAAATTATGTATATTGAAAATATTTACAACATTTATGTACAACGATGGGTTAATGCATGAAATTTGTGAACAAAGGCTAGTTAAGGCCTAATAGTTGAACATGGTCAACTAAGGCCTAGAATATTTTGAACAATGCCTGGTAAAGACCCAAAATTGTGAACAATAGCCAGTTAAGGCTCAAAATTATGAATAGTGGCCAATTAAGGCCCAAAATTATGAATAGTGGTCATTTAAGGCCCAAAATAATGAACAATGGCTAGTTAAGGCCAAGAATTATGAATAGTGGCTCATTAAACCTAAAATTATGAATAGTGGCCAATTAAGATCCAAAATTATGAACAATAGCCAGTTAAGGCCTAAAATTATAAACAATAGCTAGTTAAGGCCTAAAATTATGAACATTAGCTAGTTAAGACCTAATATTGTGAACAATTGTACTTGCTCCAAATTTTTTGCATCCTTACCTTCAGGCTATAGGATCCACGCCCGAAAGGGGGATGCGAGAAGGATGGGACAATACCTCGGACTGAGAGGCCCTTTGAAGGTCATGCCTCTCGGGGGAGGGGTATAAGGGTGAATTTTTGATGGATGGTGGGGTTCACCAGGAAACTTTGAGTGGCAGTTTCCATGCCTAGGTTGAGAATGGGTTTGATGTGTTCATTTTTATATTCAATCATTCAATTCCTAGGTTTGGCCAAGATGAATCTAAGCTATTCTATATGCCAATGCTGATTTATATGGATACAAAAAGCATGAATAAGTGCTAAACATAGAAAGTGTGCTAAATAAGATAGAATGTACCTGATTTCGGATGTCTGATGAAGATTCTGAGGTTTGTAGAAGTCCAGATCATCTCAAATCTTACATAATCATCTGCAATTGCACAGAATCATCTCAGATCATAGTCGATCATCTGAGATCAGACGAGATCATCGTCGACTTGACGAATTCATCGATGAATTCGTCAAAACCTGCAATCACAGAAACAGATACCAAAGACCAAAAATGCAACTGCAAAAGCAAGGGGAAATGATAGAAATAATAGTAAACTTGCCTAAATGATAAATCCAGATAACAATTAAAGGAAATGCATTAATTTAATAATTTATTTTAACTTTATCATGCATCTATGCTAAATGAGGTGAACTCCAGAATGCAAAAATAGAATAAACTAAGTTAATGCATAAGGAAATGAAGAGAGAAGATAAAAAATGCAAACTCCGGGCTCTGATTGCCCCCAATCTGGACTATAGTCGAGATCACCTCCAATCGTACGAGATCATCGCCGATCTATGACAGGATCATCCGAAATCATTTGGAATCGCCAGCGACGATCCGAGCTTGCTCCAGCTAAAAAATAGTAAAATTCCTGCAAGAAAAACTTGAAATACACAATGCAAACAATGGTGCGAAGGTGTTCTAATGCACGAGAAACTAAAGTTGTAGGGAAAATCAGCCAAAGGGAAGTCAAGAAAATCCTAAGTTTATATAGGATTTAGGGAGAGGTTAGGAGGTTGGAGATCACCCCAATTTGGGAGATCTCCAATGGGGGAGACTCTAACCGTGCAGACACGCTTTCTGCCCAAGTTAGAGAAGCTGTTGAAATAGAAGCTAATTATGAAAATTTAGTTTTGGGATGAAATCGTCTGGACGTTCTGTTCTAGATGAATTCATCAGATCTGGGATGATTTCATCTGATCGTCGACGATATCGTCCAACGGTCAAAACAAATCCTAAAAATGGCATGAAAAATGAGGGGAGCGGGTAACAGGCAGTTTTGGGGTTAAAATTCAAATTTTTATCTTTTTACTAAGGGTTTAATTGTGCCAATTTTAGGGTGCTACATTTTGCCCCCTCTTTAGCAAATTTTTTGAAGAAAATGCGTTAAAGACGAGTTCTTCCCATTTTACGAGAAAGCAAAAATTTACTCAATTTTTTAGATGATGATTCTAGGTCGAATCGTACGACTGCTTACTATGGTGCCCCCTCCGTGTTTTTACCCAAATCGAACGTTTGAGGTAAAAGCATGAAAAAGCAAAATTAAAAATGTTGTTGTTTTTAAATAAAATTAAGAAAAATAGGGTAAAACCCTAATTCATTTTTACTGTTCATTTTCACTATTTTTAGAGCTCTATAGACAAAATGGTCGAAACCATGCATAGATCGACAGAGGTCCGATGCGGGTTACGGGTAAGGATCTAAACTTAGTGAATTATGTTTTTAATTTGATTTGTGTAATTTTTTATTTAAATTTTGACTATTTTGGGGCATCGTGGCCGTTTTTAGGCCGTCGACGACGTCGGGATGAAATCGTCCCAATTTGTCGAAATCGTCCCTAGATCGCCGATTTTAGGCAAAATCAACGAAATAGGGGTGATCCCGTCCAACAAGGGGATCCCAAATTTGAGACGATTTCATCCTACAAAGGACGATTTGATTTAATTTAGGATGATATCATCCAATGGTGGACGATATCATCATTGTTTATAGAAGATTAAGCTTGTTTGAATTGCATTTAATTGATTATTAATAATTGTTTTATTAATGAATTTTTTGTTTTGATTGTTTATTTTGTAGAGGGGATTACTAAAGAGTCAGGAATGGAAATACGAGGGGCTGAGGGATGACGTGGCCATGCTCAATCAGGTGGAGCGAGACCGACTAGCATAGGTCGGACTACAGCATGTGGTAGAGATGCCACAAATATCGATAGACATGGGGCTACTAACAACCCTAGCAGAGAGATGGTATCCGGGGTCATCCTACTTCTGGTTATCGATAGGGGAGATGGCTCCCACTTTAGAGGATGTATGGAGGATCTTGAGGATCCCCATACAGGGATGGTTTATGACTCCTACGGCCAATCAGGGCCAGGCTATGATGAGGCTGTGCGGAGACCCGAGCTTCACCCTAGAGAAGGGCGGAGTGAACATCGAGTCTCCGAGGCAGATGCCTGGGGCATCTAGGTTGACTCAAGTTTTGGTAGGGGTAGTGGGTGGCCTATTTTTGTGCCACCAGAGTGGGTGCAGATTACCATGGCTCCTTTCAGATGTGGTCTATGACATGAGAGACCACGGGTACAGATTTGCATGGGGCAGCTTTGTACTGTGCCGCTTGTATAGGATCCTACATGGGGTCGTATACAAGGGAGGTCGATGTCTGGTTTTGACATCGCTACTATAGGTATGGTGTTGGGAGCACATCATGGTGCGGAGGCCGGTAGGACTCCCACTGATAGGGGTTGACCGAGAGAGACCCTAAGTTTTCTATTGGTGGCTCCAGAGAGGGTCATAGTGGATAGATCTATCGATGTCACGGAGGTTACTAGATGACCTCATCCCTGACTAGATCACCTGGAGGCCATGGAGAGAGCATCCAGGGTGGGGAGAGGATGGACAGGAGTTGGCTCACATCAGGTGAGTCTGTTGGCTGAGGATGGAGTGGGGAGAGGTAGAGCTCCACCGCTATGACCAAGTTTTGTGATAGTTCGGTCTACAGTAGGGGATCCCATCTCTCAGGGACTATGAGTACTCTCGGACTATCCGGGATAATACCACACTGAGCGGGGCTCCGGATATGCAATGATTCTAGAGCCAAGACATGGATGATGCCCCCATCCAGCTAGTGGATGGGGATGATGCTAGGGTCATTGATGGATATGATGCCTGGTATGTAGGCATCCACCCTCCTCGGATGATGAGGGCATAGGGTTCGATGCACACGGTTGTGCGATGGATGGGGAGGCGGTGCCAGGCTGCTATTGAGGCAGCGGAGGTCATGGAGGGAGAGAGCAACGATGGTCTCCATAGGAGAGATGCCAGAGGATGCCACAGGCTCTACAGAGACCATAGCAGATAGGGAGGAGGGAGGAGGGATTCCCTTCTCAGTAGGGGAGAGGCCACCATCACCCGATAAGGGCAAGGGTGTCGAGGTGGGGGAGAGCAACGAGATGGCGGCTCTCCGGCTGAGAATGCCCACCTACGAGCTCAGGTGCAGACTCTACAGGATGAGGCTACACGGCTCAGGGCTCAGAGCGGAGGGGCGAGCATGCAGGAGTTGGCATGGTCTATTGCTCAGACCACATTCTATCAGGGAGCATACTTCCAACTGGTTCCAGAGGGCCAGAGGTTATAGCTCCACCGACATTACGGAGCCGATCAGGATGGGATCATCGAGGACATCCTCATGATCGACGACGAGGACCCGAGACACAACACGGACCTCTATGGGACCACCTCCTCCATGCCAGGGTGGGAGAGGAGATGAGGCTGAGAGCTCGAGGGCTTCTCGAGACTAGCTGCTATAGACTGGATTGGATATATTTTTGAGAGGATTGAGTATGCCAGGGTATAGATTGTGGCATACCAATCCAGTTGTGATATGATGTACATATATTTTGATATATATATATATATATGATTTTTTTGTGATATGACTTGTCCATATGTTTGATGATGCTTCAATTTTAGAATTGTTGATTGATTATTCATGTAATTATGTCGTGGAAAAAATTATAATTTTATGTCATGCCATAAAATTTAAATGGAATAATCTGATGTAAACAAATTGGTTGTTTTGTGGTGTGATTTGATGAAAAATAAAAGGGACTTCTAACAATAATTTCAAAGGACATTGTCGTTGTTATAGACCATTTCATGGAGTCGCCGCTCGCTAGGTCGTCAAGCTAATCCCAGTATAGAAATATTGCTAAAAGTAAAAGAGTGCTTAAGAGACTGTCTTAAGACTTTGTGTTGTGATGATGAAAAATGATGATGGTGATGATTTGTTTTCAGATTTTCATAAAAATATTATGCATGAAATATATTTAAAAAATGATTTTTGCTAGGCATAAATTCCTAAGTGTGATAAATTTTTTGAATAATTCCTTAGGAATTATACCATCATTGCAAAATTGAATGTTGACATAATGAAATGAAATAGAAATATTGTGCATTTTTTTTTTTAAAGCACAATTGTGTAACATAATGATGTAAGCCATATGTTTTTATGAATTAAAATGAATGGGAAATAAAATTAGAACAATGGTTTGCGCTAGGCATAGAATTATAGGTATAGACTTATACCATCATCGCGAAATCCAAAAAGGAAATTGATATAATAGTTTTATTGCATGATTGATTTTTGATTTTGAGATAAACAGAAAAAATATATAAACGTGACTTTATTTCTAGATTTTTGAATATGTTGTTGAAAGAAATTTTGGATTTTTGAAAAAAATGTATGTAATTGTTTTTATACTAAACAGATGTTCTTTTAAATAAGAAGATGAAATTATTCCAAAAGATTTGCATAAATATTTTAGATTATCTCAAAGACAAAATGTAGATTTATAAGGAACCCTCATGTGCAGATGTGAGTTCATTGCCGATCTTGATCTATCATAATGATACAAAATCTCTCAAATACAAATGTGTGTGCAATTGTATTGTTCATTCACCAATTTTGAGCAAGATAATTTGATACAAGTAATTTGAATTAACCAAATAAGTGTTCATTGACCATGATTTATATGCATGTAACCGTACTAGACTACTATGTAAGTCGGGTCATCAAGAGCTAGCTAATCCATAAGCCGACATAGGTCTGTACAAAATAAGGTCGCTAATGTGACAGACATATCACCATGCTAGGGATTACCCAAGGCCAAGCGGGTTGGGCACAAACCACTTGTTATGGGGCTTACCTCACAGTTTTCGAATAATTGAGAATTCCAGGGATTCAAGCTCATTCACCCTTCTTTTCTTTTCAAAGGGTAGGGAAAAGGGATTTTATTGTTGTTTGCTTTTTCTTTTCTCTTTCTCTCTTTTTTTTTTTGTATTTTTGCTTGATACTGAGATAATGCTGAAATATTGTTGAGATGGTACAAAATGATATTTTTCTTTTTCTCATGATTTTTCTTGATTTTCTTTTTCTTCCTATACTAGGGATACTTGCTCGGATTGGCTGTAGAGCAAGGGATTTTTATTCTGGGTAGGGGTGAGCTTGTCCTTTTGTCAATTCTCAAAGATTCTAGACCATGTGCATGATAGGATAGCAGGGGAAACTTTTCGCTCAAGAAACCATTTCTACTATGTAGCATCATATCGAATTTGCAATGAAATCATTTTAATGTGAAAAGATATGCTTGGTTCAAGTAAATAACAAGATCAGTTCTCTATGCTCAAAACTTTATTTAATTCAACTGTGGACTTTGATATAAGAGAGATTAATAATCATACCAAATAAAATCAAGAGATTTATTCATGTGAGTGTGAAAGTGCGGGATTCCAAATAAATGCTAATTTATCCAAAATAATTGAAAATATAACTGCAATACTTCAAGAATTGACAGGTATGAAAATAAAAGATGTTTTTGAAGATTTTGATGATTTTGATGTTTTTATATTTTGATTTTAATTTATGAATTGAGAAGAATAAATACTATTACTATTTTTGAAATTTTTATATGGATGACTAAAATGAAACAATATGCAAAATAACAATATATACAATGATGAAATGACCAGATTTTATGCATAATAGCGTTTAAGATGCATAATGTTCATAGGTTCTTTAAGATCTTTACCATCTAAGGTAGCTAATCGGTATGCTCCCGATCCAAATTTAGCAGTGATGATATATGGCCCAAGCCAGTTGGGCTCAAATTTACCTTTAAGATCTTTAGTTGCATTAGTATTTTTTTGATTTTCTTTCAAGACAAGGTCACCGATCTCAAAGGATCGATGATGAACTTTCTTGAGGTATGCTCGCTTAAGCTTGTTTTGGTAGGCACGAAGATGTTCCAAAGCATTGATGCGCTTCTCATCTAGGAGTTCTAGCTGACTAAGTCTGCCAACATGATATTCATCTCCTACTTCAGTATCTTGAAGTAGTAGAGCCAAAGAAGGAACTTCTAATTCAAAGGGAAAAATAGCTTCAGCGCCATAAACCAAAACAAAAGGTGAAGTGCCCGTGGGAGTGCGAACGCTAGTTCGATAAGCCCACAAAGCAGGATATAATTGGATGTGCCAATCTCGGCCAGATTTATTGACCAGTATTTTGAGGATTTTGATTAATGTTTTATTAGATGCTTCTGCTTGGCCATTACCCCGAGGATAATAGGGAGTGGACCAACGATGTTGAATTTTATATTTTTGACATAATTTCTTGACATCTTTATTTTTGAAACAAGTTCCATTATCCGAGATGAGATTTGCAGGAATTTCGAACCTACAAATAATTTGATTAAAAATAAATTTGGAAACTTGGGTTCCAGTGCAAGAAGCTAAGGGCATAGCTTCAACCCACTTCGTGAAATACTCGATGGCGGTTATGATGAATTTGTGTCCATCAGATGACACAGGGTTGATTTTTCCAATGATGTCTAAGCCCCATTTTGAAAAGGGCCAAGGAGATGAAATAGCCTGTAGTTCTTGTGCAGGCGCATGGACAAGGTCAGCATGTTTCTGGCACTTGTCGCAATGGCGCACATAATCATGTGCATCATTCTCCATGGTGGGCCAAAAATATCCTATCCTAAGGAGCTTCTTAGCAATGGCGCTACCACTAAAATGTCCCCCACAAGATCCATCGTGGGCTTCACTCAAAGCTGATCTAGATTCTTCTAGATTCAAACATCTCAATAGGATGCCTTCAAAAGATCTCCTATACAACGTATTGCCAATAATTACGAAGCGACTTGCTCGTCTACGTAATAACCGATGTTGGTTGCTATTACAACCTTCAGGGAAGGTCCCATTTTGAAGAAAATTAAATATATCGGTGTACCAAGGTTCAGGAGTAGTTTCGTTGATTAGAAACACATCCAAAGGTTCTAAGCATGATTTATTTGAAGCGGGTTCCTGGAGTCGATGAATAATGATGGTAGCATATTCGTCATCTAACTCCAAGGGCAAAAGAGATGCAGGTGCAGCCATAGCGTCAGCCGCACGATTGCTAGTTCTAGGAATAGCTTCCAAGGTAACTTGATCAAATAAAGATATTAATTGTAAGACATATGCTTTATATGGACGTAATTTATCATCTCTGGTCTGATAAACATCATTGATTTGATTTATGACAAGTTGAGAATCATCGAAAACCAATAGATTTTTAATTTTTAGTGCCAAGGCAGCTCGTAATCCAAGGATTAGAGCCTCATATTCAGCAGTGTTATTAGTACAAGCAAACGTTAATTTAAAGGACAGAGGTATAAGATGTTTCTATGGAGATATTAAAATAATACCTGCACCAGCCCCACTCATGCATCGGGCTCGTCAAAGTATAGGGACCATTGCTCTGGATGGTCTGCCTCTAATTTAAGGCATTCATCAGGAAACTCAATGATGAGGGGATGGGTAGACTCTAAGGGTGCAGCAGCTAATTGATCTGCTATGATTTGACCCTTAACAGACTTCTGTCCTATAAACATGAGTTCAAACTCGCTTAGCGCAAGAACCCACTTTGTTGTGCGACCAGATAAGTACGGTCGACTCATGAGATACCGCAAAGGATCGAATTTAGCAATAACATACGTTTTTTGACTGAGCATATAATGGCATAGTTTCTGTGTAGAAAATATGACTGCTAGACATAGTTTCTCTAATGTTGTGTAGCGGGTTTCATAACTGATTAAGGTTTGGCTAATGTAATAATTAGCACGCTCTCTTTTCTCATCGTCAAGTTGAGCTAACATAGCTCCTAAGGCAAAATCTGAAGCAAAAATATACAAGATAAATGGGCGATCAGGTCTAGGTGGTGAAAGCATAGGTGGGTTAAGGAGATATTGTTTGAGGAGTTCAAATGCTTCCTGACATTCGTCGTCCCAATGAAAAGAGACATCTTTCTTAAGAAGCTTAAGAAAGGGTCCTGTTTTGTCCGCCAACTTATCGATGAAGCGACGAATAGCTTGAAGCTTACCTTGTAGACTTCGTAATTCAGATATATTTGTGGGTGCGGGCATATCAGTGATAGCCATGATCTTGAGAGGGTCAATTTCAATGCCACGTAAAGAAACTATAACCCCCAATAATTTATCGGACTTAACTCCGAATATACATTTGGCTGGATTCAATCGGATAAGATATTCCCTTAACCGATCAAATACTTTTCTCAAGTCATCTAAATGATCATCTTCTTTGATGGAACGAGCTATAATATCATCTACATAATCATGTAGAATATCATGCATCATATCATGAAAGATATAAGTCATGGCTCGTTGATATGTTGCACCTGCATTCTTCAAACCGAATGGCATCACTTTCCAACAAAAGGTCCCCCAAGGGGTAATAAAGGTTGTTTTAGCCTGATCTTCAGGAGCTATCCTCGATCTGATTATAACCAGAAAATCCATCCATTAAGGATATCATTCCACTCCCAATAGTAAAATCAATGATCTGATCCATGTTGGGAAGAGGAAAATCATCTTTAGGGCATGCAACATTAATATCTCTAAAGTCTGTGCAAACCCTAACTTTGGTAGCTTCTTTCTTAGTTACTGGAACTACATTCGAGATCCATTCAGCATAATCAATGGCTTGTATAAAAATAACCTTCAGGAGTTTTTCTAATTCCCCTTTGACTAGTAAGGCCACTTTAGGATGCATTTTTCTAAGTTTCTGTTTAACAGGTTTAGCATCCGGATGGACTACTAGGTGATGCATAACTACAGAAGGGTCTAATCCTGGCATATCTTCATATGTCCAAGCAAAGACATCTTCATATTCCTTAAGAAATGCAATGTATTTATCTTGTTTTTCTTGACTCAATTCTGATCCAATGTTGATTATGTGAGGATTATCTTCGGTTCCAATGTTAATTTTTATGACATTTTCTACTTCCATGTGTAGATCTCTCTCAAAATTAGGTGGGGCAGGTGAAACACCCAATTCTTGTAATTCTTCCGAGGTTAGCTTGGATAATTCATCTTGAGGAGTCGTGGCCTCAAGCTGGGCTATACTAGGTATAGAGCCATCAAAATAAAATCCGTTATGTAATAATTCCTCAATGGAGACATCATGGAAGATATCTCCCTCCAACTCATCGTCGGATTCAGCGATCATCTGAGGGTAAGCTATGGATAGCATATTACATGTAAATGGCTTATTTATTAGATGCAAAGCATCACGTTTATCCAAATAATCTTGGTAACATATGAATTGATCATCATCCTCAAATGGGAAGGGCTGACCTTTACTAGGAAATAGGCCCACACCACATCGGGCGGGCCATGGCTCTACCTCAAAAGGTTCTTTCATACCATTCTGGAAAGGTCCCAAACCTTTCCCTTTATATCCCAATTTAAGCATTATAGGCTTAGCTTTAATATACTCATTAGTAAAATAACATCGAGCATATCCATCATAATGTGTCTTGATGTTTCTAGGTATTCTTCCCCAGTCATATCCCTTATAAATAAAAGCACAGCTCCCGACTTGGTAAATACTTCCCATAGGCTGTGGGAGGCCCAAGGTACGAGGAGAGGGTGGCAAATTATTTAAAATAAGGGAATCTTGCATAGCAACGTTTGTTTTTTTGATATAAGAATTTTAGATAAATCGGGTAAGAGCTCATCAGTAAGAGCGTAAGAGGTAGAAGGAACATTTCCTACATCTTCGGATGCGGAAAATATGCCTCTGGTAGGTGTAGATGTTGTAGAGATGTCGATGGATGGGTCTATAGGTATGGAAGTTATAGGAGTAAAACAAGAAGCATTGGTTGTGGGTTTAGGATCTTTTTGAGGTCCTAATGTGGTTTGTTCGGAAGATGGTTGAACTATATGTAGAGGTGGAGTTGATGGAGAAAAATTAGATGATGTTATGGGTGTGTGTTTCACACGTTTAGATGGATGATGAGAATTAGGATGTGTGGATGATAGAGCAGGGCAAAATTGAACTCCAACAGGTTCTGCCAAAGCACACATATCAAAGGGTCTAGGATCACCATGAATGGTAACCAACTGATTTTTAAATTCGAATTTAACACACTGATGTAAAGTTGAGGGAACAACTCGCATCGCGTTGATCCAAGGGTGACCCAAGAGTATATTGTATGATGCAGGGCAATGTACAATAAACACGGTCGTGTCTAAGGTTCTTGGACCAACTTGCAATGGGATAGTAATAACTCCACACGTTTCTTGTGTTTCGTCATTGAAGGCTTTTATGATCATATCAGTTCTTTTCATTTCGTCACTTCTAAACCCAAATCTTTGGTAGAAGTCAAAAGTGCAAATGTTTAAAGATGAACCATTATCAATCAAGACTCGTTTAACTCGCTACATCTCCAATTAGGGCAGTAATATATAAGGGGTTATCCTTATGTAAACTATGTTGCGGTATATCTCTATCCCGAAAGTCAATACAATCGACTTCTCGAGTTATGATAGTATTGGCCATGGCTTCAGGTTGAATATTTTGTGGTACCATCATTTGGCTTAATGTGAGCATTAATTCATCCCTATGTGTAGGAGAAGATCTTAAAAGGTCCAAAAGGGAAATTCTAGCTGTAGTATTTGATAATTGTTCATTAATATTATAAGGAGGTTTAGGTTGAACATTAGGCGCATGATTCCCTTTATTAGGAACTTTCAAAACAAATGGAGCTGATCCATCATTCTGAGTTTGATCTTGTTGAGAATTTTGAGCCTGTTGTCTAGTAACATCTCCGATGGTACCTACAATATTATTTTGTGGATGATGAATGGGTCTTGGTCTAGCATTTATGGCTTGTTCATTAGAAAGTGATTGGTGAGAAGATGGTCTAGTAGTGACTCTTCTTGGAAATGGTTCTTCCGGAACCATAGAATTTGTGATAGGTTGAATAGCATCTGATTCATCTTCAGAACTATTCGATTGATTTGATGTGATTTCCATGTCACTTTCAGTCTCGTATTCTGTATCACTAAGATCAGGTGTCCGAATATTATATAGAGGTCTGGTCGTAACCATGGATAAAGTTGTGTCAAATATTTGCAGATCATGAGCAGGTAAATGTCCACTAATAGTCCCTACATATCGGGTAGGAGGGGGAACATTATGATGCTCAATTTGATTAGCCACCTCTTTACCATGCTTTGGTAAAGGATGTTGAAATATGTCCAATGATTGATTGGCATTCTGATTCTGATTTTGGGGGATGTTCTTTTGAGCATTATTAGGAGGATTTTGTTTAGGTTGAAAGGCTTGCACCTCCATCTCATTGTTATCAATTAAGTCTTGTATTTTATGTTTTAATATTTTACAAGAGTTGGTAGCGTGTCCAGGTCCTCTATGGAAATCACAGTGTAAATCAGCTCTGTATCCGGGTATAGTTGGATCAGGTTCCCGGATATTTGGTAATTGGATCAAACCTCATTCTAATAATTATGGTAGAATGGTTGATAGAGGTTGATTTAACCTAGTAAATTCTCGAGGTGGTTTATCAGGAGGTTTCAGTATAAACTTCTCCGTTGTTTTCGCAGCATTAACATTAGCAATATTTCTACTATCAGTGACTCCATCACCCACAACTTGTTTATTTTTATATTGATTTCTGGATGTTTTCTCATCATCTTTCTTTTTAAGCTGACCTCTCCTAATGAGAGCATCTTCCACTCTTCGAGCTAAGTCTATAGCTTGATCGAAGGTGGTCAAGGTAGCAGTTGATAACTCATAGGATAGTTGTTCTTGTAAATTATTGATAAAGATATCCAACATTTCCCGATAAGGTAACACAAAGTGCAATTTTCCTATCAACTGTCTCCACCGAGCTAGGAAATCAGCAAAACATTCATCTTTGTCTTGTTTTAAGTTGTACAAATCTTTAATGGTTACATGCCTTTCGATGTAGGCACTAAATTGATGAACAAAAGACTCGATTGTTTCTTCGAAATTCCTCAAAGAATGAGTGGGTAATTGATAATACCACTCTAATGCCATTCCTCCTAAACTTTTTGGGAACATTTTTAGTAATAACAAGTCATCATGTGATATATCATGACATGCTATCCTAAACATACGAAGATGCTCTATGGGATCTTCGGTTCCTTTGTATATAGGTAGGACAGGCATAGGAAAGTGTTTAGGATATGGTTGTGCTACGACTATAGGATCTAAAGGTTGACTACACATCTCTCGATAATTGTACGAGGGATGGTAGGGATCTATCTGGTCCATGCGGGAGACTAACTGTTTCACCATGGCTTCCAGATTACTAGTTTGTCCACCATATTGGTTCGGTGGTACATGAGTATGGGATTTGTGAGCGTATGATGGCGTGACGTAAGGATTAGATGCTATATTGCTATTATGCAAATGGTTGGTAGGGAGAGTATTATGAAGAAGATTTGTAGTAGCATTATGTTGTATCCCAGATTGTTGGAAATTGGTGTTTGGTTTTGTTTTGGGCTTTTGTTGATTTGAGGTATGTTGATCAATAGCTTGGCGAAATAGAGCAGTGAATGAAGGTTTCTTTTGTGTGGGAATAACTCTAGGCTTGGTAACAGGCACTCTAGGTGGTTGGGTAACCTGTTGTTGTTGCATGTTCTGGATTATAGCGGCCATATCCAAATTGGATGGTCCAGCTTGATCACTTTCTTGATCAACGAAGGACAAGGGATTAGTGCGTGTGTGATATATTTCTTCTAGGGTTGCTTGAGTGTCACTAATTTGATCCTTGTCCATATGGACTGCTCTATTAAGAGTGCCAATATTAGTATTGAGGAACTTCCAGAAATGTTCCATGTTCTCAAAAGTAACAGCTCCTCCCGGAGACATTTTAGGGGATGAGGATCCTTCCTCTCTAACAGTTTCTCTTTGTTCATTTCCTACAACAAACTCTTCTTCTTGTTGGTCTAGGGTTCCTTCTTCCTGAATTGGGTCTTCAGGAAGGACATCTGGGTTATTTAATGGTTTTCCTAACCAATCTTCTTCTACTTTTTCCATTCCTAAGTCTAGTCATTATGCTTAAACTTAGATTTTAGCAAATATATATATATATATATATATATATATATATATTTTTTAAGTTTGGGAGGTATATATTTTAATTATATACCTACTATAATACTTAAAAGAAAACGTTTTAATTTTTGTTATATTTTTGTTTTGTTTTTGTTTTTTGTTTTTATAATAATATTATAAAGACAACAAACAACATACTAAATGCAAGAAATAATAATAATAAAAGAATGGCTTAGTTTTCTATAAATAGTTTATGGATATCATTAATAGGATCAAGTTCATCAGGAGTCATGAAATGCTCCTCTTCAAATTGGAAATGGTTTTTCAAGAATTTGACAAAGTGTGCTATGGTGATATTATCTGTTTAGACTCGACCTGTAGAAATAAAGTTCATGGCAATACTCTCGATATAACACAGCTCTAGGAACTCTATTCCATCTCTTTCTATCCGTAAGAATGACCTCTTGATCCTCTATACGAGATAGAAATTTATGTACTACAACTGCGTTGTCGAGGTATTCCTCAAAGGTGTACAACTCGAAAGACACAAGTGCTCTTTTATCAGCTAACCACCTATGGCAAGCTCTCTGAAGCTCATGGTACAAAGTCACCTGATCAGGATCCAGGATTCTATCTAGGACAAACCTCTTAATTTGCCTAAGTTCTGTCGACCTAGATGAAATAATACCCAATCTCCTATTAAGTTCGTCCCATAAAGGTTGGACTCTATATGTTTGAGATACTCTAAGCAAAGAAGTAATCTCTATGGCTGCTAATTGATTTTCAACATTTATGGTGACAACTCGTCTTTTATTATAATCTACCATCTAAATATGATATGCAATCTTAACAATCTTCTCCTTTTTTTTTTTTTCAAAAGGTTTTTAGTTTTCACGTCGGGTTCACCAAAATGTATCGCTCCAAATTTTTTGCATCCTTACCTTCAGGCTATAGGATCCACGCCCGAAAGGGGGATGCGAGAAGGATGGGACAATACCTCGGACTGAGAGGCCCTTTGAAGGTCACGCCTCTCGGGGGAGGGGTATAAGGGTGAATTTTTGATGGATGGTGGGGTTCACCAGGAAACTTTGAGTGGCAGTTTCCACGCCTAGGTTGAGAATGGGTTTGATGTGTTCATTTTTATATTCAATCATTCAATTCCTAGGTTTGGCCAAGATGAATCTAAGCTATTCTATATGCCAATGCTGATTTATATGGATACAAAAAGCATGAATAAGTGCTAAACATAGAAAGTGTGCTAAATAAGATAGAATGTACCTGATTCCGGATGTCTGATGAAGATTCTAAGGTTTGTAGAAGTCTAGATCATCTCAAATCTTACATGATCATCTGCAATTGCATAGAATCATCTCAGATCATAGTCGGTCATCTGAGATCAGACGAGATCATCGTCGACCTGACGAATTCATCAGAAACCTGCAATCACAGAAATAGATACCAAAGACCAAAAATGCAACTGCAAAAGCAAGGGGAAATGATAGAAATAATAGTAAACTTGCCTAAATGATAAATCTAGATAACAATTAAAGGAAATGCATTAATTTAATAATTTATTTTAACTTTATCATGCATCTATGCTAAATGAGGTGAACTCCAGAATGCAGAAATAGAATAAACTAAGTTAATGCATAAGGAAATGAAGAGAGAAGATAAAAAAATGCAAACTCCGGGCTCTGATTGCCCCCAATCTGGACTGTAGTCGAGATCACCTCCAATCGTACGAGATCATCGCCGATCTACGACAGGATCGTCCGAAATCGTCTGGAATCGCCAACGACGATCCGAGCTTGCTCCAGCTGAAAAATAGTAAAATTCCTGCAAGAAAAACTTGAAATACACAATGCAAACAATGGTGCGAAGGTGTTCTAATGCACGAGAAACTAAAGTTGCAGGGAAAATCAGCCAGGGGAAGTCAAGAGAAAATCCTAAGTTTATATAGGATTTAGGGAGAGGTTAGGAGGTTGGAGATCACCCCAATTTGGGAGATCTCCAATGGGGGAGACTCTAACCACGTAGACACGCTTTCTGCCCAAGTTAGAGAAGTTGTTGAAACAGAAGCTAATTATGAAAATTTAGTTTTGGGACGAAATCGTCTGGACGTTCTGTTCCAGACGAATTCGTCAGATCTGGGATGATTTCGTCTGATCGTCGACGATATCGTCCAACGGTCAAAACAAATCCTAAAAATGGTGCAAAAAATGAGGGGAGCGGGTAACGGGCGGTTAACGGGCGATACTTGTGAGAGATGGTGCACTCAAAGCCTGCTACCTAATGGGTCCATATAATTATGATGTACTCACTAGACATCAAACTTAGTAGACCCATTCTCTAGAGGATCCATAGGTGATCAAAGAATGAAAAGAAGAGGATTGGTTAGCTATATGAGGTTGCATGTAGGTCTCCTTAGGATCCTATGGAATTTCACATAATATCATTAATTCTTTGTCTAGCATATCAATAGGGTCATATGAACTGACCAAGCAACATACCAACAATGTTAGGTGCCTTCCTTAGGCCTAAAAAGGGTCATAACATAAAAGGTGAATATTAAGATAGAAAGAATATTTTGTGGGTAAGAGATCATGTCTAGTGGTGAGATCAAAAAGTGTTTCCATTGATGTAATTACGAAGTGAAGTTATCAAATCTCACATTGATTAATGGTTCATAAGGATATGATGGTAAACAAGATCAATTTGTGATATAAGAATAGGTTTAACAAAATATAGAGTTAGATATTAGGACCATATACTAATTTTGTTACTTAGTATATAACTCCTTAATGGAGGATATGAAGAAGAATGTAAAAATTAAATAGTTAGACATGGACATCTTAATGGTTTCTAGAGCATTAAATCCTTAGAATTTTATAAAACAAGCCTTGAAAGTAAAACAAAATTAGTTTCGTCACTTGCTAAAGGGATATGTGGAAAAGTAAGTGAAGAGGATGGAGATATGATCATGTTTGACACCTTGGAAGGCATATTCAAAAGATATCATGGTCACCCCACCACATATCATGGCATGCAAGATAAGGGATTATCATATTGCTTTTTAGAAGGTATCTATAAGGTTCCTTAATGAGAGGAGATATGTGTAGGAAAATGGAAGAATTATGATCAAAGGAGGGCGAGTATATAGAAACTGATGAAAAGTAAAGGTCATAGGTTTAGGGATATCTATTAGCATCTAATGATGTGATGAAATAATGTATTATTAACCCTTTTGAGAAAATTGATCTTAATATTTTATGTGTAGTGAAATTTCACTACATTCAAGACTCGATAGGAATCAATAAAGAAGAGAAATGTCGAAGTCCACTCACAAGACCAAAAATACTATCAAACACAATATGACAACATAGTTTAGAGTTCCCAAAAATAACACTTTTAGGAGAAATAACACAAAGGAAGGAAAACCATACTTTTAGGAGAAATTTTAGGTGAGAACGTGTAAAAGTGCAAAAACTAGAGCCCCAAAAATAACCATCTATGAGATAAAAATTAGAGTTTTGATAAAAATACGAGATATTATGTGCAAAATATTATTCACAAGGATTACAAAAAAAAATGCTAGTGCAAACGAGCACCAAATGGATCTGATAGGAGATCAAAAGGAGACCATATCCTAGAAAATAGGAAGAAATAATAATAGGCCCCATGTGATTAGTGTGAGCCTCAGGGTGGGAATAAAACTTATGTGATAAGCAAGTGATATCACAATGATCATCACTAAAGATTTTTTCTAAAAATGGAAAAGACTCATAAATATAATATTCAATAACTACTAGTCTACCAAACATTCAATGAGAAAGGACTTCCCACTAGCCTCAAGCCTACCATACATAAATGCAAAATAATGCCTCAAGTAGGGGAGTGATGGAGGTTGCAAGTTTCCCACCCATGGTAGACTAGGAAAAATTTTGAATTTTAAATTTTGTAATGGATCTATAAATGCTTGACTTAGAGCCTTAAGGCAAAGAGATATTTGTATATCCATACCTAATAACTAGCCTTGTGTAGATGTTTCTTTAAATCAAAATTTTTATGACTAAATTGATACTAACATACTTAGCAGATTTATGAACTCTAAAATTGTCACAAGGTTAAAAAAAGAACAAATATATAGGTGTTTCTACCTCCCCTTAATCACATTCATATAAGAAGGAGATAACAACATCATAATATGATAGCATACCAAAATCAACTACCCAAAAAGGTTTCCTACCTAGAATGACAAAGGCCCATTGCAACCACCTATTCCATTTGCAACATGGGGATGATATCATAACCTCTGCATTGAAGTCAATATCATATTTCACATGGGAATATTTCACCACTTCTATACAACATCCCCATCACATGTTTAACTTATGCACTATGCACAATATTGAATCACAAAATGTTGCCCTAAGGCTACTAGTTGCATCCTTCAAAGGAAAGGTCCACAAATGGTACTTTAGTATCCAACCACATTCAATCAAGACATGGGACTAGCTTACAAACCTATTTATTGTTAGATTTGGCAAAAAGACATATAATGTGTCTCTTTTAGAACAACTAACCACCATCAAAAGAGATATTGCAAATATGATGGATGACTTCAACACCAAATTTTAGGAGACTTGGAAAAGAATACATGATGATGTATGATCACTACCAGGTATGGCTTTCATTTACTTCTTGAAAGTTTTTAATTTTGATATTGTTGTGATGATAAAGTAAAATGGAGGAAACTATTTACCCCAAGCCTATAATCTTTCTATTCAATCCAAAATGACTTTATTTAGATAAGGAGACTTGCTCCTAGGCCTCTAATACCTTTATTTCCAAATTTTCAACTTCCCTATCATCCACCTCTTATTGTTTAGCCTACTAATTTTTACCCAATTCATTCTTTAATCATAGTCTTGGTACAAGTACCCCCTCATACAGAACAATATTTCACCAACCCATACTCTTATTAGTTTGATTAGATGATTAGCCTATTAAGGATAGTGTCTAATGAGGTTATAGCAATTAGGAGGAAACAAAACATCCAAAGGTTTCAATATCATAACTATTCAAAAACTTCTTTCCAATAGGGCTAGCAATGTTACTGACCTTCATCCAATGGTTATCAGAGATATCCATCCCAACTTGATTGGGATTCTAGATAGCCCTAAATATTGGTTCAAAAAATAGTACCTATAATCACTCCCTTATAATAGTTGCCTCCCAACCTCGTAAAGGATATTATTACCTCAAAACAATTATGTGGGAGATTGTATACCTAGAACTATCCAAACTCAACTAGGTACCTTCCTAATATTAAATATCCTTAATAGGCTACATATACCCCATTGCATACTACCTACTTAGATCCAAGTACATTGGTGTAGGACTTGGTATATAGTTCTCTTCCCAGTGGAAACATTAATTTGATTGAGCCAACACTAGTGACCTAGGATGAGTGAGAGGTTTACATGGTGTCAAATAGAATAAACATCTCGACAACTAGTCGATCATAAGTTTAGTCTGATACTATCACAAAAAGCAAAAGGAGGGCTATAGAAGAGAAAAATGAAGTAGACCAAGTGGTCCTGAGCACTTCATCAAAATATACCAATCATTAACCAGGTAAACCTAAGTGATATCATTAGACAAAATAGAAAGAGCTTTCCCCAAAATTAGCTAGAGCTCCCAACCTAATGGGTGAAATGCCAAGGACTTATTGGATAACAAGAAGTGTACCTAAATTCCATTATCTTAAGTATTTTAATGTGGTAGAGTACTTGAAAATTTCTAATATCCCCATACCACTTTGAAACGTCCACATCATGACAAAATAGATGAAACACTTAGGAAGCCCTAGATACATAATGAATCATTGGCAAACAAAAGATACCAATGGTCCTATAGGTATTTGGTATTTGATCAAATATATCCAAGGCCCTAATATTTTACTTGAAACTCATGTAGAGAGGTTGATCCATAATTGCCTAGTTGACTTGGGGTTAAGTACTTCAATCATACCCAAGTAGGTGGTAGATATGCCTTGACTAGCTTATGAGCTAGTTAATCAAGGGGTGGTCCAACTTTATGGGACCTTAGTTTCAATATTTAACCTCATGAGATACCTCCCACTCACACTACATGAATTCCCCAATGTAAGTAGCTCCCAAGATATAACAGTGTTTGAGTTATTGACTTCCTTCAAAAGCCTCCTATATATATACTTCACTACCAAAATTAAGTTCTATTTATCATTGTGAGAATAAAAAATAAGCAACACCAATACAAAAGATAAAAATGACAATAAGCACAGTAATACACAAAGATTACAAAATATGGATAAAATATTTTTATTAATGCGTGCATATCTCAAATGATACAATCAATATGCCCTAATGTGTTTTTTTTACAATGCTTATGTTGATACAAAATTACAGATACTAGGGTTCTCTAAAACCCTAGTTGAAAGGAATGATTGGTGTCTTCATACTTGTCTTCAATCCCAATGAGGTTGTAGATGGGCTTGTGTATCCTAAAAGGGCCACCCTAGCTTCAACATCTGCCAGATGTATGATTCATGTACCTGCAATCAAATAAATAACAAAGAGATTAGTAATACATATGAGGGCTCCACAATGTGAGGCCCTTAGAAAGATGAAATAACAACTAAACTCTAGATGTTGCAATGTAATACTGCTAACAAAGTGCAAGAATATAAAATAAATACAAATATATTTATTACCTTGTCAACATAGTGATTTCATGTTTCTACTTCAATCAGTGATGGTTATGAGGATGCCCGAATGGTTCCTGAGGGTTAGGGGACTACAGATCTACTGTGAAAAATATCCAAAGGTGTTTTGTGACGATATCAGATGTACAAGGGCATTATATGATGGTGGTGGATGCACCTGGGCATTCTATGATTATGATAGATGCATTAGGGTGTTCAGGAGTTAAGGAGAATGTTGTAGAACCATATCTGGTTCTGGATGGGTTATGCAACAATGGATGCAAACAATGTGAGGGTAATGATGGATGGTAAGCGTAACGACAATATGGCTAGCGTAGATTGTTAGGGGTTTAGACCTTCTGAGAATTATTTGTGAATTTTTATCAATATAATTCAACCTCAGAAGAATCAAGGATCAATTATTAAGGGAGAGCTTAGGGTTTCCAAGGATTTCTAAGGGTCTGATTCATCAAAGTGACTCATCTTTTTTAATCTTCGCTTGAACATGTTAGGATTTTGATGACATAAAATGAGTGGCTAAGATTAAAATATGAGGAAGGGTGGATATTAAATCTGGGTAAGTGACATGGATTGGTATGGATGGATGGATGAGATTAAAACGTGGTGGAGGACTAGGATTAATTCATATAAATAAATATTTTATTTATTTATTAAATATATATAAATATAATATATAAAATATTAATATCTATACATATATTAATTAAATACACACACACACACACACACACACACACACACACACACACAATATATATATATATATATATATATATATATATAATGGGTGACTATGATTTGAGGACACGGATGGATAACAAGTGGGTAGATTTTTGTGTCTACAGATGCCCCTTTTTGTACCACGTTGTGTGAAACACAATGTGGTGCAAAACTACGAGACACCTGGTTTGGCTTGGTGAAGAAGCAGATTTATTTCTTTGGATCACAAAGGGTTTTTAAGACAAAAGAATTTGTATGTGTAGATTACCCCCTCAATTGGTGAATGAGTGAAGAATGAATCTCACAAGCTAATTTATAGAATTGTGCAATAAAAAAGTGTTTGAATGGTGTAAGTGTGAGTGTATGATGTAAATGTTAATGAATTATGTAAAGTAATGTTTGTAAAATGCAAGTGGTTGATTCTATTTTTGTCCCAAAAGAGAAAGGGTTTTTTCCAAGTGTAGATGCCATGATCATGTAAGATGTATCCCACTATGGGAAACCAAAATCAAATTTGTCTACCCCAAATTTGGGGTGATTCCATGTTATTGAATAAAGTGCCTTTTGATATCATTGAAATGCAAATATGCAAATGCAAAAAAAAAAAAGTCTATCCTCAAGGCCACTCATGATTGTAGCTAATTCCCACATGGAATTCCTAAATATTTGCTCAATCAATTTAACTGGCCTGCATACTCAGAGACTGGTGTAATCACAAAGGAAATGATGAAAGTTATCCATGTTTGGAACCCCATGGAAAAGGAAATCAATGACAATTGTTGAGCAAATTAGTCTTGGCATAGTCTCACTCAAAATATGAGGGACCAAAAGTAATTTTTTTTTTAACAAGGAGATATTGGATGATGAATATGGTCAAGTGTCCTTATGGTGATTTACTCATCTTATCGAATTTCATGGACAACTAATCGCTAAAATCTCCAAGGAGATAGATTAGACCATTAGATACGGGGTTCACTTGAAATAGTAGGTGAACTTGGTAAATGTTGAAATGGAGATGTAATTATGAATGAAATTGATGATGTTGAATGCGGATGTATGGATAATGTAATGAATGATTCTATTTTTGCCCCAATAGATGGAGTTTTTTACATGAGAAAATGCAATGACTATAAAAAGTGCAATGATTGATTTTGTTTTTACCCCAATAGAAGAGGGGTTTGTGAAAATGCAAGTGATTGAGTCTATTTTTTCCCCAGTAGATGAAGGGTTTTTTGATGCAAATGATTGATTATATTTTTTCCCCAACATATGAAGGGATTTTGTGAAAATACAAGTGATTGGATCTATTTTTACCCCAATAGAAAAGAGGTTTTGTGAAAATGTAAGTGTCCTTATGGTGATCTACCCATCCTATTGAATTATATGGATAACCAGTCTCTACAATCTCTAGGTGACATATTCGAGGTGTAGACCAATTGGTTCATCCAAACCCCATAAGGGGGTGAAGGTCCAAGGTTCAAATATCGGGCCTCACCGGACTGAACGCTTGTCCCTTTCCTGGTGCTTTCAGCTGCATAAAAGGTTTAAAATTATTGTGGCATGGTGGTTATAGGGGCGGACTGCAAAGATCTATGTGGCGACTTTCGGGATAGACAACACAGAATACTATGGCAGCCATAAAATCTGGATAGCCTGCCCATATTTGTGGTGGCTTATGATTCCACCATGTAAATACAAAAAAATACAATCTCTAGGTGACTAGGATAAACCACTAAATACAAGGTTCACTTGTACTTGCAAATGTACTTGGCAAATATTGAATGAAGGTGTAATGATGAATGAAATTGATGATGTTGAATACTGGTGTATGTATAATGCAAGGAATAATTCTATTTTTTCCCCAATATATGAAGGGGTTTTTGACATGGGAAAATGCAAATACTGTGACAAGTGCAATGATTAATTCTATTGTTGCCCCAATAGAAAAGGGGTTTTTGAAAATGCAGATGATTGATTCTATTTATGCCCCAATAAAAAAGTGATTTTTGATATGGTGAGATGCAATGACTATGAAAAGTGTAGTGATTAAATTTGTTTTTTCCCCAATGAAAAAGGGGTTTGTGATTGGGGAAGATGCAATGAAAGCTAATGGTGCAATAATCGATTCTATTTTTTCCCCAACAGGAAAAGAGGTTTTTGAAAATGCAGATGATTGATTCTATTTTTATCCCAATGGATGAAGGGGTTTGTGACATGTGTATGATTGATTCTATTTTTCCCTAACATAAAAGGTATTTTGTGAAAATGTAAGTGTCCTTATGGTGATCTATCCATCCTATCGAATTGTATGGATAACCAGTCACTGCAATAACTAGGTGACTAGGATAAACCACTAAATACAATGTTCACTTGTACTTGCAAATGTACTTGGAAAATATTGAATTAATGTGTGATGATAAATAAAATTGATGATGTTGAATTTTAGTGTATGGATAATGCAAGGAATGGTTCTATTTTTTCCCCAATAGATGAAGGGGTTTTTGATATGATAAATTCAATGACTGTAAAAAGTGTAATGATTGATTTTGTTTTTGCCCCAATAGAAAAAGAGTGTGAAAATGCAAGTGATTGAGTCTATTTTTGCCCCAACAGAAAAAGGGATTTGTAAAAATGCAAGTGATTGAGCCTTTTTTTTCCCCAATATAAAAGGGGTTTTTGATATGGTGAGATGTAATGAATGATGTTTTTTTTTAACTGAAATATGACCAAAGGAGTTTGGTTCTGTTGGAGCCTTTTGAATTAAAATGTGACCAACGGTATTAGGCCCTTTGGAGATTTTTGACTTTGATGTACGTTTGCAAGGCAAAGGGCTCAACCTTTGGCAAAAGGATGCAACCATTTGAACCTAGAAATTGACTTGTTAATGATGTGATGTGATTGTAACCAAAGGATTTTGGTTCCTTTGGAGCCTTTTGAATTTGATGTGTGTATGCGATGTAAAGGGCTCAACCTTTTAAAAATGATGCAACCTTTTGAACCTTGTAATTAACTTATTGATGTTGTGATGTGTTTGTGACCAAAGGAGTTTGATTACTTTGGAGCCTTTTGAATTGAAATGTGTATTTGCAAGGCAAAGGGCTCAACCTTTGACAAAAGGACAATATTTTGAACCTGGTGATTGATTTGTTGATGGTGTGATGTGTATGTGACAAAATAATTTTGGTTCCTTTGGAGCCTTTTGAATTAAAATGTGTGCTTGCAAGGCAAAGAGCTCAACCTTTGATAAAATAATGCAACCTTTTGAACCTAGAAATTGACTTGTTGATGATGTGATGTGATTGTGACCAAAGGATTTTGGTTCCTTTGGGGCCTTTTGAATTTGATGTGTGCATGTTAGGTAAAGGGATCAACCTTTGACAAAAGGACATAACCTTTTGAACCTAGCAATTGACTTGTTGATGATGTAATGTGTATGAGTGATTGAGTTGTTTGTTGAATTGGTGGGGATGGTGTGATACCTTGAACACCCCAAGTTGTGTGCTTGTTTGTTTGATTGGGGGAAGATGTGATACCTTGAACACCCCCAAGTTATGTTGTTTGTTTGATTTTGGGAATGAGTGATACCTTGAACACCCCCAATTTGTGTTGTTGTATAGAAATTTCTAGTGATATTTGCATATACGAATTATATATATATATATATATATAGATACATGGTGCTTGCTTTTTTTGTTATGATTTTGTGTGGATGTTTTTGTGTGAATGCATGTGTATATATGTGATGGATGATAATGCAATGATAATGTGTATGAATGCAAATGAATTAATGCACTAATGATCATTCGTAGTTTAGATTTTACTTGACCATGTATAGCATTGTTTTTTAATCAGGGGCACCAAAATGGTGGTATGTGAAATGAAGGACTCATGTAATGATATGGATGTTGATATGGAAAACTGATTGTTTTGTAGAGACTCAGATATACTAGTGATATCCAACAAACTCACTAAATTGTGTCTAATTTCCTCTAAGAACAAATGTGTGTGCAGTTAATTCATTTACCAAATCAAAAGCATGGTAATGACTCGAGGCAATCAAGAACCAATGAGTGTGCAAGTAAGTTCATTAACCCATCTTGAGTAAATTGAGATGAAACATGTTATGGAGAATACCAAGAAGCTAGCTTGTCCTTATGTGTGGTCATAGGTCTATTTAAAAGAGATGTTACCATGCATGAGTGTACTCCACTGCTATTCAAGCATCTATAGCCTCGATGAATATTAGCTCCATAGTCCAAGAATTTGATCTCTAAGCTTTGGGGATTCAAAATACCTAACTGTCTGACTAAAAATAGAGTTCTATCCTTACAAATTGAGGATATGTGGTGTGTGATGTGTAAAAGATTTAGAGTTTTGGGAATTTTACCCTACTCTTTCTTTTATTTGGAAATTGTGATAGTAGTGAAAACCATTGTTTTTTTATTTTTGGACTGTGTAGAATGAGACAAGCAAGGAATACCCTTTTCACTTCGAGGTTCAACCCAAACATGGTTTTATACATATTTGATATAATGTGTTTTTAAGATGTGTGATTGTGTTTGGTTCAAGAGTGTTAGAGTCAATTCCCAGAATACAAGATTTTCTTAGTGAAAATGTGTCTTGGTCCTAAAGAAAACTTGACATGTATTAGAGGCTGAGGCTGCTAGAAATACTAGGAATGCGAGTGACTGAACACACCTAAATATTATGGAAATGTGGTTTGCAAATGACTATTTCACTTTATGGCATGGTGCAATAAAATGGATGATAATTTGGAGTTACCCCTTATTAAGGCAATAAAACTTTATTGGACCAATTATTGTCTAAACTGAATAAATGACCCCTAATATGAAATGTGAAATGTGTGAATGTGGTTGTGAATGTAATGTATGAAATATGGTTTTTATAATGAAATGTGTGCAATGAAAGGTGTGAAATGTAATTTGTGAAATGCAATGTGTGAAATGCAATGTGTGAAATGCAATGTGTGCAATGCAATGTTGTAAAATGTAATGTGTGCAATGCAATGTGTGAAATGCAATATTGTTTTTGTGTATTAGCCATGTATATATACATATATATAAATCATAGTAAGTATGGAACGCTTTCAAGTGTATGATATTCAATGGATTGGGTTATTCAACACCCCTAACATGGTAAGTTTATGTGCTCCCTAAATCTTGTGAACTCGGATAGCAGCAAGAAACATATATAGATGCAGATGACAAAAATTATATAAATGCAATACAAAGATTTTTGTTTTTCCCTCTTTTTTTTAACCAAAAGGGTTTTTGATTTCTTTGGAGATTTTTGAGTTGACGTGTGACCAAATATGTTACGTGCCTTTGGAGCCTTTTGAAATTGAAATGTGACCAAAGGTGTTAGGTGCCTTTGGAGCTTTTTGAAATTGAGATGTGACCAAAAGGATTAGGTACCTTTGGAGCCTTTTGAAATTGAGATGTGACCAAAGGGATGTTAAGTGCCTTTGGAGCCTTTTGAAATTGAGATGTGACCAAAGAGATTTTGATTCCTTTGGAGCTTTAATATGTGACCAAAGGGATTTGGTACCTTTGGAGCATTTTGAAATTGATATGTAACCAAAGGGATTAGGCACATTTGGAGCTTATTTTTTTATGAGGGAAATGCAATACCTTAAGCATCCCTGATTTTCTTGATGATTGATGGTGTGAGTTATTGGGAGGATGTGATATCCTAAGAATCCCTAGTATGCATGATTATTGAATTGGTACCAATGTCTTGATCATATGGTTTAACGAATAATTTGTGAAAAGACTTTCATATCAATAAGATCTTGGGCAATGTCTCTAAATGAATAGTAGTTGTTTATGTCATGGCCTACTTGTTGATGATAGGGATAGTACAAGTGCTTCTTATAACCTTTTCCATGTGGCTTGTTAGGATCTTTTGATTTGATTTCTATAAGTAGAATCTCATGTGCTTCATAAAGACTTTGAAAAATGGTTGAATAAGAAACTAAAAGCACCATGTAGTCATGAGGGGTCTTTGTAGGATGCTTGGTGCATTTGTTCGATTGTATTGGATGTTGAATTTGTGGTATAGGTATCATAACCTGATATGTGGATTTTGAAACTGGATGTTGCAACTATTATGGTTGCTGACATGGATGATGATGAAATTGATGACTCAATTGTAACTCAATGTTAGTGAGTTGAGTTAAAATTTGTTGTAAAATTAAAGTGTGTTGACAATCTGATTATAAGCCCTATTTTATTTCTTGAGTGTATTGAGGTAGGGTGGATGGATTGATGAATGGATGATATTGAGTGTGTTTTTGGTGGTGTGATGAATTGGGAGGCATGGGGATGGTGAATTGGGTAATTTTGAAAATAAATTGTGTGGAAGTAGAAGGAGGTGGAAGTGAATTGTGGATGTTAATAATGTGGGTTGAAGTTGGTGGAGGATAGCTTGTGAAAGGTATCACAATTAAATGTGGAATGATGGGTGAAATGGTAAATGTAATATGTAAAGCAACATTTAACGACTAGAAATAATAAGCTTGTATGGATGGTGTATGAAGTGGTTTGAAGACAAGATTGTGAGGTTAGGAGTGGAGCACTCCATGGATGTGGTGGGTGCCTAACTCATGTTGTTGGTTCAAGTTTTGTTCAAGACTCTAAACTATGAATAAGCAAGGATTGGTGAATTTGGATGATGTGTGTGGTGTGTGAAATGGAAATGAAAAAAAAATCACTTTGAACAAACAAGCAAAATATTTCCTAAGTTTTACAATAATATATTTTTTGTGAGGTTTGTGTTTTATGAACATGCTAATATGAATTATGCAAGGTAAAATCTAAGGTTGGATGGAAAATGAGATTTTTCCTAGTGATGAAATCCAAAAAAAATTCTCATGGGTGTCTACAGTTTCTAAGGATAGAGATTGACAGATGGAGATGAATCCCACCATCGCCAAATATCAAATAATGGTTGTGATGAAATCCAACTCACTATTGTTTATTGTGATACGTGTAATGTGTGTGATTTATTTTAAAATATGTGTTATCTATTGTGTTCATACAATGTTAAAAATAACCTATTTCATAGGTCTAAATTAGAATCCAAAAATAATAATACCAAGTTCCTCAAAATAACTTAGGGTACATCGCTTAAGACCCACTCTGAATCATCAAGTGATTCCAACAGTGGAGGGTTCACCTAGTTCTTCCACATTGAATCAACAAATACGGGAGTATACTTATGTATTCTAATCTTGTTCCAACTTAGACAACTAAAATGGAAATTTTAACCCTATTATGCAACTATTTTATGCCTTTGAAATTTCACATGAAAATAGTATGTAGAAATAATGAATGAATACATGAGACAGCAACAGAAATCTAAAATATATATGATCTATAATGACTGCATGAATGCAATGATGTAAATGCCTAATATGCAAATAAAAAAATGTAAATGTTTCAAACAAAAAAATAAATTATTTTCTTTCGATTAATTTTATTGTAAAAAGCATGAAAAATAAAATAGAAGTGGGTTAGGGTTTGAATAAGGCTTACCAGGAAGCCTACATATTTCTTCCTCTCTATGAAATGTATCTTAGAGCCACTAAAACATACCATGGCATATCTATAACACACCAGGGCATCCCTCAAGCACTACAGGGTGTTTGTGAAACCTCTCATCAACTTCTGCAATCTCTAGAAACCCTAGTTTTTCATGAAAATTATATGATCAAATTTTTGGAACCTACAAAATGAAAATAGAAACAAAAAGTTAGTGACAAAATAAATTAACATAGAGAAACCTTTGGGGGTCCCACCGTGATCGCCATTTGTGAATAAAAAATAAGCAACACCAATACAAAAGATAAAATGACAATAAGCACAATAATACACAAATATTGCACAAGATAGATAAACTCTTTTTATTAATGCGAGTGGATCTCAAATGATACAATCAATATACCCCAATGTGGGGTTTTTACAATGCTTATGTTGATACAAAATTACAGATACTAGGGTTCTCTAAAACCCTAGTTGAAAGGAATGGTTGGTTTCTTCGTGCTTGTCTTCGATCCTAATGAGGTTTGAGGTGGGCTTGTGTATCCTAAAAGGGCCACCCTAGCTTCAAAAGCTTTCAAATGTATGATTCTTATACCTGCAATCAAAAAACAACAAAATATATTAGTAATACCTGTGAGGGCTCCATAATGTGAGGCCCTTAGAAATATAAAATAACAACTAAATCTTAGATATTCTAATGTAATACTAAAAATAAAGTGCAAAAATATGAAATGAATACAAATAAATTTATTACCTTGTCAACACGGTGATTTCCTATTTCCACTTCAATCAGTGATGGTCGCGAGGATGCCCAAACGGTGCTCGAGGGTTAGGGGACTGTAGATCTACTACGAAAAATACCCAGAGGTTTTTTGTGATGATGGTAGATGCACTAGGGTGTTTTGTGATGGTGGTGGATGCATAAGGGCATTCTGTGATGATGGTAGATGCACCAAGGATTTTTGAGGCTGATGAGAATATCGTAAAACCAGATCTGGTTCTATGCAAGTTATGCGATGGTGGATGTGAATGATGCAAGGGTGAATATGGAGTGCAAGAGTAACAATGATATGGTTAGGGCAGATTGTTAGGTGTTTAGACCTTATAATAATTCTTTGCGAATGTTCATCGATAAAATTCAATCTCAAAAGAATCATGGACCAAGGATTAAGGGAGAGCTTAGGGTTTCCAAGGATTTATAAGGGCTTGATTCATAAAAATGACTCATATTTTATAGTCTTCCCTTGAACATGTTAAGTTTTTTATGACACAAAATGAATGGCCAAGATTAAAACATGAGGAAGGGTGGATATTAAATCTGGGTAAGTGGCATGGATTGGAGTGGATAGATGGCTGAGATTAAAACATGGCGGAGGGCTAGGATTAATTCATATATATATATATTAAATATATATAAATATAATATATAAAATATTAATATCTATACATATATTAATTAAATACATACATATATATATATATATATATATATATATATATATATATATATATATATATATATATTAAATGGGCGGCTATGATTGGAGGACACAAATGGATGACAAGTGGATAGAATTTGGTATCTACACATTGGTTTGAACACATGTTCTTGAGAATATGCTATGGTACTAAGGTAAATATTCCATATAAACCACTACACATCCATCATGTGGAACATGTACCAACACTCAAACCTAAAATAGAGTAGGTATTCCTAGCAGAAGAAAGAAAATCTAAGTTTGAGCTACTACCAAATGATGTCCACACTTTGGTCCTTGATGATTAAATAGATAAATTTACAAATATGGGACTCAAACTCATACGATGTCCTTGAATCAACTAGATTAGGTATCTACCTAATCTATGATACTAATCCATTCCTTCCTAAGGTCACCAAGACTTCATAATATTATACCAGGATTTGGAAGCTCTACTTTGATGAAGACAAACATAGAAAGGGAGTAAGAGCTAGCATATGTGGTCTTACCTAATGGAGAGAAAATGTTATAGGCATATAAGCTATAGTTACACTACTCAAATAATATCACTAAATATGATATATTGGTGCACAACCTCCAAATTGCATCCAAAAAAGGAATTAAACTTTTGTAGGTATACAAAGATTCTAAAATAGTTGTTAGGCAAGTAAGGTACTAGTGCCTAGCTAAGAACAGGTTAATGAAATCATATAGGCATAGGGTATAGGACCTACTAGAAGCATTAAAAGTATTCAATATATAGATATTTTATTAGACTAAAAATATTGATGTTGATTGCATGGCATTTATTGGTACATAGTTTAATTTAGTAAAATACCTGATGCATAGCTACCAATATTTTAAGATTATCATCAAATCAATAGTCCTAGACAATTAAGGACACTAGCAAGTATTTTATTGTGATGATCATATCTTCTATTTCATCCAATAGGAAGTTAATTCTATAGATGAATTAAAACCAAAGGTGTAGGAAAATTACATAGATCAAATTATTCAACTCAAGACTAACAAGCTTCCCAAAGGATTGATCACATTAGAATATTTTTTGAACCTATATGATTGATTCAAAGTCTAAAAGGGAATTATGGTGGATAAATATGATTATCAAGAAGTGAATATAGTAGCTAGTCAAACATTATGGATAGGGAAGGTATATCTACCTTGGAGGAAAGCAAAGTCCTTGTCATCCTATGTCAAAAATATGGAGTTATAGCTTGGAGATATGTAGACCTAAAGGGGTATGACAAGAACATAATTCAACATACAATAGAACTAGAGCCAAATCCAAATTCCATAATGTAAAGAAAGAGGATTGCTAACCTGAATATTGAGCCATTCATGAAAAAGGAGTTGATCAAGCTAATAGAGTCAAGAACCAAATACCCACTCAAACACACTACATGGGTTTCCAATATTATGTCTATGATAAAGAAGAATTTAGAAATTAGGTTGTTCTTGGACTTTAGAGACCTTAACTGAGCATCATTAAAATACATTTATCTCCTACCTTCTATGGAGTAGATTTTGTAGATAACAACCAAGTCCAAAATGTTATCCTTGCTAGATGGATTCTTTGGATACAATTAGGTATGGGTGAAGCATGAAGATCCACGCAAGATAATATTCACCACTAAATGAGGCACCTTCACCTACTAGTGCATGCATTTTAGTCTATCCAATCTCAAAGCAACCTTCCAATGGGCTATGGATATTGCATTCAATGACCTCCTAACCAAAGTAATCCTAGCCTTCTTAGATGACCTCACAATCTTATCGAAGAAAAAAAAGGACCATGTGATGCATTTGAAAATGTTATTCAAATATTTTCAAGTGTTAAGGGTATGTCTAAACCTAAATAAATATGTTTTTTGTGCTCGTAAGCTACTGGGGTATATCATGTTGAAAGAGGGGATAGCCATAGACCCAAATTGGGTTAAGGCCATTGTTAACCTATCACTTTCACAACATGAGAAAGCTCTCCAATCCTTCTTGGGTTAAATTAAATTTGTTTGGAGTTTCATATTGGTTTTATCCACCATTGTTTGATAAATAACCTATATGTTCAAGAAAGGATAAGATTTCAAGTGGAATGAATAAGGTAAGGAAGCTTTTGAAGAGATCAAAATATCCATGACATAGGATCCAACATTAGTCAACCTAGACTTTGATAAATATTTCATTCCTTATGCCTATAGGGGTAAACTCAATATAGTTGTGCTTACTTAAAAGGATAATGAAAAAATGAACATCCCATAGCATTTTTTAGTCATACTTTAAAGGGCTATGAAAAGTGCTATATATTAATGAAGAAACAAGTATACACGCTAACCTAAAGTTTAAAAAATTTCAAACACTTGATTTCAAATGATAAAGTTACTGCTAATGTTATTCATTCAAGTATAAAGTATTACATTGTAAATGGAGAAATCAATGAGAAAAGAGTAGGATGGACAGCTAGGATCCTCAAATATGATACGAAAATCAAGACAATCAATTTGATTAGGATTAGAGAACTATGTTATAATCTCACCTAGGATGTTGTTGACACCATAGATAAGAACAAAAAATTCTTCTTCAACACATCCAAACAAAGCAGAGATTGGGTGCAAGAACAAATTGATTTTATGTAGGAAGGTTGATACCCACCAAACCTAAGTAGAACATAGAGTATGGATTACACACTATAAAATGCTCATTTTACCCTCATTGAAGGGATTCTATTTAGGAAAAAAATTTATGGCATACTCTTAAGATGTGTCAATATCGACTAAGTTGCCTTACTACTCAAATAATTCCACCAAGGATTCTTTGGGGGACACTATTTGGTTGACACCACCATTGTGAAAATCATGTAGGTTAGCTACTATTGGCCAATCATATTTAGTTATACATATCAATGTATAAGGGGATGCGGCAATTTTAAAGTCTTCACTAGCAGAAAGCAAAATTCTCCCATGCCCCTAGACCCATCACTACCAACAAATCCTTATCCCATTGGAGACTTGATTTCATTGTCATGATCAATCTACCCTCTGATGAAGGCCACTGATGGATACTCATAGATATAGACTAATTTACAAGGTGGACAAATGTAGTCCCAATTAATGAAGCCATAATAAGGTTCGTCATTCATTTATTGAAGGAAATTGTCACCTTGTTTGAAGTACCCAATATAGTCATCACAATCCAAGAAATTCATCAAGGCTGAAGTAACCTAGTTTTCACTCCAACATGGCATCTATTTGAAATCCTCCTCTAATTACTATCCTTAGTGTAATGGGTTGATAGATTTTTCAAACAATAATTTTCTCTAATAATCATCAACATTGGTACTTGCATATAAAATGTTCTATAAGTAGACATGATCAACCAAATAAAGTCTTGGGTTACTCCCCATACTTTATAGTCTATGACTATGAGGCCAAGCTACCCATTTCCATAGAGCTATTTGCACTATAATTTCTACATTAGATGGAACTCCAAGAAAATGATGCCATGTCACTAAGGATAGGAGAGTTGTTAAGGCTTGAAGAGCAAAGAGAAAAGGTAAGAGATCACCTATTAAAGCATTAGGAGATCATCAAGAGGTGGTTTTATTGGAAGGCCACAACAAAAAAGTTTTGGATAGGTGACTAGGTGATCAAATGGGACAAATATTGATGATGAATAAAATTCCTCATTCCATTAGATATTAAATTAAAAGTTTAATTAATTATTAGTTAATAGTTAATTATTATTAACTAGTAATTAGTTAGTAGTTATTTATTATTAACTAATAATTAGTTAGTAGTTAATATTTATTAACTAATAATTATTTAATAGTTAATTATTATTATTATTTACATGGTGGAATCGATAGCCCCCATAAATTTAGGTAGGTTGTTTGGATTTTTATGGCCTCCACAGTATTTTGCGTTGTTCACCCTCAAAGCTGTCACTCATATATTCACATAGTCCACCCCTATAACCACCATTCCATGATAATTTTAAACCTTTTATGTTGTTGAAAGCACAAAGAAAAGGACAAGCGTTTAGTTCAATGAGGCTCAAGATTTGAACCTTGGACCTCTGCCCCCTTACGGGGTTTGGGGAATAGTTAATTATTATTAACTAATAATTAGCTAATAGTTAATTATTATTAATTAATAATTAATTTCTTTATGAAAAGTTGTAACGTAAAAGGCATGCCTATTCAAATCATGCCTATTCATGTAATATATATTGAAAAGTAATGAATGAGAATACTTGTATTTTTATTTGCAATTCTATATCTTCTCGCTCATTTCTCTCCATATAAATGGTATCAAAGCATACCGATCCACCTATGGATCAATTCACTCCATAACCTGGCTTCTATATTTTGTCATTCAACACAACTAACTGTATTTCTAGACCATTCAGACTTCAAGGTTTATCTTTTGCTCATTCAGTGAGATCGACTGTATTCCTAGACTTTTCAAATGTTAAGGAGTTTTAAAAATTGAGGCCTTAGAATTTTTTCCATTTAACATGGCTGACTGTATTCCATACCATTTGGATATAAAGGCACTCCAAGAGCTAACACCATGTTGCCTAGCCCAAAATTCCAAGATATGGGGATCATGGAGCTGACCTAGTATATTAAAGAGCTATGTGCCCAAATAAAGCATACCATATCAAATATGACTGACATGGATTGGAAAAAGTTCCTTGGTGTTAAGTACTTAAAGCAAGATATCAATATTTATTCAAGCCTTGATTTGCCAACCAAAAATCTTAGCATTATGGACAATAGAATTGGTATGGTCAAAGCTTATTTGGAGAGCAATATTGAGACTCTCAATCAATGGAGGCCCTACAAACATGGACCTATGTATACATGAATGGGTAGAGAGTGGTAAAGTAATTATATGAGATTCCTTGGCTCAAGAAGGGTATAGTCATTCTTGATGGACATTTTTCTCTAGAATTTTTTAAAAAAGCACCTTCAAATCGAGAGGCAACTCCTCCTTTGCCTCCTCTAGTGTACATCGTAGAAGATGATATTTCTAGTCTTGTTTCACTTCAATAAGTGTCCTCTATTATTAGATTAGTGGACTAGAATTTTGACAACAATTTTAAAAATACATGTGAAGGTGATCTCATTGAGGATGAGACTCATTTCTTTGCTCAACCACTTATATTAGGAGTGGGCTATGATCACTCTATGCAAACTTTTTCTCGATATGCAAAGTTGAATAACATATTCCTAGATGGAAACCATGTTCAAGTGAAGTTAAATGTCACCACACCTCCTTCTATTATTTAAGAACATGTGCTTATACTAAGAGGGGGTGAACAGTATAACATAAAACTTTTCCCCAAATAGTAGCATCATCATTAATAAAATAGTAAACATCACACAAAGCATCACACACATGAGAGACATCATTTTTAATGTGGTTCACCCAATGTGGGCTACCTCCACAAAAAAATATTTCTTCTAAATATTTCTCAAATAATCTCTTGGGAATCCTTCCCAATTACAATATTTATGGACCTCTGTCCAAAGGAGATGTTGATCCCCTAAATCTCAAGTTTGTGGATCTCTTCCACAGGAGAACTCTTTCCCCTTCTGCTCTGGCTAGTGATCTTCTAGAAGACTCTGTCTCTCTGCTGCATTGATTGGTGGATCTCTTTCCACTTGAAGACTCCTCACTCAGATCTATCTTCAATTGTCTTGGTTGTTGGATCTCTATCCACTGAGACTCTATCCTCTGTACTCTATCACCTCCAAAGCTCTGTCTCAATACTATACTAAACATAGTCTAGTCGGTCTAGCACAACTCTGCTCAATATCTTGCACTAAACATAGTACATTCGGTCTAGTACAATTCTGCTCAATAGGTCCACTCAAAACCTTCTCAAATCTGCTCAATAGGTCCACATAGAACCTGCTCAAATCTGCTCAATAAGTCCTCTCTAGGACTTGCTCAAATATGCATAGCAAGCTTTCACAAAAGCTTACACAAAATAGTCCACAAGCCTTCTCAAAGACTTGTCTCAAATCTGCTTAACAAGCTCACACAGAACTTGTCCAATCTCATAGAATCATAAAGAGAATTGTTAGAGACTCAATATGTTCTATACTCAATGCTTAATCAATATCTCAATTCAATCTCATAGAAGCATAAAGAGAATTGTTAGAGACTCAATATGTTCTATACTCAAATCCCAATCTCAACTCAAATCAATCTCATAGAAGCATAAAGAGAATTGTTAGAGACTCAATATGTTCTATACTCAAATCTCATTCTCAACTCAATTCAGATATAGAATAGTTTGTTTCATGGAACTTGAACAACCACATGCATCCACTTGACTAGGCTCAATCAACTCAACTCAACCAATCACCTCAATGAACAACCCTTTCTCACAAACCCTAGTCCAAGCATGTATCAACCAACTCAAAATGTTTCCAACAATGCTCAACCACAAATCTCACATAACAATGATACTCATGTTCTTTTCTAACTCAAGTTCAAGTTCTTTGCATAACCAATTGGCTTCAACAACAATGCTTATAAAACAAGGTTTAATCACAACTCTCAATCTAGAAAACCTTGAAGCATTAAACCAATCACTTTCGAAAAGGAAACCACAATCAATCCTTTTCACTCCAAAGGTATTTTATAATCAACCACCATAATCAATCAATAGGAGAATGTGCCCATACCTTTTATGAAGATGAAGAAGCCTCTTTGGAAATCTGCCACAATCACAATATTCTTTTGCCAATCCTCACAAGGGTTAGAAGATCACAAAATAATCAACATTACTCCACTTCACAATAATATTCACCAAGGCTTTTAATTAAAAAACCTTCTTAAGAATTGATGCACAACTTCCTTATCACTCCTAAAACCACTTGTACCATAAAATAAAATAAATCAAAACATTGCATAACCTTGTCACTCCAAAAACCACTTATACCATAAAATAACTCAAATATTTTATATCCTTCCTTTCAACACTTTTGCACTTAAAAAAATAATCACAAAGCCTTCTTAGGCAATATCCCACATTAATAAAATATCAAACCTTAGCCATATGCAAAAATTAAATCCACTATACTCTCCATGAAAATCGACGCTTAACACAACCTTAGAAAATTTGAAATATTTCATGCACCCAAAAATTTTGGTGATCGAATTATGGCATACCTTGCAAAATGGCTTCGGGTGGTTTCGACCCCGCGTTCCTCCTCGTCGTGCGCCTTAGCGCACTCTCCACCCACCGTGTGGGCTAGGCCTCCCACGTGGAGGCTTTAAGCCTTTGAGACTTATATTTCCATCCTCTCCACCTATGCCTTGAAACTTGCTCCCTTGTTCCACGTGTAGTGCACAAATGAAATCGAAAGGGGGGAATCGACGATTGCAAAGGAGGGGATAATCGAATGCGAAAAATATTTCTTGTCACCTACTTGGTTGATAAAATCAACCCCTTTAAATATTCAAACCTTTGCATGATAAAATATATGACGTCGGCGGACATGGCGGGAAAACTCTTTTATTTAATTTTAAAATTTAAATTTAAATTTTAAATAAATTAAAATTTAAACTAAACCTTTAAAATTAAATTTCTCCATCATCGGGGCACCTTTTTTGATGAAACGAAAAGCCAACTTGGGTTTTAAGAAAAACCCATTTCAAATCTGCCATCCATGGTTTTAAATAAAACCTTTCCTTGCCTTCCTTGGTTTTCATAAAAACCTTTTGCTAAGCTTCCCTTGAAGCTCCTTTTGGAACCAAATGCCATGCATCCCTTCTTGAACCTTTGATCAAAACCTTTGCTTCTCATGAAGCTCTTTGTGGAGCAAAATCATAGTGCTTACTTACATAGGTCCTTTTGACATCAATGACAACTTTTAGCTTAGGGACTCAAAATGTCCAACAATCTCCCCCTTTGTCATTGATGGCAACCCATATTCATTTTACTGAAACCTGACCTTCTTTTTTGCTCCCCTTGGGTCTTTGCTCCCCCTGGCTCAATGCTCTCTCAAATATCAAATCTCTCCTTATATCAAATCTCTCCCCAATACACAAATCTCTCCCCCTTTGACATCAATGGCAAAGGGTCACCTTTGGGGCTTGGGGCTAAGAATGAGCCTCTTAGCTTAGCCCCTCCCCCACCTCCACATGAGGTGGTTAATTCTGGGGTGGGAGTCTCACTCCCAATTTTCCTCGAAGATACTCAAAAGTCTCCTTTGAGAGTGGCTTAGTGAAAATATCTACTATCTGTTCCTTTGTAGTGACATACTCCAATATGACCTATTTATCTGACACTTGTTCTCTCAAAAAATGATACTTAATTGGAATGTGCTTCATCCTAGAGTGCATTACCAAATTTTTTGAGATACATATGGCAATGGTATTATCACATAGTATAGGAATGGGTTGATCATGCTTTATCTTGAAGTCTTCTAAAGTTCTCTTCATCCATAACACCTGTGTACAACTGGCTACTGCTATAATATATTCTGCCTCTGCTGTAGATAGTGATACTGAACCCTACTTCTTACTTAACCAGGAGACTAGACTTTCTCCAAGAAAGAAAGCTCCTCCACTTGTGCTTTTTCTATCATCAATGTTGTCGGCCCAATCTGCATCTGTATATGCTGTGAGTGTGAAACTGTCACTTTTGGGATACCAAAGTCCAAAGTCCATAGTCCCTTTTAGATACCTAAAAATTATTTTTACTGCTGCCACATGTGTTTCCTTAGGTGTTGCTTGAAATATTACCACTAATCCCACTGACTGTACTATGTCTGGTCTTGTAGTTGTGACATATAATAAGCTGCCAATCATGGATCTGTATAGTCTCTGATCTACTTCTGGAGATTCATCATCCTTACTCAACTTACACCCTGTGACCATAGGAGTACTTACTGGTTTGCAATATTCTAATCTGAATTTCTTTAACATCTCCTTGATGTACTTGGCTTGAGAAAGAAACACTCCCTTTCCTGATTGTGAAATCTGAAGACCAAGAAAGAAGGATAATTCACCAAGCATAGACATCTCAAATTCACTCTGCATATTCTTAGCAAACTCTTTGCACATCTTGTCATTGTTTCCCCCAAAAATTATGTCATCAACATAAACAACCACTATTAGAAGATCATTTCCTTCATTTCTAATATACAAATTACTATCTGCTATTCCTTTCCTGAATCCCTATTCCTGTAGATACTTATCCAATCTTGAGTACCATGCTCTAGGAGCCTGCTTTAAACCATACAATGCCTTTTTTAATCTGCATACCTGATCTGGTGTATCTTCCAGTATGAATCCCTCTGGTTGTTCAATGTAGACCTCTTCTTCTAGAATCCCATTTAGAAAAGTTGACTTAACATCCATTTGATATACCTTGAAGTTCTTGAAACTTGAAAAAGCTAAAAATATCCTTATAGCTTCAAGTCGTGCAATTGGAGCAAAGGTTTCATCAAAATCAATTCCTTCTACTTGTGCATAACCTTTGCATACTAACCTTGCTTTATTTATGACAACTTGTCCATCTTCATTCAACTTATTTCTGAAGACCCATTTTGTGCCAATCACATTTTTGTCCTTTGGTCATGGAACAAGTTCCCAAGTTTTGCTTTTCTCAATCTGATCTAATTCTTCATTCATTGCTTTAACCCAAAATTCATCTTCACTAGCCTGAGAGAAATATTTTGGCTCAATCTTAGATAGCAAAGAAAAATTAGCTTGTTGAGATGGTTTTATTATTCTTCTTCTTGTCTGTCTTTCATCTGGATTCCCAATGATCTGATATTTTGGGTGATGTTTCTATACATACCTGGAAGGAGTCTTAGGAAGAAGCCTTTGTGTTTCTTCTTCATCATTATCTGATTCCTCACAAAATTCTTCTTGACAACCTCCATCTTCTTGGCATACCATTTGCTGAATTGGCTCTCTGGAATCTATCTTCTCATCAACTATTACATTCATACTTTCCACCATAGTACGTGTTATTTTGTTGTAACATCTGTAAGCCTTGCTTTTTGTGGAATAACCAAGAAAAATTCCCTCATCACATCTTGGATCAAATTTGCCCAAATTCTGATCTTCCCGTCTTATGTAACATTTACTTCCAAAGATCTTGAAATGTTTTACAGTAGTAGGTCTTCCTTTCCAAAGCTCATAAGGAGTCTTGTGATGATTTACCCTTAATTGAGCCCTAGTAATTATGTACACAGCTGTAGATACTGCTTCTTTCCAAAAACCATCTGACAACTTAGATTCATTTAACATAGCTCTAGCCATGTTTTCAATAGTCCTATTCTTCCTTTCAACTACTCCATTTTGTTGGGGAGTTCTTGTTGCTGAGTATTCTCTCTTGATTCCATGTTGTTCACAAAATTCTACAAACTCATCTGAAGTAAACTCTCCTCCTCTATCAGATCGTAGACACTTAATCCTTTTGCCTATTTCATTTTCAACCAACTTCTTGAATGCTTTAAATTTTTTGAAGGCCTCTGACTTCTCTTTTAGGAAAGTTACCCAAACCATTATGGAATAATCATCTACAAACAACATGAAGTAACTCTCACCTTGAATACTTTGTGTTCTAGTAGGACCACACAAATCAGTATGTATTAAACTCAAGGGCTCAGATGACATATAGCCTTTTGGTTTGTAAGTTGTCCTAGTTTGCTTTCCATGTTGACAAGGTGCACAAATTGTGTTTTGAGGTCTTCTTATTTTGGGTAAATCTCTGATCGCTGTTTATTGCTTATGTTGACTATGTTGTCAAAATTCAAATGACCCAATCTTCTATGCCACAACCAACTCTCATCTTCTTGTGATAGAAAACATTTTTCCCCTTTGATCTCATTGAGCATGTATAAGTTGTTTGGGGTTCTTCTTGCATTTGCAATGATTCTTCCTATTTCTATTTTCCTTATCTCACATCTATCTGGATGGAAGGTAACCATATATCCTTGATCGCAAAGTTGACTTATACTCAGTAGATTGTGTTTTAACCCTTTGACATACAAAACATTTTCTGTTTTTGTTTTTCCATTGTCTAGACTTAGAGTGCCTCTCCCAACAATCCTAGCTGATCCATTATCACCAAAACTTACTGATCCTCTATTTGTTTCCTTTAGAACAATGAATTTGTCTTTGTCTCCTATCATGTGACTAGAGCAACCACTATCCAGATACCATTGTTCTTCTTTATTTTGAGCATGCAGGGTTGTTTGGACTAACATAGATCTGGCCTTGACATTCTTTCTTTCATCCTTCCCAGTTGTTGGAACTATTTTTCTAGACTCAAAAAATATCATTTTACACCACCTAGCCTTGTGCCCAAAATTATTGCATTTGTAACATATAACATCATCATCCATGAGAGGTGTAAAGGGATTGAAATTTCTATTGTATCTTGCATGATGAATACAGTGTGCAGCTATATGACCATATTTATTGCAAGAAAAACAATGACCATGAAAGAAATTATGTAACCTGTTTGGAGATCTTGGATATTGTGAAGAAGTCATCCTCTTCTTGTAATTAACTCTTATCCAGGGTTCCTCTTTGCTTTCCTCCTTTCTGATGTCCTTTGCTTGCTTTTCCTTGTTTGAAGTTTCTGCCCTTTGGAAGCTTGATTCCTCTCTTTGTTTCTCATATTCTGTATCTTGTAGTATCTTGATCCCTTCCAGTTTATTCCTTAGGAGAACAATTTTTGCTTCCAATATTCCACATTCTATTTCCTTGGCTCTCAATAGATCTGTCATATCTTGCTCAATATTCTTTCCTTCTTCTACCTTAATCTTGAATTCTGTAAGGTTCTGTATAAGTTCCACTCTTGCTTCTTCATCTTCCTGAATTTGTTCTTTCAAGTTTGAATTTTTCTCTCTAAGTCTTTCCAATTTTTTGAGAGCAGCAAAGAATTCTTCTTTTATATCAAACCTACTCTCTTCTTCACTTTTTGAAGTCATGTGTGCTACCGAAGGATCCTCTTCCAAGTTGTTAGACTCTTTACGGAGAGACCGACTCTGATACCAATTGAAGAACATGTGCTTATACTGAGAGGGGGTGAACAATATAACATAAAACTTTTCCCCAAATAGTAGCATCATCATTAATAAAATAGTAAACATCACACAAAGCATCACACACATGAGAGACATCATTTTTAACGTGGTTCACCCAATGTGGGCTACCTCCATAGAAAAATATTTCTTCTAAATATTTCTCAAATAATCTCTTGGGAATCCTTCCCAATTACAATGTTTATGGACCTCTGTCCAAAGGAGATGTTGATCCCCTAAATCTCAAGTTTGTGGATCTCTTCCATAGGAGAACTCTTTCCCCTTCTGCTCTGGCTAGTGATCTTCTAGAAGACTCTGTCTCTCTACTGCATTGACTGGTGGATCTCTTTCCACTTGAAGACTCCTCACTCAGATCTATCTTCAATTGTCCTAGGTTGTTGGATCTCTATCCACTGAGACTCTATCCTCTGTACTCTATCACCTCCAAAGCTCTATCTCAATACTATACTAAACATAGTCCAGTCGGTCTAGCACAACTCTACTCAATCTCTTGCACTAAACATAGTATATTTGGTCTAGTACAATTTTGCTCAATAGGTCCACTCAGAACCTTCTCAAATCTGCTCAATAGGTCCACACAGAACCTGCTCAAATATGCTCAATAAGTCCTCTCTAGGACTTGCTCAAATCTGCATAGCAAGCTTTCACAAAAGCTTACACAAAATAGTCCACAAGCCTTCTCAAAGACTTGTCTCAAATCTGCTTAACAAGCTCACACAGAACTTGTCCAATCTCATAGAATCATAAAGAGAATTGTTAGAGACTCAATATGTTCTATACTCAATGCTTAATCAATATCTCAATTCAATATCATAGAAGCATAAAGAGAATTTTTAGAGACTCAATATGTTCTATACTCAAATCCCAATCTCAACTCAAATCAATCTCATAGAAGCATAAAGAGAATTGTTAGAGACTCAATATGTTCTATACTCAAATCTCATTCTCAACTCAATTCAGATATAGAATAGTTTGTTTCATGGAACTTGAACAACCACATGCATCCACTTGACTAGGCTCAATCAACTCAACTCAACCAATCACCTCAATGAACAACCCTTTCTCACAAACCCTAGTCCAAGCATGTATCAACCAACTCAAAATGTTTCCAACAATGCTCAACCACAAATCTCACATAACAATGATACTCATGTTCTTTTCTAACTCAAGTTCAAGTTCTTTGCATAACCAATTGGCTTCAACAACAATGCTTATAAAACAAGGTTTAATCACAACTCTCAATCTAGAAAACCTTGAAGCATTAAACCAATCACTTTCGAAAAGGAAACCACAATCAATCCTTTTCACTCCAAAGGTATTTTATAATCAACCACCATAATCAATCAATAGGAGAATGTGCCCATACCTTTTATGAAGATGAAGAAGCCTCTTTGGAAATCTGCCACAATCACAATATTCTTTTGCCAATCCTCACAAGGGTTAGAAGATCACAAAATAATCAACATTACTCCACTTCACAATAATATTCACCAAGGATTTTAATTAAAAAACCTTCTTAAGAATTGATGCACAACTTCCTTATCACTCCTAAAACCACTTGTACCATAAAATAAAATAAATCAAAACATTGCATAACCTTGTCACTCCAAAAACCACTTATACCATAAAATAACTCAAATATTTTATATCCTTCCTTTCAACACTTTTGCACTTAAAAAAATAATCACAAAGCCTTCTTAGGCAATATCCCACATTAATCAAATATCAAACCTTAGCCATATGCAAAAATTAAATCCACTATACTCTCCGTGAAAATCGACGCTTAACACAACCTTAGCAAATTCGAAATATTTCATGCACCCAAAAATTTTGGCGATCGAATTATGGCATACCTTGCAAAATGGCTTCGGGTGGTTTCGACCCCGCGTTCCTCCTCGTCGTGCGCCTTAGCGCACTCTCCACCCACCGTGTGGGCTAGGCCTCCCACGTGGAGGCTTTAAGCCTTTGAGACTTATATTTCCGTCCTCTCCACCTATGCCTTGAAACTTGCTCCCTTGTTCCACGTGTAGTGCACAAACGAAATCGAAAGGGGGAATCGACGATTGCGAAGGAGGGGATAATCGAATGCGGACAATATTTCTTGTCACCTACTTGGTTGATAAAATCAACCCCTTTAAATATTCAAACCTTTGCATGATAAAATATATGACGTCGACGGACATGGCGGGAAAACTCTTTTATTTAATTTTAAAAATTAAATTTAAATTTTAAATAAATTAAAATTTAAACTAAACCTTTAAAATTAAATTTCTCCATCATCGGGGCACCTTTTTCGATGAAACGAAAAGCCAACTTGGGTTTTAAGAAAAACCCATTTCAAATCTGCCATCCATGGTTTTAAATAAAACCTTTCCTTGCCTTCCTTGGTTTTCATAAAAACCTTTTGCTAAGCTTCCCTTGAAGCTCCTTTTGGAACCAAATGCCATGCATCCCTTCTTGAACCTTTGATCAAAACCTTTGCTTCTCATGAAGCTCTTTGTGGAGCAAAATCATAGTGCTTACTTACATAGGTCCTTTTGACATCAATGACAACTTTTAGCTTAGGGACTCAAAATGTCCAACAATTGTTCCATAAATTAAATCCATAATTGTGAAGGATGTGGATTCTTGGGAAGAAAGTACCATTAATATTATTTGAAGAACCTTCATATTTTCCCCCTTCATGCACTCGATACCATTTTATCGACCTTCCTTATGGCCGCCTCCTCATCCTCCAAATCATAGCTTCCTCCTCTTCTGAATGCATTGGGTTACATTGCACATATTGTTGATAGGAATGATGAGGAACAAAATTTCTCATTCCAGTAAATACTAAATTAAAATTTTAATTAATTATTAATTAATAGTTAACTATTTTTAATTAATAGTTAATTATTATTAATTATTAGTTAACTAGTACTTAATTTAGTTGTAAGCTTACTACAGTGGCAAGAGCTTTGGCTTCTCTTTGAGAGGGCCAAGGTTCCAACCCCACTCAGTATGATGGGACCAAGACCCCTCATAAAAACCTATGTAAACTCTTTGAAAAAATAATTAGTTAATAGTTAATTACTATTAACTAATAATTAGTTATTATCAATTAATAATTATTATAATTTTATGAAAAGTTATATTATAAAAAGGTATTCATATTCATGTAATATATTGTGGCCACCAAATGTTGACACACTTCAAAATTCCTAATTTTTTTTAAAACATCCTAATCATCCTAACAATGTGAAACTTACCCTCAAATACCCATAACCTTGATACTCGTGGCAAAAAATTGAAAATAATAGCTTAATTTTCCCCTTCCTGATAATTTTGGATAATCCTGACGAATTTGGATGCATCTGATAAAATTGGACACATTCGAATTCATCCAAATCCCATGTGTGCTTAATTTAGATGCCTAGTTGGATTTTGAACCTAATCTAAACATCGCTAGATTCCTGATGATTTTGAATGATCCACCAAAATCAAATGGATTCAAATTTGTCTAAATAGAGCCAAAACCTAATTTTGCTTAACAACCCTATCTAATCTCACCAACCTACCTGATTCTTCAAACTATAGCAACCATTTAAACCCACATCATCACATCAAACAGTTTGGATGGTGATATTTGCAAAAGAGCTTGAATTGTGGAAGAGAATTTGGAGCTTTTTTGCAGGTTGCAATGGAGAAATTTGTTGTTTGATCATCATCCAAGGGACACATAGACATGGATATGCTTTCAACACATATGGATCTGGTTTACATTTAGTCATTATTTAAGTTTTTGCATCACTTGTACAAATTTGGATGCGTTTGAATTTATCACTTTTCGTCCAATTTAATTTTTTTTTTTTGTAGAACTATTCATTGGATTATTTAGGCTATGTACGAAATTAGACATAGCATCCAAAATCAAAAATTGCATCCAAAAACATACCAGTGGTCCATTGGGGGTAAAATTTTAACTATCATATTATTAGTTACTCTATATTCACTATGCCTTTTGTTTTTTATTTCATTCTTTACTACATATTGTTATCAACTATATAAACTGCATCTAGAATCACATGTTTCATATTCAAATAATCAATCATTCATTTTTTACGATTGGCTAAAATAATCAAGGAGATTTGACTATCACAAACCATGATCTATTGTGGCCTATGCAGATCCCCCATCCCTGATTTCCAAATCTAGTGTTCTGTTGTGCAATTGCAGGTTGCTGATAGATTTGTACGAGTCTGAATTTATCTGATGAATTTGTACAATAAAATTCATCCTATGTGCATCTAGATTCATCCTACACATCCTAATTCATCACAAATTAGACATCTAGGCCAGGTAAGAACTTAAAACCTATTTTATCATACTCATATTTATATTTTCTATCTTATATGCATCTGTGTTTAATCAAAAAATAGAAAACTCCCAAAACATAGACTTTATTACGCTTTTTATAAAACACAAAAACACAAAAAGAAAACATGCTAGCATAAACAAAACCTTTGCATCTTAGTTAAACTTTACAATGCTTTCTAGATAGACTTGTATGCCTTATCTTCATTTGAAATTGAATTGCATATAGCTATTAGTCAAATTCTAGGTGTATGTTTTCAAAACAAAGAAAATAAAAACACATCAAACTACTACCTCACCTAGGCATGGAAACCGCCATAGCAAGTGTTTCCTGGTGAACCCATCCCATTTGTTGAAAAGCACCAAAGAGAGTGCAATAGAAGAACTTCTCATCTGAGGTGTAGATCCTTCATTTCCCCCCCCCCTTTAAGGCAGGAATCCATTAGCTTGGGAGAAAGGGGTGCAAAAATATTGGGCCTATATTCTTTGGTGAACCCTACATGAACTACACAATTATTATTAAACTTTATTTTATTTACAAAAAAACAAAACAAAACAAATTAAAACAAAAATCTCTTTAAATGGTAGAAAATAGACTTAACTAATCCTTATTCATAGATCTTAGAAGAACACTCATAGAACAAGAGGTTGGTCTCTTCTATAAATGAGATAACACTTAACGTCAAGTAGATTTATGGTAAAAATTTGGCATCATTGAAAACAAATCACAAGAAATTAGATAAATCAAGAGAATTGATGTTGCTAGAGCTTTAGGACCTAGTTTCCACTCTCCTTACTTTGAAATCAAAAGAGGTTGTGAGTGTTGGCTTGCATATAAATGAGCTTGTATCCACTCAAAAATTTATCCTTGAGATAATTACTTGGAAGAAGCCTTAAACGTCCACAGATTCTTAGCATACTTAGAAAATAATGAGGTGACCCTAGAACAGAGAAAAAGATTTCATAAAGCACCTAGGGAAATCCTATTTTGATAGTATTGTTACGAATTACAAGTCCACCCTTTTGACTCAGAAATTAAGGAATTTACCTTTGTCCACTTTATTCAACTCTTAGTAGATGATTTCTCTTTTGAGGAAGAACACTACATGAGTCCAAAATATTTAGAGCTTATCAATGACATCCACGGGCTCTTTAGGGAAGATTGAAACCACTTAACAACATTTTCAAAAATCTTGTAAATATTTGAGTTAAAGCATAGTAAATTGTTTGCTTAGTTAGAACAACAAAAAATAAAAATCAAAACAAACAAAAAACTTTTATTTAGAATCGCTAGGAAAGATACCTAAACATATAAGCAATGGTAAACAAGTGGCAATTTACTATGAAGATGAGCTAGATATTGAACCTAATGCAGAAAATTTTAGGAGGAATGGCATTGGAGTGGTATTATCAATTACCAACACACTCCTTCAAAATTTTTGAAGAAACCTTAGAAATATTTGTACATCAATTTGGTGCCTACATAGAGAGGCATGTTACAATAAAGGATTTGTACAACCTTAAACAAGGAAAGAAGAATTTTTTAGAGAATTCCTAGCTCAATGGAGGAAACTTTTAGGAAAATTACATTTTTCTTTAACTCCAAGAGAAATGCTAGATATTTTTATTAGGAATTTGCAAGAACAATTGTCTTACGAGTTAGCTATAGCTACTGTAACATACTTTGACCAAGCTATAGATTTAGCAAGAAGAGCATATGAAGCCCTAATTAGGAGGAGATAATTTAAAAGGAATCATGAAGATAAGTCATATAAAAATCGATATAAAAACAAACACATGGTAGGATATGGGGTCACAAATAGTAGACCCTATCAGAATGTCAATACCATAGATACAATAAAAATTTTGTGTTGAAAGCACCCCAAAAACCTCCACTACATAATTATACAAGATTAAATCAACCCTTGACAATAGGCTTACCACAACTAGTAGAAAGAGGTTTAATAAAATTGCCAAAGATACGAAAACCTAACCCCTCTCAACCTTGGTATAGACCCGATCAACCTTGCGATTAAAACCAAGTTGATGAACATCCAACAAAAACTTGTAAAAAATTAAAATGTTTAGTACAAGGCTTAATTGATGATGGAAAACTAGAAGTGGAAAGTCCTCCACCTAATAAAATCCTCCAACAATAAATACACAATAAAAATAGGCATACAATGTAAACCAAAACTTGGATATTTTTCAAAAACCATTGCCAAATCGTGGCAAGGAAGTTGTAAATCAACTAGACTATAAAAATACACCTCATACAACACAATATGTGGGAGTAATTAACAATTATTTACCATCTCAACTTTCACAAACTATTTTTGTGCCTACTCAATCCCACATGACAATTAAGCCACTCTAAATAATAAAACCATAATTGTCATCCTTGGATGAAATGGAAAGTGAATCAGAGTCTAAAATAGATATTAGCTCACAACATTCTAATATTTTAGAATATGGGTTAGGGCAAATCTTTATTATTACTGATTCACTAACTCTAGAATAACCATTTACAATAATAATGACCAATCATCCTTCATCACAACAAATTCTTCTTATTGAACGAATTTCAATTACAAGACCACAAGTTGTTCAATCAAATAACATTATTGGTACGATTGGAGCCGTTACTCGAAAGCAAGATAAAATACAAAATTTTCAACCTCAAACTGAATCAAATGATGTTGATCAACTGTATGTTGTTATAAAACTACCTCATAAGGAAAATAACATAATTCAACCTCAACAAATGACTCCATTTGATATCAATGAATAACTAGCTAATAAAATAGCTAGGATTTCCCTTCTAGACCTTCTTAGAAATTCAAATATCCATAAATAATAACTAATGAACACCTTTAAGCCAGATGATGGTACCTTAGGACATAGATCGAACTGTTGTAGTCAATGTTATAGTCTCTCACAAAATAGACTACATTAATTTTCATGATAAAGACATCCCTTCCCAAAGCATGTATAGAGATAATCCTCTTAATATAACAACTTTAATTGGCGATGTTTGTGTTAAAAGAGTATTAATCGATAATGGCTCATCCCTAAATATATGCACTTATAATTTTTTCAAAATATTTGGATTCAGGAAAGAAGATTTAAGACAAACTAAAATGATCATTAAAGCTTTTAACGATGAAACACAAGAGGCTTGTGGCGTAATATCTATTCCACTACAAGTTGGTCCTAGGATTTTAGACATGTCCATATTTTTTGTACCTTGCCCAACATCTTACAACATTCTTTTGGGACATCCTTGGATCAATGCAATGAGGGTGGTTCCATTTAATTTGCATCAATGTGTTAAATTCAAATTTATGAATCAGTTGGTCACTATCCATGGTGATCCTAGACCATTTGAAATGTATGAATTAACGGAACCTATTAACGTTTCCTTTTGTCCTACTTTGTCATCATTGGAACCTAAATTTTCTAAGACCTCTTTAACCAAATCATAATCATCACCTCCTTCTGAATTACCAAAACCTTCTAATGATAATAATCCCTCTACATCATATCCTTTGACAGATGAAGTCTTATAGGATTTATCCACTATATTGGAGCCCATAAAATAGGATAATTATAATATACAAGATTCCCTTGTATTTTCTTGATTACCACCATCTCCATGTATAGTTGGATTACTGTAGAAACTGAACAACAAATATCATATTGGAAATTGTACTTTTAATTCTATTGGATGTGCTCTTGATAAAATTAAAATTAGGTAAATGAGCTTTATGTATGATGAGAATAGTTTTTCTCAATGTTTCTTTTCTAATAAGTACATAAAATCTAAAAAAATGATGTGTGATATGGAATACAAGGGTAAAGGTTTGGGCCCTCGTAAAAATGGAATACGTGAGCCTTTTGAGGTAGAGGAATGGCCTTCCAGATGTGGTATAGGCTATATCCCCACAAAAACTCAACATTTTCCCTTTGATAAAGATGATCACCTTATCACATATGGAGAATATTTAGAAAAACAAGAACAACAAAAGAAACACAAGAAAGCTCATGAGTTATCGTGCAATATGTTATCAATAGTACATCAAAAAATAATGGCTTCTCCAGATGAATATGTAGAAGGAGACGTATTTTATGACATTTCCCATGAATAAATTATGAGGAATAGGTTCTTCTTCGATGGTTCTATCCCATGTGTAGCTCACATACAAACAACTACACAAGAAGAGTTATCCAACTTATCCTTATAAGAACTTCAAGAAATGGGTGTTTCACCCGCTACCCCTAACTTCAAAAGAGATTTAAGGATAAAAATAAAAGCTATTCTAAAAATTAATGATGCCTTGTTGTTAAGCACATCATTAAATCTCAAATATCTTATCAATCCGAGGTGGTGTCCAAGGTTGTCTAAGATAGAGAGTTAGGGCAAAGTGCAATTCAAGCATTCAAATTTCAAGCATTTATTAGTGAAGCAGATTTTGGTTTAGCCTTTTGGTGTCACACTAAACCTAGTCTGCAAAATGAAAACTAAAATAAATTACAAGAATTGAAAACTAAATCTAAATTGTAGAATTTAACAATTAACTACAATTGCAAGAATTGGAAATGGCTGAATTAAAATATAATCTACTTTTGCAAAATTGAAATAACAGAATTGAAATTGCTAAATTGAAATGTTGCTAAAATGAAATCCTAAATTACACTTGCAAAATTGAAACCTAGTTTACTCTTGCATAATGGAAGTGATACTTGGAAATGAAACACTTGTCAATGCCCTACCACAAAAGGTCGTCAAGCTTCTGCTATAGGAATTGACAACAAAATGAAATATGCTAGAAATTGAAAGCTGCTGAAACATAAAAATAATAGAACATAGAAAGCAAAGGAAAAATTCTTAATATAATTTTTTAGCTGACACACACACATAAATGATGTACATAAACATAATAGAAAACATAAAGAACATTATACAAACTTAAAACAAGAAAAGTAAACTTGAAAAGTAATCTGTTAATTCTGCTACAGCAAAATTACAGATTAAAACCTGCCATTAAAATCCTCCTTCTAGATATGAAATTGGGCCCATACTTCCTGATATAGAAGTAGGTGAAAAGCACTAATTAACTAATTAACACTCAAAACAAAAAATGATAAAATAACTACACTTTTATTAATGACAAAACATGCTAAAAACTATTACAGAAAATTATTGTACAGTCCTAATTACTGCTATTGAAAATACTCCTCTATTCTCATTCCTAACTGGCTCAACCAAGGAGGGAGATGTGTTATTTATATAAATATTTACAACATATCCCATGCTCAAATCAGCTTATGTGCTACTTTACAGTGATTTTTCAATAATTCTAGATCTGAAATAAATGTAAATCTGGACAGTTTGTGTTGTAGTAGTAGTCATTGGCCCTTAGAAAGCATCTTTAGTGGTGGGAGTACGTGGGAGGAGTCTAGAAATATCTCACATATCTTTCTCCACTTCATAATATGCCATTTCTATCTTGCAAACAACTTCCTATTATGCTACAGTTTTATTTCTGGGTTTATCCTAGAAGAGGATCAAAATTGATCTTTTCCATGAATGGTGGCTTTGGACGGCAAGGATGGCAAAGTCAGATGGGAGATATTTTCCTTTAACCTTTTCAAAATTATTTCCATTTTTCAATAATCAAAAATCAGTCAACAAGTCAAAAAGTGCTTTATGTTCTCATTCCGAAGATAAGTGGCTCATTTCGAAGAGACTGTATTTCTCATTCCGAAGATGTCCGCTCATTCTGAAGAGACTATATTTCTCATTCCAAAGATATCTGCTTATTCTGAAGATCTTCAGAATGAACAACTATATACTCTTCAAGTAATTTCATATACATTTATTATGTGGGTTAGCTCTCAAGATCAGATTGCAATAGCCTTCATTCCTCTCCATGTGTGAATTCCATGCCTTACCATTCATTGGTAACTTGCTGGAATTTACATGGTAAATTATTGCATTTTCCAACTTTGCTGCACAGTTGTAAAATATTGACATTTATTTAAAATTTAAACAAATTATAACATGGAAAAATTATTCAAATATCAACATGAAGGAGTACATCAAGTTGCTACTGAATTTATACACTTCATTCACCAAGTAACCATGTTAAAATAGTGCAACAATGTTGCACAATTGTCCCTGCTCTGTTATACCCTGTTGCTACCTATTTAGACCATGTGGGAATGCTTCTAAATAGGTCAGATGTCTTATGTAGTCCTTCTAAACTCATTCCATCCATATCCTCATGCTTTGCTTTACAACTTCAAGGTGTTCCTATAAAGTGACAGCTTGCTGATTTTTATATGGCCGTTTTTTTCAGATTTTCAGATTTATGATAGTCCTAATAATTTGGCTTTAATGTGGACTGCAAACAAGTTGAAGGGCAGGAAAACATTCATAAACCATTGTGAATTTAATGGATATCAACATACCACATTTGGTTGTTTGAAATGCATATTTTTATTTGCTACTTAATCAAGCAAAAACAGTCACAAAATGCTGAAAATAGTCAAAAAAGAGATAATGATCCTAACATAAAATTATGTAAACACTTAACAAATATATATTCTAATCAACTATTTGGCATTTAACTTAATAATATGACAGTTTTTATATGTCAAACATAGTGTAAAAATGAGGCATTTTCAGGCCTCATCATCCCCCCCAGCTTGAACTGATGCATGCCCTCATGCATCCTAGTAGGCCATAGTAATATGTTGGTTTTATCCTTGTGAAAAACATCCTTTGCCACCTGCTACCTAAGAAATTTCTCCTTGCTGCACTACACCAAGAATTTTTTAATTTAAGCACAGGTATTTCACTTTTCTACAACCTTGCAAAAAAAAAATTTCAATCAATTTTTTTCAATTTTTTTTATTCTGTTTTTTTTTCTTGCATATCTTTTTTTTTCATTTGCAACTTGCAACTTTTTAACTTTTGCACTTTCATACTTCAGTATTGCAATTTCTGCAACTACTGCAATTTTAACTCTTTTTTTGCCCTTCTACAAGTTTTAGTGTTGTAAGGTACCTCTTAAATTCTTGGTATCATGTGATTCATCTTGCAATAGCCTTATTGTGGAACCATATTTGGCAGATGCACTACTACTGGTGAAATTTTCTGTTCTTAACAACATTTCAACCTGAATGCCTATTTCTATTGTTTGCACCTTTTGAACAAAATTGATAAAATTTTGATTTTGAAATGCTTGAGGGATGTGCTTACTTGTGGTAGAGCCTTATGAACCTCAATATTTGATGTAACCTACTCTTTTTGCTATTCTGTAGCATTTTTAGCAATTCTGGTGTAGTTTTTGCTCATTTCGAAGATATCCTGCTCATTTCGAAGATATGCATGTTCATTCCGAAGATATGACTGTTCATTCCAAAGATGCATCAGAAAATGTAGAAATGACATCCTATGCAAAATTTAGCTACAGATTCTATTGTGGGCCCATCTCTAGAGTGTATAAGCCTTTCATAACATCAAAAATCCCTTCTTCATCCTTTTGTTTAGATGTTATTCTTTGTTTTGTATGTTGCTATTTTATTTTAGTAGTACTAAAATAGAACCTTCAGGTGCATTTTGCTGATTATCCTCCTTCAATTTATCAAAAAATTGTGAGATAAACTTGTAGTCTTACTTCTGAAACCTGCCCTACTAATTGAGATAGAATTTATGCCATGTCTGTTCTAAAATCAGGTTTTTGTACAATTTTCAAATTCTCATGCAACTAATGGCAAAAGGGGGTGTTTCTTGACATCTTGAACATGTTCCATTTTCAACTTGCCAATATTGTATGAATAGTTTATGCCAAATACCGATTATCATACACTAAATGCTAAATGTTTACTATGAATTAAATGCAAGAAACACATACCTTACTGTCTTGAAAATTGGTCATGCACCTTACAAGCTACTTTTGATGATTGTTAGCAGGCTATCTAAAAACATAAAAATAACACATGTGCAGTGTGAGATTTGTACAATGGTGGAATAATGATGAGTAGATCAACAAGGCAATGCATGCCATAAAATCGGTTTTCATGCAATCCAACTCAGTAGCGCCTCCAAGAAGGTTTTCACTACTGAATTATTCATTTTTTTTTTTTCTTTCCTTTTTTTTTATATTTTTTATTCAAGTGCTTCAATGAGAGAGAACATCTCTCACTCTTATTTGGATAAGACCAATCCTTATTCTGCAAAAACATGTCAATTGTTGTATGAAAACACCATCTTTTTCTGTTGAAACCTGCAACATTGATACAACCTTCCTTTCTAGATGAGCAGTAAGAATATTCATACATCATAATTGCATCCTTAGTGCTAGAAATGAAGTATTGGCTCCATTTCTCATGTATCCCCATTTTGTGGGTCATGTCTTTGCTGCAATTTTTTTTCTCTCTCTTTTTTTTCTTTTTTTTTTTAATTTTTTTTGTCTTGCTTGTATCCAAGAAGGAAGTTCACAAACAAGACTATTCTTCTTTTTGTTTTTCTTGTATTTTTTGTTTTTTCTTTTTGTCAAACTTTTTATCATCACTCTAAATCTGATATTGAAGAGAAATTCTCTTCCATTATGTGTACATCCAATGGAATCTCCTTCAAGAACTCCTACTTAGTTAATGGTGGATGGTATAACCGAAGGTAATGTCCATTCACCACTAACATCCTCCATGAATTACCAATGGGAGAAAGAAGCACTGCTCCATATCTGAAAACTTCTTCAATCAAGTGTTGTCCATGCCTCCTAGTCTGCAAAATCTTGTCAATCTGTTCTTGAAACAATTAAATACCAATTCCCAAAATATGTTAAGTTCTTACATCAAGATAAAATCTTGATATACCCTTGTAATTCCATATAAAGGGATTAAAATATTGTTTCAAAATAGCAACAATTTTGCTTTTTGTTTATAATTCAACCAACTAATAATGTTCAAGAATTTTCTTGGCTGCACTTTTTTTTTTGTTTCATTCCTAGGAGGACAAAATTTACCCCTTTGTAATTTCTTACTAAGGAGTTCAATGAAAGTAAATTTTCAATGTGCAGTTTTTCTAGTTTTTCTCCTTTATCCAAGGCTAATTTTTGTGTGTTTGGACTAAAGGTTTTATGTGTATCTCCATTGATTTTTGTCTCTTCAAGCTCAGGTAAGTTCTTGTTTGAGCACAGTTGGATGTTGCTGTAGTCAATAACATTTCCTGTAGGTTTTTTTTTTAATACCAGATTTAGATACATAGACAGGGGTTGCCTATCCTATATTATTCAGACTGATCACATGTTGGGCTAAAAAAAAGAAATATTTTTGGTTTGCACAATAAGACAAGAATTGTACAACTTTAGCATATCAACTACTTGTCAGGTAGGATCACCTCTAATGAGATCAACTATTGTCTGTGTAGGCTAAGAATTGCTAGGTTGCGGTTTAGCGCTGTAAAATCCTAACAATATTTAAGTAATAATGGAACACTCTAGGATCATCATTAAGTTGTAAACTCCTATTTTGATTGTGCAAATTTTTTTGTGATTTTTTTTAATAGATTCAGCTTACATAGACAGGGGTTGCCTGTCCTGTATTATTCATATTGACCACAGGTTGGGCTGAAGGTGGTGGTTGATTTACTTGCCCTATTTGTTGTTGTTGGGATCTCTCTTTGAGAAGAATTCAAACTAGACAATAGATTTTGCATCTCTAAGTTGTGGAAGTAAATGGCATTTATTAATGATATGTCCTTGTGAACAAATGCTACAGGTAGCTGATATGGCTATTTTTTTCAAGGGATAGTCTTGTATATCTACCATGATATCTTCTCAACACCTAGTACAATTTTTTTTATACTACCCTGATGATATGGATATAAAAAGGGTAGTACTAGCAGATGGATCTTCTATATATTTTAAGAGATATTATGTTTCTTGATAATGAGGATGATGAATTCTTTCCATTTTTATCAAGAATTTCAAACATAGGAAATTTAACCCCCAAGTGTAAAGATCACCTCCCTATGGTTGATTATTTTCTAAATGGACTGAAATGCAACTATCAATAATTATTATTTATACCAGCTATTACATTTAGATTTTACTCTAAACTTCATAACTCGGCACAATAATGATTATTTGACTGCTTTTACCCTCTAACAACACCATGATCCCCGATAATGGCACCAAAATGATGCGTTGTCATTAAGAACATCATTAAATATCAAAGATCTTATCAATCCGGGGTGGTGTCCAAGGCTGTCTATGATAGAAAGTTAGGGTAGAGTGCAATTTAGGCATTTAGATTTCAAGCATTTATTAGTGAGGCAGATTTTGGTTTAGTCTTTTGGTGTCACACTAAACCTAGTCTGCAAAATGGAAACTAAAATAAATTACAAGAATTGAAAACTAAATCTAAATTTCAAAATTTAACAATTAACTACAATTGCAAGAATTGAAAATGGCTGAATTAAAATATAATCTACTTTTGCAGAATTGAAATAACAGAATTGAAATTGCTAAATTAAAATGTTGCTGAAATGAAATCCTAAATTACACTTGCAAAATTGAAACCTAGTTTACTCTTGTAGAATGGAAGTGATACTTAGAAATGAAACACCTGTCAATGCCCTACCATAAAAGATCGTCAAGCTTCTGCTATAGGAATTGCCATCAAAATGAAATAAGCTAGAAATTGAAAGTTGTTGAAACATAAAAATAATAGAACACGGAAAGCAAAGGAAAAATGCTTAATATAATTTGTCAGCTGACACACACACACAAATGATGTACACAAACATAATAGAAAACATAAAGAACATTATACAAACTTAAAACAAGAAAAGTAAACTTGAAAAGTAATTTGTTAATTTTGCTGTAGCAAAATTATAGATTAAAACCCGCCATAAAAATTCTCCTTCTAGATCTAAAAGTGGGCCCATGCTTCCTGATCTAGAAGGAGGTGAAAAGCACTCATTAACTAATTAATAATCGAAACAAAAAATGATAAAATAACTGCACTTTTATTGATGACAAAACATGTTGAAAACGATTATAGAAAATTAATGTATAGTCCTAATTGCTGCTATTGAAAACACTCCTCTATTCTCATTCCTAACTAGCTCAACCAAGGAGGGAGTTGTGTTATTTATATAAATATTTACAACATATCTTATGCTCAAATCAGCCTATGTGCTACTCTATAGTGATTTGCCAATAATTTTGGATCTGAAATAAATGCAAATCTGGACAGTTTGTGTTGCAGTAGTAGTCATTGGCCCTTAGAAAGCATCTTCAGTGGTGGGAGGACATGGGAGGAGTATAGAAATATCTCACACATCTTTCTCCACTTTATAATATGACATTTCTATCTTGCAAACAACTTCCTATTATGCTACAGTTTTATTTTTGGGTTTATCCTAGAAGAGGATCAAAATTAATCTTTTCCATGAATGGTGGCTTTGGACGGTAAGGACGACAAAGTCAGATGGGAGATATTTTAATTTAACATTTTCAACCTTCTTTCCATTTTTCAATCATCAAAAATCATTCAAAAATTCAAAAAGCACTTTCTATTCTCATTTCGAAGATAAGTGGCTCATTTCGAAGAGACTGTATTTCTCATTCCGAAGATGTTCGCTCATTCCGAAGAGACTGTATTTCTCATTCTAAAGATGTATGCTCATTCTAAAGATCTTCGAAATGAAAAAATGTATACTCTTCAAGTAATTTCATCTGCATTTCTCATATGGGTTAGCTCTCAAGATCATATTGCAATAGCCTTCATTCCTCTCCATGTGTGAATTCCATGCCTTGCCATTCATTGGTAGCTTGTTGGAATTTACATGGTAAATTACTGCATTTTCCAACTCTGCTGCACAGTTGTAAAATATTTGCATTTCTTGCAAATTCAAATAAATTATAACATGGAAAATTTATTTAAATATCAACATGAAGGAGTACATCAAGTTGCTACTGAATTTATACACTTCATTCACCAAGTAACCATGCTGAAATAGTGTAACAGTGCTGCATAATTGTCCCTGCTCTGTTATACCCTATTGTTGCCTATTTAGACCATGTGGGAATGCTTCTAAATAGTTCATATGTCTTCTGTAGTCCTTTTGAACTCATTCCATCCATATCCTCATGCTTTGCTTGACAACTTCAAGGTGTTCCTATAAAGTGATAGTTTGCTGATTTTTATATGGCTATTTTTTTCAGATTTTCAGATTTATGATAGTCCTAATAATTTGGCTTTAATGTGGACTTCAAACAAGTTGAAGGGCAGGAAAAAATTCATAAACCATTGTGAATTTAATGGATATCAGCATACCACATTTGGCTATTTGAAATGCATATTTTTATTTGCTACTTAATCAAGCAAAAGCAATCACAAAATGCTGAAAATAGCCAAAAACAGAGATAGAATGATTCTAACATAAAATCTTGTAAACACTTAACAAATATATATTATAATAGACTATTTGGAATTTAACTTAATAATATGATAGTTTTTATATGTCAAACCTAGTGTAAAAATGAGACATTTTCAGGCCTCATCAATTAATATTGGAACAAAAATTAATCCCCGCATGGTTAAAATTGGGACTGATTGAAATTAAAAAAACAAATTAAATATACAAAACTTCTCATAGAATATCCTAATATCTTCACTTGGACATACATAGATATGCCAGGCCTAAACCCTTCTATGGTCATGCACCACTTAGTGGTTCATCATGATGCTAAACCTGTCAAACATAAACTTAGGAAAATGCATCCTAAAGTAGCCTTATTGGTTAAAAATGAATTACAAAAATTCTTGGATGTAAATTTTATTCAAGCTATAGATTATTTTTACTGGATATCCAATATTGTTCTAGTAACCAAAAAGGGGCTACTAAAATCAAAATTTATACTAATTTTAGGGTCATAAATGTTGCATGTCCTAAAGATGACTTTCCCCTTCCTAATATGGATTAAATTATTGATTTCACGGTAGGATGTGGAATGTTATCACTTATGGATGGATTTTTAGGATACAATCAAATTCGTATAGCACCTGAAGATCAACCTAAAATGGCATTCATTACACCTTGGGGGACATTGTGCTGGAAAGTAATGCCCTTTGATCTAAAGAATGTAGGGGCAACTTACCAATGAACCATGACATATGTATTTCATGATATTATGTATGACATCCTGCATGATTATGTGGATGACATCATATCTCAATTTATAAAACAAGAATATCATATCCTTGATCTACGATGAGTCTTTTACAAACTTCAAGAATATAAAGTTTGATTGAATCCATACAAATGTGTGTTTGGAGTAAAATTGGGTAATTTATTAGGGTTTGTAGTTTTTATACGTGGTATAGAGATAGACCCTATAAAAATTAATGCTATCGTTGATATGCCACCAACCAAAAACTTAATAGAACTCAGGAGTCTACAGGGTAAGCTCTAGTCTATCCACCATTTCATTGATGAATTGGTGCATAAATGTAAACCCTTTCTTAGGTTTCTTAAGAAAGATACTCTTTTCTTATGGAATAAATAATATCAAGAAGATTTTGAAACTCTTAGACATATCTGCTTACCCCACCAGTGCTTGTTTCACCTAGGCCAGAGCACCCTTTCATATTATATATTTTTACCTTAGAACTTGTGTTCGAAGTAATGCTAGCATATCATGATGAGGATAAGAAAGAGCGAGCCATTTACTACATAATAAGAACTTTAATAAGATATGAAACTCATTACACACCCTTATAAAAACTCTATTTAGATATCGTATTCTCTACACAAAAATTATGTCACTACATGCTTAGACAAAAAACAAATTTGATCCATTGTGATATCTGATTAGTAGGCACTATTTATCAAGACAAGCAACAAAATGGGTTCTTTATTTGAGTGAGTTTGACCTAACCTTGGGTAGAAATCAATTAAAGGAAAAGTCATAGCAGACCAACTTTCCACTACCCCACTTGAGTCTACTCACCCTTTGATGATAGAATTCCCTAATGAATGTCTTAATCTATATAGTGATTCCCTGGAATCATGGTTTCTATTTTTTGATGGAGCTTGTTGTATGAGTGGCATAGGTGCATGTATCATATTGGTATCCCCACAAAAGCAACTTATACCATTATCCTTTAAACTCTAATTTACCTACATAAATAATATAGCAGAATATGAAGCTTTAATCCTTGGATTATGAGCAGCTTTAGCTCTCAATATTAAAGTATTATCAATTTTTAGAGACTCGCAACTCATGGTGAATCAAGTTAATGACATTTATCGAACCCAAGATGAGAAAATACATCCTTATAAAGAATATATTTTAAAAATTATTTATTTATTTTATAAATTTATTATAGAAGCTATCCCATGCACCAGTAATTGTTCTGCAGATGCTATGGCAACAACCTTTTTCCTTATCTCTTTGGATTTTGATGATGATCATGCTACTATTATCATTCAACAACTCCAAGAACCTACATCATTAGAGTCATGTCTAGAACCCTTAGATTTATTTGTAATTGAAAAAGCATTTTTAGAACCATGGTATGGAGATATTCTAAAATTTCTCCAAGATGGATCATTCCTAGATGACTTCGATAGAAACAATGATGATCATTGCGCAAGTAAGATGTCAACTTCATAATCATCGAAGGTACTTTGTATAAAAGATCCTTCAAAGTCATCCTATTACAATGACTCAACCTCAATGAATCCAAAATATCTCTAAATGAGGTCCATGATGGATCTTGTGGAGGTCATTTTAGTGGGGATGCTATAGCCAAAAATATCCTATGAATGGGATACTTTTGGTCCTCCATGGAAAAACATGCCCATGAAAATGTACGTAAATGTTACAAATGTCAGAAGCATGCAAACCTTTTTCATGCTTCTGCCTAAGAGCTTCAAGCTAGTTATTTCTTGTGGTCTTTCTCAAAATGGGGCCTAGACATCATTGGCAAAATCAATTCAATTTCTTCATATGGCCATAAATTTATTATTACAGCAATGGAGTATTTTACAAAATGGGTAGAATCTATGCCATTGGCTTATTACACAAGAACCTAGTTATCTAAATTTATTTTTAATCAAATTATCTGTAGATTTGGGATTCCATCTACACTTATTTCAGGTAATGGAACTTGTTTCAAAAACAAAGAGATTCAAAAACAAAGAGCAAAATATAAAATTTAGCATAGATGGTCTACTCATTATTATTCGCAAGGAAATGGTCAAGCTGAAGCATAAAATAAAAATTTAATTAAAATCTTAAAAATTTTGGTTAATAAATCAGGACGATATGGGCATACCCAATTATATTCAATATTATGGGCTTATCAAACTAGTGTTCGAACCCCTACTGGCGCTTCACCTTTTGTCTTAGTATATGACATTGTATTTCCTTTTGAGCTTGAAGTCCCTTATTTAGATCTTTTACTTCAAAATGCTAAAGTAGGAGATGACTATTGTGCTGGATGATTAAGCCAATTGTAATTACTAGATAAAAAGTGTATAAATACTTTAGAGCACCTTCGCTCATATCAAGATAAACTCAAAATATCATATTTTAAGAAAGTTCATACTCGATATTTTGAGATTTATGATCTAGTTCTTAAAGAAAATAAAAAAAATACAAATGATCGAACTGATTTAAAAGGAAAATTCCAACCAAATTGGTTAGGACCATTTATCATTACAACGAAATTTGGACCTGGTGCATATCCATTGGTAACTTTAGATAGAAAATATCTTACGAAACCCATGAACATAATGCACCTAAATGATACTATGCATAAAATCAAGAAATATCACCACTATACATAGTTGTAAATACCTTGTACATATATTTATTGCATCTACTTTAAATCATCATATTTAAATCCTCTATCATTTAGTTGCATTTATCAATAAATTTACCAAAATAAAATTGCAATTCAATTGCATATGCCATATGGTCACTTGTTGGTCATCAAATCTGCCTAGGAAAGGATTTGGGTGAGTGTATGCACCCTAGACCTAGACCAACATTGAAAGGCCGAAGGGAAGAGATGCCCCTCATGCCAATCTCCAAAGAAAGGCCGACTCCTATGCTAAACTACTTTGGTGTTTTGAGATAAGGGTGCAGGAAAGAGATAAAAAGAGTTAGGGTTAAAGAAAGAAAATAAAAAGGGGTAAGGGAAGAGAGATCAATGATTTAAAGTGGGAGAGAACAGGAAGCACGATCACTAACTAACAACTTGAATAGCAGCAAAGAACACCAAGAATAAATGAAAGAAACACTACATTAACTTTCCTATGTATCCTCTGAGCGAGTTCCAGGATTCTCCTTCTCCCTTTCATCAAAATTTAGGGTTCAGAGTAACGACGATTAGGACAAGCGAATATAACAGAAACCACAACCCACCAGGCAGCATAAAAGAAAACCAATATAGCATTTTTCCTCTCCTATGTATCCTTCAAGCAAATTTCAGGGTACTATCCCCAATCGCACACCGAATTCAGGATTCAGAGTTACAGTATGCAAATGAAGAAAGACAAAAGAAATAAACACAGAAGGCAACATACAAGAGAGAAATTGAGCCCAAAGTTCTTTAGTATTAATCGTAGGACATCAAGTTATAGCAGCTTTCTAGAAAAAATTTCCCCCTATTTTTTCATTACAATGCTTGGGTTTTTATAGAGGACCCGACCCTCTGAGTCATAATTACACAGAATGGAGAAGTATGCCCTCGAGCCCCGAGAAGTCGACTTCCCATGGCTCTCGTGATCGAGCTTTCAAATCTGTTACCAAAACTGGTAACTATGACCAGGTCAACCATGGAAAGATGCATTAATGAGTCACTTGGACGTCCTTGGTCTTCGAGTGTGGTGCTCGAGTGGCCGCCATGCTCACTGGGCTCTTCATCATGGACTGATACTTCATTTCAGATTGCTAAAAGTGAACAGCTAGTTTTTTGGGCACGTAAAAATGCATTTATGAGGCACTTGATCACCTCAGGAAAATTCTTGGCTTGGAGTGTGTGCCCATGAATGTGCTTCGCTGGTTGGAATAGATTCAGACCGAAGCAATAACTCTTCCTTGATTCATACTTCACAAAATGGAGCTTCGCAAAACTTCTTCGAGGGATGAGTGCCGAAATAGACCTCCTCCTTGTCGCTTTGCTGACACAAATGCTTCGTTGATGCCTTGGAGAAATACTTCGCTACGATCCTTGTTCAAAACTATGGTTCGGGAAGGTTTCGGCTGAAACACATTCTTGTCTTCAAACATGCTTTGTTCTTTTCGGCTGCCATCACTTCGGTTGAAAATGCTTTGCACGAAAACTAGCCAAAGTGGATGCTTCGCTATGGTTTTCGATGAAGTAGAAATGGTTCTCTGGTGGGGAGGCCCGAAGTGGGTGTTTCGGCAGTTTCCTGGCGAAGTAATCTTCAATGTTTCTTCGAGTTCCACTTCGCTAGTCTTCTGGCCAAAGTATTTACTGGAAATGCTTCGGGCCCGAAGTTCTTTTCTACCTTAACAAACTTGGACCGTGGTCTGGACTTTCCTTCTTCGACAAAGTTGTTCTTTTGAATTCCGCTTCGCTCAAATTTCACCCGAAGTAGTGGTTTGAAGCGTTTCGGGCCCGAAGTTCTTTTTATCGCTTCCCTTGTATTCTTCTTCGGAAACACTACTTCGCAAAATTTTTACCCGAAGTAGTGCTAGAAATGCCTCGGGTGCGAAGCTCTTCTCGTTTTCTTTCGGCGAAGCTCTTTTCCCTAGCTTGTTCGGCAACGAAGCTCTTTCTTTTTAGTTTATGTATAAGGGGGTGGCAGGGAAAGCCAAAATTGCTGCAACTTTGCAAATAAAAAACAACAAAGAAATACTTTACAAAAACATTGTACAAAATTTCAATTTCCTTTTCTACCCCTTGGGCAATGTGACAAAATTGTCAACATTCTTGGCGGCTCACGGGGCAACGAGCTCATCTCGGTGGGAGAACCCTTAGCTTTGATCCATTGGGCCAGATTCACCTCTAGACCCTTCTCCTCCTTCTCCCTCTAGGAGTGCTTCTGCAGCTGGTTCTCCTTCTTCTTCTACTTCTTCTGCTTCTTCATCTTCCTCTTCTTCTGTCGGCGTGGCTTCTTCGAGAGCAGCTTCCTGCTGTGGTGATGGGACAAGAGGATCATGGATTTTCTTCATGGTTCGATGGACCTGAGACCAGACACTCTTCGAGAAAGGTTCTAGATCTTGTAGAGCCTTGATCAAAACATGGAACCGATCAATCTGCCCGATATCAGCATGTTGGGCTCTAGTATACAGATCGTTCAGGTAGGCCACGATCTTGCAGTATCTCAAAAGGAAATCTATGATCTGCCTTTCTATTATTGGTTTTGCCCATCCGTCTATCTCTGAGACATCACTTTCAAACTGAATCCATGTCAGCTTAATCTCTTTCTTTGTCAGGAGGTTCCCATCATCATCTGTGAAGCTCGAGAAACCCATGGAAGAGAGATCTTGAAAATAGCCCATTGATGCGCGCTGCTCATTCTTGAATACATCTAGGAGGTCCTTCGCCTTCTGTGTTTTCCGCACCTTAGAGAAGAAGGCACAAACTATGGCCCGAGCTGTAGACCAATCCCTAGCTATCTGAATCATTACAGGGACCTGCAAGTCTTGATATTTTGCGCTTTGGACATCGAAAGCTAATTTGAGTCGACTTCTAGCTTTCTGAGTAATCTCATCGATGATTGGCCCTCCTTCGACAGTGGCATTCCGGGCTTCCATGATATAGGCTAAAATTGAAAGGGCACTGGAGGCCCGAGATCTAAAGTTTTTTAGCAAGTGCGAGCGAATCTCCTTGATTCTACTCTTGTCACACAGCCCTAGGCCCTCCTTTTCATACAGCTGACTCTGCATCTGCAAGATTTTTCCTTCAAGCTCTTTGGCCTTCAAATCATTCTCGGTCTATCTCTATGCTCAATTTTTGGCTGTACACTCCAGTTTTTGTATCTACAATTTTAGGGCATGTGCTTCCTTCTTCATCAGCTTGCACTACTTCTCGACATCTGCTAACTGGGATCGGGTCCTCGCCAGCTCTTCTTCTAGTTTGATATTAGCGCTCTCTGCTTCAAATCTATGCTGGTTAGCGATATTCGCATGCGCTCGAAAGGTTTCGATTCTGACATGCATGGAAGATGATTCATTGTCCACATTTAAATGCTCCAGGTCCTTGGATTTGTCTTGGTAATCGTAATCTGCTGGAGTCATTTCATCCAGGGGTTTCTGGACCTTGGGGATCTTCTTTACTTTGTGCAGCTTCCTGGCCTTCAAATCGAAGACAGCACATTTTTTGACTTGAGCCAGTGAGCGTCCTCTCTTCTTCCTCGCCTCCTTCAGCATTTTCTCTGTGTTTTTTTGAGCTAGGAGTAGCTTCTTGGCTAAGGGGCGTTCCTTTATTATGGATAGGTATGATTCAAAAAATGTTGGATCTCTAGCCGAAGGGGTAAACAAATATAAGGAATCAATGGGGGATGCCTCGCCAGAAGGTTCAACGATGGGTGTGGCTAGGGCTTCGAAAAGTGGGGCAACATCGTGTATGATGGGAACATGGGCTATGGGGTTCAACATTGGGGTACTGTCTTCACCTTAGCTAAGGCCTGAAGGATCGATGATGTGGGTGGGCAAATAAGTATCGATAGGTTTGTCCTAGTCGGATGACTCGGGTGGAGTGGGGCTAGGCAGAGTACAGGGTGAACTTGGGATGGCCATGGGCACGACGTGAAGAGGTGATTGACCTTGCAGGCGCAGGGGAGGTTGAGGAGAATATTTAGCCAAAACCATGGTAGACATGAGAGACCAGGGCAAAGGGTGGAGAATGCATACCTACGTGCCCTCCTGGTAGAGCGGTCGTGGTGACTTCTTGCGTAATCGGCTCCTGCTCATCCTAGGCTTCGACACTCTTTGCCTCTATGATTTCTACTTTAGCGTCCCCTTCTGGTTGGAGGAGTGCCTCCACATCAATGACGTCTATGTTTGGGACCGTCTCGGCACTTGGTGGCCCCGCACCTTCAACATTTGCTTCGGTCGGGCCTGGTGCGGGTTGTTCGGCAGGAGCACTTGGATGCCCTGTACGAGGTCGCTTTGGGTGGCTCGGAGGCACTTGAATTTGTTCTGGCCTTTTCCTTTTCTTCCTCTCCAATGGTTTCTCTGACTCTTCGGCACTTGTGTCTTCAGATGGTCCTTGTGGTAGTGCCCTTGGTGTGGCTCTAGCTTCTTTTCGTCCTCCCAAGGCATCGTCGGTCCTCCCTGGGCTTTCGCCCGATCCTGGGGTAGCTGGAGGAACTAAATCGGCGAAGGATATGGGCTTCCAAGATCCAACATTGGTTTCGTAGACAATTGTGAAGTCCCTATCTGTTGCCAAGAGTCCATAGGAATTCATCTTTCGGTGATGGACTCTCATTATCCACCATTCCCTCAGCTGTTCCTCATCCCAGTTCTTCAATTCTTCCTTTAAATCATCTTTGGCTTTCCTCCAAAATGTGGAATCTGGAGTTGGGAAGGGATACCGGTCAGGGTCAAACTCCACTTCCATGGGGTAAAAATTGTGCCAGGGAGGCAACGTTCTCACTCTTTCTAAATGCCACTCTAGATCCTTCCCATTGGGATTATTTCTCTGCTCCATTATTTTGGGGTGGGGGCAGACATGAAAATTCTTGCATTTCAAGTGATCATTCATCACTCCTAGAGGATCATAAAGCCACCTCTGAGGAATCTGGAGCAAGCCAAAATTAGCAAGCTTCTCCTCTAAGAATATGTTCTGCTTCAAGGCGAATACTTCAATTACCCCCATTCTGAAGGGAAAGTCACAGGTGTGTGCCCACTTTCGGCCATGATCATAGACTTCGTTGGTTGCGTCGCTCTGTCGAGCGACCTCTAGTGTGAATTGGTACTTGGATGGGAAGACAGGAAGCAGGAAGGGTTTTCCTGTAAATCCGAACAGGCGAATCACCAGTCCCTGCATCAATTGAAAAACATCTCCCTTCTTCTCCTGCACCACTCTATCTCTCAGACTGAGGGGGACCCGAGGGCTAGACCCTATTAACAATTGCATGGCGGGTCCCAAAAATTATTGATTGAAAGAATAATAAGACTCTGACCTCAATAGGAGGTGAGTCCACTGGTACACAGGCAGAGGATTTCCATCCTTGCCACTTGATGTGATTGCAACATGGGGAAATTTTTTATGTATCTAATAAAAGAATAGCCAGACAAGGAAAGAGCATGGACCGAAGTGCTGCTCCTCTCTAGAGTTCTTCATAGTGGTAAGCCACGTGTGCAGGTTTCGGGCTACCCATTCTGCCCAGTCAAAGAAGACTAGGTTGGTGTTTGGCCTCGAAGCATCGGGGGCATAAAACTCCCCTCTGGAAATACACTCGGCCAGAGACACCTGCCAAGGGTGCACCAAAGCATCGGTTGACAGGCTTGCCACCCATGCGATGATGGAAAAAATATCTGTGTTCTTGAAGGCTTCCAAGGGTAGGGGCATTTGGGGCATCTTTCCTGAAGGAAGCCTACTTTTGAGGTTCTCTCATAGGAATTTCAACACGTAATTGTTCGAGGTGAACCTCTCCATTTGTTCGCTTAGAATGACATTTTGAACTGTATACCCCTTCGGTGGCCCTTGCTATGGCGTGAAAGCTGCTTGCATGTCCTCCTTCAAGATAGAGAATAATTTATGGCCAGCGGCATTCAACACTTGCCTGGAAGTTGGTTGGTAGTTCTGTGTGATGGCGTAAATCAGCTCAGGGTAATGGTGCATAGGAGGAGTCAGATACCAATAGATTTGTGAATAATACATGGTGGCCCTCTTGTTGTCCATCGAGAGCTTGTTCCTCATAAAATCAATAGTGTACCTGAGCTCGGCCACGCTTCTTGAGAGTTCTATGTCTTTAATTTTCTCCCACCTATCAATTTGTGGCTCTACAAGTTGTTCATCCTCAGATTCTTCCCTTTCTTCCACAACTTGTTTTTCTGGGCGGAGGTTCGGGTTGGCCTCCTTAGGTCTCTACTTTTTCTCCTCTGAACCTTTTGTTTTCTCAAGAACTGCCGCCTCTGGCTCCTTCCCCCTCTGTGTTGAGCTTTTCTTTCCCATGTTGTATGCTTACGGCAGTGAAACTTGCAGTGCAGACTGTTTCAGCATCAAGGAATCTCACAACGAATGGTAGCATAATTTGTAGACTAGCAATGGGCTCTCAATCTCGCATTTGCAAATAACCCTTTCCTTGCTAAAACCTACGTTTTATAGCCTTAAGGGGCAACTACCCCTATTTATGGCTCTTACCATAATTAAATCCATGTTTATGACCTAGGAGATCGCTGCGCCATATGGTTGGTTATCTGGCAGCATCGTACGTGGGGCCACGTGCTTTGATGATTACACCTTGCATCAGAAGCATGACCTACTGCCATTTCATACTCGGGTGCGAGCTTTTCTCTCAACCGAATCACCTTGGGACGCACCCCGCCACCTTTACCTTAAATTCATCCACTTTGAATTCTTTTCAAGATGGTAGACGTCACATTTGTCAAGACACATTTTAAATGCTCCCGCCTTGCGCGTTATTGGTTCGACGAAGTTGAGATCGGAATTGGAAATGTTTCGCAATGAACCTCTTCTTCGGTAAAATTTTCTACACTTCGGGCTCAAAGTATTTCTCCATCGCTGCGCTGCCGCTTTTCTTTGCGAAGATCACCTACCGAAGCTTACCTTATTTGGAAATTGCTTCGCCAACTTTGCTTCGAAAACTGCTTCGCTAGGGCTCCATTTAAAATCTACTTCGCAAATTTTTTTCCCGAAGTTACTTCTTAAAATGCTTCGGGTGCGAAGCTCTTTTTGTGCCTTCTTTTGAATTTGGGTTCAGCCCTTTTGAGGGTAAAGTGCTTCACTGCGAACCTCCTTGCAACTGCTACTTCGCATCAAAAGTCCCCGAAGGAGATTTTGGAGTGTAGTTCTTGGCTTTTACATCTCGAAACAGGATGTATATACACAAAATTATATACAAAAGTACATACACATATTTTTTTTTTTTAGGAGTTTTACCTCAGCGATGAAAAGTCTTCAGATGAAGACCATTGACAGAGATCAGCAAAACCTGGCCATCTGCATCTTTGAGGATGAAAGAGTTGGCTGAGTTCACCTTCACAATTTCGAACGGCCCATCCTAGAAGGCGTCGAGCTTATCGTGATTCCCAAGATTGGCCTTCCAGGAGTCCCACTTCCACACCAGATATCCCACTTTGAATGTGCGATTGGATGATTTTTTCTTGAACCAATCTTGGGTGACCTGAGTATGCTTAGCGAAGTTCTGGTAGGCTTCTTCACGGTCTTCCTCTAGCTGCAATAGCTGAGCTAATATATTTTCCATTGGACTAACTCCATATTCTTCTTCTAATAGTTGCAGTGCAGGGATCTCCACATGGGTGGGTAAGATGGCCTCCTTGCCATAGACCAAGGCATAAGGCAAAGTCTTGATTGACTTCTTGATAGAAATTCGATCGGCCCACAAGGCCCGATCTAGAAGGAGATGCCAAGTCCTTTTATTTGTCTCTATGAGCTTTCTTAGCACCCTCAACAGAGTCTTGTTGGTGGATTCTGCCAAGCCATTGCCCTGTGGATAGTAATTGGAGGATACTTTATGATATATCCCATGTTTGTAGAAGAAATCATTGATTTTGGTGCCTAAAAAACCGGGGCCATTATCCATAATTATTGCTTTGGGGATACCGAACCTAGTGATCAAACCCTCTAGGAAGGCGATTACAGTCTCTTGATCTGCATGCTTCGTAGGAATCGCTTTCGCCCACCTGGTGAAGTAGTCAGTTGCGGTCAGGATGAACTTATGTCCCATGGAGGAGTTCGGCGATATGGCCCCTATGAAATCTAGCCCCCATTGTTGAAAGGGTGTCTCTACTTGTATCGGATGAAGGGGCATCAAAGCATTTTTGCTTCGTCCAGTGAACTTTTGACACTACTCGCATCTACGGCAAACGACGAAGGCATCGATGAAAAGAGTGGGCCAATAATAACCCGCCTTGATTATCTTTAGTGCCGTTGTTCTCCCTACGAAGTGGCCTCCAGATAATCCTGAATGAAATTCTCCCAAGACTCTCCTTTTATCATCATCTTTTATGCACTTAAGAAGGACACCATCAATGTTCCTAAAAAATAGGCCTTCGGGGCACAAAGTATATCGGGAAGACCAGATCCTAAAATGTCTTCACTGTGAAGCATTTAGATGCGAAGGACATCTTTCGGTATTGAAGTAGTCGACTATTTCACTAACCCAATATTTCTTGTCCTCTTCCTAGTTCGCGAAGAATTCTTCAGATGGTGAGTCATCCCATTGAGATTCTGTTGCTTCCGCCACTACGCTCTTCGCCAATTCTTGACATAATGCACGACCGCAAACCAGTTTTGTGGGCTTGATCTCAATGTCAAATTCTTGTATCTTGTTTACCCAACCGGCTCTCTTGCTTCCCAATTCTCCTTGGATGATGAAATTGTGCACGTCGAGGTGAATGACAAAGACCGTAACCCGACTTTGGGAGATGAACTGCTTGAACTTCCTGAGAGACTTCATTACTGCATGCACCTAATGTTCTATGAAATTGTATTTCTCTTCATGGGGATTGATCACCTGGCTCAGAAACGTGATGGGACGCTCTTCGCCATCTTCCCCCTTTTGTGTCAGGACCGTAGCATAGCTCTCGGGTTCCCCTATGGCATATAGGATAAAATCCCGACTGTAGTCAGGGTTGATCAGGACCGATGCCTGAGCGATCTATGCCTTAATCTCTTTGAACACCTCCTTTATCTCTTTCGTCCAGATGAATTCGGTGCCCTTCTTCAAAAGTTCAGACATTGGTTTGATGACTTGGGCAAAATCGGGGACAAACTTCCTCATGAATTTGATCTGGTCGAAGAAATATTGAAGTCCTTTCTTGTCTACTGGGAGTGGGAGCTTCATTAGAGCCTCGGCTCTATCGGGATCTACAATGAGACCCTTTTTTGATATCGCATGTCCCAACAACTTTCCTTCGTTGACTACGAATATGGACTTCTTCGGATTGATTGAGATGCCAAACTCTCGACATTTTTTGAAAATTTGTTGTAGGTGTAAGGTGTGCTCCTCCCTTCTTCGAGAGAAAATGGTCATGTCATCTAGATAGATGATGATAATATTATTTAGAAGCTCACCAAAAGCTAGATCCATCACCCTCTGGAAAGTGGCACCAGCATTCGAAAGGCCAAATGGCATTCACTGGTAAGCAAATGTCCCCCACTTGGTGGTGAACGCTATTTTATGCTGGTCTTCATCCCTGACCTAGATCTGATTGTATCCGAAGAAACCATCGAGCAGGGAGAAGCGTTGAGCTCCAACCACCGAGTGCAAGATCTGATCGATTTGTGGAAGAGGATAGTGGTCCTTGAGAGAATCCTGGTTCAGGTTGTGAAATTCCACGCATAACCGTATATCTCCATTCTTTTTTTTGATGGGGACTAGGTTCGCTACCCAAGAAGAATGCTTGATGGGATAAATTATCTTTACCTCGAGCATTTTCAGGAGTTTGGCCTTCATCAGGACCTCGATCTTTGGGTTAACCGACCTCTGCTTTTGTCGAAAGGGTTTGACCCCTTCCTGCAATTCAATTGTATGCTGGATCAGCTACCGATCGTATCCCCTGAGGTCTTGATAAGACCAAGCAACAATGTCGGGATACTTCCTGCACAGAGTCTGGATCTGTTCTATCTCTTTCGAAGTGCAATCGGTTCCAAATTTTATTGTTTTTCCAGGTTCAAGCTCTAAATCTTGATACTGGTTTTCGTTAACTTTGATCCTATGAGAGAGTTCTTGATCATTCTGATCAAAGAGACTTTCAAGAGTGATCAGTCCCTTGGGAATGTGGTTATTCTTTAATTGAACTAGCCCTTCATATTCTTCTTCGTCAGGGCTTCGGTCTTCGACTGCAACTGCTTCTTGGATCATGAAATTTACAATCTGCTCATCATTGTCAAAGACTTGCCAATGTAGGTCTCTGTCTAGGACAGAGGGTCTGTAGATCATCCTCACAGCTTTGGGCTTGTGCACCATGTCTTATATGGGAGAGTACTTGGCTACGATGGATGCCAGAACATCAGCATGTCGATTCTTTTCTCGTGGGATAGACTACAGATTGAGAGACTCGAACTGGTCACACAAGTCCCATACCCTATTGTGGTATGACTTTAGATAATGCTTCTTTGAAGTGCACCTGTTTGTGACCTGGTTGCATACCAGTTTAGAATCTCCAAAGATTTGGAGGTGCTTTATGCCTAACTTGTCGGCTTTCTTGAGTCCTAGGCATAATGCTTCATATTCTGTTGCATTGTTGGTGCAGCTCCATATCAATCGATAGCAATACTCCTTTTGCTCTTCGGATGGCGAAACTAGAAGAATCCCTGCCCCAGCACCATTTTTACATCGGGAGCCATCGAAGAACAACTTCCATAGTCCTTCCTGGGCACTAGTTCTATTCTCTGGTTGGGTGTGTTTCTCAGGCTTGGCAATCGCATAACATCCTATCTCGGTCTCTACCATGGCATTAAAGTCAGCCAATGAGAACTCATCTTCATAACTTAGTTGTGCAAGAGATTCCTCGACGAGGTCCACCTGCTCTACTTGCTCCACTATTGCATTCACGGGATCGCTGCTTTCTTCTTCGGACATCTTCTGCACAAGGAAGGAAGAAGGCTTTTCATTGTAGATCTTCACCTTCTTTCCTTTGAATGGAATCTCCAGATGAGAGTAATCCATAGACAGATATCCACCTAGCTTTGCTATGAATTCCCTTGACAAGCACATACTGAAGTATGGCTCCAGGTCGATGACCACTACCTCTTGTATGACCATGATCTGAGGCATCTTATGTAGTCGAATAGGAATGTCTTTGATCACTCCTATAGTCTTCATGGGGGTACCATCCAACTGGAGCATGCTATGGCTGCTTCATGTATATTCCATCCCTATTTCTTCGCAGACTGCCTTCGGCATGACTGTTGTAGTGGCCCCGGAGTCGATCATACAATTATGTACAATATACCCTTCCATCTATAGAGACAGGTAGAACGGAGGTGGTCTATTCTTCCCCATAATGGATGTGGATAGGGTCTACACAAGAGAAAGTGGTGCTGCATTTTTTGCTTTAGTCATCTTCAATGATTCTTGCAGTAGGTCCACTTGTCCAGGTAGTTGCAGTGCATCGTACAAGTTGATCTTGGTTGGAATCCTCTTTAACTCTTCTACAATGTTGTACGCTAGGGAACTGAGCACCTCGGGTTCCTTTCTCGGCTCATACTCGGTGCGATATCGCTCCATAGCTTCAACTCTTTATCGCTTAGTCGGTGAAGGAAACTTGAGCTTCTCCCTAGCCTGCTCTTTAGTTTCCACCTCGAGGTGGTTCGATAGAGGCCTTTTGAGCTTTTTCTTTGATCGATGCGGGTGGAGGAGCTTCGTTCGGGGCCGAAGAAGATGATTGTCCCTTCTCGGGTCGAGCATGCACTTTTAAGGGAGCCATCTGAGTAGCATCCACTTCTATCGCCTTCTTTCCTCCTCTGGTAAGCACTGCAACCGGATCTTCTTCACCAATCGCTAGGTTCTGACTCATTTTCCTGATGATGTTGACTTGACCGCCATGACTACTGCTCGCCAGAGTTTGTACATAGTGTTGGTGTAGCATGCAGGTATTCTCTTCATGTAGATCATTGCATGTAGAGCACCAATATACATAATCAGAAGTGCTCGGAGCTTCATCAATCATAACATTTCTCATCGAAGCCTTCCCTTGTTGGACTAATTGGTCTTTGGTAAGCGTAGACGTAGGATAAGACCTTCTCGATAGAAATTATTATTGCGCTTGCTTCTTCTTCATAATGGTCATGTCATTGGACAATGTCTGAACTATGGAGTTCAAAGACTGCATCTCTTGCAGAATTTTAGCTTGCATATCATCGGCTTTTGGAATGAGTGGCAATGAAGCCATCATCGGTATTAGAGGTAGGGTAGGGGGTTGAAATGGTGCTGGTAGTATAGGGAATGCCGAAGTGACCGTGGGCTGTGGAGCCAAAAATGTGGGAAAATGAATTTGTGGGGTGGTGATTTGAGACACAATAGGATTCGGGTTCCAAGATGAGATCGGGAGTGCAGGGGTTGCAGAGATCTACAAAGCTACTGTGCTCGCATACTAGGATTGAGGAAATTCGGGAAGTATTGGCATCGACATCCTTTGGGGAAGCTTGCCCACAACTATCAAATCCATTTCTGCCCTCTTGGCTAACTCATACAACTCGAGAAAAGTATTGATGTTAGAATATCTTACCATGATACTGATATTAGGGTTGAAATCCCGAAGGAAATAGTATGCTATAGCTTCGTCGGTTGGCTGAAGTCCAACTAGTACTCTCTGCCAGGTTCGGGCGAACCTAACATTGAAGTCTATGATCTCTTCTTGTGGATGTCTCTGGATTGAAGTGAACTGATGCAGGATAGAGGTAGGATCGGAGGACTCATTGAAGTTTCCCATAAACTGACTAGCTAACTGGTCCCATCCCGTGATAGTATCGGGGGGTAAAGATCTATACCAATAGAGGAGTTTTCCTCTAAGGGAAAGAACCAAAAGTTTTACCATAACTCGCTCCTCTGTGATGTCGTGGATCACCGCTAGAGAGATTATGTCCTGGATGTGCTCCAGAGTAGTCTTCCCAGTTCCATCAAACATTGGGATCTTCTTTATAGCAGCAGGTGACACTTGCCCTTGTCTCGCTAGATTTAGCGATGACAAAGAATCCCATGCTGGGAACAACCTAGGCGACGGTTGCTGCTACATTTGTTGTTGTTGTTGTTGTTGTGCCATACTTGCTCCTAGATTTTGAGAAACAGGAATCCCCAAAGCTCCTCCTTGATTGCTAATAGGATGACTAATAGGAATGGAGGCACTAGGATGCTTCGATGAGTTGGGAGGATTGGGAGGAAAACTAGATGTTGTACTATCAGAAGTTAGGCCTTGTTCGTCAACAACAGCCTCTTGCGAGGATGTTCCACGTAACAGTGACTCGAGGGTGACCAACCTCGATCGCTCCCCAAAGGCATCGATATCTAGCTCAAAGAACTCGGTTTCCTCTCCTCTATTCCTAACTCTCCATCTCGTTTGCATGAAGGCACATACTTTGGTACTGGTCTTTACGACTTAAAGATTCTTGGGTAAATAGAGTCGCCAGATGCTAAGAGTCTTTCGATAATGAGAGCATCGGTTCTCACTACCACTAGTCAGGTGAGACTGATCGGGTCACATCGGGAACTGGTTAGAACTATTGGCCCCGGTGAAGATGGGTTTGAGATTGTGTTCTTAAAATGTGAGACCTTGGTCCCACCAAACGTGCCAGAAAATGTTGGTCATCAAATCTGCCTAGGAAAGGATTTGGGTGAGTGTATGCACCCTAGACCTGGACCAACATTGAAAGGCCGAAGGGAAGAGATGCCCCTCATGCCAATCTCTGGAGAAAGGTCGACTCTTATGCTAAACTACTTTGGTGTTTTGAGATAAAGGATGCAGGAAAGAGATAAAAAGAGTTAGGGTTAGAGAAAGAAAATAAAAAGGGGTAAGGGAAGAGAGATCAATGATTTAAAGTGGGAGAGAATAGGAAGCACGATCACTAACTAACAACTTGAATAGCAGCAAAGAATGCCAAGAATAAATGAAAGAAACGCCACATTAACTTTCCTATGTATCCTCTGAGCGAGATCCAGGATTCTCCTTCTCCCTTTCGTCAAAATTTAGGGTTTAGAGTAACGACGATTAGGACAAGCGAATATAACAGAAACCACAACCCACCAGGAAGCATAAAAGAAAACCAATATAGCGTTTTTCCCCTCCTATGTATCCTTCGAGTGAATTTTAGGGTACTGTCCCCAATCGCACACTGAATTCAGGATTCAGAGTTACAGTATGCAAATGAAGAAAGACAAAAGAAATAAACATAGAAGGCAGCATACAAGAGAGAAATTGAGCCCAAAGTTCTTTAGTATTAATCATAGGACATCAAGTTACATCAGCTTTCTAGCAGAAAGTTCCCCCCTTTTTTCATTACAATGCCTGGGTTTTTATAGAGGACCCGACCCTCTGAGTCATAATTACACAGAATGGAGAAGTATGCCCTCGAGCCCTGAGAAGTCGGCTCCCCATGGCTCTCATGATCGAGCTTTCAAATCTATTATCAAAATTGGCAACTGTGACCGGGTCAACCATGGAAAGACGCATTGATGAGCCGCCTGGACGTCCTTGGTCTCCGGGTGCGGTGCTCGAGTGGCCGCCATGCTCGTCGGGCTCTTCATCATGGACTGATACTTCATTTCAGATTGCTAAAAGTGAACAGCTAGTTTTTTGAGCACGTAAAAATGCATTTATGAGGCACTTGATCGCCTCAAGAAAATTCCCATCTTGGAGTGTGTTCCCGTGAATGCGCTTCGCTGGTTGCAATAGATTCGAGGCTGAAGCAATAACTCTTCCTTGATTCATACTTCACAAAATGGAGCTTCGTAAAATTGCTTTGGGGGATGAGTGCCGAAATAGACCTCCTCCTTATCGCTTTGCTGACACAAATGCTTCGTTGATGCCTTGGAGAAATACTTCGCTGCGATCCTCATTCAAAACTATGGTTCGGGAAGGTTTCGGCCGAAACACATTCTTGCCTTCAAACATGCTTTGTTCTTTTTGGCTGCCAGCACTTCGGTTGAAAATGCTTTGCATGAAAACTAGCCGAAGTGGATGCTTCGCTATGGTTTTCGGCGAAGTAGAAATGGTTCGCTGGTGGGGAGGCCCGAAGTGGGTGTTTCGACAGTTTCCTAGTGAAGTAATCTTCAATGTTTCTTCGAGTTCCGCTTCGCTAGTCTTCTGGCCGAAGTATTTACTGGAAATGCTTCGGGCCCAAAGTTCTTTTCTACCTTAACAAACTTGGACCATGGTCTAGACTTTCCTTCTTCGGCGAAGTTGTTCTTTTGAATGCCGCTTCGCTCAACTTTCGCCCAAAGTAGTGGTTTGAAGCGTTTTGGGCCCGAAGTTCTTTTTATCGCTTCCCTTGTATTCTTCTTCGACAACACTACTTCACAAAACTTTTACCCGAAGTAGTGCTGGAAATGCCTCGGGTGCGAAGCTCTTCTCGTTTTCTTTCGGCAAAGCTCTTTTCCCTAGCTTGTTCGGCAGCGAAGCTCTTTCTTTTCAGTTTATGTATAAGGGGGTGGTAGGGAAAGCCAAAATTGCTGCAACTTTGCAAATAAAAAACAACAAAGAAATACTTTACAAAAACATTGTACAAAATTTTAATTTCCTTTTCTACCCCTTGGGCAATGTGACAAAATTGTCAACAGTCACATCCAAATATTATTCCATTTAAAATTAGACCGATGTCAAAATTCATAGTTAATTTTGGTTTACTTCGGGAGAATTCAAATATTATCTTGATCCACTCACAAAACTCACATTTTAATAAAATATTGATTCTCAATATTGATTATAAATCTCTCTTGAACCAAAAACACTATTGCTTCACTAAATAAATTTTGAACTTTTGGAAACTGATCTTGCCACCTTTTGAACCAAAACACACTTACACATCTTAAAAATAATTTTGCACAAGGGAAGATGATGCTACATAGTAGTCCTAGCTCCTTAAGTGAAAGGTTTCCCTTGCTATCCTATTATGCATATGGTCTAGAATACTAAAAATTGGCAAAAGGACAAGCTCCCCCTACCCGAATAAAATCCCTTACTCTTTTTCTAAGCTAAGAAAGTATCCCCCCAAAAAAAAAGCAAAATGCCCTTTTAATAAAATCTCATTGTTCAAAACAAAAATGAACAAGTATCCCTATTCAAAGAAATCAAAAGAAAAGAAGGGGGTAATAAGCTTGAATCCCTATAATTCCTTAGTTATTTGAACACCATGGGGTGATCCTCATTACAGGTTAGGTGGCATCAAGCCTACTTGGCAATGGTGGTATCCTTACACATGGTGATACATTTTTCACATTAGTGACCTTCTTTTGTACAGATCAATGTCAGCTTATGTATCAGCTAGCTTTTGGTAGCTTGTATTACAATGTAGTTAAGTCTAACTGAATGCATATAATCATTGTAAATGAATACATAATTTTCATACACATTGGTTCTTAAAGTTGCTTTGCATCACTAATTTACTCAAAATTGGTATATGAACTTCATAAGGACCTACATTTGATCCTTGAGAGATTTCGTATCATAATTAATGTCAAGATGGGAAATGAATACAAAAATCACATACTATTTCTTGATAAATTTGACTTCATCCTAGAAATGACTAAAATTCTCCTTGAAGATTGATTAGCAAACACCATTATCTCATCATGGATTTGTATGACCGTTAGCATATGCAATCGATCCTAAAAAATAGTCAATCTTGCATTTTCATACCTATCACTTAGCATAAATATGTCAATTTTATTATATTGCATGATTATTTATCACTTACAAACAACTTGCATTTGATCATACATAATCACTTTCTCATATAAACTACATATTGAATTCGTGATGATGGCATGATACAACCCTAATAAAATATCTTTAGGAATCTTATGCCTAGCGCAAGTCCTTTATCCAAATTTGTCATGATTAATTACTATCATTACACAATATTTTTTTAATATTAAAATAAAATTAATCTTAAAAACACACATTACTTATCATCAACTACATTACTTTCAATCAAAAAATTCAAAATACTTTTGGATCATAACCCTTCGCTATCATCATAACATCAAAACCTCACACAAGATCTGCTTCACAACTAAAGCGAGCAAACAACCTCCATAAATAGTCATATACAAGCACGCATCTTCGAGGTATTATTATTAATTGATCAATATCGTAAGGGTATATTTTCTAAAACAATCATCTTTCTTCTACAAACAATTCAATCGCACTACATTACAAACATAAATTACATCAAATCACACTTTACTTTCCTACAATGATATCTTGACTAAGCATGAGAAAAAATACATAAAAAACCATATAACAGGAAATAAAAAGCATTATTATATAGATCATAAAAAACAAATTATATTACACATTCACACATCAACATCATCGACACATCAGATCAACAATAGACATATGTATATATATCATCAAAAATATAATAGGATAAAAAAATAGTCGATTGGTATACCACAATCATAAAATCGATATACTCAATCACTAGGGGGTATGCCACAAAATCTAGCTCAGTGTGTCATCCCCTAGAACCCTAGAACTCTAGGTGTCATCACCTAGAGGTGGTTTGGGCTCACAAAATGGAGTATCCCCAGACCTTGTCCTAGATCCTGACCTACCATGACTAAGAGAAACACACTCTAGAGGTAAAGAAACCCTATGACCCTCCAAAAAAAGCTAATAGTATAACGTCTAATAGAAAGACACCCATTGTGATGCTGCAACTAACTCTACCACTACTATCCTACTCCCTAAGGACTAGCCTAAAGTCACACTCCTCAACTAATGGGATTGTAACTGTGTCTGGAATGATGATCCATGTCCCTACATCTAGGCTACTTGATCCTGAGCCTAGATCACAAGAGTATGTGCTTGTGTGATCTGTCCCTCCAACTACTGGATGTGACTCACCTAAATGGTGATTTGATGCCTCAGACCATCATTATTTTTCCATAGAGTAGCCACATCTCCTACACTGCTTGACTCTCCCACCTCTGTAGTAACACCCTTTTTGGGTGAATCTAGTCTCGAGGTAGTGTGGGTATCTTGTTGTGGAGAGGGTATTGTCTGCTCTGCTGGAGGAACATCCTACTATAAATCTCCCTCCTATTGGTGTTGTTCCCTCTCTCCCTTTATCCTAAGAATTCATCGATTAATCCCCTACAACTGTAATCCTCCTCTCGTCTAAGGACCCTCTCTTTGTGGCAGCCTCCATCTATGCCTCTACCCCTCTAATATAGTAGACCATCACCTAACAACCTCTCAAAATACCTCCTACATATGATCAGCTATACCTCTCTCCTGAGTAATCCTTGTAGGAAATATGCTAGCATACCAAGTAGTATAGCCATCCACCACCCCTGCATTGTCACCCTCTACAAGAGCGACTAATACATCATCCTCATCCACCTCATAAAACATTTTGAGATCTAGTACCCCACTAGTGGTCGTCAAATCTTGCACAACCCAGGAATAAGTATAATCTCGAACCTATGGAATCCCCTATACCAATCCAAATTGATGAAGCACCTGATCTTCCTAGTGTAGCTCTATCTCCCCTCTCTTCATATGGAGCCATCGTACTCACCTCATGCAAGCTAAATATGCTCTATCATTCTCCCATCCACGGTGCCCTCTCCAATATCTCCAATAAATATGTGTCACGATCAACTCAACAATAGTTCATTTGACCTCCTCTAGGCCATTTGTCCTCCTCACTTGACTAACCAATGGATCCCAATGGAATATTGTAGGCCGCCCATACTCTACATCCTGAATAGAAAACCTTTTTGGTCTCCTCACTGCCATGTGCTCCCAGCACCATACCTAAATAAAGGATGTAAGCACCAAGCTAGTGCCTTTCTTGTACATGATCCTAAACAAGGTGTGGAACAAGTAGCATAGAATATAAGGATCCCAAGAAAATAGTAGACCAATATCCCGCATATCCACTATGAACTCAAAAAATCCCCATGGAAATTGTTGACCACTCTGGTGACACACTAGAAGTCCTCCCACTATCTCTGCCAATACTACTATCAAGGCAGAAACTCCATCTATGGCAATGAGTCTATCTATACTGAATCCGCTCTACTCAAAGGGAAACGATGGATCTCCCACCAATATCTGCATGGCCTAAACCTATACCAAGGATTGGTATACAAATTGTCCTCTAATAGGAACCTTGAGGATCCTCCAAACATCCTCTAAATTAGGGGCCATCTCCCCCATCGATAACCAAAAATTCGATGGACCTAGATACCATCGCTTGGCTAAAGTAGTAAGTAGACTGTAGTCTACCTTTATGCATGGTATTTTAGCCATGTGATTAAGCCCTACTACCATCAAATTCCTATCATCCGTGCTAATATCTTGAACATGATCCTCAAAATGGGTATGTCGCCACTCGCAACCCTTAAGCGATCCTCCCTACAAAATAAAAAAAATAAAAAATAGATCACTTATAAAACTACAAAAAATAAAAAATAAAAAATTTAACAACTTTAGTCCTAAATTATAAATTCAGACCTAAAATACAAATTTGGACACACAAAAATGAATTTGTACGTTCGAATTTGCAAAATCAAACCTACTATGAACAAAATAGAATGTACAAATTCATCGAAAAATGTTTGAATTTATCAATTTAGATGTACTTTTCAATGAATTTGGATGTTTGAATTTGTCATGACGATCCGAATTCATCGTTGTGGCCGCATGATGGTAGGCCGCATCCAAAAATCCAAAAAATCCTAATTTTAGACCAAACAATTTCAAGCAAGAAGTGATAAAATTACTTACCCTGATGTTCCTGTCGTTTCCATCATTACTGGCTCAAAATTTGTGTGCTCGATGCACTGTGGTAGCCATTTATCCATTTTTATCTAGAGCAAAATTTGTTAACACTGAAAATAAAAATGAATTAGGGTTTTTTTCCCTAATTTATATTTTATGCCTTTTTTACCTTTTTTTCTTTGAATTTTGAGTTTTGCAATAAATTATCAATTTCTTACAAAACTCGAAGGAGGAATCCGTGATAATAAGCATAAAAAAAAAATTGAATAAATTTTGATTTTTCACAACATAACATCCCTTTTCACTACATATTTATTTAACACATTTAATTCTCATAAATGCACCAAAGAGGGGACAAAATGTAGCCACCAAATTTTGACACAATTCAAAATTCTTAATTTTTATTAAAACATCCTAATCATTCTAAAAACGTGAAACTTGCCCTTAAATACCTTTGCCTTGATATTTCTGCCAAAATTTTGAAAAAATAGCTTAATTTTCCCCTTCCTGATAATTACGAACAATCCCGATGAATTCGAATGCATTTGATAAAATCGGATGCATGCGAATTCATACAAATCCCATGTGCACCTAATTTAGGTACCCAGTCGGATTTTGAACCTAATCTGGGCATCGCCATATTCTCGATGATTTTGAACAATCCGCAAAAATCGGATGTGTTGAAGCCAAATTTGACTCAACCTTAAATACCCCTAAACTTCAATTTTTGGCTTCAATAAATTTACTAAATGTTGTTGGTCTCTGTTTCTTTCCTCTCCAAGAAAATTTATTTTAATTTTTTACTCTAATTAGACATTTTAAAAGTGTTCATCTTAATCAAAAATAAAAGCATAACCTTATCTAGTTAAGTAGTTGTATTTAACCATTGTAAAACTAGCCCTTAACCTTATCTGATTTGTTAAAGGGATTATAAGTTGCAAATCAAGTATAATATCCTATAAAAATTCCCCTGAAGTCCTTGGTCCTTATAATAAAACCAATCAAATTTTTTGGACCTAAGTAAAAATGAGTAAACCCAAAGTTTTAATTTTAATCATAGGCAAATAAGGATATGCACCCCCTTCATGATTAAAGGCTGTGCAAGTCCAAATATCTGGATGTTAGCATGTCACCTAACGAAATCTAAATGGATGCACTCGCATAATTAACCCAAAGGTTAAATCAAGGTCTAAAACATAATGCCATGGTAAAAAGGGTTATAACATAAGGTATAAAAGAAGTCGAATTGATCAAATCAGTCTAAGGGTTATGCGTCCCTTTATGTTAAAATTCGAGCAAGTCCGAAGATCTAGATGGCCATGCTTGATCTAAGCCCAATCCAACGTATGTGCACTCTCCAAAAAGTCAAATTATTAAAGAATTAAAAAGGGTCAAATTACCAGTTAAATCAATTAAAGCCTAAGTCTTGTGCCCATTTGATTAAATATTAGGAAAATCTGAAATATCCAAGGGCAGCGCTCAACTGCGTTGAAATTGGACAATCGCACGTCACTCAAAATACCAAATTTTAGAGTTGAATGAGTTAAGCACCCAAAAATTAATCAGTCCGCTAATCAAAATTAACAAGGGTCTTAATACATTGATAATTTTTCCCCCTTTGCTTAATTAAAGATTATTAAAAAATAAAAGGTATGTGCCCATTTGGTTATTAGTCTTGCAGATCTGAAGAAATCGACGGATGCACTTTCTTCTGAGTTAATCCAATGGTAGCACTTATAGTAATTTGACTAACCATTAAAATATCACATCTAAGTTAAATTCAAATGCCCTCCATCTTAGGAAGATCTAACGGCTACGCTTAAACCAAGATGATCCTATGGTTGCGCACCAAAAATGTTAACTGAATATTAAAAGCCTCCTTTTAAGAAGTAAATAAAAGGCATGCACCTTCATGGGATCCAACGGTCGTGCCCGATCCAAAATAGATCTAAGCGCACATCTCCAAAAGATCCAACGATAGTGCTCCATTGGGATGAAATTGGATGATTACACTCGCTCAGAATAAAGAGGTGTTAACATTGAAAGGGTTTAGGCACTCGAACATTAATTAAACCACTAATAAAGTTTTGTGAGTGTCCTAACACGTTAGTAATATTTCCCCCTTCCATTTAATCAACAGTTATTTAAGGTCTAAATTATGTGCCTCATAAATTATTTAGCTAATAGGTTAAGGAAGACTGACAATTGTGCTTAACCATGATTCAATCTAACAATGACGCTTGTAGCAGATCAATCAAAAAATAAAATCCATTCATCCAAACAAGGGTTAACCACCTTCATATTCACTAGATCTGATGGTAGTGCACACGCAAAATCGAATCCAATGGTAGTGCTTCTACGAAATCATTAGACATTGACAAGTCAAAGATAGGGGATATCAAAGCGTACATCACAAGTTGATCCAATGGTAGTGCTTGATCCTATCTAGATCTAACGATAGCACTCTTCCAGAATAATAAAAAGCTAAAGAAAATTTATGGTAGCTTTTGATCCTGCCAAATTCGATGGTTGCGCTTGATAAAAATAATAAATGGGATATAAAGCACACATCATTAGTTGATCTGACGGTAGCACTTTATCCTGCTCATATCTGATGGTAGCTCTTCCTTGAAAGTGATTAAAAATTATCAAAGCGATCAACAATGAAGTAATATTCAAATCAATATTTGACAGTAGTACACATTTTTGCCTAGATCTAATGACATCACTTCATCTGAGTGACTAACAAATAATGATACAAAGTTTATCAGTGTGCAATTTTTGGTTGATCTAAAGATAGCGCTCCAATTCACCCAATTTCGACGATGGTGTTTTAATTAAGATAATCAAAGGTAAATCACATGAGGTTTAGGCCAATGTGATTAATTAAATATATTATTAAGGCTAAGAAAGAGTGCTTAATCAAGATTTATGATGGTTTAATACATGGTTAATCTTCCCTCTCTCGTTAACCCTTGCATATGTCTGGAGAAATCAATGGGCGTGTACGTCTGATTTTTGATCTAACAACAAGCGCACAGAGGTGTGATCAGGGTATAAAATATTATATTTTAATGAAATATTATTAACATTTCTAATCACCTTGTTAACCTTAATAAATTAGGATTATATGAATATTAATACATTGATAAGATCAAATTGATGATTATATTTTTAGGCCTAAGTATTTGTGATAAATTTGTTGCTAACCATAGTTTTCGATTTAGAACATGTGGCTACCTTAACATATGAATATTATGTTGTATAGCTAACGATTATGTAGGTTCATAGAGATCAACGATGGTGCTTGAAATGGATTGGATATAATAGTAAGCATGGTATGCAATGCTCGGGAAGGTAAGTATTACAACTAAGACACCTTAAGCCTTGATTAGTCTTTGATTCATTATAATAATAAATATTAGGTTAAAGCAACCCAAATATGATATGTTGTTCCTCTAGACTAACCAACGTGTACATTAGAAAATCTTGGTGGGCATGCACCTCTATGATCAGAATCAGACGATCGGTCCTCGATAAAATGACTATCGTTAATGGTATATCTATTTCTAAAACTAACACTTTTCCAAGAGCCAAGACGGTAGAATGTCTCATAAAAATTCTCATGAAATCCACCACTACCATGTTCATAATACCACATTAGAAGGTAGAGCATCTCAAAAACCAATAGAAACACTGTAAATGATTGCAAGTACACAAATCAAGGTCCTCATGGATGTGCAAGCCAAGGAAGATCACCTACCATGATTATCCAATTTTAGAAATGACACTATGGCAAATATCCATTTGCTAAATTCGAAATGTGGTTGGTGATACTACATTAATGATACACTATGCAAAACCAATGAAGCCACTCTACGCTCAGTTACTTAAAATCCCACTATCAAATGCCATTACCACCCTAGTTATCTCAGAATGAAGAACTTTCATCAGCAAGCAGAGAATTAGAAGGAATTTGGAAAGTGTGTTTTGTGAGTTGTAGTAGCTTCTGAAGAGCAAAATGGCTACCTGGGGGAATTCCTTTGTGCCTAAATATACTAAAGAAGCCATCAAATTTATCATAGACTAGACTCCTTACACTGAACTCCCTGGAGATGTTGTACCTAAGAGTGCAATGTACAATTTCACCAAGAAGTGTGGGCCAAACAAAAATCTCATGCCGACGCAACAATACAAAATTGAAAACACTTGCATTCAAAGCTTTGCACCCACAATGGAGAATCAACAAAGGGATCCTTGGCTATTAGCCGACTTGTTCCACAAAGCAAGGAGGTTACAACACAAAGGTTTTCCCAGGAGTAATAGATGGACCAAAAACCTAGGGAAATTTATATGTCCCAGAGTATACTACTCTTCGAACCTATTGGTATGGTTGGCGATGGATTACGATGAAAAACCAGAACATTTTAAGATAACAAGGATAGACCAATGTTCAGTGTTGCGGCCAAACATATCCAGTAGGTTTTCAAACTAACGCCTTCAAACATGTAGCTAATATGCCAGGTAATCAAAATGTAATCCTGAAGGTTAATAGATTTAGAGGTTTTCAAATCATTGTTCGAATCACATGAGCCTGTACTATTTGATTTCCCCATTAGAAAAACTACTTTCAAACCCTGGGTTAGGGATTTTTGTGATATGGCTAATATTGTTTTGGGAGTGCAAGAGCTCAGTGTGGTAGGTAGGAATATGTTGTATTTAGTAGCATAGAGTAAAATAATAATAAACACCCCCATTTAAACCTGGGAAGAAGAGTTGAGTGAAAAATTGCACATAGTTGATAGATTTAAAAGAGGTAATTTTGGGATAAAGTCAAGTAATATCCCATTTCTCTCACTACTCAAATCTCATGCACCTATTAGATGGAAAAATGGGGAATGATAGTAAAATAAGGATAGGAGCTTTTAAAATTCCTTATGTACAGAATAAATTTTAGAGAATACATGAAGGGCGCACTCATTTTGGTTGGTTTTGTGATAATTTCATGCTAGAGATTCACTGGATCCTAACAGGCGACCTCCCTGAGAGACTGGGACCTGGAGTCAGAGCTTTCATTAAATAAAAGGACATAAGAAATTATTTCTTTTCAGAGGTCTTCACATAAACTAGGCTTTACAAGTCCAAAACTCCCCCTAAAATGTTACCCATGTAATGCCCTTTGTCTTTGGCTACCTTAGAGTTAGTAAGACAGGTGGCCGAGGAAGCCAAAATGAGGCTAGTAAAGAAACATGGTAGGGTCCCATGGATCAGCATCCCTTGTAGGTTTAGGAATTACATATTTTTAGGGTATCCAACTTTTTTCAAAGGAATGTACAATTTGGACCTCATGGATTTTGAAGAAATAACTTGGAGGCCTTACGATCCAGATAGAAAGTACAAAAAATTGATGAAAAATCATGACTATACCTGGGTCAAGCACATGAAAGACCAGTATGAAGAAGAATTATTAGATGCCATAGATAAAGGGCAATATTTTCAAAATGTATGGAAATATTTTCCTTATGAGAAGAGGGGCAATTCACAAGTTCAAAAGGCGTATGATTACCCCTAGAATTGGTCGCAATCAGGAGAATCTTTGTAGAATTGGTAGCTCCTCTCTTACCCAAAGCCACTCAAGTGGTTTGTGAAGACCCCATACTAGAAATCATAGAATAACAGGGAATAGAACAAATGGAAGTTACAGTGATAATGGTAGATATAGTGGAGCACCAAATCCAAGTCCCCGAGAGCCATCACCTTAGAATAGAGGCAACTCCTAGCACTTCATGGGAAAATCCTATTGGACCAAATATAGAAAAAGGAAAGGGAATTGCCAAATAATCCTCCCAACCACTGGTAATTCTAGAAAAGTAGGTTATAACCCCTATTCTTGATTAGCTTCTAGCTCTGACTAGTGTAAAAAATTAGCCCCATAGGCCATTCCTAGTTCAATAAAAATCAACAACATAGAAGTACAGATTCCAGTAGTGGTACAAATGAATATGAGGAAAGTAGGTGGTTTTGGAAACATCTTCAGAGATCACATAGTTAGATGACAAGAAATTGAACCTGCCCCTGAGGCAAAGAAGCCCAAACTGGCTTTAACTTCAACAAGAGTCATGCTAGAAAGGACAAAAGAACAAAATGTATTTAGTGCTACTAGTGAGTAAGAGCTACAGATGGTAGCAGGGATGGGCAGCATAGAAAAAAGTTATGTTGCAGGAGTGGAGTAAAATAGGTCTAGGTCAACTATAGCAGAGATATCCATACCAACTCCATAGGAACCACTGGTTCTCATAGTTGATGATCAAATGAGGAAGATTTCGATGCACGAGAAAGAGGATGACATGGCCAGGATGAATAAATTCATGAATGAACAAAATATAGACCATATGCATTAGATGACTAAAGATCTAAGGAGTCAGTTGGAGATCAATGATAAGGAAAAGGTTGAGATGCAAGCCTTAATTGATATATTGAAATAATAGTTAGCTAAGGCAATCGCCACATCAGTGTAGCCCCCTCTAGTTGTGAAGGAAACGGACTATGCAAATGTTTATCTAAAATTAGAAAATAAATATCATTCAATATATAGGATAGGATTTATGGGATCACAGAGATTTTTAGACAAATCGGAGTGATCCAATTAACTACCAAATAAATGGAAAGTTTGCTATATCAAAAAGAACAAGACTTGGAAATCATCCTTCCCACTCTTCACCAGATGGTAGAATATTTTGAAGAAATGCAGAATGAGGCAGTAATATTAAGAGATGGCACTGAGGTCAAAAAAAATATGAATTCATGAAGGTAGCAATGTTTGAAATAAACATATGGAGGTGATACAATGATGTTGCAGAAAAGTTTGCTCTACTAGACGACAAAAGAGGAAAATTGGCAGATATTGAATTGTCATTAGAAGAGTTCTTAGAAACCGTTAGCATAGAAGATCTCCTTATAAATAAAGTGGAAGAGTTTGACTGTGAAACTGATGATGAAAAAGGAATGGCCTGAAAAACTATCATCTTGGTCAATACTATGGATTCTCTTGTTTTCCAATATGAAAGGAACAAATTTTTCATTAATATACAGAAAAATAGAATCTTGCAAGAGATGAACATAGTGAAGTTTTTAGTAACCTTTAATAATGATGCTTGGAGGCTCATTGAAAAATAAATCATAAGGCTTCAAAAAAATAAGAAAAGAAGGAAACCAAAATATGTGGTCTACAACTGGGTCTAAATACACCTCCAGAGGAAGAAATAAAAATCACTCAAGGGGGAGAGACTTAAAAATCAAGAGGTCGACCAAAGGATGAAATTGGAACAAAAAAGGAGTATTTGTTTGATACTGATTTAACATGTTAAATAGTTGAAAATTGCCAGGCCCATACAAAGTGTACAGTAATAGCAAAAGGAAATAATAGAATACAACTGTACAAATTTTTGAAAACAAAAGAGATCATGATAAGAGTAATGCCTAGAAGAGGCCAAAAATAATAGATTAAAGAACTATGAGCTATAAATACACCAGTTATGGTTAAAATTTACATCAAGCTTTAGAGATAGCAAATTTTTGCTAAGAGGTATACTTGAGTGCCCTGTGAGTTGTGTTGTTGTATTCCCTTTGTGTCTTTTTCTATTCACCCCTCATTATTCCCCTTTGTTGTGCAAGTTTTGGTAGAACTGTGCTTGAGAAGCTAAGAACATTTCCAGTTCTTTTTGAGCCTGAAGTCTAGAGATTCTTCCTATTACCAGATTGGAATAGGAGAATTGAAGAAGTCTTGTTACATTATTTGAACAAGATTTTCTCATTGTATTAAGAGCTTTAACAGATTTTAATGGCATTCTACCAACTCTGCATGTAATATTCATGGAAAATTAATACAATTCTAGGTTTCAATTCTATCATCTTTGTATTCAGTTCTGAGTGTAACTTTGTAGCAGATTACATTATTTGAATGTGTTACAAGCATTTTATTTTGTTGGCCTACTGTTATATTTGTTACGATATTCGAACGAATATAATAGCACCAATTTCTTCTTTTCCCCATTATTTCTATTCATATTATAAATGTTTTTAAATTGCTATAACAACCCAATGAATCTAGGCACTAGTCTACATAAGGCATAATAATAGTTGTTGTCTTTGCTTGGTCATTTTAATATAAGTAGTGTAACTAAAATCTGGAGTGCTTAAACTTACAATTTCTTGAGTTTATCATTGGGGTTTCCTTACCCATTTTGATTCTTTTTTAGCAATATATATTTTATTAGAATAAAGAGGTAGGTTGACTAGAGCCTATAATAGCTAGTTGGTTCCAAATGATTTCTTGTAGCGTGACAGTAAAATCCTATGGATGCAAGAAATTGTTCAAACAATATGGATCTGAATTTGTCTAAATAGAGCCAAAACCAATTTTGGATTAACAACCCTACCTAATATCACCATCATACATGATTCTTCAAACTGTAGCAACCATTTAAACCCCAGCCTCACATAAAATAGTTTGGATGGTGATATTTGTAGAAGAGTTTGAATTATGGAAGAGACTTTGGAGCTTTTTTGCAGGTTGTAGTGGAGAACTTTGTTATTTGATCATCATCCAAGGGACACACAGACATGGAGATACTTTCAACACATGTGGATCTGGTTTATATTTAGTCATTATTTAAGTTTTTGCATCATTTGTACAAATTTTAATGCATCCAAATTTGTCACTTTGTGTCCAATTTAATTTTTTGTTTTGCAGAAATACCCGTTGGATTATTTAGGCTATGTCTGAAATCAGACATAGCATCCAAAATAAAACATTGCATCTGAAAAAATACTAGTGGCCCATTGGGGGTAAAATTTTAACTTTCATATTATTAGTTATTTTATATTCAATGTGCCTTCTATTTTTTATTTCATTCTTTACTACATCCTACTATTAACAATTAGATAAACTACATCTAGAATCACATGTCTCGTATTCAAATAATAAATCATTCATTTTATTTACGATTGGCTAAAAGAATCAAGGGGATTTGACTATCATAGACTGTGATCTACTATGGCCTATGCAGATCCCCCATCCCTGCTTTCAAAATCTAGTGTTATGTTGTGCAATTGCAGGTTGTTGATAGATTTGTATGCGTCCAAATTCATTTTATGAATTCGTACAACCAAATTCATCCTGTGTGCATCTGAATTCATCTTGCACATATGAATTCACCAAAAATCAGACATCTAGGCTAGGTAAGAACTTAAAACCCATTTTCTTGTACTCAAATTTATATTGTCTGTCTTATATGCATTTGTGTTTAATCAGAAAATAAAAAACTCCAAAAACATAGACTTCATTACGCTTTTTATAAAACACAAAAATAAAACATGCTAGCATAAACAAAACCTTTGCATCTTAGTTAAAATTGAGAATGCTTTCTAGATAGACTTGTATGCCTTGTCTTATTTTGAAATTGAATTGCATATAGCTAGGTAGAAATTGCATTTTGGCCAAATCCTAGGTATACTTTCAAAACAAAGAAAATAAAAACACATCAAACTACTACCTCACCTAGGCATGGAAAATGCCATAGCTAGTGTTTCCTAGTGAACCCAACCCATTCATCAACAAACACCAAAGAGAGTGCAATAGAAGCACTTATCATCTGAGGTGTAGATCCTTCATTTTCCCTCCCCCTTTCAGGTGTGGATCCTTCATTTTCCCTCCCCCTTTCGATATCTTCTTGCCCATTTCTCTTTACACCATTCTTAAGACGAAGACTTCATGATCAAAGACCTTAAGGAAGGAAAAAACTTAATAGAAATCCATGATATAGACCACCTTTATTATATAAATTCTAAGAGAACTCAACATGTTTTGGAAAGGTATGAGGTGGAACCAACACAAGTTTCTCCAATGGTGCACATGTGGTAGGAGGTCAAGATGTACCAAAAATATCTCTTTATGATCAAAACTTAGAAGGAAATCTAGAGGGTCATCATTCCAAACAATATAATTCTCATTGGTTGAATCCATATGAGTAGTATGTCATGATCATCAAACAATGTGATATTGAATGGACACCCTACCACTCCATAGAAGACATGTGCCTAGCCAAAAATAATTGAAAGTTCTTCATATAGAGTAAAGCTAGGAAAAATGGTTCATATGGGCTATTCTAATCTTTGGTCCACATGGGGGTGAGAAGTGATATCTAGAAAAAATTCCAATCTTGTAAGATTTCCTAAAACTAGTATCTCAAGGGAGACACTAGGCACTGCATGTTTTATTAAAAGGGATCCATGGGTAAGGCAAATGAAGATCATCCAATTAGGTCTCCAATGGATAATATTGGAAGATTGGTTAAGATGGTGGATTGGTAATAAAGGCTAATTATGGTTTAGCAACAAAAAGTTAAAATCATCCAGTTATGAGAAAGGGGATAATAAACCGAGGAGTCATAGGAACCTAGAAGAATGCCATAACCATCCCTTCCAATTGTAATAAATAAGGACCATGTGCAAAAAAATCATAAATGGTCAAGATAAATCCAAATTCTATTAATATCCTCAATATCATCCCAATCTTATTCATTATGCCAAAGGCAATCAAGGCCACCACAAGTTCTAAATCATAGAAATTTTTTGATCCAATGTGAAGGGAAGATGATGTTGTAGATAGCTAAAAAATTCCATGGAGTCTAAGAAGAAGAGCTCAATTATCATTTCAACCTCTAAAGAAATGCACTCCACTTCAAGAAGAAGTGTCCACACTTAGATTGAGTAGGAAGAACCTCATTTATTTATTATTAATTCAGTAGAAAATATAATAGACCCAAACTATTAAAGAGTACCAAAAGCTTAAAATAAGGTTTCTATCAAATGAGTATCAATAAAATGGTCAAGTCCTTCTTCACAAGAATTTGGACAAGTTGCTTGTTCTCTTACATGGTGCTTCAAATGCATAACTACTATGAGCTATTAGTGGCATGTGCCCCCCATTACAACTCCCAACACAAGATTATCAAGGGTTATGATGGTCATTTCGTGGGCACCTTTGAGGCTCTTTGCTCATAAAATAGTCTAGAAATGATCACATTCATTGTACATCGTAACTTATCAAACTTTAGATGCTATATTTTCAATTAGTGGATATCATGCTTTTTCATCTTAGCCACTTCCTATAGATTGATATTTCAATATTATTATAGACACCTAAAAGTTTCACATGCTTGCCCGTAGACACTTGTAGACTTGCATAAACACTTGTAGACTTGCATAGGCATCGTAGGCCATCGTAGGCCATCGTAGTCGTCCATAGGCATGAAACATATAAAAATTATACAAAACACATCCAAAACACCTTCTATTCACAAGAGGGCTACCTACAATTCCCTTAAGCCCACCTAAGCCCTTTCCTCTACCTAATTAGGTCCCTCATGGGACCATTCCCTACAAAAAACTAATTATGCTATTTAGGATTCTAATTTTCAAGTGACTTTCCACTTAAAGTGCACTTTATCACTTAATTTGGTTTAATTAGGGTTAAGAGCCAAATTAACCCTAATCATGCCCTTATGCATGTGTGCACCCCAAATTAGTTAGGATATTTTCTAGGATACCTAACTCAACCCTCACCTAACCTAGGGACTAACTAACTAGATGTAACCCTAATCCTAGCTCACACATGTGTGCACCTAGGATATTTCCCTTAGGGCACATGAAGGGATGACTAGGCATGCCACTTCATAAACCCTAACTTGACCATGATAGGACTTGATCCTAGGGTCTAGTACACCTAACTACCCCCCTGACTTTGGTTTCCTCTATAAATAGAGGACCATTTCCTTCATTAATCCCTTTATCTCCCTTTTAGTTAACATACCCAAAATATACCAAAATTGTACCAGAATCCTTTCTGATAGTTCTACGCTTGACAAACAGCAACAGACATCATCTGGAACCTATTTGGATAGAAATTTCTAACCAACAGTCAATAGCAGCTCATTTCGCACCTTGGCCTATGAACCTAGGATCTAGTTTACATGCTGCCATGCAAACCAGCCCTATAGTATATTTACAACATCAAATTAGGTACATATCAATCTTAGATACTTTATATAGCATTTATATCAATTTTCATCATGTTTTCCTTTAATTTTATGTCGATTTGTCTTCACAACTATGGGGTTTGACCAAGGCAGGCCCCCAAACACACTAACTCCTTTTTGTAGACCTAGAGTAGGTACAAAAGGATAGAATCAAACATCACTACCGATGGCACACACACACAGAAGCCCACCTTCATTGAGGGCACTAGAAGACACTAGAAAATGCTTCCAACTTCATGTGGAAAAAGGGGGATAAAAACATTTTTCAAGAGAAAGCTCATTCTGTAACCCTATTTTAGATTAATAAAACAACATTTAGCACATTCCCATTATATTTTGGTAATTTGGTTATTTTTGTGTGTTACATTATGGCATGCCCGATGGGACCTCCACAAAAGTTATTTTAGAATAGTTTTTCTAGCTAATCTAACTTAATTTCACAGTTTTATTTTGTTATTTCAAGTACTTTGAATGAAAAAAAATCCCAAAAAATCCTTGAAATACACCTCAAGATCTCATATTTGGATTTTTAGGTCTCCAAACTTATTTTGCACCCTAGCATGCAAACCAACAATCCTTTGTACCTCGGCATGCAAACCCCACCAAACTGTTTCAGAACAACCTGAAATTGCAGAGGTCTACAATAGAGACAGCAAGAAGTCCATCTAACACCACAAGAGTTAGGTATTTTTCTTAGGACCACCCTTTTTTTCATCATTATTTTATAAATAAATTTCCCTCTCAAATGCATCATGTCATTTTGGTAAATTTCTTTTTCAAAAGCACATTAAATTAGTGTTTTCAGTCATTTCAAAATCAGTTTAGTTAAATTATTTTGAATACTTTTTTATCCTTTTGATTAAGGTTACATTTATTTTTCAATTCATTAGAGTACATTCAAATTTATTTCAAGCCTTTAAAATCACTTTCAAATTGTCCTTTAATGCACTAGATAGGACTTTCAATCCCTTTTCAAATCACATTTAGGTTAGGAATTTTTAGTTTATTTTGAAAGCATTTAACATAGAACTTTTGAATTTCTTTTGTGTCCTCTACATATCTTTGTAGAAAGATTTTAGCATAGGGTTTTTCAAATCTCTTTCGTGTTATTTACATATCTTTTCAAAAGGCATTTATTATAGGACTTTCAAAATTCTTTAATTTAATTTCCTATCTCTTTCTAAATCCCCTAAGTAAATTGCATATTGCCTTTCAAGTATATAAATTAGGGTTTTCAATTTATTTACGTCACAAATTAAAAATTTCATGTTTCTTTCTAAATCCCCTGGGTAAATTTACTTTTTCCTTTTCAAGCATTTAAATTAGGATTTTCAATTTCTTTACGTTATTTATATTAGAAATTTCCTATTTATTTCCAAATCCCATAGGTAAATTGCATTTTCCATTAAAAGTATTTAAATTAGGGTTTTGAATTTATTTACGTCACTTAGATTAGAAATTTCCTATTTCTTTCCAAATCCCCTGGGTAAATTGCATTTTCCTTTTCAAGCATTTAAATTAGGGTTTTCAATTTCTTTACGTCATTTAGCTTAGAAATTTACTATTTCTTTCCAAATTCCCTGGGTAAATTGCATTTTCCATTTCAAGTATTTAAATTAGGGTTTTCAATTTATTTACATCACTTAGATTAGAAATTTCCTAATTCTTTCCAAATACCCTAGGTAAATTTCATTTCCCTTTCAAGCATTTAAAATTAGAATTTCAATCTATTTCTCATGCACATAGATAAATTATCAATTTTTTTTTCATGCACTTTAGTTTGCTTGTTTCCATGCTTTTATAGAGTAAATTTATTTTTCCAAAAAGGCATTAAGATCTAGTTTCATTTTTTAAATTCATATAGGGTTAGTTTCACTTCTAAAAAGGCATCTAGTTAATTGTTTTATCTTTCACCTCAGTGGTAGCAAACATACCATCACTAACTCACATGGCATACATAGTTATGAGATTGGACTTCATACCCAATCCATCACTCGAGACTGGTGGCATTGCCATTCATCTCCTTCTACTAGCTCATCCCCTAGACACCATAGTAGCCCCTAGGAGTGGTTTTTTGGACTTCATCACCAAACAATCCCCTACTCTTGAGATTGATTTTTTGGAATTCATCATCAAAAGGTACCTTTGGAGTAGGATAATATTATATGCCTTTATTCATGAGGATCACATAATTAATGAACATATAACTGTCATTCTTGACTAAGCTTACTCGAGAGTGAAGCAACCGCCCGAATAGACCAATAGAAGGTCTTAGACAGTACCACCTCTTCTCATGAGAGGTTTTTGGACTCATTAGCACATTTTGAGCTCCCCCCATTTGGTTATCATTTTACTGCATCTTTCCATTTATTTCACCACTTACCTATTGAGACATCATTCTATTATGTGCACCCTTGGATGTTGAAGAACGTTCTATGCCAATGACACTCATTCTCTTTCTAGAGTTTCACCCCACTTGTGATATTTTCTAGAACATAAAACAACATCAAAACACACAAAATAAATAAATATTTATTTCTAGTATTTAGTATTGATTCCAATTATGCTTTATTTGAATTCTTACAAAACTATTTTCAGCACATTCACCTATTAGCATCCCATCTGTTGTCTATCTGTAGCCTGTCACTTTTAGTTTTCTATCAAATTCACTATTTGGTCCAGTTCGTTTAGAACCATGTGAAACAAATTTTTGTAGTTCAAGTTTGCATAGTGGCATGTGAACTATGTTCTAAGACATAAAAACATATCAAATTTCACAGGTTTACCCAAAATATTACATAGAACACACCCACAACTTCATATTTGTATTTTTGGATATTTTGAGCACCTAATTGCACCACACAACACCATGCCTGTTATCACTCATAGTGAAGTGTACAAATAAGAACATATTGAGGATGAGGCTTCTTGTTCCACCTCCAGTTAGTCTACTCCTCTTCTCCCTTTAAAAGGGAAGCTTCCATGCTGACACATGATATTATTATAGGTTCTGAGTCACTTCACACATGCACTATATATCATGGTGAGACTTCTATCTCTAGCAACATGCTTGCCATATAATCCAACGAAAATAATCCACTTCTTCCCCACTCCTCCTCACCTAATCCACAATCCACGTTTTATAATCATATAATTTATACTACTCTAGGAGGACCATATCCTTTATTCACCATTGAGGAGGAGAATCCACCCCCTCACCTAGCTTCGATCATCCTTTCCTTTAGGATTCATCTCAATACCTCCTCGAGGATGATTCTTCCTTGCTTAATCAACCTCATCCTGATGCTCCATCATCCACCCTGATAGTAGGAATGATTTTAGACCCCCAATATTCCTCCCCAAGCACTCAAGCACCTTCATCACATTTTCCTCTACAAAAATCCTTGTTGCAACAATAGTATACCACATCCACATTATCACATCAATACGCTTCCCAAGCATCACAAAAAACACCTTCCCCACATTAATTTTTTCCATATTTCAATACCGTATCACAACCGTCCTATCAATCACAACAATTCCAATCTTAACAACATCATTAGATCTCGTACCTACAATCCTTTATGGACACATTCACCATGCCTTCTTTGCAGGATTCCATTTTTAAGACCTATACTCCTTCCTTGAAATTTATTCCACATAAATTCTCTTATTTTGGAATGTATGGCATGCCACCCTCTGCTCCTCTTCTAATCTTATCTGCTTCTACCTTTCATCTTACTCTACCTCATTTATTTCATGATTCTTCTTCCATATTCCCTCTTCTTACAATCCATGCTATCCATATTACCTCACTAATCCCCCATTGTATTTTTCCCAACCTAAATCCCCCATCCATATATCCTTTGGTCCTATGCATGTGCCCTATTTTGGTGCATAATCCCAACCACCATCTTCATCCTTTACCCAGATACCACTACCTCCACCATAGTCTATCATGCCTACATTTTTCATGACACCTCCTTCTTGGTCATCATCCCCCACTACGCAACCATTATAAAAGATCGCAATACAACAACCACAAATCCTACAACCATAATGTTACTATCCCTAGTAGATGTTTACTCCATGGTAAAATATCCCATTGGTCTTGGTATCCTGTCATTTAGTAACCAAATCTAGAGGATCATCTGTAGTACATTCTTACTTTACAATGGAAAGAACAACAACTTCAATATCCTCCCCACTCTCAATAAATGACTACCTCATCATAGTTCATTGCACCTCCATCACAAAAAATTTAAATCTTGCAAGAGGAATTTAAGATGCTAAATCTCCACATGACTAGTTATGAGCCCCAAAATCCCACATACAATAAGCTATGCAACGAACTCGTCCACCGGTCAATTCCTATCCCTCCTTACCCTTATTGCTTTGATAATCCTAAATTTGACAAGTAAAAAGGTAAATAGGACCCTCGAGAACATGTTATAAACTACCACTTTGCATGTTATAAGTTCCACAGTAGTGATACCCTCATGTTGCATGTAGCTAGCAAATCCACCTCCCAAAAGAAGAAAAAGTAATCCTTGGATGTGCACAGTTTTGTTGAATTATTTTGCTCAGTTTTTATTAAAGTGTACGAGTGTAAAATCATACAAGTAGAGAGAAAAATGTACAAGGTTACATATGTACGATGTGAAATGAAATAAAATGAATTTATAATGTGCATTTGGGGTTAATTTGATAAAAATCAAATTAGACCTTAATAAACCTTGTAAATAGAATTGTTTTGGAAATCCGTTGGGAAAGGTAGTTGTAAATGATGCAATGCTTCATAAATTTCTTTGGAATGGTATATGCATGCATTATACAGCCCCCCTTATTCATTTTTTTGGATGTTCATTATGGTTCATGGCTATTCATTGATGTTCATTAATTGTTTACTGTTGCAATATCAATATATAATTCATGGAGTATGGATTATGGATTAGAATTATTGTGCATTGTTGAGATTGTAATGAATGTTGAAATACTACTGATAATCTGAATATAACAACCATTTTCCTCATTTCCTTGTTCTTGTGAATTCTTCCATATATTTGGGTTGTTGCAGGTTGTGTATTTAATGTTTAGCGCATAACTTGGCATGTATATGGGTGGAATTGCATTGTGAATAATTATGGTTAACCTACAAACTTAGTGTGAAGCATGGATTGGATTATAATATTATTTATAGTCATATTTCAATATTTTCCAATAGTTATATGATTTTTAGAATCGTCCATGGTGAATATAATTCATTGCTAATGAATTAGGGTTTGCATGTTATGGAGAATTGAAGTAATTGATGCTTAGAACCTTCCCAAAATATTTCTTGGAAGAATTGGTTGTATCAAGTGATATATCTAGAAGATATTTATTTTGTACAAACCATACAATGTTTTCTACCAAATCATACAAACTATTGTTTTACCCGATTTGGTAATTAAGGCCATAACCCAATTCTTCCAAACAAGGAAATAATGCTAGTTCAAGGAAATCGATTACATAACTGATCGATTTGACTTACAAAACTTGTTCTAGTTAGTTGGTTGTGTACTAAATCATACCAAGTTTAGGTTTGTATTATTTGGATCATACAACTATACGATTTGACAACCGTACAAGTTGTTTTTGTAAGTGGAACTAGTGTATGATGAAGACAGTACAAGCTATACAATTTGTACAAGCTAGGGTTTGAGATCTTGAGAATAATTTCCATAGCTTCTAAAATACCTCCCCATCATAAATAATGCACTACTAGCATCTACATTTATCTTATCAAAATTTGGTATTTTTGTTAAAATGGATCAAAATGTTTTGTAGTCAAGAAGATTGTATAAGTGATAAAATTGAGTACACAAATTGGAGGTGAATGATAGAAACTAGTCTACAAAGGCATAGGATATAGGATCAAGGAGAGGAAATCCTAGTTATAAGGAGCACAAGAAATTCTCAAAGGATGAATGATATCAGCATTGAAAATAATACATATGAACCAATTATAGAACAAGTGTGGACATCTGACGAAGCAAATATTGAGAGGTTGGATACACTACTGATTGACATGGAAAATGAGGAACAAGAAACACCCAGAGTCAAGACAATTGTTGATGTAAGAGAAGGTATTAATGAGGGAATTATGCGAGAATTAATGGAGTGGATGGTAACACTTGAGAAAGTGGTAGATTGGTTACAAAGGAGTGCGACGGATGGGAGTGAGGCACCAGAGCAACAACACATGAGGTCTCAAGAGGAAGGACCAAGGCCACAACCTACACACTAGAGAAGGAGGTCATAGAGTGAATATGCATGAAATATCGATAGATGATTGTTCGATGAATATAATATTCCTCGAGTAGACAATTTCATTGAAGACTGATAGAGTAAGTCACCTATAAGGTGAAATCAGTCAAGGATTCCAAGTGATACTTCGTCAAGTGAAGAAGAAGAAACACCACAAATGGCCCACGTAGGCAATCATGCAGGGAAAAAAATATGCCCATCCTTTATGCACAAAGGTAAGGAAGACCTGAAAAGACACATCAAAACATGTATAATCATCTAGAGATAAAATAGCATAAATCAACTAGATGAATGGTTACAACTATTTCTTGCAACATTATGAGGACTGGCCATAGATTGGTACTTGAAAAGGTAAAATACACTAAAATTCCAAGCATGGAATACAATAAAATATGAATTCATTGAGGAGTTTTACCCCTTGAAGGATGATGGAGATATCATCATTGAAATTGGTGCTACTAAGAAAAAAGCTGACGAGGATGTGAAGTCATACAACCATTGACTGAAGTAGTTGGTGGACAAGATGCAAATACCTTTGGTAGATGTGCCAGTAAAATGATGGTTTGTAGATGGGTTGCTACCCAGATACAAGAATAATATGAAGGTAGTACCATTATCTACATATGAGAAAGCCCTTAAATATGCAAATAATTTTGAGAGTGAGTCCAAACAAATAATCATGGGGATGATAACACATGTAAGACGTGATGATTCAGAGAGCGAGGAGGACGATACAATCCAATAGAAAGTACAATTATTTTTAAAGGAATTTGAAAAAATAATTAAAGAGGTGAAAGGTAAAGTTAAGCAAGATCAAAAGGACATCTGGTGTATATATTGTAAGACTGAAGGTCACACGAACGTGACTTGCCCTCGTAATGACTATTGCCACATTTACAATGTGCTTGGACATGAAGTAATACAATATCCATTTAACACAAAGGTGTGTCCATAGGTTCTCTCTATCCAAGATCAGGAGGAGAAACTGAAACCTCAAGTGAGTGGCCAGAAAGCCACCAGTGGTGGTTATAGGAATAACCATAGAGGGGGAAGGCCATATCAAGGTAACTGGAAAGGAGGACAGAGTCACTTGCAGTATGATTTAGAAGGGAGACCAAACATACAATATCACAATTACTAGGAATGGTGGCACTTTACTAAGAACTATCCTTTACCCTAGAAATAGGAGATACAATAAACAAACATTACACATATGTGTAGATGGTGTGGTCCAATGAACCACAAGGAAGAAAATTTTCCAAAGCAGGAAAGTTCTAGTAAACCAAATAATGTGATTTTTTGGACATAGAGGTACCTCCAGTTAGTGAGGAGACTGAAGAAGTGATAGTCGTAACAAGGAATTAGGATAGGAAATACAAGTACCTAGAACAAGCCAAAGAAAATAAGCATTGGCAAGTGGCAAAGAAGGTACTTGATGAAGAAGCAAAGAAGGCAAAATAATCGAGAATAACGAAAGAAAAAGAGTTAAATAAACCATTATAAGACATTGTGGTTGTGCAAAATATAGCAACACTATTTAAATTAATATGTCAAGATTGCAAGAAGCCATCCCATCATTGCATAAAGCAATGGTGAAATATTTAAAACCTCATAGGATGATGGATGTAGAAAGCCAGCCAATCAAGGAAGAGAAACAAAAGAATTATTTTATGCACTCAGTCATATTGATGATCGATGTTGGGAAGAAACCTGTATTGGTCCACATGGTAATTTTAGAGCACAAATTGACACAAGTCATAGTAGATGGAGGATCTAGCGTTAACGTGCTACCTGAGAAGACTTGGCAAGAACTTAGCACTCCATCCTTATGGATACCTAGCTTTCAGCTATATGGTGCTGACCAGTATGGAATAGAGAAAAGGGTGTATTAACCATAAAAAAAGTCAAAATAGCTAAGCAAGAGTTTGTCTTGGATTTCATTGTGATTACAATGCAAAATACAATATATGATGCTTTTTTGGGGAGAATATGGCTAAGAATAGCCAAAGTTAATCACAACTAGGGAAAATATCATATCACTTTTAATAAATGATAGCATAAATATATGATTAATTTGAATAACCATAGGATTAGTGAGGATACAACCATGATTGATGAGTCAGGCAGTTCTTCTGGTGATGAAGGTTACAAACCTAATGAAGAAGGTATGTTGTACCTAGAAGACTGTAGCGAATATGAAGCTTGATCTAATAGTATACTGCTCCATTAGCAAATAGAGTAGTACAAGGTTTTTTAGCCCACTTGCCTTTGTATCAACACATAGGAGACCAAAAAAAAATAAATTGAGACGAAGGTCATCTCAAAACCTCATAAAGAGGAGGAGAAATGGCAATTTCTTAAGAGCTTTATAGAATACACAGTAGGAGAGGCTAAAATTAATGTAAGACTAGTGCATCCTATGAATGTGTAAAAGGTAGTAATAGAACCTACAAATATTAAGTATGAAGGACCTTGAATGGTAGATGTAAACTTGGTAACAAAAGTATAACCTAGGATGATGCACTGTGGCAATGACTGGGACCTAGTACTGGAAGCAACAACCTTTAAGATATTCTTGGAGTACAAGGATGTCTTTACATGGATGTATAAGGACCTGAAGGGGGTGCCACTTGAGCTGTATGCCCAAAATATTATGCTAATTCTTGAGGCATAGCCAATTAGAAGAAGACCATATAGGATGAATCCTAAGTACGCAGCATTGGTAAACATATGAATTGAAAAGATGTTGGAGGTAAGCATCATTTTATAAGTCAATACCAATGAATGGGTTTCACCTATTGTGGTTACCCTAAAGAAGATATGTTGAACTAAGCATGACACTGAGAGGGGGGTGAATTAGTGTGTTAAAAATTTAATCCAACTAAAAAATCAAATCAAAACAAGCAATCACACAAACATGCATCACATAACACCAGATTTATAGTGGAAACTCGATGTGGGAAAACCACTGTGCCAATGGACTGTTTGGACTCCCATCCAAATCTAGCCTAAATTTTTTTTTGTCTTTATAATATTTTTACAGCACCAACTACAAGGAATGGCACCAACCAACCTAGAATTTAGCAACACCAACTGCAAGGAGCACCGAACCCTGTTGCCAAGCATCGACCCGACAAATTTTAAAATATCTTATAAAAGTTTTTTAAATCCTATAAAAATACCCTGAGTGGTCTAGCTCACAAATATTCTCCTTTAAAAACTTCTGCCTAACCTATTCAATCTTATCAACTCTACACACTAATAATCTCACACCTTGCACATTTTTTCAATCAGAATGCCAAAAAAAATTCTTCACTACATGTGTTGGCAGTCTTTTTTACAAAAAACCATTGTCTCCCTTTTCTTTTAAAACATATATATATTTCACATTGAAGAATGCAACTCTTTATTTTTTAATTACACAAAAGCACCACTCCACCGTTATATTCTTAGAAACTGCCAAAATGCTTGTTTCTTCCTCAAGCTTCTCACTAGAGCTATCTTCGGATGAACTAACATTCTTGGAAATGAAACTTTTCTTCTTGGATTTGCCTTTTCTGAAATTCGACATCTTTTTCCAGTTGCATCTTTCACTATGTGATCCTTCATCATTGTTATTCTTTTCATTGTACAAAAATTTAGCTATAAAATATCCAACACTTCCACAGTTGAAACATTTGAACGACAATTTTCCCTTGTATTTTCCTTTACCTCTTTTCAGTTTTCACACAAAGTTAGCTTTCATCTCATCTGACATTTCATATTCATTGGACTCTGGTTTGGTTTTTGTATTTTTTTGAGCTTTGAAGGAAACTTCTCTTTCTATAGATTTAGCTTTTTCTATTCTCATTTCATAAGCAGTCAAAGAAGCATGCAACTCATCCATAGTAAGAGTATTTAAATCCTTAGCTTCTTCTATTTCAGAAACTTTAGAATCAAGCCTTTGAGGAAGAGATCTTAATACCTTTTTGATGATTATCGAGTCTTTGATTTCCTCTCCAAGTCCTTTGATAGCATTGATGACTTCATTTACTCTTAACAGGTAGGCCTTTATATTCTCATCTTCATTTATTTTTAGTCCTTCAAATTATGTTCTGTGTCTGTAGTTTAGCTTCCTTAATCTTGTTGTTTCATTCATGAATGCTCTTTATCTTATCCCAAATTTCCTTGGCGGTCTTGCATCCCATAAATTTTAGTATTTCACTATCAACTAATGCACACATGATAGCATTCTTAGCTTTTGAATCATTCTCAAACTATTTCTTTGTCACAGCATCAGCCGAAGGAGTAGAGGGTATTGTATATCCACTATTTAGTGATTCTCAAATATCATATCCCAAAGCACAAATATATTTTTACATTCTGAGTCTCCAAAAAGTGTAGTTGGTTCCATCGAATAATGGTGCTTTGTTTGAGGAGAAGCCTTCACCACTTGCCATTGTATCACTTCCAAGATCACCCTAGTTTGTTAAGCCTATTCAGGAAACTCGCTTTGATACCAATTGTTGAACTAATCATGACATTGAGATGGGGGATGAATCAGTGTGTATTAAAAATTTAATCAAAATGAGTAATCATACAAACATGCATCATATAACACTAGATTTATAGTGGAAACCCGATGTGGGAAAATCACTATGCCAATGGACTATTTGGACTCCCATCCAAATCCAACCTAAAAAATATTTGGTATTTATAATATTTTTGCAGCACCAACTACAGGGAATGACACAAACCAACACAGACTTTAGCAGCACTAACTACAAGGAGCATCAACCCCTATTGCCAAGCACCGACCCAACAAATTTAAAAAGCTCTTATAAAAGTTTTTTAAATCCTATCAAAAGACCCCGAGTGGTCTAGCTCACAAATATTCTCCTCTAAAAACTTTGGTCTAACCTCTTCAATATTCTCAACTCTGCACACTGATAATCTCACACCTTGCACATTTTTCAATCAAAATGCCAAAAAAAATTCTTCACAACATGCGTTGGCAGTCCTTTCTACAAAAAACCGTTGTCTTCTTTTTATTTTAAAACATATATATATATATATATATATATATATATATATATATATATATATATATATATATATATATATATATATATATATATATATATATATATATATCACATTGAAAAATGTAGCTCTTTATTTTTTAGTTACACAAAAGCACCACTCCACTATTATATTCTTAGAAACTGCCAAAATTGCCAAAAAGAGCTGATAGGGCTTTTTGTAACAGTCATAACTACCTCCTCAAATTTCCAAATGGGCTAAAATTTGAAACATATATTCTTGTATAAACTGAATACCTCCAATTTAAATTTTATATTTTAACTCTTCATGGATTATTTGTAGTACCTTTGACAATTTGGCCTTTTACGCAGATTTGACACATCTAAAACTGCCAAAAACTGGGAAAAGTGCTCCGGAGCCGTTTCGAAACTGTTACCGTTTCCTCCTCAAATCTTTGTTTGGACTAAAATTTAAAATGTATGCTCTCAGTACATTTGACTATCTCCAGTAAAAATTTTGAATTTTGATTCCTCATGTATTTTTTAATATACCTCCGAAAAAATGGCCTCTAACATTGATTTTACACCTGCCACAAACTAGAAAAAGTGCTCCATAGCCATTTTGCAACTATTACCGTTTCCTTATCATATCTCCATTTGGATTGAAATTTAAAACATATGCTCTTGATACATCCAAATATCTCCAGTAAAAATTTCAAAGTCTGATTCCTCACGGATTGCTTAATATACCTCCGACAACATGGCCTCTGACGTAGATTTTACACCTATCCAACAATGTACAAAGTCATCCATCAAAGTACCGGCGATGCAACCGACCAGTCCAAACATTGAACTAACATTGCGACTGCACTCATTACTGTCAAAAAATACTCCAAACAATGTGTTGGGTTATCCAACACAGTCCATTGGCACTTATGAACAACATTTGCAACATTTGCAACTTTTTGACAACTTTTGCAATTTTGCACAAACCACTTGCAACACCTTCACCCGAGCATCGAAAATTTCCTCAAAAACATCAAAAATTTTTGTACGAGCTCTAAAAATGTTACCGCTACACTAACCTAGTCCAATTGAGTGTGTTGACAACAATGACAACACGTTGCTCAATTAGGAAGTGGATAAAATTCAGATATGCGTAGACTTTAGGATTGTAAACACATTTATAATTAAGGATACCTTCCCTATTCCCTTCACAAACTCCATTCTGAAAAAGGTCATAGGACATGAAATCTATTCATTCTTGAATGGGTTTTTTAGGTATAACCAAATGAGCATCGTCGAGGAGGATAAACTAAAGACCACATTCATCATAAAGAATGGCATTTATGCATATAATCAAATTCCATTTGGGTTGTGTAATTCCCATGCTATATTTTAGCATATTATTCTATACATATTTGATGTAGCCATAGGAAATTATAAGGTATTATTGGATGATTGGTCCATCTATGGAAAGATAAAATATCATGTACCTGGTCTCAATGAGTGCATGAGTAGGTGTAGAAATGCAAAAATATCCCTAAATCCAACAAAGTATTTTTTGATGGTACCGTATGGGAAACTATTGGGACATATAGTGTGCAGCGAAGGGTTGAAGATTGATCCTAACAAAATCTGTGTCATACTACACATGGATGAGCCATATGATGTGACCTCTTTGAAAACCTTCCTAGGATCCATAGGATACTATCAAAGGTTTATCAATAATTATGTGCAAGTGTCCTACATGCTATATTATTTAACCAAGAAGAATAGTCCCTTCAGATAGACAAAGGAGCACCAAGGAGCCTTTAAGGAGTTAAAGGTTAAATTGGTCAGTAGTCCCATTTTGGTATTACCAAATTGGGATAAATAATTCCATGTCCATATTGATACCTCAAACTTTGCAATCATATGTGCATTGGCACAAGAAGAATATTTTAGATTGTATCAACCTATATTCTTTGCAAGCTACCTATTGTTAAGGGCAGAGAGAAACTATAGTACAATGAAGTGAGAAGCACTAGGGATGGTATATGTCATGCAAAATTTTAGGCATTACCTATTAGCAAACCCTTTTACCTTCTATGTGGACCACCAAAATTTGTTGTACTTGATCAATAATCCAGTTATATAGGGACAAGTCAGCAGGTGGCTCATCACCTTACAAGATTTTGTATTCCAAGTAGTGGTGTGACCTAGCAAGAAGCATGTAATGGCATATTAGTTGTCTCAGATACAATCAGGAGAACCTATAGGAGTGGTGATTCTAGATGAACTCCCCAATGCCCAGTTGTTCACAATTAATGTTGTGCAATCATGGTACAAGTGGGTTGGATAGTACTTATCCATAGGGGAGTTGCCACAAGAGTTGACAACAACAAAGAAAAAGAAGGTGATCATAAATTCAGCACCATTTCAGTTGATAGTGGGGTTGCTATACAAATTAGGAATGGATGGTATCTTGAGAAGATGTGTAATGGATAAAGAAATTAAATTCGCTCTAAAAGAAGCTCATAAAGGATTAGCAGGTGGAGACATGGGGCTCGATACCACTACTCGATAAGTACTCTTAGTAGGACTATGGTGGTCCATAGTGTATAATGATGAAAAGGAATACGTGAAAGCATGTGATACTTACTAGAGAGCAGGAAAGCCAGTGTGAAGGGATTTTATGCCATTATACCCATAACAACCCTAGGAACTTTTTAAGAGCTGGGGATTGGACTTTGTGGGACCACTGAGAACAACTCATAGGAGGAAGTTTCAGTATATCCTAGTAGCCATTAAACACCCTACAAAATATGTTGAAGCACGGGCACTACCAAATAACTTGGTAAAATTACAACATGATTCTTGTATGAGCAAGTAATTACAATATTTGACATCCCACTACAAATAACGAGTGATCATGGAGGTCATTTTGTGAATGATATCATCAAAATGTTTACGAATGGATTTTGAATTTGGCACTCTTTGTCAAGTCCATATTACCCAAGAGCTAATGGGTAGGTGAAAGCAACTAACAATGTATTAGTAATAATATTATTCAAAATCTATGGAATATAGAGAGCATATTGGGAGGAAAGGTTACCATATTTTCTTTGGGTATATCAAACTACCTTTAATACAATGATAGACCATACACCATTTCAGCTAATATATGGTCAGGAGGTAGTAGTGCCAATCGAATTCTTGGTACCAAGCCTACATATAGCGATGGAACATTGCTTAGGGGACCAAGAGAGTATAGAGGAAAAACTAACATCACTAATTAGGTTGGATGAGAGAAGAATCATGGCACAATGGTTGATCGAAGTGGCCTTTAAGAGATGAAAGTTGTGGCATGATAAACATCTTAGAAAATTAGAACTCAAGTAGGGCGACTTAGTTCTAAAGTTTAATGAAAAATGAGAAATCAATCTAGGTAAGTTAAAAACCTTGTGGCTTGGTCCCTTCCAAGTTGTGGAAATAAGGGACAATGGTGTAGTGAAATTGTAGAACTTGAATGGGATGGAAGTGCTAGAAACTTTAAATGGTTCAAAGTTAAAACCCTACAAAGTACAGTATCAACATATGATGCAATCACCCACAATGTAGAAGTGGGAAACCCAACTAATGAGTCAATAGATGGCATCGTACAAGTGAATGTCACTGTACAATTCCCATGACGATAAGCATCAAAATAGTTATTGAAAAATATATATATATATATAGAAAAATATTTTAATTGTAAAAATCTTAAGGACGCAATTAAGACAAAAGGGGTTGAAAATAGAGAACGGTGGCCCCTTATGGAAAAAAGAGAGAGAAATAAAAATATCTTAATTATGAAAATAATTTAGGATGCAATTAAAATGGAGGATGGTTGAAAACCAGTAACAACAGTCCTCTTTGGGAAAATAAAAATAAAAAGAAAAAGAAATAAAAGAGGCAAGAAAATGATAAAATAAGAAAAAAGACAAAATTGCATGCACCAAGGTGACGAGGTTTCAATAATAAACATGCAAAGGAGCTAAGGTGGTATAATTTAGGAATCAAGATGTTAGGGTTTTAAAATATATATAAAGTAAGCGCCATGCAAAAATTTCCTTTTTTGCTCACAGATCGTACAAGGCAATGTTGGAATTTCGAAAGATTGAAGACAAAAAGGGTGCAATTGAAGAAATTTTCTATATGGGCAGTGTAAATTCACCAACTTACTCAATGATTTTGTGACCCATTTTAATTGTGCACCATAGCAATTTTTATTTTCAGAAAAGCAACCCATTGGGAGGAAAAAGCTACCACAATTAGGGTTTTACTCTGGATAAAATAAGTTTTTTTTAGAAAAAAAGTTCTAGGTAACAATAATCAATGGTATGAGTGAGGGTTTGAGGAAAGGAAGCACCCAGTAAACCCTTAATATAGAATAGTGGAGCAAGGGTTTTATTTTCCAAGAATAGAGAAGAGAAAGTTGCATGGATAGAAAATAAGCAAACCCTATAGCAAGAATTCACCATAAAAAGAATGGAAACAATTTTTTAAATCTGCATGTGTGAAGAATTTTGAAGGGATAGCCATACAACACTTCCATACTACAAGAAAAATCCATTTTGGAAGAATATTGCACCAAAGGAAGGAGAAATTGCATGTTTTACCCTAAAATTGCATTAAACAAGGAGATTGAAGGATTTTGGCAAATGGGTTTCATAGATTTTGCACTTGGGAAATAAAAACAAGGATTTTTTGTCAAGTGACAATTTATAAGGCTATATGTATGATTTGGAACAACCATGGTATGATTTTGATACACATTGTACAGATTTCAGGATCTCGATGATCCATTTTGGGCAGTTTTGAAGGCTTTGTATAGAATTTTTTGTAGTGGTACAGACTCTGGTAAGGTTGTACAAAAGGGAGGTGCCCTTGTATGATTTTGAAATTAGTTGGTATGATTATGGATCACACTCGTATGATTTTAAGTCTCAATTATTGAATTTACTACAAGTGTATGGAATTGGGTACAATAGAACAGATTCAGATGGAGTTGTATGATCTGGGTGGAATTTTACGGTTTGAAAGTGTACATGTATGACTTGGTTGATGCCTTGTATGATAGTGATAGTTTTTATAAATTTTTGAGGTAGTTGTACAGACGTTTGTAATGTTTTTTTTAATATTGTCTTGAATTGCCAAATTAAGAAAAAAGTGTGCAAACAAGGATTTCACTCAGTGATGGAAGAAGTATGAGCTCACGGTGGGAATATCAGGATTATTTTGATCGTATTACAGCATCTAGGTTTGATATATCACTAGGATAATTGCACCAGAGAGAATCATGACCCAGGTGATCTCCCCTATTTTACCCAATAAATACCAAAGATGACAATTCTAGTCACCCAAAAGGTATGGTAACTATCCTTGGAGAGAGAGATGGGGAAGGTCGTGGAGGAGTCATAGGTACTGGTATGGTGGTAGAGGAAGCTCACCACTACAATACAAGAGGGAATAAATGGAATCACCTCGGGCATCCATAAGAGAACTTCATAGTGAATTTCAATAAGAAAAGACCTCAAAAGAATAGGAGGATCTACCCAGCGAAATAGTAGAGGAGCAAGTGGACATCAAGGATGTCACTTTTGGGAAACCAAAAGGATAATTTTGTAGAAAGTGGTGGAAAAATACTGACAATAAACAACCATTGAATGAGGCACTAAAGAAGGCTAGAGTGAGTATTTTAGTGTAGATTCCACCATAAGACAAGTTATTTTTCAATGAATACTTGTTGCAGATTCTCTAGTCATACAAAATAGCTAAGAACCACATGATCATATGAGTAGGTAACTAGTATGTTAAGGTGGATTTCATGGTAGAGGTATTCCAATGAATATTCAAATTTCCCATGAAAGGAGATTCAATTGTGAAAATAATAGTTGATCCCATTGAGATGCACATGTTGATCACAACACTCACATCAGTGAAGTCACCTATGGCAACCAAGATTTTAGTTATTGGTACTTGTGGGATTAAACAAAGTTAGTTAAAGACAAATGAGTTGGCTTGCATGATGAATGTTGTTATGGCTTTATTGTCTAGAGAATATTGAACTTTAGAGATGCAAATATGGATGGCATAATATTTAGAAGGTGTTTACAAGGGTATGAAGTATGATTGGGGAGCATTCTTGTAGGAACGAATGTATCAATCATTTAAAGTGAGAATACATATGTTTACCATGTCCTTTCATGCCATTGCACTGTTATTGGATGTAGTATCAGGATTGCAAATTCATTTCCCTAGTAGGAACCAATCGAGGGAAATAATAGTTGGTCAGCCTACCATACTGTAATGGGTAAATACTATACCTTTACTAAAAGCCACTCTAGATAACAAGAAGGCTAAGAAGAGCACAAAGAAACCAACACCATCAATGCAATATGAGTCTATGACTACATCTTTTTAAGATATCCATCCAAATAGAAATTGAAGGTGATAGTTGAAACCAGACTTGGAATATTAGGCCCAAGTTCACAAGTTGCAGGAGCAGCCTAGTTCTTTTTTAGAGGAAGAGAAAGTAGAGTAGAAATCTAGACCTGTACAAATTTAGACATGATGGAAAAGGGAGAAATAGGTGAAGTCAATATATAAAGTACAACCTGAGTTAGTACTGAAGGAAGGGTAATCTTACTCAAAGGGGGTAGATCTATTGAATTTGAATATACTAGGTTTGGAAGGAATGGGAAAAATAATGGTATCCTCAAAATTACTCCAGACCTCTGATTTTAAACTTATGGATTCATCCAAAAACTTGACCAGAATGGTGATAGTACCACCAGTTGTAAAAGCAAAGGCTATGTTGGAGGTTCCATTGGAAGCACTAAAGGACACAAAGAAAATAAAAATTGTGATGAAATACAGTCACAACTAGTGGGAGCAAAAAAATGTATAGGTACCACAGTAAGAGCCTACTCCTAACTAGATGGTTGCAACTCAAATAGGAGTGCACCCAAACCCATAATATAAAGGTTTGACAACCCAGCAACAAGAGGAATTGCCTAAGTTACAGGAGGAAGTCCAAGTACTAGTGGAAGAGTAGCAATTTTAAAAAGAAGTCATTAATATAGAGGAGATGCAATCATTGATAAAAGAAGAGACAATTAAGATAGTAGTACACAGTCCACCAATAGAGGGAAAAATAACCAACATGACAAAAGAAGTTAGAGGAAGTTCTTATCAACAAGGAGAAGAAGAAGGATAGACCCCATCACAACATAACATTGAGGAGCTTCGTACAAGCTTCCTAGTGGAAGTACCTCACTTTGATCAAGTGCATGATGTGGGTGAAAATACTGATGAGTAGGTGGAACACTTATTTCGATAGGCTAGTGAGATATTTTCCAGTGTCGGATTGCAATTTTGTATTGGCGACATTGGGAAATTAAAATAGTGGAGGAAGAAAACCTTAGCTAAATTATAAAATACTGTGGAATGGGTGCGCAATTAGGATCACTTGAGGTAGATAACACACATCCATTCACAACATCCATGGTTATTACCTAGAGGGGATGTAACCATGATGCTCAATAGGAAGGATTTACCAGAAGAAGTGAAGATCAATTACCATACAACTCGAGTGTATTTGGATAGGACGACCTATTAGACATGTCCATTGTATATAGTGGGTATAAAATTTCAAAGAGTACCTTGGGAGTTGGCATTTACCATGAAGAAATTGAATTTCATAACATACTGGATCAAGTGGCTTAGCTTGGGTCTTGAATAGGTTTACCAGGCTAAATAAACATAGTGAGAGGAGGTAGAATATACCCAAAAGGAGATGGTTGCGATGGAGGAAGAACTGACACGCAAAAAACCATGGCTAAGGAAAGAATAAAGAAAGTGGAAATAAAGATAGAAATCATGAAGTAAGATTATGAAGAGCAACTCCGTTCATAGGAAATAGAGAAACATTTTGTGATCCAACAGGTAGAAAGAGTGTACAAAGCAGTTGGAAGCTCAAATGGTAGCATAGAATGAATAGCTGGCCAACCAGGCTAATTAGTTGAAGATGGCAGAGGAAAAAATGCAGGAAAAGAATCACAAAATTGAAGAAATAGGGAAGGATACTATTGACAATTTTGTCACATTGCACAATGGGGTAGAAGACTCAATTTTTTTTTGTAAAATATTTCTTTCAATTTTATGAATTTGTTTCCTTGCTTTTGGAGACAACATTTTCAAGTGTTGCAGCAATTTTGGCTTTCCCTGCCACCCCCTTGTACATAAAAAGGAGAAGAAAGAACTTCACTGCCGAACTAACTAAGGAAGATAGCTTCGCCGAAAGAAATCTCTAAGTAAGAAAACTACTTTGGGACCGAAGTTCCTCAAAAATATACTTCAGGCGAAAATATTGTGAAGCGGAGTCAAAAAGAGCTTCACACCCGAAGCATTTCCAGTAGTTACTTCGGGCAAAAGTTTTGCGAAGCGGTGTTGCCGAAGAAAAATACAAGAAAGGCGATAAAAAGAACTTCGGGCCCGAAGTCCTTCAAACAGCCACTTCGGGCGAAAGTTTTGTGAAGTGACAGTTCAAAAAGACAGCTTCACCGAAGAAGGGAAGTCTAAAACCATGGTATGAATTTGCTAAGGCAAGAAAAAAACTTTAGGACCGAAGCATTTCTAGCAGCTACTTCGGCCAGAAAACTAGCGAAGCGAAACTCGAAGGAGCATTGAAGAATACTTCCCCAAAAAATTTCCGAAGCACCCACTTCGGGCCCCTCCACCAGCGAACCATTTTTACTTCACCGAAAGTCATTGCGAAGCATCTGCTTTGGCTAGCTTTCGTGCGAAGTACTTCCACCCGAAGTGGCGGAGGTCATGGAGAACGAAACATTTTGAAGGCAAGTGCTTCGGCCGAAACCTTCCCAAACCATAGTTTTGAAAGAGGATCACGGCGAAGCATTTCTCCAAGGCATCAACGAAGCAATTTTGTCAGTGAAGCGGCAAGGAATGAAGAGCCCCATTTTGAGGAGGAAATCTGCTTCGACACTCCCCACCCCCGAAGCAGTTTTGCGAAGCTCCATTTTGTGAAGTACAAATCAAGGAGGAGTTATTGCTTCGTCCCAAGCCCATTATGAAGCGAAGTTACAAACAAACATCTAGCGAAGCGCTTCAGGGGCACGCGCTCCAAGTCGAGTATTTTCTCGAGGCGATCAAGTGCCTCGTAAATGCATTTTTTGTGCCCGGTAAGCTCACCGCTCATTTTTAGCAATTGAAAATGAAGTATCAGTCTCTGAAGAAGAGCCTAAAAAGCATGACGGCCACTCGAGAACTACACCCAAATGCCAAGGACGTCTAGGTGGCTCATTAATGCGTCTTTCTCTGACTGACCCGGTCGTAGCTACTAGTTTTGGTAATAGAATTGAGAGCTCAGTCACGAGAGCCACGAAGAGCTGACCTCTCGGTTTTCGAAGGTGTACTCTTCTATTTTTGTGCAATAATGACTCAGAGGGTCGGGTCCTCTATAAAAACCCAAGCATTGTAATGAAAAAATGGGGGGAACTTTCTGCTAGAAAGCTAACTGTAACTTGCATTCCTGCGATTAATACTAAAGAGCTTTGGACTCTATTTCTCTCTTGTATGTTGCCTTTTGTGTTTATTTCTTTCATCTTTCTTCATTTGCATATTGTAATTTTGAACTCTGGATTTAGGTATGCGATTGGGGACTGAACCCTAAAATTTTCCCGAAGGATACATAGGGGAGGAAAACGTTGTAGAGACTTTCTTTTATGCTGCCTGTGGATAGTGTTTCTGTTATATTCACTTTTCCTAATCGTCGTTACTCTGAACTCTAAATTTCGGCGAAAGGGGAAGGGGAATCCTAGAACTCGTCCAGAGGATACATAGGAAAGTTAATATTGTGTTCATTTTGTTATATTCTTGGTGTTTCTTGCTGCTATTTCAAGCTATTGGCTAGCAATCATGCTTCTGGTTCTTTCCCACCATTAAACTACTGAAATCTCTTCCCTTACTCTTTTATTTCTTTCCTACACCCTTATACCCTTATCTTAAACACCAAAGTAGTTTAGAATAGGAGTCGGCCTTTCTCTGAATATTGGCATGAGGGGCATCTCTTCCCTTCGGCCTTTCAATGTTGGTCTAGGTCTAGGGCGCATACACTTACCCAAATCCTTTCCTGGGCAGATTTGATGACCAACAATTTTTGGCACACCCGGTGGGACCCGATCAGTCTCACCTTGTGAGTAGTAGTGAGAACCGATGCTCTCATTACCGAAAGACTCTTAGCATCTGGCGACTCTATTTTACCCAAGAATATTTAAGTCATAGAGACCAGTATCGAAGTCTGTGCCTTCATGCAAACAAGATGGAGAGTTAGGAATAGAGGAGAGGAAACTGAGTTCTTTGAGCTTGATATTGATGCCTTTGGGGAAAGATCTAGGTTGGTCACCCCCGAGTCTCTGTTACGTGGAACATCCTCGCAAGAGGCCGTTGTTGATGAGCAAGGCCTAACTTCTGATAGCACAGTGGCTAGCTTTCCTCCTAATCCTCCCAACTCATCGAAGCATCCTAGTGCCTCCATTCCTATTGGTCGTCCTGTTAGCAATCAAGGAGGAGCTTCGGGAATTCCTATTTCTCAAAATCCAAGAGTAAATATGGCACAGTAACAACAACAAAAACAACAATAAATGCAACAGCAACTACCACCCAGATTATTCCCAGCATGGAATTCCTCGGGACCGCTAAATCTAGCGAGACAAGGGCAAGTGCCTCCTGCTGCTATAAAGAAGATCCCAACGTTCGATGGAACTGGGAAGACTACTCTGGAGCACATCTAGGACATAGTTTCTCTGGCGGCGATCCATGACATCACAAAAGAGCGCATTATGGTAAAGCTTATGGTTCTGTCTCTTAGAGGAAAACTCCTCTACTAGTATAGATCTTTACCACCCGGTACCATTACGAGATGGGACCAGTTAGCCGAACAGTTGATGCGAAGCTTCAATGAGTCCACCGATCCGACCTCTCTCCTGCATCAGTTCACAATGATCCAGAGACATCCACAAGAAGAGATCATAGACTTCAATGTTAGGTTCGCTCGAACCTGGAAAAGAATACTAGTTGGACTTCGACCATCTGATGAAGCTACAACATACTATTTCCTTCGGGCTTTCAATCCCGATATCAGTGTGATGGTAAGGTATTCGAACATCAATACCTTCCCAGAGTTATATGAGTTAGCCCAAAAAGTGGAGATGGATCTAATAGCTGTGGGTAAGCTTCCCCAAAGGATGCCAATGCCCATACTTCTTGATTTCTATCAATCCCAGTATGCAAGCACAACCGCTTCGTAGATCTCTGCAACCCCTACACTCCCGATCTCATCTTGGAACCCGAATCCCATTGTATCCCAAATCACTGCTCCACAAATTCATTTTCCCACTTTTTTGACTCCATAGCCCATGGTCACTTTGGCATTCCCTGTACTGCCAGCACCACTTCAACACCCTGCCCTACCTCCAATACCGACAATGGCTCCATTGCCACCTATTCCCAAAGCCGATGACATGCAAGCTAAAATATTGCAAGAAGTTTAGTCCCTGAACTCCACAGTGCAGACCTTGTCTAATGACATGACCATTATGAAGAAGAAGCAAGCGCAACAAGAGTTTCTATCGAGAAGATCTTATCCTACACCTGCGCTTACTAAAGATCAAGCGGCCTAGCAAGGAAGAGCTTCGGAAAGAAATGCTGCAATAGACGAAGCCCCAAGCACTTTTGATTATATACATTGGTGCTCCACGTGTAATGATCCTCATGAAGAGAATACCTGCATGTTGCACCAACACTATGTACAAACGCTGGCGAGCAGTAGTCATGGTGGTCAAGTCAACGTCATCAGGCAATTGAATCAGAACCTGGTAATTGGTGAAGAAGAGCCAGTTGCAGTCCTTACCAAAGGAGGAAAGAGGTCGATAGAGGTGGATGCTACTCAAATGGCTCCCTTAAAGGTGCATGCTCATCATGAGAAGGGACAACAACCTCCTCCAGCCCCGAGCGAGGCTCCTCAGCCTGCACTAGTCAAAGAGAAGGCCCAACAGGCCCCTGCAAATCCACCTCAGGTGGAAACCAAAGAACAAGCTAGAGAGAAGCTCAAACTTCCTTCACTGACCAAGCGATAAAGGGTCAAAGCTATGGAATAGTATCGCACCAGATATGAGCCAAGAAAGGAACCTGAGGTGCCCAATTCCCTGGCGTACAACATTGTAGATGAGCTGAAGAGGATTCCAGCCAAAATTAGTCTGTATGATGCACTGCAACTACCTGGACAAGTGGACCTATTGCAAGAATCATTGAAGATAACCAAAGCAAGAAAGGCAGCACCACTTGCCCTAGTGCAGACCCTATCCACATCCATTACAGGGAAGAATCGGCCACCGCCATTCTACCTGTCTCTACAGATGGAAGGGTATATTGTACATAACTATATGATTGACTTCGGGGCCATGACAACAGTCATGCCCAAAGTAGTGTGCGAAGAGATAGGGATGGAATATACACGAAGTAGTCATGGCGTACTCCAGTTGGATGGTACCCCTATGAAGACTGTAGGAGTGATCAAAGATATTCCTATTCGACTACACAAGATGCCTCAAATCATAGTTATACAAGAGGTGGTGGTCGTCGACCTTGAGCCATATTTTAGTATGTGCTTGTCGAGAGAATTCACAGTGAAGTTGGGTGGATATCTATCTATGGATTACTCTCATCTGGAGATTCCATTCAAAGGGAAGAAGGTGAAGATCTACAATGAGAAGCCTTCCACCTTCCTCGTAGAGAAGATGTCCGAAGGAGAAAGCAACGATCCTGTGCATGCGATAGTGGAAGGAGATAGAGCAGGTGGACTTGGTCGAGGAGTCCCTCACACAGTTAAGTTGTGAAGATGAGTTTTCATTGGCAGACTTTAATGCCATGATAGAAACCGAGATGGGATGTTATGCCATCGCCAAGCCTGAGAAACACATCAAGTCAAAAGATAAGGTCTCCATCGAAGGACTATGGAAATTATTCTTCGATGGCACCCGATGCAAAAATGGCGTCGAGGCGGGGATTCTTTTAGTATCACCTTCTAGAGAGCAAAAGGAATATTGTTACCGGTTGGTGTGGAGTTGCACCAACAATGCAGCAGAATATGAAGCATTATGCCTAGGACTCAAGAAAGCAGAAAAGTTAGGCATAAAGCATCTCCAAATCTTTGGAGATTCCGAATTGGTATGCAATCAAGTCACAAACAAGTGCACTTCAAAGAAGCACTATCTCAAGTCATACCAAAATAGGGTATGGGACTTGCTCGACCAGTTCGAATCTCTCAATCTACAGTCTATTCCAAGAGAAAAGAATCGACATGCCGATGTTCTAGCATCCATCGTGGCCAAGTATTCTCTAGCAGAAGACATGGTGCATAAGCCTAAGGTTGTGAGGATGATTTACAGGCCCTCTGTCCCAGACAGAGATCTGCATTGGCAAGTCTTTGATAATGATGAGCAGATTGTGAATTTTATGATTCAAGAAGCAACCACGGTTGAGAGAAGAAGCCCTGATGATGAGGAATATGAAGGGCTAGTTCAATTGAAAAATAACCATGTACCTAAGGGATTAATTACTCTTGAAAGCCTCTTTGATCAAAATGATCAAGCAGTTTCTCACAGGATCAAATTTAATGCAAAACAGTATCAAGATTTAGAGCTTGAGCCTGGAAAGACGATAAAAGTTGGAATAGATTGCACTTCGAAAGAGCTAGAGCAGATCCGATCTCTATGCAGAAAGTATCCCGACACAGTGGCTTGGTCTTATCAAGATCTAAAGGGATATGATCGACAATTGATCCAGCATACAATTGAGTTGCAGGAGGGGATCAAACCTTTTCGGTAGAAGCAAAGGCCTATCAATCCAAAGATCGAGGTCTTGATGAAGGCCGAACTCTTGAAGATGCTCGAGGTAAAGATAATTTATCCCATCAAACATTCTTCTTGGGTAGCGAATCTAGTCCCAGTTAGAAAGAAGAATGGAGATATACGATTATGCATGGACTTTCGCAACCTAAACCAGGCTTCTCTTAAAGATCACTACCCTCTCCCATAGATCGATCAGATCTTGCATTCGATGGTTGGGGCTCAATGCTTCTCCCTACTCGATGGTTTCTTAGGATACAATCAAATATGGGTCAGGGACGAAGACCAGCATAAAACCGCATTCACTACCAAGTGGGGCACATTTTCTTACCAGCGGATGCCATTCGGCCTTTCGAATGTGGGTGCCACTTTTCAAAGGGCAATGGATCTAGCTTTTGGTGAGCTCTTGAATAAGGTTATCGTTATCTATCTGGATGACATGACCGTCTTCTCCCAAAGAAGGGAGGATCACCCCTTACACTTACAATAAATTTTCGAAAAATGTCGAGAATTTGGCATTTCAATCAATCCAAAGAAGTCCATATTCGCAGTCAGCGAAGGGAAGTTGTTGGGACATGCGATATCAGAGAAGGGTCTCACTATAGATCCTGACAGAGCTGAGGCTCTAATGAAGCTCCCACTCCCAATAGACAAGAAAGGACTCCAATCCTTCTTCGGCCAGATCAACTTCATGAGGAAGTTTGTCCCAGATTTTGCCTAGGTCATCAAGCCGATGTCTGAAATTTTGAAGAAAGGTGCAGAATTCATCTGGATGAAGGAGAGAAAAGAAGAATTCAAAGAAATAAAAGCCCGAATTGCTCAAGCACCGGTCCTCACCAACCCTGACTACAATCAGGACTTCATCCTATATGCTATAGGAGAACCTGAGAGCTATGTTGCGGTCCTGACACAAAAGAGGGAAGATGGCGAAGAGCGCCCCATCGCGTTTCTAAGTCAAGTGATAAACCCTCATGAAGAAAAATATAATTTCATAGAAAGGCAGGTGCATGCAGTAATGAAGTCTCTTAGGAAATTCAAGCAGTTCATCTCCCAAAGTCGGGTTACAGTCTTTGTCATTCACCCTGATGTGCGCAATTTCATCATCCAAGGAGAATTGGGTAGTAAAAGAGCCGGTTGGGTCAACAAGATACAAGAGTTCGACATCGAGATCAAACCTACAAAATTGGTTCACGGTCATGCATTGTGTCAAGAACTGGCGAAGAGCATGGCGGCCGAAGCTACAAAATCTCAGTGGGATGACTCACCAGTAGAAGGATGCTTTGCAAACCAGGAAGAGGACGAGAAATACTGGGTCAGTGAAATAGTCGAATACTTCAACACCGACAGATGTCCTTCACATCTAAATGCTTCACAGTGAAGGCATTTTAGGATGCGGTCCTCCCAGTATACCTTGCACCCCGAAGGCCTATTTTTCAGAAACATTGATGGCGTCCTTCTCAAGTGCATAAAGGATGATGATAAGAAGAGAGTCCTAGGAGAATTCCATTCAGGATTATCTAGAGGTCACTTCACGGGAAGAACGATGGCATTAAAGATCATCAAAGTGGGTTATTATTGGCCTACACTCTTCGATGATGCCTTCGTAGTTTGTCATCGATGTGAGCAGTGTCAGAAGTTCACTAGCTAAAGCAAAAATGCTTCAATGCCTCTCCGACCGATACAAGTAGAAACTCCCTTTCAACAATGGGGGTTGGATTTCATAGGGGTCATATCGCCGAACTCCTCCATTGGGCATAAGTTCATCTTGACCGTGACCGACTACTTCACCAGATGGGCCGAAGCAGTTCCCATGAAGCATGCTGATCAGGAGACTATCATAGCCTTCCTTGAAGGGTTGATCACCCGGTTCGACATCCCCGAAGCAATCATAACAGACAATGGTCCCAGGTTTTTAGGCACCAAAATCAATGAGTTCCTCTATCGATATGGGATATATCATAAAGTATCCTCCAATTACTATCCACAAGGTAACGGATTGGTGGAATCCACCAACAAGACTCTGTTGAGGGTGTTAAGGAAGCTCATAGAGACAAACAAAAGAACTTGGCACCTTCTCCTAGATCGGGCCTTGTGGGCCGATCAGATTTCTATCAAGAAGTCAATCAAAACATCCCCTTATGCTCTAGTGTATGGCAAGGAGGCCATCTTGCCTACCCACATAGAGATCCCTGCATTGCAGCTGCTAGAAGAAGGAGTCAATCCTATGGAAAATAGATTGGCTCAGCTGTTACAGCTAGAGGAGGATCGTGAGAAAGCCTATCAGAGCTTCGCTAAGCATGCTCAGGTCACCCGAGATTGGTTCAAGAAGAAATCATCCGATCGCACATTCAAAGTGGGAGATCTGGTATGGAAGTGGGACTCTTGGAAGGCCAAGCCTGGGAATCACGACAAGTTGGATGCTTTCTAGGATGGGCCGTTCGAAATCGTGAAGGTGAACTCGGCCAACTCTTTCATCCTCAAGGATGCAGATGGCCAGGTATTACCAATTTCTGTCAATGGTCTTCATCTGAAGACTTTTCATCGCTGAGGTGAAACAAAAAAAAAATGTATGTACTTTTGTATATAATTTTTCATTTGTGTATATACACCCTGTTCCGAGATTGCAAAAGGCTAAGTGTTACAATGATAAACTCTAGCTTCGCCAAGCATAACCAAAATCTACTTCGGGGATTTTGTGTGCGAAGTAATCGATGTGATATGCTTCGCAGCGAAGCACTTTGGCTTGGAAGGAGTCCTCGAAAGAAACAAGGCCAAGAAATGCTTCGCAAAAGGAGTATGAGCGAAGCAATTTTCAAAGAAAATCTAGCGAACCGTTTTCCAAGAGGAATAAACTTCGGCAAATTTTTGTGCGAAGAAACTGACGTGAGATGCTTCGCAGCGAAGCACTTTGGTTTCCAAAATGTCTTCAGAAGACTGAAGGCATTATCAAAAGTGAAAGTAGGAATGAAAGAGCTTCGCACCCGAAGCATTTCAAAAGGCAACTTCGGGCAGAAGTTTTGCGAAGGAGATTTCAAAAGAAGACAAGCTTCGGTGTGCAGCCTTCACGAAATAAAGCGGAAGCACGGTGAGGAGGAACTACTTCGGGCCCGAAGCGCTAAAAAATAGCCCGCACCAAAGGTTCACCGTGAAGCATTTTCAATGTTGATTTCAACTTCGCCGAATCGGGAGCATTTAAAACGTGTCTTGGGAGACACGCCGACGGTAACCTAGGGGATTGTTCAGGGCAAATGATTTTAATGCAAAGCTGGTGGAACACATCTCGAGAGGATTCGGTTAGGAGAAAAGCTCACACCTAGGTACGAGGTGGCAGTAGGTTGTGTTCTCAATGCAAAGCCTAATCATCAAAGCACATGGACCCGTGTACTACACTATCGCGAAACCAATCAGAGGGCTCGACAACCTTCCTCATCTGAGTTTAAAATTTAATTATGGTAGGTGCCATAAATTTAGGTAGTTGCCTTTTTGGGCTATAAAACACAAGGACCTAGTAGTGAGAAGGTTATTCATCCATTGGTGCATGCAATACTAATAAACTTCGTTGTTACTCTGCAACTCTTTCGTCCTTTGCATCGAAGTCCTTTGCATCAAAGCTCTCTGCATCGAAGACCCTATCTCCACCAATCTCCACAATGGGAAAGAAGAACTCTAAGGAGAATGGGAAGGAGCCTGAGACAACGCCCCTGGAGAAAACGAAGGGCAAAGAGGAGCAAAAGCAGAGACCTAAGAAGATCAATCTCAACCCTCGCCCAGAAAAGCAACCGGTGGAGGAAGGAGAAGACTCCGAAGATGAACAACTCGTCGAACCACCAATTGATGGGTGGGAAAATATTAGGGACATAGAGCTCTCCAAGAGTGTGGCAGAACTCAGATACATCATTGAGTTCATGACAAGTAGGCTCACCCCAGATAATAAGAGAGCCACTACATATTATTCATAGATCTACTAGTTTCTGACCCCGCCCGTGCACCATTGTACTGAACTAATCTGTGCTATTACACAAAATTACCAGCCCTCCTCCAGAAAAGTGTTGAACATTATGGGCCACAAATTATTTTCTATTCTGAAAGAAGATGTGCAAGCGTCCTTCGCACCGAATCAGGGTCCGCCCAAGGGCTATGTCGTTTGCAATGTCATCCTGAGCGAACAAATGGAGAGGTTCACTACCTCCACTTACATTCTAAAATTTTTAAGAGAAAACCTCAAGAATGGACTACCTTCGGGCAAGCATCCCTAGATGCCCCTCCCCCTGACATATTTCAAGAACACAGACATCTTCTCAATCATTGCATGGGTGGCGGGTCTGTCAACTGATGCTTCGGTGCACCCTTGGCAGGTGTCTTTGGCCGAGTGTATTTCCAGAGGGGAATTCTATGCCCCCGATGCTTCGTGGCCAAACACTAACCTAGTATTATTTGATTGGGCAGAATGGGTGGCCCAAAACTTGCACACATGGCTTACCAGCATGAAGAATTTTGGGACGGGCCAGTACTTCGTGCCCTGCTCTTTCCTTATTTGGCTATTCTTTTATCATGTACATAAAAATTTCCCTCACATTGCTATTTTGTCAAGCGGTAAGGATGGAAATCCTCTGCCTGTGTACCAGTGGACTTCCCTCCTATTGAGGTCAGAGTCCTATTATTATTTTAATCAACAATTTTTGGGACCCGCTATGCATCTGTTAACAGGGTCTAGCCCTCGGGTGCCCCTCAGTTTAAGAGACAGGGTGGTGCAGGAGAGGAAAGGAGATGTGTTTCAGCTGACACAAGGGCTTGTGATACGCATGTTCGGCTTCGTAGGGAAACCCTTCCTGCTGCCTGTCTTCCCCTCTGAATACCATTTCATTACAGGTTGCAACGTGCAACAAATGAAGTCTACGACCATGGCCGGAAGTGGGCGCATACCTGTGACTTCCCCTTCAAAATGGGAGTTATTGAAGTATTTTCCCTAAAGCAGAATGCATTCCTGGAGGAAAAGCTTGCCAATTTTGGCCTACTCCAGATCCCTCAGAGATGGCTCTATGATCCCTTGGGAGTGATGAGGGATCACTTAAAGTTCAAAAAATTTCATGTCTGTCCCCACCCCAAAATTGTGGAGCAAAGAAATAATCCCAACGGGAAGGATCTGGAGTGGCATTTGGAAAATATGAGAACATTGCCCCCTTGGCATGATTTTTACCCCATGGAGATTGAGTTTGACCCTGACCAGTACCCCTTCCCAACTCCAGACTCCACATTTTGGAGAAAGGTGAAGGACGATTTGAAAGAAGAATTGAAAAAATGGGGTGAGGAACAACTAAGGGAATGGTGGATAATGAGAGTCCACCACCAAAAAATGAATTCCTATGGACTCTTGGCAGCGGATAGGGACTTCGCAGTTGTTTACGAAGCCAACGTTGGATCTTGGAAGCCCATATCCTTCGTAGATTTTGTCCCTCCAGCCACCCCAGGATCGGGCGAAAGCCCAGGAAGAATTGATAATACCTCAAAAGAAGAGGAGGAGGCCGAAGCTACACCAGAGGCACTACCACAGGGACCATCGAAAAATCCATGACACAAGTGTCGAAGAGTCAGAGCAGCCATTGGAGAGGAAGAAAAGAAAGAGGCAAGAGCAAATTCAAGTGCCTCCGAGCCACCCAAAGCGACCCCACACAAGGCTTCCAAGTGCTCCTACTGAACAACCTGCATCGGGCCCGATCGAAGCAAACGTCGAGGGTGCGGTGCCACCAAGTACTGAGATAGTCCCAAGTATAGACATCATTGATGTGGAGGAACTCCTCCAACCAGAAGGGAACCCCGAAGTAGAAGTCATGGAGGTCGAGAGTGTCGAAGCCCAAAAGGAGCAGGAGCCAATCACACAAGAAGTCACCACGACCGCTCTGCCTGGAGGGCATGCAGGTATGCACTCTCCACCCTTCGCCTTGGTCTCTGACACGTCCACTGTGGTCCCGGTTGAAGGTCCCCATCAATCTCTCCCTCCCCTACAAGGTCAATCACCCACTCAGGTATTGCCCGTTGCCATTCCAACTCTGCCGCATGATCCCGCTAGCCCCACTTCACTCGAGTTGTCTGACCAAGACAAGCCTATTGGTACTACTTCACCTCCCCATGCAACTATTCCTTTAGTCCTCGGATAGGTCAAATAAATTACCCCAATGTCGAACCCTGTTCCTCATTCCCCTATCTCACACGGTGTTGTTCCACTTGCCGAAGCTCCTGTCACCCTGTCATCGAACCTATTGGTGAGGCATCACCCATTCATTATTTATACTTGTTCACCCCTTTGGTGGGATATCCAACCTCATTTATATCTGAGTTGTCCTTAATTGAGGAAAGCCCTCTAGCTAAAAATCTACTCCAAGCTAGGAAAAACATAGAAAAAGTGTTGAAGGAGGCAAGGAAAAAGAGAGGGCGCTCTCTGGCCCAGGTGGAAAAATGCGCTGTCTTCGATTTGAAGGCCGGGAAGTTGCACAAGGTAAAAAATATCCCCAAGGTCCAGAAGCCCTTGGATGAAATGACTCTAGCGGACTATGATTATCAAGATAAGACCAAGGACCTGGAGCATCTAAATGTAGATAATGAATCTACATCCATGCACGTCAGGATTGAAACTTTTCATGCGCATGCAAACATCGCAAGTCAGCGCAGATTTGAGGTTGAGAGTGCCAACATCAAGTTGGAAGAAGAGCTAGCAAGGACTCACTCCCAGCTAGAGGATGCAGAAAAGCAATGTGAGCATATGAAAAAGGAAGTAGTCTCCTTAAAACAGCAGCTAAGACAACTGCAGTATGCGACTAAAAGTCAGGAACAAATACTGGCCAAAGCTGATGTGAGGGCCAAAGAGCTCGAGAGCAAGATCTTGCAGATGTAGTAGCAGTTATATGAGAAAGAAAGTCTAGAGCTATTTGACAGAGGTAGAATTAAAGAAATTCGCTCGCACTTGCTCAGGAATTTTAGGTCTCGGGCCTCTAGTGCCCTCTCAATTTTGACTTACATCATCGAAGCATAGCGTGTCACCACTAAAGGAGGGCCAATCATCGATGAGATTACTCAAAAAGCTAGAGGCCGACTCAAATTAGCTTTCGATGTCCAAAGCGATAAATATCAGGACTTGCAGGTCCTTGCGATGAGTCGGATAGCTAGGGATTGGTCTATAGCTCAGGCCATAGTTCGCGCCTTCTTCTCCAAGGTGAGGAAAGCGCAAGAAGGTGAAGGACCTCCTAGATGTGTTTGAGGATGAGCAGCGTGCATCGATGGGCTATTTCCAAGATCTCTCTTCCTTGGGTTTCCTGAGCTTCATGGATGATGATGGGAACCTTCTGACCAGGGAAGAGATTAAGCCGACATGGCTTCATTTTGAGGGTGATGTCTCAGAAATAGATGGATGGGTGGAACCTATAACAGAAAAATAGATCACAGATTTCCTTCTGAGATACTACAAGATCGTGGCCTGCCTGAACGATCTGTATACCAGGGCCCAACATGCTGATATCGGGCAGATTGATCGGTTCCACATTTTGGTCAAGGCACTGCAGGATCTAGAACCTTTCTCGAAGGGTGCCTGGGCTCATGTCCGTCGAACCATGAAAAAAATCCACGATCACCTTGCCCCATCGCCGCAACAGGAAGCCACGCCAGAGGAAGCCGTGCCGAGAGGAGGAAGGAAGAAGAAGAAGGAGAACAAGTTGTGGAAGTGCCCCCGAAGATGGAAAAAGGAGAAGGGTCTAGAGGTAACTCTGGCCCAATGGATCAAAGTTGAGGGTTCTCCCACCGAGACGAGCTCGTTGCCCCGCGAGCCACCAAGAATGTTGACAATTTTGTCACATTACACAATGGGGTAGAAGAATCAATTTTTTTAAAAATATTTCTTTCAATTTTATGAATTTGTTTCCTTGCTTTTGGAGACAACATTTTCAAGTGTTGCAGAAATTTTGGCTTTCCCTGCCACCCCCTTGTACATAAAAAGAAGAAGAAAGAACTTCGATGCCGAACTAACTAAGGAAGATAGCTTCGCCGAAAGAAATCGCTAAGTAAGAAAACTACTTTGGGACCGAAGTTCCTCAAAAAGCTACTTCGGGCAAAAATCTTGCGAAGCGGCATCAAAAAGAGCTTCGCACCCAAAGCATTTCCAGAAGTTACTTCGGGCAAAAGTTTTGTGAAGCGGTGTTGCCGAAGAAAAATACAAGAAAGGCGATAAAAAGAACTTCGGGCCCGAAGTCCTTCAAACAGTCACTTCGGGCGAAAGTTTTGCGAAGCGACAGTTCAAAAAGATAGCTTCATCGAAGAAGGTAAGTCTAAAATCATGGTCCAAATTTGCTAAGGCAAGAAAACAACTTCGGGACCGAAGCACTTCCAGCAGCTACTTCGGCCAAAAAACTAGCGAAGCGGAACTCGAAGGAGCATTGAAGAATACTTCGCCAGAAAATCGCCGAAGCACCCACTTCGGGCCCCTCCACCAGCGAACCATTTTTACTTCATCGAAAGTCATTGCGAAGCATCTGCTTCGGCTAGCTTTCGTGCGAAGTACTTCCACCCAAAGTGGCGGAGGTCATGGAGAACGAAACATTTTGAAGGCAAGTGCTTCGGCCGAAACCTTCCCGAACCACAGTTTTGAAAGAGGATCACGGCGAAGCATTTCTCCAAGGCATCAACGAAGCAATTTTGTCAGCGAAGCGACAAGGAATGAAGAGCCCCATTTTGAGGAGGAAATCTGCTTCGGCACTCCCCACCCCCAAAGCAGTTTTGCAAAGCTCCATTTTGTGAAGTACAAATCAAGGAGGAGTTATTGCTTCGGCTCAAGCCCATTATGAAGCGAAGTTGCAAACAAACATCTAGCGAAGCGCTTCAGGGGCACGTGCTCCAAGTCGGGTATTTTCTTGAGGCGATCAAGTGCCTCGTAAATGCATTTTTTCATGCCCGATAAGCTCGCCGCTCATTTTTAGCAATTGGAAATGAAGTATCAGTCTCTGAAGAAGAGCCCGGCGAGCATGGCGGCCACTCGAGCACTACACCCAAAGGCCAAGGATGTCTAGGCGGCTCATTAATGCATCTTTCCTCGGCTGACCCGGTCGCAACTACTAGTTTTGGTAACAGAATTGAGAGCTCAGTCACGAGAGCCGTGAAGAGCCGACCTCTCGATTTTCGAAGGTGTACTCTTCTATTTTGGTGCAATAATGACTCAGAGGGTCGGGTCCTCTATAAAAACCCAAGCATTGTAATGAAAAAAGGGGGGGAACTTTCTGCTAGAAAGCTGCTGTAACTTGCATTCCTGCGATTAATACTAAAGAGCTTTGGACTCTATTTCTCTCTTGTATGCTACCTTCTGTGTCTATTTCTTTCATATTTCTTCATTTGCATACTGTAATTCTGAACTCTGGATTTAGGTATGCGATTGGGGACTGAACCCTGAAATTTTCCGAAGGATACATAGGGGAGGAAAACACTGTAGAGGCTTTCTTTTATGCTACCTGTGGATAGTGTTTCTATTATATTCACTTTTCCTAATCGTCGTTACTCTGAACTCTGAATTTCGATGAAAGGGGAAGGGGAATCCTGGAACTCGTCTAGAGGATACATAGGAAAGTTAATATTGTGTTCATTTTGTTATATTCTTGGTGTTTCTTGCTATTGTTTCAAGCTATTGGCTAGCAATCGTGCTTCTGGTTCTTTCCCACCATTAAACTACTAAAATCTCTTCCCTTACTCTTTTATTTCTTTCCTACCTTTTTTTGCACCCTTATCTTAAAACACCAAAGTAGTTTAGAATAGGAGCCGGCCTTTCTCCGAAGATTGGCATGAGGGGCATCTCTTCCCTTCGGCCTTTCAATGTTGGTCTAGGTCTAGGGTGCATACACTTACCCAAATCCTTTCCTGGGCAGATTTGATGACCAACAGATACCACACACTATAATAAAATTATACTAGATCATAATACTATGCTGAAGGCTAAGGATGAGACTATGGCAGCACTTGAAGTTGATCTTCATCAACATCTGAAGGTTATTATTAAAAAGAATGATGAGTTAGCCATAGCATCCCAAATAAAATCCATGTTGATATAAAATATATGCAAGGGAGAATCTGAGTGTGATAAGTAGTTGGGAGCATTGTTGACTATTACAGAAGAGAAGGCTAATGAGTACGGGTTGAAAGCCCTGGAAGTTAGTCAATACGTAGCTCACTTGAAGGATGATCATACTGCCTTGCAAGTTTTTCTTGTTTATTACCATAAACAAGCCTCAAAGAAGACAAATAATATTGATACAATGAGGACACCACCTAATTTCAAGGGGAGGGCAGATGTAGGCAGCAAATCCACCTCCTATAAGAAGAAAAAGTAATCCTTGGATTTGCACAGTTTTATTGAATTTTGCTTGGTTTTGATTAAAGTGTATAAGTGTCAAATTGTACAAGCAGAGATAAAAATGTACAAGGTTGCACATGTATGATGTGAAATAAAATGAAATGAATTTGGAATGTGCATTTGGGGTTAATTTGATAAAAATTGAATTAGACCTTAATAAACCTTGTAAGAAGAATTTTTTTGGAAATCCATTGGGAATGGCAGTTTTAAATGATGTGATGCTTTAAAAACCACTTTGGAATGTTTTTGGTATGCATTATATAGCCCCATTATTCATTTTTTTTATTTTCATTATGGTTCATGACTATTCATTGATGTTCATTAATTGTTTATTGTTGCAATATCAATATATAATTCATGGAGTATGGATTGTGGAGTAGAATTATTGTGCATTGTTGAGATTGTAATGAATGATGAAATACTACTGATAATATGAATATAATAGCTATTTTTCTTAGTTCCTTGTCCTTTTGAATTCTTCCATATGTTCTAGTTGTTGCAGGTTGTGTAGTTAATGTTTAGCACATAACTTGGCATGTATATGGGTGGAATTGCATTGTGAATAATTTCAGTTAACCTACAGACTTGGTGTGAAGCATGGAGTGGATTATAATATGATTTACAACTATATTTCAATATTTTCCAATAGTTTTATGATTTCTATAATCATCACTGGTGAATATTATTCATTTCTAATGAATTAGGGTTTGCATGTTATGGAGAATTGGAGTAATTGATGCTTAGAACCTTCCCAAAATCAATCTTGGAAGAATTGGTTGTATCAAGTGATAGATCTAGAAGATATTTGTAGCAATATTTCATACAAACCATACAAGGGTTTCTATCAAATCATAAAGACTATTATTGTACCCTATTTGGTAACTATGGCTGCAACCCAATTCTACCAAATAAGGAAATAATGCTAGTTTGAGGAAATTGATTACAAAACTGATATATTTGACTTACAAAACTTGTTCCATTTATTTGGATATATACTAAATTGTACCAGGTGTATGGTTGTATAATTTTTACCATACAACTATATGATTTGATGATCATATAAGTTTTTTTTGCAAGTAGAACTAGTGTATGATGAAGATCGTATAGGCTGTATGATTTGTACTAGTTGGGGTTTGAGATCTTGGGAATAATTTACATAGCTTATAAAATACCTCTCCATCAAGAATACTACACAACTAGCATCTATATTGTGTACCTTTTCCCTCTCCCTTGGGGGACAAACTCTTGATTGGTACAACCTGCTCCTGTACCGTAGCCTGTTCACCTTCGAACAATTAGCCAATTCATTTTTGGAACACTTCTCCATAAATATAAAAAAAAAAAAACTTTTTAGATTTTTGGAACACTTCTCCTGTACCGTAGGTTGATTATGAACCAATCACATATTTTTTTCACAATAGATATCGGTTATCCATGACCTAGCTCATAGCCTCCCATCCACCAAACTGGTCATACTATTTGCTAAGAGCTATCACAAACACATTTCTACACCTCTAAAAATTCAATAAAATCACACATTTTATGAAGCCATTTCTCAAGCCAAGGCCATCAAGTACATAAAAGTTCAATATAGAAAAATTAAGCTCAAGTAGAAACCATACTAAAACTCTAATTTTTGCTTCAATCGTAATACTCTGAATCAACCATTTTTTGAACTAACATAGACCAATCAAGTAGTGATAGCCTCTCCATATTCTCCATCAATATCACAACCTCCTCCTCCATAATAATAGATGTTCTAGACTAATGTGCCTCCTCCATAAAAACCACAATGAGCTCATGGTCCTCATCTTCAATGTCTACATCACAATTGGACTCCACTTTCTGAGCCTCTACATACTTTATTCCAAAGGTTGTTTTATGTTGGTCATGTTACATTACCAGATACTCAACCCATAGCCCTAAATCAAACCAAACCTCTTGGGCACATTGAATATGCCTTTTATGTTTACCATCACCAGCATAGCCATGATGTCCATTCTTGTTGCACCTTTCATTACTTAATAAAGGATCTTATCGATCATGGTAATATTCAAGTTTCAAATCCCCTCCCACCACAAAATCAAAATCTATATATTTATTCGAACTCATTACCTAAAAATAGGGGTACTAATCCTCACAAAACTCAATCCACTCAATAGGTCCAATCAAGGCAATTCAATCATGTCCATCGCAATCCTTCCTCACATGAATTGGTTGGCATGATTAACATCACTACTCATTATCAGAACCATCTGTTGCATTGGGATGTGTCCATTCCTCCACTTCCACTTTTCACCTTCCTCCACCTGCATAGCATTCCTTTTTTCTATGTTGCTTTCACCATTCTTCCCTTCCCTACAATCTTCTCCTCCTTCCTCACTTCTTCAATTTCCTTTTCTTCTTCTCCACCATCATCCATTGACCATTTCACCAATCATGTCAATTTTTCCTTTCAAAAGTCTTAAAATTGTGCATTCATTGCTTCCAAAATAAGGGTCATATTTGACCTAACTTTCCCCATCATATCATCTCCAAATTTCCCAAAAATTTCACCATTGGATCATACTCAAATAAATATTTCCAACGGTATAATATTTATCCAAATCTAACATCATTTGGTTCCCTAAATTACCAAAACATTGTCCATAGATCAAACAGTCTTGGTTTGCACCCCGCCATACAAACCTAGTTTGCACCCCACCATGCAAACTTGGTTTGCACCCCACCATGTGAATCTATTTCATACAGTGCTATGTGAACCTCAAATTTTCTATTCCATTATTCATGTTATGCATGGCTATGGCCCTGAATAACACCCATTTGCCTTTTCTACCATTCTTCACATCTCATTGTTCATAATTTTCCATTCGCATCATCATCATTCCTCACCTTCTTCATTTCCCATTTATCACATGAAGTAGTAGCCATTCAATAATTGAAAACTACCTTGTGCATGATCAATAATAAAACCTCAAATCTATATGTGATATTTGTCCAAGGACTTTGCATAAGACTAATCAGGTCAATTTTCCCTTTCAAAAGGCTTGAAATTATGCATTCATCACTTCCAAAATAAGGGTCATATTTAATCCAAAATTTTCCCCATAATATCATCTCCAAATGTCCCAAAAATTTCACCATTATATCAAGGTCAAAAATATATTTTCAATATTAAAATATTTATTCAATTTTGACATTATTTGGTCCCCCAAACTGCTAAAATACTGCACATGGGTCAAATAGTCTTGGTTCACACCCTGCCATGCAAACCTGATTCACACCTCACCATGCAAACTTAGTTCACATCCTACCATGCTAACTTGGTTCACACAATGCCATGTTAACCTCAAATGTTTTGTTCTATTATTCATGTTATGCATGGCTATGGCCTTGAATAACACCCATTTGCCTTTTCTACCATTCTTCACATCTCATTGTTCATCATTTTTCAATCACATCTTCATCATTCCACCATTCATTTTATTAACCTTCTACAATGGTTTTGTCCATTTGTTCTACATATTCCACAACTACGAAAGTTTCTAATCCCTTTCTAATCCATAATTCATGATTTGTAGTAGTTTCTCTCTTTCCACCACACTCTCCACATCTAGTGAAATTTCACATCCTTGCATCCCATATTTCAAAATTGAGGCAACCTCACCGTCTCTCAATCCATCATTCAAAACTAGGATAACTTCATCTTCTTCCATATATCATTTGAAAATGAGGGCAACTTCACTATCTCCCAAATCCATGATTTAAAACTAGGGTAACTTCATCCTCTCCCCAATCCATCATTCAAAATTGGAGTAACTTCATCTTCCCCCATCCATCATTCAAAAATTGGGTCAATTTCATCTTCTCCCAATCCATCATTCACAATTAGGTTAATGTCACCTTCTCCCTAACCATCATTCATAATTGGGGTAATTTCATCTTCTCCCCATCCATAATTCAAAAACTAGGGTAATTTAATTTTTTACCAAACCATCATTCACAATTGGGGTAATGTCACCTTCTTCCAAACCATCATTCACAATTGGGGTAATGTCACCTTCTTCCAAACCATCATTCACAATTGGGGTAATTTCATCTTATACCCATCCATCATCCAAAACGGGGGCAGCTTCACCCTCTCCCAAACCATCATTCACAATTGGGGTAATGTCACCTTCTCCCAAACCATCATTCACAATTGGGATAATTTCATATTCTTCCAATCCATATTTCACAATCAAAGGGGAGTGTTATCTCCTTTTTCTTTATCATTCACAACTAATATATTTCATCTCATTTCCATAAAATCTTTATGACTGGGGGATTTTTCTCCCCCTCCTAAATGATTTTGCAATTAGGGAATTGACTTCCCTTTAAAACCATTTCTATGCTTCAACAAGGGTTTTCCCTCTTTCCAACCATAGTTCCCTTTCATGGAGTTAATCCTCCTTGCACATTCACACTTCACCACATCTCATCTACTCATGATGGTGCCACTCAACATTGCACTCACAAATAAATCACCATCAATCACATAACATTTCTAGATCCTCAAAATAAGGCATCCCTTTGTTAAAGGTTGCACCCTTTGCCATACATCAACAATTCATTCAAAAACAACAGGTTTTGCCATAAACCTCATGGTATTTGGCCATCATAATCAATCACTAGGTTCAAAAGGTTGCACCCTTTGCCTTGCCTTCATCACAATGGTTTTTCCAAAAACCAAGTTTCTCCAGAATCCTTAGTAAAATTTTGGAACATTATTTTTAGAATCTCTTAGCAAACCAGGTTTCTCTAGAATCCTCAGTAAAATTTTGGAATATTCTTTTAAGAATATCTTAGCAAACCAGGTTTCTTAAGAATCCTTAGTAAAAATTTGGGATATTCTTTTTATAATACCTTAGCAAACCAGGTTTCCAAAATCCTCAGTAAAATTTTGGAACATTATTTTTAGAGTCTCTTAGAAAACTAGATTTCTCCAAAACCTCAACAAAAATTTGGATAGGTTTCTCCAAAAACCTCAGCAAAAATTTGGATAGGTTTCTCCAAAAACCTCAACAAAAATTTGGATAGGTTTCTCCAAAAACCTCAACAAAAATTTGGATAGGTTTCTCCAAAAACCTCAGCAAAAATTTGGATAGGTTTCTCCAAAAACCTCAGCAAAAATTTGTATAAGCTTCTCTAAAAACCTCAGCAAAAATTTGGATAGGTTTCTCCAAAAATATTATCAAAAATTTGGATAAACTTTTCCAAAAACCTCAACAAAAATTTGGACAAGTTTCACCCAAATCCTTAGAAAAATTTGGACATGGTTTCACCCAAATCCTTAGAAGAATTTGGATAGGTTTCTCGAAACAACCTCAAAGTATTTGGAACACACACCTTACCCTTATTTTCAAATTCCTTTCCCAACGCATTAGGTTAGATTTGATTTCATGAGGAAGCATTCTAGCTTAGATTCCTTTCAAAAGCATTTTCCTTCAGTTTTTCATTTCAAAATGCATCTAGATTAAGCTTAGCCTAGCCTAGTCATAGCCTAGCATAGCATAGCATAGTATAGCATACACATAGCCTAACATAGGTATAGCATTCACATAGACTATCCATAGACATAGTCTAGCATAGCATAGCCTAGCCTAGCCATAGCCTAGTGTAGCATACTCATAACCTAGAATAGGTGTAGCATCAACATAGCCTATCTATAGTCATAAACATAGCATACACATAGCCTATCCTAGTCATATCCTAGCATAGCATACTCATATCCTATAATAGACGTAGCATCAGCATAGCCTAGCCATAAACATAGTCTAGCATAGCATAGCCTAGCCTAGTCATAGCCTAGTGTAGCATACACATAGCCTAGCCTAGCATAGCATACTTACAGCCTATCATAGGCATAACATCAACATAGCCTAGCCATAGACATAGTCTAGCATAGCATAGCCTAGCCTAGTCATAGCCTAGTATAGCATCAACATGGCCTAGCCATAGTCATAGGTATAACATACATAGCCTAGCCTAGTCATAGCCTAGCGTAGCATAAACATATACTAACATAACATAGCATAGCATAGGATACTCATAGCCTAGCATAGGTGTAGCATTAGTATAGCCTAGCCATAGACATATTCTAGTATAGCATAGCCTAGCCTAGTCATATCCTAGCGTAGCATCAGCATATCCTATCCATAGACATAGTCTAGCATAGAATAGCCTAACATAGAATCAACATAGCCTAGCCATATTCATAGGCATAGCATCAGCATAGCCTAGCCATAGTCATAGGTATAACATACACATAGCCTAGCCTAGTCATAGCTAGTGTAGCATATACATAGCCTAGCATATCATACTCATAGTCTAGCATAGACGTAGCATCAGCATAGCCTAGCCATAGACATATTCTAGCATAGCATAGCCTAGCCTAGTCATAGCTTAGCATAGCATCAACATAGCCTATCCATAGACATAGTCTAGAATAGCATAACATAGCCTCAACATAGCCTATCCATAGTCATAGGTGTATTATACACATAGCCTAGCTTATTTATAGCCTAGCATAGCATACACATAACCTAGCATAACATAGCCTAGCATAGCATACTCATAGCCTAGCATAGGTGTAGCATCAACATAGCCTAGTCATAGACATAGTCTAGCATAGCATAGCCTATATTAGTCATATCCTAGCATATCCTAGCCATAGACATAGTCTAGCATAACATAAACTAGCCATAGGCATAGTCTAGCATAGCATAGCCTGGCCTAGTCATAGCCTAGCATAGCATAGCCTAGCCTAGCAATTTTCACTTATTGTATACTTTTTGATATTAGCAGAAAGTTTTATCCTAGGGGAAATTTTACTTTCTTGTACATTCTTGTACATTCAACATAAAAAATAATAAACATAAAAAAACAACAAACATTCCAAAAAAACAAAAACAAAAAATGCAAACAAATCAAAACCATCCATTGGTGATGTATCTTACATTTTATTTTTCTCTTTTCCACCAATATTCTATATCATTTGGATTGTATATCAATTTCGTATGGTCACACTTTGAGTGGCTACATACCTTTTATTTTATCCTATTTTCATATTCTCTTTATTATTCTTCCTCTTTTGGTTCTCAATCAATGTTGTATGGTCACACTTCGAGTAGCTATATACCTTTGATTGATCCTATTTTCATCTTCCCCTTCTTCTCTCTAACTCTTTTGGTTCTCGATCAATGTTATATGGCCATGCTTTGAGTAGATACATGCCTTTAATTTTATCCTATTTTTATCTTTCTCTTTCTCCTCCATTTCATAGGCTTACTTTGCCACCTCTTCCATCTTAATCATCTACATACATCAATCACATTTATGACCATGAAATATTGGCATTTAGTTTGAATACTTCATGCATCCATCCACACATTTTAGATTTGGTCCTGTACATGGGCACCCAAATTTTGGGTACACCTTATTGCATCCATCTATATCACTTACTTTACATTGTCAAGAAATACATTAGTCACATCCTTCTATATATTTTAGGTATTTTTTCACATCATGTAGACATTACCCCTAGTAATGCTATTTATATTCCTTGTACATAATCATTCCATTTATAGTATATATCATGGTATCAATTCTATTCTTAGTTGCATGTTAATGAGAAGTATTTCTATTGCTCAACCATTCAAGGTTGGTTTAATCAACCTATATCAGACATCATCAAACTCTACAAGATTTCAAGACTTTCCCTAGCTGAATCGATTTCATTCACATACCACTCACACTTTACTTCTTAAGCAAATTTTGAGTCTAGGGAGAACAACACCTTGCGTAAGCCTCACCATGTAGTGAATGGTTTCCCCTGCTCATCCTATCATTTACATGATCAAAATATAACCTGGGGATAAACAAAGGGACAAGCATAAGAAAAAATAGAAAATGGATAGAAAAAAAAAAGCCAATGCCCATAAAAAACAAAACAAAAATAAAAAATAAACAACATAAAAGAGCATCACACAAAAAAAATCAAATGGAATAGGGGTAGAAAACAAAAATAAAAGTCTCCAAGAGTACTACCACTATGCTTGACTCCCTTTGGTCCTTTGATTTAACATAACATCATAGGATAATTTCCATCGCTAGTAATAGGCTCCAAGAGCCTGCCTGCTAGTGGAATAGTCTTACAAGTGGTGACACATCTGTCATATTAGAAACCTTGTCTTGTATAGATCACTGTGTAATTTTGGATGAGCTAGCTACTTTGGCTGATTTTACAACCGGTTAGTCCAATCTCCCTCAAAATGGATAAATGAACATCATGTGCACACACAATTCCATGAACAATTCAACCTTAGTTATGATAGTTAAGATATCTTCACAATATTGATTGACCACTAGATCAGTTTGATTCTTCATACTATGTCATTTGAGCTCCCATAAACTCTTTTTAAACATTTTCTATGCTTGAGAATTAGGGTCATGCAGCATCATTGCTGACTCTGTTTGTCACATACGTCTTCTTAATCACACTTGCATTTTCTCATTTGCTGCATTGGCTCATGATGTATTACATCTCTTTCATGTGCATCTTGTACACCTTAGTCATTTTGTACACCCCATGTTTTCTTATTTCATATTATGGTTGTTGTTCAGTGTAATTATTAATTTTTTTCTGATTAACCATGATAAGAAAGATTATATCCATGCAAGGTGGAATACCCTCCATTTTTCTACATTCTTATATCTCGCATGTACACAAGTTATCACATATAACCTCTACACATCATTATTCATATATACTCATATTTAGTTAGTTTCATCGTACTTAGCACACATCATTCATGTCAAATACATTTAACATGTGCACATTACATACACATAAAATCACACACATTGTATGTAGGCACAACACAAAATCATCATGTGCATCCTTTACACGACTTGGAATTGTGTGCTCATCACTTATAAAGTAGGGTCATATTTGACCTAACTTTTCACCTATCAAATCATCTCCAAATTTTCTAAAACTTTCACCATTAGATCAAGATAGAAAATATCTTTCCAATGGTATAATTTTTGTTCCATTTTGATATCTTTTGGTCCCCCAAACTACCAAAACACTACACATAGGTCAAACAATCTAGGTTCACACCCCTCCATATGAAATCTAATTTGTACCCCACCATGCAAACTCTAGTTTGTACCCCACCATTCAAACCCTAGTTTGCATGCCACTATGTGAACTCCAAATCATATCTCGCCATGCGAAGTCCAATTTTTACCCCACCATGTGAACCTGGTTTACATGGTGTTATGCAAACCAACCCTCATGACATCATTTTTACCTTTTCTTCACTTGTGTAGATTCCTCTTCCTCTCCCACTATTTTTTGTCCAATTTTTTCACTTTTTACCACCAATTTCTTCTATCAAGTGCCTCATCACCATATTTCATATGCATCATTGTCGATTCCTTGCTTGAGGGGGTATTCATACACAAATCTACTTTGCATGCGATCAAACAATCAAACATCCATATCACGAATATTACATTTATCTAAAAATATTTTTTTTGAATATTATCTTTAGATAAAACCCCATTCCAATAAGACATTTTTTAGATCACAAGAGCCACATGCACTCCTAGACACATCTTGATTTTATTTTGTATATTGACGCTAACCACATTCTGAATGTTACACTTGATTTGTCCTTGCCACTCAACTCAAATGGTTTGACAAATGTTATCATGTGCTCATAAATCAATCAAAAACAAAAATTTGAATAGGCATTTTTTCTATTCATAATTGGACCATCTTGTGTTGGTCACAAAAACAAAGCAGTCTTAAGTTGCCCTCACAAACAACCAATATGATATTGTAAAATATTGTACTAAATTGGAAAATTACTTATTTCACCATCATGTTTCATTTGCATTCATTCATTCGCATTCATCCACACATTCTTCATATTCCCAAATACCTCACCACCTTCTTCCATCATATTTTTGTACTAAACTATGTTTTACACAACATAGTACAAAATGGGGTAAATGTAGATACCTAAAAGTCGTACATGCTCGCTCATAGATACTTGTAGATCTACATAGACACTTGTAGACTTTCATAGGCATAGTAGGCCATTGTAGGCCATCATAGGCCATCATAGGCCATCATAGGCCATCGTAGGCCATCATAGGCCATCGTAGGCCATCATAGGCCATCGTAGGCCATCATAGGCCATCGTAGGCCATAATAAGCCATCGTAGGCCATCGTAGGCCATTGTATTCCATCATAGTCATTCGTAGGTGAGAAACCTACAAAAACTATATAAAACAAATCCAAAATGCCTTCTATTTGCAAGAGGGCTACCTACAAGCCCCTTAAAGCCACCTAAGACATTTCCTATGCCTAATTAGGGCCCTCATGGGACCATTCACTACAAAAATATAATTATGCTAATTAGGATTCTAATTTGCAAGTGACTTTCTACTTAAAGTGCACTTTATCACTTAATTAGGTTTAATTAGGGTTAAGAGCCAAATTAACCCTAATCATGCCCTCACACATGTGTGCACCCCAAATTAGTTAGGATATTTTCTAGGATACCTAACTCAACCCTCACCTAACCTAGGGACTAACTAACCAGAGTTAACCCTAATCCTAGCTCACATATGTGTTCACCTAAGATATTTCCCTGAGGGCACATGAAGGGATGACTAGGCATGCCACTTCATAAACCCTAACTTGACCATGATAGGACTTAACTCTAGGGTCTAGTACACCTAACTACCCCCCAACCTTGGTTTCCTCTATAAATAGAGGACCATTTCCTTCATTAATCCCTCTCTCTCCATTTCAATTAACATACCCAAACTCTGCTAAAAATGTATCAAAATCCTTTTTAACATTTTTATGCCCAACAAACAGTAGAAAACATCATTTGGAACCTGTTCGAATAGCAATTTCTAACCAAAAATCAACATCAACTCAGTTTTCACCCTAGCTTATGAAACCAAGATCTAGTTCACATGCCACCATACGAACCAGCCCTATAGTATATTTATAGCATCAAATCAGGTACATATCAATCTTAGATAATTTCTATAGCATTTATATCAATTTTTATCATGTTTTCCTTCAGTTTTATGTCGATTTGTCTTCGTAATTATGGGGTTTGACCAAGGTAGGCCCCCAAACTCCTTTTTATAGGTCCAGAGCAGGTACAAAATGATATAATCAAACATCACTACTAGTGGCACATGTACAAAGAATCCCACCTTCATTGAGGGCACCGAAAGACACTAGCAAATGCTTCCAAATTCATGTGGAAAAAGGGGATAAAAACCTTTCTCAAGAGAAAGCTCATTTTGTAACCCTATTTTAGATTAATAAAATAGCATTTAGCACATTCCCAATATCTTTTGGAAATTTGGTGATTTTCGTGTGTTACAATTATCAACAAAAATTTGTAACAATAGGTCTCATCTTACTCTTTCTTCACTGATCTTATGGAATTCACTAATCCAAAAAATCTTTGAAAAATATTTGGGGAAAATGAATCTTGTACCTCCTTATCACCAATCATCACTCTGTTGTAATTTTGCTTAGCATCATATTTCTACAACAATTCTAATAGGTATGGATTGAAAAATCTTTGTCAAAGCTAGAAATCTATAGAATAAACTAAACTTCTACATTATCAAATGTGGTCTTCAGCAAGTGGTTCATTGGGTGCTCCAACCATTATGTTCTATAAAACTCTCCTATTGGTGTTATTTGGGTTATTTTTTCCAAGGTAATCTAAATCCTCTTCCCCTTATTCTACACCTTAGATGAATTTTCTAGCTCCTTGTCATGTCTATGGCATTCATCAAGGGTTCCAATCCATAATCTCAATCTTGAATCCTATTGGGATCCGAATTGACATAAAGCAAAACTTGATACTATGATTGTCTATGTTCCAAATTTTTTATTAGGCTTGCACCTGCTAGTCATAGCTTAGAACTCAATATTGGATGGACTAAATATTGCTCTAGCCCAACCTCCAGAGTAGGTTGATTCCTTGTCAACTGACAGAGTTTTGACTCAATTAATCTTAGTAATTATTTTAAGAGATAGGGTTAGAAAATTTTAGTCTCACAATGACACTGAGAGGGGGGGGTGAATCAGTGTAGCTCTTAAAAACTTAAATCTTCAATTCTTAATGCCTAAACAATGAAAGCTTAAAACTCAATAAAGCAAATATACCAAAAGAGCATCACACAACACAAGATGTATCGAGGTTCACCAGTTTTGGCTACTCCTCAAAATTGACTGTTTGGACTCCCATCCAAATCCGACCTTTGCAAAATACCAATTTTACAATAAATTTACCAGCACCCACTGGAAGGAGCACCAACCCCTGATTTATCTACAACAACAAAAATGAGCACCAACCCCTGATTTATCTGCACCAACAAAAAGGAGCACCAACCCCTGATTTACTAGCACCAACTAGAAGGAGCACCAACCCTTGATTTACCAGCACCAACTGGAAGGAGCACCAACCCCTAATTCCAAGCACCAACTTGGACTTTTGTTCTAAAACTAGAAGATTGACATAAATATGCCTTCACTTTTACAAGACCCTGACTGGTCTATTGCTTTCTCAACATTGCCCACTCTTCACACAACACACACCCTACTCGCTTTCCTCTTGATCTCTTCGTAAGATTAAATCTACCTCACTTTAATCCCAAGTGCTTTCACTCTTTTTTAGCAGCACTTTAATTCTCGATGTAGACCTCATTTTATAACAAAGTTCTGACTCTATTTTTAACTTTCATATTTTCGCATGCAACCCGTAACTGGCCCTGTAACTGTCGTACTGACTTTAGTTCACTGTTCTTATTTTAGCTACATGATATTTCTCTGTAACTACACCTGTAACTGTCGTACTGACTTCCGTTAAGTCTTATTATTTTATCTACATGATTTTCTTCTATAACGACCCCTGTAACTGTCGTATAACTTTAGTTAACTGTCACATATCTTATTTCGGCTGGGTTCTCTTCTTAGTCCATGCCAAAGCGACCTGTCACGAAATCATGACACTTTTGCCTCTTTGTCCTCTTCTCGGCTTGTACCCACGAAAACACATGTCGCGATATCATGACACTTTTGCCTCCTTGCTGCTTTACTTGGTTTGTACCCATGAAAACACATGTCGCGATATTGCGACACTTTCGCCTCCGTACTCTTCCTCTTTACTTTTGTCACGATATCACGACACTTCTGCCTTCTTACTTTCTCTCTCCTCCTTTAGTCATGAAAATGTGACATGTCACGATATCACGACACTTTTTCTCCTTTGCTCTTTCTCTTGCCTCCGGGTCATGAAAACGTGACATGTCGCAATATCGTGAAACTTTTTCTCCTTTGCACTTTCTCTTACCTTCGGGTCGTGAAAACGTGACATGTCGCGATATCGTGACACTTTTTCTCCTTTGCACTTTCTCTTACCTTCGGGTCGTGAAAACACGACATGTCATGAAATCATGACACTTTTTCATTCTCTTCCTTTCTGCCCTTTCCGAGTCGCGAAAATGCAACATGTTGCGATATCGTGACACTTTTCCTTTTCTACCTTCCTGCTCTTTTCAAGTCACGAAAATGCGACATGTCACGATATCGCGACACTTTTCCTTTTCTACATTCCTGCTCTTTTCAAGTCGCGAAAATGCGACATGTCACGATATCGCGACACTTTTCCTTTTCTGCCTTCCTGCTCTTTTCAAGTCGCGAAAATGCGACATGTCACGATATCGCGACACTTTTCCTTTTCTGCCTTCCTACTCTTTTCAAGTCATGAAAATGCGAAATGTCGTGATATCGTGACACTTTTCCTTCTTGGCCTTCCTACTCTTTTCAAGTCGTGAAAATGCGACATGTCGCGATCCTTGCATTTTCTCTTCGCTTCGGACCGCAAAAATGCAACATGTCGCAATATCGTGACACTTTTTCTTCCTTGCATTTTCTCTTCGCTTCGGACCGCAAAAATGCAACATGTCACGAAATCGTGACACTTTTTCTTCCGTACAATCTCTCTTGCAATATGTCGCAAAATCGTGACACTTTTTCTACTTGCATTTTTCTCTTCCAACATGTCACGAAATCGTAACACTTTCTTTCGTACTATCTCTCTTGCAATATGTCACGAAATTGTGACAGTTTTGCTTGCTTGCACTTTCTCTCCGAACATGTCACGAAATCGTGATAGTTTTTCTTGCTTGCGCTTTCTCTCCGAACATGTCACGAAATCGTGATAGTTTTTCTTGCTTGCGCTTTCTCTCCAAACATGTCACGAAATTGTGACAATTTTACTTGCTTGCGCTTTCTTTCTGAACATGTCGTGAAATCGTGACAATTTTGCTTTCTTGCACTTTCTCTCCGAACATGTCACGAAATCGTGATAGTTTTTCTTGCTTGCGCTTTCTTTCTGAACATGTCGTGAAATCGTGACAATTTTGCTTTCTTGCACTTTCTCTCCGAACATGTCGTGAAATCACAATAGTTTTGCTTTCTTCTCAACATGTCATGATATCGCGATAGTTTTATTCCTTGCTTAACATGTCACGATATCGTGATAGTTTTCTTCCTTGCTTAACATGTCATGATATCGCGATAGTTTTCTTCCTTGCTCAACATGTCGCGATATCACGACAGTTTTCTTCCTTGTGATTTTCTTTTGATTTTTAGCATATGGGCCACTTCGATCTTTTGGATAATCACTGTACATACTCTGAAGAACCTCTTAACTCCTGTCCACTACATCAATTGATCCATCTGACTGTGTTGACAAAAATGACAATACTGTTGCTGCACCTTGCTCAACAATCTCCCCCTTTGGAATTTTTGGCAACACACGTGCAATTTCCTGTAATTCTTCTCCCCCTTTGATAATAATACCAAAGGGCTACTGCAGAATCCCCCTGAGTCCATGCACAACATTCTCAGGCACAAATTATTACAGTTAGCAAAAATTACAAACTCAAAGACTTCCTTGGGCAACGATTTTGTGAAGATATTCGCTACTTGCTCTGTTGTTGGAGCAAAATCTAACTTAACCTCACCTTCCGCAACTTTCTCCTGTGTACAACACACTGTTGCTGCAAGATATTCTTCCTCTACTATGGATAAGGAAATTGAATCTTGTTTCTTACTGTTCCACATGACCAACCTGTCTCCAAGATAGAATGCACCTCCACTGGTACTCTTTCTGTCATCTACACATCCTGCCCAATCTGCATCTAGAAATTTGTCCCAACACTATCCTCAAATTTGTCCTAGCATTGTCCTCAAATATTTCCCAAAGGCCTTCTTCAAAGGCTCAATCAATCATGCTCAAGTAGTACTCAAAATGAACTCAACAATGAATGACAATCTCAAATCAAATCCACTTCATAAAAGCATAAAGAGAATTGTTAGAGACTTAATATCTTCTAACCTCAATCTCAACTCAACATAGAATGATGGAATAATTTATTTCATAGAACTTTAAAAATCACTTCACACATAACTTGACTAGGCTTAATAAAATCAACTCAACCAATCATAACCAAGATGGAAACCATCTGGCTGCTCAATATAAACCTCTTCTTCAAGCTTCCCATTCAAAAACGTTGATTTCACATCTGTCAACAAAATTGACAAGTGACTCACACTTGTACAAAATTTTTTCCAACACTATACCAACACTGCAATTTTACTGCCAACTTTGTGCAAGCATCAAACACAATAGCACAACACCAACCAAATCCCTTCTTACATTTTCAACTTGTTCTATGTTTTCTATAGTCACCACCGGTCACACCTCACTTTCAACTATTCGAATCAGGAGACAATATTTTGTTAAACGCTTCATGGCCAACTATAGTGCACCTTACTCAAACTCATACTTCTGGACCTCGGATAGGTATGATTCACAAAGCAAAGTTGCTCATATTGATGAGCTAAACATGAATCAATGATCAGAATTCAATATTTTTCACCACAGTGTCATAAAATATCTAACAATCTTCACGTCAATGTGTAGTTCAAATAAACACTGCTTTTATCAAAACACATATATGTGGCTAGGGCAACATTCTTTCACTAACCAAATTATCTAAACTGTTATAATCCTTAACTTTGGACAGTGGCAGTAAGAACCATCACCATTACAACAATGACATATAGCAATACTACCAATAATGACAACTCTCAATTTAATCACCACCCTTCACGGCACTTCCACAAACTACATGAACTGAAAACATACTTCGACAACTATACGATAACTTCCCTGACGACTTTGTTGAGCAAGGTGCAGCAGGAGTATTGTAATTGTTGTCAACACAGTCAATTAGATCTAATGATGCAATGGACAGACAGTTCAAAAGTCAGTCAGATGTAGAGGACAGAAGTTCAAAGGTTATTCAGAGTATGGACATGTTGGCAGAGAAAAAAGCAAGTGGAAAAACTATCACGATTTCGCGACATGTTGGCAGAGAAAAAGGCAAGTGGAAAAACTGTCGCGATTTCGCGACATGTTGGAAGAGAAAAAGGCAAGTGGAAAAACTGTCGCGATTTCGCGACATGTTGGCAGAGAAAAAGGCAAGTGGAAAAACTATCGCGATTTCGCGACATGTTGGCAGAGAAAAAGGCAAGTGGAAAAACTGTCACGATTTCGCGACATGTTGGAAGAAAAAGAGAAAGCAGGAAGAAGTGTCACGATTTCGCGACAAGTTCAAAGAAAGAGAGCAAGTTGGAAAAGTGTCACGATTTCGCGACATGTCGCATTTTCGCGACTTGAAGAGAGCAGGAAGGCAGAGAAGGAAAAGTGTCACGATTTCGCGACATATTGCAAGGAAGGTTGTACGGACGAAAAAGTGTCACGATTTCGCGACAAGTCAGAAGACAAAGTGAAAGCAAGATAAAGTGTCACGATTTCACGACGTGCTGTAGAAGAGAGAGTCCGAAGTGTGAACTGTCATGATTTCGTGACAAGTTCGAGGAGAGAGAAAGTAAAATGAAAAGTGTCACGATTTCGCGACATGCTGTAGAGTTCAAAGTGAGAACTGTCATGATTTCGTGACATGCTGAGTGAGAACTGTCACGATTTCATGACATGCAGCAAAGGGAAGAGTTTGAAATGAGAACTGTCATGATTTCATGATAGGTTGCAAAGAAAACGTATGGAATCTGAAAGCGTCACGATTTCATGACAGGTTGCAAAGAAAGCGTATGAAGTTGATAGCATCACGATTTCATGACAAGTTGCAAAGAAAGCGTATGAAAGTTGATAGCGTCACGATTTTAGGATAGGTTGCAAAGAAAGCGTACGGAAGTTGATAAGTGTCATGATTTATGACGAGTTGAAGAGAAAGCAAAGGATGCAAAAGTGTCATGATTTCAGATGTGAGAACGGTTGGAGAAAGTGTCACGATTTCATGATAGAAATAGAAAGCAGGTCTTCAATAGGAGAAGTGTCATGATTTCATGACAAAAGCCAAGATGTGAAGTACGAAGGTAGAAGTGTCATGATTTCATGACAAAAGTAGAAAGGAGGTCGACAAAGGGAGAAGTGTCACGATATCGTGACAAAAGCAAAGTTGATGCTGATGAAGATAGAAGTGTCATGATATCACGACAAGAGCTTAGTTGAAGTCGACAAAGGTAGAAGTGTCACGATATCATGACAAAAGCCAAAAGAAAGTGTACGGAGGCAAAGGTGTCATGATATCGTGACATGTTGTAGTTTCATGACAAAAGCTACAGAAGAGTTACAGAGGCAGTTGAAGCCGACAAAGTCAAATGTGAGCCGACGAAGATTAGGGTTTTGTAGTTGACTAAGATTAGGGTTACAATCGACTAAGATTAAGTTGTTGATCTTGAAAAATGTGGTTATAAAAGGAAGGCTGTTTTGAAGAGTTGGTGTGTTGTGAAGTGCGACGTTCGTAGATAGTGCATAGAGTGAGAAGTTCGATCGCAGTGAGCAGAGTGTGAAATTCGATCGTAGTGTGCAGAGTGCATTTCGTCGAATCATTCTAAGTGTGAAAGATCACAAAGGAAGCAGAGTGCACGAAGGGGAGAAGACGAACGTTCGACAGTTTAGCAGCAGATTATGCGAAGTGATAGCACAGGGAGAGCAGAGTGCACACAAGACAAAAAAGTGAAGCAGATCAGTCAGGGTCTTGTTAAAGGCAAAGGTATCTCACTGTCATTCTTCTAAGTTTTAGATTTGAAGTCCAAGTTGGTGCTTGGCATAAGGGGTTGGTGCTCCTTCCAGTTGGTGCTGGCAATTTAGGGGTTGGTGCTCCTTCCAGTTGGTGCTGGTAAATCAGGGGTTGGTGCTCCTTTCTGCTGGGTCAGATAAAATCAGGGGTTGGTGCTCCTTCCAGTGGGTGCTGGTAAACTATTTGTAAAAGTTGTTGCTTTGCAAAGGCTGGATTTGGATGGTAGTCCAAGCAGTCATTTTTGAGGAGTAGCCACATTGGTGAACCTCATTAAAATCTTGTGTTGTGTGATGCTCTCTTGTTGTTCTTGCTATATCTATTTATAAGTTTTAACTACTACTATTTTTAGAGCTATTAATTCTTGATTAAAGAGCTACACTGATTCACCCCCCCTCTCAGTGCCATTGTAAGTACAACAATTGGTATCAGAGCCAAGTCCCTGTACAAGCTTAACCAGCTAGGGTGATCTTGGAATTATCACAATGGCAGGTGGTGAAGGTTTCTCATCAAACAAAGCACCATTGTTTGATGGATCTAATTATGCATTCTGGAGAGTCAGGATGCAGACATATCTCTGTGCTTTGGGATATGATATCTGGGATTCAGTAGTGAGTGGATACTCAATTCCTATCATTCCTCCAAAAGAAGCAGAGGAAAAGAAACTGTTTGAAAACAATTCGAAAGCAAAGAATGCCATCTTGTGTGGATTAGCAGACAGTGAACCGGTAAAGGTCATGAACTGTCGATCAAGCAAAAGAAATATGGGACAAATTGAAGAGTGTTCATGAAGGAGATGATAAGATCAAAGAAGCCAAGTTACAGACACATCGAGCTCAGTTCGAAGCTTTGAAGATGAATGATGATGAAAACATTGAGGCATTCATGTTGAGAGTCAATGGAATCATCAATGCTATCAGGAGGACTCGACGAGAATATCGATGACTCTGCTGTCGTGAAAAAGGTATTAAGATCCCTTCCTCAAAGATTTGATTCCAAAGTCTCAGCAATAGAAGAAGCTAAAGATCTAAATTATTTTAGTATAGATGAAATGTATGGTTCCTTAACTGCCTATGAGATGAGGATAGGAAGATCTAAACCCACTGACAGAGAAGCAGCTTTCAAGGCCCTTAAAAATAAAAACACAAAACAAGAGTCCGAGGAAGAAGAGACATCAGATGAAATGGAAGCAAACTTTGTGAGAAAATTGAAAAAGGGGAAAGGAAAATACAAAGGGAAGCTTCCATTCAAATGCTTCAACTGTGGAGGTGTTGGGCATTTTGCAACTAAATGTCCACTGAAAGAGAAGAACAAAAATGATGAAGGATCCCACCAAGAAAGAGGTGACTGGAAGATGAAAGCAAATTTCAGAAAAGGCAACTTCAAAAAGAAAAGTTTCATCTCCAAGAATGTTAGTTCATCAAAAAATAGCTCCGGTGATGAGTCTGAAGAAGAAAGAGATGAAGCTCTTTTTATGGCTTTTGAAGAAGTTAAATCAGAAAAAGAAGGAGTGACCTCTGAAGTTTGTGGTGAAAATCTCGAGGCTGAAGTTGACTTAGAAGGTGAGTTGATATCTGCACTTGAAGAGTGGGAGATAGAAAAGAAAAAGAATAAGAAACTATCAAGAAAGCTTGAGGATGCAAATGGAATCATAACCAGCTTAAAAGTTTAGATAGAAGAATCTAAGAAAATCATCGAAGATCTCGAAGTTCAAATAACCATGAGAATAGACTATTGCAGCAAGCTAGAGGAAGAGACTATTGGTCTAAGAATGCAGCTAGAAGAGATGAACAAGAAAATCAGTTGTTATCACAAACGAGAAGAAAGTTCTATGAAACTGGATAAAATCATAAATGACCAAAGACCTGCAGGCATCAGGTTTGGTCTGGGTTTTATCGAAGGAGAATCATCAAGTGGTTCAAAAGCCAAAAATGTAGAATCCACAAAGAATGAAGATAAGAAACAGATCGATCAAGGGAAATTGCCTCTTGCAAAAGAAAGCAATAATGCCAAGCAGGAAAGGAGAACTGACAGTAATGGTTTCACCAATGTCACACATCAAAGAAGAAGAAGACCTATGGCTCCTACGGCAACATGGCAAAGACCATCTCCCAGGTTCAATTATCCCTTCTCTGGTTTCTGTTTTAAATGCAATGGCTATGGACATAAAATCTCAGACTGCAAGTACAATGTTAGACCAAGGAATTTCACAAGTAGAAATGCTTTTTCTCCTTTGATGAATTACACAGTAGAATGTTATAACTGTCACAATTTTGGGCACATTGCAAGAAACTGTAGAAGCACTTTTTCATCAAATCAGTTTCAGGGAAGAAAAGTTCAACCAAACAGGATGAGACAAAATGGGAAACTTCCTGTAAAACATGCACAAGCTGTTGATAAGGGAAAAACTAAACAAGAGCCCAAAACCACTATCAAAACAATGTGGAAAGGGAAAGAAAGACTGAAGGAAGAAAAGGAATCTTTAATCGTTCAAACTGCTTTCAAAGCATAGAATAAACATGTACCATGGATACTAGATAGTGGATGCTCCAGTCATATGACAGGTGACAAACAAAAATTTGATAAGTTACAGAAATATGAAGGAGGATCAGTAAAATTTGGAAATAATGATGGAGCCAAGATAGTTGGCAAAGGCTCAGTCAAAATTAGTGATGGAAGGATTAAATCAGAAGAAGTCTTATTTGTGGATGGATTGAAACATAATTTACTGAGTGTAAGTCAGATTTGTGATAAAGGTCATGAAGTGGTCTTTATGAAGCAGGGTTGTGAAGTCAGAAAGACCAACAGTGGAAAATTGATAGCAACAGGGTCAAGAACTTCTGGTAACCTGTATACACTTTCAGAGACTTCAAAAGGAGCTTGCTTTATTGGATAGGAAGAAGAAAATTGGCTGTGGCACAAAAGACTTGGCCATATCAGTTTTGATAATCTAGTGAAAATCACCTCAAAAGGGGTTGTAAGAGATATTCCCACCATCAGCAAACCTGCAAACAACATCTGTGCTTCATGCCAAAAGGGGAAGCAAACTAGAGTCACATTCAAAACTAAAGAATACTACACCAACAAACCGTTGGAACTAATACACACTGACTTATGTGGACCCATGAGAACACAAAGCATAAATGGTGACAAGTATTTTATGTTGTGCATTGATGACTATTCCAGAATGACATGGATATTCTTCTTGAAGCAGAAATCAGAAGCTTTTGATATGTTCAAGATCTTCAAAAACCAGGTTGAGAATGAAATAGGAAAGAGGATCAAATGCTTAAGATCAGATAGAGGTGGAGAATTCATTTCAGAGGAGTTTGCAGAATACTGTGAAAAGTATGGTATTAGGAGACAGTTCTCAGCAGCAAGGACACCTCAGCAAAATGGGGTAGTAGAAAGAAAGAACATAACTATGCAAGAAATGGCACGAACTATGTTGGCTGAAAGCAAAGTAGCTGACAGATTTTGGAAAGAAGCAGTCCATACTGCGGTGTATATCCAAAATAGATACATGCTGAGAACACATGAAAACAAAACTCCTTATGAATTATGGTTCGAAAAAAGGGCAACAACAAAATACCTCAGAGTGTTTGGCAGCAAGTGCTATATCAAAAGAACTGAAGACAATCTTGGCAAGTTTGAAGATAGAGCAGATGAAGGTATTTTTGTTGGTTACTCACCAAGAAGCAAAGCTTACAAATGCTACAACAAGAGGCTAAAGAAAATTGTGGACAGTGTTGATGTTAAGTTTGATGAAGGTAAAGAACGGGTGATTAGCCATGAAACGAACTACCCAATTTATGAAGAGGTTATTGAAGGAGATGAGGAAAATGAAATTGAAAAGATACAAAAAATTGACTCAGATGATGTAAGTTGTGATTCAGAAGCAGAAGAGAATAAGAAATTCAAAACAGGTAGCTGGCAGAAAAATCATCCTAGAGACCAAATAATTGGAGATCCCAAAGTTGGTGTTCAAACAAGAAGAAGAGTAGCAAGTAACTACTCTTTGTTATCCAGCATTGAGCCCAAGAATATTGTTGAAGCAAGCAAAGATGAAGGTTGGATGAAGGCTATAAATGAAGAATTAGACCAGATTGAGAAAAACAAAACCTGGGAATTAGTACCTAGACCTGCGAACAAAAACATAATCGGGACTAAATGGATCTTTCGTAACAAATTGAATGAAGACGGATAGGTCGTTAGGAATAAAGCTAGACTGGTTTGCAAAGGCTATGCACAAGTTGAAGGCATTGATTTTGAGGAGACTTTTGCACCAGTGGCCAGACTAGAAGCAATCAGAATGTTTCTGGCCTTAGCAGTCTACAAGAACTTCAGAGTTTATCAGATGGATGTAAAATCAGCTTTTTTAAATGGGAAACTTGAAGAAGAGGTTTATATTGAACAACCAGATGGTTTTCAAATTAGTGAAGATCCCAACCTTGTCTGCAAATTAAAGAAAGCTTTATATGGCTTAAAACAAGCACCCCGAGCATGGTATGCAAGGCTAGACAACTATCTCTCTCAACAGGGATTCAAGAAAGGTATGGTGGACAATAATCTGTATGTCAAAACAGAAGGTGGGCATCTCATTGTTCTTGTTGTATATGTAGATGATATCATATTTGGCAGTAGCAAAGATGAATCTTGTAAAGACTTAGCAAATAAGATGCAAGAAAGAATTTGAAATGTCTATGATTGGTGAACTGTCTTACTTTCTTGGGTTACAAGTTAATCAAAATGAGAAAGGCATATTTATTTCCCAAGTCAAATATGTGAAAGAGATGCTAAAAAGGTTCACAATGGAGGACTGTAAGCCAGTTAGCACTCCCATGACAACAGGCTGCAAGTTGAGTAAAGATGACAAATCTCCACCTGTTGATCAAACCATGTACAGATCAATGATTGGAAGCTTACTATATTTAACAGCTACTGAGACCGGATATTCTGTAGGCAGTTTGCATGGTAGCAAGATTTCAGGCCAGTCCCAAAGAGACTCATGTGACAACAATAAAAAGGATTCTTAGGTATCTCAAGGGTACTATGGAGTATGGGTTATGGTATCCAAAAGGTAAAGACTTCACCCTTATTTCATATTCAGATGCAGATTGGGTAGGATGTGTCGATGACAGGAAGAGTACCAGTGGAGGTGCATTCTATCTTGGTGACAGGTTGGTTGCTTGGCACAACAAGAAACAAGAGTCAGTTTCTTTATCAACAGTTGAGGCAGAATATATTGCAGCAACAACATGTTGTACACAAGTTTTGTGGATGAAACAAACTCTGAAAGATCTTGGTATTAATTTCAGTGAGCCAATATCAGTAAAGTGTGATAACACCAGTGCAATTAACATCTCCAAGAATCCAGTTATGCATTCACGCACAAAGCACATTGCCATCAGGTATCACTTTTTGAAGGAGAAAGTTGTAGAAGGAGAGGTTAAATTGGATTTTGTCCCAACCACAGAACAAGTAGCAGATATTTTCACAAAACCATTGCCCAAGGAAGTGTTTGAGTACCTTCAAAACAAATTGGGAGTGGTCACACTTCCCAAGAAGTGACTAGCTACAGGGATCACTTTCTCAGGGGGAGCATTTGAGTATTTGACTATTCTTTTGCTCATGATCATAATTTGTGCTAAGTGCAACAAATTGTGCTCGAGAATGTTGTGCATGGACTCAGGGGGAGTCTGCAGTAGCCCTTTGGTATTATTGACAAAGGGGGAGAAGAGTTACAGGAAATTACACAGGTGTTGCCAACAATTCCAAAGGGGGAGATTGTTGAGCAAGGTGCAGCAGGAGTATTGTCATTGTTGTCAACACAGTCAGTTAGATCTAATGATGCAGTGGACAGGCAGTTCAAAAGTCATTCAGATGCAGAGGACAGAAGTTCAAAGGTTATTCAGAGTATGGACTGTGAGTTTCCAAGAAGACCATAGTGGCCCATTTGCAAAATATCAAAGAAAAAGACAAGTAAGAAAAGTGTCGCGATATCGCGACATATACTGCAGGAGAGGAAAACTATCATGATTTCGTGACATGTTAGAAGAGAGAGAAGAAGTAGAAAAACTGTCACGATTTCGTGACATGTTGGAGAGAAAAGGCAAGTGGAAAAACTGTCACGATTTTGCGACATGTTGGCTGAGAAAAAGGCAAGTGGAAAAACTGTCATGATTTCGCGACATGTTGGAAGAGAAAAAGGCAAGTGGAAAAACTGTCATGATTTCGTGACATGTTGGCAGAGAAAAAGGAAAGTGGAAAAACTGTCACGATTTCGTGACATGTTGGAAGAAAAAGAAGTGATTGACAAGTTCAAAGAAAGAGAGCAAGTTGGAAAAGTGTCACGATTTCGCGACATGTCGCATTTTCGACTTGAAGAGAGCAGGAAGGCAAAAAAGGAAAAGTGTCACGATTTCGTGACATATTGCAAGGAAGGTTGTACGGACGAAAAAGTGTCATGATTTCGTGACAAGTCAGAAGACAAAGTGAAAGCAAGATAAAGTGTCATGATTTCATGACGTGCTGTAGAAGAGAGAGTCCAAAGTGTGAACTGTCATGATTTCATGACAAGTTCGAGGAGAGAGAAAGTAAAATGAAAAGTGTCATGATTTCATGACATGCTATAGAGTTCAAAGTGAGAACTATCATGATTTATGACATACGAGTAAGAGAACTACATGATTTTGTGACATGCAAAAAAGGGAAGAGTTCGAAATGAGAACTGTCATGATTTCATGACAAGGTTGCAAAGAAAACGATTGAAAGCTTGAAAGCATCACGATTTTATGACGAGGTTGCAAAGAAAGCGTATTGAAAAGTTGATAGCGTCACGATTTGATGATAGGTTGCAAAGAAGAGATAGAAGTTGAAAGTGTCATGATTTTATGATAGGTTGCAAAGAAAGCGTAAGTGATAGCGTCGCGATTTATGAGGTTGAAGAGAAAGCAATGGATGCAAAGTGTCATGATTTATGACGATTGAGATAAGTAGGTTTGGAGAAAGTGTCACGATTTCATGACAGAAATAGAAAGTAGGTCTTCAATAGGAGAAGTGTCATGATTTCATGACAAAAGCTAAGATGTGAAGTACGAAAGCAGAAGTGTCATGATTTCATGACAAAAGTAGAAAGGAGGTCGATGAAGGGAGAAGTGTCGTGATATCATGACAAAAGCAAAGTTGATGCTGACGAAGACAGAAGTGTCGCGATATCGCGACAAGAGCTTAGTTGAAGTCGACAAAGGCAGAAGTGTCGCGATATCATGACAAAAGCCAAAAGAAAGTGTACGGAGGCAAAGGTGTCACGATATCGCGACATGTTGTAGTTTCACGGCAAAAGCTACAGAAGAGTTACAGAGGCAGTTGAAGCCGACAAAGTCAAATGTGAGCCGACGAAGATTAGGGTTTGCAGCCGATGAAGTTTAGGGTTTTGCAGCGACTAAGATTAGGGTTACAACCGACTAAGATTAAGTTTTTGATCTTGAAAAATGTGGTTATAAAAGGAAGGCTGTTTTGAAGAGTTGGTGTTGTTGTGAAGTGCGACGTTCGTAGATAGTGCGCAGAGTGAGAAGTTCGATCGCAGTGAGCAGAGTGCAAAATTCGATCGTAGTGTGCAGAGTGCATTTCGTCGAATCATTCTAAGTGTGAAAGATCGCAAAGGAAGCAGAGTGCACGAAGGGGAGAAGACGAACGTTCGATAGTTTAGCAACAGATTGTGCGAAGTGATAGCGCAGGGAGAGCAGAGTGCGCACAGGACGAAAAAGTGAAGCAGATCAGTCAGGGTCTTGTTAAAGGCAAAGGTATCTCACTGTCATTCTTCTAAGTTTCAGATTTGAAGTCCAAGTTGGTGCTTGGCATAAGGGGTTGGTGCTCCTTCCAGTTGGTGCTGGCAATTTAGGGGTTGGTGCTCCTTCCAGTTGGTGCTGGTAAATCAGGGGTTGGTGCTCCTTTCTGCTGGGTCAGATAAAATCAGGGGTTGGTGTTCCTTCCAGTGGGTGCTTGGTAAACTATTTGTAAAAGTTGTTGCTTTGCAAAGGCTGGATTTGGATGGTAGTCCAAGCAGTCATTTTTGAGGAGTAGCCACATTGGTGAACCTCGTTAAAATCTTGTGTTGTGTGATGCTCTCTTGCTGTTCTTGCTATATCTGTTTATAAGTTTTAACTGTTGCTATTTTTAGAGCTGTTATTTCTTGATTAAAGAGCTACACTGATTCACCCCCTCCTCTCAGTGCCATTGTAAGTACAACATACTTGCCTTTCATTATCAGGTAATCAAACAAATACATAGGAGCATTAAAATGAAACTTCAAGATTGCTCCCTTTGAGGATGTGCTGCTGTGTTGGGGTAATCTCCTTCAGTCCAAGGAGACACGATTTCCTCTCTTCTTTCTTTCTCCAATATTTCTTGAACTTGGGCTTGAGTTTTTCAACTGCATCCCTATTTTGAACCTTTTTGTGAACTTGAAAATTTCTCTTGGGTGGTTGTCTCTTGTGCATCCTTGATGGATGATTATTTTCCTTTCTTTGATGCACATGATTTCTTCCTTGTCTATGTTGCATTATTTGTGTCTGATGAAATCTATTGTCTTGCCTTAGATTAGATACAAAAGTTCTTGGACAAGACCTTGCTATGTGCCCATGACCATTACATTTAAAACATTGCACATGGTGTTCAATAGATGTATTTCTACCAGCATAACTCTTTGATCTATTATTCAATCCACAATACATTGCCTTGTGACCATAATGGTTGCATCTAAAACAATAGCCATTACAAGCATTATTATGAATAACCTCTTTTGTTGTGGTTGCTTTGCTGTAGATCTCCTTTAAGATTTTCTTCCTTTTGAAGTTTCAGCTTCAAACATTTCTTGCTTTGATCCTTCAATAGTGGACTTCTTCTTCTCTGTAGATTTAGAAGATGAAGGTTGTTCAACTTCATATCCAAGACCAAGCTTACACATGGGGCTTCTTTGATGCCTTATCATTTTATCTAGCAACTTTGTGCTCTTCTCAAATTTGAGATTTTTATTGGCCTCTTCTAGTTGTTTCCTCAATAAAATAATCTCCTCTTCTTGTTTGCCGCAAACATCGCTTTTATCATCCAGGTGTGACTTCAAGGCTTCTTCTATTTTCTTGGATTTATGAATTTGCAAGAAGAGATCTTCAATATTATCCCCATATTCTTCCAACTTCTTGGACAGTCTTTTGTTCTTTTTCCTTTCTATACCCAACTCTTCAAGTGCAGCGATCAACTCACCTTCTAGATATACTTCAGCCTCAGCCTCAAGTTTTTTATTACATTCTTGTTTTTCCTCTATTTTTTCTTCTTTGAATTCCATGAAAAGAGCTTCATCTATTTCTTCTTCAGAATCCTCACTGGAGCTATCTTCTGATGAACTAAAATTCTTGGAGATGAAACCTTTCTTCCTGAAGTTATCATTTTTGAAATTTGGTTTTTTCTTCCAGTCACTTCTTTCTTGGTGCGATCCTTCATCACTTTCGTCCTTCTCATTAAGTGGACATTTAGCTGCAACATGCCCAATGCCTCCATAGTTGAAACACTTAAATGGTAGCTTTCCTCTGTATTTTCCTTTTCCCCTTATTAGTTTCCAAACAAAGTTTGCTTCCGTTTCATCTGATGTCTCTTCTTCCTCAGATTCTTGTTTTGCTTTTATATTTTTATGTGCTTTAAAAGCAACTTCTCTGTCTGTGGGTTTGTTTTTTCCTATTCTCATCTCATATGCAGTCAAAGAACCATGCATCTCATCCATACTAAAAGTATTTAGATCTTTAGCTTTTTCTATTGCTGAAACTTTAGAATCAAATCTTTGGGGAAGAGATCTTAGTACCTTTTTCACGACGATAGCATCTTCCATTTTCTCGTTGAGTCCTCTAATTGCATTAATGATTCCATTAACTCTCAACATTTATGCCTCTATGTTCTCATCATCATTCATATTTAATGCTTTGAACTGAGCTCAATGCATTTGTAACTTGGCCTCCTTGATCTTATCATCTCCTTCATGAATGCTCCTCAGTTTGTCCCATATTTCTTTTATCATTTTACAACCCATAATTTTTACTAGTTCACTATCCATTAATCCGCACATGATAGCATTCTTTGCTTTTGAGTTATTCTTAAACAATTTCTTATCGACAACATCGGTTGGAGAAGTGGTGGGTATTATGTATCCACTATCTATCGAATCTCAAATGTCGTATCCCAAAGCACAAAGATATGTCTACATCCCGAGTCTCCAAAATGTGTAATTAGTTCCGTCCAACAATGGTGCTTTGTTTGATGAGAATCCTTCACCACCTGCAATTGTCTCACTTCCAAGATCAACCCTAGCCAATTAAGCTTGTTCAGGAACTTGGCTTTGATACCAATTGTTAGTCTCACAATGACAATGAGAAGGGGGGGGTGAATCAGTGTAGCTCTTAAAAACTTAAATCTTCAATTATTAATGCCTAAACAATGAAAGCTTAAAACTCAATAAAGCAACTATACCAAAAGAGCATCACACAACATAAGATGTACTGAGGTTCACCAATTTTGGCTACTCCTCAAAATTGACTGTTTGGAATCCCATCCAAATCTAGCCTTTGCAAAATACCAATTTTACAATCAATTTACCAGCACCCACTGGAAGGAGCACCAACCCTTGATTTATCTGCAATAATAGAAAGGAGCACCAACCCCTGATTTACTAGCACCAACTGGAAGGAGCACCAACCCCTGATGCCAAGCACCAACTTGGACTTCTATTCTGAAACTAGAAGATTGAAATAAATATGCATTCACTTTTACAAGACCCTGATTGGTCTATTGCTTTCTCAACATTGCCCACTCTTCACACAACACACACCCTGCTCGCTCTCCTCTTGCTCTCTTCGCAAGATTAAATCTGCCTCGCTTTAATCCCGAGCGCTTTCTCTCTTTTTCAGTAGCACTTTAATTCTCCATGTAGACCTCCTTTTATAACAAAGTTTTGACTCTATTTTTAACTTCCATATTTTTGCATGCAACTCGTAACTAGCCCTGTAACTATCGTAGTGACTTTAGTTCACTATTCTTATTTTAGTTGCATGATATTTCTCTGTAACTGCCCCTGTAACTATCGTACTGACTTCAGTTAACTCTTCTTATTTTAGATGCATGATTTTTCTTCTGTAACGGCCCCTGTAACTGTCGTATAACTTCAGTTAACTGTCACATATCTTATTTCGGCTGGGTTCTCTTCTTAGCTCGTGCCAAAGTGACCTGTCGTGAAATCATGACACTTCTGCCTCTTTGTCCTCTTCTCGGCTTGTACCCACGAAAACACATGTCGTGATATCGCGACACTTTCGCCTCCTTGCTGCTTTACTTGGTTTGTACCCACGAAAACATAACATGTCGCGATATCGTGACACTTTCGCCTTCTTACTTTCTCTCTCCTCCTTTAGTCGTGAAAATGTGACATGTCGCAATATCGCGACACTTTTTCTCCTTTGCTCTTTCTCTTGCCTTCGGGTCGCAAAAACGTGACATGTCGCGATATCACGACACTTTTTCTCCTTTGCACTTTCTCTTACCTTCGGGTCATGAAAATGCGACATGTCGCGATATCGTGACACTTTTTCTCCTTTGCACTTTCTCTTACCTTCGGGTCGCAAAAACTTGACATGTCGCAAAATCGTGACACTTTTTCATTCTCTTCCTTTCTGCCCTTTTCGAGTTACGAAAATGCGACATGTCACGATATTGTGACACTTTTCCTTCTCTGCCTTCCTGCTCTTTTCAAGTCACGAAAATGCGACATGTCATGATATCGCGACACTTTTCCTTCTCGGCCTTCCTGCTCTTTTCAAGTCGCAAAAATGCGACATGTCGTGATATCATGACACTTTTCCTTCTCGGCCTTCCTACTCTTTTCAAGTCATGAAAATGCGACATGTCGCGATATCGCGACACTTTTTCTTCCTTGCATTTTCTCTTCACTTCGGACCATGAAAATGCAACATGTCACGATATTGTGACACTTTTTCTTCCTTGCATTTTCTCTTCGCTTCGGACCGTGAAAATGCAACATGTCGCAAAATCGTGACACTTTTTCTTCCATACAATCTCTCTTGCAATATGTCACAAAATCGTGACACTTTTTCTACTTGCCTTTTTCTCTTCCAACATGTCATGAAATCGTGAAACTTTTTCTTTCGTACTATCTCTCTTGCAATATGTCATGAAATCATGACAGTTTATCTTGCTTGCGCTTTCTCTCCGAACATGTCATGAAATCATTATAGTTTTGCTTGGTTGCGCTTTCTCTCCGAACATGTCGTGAAATCATGATAGTTTTGCTTTCTTGCACTTTCTCTCCAAACATGTCATGAAATCGTGATAATTTTGCTTGCTTGCATTTTCTCTCCGAACATGTGGTGAAATCACGACAGTTTTGCTTTCTTCCCCACATGTCGCAAGAAAATGACAATTTTCTTCCTTGCTTAACATGTCGCAATACATTTCGTGATATCGTGACAGTTTTCTTCCTTGCTCAACATGTCGCAATATCGCGACAGTTTTCTTCCTTGTGATTTTCTTTTGATTTTTAGCATATGGGCCACTTCGATCTTTTGGATAATCACTGTACATACTCTGAAGAGCCTCTTAACTCTTGTCCACTGCATCAACTGATCTATCTGATTGTGTTGACAACAATGACAATACTGTTGTTGCACCTTGCTCAATAGAAAAGGGATTATGGTTAAGGAATTCTAAGTAAAATAGTGGTCGGATAGAGCTAACAACATAGGCATCCATAGGGAAAACCTTTCAGTAAATTATTTCCAGTGTCCCACACTCAATATCAACAACACCCAAAATAGAGTAATCTTCATACAAGAACACAAAGCAAAGATATACTCCAAGAAGTAATTTCAATATCCACAATACTAACAATCCAATTTAGTAGAATAGATCAGTATCTAGATTTAACAAAAATAAACCTCTTGTAAGCACAAATCTAACTATGAAAAGATTTTAATTGCTTTACAACTAGTAATCCAATATCAGTGGAATGAACTAACCATAATAGCATTAGAAGAAATGTGATTCACAACTTGAACTTCTCAATAAATATATCGAAGATGACAGTTATTGAGTCAAAAATCCAAGTAATGCTCCTTCCATTAATTTGCAAAAGATGTTACACTATAGGGCAAGCAAACACTCTAGAGCCAAACCTGAAAAGGGTTTGACCTCTATATATAGTTTTTACAAATAAAGGAAAAATGTGGAGCATTACAAGGATTAGATCATGCTAGATCAAAAGAATACTATGGTGGCATCATTTCATTCATCTTCAAAGTCTAGGAAATTTGCTCGATGTTGCATGCCATGGCAGCTCAGCTCTATAACTTGCTTATTCTGTAATGGCAATTAGACTCTAGGCTATTAGAAATAATATATAATTCATCTACCTTTCTTGGGGACTCCATATTACTATAGATCCACAACTACCTATGTTATTGGTTCTTGGCTCCATGGACGCTTCGCCTGCCCGCTCAAACCAACTGGTTCTTGTTTGCCAAGAATCCACTTTTATATATCTAATAAAATATTAGCATGATATCAACCGTTGATTCACTCACAAATGGCTATGATTAAATATTAGCAATGCTCTACAGATGAGCGATGTAGAACATGTCATCAGACCACTCTTTTAAAAGAATTATCACTTACTTTGACTTTTTTGACTAGCAACATGGAACACATCTAAAAATGCACTATGCTTTGAGTGTAATGGAGCATGTTACGAGGCTAATTCTTTAGTTCTTAAAATTGCATAGAGCATAGAGCATAAATCATATGTTGTAGTCCATTCCTTGATATACGCTCATCAATTTTTGACCCAATTTGACTGTGGAATAGAGAATATCACCAGGCTTCTCAAGAAAGAGTGTAAAATGTTATTTCACAATAGTAAGCACTGTATCATTACCTTGTGCTTATTTTAGGGCATTTTGAACTTTTTGACCAATAGTGTGGAACATCTATTCTAATTTGCTTTAAAATAAATATGGAACTCAATGGTGTGGAAAACCTCAAAAATTAGTCACTTTAGTGCGCAATATGGGACAATGTGTGCTAGATCACTCTTTTGAGAATGCTGATGTCAGTTTTGACCTGAGTTGATAGCAGTGTGAAACATCTACGCTAGGTTGTTGCAAAATGCACTAAGTATTGATTGGCATGGCACATATTATCTTATGCCACTACAAAAATTACTAAGTGTTGAGTAGTGTAGAACACCTTGCACTGGACCACTTGGAAATAAACTATGTTCTGAACAACTGGGAGCATCTTCATGCCTTCAAATATATTTCCAAAAAATTTCTAAGGATGTGGCCATTTTGGGCCTATATTCTGGTGCCTCCTAGGTGGATTTTATTGCAAAGCCATCAAACTCAAAGTCTTATCCATTGGGAATCAGGAGTCAAAAAATATAAATCTTTGAGCAATGCTTCATAGAATAATTTCTATATGACCATTACCCTCTGGAAACTTTGTGAAACCACCTAGAGGATAATGGTTCACATGGAGATCATACTGGAAACAATGATATCCACCACTCCTTTCGACTAAAAATTGCTCAATTTTCAAGGAAAAAATAGAGCTATGCTCTCCCTTATAATCTCGATCAAAATATCTTCATGAAACCTTTATTTTCTACTCTTTGACTTCATGCTTTTATTATTGTTCTATGACAATGTTGGGATTAAAAACAAATATACAACACTTTTACATGAATACAAAAATGTTTAAAATGGAAAACTCTACACTTTTGCCTCTTGAGTGTCTTTGGCAACTCTATTGGATTCTTTCCCTTCTTGATGAGCTTCTTACTGACCATCACCTTCCTGCTCTTGGTTAGCCTCTTCTTCTTCTAGTGAGTCTTGTTGCTTATATTTTATCTTCGCATCAATCCCAAATAGTTTAATCATTAGTTTAAGAGTCTGCAAATCTTGGCTTTAAACTATCTCAGAAGGGTTAGAAGTCTCCCTAAGTTGTTTATAAATAAAATCCAACTCGGAGGTATCGTCATAGTTTGTGAAGCTTCCCTTGTTCACTAGGTCCTCCAAAAAATCTTTGAGCCTGGTTAAATCAATTATCATTTGAGAGACATATTCTTAATAAATTGGCTCCTTCCAAGCATAAACCTCATATTCATCTTGGATGCTTGAAGCTACATTTTTCTTGATCTTATCTTCTGATGATAGAGTATTATTCTCAATCCATAGTCCTCCAAAGCCATATTGAGTCATTTCCTGGCTAATATATACCACATCTCAAATTGTGTTTTCCAGTTTTTCATATAACAACTAAGCCTTATGGAGCGATCCATTCTTCTTGAACACAAATCTAGTGGCCAATATAGAATTTTGTATTCCTTGTTGAGGATTGGTTTAGCAGCCTCATTGAGCCTACTATCAAACAGTTTATAGATTTGTTCTGATGGAATGACCATGGGTTGTAGCTCCTGAGTTAACTTATCCAGGTTTTCTTTAGTATTCTAGAGCAAATGACTAGCATCATCCATATAATCTATTATGGGTTGTAGTTCAGAGTATTTCTCTGACTTCAGACCAAAGCTCTTTTCTTACCTTTTTCATTCTTGCTTTTGAGAAACCTAACGACTTAGCATTTTCAATATAAAGTTGATGCTTCAAGTCTTGTATTTCCTTGGCATGTTCTTCTTTTTTCTTTTTCTACTCCTCAAATTGGTATCTTTGAGCTTAATGGCCTCCTGATATTTTCTTTGATAGATTTTAACTTCATTCCTGATAGCATTTTCTACCTATTTTTGGTTGTTGACAGTCTTCTCCAACTTCTCTATTTTTTGCTCTAACTTTCCAAATTTCTCCTTATAGATATCAATATTGACATAGAAAGTCTCTAGGTGAGCTTTTTCTATGACCAGCTCATCTTCAACTGGTAGTTTCTCAATATCTTTAGTATACTCCTCTAGACGATAATCTTGTACAGTCATCTCTGCTTTAGGCTTGCTCACCAAAGGGATAATAGATGTGGATTCTCTCTACCTTGTGATTGGATCAAAAAACATTGTACTCCTCTTTGTAGCATTTATTTTTGAAGGCTTGGACAACTTCTATACCCAAAAATCCTAAATATTCTAATAAATATTATTTTCCTTTCGCATGGAAGCCAACATGGGATAACTTGTAGGAGGAGGAGAATCTATGAGATAGGTAAGGGAATACTTAGAAGTTGATGATAGCAGAGTAGTAGTAACCACAATTGAATTTGTGGTTATTGTTGTGGTTGCAATAGGAAAATAGATGGGAAGTAAAACAAAAATTAATGAAGGATGAGCTAGTGTGGATGAAACATCTTGTACTTCAAATGATAATGTAAGTTGTGATGGCAAAGGTGAGATGATCAAAGGATGATGTTACTGGGATTTTGAATGAACGTGAAGGAGATGGATTGGTGTTGCCCTTTTAGTTAGCTATTCATATAGGTGGTGTATTATGAGGGGGAGAGGGCACTTTTGTTTCAACCTTTTCTTTATAAGGGGAAGGATATTTCTCTAGGGAAAGAGGAGGAGAAGGAGAAGAAGGGATAGTAATCATACCTTCACCTATAGATGTAGGATGTTTTGGAATCAACTTTGCACTTTGGTGTTGCATTTGTTGTATCGACTTCATTGCCACTAAAATAGGGATTTTTCAATACTCTTCCCCTTATCCACTTTTAGTTTCTTACAAACCTCCTTCTGGGTCCCTTTCGATGAATCTTTGGCCTTTCTCTTGATAACTCAAAACACTATAATCTTATCACTCTTTGTATCCTCTTCGAATTGTCCCTCCTATAATACATCTTTAGAAGTAGGGTTCGACTCAGATGTAGCTACAGTAGTGAAACTCATAGGTGTGAACACAAAGTATTTATCATTTTTCTTCCAATCTATACCAACCTCAGGAGGCTCTCTACCGAGGGCTAGGTGTTTGGACCTACTAACTATCTGAATGAATTATATTTTTATTTCCCTATCGTCAGAGTAATACATTTTTCTTATTATCTATGCCCCTATAGGATACTTCTCTAGTTGCTCTAACAAGGGTTCAAACATTTTAGGAGCTTCTATAGTAACTATTGGAGTGTTAGTCCCTGCCTCTTGAGCTTCCTCTTTTGAAGATGGGGAAGGAGAATCTATTCCTGCTTGAGTCTTCTTATAAATTAGTACTAGATTATTAGGGTCCTTAGCTTTCCAGGTTTTAATATGCTTGTCATATCACTTGAAAAATTCATCATCTATTACTCAATCGAATATGGATTTATCTATGCTAGTTTCTACTCTCATTCTCCACCAATCTATGATTTTTCCTTCATCCCACTTCTTATTTTCAAGCTCCTTAATCTTAGACTCCTTTAACTAATGGCTTTCATTATTAGTAGAATCAAAATCAACTACCTGCTCATAGAAGTCTATCCATGAGGGAAGTTGTTCCATTTTAGATACATTCCAATCCAATGAAGAATTTTATTTGTTATTCCTCCGCTGTTCAAAAAGAGGCCTTGAATTCTTCTCAAACTTAAGGGCTTTTTCTCCATTGAGGGCAATTTTCCTCTTTAGGAATTTCTCATCGGGGTCATATCTCCACCTTCAACCTATCCAAATATCAAGTTATTTGTTCACCATGACCCTTTTTGACAACAATTATATCGTCAACAGTACAAGAGTAAGTCAACAAATATTTTCTCTTCTTATCAGAGCCATAATTCATGTTAATGAAATATGCTTACCTCAAATATTCTATGGCCAACAATCTATTAGTCACAAAATGGGGTAGCAAAAAAGGCTTACCAGTGAATCCATAGAATCTGATGATAGTACCCTCTATGAGAACATACTAGTCCCCTTATTTGATTCTTTGAACTCTTAACAATTATTTGGTTAGATACGGTAACCTAGGGTACTTCCCATACATAATTTTCAAATCTAACCCTAGGAATTCCAAATTAAACCTATAAAAATACTATGTGCTCCTCAAATGAGTGGTCCAATAATACATAGGGATAGGGTCTCCCTTGTCATTATTATCTTTCATAAAAATCTAGGGCATCATCTACCTTATAGTAGCGTAGAACATCCAAACCAAATTCGAATAGTGTCAAAATGAAGGCGCTTCTGAATCCCTTTTCATCCTCACCAACTACTCATGCATTCATTTGGCAAGAAAGGTTGGCCAGTCGAATTAAATGACCTTGATACCTTCCTTCTCTACTCCATGTTTATACATCCTCTCATTTGAAATGCAGTACGCAGTTGCTATTTGCCAATCCCTTACAAAATGGTCAAAATCTAAACCCTCTAAACAAGCTAACATAGAGAAAATCTTTGTGTTGGTGAACTATTCAATGGGAATTGGGGTATTGGGCAATCCTATCCTGGGTTTAATTGTTTTGAATTGGCTATAAACCTAATTATTAAAAAATTTCCCCTCATGGGTACACTTTTGCAGGGAATAATATTTGTCTTTCTTAGTTACACTAAAAATTTTAGGTCTTACAGGTGGTTCTACTCTTAGAGCGAAAAGGTCATGACAAGCTTTGGTAGTGATGCTAAACAAGACTTTGCCCTTAGATATTTTTACTATTTTTTTCCTAGGGTCATAGAAATTTACAATGACCGCTATTAACTTGGGATAAGGATGAATAAAATAATAGATATAAAAAGATAAGAAAGAGCGAACAACACAAGTACCTTGGACTATCAAGGTTTCACCTCTTCAATATTTTTCGTTGATGCTCTTTCTAAGCTTAGTTATCTCTATGAGAACCATTCTGGTGTTGGCCACTACTTCTACTTTGTTAATGTAATTGCATAGACCCTCGTTCATTGATGGCTCTCTTTTTTGGAACTCTTTGGAGGACATTACAGGGCATTTTTCTTTCCTAGTATTTGTGAACAATGTTCACTACTCCTTTGCTCTTTCTGCTAGGTAAATGCTATTGTGGAATGAATGATTTTTGCACTTTGTATCACTTTTAAATGTTACCACATGTATACCTTCTTCCATTAATGCAACCAATGCAAGAAATTATTTGTTGCATGTTTTTTAATTCAAATGTATGTGTATTTGCGGTTGGCAACATCATGTCTATCACTGGTTGTAGCACGAAGCACTTCACTAAAATATGATGATTTTTGTCATATTTCCATATTTTGGAGTGACATAGAGCACATATCATAGCTCATGGGTCTTTCATTCAATGAAGAGTGGCATAATGCATGTATCTGGTTTTTGATCTAGAATGGACGTGAACTCTAGCAGTATGGAATACATGTTGTATTTCACTACCATCTTAGATTTTTTAAGAGTGGCACATAATACATGTTTTATTTCACTTCCATCTTATCTTATTAGAGAGAAGCATGGAACACATGCTATATTCCGCTACCACCCTTAGTTTTTTTTTGATAGGTTAGATTAAATTAAAATGGATCTTTATCAAGGGAGTCAAAACCTGATTACAACAAGTTAAAAGACTTCAAGCAAGGCCAAATGATGGATGATAGGAAAGGCCCAAGGAATGTCCTAAGGAAAATATCTAGGAAAGAAAATAGGATCTAGGATAGGAAACAAAAAGCAGGAAACAGGACAGGATGCCTGAAGTGGGAAATGCACCCAATTGCAAATTCAAAAAACCCACCTAGCGGGAAAAATAAAAGGTTGTAAAAATTAATTTTTAAAGCTCCCACCTAGAATCTAAACCAAAAAGCAAAAAATTTACAGAAAAGGCACTCCTGCGAAAACATAAAAATTTAAACAACCCAAGAAGCGAGAAAAAAAAGTGCATAAGTGCACAATCCCATGCAAGGGATAAATCACAAAACAGCATGGAAATGTTGGAAAACTAGAAGATTTACAAAAAACCATCCTTCACTATAGGGTGGAGTAGAGAAACTACGAACACAAAAAATCTTACCCAAGGAATGATGGGAAATGAGCAAGGATGCCAGAAGATCAAATGAACAATGCTGAAATCGCATCCCTCATAGGCCTGGAAAGTGGAATAGCAAATTGAGGATCTCCACAGGCTACGAAATCCTCTTGCAATGAAGAGAGGAACCTATGAATACATCATCCAAAGTAGAGGAAGTAGTAGACACAGACTATTAAACCACGAGAAAGAGACAAGAAAGTTCCCAAGGAACCTAAAAGGAAGGAGCCATAGGGAAAATCAACTATAGGTGTTACACAGGTCATCCCAAACCAAAATGATATAGCCAAAAATCCCAAACTACATTCAGCACTACCAAAAAACAACTTTAGGGAAATATATGAGGAAGTCCAGTAGGAACATAATAGCAAGCAAACTAAAGACCCCAAGGCAAGGTCATGAAAAATTTTGAGAGCCCACTGAGCCCCACACCAATGAACCCAAATATTAGAGATAATATAAGGCACATGGTCCATCAAACCATAAATATGTTGTGCAAAAATACTCATGAATCCATTCTCCCACATCCATAGCAGTCCACACCTAGAGAAACAATGAAAGCTAGAACCAAGTAGACACCTACAAAAACCCAAGAAAAATCTAAGAACTCCAAGGAAAATAATCCCTGAAGAAACCCAAAAAACCCAGGGAAGGTCCTAGGGAAAAATCCAAAACCATCCTAGAACCCAGACACCAGAAGAAAACCCCACCAAAGGTCAAGGAAATGGGTATACAAATGGAGAAGTGACATCCCACCCCAAGGAGATCATCTGCAACACCATCCAACCAAGGAGGAAGGGTTAAGGAAGTGTCAAGGAAAATGGGAGAGGATCAGGGACTTGGGATAGGACCAGGTAAGAGTTTTAGGGAAGTGGAGAAGGACTTCCCAAGGAAGGCCCCTGTAGAACTACCACCCTTAGTTTACTTTGCATTTTTGAAATTGTTTTTTTTAAGAAAAAATTTCTCTTTCCTTTTTTATAACACTTTACAAAAATGAAAATCTTTGAACAAAGGAAAATAACATTATAATACAAAATATGTACAAATGTTACAATAAATGTATATCTCAATCAAAGTAGAGTTTTAGATGAAAACCATTGATTGGGATCGGTTGTATGTTTCCTTCTAGATCTTCAAGCTAGAAAAAATTGCTCTCTTTGACCTTTGCTAATTTGAAAGGGCCATCCCAAAAAGAATCAAACTTTTGATGGTGCCCTGGCTTGGATTTTTCCACATTCCACCTGAGTACAGAATCTCCAACTTTAAATTCTCTGAACTTGGATTTCTTGTCAAACCATGCCATGTTATCAAATGAGTGCTTTTGGAAGTCCTCTCATGCCTAAGTTTTTATTCTTCTAGCTGCATCAAATGTGTTAACCTAGTTTCAATTGGATTCTGTTCAAACTCTTCCTCTGTATCTATCAACTTGAGAGTTGGAATTTCCAAGTGAATAGGTAATACTACTTCTTTTCCATATACCAAGGTATAAGGAGATGTTATGGTGATCATGTATGCCCACAAAGCTTGTTCCAACAATAGGTGCCAACTTCTCTTGTTACCCTCTAATGATATTCTCAATATTCTTAGAAAATTTTTGTTAGTTGATTCTGCTAATCCATTCCCATGGAGGTAGTAGTTAGAGATATTTTTATAGTGATGCCATACTTTCTGGAAAACTCAATGTATTTAGATCCTATGAATGTTGGTCCATTATCACTCACTAAAGCTTATGGGAAACCAAACCTTATGATTAATATTTCCATGAAGTCTATTACCACCTCTTGGTATGATTTCTTTGTGGGGATGGCCTCTACCCATCTAGTAAGGTAGTTTGTGGTAGTCAGAATGTACTTGTGTCATCTTGAGAAATTTATATTAATAACCCTATGAAGTATAATCCCCACTGCTAAAAAGGTTCTTCAACCTGAATTGGCTTGAGGGGGAATGATGCATTCCTAGTTCTTCCCACATATCGTTGGTATTCATCACAGGTTCTTGTAACTTTGAAGGTGTCAAAAAAAATGGTAGAATAGTAATAACCTACCCAAATTATCTTTAGAGTTGTAACCCTTCCTAAGAAATGCCCTCCAAATAATCTCCCATGGAACTCCTCTATGACATTTTTTTTAATCATCTCTTAAGCATCTTAAGAGGACTCCATCAAGGTTTCTCTTGTATAGATATTTTGGTAATAGGACATATTTCAAAGCTTGAAGCCTATATTTCTTCCTCTATTATGGATTACAATTAGGACACACTCTAGTATAAAAATATTTGATCATCTGATTAACCCAGTCTGATTCTCCTGACTATAGTTTTTCAGTATGATCTTCTATTGTTGACTGATAGGCTATCACTTCAACTGAATTTGCTACTTCTGTCAAACCTTGGCATAGTGCTCTACCCCTGACTAGTTTGGTAGGATGAATTTCTATGTCATATTCCTGGATCTTAGTAATCCAACCGGATCTTTTGTCTCCTATTTCACCTTGTAAAATGAAACTTCTAACATCTAGGTGAACCACATAAACTATGGTTTTACTTTGAACCAAGTATTGCCTTAATGTTTCCAATGACTTCATCACTACAAATACTTATTTCTCAATAAAATTATACTTGACCTGATATTCATGGAGAGTCTGGCTCCAAAATAATATGGGGTGTTCTTCTCCTTCATCATTCTTTTGGGTGAGTACTGATGCATAACTTTCTTTAGCTCCATAAGCATATAGAATGAAATATTTGTTGAAGTTAAAATTTACTAGAACTGTAGTTGTAGCAATGGATTGCTTGATGTTTTCAAAAGATTGCTTTCTCACTTTAGTCCATTTGAAATTTGTATTCTTCTTCAGTGGTTCTGAGATAGATTTCACTTTCTGAGCAAAATCAGAGATGAATTTTTTGACAAAGTTTATCTGACCAAAGAAAGATTGTAAATTTTTCTTGTTCATGGGTAATGGAAGAGAAAAAATATATTTGATTTTATCTGGATCAATGGCCATACCTACTTTATATACCACATGGTCTAACAAATTTCCCTCATGAACTACAAAAAATGACTTCTTTGGATTAAGAGAGATGCCAAATTCCCTACACTTCTAAAATACTTGCTCTAGATGTGTCAGGTGGTCTTGCTTATCATGGAAGAATACAATCATGTCATCCAAGTAGATTAGAATAACTTTAGTGATCAGCTCTCAAAAGGCATAATACATTGCTCTTTGTAATGTGTCTCCTATGTTGGACAAACCAAAAGGCATTCTCTGATAGGCAAAAGTGTCTAATTTTGTGTTGAATGCTATCTTAAACTGATCTTCATATTTCACCCAAATTTTATTGTAGCTATAGAAGTCATTTAATAGTGATAATCTCTCTGCTTCCACTATAATATACAATATTTCATCGATCCGAGGGAGTGGATATTGGTATTTTAATGATGTTTGATTTAGGTTCCTAAAATCAACACACAAGTGGATGTCACCATTCTTCTTCCTCATTGGGACCAAGTTAGCTACCTAGGTTGAATACTTGATTGGATATATGATCTTAGAATTCAATAGCTTTAATAGTTCTTCCCTCATCATGGTTTCGATTTTGGGGTTCACATGCCTCTATTTATGCCTGAAGGGTTTTGCATTTGGTTATAGCTCAATTGTATGTTGGATGACCTTCTTGTCATTTATTTTAAGTCTTCATATGACCAAGCTATAATGTCTTGGTATTTTAGGAATAGAACTTTGATATCCTCCTCTTCTTTTGGAGAACATTAGAGTCCAACTTTGAGCTTCTTTTCCTTTTCGATCTCAAATTTCTTGTAGATATTTTTAATGATTTCCATGGATTTGATCATTTTCCTGTCTTTATTGTCAAAAAAGTTTTCTAGATTGATAAAACCTCTAGGTATATTATTGTTCTTTAGTTGGATGACATCTTGTTGGTCTATATCTTCTAAATTATCCTCTTGAATGGTAGAAAGATAGACTTCTGTTACCAAGAAATCAATGATTTGTTCATCATTTTCAAATACCTTCCATAAAATCTGCTTGTCTGGTATTGCAAGCCTGAAAATTATTTTTATCCCTTTGTATTTTAAACTCCTATATCTGTAGAAGGATTGAAATTAACTCCCCTCACCACCAAGGAATAATCCAAGGTGTTCTGCATTCTGGGAATAAAATTAATATTTAGGGAATCAAAGGATTCCATCAAATCCCATACCCTATTCCTGTATACCTTCAGGTAATGGTGTTTACTACTACACCTTTCTCTTACCTAATTTATAATTAGTTTAGAATCATTGTATATATTCAATATCTTGATACCCATGCTCTTAGCCTACATTATCACAAGGTATAAAGCCTCGTATTTTGCAAAATTGTTAGTGCATGACCATGTTAGCATATACATGAAACTCTTTTCCCATTTTGACTGAGACTGCAATAGTACACTAGTACCATTAAAGTGCATGCTACAGGTTTATGTTTCTCTTAGGGACTGATTAGATATAGTAGTTATTCCTTTTTTTGTTTATGTGGAAATGCTATATGTACCCATACCTATCCCAAATTGACTATAATCCTCTCTAAAAGGTAGCTCATATTCAATATTTATCTCTTCAAAACTATCCACTAGTTCAAATTCATCTAGAGGAGTGAGATTACATCTTGTTGGCCCGGCTTTCATGCACACCCCAGGAAAAAGGATGAAGGCAAGGAAAGCTCCGGAGACACCCACGGGACTGATCCCACTCATCTTTAGGATCTAGCTGGTTATCCAAGGTGCGAGTTACAGAGTTGGGTCGAATGGCAATTCACTCTTTTCCACTTCCGGAATAGATTTCAATATGGACTGCTCTGTTACCTTACAGGGGGTTCTTGAACTTGTTCAGTAGTTGCAAAAGTTGTTGACAATCAGATTTGACTTGAATTCTTTGATCTAGCTCTCATGGGTCAGAAGATTTAAATAAAAGGCAAACAAAGAAAATAAAAATGGATCATTAACAGTAAGCAAAGAGAGGGTAGGGTAAGGCAAGAAAGAGAAGTTTATCGGACTTTAAAGCGTAAAACTCTAAACTATCAATCTTATCTATGCTATCGACTTCACAACGAACAAATCCCAGAAGAAAGTGTCCAGTCAGTCTAAGATCACTTTCAACTAAGAGCACAAGGCAGAGTGAAACGGATCTAGCAGAAAATTATAAATCCAAGGGCGAGCTGGTTAAAACTGGTATCTTTCATCGGCAGCCTAGCTCGCACAGTGAAGACAGAGCAATTAGAACAAACTTACACCTGAAATCTGTAATTTCCCCTAGCAGACAATAGAACAACTGAAGCCTAACAAAGATATTTAATCTTGACAATGGCAGATTTACAGCATATATCTAACAAACTTTAAATGGAACGGATAACAAAAGAAAATACACTTATCACACTCTGCAAAATATTAGGCTCCTGGCCATGCTATCACAGAAAAGCTAAAGCACATCAACTCCAAGTCCAGAAACAAAGGATTTCACAAAATTTGCAAGAAATTGCTTATAAGCCTTTATTTCTAAGTCTCCGCCTCCTGCGATTACATTTAGAATTTGTATTTATAGACTCGGGACAGACCACGATCTTTTCCAAAATATCTTGCTCAAACCCTAAATCTTATCGCACTTAAACCCTAAGACCGGGTTTTACAATAAAAATCCATTTAAAAATCAAAGTCCGAATAGAACTTAACCCTTCGGCAAATGCAGTGCGATCAATTGCCATAAATGGAGAAGATAAAATAAAATGCAACTTGCATTCATTCGCCGCTGCAAATAAATGCTTTCATTAATTCTGCTGGTGAGCCGGATGAGTCACCACTTCTCCATCAATTCGATCTCCGCAAATCCATCCCGAAGTTGAAATGGTCTTCATGCTATCAAGTCTGCAATAAATTTTTTGTTGAATGTTCTCACCGACAGCTTCTCTCCTAGCATGGCGGTCCTTGACTAAATCCACACTTTATCTTTGCCTTTATGGTCTTTCCCGGTTGTCCCGTAAGTGCCAGGTGGAATCCTGCATGAAAGACAAAAAGATGCATTAGATTAGCATTTTAATTAAATCAGAAGCTTAAAACATTAAAAACAGATTAAAAACCGCAAAATAAGCTTGCATGTCGGCTTCTGTTTGTCCCATTCACGCTTTGACACATGTTGCTACCCCAGGAAGCCTTCTGTTTCCCGCCGGAATGCACTTTCAGGTCAACTATGACTTTCTCTCTCCTGCCGCGATTCTACGACATGTCGCTATTTCGCGACATTTCGCGACATGTCGCGAAATCGCGGCCCTGCCAGCGCATCGGCAACTTCCTCCCTCGTCGGCCGCGAAAACGCGACATGTCACGATTTCGCGACATGTCGCGAAATCGCGACCCTCCTGGCCTCCGTACAGCCATCCCGATTTTCAGCCGCGATTCTAGAACACGTCGCGATATCGCGACAGTTCCCTACCTGCATGCGTTGACCGCGATTTTGGAACATGTTTGCGACTTAGCCGATTTTTCATTCCCGCAGCCCACTTTCTCTCTCCTACCGCGAAAATGCGACATGTCGCGATTTCGCGACATGTCGCAAAATCGCGCCCTCCGTACAGCTTGCTTCTCTCTCCCAAAAAGCGTCGCGATTTCGCGACATGTCATGAAATCGCGACCTTTCTGGCACTTAGCTGCATTTTGACTTACCCGTCGCGATATCGCGACATTTCCGAAAAATGGAAGTGTCGCGATATCGCGACACTACCAAAAATGGAAAGTTTGATTTTTCAGTGAATTATGCAACTGTTTTCTGGATTTTTCTCGGTAACGGTGCAAGATTTTCTTGTGCATGAATGATTCTAGCATGTAAAAAGTGAATTCTTGGATAACACAGCTAAAATGCAAGAAAAAGCACAACTTTAAAAAGGAGGCAAGCAAAATATGGATTTAAAACTGAAAATGACCAAGAGGGTCCCTGCTGCAAAAATGGAAGTTCATAATTTTCTAAGGATGGAATCTCATTTTTCAGTGGGGGTGTGTTGCTTATCAACACATCTCTTCTTTGATTTTTTCAATATGATAAGACACAATATTATCTTATGTTATTCTTATCCTCTTCCCTTTGAAGGGGATCACCATGCTGGAATAATCCATGTACATGCATCCTCCCAATTTTACAGTGAATTCTCTTGAAAGGCACAAACCAAAATAAGGCTCTAGATCCACCACCACTATTTCTTGCATGATGGTTACCTTTGGAGCTCTATGCAACCTCATAAGAACATATTTTATTACCCCCACTATCTTCAATGGTGTCCCATATAACTACAAAAATCTAGGGTAGGATCTGCTATATTCCATTCACATCTCCTCGTAGACTTCCTTGGGCATAATTATGGTGGAAGCCCTTGAGTCAATCATGCAGTTGTAGATAATCCACCCCTCCATACTCAGATAAATATAAAAGGGAGGGGGATTGTTATTTAAAGTAGCAAGAGACATCTTGTCTTTCCTAGAGGGCATGCTGAGGATTGTAGTGGCTTGCTTTTCTTACGGATATTTGTTTAGAGAAGCTTTCAGCAGGTCTATTTGGCTAGGAATAAAGAGAGTATTTTTTGGAACAAAATCTGCCTTCGGTTAATAGTGTTGCACCTTAGACTTTGCCAACATTGAATAGACGGATCTAACTTGGGACTATCCATTTAATCTCCAGAGAAGGCTGGTTCCTTTGGGTTTTTAGAGAAAAGGGGAACAAGAAAGAAGGGAAATATAGCCGAAGCTAGAACTTTTCTCATGGTACAGATTAGACAACAACTAGAAATAAATGCACATATCATTGTCTACAAGCTTCCTTTATACCCTCACGTAGAAATCATGAATTCCTAAGTATGATTTAGACATTCATCTAACACATGTAAGCATTCCTTAATATTTAACTCCAGGAACAAGATTCATATATGCACAGTTCAGATTTCAGAACAGATACAATATAAACTTAAAATGAATAGAAGTCAAAAAACTAGATACATACACTTGCACACAAAAAATCAGAAGCCATAAGGAGGAGTATCTTTATTGCTTGTATTCCAGCAAAATGTACATACAGTCTGTAAACGTCCAAGAGCCGACCTTTTTTTCGTGGGTCGCTCACCCATATATATACCCTAAAAAGAGCATCTTTCTACTGTGTACATTTTGATCACCTAATCAATTACAAGCAATTTATCTACAGTTTCTAAAAATCTACAAAAGATCCTCTGCAAATTAGATTTTAGATGAGCTTGTCATATTACAATTATCTGGTGAGCCTGCCACATTACAATCATCTGGCCTTTCCTAGGAATCAAAAATTTGGTGCCAGTGCATGTCTCAGTTGCCAAAAATACCTTTTATGCCATTACAGCTGGCATGTCATGAAATCATGACATTCTACCTTTGCGAAGCTTCTTTCTCTTTCTCCCAATGAAAATGGAACATGTCATGAAATCATGACATTTTTGTCCCTTTTGCTTTGTCTCCTCTTTTAGGTTGCGAAAATGTGACATGTCATGAAATCATGACGCCTTCATCTCTTCAGCTCTATTCTTCATCTTTGACCGTGAAACTGAGACATATCATGAAATCATGACGTTTTTGCTTCTTTGGTTCACCTTGCCACTTTCGGCCGTGAAAACGTGACATGTCATGAAATCATGACATTCTTCGTCTCTTTAGTCCCTTTGGCTTTTCTTTCGATGAAAATGAAACATGTCATGAAATTGTGACATTCTCCTTGACTTGGGCTCCTTCATTGGCGGACTTGGCAAAAATGTGCAACGTCACGAAATCATGACTTTTTCCTCCGTTTGGCCTCCTTGCTATTTTTGCTATGAAAACCCGACATGTCACGATTTCATGACACCTTCTTTCCTTAGCGTATTTTGCTTTCTTATTGCTCCTTCAAAAGTAGGCCGCTTCGGTCTTCTTCAAAAAGTGCTCAAAAAGTGCTTCAACCATTTTTGGGGTTAGTCATATTTTGACTAACATTCTTGGCGCCTTCCGGGGATTTTTTGCTTGCAAAAATTTGAAATCAGGCCTTCATCCATTGGGAAACGGAGTCAACAACATAGTTGTAGAAAATAAAACCTTAGAAAAGCAAAAAGAAAGGAAAAATGCACTTAAAATATAAGTAAGCATTACCTCATCAAAACTTTTGCTACAGTTTAGTGACTTATCACTAATAAGACATTCAACTTCTTGAAAACAAAATGGTTACAAAATTATTTTTAATTCTGGGAACTAGTCCCAGCTCTAGTTGACTATTTTTGCCTAGGATGCTTGGATTTTCTGATCTTATCCATTGTTGTTATCATTTCCTGGTAAGTTTTGCACACTTGGTTCCAGTCTTCATCATCCAAATCAGAAGAATCAATAAAAAGTTGATATATATACTGTAATTCCTCCACCTTGTCATAAGAAATTATTTTCTATCTCAAAATTAGCTCCTGTAAGCAGGCTTTGACCTGTGTCATCTTCTGAATCATTTCCATCACCTGTGTCTCTTCTATAGGCTCATTCCAACCTTCTATCTCTGACTCATCTTCAACGAAAGCTTTCACAGATGATGAAAGTACATCTTCTTTCAGCACTTTGGAACTATCATCCCAGAGGTAGGGAAGCCCATTCTGAATAGCTAAATCAAGATTTTTTAGTAACCCTTTTGCCTCAGCCTCCAGCTTATGCAAAAATTTGTTTCCTTGGGTTACTAATTTGAACTTCCTGAAGAAGTTCTTCACTGCAATTTTAGCCTGAGACCAGGCTTCGCTCCTTAGCTTAGTTGCTATACTTTCTGGCATTTTGTCTGATAAGATTTGAATTTTCGTAGCAGCATCCTCTCTTTTAAGCAAAAATGCTTCTGCAGCTTTAAATTCCTCCCCTACTACCTCGATAGTTTCCTTGACTTTGGCCAAATATAGCAACAAAGGCCTAGCTTTCAGCACTAAGGACAACAATTCTTTCAACAAATATTTTCTTATTTTCTTAACTTTCTCCTTTGAAAACCCAGACGGAGCATTCTGTTGCTCCGTTAACTATTGTTGTAGTTGTTGTATTTTTTGATTGAGTGCTTGAATCTGTGCTTCTACTGTGTTTAATTTTTCTTTGTAATTTGTTGCCTCACTGGTAGCGATGCTGAATTTATCTTCCCATTTTTTGGCTTCCAGAGTTAGAGCTTTTTCTGCTATTTTTTGCTCCTTCACCACAGACTCTAACTCTTTCCTTTTCTCTTGTTCTCTCAAAAAAATTTCTTTATAATGCCCTCCATGCAAGTATATAGTCCCCAAATGTGCTTGAGCCTTTCCCCACTCATCTTGCATGGGCAACTGGGAGATATCTTCATTTATTTCTTCAGCCTGATAATCTGTCATAGTCATTTCTTCCTTAGATTTCTTGGTAATGGGAGTCAATTTCAATTTCTTCCTTTGCATGATGGCTGGGTCCAAAGCAATAATCTCTCGTACACTGGTAGGTGCTTTTGGATCCTCAGCTGAGTGGGAAGTCCACCAATCCAGGGTATTCTTGCTAACCTTCTTCAGATTTTCAATTTTTGCCATCGTTGGATGCGAGTCAGTCCCCTGAGAAGATGCAACTCCAATTGTTGGGATACTGATGTTAGGAAGAAAAGGGATGGGAGCCAATGCAGAGCTGACATTAAGAAAATACTGGGAAGATGTTGCCATCTCTGGGGGAACAAACCAATTTTTTGACAAGGATGTTATATTTTTGTTTACTTCAGAAAGGGAAGGAGAATTACAATGGGAATGAGTAGAAGAAACAGAAGGAGATAGTGAAGAAAACATACCTGCTCCTGGTTGAATCCATTGTTGGTCTCCTTCCTCCTCTTCTTGCTCACTGGTAACATTTTCTTTATCTTGAATATTGCCCTCATCAGGGGCTTCAACATATTTTTTCTGTCCATCTTCCTCATCGCTTGCATCAAGATTTATTATTTGTTCATCTTGGGGGGATCCTCCCTACTGTTGTCCTTCATCTCCAATTTCTTGTTTAACAGGAAGCTATTTTTTAGTTTCAATATTTTGGCTCTCTTGAGCCGAACTGGGTAGGCCGCATGAGACATCTCTCTGAGAATCTTCATGCTCAGCTTCCTGAGCATCTGCATCATCATTTCCTTCATTTGTTTGGTCTTGTCCATCTCCTTCAGCCTCTCCACCTGGATTATCCTCTGCATCTTGAGGTCCTTGTTCGCTAGGAGAGTCTTGGACAACATTCTTGTCTTTTCTCTGATCAACTATCATTTTTAATTTTTTCATCCTTTCGCCTACAGGTTCTTCATCAGACTCTGTAGCCGAATCGATAGGAGGTACAAATTTCACAACCCTTGAAGAATAATGTTTTGCAACTGAAGTATCTACCCCAAGCGCTAAGCGCTTCTCCCTTTTGGCTACCTGAATGGGCTCAACTCTGCCCTGTCCTTCTTTTCCCAACCCTTTTCCTTCATAGCCCATTTTTAACATCATTTGGGCAGCCTTCTGACTATAAGTTTCCTCCTGTTCTTTAGTAAAAACTTCCTCTATTGATATTTTCCTTGATGTCCTAGGTTTTTTCTGAATAGGAGGAGGGTTCTGGGCTACTATCACTTTCTTGCCCTTATCAGATTCATGTTGTTGAGGTGCTTCTGGGCTGGATAAATGACTGCCTCCAATACTAGGAGGGATCTTGACATGAAAACTATCGGCCCATGACTCATGATTGGCATCATACCTAGGGTCAAATTTATTGTCATCCTTGGTGGGGTATCTAGATGAAATCATGTTAGTCTGCACTCTCATTAACCACCATTCTCGAATTTTTGCCAGAGTCCAATCCGATCGATTTTTTAGTATTCTATTAATTCTGTCATTTGTCAATTGATGGGCCTTTACATTTTTAGGATCATATTGGACAACCACTTCATAGAAGTCATGCCAGGGGGGCAGAGGCTCCATCCTCTCTATATGCCACTCCAGGGGTTCATCTTCACTATTATTTCTGCTTTCTTCAATATCTTCCCTGATTTTAACATGATAATATTTTATCTGGGTTTTATTCAAAATGGCTTGCCTCTCAGCAAACCTGTTCAAGGGGTCATATTTCCACCTCTGTGGAATCTCAATAAGCCCCAATTCTCTCAAATACTCTGTTATTTTCTCATTTTGCCCTTTTTTCATCATAGTAATTCCTTCAAATTTGAAGGGCATGTTGCAGGTACTGGTTTTTTGAATTCTAGTCCTGAACTTCATATTTATTGTTTCCATCTGCCTAACATACTCTAAAGAAAATAACCTATCAGTGACATAATGGGGGAGTAAAAAGGGTTTCTCTGTGAACCCATATAATCTGATACATACTCCTTGGGTCAAAATGAACCAGTCTCCCTCCTCAGCATATTTGGTCTGCAAGACTTTTTCTGCTTTGGGGGTCAACCTTCTAATCTGTCCATACATAATTTTTAGAGTAGGGCCTAAGAATTCCCTATTGAAATCATAGTAGGACTCTGACTTATGCAGCACATTGGTCCATTCATAGACTGGAAAAACTCTCCCCTTTTCATCTCTATCATTTACTGATATAAATTCTAATTCTTGAGACATGAAATAAAAGAATAACCAAACCAGATAAGAAGTGTAGCGAAAATAAAATTGGGTCCCTGCTTTCAAAGCTGCCAAACCCTCATGAATTTTTGAACTTAAGAACTCGGGCCAGTCAAATAAAATTGGCCTTACACTTTTATTCATGATAGCAGAGTCATACATCTTAGGGTTTGACAAACATTCTACCATCGCTACTTGCCATTTTTGAACCCTTTCATCAGTTTTGAGCGCAGAAATCATGGCTAGGATGGAATATAGTTTAGGGTCCTTAAAAGCTATAATTTCTATGGGAGGTTCTGGTGGATTCACTCCCTCGGGAAGGTCTTTTAGCTGAGTAGCTAGGAAATTCCTCATTTTCTCAGATGAACCAAAATATGTAGCCTGTTGTAAAGGATCAAAGGTTTTTGGCTCTAAAGAAGGGACATGGCTCATAGCAAAAGTAGAGATAAATGCATCCTTTGACAGAGAAAATAAAACCCTTCCCGAATAATCCCTAATTTTCCTCTCTTTTTCATCGTAAAAATTGGCAATTGCCCTTACTAATTCTGGGTAAGGATGAACAGGGATATATACATACCAGTATAGGAAAGAGTGGTATGCAAACATGGAAGGAGAGGATGTCAAAACCTTGGTTGCTACCTGGTTCTTTATATTGCTTCGAATCTCCATCGGGTCTTTCCATGTCACAACTGTGTCTACAATTTGGGCATCTTTATCAATAAATCTGGCACTGCTCTCCTCCCTTCTCCTTACTACCGAAGTAGTCGGGGGTGACGAAGTCGATGCTTCCTGCTTCTTCATTTTTTGTGGAGCCATTAGGAATTCTCAGGTATATGGGCACTAAATTTTTTTCTAAGAATACTTCCCAATTCCTTCTTTCTTACTGAGTTACAACGTCGTAGTATGGGGATAGCAGAAATCTTTTGGTCTCTGATTATTACAGTGACAGTCTTCACTCTTTTCTCTCTGTGGGAGCTTAGCGATTCACAAATGACAAAATGCCTTTCCAGGATTTCAAATTTTACTTTCACGTAGCTTGGGAGGACATGCAACATTAATGCATTAATGATGGTTGGTAGATTTGATTTCTTCATATTTTCTTTGGTTTTCATTTCCGCCACCTTCTTTAGAAAGTTTCTTAAAAAAAACTCGCCAGCTCATTAAATTTTGCATGGGAAATAGGAAACTACCTCATGCCAAAAATTATGCCACCTGACTGATTAATTATTCTTCCACCCACTTATCCCTTGGCACGTGGCCACTTCAAACAAGGCTTCGACTGCTGACCTTAGAAATATTTCTTGGGAAGAGTATATAACATCTTTCGATGAGTCCATTTAATTATTCCTGCTCGCCAGCTCTTAGAGGACCACGTGGCAGCTCTGAATTTGAAATTATAAGACAACAAAGGTGAACTTTTCCCCTTAAATTTATTCAAAAAATGTTGGGCTCTGATTGGCTACAAAAAATTCTTACTAAGCCACAAAAAACAACAATATTTACAAACTTTCAAAATACTTATATTATATTATACATATAATATTTTTTCTTTGTTTTTTACTGGAAGTATAATTTCAGGTGAAATGCATTCACCATGATAGGAAGAATCCACCCATCTTGATCCTTCAGCTGAAAAGCATTGAACTGCTTTTCTGAAATAATCTCAAATGGTCCTTCCCAGAAAGCATCAAACTTGTCATGGTAGCCTGGTTTCACTTTCTTGACGTTCCATTTTAAAACCAGGTCACCTGTCCTAAATTTCTTGAAAGTGGTTTTCTTGTCGAACCACCCTGCTGTTTCTACCATATGTTTTCGGTGGTGGTCGTAGGCTTGCTCCCTAGATTCTTCTAGCTATAGAAGTTGCATCAGTCGGGCATCCATTGGATGGCCTTCATCTTCATTAATCTGGTTCAACAATTTCAATGCTGGTATCTCCATATGAATCGGCAAAACAACTTCTTTGCCATAAACCAAAGCATATGGTGATGTATTGATCGATTTCTTGATTGAAATTCTGTCGGCCCATAGGGCTTGATTCAGTAGTGAGTGCTAGTTCCTTTTGTTATCCTCTAGTGTCCTTTTCAGGATTCTAAGGATATTCTTATTGGTAGACTCAGCTAGTCCATTACCTTGTGGGTAATAGTTAGAAGAAGTCTTCAAGTAAATCCCATATCAACTGGCAAACTCGATCATATTTGCTCCAGTGAAAGAAGATCCATTGTCTGTAATCAAAGAGTCTGGTATGCCAAATATTGTAATCAGACTCTCTACAAATTCTATCACTACTTCTGAATCAACTTTCTTTGTGGGAACTACTTCTGCCCACTTAGTGAAGTAGTCCATGGTAGTGAGAATGTATTTGTGGCCTGCTGATGAATTTGGCTCTATTATCCCCACAAAATCCAATCCCCACTACTGGAAAGGCTCCTCGACTTGTATAGCTCTCAAAGGCATAGGTGCATTCCTATTTCTTCCTACATACCTCTGACACTGTTCACATTTTTGGGTTACTTTGTATGCATCTAGGAAGATGGAAGGCCAATAACATCCAGCTCTAAGGATCTTCAAAGTTGTTGTTCGGCCTGCATAATGTCCACCTGAGAGGCCTCCATGAAATTCATCTAATACTCTCTATTTTTCATTATCGAAAATGCATTTCAACAATACACCATCGATATTTATTCTATACAACCCTTCTGTTCGAAGGGTATATTTTAAAGCTTGGGTTCTAAACCTTCTTCTTTGGGAAGCATTCAGATTTTTAGGGCACAACCCAGTCTAAAAATACTTCACAAAGTTGTCGATCCAATCTGTACTCTCTCTGGCTTGATGTTGCTCAGTATTTGCCATCACGGGCTGGCTTTCCCCATATCCACTTGCTGCTTGTCTAGCCAATTCCTGGCATAAAGCTCTACCTCTGACTATTTTAGTCGGATGTATTTCTACATCATACTCTTGTATGCGGGTCACCCACCCAACTCTTTTTTCACCCAGTTCCCCTTGTATTATAAAATTTCTTACGTCAGGGTGAATCACATAAACAATGGTTCGACTCTGGGATAAAAAGTGCTTCAGTTTATTCAATGATTTCATAATTGCATACACCTATTTCTCTATAAAATTGTACCTCTCCTCATGCTTGTGCATGGTAGAACTCAGAAAGGCTATTGGTCTTTCTTCATCATCTGCTCCCTTCTGAGTGAGAACTACAACATAGCTATCTTGCTCTCCGACAGCGTATAGAATGAAACTTCTAGAATAGTCAGGGTTGACTAGTACAGGGGCTTGAGCTATGGCTTCCAAAATTTTCTTGAAAGCTTCTTTTCTTGGCTCTGTCCATTTGAAAGGAGCATCCTTTTTCAATAGTTCAGTCATTGGCTTAACTGTTTGGGCAAAATCGGCAATGAATTTTTTGACAAAATTTATTTGTCCAAAGAAAGACTGCAATCCTTTCTTATTAACTGGAAGTGACAGCTCCAGAAGTGCTTTCACTCTATCAGGATCAATGGACAACCCAGTTTTGGAAATAACATGCCCAAGGAGTATTCCTTCTTCTACAACAAATATAGATTTCTTAGGATTTAGGGATATCCCGAATTCTCTGCACTTTTCAAATATCTGTCGTAGATGGTTGGCATGGTCTCTTTTGTCATGAGAAAAGATAGTCATGTCATCTAAATAGACAACAATGATCTTATTTGCAAGCTCTCCAAAAGCTACATCCATAGCTCTTTGAAAAGTTGCTCCTACGTTAGATAATCCAAAGGGCATCCTTTGGTATGCAAATGTTCCCCACTTAGTGGTGAACACAGTCTTATATTGATCCTCATTTCTTACCCAGACTTGATTGTAGCCAGAAAATCCATCTAATAGGGAAAACCTTTCTGCTCCTGCCACCGTGTGAAGGATTGGGTCGATTTGGGGTAAAGGATAGTGATCCTTTAAAGAGGCCCTATTCAAATTTTTGAAATCGATGCATAGTCTGATCTCACCATTCTTTTTTTGGACTGGGACTAAATTGGCCACCCAGGTAGAGTGCTTGATTGGGTATATTATCTTGGCCTGTAGGAGTTTTAACAACTCCTATTTCATCAAAGCTTCAATCTTTGGATTCACTGGCCTTTGCCTCTACCGAAAAGGTTTAGCTCCTTCCTCTAGTTCGATGGTATGCTGAATAACTTCCTTATTGTACACTCTTAAATCACTATAAGTCCAGGCTATTATATCTGGATATTCTCTACATAACTACTTTATTTGTTCTAGTTCTATTATTGTACAATCAGTACCTACTTTGATCATTTTACCCGGTTCTAATTCTACCTCCTTGTACCGACGTTTATCCACCTTAATATTTTGACCTGTAGTTCTATCATTATTGTCAAAAAGACTCTCAAGGGTGATCAGTCCCTTGGGAATATGGTTGTTTCTTAACTGAATCAGGCTCTCTTCATCCTCTTCTTGTAGCACTCTATCATTAGAGAAATTCACCTCATGGATCATAAAATCCAATATTTGTTCATCATTCTTGAATACCTACCAAAAAATGTCTTTATCAGGCATAGAAGGCCTATAAATTAGTCTCACTATTTTAGACTTCTGGATAACATTGTTGACTGGGCAAAAGTTAGATCCAACTGATGCCAACAGGTCTGCATGAGTGTTGCTTTCCCTTGAAATAGATTGCATGTTCAGAGCTTCAAAATATTCCAAGAGATCTAACACTTTATTCTTGTAAGCCCTTAGGTAATGTTGCTTACAAATGCATTTTCCAGTAACCTGCTTCACTATAAGTTCTGAATCTCTAAAAATCAGCAACTATTTTGCACCTAGCTTTTTAGCTTTTCTGAGTCCTAAGCACAATGCTTCGTACTCAGCTGCGTTGTTGGTGCAACTCCATGTCAACCTATATGAAAAGACCTTTTCTTTTCTAGTAGGAGAAATCAAAACAATCCCAACACCTGCTCCGTTCTTGCATCTCGAACCATCAAAATATAGTTTCTAGAGCTGGCTGGCAGAATCATCTTTTTCAGGGACAGAAATAGGTAGCTTTTTTGGCTTCTCGATGGAATAGCTCCCTATTTCCATTTCTACCATGGCATTAAAATATTTTAATGAAAATTGATCCTCGGATTGGAGTTCTTCCAAGGTCTCTTCCATTAAATCTATGTCCTCTAAATCCTCGGACAACATGTTGATAGTGCTTGTCTCTTCCAGTATTTCTACGTGAAAGGTAGATGGTTTTTCATTGAAGATATTGACTCTTCTACCTTTGAACGGTACCTCCAAATGTGAATAATCTAGAGACAAATAACCTCCCACTTTTACCATGAATTCTCTGGACAAACACATACCAAAGTATGGTTCTAAATCCACAACAACTACTTCTTGTATGACAACTACTTGGGGCATCCTGTGGAGCTGAATGGGGATGTCTTTGATCACCCCGATAGATTTCACTAGGGTGCCATCTAATTGCAACACACCAGGATGGCTCCTGGTATATTCCATTCCCATTATATCGCACACTACTTTGGGCATCACCGTAGTTGCTGCCCCTGAGTCAATCATGCAGTTGTGGACTATCCACCCCTCCATTTGCAAGGATAAATAGAATGGAGGTGGTCTATTTTACCTAGTAGCTGACATAACATTTGCTTGTATAACATTTGAGAAGGAGGGATTTTTGCTCTTACCTTTAGTCAACTTTAGAGATTCCTGGAGGAGGTCAATCTGACCTAGAATTTGCAGCGCGTCATACATGCTCATTTTTGAGGGAGTCTTCTTCATCTCCTCTACAATGTTGAACGAAGGAGTTGTAGATGAGGGTGCCTCAACACTTTTCTCCCTTCCACTAGTTGATGCATCATATCTATCTCTGTAGCCCTGAGTGGCTTCTGTCCTTTGTCTTTTGGTTAATGAAGGAAATCTGAGTTTCTCCTTCGCTTGATCTTGAGTTTCGTCTCCCTTTCTAGGAGGAAACTCTTTCCTTGGTGTTGGAACAGAAGTCTGAGGAGGGTCAGAGCATCCTTTTTCATTTGACTGATCCTTCTAAGGAGTAGCCCTAGGGGTAGGAGGAAAATTTAATGGCTGGAGTTCCTTCGGATCGACTTGTAATGACTTTTTTCCCGATCTTGTCAGGACTGCAACTTGCTCGACTGAAGGCATTGCCAAGTTCTGGTGAACTTCTCTGATTATGTTCACCTGACCTTTCCTAGTTTCTTTAGCTCTTTCATTTATCATGCTTTGTACATGGTGTTGATGAATCATGCATGAATCCTCTCCATGAGGATCATTGCACGTAGAACACCAATAATCAACATTGGTGGGTTCTCCATTATCTCCTACTTCATTAGCATACACAACATTTTTTCTTTCTTGTCCTCTACCACTTGTTGAAGCCCCGTATCTTTGTATCTATGGAAATATCTTTGGCTAGAAATTTCGTTCAGCTTCTCTCTTCTTCATGGATGACATTTCATTTGACAACGTCTTCATTGTATCAACTATGGTTGTCAACTGGTTATCTGGGGAAGCTGATGCGAGGGGTGGAATAGGTAGTGCAAGAGGTACAGGAGGTGCGGCTATAGCGGGGACAACCCACGTTGATGGGAGTGTAGGGAGATTAGGACCTGAGGCTTGGGAAAGCTCTGGTGCAATTGGCAATAGGGTCTTTGAGGGATATTTCTTAGTGGCGATGAGATCGGCTTCTCCTTTGGCTGCTTCTAGATAGATAGCAGGGAAAGTGTTTACATGAGATTGCCTTATAATTATGCTGAGATCTGAATCAAAAGCCCTTAGATAGTAGCATATCGCTTGGTCTTCGATGGGCTTTAGACCCTGGGGCACTCTGTCTCGAGTTCATGTGAATCTGATGTTGAAATCCTGGATTTCCTCTTGTGGATGCCTCTCGATGATAGTGAATTGATTCAGTAATGTGAATGGATCTGCATGTATATTGAATTCATCGGCCAAATGACCTACAAGTGCTGCCCAAGAAGTAATGGATCCAGTAGGAAGCACTCTGTACCAATAGAGCATCTTCCCTTTCAAATATATGACCAACAATCTGACCATTACATCTTCTTGGGTAATATTGTAAATGGTTGCTAACGATGAAACATCCAGACAATGTTCCTCCGCTGTCTTGCCTGTCCCATCAAAAGTTGGCAATGCCTTTAGTGCAGCCTAGGGAATTTGATTCTGAGCTCCTAAGTTCAAAGGACCAGTTTGGTTCCATACAAGATGGGCTGGGATGGGAGGAGCAACCATGATTGCTAGTGTATTTACAGTTACTATAGGGTTGTTTGCAGATGTCCCTATAGTAGGTACTAGAGAACTGTCACTAGTACCGGGTGGATTAGATCGTGCGGCTAGCACGGGATGTGCTTTCAAGATTTTGAGGTGTAACTCGAAGAACTCGATGGGTTCTTCAGAGTTTCTAGTTCGGGATCTGGTTATCATATGACTTTATAACCAGATGTTTTTAGACAAGGTTTTTCTTTTGGTCTAAACCCTCTTGAACGGAGTCGCCAAGTGTTTTTTGCTTGAGAATTTTCACAAAAGGCTTTGAAGCAAAACACTAAAACTTTATAAAATACTATGGGATTTTTAGGTCCCATCGGGCATGCCAAAAATTGTTGGAACAAAATCTGCCTTCGGTTAATAGTGTTGCACCTTAGACTTTGCCAACATTGAATAGACGGATCTAACTTGGGACTATCCATTTAATCTCCAGAGAAGGTTGGTTCCTTTGGGTTTTTAGAGAAAATGGGAACAAGAAAGAAGGGAAATATAGCCGAAGCTAGAACTTTTCTCATGGTACAGATTAGACAACAACTAGAAATAAATGCACATATCACTGTCTACAAGCTTCCTTTATACCCTCACATAGAAATCATGAATTCCTAAGTATGATTTAGACATTCATCTAACACATGTAAGCATTCCTTAATATTTAACTCCAGGAACAAGATTCATATATGCACAGTTCAGATTTCAGAATAGATACAATATAAACTTAAAATGAATAGAAGTCAAAAAACCAGATACATACACTTGCACACAGAAAATCAGAAGCCAGAAGGAGGAGTATCTTTATTGCTTGTATTCCAACAAAATGTACATACGGTCTGTAAACGTCCAAGAGCCGACCCTTTTTTTGTGGGTCGCTCACCCATATATATACCCTAAAAAGAGCATCTTTCTACTGTGTACATTTTGATCACCTAATCAATTACAAGCAATTTGTCTGCAGTTTCTAAAAATCTACAAAAGATCCTCTACAAATTAGATTTTAGATGAGCTTGTCATATTACAATTATCTGGCGAGCCTGCCACATTACAATCATCTGGCCTTTCCCAGGAATCAAAAATTTGGTGCCAGTGCATGTCTCAGTTGCCAAAAATACCTTTTATGCCATTACAGCTGGCATGTCGTGAAATCGTGACATTCTGCCTTTGCGAAGCTTCTTTCTCTTTCCCCCAGCGAAAATGGAACATGTCACAAAATCATGACATTTTCGTCCCTTTTGCTTTGTCTCCTCTTTTAGGTTGCGAAAATGCGACATGTCACGAAATCACGACGCCTTCGTCTCTTCAGCTCTATTCTTCATCTTTGACCATGAAACTGAGACATATCATGAAATCGTGACGTTTCTGCTTCTTTGGTTCACCTTGCCGCTTTCGGCCGTGAAAACGTGACATGTCACGAAATCATGACATTCTTCGTCTCTTTAGTCCCTTTGGCTTTTCTTCCGGCGAAAATGAAACATGTCACGAAATTGTGACATTCTCCTTGACTTGGGCTCCTTCATTGGCGGACTTGGCAAAAATGTGCAACGTCGCGAAATCGTGACTTTTTCCTCCGTTTGGCCTCCTTGCTGTTTTTCGCTGCGAAAACCCGACATGTCACGATTTCATGACACCTTCTTTCCTTAGCGTATTTTGCTTTCTTATTGCTCCTTCAAAAGTAGGCCGCTTCGGTCTTCTTCAAAAAGTGCTCAAAAAGTGCTTCAACCATTTTTGGGGTTAGTCGTATTTTGACTAACAGTAACATATAGGCTAGCCTTGGATGGTATTCTTTTCATTTCCTCCATAATGTTATACTCTGACTTGGCAGAGGTGGGTCTCTCAAACCTTCTCTTTGGCTCACCATACTTTCTCTTATACTGTTGTGTGGCTTAAATTCTCTACCTCTTGGTTATGGAGGGAAATCTAAGCCTCTCTTGAGCTTCATTCTTGGATCTCATCCTTTCTTCCTAATTTTATTTGTCAAACCTTTTGGGAAAACTAACCTCCTTTTCTTAGCATTTAGGGACCATGTCCCTCTTTTCATTGGCCTGGGGGATAGTAAATGTATCACTACTTTGAGCAGGTGGGTCTTTCTTCTTTTGAGAGGGGACTTGAAATTTACCCATATTTTGTGGATCAACATACAGTGTTTTCTTACCTGACCTCGTCATTTCAAAAATGGGTCCATATTCATCAAGATATTTTCCAACCATGATCTGATCTAATTTCTAGAGCATATTTACTCTTTCTTTCTGATTTCTCTTTGTCTTCCCCATAGTCTGTTGTGCATGATGTTGGTACATGAAACACCATATATTCACTAGACTTGTTTCAGAAAAACACTCTAGATCTTCTTGCATCACATTTACTCTGACCTCAATGCTATTGTTGGGACCAAGTCTTTGATCTTTTTTGACATAAGAAAATCTTCTTTGTTGAGATCTCTCTATCTCTCACTTTTCCATTGAGTTCATCTTGTTGTTGAGAGTTTTCAAAGTATTCTGAATATCAAGGAGCATAGAGGATTCTTGGGATATCTGAGAGGAAAGTGGTGGGAAAGGAATTATAGCAGGTGATACTTTTGAGTGAGTAATGGGGGTCATATGCGGATTTGGAGATGAGGAAGAGGGAGGGTCCATATAAGATGATGTAGCTATCTGACCTTGGACATTAGGGGTTTTCAAATTTTAGGGCAACACATCTTTATGGGGGAGTCTTCCCACATTAATGAGGATATTTTTAGCATGGACAGTTGCATTGTATACCTATGTAAAGGTATATACTCCTACTTGTTGGGTTTGCAGACCTAAATTTGATCCAAGGGCTCTAATATAATACATGAAAGTGAGGGTTTAATTAGGTCTATATTTAGGAGGAGTCCTCTTCCAAGTCCTACTAAATCTCAATTTGAAGTCTGAAATGGTTTCTTGTTGATGCTTTTGTATAGATGTGAATTGATTGAGGAGGGAAAAAGGATCAGCAGATTCATTGAAATCTTCCACAAAGAGCTCTACTAATGCTATCCATGAGGTAATGGTATTGTCTTCTAGGGTCCTAAACCAATGTAAAAATATTTCTCTAAAGGATAGGGCTAGGATTATGATAATAACATCCTCATTTTTTTGTTGTGGATTGTTTCCAGATTCAAAATATCTTGATAATTTTTATATGTAGTTTTACCAGATCCATCATATGTGGGAATGGCCTTAGACATAGCTTGAGGGATACATGCATATGGGTCAATCTAAGGGGACCAATTTTATTACAGCTGGGATACTTTTGCAAGGGTTGATTTGGAGCTGCATTTGCATTTTGATTTTGATTTTGAGCCATGTTTCTAGGTGTAGTTCCTGTTGGGGGTGGCCTTGGGGGTACTGTAGGATGTACCTCAAGAGGAGTTTCATCTGAATGAAAATATTGATTTAAATATCTTATGACAGTAGACCCTCTAAAATGGAGCTCATAATAGAAAAAGGATATTGGGTTATTCCTTGCAGATGACCTAGTATTCATGAAAAACTACAAGCTACAGGGATAAATTTTTGGTTTCATAGACCAAGGAGTCACTAGGTGAATTTTCTACTCACCACTTAGCAAGGTCAAGACAATTCACCAAATTTTGATTCCTTCAGGAAAAGATACAAACAATAAAGAATGATATGGGTTCTAGTGTTTCTTGTAAATAGGTCCCATCGGGCATGCCAAAACTATTGGGATATGAATTGACATCAAGAAAAACTTGATACTGTGACTGTCTATCTTCCAAATTTTTGATTAGGCTTGCACCCACTAGTCATAGCTCAAAACTCAACATTGATGGACTAAAGATTGCTCTAGCCCAACCTCCAGAGTAGGTTGGTTCCTTGTCAACTGACAGAGTATTGACTCAATTAAGCTTAGTAGTTGTTTTAAGAGATAGGGTTAGAAAAGGGGTTAGTGTTAAGGAATTATGAGTAAAATAGTGGTCAGATAGAGCTAATAGCATAGGCATCCACAGGGAAAACCTTTCAATAAATTATTTCTAGTGTCCCACACTCAAGATCAACAACACCCAAAATAGAGTAATCTTCATACAAGAACACAAAGCAAAGATATACTCCAAGAAGTAATTTCAATATCCATAATACTAACAATCCAATTTAGTAGAATATATCAATATCTAGATTTAATAGAAATAAACCTCTTGTAAGCATAGATCTAACTATGAAAATATTTCAATTGCTTTACAACTAGTAATCCAATATCAATGGAATGAACTTACCATAATAGCATTAGAAAAAATATGATTTACAATTTGAACCTATCAATAAAGATATTTAAGATGATATTTCTTGAGTCAAAAATCCAATTAATGCTCCTTCCATTAGTTTAAAAAATATGCTACACACTAGAGCAAGCAAAAACTCTAGATTCGACCCTAAAAATTGAGGGTTAGACCTCTATATATAGTTTTTACAATAAAATAAAAAATGTGGAATATTACAAGGATTATACCATACCAGATCAATAGAATACTATGGTGGCATTATTTTATTCATCTTCAAATTCCAAGAAATATTATTGATGCCACACACCACGATAGCTCAGCTCTACAACTTGCTTGTTCTATAATAGCAATTAGACTCTAGATCGTTATAAATAATATTTAAGTCATATACCTTTCTTAAGGACTTCATCTTGTCATAGATCCGTAACTACCCAGGTTCTTGGTTCTTGGATCCATGGACACTTCAACTACCCACTCAAACAAACTGGTTCTCATTTTCCAAGAATCTACTTTTGTATATCTGAGAAAATATCAGTATGATATCAATTGTTGATTCACTCAATAAATGGCTATGATTAAACTTTAGCAATGCTCTGTATATGAGCAGTGTAGAACATGTCATCAGGATACTTTTTTAAAAGACTTGTCACTTAATTTGACTATTTTGACTTGTGGCATGGAACACATCTAAAAATACACTATGCTTTGATCAGAATGGAGAATGTTGCGAGGTTGCTTCTTTAGTTCTTCAAACTACTTGAAGAACACAAGTTTATACTGAGAGTGGGGGGTGAACAATATAAGATAAAAAAATTTATTTTTCTTTCCAAAGTAGTATTATCTAGTATTATCAATTGCAATAATAAAACAATGTACATATCATCACACACATAAGAGACACAAATTTAATGTGGTTCACCCAATGTGGGATACATCCATGAAGAAAATATTTCTTATAATTTTTCTCAACAAATCTCTTAGGAACTCATTCCCTATTATAATGTTTGTGGAAATCTATCCATAAGAGACACCTGTCCCCTCTCATAAGTTTATGGATCCCAATCCATAGGAGACACCAATCCCCTCTGCTCTGGTTCATGGACTTCTATCCATAGGAGACTCCAATCCCATTTTCTTTGGTTCATGGACCTCTATCCATAGGAGACCTCAAACCCCTCTGCTCTAATCTACTCCAAGCCTTTACACAAGGCTTACTCAAATCTACTCCAAGCCTACACACAAGGCTTGCTCAAATCTACTCCAAGCCTAAACACAAGGCTTGCTCAAGTCTTCTCCAAAACCTACTCTCAAATTTGCTCAAATCTTCTCCAAACCTATACACAAGGCTTGCTCAAATATACTCCAAAACCTGCTCTTAACTCTACTCAAAATTGCTCCAATCCTACACACAAGGCTTGCTCAAATTTGCTCCAAAACCTGCTCTCAACTCTACTCAAATCTACTCCAAGCCTACACATAAGGCTTGCTCAAATATGCTCACCAAAACTTGCTCAAATCTACTCCAAGCCTACACACAAGGCTTGCTCAAATATTCTCACCAAAACCTTCTCAATTCTACTCACAGATCCTACTCAACCTGCTCAAATATGCTCATAGATCCTGCTCAAATTTACTCCAAGCCCACACACAAGGCTTGCTCAAATTTGCTCACCAAAACCTGCTAAAATCTACTCCAAGCCTACATAGAAGGCTTGCTCAAATATGCTCACCAAAACCTTCTCAAATCTACTCCAACTCTTGCACACAAACAATGCTCATGCCTTTCCAACTCTTGCACACAAATAATGCTCATGTCTTTCCAACTCTTGCACACAAATAATGCTCATATATTTCCCAAATCTTGCATATAAACAATGTTTGTATCTATTCTCAAGTCTTGCATACAAATAACGTTCATATATATTCTTAAATCTTGCATAATTATGTCATAAAGCACTTTATCTATTCTTCAATGTGTTTTTCTCAACTAAATCAATTCAAACATATTCTACCCAGAATTATTTTATCTTCATGAACATATAGAAAATGATATGCACTAAACAAATGCCCAATATGTTCTTCACATTCATTAAGTTTGTCACTTTCACATGTCTCACATTTATTACATTTTAAAGGTAGCTCTAGTCTAGCACTTGATGACTGACCTAGTAATTGTTTATTTTCACCTTCACTTCAAAACCAATCACTATGCATAGATCTACCCTTTTCATCTACTCATAAAATCAATCATGAACAATGTGAAAATTTGCTTCTCAAATCTGATCTATAACCCTTGCATACTTGCTTCCAATTTCCATCACATCAATGCATAAATTTTCTCATAAATATGATCTATAGCCTTTACACATTTATTCCCAATTCCACTCCAAAACCAATGCACAAATTTACTTTCAAACCCTTATACTATTATTCCCAAATTCATTCATAGTGCACAATTCTACTCACAAAACTGACCTATAATATTTGTACATTTAATACAATTTCATTCAACACTAATGCTCATCAAATAAATCCTCATACCTCCAATCATATGACATTAAAATATTTCCTTCAAACAGAAACCACCCTTGATAAAGGAATTAAATCACCATACCTCCAAATCTTCCTTGATGATGATGAGATTCCCAAATATGTCTTGACAAGTAATTTTCTTTTCTAGCGCCACTTCAAAAACTAGTTAGCAAATCTCCTTTTCAAATCATCAACATTAAAAACCCTTTTCAAAAATATTCACAATAAGGCTTGAAAATAATATCTTATATTTTCCTCAAAATATAAATCTTCATCAATAACACAAACACTTTTATCCCCTTTCTATGATATGTCAAAATACAAATAACAATAATCACAAATACACCTTATTTCTCCTTTCTACAATATGCAAAAATACAAATAACAATAATCACAGATACACCTTATCTCTCCTTTCTAAAAATGTAAAAATATAAATAATAATAATCACAAATACACCTTATCTCTCCTTTCTAAAAATGCAATATTACAACTTTCAAATAATACCCAAATCACCTTATGTCTATTTTCCTCATGCAAACATTACAATATCAAATAATCCTTATTACACCTTATGACTCCCTTTTTAAATCAAATTTAAAAAAAAATATTTTTCCCCCTTTATATTCAATATGCCCAACGAACGATTTACCTTTGTAAATTAATTTTAATCAAAAAAATTTATGCATACCTTCCACCAAGTGCACAATTTCCTTTCTCTGCCTTGCAAAATAGTACTTACAGGAATTTATCCTATGTCCTCCTGCTCCATTGTTCCCTAGAACTATCTAGGCATCCATCTGGGCTATCCCAGTGGGTAGCAACAATAATGCACAACATAAATTTAAACCTTCCTCTTTGCTGCCACTCAAAACAATGTTTCTACCACCAAAATAGTGCCTACGTGAATCGAACCTGCGACCTTCTCCCCTGCAGCACCTTAGTGCTAGCCAAGCGACCAGTTGGGCTAGCTACCTAGTTGAAACCTATAGTGCAGCACCTTGTCCTTATCCTCACTTTACCTCATACCAAAATTCGCATTCCCTTCTTCTTGTGATTCACAGTTTCAACGCACGAAAGGATTTCAAATTGCACTACACAAAAACCTTAGCCAAACAAATATTTTAGTGCATTATTTATATGCATATTGCCTCCTTTCACAATGACATTGGCACTCATGTTTTTATTTTTTATTTTTGACTTTCATATAGCCTCTAATAATTTTTGGCGCTCTTTCTTTTTAAACCTTCTTTTGATTATAATATTTTAAATCTAAAAGATTTAAATATTATAATCTTTAAACCTTTGGCCCTTGGAAAAATAAATCTTAGTCTTTAAACCTTTGCCTCCTCTTGTGGTCTTTAAATATTTTTCAAGCAATTATAATAAAACCTTTTAAACCTTGTCCTTCTTCATAATATTTAAATTTGACATTTAAATATTATTAATCCTTCTCTTAGAAAAATACTTTGGAGATATACCTTGCCTTGAATTTTGTCCATAGTACCTTGCCTTGAATTTTTTCCATAGTACCTTGCCTTGAGGTGATCAATTTTGGGATGGGAGTAAGACTACTCCCAACTTACAATGCTCTTCTTCTTTTTCCATACCTTTGTAGTCATACCCTTTTGAATATTTTGAGCATCATTTTTCTTGCTTGTCTTTGGAAGGAAATTTTGTTCTAAACCACTTTTCTATATGCCCAAAATTATTGCAATTGAAACACCTGATGTTTTAGTCCTTGAAAGGTGCAAATGAATTTAAGTTCTCTTGGTGAAGCCATAATAATTCTTACCATAAACCCTGTAATGTATAAATTTATGCCCAAAATTATTGTAATTGTAGCACATGATGTTGTAGTCCTTGAAAGGTGAAAATGAATTGAAGTTCCTCTTGGTGAAGCCATAATCATTTTTACCATGAACCCTATAATGCACAACTTTATGACCAAAATGATTACATGAGTAACAATAACCTTGGAAGAAATATTCAACTTGTCTTGATATCATGGTCCTTTCTTTGCTTTTCCTGTGATGGTCCGTACTCATTTATGGTTTTTTTTTTCTTCCTCTTTGATACTATCACCTCTCAACACATCAGCATAGGTCTTAGAGTATTTTTCAATTTATTTCTTTGATTTATTTATCCCTTTTGAGCTTGACTCCTCTTTTTGTTTCTCTTGACCTTATTCAAAACCAAGTCATGTCTTCATAAATGGAGATCTTTGTGCTTTGATAATATCATCCAAATATTTTGATATTTTCTCAAAATTATGTAGCTTATCATTAGAATATTTCACTTCCATCCTTAGATAAACCACTTCATGTTCTAATCTTTCACATTCTAGCTCTTTTGCCTTTAACTGTTCAACCATACCTTCTTCAATTTTCCTTATCTCTTCAACCTTATATTTTAAGTTGGTGAGATCTTATAGAAGCTTTGACTTTGTATTCTCATCCTCTTGTACTTGAGCCTTCAATCTTAAGTTCTCCCTTTTCAACTCATCAAGTTCCTTTTCCATATCAATTGTGGCTTCCTTTTATTTTTCTAAATCTTTCTTTTCTTCTTGGTCTTCAACAATAGGACCATCTTCTTTTTCACTATTGGAGAGACTTTCATCACTGCTGCTAGAAGCATTGCTTGCTTCTTCAACATAAAAACTCTTCTTGTGTCTTTGAAAGATCTTCTTCTCATGCTTTCATTGACCGTTCATATTTTTATTTTCATGATGGAATTTTATTTCCTTATTTTTCTTGTATTCCTTTTCTTCTTCACTGCTACTACTTCCATATTGTGGATAATAAGCTGCATAGTGACCAAGATGACCACATTTAACACATTTGGGATTTCTTTTGTAGATTTCAACCATAGGAGAAACTTCTATCACTTAAGTTTCCATGTGTGTTATTTTAATATATTCCTTCAAGCTGTTAGACTTTCATGAAGGAACCAACTCTAATACCAATTGAATAATACAAGCTATACTGAGAGAGGGATGAATAGTATAAGATAAAACTTTTTACTTTTATTTCTAAAGTAGTATTATCAAATATTATCAATTGCAATAATGAAATAATGCACAGATCATCACACACATAAGAGACACATATTTAACATGGTTCACCCAATGTGGGCTACATCCACGGAGAAAATATTTCTTATAAATTTTCTCAACAAATCTCTAGGGAACTCATTCCCTATTACAATTTTTATGGAACTATATCCACATGAGACACCTATCTTACCTCACAAGTTTGTGGATCCCAATCCATAAGATACACCAATCCCATCTACTCTGGTTCATGGACTTTTATCCACATGAGACTTAAATACCCTCTGCTCTAGTTTGTTGACCTCTATCCACAAGAGACATCAATCCCCTCTGCTCTAATATACTCCAAGCCTTTACACAAGTCTTGCTCAAATCTTCTCCAAGCCTACACACAAGGCTTGATCAAATCTACTCCAAGCCTACACACAAGGCTTGCTCAAGTCTACTCCAAAACCTACTCTCAAGTTTGATCAAATCTGCTCCAAGCCTACACACAAGGCTTTCTCAATTCTCCTCCAAAACCTACTCTCAACTCTACTAAAAACTTCTCCAAGCCTACACATAAGGTTTTCTCAAATATACTCCAAAACCTACTCTCAACTCTGCTCAAATCTACTCCAATCCTACACACAAGGCTTGCTCAAATCTTCTCACCAAAACATGCTCAAATCTACTTCAAGCCTACACACAAGGCTTTCTCAAATCTTCTCATCAAAACCTACTCAAATCTACTCAATTCTACTCATATATTTTGATCAACCTACTCAAATATGCTCACATATCCTACTCAAATCTACTCCAAGCCTACACACAAGGCTTGCTCAAATTTTCTCACCAAAACCTACTAAAATTTACTCCAAGCCTACATAGAAGGCTTGCTCAAATATACTCACCAAAACCTTCTCAAATCTGCTCCAAATATTCCACACAAACAATGCTCATGTATTTCCAACTATTACACACAAAAATTCTCATGTCTTTCCAACTCTTGCACACAAACAATGCTCATATATTTTCCAAATATTACATAAAAATAATGTTCATATCTATTCTCAAATCTTGCATACAAACAATGTTCATATCTATTCTCAAATATTGCATAATGATGTCATCAAGTGCTTTATCTATTCTTCAATGTGCTTTTCTCAACTAAAGCAATTAATATATATTCTACCCAAAATTCTTTTATCTTCATGAACATATAGAAAATGATATGCACTAAATAAATGCCCAATATGTTATTTACATTAATTAAGTCTATTGCATTCACATGTCTCACATTTATTACATTTTAAAGGTAGCTCTAGTCTAGCACTTGATGACTGACCTGGTAATTATTGATTTCCACCTTCACTTCAAAACCAATCACTATGCACAAGTCTACCCTTTTCATCTACTCATAAAATCAATCATGAATAATGCACAAATTTGCTTCTCAAATCTGATCTATAACCCTTGCATACTTGCTTCCAATTTCCATCACATCAATGCATAAATTTGCTCATAAATATGATCTATAGCCTTTGCACATTTATTCTTAATTCCACTCCAAAACAATTGCACAAATTTACTTTCAAACCCTTATACTATTATTCCCAAATTCATTCAAAGCAATGCACAATTCTACTCACAAAACTGACCTATAATATTTACACATTTAATTCAATTTCATTCAACACTAATGCTCATCAAATCAATCCTTATACCTCCAATCATATGACATCAAAATATTTCCTTCAAACAAAAACCACCCTTGAGAAAGGAATTAAATCACCATACCTCCAAATCTGCCTTGATGATGATGAGCTTCCCAAATTTGTCTTGACAAGTAATTTTCTTTTCTATTGCCACTTCAAAAACTGATTAGCAAATATCCTTTTCAAATAATCCACATTAAAAACCCTTTTCAACAATGTTCACAATAAGGTTTGAAAATAATATCTTATATTTTCCTCACAATATAAATCTTCATCAATAACACAAACCCTTTTATCCCCTTTCTATGATATGTCAAAATACAAATAACAATAATCACAAATACACCTTATTTCTCCTTTCTACAATATGCAAAAATACAAATAACAATAATCATAGATACACCTTATCTCTCCTTTCTAAAAATGTAAAAATACAAATAACAATAATCACAAATACACCTTATCTCTCCTTTCTAAAAATGCAATATTACAACTTTCAAATAATACCCAAATCACCTTATGTTTATTTTCCTCATGCAAACATTACAATATCAAATAATCCTTATTACACCTTATGACTCCCTTTTTAAATAAAATTTAAAACAAAATATTTTGCCCCCTTTATATTCAATATGCCCAGAAAATGATTTACCTTTGTAAACTAATTTTAATCAAAAAATTTTATGCATACCTTCCACCAAGCACACGATTTCCTTTCTCTGCCTTGCAAAATAGCGCTTGTAAGAATTGACCCTACGACCTCCTACTCCATGGTGCCCTAGCACTAGCTAGGCATCCAACTGGGCTACCCCAATGGGTAGCAACAATAATGCATGACATAAATTTAAACCTTCCTCTTTACTGTCACTCAAAACAATGTTTCTACCACCAAAATAGTGCCTGCGTGAATCGAACCTATGACCTTCTCCCCTGCAGTGCCTTAGCACTAGCCAAGTGACCAACTAGGCTAGCTACCCAGTTGAAACCTATAGCACAACACCTTGTCCTTATCCTCACTTCACCTCCTACTAAAATTCATGTTCCCTTCTTCTTGTGATTTGCAGTTTCAACGCACAAAAGGATTTCGAATTGCACTACACAAAAACCTTAGCCAAACAAATATTTTAGTGCATTATTTATATGCATATTGCCTCCTTTCACAATGATGTCGGCACTCATATTTTTATTTTTTATTTTTGACTTTCATATAGCCTCTAATAATTTTTGGTGCTCTTTCTTTTTAAACCTTATTTTGATTATAATATTTTAAATCTAAAAGATTTAAATATTATAATCTTTAAACCTTTGGCCCTTGGAAAAATAAATATTTGTCTTTAAACCTTTGCCTCCTCTTGTGGTCTTTAAATATTTTTCAAAAAATTATAATAAAACCTTTCAAACCTTGTCCTTCTTCATAATATTTAAATTTGACATTTAAATATTATTAATCCTTCTCTTAGAAAAATACTTTGGAGATATACCTTACCTTGAATTTTATCCATAGTACCTTGCCTTGAATTTTGTCCATATACCTTGCTTTTGAATTTTATCCATTGCTTGTTATTAATCAAACCCATGGGGATTAATTTTTGCCTTGACTACCATGCACATTTGACATCAATGATAACTCGATATTTCCAACACTGCTTAATTTTCTTTTGCATCTGTGGCATAGAGCATATGTCGTAGTCTGCCCCTAGATATTCGCTCCTCAAGTTTTGACCCAAGTTGACCATGGAATAGACCATATCTCTAGGCCACTCAAGAAAGAGTGTAAAATATTATTTTGTGAGAGTATGTGATATGCCACTACCTTGTGCTTCTTTTCAAGCATTTTGACCTTTTTGACCAGCGACATGAAACATATGTTATGATCCGCTTTAAAATAAACGTGGAACTCAATGGCGTGGAACACCTCAAAACTTAGTCACTTTAGTGCATGGGATGGGACAATGTACGCTAGGCCACTCTTTGGAGAACACTAATGTTAGCTTTGACCCGAGTTGACAGTAACATGGAACAGCTACACTAGGCCGCTACAAAATGCACTAAGTATTGAATAGTGTAGCACATCTTAGCTTATGCTGCTACAAAAAGTACTATGTGTTGAGTGGCATAGAACACCTTATGTTGGGCCACTTGGAAATACACTATGTTCTGATTTGTTAGGAGCATCTTCATGCCTTAGAATATATTTTTAAAATTTTTCTAAGGATGTGGTCATTTTGGGCCTACAACTCCATTTTATGTTATCACATTCTCCCTTGTTTTGCATCCATTCTACTTTCTCTATTCCATGCATACAATCAGATAGACCTCTTCCAAAGTTGATTTTAATGCTTCCCCCATGGTGTGAGGTCTTACCTACAACATAGCCTTAGGTCGATATCTCCTATATAGTTCCACCCATTCAGGTCATTCCAAAATTCATGGCCTTCTTTACAAACCTTTTGCAGTCAATCTCCTTAGCTTCAAATTTTTCTAACATCAAGAAAATTTTACCTCTAACTAATGTAATTTTATTTTGAATGACTTATCTTCATTTTGTATCTCCATGTGGCACATGAATTCCTTCTATTTCTCATACCTCCATTCAAGCCTTGTTGCATGGCCTTGACTATCCATACATCGTAATTGTAGCAAGTCTGCCTCTAGACAGTATGGTTTTAGGCAACCTCCTACTAGATGGCCCAACCTTAAATAGCTTAGATGTAAATGGTCTAATCTCGAATGACTCTATCCTCAATGGTTCACTTCTAGATGACCTCCTCTACGTAGTCTTCCTACATTTGTACACCAAAATTTGTAACTCCCTCGATGATTTGTATGCTTATTTTTAGTTCCTATTTTTGTCCTTCATTTATAGACCATATGGCCCATATAATTTGTATAAATTTTGAAAAAAAACAATTGTAAAAACTAACAACTTCTTATTTTTCTTAGATTGACTACAAATTCTTGTTTCATCTTTCATTATTGCAATTTTTTGTTGCAACCCTTGTACCTACAAAAAAATATTTTCTATCGATATTAGGGAGGGATTTTCCATAGAAAACCTCTTTGGCACTTCTCCTTGGTAGCTTCACACTTCTTTTTTTGGTCATTTACCTTTGCAATACATATTTCTTCCTCAGGGAGGACAATTTTATTTCACACTCCCACTCTAGTCTTCTACTTCTATTTGCTACCAGAGGCCCTCACATCTATATGAGTCTCCAAGTTCTTCCTCTTGCAATATCTAGTTCATACTCCTTACAGTATCCCTTCAACACTGGGTGTTGGAATACTTCATGGTCATCTCCCAATGCTTCTTTATAAGATAGGGGTATTAGGGGGATAGTTGTCCTTCATGTAGCAACTATCTATAAACTACCACTTCACCACCTTTAACTATCTTGCATGTAATTGGATGTTGTGCTTTTTCATCTTATCCTCACCACCTTTCACATGTTTATTTTTACTTTATTCTTCTCTTCTTGGGTATGTATATATTAAACTTTACCCATCGTATGATAATAATATAATTTTTCTTTTTCCTTGTGCATATGGCCTAGGAGTCCAAACGACTCATCTAACTACCCTATCAGTGCCTTTTTCCTTTCTTCTTCTATCTATAAAACCTTATCTAATATCTCAAACAACCTTGCTTGACCATTTATCATTGTGATATGACATTCTCCTTTGTATGGTCTGTATGGCCTATATACTCACCACCCCTTCCTAACTACATTCTCTATTGTTGACTCCTTTGTGATGGCCTTTTGATTTTATCTTCAATTCCTTCATTATATTTTTTAGTTGATTTTCCTATAGTTCTTTCTTTGAATGGACCGATGCTACTATTTCATCTCTATTGAATGGTACCGGTACTATTGTTGGTTGAATCTATTCTCAACAGAGCCTAGTTGCACTTATTCTTTCATTACTTACTCATGAATGGATTCCAAAAATTCCTAATGACATGGCCCTAATTTTAGATAGTTTGAATTTCATCTAAGGTCTCCACTTGTCTCCTAGAAAACCAAGGGCTAGTCCTTGATGGTGTTGGTTGTATGGCCTAGGGATAGTCTAAGGAAAAAAATTTCCCTCAAATATCTAAGAAAGAAGCTAGACAACCTCCTCCCTTGGCCAAACAAATCTTGACAATCCAGAGACCCTGATGACCATCTTAGACTACCTAAATTGCCTACTTTGAAAGCATTTCTTGATCATCTAGTAGTCTTTGTAGACTATTTTTACTTGGTCAAGTTTGGTGGATCCTAAATTCTCCAACTCACCCACCTACCTCCCTCGAAGGCATTTCAACTTCAAGTTACTTGTTGTTCATCTCTATTTCCTAGGATTGGGTGACTTGATATCTTTGTATTGTTCTCCTTCTTGCTCTTCTCCCAAGTTCTAAGTTAGATCTACTACTATTCTAATTATCTTCATAAATACTTGAACTTGTTAAGGATACACTACTTGAATCTTGTTTCAAATTCCCAACTTATCCTCCCCTTATTAGAAATTGTACTTCATGTATATCTCTCCATTCTACCTCACTTTTAGTAAGTATTCTTATTGATTTGGTAGTCTCTTTTTAAGAAACTCAATTTTTTTGCATAGCTATTAGCAAATCCCAATACTTTCTTGTTCGTTGTGCACATCTAGGAGTCACATATAGACTTGTTCCATTTCTTGAAAACATTCTCCTACCCAATGATTGAATAACTTACCAGATGCTTAGAAATTCTTGTGCATGTTATATTCTTAACTCCGTAATTTGATTATTTAGTTATTCATTGTGCTCATGCAACTATTTTGTTTCTTATCATATTCTTTGTTGTGCATAACTAATATCATTATTTCATATTCACTACCCTCATTACAAGGATCGTATTTTGGTCGTTCTTCTTAGTAAACATACACTACTACCATCTATTGTATGTTCTCCATGTTCAGTGATCTTAGTCATTATTCCTCTTCTACATCTGGAAATTTGACATGCACTTGAATCTATCTATGCTCTAGATACCAAGACCATAATTCCTTTTGTTTGATTATGAGTTGCATATTCTCTTCTTGTCTACTTACATTCTCTTATTTGTATAGCCAAGGTAGATTCTCTACAAGTTCATTTTCTAAGCCAATGCTTTCTACTACATCATCTTCCTCTTTAGTATGACTCAACTCCCCAACTTCCTAAAAAGAGATTCCTTCAAAGGGTCCTAAGGGTTGACCTGGTAACATTGTCAGTTTTCTCATACTTATTCCTTTGTTAGTTTATTTGAAATTTACCATATTGACTTGTGTTTTCATCTTATATGGCTTCAACTTCAAACCATTACCTATCTTAGAAAATAATGTCCCATTAAGTTTTTTAATCTTACTACACCATTACTCATCACTTCATCCACTTGGAAGGGTCCAAAACATAAGGTATTCAAATTGTCTAGCTTGATTTCTCTTTTATTGCTATATTTTAAGACCAAATTACTTGGCTTCAAATCCATCGTCCTCAAGTACTTGTCATGCCATAATTTTCTATGATATTGGGTAACCTCCATGGCCCACTAATCCATCACTCTCTTCTTTTCCAACCTAATGAGTATTGTTAGTATCTCCTTTAGGCTTTGTTGGTCACCTAGGCAGTTTAATTTTACCACTCTATTATGAGATATTATTCTCATTAACAACCATTTTTTTTTTTTGTAGATAAGATACTATAGCATTAATATCGGGTTTTACAGGTTGACTCAAAACCTTTTACAAAAATTAGACTAGGGTTGTTGATGAACATATCCTTACTAAGGATCCTATATATGTAAAATCTACATGCCGCCAAAGCCATTACATCCGGTAAGGCACATAGCCTGTTATCAAAAAGAAACTTCCCATACAACATTTTGGGTATACCCCAAGAAAACACACATGAATCATAATTATAAAAAAGAAACAGACACGGATCCCTTCCTTGAGACAATGGAGAAACAAAAATTTGTAGACACACATAGCAGAGTACTGAAAAAACTCCCACAAGCTCTGTATTGACAGTTACTCTTAATAATTATTTGGTAATTTCTTTCTTTCGTATATGACATGCTTTGGTACCACATACTATCTTGGCCAATCAGCCTTGGAGAAGTGAACCTGTTGGCTAGATTTATGGTGGTGGCTATCTGGTGGTCCACGTGGGTTTGGTTTGAAGTCTTATATTGCCATTTATTTCCTTACCTGTGATTATCAACCAACCTCAAATTACTAATATGACTAGGAGCCATGTTATCTGACATGTGACTGTCCCCATTAGTCTTTGTGGTATTTCCAAGCAGCATCCATGAAGACTGATAGCTCAGATAATTTTTATTGTGAGTCCAATTCAAAAAAGAGATGGGAATACTCCTAGCCTTCAAACTTACAGTACCTTCCCTGTTGGTAAATTTGATTATAATTCTTTGAATTCTTGTTGAATAAGCTCCTTAACTTCACTCGGGACATCATGTTCCCATTTGAAATGTTCATCACCATCGACACCCAAATTGGCCAGCTTATCAACAATTTTGTTAGCTTCTTGAAAGACATGTTGGGCTTTTCTATCCTGTGTTCCCTGGAAAAGGATCCTAGCCTCTTCAACAATTGTTTTTATCCTCCAAGGAGGTGTTTTCCAATTATTGAGGAGATTTATAACATGCATAGAGTATCCTTCTATGATCAAATGGCCTTCTAAGTATTGAGTCATTTGAAGGCCTCTCCACATAGCTCTAGCTTTAGTTTTGTTGTCCGTCCTTGTTCCCAAATATTCAAAAAATGCAAGCATCATATTACCATTATGATCTCACACAATGCCACCAACGCCTACTCTGCCATAATTGTCTTTAGCTACTCCATAAAATTTAATCTTAAACCAACCCGTAGGAGGTGGAGACCACTTAACATTGGCTCTGGGGTTGACTACCCTAGGCATAGACTCGTCTAACAAGGTTAAGCTTAAATATTGAGAAATCATGGTCTCCTATAGATGGTGTTTACAGCTATCAAAAGGGATAAGGTTCATATTATTGTTGGCAAATGATAGGATCCTAGCAATGATAGTTTGATGATCATGGATAGACTCATTAAATACTCTATGGTTCCTTTCTAACCACACCTGCCAAAGAGAGTGATTGAGACAAATTTTCCACATGTATCTAAGTCTTTTTCTTGAAAAAGGGTAAGGCCACTGGACGAACAAATCAAGTACGATGGCTAGTTTAACCCATGAAATATTGAAGGCCTAAAAAACCCCACTTAGGAAAGTCAAGGAAAAAGGGCACTCAAGGAAAATGTGATAAATGGTCTCCCAATTAGCCCTACACAGATAACAATGATTAGTGATACAAATACCTTTATGCATCATATTATCAATGGTTATAATTCTTCCTTGGATAACCAGCCATGAAAAGACTACAATTTTTGGAATTAATTTTTTTATCCAAACTAAGTCCTTTTGGAGGACAAAATCCTCATCATCAAGCAGAAGCTTGTAAGCTGATTTAATAGTGAATTGCCCATTTTTTGTAGGATCCCAGGTCACTTGATCTTCCTTGGGTCTCATGGAGATAAACTGTTGCCAGAGAATGTTACAAATATCATTTGATTCCGCTTGAAATCCCTAAATTCTTATTTTTTCCACTTCATTCTACCTCTGTCCTAAACCATATAATCGGAGACTTTTCTACTAATGAGTTCTTCTATGATATCTCTGATTCGGGCTAAGTTAGTATATTGCATCAGTGGTTCATCCTTAGCCCACCTGTCATTCCAATAATTTATCCTCTCACCATTGCCTAAAACCCATCTTAAACCTTTTTTGATGATTTCCTTACAATTAAGAATTTCTTTCCAAAAAGAAAAACCTCTGATTGGAACTGAGTCACTTAGAAATTTCATATTTTGAAGATACTTTCATTTGATGATAGCTTTCCATTCCTTTTATTCACCAAAAATGAGATGCCACACCTGCTTAGATAGTAAAGCTAATTTTATATGAGCAATTTTCCTCAGACCTAAGCCCCCATTTTCCTTGGGTATGCATACTTTGGTCCATCCTACAAGGTGTATACTTTTTTTCTCCTCTGATCCAGTCCATAAAAATTATTTTTAGAGTTTCTCAATTTTTTGGAAAACCTTCATAGGGGATTTGAAAATGGAGAGGAAATATACTAGAATGCTCTGAAGAGAGGCCTTAGTGAGGGTCAGCTTTCCTGCTTGAGATAGAAGATGACCTTTCCATCCAACAAGTTTTTTTTTAATTCTTTCAATAACCCTATCCCACATTGACTCTCTCGGAGAACCAATGAAAAGAGGGAGACCAAGATATGAAGTGGAGAGGTTTTCTATATCACACCCTAAAATTTTTGCAATCCTTCCTTACCTTTGAATGGGGGTGTTCAAGAAATATAACTTGCTTTTACTGAAATTAACTTTCTGACCAACAACATCCTCGTAGAGTTGCAAGATGTATTTAATTATTTTGGCCTCAACCATTGATGCCTTAGTCAATATAAGGGTATCATCGATGAATTATTGGTGAGAAACATCCCTAGTGAGATATTTTGCCTTGATTCCTGATATTAGCCTTGAACTAAAAGCATTTTTTATGGTTCTGCCTAAAGCTTCTGCCATAATGATGAATAACATGGGGTTGATAGGGTCCCCCTTCTGAATTCCTCTATGACTTTGAAAGTAATGAATAGTTGTTCCATTAACTAGAATCGATAACCATGCTTTAGAAATACATTCTTTGATCAAATTAACCCATTGGTGGTGAAAACCAAACTTAATGAGGACAACAATCATAAAGTCCCAATTTAGCCTATCAAATGCTTTGTTCATATCAAGCTTGAGGGCAAAAATAGACCTGTTAGTCTTATGGGTAAAGTGTAGAGCTTCATGAACTATGATAACTCCATCCAAGATTGACCTACCCTGGAAAAAGCTTCCCTGGCATGGATCTATGATGTGGGGCAGAATATCTCTCATTCTATTTGCAATGGCTTTAGTTAGGATATTGTAAGAAACATTACACAGACTGATTGGCTTGAAGTCAGCCATAGATTCAGGGGTTTGCTTCTTAGGAATTAGAGAAATAAAAGTAGAGTTGATACCTTTTGGGATATGATTGCTTGCTTGGAATTTTATAATAGCAAAAATTACATCCTCACTTATGATGTCCTAAAAATCTTGATAGAAATATGGGGGAAAGTCTTCAGGTCCCGAGGCTTTTTCTGGATCCATGCTAAACAAGGCTTCCTTAATTTCCTCATCAGAAAATGGATCTAGAAGCTTAAGGTTTATATTCTCATTTATTATGCTAGGAATGGATTATGAGAGAATATATTTGGCCTCCTCATTACACTGCGATTCCTGACCAAGGATAGAATTGAAATAAGTTAATGCCTCCTTTCTAATTTCTGTTAAGTCTTGAGTAATAGAACCATCTGCTAAAAAAAATTATCTTGTTATTGCTTCTGTTTCTAAGCGTGGTGACATGAAAAAACTTGGAATTTGAATCTCCATATTTCAACCAAACAACCCTTTATTTTTACCTCCAATAGATTTCCTCACAGGCCAAAATGTTATGAAACTCTGCTAGTTTTGTTCGTTCCTCCTACCTAGTAGTTTTATCAGCATCACCATGTTGGATCCTCTGATCAATTATCTTCAAAATTTCAACAACCTATTTTTTATTTTCAAAGAGGTTCCCAAAGACCTCTTTGTTCCAAGTTTGAAGCTTTTCCTTAACAAACTTTAATTTGCCAGCAAGTTTAAAAGTTGCACTACCCCTGATAGGCTGCTGCCACCACTGACTTAAGTTATCTCTGAAACTGGAATGTTTGATCCACATAGATTAAAATCTGAAATGTTTCTTGAAGGATAGAGAGTTAGGGATATCTAACAAAATGGGATTATGATCAAAGGTAATTTTATGAAGGGCTTGCAGGGTAGAATCACCGAACAAAGTTGTAGCCTCCTTTGATAGAAAAAACCTATCAAGCCTTTCTTGAATGAGATGACACCCTATCCGCAGATTGCTCCAGGTATAATTCACTCCTCTAAGTTTTACATCCATCAACATTTTGGAGTTCACAAAGCCATTGAACTCATCCATGCTCCTGATAATTAATAGAAATCATTCATTAATATTGTTATTATGGATAATTAATTGTGGATGAATGATTTGATATTTTTTCATTAATATGTAAAAATATCAAATCATTCATCCGTAATTAATTATCCATAATAACAATCCACACAATGAGAAAAATATAGATAACAACTTTAAGATAGGGCAACACCAATAATACTCCTTAAGTAATAACTCCACAAGATCTCCCAAGATGAGAGTACCACTTAGAGAGGGTAAAGTCCCATAAGCCACTTCATGGAAAAATATTATTACACATGATTGATATCCATGATGATTACAATGACAATATCCCATATTTATATACCCATATTCTAATTCTACTTTGGGAATCCGACAACTAATATAATATAATATAATATTATAATATAATTAACCTTGTATTATGTGTGGCTCATGCCAACCATTATACAATATAATATTATATCCCCATATATCTATTCCCACTTTAGTATGACTCAACTCTCCAACTTTCTAAATTGATATTCCTTCAAAGGATCCTAAGGGTTGACTTGGTAACATTTTTAGTCTTATCATTCTTGTTCCTTCATCCATTGGTTTAAAATTTACCATTTTAACGTATGCTTTCATCTTATATGGCTTCAAATTCAAACCATTAACTATCTCATAGCATAATATCTCATTAAATTTTTTAATCTTACTGCACCATTACTCATCACTTCATCTACTTGAAAGGGTCCAAGTCATAAGGTCTTTAACTTACCTAGCTTGATTTCTCTCTTACTGTTATATTTTAGGACCAAGTCACTTGGCTTCAAATCCATATTCCACAACTTTGTACGATGTTGGTCAACCTCCATGGCCCACTGATACAGTACTCTCTTCTCATCCAACCTGATAAGTGTTGTTAGCATCTCATTCAGGCTATGTTGGTCACCTAGGCAGTTTTATACCACTACTCTCAAACTCAATACTAGAACTCTACTAGCACAACTACTTTCTAATCATACATTAGCTAGAATAGAGTGTGATTTTTTGTTGGCTTAATCATAGTCTCATACGCCTATAGGACTGTTGGCAATTTCTTCTCCTAATAAACATTTTTAATTCCACATATCTTATATATTATTGAAACCAAGATCTTATTCATTGATTTCACTTACCCATACACTCTAGGGTAATACAGACTAGACAATGAATGCAAGTTCCTAAAATATTGTGGTTAATTTCTACATAATATCATTGACAAAGTGTCCTCTATGATCACTTATCAAATGAAGAGGTAGTTGAATCTTGTAATCACCTTCTAATACAATAAATGTGAGTGCTCTTTGCAGAATTATCAGACAATGCCCTTGCCTCAACCCACTTTTTCAAATATTTAGTTGTTACCATAATGTATTTATGTTTTCTTTTGCTATTTTTCAATGGTCCAACAAAATTGAGATCCCATATCTCAAATAATTCTTGTGGTTGTGCCAATTGCAATGGCATTAATGCATTCCTAGATCTCTGGTATGTAACACATGAGGTCATGAACTCCTTCGCATCACGATAGAGTATGGGCTACCATAGACCTACCATAAGTACGTCTCATAGTCGTATTTGGCTCCATATGCCCTCTTACTAGCCCTTCATAAGATTCCTTTAATGTTGTGTTCACATTCTCATCTACACATCTCTACAACACCCTATCAAGTCTAATTTTGTACAACAATTTAGTTATTAATTAAATGGTGTTAATTTCACAATAATCTTCTTCTTGTCTACCGTCAACTCCTTTGGTATCTCCCCCATCAACAAGTATTCACCCACACACTTGTACCATGATAGTAGCACAATGATTGAAAATAAATGAGCATCCAAAAATTCAGCCAACACTCTTGTAGGCTCTCCCAAGAAAATTATTGACAACTATATCCCCTATCAAATGCTTCTTCCTAGGTCTAACTACTAATCAAAATATAAATTCTTAAAACATGATGATCCACATACTAACTCATTTATGGATAGTTGGCTTGTTTATTAAATACAATAATGCCTAGTGGTCCACATAAAAATAAAAAGGATTATCGAGAAGAAAATATTTGAAGTTTTGCATCGTATATACCATTCCTAAGGCTTTCTAATTTGTATTTCTATAATTCTCTGTATAGGAACAACAATTGACTTGAGAAATATATGGGTTGATCCAAACCATATTGCCCCTCCTAGGCCAACTCGTATCCAATTAAAAAATTGCATGTGTCAACATGGACATAGAACTCTTTATCCCAATTTGGAAATACTAGAATGGGTGTGCAAACCAAATTTTCCTTCAACTCCTTGAAGGTCTTCTGATTCTCCTCCATCCATAAAAAATAAATATTCTTGTGTCAACGCATCTAGAGGATGTGAAACTTGCATAATTTTTTTAATGAAGCGTCGATAATACCTGACATGTCCCAAAAAGGACTTCAACAAACTTATATAATATGGCTCTTCCATGCTCATCATGACTCGTATCTTATCAAGATAAATCTTCAAGTCCTCTTTACATACAACATGCCCAAGTAGTTTTCCATATGGTACCAACCAATTACACTTCTTTGGGTTCAAGAATAATTGTGTACTCATACACAACCTCATGAATTTATCTAATGCCTTCAAATTATTTTTCTTATCATACAATGACCAATCATCTAGGAATACATTGAACTTTCCTATGAATATTTGTTCAAAATATATAGAATTATTTGCTTAAATATGGCAGGGGAATTACATAAACTAAAATGAATTTGATTATATGCATAGATTTCATTTCCTACTACAAAAGTGGTCTTCACCCTTGTCTTCTCAGTGATATTAATTTGATTATAACATAATAATCCATCCAAAAATAAATAGATATTGTGTCTTGCTATCTCCTTCAAATCAAATTAGCAACTATTACAGGGAAGGGATATTTGATTGTTATTGCATTTAAACTTTGGAAATTTATGTATATGTAGATCTGGTTGATTTATTTCTTCAAACTAATCATAATTTATTACACCCACTTATAGTCACCTTGAAAATTATTCCAATGTCCAATATCTTCTTAATTTCTCCATTGACTAAGGTTATGTACTCTAGGTTCATTCTATATGGCCTTCTTATCATTGCTTGTGCACTAAAAACCAATGAAATTTTATGCATACATACTGTGGGTGGAATCTCTTTCAAAACATTATAATTTTATGCCAAAACCTCCTTATAAAGTATACATATTTTAAAAGTTTTTGCTTTCAAAACTATAGATCATCCTTTCTTCATCACCTTCATTGATATTTACCTACACCATATTCAATCCTTCATATTGTATGATTTTAAACTTTGTTTCCACTTTTGCCTCTCTAAATGGTTGTGTTTGCTTTTCATATATCAATGCATAACCAACACCATAATCTACAAAATTTCATGAAACATTCCACTTCTCCTCTTCAACCTTGGTTGTAGACTTGGTATTTTGATTGCATTTTTTGATCTCATATACACTCTATATTGGTTCATCTTGGTCCTCTCCCTCTATATTGATACACATGTAGATTGTTTGAAAGACTTTACAATATTCTATTTTACAATGTAGAAGTCCACTATTAGAATATTCCACATCATTTCTACACTCCTCCAACTCTAGCACTCCATTCAATTCTTGTTTGTTCTTGTCCTTCAATGGTAAAATTCCAAAATCATTAGATATCGTCAATTCCTCATAAATTTATCAATTTAGGTTTATCACATACTTATGCTATCCCTTATTAAAAATCAAGTAGTCTTTCTCCCTATTGTGGTTTACTTTTATTGTGCATAGCCACCCATGTCCCAATAGTGCATCGTAGATTAGTTTTTCATAGAAATCACCACAAAATCCATGATGAACACTTGATTAGCAATTTATAATTCTTGTGTAGTCAATATTCTCTTCATCTCTATCCCATACCAATCCACACCATACAATTAATAGTTGAGAGAACATAATAATGGTTCCCCCAAATATTTTTCTTTTTGAGCAAGACATTTACACTTGAACCTCCATCTAAGATTATTCATTTCAACTTATGGTTCAGAAACTCAATGTGTATTAGTGTTGGTTTCTTCCCAGCATCTATTATCAAAATAGTCAAGTCAATGTATCGATTCCTCTATATTTGTGTTACTTCTAGTTGGTATCATAGCTCCTCTATTATTTTCCTTATTATTTCTCCTATTATCGCATATAGCTCCAGTATATGCCTAGAAAAGTGGATAATTTTACTTCAATACTTGCATTATGTACTTGCACAACCAATTGTTTTATTGACATGTCATCTTCTTCAATCATGATAGGTTCCTTCAACTTCTTCTCTTGGAATAATATTTCTCATATCTTCTTCAACTTGAACATATGCTTCTTGCCATCTCTCCTTAGCAAGGTTCAGGTATTTTTTTGTCTTCCTATGCTTGATTTATAGCTAGCACATGTTTCTTATTTAGGTGTTGGTCTTATAGAGACTCCTCAATGTCAATTTTACATTCTTTGATTTGCTCGTACTCACTTTATTTGGGAAATTTTCCTCCTTATGATTATGTGGTCCACACCATATATACATCATTGCATTATTATTCCCATTACCCCTCCTATTAGAGCATTCTATTAATTATATGTGATGTATCCTCACTATTGAAATCTTTGACACTAGATGATTGGCCTCTTGGAGATCGATATCCTTATGTGGTTGTCATCTTCTTTAGCAGTTTTTTGATATCTACCACTTGTTGCTTCTTGTCTACTTTTTGAAGTGATCAAATTATCCTCCATTTTCTTTTGCATTGTCAATGCTTTTTGTCTGGTTCTTTTTAAATTAAATGGATAATCAGCAATAAGCCCCACAACTTCATAAATATTGTAATATGATTTCTTTGGAAAAGTGACGTTGGTGTGTCCTATTTTATAATTAGAGCACCATATATCATTTTTCTCTTTCTTATTTTTAGCCTTCACATCATTAATCATATTTTCTAGGTCCTTTTGCATAGCCTATATTGCTGCACTCAAGTCATGTTGATCATTATCCAAACCATCATCTTAATTATGGTTTGTACTTCCTCCACCTATTGGGGTTTTCTTCATCTCACTTTCCAAGTTCAATGCTCTATCAAAAGTTTCTTGATAGGTGAACTACCTTAATATTCTTCTTGTACCATGACAACAATCCATCTAGGAAGCATCATTTTTGTAGGTCATCTACTAGCTTTACCTCCATCTTGGTAATGAGTTTCTTCAACTAATGATTGTATGACTTGATATTTTCATCTTTTTTGCTTCATTGAGTAAATTTTACAAATGATATTTGTATAATTATGAATAAAAATTATATATTGAATTCAGTATTTAACTCATCCTAAGTTATGAAGGATGCTTCCTTTTTTAGATGCCAATATATCAATATTCTATGCAATGTTGCTAGAAATAACCATAGCCATGAACCTTCATCATCTACACCATTTGCTCTCCATATCATTTCACATGTTTGGATATGGAATTTTGGGTCTTCCTTACCATATTCCATAAACTTCAAGCACTTCTGCTTACCCATAATTGCAATAATATTAGCCATTGATAGTTTTTCATCTCTAATCGATGAATACTCATTTAATATCTATTCTTACATAAACAACCTTAAGTTATTACTTTGCACTCCTACACTTTACAATTTCTTTCACAAATACATGAGCATCATATTTGATCTCTCAAGCACACTCTCCCATGGTTGCTTTTGTGCTTGACTCTCATCCTTTTCACCTTAGGCACTCTCCCTTGCACTTAGGTTAGCATCACCAATTGCTCTACCTCATCCATGTTGGTATATTTTAACTCCTTGTGTTAGTACAAACCTAATTTGCTTTTTGTACCTTCACGTGTGCTTCATCTTTTGTTGTTAAAAATAATGTTTATCGCATTTCTCATTCTTTGTCTAAAATTTCCTCTTATTGAGGGTTCTAAACACTTTTAACTTTTGGTACATGTATCTCATCACTAGCAAGATTTATTAATACTCTTCATGCAAGTCTTTTTCACCAACATGCTATTTTTCCTCATCCTCAACACGTTTACATTCTTCTCATTCTTGCTCTATGATCCTCAAACTCCATGTCAATTGTGTTGGATTTTCATCCAACTTGTCATAGGTTCCAATAGTTAGGATTAACTATAATAATTAAATATTTGATAATTCACTATATGAGGCCAATATTAATTAATAAACATTCATATAAAATAACAATAATATAAATAGAATGGCCTATGTCATTCATGCAAAATACATGAAGAAAACTTACAATAGAATTGCTCAAAAATATGCATACAAGCTTCAATATTATTAATGCTTGAATGTTCTTCACTTGATGTACATTTCATGGAGCTTTGTCTCCATAATATAGCCTTACAAATATGACTCTTCAATACTTGACTATTGCTCTCCTCACATATGTAAGAGATGCATCTACTTCTATTTCATGCAAAAGATAAGTCCTGTCATGTCTTTTGGCTTCTCATCTTAGAATCTGTATACATGAATCTTGAATTTCTATATGCACACTTTATTCTATGACACTTGTACACTTTACTATATGACACTTTGCACATTCCTACTGTAGCACCCTAAAATTGGCGCAGTAAAACCTTAATAATTACACTTACTCTAGTAAATAATTCAAATTCAAATTTTAACCTCCAAAACCGCTCCCAAACCGTCGCTTAATCCGTTTCCTCATTTCTCGTGCCATTTTTAGAGTTTGTTTTGACCGTTTGACGATATCGTCGCCGATCAGACGATATCGCCTCAGATCGGACGATTTCGTCTGGACTAGGACGTCCAGACGATCTTGTCCCAAAACTAATTTTTCATAATTAGCCTCTGTTCCAACGGCGTCTCTAATCCGGGCAGAAGCGTGTCTGCACCGTTAGAGACCCTCCCCCATTGGAGATCTCCCAAATAGGGATGATCTCCAACCTCCCAACCTCTATCCTAAGCCTATTTAATCCTAGGCCCTCCCCTTGGCATCCCCCTGGCTGAAATTCCCTGTAACTCGAATTCTACATGCACTAGACCATCTTAAAACACTGTTTGCATTCGCATTTTTTCAAGTTTGTTTGCAGGAACTTCATTGTTTTTCAGTCGAAGCAAGCTCAGTTCGTCTCAGACGATCTCGTACAATCTCGGACGATCTCGACCCAATTCGAGACGATTTCGACTGTAGTCCACATTGGGGGCAATCAATGCCCAGAGTTTGCATTTCTTCATCCTTTTTTTGTTGTATTATTCTGCATTTAGTTAATTCTATGGTTATTCTTTATTATTCTGCATCTTGGAGTTCACCCATGTAGCTTTAATGCATAATAAAAGCATAAATTGTCATTAGATCGGTATAATGCATTCGTGTTTTTGCTTATTATCATCATTTTAATGTTCTTACTGTCATTTTATATCATTACCCTCTGTTATCATAGTTGCATTCTCTGTATTTTGCATCTATTTTTCTATTTGCAGGTCTCTGACGAATTCGTCTAACGAATTCGTCAGATCTCAGACGATCTTGTTAGATAGGAGACGATCCTGTCGAATTCCAGATGATCTTGACTACTTCAAAAATCAGAACCTTCATCAGACATCCGGATCAGGTATGGGTCTTTAATCCATCTTGTTCTTTCTATTTTTTCTGTCCAAATCTATTTCTGTCTTCATTTAAATCTGCATTTCATATAGAATAGCTTAGACGCATTTTGGCCAAACCTAGGACTTGGATGATTAAAGCTAAAACTGAACCCATCAAACACATTCCCAACCTAGGCGTGGAAAGCGCCATTCAAACGTTTCCTGGTGAACCCACCATCCGTCGAAAAATCACCATAATACACCTCCCCCGAGAGGCGGGACCTTCGCAAGGCCTCTCGGTCTGAGGTACCGTGCCATCCTTTTCCCATCCTCCTTCCGGGCATGGATCCTATAGCCTGAAGGTAGGGATGCGAAAAATTTGGAGCGATACATTTTGGTGAACCCGACGTGAATGCATTTAAAACCTTTTGAAAACAAGAAAACAAAAAAACAAAAAATAAAACAACCAAAACATAGATGCATTTCAAATCATTTAAAATTAATAAGTTGCATATCATGTTTAGATGGTAGCTCCTAAGAAAATATTAGCAGTTACTATAAATGTTGAAAACCAATTGGCAGCCATAGAAATCAATTCTGTGCTTAGTGTGCCTAGAAGCAGGATAGAAATCAACTTTTGTGGGACGAACTTGATAGAAGACTAAGTGTCATTTCATCTAGGTCAACAAAACTTAAACAAATCAAGAGGCTTGTCCTAGATAGAATCCTGGATCCTCATCAACTCGTCTTTTATCATGAACTTGGGAGAGCCTGCCATAGATGGTTAGCTTATAGGAGAGCTCTTGTGTCTTCAAAATTGTTCACTTTCGAGGAATACCTCAAGAACACAGCTATGGTACGCCAATTTCTAGTTCATATAGAAGCCCAAGAAGTTGATCTTATGATTAGAAAAATATGGAATAGAATTCCTAGAGCTATGTTGTATCGTGAATATTGTCATGAGAATTATTATTATCAACCAGAATCTGAAATACATGGTATTTCTATAGCTCTTTTCATTAAATTTTTGAAAGAAAATTTTCAATTTGAAGAAGAACACTTCATGACTCCTGAAGAACTCGAGCCCATTAATGATATTTATAAATTGTTTATAGAAAACTAGATCATTACTTTCAGTATTAGTTCTTGCATTTATTGTGTTGTTTGTTATCTTTACAATATTATTACAAAAACAAGAAAAACTAAAAAAAAAACAACAAAAACCAAAACCTTTCATTTTAAATATTGTAGTAGGTATATAATTAATATATACCTCTTAAGCTTGTTGCATATATATATATATATATATATATATATATATATATATATATATATATATATATATATTTTCTGAAATCTAAATTAAGCACAATGCCTAAACTTAGGAATGGTAAACAAACTGAAGGAGAAGAAGAAGATTGGTTAGAAGATAAAACTAGAAACCCAAATCTCCTTCCTGAGGATCCAATTTCGGAAGGAGAAACTCTAGATCAACTAGAATATGACCTAGGTGAAGACAATGAACAAGAAGAAAATGTTAAAGAGGATGGATCCTCATCCCCTAGAGTAGCTCGAGATGGAACTATTGCTTTTGACAACTTAGATCATTTCTGGAAATTTTTCAATAATAACATTGGCGCTCTTAATATGGCAGTTCGTATTGATAAAGGGCAAATTAGTGACACTCAAGCAGCCATGGAACATATGTTTGATGTGCACACTAATCCCTTGTCTTTCATTGATCAAGAAAGTGATAAGGCTGGACCATCCAATAGAGATATGGTCACTATGATTCAGAACATGCCAAAACAACAGGTTACCCAACCTCCTAAGGAACCTGTTATTGAGCCTAAAATCATTCCCACACAAAATAAAACTTCCTTCACTGCTTTACTTCGCCAAACTATTGATCAATATGCTTCAAGTAAACAAAAACCTAAAATGAAGCCAAACACCAATTTTCAACAATCTGGAATACAACATAATACAACTTCAAAATTCCTTCATAACACCTTTCCTACCAACAATTTACACAATAGCAACATAGCATCTAATCTTCATGTCCCTCCATCATATGCTCACAAATCCCATATCAATGCCCTACCGAACCAATATGGTGGGCAAACTAGTAATCTGGAAGCCATGGTGAAACAGTTAGCTTCGCGTATGGACCGAGATAGATCCTTACCGTCCCTCGTACAATTATCGAGAGATATGTAGTCAACCTTTGGATCCCATAGTTGTAGCACAACCGTACCCTAAGCATTTTCCCATGCCCATCCTGCCTATATATAAAGGAACCGAAGATCCCATAGAGCATCTTCGCATGTTTAGGATAGCATGTCATGATATATCACATGATGACTTGCTATTACTAAAAATGTTCCCAAAAAGTTTAGGTGGAATGGCATTAGAGTGGTACTATCAATTGCCCACTCATTCTTTGAGAAACTTTGAAGAAAAAGTTGAATCTTTTGTCCATCAATTTAGTGCCTACATCGAGAGGCATGTAACCATTAAAGATTTATACAACTTAAAACAAGACAAGGATGAATGTTTTGCCGATTTCTTAGCTAGATGGAGGCAGTTGACGAGAAAACTGCACTTTGTGCTACCTTATAGGGAAATGTTGGACATTTTTATTAATAATTTACAAGAACAAATATCTTATGAGCTATCAACTGCTACTTTAACTACCTTCGATCGAGGCTATAGATTTAGCTCGAAGAGTAGAAGATGCCCTCATTAGGAGAGGCCAACTTAGGAAGAAGGATGATGAGAAAACATCCAAAAATCAGTATAAAAACAAACAAGTTGTAGGTGACGGAGTCACTGACAGCAGAAATGTTGCTAATATCAATGCAACGAAAACAACAGAAAAATTTATATTGAAACCGCCTGATAAGCCTCCTCGAGAATTTACTAGATTGAATCAACCCTTATCAACTATTTTACCTCAATTACTCGAAAGAGGTTTGATCCAATTACCAGCTATCCGGGAACCTGATCCAACTATACCCGGATACAGAGCTGACTTACACTATGATTTCCATAGAGGACCTGGACACTCTACCAACGCTTGTAAAAGGTTGAAACATAAAATACGAGATCTGATTGATAATAATGAAATGGAGGTGCAAGCCTTCCAACCTAAACAAAATGCTCCTAATAATCCTCAAAAGAACATTCCCCAAAATCAAAATCAAAATGCTAATCAATCATTAGACATATTTCAACACCCTTTACCAAGACATGGTAAAGAGGTGGCCAATCAAATCGAACATCATAATGTTCCTCCTCCTACCGGATATGTAGGAACTATTAGTGGACATTTACCTAATCATGATCCTCAAATATTTGACACAACTTTATCCATGGTCACAACCAGGCCCCTACATAATATTCAAACTCCAGATCCTAGTGATATAGAATCAGATACTGAAAGTGAAATAGACATCACTTCAAACCAATCGAATAGTTCTAAAAATGAATCAGATCCTATTCAACCCATCACGAGATGCTATGGTTCCGGAAGAACCATTTCCTAGAAGAGTTACTACTCGACCCTCTTCTAATCAATTCCTCCCAAATGAACAAGCCATAAACGCTCAACCGAGACCGGTTCAGCGTCTTCAATATAACATTGTAGGTACCATTGGAGTCGTTACCCGACAACGAGGCTCAAAATTCTCAACAAGAACCAAACCAGAATGATGGATCAGCTCCATTTGTTTTGAAAAATCCCAATAAAGGGAATCATGCTTCCAATGTTCAACTTAAACCCCCTTACAATATTAATGAGCAATTATCCAATACTACGGCCAGAATTTCCCTTTTGGATTTATTAAGATCTTCTCCTACCCATAGGGATGAGTTGATGCTTACATTAAGCCAAATGATGGTACCTCAAAATATTCAACCTTGAAGCCATGGCCAATACTATCATCACTCGAGAGGTTGATTGTATTGACTTTCGGGATAAAGATATCCCACAACACGGTTTACATAAGGATAATCCCTTATATATTATTGCTCTAATTGGAGATGTAGCTGTTAAAAGAGTCCTGATTGATAATGGTTCATCTCTAAACATTTGCACTTTTGACTTCTACCAACGATTTGGCTTTAGAAGTGATGAAATGAAGAAAGCTGACATGATTATCAAAGCTTTCAATGACGAAACACAAGAAACGTGTGGAGTTATTACCATCCCATTGCAAGTTGGTCCTCGAACTCTAGATACCACCATGTTTATTGTACATTGCCCCGCATCGTACAATATACTCTTGGGTCATCCTTGGATCAATGCAATGCGGGCTGTCCCATCAACTTTACACCAATGTGTTAAATTCGAATTTAAAAATCAGTTGGTCACTATCCATGGTGATCCTAGACCCTTTGATATGTGTGCTTTGGCAGAACCTGTTGGAGTGCAATTTTGCCCTGCTCTGTCATCCACACATCCTAATTCTTATTTTTCATCTAAAACTATGAAACACACACCCATAGCTTCACCTATTTCCCCTCCATTAATTTCATCCTCATATATAGATCAACAATCTTCTAAACAAACCACTCTAGAACCTCAAAAAGATCTTCAATCCACGACCAATCCTTCATGTTCCATCCCCATAATTTCAAAACCTATAGACCCATCTATTAACACTTCCACATTATCAACATCTATCATACCTTCCACATCTAAAGATATAGGGAATGATCCTTCTACATCTTATGCTCTTTCCGATGAACTTTTACCGGATTTATCCACAATCTTAATATCAGAAAAAACAAATGCTTTCATGCAAGATTCAATTCTTTTAAATAACTTGCCGCCATCTCCTCGTACTTTGGGCCTCCCACAACCTATGGGAAGTACTTACCAAGTCGGGAGTTGTGCCTTCATTTATAAAGGATATGAGTAGGGAAGAATCCCTCGGAATATCAAAACTCATCATGAGGGATATGCTCGATGTTATTTTACCAATGAATATATTAAAGCTAAACCCATAATGCTTAAAATGGGATATAAAGGGAAAGGCTTGGGACCTTTCCAAAATGGCATGAAAGAACCTTTCGAGGTAGAACCGTGGCCTGCTCGTTGTGGTGTGGGCCTATTTCCTAGTAAGGGTCAACCCTTTCCTTTTGAAGATGATGATCAACTCATATGTTATCAAGATTATTTGGATAGGCGTGATGATTTGCCTCTAAAAAATCAGCCATTTACATGTAACATGCTATCCATAGCTTACCCTGAAATGATTGCTGACTCCGATGAGGAGTTGGAAGGAGATATCTTCCACGATGTCTCCGTTGAAGAGATGTTACACAATGGATTTTATTTTGATGGTTCTATACCAACTATAGCCCAACTTGAGACCACTAATCCTCAAGATGAATTATCCAACTTAACCTTACAAGAATTACAAGAATTGGGCGTTTCACCCGCCCCACCTAATTTTGAAAGAGATCTACACATGGAGGTAGAAAACGTCATTAAAATTAATATTGGAGCTGAGGATAGTCCTCACATAATCAATATTGGATCAGAATTAAGTCAAGAAAAACAAGAGCAATACATTGCATTCCTTAAAGAATATGAAGATGTCTTCGCTTGGACATATGAAGATATGCCAGGTCTAGACCCTTCTGTAGTCATGCATCACCTAGTGGTCCATCCGGATGCTAAACCTGTTAAACAAAAACTTAGAAAAATGCATCCCAAAGTGGCTTTGCTAGTCAAAGGGGAGTTAGAAAAACTCCTGAATGTTGTTTTTATACAAGCTATTGATTATGCTTGAATGGATCTCAAATGTAGTTCCAGTCACCAAGAAAGAAGCCACCAAAGTTAGGGTTTGCCTAGATTTTAGAGATATTAACGTTGCATGCCCTAAAGATGATTTTCCTCTTCCAAACATGGATCAAATCATTGACTTTACTGTCGAGAGTGGGATGATGTCCTTAATGGATGGATTCTCCGGTTATAATCAGATCAGGATAGCTCCTGAAGATCAGGCTAAAACAGCCTTTATTACCCCCTGGGGTACCTTTTGTTGGAAAGTGATGCCATTTGGCTTAAAGAATGCAGGTGCAACATATCAACGAGCTATGACTTATATTTTTCATGATATGATGCATGATATCCTACATGATTATGTAGATGATATTATAGCTCGCTCTATTAATGAAGATAATCATTTAGATGATTTGAGAAAAGTTTTTAATCGATTACGAGAATATCTTATTCGATTAAATCCAGCCAAATGCATATTCGGAGTTAAGTCCGATAAACTATTAGGGGTTTTAGTTTCTTTACGTGGTATCGAAATCGACCCTCTCAAGATTGCGGCTATCACTGATATGCCCGCACCTACTAATATATCTGAGTTACGAAGTTTACAAGGTAAGCTTCAAGCCATCCGTCGCTTCATCGATAAGCTGGCGGACAAAACCGGTCCCTTTCTTAAACTTCTTAAGAAGGATGTCCCTTTTAATTGGGATGACGAATGTAAAGAAGCTTTTGAACTTCTCAAACAATACCTCCTTAACCCACCTGTGCTTTCACCGCCTAGACCTGATCGCCCATTTCTCCTGTATATTTCAGCTTTAGATTCTGCCTTAGGAGCTATGTTAGCTCAGCTTGATGATGCGAAGAGAGAACGTGCTAATTATTATATTAGCCGAACCTTCGTCAGTTATGAAACCCGCTACACAACATTAGAAAAACTATGTCTAGCAGTCGTGTTTGCTACGCAAAAATTATGCCATTATATGCTTAGTCAGAAAACTTATGTCATTGCTAAATATGATCCCTTGAGGTATCTCATGAGTCGACCTTATTTATCGGGTCGCACAGCCAAGTGGGTTCTTGCTCTAAGCGAGTTTGACCTCACGTTCATAGGACAGAAGTCTATTAAGGGTCAAATCATAGCAGATCAATTAGTTGTTGCACCCTTAGAGTCTACCCATCCCCTCATCATTGAGTTTCCTGATGAATGCCTTCAATTAGAGGCAGACCATATTGAACAATGGTCCTTATACTTTGATGGAGCCCGATGCATGAGTGGGGCTGGTGCGGGTATTATTTTAATATCCCCACAAAAACATCTTATTCCTCTGTCCTTCAAATTAACATTTGCTTGCACCAACAATACTTGCTGAATATGAAGCTCTAATCCTTGGATTACGAGCTGCCTTGGTGCTAAAAATTAAACATCTGTTAGTTTTTGGTGATTCTCAACTTGTTATAAACCAAATTAATGAAGTTTATCGAGACCGAGAGATGATAAACTGTGCCCATATAAAGCCTATGTTTTACAATTAATGTCTCTATTTGATCAAGTTACCTTGGAAGCTATTCCTCGAACTTGCAACCGTGCAGTGATGCTATGGCCACAGTTGCATCTCTCCTGCCCTTGGAGTTAGATGACGAATATGCCACTATCATTATTCGTCGACTCCAGGAACCCGCTTCAAATAAGTCATGCTTAGAACCTTTGGATGTGTTTCTAATCAATGAAACTACTCCTGAACCTTGGTATATGGATATATTTGATTTTCTCCAAAATGGGACTTTCCCTGCCAATTCTAATAGAAACCAGCGTCGGTTATTACGTAGACGAGCAAGTCGATTTGTAATAATTGGCAATACTTTATATAGGAGATCTTTTGAAGGTATCCTATTAAGATGTTTGAATTTAGAAGAATCCAAATCAGCCTTGAGTGAAGCCCACGATGGATCTTGTGGAGGACACTTCGGTGGTAGTGTCATTGCTAAAAAGCTCCTTAGGATAGGATACTTTTGGCCTACCATGGAGAATGATGCACATGATTATGTGCGCCATTGCGACAAGTGCCAGAAACATGCTGACCTTGTCCATGCGCCTGCACAAGAGCTGCAGGCTATTTCATCTCCTTGGCCCTTTTCAAAATGGGGTTTAGATATTATTGGCAAAATCAATCCTGTGTCATCGATGGACACAAATTCATCATAACCGCCACTGAGTATTTCACGAAGTGGGTTGAAGCTATGCCTTTAGCTTCCTGCCTTGGCACACAAGTCTCTAAATTTATTTTTAATCAAATCATTTGTAGGTTCGAAATTCCTGCAAATCTCATCTCTGATAATGGAACTTGTTTCAAAAATAAAGATGTTAAAAAATTATGCCAAAAATATAAGATTCAACATCGTTGGTCCACTCCCTATTATCCTCAGGGTAATGGTCAAGCAGAAGCATCTAACAAAACCTTAATCAAAATTCTCAAAATATTGGTCAATAAAACTGGCCGCGACTGGCACATTCAGTTATATCCAGCCTTGTGGGCCTATCGAACTAGTGTTCGAACCCCCACTGGAACTTCACCTTTTGTTTTGGTTTATGGTGTTGAAGCCGTTTTTCCCTTTGAATTAGAAGTTCCTTCTTTGGCTCTACTACTTCAAGATACCGAAGTAGGAGATGAATATCAAGTTGGCAGACTCAGTCAAGCTGGAACTCCTAGATGAAAAGTGCATCAATGCTTTGGAGCATCTCCGTGCCTACCAAAACAAGCTTAAAAGATCATATGCTAAAAAAGTTCGTCATCGATCCTTTGAGATCGGCGACCTTGTTTTAAAAGAAAATCAAAAAAATACTAATGCAACTAAGGACCTTAAAGGTAAATTTGAGCCCAACTGGCTTGGACCATACATTATCATTGCTAAATTTGAATCGGGAGCATACAAATTATCTACCTTAGATGGTAAAGAACTTAAAGAACCCATGAACATTTTGCATCTTAAACGTTACTATGTATAAATTTGGTCATTTCATCCTTGTATATATTTGTTTAAAATATTTCACAAATCACTATCTTGTATTTCTTTCAATTTATAAATTCAAAAACACCAAAAACATTCATAATCATCAAAATATTCAAAACTACTTGTTGTATTTATTTATGGCACTTGTTAATTCTTTCAAAAACAAAAAAATAATAATAAAAATAAAAAAACAGCAATATTCTTGACTCTTTCGAAACCAAAACAACATAAAGAAGAAAGAGAGAGTCAACATTCTCAAAACTTCTCAAAAAGTATTTATATATATTTCTTCTTACAAATGTTGCAGTTATATGTTTCAAATTATTTTGGATAAATTAGCATTTATTTGGAATCCCTCACTTTCACAAACACAAAATAAATATCTTGATTTTATCTGGCATGATTACTAATCTCTCTTATATCAAAGTCCACAAAATTCAATTAAATAAAGTTTGAGCACAGAGAATTGATCTTGTTATTTACTTAAACCAAGCACATCCTTTCACAATAAAATGATTATATTTGTAATATCCTTGCTATGCTACATAGTAGAAGTGGTTTCTTGAGCGAAAAGTTTCCCCTGCTATCCTATCATGCACATGGTCTAGAATCTTTGAGAATTGGCAAAAGGACAAGCTCACCCCTACCCAGAATAAAAATCCCTTGCTCTACAGCTAATCCGAGCAAGTATCCCTAGCATAGAACAAAAAAAAAAAAAAAGCAAAGTTCAAGAAAAAGAGAAAAAGAAAAATATTATTTTATATCATTACAGCATTATCAAGCAAAAATACAAAAGAAAACAAAAGAAAGCAAAAGCAAAAAGCAATAAAATCCCTTTCCCTACCCTTTGAAAAGAAAAGAAGGGTTGATGAGCTTGAATCCCTGGAATTCTCAATTATTCGAAAACTGTGAGGTAAGCCCCATAACAGGTGGTTTGTGCCCAATCTGCTTGGCCTTGGGTAACTCCTAGCGTGGCGATATGTCTGTCACATTAGCGACCTTCTTTTGTACGGACCTATGTCTGCTTATGGATTAGCTAGCTCTTGATAATCCGACTTACATAGTAGTCTAGTATGGTTATATGCATCTACATCATGGTTAATGAACACTTATTTGGTTCATTCAAATCACTTGTATCATATTATCTTGCTCAAAAACTGGTAAATGAACATAGCAATTGCACACACATTTGTATTTGAGAGATTTTGTGTATCATTATGATAAATCAAGATTGGAAATGAACTCACATATGCACATGGGATTCCTTATAAATCTAACTTTTGTCTTTAAGATACTTTGAAATATTTTTTTGCAAATTGTTTGGAATAATTCATTTTCTTCTTTAAAGTACGAGTTGTTTAGTATAAAGACAACTACATGCATAATAGAAAAAATCAAAATTTCTTTCAATACCATACATATATATACATATATATATATATATATATTGTCGACTTTCGCGACGATGGTATAGTTCTAAAACCAAAATTGGAATTTTTATGCCTAGCGCAAGTCCTCATCTTCATATTTTCTTTTTATTAAAAATCAACCATGCAATAAAACAATCTATTTTCTTCTTTGATTTTCGCGATGATGGTATAAGTCTATACCTACATATTCTATGCCTAGCGCAAACCATTGTACCAATTTTTATTCCCCATTTATTTCGAAAATCATGAAAACCATATGACTTAAATCATTATGTTATACAATTATGTTTTTTAACAAAAAGCATGCACATTATCACTATTTCATGTCATTATGTCAACCTTCAATTTTGCAATGATGGTATAATTCCTAGGGAATTATCCAAAAAATTTATCACACTTAGGAATTTATGCCTAGCAAAAAATCATTTTAACATTATTTCATGCATACTATTTTTATGGAAATCTGAAAACAAACCATCATCATCATCATTTGCACCATTGCACCAAAGTCTTAAGACAGTCTCTTAAGCACTCTTTTACTTTTAGCAATATTTCTATACCAGGATTAGCTTGACGACCGAGTGAGCGGCGACTCCATGAAATGGTCTATAATAGCGACAATGTCCTTTGAAATTATTGTTAAAAGTCCCTTTTATTTTTTTATCAAATCATCACATCACAAACAACCAATTTGTTCTATCAGATTATTTCATTTAAATTTTTTCAAGCATGACATTTCAACCATAATATTTCCAATGACGTAATTACATGAATCATCAAATCAATCAATCAAAACATTAAAAGCATCATAAAAATACATAAGACACAAGTCATATGATCAAAAATATCTCATCTATATCTGTATCAACCATAATATACATCATATCAAAACCGAATCGGTATGCCACAATCTGTACCTCGGCATACTCAATCCTCTATCAAAAATAATAAATACTATATATCCATCTGTACAGTGCAATCTATAGTAGCTAGCCTCGAGAACCCCTCGAGCTCTCAGCCTCATCTCCTCCCCCGCCCTGAGGTGGACGAGGTGGCCCCATCGTAGTATGTGTGGTACTGCGAGTCCTAGTCGTGGATCGGGATGAAGTCCTTGACGACCCAATCCTGATCGGATCCACGATGGTAGCCGGTAGTGGTAATCTCTCCTCCTCTGGCACCATCTGGTGGTATAGTGTCTGATAAAAAGTGATCTGGGCAATAGCCCATGCTAGCTCTCGAGTGCTCGCCCCTCCGCCCCGTGCTTTGAGGCGTGCAATCTCATCTTTGAGTTGTGTAACCTCAGCTCGATGTCGTGCAGCCTCCTCCTGCAGGGTCTGCACCTGTGACTGGAGATGGACTGTCTCCGCTCGAAGAGTCATTGTCTCGCTGCTCTCCCCAGTGTCAACACCCTTGCCCTTATCGGGCGATGGTGGCCTCTCTCTCTGTGGAGAAGGGGGTCTCTCCTCCCTCCTCTCCCACTGTCGCATCCTCTGTTGTGCCTGTGGTCTCCTCTGCTCTCTCCCGCCATGACCCTGGGCCACCTCAATGGCCGCCTGGCACCGCCTCCCCATCCGATGCACAACTACATGAATCAGACCCTGAGCCCTCGTCATCCGAGGAGGGCGGATGCCTATGTACCGGGCATCGTAGCCGTCGGCTACCCTAGCGTCGTCCCCATCCACTGGCTGAATGGGGGCATCATCTGCGTCTCCGACTCCAGAAGCGCTGCATATCCGGAGCCCTCGCTAACCGTAGTGTTATCCCGAGACGGTCCGAGAAAACTCGTAATCCCTGAGAGATGGGATCCCCTTCGTAGACCGAACTATCGCAAAACTCGGTCGTAGCGGTGGAGCTCCACCTCTCCCCTCTCCATCCTCAGCCAGCAAACTCGCCTGATGCGAGCCAGCTCTTGTCCATCCTCGGCCCACCCTGGATGATCCCTCCAAGGCCTCCAGGTGATCTGGTCCGGGACAAGGTCATCCAAGTCTCTGGGACATCGACAGATCAATCCGTCGTTGTGCCCCTCTCCGGAGCCACCAGTAGAAAACTCGGGGCCTCTCCCCATCAATCCCTATCAAAGGAAGCCCTACCGGCCTCTGCATCGCAATGTGCTCCCAGCACCAAACCTGTAGAAGCGATGTCATAACCAGACATCGGCCGCCCTTGTACACGACCCCATGCAGGATCCTGTACAATCGGCATAGAACAAAGCTGCCCCAAGAGAACTTGTAACCATGGTCACGCATGTCACAGATCACATCTGCTAGCACCCATGGTACCCTACATCCGCTCTGGTGGCACAGCAAAAGTCCACCCACCACTCCGGCCAAAACCCGTGTGAGTCTGGATGCCCCAGGCATCTGACGCAGCGCCTCGATGTTCACTCCGCCCTTCTCCAAGGCGAAGCTCGGATCGCCACACAGCCGCATCATAGCGTGGCCCTGGTTGGCCGTAGGAGTGATCAACCGTCCTTGTATGGGGATCCTCAAAATCCTCCATACATCCTCTAGTGTGGGAGTCATCTCCCCTGTGGGTAACCAAAAATAGGAAGAACCCGGATACCACCTCTCTGCTAGGGCTGTCAGTAGCCCCATGTCTGTAGAAACTTGTGGCATCTCTGCCACATGCTGTAAGCCGACCTATGCTAGCTGATCCCGCTCTGCCTATGATAGAGCGGCCAAGTCATCTCTCAACCCACCGTATTTCCATTCTCTGCTCTTTAGTAAACCTCTCTGCAACATAAACAACAACACAATAAAAAATCATTAATAAAAACTCAAGTGATTAATAATGCAAGTAAAATCAGTTCAATTTTATACAAATGATGATATCGTCCACTATTGGACGATATCGTCCCAAATTTGAGCAAAATCGTCTCCGATTTTGCAAGCCGAAATCGTCCCTTATTTGACGAAATCGTCCCCCTTTCGCCGATTTCGCCCTTAGACGAAATCGGCGAACTTGAGACGATTTCGTCGAAATCGAGACGATTTCGTCCTGACGACGTCGACGGCCCAAAAACGGCCGCGATGCTCAAAATTTATTTAAAATCAATCTAAAAAGCATGTAAATTCAACTTAAAGCATTCTAAACTAAGTTTAGACTCTTACCCGTAGCCCGCGTCGGACCTCTGTCGATCTATGCGCTGTCTCGACCATTTTGTCTCTAGAGCTCTAAAAACCAGAAAAATGAACAGTAACAATGAATTAGGGTTTTACCCTATTTTTCTTAATTTTATTCAAAAAAAACATTTTAAAATTTTTGCTTTTTCGCGTTTTTACCTCAAACGTTCGATTTGGGTAAAAACACGGAGGGGGCACCATAGTAAGCTGTCGTACGATTCGACCAAGAATCGTCGCCTAAAAATGGGAATAATTTTTGCTTTCTCGTAGATCGAGAAGAACTCATATTTAACGCATTTTCTTCAAAAAATTTGCTAAAGAGGGGGCAAAATGTAGCACCCTAAAATTGGCGCAGTAAAACCTTAATAATTACACTTACTCTAGTAAATAATTCAAATTCAAATTTTAACCTCCAAAACCGCTCCCAAACCATCGCTTAATCCGTTTCCTCATTTCTCGTGCCATTTTTAGAGTTTGTTTTGACCGTTTGACGATATCGTCGCCGATCAGACGATATCGCCTCAGATCGGACGATTTCGTCTGGACTAGGACGTCCAGACGATCTTGTCCCAAAACTGATTTTTCACAATTAGCCTCTGTTCCAACGGCGTCTCTAATCCGGGAAGAAGCGTGTCTGCGCCGTTAGAGACCTCCCCCGTTGGAGATCTCCCAAATTGGGATGATCTCCAACCTCCCAACCTCTATCCTAAGCCTATTTAATCCTAGGCCCTCCCCCTTGGCATTCCCCTGGCTGAAATTCCCTGTAACTCGAATTCTACACGCACTAGACCATCTTAAAACATTGTTTGCATTCGCATTTTTTCAAGTTTGTTTGCAGGAACTTCATTGTTTTTCAGCCGGAGCAAGCTCAGTTCGTCTCAGACGATCTCGTACAATCTCGGACGATCTCGACCCAATTCGAGATGATTTCGACTGCAGTCCACATTGGGGGCAATCAATGCCCAGAGTTTGCATTTCTTCATCCTTTTTCTACTGTATTATTCTGCATTTAGTTAATTCTATGGTTATTCTTTATTATTCTGCATCTTGGAGTTCACCCATGTAGCTTTAATGCATAATAAAAGCATAAATTGTCATTAGATCGGTATAATGCATTCATGTTTTTGCTTATTATCATCATTTTAATGTTCTTACTGTCATTTTATATCATTACCCTCTGTTATCATAGTTGCATTCTCTGTATTTTGCATCTATTTTTCTGTTTGCGGGTCTCCGACGAATTCATCGGATCTCAGATGATCTTGTCGGATAGGAGACGATCCTGTCGAATTCCAGACGATCCCGACTACTTCAAAAATTAGAACCTTCATCAGACATCCGGATCGGGTATGGGTCTTTAATCCATCTTGTTCTTTCTATTTTTCTATCCAAATCTATTTTTGTCTTCATTTAAATCTGCATTTCATATAGAATAGCTTAGACGCATTTTGGCCAAACCTAGGACTTGGATGATTAAAGCTAAAACTGAACCCATCAAACACATTCCCAACCTAGGCGTGGAAACTGCCATTCAAACGTTTCCTGGTGAACCCACCATCCGTCGAAAAATCACCATAATACACCTCCCCCGAGAGGCGGGACCTTCGCAAGGCCTCTCAGTCCGAGGTACCGCGCCATCCTTTTCCCATCCTCCTTCCGGGCACGGATCCTATAGCCTGAAGGTAGGGATGCGAAAAATTTGGAGCGATACACCTACACACTCTATTATATGACATGTACACATTCTTACTCTTCACACTTGCACACATAATTACATGACACTTGTACACATCCTACACATAGACACTTACATAAAGGGGAAATATAAATCACACTCCTACACTATAGACTCACATCCTAATATATTACATATTTACAATTACACCATAGAGGTACCATGGTAATGAATTAGCATGTACTAAATAATGTAATATTCTCTAACAAGTTGGTATCTCGCTCTTCCACTTACATGTCTCCCACATACTTAAAATAAGTTATTTTTCATCCACCTCTCTTGTCTCCAAGCTCCACACGATGATAGTTCAAACTTCAAATGGAAATGGTGCCAAATGTAGCATGGTGGTGGTATTCCATTATTGAAGGAACAATTTGAATGATAGATAAACTACTTAGTAGCTTGTAAAGATACAGTAATATAGCCTACATCATCCTCTCTCTGATAGCCTTGCACTATGCAATTGGCAACCTAGTTTGAAGATCAAACAACCTAACAACTCTTCTCAAATAGTTGGCACTAGCTTAGACAACTTACCTTTAGGTTAATGGCCTAGCACATGTAATGGATAACTTGGAAATTGGCTAGACAACCCTATGAAACAGAAATAATGAATATAATACAAGATAACAAGATTTGATTCTATATCTATTGCAGAAATTAATCAATATAAATATATGTAAATATCACACAATGAACAATGGCTAAATGATGAACAATATATTGCATTAAAAATGAGCCTATATGGTCAAGAAATGTACAACATATTATTGCATATATAGCATCTACTTCTATGTAGAACTATAATACCTCAATGTTCTTGTATGTGCAAAATCTACTTCTAGCATGTACAATGCAATGTGTTTCTAACCTCTCAATTGAATGAGGGGGTCTATTTAAACTAGGGGTAATGTAGTTATTAGCAATTACCAACCCTGACATATCACCTCTACCTTATGTAGACATAAAAATTTAACCCAGCCAAAGGATTCATTTTTTCTTATATGCTTAGGAAGCCACTCAATATTTCTAGGTAAAATTTTTGAGCTCCCCACCCCTTATTTTAACCCCTTTTCCTATCCTTTACAAATTCACGATCATCCAAGACCTAATGTGAATTTAGTCAGGCTACCTTGGTACCATCTAACCTCCAATGGTCATATTCCATGGATTCATGGTTGTTGTCTATCAATCATGAATTTAGCACTTTAGGGTTTTGCCTTCAAAATCCTAACCCTTGTGCAACCACTTTGCCTTTTGACTCTTAACCATTTTTTTTGTATTTTTATTTTTTCCTTATCGTGAAACCCTCTATAAATATAAGGGTTGAATTCTTTTTTAGTTCCATCTTTGAATGACCTTTGAATACACATATTCTATTTATGAGCTCCCTACAACATTTTTATTCTCCATATTCCTCTTATGTGATATTTGGCTAGCTACAAGTGGAAAGCAAGTGACTATGGATCATGTGCAAGGGATACTCTTTTGCTCTGTCAACACAAGGGAATATAGGCTTGCCTATTTGGTTTTGGCCTTCAACCCTTTGTTTACCTTTCCATTTTTGCTATAGTTTAGTCATTTAAATTTTTGTTGCATAATTGTACTTCTATTTTGTTCATTATTATTTTAGATAGGTTTTACTTCATTTTTTTCATTTCATCTATATTCTTTTTCTTTATAGTAGAGTGCATTTAAATTCACTTCTTGTGCTTTCCTATTATACTAGAATATATTTTTGTATACATTTGTTGTGGTTTAATATTTAGGATATTTATACACTCTTTTACATATTGTTGATTTCATTCATTTTGAATACTTACATTCTTTTAGTTGCATCTACATTTTTTTTTTTTTTTGAAAAAAATGAAAAACTTGTATTAAAACAAAGAACAGTTACAAATGGGAGTAAACACATCCCAACCAAGAGCAAAGAAACAAGATTACAAGCGCAGAGCTTAAAAAGTCAACACTTTCCACCGCAAAGCGCAAAAGTCAACAGGGCGCGAAAACGCGACATGTCGCGAAATCGTGACATGTCGCGATATCGCGACAATCAAACCCGCCTCGGCCGCGCCAGAGCCACAAGTCGCGAAAACGTGACATGTCACAAAATCGTGACATGTCGCGATATCGCGACAGCCAGAGCCCGCGATGCCCGATCACCAAAAGTGTCGCGAAATCGCGACGGCTGCTCCCCTTGGCGCCCCATCACCAAAGGTGTCGCGAAATCGCGACGAGAATTCCAAATGGCTCCTGATCTCCAAAAGTGTCGCGAAATCGCGACGAGTTTTCTCCTAAGCGCCCAACCTGCAAAAGTGTCGCGATATCGCGACGAGTTTTCCACTTGGCGCCCAGTCTTCAAAAGTGTCGCGATATCGCGACGATTTTTCCCCAAGACTCCTATGCGCCAAAAGTGTCACGAAATCGCGACGAGTTTTCCTTTCGGCGCCCAACCCTCAAAAGTGTCGCGATATCGCGACGAGTTTTCCACTTTGCGCCCAGTCTTCAAAAGTGTCGCGATATCGCGACGAGTTTTCCCCATGGCGCCTATTCGCCAAAAGTGTCACGAAATCGCGACGAGTTTTCCTTTCGGCGCCCAATCCTCAAAAGTGTCGCGATATCGCGACGAGTTTTCCACTTTGCGCCCAGTCTTCAAAAGTGTCGCGATATCGCGACAAGTTTTCCCCATGGCGCCAGTTCGCCAAAAGTGTCGCGATATCGCGACGAGTTTTCTCCTTGGCGCCCAATCTTCAAAAGTGTCGCGATATCGCGACAAGTTATCCCCTTGGTGCCCGTTCTTCAAAAGTGTCGCGATATCGCGACGGTTTTTCCCCTTAGTGCCAATTGTCCAAAACTGTCGCGATATCGCGACGATTTTTCCTTGTGGCTTCCAATCTTCAAAAATGTCACGAAATCGCGACGGATTTTCCTCTTGGCTCCAATTCACCAAAATTGTCGCGATATCGCGACGATTATCCTCCTTGGCGCCCCTGCTCCAAAAGCGTCACGAAATCGCTGCAGCTTCCAGCCAAAGGCCGCGATGGCGCAACAGGTCACGAAATCGTGACAGCTTCCCACTAAAGGCCGCGACAGCGCAACAGGTCACGAAATCATGACAGCATCTCTCCAAGGGCCGTGACAGCGTGACATGTCACGATATCACGACAGGTTCCCTCCAAAGGCCGCGACGGCGCAACCTGTCGCGATATCACGACAGCTTCCCTCCAGAGGCCGCGACGGTGCTACAGGTCGCGATATCATGACAAAAACCTCCCTTAGCATAAACTTTGCTCATTGTCTCAAGGATCGTTCAAGACCTTGCCTAATCACTGCATCCTCCACAGGCATGTCACTGTGCAGCTGCACCCCAACCTCTTTCTCAGCACCCATCTTTGCAAGGAAATCGGCCGCCTTATTTAAATCTCTACTCACATAGACGGGGATCACATCATCTAATTCCCTCCATAGTTCCTTGATTTGAGAGACCAGAATCCGCAACCTCCAAGCTTTCGAGGCAAAGTTCCTCATGCAGTCTAGAGCGCCAACCAGAATTTGGGAATCAGACTCGAGAATTATCTTCCTGTGTCCCTGCTTAACAGCCCAGATGGAAGCAGATTTAATAGCAAAGGCTTCTGCTTCATTGTTTGTGGCTCGTCCCAGACCTTGCATTTCCCAATAGAGCACAGACCCAGCATGATCTCGGCACACTACTCCAATTCCAGCACTACCCGGATTGCCTTTTGCAGCTCCATCAGTATTGATTTTGATCCAACCTTCTGGGGGAGGTTTCCAGCTACCTCTAACCTGTCTCTCTTGCTCTACAACTCCCTCTTCCAGTGGCTCAGGACCAACCTGATTTTCCTCCTCAGCATAGATGGCAACCGTTTCCACGACTTTGCTCTAGATGACCTGCCAAATTCCATCTAGCGAGGAGAAGGTTTCTCGAAAAATACGAGCATTTCTCTCCAACCACACCTACCACCAGATGAAAAGTAAGCCAAGCTCCCAACCAATTCGAAGAGCTTTAGATTTAAATCTACCTCTCTTCCATATTTCCCAAATATTGGTCCGAGTCAGATCACCATTAGCCTGGATTTTATAGTGAGAGAACCAACGCTTCCAAATCTGACGTGTGAAGGGGCACTCAAACATCAGATGATCAGTTGTTTCCTCATTCTTGTGGCATAAAACACACTGAGATGGACCGATGATTCCTCTATTTTTGAGATTGTCAAAGGTGAGAATTCCATTGTGCATAAACTGCCAGGCAAAGAAGTTCACTTTCGGCCAGCCCTTGGAATGCCATATCTTCCTCCAATCTTGAACCGAAAATAAATGTGGGGGAGGCTCCGGGAGGATCTTATCGTATCCCTCCTTCACTATATATACCCCAAGGTTCCCATAGCCCCAAGCTAGTTCATCCTCCTCATCTCTCCCGGTGAGAAACCTTTCTGTCAAAATTTTGGTCAAGATGGGTGCCAGCTCCGGAGGGATTGTAATTGGCCACTCTTCCAACCGCTTAAACTTCTTGAACTTGTACTCCCCCAATTGGCTGGTGTTGAAATAACTCTCAATTTGAACCCAGCCTTTGTCTTCTATGGCGGATTTAATCGGTTGCAATTCAGGAAACTCAGCAATGATGGGTGGGTGCTGGTCCCAAGAATCAGTCCAAAAACGTGCCTTCTCCCCTCTCCCCACTTTCCAAAACAATTGGTCTTTGATAACCTGAGATCCAAGCTTGAGAGCCTGCCACACTAAGGATCCATTACCATCCAGAGGGAAACGGCCCACTTCATTGGGGTGAACATGACCCAAGTATTTACTGGTTAGGATTCTATTGAATAAGGATGTTGGCTGGGAAATCCACCTCCAGTATAGTTTTCCAGCCAAAGCTTTGTTGTTAAGCTTGGAGCTTCTCAGTCCCAGACCCTCCTTTTTCCTTGGGCTGGGTAACTTTATCCCAACCAACCAAGGCCCATTTCTTCTCCCCTTTTGCACCTTCCCATAAAAATCTTCTAGCCATTTTGTCCAGCTCTTTCCAAATAGAATGTGGGGCAGCCAGGATGGAGAATTTATATATTGGCATGGCCTGAATAACTGATTGTAAGAAAGTTAATCGGCCCCCATAGCTTAACCATTTATGAGACCAATGATTCATTCTATCTTTGATGCCATCCAAAAGATCCTTCCAGATATCTATTTTCAATTTTTTGAAATGCAAAGGAACCCCCAAGTAAACTATGGGAAGAGAGGTCCTAGTGAATCCCAAGATCTCTATAACTCTGTCCTGTAACCTTTGGTCAAGATTGAAGAAGACCACTTTGGATTTTTTATCATTGATGACTTGGTTTGAGGCCCTGAGGTAGACATTTAGAGTATCTCTGATTCCTCTTGCTTCCCTGAGACTGGCCACTCCAACCAATCCTGTATCATCCACAAACTGTAAGTGAGTCAAAACTTCCTCACCCACCTTGATACCTATTATCAGGCCTTGATGTCTTCTCCTCAAGAAGAGTCTACCTAATCCTTCAACCAAGATGAGGAAGAGATAGGGAGAGCAAGGGTCCCCTTGACGAAGACCCCGTGTGGCTCCAAAAGGTGGCGAGGGAAGCCCCTTGATTAGAACAGAATAAGAAGGCGTAGAAATACAACTCATGACCCAATCTATCCAGTCCTGAGAGAAACCAAAGGCTGCCAACATCTTTGACAGGAAGCCCCACTCCACCCTATCATAAGCCTTGGACATATCCAGTTTAATGAACATTCCTTTGTTACCAGATTTTTGCATTGTATGGATTGCCTCCTGGGCGAGGACCACCCCATCCAAGATCTGTCTACCCTCTACAAAACCCCCTTGCTCTGAGGAAATGATATTATGAAGGAGAGGTTTTAGCCGTTCAGCCATTATCTTTGTGATTATTTTATAAATCACGTTGCATAAGGCAATAGGTCTGAAATCAGAGATATGAACCCCCTCCTCCCCTTTTGGAATTAAAGTGATGAAGGTGTGATTTAGTGCCTTGAGCATTCTTTTATTAGTTCTGGACTCCTCTGTGACAGCCAAAACATCCTCCTCCAAGGTATCCCAAAAGGCCTGAAAAAACTCAATAGGAAAGCCATCTGGACCTGGAGATTTGTCGGTGCTCATCCCAAAGACCACATTCTTCAGTTCATCTCTATCAATGGGTCTAAGAAGGGCCTGATTCTCTTCTTGAGAGATAATAGAGGGTATGACATCAATAACTTCATTTTGAGCTTCCACATCTTGCTCCATACTTTCCTTAAAAAGTTTAGAGAAATAATCCATTGAGTGGGAATGCATACCGGGAAGAGTATCAAAGGAGTGTCCATTCTCATCTTGAAGGACTTCCATGTTATTCATTTGTCTCCTAGCACAGGCTGATCGATGGAAAAATTTTGTATTTCTATCTCCTTCTAATAACCAAGTGTTTCTTGCTCTCTGTTTCCAGTAAGTCTCTTCTTGGTTATCAATGTCCTCAACCGCTTTGCGCAAGGCATCATCCTCGGTTTTAAGCTGCTCAGTAATTGTTCCTTCCCTGAAGTGTTTTTGCACCTCTTCCCATCTGGCCACCAAGGGAGCTCGTTGGAGCTGGAAATCTGACTTATTAGTTTGCCTCCACTGTTTCAATTTAATCTTGACAAAATGAAGCTGTTTGTGGAATTTAAACATTGCTGTCCCAAAAGGTAGGCGGCCTTCTTCCCACCACTGTGGAATTTTCTTTCGGAGATCCTCCTTTTGCAACCAAAAATTCTCAAATTTAAACGGTTTGTGGTGCTGCCCTGTCATAGTCCCTCCCTCCAACAAAATGGGAAAGTGATCTGAAACTGGGCCCTCCAAAATCTGGAATTTAATATTCCACTTAACAAATGCCTCCTCGGAGACCAGAAAATGGTCTAGCTTTACCTTCCTGCTGTGTGGCTCCCTCCTCTTGTTAGTCCAAGTAAAGTAGGTTCCAGGGCCTTTGATATCCACTAGGTGAAAGGCCTGGACTTGGGCAATCAGAAGCCGGTCCCCTGGATCCAAAACTGGGGTACCACCTTCCTGATCTCGAGCAGATAATTTGGCATTAAAATCCCCAGCAATAATCCGGTCTAAATCTTCCCGTGAGGACCTCATGTTGTGTACAACTTTCCATTGGAGCCTACGGCCATCAATGCTTTGAGCCCCATAGAAATTTGTAATTAAAACATGTTCAGTTGTGACATTATTCCTAAAATGAGATGTGAGAACACCCCTCCAAGCTATATGTTCTATTGCTGTCCATTCCAGAGGGTTCCAAAGAGTAACAATCCCCCCAGAGGCACCTTGAGCAGCCACATCCATATAACCAGCGCCCCTCCATATTCTACTAACGGTTTTACACATAAGATCTAAAGACATTTTTGTCTCCTGGATGAGCAAAAAGTCTGTTTTACACTTTCCTAAGAGTCTTTGAACAGCAGATTGATGGGTTCTACTGTTTAAACCCCTAACATTCCAAGATTGAATAATCATTGAAAACCTTGGGAGCAGTAAGAATCAATTGTCCTCACCGATCCTCCATTGATCAGCTTGTCTCCTTGCACTGCTAGTAGATCCTTATTGGACTTTCTGCCCGCTCCTTGAGAGTTACTATTTTTGGATCTCTTCTCCACCTGAGTAATCCCTAGGGCTGGCCTTTCTCTGTTCTTTTTTGCACTTCCCATGCTGACATCCTTAATAACTGGCTGTGCTGGGGAGTGTATTATCAATGCCCCTGGGTTCTCTGGCTGCAATATCTCAGTGGATTCAATCACCTGTTCTAAGACAGGAGGAGATGAAGGAGAAGCATGAGTGTGGATGTTATTATCCTCAGCATTCCCATCCACTCCTTCCATGACTTGGTCCTCTTGATCCACTAGTGACTTAAAGATTTCATACCGATTGGTTGGCTTGAGTTGTGCCTGCTCCTTGCCATTTTTCTTTTGCTTTCTCCTTCTTTTAGGCTGTTCAAAGCCATCTTTCTGAACATCAGTACCCTGAGGAGTATTGGATGGTTCTTTGACAAGAGTAGACTTACCCTCTCTGGGGCGATTTGGCATTCCAAGCGGAGCCTCCGCTTTTGTGTTCAAAATATTTGGACAAAACCTTGCCAAATGGCCATGCTTATGGCAGACTCTGCATCTAAAGGGCAGGGCCTCATAATCTAACTGTTGGATCCAGGATAGTCCTGCCAACTCAAGTTCCACCTCGGCCGGTAGAGGCTGGCTAATATCCATTTCTACGCAAATTCTAGCAAAGACAGCTGTGTTTCCCTCTATGGTGTCTTTGGAGACGCCCAGATGTCTACCTAGGGAATTACCAATCATTTCCAGAACCTGCTCACCCCAAAACTCCATCGGGAGAGCGTACAGCCGGATCCAAATCGGGACAGCCGTGGGTTCAATACGAGGATCGAAACCCACTCTCCAGGGTTGAACAAATAACCCTGTCGGTCCGTGGTTCCTCTTCTCTGATTCAAATGCTCTGTTTCTATCGGCTAAAGAAGAGAAACTAATAATGAAATACCCATTGCTTATAGACCATAAGGAGTACTCACCGTGTGGCTCCCAGTTCTGTCTGACCCAGGTATGCAAAAAATTCAGGGTAGGTCGGATACCCATGAATTTACAAATCAGATCATGGTTAGCACGGTAGATGATTGTGTCTTCGACCATCTTTGGTTCGATGACAATCTTAGGTCTGGAGGCGGATTGCGGGAGGCATCCATTAACTCGGTGTGCAGTTGAGCCCTTGCCAGCATTCTTGAAGAGCGTTTGAAAAGCATTCCTCTGAGCTTCGTCATTGGAAGACGAAGCATTTTCTTTTAGCATCTCAGCATATGAGCTCTTTCTCCCAGAGAGAGGATCTGGAGGAGACCCCATTGGGCCCTCCCGGGGCAGCAGACGATCCTTCAGAGTAGCACTAAGTCAACCCACCAAAGTCCCTGGATTTTCCTTCACACCAGAAACCCTAGAACATCGCCTATCGCCTGCTCAGAAATTTTCCCGCCAAATCGCCAGAGCTCCGTTTCCTCAGTTTGACCCATCTACATTATTTTTTTTACATCTTAACTGCATTTAGGATAATTTTTTATTTTTTGTCTAGGTTATATTGCACTACAGTTATTTATATTTTCTGATATTTAGAGTAGTTTGCATTATGTTAGTTGCATTTGCATTACTACTTTTACACCCTTATTGCATTAGGAATATTTTTATTTGTTTTAGACTATATTTGATTTACTTGGACTACATTGTAGCTTTTATGTTTTCTTCTAATTTTATCTTTTTCTATCAATTTGCATCTCATTCTTTCATTTTAGATTACATTTGCATTCTCTTTTCCTCCTATACCAAATTTGTAATCTGGACATATAGGGCATGAATTTTATGAGTTGGGTGAAACCCTATATTTTATCCCCTCTTCTATCTATCATGAATTTGCAGCCACCCTTTATAGGGTACAAATTTAGTGAGCGCACTACAGAACACATTTTTTGCGTTCTATTTTCTATATTTGTTCTATCATCATGAATTCACGTAAGCCTATTATAGGAAACAAATTCGGTTGCCATAGATTTGGGGGCAAATTATTATTTTCCCTACTATTTTTGTGCTTTTGCATCTTTGTGTTTTCTTCTGCATACTATTAACTTCTCTATTGCATGTTGTTTGTTATTTCCAAAAGGTCAAACATTATTTTCTTCATACGATCAACTAAAAGGACCAAGGGGGCTTGATTGTTGTGCCTACAAGATTAGCCTTCATAGCAGCTTAAGCAGGCCCCCAAAAACTAATCACTTTGTTTTAGTTTATGTTTTTTTTTCCATGTTTGTTCATATTCATGGTAACAAGATTTGGGATGCAAATTCAATGCAAGGATAGATGCTAGGACAAGTAAATGTTTTATTAATGATCTAGGTTGTTTGTTATGTGCTCATCATTTATTTTATGTTTTTTTATAATTAGAAAAACACAATAAACTTAAAATACAACTATATTTTAGTAGATTAATTAAATAAATTAGAATTTATTTTCATTAATTTATAAAAGGAAATAAATTGTTTTACTTTAGTTTTTAGGCCACAAACAAAATTGCATATAGTTTGCACTATAGGCTAAATTGTATGTGCATTACCTCTTGGACCCTTGCTCAAAGGAATAGTAAAGTTTATTTTATTATATTTTTAGGATTAGAGTGCATTCAAAATAAGAATCATCCTTAAGGTAGTTTTGTTTGTCTACATTTATGTTTTCTGCATTGCATTTACAGTATATGTTTAGTTAGTGTAGTGGTTTATTTATTTTAAAAGGCTAAACTTAGGTGTATTCCAATAAACACATCAAACCCTTCCATCCTAGACTTGGAGTGAGTCCTAAAAGGACTCATAGTGAACCCTTCAATATCCCAAGCCCTTGAATATAGAGAAACATAACCCTACGGTTACCTCGGCTCCAAGTAGATCTATCAATAATCATCTGCATAGATTATTTTTCCCTCTACACAATTTGGTGAACCCAACATGAAAACATCTTTAGTGGCCATTTAGGAAGCCTTTTCAATTTGTCCTTTTATTTTTTTATTCTAAAAATTGTAAACAAGACCATATAATTATATTTGTATAGATTAGAGAACTAAAAATACTTAACAAATTTTGTGTCTCTTGCATCTCATGTAGTTTTAGTTTTAAACCCTCTTTTGCTTATCCTATGGCTTCAATCCTTAGGAATGAGTGAAATATTTTATATTCTAATCAAAATCCTTTATGAAATGAGGATGATCAAGTTGATAGATAGAACCCAAACATAGAGGAATAAGAGGACATACCAACAAATAACAACTTTGATCCAACAGAAGGATCTTATGGTTAATTTTTTTTAAACATATGATCATATGATGAACTTTTATAGACAAACCAAATAAGTTTTATCTAAAATTTTACTAAAGTAAATCCACTTTGATGAAGTTGAACTATCCCACCATAAAACCAATTCTAATCATAACATTGATGTTAATCCTCTCTCTCAATTCTCTAAAAATCATAATGTAAATATATTCCACAACCTCACATATGCTACTACACAACCACAAATATTGGAGAAATTTCACAACCTCCTCCAACTAGTAGCAAACCCCAAAATTTCACTCAATTTCCTCTATTCTTTATGGATCCTGATTAATTCAGAGGTCTTATTTTCAACTGCACTTGAACCCACTTCTACAAAGAGGGGGTGTAGGAGGGGTAATTCCCCTCCTACTATGTTTTCAGGGGGGTCCACCCCAAAGCCAAAAATATATATGTTTTTCTCTATGTAAATTTGGACCATTTATTATTAGATCATATATCAAACGGTAGATTTTAGGTGGGTGTTTTTTTACCCTAAATTGTAATGCACGTTTATAATAGGACGATGTATGATGGTTGTAATGTATGGTAATGTGCACTATGCATAATTGTAATTGATAGTAATATAGTGAAGAGTAAGTTACACTGGATCTACTATAGGTTGTATCCCTTCATTTTTTTTGGATGAAATAAAAATGACCTAGTTATTTTCTCTATGAACGTAGCCCACATTGGGTGAATCACATTTATATATCATGTATTTATTTGTTCTTTTATGTGTTATTTCTATATTTATTTATTGCTTGTGTTTTATAATTTAATCCTAACAACTAGTATCAGAGCCTAGGATTTGAAAAATGTACTTGAAAGTAGGGTTTTCTGGTTCAAGTGGGAGTAATGGCAAAAGAAGGTAGATTTAGGGTTGAGAATTTTAATGACCAAAATTACCAGCTATGAAAGATGTAAATGGAGGACTATATATATCAAAATGATATTTACCTACCATTAGGTAGAATATCAAAGAAGTCGATGAAGTAATCAAAGGAAGGATGGAAGGTTCTTGACAAAATTGCATTAGGAACAATACGACTGTGTTTGGAAGCATCAGTGGCCTTCAAAATTTTAAAGGAAAAGACAACTGAGGTTTTAATGAATGCATTGGCTAAATTGTATTAAAAACCCTTAGATTCAAACAAGGTATTTCTTATGAAGCATTTATTTAATATGCAGATTCCAGAAGGTGGGTATGTTATTGATCATTTAAATGAGTTTAACATGGTTACAAATAATTTGAGTTCTGTAGGAGTAAAATTTGATGATGAGGTTAGGGATATTTTGATCTTGTGCTCATTTCCAAAAATTTGGAATGTCTTGGTCATGGCTATGAGTAATTTTTTCTCTAGTTAAAATACTTTAAATTTTGATGATGTTATTAGTGTTATCCTTAGTGAGGAAATGCGATAGAAAAGCATAGGTGAGACATCAGGTAATGCTTTGACTATGAAGAATAGGAGGAGACAAAGTAAAAAAATGAAAAATCCTAAGGAATTATGGAAATTCAAATAAAGTTAGATCTAAATCCAAAGAGAAGTAGCTAGAATGCTGGCACTGTGGGAAGAAAGGACACCTAAAAAGAGACTGTTGGTCTCAAACAAAAAAAAGAGGAGATGAAAAATAGGATAATAATAAGAAATAAAATGTAGTAGGTGGTGTGTTACAAGATGCTTTAATCATTTTATTAGATAATATTAATTACTATTGGGTGCTAGACTCAGGGGCTTCATATCATGCCACACCCCATAGGAAATATTTTATAGACTATGTTCAAGGTGATTTTGGACAGGTTTATTTGGGTGATGATCGACCATGCAAAATTATTGAAATGGGAATATACAGATAAAATTACAAATGGAAACTAATGGTTGCTAAAATAGGTAAGGTATATTCCTGATTTGAGAAGAAATCTAATTTCAATAGGGCAATTGGATAACAAAGGCTATACAGTTACATTCTCAAAATATTCATGGAAGGATGTGTTGGGGTCTAAATTGACATCAATGGAACCTTGAACTGTAACTATGAATCTATGACTTCTGGGATATGTATACCCGCTAATCATAGCTCAAACCCTAACATTAGATGGATCAAATATATACTTCAATCTAACCTCCAAAGTAGGCTCGTATTCCTTGTCAACTATTTCAGGTGTTGACTCAATTAAGCTCAATTGACAATGTAAATTTAAGGATAGAAATAGGGTAAGGGTTAGAAAATAGTTGAGAAATTAGATGTCTAGATAGAGCTATCAGTATTGAAAAATGGCAAGAATCCACTGATCAATCACATTTCTAGAATACCACACTTGAGACTAACAACAATCAAAACTCAACTTCTTCACCTTTAAAATAAGAAAATGCTAAGAAAACTATTTCAAACATTTAAAATTCTAATAATCAAAATAGCATAATTAGATCAACATTCATACTGACAAAAATATAAGTCTTTTGCAACATTTATTTAGGCATGAACCATTCCAAGGTGCTCCAAATTAGCAATCCAATATTAGCAAAATTGACTAACCATAAATAAGTAATAGAAATGCATTCATAGAATGAATTTCTAGTTGATAAAGATGAAAAATTAGAGGTAAACATCCAAGTAATGTTTCTTCTATTGATATCTCAACAATTACAGTAATATATTAGGCAAATAATCCAGAGTTAATCCTTAATAATGGGGGTTTGATCTCCTTATATATATTTTACAATGATTAAAATACTCAAACTGAAGAACACAAGCTTATACTGAGAGGGGGGTGAACAGTATAAGACCACTTTTTACTTTTCTTTTCTCAAACAATATTATCCAATATATCAATGGCAATATCAATAGTAGTAATCAAAGCAATGCATAAATCACCACACACAATAGAGACACCAATTTAACGTGGTTCACCCAATGTGGGCTACATCCACGGAGAAAATATTTCACTAAAATTTTCTCAACAAATCTCTTGGGAATCCTTCCCTATTACAATGTTTATGGACCTCTGTCCAAAGGAGACACCAATCCCCTAATCAAGTTCATGGATCTCTATCCATAGGAGACACCAATCCCCTAAGCTAGTTCATGGATCTCTATCCATAGGAGAACTCCTTCTCCTCTACTCTTGTTGGTGATCCTCTAGAAGACTACTACCTCCACTACACTGGCTTGTGGATCTCTCTCCACTGAAGACTCTTATCCTCACTCAGAAGACCTCTATCCTCACTACCCTGGCTAATGGATCTCTATCCACTGGAGACTACTATCCTCTACTCTATCACCTCCAAAGCTTGATCTCAGCTCTATCTCAAATCTGCACTAAACATAGTCCTTCGATCTAGCACAAATCTACTCAATATCTATCTCAAATTTACACTAAACATAGTCCTTCGGTCTAGCACAAATCTGCTCAATATCTATCTCAAATCTACACTAAACACAGTCCTTCGATCTAGCACAAATCTGCTCAATATCTATCTCAAATCTACACTAAACATAGTCCTTCGGTCTAGCACAAATTTTCTCAATCTCTATCTCAAATCTGCACTAAACCTACCCTTCAAATCTACTCAATATTTATCCTCAAATTTGTCCTCAAGCCTTAACACAAAGCTTGATCCAATCACAAATCAACTCTGCTAGATCTACCCCAAACCTTAACTCAAGGTTTGAACAAATTAATCAATCAACTCTGCTCTCAAGTCTTCTCAAAGACTTACCTCAAATCTATCCATAAGTCTTCTTAGAACTTTCAATTTTCTCAAGTCTTCACCAAGACTTACTCAAATTTATTTTTTTTTTTTGTCTCTAGAACTTTTATCTCTCAACAAGTCTTCACCAAGACTTACCTCAAATCTGCTCAACAAGTCCTCTCTAGAACTTGTCCAATCTGCTCAATAAGTCTTCACCAAGACTTACCTCAAATCTATATTGTAAGCTTCCACAAAAGCTTACTCAACTCAGTCCTTAAGTCCACTCTAGGACTTACTTCAAATATGCTCACAAGCTTTCACAAAAGCTTTATTAATCTAGGATTATTCAAATATGTTCACTAGCTTTCACAAAAGCTTATTCAACTCAACTCAATCTATCATAGAAAACCTCTTCAATCACACAAACAAGTTTCACATAGAATCTTGTTTGACCTCAGAAACATATAGAGAATGGTTAGAGACTCAATATGTTTCACACTCACAAAACTCAACTTAATCTCTTCTAGAAAACCTCTTTAATCACATAAACAAATTTCACTCAATTTTGTTTAACCTCATAAACATATAGAGAATGGTTAGAGACTCAATATGTTTCACACTCACAAATCACTCTATCACTTTCAAACTCTTTTCAAATCAATTTAGAATAAAGAACAATTTGTTTCATAGAACTTGAACTATCACTCCAATACTTTCAATCAATAATGCTCAATCAACTCCACTCAACCAATCACTCAATGAAACACAACTTGCTTACAAACCCTAACCAAGTGTTTCACAATACTTCCAATAATTCACACTCCAAACCTTGACTCAAGATAATTCCAATTTCACATAACAATGATACTCAAGTTCTTTCACAAACCCTAGTTCAATATTGTACTCAACTTCACATAACAATGATACTCATGATCTTTCACAAACCCTAATCATGCATATGAACACTCACTCAAATATTTCCAACAATGCTTATCAAACAATCCTTTTCACTCCAACCTTGCATTTCACAACATTCAATCCAACAATATTTCACTCATAGGAAGATGTGCCCATACCTTTTGTTTTGATGGAGATATATCTTCAAAACCTGTCTTAACCACAATCAAATTTTCTTTGCCAATACTAAGGTTAGGTAGCCACAACCTATCTCAAGATCTCCACAAAATAATTTTCCCAATAATTATTTTACCATACAAAAATATCAAATCTCTTAGTACACCTTATAATCTCCAAACTCACAAAATGTAAGTATCACAATGTAGCTTTTATTTCAAGATGCAAAATATTATTTTCTTTGCATACCTTATCACTCCAACTTTATAAAATAAATTTCAATCACCAAAAAATCAAAATAAAATATTTTAATTTACTTTACCTTATAACTCCCTCAAAAACTCATAGCTACCTTTTAGAACTCACGAAACCCTCTAAGAAATTTTCGAATTTCAAAACCTTTGGAGAAATAAAAATGTGCATAGCATACCTTTAATTTATTCTGCCCACCAAAAATATCTTCGGTAAAATTTGAACACACGACGTAGCCTCTCCAACACCCTAGCCCAAAGCTAGGTCACCAAGTGGGCTACGTGCCCACATGAAACCATAGGCACACGATCCCCTCTATATGCCACCTCATAAAAATATCAAACGAAATGAAGGCCTCTTTCCTCTAGCAAAATATCAATCGTGTGGATCGAACCCACGATCTCTTCCTTGCAAAGCCCTAGCTCTTTCTCAACTTCCACCTACGCTACCGCTATCGGTGAAACTTTCTATCCATGTCGCTGCCCTTACACACTTGTCTACCTCCAATACTTTGAAATGTGAATTTCTCTTCTTCCTAGGTAATGCAGTGCACGATTTATCTCCTTAGCATTGCATTCGAAGTTATATCTTCAAGATCTTAGGAAATGAGAATTATTTCCTTTATAAATACACATGCTTCTTGTCTTTTACACGTCAACCAATTTTAAATTTTAAAATTTGAATTAGATTTTAAATATTAAATTTAAAAACCTTTGGCACTCCTTATTAATTTAAATTAAAATTTTAATCAAGGATTAAAATATTTTAATTTAAATTAAATCTTTTGTAAACTGCTCATGGGTCTTTTCAACTTGAACCTTGTTTTTCTTCACCTTGTTATTTGGCCCGAAATATTATAATATAAAATATTATAATATTATTATCCTTCCTTGGATCTTCAAGCTATTAGGCCACCTTAGGCATATAATATTCAAAATAAATATTATATCCTATTTCTTTTAGCCATTTCCTTGTCTTTTGGAAAAACCACTTGATGTCCTTAATGATGACGAAATTGAAACAATACTCTCTTGACATCAATGACAACAAAACTACTCAAAATTTCCAACAATCTCCCCCTTTGTCATTGATGGCAACCCCTTTTTTTTAACCATTCCTTTTTCTTTTTTCAAAAGTTGCTCCCCTGAGAAACTGCTCCCTTGATTGAATGCTCTCCCCCTAACTCAAATCTCTCCCCCTTTGTCATCAATGGCAAAGGGCCACCTTTGGGGCTTGGGGCTAAATATGAGACTCTTAGCTTAGCCCCTCCCCCACCTCCTCTCTTGAGGTGGTTAATTTTGGGGTGGGAGTATCTCTACTCCCAACATACACTGATCTTTACCTTTGTCCACCTTCTTCCTCAACTGATCCTTCTGATTCCTCTGACTATTCTTGTTCCTGCTTGTCTCTGGAAGTTCTGCTCTACACCACTTGGCTATATGCCCAACATTATTGCACTTATAGCACTTAATGTTGTGATTCCTTGAAGGTGCAAATATCTTGTAGTTCCTCCTGGTGAAGCCATATCCATTCTTGTTATGAACCCTGCAATTAACTGCCTTATGACCAAACTGATTACAAGAGTGACAATACCCTTGAAAGAGATGCCTATTTTTGAAATTCCCATATTCCTATCTTTCATGTGTCCTGCACTGTGTAGCCTTGTGCCCAAACCTATGACATGAGAAGCATCATCCATTGAAACTACCTTGCCTTGACCCCATTGGTCTCTTAGTCTCTTCTACCCTGTGATGTTTCCTGTTCCATCTGTTCCTCATTTGTGCATTGTTCCTTTCCTTGTTGAACTTTCTATTGTCCAACTCATCCTCAGAAGTCTCACTCTCTCTTACACTCTCTTCTTCTGAAGCTTCTTCTTCCTTGGAGCTTGAGATTGACTCCTCTCCTTGTTCTCTTTGTTCCTGTTCAAAACCAAGTCCTATCTTGTTTGATGAAGATCTTTGTACCTTGATAATCTTATCCAAGTTCTTTGAGCTTCTCCCAAACCTGTGTAGCTTGTCTTTAGACTCTTTTACTTCCTTCCTTAGTGAAGCTACTTCATGCTCTAACCTTTCACATTCTAAAACCTTTGCTTCTAACCTCTCTTTAAATCTCCTTGTCTTAGCTATTGAGTTGGTTAGATCTTCTATAAGCTTTCCTTTCTCTTCATCACATTCTTGAAATTGAAGCTTGAGTTTTGAGTTCTGCTTTCTTACCTTCCTTAATGCATCAAGGGCAGAAATAAGCTCACCCTCAAGATCAACTTCTCCTTCCTCTGATTCTTCCTCTATTCCTTTGCCTTTAAGATCATCTTCATTCCTTTCTGATTTATCTTCACTAGGAGCACTTCCTTCTTCTTCTATTGCCATAAGAAGACTTTCTTCTTCTGGACCTTCACTAGCATCTTCATATTCATCTTCACTAAAACTGAATCCATTCCTTGTACAACTATCTTCAAGATGACCAAAGTTACCACATCTAAAACACTTGAGAATTATTGGTAACCTGTTTCTAACCACTTCTTTTTCTTCTTCCAGAAATAGAATTTCATCTTCATCATTACTTGAGGAGCTTCCATCACTATCACTTGAACTCTTACCTTCCTTATCTACATAAAAACTCTTCTTATGCCTTTGGAAAAACTTCTTTCCTTTCTTGCCTTGTCCATCCCTACTTTTCTTTTGGTACCTATGTTTTCCTGTTTCCCTGTTCTTATGATCCTATTTTTCTTCATCATTGCTATTTCTAGCCTCTGGACAATCAGATGCATAGTGACCATATTTTCCACAATTGAAACATCTAACTAATTTTGTACCTTTATACTTTCTTGAGTCCTTGTTCCTTCTACCATAATTTGCTTCTTCATCACTCATTGCTTAATCCTCTTACCCTTTTTCTTCTTTTTAATTTTTGCTTCTTTCTGGGAAGAATAGGTCCTCTTTTATTCTCATCTCAAAAGCTGTGAGAATTCCATGTAACTCATCCCTTGTCAAAAGTTCAATATATTTTGACTCTTCTATAGCTGAAATATTTTCACTATACCTTTTTGGGAGTGACCTTAAAATCTTATCACAAACATCTGTTTCTTCAACCTTAAGCCCAAGTCCTTGCATGGAGTTAACAACCTCATCCACACGAAGTAGATATGCAACAATGTTTTCCTCATCCTTCATCTTTAGGTCTTCAAATATTCTCTTGTAATTTTGCAACTTTGCTCTTTTGACCTTTTTGTCTCCCTCATATATACCTTTCAACTTATCCCAAATTTCCTTTGTTGATTTGCAATGCATAACCTTTATAAACTCTATTTCATGCAAACCCTTTAAAATTCCATTCATTGCCTTTGAATTATTTAGATGTAGGAGCTTACCATATTTATCTGTAGGTGGAGTAGCTGGTGGTATGTATCCATTCTCAACTGCTTCCCATATTTCATTTCCAAGTGCCATTAGGTGAATCTTCATTCTCATACTCCAAAGTACATAATTGTTCCCATCGAACAATGGTGCCGAATTCCCTGAAGATCCATTCTGAGAATCCATCTGTGTTCTTGAGAGCTTTTCCTTCAAGTTGTTAAACTCTTTCGAAGGAACCCGCTCTGATACCAATTGAAGAACACAAGCTTATACTGAGAGGGGGGTGAACAAGTATAAGACCACTTTTTACTTTTCTTTTCTCAAACAATATTATCCAATATATCAATGGCAATATCAATAGCAGTAATCAAAGTAATGCATAAATCACCACACACAATAGAGACACCAATTTAACATGGTTCACCCAATGTGGGCTACGTCCACGAAGAAAATATTTCACTAAAATTTTCTCAATAAATCTCTTGGGAATCCTTCCCTATTACAATGTTTATGGACCTCTATCCAAAGGAGACACCAATCCCCTAATCAAGTTTATGGATCTCTATCCATAGGAGACACCAATCCCCTAATTTGGTTTATGGATCTCTATCCATAGGAGAACTCCTTCTCCTCTGCTCTAGATGGTGATCCTCTAGAAGACTACTACCTCCACTACACTGGCTTGTGGATCTCTCTCCATTGAAGACTCTTATCCTCACTCAGAATACCTCTATCCTCACTACCCTAGCTAATGGATCTCTATCCATTGGAGACTACTATCCTCTACTCTATCACCTCCAAATCTTGATCTCAACTCTATCTCAAATCTACACTAAACATAGTCCTTCGATCTAGCACAAATCTGCTCAATATCTATCTCAAATCTACACTAAACATAGTCCTTCGATCTAGCACAAATCTTCTCAATATCTATCTCAAATCTACACTAAACATAGTCCTTCGGTCTAGCACAAATCTACTCAATATCTATCTCAAATCTACACTAAACATAGTCCTTTGGTCTAGCACAAATTTACTCAATATTTGTCTCAAATTTATCCTCAAGCCTTAACACAAAGCTTGATCTAATCACAAATCAACTCTACTAGATCTGCCCCAAACCTTAACTCAAGGTTTGAACAAATCAATCAATCAACTCTACTCATAAGTCTTCTCAAATACTTACCTCAAATCTATCCACAAGTCTTTAAAAATCTCTCAAGCTTCTAATATCCAAAAAGTCCTCTCTAGAACTAGCTCCATTTTCTCAATAAGTCTTCACCAAGACTTACCTCAAATCTGCTCAATAAGTTCTCACTAGAACTTGCTCAATATTCAATAAGTCTTCACCAAGACTTACCTCAAATATGTATTGTAAGCTTCCACAAAAGCTTACTCAACTTAGTCCTTAAGTCCACTCTAGGACTTACTTCAAATCTGCTCACAAGATTTCACAAAAGCTTATTTAACTTAACTTAAGTCCACTCTAGAACTTATTCAAATATGTCCACTAGCTTTCACAAAATCTTATTCAATTCAAATCAATCTATCATAGAAAACCTCAATGGTTAGATACTCAATACGTTTCACACTCACAAAAATCAACTCAATCTCTTCTAGACCTCTTTAATCACACAAAATAATTTCACACGAAATTTTGTTTGACCTCAAAAACATATAGAGAATGGTTAGAGACTCAATATGTTTCACACTCACAAATCACTCAATCACTTTCAAACTCCTTTTCAAATCAATTCATAAATAAAGAATAATTTGTTTCACAAAACTTGAACTATCACTCCAATACTTTCAATCAATAATGCTCAATCAACTCCACTCAACCAATCACTCAATGAAACACAACTTGCTTACAAACCCTAACCAAGTGTTTCACAATACTTCCAACAATTCACACTATGGAACTCAAACCTTGACTCAAGATGATTCCAAATTCACATAACAATGATACTCAAGTTCTTTCACAAACCCTAGTTCAAGATTGTACTCAACTTCACATAACAATGATACTCATGATCTTTCACAAACCCTAATCATGCATATGAACACTCACTCAAATATTTCCAACAATGCTTATCAAACAATCCTTTTCACTCCAACCTTGCATTTCACAACATTCAATCCAACAATATTTCACTCATAGGAAGATGTGCCCATACCTTTTGTTTTTATGGAGATATGTCTTCAAAACTTGTCTTAACCACAATCAAATCTTCTTTGCCAATATTAAGGTTAGGTAACCACAACCTATCTCAAGATCTCCACAAAATAATTTTCCCAATAATTATTTTACCATACAAAAATATCAAATCTCTTAGTACACCTTATAATCTCCAAACTCACAAAATGTAAGTATCACAATGTAGCTTTTATTTCAAGATGCAAAATATTATTTTCTTTGCATACCTTATCACTCCAACTTTATAAAATAAATTTCAATCACCAAAAAATCAAAATAAAATATTTTAATTTACTTTACCTTATAACTCCCTCAAAAACTCATAGCTACCTTTTAGAACTCACGAAACCCTCTAAGCAATTTTTGAATTTCAAAACCTTTGGAGAAATAAAAATGTGCATAGCATACCTTTAATTTATTCTACCCACCAAAAATATCTTCGACGAAATTCGAACACACGACGTAGCCTCTCCAACACCCTAGCCCAAAGCTAGGTCACCAAGTGGGCTACGTGCCCACATGAAACCATAGGTGCACGATCCCCTCTATATGCCACCTCACAAAAATGTCAAACGAAACGAAGGCCTCTTTCCTCTAGCAAAACGTCAATCGCATGGATCGAACCCGCGATCTCTTCCTTGCAAAGCCCTAGCTCTTTCTCAACTATCGCCTATGCTACCACTGTCGGTGAAACTTTCTATCCACGTCGCTGCCCTTACACACTTGTCTACCTCCAATACTTCGAAATGCGAATTTCTCTTCTTCCTAGGTAATGCAACGCACGATTTATCTCCTTAGCATTGCATTCGAAGTTATATTTTCAAGATCTTAGGAAATGAGAATTATTTCCTTTATAAATACACATGCTTCTTGTCTTTTACACGTCGGCCAATTTCGAATTTTAAAATTCGAATTAGATTTTAAATATTAAATTTAAAAACCTTTGGCACTCCTTATTAATTTAAATTAAAATTTTAATCAAGGATTAAAATATTTTAATTTAAATTAAATATTTTGCAAACTGCTCATGGGTCTTTTCAACTTGAACCTTGTTTTTCTTCACCTTGTTATTTGGCCCAAAATATTATAATAATATAATATTATTATTTAATTTAAACTTGCTTCTCCTTCCTTGGGTCTTCATCCTTTGGGCCTTTTTAGGCATATAATATTAAAAATAAATATTATATCCTATTCCTTTTCAAGCCCTTTCCTTGTCTTTTGGAAAAACCACTTGATGTCCTTAATGATGACGAAATTGAAACAATACTCTCTTGACATCAATGACAACAAAACTACTCAAAATTTCCAACACAAACATTACAAGGACTTTTCCTATTAAAAAACAAAGTGTTGAGGTGGCAGCCTCTCATGAATCTTCAAGGGAACTAATTTGTACTCCACTAATGTTGTATCTCTACACTCTACAAACGCTCAGCTCCTAAATGTACTTACATGGCTAAAGAGGTTACAGATAAATCTATACCACTCTTCATTCTTGCAAAAACCTTTCATAGTTGATATGCAACTAAAAATGTAGTTGGATCTTGATTTCGATGATGTTTCATCTTCTCAAATATTTTCACTACCTTTATCAAGTTTCGATGTCTTTTGTACTCTTTAGAATATGTTAGTTCTTTTCTGCTAATCCTAGCCTAGACATATTGATTGCAGAGTATGAATTCTTAGATCTGGAAACCTTTCAAAGAATATGCAACTCTAAATCCCTCTGAGTAAGTTTTGACTACGCTGACAATAAAATTGGCTTATTCGTGGCTGCCAACGACTTCTTACAAACTCCACTACTTTGATTTCTGCTAGGTCAGGTTTGACCGGTTTGACTGGAGAACTCTTATTCTATTTTGACCTTTTATAAGATGTTAACACTACTTTTTAGTATTCTCAACACTGTATTCCACCATGTTTCATTTTACTACTAAATGCAAATTTATCTTTTAGCAGATTTTAAACTCTCACTCCTTCTGACATGAAAAATTTCCACACACTGATGTCGCTTCCTCTGTTTTCCACCATTTTGAATTTTGCTTGTCCAAATTTGACCTTGCTGACTATGGAATTTTTCTCCAGTGGAAACTTCACATAGCATTTGCCATTTTTTATGATAACTTGGAAGATTTACATAATTTGGCTAAGTATGTAGCCTTTTGGAATCTACATTTTGGTACCTCTTGGATAGAATTGCTAGCAAGGCTATGAACTCATATCCTTATCCATTAGGCACTAGAGTCAAAAATAAAATGAGTTAGCTCTGTATTCATGAGTCTTCTACAATCCATTGTTGTCCACTCATTGTAGACTTATGCTTCCAAATAAAACTTCCCTATAAAATCCACTCTCTAAATTCGTTGAAAGAAAACTTAGAGAGTAAAGGTTCATATAGAGGCTATATTTAGGAACAGTTGTTGCCATACTCAAAATACTTTGGAGTACACTCCTTATCATATATATATATATATATATATATATATATATATATACACATAATTGGGACAAGCCTCACACCTTTCACATGTCTAGGTAAACTTACACTTCTTTTGCTCTCTGACAATGTCGGGTTCAAAAATGCTTATCCCAAACATGATATTTATATTTTATTACTCTAACTTTATGCAAACCTTGAATTAAAAGCACAACAAAATTGTTGGTATTATCATGCCTTTATTGCTAATATTGTTCTTAGGTAGCATCTTCCACTACCTCCTCTTCTTGTTCTTTTGTCTATTCATCCTCTTTATTTTCATACTGATTTTCTTCCTCCTCTTCCTATCCTGAATGTTGCTTCTCCTCTTTGTCCTTGGCCCTTTCTAATTTTGGTTCTCCTTTCAAAATGTGTTTTTCTAGATTAAAAATATCCATTGCATTATTCTAGGATGTTAATTTAGGGTTTTCAATTTTTGAAATTTGAAGAGGAGGAAGCTCCCCTTCTGTTAGGTTAATCATCAGATCCTTCAATTTGGTTGTATTTTTCATTAGTTGAGTAAATTTCTCTTGATCGATTGTCTCCTGCCATGCATCTATCTCTAATTATTCTTGAATAAATGCTTGTATACTCCTCTATAAATATTCATTTTATATCATCAAGTCATTTTCCCTCCAAAATTTTCTAAAATCGCATTGCACCATCTCCTAATTGATATCAACAATCCTTTGCAATTATTCGTCCAATTTTTCAATTAATGACCACCCTTTCTGGAGTAGATTATTTTTCTTAAGAATGATTTTGTCTACATTTCTTGAAGTGCTCCAATCCCTTTTGGGAATAGGTTTACCCAACTGGCTGCATATAGCTTCGAACATATTGAGGAGCTCATTAGCCTTAGGAGCAATTGGTTGTATGATTTTGGTGGTGGCTTCTATAACTTCTCTTGATATGGTTAATACCTTACTAGCCTCATTTAGGAAGTCAAAAATGTGTCGTATTCTAGAGCACCTCTCCAAGACCTCGGATAGGATTTATCTCCTAACTTGTTTTACCTTGACCTTAGAAAATCTAGCAGACTTCATTTTTTCCTCTTGCAGTTGTTGCTCTAAAACTTGTATTTGTTGTACATACTACTTATTCTGCTCTTGCAGCTACTACACTTATTCCTTGAAATCTACCATATTTTCAAACCTAGTCTACAATTTCTTATCATAAATTGCTAAGGCTTGAATCTCCTTCTTTTGGTCCTTGATGGTAGCTTGGATTCTGGCAACCTTTTCCTCAATTTTTGCAGCCTTCTCCCAGTAGATATCAGTTTTGACAATGTAGTTTCTAGTCTAGCCTTGGTTGTCACCATCACATCATCTATTACCAACTGCTTTATATATTTTATTTTCTCAACTATTTGATAATCTTAAATTGTCATATCTTTAGCTGGTTTGTTGACCAGAGGAAGCCTTTTGAATTTTATCCTCTACCAATATATAGGATCAACTACCGTTGTCTTCCTCACTCTAACCTCTCCTTTGGAAAATTGGTCTAGCTTCATGCTCCAAAAATCTTGTGCTTTTAGTGAATAGTACATGATCCTCTGAAGAGATGCTACTATGGAATGATATGTAGGGGTAGTAGGAGTGACATTGGTAGGGAAGGAATGGACCATTTTCGAAGAAAGAGGGGTTGAGGTAATAAGAGTTGAATCAATGTTTACAATAAAAATAACAACTGGAATAAAGCTAGTTCCTATTGTTGATGGAGGGGTAAATGGTAATGATATTGTTGTTATTGCTGATGGAGGGGTAAATGGTAATGATATTGTCATTTTTACTGAGGGTAATGATGATAAAGTTGGATTTATGGAAGTTAGAGATGGAGATGATAATTTGGGGATTTTGGTGATATTAAGTGGAGAACTGACTAAATAAAAAGGGGAATGGTGAAGAGGAGGAGATGATTAAGGGGAATCTAGTTCAATTTATTTTGAAAAGGGGAATGAGATTTCTCTGGGGAATAAGTAGGAGAAGAAGGGGAAAAGAGATAAAAAATCATACCTAAAATCATTGCTATAGACTGATTGAGAATTTTTTCAACACTTTTCTATCTATCCTCCTGGATTTCCTATTTGCTAGATGTGATGGACGATTGTGTCAGTCCTTCTACTTCATCCAATATCTACTTATTTAGAGATTTGACATCAATCTCTAGTACCACACATTCTACCCTCCTTTTGAATGGTATAGCAATTTGTGTTCCTTGTTGAGGAGATGCTTTAGTGGATTCAGCAACTGGGGTTTCTTTGCTTTTCCTTTTAGAGGGGGTGACAGTCGTCTGGCCTAACACTTTTCCCTTTTTATTTTGACTTTCTTTTATAGTGGTCTTTGCCTCTAAAAATCTACATTGGGATCTTCTCCTCCTTGGAGTATTCTCTTTTACCCTAGCTTCTTGTATGTTTCCCTCTCCCTGTTGTAGAGAAGTGGTGGGTGACGGGATAGATTCTTGCTGCTTACTAGCTATTTTGGGCCTCTTATATTTTGTTTTATCATTTTTTGACTTGCTTTTCTCTGCTTTCCCTAGAACCACTACTAAGATTTTCTTTGGTTGAGACTTCCAAGTTGCAACATGTTCATTATATATTTTCTCAAATTCATCATAAATTTGAGGGGTATTTTTTCTTCATTGCATTTCTTTCCTCTCATTTTCCACCATTCGAGGGTTTTGGCTGGAGGCCACTTGTGAGTTTCTTCTATTTCATTTTCTCTTACTTGGATGATTTGGTGAGAGACATCGGTTGGATCATAATCATTTGCATTCACATAAAAATCTCTCCATTGTGTAAGTGGTTCCATTTTACTTACATTTAATTTAATAGGATATTGCTCTCTATTATTTATGTTTTTCTCCATATCCATGCATTTAGATTTCACCATTTTGGTCATTTTTTCTCCATGCAGCTCCTTGATTCTTACTACAAATAAATCATATGGGTCATACCCCCATTTATGTGGAATTTTTATGATACCTAGTCTTTCCATGGTTGTCATGATTTTCTCACACTACCATTTCCACCATACAGTGATGTCACCCTCATTGAAACCATATTCAATGATTTCCCTCCTTTTATTTTTGGAACTGAATCTATAGTTTATATAATAAACCTACCTACAATATTCTAATGCAAATAAACTATGAGTGATATAATATGGCAATAAGAAGGGCTTCTCTATAAAATCATATAATCTAGTGATTGTACCTTCTATTAGAATGTACCAGTATCCTTCTTCTGCCCTATTTACCCTGATTCTCTTTTCAATTTTTGGGGTTAGTATAGGACAATCACCATACATAACCTTGAGAGCAGGTCCAAGAAATTCAAATTTGAAAGGGTAATATGATTGAGTTCTACTCAAAACCCTAGTCCAATGATATACTAGAAATATACATCCATCTATGTCCCTATAATTTACTGATATCCATGGATATTCCTCTATAGTAGCACCAAATAAAAGCTATATCATATTAGAATAGTGTTTGAATACTGTATTTTCTACTTCCTACTGCATTTACACCAACTGCTCATGCATTCTTCAAGAAAGGAAAGAGGGATATTTAAAGTAAATTTGGGTGCTACTATTATCACCTAGCTATAGGGCGTACATCCTAATGTTGGAAATACAATATGTAGTATCTAATTTCCAATCATTCACCTCTATGTCTGATTCAAGATCAACTATAACCACTAACATAAAATAAAGCTCTGCTTTTATAAATTCACTTGTGGAAATAGGATTCATAGGTAGGGCTTGACTGGGCTTGGTGTTTCTTGAGCTAGTTGTACACCCAATCTCTAAAATGACTTCCATTTTGCTTTTGATTCCTCTGGGTATAATACTTAGATTGTTGCTCTAAGTTGAAGTCTCTAGGGGACATTTGGGATTTTTTCTTGTTGTGAACATATTTCAATAGGTTTATTCAGTGATATGAAACAAAACCCTATTGTACGATGTTCTTACATACTTTGACTCAAGGTCATAAAACTTAGCTATACTAGAGACTAATTTGGGGTATGGATGTACTACATCACAAATGTAATAGGCGAGGAAATAATACATGACTTCCATACCTTGATCTGAAAGCAGCTTGTTCTTGAAAAAAAATTCTTTGTACTTCCATATTAGGTTGTCTCTAGTTATATATGTCATATTTGTATCGATGATCCCTACTTTCTTGTCTGTGTAGCATAGTTTATCTGTCTATTTTTTGAAGACGATTCCATTTCAGCTTCCAATCATTTTTTTCTTTCACAAATTACCTGGTGATAAGTTATGAACCATTCTCAATAGAATTTTTACTCCTTCTTATTAGTTGCTTGTAAATGACTGAGTATTTGAATTTTCCTATTTAAATAGCTCTTTTTGTATCCCTTCATTATTAATGAAAGTGATTGGGCAGTTGCCCTCCCATTATTTCAAACAAACAAATAAAATGATGCAAAGTGTGGCTTGTCAGTGAAGGGTGAGTCTCTGATTGAATGAGGTTCGCGATAGATGGTGGTAAACTAACCATTGGTACGCTTCCCAAATAATATTTAATTTCCATATTTTGTAGTAAAATATCAAACAGAGTAGATTTTAATGTTCAACTTTCCTCTCTAAAAATTTTCCAGTTTACAATTTTGTTATGCCATTTTGACTACTTTAACTATAGATTCCTCATTTTATTTACCCTCTTGCAGAATGTATCTGTAGACACCAAAAATGCATCATGTCGAGGGTGACTACTCATATGGACATGCTATAATACCATATGGAAGATCTTGGATAGATTACAAAATAGAGCAGTGGTTCTAACCACTCAATTTGGGCTCCTTGGCCTAATCAGTCTGAACCGCAGCCCAGACCTATGGTTTACAACTAAACCATGGCTGAGACTTGCAGTTTGCAGTCTATACCATAGTTGTGACCTGAGGTCTTAACTGAAGTTCATTTGGCCTTCAATCTGAGCCAAATCGGTTGGAACGACCATTGGATCTAGAAGAAGGCAGCTAATGAATGGAAGATTCTAGAGGCTTCTATTCCAACTATCCTAACTACCTCTTCTTAATATTGGCTTCTCTAGGAAGCCACCCCTAGTCCTAGGGAATCCTATAAATACCCTCTCCAAATGGGGAGGAGAGATATAGATTATTTTTATAGTGAAGCATTGGTGAATTATCAAGAGAGAGTGAATTGATCAAGCGAGTAGCGAAGCCCTATTGGATTGCATACTGAATTCATGCATTCAAAGGCTAATTTGCTATTAATCCAATGATTAGTTTACCATGGAAGTTCTAGGAGACTAGGAGGATCAAAAAATGCAAATTCGATCAAAAAAAGGCCCATCACAGTGATTCAACCTCCAAACCTATCAGAAGGACACTAAAGGTGACCCTTGAACATCAATTGGATAAGGAGGTCAAGCCCACTATCCTTGGAATTGAGGCTAAGCCTATCAGAGTGCTAACCACGGTTGTTAGCTGTGGTTTATAGTGTAAACCACTCACCAGAGGTGCAGTTTGCAGCAGAGGTATAACCACCTTCCAATTTTTATTTATGTCTGGCTAATTAGGTTAGATTAGTTGTTTTTATAGCTTAATGGCAGTTTAGCAGAGGTATAACCACCTTCCTATTATATGAATAATGATTCGATTTGCATAGCTTAGAAGCACTTTATATGTTTTCTTTATTATGCATGTTTAATGGTGTCATTTATGCAATTTACATAAAAGGGACTTGTTGTGGCTGCTCCACAATGTACCCCAAAATTGGGGACCCACCTTTTTTGCATGTGTTCCAAGAAGACCAAAGTGGCCCATATGCTAAAGATCAAAGAAAGAAGAAAAGAGAAGAAGTGACGCGATAGCGCAACATGTTGCCTTGTCGCGGCCAAAGGAGGAAAAAGTGTCACGATATCGTGACATGTTGCATTGTCATGGCCAAGGAGGAAAAAGTGTCACGGTATCACGACATGTTGCATTGTCATGGCCAAAAGAGAAAAAAGTGTCGCGATATCGCGACATGTTGCATTGTCACGGCCAAAAAAGGAAAAAGTGTCACAATATCGCAACATGTTGCATTGTCATGGCCAAAAGAGAAAAAGTGTCACGATATCGTGACATGTTGCATTGTCGCGGCCAAAAGAGAAAAAGTGTCGTGATATCGCGACATGTTGCATTGTCACGGCCAAGAATGAAAAGTGTCGCGATATCGCGACATGTTGCATTTTCACGACCAAACGAGAAAAGAAAGAATAAGAAATAAAAGTTTCACGATATCTCGCCATGTTGCATTTTTGCGACCAAACGAGAAAAGAAAGAGAAGAAAGAAAAGTGTCGCGATATCATGACATGTTGCATTGTCACGACTAAAATAAGAAAAGTGTCGCGATATATCGACATGTTGCATTGTCGTGGCCAAAAGAGAAAAAGTGTTGCGATATCGTGACATGTATTTTCATGATTCCAAAGGGAAGGCAAGCAGAGAAACAAGAAGTGTCATGATATCGTGACATGACCGATTTTCTCCAAGGGAACAGAGTAGTTGACAGTGCGTCTGATAATAGTGACGTGGACATAAGGACAAAATCCAATGAATAAGACAAAATGTTACATAATGAATATTTAATGATTTGAAATCATTTAAGATGGTCGTTACACACGAAAGGAAATAGATGCAAGCCCATATGGAGAAAAGGAAACGTTCTTTCGAAATCAAACAAAAAGTGGATCCAAACCATGGAAATGAAACGAAGGGCCACATAATAGAAACGAGAAGTTTTTTTTTGGAAATAAAAACACATGCATGCACAAGGGAAGGTGAAAAAAACAGTCATGGAGGGAGAAACAAAATTTTTTAGAGGTTTTAAATACGCCATTAAAGAAGTGGAAAAGGGCTAGAAATTGTAGAAAAAAAACAAAGACTATCTTTCGGAATAAAGGAGTTTTTTTGGCAAGAGCAACTCTTGTGTGTGAAATCAAAAGGAGATTGAAACTAAGACTACTGCTATTTCTGTAAATCTTTCCTTTGCATTATTGCTTCTTGTATCTATTCGTTTACGCCATAAAATGGGTTACGATAGGTGAATGATGGAATGATGCAATTATTTGTTTCCTTAGAGTCTTGCATCTGATCTAATTTAATTGTGTTTATGTTGCAGGTCTATTAGATCAGGTTGTTTTAGAATTTCATCTCATAACTTGGGGTTTTGCAGGGAGGATATTGCTAACCAAATTAATGTCCTATTTTGTTTTTCCAGCTAACTTTTGTAAATAATGTTCTTGTTTTAGTTTTCTGATATTTAGATTAGTTTTGCTTTAAAATCTACTATTTTGATTCGGGTCCATTCCAAAAATTTTGCATTTGTTTTCATTCTTGCATCTCCAACACCTTCATCTAATTTTCAGATAAAATATGGGTTTATGAGGGCTACTAATTCCAAATGCACACTAAATCAGATCAAGTGAATGAATCCTAGCTTGCTAATTTATTAATTTTTTTTGCTAACTTTACTAACACCAAATTCAAACATAAATATAGTGGAACACTGTTAAATGAAGATAAAACGAACCTGCTAACTCTAAGAATGAATCTCATGTTAAAGGCACGAAGCTTAAAATGAAGTGGCTTATACCACACACTTTCTCATTTGGAATATTTTTAAGCTGAAGATAAAATAGGTTACTAACTGGGTTTCGGGTAGATCATTTTAATCTCAAGAACATTAAAAGAAGCTATCTTCGCATTTGGTTGATTTAATGGATTATTTTTTTTTGGTAATTAAGGGACATAAGCATTACAATCGGGTTTTACAGGTTGACCCAAAACCTATTACAACAATAGCACAATGCTAAAACGGGACAATAACTCAAAATGGATAGTCTATTTAACCCTCTGCTGAGGACACAAAGCCAACAAAGAGTAATACCCTTACAAAAATTTACCCACACCTTGGAACAAATGCGGTCGACAACTCCGCCTTCTAACACTTTCTCTTTTCTTTTGGTCGTGAAACTGTGACATGTCGTGATATCGTGACACTTCTCCTTCCTCCTCTTTCTTTTCTCTTTTCCTCACGAAAAAATGACATGTTGCAAAATCGTGACACTTTTCCTTCCCGTACTTTCTCTTCTCTTTTGGTCGCAAAAATACGACATGTCGCGATATCGCGACACTTTTTCCCTCTTGCTGGTCGCGAGTATACGACATGTCGCAATATCGTGCCACTTTCCCTTCTTGCCCTTAGTCTTCTCTTTTGACCGCGATAAAATGACATGTCGCGATATCGTGTCACTTTTTCTCTTTTAGTCGTGAAAAAACAACACGTCGCGATATCGCGACACTTTTTCCACTTGCTCTTTCACTGCTTTTTTTGTCGCGATAAAGAGACATGTCATGATAAAGAGACATATCGCGATATCGCGACACATTTTCCATGTCATGAAATCGTGACACTTTTTCTAACATGTCGCGAAATCGTGACACTTTTTCCTTCCTTCTCTTTCACTTCTTTTTTGGTCGCGACACAACTGCATGTCACGATATTGCACCACTTTCCCTTCTTACCCTTAGTCTTCTCTTTTGACCATGATAAGACTACATGTCGTGATATCGTGACACTTTTCCTAACATGCTCTTTCTCTTCTCTTTTAGTCGCAAAAAAACAACACGTCGCGATATCGCGACACTTTTTCCACTTGCTCTTTCTCTTCTTTTTTGGTCGCGATAAAGAGACATGTCACAATTTCATGACACATTTTCCATGTCGCAATATCACGACACATTTTCTAACATGTCAAGAAATCGTGACCCTTTTTCCTTCCTTCTCTTTCCCTTCTTTTTTGGTCGCGACATAGCTGCATGTCTCGATATCGCACCATTTTCCCTTCTTTCCCTTAGTCTTCTCTTTTGACCGCGATAATACGACATGTCACAATATCACGACACTTTTCCTATCTTGCTCTTTCTCTTCTCTTTTAGTCACGAAAAACCACCACATCACGATATCATGACACTTTTTCCACTTGCTCTTTCTCTTCTTTTTTGGTCGTGATAAAGAGACATGTCGCGATATCGTGACACATTTTCCATGTCACGATATCGCGACCCTTTTTCTAACATGTCATGAAATCATGACACTTTTCCTTCCCATACTTTCTCTTCTCTTTTGGTCATGAAAATACGACATGTCACGAAATCGTGACACTTTTACCCTCCTACTGGTCGCGAGAATACGACATGTCGCGATATCGCACCACTTTCCCTTCTTGCCCTTAGTCTTCTCTTTTGACCGCGATAATACATGTCATGAAATCGTGACACTTTTCCTAACTTGCTCTTTCTCTTCTCTTTTAGTTAATGGATTATGGTTGCAAAGTACTTGTTCAAATAATTAAAGGCCCCTTGTTAATAGTTACTTGCATGGTTTAAGTTATTCTTGTATACATTCATTTATTTTCTTTAGTCTTGATTGATTATATGCACATGAATGTTTTTTCACAAGAACCTTGGAGAAATGAATAATGCTACTTAATTTATTTGAAAGAGAGAGTTTCTTGTTCGATACTCTAGTTGTGGTGATCATTTTCCTATAGGGAAAAATATTCACTCAACATTTTGGCGCTAGAAGGAGGGCCTTCTTTATTGCTTTGTGATTGCGATATGTTCTAACGATTAACGTGGATAGTTTTGTTTCCACCTATTGTACTTGCAGGTATAACATTTATTTGTTTCATTTTGCAAGTGAGTTAAGAGAAGTCTTTTAGATTTCTAAAGTTTTCAAGCTGGCCCAACCTGAGTACATAGCTACTTGGTCCAAAACCACAGGGGAAACTATTTTCCAAATCCTTTCTCCCACTGGTAGGAAGCCGAGAAACAAAACATTAGAGATCGAAATACCACCCAGTGTACTTGAGTTAGGAGCTTCTTTAGACTCAAGTATGTCTAGTGGGCTTGAGCCCACAATTTCAAATGTGACAACTATACCAAGTGCGTCTGTCCCCATCATTACAAGTGTCGCCATTGTTCCTATAGGGTCGATACCTTTGAATAACATGGCCCAACAACAACAACAACAATAGCCACCTACCATTTGATATGGTGCACAAAGTTCTCCCTTGGATATCCCTGGGGTAGTCCATGACTTTCCTAGAAATATTGGAAGGGGATTGTCTAAATTTGTGCATGATGGTCCCATAACAGTTGAAGAACATGTCCAAATTTACAAAGATTACATGTTTATACAAGGAGTTACCCATGAAGATATCACTTGTCAAATTTTCCTTGCTATTCTAGATAGTACGGCCAATGTATGGTACAGGAATCTTCTCGCAGGGTCCATTACTTCATGGGCCCAATTAGAAGCTGCATTTATTAGCCAATTTTGAATGTTTTTGGATCCTTCCATAATTTATAATTTATTCATATCATGCAAAAGGTTACCCAATGAGCCCATAAGAACATTCAATCAGAGGTTCCAAAAGTTGTATACAAATTTGACTTGCCACTTTGCAGTAGATCCTGCGGTGGCCCTGCAACTATACTTTGGAGCTTTAGATCCGTTAACATCCTTGTTGACTAGAAGGAACCCTCAGGTTAAGACGCTTTCGTTAGCTTATGCGAAGACAATGACCCTTGAACAACAAATGAATTTACCAGAAGTAGGGTTGTCGCAATTGACTGGGATGGGATAATATGGTCCATACAGTCAATTCGCCATGATGAATCAATTAATGGCACCTCAAGTTCCAACAATGAACAATTTCCAACAACCATCTCAAGTCGCATCATTTCCCACTTATCCTAATGCCATTGTTTCAACACAGGCATTGATTCCAAATAACCCGATGACCTTGCCTGGGTTTAGTATGGGCAATAACTTGTTGACCATACCTGGGTTTACTCTGATTAGTACGCCAAGTCCAACGACTTATCCAAAAATCACTCCTATTCAAAGTGTGAATCCAATATGGAATCAAAGTGCCCAGACCCAAGCCATTGTACCTATTCTAGAGGTGTCTAATGTAGCAAATATAGCTGGGCTCAAAATTACAGTGCCCCAACCACATGGGTCTAAATTTGTGATAGAAGACATGAAGGAAACATTGGCCAAAGTTTTGGTTACTGTGGGAAATGTTAATAAAAAAGTTGACCAAGCCATGGATCATAACCGACCTCATAACCATAGAGGAAAAGGAACATACAACACACATCCTAATAATGGATGAGTACCCGATCCCGTAGCCAATTAGGTAGATGTCTCGAAAGATTTTGGAGAGTCAGGATCTTGTGATAATGATTGCCTACACTATTGCCATGGAAAGCAGAAGTCTATATTGACTGAAGTTATATATTCCCAAGAAAGTGAAGAAGAGGAGGATGTGGAGTTTTTTGGAAAAGAAGATGAAGAAACATTGGAAATTCATGCCAATAAACATTTTGGGAAAGGAAATTACAAGTATTACACAAGGAGTTCTAAGGATCCCAAAACTTCCTCTACCCCTCCAAAAAACCCATTACTTCCTCCTGATTTCAAAGGAGATGTTAATCCACCTCCTCAATCAATGGCGGAGAAGTCTAAGTTGGTGCAAAACATGTCAAATTTGTAAAAACCCACTTATGAATTGATAGAAGACATGAAGAAAACTAAGGCCAATGTCTCAATGTATGATATGTCCCAACTTTTAGGCCAAGAAGTAAGTCCACCAAAAGGTTTGGATCCACCTACCCAAGTTCATGAAGCTAAGGGTGTTTAATCCCAATTGGTTTGGAAAGGGGAAAAGCGAGACGTGCCCCCATTCCTCATAACCATTAGAATTTCTGGTAGAAATCTACACAATTGTCTAATAGATTCAGGGGCCTCTGCCAGCATTATATCCCTAGAAATCTGTCAAAAATTAGGACTTACACCAAAACCTTCTAAAAGCAGGGTGGTGCAACTGGATAGATTGGCCATGAAGGTAGAGGGATAATTAAGGGATATTCTTATTCAGGTCAACTCAAAACCTAGGGTTCAACATCACATAGATATATTGGTACTTAACATTCCTATCAAATATGGCATGGTGTTGGGAAGAGATTGGAGCAAGAACTTAAACGGATATATTGTAGCAGACTCTTCACATATGTGGTTGCCTTGGAGAGGAGTGGCCAACGAAATTCGAATTGATAGTGAACCTAGGCTCAAGGAAATGATAACAGAATACAACAAACCTAATGAGATTCAATACATTGAAGCTGAATTAGGAGCCTATTGCTTGGACGTAGAAATTCCTGAGAATTCTCAAAATGGAAGGATTGGATGTAGTGATTCTGAAGAACACCATAAGGTTTGGACTTTAAGATTTTATGGATCCAAGTCCAAAAAAGGGGCGGGAGCTGGTATTGAACTTTCATGTCTAGACAGAAAACCTATGTTGGCTGCATATAGATTACAATTCCCAGCCACCAACAATGTGGTAGAATATGAGGCCTTGATTTTTAGACTTCAATTGGCCCTTCGAAAGAAAATCAAATGTATCAAGGTCTTAGGTGATTCTGAATTGGTGGTAAAACAAGTTAAAGGACAATATGCATGCAAGAACAAGCGGCTCAGCCTTTACCAAACTAGAGTTAGATATTTAATAAATGAATTTGATGCTTTTAATATATCTCTAATCTCTAGAAAAGGCAATAGTTTGGCAAATTCTTTGGCCGTAGTTGCTAGCATGCTTAAACCAACGGATCACAAGAAGTGCAAGAAATTTTCCATAGAATTAGTCCCTTGCCCCTCGATACTTGATAACGTCATGAATTTCCAAGTCTTTGATAGGGGCAGACATATATTCAATTTTGTTACTAATTTTGGTATCTTTGAAAATTAGGTTATTAATGAAGAAAAGAGGGATGAGGCTATGCTTCACTTTAGTAAACACCAAGATGTAGTAAAAAGGTGGTTTGATAAGAATTCTAGAGTCAAAACATTTAAATTTTTTGATTTAGTGTTTTTGTGGGATAAGAGACATGAGAGGAAAGGAGATCGTGATAAATTTGATTACTTATGGTTGGGTCCTTACCAAATTTCAGAAGTCCTAAGTGAAAACAGCTTTAGATTAAAAACCTTGGATGAAAAATATTTGGATTTGCCCGTCAATGGGCTGCATTTAAAGCACTATTTCCAGGCCTGAAATGGCAAGGCCTTGTATTATATGTAAATATGTCATGTTTTGTTTTTTTGCATGTGCAGATTTGATTTTCTTAGGTGTGTGTTAGGTTTTTTGCCTTCAACCTTTATTTTAGCATGAAGAGATTATTCTGAATGAGGTTTTGGAGGCATTTGATCAACTAGGTTCACTCTTAGACGCAGCACGAAATGAATAACAAATTAAATAATGCAGCGGACAAATAAATATTATTAACTTGCACACTCCAACCATTACATTAAGTTGATAATGCACAATATATAGTGCAAACCTTAGAAGGGAGATAATAGGGGAAAGGAAGCGTGGAGGGATAAGGAGGTTGGAGGAATAAAGGGAAGGAGTTGGAGAGATAAGGGGAATGAAGGAATAACGGAGGAAATGGAGAAGATAGAGGAGGGAATATAGGAGAAGAAATAGGAGGGGAGTTAGGGAGAATAGGATAGAAGGAAAATTTGCCGACAACTCTTGCCGACAAAACTTAAGTGTTTTCACACTTAGGACTTAGAAAAAGATTTTTCTAAGCCACTTACGAAGAAACCCTATTCACACTTGCAACATTCTCCCCCTTAAAGTTGAGAGGACTGACTACACAGTCTCTCAGCTTTACAAATTGAGCTTTAGTCATCGCCTTGGTGAAGATGTCCGCGACGTTCTCCAAAGTGTGAAAATATTGAAGCTCAACAATTTCATGTTCCACCATATCTCTGATGAAGTGGTACTTCATATCAAAATGCTTCGTTCTGCTATGGTGGATAGGATTATATGCCAATTGAATGGCACTGATGTTGTCACAGTAGATTCTGGTTGGACCACTTTGTTGTTCTCCAATCTCTTCTAGTACTTTCCTTAGCCACAAGGCTTGAGTACTTGCATAAGTAACTGCTATATATTCAGCTTCTGTTGAAGATAGCGCTACTACTCGTCCGCTTTTTGGAACTCCAAGTTATTAGTCCCGATCCAAGACTAAAACAGTTTCCCTGATGTTGACTTCCTGTCATCAATATTGCTACCCCAATCACTATCGCTGAAGCCTACAAGCTTGATAGTGTTACATTTATGGTACTGGATTCCAAAATCCAATGTACCTTTCACATATCTCAAAATTCTTTTAGCTGCCTGCAAATGCAGCTTAGATGGGTTAGACATAAATCTAGAAACAAGAGATACAACATACTGAATATCTGGTCTGGTGTTGGCGAGAAACATCAAACTCCCAACCATGCTTTCGAAAGTGGTCACGTCAACTTTTGGTGCTCCATCATCTTTGCTTAATTGGATCCCATGTCCAACTCGGAGTTGCAACTCGGTTTGCAATGCTCCATAACAAACTTCTTGATCATATCCTGAGCATACTTATGTTGACAGATGAAGATCCTCGTATCTCGATCGATGAACCTCCATTCCAAGGTAGTAGTGCATTAAGCCAAGATCCTTCATCTCAAACCGCGTCATCATGGAGTGTTTGAACTCCATATTCATTTTTTCATTACTACCCATAAAAATGAGATCATCCACATACAAGCAAACTATGAGGATTTCATTACCTTGCTTTAGGTAGTAGAGTGTGGGTTCATTTTTGCTCCCGGTGAACCCATAATCTTTGAAGTACCCATCAATGCGTGAGTACCAAGCTCTTGGTGCCTGTTTAAGACCATAGAGTGCCTTCTTCAATCTGTAAACAAGGTGTTCCTTACCTTGCTCTTCAAATCCCCGTGGTTGCTCAACGTACACTTCTTCTGTCAAGTAACCATTGAGAAATGCACTCTTTACATCCATGTGTTGGACTTTCCATCCTTTGTGTGCAGCTAAGGCAAGAACTGTTCTGATAGTCTCCTGTCTAGCTACAGGAGCAAAAGTCTCTTCATAATCAATTCCATATTTCTGAGTAAAACCCTTTGCTACTAATCTTGCCTTATGCCTCTCAATGCTTCCATCAAGCATTAAACTTGGTCTTGAAGATCCATTTACAGCCAACACATTTCTTTCCTTTAGGAAGCTTCACGAGCTCCCAAGTGTCGTTGTTTTTTATAGAGGTTATCTCCTCTTTCATGGCATCTTGCCAAATCTTCTGAGTACATGCCTTCTCATAACTAGAAGGTTCAAGTTGTGCACTAGTTAACAAAGCATAGTTAACTTGATCTCCCCTAGGTTCCTACTGGGATTCATCATCACCATACAAGTGCATACTTTCTAATCTGTGTAAAATAGATTCCATTTCACTAGCTTGACTCCTAGTGTATCTTCTTGAAAAATTTTATCCAACATCTGAGATGATGGATGATACTGTAGAGTTCTCTTACCTTTGGATGGAAAATCAATGTCCATTGGTGAGGAACTTACTGATCGCTGTGGAGAAGGACTTGGTGAAGAAGTTGAATCAGAAGATGGACTTGGAGGATGAGTGGGAGGAGACTGCTTTCCTTTCTGTGGTATCTGCGGTTGCACTTGCTGAGCAACTATATCGATGGCTTCAACATCATTGAATATTTGGGGCTTACCCCACTCTCCCCTTCATCAAAAATCACATCCCTTGAAATCACTATCTTTCGAGTTGTAGGATTGTAGAGTCTATAACCCTTTGTGTTTTCACAATATCCTACAAAAATGCATGCTTGACTCTTTGGATCAAGCTTCTTTCTCAGCTCATCAGGAATGTGAGCATATGCCAATGAACCAAATACTCTGAAATACTTCACATTTGGTTTCTTACCATACCAGGCTTGGTAAGGTGTCTTCCCTTTCAAACTTGAAGTAGGACTTCTGTTCAAGATGTGAACACTAGTCCTTGTTGCATCTCCCCAATATGAATTACTCAAATGCTTTGTCTAAAGCATTGATCTTGCCATCTCCACAATGGTGCGATTCTTCCTTTCTGCTACACCATTTTGTTGTGGAGTGTAGGCAGTTGTGAACCGCCTCTTGATGCCATGATGTTTACAAAAATTCAAAAATTGATTAGAGGAGTATTCTCCTCCTTTATCTGATCTAAGACATTTTATAGAATATCCACTCTCACTTTCAACTTTTGCTTTAAAATCAACAAAGCATGCAAATGCTTCATCCTTATGCTTCAAAAAATATATCCAACACATTCTTGTGCAATCATCAATGAAAAGTAGGAAGTAAGAGTGGTTACCTAGACTCTTGGTCTGCATCGGACCACAGATGTCTGAATGCACTAACTGGAGTGGATAGCTGGCCCGCCATGCTTGTCCATGAGGAAATTTCGATCTGGCATGCTTGCCCAAGGCACACCCTTCACAGACTTCCTTACTATCTTGAATTTTGGGAAGTCCAGTTACCATTGCTTGTGAAGTTAGCATTTTCAAACTTGCTGAATTCAAATGACTATATCTCAAGTGCCATAGGACACTTGGATTGGTAATAGCAACATTTGCTAACTTATTTCCTCCTGGCTGGCCAAACTTTAAAGGGAATAATCTATTCTTTGACATTGGCACTTGTGTAATGATTCTATTACTATTGTTCTTGTCAAAAATGGTGCATTTACCCTCATCAAAAATCAACTTGTAATTCTTTTCTAGCATTTGACCAACACTTAAAAGATTGTGTTGAAGATGAGGTGTGTAATAGATATCACTTACTTGCTTGACGCCTTCTTTCGTTGGAACCTCCATGGCTCCAATGCCTTCAACTGCCAATGACTTGTCATCTCCCAATCGGATGCTGGATTTGTATGAGGAGTCTAAAGTAGCAAAGAGTTCTTCTTTGCCACTCATGTGATTTGAACACCCAGTGTCCAAAATCCATGTATCATTCATATTTTGCTCTGTCTGGCCATAAGAAAGAAAGAGATTTGTGGACTCTTCCTCTTCTCCAAAATTTCCAAATTGACTGCTCTGGTTGCTGCTGCTTCCTTGCGAAGACTTTGACCAACAATCTCGAGCATAATGGCTAGGTTTGCCACAATTGTAGCAAACTTGTTTTGATTTATCTCCTCCTTTTCCTTTGCCAGATTGTTTCCCTCTATATTGTTGTTGTCCTCCTCTATTCTGATTTCCACCTCTGTTGGATGATCCTCCTCTGTTAGGAGTTCCTCCTCTTTGATTATTCCTGCCTCTCGCCTCTTTGTTGTCCTCTCGCCACGGCCTCTACCTCTTCCTTCATGTATGGCAAAAGCTTTATCATCTCCTTCATAACTGGTGGTAGGAGTTTCCCGTAACCTCTCTTCATGTGAGAGAAGTGAACCAGTTAGGGCATCAAAAGACAACGAGGTTAAGTCTTTGGATTCTTCAATAATTATTGCAACAGAATTCCATTTAGGAAGAAGTGTTCTCAACACTTTCTTCACCATAACCTCTGGCTTAATATCTTCCCCTAGTGTGACCATTTTATCAACTACGGCTTTCACTCGCACGCAGTAATCTCCCACTTTTTCATTTTCTTGCATCCTGAGATTTTCAAAATCTCGTTTCAATGTTTGCAGCTTTACCTGCTTTACTTGGTCACTACCTCTATAACTTTCTTTCAGGGCATTCCAGGCATCTTGTGCAATTACATAAGAGGCAACCCTAGGGAAGATACTTTTATCTAGGGCAGCATGTATGTGATAAAGGGCAAAAGCATTGTTTTTCTGTGCTTCTTTTCTAGCCTTTTTATCAGCATTAGAGAAAGTTGCCCATTCAATAGCAGTAGGTTCAGTATAGCCCTCTTCGACTACATCCCATAAACCTTTTCCTATCAAAAGGGTTTTCATTTTAATAGACCAATATTCATAATCTCCTCCATTGAACTCAGGAATCGGCAGACTAGTATTGGATGCCATTGCAGAATAAAAACAAACTTTATTTGAAGCAAACAGGTAATATAAAGTAGTATAAAGAGATTAATGATTCAAATCAAATCTCGCCTTTTTAGAACATTCAGGTTCTCGCTTCGAACTCGTCATCGATGACTATGACCTCAGGTTCTTCAGGATCCACTTCCTCCTGGATCTTCTTCTTCTTCTTCTCGCTTCTTCTTCTTCGTCTTCTTTCGGTTCAGAGAGCGTGGTGAATAGCTCTCACTTGATTCTCGCTACCCGTACACTGGTGTATAATCGGCACTTGCTTGGTCCTCCGGTACAACTTCCACAGCCTCGAACTCTTCAATCCTTTGTCCGAAGATGTTGTCTTCGGAATCTCCCTCGTACCCCGAATCCGTTTCCTCGATGATCAATCACCCGATTTTCCAGCCGACAAAAACTTGTATGGAGACTTGTTCGTCGAACCCTTTCATCAAAGGATTCCGGTGTCTCTCGTCTCAAAATCGAGAGAAGTGCATTATAGCACCCCACAGACCGGATCATCTAACATTTCACGGGCACATTATTTCTCCTTTTTCAAATGCTCATCAAACAAGGTTTTTAAAATTTTTATAAAGTCTTTAAAAAATTTAATAAATTTTTATATTTTTAAATTACCTTTTAAATAAATTATTAAAAAGATAATTTTAAAAAAATATAATTTAAAATTATTAAATAATTTAAAAACTTTAATAAAAATTTAAAACCTTTAAAATTAAAAAAAAATTTACCTTTTTTTTTTTCACGCGGGCGATTCGACCCCGCGACCTCCCAAACACGGCGGGCGGGCTTTGCCGCTACACCAAGCGACTCCACTGGAAACAAAGCGGATGGCCACTGTAAAAAACCCCCCCGCGTCCAAATTTAAAAAAAAATAAAAAACAAAAATTTGTTTTTCTTCCCGGTGGAAATCGACCCCGGGACCTCCTCTCCGCTAGCCACTACCCTAGCCAACTCCGCTAGGCGTCCGGACGGGATTACAAAGGAAGTTGGGTATACATAAAATCACGCGGCATTTTTTTTTTTTTTTTAAATCAATCTCCTTTATCCCACATGCGCTGTGTGGGAGGCGCAAGGGGGTTTATCAACCCAAAGGTGCACAAAGATAATCGACTGCCTTCGGGCAATCACATGCTTTTTTGCCGCCATCCAATCACAAACCGCCATGTCGACCAATGCAAATCTGCCAGGTGGCAAAATTTTAACCAATCACACGTCGCCACGTCAACTGCCACCTCGATCCACGTGTCGTCAATCGCCACCTCACGTCGCCACGTCGCCCACCTCGATCCGCGTGTTCCAGACCTGCTAGCCGCCACGTGTCACCTCAAAATCCATGTCGAGCCTATTGTCTGCTGCCACGTGTCACCTCGGGATCCATGTCGAGCCTGCGCACGATCCGTCTCGAGATCCGTGCCCGATCTACCTCGGGATCTATGCCCGAACCTGCTCACGATCCACCTCGAGAACCGTGCTCCGACCGGCTCGATACCGATGATCAACCGGGTGAACTCTTAGACGCAGCACAAAATGAATAACAAATTAAATAATGCAGCGGACAAATAAAAATTATTAACTTGCACCCTCCAACCTTACATTAAGTTGATAATGCACAATATATAGTGCAAACCTTAGAAGGGAGATAATAGGGGAAAGGAAGCGTGGAGGGATAAGGAGGTTGGAGGAATAAAGGGAAGGAGTTGGAGAGATAAGGGGAATGGAGGCATGGAGGAATAAGGAGAAGATAGAGGAGGGAATATAGGAGAAGAAATAGGAGGGGAGTTAGGGAGAATAGGATAGAAGGAAAATTTGCCGACAACTCTTGCCGACAAAACTGAAGTGTTTTCACACTTAGGACTTAGAAAAAGATTTTTCTAAGCCACTTACTAAGAAACCCTATTCACACTTGCAACAGCATTTTGATTGCATTGTTCTTTTTTTAGCTTAGTGTGTTGGTCATGGGACCAGTTTTGGGCTTGATAAAAAAAAAAAATAGCAAAGTGGTTAGTTTGTATCCTTAGCAATGTTCTAAAACTAGAAGTATATGAAACAACATAATTGTATTACAGAAAGCTCCACGAGCACCCCAAACACATTAAATAATATCATTTGAAATCTGGGATACATGAAAGTTGTCAATTTTGCAAGATAGGGTGAAGCATTTTTGTATAATCCATCTTACCCATTTGTGTTCAGGATGCATTGCATAATAGCCTCGAGTCTCATTCCATTCCATATTTCAAAAAAAAAAACAACCACCAAAAGCATGTCAAACCCTCTTAGGATCATTGCACAATAAACATTAAGTAATATCTTGGGGTTGGAAACTGATGTCGCATTGTCTTTAATTAGACACGTTCTACACATATAAAGAATATCTTGGGAAAAATGGTTGAAACCTTACTTGGAAGAAAAACGAGGTGAAAAGAATTTTTCTTTTCTGTCCCATCATGCAAAACATAGTCCATGAAACGGTGGTTTTCACCACTCCACCTCCATAACATCACTTGGATTGAAAGGATCGTACTACATGTCCCTCATAAGGATGAGTAGTTATCCCTAAGATTCAAAGAAGCCATTACCACTCCATCTCCATAACATCACTTGGATTGAAAGGATCATACTACATATCCCTCATAAGGATGAGTAGTCATCCCTAAGATTCAAGGAAGCCATTACTACTCCACCTCCATAACATAACTTGGATTTAAAGGATCGTACTACATGTCCCTCATAAGAATGAGTAGTCATCCCTAAGATTCAAGGAAGCCATTACTACTCCACCTCCATAACATCACTTGGATTGAAAGTATCGTACTACATATCCCTTGCAAGGATGAGTAGTCATCCCTAAGATTCAAGGATGCCATTACTACTCCATCTCCATAACATCACTTGGATTGAAAGGATCGTACTATGTGTCCCTTGCAAGGATGAGTAGTCATCCCTAAGATTCAAGGAATCCATCATTAATCCGCATCCATCACATCATTTGAGTTGGAAGGATCATACTACGTGTCCCTCACAAGGATGGGTAGTCATCCCTAAAATTCAAGAAATCCAAAGACAAAGCTTGGACTATGGGGCTAATCTCCACCGAGGCTATAGACGCTTGACTAGCAGTGGAGTAGGCTCATGCATGGCAACATGTCTCATTTAAAAGAAAGACCTCTAACCGCTCACATGGATAGACTAGCCTGGCAGTTATCCATAATAGGTTTAATCATTTTTCTTAAGATGAGGTAATGAACTCAAATCAGAGTAGTAAGGATAGGGTTAAATTCTCATCATGCTTAAGTTGAGAATCTTATTTCCCAAAGCTCTTATTTCACTTACACATGCACATTGATTCAATATAGCAGTGGTGCATAACCAACCTTGAGATTGGGTATATGAACTTAATTCATGCATGATTGGTCCTGAGAGGGTTTGATAGTTTTAATGTTTGTGCTCGTGCTACTAAAAGTTAAGAGTCCTGGTAAAGCAGGTCATCCATAGTTCATTATGCTGGCAGTACATTCGATATTGCATAGACCCTCCATGATTCATTATATGCATTCATGTGAAATTGGCAATAGAATGGGGAACTATTTCAAACGATAAAGAATGAATCACTAAGCACACATTGAGCAGATGCTGAATAATTCTAATGTTTCATGTATTTCTAGTTTATTTACATTCTTTGGATATTTGCTAATGCTTGCAGTTGAGTTGTAGGTTTTCAGGTTGGGTTTCTCACCAAAATGCTTAGGAGCATTTCCCAACAGAGTCGCCATTTGTTGTGGCTACTCCACAACATACCCCAAAATTGGGGACCCACCTTTTTTGCATGTGTTCCAAGAATACCAAAGTGGTGCATATGCTAAAGATCAAAGAAAGAAGAAAAGAGAAAAAGTTTCGCAATATCGTGACATGTTGCATTGTCGTGGCCAAAGGAGGAAAAGTGTCACGATATCGCGACATGTTGCATTGTCGAGGCCAAAAGAGAAAAAAGTGTCGTGATATCGCGACATGTTGCATTGTCGCGGCCAAAAGATAAAAAGTGTCGCGATATCACGACATGTTGCATTGTTGCGGCCAAGAAGAAAGAAAAGTGTCGCGATATCGCGACATGTTGCATTTTCAAGGCCAAGAGCAAGAGAAGAAAGAAAAGTGTCACGATATCATGACATGTTGCATTTTTGTGACCAAACGAGAAAAGAAATAACAAGAAAGAAAAGTGTCGCGATATCGCGACATGTTGCATTTTCGTGACCAAACGAGAAAAGAAAGAGAAGAAATAAAAGTGTCGCGATATCATGACATGTTGCATTGTCATAGCCAAAATAAGAAAAATGTCGCGATATATCGACATGTTGCATTGTCGCGGCCAAAAGAGAAAAAGTGTCGCGATATCGCGACACGTTGCATTGTCGCGGCCGAAAGAGAAAAAGTGTCACAAAAAGAGAAAAAGTGTCGCGATATCATGACATGTATTTTCATGATTCAAAATGGGTAGGAAATCAGAGAAACAAGAAGTGTCACGATATCACGACATGTCCAATTTTTGCCAAGGGAATAGATCAATTGACAGTGTGTTTGATAATAGTGACATGGATATAAGGACAAAATCCAATGAATAATACAAAACATTACATAAGGAATCTTTAATGATTTGAAATAATTTAAGATGGTCGTTACACATGGAAGGAAACGGACACAAGCCCATGTGGAGAAAAGGAAACTTTATTTCGAAATCAAACGAAAAGTGAAGCCAAACCATGGAAATGAAACGAAGGGCCATATAATAGAAACGAAAAGTTTTTTTTTGGAAATCAAAACACATGCATGCACAAGGGAAGGTGAAAATGAATAGTCATGGAGGGAGAAACAAAAAATTTTAGAGGTTTTAAATATGCCATTAAAGAAGTGGAAAAGGGCTGGAAATTGTAGAAAAAAAACAAAGACTATCTTTCGGAATAAAGGAGTTTTTTTGGCAAGAGCAACTCTTGTGTGTGAAATCAAAAGGAGATTGAAACTAATACTGTTGCTATTTTTGTAAATCTTTCCTTTGCATTATTGCTTCTTGTATCTATTCATTTATGCCATAAAATGGGTTACGATAGGTGAATGATGGAATGATGCAATTATTTGTTTCCTTAGAGTCTTGCATCTGATCTAATTTGATTGTGTTTATGTTGCAGGTCTATTAGGTCAGGTTGTTTTAGAATTTCATCTCATAACTTGGGGTTTTGTAGGGAGGAGATTGCTAACCAAATTAATTTCCTGTTTTATTTTTCCAGCTAACTTTTGTAAATAATATTCCTATTTTAGTTTTCTGATATTTAGATTAGTTTTGCTTTAAAATCTACTATTTCGATTCGGGTCCATTCCAAAATTTCTGCATTTGTTTTCATTCTTGCATCTCCAAACACCTTCATCTAATTTTTAGATAAAATATGGGTTTAGGAGGGCTACTAATTCCAAATGCACACTAAATCAGATCAAGTGAATGAATCCTAGCTTGCTAATTTATTAATTTTTTTTACTAACTTTACTAACACCAAATGCTAACATAGGGATAGTGGAACACTGTTAAATGAAGATAAAACAAACCTGCTAACTCTAAGAATGAATCTCATGTTAAATGCACAAAGCTTAAAATGAAGTGGCTTATACCACACACTTTCTCATTTGGAATATTTTTAAGCTAAAGATAAAAGAGGTTACTAACTGGGTTTCGGGTAGATCACTTTAATCTCAAGAACATTAAAAGAAGCTATCTTTGCATTTGGTTGATTTAATGGATTATGGTTGCAAAGTACTTTTTCGAATCATTAAAGGCCCCTTGTTAACAGTTACTTGCATGGTTTAAGTTATTATGGTATACATTTGTTTATTTGCTTTAGTCTTGATTGATTATATGCACATGAATGTTTGTTCACAAGAACCTTGGAGAAATGAATAATGCTACTTAATTTCTTTGCAAGAGAGAGTTTCTTGTCCGATACTCTAGTTGTGGTGATCATTTTGCTATAGGACAAAATATTCACTCAACAGGACTCATTATGAGAGGTTGCCTATCTTTTTGACATTCTTGTGTTGTTTCTTGACCACAGGGAACTATTTCAAAGGAGAACCAACCATAAAGTTCCTTCCCCATCGCAAAGAAGAGGGCACCTCCACCCTAGAGCAGTTCGTGCCATTCTAAAAGGCATTCAAAAATCACACCTACCTTTAAGAGGGAAACAATTGTGCACTCCTATTGTAATATTGTATAAAAATGAATATCTCTAAGAGGTACATACTTGTAATTAGATTTTGACTTTGAATACAATGGAACAAAGTGTTTTCCTTCTTGTTTCATTTGTTGTCAATTTTGTTTTCTTGTATGCATGCTATATTTTTATCATTCATTACAATAGGATACGCCATCGGGTGTGACCCTTTCTGGTGGTTACAGAGGTGATCATGGTGGCACCCTACATTTTTAGGATATGACTATGCTTTTTTGGTTTTTGCACTTGTAGGTACAAATTGCAGCTATCAGCTGTGGCCCAACAACTAATCTGCAAGTACAAGGTATGTTTTACAATCAGAACTATAGGGCAGACTTGCGATTTCCTGCTAACAACACAGACAGCCAAATTCAAAATATTAGACAGTGCAGGACTTGAGGTAGGTCCTATTTTCAGACCTCTGTCACTTTTATGTTCTATGTGTTTTTACAGTAGGTTTAATTCAAACACAAATTAGGAAAAGAATTAATAAAATGGTAAATTAATTGTCCTAGTTTATCTTCATACTTTGCTTTCAATAGAAAGGCGTTGCTAGGAAAAACAGACCTTTGATTGCAGTCCACCCTAGGCTAAAATGTGTTTTATAGAGATGTGTTGATGGTTTGCATGTGTGAGGCCCGATTAGTGGCCATTTAGCATCATAATGTGCATAGTCTTAAAGAGCATCTAGAGTAGCTTGCATTTTCTAAATTTGAAACATCTTTCACTTGCATAGCATTTAGAAAATGAGCATGTGTGCTACATTATGCATTTATTTTATGTACATTAAAAGGAACCACACACACCATGTTTCAGTTAAACATCATTGGCATTGGGCTCTCACATCCAGCCCATTTGATTGAGACCAATAGTGGATGCCATAACCACTTGGTTGGCTCATTTGAAATTGTATTATCGGGACCTGCTCGTGGCCAAGGTAGACCCATGAACTGTCCTATCTGTGTAAAATAGCATGCACTCATCTTCGAAAGAGTGTATCCCTGTGCACGGTGTGCTAAATGAGGGTTGGTAGTACCTATGCTACCTCATTGAGTATGGACTTCACTCCCATATTTGGCTTGTGCGAGTATATAGGTGAAAACCTTTGAACAATTTGAGTATAACATCAACTTTTGCAAAACATGATAAGAGTTTCTACACTGATACAACACATATTGAAAACACATAAAACAGTTTAGGAGTCACTTTTAAAACTTCAAACAAGATAATCATTATTTTATACCTTGTTTTCTTAATAATAATACATTTAGACTCTAGTTACACAATGGTGGATACACGGGGTAGTCGACAAAGGTCCAAATCCAACGTCGGTGACCAACCCCTAACCAATTCACAACGGTACATGTCAATTCCTCAACCACATGAGTAAATTAAACATCGTTCGGCTAGCATTCCAGGATATAACTCAACACAAGGATATCCAACATAGCAAACCCCAAATAGAGGAGCTTCAGTACACTCCTCTAGGCACAAAGTATAACAAAAAACCTTACAGGATGAGGGTGTTCCACTTGAGAGCCATTATATATACCGTAATGCATGCACATCCATAGGATCGACCAAATATTTTATTGTGCAGGGGACTAGATTGGTGCCCTTACATACTAAGTCCACTGGAGGATCTATGGCTCCACCTTCTAAGTATAGAAGGATTAGAGACCCGCCCCTTTAGGATTAGGCATACTAGCTCGCTATCGAGCATAGGTCTAACCATACTCCCATGCGTGGTACACCATGCAAGATCACCATTGATATATCAAATGTGGGAGATAATGGTACACCATCGCATGAGCGATGGTGATCTAGGCAGATATAAGATCTAGGTAGTGTTCTAGAGTAGCTAGGCTACAAGCCTTCTACTCCACCCACTCGAAACCTGAGTGAGCATAGCATGAGTGTCATCCACACTACTAGAGAACATGGGGAGGCTTCTAAGCACCCTCATGTCACACACCCGCTATCTACACATAGCGATTCATAATATAGGATATAGCAGGAGGCCAATGTCATCTTCATAGATAGAGGTAAAGGTACAACACATAAATCTAATGGGTATAGAACCCACAAGGTCACTCGTACAGAGCATGGATACCAAAGGCCTCCCACGATCGACCAGATCGATAGATCACCTCGACTGACATCAAAGTAGAAATGCCAACTCCTCCAAGACCAATTGGAGGATGGTCACCTAGATAGGTAGCATATCTAAGATGAAAATATTCAATCGTAGAGGCTCATAAGACAAAGTTTATATGAGCAGCACATATGCGAAGATCGTATCCTTACCCAAAAGGAACACGTGGAGTAGGATGATTGGTTAGCTATATCTGGACTATATCCTCAAGATGAGTATCAAGAGCACACACATAGGAAGGCTTTCTCACAAGTCGATATGCATCAAGAGCATAGAGATGCTCATACTCATGCTAGTACCAAATAGAGGGAGTGGCTACCACTACTCAATAATCAAAGGTAGAGGTAGCATGAAGTAGCAACGAGAGATGGATATGAGCAAGAATATCCCGACAGCTCCTAAGCTAAATATGAGGAGGAGCAATGCCCTTCATCTTGCACAAGGAATATTGATGAGGCCCAAAAATGCCTCATTATTGCACAATGTTTGACTACCATATGATAAGTTAATTGCCAAATAGTTGACTAAAATATACTATTTGTTAAGTGTTTGCATGATTTTATGTTAGGAATACTATATCTCTGTTTTTGACTATTTTCAGCATTTTGTGACTGATTTTGCTTGATTAAGTAGCAAGTAAAAACATGCATTTCAATTAACCAAATGTGGTATGCTGATATCCATTAACTTCTCAATGGTTTTTGAATGTTTTCCTGCCCTTCAACTTGTTTCAAATCCACATTGAAGCCAAAATTTTAGGACTGTCATAAATCTGAAAATCTAAAAAAAAATAGCCATATAAAAATCAGCAAGCTGTCACTTTATAGGAACACCTTGAAGTTGTCAAGCAAAGCATGAGGATATGGATGGAATGAGTTCAGAAGGACTACAGAAGACATCTGACCTATTTAGAAGCATTCCCACATGGTCTAAATAGGCAGCAACAGGGTATAACAGAGCAGGGACAATTGTGCAACACTGTTGCACTATTTCAGCATTGTTACTTGGTGAATGAAGTGTATAAATTCAGTAGCAACTTGATGTACTCCTTCATGTTGATATTTGAATAATTTTTCCATGTTCTAATTTGTTTGAATTTGCAAGAAATGCCAATATTTTACAACTGTGCAGCAGAGTTGGAAAATGCAGTAATTTACCATGTAAATTCTAGCAAGCTACCAATGAATGGCAAGGCATGGAATTCACACATGGAGAGGAATGAAGGCTATTGCAATATGATCCTGAGGGCTAATCCACCTGAGAAATGCAGCTAAAATCACTTGAAGAGCACACAATTGGTCATTCTAAAGATCTTCAGAATGAGCAGACATCTTCGAAATGAGAAATACAGTCTCTTCGAAATGAGCGGACATCTTCGAAATGAGAAATACAGTCTCTTCGAAATGAGCCACTTATCTTCGAAATGAGAACAGAAAGTGCTTTTTGACTTTTTGACTATTTTTTGATGGTGGAAAAATGGAAAGAAGGTTGAGAAGGTTAAGGGAAAATATCTCCCATCTGATTTTGTCGTCCTTGCCGTCCAAAGCCACCATTCATGGAAAAGATCAATTTTGATCCTCTTCTAGGATAAACACAGAAATAACTGCAGCATAATAGGAAGTTGTTTGCAAGATAGAAATGGCATATTCTAAAGTGAAGAAATATGTGTGAGATATTTCTAGACTTCTCCCACGTACTCCCACCACTGAAGATGCTTTCTAAGGGCCAATGACTACTACTGCAACACAAACTGTCCAGATTTGCATTTATTTCAGATCCAAAATTATTGGCAAATCACTTGTAAAGTAGCACATAGGCTGATTTGAGCATGGGATATGTTGTAAATATTTATATAAATAACACAGCTCCCTCCTTGGTTGAGCCAGTTAGGAATTAGAATAGAGGAGAGTTTTCAATAGCAGCAATTAGGACTGTACAACAATTTTCTGTAACAGTTTTTAGCATGTTTTGTCATCAATAAAAGTGCAGTTATTTTATCATTTTCTGTTCTAAGTGTTAATTAGTTAAGGAGTGCTTTTCACCTCCTTCTAGATCAGGAAGTATGGGCCCACTTTCAGATCTAGAAGGAGGGATTTTATGGCAGGTTTTAATCTATAATTTTGTTGCAGCAGAATTAATAGATTGCTTGCCAGATTTCATTTTCTTGTTTTTATTTTGTATTATGTGATTGATGTTTTCTATTATGTTTGTGTACAATATTTATGTGTGTGTCAGCTGAAAAATTAGATTAAACATTTATTTCTTGTTTCCTTTGCTTTCCATGTTCTGTTATTTTTATGTTTCAGTAGCTTTCAATTTCCAGCAGATTTCATTTTGCTGTCAATTCCTATAGCAGAAGCTTGACGACCTTTTGTGGTAGGGCATTGACAGGTGTTTTATTTCCAAGCATCACTTCCATTCTGCAAGAGTAAAATAGGTTTCAATTTTGCAAGTGTAATTTAGGATTTCATTTCAGCAACATTTCAATTTAGCAATTTCAATTCTGCAAAAGTAGATTAGATTTCAATTCAGCAATTTCAATTCATGCAATTGTAGTTAACTTTAATTTTCTGAAATTAGAATTAGTTTTTATTTCTTATAAGTTTCCATTCTACAGATTAGGTTTAGTGTGACACCAAAAGGCTAAACCAAATCTGTCTCACCCAATAAATGCTTGAAATCTGAATGCTTGAATTGTACTCTGCCCTAGCCTTCTATCGTAGACAACCTTGGACACCACCCCGGATTGATAAGATCTTTGAGATTTAATGATGTGCTTAATGACAACGCATCATTTTGGCATCGTTTTCGGGGATCATGGTGTTGTTAGAGGGTAAAAGTAGTCAAATAATTATTATTATGCTAAGTTATGAAGTTCAGAGTAAAATCTGAATGTAATAGCTGGTATAAATAATAATTATTGATAGATTGCATTTCAGTCCATTTAGAAAACAAGCAACCACAGGGAGGTGATCTTCACACTTGGGGGTTAAATTGCCTATGTTTGAAATTCTTGATAAAAATTGAAAGAATTCATCATCCTCATTATCAAGAAACATAAGATCTCTTAAAATATTTAGAAGAGCCATCTGCTAGTACTGCCCTTTTTATATCCATATCATCAGGGTAGTATAAAAAATTTGTACTAGGTGTTGGGAAAGATATCATGGTAGATATACAAGACTATCCCTTGAACAAAATAGCCATATCAGCTACCTGTAGCATTTGTTCACAGGGACATATCATTGATGAATGCCATTTACTTCCACAACTTAGAGATGCAAAATTTGTTGCCTAGTCTGAATTCTTCTCAAAGAGAGATCCCAACAACAACAAACAGGGTAAGTAAATCAACCACCACCTTCAGCCCAACCTGTGGCCAATATGAATAATACAGGACAGGCAACCCCTGTCTATGTAAGTTGAATCTATTAAAAAAAAATCATCACAAAACTTTTGCACAATCAAAATAGGAGTTTACAACTTAATGGTGATCCTAGAGTTTTCCATTATTACTTAAATATTGTTAGGATTTTACCATGCTAAACCGCAACCTAGCAATTCTTAGCCTACACAGACAATAGTTGATCTCATTAGAGGTGATCCTACCTGACAAGTAGTTGATCTGCTAAAGTTGTACACTTCTTGTCTTATTGTGCAAACCAAAAATATTTCTTTTTTAGCCCAACCTGTGATCAGTCTGAATAATACAGGATAGGCATCCCCTGTCTATGTAGCTGAATCTAGTAAAAAAAAAATTGCAGGAAATGTTATTGACTGCAGCAACATCCAACTGTGCTCAAACAAGAACTTACCTGAGCTTGAAGAGACAAAAATCAATGGAGATACACAGAAAACCTTTAGTCCAAACACACAGAAATTAGCCTTGGATAAAGGAGAAAAACTAGAAAAATTGCACATAGAAAATTTACTTCCATTGAACTCCTTAGTAAGAAATTACAAAGGGGTAAATTTTGTCCTCCTAGGAATGAAACAAATTGAAGTGCAGCCAAGAAAATTCTTGAACATTATTAGTTGGCTGACTTATAAACAAAAAGCAAAATTGTTGCTATTTTGAAACAATATTTCAATCCCTTTACATGGAATTACAAGGGTATATCAAGATTTTATCTTGATGTAAGCACTTAACATCTTTTGGGAATTGGTATTTAATTGTTTCAAGTACAGATTGACAAGATTTTGCAGACTAGGAGGCATGGACAACACTTGATTGAAGAAGTTTTCAGATATGGAGCAGTGCTTCTTTCTCCCATTGGTAATTCATGGAGGATGTTAGTGGTGAATGGACATTGCCTTCGGGTATACCATGCACCATTAACTAAGGAGGAGTTCTTGAAGGAGATTCCATTGGATGTACACATAATGGAAGAGAATTTCTCTTCAATATCAGATTCAGAGTGATGATAAAAAGTTTGACAAAAAAGAAAAAAAATACAAGAAAAGCAAAAAGAAGAATAGTCTTGTTTGTGAACTTCCTTCTTGGGTACAAGCAAGACAAGAAAAATTGAAAAAAAAAGAAAAAAAAGAGAGAAAAAAATTTGCAGCAAAGGCATGTCCCACAAAATGGGGATACATGAGGACAAGCATCAATTTCAGCAAGGAAGAGGAACAATGGAGCCAATACTTCATTTCCAGCAATAAGGAGGCAATTATGATGTAAGAAGATTCTTATTGCTCATCTAGAAAGGAAGGTTGCATCAATGTTGCAGGTTTCAACAGAAAGAGATGGTGTTTTCATACAACAATTGACATGTTTTTGCAGAATAAGGATTGGTCTTATCCAAATAAGAGTGAGAGATGTTCTCTCTCATTGAAGCACTTGAAAAAAAAAAAGAAAGAAGTTGGTTGAAAACCAGAAATGGCAGCCTCTTCTGATGAAAAAAATGAAAAAAAAAAGATGAAAAAAAAATGAAAAAAAGAAAGAAAAGAAAAAAAATGAATAATTCAGTAGTGAAAACCTTCTTGGAGGCGCTACTGAGTTGGCTTGCATGAAAACCAATTTTTTGGCATGCATTGCCTTGTTGATCTACCCATCATTGTTCCACCATTGTACAAATCTCACACTGCACATGTGTTATGTTTATGTTTTCAGATAGCCTTGCTAACAATCATCAAAAGCAACTTGTAAGGTGCATGACCAATTTTCAGGATAGTAAGGTATGTGTTTCTTGCATTTAATTCATAGTAAACATTTAGCATTTAGTGTATGATAATCGGTATTTGGCATAAACTATTCATACAATATTGACAAGTTGAAAATGGAACATGTTCAAGATGTCAAGAAACACCCCCTTATGCCCTTAATTGCATGGAAATTCCAAAACTATGCAAAAACCTGATTTTGGGACAGACATGGCAACAATTCTATTTCAATTTGTAGGGCAAGTTTTAGAAGGAGAACTGCAAGTTTATATCTCACAATTGTCTGATAAATTGAAGGAGGATAATCAACAAAATGCACCTGAAGGTTCTATTTTAGTACTACTGGAATAAAATAACAACATACAAAACAAAGAATAGCATCTAAACAAAAGGATGAAGAAGGGATTTTTGATGTTATGGAAGGCTTATACACTCTAGAGATGGGCCCACAATAGAATCTATAGCTAAATTTTGCATAGGAGGTCATTTCTGCATTTTTTGATGCATCTTCGAAATGAACAGTCATATCTTCGAAATGAACAGGATATCTTCGAAATGAGCAGAAATTATACCAAAATTGTTGAAAATGCTACAGAATAGCAAAAAGAGTAGGGTACATCAAATATTGAGGTTCATAAGGCTCTACCACAAGTAAGTACATCCCTCAAGCATTTCAAATCCAAAAATTTTATCAATTTTGTTCAAAAGGTGCAAACAACAGAAATAAGCATTCAGGCTGAAATGTTGTTAAGAACAAAAAATTCCATCAGTAGTAGTGCATCTGCCAAATACGGTTCCACAATAAGACTATTGCAAGATGAATCACATGATATCAAGCCTTTAAGAGGTACCTTGCAACACTAAAACTTGTAGAAAGATAGAAAAAGAGTCATACATGTGCTTAATTGCAAAATACTTGATATAGTGCAGCAAGGAGGAATTTATCGGTTAGTAGGTAGCAAAGGATGTTGTTCACAAGAATAAAACCTACATATTACTATGGCCTACTAAGATGCATGAGGGCATGCATCAGTTCAAGTTGGGGGGGATGATGAGGCCCAAAAATACCTCATTATTGCACAATGTTTGACTACCATATGATAAGTTAATTGCCAAATAGTTGACTAAAATATACTATTTGTTAAGTGTTTGCATGATTTTATGTTAGGAATACTATATCTCTGTTTTTGACTATTTTCAGCATTTTGTGACTGATTTTGCTTGATTAAGTAGCAAGTAAAAACATGCATTTCAATTAACCAAATGTGGTATGCTGATATCCATTAACTTCTCAATGGTTTTTGAATGTTTTCCTGCCCTTCAACTTGTTTCAAATCCACATTGAAGCCAAAATTTTAGGACTTGTCATAAATCTGAAAATCTAAAAAAAATAGCCATATAAAAATCAGCAAGCTGTCACTTTATAGGAACACCTTGAAGTTGTCAAGCAAAGCATGAGGATATGGATGGAATGAGTTCAGAAGGACTACAGAAGACATCTGACCTATTTAGAAGCATTCCCACATGGTCTAAATAGGCAGCAATAGGGTATAACAGAGCAGGGACAATTGTGCAAGACCATTGTTGCACTATTTCAGCATTGTTACTTGGTGAATGAAGTGTATAAATTCAGTAGCAACTTGATGTACTCCTTCATGTTGATATTTGAATAATTTTTCCATGTTCTAATTTGTTTGAATTTGCAAGAAATGCCAATATTTTACAACTGTGCAGCAGAGTTGGAAAATGCAGTAATTTACCATGTAAATTCCAACAAGCTACCAATGAATGGCAAGGCATGGAATTCACACATGGAGAGGAATGAAGGCTATTGCAATCTGATCCTGAGGGCTAATCCACCTGAGAAATGCAGCTAAAATCACTTGAAGAGCACATAGTTGGTCATTCCGAAGATCTTCGAAATGAGCAGACATCTTCGAAATGAGAAATACAGTCTCTTCGAAATGAGCGGACATCTTCGGAATGAGAAATACAGTCTCTTCGAAATGAGCCACTTATCTTCGAAATGAGAACAGAAAGTGCTTTTTGACTTTTTGACTATTTTTTGATGATGGAAAAAGGGAAAGAAGGTTGAGAAGGTTAAGGGAAAATATCTCCCATCTGATTTTGTCGTCCTTGCCATCCAAAGCCACCATTCATGGAAAAGATCAATTTTGATCCTCTTCTAGGATAAACATAGAAATAACTGCAGCATAATAGGAAGTTGTTTGCAAGATAGAAATGGCATATTCTGAAGTGAAGAAATATGTGTGAGATATTTCTAGACTTCTCCCACGTACTCCCACCACTGAAGATGCTTTCTAAGGGCCAATGACTACTACTGCAACACAAACTGTCCAGATTTGCATTTATTTCAGATCCAAAATTATTGGCAAATCATCTGTAAAGTAGCACATAGGCTGATTTGAGCATGGGATATGTTGTAAATATTTATATAAATAACACAACTCCCTCCTTGGTTGAGCCAGTTAGGAATTAGAATAGAGGAGAGTTTTCAATAGCAACAATTAGGACTGTACAACAATTTTTTGTAACAGTTTTCAGCATGTTTTGTCATCAATAAAAGTGCAGTTATTTTATCATTTTCTATTCTGAGTGTTAATTAGTTAAGGAGTGCTTTTCACCTCCTTCTAGATCAGGAAGTATGGGCCCACTTTCAGATCTAGAAGGAGGGATTTTATGGCAGGTTTTAATCTATAATTTTGCTACAGCAGAATTAATAGATTGCTTGCCAGATTTCATTTTCTTGTTTTTATTTTGTATTATGTGATTGATGTTTTCTATTATGTTTGTGTACAATATTTATGTGTGTGTCAGCTGAAAAATTAGATTAAACATTTATTTCTTGTTTCCTTTGCTTTCCATGTTCTGTTATTTTTATGTTTCAACAGCTTTCAATTTCCAGCAGATTTCATTTTGCTATCAATTCCTATAGCAAAAGCTTGATGACCTTTTGTGGTAGGGCATTGACAGGTGTTTTATTTCCAAGCATCACTTCCATTCTACAAGAGTAAAATAGGTTTCAATTTTGCAAGTGTAATTTAGGATTTCATTTCAGCAACATTTCAATTTAGCAATTTCAATTCTGTTATTTCAATTCTGCAAAAGTAGATTAGATTTCAATTCAGCAATTTCAATTCATGCAATTGTAGTTAACTTTAATTTTCTGAAATTAGAATTAGTTTTTATTTCTTATAAGTTTCCATTCTACAGATTAGGTTTAGTGTGACACCAAAAGGCTAAACCAAATCTGTCTCACCCAATAAATGTTTGAAATCTAAATGCCTGAATTGTACTCTGCCCTAGCCTTCTATCGTAGATAGCCTTGGACACCACCCCGGATTGATAAGATCTTTGAGATTTAATGATGTGCTTAACGACAATGCATCAAAGATAGCACCTCCTAAGCCACCTACACATAAACTTAGGGAGGAGGACTTTCTATCTTCAGAGGCCTATAAGGCCTTAGTTGATAATATTAAAGCCATTGAGAGACAAGGTGCAGCTACGTAAAATCTAATATTGAGTAAAATCCATAACGAGCCTTTGGATCCTTCGATGCCTACTCTGGATTACCCTAAGCATTTTGATATGCCCAGACTAGACAAGTTCAAGGGTGATGAATATGCACAAGACCATGTAACGAGATTTCTGGACACTTGTTTTCATATAGTAAGCAATGATGCATTATTGTTGCGCATGTTCATCATGACACTTTTAGGATCAGCCCAAGAGTGGTTTAATCAACTAAAGAAACACAATATAATAATTTTCAAGTAATTGGATGATGCCTTTCTTGAACGCTATTCCTTTTGCATCAAGAAATAGGCCAATCTTTCTGATCTGGTTGTGCTAGCTCAGCATGATGACAAGGTAATAGAAAAATACAAAAAGAGATGGAGGAGATTAATGGTGAAGTTGCCATTCTCTATTCCTACAATAGATTTAACTCGAATGTTCACAAAGAGTTGTGCCAAGCAAATCTTGTTACTACTATAGCTGCAACAGTATACTACATTCGAGGAAGCTTTGGCGCAAGCCAAGGTGATTGAGTACATCAAGTTGTAGGAAGGCAACTTCAAGCTCAAAAATAGGAGAAAGGGACAAAATAAGAGTACCACAAAACAACAGGGCAAGCAGGCCCATGTAAATCAAGTGGTATTGAATCTCCAACGAGAGGATAAAGGGCAATAGAAATAGAATTATCAAGCCCAACATCCCCATGCGTAATATGACAAGCACAACAATAATTACAAGGGCAAGAACAAAGATCAACGACCACCTCGCCAGTTAACACCATTGACGAAATCATTGACGATAATTTCCCATCAGTTATACGAGGCCAAGGTAATCAGATTGCCTGAATTCAAGATGATAGACCCCAATCAACCCAAACCAAAGGGGTTCCAAGATGATATATTTTGCATCTTTCATAGAATGAAAGGTCAGGACATCGAGGTGTGTTGGTATTTTAACACCTAGTGCAAAATATGATCGACAAGGATGATCTTGTAGTGCCACACAACCCATAGGCACCAGATAATAAAAATATGGGTATTTACAAGAACCTCTTATCGAATCATGAGGCACCTCAGAACAATGTTGGTCAAGTTAACCAAGTGCGTGTCAAACCACCTACCCAAGGTTTCATAGGCACGGTCAATGTTATCACTATGCATGGGAGATATGAACAACAAATCAACCTCATGCTCCCATTCAAATACAAGCCACACCGAATCAGTGATCGATATAGAATATTCCAAGCCCACCAAAAATATCGGTGGTGATCATAAGAAGCAGGTTGGTCCAAAACCTGTAGAAAACTCCTATGAAGTTGTCAATATATGAATTAATTCAGTAGTCCTCGAGGAACAGAAAGACTCTTATGGACATTTTGAGGTCCATTGAAGTACAAGCCCAAGATGCGTAGGCATTTACAAATTTTATGGGACATGTACAATAGTGTTAGGAACCGATGATCTAATTTTATGATCATGAGATAAGGATGGTTTCTACAACTATGGTTGACCTACCATTGCACATAATCACATGTGTGAATCACATTCCATTTAAAATGGTCTTGATCGATACTGGCTCATCGATCAACATAATAATTACCAAGGTGCTGAGTCATTTGAAGCTACCTAAATCACACATTGTGCCAGCTACATTTACATTGAGAGCATTCTATGACGCACTATGTTTGATTGTCAGCATAATTATCCTACCCATACAGGTGGGTCTGAAGACCATTTTAGTAATGTGTCATGTGATAGAAGGGGCCATTCAGTACAACATTTTACTCGATAGGCCTTGGATTCATGAAATGTGTTGCATCCCCTCGATACTGCATCAGTGCATGAAATATATTCATGAGGGACTAGTTCACATAGTAGCTTTAGATGAGGAGCCATTTAAGTTTTTGAACCTAGCAAATTTTCTTGGGGATTTCATACTCCCAACAATGCACTTGTATGTTTAGCCATTGTCTCCAATAAAGAAACTAGGAGGGAAACCGATAGTGCATGCTCAACCAATGCCATCTATGTCACACATATTGGAGCACACCACTGCCACTTCATTAAAACCATCGACATCAGTCATGTGTCAAGATTATAGAAAATTGAAGATGAATATGGGTGAGAAAGATAAAGAGCATGAGCCCAAGCCAATCATCGAGGATGTTCCCATTCCCATGGAAGTTGAGGAACCCCAAAAAAATGTCAAGGAGGCACTTGAGCCTACCTTACCTGCATCTTCAGTATGGTCATCCGCATCACAGGTGATGATACATCTCGCTAATACCAGATTAAGCGAGTACCTTGTGCAAAATGTGACCTTCGAACCAATTCTGAAGACTGCACAAGATATGGGTAGGCCATCTGCTCATCGTTATCTGGTTGGATCGATGGTTCTATTGGGAGAGTCGCCTAACCAAACTAACTTCATCTATGCAGGGCTAGATCAACTTCCAACACAAAAGCCCATGGATGAAGATGACGAGGAACCCTTCACGGTAAATGTTCATTATTTGTCTAATCCAGAGTATGCCATGTGTATTTTTGAGCTATATCATTGGCATGGATACGGCCTTGGTCTCTTTGAACAAGGATGGAGGACTCTACTGGAACCTCATTATCAGTTAGTCACTGATAGATTTGGTCTAGGATTACAGATACATGGGTAGGATGATTTGCTCGCAACATCCCTAGATCTTTGTACCTCAGTATGGCAGATGATGTGGATTTTAATACATATCATTCAAATCCTTCCAAATTTTGGAAGAATCACCCTATGATATTTTTCATCACAATTAAGCCACTCGAAGACCATTGTGAAGAGCTCCTTGAGCAGACTGAGGCAAAAATGAACATCGAAGATCAACTGGGACACCAAACCCATGATGTAGTCGATGACACGGATATTCAAGGGTGCAATCCTATTCTTGCAAGTGATCTTGAGTTAGGAGATCTTTGTAATGAAGATGGAGCGGAGTCCACCTTCGATATGAGTGGACTAGGCTATGATGTAGACGAGGATTCCTCCAATGATGATGAATATGAGGATGAAGTCAAAGGCACTTATGTAAGGCCTTTGTATGCATGTCATCTATTGCCTATTGAGTCGGTATAGGATACCAAAGATATCCTTCCCAACGTTGATCATTCAAGAAGTAGCATCGTACATGAGGTATAATTATTCGGTTTTTTCTCAGTAGCGTCATACATGAGGTATAATTATCTAGTTTTTTCAGATAGTGATGATAGCATGCAAGAAGTAAGATTTATGGGGTCTCATTTAAAGGAGCACCCTCTAGGAGTGGGGGTGAATGAAGGATTATATTATGATAGTGACGAAGAAGATGAGCTAGAGAGGGCCTACCTTGGTCCTCCTTATTTACGTTACCGTCATCAACCCATCAACATCGATGAGGTCTATAGGTAGCTACATATAGATCCACGTTTAATAGCAAGAAGGTTAAACTTGGATAAAATCCATCGGTTGGTTAATCCCCTTCCACTGACCTACATGCAGCTCTATGAGCCTAATGATCCTATTTTGCATTCAATGCATAGGGAGGATCCCATTATTCGTAGTACTCACAAGGAAGACCCTTTTGTACCTGTGCCATTAGAGTCATATCTTGGGTATGAAGACTATGAATATTTTGTAAAGGTTAGTCTATGTGGTAATGGAGATCAATTCCATTTCATAAACATGGTCTCCATTGATTTGACAACTCCACTCCACAATCCAGTTGATGAGGCCTAGAAATGCCTCAATCATAACATGTTTTGTACACTAAAAATGCCTATAAACTCTTATGTTTTATCTTATATGTTAGTTAAGTTGATTCAATATGCTGTATATTACCCATTTTGCATGATCAATGTATTTGAAATATTATATGCTAATTTTACAGCTTTTTGCATAGTTTTGTGTTCTTTTTGCTATGATTTGCTACAATGGGATATGCTTAGAATAATAGCAGCATTTCACTAATCATATTTTGATTTGTCTCAAGCATTTACTTCACCTAAATCTGGCAACAGTGCAAGCAAACTGTTGCTATGCAGCAAAAACTGGTCTTTCCCATGTAAATTCCAGCCAACTGTCCATAAATAGCAAGGCATGGAATTCACATGAGGAAAGGGATGAAGATCATTAGAATTTGATCTTAGGAGATAACCCACCTGAGAGATGCAGAAGAAATCACTGGAAAAGCATACATTTGTTCATTTCGAAGTATCTTTGAAATGAACAGATATCTTCGAAATGAAGGAACACAGTATCTTCGGAATGAGCGGATCTTCGGAATGAAGAATGCAGCGTCTTTGGAATGAGCGGATCTTCAGAATGAAGCATGAAATATCTTAAAAATTAGCGATCTTCAGAATGAGAATGCAGTATCTTCGGAATGACCAATCTTCAGAATGAGAACTGCATTGTCTTCGGAATGAAGCCACTTATCTTCGGAATGAAGAACAGAATGTGTTTTTGACCTGTTGATCAATTTTTGAAGCTGAAAAAAGGGAAATAAAGGTTGGAAAAAGTAAAAATAAATATCTTCCATCTGTCTTTGCCGTCATTGCCGACCAAAGCCATCATTAAGGGAAAGATCAAGTTTTAGTCCTCTTCTAGGATAAAACCAGAATTTGTTGCAGCATTGTAGGATTAGATCTTTTGAGATATTCTTTGTTTGTAATCAGATCATAGGATAGCTATAAATATTGCTCCCATTTAGGTTGAACCTAGTAAGTAGAAAAGGAGGTAGAAAATAGAGTAAATAAGCTAGCAGAAAATACAGAGTATAACTAGAAATTGACTGTTACAGTCCTGTAACAGTTTTTTAGCAGAATTCTTGTAATCATGTATTTTGATCAATAAAGTGCACCAGTTCTATTTCAAAATGCTTGTAAATGAGTGTGATTAAGATTTAGAAAAATAGAGAGACTTACACCTTCTTCTGGACAAAGAGGCTGGCCACTTCCAGACCTAGGAGGAGGACTAACAAAGCAGGTTTTTTTTTTATTTTGCTGCAGCAGAATGAGTTGTAGAACTTGTTATTTCAATTGCTTGTAAATAGTTGACAATAATTGTAGTATTAGTTTATTTATGCTTAGATTAATCTTGTGCTTAAATTTTTAGTTGCAATCTTACTTTCAGCAAAGCTTCCACTTTATTTTTAGACTGTTATTTCTAGAATTTACTGTTTTTCAGCAATTTCTTGCATTTTATGTTTTGCTGTCAAAAATCTGAACAGAAGATTGACAACCTTCTGTTACAGAATTTTGATAGTTTTTATTTCCACATTAGATCTAGACTTTCATTACTACAAAAGTAATTATATTTCCTTTCTGCAATTAGGATCAGACTTTCAATTCTGCAACTGTTAATTCTGCAATATAATTAGGTCTCATTCTGCAATTGTAATTAGGACTTCATTTCTGTAGTTAATGATTAGTTTCCAATTCTACAACTTAGATTAAGATGAAATTCATGTAATTTAGATTTAGGAATTTTCCAAAACCCCCACACAACCAGTTCCACCAATAAGACCTGTTGCTCTAGATTGACCTAAGTTATAGCTGTTTTACTTCTTCTCTCGTAGATAGCCTTGTACACTACCCTGGATTGACAGATTCATTGAGAATTAATGATGGTATAACAACTACGCATCATTTTGGTGTCGTTGTTAAGGAATAGTGTTTTTAGAAGAAAACAAATAGTCCAATAGCTGTAATCAGACTAAACTATGAACATTCAGGTTAAAATCTGAATATAACAATAGAGTAAGATAACAACTATTGACTTAATTTATGTCATTTAGGAGTAAACATGAATGAGTAAGTCTAGGGATACCCAAAAGGATCCCTGGCTTGTCCCATTAAGGAGATCTTCACGCTTAAGGGGTGAATCACCTGTGTTTGAACTACCTGAAAGATTGATAGAAAAATCACCAGTCTCACCATCAGTAGAACATTTTTAGAAAGGAAAATCACCAATTTTATCAATAGAATATCTTAAGGAATATAATTCATCAGACTCATCAACAGAAAGGCTTGGACCTCTTGAGAGAACAATTTGGAAAGCTTTAACTTCTCCTAGGAAACAAGAAACTATGGCAGAGGGAGGCAATGTAGATGGCCAGCATGGCTATGTTCATAATGAAGGGGATGATCAGGATATACTCCAACGTTCCAGAACATTTGAATATCCTATTCATCTGAATCCAACACAAAACTCTCCCATGAAGACCATTTCACCTTCAGTACTTCCAACCTTTCGAGGTGTTGTATCTGAAGATCCTAACCAATTTTTGTTTGAATTCAATGTAGTGTGTCAGACCTATGATTATATAAATGAAAATCAGAAACTTAAGGTTTTTTCCTCAACTCTCAAGTATTCAGCATTACGCTGGTTCATGAGCTTAGAGCCAAATTCCATAAGAACCTGGGATCAAATGGAGACTGTCTTTTTAGACAAATATCAAGAATACTGTCATGGAAGAAATAAAAAAGATGAGTTGTTTAGAATCAAGTAGGAAGATGATGAGACCTTGGAATATTATCTTGATAGGTTCTCCTTTTTTCAAAGGAGATGTGGACTAGTAGAACCAGAATTATGTAAAACCATATTTTTGAGAGGATTGCAAGATGAATCCAGAGAAGTTCTGGATTTGATGGGAAAAGGGGATGTAACCACTCTCAGTAATGAGGAAATTATGGATCTCTGTAGGAATTACTCTCACACTAAGCAGAGAAGAATAAAAAGCTACACAAATGGCACTGATGTAAAGGACCTGATAAAGGAACTTGCAAATTTCAAAACTGATATCCTAGTGCATCTAAACACTACTTTAGGGGAAATCTCTGCAAAATCTAAAAACACATAACCTTTGGCAATTTATTGCCCAAGATGTAGAAGTAAACATGCTTTGCAGGAATGTCCTTTGAATAAAACATCTATCTCAGCCATTTGTAGTATCGATTCAAAAAGGCATTCAACTGATCAATGCCACCTGCTACCACAACTCAAAATTTTGTTAGAAAACCAGACTAAGGAACTCAACTATATTAGACCAAAACAAGGGGGAAATTTCTCTCAATATCAAAATCCCCCTTGTTTTTCTACAAATTGGGGGCATAATCCTGGTACTATGCCTTGGGGACAATCAGAACCACCCCAACGTCCTTGGAATTATCCTCAATAGACAAATTCCCAAGAATGGCCACAATCAAATTGGAGTAACCCAGCCTGGAATCAAAATCAAAATAACCCCTCATGGAATCAAAATAATCCATCTTGGAATCAAAATCAGACTAATCCACATTGGGTGCAAAACCAACCATAGTGGAATCAACAATACCAGTCCTATCCAAGGCAGCAAAGGAATCAAGGTCAAACTCAGCATTTGTTGCCTGCACCTAATCAAAATTTTCAAGAAAAAAAATAGCAAACACAGCAAGTGAAACAACCTCAATTGCCAGCTCAGCCAGTCACTAATACAAATAGTGTAAGACAAACACCTCCTGTCTATGTGGCTGAAGCTGAAGAAAATATTGAAATTAATGTTCTTGATTGTAGTGACATCCAACTCCATTCAGGGAAAGTTGTACCTAAACTAGTTTTAATGGAAATCAAAGATAATGAAAAGCAAGAATCATCAGAACCAGAGAGAATCCAACCAACAATAGAAACAAAAAAATTGGAACCAACAATAGAAAAAGAGACACAAGCAGAACAATTACCAAGGATAATTCCATATCCTAAACGACTTAATGCAATACCAACAAATTCTGAGTCATAATTGGTCAAAGAACTCAAAAAGTTGACTATCTCATTGCCCTTATTGCAGGCCATTAAGGAAATACCAAAAATTAACAGTACTGTCCAAAATTTGTGCATTAAAAGAGTAGGAAGAAAGAAGAAAGCATTCCCCAAGACTGTACAGGTTGAAGGGAAGATAGCTGATCTCTTATCTGGAAAACTACTACCTCCAAAGTATAGTGATCCAGGAAGCCCAGTTATCATAGTCACCATAGGTTCAGTACCAATATCAAATGTTTTAGTGGATCTAGGAGCTGCAATAAATGTCATGACTAAAGATACAATGGAACAATTACAGCTCAAACATCTCAGCCCCACATTTACAGTTTTAGAAATGGTTGATAGGTCAGTTGCAAAACCTAAAGGAATCATTGAAGATGTTCCTATAGAAGTTTCTTCTTGGGAATTCCCTGTAGATTTTTTGGTTTTACTGACCAAGAAATTCAGCACATGGATATCCCATTATTTTGGGAAGACCTTGGCTTGCAAGCTGCAGCGACCTTCATAGAATGCAGATCTGGAAATATGACTATTTCAAATGGTATTGATCTGAAACAGATTTCTTTATATCCTCCTGTAAAACCATCTAGCAAATTTTTAGGTCAGTTATGGTTTTCTGACTCATATGAGGAACCAGAAGAGGTCATTTCTACACTAGCTACCTTAGTAGTAAGAGAACACATAGAAGACCTCAGTGACACAGAAAACTTAGAAAATGAAACAATCTCGATGAATGTTATGCATGAACAAGGTTTAGAAGGGGAAGCAAAAAATATCCAACAGTTGATAAGTAATGAGGAGAATCAAAAATCTGAAGATGAATCATCTGTGCTATCACAGGGAAACTCTGTTTCACTACCACATGGATGGCACCATCATCTGATTTTTCCTTCTCACTGTTCCATACAAGATATGCTTCCCTCAAGCAGCAATAAAACAGAAACTGCTTCTTTTCTCCCATCTCAGCAATATCCTCTTAATCCCTTAATCACCAAGTATGAAGGAGTGAATTCAGTCCTTCTAAATACAAAACAAATAGAAGTCCAGCCAGGCAAATTTCTAAACATCTATAGCCGACTTACTAGGGAAGAGGAAGAAAAATTGATAGTTGTTTTGCAGAAGCATGTTCATGCTTTTGCTTGGAACTACAAAGATATATCAGGAGTTCATCCTGATATATGTACCCATAGAATCTATACTGAAGAATTCAAGCCAGTCAGACAACCTCAAAGAAGATTGAATCTTGCCTTAAGAGATATTGTGAAAGAAGAAATTGAAAAACTCCTGGAAGTAGGATTCATTTACCCAATTTCTGATAGCCAATAGGTTTCTCCATTGGTAATAGTTCCTAAGAAAAATGAAAAAATGAGAGTATGTGTAGACTATAGAGAGTTGAATAAGGTGACATACAAAGACCATTTTCCATTACCTTTCATAGATCAAGTGTTAGATACTCTTGCTGGAAAAAGATACTTTTGTTTTCTTGATGGATTTAGTGGATATAATCAAATTCAGATTGCACCTGAAGATCAAGAAAAGACAACTTTTACATGTCCATGGGGAACATTTGCCTATAGGGTTTTACCTTTTGGTTTGTGTAATGCCCCAACAACTTTTTAGCGAGTAGTCCTAGCAATTTTTGCTGATCTGACCACCAAAAGTGTTGAAATTTACATGGATGATTTCACAGTATGTGGACAAACTTTTGATTTTACATTGGAAAGTCTTGACAAAGTCTTAACTCACTGTGAAACATACCACTTATCCTTAAATCCAGATAAATGCTTCATGATGATGAAGGAAGGGATAGTTCTTGGTCATCACATCTCTCTTGAAGGGATCCAAGTTGATCCAAAGAAGGTTGAAATTATCAAGAATCTCCTTCCTCATAAAACTTAGACTAATGTCAGAAGCTTCCTAGGACACATTGGTTTTTACTGCAGGTTTATTCCCAACTTTAGTACAATATCCAGTCCTATGTTTGCCTTATTGACTAAATATTCTGAATTCTCCTGGACTGCAAAGTGTCAGGAAGCATTTGAAGCTCTGAAAGAGAAATTGATAACTCCACCTGTGCTCAGAGGACCTAATTGGACATTACCATTTCACATTCATACTGATGCCTCCAATACAACAATTGGAGCAGCATTAGGACAAATTGATAATGGTGAACATTATACCATCTACAACATTAGCAAGAACTTGACAGGAGCAGAGAAAAATTATACAACAACTGAGAAGGAATTCCTAGCGATAATTTATGCCATCAACAAATTCAGGCATTATATCATAGGTTATCAAATATTTATTCACACAGATCATATAGCCATTAAGTATTTGATGAATAAACCTATGGTAAGTGCAAGAATTATTCATTGGTTGTTGTTGCTGCAATAATTTGATATCACCATAATCAACAAACCAGGAAAAGCTAATGTTGTGGTAGATTTCTTGTCCAGGTTGTAGAACATAGATGAAGGGGAATTAGTTGATGACACTTTTCCTGATGAAAAATTATTTGCTATATCAGTCCAATCACCTTGGTTTGCAGATATAGCCAATTATTTGGTCATAGGGAAAGTTCCTCCACATTTTACTTCAAAACAGAAAAAACAATTGATCAAACAGAGTTCTTCTTTCGAATGGATTAAGGGTATGCTTTTTAAGTGCAGTCCTGACCGTGTGTTATGTAGGTGCATCCGAAAGGATGAAGTGTATGATATCCTTAGAGCTTGTCATGATGAACCCTCGGGTGGACACTATTCTGTAAAAAGCACAGTTAGGAAAATCCTAGGGACAGGATATTATTGGCCATCTCTTCACAAGGATGTGAAAAAGTACATCTGGCATTGTGATGCATGCCAAAGAATGGGGAAGCCCACTCATACAAATGAGATGCCACTACAGACTCAAATGGTTTTAGAACCATTTGAGAGGTGGGGGCTTGATTTTGTAGGACCTATTGATCCACCTTCTCAAGGAAAGGTGTATATTCTAGTATGCATTAATTACTTGATAAAGTGGGTAGAGGTGTGTGCTTTCAAACATGCTCATGAAGAGAAGGTCGCTGATTTCTTGTATACTCAGATTTTTTAGAGATTTGGAGCTCCACGGTCTATCACCATAGACCAAGGACCCAATTTGCATCCAAAGTCATAAAAGCATTTACAGAATTATATGAAATCAAACATAGGAAATCATCACCTTACCACCCACAAGAAAATAGCCAGGTTGAAGTAACAAACAGGGAACTAGAACTTGACAAAAATAGTAGCTTTTCATAGGAGAAATTGGCTAGATAAATTACCTGAAGCGGTTTGGGCCTACAATACTACTTGGAAGTCCACTACTTGGATTCACACCTTATGAACTAGTCTTTGGTAAAAAGCCTCTCTTACCTATTGAATTTGAGCTACTAACATTGCGCACAACACTAGAAATTGGAATTGAATTGTCGCAGGCACATACATATAGGATTCTACAACTAAATGCATTGGATGAACTTAGATTGGATGCTCTGCACCAAACTGAGGTAATTCAGGAGTAGAGGAAGTTGTGGCATGACAGTCACATTCAACAAAGGAAACTTCAACAAGGAGATTGGGCTTTACTATTTGATTCTCAATATGAAGACTTCCCTGAAAAAATGAGAACTAGATGGTTGGGACCTTACTGGATTGAAGAGGTATTTAACAACGGAGCAGCTCGTTTATCCCCTATTGATGGGTCATGAAGAAAGTTGGTAGTGAATGGACATCGCCTCAGGGTATACCATACACCTCCGACTAAAGAAGAATTCTTGCAGCAACTTGATAGTTTGGATACACAGCAAGTGGAAGATATTCCTTCTTCCACTTCAAAACAATCAACATGATCAGTGGATTTCAAGAAAAAATAGAAAATACAAAAAAAAATCAAAAAAATAGAAAACAAAAAGATGAATAAATTCTGAGTATGAATTCCTTCATGGGCATGGTTTCAGGGGAAATCATGAAATTCCTCATGGGCATAGTCAGGATCAAGAAAAAAAAAAAGAGAGAAAAGGAGAGGTAAAAATAAAAAAAAAGGGGGGAAAATCAAGAAAAAAAAAAAAGAGAGAAAAATGAATAACTCAGTAGTGAAAACCTTTTCTTAAGGCACTACTGAGTTGGTGTGCATGAAAACCAGTTTTCTGGCATGCATAACCTTGAGAAATTTTTGAACCATCATTGTACAAATTCACCTAGTGCACTTGTTTTGAAATGTTATAGAAAATCTCAGCAGAATATCAACAAAAGCAGTCATTCTTCAAAAACTGGCATTAACTGTTTTATCAGGTATATATTTCTTACATTTCTTCATTGTAAAATGATTGGTATATAGTATGTGACAATTAACCATTAGCATAAAAGGTATTCATAAGAGTTGGCATACTTAAAAACATGTTTTGAGAATGAAAATATTGATTTCCGCCTAATCTTCGAAACAAGAATGCCAAAAACAATGCCTATTGTATTATCTTCGAAATGAAATTGTCTTCAGAATGACAACAAAATGAATGTTGCACTTTGTCTTCAGAAAGAAATTTGTTTTCAGAATGAAACTTATTTTTCAGAATGACGACTTGCTGCATCATCTTCGGAATGAAGATCTGTCTTCGAAATGAAGATCTGTCTTCAGAATGAAGATCTGTCTTCGGAATGAAGATCTGTCTTCGGAATGAGGGTCTGTCTTCGGAATGACGATTTACCTTCACAATACAGCCTGATATTCGGAATGAGGATTGATCTTCAAAATAAGGATTGATATTCGGAATGAAGATCTGTCTTCGGAATGAAAATTTTGCAAAGAAGATTTGTCTTCGGAATGAAGACCTATCTTCGGAATGAGGTCATAATCTTCAAAATGAGGATTTGTCTTCGGAATGAAGACTTGTCTTCGAAATGAGGTCATAATCTTCGGAATGAAATTTTTTTTGCGCAATAAGTTATAATCTTCGGAAAGAGCATTTCCACATGGCATTAAATAAAACAAGGTACGACAAAATCAAGATTTTTTTAGTTGCATGCAACGAAGGGACACATGTCAATCAGTACATGGTTTGTTTTTGCACTCATTGGAAATACGGAGAACGTGACCAACCATATGCCACCAGTTTTTAATGTCAATTAACATGCATGTGAGAATCTACAAAACTAATGAGGTGGACCTGACGACAAGGACATCCATGCAATTATCAACAAACAGGTGTATAATGCAAAAGTAGAAATGTGTGCCATCTTTCTTTCTGAAGACGTGTTGCGAAGTACAGTGCACAGGATACGGTTCATTTCGAAGAAGAAGGCGAGAAACAGGGCAACGAAGGTTTCAAATCTAAGACTATAAATTTGCAACAGAAAATAGCCAGAGATCCAGCAATAGAATAGCAACCGCAGTATACGATTTTTAAACAGAGAAAAATGGGGCAAAATATCAGAACAGAGCCTGCAGATACCACTTACCTCCGAGAAAATTTGGCAGTTGTGCAAATTTTTTAAGACGGAGGGTTTATGACATTTTTGGATAAATTCAATGGGTCTTCTGAAGATTTAGCTGGCATGTTCATCCATACATTCAGAAACAACCGAGCACATGTTAACGGCATGTCTATTGAGGTAAGCCCTAAAATTTTAAGTCAAATTACAGAGCTGCCATTAGAAGGGATTTCAATTACTAGATCTGGCAAAAACACATTAGCAAATGTAGTTAATCAGTTTGTAGAAGAAAATGATAGAAAACCAGAGTACTTAACCCATAACAACACATGCAAAGGGTTAAAAAGGGCCAGCCTACAGGAACCCTAGGATGAAGTAGCCACCTGGGTAATTAAGTTTTTAACCTGTGAAGGGCAGTATGTGCTATTGTCAGGGCATCATCTACGAATTTTGAACCATCTCAGACATGGTGGACAACAACCAAAAGTTAGGGTAAATATTCCCCTGTATCTGTATCAAGAGTTAAATAACATGGCAAAAAGATATCAGGAGGGTAAAGGAAGCCTTCGCCATCATAGCCTCATCAAATTAGTTTGCCAACACCATTTTAGAGGAAACCCTAGGAGTTTTGATAGGTTTTACTCTACCCTAAATGATGTCATTTTTAGGGATGAAAGTGAGGAAGAAGAAGAACCAAATGCTGCTGATGTTGCTGCAGAAGAGGAAACAGTTGCTGCAGAAAATGTTGCTGATGTTACTGCAGAAGAGGAAACAGCTTCTACAAAAAATGTTGCAGAAGATGCTGCAGAAGAAATTGTAGAAGGTGCCCCTGAAGCTGTTACAGAACTACACCCCACAGCAGCAGTAGAAAACCTTGCTCCTAAACCCTCAACTTCACGAGCTAAGATACAAAAGAGAAGAGGATCTGGAACTACCAGCAGAGCAGAAAAATAAAAGAAAGTTTGGTTTGCTGAAGCTGCAACTAATTTTTCAGAACAGAGAAGTGAAACAAGGGAAATAGAGGCATCTGAAACTGACCCCATGACCCCTGTTGTCACCAAAAAATAGAGCAAAAAGAAGAAGTTTGCATCTGGAACTAGGAGGTCTACAAGAATCCATTTGAAAGAAACTACAGAACGGGTCATGGAGGAAGAAGATAGACCAAGTAGCCCAGATGTCACAGAGATACAACCAGCATCTAAAAACTTTCCAGAATTTCTTGAACAGATAGCTAAGGCAGAAACTAAGCAGGATGGTTTGGAGGAGGCTACAGTTCAACAAGCTACAGATATGGTAGATATCCTTATAGACAGTCTCACAGAGCCTCCTGAACAAGAACAAACTATTGCAGAAGAAGAGGAAATATTGGTTGAGCAGCCAACTACAACTGATTTGTCTGCATCAGCTTCTAAAGCAGAAACAAAAGTGGAAGACATCATAGAGCAGCTGAGGGCAGCAAGAAGTGTTGTCAAAACACAGACCAGATGGATCACAGATAAAGAAAGCATCATTGAGATGCAAGAAATAAAAATTGTAGAGCTTCAGTAGGAAGTAGAAAAACTGAGAAAATTATTGTCATAATCTGAAAAACAGTCAGCTATATCCCATGATGAAGATAATTTGGCTCAATTGCTTCTGGGTTTATCAAGAGCAGATGACTCTGTTGAAGCAGACATGGGAGTTCATCCCGAAACAACACTCCTTCATTCTGAAGAAGTGCCTGTTCATTCTGAAGCAGCACCATCTTATTCTGAAGCATTGCCTTCTTGTTCTGAAGATGCTTCAAAAATGGTGAGGAATATTGCAGAGGATGTTGAAAATGAGCCACCAACACAGGAACAATCCCAACAGCAAGAAAATGTTTAAGTAAGTACTCCTACTGATGTCCCTACATTTCAACTTGTTACACTTCCAGTAGAAACAGTAGATAAGGGGGTACAAGTAGAAATATTATCTGATGACAACCCCATAGAAATAGCAAATAAGGGGGTGCAAGTAGAGTTATTAACAGATGAACAGCCAGTGGAAGTGGCGAGAAAAGGAGTTCGGATAAATCATTACCTAGGATCCCCCCCGTAGTAAGACCACCTAATACTGTGTCTCTAGAGCAGTACAATGCAGACATAGCTAGCTGGATGCTTAGATGTGAACAACTTGCCAATAAAACTAAAAAATTCAAATTGGAAGCAAAACAGCTAGAAGCCAAGGACACAGAAATTTAGGCATTGAAAGAAAAGGTGTCTGAATTATGCCAAATTACTGAATTTTTAGTCCAATTTAGACGACCAGCCAGGTTTTACAGCCTTATTTTGAAAGAAAAATACCTCAGATGGTAGGTCATGAGGATTACTTCAAATCTTCCATATAAATTGGACACTATTGAAGATTTTCTGAAAGCATATTTTAACAGTCCTTTTGAGTAGAAAAATCTCCTGTGTGAACTGTTTTTACACAGTTTCTTCATTCCAAAGGAAGTTGACTCTCATCCTCAAATCTACATTGGAGATGTTCAGTTGAGAGCATTTATGTCTACTTTGCAAAATTAGCTTTATTGGGATCAAGAGAAAAGGCGAAATAAAGTGATTGAAACAAGGGCTGATTTGTTATTCAGAGCAATCCAGCCAAATCACCTAGTTATCACCCAGTAGCACTTTTCAATGATGAACAGGGATGATATAAAGAGAATGTACTTGAATAATTTAAGGGATTGTGTGGCCAGATTTAACAATTTCTGTGATCACAATTTCTTCCCAGCATTGTCAATATGCAGAGACAGATGGAATGAACTTTCCATGTCTTTGAGGAAAAGAGAACCTATCTCCCCCATCAATTTAGAATGGTCCATAAGAAGAGCAGAAGGTGTAGTCCAACTGATTTAGATCATGCAACATAACTAGATAGGTCTCAGGTTCAGGCCTCCAACCATCATTACTCCAGTTCCATTCTACTTTGAGGAATATGCCCAGTCTAATGAACAATTTGAAGATTGGCTCAAAAACATTCAGGAAAATAAGGGGTATTACATAGGCAAGAAATTATTCTACAGGTCATGGAATCTAAACATGGACATATGTGATTCCATAGCCCAACATAATGCATGAGGGCATGCATTAATATAAGTTGGGGGGAAAATGATGAGGCCTGAAAATGCCTCAATCATAACATGTTTTGTACACTAAAAATGTCTATAAACTCTTATGTTTTATCTGATATGTTAGTTAAGTTGATTCAATATGTTGTATATTACCCATTTTGCATGATCAATGTATTTGAAATATTATATGCTGATTTCATATCTTTTTGCATAGTTTTGTGTTCTTTTTGCTATGATTTGCTACAATGGGATATGCTTAGAATAATAGCAGCATTTCACTAATCATATTTTGATTTGTCTCAAGCATTTACTTCACCTAAATCTGGCAACAGTGCAAGCAAACTGTTGCTGTGCAGCAAAAACTGGTCTTTCCCATGTAAATTCCAGCCAGCTGTCCATAAATAGCAAGGCATGGAATTCACATGAGGAAAGGGATGAAGATCATTAGAATTTGATCTTAGGAGATAACCCACCTGAGAGATGCAGAAGAAATCACTGGAAAAGCATACATTTGTTCACTCTGAAGTATCTTCGAAATGATCAGATATCTTCGAAATGAATGAATAGATATCTTCAAAATAGCATCCTCAGAATGAGCAGATCTTCGGAATGAAGCATGTAGTATCTTCAAAATGATCGATCTTCGGAATGAGAATGTAGTATCTTCAGAATGAGCGATCTTCGGAATGAGAACTGCATTGTCTTCGGAATGAAGCCACTTATCTTTGGAATGAAGAACAGAATGTGTTTTTGACCTGTTGATCAATTTTTGAAGCTGAAAAAAGGGAAATAAAGGTTGGAAAAAGTAAAGAGAAATATCTTCCATCTGTCTTTGCCGTCATTGCCGACCAAAGCCATCATTAAGGGAAAGATCAAGTTTTAGTCCTCTTCTAGGATAAAACCAGAATTTGTTGCAGCATTATAGGATTAGATCTTTTGAGATATTCTTTGTTTGTAATCAGATCATAGGATAGCTATAAATATTGCTCCCATTTAGGTTGAGCCTAGTAAGTAGAAAAGGAGGTAGAAAATAGAGTAAAGAAGCTAGCAAAAAATACAGAGTATAACTAGAAATTGACTGTTACAGTCTTGTAACAGTTTTTTAGCAGAATTCTTGTAATCATGTATTTTGATCAATAAAGTGCACCAGTTCTATTTCAAAATTCTTGTAAATGAGTGTGATTAAGATTTAGAAAAATAGAGAGACTTACACCTTCTTCTGGACAAAGAGGCTGGCCACTTCCAGACCTAGGAGGAGGACTAACAAAGCAGGTTTTTATTCTGATTTTGCTGTAGCAGAATGAGTTGTAGAACTTGTTATTTCAATTGCTTGTAAATAGTTGACAATATTTGCAGTATTAGTTTATTTATGCTTAGATTAATCTTGTGCTTAAACTTTTAGTTACAATCTTACTTTCAGCAAAGCTTCCACTTTATTTTCAAACTGTTATTTCCAAAATTTACTATTTTTTAGCAATTTCCTGCATTTTATGTTTTGATGTCAAAATCTGAACAGAAGATTGACAACCTTCTGTTACAGAATTTTGATAGTTTTTATTTCTACATTAGATCTAGACTTTCATTACTACAAAAGTAATTATATTTCCTTTCTGCAATTAGGATCAGACTTTCAATTCTGCAACTGTTAATTTTGCAATATAATTAGGTCTCATTCTGCAATTCTAATTAGGACTTCATTTCTGTAGTTAATGATTAGTTTCCAATTCTGCAACTTAGATTAAGATTAAATTCATGCAATTTAAAGTTAGGAATGTTCCAAAACCCCCCACACAACCAGTTCCACCAATAAGACCTGTTGCTCTAGATTGACCTAAGTTATAGTTGTTTTACTTCTCCCGCAGATAGCCTTGTACACTGCCCTGGATTGACAGATTCATTGAGAATTAATGATGGTATAATGACTACGCATCACCAGCAGATCCATCTAAACTGTTGTATCTTAACAAAGATGCTATCGACTGAGATCGTGTTGATTCACATGTTGAGCCTAAGGATTTCTTCCCCAATGAAGAAATGTTGCAACCTTTCCATTTTGCACCAGGCTATACATATGATGTTTATCATGTCAAAAATTCTTTCAATGTGGAACCACTCAACCTGGCTGATGACATTCATTTGATTCCTATGCCTCACCATCTTGAGGAGGGATCACATATGTCAGTAGAGGAAACCTTAGAGGTGGATATCAATAATGATCCTGCCAACACAAAGAAGGTTAAATTTGGAGAGAGTACCACTCCAGATGAGTGGGCCACCCTCATCCCTCTACTTAAAGAGATACCAAATTTGTTTGCTTGGTCGTATAAGGATATGTCAGGTCTAGACCCAAAATTGGTTACTCATAACCTTTCGCTAGATATGACAAAGAAGTCGATCAAGAAAAATCTTAGGAAATACACCCAACAGTAGCATTAATGGTGAAAGATGAGCTACAAAAGTTGTTGGATGTGGAATTTGTGATTTCCATCGATTATCTAGAATGGGTGTCCAATATGGTACCCGTGGGAAAACCCGATAGAAGAATTCGTATTTGCATGGATTTTAGAGACCTAAATAAGGCAACACCCAAAGATTCATTTCGTTGCCCAATATTGATGCTCTCGTAGATGCAACTGTAGGTCATGAAATGCTCTCCTTCATGGATGGTTTGTTTGGTTACAATCAAATTCAGATAAAACCTGAAGACCAGCATAAAACTACATTTATAATGCCATGGGGAATATTTTTCTATAAAGTTATGCCATTCGGCCTCAAAAAAGAGGGTGCCACATATCAACGGGCCATGACATACATTTTTCATGACTATATGCACAAAATTATTGAATATTTGTATCGCTCCAAATTTTCCACACCCTTACCTTCAGGCTATAGGATCCGTGCTCGGAAGGGGGATGTGAAAAGGATGGGACAATACCTCGGACTGAGAGGCCTTGCGAAGGTCCCGCCTCTCGGGGGAGGTGTATTATGATGATTTTTCAACGGATGGTGGGTTCACCAGGAAACTTTTGAATGGCAGTTTCCACGCCTAGGTTGGGGATATGTTTGATGTGTTCAATTTTATTTTTAATCATCCAAAGCCTAGGTTTGGCCAAATGAATCTAAGTTGTTTTATATGAAATGTAATTTTAAATACAGAAAATAGAATTAACAGAAAAAAATAGAGAATATGCTAAATGAAGAAAACCATACCTGGTTTCAGATGTTTGATGGAGGTTCTAAATTTTGAAGCAGTCCAGATCATCTGGAATTTGACAGAATAGTCTCCCATCTGACAGGATCATCTGAGATCTGACGAATTCATCAGATGAATTTTTTAGAGACCTGCAAACAGAGAAATAGATACAAAATACCAAAATTGCAACTATTCTGATAAAGGAAAATGATGTAAAATAATGATAAGGATGTTAGTAAGATAATCCTGAATGAAAATGCAAGTGAATTGCAACACTTTAATAGCTAATCATGATTTGATTATGCAATTAAACTACATGGGTGAACTCCAAGATGCAAGATAATAAGAAATAATAATAAAACTGACTAAATGCAAAATAAAATGACATCAAAGTATAGGAAAAGTGCAAACTCTGGGTACTGATTGCCCCAATGCAAACTGCAGTCGAAATCATCTCAGATTAGTATGAAATCGTCTCAAATTTGATAGGATCATCTGCGATGATCTGAGCTTGCTCCGGATGAAGAATGACAAGGTTCCTGCAACAAAATTTGGATAGCACAAGTGCAGATGGTAATCCAGGGTTTTCTAATGCATGTAAAATTCAAGTTATAGGAAAATTCAGCCAGGGGAATTTCAATGGGGGTCCTAAGGTTTAAATAGGTTTAGAATGGAAGTTGGGAGGTTGGATATCATCCTAATTTGGAAGATCTCCAACGGGGGAGGTCTCTAACAGTGCAGACATGCTTCTACCCAACTTAGAGATGTCTTTGAAATAGAAGCTACTTATGAAAAAATAGTTTTGGGACAAGATCGTCTGGACGTCCTAGCCCAGACGAAATATTTCAATCTGAGGCAATATCATCTGATCGACGACGATATTGTCCAACGGTCACAACAACTCCTAAGAATGGCATAGAAAATGAGGAAACGGGTAGCAGGCGGTTTTGGAGCGATTTTGGGGTTGAATTTTTGAATTTTAATTATTACTAAGGTAATTTAATTATTGCTAAGTTTTACTGCGCCAATTTTAGGGTGCTACATTTTGCCCCCTCTTTAGCGAATTTTCCAAAGAAAATGCATTAAATATGAGTTCTTCTCGATCTACGAGAAAGCAAAAATTATTTCCATTTTTAGGTGACGATTCTAGGTTGAATTGTACGACAGCTTACTATGGTGCCCCCTACGTGTTTTTACCCAAATCGAACGTTTGAGGTAAAAACGCAGAAAAGCGAGCACTCGGGACCTAGCATGGGCTATTGCCTAGATCACATTTTACCAGATGCTATACTACTAGATGGTGCTAGAGGGGTAGAGGTTACCACTGCTGGCCCCCATTGCGAAGCCTGTCATGATGGGGTCATCGAGGACATCATCACGATTAGTGTCCAAGACACATACCACCACACAGACTGTGATGGGGCCACCTCGTCCACCTCAGGGCAGGGGAGGAGATGAGGCTGAGAGCTCGAGGGGTTCTCGAGGCTAGTTGCTACAGACTACACTACATAGATTGGATATAGGATTGAGAGGATTGAGTATGCCAAGATGTAGATTATGGCATACCAATCTAGTTTTGATATGATGTACATATTGTTGATATATATATAGATGAGATATTTTTGATCATATGACTTGTCTTATGTATGATGCTTTAATGTTTTTGATGTGATTGATTTGATGATTCATGTAATTATGTTGTTTGAAAAATATTATAGTTGGAATGTCATGCTTTAAAATTTAAATGAAATAATCTGATGTAAACAAATTGGTTGTTGTGATGATAATTTGATAAAAAAATAAAAGGGACTTCTAACAATAATTTCAAAGGATATTGTCGCTATTATAGACCATTTCATGGAGTCGTCGCTCACTCGGTCGTCAAGCTAATCCCAGTATAGAAATATTGTTAAAAAGTAAAAGAGTGCTTAAGAAACTATCTTAAGACTTTGTTGTGATGATGGAGATAATGATGGTTTGATGATTTGTTTTCAGTTTTTCATAAAAATAGTATGCATGAGATATTAAAATGATTTTTGCTAGGCATAAATTCCTAAGTGTGATAAAATTTTGAATAATTCCTTAGAAATTATACCATGGTTGCAATATTGAATTTGGACATAATGACATGAAATAAAAAAATGGGTGTCCATTTGTTTGTAAAGCATAATTGTGTAACATAATAATTTAAGTCATATGTTTTTATGATGTGGTATAAATGGAAAAATAAAATTTAAACAATGGTTTGCGCTAGGCATAGAATATTTAGGTATAGACTTATACCATCATCGCGAAATCCAAAAGAAGAAAATAAATAGTTTTATTGCACGGTTGATTTTTAATTTTTGAAAAGAAATAGAAAATATGAAGATGAGGACTTGTGCTAGGCATAAAATTCCACTTTTGGTTTTGGAACTATACCATCGTTGCAAAATTCAAAAGGTTATATATAAATGTAACTTTATTGCATATTTTTTAAAATGATTTTGATTTGTTGGTAAATACATGTGGTTGTTTTTATAGTAAACAATTGTTCTCAGAGAAGAAAATGAAATTATTCCAAACAATTTGCAAAAATATTTCAAGGTATCTTAAAGACAAAAGTTAGATTTATAAGGAATCCCATGTGCGTATGTGAGTTCATTTCCAATCTTGATTTATCATAATGATACACAAAATCTCTCAAATACAAATGTGTGTGCGATTGTATTGTTCATTTACCAGGTTTGAGCAAGATACTATGACACAAGTGATTTGAATTAACCAAATAAGTGTTCATTAACCATGATTTAGATGCATATAACCATACCAGACTACTATGTAAGTCGGGTTATCAAGAGCTAGCTAATCCATAAGCAAACATAGGTCTGTACAAAAGAAGGTCGCTAATGTGACAGACATATCACCACGCTAGGAGTTACCCAAGGCCAAGCGGGTTGGGCACAAACCACCTGTTATGGGGCTTACCTCACAGTTTTTGAATAATTGAGAATTCCAAGGATTCAAGTTCATCAACCCTTATTTTCTTTTCAAGGGGTAGGGAAAGGGATTTTATTGCTTTTGCTTTTGCTCATTTTGCTTTCTTTGCTTTCTTTTTCTCTTTTGTATTTTGCTTTTTTGTATCTTTTGCTTTGATGTTTGAAATAATGCTGAAATAGTGCTAAATGATTTTGCTTTGATTTTGCTTGATTTTTCTTTTTCTTTTGCTTCCTATTCTAGGGATACTTGCTCGGATTAGCTGTAGAGCAAGGGATTTTTATTTCGGGTAGGGGTGAGCTTGTCCTTTTGCCAATTCTCAAATATTCTAGACCATGTGCATGATAGGATAGCAAGGGAAACTTTTCGCTCAAGAAACCACTTCTACTATGTAGGATAGCATGGACATTACAAATATAATCATTTTATTGTGAAAGGATATGCTTGGTTTAAGTAAATAACAAGATCAATTCTCTATGCTCAAACTTTATTTAATTGAATTTTGTGGACTTTGATATAAGAGAGACTAGTAATCATGCCAGATAAAATCAAGATATTTATTCATGTGAATGTGAAAGTGCGGGATTCCAAATAAATGCTAATTTATCCAAAGTAACTAAAAATATAACTGCAAATATGTCACAATTTGAGAAGTACAAAAAATAAAAGATGGTTTTGAAGATTTTGATGATTTTGAATGTTTTTGGTATTTTTTGGATTTTTAAGTTTATAAATTAAAAGAAATACAAGATAGTAGTTTTGAAATATTTTAAACAAATATATACAATGATGAAATGACCAATTTTTATGCGTAGTAACGTTTAAGGTGCATAATATTCATAGGTTCTTTAAGTTCTTTACCATCTAAGGTAGATAATTTGTATGCTCCCGATTCAAATTTAGCAGTGATGACATATGGTCCAAGCCAGTTGGGCTCAAATTTACCTTTAAGGTTTGTAGTTGCATTAGTATTTTTTTGATTTTGAGGATTTTGATTTTTTTGTATTTTGATTTTAATTTATGAATTGAAATTGGTGGTATATACAAGATGATCTATATACACTATACAAGGTTATTTGAGTATAGCATGTCTAAGGTTGCTTCAAAATCAAAGGAGGTTTTGAAGGATAATTTGGTTGAGGTGAAGGTAAGAACAAAAGGTGATGAATAAAAGGTAGCGGTAACAAAAGCTTTGTTATAATGTAGAATAATATAGCGAAAGATTTGACTTTTATATGTGTAAAATTGATCATGTTACAAAATAAAATGTAAGAAGGATAAGAAAGTTCTTCATTCTTATCACTATCTTGTAAGTCTTGATAATATGGAGGGAGCATATGTGAAAGATATGCATGGATGTTATTTTGTAAAAAAGGATAATCATATATGGATGAAGAAAAGTGGTGGATAGAAGATAATTGTGATAATAGAGAATGTATAGAACTTGATGTTTCAACCGTTAAATATTCTTCAAATGGTTTTGGGTCACCATGTATGGTAACAATTTTATTTGCAATTTCAAACTTCAAATATTGGTGAAGAGTGGAAGGGACAACCTTCATCGTATGAATCCAAGGACTTCTGAGAAGTAGGTTGTAATATGAAGGGCAATATGCTACATAAAATAGAGTATCCAGGATCTTGGATCCAATATTAAGAGGAAAAATTATAATACTGTAAGCTTCTTGAATTTCATTGTTAAAAGATTTTATAATAACATTTGATTCATTAAGATCTTCTTCCTTTGTTTTGAGTTTTTGGAATAATTGATAAGTGCATAAATTAAGATAGGAGCCATTATCTACCATGATAGTTTTAATAGGTGTTTCTTTACTAGATCCTGTAATGTAAAGATAGTAGTCTTCTTGTGGAGTAGAGGAAAGAATCTCCTCATAATAGAATGAAATATGGTTAACCTCAAGAGGGTTTACACCATTAATTATGTTCTTAGAGAAAATATGATGAGGAAAAAATTGTTGGCTAGGTATTTTGAACAAAGTTTCCTTATGAGAAATTTGTAATACTTCTAAAAGGGATATTTTTGCTTGAGGATTAATCACTTGTTGTTGGCTATCAAAGTGGATTTTAGATTGAGATTTTGATTCTAAAGATGAGCTTTCTATGTTTACATTCCATTTTGGATCATTCTCTAGAGCCAAAGATAGTTTTGAAGGTTGGTCAAATGAGGAACCCATATCTTGAATATCGGATTGAGTTGATTGAGATTGAGGTTGCTCATTTGTAGTTTTTGTTACAATATTAGTAATATCATCATGATGGAACACATTAACATGCAATATTTGATTGGTTTCCTATTGTTGATAATTGAATAGGGATTCTTGGGAGATCCCCATGTCTTGATTGATTATTGGTATTTGTTGTGTAGGAGTTTGATTGTTTAATGGAGATTTATAATCAGTTGTAGATTGTAATTCCTTTATACTAAAAAGACCCTTATCAATCAAATCTTGAATTGCACATCTTAAATCTTTACAATTTTGTGTCATATGTCCATCTACTCTATGATATTCACAATGTAGCTCAGGTTTAAACCAATCTATTGTGGTATCAAGTTGTCTTATGGAAGGCAGTTCAATCTTATTTGTATCAAGTAAATGCTTTAGAATTATATCCATTGGTTGATTGAGCTTTGTAAATGTACGTGATGAATGTTTTTGAGAGGTTTTTGATAGGTGCCTTAGGATTTCAGTCATAAAAGGACCTAATGGTTTCTTACCTATCTTTTCTTTGTTATGGGTAGAATGATGATAGGAAAATTGTGAAGTATGATGTGAGTGCATGGTAGGATTGGAAGAATAAGTATTTTCTTGTTGAAATGGATGTGTTGTATTGAGAGAAGAATATTGAAAAGGTGGAGGAGGATTATATGTGGGTTGATAGACATAATATGGATATGTAGGAGAATAGATACTATCGTTATGAAGGGGATTGGAAAAGGGATTATCCTGTTGGGTTATGGATGAAAAATGAGAAAAGCGTGATGGAGGTGATGTTGAATAGGGATGAGGTTGGTCATAATCAACAAAAGTATTTGGCTGAATTCTTCCAACATTACTGATGGGATCATATGGATTTGAGTAAAAACTCATGGTTTCTTTAGTACTTCTAAAAGTAATATTTAATATCTACTATTTAGAATTGAATCTAAAACATACAAACTTGAAATGATGATTTTGTTATATTTTTTTTTTTGTATACATACATATTTATATATATATATTTTTTGTTTTCAAAAGGTTTTTGTTTCATGTCGGGTTCACCAAAATGTATCGCTCCAAATTTTTCACACCCTTACCTTCAGGCTATAGGATCCACGCCCGGAAGGGGGATGCGAAAAGGATGGGACAATACCTCGGACTGAGAGGCCTTGCGAAGGTCCCGCCTCTCGGGGGAGGTGTATTATGGTGATTTTTCGACGGATGGTGGGTTCACCAGGAAAATTTTGAATGGCAGTTTCCACACCTAGGTTGGGGATATGTTTGATGTGTTCAATTTTATTTTTAATCATCCAAAGCCTAGGTTTGGCCAAATGAATCTAAGTTGTTTTATATGAAATGCAATTTTAAATACAGAAAATAGAATTAATAGAAAAAAACAAAGAATATGCTAAATGAAGAAAACCATACCTGGTTTCGGATGTCTGATGGAGGTTCTGACTTTTGAAGCAGTCCAGATCGTCTAGAATTTGACAGAATCATCTCCTATCTGACAGGATCGTCTGAGATCTGACGAATTCGTCAGATGAATTCGTCAGAGACCTACAAATAGAGAAATAGATACAAAATACCAAAATTGCAACTATTCTGATAAAGGAAAATGATGTAAAATAATGATAAGGATGTTAGTAAGATAATCCTGAATGAAAATGCAAGTGAATTGCAACACTTTAATAGCTAATCATGATTTGATTATGCAATTAAACTACATGGGTGAACTCCAAGATGCAAGATAACAAGAAATAATAATAAAATTGACTAAATGCAGAATAAAATGACATCAAGGTATAGGAAAAGTGCAAACTCTGGGCACTGATTGCCCTAATGCAGATTGCAGTCAAAATCATCTCAGATTAGTATGAAATCGTCTCGAATTGGATAGGATCGTCTGTGATGATCTGAGCTTGCTCCGACTGAAGAATGACAAGGTTCCTGCAACAAAATTTGGATAGCACAAGTGCAGATGATAATCCAGGGTTTTCTAATGCATGTAAAAGTCAAGTTACAGGAAAATTCAGCCAGGGGAATGTCAAGGGGGGTCCTAAGGTTTAAATAGGCTTAGGAGGGAAGTTGGGAGGTTGGAGATCATCCTAATTTGGAAGATCTCCAATGGGGAAGGTCTCTAACGACGCAGACATGCTTCTGCCCAACTTAGAGATGTCGTTGAAATAGAAGCTACTTATGAAAAAATAGTTTTGGGACAAGATCGTCTGGACGTCCTAGCCCAGACAAAATCGTCTGATCTGAGGCGATATCGTCTGATCGGCGATGATATCGTCCAACGGTCACAACAACTCCTAAGAATGGCATGAAAAATGAGGAAACGGGTAGCAGGCAATTTTGGAGCGGTTTTGGGGTTGAATTTTGAATTTGAATTATTACTAAGGTAATTTAATTATTGCTAAGTTTTACTGCGCCAATTTTAGGGTGCTACAATATTATATCGATGACTTGCTAGCCAATTCAATGCTATAAGAAGATCATGTAGAGGTCTTAAGAAAAACCTTTGATTTCTTGATAGAGCACAATGTCAAGCTGAATCCTAAGAAGTGCATATTTAGCGTAACTTTTGGAAAATTACTAGGATTTATTGTCTCCAAGAGAGGCATTGAAGTATACCCAGCGAAGTTCAAGGCCATTTTGTAAATGCATCCTCCCACTAATATTAAGGAATTAAGGAGCCTTTAGGGTAAGGTAGCCTCGATAAAGTGATTTATCGCCCAACTACCAGATAAATGTCGACCCATGAATTGACTGCTATATAAGGTTGTCCCATTCAACTAGGAGAAGGGCACCTCCCAGCCAAATAAATAAGCTCAATGCATAAATCAAAATATTAGAAAAAATTAAATAAATTAAAAACACCAAATGCACCTCGTATTCAGTAATTTACCTATACAATTGGAAGTTGCAGCGACTTGTGCTCCATGTAATCCGACAAGATGAGTAAATTACCATAAGGACATTTGGGACAAAAATTTTCATTGTTGATCTAATATGCTTCTTTTCAATCCCTAAGAATGCCTTCGCGGTCAGACTACTCCATGGGAACGAGGCATTGCATGTCATTTCTTCTATGACCTATTTTTCAGTAAATCATTGATAATTTGATTCAACTCAAATCTGATTGGATTTGTATCAATTTGATTCCCTAAGACAGTTATTTTATCCTGAATACTCCATGGGATAGAAGCATGCAAATACTATTAATAGTTGGAATCAAAATCTAAACTAGGCCTCGCCAGTGCATTAATATGCTCAAATCTAAATTTGTTCAGATCATCCATGGTGGTCAAGCGACATCATCGCTTCATATATTGTCATTACCCTCATCGAATCATCACTTGAGGGGGTAGTCATAATATCAAATCATAATCAAAATCAAAAAAAGATCCCAGAGATCGTAGATCTCTTGATCTTGTCAAAATTGCATTCATCCTTGCGAATCATTGTCAATAGCTATCATAAGCTTACCTTTTTCTTGGGGAAAATAGCAAATATGATAATTTGTTTGTATCTTGTCTCCTTTTGGTTATATAGGCCACTCCTATTGTAGCATCAAATGCTACCCGAATGACTAATGAGGAGTGCAATATTTTCAATTTTAAGCCTCCAAAGAGTTGGAAGCAATGATTCTAGGATGCATGTCCTTTTGTTGGACTTGGGGCATCTAATTTTAATCTGACTAATGATCATCATAGAACCTTTGTCATCATGTTAGGAGGTCTATTTTTGCTTAGTGTTTTTTGATCTCACAATGCATTTCAAAAGGGGAATCTGTAGACACCTAAAATATGTTATGTCAAGAGCAACTACTCATACGGACATACTATAAGACCATATGGAAGATCTTGGATAGATTCCAAGATAGAGCAGTGGTTCTGACCACTCAATTTAGGCTCTTTGGTCTAATAAATCTGAATCGCATCCCAGACCTACGGTTTACAACTTAACTACAGCTAAGACCTGTGGTTTGTAGTCTAGACCACAGCTGTGACCTACGATCTTAACTGAAGTTCAGTTGGCCTTCAATCCAATCCAAATCGGTTGGAACGACCATTGGATCTAGAATAAGGTAGTTAATGGATGGAATATTCCATAGGCTTCCATTCCAACTATCCTAACCACCTCTTCTTGATATTGTCTTCTCTAGGAAGCCACCCCCAGTCCTAGGGCATCCTATAAATACCCCCTCCAAATGGGGAGGAGAGATATAGATGATTTGTATAGTGAAGCACTAATGAATTATCAAGAGTGTGAATTGATCAAGTGAGTAGTGAAGCCCTATCGAATTTCATACTAAATTTGTGCATTCGAAGGATTCTTTGCTATTCATCCAACGGTCATTTTACCATGGAAGTTCTAGGGTCCTAGGAGGATCAAGAAACACAAATTCAGGCAAACGAAGGCCCATCACAGTGATTCAACCACAAAACCTATCAGAAGGACACCGAATGCGACCCTTGAACATCAATTGGACAAGGAGGTCAAGCCCACTGCCCTTGGACTTGAGGGTAAGCCTATTAGAGTGTTAACTATGGCTATCAGCCATGATTTACAATGCAGACCGCTCACCAGAGCTACGGTTTGCAGTAGAGGTATAACCACCTTCATATTTTTATTTTTGTCTAGCTAATTAGGTTAGATTAGTTATTTTCATAGCTTAATGGTAGTTTAATAGACTTTTGACCGTAGATTTAAGTTAGTTTAGCTTCTTATGTTTATGCGTCAATTAGGACTTAAACGGTTTCTTTATGCATGTTTATACTTTATTCTCTATATCTGATCCATGCATAGTGTAGTTGTTACTTTCCTTTACGCTATTATATGAATCTTGATTCGATTTGCATAGCTTAGAAGCACTTTATACGTTTTCTTGATTATGCATGTTTAATGGTGTCATTTATGCAATTTACCTAAAAGGGCCTCATTATGAGAGACTTCCTATATTTTTGACATTCTTTTTTTGTTTCTTGATCGCAGGGAATAGTTTCAAAGGAGAACCAACCATCAAGTTCCTTCTCCATCGTGAAGAAGATGGCATCTCCACCCTAGATCAGTTTGTGCCATTCTGAAACGCATTTTGAAATCACACCTACCCTTAAGAGGGAAACAATTGTGCACTCCTATTTTAATATTGAATCAAAATGAATATCCCTAAGAGGGATGTACTTGTAATTGGATTTTGAATTTGAATACAATGGAATAAAGCATTTTCCTTCTTTTTTTATTTGTTTTCAATTTCATTTTCTTGTATGCATGTTATATTTTTATCATTCATTGCAATAGGATATGCCATCGGGTGTGATCCTTTCTAGTAGTTACAGAGGTGATCATAATGGCACCTCATATTTTTAGGATCTGACTATGCTTTGTTGGTATTTGCACTTGCAAGTACAGACTGTAGATATCAGCTACAGCCCAACAACTAAACTGTAGGTACAAGGTGTGGTTTACAATCAGAACCACAAGTCAAACCTACGGTTTCCTATTGAAAATACAAACAGCCAAATTCAAAATATCAAATAGTGCAGGACTTGAGGTAGGTCTTATTTTTAGACCTCTGTCACTTTTTTGTTCTCTATGTTTTTATAGTAGGTCTAGTTCAAATGCAAATTATGAAAAGAATTAATAAAATGGTAAATTAATTATCCTAGTTTGTCTTCATACTTTGCTTTCAATAGAAATGCACAGTTGGGAACAACGAACCTCTGATTGCAGTCCATCCTAGGCTACAGTGTGCTTGATAGATATGTGTTGATGGTTTGCATGTGTGAGGCCCGATTAGTGGACATTTAGCATCGTAATGTGCATGTTATTAAAGAGCATCTAGAGTAGCTTGAATTTTCTAAATTTGAAACGTCTTTCACTTGCATAGCATTTAGAAAATAAGCATGTGTGCTATATGATGCATTTCTTTTATGTACATTAAAAGGAACCACACACCATGTTTCAGTTAAACATCAGTGGTGTTGGGCTCTCACATCAAACCCATTTTATTGAGACCAAAAATGGATTTCATTACCACTTGGTTGGATCATTTGAAATTATTTTATCGAGACCCGCTCATGGCCAAGGCCGATCCAAGAACTATCCTATCCGTGCAAAATAGTACACACTCATCTTTGGAAGAGTGTATCACTATGCACGGTGTGTTGGGTGAGGGTTGGTAGTACCTATGCTACCTTGTTGAGTATGGAATTCACTCCCATATTCGGCTTGTGTGATTATATTGGTAAAAACCTTTGAATAATTTGAGTATAACATAAACTTTTGCAAAACACGATAAGAGTTTCTACACTGATAAAACATATATAGAAAACACATCAAATATTTTAGGACTCACTTTTAAAACTTAAAATGAGATAATCATTATTGTATACCTTGTTTTCTTAATAATAATACATTTAGACTCTAGGTACACAATGGTGGATACACGGGGTGATCAAAAAAGGTCCAAAGCCAACGCCGATGACCAACCCCTAACCAATTCACAATCGTACATGTCAATTCCTAAACCACATGAGCGAACCAAACATCGTTCAGCTAGCATTCGAGGAGATAACTCAACACGAGAGGAGCCATCAGAGCAAACCGTAAATAGAGGAGCTTCAATACACTCCTCTAGGCATAGAGTAGAATAGGAAACCTTTTAGCATGAGGGTGTTCTACTTGAGAGGCATTACCGAGACTACAATGCACGTGCATCCACGAGATTGGCTAAATATTTTATTATGTTAGGGACCAAATTGGTGCCTCTACATATTAAGTCCACTGGAGGATCTATGACTCCACCTTCTGAGTATAGAAGGACTAGAGACCCGCCCCTTCAGGAGCAGGCAGACTAGCTCGCTACCGAGCATAGGTCTAACCATACTCCCATGTGTGGTCCACCATGCAAGATCACCATTGATATATCATAGGTGGGATATAATGGTACACCATCGCATGATCGATGGTGGTCTAGGTAGATAGAGGGTCTAGGTAGTGTTCTAGAGTAGCTAGGCTACAAGCCTTTCTCTCCACCCACTCAAGCTCCGAGTGAGCATAGCGTGAGTGTAATCCACACTACTAGATAACATGGGGAGGCTTCTAAGCACCCTCATGTCATACACTCGCTATTTGTACATGGTAGTTCACAATATAGGACATAGCAGGAGGCCAATACCATCTTCATAGATAGAGGCAAAGGCATAGCACATCCGTCTGATGGGTATTAAACCCATAAGATTGCTCGTACAGATCATGGATACCAAAGGCCTCCCATGGTCGACTAGATCGATAGATCACATTGACTGGCATCATAGTTGAAATTCCAACTCCTCCAAGACCAATTAAAGGATGCTCACATAGAGATGCAATGTATCGAAGATGAAAATATTCAAACACAGAGTCTCATAAGACAAATTTTATATGAGCAGTGCATGCGCGAAGAGCGTATCCTTACCCAAAAGGAACACGTGGAGCAGGAGGATCGGTTAGCTAGGGTTGGCCTATATCCTCAAGATGATCATAGAGAGCATATGCATAGGAATTCTTTCTCACAAGTCAATATACATCAAGAGCATAGAGATTCTCATACTCATGCTAGTGTCGAACAAAGGGAGCGGCTACCACCGATCAATAATCAAAGGTAGAGGCAGCATGAAGCAATAGCTGGAGATGGATACGAGCAAGAATATCCCGAGAGCTCCCAAGCTAAAGAGAAGGAGGAGCAACACCCTCCATCTCACACAAGGAAGACAGTACCTCCTAAGCCACCTACATGTCAACTAAGGGAGGAGGAATTTCTATCTTCAGAGGCCTATAAGGCCTTAATCGAGAATATTAAAGCCATTGAGAGACAAGGCATGGTTAATCAAAATCCAACATTGAGAAAATCCATAACGATCCTTTGGATACTTTTGTGCCTACTCCATATTACCTTGAGCATTTTGATATGCCTAGGCTAGACAAGTTTAAGTGTGATGAAGACGAACAGGACCATGTAACGAGCTTTATGGACGCTTATTTTTAGATAGCAATCAATGATGCATTATTATTACACATGTTCATCATGACACTTTCAGTACTGGCCTAAGAGTGGTTTAATCAGCTAAAGAAACATAGAATAACAAGTTTTGAGAAATTAGTTGATGCCTTTCTTGAATTCTATTCCTTTGGCATCAAGAAATAGGCCAATATTTTTGATCTGGCTGTGCTAGCTCAGCGCAACGATGAGCCAATAGAACAATACAAAAAGAGATGGAGGAGATTAATGGTGAAATTGTAATTCCCTATTCTTGCCATAGAGTTAACTCAAATGTTCATGAAGATTTGTGCCAAGCACATCTCGTTACTAGTGCAGCTGCAATAGTATCCTACATTCGAAGAAGCTTTGGCACAAGCCAAGGTGATTGAGGACATCAAGTTACAGGAAGGCAACTTGAAGCTCAAAAATAGGATAGAGGGACAAAAGAAGAGTACCACAAAATAATAGGGCAAGCAGGCCCACGTAAATCAAGTGGTATTAAATCTCCAACGGGAGGACAAAGGGAAAAAAAAATATAATTATCAAGCCCAACCTCCCCCTGCGTAATATGACAAGCGCAACAACAATTACAAGGGCAAGAAAAAATATCAACACCCACCTCGCTAGTTCACACCATTGACGAAATTTCTGATGGAAATTTTCCATCAGTTATGAGAGGCCAAGGCAATCAGATTACCCGAATTCAAGATGATAGACCCCAATAAACCTAAACCAAAAGGGTTCCAAGATGATCTATTTTACATCTTTCATAGAATGAAATTTCATAACATCGTGGTGTGTTGGTATTTCAAACAACTAGTGCAAAATATGATCGAAAAGGGTGAGATTTTAGTGCCACACAACCCACAGGTGCCAAATAATCAGAATATGGGGATTTACAAGAACCCCTTATTGAATCATGAGGTGCCTCGAAACAACATTGGTCAGGTTAACCAGGTACAAGTCGAACCACCTACCCAAGGTTTCATAGGCATGGTCAATGTTGTCACTAGGCACAGGAGATACAAACAAAAAAATCAACCTCATCCTCCCATTCAAATATAATCAACATCGAATTAGCGACTAGCACAAAATATTCCAGGCCCACCAACAAGACCGATGGTGACCCTAAGGAGTAGGTTGGTCCAAAACCTATAGATAACTCCTGCGAAGTTGTCAATATATGAATTAATTTAGTAGTCCCCAAGGCACAGGGAGACTCTTATGGACATTTTGAGGTCCATTGAATTACAGGCCCAAGATGTGCAGGCATTTACAAATTTCATGGGACATGTACAACAGTGTCAGTAATCAATGATACAATTTTACGATCATGAGATAAGGATGGTTTCTATAACTACAGCTGACCCACCATTGCACATAATCACATGTGTGAACACATGCCATTTAAAATGGTCTTGATCGATACTGGATCATCAATCAACATAATAACGACCAAGGTGTTGAGCCATTTAAAGCTACCTAAATCATACATTGTGCCAACTACATTCACATTGATAGCATTTAATGATGCACTATCTTCGATTGTCGACACAATTTCCTACCTATATAGGTAGGTGTGAAGACCATTTTGGTAATGTGTCACATGATAGAATGGGCCATGCAGTACAACATTTTACTTGATAGGCCTTGGATTCATGAAATGTGTTGTGTCTCCTCGATACTGCATCAGTGCATGAAATATATTCACAAGGGATTGGTTCACATAGTGGCTTTGGATGAGGAGCCATTTAAGTTTGTGAACCTATCAGATTTGTGTGGGGGTTTCATACTCTAATCAATGCACCTGGATGTTTGGTTATCATCACCAATAAATAAACTAGGAGGTAAATCGATAGTGCATGCTCAACTGATGCCATATGTGTCACACAGATCGAAGCAAACCACTGCCACTTCCTTGAAATCGTCGGTATCAGTCATGCATCAGGATGACAAGAAATTGAAGGCAAATATGGGCGAGAAATAGAAAGAGTGTGAGCCCGAGCCAATCTTCAAGGACATTCCCATTCCCATGGAAGTTGAGGAACCCCAAGAAAAATTCGAGGAGGCACCTCAGCTTGCCTTGCCTGCATCATTAGTAGGGTCATATACACCATGGGTGATGGTACATCTCACTAATATCGGATTAGGTGAGTACCTTGTGTAAAATGTGACCTTAGGACCAATTTTGAAGACTGCACAAGAGATGGGTAGACCATCCGTTCATCATTGTCTGGTTGGATCAGTGGTTCTATTGGGAGAGCCATCTAACCAAACTAACTTTATCTATGTAGGACTAGATCAGCTTCCAACATGAGAGCCCATGGATGAAGATGACGAGGAACCCTTCATGTTAAACGTTTGATGTTTGTCTAATTCGGAGTATGCCATGCATATTTTTGAGTTATATCATTGGCATGGATACGACCTTGGTCTCTTTGAACAAGGATGGAGGACTCTGTTGGAACCTCATTATCAGTTAGTCACTGATATATTTGTTCTAGGATTATAGATACGTGGGTAGGATGATTTTCTTGTAGTATCCCTAGATCGTCTATACCTCAGTATGGCATACGATGTGGATTTTAATCCATATAATCTGGATCCTTCCAAATTTTGGAAGAATCATGATATCTATCATCACCATTGAGCCACTCGAAGACCATCGTGAAGAGCTCCTTGAGTAGACTAAGGTAGAAATGAATCCCAAAGATAAACTGGGAAACCAAACCCATGATGCAGTTGACAACACATATATGTAGGGGTGCAACCTTGTTACTGCAAGTGATCTCAAGTTAGGAGATATTTGTAATGAAGATAGAGCAGAGTCCACCTCCGATATGAAGGGACCAGGCTATGATGCAGATGAGTATTCCTCCAATGATGATGAATCTGAGGATGAAGTCGAAGGTGCTTATGTAAGGCCTTTGTATGTGCATCATCTATTGCCTATTGAGTTGGTATAGGATACTGAAGAGATCCTTCCCAATGTTTATCATTCAGGGAAAGAGATTGATCCAATTTTCTTGGTAGTGTCGTACATGAGGTATAATTATCTAGTTTTTCTAGATAGCGACAACAACATGCAAGAAGTAAGATTCATGGGGCCTCATTTAGAGGAGTGCCCTCTAGAAGTGGGGGTGAATGAAGGATTCTATTATGACATTGATTAAGAAGATGAGCTAGAGAGGGCCTACCTTGGTCCTCCTTATTTGTGTTACCATCATCAACCAATCAACATTGATGAGGTCTATAGGCAGCTACATGTTGGTCCACGTCTGAGAGCAAGACGGTTAAACTTGTATCAAATCCATCAATTGGTTAATCCCCTTCTGTCAACCTACATGCAGCTCCATTAGCCAAATTTTGCATTCAGTGCATAGGGAGGATTTCATTATTTGCAATCCTCATAGGGAAGACCCTTTTGTGCTTGTGTCATTAGGGCCAGATCATGGGTATGAAGACTACATAAATTTTGTAGAGGTCAGTTTGTGTGGTCCTAGAGATCAATTCCATTCCATAAACATGGTCTCCATTGATTTGACCACTCCACTCTATAATCCAATAGATCCATCTAAACTGTTGTATCTTAACAAAGATGCTATTGACTAGGATCGCGTTGATTCACCCGTTGAGCCTAAGGATTTCTTCCCCAATGAATAAATGTTGCAACCTTTCCATTTTGCACCAAGTTATGCATATGATGTTTATCATGCCAAAAATACTTCCAATGTAGAACCAATCAACCTATCTGATGGCATCCATCTGATTCCTATGCCTCACCAGCTTGAGGAGGGATTGCATATGTTGGTATAGGAAACCTTTGAGGTGGATATCAGTGATGATCCCGCCAGAACAAAGAAGGTTAAATTTTGAGAAAGTCTCACTCTAGATGAGTGGGCCACCCTCATCCCTCTACTAAAAGAGAGACCAAATTTATTTGCTTTGTCGTATAAGGATATGCCAGGTCTAGACCCAAAATTGGTTACTCATAACCTTTCACTAGACTTCATGAAGAATTCGGTCAAGCAAAAGCTTAGGAAAATGCACCCAACAGTAGCCTTAATGGTGAAAGATGAGCTACAAAAGTTGTTGGATGTGGAATTTGTGATTTCCATTGATTATTCAGAATGGGTGTCCAATATGGTACCTGTGGGAAAACTTGATGGAAGAATCCATATTTGCACAAATTTCAAAGACCTAAATAAGGAAACACCCAAATATTCATTTTTGTTGCCCAATATTGATGCTCTTGTAGATGCAACTGCAAGTCACGAAATGCTCTCCTTAATGGACAATTTTTTTGGTTACAATCAAATTCGGATAAAACCCGAAGACCATCATAAAACTATGTTTATAATGCCATGGGCAACATTTTGCCATAAATTTATGCCATTCAGCCTCAAAAATACTAGTGCCACATATCAGCGGGCCATGACATACATTTTTCATGACTATATGCACATAATTCTTGAATATTATATCGATGACTTGCTAGCAAAGTCATTGCTATGAGCAGAGCATACAAAGGTCTTAAGAAAAGTCTTTGATTGCCTAATAGAGCACAATGTCATGTTGAATCCTAAGAAGTGCGTATTTTGCATAACTTCTAGAAAATTACTAGGGTTCATCATCTCCAAGAGAGGCATCGAAGTAGACCCAGTGAAGTTCAAGGCCATTTTGGAAATGTGTCCTCCCACCAATATTAAGGAATTAAGGAGCCTTTAGGGCAAGGTAGCCTCGATAAAGTGATTTATCACCCAACTAAATCACCTATGAATTTATTTCTATGTAAGGGTGTCCCATTCAACTGGGACAAGGACTGTAAGGCAGCCTTCACTGAGATAAAGCAATACCTAGTGATGCTACCAGTGCTAGCTCCACCAAGGCCAGAGGTGCCTTTTCTACTATATATATCGGAAACTAACTTTGCACCGGGAACCATGTTAGTCCAAAAGAACGTTCAAGGCAAAGAACAGGTCATATATTATATTAGTCAAACTTTGGTGAGCTATGAGCTAGGGTATGCATACATGGAAAAATTGTATTTAGCATTAGTGTTCGCTACAAAGAAATTGCAACATTATATGTTAAGTCATACGATGTATGTTATATCCAAATAGAATCCTTTGCCATACATGATGAGTAAGACTTATCACAATATGCATACTGCAAAGTGGATCATGCTTTTGATGCAATTTGATTTGGAGTTTATAAGCCAAAAGTCCATTAAGGGATAGGTCATAGCAGATCAATTAGCTAAGGCACCATTGTCAAACAGTAGGCCTCTAACAATTGAGCTTTCGGACGATGTAGTCTTCATCGTATATGAAGCTCCTAAACCCAAAGATCTAGAGAAAAATTTTGATATGACTCTATTCTTCGATAGTTCATAGTGTGAACAATGGGGTGGTTCCGAAATAGTGTTCTTCATACCGCAAGGAGCTCCAATGCCCTTGTCGTTCAAGTTGGATTTTTTGTGCACCAACAACAATGCTAAGTATGAAGCCCTACTACTGGGCCTCCACACAAATTTTGCCATGAATATTAAGAGATTAAATATCTTTGGTGACTCCTTGCTCATAGTAAATCAAGTCAATGGGCTTTTTTTAGTGTCGGTGTCCTGTACTGAAAGCCTATAAAGATCTAGTTGACACATATTTGGCAAAACTAGAATGGTATGATATTTAGGCAATCCCTCTATCATAAAATAGGTTTGTAGATACCATGGCTTCTTTAGGATCTTTAATACATAAAAATACATCTGTTGATTTCACTACCATCCATGTCAAGATGCTCTCTCATCCAGCAGCAGAGCGTGCAGCCTATGACAACAGAGAATCAGTCAACATGATCAGTGTAGAACCACAATATGAATGGTTCTATAGAGCTAAATACTTTCTTAATAGCACACCCTAAGGGTCATTAACCTCTTAGAGTCCCATGGAGAGTGGCACTACCATTCACCACAGGGTTGTTTTCGAGTCTGCATTTGCAAAAGTAAATATGCAGGGGGATCAAGTCATCTTGGCAGTCGAAGCTGAGATTTATCAAAATTGTATATCACAAATTAAAGACTTCCTAAAGCTTAGTATAATTCCAGAGGGATTTTCGCATGCTGCGAAGCACACATTTAAACATAAAATGGCAAAATATGTCTTAATAGGAGATATCTTGTATCGAATAAGCTATGATGGAGTTCTCCTTCATTGCTTAGAGCCCCAAGAGGAATCATGGGAAATTTTGCAAGCCCATGGTAGTACGTGCGGTGGCCATTTCAATGGCATGGCCATCATCAAGCGCATCCTTCGAATGGGCTACTATTGGCCCACTATGGAGGAGTGCAATGCATATGTCAAGAAATGCGTTAAATGCCAACATCACGCTAATCTTATGCACTTGCCATCATAGGCCTTATAGCCCATTTTAGTAGCTTATTCATTTGCTTAGTGGGGACTAGATCTTATAGGGAAGATCTCTCCTCCATCATCGGGTCAACAAAAATTCATAATCATAGCTACTAAGTATTTTACAAAGTGGGTGGAAGCAATACCCTTAACAACGACAACTGGAGCTCATATAGCAGAGTTTATACTGGAGCATATCATAAGTCATTTTGGTATTCCATCCAAAATAATATCGAATAATGGAACATCTTTCAAGAACAAAACTATGAGAGCTTTGATATCTAAATATAGAATCAAACATATTTTTGTGACTCCATACTATCCGTAAGAAAATGGGTAGGCTAAATCTTCAAATAAGATAGTGGTGGCCATCTTGAAAAATATGGTACAAGAAAACCACAAAGATTGGCACATCTAGCTGCCCCTTGCGCTATGGGCTTACAAGACTAGTATTTGGATGCCCATTGGGGCAACACTGTTCTCACTAGTATATGGTACCGAGGCCATTATACCCTTGGAATTAGAAATTCCAATGCTACGCGTCGCATTGAAAGATTTCATCGATGATGACACTGCATGATAAGCTTGACTATATCAACTGACACTACTTGATGAACGTCACATGAATACCCTAGAGCATCTCCGTGTTTATCAAGAGTGACTAAAATGAGCTTACAACGTCAAATTCCACTAGAGAGACTTTAAATTTGGGGATCTTGTCTTGAAATAAAACCAACAGAACTCTAATTTATCACCAGATACGTGAGATAAATTTGTGGCTAATTGGCTAGGACCCTACATCATATATAAAAATATTGGTCCGGGTACCTATCGCCTAACATCGCTAGGGGGTTTTGAAGAGCCTGAACCTCTTAAAATCATCCATATTAAGGTGTTTTATGCTTGAAGAGCATGGTAAAAGGCTTTGAGAGTTACTTGTAACTGCTCGGTCATTCTAAAAATCTCAAAACACTCTCATCAGTGGTTTGGTCAAGTAAAAAGCTCCAAAGGCATTTGTAAGCCCTTTTGTCAACCTCAAAAGCTCTGATGGTTTGTTCAAAACCGCTCGGTCATCCCAAAATGCTCCAAGGGTCCCTAAAACTGCTTGGTCATGTCAGTTAAAAGTCTTGAGGATTTGCTTATAATCAATCAGTCATCCTTAAAAATCTTGAAAGGCATCTGTTAGCCCTTTGGTCAAATGCAAAAGGTACCAAGAGTTTCTAAAAAACTTCTTTGTCAACCCCAAATGCTCCAAGGATTCTCAAAATCACTTGGTCATCCCAAAACGTCCCAAAGGTACACATAATCCCTTTGGTCAATCCCAAAATCTCCAAGGATTTCTAAAAATTGTTTGGTCAAATCTAAAGACTCCAGAGGCATGTACTCGTTGTTTGGTCAATTATGAGGCTCAAAACCCATAAAATTATAAAATCAATAAAATCCAAAAAAAATTGGTAAATCATAAAATCCAAAACTTTTACATTCGCATTTGAATTTTGCATTTTCATTTTGCATTTACACATGCATTCGTTGCATTACTACATTGCATATAGGTATTCGTCATCCGTTGCATTCCGTAATAGAAGACATCATGTTTGTTAGTCTTACAAACAATGTCAGGTTTATGTTTAAATCATGCATCTCTGCATTTATCATAATCCATCATTCATGTGAGTAATTGTGTTTTTCAACACAACCTATAATGTTGCTATGGAGATATACTAGGGTTTTTCAGTCACTCAGCCATACCTAGTGGTCTTATCAAAATTTGGTAGAAATATTGCTTTGCTTTTGTAGCTAAGGTTCAATTAGTATAGCCCTTAGCATATCAGAATCCTATCACTAATCAACAAATTTAAATAATCCTAACAAGGACTAGGGGAAGAAGAAAGCCGCAAAGCAGGACTGGGTATCTTGAAGTGAAAAGAGTTATTCTTTTTTATCCCTCTGTGTGGACGGTATGGGAAATGTTGGAAGTTGGCAAAAGGATAGGTTAGTTCCCTATTCATAATCCCTTGCTTACAATAAAATTAGCAATATCCCAAAGAGATATCCCACATAAATCCTTATGATTGATACCCTAGCTCGATATCATAGATCGACTCCCCAGAGTGATATCCCATATTGATATCATAAGATCGATATTCTCAATCGATATACCAGAAATAGTTTTTCCAAGTAAATCACCCAAAGGAAAGTTTTTGAAGAAAATTATCAAATGTAAATGCAGAAAAGTGAATATCGAATGAAGATCAGAAAACAGGCTTAAATCAAAGTTCAAAGTGAAGATCAAATGAAGATCCAAAATCTAGTTCGAAGAGAGATCAAATGAAGATCCAAAGATAGTTTAAAAATAAGATGGAATAGACTCCCTTGCTTCACTACATATGAGCAAGTATCCCAAAATTGAAGGATAGAAAGGAATGAGCCTGAATCCCTAGAATTGTTAGCACTACTATACCTTATGCATGACGATATGTCTAATGCATTAGCATCTCGCTTATGAACAAGACCAATGTTTGAATGTGGAAGATCTAGCTTTAGGTGTCCTACATTGCCTAGTGGCTTAGTCCAACTAAAATATAAACTTGATATTGGATAAGACATTTGTGGAACCCCTATATTAGAAATGGGCTGAAAGAATCCTGCTTGACAACGGGGAACACTGGTGTCTTATCTTAAAATAATCATTTGCACACACAGGGATAATGAATAGTTAGGGTCTATCCTAGCAAAATCCTTTTATCTTAGAAGTCTAGTGTGGTTAGTATGCAACTTTTGATAAGTCTAGTAGGGTGTTTTAGTCTCATGGAAAACCTTAAAAATTTCTTCCATAGCAAAAAAATGTCAAAAATCGCAACCATATAAATCATCAAATTACAAAGTATCAAACCCATGATACATTATTATATAAAGCACAATCAACATATAGGATAGATACCGGATGGATATTAGCAATAATATTTAGACGGCCACTGACTATATCGTGCATATCATCCAAAGTGCAAAAGAAAGAAAATCGAGTGACACATTATATCATTTGCATCATTCCACGTCATATCATTGCATTTCATATATGGGTGATTAATTATTAAAATTCTTATATTAAGGATTTTCAATTATATTTATGATTTTTATACATTCCGTGGCGTCATCCATTAGATTTATAAACATATTTGCATTCATTCCTTATGTTTTAAGTGATTAAAGCATACAGGTACATTTACATTAGATCAGCATCATGTAAATAAATCATTACATACATTAATGCATGAAAATAAAGCAATATCAGCTATGCGTTAAGAAAAGAACATCGCATCCATATGCATCCATCATAAAAAACACATCTAAGCATCTATATCACTGCATATCATCATCATAAATCGAATAGCTATCTAGTGCATGTCATCCATACATCACATCATATAGCATCAACATAACATAAGCATTGCATCCATGTGCATCACATAAACATAAAATTAAAAATAAATGAGTACACAATAATGAACCATAATAATAATTATATCATATATATAAATATGTCTCAGAGTACATCAGGAATACAAAAATACCCGTAGGCTACAAATGTGTAGGTCCTTGACCTTACACCAAAAATGATATGCATCAAAAATATATCCTGTAGTAGATCTCTAGCTCTAATCTACTTCACTTGTACTGGAACTCTCACCGTATCCCTCGGTACTGTGCTTAGGAACCTGCTCTACCTCTTGCCCTGTTGTCTGTTGTGGATCCTATTGAGTTCCCTGAGTACCGCCTAGACCAAAGAGGCCTAGCACTCATCCAACTACAACTTGTGCAATAGGTACCTCTGTGCGCTAGGACCTGTGGTTGGATGTTGCAGTAGAGTGTCCTACCTCCCTAGTCATGGTATGACTATGGTCGCCATGTGTACTATAGGACTTGTGTGTCCTCTGGCTCCAATGGGTGCGATGGCTAGAGCTAGCAGTAGACTATCCTATAGTCTGAGGTCTAGTCTGCTAGGACTTTGGAGCATATGGATTCTTGAGAACCTATGCATCTAGCATCTAAATATACCCAACTAGATGGTCTACCCAAGCAACCCTGGATGCATACCTATCATTGGCACTCATCAGCAAACCTTGTAGGTGTTGAATCTCTACCATAAGATCTCGACCACCTGGTAGTACTACTTTTGGTACCATCAAAGACCCCATAATCATCTGAGAGGATGAGAGATCCCCCATTATGCCCTGAGCAAATCTCGCTCAGCTACTACCGCATCCCTTTGTGCTAGTGCCAAATCACGAGCATGTGTGAGCTCATAAACTTGGGTATCTACTTTGGTAGCTCGTGTTATCAAGCTACCAATATGTTACTCTACCTATTTCAATCGATGATCTTTATCAGTTAGCTATGCCTGTAGAGTAGCGATAATAGTGTCTCGCTCCCTCTGCTACATCTAGAATCACCCAAGTTGACTCTACAAGTTAGCCACCTATGCTAAGAGTAGTCCCTCAACACTATCAGGAGGGACCTCACCCTCCTTAGGAGCATCCTCATTAGGATCAACCTTAGGAGCCTCCCCAATGGTAGCCTTTGCACCCCAGTCACCCTTTATACACTGATGCATGTTGCACCTATCAAGATCCACCTCTGCTTCGACCTGATCTACTATTCGGCCTACAAGCCCTATCCTGTACCAACAAAACATAAACCACCATCCATCATACTCTGGTGAATGGGAGCATCCCCTAGAGTTGAAGGTTGAATCCATGGTAGATCCCTCTTTAAAGCTAGGCACTTATAAGTGAATGGGATCTCTGGGATGTCCTACATCATGCGAAACTACTACAGGATGCAAGAGAAAAATAGATACTCTCTAATCTTAGCCTTTCGATCGAGTAACCATCTGTCTCGATGAGACTATCAAAGTCGCTCATTGGCCTCAGGCCAGTCAGGACACTCCATGTAGGGTCACCACTCGATATCATCTGGCTTGAGTCCTACAAATCGGGTAATATAATGTCAGATGTTATCAGTGTGGGTCCTACTATGGAAGCCCTCCTACTCCTGAGGCCAGTAGGTAGCATAGCACTGAAGATCATCATTGATCTTTGTGATGTGTATGGGCAGATCCCTAGGATGCTCTATCCTGATATGTTGCCAGCCCCAAATCTATAGAATAAAACTATAGCTTATCCTCTAGGAACTTCGATCAGTGATCTGATATAACTCTCGATATAGCTAATCCAATAGAGTGCTCCCCTAGGCTAGGAGAAGTGGCTAATGGATAGAGCTCTAGATAACTTTGTGTATAGTAGCTAAGAGGTTCCAAGGAATCCTCATGCCCGAGGAGTCTGGAAGCACATATTGCACCACTAGGTGCATGAAAATGGCCTCACACATGAAGAAGATGTTCTTCCTCTACCAATAGCTAATGTGGACCCCTCCATGGTCAATGGCTCACTGAGCCTCCTCACTCTGAGCACCAAAGATGGCATCAAAAATGAACTCCTTAGCACCAAAAGTTGAGGAGACGATGGCCTCACCATCAATGAGGATCCTAAAGATCATGTATACATCCTTTAATGTAACTATCATTTCACCTGTAGGTAGGTGAAACATGTTGGTCTGCACATTCCAACATTCGGCCAACGCAGTCAAATAGGATTGATCTACCCTAATACTGGGTAGATCCAGTACGTAGCTGAATCCGACAACTCCAAACCACTCTCGCTCACCATTAGTGAGCTCTCCATAGAGAGTCTTCAGAATGTCAGGCTCTCACACTCTAGAGGTCAATATCTGAAATAAATAGCATGATATAAGGAAAAAGCTAACTAAAACAAGCAAAAACATTTTAAAAACTGATCTAAAAATCACCAAAAATAGTAAAAAACTGATAAAATCATAAAAACATGTCATCATGCAGGCCCACAAATCAAATTTGTTAATCAGACAGGTCAAAAATGCATTAAATGATATTAATTACCTCTAAAAATTTAGAAAAATTAAAAATTTTGCAAATTTTTCCTAAAGTTGGCGAATTGTGGGTCAACCCTACGATCCGCATGTGGTCAAAAATTGACCGTTGGGATTTTAAATGCTGACCATAGGTGGTATTTGTTATCCCTAATTGACCAATTGGGAACCACATCTGGTACCTACGATCTCCGATTGAGATCCGGTTGGGTGCAATACCGCGGCCAAAAATGCAAAAAAAATGAAATCTAAGCTATCTTAGCCTAATATGAGGTTTATTGCCAATAATTTAGTGAAATTGATTTAAAAATTACTTAATTGGGTTCATTTTTAAGTGTTAATGGATGTGAGGTCTTGGTTTTTGAGTTACCTTACCCTCGCCTCATCCCCCACAGCTAGAATACGCTTGCCCACGCTTAGCCATCATCTTGTGAGTAGGTGTGCGGGTAAAGTGTGTTAGGTTGTAGGTCAATTTTGTTAGCTGTCACTATTAGTTCTCCAGTTTGCAAGAAACTATCAAGGAATAATGAGAGACATTTGAAAATTTATCATTTTATAGGCCTCTCATGTTTTGCGTAGACCACAGGCCCTAGCCGTGGTTCCCAGATTTACAAATTGGAACCGCAGACCCTAGCCGCGGTTTGCAACTAGAAAGAAATTTAGAAAAATGCCTACCATGGGAAGGGCCAAAAAGATAAATTAATGCCTCCCATTGCGTCAGAACTAAATAAAATCAAACTAATTTGGAAATTTGGTGATAATCAAGCACCGAGATCCAATTAAAAATAAAAAATTTGGCTAAAATTTTAAAGTACATTCAACCGAGGTTGTCGCTATGATAATACTTTCATGGAGTGACATAGCTCCCATCCAAATAAATAAGCTCAATGCATAAATAAAAACATTCAAAAAAATTAAATTAATTAAAAACACCAAATGCGCCTCGTATTCAATAATTTACCCTATACAATTGGTGGTTGTAGCGACTTACGCTCCATGTAATCCGACAATATGAGTAAATTACCATAAGAACATTTGGGGAAAAAATTGTCATCGTTGATCTGATATACTTCTTTTCAATCCCTGAAAAGGCCTTTGTGGTCAGACTGCTCCACAAGAATGAGGTGTTGTATGTCATTTCTTCTATGACCTCTTTTTCAGCAAATCATCAATAATTTGATTCAACACAAATCTTATGGTTGGTTCTCCTTTGAAACTGTTCCTTGTGGTCAATAAAAAACACAAGAATGTCAAAAATATAGGCAGCCTCTCATAATGAGGCCATTTTACGTAAATTGCATAAATGACACCATTAAACATGCATAATAAAGAAAACATATAAATTGCTTCTAAGCTATGCAAATCCAATCAAGATTCATATAATCGCGTAAAGGAAATTAACAGCTACACTATGCATGGATCAAATATAGAGAATAAAGCATAAACATGCATAAAGAAACCATTTAAGTCCTAATTGAAGCATAAACATAAGAAGCTAAACTAACTTAAATCTACAGTTAGAAGTCTATTAAACTGCCATTAAGTTATGAAAAAAACTAATCTAACCTAATTAGCTAGACATAAATGAAAATAGGAAGGTGGTTATACCTCTACTACAAACCGCAGCTCTGGTGAGTGGTCTACACTATAAATCATGGCTGACAGCTGCAGTTAGCACTCTGATAGTCTTACCCTCAATTCCAAGGGCAATGGGCTTGACCTCCTTGTCCAATTGATGTTCAAGGGTCCCTTCGATGTCCTTCTGACAGGTTTTATAGTTGAATAACTGTGATGGGCCTTCATTTTCCTAGATTTGAGTTTCTTCATCCTCCTAGGCTCCTAGGAATTCCATGGCAAATTGATCATTGGATGAATAGTAAAATAGCCTTCGAATACACAAATTCAATATGCAATCCAACAGGGCTTCACCGCTCGCTTGATCAATTCACACTCACTAGATAATTCGTCAGTGCTTCGCTATACAAATCATCTATATCTCTCCTCCCCATTTGGAGGGGGTATTTATAGGATGCCCTAGGACTGGGGGTGGCTTCTTTGAGAATCCAAGATCAAGAAGTGGTGGTTAGGATAGTTGGAATGGAAGCCTCTGGAATATTCTATCCATTAATCACCTTCTTCTAGATCCAATGGCCGTTCCAAGTGATTTCACTCAGATTGAAGGCCAACTAAACTTTAGTTAAGACCATAGGTCATAGCTACGGTCTAGACTACAAACCATAGGTCTCAGTCATGGTTCAGCTGTAAACTACAGGTTTGGGTTGTGGTTCAGACTAATTAGGCCAAGGAGCCCAAATTGAGTGGTTATAACCACTGCTCTATCTTGAAAGCTATCCAAGATCTTCCATATGGTCTTATAGCATGTTCATATGAGTAGTCTCCCTCGACATGATGTATTTTTTGTGTCTACAAAAATTTACCTCCCCCATTTTTTACTTTTTTGATTTTTTATTTTGGATGTGGTACGAAAAATACAATACATAATGCACACATAAAGAAAATATAATACACCATATGTACATATATTACAATAAGAGGATATTCTCTAACTAAAGTAGAGTTTAATATGGTACCCATTTATAGGAATGGACTATATGTTTCCTCTTTGATCCTGGACCTAAAATGCATTACTCTTCTTTACTTCAATGATCTTGAATGGTCCTTCCCAAAAATATTCAAATTTCTAATGATTGTCTAGCTTAGCCTTTTCAACATTCCATCTTAGCACCAAGTCATCTTCCTTGAACCTTACCTTCTTTTCAAACCACTCATTGGTGTTTATAGAGTACTTTTGAAATTTTTTGTATTCTTGAGTTCTTTATTCCTCCAAATGTAGTAGATGCATCAATCTGGCCTCCAACAAATTTTGATTGAGTTTCGGATCATGATTGGCCCATATTAAAGCTGGTATTTCTAGGTGAGTGGGTAGGAGAGCCTCCTTACCATAAACCAATGCATAAGTGGATGTTTTGATATATCTCTTGATAGTGATTCTGTTAGCCCATAGAACTTGGTCAAGCAATAGATGACAACTCCTTTTGTTCTCCTCTAGTTCCATTTTCATGTTTCTAAGCAAGTTCTTATTGGTATATTCAACTAACCTATTTTCCTAAGGGTAATATTTAGAAGAGCTCTTGATATTTATACCATACTTGTAAACTCAATTTATTTTGCACCTATAAAAGTCAGGCCATTGTCACTCACTAGTGGTTTTGGGATTCCAAATATTGTAATTAGATACTCTAGAAAATCAATCATTACCTCCTAATCAGATTTCTTAGTTGGAATAGCTTCAACCCATCTAGTAAAATATTTCGTGGTGGTAAGGATGAACTTATGCCCTACTGATGAATTTGGACTGATAACTCCAACAAAGTCAAGTCCCCACTGTTGGAAGGGTTCTTCTACTTGAATCGGTTTGAGCGAAAATATTGCATTCTTGGTTCTTCCCACATATCTTTGACATTTGTCACAAGACTTAGCTACCTTGAAAATATCTGTGAAGATGGTAGGCCAATAATATCCTACCCTTATTATCTTCATGGCAGTTATTCTTCTAGAAAAGTGACCACCTGACAGGCCTTTATGAAACTCCTCAATGACCTTCTATTTCTCATTATCCTTTAGACATCTTAAGAGCACTCCATCCAAGTTCCTTTTATACAATCCCTCCAGAAGTAGTATATATTTAAGAGCTTGCAACTTGAACCTTATCCTTTATTGGGACGAGTCCTTGAGAGCACACTTCTAACTGGAACTAAGTTATCAATTGATCTACCCAATCAGAATCTTCTAGGAGACTATCATTTTGATCATCCTCGACTTCCTGAGAGGCCACTGTTTGCTCTAAACCTGCCTTAGCTATTAGTCCCTGGTATAATGCTCTTACTCTGACTAACTTGGTAGGGTAGATATCTACATCATACTCATGTATCTTAGTAATCAAACCAGCCCTTTTATCACCCAATTCTCCTTGAAGGATGAAGTTTCTTACATCAAGGTGAACCATGTAGACCAGAGTTTTGCTCTGAACCAAGTATTACCTGAACTTCTTTAGAGACTTTGTAACAACAAATACTTGTCTTTCAATGAATTTGTACTTAGTATGATACTCATACAACATCTGACTCCATAATAATATGGGGTGTTCCTCTCCACTCTCATCCTTTTGAGTAAGTACAGATACGTAGCTTTCCTTAACTCCATAGGCATATACAAAAAAGTATTTTGTGAAATCTAGATTGATCAACACTAGTGCAGTGGCAACTACCTTTTTGATAGAATTGAAGGCTTGTTTCCTCTTTTCATTCCACTTGAACTCCATATTTTTCTTGAGTAATTCAGAGATAGTCTTGACTACCTACACAAATTCTGAGATAAACTTCCTCACAAATTTAATTTGCACAAAGAAAGATTGTAAACCCTTTTTGTTTGTAGGAAGGGGAAGGGCTAGGATTGACTTTACTCTATCTAGATCTATTGCCATCCCTTATTTGGAAACTATATGTCCCATTAGTTTGCCCTCATGAACTACGAAGAAATATTTCTTGGGATTAAGAGATATACCAAACTCTACATTTTTAGAAAATTTTCTCTAAATGTTCGAGATGTGACTCTTTTCTATGAGAGAATATTGTCATGTCATCCAAGTAAATCAAAATGATTTTATTGATGATTTCACCAAAGGCATAGTCCATTTCCCTCTAGAAAGTGGCTCTTGCATTGGATAGACCGAATGACATCCTCTGATAAGCAAATGTGCCCCATTTGGTAGTGAAAGTTATTTTGAACTGATCTTCATCCTTAACCCAAATCTGGTTGTACCTAGAAAATCCATCCAATAAAGAGTACCTTTCCACTCCTGACACCATATGAAGGATCTGATCCATCTAAGGAAGAGGATAGTGATTTTTTAATGAGGCTCTATTTAAATTTCTTAAATCCATACATTATTGATTCAATTCCTATCTCATTATGGATTTAATTTTTGAATTGATAGGCCTTTGTCTTTGTCAAAAAGGTTTCACATTAGGTTTTAGCTCAATGGTATGTTGAATGATATTCTTATCATAGACTTTGAGGTCATCATAGGACTAGGTAATGATATCAGGATATCTAGAACATAATTTCCTAACTCCTTCCACCTCTTCCAGAGAGCATATTATTCCTATATTGATTTTCTTATCTACTCCTAGTTCAACTTCACCGTATATTTTATAGTCTATTCTCATAGTATTTTCTTTTTTGCTATCTTCATTATCAAATAGACTCTCCAATGTGATCAGTCCCTTAGGAATATGATTATTATTGAGATGGATCATATCTTGTTGCTCTATTTCCTGAATGAGTTCTTCTTGAACTTCTGATAGACAAGCTTCTCTGACTAGAAAATTGATTATCTAGTCAGCACTTTCAAAGACTTTCCAGAATATATGCCTATCTGGTACTACAGGCCTGGAGAGTAGCTTGACCTTCTTACTTACAGTTGTGCCCAAATTTGAGGAAGGGTTGAAATTAGCTCCTTTAACGACCAAAGAATCGACTATTTTCAATCCCTGGTAATAGAGTGGATATTCAACGCATCAAATGACTCCATTAAATCCCACACTTTGTTCCTATAAGTTTTTAGATAGTGATGTTTATTGTTGCATTTTTCTATGACCTGGTTGACCACTAGCTTTGAATCACCAAATATGTCTAATATTTTGATTTCCATATTTTCCACCTGCATCAACCCTAAACACAAAGCTTCATATTTTGTTGTATTATTTGTACAAGCCCAAGTGAATCTGAAGGAAAAAAATTTTACTCCTTATGAGGGAGATTTTAGCACTATACCAACTTCGACTCCATTTTTGCACCTTGCTCCATTAAAATGCATAGTCCAAACCTCTTTCTATCTTAATGATTGATTGGATATGGTAGGGACATTCTTTTCAGCCTCAATAAAAATATCGTATGTGCCCAACCTAGTATCTGATAGATTGTAATCATATTTGAAGGGTAATTCATCTTCTATCTCTAAATATTCTAAGATTTCTACCATTTTTGGTTCTTCCATCATTGAATTATTGTATAAATATTCTTCAATTTTTCCAATGTGGAAGGACATCAAATTTTTTGAAGTTATTCTTATCCTTTTGCCCTTATAAGGAACTATCATTGCAAAGTAATCAAGATACATATATCCACCCATTTTTGCCATGAACTCTCTCAAAATTCAAATGCCAAAATATGGCTCGAGGTCTACTACCACAATTTCTTGGACAATTGTAATTTTTGGGGCCTTGTGTAACCTCATCAATACATATTTTATAACTCCCATGTTCTTTATAGGGGTGCCATCAAGATGTAAAACACCTTGGAAAGATCTTGTGTACTCCATCCCCATTTCATCACAAACTGCTTTTGGCATAACATTTGTTGAGGCACCTGAATCTATCATACAATTATGGACCACCCATCCTTCAATTCTAAGAGAGATGTAGAATGGTGGTGGTTTATTCTTTAGGGTGGTAGGAGACATATTTTCTCTATCCTGTGCTATATTAAAAATTATGGTAGTTTCTTTTCCTTGAGACATTTTATGCAGGGAAGCTTTCAACAAGTCAATTTGGCCGGGAAGGAAAAGAGTGTCATACAGGCTTGCTCTAGCTAGAACTATTTTTAATTCATCAATGATATTATATTTTGTCTAAATTGGTGGAGGTCTTTCATACCTATTTTCTAGATCTCCATAGTTATTTCTATACTATTGTGTAGCTTTGATCCTTTGGCACTTCGTAATAGAAGGGAAACTTAGCTTTTCTTGGGCCTCTTTTCTTGCACTTTCTTGTTCTTTGTTCCTTTCTTTCTCATCACCTCCTGGAAATCTTACCTCTCTCTCCTATCTTCTAGGGACTATGTTACTTTTATCTACTACTTGTGGAATAGGAAATCGGTCCTCACTTTGTAGTGGTGTTTCTCTCCTCTTTTGTGAAGGAACCTAGAAACTACCCATATTCTGTGGGTCCACTTGCATGGGCTTCTTTCTAGACCTTGTCATTACCAAAACTTGCTCTTCCTCAAAAGAACTTTGTTCAGTCATGACTTGATCATACTATTTCAACATGTTGACCATTCCCTTCTAGTTTCTTTCTATATTTTCCATGGCTTGCTACACATGGTTTTGGTACATAGCACAATATTTTGAGTCATGTGTATCATTGCATACTAGACACCATACGTTGACAAGACTGTTTTCAAAAATGTGATCATGATCATCCTGATTTACATTGAATCTGATTCCTGTACTATTTTTGGGAAAGGGCTTTTGATCTTTGATTATATAAGGAAATATTATTGGTTTAAATATTTCTATCTCTCTCTTCTCCATAGCATTCATTTTATTACTGAGCATCTTGAGCATACTTTGAATGTCAAGAAGCACAGTGGACTCTTGAGGAGCTTGAGGTGGGAGTGGTAGAAAGGAATTTGTAGGCATTGGTATTTTTGGTGGTGGAATGAGAGTCATCTAAGGGAGGGGTGATGACAAAGGAGGGGGATCCATGTATGAAGATGTGAAAGACTAAATCAAGGCATGATATTTTTTGAAACCATAATGCATGAAAATTTTTGGGGTAACCTTCCTACATTGATTAAGATGTTCTCAACCTGCACAACTGCATTGTAGACCTAAGGGAAGGTGTTGAATCTGGACTACTATGTTTGTAACCCAAGATCCAATCCCAAAGATCTGATATAGTACATAAAAGTGAGAGGGGAGGCGGGTCTAGCTTTTGGTGGAATTCTTTTCCAAGTTCTACTAAATCTCAGGTTAAATTCCGAAATAGATTCTTGTTGATGTTTTTGCATAGATGTAAACTGGTTAAGGAGGGAAAAGGGATCAGTTGACTCATTGAAATCTTCTACAAAGGGTTATGCTAATGTGGCCCATGAAGTAATGGTGTTATCTTCTAAAGTTTTGAACTAGTGCAAAATTTTCCCTCTAAAGGATAGGGCTAGGATTTTGATAATGACATCCTCATTTTTTATATTATGAATAGCTGCTAAATTCAAGATATCTTGGCAGTGCTCGTAGGTAGTTTTACCCAACCCATCATATGTAGGTATAGCTTTTGATACAACCTATGAAATATCATGCATATGGGCAAGTCTTAGGGGACCAATTGTATTCCAACTAGGGTATTTTTATAGGGGTTAATTTGGAGGTACATTATGAGCCATGTTTACTAGTGATATTCTATCTGGAGGTGGTTGTAAAGGTGCTACAAGGGTTGGTTTAGGAGGAGTCTGGTCTGAATGGAAATCCTAGTTTAAATATCTTATGATGGTGGATCCTTTTAGAGGGAGCTTGTAATAAATGAACGAACCTGGATTGTTCTTTGCAGTTGACCTAGTATTCATGAAAAAACTGCAAGCTATTGGAATGGCTTTCTGGATATTTGCATTCAAGGGAGTCACCAAGTGAATTTATAGATCACCGCTTAACGAGGTCAAGATAACTCACTAAATATTGATTCCTCTAGGAGGGGTAAATAAAATAAACTTTTGTGGGTTAACTAATGCTTCTTGTAAACAATGTCCCATCGAGCATGCCAAAATTGTTGGGGTCTGAATTGACATCAAGGGAACCTTGAACTGTAACTATGAATCTATGAATTCTAGGAGGTGCATACCCACTAATCATAGCTCAAACCTTGACATTGGATGGATTAGAGATATACTTCAATCCAACCTCCAGAGTAGGTTGGTATTCCTTGTCAACTATTTCAGGTGTTGACTCAATTAAGCTCAATTAAAAAGTGTAAGTTTAGGGATAGAAATAGGGTAAGGGTTAGAAAATAGTTGAGGAATTAGATGGCTGGATAGAGCTAACAACATTGAAAAATAGCAAGAATCCACTGATCAATCACATTTCTAGAATGCCACACTTGAGACTAACAACAATCAAAACTCAACATCTTCACCATTAAAATAAGGAAATGCTTAGAAAACTATTTCAAACATCTAAAATGCTAATAATCCAAATAGCATAATTATATCAACATTTAGACTAATAAAAATAGAAGTCTTCTACAGCATCTATTTAGGCATGAACCATTCCAAGGTGCTCCAAATTAGCAATCCAATATCAATAAAATTGACTAACCATAAAGCAGTAACAAAAATGCATTCATAGAATGAATTTATAGTTGATAAAGATGAAAAATTAGAGGTAAACATCCAAGTAATGCTCCTTCTATTGATCTCTTAGCAATTACAATAATATATCAAGAAAACACTCCAGATCTGACCCTTAATCATGGGGGTTTGATCTCCTTATATAGATTTTACAATGATTAACATACTGGAACATTACAAGGACTTTCCCTGTTAAAATAGCAAAGTGTTGAGGTGGCGGTCTCTCATGAATATTCAAGAAGGGAACTAAGTTGTACTCCACTAATGTTGTATCATTACACTCTACAAACGCTTGGCTCCTGAATGGACTTCCATGGATGGAGAGGTTATAGATCAATCTATATCGCTCTTTTTTCTTGCAAAAACCTTCTATAATTAATTTAAAACTAAAAATATAGTTGGATCTTAATTATGGTTATGTTTCATCTTCTCAAATATTTTTGTTGCCTTTATTAGGTTTTGTTATCTTTTGTACTCTTCATAATCCTTTGGTTATTTTTTTCTAATCCTGGTCTGACCATATTGATTGCAGAGTATGAAGTCTTAGATATCACAACCTTTCAAATAATCTCCAACTTTGAATTCTATCAAGTAATTTTTGACTACGTTGATCGCTGAATTGGCTTATTCATGGCTACCAATGGCTTCTTGCAAATTTCATTACTTTGATTTTTGCTAGGTCGGGTTTAACCAGTTTGACTGTGAAACTCTTATTCTACTTTGGTATTTTGGAAGATGTTAACACTACTTTCTAGGATCCACAACCCTGTATTCCACCTTGTGTCATTTGACCATGCTGACTGTGGAATTTATCTTTTAGCATATTTTAAACTCTCACTCCTTCTGACATGAAAAATTTCCACACATCGATGTCACTTCCTCTATTTTCCACCATTTTGAATTATGCTTGTCCAAATTTGACCTCGTTGACTACAAAATTTGTCTCCAATGGAAACTTCACATAGCCTTTGCCATTTTTTTTAATTACTTAGCAGATTTACATAATTTGGCTAAGTATGTAGCCTTTTGGGTTCTAGAGGTTGCTAAAGGATCACTAATATTATCAAAAGGAAAGAAGGAAGGTATTTTGTATGTATGTAATGGTAATACTAATATTTCTATTGCTTTAGCTTCTACAAGAATGGATACAGCTTTATGGTATCATAGGCTTGGGCACATGAGTGAGAAAGAGATGCATATTATCCACTCAAGGAGTTTGTTGCTAGGTTTGAAGCAGGTTGATTTGGACTTTTTTGAGCACTATGTTTACAAAAAATAAAGAGTCATATTTCTCAGAGTTGGAAAGGAAAATAAGAGTGAAAATTTAGAACTTATGCATACAGATGTATGGGTACTAGCTCAGGTATCATCTCTTGGTGGATCTCATTATTATGTTACTTTTATTGATGATGCAACTAGAAAAACTTAGGTTTATTGTATTTGAAGAAAATTTGATGTCTTTTATACTTTTAAGAAATGAAAAGCTTTGATTGAGAATGAGATAGGAAATATTTTAAAGTATCTTAGATCAATAATGTAGGTGAATATTACAACAAGGATTTTGATAGTTACCATTCATACCATGGGATTCGTAGAGTGAATATGATTACAATAACAACACAATAAAATGGTGTGTCAGAAAGGATGAACAAGACAATCATAGAATGTGCTAGGTGTACAATATTACATGCAAGATTACCCTTACAATTTTGGGTAGATGTTGTGGATACTACTATTTACTTGATAAAAATACGACCTTCAAGTTATGTGGATGGTGGTATTCTAGAAGATGTATGTACAAGTAAACCCGTTAACTACACATTTCTGAATACTTTTGATTGTGAAGCATTTTTTCATATTGATAAAGAAAATAGAACAAAACATCGGGTAAAATCTAAAAAGTGTAATTTCATTGGATATGGAGTTAATGATTTTGGTTATTGATTTTGGGATTATGAAAATCACAAAATCATTAGGATTAGAGATGTGGTATTCAATAAGAAAGTCATGTATAAAGATCATTTGCAGGAAAATAAACTGGAAAAGGTAAACACAAAATACACAGTACTTGATGAAATCACAAAAAATGAAATTCCAAAGGTGCTAGAAAATTAGCAATAGCAAAAATCACCTCAAACTCTTATAAGTGTTGTTATAAGATCTACCAGGTTAAGTAGACCCCCTTATTTTTATTCTCCTTCATTGTATTATGTATTATTGACTGATTCTGATGAACGAGAAACATATGAAAAAGCAATGCAGGTAGAAACCAAAAATAAGTGGGAGTAAGGCATGGAACAGGAGATGGACTCCTTGGTACATATCTAGACATAGGATTTGATTTGATTTTCTACAAGAAAAAGAGCATTGTAGAATAAATGGGTTTATAGGGTGAAGTAAGGAGATAGAGGTAAAAATAGGTATAAGGCTAGACTTGTTGTAAAGGGGTTTGCACAAAAGAAAGATATAGATTATGATAAAAAAATTCTCCTATTGATAAAATGACTTCAATTAGAACTATTTTAAGCCTAGTCGTTGTAGAAGATCTGCATCTTGAACAGTCGGATGTAAAAATAACTTTTCTCCATGGGTATTTGGAGGAAGATATTTATATACAATAGCCACATGGGTATGAGGTCAAAGGGAAGGAGGAATTAGTATGCAGGTTGAAAAAGAGCTTGTATGGCCTAAAGCAAGCTCCAAGATAGTGGTATCTGAAATTCGATAGGTTTATGATAGAATGAGGATAAAGTAGATGTTATTCTGACCATTGTGTTTATTTAAGATATTAGATAATGGTAAGTATATTATCTTGTTATTGTATGTATATGACATGCTTGTTGAAGGGTCTAACATGAAAGATATAAATATACTCAAAAGAAAATTAGCAAGTTCATTTACAATGAAGGATTTGGGTTTTGCAAATCAAATCCTTGGTATGAGAATAACAAGAGATAGGAAAAATCATAAAATAACATTGTCTCAGGGTGAGTACATTGATAAGGTGTTGAAAAGATTTAATATGCAGGATGCAAAACCTATTAGTACACCTTTGGCAAATCATTTCAAATTGACCAAAGAGATGTGTCCTAAGACACAGGAGGAGATAGACTACATGTCTAAGTTTCCTTATTAATTAGTAGTTTGCAGTTTAATGTATGCAATGGTGTGCACAAGGCCAAATATAGAACATGCAGTGGGAGTTGTGAGCAAGTTTATGAACAACATAGGAAAAGAGCATTGGAATGCAGTGAAGTGGATTCTCAGGTATTTGAGAGGTACTATCACTCAGGAATTATGTTTTGGAGGTTCTAATACTATTTTATAGGACTATGTTGATGCAATTATGGTAGGTGATATAGATTACATAAGGATCACCACAGGGTATGTCTTTATTATAGGTGGAATTGTAGTAAGTTGGATTTCAAAATTACAAAAGGTTGTTACACTTTCAACAATGAAAGTAGAGTATGTTGTTGTTATAGAGGCTAGTACAAATATGATTTGGTTATAGAGGTTTATGAATTGGGAAATAAGTAGGAGAATATAAGGTTATATAGTTACAATCAGAGTGTCATTCATCTTGCAAAGAACTCAGTCTTCCATTCTATGACTAAATATATATATACTAAGTAACATTTCATACGATCAATTTTGGAAGATGGAAAATTGAAGCTGGAAAAGATACACACTAGCCAGAATCCTACAGATATGTTAACAAAGGCAGTAACCAAGGAGAAACTAAGCTCTTGCTCAGTTTTAGTTGCTCTTTAAGCATGACAGTAAAGGTGAGAAAATTTCCAGATCCAAAGTTGAAGCATAGTCCATCAGGTGTAGTAGCGATGGAGATAACCGAGATCAGTTTCCAAGTGGGATATTGTTGATTGTGGAGCCTGATTAATTTTGAGGTCTTATTTTTTACCACTTTTGGACCCACTTCTATGAAGGGGGGTGTAGGTGGGGTAATTCCCCCCTACTATGTCACTAGGGGGGTCCACCCCCAAAGCCAAAAATAGATGTATTTTTCTCTATGTAAATATAGACCATTTATTATTAGGTCATAGATCGAATGGCAAATTTTAGGCAGATGTTTTTTGCCCTAAATTGTAATACACATTTGTAATAGGACAATGTATGATAGTTGTAATATATGGTAATTCACAATATGTATAATTGTAATTGATGGTGGTAGAGTGAAGAGAAAGTTACAATGGATCTATTGTAGGTTGTATCCCTTTGGTTTTTTTGGATGAAATAAAAAAGGTCTGGTTATTTTCTCTGTAGATGTACTCCACATTGGGTGAACCATTTAAATCTGTGTCTCATGTATTATTTTATTCTTCTGTGTTATGAAGAATGCAAGCTTATACTAAGAGGGGGGTGAACAGTATAAGATAAACTTTTACTTTTCCTTCCCAAACAATATTATCCAATGTTATCCATTGTAATATCTTTCCAAAGTAGTGTTAACCAATATCATCAATAGCAAAAATAATTAATGCACATATCATCACACATAATGAGAGCTATAGATTTAACATGGTTCATCCAATTTGGGCTACATCCACAGAGAAAATATTTCTTCTAAATTTTCTCAACAAATATCTTGGGAACCAATTCCCTATTACAATGTTTATGGACCTCTATCCAAAGGAGAACTCTATCCCCTTAACTATGGTTCATGGAACTCTATCTATAGGAGAACTCTATCTCCTTTCTCTGGTTCATGGAACTCTATCCACATGAGAACTATATTCCCTTGTTGGTTTGGTTCATGGAACTCTATCCATAGGAGACTCCTCTCCTTTTCTCTAGTTCATGGAACTCTATCCACAGGAGAACTCTATCCCCTTGCTATTCTGGTTCATAGAACTCTATCCATAATAGACTCCTCTCCTTTGCTCTAGTTATGGAACTCTATCCATAGGAGAACTCTATCCCCTTACTATTCTGGTTCATGGAAATCTATCCATAGGAGACTCCTCTCCTTTGCTCTAGTTTGTGGAACTCTATCCATAGGAGAACTCTATCCCCTTGCTGGTATGGTTTGTGGAACTCTATCCATAGGATACTCCTCTCCTTTGCTCTAGTTCATGGAACTCTATCCATAGGATAACTCTATCCCCTCTGCTATGGTCACCTCCAAATATGGTACACAACTCTACTAAAATCTACTCCAAGCCTAATCACAAGGCTTACTCAGGTCTACTCATAAATCTACTCTCAACTCTATCCCAAATCTACACACATTACATGCATAAATTTATCTCAACTCTATTCCAAATCTGCACACATTACATGCACAAATCTATCTCAACTCTATCCCAAATATGCACACATTACATGCACAAATATGTCTCAAATTTATCCTAAATCTGCACATATTACATGCACAAATCTATATCAACTCAGTCCCAAATCTGCTTCAAGTATTCTCACAAGACTTTCTCAAATCTACCTCAACCCTGCTTTAAGTCTTCTCACAAGAATTTCTCAAATCTACCTCAAACCTGCTTCAATTCTTCTTACAAGACTTACTCAAATCTACCTCAAACAGGCTTCAAGTCTTCTCACAAGACTTGCTCAAATCTATCTCAAACGTGCTTCAAGTCTTCTCACAAGACTTTCTCAAATCTACCTAAAACCTACTTCAAGACTTTCCACAAGACATGCTTAAATTTACCTCAAACCTGCTTCAATTCTTCTTACAATACTTTCTCAAATATACCTCAAACCTACTTCAATTATTCTCACAAGACTTGCTCAAATATGCCTCAAAACTTCTTCAAGTCTTCTCACAAGACTTGTTCAAATCTACCTCAAACCTGCTTCAAGTCTTCTTATAAGACTTGCTCATATCTACTCACTATATTTTCTTAATTATGCTCTAACACATGCTCAAAACTGCTCATAACATTCCCAATTCTTGCATACAAACAATTTCATATATATTTTCCAAAAGTGCTTTCCTTGACTAAAGTAGTTTAGACATATTCTACCCATAATTCATTTAACCTCTTGAACATATAGAGAATGATATGTACTATCAAATACCCAATATGTTCTTCACATTCACATATCTCACATTCATCAAATCATATCTCTACTTCTTATAAATTCCTTTCAAATAAAATCAAGCTAGTGTATAAATTTGCTTCACTAAACTAGTTTATGTTCCTTGCAAATTTGCTCTAAAATATCAAACACAATAATGCACAAATTGCTTCACAAAACCAATGTCTAACACTTTTCCATTCACATTCAATGTCATTCACATCAATACCCAAAAACTTCACAAATTATTTCAAAAAGAATGTACAATTTGTTTTCAAAAATCCTAGCACAAGTGTTTCCAAATTCACTAATCAATGATGCACAATTTGTTCTCAAACCCTAGCTCAAATATTTCCAACAATACACACTAATAAATTCTTTTATATCCACCTTAAAATTACTTCCTCAAAGCACAACCACATAGATAAATATTTAAACCACCATACCTCAAAATGCTTGATGAATATGGACCCTCAAAAACTTGTCTCAAAAAAAACTTATCTTTCTTGTGTCAATTCAAGGGTTAGATAGAAAAACACTCCTCAAGTCATCCTCATGAAAAACCTCCTCAAAATATGTGCATAGTAAGGCTGAAAATAATACTCTATTATTTTCTTTTATCTTCACAAAAATACAACTTGTAGAATCCTTAAACCTTTTTCTTATGATATGCAAAAATTACAAAGTATAATGAACTCAAATACACCATTTTCTCTCCTTTCTAGAAAGCAATATTTCAACTCTCAACCATTACCAAAAACACCTAGATGTCACTTTTATTTCATGTAAATATTACACAAATAAGACAACCTATATACACCTTATGACTCCCTCTAATATAATTAACACATGTGCTAATCCTTTCACACCCTTATTACTCCTATGCATACACAACAATATACTCAATAACACACTCAAAAATAAATATTGTTATCAACCACCTTTGCACCTTACAAAAATTAATTAATCAAACATTATGCCTATAATTTTTGCACTCAACAAAAAAATACCTCATGTTATTCCGTTATTCAAACTCTACCAATGTGTAGGATAGTGCTTTCCAAAGTGCTTAACGATCGACTGTGATAGCACGGCTTGGTGACTCAAAAAGGTGGCCTACATGTTTTAACAAACTCTGCCTTGAAATAGCAAAAAAACCCTTCTACCCAAAATTGTCATTGAGGGGACTCGACCCCAAGATCTCTCTCTGCCCAATGCTTAACACATGATCAATGACCAATTGCGATGTGCCAGTAGGTGTGACATTAATCAATGCTCCAACAAATATCTTCTAAACTCTGTACCTAAAAATACCTAGATGTCTCTGTTGTTCGTTCACTCACTTCTCAAATGGAAATCAATGTGCAATACACAATAATGATTTTCTAGGGTAAAACCTTGGGTATATATACATTTTCCTTCATTACTTGGATGACTTCGACACTCCAATAATCATGTGTATCCTCCTTTGCCTTGGTCTACATCGGCACTCAAATAACATGGTGTGACCTCCTTTGCCTTGGTCTACATTGGTGCTCAAATTCAAACTTATTTTTGATGCCATCCTCCTTTTAAAACTTGGCATTATAATATTAAAAATATTATAATGTTTATTCTTTTTACGCTTTGGTCTATTGAAATTAAACTTCTTTCTCCTCTTGTCCTTTTAGACCATGGTCCATTGCTTTTAAATATTTTTCCTTTTATATTTTAAGCCTTGGTCCATGTCCTTTTTAAAACCTTTTTATAATATTTAAATATTATACTTCTTAACTTTTTAACATCAACCCACAAGTTAATATCCTGCTATAAAATAAACTCAAATAACACACTATCACACAATTGCTTGGAAATAAACTCACATAAACATCACATTAATATAACAGAAATTTGCATAAAGAACAATCTCACAATAAGACAGAATCGCGGGCCTCTTCGAGGGGGCAACCTCCTTCAATACTTCATTAATTTTGCAAAATATGGTTACATTGGTGCCTTTTCGGGTATTTAAGGAGTTTCCTTCCAAGGTTGGCTTACATGCAAAATGCCACCCGAATTACATGCATAGTGCCACTTTGAATTACATGCACAATGCCACTCGAATTACATGCATAATTCCACACGAATTACATGCATAATGCCACACGAATTACATGCACAATGCCACCTATCTACCATGTGTTACATAAAAAGGGTGCCATTTGTCATAGGCACTACCTAAGCTAAAACTTAGAACATTACAAAATATTAATCATGGGTACTACCCACGTTCACTAGGAATTATTACATCAAGTAAGTTATTACATTAAGGGTTAGGATGAGATCCTAACATGCCCTTCTCCTTGAAGAAGCTTTGTCCTCAAAGCTGAAAATGAGGAAACTGTTGTTGGAGTTGATGGAGAGACTCCCATGTAGCATCCTCAGGTTGAAGTCCACACCACTGAACCAGGACCTCTGTAATGGTACGGTTGTGCAGAGTGCGAGTTCGACGATCCAGTAGCTGCTTTGGTGCAAGTAAGATGGAGCCTTCTTCATCCAATTTGGGGAGTGTTGATGGAACCTGTACCTTGGAGCTGCCCGAAATGTAGGAGGAATGCGTGAGTGGAGGGCGCCCGTAAAATTCCTCAAACGATGTGAGTTTGGTGGCGGTATGATAGGAAGTGTTGTACCACCATTCGGCCAAAGAAAGCCATTTTTCCCAATGAGTAGGATGATCGGAGGCAAGGCAGCAAGGGTAAGTTTCCAAGCATTTATTAACAACCTCTGTTTGACCATTCGTTTGCGGATGGTAGGCTGAACTCATTTTGAGCTGAGTCCCCTGCAACTTAAACAACTCTTGCCACAAATTGCTAGTAAAGGTGGGATCACGATCAGATACAATAGAGGTTGGCATGCCATGAAGGTGAAATATGGAGTAAAGAAAATTTTGGGCAATAGTGAATGCTGTGTAAGGATGGGTTAGGACACAAAAGTGAGCATACTTTGAAAGGCGGTCCACTACCACGAAAATAACAGACTTGCCTCCAGATTTAGGTAGCCCTTCTATGAAGTCCCTAGAGATGTCAGTCCACACCTGATCCGGTATTGGCAATGGTGGAAGAGTGCCCAGAGAGCGCACTGTTTCTCCTTTCATCCTTTGACCTATGTCGCAGTCTGCCACCAAAGAGCGAATGTCCTGTTTCCTACCTTTCCAAAATAAGGTGCGCTTGAGTCGCTCATAAGGTGGTCTGATATTGGGAGGTGTACTATCCGGCAATAATGGAATGGCATGGTCGTGAGAGCGATGCGGTGGTAGTGTGGTTGGTTCTAAAAATATGGCCTCTTGTTTGGGGAGAATTTGTTTCCTGTCTTGTGGGATTTCACCCATTGGAGATGTGGATGGTTGGATGGAGAATAGTTGTGCAATGACCCCATGTGATGATTTTTTTAGAAATTTCTCCATGCCGTTTGAACTGATAATTTGAGGTGTTCTTGTCGGGGAGCCCTTGATGATGTGTGTTTGTCCGTTCTGGGAGAACTGCATCCAGAGTTCAGCAAAGTTCCAACTAATAGTGCCCAATGTACTCAACCATTGGGATCCCAAAACAATATCACATCCACCCAACTGGAGGGCAAACATGTCCTACTTGAGTTCATAGTCCCCTATCTTGATTTTAACATTGCGACACTTTCCTTTACAAGGTAAGGTTCCCCCATTGGCTACCATGACCTCAAAGGAATTACAAGTGTGGATATAGCAATTTGCTCGTTGAGAAACTCTAGGGTCAATGAAGTTGTGCGTGCTTCCTGAATCCAAAAGGATGGAAAGACGTTGGCCCTTGAAAAATCCTGTAACCTTCATGGTTTGAGGAGTAGTAATGTCTGCAAGGGCATGGATTGTAATTGCTATCTCAGGTTCCTGTTTCATTTTTGGAGGGTCCTCATCCTCATCACTCTCGTCAGCGGTATCAGGTTCTTCAACATCTATCAAGAACATTTTTTTGTGTGCACACTTATGCCCTTTGAAAAACTTTTCATCACAATTGTAGCATAATCCTTGGGCACGACGTGCATCCATATCTTCGGTGGTGAGGCGCTTGGGTGCAGCAGGTTTATTATCATCTAGGTGTTGGGCTCTAGGAGGAAATGAAGGTCTATTTTGAGGAAACTTTGATGGGTGTCTTTGGGCAGAGAGTTTAGATTCGGCCAAACGGGCCAAACTGATAGCTTCCATCATAGTTCGTGGTTTCAACATTTTTACTTCTGCTTGGAGCTCCACCTTCAACCCACCGATATAACAACTCGGAAGAACCCTTCACTCAATCCTCTTGTCCTATTGGCCAATTTCTCAAATTGAGCTTGGTACTCTCGGACCGACCCTATTTTTTGCGGTTTGGTCAAGGCTCTTGTAAAGTCCTCAAACTCACTAGGACCAAATCGAGTGAGTAGTTGGGATTCAAAATCCTCCCAAGAGAGATTTGGGTAGGCAAGACGCAACCATTGAAACCAGTGTAGAGCCTCAGATTCCAAGTTAAAGGAAGCCATCTCGGACTCAATGAAATATGGGTACATTATGAAGTCGAAAGAATTGGTCAACCCGACATAGCCACCCATCAACATCCTTCCCACTGAATTTGGTAAAGTCCAATTTGGGCATTCTAAAGGGTGGATCATGGTCACGATTCCTTGTAGAACTCTCAGCTTGGTATTCTGATTTGGGTGGTTCTCTTCTCGGTTGTTGTCTACTTCTGTCAATGCTTCTTCTAAGCGATTGCTAGTGGCCTCATGCTCTAGGCGAAGACCTTGGACTTCTTCCCTTATGGAGTGAAAATCCGAGTTCAAGTTCTCAATGGCTTTTGTTAGGGATTCTAAGTGTTCTAGTTCTTTCTGGTGTCCACGAGTACCCTGGGCCATTTTTTAGACCTTTTGTGACCAGTTACTAAAAATAGAATTGAATTTTTAGGACTTACTATTTTTAGTAAGTGCCCAAAAAAGTGCTTGGGTGCTATATATCAAAATGATCAGCAGAAGTAGGTGGTCACAATGAGCTATATCTCTCAACACTACTTTTTGGCACCCCAAATTTTTTTTTTTTTTTATAATCTCCTGTTTTGCTGAGTCTAACGGTGTTTACAGTTTCTAATTTTGAGCTACTGAGCAAAATTTGGGTACTGGAGCACTATCTATGACTGGACGTGTTTCACACTCAAGATTCTCTGTATTTTGCAGGTGACTGATATGACAGTTCTATTCTGACCCTGAAGACTGTGAATTCTGCCCTGACTGTGCTGACCTCTCCGACTCGATCGACTTGATCGTGGATCGCCATCGTAAATTTTATCGTTATTCTCCGTGATCGTCAACTTAAGTGTCACCCTCATGGCTTATCCCGAATGCATGTCCCTTCCGTTATTTTTTTTAGTAGAGGACTCCTTTCTCATATGCTCACTTTTGAAATGCAGGTTTACGAACAGGGATGTTTGGATTTTTATTTTTTTTTTTATTTTTTGCATTTTTTATAGGTTGAAGTTTTAACAGAACCAGGGAATGCTAAGTATAGGAGTATGTACCACCCATAGGCCCTCTAATATACCGATAGTGATGAACAATAGTGCTCGGACCAATATTTCAGGCCACTACTCAAGGAGGATTCCACACATACCCTTGAGCACACTACCTGCCTCTCTGACAATACGGGAGGGTAATCGTCCAGGATGCTATGTCCCATAGACTATGAGTAATACAAGGCCGAAGAGCTTCCTAATGGCTAAAAGTTTGTTTAATCCTAGATGGTCTCCCGATATACCCGAAGATACGTGGGAGCTCAAGTCCGTGCGCGAGTTCTGTCTGAGGCCTAGGTATTGGAGCCTGATCGCCCCTCACTTCACTAGATGCTTTATGGGCTATCTAGCTTAGCCAATAATGACAGATCCTTCGTGATATTTTAAAACCCCCGGTACAGGGTTTCTACCTACTCAACTAACAATATATTTTTTTGTTTTTGGTCTGGGAAAAAAACACTGTATTTTTTTTTTTGGATTTTTTTAATAAGGAAAAATAGAATGGAAAAAACACATAGAATTTATACCTAACAGGCGGATTGGATGGCAAGAATCGTTGCAGTTGCAGCAGAACTTGGCCCTAGAAAGTGCTTTGATACCACTAGTTAAGATCCTGCTATAAAATAAACTCAAATAACACACTCTCACACAATTGCTTGGAAATAAACTCACATAAACATCACATTAATATAACAGAAATTTGCATAAAGAACAATCTCACAATAATACAGAATCGCGGGCCTCTTCGAGGGGGCAACCTCCTTCAATACTTCATTAATTTTGCAAAAGATGGTTACATTGGTGCCTTTTCGGGTATTTAAGGAGTTTCCTTCCAAGGTTGGCTTACATGCAAAATGCCACCTGGATTACATGTATAATGCCACCCGAATTACATGCATAGTGCCACTTTGAATTACATGCACAATGCCACTCGAATTACATGCATAATGCCACACGAATTACATGCATAATGCCACACGAATTACATGCACAATGCCACCTATCTACCATGTGTTACATAAAAAGGGTGCCATTTGTCATAGGCACTACCTAAGCTAAAACTTAGAACATTACAAAATATTAATCATGGGTACTACCCACGTTCACTAGGAATTATTACATCAAGTAAGTTATTACATTAAGGGTTAGGATGAGATCCTAACACCACATGAACCTTTCCTTTGCCAAGCTTGTACCATCAAACCTCATGAACTTGTATTTTTACCAACCTTGTATCATGCTCTTTTTATCATCAAACCTTGAACATATCTTTTTGCCAACCTTGTACCATGCTCTTTTTATCATCAAACTTCATGAACCTTTGCTTTGCTTCCTCTTACAAACCTTTGTCCCTTGTGTATAATATTTAGAAATAAATATTATAACCTTATCTTTTTCCAATTTTTTTGCCTTGAGATGAACCTTTCCTTGCATATTTATCCAGCGATAGGATAATATTTTTGCCATGCTAATCTCACTTTAACATCAACCTATGATATCAATACTTTGAAATCAAACCTTTGACATCAATGACAACACAACACTTTAATATTTCCAACATGTTATTTTTGCATTTATTTATTGCTCATATTTTATTATTTAATCCTAACATCCTCCTCACTCTATTCCTTCTTCTAATGTAAATAATATTCCTTATCTTGTTAATAATTATTCTTCTATTTCACCAAATCTAAATAATATCCCACCACAATATGCTACACAAAATATCCCATACCATAACCCTTACCATAATAGTGTTAATGCCTCCAACATTAACCAAGTACCCTTCCAACAACCCATGCATAATAGTTACAACCCACCTTTAGGGAACCTTGGAGTAAACATGTCAATTGCACCCTATTTAGAGTTGCACAATAATAATCCTAACATATATAGCTTAACATCTTTAGTGAAACAACCTACATTGAGGATAGATACATTACAAGCACCAAGTTTCACTTACTCATATAAAGAAATGTGCAACCAACCTTTAGATCCCATAGTAGCCTCTAGACCTTATCCTAAGAACTTCCCCACACCTATCTTACCAATTTATAAGGGAATAGAGGACCCTATAGAACATTTAAGGATGTTTAGGATAGAATGTCATGATATCATTTATGATGATATGTTGTTGTTAAAAATATTCCCTAAGAGTCTTAGAGGTATGGCCTTGGAATGGTACTATCAACTACCCCACCATTCCCTAAGGAATTTTGAAGAAAAAATTGAGTTGTTTGTTCAACAATTTGGAGCCTATGTGGAAAAAGGAGCAACCCTTGAATATTTGTACCTCCTAAAACAAGCTAAAGATGATTTTTTTTCAGATTTTCTATCTTGGTGGAGGAGTTTAGTTGGAATATTAAGATATACCCCACCTCCTTGAGGAATGTTAGACATATTTGTTAACAACTTACAAGAGCAATTTTCATATGATCTTGAGATAACAACTATCACTTCTTTTCAACAAAAAATATATTTAGCTAGGAGGGTTGAGAAAGCCCTCATTCAAAGAGTTCAACTAAAACCCAAAATTGAAAAATAAAGTACCATGAAGCCTTAGTACAAGAACAAGCATGTACTTGGTGATAGTGTCACAAATAATAGATAAACCAACAACATCAATATGACTAGTACCTTACAAAAATTAGTACTTAGCAAACCTCAATGACCCCCACCAAGAAATTTTACAAGACTCAACCAACCTCTCTCATCGATCCTTAAAAAAATCTTGGAGGTTAAGATGATCAAGTTTCCCACCATAAGACAACCTAACATAATGACAACTTGGTACAAACTCGATCAACATTACGAGTATCATAGGATGAATGGACACATGAAAAATCAATGTAAGTGGTTGAAACATCTAGTTCAATACCTGATAGATGAGGTTTTTCTTGTTATAGGTGACCCCAACCTACTTCTAACCATCAATATCCAACTCACCAATCGCCAACTCATCAACAACCAACAACCAACCAAGATATAGGTATCTTCCAAAATCCCCTACCCAACCATGATCAATAGACAACCAATAAAGTGTCCTATAATAATGTGCCACCCCTTACAAAAATATTATTATTATGATAGTGGTAACCACAAGATAATAAGCTCAAACACAACTATCTCAAAAACCCCAAAAGCAAGCATCTCCAACACCCAATCAACCCTCTAGACCACCTTTAGTCTTGAGGAATACCTAAAATAAGTGTATGGGTATAGACAAACCCACATTGATCTTAAAACCTCAACCAATAGTCTTCTTTGACTTAAAATAACAACTTGCTAGTATCCCTACCAATATTTCCCTCTTAGAGCTTCTACAGACTTCTTCTATTCATAGGGAAGCCTCAGTTAAGCTTCTAAACCAATAATATGTCTTGCAAGATCTTCCACATAGTGACATAGCCAATATCATAGGTAATATTGGGGTTAACCATATATCTTTTTATGATGATGACCTTCCTCCATCAACCTTACAAGGGGATTGTTACCAGATAAATTGAAAAAAAATATTATCAAGAGGATCTTAGTGGATAATGGTTCCTCCCTCAACATATGAAGCTATAAATTCTTCCAAAATTTTGTATTAAAGGAGGAAGATTTAACCAAGTCAGATGTCATTATCAAATATTTTAATAATAAATCCTAAGAATCATGTGGCATCATAGCCCTCCTCCTTAGTGTAAGGTCCAAAATATTTGACACCTTGCTTTATGTAGTATCTTGCCCAACATCTTTTAATATTCTTCTTAGATGCCCTTGGATTCATGCTATGAGGGTTGTACCTTCTAATATTCATTAGTGTCTCAAGTATGAGTTCAAAAATCATCTCATCACCATCCCAGACAACCCTCATCCATTTCTTAAGAGCTATACCCAGACTTATTCCAGAATAATAATGCAAAAATAAATAACTCAGAATAAAATAACAACTCACAAAATACATGCACATAGAACAAAAGATATTTATCCTGGTTCACCCGATATGGGCTACGTCCAACAAAATAGAGCCACGCATTTTCTATTATTATTCACCTTACCCATAATGGGACATTAAAATCAATATAAAGAAAACTCTTACAACCCTAAATCACAATGTCTTATTAGAATATCGTGGGCACAATACCATAGTCTAAAACCACCCATACTCACCAATCACGGGAATCCCTCCAACACCTCAGAAAATAGCTCTGAGAATATCTTCGAAAAAATGGGGACTGTTGAAGCAAGGACCTACCATATAGTACTTCCTCTGCAAAGGATGAGACACATCCAAAAATTCTAATATTATTTAATGGTTGAGCAAGCTCAATCAAAAATCAATTTATGTCCAAAAATATCTCTCCATAAGATTTCTTCTCCTCCTCCTCCTCCTATTTCTTCTCTTTATTATTCTTCTTCTTATTCTTCTCATTTTTATCCATCTTCAAAGATAAATAAAAAGTTTTAAAACTTTTGAATTAGTGAGAAAACAGCAACCATTATTTTATCACATGATCAAGTAAATCAGTTAGTGCAAATTCCTCTTCTAGATCTAGCAAAGTTACCATATTCACCCTAAACTATGGCTTTATCCCATAAAAAGGGTTAAGTTGTACACATCGGCAAGTGTACATTTATCTAAGCAAATACATCCTATAAAGAGAATATTTGTGGTAACAACCCCTTCCCCATAGAGAGAACCTTTACCCATTGTTACTTTTTCAAAAATTTCCTCTACCTAACCCTACCTAATAAGATCCTATCTAGTATGGGATATGAAGATAAGGGCTTTGGGACCTCAACAAAAAGGTATCAAAGAGCCTTTTGAATTTGAACCATGACCTAGGAGATTTGGCATAGGCTACATCCCTAATAAAAAACAACCCTTGAAAACTGATGATGATCAAGTCGTTACCTTTATTGAATATATAGATCATCATGACTTAGAGTGGAGTGATCGGTATGAGAGACCTCCTTCTTCCTCCACCATATTATTTTGTAATATGATAACCTTAGTTCATCCTAAACTAATAGTGACCCCTAAAGAATATTTTGAGAGAGATACTCTTTGTGACATGGCTCATGAAGATATCCTTCATAATAGCTTTTTCTTTGATGGGTCGGTCCCTTGTGTCACCCATATTCAAACTTCTAAGTCTCAAGAGGATTATATTCCTATGTCTTCTAAAGATCTTGAGAAATTATGATTCATCATTCCTATCACTAAGAAGGAAGGCATAATCAAAATATGTGTTAAATTTTTCGTAGCTTGTTTAAACCAATTGGAGTTATTGGATGAAAAGCACATCCATGCCTTAGAGCATCTTTGAGCCTATCAGGATAGGCTCAAGCAAACTTATACTAAGAAATTTTGCAATCATTTTTTAAGGTTGAGGACCTATTCCTCAAATAAAACCAAAAGAACACTAATGCTCACATAGATGTGAAGGATACATTTTAGCCCAATTGGATAGGCCCCTTTGTCGTAATGACCGAGATAGGCTTAGGATACTATCGCTTAGAAATGTTAGATGGTAATAACTTAATGAACCAATGAACATAATGCACTTAAAAAGATATTCTGCATGATTACACATCTATAATATATTCTATCATTGATCATTCTCTATTCTTCTTTCTTCTATCTTCTTCTTCTTCATCATTTCATCTCACTTTTTTTGCTTGCTCATACTACATGATTGCTTTTCATATCTTGCATTTTTTGATTGACATACTTCTTACTTTACACTTATGATTGACATGTAGTTACTTTGTTTCTTGAACATGCATCTGAATAATTGATCATGTAGACTTTCGAGGACTTTGTAATGAGGTAAATGTGTTGGAATATATTATATTATTTAGTACATGCTAATGTACCACCTTGGGTAAATCTTTAGATTAGGATTTTTTTTAGTATTTACTTTATGCAATGTAATAAATGCACAAGTGTTATAATGTGCATAGTACTTGATGATGTAAATATACATGAATTCCATGTGTACATAAGTCATAGGATAGGAAGATGTAGAGTCATAGTTAGGTGAAAGGCCAAAAGACATATCTCTTTATATAAAGGCCTTTGATATAGTTATAAAGGGGAAAGAGAAGCATAGATAATAGTAGAGAATAAAGAGGAGTAGATAAAGTAGATATAATGTAGAGAATGTATGAATTAAGAAGTTTTTGAGACCCATATTATACAACATTGTACTATTTTCATGAGATTTTATTAATGGCAGTTTTATGAGTTATTGCAGAAGTTTCTTATAAGTTTTTCCTACTTATTATATTTTCATTATCATATAATTAATATTGCATTCTCATTTTAGTTCTTGTGGTTGCATTTCCTTAAATGTATAACATCAAAAGCTAACATTGGTATTAGAGCACAAGGTAGATTGATATGAGATAGAGAAATCCATAAGAGAGATTGAGAAGAGATAGAGAGATTTTATTTTCAAAAATTTTGGAATTGCTATTTGGCTAGTATTTCCACAAGGTTACAGGAAAACTCGTGAAGACTAGGACTTAGCATAGATATCTTTCCAATAGATTGAAGGATAACTAGTGATGTTTATTGACTTATATATATCTAGATATTTTCATGGATTTGTTTTCTACTATCTAAATTTTTATTGCAAAAAAATTGTTCTTAGAAGTTAAGAAGCTTTTTACAATGGATAGAGACAAATTTCATGTTCAATTGTCTGAAATTCTATGTGCTTTCCTCTTGCAAGGATTAGTTATTTGTTGTAAAAAAATAGATATTGAATATTAAGGAGGTCCAAGAAAGAAGACCCCATTGGATATTGTAGATAGAAGATTGAAGAAATAAGAGACTCAAGAGAAGAAGTCATCATTGAAGATTTAAGATTCTATATTTAAGATTGAGAAGAGAGAAAGAGGCCAAAGGACCCCTTTTGAAGATTGAAGGAAGAGGAGACTCAAGGAAAAATAGTCCCATAGAATATTGTATATTAAGGATACATAAGAAAGAGGCTCCCACAAAAGATTAAAGACTATAGATTGCATATTGAAAAAAGTAGAAAGCATCTCTAGAAGGAGGAGATCCAAGAAAGAGGTCCCATTGAAGAACTTTCAAATTTGGAAGATAGAAGATTGAATATTGAAGATAGAAGAGGACTAGAAAAAGTCCTATTAAATATTTGAGAAGCTACAGAATTTGAAGACCCAAGAGAAGAGGTCTCAAGAAAACTTGAAAGGAGAAAGAATAATAATGCTAGAAAAGCCCTTCTAAAAAGTTGAAGAGTATTGTTTTTTGTAGCAAACGTTGAAGAGTCACAGGACAACAAATTGAAGATGACATAAAGCTGCAAATTGAAGGAGTTTCCTTAAAGTCTTTTTAATACTTGGAAATTTTAATATTGAGTCAATTGTATCCCTAATGTTTTGATGACAATTTTAATATAATGTTCAACTCCTATTATTTAACTTATTTCTCCCTATTTGTGAATAGAAAGCTAAAGATATTTTTTATGCACTTTCAATTGATGTAATTCTCTATCTTCAAGGCTCTATAGTTGGATTCCTTATGTCTCATTAATTTTAGTAAGAGACTAATTTCAATGTAGTTTCCAACTTTTCAAGAAACTCTATGTTTGTGTTTCTTTCAATTTTCAATAATATATTTTCTAAATTTTAAAGCTTTAAATTTGGTGTTGAACTCCTTATAACTCCCTAATTGGAAATTTAGAAAACTAATGTATTTGCAATTTCAATTTCAATTTCAATGTGGAAATCCTTATATCTCCAAGTTTAATAATTTTCAAATATTTTAATGCAATATGAATTGAATATATTAATTTCAATTCTTCTCTCTTCAAATATCTTCTAGGGCATTCAATACTTTATCCAAGGTTATAAATTTATCACCTTATTTCTCCTATTTCTCAAATAACCTTAAGTATAATAACTTAATTAATTTTATCCTTAAAAATATCTTATATCTCCTTTAAACTTTGCAATTGTTATAAACTAAATTATTATTACCTTATTGTATATGTGACATGCCAAGCTTAACTTGCATTAACTCCGTAACCTACGCTTAAAAAGGACTTATATATTCCTGAAATCAATGTATCTTCTTGCTCATTAAATGTGGTCTCTTGAGGTTTTACTCTTCTCTATGCTTTCAAACTTCTCCAAGGCACTCAACTCTGCTTTCTATGTGTTCCCTTCACTATTCTTAGGCTATTTTCAACTCATGCACTAAATAGATGCTCATTAGACATTGCACCTTCCTTTAATCATCACTGATATTTTTAGTGTTAAGTACCAAGTGGAACTAGAGGTATTTGCACTTCCTTTTAACATATCATATAGCATTTACCCAACTTTTCTTGATTAACGCTTGCCAAGAGCACTATACTTCATGGGTATGAATATATTATGACTTCTTTAATATTACAAATGGAACGTAGCTCTCCTTAATGGAATATGTAATATCCTCCAAAAAAAATATGTAACATTCTCCAATGGAATATGTAACTTCCTCCACATGGTGGATGATTTCTTAATACTTGGTCTTCCTTGTCATGCACCTTATGCACCCTAATTTTGGTTCTTGTTTCTTGGCCTTCAATCACTTCAAAACTTCTTTGTGCTTACCAACATTCACTAAGGTTATTTCAACTATTACTTCTCCAACGCTCTCCTCCTATGGTAGTTTGTATGTGGATGATTCCTTTGTAACAGATTTTTCTTTAGTTTTGGTGGAAATTTCTTCAAGGTGGTGACTCTTTGACTTATTGGTGGTGTTATGGTGGTGCTAGTGGCACTTGTTTTCCAGTAATTGCTTTTAGATGTTGATTTTTTGTATCCCATTTCCTATCATGCTAATGTTGGTAGTGAGACTATGTTTATTCTCCTCATGCTAGTGGTGCAACCTTGGTGGCTCAACCTTGTAATCTATGATGGTTTCCAATGCTTTATATTGGTCGAATAATGACTATTACTCAATGCTCTACATTGCCTTCCTTGGTACAAGTGGCTATATTCAAAATTATGGCATTGCTTATGGTAGTTATTTCTATACCTTTGTTAATCTTACCTTCACCAAAGGCTTTTCAATACTTGGCACACCTCTTGGTGTCTTTAGATACTAGAAATATGTGTTGCCTTTATTTACTATTGAGTCTCCTTATTTTTCTCAATAGACCTTTGAAAAATATGCACTTTGATGAGTCTAAAGCATGCTTTTGAAATTGATGATTTCTTCCTTTATTTTTATTTTTTTTTATAAGAGAAAAACCCCTTGTGGGGCTGCCTTGTTCTGAGAGACCACGAACAGGGGGTTCTACACCGTCAAAGTCACCCAGGAGTCACACCCGACCCTGCCCACACCAACATTATCAATTGGATTTTGGATACCCAATTCAAATTTTTGGTAGGGTGGATATTTGAACCTGGGACCTCCCTTGGAGGATTAGCCTCTCCTCTCCAACTCACTTACAAAACCTTGGTTTTCTTCCTTTATAACCCCTTTAAGAAATATCTAATTTGTTTTATGTTGTTGGAAATGTGCAGGTTTTATGATACCCAAGATGCCTCTTTTTTTACCTTAGAGACACTAATATTTAAAGCTCTATTTTTCTAAATTTAATGGATCTAATTTGGTTCTCTTGCAATCTTAAAATGAACTGATTATAATAGCCTTTATAGCACCAATGTAACTAATTCTTCTTCGAAATTAGAAGATGTAAACTTTAGACATTTCCTTTTGTTGCTTAAATATGGTGTTAATAAACTTAAATAATACTTGAATAATAAGACTTTAATAACACCAATTTTAAAAACGTATTTAGGACTCCTTTGTAGCAAGATTTCTTTTTAAATTTTCCTTCTTGGACTTTGAAATTTGTAGCAATTAGTGCTGCCCAAATTGTTGTCTTCTTGTTGTCCTAAACTCTAAAAATTTTAGCTTCTAATGCATCCAATTTTCTCCTTCATTTTTTTGTCCTTAACTCCTTTAATTTGTAGCCTTATTTTATTTTTCTAATATTCCCCAATTTTCTTGATTTATTGCCTTCTTTTTTTGCTGTAAAAAATAGCACTCTTCTCCTTCACAAATCAACCTTCAAGCCTTCAATGGAAATCTTCAAATTTCTCAAATCTAGTGGCCTCTTCTAGCTTCTTTCTCAAGCAATCTCCTTTTAAAATTTTGAATTCAATATTGGACTATTTTTTGGCCTTCTCTCTCAAGAATATGAATGTATTGATATCTTTGAAAATCTCTTCCAAAACTTGGGAAACTTCTTGCTAAATCCTTCTTCTTTTTGGGCTTGTTTTCGAATGGTGATAGTTTTCCCAAATTCTTCTTTATTAGGATATTCTCATTGTTAGCAATCTTCTCCCTTGATATTTCTTCTAATCTTCTCCAATGGAAACTTCTTCAATAGGGCTTATCTTGCCTTATTATTTCTCCTTCCAACTATTCTTGAGACCTCTTCTCTTGGATCTTCAAATTTTGTAGCTTCTCAAATATTCAATAGGAATTTTCCTAGTCCTCTATCTTCAATATTCCAATTATAGAAGTTCTTTAATTGGATATTTATCTTCGATATCTTCCTTCTAGAGATACTTTCTTATTTCTTCAATCTGAAGTCTTTAATCTTCAAATTTCTATGAGGACCTCCTTCTTGGTTCTCCTCAATATTCAATCTTCTATGGAGATCTCTTTTGTGAGTCTCCTCAATATTTTATCTTCAATCTACAATGGGGCCTTCTTCCTTGGACCTCCTCCTTGATTTGTAGTCTTCAATGTGGCTCCTTTGGCCTCTTCCTCTCTTCTCAATATTCTACTTGGAATCTTCAATCTACAAATCCTGCAATGGGACCTTTTTCTTTAGGCCTCCAAATTCTTCAATCTTCAACTTGTTGCTTCAAGTACTGGATCAATTTCAAAGAAGATATTCTTCCTAGATATTGTAGGAAGCTTCTCAACTTTATTTGAATCAACTCTTCTTTGCAACAAAGTATTAGAAAATGATAATGGAAATTATTTAAATCTAAATATAATGAACTTCACTAGTTGATTTGTCAAACTAGTGGAATCAATGTTGAGTCCTAGTCTTCACAAGTGTTTTGCAACTATGTGGAAATAATCTAGCCAAATAGCAATTTTAAAATTTTAAAAATAAAATCTACTATCTCCTCTCAATATTCTTGTGGCTCTCCCTATCTTCTATCAATCTCCCTTGTGGCTCTGATACCATTGTTAGATTTTGATGCTATATATTTAATGAAATAACTACCACAAGGCATAAAAAGAGCATGCAATATTAAATATATGGAAATGGAAATATACTAAGCATGAGAATATTATGAGAAACTTCTAAAAATACTCATAAATCAGCCATTAATGAAATCTCATGAAAATAGTACATTGTTATGAAATGGAGATCTCAAGCACTCCATATTGCTTATATGCTCTACATTGTATCTACTACTATTCTACCTTGTGCACTCCAAAATCCTCTCTTAAATCCTCTCTTTGCTATCACCTAAGAAGTCCTATATATAATTATACATGATTCTTGGCCTTCTATATTCCTATGACTCTTCATCTTCCTATTCTTAATGACTTGTGTACATGTGGGAAACATGTACATTTACATCAATGCACATTCTAATAATACTTGTGCATTTATTCCATTGCATAAATTAAATACTTAAATCCTAATCTAAAACAAACTCCTAATATAAATATGTACCCATGATGGTACATTATCATGTACCAAATAATGTAATATATTCCAACACAAAGGAGGCCAAAATAAGGTTTAAAATTGGTGTTATTAAAGTTTTTTATCCAAGTATTATTTAAGTTTATTGAAAACACCATATTAGAGTTATTAAAGGTAGCAAAAGGAGTTTAAGTTAAAGGTCTTCAATTCAATAAAGGAGGTAGAATTATCATCTTGAAACGTACAAAATACATCAACACAAGATAGATTTAAAAGTTGCTTTAAAGGAGTAATAAGAAGAAGTAGATAGTGCTTAATGCATATTATTTTTGAGAGCTATCAAAGTGAAATATTATTAAGCAAGTGGAGAAAATATAGTGCACAAGAACAAGGCTGAGTTAGAGTGTCCAAAGACACCATAAAGCATAGGTAAAATCTACAACAAGTCTTGGTGAAGAGGAGCCACCAGAGGAGTAGTAAAACCACCAAGAGAAATAGGAGGTGCCACCATATTAAAACAAAAAGGACCATTTGATAAAGATAAAAAATAGAAAAATAGAGCAATAATTGAAGTGTCTAAAGACACCAAAGGGCCACAAAAATTTTTAGCCATTAGTGGTAGAATCACCAAGTGGAATCCATGGAGTGAAGAAGAAAGAGTCGAATAAGTGTTCAAAGTTGGCATATTCAAGGTGTCTAAAGACACCAAATAGGGTGCTAAAACTCCAAGAAGGTAATGCCCACATTGGATCAAAATATGTAGGAAAATAAAGAAGATAAAAATAATATAAGGATAGAGCCAAAGCAAGGACAAAGGTGCAAGTCTTAAGGAAGAAAAATAAAGCAAGTAATAAAGTTTTTACCCAGGTAAAGAGGCTTGTATATCTAGCAGAACAACGGTGAAACAACCACCAAAGAAGAAGTGTTGAAGTGCCAAAAAATGAGGAGCCACCACCATTGAAGAGGAGAATCAATTGAAGGAGAAGAGCCACCACCAAATTTTAGAAATCAAGAAGCGCTCAGCAATTGCAAAAGGAATACCAAACAATATACATTGAAAGAGTTGGAAAATAGTGTTAAGGAAAATAAAGGAATACTGAGCACCAAAATAAAGGTTATATGCAAAAGAGGAGTGGAGCCACCACTTGGTATGTCTATTAAATACTTCATAGACCACTTGGCATAGAAGAAAAGGGAGTGCCAATGTTGGTACATTCTTATAACGTTCCAAAAAAGTGCTCACTAAGAAAGAAGACCACATGTTATAAAGTAATGCCTACAATAATATGAAGATTTAATTAATATCTAAAGTAACACCTATACCATCTAACATAGAAGAGAAACAAGGAGTAATGTATGATGATCCCAAACCATTTTACAGAGCATGCATAATAAGCATTCAATATCAGAGAATGTTGAAGAGGTAAGAGAAGAACAGTCAAAATTTGAAAAGAGTGCCATAAAAGGAAGAGCAATAAATATAGTGAAAGGACTTTTCCAAGCATTGAATACTGAGAGGAGAATAGAGACCAAATTAGCATGCAAGTTTTAGTCAAAGGAGCAATAGACCAATACATAGTGCCTCATCTCCAAGGAGGTATATTAACATTCAAATATTATTTGCATATTCATTAAGGTTAAGGAGGCATAAGGTTTATCAATTCTAAGGTTAAGTTTAGTTAATTAAATGCATGGAGATATAAGGAAATAAATTGGTAAATTACAACCTTAGATGATTTATTGATTGATTAGAAATACTATTGAAGTAAGGAAAATATAACTTGAGAGCCTTTTGAAAATTGCATTATTTGAAGTTCAAGTATTGAAATATTTACAAATAATTTAACTAGGAGGAATAAGGTTTTCTACATTGAAAGTGAAACATTAAATTTACAAATATCCTTTATTTTATAAATTTCTAATTAGGGAGATATAAGGAGTTCAACACCAACTAAATATTTTGAAATTTAGAAACCTTAATTTTAAAAATTGAAGCACTACATTAAGTTATTAGAAAGTTGGAAAATTACACTTGATATTAGTCTCTTGCTCAAATTAATGATACGTAAAGAATCCAACTCTAAATTCTTGAAGAAAGAAAATTTCATCAATTTAAAGTGCATTAAAATTATTTTTAGCTTTCTATTCACAAATAGGGAGAAATAAGGTGAAGAATGGTAGTGTAACATTAGGGAGATAAAAGGGATTCAACTCAAAGTAAAACTAATAAAGCTAAGCACTTTATCAAGACCATACTATTTTCAAAATACTTGGGAGATACAAGGTATCCTACTGTTGGAAATATGAGCAGGTTTTGTTGTCATTGATGTCAAGAGTCAGCTTCAGTGAGCAGGACAAAAGGAAGCATGTCAAGATTCAGTTTCAGTAAGTAGTGCAAGAGAAAGATTGATTCTAGGCCTAAGGGAAATATTATTATATTATCTCTTATTATAATATTCAAGGTGGTCATATGAGGTCTAAAGAGCAATAGGAAGGCCCAAGAAAAATAATATTATAATATTTTATTATAATATTAAAGTTCTAAGTTTAAGACCTAAATATTTAAATTAATTATAATAATTTCATTATAAATTAATTTATAACTTAATTTGATTAACTCTAAGAGTTATTAAATTAATTATAAATTAATTATAATAATTTAATTATAAATTAGTTTATGATTTAATTTAAATAACCCTAAAGGTTAGGGTTATAAGGGCACAAAGTTTTAATTAATTCAAATTAAATCGAATTTAAAAATGTCGTCGACATTTTGAGCACATGGTACATTGCATATAAGAAGGGGCAAGTTTTATTTTAAATAATAATCCATGTGATCCATAGAATGCTATAGAAAATTGTGCATAAGATAAAGAGGCAGAATCATGTGTGTTTTAAAAGGTTTAAAGAGGTAGAACAAGGGATAAATAATTGGGTATCCCACTTCACATTACAAGGCACTGGGTAGCATGGTTGGTTTCTAGGGACTACGCTAAGACATTCACAGGTGTAAGGTTAGGGATTTGATTCTCGTGGTCTTCATTTTTGCAAGCAGAGAAGGTTTTGGTCTGTTTCGTCGGAGAGGAACAAAGGTAAGGCGTGTGCCTTTCCCTTTGCATGGAAGCAAGTAGCCCACTTAGTGGATGCACACTGTGCAAAGTTGCTTGGAAGGAGGGGTTTACGTGTTTGAAATCCATCGAGGACTTTTTGGTGGATTGTCTAAGGTATGCTCTCACATTGCTAAGGTTTAAACATTGCATCCAAAAATTGCAAAGGTGGAAATTAATTTTTAATTTCCTAAGGTTTTATTAATTGGAAATTGCATATTTAAAAAGGGTTTGTGAGTTATACAAGGGAGATAAAAGGGTATGCAAAGTTTTATTTTTGTGTTTGATTTTTGAGTGGAAAAATTTTTATGAAAGGAGTAATAATGTGTGCCAAGGGTGTTAGATATTTTTGTTGAAATAATGTTATATTATAAAAATTGATTTGAAAGGAGAAATAAGGCATAGTTGATTTTTGATATTTTGACTTGGTGAAATATTTTTGAAATAAAATATTAAGGACAGATTTTTGCTATCTAACCCTTGAGATTGGCAAAGAGAGTGATTGTGATTGAGACAGGTTTTGAGGTCAAAAATTCATCAAACAAAAGGTATGGGCATATCTTCCTTGTGAGTGAAATATTATTGGATGTTGTGAATACTAAGTTGGAGTGAAAAGGATTGTTTGATAAGCATTTCTGACTTTGGTTTTGAGATATCCAATGTTGATTGATGTGGGTTTTCTTGAATGAAAGTTGATACTAGAAACCTTGTTTGATAAGCATTATTGACTAAGCTTTCATTGAGTGATTCGTTGAGTGGAGTTGATTGAGCTTCATTGATTGGAAGTGTTGAAGTGGTAGTTCAAGTTCTATGAAACAAGTTGTTCCTTACTAATTTGAGAAAGATATTGAAAGTGATTGAGTGTGAAACATATTGAGTCTCTAACCATTCTCCATGTGTTTCTGTGGTGAAGTTAGAAATATTGAAAGTGATTGAGCATTGTTGTGAGTGTGAAGCATATTGAGTCTTTAACCATTATCTATATGTTTTTGTGAGATTAAAAAATAATCTGTGTGAAGCTTGTTTGTGTGATTGAAGAGGTTTTTTGTGATAGATTGAGTTGAGTTGAGTAAGCTTTTATGGAAGCTTACAATGCAGATTTGAGGTAAGTATTGGTGAAGACTTGTTGAGCAGATTGGACAAGTTCTAGTGAGGACTTGTTGAGCATATTTGAGGTAAGTTCTAGAGAGGACTTGTGGATATATTTGAGGTACGTCTTTGAGAAGACTTGTGAGCAGATTTTATTGATTGATTTGTTCAAACCTTGAGTTAAGTTTTGAAGTAGATCTAGCAATATTGATTCTTGATTGGATCAAGTTTTTTTTTTGGTAGATAAGATATTATAGCATTAATACCGGGTTTTACAGGTTGACCCAAAACCTTTTACAAAAATCATCCCAGGGTTGTTGATGAACATATCCTTACTAAGGATCCTATATATGTAAAATCTACATGCCGCGAAAGCCATTACATCCGGTAAGGCACATAGCCTGTTATCAAAAAGAAACTTCCCATACAACATTTTGGGTATACCTTGAGAAAACACACATGCATCATAATTACAAAAAAGAAACAAACACGGATCCCTTCCTTGAGACAATGGAGAAACAAAAATCTACAGACACACATAGCAGAGTACTAAAAAAAACTCCCACAAGCTCTGTATTGATAGTTACTCTTAATAATTCTTTGGTAATTGCTTTCTTCCGTATATGACATGCTTTGGTACCACATACTATCTTTGCCAATTAGCCTTGGAGAAGTGAACATGCTGGCTAGATTTATGGTGGTGGCTATTTGGTGGTCCACGTGGCTTTGGTTCGAAGTCTTATATTGTCGTTTCTTTCCTTCCTTGTGATTATCAACCAACCTCAAATTACTAATATGACTAGGAGCCATGTTATCTAACATGTGATTGTCCCCATTAGTCTTTGTGGTATTTCCAAGCAGCATCCACGAAGACTAACAGCTTAGATAATTTTTATTGTGAGTCCAATTCAAAAAAGAGATGGGAATACTCCTAGCCTTCGAACTTACAGTGCCTTCCCTGTTGGTAAATTCAACTATCATTCTTGGCATTCTTGTTGAATAAGCTCCTCTACTTCACTCAAGACACTGTGTTCCCATTTGAAAAGTCCATCACCATTGACACCCAAATTGGCCAGCTTATCAGCAATTTTGTTAGCTTCTCGAAAGACATGTTGGGATTTTATGTCCTGTCTTCCCTGGAAAAGGATCCTAGCCTCTTCAATAATTGTTTTAATCCTCCAAGGAGGTGTTTTCCAATTATTGAGGAGATTTATAACATGCATAGAGTCTCCTTCTACGATGAAATTGCCTTCTAAGTCTTGAGTCATTTGAAGGCCTCTCCACATAGCTCTAGCTTCAGCTTCATTGTTCGTCCTTGTTTCCAAATATTCAAAAAATACAAGCATCGTATTCCCATTATGATCTCACACAATGCCACAAACGCCTGATCTTCCAAAATTTTCCTTAGCTACTCCATCAAAATTAAGCTTAAACCAACCCGTAGGAGGTGGAGACCACTTAACATTGTCTCTGGGGTTGACTACCCTAGGCACAGAATCATCTAACAAGGTTAAGCTTAAATATTGAGCAATTGTGGTCTCCTGCAGATGAGGTTTATAGCTATCAAAAGGGATAAGGTTCACATTCTCATTGGTAAAGGATAGGATATTGGCAATGATAGTTTTATGATCATGGATAGACTCATTAAAGACTCTATGGTTCCTTTCTAACCACACCTGCCAAAGATAGTGATTGAGACAAATTTTCCACATGTATCTAAGTCTTTGGCTTGAAAAGGGGCAAGGCCACTGGACAAACAAATCAAGTACGATGGTTGGTTTAACCCATGAAATATTTAAGGCCTAAAAAACCCCACTTAGGATAGTCAAGGAAAAAGGGCACTCAAGGAAAATGTGATAAATGGTCTCCCAATTAGCCCTGCACAAATAACAACGATTAGTGATACAAATATCTTTATGCATCATATTATCAATGGTTAGAATTCTTCCTTGGATAACCAGCCATGAAAAGACTACAATTTTTGGAATTAAATTTTTTATCCAAACTAAGTCCTTTTGGAGGACAAAATCCTCATCATCAGCGAAGCTTGTAAGCTGATTTAACAGTGAACTGCCTATTTTTCATAGGAGCCCAGGTCACTTGATCTTCCTTGGGTCTCATGGGGATAAACTATTGCCCGAGAATGTTACAAAGATAATTTGATTATGCTTGAAATCCTTGAATTCTTATTTTTTTCCACTTCATTCTACCTCTGTCCTCAACCATATAATCAGAAAATTTTATGCCAATGAGTTCTTCTGTGATATCTTTCATTTAGGCTAAGTTAGGATATTGTGTCAGTGGTTTGTCCTTATCCCACCTGTCATTCCAATAATTTATCCTCTCACCATTGCCTAAAATCCATCTTAAATATTTTTTGATGATTTCCTTACAATTAAGAATTGCTTTCCAAAAATTAAAACCTCTGATTGGAATTGAGTCACTTAGAAATTCCATATTTTGAAGATACTTTCATTTGATGATAGTTGTCCATTCATTTTCTTCACCAGAAATGGGATGCCACGCTTTCTTAGCTAGTAAAGCTAAATTTATATGAGCAATTATCCTCAGACCTAAGCCCCCATTTTCCCTGGGTCTGCACACTTTGGTCCATCCTACAAGGTGTATCATTTTTTTCTCCTTTGATCCAGTCCATAAAAATTCTTTTTGGAGTTTCTCAATTTTTTGGAAAACCTTCATAGGGGCTTTGAAAATGGAGAGGAAATAGACCGAAATTCTCTAAAGAGAGGCCTTAGTGAGGGTCAGCTTTCCTGCTTGAGATAGAAGATGACCTTTCCATCCAACAAGTTTTTTTTGAATTCTTTCAATAACCCTGTCCCACATTGACTCTCTCGGAGAACCAATGAAAAGAGGGAGACCAAGATATGAAGTGGGGAGGTTTGCTATATCACACCCTAAAATTTCTACAATCCTTCCTTGCCTCTGAATGGGAGTGTTCAGGAAATATAACTTGCTTTTATTGAAATTAAATTTTTGACCAGCAGCGTCCTCGTAGATTTGCAGGATGTATTTAATTATTTTAGCCTCAACCACTGATGCCTTAGTCAATATAAGGGTATCATCGATGAATTTTTGGTGAGAAATAGCCCTAGTGAGAGATGTTGCCTTGATTCTCGATATTAGCCTTGAACTGTAAGCATTTTTTATGGTTTTGCCTAAAGCTTCTGCCACAATGATGAATAACATGGGGCTGATAGGGTCCCCCTACCGAATTCCTCTACGACTTTAAAAGTAACCAGTAGTTGTTCCATTAACTAGAATCGAGAACCATGCTTTAGAAATACATTATTTGATCAAATTAACCCATTTGTGGTGAAAACCAAAATTAAGGAGGGCAACAATCAGAAAGTCCCAATTTAGCCTGTCAAATGCTTTGTTCATATCAAGCTTGAGGGCAAAAATAGACCTGTTAGTCTTATGAGTAGAGTGCAGAGCTTCATGAACTATGATATCTCCATCCAAGATTGACCTACCCTAGACATAGCTTCCCTACCATGGATCTATGATGCGGGGCAGAATAGCTCTCATTCTATTTGCAATGGCTTTAGTTAGGATCTTATAAGAAACATTGCACAGACTGATTGGCCTGAAGTCAGCCATAAATTTAGGGGTTTGCTTCTTAGGAATTAGATAAATAAAAGTAGATTTGATACCTTTTGGTATATGATTGCTTGCTTGGAATTCTTTTACAGCAAAAATCTTGATAGAAACGAGGAGGAAAGTCATCAGGTCCTGGGGCTTTAACTGGCTCCATGCTAAACAAGGCTTCCTTAATTTCCTCATCAGAAAAGGGAGCTAGAATCTTAAGGTTTATATCCTCATTTATTATGCTAAGAATGGATTACAAGAGAATATCTTTGGCCTCCTCATTGTACTACGATTCCTAACTAAGGATAGAATTGAAATAAGTTACTGCCTCCTTTCTGATTTTTGTTAAGTCTTGAGTAATAGAACCATCTGCTTTTTTAAAAAAAAAATATCTTGTTACTACTTCTATTTCTAAGCATGGTGACGTGAAAAAACTTGGAATTTGAATCTCCATATTTCAACCAAAGAGCCCTTGATTTTTGCCTCCAATAGATTTCCTCATAGGCCAAAATGTTATGAAACTCTACTAGTTTTGTTTGTTCCTCCTGCCTAGTAGTTTCATCAGCATCACCATGTTGGACCCTCTGATCAATTATCTTCAAACTTTCAACAACTTGTTTTTTATTTTCAAAGAGGTTCCCAAAGACCTCTTTGTTCCAAGTTCAAAGATTTTCCTTAATAAACTTTAATTTGCCAACAAGTTTAAAAGTTACACTACCCCTGACAGGCTGCTTCCACCACTGACATAAGTTATCTCTGAAACTGGAATTTTTGATCCACATAGATTGAAATCTGAAAGGTTTCTTGAAGGACAGAGGGTTAGGGATCTCCAACAAAATGGTATTATGATCAGAGGTAATTTTAGGAAGGGCTTGCAGGGTAGAATCACTAAACAAATTTGTAGCCTCCTTTGATAGAAAAAACCTATCAAGCCTTTCTTGAATGAGATGACACCCTATCCGCCGATTTCTCTAGGTATAATTTGCTCCTCTAAGTTTTACATCCATCAACATTTTGGAGTTCACAAAGTCATTGAACTCATCCATGCTCCTGATAGGTGGTCCATTTCCACCCATTTTGTCTGAAGGATAAAGAGGAGTGTTAAAATCCCTAGCCAGAATCTAGGGGACATTATGGAAGATTTCACTCAGATTGCCTAAGTACTCTCATAGTAGAGCTCTCCCTTGAATTGAAGTCGGGGCATAAATATTTGAAAGGATCCATGACCTATTGATGTTTATTTCCTTAAATAAGACACTAAGAACCCTGTCATATTTCTGAATAATTGTATCTTCTACAATCTGGGAATCCCACAAAGTCATAAGGCATCCAGATGCTCCACTGGCTGATTTGCAAACCATCTCTCCTTGATTCCAGATTTTTTTTGCTATTTTTTTTACTAAATCTCATTAGTTTTTGTTTCTTGCAACATGATAATAGTTGGATTCACTTGATTTCTTATTGCACTGACTTCCCTATGTTTGGGCATGCCATTGAGGCCTCTCACGTTCCATGAGAGGAACTTCATTTAGATTGTTTGGGATTTCTTCCTCTCCCCCTCCATTGAGGGTGTTTTCCTAATTTTTTGTCTTCATAACCCGGAATAGCCTGTTGCAACAAGGTTATCTTTTTTCCATTGGCAATGTCATTATCAGTTTTAATTTTTTGATGCTCAGCATTTGATATTCTCCCTCTTATTTTTTCACTGCCAAAATCTATAGGAGACTTCACAGTGCTTCTGGTTTGTTTAGGACTAAACTAAGGGGAGGTAATTTGTTGCAAAACCAGACTGCCATATTCCTTAGTCTAAAGAGTTTCACATATCTCCACCCCTACATCCAAATATTCTTCTTTTTTCCTGTATTCCCCTGGTCTGTGGGACGGCCCCTCAATAGGATTCACTTGGCTCCTAGTGATGATGTTAGGGAGGAGATTTTTTATTTTCCAATGCCTCAAATTTCTTCCCAAGTTCTTTAGCATTAGGTTTTGGCTTTGGGATGTCCATTGGGCTTGAATTATTTCCAGCATTGGGGTTTAAGGATCCTAACTAGGATGTGGATTATAGATATCATGTATTAGGGTTTGGATTTTTGATGCCCATAGGTCTTACAGTAATTTTAGCATTAGGGTTTGAGGATCCTAACTTGGATGGGGATTCGAGAGAGTTAGAAAGGTTACCCTGAAGGTTTTGGGCTTCCATGTCTTCTGATAATACTCCTACTCCCATTTTGGATAGAATTAAAATTTTATTTGAAACTAGAGGATTGGAACTTACCTAAGTATTTTGGTTGCCAACAACCTGTTGTTTTCCTTTTTATTTCTAGGACCCTACACCCTCTCTTTTCTTTTTTTGGTAGACATATTTTTCCTGATTGAAATCACCTATGCCAGGGAAACTCCTCAAATTTCCTCTATCTAGCATTCCCTGCTTTTGCTTTTCTCTATTCATTGCTAGGTTAGGGCACTAATTGCATAGATGTCCTTGATTTTTATATTTTGCATAGAATATCGGTTTGTTCTTGTATTCTATCGGTTGTTTTCTATAGTATTCTCCATACTCTAGCTCCACAAACCTTGGCAATTCATTATTCAAATTAGAATTTACGTAAATTCGTGCATGAATCATCCTTATCCTGGGTAAGATCACATGGTCAATGGAGATCAGGTCCCCTATATTTTTGGCTATGCCCTATAGCCAATATTCATTGAAGAACTAGGCAGGTAGACTCGGGATATGAACCCAAATAGGGGTAATGTTAATATTTTGCTTTTCAAGGTTGAAATCTTCACCCCATCATCTGAGCAAGCTTTATGTTAAGGCTTGAGGATAGATTTGAGGATATATTTTGGTGTAGATTTGAGGATAGATTTGTGCTAGATTAGATATAGATATTAAGCAAATTTATGCTAGACCAAAGGACTATGTTTAGTGTAAACTAGAGATAGAGATTGAACAAGTTTATGCTAGATCAAAGGACTGTGTTTAGTGCAAATTTGAGGATAGAGATTGAGGATATATTTGTGCTAGATCGAAGGACTGTGTCTAGTGTAGATTAGAGATAGATATTGAGTATATTTATGCTATATTGAAGGACTATGTTTAGTGTATATAAAATATAGATATTGAGTAGATTTGTTCTAGACCAAAGGACTATGTTGAGTGCATATTTGAGACAGCTAAGAGTAAGCTTTAGAGGTGACAAAGTAGAGGATAATAGTCTCCAGTGGATAGAGATGCATTAGCTAGGGCAGTGAAGATAGAGATCTTCTAAGTGAGGATAGATTTTTCTATGGATAGAGATCCACAAGCTAGATCAATGGAGGTAGTAGTCTTCTAAAAGATCACCAACTAGAGCAGACGAGAAGGAGTTCTCCTCTATATAGAGATCCACGAACCAACTAAGGGGATTGGTGTCTCTTGTGGGTTGGTTCCCACAAACTAGATTAGGGTATTGGTGTCTCCTTTGGACAGAGGTCCATAAACATTGTAATAGGTAAAGGATTCCCAAAATATTTTTTGATAAAATTTTAGTGAAATATTTTCTCCGTGGAGTAGCCCACATTGGGTGAACCACGTTAAATTGGTGTCTCTATTGTGTGTGATGGTTTGTGCATTACTTTAGTTACTATTATTGATATTACCATGTATTATATTGGATAATATTTTTGGAAAATAAAATTAAAAAGTGGTCTTATATTGTTCACCCCCCCTCTCAGTATAAGCTTGTGTTCTTCAATTGGTATCAGAGTGGGTTCCTTTGAAAAAGGTCTAACATCTTGAAAGAAGATCCTACAAAAACACACATGTGCAGGAAAGGTAAAAGAATAAATATGAGACCTAAGAAAAAACAAACACACACAGCTATAGAAGATACTATGGTGGAAGAAGGATTTGATCCCTTTCTTAGCAATATTGTTATTAAGAAAATGGAAGAGGAAAACTTTGTGAGATGTGTTGAATGTGGTAAACTTGGTCACATGGCACTTTATTGTCCATAAAATGGGTATGATAGTAGTGCAAAGGAAAAGGAATTTTATTTTGCTCTCAATAAAATTGTTTCTTTAGGAGGAGAAGTGGAAACAGATTCAAGAGATGAATCAAGTAGTGGATAAGAGACTAAATGGATAAGTTTTTATACCAGATGTGGGAAGACAGGTCACCATGCAGCTTATTGTCCACAAGATGGTGAAGAATATTTTTGTTGTGGTCAACTTAGTCATGATGCAAGTTATTGCAATGGTTTTAGCAGCAGTGAATATGAAATAGAACTCAAGGAAAAAAATTATAATCAAAATAGGTATGAAGAAGAAACTCTACTTTCGACAATAGAATAAAATGCTCTTATCAAAGACCAAAGAAAAGAAGAAAATAAGGAAGCCACTCTTAAGGAACTTGTTGAAATAAAAATGAATAACTTAGAATTAAAGGCTCAAATACAAGAGGATGAGAAATGTAAGACAAAGCTTCTACAAGATCTCTCTGACTTGAAAGATAAGATTGAAAATGCAAGGAGAGATAAAAAAGATATGGTTGAACAGTCAAAGTTAAAAGAGCTAGAATGTGAAAGACTTATTGTTGATCTCGAAGAATTAAAAAGGGATATGTAGACACCTAAATCATGTCATGATTAGGGGAGCTACTTACATATACACACTCATAATATCATAAGACATAATCTTGGACTTTCAAAGCATCAACAATGGTTCTCACCACTCATTTGGGGTCTTTTCAAGCCATCCAAGCTTGGTCGCTCAATCCAAGAGCGACCAGATCCTAGCTGCTCAAGCCTAGAGCAGCCAGACCTTAGCCACTGTAGATGACAGTGACCAGATCATAGCCACTATAGGCAACAATGGCTAAGCCATAAGAAATAGTTTACCGACAAATAGGCCCAATCTCAGGTGGAAGTGGTAGTCTGCATGCAATAAAGATGAGCAGAAGTGACTTTGCATTCCTTTTCATGACCAGTTCACATAGGAGACTTGAGTTTACATTTAGACTTAAGTAAACTGACATCCAAGCATAAACAAAGGACAAAAGCTTCTCATGCTAATGACCAATTCACATAGAAGACTCAAGTGGGCAATTATATTTCAATTAACTAGCCTTCAAATGTAGACAGTGGACAAAAGCTTCTCATGCTAACATGCACTACGCATGATAAATTCATTTCTAGGGCTTGGACATAGACCTAGGGTTTCACACTATAAAAGGTTGTTGAGCAAGTTGCAGCAAAAGTATTGTCATTTTTGTCAACACAGTCAGACAGATTAGCAAAAGTATTGTCATTGTTGTCAGCAAAAGTATTGTCATTGTTGTCAACACAGTCAAATAGATCAGTTGATGAAGTGGACAGGAGTTAAGAGGTTCTTCAGAGTATGTATAGTGATTATCCAAAATATCGAAGTGGCCCATATGCTAAAAATGCTAAAAATCAAAAGAAAATCACAAGGAAGAAAACTGTCATGATATCGCGACATGTTGAGCAAGAAAGAAAACTGTCGCGATATCGCGACATGTTGAGAAGAAAGAAAATTGTCGCGATATCATGACATGTTCGGAGAAAAAGAGCAAGCAAGCAAAACTATCATGATTTCGTGACATGTTCGGAGAGAAAGAGCAAGCAAGCAAAACTGTCACGATTTCGTGACATGTTCGGAGAGAAAGAGCAAGCAAGCAAAACTATCACGATTTCACGACATATTGCAAGAGAGATAGTACGAAAGAAAAAGTGTCACGATTTCGTGACATGTTGGAAGAGAAAAATACAAGTAGAAAAAGTGTCATGATTTTGCGACATATTGCAAGAGAGATAGTACGGAAGAAAAAGTGTCACGATTTCGCGACATGTTGGAAGAGAAAAAGGCAAGTAGAAAAAGTGTCACGATTTCACGACATATTGCAAGAGAGATAGTACGAAAGAAAAAGTGTCACGATTTCACGACATGTTGGAAGAGAAAAAGGCAAGTAGAAAAAGTGTCACGATTTCATGACATATTGCAAGAGAAATTGTACGGAAAGGAAAAGTGTCACGATTTCGTGACATGTCGCATTTTCGCGACTTGAAAAGTGCAGGAAGGCAGAAAAGGAAAAGTGTCACGATTTCGCGACATGTCGCATTTTCGCGACTTGAAAAGAACATGAAGGCAGAGAAAGAGAAGTGTCACGATTTTGTGACATGTCGCATTTTCGCGACTTGAAAAGAGTAGGAAGGCCGAGAAGAAAAAGTGTCGCGATATCACGACATGTCACATTTTCGTGACCCGAAGGTAAGAGAAAGTGCAAAGGAGAAAAAGTGTCACGATATCGCGACATGTCTCCTCTTTGCGACCCGAAGGCAAGAGAAAGTGCAAAGGAGAAAAAATGTCACGATATCGCGACATGTCGCGTTTTCGCGACCCGAAGGCAAGAGAAAGAGCAAAGGAGAAAAAGTGTCACGATATCGCGACATGTCACATTTTCACGACTCAAGGAGGAGAGAGAAAGTAAGAAGGCAAAAGTGTCACGATATCGTGACAAAAGTAAAAAGGAAGAGTACGGAGGTGAAAGTGTCGCGATATCGCGACATGTTGTGTTTTTGCGGGTACAAGCCGAGAAGAGGACAAAGAGGCAAAAGTGTCACGATTTCGTGACAGGTCGCTTTGGCACGAGCTAAGAAGAGAACCCAACCGAAAGAAGATATGTGACAGTTAACTGAAGTTGGTATGATAGTTACAGGTGCAGTTAAAGAAGAAGTCGATACGACAATTATGGGTGCGATTACAAAAGAAGTCGGTACGACGATTCATAGGTGCAGTTATAGAGAAAAGGTTATAAAAGGAGATCTACGTGGAGAATTATATTGCTAGAAAAATGCTGAAGAGTGTGTGCCATAAGAGAGCGTTAAGGAGAGCCGAGAGAGCAATAGACCAGATAGGGTCTTGTATAAGCGAAGGCATTTTTATGTCAATCTTATAGTTTCAAAATTGTAGTCTGAGTTGGTGCTTGGAATCAAGGGTTGGTGCTCCTTTCCTGTTCTGCAGATAAATTAGGGGTTGGTGCTCCTTTCTGTTGGTGCAGATAAATCAGGGGTTGGTGCTCCTTCCAGTGGGTGCTTGGTAAATTGTTTGTAAAATTGTTATTTTGCAAAGACTGGATTTGGACGGGAGTCCAAGCAGTCATTTTTGAGGAGTAGCCAAATTGGTGAACCTCGTTACATCGTGTGTTGTGGAATGCTCTCTTGTTATACTTGCTTTATCTAATTTTAAGTTTTCATTGTTTCGGCATTAAGAGTTGTAGATTTGAATTTAAATAGCTACACTGATTCACCCCCCCTCTCAGTGTCATTGTGAAACTATCAATTGGTATCAGAGCCAAGTTCCTGAACAAGCTTAATCGGCTAAGGTGATCTTGGAAGTGAGACAATGGCAGGTGGTGAAGGATTCTCATAAAACAAAGCACCATTATTTGATGAAACTAATTACACATTTTGGAGACTCAGGATGCAGACATATCTATGCACCTTGGGATACGACATTTGGGAGTCAGTAGATAGTGGATACGCAATATCCATCACTCCTCCAACCGATGCTACCGGTAAGAAATTGTTTGAGAATAACTCTAAAGCAAAAAATGCTATCATGTGTGGTTTAGTGGACAGTGAACTGATAAATATTATGAGTTGTAAAATGGCAAAAGACATGTGGGATAAACTAAGGAGCATTCATGAAGGAGACGGCAAGATCAAGGAGGCCAAGTTACAAATGCATCGAGCCCAGTTCGAAGCATTAAAAATGAATGACGATGAGAACATAGAGGCATACATGCTGAGAGTTAATGGAATCATTAATGCGATTAGAGGACTCGACGAGGAAATGGAAGATGTTGTCATAGTGAAAAAGGTACTAAGATCTCTTCCCCAAAGATTTGATTCTAAAGTTTCAGCAATAGAAGAAGCTAAAGATCTAAATATTTTTAGTATGGATGAGATGCATGGTTCTCTCGATCGCATATGAGATGAGAATAGGAAAAACTAAACCCACAGACAGAGAAGCTACTTTTAAAGCACATAAAAATATAAAAGCAAAACAAGAATCCGAGGAAGAAGAGACATCAGATGAAACGGAAGCAAACTTTGTTCGGAAACTAATAAGGGGAAAAGGAAAATATAGAGGAAAGCTACCATTTAAGTGTTTCAACTGTGGAGGCATTGGGCACTTTGTAGCTAAATGTCCACTCAATGAGAAAAACAAAAGTGATGAAGGTTCACACCAAGAAAGAAGTGACTGGAAGAAGAAATCAAATTTTAGAAAAGGCAACTTCAAGAAGAAAAGTTTCATATCCAAGAATGTCAGTCCTTCAGAAGACAACTCCGGTGAGGATTTTGAAGAAGAAACCGGTGAAGCTCTTTTCATGGCATTCGAAGAAGAAAAAATAGAAGAAAAACTTGAGGCTGAGGCTGAAGTAGATCTGGAAGGTGAGCTGATCGCTGCACTTAAAGAGCTAAGTATAGAAAGAAAAAATAATAAGAAAGTTTCAAGAAAATTTGAGGATGCCAATGAAATCATAACCAACTTGAAAGTATAGATAGATGAATCTAAGAAAATATCTGAAGATATCGAAGTACAATTAACTATGAAAATAGATGAGTGCAACAAGTTAGAAGAAGAGATTGTTGGATTAAAGATGCAACTAGAAGAGATGAATCGAAAAGTGAGATGTTATCACAAAATTGAAGAAAGTTCAGTAAAGTTGGACAAGATTATAAATAGCCAAAGGACTACAGGCATTAAATTTGGTTTGGGCTTCATTGAAGGAGAATCATCAAATGGATCAAAGGCCATAACTCGTAGATCCCATAAAGAATGAAGATAAGATCAGGATTGATCAAGAAAAAATGAATCATGCTAAAGAAAGCAATAATTCCAGGCACGAGAGGAGTATTGACAATGATGAATTCACCAATGTCACTCATCAAAGGAGAAGAAGATTTGTGGCTCCTACTACAAAATGGCAAAAACCATCACCCAGGTTCACTCATTTCTTTTCTGGTTATTGTTTTAAATGCAATGGTTATGGACATAAGATTGCAGATTGCAAGTATAATGTAGGACAAAGGAATTTTGTCAATAGAAATGTTTTTTCACCATTGATGGATTATGCAGTAGAATGTTATAACTGTCATAATTTTGGGCATATTGCAAGAAATTTTCGAAGTACATTTGCAGACAAATAAACATCAGGGAAGACAATTTCAATCAAATGGTTTGAGACAAAATAGAAGATTTCTCGAAAAACATGCACAAGCTATTGACAAAGAAAAGTCAAAACAAGTGACCAAAACCGTAATCAAACCGAGTGGAAAGAAAAGGAGCGACTCAAGGAAGAAAAGGAATCCTTGATTGTACAGACAGCATTTAAAGCACAGAACAAATCTACACCATGGATACTTGATAGTGGGTGCTCCAGTCATATGACAAGTGACAAACAAAAATTTGAGAAGTTACAGAAGTATGAAGGTGGTTCTGTAAAATTTGGAAATAATGATGGAGCGAAGATAGTTGGAAAAGGATCAATTAAGATCAATGATGGAAAAATAAAGTCAAAAGAAGTCTTGTTTGTGATTGGTCTGAAGCATAACTTGTTAAGCGTAAGTCAAATTTGTGATAGAGGTCATGAAGTAATTTTCAAGAAGCAGGGTTGTGAAGTCAGAACAACAAACTGTGGAAAGTTGATAGCAACTGGATCAAGAACATCTGGCAACTTGTATACTCTCTCAGAGACTTCAGAAGGAGCGTGCTTGATTGGACATGAAGAAGAAAATTGGTTGTGGCACAAGAGGCTCGGTCATATCAGTTTTGACAATCTAGTAAAAATCAGCTCAAAAGGGGCAGTGAGAGATATTCCTACCATTGGCAAACCATTAAATAGCATTTGTGCTTCATGCCAAAATGGGAAGCAAACTAGAGCCACATTTAAAACAAAAGAGTACTTCACAAGCAAACCTTTAGAACTAATACATACTGATTTATGTGGACCCATGAGAACGCAAAGCATAAATGGTGACAAATACTTTATGTTGTGCATAGATGACTATTCCAGGATGACATGGGTACTATTTTTGAAGCTTAAATCAGATGCCTGTGAGATGTTCAAGATTTTCAAAAAACAAGTTGAGAATCAAACAGGAAAAAGGATTAAATGTTTAAGATCAGATAGAGGAGGAGAGTTCATTTCAAAGGAGTTTGCAGAGTACTATGAAAAGTATGGGATTAAGAGACAGTTTTTAGCAGCAAGGACACCTCAGCAGAATGGTGTGGTAGAAAGAAAGAACAGGACAGTGCAGGAAATGGCAAGGACTATGTTGACTGAGAGCAAAATAGCAGATAGATTTTGGAAAGAGGCAGTCCATACTACGGTATACATCCAAAATAGGTGCATGTTGAGGACACATGAAAGCAAAACTCCGTATGAGTTGTGGTTCGGTAAAAAGGCAACAACAAGATACTTTAAAGTTTTTGGCAGCAAGTGTTACATCAAAAGAACTGAAGATAATCTTGGTAAGTTTGAAGATAGAGCCGATGAAGGTATCTTTCTTGGCTATTCGACAAAAAGCAAAGCCTATACATGCTACAACAAGAGGCTAAAGAAAATTGTGGAGAGTGCTGATGTTAAAGTTGATGAAGGTAGGGAACGAGAAATTAGTTATGAAGAAAACTACCCAATTTATGAAGAGGTTATTGAAGCGAGATGAGGAAGAGGAAACGGAAAAGAAACAGAAAATTGACTCAGATGATTTAAGTAGTGTTTCGAAGAGGAAGAAAACAAGAAATTCAAAACAGTAAATTGGCAGAAAAATCATCCTATAGAGCAAATAATTGGATATCCCAAGGTTGGTGTTCAAACAAGAAGAAGAGTAGTAAGTAACTACTCTCTATTATCCAGAGATTGAGCCCAAAAATGTTGTTGAAGCAAGCAAATATGAAAGTTGGATGACGGCAATAAATGAAGAATTAGATCAGATTGAGAAAAACAAAACCTGGGAGTTAGTACCAAGACCTGCAAATAAAAATATAATCGATACTAAATGGGTTTTTCGAAACAAATTGAATGAAGATGGACAAATAGTCAGGAATAAAGCAAGATTGGTCTGTAAAGGCTATGCACAAGTTGAAGGTATTGACTTTGAAGAAACCTTTGCACCAGTGGCTAGACTTGAGGCAATTAGAATGTTTCTAGCTTTAGCAGTTCACAAGAATTTCAAAGTTTATCAAATGGACGTGAAATCAGCATTTTTGAATGGAAAACTTGAAGAAGAGGTCTATATTGAGCAGCCAGATGGCTTCCAACTCGGTGATAATCCCAACTTCGTCTGCAAGTTGAAAAAAGCACTGTATGGTTTGAAATAGGCACCCAGAGCATGGTATGCAAGGCTAGACAACTATCTTACTGAACAAGGGTTCAAAAAGGGTATGGTGGACAACAATTTGTATGTCAAAATAGAGAATGGCCATCTCATTGTCCTTGTTGTATACGTAGATGATATCATTTTTAGCAGCAGCAATGATGAGTCGTGTAAAGATTTAGCAAATAAGATGCAAAAAGAATTTGAAATGTCTATGATTGGTGAACTTGCATATTTCCTCGAACTGCAAGTTAATCAAAATGAGAAGGGCATATTTATTTCTCAAATTAAATATGTGAAGGAGATGCTAAAGAAATTCACAATGGAGGATTGTAAGCCTGTTAGCACTCCCATGACGACAGGTTGCAAGTTGAGCAAGGATGACAAATCTCCAGATGTTGATCAAACCATGTACAGATCTATGATTGGGAGCCTACTGTATTTGACAACTACCAGACCAGATATCTTGCAGGCAGTTTGCATGGTCGCACGATTTTAGGCTAGTCCCAAGGAGACTCATGTGACAGCCGTGAAGAGGATTCTTCGGTATCTGAAGGGTACTATGGAGTATGGGTTGTGGTATCCAAAAGGTAAGGATTTCACCCTTATTGCATATTCAGATGCAGATTGGGCAAGATGTGTCGATGACAGAAAGAGTACCAGTGGAGGTGCATTCTATCTTGGAGATAGGTTGGTCGCATGGCACAGTAAGAAACAAGAGTCAGTTTCCTTATCCACAGCAGAGGCAGAATATATTGCAGCATCAACGTGTTGTACATAGGTTTTATGGATGAAACAAACCCTGAAAGATCTTGGCATTAACTTCAGAGAGCCAATTTTAGTTAAGTGTGATAACACCAGTGCTATTAACATCTCAAAGAATCCGGTTATGCATTCCCGCACAAAACATATTGCTATCCGATATCACTTTCTGAAAGAGAAAGTTGCGGAAGGTGAGGTTAAGTTGGATTTTGTCCCAACTACAGAGCAAGTAGCGGATATCTTCACAAAATCGCTACCCAAAGAAATTTTTGAGTACCTTCACAATAAGTTGGGAGTGGTCACGCTTCCCAAGAATTGACTAGCAATCGAGACCACATTCTCTGGGGGAGCATTTATATATTTGATTATCTTTTTGCTCATGTTTGTAATTTTTGCTAACTGTAATAATTTGTGCCTCGAGAATGTTGTGCATGGACTCAGGGGGAGTCTACAGCAGACCCTTTGGTATTATTGTCAAAGGGGGAGAAGAATTACAGGAATTACAGGAGATTGCATGAGTGTTGCCAACAATTCCAAAGGGGGAGATTGTTGAGCAAGTTGCAGCAAAAGTATTGTCATTATTGTCAACACAGTCAGACAGATCAGCAAAAGTATTGTCATTGTTGTCAACATAGTCAGAAAGATCAGTTGATGAAGTGGACAGGAGTTAAGAGGTTCTTCAGAGTATGTACAGTGATTATCCAAAAGATCGAAGTGGCCCATATGCTAAAAATCTAAAAATCAAAATAAAATCACAAGGAAGAAAAACTGTCACGATATCGCGACATGTTGAGAAGAAAGAAAACTGTCGCGATATCGCGACATGTTGAGAGAAAGAGAAAGCAAGAAAATTTGTCATGATTTCATGACATGTTCGAAGAGAAAGAGCAAGCAAGCAAAACTATCACGATTTCGTGACATGTTCGGAGAGAAAGAGCAAGCAAGCAAAACTGTCACGATTTCGTGACATATTGCAAGAGAGATAGTACGGAAGAAAAAGTGTCACGATTTCATGACATGTTGGAAGAGAAAAATGCAAGTAGAAAAAGTGTCGCGATTTCGCGACATATTGCAAGAGAGATAGTACGAAAGAAAAAGTGTCACGATTTCGTGACATGTTGGAAGAGAAAAATGCAAGTAGAAAAAGTGTCACGATTTCACGACATATTGCAAGAGAGATAGTACGGAAGAAAAAGTGTCACGATTTCACGACATGTTGGAAGAGAAAAAGGCAAGTAGAAAAAGTGTCACGATTTCGTGACATATTGCAAGAGAAATTGTATGAAAAGAAAAGTGTCACGATTTCGCGACATGTCGCATTTTCGCGACTTGAAAAGTGCAGGAAGGCAGAAAAGGAAAAGTGTCACGATTTCGTGACATGTCGCATTTTCGTGACTTGAAAAGAACAGGAAGGCAGAGAAAGAGAAGTGTCGCAATTTCGTGACATGTCACATTTTCACGACTTGAAAAGAGCAGGAAGGCCGAGAAGAAAAAGTGTCGCGATATCGCGACATGTCACATTTTCGTGACCCGAAGGCAAGAGAAAGTGCAAAGGAGAAAAAGTGTCGCGATATCGTGACATGTCGCGTTTTCACGACCCGAAGGCAAGAGAAAGTGCAAAGGAGAAAAAGTGTCATGATATCGTGACATGTCACGTTTTCACGACCCGAAGGCAAGAGATAGAGCAAAGGAGAAAAAGTGTCGCGATATCGCGACATGTTGCATTTTTGCAACTAAAGGAGGAGAGAGAAAGTAAGAAGGCGAAAGTGTCACGATATCGCGACAAAATTAAAAAGGAAGAGTATGGAGGCGAAAGTGTCACGATATCGCGACATGTTGTGTTTTCACGGGTACAAGCCGAGAAGAGGACAAAGAGGCAGAAGTGTCACGATTTCGTGACAGGTCACTTTGGCATGAGCTAAGAAGAGAACCCAACCAAAAGAAGATATGTGACAGTTAACTAAAGTCGGTACGATAGTTACAAGTGCAGTTATAGAAGAAGTCGATACGGCAGTTACAGGTGCAGTTACATAGAAGAAGTCGGTACGACAGTTACAGGTGCAGTTATAGAGAAAAGGTTATAAAAGGAGATCTACGTGGAGAATTACATTGCTTGAAAAAGGTTGAAGAGTGTGTGCCGTAAGAGAGCGTTAAGGAGAGCCGAGAGAGCAATAGACTAGACAGGGTCTTGTATAAGCGAAGGCATTTTTATGTCAATCTTATAGTTTCAAAATTGAAGTCTGAGTTGGTGCTTGGAATCATGGGTTGGTGCTCCTTTCTGTTGGTGTAGATAAATCAGGGTTGGTGCTCCTTTTTGTTGGTGCAGATAAACTAGGGGTTGGTGCTCCTTCCAGTGGGTGCTGGTAAATTTTTTGTAAAATTGTTATTTTGCAAAGACTGGATTTGGACGGGAGTCCAAGCAATCATTTTTGAGGAGTAGCCAAATTGGTGAACCTCGTTACATCGTGTGTTGTGGAATGCTCTCTTGTTATACTTGCTTTATCTGATTTTAAGTTTTCATTGTTTCGACATTAAGAGTTGTAGATTTGAATTTAAATAGCTACACTGATTCACCCCCCCTCTCAGTGTCATTGTGAAACTATCAAAGGTGTAAACCTAAGAGCACCAAGATATCTAAAGATATTTTATATTTTATCATAAGATAGAGAATCCGGAGATACAGGAAATATTTTATCACATCAGGGAGAGAGACATCTTCTTGAGGAGAGCTTTCAAGACTTGGAGAGTTCTCTTTGAGAACATGTGTGTAGAAGATATTTTACGAATAAAAGAACATAATACCTGCTTTCTTCAACATTAGATCATAGTCTTTGACCCATAGCTTTGGGGAAAATAGGGCAAGGTTTACTTTAGCGGTCATTGTCTTGGACAGTGGCCTGCAGGCTTAGCTTAGATAGACATAGCATCTTTATTTTATTTTCTTATATAATTAGCATAGATTTACATGATTTCATGGTATTGTTTTATCATATTTCTGTTACATTCTTTGATTACTAACAACATCATCTGAGGAGGCAATCTTGGACACCTAAAAGTGTGTCATTGATTCATTGCTTACAGGGCCATAGGTACATCAAACAAATATTACAACATATGAGAGCAAAAGGGATCCCTTTAGGAAACAAACCTAGATAAGGAGGCATCTGTAAGCCCTCATACATTTATGTATGTGGAACCGAGAAGCTTTTATAAGCGCACCACCTCTTCGTGAAAGGGGCACTCCTTGCCCACTTGTAATTTATAGTATCAAAATGGGTATCCCTAAGAGGGACCAACATGTAACCGAGATTCAATATTAATAAAGAGATTTGTATTTTGTTATTTTGTGTTATATTCTTTTTCCTCTTGTATTTCCATTTCATCTTTGGTATTTTAAATAGCATTGCAAGTAGGGTTTCAGAAAAGGGACCAGTGTGCACATTCCTGGGGTCACTACAGATGGCGATCTCAATGGGACGACAACTAATTTTTCATTTTTTTCTAGAATACTAAATTTTATGTGTAGGTCTAGCCGCTCTGAGCTACAATGGCCAAAAATTAGCTGCTCTAAGCTACAACGGCCAAGAACCACTTGCTCTAGTCAACAGCGGCCAGAACTGGAGTGCAGTAGAGGTTAAAACATAAACTCTTTGAGTTGGATCATAGGTCTAGCTGCTCTGAGCTACAATGGCCATAAACTAGCTGCTTTGAGCTATAGTGGCTAGAAATTAACCGCTCTAAGATACAACGTCCAAGAACTAGCCGCTCTGGTCAACAGCGGCCAAAATTGGAGTGCAATAAAGGTCAAAATACAGACTCTCTAAGCTGAATCAAAGGTTGGTATAGCTTCTCTGATACTTTATAGCTTTATATCTACTTCTATGTGTTTAAAATAGAGAACTTAAAGCACATTTATGTTTGGAAATTGAAATAATAAAGAAGAAAGAATTAAGCATTTTGCATATATTAGATCTTCTTTTAAATTTTCCACTAGGCATTGCTAGGAACAATAGCTTATACCTGAAAAGTTCACCCTAGAATCCAATGTTCTAGACATTGTATGTTTTTTGCTTGCTTTGAGGCCCTGCTAGAGGCCATAGTTGCACGAGATAAACTGTGCTCATACAAATCATAGTAGTTCATGCATATTTTTTAATATTGAAATATGTTTTTGCACTTAGGCATATAGGAAAGACTCATTGTTGCTATATTATGCACTTTATGTTTCGCAAGCTTAAAATAAACACCACACAAGCACTTATCATTTAAGCATTAGAGAGTTGGATTTCATCACCAACCTTCAATTCAGTCTAGTGACGTTGGAATTCATCTCCTTCCATTGGTTTTCCCCCTAGAGCTTCCTAGAAATAGATTGGGAAACTTACTTATAGTGACACTAAGTTATTTGTGTTCAAAATATCTCCCACTGTTGGAACAATTATTGGTTCAAAGTGGAAGAGCTAGGTGAACCCCCCATTGGGTCTTCAGTGGTGTACCCTAGCTTATTTTGAGAAAATCATGTTTGGCACGAGTGTACTTGATTTTCACTATGGATGAGTCTTCTCATTCTTAATCCAAGAACAAAAGCAAATAAATCAAGAGAACAACACATAAAAACACATCAAATAGTTTAGGGCACACTCAAATCGGTAATCAAGATAAACATTTGTTTGATATTATGTGTTCATTCAATAATTGCAAACTCAAATGATCAATTCATAAAACAACATGGTCAAAACAAGAAGTAAACACCCTCATTCTGATGTCGAAGGAGAGACAGAAGCAATTCATACCCATAGGTAGAGTCATAGTAATGTTGAACGACCTACCCATAATACCGTGAGACGTAGCTCCACGAGCCTAAGGGGTGATAACTCAACTCTTGGGGATCTCCTTGAGAAACCCCAAGTAAGGAACCACATCATGGAACAAAGTCACATAAAAAAAAGAGGCTTCACAACCATCCTCATCAAGGATACATGAGGAGACCTCAAGGGCCTCCTCTAAACACATAGAAACATCTCAAAGACATGAGGAAGCTTCAAGGGCTTCCTCCTCACATGGACATAAACAAGGTTTTAAAACCCATTCTTCACATAGGGATTACGAGACTGCCACATCTCCATCCATATGGAGGAATCATGTTACCACAAAACCCTCTTCATCAAGAATGCAAACAAGAATTGTAACACCTCAAGACTTACAAGAAACATATGAAATAGGTCTACCCACTGAAGGGTAGGAAACTAGAGCTACATCTATTCATGGGAATCATATAGAAGAAACCCTTCACACAAAGGGAAATATTCTTGTAGAATATGACCTCATAGGAGTAAATGGTACCCCATGGGACCAACCATGGAAAACAAGGCAGCTATATAGGTTGGATCGATTTCCTACTCAACCAACCCAAAGAATTGCTACTAATAACTCTGCATCTGGAAGCTCATGAACTGTGACTTCTAAGCATACCTCCTAGTCTATGGGTATCTCAGAGCAACCCTATAGAAGATGTGTCTAGTCTGATCATGGGGATATTAAATAGTACACTGAACAAATCACATTAACTAGCAAGAGTACAAATACAATAGAAACCCCCTCGAGGAATTTGTGAGTCAATACAACAAGAACAGAGTCAAATAAACATGATTCTTCTATGATATGCAAACTAACCAAATTATATGGCTAGAAAATGCGCTACGCAAAGAGCGAGAATTATTGGAAGCTCTCAAATAAGATAAAAAAAGAGAAATACTCTTGTGCCAACATGAGCAGTGTTTAAGAGATCAAGCTGAACAGCTAGCTCTTCACAATCTATAGATAAATGGTTGTGACCACCAAAGAAAAATATACGTTGATTCACCTAAAGAAAGGTGCACTAGAAAAGATAGCCCACAATGAAACCCCCCACCAAATCATGAATAAAATCCAACTAATGGAGGGAGGGCAAACATAACAAACCAATATTACAATCTTGAGTCCCCTTGTAGGAGGGAGGAAAATGAAATAAATCAAATGGATAGAGAGTTACCTCCATTGCCAATGTGAATAGGCTTACACAAGAAGGAAATTCGTGCATCAAAGGCATTTCAAGAGCTTGTTGAAAAGATGAAAACCTTTGAGAAATAAGAGGCAACTGGGAACTCACCAACATTGAGCAAGATACATAATCAACCATTGTGCCCATCAATCCCTAGCCCTCCATATCCTAAGCACTTTGATATGTCTGGGTTAGAAAAGTTTAAAGGTGAAGAGGATGCACAAGAGCATGTCACCAATTTTATCAACGCCTGTTTTCATCTTGAATACAATGATGCTCTCATGCTAAGAACATTCATAATGATATTTTTAGGTGTTGCCACTCAATGGTTCAACCAACTACCTAAGCATAGCATAACAAATTTTTAACAACTAGTAAATGCATTATTTAAGTGTTTCTCCTTTGGTGCTAAGAAAAAGGTGAACCTTTAATATCTAGCTAACTTGAAACAGTATGATGATGATCCAATAATGGATTATGGAAATAGATGGAGAAAAATCATAGTAAAATTATCATTCTTTGTTCCCACAAAAGAGATCATTCATATGTTTACCAAAATTTGTTCTAAACATATCTCCCTCTTTATACAACCCCAACAATATCCTTCATTTGAGGAAGCTTTAGCACATGCCAAGCTCATCAAAGAGATAAAAGTAGATTAGGGAACCATTAAGCTTCAAAACAAAAAGGAGTGGAACAAGAATGGTAAGAATAACAAGTACAAGCAGAAGTAGGGGAACCTTGATCCAGTCAATCAAGTCATATTGGCTACACCCAAGGATGGGTGTGCACAACAACCACAGAACTATCAAGCACATCCCCTGCTAGTCAACTAGGACCAAAAGAACAATCAAGGAAGAAATCGAAAATGCAAGTCGCCTCATTATTTCACGCCTCTGACAGAATCAATGCAATCAATCTTTAATCAGTTGAGCAAGGCCAGGAGGATCAAATTTTTTGATATACCTCTTATAGATCCCAACCATCCTAAGCCAAAAGGATATAGGGAAGATCAATTTTTCCCTTATCACAAGATATCGGGGCATGACATTGAGGCTTGCATCAGGTTTAAGCATCAAGTGTGAAACATGATTGAGGTGGGAGAACTCAAATTTGACAACCCACTAGCTCCCGATAACAGATACGGGCATATATAGAAACCCATTACCAAATCATGAGGCCCCTCAAGAGCAATGGGCCCAAGTCAATCAGGTTTGAGCTGACATACCTACCCATAGATGTATGTGGATGATTGAGATTATTAACATACTAGGACTAGGTGGTATGGTCAACCGCAACCACCTGCAGATCCCATGAACATCCCAGCCACTCCTAGGCAAAGGCGAGACAACTTTCTAGGTCCACCAACAAGAACTGTGGTAACTATTCAAAGTAGATTAGAGCAAAACCTATAGATGACTCAAGCTAAGTTATCCATATATGAGCTCATACAATAGTCCCCAAAGTATAGGGAGACTCTAAAGGATATTTTAAGAACAATTGAACTTCAACTGTAAGATGCAAATGCATTCACTCACTTTGTGGTACAAGTGCAAGAATGCCAGGAACCTGTAATCCGATTCTATGATCATGATATTAAGACAGTTTCTACTGCCTTACTAGACCCTCTACTAAACATTGTAGCAGCCATCAATAACTTACCTTTCAAGAGGTTTTTGGTCGATACATGTTCATCGATAAACATCATCACAACAACTGCAATAGAGCACCTAAAGATACCCAAGACCAATATCATTCCAGGAACTTAGACATTTAGAGCTTTTAATGATGCTTTATGCAATACTATGGGAACGATAGTCCTACCCATCAAGGTGGGGCACAAGACCATCCCCATGATGTGTCATGTCTTGGAAGGAGCTATGCAATATAAAATCCTCTTAGGGTGCCCTTGGATAAGGGCCATGTGTGCCTTTGATCTTGCACCAGTGTGTCAAGTATGTGCATGAAAACAAAGTCTATGTGGTTCTGGCTGATGAAGAACCTTTTAAATACATCAATCAAGTGGACATTCTAGGAGAATTCATGATCCCTTCTACTCACCTATATGTGGCACCTTCATCCTCAACCACACAAGTGGATAACAAATACAGAGGGGTAAGAATATACCCATGCACATCAACACATCTTGGTGCACTCAAGATAGTCAATGCTTCTAAAGGACCATCAATGTCAAGACCTAAAGATAATCATAAGCTAAAGGTGCCCTTAGTTAAGGAAGAAAGGCCCAAAGAAGTGCCAACTATAGCCATTACTGAAATGCCAAGTCCTATGGAAGAGGAATATCCTCAAGATCAAGATGAAGATAGTGATTATCACCCTACTTCACCAGTACCATTCGTGAGGTCATCCACGTTGTATGCATCAATACACTTGGCAAGTACAAGCATAGGGGATTACCTTGTGCATAACATCACCTTTACACCTATCATTGAGTTTGCATAGGACATAGGGAGGCCTAAATACTTGAGGCCACTAGTAGGAATGGTGGTTCCACTTGGAATCCCTTCCAAAAAAACCAATTTTGTCTACGTCGGCATGGACTGCGCTCATAAGTCTTCATATATAGAAGAGGATGGTGATAAATTATTCATAGTCAATTTTCATTACCTCTCTAATCCTGAGTTTTCTCTAAGCTAGTCTGATAATTGCCATTGGCATGGCTATGACCTTGGCGTATATGAGTAAGGGCACAAGAGGTCTTACGAGCCACTATATCAGCTTCCCTCTGATAAATTTGGCTTATGCTACTATAGCGAAGGTCGAGATGACTCGCTTGTAGCAGCATTGGAAAAATTAAGCATAGGTTTGGGATAAGACATTGATTTCATTCCTTATCACCCCTAAGAATAAAAAATTTGAGCAACATACAAGTGGCCATGGTAAACATACCACCTCCAAAAACTTATCATCCAAAAACCTCAATTGATTCCACCCCAATAGGGTACAACTCATGGGATGAGGAGAATGGATATGAAGCAAGTGATGATGAGGTACAATTTGGCTTAGTTTATCAAGGGCCTTGCTATTTACAAAGATTCACATGGTCCATCCACGATGAGAGTGGATATACATCATATGAAAGTGACTATGAATCAGAAGACTCGATAGAAAGAGCTTACTTAGGTCTAATCCATCAACCCCTAACTTTGGGGCCAGAGACAAATGCAAATGGATTATTCATAAGTGACAAAGAATATGAAGATGAAATAGAGACAACATACTTGGGGTTAAGACATGATCCCCTTGTCTTAAGACCGCACACCAATGCTAACAATTTTTGGATAAGTGATTATGACTTTGGGGATGAGACCGAGATGGCTTATTTTGGACCTCACCACTTATGGCAAGTCAACGAGCTAGTAGAGAGAGAGGCAACACTTCATGCCATAGACCCTCATCTCTAAATTTTGGGAAGACTTGTTGACCTAGCTACCATTCATTGGATGGTCAACCCCACTCCACCTACATTTAGAGAGCAATTAGAGCCCAATGATCCTATCATCCACCCTACTCATGGGCTAGATCTAGAAATTCCCATTCCTCCAAAACCTCATCGCGAGTATGGAATGGAAACCCTCGATACAAGATTACACCCATGTGGTCCTAGAGATTTCATCCCATCCATCAACATGATCTCCATCTATTTGACTACTCCACTTCATCATCTAGTGGATCCTACCAAATAATTGCATCTTGATGTAGATGTTATCGATTAGGATCATGCTAGTTCACCCATAGAGCCAGAAGACCTCTTCCCCAATGAAGAGATGTTACAGTCATTCCATTTTGCATTATATTTTGTGCATTACGTCTTCCATGTTGGTTTGGAACCTGAGTCAGTAGGTCCTGTGAATCCTGCCAATGACATTCATTTGATACCCACGCCTCATCGTCTAGAGTATGGGTCACATATGGCTATAGAAGCAACTTTCGAGGTGGACATTAGTGATGATCCTACCTAAACAAGGAAATTCATGTTCAGATAAAGTCTATCTCCATAGGAACAAGTCATCTTTATCTCTCTCCTCAAGGAGAGGCCTATCAGATCCCTCTCCTCAAGGAGGCATTTGTAAGCCATTTTGTGAGGGATTACAGATGCCTCCATCTCCAAGTTTATTTCCTAGAGGGATCCCTTTTGCTCTCGTATGTTGTAATCTTCGTTCGATGTACCACATAAGTGGATAACAAATATAGATTGGTAAGAAAATACCCATGCACATCAACACCTCCTGGTGCACTCAAGACAGTCAACATTTCTAAAGGACCATCAACATCAAAACCAAAAGATAATCAAAAGCTAAAGGCACCCTTAGTTAAGGAAGAAAGGCCCAAATAAGTTCCAACTATAGCCATTGTTGAAATTCCAAGTCCTATGGAAGAGGAATATCCTCAAGATCAATATGAAGATAGTGATTATCACCCTGCTTCACCAATATCATCCATGGGGTCATTCACATTGCATGCATCAATACACTTGGCAAGTATAGGCATAGGGGAGTACCTTATGTATAAAATCACCTTTACACCTATCATTGAGTTTGTACAAGACATAGGGAGGCCTAAATACTTGAGGTTTCTAGTAGGAACGGTGGTTCCACTTGGAATCCTTTCCAACCAAAATATTTTTTTCTATGTCAGCCTAGACTACGCTCATAAGTCTTCATATATAGAAGAGGATGGAGACAAATTATTCATAGTCAATTTTTGTTACTTATATAATCCCTAATTTGCTCTAATATATTTTGAGCATTGCCATTGGCATGGCTATGGCCTTGGCATATATGATCATGGGTGCAGGAGGCCTTACGAGCCACTATATCAGCTTCCCTCTGACAGTTTTGGCTTAGGCTACTATAGCGGAGGTTGAGATGACTCACTTGTAGCAGCATTGGAAATATTAAGCATAGGGTTGGGAGAAGACATTGATTTCATTCCTTATCACCCCTAATAATAGTAAATTTGAGCAACAGACAAGTGGCCATGGTAAACATACTGCCTTTAGAAACTTATCATCCAAACACCTCAATTGATTCCATCCCAACAGGGTACAACTCATGGGATGACGAGAATGGATATGAAGTAAGTGATGATGAGGTGCAATTTGGCTTAGCCTATAAAGGGCCTCACTATTTGCAAAGATTCACATGGTCCATCCATGATGATAGTGGATATACATCAGATGAAAGTGACTATGAATCAGAAGACTCAACAAAAAGAGCTTACTTAGGACTAAGCCATCAACCCCTAACTTTGGATCTAGAGACAAATGCAAATGGATTCTTCATAAGTGACAAAGAATATTCATATGAAATAGATATGACCTACTTGGGACCAATACATGATCCCCTTGTCTTAGGGCCGCATACCAATGCTAACAGTTTTTGGATAAGTGATTATGACTTTGGGGATGAGACCGATATGGCTTATCTTGGACCTCACCACTTGTGGCAAGTCACGAGCTAGTAGAAAGAGAGGCAACACTTCATGCCATAGACCCTCATCTCTTATTTTTGGGGAGACCTACTGACCTAGATGTCATTCATCAGATGGTCAACCCCCCTTCGCCTACATTCATAGAGTAGTGAGAGCCCAATGATCCTATCATCCACCCCACTCATGGACCATATCCAGAAATTTCCATTCCTCTATAACCTCATCACGAGTATGGAAGGGAAACCCCTTATACAATATTGCACCCATGTGGTCCTAGAGATTTCATCCCATACATCAACATGATCTCCATATATTTGACCACTCCACTTCATAATCCAGTGGATCCTACCAAATAATTGCATCTTGATGTAGACGTTATCAATTGGGATTGTGTTGGTTCACCCATAGAGCCATAAGACCTCTTCCCTAATGAAGAGATTTTACAATCATTCCATTTTGCATCATGTTTTGTGCATGACGTCTTCCATGTTGGTTTGTAACCTAAGTTAGTAGGTCCTGTGAATCCCATCGATGACATTCATTTGATACCCATGCCTCATCAACTATAGGATGGGTCATATATGGATATAGAAGAAAATTTCAAGGTGTACATCAGTGATTATCCTACCCAACCAAGGAAATTCAAGTTTGAAGAAAGTCTATCTCCATAGGAACAAGCCATCTTGATCCCTCTCCTCAAGGAGAGGCCTATCAGATCCCTCTCCTCAAGGAGGCATCTGTAATCCATTTTGTGAAGGCTTACAGATGCCTCCTCCAAGTTTTTTTCCTAGAGGGATCCTTTCTACTCTCGTATTCTGTAATATTTTTTTGATGTACCACACAAGTGGATAACAAAGATAGATGGGTAATAAAACACCCATGCACATCAACACCTCCTGGTGCATTCAATACAATTCAATGCTTCTAAAGTATCATCAACATCAAAACCAAAATATAATCAGAAGCTAAAGGCACCCTTAGTTAAGGAAGAAAGGCCCAAAGAAGTGCCAACTATAACCATTTCTAAAATGCCAAGTCCTATGGAAGAGGAATATCCTCAAGATCAATATGAAGATAGTTATTATCACCCTGCATTACCAATATCATATGTGGGGTCATCCACATCGCATGCATCAATACACTTGGCAAGTACAGCCATAGGGGAGTACCTTGTGCAAAAAATCACCTTTACACCTATCATTGAGTTTGCATAGGACATAGGGAGGCCTAAATACTTGAGGTTGCTAGTAATAATAGTGGTTCCACTTGGAATCCTTCTCAACAAAACCAATTTTTTCTATGTCGGCATGGACTGCGCTCATAAATCTTCATATATAGAAAAGGATGGTGACAAATTATTCACAGTTAATGTTCGTTACCTATATAATCCCTAATTTGCTCTAATATACTTTGATCATTGCCATTGGCATGGCTATGGCCTTGGCATATATGATCAGGGGCTTAGGAGGCCTTACAAGCCACTATATCAGCTTCCCTCTGACAGATTTGGCTTAGGATATAGCAAAGGTTGAGATGACTCACTTGCAGCAGCATTGGAAAGATTAAGCATAGGGTTGGGAGAAGACATTCATTTCATTCCTTATCACCTGTTAAGAATAGCAAATTTGAGCAATAGACAAGTGGCCAGGATAAACATACCACCTCCAAAAACTTATCATCCAAACACCTCAATTGATTCCACCCCAATAGGGTACAACTCGTGGGATGATGAGAATGGATATGAAGAAAGTGATGATGAGGCACAATTTGGCTTAGCCTATCAAGGGCCTCACTATTTGTAAATATTCACATGTTCCATCCATGATGAGAGTGGATATACATTAGATGAAAGTGACTATGAATCAGAAGACTCAATAGAAAGATCTTACTTAGGCCTAAGCCATCAACCCCTGACCTTGGGGCTAGAGATAAATTAAAATGGATTCTTCATAAGTGATAAAGAATATGCAGATGAAACAGAGATGACATACTTAGGGCCAAGACATGAGCCCCTTGTCTTAGGGCCACATACCAATGCTAATAGTTTTTGGATAAGTGATTATGAGTTTGGGGATAAGATCAAGATGGCTTATCTTGGACCTCACCACTTATGGCAAGTCAACGAACTAGTAGAGAGAGAGGCAACACTTCATGCCATAGACCCTCATCTCTTATTTTTGGGGAGACCTACTGACCTAGATGTCATTCATCATATGGTCAACCCCCCTTCGCCTACATTCAAAGAGTAGTTAGAGCCCAATGATCCTATCATCCACCCCACTCATGGGCCATATCGAAAAATTTCCATTCCTCTAGAACCTCATCACGAGTATGGAAGGGAAACCCCTTATACAAGATTGCACCCATGTGGTCCTGGAGATTTCATCCCATACATCAACATGATCTCCATCTATTTGACCACTCCACTTCATAATCCAGTGGATCCTACCAAATAATTGCATCTTGATGTAGACGTTATCAATTGGGATTGTGCTAGTTCACCCATAGAGCCAGAAGACCTCTTCCCCAACAAAGAGATGTTACAATCATTCCATTTTGCATTAGTTTTTGTGCATGATGTCTGCCATGTTGGTTTAGAACCTGAGTCACTAGGTAGTGAATCTCATCGATGACATTCATTTGATACCCACACCTCATTAGCTAGAGGATGGGTCACATATAGCTATAGAAGAAACTTTCAAGGTGGACATTAGTGATGATCCTACCCAACCAAGGAAATTCAAGTTCGAAGAAAGTCTATCTCCATAGGAACAAGCCATCTTGATCCCTCTCCTCAAGGAGAGGCCTATCAGATCCCTCTCCTCAAGGAGGCATCTGTAATACATTTTGTGAGGGCTTACAGATGCCTCCTTCTCCAAGTCTATTTCCTAGAGGGATCCCTTCTACTCTTGTATGTTGTAATCTTCATTTGATGTACCACACAAGTGGATAACAAATATAGAGGGTTAATAAAATACCCATGCACATCAACACCTCCTGGTGCACTCAAGATAGTTAATGCTTCTAAAGTACCATCAACATCAAAACCAAAAGATAATCAGAAGCTAAAGGCACCCTTAGTTAAGGAATAAAGGCCCAAATAAGTGCCAACTATAGCCATTTTTGAAATACCAAGTCCTATGGAATATCCTCAAGATCAATATGAAGATAGTTATTATCACCCCGCTTCACCAATATCATCCACGGGATCATCCACGTTGCATGCATCAATACACTTGGCAAGTATAGGCATAGGGGAGTACCTTGTGCAGAACATCACCTTTACACCTATCATTGAGTTTGCACAGGACATAGGGAGGCCTAAATACTTGATTTTTCTAGTAAGAATGGTGGTTCCACTTGGAAATCCTTCCCAACCAAACAAATTTTATCTATGTTAGCCTGGACTGTGCTCATAATTCTTCATATATAGAAGAGGATGGTATGAATTATTCACAGTCAATGTTCGTTACCTATATAATCTCTAATTTGCTCTAAGCTACTTTGAGCATTGCCATTAGCATGGTTATGGCCTTGGCATATATAAGTAGGGGTGTAGGAGGTCTTACGAGCCACTATATCAGCTTCCCTCTGACATATTTGTCTTAGGCTACTATAGCGAAGGTTGAGATGACTCACTTGTAGCAACATTGGAAATATTAAGCATAGGGTTTGGAGAAGACATTTATTTCATTCCTTATCACCCCCTAAGAATAGCAAATCTGAGCAACAGACAAGTGGCCACAATAAACATACCACCTCTAGAAACTTATCATCCAAACACCTCAATTGATTCCACCCCAATAGGGTACAACTCATGGGATGAGGAGAATGGATATGAAGCAAGTGATGATGAGACACAATTTGGCTTAGTTTATCAAGGGCCTCACTATTTACAAAGATTCACATGGTCCATCCATGATGAGAGTGGATATGCATCAGATGAAAGTGACTATGAATCAGAAGACTCAATAGAAAGAGCTTACTTAGGTCTAAGCCATCAACCCCTAACTTTGGGGCCAGAGACAAACGCAAATGGATTCTTCATAAGTGAAAAATAATATGAAGATGAAACAAAGATGACATACTTGGGGTCAAGACATGAGCCCCTTGTCTTAGGTCTACATACCAATGTGTAGACATAAAAATAGCACCAATTCGATTATGTGATGACAAGCACTGACCGAATTGGCATACACAACCCCTAGGGCATCCCCCAGAGGTTAAATAGTGGTCCTAACCACTCCCTAAATAGTTTTTAAAGGTCAAAGGTCAATTTTTCACCTTTCAAGCACCCTAATCCTTATTCGTTCCACCCTGAGATGATTAAAATGCTATTCGCCCTACCCCAAGATGATTAGCAGCAATCACTCTAGGGTGGAGCGAATAGCAGGTTTGATGGGAAAAAATTCAAACCTTGAAAAATGGTAGCCCAGATCCGCCACTCAACTCCACCTTCAATGCATTGGAGTGCAAGTGAGTGTTTCAAAGCTCAAAGAGGTAGTCATAGAGGTAGTCATGGAGCCCTTAATCAGGGAGGGATCTTCTCTCCCCTGACAAGGCATGATGGCCAAGTGGCACCCCTGCATGCACATTCAAAGTAGACCTTCAGGTCTATAAAATGGTGAGTCTTATCACCCCAAAATAAAGATGAAGTAGGAGCATTTGGAGCAATGGAGTGCTACCGAATTATACCCTCACCTTCATTGTGCTTCCTACATCCTTGATCTCTCTTTTGGAAGGGAGGTTATTGGGTGAACATTAGGAGCGCAATCTTGAACCAAAACCCAAACAATTGGCCACAATACCACACCCAATTTTCCAACACAACCCCCCTAGGTGGTTGTGGACCCATCCCAAGTGGATTGGTGTCAAAACCAAGCATCAAACGATGGGCATCCTGCCCCCGGATGCCCCCTGCACTGTTGCAGTCCTAATCACCCCACCCCAGAGTGATTAGAAATCTATAGCCAATTTCTTCACTTTTTCTTTTGCATCTCGTTTTAGGTGACTCATATATGTTTTTGTTCAATTTTGAATGCATTCTGACTTGTTTTGACTATGTTTTCATTGTTTTATGCTTTTATTAACATACAGGTAGTGCCTTCAGATATAGGGCGATCAGGGTAGAATATGAAAAATCCAACCTTCTGGGTCATCTTAAAATGCCCCATTTTGCCTAACCCCAAGTTTGTAGGTGTTTTGGAGGTCTCTGGATGGGACATTTGGGATGTCACTTTCAGACATTTTATGACAGTCCTAATCATCCCACCTCGAAGTGATTAGAAATCTACAGTAGATTTCTTGAATGTTATTTTTGAAATGTTTCCTTGATGGTGTTTACATTCTTCTATTTAAATTTCATTCCGTTTTAATAATTTTTTATCACTATTTTAGTTATTTCATGTATGCATTAATCGGAGGCCTTGGGGATTGCATGTTTCCCTCCATCTGCATGTGCTATTAATTGTTTGCTATTTCTCTATACACAAGATCTCAACACTAGAGGGGCATCAAGGAACTAAGAATGTATTCACACAAGTGGCGACAACGTTTGGCTCGCCCATTTCAAATGTGGGCACGCGAAAGATCTTGAAGGGAAGTGCACCATCCGTTGGTGTAACAAAATTGTATCGAACGCTTCGAGCCCCTGAAAAGGGGGGGAGGAAGACGTATTGTAACCTGATAATAAGAAAAATTAATAAAATATTTTTTACCTTTGTTTTTTATTTACATCTCATTTCATTCATGCTTCGCTTTCCCTTTTTCATGCACTTAGCGTTTTGTTAATACAATTGCTTTTGTTTGCATTGCACCCAACGTGCCTATGCTTCCGTAGACATGCTTTCAGTGGATATCATAGTGGGACCCAGTACCCTACTATTGGGATCAAATTTTTGATCAAAAATTTTGTGTTTTTGCTTGCAGGTGTTAATCCTTCAGGCGTTGGACTGCTGCTCGTGCCACCCTATGATGAATACAAAGCTGGTATTAGTTTCTCCTAGGGATGAATAGGCATTCGTCCCACCCTATGATGAATACAGATCTACTATTCATCCCACCCCAGGATGATTAGCTCTTTGTGCAGTTTTTGAGCAAAAACTCAGGGGCATCTAGTGTGGGCATAGAAGAGGTAGGTTTTCTGAACATCCTCTGTAATTTTTTGTTTCTATTTTTGTGATTTTTTTGCTTTCTTTGCTTGCATAGAGAAGTTTGCTACATGTTTTCTTTCTTTTTGCAAGTAAAAATAACCACACACACCATGTGATAATATAAACATCAATGTTTTCTTTCTTTGCAATGCAACATGTCGCGATATCGCGACACTTTTTCTCTTTGGCCGTGATGATGCAACATGTCACGATATCGCGACACCTTTTCCTTCTTTGGCCATGGCAATGCAACATGTCACAATATCGCAACATTTTTTATCTTTTTTCCGAGACGATGCAACATGTCATGATTTTGCGACACTTTTTCTCCCTTGGCCATGATGCTGCAACATGTCGCGATATCACGACACCTTTTTTCCTCTGGCTGTGACGATGCAACATGTCATGATATCGCGACATTTTTTCTCCTTAGGCCATGATGATACAACATGTTGCGATATCACGACACCTTTTCTCTTCTGTCCATGACATTGCAACATGTCACGATATCACGACACTTTTCCTCCTTTGGTCGCGAAAATGCAACATGTCACGATATCGTGACACCTTTTCTCTTGTGGTCGCGACGGTGCAACATGTCACGATATCGTGACACCTCTTCTCCTATGGCTACGACAATGCAACATGTCACGATATCATGACATATTTTCTTCTTTGGCCTCAATGATGCAACATGTCATGATATCACGACATATTTTCTTATTTGGCCTCGACGATGCAACATGTCACAATATCGCGACACCTTTCCTCTGGCCGCGATGACACAACTTGTCGTGATTTTGTGACACTCCTCTTTTGGCAGCGACATTGCAACATGTCGCGATTTCGTGACACTTTCTCTCCTTCGGCCGTGATGCTGCATCTTGTCATGATATCGTGACATCTTTTCCTCCTTTTGCCGCAACGGTGCAACATGTCACGATATCGTGACACCTTTTCCTCCTTGCTTTTTCCCTATGCTTTGGACCTTGAAAATGCAACATGTCGTGATATCACAACACTTTTCTTCTTGTGGTGTTTTTCTTTTCTTTTATCTTTAGCTCTTGGGCCTCTTCGATCGGTTTGGAAAACATGTAAAAAATACTTGTACAAGGTTCAGGGACCTTTCAACACCCTTTCAACCAATCAAAAAAAATAATATAAACATCAAGGAGTTGTTCTTAAAACCCCAACACTTGATCAAGACCAACGGTGGATTTCATCACCACCTTGGATTGAATTTTGCATACATAACCCTAATCGTGATTGTTGCTAGACGTAAATCCTGATGAAAGCTAACCAAGTGTAGTAGGGGTTATTTCCCATGCATGAGGATAATTCTTCTATGGTAGGTGTCAAAAATAGAGTGATTCCCCTTCTATACCACCTATGTTCCACGTACTATTATGCTCTTGCATACCAATAGTTTCCCTCACGTAAGGGCGGGTATATTGAGAGGTTCAATATAATGGCTTGGCAATGGTATATTGAAGGGGCGACAATTTTGGAGATATAAGAGCCCTCATTATGCATGTTTTCGTTATAAGGTTTTGCACAAAAAAAATAAAAACACACTAAACCATATTTAGGACACACCTTTAATCTATAAACAAGATAATCATTTCTTTGATTGTGTGGTCCCCTTTGTTTAGTGTAGCATAAAAAATTGTAAAGAAGATAAAAACATACGTATCCCTTAGAAAACCACCACCATGGTGTACAGCCGTATCCAAGCCCAATCATGGGTAGAAGCGGTGAAAAGTGTACAAGGAGGCATAACTCACCTCCATTATAGCCCCAAGGACTTGGTCATACCACCTTGGCGACCTGACCCACAACATAGTCCACATCATACCACGACAGAACAGGACTATAGAGGCACCCCTTTGAGGGGCACTCCCATTCAACATAGACCCTTTTAGGAGGATAGGGCAAGCCAACTCTGCCCACCCCTTTCACATAGATGAAAGGGAGCATGAGGAAAACCACTATATTCCTCAAGAGCAATACACAGTGTGGGAGAAATGTGCCTTCGCACCTGCTATTTATCAGGATCACCTACTGAGGCCAGAGCCTCGAGTGAATGCTGCTAACCTCGACAAGGGGAGTGACCTATAGAGATCTCGGATCACTATGACCAAGATAGATATGTAGGGGAGGCATCTAGGCCTCCTATACCTAAGATGGAAAAATAAATCAATTTGGAATTTGCCAAGCATGCTGCCTGCCGAGTGCAAAAAACATAGCTTGAGCAAGATCAACAATAGTTAAAGCACTTGTACCGTCTTAGCAAAGAGCGCATTTAGCGTTATACGGATGAGTTGCTCCAAAATACTATGCATGAGAGGATTCCAACCCCTCGCACACATAAGATAGATCTTTATGAGAGGCATAACCCCTTGGTACAAGACAGGTCTCTATGACCTTATCAAGCATTGCCTCCAAGACCTCCTATACCTGAGCGGGAGACCACTCCCAGAACCAATGATGGGTGCCCTCCTCAGGCACCCACCCATGTTTATAGGTCACTCCCAGGAACTCCTCAAGAAGCATATGATGAATTAGAGCAAGAAGAAGAGCGGGTTGAAATGCCCTACCAAGGCAGGGGGGCGTTATTCGGCTACCCCTCCATAGGCCTTAAGTTCCCCGTAATTCACAATGGGAACAAACCAAGGAGGAAGAGATAAAATATTCTAATGCATACAAAGCACTACTAGAGTGCTTAGAGTCTATGGAGACCAAGACTTCTGGGCCCCAAAAGCCCACTTTATGTCAGCTCTATAGTCACCCTGTGCATCCTTCAATGCCGGCACCCCCATACCCTGAACACTTCAAAATTCCTCAATTGGTGATTTTTAGAGGGGATGAGGATGCCCAAGAGCACGTGACAAGATTCCTGAGTTAATGCTTTGGCATTTAGGACAATTATGCTTTTCTTCTAAGAACATTTATAACCACGTTCATAGGCCCTACCTCATATTTGTTTACCCAGTTGTCGAAGCATAGCATTAGAAACCTAGACCAGCTAGTGGACGTGTTCCTTGAACACTTTGCCTTCAACACCAAGAAGAAGGCATCATTAGGTGACCTAGCTAGCCTCAGGAATTATGAGGAAGAGACCATGGTGGCTTATGGAAATTGGTGAAGGACGTTGCTTTCAAGGCTACCTTACCTCCCTCCCATGGCCGACCTGACCCAAATGTTCTCAAAAAATTGCCTAAGGATGATCTCTGTGCTATTACAACTGTAGCAATATGCCACTCTCAAGGAATCCCTGGCGCAATCCAGAATAATTGAGGAGATAAAGATACAAGATGGCAAGATTGCCAAGCCACGCAAGAAAGAGTGGCCCAAAAATGCCAAAATTGGGTCCACACAATCGAAACCCACTGTGGTCAGTTAGGTTGCCATAAACATACCAAATCCTACACAGATGACACAGACCCCAAAGGCTAATTATCAGGCAGTTCCTCTTGACATCTATGAGAAGGAAAATCATAAGGAAGAGCAAAATTAGTAGTGTCACCCTAGGCGACAATTCACACCCTTCACAGAGTCTAAAGACTCCTTGTTTGACCGTTTGTCCATGACAAAATTGATAAACCTACCAGAAAGTTGACCCGTAGACCCCAATGTGCCAAAACCCAAGGGTTATAGGGAAGACCTATATTGTATATTTCACTGGAAAAAGAACATGACCTTTACACATGTTGGAAGTTCAAAAGCTTATTGCAAGACCTAATAGACAACAAAAAGCTAGCGGTGGATAATCATGTAGCACTAACAAACCAACAGATGCAGGTCTTCAAAGACCCCCTGCCTACCCATGATGCGTAGGCAAATACTCTACAAGTAAATAAGGTGACACAAAACTACCCCATGCAGGGGTATGTAGGGATGACAAGCATAGTGACACAGAACAAGAGGTACCCAAACATAGCTGCCCCCACTGTAGCTACAGGAGATGTTCCATCAACGTCACAACCTCCGCAGCACCCTATGCAACCTCCTTCGCCTAGACCAATGGCCACGATTTGTACAGAACTTACCCAAATTTTAAGGACCACGTCAGCTAGGCTCTCCATCTATGATCTCATCCAACAATCACCACCCCATCAAGATGCTCTAATGGAGATACTCAAAGCCATCGAGCTACAGCCCCACGAAGAAAACTCTTTCAACAACTTTGTGGGACATGTAAAATGATGTATAGAACCAGTCATCACCTTTAGAGAAGACGAACTGAAATTGGTGACTGGTGATATGGTGGATCCACCCCTGCATGTCATTGTGTAGGTCAACGAGATTCCATTTAAGAGGGTGTTGGTGGAAACTGGCTCGTACAGTAATATAATCACAACGGTGGCATTGAAACACCTGAAGCTACCAGCATCTCATATTGTGGCCTCCACCTATACTCTTCGAGCATTCAATGATGCGATATTCTTGATGGTTGGCATAATTTTCCTACCCATCCAAGTGGGACAAAAGACTATTCCTACATTGTACAACATCCTGGAAGGTGAGATGGCCTATAACATCTTGCTAGGCTGGCCTTAGATCAGGGACATGAAGTGTGTCCCTTCGATAGCCCACCAATGTCTAAAGTACACATACGAAGGGCAAGTGCATGTAGTCCCAACAGACTTAGAGCCCTTCAATTATTGCAATACAATGAATTTGATGCCACAATAGACCCTCCCATCGACACATTTGGACTTTTAGTTGAATTCATCCAAATAGGGTCTGATTCTGCATACATCCCCATTTTTAAGTCCACCAAATCACCAACTGGGCCCATCTTAATCGTCTGTTCCTTCACTAACGACGTCACCTACGATGGTCACATCGAAGGACAATGGGAAGAAGCCCTTGGAAGAGGCACCACCATTAGTCTCAACCATCTCTATCAAATATGTGCCCAACCAAATGGAATTCAAGATGCCTAGTTCACCCAACATGGAGTGGACTCAGGAAGAACTCCCATTCCCTCCCCCTCAATTGCCAATGATCATCGTTGAGATGTCAAATATGGGCCTATGGTAATACCTAGTGTAGAACATCATGGCAACACTCACGCTTGAGTCCATGCAGGACATGGGGAGACCTCACCTCCCCATTGGCACTATTCTCCCTTTAGGCTACCCATCGAATCAGACAAATTTTGTATATGGGGACCTCGATAATGGCATTGAACATTACCTACAAGAGGAAGAAGATGAAGAGCCCTTTGTTGAGAACATCAACTATTTTTCCAACCCAGACTTCACTTTGAAATACATATGAACAAGGAGTGTGCATTCTTTGCCAACCAAGATATCAAATGCCATATGATATATCAGGATTAGGGTTCAACCATCCTTTGCCCCTTGAAATATTGGTAGAGAACATGCAATGCCTAGGGCTAGGCAATAATTATGGGTTGGCACAAGATCCATATGCCAATACTAACACAACATACACATTGGGGGATTATCTCCCATTGTTAACAACAAACCTTGTTGACCTCAACAACCCCTTCCCTTTGATCGAGAAATGGGAAAGTTCAATAACTTACCTCCAAGAGGGATATAAACAAGGTCAGGAAGGATCTTCTGAAGATGAGTCAGAGTATGAGATAGCACCTTGGGACCCTTTCGATTCCGATAGCAATAACTTGCAAGTGACACCCATAGATGACTATCAGGAGAACTTCGTGTCAATGTTCCCCTTGAATGCTCCAATCGAGCGATTACCACCCCAAGAGAATCAGGTCCTCCCACAAAGAGAAAAACAACCCCGATGGGACCAAATCAACTTGCTCAAACATAATGAGCCTCACATGCCACAAATAGTTGTCAGATCCAATGAAGTCCTATGGATCTTCGATAGTGATTATGAATATGAGACTGATATGGCATATCTCAACCATATGCGGTAGCAACAATACCCCATGGACATTGATGACATGTTTGAACAACTAAACATGGGGCCAAGGCATAGGTGGCATTTGAATCAAGCATAGTTGGACCAAGTGCTACATTTTCCACTTTAGGCATATAGAGAGCACCTTCCACATGGAGACCCTATAGAGCCATCAGTGCCAAAGGCAGACCCTATCCTTCTATCCGCACATAGGGCCGATCTGTTTGTGCCAATACCCACAGAGCCATATCCGGAGCACAAATATCACCAAGGATGTTCGAGTCACCACCCGCATAGTAATGGAGACCAAATTCACTTCATCAACATGATATCCATTGACTTAACCGCCCCCATCCGCAATCCAGCCGATCCAGCATGACCATTGTATCTAAACCTAGATACCATACACTAGAATTGCATTAACTCGCCAACATCCCCATCAGAGTACTAGCCTTGTGGTGATATGCTTCATTTCACCCGAGGACCAACTTAGGATATCTTCCATGCTAAATAGGAACCCGATGTTCCAAACATAGATCTAAATTCAAAAAATGATATCCACCTGATCCCAACTCCACACTAGTTGGAGGATGGGTACCACATGTCAGTCAAAGAGACAACTAACGTAGACATCAACTTTGATCCAATGAATCCATAAGTAATCTGGGGGTAAGTCTATCCCCCGATGAGCAAACCAATTACATTACCCTTATCAAAGAGAAGGAGGTTTTTGCATGGTCTTACAAAGACATCTCAGGGCTATACCTGCAGCTAGTCACGCATAATCTAACGCTTGATCCGATAGTCAAGCCAGTCAAGCAAAAACTATGTAAGATGCACCCAACATTGGCCTTAATGGTAAAAGACAATTTACAAAAGTTTTTAGATGCACAGTTTGTCATCTGCGTAGATTACCCACCATGGTTGTCCAACATGGTGCCCATAAAAAATCTTGATGGGAGGATTCGCATATGCATCGATTTTTGAGATCTAAACAAAGCGAGTCCCAAGGATGATTTCCCCTTGCCTAGCATCAACGCATTGGTAGATGCTACAACAAGCCACAAAATGCTTTCCCTCATGGATGGTTTCTCGGGATACAACCAGATTCGTATCAATCCCGACGATCAACTCAAAATGGCGTTCACAACACCTTGGGGGATATTTTTTTATAAGTTCATGCCCTATGGCCTTAAAAATGTTGGCACCACCTACCAACATGCTATGACATACATCTTCCATGATCACATGCATAAAACTTTGGAAGATTACATGGATGATTTTTTGGCCAAATCTCTTTTGCATCCAGATCATCTCGATGACTTGCGCAAGATCCTTGATCACCTCATTGAACACAAGGTTAGGCTAAACCCCAAGAAGTGCGTATTTCTCGTCACATCTGGAAAAATCTTGGGTTTCATAGTCTCAAAATGAGGCATTGAGGTAGATCCAAATAAATTCAAGGTAATCCTTGAAATGCTTCCCCAAACCACCATCAAGTAGCTCAAAATATTGTAGGGTAAGGTCGCGTCAATCAAGCACTTCATAGCGCAGCTATCTGACAAGTGCCGACACATGAATAAATTATTGCACAAAGGGGTAGCATTTCATTGGGATGATGAGTGCCAGTCAGCCTTTGAAGACATTAAACAATACTTGGCTTCACCACCAGTATTGGCACCACCTAGACCAGGAGTGTCATTCTATTTATACATCTTAGCTACTGAGGTGGCACTGGGTGCCATGCTAGCCCAAAAAAATGAATTACATAAAGAATAGGCTAACTACTATCTTAGCCACACCTTGGTCAATTATGAACTTAACTATGCATACATCGAGAAGCTATGCTTAGTAGTGGTTTTTACCACCAAAAATCTATGCCATTACATGCTAAGCAGTATGACGTATGTTGTGTCTAAGGAGAATCCATTGCGATACATGATGATTCATACTTATCATAGTAGCCACACAACAAAATGGATCATGTTGTTGACAAATTTTGACATCGAATTCATTGGATAGAAGTCCATCAAACGTCAAGTCATCACCGATCAACTAGCATAGGATCCTCTCGAAGACGATCAGCCTCTAACCTTAGAGCTGCCCGATGATGGGGTCTTCCATGTCTTAGAATCGCCAAATTTTGATGAGCATGAGTCACAGGCTGACATAACCATATTTTTTGATGGTTATAAATGTGAGCAAGGAGGTGTTGCACGAATCGTATTCTTCACACAACAAGGGGCTCCAATGCCTCTATCATTTAAACATGATTTTTTGTGCACCAATAACAATGTTGAATATGAAGCCTTGCTCATAGGTCTTCAAACAACAATCACCATGAACATCAAATGCTTTAATATCTTTGGTGATTCATTGTTAATTATCAACCAAGTGAAAGGGGTATTCCAATGCAAATGCCTAGTTTTGTAGGCCTACAAAGCCCTTGTGGATAAATTCCTAGCAAAGCTTGAATGGTATGACATCGAGACACTCCCTCGATCATCGAATCATTTTATGGACACTATGGCCTCCTTGGGGTCACTAATCCCGCAAGACATTTCTGGTGATATGACAACCATTCAAGTCAAAACATTATCGCAATTCATGATGGAGTGTGCAAGCTCTAACCTAACGCCAGGAATCCACCTTATTTAGATTGAACCATCTCAGGATAGGTTCTCTTGAATCCATGATAGTCTGAATCATGCCAACTGGGGGTCCTTGTTCTCCTCGATCCCTCTTAATAGCAACACAACGCTATTCTTACAAGTTCTTTTTCACTTAGATTTTGCTAGGGATGAACTTCAAGAAGGATTTTTCGTTCACACCATTGAGGTTTCTGATCAGTAGGATTGGTACACACCCATAAGATACTATCTCAAGTTAGGTAGCCTCCCACTTGGATTGACGCACGCCGCAAAAAGATCATTCAAATATAAAGTGACAAAACATGTCTTTCTAGGAGACATTTTGTACCATCGAAGCTATGAAGAAATCCTCCTTCATTGATTGGAACTTGAGGAGTCTACTTGGGCAATCACCCAAGCACATGATGGTACATGTGATGGCCACTTTAGCGATATGGCCATCGCAAAGTGCATCCTCGCATGGGCTATTATTGGCCATCTTTAGAGCAAGATTGTTGTACGTATGTACAAAAGTGCGTGAAGTGTCAACACCATGCTAACTTGACACACATACCTTCTCAGTCCTTGCAGCCGATCCAATCGGCTTGGACGTTCTCACAGTGGGGCTTAGATCTAATCATAAATATCTCCCCTACGTCGTCAGGTCGTCACACGTTCATCATAATGGCCATAGAGTACTTCACCAAGTGGGTGGAAGCAATTTCGCTTACCTCTATGACTAGACCCCACATTGCGAAGTTTATTTTACATAACATCATATGTCATTTTGGTATTCCATCCAAGATCATCTCGGATAATGGGACGTCATTTAAGAACAAAGACGTGTGTGCTTTGACCACAAAGTATAAAATTCAGCACAATTTTTTGACACCTTATTATCCATAGGAAAATGGGCAAGCAGAGGCGTCAAACAAAACACTAGTTTCCATCCTTAAAAATATGGTCATAGATAGTCATAAGGATTGGCACATTCAAATCTCGATTGCTCTTTGGGCTTATCACACTAGCATTTGGATGCCCACTGCAGCAACTTCATTTTCACTGGTGTATGGATCTAAGGCAGTCATGCCTTTCGAGTTGGAAATATCTTCCCTACGCATACCAATGCAAGAGTTCATCGATGATGACACTATGCGGTAGGCTTGATTAGACCATCTTATGTTACTCGATGAATGATGCAGAAATGCTCTCGAGCATTTACATATCTACCAAGAGCGACTTAAGAAAGCATACAACATGAAAGTTCACCTGAGGGACTTTCAGGTTGGTAACCTGGTCTTAAAAGAGAACCAACAAAATTCTAACTTACCGCCCCATCTAAGGGACAATTTTACGGAAAACTGGCTAGGTCCTTATGTAATCGACAGTAAAATAGGACCTAGAACATACCGACTCACCTCTTTTGACAAAATCAAGGAACTAGAACCCTTGAACATCAATCATTTGAGGCCATTCCACATTTAAAATATCCATGGCCCACCCCAAAAATCCCCAAGGGTTCTCACAATCACTTGATCAACCCAAAATGCCCCAAATGTACCTGTTGACAATTTTGTCACATTGTACAACGGGGTAGAAAAAATCAAAATTTTGTACAGTGTTTATTTTGTAAAGTATTTCTTTTGTCGAATATTTGTAAGTTGTAGCAATTTTGGCTTTCCCTACCACCCCCCTTTGTACATAAAATAGATATGAAAGAGCTTCGCTATTAAGCGGACTAAGGAAAAAAGCTTCGCGGGAAGAGGTAAATAGATTCACCAAAGGAAGAGATGAAGGATGAAAAGAGCTTCACACCCGAGCATTTCCAGAAGCTACTTCAGGCGAGAATTTTACAAAGCGGTGTTGTCAAAAAAAGAATACAAGGAAGGATGAAAAGAGCTTCGCACTTGAAGCATTTCCAGAAGCTACTTCGGGCGATAGTCTTGTGAAGCGGCATTTCAAAATAACAGCTTCGCCAAAGAAGGAAAGTCTAAAATAACGATCCAAAATAGCTAAGGCAAGAAAACTACTTCGGGCCTGAAGCACTTCAAACAACTACTTCGGCTAGAAAACTTGTGAAGCGGAATTTGAAAGAGCACAGCAGTGAAAAGTACTTCGCCAAAAAATTGTCGAAGCACCCACTTCGAGGCTATCCACCAGCGAACCATTTCCACTTCGCTGAAATTTGTTGCAAAGCATCTGCTTCGACTAGCTTTCGTTCGAAGCACTTTCACCCAAAGTGATAGCAGCCATGAAGAATGAAAAAAATTTTGAAGGTAAGAATGTGCTTCGGCCCAAACTTCCCCGAACTACAGTTTTGAAAGAATATCATAGTGAAGCATCTCTACAATGCATCAATGAAGCAATTTTGACAGTGAAGCGGCAAGGAATGAAAAACCCCATTTTGAGGAAGAAATATGCTTCGGCACTCACCATACCCAAAGCAGTTTTACGAAACTCCATGTGAAGTGCAAACCAAGAAGGAGGATCTACTTCGGCTCAAATCCATTGTGAAGCGGAGTTGCGAGCGAAGACCTAGCGACGTGCTCCAAGTCAGGTATTTTCCCGAGGCGATCAAGTGCCTCATAAATGCATTTTTATGTGCTCGGTAAGCTCGCTACTCATTTTTAGCAATTGGAAATGAAGTATCGATTCCTATAGAAGATCCCGATGAGCATAGGGACCACTCGAGAACTATACCCAGAATCCAAGGACGTTCAGACAGCTCATTAATGCATGTTTCCATGGTTGACCTGGTCGTAGTTTCTAGTTTTGGTAACAGATTTGAGAGCTCAATCATGAGGGCTACGAAGGGCCAACTTCTCAGGTTTCAAGGTTGTACTCCTCCATTTTGTGCATTAATTGCTCAGAGGGTCGGGTCCTCTATAAAAACCCAGGCATTGTAATGTAAAAATGTGGGGAAATTTTTGCTAGAAAGCTGCTATAACTCAGATTCCTACAATTAATACTAAAGGTCTTTGGACTATATTTCTCTATTTTATGCTACCTTCTACGATTATTTCTTTTATCTTTTCTTCATTTGCATACTGTAATTCTGAACTCTGGATTTAGGTGTGTGATTGGAGTGGAACCCTGAGATTTTCTCGAAGGATACATAAGGGAGGAAAATGCTATATGAGTTTTCTTTTATGCTGCCTGTGGATAGTGTTTCTGTCATATTCACTCATTCTTCGTCGTCGTAACTCTGAACTCTGAATTTCGATGGGAGGGAAGGGTAATCCTGGAACTCATCTAGAGGATACATAGGAGGATTAATATTGCATTCATTTTGTTTATTCTTGGTGTTCTTTGCTGTTGTTCCAAGTTATTGGCTAGCAATCATGCTTCTGGTTCTTTCCCACCATTAAACTACTAAAATTTCTTCCCTTACTCTTTTATTTCTTTCCCACACCCTTATCTTAAAAATTAAAGTAGTTTAGTATAGGAGTCAGCCTTTCTCCAGAGATTGGCATGAGAGGCATCTCTTCCTTTCAGCCTTTCAATGTTGGTCCAGGTCTAGGGCGCATACATTTACCCAAATCCTTCCCTAGGTAGATTTGATGACCAATAATACCCATAATACCTCTGGTCAAACCAAAAGCTCCAAGGATTCCCTCAATCGCTTGGTCAACCTCAAAATGCCCCAAAGGTATCCATAATACCTTTGGTCTTTGGTCAAACCAAAATCTCCAAGGATTCCCACAATCGCTTGGTCAACCCAAAATGCCCCAAAGGTACCCATAACCCCTTTGGTCAAACCAAAAGCTCCAAGGTTCCCTCAATCGCTTGGTCTACCTCAAAATGCCCCAAAGGTACCCATAATACCTTTGGTCAAACCAAAAGCTCCAAGGATTCCCACAATCACTTGGTCAACCCTAAAAATGCCCCAAAGGTATCCATAAACCCTTTGGACAAACCAAAATCTCCAAGGGTTCCCACAATCGATTGGTCAAAAACAAATATTCAAAAACAAAAAACAAAAAAATAAAATAACAGATAAACAAAAATAAACAAAAAAATTGCATCTCACTTTCATGCACATTCTCAAAAATCAAAACACAAAAAAGAAAAGAAAAAATGCATTAGGCATCGCATGCATACATTGCATATTTGTTGGTCATACATGTCAAAAGCACCATATACTGTAATTACTCGGCAATTCCATCATTTTCCAAATTCAGTCCATTTTGTAAAAATATCCATCAAACATAACACCCTTTGCATTTTTAGTCATACCATAGTCAGTTGTCTTCTAATGTCTTTAGGGTTTTTCGTCATTCAGCTGTCTTTAGATTTCTAGTCAAATTCTATATGAATTCAGACCGATTTTTATAAGGTAGATTTTTACTTGGATCACGCCTTGTTACATCACATCCCAACACAAGCTTAAAACACATAAAAATTTCCAAGTTGTGTGAACGCAAGAAAAACCTACAAAGAAGTCTAGGGTACCATAGTTGAAAGGTTATCCTGCTCATCCCCCTGTGCGAATGGTTCAAGAATACTATGAACTGATAAAAGGACAAGCTCTTCCCCATCCAATTCCCCATAATAAACAGTGGTTTTCACCACTATCAAAAATCCCAAACACCTTTGGTCCCCAAAGTCATAAGGATTTATACTACACACCTCTGAGAAGGATGGGTAGTCATCCCCAAGGCCTAAATGATCAATGCCACTCATAAGCCAAATTCCCAACCACCTTTGGTCCCCAAAGTCATAAGGATTCGTACTATACGCCCCTGACAAGGATGGGTAGTCATCCCCAAGGCCTAAAAGATCAATGCCATTCCAAAGAAAAATTCCCAACCACCTTTGGTCCCCAAATTCTAAGGATTTGTACTACATGTCCTTGAATAGGATGGGTAGTCATCCCCAAGGCCAAAATGATCATTGCCATTCACATGCCAAAAACCCATGAGCTCAACTTTGAAAGCAAAATACAAAATCAAACTCCTCAAAAGGCAAAAATAATAGTGGTTATCACCACTACTTAAACCCCTTGCTCAATAGAAGAAAAAGAAAAATAAACAGTGATTTTCATCACTATGTATGAGAGCAAGTATCCTAAAAAGTTGATCAACTAAAAAATGTCTGAGCTTGAATCCCTGGAATTCTTAGCATTTGAAAAACCATTTAGGTGATCCTCATTATGGGTTTGGTGGATAGCCTACCTAGCAATGGCGGTATCCTAAATGCATGATGATATGTCTATCACATTAGATTTGCATGTGAGTAGACCAATGTTTGCATGTGGATGAGCTAGCTTATGGTGTCCTAGATTGCCCCGTGGATTAATCTTACTAAATACAACAAAGGAGTTAGTGGAGCTAATTGGGTGATTCTCAGTATAGGTTTGGTTGACATCCTATCTGGCATTGGCGGTATCCTGATGAATACCACATAAATGAACTCAATCGTACACATAGGTATGGGAAATAACTTGGTAAAATCAAGTCTAATCCATACCTTGGTCAAAAGTCTTGTAAGATAAGGTACAGTCTTGATTAGTTAGTTAAAACATCTGAGTCTCAAAAAAACCTTAACTACATTCTAAAACAACTATGGTACATTTCATTACTTACATCACCATCAAAAAATACAAAACAAACAAAAACAAAATTATTACATGAAAATTCATCTCACAAAGCAATCACATAGTACAAAAATCCAGTAAATCCTGTACAGTCCATGGTGCCACCACCTGCATACCAATAAATCATTCCATCCATTCCATATGCATACATCCATATAGTCAAAAACATCCGCATTCATAATAACATATGCATACATCAACATAAATAAATGTGCATGAATAAACAATAAACAATGACAAGGATATAAATAAGCCAAAAAAAGAGTCATGTATATATCGAGTCAAAATGCCCACAGGCTACAATAAGTCGGTCCTTTGACCTCACAAAAATAATCAAAAACTCAAAATCCCTAGAGCCTAGGGAGTTGGCCACCATGATCATCCAGGATCGGTGTGACTGGAACTACCCCCAATGGTGTGGGTCCTATGGGACCTCTCAAGGCGACTGCTGCCAGCCCTTGCATCATGCCCACTAACGCTACCCTCATCCACCCACCTATAACGAGAGGAAGCAAACTGCTTAGTCTCACTATCCCTCATATGGTATGATGATCCACCTCAAGTGAGCTCAGGTAACTGCCCACCAAGGTGGATAATCTCGACCTCCAACTCCACCCGAAACCAACCCCACTCCACATCCCACCATCGGTATGCAGCCAATGCTTCATCCTGCTGTGCCAATTGAGCCCACATGCGATCCCTCTTGGAATTGTGTTCCTCATCCTGTCTCCACAGTAGATCCTCCAATTATGTTATCTCAATGCGAAACCACGCCTCCATATCCCCTAGGACTGCTTGAGGCATGGGTATCTCCAAGATGGCATGCTGCTCTAACACCCACTACTCTGAGACGTCTTGTGTTTTTGGTTGGTCCGAAACCCCTAAATCATCCCCAGTCAATTCATCTACCTCCACCATATCCGCATCATCGAGCAGAGCCCCCCAACCCTCCCCCGGTGCCTCTGCAATCCCATCACCTACTGCTGCTACATCCAAACCTCCTATAGGTCCCTCACCCCACCATCGCCACATCATCCACCACTAGTCATACTCGGCAGTCACCTTGACGTCCACATTGGGGACATCAATCACTACATCCGACTCTTCACACAGTGACTCAATGATTGGCTAGGCCAGAGTCCTCTCATCACCTCGATGTTGATAGATCAAGGGCTCACCAAGAAATCCCTGGTGCACCCCAAATTGTCAAGTCACCCAGACATACAGGAAGTACTCTTGCTCGGTCCCATGTCGCCTGATCAACCACCACCCCTTGCGCACCTTTTAGAGCCACTCCCCAACCTCAGGGAAGGGTGGACAGTCTTGGTATGGCCATCAAAACACCTCCCCTAGAGCAAGATGAGAGAAGGCATCAGTATAGTGCCCTATGGCACCTACCCACTATCGACTCTACCCCTGCTCCTCTGACCTTCACCATAAAGTAGCATACCCAATCTCCCTGTCCACCATCTCTCCCCAAGTGGTCTAAGGCAACCCCTATAGCTACTCCATAGCTATGTGCTACCACCCCTAGCACTACAACAGATAGCTACACCCAATCCCATTTCGCATCTGGCAGCAGACCTCGTACAGCTTGCCATATAGCTATGCCAATAGCATCTGACCCCACCTCATAATCAGTGGCGCTGCTATCAAACACTCCACCAGTCTAAACACTACCTCAAGCAGGTTCCAAGGGAACCTCGCACCTGAGGAGTCGAGAAGCAGCATGTTGGAGATGAGGCTCATGAGTAACGTATGCCTCACCCCCAACATGCCCTTCTCAAACCACCACCACACCAAAATCCTGCCAATCAGGCAGTCCACCTTTTCCCTCTCCACTGCCCTATCCACCCCCATCTCCACCACATGCCCAAAGCACCGTGTTAGGACCGTCATTTTCTGATCATGAGGAGTCATCCAAATGGGCAGCCCGTCTATCAAAATCTGTAGAATTCGATACATGTCCTCCAGAGTCACTGTCATCTCCCCTATTGGGAGATGAAATGTGTTGGTGTGGGGATCCCACAAATTGATCAGGGCAGTCAAATATTCTCGATCCCCCACCATAGGCTCCAATCGTGTCACTTGCTTGAGCCCAAGGGCATCAAGCCAATCCCAATCCGCCACAGTCAATGCATCTCGTGCATCAGAAAATATCGTCGGTTGACTGTACCGACTCTTCACAACCTAAAAAACAAAAACAACACAAAAAAACATTAACAAAATGTACAGCTAAAACATTAACCAAATTTACCGCAACAACATTAACAAAATGTACAGTACAAACATTCAAAAAAAAAAAAATCAAATAAACAATGCAATACAAAAACCAAAACAAATTTTAAACTAGGGTTTTTTTAATATTAGTCTAAACGAAAAACAAAAAAAAAAAAAAATTTAAACTAGGGTTTTTTTAATCTTAGTCTAAAACAAAAAATACAAAATACAAAAAACAAATTTTAAACTAGGGTTTTTTTAATCTTAGTCTAAACGAAAAACAAAAAAAAACAAAAAATAAATTTTAAACTAGGGTTTTTAATCTTAGTCTAAACAAAAAACAAAAAATACAAAAAACAAATTTTAAACTAGGGTTTTTAATCTTAGTCTAAATGAAAAACAAAAAATACAAAAAACAAATTTTAAACTAGGGTTTTTTTTTTTTTTTAATCTTAGTCTAAACGAAAAACAAAAAATACAAATTTTACACTAAGGTTTTTTTTTAATCTTAGTCAAAACAAAAAAAAAATCAAAATAAAAAAAAAAAATTATCCTAGGGTTTTAACCTTAGTCTAAACAAAAAAAACATTCAAAAAATCAAATAAACACAAAAAAATACAAATTTTAAACTAGGGTTTTTTAATATTAGTCAAGAACAAAGAAAACAAAAGAAAGAGAAGGAGCACCTACCGGTCTCGCCTCGGCTCCGCCATTCGAAGATCCGGTCCGTGCACTCATGGTGTCCATGAAATTTTGGCAGCGCTCCGCTTCACAAACTCGAACTCCTCCTCATAGCTCCAAATCGCCAAAAAAAACAATTGCAAATGAGCCCAAAACCTAGTTTTGGCCCTTAAATAGGCTATAAGGCCTATAATTGTTCCACCCTAGGACAAGCACTCTAGTTAGTGCTCGTCCCACCCTAGGACGATTACAAAATGGTATTTGTCCCACCCTGGGACGATTATCGAGCAAGAAATAAAGCAACAAAAATTGCAAAACAAAAATGCAACAAAAAATGCAATAAATCTGCCAAACAAAAGTGCCTTTGCACTTGACATTCTTGGCATGAAAAACCGACATCGGGGTCACAAATTATCACTATCCTACTCCCTAATAAGGCTACCATAGTCGGACCGCTCCACAGGAGGATGGATTTTCGACAATTTCAACCCTAATAGGTGTCACAAAAAATGTCACAACCCACCAAAAATAGGTCTGATTTTTGGGAAATAGCATAAGCGTTCAACGAAAAACAACTGAAGGCACCCTTACAAAAGTCATCTTGGGTCAAGAGACTCATCACTTTTCTCATGTCGGTCATTCCCTCATCGATTCGTCTCTTGAGGGGCTAGTCATACTTAGTCACCAATCAACAATTACACACCCAATCAAGGAAATGGCATGTATTCAAAGAATCATTGACAAAGACAATCACGCTCCTGCTTGGGGCAGAAAACAAGCAATAATCACAAGTTGATCAAACACTTCGCATTCTAGAATCATGAACTCAAGTTTCCCATAGAAAAAAGGTTGTGCCCTTTGCCTATTCATGACGAAACAATGTCCAAGATCAGGTAACACCTCACCGAAAAAGGTTAACACTTGAGTTAAGCTCCTTAGCTCGTCAAAAGCAAGGATTTAAGAATGCGTGCCCTTTCCATACTTGGGGCGTCAAATTTTAGTTAGGTTACTAAGAAACCCTAATTATTAAGTGCTTTGGTTATCTATTTTTCCTCAGCACTATGCCACACATAGCGCATCCCAAAAATGGGCATCTGTAGACACCAAAACAGCACCAATCCGATTATGTGACGATAAGCACTGATCGAATTAACATACACAGCCCCTAGGGCAGCCCCCATAGGTTAAAAAGTGGTCCTAACCACTCCCTACATAGTTTTGGAAGGTCAAATGTCAATTTGGCACCTTTCAAGCACCCTGCTCCTTGTTCGTTCCACCCTTGGACGATTAAAATGCTATTCGCCCCACCCCGGGACGATTAGCAGCAATCGCTCCAAGGTGGGGCGAATAGCAGGTTTGACCGAAAAAAATTCAAACCTTGAAAAATGGTAGCCTAGATCCGCCACTCAACTCTGCCTTCAATTCATGGGAGTGCGAGTGAGAGTTTCAAAGCTCAAAGAGGCAGTCATAGAGGTATTCATGGAGCCCTTAATTAGGGAGGGATCTTCTCTCCCCTGAAAAGGCATGATGGCCAAGTGGCACCCCTGCATGCATATTCAAAGTAGACCTTCAGGTCTATAAAATGGTGAGTCTTCTCACCCCAAAATAAGTGATGAAGCAGGAGCATTTGGAGCAACGGAGTGCTGTCGAATTATACCCTCACCCTCATTATGCTTCTTACATCCTTGATCTCTCTTTTGGAAGGGACGTAATTGGGTGAACATTAGGAGCGCAATATAGACCCAAAATCCAAACAATTGGCCACAATCCCACACCCAACTTTCTGACACAATCCCCCTAGGAGGTTTTGGACCCATCCCAAGTGGATTGGTGTCAAAACCAAGCACCAAACGACGGGCGTCCTACCCCCGAGCACCCCTCGCACTGTTGCAGTCCTAATCGCCCCACCACGAAGTGATTAGAATTCTATAGTATATTTCTTCAGTTTTTCATTTGCATCTTGTTTTAGGTGACTCATATATGTTGTTGTTCAATTTTGAATGCATTCTGACTTGTTTTTACTGTGTTTTCATTGTTTTACGCTTTTACTAACATACAGGGAGTGTCTTCGGATACAGGGTGATCGGGGCAGAATCTGCAAAATACGACCTTCTGGGTCATCTCAAAATGCCCCATTTTTCCTAACCCCAAGTTTTTAGGTGTTTTGGAGGTCTCTGGATGGGACATTTGGGAGGTCGATTTTGGATGTTTTATGACAGTCCTAATCGTCCCACCCCGAAGCGATTAGAAATCTACAATAGATTTCTCAATTGTTATTTTTGCAATGTGTCCTTGATGGTTTTTACATGCTTCTATTTAAATTTCATTCCGTTCTAATAATTTTTTATCACTATTTTAGTTATTTCATGTATGCATTAACCGGAGGCCTTGGGGATTGCATGTTTCCCTCCATCCGCATGTGCTATTAATCATTTGATGTTTCTCTGTACATAGGATCTCAACATCAGAGGGGAAAAAAGGAACTAATAATGTATTCATGCAAGCGACGACAATGTTTGGCCCACCCATTTCGAATGTGGGCACGCGAAAGATCTTGAAGGGAAGCGCACCATTCGTTGGTGTAACAAAATTGTATCGAACGCTTTGAGCCCCTGAAAAGGGGGGGGAGATGTATTGTAACCTAATAATAAGAAAAATTAATAAAATAGGTTGTACCTTTGTTTTTTCTTTACATCTCATTCCATTCATGCTTCGCTTTCCCTTTTTCATGCACTTAGCATTTTGTTAATACAACTGCTTTTGTTTGCATCGCACCCGACGTGCCTACGCTTCTGTAGACATGCTTTCACAATGCTAATGGTTTTTGGATAAGTGATGATGACTTTGGGGATGAGACCAAGATGGGTTATCTTGGACCTCACCACTTGTGGCAAGTCAACGAGCTAGTAGAGAGAGAGGTTGCACTTCATGCCATAGACCCTCATCTTCGATTTTTGAGGAGACTTGTTGACCTAGTTGCTATTCATCGGATGGTCAACCCCCTCTTCCTACATTTAGAGAGCATTTAGAGACCAATGATCCTATCATCTGCCCTGCTCATGGGCTAGATCCAAAAATTCCCATTCCTCCAGATCCTCATCATGAGTATGAAAGGGAAACCCCTGATACAAGATTGCACCCATGTGGTCCTAGAGATTTCATCCCATACATCAACATGATATCCATAAATTTGACCACTCAACTTCATAATTCAAAGGATCCTACCAAATCATTACATCTTGATGTAGATGCTATCGATTGGGATTGTGCTAGTTCACCCATAGAGCCAAAAGACCTCTTTCCCAATGAAGAGATGTTACAGTCATTCCATTTTGCATTAGGTTGTGTGCATGACGTCTTCCATGTTGGTTTGGAACCTGTGTCAGTAGGTCCTGTGAATCCTTCCTATGACATTAATTTGATACCCACGCCTCATCAGCTAGAGGATGGGTCACATATGGATATAGAAGCAACTTTTGAGGTGGACATCAGTGATGATCCTACCCAACCAAGGAAATTCAAGTTTGGATAAAGTCTATCTCCATAGGAACAAGCCATCTTGATCCCTCTCCTCAAGGAGAGGCCAAATATTTTTGCTTGGACTTACAAATACATGCCAGGGATAGATCCAAAGTTAGTCATTCACAACCTTTCATTGGATCCCATGAAGAAGCCAGTCAAGCAAAAATTGAGGAAAATACATCCAACCGTCGCTTTGATGGTAAAGAACAAATTGCAAAAACTACTAGATGCAGTATTCATAGTTCCTATCGACTATCCTGAGTGGGTGTCAAACATGGTACCCATAGGGAAACCTGATGAAAGAGTTCGTATCTACACAAATTTTAGATATTTGAATAGGGCAACACCAAAGGATTCATTTTCATTGCCAAACATAGATGCTCTTGTGGATGCAACCGTAGGTCATGAAATGCTCTCCTTAATGGACAATTTTTTTGGATACAACCAAGTCCGGATTAATCTCGAAGATCAATATAAAACTGCTTTCATTACTCCATGGGGAATATTCTGTTACAAAGTGATGCTATTCAATCTCAAAATTGTTGGTGCCACATATCAGCGGGCCATGACATACATATTCCATCACTATATGCATAAGATCTTGGAAGAGTACATGGATGACTTACTAGCCAAGTCCCTATTGCGGTAAGAGCAAGCCGAAGTCCTTAGACAAGTCTTCGATCACCTCATAGAACATAATGTTCGATTGAATCCTAAAAAGTGCGTATTTGGTGTAACTTCTAGAAATATTTTAGGATTCATCGTATCCAAGAGAGGCATTGAAGTAGATCCTACAAAGGTGAATGCTATACTGGAGACTACAAAGGTGAATGCTATACTGGAGATGGCCACCCCTACCAACATTAGGGATTTGAGGAGCCTACAAGACAAGATAGCATCCATAAAAATATTCATCGTGCAATTATCAGACAAACGTAGACCTATGAACAAGTTGTTATGCAAGGAAGTCTCATTTCATTGGGACAAATAATGTCATCAAGCCTTTGCAGAGATAAAAACTTTTTTGGCAACACCACCAGTATTGGCTCCACCAAGGCCAGACATACCATTTTTACTATATATATCAACTACTAATTTTGCATTGGGCACCATGTTAGCCCAAAATAATGCACAAGATAAAGAGCAAGCCATATATTACATTAGTCACACCTTGGTGAGCTATGGGCTAGGATATGCGTATGTTGAAAAATTATGTTTAGCAGTGGTCTTTGCAACTCAATAGTTGTGACACTACATGTTGAGCCATATGACTTACGTCATATCAAAACAAAATCCTTTGCAGTACATGATGAGCAAGACATATCACAATACATGTATCGTAAAGTGGATCATGCTATTGACATAATTTGATCTAGAGTTCATAAGCCAAAAGTCCATCAAGGGACAAGTCATAGCAGATCAATTAGCAGAGGCACCTCTTCAGGATAACAAGCCTCTCACCATAGAATTTCCTGATGATGCGGTCTTTGCATTATCAGATCCACAAAAAATTGAAGAACCTAAGAAATAAAGAGACATGTTATTGTTCTTTGATAGTTCAAAGTGTGAACAAGGATGTGGAGCAGGTATTGTCTATATCACACCGTAGGACGCTCCATTACCCTTATCATTCAAACTAGACTTCCCGTGTACAAACAACAATACAGAATATGAAGCATTGATCTTGGGACTCAAAATAGCCATAGAAATGGGCATTAAAATATTGAATATCTTTAATGACTCCTTGATCATAGTAAACCAGGTCAAAGAATTATTTCAATGCAGGTGCCCACTCCTGAAGACTTACAAGGAACTTGTTGACAATTACTTAGCCCGGCTAGAATGGTATGACATCGAGGTAACCCCTTATATGTCGAATATATTTGTAGACACCATGGCCTCTTTGGTATCCTTAATCCCTCAGAATCCATCTGCTGATTTTACAATCGTTCATGTGAAGGTGCTTTCACACTCAACAATACACCGTGAGGCTTTTGACAATCAAGAATCAGTCAACATGATCAACATTGAGTAAAATAAGGACTAGTCCTTCGCAACCAGAGGTTTCTTGCAAATAGCACCTTGGGGGTCTTTGATATCCCAAGGACCTATAGAGTGTGGTGCAACAATATACCATAGAGTTGTTCCTCAATCCGTGTTCACTACCTCAAAAATGTAGGAAGAGCAAGGTGTCTATTCTATAGCAGTTATGGCCTATCAAGATTGGCTTTCCCAACTGTGGGACTTCCTGAAGCTTGGAATAATACCTCAAGGTTTATCACATACTAAAATGCTAAATTTCAAATAGAGAGCAACAAGGTACATTTTTTGAGGATAAATATTTTATAGACAAGGATATGATGGAGTATTTCTCCATTGTCTTGAGCCCCAGGAAGCATCTTGGGTAATTTCGTAAGCTTACGATAGAACATGTGGAGGCCATTTAGTGGCATGGTCATTGTTAAGCACATATTGAGAATGGGTTACTATTGTCCCACAATGGAAAATTACTATTGTGAGTATGTCAAAAAATGTAGTAAGTGCCAGCACCATGCAAACCTAATACACTTACCATCGTAAGCTTTGCAGCCCATCCAGGTAGCATCGCCATTCTCGCAGTGGGGACTAGAATTTATTGGGAAGATATCACCCCATCCTCAAGCCAACATACATTCATCATAATGGCCACATAATACTTCACTAAGTGGGTAGAAGCAATCCCCTTAACATCAACAATTGGACCAAGGATTTCGGAGTTTATACTCCACAATATCATAAGTCATTTTGGGGTCCCTTCTAAGGTAATATCGGATAATGGGCCATATTTCAAGAACAAAACTGTGTAGGCTTTAATGAAAAAATACCATATTTAGCACAGTTTTTCAACGCCTTATTATCCGCAATAAAACTGGCAATCAGAAGCCTCAAACAAAACAATAGTCTTCATTTTGAGGAATACAGTGCAAGAAAATCACAAACATTGGCACATGCAATTGCCTCTTGCACTATGGGCATACAGGACTAGTATATAGATGCCCACTAGGGTAACACTATTTTCATTAGTATATGGCATTGAAGACATCATGCCTCTAGAGTTGGAAATCTCGACTCTACGCATAGCATTAAAGGACTTCATAGATGATGAAGTTGTGCGGCAAGGTCGCCTTTATCAATTGATGCTTCTTGATGAACATTGAGTCAATGGTTTATATCATCTATGTGTTTACCAAGATTGCCTTGTGCAAGCTTACAATAGTAAATTCCACCTAAGGGAATTCAAGGTTGGAGATCTAGTGCTCAAATAAAACCAGCAAAATTCAAATATACCGCTACATCTACGAGATAAGTTCATGGTAAACTGGATAGGTCCATACATGATTTCATAGAGAGTTGGACCTGGATCATATCGCCTTATATCATTATATGGTGTTGAAGAGCCTAAACCTCTCAATATCATTCACTTGAAGGGATTTTACACATAAAACATAAAAACATTCAAATATTTCATAAAATTCAAAAACATTCAAATATGTCAAAATTCAAAACAAATCATAAAAACATAAAATTCAAAAATTCAAATCAAAGGCTCCAAGGGTAATTCAAACCGCTTGGTCAAATCCAAATACAATCAAAGGCTCCAAGGGTAATTCATACCGCTTGGTCAAAAATTAACCAAGATTAATTCAAACCGCTTGGTCAAATCAAAAAAATCCAAGGGTAATTCACATCGCTTGGTCAAAAATCAATTCAAAAAGCTCCAAGGGTAATTCACACCGCTTGGTCAAAGTCAATTCAAAAAACCCCAAGGGTAATTCACACTGCTTGGTCAAAGTCAATTCAAAAAGCCCCAAGGGTAATTCATACTGCTTGGTCAAACATCAATCAAAAAGTCTCCAAGGGTAATTCAAATCACTTGGTCAAAATTAATAACAAAAGCCCCAAAGGCATCATAAACCCTTTGGTCAAATTAATCAAAAATACAAAAACAACATAAAATCAAAAATACAAAAACAATTGCACTTCACATTTTGCATCCACATCATTGCATTGCATTTTCACATACATTACAATTATATATGTCATGAGAGCCTTAAAATTGATACCACAGTTTGTCGCACAAGTCATTCATATCCATACCTCTATCCACATGTGTGTAATTGTGTTTTTCAACACAACCATTATTTGTTGCTACACATAATATACTAAGATTTTTTGGTTAGTCAACCACACCTAGTAATCTTATCAACTTTTGAGGAAAACAACTTTGATTAGTAGAAGGTAATGCCTAGTTGTGATAAAATCTTGGATATTCAAGATCCCGTCACTAATTGAAACACTAAAATCTTAGCTGGTACAAGGAAAAGATGAAAGTTGCAAAGCGGTCTAGGTTACCTTAAGCAAAAAGGATTATCGTTGCTTATCCCCCTATGCAACCGGTTTAAAGGTGCTGAGAATTGGCAAAAGGACAAGCTTTACCCTATCAAAATCCCTTGCTTAAATCAAAATAAGAAAAATTCCAAAGCAAATTACATATTCAAAAGGCCAAGCATACATTCAATATAATCCAATACACAAAGCATAAAATCGAAAATTACAAAAAAAAAAAAACAAAAAAAATCAAGTTCAAAAAAATCAATCAAAAATAAACAATGATTTTCATCACTACGTATGAGGAAAATAAATAGTGATTATCATCACTACAAAAAAAAAAATCCCTGCTCAAAGAAAAAAATCAAAATAAACAGTGATTTTCATCACTACTTATGAGCAAAAATCCAAAGCCAAAAAGAAGGGAAAAAAGCTTGAATCCCTGGAATTCTCAGCACTGTACAAAACGGGAAGTAGAAATCCTTATGCATGATGATATATCTATTACAATTGCTTCATTCATTTGTGTATATCAATGTTTGAATGTGTATGAGCTAGCTTAGGTAACCAAATATTGCCCAGTGGTATAGTCCAACTAAGTCCAACATAAGGATGAGAAGAACACTTGAGAATCCTTGATCTTAGCAATGGGCTGAAAGAATCCCGCTTGACATAGGAGGAAATTCTTGAGTTCTACCTCAAAATATACAAATCACATGCACACATAGAGATCATGAAAAACCAGGTCCATGGTAAAAGCCTTACTTTTCAAAAGTCTAAGTGGTAAGTAGACAGTTGTTGATAAGGGAACTAGAGTGTTTGAATCTCCGAAAAGCCCCAAAAAAATTTTACATAGCAATAAAGCATAACATCATTCAAACCATCATATTCTTTATAAGATTCTATAAATTAAGGGGTATCAACATAGTAGGACAGATACCACATATATATTAGAAATAGTATATAGACGGCCACTGACTACTTTATATCTTTTAATTTACAGAAACTTATTAAGAAGATACATTACACACCATTACATCTCATATATGAATACTTAATCAATTCTTATGATAGGAGTGATTATTTAAATTCATGATTATTTTTTACTTTCTATGGTATCACCCATTAATATTGTCAATGTCATATGCATTCTATATATTTTAGGTGATTAGAGCATACAGGTTCATTTATACCATTCCATCACATAAGTTAGATGCATATAATTAAAGCAAAAATTAAACATGCATTTAACAATAACATTTGCATCCACAAAAATATGTCATTAATCATCCATAAACCACATCATAAAACATATAGGCAATAGCCATTTACATACAATCATAAATTCATCATTCATCATCAAAATACATCGCATCATATCATCAAATCATATAAGCATCTACACATCCATCTAAGCATCTTCAAATATCATCTATCATCTAGCATATTCATCAAATCATCATAATACCATCATCGCATCATATCATAAAACAAAAAAAAATAACAAAAACATAAGCAATAAACGATACACATAATGAGTCATAAAAGTTAAATCTATCATAAAAGTATGTGTCAAGTCCAATGGATATACAAAAATGTTTGTGGGCTATAGTCATGTAGGTAAGTCAACCTCAACAATGGATCAAGAACCAAGTAGAGCATCAATCAAATGTCGGTCCTGAGCCCCCTACACCATCTCCTCCAGTGCCACCTCCCCCTATGGTGGTATCGTGAGTTGAGTGATGTGAATTTGTAGGTCTCTCTCTCTGAGTTCAGGTTCGCTGGCTAGGATGGGTGGAATACTACCCTGAGGTAGAACTCCCGCTGACCTGTGAACCACCTACACCTGCTAGATCCTTAGGTACAATCATGTGCCTCCTGAGCTGCATCTAAATGAGGGTAACATGATCCACAAGTCCTTGAATCCACTCCCCATGCTCATCCAACAAGGACTGAAGCCATACCACATCTACCCCTGAGCCTACTGCTAGAACCTCCTATGGTGTAGAAGTAGGAACAACAAACTGCATCCTAACATCGCCACTCCAAATAGCAGCCTGTAGAGCCTATATCTATGTTGTGAGCTGCTCAATCATAGCATCTCGCCACTGTACCTAGATATTGGTAGCCTAGAGCTCAGCCTCAATCTCATGCAATTGTGCTCTCAGATGAGAGTCTCTCTCCTCAAGCTCTAACTCCTCCTCCTCCTTAGGAACATCAAGATCCTCTACTACCACTTGCTCTACTAGCTGGCCCCATACCTCAGTCTTGGCTCGAACCCTACGTCTTGTTGGATCTATGCCATCACCCTCGCCATCATCCTCACACCCTAGGTTGTCGATGCCATGCCAAATCTGATCACCCTACCACTGAGAGTAGGCCTCTGTAACTCCCCCAGCCACTATAGGGTATACTACTAAGGCATCCTCTTCATATCTAATCTCTATGACCTATCATGGAGGTAGGTCCCTCTCTACTATGAGGTGCCTATATAAGAATGGTACCAAAGGCACATCCTGCTACAATCCATACTGACAAAGAAGTTGATATTAGAATAAATACTCTTGGATGGTAATATTACAACCAATGATCCATCGCTCGCATCGTGTCATGGCAGTAAAACTAGCTGGATCATCCCAAGTAGGACACTCATAGTAAGGCTACCACACGACATCTCTGACCAACATTCTGGTGAAATCATTAGTGTAGTGGGACAACTCCCCTGCAAAAGGGTGGATCTTATGCTCCTCATGCTCCTGAGCCCATCTGGGAGCATAGCATTGTTTTTGAGCCTTAATAGATGTAATCTCAGCTAAGAGCCCCTTAGGGCGATCTACCTTAATGTGCTCCCATCCCCAAACCTGTAAGAGCAAACTGCAAGCAATGTTGACGCATCCCCACCGACAAATGTGGTACAACTCATCATAGCACTGAGCCAATAGTGATCTACCCCATGCATATATGATAGGCTCCTCTCTATCCAATAGGTCCTACACCATCTCTAGGAGGTTCCAAGGGAATATTAAACCCGAGCAGTTCGGTATAAGAGCGTTGTTGATCACCATCAGCAACACAACATGCCTCGCTATGAAAACATGAGCATCATACCAAGTTTTGATAGATACTCCCCTGGACCCAGTCTCTCGGAGGGCTTGTGCATAGCATGCTCCAAAAAACTGAGCATAGACAACCACCTGATCAGTAGTGGCCAACGAAACAATGGGTACACCATCAAATGGGATCCAAAAAATCCTATAAATGTCCTTCGGCATGATAGTCATCTCGTCAGGTAGAAGGTGGAAGGTGTTGGTCCGCGGGTCCCAACGATGGGCTAAGGCCGTAATATAAGCCTGGTCATCCATAATGTCGGATAACCTAATAATGTAATGTAGCCCACAGGCCTTAAACCACTCCCAGTCAGTGTCATAAAATCTAGGAAGCAAGCCAAGTAGGAGCTTCGGGTCCTGAGCCCGAGTAGTGAGGATCTAAACAAAGTAGAAGAAGAACAAAAAATAACTACAAGTGTATCTAAGGTATGATTCACAATAAACATGAAAATGGTGCAAAAGAGTATGAGTTACTCTAAATCTAAGCAAGAGAAGAATAAATTGCACCTAAGCAAAGCAAAATTTCAAAAATCCAAAAAAAATCATAAAAATCGATACACAAAATGTAAAAACAAGGCTTAAGCTTTAGCCATTGTCGTTGTTGGAGGCAGCAGCAACCGAAACCTAGCCGCTGGAGGCAATAGTGGCCAAGGCCCAATGGTCAATTTTTTTACCGTTGGAATTCAATTTTGGTCGCTCTGAGCGACAACGGCTCAGAGCCGGCCGCTCTGAGCGACAGCGGCCAAGGGGAGGCACGGCAAACCCATGAACCCTTGTCCAAAAAATTTAAAAAATATACAATTTTAATAAAATGACTTAAGAAAAATAATAGAGGGAGGGAAAGTAAACAAATTGGAAATCAAATCCCCTACCCAAGAATCAAAACTAAGCTAGGTTTTAAAATGCCCAAAATGGCGGCAGCAGGTGAATAATGGAATAATTTTGAAAAACCCTAGGTTGAAGCCACTGACAAAGAGAAAAATTGGGGACTAACCCACCATATCAAAAGGGAACCTAAGCCTAATTACGGAGTTTGTTCGTTGCCAGCAGGTTTAGTGATGTTTGTTTTTCTCATTTCTTAGTGAAGTTCAATTTTACTTAGGCAAAGAAAAGAGAGCTAGGATTTTAAAGAGAAATACCCAAGAAGCTCCAACTCTTCCAGCAGCTGATGTCTCACCCCGTGCAGCTATGTCCTCAGCACCAGCAAGTCTCAAAGTTGCAATTGTTGTCATTGCACCAGAGCTTTGAAAATGGAATCTTCAATAGTAAAAATTATAGGACAAACCCTAGGATTGCAAATTTTATATTTCCTTAATTATGCCTTGGTCGCTGCTGACGTCAATGGCCTAAGATTCTTGGCTACTCAAGGCAACAGCAGCCATAGGTAGGAAATCAAAGGCCATTGGACCTTATAGTGGCCAGGCCCACAGATCAAAATAAAGCAGTTCCTTCCATGAGGGAATAACAAAAATAGCAAATAAACACACTTTTGTGGTTTTGAATCACCAGAATGACCAAAATAATAAAAAAAATTACATAAAATCACAATCTCAAGTAGGCCTCGTATCCAATTACCTACTCTATCCACTCGATGATTGCAATGACCTGTGCTCAATGTATTTTGGTGATATGAGTAGGCAACCATAAGACCACTTGGGGCAAAAGCAACTCATTTTGGAATTATGATATGTCACCCTTCAAACCTAAAGAAGATCAATATGGTCGGACTGCTCCACGGGTATGAATGGGTCATTCTAATTCCCCTATGACATCAAAAATATTAAGTCAAAGTGATACAATCTAGGCATGAACATAATCACTCATCCTAACTCCCTAAGAAGGCTATTGATATCCGAACCGCTCCTTGGGATAAGGATGGATGATTATCATAAGCAATTATAATCACACTTGGATGTGGGATTGCCCATTAAAAGCAGCAAATGCTAGAAAGGAACCAGATTAGTCATATTGTTCAAGCGACTTGTCGCTTCAATCATTGTCATTTCTTCACAAAATCATTGTGTGAAGAGGTAGTTCAAAAATTCAACTTAATCATAATCAAAATCAATAAAAAATCACTTGATCATAGCAAAATCATGTTTTTCCTATGAATAATTGCATACAACAATCACAAATTTCCCTTATTTATTGGGAACGTAAGCAGACATGACATATTCAATTGTAGCTCTCCTACTGGTTAGAATTGTTGTAGCAACTGAAGCTACCCAATTGAGTTTGAGGAATGAGTGCAATTTAACATACAAAATCCACTAAGCTAAGTCCTTTGAACATTGAGGTAATGATTCAAGGGATGCACACCATCTTGCATGATTGGGCCATCCGACATTGATCAGACCATTGATCACCATACACCCTACAAACATATCAGTCTACATTTTTGCTTAGCGTTGTGTTTTCCACATAGTACATCGCAAAAAGGGGCATCTGTAGACACCTAAATTGTGTCATGCTTAGGGGAGCTACTTACATAGACACACTCATAATATCATAAGATATAATCTTGGACTTTCCAAGCATCAACAATGTTCTCACCACTCATTTGGGGCCTTTTCAAGCCATCCAAACTTGGCCGCTCAATCCAAGAGCGACCAGATCCTAGTCTCTCAAGCCTAGAGTGGCCAGACCTTAGCCACTGCAGATGACAGTTGCCAGATCATAGCCACTGCAGATGATAGGGGCTAAGCCATAATAAGTGGTTTACCAACAAATAGGCCCAATCTCGAGCGGAAGTGGCAGTCTACATGCAATAAAGGTGAGTGAGAGTGACTTTGCATTCCTTTTCATGACCAGTTTACATAGGAGACTTGAGTTTGCATTTAGAATTAAGGTAACTGACATCCAAGCATAAACAAAGGACAAAATCTTCTCATTCTAATGACCAGTTCGCATAGAAGACTCAAGTGGGCAGTTAGATTTCAGTTAACTAGCCTTCAAATATAGATAGTGGATAAAAGCTTCTCATGCTAACTTGCACTATGCATGAGAAATTAATTTCTAGGGCTTGGACATAGACCTAGGGTTTCACACTATAAAAGGTGTAATCCTAAGAGCACCAAGAGATCTAGAGATATCTAATATTTTATCATAAGATAGAGAATCTGGAGATAATCTTTTATTACATCAGGGAGAGAGACATATTCTTAAGGAGAGATTTCAATACTTGGAGAGTTCTCTTTGAGAACACATGTGCGACGGAGCTTTGACAAATCAAAGAGCATAATACTTGCTTTCTTAAACATCATGTCATAGTCTTTGACCCATAGCTTTGGGGCAAAGAGGGTAAGGTTTACTTTAGCGGTCGCTATCTTGGACAGTGGCCCGCAGGCTTAGCTTAGATAGACATAGCATCTTTATTTTGTTTTCTTATATCATTAGCATAGATTTACATGATTTCATGGCATTGTTTTATCATATTTCCATTACATTCTTTGATTACTAACAACCTCATCCGGGGAGGCAATCTTGAACACCTAAAAGTGTGTTGTTGTTTCATTGGTTGCAGGGCCACAGGTACATCGAACAAATATTACAACATACGAGATCAGAAGGGATCCCTCTAGGAAATAGACCTGGAGGCATCTGTAATCCCTCATACATTTCCGTGTGTGGAACCAAGAAGCTTTTATAAGCACACCACCTCTTCACGAAAGGGGCACTCCTTGCCCACTTGTAATTTATAGTATCAAAATGGGTATCCCTAAGAGGGACCGACATGTAACCAAGCTTCAATATCAATAAAGAGATCCATATTTTGTTATTTTGTGTTATATGATTTTTCCTCTTGTCTTTCCATTTCATATTTGGTATTTTAAATAGCATTGCAATTAGGGTTTTCAAAAAAGGGACCGGTGTGTGTGTTCCCGAGGTCACTACATGAGAACTCAGGATTAAGGGCTCAAGCTCAATAAGATTAAAAAGTAAAAGTAAAGTTTCTACAAGAGCTCACTAACTTCAAAATTAAGGTTGAAGAGGCAAGGAAAATGGAAGAAGGTATGGCTGAAAAATTAAAGACAAAAGATCTAGAGTGTGAAAGATTATAAAATTATATAGTTTCACTAAGGATGGAGGTGAAAGACTCTAAGGACAAGATACACAATTTTGAGAAAAAATCAAAGACCTTGGATAGGATTATCAATGCACAAAGATCATCAGTCACCAAAACAAGACTTAGTTTTGAAGAAGAACAAGGGAAACAAGAAGCAAAAAAAGGAGAATCAAGCTCAAGCACCAAAGAAGAAGAAGCTTCAAAATAAGAGAGTGAAAGAGAAAGTGAGACTTCTGAGGATAATTTGGACAATAGAAAGTTCAACAATGAAAGAAACAATGCACAAGTAAGGAACAAATGGAACAAGAAACAACATAGGGAGGAAGAGACTAAGAGACCAATAGGATCAAGGTAAGGTTTCTTCAATGGATGTTGCTTCTCATGTCATAGGTTTGGGCACAAGGCTACATAGTGCAAGACACATGAAATACAGGAATATGAAAATTTTAGAAACAGATAGCTTTTTCAAGGGTATTGCTACTCTTGTAATCAATTTGGTCACAAGGCAGTAAATTGTAGGGTTCATGACAAAATGGATATGGCTTCACCAGGAGAAACACCAATATATTTACACCTTTAAGGAATAACAACATTAAGTGTTATAAGTGCAATAATGATGGATACACAAAAAAGTGGTGTAGAGCAAAAATTCCAGAGACAAGTAGGAACAGGAATAGTTAGAGGAATCAGAAGGATCAATTGAGGAAGAAAGTGGACAAAGGTAAAGATCAGTGCTTGTTGGAAGTAGAAATACTCCCACCCTAGAATTAACCACCTCAAGAGGAGGTGGGGGAGGGGCTAATCTAATAATCTCATTCTTAGCCCCGAGCCCCAAAGGTGACCCTTTGCCATTGATGACAAAGGGGGAGATTATTGAGTTAGGGGGAGAGAATTCAATCAGGGGGAGTAGTTTCTCAGGGGGAGCAGAACATAAAGAGGTAAATAAAATGATAAAAGGAAAATGGATTACCATTAATGACAAAGGGGGAGATTATTGGAAATATGAGCAGGTTTTATTGTCATTGATGTCAAGAGTTAGTTTCAGTGAGCAGGACAAAAGGGAGGATGTCAAGAACCAATTTCAGTAAGCAGTTTAAGAGAAAGATTGCTTCTAGGCCTAAGGAAAATAATATTATAATATCTCTTATTATAATATTCAAGGTGGTCAGATGAGGTCTAAAGAGCAATAGGAAGGCCCAAGAAAAATAATATTATAATATTTTATTATAATATTAAAGGTCTAAGGTTAAGACCTAAATATTTAAATTAATTATAAATTAATTATAATAATTTCATTATAAATTAATTTATAACTTAATTTGATTAACTCTAAGAGTTATTAAATTAATTATAATAATTTAATTATAAATTAGTTTATGATTTAATTTAAATAACCCTAAAGGTTAGGGTTATAAGGGCACAAAGTTTTAATTAATTTGAATTAAATCAAATTTAAAAATGTCGTTGATGTTTTCAGCACATGGCACATTGCATATAATAAGGGGCAAGTTTTATTTTAAATAATCATCCATGCGATCCATCAAATGCTATAGAAAATCATGCACAAGGTAAAGAGGCAGAATCGTGTGTATTTTAAAAGGTTTAAATAGGCAAAACAAGGGACAAATAAGTGGGGATCCCACTTCACATTGCAAGATGTTAGGGAGTGTGGTTGGCATCCAGGGGCTATGCTAAGATGCTTGCAGGTGCAAGGTTAGGGGTTCGATTCATGTGGTCTTCATTTTTGCAAGCGGAGAAGGTTTTGGTCTACGTCGTTGAAGAGGAACAAAGGGAAGGTGTGTGCCTTTCCGTTTACGTGGAGGCACATAGCCCACTTGGTGGGTGCACACTATGCAAAGGCGCTTGGAAGGAGGGGTTTACGTGTTTGAAATCCATCGAGGCATTTTTTGATGGATTGTCTAAGGTATGCACTCACATTGCTAAGGTTTAAACGTTGCATCTGAAAATTGCAAAGGTGGAAATTAATTTTTAAATTTCTATGGTTTTATTAATTGGAAATTGCATATTTAAAAAGGGTTTGTGAGTTATACAAGGGAGATAAAAGGGTATGCAAAGTTTTATTTTTTTGTTTGATTTTTGAGGTGTGCAAAGGGTGTTAGATGTTTTTGTTGAAATAAGGTTATTTTATAAAAATTTATTTGAAATGATAAATAAGGCATAGTTGATTTTTGATATTTTGACTTGGTGAAATATTTTTGAAAGAAAATATTAAGGAGATATTTTTTCTATCTAACCCTTGAGATTGGCAAAGAGAGTGATTGTGATTGAGATAGGTTTTGAGGTCAAAACTTCATCAAACAAAAGGTATGGGCATATCTTCCTTGTGATTGAAATATTTTTGGATGTTGGGAATGCTAATTTGGAGTGAAAAGGATTGTTTGATAAGCATTGTTGACTTTGGTTTTGATATATCCAATGTTGATTGATGTGGGTTTTCTGGAATGAAATTTGATACTAGAAACCTTGTTTGATAAGCATTGTTGGAAATATTGAGTAAGCTTTCATATGCTTGATTAGGGTTTGTCAAATATCATGAGTATCATTGGTATGTGAATTTGTGAACTATCTTGAACTAGGGCTTGTGAAAGATCATGTGTATCATTGTTATGTGAGGTTTGTTTGATAAGCATTGTTGAATAAGCTTTAATTGAGTGATTGGATGAGTGGAGTTGATTGAGCTTAGTTGATTGGAAGTGTTGAAGTGATAGTTCAAGTTCTGTGAAATAAATTTTTCCTTACTAATTTGAAAAAAATATATTGAAAGTGACTGAGTGTGAAACATATTGAGTCTCTAACCATTCTCCATGTGTTTTTGTGTTGAAGTTAGAAAGATTGAAAGTGATTTAGCATTGTTGTGAGTGTGAAGCATATTGATTCTCTAACCATTCTCTATATGTTTTTGTGATATTAAACAAGAATCTATGTGAAGCTTGTTTGTGTGATTGAAGATGTTTTCTATGATAGATTGAGTTGAGTTGATTAAGCTTTTGTGGAAGCTTACAATGCAGATTTGAGGTAAGTCTTGGTGAAGAATTGTTGAGTAGATTGGACAAGTTCTAGTGAGGACTTGTTGAGAAGATTTGAGTTAAGTCTTAGTGAAGACTTAAGAGCAGTGAGAGCAAGTTCTAGAGAGGACTTATGGATATATTTGAGGCAAGTCTTTGAGAAGACTTGTGAGCAAATTTGATTGATTGATTTTTTCAAACCTTGAGTTAAGGTCTGGAGGAGATCTAGTAGAGTTGATTTGTGATTGGATCAAGATTTATGTTAAGGCTTGAGGATAGATTTGAGGATAGATTTTGGGGTAGATTTGAGGATAGATTTATTCTATATAAAATATATATATTGATAAAATTTAGGCTAGATCGAAGGACTATGTTTAGTGCAGACCAGAGACAGAGATTGAGCAGATTTGTGCTAGACCAAAGGACTGTGTTTAGTGTAGATTTGAGGATAGATATTTAGGAAATATTTGTGCTAGATCAAAGGACTGTGTTTAGTGTATATTAGAGATAGATATTGAGCAAATTTGTGCTAGATCGAAGGACTATATTTAGTGCATATTACAGATAGATATTGAGTAGATTTGTGCTAAACTGAAGGGTTGTGTTTAGTGTAGATTTGAGACAAAGCTGATAGTAATATTTGGAGTTGATAGAGCAAAGGACAGTAATCTCCAGTGGATAGAGGTCTATTAGCTAGTGCAGTGAGTATAGAGATCTTCTGAGGGAGGATAGAGTCTTCTATGGATAGAGATCCACAAGCCAGAGTAGTGGAGATAGTAGTCTTCTAGAGGATCATCTTCCATAGCAGAGGAGAAGGAGTTCTCCTATGGATAGAGATCCATGAACCAATTAAGGATATTAGTGTCTCATGTGGGTTGGTGTCCACAAACCAGATTAGGGGATTGGTATCTCATTTGGATAGAGGTCCATAAATATTGTAATAGGGAAAAGATTCCCAAGATATTTGTTGAGAAAATTTTAGTGAAATATTTTCTTCGTGGAGTAGCCCACATTGGGTGAACCACATTAAATTGGTGTCTCTATTGTGTGTGATGATTTATGCATTGCTTTGGTTAATATTTTTTATATTGCCATTGATTATACTCGATAATATTGTTTTGGAAATAAAAATAAAAAGTGGTCTTATACTGTTCACCCCCCCTCTCAGTATAAGCTTGTGTTCTTCACCTACAAATTTAGAATTGAATAGAGTATATCAAATTTGATCCTATACTCAAATTCCAAGTTGGACAAAAAACCTCAAAACTAGGGAGTCATAAGGTAGACAACTTCAAAGGCTTTAAAAGATAAAAGGTTCTATCAAAGTTGCTCACAATACTAAAGAGATAAAAGGAATTCTATTTAGAAATTTAACTATTGATTGATCACATACTACAAGAATTGAAGGTTAGAATCTAGAAGCTGAAAACATTGGGAGACATAAGGAATACTACAATTTCTTAAGATAATGGATAAGTTAGCAAGAGGAACATATCATCACAAGATACACTATAAAAGGATTCAAGATCAAAATCCATACAATATTCCATATCAAAGATGTAAAATTACTTCAAGCACAAACAATTCTACAGGTCAAAATGAAAAGGACATTTGGTTTATTGATTCCAGTGCAAGTTTTCACATGATAAGAATTTTACAATGGTTTGATTGTCTTGAAGTCACTAACAATTTCAGGTTGAAAATTGCAGATGGTAAAACCCATCATATACGTGGATATGGGTGTGTAACACCAAGCACATCATTTCCAAATATTTTGTTACATGATGTTATGTATGTTCTTGGATTAACATCAAATCTTATTTCAATAGCCAAGTTGGTAGAGAGAAAAATAATGGTTGATTTTAGATATATAGATGGAGTCAATAAGTGTCTCATCATAAATCAAAATGAGGTAGAAGCTACAGGATCAATCCACAATGATATATATGCTCTAGAATCAATTGATATTTCACAATATATTGTTGTATTTCAAAACAATACAAATGAATTTTTTGAGGAACAGATTGCAAAAAATGGAAACTCCATATATCATAAAATTCAACAGGGAAATAGAAGATTCAAAATGATAAATATGAGAGGACAAAAAAACTATGGACTACTTGGCTATCTACAGATTAAAGAAGAAGAACCTGATCAAGCTGAAGAACATTTGAAAGATGAATATTCATATTGAATACTAAAAGTTTTCAATAACCAAATAATGTATTATAGGGGGGTGTTGGAATATATTACATCATTTGGTACATGCCAATGTATCACCTTGAGTACATATTTATAGTAGGAGTTTTTTTAGTATTTACTTTATGCAATGTAATAAATGCACAAGTGTTATAATATGCATAGTACTTGATGATGTAAATGTGCATGTAATCCATGTGTACATGAGTCATAGAATATAAATATAAAGAGTCATAGGTAGATGAAATACCAAGAGATATATCTCTTTATATATAGGCCTTTGATAGAGTGATAAAGGAGGAGGAGAAGCATAGAGAATAGAATATAATAGAGAGGAGTAGAGAAAGTAGATACAATGTAGAGCATGTGTGAAATATGGAGTGTTTGGAAACTCCATTATACAACATTGTACTATTTTTGTGAGATTTCATTAATGGTATTTTTATGAGTTATTGCAGAAGTTTCTTATAATTTTTTCTTGCTTATTATATTGCCATTATCATATAGTTAATATTGCATGCTCATTTTAGTTGTTGTGGTTACATTTCCTTAAATATATAGCATCAAAAACTAACAAAATGATGACACCTAGTTAGGTTTAGCTAATATGCATTGCACTCACACTAGGTCACTGATGCTTAGTGAATTCCCAACCTAGGGCACATCTTTTACTTTCTTCCACCGAGATGCTAATGATTACCTCTATTGTTCATATACATACATGAGGTATTTATATGCTAGTGGGAAACTTGTTTTTATGTATTTTTACATTACTACATCCATTGGCACAATGTAGGTTCCTTTTCTATCTCATATATTCCTTGAATTTAAAAATATAAATAATCACCAAAATTTCCCTAAGTCAATGGATACATGTTCTCTCTTCTTCTCTTTTATTCCTCTATATTCCTTGATTTTGAAAATATCAACAATCATCATAACTTTTCCAAGTCAAGGGATATATTTCTTCATATCTTGTATATCTTTTTCCTTTTAAATTTTTCAATATTTGCTTCCTTTTTCACAAATACAAATGCTATACACTTACCCTTATTATTCTTCTATCTACACATCTTCTTTTGATCACACTTTTCCTTATTGATATTTTTATTATTAAGGGATCCTCATAGGATAGGATAGATATCATACGAATATCCTTTATGGTGTTCGTACATCCACTGACTATTCTTTGTATATCTCTTAGCTATCAAAATTTCAACAAGGACACACACACTTCTCACTGCTTTATTTTTCTCTTATTCTCTCTTGCTTCTATCTATCACATGCATACACACACACTTTTGCTTTATCATTCATCTTTTTGTGAGCACTACACCCCTATTGATAACACTCCTTTTGACTATTAACAAGCACTACACCCCTATTGATAACACTTATTTTTATTATTAACAAGCACTACAAGATAGCTTCATGATCTCCAATGAACATAGCTCCACCATAGGCTATTTATGATCACACGTCCTTATCGGGTATCACTCCACATTTAGTCATTAGTGAGTATACACCCATAGCAAGTATTATTCCATATTTGGTCACTAGCGAGGACACACCCCTGGCAAGAATTGCTCCACTATATTTTTCTCATTAGTGAGAACTACACCCTCACAGGATAGCTTCATGGTTGCTAGTGAGCATTGCTCCACCATAGGCCATTTACAAGCACACATACTAATAGAGTTTTGCTCCATATCTAATCTTTGGTCACTCATACCTTGCTTGGCTTTATGTCTATTTGATCACACTGATCTATCTTGGTCTACACTAATTCAAATAGCATAATATAAGCACATTTTTGCTTATTTTGACCTTTTGATAAGCCTTCACCTTCTTCTTCTTCTTTCTTCTTCCCTCTTCTTCTTCTTTCTTCTTCCCTCTTCTTCTCCTCTTTCCTCTTATATAAAATTCATGATACTAATATATATGGCATGAATTTGGCGTATCACAGATTTGCAGTCACCCTTTATAGGGCACAAATTTGGCAAGAGAGTTTATTTTTCTCTTTTTATTTTATTCCATCATATTTTATTATCTACATCTAGTCATATAGTCATTTAATCATTAGTTAAGTTCATTCATTCATCATGTATTTACTCATTTATTCATTCATCCATATTTTTGCATTCATCCAATCATGCATAATAAATTAATAAACACATAATAACACACACAATAAATAACTAAGCATCCAAGGTATGTATTGCTCAAAAGTGGAAGTACAAGTAAGTTGGTGTGTTGGTGTGTCACAATAGAATCTTGGCATAGTCAACATCCCCTAGCCTAATTATACATACCACACTTAAAATTGGTATGTCATCTTGATCCCTACCCTAGCTCTATGAGCCAGTCTCCTCTACTTCACATGTTGGAGGTGGTCTCGATAGAGGCATGTTCATGGACCATAAAATGATCTATGTTCAATATTGTAGTATGCTCTAAGACCATAGGGAGGATGGAAAAAGCACATTTTGATCTATTGGTATAGCCTAGAAGTATAACATTTGGTATAAAGTCTCCCTCTGCATTCATGCCTATATATCCTCCCTCGCACTTTACAACTCCTCCTTGTGGGTATTTTTTAGCATTACCCACATGCACTTTGGTAAAATATGCAAAGGAGAGCATTACAGGATCTAATAGTTGAATCAAGAGGAGTCCAGGCACTTTTGGCCTAGGCATTCTAGGTATAGATCAATTACAAAGGATGGCAAAATATGGCTAAGTATAAAGAGTGACGAAAATTCTTCCCTAGAGGTTGAAGTAGAAAGGTACACAAAATCCATCACACAGCAAAGCAAAGAAGGTAAAAATTTGTTGAGTCTCGAACCCACCAAAAATTTTGTACCCAAACTAGGTGAGTGGAGATACCAAATGTCCATCGCCCATCTGAAGAGTAAAGAAGGTAAAAATTGACTAAGTCTTGAACCCGTCAAAATGTTTATACCCAAAATGGATGAGGAGAGGTATTGAATGTTTTTTGCCCATCCACAGAACAAAGAAGGCAAAAATTAGCTAAGTCCTAGACCCATAAAAAATTTTGTACCTAGACTGGGCAAGTAGACATATTGAATGTCTATCACCCTTTTGGATAACAAAGAAGGTAAAAAAATGGCTAAGTCCCAAACTTGCCTAAACTTTTGTACCCAAACTAGTTGAGTAAAGTTATTGAATGTGTGTCACCCACCCGAAGAGCAAATAAAAAAAAATTGGTTGTCTTAACTTTTGTACCTAGACTAGGTAAGTAGAGGTACCAAATGTTCGTCACTCGTTAGCATCCTTGTTATGCACCCGACAACCATGAATCAACAAAGATAGAGTAAATTTGATATCCAACACCAATTTTTTGGTATGGAGGTGGCCATCATCCCATTTTACCTACAGGGCAAGATCTCTTGTTAGACAATATTAAAAATAAAATATCTACCAATGCGATCATGCAAATGTTCATGGTAGCTCAATAGAAATGTCAGTAAAGAATCAATGAACCAGATGCAAACAATAAGACCAACATGACTAGAGATGAAGCAAGTTCCAGTCAGGTCAGTAAGACACACTAGATGGTTAGAAAAATCATACCACCAAGTAGATTAATAAATTGGTAAATCTTCTAACATAAAAATAGTCTACTTCTAAGGCAATTATGCCCTGATAACTGAATGTATTGTAAAAGGCTATAAATACTAGAATTAAAAATCTAAAATGGTCATCTCTTAAGCTTTTACAACTTACATGTATGAAAGCACATTATGATTAAGAAATACAAGATGGATTGTTTTTTGGCCTCTGGTTCATTTCCTTGTAGAACATGTATGTATGAATGGTTGTTTATTTCTAATATAGGCTAATTGAATGAGCATAGTATTAATTCTTCTCTCTGGATTTCTACTTATGTTCATTTTCTAGTTCTAGAATTCACAATCCATTGGACTATAAAATGTATAAGATATTGTTTTGTGGTTGATAAAATTGGTTGGTCTGTTAGGTAATTTGGCTAAATTCTTGATTGCATAGCTATTATATCTCATGTATTTTGATGTGGCTTAACCTACACCATTATAATTTCTAAATTCATATTTATGTCTCTTTTAGCACCCTTTTCTCCCTATGTTTTAGAAACAACTAGTTATAGCTTCATAGGAACCGACCTCCTTCGGAGATTGACCACTGAAGCCATCATGACTTCTAGGTCATTCAATGTTGGTCAAGATATTTGGGTGCACAATCTTACCATAGGAATATTTTTAGACCAATATTTTTTGGTATGCCTAGTGGGACATAGTCCCACTATCTATATAAATTAGAGTTTTGATGATACTCTATTTTGTAAGATCCTTTTCAATCACCTGGCAACTTCATATGAATTCAACCTAGATCTATTTTAAGTTACCTTTAAGAAACCTTGTTACCTTGTCACCTTATACAATATATGTTCACAAGATAGGCAGCTAGAGGATTGGATGAACCATTAGAATTCCTAGAGCTACCTCTCCATCCTCATAAAAAATAAAATTTCACTACTCCTCCTGAATCATCTCCTTATTTGAATATTTCATAGGAGCAATATTATAAATATCTCACCTCATCAACTATGTTGAAAACTCCAATTTCAATGGTTGAAAATCAGAATCAAAACTCTCAAGACTACCCAACTTGGAATCATATAGGTTCTCTAAATTTTCTAATCTAGAACCCTATTCCCCAAGCAGCTTTGAAATCACTACCAACGTATGATGGCATCGGTACTACTACTTATGAGCACTATCAAGATGTAGCATCACTGGTAACCATAAACAATATTTAAAGAATATGTTATAATAAGGTTATTAATTATAGCATTAAGAGAAAAAAATTGTATCATTACAAAACCTTGTTGGATTAAACTATAACTTCCTCTACTACACACAATTCTTTCCTAGCATCCACTCCTACCATCAACTTCCTAGCATGGCCAGCTACATCAATTACTTATACACTCCCTGCACCTCATACAATACCATTGTTGCCAACACAATTTTTTATTACTACACTACCAACTCCTGATCCTTAGATAGTTGTCTTGCAAGATATGATCACAACCATGAAGAAACTCATCAATGAAGTTAATACAATCAAAATGAGGGATGCCAAGAGAAAATTTCAACCAAGAAGTTTTCCATATATCACAAAGGATCAAGCTACATCCACTAGCAAGCCTGTGGAAAAAATTAATATTGTATACATTAATAAAGAAGATGAACCTTCTACCTCAATCTTTGAGTCAAATTACTGGTGTTCAACTTGTAATGACCCACATGGTAAATTTTATGCATGATGCACCCATGTCACATCTCAAAAATTATCATTGAGAAGGGAAAAAGGGCTCAGAAATTCCATGTAAATGTGTTAAGGTAAATGGACTATAATTTCATGATTCCATCTATTGAACGAGTATTTTCCAATTGATCCTAAGTTAATGGATCCTTTTAAAGTACCTTTTGAGATACAAAACCATCCAAAGAAGGATGTGCCTCAAGATACCCCAACCCAAAATCTAGGTCAGCAATAATAAAAGGTGATAAAGAAAGGTGAAACCCAAGAGCAAACAAGAGATAAGCTGAGATATCCTTCTTTGACCAAGTGCCAAAGGATTGAGGCAACTCAATAATATAGTATAAGTATGATGAACCTACAAAGTAGCATAGAAAATAGCTTGACATTCCTAATTTTAACATTGTAGAGAAATTTAAATAAGACTCCATCAAAATCTAGTATGTATGATACACTCCTTATTCCAAGACAGATTGATCTATTATAGGCTTCACTTAAGTCTATCAAGATTCAAGGAAAGCATCAAGTGGAGCTTAATTTAGCTCAAGGTCATCCTACCTCAATAACAAGAAAAAATAGACCATCACCATTTTATTTATCCTTGCAAATGGAGGGATGGGTGGTTCATAATTGCATGATTGATTTTATAGCAGCTACCATAGTAATTCCCAAAGTAGTTTATGAAATAATGGGTATTGAATATACAAGGAGTAGTCCTAGTGTGTTGTAGTTGGATGGTACACCAATAAAAATAGTAGGTGTAATCAAAGATGTGCCCATGAAATTGCACAAATTGCCTCAGATAACTGTTATCCAAGAAATTATGGTAGTTGATTTAGAACCTTATTTTGTAATGTGTCTATCAAGATAATTCACTACCAAGTTGGATGGCTATTTATCATATAGAAAAGGTTGAAAAAGAAAATTAGCAAGTTGACACAATCAACATGATGATGGAAGAAGTGGATTTGATGGATGTAGTACTGGAAAATCTTCAAACTGAAGATCAATTTTTTTTTAATGACTTTAATGCTATGATAGAGATGGTAATTAGCACCTATTCGATCATGAAGCTTGAAGAAAATAATACTGCAACTCCAATTGGCCAAATTATCTAGAATAACCAAAAGTGGAAGCTCTTCTTTTATGGAGCTAGATGTAAAAATGGTGCTAGAGTAAGCATAGTGTTGATAGCACCTTTTGGAATAGAAAAGGTATTTTCATATAGGTTGACATTGATTTGTACAAACAATGTAGCAAAATATAAAGCACTATGTCTAGGATTAAGGAAAGCTAAAAAGATGGAGAGCAAACAGCTGTAGATATTTGGTGATTTAGAATTAATAGTCAACCAAGTTACAAAAAGGTGTGTTAGCAAACAACACTATCTCAAAACCTACAAAAGCTAAGTTTGGGATTTACTAGAGGCTTTCAAGGCTCTAAATTTCAAAGCCATCCCCAGAGAGTAGAACACCCATGCTGACATATTAGCATCTATGGGAGCTAAATTTTTCCCAGTATCTAATGCCATACATAAGTCCAAAATAGTAAGGTTGATGTATAGGCCTTATGTGTTTGATAAGGACACCTTTTGGAAAGTGTTTGATAATGAAAAACAAGTAATTTATTTCCTAATTCAGGAAATGAATTATACAAGTGATCGACTACCAAAAGAAGATGAAGAAAGTGAATTGATATAGCTTAAGAATTATCACATCCCAAAAGTATTTATAATACTACAAAGCTTATTTTATGGTAATTATCGGTCTACTACTTTTAGAATTGAGTTTGATAGCCAAAACTACAAGGATGTACAAATTGATCTAGGAAAGAACATAAAAATTGGTGTACATTATTTAGAGGAAGAGGTCAACCAAATTTTTATTTTATGCAAAGAATTCAATGAAATCATAGCTTGGACCTATGATAACCTCAAAGTGTATAGCAAGGAGACCATCCAACACACCATTGAGCTCATACTAGATGCAAAACCTTTTCAACAGAAGCAACAACTAATAAATCCCAAGATAGAGGCCCTAATGAAATAGAAGCTACTAAAGTTTCTAAATTCCAAGATCATATACCTGATCAAGCATTCTACATGGATGGCCAATCTAATCCTAGTAAGGAAGAAAATTTGATATATTTATCTCTGTATGGACTTTAGGAACCTCAATAAAGCCTCTTTGAAGGACCATTATCCTCTCCCACAAATTGACCAGATTCTACATACTGTAGCCAGAGCCAAAACAAATTTCTTACTAGATGGATTCTCTGGTTTTAACCAAATATGGGTACAGTATGAGGATCAGTATAAGACTACATTCACCACCAAATAGGGTACCTTTGCATATCAGTGAATGCATTTTGACCTATCCAATGTTGATGCTACCTTCCAAAGAGCTGTGGATTCAATATTTGGAGAGTTAGTAAACAAGATAATAATCATTTCCTAAGATGATATGATTGTGTTCTCTCGTGACAAGGAGAAACACGTTGAGCACCTTTGGTTGGTGTTTAAAAAATATAGGGAATTTGGTGTTTTATTAACCCCAAATAAATCAATTTTGTCGTGCATGAAGAGAAGTTAGGACATGTTGTATTTAAAATAGTGCTAGTTATTGACCTAGACAGGGTAAAAGCTATTTTGATCCTTCCTCTACCACTAAATAAAAAAGGGCTTCAATCATTTTTTGGGCAGATTAACTTTGTATAGAAATTCGTTTTATATTTTTCTCAAATAGTTAAACCCATGACAGAAATGTTGAAGTAGGAAGTAGATTTTAGATGGATGGATATTTGAAAGAATGCTTTCAAGAAAATTAAAGAAGAAATATCTCAATTCCATCTCCTCGTTAATCCGAACTACTCTAATTACCTTATTCTTTATATTTTTGGGGTAGAATAAAGATATGTTGTTGTACTTATTCATAAGAGAGAAGAAAATAATGAGCAGTAAATAGCTTTCTTTAGTCAAACCTTGCATAACCATGAAGAAAGGTATAATTTTATTGAGAAACAAGTTTACACAGTAGTAAAATCTTTGAAGTTTGGGTATTTTGTTTCTCAAAGTAAAACTGTGGTATATGTAGTACATTCAGATGTCCAAAACTTTGTAATCCAAGGAGAACTAGGTGATAAGAGAGTTGTTTGGGTGACCAAGACTCAATAATATGATGTTGAGATCAATTCAATCAAGGTAATAATAGGTAGATCTCTATGTCAGCAGTTAGCAAAATCTGCATTACAAAATACCAATATATTGAATAGGGAAGAACAACATACTGATCCAAATGACACATAGGTGCAATCAGATACATGGATTGAGTAGTTGATGATTTATTTCAACTTAGGCAGATGTTCGAATGGCCTAACTACATCTCAAAGGAGGAGATACATATTATAGGCAAGAAAATATGTAATGACTAAAGGCATCCTATATTGAAGGAACTTTGATGAAGTGCTATTACAATGTTTCCATCTAGATAGGATGGAAGTACTCAAAGTGAAAGCACGAGATTCCGGGCAAAGGAAACACTAGCTATGCAACATAAGACGAAAATGTAACGCTTTGATCCTATGCACTAAAATAGAGAAAGGAGACAACTTGGAAACGAAAGACAAGATGTAAAGAAATCACAGCCCTCTTTATTCAAATATCTTATCCTCGGTTACATAGACGTCTCCTCCCCTTTTGGGGGCTAGGAGCGTTAAATTTGTCTTCATTACAATGTGTGACCTAGTCTTCCTCTTCCCGCGTGCCCACGATTGCAATGGGCGGGCCAAGATGCTATCGTCGTTGATGTGGATAAGTTCTTCACCTCTGATTGCTTTTCCTGCAATCAAAGAAACAATGAAAATGTCAGTAGCACCTGTTGCAAATGAAAGGGGTTCGTTCTCTAAAATCAACGAAATATGCATGTAAACATCTGCCTGAAACAGTAAATACAGTAAGTCCAAATGGCTTGAAAACTTGACGAGAAGACGAGAAAATGTTACCAAAAGGCCATTGCCCCTGAGACAGCCGGCCAATCTGCTTTTACCTTGTAATCGTCCCTCGGAAGGACGATTGCTGCTGTTAATCGTCCCTTGGAAGGACGATTGTTGCTGTTAATCGTCCCCTAGAAGGACGATTGTTGTTGTTAATCGTCCCCTGCAGGGACGATTGATACTGTGTTGAAGAAGCCGACCTGCCGCTGCTCCAATGTCGATTCTCGAGACCTACAAAATGCCTGCAAACAAGGGGGTTATGTAATTGGGGCCATTTTGGGATGACCCAGATGGTCGGATTCTCCCAATTTGGCCTCCATCACCGAGAAATTGGACGTTGTTACCTGCAAGTCAGTGGGACAACCAAAATAACAAAAGCATGATAATATTCGATGAAAACCTTTTGAAATCAAGATTCAAGATTCTGAACTATTGAGCAGTGAGAGAATAACATGGAATATGAACAAATGACGAGAAAATGAACTACAACTAAATCCAAAAGGTGCGGGGTGCCTAAGTGGGCAGCCCACAGATGGAACTTGATTTTGGCACCAATCCACTTGGGATGGGCCCAAAATCTCTTAGGGGTGGGGGGTCGGCGAATTGGTTGGTTCGGGTGTCCATGTGTTGGAATTGGGTCGGATTCAAGCTTCCAAAAGCCAACCAACAACCTCCCTTGCAAAAGAGATTGGTGGATGTGGGAAGATGAATAAAAGGGGATGCAAGTGGGTCTCCAATTCGACAGCACTTCGTTGCTTGAAAACTCCTTCAACCTCTATATTTTGGGTGAGAAAAGTCTCACCTTTTATAGACCCAAGGGGTCTCCTTTGGGAAGGAAGCACAAACGCCATGTGTTGGTCATAGGCGCCATGTGGCAGTCATGTCTCCTCATGAGGGAGGGGAGTCCTCCATTGACTTGTGTTTTCATAATTGCTTCTTGTGACGGTCCTCTAACGGCCCTTCTGTCCACCTACACACGCGTGCAAGGCAGGAGTCATCAACTGAGCGTTGCAGGCTGCCACTTGGCATCGTTTGTCATTTTTCCCGTTAAACTTGGTAATCGTCCCTGGGTGGGACGATTACAACAATCGTCCCTGGGTGGGACGATTGCAAGTTAGTAATCGTCCCTGGGTGAGACGAGTACTGGGCAAAGTGTCTAAATGTGCCAAATTGCATCCGACCTTACAAAATTGCTATGGAAGTGGTTAGGACCATTGTTTGACCTCCGAGGGCTGCCCTGGGGAGCTGTGTTTGTCAAAGCGATCAGTGTTTGCGGTCACATAATCGGATTGGTGTTGTTTTGGTGTCTATGAGATGCCCCTTTTTGGGAAGCGCTGCGGGTGACGCGAGTCTTGAGCAAAAATAGATAACCAAAGCACTAATGATTAGGGTTTCTTGGTAACCTAACCAACTTTTGATGCCCCAAGTATGGAAAGGGCATGCATTCTTGAATCCTTGCTTCTGACGAGCTAAGGAATTTGATTTCAAGTGTTAACCTATTTTGGTGAGGTGTGACTTGAACTTAGACATTGATCAGTCATGAATAGGCGAAGGGCGTTTTTACCTCAGGGGAACCTTGTATTCATGATTCACGAAATGCCAAGTGTTTGATTGATTTGATTGTTGCTTGTTTACTGCCCCAAGCAGGAGCGTGATTGTCTTTGTCAATGATTCTTTGAATGCATGTCATTTTCCTTAATTGGGTGTGTGATTGTTGGTTGGTGACTAAGTGTGACTACCCCCTCAAGCGACGAATCGATGAGGGAATGACCTTCGTGAGAGAAGCGACGAGTCGCTTGACCCAAGATGACTTGTGCAAGGGTGCCTTTTAAGGGTTTACCGTTAAGCGTGTGCAATTTTTCCAACATTTGGACCTATTTTTGGTGGGTGTTAACCCTTTTGGTGATGTCATAATGAGGTGAAATCATCGAAAACCTATCTTCCCGTGGAGCGGTCCGGCTATGATAGCCTTCTTGGGGAATTAGGAGAGTGATAATTTGAACCTCGACATCTATTTTTCTATGCCAAGAGGTTAAGTGCAAGAGCACTTGTGTTTGGCAATGTTTATTGCTATGTTTTTGTGTTGCTTTTTTTGTGATGTTTTTGTTGTTTTTGTGACACCATTTGGGGATTAAATTGTCTGAAATCCGTCTTCCCGTGGAGCGGTCCGGCTATGGTAGCCTTCTTAGGGAGTAGGATAGTGACAATGTAAACCTCGATATCAGTTTTGCTATGCCAAGAGGTTAAGTGCAAGAGCACTTGTGTCTGGCAATGTTTATTGCTTTTTGTTTTTGTGTTGCATTTATTTGTTGTTTTTGTTGTTTTGATTTTCTTTGATCTTGTGCATGATGGTTGATGAATATGGATGTATTCATGTTGATTTATTTTGATGGATGCATATGCTATGATGAATGCAAATGTTTTTGATTTATATGTGATATGCAGAGATGAAATGGATGAATGGGATTTGTGATGTTTGGCTATGGCACTATAGGTTGTTTAAGACGCTCTGTTAATTCTTTTGTTTTTTGGTGAGGATTCCTGTGATGCATGACTTTGTATGTATACATGTGGTTTTTCTTTTTTTGTATTTTTTTTTTTTTGATGGTATTGCTAAGGATGAAAAGTAGCGCAGTTGGTTTAGAAATGTAGCTAAGGTTTTCCGAGACTCAGACGGTTTTGACTCACTAGCCACGACTGTACTTTATCTTACAAGACTTTTGAACAAGGTATGAATCAGACTTGTTTTTGACCTAGTTATTTCACATCCCTGTGTGTGCGATTGAGTTCATTTATGTGGTATTTGTCAGGATACCGCCAGTGCCAGATGGGCTTTCAACCGAACCTGTACTGAGGATCACCTAATTAGCTCCACGAATTCCTTTGTTGTATGTACTAAGATTAATCTGCGGTGTAATCCGGGGATGCCATAAGCTAGCTCATCCACATGCAAACATTGATCCGTACGCAAGTTAATGTGACAGATATATCGTCATGCGGGAGGTTTACTACATTACCCATTGGCTATCAACCAAATTGGTGCTGAAGCTTGCCTTATGACCTATAGAATGCTTGAGAGTTCCAGGGATTCAAGGTCAACTCCCTTCTTTTCTTCAATTGTATTGGGATACTTGCTCATTGTAGTGATGAGATCACTGTTTATTTTGATTTGTTTTTCTTTCGAGCAAGGGATTGGGGATATGGAGTGACGAAAATCACTGTTGTTTGTGCCTTTTGATGTTTGCACTGTAGTTTGTCAAATTTAGAGTTTTGACATTTTGCAACTTTTTGTGTTTTGCAACTATTGAGAACTTTAGGGATTCTTAGGGAATTGGGTAGGGAGGATGCTTGTCCTTTTGCCAACTCTCAGCATTCTAGGGGTCATTCGCACAGGGGGATGAGCAAGATAACCGTTTCGCTTGTGGTGACCTAGATTATTTTGGAGGTTTCGTCTTTCGTTCACACAATTTGGGAATTTTAGTGTTTTGATTTGTGTTGGGATGTTACGTAACAAGGTGTATTTCAAGTATGACTCTACCTTCGTAAAATCTGTTCGACTTGATACACTACATGGCTAAAGAGGAAAATGATGATTGAATCACTAAAACTCTTGGTACATTCCCAGACCACTGACTGTAGTGTGGTAAAGGTTATGCTTGGTGTTTTTGTTGTTTTTGTAACATGAGACAATGCGGAACAAGGTGGACTATCAGAGCTATTGCAGCTTATGGTGCCTTTGACCTTTATGACTACAAATATGCAATGTATGGATGCAATGCTTAATGCAGCTACGTATTTTTGTAATTTTGATGGATTGTTTTTGGTGAAGGTGAAGATGAGGTGCGAGAATATCGAATTTTTTGATGAATTTGAGTATGCCTAGAATTGAGATGCAAATCTTTGTTGTTTTTGATGATTTTTGTTGTTTTGTTTTTTGAATTTCTTGATTTTTTTGACCAAGCGATTGCGATAATCCTTGGAGCTTTTTGGGTTGACCAAGAGATTGCGATAATCCTTGGAGCTTTTTGGATTGACCAAGAGATTGCGATAATCCTTGGAGCTTTTTGGGTTGACCAAGAGATTGCGATAATCCTTGGAGCTTTTTGGATTGACCAAGAGATTGCGATAATCCTTGGAGCTTTTTGGGTTGACCAAGAGATTGCGTTAATCCTTGGAGCTTTTTGGGTGACCAAGAGATTGCGATAATCCTTGGAGCTTTTTGGGTTGACCAAGAGATTGTGATAATCCTTGGAGCTTTTTGGTTTGACCAAGAGATTGCGATAATCCTTGGAGCTTTTTGGGTTGACCAAGAGATTGCGATAATCCTTGGAGCTTTTTGGGTTGACCAAGAGATTGCGATAATCCTTGGAGTTTTTTTTTTTTTTTTTTTTTGGTATATGGCTTTCTTAGATATGAAATGGTCTCAAATGACTGATATTCAAGGGTTCTGTTTCCTTGATACCGTCAAGAGAAGCTAGCCTGTATGTCCCGGGTCCTATTTTGCTATCAATGACATAAGGACCTAACCAATTTGCCATGAATTTGTCCCTCATATGGGATGGCAAATTAGAGTTTTGTTGGTTTTCCTTCAAAACCAAATCACCAACCTGAAAGTCTCTTAGGTGAACTTTCATGTTGTAAGCTCTCTTAAGCCGCTCTTGATAGATACGTAAGTGCTCGAGAGCATTAACGCGTCGTTCGTCAAGCAACGTAAGTTGGTCTAATCGGGCCTGCCGCGCAGTGTTATCATCGATGAACTCCTGCATTGATATGCGCAGGGAAGGAATTTCCAACTCGAGAGGCATTACGCCTCCGAGCCATACACTAGTGAAAACGGAGTTGCCCCAGTGGGCGTCCGAATGCTAGTGCGATAAGCCCAAAGGGCAAGTGGGATTTGTATGTGCCAATCCTTATGACTGTCTGCGACGGTCTTTTTAAGGATGGCGACTAGCGTTTTGTTTGACGCCTCTACTTGCCCATTTGCTTGCGGATAATAGGGTGTTGAAAAGTTGTGCTGAATTTTGTACTTTGTGGTCAAAGCACGCACGTCTTTGTTCTTGAATGATGGCCCATTATCCGAGATTATTTTGGATGGAATACCAAAATGACATATGATGTAATGCAAAATGAACTCCGCAATGCGGGGTCCTGTCGTAGAGGTTAACGAAATTGCTTCCACCCATTTGGTAAAATATTCTGTGGCCGTTATGATAAACGTGTGACGGCCTGACGATGCGGGGGAGATCTTTCCGATTAGATCGAGGCCCCACTACGAAAATGGCCAAGCAGCTGGATCTGTCTGTAGGGCTTGGGAAGGTGCGTGCATCAAATTGGCATGATGTTGACACTTTACGCACCTCTTGACATACTCGCAACAATCTCGCTCTAAAGATGGCCAATAATAGCCCATGCGAAGAATGCGCTTTGCAATGGCCATACCACTGAAGTGGCCGCCACATGTACCGTCATGCGCTTGGGTGACTGCCCAAGTGGACTCTTGCTGGTCCAAGCAACGAAGAAGAATTCCATCGTAGCTGCGACGATACAAAATGTCTCCTATCAAGACATATTTTGCCGCTTTCTGTTTGAATGTTCGTTTTGCGGCTTGCGTCAATCCAAAGGGAAGATTACCTAACTTGAGGTAGTCTCTTATGGGTAAATACCAATCCTGTTGATCGGATACCTCGACAGTTTGAACAGCCAATCCCTTTTGGAGTTCTTCCCTAACAAATGCTGATTGGGATAGAACTTGTAAGAATAGCGTTGTGTTGCTATTAATGGGAGTGGGGGAGAACAAAGACCCCTAGTTGGCATGTTTCAAATAGTCTCGGATTCGAAAGAACTTATCCGAAGATGGTTCGATCTGGATCATGTGGACTCTTGGCGTCAAGTCTGAGCTTGCGCGCTCCATCGCGGGTTGCGATAAGGTTTTGACTTGAATGGTTGTTATATCACCGGAAAGGTCTTGCGGGATTAGTGACCCCAAGGAGGCCATTGTGTCCGCAAAATGATTCGATGATCGAGGGAGTGCCTCGATGTCATACCACTCAAGTTTTGCCAGGAATTTATCCACGAGGGCTTTATAGGCCTTCAGAACTGGGCATTTGCATTGATATACCCCTTTGACTTGATTGACGATTAACAGCGAATCACCAAAGATGTTCGATCTTTTGATGTTCATGGCGATTGTTGTTTGAAGACCTAGGAGCAAGGCTTCATATTCTGCATTGTTGTTGGTGCTCTGGAAGTTTAATTTAAATGACAGGGGCATTGGAGTGCCCTGCGGTGTGAAGAATACAATTCCTATGCCACCACCTTGCTCGCATTTAGAACCATCAAAAAATAAGGTTATGTCGGCCTGAGACTCAGGCTCTTCAGAATCTGGCGATTCTGAGACATGGAAGACCTCATCATCGGGTAGTTCTATGACTAGAGGCTGATCGTCTTCAAGAGGAGCCTCTGCTAGTTGATCGGCTATGACTTGTCCTTTTATAGATTTTTGCCCAATAAACTCAATGTCAAATTCCGTCAACAACATGATCCATTTCGCCGTGCGACTACTATGATAAGTACGACTCATCATGTATCGCAATGGATTCTCCTTAGACACAACATACGTAGTGTTGCTCGAGCATGTAGTGGCGTAGCCTTTTGGTAGCAAACACCACTACCAAGCGAGTTTTTCAACGTATGCATAGTTAAGTTCGTAGCCCGACCGGGTGCGGCTAAGATAGTAAGTAGCTCTGTTCTTTGTGAAGTTCATTCTTACGGGCTAGCATTGCGCCCGGTGCCACCTCGATGGTCGAGATGTATAAGTAGAATGGCACACCTGGTCTAGGTGGTGCCAATACTAGCGGCGAGGCCAAGTATTGTTTGATTTCGTCAAAGGTCGATCGGCACTCGTCATCCCAATGAAATGTGACCCCCTTGTGCAATAATTTGTTCATTGGTCGGCATTTGTCGGATAATTGCGCTATGAAGCGTTTAATCGACGTGACCTTTCCTTGCAGACTTCTAAGCTGCTTGATAGTGGTTGGGGGAGCCATTTCAAGGATTGCCTTGACTTTGTTTGGGTCCACTTCGATGCCTCTCTTTGAGACTATAAAACCCAAGAGTTTTCCGGATGTGACGCCGAACACGCACTTCTTGGGATTCGATCGACCTTATGCTCTATGAGGCGATCGAGAATCTTGCTTAAGTCACAGAGATGATCTGAGCGCAAGAGAGACTTGGCTAACAAATCATCCATGTAATCTTCCAAAGTTTTGTGCATGTAATCGTGGAAGATATAAGTCATAGCACGTTGGTATGTAGCGCCAGCGTTTTTAAGGCCAAAAGGCATGACCTTATAGCAAAATGTCCCCCAAGGCGTTGTGAATGCCGTTTTGAGTTGGTCTTCAGGATTGATACGAATTTGATTGTATCTTGAGAAACCGTCCATTAGGGAGAGCATTTCGTGACCTGTTGTAGCGTCTACCAATGCGTCGATGCTTGGCAATGGGAAATCATCCTTAGGACTCACTTTGTTTAGGTCTCGAAAGTCGGTGCATATGCGAATCCTCCCGTCGGGCTTCTTGACGGGAACCATGTTGGACAACCATGGCGGATAATCCACGCAGATGACAAATTGTGCATCCAACAGCTTTTGCAATTCGTCTTTGACCATCAAGGCCACTTGTTGGGTGCATCTTTCTTAGTTTTTGCTTTACAGGCTTGATTTTCGGATCAAGCGTTAAATTGTGCATGACTAGCTATGGGTCTAGTCCTGGCATATCTTTGTACGACCATGCAAAAACCTCCTTCTTTTCTTTAAGAAGGGCAATGTAATCGGCTTGCTCTTCAGGGGAAAGGCTTACCCCCAGCTTGAGAATCCATGGATTCATTGGATCTATGCCGATGTCTACGTCAGTCGTCTCCTCGACTGACATGTGGGATCCGTCCTCCAACTGATGTGGAGTTGGGATCAAATGGATATCATCAGTTGAGTTAAGATCTACGTTTGGAACCTCGGGTCCCTCTTCAGCTTGAAAAATATCTTGAGTTGTCCTTGGGGTGGAATGAAGCATTTCACCGAAAGGCCAGTACTCTGATGGTGACAATGGTGAATTGACGCGATCCCAGTCGATGGCATCCATGTCTAGATGCAATGGCTATGATGGATCGATCGGATTGCGGATGGGTGCGGTCAAATCAATGGAGATCATGTGGATGGAATGAATTTGGTCTCCAGAACCGCGGGTGTGATGACTTGATTCTTTTAGTTGTTCCCTATACTCTGGATCTGGCTCTACGGGAACGGGCACGAATGGATCCTCTCTAGGTGCAAATTCATCTCTATGTGTGAAAAGGAAGGCGGGGTCTTCCCTTGGCACTTGCTTGTCATGATGGGATCTCGAGGTGGACGATGCTCATCTTGAATTTGGAGCCATAGGTCTAACACTTGGTCCCACCTCGCTGGGTCTACGTGCCATTCATGTCCTAACCGTATACCCATTTGTCCCATTAGATCTTCATGAGTTAGAGCGCGGTGATGTCGTCGTGCATGTACGAGATAGTCCATCTCAGTCTCGTCTTCGAATCACTTTCATAGATCCAAAATTGTTCATCCTCTTCAACATCTGTTGCTTGCGATGTTGAGGACTCTTCCTGTTCCAGTGAATTAATCTGGTCCCATTGCGGTTGTTCCACTCTTAGTGGAGGGACCTGATTCTTTTGAGACTATGTTATTTCGTCTGGAACCTCTAAGGGGAACAGTTTTAGAAAAATGTCTGGAAGTCGTTGTTGTTCTCTTTGAGGATTGCTCTCTGAACTTTCACCTCTCTCTAGCAAAGGAGAGGGATTATTGCTATTTCCAGGGGTGTTTGTAGACCATGGGAGATAATCCCCTAATGTGTATTCTGTGTTTGGATTGGCGTACGGGTCTTGTGCCAATCCCCCCTTGTTGCCTATTTCTAGGCCTTGCATATTTTCAACCAAGATGTCTAATGGCGGGGGATGGTTGAACCCTACCCCTGACTTGTCATATGGCATCTGATATCTTGGTTGGCAAAGGATCCGCATCCCTTGCTCATATCTGCCTAGCCCATACCCATGCCAATTGCATTGTTCGAGATATTTTAGGGCAAATTACTGGGTTCGACGGATAATTGATGTTTTCGACAAAAGGCTCTTCATCTGTTTCCTTTTGTTCGCATGGTTGAGAACCATGATCAAGGCCCCCATACACAAAATTCGTCCGGTTGGGAGGGTAGCCTAGTGGAACAATTGTCCCTATGGGAAGGCGAGGTCTTCCCATGTCCTGCCTGACTCCAATGTGGGGGTTGCCACAACATTTTGCACTAAGTACTCCCCCGAGGCCCGTGTCGGCCATCTCAACAGTGATTGTTGATGATTGGGTAGGAGGAAACGGTAGTCCTTCCTGAGTCCATTCCATGTTTGGTTGTTCAGGAGTCTTGGTTTGTGTTGTGTTGGGTGTTTCCTCTGTTGATATCGTTGAAATCATGGGCAACCCCTCTTCTAGAGGCTTAACCTCTTCCATGATTTGCTTTCCCTTGTCCTTCTGTTGGGCCATGATAGGTGGCGTTGATGATGAAGGAGTAGGTGATGAAGTCTCACCTGGCTGGGATTTTGCCTTGTTGGCCACCAGTGGTACTTGCGGTATCGGACCCTGTTTAGATGGATTTAATTGAAAATCCAAATGCGTTGATGGGAGGGTCGATTGAGGTATGAATTGTACCGCATTGCAATACTTGAAGGGCTCTAAGTCCATTGGGACTACATGTATTTGCCCTTCATAGGCATACTTCAAGCACTGGTGTGCGATCGAGGGGACACACTTCATGTCCCTGATCCAAGGCCGCCCTAGCAGTATATTATAAGCCATTTCACCTTCCAGCACATGGCACAGTGTAGGTATTGACTTTTGTCCTACCTGGATAGGCGGAACAAGCTGTGCTCGATTGTCGAGCAAATTGCATCGTTAAAAGCTCGTGGTGTGTACGTGGAAGCGGTGATGTGAGAGGTCGGCGGTTTTAAATGTTTTAACGCTGCAGGTGGTTATAATGTTCTTTGGACGAGCCAGTATCTATCGAGCACTCTCTTGTACGGGATCCCGTTGACCCACGCGATAACGTGCGGGGGTGGATCCGGCATGTCATTTGATATCGTTTTGACCTCATCTTCTCCGAATGTGATGACTGGCTCCGTACATTGTTTCACATGTCCCACGAAGGCGTTGAAAGAATTTGCTTCGTGGGGTTGTACTTCAATGGCTTTTAAAATGTCCATAAGAGCTTCTCTATGGGGAGCTGATTGTTGAATAAGCTCGTAGATGGACAGCCTAGCCGACGTGGTCCGCAAACTCTGCGTGAGTTTGGTTCGTATCGTGACCTCAGGTCTAGGCGGAGGTAACTACGTTGGGCGTTGTTGAGGCTGCGATGTCGACGGAACTTCCCTCGCAGCTACCTCGGGGGCAACTGCTGGGTATCTTCTGTTCCTTGTTACAATGCTAATCATTCCCACAAATCCTTGCGTGGGAAGATCTTGTCGCACCTCGTTAATACGGAGCGGTTTTGTTCTGTGCCTCGTGGGCAGGCAAGGGGTCCTTGAATACCCCCATTTGTTGGTTGTTTGGTGCGATGGGGTTGTCCACGACCAATGTTCTGTTGTCGATCAAATCCTGGACTAGTTCTTTGAATTTCCAGCACCCATTTAGGTCATGTCCTCTGCGCCTATGGAATCTGCAATACAATTCCTCCCTATACCCCCTAGGCTTGGGAATGTTAGGGTCAAAAATTTGGATTTTTGGCAGAGTAACTAAATTTGCCGTTGACAAGCGGTCAAATAAGGAGTCCCTAGACTCCACATACGGGGTGAATTGTCGCCTAGGGCGACGCTGCTGATACTGCTCCTATATTCTGTTATCTCTTTCGTAAGCAGGAGGCCTTTGCATGGTAGTTAGCCTTTTGAGGCTGCGTTTCTTGCACGAGCGCGGGAACATTTATCGCAACTTGATTGACTGCAGCGTGTTGTGGTTGCGTTGTCCCGGTTTTAGTGGTTTTGTTCCACTCTTTCTTCTTAGGCTTGGCAATTGCGCCTTCGCCTATCTTAATCTCTTCTATGACTCGGCTTGCGCCAAAGCTTCTTCTAAGCTGTCGTATTGTCGCGAGCAACAATAGACCGAGAGATTGATTTTAAGCAACTTTTTGCGAACATTTGCGTGAGGTCCGACATGGGAGGACGGTAGGGTAACTTAGAAAGCAAAGCTCTCCATCGGTTCCCGTACGCTGCCATTGTTTCCTCCTCAAATTGTTTAAGGCTAGCAAGATCACTAAGTGATGCCTTCTTCCTTGTGTTGAAGGCGAAGCGTTCAAGAAACGCATCTACTAGCTGATCTAAGTTGCTTATGTTTGTGTTTGGGCGATTGTGTGAACCAATCCGAGGTAGGGCCTACGAATGTGGTTATGAATGTTCTAAGCAGCAACGCGTCATTATCTTGGATTGCGAAGCACTGGCTTAGAAATCTTGTAACGTGCTCTTGTGCGTCCTCCTCACCTTTAAAAACTGCCAATTGAGGCAACTTGAAGTGTTCGGGGTAAAGAGGCGCGAGCATCGAAGGATGCATCGGATTACTGCGGAGTAGGCGTAATGTGGGTTTTTGATGCCTAGCAGCTTTTGTCTCCACGAGACTCCAAACGCTCCAATAGCGCTTGGTATGCATCGGAAGATTTTATTTCTTCCTCTCTTGTTCGCTCTTGTTGCAAGTTACGGTAAACTGGAGGCCTATGGAGGGGTGGCCGAATGGCATCCCTCTTGCCTTGATGGGGAGTTTCAACATATTCTATCTCTGGTTCATACTCCTCATAAAATTCTTGAGGAGTTTTTGGGCGAAACCTCTGACCCTGATCAAGCTCTTGCTGAAGGTACCTATCATTGTTTCGAGGAGTTGCCTCCCTCTCGAATCTATGAGGTCTCGGAGGCAGAGCTTGACGAGGTCGTGGAGACCCGTCTGCGTTAAAGGGTTATGCCTCTCATGTTGTTCGGCTCTTTGGATGCGAGGGGTTGGCCCTCTCTCAAGTATTTCATATTGTAACTCATCCGCTTCACGTTGCATGCGTTCTTTATCCAAGCGGTATTGATACTCTATCTCTTGCTGACTTTGTTTAAGCCGCATGATTTGGGCTTGACGGGTGGTATATGCGGCGACAGTCGGGTCAATTTGATCTACCCTATTTTGTTCAGAAGGTTCAAATGTTCCTCCTATGGGTTTACCTCGATTTTGATGCTCTAAAATCTCAAGGGGTCGCTTCCCTCTGTCGAGGTAGGCGGTATGTGCTCGAGGTTCTGGCCTCAAGGGGTGATCATGATATCCGGCTGGTGCAGAAGCATAAGGTTCCCGCGTTGTATGTTGTTGTCCTTGAGGAATGCGATGATCTTCCTCATATTCTCTCTCATAGGTGCGTAAGGGGCAGGCGGAGTTAGGTCGCCCTGTGTAAGGAGCCCTACGCTCTGGATTTGGTCTCTCTGTTTTGATGAGAGGTAAAGAAGGGACGCCATATCCACGTTGTCCCTCCAAATGGACAGTGTGCCCCGTTAGCGCTTCATCGCACCGTGGCCACTCATGTCTAGCTTGAGAGGGCGATTCTCTATTTACATTAAGGTCTGCATGTAGGGCGTCTTTTTGAGAGGGGCTGCTTTGAATGGGCATACCCCACCGAGGATTTTGAATTGGATTCTTTTGTAGGTTAGACCGATAAGGCGGTATGACCAAATCCTCAGGATCGAAGCGAAGGCGACTTGTGCCTGCTTCTTGTGTACCTTCCGGAGCTGCTGCCCTTGATTGGGCTTGGCTGCGGGTGTACACCATTGCGGTGCGTCCACACTATCTAAGTAGATTTTTATCTTGTTTTTAATGATTTTTTTTGTTTTTTTTTTTGTCTACACTAAACAGAATTAAACACACACATTCACAAAACCGTGATTATCTCTTTTAAGGATTCTTGGTGTGCCCTAGACTGGTTTAGTGTATTTTGGTGTTTTGTTTTGTTTTTGTAGGTTTTGTAGAACGTTTAAATGCATCATGTAGGCTCTTATAACTCCCAAAAGGTCGCCCCTTCAATATACCAGCCAGGCCGATATACCAACCTCTCTATATACCCGCCCTTACGAGAGGGAGACTATAGGTACGTGAGAGCAGAAGGTACATGGTACGTAGGCGGTACGGAAGGGGGATTGTCTGTTAATGGCACCTACCATAGAAAACTTATCCTCGCGCGCATGGGAATCACCCCGGCTACGCTCGGTCTGTCTTCGTCGGGATTTACGCCTAACAACGAGTTGACAATCGGGAAATGTATGCAAATCAAGCCAAGGTGGTGATTAAATCCACCAATGGTCTTGATCAAGGGCTGGGGTCTTACGACCAGCTCCTTGGTTTAAAATTGTTTCATGGAGTGTGTGAGGTTCATTTTATCCAACGAAAATGAAACATGCATGAATGACTTTTCCTAAGCAATGCAAGCTAAAATGAAAACAGTCAAAGAAACAAAAACAGAAACAGAAAATTTCAACAGAGATGATGAAAATCCCTACCTCTTCTCTGCCTGCTCCAGTTGCCTCTGAATTTTTGCTCTGAAAAGTTGCAGACAGAAAATCGTCCCTTGGTGAGACGATTAACAGAACAGAAATCGTCCCTCGCAGAGACGATTTTACAATCGTCCCAGGGTGAGACGATTTCCAGAACAGAAATCATCCCTTGCAGAGACGATTTTACAATCGTCCCAGGGTGAGACGATTTCCAGAACAGAAATCGTCCCTTGCAGAGACGATTAACGATCTGCAAGAAAAAAAAATGTACCTGTCAAGCACAAACACAAAAAATTCAATCGGTTTACGTGATTTTAAAAACAGGGGACAGGGTCCCACCGTGATCGCCACTGAAAGCACGAGATTCCGGGCAAAGGAAACACTAGCTATGCAACATAAGACGAAAATGTAACGCTTTGATCCTATGCACTAAAACAGAGAAAGGAGACAACTTGGAAACGAAAGACAAGATGTAAAGAAATCACAGCCCTCTTTATTCAAATATCTTATCCTCGGTTACATAGACGTCTCCTCCCCTTTTGGGGGCTAGGAGCGTTAAATTTGTCTTCATTACAATGTGTGACCTAGTCTTCCTCTTCCCGCGTGCCCACGATTGCAATGGGCGGGCCAAGATGCTACCGTCGCTGATGTGGATAAGTTCTTCACCTCTGATTGCTTTTCCTGCAATCAAAGAAACAATGAAAATGTCAGTAGCACCTGCTGCAAATGAAAGGGGTTCGTTCTCTAAAATCAATGAAATATGCATGTAAACATCTGCCTGAAACAATAAATACAGTAAGTCCAAATGGCTTGAAAACTTGACAGAAGACGGAAAATGTTACCAAAAGGCCATTGCCCCTGAGACAGCCGGCCAATCTGCTTTTACCTTGTAATCGTCCCTCGGAAGGACGATTGCTGTTGTTAATCATCCCTTGAAAGGACGATTGCTGCTGTTAATCATCCCCTGGAAGGACGATTGCTGTTGTTAATCGTCCCCTGCAGGGACGATTGATACTGTGTTGAAGAAGCCGACCTGCCGCTGCTCCAATGTCGATTCTCGAGACCTACAAAATGCCTGCAAACAAGGGGGTTATGTAATTGGGGCCATTTTGGGACGACCCAGATGGTCGGATTCTCCCAATTTGGCCTCCATCACCGAGAAATTGGACGTTGTTACCTGCAAGTCAGTGGGACAACCAAAATAACAAAAGCATGATAATATTCGAAGAAAACCTTTTGAAATCAAGATTCAAGATTCTGAACTATTGAACAGGAGAGAATAACATGGAATATGAACAAATGACGAGAAAATGAACTACAACTAAATCCAAAAGGTGCGGGGTGCCCAAGTGGGCAGCCCACCGATGGAACTTGATTTTGGCACCAATCCACTTGGGATGGGCCCAAAATCTCTTAGGGGTGGGGGGTCGGCGAATTGGTTGGTTCGAGTGTCCATGTGTTGGAATTGGGTCGGATTCAAGCTTCCAAAAGCCAACCAACAACCTCCCTTGCAAAAGAGATTGGTGGATGTGGGAAGATGAATAAAAGGGGATGCAAGTGGGTCTCCAATTCGGCGAGCACTTCGTTGCTTGAAAACTCCTTCAACCTGTATATTTTGGGTGAGAAAAGTCTCACCTTTTATAGACCCAAGGGGTCTCCTTTGGGAAGGAAGCACAAATGCCATGTGTTGGTCATAGGCGCCATGTGGCAGTCATGTCTCCTCATGAGGGAGGGGAGTCCTCCATTGACTTGTGTTTTCATAATTGCTTCTTGTGACAGTCCTCTAACGGCCCTTTTGTCCACCTACACACGCGTGCAAGGCAAGAGTCATCAAGCGACTGTTCTGGGCTGCCACTTGGCGTCGTTTGTCGTTTTGCCCGTTAAACTTGGTAATCGTCCCTGGGTGGGACGATTACAACAATCGTCCCTGGGTGGGACGATTGCAAGTTAGTAATCGTCCCTGGGTGAGACGAGTGCTGGGCAAAGTGTCTAAATGTACCAAATTGCTTCTGACCTTACAAAATTGCTATGGAAGTGGTTAGGACCACTGTTTGACCTCTGAGGGCTGCCCTGGGGGCTATGTTTGTCAAAGCGATCAGTGTTTGCAGTCACATAATCGGATTGGTGCTGTTTTGGTGTCTACACGGAGAATTTCATTGTAGTTTTTCAGGATGTTACTACTCCGAATAGTCCATTGTAGAAACAATCCTAAGATTTGGATACTATTGGCCATCAATTTTCTTAGATACTTTCAAATTTTCTTGAGCATGTGATAACTACCAAAGGTTCATAGGCAAAAGTAATCATCTAGCCATACCTCTTCAACCAATAATCATAGAGGAACCCTTCTAGCAATGGGGGTTGGATTTTATTGAAATAATCAATCCAAATTCATCAGTCAAACATACATACATCCTAATAGTGATAGACTATTTCATTAAGTGGACAAAAGCTAAGGCCACAAAGCATGTTGATCAGGACATGGTGATTGACTTGTTGGAAAGGCAAATCACAAAGTTTAGAATTTTGGACACCATTATTTTAGACAATGTCAGATCCTTCATAAGTTCCAAGACTTGATTTTGCAAGAAAATATGGGATTTACTTGAGTGCCTCTTCAAATTATTAGCCTCAAGAGAATGGTCTTGTAGAATCCACAAACAAGACCCTGTTAAAAATAATTAAACATAGTATCAAGCATAACCCCAGAAGTTGGAACCTATTGTTAGATCAAGCATTATGGGCTAACCGGATCACAATCAAGAGATCACTAAAAATATATCCTTATGCACTGGTATATGGAAAAGAAGTTGTATTTCCCATTAATTGTTAGCATATAGTTTATTTATTAAATTATTTTTCCTACTGTCACTTTATTAGGTGATATTTTACTTGTTAGAAAATATCCTATGCGGTATTATTGTGTTAGCGCACTTAGGGGGATATTATTTGCTCAATAACTAAGGCTATCTTTAGCCTTAGATTCATGTATTTAACACCTTGAATATCAATCAAGAAGCTAATATTTTTACTCTTGATTTTATGGTATCAGAGCATATCGTGAGAGGCTCGTTTTTTTCTTTCGTAGCCTTACCTTGTTGAACCTGGGCATGTTTCTCAAGGTAGGGTTGGACCTGCATCTCGCACACAATACCTGAGGTACCGAGATAGCAGATCTGAATGTGCAACTGACATACAGTCTGAGGCATATGACTCCTACTCCTACACTGATTGTACCCTAGCTTGGATGTGACATGCTGAGTGGACCCTAGGTTGGACGTGATGTCTTACATGGAGAACTAGATGCATACCAGTGTTGGACACGGACACCTAATATGGCAAAATTAAGGGTATAGACCTCCTTAAGGTGGTCATATTTTCATTGGCGTGTTGAGTGTTTTAAACTGTGCTTCATCAACCGTACTATATATGTGGGATCAACCTTGCAAAAGATTTTTTTTTGATGTCTGTAACACCTGAAACAACACCGTTGTCAATGTCATCAATTTGCGGTTATTGTGAACCAACACATCAATGGTTGCAAGGGAGGAAAGCAAGTTTCAACCTTATTTGATGGTAAACTATGTAATCGATCATCGACATCAGGTGCAATACCCTAGTAAGCTCATGAACAATTGAAGTCATGGTTGTAGACTTTGCTGGATAGAAGCAACGTGGCAATGAGCTCTGGTTTCTGAAAACACCAGGTCGGTTTGCTAAAGCTGAAAAGAAGGCAAAGAATTATTTTGTATAAGACTTCTAGGCATATTCTAGAGGGGAAAACCCTTGGTGTACAATGGAGGAATTTTTTTCTCTAGACAGTGATCTAGTGTTTGAAATAGATGCAGGTGTAGCAGATGATACCCGAGAAGTCATGCATGAAGACAATTTGTAGCTCAAATCTAGTGCTATCATCCAATGAACGTGTCCCCAGGCACTGGCAAAAAATACAACTATTGTGAATTATCCATTTCAATCTGCAGCCACATAATACATCATAAGTATTTTGGGTCCACAAGGTTTTTCAAACCGATTGTAGCAAAATCTGCACCTACTGAAATCTAAAGTCAGAGCACCACCGCTGGTGGAGCGGATGTGGAGTAGTGGACGAGCCCGTTGGAGGCAACTCGGGCATGGTCTCTAGCTAAGTAGGGGACCTAGCCCCTCCTATCCCAGCTTGTGAGCTGTAGCACCCTAAAATTGGCGCAGTCAAATTGGAATAATTACATTCACCTTAGTAAATAAATTTAAATTCAAATTTAACCTCCCAACCGCCTGTTAACCGTCGAGAAACCCGTTTCCCCTTTTTTCGTGCCATTTTTAGAGGTTGTTTTGACCGTTGGACGATATCGTCGCCGATCAGACGATATCGCCCCAGATTTGATGATTTCGTCTGGACTAGAACGTCCAGACGATTTTGTCGCAAAACTAAATTTGCATAGATAGACTATGTTCCAACGGGTCTCCAATTCGGGCAGAAGCGTGTCTGCGCCATTGGGACCCTTCCCCCGTTGGAGATCTCCCAAATTGGGATGATCTCCAACCTCCCAACAACTCCCCTATGCCTATTTAAACTCTAGGACATTCCCTCCCCAACCCCTGGCTGAATTTTATCTGCAAGTTGAATCCCTCTGCGTCAAGACATCTGAATGTTGCTTCTACACTAGTTCCATAGTATTTTTGTTGCAGGTACATCACCAATTTTCAATCGGAGCCAGCACCTATCGCCGTCGATGAACCTGTCAAGATCGGAGGCGATCCCGTACAATTCGAGACGATTTCGTACTGATGCGAGACGATCTCGACTGTAGTCCACATCGAGGCAATCAGTGCCTGGAGTTTGCTTTTCTCGACCTTTTATTTGTCATTTTTTGCTATAAATTAGATCAGTTACTCAGTTTTTATGTTAGTCTGCATCTGGAGTTCACCCATCTAGTCTAGATTGCATGTTAAGATCATATTCTGCCATTAAAGTACCGTAATTTGCTTTAAATTCCATTTTTTAAATATCGTTCAGTATTCATATTGCAATTTCATGTAGTTTGCCTCTGTTTGCACAGTAGAATTCCTTGCATTTTGCACCTATTTTCTATTTTGCAGGTCTCTGACGAATTCGTCTGACGAATTCGTCAGATTGCAGACGATCCTGTCAGTTTAGACGATTTTGTCAGATTGCAGGCGATTCTGTCGAATCTCAGGCGATCCAGACTGCTTCAAGCATCAGAAACTTCTTCAGACTTCCGGATCAGGTAATCTCCATTGGCCTCCTGCAAATTCTCTATTTTTTGCTTTCTACTCTGTTTTTTGTATTCATTTAAATTGCACTTTCATATAGATTAAGTTAGATTCATTCGGCCAAACCTAGGATGAATGCTTAAGGATAAAACGAACTCATAAAAACACATTCAAAAACCTAGGCGTGGAAACTTCCGCCAAATGTTTCCTGGTGAACCCACCATCCGTCGAAAAATCACCAAAACACACCTCCCTTGAGAGGCGGGACCTTCGTAAAGTCCTCTCGTCCGAGGTACCGCACCATCCTTTTCCCATCCTCCTTTCGGGCGCGGATCCAATAGCTTGAAGGTAGGGATGCGAAAAATTTGGAGCGATACATTTTGGTGAACCCGACGTGAATGCATCATAACCTTTTGAAAACCAAAAACAAAAACAAACAAAAAATTAGAACAACTAAAACTTAGATGCATTTTAAAACATTTAAGGTTCAAAATCATGTTTAGATGGTAGCTCCTAAAAAGAGGTTAGCAGTTACTATAAACGTAGAAAACCAATTGGCAGCTATAGAAGTTAATTCTGTCCTTAATATCCCTGAAACAAGTAGAAATCAATCCTTGTGGGACGAACTTGTCAGGAGACTTAGGCTTATTTCATCTAGGTCCACACAACTTAAACAGATCAAGAGGCTAGTCTTGGATAGAATCCTGGATCCTCATCAATTAGTGTTCTATCATGAACTTCAGAGAGCCTGCCATAGATGGTTAGCCTATAGGAGGGCTTTAGTATCTTCAGAGTTGTTCAGCTTTGAGGAATACCTCGAGAACGCAGACGTTGTACACCGATTCCTAGGCCTTGTAGAAGACCAAGAGGTTGTTCTTACAGATAGGGAAATATGGAATAGAATTCCGCGTGTTGTGCTATATCGAGAGTATTGCCATGAGCTTTACTTCTATCAACCAGCATCTGAGACAGACAATATCACCATAGCCCTTTTCATCAAATTCTTAAAAGAAAACTTTCAATTTGAAGAAGAACATTTCATGACCCCTGAACAACTTGAACCTATTAATGATATTCATAAGTTATTCATAGAATATTAGTTCATTTACTTTGAGTTTTATTATTATTGCGTGCATTTATTGTTTCATTTGCTGTCTTTATTGTATTATTTCAAAAATTTAAAGAAAACTAAAAAAATAAAAAAAAAATCAAACAACATAGTAAAAACTTAAACATTTCATTTCAAATATTGCATTAGGTATATATAAATATATACCTTTTAATTTGTTGCATATATATATATATATATATATATATATATTTGCTGAAATCAAAACTTAGCACCATGACTAGACTTAGGAATGGTAAAGAAACTTTAGGGGAAGGAGAAGATTGGTTGCAAGATACAACTGAAAACCCAAATGTCCTTCTTGGAGATACAAATCCGGAAGGAGAAACTCTAGGTCAGTCAGATGAAGACTTAGGTGAAGATAAGGAACAAGAAGGAAGTGTTAAAGAGAATGAATCCTCGTCCCCTAGAATAGCTCCCAATGGGGGCATCACTTTTGACAACGCAGAACATTTTCAAAAATTTCTCAATCAGAATATCGACATCCTTAATGTAGAAGTCCGTATTGATAGAGGGGAAGTTAGTGACGCTCAAGCGGCTATAGAACGGGCGCTTGATATACACACTAATCCTTTATCTTTTGTTGATCAAGAGAGTGATAAGGGTGGACCATCCAATACGGATATGGTCACTATAGCCCAAGCCATGTCAAAACAACGAGGTTACCCAACCTCCTAAGGAACTTGTTACTCAACCTAAAACCACTCCTGCACAAAAGAAAATTCCCTTCACTACTTTGTTCCGCCAAACTATTGAACAAAATGCTTTAAATAAACAGAAATCTAAAACAAAGCTAAATACAAATTTTCAACAATCTGGAACACAACATAATCCAACTTCAAAATTCCTCCATAACATTTTTCCTACTAAAGTTTTACACAATAGTAACATGGCATCTAATCTGCATGTTCCTCCATCCTATGCCCATAAAACTCATGTCAATGCCCTACCGAATCAATATGGGGGGCAAACTAGTAATCTGGAAGCTATGGTGAAACAATTGGCTTCACGTATGGACCAGATAGATCCCTACCGTCCCTCGTACAATTATCGAGAGATTTGTAGCCAACCATTGGATCCCATAGTGGTAGCTCAACCATACCCTAAACATTTTCCCATGCCCGTCCTGCCTATATATAAAGGAACCGAAGATCCCATAGAACATCTTCGCATGTTTAGGATAGCATGTCACGACATATCGCATGACGACTTGCTATTACTAAAAATGTTCCCCAAAAGTTTAGGTGGAATGGCATTAGAGTGGTACTATCAATTGCCCACTCACTCCTTAAGAAACTTTGAAGAAACAGTTGAATCATTTGTTCATCAATTTAGCGCCTACATCGAGAGACATGTAACTATTAAAGACCTATACAATTTAAAACAAGATAAAGATGAATGTTTTGCTGATTTCTTGGCTAGATGGAGGCAATTGACAGGAAAACTGCACTTTGTGCTACCCTATAGGGAAATGCTAGACATTTTCATCAATAATTTACAAGAACAACTCTCTTATGAGCTAGCAACAGCTACTTTGACTACCTTCGATCAAGCTATAGACTTAGCTCGAAGAGTAGAAGATGCCCTCATTAGGAGAGGCCAACTTAGGAAGAAGGATGATGAGAAAACATCTAGAAATCAATATAAAAACAAACAGGTTGTCGGTGACGGAGTCACTGACAGGAGAAATGTTGCTAATGTCAATACAACAAAGACAACAGAAAAATTCATATTGAAACCTCCTGATAAGCCTCCTCGAGAATTCACTAGATTAAACCAACCCTTGTCAACCATTTTACCTCAATTGCTTGAAAGAGGTTTAATCCAATTACCAGCTATCCAGGAACCTGACCCAAGTATACCCGGATATAGAGCTGATTTGCACTGTGACTTTCATAGAGGACCTGGACATTCTACCAACGCTTGTAAGAGATTGAAACATAAAATACAAGATTTGATTGACAATAATGAAATGGAAGTGCAAGCCTTCCAACCCAAACAAAACCCTCCTAATAATACTCAAAATACTGTTCCCCAAAATCAAAATCAAAATGCCAATCAAACTTTGGACATATTTCAACACCCTTTACCACGACATGGTAAAGAGGTAGCCAATCAAATCGAACATCATAATGTTCCCCCTCCTACCCGATATGTAGGAACCATTAGCGGACAATTACCTGTTCAGGATTCTCAAACATTTGACACAACCTTATCCCTGGTTACAACCAGGCCCTTACATAATTTTCAAACTTCTGATTCTAGTGATATAGAGTCAGATAGTGAAAGTGAAGTAGACACTATTCAATCGAATAGTTCTGAAAACGAATCAGATCCTATTCAACCTATCACAGATGCTAATGTTCCAGAAGAACCATTTCCTAGAAGAGTCACTACTCGACCTTCTTCTAATGTAGTCCTTCCCTATGAACAAGCCATAAATTCTCAACCGAGACCGTTTCAACGTCGGCACTATAACATTGTAGGTACCATTGGAGTCGTTACTCGACAACAAGCTCAAAATTCTCAACAAGAACCAAACCAGAACGATGGATCAGCTCCATTCGTTCTGAAAAATCCTAATAAAGGAAATCATGCTTCTATTGTTCAACCCAAACCTCCTTATAGCATTAATGAGCAATTGTCTAATACCACGGCTAGAATCTCCCTTCTAGATTTATTAAGATCCTCTCCCACACATAGGGATGAGTTGATGCTTACATTGAGCCAAATGATGGTACCTCAAAACATTCAACTTGAAGCTATGGCCAATGCTATCATCACTCGAGAGATTGATTGTATTGACTTTCGGGATAAAGATATCCCACAACACAGTTTACACAAGGATAATCCCTTGTACATTACTGCTCTAATTGGAGATGTAGCTGTCAAACGAGTCTTGATTGATAATGGCTCCTCTCTAAACATTTGCACCTTTGACTTCTACCAACGATTTGGTTTTAGAAGTGATGAAATGAAGAAAACTGATATGATTATCAAAGCTTTTAATGACGAAACACAAGAAACGTGTGGAGTCATTACCCTCCCATTACAAGTTGGTCCTAGAACCCTAGAAACAACCGTGTTTATTGTACATTGCCCGACATCGTACAATATACTTTTAGGTCGCCCTTGGATTAACGCCATGCGAGCAGTCCCGTCAACTTTACACCAATGTGTGAAATTTGAGTTTAAAAATTAGTTGGTCACTATTCATGGTGACCCTAGACCTTTTGATATGTGTGCTTTGGCGAGAACTTGTTGGAGTGCAATTTTGCCTCGCTCTGTCATCCACACATTCTAGTTCTTCTTTTTCATCTAAAACTATGAAACATAAACCCATAACTTCATCTATTCCTCCTCCATTAACTTCATCCTCCTATATAGATCAACAACCCTCTAAACAAATTATTTTAGAACCTCAAAAAGATTTCAAAACTACAACCAATCCTTCAAGTTCTACCCCTATAAATTTAAAACCTTTAGACACATCCATCATACCTTCCACATCTCAAGACATAAGTAATAAACCTTCTACATCTTATGCCCTTTCTGATGAACTTTTACCAGATTTATCTACAACCTTAATATCAGAAAAAATGAATGCTTTCATGCAAGATTCAAACCTTTTAAATAAATTACCGCCCTCTCCTCGTACTTTGGGCCTCCCACAACCTATGGGAAGTACTTACCAAGTCGGGAGTTGTGCCTTCATTTATAAAGGATATGACTTGGGAAGAATCCCTCGGAATATCAAAACTCATCATGAGGGATACGCCCGTTGTTATTTTACCAATGATTATGTTAAAGCTAAACCCATGATGCTTAAAATGGGATATAAAGGGAAAGGCTTAGGACCTTTCCAAAATGGCATGAAAGAACCTTTCGAGGTAGAACCGTGGCCTGCCTGCTGTGGTGTGGGCTTATTTCCTAGTAAAGGACAACCCTTTCCTTTTGAGGATGATGATCACCTCATATGCTATCAAGATTATTTGGATAGGCATGTTGATTTGCCTCTTAAAAATCAGTCATTTTCATGCAACATGCTATCCATAGCCTACCCTGAAATGATTGCTGACCCCGATGAAGAGTTGGAAGGAGATATCTTCCATGATGTCTCTGTTGAAGAGATGTTGCACAATGGATTCTATTTTGATGGTTCTATACCAACCATAGCTCAGCTTGAGACCACTAATCCTCAAGATGACTTATCTAAATTAACTTTACAAGAATTACAAGAGTTGGGCGTTTCACCCGCCCCACCTAATTTTGAAAGAGATCTACACATGGAGGTAGAAAATGTCATTAAAATTAACATTGGAACTGAGGATAATCCTCACATAATCAATATTGGAGCAGAACTAAGTCAAGACAAACAAGAACAATACATTGCATTCCTTAAAGAGTATGAAGATGTCTTCGCTTGGACATATGAAGATATGCCAGGTCTAGACCCTTCTGTTGTCATGCACCATCTAGTGGTCCATCCGGATGCTAAACCGGTTAAACAAAAACTTAGAAAAATGCATCCCAAAGTGGCTCTGCTAGTCAAAGGGGAGTTAGAAAAACTCCTGAATGTTATCTTCATACAAGCTATTGATTATGCTTGAATGGATCTCAAATGTAGTTCCAGTCACTAAGAAAGAAGCTACCAAAGTTAGGGTTTGCACCGATTTTAGAGATATTAACGTTGCATGCCCTAAAGACGACTTTCCTCTTCCAAATATGGATCAAATTATCGACTTCACTGTCGGAAGTGGGATGATGTCCTTAATGGATGGATTCTCCGGCTATAATCAGATCAGGATAGCTCCTGAAGACCAGGCTAAAACAGCCTTTATTACCCCCTGGGGTACCTTTTGCTGGAAAGTGATGCCCTTTGGGTTAAAGAACGTCGGTGCAACTTATCAACGGGCTATGACCTACATTTTTCATGATATGATGCATGATATCTTACATGATTATGTAGATGATATTATAGCTCGCTCTCTTATTGAAAATAATCATTTAGATGATTTAAGAAAAGTTTTTAATCGATTACGAGAATATCTCATTCGATTAAATCCAACAAAATGCATATTCGGAGTTAAATCCGGCAAACTATTAGGGGTTTTAGTTTCTTTACGTGGTATCGAAATTGACCCTCTTAAAATTGCGGCCATCATTGATATGCCCGCACCCACTAATATATATGAACTACGAAGTTTACAAGGTAAACTTCAAGCTATCCGTCGCTTCATTGATAAGCTGGCGGACAAAACTGGTCCCTTTCTCAAACTTCTTAAGAAGGATGTCCCTTTCAATTGGGACACAGAATGTAGAGAAGCTTTTGAACTTCTCAAACAATATCTCCTTAACCCGTCGGTGCTTTCACCGCCTAAATCTGATCGCCCATTTCTTCTATATATTTTTGCTTCAGATTTTGCCTTAGGAGCTATGTTAGCTCAACTTGATGATGAAAAGCGAGAACGTGCTAATTATTACATTAGCCGAACTTTCGTCAGTTATGAAACCCGCTATACAGCGTTAGAGAAGTTATGTCTAGCAGTCGTGTTTGCTACGCAAAAATTATGACATTACATGCTTAGCCAAAAAATGTATGTCATTGCCAAATATGATCCTTTAAGATATCTCATGAGTCGACCTTATTTATCGGGTCATACAACCAAGTGGGTTCTTGCTCTAAGCGAGTTTGATCTCACCTTCATAGGACAGAAGTCTGTTAAGGGTCAAATCATAGCGAGATCAATTAGTTGTCTGCACCCTTAGAGTCTACTCATCCTCTCATCATCGAGTTTCTTGATGAATGCCTTCAATTAGAGGCGAGACCATCTCGAACAATGGTCCTTATACTTTGATGGAGCCCGATGTATGAGTGGGGCTGGTGCGGGTATTATTTTAATATCTCCGCAAAAACATCTTATTCCTCTGTCCTTCAAACTGACCTTTGCTTGCACCAACAATACTTCTGAATATGAAGCTCTAATCCTTGGATTACGAGCTACTTTAGCGCTAAAAATCAAAAACCTCTTAGTTTTTGGGGATTCCCAATTGGTTATAAACCAAATTAATGAAGTTTATCAGACCAGAGATGATAAACTTTGCCCATATAAGGCCTATGTTTTACAACTAATGTCCTTGTTTGATCAAGTTACTTTGGAAGCCATTCCTCGAACTAGCAACCGTGCAGCTGATGCTATGGCCGCAGCTGCATCCCTCTTGCCCTTGGAGTTAGACGACGAATATGCCACTATCATCATTCGTCGACTCCGGGAACCGCATCAAATAAGTCATGCTTAGAGCCTTTGGATGTGTTTCTAATCAATGAAACTACTCCTGAACCTTGGTATACAGACATATTTGATTTTCTCCAAAATGGGACTTTCCCTACTAATTCTAATAGAAACCAGCGTCGGTTATTACGTCGACGAGCAAGTCGATTTGTAATAATTGGCAATACTTTGTATAGGAGATCTTTTGAAGGTATCCTATTGAGATGTTTAAATTTAGAAGAATCTAAATCAGCCTTGAGTGAAGCCCACGATGGATCTTGTGGAGGACACTTTAGTGGTAGTGTTATTGCTAAAAAGCTCCTTCGGATAGGATACTTTTGGCCTACCATGGAAACGGATGCACATGAGTATGTGCGCCATTGCGACAAGTGTCAAAAACATGCTGACCTTGTCCATGCGCCTGCACAAGAGCTGCAGGCTATTTCGTCTCCTTGGCCCTTTTCTAAATGGGGCTTGGATATTATTGGTAAAATCAATCCTGTGTCTTCTGATGGACATAAGTTCATCATAACCGCCATTGAGTATTTCACGAAGTGGGTTGAAGCTATGCCTTTAGCTTCTTGCACTGGTTCACAGGTCTCTAAATTCATTTTTAATCAAATCATTTGCAGGTTCGAAATTCCTGCCAATCTCATCTCTGATAATGGAACTCCTTTTAAAAATAAAGATGTTAAAAAATTATGCCAAAAATACAAGATTCAACACCGCTGGTCCACTCCCTATTATCCTCAGGGTAATGGTCAAGCAGAAGCTTCTAACAAAACTTTAATCAAAATTCTCAAAAGATTGGTCAATAAAGCGGCCACGACTGGCATATTCAATTATATCCAGCCTTGTGGGCTTATCGCACTAGTGTTCGGACTCCCACGGGCACTTCACCATTTGTTTTGGTATATGGTGCCGAAGCAGTTTTTCCATTTGAATTGGAAGTTCCTTCTTTGGCTCTGCTACTTCAAGACACTGAAGTAGGAGATGAATATCGCGCTGGCAGACTCAGTCAGCTGGAACTCCTAGATGAAAAATGCATCAATGCTTTGGAGCATCTCCGTGCATACCAAGACAAGCTTAAAAGAGCATATAATAAGAAAGTTCGTCATCGATCCTTTGAGATTGGCGACCTTGTCCTAAAAGAAAATCAAAAAAATACAAATGCAACCAAAGAACTTAAAGGTAAATTTGAGCCCAACTGGCTCGGACCATACATCATTACTACAAAATTTGAATCAGGAGCATATAAATTATCTACCTTAGATGGTAAAGAACTTAAAGAACCCATGAATATTTTGCATCTCAAACGTTACTATGCATAAATTTGGTCATTTCATCCGTGTATATATTTGTTCAAAATTACTCTCTTATATTTCTTTCAATTTATAAAAAAAAAAAAAAAATCAAAAACATCAAAAACATTTATAAATCTCCAAAAATCTTCAAAACTATCTATTGCATTTATTTAAAGCACTTGTTAAGTTCTTTTTGCTCAAAAACAAAAATCTAAATAAAAATCTAAAAACAGCTATATGCTTGACTCTTTCGAAACCAAAACAATATACAGAAGAAAGAGAGAGTCAACATTCTCAAAACTTTCTCCAAAAATCATTTATATATATTTTCTTACAATTATTGCAGTTATATGTTTCAACTTATTTTGGATAAATTAGCATTTATTTGGCATCCCTCACTAGCACACTCACAAAAATAAATATCTTGCTTTTATCTGGCATGATTACTAATCTCTCTTATATCAAAGTTCACAAAATTCAAATTAAATAAAGTTTGAGCATAGAGAATTGATCTTGTTATTTACTTAAACCAAGCACATCTTTTCACAATAAAATGATTATATTTGTAATTTCCATGTTTTGCTACATAGTAGAGCTGATTTCTTGGGTGAAAAGTTTCCCCTGCTATCCTATCATGCACATGGTCTAGAATCTTTGAGAATTGGCAAAAGGACAAGCTCACCCCACCCCAGAATAAAAATCCCTTGCTCTACAGCTAATCTGAGCAAGTATCCCTAGCAAAGAAAAAGAAAAAGGAAAAGAAAAGAAAAAATTCAAGAAAAAGAGAAAAGAAAAATGTTATTTCAGCAATGTTCCAAGCATTATCAAGCAAAAGAAATACAAAAGAAAAAGAAACAAAGTTCAAAAGAAAGCAAAAGCAAAAGCAATAAAATCCCTTTCCCTACCCTTTGAAAAGAAAAGAAGGGTTGATGAGCTTGAATCCCTGGAATTCTCAATTATTCGAAAACTGTGAGGTAAGCCCCATAACAGGTGGTTTGTGCCCAACTTGCTTGGCCTTGGGTAACTCCTAGCGTGGCGATATGTCTGTCACATTAGCGACCTTCTTTTGTACAGACCTATGTCTGCTTATGGATTAGCTAGCTCTTGATAATCCGATCTACATAGTAGTCTAATATGGTTATATGCATCTACATCATGGTTAATGAACACTTATTTGGTTTCTTTAAATCACTTGTATCATAGTATCTTGCTCAAACCTGGTAAATGAACCATACAATTGCACACACATTTGTATTTGAGAGATTTTGTTTATCATTAGGATAAATCAAGATCGGAAATGAATGCACATATGCACATGGGATTCCTTATAAATCTAATTTTTGTCTTCAAAATACTTTGAAATATTATTTTTGCAACTTGTTTGGAATAATCAAGTACAATTATTTAAAAAAAAAAAAAAAAGACAACTATATAATAGAAAAATCACAAATTTCTTTCAAAACATATCATATATATCATATCAACTTTCACGATGATGGTATAAGTCTATACCTAAATATTCTATGCCTAGCGCAAACCATTGTAACAATTTTTATTCCCTCATTTATCAAAACTCATAAAAACCATATGACTTCATTTTATTACACAAATTTTGCTTTTCAAAAGAATGCACATTTTCATTATTTCATGTCATTATGTCCACCTCCAATTTTGCAATGACGGTATAAATCCTAAGGAATTATTCAACAATTTTATCACACTTAGGAATTTATGCCTAGCAAAAATCATTTTTTACAAATATTTCATGCATAATATTTTATGGAAATCTGAAAACAAACCATCATCATCATCATCATTTGCATCATCACAACAAAGTCTTAAGATGGTCTCTTAAGCACTCTTTCACTTTTCACAATATTTCTATAAATGGGATTAGCTTGACGACCGAGTGAGCAGCGACTCCATGAAATGGTCTATAATAGCGACAATGTCCTTTGAAATTATTGTTAAAAGTCCCCTCTTCTTTTATCAAATCATTGCATCACAAACAACCAATTTGTTACATCAGATTATTTCATCAATATCACAGCATGATATCAAAATTATAATATTTCCAACGACATAATTACATCCAATTATTAAATCAATCAATCAAACATAAAAGCATCATAAGCATCACATAATACAAGTCATATGATCAAAACTATATATCATATATATATCAACAACATATATACATCATCCAAATTGGATTGGTATGCCACAATCTGTACCTCGGCATACTCAATCCTCTATAAAAATAATAATACAACAATGTCAGTCTGTACAATGTCAGTGCAGCCCTCTAGCCTCGAGAGCCCCTAGAGCTCTCAGCCTCATCTCCTCCCCCGCCCTACGGAGGACGAGGTGGTCCCATCGCAGTATGTGTGGTACTACGAGTCCTCGTCGTCGATCGGGATGAGCTCCTCGATGACCCTGTCCTGATCGGATCTGCTATGGCAGCCGATAGCTGTACCCTCTGGCCCTCCGACACCGCCTGGTAGTATAGCGCCTGATAGAATGCGGTCTGAGAAACCGACCGCAGCAGCTCCTGAGTGCTCACCCCTCCACCCCGTGCCCTGAGACGTGCATTCTCGTCTCGCAGCTACGACACCTCAGCCTGGTGTTGTGCGGCCGCATCTTGTAGTGTCTGCACCTGAGTCTGCAGATGATCTCTCTCTGCCTAGAGAGTAGCCATCTCGCTACTCTCTCCTATATCCATGCCCTTGCCCTTATCGGGCGATGGTGGCCTCTGTGGAGATGGGGGTCTCGCCTCCCTCCTCTCCCTCTCTCTCTGCCACGGCCGCTCCTGTGCTCGTGGCCTCCTCTGATCTCTCCCGTCGTGACCCTGGGCTGCCTCTATCGCCGCCTGGCACTGCCTCCCTATCCGACGCATGACTACGTGGATCGGGCCTTGTGCCCTCGTCATCGAGGAGGGCGGATGCCTGCATACCAGGCATCGTAGCCGTCAGCTACCCCTGCGTCGTCTCCATCCACTGGCTGGATGGGGGCATCATCTGAGTCCTGGCTCTAGAATCGCTGCATGTCTGGAGCCCCGCTAATAGTGGTGTTATCCCGGACGGTCCAGGAAAACTCATAATCCCTGAGAGATGGGATCCCCTGCTGTAGACCGAACTGTCGCAAAACTCGGTCGTAGCGGTGGAGCTCCACCTCTCCCCTCTCCATCCTCGGCCGGCGAGACTCGCCTTGATGCGAGCCGGCTCCTGTCCATCCTCTCGCCCACCCCGGATGCTGCCTCCACGGCCTCCAGGTGATCGCGGTCTGGGACCAAATCATCCAGTAGTCTCCGGGACATCGACAGGTCGATCCGTCGCTGTGCCCCTCTCCGGAGCCACCAGTAGAAGACTCGGGGCCTCTCCCCGTCTACCCCTATCAGTGGAAGCCCTACCGGCCTCCGCATCGCAATGTGCTCCCAGCACCAAACCTATAGTAGCGATGTCATCACCAGACATCGCCCGCCCTTGTACACGACCCCGTAAAGGATCCTGTACAGCCGACATAGTACAAAGCTGCCCCAAGCAAACCTGTAGCCGTGGTCCCGCATGTCGCAGATCACATCTGCGAGCATCCACGGCACCCTGCACCCGCTCTGGTGGCACAGCGAAGTCCACCAACCACCCCGAGATAGTACCCGTGTGAGCGTAGATGCCCCAGGCATGCGGCGTAGTGCCTCGATGTTCACTCCGCCCTTCTCCAGGGCGAAGCTCGGGTCACCGCACAGCCGTCCCATCGCGTGGCCCTGATTGGCCGTAGGTGTGATCATCCGTCCTTGTATGGGGATTCTCAAAATCCTCCATACATCCTCCAGTGTGGGAGTCATCTCCCCTGTCGGTAGCCGGAAACATGAAGACCCCGGATACCATCTCTCTGCTAGGGCTGTCAGTAGCCCCATGTCTGTGGAAACCTGCGGCATCTCTGCCACATGCTGCAATCCGGCCTGTGCCAGCAGATCCCGCTCTGCCTGGGTGAGAGCGGCCAAGTCGTCTCTCAGTCCATCGTACTTCCACTCTCTGCTTTTTAGTAATCCTCTCTGCAAACATAAACAACAAAACAACAAGCAATCATTAATAAACAATTCCAGTAATTAATAATGCAAATTAAAGATCAATTTTTTGCAATTGATGATATCGCCCACTATTGGACGATATCGTCCCAAATTTGAGCATAATCGTCTCCGATTTCGTAGTTCGAAATCGTCTCTAATTTGACGAAATCGTCCCCCTTTCGACGATTTCGCCCTTGGGCGAAATTGCCGAAATTGAGACGATTTCGTCGAAATCGGGACGATTTCGTCTCGATGACGTCGACGGCCAAAAACGGCCGCGATGCTCAAAATTCACTTAAAAATTCATCTAGAAAGCATGTAAAAGCAACTTAAATCAATCTAAATTGAGTTTAGACCCTTACCCGTAGACCGCGTCGGACCTCTGCAGATCTGTGCGCTGTCTCAACCATTTTTGCTCCAGAGCTCTAAAAACAGTAAAATGAACAGTAACAATGAATTAGGGTTTTACCCTATTTTTCTTAATTTTATTCAACAATAATTTTTTTGCTTTTCCGCGTTTTTACCTCAAACGTTCGATTTGGGTAAAAACACGGAGGGGGCACCATAGTAAGTCGTCGTACGATTCGACCAAGAATCGTCGCCTAAAAATGGGAATAATTTTTTGCTTTCTCGTAGATCGAGAAGAACTCTTCTTTAACGCATTTTCTTCGGAAAATTCGCTAAAGAGGGGGCAAAATGTAGCACCCTAAAATTGGCGCAGTCAAATTGGAATAATTACATTCACCTTAGTAAATAAATTTAAATTCAAATTTAACCGCCCGTTAACCGTCGAGAAACCCGTTTCCCCTTTTTCCGTGCCATTTTTAGAGGTTGTTTTGACCGTTGGACGATATCGTCGCCGATCAGACGATATCGCCCCGGGTTTGACGATTTCGTCTGGACTAGAACGTCCAGACGATTTTGTCGCAAAACTGAATTTGCATAGATAGACTCTGTTCCAACGGGTCTCCAATTCGGGCAGAAGCGTGTCTGCGTCGTTGGGACCCTTCCCCCGTTGGAGATCTCCCAAATTGGGATGATCTCCAACCTCCCAACAACTCCCCTATGCCTATTTAAACTCTAGGACATTCCCTCCCCAACCCCTGGCTGAATTTTATCTGCAAGTTGAATCCCTCTGCGTCAAGACATCTGAATGTTGCTTCTACACTAGTTCCATAGTATTTTTGTTGCAGGTACATCACCAATTTTCAACCGGAGCCAGCACCTATCGCCATCGACGAACCTGTCAAGATCGGAGGCGATCCCATACAATTCGAGATGATTTCGTACTGATGCGAGACGATCTCGACTGTAGTCCACATCGAGGCAATCAGTGCCTGGAGTTTGCTTTTCTCGACCTTTTATTTGTCATTTTTTGCTATAAATTAGATCAGTTACTCAGTTTTTATGTTAGTCTGCATCTCGGAGTTCACCCATCTAGTCTAGATTGCATGTTAAGATCATATTCTGCCATTAAAGTACCGTAATTTGCTTTAAATTCCATTTTTTAAATATCGTTCAGTATTCATATTGCAATTTCATGTAGTTTGCCTCTGTTTGCACAGTAGAATTCCTTGCATTTTGCACCTATTTTTTGTTTTGCAGGTCTCTGACGAATTCGTCAGATTGCAGACGATCCTGTCAGTTTAGACGATTTTGTCAGATTGCAGGCGATTCTGTCGAATCTCAGGCGATCCAGACTGCTTCAAGCATCAGAAACTTCTTCAGACTTCCGGATCAGGTAATCTCCATTGGCCTCCTGCAAATTCTCTGTTTTCTGCTTTCTACTCTGTTTGTTGTATTCATTTAAATTGCACTTTCATATAGATTAAGTTAGATTCATTCGGCCAAACCTAGGATGAATGCTTAAGGATAAAACGAACTCATCAAAACACATTCAAAAACCTAGGCGTGGAAACTGCCGCCAAATGTTTCCTGGTGAACCCACCATCCGTCGAAAAATCACCAAAACACACCTCCCTTGAGAGGCGGGACCTTCGTAAAGTCCTCTCGTCCGAGGTACCGCACCATCCTTTTCCCATCCTCCTTCAGGGCGCGGATCCAATAGCCTGAAGGTAGGGATGCGAAAAATTTGGAGCGATACATGAGCTAGCCTGGCTGGTTGGAGGCTAGTGGCTAAAGGCACATTTGGCCAAAGGTTAGGGGTTCAAGCCCCACCAACCTGCCCAAGGTATAACATTTTTTAAAGTTTTTTTTATTAGCAAATTTTTTTTTTAATGATTAAATTTTTTAATTAAAAATAAATTTCTTAATTTTATTTTTTTTATAAATTTAATTGAGGAATTATTTTTTTAGTTAAAGTTAAATTTTTCATTAAAATTAAACTTTTTGCTTTCAAAATTAAACTTTTTGCTTTCAAAATTAAACTTTTTACATACCTTTGGAGCACTCAATTTTTTTTCATCCTAAATATTGCAAAACAAATGGGGGGCATTATTTTTTATGTCCTATTATTGCAAATTAATCAAATTAGGATGAAAAAGGGGGGATAGAGAGAGATTTTTTTCAAGTTTGAAAAGGCAATGTGGCATTGTAATTGGGTCCATTTTCGACTGTGACCGACACCTAAAAATTTCATTTTTTTGTGGGAACTTTAAGTTGTATTTTGCATTTACATTTCCATTTTTTTTTTTGCACTACAACATTAAGTAAATTCAAGCACAATTAAGTCACCAAAAATTGAAACCATTTGTGCAAATTTATTTGCACCGCAGTGTTCAGTATTTACGATACCTCTGGTCCACACTTACAGGTAATGTTATCATGCTTTGGGCTACTGTATCTATCACCTTACATAGTTGCAACAATGACATCTAATCTTGTTCTCTATCAATAGTTGAGAATATATAATTTTACCATTTTGTCATTATTTTCACTTCATTCATACCTGTTGTGGCTGCTCCACAACGTACCCCAAAATTGGGGACCCACCCTTTTGCATGTGTTCCAAGAAGACTGAAGTGGCCCATAGGCTAAAGATCAAGGAAAAAAAGCAAAATACCACAAGGAGAAAAGGTGTCGCGATATCGCGACATGTTGCACCTTCGTGGCAAAAATAGAAAAGGTGTCGCGATATCGCGACATGTTGCACCATCGCGGCCAAAATAGAAAAAGTGTCGCGATATCGCGACATGTTGCACCATCACGGCCAAAATAGAAAAAGTGTCGCGATATCGCGACATGTTGCACCATCGCGACCAAAGGAGAAAAAGTGTCACGATATCGCGACATGTTGCACCGTCACGGCCAAAGAGAAAAAGTGTCGCGATATCGCGACATGTTGCATTTTCCGGTTCGTGATATCAGACATGTTGTGTGTCGCGATATCGTGACATGTTGCATTATCGCAAAAAGTGTCAAGATATCGCGAAATGTTGCGTTTCCAAAAAGTGTCGTGATATCGCGACATGTTGCATTTTCATGATTCAAAGCAAAGAGAGAGAGCTAGAAAGAAAAGTGTCGCGATATCGCGACATGTTGCATTTTCGCGACCAAACAAGAAAAGAAAAGTGTCGCGATATCGCGACATGTTGCATTTTCGCGATACAAAAGAAAGAAAGAAGAAAAGTGTCAGCGATATCGCGACATGTTGCATTTTGCGATCAAAGAAGAGAGGAAAAGAAAAAGTGTGATAATCGCGACATGTTGCATTTTTGAAAAAAAAGAAAGAGCAAGAGAAAAAGTGTCGCGATATCGCGACATGTTGCATTTTCGCGATTCAAAAGCAAAGAGAGAGGGAAAAAGAAAAAGTGTCGCGATATCGCGACATGTTGCATTTCGTCAAAAAAGAAAGGAAAAAGAGAAAAGTGTCGCGATATCGCGACATGTTGCATTTTCGTGGCCAAAAGGGAAAAAGTGTCGCGATATCGCGACATGTTACATTTTCATGGCTACAAGCAACAAAGGAGAGCAAGGAGGCAAAAGTGTCACGATATCGCGACATGTTCCAGTTTCGCCAAGGTAACGGACCTGCATAGTGACGTGGACATAAGGACAAAATCTAATGAATAAGACAAAGCGTTACATGATCATTTAAGATGGTCGTTACACACGGAGGGAAATGGATGCAAGCCCATGTGGAGAAACGTAGCGAAGGGCCACAAAATGGAAACCAAAGCACACGCATACAAGGGAAGGTGAAACGAGCAGTCATCGAAAAACAAAGCGAACCGTCATGGAAGAAGAAACAATGTTTTCAGAAGTTTAAATACGCCATTCAAAGAGGCCAGAAGGAGGAGGTTGGAAACCGCTGCAAGCAGAGTTGCAGAGCTGAAGGCGAGAAGGCCATTCTGGACCTGTTTGAGTTGTTTCTCTTCCACAGATTGGTTTGGAAAAACTGAAGTTTTGCTATTGTAAAATGACATATTTTTAATGCGAAGTGTTCAGAAATTTGCATCTTGTGGGCAAGAAAGAAGGAGATTTTCTTTGCATGCTATGGATTTAATGTTTATTCTTTCATTTTTTAGATTTTGAATTTATAGATAATGTTAAATGCCATCTTTTTGGGTTACATTAGGCGAATATTTGAAATCTGAAATGTTATTTCGTACCCTAGGAACCAGCACTTAGTCTATGGGGATTGTGCATGTTTTGCAAGTCCAATAGGTTAGGTTGCATGCATGGAGACCTCACATCTTCGGTTTTGTCGGAACAGGATAGCATCATACTGAGTGCATTTTATTTTCAGTTTGTTTTCTGCATTTCATTTTTCATTCTCTGCATTTTATTTTTTCCAGAAAGTTTAACTTATTTAAAATAAACATTTAAAAATTACAAAATCCAAAAAAAACAATGAACAATCACTAAAGTTTCATGATGAAATAAAACAACATTGCCCCTTGTTTACAATTACTTGCAATCACTAAGGTGTTCCAAGCATTTAAATTGATTATCTTCATTTGAGATTACTAATACACAATTGCAAATGCTAATACAACGGAGACCTTGGAGAAGTTGTTTGTTTGACTTCTTTGCAAGAGGGGATTTGGAACCCAAATCCTAAAGGAGAGTTGTACTTTCACAACTGGGTGAAAATACCACTCAACAGATTGGCGCTAGAAGGAGGGCCGAATTAGTTTATTTCATTGTCCTAACGCTTTTTGATTGTTCATACAGGAATAAGATGTTTGCAATAAGGTGTTTTGATTGTGCATTGTTTTAGAATATTGTTTTGTCATGGTTCCTTCATTTATTCATGACTAACAAATTGATTTTGGAAGTTATTCTATGAATTTCACTAATTACAGGATTTTCTTTATCTCGCAGGTTGTCTTTGAGGTATTGAGAGTTTTTTCAGGTTCTTGTAGGGTTATCATCATCGATTTTGAATCAAATGGCCCAACCTCCACCACCTCCTTGGTACGGAGCCAATAACATTCCTTTGAATATTGCAGGGGATATTCACGAGATCCCTAAGAATATAGAGAGATTTTTGCCCAAATATAAACCGGATGGCCCAAGGACCGCAGAGGAACATATTCAGGCCTATAGGGATGTTTTGATAAGATTACAAGTTCAACATGAGGATGTGGCTTGTAGACTCTTCCCCATGAGCCTAGACCAAGTGGCCTACGAATGGTATATTTGCTTACCTACTGGTTCCATTACATCATGGACGCAAATGGAGGATGCTTTTGTCAATCAATTCAGGTCACCATTAGATCCCACAATCATCTATAATCAATTCATTACATGCAAAAGAGGCCAGGGTGAGCCCATCCAAACTTTTAATCAGAGATTTCAGAAGTGCTACAATAGAGCAATTCGACATTTTGCCATTGATCCCGTAGTAGCTTTGCAAATATATTTTGGGGCATTGGATCCTATGACGGCAATGTTTGCAAGGCGAAATCCTCAAGTTACCATGCTTGCTCTAGCCTACAATGAAGCTATGACCATTGAACAACAAATGACACCACAGGGTTATGGGTTTTCCCGGATGCCTATGGTAGGACAATATGGCCCATATGGTCAAGCTCCTATGATGAATCAGATCATGGCACCACAAATATGAGGCATAAATGCTTTGCCTTATCAACACCCATATTCATCAACACCCGCTTACGCACCCATTCCAATTCAACCAATCACATCCATTCCCCCCATTCCTTCATTTTTGCAAAATAGTCAACAGACTATGCGAGGAGCCAGTCCGGTTAATTCTCAGGCTATAGTTCCTTTCCCCAATCCAATTTCGATTCAAAGTGTGAATCCCTACACAAATCAAGTGGCTCAAAATCCAACTCAAATGTTAAGTCAAGATCTCACCAATTACTCAAATCCTACTGGAACTAGCAATAACATAGCTCAACCAAAAGAGATTTATTCAGAGGTTGAAGAGCTCAAAAAGATAGTTCACAAATTGAGTAATGATTTGGTTCAAAAATAGAAGTATGAATCCCATGCCCCTCACCCAAATCGAAACTTCAACAATAGAGGGAGACAGTGGAATACGAAGCCAAACAATGGGGGTGTGCCTTCCCCTATTGCTAATCAGATAGATACTTCTACAGGACCAAGTCACTCTAGTTCCATTCTTAATATTTCTGATTTTGCATGGGAAAAGGGGTGTAGATTTCATAATACGAAGGAGCATAACGAAAGGAGTTGTCCCAAAATTGCTAGGTATACCCATTGTCTCCAAGCTCAAGTGGATGATTTGGAACTTGTGCCAAACGAGGGTCCACCCCAACATCAACAAGGAGACGACAACATTTTGGTGGTGGAAACTCTATATCATCAAGAGAGTGAGAATGAGGAAGAAGAGGATGAAATCTTGGAACAGGAAGTGCAAGCTTTTAGAGAATTTAGAAAGGGGAACCATGGATACCGTTTGAGGAGTAGGTCCAAAACCCCTAAAACATCCTCAACTCCACCAAACAACTCTATTCTTCCTCCCGATGCTAAGGCTGATAATAATCCCCCTCCTCCATCTGGAAGAGAAACGTCTAAGGACACGCAAAAAACATTGAAGCCTGAGAAGTCAACTTATGACATAGTGGAGGATTTAAGGAAATCCAAGTCTAGCCTTTCATTTTTAGAGGCGGCTAGGTTGCCTGGCCAAAAGGAAGCATTGATAAAGGCTTTGGGTTCACCCAGTCAAATACAGGAAGGAAAGGAAGTTGAATCTCACATGGTTTTACGAAAGGAAAGATGAGATGTCCCTCCTTTTTTATTGACTGTGAGGATTGCTGGAAAAAATTTGCACAATTGTTTGGTGGACACAGGTGCCACAAGTAACCTCATGCCTGCAAAAATTTGTCAAATGCTAGGCCTGGAGCCTATTTCTGCTAAATGCAAGGTTTTGCAATTGGATCGGTCTGAGGTAAATGTGGTAGGGACCCTCTACGATGTTAAGATCCAACTCAATTCTGAACCTAGGGTCCAGCAGGTGGTTGATATTTTGGTTGTCAATATCCCAAGTCGATATGGAATGTTACTTGCTAGGGATTGGATGAAAAGTTTGAATGGTTATTTCTCCACTGATTGCTCACACATGTGGCTACCCTGGAAAGGGATTGCTAATCAAATTAGAGTGGAAAATGAACCAAGGCTTAAGGAAATCATCACAGAATACAACAAGCCAAATGAAGTTCAATTTTTTGAACCTGAGTTAGGAGTCTACGCTTTTGATGTTGAAAGAGCTACCGAAGAACCTCAAAAAGAAACATTTTCTTGTAGCTCTTTTGAGGAAGATAATCTCGTGTGGTTGCTCAAGTTTGATGGATCTAAGTCAAAACAAGGGGCAGGAGCTGGAGTTGAACTCACTTGTCCGGGAAGTAAACCATTGTTTGTTGCCTATAGATTGCAATTTCCTTGCACTAACAACGTGGCAGAATATGAAGCTCTTATCTTTGGATTACAATTGGCTTTGAGCAAGAAGGTTAAGTGTTTGAAAGTATTGGGAGATTCGGAGTTGGTGGTCAAACAAGTTAAAGGACAATATACCTATCGCGATAAGAGATTAAGCCTTTATAGAACTAGGGTGAGGGACCTCATTGAGGAATTTGATGCTTTTAATATATCCCTTATTTCTAGGAAAGGAAATCGTATAGCTGATTCTCTTGCGATCGTTGTAGGCATGCTAAATCCGGTTGACATAAAAAAATGCAAGAAGTTTTCCATTGAGTTGGTCCCTTGCCCATCGATACCTGATAATGTCAGAAACTTGCAAGTTTTTGAGAATGATAGGCACATTTTCAAATTTGTCACCAATTCAGGTATTTTTGAGAACCAAGTGATTGATGAAGATCAAAGGTGGCAAGAAGAAACAGAAGGAGAAAGCGAAGTTACATTTCAATCCAACAAGATACCTAAGAACATCGTTTCATTGGAGAAGGTGTTTGATATGGGATATAAAGCTAGAAAAGGAAAAAGGGTTCCACCTCCTAAAGATGCTTGTGACCTGATCAATATAGGGAGTGTGGATAATCCGCATGAAGTATACATTGCAAAGGCATGTACGGCTGATGAGAGGGAAAATATAATATGTGCACTAAAGTATTACATGGATTGCATTGCTTGGAATTACAATGAGTTGAAAACGTATGATCAAAACGTTATTATGCACACCATCCCTCTAAAACCAGATTCCAAACCTTTCAGACAAAGACAACGAACTGTTAACCCATTACTTGAGCCCTTGATAGAGAAAGAGGTCAAGCGATTGTTGGACGCAAAGATAATATTTCCCGTTAGGCACTCAACTTGGGTCGCTAATCTGGTTTCGATGAGAAAGAAGAATGGAGAGATAAGGCTATGCATAGATTTTAGAAATCTCAACAAAGCCTCACAAAAGGATAATTACCCACTGCCATCAATTGATGAAATCTTGCAAATGGTGAATGGGTCTGAAATGATGTCTTTTCTCGATGGGTATTCTGGATACAATCAGATTCTTATTCATCCCAGTGACAGGATGAAGACGGCCTTCACAACCAAATGGGGAACGTTTGCCTATAGAAGAATGCCTTTCGGATTATTAAATGCAGGCGCAACATTTCAACGTGCCATGGATTATGCGTTCAAAGGGCTCATAGGTAAATGTATCATTGTGTATGTGGATGACATTCCTGTGTTTTCAAAGAAAAGGGAAGACCATGTGAAAGATTTGAGGAAAGTTCTCCAAAGGTGTAAAGAGCACGAAATTTCTTTAAATCCAAAAAAATGCATCTTTGGAGTGACAGAAGGAAGATTGCTTGGCCATATCATTTCAAAAGAAGGTATCTCCATTGATCCGGAAAGGATAGAAGCTATCCAAAACTTGCCTCTCCCAGCTAGCAAAAAGGAATTGAGATCTTTCTTTGGGAAAATCAATTTCGTGAGGAAGTTTATTTCTGGCTTCACTGAGATAGCTAAACCACTGAATGAGATGCTCAAAAAGGATGTGAATGTCAGATGGGACGAAGAAAGTAGGGTTGCCTTTCAAAGCATCAAGGATGCTATTTCTAGAGCCCCTGTCCTTATAAGTCCAAATTATTCTAAGCCTTTCTTTATTTATGCTTTCGCATCTGAACACTCTTTTGCGAGTGTCTTGACTCAGAAAGGTGAAGATAACGCAGAAAATCCCATAGCTTTTCTAAGCGCTCCTTTGAAGGATGCTCAATTGAGGTATTCTATCCTCGATAAGCAAATGTATGCACTCTTCAAAATAGTAAAAAAATTCAGACATTACATTGTGCATAGTAGGGTCTCTGCCATTGTGCCTGACCCTGCTGTCAAAACCATGTTTGTGCAAAACGAGCTAGGTGAGAGAAGAGGTAAATGGATTTCTACCATCCAAGAATTTGACCTTGAAATTCAACCCATGAAATTAGTCCATGGACAAGGACTTGTGAAAACAATTGCTGAGAACAATCCCCAAGTCACATGCCAGTATTCAGATGGAGAGCGCATTTCTAAAGATGATTGGTATGTTGATATTGTGTATTTTCTATTAAATGGTAAGTGTCCATCACATCTTAATTCTACTCAAAGAAGAGCCTTGAGACTTAAATCTGCCAATTATCTTATTAGTTCTGGTGTTCTTTACAGGAAAAATCATGAGGGAATTTACCTACGATGCTTAAATCAAGAAGAAGCTACCAATGTTTTGCAGGAGTTTCATGGTAAATACGGAACCGGCCATGGTTCGGAAAATTCAACAGCACATCAAATCCTAAGAGCGGGATATTATTGGCCCCACATTTTTAAAGATGCACATGCACACGTGCGATCTTGCCATATTTGTCAAGTGGCTGCCAATAGAGAAAGGAATGCGGCTATGCCATTGCAACCTGTAGTTGAGATGAGACCATTTGCACAATGGGGATTAGACTTCATCGGAGTTATTAACCCAAATTCTTTAGATTCCCATAAATTCATACTCACAGCTACAGATTATTGCACTAGATGGGCGGAAGCAATTCCTACGAAGCATGCTACCACGGATGTGGTAATAAAATTCCTCGAAGATCATATCGTAACAAGGTTTGGAATGCCCGATTCTATTGTAAGTGATAATGGTAAAGCTTTTGTTTCCACTCAATTTGCAAATTGGGCATATGATAATAAGGTGAGTTTAAAGTTTTCGTCTAACTATTACCCTCAAGGCAACGGTTTGGCAGAATCTTCAAATAAAAATTTGTTAACCATCATTAAGAAATTATTGGAAAAGAATTCTCGGGATTGGCACAACCAATTAAAATTTGCTCTTTGGGCAGATAGGACTAGAGAAAAAGAATCAATAGGGAATACACCTTATCATCTAGTTTATGGGCAAGATCCAATTTTTCCTGCAAATTTGAAGCTTCAAACCCTTCGTTTCACACAAGAATACCTTGGAACTGATAATCACATTGAGGCTAGATTAAGTCATCTAATGCACCTTGATGAAAAAAGAGAAGAAGCCATGCTCCACATGAGCAAACATCAAGATGTGGTCAAAATATGGTTTGATAAAAGAGCCAAAATTAAGTCTTTCAGGATCTCGGACTTGGTTTTATTGTGGGATAAAAAGCATGATGAGAAAGGGGATCACAAAAAGTTTGATTGTCTTTGGTTAGGTCCTTATCAAATTTCAGAAATTCTAGGGGAGAGTACTTTCAGACTAAGAACTTTGGATGGGAAATATTTGACTTTACCGGTTAACGGGCAAGTTCTAAAGCACTATTTTAGCCCTTAAATCATGTGAGATTTGTATCATATTGTACATTTGTATATAATTGTTTGGTTTTGATGTTGGTTTTGCAGTTCTGTTTTGGTTTCAAGTTGTGTGTTGGTCCTTTCGACATTTTGAAAAAAAAAAAAAAAAGCAAGATATCAACTTATGTCCTTATGAATGTTGGCTATGACTAGGAGAATATGAAACATCGGAATTGTATTGCAGAAAGCTCCACGAATATCGCAAACACATTAAGGAATATCGTTTGGAACTTGTGATGCATAAAATTGTCGGTTTTTATTTTTTAAAGGTGATATCAAAGTAGGTGGTTTAATCCATCCGCATTTCAAAAGGAGCAATGCATTCATATCTCATGTTACATTCCACATTGCATATACATTTCATCTCGGTTGCATCTTCATTTCATGTACAATCATTGAAAAGGTGTCGAATCCTCTTAGGGTTATTACATAACATATATTAAAAGGATCCTAAGGTTGGGAACTGATGCCCGAACTATCTTGAACCAAGCACGTTCTACGCATATTAAAGAGAATCTTGAGCAAAATGGTCAAAACCATACTTGGAAGAAAAGGTGAGGCGAAAGGAATATTTCGTGTCTGTCCCATCATGCAACATAATCCTTAAAATAGTGGTTTTTACCACTCCCATAATGCTTAAAGCCTAAAATCAGAGTAGTAAGGATAGGGTTAAATCCTCATCGAACTTAGGTTGAGGATCCAATTCCCCAAAGCTCTGATTTGACCTTCATGGAGTAGTAAGGATAGGGTCTAATTCTCATCTCGCTTAGGTTGAGAATCCGATTCCCCAAAGCTTCTATTTTGCCCATTCAAGAATTTGAAATTCCAAAGCAAATATTTTTCATTTCTTTATTAATATTGGATTGGAAGGATCGTACTACATGTCCCTTGCAAGGATGGGTAGTCATCCCCAAGGTCCAAGAAATCAAAAGTAGAGCCAAATCATGGATTATGGGGTTAATCTCCATCGGGGCTATAGACGCCTGGTGGCGAGTGGAGTATGCTCATGTGTGGCAACATGTCTTGTCTAAAAACAAAAACACTGACTGCTCAAACGGATAAGCTAGCTTGAGAGTTTCATCCATAACAGGTTAAATCATTTTGTTCAAGATGAGGTAATGAGCTCCAGATAGAGTAGTAAGGATAGGGTTAAATTCCCATCTCGCTTAGGTTGGGAATCCTATTCCCCAAAGCTCTGATTTCACTTACACTTGCACATGGGTTCAAGATGGTAGTGACACATAACCAACTTTGGGATCTAATAAATTAATTCAGTATGCACATATTTGGTCCTAAGAGGGTTTGACAGTTTTGATATGTTTGTTCATGATACTAGAAGGTCTGAGCCTTTGCAAAGCAGGTTGTTATATCTCTAGCATCTTCATCATACATCAAATCCTGCACAAATCATTCATAGCCTTGCATACAAATCATAAGTGAAACTGACAATGGAATGTTGATCAATTTCAAATGATAGGGAATGAAGCACATTGCACACACCGAGCTGATGCTTAATAATTCTAATGCTTCATGTATTTCTCATCTAGTTTCATTCTTGGGATATTTTTTGACGCTTGTATTTGAGTCTGTGTTTTCAGGTTGAGTTCTCATCGAAATGCTCAGGAGCATTTCCCAATAGAGTCACCATTTGTTGTGGCTGCTCCACAACGTACCCCAAAATTGGGGACCCACCCTTTTGCATGTGTTCCAAGAAGAGTGAAGTGGCCCATAGGCTAAAAATCAAAGAAAAAAGCAAAATACCACAAGGAGAAAAAGTGTCGCGATATCGCGACATGTTGCATTATCGCGGCCAAAATAGAAAAAGTGTCGCGATATCGCGACATGTTGCACGATCGCGGCAAAAATAGAAAAAGTGTCACGATATCGCGACATGTTGCACTATCGCGGCCAAAATAGAAAAAGTGTCACGATATCGCGACATGTTGCACTTTCGCGGCCAAAATAGAAAAAGTGTCACGATATCGCGACATGTTGCACTTTCGCGACCAAAATAGAAAAAGTGTCGCGATATCGCGACATGTTGCATTGCGATATCAGAATGTTGTAAAAAGTGTCGTGATATCGCGACATGTTGCATTGTCGAAAGAAAAAGTGTCGCGATATCGCGACATGTTGCATTTAAAAAACAAGAAAGAAAAGTGTCGTGATATCAGCGACATGTTGCATTTGATCAAAGCAAAGAGAGAGATAGAAAGAAAAAGTGTCGCGATATCGCGACATGTTGCATTTTCGATACAAGACAAAGAAAGAGAAGAAAGAAAAGTGTCACGATATCGCGACATGTTGCATTTTATCAAAGAAGAAAGAAAGAAAAAAAGTGTCGCGATATCGTCGACATGTTGCATTTTTCGAAAAGAAAGAAGAAAAAGTGTCACGATATCGCAACATGTTCCATTTTTGTGACCAAACAAGACAAGAAAGAACAAGAAAAGAAAAGTGTCACGATATCGCGACATGTTGCATTTTTGCGATTCAAAGCAAAGAGAGAGGTAAGAAAGAAAAAGTGTCGCGATATCGCGACATGTTGCATTTTCGTGATCAAAAGAAAAGAAAGTGTCGCGATATCGTGACATGTTGCCTTCGGACAAAAGGGAAAAAGTGTCGCGATATCGCGACATGTTACATTTTCTGCTACAAGCAACAAAGGAGAGCAAGGAGGCAGAAGTGTCGCGATATCGCGACATGTTCCAGTTTTGCCAAGGTAACGGACCTGCATAGTGACGTGGACATAAGGACAAAATCTAATGAATAAGACAAAGCGTTACATGATCATTTAAGATGGTCGTTACACACGGAGGGAAACGGACGCAAGCCCATGTGGAGAAACGCAGCGAAGGGCCACAAGATGGAAACCAAAGCACACGCATACAAGGGAAGGTGAAACGAGCAACCATCGAAAAATGAAACGAACCGTCATGGAAGGAGAAACAATGTTTTTAGAAGTTTAAATACGCCATTCAAAGAGGCCAAAGGAGGGGTCGGAAACCGCTGCAAGCAGAGTTGCAGAGCTGAAGGCGAGAAGGCCATTCTGGACCTGTTTGAGTTGTTTCTCTTCCACAGTCTGGTTTGGAAAAACCAGAAATTCTGCTATTGTAAAATGACATATTTTTAATGCGAAGTGTTCAGAAATTTGCATCTTGTGGGCAAGAAAGAAGGAGATTTTCTTTGCATGCTATGGATTTAATGTTTATTCTTTCATTTTTTAGATTTCGAATTTATAGATAATGTTAAATGCCATCTTTTTGGGTTACATTAGGCGAATATTTGAAATCTGAAATGTTATTTCGTACCCTAGGAACCAGCACTTAGTCTATGGGGATTGTGCATGTTTTGCAAGTCCAATAGGTTAGGTTGCATGCATGGAGACCTCACATCTTCGGTTTTGTCGGAACAGGGATAGCATCATACTGAGTGCATTTTATTTTCAGTTTGTTTTCTGCATTTCATTTTTCATTCTCTGCATTTTATTTTTTCCAGAAAGTTTAACTTATTTAAAATAAACATTTAAAAATTACAAAATCCAAAAAAAACAATGAACAATCACTAAAGTTTCATGGTGAAATAAAACAACATTGCCCCTTGTTTACGAGTTACTTGCAATCACTAAGGTGTTCCAAGCATTTAAATTGATTATCTTCATTTGAGATTACTAATACACAGTTGCAAATGCTAATACAACGGAGACCTTGGAGAAGTTGTTTGTTTGACTTCTTTGCAAGAGGGGATTTGGAACCCAAATCCTAAAGGAGAGTTGTACTTTCACAACTGGGTGAAAATACCACTCAAAAATACCCTAATCATTATTGTTGTTAGACGTAAATCCTGATGAAGTGCTTTCCAAAGTGTTTAGGGGAAGTTATGCCCCATGCATGAGGAAATACCTTCTATGGTAGGTGTCATAAACAAAATTATTCTCTTTCAGTACCGCCTATGTTCCACGTATCATTCTTCTCTCATGTACTTATAGTCTCCCTCACGTAAGGGCGGGTATATAGAGAGGTTCGGTATAAATACCTAGAAAAGGTGTAAAGAAAGGGGGACCATTTGGTGATATAAGGAACCCTCATCATGGATGCTATCCACAAGTACATGATAGATGCTCAGTTACTCAGAGGTTCCAATTATATACCATGGTGAACAAAAATGAAGGCTATTCTACAAATGGAAGAATTGTGGGATATAGTTTCAGGTAAGGAAACATGTCCTTCACCATCAGCAACATCAACTCAACCAACACGTCCAACTGAAGAGATGATTGAATTTGACAAGAAATATAGTAAGGCTAGAGTGATCATTTTACTAGCTATGTCAGATGAAATTCAACCTCACATTGCTGACAAAGAACATGGTCAGGAGGCATGGGATGCCCTTAAGACCATTTATAAGGATAAGAATGATTCCACCATTCTTAACCTTCAAACTCAACTCCATAATTTGAGTATGAAGCATGGTGAGATAGTTGACATCTTTCTATGTCGTGTGGTCGAGTTGAAGATAAAATTGAATTCTATAGGAGATATTGTAGAGGATAAGCTCCTCACTTCAGTGATTCTCAGATCTTTTCCAGCTTCGTATAGAACATTGATCACTACCCTTCAAGTATCACAAAGAAAATTTACCTTTTATAAGTTGATCAATTTGCTTCAAACTGAGGAGGCAGTCCAACTTCAAAACGATTATGCTTATAATACCGCCCTCTATTCCAAAAAAAGGGCTCTAATAAGAAAGGTAATTTTTATAAGGGAGTATCCTCTTCCAAGGATAAGGGAAAACAAACTCAACAACCTCAATAGCAGAAGCACTATTGCAAGATTTGTAATAAGGATACCCATGACACCAATCGGTGTTGGTATAAGAATAAGAAACCAAAGAACAAGGTCCAAAACAACCCCCAGAACAAAAACAAGCAACCAAAGGTGAATATTATTGTTGAAGAATTTGACTCATATTCTGAGTGGTTACACAAGGTGCTCATGACTACCATAGCATCCAATCCAAAGGATCCTCTATGGTATATTGATTTTGGTGCTAGTTAGCACATGACTAGTGACAAGTCATGGTTTATGACATATGAATCCAAGGAAAACTCATCATCATTACTGATGATAAAACCTTCCAGATGGAAAGTGTCAAATTGAAAGAGTCCTTTATGTTTTAGGATTGATGAATAATTTTTTTTCAGTCCCACAAATCCTGGATAGAAATATGGTTGTTGACTTTCATGTTGAGAATGTTCAGGCATTGCTTTATCACCAAGAGGGGTAAAAACATTGCAACTACTTCATAAAAGCATGGCTTGTTTGCATTGGATGCTCTTTCCACCCCTCATGTAGCCCTGATAGTATCTATAAAGGAGGCAACTTCACTTTGGCACAAAATATATGGGCATCTTAGTTCTAGATATATACTTGAAGTAAATATGATATGGTAAAGGCCTTCCCTCCCTTTCTTCTACATTTCCAGTGTGCTCTGGCTGCTTGGCTTGGAAGCAGCATAGAGTACCTTTTGAAAAGAGCTCTCCACTAGCAAAGAAACATTTGGAGTTAATTCACACCAATCTGTGCAGTCCTTTCACCCCAAAAATTTTTAGTGGCAAGAGGTACTTTTAGTTTTTTGTAGATGACTATTCATGGAAAATGTGGGTTTTCTTTCTTCATCTAAAATCTGAAGCTTTCAGTTACTTCCAAAAATTCAATAAATTTTTTGAGGAGTCAGGGACTTCAATCAGGACCCTTCGCTCAGATCGAGGAGGGGAGTTCACCTCTAAAGAATTTTTTGCATATTTGACCACACATGGGATCAAAATATAGCTCACTACTGCTTATACTCAGCAAAATGTATTTGTTGAGCGAAGGAACCGTTCCATAATGGAAATGGTTCGTTGTATGCTAACAGGAGCCCACCTAGAGCAATATTTTTGGGTAGAATCTATCACCACAATAGTATATATTTTGAATAGGGCACCCACAAATGCCCTAAAAGGAATAACTCCATAGGAATCTTGGAGTGGTCAGAAACCCTCCATCTCTCATCTACGTGTTTTTGGATGTAAAGCTTTTATGCATATACCCAAAGAGAAAAGGAAGAAGCTAGATGATAAGACCTTGCAATGTATTCTTCTTGGATATGATGAGAATTCAAAGGGTTATCGGTTAATTGATCCTTTGACCAAGAAGATTCATACCAGCAAAGATGTTTTTGATGAGGCTTTCACATCATAAAACACATCAGATATATACCTAGATTTTGCAGAATCTAAGGATGATAAGTCTCCTTCTTCATCATAGAATAGATGATATCCTTCTTATCCATAGAAAAATATTCCTAAGTGGTATAAAATTACTATCAGAGACTCAAATATATCCACTCCACTAGATATAACTCTAAATAGACCTCGTACTCGCAGTATGGCTCGTCAAGAGAAAGCTACAGCAGAGACTACTGAGGTTGATGAACTTTGTCAATATTTTGAGGAACTTTCTATTGAACCTGAAGATATGGATGTGGATGATGAAATGGTATTTATGTCTTCACTTGATGAGCATGAACCCACAATAGTACAATATGCCCTTGGTAAGCCACAATGGAAGGCTGCTATGGACATAGAGTACAAGTCTCTAAAGAAAAATCAGACATGGAAGCTTGTTGATCTACCATATGGAAAGAGGCCCATTGGCTACAAATGGGTGTACAAATTAAAGTACAAGGTAGATGGAATAATTTATAAGCATAAGTCCTACCTTGTGGCAAAGGGTTATGTGCAAAAGGAAGGCATTGACTACGAAACTTTTGCACCTACTGCTCGGATGACAACCATTCGAGTTCTTTGTGCTATGGCAGCATAGTTTGGGTGGAAAGTTCATCAGATGGATGTCAAGAGTGCATTCCTGAATGGTGATCTTAAATAGGATGTCTATATGGCCCAACCTGAAGGATTTGAAGTGGAAGACCAAGAACAAAAAAAAATTAAATTGGTCAAATCCTTGTATGGTTTGAAACAAGCTCCCAGAGCTTGGTATATTAAGATGGATGATCACCTTATGCAACATGGATTTAAGAGAATTTTGGTAGATGCAAATCTCTATTTCAAGAAATAAGGTTCTAAAATAGTACTACTTGTACTGTATGTGGATGATCTGATTATCACAAGCATCTCAAAATCTTTGATAGCTACTATCAAAAGTGACTTATGCAAATCTTTTGAGATGATAGATCTCGAACTTCTCCACTATTGTCTTGGCTTGGAAGTGAACCAGAAGAAGCACCACATCAAGGTGTCTCAAACAAAGTATGCCAAGACATTGTTAGAAAAATATTATATGACTGATTGTAAAATAATGGCAACTCTGATGGAGTCAAGACTTTAGTTATCACAGTATGATTAATCTCCTTAGATAGATGGTACTCTCTATGGACGGCTGATCGGGAGTCTCATATATGTGACAAACACTAGGTCAAATATTGTGTTAGTTGTCAACTATATTTCGAGGTTCATGCAAGAGCCTAATACCACTCATTAGAAAGCAGTAAAATGTGTTCTTCACTATGTCCATGGTACTATTGAGTATGGCCTAGAATACAAGAAGAATGATAAATTCTTCTTGCAAGGATACACGGACTCCGACTATGTCGGATCATATGATGATCACAAGTCAACTTTAGGATATATCTTTCATCTTGGATCTGGTCTTGTCTCTTGGTACAACAAGAAGCAACAGGTGGTTGATATCTCATCTATAGAGGTAGAGTATCGCGTCGCATAGGAAGCAGTGTGTGAAACGATATGGTTACGTCGCATCTTGACAAGTATGGATTGTCCATCCAAATCACCAATTCACTTGTTCTGTGACAACCAAGGTGTTCTCAACCTAGTCAAGAATCCAGTGCATCATGAACAAACCAAGCACATTGATACACAATGTCACTTCATTCGAGACGAGGTTCCAAGGTACCAAATTCAGCTTCAATACATTCCCACCAGTGATCAAGTTGCGGATATTTTCACCAAGGCCCTTGCATGCATCAAGTTTGAGTTCTTTCGCAACTCACTTTGTATTGTAAAATAATGTAATAAGGGGGGGATGTTAGCATATAGTTTAGCATATAGTTTATTTATTAAATTATTTTTCCTACTGTCACTTTATTAGGTGATATTTTACTTGTCAAAAAATATCCTATGTCGACATTATTTTGTTAGTGCACTTAGGGGGATATTAGTTGGTCAATAACTAAGGCTATATTTAGCCTCAGCTTCATGTATTTAACACCTTGAATATCAAATAAGAAGCTAATGTTTTTGCTCCTAATTTCAATAATTTGGAGCTTTCGATGTTGAGGTTCATAAATGAAATACGTTCGAAGAAATTGTAGCTAGTGGAAGAAATTGTAGCCAGTGAAAAAAATGATGGCAGAGTTAATTCAGTTAAAAAAAAATATGAGCAGGCATACAACACTATTTTCCACCACCAAACAACTGTCAAATGTTGGTTTGACAAGAAGATTACACCAAAGGTATTTAATTAAGGTGACCTAGTTCTCAAATGGGACATAGATAGAGCGAAGCTAGGTGCACATGATAAGTTTGATTCTATGTGGTCCAACCCATATCTTATTGAGCAAAAGGACCTGAATGCATTCAAACTACATCACTTGGATGGCTACGTGTTACCAATTTTGATAATGACTAACACTTAAAGCATTATACCTAGGCCAAGTGGTGTCCTCCTTGTACATATGTAAATAGGACATGTGTACATTCTATATATATATATATATATATATACATATATATATATATATATATATATATATATATATATATATACATATATATATGTATATATATATATATATATATATATATACATATATATATACATATATATATATATATATATATATGTATATATATATGTATATATATATATATATATATGTATATATATATGTATATATATATACATATATATATATATATGTATATATATATATATATATATATATATATATATATATAATCTAGGTTGGCAAAATAAGTTGCTATTATGATTGGCTTACAACATAAAAAATCAACTATTAATTTCTCATCTAATAGGCCACGTCCTTTTTGCTGCAACTCCACTAACATGCCAATTGTAATAACTATTTAATTATTAAATTGAGCAATAGGTTTTTGAAAAGGAGTAGCTAGCTGGTAGGTTTCAAGTCGTGCAAGCTACCTATTTTTGGTAAATCCTACATTATTATTGGTCGAAGAAACTATAGAGCTGAGAAAGCGCTATTATTGCGACAATGGATTTTGATCCTTAGCAATATTTGTCTTGATTAGCATAATTGCCTAGGTTCACAAACTAATGTGACATTAACTAAGATTTCAGTGGAAATTATTTTAGAAAGTGCCTTGAGCAATAAACTAAATCATCGTTGGCCAAAAAATTTGAAGCACGATGAAATTTCATTGGTTGATAGTACACCTCCCAAGAACGTGTATCAAAAATCTCAAAAAAGGTGATCGTTCCTCAGCAAAATCCTCCTAGGCATGCGTGATATTTTTAATAAAGGCAGTAACATCTCAAAATTAGCTAAACCCTCAACCGAATATTATAAATAGAGCTCCATCCTCAAAGCCCATCACCTTGCTAAAATTCTGATTTCAAAAGCTAGACAAAAATTCTAGTAAATCTAAGAGAACAATCACAAGAAGTAGAAGCAAAATTCACAAACATGGCCCGAGGAAAGAAGAATGTCATAGTACAAAAGATGTCAAAAGAGTTGCATGACAGGATGGTGGGCATTCAAGATACAGTGATCACATTCAATTCCAAGTAGAAATATTTTCAAGAAGGGTTTGAGGCTAAAGGAAAAAAAATTTGACAAATCACCTAATTGGTGTGGCATGGTATTCAGGGCTAAGAAAAATCATGCCCATTCTAGTGTATCCATACCCTAAACTTAGAGGAAGTGCTAAAGTATTACAACCTCAGCACAGCCATCGTATGCAACTTAGTCTTGGAACTGTTATTTACTATTAGTAGAGAATATATAGCTAAAGCATTTGTAGTCAAATATGCCCCTAGGGTTAAATTGAAGAGAATTAATTTGGAGGAGTAAAGGTTGTAGTTAGAAAAGGAAACAGTTCAAACTTGGCTTATTGAGGTGGTAGAAAAACTACTAATAGATTACATGATCAAAACTAGAAATCTAGGGAAACTTAACTTACATGCACAACCAATTATATCAATGTTGGCAATAATATTGGGTTTAACAATGGATTTTGTCATCTACCCATATCATATGGGCATGGAAAATGTAGTGATGGCAGTTTTCCCCTCTGTCACACTAGACTAGGCTGAATTTTTGGTCAAAAGTATACATGAACAGTTGAGAGCCATGAAGAATAGGCATTGTGAATTATTCACATACCCATCATATTTTTATTGGCTCATCTTCTTTTACATGATTCCAAATCATCATGACATCAATGTGCAGATGATAGATGAAAAAGTTTTAGCGCGTCCTGTAGTAGATTGGACCCTGGTTTTGAGAGAGCTCCTCATGTCTTGATTTCAACAGGTAATGTTAAAGACCCGCTCTGGTATTAATCTGCAATAAGTTCCCTCGCATCACATCTGAATCCAAATATGTCTTAAAAGGAAACAAACGAGAATTAGGACACTGGTTTTTTGGAGCAAGGTACTATTATCAGGTTGTATAGTTTTCCAAAATACCCATTTTTTGCTCCCATACTATGTCACCAACTAGCTCTTTTGGATTGGAATGTTGTAGAAAAATATATTTAATAGAGCAAAATCTTGGCCCGGGTGTTAATAAGGATGTAGTTTTTTTCCTTCCTATCAAATTTGAATGCATTACTATATCCAAAAGAGATTTGGAGCAATATCTTGACCTAAAATCCAAGATGGCAGCTTTACAATTACCAATGTTGTTGCATATGTCCCACTATGATCCGAACGGTATCTTTGTGCAAAAGGTTTTAAGGATAAATGTTAAAGCACCTCCATTCAAACATGTTTTGAACACAAGAATTGGAACATTCAAAAATCTATCAAAAGACCAGGTGGTGCCATTCAACTATATGGCAATTCAAGAAAGGTCACCATGGAGAAAGTGTTACGAGTTTAAGCAGGTTTTTGACCTAGAAAGAAATGAAGACCAGTTGATCAGCTCATACCTCATCAAAACCAATAAGGAGGATAAGGTATGGGAAGATCACAAAATTAAGGAATGGTGGGTATCATGGTGTGAACATAATTTAATAAAAAATAATGCTTTCCCCAATGATAAAATAGACAAACAATTCATTGCAAGGTTGGATAATGAATATATCAACTGGAAGAAGAAATGCAAGAAGGAACTTTTCCCAAAAGTTCTAAGAGAACAATAACCTAAAGAAAAAGAAGAATCGAAGATAGCACCCTAGAAATAGCCTCAAGCTTCCCCTACCACAGGTGATTTTGAAGCTAAAGAAGAAATTATTGTTACAGATTTAGTAGTTATCATAATGACATGTTGTAGATACCAAGGAAATACCACCATCTATATATACCATGAGGTCAAGTACCCCTAAAGCACTTGAAGTATCATCGAAGACGCAACCTGAATTCTTTGGGTAAAGTTCCAAATCAAGCAGGAAATGAAAAGACCGTTCTAATTCTAGAAGTTTAGACATAAAAAATGTTGCAACTAGAAGGTAATGAGTACAACAACAAATAAAAATAGTCACATGAAAATATAGGAGTTGTAGCTGGAGGTGTAGAGGTGTGAAGCAGTAGTTGCACTAGTAGAAGTTGAGCAGGCAAAAGAAATGGATCTTAAAGAAAAGAAGGTCAAAATCATCCAAATGGAGGATTCAAAGCAAGAAGTGCAAGAACAAGGTATGTTCCTTAAACCCTCTTCATCATCCCCTCAAATTTCCTCTTTGATTGAAATACTAGACTCTTCACCCCTTCAAATTCGTCCATCATCAGAAATGATACTTGCTATTGTAGAGCTTATATCAAAAGTGCATCATTCATTAATCATTTCATCATTTTCTTCATTCACCCTACCATCTTAATCATTCATTCTACAAGATTCATTGTCGCACACTCCACCACCTCAATAATTAATTCCACAAAAATCATTCACTCTATCAACCATAAGCCAAAAGTAGCAAGGTTTGCAGGAAAGTGTATCCCCTGCAAAAGTATTAATTTCTTACCCTCTTACTTTGTTACCTACATTTCTTGCTACCCCCATGCATCCCCTCACTATTGAAGAACCACTCTCGAAGGTCTTTTCTATTATTCAAACTTCAAAAGATAATCAATGGAAGTGGAGATAATAAGAAGAGAAACAAAAGCAAATGCAAGATAAGGAGGAAGAGGCAGTCACCATGGATTATGACACATTGGATCCAATTAAAGAAAAAAGGATAAAGGTGACTGCTCACCCAAATGTTAAGAAGGCAGCTTCTCAAATGATACTAGAAGACTAGAAAATAGAAGAACATGGGAAAGATATCTTCAAGATATCTAAAGAAGAAACTCTCCAAGCTATTCATACAAAGGTAGATACTCTATTTGTATAGTCTAGGAAAATAGATAAAAACTTGGAAGCTGCTAAGAAGAAGATTGAAATTCTGGAAGTTAGACTTACCAGAGAGAAACTAAATCAATATGCCTTTAAGCATGAAATCAAAATATTAAAAGGCATCATTTATGAAACCCCTCTAAAAAGAGTTGCAACAAAAGGATGAGAAAATCAAGGGCCTGAAGATGTAACTACAAACGACACAAGATATGATGTAATAGCAAGACTCAAAGTTGCTAGACCTTAAGGTCAAACTATAGCAACAGGAGGAAGCCTTGTCTATTTCCATGAATGAATTGCAATTGGAGAAAGATAAACCACATGGTTCAAAATTCTCAAGGGATTGGCTCAGGTAGATCAGGCACCACTACTGGGAAAAAGTAAAAAGAGCAATCTTACAAGTTTTCCCTCATTTTTGTACTAAGCTATGAGAAACTGTGGCTATATCTATGGAAGCCAGCAAAAAGTTTGACAATGGAAAGAATTATCTAATGGCCAATATTCGGGAAGCAAAAAAATGAAGAAAATATTGAGAACCCCTAAAATTATCCTATTTGGTAGAAGCAGTCTAACAAATATGTGAAGGAATGGAAACTAATGGCTCATCATATATATCGTGCAACTGAGTTGATTTATCAGGGAGAGGAGTTGTTCATTGTCCTCAAAAAATAATCTGATGAGATGAGCACAATTGCTAAAAAATTCAAGGCTCTTGGTGCCTTAAGGATATGGGATGACAATGTGCTCTTCCATAAGGTAGAATTGATCAGCCAGCTATTTGACCAGCTGATCTAAGATGAAAGTGAGGTTGAGTCACTCTTAGAACCATTGGAGGTAGACAAGGTCTTTGCACTCTTATAAAGGCCTTATTGAATCTTAACCAAAGCAGAGGATATGGATGGAAGATATAGCATGGAAACCTTTGTAGATTGAAAAATATTGTATCTGAACTCAGAAGGATCCCAAACCCCTCCCTGGAAGTTTGAAATAAGATACGCTAAGCACTCCACATTCCCATAACATCTCAGGCAATTTCATAGCACGAAAAGAAATCGAGGGTGGCTTCACAAAGGCAACCCCAGCAGTAAAAAGAGCCACAACACCCCCCAGACAAGGGGGATGATTGATGATATTGTGAAGGCAATTATTTCTTGTACTATAATAACTTTAGGCTTGTACAGTTGTATCATATAGTATTTTTAGTAATAATGAATTTGAAGCCTAATGGATCACCTTGAAAGAAGAAAACAATGATGGTGATATAGACCGTACTAACACAACAAACAAGAAGGCGATAATAGCACTATTTGTTAGGATAATTATGGATAAGTCCTAGTACTAAGTGTCTAACTCACATCAAACCTAGTACCAGGTATTAAATTTGCATCAAACCAATAGGGTTTTCAAAAAATTGTTTGAATCACAATTATGATGGAGATGTCAGTTGGTGCAACTGGTACTCAAGGCTTAGTCATATTTAAGGCCACATCCAAATAGTACCCCTCAATATTGATAATTAGCTTGATGAGAGGCAGCAAGAAGAGTTGGATGCTTGGAGGTGGCAGAATGGAAAATTTCTATGGCAAAATGGAGAGGTTCTTACTCAACTGGATCAAGAAGTAAAGAAAGGATGAGGAACATAGTGAGTAGAAGAATGGTGGTTTCCTAAAGTGCTTGACCTAGACCTGAAGAAATTTTTGGTTGCAGCCAAAATTACTTGTTGAGCTTTAGTTTTTTGGGGGTGTCCCATGTTTCAGGTATTCCCATTTTTCTTTTTGGTTTCCCTTTTTTCGCTTCTATCCATATTTACGCCTATAAACTGTCACAAACTCCATGTTTTAAGTCCTAGATTGGGTTTTCTAGGAGTGTCACATGCTCTAGGTATCCCCATGCACCATTTTTATTCATCATTTTCATTTCTCCCTATCATATTGCATGTAAAAATTGCCACAAACTCCATCACCCATCTTATTGTCATTATTTTGTTTCCTCTTTTCTTTGTGGTATTGGTTTTATAAATAATACTGGCCCTATAGTCCCCTCTTGTTTTCCTCCCTCTTACACCTTGTTTGTGTCGGTATACTTATAGTAGAATAAGAATTTCACATTTCTGCAGCATATAATCAGCTAGTCTGAGTTCCCTTTTTCACTAAAAAATTCCTTGTGAGTCACCAAGAATGTGGGTATTTTTGAGCATTACCCACATGCACTTTGGTAAAAGGTGCAAAGGAGAGCATTAGAGGCTCTAAAAATCAAATCAGGAATGTGGGAAATTTTGGCCTAGGCATGCTAGGGATGGATCAAATTCAAAGGATGGAAAAACCAGACTAAGCATAAAGAGCGACAAACACTCTTCCCTAGAGGTTGAAGCAGATAGGTACACAAAATTTGTTGCACAACACAGTAAAGAAGGTAAAAATTGGCTAAGTCCCAGACCCATCAAAATTTTTGTACCCAGACTAGATGAGTAGAGGTACCAAATGTTTGTCATCCATTTGAAGAGCAAATAAGGTAAAAATTGGCTACCCTCTAGAACTTTTGTATCCAGACTGGGTGAGTAGAGGTACCGAATGTCTGTCACCCATCTGAAGAGCAAATAAGACAAAATTTGGCTAAGTCCCGGATCCATAAAAAATTTTCTACCCAGACTAGGTGAGTAGAGGTATCAAATGTCTATTGCCCATTCGGAGAGCAAAGAAGATAAAAATTGGTTAAGTCTCGGACCCACCAAAACTTTTGTATCCAAATTGGGCAAGTAAAGGTACTGAATGTCAATCGCCTATTTGGAGAGCAAAGAAGGCAAAAATTGGCTAAGTCCCAAACTCGTTGAAACTTTTGTACCCAAATTGGGTGAGTAAAAGTACCAAATGTTCGTCGTCTGTCAGCATCCTTGTTATGTACCCTATAGCCATGAATTGGCAAAGATAGAGAAAATTTGATCCAGCACCAGTTTTTTTGGTATGGATTTGGTCATCCCATTTTTCCTACAGGGTAAGATCGCTTGTCAGAAAATATTAACAATGAAATCTCTACTAGTGCGATCATACAAATGTTCATGGTGGCTCAATAAAAATATCAATAAAGGATCAACGAACCAAATGCAAATAGAAAGGCCAACATGACTCAAGATGAAGCAGGTTCCAACTAGGTCAGTAAGCCACAACCAGGTGGTTAGAACAAGCATACTGCCAAGTAGCTTAACAAACAGGAGAATCTTCTAAAATAACAATAATCCACTTTGAAGGAAATGATGCCCTAATAACTAAATATATTGTAAAAGGCTATAAATACTAGAATGTAGAACATAAAATGGTTGGCTCTTAAGCTTTTACAACTTACATGTATGAAAGCACATTGTGATTAAGAAATACAAGACAGATTGTTGTTTGGCCATTGGTTCATTTCCTTACAGAACATGTATGTATGAATGGTTATTTATTTCTAATATAGGCTAATTGAATGAGCATAGTATTAATTCTTCTCTCTAGATTTTTGTTTGTGTTCATTTTCTAGTTCTAGAATTCACAATCCATTGGACTACAAAATGTATAAGATATTGTTTTGTGGCTGATAAAATTGGTTGGTCTGTTAGGCAATTTGACTCAATTCTTGATTTCATAGCAATTATATCTCATGTATTCTGATGTGGCTTAACTTGCACCATCATAATTTCTAGCTTCACCTTTATATGTCTATTTTAGCACCCTTTTCCCCCCATATTTTATAAATATCTAGTTAGAGCTTCATAGGAACCGATCTCCTTCAGAGATTGACCATTGAAGCCTTCACAACTATTAGATCATTCAATATTGGTGAAGTTCTTTGGGCACACAATCTTACCATAGGCAAATATTTAGACCAAAACTCTTATAACAGACGAATCCCTTGGTCGTGTTTCCTGCTAGTAATAATGGTCATCCCGTCTACCTGGACCTATTGTTGCTCTTGCTCCAACTAGCCCATCTCCCCCTTGAGGTGATCCACCTCAGCCCTCATCGTATTCCTCTCTTCCATCGTATCCCTCTCTGTCACCGCCATAACCAGTATTATGATCATCTCCCTTGTTGGTAGCGAGAACATAGAGGACTTTAAATACCATCTCTCGATGAACATCATCAAGAGCACTTTATCTGCCTCAACTTGAGGTATATTTACCAGATGCAGCATCCCCACAGCCCATAGGACATCCCTATCAGTCGTTTTGAGCTGCCTCACAACATCCTCTAATGTTCCTGGGTCGCCACTCCCTACTCTTGAGCACACCTTGTTGCAAACAAAAACAAAATTCATAAAATTTAATTAGTTTCACATCATGATAAGATTAATAAAAATCATGCAATAATCACACACTAATAATAACATTCTTCTTCTCTCTTCTGTATTTTTTCTTCTTTCCTCTCTCTCCTTTTTTTCTCTATCTCTCATTTTCTTCTTCTACAATTTCGTGCCCCCTAATTTTAGGGCGCCAAATTGCAAATTTACGATCAGTCTTAGTCGGCCATAAATTTATCTCTTGTCTACAACCGACCAAATTCGACCCCGCAAATTCATGTCAAGGTTTGCATAACGATTTTTTCCAAAAATCAAAATAATTAAAAAATCAACCTAAATCCTAGTCTAACCTAATCTAGAGGTTAGGTGTGTACCTATCCTCAATCCACTAGTGTGCCAGCCTCGCCTCTTGCAATCATTGGATGGTGTGTAGGAAGCGCCATATCTCTGTTTTCTCTAGAGCCCCTTTCCTCTTTTGCATACAGTGAAAATAAATTTTATTTTCACCGTTCCTCCCCTTTTATCCCTCCCTTTCTCTCTCCTATTTTTCTTTTTTATTTCTTCTATTTCTTCCTCATTCTTCTGTGTCTGCCATTTCGAGTTTCTTCAAGAATTTTGCATTCCTTTTGAAACTCAAGGGAGCACCTTGGCCTCAAGGGTATTGATGTCATTTTTGCACCATCCCTCTGCTTGAACTTGCTAACCCTTTTTAGTGTTCATCGTTTCTAGTCTGCAAGTATCTACAACTTTTTTTGACTCATTTATTGTGCCATAAATGCATCAAAGAGGGAGAAAAATATAGACATAGAAAATTGACCCAGCGAAAGGAGTCGATGTTCTCTTAGACACTTAGGAAGCCACTCAAAGTTGCTAAGTACAATTTTTGAGCTCTCCACCCCTTAGTTTGACCCCTTTTCCTAGCCTTGCTAAATTCGTAGTCATCCAAGACTGACCGCAAATTTGGTTAGACCACCTTGGCACCATCTAACCTCCAATGGTAAAATTTTATGGATTCACGATCATCTCAGATCGATCATGAATTTAGTGCTTTAGGGTTTTTCCTTCAAAACCCTAACCCTTGTGCAACCACTTCACATTTTTACTCTTAACCTAGTTTTTTGTATTTTTATTTTCTCACCTTGTCATCAAACCCTTTATATATAGAGAGGTTGAATTCCCTTTAAGGCCCATCTTCGAATGACCTTTGAATGCACATATTCTATTTGCGAGCTTTCTATGACTTTGTTCTTCTCCATCTTCCTCTTGTGTGATATTTGGTGAGCTACAAGTGGAAAGCAAGTGGCGATGGATCATGTGCAAGGGATACTCTTTTACTTTGTCAACACAAGGGGAGATAGGCTTGCCTCTCTTTTTTTGGCCTTCAACCCTCTATTTGCCTTTACATTTATGTTATAGTTTAGTCATTTAAATTTTTGTTGCATAATTGTATATCTATTATGTTCATTACTGTTTTAGATAGATTTTACTTCATTTTTTGCATTTCATTTCTATTCATTTTCTTTATAGTAGAGTGCATTTAAATTCACTTCTTGTGCACTTTTATTATACTAGAATCCATTTTTGCATACATTTGTTGTGGTTCAGTATTTAGGATATTTATACACTCTTTTACATACTGTTGATTTCATTCATTTAGAATACTTGCATTCTTTTAGTTGCATCTGCATTATTATTTTTACATCTTAACTGCATTTAGAATAATTTTTCATTTGTTGTCTAGGTTAGTTTGCACTACAGTTATTTATATTTTTTTAATTTTAGAGTAGTTTGTATTCTGTTAGTTGCATCTGCATTACTACTTTTACACCCTTATTGCATTAGGAATATTTTCATTTGTTTTAGACTACATTTGATTTACTTGGACTACATTGTAGCTTTTACGTTTTCTTTCATTTCTGTATTTTTCTATCAATCTGCATCTTATTCTTTCATTTTAGATTGCATTTGCATTCTCTTTTCCTCCTACACCAAATTTGTGGTTCAACCATATAGGGCGTAAATTCGACAAGTTGGGTGAAACCCTCTATTTCTTTCCCTATTCTATCTATCGTAAATTTGTGGTTGCCCTTTACAAGGCATGAATTCAATGAGCACACTACAGAACGTGTTTTATGTGTTTTATTCTCCATATATCTTATGTCATCAGAAATTCATGGTCGCCTATTACAGGGCACAAATTCAGTTGCAATAGATTTGGGGGCAAGCAATTGTTAGTCCTATTATTGTTTTGTGTTTTTGCATCTTTGTGTTTTCTTCTACATACTGTTAACTTCTCTATTGCATGTTGCTTGTCATTTCCAAAAGTTCATAAATTATTTTCCACATACGGTCAGCTAAAATGACTAAGGGGGTTTGACTGCTATGCCTACAAGCTTAGCCTTCATAGTGGCTTAAGCAGACCCCCAAAAACTAATCACCTTCTTTTTTAGTTTTTTTTCTTTACAGGTTTGCTTAGATTCATGGTCGCAAGATTCGGGACGCAAATTCAACGTGAAGACAGAGACCAGGACAAGTAAATGTTTCGTTAATACTCTAGGTTGTTTGCTATGTGCTCATCATTTATTTTATGTTTTTCTATAATTAGCAAAACACAATAAACTTAAAATCCAACTATATTTTAGTAGATTAATTAAAGAAATTAGAATTCATTTTCTTTAAGTCATAAAAGGAAAGAAATTGTTTTACTTTAGTTTTTAGGCCACAAACAAAATTGCATATAGTTTGCACCATAGGCTAAATTGTATGTGCATTACCTCTTGGACCCTTGCTCAAAGGAATAGTAAAGTTTGTATTCTTATGTTTTTAGGATTATTCAAAATAAGAATCATATTTAAGGTAGTTTTGTTTGTCTACATTTGTGTTTTCTTCATTGCATTTACAGTATATTTTAGTTAGTGTAGTGGTTTATTTCTTTTAAAAGGTCAAACTTAGATGTATTTCAATAAACACATCAAACCCTTCCACCCTGGACTTGGAGTGAGTCCTAAAAGCACTCCTCGTGAACCCTTCAATCCCTACACCCCCGAGTGTAGAGAAACATAGCCCCACAATTACCACGAATCCCAGGAAATCCGTTGAGAATCATCTGGGCAAGTTATTTTCTCCTCTACACCTTATTACATTTGTATTGCATTTCATTTTCTTTCCCTCTTAACTACAAGACAAACTAAATGACAACTACCCTTGCATGGCTTTTTTGCACAACTATTACTTGACTTATTATTACATCATTCCATGCACTATTACGTTACAGTTTTAATCAAATTACAAGACCATATTATATGTGTACTTGACTTCCATGCATATTTTATTTATCTTATTTATTTTTCATGTTGAGGTGGCACGTCAAAACTAGTGCTACAAGTCCTAATGGAGTGAGGGTAAGATTCCTAGACATGTTTTAAACATTGCTCTCAGTCTAGATGCAAGACATTAATTTTGAAAGGTAGCTCATAATTAATAGTGGGAGATGGGGCATACTTAAGGATAACAGAGATCAGTAGGTGACCTAATAGGATTGTGTAGGGGGGAACAGCAACCATCTTATTAGGGGGAGGGGGGAAGCCATTGAATTAGAGATTTGCTTAGATACACTCTATCCAGTCTACTAGCTCATCTATCCTAACTAGAGCGGCCATTATTCCATGTGTACCGTTTTAAAGGATTAGGAGATTGGTTGAAAGGTGAGTCAAATATACCAAGAGAAATTTTGCAATAAAACCATTTGCCAAATTCTTCGTTGCTAAGAGGACATTTACTCTGTTAATTATGATTTTAGAGGTTTGCAACCATGTTGAAATCTTTGACAAAAATATATTTTGCAGTTGGTAATGATGTTGTCATCCAATCCCATAAGGTTGTGTCCAACAGACTCGTTAGGTGTATAAATCAAACACAAGCCAAAAAAATATTACCATGTAATATGGTGACTCAAACAAATCTATTAGATGGATTATCTCATAAGTCAACCACAAAAGAGCAAACAGGTAGATGAAGGACAAGCACAACCCCCCTTTCCAGATTAATACTCAAGAAGAAATGACTGACTCTGAGATTGTAGATAGGAAATGCAAAGCTCTTACTGTATAGATGTTATCTTTACTTCCTAGAAAAGGAATAGAAGTTCGTTTTGTTGAATGACTCTCAACACATGAGTTTTGTGTGTGGGGAGGATCAACCCACACACACTCCAAAAAAACACATTTGAAATTCATATAAAACCAATTGAAAGGGGTTGCTCGACCTCGTCATCCAACACATCAAACTAGTTTTTAAGCCTAGCACCCTCTCCTAGTGGAGTGTTATGGCTCGTATAGTGAGGAGACTGGGGGATGGGAAGAGGGGAAGTGTAATATGGGAGTTCAACCGCTCCACCCTACTAATGGGTGGCAACCCTCCATCATGTTTGTGTGGAAAAGCATAATGTCACCAACAAAGTCTTGTGGTTGATTTTCTTTATTATTGGATGCCTTGGGTGTTTTTGAACTAGGAGGGACAAACGTCTATGAAGTGGGAGGGTTACTGGAGTTGATGAAGCGATTGTGATTTTGGCTATGGTCTCCTCCATCTGCCACTTTTTAGCAAATTTCTTAGGGGCAATCCCCAATAAGGTGACCTACTTTGCGACAATAAAAGCATGCATTTGACAAATTCAATAGTTCATAGTTCAATGTTCAAACATTAACATTCTTTAAAATACACCTTTTAATTATTTGTTAGGTACCTAGTTATATAATATTGTATTGGATATTTGGATTTTTAAGTAATTGGTATGAACCACATAACTCAAAGTTTATTATATCGAGGCACTACTGGTAAAGTAGGCAAAGGTTAATACTAAATTAAGAGTCTTATTCTCCCTTATGATTATTAAAATGAGATTATGTATAGGCATTGGTTATTACATCGTAATCATGAGTTATCAAATATCACATATTTGAACATTGTAATCATCTTTTGAAGTAAGCCCATTTGAAATAACTATTTGAAATAACTATTAGGGTTAGAGCCAACATTTAGGCAAAGGAGATTTAGGCATTTTGTCCTTTGTACTCATTTTCAAAATTTAGGCATCACGTCTTTGAAGCATTGTAGTGGCGCCTCGTACATTAGCTTTGTTGCCCTTGAAAGTCACCATGTGTTTAACCTTTGCTATCACATTATACCAAGATATGACTCAACTCTATTTATCTCCACTATTAATGTATCCAACCAAATCCTAACACATTGGAGAGTCAAAAAATTCATCCACAGTACCTACAGTTGTTTCTATGTGCACATCAATACCAAAGCCTACCACATTGGAGAGTCAAAACATCATCCAAAGTACCTACAATTGTTTCTATGTGATGCACAAATTGTTGATGTCACATGTGCATCTTGCTGATGTTTTACATTATGTTTTTAAAGCTGCTGTTGGTCACGAATCCGCCATGAGGAAAGGATTTTGTCGTTATTGCGCCCTGGACCCGCGAACCAACATTGAAAGGCCGGAAGGAAGGGATGCCTTCCGAGCCAATCTCCGGAGAAGGCCGGCTCCTTGCGGGGGTTAGTAAGATGAGAGTGCAGGAAAGAGATAAAGAAACGGAAAGAATTTACAAATGTGATTGGAGTTGGGTGGGGGGAACTAACAGTACGGCAACACATCAATCACCATTGCTTACTGCATCATAAATACAAAGCATGACCAGGAACTGCAAAACCTAAGTATACTTTTTGTATTAAGCAGTGTACGCACAGCTACAATGGTCCCCTAGCAAACATTCTCCCTACAAGGAGAACTAACAGCACGGCAATGCATCAATCACCACTACGGACAACATAAATAGAAAGTAACCAAGAGATGTCAGAGCCAGGTATATGTGTTATGCAGAGAATTTATACGCACAGCTACAATGGTCCCCTAGCAAACATTCTCCCTACAAGGAGAACTAACAGCACGGCAACGCATCAATCACCACTACGGACAGTAACGTAACACACAACTAATGGAACTGCTACCACATCTATTCTATGTATCCTCTAATCTATGAAGGTCAAAATTTCTTGGCCACCAAATGCCGAAATGAATCAACAAGCCATGACACAAGCAATGCTTTAGGTATATCTGACCACCAAATGCTGAAACGAATCAACGAGCAGTGACACGGAGGGAAACGTAAAGCATAAAGAATAAAAGCAGTAGAACAGAACCAGGCATACAATTTATATTTATAAGCAGAAGCACGGTTACAATGGTTCCCTAACAGACATTCCCCTTCCACCACTTTACAATGAAAACGTGGTGGGTATTTATAGCCCGAGTCCCTCCCGTTACATTAATGGGCACAAAGTCCCAGTCAAACATTAGCTGACAAAAGCAGCCGCGAAACTGCTGATGCTGACATCTGTCGGGCTGGACTGTACTCTCGGAATGGTCTCCCTGAAGGTTGAACAGCCACGTGGCAGCGCGTTGGGTAGAACTTTATATTGACAGGAATGCGGGTAGCTGAGGTAGGTGGAAACTCACATCGGCATTAAATGAGGCAGCTGGCATAAGTAGTGCGGCCCATGCTTGTCCTTTTGCTCGGCATGTCTTGGCTCGGATCCCAAAGTTGGACACTTGTCGGATGATAATGCTTGACACGTGTCTGCCTTGAAAGGCGGTCTATCCAACTTCGCCCGGGATTAGAGCGCAATCGAGTAGCATAGGTGAAAAACAGTGCAGTCGGGTAGCACTATTTCCCTACTACGCACCGGTCAAAGGGCGCAGTCCGACTTCGCTGCGAAGTCGGGTTACGCACCAGCACTTGCTGATTCTCACCGCCGTTCGGACTTCGCACAGACAAGGGAGCGCAGTCCGACTTCGCTGCGAAGTCGGGTTGCGCTCCAACACTTAGTCAATTTCTCTGCCAGACTGTTTCCAAGTGCGCTCAGGAAGAAGGGCGAAGTCGGACTTCGCACCAAAACTGGGCGAAGTACGAACTTCGCACCAAAACTGGGCGAAGTCGGACCGACTTCGCACAAAAAACTGGGTTTCCTGGTTCGACTTCCCGGGGCCATAACTTTTGATCCGCCGACCCGATCACCTATTATGATATATCGTTGGAAAGCTGGCGAGAAGATCTGCAATAATAAAATATCCAGGGCTCATTTTGTCCATTTCATCGCCCCTGTTTATGGCCCACGAAAACCCGAACACCTCAACATGCTCTTTGCCGCTTGAAAGCTCCATACTTAGGCCAAAATTTATCAAAAGTTTTAATGTGGCAAAATTGCCAACATTCTTGGCGGCTTGCGGGGCATTGAGCTCGCCTCGATGTGAGGACCCAGGCCTTTATCCATTGGGCAACATAGTCACCCTCGTTGTCCTCTTGATACTCACTGCCAGCAGCAACCTCCTTCTGAAACCCTTGGCACCCACGACACTCTGCTTCTGTCGAAAAACTTAAAAAGAAAACACTGCATAGACTGAATTAAGGAAACAACTAAAACTTTGAATACTAGCCGGATTATTTATACAAAATTTTGCAGCATTATTGGCATGTCGCCAACACAAATCTAGCTTTGGTTGCCTATCCGGTGAACCTGCAATGCCCGGACCAGATCTGGTTGTACTTCAGATGATCTTTGAAGTCCGGCTGGCCTCCCAAAGCTTGCCAGGTCGCGAACATGGTGCAACGTGGCAGATTGTCATTCATGTCGGTACCCGTACAATTGATGAACGATGTGGCAAGGAGATTTTTTAGACAGGGGCCCTCTTCGGGTACCGGTTACGGTGATGGTTGGAGCCAATACCACCACGGTGGAGACTGTAGGTGAACATTCATTTCTCTGCTTGTGAGGTCAAGGCTGCTCACCAAACCTTGATTCCTCTAGGGTGTCTTCTATTGGCTTAAAAAAGGGCACCTACGATCAAGAAATCTGGATCTTCAACTCAGTCGGAGTCGCCAGGTGATTTTGCCAGATGAAGGCAAGCCAAAGATTCACCAACTCGGGCTTCCTTAAAATATGGAGACTGATCGTCTCACCTCACTGATTCGTCTATGCGAGCTTGGTAATCAGCCAGCCTGACGCGCTCGGCTGGAGCGTTGGTATTAATTTCGTAAAGTCAGGTTGGTTTCCCGGGTTCCTCGCTCGCCACCTTCTCGCTTGAACGAAGGCGTTAGGACCGGTCTTTTGGACTCGAGAGAATATGAACGTGCGAGTCGCCGAGTGCTCTGATTTTGAACAGCAATGAAGCGAGCACCAGTGCTTCGATTCTGTTTGGGGGTGAGAAACTTCCTTGTCCCACCGAGTATTCGGAAAGAAACTGTCAGCCCGAGTGAGGACAAGCTTGAGTTCTTCCAAATGCGAGACAAAGAGTCCCACCGGGCATGCCAAAAACGACAAAATCCTTTCCTCATGGCGGATTCATGACCAACATTGAAAGGCCGAAAGGAAGGGATGCCTTCCGGGCCAATCTCCGGAGAAGGCCGGCTCCTTGCAGGGGTTAGTAAGATGAGAGTGCAGGAAAGAGATAAAGAAACGGAAAGAATTTACAAATGTGATTGGAGTTGGGTGGGGGGAACTAACGATGCGGCAACACATCAATCACCATTGCTTACTGCATCATAAATACAAAGCATGACCAAGAACTGCAAAACCTAAGTATACTTTCTGTATTAAGCAGTGTACGCACAGCTACAATGGTCCCCTAGCAAACATTCTCCCTACAAGGAGAACTAACAGCACGGCAATGCATCAATCACCACTACGGACAACAACATAAACAGAAAGTAACCAAGAGATGTCAGAGCCAGGTATATGTGTTATGCAGAGAATTTATACGCACAGCTACAATGGTCCCCTAGCAAACATTCTCCCTACAAGGAGAACTAATAGCACGACAACGCATCAATCACCACTACGGACAACAACGTAACACACAACTGATGGAACTGCTACCACATCTATTCTATGTATCCTCTAATCTATGAAGTTCAAAAGTGCTTGGCCACCAAATGCCGAAATGAATCAACAAGCCATGACACAAGCAATGCTTTAGGTATATCGACCACCAAATGCTGAAACGAATCAACGAGCGGTGACACGAGGAAACGTAAAGCATAAATAATAAAAGCGATAAAGAAGAAACGAGAACCAGGCATACAATTTATATTTATAAGCAGAAGCACGGTTACAATGGTTCCCTAACAGACATTCCCCTTCCACCACCTTACAATGAAAACGTGGTGGGTATTTATAGCCCGAGTCCCTCCCGTTACATTAATGGGCACAAAGTCCCAATCAAACATTAGCTGACAAAAGCAGCCGCGGAACTGCTGATGCTGACATCTGTCGGGCTGGACTGTACTCTCGGCATGGTCTCCCTGAAGGTTGAACAGCCACGTGGCAGCGCGTTGGGTAGAACTTTATATTGACAGGAATGCGGGTAGCCGAGGTAGGTGGAAACTCACATCGGCATTAAATGAGGCGGTGGCATAAGTAGTGCGGCCCATGCTTGTCCTTTTGCTCGACATGTCTTGGCTCGGATCCCAAAGTTGGACACTTGTCGGATGATAATGCTTGACACGTGTCTGCCTTGAAAGGCAGTCTATCCAACTTCGCCCGGGATTAGAGCGCAATCGGGTAGCATAGGTGAAAAACAGCGCAGTCGGGTAGCACTATTTCCCTACTGCGCACCGGTCAAAGGGCGCAATCCGACTTCGCTGCGAAGTCGGGTTACGCACCGACACTTGCTGATTCTCACCGCCGTTCGGACTTCGCACAGACAAGGGAGCGCAGTCCGACTTCGCTGCGAAGTCGGGTTGCGCTCCAACACTTAGTCAATTTCTCCGCCAGACTGTTTCCAAGTGCGCTCAGGAAGAAGGGCGAAGTCGGACTTCACACCAAAAACTGGGCGAAGTCGGACTTCGCACCAAAACTGGGCGAAGTACGAACTTCGCACCAAAACTGGGCGAAGTCGGACCGACTTCGCACAAAAAACTGGGTTTCCTGGTTCGACTTCCGGGGCCATAACTTTTGATCCGCTGACCCGATCGCCTATTATGATATATCGTTGGAAAGCTGGCGAGAAGATCTGCAATAATAAAATATCCAGGGCTCATTTTGTCCATTTTATCGCCCCTGTTTATGGCCCGCGAAAACCCGAACACCTCAGCATGCTCTTTGCCGCTTGAAAGCTCCATACTTAGGCCAAAATTTATCAAAAGTTTTAATGTGGCAAAATTGCCAACAATTGCCAACCAAGTATCACCTATTATTTCATGATGGAGATTGCAAAGGACTATAGAGCACAAAGTTGCACAAATTTGCATCCCTATGTTACAAGCATTAGCTTGTTCATGCTTGTTTTTGAAGCTGCCAACCAAGTAGAAACCACTATTTCGTAATAGAGCTTGCAAAGGACTATACAACACAAATGTTAGGACCCCATCCTAACATTATTATGTAATGACCTTTCCAATGCAACGACCCCATTCTAATAATATTTTGTATTGGTATGTGACATTTGAAGCGCCTAGATAAGTGGGGCCGTTTCATGTAACCATTATAAAAAATGTAACTATTTGTTTAGTAGAAGATTCTAGCTCAAGGGGCACTTTGCATGTAAGCCAACCCTTGAATGTTAAGATTAGGGTTAAATGAAATGTATCTTTAAAAGACAAGGGGTCATAAACGAATGTATTTTCTTGCATATTGAATCAAAGTATTGAAAGAGGTTGCCCCCTCAAAGAGACAACAATTCTATAATTGTGCTTTTGTGAGATCAATATAGATTTATGCATTTCCATTTCGTATTGCAATATTTTGTTCTTCGTGAATAACTGTTTTATTGCAATATTTTATGTGGATGTGTTTATTTTAATTAGAAGGTTCTTAAGAATAAAAATGCATTCATATGTCACAAGCATTTTGCATGCACCACATAATTTTGGACGATGGATTTTCTACATGCCACATATCCTATATGCAATTAGTAGGGTGAAGAAAATAAGTCCTCTCGTACCTTAGTAAGCAAATTACCTTCCACAACTTCAAGTGCCTTTTACACCTTGTAATCGGTAGGTACCACATGTTTTTGTAGTGAAGGCTCGACTTAGGTGTAAGCACCCCGGTAATATGGTGAAAGAAAATAACTAAAACCACTTACATCAAACTATAAGCTTTATAAGAAATCATATGACTAATGCATTGCCAGTCATTTACATCACATGAAAGGGCTTTGATGCCCATGCCAAGTGCAATATTTGCTGGAAATAACCAAAATGCAAAACCCTTCAAAGAGGAATTCAGAACATAGATGAGGGGCATAATGCATGTCACCGATCTTATAATAAAAAGCTTTGTTGCTTGTATTCCAAGAATCAACCCAATGAAGGATAATACTTAGTTTGCCAATGCAAAGTTATTGCAGATTAACTCTACAAAGTCATTCAATGGCTATAGTTAAACCCTAATCTGTGTAGGCCTATTTTGGTGCCAATCCAAAACATGTTAGGAATTTCCTGAGAAAATCATTCAACATTCCACATTCTGAAAAAAACATTCCAACTTCATGGTTGAAGAAATTATTGCTATAAGAAAAAAAATTACCTTGTCATACAAGACATCTCAAATCAGTAATATACACTTTTACTCCATATTGTGATTCTCTGTATTTTGATTATCAGCATCAAGGGTAAATATTGTTCTGTCACTGGCTACTAATTTCACTTTTAAGAAAACTGCTGAAGAAATTCATGCTGACAAATGCTATGTATTAAAATAAAATAAATTAATATGAACTTGGCTCTCGTGAGTTGGTGACAACCTTTGGTTCTAAATTTGTATAGTATCCAACCTTGGACTTTCCAAGTCAATTGTGCTATGGTTCCCTAATGAATTGATTTGGCTACTATCTAGCCCTCTAGCCCCAAAATGTGTAAAAGAATGCTAACAGGTGCAAGTCCCAGTCTGAATTTTACCAAACAGTTCTCCGTCAATGTAGAAATCTGAGATGCTTTTTCCCCTAATAGTTCCTAACAAAAAAAGATTTGGATCCCAAACAGAAAGAATGGGTATCTCCATTAACTGTGAATGGACTCTGCACATTTTAAATACTTTTTCAACTCAATGGGCATTCTCGATATAGTGCTCATGTAGTTGACATATTGTGTTTTGTAGTCGGTGCTTATCTCTAGTTGGAAATTGCTCCACTCTGCAACCGTCCTGAAACAAAAACGTATAAGATTACTCACTCAAACAATTATGTTTTTATTCACATAAATCATTAATTTTAAAGAGGATGGGATCATTCCTTTTAATAGTCTTCATTCTCTTACCACAAAAAATAAAAACATAGGAACCGACCGTATTGAGTAGAATCTAGCCAAATCCTGTAAAATTCAAAGCATTCAAGTAATTCACAATTGCAAAAAAAAGATAACATATTTGCAAAAGAAATGCTTTGAACAAAAATTAAAGTAAAAACTTTGCAAAAAAGAGTTCCCATAAAGTACTTACTGTGAGATCATCATATTGATCTCTAATATTGTGTTTTACAAAGACAACTCCAAGGTCATCATTGATTCTACACTCCTCTCCACATCCCTTCCAAATACATACAGAAAGACAGATTAATGTCAAAAAACAAATATCAAATAGTCTGCCTGATTGACCTTTTTTAACTTGCATGCCAATCTGTATTAACAATTCCCAGACCTCAAAGTGCACAACCTCTCCTAGCTAAGTGGGATGGATACTCCAAATTCAGACTGATGACAAGTGAGGGTAATCTTGGACCAAAGGCATTTCACCATGAAATCTAACTGACAAATTTATACAAAGAAAAAGTGTTGGTTGGAGCTTCTAGACTTTTCCGGCAAATGTTCCATCCACCTTCTACAAAGTTCTTCCAGGACATTGTAATATAGTTGGCAGATAGTGCTCCATCTCAAGTCCGCTGCTGCGAGGCCACTTTCATGAGTGGATATCCTAACTTGCTGCTCCATATTCTACAATGTGAAATGAGTGATCTGTTGTAGAAGGTGGATTGCTAAATACATGATAAGGAAGTGTTATCTTAAATGAAACAACCAAATCACAGTAACTGCAAACGTATGAAACTTTGGTGAAAGTGTCTAATCTGGACGTGCATCATATATGACATGCCCATGCTAAAGCAGTATTTCCTCATTCATGCTGGCGTTACCAGAATGAGGGAAATTGATCACCGAAGAGATCAGGCTTAAGGAACAAAACACTTTGCACTTACAGATCCAGTGACAGGACTAAAAGCATTGAGTTAGGCCAGCCACAACACAAGCTAAGTAACTTGCAGAAAAGGCCCAAGGCTACAAAAAAAAAAAGGACAAGAGTAATGATTTTAGATAAATGAGATCTAATTATTCTGATATCAAGAAATCTGAGTTTAAAACTTGATTATTACCAAAAACCAAAAACTTAAATGAAATGTAGACAAGACTTGCACAATAAGTTTATCCTCTAGGTGAGAAAAGAAGTAAGATTTTTACTCTTTCCTTGATTCCAAAAAGCAAATTTGAAAGGAAAGTAAAACAATATAGAGTAACATATTTCTAATGTGTTTTCAATAATCTCTGGAATCTGGAGTAGAGCTGAAGCCCTCAGCTCCAGCAGCAAAAACCTTTGACATAGGACCATAAGACTCCAGGGCATAAAGGATTCTTATTTGTTAAAATCAGTATCTACCTAGAAGCTAGTGCACTGATGCAATATACAGAATTCAACTCCTGAGCTCTATTTCTAAGGCTGTATGGGTTTATATGACAAATCTCAGGCAAGAGGATCTTGATGAAGAACAAAGGGGCCAAAAAAAAGGGGCTGGGAAGGCAGCTAACAAAGAATAATGAATTAGTCAAACACCACGTTAGGTTGTCTAAGGACTAAAGCAAAAATATGAAAAGTATCACAGAAGAGATTTGACGAAAAGCGAGCTGATTGAAGGTGAAATATGCCTACAACACTCCTGTGGCAAGGCTAGCCACTTGGTTCTCAACACAGGTCTTTAAACCTACTGTGCAAGCTTCATCTGTATTGGAGAAAAGTACATCAACAGTTGACTATTTATAGAAGTATACATGCTTACACAATTTTCTTTTTCAACTATTAGAGGTGTTGTCCCCAAGGGCAATTTGAAGCTTGCCAGTCATAATTAGCCTTACGGCCTATGGTGGCTCTGTATACAGATTTATAACAATAGTTTAAGTGTTGGCATCATAAAAAGCTAGCCAAATTTGATATGTGAGCATGCAAAATTCAAAGTGATGACAGTGCCAAATCCATAGAACACAGGGAAAGTATGCACCTGATACTGAAGAGTTGGAGTCAAGCAGGTCAAATTGAATGCAAAGATGACAATGGAGACCACATGGTCTAAACTCTAAAGGAGGTATCATTAACCTTTTAACCACCTTCATGCTTTGATCATTAGGCATTATATTTTGCACATGGATTTCAATTTGATATGCATACTAAAACAAGAAAAATCCAAGGTCATACAGTCAAATTTAATGAGAATCCTTGCAGAAGCTAACATGCAAAAGACAGCAAACAAATGACTAGTAGTGCTTTATCATCAGTAACATACAAAACCAATCAACTATGAAAAGGTTATAATACTGATCAAGAGCAAACCTAAAAAATAGATCATTGGATCAACAAACATGAGGTATTTTGTTTCCAATACCAAGATTCATCCTCGAAAATGTTTCTGTATTAGCTATTCATACTAAGTGACATCCTAGGACCAAAAGTCAAACTAGTTTTGGATATCAAGAGGATAAACACGAGCATAGTAATGTCAATCAAAGGTCATTACTTCACAACATTAGGATTCAGTTTACCAATTTATTGCTAGCACCAAAGCCCTAATGTCAAAGCATACAGTCAAATGCTAGGCACAAACACTTGCAACATATTGCTAACATCAACATTAAGCCATGCACCATAGGATAAACACCAGCTGTTGGCATGTTGCCAGCCCATATCACACATGGCACCACCAAAAGACATAATAGAATCACGGGAATCATCATCATTGTCTTCTTATAACTGTCCAAGTTGAAATGTCTATAGTTCTGCAAAAATCTTGTAACTGTAATGTACATTATGTATATAGATTAGGTATTCAGTATTAATGAGGTTTCAAACCAACCTCAATTTTATTAAAATGCCAAGGTTTAAATAGGCATAGAATGCCCAAAATACAATAACGAACACCCATATCTCGCACGAGGACGAATAGGGAGGTAAGCAATAAAATATGCTAGCTAATCCTAACCACTAGCCAGCTAATAGCTAACGAAAAACCAACTACGTGCTAAGGCCAGCTAATGGCCAAACATAGCTAGCCAACTAGAAGCCCACGTGAGTTGAAGACTCATGTCGGATTATTAGCAAATAATATAACCTAGAAACTATAGAAATAAACCTATGCCTAGGAAGATGAACGTGATGCCTTCATCATACCTCCCTACTCAAGAAGCATTGGACTCCAATGCTTACAATAGGAGTAGAAGGGCGAGTCACCGAACGCTGCATATATCTCATAATCGGTCGAAAGAAGATCATGGAAGCCTTAGGATGCCGGTGTAGAGAAACAACGTCGAGAGATCACGCCCTCACCAAGTGAAAAACTAGGACGAGGAGCAAGTGCCTGCTATGGAAGCTGCGGAGTCTGCTAAACATCTGGAACCTGTGGAGGCAGCGTTGAAGGAGGCCGCTGCAGTGCTCGAGGTGGAACAACAGGAGCAGTAGGAGCAACATGAGGAGAAACTGATGATGGAGGAGGAATGACCTCCTTAGTAGCGGAAGCACGAATGTCCTTAGGCCAAGAGACTAAGGCAATCCTTGGTGATGACATCAAGAATTGGGCTTGTGGAAGATTTCGAATAAGAAAGTCCTTATTCTAATGATGCATGGTGTATGTTTTGTTAAAAGCATTATACCAAACCCGCTTATCGTATTGATAGGGTTGGCCTAGAATCATTCCACAGTAGTCCATGGGAGTCACGTCACAAGTGACTCGATCCACATAGTGTGGTCCAAAGGCAAAAGACACAATACAACATTCTATGATTGCAGAGGTCGAATCCTCATCCTTCCGTCCAAGCGAATATGGGGAAGGATGGGGTTCAACAGGCAATTTGAGCCGATTGACTATGGATTTAGCAATGAGATTGGTTTGCGATCCGTTGTCAAAAATGCAAGACACAACAAAGTTGTGTAGGAGATGTGCTCTTGTGACAAATAGACTGTCACGGTGACTTTTGTGGTGCATGAGGGTCACATGGTTGAGTTTACCCTGAAGTTCTTCATAATTCCTAGCCTCACTTTCCACCTCAAGGGGCCCATCTTGTGGTGCCTCCTTTACAAGTAAACTATTCTTCTTTCTAAAGCACTCTGACTCGGTGTGCCCTCGTATTTTACAATGATTACAAAAAATTTTGCCATTAAAAGAAGAGGAAGAAGGAGCAAGAGAAGAAGATGTTGGTGCCTTTGCTGATTGTTGTGGTTTCTGCTGCTGCGGTTGCACTTGTTTGGGTGCTTTGGATGCACCAAAAGAGTGAGATGCACTTGATTTAGTAGTCATTTTCTCCTCTTCAAGTTGTGCTTTATTATACACTTCATTCAAAGTGGTGCAAGGTGTATACTTCAACTCCCTAAAGAGTGGATCTTGCAAGCCACTTTTAAATTTGTTGATGAGTTTTGGAGTTGAGTCCAGGATTCCATTTAGAATCCTCAATTTGTTGAACTTCCCAATATAGTCTTGGACACTCATGTGGTATCCTTGCCTCAAACAAAGCCATTGGAAGTCAAGATCTTCAGCAAAATTAGAAGGATAAAATGTTTCCTTCAATGCTTTTACTAAATCATCCCAAGTGTCAATGGGATCCTGAGTGTGTTGGCGGTAATGTATCAAGACTTTGGCAATGCCTAAAAGCTTGAGCTTTGCAAAAGAGACTTGGTCGTATTTCTGAATTTTGCTATAATCAAACAAGGTATCCATATCAAAAATCCAGCTGTTTAGGATGTCTGGATCTCGAGACCCATCATAAATTTTGACCTCGCATTTGAATTGATTGCGATGGTCAGGGGCTAGATTAGATCCACTAGGTCTAGTTATATTTTGGACCTTATCAGCCAAGAGGCTAATTACAGAAGCTATGGCGGCCATTTGTTCCGCCAAACCAGCAGCCATTTGATCCCTAGTGTAAGCCAGGAGGGCTACCAAACTCTTCTCAAAAAGAGTACAAAAATTTGCCTCGCAAGGCAATTACAATGGTGCTATGCAAGCACTTACAATGAGCCAAAAAGGCTTTCAATCTTTGACGTGTAGGCAATTACAATGGTGCTATGTGTTTGAGCACTTACAAGTGAATCAAAAATGACTTCCAAATTATTGCCTTTTAGGCAATTACAAAAGCTTTTCCCCAACGTGGTGAGGTGCAAAAGTTGCAAAATATTTTTAGCCTTCTAGGCTAGTACAGTGGCTTTTGCAAAATATTGTTAAAAGTTGGAAATTGCAAAATAATGCAATTTAAATGAAATTGATTAAACAATTTGATTAAAGCTAATTAAATTAAATTAATGTGAATTTAATTTAATTAAGTAGAAGATTTTGTTTTTTAACCATAGAAAAAAAACAAAATATTTGGCGCCAAGCGCGCACACCTTCGTTGGTCAACACGCAAGGGTGCATATATCAAGAGAATCTTCCACCGCGGCAAATGCAGCGGCAAGTGGCAAATTTCTGGCGCCTTACTGTAGGCGCGGCCCACAATGACCACCACACGGAGCAACTAGACCACCGCGTGGTGGTCGAAATTAATAGTGGGCCTTAGCCTTTTTAAGGCCTTCAAAGACCACCCCACGTTAAATGTGGGATTTAACGCAGCTGTTTTTCCCGCTGCGAAACTACAAACTGTACTCGACTGAACACGCAGCTGATTCGAAACGTATCTATTTGCAGGCAACGTCCATGCTTAGTCCACAGAAAGTTGTTAGTTGTCCACCGGAAATGTTCCCGTTCGTCGAGCGCCACAATAGCTACAGTCTAAGAGTGTCGTTAATCCTTACACAGTCGAGTTTAGCCGTTCTTTTCCTGCGAAAAACCTCCAAACAACTGCGCGAGACGTTTGAAGACCAACAGGAAAACAGGTACACCTCAGGCGTATCTACTGCGTAGCAAAAGGTTCGATGACAGACGAAAACAATGGGTCCTTTCGTTGCAAAGATGTCGACTAAGCCTCCTTGCCCAAAGGCTAAAACACTATGAGAAACAAAAAACAAAAGCAAATCGGCCTGTAATTCGTCGCTCCACGCAAAATGAGACTCCAAACAGGTGTTTGCGGCAATGGAGAGAGTTTTCGGGATGAGATCCTGCCTTTCGCTCTACAAGTCTTCATTTTCGTAGTTTGTAATTTGGACGTTTGTCCCACATCCGAGACGCCCTGAGTCCTGTAGGGGTTTAAAAGGAAGAAGTCCCCCTTTTTAACTCGACCACCTCTTGGTGGTCAGGCTTCCCTTTGATGGGAAGCATGGCAATCTACGGGCCGCCACGTGTTGCTTGTCGTCGGCCGCTTAGCGATCTATTGACCTTCGCTTAGCCGACCGCCAGCTAGACTCCTAGCCGCATCAGATTTGACCTCCGCTTAGCCAGTTGACTGCTGTGTTAACCTTGGACTGCTTGAAATCACCGCCACGTAGCCCAAGCTCTTCCCCTGCTAGCGGTTAGCCTCCTCCTTGAAGACGAAGGTGGTCCCACCAGTGGTAGTGCTCTATCTTACACCCACCTCCTTTGACCCAAAGGCAAAACTTGCTACATACAAATTTTTCTAGAACAAAAATTATGCCAACAATAAAAAAAAATGTTGACGCTACTTAAAAAATTGCCAAATGGACCAAGCCAAATGGGCGATCAAAATTACAATCTAAAATTTCAAATCGCCAAGTGGAGCATAGGAACGGTGCTCTGAAACCAAATACGAGATTTCAAACCAACCTCAATTTTATTAAAATGCCAAGGTTTAAATAGGCATAGAATGCCCAAAATACAATAACGAACACCCATATCCCGCACGAGGACGAATAGGGAGGTAAGCACTCAAGAAGCACCTTTGTATAAACCCAATGCTAGCCATGCCTAAAGGCCAAGAGTGGTGCATTTGACTGTGCACTTAGTACCATTCTCACTCAACATGGGCATTGTGTCACCTATCATTTTGAGACCTTCAATGAGACCATGCAATGGTACTCCACCTACAAAAAAGAGTTGAACCCCATCATTTAAGTTGTCCAACAATAGTGTCACTAGCTCATGGGTAAGGAGGCCATTGTCCATTATGTTTATAAGCCACTTCAATTTTTGCAAACTCAAAACAAGATAGAGAATGTATGCCACAAGACGCAAATGATCTACACTTATACTCCAACAGATGGACAAAGCAAGATGGTTAACATAACACCTATACATCCTGAGGTACATACAAATCATAATCACACTAGGGATGACAACCTGCCTACATTCAACACCCATAATCAGTCCATGCATAGCTCCACAGATCACAATCCCTTCCAAGCATAACTCATGTTCCAACCTAAGCTCCCTTGTACATAGCTTTCCAAGTATTTGTCAGCATGCAGACCTACTTACATCAAGGAAGTCGGCAAAGTTGACTTCCTATCAAACAATCAACATGTGCATCATAAAATCCAACAAATACTTGGGCACCGACAATAGAAATACAAGGAGCGCCATGATCAGCATCATGTCCCCCATAGTTTCTAAGTTGGTGATCAAGTTTGGCTTCATCTTTAGAAGGAATGATTATTCTAACCATATCAAAAAATAAAACCATTGTTGTATGGCCCTTCCACCATTTTGCACATAGTGGGAGAGAATGCCTTTGTTCTTCACTTCCCACCCTACGCAAGAAAATAGTTACTAGGTTCGTTCGAACTAAGCCCGGGTTCGGTCTGGTTTGGACTTTTTGGGATGACTGAACCAAATCGGTTTGGTTTAGCTATTTTTTATATTTGTTTTAAATTTTACATAAAATAATTTGCAACTTCTTCATTTTATGTAAACAATTGCAAATTTTGTGACACATATTGCTAATAATGCTTGATATTTAAATTTGTTAACAAAAACGTAAAGATGTTGAATATTTTTTCACAAACATATTTTAATTGGTTATATGTGATTGAAACAGGTCCCATCCATATTACAATATGATCACATAATGGAACTACAACAACATGGCAATTATTATGCATGTATCACTTGGCAAGATTCAAACCTCGACACATTTGTATATTTTTATTTTATATATATTATTTTATTTATTTGTAATTTCCCAAACCCAACCGGACTTTTTTGGCTCTCCGTTCTGACCAAACTTTCCAAACATGGTTATTATGCCTAGGAATCCATTCCCCTCTTCATCAAGGAGCTTGTCAAGCCTTACATTCCACCTTTTCTTGAACCAATGATAGTGCAACATCCATCAAGCTTGGATACAAAAGAATTGACCAGGTTAAGAGGATTTGTTGATAGACTTCACATCCAAATTCACCAATCAAAAAACTCACTCTCTTTTTACGATTGTGAAAGATGGTTAATTTACCAATCAGGCAAAGTCGTACACACTTGATCAAGTCAAGCATCAATCCTGCAATTGAAATTATACGCAATGGGACCATCACTCCTTATGGTAGAATGAATGATCCAAGCTAAGGAGGGGTTGCCCATGTCCTCATGAACAATGAGGCCAATCTCCAAAAGATGCTAATCTAAAGATAAGTCCTTACACCCAAGTGTCACACCACTATTTCAAGCCACAGCCTGGTGTCGAATAGTGTCAGTCTTTTACTACACCCTTAGCACTAGATGCTAGTCTTGTGCCAAGCCAACACCAATAGCTACAGCCAAAGCACCAACACCAACTTGTACTGGTCATCAATGCCAAAACAAACAGCCAGCTTCCAGGTATGAACTCTAGCAACATAGCACCAATGCCAATGTCCAACCCTGCGCTTGAGGATCAATGCCAACTGATGGCACTGCTGGAGGAAATGCATAGAACAGTTATGTGAATCATCATATTTATCTTCTTGTAATTATCTAAAGTTGAACCATCTCCACTTTTGCATGATTCTTGTCTATATATTGTACATTTTATACATAGGGTTAACTGTTCAGTATAGATGGCTTCTTCTCCAATGCCAATGAGTACCATACAGTCTATAGAGTTAGAGTAGCCTAGTAGTCAATATCATGGAAGCTAATGGAATATCAGAATAACATAACTCTAAACGTCTCTAAACGCCCACTATAGAGTAGCACTATGGCCTATAGCCTAATTTTTGGTATTGTCTTCAACTTGACCACTAAGGGCTTTGTATTTTGTTGTTTATTTACAATTGCCCTATCACTAAATAAAGCTTTCCATTTATTTACATAATTTCTGATTTTTCTACATTTCTTGATCGACATCCCTTTGTTATTTATTTTTTCCATCTAAGACTAACGATGTATGAGGAAGTGCTCGTTGTGCCCTATTTTGCTGCACAAGTCTGAAACATAACTCATCAAGCCTGACCAGCAGAGCTAGGGAGTTGTCCTCCATGCCACCATCCTAGGCCATGTGGCATGGATCACCATAGATTTCTCAGAATTACATCAACTACTTGTCATGCCTTCAACATCATTATCAATGATGGTATGCTAACTTGAGAGGAAAAATCAATTTGGCTAGTAGAAAATAAACCCTAATTGGGAAGACAATTTCAAGCTCAGTTGTTTGTAGAAACCCCTAATTCAATATATCAAAGGGACTAATGGTCACAGGAATGTTAGTAACAAAAACCATAGCTATTCACGTTACTTTACACTTATTTCTATCCTGGGTTTGTCTATTAAAATTAATCTTAATCTCAAAGGCTGACCATTAGCCATTAATATCTACACTATCGCGGGGATGTAAGGAATATTTATAGAAGATCAAGAAAACAATCCTCCTCAAACAAAAACTTCCATGATTGTTTTAGTTTCTGATGATAAGACATGCGATGCTATCTTGAAATATTGAGCCAAAATAATTTTACACGATGTATGCCAAAGCCTCACAAACCAGGTTATGCCTAGTCTCAAACCCAATAAGCAAATCCTGATTAAATTCCAAATAAAGGATAACTGGATCATGTACAAAGAGAAAAAGGATGGCTGCTTAAAGACATTATAAACCACCTCAAATAAAATGACCACTTCTAATATAAATCGCCAAAAATATAATAAGATTATATTTATCATGGAACGTGATAAATGGAATTTTGCTGGTGTTAATATGATTTATGGATGTTAGCAACTTAACTCCCTCAAAAGTTTATGAGTTAACAAGTAAAAATTCCTTTCAAGAGTTAGACAAACGATTCCAAAGAAATATAGTTAATTGAGCTTAAATTCAACAAGATAGTTTCTATGCTCTAAAAGCTATGGGATTGTTTAATGCTTTATGTTTGTTTGCACTTAAAAGATACAGTTTCAATGCTTACAGAACTACTGGATTATTTAAAGTTTATTTTTGTTTGCAGTTAAATTCACCAGGGATGCCCATATTTGTGGAACATAATACATGGTAGGCAGTCAGGGACTATTAAAAGAAACCTCAGATCCTTAAATTAAGATATTATTACAAGCAGAGAAAGCCAAAAAGAGTTAAAAGGTCTGAAAATAAGTTTTAGATACATGTGTGAACCTAATGAGATTAGTGGGAGAAATTCCACACCTTTTTGCATAATTTGATGAACTGAGGAAGAATATATTTGCATGCGCCACAAGATGTATTGTAAAAGTCCAAGACCACCTGGGAAGTTTAAAAACAAAATTGATGTAATCAAATATGTAAATTCAAAGTATTGATTGAAATGAAATATTTTTCCACATATCACAGTAAAAAAAAGGATGGAAACCTAACTTGGGCAAAATTTTAAAATGCATAACCTCAATATACAACATCAGCAGTTTTTGAAACAGAAATTACAAAACCAAACCATACTGCAAAGATAATAAGCAAGGCAGCATTTTCTTAAGTTAGGGGTAGAACTGAATTGATAACCTCAGGGCATATCAAGAAGACTAAATAATCGTGAGCATGGATAGACTGCAAATCAGAAAATACAAAGAAACATCTGAAACACTGAACTTGAACATTTTCCTGAAACACAAAAAGCAAAAGGATAATAGAGTTGTGTCGTTTTCAACTAAGTTGAAAGGCAAAAAGGTGATTCATAATAGATCACAATGCCAAAGTGATTAAAATACTAGAGAGACAACCTTGAAATTTTTCAAGAACAGCAAAAATAGAAGTAAAGCAAATATTCCAAAGATCGAAATAAGAAAAAAAATAACTTGTGTCCAAAAGGAATGAATGTTGGCAAATGAGCTAAGATTCAATAATCAAAAAGGTTAAAAATTTCTCACAATATATCAAAATGGAACACACATATATTCAAGCCATAACTCAAAATAAGCAAACTCACTATATTCATGTGGATGACAAATTTACAATGTATTACAGTACAAATGATGCACTGCAATTTCCTTACAAACAAACTCACATGCTATCCCTACAAATAGCCTTTACAAAGAGTCTCTTGACATTTCATCTTCAACTATCTCTTCATCTCCTCAAACTCATGGGAGATATGACTCTTTATATTTCTCATAGGAGAAATATATTTATTGACTCCCTAATAATTACAAACATCTAATGATTACTAAATGCTAGACACTAAATATTTACAAAGTATTTACAAGATACTTGCAAAGTACCAAATAATGTAATATTCTCCAACACCCCCGTATTACATTATTTGGTATGATGTCAACTCTGACTTTGGTTCTGGCTCTCTAGCTAAGACTCTGGCTCTTGCTTCCTGGTTCTAGCTCTTTCCAATCATTTATCTTTCACATGTGCATATCTGTCACAATAGCTGTAATTGATACCTGCCACATTTTGACTTCACTATTTCTTGTTACACATTCAATATTACCTGTCACAACAATCCCTATTACAAAACTGATATTAGTGTTCCCTGTCACATTATCACTCATCAGCTTGTCTTGTAAATCCAAGGTCTTTGTATTTTGAGCTTATTTCTGATACAATAGGTTCTTTCATTCCTTGCCCTGTTCCATTATATCTCAGTTTAGTACCAACTGCTTTTGTGTGCCTTTCAAATTCATCATTATTCAGATTGTTATGCAATAAGTCATCACAAGAATATTTATCACACCTTAGACCATTACTGACAAATTCTGAATGACTTATACCATCATTATCCCTGTCACTATTTGAAGAATTCAAACCATTAACAACACACTGTCCATCAACTCTGACAATTTGGCCTTCATTTTGAGTAACACACTCTGCACAATCAAAACAAGAATTTTCTGTATAAGCATTCTTCTGAACACTCTTTGTTTTAACACATCTGCAACTGTCACTATCAAACTCAGAAAGCCTCAAATCATAATTCTCTGGAGATACACATCTAGCACTATCCTTGTCACAATCATTCTCTGTTTTTATTATACGATCATCCTCTAAAACATTTTCTGTACCAACATTTTTAAGAGTATTTCTCAAACCATTAATGTCTAGTTTTTGTGAAGGATCACTACTTACATCACAATTTGCATCTATGGTCCTTAAATCACTAGTGTCACAACTTACATCTACCATCTTGGGTTTCAAATTGCACCTCATATCTATCCTTTGAAGTATGTCATATGTGTAACAATTTTCATCTTTCATCATGAGCATATTTTTCAATTTCTTTATTACTTCTTGTTTTTTACATTGTTTTTGTAGGTCATCAAGTGTGGATAGAGCCATCTATAATGTATTTTCCATTTCTTTGAGGTATTTCTTACCATCTTGTTTTGAGCTATCTTTTGCTACCATACAATCTTGATTTATTTCCTTAACCATGAGAGCCATGTGTTCAATAATGTCTCTTTGATGATTTGAACTTCTTCTTTGATATTGCACTTGTGATTGAAATTTCTTTCGTGGTAGTAGCTGATTTGTTGTTTATGAGAGAATGTTATCATATCTAAGAGCAAATATGTTTGAAGGAACCAAAGGCTTCAAGCTTTCTTTCTATTTTAATGAAACATTATTTACTTCTATTGACAACCCTAAATTCAGTTGTTCTTCCCTTATCCAACAATTGTGACACTAATATCAAGTTATTGGCTAACCTAGGCACATAAAGTACAATTTTTAGTGTACATTCAAGAAAAGATAGGTTAAGTGAAACATTGCCTACTCCCTGGACTGGTTAGATTTTATCGTCTGCAATTTTGATAGGTATACTTTGTTTTACTTGAAGAGAATCAAACCAATGCAGATTGTTAGTCATGTGATTACTTGCTCCTAAATCAATATACCAATAATTATCCTTTGACTTTCCTATGCCATGTGCCATTTCAAATTTTTGTTCTAAATTTGATTTCCCATTTTTCTGTTGAAAGAATGTGGTGGTTTGACCCAATTGAACATGTTCTTCTTTGTGACAAAATTTCCTTTGTTTTTGAGACCCTCTTCTAATAAAATTTGGTTCTTCAAACAAATGAGACTTTGTGAGAGGGATTTTTAATGAAGACATAATTAGGATTCCTTGTAAAAAAATTCTTTCAAATGTTTTTCCAATCCTTCAAATAAATGTAGAATCCTTTTTTTTTAAAGAAAAATTTTATATTATTTAATATAGCACAAAGATTACAAGTTGGCTAGATGCTACAAGCATCACAAGCAAACCAAGGATGCATGTAGCCAGAGCTAGAATCCCACAAGGGCAAGAATGCCTATAAAAAACAAAATCTCTTCCCCAACATATTCGGAATAACCAAAACAAAGAAGTCCTTGGTCCACAACAATCCAAAAAAAAAATAGAGCCAATATGCTTAGTCTGTGTGGTCATCTCTTAAGTTCTCAGAATTCTTGGTTTTAAACTTTCTTATGCGAGCTAAAGAAGGATGCAAAAGAAAGCCTTCATTGGCCTTTTTATCTGCCAAATACTTCCACTTCCTAGGAATGTGACGCCAATTAATTTGTTCAAATATTCCCAGAGTCTTGTAGACGTGATTCAACAATAGCCGGAGCAAAATAGACTTGACCTCTTGTTTTCCAGAAAAAAATTGTACGATCAGCTTAAAGTCCCCATAAACCAAAAGGGTTTCTCTTGCTGCTAGAGTGAGATCAAATTTGTAGCCCATCAACTCAACTACATTATTGGTGGTTTGTCCTAAATTCAGGCAAAATTCAAGAATCTTGGAGTGTGGTCCTAACCATAAAACTCCTCCAACAACAACTATTCCAAGGTTAGACTTCGAAGCCCCATCAAAGAATAGAGCTGGAAAACTAAAACACAATTGAGGAGTCAAGTTGTTGGTAATAGAGGTGCTAATTAGATCTTGAAGATTCCAATTTTTGAGGATGTGTAACTCAACTCTAGAAAGAGCACTCTGATATTGCTTAGCTTTTAAAGCGGGCTCTGGCATTTTCCATGATAGCATGATTTATCTTGTGTATCAAAATTGCCCTGTGAGCTCATTTTCCTTCATATATTCTAAAGTTCTTTTCCATCCATATATACCACATGCAATAATAAGGAATTGAAGACCATAAAAGTTTATGAGAGGTTTACCTTGAAAGGAGTTAAGGTACTTTTTGTTCTAGCTTTTAGTACAAGACTCAAGATTTAATCTGCTTCTAATGCAGACTCCAAAGTTGAGAGCAAGTGAGATCTAGATCGTAGCAGCTTCCTCACATTTAAAAAATAGATGGGCTTGAGTTTCGCAGTCTTTAAAGCATCTAGAGCAAATATGGGGGCCCAAATTCCCCAGTTAAAATTTTGTTTTGTTGAACTAGACATTGAAAAACTTTTATTTTTGGGCTGACATTTTGACCCCAAATGTGACTCAAATTTCTGTCCAAAGGCTCACTTCTCTGGAGATATGCAGCCTTAACTAAATAATTGCCCGAACAGTTAAATTTTGCCCCAAATAAATGTTAGGAGGTGAAGTCAATATATAGATCTCCGATGTTCTTCAACAAAGTGGTGCATGGTGATGCAGCTTATAGCGATCCTTACTAGTGTGCGATTCACATGCGCGGGCGCGCCGAGGAGGGTTGCAGGGGGGAACCGGCCAAGTTCCCGAGGGCTCAGGAGCTTTGCCCCTGAGGCGAAACGGATGATCGTACAATTGTACAATGCAAGTTCCTCACAATTAATATAAGCGGCAATTAATTAAACATGGTTGTTAATTAACGCGTTTTGGATGTATCTCGACTTTTCTAGAATCTTCTCTTGTTTTCCTATAAAAAGGAATGACCCCTTGTATTTGTATATATAGAAGAAAGGATGTGTTGTCACATTTTGCACGGGGTGCAATGTTTTCAATTTTTGTAAGAGAGCTGCTCTTCCTTCTCCCCCTTTCTCTCTCTTCCCTACATCCTCATTCTTCTCAAAATTGACACCAGTTGCCCTGAAAAATGGCTAAGTGTCAGGGCATGCTGAGGTGTTCAGGATTTTGCGGGCCATAAACGGGGGCGATAAAATGGACAAAATGAGCCCTGGATATTTTATTATTGCAAATCTTCTCGCCAGCTTTCCAACGATATATCATAATAGGCGATTGGGTCAGCGGATCAAAAGTTATGGCCCCGAGAAGCTGGACCAGGAACCCAGTTTTTGTGCGAAGTTCGCACTTCGCCCAGTTTTGGTGCGAAGTGCGTACTTCGCCCAGTCTGGGTGCGAAGTTCGCACTTCGCCCAGTTTTGGTGCGAAGTGCGTACTTCGCCCAGTCTGGGTGCGAAGTTCGCACTTCGCCCAGTTTTGGTGCGAAGTGCGTACTTCGCCCAGTCTGGGTGCGAAGTCCGACTTCGCCCCTCTTTCTGGGCGCACCTTGTAGCGGCGGTGGCAGGAAAAATGACTAAGTTTTGGGGCGAAGTCCGACTTCGCGGCGAAGTCGGACTGCTCCCCCTTTCCAAGGCGAAGTCCGAACAGCAGTGAGAATCAGCAAGTGTCGGTGCGCAACCCAACTTCGCAGCGAAGTCGGACTACGCCCTTTGACTGGTGCGCAGTAGGGAAATAGGTCAACCCGACTGCATTGTTTTTCACTGTGCTACCCGATTGCGCTCTAATCCCGGGCGAAGTTGGATAGACTGCCTTTTAAGGCAGACACGTGTCAAGCAGCATCATCCGACAAGTGTCCAGCTTTGGGATCTGAGCCAATACATGCCGAGAAAAAGGACAAGCCTGGGCCACACTACTTATGCCAGCCACCTCATTTAATGCTGATGTGAGTTTCCACCTACCTCAGCTACCCGCATTCCTGTCAATATAAAGTTCTACCCAACGCGCTGCCACGTGGCTGTTCAACCTTCAGGGAGACCATGCCGAGGGTACAGTCCAGCCTGACAGAGGTCAGCATCAGCAGTTCCGCGGCTGCTTTTGTCAGCTAATGTTTGACTGGGACTTTGTGCCCATTAATGTAACGGGGGGGACTCTGGGCTATAAGTACCCACCACGTTTTCATTGTAAAGTGGTGGAAGGGGAATGTCTGTTAGGGAACCACTGTGCCTATTGTAACCGTGCTTCTGCTTATAAATATAATCTGTATGCCTGGTTTTGTTCTGCTGTCTCTATTTTTTATGCTGCCTTTCTTTATATTCATGCCTAAGGCTAACCTGTGTCACGGCTCGTTGCATTTCAACATTTGGTGATCAGGTGCCTTTAGCATCGCTTGTCTGAGCATTTTCTGTACTTAATAGTTTAAAGGATACATAGAATAGATGTGGTAGCAGTTCCATCAGTTATGTGTTACGTTGCTGGTCCGTATCTGGTGATTGATGCGCTCCCGTACTGTTAGTTCCTTGTAGGGAATGTCTGTTAGGGAGCCATTGAAGCTGTGCGGTTAAATTCTCTACGTCACACATATACCTGGCTCTGATATCTCTAGGTTTGCTTTCTACCTATGTTAGTGTATGTATCTGGTGATTGATGCATTGTCGTGCTGTTAGTTCCTTGTAGGGAATGTTTGCTAGGGGATCATTGAAGCTGTGCATACACTGCTTAGGTATCGGAAGTACACATAGATTTTGCAGTTCTCAGTCATGCTTTGTATTTATAATGCAGTAAGTATTGGTGATTGTTGGTTGCCGTACTGTTAGTTCCCCCCACCCAACTCCACTCTCATTTGTAAATTCTTTCCGCATTTTTATCTCTTTCCTGCACTCTCATCTTACTAACCCCCCGCAAGGAGCCGGCATTCTCCGGAGATTGGCACGGAAGGCATCCCTTCCTTCCCCGCCTTTCAATGTTGGTTCGCGGGTCCCGGGCGCAATAACGACAAAATCCTTTCCTCGTGGCGGATTCGTGACCAACGAGTTTTGGCACGCCCGGTGGGACTCTTTGTCTCGCATTTGGAAGATCTCAAGCTCGTCCTCACTCGGGCTGACAGTTTCTTTCCGAATACTAGGTGGGACAAGGAGGTTTCTCACCCCCAAACAGAATTGAAGCACTGGTGCTCGCTTCATTGCTGTTCAAAATCAGAGCACCTGGCGACTCTGCACGTTCATATTCTCTGAGTCCAAAAGACCGGTCCTAACGCCTTCGTGCAAGCAAGAAGGTGGCGAGCAAGGAACCCGGGAAACCTGCCTAAACGCTCCAGGCGAGCGCGTCAGGCCGGCTGATTACCAAGCTCGCATAGATGAATCCGTGAGGTGAGACGAACAGTCTCCATATTTTAAGGAAGCCCGAGTTGGTGAATCTTTGGCTTGCCTTCATCTGGCAAAATCACCTGGCGACTCCGACTGAGCTGAAGATCCAGATTTCTTGATCGCGGCGCCCCTTTTTTAAGCTGATAAAAGACACCCCGGAGGAATCAAGGTTTGGTGAGCAGCCTTGACCTCACAAGCGGAGAAATGAATGTTCACCTACAGTCTCCACCGTGGTGGTATTGGCTCCAACCATCACCGCAACCGGTACCCGAAGAGGGCTACCGTCTGAAAAATCTCCTTGTCACATTGTTCATCAATTGTACGGATACCGGCATGAACGACAATCTGCCACGTTGCACCATGGTCGCGACCTGGCAAGCTTTGGGAGGCCAGCCGGACTTCAAAGATCATCTGAAGTACAATCAGATCTGGTCCGGGCACTGCAGGTTCACCGGATAGGCAACCGAAGCTAGATTTGTGGTGGCGGCATGCCAATAATGCTGCAAAATTTTGTGTAAATAATCCGGCTAGTATTCAAAGTTTTAGTTGTTTTTCTTGTTTCAGTCTGTGCAGTGTTTTCTTTTTAAGTGTTCCGAGGAGGCAGCTGCCGGAAGTGGATCTGAAGAGCAGTTGCAGCAAGGGTGACTCTGTTGCCCAATGGATGAAGGCATGGATTCTTTGCGCCGAGGCGAGCTCGACACCCCGCGAGCCGCCAGAAATGTTGTCACATTTTGCATGGGGTGCAATGTTTTCAATTTTTGTAAGAGAACTACTCTTCCTTCTCCCCCTTTCTCTCTCTTCCCTACATCCTCATTCTTCTCAAAATTGACAGCAGTTGCCCTGAAAAATGGCTAAGTGTCAAGGCATGCTGAGGTGTTCGGGATTTTGCGGGCCATAAACGGGGGCGATAAAATGGACAAAATGAGCCCTGGATATTTTATTATTGCAAATCTTCTCGCCAGCTTTCCAACGATATATCATAATAGGCGATCGGGTCAGCGGATCAAAAGTTATGGCCCCGAGAAGCTGGACCAGGAAACCCAGTTTTTTGTGCGAAGTTCGCACTTCGCCCAGTTTTGGTGCGAAGTGCGTACTTCGCCCAGTCTGGGTGCGAAGTTCGCACTTTGCCCAGTTTTGGTGCGAAGTGCGTACTTCGCCCAGTCTGGGTGCGAAGTTCGCACTTCGCCTAGTTTTGATGCGAAGTGCGTACTTCGCCCAGTCTGGGTGCGAAGTCCGACTTCGCCCCTCTTTCTGGGCGCACCTTGTAACTGGCAGGCTGGCAGGAAAAATGACTAAGTGCTGGGGTGAAGTCCGACTTCGTAGCGAAGTCGGACTACTCCCCCTTTCCAAGGCGAAGTCCGAACAGCAGTGAGAATCAGCAAGTGCCGGTGCGCAACCCGACTTCGCAGCGAAGTCGGACTGCACCCTTTGACCGGTGCGCAGTAGGGAAATAGGTCAACCCGACTGCACTGTTTTTCACCTGTGCTACCCGATTGCGCTCTAATCCCAAGCGAAGTTGGATAGACTGCCTTTTAAGGCAGACACGTGTCAAACAGCATCATCCGACAAGTGTCCAGCTTTGGGATCTGAGCCAATACATGTCGAGAAAAAGGACAAGCCTGGGCCGCACTACTTATGCCAGCCGCCTCATTTAATGCTGATGTGAGTTTCCACCTACCTCAGCTACCCGCATTCCTGTCAATATGAAGTTCTACCCAACGCGCTGCCACGTGGCTGTTCAACCTTCAGGGAGACCATGCCGAGGGTACAGTCCAGCCTGACAGAGGTCAGCATCAGCAGTTCCGCGGCTGCTTTTGTCAGCTAATGTTTGACTGGGACTTTGTGCCCATTAATGTAACGGGGGGGACTCTGGGCTATAAGTACCCACCACGTTTTCATTGTAAAGTGGTGGAAGGGGAATGTCTGTTAGGGAACCACTGTGCCTATTGTAACCGTGCTTCTGCTTATAAATATAATCTGTATGCCTGGTTCTGTTACTGCTTGTCTCTATTTTTTATCTTGCCTTTCTTTATATTCATGCCTAAGGCTAACCTGTGTCACGGCTCGTTGATTCATTTCAGCATTTGGTGATCAGGTGCCTTTAGCATCGTTTGTCTGAGCATTTTCTGTACTTAATAGTTTAAAGGATACATAGAATAGATGTGGTAGCAGTTCCATCAGTTATGTGTTACGTTGCTGGTCTGTATCTGGTGATTGATGCGCTTCCGTACTGTTAGTTCCTTGTAGGGAATGTCTGTTAGGGAGCCATTGAAGCTGTGTGGTTAAATTCTCTACGTCACACATATACCTGGCTCTGATATCTCTAGGTTTCCTTTCTACCTATGTTAGTGTATGTATCTGGTGATTGATGCATTGCCGTGCTGTTAGTTCCTTGTAGGGAATGTTTGTTAGGGGATCATTGATGTTGTGCATACACTGCTTAGGTATCGGAAGTACATAGATTTTGCAGTTCTCAGTCATGCTTTGTATTTATAATGCAGTAAGTATTGGTGATTGCTGGTTGTCGTACTTGTTAGTTCCCCCCACCCAACTCCACTCTCATTTGTAAATTCTTTCCGCATTTTTATCTCTTTCCTGCACTCTCATCTTACTAACCCCCGCAAGGAGCCGGCCTTCTCCGGAGATTGGCACGGAAGGCATCCCTTCCTTCCGGCCTTTCAATGTTGGTTCGCGGGTCCAGGGCGCAATAACTACAAAATCCTTTCCTCGTGGCGGATTCGTGACCAACAGGATGCAAATGTGAAATAGTTCTTTGAGATTAATAAAAGATTATAGCTGCCATTGCCTCATGGTTTTACCTGCACACAGCAAGGTTTCCAAGTAAATCTCATGTATTGTTTTACTGTTGTTTTTAGCTTGTTTGCTATTAATTTTCTAATAGTAAAGTAGTCTTCATTGTTTGGGTCTGTGAGAAGAATATTGAGAATTCGGAGCATTGGATTGTATTTAATTCATGTTTGGAATATATAATATGAGTGCTCAACGAATCTTGAAGTTCGTTTATCAAACTGCTGCAAACGGTTGCACTAACTACCCGAACCATCTTACAAGAGCGGGTGTAAATAATGTAATAAAATATGATATTATATGCTATGCTAACATCCCCCCTTATTACATTATTTGGAAATACAAAGAGCATTGCGAAACAATTCAAATTTGACACGTGCAAGTGCCTTAGTGAAAATGTCTGCAACTTGCTCATCAGTGGGAATGTATTGGAGTTGTATGTGGTGCTTTGGAACTTCATCTCGAATGAAATGACATTGAGTGTCAATGTGTTTGGTACGCTCATGAAAGACTGGATTCTTGACAAGATTCAAAACACCTTGATTGTCGCAAAACAAATGAAGTGGAAGATTCTTTGGAAGACCCATGTTTGTAAGAATGCGACTTAACCATATTATCTCGCAGACTGCTCCACTTGCTGCGCGATATTCTGCCTCTGTAGAAGATAAAGCAACCACCTGTTGCTTCTTACTGTGCCAAGAGACAGGTCCAGATCCAAGATGGAAAATGTATCCAGAAGTTGATTTCCGATCATCAATGGATCCGACATAGTCTGAGTCCGTGTATCCCTGTAAGAAGAAATGGTCATTCTTCTTGTACTCCAGGCCATAGTCTGTACTACCACGGACATAATGAAGAACTCTCTTTGCTGCTTTCCAATGACTCACCTTAGGTTCCTGCATGAACCTTGAAAGATAACCCACAACAAAACTGAGATCTGGCCTGGTGTTTGTCAGATATATGAGACTCCCAATCAGCTGGCGATAGAGAGTACCATCTACCTGTGGAGATTTATCATATCGCGATAACTTAAGCCCTGGCTCCATTGGAGTCGCTTTAGGCTTGCAATCAGTCATGCGATATTTTTCGACCAATGTCTTGGCATACTTCTTTTGTGTTACTTTGATATGATTCTTTTTTTGAGTCACTTCTAAACCAAGACAATAGTGAAGAAGTCCTAGATCTGTCATTTCAAAAGATTGTTTCAAATCATCTTTCACTGCATCAATCATGTTCTCTGAACTGCCAGTGATGATCAGATCATCCACATAGAGTACCAAAATCACTATGTCAGAACCATTGTTCTTGATATAGAGATTAGCATCTGAAGGACTTCTTTTGAATCCATGCTGCAATAGGTGACTGTCTATTTTGATGTACCAAGCTCGTGGAGCTTGTTTTAACCCATACAAGGATTTGACCAACTTGCAAACTTTTTGTTCTTGGCCTTCAACCACAAATCCTTCTGGTTGGGTCATGTACACTTCTTCTTGCAGGTCACCATTCAAGAAAGCACTTTTGACATCCATCTGATGTAACTTCCACCCAAACTGAGCTGCCATGGCACAAAGTACTCGAATGGTAGTCATTTTTGCAGTGGGGGCAAAAGTCTCTTCATAATCTATGCCTTCTTTCTGAGCATAGCCCTTTGCAACAAGACGGGCCTTATGCTTATCAATAGTACCATCTGCCTTATACTTCACTTTGAACACCCATTTGCAGCCAATGGGCTTCTTTCCTGAAGGCAGATTAACTAGCTTCCATGTGTTATTTTTCATGAGAGATGTATGTTCAGCATCCATAGCAGCCTTCCACTGAGGCTCACTAAGTGCATCTTGAACTGTTGTGGGTTCATTCTCATCCAATGCAGACATATAAACCCTTTCATCATCCATATCTGCTTCTCTGTCTTCCTCTGCATCTACAAATAGTTCATCAAACTGTTGGCAAAGCTCATCAACCTCTGAAGTTGATGCCTCTGCTCTCATCTGTTGAGTCATGTTGCGAGTACAAGGTCGATCTAGAGTTAGATCTGGAAGTGAAGTCAACTTTGAATCTCTCAATGTGCTAGTATACCATTTTGGAACCTTGTTTTGTGGGGGTGGAGTCTCTTTCTTAGGCTCCTCTTCATCCAGGTATATAGTTGTAGATGTGTTATCTGATGTGAAAGCTTCATCAAATACCACGTCTCTACTGGTGTGTGTTTTCTTGGTCATAGGATCTATCAATCGATATCCCTTTGAATGCTCATCGTAACCAAGAAAAATACATTGCAAGGTTTTCTCATCTAACTTCTTCCTCTTCTGTTTTGGAATGTGCATGAATGCCTTACATCCAAAAACCCTTAGATGAGAAATGGAGGGTTTCCTACCACTCCATGCTTCTTGTGGAGTCATGCCCTGTAGAGCTTTTGTGGGTGCTCTATTCAAGAGGTACGATGTTGTATTCACTGCTTCTGCCCAATACTCATGCTCAAGATGTGCCCCCTTAAGCATACAACGAACCATTTCCATGATGGAACGGTTCCTCCTCTCAACAACTCCATTTTGTTGTGGAGTATAGGTTGTTGTCAGCTGTCTCTTAATCCCATGTGCATTCAGAAATGATGAAAATTCTTTGGAGGTATATTCCCCCCTCGATCTGAGCGGAGGGTCTTGATGGAACATCCTGACTCCTCAACATGCTTCTTGAATTGCTGAAAGTACAGAAATGCCTCTGACTTCAATTGTAGAAAGAAAACCCACATCTTCCGTGAGTAATCATCAACAAACAATTGAAAATACCTCTTTCCACCATAGTTGTTTGGCATAGGACCGCACAGATCGGTGTGTACCAACTCCAAAGGTTTCTTAGCTCGTGAAGAGCTGACCTCAAATGGTACCCGGTGTTGCTTCCCTGCTAAGCAATCCGAGCAAACTGGCAATGTGGATGAAAGGTTGGGAAGGCCTTTCACCATCTCATATTTGCTCAACTCGAGCAAATATCCTGAACTCAGATGCCCATATCTCTTGTGCCAAAGAGAAGTGGCCTCCTTTGTGTTTGCCGCCATGGCAACATGAGGCGTAGAAATGGCATCTAAGATGAACAAGCCATGCTTGTATGAACCTGTTGCTACATGCTTTCCCTTTCTGGTGATGAAGCATCTCTTTCTGCCATCCTCAACACTGAAAACAACATCCATGTTTCTATCCAAGATCTGAGGGACGGACAACAAATTGTTTGCCAATCCAGGAACATAGAGAACCTTCTCAATCTGACATTTGCCATCTGGAAGAGTGACAAAAACATCTCCTTCACCCTGGACTCGGTAGGTCTTATCATCAGCGATTGTCACTGGCTTGCCTTCCTTTGCCTCAAATGTCTCAAACCACGATCTATCACCAGTCATGTGTTTACTGGCACCGGAATCAATATACCACACTGCATCCTTCTGCTGAGAAGATGTGTGGGTCATGAGCACCTTGTGTGCTCTCTCAAAGTCTGAGTCTGATTCCTCATAAGCAACATTTCCCTTGGGTTGCTTATTCTTCTTCTGTGGTTTGTATTTCCCCTTTCCCTTTTTCTTGTGATCTTGGTCATTGGGTTGTTTATTCTTGAACCAACACTTGTTGGTGTCATGGTTATCCATATCACAGATTTTGCAATATTTCTTTTCTTTCTGTTGAGGTTGTTTCCCTTTTCCTTTTGATGAAGATCCTCCCTTCTGAAAGTTACCTTGCTTCTTTCCCCCTTGTTTTGAGTAAAGTGCATTATCTGGCACTTCATCTCTCTGAAGCTGATTTGCCTCCTCAGTTTGAAGCAAATTTACCAATTCCACAAAGGTAACTTGTCTACCAGACACTTGTAGAGATGTGATCAACACCTTGAAGGATTCTGGCAAAGCTCTCAAGATGACTGAGGTCAAGAGAGTATCTGCCATTGTCTCTCCCATAGCATTCAATTTGGCTTTCAATTCCGCCACTCTGCATAGGAACAGTTCAACTGTCTCACCAGATTTCATACTGAGTGTATGTAGTTGAGATTGAAGGTTAAGAATAGTGGATTGATTCTTCCCTTCATAAATGGTAATCAAAGCATCCCAAGCTTCTTTACCAGTTTTGCATCACAAATATGAGGTTGGACCTCATCTGTAGTAGCAAGCAGAATAAACATGAGACACCTTCTATCCTTCTTATCAAATGCCTCTTGATCTGGTCCTGTTGTTGTAGGACGTTTTGTAGTGCCAGTCACTACATCCCACAAATCTTCAACTTGAAGGATAGCTCTCATCTTTGTCTTCCATGGTGCAAAATTAGAACCTTTGAGCAATTGTGAATCTAACAGATATTTGTGAATAGTGGCCATTGTGAAGGTTCCTTATAACACCAAATGGTCCCCCTTTCTTTATACTTACAAAGAGTACGTGAAAGGGAATTCAATCAAATTGATGGCACCTGCCTCAAAACCCTTCCGAAAAAGGATGATGAGTTGGAGGAGTTTAAGCCAAACAATCAGAAAGAATTAGGGTATAAAATGGAGTGAATATCAAAACTGGCTTTCCTTATTTCTCCCCGGGAGACTTTTGGAAAAGTCGGCGTCGTTGTTGCAGCTATGTTAGGCGTTAGATACAGTAGCCCAAAGCACGACAACATTACCTGTAAGTGTGGGCCAGAGGTACCGTATATACCGAACACTGCGGTGCAATAAATTGCACAAATAGGTGTAAAATTTGGGGTCTTTTCTTTGCTTTGTATATTTTACCTTATGATTGAAATGCAAAAAAACAGGAAATTTAAATGCAAAAACAACCACAAGTGCCCACAAATTTAAACACTTAGGTGTCGGTTTCCACCGAAAATGCACCTATTACAATGCCAATTTTGTTACAATGATTTTTGCAAAATATTTGAGGTTTTGGTTTGCAAAAATGATATTCAAATCCAAATGTTCTTTTCAAATCCACAATTTTCTTCCCCCCTTGTCTTAGAAATTTGCAAGAGAAAAATGCTTGTGATCCCCCCTTTTATTGCAAAATAAACAAGGATGAAAAATTGTGATATACCCTTTCAAATTGGAAAAGAAACTATATTTTCTTATCCCTCCATGGAAAAATGAGTTCCTTTTCTTTAGGGTTTAGTGGCAACAAAACAAAATATTTGCTTTGAAGGAAAACAAAAAAAATGCCTTATCCCTCCAAAAAAAAAAAAACTTGTCTTGTTTTTAAAAAAAAATTTACCACTATCGTGCTTTTGTTTTTAAATTGCAAAAACAAATTTGCAATAAAAAAATAAGCTATGATAAAGAAATACCTTATAAGAATCCGCTTGCAAAAGAGTCCGATAAGGACTTTGTGGGGTTTGAACCCCGATCGTGCACCACCAAGCGCTTTAGCAAACCCACTTGACCAACTCCACTATTTGGGCGGATGATAGCAATAAGGCACGATGTGCCTTATATTCTTTTAATAGCCTTGTGAAACCAAAAAAAATACTCCACGCGATTTGAACTCGTGCCTTCCTGGCAAGTGCCCTAGCACAAGGTCACCCGACCAACTCCTCCACGCTGGCGGATGAAATTACTAAGGCATGAGGTGCCTTTTATTGCGTGACAGCCAACAAAGATTTAAAAAAAATCTATGCCGTAATTAGGGCTTCGTGGACGGCTCCTCCAATCACAAGCTCTCTCCCCCAAACGGCGCACACTTGTTCCGCGTGATCTCCAATCACATAGTTTAAAAAAAAAATAAAAAAATTAAACCTTAGGATATCGTATTATGGAATGCACTCAATCGCATCCACCCCGACACAGCGTTCCCTGGCGATGACTACGGCTGCTCCAAATTCGTCCGTCCCGGTACAGCTTTCCCTGACGATGTCAAACCGCAGCAACTCCACTCCTCCGGCAGATTTCCGGACAGAAGCTTGTGCACACAGTAACTCCTCCTGTGGATATGTGTGCGACAGGGATTAAAACACGTCTGTGCGTCTGCATGGACTTCGCTGTCTCAAATGGGTGCATCGGAGGGCTGTTTCCAAAGGTAATTGTCGTGGCTGTCAGTGCCTACGATCTTGGAGTGTTGTCAATTTAGCATGGAGTGGAGAAGAAACCACATTGTCCAAACTAAAATAAAAACAAGCACATTTCCCAGTCAATCACCCTGCTCTGATACCATATGGAGAATTTGGAGCATTGGATTGTATTGAATTCATGTTTGAAATATATAATACAGGTGCTCAACGAATCTTGAAGTTCGTTCATCAAACTGCTGCAAACTGTTGCACTAACTACCCGAACCATCTTCCTAGAGCGGGTGTAAATAATGTAATAAAATATGATATTATATGCTATGCTAACATTGCCAACAAATTGCTTTTGGACCTAAGACTACTCCCTTTATTGTTCCGCATCCAACCCATGAAGTTGAATCCATTTTGGCCGATTTCCTTCCCAAGTGATGAGATGGGAAAGTTTGTCTATCCCAAGTTGACTCATGAACTGAAAAAACTCCTTAGAAATAGAATAAATTAAGGGCTTGTTGCCAGGAATAGAATCATCCCAACACCTGATACCGTTACCATTTCTTGGGCACCAAGAGATGTTATCCTTAATGATCCAGACCGATTTAACGATCAATGCTAAAATTTTAGAGAAAACTGGTTTTTTATGGATACCTTTGAGCAGCAGCATGCCATGATTGCCTTCACCATACTTGTGAATAAGAACCTGCTTCCAAAGCATCATTAGAGGGTTTATTAAGTTCCAAACAATTTTGGCCCCGAGAGCATTGCTCATTATAAAAGATCGGATACCCAAGCCCCCTTGACGTTTTCCTTTTGTCACTTGACTCCAATTGACAAGATAGAATTTCGTCCTATGAGATTGTCTTCCTCCTTGCCAAAGAAAGTTCCTAATTTTTTAATCAAATTCTTGGAGGATTGAGACAGGAGCATGAAAAATCATAAGATGGTAAATAGGCAAGCTTGCAATGACAAATTTAATCAAAACCAGTCTACCAACAAGACTAAGCCACCCATTGCTATAAGTTAATATTCTCTTATCAATATTTTCCATCAAATTAGACCAAAAATCATAACTCTTTAGCTTGAAACTCATAGGCACCCCTAAATATTCAAAAGGGCCAATTCCACCATGAGCAAACTGAAAAATTTGAGCAAAGCTCCTATTTTCAACTAGGGAAGTGTCGAGAGTGTAAAACTTGCACTTGTTGACATTAATAGCAGCTACAGAGGCATTTAGAAAGAGATCTAAGCAACCTTTAATCCTTTTGACATTCAGCTTGGAGGCTTCCCCCATCATTATAGTATCATCAACAAATTGTGCATGAGTAATCTCCTTGACCCCAACAGCTATCTTAATTCTAGTTATTTTGTTAGCCCTTCTTTTAGCAAAGATAGATCTACCCAAAGCTTCAGCTAAAATAATATAAAGATAAGGAGATAGGGGGCAGCCTTGGCGTAAACCTCTAAAAGCTCTAAAGAATCTAGTCAGAGAGCCATTGACAATAGGAGCAACCCACGGGTCTTTAATGCAACCAAAAATCCACCTGAAAAGAGACAAAGGAAATACAAAAGAACTAAGCACCTGAGCCAAAAAATCTAGATCCACTCTGTCGAAGGCATTAGCCATGTCAAGTTTAACCACGATCCTTTTTTTTATTTTTTACTATTGGTATGTAAGGCCTCATGGACAATCACAATGTTGTCATACAGTTGCTTGCCAAGGATGAAACCTCCTTGCTCATCAGAGATAAGTTTATCCAGATGCTTTTTTATTCTAGTGGTTATGATTTTGGTCATAAATTTATATGAAGCATTACACAAAGAAATAGGCCTGAATCAACTGAAGGTTGAGGCATTCTTTTCCTTTGGAATCAAAGCTAAAAAGGTAGACTTAATAGCACCAATCAACTTACCTTTTTTACGAGCATCCTCGATCATCTGCAAAAGATTTGTAGCTACCTGATCAAAGAATTGATGGTAAAAGGTATATGTGGATCCATTTGGACCAAGAGCTTTATCCTTCATAAATTTGAATAAAATGTCCTTAAGCTCTTCCAAAGTGACTACCAGCCAAAGAGAATTTCTGATTTCCTCAATTATTACCTTAGGAATGTTTTGTAGCAACGCAGCCTGAGCAGCATGATTTCCATCTGATTTTTGATAAAGGGATTCATAGTGGCTACATGTAGCTTTTTTGATCTCTAAAAAATTGGAGACCTTGTCACCATTTTCCAACTGGATTTCATGAATCATATTCCTTTGATATCTCTGATGAGCCTTAAGATGAAAGAACCTAGTGTTGGAGTCTCCTTCCCATAGCCAAGTCATGCAGGATTTGAGTCTCCAAAATTGTTCTTCTTGCCTAACTTTTACATGAAGCTGGGAGAGAATGGAATCTCTCTCAGATTTTAGTGTTTCACTGGGAGGTGCTAGCTCTAAAGCTCTTCTATTTCTCCCAACCTAAGAAGGAGTTGTTTAGATTTGTTAGTATTATGATGTTTTTTAATCCAACTTCTAAGATCAGCTTTTAGCCTAGAAATTTTGATCTTCCATCTATCTTGAACATTATGGGAGGGGCACCAAGCTTTCCAACCATGCTCAACTTCCTCTGAATATCCATTCAAGTTAACCCAATCTGGATTATATTTGAACGGAATGGGACCTAAACTTTTATTGTTGCTGCTTTTCGAATAAGGGGGAGTTTTTTCTGCAGTGATCGAGAGAATGTAGGTTGCCTCTCCGGTTCGAGGGGGAAACCGTTCAAATTAGTGAATGGTAAAGTTTTACTATCCAAAAGGATTAGCTTATGATCAGAGACTGTGCTTTGGATGATTTTGCTAGTTATTGAAGGAAAACATGTGAGAATTGTTGGCTTTTTAAGCCTATCTACCACAAAATAGAGGAATATTTCACAAGATCAAATATAAAATAGCCACAATATTAAAGGTCAATGTAAAGATAATAAGAGTAGAGTAATATGAGAAAATTAATATGTATATCAAGGCTTATAATAAATCAAATAACATTCACTTATATGAAGAAATATGAATGTAAATAGCCTAAATCATTCATGTACTATGCATGAAGAATAACTTATAATATTAATTGCTCAAAATGTATACAAGCTTTATTGCTCCTTTTTCTGTTACAACTATGCTATTCAATTCAATCCCAATTCAACTCATGTTCTTGTTTTGTTCTATGGAATATTTTATCTCCATAATATAGCAATAGTAATGTGACTCTTTGGATACTTGACTATTGCTCTCCTATGACTCTTGGCTTCTCATCTTGCCACTTGTATACTTGATGAACACTTGACTCTAAGACTCTTGGACATATCTACAAGACTCTTGCACTCTTGATCTAGGACACTTGTGCACATCCTCACATTACATATTTGCACTCTTACATACAAGACACTTGTGCACATTCTCTCTTACATGACACTTGTGCATTTCTTGCACATTCACACTTACATAAAAGGGGAAATATAAATCACACCCTAAACTATAGACTCAACTTTAATCTACTATTTACAAATGTACCTTTGAAGGTACCATGGAGGTACATTAGCATGTACCAAATAATGTAATATATATCAACAAGAATTTTTTATTGGACCAAGAATCTATCAATTCTTTCAAAAAATGAAATGATTTCCTGCCCTTCGATTAGTCCAAGTACAGAGGCCTTTAGAAGGCTTGATGTCTTGAAGACCAGCAAGAGAAATAATTTATTCCACATATTCCTTGCAAGAATCTCTAATAGTAGTGCCATCTCTTTTTTCGGAGGGGAAGAGCACCAAATTAAAATCTCCAGCTATGATCAAATTGCTTGGCTTACTTTCTTCAATGTAGGAAAGAATTGAAAGCCAACATTGCTTCTTGGCAATTGGGGAGTTAGGGGCATACACATTCAAATAGGTGAAAGAGAAACCTCCAACATCAAAAATAAAAAAGCTAGTGTTCCCTTTGCTTACCACCTTTTTTGGATAAAATATTTTTGTCCCATGCTATAAAAAGGCCACCAAAGGCTCCTTGGGAACAAATAACATCAATTTCAGAGTTGTTCCAAACAGAACTCCATGCTTCAGAGGCACCTTTTTTATCTAACTTTGTTTCTTGAATTTCTATTAAACAAGGGCAAAGGTTCTTTATCAGACCCTTGAGGTAGGTTTTCTTAAGGGCCCCACCCAAGCCTCTACAATTCCATGAGAGCATTATCATTTTTTGGTGGGTTTCTTCCCTTTGGAGAGACCCTCTAGTGTAGCTTGAGTCTTAGTTGCAACATTTTTCTTTGCTTCTTCAATTCTTATTTCTTGGTTAGATTTCTTGCCTGACTTAGAAGAGGATCGTGTTATAATAGGCTCAAGGTAGAAGCCAAGGAGTATGATGTCATCCCTTAGCTCAATCTAGTTTTCTTTGGCTATTTCCTCAAAAGGTTCTTCACTTGTCCTATCTTGTAAAGTCTGATCTACCAACTCTGCATCAAACGAGGCTTGCTCATGGTTTCCTTCTTCGTGTTCAGATTCATCCTGGAGATCTTTTTCCTGATATGAATTTAGAGCATCATACCTGTTGGAATTCTCAAGTGGTTTGGAGTTAGTAGGTTTGGGCTTTCGACTTCTAGCCCTTCTATTCCTCTTCTTGGTTTGTGCTTGTTGAAAGCCTTCATTGTCAACTTGATCCTTCTTATTCTATGGTTTTTGGCTAACTGGGCAATCTTTGGCAAAATGGCCATACTCATGGCAAGATAGGCATTTGAAAGGTAAATGCTCATAATCTAAAACCTGTGTGTGGATCCAATCCAGAACCTTAATCCCAATAGCTTCAGGTAAACCATTTTTCAGATTAACTTGAACACAAATACGAGCACAGGAAGCATTCAGATTTTTGGGAGGAATCCAATCGATAAACTTGCCAATCTTATTTCCAATGAGCTCTAGAGAGGGTTTATTCCAAAGATGGAGAGGGAGAAAGGGCAATCTTACCCAAATAGGAACTTCCTCAAGCACATCTACTTGAGGGTCAAAGTGGGTTGTCCAAAAGTTCAAAAATAAGGCATTTGAGCCCATAAACCATGGCCCTCCTTGAAATATAACATCTCGTTCTTCTTTGGATTCCAAGATGACCATGAAGTATCTTGTCCCACAAAACAAGAGTTCATAACTAGAGATATTAGACCCCCAGGCTGAAGATATCCACTTTTCCAAAGTAGTTGGACTTGGCCAAAGTCCAATGAACCTTCCAACCAAGGCACATTCAGACAAGGTAGCAACAAAATGAAGAACATTTTCTAGGGGCACTTCAACCATTGGTGTAGAGTCCAGCCTAGGAACAAAGGCATTAGGTTTTGAAAAAGAAATAGGACGCAAGAGACTAGAGCCAGCAGAACCAAAGTTTACTTTTGGAGGCAGCTTACTCTTGAGAAGGTCGACGCCCACCTGATCTAGCACTAAAGACGAAGAGGAGCCAAAAAAGGAAGGCAAAGAAGGGAGGAAAAGAGAAGCAACAGCCTTTCCCACCATGGCAAAACCCACCAAATGCACAAAAACAATGATAGATAGAAGTGGTCTAGGGTTTGAATCGATACACCGAAAACTAACTCAACCAAACCCTACCCTCCAAGCAACAAACTCACAGATCTCTTCCATTGTGAAAAAATACTCAATTTCTCCCAAAACCAAAACAAAAGCCTTGTCTAAGTAAACTACAAGCAAAACCTCCAGAAGGACGAAAATTCCCATGACACAATTTTTTTAATATTAATTTAATTATAAAATATTTCCATATTTTTCCCTCAAATACAAAGAAGAATGGTGGAACCCTTACTTACTGTCCCAGTACCTCATCGAGGAAAGATCATGCCCAATAGTCAACCTCCTCTGCAAATGGCTTGAAACCTCTATGCTGGAGTTCCCTGTTTACCTAAGATAGAGCACAACACTTGCAGCACCAATGCACACAATAATCACCACACGACTGCACCAGCAGACTGAACTCTGCCCACAATTTTTAATTTTGAAATATTAACCCTAATAGAAGAAAAAATGTGCCTTTCCATCCACAAAACTTAGCTCCAAAACCAGCTGCAATGCAAGTCTATTGAACCTTGTTGCTACCGCATTTCAAACTCAAAAGATTTTCCTGCTTTTGTCGTGACCCTTTAAAATCAATGGCCAAAAACTTCAGATCTACTATGGCCGAGCTCTGATTTGTTGTCCAAGAGACTCGTCGGAGAAAGATCGTGCCCAACAGTCAACCTCCTTTGCAGATGGCTTGAAATTTCTATGCTGGAGTTGTAGAATCCCTTCAATATTAAAGTCCATTTTTCCTTTATCTCAATTCTTCTGTTTTTTCCTGTAATTGCTTGGCTGATGGCAAACTAAAAATAATCACCAAGTAGAAAAGCTTTTGTCTCCCTAACTAGTTCACTAAAGTTTTTCAAAAATGAATTTTCTATTTTTATATTCTTGAAATATTTTCCTTCTTTGAACTTTCCTTTCTTCAAATATAAATTTTTTTTCAATGTTTCATTTTACTTTTTCTCCTCCTTTAAAAATTGCCTTTCATAAAATATTAAATCCCATGAGCCTTCAATATTCTTTCAATATTTTCTCTTTTCTTATACCAATCAACTTTAGAGAAAATAAGCAGAAGAAAATATGTCTTGTACCTTATGGGAAGTGCTTCAATAATCTGACCTTATCTTTGAACTTGCCTTCAATGTCTCTGCTTTGAAAATATTCCTTCAACAATGTACCTTCCAAAAAGTCTTTTAAAAATATCCTTTGCAAATCAAATGCACTTTATAAAATATCAAATGGATTTCAATATCTGAAAAAAAAATCTTTGAATGAATTTTCCTTCTCAAAAAGCAAGCTGATTTATCATTTCAATGTCTCCTTTCATAATTTCTCCTTCTTTCTTTTTGCCTTGACTTTTTGTTAAACTCCCTTCTTATTATCAAATCTTCTTCAATTTCATTTACTAAGGCACAAAATTAAAATCTTCTTTCCTTTCAAATATATTCTTCATTCAGAATTAAATCCCATTAAATTTCCTTTTCTCAAATGTTTCCCTTTATATATTTCCTTCCAATTCTCTTTTATCTCTTTTACTATGAATTCACAGTCTCTTTAAACAGAGTTCCTTTTTATTCATTAATTATTCCCCTCTTTATAACATGCCACTTTCAATATTTTCCTTCATAAGAAATCAAATCTCACTTAAATATCAAATACCCACTGTAAGATTTTGAAAAATAAACCTAAGTGTACCTTGAACTTTGTGTTTCCCTCCAAACTTAAAAAAGTCGCCACAAATCCGAAATTTGTGCATTTAGCGTGCTGACACGTCATCGGGTGTTATGAGTGTCTTTGGATTCCTCTTCCACTCTGGTCCATCCAAACTGGGTTTGTTCTGAAACTCAACGTCTTCCAGGTCTGATTTCCACCCGTTACAGCAGCAATTCTCAGGTATTCGGCCTGGCAATTTGGTACCGTCTTCAACAAGCATTTCTCTTATCTGCACTTCTTCCAGCAGACGTCTTCTCCTTGGGAATTTCACACTTATCTCAAGCACATTTCTCTTATTATCTCACAAACAGACTTTGGAGGATAAGACTTTGGCTTTCTACAGGTTGTAAACAGGACTTTGGAGGATAAGACTTCGACTACAACTTTCTAGATAGGAACTTAACAAAGAGTTTCTCTCGGGTTGGCTCGACAGATTTTGACCAGATATGACAGTAGATTATTAACTCGGCAAATAGAACATCAAAATAGCAGCACATTATATATATATACACACCTTACTTTCTCACACAGGGCAATTTCACTTCCAGAATCTCTCCCCTCCACACTTACTCCACCTCACAAACAGGGATACAACTTGCTGGTCTGAAAGCAAGGATTACAAATATTATGGCACAGACAAAAAAAAGCGGACTCGGCCAAACAATACCCTCACAGGATTACTGTGGCTCTATTCCCTTGGCTCGTTAACTGTATCTCTCTTTCCTTGGCTCCCTAACCGTAGCTCTGATACCAGTGTTGGCAAATGAGCTAGATTCAATAATCAACAAGGTTAAAGATTTCTCACAATATATCAAAATGGAACACACATATATTCCAGCCACGACTCAAAATAAGTAAACTCAATATATTCATATGGATGACAAATTTACAATATATTACAGTAAAAATGATGCACTGCAATTTCCTTACAAACAAATTCACATGCTATCCTTACAAATAGCCTTTACAAAGAGTCTCTTAACATTTCATCTTCAACTATCTCTTCATCTCCTCAAACTCACAAGAGATATGACTCTTCATATTTCTCATAGGAGAAATATATTTATTGACTCCCTAATAATTACAAACATCTAATGATTACTAAATGCCAAATATTTACAAGACTCCTAGACACTAAATATTTACAAAGTATTTACAAGATACTCACAATGTACTTGCAAGGTACCAAATAATGTAATATTCTCCAACAATGAACACTCGGTTTCAACCACAAAAAAAATAAGTACAAGATTTGGACGTGACATAAGACTATAGCTTTATAAATAAAACTTTGTGGTGTCCATTAGCCACACAAGAGCACTAAACTCATGACAATTCAGTTGAATGAAGAGAAGAAGCAGGCACCATGTTTATTATTACCATTTTCCTCTACAATTGAACATGAACTGAAACTATTAACTGCACATATGAACTTACAGCCTGTTAGTAATCCACTTTGACACTATTGCTCATTTGCCTGCTTGGCTTCTCTCTACATTATTGTTTTCATGGTTGATGTTTTTGACTGAATTTTGTGACTGCTATATCAGTAACAACTTACCACACCAATAGGCAGTACCACTGGAAGCACAGAGTTTCAGCCGACGTAGTTCTGAATGGATATTTCAGTCAATTAATCAAAACTTTGGTTGTGGACATTCATTCAACCGGTCAAACACTTTCTAACATATTTTCAAATTGGCATGCCAGATCTCATACAAGTTCAAGTTACTTTCGATGAGGACTATGTTTTGTCTTTCATCCTCAATTTTCGGCATGCGTCACTCTAACTGATAATGATATTTTCTCATCAAATCATAGCAGCTGACATAATTTCTCAAACTAAATTTGTTCATGTGATATCTTCATATACGTGAAGAACTAAGTAAAGATGGAAAAGATAAATGACATATTGTCATTTTGTCATGGAAAAATGTAATTTTTAGAAATGCTGCAATATGTAGGGCAGAAATCAACCACAAAATTCTACTCTTTCAGCAAATTAAGAAATGACAAGGACAGCCATCTCAGTAAAAGTAGAAATTTGCAAGTTATTAAGTAATCTTTCCCTTGATCTTGGCTATCTATTTGTACTTGCTCTGTGTCCATATGTCCTAGGGTTTTGCCTCATTATTTTTGTTTTATTTTAGCCTCAGTTTCTTTTGTTTGATCTCTTACTGTTTCCAAACTCTAGCACCCACTGTCATAACATGTATTCTTGAGTCCCATTGACCTACCTTAGTCATTTGTGGCAAATAATATACTATCATTTCATCATATGGAATCACATTAAAATAGCTCAAATTGAATTTATAGATATAAAACTTAATTTTCTCTCCGAAGTCTTCAAGTCTCCCAGGAAATTGAATGATCAAAACCCTCAAGTACCTTGAGGTATTTGTGATTTCTCTATGATTTATCTAACATCGCTCATTTTGGATTAGACACGGAAATGAATTGTTTCTAGTCCTAAATTAATGACGCCTTAATAACAATGAGCATCAAGAAAGTTTCTCTTCGAACATGATTTAATAATGGTCTCCAGTCGGACTTGGATCTATTAGGTTTTTGCTTACATGTGAGAGATATATGTAGGCATATAGGTGTAACAATCTGTAATTGAGTGAAATGATTAGCATTTTGTCATTGTGCACAAGCATCCACATGAGAAAATCTAAATCAATAATATTAGAGCTCATTAAATTTGTTCCCATCCTCCCACACAATAACAACAAACTGAACACTAAAGAATTTGATAGAATAGAAAATGGCTTAATTCAGAAAACTAGCTTAACTCAGAAAACTACTTTCAGTAGTGCAAGATAAAATTCCTCCAGTAGTTTTGATCTCAAACATTGAATTAATGTAGCAATTCAAAAACTAACTCTATGATCTGGTGATAATGGTAGAATGCACTGGACAAGAAATTCCAACCTCAACATTACATCTTAGAGGCCTGTGAGCAATGATATTATTTGTAAAGGCAGTGTTAAAAAATGAGTAGAAACACTAAAAAATTAGTATCCACATTCCTTGATCTTCGCCAAATATTAGATGCATTTAGATACATACAAGGCCTTAAACCTTACATTCAAAACTTTGTACCTCCAGACAATAAGAAAAGTAGTAGCATTAGTCCACAAACATTTCCCCCAAAGCAAAGCCCAAAATAAAAAATAAAAATAAAAAACTTAAATCTTACGTTCAAAACTCCGTACTTCCATACCTCCAGACAATTAGAATAGTCGTAAAACTATTCCTCAAAATTCTAAAATAAAACTCCATCCCACAGATTCAACAGACAATATATCAAAACAAAAGGATAATAAACATCTATAAACTATCCCAAGACATTTAAGCAACAAAAACAATTTTAATTATCCCCTCTTCTGGAATTTACTATTTCAAGTCCCATACCATGGGACTCAGGAGCCCGTGACCAAGTGCAGCCAAGATGTATACCCTGACCAGCAAGATCCTATCAGTGAGATCTTGCTGTCCTGATGATACAGTGAATTCTACATGTCAACTCTGAATAGGTAAAAATAAATGTAATCTTCTAGGTCACAGCCAAGCTAGCCTGCTTGTCAGCGAAAGGAATATTTTCACTTAGAATTATGACCCTACTACAACCTTGTGAGAATCAAGTTCTTTTTTATTAGCTTGACTACATCAGCCAAATAACACAGGCAAATTGATATATACCCTGGCCGGTAAGATCCTAGAAGTGAGAACTCGCTGTCTTAATGATATGGTGAATTCTACACGTCAACTCTGAATAGGTGAAAATAAAATTAATCTTTTAGATCACAGGCAAGCTGGCCTGCTTATCCCCAAAGGGAACATTTTTGCTTTCAGTTAGGACTCTTTTACAAGCTTGTGATAATCACGCTCATGTTTATAGGCTTAACTACAAGAGCCAAATAACATAGGCATATTAGTTAAAATCTAAAAAGGTAAAGGTAATGGGACACATTACTTGAAAAGGTATAAGGTACAGGATATAGGAATTCAAAATTAATGGCACAGGTCCATTAGTTAAAAGCTAAAAAGGTAAAGGTGAGAATGTAATGTCCCCTTCCTGACTTATTAGTCCGACAGATGAGATTAGCCTACTCACGGGTTCCCGTAGGCTAAATTGGGTGGATGGGAACCCATGGTGATCATATTGAGGCCACTTTCAGTCTTTAGTTGCCGGTTTCGGTGGCTTATTTGGTAATTGGGAGGAAACTTACTATTTATAGTAAGTCATTTTGCTAGGGTTTCAGCCAGAGCGGACGGTACGACTGGATTGTTCGGCGAAATGGGTATCCAAATCTATGTTTAGTTGGAGGTTTGGTGTGGCAGAGCCTAGAAATTTTAATGTCCGAAGATTTATCTATATAAAATTAAATTAAATATTTAATTTTATATAAGTCATTATGTTTTATGAAAAGGTTATTTAGAAGTCACTTAAATAAATATTATTTCATAAAGTGACTTTAGTTGTGCAATAAGGGGGGATGTCTTAATGATGGAAAATAAAGAATATTCTAGAAGCAAATTTGAAATTGAAGTTTTTTCCCTCCAAAGCCATCGACCTCTTTGGAAGACTCTATAAATTGGGGTTTGGGCATTCATTTTTGGGGCATCCAGATTTGAGAACAAGCTTTGGCATTTTGGGAGACCACTTGCAGAGGAATTTGCAGGAGTCGAGCTTATTGGGGACGACAACCTCCAGTAAGGGCATCCACTTCGGGTATGAAAGATTACCCCTGGCGGATTTATTGTGGTGGTTTCATCCAGAAATCACACTAGGGCGTTATTGTGAAGTTTGACAGAAAAATTACAGAGAATATTGGAAGGGTTTGTGGCTCCATTCTTCATTGTTATTAGCAGCAGCCATTCCCTCTCTGGCCGTACCATGCAGGGCCAAAATACTGGTGCGATTCAGATTGCATACATCAGGGTTTGTGTTGCAAAGCCTTGACATCTTTATAGCAGGCATAAGGATCAGAAAACGTGGCATTCTGAGTGGAGATTCTGCAGAACGTTGAACACACAGCCCTTGACAGCCGTACTGTACCTGACAGGAGCTAGGCGTGACAGTCCTGGACTGAATCGCTTGGGTTTGGGAATGATAACTGTGTCAAGAAGGGGCGGTGGCTAGTAAGGAGGACTCAGCAGTGCATATCAAGTGGGGAAGCCTGCAGATTAGTCAATATTAATCCTTTTCAGTCCTTTCAGATCGTCTGGTAAATATCTGATGTAAATTTCAGACAGTTATAAGTGTGAAATGTTTAACTTCAAACTATATTCCTTGATGGGTTTTGAGTATTTATGTTAGTATCCTTCCTTGTCCGAATTTCTGGTGTGTTTGTTGTATAAATCTGAAGTATTTGTGAGTTTGAGTAAGCTGATTAAGAGTTTCAGTTTCTTCCTAATTATTTTCAAAAAAAAAAAATACAAAAAATCATATATTGCAAAAACACAAAAAATTAGAAGGCAGATCCGGGTGGGTTGTTACATGGTATCAGAGCCACGTCAACACTGCCATCCTGTGGGGATTTGTGCTTTTCATGAGTGAAAGGGACAGAAGAGCAGCGGAAAGAGAGAAGAAAAAAGCAATCCAAATGGGGGAACGAATTAATGAAGAGCCAAGCCTCATAAACGTATTAAATGCTCTAACCAGAGCACAGGTTGACATGCAAAGAGAAATGCAGAGAAATCAGCAAGCCATAGCTGAAGCTTTGAGGGAGGTAACATCAAGTTTACGAGGAGCTAATATTGGAGGACAAAATGGAGAAGCCAGTACATCACACCAGCCATTGACAAGGGGAAGCAGTAATACTCCTAGACCTACACAACCCTCTTTCATTCCGAGAGAGGAACCCCTTGAACAAGAGCAGCAAGTGATATCAGATGAGACCATGATAGAGTGGTGGCGTCAGTATGAAGCTTTTCCTGAAGGGCTTAAAGCTAATTTGTCTTTCGAGAAGTATTGTGCACAAAAACAAGGAAGAGCAGAATTTGGAGGTAGACATCAGGATCACCGAAGACAACCAGCTCCGAATGACCTTCAGCAAGCTCTGAACAAAATAACCATTCCTCATTTTGACGGAAGTGGAAAAAGTACAGCAAGGGCTTGGGTTGAAAAACTGGACAGCTTCCTATCGCTTAGGCCAATGCCAGAAGAAGAGGCAATCAAATTTGCCACATTACACTTGGACGGAGCAGCACATGACTGGTGGTTTCACGGACTCACCACATTGGGTCATGGGACAATCACTACATATGATGAGTTTACTAATAGACTCATTGACCGTTTCGACAAGAAGGATCCAGAACTGCACTTCCGGGAGTTGGCTCAGCTGAGGCAGAATGGATCAGTTGATGCTTTCATTGCAGAATTCCAGGGGCTATCAGTTAAGGTGCAAGACATTTCTGAAAAAAGATTGGTAATCCTCTTTGTAGAAGGCTTGTCCGAGCCACTTCGTGGATGGGTGAAGGCTTTTGAACCGCAGACATTACAGGAAGCAATGAAGAAAGCCCGCAATATGGAATTTGCTGTTCCGAAAAACAAACCTTCATTTAAACCATTTCAGGGCAGCAAGGAAAAAGATAAAAAATATTTTCACAAACATCCTCAACAGCCAAAGGTGGAGCAAAAGAGGTTAGGGGATGAGGAACTCAATGAACTAAGAAAGAAGAAATTATGTTTTCACTGCAGGGAACCATGGGACTTGTCACATAAGTGCTCTCAGAAGGCTCAGGCAAGGAAAATGGCACAAAAGGAGTACTTTGAAGTAGAAACTTCCGAATCAGAAAAATCAGACCAGCAAAGTGATTCAGATGACAGTGATGATGAGAAAACAGGAAAAGAGCCTGAAAAGAGTGAGACAATAGCTCAGCTATATAGCTTTCAGAAGGGCAGTTCATTCAAGGTTCGGGGGGTCCTGAATGGGCAACGAATAATCACTCTTATTGATACAGGAGCGACACACAATTTCATTGATGCAGGGCTGATCGACAAGAGGGGAATAGAGACTGAAAAATTTGATGGATTCAGAGTTCTAGTAGCAGACGGATCAGCAATTCAGTGTGATCGCAAAATCTCTAATCTACGGATCAGATTAGGAGAATATGATCTTAATGATGAATTTTATGTTGTCAACATCGGTGACACCCATGCAATCCTGGGAATGCAGTGGATGCGATCTCTTGGAGAATTCACTATGAATTTACATGCCATGGAGATGAAGTTTGAGGTTGCTGGAAGGAAAATTGTCTTAAGAGGAATGTCAGATGGAGGACCAAGAGTTGTGTCTATGAGACGTATGGAAAGATTATTTAGACATGATGAGATTGAGTGGGCAGCAGAATGCCTTATCATGCCAGCTGGTAAGGAAACACAGGTAGTCACCTACCATCCGGAGATACAGAAGATTTTGACCAGACATGCCAAGGTGTTTAGTGACATACCACCTGGGAGGCCACCAGAACGTGGAACAGAGCATATCATAGAATTAGAGGATGGGGCGAAGACAGTCATTACTACACCTTACAGGCACCATAAGAGGCATAAGGACGAGATCGAGAAGGCGATCAAGGAGCTCTTGGACATGGGGCATATTCGACCGAGTAAGAGTCCCTTTGCTTCCGCCGTTGTGTTGGTTAAAAAGAAGGATGGCACATGGAGGATGTGCGTTGACTATAGAGAGCTGAACAAGAGGACAATAAAAAACAGGTATCCTATCCCTCGCATAGATGAGCTTATTGATGAGCTCCACGGTGCCTGCTACTTTTCGAAGATTGACTTGAGGTCGGGGTATCACCAAATCAGAATGAGGGAACAGGATATAGAAAAGACAGCGTTCAGGTGTCACCTTGGCCACTTCGAGTTTTTGGTTATGCCATTCGGCTTAACCAATGCCCCAGCGACATTCCAGTCCTGTATGAACAGGACTTTCAGCAGACAACTCAAAAAATATGTTTTGATCTTCTTCGACGACATCCTAGTTTACAGTCGCACTTGGGAGGAGCATCTGCAGCATCTAGATGAGGTATTGAGCATATTAGAGCAGGAATATTTTTATGCTAAGGAGTCGAAGTGTGATTTTGGCATGACAGAGCTTCTCTATCTAGGACATATCATTAGTGCCGAGGGTGTACGCATGGACCCTGAGAAGATCAAGGCCATTATGGATTGGCCAACTCCTACGAACCTCACTCAGCTTAAGGGGTTCTTCGGATTGTGTGGATTCTACCGGAGGTTCGTGAAGGGTTTTTCGCAGCTAGCTACTCCGCTCACCGATTTAACCAAGAAGGGGGCATTCTCATGGTAAGATATTGCACAAAAGTGTTTTGAACACTTCAAACAGGTCATGTGCTCGTGCCCAGTATTAGCTATACCAGATTTCTCTCAGCCATTTGAGCTTCAGTGTGATGCCTCGGGAGAAGGGATTGGAGCGGTGCTAATGCAGAACAAACATCCGATAGCCTTTGAGAGTCGGAAGCTCCAAGGGGCTGAACGGGGTTACTCGGTGTATGACAAGGAAATGTTGGCCATTATGCATGCATTGGCCAAGTTCAAACAGTATTTGGTAGGAGGTCGATTCACAGTGAAGACTGATCATAACAGTCTTCGATATTTTCTTAACCAGAGGGATCTCAATGAGAGACAACAGAAATGGGTTAGTAAGCTACAAGCTTACGACTTTGACATTGAGTATGTCAAAGGTAAAAAGAATATTGTAGCAGATGCATTGTCTCGGAGACCGTATTTGGGAGCTATGTCAGAAGTCTCTGCAGTTTGGAGAGATGAAATTTCTGCTGACTATGCTAAGGACCCTTGGACATCTAGTTTGTTGGATGGCACTACCTTAGATGACAGATATACAGTGGTTCAGGGGCTGATAATGTACAAAGACCGGATCTTCCTACCGCACAATTCCAGTTTTAAGAAGAGGATTCTACAGAACTTCCATGATGATCCCACAACAGGACATGCAGGATTCTTCAAAACATACCGAAGCATCAGGGAGCGGTTTACTTGGAAGGGGCTCAAGAACGAGGTCCTTCAGTATGTGAGAGAATGTGCCATCTGTCAGCAGAATAAAGATGAGCACACGTATCCCGCAGGGTTATTGCAGCCATTACCGATTCCTAACCAGAAATGGGAGGGAATTTCCATGGACTTCATCACTGGATTGCCCAAGGTGCAGGGCAAAGATTGTATATATGTGGTAGTTGACCGGCTGACAAAATTTGCACATTTCTTTGCAATTTCAGCAACGTTTACAGCAGCTCAGGTGGCCGAGTTGTTTTTCAGAGAGGTGTTCAGATTACATGGGATGCCTAAAACAATTGTCAGCGACCGAGATAGTAGATTCCTGAGCATGTTTTGGCAGGAGTTATTCAGACTTGGGGGCACTGAGCTGACTCCCAGTACCAGCTATCACCCTCAGACCGACGGTCAGACAGAGATAGTGAACAAGTGGTTGGAGGGCTATCTTCGAAATTATGTCTCGGGTCAACAGAATGCTTGGATCAAGTGGTTGCATCTCAGTGAGTTCTGTTACAATACTACCCACCACATGACTATAGGGATGACTCCATTCAGAGCTTTGTATGGTTATGAAGCCCCGAGCTTCATAGACCTGTTGCTTGGTGACAGCAGAGTACCCAGAGCGAAGGAGGTGTTACAGGACAGCCAAGACATCATGAGGGCCCTGAGGGACAATATATACCAGGCACAGAATCGACAGAAGATGTATGCCGACCAACATCGGGTAGAACGTAGCTTTGAGGTTGGTGATATGGTATACCTCAGTTTGCAGCCCTACAGGCAGTCCACTCTCAAGAAGAGTGGAAAGGAAAAGCTGAAGCCGAGATTCTATGGGCCCTTCAGAGTCATCAGACGGGTCGGAGAGGTAGCATATGAGTTAGAATTACCTGCAGGCAGCAGAATCCACAATGTCTTCCATGTGTCCCGCCTCAAAAAGGCCCTCGGTCACAATGTCACTCCTTCTACAGAGCTACCACCATTAGATGAGGAGGGGAAGTTAGTTTTGGAACCTGAGGCCATCATCAGTTTCAGAGAGAAGACGCTAAGGGGGAAAGTGATTACAGAATACTTAGTCAAGTGGAAGCACCTACCAGAAGAGGATGCTACGTGGGAAAGTGAAGAAGTATTACAACATCCAGAGTTGAAATTGCTTGAGGGCAAGCAATTTCGGGGAGGGCGGACTGTAATGTCCCCTTCCTGACTTATTAGTCCGACAGATGAGATTAGCCTACTCACGGGTTCCCGTAGGCTAAATTGGGTGGATGGGAACCCATGGTGATCATATTGAGGCCACTTTCAGTCTTTAGTTGCCGGTTTCGGTGGCTTATTTGGTAATTGGGAGGAAACTTACTATTTATAGTAAGTCATTTTGCTAGGGTTTCAGCCAGAGCGGATGGTACGATTGGATTGTTCGGCGAAATGGGTATCCAAATCTATGTTTAGTTGGAGGTTTGGTGTGGCAGAGCCTAGAAATTTTAATGTCCGAAGATTTATCTATATAAAATTAAATTAAATATTTAATTTTATATAAGTCATTATGTTTTATGAAAAGGTTATTTAGAAGTCACTTAAATAAATATTATTTCATAAAGTGACTTTAGTTGTGCAATAAGGGGGGATGTCTTAATGATGGAAAATAAAGAATATTCTAGAAGCAAATTTGAAATTGAAGTTTTTTCCCTCCAAAGCCATCGACCTCTTTGGAAGACTCTATAAATTGGGGTTTGGGCATTCATTTTTGGGCATCCAGATTTGAGAACAAGCTTTGGCATTTTGGGAGACCACTTGCAGAGGAATTTGCAGGAGTCGAGCTTATTGGGGACGACAACCTCCAGTAAGGGCATCCACTTCGGGTATGAAAGATTACCCCTGGCGGATTTATTGTGGTGGTTTCATCCAGAAATCACACTAGGGCGTTATTGTGAAGTTTGACAGAAAAATTACAGAGAATATTGGAAGGGTTTGTGGCTCCATTCTTCATTGTTATTAGCAGCAGCCATTCCCTCTCTGGCCGTACCATGCAGGGCCAAAATACTGGTGCGATTCAGATTGCATACATCAGGGTTTGTGTTGCAAAGCCTTGACATCTTTATAGCAGGCATAAGGATCAGAAAACGTGGCATTCTGAGTGGAGATTCTGCAGAACGTTGAACACACAGCCCTTGACAGCCGTACTGTACCTGACAGGAGCTAGGCGTGACAGTCCTGGACTGAATCGCTTGGGTTTGGGAATGATAACTGTGTCAAGAAGGGGCGGTGGCTAGTAAGGAGGACTCAGCAGTGCATATCAAGTGGGGAAGCCTGCAGATTAGTCAATATTAATCCTTTTCAGTCCTTTCAGATCGTCTGGTAAATATCTGATGTAAATTTCAGACAGTTATAAGTGTGAAATGTTTAACTTCAAACTATATTCCTTGATGGGTTTTGAGTATTTATGTTAGTATCCTTCCTTGTCCGAATTTCTGGTGTGTTTGTTGTATAAATTTGAAGTATTTGTGAGTTTGAGTAAGCTGATTAAGAGTTTCAGTTTCTTCCTAATTATTTTCAAAAAAAAAAATACAAAAAATCATATATTGCAAAAACACAAAAAAATTAGAAGGCAGATCCGGGTGGGTTGTTACAGAGAAGGCACATTACTTAAAAGTTACAGGTTCCAAGAATGCAATATTAATATCTATGGACTTCTTCAAAACATTTTATCTATTATTTAAACCGAAAATACTAACAAATGAAATTGCAAACTATGTTTTATCTCAGATGTTCGTACACATCATTGCAAGGAAAAATTTTGTTACTCTGTCCATTGTTGTGATATGGTTTTTTTTTTTTGGTAGATAAGATACTATAGCATTAATACTGGGTTTTACAGGTTGACCCAAAACCTTTTACAAAAATCAGCCCAGGGTTGTTGATGAACATATCCTTACTAAGGATCCTATATATGTAAAATCTACATGCCGCCAAAGCCATTACATCCGGTAAGGCACATAGCCTGTTATCAAGAAGAAACTTCCCATACAACATTTTGGGTATACCCCGAGAAAACACAATGCATCATAATTACAAAAAAGAAACAGACACGGATCCCTTCCTTGAGACAATGGAGAAACAAAAGTTGCAGACACACATAGCAGAGTCTTGAAAAAAACTCCCACAAGCTCCGTATTGACAATTACTCTTAATAATTCTTTGGTAATTGCTTTCTTCCGTATATGACATGCTTTGGTACCACATACTATCTTGGCCAATCAGCCTTGGAGAAGTGAACCTGCTGGCTAGATTTATGGCAGTGGCTATCTGGTGGTCCACGTGGCTTTGGTTCGAAGTCTTATATTGTCGTTTCTTTCCTTCCTTGTGATTATCAACCAACCTCAAATTACTAAGACAACTAGGAGCCATGTTATCTGACATGTGACTGTCCCCATTAGTCTTTGTGGTATTTCCAAGCAGCATCCACGAAGACTGACAACTTAGATAATTTTTATTGTGAGTCCAATTCAAAAAAGAGATGGGAATACTCCTAGCCTTCGAACTTATAGTGCCTTCCTTGTTGGTAAATTCAACTATCATTCTTGGCATTCTTGTTGAATAAGATCCTCTACTTCACTCGGGACACCGTGTTCCCATTTGAAAAGTCCGTCACCATCGACACCCAAATTGGCCAGCTTATCAACAATTTTGTTAGCTTCCCGAAAGACATGTTGGGTTTTTCTGTCCTGTCTTCCCTGGAAAAGGATCCTAGCCTCTTCAACATTGTTGTGATATGGTTATATGGCTACATTGTACTGTAATGTTACATTGAAGTGTCAACATCCCATCTATGTAAACTTGTAAAACTTTTAATAATAAGGGCACAGTTATTGGAAGATACATTTGTCAAGTAATTTTCTCCACTCATAGTCAATATTAACATTTTATATCCTTTGATTTTGAAAAATATCAAGTGTAACCTTTAAAAATTATCTCGCATGAAATGATAATAACATCAAAAACATACTACAAATAATGTTGTGTTATAAGCTATCATATAACATGACCTCAGAAATGTCACAATAATTTAATATAATATAAATATAATAATAATTCCATTATTATGGCGGAGGTATTGGGAAGGAACTTGAAGAAGGCATACAAAGATGGGTTAATAAGCGGACTTAAGGCTAGTAATAACATCGACAACATCACCCATGAAAAGTTTGTAGATGATACAACCCTTTTTGGGAGGGCAGGGAAAAACGAGGCCAGAGGTTTGAATAATTTATTGAAGGAATATGAAAGAGTGTCAGGGCATAAAGTTAATAGGACAAAATCCAAAATTTACTTCCTAAACACTCCAGCTAGAATCAAAGCAAGGATATGTAGATTAATTCAAATGGAGAAGGCAAATTTGCCAACAACATATCTAGGGATGCCCTTATTTGAGGGGAGAATGAGGATAGAATTGTGGAATTCAGTTATAAGTAAATTTCAGAATAAAAAAACAGCATGGAAAGGTAGATGGTTATTGTTAGCAAGAAGAATAAACAACCAACATGGAAAGGTAGATGGTTATCGTTAGCAAGAAGAATAAACAACCAGCATGGAAAGGTAGATAGTTATTGTTAGCAAGAAGAGTGTAGCTAATTAAATCAGTCTTATAGGACATTCCAACATACTATATGTCCTTGTATATTATGCCAAAATTGGGAGAAAAAAGTTTAATTATATATTATGCGGTCATTTTTGTGGTCAGGATTACATGATAAAAGGAAATTTCCTTTGGTGAAATGAAGCAAGGTGTGTGATGATAAAACTAGGAGAGGTCTCAGTTTAAGAGTTCTCATGGATGCAAACTTAGCTCCAAGGGGAAGAGTTAATTTGGAGATTATACAAAGAGAGCCAAATATAATGGGCAAGAATTCTTCTAAGTATGTTGAGCCCAATGACCCAAGCTTAATCTTTACTGCATTCTCACTACCATATGGTTTGCACTACGGAAACGATTTAAAAAAATCAATTGATCTAGTGATTAAAGGTCTAAGATGGCTGGTGGGAACTGGAGAAAAATTTTCTATTTGGATGGATACTTGGTGTGATAAAAAACCACTCAATTTAGATCCAATTTTGAAAACATGGATGAGATTACTTCAAGACAAATATGGTGATAGGGTTTCAAACATTATGTACAAGGATCAGCAAGGAAGATACAAATGGAAAGAAGATTTGTTTACAAGTATACCTGACATTGTTGCTAGGAGGCAATTGAACAGAAAACAACAGTGATTATTCCAAGGGGAGCCTAGGATAAGTTGATTTGGGAGTTGAATAGCTCAGGAGAATACACAACAAGAAGCGGATATAATGTAAAGCACCAAAAAAATAGGAATACCGCAAGAATATGGAGAGATATTTGGGATAGCCCGAGCATTCCAAAAGTCAAAATGTTTATATGGCTAGTAGGTCATAGGAAAATTTTATCCTGGGATAACCTAATGAAAGGGGTTTTCATGGCCCCTCACAATGTGTTCTAAACTTCTATGTAAAAAGGAGGAGGAGAGTATAGACAATCTCTTACGACACTGTTCAGTAGTCTGGAAACCATGGTAATGGATTCTTAATATGTTTGGTAAATGCATTGTGATGAATGGCAACATTGAACAGTTAAAGCAATGGTAGAACACTCTTAAAAGTGAGGCGTTACAGACAATCTGGGATATATCAAAAGATACAATACTTTAGACTGTATGGATGGAAAGGAACAAAAGAATATTTAAAGGAAAGGAAAGCAGTTTAGATGTAATGAAAAGGAAGATTTGTTTAGCCATAGAAGAGTCTAAACCAACCCTATCAACTCACCCAATCCCTAATCTTGAAGCAAAGATCCTTGATAGATGGAGTCAAGCCATCAAATGGAATTATGATGTTGGGTATAGGATAAACAAAAGGAAGGCAAAGAATATAAAGTGGAAACCACCAATAGTGGAGTTGGTCAAATTGAATTTTGATGGAGCATCTAAAGGACATTCAGGACTAGCAAGAAGACGAGGAATAATTAGAAATAATAGGGTTGATATTTTGGCACATTATGCTTTTAATAGTGAATTTAAGACAAATAATGAAGTTGAAGCTAAAGCGGCTTTGGAAGGGCTAAAAATATGCAGACAAATGAAATGGAACAAAGTATGGATGGAAGTCAATTCACTAATAGTAACAAATTCAATTTTGAGAAAAGCAAAGGCTCCATGGAACATACAAGAGATCATAATTGTGGAAATACAAGACCTTGCTACAAAGTTTGAAAAAATCAGGTTTACACATACATTAAGGAAGGGAACAAATGTGCAAATAGGCTTAGCCCAAAGTAGCAAAAATCAGCAAAATTGACAATTGGTTTGATTCGTTGCAAGTAAAACCAAACATTCCAATGAAAATAGCAGATGACAAGATTTACCATGTACAAGGATCCGGAAATGTTATACTTCGTTTCTCATATTTTGATTGCGTATTAGAAGATGTATTGTATGTTCCAGGTTTAACAAATAACCTTATTTCAATGGATCAATTGGTTGACAAAGGAAGAATAGTGGAATTTAAATATATCAATGGAAATAAAAATTGTCTCATCAAGAGACAAAACAAAATTGAGGCCATGGGTTCCATCAAGAATGGAATATTTGCATTGGATGCAATGGGAATATCACAAGGAGTTTTAGATCATATTTTGCCACGAGAACAATATAATGATGCATTTTTTCACTTCTCAAAAGAACAAGAAACAAGGCATTGGACCAGACACAGTGCAAGAATATCAAGCAAAATCAACAGGTAGAATCCATGGATGGAAACAAGACGAAAGCAATAAGATTGAAGACTAAAATTCTTCACACCAAATAATGTAATACGGAGGGTGTTAGAGATATTACATTATTTGGTAACATTAAAGTACCATGGGGTACATTTGTAAATATTAGTTTAGGAGTGTGTTTTATATTTGTCTAATGTATGTGTCAAAGTGTGAGAGTGTCCATGTGTTATGTAATAAAGTGTGCAAAGTGTCAAGAGTGAATTGTGGAAGCGTAAGGTGTGAGTTGTGAGAGTGCAAAGTGTCAAATGAGCAAGTGAAGAGTCATAGGTGTTAGGTGTCAAGCATGCAAGTGAAGAGTCACATGAGATGTGGCAAGATGTAAAGTGAAGAGTCATGAGAGTTTTGTCATAATGTGAGGAATGTGAAAGGATGCATCTCCTGGATGTTTGAGGAGAGCAATAGTTGAGAGTATTGAAGAGTCATTTGTAAGGTTATATATTGGAGACAAAGCTCTATGTAATGTAATCAATTCAAATTCTTGATGATTTATGAATATAATAGTGAGATTTTTTGTTGTGAGATATTTGTGTCCCAAACCAGAAGAAGGGATACTTGAAAGTGCAAATTAAGAGTTGTGGTCACCGGAGGATACATTTTTCCTCTCTTAAATAAGGGGTTGGCAATCTACCTTTTAAACAGAGAGGAGAGAAGAGGTTTCGTTCAAAAAACAACATTTTTATCACGTTTCCCTAACCTGTCCCATGTTGGCCGATTTTTTGGATTGAGACTTGCAATTTTTTGTCTTGAGTGAATCGACGATTTTTTGAAAAATCCAAATCCCAAGCCACGAGTGACTTGGCGAAGCAAACTCGAATTTTTTTCTGATTCTGAGATCGAGTCCACTTCGCCGAGTCACTCGAGGCTTGGGACTTGGATTTTTCAAAAAATCGCCGATTCACTCAAGACTCAAAAAATTGCGAGTCCCAATCCAAAAAATCGATCGACACAGGACAGGTTAGGGAAACGTGATAAAAAGGTTGTTTTTTGAACGGAACCTCTCCTCTCCTCTCTGTTTAAAAGGTAGATTGCCAACCCCTTATGTAAGAGAGGAAAAATGTATCCCCCGATGTGCACAGCTCTTAATTTGCACTTTCAAGTATCCCTTCTTCTGATTCGGGAAACAAATATTTCACAATAGAAAATCTCACTATTATATTCATAAATCATCAAGAATTTGAATTGATTACATTGCATGGAGCTTTGTCTCCAATATATAACCTTACAAATGACTCTTCAATACTCTCAACTATTGCTCTCCTCAAACATCCGGGAGATGCATCCTTTCACATTCCTCACATTATGACAAAACTCTCATGACTCTTCACTTTACATCTTGCCACATCTCATGTGACTCTTCACTTGCATACTTGACACCTAACACCTATGACTCTTCACTTGCTCACTTGACACTTTGCACTCTCACAACTCACACCTTACACTTGCACACTTGCACTCTTGACACTTTGCACACTTTATTACATAACACATAACACTCTCACACTTTGACACATACATTAGACAAATATAAAACACACTCCTAAACTAATATTTACAAATGTACCCATGGTACTTCAATGTTACCAAATAATGTAATATCTCTAACACCCCCCCTTTACATTATTTGGTGTGAAAACTTTTAGTCTTCAATCTTCATCTTTTGCTTTCGTCTTGTTTCCATCCATAGATTCTACCTGTTGATTCTACTTGATATTCTTGCACTGTGTCTGGTCCAATGCCTTGTTTCCTGTTCTTTTGAGAAGTCAAAAAATGCATCATTATATTGTTCTAGTGGCAAAAGATTATCTAAAATTCCTTGTGGCAATCCCATTGCATCCAATGCAATTAATCCATTCTTGATGGAACCCATGGCCTCAAATTTGTTCTCTTGATGAGACATTTTTTATTTCCATTGATATATTTAAATTCCACTATTCTTCCTCTATCAACCAATTGAGCCATTGAAACAAGGTCATTTGTTAAACCTAGAACATGCAATACATCTTCTAATACGCAATCAAAATATAAGAAACAAAGTATAACATTTCCGGATCCTTGTAAATGGTAAATCTTGTCATTTGCTATTTTTATTGGAATATTTGGTTTTACTTGCAACGAATCAAACCAATATAAGTTTCCCATCATGTGGTGACTAGCACCTGAATCTATCTTCATTTATCATGTTCTGATGAATTTCATGTGATTTTGTCACATGCCTTTGACAATAGCTTTGGGCTTGAAAATTTCTTCTAATACAATATGTTCCTTTGAATTTATATGACCTTTGTGATGTATTCATTTTGAACAAATTTAATTCCTTTGATGTAGGATGCCTTATTTCTCCCAAATTTAATTTTTAATCAATTTCTTCAAACAAATTCAATTTCAAATCTTCAATCAAGCAATTAATTTCAATTCATCATATTTACTATACCTCCCAAAATTTAATTTTAAAATCAATCTTCAAATTCAAATCATCAAATTCATTTTTCACATTCATCAATTTTTCAAATTTCAAATTTCAACTCAATTTTATTAATCAATTTCAATTCATCATTCTTTCATTTCATCTTCATTCATTAATCAAATTCAAATCTTTAATTCTTCTCTCCCAAATTAAATTCGTTTTCACAATTTCTCCTTTAAATGCCAATTTCACACACTCTCCAATTAAATCCTACTTTATTTCAAATTTTAAATGTTTTGTTTCCTTATAACTCCCATTCATTCATTCTTTAATCATACCTTTTATATCCAAAGTTAAAAAAACAAATTCCAAACCTTATAACTCTAAACCAAAGAACCAAGTCAATAAAATCAAGTGCCCAAACTATGCCCCTTTGAAAACTTTAATAAATTAAACCCTTCACCTGATTTTTCGCCACACCAATCACCGATACGAAAACTAGGATTTCTGATATACATTACGTACTCTAAAGTTTGGCAGCAGGTGCTATGACTTTGATTGCTTTAAATCTCCAAATTTGGCTCCTTCGTTGAATTCTTTCTGCCCTCGACGTCTCCTCAATTTCTCCTTGCTCACAGGCTCTTTCAGCTGCGCATTCATTTTCCTTCCGCTTTCTTAATTCTGGTCATGGCATCCACAGACCGGCTTTAACTTCTCTCAACTCATCCTAGGCTTCACATGGCCAACAAATCTTTGGCTTCTTTCACTCTCTTTGGTCTTGTCACATACTTCTCAGAGACTCCACGTTCAGCAAATCTCCGGCTCGTCTCACAGAGTTCTCCTCGCTCTCTCCTCCACTCAATATCTCATAGGCCGCGTTCTTCGTCCAACATTCAACGTTCTCAAGCTACTTCTTCTCGTTCTAATCTCCTTCAACCTCAGACACTCTGCTATGCAGCATGCAAATACCTTTCTCTTTCCGCAAATCGACTCGTTCAACGTATTCTTCTTCTCTAACGTATCAATATTTGTCCAGCCTCAATATTCTTCTTCTCACTTTCTTTCTTCTTCTTTGCAATCTTCCTCCAATTCTTCCAGCAATATTGTCCACTATTCTTCTTAATCCAACAACTTCTCAATCTCCAATCTTCTTCTCACAATATTTTATGCAATCTCACAAAGTCTACTCAATGTGGCTCTAATACCCACTATTGGCAATTATGCCAAATTATCTCACAGGTCAATATCCCAAGATTAAAATATCAATCACATAAATCACATTCATAAATAACACAAGTATTTCACAATAGAAAATATCACTATTATATTCATAAATCATCAAGAATTTGAATTGATTACATTGCATAGAGCTTTGTCTCCAATATATAACTTTACAAATGACTCTTCAATACTCTCAACTATTGCTCTCCTCAAACATCCGGGAGATGCATCCTTTCACATTCCTCACATTATGACTCTTATTACTTCACTTTAAATCTTGCCACATCTCATGTGACTCATCATTTGCATACTTGACACCTAACACCTACGACTCTTCACTTGCTCACTTGACACTTTGCACTCTCACAACTCACACCTCACGCCTACACTTGCACTCTTGACACTTTGCACCCTTTATTATATAACACAACACTCTCACACTTTGACACATATATTTGATATATATAAAACACTCTCCTAAACTAAATATTTACAAATGTACCCCATGGTTCTTCAATGTTACCAAATAATGTAATATCTCCAACATGTTTTTCATTTTGCTTCTTGAAAACTAGAGAGAGTGCTCTGCCTACCTGCTACCACATGAAACAATCCTAACAGCATATTTTTTGCAGTTTGAAGGAATCTAGTAGCCACCAACGGCCGCCCAACTGAGAGCAATTGAAGTATGTTTGAGCACATACACTCCAAGAAGCGCAATAGGCTTACACAAGAAAAGTTGAATGATCTTGAATTTGTTCACTACAACTTTTGCCTCCACCATAAAAAAAAAATAGGAACAAGTAACGAGGCCATTGACCTAGACAAGATTGATCCATCATCTAAATGGATCATAGAACCACAACAAGAGCCTCTCTTTTGCATGGATGATTTTGAAAACCTAAGCAAAGGATTTAGCAGCCAAGGCACAAGAAAAGGCACAGACACAACAACAAAGAGAGACTAGAGCTTCTACTCAGGCAATGGGAAAAGACATTCAAAGATCTTGAGGCATTGTATTTGCCATGACTTGTGACAAATTTTGTAATTTATACCTTTTTATATTATAAGCAATATAAGAATATTTGAATTTTAGACTCGTAAAAATTTATGTATTTAAGATGTGTTTTATCACTTTCATGTGTAGTTTAAGGCTTTAAACTTGTATCACTTGCCACTTTCATGTGTAGTTTAAGCTTGTATCACTTACAATATTAATATTTTATTTGCATAATGTTAATTCATTGTGATATGCATGAAAAAAACTTTTTTCAATTAAAATTTACATTTTCTTCAATTCTTTTTTTTTTTCAATTTTTTGCAAAGTTTTTGCCGAGTCCTAAGTTTTTTCCGATTCTTGCCTTGCCAATTCTGAGTTTCTCAACTTTGGGCTAGCCAATAGAGGGGTTTTAATAGAGGATCATGAAGTTAAATTCTCTCTTCCATGGTTAGAGGAAGTAGTAAGTTTAGATGAAACTGACATGAAAATGTTGATTGACTGCTTGAATAAAACAATGATTAAAATTTACTTTAATGTTTTCCATTTGTAATATTTGTTGTATTTTATAACATTAATGTATTTTCACACAAACTATTTATTACAATTCTTGTGGTTGCATTTATGCTTCAAGAAAGAAACTAGCAGTCCAGATTTGGTGAAGATAGCGTGAAGTTTTGAAAGTATTCTCTACTAAGATCCCATACATAGTAATAGAGGTAGAGTTTTGGTATTGTGAAGGCTGCTTTGGAAAAATGTTAAGAAGGAGGATGCTGAATTTTGAAATAATTGTATTTACAAAGAAAATGAAAGAAGACTAAAAAAAAATGAAATAACAAATTCAGACTTTTTGGAAAAAGATGCAAGGCTATAGCAACTTAATTAACATGAAAATTGAATAGATCTAAAGGAGAGATTTGTGAGAGAGTTGTGATTTGTCAAGGGTGGGGACAAGTACAAACCTTTTTGTCCAAGGAAAAAAATATAATAATAATTTAATATATAATATTATTATTATAATAAATTATAATACATGTTGACAACTCCTGGCCCTTCTTTGTTTGTGTGTCCTCTATATCTGCATTCTTTAACAAAGCTCATAGTACATTGGGCCTTTGATAATACATATACGCCAGTCTATGTGAGTTGAAGGAGGACAAACTTTCCCCTCTATATAATTTTCAATTTATGAAAACCTAACTAGTAATGAATGAAATGACTGAGTTCTATGGAGAATATTAACTACGATATTCGCTGTAAAGAAACGAGAATTTAAGTCTTTACAATACCCTTCGTAATTTCAGGTCCTAATGCCTATGTAACATTAAAAACAAGATGGAAAAACATTGTACAAGAGTTGCAACACACCAATTTGTTATGTTCCTGTGCATCATTTAGTACTTTCTGAAATTCCCTGTGGCTTCGCACTTCCCGCACACAATGAATGGGACAGCTTACTTCTGCCTCTGCTTCAAGTTCCTCTGCCTCCTGCATTCACTTCAGAATTTCAAAATAGAAAATTCCACCATATTAACAAAACAAAAATAACAAAAAAAAAAAACACAAATACACCACTAAAATGTAATTATATTGCCCCGGACAAAATATATAAATAAAATAATTATTATAAACAACTAGAATTAAAGCGAACTAATCAGGGTTACATGAATAGCGAACTATTTAGTTGATATTTTATCAGGGTTAGATTAGTAGAATGTATAGTCCAAATTATGTTCATGAGATGTCCTTTCTAACCCTAAGATAAATTTTGTGTAGGAAACGTGGTAGAGAATTTAAATAATTATATTTTATTTGTAAAACTAGTTAAAATTTTTAAACTGATATTCGCAGGGAATCTAAAATTGTGTACCTGTTGCCTGAGAAGTTGTTGGTCGAAAAAACGTCTGCGATCTATGTGGATGCCACATCGGATACCAGACACACGTGGACTTATTTTACGACTAGAAAGCTGACATGTTGAGTTGAAATGCTGCAGCGCAGCGCCACGTCGCCACCATGTGGATAATGGCGAGTGGCAGGTTTGCAGGCGTAAACTCATTTTTAATTCACACCAGCATTACTGCCCAATGCAGGCCTGAAATAGGCTACGTTCTCTCGTACAAATAGCAGGGCAAATGACGTGAATGCCGCCACAACACAAAGTTGGTCTGCCACGTGGCAATTTACTACAAAGCTTTTAGGCTGCTTTTTAAGCTTATCTCATCTTGAATTGTGTTGAACTTTTTTTAATATATTATTTAATTAAACTTTTGCTATTATAATTTGTCCTTGATTTAAAATAATAAAAAATTTATCTTAACATGTTTCTTATACGGAACGCGAGGGCTCTGGCGATTTGGCGGGAAAATTTCTGTGACGGCGTCTGGTGTTGCTCGAGGGATTCTGGCCCGAAGATCTTGCCTGGGGCATTGGGGGGTTGATTTTGAATTCGTCTGAAGGTTCATTCGTGGTCCCGGGAGGGCCCGATGGGGTCTCCTCCAGTTTCTCCTGCTGGGAGAAAGACTTCATATGCTGAGAAGTTGAAAGATAATCCCTCGCCTTCCACTGATGGAGCTCAGCGGAATGCTTTTCAAACGATACTCAAGAATGTTGGCAATGGCCCAAATGCTCACCGCGTTAATGGATGCCTCCCGCAATCCACTTCCAGGCCTAAGATTGTTATAGAACCAATGCTTGTCGAAGATACAATCGTCTACCAAGCTAATCACGACTTGATCTGCAAATTCATGGGCATCCGGCCCACATCGAATTTCTGCATACACGGGTTCGCCGAAGCCGGGAGCCACACGGTGAGTACTCTTTATGGCCTATAAGCAATGGGTATTTCATCATTAGTTTCTCTTCTTTAGGAGATAGAAACAGAGCATTTGAATCGGAAAAGAGAAACCACGGACCGAGCGGGGTTATTTGTCCAACCCTGGAGAGTGGGTTTCGACCCCCGCATCGAACCCACGGCTGTCCCGGTCCGGATTCGGGCTGTACGCTCTCCCGATGGAGTTTTGGGGTGAGCGGGTGTTGGAACTAATAGGTAATTCCCTAGGCAGATTTTTGGGAGTCTCCAAAGATACCATAGAGGGAAATATTGTTGTCTTTGCTAGAATATGTGTAGAGATGGACATTAGTCAGCCTCTACCGCTGAGGCGGAACTTGAGCTAGCAGGAGTACCCTGGATCCAGCAGCTAGACTATGAGGCCCTACCTTTCAGGTGCCGAGTATGCCATAAGCATGGACATTTGGCAAGGTTCTGCCCAAACATATTGAGCACAAAAACGGAGGCTCCGAGCGGAATGTCAAACCGCCCTAGAGAGGGTAAGTCCAGTCCTGTCAATGAACCTTCTAGCAATTCTCCGAGTCCGATGCTCGGCGGGATGGCTTTGAACAGGTGAAACGAAAGAGAAACAAAAAGAAAAATGGCAAGGAGCAGGTGCAACTCAAGCCAAACAATCGGTATGAAATTTTTAAGTCATTAGTGGATCTGGAGGACCAATCTATGGAGGGAGTGGATGGGAATGGTGTGAATGACAACACTCCACCTCTTGTTTCTCCTTCCTTCACTCCTGTAGTAGAACAGTGGTGCTGCGCGGTGAGAATCTGCGATCGGAGAATCCGGGGGCATTGGTTATACACTCCCCAGCATAGCAGGCTATCAAAGATGTCACCATGGGAAATGCGAGATAAAAATAGAGAAAGGCCCGCTTTAGGGATTACCCGGGTGGAGAAGAGATCTAGAAACAATAACTCTCAAGGAGCGGGAAGAAAATCCAATAAGGAACTACTAACAGCGCAAGGAGATAAGCTAATCAATGGAGGATTGGTGAGGACCATTGATTCTTACTGCTCTCAAGGTTTTCAATGATTATTCAATCTTGGAATGTTAGGGGTTTAAACAGTAGAACCCATCAATCTGCTGTTCAAAGACTCTTAGAAAATCGTAAAACAGACTTTTTGCTTCTTCGGGAGACCAAAATGTCTTTAGATATTATGAGTAAAGCTGCTACTAAAATGCGGCGGGGAGTTTGGGCATATGGATGTGGGCTGCCCAAGGAGCTTCCAGGTGGAATTGTTACCCTTTGGAACCCTCTAGTCTGGACTGCTTTAGAACATATAGCTTGCAGGGGTGTTCTTACTTCTCTCTTCAGAAATAACTTCAATTCTGAGCAGGTCCTAATCACCAACTTTTATGGGGCCCAAGACCTAGATGGCCAGAGGCTCCAATGGGACGCTGTTCACAACATGAGGGCATACTGGGAGTGTTATGACTAGATTATTGCAGGAGATTTTAATGCAAAATTATCTGTTCATGACCGGGGAAGGTGGCACCCCTGTTTTGGATCCGGGGGACCGGCTTCGATTGCCCAAGTTCGGGCCTTTCATTTAGTGGACGTTCAAGGCCCTAGTGTTTTTTTCACTTGGACAAACAAGAGAAAGGAGCCACATAGCGGGGAAGGTCAAGTTAGATCGCTTTTTGGTCTCGGAGGAGGCTTTTGTTAAATGGACTTTTAAGTTCCAGATTTTGGAGGGCCCTATTTCGGATCATTTTCCCATTTTGCTAGAGGGAGGGACTTCGAGAGGGCAGCACCATAGGCCTTTTAAATTTGAGAATTTTTGGTTACAAAAGGAGGACCTTCGACGAGAAAATTACTCAATGGTGGACGGAAGGCCGTCCACCTTTTGGGACAAGCAATGTTCAAATTTCATAAACGACTTCAATTTGTCAAAATTCAATTGAAGCAGTGGAGGAAAGGAAACAAGTCGGATTTCCAGGTCCCAAAGGGCCCCCTTGGTGGCTAGATGGGAGGAGGTTCGAAACTTTTTAGGGAAGGATCAATTCTTGAGCAACTCAAATTTGAAGATGATGAAGCTGCGTAAAGCGGTTGAGGACATTGACAACCAAGAGGAGATATCTTGGAAACGAGAGGGCTAGGAATACTTGGTTATTAGAGGGGGACGAAATACCAAATTTTTTCATCGGTCGGCTTGTGCTAGGAGACGGATGAACAATATGGAAGTTCTCAAAGATGAACATGGAAATGTCTTCGATACTCTTCTTGGCATGCATTCCCATGCTATCGATTACTTTTCTAAACTTTTTAAGGAAAGTATGCAGCAAGATGTTGAGGCTCAGAACGAAGTTCTTAATGTTATTCCTTCTATTATCTCCGAAGAAGACAATCGAGGCCACTGCTTAGACCCATTGAAAGGGATGAGCGAGAAATGTGGTCTTTGGTATGAGTCTTGGAAAATCTCCTGGTCCGGATGGCTTTCCTATTGAATTTTTCAGGCTTTACGGGACACCTTGGGGGAGGATGTTACAGGTCATTCTTGAGGAATCCAGATCCAATCGAAGAATGCTCAGGGCGATCAATCACACCTTCATAGCTTTAATTCCAAAAGGGGAAGCGGGGACTCATATCTCTGATTTCAGGCCTATTGCTTTATGCAATGTGATTTACAAAATCATCACTAAGATAATGGCTGAGAGGCTTAAACCCCTTCTTCACAACATCATTTCTCTTGAACAAGGGGGCTTTGTTGAGGGAAGACAAATCTTGGATGGGGTGGTTTTGGCCCAGGAGGCCATCCATTCAATGCAAACTTCGGGCAACAAAGGAATGTTCATTAAACTGGATATGTCCAAGGCTTATGACCGGGTGGAGTGGTGCTTCTTGTCGAAAATGATGGTTGCCTTTGGCTTTTCTCGGGAATGGATTGATTGGGTTATGAGTTGTGTTTCTTCTCCCTCTTTTCTTGTTCTCATCAAGGGCCTTCCCTCGCATCCTTTCGGTGCCACTCGTGGTCTCCGCCGGGAGACCCTTGTTCTCCCTATCTCTTCCTTCTCTTGGGTGAAGGTTTGGGCGGCTGTTTACGAGGAGAAGGCAACAAGGTCTGCTATCCGGTATCAAGGTTGGGGAGGAAACTCCGACTCACTTGCAATTTGTGGACGATGCTTGGCCTGGTTGGTGCGGCCACTCTTCGGGAAGCTAGAGGAATCGAGAGATACTTTGAATTTCTACCTAAGGGCTTCAAATCGGGTTCTAAATGACGGGAAGTCCAAAGTGGTCTTTTTCAATCTTGACCAACGGCTACGGGAGCGTGTTATTGAGATCCTGGGCTTCACAAGGACTTCTCTTCCAATTGTTTACACGGGGTTCCCCTTCATTTCAAAAAGTTAAAAATTGACATACGGAAGAATCTGTTGGCGGGGCATCAAAGACGAGAATGAATCATTGGGCCCATAAATGGCTAAGCTACGGGGGTAGATTAACCTTCCTGAAGTCGATTATACGGGCTTTGCCGATCTATAAATTCTCAATACTGTTGCCCCTCATACCATACGGAAAGAGCTGGACAAAATGGCTAGAAGATTTTTATGGGAAGGCGCAAAAGGGAAGAAAAAATGGGCCTTGGTTGGGTGGGACAAAGTTACCCAGCCTAAGGACAAAGGAGGGCTGGGCTTGAGAAGTTCTATGCTTAATAACAGAGCTTTGGCTGGAAAACTGTATTGGAGGTGGATTTCTCAGCCAACCTCCCTCTTCAGCAGAATTCTTTCCAGTAAATATTTGGGGCATGTTCATCCCAATGAGGTGGGTCGCTTTCCCTTGGAAGGTCCTTGGATCCTTAGTGTGGCGGACTCTCAAGCTTGGGTCCCAGTTATCAAAGATCAATTATTACTGGAAAGTGGGGAGAGGAGACAAGGCTCGTTTACGGATGACTCTTGGGACCAACATCCGCCCATTATTGTCATGTTCCCTGAGCTACAACCAATCATGACCGCCTTAGAAGCCCAGGGCTGGATCCATATTGATAATTATCTACTTACCAGTCAATTGGGGGGGTATAAATTTAAAAAGTTTAAGCGGTGGGAGGAGTGGCCAATTACTGTCTCTCCGGAGTTGGCGCCCATCCTGCAAAAAATCTTGTCAGAAAGGTTCCTCACGGGGAGGGATGAGGAAGATGAATTAGCCTGGGGCTATGGAAGCCTTGGGGTCTACTCGGTTAAGGTTTGGATATGAAGAGATCCTCCCCGAGCCTCCCCCACACTCTTTTCCGGTTCAGCATTGGAGAAGGATTTGGCATTCAAAGGGTTGGCCGAAAGTGAATTTCTTTGCTTGGCAACTTATGCATAATGGTCTTCTCACCTTTGACAATCTCAGACGTAGGGGTTTCAATGGCCCCTCTCAATGTGCTTTATGCCTCCAACATGAGGAAACTGCAGATCATTTGTTTTTTGAGTGCCCTTTTACTCATCAGATTTGGGAACGCGTTGGTTCTCTCAATTTAAACTCCAGGCTAATGGTGTTTTCAATCGTACCAATATTTGGGAAAAATGGAAAAGGGGCAGGTTCAATTCCATAGCTCTCCGAACTGGCTGGCAGTTAGGCTTTCTCTTCATTTGGTGGCAAGTTTGGTTGGAGAGAAACGCCCGGATCTTTAGAAACACTTTCTCCTCGATTGACGGCGTTTGGCAGGTCATATGGAGCAAAGTCACAGAAACCGTTGCTATTTTTGTTGATGAAGAGAATCAGGCTGCTCTTGGGCATCTTGAAGAGGGGGTTGAGGGACATGAGAGGCAAGGCAGAGCATGTTGGAAACCTCCCCCTGTTGGCTGGATCAAGATCAATACTGATGGGGCTGCAAAAGGCAACCCGGGCAGCGCAGGAATTGGTGTTGTTTGTCGGGATCACTCGAGTGCGGTTCTTTACTGGGAATTGCAGGGATTGGGCAGAGCCACGAACAATGAAGCCGAAGCCTTTGCCATTAAGTCTGCGTCTATACGAGGTCATTAGCGGGGGTTACTGGGAGGATAATTCTTGAATCGGATTCTCAAGTCTGATCGGCGCTCTAGATTGCTTGCGAAATTTCTCATTAAAAGCACGGAGATCACGGATTTTGATATCCCAAATCAAGGAGTTGTGGAGGGAGTTAGATGATGTTATCCCTGTGTATGTGAGTAGAAATTTGAACACGGTAGTCGACTTCCTTGCGAAGATGGGTCCTTGAGAAAGAGGTAGGTGTTCAGCTGCACGGTGATATGCCTATGATAGATGAAGAGATTCGGAGTGGTCTAGAACGATCCCTGCATCCATGAGCTCAAAAATGGCTAAGGTTAGTTTTTGTCGCGATATCGCGACATATTGCGCCGTCGCGACCTTGTTTGGAAATATGTCGCGATTTCGCGACATGTTGCTCTGTCGCGACCTTTCCTGGACAACTGTAGCGATTTCGCTACCCTTTTTGTTGTCGCGGCCTTGGGAGGAAAATTGTAGCGATTTCGCGACTTGTTGCGTCGTCGCGGTCTTTGATGAGAAGGTGTCGCGATGTCGCGACCTTTTTTGTTGGTTCTGCTGCTGGAGGAAAAGTGTCGCGATATCGCGACGCTTTGAGAAAAATTGCGTGAAGGGGAAAAACCGTCGCGATATCGCGACAATTTTTGTGAAAAGCTACTCAAAGGAAAATTTGTCGCGATTTCGTGCCTTTTTTGAGGAAAGGACGCAAAGGGGCATACCTGTAGCGATTTCGCGACGCTTTGAGCAAAATTGCGTTAAGTGGAAAAACCGTCGCGATATCGCGACATTTTTTGTGAAAAGCTTCTCAAAGGATAACCTGTCGCGATTTCGCGACATTTTTAAGGAAAGGAAGCAAAGGGGCAAACTTGTAGCGATTTCGTGACAGTTCTGGAGAATAAACTGCATGAAGGATAAACGTCGCGATTTCGCGACTAGTTTAAGAAAAGGGCACCATGGGGGAGAACATGTCGCGATTTCGTGACACTTTTGCGGAAGGGGCGCCCATTGGAATTCTTGTCGCGATTTCGCTACACTTCCGGCCAACTGGGGCTTTAAGGAAAAGCCGTCGCGATATCGCGACACTTTCTCAAAGTTGTTGTTTAAAGGAGAACTCGTCGCGATTTCGCGACAATTTTGGGGAGCAGGTGCCTTCTGGCTTTCTCGTCGCGATTTCGCGACGTTTTTGGCGTTTGGGTGCTTTGGTGCTGTGCTGTCGCGATTTCGCGACATTTTTTGAGTGTTGTGGCCTCGGCGCTTTTTTGTCGCGATGTCGCGACATGTCGCGATTTCGCGACATGTCGCGTTTTCGCGACTGGTTGTTGTGGCGCGGCGGTTGTTAGGTTTGGTGTCGCGATTTCGCGACTTGTCGCGTTTTCGCGACTTGTCGCGTTTTCGCGCCCTTTGTTCTTCTGGTCTCTTTGCTCTTGGTTGGGATGCCCTTTCTCCCTCTTGTAACTGTAATTTGTTTTAATGCAAGCTTTTTTCAATTTTTTCAAAAAAAAAAAACATGTTTCTTATACGGTAACGTTGATTATATTAACATGTTTTTTATACGGTAACTTTGATTATATTAACATGTTTTTTATACGGTAACGTTGATTATAATTCATATTCAATTTTAAAATAAATTTTAATTTAAGCAAAAGTAATAGATTTTATTTTTTTTAGAACGAAGTAATAGATGTTTGAAGTTTGCTTTTTTTTAAGTTTTTATGTTTGGTTTCTGATTTTTTTTTATGTTCAATGAACACATCGTATTTACAGATTATGCAGTCTTGATGTGGAATCCGAGAAGTATTTCATTTTCACCTGTCCTGTCTATTACGAGATACGAGGTAAATATTATTGCTTATTCAGAGACATCCATACACTAAAATCTTGGATTAATTAGGAAGATCAGAGATGCATTGCTCTTTTCATCCAGAAATTATTTAATCTCAGGAAAAAAACTACTTAGTAACAATTTGCAGAGGATAACAGGATTCGATTTATCACTTCATTCTTCTAGTCTCTAGAGGCCACGACAAGGAAGCGCTAGGGTGATCACAAAGATACAACAAGATCAACTTGTCGTCAACTCCAACAAAGAACATCTACGATGACATCCAACTCTTATATCACTCACTTCTCTTTAGCCTTGAATGTTGGGAGTAATATTTCATCCACAGATCTTGTATATCATATGTCATTTTGTTTACTATTTTTTTTACTTTATTTTCTTTAGAGCTGCATTAGGCACTCTCGTTATATATGTCTTATTTTACAGTCCTATTGACCTCCTATTGACCTCTTTCTGGAGCTACATTAGGCACTCTCGTTGCTTTATATATATCTTATTTTACAGTCATATTGACCTCCTATTGACCTCTTTTGGTCACCGATGGACATTAATACAAATTCAAATTCAAATTCAACATCGAATGATATTAAATATTTAATATATTTAAATAATATTAAATAGTATGAGTTTAATTAATTAATTTTTTTAATTTTTAAGGAAGAGACTTAAGTTTGAATAAGTTATACATTCAAAATTGTTAAGTTATTAAAGGTCCAAAGTTTAAATCGTGGAGTGAGTATGTTTGTGTGATTGTGTGTTAAATTCTTATTGATAAGCTCAGCTCTCCTCATGAGAGGTCATGGTGGGATGGGGATGCCCATCCTTAAGCGTTGGTCTTAGGGGTTTCTCGCTAACCAAATTTAAAAATAAAAAATAAAAATTGCTAAGTTATTATTTTTTTTAATTGGTAAAAAAGGGTTTTGAAAGGGTCCCGTAACCTTTTACAATGTTCTGCCAAAAAAAAAACTTTGAAGAGATTATTCGTCAACAGACCAGCATCCCTACCACTAACCTAGAAAAACTACTGATGCAGAAACAAAAGGGCTCACACAAAAGCAACCACAAATTGCCAAAACAGCCCTCGTAGGGGCGAGGTTTGAAAACAAAAAACAACCCACGTAGGGGTAAACCACAACAAAAAATAAAACAATAGAGAAAGAAAAGCAAAGAACTGTCAGTGGGGGACCCCCACAACCGAGAACCCACCAGCAGGTTCCAATCAGGCATTTGGATTTGGGCCATTACCTGCAGGGTTCTCCTCGACCAGGCTCTTGAAGTCCTCAAGGATTTTGAATTGTTCCTTATACTCTTCAAGGAGGGAATCCACCTGAATCAGGAGGGAGGAGATGGTCCTGGCCATCCGTCCTAAAGTCTTTAGGAGGTCCTGAATCTTTTGGATGTGCCCACGATCAGAGAGATTCAAGAAGTTTGTCACGTGGGAGGCTAGGAGGGAAGCTTGCGTAGAGGTCCCTTCATTTTGGAGCACTTTCCTTGTTGGTTTGTCTTTCCTATCCTGGAAGGAGGAGTCATCTGAGACGTCATCAATGATGAATGGGGCCTTTCGCTTGCTGCTACCTGCCTTGGCGCGAATAGGATACCGGTGGGGTTCAAATCTTTGAGACCCTGAAGTATATTTTGCCCTGGTTGCAGGCCTTGGGGTGCATTTCGGGGGGGATCAGGGCGTCACCCCTAGCTTCATCTCTAGCGTTGGTCGGTCCTCTGATAATAAGGAATGGTTTGGCAGGCACCTCCGCTCATCGGTTTTGCTCTGCCACTACGAACCTGAACAACACATAGGGAAGGCCTTCATGGAGGGGGGAGGAGGAAATACCTCTCTTAACGTTGAGCATAGATATCTCCACTGAACGAAACATGTATTCTAAAATGTTAATTGATTTCTTCCCTCTGAGGTGGTTCAAGAATGCAAGATGAAAACTCCACAGAATCGCGTTCAGATTATCGAGTGTAAAGTACTACAACATTGTTATCATCATTGTGTCCCATGGTTTTGGCAGTGTCTCTCTAACTATGCTACCTTTTTCTTTGCCGAGGGACTCTCCTTTGTTCCTGAATAGGGTCAATTTCCCTTGGAGGGAGTGTTTCTCTCGATTAATGATTTCCCCATCGTTGGGGAGGCCAATTACTTATGCTAGGAGGTCCGCTATAATTGTGAATCCCATCCCACGAACAACAACATGCCCCCCATTCCATGAACAAACAAAGTCCATGGAAAGGTTCAACTCAGTCCCGTTGAATAGTTGCAAAAAACTAAGGAGGCCATGATCCTTGAAAATGTCTTCAACCAAAGGAGTCAGTTGAAGAGATGCGGGTTCGATTTTGGCCATGATGAGGGCACAACGACGATGAGAGAGACAAAGAACAGGGAGGTGGCAAAAATGATAATGAGGAGGGGTGGTGGAGGTAAAAATAAAGCCAAGGTAGCTCTGTAGAAGAGTCCCCCATCCAAGACGGCTCGTGCTCCAAATCATCATGATCAGACGAAAATCAAGGGATACAGGGGAAAAGGCATGCCAACCAACGAAGAGGACCAGATGGAGGGGAGCGAAGATGGCAGCAGTACTGACGAGGAGGACGGACGGGAATGAATCATGATGATTGGGATGATTATCAATGGTGGATAGGCAGATGAAGTAGATACACAAGAAGGAGGTGACAACGCCAACCGCCACAGGGATGACAAGCCGAAACCACCAATCCAATCTAAAGCTGACAGCGTACCTTGTCAAAAAACAATTGGAGAGGTCACAGTGAGTCAGCAAGAAGCAACTGATAACGAGGGAGTGAGCGACACGGCTATAGGACATAGGGACCGCTTCACTGACCTGATCGAGGACGCTGGCACGGGGAGCAAACATTCCCAATGGACGAGCACCCTTGTTGACACCAAAAAATATGGTGGTGCTATTTCCAAGGCAAAATTTATTGATGTTGAAATTCTCTCGGTTCCATGTGAACCCAATATTGCAAAAATTCCCCCAACCTCGGCCTAACAACTGGTTGAAATAGCAAATATGAAGGTTAGGAAGATCTGCTCTGTAAAGGCTGATGCAACAAATATTCGCACATGAGATGCGATCGGAGTCAGAGCTAAAAGTGCCATGGTGGAAATGTGTCACGTTGGTTCTGAACTGAATATTCGACTTGCTTAGGTGGATGTGGGATTTACACCCAAGGTTTATTACCCTAGTCCACATCACATTACTGATTGGTGAAGTCAGCGATACTGGCATCAATGATTACTTGGGGGAAGGAGTCCCTCCAAACCCTGAGGCTAGACTTTGAAATCTCGATGTTGGCTAATTGTTCAGCCACTCGATTCCCCTCCCTGTAGGTGTGGGTCACCCTTGTGCATGAGAAGGAGCGCAAGAGATGAGTGGCCTTAGTGATCATACTGGAGGTGTTCCACGAGGTGGTGGAGGATCTAGAAGAGAGACTGGTGATTACATTCCTGGAGTCACCTTCCACCACGATGTTGGGAGCCTACAAACTGTGGATGAGGATAACTCCTTGATAAAGAGCTCTAGCCTCAACAAAGTGACTAGAGTTGAAACCCAGGTTCTCTACATAGGCCAAAATGATGTTGCCCTTATGATCCCAGATGATTCCTCTTGCGCCTATTGCGCCTGGGTTTCCTTTGGTTGCCCCGTCGAAGTTTAGCTTGAGGAAGCCAAGAGGGGGAGGAGACCATCTGACCAAGGAGTGATCGACCTTAGTGGGAGCATGCTTGCAGATGCCTTCCAGGATATCGAGACTAGAAACTAGGAGAACTTCAAAGTGAGGCTCGGGATCACTTTTTCCCTGGGTGACTGTCATGTTTTCGATAGCAGTGGAAAGGATCTTATTGAGGACATGGTTCTCCTTGTGGGATGAATCCTTGAAGGCATGGGCATTGTGCTCTCGCTAGATCTCCCACAGGAAGTGGGGGAGGCAAAAGGACCAAAAGGTCTTTAGGCGGTGCCCTCTGAATGGATTTGGCCATTGGACACAAAGATCACTGAGCCAAAAGGGTGGGGCCCAGGAAATGCTGACAGAGGAGAGCAGGGAGGAGAGGATGGATTGGGAAAAGGGGTAGGAAGTGAAAATGTGTTGGGTAGACTCACCATCCGAGAGGCACAAGTAACAATGGTTGGGGAGAGATAGGCTACGGTGTTGGAGGTTAGGGATAGTTAGGATCTTATCCTGAACGGACAACCACTAGAAAAAGTTAACTTTAGGAATCATATGGGGCTTCCAGATAAGCTTAGATGGGAACCAGGGAGGGCCAAGGTTCTCAGATAGGGTGTAGGCTGACTTGATCGAGAAGAGGCCAGAGGAGGATGGAGCCCAAAGGATGGAATCTTCAACCAGAGATGATGGGATGACACAAATACAGAGAAGATCAGATAGGGCAAGAGAGGATAGCTTCTACTATGTTGAGAGGCCAACAAATGGCAAAGGCTTCCAAGAGAGGCTCTCTGGGTGGAAGAAATTACTAACCTTATGCTCGAATAGGGTGTCTGTCACTGGTCTCAGGCACACCAAATCCTCCCTATCCTGAAGTGGGTAGTTGCCCAACCAGAGGTCACTCCAGAAGCTAATCCTGGCACCATTTCCTAGCTTCCATCTGATACCCTTTTGAAGGATATGCTTAGTCTTGAGAATAGAGTTCCAAGTCGTAGATCCTCGAATGGGGCTGGGATCATCCAAAAAGTTTTGGTTATACCACAAATATTTTACCTTAATGATGGAGAACCACAGGGAGTTTTCGTTGGTGAGGATTCGCCAGCCTTGTTTGACGATGAGTGTTAGGTTCATATTACGAACTTTTCAAAGTCCAATGCCACCATATTCCTTCCTGGAGAAAATCTGGTTCCAAGCCACCAGATGAATCCGTTGCTTGTTTTCTGATCATAACCAAAGAAATTTCCTTTGGAGTTGCTCGATGCGATTGCAAACTTTGACAGGGATCAGGAAAATAGACAAAAAAATAGGAATGCTCTAAAGGGTGGCTTTGACCAAGGTGGCTTTGCTTGCTTAACGGAGGAGGCTGCCCTTCTAGCTGGACAACTTCTGGATGTGCTCAATGATGGGGTTCCAAAGGGATTTCCTGGATTGGCCTCCAAAGAGATGGAATTCGAGGTAATAGGCAAGGAGGGTGTTGATGGAGCATCTAAGGGTGGTAGCAATACGAGCTTAGAATCTGGACGGAGTGTTGAAGAAGTAGATCTTATTTTTGTCAAAATTTACCTTCTGGTCTGTCGCGACCTCAAAGGACAGAAGGATAGATTTGATGCATTGAGCTTGGGGACCAAGGCCTGAGTATTCAGGATAGTATCATTGATGAACTGTTGATGGGACACCGCCTGGAGGGAGGAAGCAGGTTTGATGCTAGAGATAGACCCTTCGAGGTAAGCCTGGGTGAGAGCCCTCCCAAGAGCTTCCACAATAATGATGAAGAGGAAGGGGGAAATGGGGTCTCCTTGCCTGAGGCCTTTGAAATTCTTGAAGTAACCTGTTGGGGACCCATTGACCAAGATAGAGAAGTTTGTCGAGGAAATGCAAGCTTTGATCAAGTTGATCCACTCTGGGTGGAAGCCAAATCTTTGGAGGACTGCCAACAGGAAATCCTAGGAGACCCTGTCGAAGGCTTTGTTCATGTTGAGCTTCAGGAGGAAGCCCGCTTGGCCACTCGAGGAGATGGAATGGATGATCTCATGGATGGTGATAATGTTGTCGGTTATTTGCCTATCGTGGATAGAGCTCCCTTGATTAGGGGAAATGATGTCAGGGAGGATGAGCTTGAGCCTAGTGGCCAGGGCTTTGGTGAGAATCTTGTACAAGACATTACACAAGTTGATGGGGTGGAAGTCAGAGAGGGAGCTGGTCTGGCTGACTTTAGGGATGAGAGCTAGGAAGGTGGAGTTGATGTCTCTTGGGATTACCCTATCTTTTTGCATCTTTTGGATGGTCGAGACCACATTCGGGCCTAGAATGTCCCAGAAGTGCTGGAAGAAAATGGGGGGAAGCCATCTAGGCCTGGAGCTTTCCCCCCTTGCATAGAAAAACCGTAGTCCTAATTTCATCAACAGAAAGGGTTTGAAGAAGCATTCGGTTTTGGTCATCAGTGACTAACCTTGGGATGTTCTGGAGGAGACCCTGAGATGTATGGTTGTCACAGCTTGGAGAGGGACCGAGAAGCTCTTCAAAAAAGAGAACTACCTTTGCTTTGATTTCTTGGATGTCGATACAACCTACCCATCCTGCTGAACTAATTCCCTGATCCTGTTGCTTCCCCTGTGTCTTACTGTTGTAGCATGGAAAAACTTGGTGTTTGAATCACCTTCTTTGAGCCATGTTACCCTGGACTTTTGTTTCCAGAAGACTTCCTCACTTCTAAGAATGTTGTGATAGTCAAAGAGGAGGGTTATTTCCGTGTCTTGGAGGGCAGGATCCGGATCACTATTTTGAAGCGTGATTTCAATATCCTGGAGTTGGGATTGAATTTGCTGCTTTTTCTGGAAAATGTTGTCGAACACCTCTTTGTTCCACCTTTTCAAATTGAATTTTACATGTCGAAGTTTGTTGCTAACCTAGGAAATTTTGGATCCAGGGAAAGGTCAGGCCCACCATTGGGCAATTAAAGATCTGATGTTTGGGTCATGGAGCTACATTGCTTCGAATATGAAGGGAGATTTGAAGGAAGAGGTAAGCAGAGGACAATCCAGTAAGAGGGGATTGTGGTCAGAGCCAATCCTGGGGAGAGAACGCATGGTTGCATCATCGAACATAGGGATGGCATTTACGAAAATGAGGACACGATCAAGGCGTATCTGGATCAGTTGGTCACCCTTTCTACGGTTGGTCCAAGTAAAATTTAGCCCTTTGAGACTGATGTTCATCAGTTCATTGTTGTCGATGAAGCTTGCAAAGCACTCATAGAATCTCTCAATTATTAGAGTCCCTCCCCTCTTTTCAGAGGGAAAAGGGGGGAATTAAAATCCCTAGCCACCATTCATATTTTTATAGAGAACACATCTCTTAGGTGACTGAGGGAATTCCAAAGTGAGATCCTTTGGGAAGGAGAATTTGGAGCATACACATTTGATAGGACCCATTGGAACCCATCATTCTTGTTGAAGAACAAGATGTTGATGTAGCTCTCAGCTATTGTCAAAACTTACCCATCCACCTTGGTTGGGTCCCATAAGCACAAAAGGCCTCCTAAAGCTCCATTGGCTGGATTGAAGTAGGAGGCAGAGTCCTTCCAAATGTATTTTGATATAGAAGAAACATCCTAAGAATCAAGCTTTGTTTCTTGGAGAAGAAGAATGGTGGGTTTGTGTTCTTTCCTCATGGACTTAACTAGGCATTGCTTGTTTCATCCATTGAGACCTCTCACATTCCATGAGAGGATATTCATTTAGTAATTCTTGATGATGTGTGCTTCCTTCTCCTTAGTGGGGGGAAAATCATTTCTAAGTTAATCTTGGGTCTTCGAAAGATGGGAGGACCCTCTAAGAGTGAGTTGGGTCTCATTTGAGACCTCATTTATGGCTTCCCTATTCCTGATGTCCTAAAGCAAGGGATGACCCCTCTTCTTAATGGAGCCCACATCTGCCATCGATTTTTTTAGGGAGGAGGAGGGGGACTGGGGGGGCAGACGATCAGAGAGGGGGGAATGGAAAGGGATGTCGAAGTTCGAGGGGGAGAGGGGGGAGGGAGGCGGGCGGAGGGGACCATTGAAACCTAGTTCAACGAGATCAGAGGGAGGATCATCGGAGGACAGGGGGAGAAGTGGTTTGACACTGGGACGGATGGGTTGCATGGGGGTGAAGGGTCCGACTGGGGGGTTTCAATGGGTCCTTCTCTCAATGGGGAGTCCTCGACAGGGATCTAGAATGAACCGGGGTGGGGTTGGAGTCCTGAGGGAGATTGGATTTCAAAGGGCGGTGATTCCTCTAAGAAGAGGCGATAGGGGGTTTATACGGGCACTAGGAATTGAGGTGGCCTTGAATACAACATAGACTACAAAATGTGGGTCTATTTTCATATTCAATAGATTGAGTAAAGGTACAGACCTTGGAGATGAGGTTGATCGAGGATGAGAGATCTGCATCCAGATTGGCATTGATGCACATGTGAGCCTAGGTCATTCGAGTCCTAGAGTGTGTTGGAGGGTCGAAGGAGATCAGTTCACCAATGCTTCTTGCTATGCCATGGAGAATGTCCTCATGCCAAAATTGGACTAGGAGGCTAGGGAGGCGGACCCAGATTGGAGCAAATTTGATGCTCTGGGTCACCGGGTTGAAATCTACCCCCCACTTGCAGAGGAAGAGGCCTTTGTGACCGAATAACAAAGGCCCACCATTGATAATTCATTGAGAGTCTGTAGGGTTGCTCAATCGGATTAGAAAAAAACCTCTGGTTAGGGCAATCAGCTCCAAGGATACGGACGGGTGCCGGGAGGCATTGGCCCATTTGTGGATAGATTCTATGTCAGGATAGGACCCAAGGAATTTGCCAACCAGTGAGTTTGAGTTCTATCCAAGCACATTAGGAATGATTTCGTAGGGGATTTTGAGGTTGTCGTTGGAAGGGAGCAACTCAGTTCGGGGTCCTATTGACGGACTAGGGTTACTATGATCATGAAGGATTGAGAGGATTTTTCCAGTCCATCCATTGTTCTTGAGACTCTCTCTTCTCTCCCAAGGGGCTCGAGGGCCTGAGGTTCAGGAATAAATTTGGACCCCTGTTATCTAGACCCTATGGTGGACACGATTGATGGTCCTGGGTCCTCTGGTTGGTTCGCACATATATCATCCCAATTGGTCTGGGAGGTCTGAGCAGGAAGGGTTGCGTTCATAGCATTATGGATCGGCCTTTCCTTATTCGAGTTGCTTGTCGGGCCCCTGTTCTCACCCTGAATGTTGTCACTCCTGCTGGTGTGGTTCGGATTGCCTTTGCTAACTTTATTGGGCTTGCCCTTGTTGGGGTTCTAGTTTTCATCTGTTGCTGCTGTGGTTTTCCTTCCATGCTTTGCTGCTTTTGCTATCTTCCTTTCTATTGTCTCTCCTTCCTTTTCACACGCTCGCTCGTCCATATTTTACTATAATAGTATATTTCAGAGTAGCCTTTGTTAAGTTATTGTAAGACAACTAATTGGTTATGATTTAATATAATAACTCATTTCAATATAAAATATATTTTTAAAAATATATAGAATAAATATTTTTAATTTTAAAGAGTCTAGAGCAAGTGTAAATCGAGAGCAAATAAAAAACATGAACAAAAAGGAGGAAGTGTGAGCAAGAATTAGGAAGCAAAGTGAGATCAAGGAATAATTGCAACTTGTTCTTGTTCCAAATCTTAGAAAAACTCAAAAACTAAAGGATTCGTGTGAAGATGTTATACCATAAGTAGTTATCAAGGATGAGATAATTGAGCATGATATAATGGTTCTTAAAACTAGAGAGCTAATATGGAAGTTCCATGGATATCGGTAAGGTTTTTCTAATTTTCAAAATTAGATCAAGTGGAAGTGGGGATTGAACTCAAATTACTCCATGGCATTTTTTCCTAAAAGATTCTTCCTCATTAACTTCTCCATTTTTGAAATAAGGGGTAAAGTAATGGATGGAGGCCCTTGGTTTAGGCGTAAAGATGCATTATATTTAAGACCATGGAGTGAGAAATTTTATGTGGATACAAAGACTATTAAAAGGGATGTGGTTAAGCTTTTTGGACTTCCTTATCAATTCATCTATAAGGAGGTTTTGAAGAATATTGGCAATACTCTAGTCAAGCTTTTCTATGAGGGAACAACTACTAAGAAGAGAAGGCATGCTCTATACACTTGAATATGTGTTGCCATGAATATTTTAAAACCTTTACCATAGTCTATTAGGATTAAATTTAAATCAAAAGAATGTGCTAAACAAGTGGATTGTGAAAACATTGCATTTTAAAGATAGGGGAAAAAAATGTTGGATAGTAGTTTAGACATTATGCTAGAGCACATCTCTCATCTCTGCCTAGTGGACATTATTCTAGAGAATAGACTAATGACTTGGTCTAATAAAAGGAAAGGGGAATATTATATCCTAGAAATATTGGATAGGCTCTTGTTTTTAGAAGACTTTATTATCAAAGGATGCATACCAAGAACTAGAACTCTGGATAATTTGGGATCGGATCATTGTCCAGTGCTAGTGGAAATGTAAGATGCCATGCATCCTTTAGATTTTAGCATAAGTGATTAAGAGATAGAAGGCTGCGAGATAACAACCTTCAATGGTGGCAAGAAGGAAAGCCCATATATGGTACCCACATGTTCATATTTTCCAAAAGATTACAATATATCAACAATCGGCTCAAGAAGTGGAATTGGGAGGAGTTTGATAACGTTCGACAAAAGAAATATGAAATCACTATACATTTGGAGTAGTTGAATACAAATATTAGGACTTAAGACCTAACATAGGATTGGAGTAGGGAGGAGCTTGGACTTACAACACTTGTGGAAGAATGGGATAAAAGAGAAGAGCTCCTTTGGAAACAAAAATCAAGAGTCCAATGGTTGTATGAAAGGGATCAAAATACAAAATTATTTCATAAATCTCTTTTATCAAGGCAAGCCCACAACTTCATAACATCATTGAGGGACTAGAATGGGGAGTGAGTGTATACAAAATATGGGATGAAGGAAGTTGCAGTGCATTACTTCTCTACACTATTCTAGTCAATGGAGATGGATTCAAAATCCTAGGAGGGGATCCTCAAGAATATCCCTAACACTATAACACAATTAGAGAATCAAGTCCTTACTGCACCAATAACAAGTGAGGAATTAAAATAAGTGGTGTTTAAAATAAAATAAAAAAAGGAAAGACCCCAGGACCAGATGGATTCCCAATTGAGTTCTACCATATATTTTGGAATATCATCCAAGAAGACTTATTGGAGGTAGAGGAAGAAATCAAAATTGCAAATGTGGTGCCAAAGAAAGTTAATAAAAAATATATAACATGAATACCAAAAGCTTATAAGGTGGACACAATATCAAACTTTCAACCAATAGCCTTATACAATGTCCTATATAAGATCATCACGAAAATAATGGCAAAAATATTGAATTCCTTACTGCATAAGATACTCTCTCCAAAATAGGGGGATTTTATAGAAGGTCAAAAAATAATTGATGAAATTGTATTGGCTCAAGAGGTGCTTAATTCCATGCATATGCAAATAAAACCCTCTATGTTCATTAGATTATATCTATCTAAAGAATATGATTAGGTGGAGTGGCGGTTTCTCCAAAATGTGTTAATACATTTTAGATTTTCCCAAAAGTGGGTTCAATGGACTATAGGTTGCATATCATCAGTTTCATATTCAGTGATGATAAATGGTTATCCCTCTCACCTTTTTAGGGCTTCAAGAGGAATTAGACAAGGAGATCCTCTATCCCCCTATATGTTCATCATATTAGCAAAAGTGCTAGGGATAACATTAACCAACAACAAAAACAAAAGGGACTTAAAGGATTAACAATGGTAGCAGGTTCTGAATCTATTAATCATCTACAATTTATTGATGATTCTACCTAAGTTGTTAATGCAATAATAAAAGAGACATCCAAATTTAAAATGTAACTGAAATCCTTCACAACAACGAGTCAACTGATCAACGAAGATAAATCAAAGGTCTTATTGTAGCAATCTAGGATGCATACACCTAAGCTAATAATAACTAAAAAATCACATAAAGCATAAAAGAATGGACGAATTTGCAAATAACCACAAAGAAGGGCTTCTTTTATTAAATTTCCATTGAAACTCGATTACAAATCCATCCCTCTTAGGGATACCCAATGTGATACAATTATTACAATCATAGAAAATCCCCACGCAAGGGTAGGTGTAATCCATAGGCTTCCTAGGTTGACACGAACTGCTCCAAGGCAAATGTGGCCTTCTTCTCCATGATTAGAGGCATTTGTTGCTTTGAATGACAAGACCCTATTAACCCTGCATCCAAGAAACAACAAGAAACATATTAAAAGCAAAGGAGGCCTCTCTTAATGAGGCTTTTAGAGGAATCTTGCATATAACATGTCATGAAAGCTTGAAATCAAGAAAATGCATAAGGCATGGTAATCTACACTAAACATGATAATTGGCCATCAAGAAATATAAAGGAAACATAAATCAATCCATCTAATGTCCTATTTAAACAATTGGAAGCATGAAAACATAAGAAATAGCCACAACTAATCTATCTACCAAATGACAAGAAATGAAGGAAACAAGTCTTAAATTCCTACTTCTACCGCACAATTGTCTCTAATGAAACAAATCTAGATCAAATGCATATAAGCTACTATAAATAAAAGGTAAACTACTACTAAAACCAAGGGAAAAAGGAAATTAAACCTTGACCGCGGGTCTGTGACGTAGCTAGCACTATTAGCCGTGGCTAACAGCCGTGACTGAGCTAAAAATGTAGTTGCTCTCAAATGTCGGTCTTAGATCTCCAATTCCCCTTGATGAATTGATGATCAAGGGTCACCTCGATGTCCTCTGATAGATTTGGTGGTTGAATTGCTCAGATTGGTGATGGAATGGGCTCAATTGAGTTTCTTGATTCCTCCTAGCCCTCCATAGCCTTCTTGGTTCCAAGTGCCATGTGATCTCCAATTAGGCAGCAAAAGTATTCCTCTCAATGGATACAAGTGAGTATGCAATTTGATAGGGCTTCACTGCTCTTCAACTCGAGATTCTTCTAGACTTATCCCCAATTTGGAGGGGGGTTTTATAGCACATGGGAAGGCCTTGTCTTAGCTTCATGGAGAAGCCAAGATCAAGAAAGTACAGCTGGAGCAGTTGGAGGGAAAGTTCTAGAGGCTTTCGCACCTAAACCCATTTGAAACTCAAACAACTTGGCCATTGTAACCGATTTTGGGTCGGTTGAGATCAAACTTATTTTGAAGGCTAACCATGGCTCTGAGGCACGGTCAGACCTGTTAACCATGGGTGTCAGCCACGACCAACACTGACTAGGCCAAAATGCCTAAATTGAGTGGTTAGAACCACTGCTTCACCTTGGAATCTATCCAAGATCTTTCATATGGTCTTCTAGCATGTCCCATATGAGTAGTCGCCTCGACATGATGTATTTTAGGTGTCTACAGATGCCCCTTTTGAGATGCATTGTGAGATCGAACAATGTTGAGAAAAAATAGACCTCCTAAAATGATGTCATAGGTTGGATGATGATCATTAGTCTGATCAACATTAGATGCCCAAGGTCCTACAAAAGGATGTACATCCTAGAATCATTGCTTCCAACTGGATGGAAGGCTTAAATTTGCAAAGCTTTGGCAAGCTCCAATGGTGATCGGGTAGCTTCAGTGCTACTATAGGCTTCTACACCATATAGATCCGAAAGGAGGAGAGCTACTAACTTAACTATCATAGTTGCTTTTTGCCCTAACAAAGGGTAAGCTTATGATAGTCATTGGCAATGATTCATAAGATGAACACAATTTTGACAAGATCAAGGGATCTATGATCAAGGGATCTTCTATTGACTTTGATTATGATTATGATATTATGACTACCCCCTCAAGCGATGAGTCGATGAGGGTAATGACAATTAAATGAAGTGATGAGTCACTTGACCACTATGAATGACTTGAACAATTTAAGGTTTAGCACTTGATACTTGGCTAGGCCTAATCAGCTATGATTACAACTGTTAATAGTAATTGTATATTTCTATCCCATGGAGCGGTCCAGCCATGAAGGCCTTCTTAGGGAATCAAAATGATAACAATTCTAATTAGGCATGTGTTGAATCATATTGTTCGATGATCTGCTAAAAATGTCATAGAAGAATTGACATGATTGCTTCATTCTCGTGGGGCGGTCCAACCTCAAAGGCCTTCTTCAGGATTGAAATGAAGCATATCAATTTAACGATGATGAATTTACCCCAAATGTCCTTATGGTAATTTACTCATCTTTTCGGATTGCATGGAGCGCCAGTCACTGCAACCACCAAGTGTATAGGGTAAATAACTAGATACAAGGCACATTTGACTTTTGATATATCTAATTTTTTTGTTATTTTTAAATATTTTTGAAAATTTTGGTGAGGTAGATATTTTTAATTTGACATTTTGAAACTCCTCATGATGGGATTTTGGAGCATTTATTGTAGGTTGCTAGCCGCGCTTGTCAAACACAACTAAATTTTCAAATTTTCTTAGTTGTGGCTCCGACACGTGATCGAAAAACCCTAATCCTGTGCCCGTAGGTGTCAACCATGGTCGAAGCAAAATGGAAAATATTTAAGAAAAATCTATCATTTTTGATGTCATTATTTCCAATTGACAACTTTGCAAACTTGAGTGCTCTGAGAGGTGAGTTATCAAATTTGATATGGAATGCTATTGCAAACTCGACCTCACTACCACCTATACTGATGGCAGACCAACTTGGAGGTATCGATGCTACTAAGGTAGAAGCACACAAACCCTCATTTTTGTAATTATTGGATAAAATTGAACCTCATTAAGTAATGGGTTAAATTAACATCACTAAACTATTAGTAATGAACCTCACCCTAGATAGGTTTAGCCTAGGTTAGATTAAAGGGGAGGGTTTAATTTTTTGATTTATTTTTGGGTGTCTCGGGATGGGAAATGACCCCAAAAAGGTCATCTCCCTTAGCCATGACTGGTAGGCATGGTCCCCAATTGGTAAATTGGGGACCGCGATTGTCAACTGCGATGGGATTCAAATCCCAATGGTCATAAAATTTGATCGCCATCTCGATCGTGGGTCTGAACCGTGGTTCGACAACTTTAGAAAAAATTTTTAAATTTTTCAATTTTTTTTAATTTTTGAAAGGAATTAATTATTTTTTTGAATTTTTGAAGTGCTTTGTCCATTTTTTTTAAATTTGAGTGCATTTTTTTATGTTTATGTGTTTTTAAAGATTTTGTGATTTTGTTTGACGTTTTTGGTTGATTTTAAATCATTTTTGCCTTATTATGCTGCTTTCGACCAAACTTTGACCGCGAGGGTGAGGGAATTGGAGATCCTTTGTAACCTGCACGGTGCCTTGACATAGGTAGAGTAGGACTGGTTCGGGTTCATGGGCTTCAGCTACGTCTTGCGCCTCCTCACTATTAGGGCCGATCAGGCCTACATGATAGCTTTGGCCCGATGTTGGGATGCATGGACCAACACATTTCACCTACCTACCGATGAGATGACTGTGACATTGGAGGATGTGTACCACATATTTTGACTCCCTCTAGATGGTGAGGCCATCACATCTTCATCGATAGATGTAAGAAGGTAGTTTTATCATGATCTTTGGTCATGTAGTGATGCGCACACGACATTCGGACCATGGAGGGGTCCACATTGAGCATTGGTACACTCACTAGGTCTTCTCTCGATGAGCATATTTATGCACTTGATTATGTAGATCATGCTCCTTGACACTTCTAGAGTGAGGTTCCCCTGGAACCTCCTAGCTAGGATGTGAGATGTCCTAGAAAGCACCATTCAGTAGGCCTTGATCTTGTCTTGGGAGAGTGCCCTATTAGCATAACTCTATAATGAGTTGTATCAGATCACTCAGAGGAGTAGAGTGGGCATTGGTTGTAACTTGCTTCTTTAGATCTGGGGGTGGTAGCACATCAATATTGAGCAACCTATAGGACTACCTATGGAGATCATAGATATTGAAGGAGGGTAGTGCTAAATGTTCAGAGTAGGAGGGCTTCAAGAGTAGGTCTCATGTAGGGGACTTGAGCTACTACATTGAGTAGTTTGCATGGTTGTAGGTGGATCAGGTTGAGTGGTGCCCCTACCTAGATTGCCCTCCATGGATAGAGGTTGATGAGTACCTATGATGGGCATGTAGAGATAGATGGCTCCTCGAATGTAAGTCTGAGGTATAGAGTTCTTACTTCTCTCGTGATCACTAATAGTTTGGTATTGAGTAGGATATCCTAGAGCTCCCCACCATCTACCATATCTCACTCTAGAGAGGGATCTGACATGGCTTGGGTGACTCCGTTGGGTGATGAGGATGATGATTTCTAGGAGTCAGCTTTATAGTAGGGACGATTGACTATGACACTTGGTGGATGACCATGCTATGGTAGGGCTTGGAGGGCCCACTAGGCAGAATAGTAGACCAGCAAAGGGTGTAGAGGGAGTAGAGGTTGATCCTCATGGGCATCGAGTCTGTTAGAGGACTAAGGGTAGATGGGGTGAGGGAGGAGCTACAGAGGAGGCCCCCTAGGTTGAGGACGAGGTTGAGGCACTAGCAGAGGGTGAGGCATCTCTTGAAAATGAGATTGGGTAGCTCAAGGCTCAGGTGGCTAGCCTACAGACTCAGGTAGGCACACTATAGATGTAGATGCTAGGGAGAGACACCTCCATAGCTACCTTACAGGCATGGGTTAGTGACCTACAGTCATAGCTCACAGTAGGGAGTCTCAGTGGCATGACTATGCAGAGGAGAAGATAACTCTCTAGGCATAGATTACCATGGTGGAGATAGATATCTAGAGGATTATAGGGTAGCGTATCCTCCTACAGTCTCAGCTAGATGCTATGATAGTAGAGCATGACTCTCTCAGGTCTATGAGGGGAGACCCCTCATCTTCATAGGTTATTCTAGCGGCTCCAACTACTCTAGTAGTTCTTGCAATATAGGGACTAGTAGTGAGACCCGATGGTAGAGATCAGGAGACTATGGGCTCTGGTGCAATGACACATCAATGAGCGATCATCAGATGCTACTTACATCTCTACCTTAGTGAAAGAGATTGAGCTACTCGGGGTGAGGTTCCTAAGAGGACCATAGCTCTAGGATCTCAGAGGACTCAGACTAGGGAGATAGGGTAGTCTTCAGCTCACTCTAGTCATAGGATGCATAGATCTGAGAGGACCTCAGGTGCCAGCTCTAGGTGGACTCATAAGGAGGGTGGAGGTGACGGTGGAGCCTCACAGACTGGGGTGTAGGTGCTACTTAGTATAGATCTATGATAGATATTGTACCATTTTTGAGTGTAAGGTCGAGGACCTACATAGTTGTAGCCTACGGCATTTTTGACATATGTCGATGTACTCTTTATTTTTGATACACACACACATATATATATATATGATCTGACATTTGAGACTCATTATATGTGTAGATTTTATTTGTTTTATGTTTATGAGATGCATATGGATGCAATGCTTATGTGTTATGTTTATTTTATGCTATATGATGTGATGTATATATGACATGCACTAGATAGCTATGTGATGTATGATTAGATGCAGTGATATATATGTGTAGATGGACTACTTATGATGAATGTATATGAATGCAATATTTGATGTTAAATGCATGTTTAATTTATTGTACTTGTATGCATTTAATTTATGATGTTATGACATGATTCATGCCATGTATGTACTGCATAATTTTCATGATGATGATTTTTTGTAAATGGACATGTATGCTTTAATCACTTAAAACATAATGTATGAATGCAATATGAGTTTAACAATCTAATGGATGACACCACATAATGTATAACAATCATGAACTATAATTGCTATATCTTATTATAAGAATTAATCAATTGGACACCCATATGTGAGATGCAATGATGTATTGTTTCTATTCATAAGCTTTTGTAAATTAAAAGAATATGGATAACATAGTCAGTGGTCATTTAAATATCATTTCTGACATCCATCCGGTATCTAACCTATATTATGAATATTTTTAATAAACAAAATCTTATAAAAGAAGTTGATATTTGATGATTGCATTGAAAATTGGTTGTTGCTATTTGGGAATTTTTGAGGTTTTCCATGAAACTCAAACACCCTAGTTGACTTATCAAAAGTTGTATTAATGACTATACTAGACTTCTGAAAAATAAAGTTTTCGCTCTGAAAGACCAAGCTATTCATTACCCCTGTGTGTGCAAATGAATATATTAGATAAGGCATAAGCATACCCTAGTGCTAGGTGGGATTCATTCAGCCCATTGTTGTATTGGGGATCCTCAAATGTCTATCTGATCCTAGGTTTGGATTTAGTTAGACTAGACCACTAGGCAATCCAAGCCACCTAAAGCTAGCTCACTTGTGACTTGCTAGACCTACCCCAATGTTAGGCGGGATTCATTCAGCCCATTGTTGTATTGGGGATCACTCCATGGCTTTGAGTATTGACCATTCCAGGGATTCAAGTTCACCCCCTTATTTTCTTCAATTTATTGGGATACTTGCTCATATATAGTGACAAAAATCATTGTTTATTTTGTATATACTTTTTTTTTTGCAAGGGATAGGATTTGACTCTAGGATTTTGCTCTTTTTTATTTAAGCAAGGGATCTATTCGGGTAGGGGGTGAACTTGTCCTTTTTCCAATGACCTCTACTCTAGACCACTGCTCCTCACAAAATAAGCAAGTAACAAAACCTTTCACCTAAGGTGACCCGGACCACTTTTGTAGTTTTCATCCTTCCTTACCCTAATTAGGATTGTTTAAATGTGTTTGATTAGTGATAGGATTCTGATATGCTAAGTGCTATCAAAACTAGACCTCATCTACAAAAGCAAAGCAAGATTTCTACCAAACTCTTGAGAAGACCACTAGGTATGGTTGAATGACTAGAAAACCCTAGTATATTCTTCATAGCAATAGGAGGGGTTGTGTTGAAAAACACAATTACTCACAAGGGTGATGTATGATGATGATAATGCATAGATGCATGATTGAAACACAAATGTGGTGTCATTTGTAAGATTGCAAACACAACCTATCCTAATGCAAGTGCGATGGATGGAAATGCCTAAATGCAATGCAATTAAATGCATGATGCAAAATGAAAATAAAATTAATGCAAAATGAAATGCAATGTTTTTTAGATTTTATTGCTTTTTAATTTTTATGAATTTTTGAAATTTTGATTTGACCAAAGGGTTTAGATTCCTTTGGAGCCTTTTATGGGATGACCAAAGGGCTTACAGATGCCTTTGGAGCCTTTTAATGGTTTTAGGCATAGAACACTTTAAGATGAAGGATGTTGAGAGGTTCAGGCTCTTCAACCCCTTCAAGCGATGTTAAGCGATATGTCCCAGGTCCAATCTTCTCAGAGATGATATAAGGACCTAACCAATTAGCCATAAATTTGTCTCATAGTTTTAATGGTATATTTGAGTTCTGTTGGTTCTCTTTCAACACAAGATCACCAACCTCAAAGTCTCTCAGATGGACTTTGTTATTGTAAGCTCATTTTAAGTGCTCTTGATAAATGCAAAGATGCTCAAGAGCATTCACGTGATGTTCATCAAGTAGCATCAATTGATCTAGGTGAGCTTGTCATATAGTGTCATCATCGATGAACTCTTTCAATGTGATGCGCAATATTGGAATTTCCAACTCTAAGGGCATAATGGCCTCAGTGCCATATACTAGTGAAAATGGAGTTGCCCCAATGGGTGTCCGAATGCTAGTCCTATAAGCCCATAATGCAAGGGGTAGTTGGATGTGCCAATATTTGTGGTGCTCTTGTACCATATTTTTCAATATGGATACCACTATCTTATTTGAAGCCTCAGCTTACCCATTTGCCTATGGATAATATGGAGTCACAAAACTATGTTTGATCCTGTACTTGGACGTCAAAGCCCTCACAATTTTGTTCTTGAATGATGTTCCATTATCCAAGATTATTTTGGATGGTATCCCAAAATGACTTATGATATTGGTGAGTATGAACTCCACAATACGTGCTCTAGTTGTCATTGTTAATGGGATTGCTTCCACCCACTTAGTAAAGTACTCAGTAGCCATAATAATGAATGTATGTCAGCCCGATGATGGAGGAGAGATCTTACCGATTAGATCCAAACCCCACTGAGCAAATGGCCAAGCCGCTTGAATGGGTTGTAAGGCCTATGATGGCAAGTGTGCAAGATTAGCATGATGTTGACATTTAATGCATTTCTTGACATACACATTGCAATCCTTCTCCATAGTAGGCCAATAATAGCCCATGCGAAGGATGCACTTGATGATAGCCATGCCACTAAAATGGCCACCGCACGTACCATCATGAGCTTGTAAAATTGCCCAAGATGATTCTTGGGGCTCAAGACAATGAAGGAGAACTCCATCGTAACTTCGATGATACAAAATATCTCCTAACAAGACATACTTTGTCACTTTCTACTTAAATGTGCATTTTACGACATGCGATAATCCCTGAGGGATTACACCAAGTTTTAGGAAGTCATGTATTTGTGACATCCAATTCTGATAGACCTCAGCCTCAACTGACAAGACAACATGTTCCCCCTATGGTTTAACATTCACAAATGCAGACTAGGAAATAACCTTATGGTGAATGGTAGTACCATTCCCCGTAGGACCCTACGAGATCAATGACCCCCAGGGTGCCCTCTTGAGAAAGTCTCTGGCTCTGTAGAACCATTCATGGTTTGGTTCTATATGAATCATGTTGACTGATTCTTTGTTATCCAAAGCCTCACGTTGCACAATAGAGTGTGACAACATTTTTACATGGATGGTAGTAAAATCGATAGATAGATTCTGAGGAATTAAGGATCCCAAAGATGCCATAGTGTCTACAAATCTATTTGATGAATGAGGGATTGCCTCGATGTCGTACCACTCCAACTGAGCTAGATAAGTGTCAACAAGATCTTTGTAGGCCTTCAGGATAGGACACCTACATTGAAAAAGTCCCTTCACTTGGTTGATAATGAGAAGGGAATCACCAAAGATATTTAACCTTTTGATCTTCATGGCGATAGTTATTTGGAGGCCCAAGATTAGGGCTTCGTATTCAACATTATTGTTGGTGCAAGGAAAGTCCAACTTAAATGACAAGGGCATGGGAGCACCTTGTGGCATGAACAACACTATTCCTGCACCACCCCCTTGCTCACACTTTGAACCATCGAAGAACAAGGTCATATCAACTTTGTTATCTAGTTCTTTGGGTTCGAAAGAAGCTCAATGGTGAGAGGCCTACTATTTTCTAGTGGTGCCTCTGCTAGTTGATCAACTATGACCTATCCCTTGATGGAATTTTGGCTAATGAATTCCAAATCAAATTCTATCAATAGCATGATCCACTTTGTAGTACGTGTATTATGATACGTCTTGCTCATCATATACTACAAAGGATTTTGTTTTGATATGACATACATCGTATGACTTAACATATAATGCCACAATTTCTTTGTAGTAAACACTACTGCTAAACATAACTTTTCCATGTAGGCATATCCTAGCTCGTAACTCACCAAGGTTCGGCTAATGTAATATATGGCTTGCTCTTTGTCTTGCACATTATTTTGGGCTAACATGGTCCCTAATGCAAAGTCGGTTATCGATATATATAGCAAGAATGGTACATCTGGTCTTGGTGGAGCTAGTACTGGCGGCGTCACCAAGTAGTGCTTAATCTCAGCAAAGGCTACTTGATAGTCCTCATCCCAATTGAATGGGACCCCCTTGTGTAGCAGTCGATTCATGGGTCGACATTTATCTGATAATTATGTGATAAATCACTTTATGGATGCTACTTTGCCCTGTAGGCTCCTTAATTCCTTAATATTCATGGGAGGATGCATCTCTAAAATGGCCTTGACCTTTGTTGGGTCTACTTCGATCCCTCATTTTGAAATGATGAATCCTAAGAGCTTTCCTGAAGTCACACCAAATATGCACTTCTTAGGATTCAACCTGACATTATGCTCTATCAAGCGATCGAAGACCTTTCTCAGGACCTCTGCATGCTCTGAATGCAGCAATGACTTTGCCAATAAGTCATCGATGTAATATTCCAAGATCTTATGCATGTAGTCATGAAAGATGTATGTCATAGCCCATTGATATGTAGCACCAACATTCTTAAGGCTGAATGGCATAACCTTATAACAAAATGTCCCCCATGGCATTATGAATGTGGTTTTATGCTGGTCTTCGGGCTTAATCCAAATTTGATTGTAACCAAAAAAACCATCCATTAGGGAGAGCATTTCATGACCCATAGTTGCATCTACGAGAGCATCTATGTTTGGCAATAGAAATGAATCCTTTGGTGTTGCCCTATTGAGGTCTCTAAAATCCATACAGATATGGATCCTTCCATCAGGTTTTCCTACAGGCACCATGTTTGATACCCATTCTGGATAGTCGATGGAAATGACAAACTCTACATCCAACAGCTTTTGCAATTCATCCTTAACCATTAAGGCTATTGTTGGATGCATCTTCCTAAGTTTCTGCTTGACTAGATTTTTTGAGAGATCTAGCGAAAGGTTATGAGTAACCAATTTTGGATCTAGACCCGACATGTCCTTATAAGTCCAAGCAAAGAGATCAGGTCTCTCTTTCAGTAGAGGGATGAGGTTGGCATGCTCATCAGGAGATAAAATTTCTCCAAATTTAACCTTCTTAGGAATTATGGGATCATTGTTGATATCCACTTCAAAGGTTTCCTCTACTGACATGTGGGATCCCTCCTCGAGTTGGTGAGGCGTAGGGATCAAGTGGATGTCATCTTCTGGGTTTATGGGTTCCACGTTGGAAGCATCCTCAACATGATAAACATCATGTGCACAGCCTGGCACAAAATGAAAAGGTTGCAACATTTCTTCATTGGGGAAGAAATATTCAGGCTCTAGTGGTGAGTCAACGTGATCCCAATCAATAGCATCTACATTAAGATACAATGGTTTGGAGGGGTCAATTGGATTGTGAAGTGGAGTGGTCAAATCAATGGAGATCATATTGATGGAATGGATTATGTCTCTAGGACCACGTGCATGTGACTCTACATTTATATAACTTCCATCCTCAAGATGTGGTTCTAGGGGTATGGGGATCTCTGGATCTGGTCTATGGATAGACTCGAACATAGGATCGCTAGGCTCTAGGAGCTCCATGTATGTCGATGGATCAGGAAAGACCATATGATAAATCATATTGAGATTAGGTGGTCTTCCTCTGAGGTGAGGGTGGAGATTGATATCTCTGTACATATCCTCTGTAGTGTATGGTGCATTACGATGATGCAAGTAGGGAGGCCCCAAATAGGCTCTCTCTATTTCATCTTCATCATCACTATCATAATAAAAACCCTCATTACTACCTACTAGAATTAGGATATTAGGAATATGGGGCCCCATGTAAGCCCACTCTTGATAGCCACTATCATCAATGGAGGATTGCTCATCCTCTATGACTATCTCCAAGGGTAACAGATGACATAAATTTAGAGGGCCTAGGTAAGCCAACTCAGTCTCATCCTCAGATTGCTCATTGTTTGAGGACTCATCATCATCATCACTCTCATACATGCAACTCGGTCCACCTCTCTCAGATATGGACTCTACTTTATCCTCATCAGGATGATCCTCTGACTCGAAATCTACCGCTATACTAGCATTCTGAACTTGCAGGCCTGTGTCATCGGCTGCCCCATAGATTTGTTCATCCAAGTTGTCTCTTGGTATGTGCTCTGAACCGGTCTCCACCAAGATGTTCTCGTGATATATCTCAGGTGGTTCTATAGTGATGTAAGACACTAACCGATTATCCCTTCGAAAGGTAGAGGGATTGGGGTGATAAGGATTGAAGTCGACTTCACCCCCCAGACTGAGGTACAGGTGGTCTAAAGATGCTATGAGGAGTTCATCCTATCCTCCAATATAATATCCTAACCTGAACCTATCAGTTGGCAATTGATATTATGGTTCGTAAGGCCTCCTACGCCCCTACTCGAATAATCTGAGACCGTAACCATGCCAATGGTAATGCTCAAAATATCATAAGGTGTATTCTGGGTTAGAGAGATAATGAACATTCATAGTGAATGGTTCATCATCATCCTCATCCATGGGAGTGCGAGATGCAAGTTGGTCGAGCCCTCCATAGATGAAATTGGTTTGATTAGGAGGTACCCCTAGTGGTACCACCATCCCTATGGGAAGGTGATGGGCTTGTGGTCGGCCCATATCCTGTGTAGTCTCGATGATCGATGTAAATGTCACATTCTACATAATATACTCCCCTAATCTAGGATTAACCAAATGAATGGTCACCTACGGTGCATATGACCCTGTTGAAGATGCAGGTGAAGTAGGCTGAGGTGCCTCTTCGACTTCTCCTTGAGCATCCTCTACTTCCATGGGAGTAGGGACCTCGATGACAACTGGTTTGGGTGCTTTTTTTATCTCTTTTTTACCCATATTTACCTTTATCTTCTTATCATCCCGATGCATTATGGATGCAGATGGTCTGGTAGAAGCAGTTATCATGTGCTCCGATCATTGAGATGTGGACGTTGTAGGTTTGGCACACACTTCCTTCATTTTACCTCCTGGCTCTTTGATCGGTGATGTTGGTCGTATGTCCAGGTGCATTGAGGGGAGCATGAAGTCCCTTGAAAAATCTGCTAAATTCATGTATTTGAATGGTTCTTCATCTGAAGGTACCACGTGAACCTGTCCCTCATGCATGTATTTAATACATTGATGGAGAATGGAAGGGACACAATACATTTCTCTTATCCAAGGTCTACCTAGAAGTATATTGTACTACATAGCACCTTCAATCACATGACACATCATCGGGATGGTCTTCAGTCCCACCTGAATAGGTAAGACTATCATGTCGATAGTTGAGCATAATGCATCATTAAAAGCTCTCAATGTGAAGGTAGAAGGTATGATATGCATCTTTGGCAACTTCAGGTATGTCAATGCCTTGGTCATGATTATATTGATTGATGATCCCGTATCAATCAAAACCCACTTGAAAGGTATGTGATTTACACATGCAATGATGTGGAGCGGTGGGTCCACTGTGATAGTGGAAACCATCTTGATTTCATGATCATAAAATTGTATGATCGGTTCTTGACACTATTGCACGTGTCCCACGAAGTGTGTGAATGCTTCGAGATCCTGGGATTACACTTCTATGGACCTTAGAATATCCATAAGCGTCTCCCTATGCTTGGGAGACTACTGAATCAACTCATAAATTGACAACTTTGTTGGAGTCATCTATAGGTTTTGAACTAACCTACTCCTGATTGTTACCACCGGTCTAGTTGGTGGGCCTAGCACATTTTGGGTTGGCCTTGGAGGAGGTGCAACTTGGACCCTAATAGGAAATGGAGGTTGATTTGGTCTTTCATACCTCGCATGTCTTGTGATGATATTGACCATTCCGATGAACCCATGGGTTGGTGGTTCGATGCGTACTTGATTGACTTGGCCAACATTGTTCCTTGGTACCTCATGGTTGGGTAGAGGATTTTTGTAAATCCCCATATTCTGATTATCTGGCGCTTGTGGATTGTCCACAAGAAGTGTACCTCTTTTGATCATATTTTGCACTAAATGTTTGAAAGACCAACATACCTCTATGTCATGACCTTTCATTCGATGAAATATGCAATATTGATCATCCTTATATCCCTTAGGCTTGGGTTTATTAGGGTCCACTAATTTGATTTTTGGTAAGTTTATTACCTTTGCCTCACACAATTGATGGAAAATCGATGTCAACAATTCTGATAATTGAGTGAATATGTGAGGAGGGCATATTTCTTTGTCCTTACCCTTCTGGTTGTTGTTGCACTGCTCATATTGCATAGGAGGAGGTTGGGCTTGATAATTTCATTGTTGCTGCCCCTTATCCCCTTTTTGAAGGTTTAAAACCACCTGATTAACATGGGCCGGCTTGGCCTATTGTTTCTCGATGCTCTTCTTATTCCATTCCTTCTTGTTTCTCAGTTTCAAGTTACCCTCCTGTAACTTGATATCCTCTATCACTTTGGCTTGCACCAAAGCCTCTTCAAATGTTTGATATTGCTGCAACTACAACAATAATAAAATGTGCTTTGCACAACTCTTCATAAACATTTGGGTTAATTCAGAGGTAGGGATGGAGAATGGTAGCTTTACCATCATATTTCTCCATAATTTCCCATAATCCATAACTGGCTCATCATCATGTTGCATTAAAGCAGCCATATCGGATAAGTTCACCTTTTTCTTGATGTCGAAGGAGAAGCATTCAAGAAATGCATCGACCAGTTGCTCAAAGTTGGTGATGTTGTGCCTTTTGAGTTGATTAAACCACTCTCGAGCTGGGCCTGAGAGGGTTGTAATGAAGGTCCATAGGAGCAAGGCATCATTGCTCTCGATCTGAAAGCACATGTCTAGAAAACTCGTGATGTGCTCCTGAGCATCCTCCTCTCCTTTAAAATTTTCTAGCCTAGGCATCTCAAAATGCTCAGGATAGGCCGAAATAGGCACTGATGGGCATAAAGGTTCATTATGAATCTTATTCAAGGTAGGATTTTGATAAGTCATTCCTTGCTTCTCGATAGCTTTAACCTTTTCTTCCAAGGCCTTATAGGCCTACGAAGATAGGAACTCCTCTTCTCTAGATTGCCTTTGAGGCACCTTTGGAGGCAGATTCCTCTTCGATCGAGGTGGAGGACTAGGCTCATCATCCACTTCGACTTGGGATATTTTAGGATACTCTTGATCTAATTCATCTCCCACTTCTTCTTCATACTACCTATGCCCATGATGTTCGGATGTGGGATATCGATCTCTGTGTTGGGTCGTATGGCGAGTATGGGTGTCTATATACTCAGGGTGCAACTCGGGCTATGAAGTAGCTCATCTATCAATGCTCTCCCTATACTCACTATGGGGAGGTAAACCGACACTAGCCAATCGGTCCTCCCTCTCAGCATACTCCTTTTGATCAAGGATGCATTGCTCATGCATGCACTATTCATATAATCATTGTCTTATGAACCTTTGCCTCTGAGTGTCCTCATTTTTGAGGCATTCTCACTCTATGCGAACATCTTCCAATTGGTCTTGGAGGATCTGACATCTCTGCTCTGACACCAACTTGTGAGATCTATCTATGTGATCAGTCGTATGAGGCCTCTGGTGTGTGCACTCTATTCGAGCGGCTTTGTGGGTGTGTCCCCCAATAGACTGATTTGCTATGCTCTTGCCCTTGTCTGTGAAGATGACATTTGCATCCAGCTATCACCTATACTCTATGCCCGCATGGGATGCAGGGGCATGCATATCATGAGAATGCTTGGAGCATTCTCCAGGTTCTCTGATGGTCCTAATTGTACTTTCGCTATGCACACTCATAGAATGAGAAGGTGTAGGTGAAGGTTTATAACCTAGCTATCCTAAGACTCTATCTAGACCATCTAACTATCTACTATGCCATGGCTCATGAGGTGGCATACCATTTGCTCCCACTTTAGACATGTCTATGGTGATCCTACAAGGCTCACTTCTGTTGGGAGTTTGCATGGGTCTACGCTCAGAAGTGGCCCTCTCTGTTTACCCCTGAATGGGTAGATCTTGAGCCTATCTATACTCATATGGTGGGGGCCTTGCGCCTCCCTTAGCTACAGGTCGAAGGGGTACCAATCTGGATCCCTCTATGACATACTCTTCAGTAGATCCCATGGATGCACGTGGAGTGTGATCATGGTAAATGCTAACATGTTTGGGACCCCCATGCTGGGAAGCCCCATGCTCTAATCTATGTCTCGAGGAGTGTCTAGTGGCTCCTCTAATCGGGGTATTCTCAATAGGATCCCCATGCATAGAATTATCCCCTCTAATACTCATTGAATGATGTTTGGGAGGATTCTGTGGTTGAGGGTCCTACGCATCTTGTTGTGCATTGGGTGGAGCTTCGGCCTCGACCTCGGGTCTATGCTCGGATCGGCCTCTCCATGTTCGCACCATGATATTATATTATCTCGTATGTAAATTTTAAGGCAAACAAAGTAAACAATGATGATTATCTCTTTTAAATTTTTGTTTGTGAGCCCTAAACTATTTGATGTGTTTTCAAGATTTGTTGTATCAAAAAGTAACTCTCATCGTGTTTTCAATATGTTGATGATATACTCAATTGTTTAAGGGTTTTCACCTGTATACTCATAGCTCGACAACCTGGTAATGAAAGTCACGGTCACGTAATCCCACCTATAATATGTGGAGATGAAACCCACACTTAGGTAGGGAGCATAGGTCCTCCTGGTCCTCACCCTGTTCACCTGTAGTCAGTGATATACCTCTTCGAAGAGAGATACATGCAAATTTTCCATGGGCTATGATGGTTCTTGGATCCGGTATTGGTCTAGTAACAAAAGGATCGAGGGAGTTGGGCCAATGGATGGAAATCACTACCACCATCGTTGAACCCTACTAGTGGTTGGATGTGACTTCCAACTCACTAGCGTTTAAAGTGTGTCATGGTGTGTGTGGTTCTTTTTACTTTGCATGAAAATAAAATGCATAAACCAACATTCACATGATTTTCCTACATGCTTTGAAAAAGAACATTTCACTTTAAGAGAATGCATGATTATACTAGATGATGTTTAGAGAATGCAATTATCTATGAAGAAAATGGCCACTGATTGGGCCTCATACATGCAAACTCTAAACATACAATGTCCTAGACCACTGGAGACTAGGGTAGACTACAATCAGAGATCCACTATTCCTAGCAACGACTAGTAGAAAACTAAAAATGAACTAGGATTTTCCCATTTCTACCTTTCATTAAGTTTTCTAATTAATCTAACATTTTTGCATTCTAGAAAATAAAAACATAGATAGATAGAAAAAACATAGGACAATGAAGCCTACCTCAGATCCAAGTCTGATGAAGTTCTGGATGCCTATTGTATGCTCTATTCTCTGTTGACCACGTCTATCAGGCATGGCTGCAACTATTGCCCATGGCTCTGTGGTATGGTGACAACTGTTAACCATGGCTGTCAACCATGGCTAAGACCTATCATCACAAAACATAGTAAGTTAGTATTCTATGGCATAAAATGTGGGTTTCCCATCATGATCACCTTCTGTAGCAATCTAGGATGCATACACCTAAGCTAATAATAACTGAAAAATCACATAAAGCATAAAAGAATGGATGAATTTGCAAATAACCACAAAGAAGGGCTTCTTTTATTAAATTTCCATTGAAACTCGATTACAAATCCATCCCTCTTAGGGATACCCAATGTGATACAATTATTACAATCATAGAAAATCCCCATGCAAGGGTAGGTGTAATCCATAGGCTTCCTAGGTTGACACGAACTGCTCCAAGGCAAATGTGGCCTTCTTCTCCATGATTAGAGGTATTTGTTGCTTTGAATGGCAAGACCCTGTTAACCCTACATTCAAGAAACAACAAGAAACAATTAAAAGCAAAGGAGGCCTCTCTTAATGAGGCTTTTAGAGGAATCTTGCATATAACATGTCATGAAATCTTGAAATCAAGAAAATGCATAAGGTATGGTAATCTACACTAAACATGATAATTTACCATCAAGAAATATAAAGGAAACATAAATCAATCCATCTAATGTCCTATTTAAACAATTGGAAGCATGAAAACATAAGAAATAGCCACAACTAATCTATCTACCAAATGATAAGAAATGAAGGAAACAAGTCTTAAATTCCTACTTCTATCACACAATTGTCTCTAATGAAACAAATCTAGATCAAATGCATATAATCTACTACAAATAAAAGGTAAACTACTGCTAAAACCAAGGGAAAAAGGAAATTAAACCTTGATCGTGGGTCTACGATGCAACTAGCACTATTAGCCATGGTTGACAGCCATGGCTGAGCTAAAAATGTAGTTGCTCTCAAATGCCGGTCTTAGATCTCCAATTCCCCTTGATGAATTGATGATCAAGGGTCACCACGATGTCCTCTGATAGATTTGGTGGTTGAATTGCTCAGATTGGTGATGGAATGGGCTCAATTGAGTTTCTTGATTCCTCCTAGCCCTCCATAGCCTTCTTGGTTCCAAGTGCCATGTGATCTCCAATTAGGCAGCAAAAGTATTCCTCTCAATGGATACAAGTGAGTATGCAATTTGACAGGGCTTCGTTGCTCTTCAACTCGAGATTCTTCTAGACTTCTCCCCAATTTGGAGGGGGGTTTTATAGCACTTGGGAAGGCCTTGTCTTAGCTTCATGGAGAAGCCAAGATCAAGAAAGGGCAGTTAGGGCAGTTGGAGGGAAACTTCTAGAACCTTCCACCCTCTAAACCCATTTGAAACTCAACCAATTGGCCATTGTAACCGATTTTGGGTCGGTCGAGGTCCAACTAATTTTGAAGGCTAGCCATGGCTCTGAGGCGCGGTCAGACCTATTAACCATGGGTGTCAGCCGCGACCAACACTGATTAGGCCAAAATGCCTAAATGAGTGGTTAGAACCACTGCTTCACCTTGGAATCTATCCAAGATCTTTCATATGGTCTTCTAGCATGTCCCATATGAGTAGTCACCTCGACATGACGCGTTTTAGGTGTCTGCACTTATTTTTCATTGTTCTCCTAAACAAGAGGTTATGTTATTAGATAAACTCAAATTTTAGTGAACTTATATTTCAATGCCCTATTTAGAAATTCCACTCAATATGAGTAGGCAAAAAAATAGGACTAGGTATGGCTAACAAACAGGGTGAAGAACAAATTAGGTAAGCGAACAAATAGATGACTCTCATCAAGAGGAAGAATAAAACCTTGGTTAAAGTTGTACTCCAATCCATACCCATCTATGTTTCATCAGTGTTGAGTGTCCCTATGGTTTTATTGAGATAATTTGATAAAATTTGTCATCACTTCATCTAGCAAGGTGTAAAGGAAACTAAAAAGTGGGCCCTTCTCAACTAGAAGAAAATATGTTAGCATAAGGAAGAAAGGGAACTAGGTCTGAGGACTATAATTAAAAATAACAAATCACTAGTAGTGAAAATATATTGAAGACTTCTAAATAACTCGAATGAGCTATGGGAAAAAAAACTCAAAGCAAAATATGCAAAAATTAAAGGATCGAAGGATATAGTTCAATAAACACTATTGTTCATAAGATCCCCTATCTTATCAGTACTAAATATAGGAGAGGGGATGGTAAAAAATAAACTCTTTTGGATTGTACATAATGTTTGGTGATGACTGTCCCCCATTGATAACACAATTTTCATTATGGGTAACTATTATAGAAGAACTACACAAAGCCAACTGGTTGACAATGGTAGATTATAGTAGAACAATTGATAAAGCTAGGAAGTGGGGAAGCAATGGATTCCTATCCTAGAATGACCAATACAACTACAAGACCCTCAAAGAGTGGAAATTCAAAGCATTTTAAGTAGAAGATCGTGTCCTTATTCTCAGGAAGATGACTCTTTGGGATGGGATATATTTAACCAAGGGGAATACATAGTTGATTTAGGCTATCAAACACTTAGCCCCATAACAGTCACCTCAAGGAAATGTTTAAGCAGATTTGGAAACAAAACCTATGACCTAAGGTGTAATTATTTGTTTGGTTGCTATTACACAAAAGGATCCTTATAGAGGATCAACTCATGAAGAGGGGTATACACAACCCGTTTCAATGTGAGATGTGTTGGAAAATTTTGAAAACCATAGATCACCTCTTCATAGATTATCCTATAGTGGTAAAACTTTGGAAAATGATGCCATTACTCTTGGGAATCAAATGGTAGTGATCAAGGTCTCTTAAACACAAATTAAGAGAATGGACAAATCAAGCAGAAGAAGGGCTAAACTATAGACAACTGGTGTAAGTAGGAACTTATCTTCTAGTATAGAACTTTTGAAAAGAGAGAAACAATAGAAAATATAATCAAAACTATTGAGACAACTACCTTATCTTGAACAAAACAACTAATCTAGTAGAGTCCATACATCACACATTCAAGACTCCTTAGTTCCCAAGTGACAACTACAACCAGATCCTTACTATATTAAAGAAATATCCAACTAACAGTAGTCAACAACGATTGGCAATCCTTACCTCAAAAATTGATAGAACTAGAGAAGGAATGGGTAAGGTTAATACTGATGGAGCATCAAGAGGGAATCCAAGTAAAGCTAGTGCAAGGGAGATAGGAAGATTATCTAATGGAACCCCCTATATTTAATTTTGCAAAAAAATTAGGAATCCTTCCTAATAACCTAGTTGAAGGACTTGCTTTGATTAAAGGAATCCAAGAAGCCCTCAAGGTAGGTTGGACTAGAGTACAAATAGAATTAGACTCATATATGTTGATCAACAAATTGAAGAATCTAGAGACTAAGAAAGGGAAGGATTAGAGACTTGAAAGAGTGATATATACCATTAGATCACAATTGACCAAATTTTAAACAGTGGAGTTGACACACATCCCTCGAGAATAGAATAGGGTAGCGGATGCATTGGCTAATTGGGCTCTAGATAAGGGTGATATCATATGCTATGGATTTCCCCCAGGTGGTGGTCACAGCAAACCAGGGAATCACTTTTGACCATTATCCGTTTGGATGCTTTGCTTTGATTTGTTGTTTAATATTTTTAGGTTTTATGTAGCGATAGTATAGTGTTGTATGTATAGGAGTAGATATCATAGTGGAAGGAAATATCACCTCTATATTGTTAACAATTGGCTCAAAAGTGTATCTTTCAAAAAAAGGAAGAAGATGTACAAATTGTTGATTTGAATAAAAAGAATATTTTTTAACAAAAAAGAAAACATTGAATTTTGATATTATAAATATCATGACACCAAACACATGGCAAGAGATTGCAAAGTGAAAATTATGGAGAAAGATATGGAAAATGTTGGGCATGATGCAAACTTCAATATAAAACAAGGAGATCATATCATTGGAGAAGTTGGTTCAAAAAAATGATTTTCCACTCTTAAGAAAGTGGCAAGAAAAATTCCTCTACATCATCAAATGACAAAGACCATTATTATTCACTCGAATCAACCATTAGAAGAAAAAATGATACAAGAGATGAGGAAGTACAATACATAAGTTCAAATACAGGAGTTAAAGATTCAAAGGAAGATATGGAGGCAAATTTTAAAGCAAAGGAAGATGAGGCAAATTTTAAAGAAAATGAGATGAAGGAGATTTTTTTTTTTTTTTTGATTGGTTGAAAGGGTGTTGAAAGGTCCCTGAACCTTGTACAAGATAGCCGCGGGCCTTCGAAGAGGGAGGCAAAGGGGAAGAACAGTGACAACAGAACGAGACAACCTGAAAACAACAGGGGTCACCTAAGGTAAAGGCGCCCAGAGGAACCAACTAGAAGAACTAAGGGAAACATGACCAAAGGTTAATGAGAAAGCGAAACTTAAATAGAGAAATTCATCATTTGGAAGTGTTGTTGCTGCTCCACATCGTACCCCAAAATTGGGGACCCACCTTTTTTGCATATTTTCCAAGAAGTCCGAAGAGGTCCATATGCTAAAGATCAAAGAAAAAGCAAAACACCACAAGGACGAAAGTGTCGCGATATCGCGACAAGTCGCATTTTCGTGGTCCAAAGCAAAGGGAGAAAGCGAGGAGGAAGAAGTGTCGTGAGATCGCGCCAAGTTGCATCGTCGCGTTCAAAGGAATAAAATATGTCACAATATCATGACATGTAGCATTGTCGTGGCCAAAGGAGAAAAAGTGTCGCGATATCGCGACATGTTGCATCGTCGCGGCCAAAGGAGAAAAAGTGTCGTGATATCGCGACATGTTGCATAGTCGTGGCCAAAGGAGAAAAAGTGTCGCGATATCACGACAAGTTGCATCGTCGAGGCCAAAAGATAAAAAATGTCGCGATATCGTGACATGTTGCATCATTGCTGCCAAAGGAGAAAAAGTGTCGTGATATAGCGACATGTTGCATTGTCGCGGCCAAAAGAGAAAAAGTGTCGTGATATCACGACATGTTGCATCGTCACGGCCAAAAGAGAAAAAGTGTCGCGATATCACGACATGTTGCATTGTCGCAGCCAAAGGAGGAAAAAGTGTCATGATATCGCGACATGTTGCATCGTCACGGCCAAAGGAGGAAAAAGTGTCGTGATATCGCGACATGTTGCATCGTCGCGACCAAAAGGAAAAAAGTGTCGCGATATCATGACATGTTGCATCGTCACGTCCAAAGGAGAAAAAGTGTCACGATATCGTGATATGTTGCATCGTCACGGCAAAAAGAAAAAAGTGTCACGAAATCACGACATGTTGCACCGTCATGGCCAAAAGAGAAAAAGTGTCACGATATTGCGACATGTTGCATCGTCGCGGACAAAAGAGAAAAAGTGTCGCGATATCGTGACATGTTGCATCGTCGCGGCCAAAAGAGAAAAAGTGTCACGATATTGCGACATGTTGCATCGTCGCGGCCAAAGGAGGAAAAAGTGTCACGATATTGTGACATGTTGCATCGTCGCAGCCAAAGGAGGAAAAAGTGTCGCGATATCGTGACATCTTGCAACGTCGCGGTAAAAGGAGGAAAAAGTGTCGCGATATCGCGACATGTTGCATTTTCGCGGCCAAAGGAGAAAAGTGTCGCGATATCGTGACATGTTGCATTTTTGCGGCCAAAGGAGAAAAGTGTCGCGATATCGTGACATGTTGCATTTTCGCGGCCAAAGGAGAAAAGTGTCGCGATATCGCGACATGTTGCATTTTTGCGATTCAAAAGGGGCAGGCAAGCAGAGAAGCAAGAAGTGTCGCGATTTCGCGACATGTCCGATTTTTGGGCACAAGAGTTGATGTTGACTCTAATTTCGAATAAACCCTCCCTGAGAATGTCATGGAAAGACTCCGTGGTTGGCAGACGACATGCAGACCAACTGATCAGGTTCCAACTATCCTTAATCAAGATTAGAGCATCAACAGACCATACCAATCCCCCTGGCAATAGCTCACATTGTGCAAACATTGAAACTTGTAGAATCGTTCCTTAGGCCAATGGGGAAGGAGTCTCTCCACACTTGAATGTTAGATTCACCAAATCCCCTGTTAGCTAGCCAGTCCGTAGCTTTGTTTCCTTCCCAAAAACTGATGCTTAATGACTAATTCTGGGTACTTGCCAACTAGAGCCTTGCATTCTTGGAAAATCGAAGCTAGGGACCAGGGAGGCTTAGCTATACCTTTGAGGTAGTTGATACAGTGCAACGATTCTCCTTCGATGATAAGTTTATTGATGGTCAACCCTTCCATGAGGATCAAACTTTGGAACAGAGCTCAAGCCTCTGCCATATTGTTGGATTGAATTCCCAAGTTTTGGGCGAAGGCCAAAATTATTTCTCCCCTGTGGTTTTCGAGAATTCCTCCTCCGCCAACCGCTCCTGGGTTGCCTTTAGCCGCACCATCGAAGGAGATTATTATTAATCTAGGTAAATCATATTTATTTTCCTCAAGTAGCATAAAATCTTCTCTTTGCAATAAAAATAAAATTCATAGAGTTTATTTGTTGTACTTTAGGGCTTCTAAAGTAGCACAATAAAGAAAAGCATTGGAAGGTATTCAAAGAACTTTAGGGTATCTAGGGTAGCATAAGAAAGTAATGACTATAGAGGATCATTCATGCAATTTAAGGTTTGGGGGGTAACTTAAAGAAGAAAGAGTTTACGAGGTTATTCCTTATGTCTCAAATTCTTTAGGGAAGCATAAATATTTAGAAGATAAGTCTCATTATGAACAATATGGAAAATGGAAGAGATTTATGAAGATGAGAGTGTTGGTGGGAATGGAAAAAGGAGAGGAAGGCCATCAAATCATGGAAAAAGAGAAACATATACTCAAAGGAATATCAATTTAGGAAGTCAAATAAAAATATCATAGGTGTTAACAAGAAGTGGGGCTAAGCCCACAAATAAAAATAAAAGTGATGATGATGAAAATGATATCATGGAATATTAGGGGTATGAAAAAAACCCGTAAAAAAAGTTATTAAGGAATTAATATATTGTTATAGTCCTAAGTTTATTTTAATACAAGAAACAAAATTAAGTAGTGAGGAATGTAAGGATGCTTTTAAAATATTTGAAATATGGGTGATTGTCTAGCAATTTCTTCCATAGGAGCTTTAAGAAGTATTGCAACAACATGGGATAAATGCAAATAGGATGGGTAATTGTTAGAAGCAAAAAGTAACTGGGTTGTTGGGCCATTTTGCAGGAAAGAAGAAAACATCATAGTTGGGGTCATAAATATATATGCTTCAACTATAGTTACTCGTGAAAGATGTTGGAAGGATCTTAGCATATTTTTGTCAAACACAAGGTGATTCATATTTATGATCTATGGATTCTTGGGGGTGATTTCAACATTCTTATATCTCCTTTGGAAAAAAAGGATGATACTCTAGGATGGTCTAAATCAATGCAAGATTTTATTTCATTTGTCAAAACAAATGGTCTTTGGGATGTTAGTCCTTCAAAATTTTAATATACATGGGAAAATAGACATATTAGGAAAACTCATATAACATAAACATTGGATAGATTCTTGTTATCCAACACATGGTTGCAAATAGAGTAGACAATCTCTTTAGACATTTTATTGTAAATAGGATCAGATCACAAACCTAGTCTTTTGACTTGTGATTTACCTAAAAATGGTCATCCAAAATTATTTCACTTCCAATCTATGTGGCTCCAAGACCCTGATTTCTTCTAGATGGTTATGTTATGGTGGGATGAAGAAAATTTTTAAGGATCATCTATGTACAAGTTTATTCAAAAAATAAAACATTTAAAGGAACAAATGAAGAATTAGAATGCCAAATATTTTGGTAACATTTTTAAATGTTCATATTCACAATATTTTCCAAAAATATTCTAAATCATGCATTCACCACAATTGTATGCAAAAAATAAGAAGTGATTAAAAGATAACAATAGTAAACAAAATAAAAAGATGAAAGAAGACAACAAGAAGTAGAAGGTGAGTGCCCTTGGACTCCCCAATATATCACATGTTATTCGCACTTATCATAGAAATGGATCCTCATTGAGGGGTATTTATACGGATACCTAAACCCTAATGAGAGGTTAACCTTTTGATGACATAAACTTAACCTTGAGGTTAACCTTACAATAAAATAATAATAAATTACCTTTTAAGGAAGGTTATCCATAAAGGTGGATTAACCAATACCACTAAGAATAAAATATGAAAGGGGCCTTAGGATTACATGAACATGCGTGTTGGCTTAAATAAGTGATGAATGATTGTAGTCTTACTTAATTACATGCTCGTAGGCTACATTAATAGTTCTCATAAACACTTTCTAACAATTTTGATCTTGGCCTAAACAAGATCAAATTACACATATTTCAACACCCCCATAATTTGAGCTAAGAGGGCCAAGGAGAGAAGGTATTAGACGTAACACCTCCTCCCATAATGGATGCTCTAATGGGACCCTATTTATCCTCATATTCATCATCGAAAAGCTTGTGTACAACCCTCAAGAATTGTGTCTCAATCTTTTTCAACCTTGTAATGTAATTTTTGATGTAGTGTCCTTCCCTTTTACAATACTCACAAATATTTTACTTCTTTGAAACCTATACTTACCCTTAGGCAACTCAACCTTCTATTCCATGGCTTTAGTCTTTTGGATGAGCTTATATATGAGAAATATCTCCATGATTCTTTATTGCTACTTTATAATGGATTAGAATCTTGAAAAGTCCTTCAAGAGAGATAGGGTGTGGCTCTTTGATAGTCATAATATTCACGTAAAGAACCAAGCCAATTGAAAGGAAGGAGAATAATTAGAAGTAATAGGTTTGATATACTCTTTAAATTACCTCTTTTCATAGCTAGATCAATTTTTAGAGCTTTGAAGTGATATATATATAGCCTTCAATATTTGTAAAATCTAAAATTTTGAGATCGAAGATCTCTATTTTTATTCTGTTAATTTGTTACGAATAATTATTATTATTAAGGGTCATGATCCTTCACAATTTTACATATTTATAATAATCATCATGTTCATTTCATTCATCATCAAATATATTTATTATACATTGCTTGAATAAGCAGAGAACTGCCCTCTCTAGGTGGCGTAAACATTATCCTATCTCTCAGTTTTCATATCTCATTGTTTTAATTTTGCAATAAAGGAGTAAACCCTTTCAAGTGGTATCAAAGCTTCGATATGGGCAGATTGTAAGTTGTTATCAACTACGGAGACCAAGAAGAATCAAATTTTGTAGCTGAGAAGCGGTGTCTATTGGTAAATATCAGTACCATAGCAAGAATTTGGGTGTCCTTTGGAACGAACATTGAACCAACAAAGGGATAATAGTGTGACTGCGTTGCTTACAAAACTTTGTATAGTGTTCAGAAGGCGATCGATGATGCTCCAAGTATAATTTTTTGTTCGGCGAGATCCAGAGTTAAGTCGACATATCGCGTGATAGTTTATTCTAGCATAAAAACGTGTTTTCCTGTCTCTATTACTATTTTGAGGGTACTGCTCAAAGGTGCTTTCAAGAGAATCTTAGGAAACATGTAACAACGATGTATGAACATCACAAAAAATCAAACTGATGCTAGAATAAATGTGTTAATTAACCGCTGCTACCTGGAGAATTTATTAAGAAATTCTAAAGTTTAATCCTTCTCTACTGAAATCACGTGTCAAGTAGATAGTTAAAAGGGGATTATAATCCCACACTTACAATGTGGGACAATTCAATCGATTTATATTATCCAAGCCGTGCATACCAGAGTGTCTAAAAATCGATGGATCACCCTCCCTCATGAGCACTAATATCCGTTTGGTCAGATATTTCGCTAAATCGCATCAAACCTTCCTCCTCCCAGTCAAATAATTTGCCAACTATGTCGAATCTGTCACCTATTTGTTCGTAGTGCAAATCATTGCTAAATAAATTAATCTGACCATTGTTCTATCCGCCTTGTGATTGTTGTGCTAACCACCAATTTTAAAATTTAAATTTGAAATTGCTCATTGATCATTCAAAATAAAACTAAATTTACCAAAAAAAAAATTACCATATCTTTTGCAATTTCTTTTTGCATATTTGGTTTGCAATTTTTTGCATTAAAAACAAAATTGACAAAAAATTAGCAATTTTTTTCAACAATTTGACAAAAGTTGCAATTTTTTCAACAAGAAATAATTGCTAAGGAGTGGAATCGAGTCAATGAAAGACTAGAAAGAAATCCTCCACCGATTAATGAATTTATGACCAAAAAGTGACCACCAAGAATTCAAACCAATCCCAATCACATCACTAGTTTCAACCAACAATGTTATTCTGCAATGACTTCTCCAAACCAAATAGATTTTGCTCTCAATAACCTGCCTCCCAGGGAGTTTATACCAATTCCTACAAATGTGGATGCTTCTTTAAAACAATATCTAACTCAACAAGAATCAATATTGAAATAAGTACACATGAATCTACGAGCTATTGAGGCCCACATTTCATCCATTACACCACCCCTCATCCCTCACTCATAAACTACCCTAAATATTGAACCTTTAAATAGTTGCCAGAGACAAGTTGCTACAAATCAACGCTTCACTAATGATTTATATCCAGAAATAGGTGGTGCTTCCCAATACTTGAAATGGTCTCATGATGTCCATGTTCCTCGAGTCGACATGCCCACATTTGAAGGTGTTGACCCTCATGGGTGGCTATCAAATATGGAAGGACTTATTCGATTACACCATATCCTTGAAATAGGTCGTATTACGTTCGTAGCTTCTAAAATGGATACACAAGTATATCAATGGCTATTATGAAAACTTCATGAAAATCAATATCCTCTTTTATGGCCTAAATTTAAGGAAATTTTTTTGAGAAGATATGATAAAGGATCATCCCAATCATATGTTGTTCACCTTATGCAAATCAAGCATACAGGATTGGTAGACGACTATATCTCAAAATTTACTAGTCTACTAACCTATACCCATGAATTAAGTCTAGCAGTGGTGGTTTCTACCTTTCGCTATGGTCTTAAGGATAAGATTCACAAAGAATTTGACATGCATGATCCTTATACCTTAGACGAGGCACAACGTATCGCTCAAGAAATAAAACAAAAACTCCAAAATATAACTCCTCCATATCGTCGAGACTTCAACTCTCGTCAGCCATATCACAACTTCGAGCATCCCATAGGATTATTCTGCTATAAATAACACTCACATCACCCATGAGAGCAAGCTTATGTACAATGTTAGAACTTTCATTTAGAATATGAATATTCTCTAGTATATGAAGAAGAGGATATACCTCAACTAGAACCCCTTCTACAAAACCCACAAAAGAGGAAAAACCAGAAGATGATACAATGGCTCTTTCGATACATGCACTCATGGGTATTCAAGCCCATCACACTATTAAGGTGCAAGGATACATTAAACACCAACGTGTTAATGTGTTGATTGACTCTGGAAGTACACATAACTTCATCGACTATAAAACAACCAAATCCTTAAATCTGTATATCCAGACTTTCAATCAAGATGAATTCCAAGTACTTATTGCCAATGGAGGTAATGCTCAATGCATAGGTCGAACATCCAAGGTAACAATACAAATGGGAAATCATACATGGATAGGTACACTTTTTGTTATGAACCTAGGTAGTTTGTATGTCATTCTAGGATCACAATGGTTATCTCAACTTGGTGATGTTACTCTTAATCTCCAAAAATTATATATCAAGTGGTCAAAAATGGAAAAAATATTTGCCTTCAAGGGATTCAATGCCCTCCTTCTCACATAGTGAGTTCACATTGCATGGAAAAAATATTGCGAAAAGGTGGCTACAGTTTTATTGCTCAAATAAATTCCCTTGAGGTTAAATCCTCAGATTCTTCATCTCCAACTATGCCCGGGGACCTTCAAAATATTGTGGATAATTATGAAGTGGTATTTAGCGAACCATATGGTCTACCTCCTAGAAGGTCTCACGATCATGCTATCCATCTAATTCCTAGTAGCCTACCTCCTAATATATGCCCTTATCGCCATCCACAACCAATAAAGACTAAAATTGAGAAACTTGTCCAAGATATGCTAGAACACGAAATCATTCGACCAAGCACTAGTCCTTATTCATATCCCATTGTGATGGCATTTCATAAGGATAATTCATGGCTCATGTGTCCTTATTTTCATCCCTTTAACAAACTTACCATCAAAGAAAATTTTTCTATTCCCATCATCGATGACTAATTAGATGAACTACATGGTGCACAATATTTCACTAAGCTAGACTTACACTCAGGCTTTCACCAAATTAGGATTAGAGAAGAAGATATCCCAAAAATAGTTTTTGTACTCATGAAGGCCACTATGAGTTCTTAGTCATGCCTTTCGGTCTAACCAATGCCCCATCTACTTTTCAAAGTCTTATGAACCATGTTTTTAGACCATATCTTCGTAAATTTGTTCTTGTTTTCTTTTATGATATCTTAATTTAATAGCAAATCTTGGAAGGACCATTTAGATCATGTTGACAAGGTTCTTTCTTTATTACAAAAGGAGAAATTATTCATTAAAATATACAAATGTGCATTTGGGATCCAGGAAGTTTAATATTTGGGTCACATAGTCTCTCATGAAGGAGTTAAAGTGGATCCTAATAAAATCAAGGCTATTCAAGATTGGCCTTTGCCAAAGACACTAAAAAATCTTTGATGATTCTTAGGACTCACAAGTTATTATCGAAAGTTTATCCACAACTATGGGAGTATCGTAGTACCGCTCACAACTCTTACAAAAAATGATTCTTTCCATTGGAATGATGCAGCATCACAAGCTTTAAATGCACTAAAAAAGGCTATGTGTTCCACACCTGTCTTGGCCACTCTCAATTTTAAAAAGCCATTCATAATTGAGTGTGATGCTTCAGGGATGGGTATTGGAGCTATTTTAATGCAGGAAGGTCATCCCTTAGCTTTTGAGAGTAAACAAATTTTTGAAAAGAATTTGGGATGATCCACTTACAAAAAAAATACTAGCTATTCTACATGCGATAGAAAAATGGAGGCATTAATTATTAAGCAGTCACTTCATCATCAAAACTGATCATAGAAGTCTTAAACATTTCTTAGAACAACGTCTTTCCTATCCTGAAAAAGTTAAATGGTTGACAAAACTATTAGGTTACAATTTCATCAATGAATACAAAAAGGATAAAGAAAATGTAGTAGCCAATGCCTTATCCTATCAATACGAAGATGAAGTAACCATAAATACAATCTCAGGTCCTTGTTTCTAGTGGCTTGCCCAACTTCAAAAAGAATGGATGGCCAATGAAGAGACCACTCAAATAATCCATGATATAAAGTCAGGATCATCCATGCATCCATACTTCTCTTATGAGGATGGAGTACTTTGCAAGAAAGATCGAATTTACCTCTCTCCTTCTTCCACTCTTAAATCCACAATTCTCCAAGAAGTGCATGCATCTTCGACAATAAGACATTCAAGATTCTTGAAAACCTACCAAAGAGCAAAGCAATCATTTTTGTGGAAAGGTCTAAAATCTGATATCAAAACATTTGTGGCTGATTGTGAAGTCTATCAACATAATAAAGGAGAAACAATCAAAATCCTCGGTATATTACAACCATTACCCATCCCTAATCATCAGTGGAAGCACATTTCTATGGATTTCATCGAGGGGCTACCTAAATCTAAGGGTAAAACAATGATTTTTGTAGTAGTAGATCGTCTCTCCAAATATGCTCATTTTAGTGCCTTACAACATCCTTATTCAACAAGTAAGGTGGCTAAAGTATTTTTGGATTCAATCTTCAAACTACATGGTATGCCCAAAACCATCGTCAATGATCATGATCCTATATTTATGAGCAATTTTTGGACAAAATTATTTCACCTTAGTGGTACCAAGTTAAATATGTCTTTCGCATATCATCCCCAGTCGGATGGTCAAATCGAGATAGTTAACAAGTTTTTAGGAACCTACCTCCAATGTTTTGCTCAAGATAAGCAACATCACTGGATTCAATGGATTTCCTTAGCAGAATGGTGGTATAATACCTCTTATCACACCTCCCTTAAGATGTCACCCTTTGAAGCCTTGTATGGTCAAAAACCACCATCTCTCATAGACTATGTACCTGGTACTTCTAAGGTGGCTCAGGTTGATGACTTGTTACAACACCATCAAATGATGCTTACTCTTCTTAAAGACAATTTGATCCAAGAACAAAATCGTATGATGCAACAACATGATTTAAAGTGCTCTAAAAAATAATTCAAAGTTGGCAACATGGTTTTCCTACGCTTACAACCTTACAAATAATTATCATTGAAGATCAAGTCTAGTAAAAAATTAGCTCCTCAATTTTATGGACCTTACAAAGTCATTCAGAGCATCGATAAAGTAGCCTATCACTTGGAGCTTTCTCCTTCATCTCGGATCCATCCGATGTTCCATGTTTTCTATCTCAAACCTGTTATTGGTCAAAAGGTAAGATCCCAAACAAAGCTTCCACTACTCGATGATGAGAGTTGTATAACTCTCCTACAAAAAGCCATCCTCTGTACCAGAGAGTGAAAACTCCACTCACATTACATTTAGGAGTTTTTCATTAAGTGGCAAGACCTTCTCGAAGAAGATGCTACTTGGGAGTCTCAGAGTATTCTCCATCCTCTATACCAAAGAGTGACAACTTCACTCACATTACATTCAGGAGTTTTTCATTAAGTGGCAAGACATTTTCGAAGAAGATGCTACTTGGGAGTCTGAGAGTATTCTCCAGTCTTATCCAGCTTTGAGTACAAAGTTTTTTGAGTAGGGGATCCATGTTACGAATCATTATTATTATTAAGGGTTGTGACCCTTCACAATTTTACATATTTATAATCATCATCAAATATATTTATTATACATTGCTTTAATAAGCAGAGAACTGCCCTCTCTAAGTGGCGTAAACATTATCCTATCTCTCAGTTTTCATATCTCGTTGTTTTAATTCTGCAAGAAAGGAGTAAACCCTTTCAAAATTTCACTAGAACTTATTTTTTCATAGAGATTTTTCAAATTAGACCATACCTCAACAGGATCAATTTTCTCTTTGATGTAAAAAAGTACATATGGTTCCACTAACACGAAGAAGAGTATAAGAGATTCATCCTCTCTCTTACCAAGTTATTGATCACTACGACCTTCTTCTAGTTCATTATTGAAGATGAACCAAAGGTTCTTACTTCTAAGTAATAGTGTCATTTGGACTAACAAAGTGCTATAATTTTGTCTAGTGAGGTAAGTAATAAACCCTAAGGAATCCCTTTTGCATGAAAACCCTAAGCAAATTTATAATAAGTTTGTAAATTGATGTCACCATTGCATAGAACTCAAGAAATAATGGAATCTAAAAAAGGCTCTAAATGATTTTGTATGCAAAAGTTATGGCCTTAAGAAGATTTGGTATATTAGCACTCAAATCCAAAAAAATTAAATACCAAAACTTAGAAAAAAGTTTGTCGAATTAAAAAATACCACTTGGCACCATTGGGTTGGATGTTGTGTTATCAACCGATGAATCTAAGTTTTATTAGTTGTTGATATTATTGGCTAAGATTCACACTATATAAATACAAAGTTGTCTCAATAGATTTAGATTCGACAAGACTTGAACCCAAGATAGGTGATGTGCAAATGAAAGGTCAAATCACTATGCCAAGCATGTTGGCTAAGACCAAAGGAGTAATCATTTTGATTTGACTATTGCATAGGGGATGATCTTACCTAAAGGAAGGAAAAAATTGCAAAATTGAGCTTTGAACTCGAAACCTCTCTTCAATGGTAAAACTACCCAACCACTATGCCACACAAATTATTGAGGCACATAGCTCCTTCCATATGGTGCATATGCCATCCATCAGTTGGAGAAAGACCTTCAAAAATTTCTTTTGGGTATTGAAATGTTGACCTACATGTTGCAAGTAAGCCATCCAACTAATATGCCAAGGATATGAATGTGACATAGATAGAAAGCTTGCTAAAGTCCTATAAGTAATGCTTGTGCATAGAAAAATGTTTATTCATCGATATTCAAACCAACAACCTTCTAGCTACAATAAAATTCCCTTGTCATTGTGTTACTCCCTTCCAACGCAACCAAGAGTGGGAAGCTTCCTCTATAGAGAATGTGACAACAAACAAGGGGGAGTTGAATGTGCACCCTTCCAACTATAAGCTTACGATCTTACTGCCCACACCGTCCATGTCAACGTTTTCACTTCTACATTGAAATTCATGGACATGTGATGGCAAGTCATATGAATGACACAAAATGAACAATATTTATTTTTTATGCCAACAAGAAATGGCAGGAATAAAATTTCAAGTTTGATTTTTTTAATAGAAAATAATTTTTTTGGCAATCTTTGATTGCTTTATAAAATTCTCCTTCACTTGATGAGTGACATAGCTTTGGACCTTGCTCGAATTCACAATATTTTCTAGAAAAATTTTAAATCATGCATTCACCACAATCATATGCAAAAAAAAAATAAGAAACAATTAAAGATAACAACAATTTACAAAATAAAGATATGAAGGGAGACAACAAGAAGTAGAAGGTGGCTGATCGTGTGCACCCCAATATATCATATTTTATTCACACTTACCATACAAATATATCCTCATTAAGTTCTATTTATAGTGACTAAAACCTCAATGAGAGGTTAACCTCAGGCCAACATAAACTTAACCTTAAGGTTAACCTTACAATATAATAATAATAAATTATCCTTTTAAGTAAGGTTATCTATAAATATGGATTAACCAATACCACTAAGGGTGAAATATGAAAGAGACCATTAGGATTACATGAACATACTTGTTGTTTTACATATTTGATGAATTCTCATAGGCTTACATAATCAATTACCTATATACTACATTAATAGTGCTCATAAGAACTTCTTCACACTTTTGACCTTGGCCTAAACAAGATCAGATTACACATATTTCAACATTAAAGAAAATAAATAAATTGAATCCAAGCTCAAAAATTTATAAGAGATATTAGAAACTAATGGAATGAATCATAATTCTTATGTGAATGAAAAATAATTACTTTCTAATTAACATAATGCATTGAAAAATGAGTCATATTGGTTTCAAAAATCTAGGAAGAAATGGCTCAAGAAAGGAGATAGAAATACAAAATTATTTTATGCTACATCAAAAACAAAACTTTATTTTTATCACATTAAAAATATTTTACCCTAGAAAGAACTTAGAAGGAAGGAAGCAACTAATTATTTAAAAAACATTTTGTCAAATACTAGGCAAGATAAGGAGGCACAAGAGAAGCTTTTGCAAAATATTCCATCAATTATCACATAAGGACAAATTGAAAGCTTTATGAACAAGATATTTATGGAGGAGCTATATAAAGAAATTTTCTCTTTCCATCCTAACAAGGTACCTAGGCCCAATGGATTTCCTACAATTTTCTTTTGAAACATTTGAGATTTATTGAAGAGTGATATGTTAATTGTGGTTGAAGAGAATTCAAAAAGGAAGACTATAATAAGTGAGATCATTGCCACTTTTATTATGTTGGTTTCTAAGAAAGGAAAGAAAAAATATTTTGATAATTGTCATCAAATAGGTCTTTATAATATGATTTATAAGATCATTTAAAAAATTATAGCAAATAGATTGAAAGGTATTCTAGATTGTGTTATCTGAGAGGAACAAGGTTGTTTTGTTTATGGTTAACAAGTTTTTGATGATATAATAATTACATAGGAGACCATACATTCTCTTAATTACATGAAAAATCTAGGTATGCTTATGAAAATATATATCAACAAAACATATGATAAGGTTTTTTAGAGTTTTCTATATGATATTCTCAAAAGGATTAGTTTTGATCACAATTTGTGTAAATGAATTAAATGTTGTTATAGTATTGTAAAATATTCTATTTTGATCAAAGGTTCTCTAGTTGATTACTTTAAGTCATCTTGTGGTATTTTCCAAGGTGATCTACTATCTCTTTATCTATTCATTGTTCTTTTGGAGGCATTAGGGAAAGCTTTCTTAAAGGCAAAAATAGAAGGAAAAATCAAAGGTATTCAGGTTGCAAAAGATGGTTCCTTCAAATTTCATCTCTAATTTGTTGATAACACTTTTCTTTTGGGCCATCACTCAGCCAGTGAGGCCATGTAGTTCAAAGTAATATTATCATGCTATGAGAAGGCTATTGGATAGTTGGTTTATACTAAAAAATATTAGATTTTTTATTGACATCGTCCTAGATTTATAATGAAATCTTGTGGAAATTTTAGGGTTTAAAATTAAAAAAAAATCATTAACCTACACGGGTATTCCTTTGTATTATAAAGGAACTTTGATTCTCTTGGTTATATATAATAAAATATTGTTTGGCAGGTTGGAAAGGTAAGTTCTTAACCATGGTGGGAAGGCTACAACTCACAAAGACTACATTGCAATCCATCTCTATTTATATGATGTCACTTTCAAGATTTCCAGTAGGTATAACATCAAAATTTGATAAAATTCAAACAAAATTTCTTTGGAAAGGATGCGAGGAAAAATTTAGGTTTCCTTTTTGTAAGTGGGATAGAGTTTGCAAAGGAAAGAATATTGGAGGTACAAACAATATTGAAAGTGACATCATATAAATAGGAATGGATTATAATGTAGTCTTTGTGAGGTGTAGCCTTCCCACCATGGTTAAGAACTTACCTTTCCAACCTTATAAACAATATTTCATTCTATCTAAACAAGATACTGAAAACTCCCTTTTATTTCCTTCATAAGGCAAAGGAATACCTAAGTAGGTTATTGAAAATTTTTAATTTTAAACCCTAAAATATCCATAATATTTCATTATAAATTTAGGGCAGTGTTAATTTTAAACCCAGTTTTTTTTAGAATATCATATAGAAAACTCTAGGAAACCTTATCATATGCTTTGTTTATATATAATTTCATAAGCATAATTGTTTTTTCATGGAATGAATAGAATGTATGGCCTCCTATGCAATGATTAAACCATCAATAATTTATTTACCACAAACAAAACAACCTTGTTCCTTTGAGATAGCACAATATAGAATGCCTTTCAACCTATTTGCCAAAAATTTTGAAATGATCTTATAAATCATATTACAACGACCTATTTTATGGAGAGTATTCAGAGATCAAGGAAAGAATTGGGTAAAAATAGTACTTCAAAAGTATATAGGTTTTCTTAATGCAATGAAATTATTTAGGAGAATAACCCTACCCTAAGGACCATCAACATGGAAATTCATATCAGATAGTTTACAATTGATAAAGAAATATACTAAACAATCAGTAAATGAGGAAAATTATACAAATTTTTGGTTTGATGATTGGTTAAAGCCTCATTTGCTTATATTTAACTCAAAATGGCAACCATTGGTTCAGGTATGCCTATCTTGTAAAGGTTTAAAGGTCAAAGACTATATTAATATGAGCAACAACTCCAAGTCATGGATTTCTATTAGTAACATAGTTGAAAGGAAGGAGTTGAAATGAATTGCAAATGAAATTTAAAAGATGCTTCAAGATTTTTATTTATCGATTTTTACACGAAAGGATGGGTTGGTTTGAAATCTATCAAAATACCATGATACGATACTTCATCAATTTGGGATATGAGGATTTAGAGTAATCAAAATTTTCTACTCCTAAAGATTTTCCTTGAAAGAATGCTTGGTCGCTAGAGGCTCTACCTAAGGCGCCAACATTCCTTTGGTTAGCATTTGAAAATAAGATTCTTACAGACGAGAATCTACAAAGAAGAGTATCTTATGGACCTTTCAAATATGCCTTGTGTGAGAGGGATTTAGAAACACCAAACCATTTACTTTTTTATTGTCCCTTTGCTCACACAATTTGGGGATACTTTTTAAAAAATATGAAAATATATTGGGTAGCTCCTTCAACATTGAAAGAACTGATGAAATTATGGATTAATTATTCAAAGCTAAACCATTATGCATTTTATGGAGGATTGGCCCTACCATTATTTATTGAAATTTATGGCTTGAAATACAATTTTTAAAATAAAGCTCAAAAGCATGCCCAAGTTTAGAATCATATTATTGCCTCTCTTATAGAATGTTTACAGATATGGTGGTCATCATGGGAACTCTCAAGTACAGAAAAAAGAGGTGGTAACAACTTGGTTACAAGATTTCAATATACATGGAAAAGTCATCTGCAATAATGTCATTAAAACAAAGGATCTACTTAGATCCAATGTAAAATGAAAATTTCCAAAAATTGGGTTTATCAAAATTAATTTTGATGGTGTTTTAAAGGAAACCTCAAAAAAGCTAATGGAGGTGGTGTTTTTCAAAATAACGAAAGCAAAATTTTCTCACTTACTCAAAATAAAAAGAAATTCAACTAACAACTATACAAAGGCTATGCCACTTCTTTTGGGGATTAAAATTCCAATAGAAAAAGGATGGAAATATATTTCAATTGAGAGGGGTTGAAAAATGATCATTAATGTTAGTAACAAAAATGAATGTGGGGATTGGATAAATAATAATATTAGTTAATTTTCATCATCTATTATTAGAGGCAATCTCTTTGAAATATGAGTTTATTTATAGAGAAGGAAATCATGTAGTATATAATTTAACCAATCATGGTGTTAATTTTCATCTTGGAAATTCAAATTTTAGAAGGCAACTAGCCAAGTGAGATTTTATCTCTTAATAAAAACGATGCTAAGGAGCTAATTGTGGAAACATAACACTTTGAGGAAGTTGAAAAATATATTTGATAGAAAAATAAATAGAAAATATTTGTAATAAAAAACACACTAGATATACTAGATATACCATATGTTCTAAAAAGGCCTAAGAAGGCCTGAGTGGTGCACCGCATCACGGGCTAGGATTTTTGGAAGACCAAGCCCTGCAGATCGATGGATGTCCTTTTGGGTGGAGAACTAATTTGGAAGTTGGCCCTACAACATCAGTTTGGTTTATTGGGTAGAATGCTTGGTCAACTGGAGGAATCATAATTGAGAGGTGGGTGGAAGGCTAGGTTAGCTAAAGGAACCACAACAGTTGGTTGTGTTGTTGGAAGGAATGTTGGATTTGTTCATTTTGGGTTGTTGGGTTTTCTAGGTTGTTGGAAGATCTTTTTGCTAGTTGTGGGTGTTGGATAGTTGGTTTTTCTCCTTGGATTTTTTGGTCTTTGCCCCTCTCTAAAGTTAATACTAGGGGGAGACCTTGGGCTTCATTGTTGTTTGTTGAGAAAGATTTGTATTGTCAGCCCCTGTGTCTGATAGGTGTGGCTATCCTGTTGGTTGTTTGTTGGATGTGGGTGCTTAAAAAATGGGTTTTTCTTCGTGACGTTCTTTTGCTCTCCTCTTTTTAAAGTTAATACCAAGGAGAGACCTTGGGCTTTGTCATTATACATTTGAGAAATGCTCATGTTGTCGAACCCCACGTATTGTGGGTGTGGCTATTTTGTTGGTTCTTTATTTGCTAGATGGGGGTACTGGACAAATGGATTTGTTTCCTCAATATTTTTTTGATTTTTACCCCTCTTTGAAGTAAATACCAAGGGGAGAACTTGGTATTATTCACTGTCTAATTAAGAAAGGCTCTTGTTGTCGGCCCCTATGTTTTACGGGTCAACAGGTTGCTAGGGACAATCTTTGGTTTGTTTGTTGTGGGAGGTAGTCCTGGTAACCCTGAGGAAGGGTTTGATTTTTAATTCCTACTCACTCAAATTTTGGGTGAAGATATTCTGGTGGTGGGGGGTGTTCTTAGGTTTGCTTCTTTATTGGACTTTCTTGATCCATCCTTTTTCGTGGCTAGGCAATGTGGCAAATCCAAATCCAGGTTTCAAGGGAGCAGGGTTGCTTTGACCCTACGATCTTCTCCGTTAGTGTCTTCTAGCATATTATAGCAATTTCTTGAGCCTGATGGGCGGGTATCTTGGTTGGTTGTGTTGCTATCTCATTTTTTGTGGGATGTTTCAAATTTTATTTTTTTAGCTAAAGCGCGGGTTTGAGCAAATTTCTTGTGGCTAGTAAATTTGATCTCCTAGTTTAGGCGGGATGTTTTAAATTTCTTCTTTCTAGCAAATGCGTTAACCTAGGAATAATTCTCTTAGCTAGTGGCTAGGTTGTTGGTTTGGTTCTCCCGTTGGGCAGTTTTTTCCATCTTCCTTCGAATATTCTAGAATTTCATTATTTTTTCATTTTGAGTGCTCAGATTCAATTATTGTTTCCAAGGTTCTAGGTTCCTTTCAAAACCCTGCAATCCTCTGTTAGAGGCTTGTTTCACTTCAAGGTTTTGGGTTCCTTTCAAAACCCAGTTTTATTACCGATGTCTGATGTGTTTGGTTCTCCTACTAGGTGAAAATTTTCAAATGGGTGGAAAATTTTCAAATTTCAAATATGAGAGTCTAGTTTTATTTCTAATTTGCAGGTTCTCCCGTTGGGCAAGAAATATTCAAAGGGGTGGGAGAATTTTAAATGTCAAATCTAAGTGTTCAATATTTAAATTTCATTTTGGCGGGATCTCTGTCGGATGCTAGTTTCGCATTTTGGATGCTGGATGCCATATCATTTTTATCGAACGCAGGATTAGTTCTCCCTAGGGGAGACAACCTCATTTATGTTCTTTGATTTTCATCAAATATCCTTATGGTCAAATTTAGGTTTGGGATCCCTTTTAAAACACCATTGTAAAAGGTTATGCGACCCTTTAAAAACCCTCTCTTCCACCTAATAATTAAAAAAACATACTAAATAAGGTTTAATTAATCTAACAACAAATATAATATTTTTGTATTTTAATGAAAGTGATTCCCAATAAAAATTAGATATCTTATTTAAAAAAAACGTCTAAAAATAAATAAATATGAAAAAAAATTAAATTAAATTAAATTATAATTTATTTATTTATCATTTTAAAATTTAATTTAAACAAATATGTTTTTTTATTGGAACCAACAATTATAGTCAATAAAAAAAAAGAGAGATTACAATAAAAAGGGAGCTGGAAAAATCATAGCTTGGTGTGCAAGGCCACCCAAACAATCAACACCATAGAGACCTGAGGCCAAAAAAAAAACCAAACCCTAAAAGGGTGAATAAACATAATAACTAAATAAAGGGAGCAATTCCAAGAGGAGATCGAGCCCTACTGTGGGCACTGACAGAACAACTTGATGCTAGAAAATGTCACCCCCTCAACCTGCTACGTCGAGACCTCAAAGAAATAGAGGGACCTTAAGGCAGAAGGAGGTTAGGTGAAGCCATGTTGATAGTGCATGGAGCCTCACACCAGAACCTAACAAGATTTATCAAATGCGCCAACTCATGAGTCAACTTGGAAGCCTGCGAATGGAGTTGAACAGTAATAGTAGAAAATACTGTAATCTTTTCATGCAAGGAAAACTGACTAGAAATTGAATCTCCAGAATAGATAGTAGCATTTCTAGCTTTCCAAAGTTGAAATAAAATAATAGCACGAAAGAAATTCCACAGAGCGGTAATATAGGCAGGCCAACAACTATTATCTCCAAAAAATATCATCTGCCATCTAGGAAATTTAGGATGAAAGGGCTTGAAAAATGAGTTAATACAGGACCAAGCAGACTTAGCATGAGGGCAGAACCAAAATAGACGTTTGAAAGTCTCAAAACGACCACAAGTTGGACACTTAGGATTAGCAAGACCAAACCTACCAAGTCTCTCTCCCATAGGAAGCCCTTGATAAATAAGAGACCAGAGAAAAAAGGTAATCTTGGGTTCAAGTTTAGACTGCCAGATATGGTTCAGACGAGCAATCCAAGTCTATGAGATAGGAGTCTGCCATCTCTCATTAAGTTTATCAAAACTAGGGGAAACATGACTAAGTAGCTGATAAATCAAGGAAGAAGAGTAGTTCTTGAAAGGATTATCCACATTCCAACGCCAATCCCTCCACCAGGCACTTGAGAATTGAAGGTCGAGCTTATGAAGCATGACATCAGGTATGAGCTCTTGAATCTTAAGAATAGAAGGAAAATTTAAATTCTGAAGATTAAATTTTTGTTTGAGATCAGGCCAAGGAATCTAGTCTTGAGAGTGCACTAAATCATTAATATAGCAGATGCACTTGCAAAACAACCTCAAAGATTTAATCCCTGGTGTATCAATAAGAATAACTTAAGAGTTAGAAAGAATAGGAGACCACTAGATATTATGATAATTGAATGAAAGACCATTACGAAAACCATCACGAATCCAATGAAGATGAGGTTTCAATGACTCAAAAGCTCACCAAATACTTTTAACAACAAAGGAACCCTGAATTTTAACTGAAGCATAATTAATGATGAGAGTATGGAGGTCAATATTAGCCCAAGCTTTGCACCCATAAGGTAGCCCTAAAGAAATACAATGATGAATCAAAACCTTCTAGGCTTCAAGGCCTTCAATAGCTTTAACCACCCACATAACACACAGAGAAATGCTTTACCTATAAATGTCAATGATGCCCATTCCACCCTTATCAGTAGGCGTACAATAAATATCCCTAGCAACTCGATGAAAACCACATGAATTCTTTCCCTTGGCCCAAATAAAATCCCTAAGAAGAATAACCAACTTATTACAATAATTCTTAGAGGAAGCCCAACAGGAAGAGTAATAAACATGGATGGCAACACGACTATTTGTGAAAACCTGAAATTTGTCGACAAGAAAGAGGGGACACGGGGCCCAACAAGAAATTTTATTTTCAATTATGTCAATGACATACTGCCAAAGTTTAGAGGGTGAGCTGTCAAAAGCAAAGGGGATTCCTAAGAACTTAAAGCACTCACCCCTTTCAAGCCAATGCCATAAAAAATTTCTAAGCCAAACAAGCATAGAAGAAGACGCAAGGTGGAAACAAAGGGACTTAGACCATTTGATGTTGGATCCCGAGGCCTTACAAACATTGTCCAAAAAAATCAAAGCATATGAAACAAAAACCTCATCTTCATTGATAGTGAGAAAAGAATCATCTACAAAGTGCCCATTAATAAGTTGGGTGGACATATTAGGCAAAATAATACCTTTGATCAACCCCTTAGATGCTTGATTGGAAAGAAGATAACCCAAAGCTTCAACAACAAGGATGTAAAGTGAAGGGGTCAAAGGACAACCCTAGCGAATAAAATGAAACAAACCAAAATATTCTAACCTAATTCCATTAATAGTAAGACAAGCTGAAGCATTAGCAAACAATATACTGACAACCCTGATAAAAAAGGGGCCAAATCCGAGAGCTTGGAGCATGGCAAGAATGAAAGGCCACTCAATACGATCATAAGATTTCTCAAAGTCTAGTCTAAAGAAAAGGGGCTTTTGGCCAGAGATACAAGCCCATTCTAAACCTTCCCAGATAGTAATAAGATTATCCAAAATGTAATGCCCTTTAATTAAGCCCATTTTCTATGATGTGATAATCACAGGGAGAATTTTGGGAATACAAAGAGCTAAGCTTTAGCCAAAATATTGTAAGAGACATTAAACAGAGTAATAGGTCTCCAACTGGTGATAAGCTCAAGATTACCTGCTTTAAAGAATAAATTTAATGTTTCCATTATTGATAATATTACCTAAAAAATTATTGGCTAATGCTTCATTGTAGACATTGAGCAGATTAGACCCAATAAAATTCCAAGTGGCATTAGAGTAATATTCCATTCTTTGGGATATTTACCCTTTTACTCGACTAGGTAAAATAGGTAGTATATTGCATTATACTACATAGGTTATTACATTTACTTTTTACCATAGGAGATATTTACTATTTTATAAATATCTTGTGGTTAACTTAGGTTAGTAACTAAAATATCCTATGTTAAAGATATTTTAGTCAGGTTGTTAGCATAATTCTATTTCAAAACTTCGTTAGCGCTACCTAAGCTAATTGGTTATTAAACCTATTTTGTAACCTATATTAAGCTACGACATTCCTAAGTCTAGCTAATGTTGAATTAATAATATTTCATTTATCATTGTGCAACTATTTGCTACAGTGGCTTTATAAATTCACATAGAAAGCCATCAAGACCAAGGGACTTGTCATATGACATGGTAATAAGAGCATTATGAAGCTCATCAAGTGAAAGAGGATCCCCACAAAGAAGTTTTTTTATAAGAAAAAAACTTAGCAGGAAGAACATCAAGACACTGTTGGAGCGCCATCTGATGTTCTAGAGAATCTTGTTGAGCTTGAAAAAAGCTTACAATGATCCATAAAGCTTGAAGCAATATTAGGAATAGAAGTCAACCTACCATGAGAGAATTGAATAGCATTGATATGGATCTTGGCCTGTTTGGAATGAAGAGACGTAAAAAAGGCTTTGGATGAGCGATCACCAACCCTCAACCAGTGTAGACGAGTCAGAATCTGAGCCCCCCTGGCGTCATGTCATTCATGTACTATAAGTTGATGGTGAAGACTAGCAACCCTGGTTTGCAACTGTCGATCATACGGATCATTTTATAGCAATCATAAATTTTGTTGATACTCCTTCGTAACAACCAAATGAGCATGCTTTCTGACATGTGCCACATGTTTTCCAAAATACCGCATGAAAGAGGTAGTACGGGTAATTGCTTCATTCCACTAAGAAATCCAACTGACAGAGTGAGGAGACCAAGGTAATAAATTCTAGATTTTCTCAATCGCAACAATGGTGCTAGGGTGTTGCAATAAAGAAGTATTTAAATAAAATTGCTTGCACGAAAAATTAAATTGATGACCACTCCACTCAATCTGAAAGGAAATTGGAAAATGATCTGATAACAGGAATTGATCCCAGACTGTCACAATCTTGTTATTGATGGAGGAGAATAAAAAACATTGTTGCTCTAACATCATAACTTGATCAAGGCACTTGCAGACTTTGTCATTACTCACACAAAAATTGGACCATGTGAACCAAGGTGGAGGCGCATAATTATGCTGACAAAAAAGGGGATAAAAAAGACCCCATCCATGTTTAAAAAAAAAACCAAGCCTCACGCTCTCCAGCATACTAGTGCATTTGAAGATGACCAACTTTATCTTCAGTATGCTCAACCATATTAAAATCACCGTAAAAAATCCAATATGCCATTGGCAGGTGATTAGCCAGGTACCACCAAATGGTAAAGCAACTAGAACCATCATTAGGTGCATAAATATTGGCAATGCCCAGGGTGTTCCCATTAATATTCAACAAAATCCAGACCACATGATGAGAATGATCCTCGCCAGATCTAAGCAGACAATCCTCAAGCTTGGAGGAAATATAAATAGAAGCTCTACCCCAACCATATTCATGGTGAGTAGTGAAGTGCATAAAAGAACTTGCAATACAGTTGAGAGAAACATCTAAAAAAAAACCAAAAATCTTAACTTCTTGTAAACAAATAACATCCACATGGCCAATACTTTGCAGAGCAGATCGAACAAAATTTTTTCTTGAGGACTCTGTAAGTCCTCGAACATTCCACAAAAGGAAATTCATGGAGGAGGAATATCCATGGATTCATCTCCCATAGGGCTGCCCCCACTATCAACCAATATCAAAGAATTATTAAATGCAAAAGCCTGAGAAGGTTGAAGTAAATCACCAACAAACGAGGGACTGCCCACACTGTCGACCAGTATCAAAAACCTATTAAATAAAGAGGTTTGAGAAGGTTGAAATATGTCACCAACAGTCAAAAAATGATGCTTAGCCTCCTGGCTTCCCCTCGACGATGGTGAGCCATCCCGATATGGACTATGCAAATGCCTGGAGGGTGGAGGTATTGCCAATGAATTCCCTTATTTTGAGGTTGATTTATGCTCAAGAGGTTTCTTAGCAGGTGGAGCCTGAGGAGCCAAAATAGGATGAACAGGAACAATAGGATGCTGAGATGGTGGCTTCACAACCTTATCTCCATTAGAAAGCATCGACTTAGGGTTGGTCACCCCCTTCTTATTAGAAACTGTAATCCAATCACCCTCAATAGAGGGTTTAAAAGGTGCAGGCACAGTCTAAGGAGCAGGGGCAATTATCGAAGGTTTTCGAGCAACCAACGGATAATCCTTGATACAATACGCGGTGGATTGACACCGAAAACAAGTATTAGGTAAATTATAGTAAATATTTTTTTGCATAAAATGCTCTGTTCCAACCTAAAAGTCCACAAATTATCTGAGATCTTGTATGAGGTCAATTTAAACATAGGATCTCTTATTAGATCGTGTTGAGAAGAATCACTCTTGTTCCCGACAGACCATCCGACCAATGGGTTTAAAAATATCGTTAATAAAATCTCATAAGGGCAACATAAGACTAGGGAGTTCAAGTCAAATTGGCACTTTCAAGGCAACTTGATATGAAACTCGAAAAGAAGGAGTCCAAGGAGAGACGACCATCAAAGTATTGCGAAGAAACCGACAACTGAAATTAGCAACCACAGTTTGCACTTGTGAGAGTTTTTAAAGGAAAGAAAAAAAACCCATAGTAATATTGCGGATATCCGCAACCACAATGCCTTAAGCTTCCCAGTGAAGTTTCAACCAATTTTGAAAATATTCTTGTTATGGGATTTGAACAAAAAAATAAGCTATAAGACAATGATTCTCATACCATTTTAAAATTGGAGAAACAACATGAAGAGAGAGCACACCATTTGGAGAAGAATCATTACCTCGTCCACCACTTTCAAAACAAACTTTTGAGCTCACTTCGGTGCCATGAGTTCCACTATCTGTAACACCCGTTACATCTGTAGATGGTGAAGCCATAAAAAAGGAAAGCGACCGCCGAATTGACGGTAATATTAGTATCCAAAACCAAATCAACCGAATTTACGAATGACAACAGACCCAAACCCTAGCAGAGCAACTTTCCTCATCCAACAAATATGTTTTTATAAATTATAGTACAATTTATTATTAGTCTTTTGCACTACTTGGTTACACACTATCAAGCTAATGGCATTTAAAAAAAAAATCATTATTTTATCAATTGTAATGTATGTGTGGGTGGATTATAAATGTTAGTAAAACAATTATTTAGCATTCATGATTATTTATGTTGTACTAAAATATTAATGTAAACTTAAATTATTTAAATGCTACAAGAACATCATACACTAATCATATATATATATATATATTTAAATAAAAGGGTAAAAATTTATTGATAAGAAGACAAGATTACAGAGTACAACGAAGCCCCCAACCAGGACTCAAATAAACAACAAAATAGGCTAAAACCACCAGACAGGGTCGAAACCCGAAGAAAACAACAAGAACAAACCACATTAAGTCTAGATATCCTTGTGGATCAACTCCCAGAGGTGTTGACAGTCCCCAGCTGGGAGACTCTACCAGTTATCCATAATCCAAGGACCCAAAAGCTCAAAAGCCCTTTTGACCAAATAATCAGCAACCCCATTCCATTCTCTTGATATGTGCACAAAGGAGATAAATTCAAACTCTTAACTAATTCTGAGAATCTGAATGGCCACAGAGGTCAACTGCCAATTAAAATTCTCCAATATTTTGTTGTTTAAAAGATTAACCAAAATTTTAGAGTCGGACTCGCATATGCTCCTGCGCTAGCCAAGAGAAAACCCCCTTTGCAAGGCCTCAAGAATTGCAAGAGCTTCCATAAAATTGTTGGAGTGAACACCTTTATAAATGGAAAAGAAAAATTTGACCATGCCAGCAGAGTCTCTCCCAACACCACCAATTCCAGCATGTCCAGGATTGCCCCTAGACGATCCATCAGTATTAATTTTTAAAACTCCTCCAGGAGGCGGCCTCCACCTACCATCTCTCCGAACTTTCTTGCTGAGCTAGGGAACCCTGCTAGGGCGAGAAAAGTCCGCACCAACCCTAAAGAGACCAAGAACCTACCGTACCTCTCCTCCCTAGAGTCCAAAAGAGGATCCACATCACATTTGCTATGGATAGTTTCTTGAACCATAATCATATATTAAATATGAATGTCTAGTCAATAAATATCATGTATCGAATTTGTGTAGGTAGTAATGTAATGATAGATGTGTTGGTGATGCATTAAATAAAGATAGAGAATAGTTCCAACTAGTTTTTTTAGCTAATGGTCTTTGGTTAATGGTTTTTTTACCTTTCGTTTTTTGGAACATTGTTTTAAAATGTGAGTCTTCTATACAAGAGGAATATATTTTTGTAAAATGAGGGATAGTTTAAGAAGGGCTATTCTATTATTGGCGTGTTTAATATTAATATTTTTGATGTTTTTTAATTGATTGTTTTATAATTATTTTCGATTTTTTTTTGCTTGAATTTATGTTTAATAACTTTGATTTATCTTGTTCTCAAGGGTTAGGTGGATTGGTAATTGCTTGTTCGCTTAGACACTTATTAAGAAGAGACCTAGGTTCAAACCTTGAGGCATGTCTATTTGTTTGCAAAGGTAGTAATGTGATTTGAATATTTTGAGTACGCATTAGATCGATGTATTAATATTTTAGATGTTTTTTTTTATAGATTGTCTTATGATTAAATTTGATCCTTTGCTTGAATCTATTTAATAACTTTGATTTGTCTTGTCCTCAAGGGTTAGGTGGATGGATAATTGCTTGTTTGGCTTTACGCTTATCAAGAAAAGACCTAGGTTCAAACCTTGAGGCATGATTGTTTGTTTGTAAAGGTATTAGTTTGATCTGAATCTTTTGAGTGCGTGTTAGACCGATGACGACAATATGAATCTCGAGCAACTGGTGGTCCCTTTCACATTGGGTCAACAATAACAATATTAAAAAAATAATAAGAGACAACAGACCCATACCCAACTCATACCTTAAAAAAATTGGTAGAGTTTTATTTTTATTTTTTTAAGATACATAGGGAAGTCAGTTACAACCACACTCTTTTTAGTAACTACAACCATACTATATTTAGTAACTGGCAAATGCAGGGTTTAAAACCATAGGGTACTCAAAGGATTCAGAGCATACTAACTTCCTTTACAAATTGGCAACCCCAAGGTTTGAACCTAGGTCTCTTCTTGATAAATGCCTAGTCAAACAAACAATTGCCAATCCACCTAACCTTTAGAGAAAATATTGGTAGAATTATTACTATATACGTTGGTGTGGCAAGTAGAAGGATACTCTTCATGTTGGTCACATTAATAACTAAAGGTTCTCAAGTCCTTGGTGTTGGTAGAGGTCAACCCAGGTTCCATTCCCTCTCTGTCCACCCTGTAGATATAAAGTGCAACTGGGAATGTCCTATGTGCTGGTAGAGGTCGATAAGGCTCCATTCCCCCCGTACCCACCCTATTGATATCCAAATGGTTGTGTCAACATTGAGTCAACAATAACAATATGAGTATCGAGCAAGTAGTGGTCCCTTTCACACCAGGTCAACAATAACAAGATAAAAAAATCATAAGAAACAAGGCCCATACCCAACTCATACCTTCTTAAAAACATTGGTAGAGTTTTTATTTTTATTTTTTAAGATACCCAAGGAAATTGGTTACAACCACACTATTTTTAGTAATTGACAAATGCAAGGTTTAAAACCACAAAGGATTCAGAGCATACTAACTACCTTTACAAATTGGCAACCCCAAGGTTTGAACGTAGGTCTCTTCTTGATAAATGCCTAGTCAAACAAACAATTACCAATCCACCTAACCTTCAGAGACAACATTGGTAGAATTATTACTATATGCGTTGGTGTGGCAAGTAGAAGGACACTCTTCATGTTGGTCACAATAATAACTAAAGGTTCTCAAGTCCTCCTAGAGGTCAACCCAGGTGACATTCCCCTTGTGTCCACATTGTAGATACAATGTGCAATTGAGAACGTCCTATGTACTGATAGAGGACAAGGCTCCATTCCCTTGTACCCACCCCGTTGATACCCAAATGGTTGTGTTATTCTTGATGAGGGGTCATGGTTGGGAGGGGATTGCTCAGCCTCATGCGTTGGTCGTAGGGTTTATCACTCTAACCACAAAATTTTAGTTCCAAGGGGGACAATGCAACGGTTCAGGCTTTGGCTCTTCTTTGGGATGTCTAAGGTCCAAACCACGACGTGGGCCGAGTGTGTGAGGGAGATGAGTATGTGGTGGTTGTGTGTTAAATTCCTTATTGACAAGCATAACATTCAGTTTTAGGAGTTGTGATTGGAAGAAAACTGCTCAACCCTAACTCAGTCATGGTTAAAAGGAAACTACTCAACCCTATACATTGATCATATAAATTTCTCACACTAACCAAATAAAAAAACACTAACCAAATTAAATAAAAAAAAAAACTAAAGATTCTCAATATTTTTTATTTTTTAAAGGATGATAGAAAACAATGAAAATGGTGTGAATCGAATATGTGATTTGGAGGATAAATTAACAAGAAGGTGGCGACGCATCGGTTCAGCAACACAGTCAATGCTAGAGTCAATGCTTTTCAGGGTCAAATTGAAGTTACGAAAAAACTGTTTAATTTATTTGCTTTGTATAGTTTTATGAATTATTTTATTTTATTTTATAATTTTATAATTATATTAGTATATTCTTGTTTTTTAATTGAAAGTAAAATAATTTATTTTAAATTGATATTTTTTATAATTAAGGTGTATATCTATGGAATTCATCTAAGAAAGATTTAAAAATTTGAATTTTGAATTTGAATTTGTATTAATTTTCATAGGTGATCAAAGGAGGTCAATAGGACTCTAAAGTAAGACATATACAAAGTAACAGGAGTGTCTAATGTCAATCCAAAGAAAATGAAGTAAGAAAAATAGTAAACAGAATAACATATGATATACAAGACTGAAGAGAAGTGAGTGATATAAGAGCTGGATGTCGTCGTAGATGTTCTTTGTTGGAGTCGACGATAAGTTGATTTTGGTGTATCTTTGTGATTATCCTGACGCTTCCTGGTCGTGGCCTCTGAAGGTTAGAAGAATGAAGTGATAAGTCGGGATCCTGTTATCTTCGCAAACTGTTACTAAGTAATGAAGTAATAATACTAGAATATATTTTCAAAATATTTTTATTTTTTAATTATATTATTATATTTAATTTTTATTATTGTTATTTTATAAATTTAAAAGTAAACACATAGTGGGTGAGTGTGTGAGGGATGGATATAAGTGTCCATTGTATGTAACATTAGAAAAAAAATAAAATTTTAAAAGTAAAGTAAATTTCAATTTCTACTTATTCTAAAATTGATAGTTTTGTCTTTATCAAGACATTTCAATGGTAAAGGTAATTGATAGTTTTGTCTTTATCAAGACATTTCAATAGTAAAGGTGTCGGGTTTTCCTTGTAGAGACCCAAGTTCGATTTACAAGAAAATAACCCCAAGATGCTTCTAACTAAATGCTTCAGCTATTACCATATGTTTTTAAAATAAAAAATACTTCTTTAAAAAAAACTATATATAAAATTTATTTAAGGATTTAAAAAATAGTAATAATAAACTAAAATATAGTAGTTATTTATTTACGTGGAAAATAATATTTAGCCTTTAAACGATACTATAAATACATTTCATGCTTTGAAGGAATATAAGTAAATGAATGTAGGATTCCGTATCATCACCACATGGGTAGATTAGTCAGGCGACAATATTTTTCAACCAACGCTATTTTATTATTTATTGATTGTAATGCATGTGTGGGTGGAAAGGACAGTAAAATAATTAAATAATGTTTTATGATTTTCGACTAACTATTTTTTTTGGTTGAGATAAGGGGTGGGGACAAATAAGTCATTTTAATGTTAGTGTGATGTAGGTGCATCACAAGATAATCATGTCTTAAATACGAGTGGTTATTTTATGGGTATCATGTATTGATTAAGTGTGGGAGACAACTTTAAAGAATGTGTATAAGTGTTAGAGGTACATTAAATAAAGATCAATAAACAATGGTTTTAACTAGTTGTTTTAGTTAATGGTTGTAGGCCAATAAACAATGGTTTTAACTAGTTGTTTTAGTTAATGGTTGTAGGCCAATGGTTTTTTTTGGCTGGTGGTTTATGATACTTAGGTCTTAGTACGTGAGTTATTTATAAAAGAGGGAATAATATTGGTTAATTTATTTAAAATTGGTTTTAAAAAAATATAATGTTATCTTTGTTAAGATGATTCTTTATTGATTATTTTTTTAGTGATATGGTTAAAACTTTTTTCTTTATTTGGATTTTAGTTGATATGTTTTATATGTCCGATATTCATTAGTAACAAAAAAAAATTGCTAGAGAAAAAGATGTTGTACCTGTATCCCCCACCCTTAACAAATCACGACTCTCCTTTAGAGCTTGAGAGTTTACAAATAGATTCAATTCTCATCTTAATTGAGTTGCTATAGCTAGATACCTATATATTTTTTCATAAAAAATCTATATTCTTGATTTTCATCTTCTAGATCTTCTTTAATTTCTTTTGTAAATACTAATGTTTACAATTTAGCATTCTTCTTCTTAACATTTTTTTGTAGGAGTCTTCACAATACCAAAACTTCTATTGTCTACGCACTACATCTTAGTAGAGTAATATTTCTAAAACTTAGCGTTTTATAGTCCACTTTACCAACTTTGGACTATTAGTTTCCTTTCTAATGCATAAGTGCAACCATAAGAACTATAATAAATAGTTTAGCAGTCTCAAAAAGTTGAAAGTTCATATTTAAATCTTATCAAGATATATATACATAATAATTAAACTATTGGCCATTATATAATACAAGTGGAATTCATTTTAATCCTAAATGACCAATTTAAAAATATTTTATCATTTTAATTAACTATGAAATGAATCCCATTCAATTATAATGATATTTTAACAATTCATAATGGTATTATTTTAATAAATAGTTTAGCAATCTCAAATATTTGAATGTTCTAATCCATACTATGTCTCATAACCCAACCAACTCAAATAATCCATTTAGCCATGAACTCCATATGATATCATCTTATTCTGCTCACCGTACCACACTTCTACTTGCTTCATGAAATCATAGTATGCTTTACCAAATATGGACTGTTAGTTTCTTTCAATGCATTGATCTATAAATGGATCCCCTAAAACATTTTGTCCTCTGGAACATTATTTTGAATTTGCTCAATTCAATTTTTTTTGTCATCTTTAGTTAGACTTGCTACTTCCTCTAACCATTAAAAAGATAATTTAACTTCATGATCATGTATTAAAACCCCTCTATTGGCTAACCTGTCGTCACATTTGTTCCCTTCTCTTAACATATGTGTAAACTTGATTTCTTCAAAATATGTCGCAAGGTCTTGTATTTTCACAATGATCTCTTGCATGTTCTATGGGGCCTTTTCTTTTCTTAAAATTGTATTTATTACTATTAATGAAACACAATCCATCCATACTTTATTCCATTTCATTGTTTGCATATTTTGATCCTTCTAAAGCTACCCAAGTTTCAACTTCATTATTTGTCTTAAAGTCACTACTAAAAGCGCAATGTGAAAAATATCACCCCTATTATTTCTAAATATTCCTCCTCCTCTTGTTGGTCCTAGATTTCCTTTAGATATTCCATCAAAATTTGTTTTGACCAACTTTGCTTCCGATGGTTTTTACTTTATATCTTTGTCTTCCTTTTGTTTCTCCTATACCCACCATCATAGTTCCAATTGATGACTTGACTCCATATATGAAGGCTCTCTACCTCAATATTAAGGATAAGGTGAGTTGATGGCTAGTTTAGGCTCCTCTATGGCTAAATAAATCTTCTTTTTAATTACCTCTAAATTGATTTTATTTTCTTTAAATATTCTTCTATTTCTTTCAAGCCATATAGTCCAAAGTATTGTATCCTTTGATGTATCCTAGATTATTTATAATGCCTCAATTTTAAAAGTGCTCTACCATTGCTTTAACCATTCTTCAATTCTGCCATTCATCACCATGCATTTACCAAACATATTAAGAATCCATCAGCATAGTTCCCAAACTATTACATAGTGTACCAAGAGATGATCTATACTCTCCTCCTTTTTACATAGAGCATATTATGAGGGACCATGAAAACCCCTTTTCATTAGGTAATCCCAAGATAAAATTTTCTTGTGACCTACTAGCCATAAAAATATTTTAAATTTTGGAATGCTAGGGCTATCCCAAATATCTCTTCATATTATTGCAGTATTACTATTTTGTTGATGCTTTATATTATATTTGCTTCTTACTTTGTATTCTCCCGGGCTATTCAACTCCTAAATTAGCTTATCCTTGGCTTCCCTAGGAATAATCATTGTTGTTATCTTTATGCTCAAATTATCTCCTAGCAATAATGTTTGATATACATGTAAACAAACCTTCTTTCCATTTATAACTTCCTTTCTGATCCTTATGCATAATACATAACTTCCTTATTTATCCTTGTGCATAATATTTGAAACCCTATCACCATAAATATCTTGAAGTAATCTCATCCATGGTTTCAAAATTAGATCTAGATTGAGTGGCCTTTTATCACACCAAGTATCCATCTAAATAGATTTTTTTTCACAACACCAAAAACCCACCTCTACTATCTATGCACTACATCTTAGTAGAGTAGAATTTCCAAAACTTAGTGATATCATAGTCCACTTTACCAACCTAGGATTGTTAGTTTCCTTCTTGATGCATAAGTGCAACTAGAAGAACTACAATAAATAGTTTAGCAGTATCAAAAAGTTGAAATTTCATATTTAAATATTATCAAGAGATATATACATAATAATTAAACTATGGATCATTATATAATACAAATGGAATTCATTTAAATAAAAAATAACCAATTAAAAAATATTTTATCATTTTAATGAGCTATGAAATGAATCTCATTCATAATGATATTTTAACAAATCACAATGATATTATTTTAATAAATAGTTTAGCAATCTCAAAAATTTGAAAGTTCTAATCCACACTCGGTCCCATAATACAACCAACAACCAACAACTCAAATAATCCATTTAGCCATGAAGTCCATTTGATATCATCTTCTTCTACTCAACATACAAAACTTCTACTTGCTTTATGAAATCATAGTCTACTTTACCAAATCTAGATTGTTAGTTTCTTCCAATGCATTGATCTATAAATGTATCCCATGAAATATTTTATCCTATGGAACATTATTTTGAATTTGCTCATTTCAAAATTTTCTTATCAGTTTTAGCTAAACTTACTACTTTCTCTAACCATTGAAAATTTAATTTAACTTCATGATCATGTATTAAAACCCCTCTATTGGCTAGCCTATCTGCACGTTTGTTCCCTTCTCTTAACATATTTTTAAATTTGATTTCTTCAAAATTTGTAGCAAGGTCTTGTATTTTCACAGTGATGAATTATCTGCTTCCCTTCTTTGGGGCCTAGCATTTTTTAGGCTAGGTACCTCTTGCTCTTCAATGGCCCTTCTCTTGGCCCTAGTGTTATACTCTAATAAGACTTGTGGCCTCCCAAAGGTAGAGGGGTCTACTCCATCTGAAATGACATATACTTTCACTTCATCCTAGGTACCAAAGGTCTACTCCAGAGTTGGAGAGTTGATAGCTAATGGTATGATCAAAGACTAAGTACAAATTTTTGGACTTGGCATTGGGGATTTGACTCAGGAGAATGTGCAATATTGAGGTTAGAAGGATCTATTTAGACTACTTAAAATCTAGTTCTACCATAACATTCAGTAGGGGGATAGTCGGGAGTAGGATAGTACTAGCCACTAGGATCTTCAACATAATTGTTGAGGGTGGTCAGTCCCTAGCTAAGCTTATAGGCATTTTTTGGACTAGGACTAACATGGTTACTATCTACTAAGTTAGAGCCTACAACTAATTGGGATTTATGTTGGTAAAAAATAGAGGCTTGTGATATCTAGGTGGAGGCAGTCAAACATTTGGGTTTCCTTGTTGGAAGGAAGGCTTTGGATAACTCTTATAGGGAATTTTTTTGGGAATTATATTGCCTATTTAGTGCCACAAATTTTTTAGAGAGGGTCCTCATAGTATTGAAAAATTCATCCATTTTGGTAGTAAGGGAAGAGATAATTTGATCTTGCTCTAAGTACACATTGAGATAAGTCAAAATGGTGGTAGGTTGTATGGTCAGAGAGCTATGATATGAGGGATGAATGGAAGGAAATAATGGTGGAAGTGGTATAGGGTCTATCCTTACTATTTGGATTAGATACTTTTTAGCCTAGATGGTTATTTCATAGGTATTTGGTAGTGAATTTATACCCTTGAATTTGACCATCATGGTAATCTCAAAATTAAAAGCTTTTAGATAATAAATAAATTCCACACTCAGAGGTGGTCAGGTCTCATTTAGGATACTTTGCCAAGTCTCATGGAATTATATGTTGAAATTATCCATGGCTTTTATAAGCACCCTCCTAATGGTCATGGGTTGTTCCAAGAGAGATGCTCCATCTACCTTATCTCTAAATCTATTTATTAGGAGCTTTGTCAATTGGTCTCGAATTTTGATTGACCATGGGCTAAGTCTAAGGTACCATTCATGATCTCTCTCTCTCTTAAAGAAGTCACCAATATCCTCAAGGCTATATCTTGATTTTTAATGAAGTGCATAATGCACAAGCTCACCAGATGGTGCAAATGCTCTATAAGGGTGACAACATCTTCTCTCAAAAAATAAGGTAAGGACTTGAGCATTGAGACAAAAATTATGTCTTATACATCATGTGGAACTAGTGGAATTAGGGAACCTCTGTTGTTCCATTCTAGAAATATTTTAGAAGGATTATGTACTATAGTTCCACGCTAGAAACGTTATTGGTTCCTCCTTTATCTTTAATTTAGTGGTGGCACTAGCTCTTGCTAATTGGATTGAGAGAAGGCTCTAGTTATAGGCCTTATGCTCATAAAATTTTGGTCATTTTCTATGAGAATGAAGTCACTAGGTGGGAATATATTGCTTCAATAAGCTCATGATATAGAGACACCCACTAGAGTCTCAATTTTTCTTTTGTTGAATGATTTATTCAAAGTTTCTCCTTTTCAAGCAAAGTTGCTAGGTAAATTTTGATGCTTCACTTCAAGAAAGTAGACTATGAACTTTACCAATATCACAATCAAAGCTCTTTGATTTTTGTGGGGTGAATGTAAATGCTCATCCCACCATGCATGCCAAAAAACTATTTTCATCTCAAAATGCACTTGCTCGTCTAGGCTAAAGTCCTAATGAGCTAGGGGTACCCACACCTCATGTAGAGTGAACAATAGGAAGCATCAAATATGGAAGGCCATCTATTGGGAAATCTTCAAGGTTTGTAATAAATATTGGCTCTTCGTTATAATTAATCCTTGATGTATAGAAGCCTCCGCAAGCTGAGGCCAAGGGGTTTTGTAGGGAAATAAATTGCAATAAAAGTAAAAAATAGGAAAACTAAATACTTTTTTGCAATATAAAACCTAAGCTATGAGGGTGATGTACTAAGAATTAAAATCTCTACTTTTGATTGTAATAAGTGGCCATAAATGAATACAAAATTTATCAACTAATAGCTAAAATGAATGCAACTAAACATCATATTACCAAGAATTGAAAATATAATTGAGAAAGGAGGATAGAGTGAAATTAGTCATTACTTCCATTAATATGCCAAAAATAATTACAATATAATGTGTCCCAGAGGGTTCGGGTCTCAATATAATTAGTCATATTTCATATACTTGTTTAATATCATAGAGTGAAATTAGTCATTACTTCCATTAATATGCCAAAAATAATTCCAAAAGAATGGAGAAAATGATGCTCTTCTCATTGATATTGCCATAAATTTTGATGGAAAAATCTATTTGAGGTGATTCAAAGCCTGGTGGAAATATCTTGAGCTCATATATACTATGATACCAAATTTACAAAAAATTATGAAGAACACAAGCTTATACTAAGAGGGGGAGGGGGTGAACAATATAAGACCACTTTTTACTTTTTCTTCCAATTCAATATTATGTTGTGTAAATATAGCAATATCAATAGTAGTAATCAAAGCAATGCACAGAAACCATACACAATAGAGACATCACAATTTACATGGTTCACCCAATGTGGGCTACTCCACGGAGAAAATATTTTACTAAAAATTTCTCAATCAATATCTTTGGGAATCACTTCCAATTAAAATGTTTATGGATATTTATCTAAAGGAGATGCTGATCCCCTAATCTCAAGTTTGTGGATCTCTTCCATAGGAGAACTCTTTCCCCTTCTGCTCTGGCTATGTGATTCTTCTAGAATACTCTGTCTCTCTGTTGCACTAACTGGTGGACCTCTCTCCACTTGAAGACTCCTCACTCAGATCTGTCTTAAAATGCAATGGTTGCTGGATATCTATCCATTGAGACTCTGTCCTCTATACTCTGTCACCTCTAAAGCTCTATCAATAGGCTCACTAAGAACCTGCTCAATAGGCTCACACAGAACCTACTTAACAAGCTCACATAGAACTTGTCAAATATGTGCTAGCAAACTCACCAAGAACTTACCCAAATATGCTCTAGCAAGCTCACCAAGAACTTGCCCAAATATGCTCTAGCAAGCTCACCAAGAACTTGCCCAAATATGCTCTAGCAAGCTCACCAAGAAATTGCCCAAATCTGCTCTAGCAAGCTCACCAAGAACTTGCCCAAATATGCTCCAACAAGCTCACTAAGAACTTGTCCAAACACTATCCTCAAATCTGTCCCAAAACTGTCCCAAAGGCCTTCTCAAAGGCTCAATCAATCATTCTCAAGTAGTACTCAAAATGAACTCAACAATGAATGGAAATCTCAACTCAAATTAACTTCATAGAAGCATAAAGAGAATTGTTAGAGACTCAATATGTTCTAATCTCACTCTCAACCCAAATCAATCTCAACTCAACTCATAGAAGCATAAATAGAATTGTTAGAGACTCAATATGTTCTAAAATCACTCTCAACCCAAATCAATCTCAACTCAACTCAAATCAACTCATAGAAGCATAAAGAGATTTGTTAGAGACTCAATATGTTCTAATCTCACTCTCAACTCAAATCAAACTCAACTCAATTCAAGTCAACCTCAACTCAACTCAAGTCTTATAGAACCATAAAGAGATTTGTTAGAGACTCAATATGTTCTAACCTTAATCTCAAATTAACATAGAATGATGGAATAGTTTGTTTCATAGAACTTGAACAGTCACTTCACACATCACTTGACTAGGCTCAATCAACTCAACTCAACCAATCATCACAAGGGACAACTCTTTCTCACACAACCCTAGTCCAAGTATGTATCAACCAACTCAAATATTTTCAACAATGCCCAACCACAAATCTCACATAACAATGATACTCATGTTCTTTTCTAACTCAAGTTCTTTTACAACCAATGGGCTTCAACAACTATGCTTATCAAACAAGGTTTAGACACAACTCTCAATTCAAAAAACCTTGAAGCATTCAACCAACCACTTTTGAAAAGGAAACCACAAACAATCCTTTTCCCTCCAATGATATTTCAAAAATAAACCACCATAAACAATCAATAGGAGAATGTGCCCATAACTTTTATGAAGATGAAAAAACCTCTTTGTAAATCTGCCACAATCACAAAATTATTTTGCCAATATTCACAAGGGTTAGTAGATCATAAAATAATCAATATTACTCCACTTTTTAATAATCATCACCAAGGCCTTTAATTGCACAACTTCCTTATCTCTCCTAAAACCACTTGTACCATAAAATAAAATAAATCAAAACATTGCATAACCTTTTCACTCCCAAAACCACTTATACCATAAAATAAAATAAATCACAATATTGCATAACCTTTTCACTCCCAAAACCACTTATACCATAAAATAAAATAAATCACAATATTGCATACCTTGTCACCTCATGAAAGAATTAATCCTCTTGAAAAATAACAAGCCAAACTTCACTTTTGGAACCCCTTTGCAAAATCAGAAATATCTCTTTACACACACCTTATTTCTCCTTCTAAATAAGTTAGTCAAATAGCCCTTGAAATAAGCTTTCCGACGATATATAATATGCCCAATTTCCAAAATAAATTGAAACCTTTACATGTATATATATGCCACCCTCCATTAATTGCACATAGGTCGGCCCTCCATTAATTTAAACTTAAACTTTAAAATTTAATATCTTCATCACCGGAGGTCCTTTTTCGATGAAACAAAATTCCACCTTGGATTTTAAGAAAAACCCTTTCCACATAAGCCCACCATGGTTTTAAATAAAACCTTTTATTTTGCCTGCCTTGGTTTTCATAAAAATCCTGTATATATCCATGCTCTCCGAAATATCATAGATGATTATCTATGAAGTGCTTTTGCCAGTAAAACTCAATATGATATCAATGATCCATGTGACATCAATGACAACATAAAATAACTCAAATTTCCAACAAATTAGATGTTAATTCCTTCTAGAAATAGTATTTTTCCCGAAACAACTTGTGAATTTCTAATTGAAATATCTCATGATCCACAATTAATTTTTGAGTTTTCTCAATGTATTTGGATACCCATTTGGCCCATTTACAGACATGGGAAGTTTTGTTAAAATATGGGTACTTTGAAATTTGACCCAATTTTGGCACTACGGGAAATAAGACACCAAATTTCATATTTTAATTTCAGATCATTAGGTCCCAAAATAGTGCCAAGGTCAATTAATTACCAATGGCTAATACTCTAGTTAATTCATAGTTTCTAAAGTTCATGCTTTAATTTGATTAAATCCTTTTATATAAGGCTTAAAACCTAAGTTTTGGGCAATAATAAATCCATGTGCCCATTACACCACGATAACAATAAGTCGAAGGCCTCCCTAGGGATTATTATGCCCCTAAAAGGATACCTAAAATCTATATCAAAAATCATGTTGAAGGTTGTATTCTTATTTGCATGGGCGAGTGAGTCAACCACACCCAATTGGCTAGGAATGATGAGCTTTGATTGGCACGACTATCTCGAGCACTCACATTCGATTGAAGCGGGTGACTTGGGTGATGCAATATAATTTACTGGTATGAATAATTTGAATTTAAACCTTGAAATAAGGTTAATACCTAAGTCTACCATTGGTCCCCTTTTAAGGTAAAGTTTGAGCAACTTCATAGAGATAAATACCTCATATTCTTCAGTAGAAATCCAAGGGCTCGACTTTAAAAGCTAAGAGTCTGGCTTTAATCACTTGGTATTTGAAAATCAAGGTCAACAAATTAAATTTTGAGTATATATCTAAAAATTCAATGAATTACATGCCTTGAAGAAGATCTAAGGGATTGGTTTCTATGGATATACAAAAATATAACACCTAAACAAGTATATGAAATCAAATTGCAAGTAATATCATGTAACCATATTGAGACAAAAGAATGAAGAAAATGATGCTCTTCTCATTGATATTTGAAATTGTCCTTTACAAAGCGGTTACAAAGATATCCCTCTTAGGGATAGATATCAATTTTATACAAATTATAATAAAGAACCAATGGTAGGTGTATTTGCAGGATCTTTATAATCTCAAAAATGATTATAGAGAGGGTTTCTTTGCAACCTCTGCACGGTGAGATAAATATTTATGAATCTTTGTATTGAATATCTCCTGCTAAGATATGAAACCTGCACACAAGAACACTTACAAAATATTAATAGCAAATGGGGAACCTCTCATGATGAAGTCCATTTCCATGATAAGCAATAGAAAGAAAGATGTTGAAAATGATAAACAAATGCATGCAAACTGAGTAAAATTGTGCTAAAACAAAAATTAAATACTGCTAAAGCTACTGTAACTAGAAAACACAAAAAAAGTAGCTGTCACCAAGAGGTCATCATAGGATAAAGCGATCAGGTCTTTTGACCGTCATAAGGTAGAGCAGTTGCACCTACGGGTCACTTCGAGACGAAGCGATTGTTGAACAAATAATTGTTTCCTCATGATTGATGTGAGAAATGCCTGGGTTGATCTACTAAATTGATGGTTCAAGGGTCGCACACTTGAAGCACGATTGAATTATGGAAAATAGCACAAAATAAGGTCATTTTATGGTAAAATATGGTCGAATATAGTCTTCAAACTCCAAAGGACTCCATTGATGCAAATGCAAGGTCCATGGCTCGATTTGGGTAGCACTCCATTGCTTATGAGAGTATGCTCTCTCTAATACACAAACCAACAACACTTCATTGCATTCGACTGAGATTCACCTTATTTTCATGAAGGCCTGGGCTACTCTTATAGATTTTCAAAATGGTAATCTTTGCTTGCAAGAGAAGCCAAGAACTAAGAATTGGTTAGGTTCTAAGAAGACCAAACATCACCTCCATAACTTTAGCATGCTTAATCATTAAGATCAACTACCCTATAACTAATTTGGCTTAGCTCGGGAACCCGAGTTTGTTAAAGGCATGATCGTATTAGGGTATAATGGTCATGACTGCTATCCATCAAAGGGTCCAACGACCTTTCAGAGATCGCTCCTGGGTATGATAGTCTAGGCTACAAAAGATAACTGCTAATACTTGGGGATGCCCAAGGTGGGTCATATGGCCTGAAAAAGGTGTCCATATAGGTAGCCTCCTCAACATGACATGTTTTAGGTGTCTATAGATGCCCCTTTTTGGGATGTGTTGTGTGAAAGCATAAATTTTCTTCATAGTCAGACAGACAAAGGTTTGGTTTAACATTTTTGCTTTTTACCCTAGCAAATAGGGAAGCTTGTGATAGCTGTTAGCAATGATTCTTGGATGAATGCAATTTGTATGATTGAGTATTTGATTATTGATTTTGATTATGAATTTTGTGATTATGACTACCCCCTCAAGCGATGAGTTGATGAGGAAATGACAAGTGATGAAAGCGACAAGTCACTTGACCAAGATGACTTACTTGAGTGTTGTGAGACTATAACAAATATGAAAGGGAAAATCCTGTTACAACTATGATTTCCATCGTTATTAGTAATTGTACATCTTTATCCTGTGGAGCAGTCCAGCCATATGGCTTTCTTAGGGAATCAAGATGATAGCAATTCGATTTGATGTCAAAGTGAATCACTATGTTTTATGATCTGTTGAAACTTCATGGAATAATGAAATGAATGTCTTGTTCCCGTGGAGCAATCCAATCACATGGTCTTCTTGGGGATTAAAGTGAAAGCATTTCAATTCATCAATGAATTCTTTTGTGGTTCAAGTGACCTTATGGTAATTTAATCATATTACCGAATTGCATGGATAATATTTCGTTGCAACCGCCAAGTATATAGGGTAAATTACTAGGTATGAGACACACTTAAGATGTTATTTGATTGATTTTTTTTTGTTATTTTTGAAATTTTTGATAAAAATAGACCATTAGATGTTGTTAAATGCTCAAATTGAGGCTTAGGATGCTCACAAAATATATGTATTTATTGTCATTTAGGGGCCATCATGGGGTAAAAATATGATATTTTACAAATTTTGGGACCGTTTCGGGGTATGATGGTCATGTCGAAGTGCGACTGCTCCACCCTAAGGTGGTCAGGAAATGTGGAAAAATATAAAAGTAAATTTTCCAATTTTTAATGTCATTGTGACAACTGATAGTGAGAGAAAGAGGAGTGAGGTGAAGAAGAGATTTCTTTACATAGAACGCTACCAAAATCATGACACACTACCATGATAGATCAGCCAAAGGCTTCTACGAGTGGAGGAGTCGGAGCTATGAAGGTAGAAATCTCTATCCCTCTCATGAATTTTACAAATTAAAATGAACCACACTAAGTAATGAGAAAAATGAACCTCATTAAACCGCTAGTAACGAACTCCATAATAGACTAGGAACTTCTAGATTAGGCTAGCTTAGGAAGGTAGGGTAATATTTTTAGCATTTTTAGCATGGGGTTGAATCCTATTTAGGTGCCACTACGGGGCCGTCCTGGGCAAGAGTGGCTCCCCTTTGGCAGGATGGGGGCCATAATGGGGTATGGTGGTTGTGTTTGAAACCCAAAGATAGAAATTTTGATTTTTGGTGTGGCCATCCCAGGGTCAAACATCACGTTTGGTGACCGTCGGGGCTTAGAGTGACTACCAAACTTTATTGATTTTTTTGAGTTTTTGATGCAATGTTTTTTGGATTTTTAATTTTAATTGATCCTATTGGGCTTCAAATTTTGATGGTGTGGTATAGAGAGCTCCTCTTGCTTGGGAAATTATAAGACTAGCTTATAGATGATGATTGGGTATGGTTTGGGGTGATTGGCCTCAAACAGGTGGTGCACACTCCCACCATTATGTCATATCAGGCATATCTGACAACACTGGATCATCAATGGAATAGTAGGACCAACACCTTCCATATCTCGATTGGTGAGATGATTGTTACTCTAGAGGATGCCTATCAGATTTTTTGCATCCCTAGTGATGAACGTGCTATCACCTCCACTCCCATTTTAAAGCATCTGAGAGTGTTGTAGACGATTTTTGGAGTGTAGGCACATGTTACGTTGGCTCAAATGGACCATGGTGGTGTCTTGGTTAGTGCGTGGTATGAGGTCCAAATGTTCTCTCGATGCCAGGTAGTAGTGATGTATATCATCTCCAGCATCCTACTATTAGAATCTTTAGGAGTGAGGTTCCATTGGAACCTCATCGACATGGTTTAGGACCTGCTTGAGTGTGACCTAGAGGAGCTAATTATTATGGCATGGGGGAGCACCCTACTAGCACATTTATATGATGAGTTGTATGAGATACAACATCGAAGGTATGCCAGATTAGGCTTCAATATACTCCTCCAAGTATGGGGATGGGATCATCTTAGGGTAGATCGATCAGTAGAACTACTAGTATCATGAGCTAATTTAGGAGATACGAAGATTGGCTATGCAACTTGATGGCGATGGAATCAGGATATTGACCATAACTGATCAGAGACAGACATATTGGTACACTACACTAGGTTATTAGATAGACTATAGTGGGATCAGGTAGTGTGGAGACCCTACTTAGATTGCCTTGATTGGACAGAGGCTACATAGTACTTGGCTCAGGTTAGATATGGATGGTGGCTCATTGGGTGACATGGCACCAAGCAAGAGTATTTCCACTACTCTTGGGTTACATAGTATTTTGACATCTTCCAAGATGGTCCAGAGGAGCCTATCATATATCATCATTAAGGTGATGAGATGTAGCTAGAGTTTCCTCAAGTAGAGGTACTCATAGAGGAGGAGGATCTAGCAGTAGCTGAGACTAGATTAGCTGATATGGGTACGAGTGTAGAGTATGACACCTAGTGTATCACTCGATTATGGCAAGGAGATGGTCTGATGGGTATGCATATGGAGGCAACAACGGATGAGGATGACGATGAGGATGAGCGATGAGTGCATCATAGGATAGAGGTAGAGTGGGGCAACACTATAAATTAGAGGAACCATAGGTTGAGTTTAAGGGTGATAAGGATGACCCTACATGTGAGTTGGTTTAGATGCGAGCATAGTTGCATATTTCATAGGGGTAGTTGGAGAGCGGGAAACCACTCTTGCTATAATACAGAGTTAGTTGAGTAGTGGATAGTAGCAATAGAGGGGATTATCTAAGGAGAGATATCTCCTCAAGGCTGAGGTGGCTATAAACTAGATAGAGGTTGATAGGGTTACTATAGAGAGGAACACTCTATGGACACAACTAGCTACCAGGACCTCAAAGAGAGATGCTAGGATAGCAGAGCGAGATTCTCTACAAGTTTAGTTGACTGTGATGACTGTAGGTCAGGCTACATCCTCCACTCTAGCTATTCAGGAGCTGATAACATCAGGTGGAGACGCAGAGGTTAGTAGACTATGGAGCCTCTTAGAGGAGTATGTGGCCTAGCGTAAGTTTGATACCACCTAGATAGTGAATCTAGAGAGTCAAGTTAGGATACACAATGGTGGTAAGATATTTATAGTAGGGGATCTCAGTGGAGCTAGTGTAGTGAGTCTAGATAGTCCTCAATATGACCTAGTCATAGGTTATTAGCTCACCCAAAGAGATCAATAACTAGTGGTTTTAAGCAGCCTCACAAGGATGAGGTCAGGGGTGGAGGCGGCTCTAGGGGTGTAGGTCTTGCTTGATGGATTGCTTATGTACTTATTATTTTTAAGTGTAAGGTCTGAGTACCTACACAGTTGTAGCTTGCAGATAATTTTTGTACCATTATGTACTTGAAATTTCCACACACACACACATATATATATATGAGAATTCATTTATGGCTCATTATGTGTTGATGGGTTTGATTTTATGTTATGGATGCATTGACGGATGTAATGCTTATATTGATGTATACATGTGATATACTAATGCTATGCACTGATTAGATGATGGATGTATGATTAGGTTTTGTAATATATATGTGTGGATGCACTATTATGTACGTGTATATGGATGCAGTATTTAATGTTAAATGTATGTTTTAAGATTTGTTTAATTTATTATGCATTTAATTTTTGTTACATGATGTGGCGGATGTAATATGTATGTAATGCATTAATTTTATGTGGACGATCTAATGCAATTGTACATGTATGCTTTAATAATTTAAAACTTAATGAATGAATCTAATTTGTTTTTAATAGACTAATGAAAAACACTATAGAATGTATAAAAATCATGAATTAAAATGTTAACCCTTATCATAAGCATTATACATTTGTACATGCATTGGTGAGGTGAAATATGTGAAATATAGGAGCTTTCCATATAAGCTTTTATAAAATAATAGGTGTGCATAAAATAGTCAGTGACCGTATAAATATCATTGCTAATATTCATCCGATATCTATAATATTTTATGAAGACCCCTTAATAAGAAAAAACTCATAAGGAAAATTGCCATTATTGATGAGATGATTTGGTGCTATAAGTGGATTTTTGAGGTTTTCTGTGAGACTCAAACACCCTAGTTGATTAATCAAAATTTGTATACTAAATACACAAGACTCTTGAAAGATACAAGCCTGTTAAGATGACCCAAATATTTAATATCCCTCTGTGTGCAAAGTAAATGTATTAGATGAGGTATAAGACTACCTCATTGCTAGGTGGGTTTCATACAACCCATTTTTGTAATGAGGATCACCATATGGTCATCATAATACTGAGTTTGGACGTAGTTAGATTAGACAACTAGGCAATACAAGTCACCAAAAACTAGCTCAACCATTAGCTAGTATTGGTCTATATAAAAAAAAGTCGCTAATGTGATACAAATATTGCCATACGTAAGGCTACTCCATTTGTTAGGCGGGTTTCATTCAACCCATTATTGTAATGGAAATCACCCCATGGATTTTGAATACTGAAGATTCCAGGGATTTAAGCTTGTTACCCCCTTCTTTTATTTTAATTGCTTGGGATACTTGCTTGTGCTTTAGTGGTGAAAACCACTATTTTTTTGAGCAAGGAATTTTCTTAGTGATGAAAATCACTATTTTTTTGCATTGTTTTGGAAATTTTCTCATTTTGTGGAAGAGCAAGGGATTTTTTGGGTAGGGAGGAGCTTGTTATTTTTTCAATTCTCAACATTCTAGACCATGCACATAATAAGATGAGCATAAAAAACCTTTCACTTAAGGTGATAAGGACCACTTTGTAGTGTCATCCTTTCTTGTTCAGACTCGTATTGTTAATATGTAAAATTGTGTTGGGATTTTGATATATGCAAGGTACTATCAAATTAAGACCTTACCTTCTAAAAGTAAAGATAGTTTTTTATAAAACTTGAAAAGATAACTAGGTATGGCTGAATGATAAAAAACCCTAGTATACACCCTATAGAAACTGATTAGTTGTGTTGAAAAACATAGTTACTCACAAAGAAATGTATATGATAATGATGTGTGGATTTATGATTATCATATAAACATGGTGTCATTCATAAGAATGTAAACATAACCTATCCTAGTGCAAATGCATTGGATGGAAATACATAATACAATGCATATAATTAATGCGTACAATGAAATGCATGCTAACACAATGCAAATGTTTTTGTATTTTGATGTTTTGTATTATTTTTGTATTTTTATGTTTTTTGATTTGTTTGGTATTTTTGATAATTTTGTTGTTTTTGTGATTTTTGATTATTTTACGATTTATTTATAAAACACTCGTAAATGAAGAATGTTGAGAGGCTCAGGCTCCTTAACACCTTCTAACGATGTTAGGCGATAGGTTCCTAGCCCTATTTTTTATGTTACAATGAAAGGACCTAACCAATTGGATGTAAATTTATCCCTTAGAGGAGGTGGCAGGTTCAAATTCTATTTGTTCTCTTTGAGCACAATATCCCCAACTTTAAAGTCTCTTGAATGGAATATAGTATTATAATCTTGTTTAAGAAGATCTTGATACACGTGCAGATGCTCGAGAACATTCGCTTGTCATTCATAAAGAAGGTTTAATTGATCAAGGTGAGCTTGTCGTAAGATGTCATCATCGATGAACTCTTTCAATGAGATGCACAATGATAAAATTTATAATTCCAAGGGCATAATGGCCTTAGTACCATAAACTAGCTCAAACGGGGTTGTCCTAGTGGGTGTTCGAATGCTAGTTTGATAAGCCCATAAAGCTAGAGGTAATTAAAGGTGCCAATCCTTATGATTTTCTTTGATGGTTTTCTTCAATATGGCAACTCCAGTTTTATTAGAGGCCTTTGCCTACCCATTTGCTTGTGAATAATAGGGTGTTGCAAAGTTTTGATGAATGTTATATTTGAACGTGAAAGCCCGCATATCTTTGTTCTTTAATAATGTTTCATTATCTGATATTATTTTGGATGGAATACCAAAATGATATATAATGTTATGGAGTATGAAATCCGCAATACAAGCTCCAATAATAGTGGTCAAAGGGATTGCTTCCACCCATTTAGTAAAATACTCAATAGCTATTAAAATGAATGTGTGATGGTTTGACGATGGAGGAGATATCTTTCCAATTAGATCAAATCCCCACTGAGATAAAGGCCACACTGATTGAATCGGTTGTAAGGCCTGAGATGGTAGGTGCAATAGATTGGCATGATGTTAACACTTTACGCACTTTCTAACATATACACAATAATCCTTTTCCATTGTGGACCAATAATAATCCATTATAAGGATGCATTTGAAGATAGCCATGCCACTAAAATGGCCATCACAGGTATCTTCATGAGCTTGCAAGATTTTACAAGCATATTATTTGGGCTCAAGACAACTAAGGAGGAGTCCATCATAGCTTCGATGATAGAGAATATCTCCTAGCAAGACATACCTAGTCACTTTTTTTTTAAATGCTTGTTTTGTAGCATGCGATAATCCCAAAGGGATACTACCAAGTTTTAGGTAATCTTTTAATTGGGTTAGCCAATCTTGATAAGCTTGTGCTTCAACTAACTGAATAGCTTGCTCCTATTTTGATTCATCATGCACAAATGTGGATTGGGATATAACCGTATGGTGAATGGTCATGCCATTATTCAAAGGACCCTGTGAGATCAAGGACCCCAAGCTACTTGTTTCAAAAAGTCTTGTGCCTTGTAGAACCACTCATGATTCGGTTCTATCTGAATCATATGAACTGATTCTTTATTATTCGAAGCCTCATGCAACATCGTTGATTGTGAGAGCATTTTAACATGAATGGTAGTAAAATTATTGAAAGGGTTATGAGGGATTAAGGATTCCAAAGAAGCCATTGTATTCATGAAGCGATTAGACATACGAGGGATTGCGTCGATGTCATACCATTCTATTTCAGCTAGCAATGTGTCCACAAGCTCTTTGTAAGATTTCAAGATGAGGCATCTACATTGATAAATGCTTTTGACTTGGTTTACAATGAGCAAGGAGTCACCAAAGATATTAAGCTTTTTAATATTTATGGTGATAGTTGTTTTGAGACCTAAGATTAGGGTTTCATATTCAATGTTATTGTTGGTGCAAGGAAAATCAAGTTTAAAGGACAAGGGCATAGGAGATCCTTGTGGTGTGAAAAACATGATTCTTGTACCACCCCATTACTCACATTTGGAACCATCGAAGAACAAAGTCATGTATCCTTTATTTTTAAGTTCTTAAGGTTTGGGTGATTCTGACAGTGTGAACACTGCATCATCGGGTAACTCAATCACAAGAGGCTTATCATCCTGAAGAGGAGCCTCTACTAGATGATCATCTATGAATTGAAATTTTATGGATTTCTAACTGATGAATTTGATATTGAATTCCATTAATAGCATGATCCACTTTGTGGTTCGCATATTATGATATGTGCGACTCATCATGTACCACAAAGGATTTTCTTTTGATATGACATACGTGGTATGACTTAACATATAATGACAAAGATTTTTGGTAGCGAACACCACTGCTAAGAAAATATTTTCAATTTATACATATTTTAGCTTGTAACTGACCAAGGTGTGACTAATGTAATAGATAACTTGTTCTTTGTTCTCTTTGTTCTTCTGAGCCAACATGGTTTCCAGAGCATAATCTATGGATGAAATATACAACAAGAAAGGTAAATCTGTTTGATGTGGAGCTAACACTAGTGGCATTTCTAGGTATTGTTTAATCTCGTCAAAGATCTTTTGACATTTTTCATCCCATTTGAAAGGGACCCCCTTGTGTAGCAGCCAATTCATGGGTCAAAATTTATCCAATAATTGCATTATAAAGCGTTTGATGGATGCTACCTTGCGTTGCAAGCTATGAAGCTCTTTAATATTCATGGGGGAAGAATTTCTAGAATTGCTTTGACCTTTACGATATCTATTTTTATCCCTCTCTTAGAGACTATGAATCCTAGAAGTTTTCCTAAAGTGATGCCGAAAACATATTTCTTAGGATTTAGCCTGACATTATGCTGTATCAGGCGATCGAAGACTTTTTGTAGAACTTCTGCATGCTCTTCACGTAATAGCAATTTGGTGAGAAAATAATCTATGTAATTTTCTAGTATCTTATGCATGTAGTCATGAAAAATATATGTCATATCCCACTGATAGGTTACACCAACATTTTAAAGATCGAATGGCATAAATTTATAGAAAAATGTTCCCCATGGTGTGGTGAAGGCTATATTATGTTGATCTTCAGGTTTAACCTGAATATGATTATAGCCTGAGAATTCATCCATAAGGGATAACATCTCATGACCAACAATTGCATATACTAGAGAATCAATGTTAGGTAAAGAGAACACATCCTTGGGCATTGCGTTGTTTAGGTCTCTAAAATATGTGCAGATATAGATCTTCCCATAAGGTTTACCTATGGGTACCATGTTAGATACCCATTCTAGATAGTCGATGGGTTGGATAAATTCCACATCCAACAATTTTTGTAAATCATCCTTCACCATTAAGGTGATTTTTGGATGCATATTTCTTAGCTTTTACTTGACCAATTTCACAATGGAGCCTAGAGTAAGGTTATGTGTAACCAACTTTGGATAAAGACCCGACATGTCTTTATATAACCAAGAAAATATGTTAGACTTTGTTCAAAAGAGGTATGAGGATAGCCTACTCTTCAGGAGATAGAATTTCTCTAAATTTGACTTTCTTAGGATTTGAGGGTCATTGCCAATATCCACGTCAAAATTCTCCTCAATTGACATATAGGATCCCTCCTCAAGTTGATGAGGTGTAGGGATCAAGTGGATGTTATCCACTGGGTTTGGATGATCTATCATTTCATATTCAACATTAGCATTACAAACATCCTAAGTATGTCCTGGAGTGGAATGAAATGGTTGTATAATTTATTCACATTTGAAGAACTCCTTAGGTGATGGTGATGATGCGACATGATCAAAGTCAATGACCTCAATATTGAGGTACGATGAATTTGAGGGTCACTAGAATTGCAAAGAGGTGCGATTAAGTCAATGGAAATCATATTGATGGATGGTTGATGATTTCTAATACCACTTAGATAGGAACTATCAAATTATTGATTGCTCCATATGTGCTAGATGTGGCTTATGAGGCATTGGGATCTCTAGATCCGCTCTAGGAGTAGATAGGAATATTGGATCCTCAAGCGGGAGCAACTACCTCCAGTTAGGTGAATGAGAAAACACCCTATGATAGATGTCATCTATGTTAATAGAGGGCCTGACAGGATCAATATCTCTTGTATAATTTGAGGTGAAGAAGGTAGAGAGGACCTTTCCGTTTCATCCTCATATTCATCATCTTCAACAATTCAACCATTTTTAGGATTATCGTTGATTTTAGAATTCTCTTCCTGATTGGTCATATGATATGATTCAGGGGGTTCTATGGCAACCATTGTGATTGGGATATGATCCCTCAATAAATGAGAAGGTCCAGGGTTAGCGTATTCATTCTCATTAATATCCTCCCCAAATCCTAGGCTTAGGGATTATAGGAAATCGACCAACAACTCATCCGATATGGTGATGAAATATCCTAAACCAAATTTATCCGTAGGTAATTGATATTGTGACAAATAAGATGTTCTTTGACCATGCTCATACAGACCTAAGCTATTACAGTGCCAATGGTAATGATAGAAGTATCTTAGAGTAAAATTAGGATTTTACATATAGTAGATGTTTCCTATAAATGGTTCATTAGCGTGATTGATCATAGGAGGTTGATCTAGGGCTTGGTCAAAACCCCCATATATGAAATTCATCTGATTGGGTGGTATGCCTAGGTGTACCACCATTAAAATGGATAAGGGAGGAGCATGAAGCCTTCCCATGTCTTGGGTAGTCTCAATAATTGGTGTAAAAGTGATATTTTGTACCAAATATTCAATGAGCTTTGGGTTGATAAAGTGAATACTCACTTGTGGTGTGGATGACACTGTCGATGATGCAGGTAATGTAGGTTGTGGTACATCATTCATTATGGCAGGTAATTTTTCCTCTTCCATAGAAATTAGAATTTCTACCATAGAGACATTAGGGATGACTTTTGGAGCGTCTGACATGGGCGCATTCAAATTTTGTTTGATCTGAGGATTAGATAATGATGAAGGAATGTTAGAAGTAGCCAATGATTTAGGTAGAGGTGGTGGTAATGAGGTGGATGAATCAACATATCTAATATTCAAATGCGTTGATGGTAAGACAAACTCCCTCAAATTACTGATTTGATTTACATATTTAAATGGTTCATAATTCGAAGGGATGACATGAACCTATCCTTCATGTATGTATTTGATACAATTATGTAGAATTGAAGGAATTTACTTCATGTCCCAGATCCAGGAATAGCCAAGAAATATGTTGTATTGCATTGCTCCTTTCAACACATGGCACAATACAAAGATGATTTTTAGTCCCACCTGAACAGGCAAGAATATAGTACCAACCGTTGAGCATAATGCATCATTGAACGCTCGTAATGTGAAAGTAAGCACCATTATGTGCAATGTTGAAAGGCTTAGATGTTCCAAAGTGGCCATTGTTATAATATTGATTGATGAGCCTGTATCAATCAATACTTGCTTGTATGGTATCTGGTTGATACAAGTGATGATGTGTAATGGAGGATCCATTACGTTTGCTAGCACCTATTTTATTTCATATTTATAGAAAATTACCATAGGCTCTTTACACTTCTAGACATGCCCTATAAAACTGGTGAATGCATTTGGGTCTCGAGGTTGAAGCTCGATAGATTTTATAATCTCCATAAGTGCTTCCCTATGTATAGGAGACTGCTGAATAAGCTCATAAATGGAGAGCTTGGTCGATATAATTTGTAGGCTCTAGGTAAGCCTATTTTTTATGGTTATCACTGGTGGAGGTGGTGGACTTAGAAGCAGGTTTTAAGCTGATAAAGTCTGAGGTGCAGAAGGGATTCGAATAGGAGTTACATGTATTTCAACTTGATTGTACCTTCTATTTTGCATCACAATATTTATTGCACCTACAAACCCATGAGTGGGTGGATCTGTATGTATCTCATTGACCTACCTAGTTTTATTACCTTGACCTCGTGGGTGGGTAAGGGATCCTTGAAAATACCCATCTAATAATTATCAACGACAAGAGTGTTGTCAATCTGCAATTGGTTCTTATCCAATATATTTTATACTAGGTTTTTGAATCCATAGCATGTTTGTATATCATGTTCGTTTTGACGATAATAAGCACAATATAAATCCTCTATGTACCCTTTAGGTTGTGGGTGAGCAAGATCTATCAAATGGATTTAAGGTAAGGTAATCATCTTAGCCTTGCATAATGATTTGAAGAGGGATGCTAAGGACTCGGGCAGTGACGTATATGTTTGAGGAGGATGACGTGGATTATCCTGCACTTAATTTATTTGGCATTGATTATTGTACTACACTGGAGGGGGTTGAGCCTGATAGTTAGGCTGTTGTGGCACTTTATCTGCTTTAGGAACATTCAAAATAATTTAATTTATTAGGCTAGTGTGGCACTTTATCTGCTTTAGGTACGATAATAGGAAGTTTTGACATTATTTTTTTCCAGTTGTTTCCATAGTCCATAACTGGCTCATCATCAAATTGATGTAAGTTCGATAATTCAGTTAAGTTAGCCTTATTTTTATACCAAAGGAGAAGCGTTCTAGCAAGGCGTTTGCTAGTTGTTCAAAGCTAGAGATGCTATGTCACGGTAATTGATTATACCACTCTAAAACTGAGCTAGAGAGTGTTATCAAGAATGTTCTCAACAACAAAGCATCGTCATGTTGTAATTGGAAACACAAGTTCATAAAACTTGTGACATTCTCTTAAGATATACAAAAATCTAACACCTAAACAAGTATATGAAATCAAATTGCAAATAATATCATGTAACCATATTGAGACAAAATAATGGAGAAAATGATGCCCTTCTCATTGATATTAAAAATTGTCCTTTACAAAGTGGTTACAAAGATATCCCTCTTAGGGATAGATACCAATTTGATACAAATTACAATAAAGAACCAATGGTAGGTGTATTCACAAGATATTTGTAATATCAAAACTAATTATAGAGAGGGTTTCTTTGCAACCTCTATATGGTGAGATAAATATTGATGAATATTTGTATTGAAGAGCTCCTACTAAGATTTGAAACTTGTACACAAGAAAAATTATAAAATATTAATAGCAAATGGAGAACCTCTCATGATGAGGTCCATTTCCATGATAAGCAATTGAAAGAAAGATGCTGAAAACGACAAACAAATGCATGAAAACTGAGTAAAACTATGCTAAAATAGAAATGAAATCCTGCTAAAGATATTGTAACTAGAAAATACAGAAAAAATAGCTATCACCAAGAGGCCATCATAGGGTAAAGCGATTAGGTCTGCTGACCATCATAAGGTAGAGTGGATACACCTGTGGGCCACTTCGGGGCAATGTGATCACTGAATAGAGAACTATTTCCTCATGATCAATGTGATTGATCTACTGAATTGATGGTTCAAGGGTCACGCACTTGAAGCATAATTGAATTGCAAGCAATAATATGAAATAAGGTTGTTTGATGGAAAAATATGTTCAAATGTAGTCTTCAAACTCCAAAGAACTCCATTGATGCAAATGCAAGCTCCATGGCTAGATTTGGGTAGCACTCCATTGCTTATGAGAGTATGTTCTCTCTATTACACAAACTGACAACACTTCATTGCATTTGACTGAGATTCACCTTATTTTCATGAAGGCCTAGGCTCTTCTTATAGATTTTCAAAATGGTAATCTTGGCTTGCAAGAGAAGCCAAGAACCAAGAATTGATTAGGCTCTAGGAAGACCAAACGTTACCTCTAGAACCTTCTTGCACTTAACCGTTAAGCTCAACTGCCCTGTAAATAATTTGGATTAGCTTAGGAGATCGATTTTGTTATAGGCACGATCATCCTAAGGTAGAGTGGTCAAAAATATTGGCCATCACAGGTCTAGTGGCCTTCGAAGGTCGCTCCTAGGTATGATAGTCCAGGATGCAAAAGATAGGTTGCCTTTGTTTGAGTGGTAAAAACCATTTCTAAGCCTTGGGGATGCCCAAGGTGGATCATATGGCCTAAAAAAGGTGTCCATATAGGTAGCCTTCTCAATATGACATATTTTAAGTGTCTACAGTTTCAAAATTTGAAAGTTTAGCTTTAATCAAAAGTAAAAAGGGTCTCACCAATCAAAAACTATCGACTCTCTCAATCAAGTGTAGTTGAGCCATCCATTTAAATCAACTTGGAAAAATATTAACTGTTGAATCTTCATCCAATCGAAATCCATCAAATATCTCACTCGAGCGCAGCCGAGCCCGATCCATCCATTTAAATCAATCTGGGCCATTGAATCTTAACCAATCATGATGCCTCGATTAAGTTCATCGAACCAATCCCGATCGCATGAAATATTAAAGATAAAACCCTAGTTTGAGGTTAATATAATTAAATGATTAATAACAAAATTGGACCTTAGGTTGACATGGGTATTATAAAGAATTAAATTGAAGCTTAAGTTGGGACCGAAGCATTATAATTTGAGGGTTAAGCTTTAATGTGAAAGGGAAAATAAATCGAAGAGTAAACATTAGACAAGGGATCAAAAGAGAATAATAATAAAAAATAAAACCTTAGACCATGGAGATATAAATATATCATGATATGAATAAAGTCTAAGTACGAAATATTGGAGCTAAAGATATAAAAGGAATTAATTTCATAATAATAATAATAATAATAATAATAATAATAATAATAATAATAATAAATATGAATTAATCTCAATAATTTTTTGACATTAGAGTTGGATTTAATACGCTGGCATTAAAATTAAAATGGAACTTTAATATTTTTTTTGATGAAAAAAACAAATTTACATTAAATTAAGATAAAAGCCTTTACAATAAAAAAATGGGTGGGTTAACACACCCCATGGGGAATCAAAATAACCCCTATTGACAAGGGTTAGGAAACAAAACCACCAACAAAAAACAAGTTTACCATTCATGATCATTGATGATCATTACATCAAAGAAATCATATCATATTAAAAGGGACTAAACACTATAAAATCAATAAATAAAATTGGAACAAATAATAATATTACGTATTTGATATTATTAATTCTAGAACCTAAGGTAAGTTCATAAGGATAATGTAAAATTTTAAAATAAGAGAACGATAAATTTATGACCTTAATATTTCAAAGAATTTAAAACATATAAAAATATGTAATAATAATGTCTTAAAACATCATATATATATTAAATGTTTCTACCAAATATAAAATTGAATTAATATGTGCTTCCTTTTTGTGTTATAGGCATTAAACCAAGGGAAGCCGAAGAGTCCAGGAAGGAAGCTGAATAGTTGAGGAGAGAAAATTCTATATTCATTAAACCTAGATACTATTTTGAAATTCTTAATGCTCAATAGCCGAATAATATCAATATTGAAGACACATAGCTCAATAAGACAAACAATTGCAGAGATCTACGACCAAAATTATAGATCCAAATCAAGAAAATCCCCAATTGGACACCTCATCCTCCTAGTTGAAGATAACTCAAACAAACAACCCATCCACACAACTGTAAACCACTAGAAGTATAGCTGTGAAGCACTGAAAAATTCAAATTGTAAGGCTATAAATAGCAATGGAGACTCCATTTCAAAGGGTCGGATGCCATTTTAGCGATAGACTTTTAGAAAATTTTCTTTCTTTGATAGTTGATGAGCATTTGTGCCCCTGTCATTGTAATTGGAGAATTTATGTCTTGCAATCACCTGATGCAAGCAATTTTGAATGTATTGATTGAATACCTAATTAATACAATTCATTGAAGTTCTTGGTGTAATCTGCGCATGTTTATGGTGGTTACACTAGAGTTAATTTTGATGCATTTTTTCTCTTCCCTTTGAAGATAACACCATCTTAGCCTTAGATTGTGTGATAGTTGATCAATGCTAAGGCTGATTTACTATAGAATTGGTTTCTTCAATAGATTTTGCATAAATCTTCATACTACAATGGCTTGTTTTATTTCTTCCTCTAACCCTTTTATTTTGAATGTTCTTTGAAACTTGATTAGATTAGGAGTAGATTAGTTGAATTTTTAGTTTCTAAAGCTTATTATTATGATTATGTGCTTCATTTCTTTTAAGTTTCAGAATAAACATTGCAATTTGCTATAAAGATTATATTTCACAATGCAATAAATGTGATATATTGATAATTTTAAGGTAGCAAGCCTATAATCTTGCTTTTCATTGATCTTTTAAAGTAATTCATGCTATTACATTCATATCTGATGATTAATTGAGAAATTAAGCTAGACCTTTAGTTCTTCATGCTTAGACAGTGAAATGAAACTCACCCTTGTAATAGTTATATGTAACCCTGAGTGATCCACATGCTTTACATTCCTATATTATTTTGATTTAAGACTTGATAATTGACATACATTATCAACCAGGTTAGACCAACCTTACCCGAACCTTGGGGGATCAATGTTCCCTTTCAAGAGAGGACACCTTGTCCTAGTCATTGGTGTATGTTTGCAATTGTACAAATGTATCACCCAACAATAAGCAGACTGATACTCAACTTAGTTCCTAGAGCACAATGAAGAGATTGCCAAAAATCTAATGTAAATTTAGAGTCTATAAAAAATAATTACTTCTAAAAACACATGCAACATGATTATAACCTAGTTTTAGGTAAACCCACAATAAAATCCATGGATATAGCCTGCAACTTTTGAGTAGGTATATCATGTGGGTATCATTTTCCTATAGGATGCTAATGTTCTGCCTTTACCTTATGATATTCCAAACATCTAGCAATGAAACCAATAACATCTCATTTCATTCTAGACCAATAAAAAGTCTTTTTCATATTCTCTCATTTTAGCACCTCCCAGATTAGCATAAAATGGAGAATAATGTGCCTCCTACATAATAATTCTCCTTATATCACCAATCTTGGGTATTACAACACTATATTTTAAACACAAAAGCTCATATTTTATGTTAAAATCCCCATTTCCCTCAGGATTTACCTCAACTTTAGCTTGGATTTCAATGCAATATAGGTCCTGTAACTGCATTTCCCTAACTTTTTCAATCAAGTCAACATGAATCTGTGTGAATGTTGCCATATACCTCCTCCTACTCTAGGTATTAGCAACCTTATTTTTATTTCCTTTGATATATCTTATACCAAAGATATACTCAGTTAGGAACTCTATCCACCTTCTTTGCCTTGCATTCAATATTGGTTAGGTAAAAATGTACATTAGGCTTGGTGATCTGTCCTTAGCTCAAAAGGTTTTTCCAACAAATAATACCTCCAGTTTTTAAGAGCATGGACAACTGTTGCTAGTTCCAAGCCATGTGTAGCATAATTCAGGTTATGCCTCTTAAGTTTTCTATATTCATAGGCTATTGTAGAAACTCCTCCCAACCCCTCTAAAGAAGCATTTGTGCATACCGTAAAATTCCCAAAGAATCAGGTATTTTGAGAATTGGTGTTTAATTAGCTTATTATTTAAAGTTTTAAAGGTAGCCTCACATTTCTTCATCCATTTGGCTAATAATAGAATATGTAATTCTTGAGAAATACTTCACAAATCATATATAATAATCAGTCATTCTCATAAAACTTCAAGTTTTGAACACATTAGTAGGTGCAGGCCAACTTAATATGGCCTCAATTTTCTTTGGATCAACAACAATACCTTATGTAGATATAATATGCCCTAAATATTGTACTTGTGAAACATAAAATTCACATTTTGACAACTTTTCATAAATTTGATTCTTCCTCATCACCTATAATATTGATCTTAAATGTTGGTCATGCTCTTCTTTGGTGCTAGAATATATCAAGATATCATACAGAAATATCAAAACAAAATGATCTAGATATTTCCTGAATACACTATTCATTAGGCTCATAAAGGTCACTGGTGCATTAGTCAACCCAAATGGTAGAATTGTAAATTCATAATATCTATATCTTATCTTGAAATTTGTTTTGTGAGTGTCTTCCTCACGAATTCTCAACTGATGGTAACCTAATCTCAAGTCAATTTTTGAGAAAATGATGACATCTTTCAATTGATCAAAAATATTATCGATTCTAGGTAAGGGACATCTGTTCTTGATGATTACCTTATTCAACATCTTGTAATCAATACATAATCTTAAGGAACCATCCTTCTTCTCTACAAAAAACACTAGAGGAACCTAGTGTGACACTAGGTTTAATCAAATATTTATCCAACAAGTCTTGGAGTTGCACCTTTAACTCCTACAACTCAATAGTGGTTATTCTATAATGTTTCCTAGCAATAGTTTTAGCTCCAATAATTAATTCGATAGTGAATCCAAATTCATGTCAAGGTAGAAGGCCAAGAAGATCTTCTATAAACACATCCCTAAATTCATGTAAAATTGGTTTTTTCTTAAATAATTTTAAATCTTGCTTTGAACCCTTAATATTTTCTTATCTTTATCATTATAATCCATCCATCTCTCTTGGGAATTGATTAATGCACCATGGTATCTCAACCAATCCATCCCTAAAATTATATTATAAGCATGTAGCGGTGCTACATATAAGTACCAAATAGTTAATACATTTGGTAAGGAAATCTTGACATTGCAGTGCTACATATAAGTGCCAAATAGTTGATCCATTTGGTAAGGAAATCTTGAAATTGGACAAGCATTAACTCATTGAATAGGTCTACTCAAACCCATACTCAACTTTCCACCCTTGTACCAAAAATCCAAGTTTTTTTGGCATATCCCCAATAATACTAGTAGGGCTTCACAATAAATCAATACATTTAAATTTCTATTAAATAATTTACCATTTAACAACATAGGATTTGCCTAACCATCTAAGTTCTAACTTTCGGTTGTTGCATAAATCCAATGAGGTTGTTCTTCTACTTTACCGCTATGTTCTTCCCATTGGGGATACTTGTTTACATAATGAGGACCTCTACAAATGAAACACCATGTCTTAGATTCTTGAGACTTCTCTTATATTATATCCCTTGTATCCTCCTTCTGAATTGGATCATTTTGTTTCCAAGAACAAGATTTTAGGTTATCCCTTCTCTAAAAAATTTTCTTGTTATTTTCCCTATTTTCATTGTTCTTATTCCTAAATTTTGGTCATTATCTTGGGTTTACTTTACTTTTCTTATTTTATTTATTGGTTCATCTTGAAAACCCAATAATTGTTCTCTTTTTGAGTTCTTATCTCTCTTCTTCTATCAACACTCCATAATTAAAGGTCTTCTTAGTGTACTAATTTATCTGTTCCTATTGAGCCAAATCATATACCTTTTGCAATTTTTTGGGCTTAAGAAAATTGATTACTATTTAAATCTTAGGATCTACTCCTAAGATATACTTTTGCACCTTCAAATAGTACTTAGTTTTATATCCAAAAATATATTTTAACACCTTGATGATTTTTTTATAATAAGTTTCCATAGCCAAGGTGCCTTGTTGGAGCATTGAAAATTCCTCAAATTTCTCTACATAGAATTGATCAAATAATAAACTTTTCTTGAATGCCCTTATAAATTCATTCTATTTTAAATCCACCACTTGGATTGCTCTACCCATCTTGAATGTATTCCACCATTCCAAGGTAGCATCTTGTAGGTGAAGGGTAGCCCAAATAGTCTATTTTTTAGGTGAATAGTTCTTCATGGAAAAGTAGGTCTCCAATTTGTTTAGCTAGGACTCTATTGCATCACATATTTATTTTCCACCAAATTTATGTGCCTTAAAATTATTTAAGTCCTTGGTAAGCTTAGCCTCAGTCTAAGATTTACCCTCATGGACTTCTCTGGCAATATTTTCTTCCTATCTATCATCTAAGTTTCTATTATTAAATTTTGGTTAATAAATGTTTCCATCATTTTCTATTTTTTCTACATCTTCTCTTGCAGTAATCTAAATATGAATAATATTTTCCATCCTCTTGTTGTAATCCCTCAAAATTTCAGTTTTCTTCTGGGGATGAGTTGTAGTTTCTTTCTACATAGCTAACCCCAACTTCTTGGAAGATCTTCCTCTCAAAATAGGTGTCATCTCCTAGCCACAAAAAAGATCTAGGTTTAGTTATGACCCTCAAAAGAAGTTTCTCTTTCTAGGAATTTTACTCCTTGGTCTAACTGGTCAAGATGGCATGCAATACCTGCTTGTCCCATATTAATTTAAGGTCCCAACAAAACTTAGCCTTCTTAACATTTGCAAATCAAGTCAAGTTCAACCTAGTTTTTTTTCTTCAAGGAAGCAATGATTCATACGACCTAAGCCTAGGATCTAATACTAATTGTAATGACCCACTAACTTGACCCAAGGAAGAGAGAGCATAAAATTTTAACTCATAAAGAAGACCCAATATTTTTATTAGTATAGGGCATAACCATATTGAGTTTATTGTCATTACAGATGACACTCAAGTGGATAGGAGTGGCCAACTTCCCATGATTCTTGGGGTTCATTTCCTAATCTCACCATTAGAAAAGATGCCATTAGTGATCTCCCATTTCCCATAACTACCTTGTATGAGACAATTTGACCACGATGTAGGGATTACCCTTTAATGCCCATAATACTTAAAGGTGACACCTATTCACTAACCCTACATATTATCATCTATGTAGAAATATGGCATGATGTCCTAGTGATTAGTTAATTCCATCTACCCATGAAACTAAGACCATTACCATTCACCTAATAATAATCATGGTCACTCTTGCCTACCCTTAAGGTACCACAACTATACTATCCTATGAATGATCCAATGGTTATCCCATACCAATCCACCATTAAGATTTCCAAGCCTCACTCCTAGAAATCGTCCAAGCCTCACCGCTAGGACTACCCAAGCCTCACCACTAGGGTGTATCATTCACAATCACCTAGTTGAATTGTCTACCCATAATTCAACTAGGATTGGGTACAAATTCAACTCTTAGAGTTTACTAATATAGCTCTAACATTCATATCCATAAAACCCCATCTTAAATTAACATTTTTGTCTCACAAATCATATCCAAAATTCAATATTTATAATCCTTATTTTGAAATTATAAAAACTAAAGTATTAAAGTATTTCTTTCAAGTATAACAATAACCATTATTCTTTCAATAAACACAACTTATCCATTTTATATCAACAATTTATTTCCATGAAACTTAACTTAAAAGGAAACATAACTTTAACTTCCATATTTTCAAAAAAACTCTTGATTTTTCAACATGAATATTTACAAGAATAACCGTTCCTCCATAAAATTAATATCCTAACTTAAAACATGATACTTTTAATAATTTTTATCACCAATTACAATATCATAAATATAATGGCCATTAGTTCCATCTTCTTCTTGATAGTCCTCTTCCTCGAACTTTTGAATGTAAGTTAGGGATTATGACAACTCTCTTGAATGAATATACAAGTCTAACATGCAATATGCAAATAAACATTCAAAAAGAATACAATAACATCAAATTATTTCCAATGCTATTAATCATAACCAAGAGAATCCCATACTTCTCTCATCCAATTATAGATCTTTTGCTATACAAGTCACAACTATTCCTTTTGATAGGATACACTATTCAACATTTTAACAAAAACTTTCTCATTTCTTGGATGTAAAGATAATGAACACTATTATCCTTTGTTACGGTTAAAGGTAACAAAACATGCAATAAAACAACATCTCATATGTTGAAATAAAATCAATTTTAAAACATAGGCAATAACACAATTATTTTATCCATATAAAATTACATGCAATCCTTGGGCGTACATTGTAAACTAACCTAATAAAACAATCAATAGTTAAAAATCATATGCCAACTCACTATAACATAGACTGAAGTGAAAGTTACTAGAAAAGGTAAGGCAAAATGACATACTATGCATGTGTATAAAGGATAACTGAAGGTGACCTCAATGCACAAAAGCACAATAACAATACATAAAAGCACAACTAAAATCTGCTAATTGTTGGTATAAACATGAATGCAATTCTCAAGGTATTAAAGAAACACATGGCCAGATGGATCTTATTTACAATGTTAGGTCTACATAGTTTGGTTATAATGTTCAAATAATATTACACAATACACATCGACAAGCATACAAGGCATTAACAATAGTAATGTTATATTACAAAGATCAATACAAAAAAACATACGCCTAAACATATAGTGCAATCAAGATACACAACAACATGATCAAATAAGAATGACATAGATATCACGTATATAATTTCCAAAAGAAGCTATATTATATATATGCTTAGGATATATATGCCCTTCTAGAAAAGGAAAAGGACTAAAATAGAGAACAATGAACAACATGGTAAATATCACCTTTATACAATATTTTGAGCATAATGCTAACTATATTCAAAGGTCTAATGTAGAGCTACAATATAATTATGAATAAAATAAAATGCACAAAAATCATAACATTCAAAATCCAAGCCACAATCATAACATTAATGGAGAACAAAAAGCATACCTTTCAACCCTAAGATGCTTGACCAAAAGTACAACAAACCACCAAAAAAGCTACTTCAACCTCAAAAAAATAATTGAAGGACATGGGATTTGGTTAATTTTAATGAAATTACAAAAGAGAATACACCAACTCATATATTGAGACCTATTTCCAAGTTACTCAAAATATTCAATAAAGATAATTGAAAACCAACATTTTTTAAAGCAAAAAACCCCTTGCGGGGCCGCCTTGGTCTGAGAGACCATGAAAAAAGGGTTCTACATCGTCAAAGTCACCCGGGAGTCACACCCGACCCTGCCCGCACCAACATTATCAATTGGATTTTGGATACCCAATTCAAATTTTTGGTAGGGTGGAGATTTGAACTTGGGACCTCTCTTGGAGGATTTCCCTCTCCTCTCCAACTCACCTACAACACCTGGATAATTGAAAACCAACATTAAAATGAAAGCAATTTCATCCATTCCATAGAGAAAAAGAAGAGAAACTACCTCCACCATAGCAATTCAAAATTCCTTCCCATTCTCCTTGATCTTTCTCCTCTTTCCTTCCTCCAGCCAACCAAATTTCCCTTGTCATGGGAGTTAGTGGAATTCAAATAGTGTTCAGAGGAGTGAAGGAGCTCAAAGGTCTAGTGACTTCTTGATTTCCTATACGTTATAAAATTTCACTGCTCTTTTTCCATTATGATATTTAATTATCAATGCACCTCAAATAAGGTATTATATATATATATATATATATATATATATATATATATATATATATATATTAAATTATTAAGAAAATACAAATATTGTTATTAATATTTAATCAATCAAGTTCTATACATCATACATAAATTCATCCTAATAATATCTTAAACAAGAATATGCACATACATCATTATTTCCCTAAGCAGGAGGTAAAATGATAACTTCAAGGTTATCAACCACCTATTAAGGACCCCTAAGCATAAGAGTAAGGGCTCTTTTGAGTCAAAGTTGTCATTGATGTCAAGAAATGAAGTTGTCATTGATGTTAAGGAATAAGCTACCGTTGATGTAAAAAAATTAAGAAAGGAACAATGCAAAGGTTAATGGTAAAAGAGCTTCATAATATTTTTAATATTATGTGGAAGCATAAGTTTAAAGGTTTTTATTAAAACCATGTTTTGGAAAAATAAAAGGTTTTCTTTAAAACCAATGATGGCAAAAATACAAGTTTTTTTCATTAAAACCACGTGGGCAAGTTGTAAGGTTTTTCTAAAAATCAAGGAGGCCCTAAAGTTTGGTTTAAAAGGCCAAAGTCCATTTAATTATTAAATTATAATAATTAAATTCTTAAAATAATTTAATTTATTATATTTAATAAATAATGGCCAAAGTATAATGTTGGGCGCTGGTTCTTTCGCTTACATTATCGACATCTTCCTCCTCCAACATGGGAGCACATTGGAAGGCATATGGCATATATAACATAGCCTTTCCAAAGGTAAAATTATCCACCCAATTTCCTAAATACTACCACATGTTATTTCATGCACATTCCTCACGGAAGTAACTTCGTGCAACGTATTTTACAGAGCATGGGTGAATGAGCCATCTTTTGGCTCGTGTGTTTTAGAAGGTCAAAGCGTTGAAGGTGCTTGGAGGCTCCAAGAGGAGCACGTGGCTCCACGACGTGGAAGTCGTGGTCAAGGTGCTAGTGGGAGAGATGCGCTCGGTTCGACTCATGCGCATGCCAAAGTGGTAAAGCTTTTTAATTATTAAATTTGATTTTTGCTTAGGATAAAGTTTGTCTTAGGATAAATAAGGGGAATATTTTTTTTGGATTTTAGCGTAAGTTAAAGATAATTTTTATGAGTTTTATGAAAGGTGTTTGCTGAGATTAATTTGTGGGTAAAAATATTTTTACCTTAGAGGAAAGGAAAATTATTTATTGCATTATTTTTCAAAAGAATTATTTTTAAATGCAATATTAAAGTAGGGAGTTATAAGTAGAAATTGGGTTAATTTTTGAGGATATTTTTTTTGAAGTAGCTTATGTCAAATTTGAATGGTTGAAATGAAATTGTGATGAGTTAGGGTTTTGAGAAGTGAATATTTAAACTATTGTGGTGTTGGATATTATTTTAAGAATGGAGTAATAAGGTGTATTTGTGAGTTATTATATGTTTTGTATTGTTATCTAACTTATTTGAGCTTGGGAAAGAAGTGATTGTGGTTGTGGTAGATGTTTGGGGTTCCTTCATCATCAAGAAAAAGGTATGAGCACATTCTTCCATAATTGAGTTGATTGGTTGGTTTTCTGGAAAACATGTTTGGAGTGAAAATAATTTAATTTGATTTCCTTATTGAGTGTGTTGAGTTAATGCTTCAAGGTTTTCTGGAATAAAGAGTTGTTAAAACCTTATTTTATAAGCATTGTTGTTGAAACCATTGATTAAGTGAAGAATATGAACTAAGATTTGAAAAGAACTTGAGTATCATTTTTATGTGAGATTGGTTGATAAGGATTGTTGGAAGCATTTTGAGTGAGTGTTCATGTGCTTGGACTAGGGTTTGTGAGCAAGGATTGTTTCATTGAGTGATTGGTTGAGTAGAGTTGGTTGAGCCTAGTCAAGTGGATTTATGAAGTGATTATTCAAGTTCTATAAAATAAAATATTCTATATTCTGAATTGATTTGAGAAAGTGGTTGAGCATTGATGTGAATGTGAAGTATATTGAGTCTCTAACAATTCTCTGTATGTTTGTGAAAGAGTGATTGAAAGTGATTAAGCATTGAGGTGAATGTGAATCATATTGAGTCTCTAAAAATTATCTGTATGTTTCTGAAAGAGTGATTGAAAGTGATTGAGCATTGTGATGATTATAGAGCATATTGAGTTTCTAACAATTATATTTATGTTTCTATGAGATTGGACAAGTTCTAGTGTGGAATTGTTGAGCAGATTTGAGGTAAGTCTTTGAGAAGACTTGTGGACAGATTTGGGTAAGATTTTGTGGAAGCTTACAATATAGATTGAGAGCAGATTTGGATAAGTTCTTGTGAGGACTTATTGAGCAGATTTAGACAAGTTCTAGAGAAGACTTAAGGACAAATTGGTGTGAGATTTTGTGGAAGCTTACAAGGCATATTTGAGACAAGTCTTTGAGAAGACTTGAGAGCAGAGTTGATTGATTGATTTGTTAAAACCTTGAGTTAAGGTTTGAGACAGATCCAACATAGTTGATTTGAGATTTAGTCAAGCTTTGAGTTAAGGCTTGAGGATAAATATTGAGGATAAATTTGTGCTAGACCGAAGGACTGTGTTTAGTACAAATTTGAGGACAGAGTTTGGTGTAGATTTAAGGATAGGTTTGTGCCAAACCAGAGATAAATATTGAGGATAAATTTGTGCTAGACCGAAGGACTGTGTTTAGTATAGATTTGAGATAGAGCTTTAGAGGTGATAGAGTTGAGGATAGAGATCTCCATCCAGAGTAGGGAGGATAGGTTTCTTCTATGGATAAATTTCCATTTGGTAAGGGCAGTGGAGGCAGAGGTCTTCTAGAGGATCAACAACCAAAGCATAGTTAGGAGATTGGTGTCTCCTGTGGATAGAGATCCATGAAATTGATTTAGGGGATTGGTGTCTCATTTGGATAGAGATCCATAAATATTATAATAGGGAAAGGATTACTAAGAGATTGATTGAGAAAGTTTTAGTAAAATATTTTCTCCGTGGAGTAGCCCATATTGGGTGAACCACGTAAATTTGGTGTCTCTATTGTGTGTGGTGATTTGTGCATTGCTTTAATTACTGCTATTAATATTGCTATCTATACATTGCATAATATTGGTTGAGAAAGAAAAGTAAAAAGTGGTCTTATACTATTCACCCCCTCTCAGTATAAGCTTGTGTTCTTCAATTTAATCACACATACACACATGAAAATGTTCCCATATGATTGTTTTACCCATTGTGGGTAGTCCGTTGAAATTAATCCATAATTTCCTATTTCTAATTTCTCTCAACTCTAGTGGTTGTCCCATACCAATCCATTTGTGAGAGTACCTAGTCCTGCAACCACAAAATTTATTAGTAATACCATATTCTAAAAAGCATAATCTAACTTTAGAAAGCATAAAGTACAACTATTAACTTGTCTTGGTAGAATAAAATAGGATCATACATTAAATATCAACCATCAATACATCAATCAAACAAGGTAAAGTCTTGCCAAGATGGGCCATTACACTTAGTGATAATGAAGTACAAGTGTCATTCTCCTTGAATAGTTTTTAAAGAGTATTTGTATTATCAAATTCAATAAAACTAGTGAAGAAGGAGGGAGTGGAGCCCTACCAATTGGAGATTTTTATAAAAAATATCACTAATCTCAGTATGGAAGAAGTGGTGAAGTTGACAAAGCATAGAAGCCACAAAATGAAGATATAACGTCTAAAGTTAGATGAATTATGGTGCATGATAAAATTATTATGTCTAGGTTAGCCAATGAACAAAGATCCTTAGATATGGTCGCTTGGATCATTCCATAGTTGGGAAAATTGAAATAAGATCAGAATTAGCTGGGAAAATAATCAGGAAAAATCAAAAATTGAGAAAAATTGATGATTTCCAAAGAAAATACAAATTTTCATTGAAAAAAATATTTTTTCGTGCATATCACAAATTTTTGACAAAAAATTGATTAAGTTGGTAAAAAATCGATCAAGATGTGAATCAGGAAAAATTGGCTCGAATCAGGATTTTTTAAAGATTTTCTCAACTATGGATCATACCATATATGGAAAGATTTATGGCTAGATAATAGTGTGATTGGGAAATTTTTCTATTAGACCATATTCAAAATTTTTGTTGTAGTATACAAAAATAAATTCAATCACTTTCCATGCCATTGCATTGCTTCTAGATATGATATCACATAAAAATATTTAGTTTTAGGACCAAATCCTCCATGTACCATACTAGAAGGCACATCTATTATTTTTATTAGGTACATATTGCCCCATTGATGAAATTTGGACCAACAAAAATAGTAGCATTGGGGAAAATAAAGTGATAAAAAAGAAGAGGAAAGCATAAGAGGCATTGAAGGAATACAAAGGAGGTGAAAAAAATGCCCTGGATGAGGAGAGTGAAGACTCTAATGGAGAAAAGGAGATATTTTCCAAGTGCTAAGAATCTAGTTAGGAAGGAAAAGAGATAAAGATAGTTGGAGTAGAAATGGAAACAAATGGGATGTAACTATAGCCCCAACAACAATAATAACATCAGTTAGCAGTTCAAGATGCGAATGTGTTTTCACCTTTGGTATTCCCAAAACAAGATATGGAGAGGAGTACAATTGTCAAAGAGTCACAAAAAGTCATGGTATGTCATCATTCTCAATTGTATGGATCAATCAATGTTGTAGTGCCATCAAGGACTCTAGCATAAACAAGAAGCTAGGCTATACAAAGAGTTATTTTAGGTGTCATTACGAGTATTAGGGAAGTGGATTTGATTGAGGCTACTAAAGGTGGATAGTAGCTAAGCCATAAATAGCCTATTGTACAAAGAGTTTTATGTGTGGTAGTATCAGTGAAATAGATAGGAAAAAGAACTATGCAATAGCAAGCATAAGAAATAGAAATGATTATATATGTGGATGATGATATCCAAACTATAGTTGATGTGATGGAAGCATCACCCCTATTGGAGTAAGTACCTAAATGAGACTTTATCGATGATGTTTCAATGCCTGTGGTGGATACACCAAAGATCTATGCCTTGATACCATTAAGAAAATTTATAAATGAGGTAGAGAGATATGGTTCATCTTCACTAGATGAGGGACCACTATTTGAGCTCACATCTACAATATATAATACCATAGAACCAACTTTACCTATTCTAGAGTAAAGAAACCTATGTTAGAGCATATTTTGTGGCAATAAGAATAGAGTAGTCAACCACTTGAGGATGAATCTGATAAAGGCAAGAAGATGATGTACATGATTGAGAAGCAACCAATGTAGGAGGTAAAATACCAAAAATATAGGAGGGTAGGGCTACTAAATAAAAAATCAACCTAAAGGGTCATGGTGTACAATACATTGAAGAAACAACCACTGAATATGACATGGAGGACAAGCTAGAGTTGGGAGGAACAAGTGAGCATTTTATGATAGAAGTGTCTAACTTGAGGTAGCCTCTAGTTTAGGGTGAAAATATTAATGAATAGGTTGATACATTTTTTGAGAAGGTGATTAGACAATTTGATAGAGTTCAAAGTGATTTCTAAGTTGGTTGTATGGGGAACTGGTGATTATGGCAACTAAGTATGGAAGTAGAGTTGGCCAAATTAGTGAGTCGAGCCTAGGATGAAGAATGCATGAAGATGTTTGTAAATATTAATAAGATGCAACCATGGAAGATGATGGATTTTGAAGCCTAATACTGTAAGTCTTATATTAATGTGGGCCTGAGATAAAATTGACACAACAAAAAATAACCAGGGAAATATTAAATTAGATAAAAAATAACCAGCACATACCTTACAATAATTAAACCTTTATATAGGCTTAGTACATGCGAAAGAGTAGGGAAGGGAGGTTGGAGGAAGATCGGGAGGATGAGAGAATGAAGGAGTAGGAAGTGGAGAGGGAGGTGGCAGCGGGCATGGGGAAAGGAAGGAAGTGGAGTGATAAGGGAAAATGGATGGCAGGGAAGGAGGAAGGACATTGGAGGGATAAGGAGAAGAATAAGGTGAAGAATTTAAAACATAATAAAATATCATGCCGACCATCAACCTAGCGTAGCCGACAATAGGAAAGAGAATTCACACTTGCTTAGAAAAATCCACTTTTTTCTAAGCCTTTTGAAGATAATCCCTGTTCACACTTGCTACATTCTCCCCCTTAAAGTTGAGAGGACTGACTATACAGTCTCTCAGCTTTACAAATTAAGCTTTGGCTAGCGCCTTGGTGAAGATGTCCATGATGTTCTCCAAAGTGTGGCAATAGTGAAGCTCAACAGTATCAATTTCCACCATATCTCTGATGAAGTGGTACTTCATATCAAAATGCTTTGATATACTATGGTGGACAAGATTGTATGCCAACTAAATGGAACTAATGTTGTCACAGAATATTCTAGTTGGACCACTTTACTGCTCTCTGTTGTAATCACAGTGACACTGAGAGGGGGGGTGAATTAGTGTGACCTTTTTAAATTTCAAATATGCAGTTCTAAAACCAGCAGTAGTTTAAAACTTATAAAAGATATATCAACTACAGTAAGAAAGCATCACACATAACACAGTAATTTAACGAGGTTCACCAATGTGGCTACTCCTCAAAAATGGTTGCTTGGACTACCATCCAAATACAGCCTATGCAAAGCAACAACTTTACAACTTTTTACCAGCACCAACTGGAAAGAGCATCAACCCTTCAATTTTTCGGCACCAACAGATGGGAGCACCAACCCCCAAGACACCAACTACTACTGGAAGAAGCACCAACTTCTTATGCCAAGCTGCAACTTGGACATTACAAGAAATAATAAAAATTATAGCAACAATACTTTCACCTTATTACCCAGTCTGTAGTTTACAAGCACTCTACTTCTGCTGCACAAAAGCTTTGCACAACCAGTCTGCTACTTCGCAAATACTTTGCACTCTCTGCTACAGGACAGTTGATCAACACGATTCACTTTTTGTGCACAGCAGTCATAAATCACACCTTCTGCAACTCTCTACGCGCTATCACTTTGCACTTAGATCAGTGCATCTTCAACCTCTGCACCCTGCGCACATCACTCACGAAGATTCGATACGCCCTCTTTACTTCGACTCCAATGAACTATCACTTCACACACCGTTTGAATCGAAATGACTCGCTCTCTGCTCGACGCAAACTTCTTTCACACAACTCACACATTTTCAACCTCGAAATAGCCCTCCTTTTATAGAAGAAAATTCAAGATCAATTCTTAAATCATAGTCGACTGTAACCCTAAGGATGTCGACTACAAACCCTAAGAATGTCGACTGCAAAACCCTAGAATTTGTCGGCCGCTAAAACCTAGAGATTGTCGACTGCAAACCATAAGAACATCCGCTGCAAAACCCTAGAAATTGTCGGCTACAAAACCCTAAAATCCGTTGGCCTCGATTCAACTTTGTCGGCCTCAACCGCTACTGCCACCTCTGTCACCTTTCTGTAACTGATGCCGCAAAATAATAACATGTCATGATATCGCAACACTTTTTGTAGCCATACGCCTTCATGTCCTTGCTATCACAAAATCGTGACCATTTTGGCCTTTGATAGCTTTGCCACCGTTCTTGTCACGAAATCGTGACACTTTAAACTTTTGCTGACGTCATCCTCATTCTTGTCGCGAAATCATGATGCTTTCGGCTTCCAGTGGCTTTTCTTGCACCCTGTCGTGAAATCGTGACACTTTCAGCTTTTGCTGATGTCATCCTTAGCTTTGTCATGAAATCACGACGCTTTCGGCTTCCAGAGGCTTTTCTTGCAGCTTGTCGTGAAATTACGACACTTTCAGATTTTGCTGACGTCATCCTCATCTTTGTCACGAAATCACGATGCTTTCGGCTTCCGTACATTTCTTGCTTCATGTAGTAATGAAATCGCTACAACTTTGTGCCTTGTGCTTCCAACTTTGCTTCTACCCGTGAAATTTTGACTTGTAGCGAAATCGCTACACTTTTGTGCCTTGTACTTTCGACTTGTAGCATAATCGCTACACCTTTGAGTTCTACGCTTTTGACTTGTAGCAAAATCGCTACACCTTTGTTTTGTGCACTTTTGACTCGTAGCGAAATCACTACACTTTTGAGTTCTGCATTTTTGACTTGTAGCAAAATCACTACACCTTTGTGTCTTGCAGTTTTGACTTGTAGCGAAATCGCTACAACTTTTCACTTAACACTTTCTCCCTGCTTCGGCCAGCGAAAATTCAACATGTAGTGAAATCGCTACAACTTTTCAACTTAACACTTTCTTCTTGCTTTGGCCAGCAAAATTTCAACATGTAGCTATAATTTCTCGACTTAGCTTCTTGGCCTCCAACATGTCGCGAAATCGCGATAGTTTGCCTTGCGCCTTCTCTCTCCTCATTTTTGTCGTGAAATCACGACATTTTTGACTGCGCCTTCTCTCTCCTCATTTTTGTCGCAAAATAATGACATTTCTGGCTACGCTTTCTCTCTCCTCTGACCTATCGTGAAATCGCGACAGAAAACATGTCACGATATCGCAACAGTTTTCTAACTTGTCTTTTTCTTCGAATTTTTGAAACTGGGTCACTTCTGTTTTCTTGGAATTGCACTTTATATAATCTGACTATCCTTTGAATTTTTGTCCTTTGCATCTGAATGGCTCCTGAACTGTCTATCCACTGCATCATTGGATCTAACCGCCTGTGTTGACAACAATGAAAAACTTCTTGCAACACCTTGCTCAACAATCTCCCCCTTTGGAATTGTTGGCAACACCTGTGTACATTCCTGTAACTCTTCTCCCCCTTTGTCAATAATACCAAAGGGCTGCTGCAGACTCCCCCTAAGTCCATCCTCACACTTCTTAGGCACAATTTGTTGCATCTGGCACAAATTATGATTATGAGCAAAAGAATAGTCAAATACTCAAATGCTCCCCCTGAGAAAGTGATCCCTGTAGCTAGTCACTTCTTAGGAAGTGTGACTACTCCTAATTTGCTTCGAAGGTACTCAAATACTTCCTTGGGCAAAGGTTTTGTAAAAATATCTGCTACTTGTTCCGTAGTTGGGACAAAATCCAATTTAACTTCTCCTTCTCGCAACTTTCTCCTTCAAGAAATGATACCTTATAGCAATGTGTTTTGTCCGTGAGTGCATTACTGGATTCTTAGAGATGTTAATTGCACTGGTGTTATCACACTTAAATAATATTGGTTCACTGAAATTAATACCTAGATCTTTCAAAGTTTGTTTCATCCACAAGACTTGTGTGCAACATGTTGCTACTGCAATATATTTTGCCTCAGCTGTAGATAAAGAAATTGACTCTTGCTTCTTCTCGTGCCATGCAACCAATCTATCCCCCAAATAGAATGCACCTCCACTGGTACTCTTT